>JAIOJX010000025.1:52132976-62132976 GCA_022376925.1 Tragulus kanchil | reverse complement strand
TAGGACACACACTGGACCCCGACTTCTTCTCTAACAAGAGAAATTCCTTCTGCTTACAGCCTCTCCTTCCTGAGTCTTCCCATGATGGCTTCTTCCTGTCATGTGAGTATCACTTTAAATATGACCTCCATATTCTGTCAGACGAGCCACTCTAAAGTAAAACGAAGACCCTCTCCTCGACCAAGCTTTAAGCTCCTCTAAGTCCTCTTTTCAACTAGGTCATGTCCTTTGAGGCCCTGTCCTCAATCTGCCTGAACCAGTGTTAGCAAAGAACCCCTCCGAGTCATCCTCCCACCCTTGATATTTGTTCACCCTTGAGGTATAATTGATTTCCTTACCATCCATCCTTGATATCTAAGTCCTCGGTCTGCCTTTAATAAGAATCTTGTTATTCTGGGTCACGTTAGCAAGAATTCCCCTGCTTTTGATATCTCCTCAATAATTTTCTACTCACTGACTGCTCATTCTGCTCCTTGGCCATAAAATCTTCATCTCTCTTCGCTATTATCGGAATTCAGCTCAGTTCTTTTTTCTACTGCAGTAATACTGACTCAGACCTGTCTATAGACTAGTGTGTGATGTGTCTCTCTTTGACAGTAGCCACCCTATATTAATTCTCTGCAGAGAAGCTATCCTTATGATATTATCCCAGTGGGTATTTATTTATGGCCTGCCCCCCTTACACTATGCTATAAGGCTTGGGAAACATGGGGATAGTACCTCTCTTCACTGTTTCATCATCAGCATGTTAAGCCTAAAACATGGGCTGGCAATGGTTACATAGTCAATAAACTTTATTGAGTTGACAATTAAAATTTATATTTTCATGGTCTAAAGGGGTTTGAAAATGCACACAAGAGAATGCTCGAAATCAGCATTCAAAAATACGAAGATTCATTATAAAAAGGCAGAAGTTAATATAACAAAAATTGAAAGTTGTTCCCACTAGTTTCTTCTTCCTATTTTGCATTTTCCAAAATTTCCACTAATGTGTGTATTAGTTTAAAAATCAGAAAAATATTTTAAAAAAAACACTGAAGAAAATAAAGTGGTTTAGTGAATGACCATTTTTACTTGGTGTAACATGTTTCTTGGGGAGAAACCTTTCAGTTGCTGTAAACTCTCAGATTATTGATTCTGTGTCAAGAGAAAGACACACAAAAGTAAAAATATAACAAGTCAATTTTCACAGAGGGAAAAATGGTCAGGAATAGTATATCCTTCCTTAAAGTTCTAAAACCTGATAGATTTTAAGAAAACTAAGCAAATAACAGAACAGAAAAAGGAGAAGAACAGGATAAGAATCTCATATTCTATAGATATCAGATTATTTATTTCCAGAAAATCAAGACCAAGTGCTCAGACTTCCAGTGGTCCAGTGGCTAAGACTCTATGGTCCCAATGCTGGGGGCCTGGGTTCAAGTCCTTGTCGGGGAACTAGAGCCCACATGCTGCAAATTAAAAAAGATCTTTTACACCACAATGAAGATCAAAGATCCTCAGTACAGCCACTAAGACCCAGAACAACCAAAGAAATAAATAAATGTATTAAAAAAGAAAAGACTAAATGCTGTCTTCCCTTCATAATATGAATGAGTAGTGAGTAAGAAAGAGATCCTTGTGAAACTGTTAACAATACAACGATCTCAACAGGAACAGCCATGCTCTGTTCACTGCATGGCCATCCCAGTCCACTTGCAGATGACCACAGTTAGCATCAATCTGTCAAGCACACCTTTGTGCTGTTAACATTGTTTCTTCATTTTTCTTTATATGAGTAAACACAACATTGTCACATTACATGGCATGGAGTTCTATCAGTTAAGATAAACTGTAGAAACAACTCATCCTCATTTCTCCAATTAGGGGAAAAAAACTTTGGTGGAATCCACTGGGCAAGCACCTACCTCTGGGCCTCTTTACGAAAGCAGTTTATTTCCTCTGCTCGCAGAGCTTTCTTTTCCCAAGAGCCACAGGACTTGCTTAATCTTTTTTTTTTAGGTTTTCACTCAAATTTTATTTTCAATAAAGCCATTCTGATCAGTTATTTAAAATGTAATCCCTCATTATACACAATTTTTTTCTTCCCTGCTTTCTCTCCCAGTAATTATCACAATCTAACATTCTCTATTTATGGTTTGTCTCCCTCAACAATCCAAGGGGAGGAATATTAGTCTACTGTATTCTCATTATAGTTCCTAAATAATAATTTGCTGTGTACATGAATGATATAAGTAAATCTGCTACTCTTATGATTTGAGATTGTGTTAGAAGTTTAATATATCTATGATTTAAATGCTAAAATACAGGATCACTAGAAATTTCTCTTGTGGCTAGAAATGGGTCCTAAAGTTCAAAAGACCTGCAAGAAGAAAACCTCAAGTGAGGCAACCAGAGCAGACGTTGGCTGCTCTGGACCCCAGAGAAAGCACTGCTCATTGTCAGAGCGTGTTGATGGTGCAATGTCACAAAACTTTAGCACTTTCTGCAGTGTACAGCTTCCCCTTTTCTGGTAAGGTTATTCTGTTTGGGTGTCAAAATGAAAATTATTCTTGTCTTACTTTGGGTTTCTATGGTTTAATTTTGGACTGCTGAAGGAAATGGAGGCAACTACTTTCATTATCTACCAAAGTTAACTTTCATAGAAGGATCCTGACTAAAGACAGATGAGCAAAAAATAACTCTCCTTCATAAGAATAACATGCTCAGTAAACTACGATTTCATTTCATCCTAAAACTGGGCAAGAAAAGCACTATTTGAACTACAATGAGTCATGCTGTGTAAGTTCCCTTTAGCCAATATTATCACCTGAATGTGTCTCCCCCAAATTCATTTTGAAGTCCCAACTCCCAGTACCCAAGAATGGGACTATATTTGGAGTAGGATCTATAAAAGAGTAATTAAATTAAAAGGAGATCTTAGGATGGACTCTAGTGCCCTTATCAAAAGAAGAAATTAAAACAGAGGCATCATATACAAGGAAGATCATACAAAAACACAAGAAGAAGATGGCCACCAACAAGCCAAGAACCAAAAATAGTACCTACAAAATGCAGGATACTGAAAACTTCAAGGAAGGAATAGAAGCTGAATGGCTCTACACATGAAAACAGACAAATACAAACCTTCTCAAGCGAATGATTTTGTTAATTCTATGTCATCAGCACACCCTGTCTAACTCCTTGTCCACCAGATTGACAGTAAAACCGATAGAGCTAGTAGAGTAACATTTTCTGAAAATAATCAAAACTATCATCACAGAATGTAGCATTTTCCTTTTCTTTCCTGTATTTCTATCTTCTATTTCTCTTATATTCATCAATATTTTCAATATTAGTCTATTTTAAGTCCTAAATAATAATTTGCTGTGTACATGAATGATATAAGTAAATCTGCTACTCTTATGATTTGAGATTGTGTTAGAAGTTTAATATATCTATGATTTAAATGCTAAAATACAGGATCACTAGAAATTTCTCTTGTGGCTAGAAATGGGTCCTAAAGTTCAAAAGACCTGCAAGAAGAAAACCTCAAGTGAGGCAACCAGAGCAGACGTTGGCTGCTCTGGACCCCAGAGAAAGCACTGCTCATTGTCAGAGCGTGTTGATGGTGCAATGTCACAAAACTTTAGCACTTTCTGCAGTGTACAGCTTCCCCTTTTCTGGTAAGGTTATTCTGTTTGGGTGTCAAAATGAAAATTATTCTTGTCTTACTTTGGGTTTCTATGGTTTAATTTTGGACTGCTGAAGGAAATGGAGGCAACTACTTTCATTATCTACCAAAGTTAACTTTCATAGAAGGATCCTGACTAAAGACAGATGAGCAAAAAATAACTCTCCTTCATAAGAATAACATGCTCAGTAAACTACGATTTCATTTCATCCTAAAACTGGGCAAGAAAAGCACTATTTGAACTACAATGAGTCATGCTGTGTAAGTTCCCTTTAGCCAATATTATCACCTGAATGTGTCTCCCCCAAATTCATTTTGAAGTCCCAACTCCCAGTACCCAAGAATGGGACTATATTTGGAGTAGGATCTATAAAAGAGTAATTAAATTAAAAGGAGATCTTAGGATGGACTCTAGTGCCCTTATCAAAAGAAGAAATTAAAACAGAGGCATCATATACAAGGAAGATCATACAAAAACACAAGAAGAAGATGGCCACCAACAAGCCAAGAACCAAAAATAGTACCTACAAAATGCAGGATACTGAAAACTTCAAGGAAGGAATAGAAGCTGAATGGCTCTACACATGAAAACAGACAAATACAAACCTTCTCAAGCGAATGATTTTGTTAATTCTATGTCATCAGCACACCCTGTCTAACTCCTTGTCCACCAGATTGACAGTAAAACCGATAGAGCTAGTAGAGTAACATTTTCTGAAAATAATCAAAACTATCATCACAGAATGTAGCATTTTCCTTTTCTTTCCTGTATTTCTATCTTCTATTTCTCTTATATTCATCAATATTTTTCAATATTGATCATTACTGTGTGATTATATTAATGAGGGATAATATTCTAAAATGATTGTACTAGTTTCTAGAATAGAATCAACGACTACAAGGCAAACATTTTACAAGACAGGTGGAAAGTAACTTAGCTTACTAACATAATAGCATAAGCTCTGCCTCTCCATACTTCAGTAGAAGCAGCTGAAGAATCCTTAAAGAGTCACAGAAACACTATTCAACTAACACCTTTTATTTTCAATCCATTCACATGAAAGAACTGCTACCTTTTCAAAAACATTTTAAAAACTTTGAAGAATCAAATGTAGGAACCTATCAAAATCAGAATCAAAAGTTAGGAACCTATTCATTAACAATTACAAATATTATAATTTCATTAAATTAATATATCTTAAATTGTGGTAAAATTACACTGCATAAAAATTTAATTAATATTTAAAATATACTGAAAACATTTCCTTACCAATATTGGGGTGCTTCAAAAGACGGCAGATTCTAGCTTCTCTTTCCAGTTTCTGATGATCTATTTTAAAAAAAAGATAAGTAGCAACATTTAGCCAAAAGATGAAGTGACAATAAGCAGCACATTAAAATGACATAAAACCTTTATCTTTACTTATCTTTTGGTTTCTTTTTAAGTCATTTGAATTGGGAATTAGGTGAACACAAGAGTTTAATAACTATTTATTATTGGTTTGAAGCTTGAATGAGGTATAATAAGGCTGAATTTAGATATGAGCTGGGGAAAACAGTAAAAATGGCACAATACTATTCTTTCTTATCTTTACCCTAGGTATATACTGTTACAACTTAAGCCATTATAGATATACACATTTAAGCAACAGATACATATCTGGCAATTGGAATGCCAATGGGACCAGTGCCAAATAGGATTAATGCCAATTTATCCCTAAAAAAAGAGTATTTTCTATACAGGAATATTTTCTATCAACTACTTCACACAATTTCTGGTTCAACTTTCATATGCCTAGTATGATGCTTTTCCATGCATCAAGGTCTCTCTCAACACCAAACTGCTCGGTCATCTCCAGCCCTCTCCGTTTCCCTAACCGTTTCTTTGAAGGGGTACAGACTACTGTAAGCTTGAATTTTTAAAACTGTCCAATACGCTTCTTTGGTTTCTTTGTAGTAGTTCATATGTACATAATTATAACCAACACCATTAGCCAAAACACAAAATAAACAGCAGAGAGAGGCAAGACCACATCAGAAACACGCTGCCAGTAAGAACAGTATTGTGGAGAGGTCCTGACTGAAAACATCAAGGACCTGACTGAAACATTACAACAGCCCTCTAAGACAGCCAATATTGTTATCCTTACTCTACAAGTACAAAAACAAGGGCAGAGAGAGGTTAAGATTATAGAGTTAGTAAGTCATCTACCAAATCTGCTCTTACTAACTAGGGTCACAAGACACCCTTAAAAGACTGAGGGGGGCACCTAGCTAACCACCCACACACATTTTATACCAAGCATCTTCAAACTGTGAGGTCTTAGAACCCCTTTGCACTCTTAAATTATCAGGGACTCCCCGCCAAAACCTTGTTTTTATGTGAATTAGATCTATTAATGTTTACTCTTTTGAAAATAAAGCTAAGACAAACTTTAAACCTCTATTAGTTCACTTAAAACAATAATGAACCAATTGCTAACATAAGTGACTGCATTTAATTTTTAAACATTTGGAAATATCTTACAGAAACCTTAAGAAATAAGAAGAGCTCCCCCAAAACCTAGCTGTTTATTCAGATACATTATTAACATTTTATCCATTATTTACATCATTTTATGCTCTCTCCCACCCTCCATGTATATGTTCATGTATGTTCTCTCTCACTCAGTGGTGTCTGACTCTTTGCAACCCCATGGACTGTAGCCTGCCAGGCTCCTCTGTCCATGGGGATTCTCCAAGCAAGAATACTGGAGTGGGTTGCCATGCTCTCTTCCAGGGGATCTTCCCAACCCAGGGATTGAAACCAGGTGTCCCGCACTACAGGTGAATTCTTTGCTGTGTGAGCCATCAGGAAAGCCCAAGAATACTAGAGTGGGTAGCCTATCCCTTCTCCAGGGGATCTTCCTAACTCAGAAAGCGAACCAGGGTCTCCTGCATTGCAGGCAAATTCTTTACCAGCTGAGCTACCAGGAAAGTCCATGTTCATGTATATGTATACATATTTATCTAACTAACACACACACACGTGTGTGTGTGTGTGTGCGCATACATATATATATATATTCATTTATGTTTATAAAAATAATTTTTAATGAACCATTTGAAGGTAAAGTATAAACATCAAGACCCTTTACCCCTAAAATTTCAGTGTGTATTAAACCAAGAATTATGACATTCTCTGATAAACACAGTATGTTACCAACTTCAGAGAAATTAATGTTAAGAGTAATTTACCATTCACACTCCCAATTTTGTCCATATAACCCAGTGACGTCCTTTATGGTGACTTCCTCCTTCTAATGCAGGATCCAGGGTAGGGTCATGTATGGCATTTAGTTGTCATTTCTCTTTAGCTCCTTTAGCCTGGTATATTTCCCCACTCTCCCTTTATCTTTTGTGACCTGACACTTCTTTTTTTTGGGGTGGGTGTGTGGTGGGTGGGTTGGGGAGGGAGGGGGGCAGGCGGGCCACTTCTATTGGTCTTTCATTTATCGATTTTTCATCCATCTTTGTTCTTTGGCCCGTGTGGGCCTCCCGTCGCGGTGGCATCTGTCGTTGCAGAGCACCGGCTCTGGGCACATGCGCTCCAGAGCTCTGGCTCGGTAATTGGACACAACGGTCCAGCCGCTCCGCGGCATGTGGGATCTTCCCAGGCCAGGGATAGAACCGGCGCCCCTTGCAGTGCAAGGCGGTGTCCTTACCCACTGGACCACCAGGGAAGCCCCCTGACCTGACATTTCTGAAGAATACCACCATGTCTTTTTTTTTTTTAAAGAGAATATTTCTCATTTTGGCTTCTGTCAAATGTTTGCTCATGATTTGATTTAGGCGATGTGTTCTCAACTAGAACATTGTCCTTCTCAGGCCATCGCATCTGGAGGTACACACTGTCCAACCACTCCTCAAAAGCGATAATAACCAGGTCAAGCTGCTGAATTTCTCTGCTAAATGATCATCATTTTAACTTTTCTTTGTAACTAGCCATATGTGGGAAGACATTTCAAGACTGTGGAAACATCTTGCCCTTCATAATAACGTCCCTCTCATTTAGTCAGTGATGACTCTTCCCTAAACCAATCTTTATTCTGATGGTAGCATAATGCTGATTTTCCAACTCCAACATATACAAATAAATATGAAATGTTAAACCAGATTCTGAAAAGGCACATCTAGTACCACCTTAAATACTCTAGAACAAGCAAATGAAAAACATATGCTTACAGAAATTATTATTTTTGTAATGGAGACAGGAAAATGCAAACACATGTGCTAAACCATGTGAGCTATACAGCACATGATACACATAAAATTATGTGAAAATAAAGAAAACAAGGTAGCAAAAGACCTTTATGGAAAATAAGTGAGTGTTACCAAGTTTTAGCTGTGGAGATAAACAGAATTTTATATAGCCTATTCTTACAGACTGATCGTATCCCTGTAAAACTCTTATGTTGAAGTTCTAATCCTCAGTACCTTGGAATGGGACTGTATTTGGAGATACTGTCTTTAAAGCAAATAATTAATGTAAAATGAGGTCATTAAGGCAGGTCTTAGTGCAATATTTGACTAACGTGGGTGGGAGTCCGTTGCATTTTAAAGTTCTTTGGCCCGTGTGGGCCTCCCGTCGCGGTGGCATCTGTCGTTGCAGAGCACCGGCTCTGGGCACATGCGCTCCAGAGCTCTGGCTCGGTAATTGGACACAACGGTCCAGCCGCTCCGCGGCATGTGGGATCTTCCCAGGCCAGGGATAGAACCGGCGCCCCTTGCAGTGCAAGGCGGTGTCCTTACCCACTGGACCACCAGGGAAGCCCCCTGACCTGACATTTCTGAAGAATACCACCATGTCTTTTTTTTTTTTAAAGAGAATATTTCTCATTTTGGCTTCTGTCAAATGTTTGCTCATGATTTGATTTAGGCGATGTGTTCTCAACTAGAACATTGTCCTTCTCAGGCCATCGCATCTGGAGGTACACACTGTCCAACCACTCCTCAAAAGCGATAATAACCAGGTCAAGCTGCTGAATTTCTCTGCTAAATGATCATCATTTTAACTTTTCTTTGTAACTAGCCATATGTGGGAAGACATTTCAAGACTGTGGAAACATCTTGCCCTTCATAATAACGTCCCTCTCATTTAGTCAGTGATGACTCTTCCCTAAACCAATCTTTATTCTGATGGTAGCATAATGCTGATTTTCCAACTCCAACATATACAAATAAATATGAAATGTTAAACCAGATTCTGAAAAGGCACATCTAGTACCACCTTAAATACTCTAGAACAAGCAAATGAAAAACATATGCTTACAGAAATTATTATTTTTGTAATGGAGACAGGAAAATGCAAACACATGTGCTAAACCATGTGAGCTATACAGCACATGATACACATAAAATTATGTGAAAATAAAGAAAACAAGGTAGCAAAAGACCTTTATGGAAAATAAGTGAGTGTTACCAAGTTTTAGCTGTGGAGATAAACAGAATTTTATATAGCCTATTCTTACAGACTGATCGTATCCCTGTAAAACTCTTATGTTGAAGTTCTAATCCTCAGTACCTTGGAATGGGACTGTATTTGGAGATACTGTCTTTAAAGCAAATAATTAATGTAAAATGAGGTCATTAAGGCAGGTCTTAGTGCAATATGACTAACATGACTGGTGTCCTTAAAGGAAAAGGAGCTTAGGACACTGACATGCCGAGAGGGAAGACCACGTGAAGTCACAGGGAGAGAAGCTGGCCATCCAGAAGCCAAAGAGAGGCCTCAGAAGAGACCAACCCTGCCAACACCTAGATCTTAGATTTCTAGCCTCCATAATTTGCGAAAATAAATTTCTGTCGTTCAAACCTAGACTGTGCTACTTTTGCTATGGCAGCCTCTAACTGACAGACCTAAGTATTAGCTTCCCAGCACTATAAAACAAATTACTACAAACTTAGATGCTTAAAACAATACGTATTTTCAATCTTGAATTTTCTGTGCATTAGGGACCATGGCATATTTTAACTGAGCCCTTTGATTTAGACTCTCTCTAAAGATGCAAGGAAGGCATCATCCTGGGTTGGCGTATCACTGAAAATCTTGACTGTGAAGGGTCTGCTTCTGATCCCATAGTTCCTCCAGAGCTGTTGAGCTGAGGGTCTCAGCTCTTAGGTGACCACTGACTGAAGGTTGCCCTCACTTTCTTGCCACATGCCAACATGGCAACTTTCCTCATCAAAGCCACCAAGGCAAAGAACCCGCCAGCAAAAGGAAGTCTCTATCTCGTCTAGCCTCCTCAGGAAGTGACATCCATCACACTTACCATACGTGCTTGGCTCAAAGCAAGTCACCAAGATGGCCCAACTTTTCAGGGGAAGTAGTTATACGAGAACAACAACAGTACAAGAGCAGAATCAGCAGGAAGTAAGGACCATCAGGGGCATCTTAGAGGGGGCGTGCCACCTCTGACTAGGACGACTGAGGTTTTCATGAGTTTCTGATATCACACAATCACATAACTTAGGAATCTCCCATGAATCACAAAGCACTGCACTCTTCCATGGGGGCCTGTTGTGGCAGCACAAACATGATGGACAGAATTCAAGTTTTCATCAAATGGAAAGGCGTACTGCCTGGTATGCTCCACATTCAACACCAAGTCATGACTGTAGAGGGAGCAAGCAGGAGAGCAGGAGTGATTAAGGGCCTATTATTACCAACAGCACACTTCTGTATTTATCCTGCTAACGAGAAGGATTAGTTTTACATTTAAAATTTCCTTTACTTTTCACGCAGGGGGCAACAATAGCCATAGACTCTACCTCTGCATTCCCAGTACTTACGACGACAGTGTTAAGAGGCAAAGACAGATTACAAAAGACAAGAAAGATATCTGTAATATTGTGCATCACCCCTGGAAGATTTTCTTTTATTATCCACACGCCCTGCAGCTAGTGTAGAACCAGCTTCATTTATCATTTAATATTTATTAAAGTGCTCAACCCGTAAGAGTTTGGCTTTATTCTTCCTTTGAAACTCAAACCCACAATATGAATAAATGTATACCCCTTCAGCCTGCAATCTTGTCCGGTCTGATAAGGTACATGCTGTTAGCAGTAACTTGGGTCAAAGACCTACTGTATAAAACTACCTTAAGGAAAATATGCAATTGTCCAGTTTTGACATAAAATCAATAGGGAATAGTATTACCCAGTACAGAAAATTGTATATTAAAAAGTTTCTGAGAAAATTGTTGAGCTGAGGGTCTCAGCTCTTAGGTGACCACTGACTGAAGGTTGCCCTCACTTTCTTGCCACATGCCAACATGGCAACTTTCCTCATCAAAGCCACCAAGGCAAAGAACCCGCCAGCAAAAGGAAGTCTCTATCTCGTCTAGCCTCCTCAGGAAGTGACATCCATCACACTTACCATACGTGCTTGGCTCAAAGCAAGTCACCAAGATGGCCCAACTTTTCAGGGGAAGTAGTTATACGAGAACAACAACAGTACAAGAGCAGAATCAGCAGGAAGTAAGGACCATCAGGGGCATCTTAGAGGGGGCGTGCCACCTCTGACTAGGACGACTGAGGTTTTCATGAGTTTCTGATATCACACAATCACATAACTTAGGAATCTCCCATGAATCACAAAGCACTGCACTCTTCCATGGGGGCCTGTTGTGGCAGCACAAACATGATGGACAGAATTCAAGTTTTCATCAAATGGAAAGGCGTACTGCCTGGTATGCTCCACATTCAACACCAAGTCATGACTGTAGAGGGAGCAAGCAGGAGAGCAGGAGTGATTAAGGGCCTATTATTACCAACAGCACACTTCTGTATTTATCCTGCTAACGAGAAGGATTAGTTTTACATTTAAAATTTCCTTTACTTTTCACGCAGGGGGCAACAATAGCCATAGACTCTACCTCTGCATTCCCAGTACTTACGACGACAGTGTTAAGAGGCAAAGACAGATTACAAAAGACAAGAAAGATATCTGTAATATTGTGCATCACCCCTGGAAGATTTTCTTTATTATCCACACGCCCTGCAGCTAGTGCAGAACCAGCTTCATTTATCATTTAATATTTATTAAAGTGCTCAACCCGTAAGAGTTTGGCTTTATTCTTCCTTTGAAACTCAAACCCACAATATGAATAAATGTATACCCCTTCAGCCTGCAATCTTGTCCGGTCTGATAAGGTACATGCTGTTAGCAGTAACTTGGGTCAAAGACCTACTGTATAAAACTACCTTAAGGAAAATATGCAATTGTCCAGTTTTGACATAAAATCAATAGGGAATAGTATTACCCAGTACAGAAAATTGTATATTAAAAAAGTTTCTGAGAACTTTGAGAAAATTGAGTTATTTCTTCCCAGTTTTAAGGTGCTTTTAAATACTTCAGATATTTTATTTCAAGTGAGGTCAAAAACGTGAATTTGGACCTGATGAAATAATCCTTCACTCCTGTTTCAAATCAGACTTTAATCTTTATGCAAAATAACTGATCACAAGTGAAATTAAAGTGCTGGCATTGAAATCACCTTCACAAAGCAATAGGAGTATTATTAAAGCTACATATAGAAACAACTTATTCATCCGGCAGCATCAGGGAATGAGCTTTTATCAGAAGTGTATTTCAAAAGTGCCCCTCAAAATGACAGTTTTAAAATGTTAACCTCTTGATTGAGGGGTGCAGGGGGATAAGTCATTGCTTTCTTACACTGATGATATACAATTTAATGCTTTTGACACCATTTTAGTGTCAAAAACATTAGCTATTAATGTTATTATTATTAGTTATTATTCCACTGTATCTCAGCAAAGTCCTCAGGGGCTTGCTGATGTGTGAAAACCCCCAGGTAGCTGCCCTGTGTTCCAAGTCTGCCTCCGTCCCTCCATGTGGAATCATGTTGTCAGCACTGGCAATGCTAAGGGATGGTTTTGGCAAGGGGAGGAGTTTGGCCTTCTATCCTCAGTCTCTTACCACCTCCTCCCCCAAACGCACCCACCTACACACACAGGCACACAAACATCCATGTGTGTAAACCTACAGTCCAAGGAACACACAGGTTAGCTACACCCAACACAGCTTAACTCTTCTAGTTCCCTTCCCTACAAACAGACCCTCACCCTTAAACTTACAGAGAAATTGAGGAGTCACCCCAGAAGTCCATGAAAATGTTAAGTTTAAAATCCAGCTCCATCTCTACATTTCATTCTGGCCTTTGGGATTCCCACTGTAAGCTGCTGCCTCCCTGCTCCCATCTCCTTGGATCTTCCCTGGCTCTGGACTCCAGAGGGAGATCAGTGCCTCAGATCTATCTATTTTAACCATTTTCCTGGCTTCTGTACTATAACCAGCCCAACTTGATTCTCAACTCTTCTCACATTTGTTCAGTTTCTAAGAAACTACAATCTCAGATAAGAGTCTCTCCTATTCTTCTAAAATCAATCCTGGCTGGTTATTCATTCTCAGAAGGTAGACCAGACAACACGTAGAATAACTACTGCACGGTGTGCACTTCTGCATCTGTTTATTATATTGTTTCCATTTCTTCACTTTTTTGCTGCATCTATAATTGCTTTATATTTTTATATCCTTGTTGGATAAATTCAAAGTAATCACAAATAACCTGGTAGTAAGAGCTTGAAGAGATCTTCTCTGAGTAAAAAACAGATTCTCTAGTGTATGGGGTCTGGAACGCTATTATATAGCTACTTAGATAGAAGGCTTATTCCTGGAGGTTTTGAAATTACATTCTGAATACATTTTTCCTTGTAAGAGAAACTAATTCTTGCTAAATGAGACCTTCTTCTGGTAGAAATACAAATTCTATCCATTTAAGTAGGTCATATTTAAAATCACATTGTAAGTTAAAAGGAACAATTTAAAGGTTCACTTCATTACAAAACCTGAGCATGATGTCTATGAACTTGAAGCTGTCCTATTCATTTAACAAAAGGGTTTTTAAACTCATAATTAAATATTATACTTTCATGCCACCCTTTTATTTTGAACTAGGTGCAATCCATACCATAAAATTGAGTGTTTAAACTATGTGCTTGAGCTAGATTCTTTCTGACATTGGTACTGGTCACTCCCTGTCACTTCTGTTGCCCACTAACATCCTGGAGAGAGGGTAAGATCTCGGGTTTTAGAGTGGAGGACAGTTGCTCTTTGGTTCTTTCACCTATTAGTGGCTAGATGTCAAAGGTCCTAGACTTTTCAAAAGATTCTTTATCAGTGTGCATAAACTATCTATCACCAGGAACTGTATTTGGATCAAAAGTATGAGATCAATAAATCACAGTAATATTATTTCAAAAACATATAGCATCATTACTTCAAAAACATTTTTTAACTTTAAAAGAACTAGATTCCTGAAAGATACATCAAAAAGTATATCAGGGGGCTTTCCCTGGTGGTCCAGTGGGTAAGGACACTGCCTGGCAGTGCAAGGAGCGCCGGTTGGATCCCTGGCCCGGGAAGATCCCACGTGCCATGGAGCGGCTGGACCGATGTGTCCAACTACTGAGCTGGAGCTCTGGAGTGCATGCGCCCAGAGCCGATGCTCTGCAACAACAGAGGCCGCTGCGATGGGAGGCCCCCATGGGCCAAAGAACAAAGATGGATGAAAAGAGATAAATGAAAGACCAATAGAAGTGGCCTGCCCGCTCTCCTCCCTCCCCAACCCGTCCCCTGCCCAAAATAAATAATAAATAAATAAATCTTAAAAAAAAAAAAAAAAAAAGGATATCAGGGGCTTCCCTGGTGGTCCAGTGGGTAAGGACACGGCCTTGCGCTGCAAGGGGCACCGGTTCGATCCCTGGCCTGGGAAGATCCCACGTGCCGTGGAGCGGCTGGACCAATGTGTCCAATTACTGAACCGGAGCTCTGGAGCGCATGCGCCCAGAGCCAGTGCTCTGCGACAACAGAGGCCACCGCGATGGAAGGCCCACAGCAGCCAAAGAACAAAGATGAATGAACATGGATAAATGAAAGACCAATAGAAGTGACACGCCCACCCCCCTGCCTCTCCAACCTGCCCCCCGCAAAAAGTATATCAATTCTATCAATTATTCATTCTACGTGCATTTTATTATTAAAAAAATCTTCCAAAAAATATGATTATGTTATTCAGGCCACTGATAATTGACATTGTGAGAGAACCACTGATATCAATGGTGAGAAAGAGACAAAATCAATATAGTAAAATATGGACAAAAACTCAGTTATTCAATTTCATGGTATACTCTAAATAACTCAAAATACACAGGGAAAATTTTTTTTTTGCTTAAGTGTAAAGCTTTTAAACAAGTTAACCAGCTACATACAAACTAATGACATTCTTTCATCCATTTCACACATCCAAAATAAATGCTGTTCTGATAAATAATTTATCTTATATTATTATTTCAGAGGGAGCTGGTGGCTAATACATTTAGCCTATTTCCTAAATATGTAAAGGAATAAATACTGAAATCTGATGGCACCATTCAAATGCGGTCCTGCAGGAGAAAAAATTTCCCTCTTCCACTACAATAACGACATTCTTTCAGAGACATGACATTATGTCTGCTATGAAAATAAAGCTTTAAGCAAAATTATGCAAATGTAAGACAAAAATCCCTATAAGGCTTCTGTTCAGCAGCAATTTAAATGAGAATACAATGTTATAGACCTTTCAAAATTACAAATGGTAAACATTAACTTACATAAAATATTTTCTTATAAATGTTTGCTTGATATCTGATTATATAGAATATCTACACAGCTTCCAAAAGCATAGTGAGGAGATGAGAACACTCCATCAGACCTAAAAGAAGTCTTAGGGGAGTCTCTTAGTAAGCCTCTCACTAGCTGTGGGTAACGGGCTGAGGAATCTGAATTGCACTATAATCCCGTAGGATGGTAAGCAGGAGCGGTTTAAAACTGGGCGTGAGGAAAATCCCCTGAGCCAAGGGACCCCTTGCGCTGCAAGGGCACCGGTTCGATCCCTGGCCTGGGAAGATCCCACGTGCCGTGGAGCGGCTGGACCACTGTGTCCAATTACCTAGCCGGAGCTCTGGAGCGCATGCGCCCAGAGCCAGTGCTCTGCGACAACAGAGGCCACCGCGATGGAAGGCCCACAGCAGCCAAAGAACAAAGATGAATGAACATGGATAAATGAAAGACCAATAGAAGTGACACGCCCACCCCCCTGCCTCTCCAACCTGCCCCCCGCAAAAAGTATATCAATTCTATCAATTATTCATTCTACGTGCATTTTATTATTAAAAAAATCTTCCAAAAAATATGATTATGTTATTCAGGCCACTGATAATTGACATTGTGAGAGAACCACTGATATCAATGGTGAGAAAGAGACAAAATCAATATAGTAAAATATGGACAAAAACTCAGTTATTCAATTTCATGGTATACTCTAAATAACTCAAAATACACAGGGAAAATTTTTTATTTGCTTAAGTGTAAAGCTTTTAAACAAGTTAACCAGCTACATACAAACTAATGACATTCTTTCATCCATTTCACACATCCAAAATAAATGCTGTTCTGATAAATAATTTATCTTATATTATTATTTCAGAGGGAGCTGGTGGCTAATACATTTAGCCTATTTCCTAAATATGTAAAGGAATAAATACTGAAATCTGATGGCACCATTCAAATGCGGTCCTGCAGGAGAAAAAATTTCCCTCTTCCACTACAATAACGACATTCTTTCAGAGACATGACATTATGTCTGCTATGAAAATAAAGCTTTAAGCAAAATTATGCAAATGTAAGACAAAAATCCCTATAAGGCTTCTGTTCAGCAGCAATTTAAATGAGAATACAATGTTATAGACCTTTCAAAATTACAAATGGTAAACATTAACTTACATAAAATATTTTCTTATAAATGTTTGCTTGATATCTGATTATATAGAATATCTACACAGCTTCCAAAAGCATAGTGAGGAGATGAGAACACTCCATCAGACCTAAAAGAAGTCTTAGGGGAGTCTCTTAGTAAGCCTCTCACTAGCTGTGGGTAACGGGCTGAGGAATCTGAATTGCACTGTTATCCCGTAGGATGGGAAGCAGGAGCGTAACTGTGTAGAACCCCCACACAGGGCACTAACAAGGAGACTGTTGCTGGCGTGCAGATTCCCTCTAGAGGATAAAGAGGGTGGGCAGGAAGCCATGCCGACGCCCATGGAGCACTAACTGACCTCCACCAGCTCTCCTCCAAGACCCACAGCCTCTGACAAGCTTGCTGTCTCCCTCTCAAGGGGTGCCTCTGCCTGTTGTGTGTCCACCATTGTGCTAACCTGGCGTATCACTCACTGCACGTTACAGGGCACAGAACTATCACTGTGAGGATCACCAGAGGAGAGGATTCCATCAGGAGAAGCAAACCAGAAGTCTACAAACAGAAGGGTGGTATCCAGAATAGGCAGAAAGCCAGGAAAAGTCCCCACAGAAGGCCATGATCAAGACTCGTCCACAGGGGAGCAAAACTTTCCAAGATGACATCTAGGGCACAAGGAAGGTGGCAGAGCTCACACAGAGCAGACGGCTCTGTCCACAGTACCATTTCAAACTATTAAGTGATTGTTAATATAAAAAACAAGTCCCTACAGGACAAATTATGAGGGCACTGGTCAGTACATATTAAGAATTAAAGATATTTCTGTCTATAATTTTAATTGTACATCAATAATTTAATCCATATGTTTAAATATACATATATATATATATATATATATACACACACATACATACATATATATACACACACACACACACACACACACTCCTGTAAAGAGGCAATGAGATGTTATATGTCATCCTGCGCTCAGTCTCCACAATTTGTTCTAGACCATAGCACTTTTCCCAGGTGTAATTTTACTTGTTTTGGAAGGAATTACTGCACAATTCCAATTTCCTGTTTAGGAAACAGAGCTAAATCACTTGAGACATGTTGCATTAAATCTCTCAAACTGACTACCTAGGGACTAAAAAGATCCAGAAGGGAAACAAAGCATATACAATTCACACTTCCCACCAGCTTTTCCACTGTCCCAGATGATTTATAGTCAGTGCACAGAAACACAGGAGAGCATTTACTTCAAGGACACACTGTTCTTTTTTAGCTTTTCTTACTGTGGTACACATATTTTGGTATTTTATATATGTTTTTCTAATAAGTACATAATTTATTCAGAGCATGAAAAGTAGAAAACATTAATACAGTTTTCCACAGGACTTTTTCCCTATATAGTTTAATATTAACATTGAAAACAGAGATGAAAGAAAGACTTTGCATAACTTAAAAGAATTTAGGAAGGAATATAACAAACATGGAATCTCATGGTTCTGTTAAGCACCTGGAACACTGAATTATTTACTTTTTTCCCTTCAGAGGTAATTGGGAAGCTAATGAAGTTTAAACCTCAGGACCTCACAGATGCATGGGCCATTGAAAGGATCTTAACACCACCATCATATTTTTTCATAAAACTTGCAAAACAAGATGGTTTAACACCATCAGTTATGATCACTTTCCACATCCTCTTCCACTCTATCACCCTTCTCCTGTGCTGAGTGATACTGAAGTGGCCACGACCTGATCTGAGACCTAGCTAAGGAGGAGCTGAGTTGAAGGTACAACTTAATTTGGCTATAATGATACATGTAGGTGGTTCTCAGTCACTTCTGGGTATAGTCATGTTCATGTGGGTCATCCCAGTGTAGGGCCTACTTCCAGGAATACGTCAACGTTCCAACCTGTCATGAGATGATACAATACCCCATCATGATATAAACCTGCACTGGAGTTCACCCACAAGTATGTGCACCTAGAAGGGTGAGCAAGGTTTTTGCTATTTTTCTGGATTTTGCTGTATTTTGCAGTATCTGTCTCCTTAAAAAATTTATATTTATTGTGACCATTTTTATTTTAAATATACATTTACTTTTGAGTTTAATTTTATGTTTGTAATTTTGTTTTCTTTTCCTCAGAGAGAATTTCCCAAATTGTGTAAGCTTCAGGCCCTACTACTCATGAATCCACATTCCTTATTATACTTATGAAAAAACTGGAAGAAAAATTATTGTTAATAATTTATTATTATTAGAATAATATTACTTCTAAACATAAGAAACACAAATAAAACACTTCACAAAATGTATAATATTAACTTTCTTCTGTAAGTAAATATAATCTCATTGATATTACTAAAACTAGTCCTTAAAAAGTCATACATATATTATAGCAATCATGAGCGACAAACCGTGGTGAAAAGATCACCACGCTGAAAATTAGGAGGAAAAAAATGGTTTTCATAGTAGAGGCTCTGCCAGGAATAAGGGCAAAAATTGGCACATCTTACATATGTGAAAAGCTATAGTTACTCCTTTCTATCCCATGCAGATTTGAGATATTTTATCTTTATAGTTAGGGGAAAATTCCTATGTCAGACATAGTACTTAAACATGTTCATTATTAATATATTTATTAAGCATTTCACACAGGACACTGAAGGATGTTTTGAAGGTTAAGTAACTTACTAGAGACTAGCTACTCATGAGCTCATAATAGAAATTACTGGGTTTAATAATAATATCCATTAAATCGGAGAAGTGAAACTGCCACTTATCAGTGTACTTCCCAAGTAAAAAAATTCAAGGCACCTGAAATTCTTGCCACTGTATATTTTAATTATATATTTACAGTTCACCATGTTTTGTAGGTACTTTTACAACTTAGCAGCACAAATACGAGAATGAATGTATCCACGTAAATGAGGGGAAAAACACTATTATAACAGTCTTAGTTTTAGCTGAAATTCCAAAAGCTAAAAACAATTGTCAGGTACAGGGTGCTAAAATGAACCAAAGCAGATAATGAGACCACAATGGAAAACTGCTCCAACAGGGTTGCCAAAACACTGTGCATTTCCTCCAACACAATGCTGGAACTGAGCTTACCCAAGGCTACTGAACTGAGGACAGCAGGGGTGACTCAGAGAAACATCAGATCAGGTGCATTCCTTAGATTTCGAGAGAAATAACAACAGTTACGTGTTTCAAACACGACTAAAATTGACGCTGGCTAGCTGCCCCGAGATGGCAAGGAAAGAAGTCTCTGATCAGGTTATACTTTCACAATGCCAAGACAATGTTTCTATGAAACAAACTGTGAGCCCACAGGAGGGACTGACTGTCTTGTGAGACAATACCCAAGAGGCCATGGGATCCTAACAGAGGAGTGGAGTGCCAGAAGCCCAGAAGCAGGATACGTGTTTTAAAACATCCTACCAGGGAAACATGGCCATCATCAGCTATCCCCGAGGTCCCGAAGGAGGAACTGTTCAAAAAGCCACAAAGATGTACCTTGAGAAAGAGTTAAGCTTAGCTTTTGGAATTTCAGCTAAAACTAAAACATTCCTGCATCCATCAGAGGACAGCAGTGCAGATTACAACTGCACCACTGGAACCAGACTTGCATGGTGTCTTACAACTCTCTGTCCCTAAGGGCCACAAATAGCAACCAATGAGCGGAAGAGGAAGTAAGGTAAAAAAAAAAAAAAAAAAAAAAGTGTTAGGTATCACACCCCTTCCCTGGTCCATGTTAGGCTCTCAAGCCTGAAACAAGCTTGCCCTGGGAGGGATGTGTATGTGTGTCTGACTCTTTGCGACCCCATGGACTGTAACTGGCCAGGCTCCTCTGTCCATGAGATTCTCCAGGCAAGAATACTGGAGTGGGTTGCCATGCCTTCCTCTAGGGAATCCTCCTGACCCAGGGATCAAACCTGCCTCTCTTGTGTTTCCTGCATTGCAGGTGGACATGGTTTTTTACCCACTGAGTCATTAACCCAAATATGAAAGAGCGTGGAGGTTTTAAATGATATTATACTGGTCAGGATGTCTATATTTCTGAAATGAGACTGTTCTTGTGACTAAAAGGAATGGCAAACCTCTGAAATCTGACCAAGATTTCATCAAGGAAAACTGCTCCAACAGGGTTGCCAAAACACTGTGCATTTCCTCCAACACAATGCTGGAACTGAGCTTACCCAAGGCTACTGAACTGAGGACAGCAGGGGTGACTCAGAGAAACATCAGATCAGGTGCATTCCTTAGATTTCGAGAGAAATAACAACAGTTACGTGTTTCAAACACGACTAAAATTGACGCTGGCTAGCTGCCCCGAGATGGCAAGGAAAGAAGTCTCTGATCAGGTTATACTTTCACAATGCCAAGACAATGTTTCTATGAAACAAACTGTGAGCCCACAGGAGGGACTGACTGTCTTGTGAGACAATACCCAAGAGGCCATGGGATCCTAACAGAGGAGTGGAGTGCCAGAAGCCCAGAAGCAGGATACGTGTTTTAAAACATCCTACCAGGGAAACATGGCCATCATCAGCTATCCCCGAGGTCCCGAAGGAGGAACTGTTCAAAAAGCCACAAAGATGTACCTTGAGAAAGAGTTAAGCTTAGCTTTTGGAATTTCAGCTAAAACTAAAACATTCCTGCATCCATCAGAGGACAGCAGTGCAGATTACAACTGCACCACTGGAACCAGACTTGCATGGTGTCTTACAACTCTCTGTCCCTAAGGGCCACAAATAGCAACCAATGAGCGGAAGAGGAAGTAAGGTAAAAAAAAAAAAAAAAAAAAAGTGTTAGGTATCACACCCCTTCCCTGGTCCATGTTAGGCTCTCAAGCCTGAAACAAGCTTGCCCTGGGAGGGATGTGTATGTGTGTCTGACTCTTTGCGACCCCATGGACTGTAACTGGCCAGGCTCCTCTGTCCATGAGATTCTCCAGGCAAGAATACTGGAGTGGGTTGCCATGCCTTCCTCTAGGGAATCCTCCTGACCCAGGGATCAAACCTGCCTCTCTTGTGTTTCCTGCATTGCAGGTGGACATTTTTTTTTACCCACTGAGTCATTAACCCAAATATGAAAGAGCGTGGAGGTTTTAAATGATATTATACTGGTCAGGATGTCTATATTTCTGAAATGAGACTGTTCTTGTGACTAAAAGGAATGGCAAACCTCTGAAATCTGACCAAGATTTCATCAAGGACAAAAGTAACTGTACGGTGGGTCTGCAGGAGCTGAGAAAGGGTAGTTTCAGTGGGGTACAAAGAATCCAATTATTATATTTTAAGATAATAATCACAGATTATAAATATTTTCTTTAAAAAGTCTGTAACCATCTAGAGCTTGGATTTACTATTAATAATACCGACATTTCCTTCACATCGTACACCCCTCTGCTTTCAGTTTCCTCTGGAAACAGAGCGATGAAGAACAATCTAGGCTCTCATTAGTGAAAGCATTTCATGTATACTTTTCAACCACCTAAAATTTTTTTAGATCACTTACACTTTAAAAATGTACCATCTCATTCTTTCTGATCCTGAAGTCATAATGCATCTGAAGTAGAGGACAGCATTCCATGGACTGAAGAGAGTGGCAGTCTTAATTCATCGTCATTCTAGACGTAAGCCTTCGTCACTCATCAGGAATGAATATTTATCTTTTACCTAGAATGCTCTGTCTCAAGTAAGTGCTGCATCATTTAGAACATGGATTTGGCAGTGCCATGGCACTCAAACTGAGCCAGCTCTGAAGAGATTTTTGCAACCCTGCCTGGTCCAATGCCCACAGTTTACAAGGAGGCATATTAAATGCCACCTAAATTGACTCTGGTGACTTCTAAACTCTGAAAGAGGAAAATGTTTGTCTCTGTGTAGTGAACTTTAAAGCCCTGTCCTGGGCTGACATGCAAAGTTAATGTCTACTCCCGTGTAAATGCACAGACCCACTGCCCAGATGCTGTAGACAGAGTGACACTGAACATAATTTTGAATTTGTATTAATCCACAGGTGTTATGAGAATAAAGCATGGTGCCTTAACAGCTGTAAAGGGGGCAGGAAAGCCCCAGGAGCTTACTGGGGGTTTTCTGCATCACATTTAAAAGAAATCAATGGCTATGTCTCCTCAGGGAATAAAATGCCAGAGGCACTAGGAAAAACCCACACTATTTGCTCCTTTAAAACCTGAGAATCGGGGTTAAATGATATTATACTGGTCAGGATGTCTATATTTCTGAAATGAGACTGTTCTTGTGACTAAAAGGAATGGCAAACCTCTGAAATCTGACCAAGATTTCATCAAGGACAAAAGTAACTGTACGGTGGGTCTGCAGGAGCTGAGAAAGGGTAGTTTCAGTGGGGTACAAAGAATCCAATTATTATATTTTAAGATAATAATCACAGATTATAAATATTTTCTTTAAAAAGTCTGTAACCATCTAGAGCTTGGATTTACTATTAATAATACCGACATTTCCTTCACATCGTACACCCCTCTGCTTTCAGTTTCCTCTGGAAACAGAGCGATGAAGAACAATCTAGGCTCTCATTAGTGAAAGCATTTCATGTATACTTTTCAACCACCTAAAATTTTTTTAGATCACTTACACTTTAAAAATGTACCATCTCATTCTTTCTGATCCTGAAGTCATAATGCATCTGAAGTAGAGGACAGCATTCCATGGACTGAAGAGAGTGGCAGTCTTAATTCATCGTCATTCTAGACGTAAGCCTTCGTCACTCATCAGGAATGAATATTTATCTTTTACCTAGAATGCTCTGTCTCAAGTAAGTGCTGCATCATTTAGAACATGGATTTGGCAGTGCCATGGCACTCAAACTGAGCCAGCTCTGAAGAGATTTTTGCAACCCTGCCTGGTCCAATGCCCACAGTTTACAAGGAGGCATATTAAATGCCACCTAAATTGACTCTGGTGACTTCTAAACTCTGAAAGAGGAAAATGTTTGTCTCTGTGTAGTGAACTTTAAAGCCCTGTCCTGGGCTGACATGCAAAGTTAATGTCTACTCCCGTGTAAATGCACAGACCCACTGCCCAGATGCTGTAGACAGAGTGACACTGAACATAATTTTGAATTTGTATTAATCCACAGGTGTTATGAGAATAAAGCATGGTGCCTTAACAGCTGTAAAGGGGGCAGGAAAGCCCCAGGAGCTTACTGGGGGTTTTCTGCATCACATTTAAAAGAAATCAATGGCTATGTCTCCTCAGGGAATAAAATGCCAGAGGCACTAGGGAAAAACCCACACTATTTGCTCCTTTAAAACCTGAGACGCTAGGAATTCTGCCAAGTGACCTGGAAATGTGGCACTGTGACCAGAGGCCACTGAAGAGAGCATCTTGCACTAGTTTCTTGCAGGAGAATCGAGTATGCGGCCACAGTTCACCCTTCATATTCCACCCTTGACAACTCACCTACCTCGTCCACAATCAACCTTTTTTTCTTTTTTCACATAGTCTACTTGCACTGACTTGTCCCCATCTTTGTTTCTTTTACTCTATTATTATCTTTCTAAAAAATATTATTATAAAAATGATAGATCTCAAAATGTTCCTTCTTGTTCTTCTTGCTGTTTCAACCCTGGAGTCAGCTCCAGGGTTTTTCTATGGAACTTTGGTGTCTTTTCATTTTTTGGAAAATTATATTTACAGAACAAAATTTGTACACTCAATGAGGTTGTTGCTACTCAGGTGTCACTGCTTCCCATCAGACAGAGCTAGGGAATACATGTACATATACATACATTAACAGCTATTTATACCCATCTGCCTACATGTATACACACACATACAGTTTATATCTACATTTATCTAAAACCAATATTTCATACTGAGTCTTTTTTCCCAGTTTTACTGAGGTGTAACTAATAAAACTGTGCATATTTAAAGTATATAAAAAACACAGATTCTAACTAGAATACATGTATATACATATACGTACTCATACATACATAAATACACATACACATTTTAAATATATACACACACATGACATTTCAGCTAAAAGAAACTTTATTTAAAACTCCACTACCGGGCTTCCCTGGTGGTCCAGTGGGTAAGGACAATGCCTTGCAGTGCAGGGGGCGCCAGTTTGATCCCTGGCCTGGGAAGATCCCACATGCTGCGGAGCGGCTGGACCGATGTGTCCTATTACCAAGCCGGAGCTCTGGAGCGCATGTGTCCAGAGCTCTGGAGCGCATGCTCTGCAACAACAGAGGCCACCGCGATGGGAGGCCCACATGGGCCAAAGAACAAAAATGGATGAAAACAGATAAGTGAAAGACCAACAGAAGTGGCCCACCCGCCCACCTCCCTCCTCCCCCGCCAAAAAATGTGAAAAAAAAAAAAAAGAAAAAAAAACCTCCACTACCCAGGGAGTTCCTTTGTGATCTAGTAGTTAAGATTCAGCACTTTCTCTACAGTGGCCCAGGTTCAATACCTGGTTGGGGAACTGAGATCCCACGAGCCACAGGGCATGGCCAAAACAGAATACAAATCAAAAAAAACTCCACACTCCACAGATATTCCATTATTCACTTGTTGATGCATGCCTTGCTAGGCTTTTCCTTTGCATATATGCAATATACTCCTTTTGACTTTAAAATAATTGTTCATATGCTGCTGTAGACTGCCTAAGTGCCCAAGGCAATGGCTTGGTACAGAGAGGTGGCTCACTGGCTGTCTAGATGAATGATAAGAGCTTACGAACCAGAATTTGGGGAGAGGGACTATCCCTTCCAGATAAAATATATCCCAATCAGAGTATGCCTCTCTGTATGATATCTGTCAAAATGATATGACTAATTGGCTCCACAAAATACTGAGTCAGTCAGAAAGACCAATTTGGGTTTGTCCATAAAATGTTATGGACAAGCCCAAATGATCTTTTCGGTCAACCCAGTACTTGCATCAATGGTCAAATTCTCATATAATCAGAAGAAAATAATTTTTCCCAATTAAAAAGTTCACTTCAAAAAGAAGAACATGAGGGCTTCCCTGGTGGTCCAGTGGGTAAGGACACTGCCTTGCAGGGCAAGGGGCACCGGTTCGAGCCCTGGCCTGGGAAGATCCCACATGCCGCGGAACGGCTGGACGGATGTGTCAAATGACCGAGCCGGAGTTCTGGAGCGCATGCGCCCAGAGCCGGCGCTCTGCAAGGACAGACGCCACCGCGATGGGAGGCCCACATGGGCCAAAGAACACAGATGGATGAACATAGACAAATGAAAGACCAATAGAAGTGGCCCGCCTGCTCCCCTCCCTCCCCACCCCCACCAAAATAAATAAATAAATAAATAAAAAATAAATAAATAAATAATGGAGAATATTGTGTGCTTTAAAAAAAAAAAAAAAGAAGAACATGAGACTTCTATGTAAACAGTGTATGTGCAAAAGTAATTCTAATAAGAGTCACACACATGTGAAAGTTCATAAAATGTTCGAACTTCTGTGAAAATAAAAGCAATGAAATCTTCCAGCTGTGTTATTCACTTCATTCAAAATGCATCACTCTTCTTTATTCACTGATGTCTACCATCTGTTTTTTGGTAAGCTGAGAAGATCCATACAGATCTATACTAACACAATTCCTGTCTTGGAATTAGCAACCCAAATGGGAAGACTCCTTTAATTCTGATTTTGATATATCTATATATTGACCAAAATATAATGAAAACATGGAGAAAACATCATTCAAAATCCAGGCTATCTCCATCATACAAACCATTCAAACCTTATTTGGATTAAGTGGTTTGAATCCAATGTTTATTTGGATTAAGTGGTTCCCCTTACCCTAATCATTCAGTCTATTTTACTAAAACTTGGTCTCTAGCCAGTCTTCTACTTGGGACTTGCTTGGTAGCTCAGCTGGTAATGAATTCACCTGCACTAAAGGAGACCTCAGTTTGATTCCTGGTTCAGGAAGATCCCCTGGAGAAGGGCATGGCAACCCATCCTAGTACTGCCTGGTGGTGCTATTTCATCATAACACTGTGGGCTACTTCAATAAACACATGGATAACTAGTCACAGACTCTCAATTCCTCAACCTCTTCATCTCCAATGGTCTTCACCTCACCCCAGTTCAGTAACTACTCTTGAAGTCATTTCTTGAAACTTGGTCATCCTCCTTCAGAATCAGGAAAGTAAAAACCCAAATCTCTAACCACCAACTACTCACTTTCCAAATTGTTTACTCAACACTTGCTAGGTAACTCTCTTCAGACCATCAGGACCACGAGTTCACTGACTCCTCGTTTTCCAATCTGTCAGGTACTCTCCTCCACACTCCTCTGCACTCTGCTCCAGCCATCTTGGCCGGCCTTCTTCGACTTCCTCATATACGCCATGCATTCTCCTGCCTCTCTGTCCACATATCCCAACTCTGGAAACTCACCCTTTCTTTCTTTGATTTATATCTGGTTATTCTCCATATACTAAGACAAGTATTTTCTCTTCAAGGAAACTGTTCCTAATATGTTGAAACCCCTTATTATTGTTCATACATAGCAAAAATTCCACTTCACAGTTAACTGCCACATTTTTGATTTTTTAATCTAGTTTATGATTTTTTTAAAAACTGATCTATCTCTGCAATAAACTGTAAGGCCCAGGAAAGCAGAATCTGTTGATTCCTCTAAATTTTAAAAAATATGTATCTTGGCTGTGCCAAGTCTTAGTTGTAGTATGTGGGATCTAGTCTCCTGGCTAGGAATTGAACCCCTGCCTCCTGTATTGGGGTCAAGGAGTTTTAGCCACTGGGAAGTCCCCAGAATCTGTTAAATTTTGTTCACTATTTTACACCTAAGACAGCACCTGGCACCTACCTAATAAGCAATGAAATTTTATTAAATGAATTTGTGAACAAACAGGGGAAAAGATTATAGAATAAACAGCAAAGCAGGAACAAAAAAGAATGGAAATTGTTTCTGATACAACTTGGCTTACTTTCTTCTCCAGGTGGCCACTGAGATATGAAGATAATCTGGTGAGTCAATCCAGAGGCTGTTACAAGAGTCAGACAAGACAAAACCATTTAAGTAAGAAATCCCTGTGTCAGCACTAGTCACTGGGTGAGAAATGAATCTAGAAAATGCAATGCTTTTGGACTGACTGGATGCAATGCTTTTTGGATTGAGCAAAATGAAAACACTCATTAATCTACTCATTAGATTATAAGAAAGCTAAGATCAAGTTGTTGTTACTTTTTGGGGGGGCCACATCTATTGGTCTTTCATCTATTCATTTTCATCCATCTTTGTTCTTTGGCCTGTGTGGGCCTCCCATCGCAGTGGCCTCTCTCGCTGCAGAGCACTGGCTCCGGGCGCATGCTCTCCAGAGCTCCGGCTCGGTAATAGGACACATCAGTGCAACCGCTCCACAGCATGTGGGATCTTCCCAGGCCAGGGATCGAACCGGCGCCCCATGCACCGCAAGGCGCTGTCCTTACCCATTTCATCCTGATCTGTTCCACATATCCCAACTCTGGAAACTCACCCTTTCTTTCTTTGATTTATATCTGGTTATTCTCCATATACTAAGACAAGTATTTTCTCTTCAAGGAAACTGTTCCTAATATGTTGAAACCCCTTATTATTGTTCATACATAGCAAAAATTCCACTTCACAGTTAACTGCCACATTTTTGATTTTTTAATCTAGTTTATGATTTTTTTAAAAACTGATCTATCTCTGCAATAAACTGTAAGGCCCAGGAAAGCAGAATCTGTTGATTCCTCTAAATTTTAAAAAATATGTATCTTGGCTGTGCCAAGTCTTAGTTGTAGTATGTGGGATCTAGTCTCCTGGCTAGGAATTGAACCCCTGCCTCCTGTATTGGGGTCAAGGAGTTTTAGCCACTGGGAAGTCCCCAGAATCTGTTAAATTTTGTTCACTATTTTACACCTAAGACAGCACCTGGCACCTACCTAATAAGCAATGAAATTTTATTAAATGAATTTGTGAACAAACAGGGGAAAAGATTATAGAATAAACAGCAAAGCAGGAACAAAAAAGAATGGAAATTGTTTCTGATACAACTTGGCTTACTTTCTTCTCCAGGTGGCCACTGAGATATGAAGATAATCTGGTGAGTCAATCCAGAGGCTGTTACAAGAGTCAGACAAGACAAAACCATTTAAGTAAGAAATCCCTGTGTCAGCACTAGTCACTGGGTGAGAAATGAATCTAGAAAATGCAATGCTTTTGGACTGACTGGATGCAATGCTTTTTGGATTGAGCAAAATGAAAACACTCATTAATCTACTCATTAGATTATAAGAAAGCTAAGATCAAGTTGTTGTTACTTTTTGGGGGGGCCACATCTATTGGTCTTTCATCTATTCATTTTCATCCATCTTTGTTCTTTGGCCTGTGTGGGCCTCCCATCGCAGTGGCCTCTCTCGCTGCAGAGCACTGGCTCCGGGCGCATGCTCTCCAGAGCTCCGGCTCGGTAATAGGACACATCAGTGCAACCGCTCCACAGCATGTGGGATCTTCCCAGGCCAGGGATCGAACCGGCGCCCCATGCACCGCAAGGCGGTGTCCTTACCCACTGAACCACCAGGGAAGGCTTAGATCAAGTTTAGACACATGCGCACACACACACACACACACACACACACACACACACACAAAGCTGCCTCAACAGTATCAGACTCTTTGCAACCTTATGAACAGTAGCCAACCAGGCTCCTCTGTCCAGGGGATTCTCCAGGCAAGAACACTGGATAGGGTTATCATTACCTACTCCAGGGGATCGAACCTTGGGTTCCTGACCCATGTCTCTTATGTCTCCTGCATCACTAGTGCCACCTGGGAAATCCTGTGTGTGTGTGTGTGTTCACACACACACATACAAATATATATAAACACATACATATACACACAGACATGCATGTATGCAAGTGTATACACATATGTGTATTCATACATATGTGTATACACATGCATACATATGTGAATGTGTGTTAGTCACTCAGCCATATCTGACCCTTTGTGACCCGATGGACTGTAGCACGCCAGGCTCCTCCAGTAAAGGATTCTTTACTCCTTCAGTAAAGAATCCGCCTTCCATGCAGGAGCCACAGGAGACGCAGGTTCTATCTCTGGGTCAGGAAGATGCCCTGGAGAAAGGCACTGCAACCCACTCCGGTATTCTTGTTTCAAGAATCCCATGGACAGAGGAGTCTGGAGAGCCACAGTCCATAGGGTCACAAAGAGTGAGACATAACTGAAGTGATTTACTGTGCATGCACACACACATACACACTCATATATATGAACTGTAGGCCCTAAATTAAGGGGAGTAATCAAGTAAAAATAAAAGTGGCTTTCGGGCTTCCCCTGGTGGTCCAGTGGGTAAGGACACCGCCTTGCAGTGCAAGGGGCGCCAGTTCGAGCCCTGGCCTGGGAAGATTCCGAGTGCCACGGAGCGGCTGGACGGATGTGCCCAATTACCGAGCCGGAGCTCTAGAGCGCATGCGCCCAGAGCCTGCGCTCTGCGACAACAGAGGCCACCGCGATGGGAGGCCCACACGAGCCAAAGAACAAAGACAGATGAACAGAGAGAAACGAAAGACCAATAGAAGTGGCCTGCCTGCTCCCCTCCCTCCCCAACCTCACCCCCGCCCAAAAATAAACAAATAAATAAATCTTTAAAAAAAAAAAGTGGCTTTCATGGTGGCAGAATACATATAAATCTCAAGGAGATCTCTTACCAGTGTTATGTAGGAAGTACATATAAATATGCATAGAGGAGTATCCACTAGTATCTTGATTCAAGCTTCAAAGATCACCCAAAGCTGTTTTTTAAAACAATTATATAAATAATACCTAAGTGACAGGACAACTCTCACTTGGTAAATTTTCAAACAGAACCTTTCAGAATTTGATAGTCCTGGACAGCTGCAAATCAGGTTACCTGAGCATTAAATGAAATAAACACTTTCTGCTGGAGCTGCCATTAAAAGTCTTTGTCAGCTATGTTAATGGAAATACCCTTTTAAGAGTCCTATGAAAGAGTTGCTTTTAGCGGCAGGCCAATGCAATCCATGCAGAGGCAGCAGGTGCATCTGAATGATCTCAAGCAGGTTTTGGGGGGTCCCTGGGCAACTTGACTGCACCTCACCCTGAACACCAACCCCCTTGGCTGTGAGAAGCAAAATCACAAATGCAAGTCGCATTTCACAGGCAAGAATCCGCCTTCCATGCAGGAGCCACAGGAGACGCAGGTTCTATCTCTGGGTCAGGAAGATGCCCTGGAGAAAGGCACTGCAACCCACTCCGGTATTCTTGTTTCAAGAATCCCATGGACAGAGGAGTCTGGAGAGCCACAGTCCATAGGGTCACAAAGAGTGAGACATAACTGAAGTGATTTACTGTGCATGCACACACACATACACACTCATATATATGAACTGTAGGCCCTAAATTAAGGGGAGTAATCAAGTAAAAATAAAAGTGGCTTTCGGGCTTCCCCTGGTGGTCCAGTGGGTAAGGACACCGCCTTGCAGTGCAAGGGGCGCCAGTTCGAGCCCTGGCCTGGGAAGATTCCGAGTGCCACGGAGCGGCTGGACGGATGTGCCCAATTACCGAGCCGGAGCTCTAGAGCGCATGCGCCCAGAGCCTGCGCTCTGCGACAACAGAGGCCACCGCGATGGGAGGCCCACACGAGCCAAAGAACAAAGACAGATGAACAGAGAGAAACGAAAGACCAATAGAAGTGGCCTGCCTGCTCCCCTCCCTCCCCAACCTCACCCCCGCCCAAAAATAAACAAATAAATAAATCTTTAAAAAAAAAAAAAAGTGGCTTTCATGGTGGCAGAATACATATAAATCTCAAGGAGATCTCTTACCAGTGTTATGTAGGAAGTACATATAAATATGCATAGAGGAGTATCCACTAGTATCTTGATTCAAGCTTCAAAGATCACCCAAAGCTGTTTTTTAAAACAATTATATAAATAATACCTAAGTGACAGGACAACTCTCACTTGGTAAATTTTCAAACAGAACCTTTCAGAATTTGATAGTCCTGGACAGCTGCAAATCAGGTTACCTGAGCATTAAATGAAATAAACACTTTCTGCTGGAGCTGCCATTAAAAGTCTTTGTCAGCTATGTTAATGGAAATACCCTTTTAAGAGTCCTATGAAAGAGTTGCTTTTAGCGGCAGGCCAATGCAATCCATGCAGAGGCAGCAGGTGCATCTGAATGATCTCAAGCAGGTTTTGGGGGGTCCCTGGGCAACTTGACTGCACCTCACCCTGAACACCAACCCCCTTGGCTGTGAGAAGCAAAATCACAATAAGGATACAGGCAAGACTCCCAAGTCTTCTAAGCCTCTATCCTCCTCGTGACATCAGTAGGCTAAGTCAAAGATCTTTTCCATTTTTGTGACATGGTACTCAGTTCTGGAATTCTTTCTTGTTTGTCTGTGGTCTGAGTTTGTTTCTTTGTTTTCTGGTTCTGGGATTCTTAAATGTCTAGGTAGAGGCAAAGTACATCTTGCCCAAGGGATTTCCCTAGTCTGATATTTTTAAAAATATAAAAACATTTTAAGTATAAAATACAAACAGAAAACTAAGTATACTGTAAGTCTTTTGTGCAATGATGTTTCATACAGTGAAAAAACCCATGGAACCAGCACCCAGATCAAGAAACAGAACCTTAACAGCACCCACAATCCTCTCACACTCCACAGTAACCACTGTCCTGACTTCAAATCACAAAGACTTAATGTGTTTCTGTCCTTTACATATAAGGAATAACAGAGTATACATTGTGCTTTGGTATTCTACCTCTGGAAAGCATTCCACTCATGCAATACTGTTCTGGGGTCTGGTGTTAGCAATACTATTAAGAGCTGAAAACTTATTGTAGTGGATGAATGGGCAGATGATAAACAAATAAGGAAATGAGTTAATGCTATAGAGGTAAATGTTCAAAGCCTTGATTGTGACTGATGTAATTTACTTTCCACACAGAGGATAAACAAATTTTAAAATATAAATAATACCTAAGTGACAGGACAACTCTCACTTGGTAAATTTTCAAACAGAACCTTTCAGAATTTGATAGTCCTGGACAGGTGCAAATCAGGTTACCTGAGCATTAAATGAAATAAACACTTTCTGCTGGAGCTGCCATTAAAAGTCTTTGTCAGCTATGTTAATGGAAATACCCTTTTAAGAGTCCTATGAAAGAGTTGCTTTTAGCGGCAGGCCAATGCAATCCATGCAGAGGCAGCAGGTGCATCTGAATGATCTCAAGCAGGTTTTGGGGGGTCCCTGGGCAACTTGACTGCACCTCACCCTGAACACCAACCCCCTTGGCTGTGAGAAGCAAAATCACAATAAGGATACAGGCAAGACTCCCAAGTCTTCTAAGCCTCTATCCTCCTCGTGACATCAGTAGGCTAAGTCAAAGATCTTTTCCATTTTTGTGACATGGTACTCAGTTCTGGAATTCTTTCTTGTTTGTCTGTGGTCTGAGTTTGTTTCTTTGTTTTCTGGTTCTGGGATTCTTAAATGTCTAGGTAGAGGCAAAGTACATCTTGCCCAAGGGATTTCCCTAGTCTGATATTTTTAAAAATATAAAAACATTTTAAGTATAAAATACAAACAGAAAACTAAGTATACTGTAAGTCTTTTGTGCAATGATGTTTCATACAGTGAAAAAACCCATGGAACCAGCACCCAGATCAAGAAACAGAACCTTAACAGCACCCACAATCCTCTCACACTCCACAGTAACCACTGTCCTGACTTCAAATCACAAAGACTTAATGTGTTTCTGTCCTTTACATATAAGGAATAACAGAGTATACATTGTGCTTTGGTATTCTACCTCTGGAAAGCATTCCACTCATGCAATACTGTTCTGGGGTCTGGTGTTAGCAATACTATTAAGAGCTGAAAACTTATTGTAGTGGATGAATGGGCAGATGATAAACAAATAAGGAAATGAGTTAATGCTATAGAGGTAAATGTTCAAAGCCTTGATTGTGACTGATGTAATTTACTTTCTCTCCACACAGAGGATAAAACCAAAGGTAGCTTATATTTACGAAACGTACATAAGTCAAAATTCAGTCTCTCGCCCTCTTTTCTGATACATGCTGTTGCTTTTTAAATGCTCCTTTCTCCCAAGTCCTTTCTGATTCTTCTCTACATGTCTGCCATACAGACTAGTTATATATTCCTCAGTCTTGACTTCTCTGCTCTATGTTTAAAAAAATCAACAATAATCAGGAACTCCCTGGTGGTCCAGAGGTTAGAATTCTGTGCTTTCATGGCTGGGGTCTCGGGTTCAATCCCTGGCTGGGAACTAAACTCCCACAAGCTGTGCAGCATGAACAAAAAAAGAAAAGAAAAATCAACAATAACACACGAAAGAAAACAGAAATACTGAGTCATATCCTTTAACCACAAACAGGGAGAAATAATTTTTTTAAAAGTTACACTGAGTTTTAACAGCTCTCAAACTACTAAAAAATATAAAAAAATATATAATATTCAAAATTAAAAAAATATATAAGCAAATCTCTAAAGGCAAATGTGAAATTAAAGCTCAAACAAATAAACATCAATTTCCTATTACAATATAAAATTGAATTTCTTAAAAATGCCCAGCACATACTCTTTATAATGAGGTCAGTTTCACAGTAGCTGTCAGACTCACCAGTATTTTTAAGACAAAAATACCAATACCCAAACTATTTAGGAAGGAATAAAAGAAAGATAAGAAAGAAAGCAGAAAAGGAAAAGAAGGACTCAGTTACACTCAAAATGATGTATTGAAGATCAGCTGAAGAACACTTTAAACATCTCTAATGCATACAGGGAAAAGCTGTGGTATTTGGTGTATGTTTCTTTGCAAAGACTAATAAAAGTTAGTTATACAAAAAACTTTTAAGGAAGATGCATTTAGGGATAAACAATGGTAATTTAAAAACTAGAGCTTATGGGCTTTTCTGGTGGTCCAGTGGGTAGAGTACACCTTGTGGTGCAAGGAGCACCAGTTCGACCCTACTGGTTCTGGGACTGGAGAATCCCACATGCCACGGAGTGCCTGGACCGGTGTGCCCAATTGTGAGCCAGTGCTCTGCAGTGTATGTGTCCAGAGCCGGTGCTCTGCAACGAGAGCCTACTGCGATGGGTGGTCCACACGGGCCAAAGAATAAAGATGAATGAAAATAAGTGAAGGGCCAATAAAAGAGGCCAAAATCTAACCAACAACAACAACAACAACAAAAAAAAAAAACTAGCGCTTATTACAAACACCACTAAAAGAACTAAGAATTTTACTTGTCAAAGGCTTCACTCGTGCTCACTGAAAAAAATCTATGCGACTAACCAATATGAAAATCACAAACCTAACAGTGACTAAACTTTTCCTTCTTGGGTATGCTTCATTTAATCTGAAAATATTATTTTCAAATTGATAAATTATATATTATGACACACCTTATTTAAAAAGTCTCTTCATTTGTGACTTGAGGAATTCCTTTCTACTAGTCATAGTTTTACATAATATTTGAGTTCTTCTCAGTCACTAGGTTCCTTGAAAATGGAAGCTGAAGATATTTTTACAGGTCAGTACTTATAAAAGAAAGGGGAAGGAAGGACGATCAGGCAGAATGAGACACTGAACTGTTTTCCAAGTCAAAAAAAAAGCTGGCCTCCTGGACCCAGGACAAAGGCTCTCAGCAGTTGAAGGAGAGGCCTGTATCCACTCTGTCCAACAAGGCCCTCCTTTAGAGGGTATCCGAATGGCCTAGCCCCATGTCTGCCACACTTCCTTAAGAGCACATAAGCTAAAAAGAAAAAAAAAAAAAAAAGTTTAGTAAGTTCAAGAAACTGAGTGGGCCAAGAGAAGCGAAAGGACAAAATGAGAGTTACTCCAGGGTGATTCCTTTAGCAACCACAGGCCTGAAGACCACTGCTTTCACAGTTGAGGACACCGGAGGTCCATGGAAATCTGCCTGCCACGCAGAACTAGAAAAAACAATGTTCTCTGTGTCATGGAAAAGCCTGTGCTTGGCCTGAATGTAGGCGACCTCCCATTAGGATATGGAGTGACGGCATTATCTTGTGCAGGGACTTGAGAGAAAGGAAGGCCTCTTAATGATAGGTCTGATTTATGGAGCATCTTTCTCTGGGGTAGTGCTGGGCAACTGGCCGGCACGGTATGATTAATCTTCCCCATCGCCCTGGGAGATAGGTAGGTCACAAAGAGCATTACCCTAAATTAAGAGTCAGTGAGAATGAAATACAAAAGGGATTCCTGTAATTTTCCTATAATCATTCGGTAAATTAAGAGAGCACCAGAAGAAGATCAGGTGTCAGCTCCCTGTTGACTGTATTTACTGAGGCAAATATAAGAGTTTTACTGCAAGCTGTATTTAAGCTTACACTGTATTTCTTTTCCTTTCTTTTCTCCCATCTATCAGAGATGATACCTCTATATTAAAAATGAACAATGAGACCAACTGTACTCAATTTTCGGATAGTGAGTGATATGGCCAATCCCAGCAGATCATTTACTAGCCCCAGAAAACTCCAGAGCTACCCCTTTTTTCCTTCTTGGGTATGCTTCATTTAATCTGAAAATATTATTTTCAAATTGATAAATTATATATTATGACACACCTTATTTAAAAAGTCTCTTCATTTGTGACTTGAGGAATTCCTTTCTACTAGTCATAGTTTTACATAATATTTGAGTTCTTCTCAGTCACTAGGTTCCTTGAAAATGGAAGCTGAAGATATTTTTACAGGTCAGTACTTATAAAAGAAAGGGGAAGGAAGGACGATCAGGCAGAATGAGACACTGAACTGTTTTCCAAGTCAAAAAAAAAGCTGGCCTCCTGGACCCAGGACAAAGGCTCTCAGCAGTTGAAGGAGAGGCCTGTATCCACTCTGTCCAACAAGGCCCTCCTTTAGAGGGTATCCGAATGGCCTAGCCCCATGTCTGCCACACTTCCTTAAGAGCACATAAGCTAAAAAGAAAAAAAAAAAAAAAAGTTTAGTAAGTTCAAGAAACTGAGTGGGCCAAGAGAAGCGAAAGGACAAAATGAGAGTTACTCCAGGGTGATTCCCTTTAGCAACCACAGGCCTGAAGACCACTGCTTTCACAGTTGAGGACACCGGAGGTCCATGGAAATCTGCCTGCCACGCAGAACTAGAAAAAACAATGTTCTCTGTGTCATGGAAAAGCCTGTGCTTGGCCTGAATGTAGGCGACCTCCCATTAGGATATGGAGTGACGGCATTATCTTGTGCAGGGACTTGAGAGAAAGGAAGGCCTCTTAATGATAGGTCTGATTTATGGAGCATCTTTCTCTGGGGTAGTGCTGGGCAACTGGCCGGCACGGTATGATTAATCTTCCCCATCGCCCTGGGAGATAGGTAGGTCACAAAGAGCATTACCCTAAATTAAGAGTCAGTGAGAATGAAATACAAAAGGGATTCCTGTAATTTTCCTATAATCATTCGGTAAATTAAGAGAGCACCAGAAGAAGATCAGGTGTCAGCTCCCTGTTGACTGTATTTACTGAGGCAAATATAAGAGTTTTACTGCAAGCTGTATTTAAGCTTACACTGTATTTCTTTTCCTTTCTTTTCTCCCATCTATCAGAGATGATACCTCTATATTAAAAATGAACAATGAGACCAACTGTACACTCAATTTTCGGATAGTGAGTGATATGGCCAATCCCAGCAGATCATTTACTAGCCCCAGAAAACTCCAGAGCTATTCTGAGAAACACAACCTGACCTTAAATTTTATCCTAAGTTCATTCCAAGCTATACATTTAAGTGATCATATTGATAATTAAAGTTATAGATTAATACCTGGTTAGTCCACCATTTAATCAAATCCTCTATTAAGATTTAAATAACTAAAATACGAAATTTCTTTTTAGACAGATGACTTTCATTTAAAATATACCAAATGATATGCCTCATGTAAAAAGTGGCCTTTTCACTTAAAGTTTGCTATTTTTAATTAGCTTTGCAGTTCCAGTATGCTTGCTTTAATAGCTCAAGACCTATTCCTGAAACTGAAATTCTCAATCCAGTGAAAAAAGCATGGGATGCAGGAGCAGTGGACCCAAGTTAGAATTCTGCCCTTACTTTCTGGGGCGATGGCCAAGCTTCCATTTCTGTGCTTACATGATGGAAGATGAAAATGCTTCACAAGGCAACTGAGAGATCTGAGTTAGACTCCATGACAGAACATGAGATACATGTTGTAGCTGTTTTGATATGGGAAGAACAATACATTAGGTTTATGTATTAGATTTTTATTTAATATTTCCTAAATATGAACTGCAAAATGGTAATGAGAAAATTTCATCGAGATTATCTTGTGCAGGGACTTGAGAGAAAGGAAGGCCTCTTAATGATAGGTCTGATTTATGGAGCATCTTTCTCTGGGGTAGTGCTGGGCAACTGGCCGGCACGGTATGATTAATCTTCCCCATCGCCCTGGGAGATAGGTAGGTCACAAAGAGCATTACCCTAAATTAAGAGTCAGTGAGAATGAAATACAAAAGGGATTCCTGTAATTTTCCTATAATCATTCGGTAAATTAAGAGAGCACCAGAAGAAGATCAGGTGTCAGCTCCCTGTTGACTGTATTTACTGAGGCAAATATAAGAGTTTTACTGCAAGCTGTATTTAAGCTTACACTGTATTTCTTTTCCTTTCTTTTCTCCCATCTATCAGAGATGATACCTCTATATTAAAAATGAACAATGAGACCAACTGTACACTCAATTTTCGGATAGTGAGTGATATGGCCAATCCCAGCAGATCATTTACTAGCCCCAGAAAACTCCAGAGCTATTCTGAGAAACACAACCTGACCTTAAATTTTATCCTAAGTTCATTCCAAGCTATACATTTAAGTGATCATATTGATAATTAAAGTTATAGATTAATACCTGGTTAGTCCACCATTTAATCAAATCCTCTATTAAGATTTAAATAACTAAAATACGAAATTTCTTTTTAGACAGATGACTTTCATTTAAAATATACCAAATGATATGCCTCATGTAAAAAGTGGCCTTTTCACTTAAAGTTTGCTATTTTTAATTAGCTTTGCAGTTCCAGTATGCTTGCTTTAATAGCTCAAGACCTATTCCTGAAACTGAAATTCTCAATCCAGTGAAAAAAGCATGGGATGCAGGAGCAGTGGACCCAAGTTAGAATTCTGCCCTTACTTTCTGGGGCGATGGCCAAGCTTCCATTTCTGTGCTTACATGATGGAAGATGAAAATGCTTCACAAGGCAACTGAGAGATCTGAGTTAGACTCCATGACAGAACATGAGATACATGTTGTAGCTGTTTTGATATGGGAAGAACAATACATTAGGTTTATGTATTAGATTTTTATTTAATAATTCCTAAATATGAACTGCTTTAAAAAGAGAATAAGGTAAATGAGAAAATTTACACTCAGATTTTTATAAACTGAGTTAAAAAATAGTAGGTCCCTTAACTTTTCTAAACTGTGAAGTATTATTGTTCAGACTCATTTTCAAATTTTATAAGTCTTTAAAATTCAAATCCCTAGCTTATTTCAACACTATTCAGACTTTAACTTCTAGTCCAACACTGACTAAAATTATAGTGCAATTATGACTAGGGTAAGCTTGTGTTTTTATCTTTTTCCTTCTCTACTACATCCCAAGTGTCTAGAATCCTCAAAAAATCTCCATCTCTCTAACCTTCTGTCCTGTTACAATCATGCCAAGGCCTTTAATTTGGCATTTATTACACTTTAAATTAGCAACATATCATCCTTAATGTTTATAGTAAACAAAGTGTTCCTCCACTATGATTATTAAAATAAATGTTTCAACTCAAATATTCTTCAATTAAAGTCAAAATGAGTCATCAAAGTTTTGCTGGATCAAAGAAGGGTTAAAGGACATGGTGCTCTGGGACTGTAATAAACCTCACTGGATTCACCTCTTTAGAGAAATAAAAGGCTCTTAGTTTCATCATCTTCAATCACCTGCCAGTTTCTCTAAATATACTTGAGTCAGATGATCTATAATCAAGAAAACAGAATGAAAGAGGGTACTGGGGAATTAGTCAATGCACATCCAACATCTGGAAACTGACTTTCTAAATTAAAGTGGATAGAAAAAAAAGAGGCAAAATATTTTAAACACAACTTGTATGTGTTATTTTATCCCATTCATGACATTTAATTGGCAACTCCAACTCCAAGAAATGGGTTGTGTGCAGTAATTTTTTTCCCACCCACCTCTTATCATACCGAGACAAGAAACACTATTTTAAGTAGGTGTTATGGTTAGTTTCAGGCATTTCAAAATCCTCCACCACCTGCACAGGAAATTCTGACTGAAAACCAGGCAGGGCCCCTCAGCGCAGTACCCAGGACATGGCAGTGTGCCCGAGGGTTGAGTCCTGTTAGGAGATGGTCACATGAGATCAGCAGGGGACCTGGTACTCCTAGCACATGACATGCTTTCCTGTCCATAGAGGTTTGCTTCCAGATTCTGGTTGCCTCTACCTTCTTGCAATTCTAGGAAACAGACTGATTCAATGTTTAGTCTAATTAAATATTAACAATATTTCATGAGTCCCGCCCATGAATCAGGCTCTGTGTGAGTGCTTAGGATACAAAGATGAGAAGGATGGATCCCAGACCTCAAGAAGCCCTGCAGGTCAAGAAGGAAAAACAAAGCCGCCCATGTAATGGGGGATGGCAGGCTCTGTGTGAGGTGTGTTAGATAAAAGATGAAAAAGAGAGACTTCCTTCATCCCAAGTGTCTAGAATCCTCAAAAAATCTCCATCTCTCTAACCTTCTGTCCTGTTACAATCATGCCAAGGCCTTTAATTTGGCATTTATTACACTTTAAATTAGCAACATATCATCCTTAATGTTTATAGTAAACAAAGTGTTCCTCCACTATGATTATTAAAATAAATGTTTCAACTCAAATATTCTTCAATTAAAGTCAAAATGAGTCATCAAAGTTTTGCTGGATCAAAGAAGGGTTAAAGGACATGGTGCTCTGGGACTGTAATAAACCTCACTGGATTCACCTCTTTAGAGAAATAAAAGGCTCTTAGTTTCATCATCTTCAATCACCTGCCAGTTTCTCTAAATATACTTGAGTCAGATGATCTATAATCAAGAAAACAGAATGAAAGAGGGTACTGGGGAATTAGTCAATGCACATCCAACATCTGGAAACTGACTTTCTAAATTAAAGTGGATAGAAAAATAAGAGGCAAAATATTTTAAACACAACTTGTATGTGTTATTTTATCCCATTCATGACATTTAATTGGCAACTCCAACTCCAAGAAATGGGTTGTGTGCAGTAATTTTTTTCCCACCCACCTCTTATCATACCGAGACAAGAAAAACTATTTTAAGTAGGTGTTATGGTTAGTTTCAGGCATTTCAAAATCCTCCACCACCTGCACAGGAAATTCTGACTGAAAACCAGGCAGGGCCCCTCAGCGCAGTACCCAGGACATGGCAGTGTGCCCGAGGGTTGAGTCCTGTTAGGAGATGGTCACATGAGATCAGCAGGGGACCTGGTACTCCTAGCACATGACATGCTTTCCTGTCCATAGAGGTTTGCTTCCAGATTCTGGTTGCCTCTACCTTCTTGCAATTCTAGGAAACAGACTGATTCAATGTTTAGTCTAATTAAATATTAACAATATTTCATGAGTCCCGCCCATGAATCAGGCTCTGTGTGAGGTGTGCTTAGGATACAAAGATGAGAAGGATGGATCCCAGACCTCAAGAAGCCCTGCAGGTCAAGAAGGAAAAACAAAGGCAAATAAACAGCACCATGTAATGAGGGAAGCATGAAAGCAGAGTAACACATTAAGTCTGTGCGAACTACAGGTGAGAGAGAGAACAACGCATAAAAGAGGTGAAGTCCCATATGGGTTTTGAAGAATAAGCATGGGTTTTCCAGTTAGAAAATGATGAAGCAGATTCTAGACAAAACGCATAGCATGACTAACCCTACAGAGTAAGCAAAAAAGTATTTGGAATGTTTGGAGAACAGCAAATAGTTTAATATGCTTGCTGTGAACAAAGACCTCAATCATGAGTCAGGGACAATCTTCAAGAGCTGGCAAATCAGAGCTGACCATTGAGCAACATGGATTTGAACTGTACAGTTCTGCACTTACACATTATTTTTAACAGTAAGTGTTACAGCACTGTACAATTTGCCATTTGTCCTATCCATGGACGTGGAGGAAACCTCAGAGAAGGAAGAAGGTCTGTGACTCACACACAGACTGTCAAGTGTACACACAGTAGGCATCCTTCACTCCTCTGCACTGTTGAATGGTCAACTGTAATTCAGTACTGAGAAGACAGGACATCGTGCTGCAGAGAATGTGGGCTTTAATTAGAAGGGTGAACTAACACGTTTTAGTTTGCAAGAAACACAGTGGTTGTGTACAGAGATGCTGGTGTTAGACTGCCTGGGGTCAAACACCAGCTCTTCCACTTATCACCAGTTTTACAAACTGAGGTAAGTGCTTGAACCTCTTTGTGCCTCAGTTTCTTCTTTAAAAAAAAATAAGGGTATCAACAGTACCTACTTCACAAGTTGCAGAGAGATTTTTATGTAAGAACAGAACAGTGCCTGGTGTACAGGGAACAGTACCAAAGTGCTGGATATTATTCATATTTTAGAAAAATTAAGTTGACATTATGGAGTATGGAAGCAAAGAAAAAAGACTGATTATAGGCAAGGATTTCAATTAGAAGACTAATCAATATTGTATCTGCAAAAATTAAAATTCATGAAGACATTTCTCCAAACAGAATAATCATGTATCATACAAATTAACATATAATCAATCCAAAAAGATACATATATACACAGACATGAAAAGTTACTAGTCATACATTCCAAGTGAGACACAAATAAGTGCATATATGTCTTCAAACTGCTAAGGCTAACATATACCACATTACAAGTTATAAACATAAATATACTCCCTACAGGCAACTGAGTATGTATTGCATGCATAAATATAATTTAAAATTTAGTAATTGGATAGCAGAAAAGAATGAATGCTTCTTTCTTTGTGTACCTGGGGACTCACTAAGAATGAGGAACAAGGATAATTATACACCCTTTCTAGGACTAGCATCAGAGATGGAATTCAGCAGGGAGAGAGTGAACACACCAATTCCCATTATCCTTTTTGGCCAGAAAGTCCCATTTACTGGAAAAGCTTCAGAAATCTTTACCAAAAATCCATTTAAAATCCCAAAATTCAACTTCTCAGAAAAATAATGTTTCTCTTCAGTCTAGAAATAACATCCAGGCCTCAAAGTGCTATACTGTCATTACTTCTAAAAATAAACCGAGTAGATCAAAATCTTGAGGTCAGTTTCAAACAATGTGCCGCAGCAGCTTTACAAGCTGTGGCCCCACTGCATGCCCCTGGAGGCAGTGGCTTCTCTGAAAGGACAGACCTGTTCGCCCTCACCTCTGGTGCACACACCTGCAGAGAACCAGCAGCAGTGCACAGGACAGGCTTCAGAGACAGAAGAGGCTGAGCAAAGCCCTTCGCTCTGCTGACTGCCTTTAGTAAGGCATACGCAGAGAGAGCAAACCAATCCAAGGAGATTCTTCAAATGCATAGCTTTTCCAAATGGCAGCTTAGACTATTTGCCAGGATCCTGTAAATGTCCTGGGCCCTCTATCCTGTGGAAGAGCCCTTGATACAAACTCACATGGTTTGAACAGATACACATGACTTACATTCAGATTTCAAAAAGGAAACTCATTAGCTTATAGAGGACAGTACATCTATAAACTATGAAAATAAACAAAAATAGGTATAATGCCAAAAAGTGTTAAGTAGGGGTTGGTGGCTTCGATGGTAAAGAATCTGCCTGCAATGCAAGGAGGCCCCCATGTATCAAATTAACATATAATCAATCCAAAAAGATACATATATACACAGACATGAAAAGTTACTAGTCATACATTCCAAGTGAGACACAAATAAGTGCATATATGTCTTCAAACTGCTAAGGCTAACATATACCACATTACAAGTTATAAACATAAATATACTCCCTACAGGCAACTGAGTATGTATTGCATGCATAAATATAATTTAAAATTTAGTAATTGGATAGCAGAAAAGAATGAATGCTTCTTTCTTTGTGTACCTGGGGACTCACTAAGAATGAGGAACAAGGATAATTATACACCCTTTCTAGGACTAGCATCAGAGATGGAATTCAGCAGGGAGAGAGTGAACACACCAATTCCCATTATCCTTTTTGGCCAGAAAGTCCCATTTACTGGAAAAGCTTCAGAAATCTTTACCAAAAATCCATTTAAAATCCCAAAATTCAACTTCTCAGAAAAATAATGTTTCTCTTCAGTCTAGAAATAACATCCAGGCCTCAAAGTGCTATACTGTCATTACTTCTAAAAATAAACCGAGTAGATCAAAATCTTGAGGTCAGTTTCAAACAATGTGCCGCAGCAGCTTTACAAGCTGTGGCCCCACTGCATGCCCCTGGAGGCAGTGGCTTCTCTGAAAGGACAGACCTGTTCGCCCTCACCTCTGGTGCACACACCTGCAGAGAACCAGCAGCAGTGCACAGGACAGGCTTCAGAGACAGAAGAGGCTGAGCAAAGCCCTTCGCTCTGCTGACTGCCTTTAGTAAGGCATACGCAGAGAGAGCAAACCAATCCAAGGAGATTCTTCAAATGCATAGCTTTTCCAAATGGCAGCTTAGACTATTTGCCAGGATCCTGTAAATGTCCTGGGCCCTCTATCCTGTGGAAGAGCCCTTGATACAAACTCACATGGTTTGAACAGATACACATGACTTACATTCAGATTTCAAAAAGGAAACTCATTAGCTTATAGAGGACAGTACATCTATAAACTATGAAAATAAACAAAAATAGGTATAATGCCAAAAAGTGTTAAGTAGGGGTTGGTGGCTTCGATGGTAAAGAATCTGCCTGCAATGCAGGAGGCACAGGTTCAGTGCCTGGGTCGAGAAGATCTGAAGAAGGGAATGGCTACCCACTCTAGCATTCTTGCCTGGAGAATTCCTTGGATAGAGAAATCTGGGCAACAGTCCATGGGGTTGAAAAGAGTCAGACATGACTGAGCAACTAACCCTTTCACTTTTCAGGGACATTTTAATTTTATCTTAATATAATCATGAAAAAGTATTAGAACAAAGCTTTGAGAACCAGAAGAGACAAACATTTAGTTACTATTTCCTCATTATTTTCCTTGAAAATAGAGTTTAAAAAATAAAGTAAAAAAAAAAAAAAAAAAAAAAACTGAATAAATGGCAAGTCACTGCAATGTAGTTGATTCTAAGTAACATCCTAACACTAAAATTTAATTTTTATCTCAAAGGTAATGGGAAGAGTTTGTCAAAATATTTTCAAATAACAAAATCCCCAAAATTGAGATCTACATAAAAAGTTACCCTCTGGTAACCTCTGTAGTATCAGTCTCTGTTGTTGTTTAGTCACTAAGTCAGGTCTGACTCTTTGTCAACCCATGAACTGTAGACCTCCAGGCGCCTCTGTCCATGGAATTTCCCAGCAAGAATACTGAAGTGGATTGCCTTTTCCTTCTTCAAGGGATCTTCCCAGTCCAGGGATCAAACCCACATCTCCTGCACTGCAGGCAGATTCTTTACCACTGTGCCACCAGAGAAGTCCATCAGTCTCTGTACCTTTTCCCAATTCTTTGTAAAAATATCAATAAGCAATGGTAATAAAAGAACATTTTATTTATCTTATTTTGCTAACAACAAAATCTTAAGCTATTTTCTTCAGTACCATGACGCTTACATTTTGAGGAGATCTCATCTTTCTAAAGTAGGCTTTTTATTATTCCCTTTATGCATTGACCTTTAAGCTTATGAAGGAAGTACATATCTTAGTTCTGGAACCACTTTCTTTGCTGAGTAGTTAGAAATTGGAGGAATTAAATTTGGCCACAAGCCAAGTATCTAGGAAGTTACATATCTTAGTTCTGGAACCACTTTCCTGAGAAAAGTAGGGGTTGGTGGCTTCGATGGTAAAGAATCTGCCTGCAATGCAGGAGGCACAGGTTCAGTGCCTGGGTCGAGAAGATCTGAAGAAGGGAATGGCTACCCACTCTAGCATTCTTGCCTGGAGAATTCCTTGGATAGAGAAATCTGGGCAACAGTCCATGGGGTTGAAAAGAGTCAGACATGACTGAGCAACTAACCCTTTCACTTTTCAGGGACATTTTAATTTTATCTTAATATAATCATGAAAAAGTATTAGAACAAAGCTTTGAGAACCAGAAGAGACAAACATTTAGTTACTATTTCCTCATTATTTTCCTTGAAAATAGAGTTTAAAAAATAAAGTAAAAAAAAAAAAAAAAAAAAACTGAATAAATGGCAAGTCACTGCAATGTAGTTGATTCTAAGTAACATCCTAACACTAAAATTTAATTTTTATCTCAAAGGTAATGGGAAGAGTTTGTCAAAATATTTTCAAATAACAAAATCCCCAAAATTGAGATCTACATAAAAAGTTACCCTCTGGTAACCTCTGTAGTATCAGTCTCTGTTGTTGTTTAGTCACTAAGTCAGGTCTGACTCTTTGTCAACCCATGAACTGTAGACCTCCAGGCGCCTCTGTCCATGGAATTTCCCAGCAAGAATACTGAAGTGGATTGCCTTTTCCTTCTTCAAGGGATCTTCCCAGTCCAGGGATCAAACCCACATCTCCTGCACTGCAGGCAGATTCTTTACCACTGTGCCACCAGAGAAGTCCATCAGTCTCTGTACCTTTTCCCAATTCTTTGTAAAAATATCAATAAGCAATGGTAATAAAAAGAACATTTTATTTATCTTATTTTGCTAACAACAAAATCTTAAGCTATTTTCTTCAGTACCATGACGCTTACATTTTGAGGAGATCTCATCTTTCTAAAGTAGGCTTTTTATTATTCCCTTTATGCATTGACCTTTAAGCTTATGAAGGAAGTACATATCTTAGTTCTGGAACCACTTTCTTTGCTGAGTAGTTAGAAATTGGAGGAATTAAATTTGGCCACAAGCCAAGTATCTGGAGTCTTGGAATGCTCTAGACATAATTTTAACATGATCACTGAGCAAAAAAGTTTTCAGCCCTGATTTCTCAATAAAAGAACCATTCTTATCCATCCTGGTTAGTGCAAGTTCATCCCATAAGCCCTAACACCAACACAGTCATCTCCTTTCTTGGTTTAAAGACAAGATGAAAAAAATGTATGCACAAGCACATATGTCAGACTGATCAAATAACAGTCTCACAACACAAAACTCCAACATTAATAGATATGTTTCCCAGTTCACAAACTTTACCTGGGAACTAGCCAGGAGCACTCGTGTTCTCTTCTTTGAATCTGTATATTGTGGTCTTTCCTATAGGAAGCCCAGAAAATTATCAGCAATCCTCACTTATTTTTCCCCTCTTCTCATTTCAGGGAAATAAGTTCATCTGTCCTCATTTAGATTTTAAGCCATGTACTACTGAAGGGGAGGAAAATACATTTTAGAGCATTAAGTAACCATTCCCTATGCTCCTTGGTAATCGGTTACAAATCATTGCTTAGCTGTGATCAACAGTAACAAAACCCCTAGCAGTACAATGTTCACACAAATGTGTGATATATCAATATAAATGTTTATTGACTGAAAACATCAACTGGCCTTGCGTGTCATTTTATGTGGTCTGTGGTCACAAACCATCTTCTTAAGGGCAAGCCAGGTCAGGTCATCAATCAAATCTAATTCAAAGAGTTTAACCAACTAGGATAAAAAAATGGATAGCCTAAAAAACTGTCAGTCCCTTTATCAGGAGCAGCAGTGATGGAAATGGACCGATGGGCATTTAGAATTAACAATAAAGTCAGACAAGAGCAATAAAACTGTCTGCTATAAGTAAACCTTGAGTCTGTCTTGTGGCTAAACAAAGAAATCTTTAGTCTCTAAAGTTTTTATCTGGCATATGCTTTATAAAAAATAAGAAACTTAAGAATTCCTTAGACACCCACCCACCAGCTGAAAATGGGTAGCTTCTGACTGTTCTTGTCAATAAAATGAGAGCAGCCAAGTACAAATGACATATTTTTATTCTCCCTTTACTTTTAACATAAATTATTAAATCATCAGGCACTCTGTTTTCCTACATCTTTCCTTGGTTCAGTCATCACAGAAAACCTCACACAGTCTTTGTAATTTTCAGACAATTCTTTGTTACCAAATTATATATGAATTAAAACTTCTAACACTCTGATAGAAGACTGTCTACATTTTTAAATTAAAACACACATACACACACAGGAGAGGAAAGAAACAGACAAAAAAAAGCTTCACACGTTATCAAGAAAAACCATTAATTAGATCAGGCTCAGCAAAGGAAATACAACTCTCTTTTACTAAATGATGACAGATTTCTACACTACTAATAAGCCTTCCAGACACTCCATGCACTCCAACATCAGCTATCAAAACCAGGTCTATTGCAAAGAGGTTCTCAAACTTTTGCCATTCAAAAGTATCATGAAGCAAAAGTAGACTTCTCCATGCATCTGCCAAACCCGTGCCCTTCATGAGGTCATTGGTTTTTACTCAGAAATTCATCCTGAAAACAACCTTGTTTAAAAGAGCTTAGACACCCTGTGGGGAGGGAGGAGGCAGTCTGCCCAGTCTTAAAATACATGAAAATAAAACATCTTCCCACCATTTTCCAGTTAAATGACATGGTTTCTGTTACATGTACTTGACATTAGAAATAGTATAGTAAACCATCTATTTACACAATTATCTTTCTCCATGTAGATGTTTCTAAAATTTGTGTCTCTGGCATGACCTCTATTCTGATTTTCAAACATCTCCAGCGGCCAGGGGCCCATCTTCCCAAGGTGCTTCAGAAATATCCTTTACAGACCAGACCTCATCCTCTGTGGTTCCTCTTACCCAAACGTGGCTCTGTCCCCTTTCACTCCTCTCTTTCCTTCATCAGTGTATTCAGTCACACTGCTGTCAACTTTCTGACCCTAAAATGTCAAACCCAACCCACACTCATCTCATCTTCCACTTCCACTGCCCTAAGCCACGTCACTAAGCCACGTCATCATTGCTTTATAACCCCGTCTTTCCATCTCTTTTGATCCCATAACAAAAAGTGACCACAGAAGAAAAAAAGAGCAAAGACAGGTTAACATACAAAGAGAGGAATAAATAATTTTGAAAAAAAAAAAAAAAAAGGTAAAAGGTTAAATTAGAACAGACTAGAACAGGAAGGGAGGGGAGAAGATTGGAGACTCTTCCTCAATCCCTACCACTCTTCCAAACCTCTTCAGTCTCACCCTGCACTAGAACAAAGCTGCTTGCTGCTGAATTCTCTCCATTCTGAGTTCTGTCCTTAAAACACACAAGTATACACATATGTGTTAATGAGAGAACACACGCATATATAACTTTAATGTGTGTATAACTGGACTTGTTCTTATCTCAATTTTGACCAAGCATAGCTGGCCCTTGAATACCATCAGTTTGAATCCACTTATATGCAGACTTTTTCAATACTAAGCACTATAGTTTCACATGATCCATAGCTGAGTGAATTCACAGATGCAGAACCACACATACAGAGGAACTACAGATACTATGGGCCAACTATACGTTATACTAGAATTTACAACTGCACACAGACAGCTGCCATTCTAACCCCTACCTTGTTCAAGGGTCAAATGTATATTAAAAACACATGTAAACGATTTTGGATCACAAGCTGAATCATCAATATTGAATGTGATAAGCGAGGTGGTACTCTTCTTTAGGAACTAGGCACCCATCCCTTAACTGCTAGGATTGTTGGAGGTGGCTGCGTCTCAACTGGGTCCTTCTCCAGGAACTGTGAGCTGCATCTACTGATGCTCTATGCGGGTTTAAAGATCCAGTCTCCTACCTAAAAGGGGGACAGTTGTCAAGGGCCAATCCCACTTTAGAGTCCACCATTTAAGACACACTGAGACCTTTCTTGGGATGCATTACAATTTCAACTTTTAATGCTTCCCAGCCCACAGTTTTCACTACCTCAGAGATGCTGATGCAACTGTGACCGGTTAATTTCCCTGTGACTTTCCTTTATGCAAATCTGCAACTCAAGAGTTTGTCTCCTGGGGCACCTAAGACAGGCGCCTCTAAGTTCCTACATAAACCAATCACTCCCAGTCTTTCCAATCTCATGTCAGTCCACTCAGTTTTGCTCACTATAGCCCATATGCACTAAAGGCGTTTTCCTCCATCTGTTCTTTTTCCTGTCTCACTGGCTTTTTTTCTTTTTCCCCTCTGGCTTAAGTGTTCTTCCCTTGCTTTTTCCATGGGTAGCTCCATCTCGTCATTCAGGCCTCTGCTCAAATGTCACTGCCACACCTCTTGTGACTCTTTCTCAAGCAGTTCCGCTCTCATCCCATTAATGTGACTCACATCACCCTCTTTATTTCCTTCACAGCAGTTAACACAATCTGAAATTATTGTATGTGTTTATTACCTGCTTAAAATAAATTTGTTCCCATCTCCTACCATTCTTCCACTTGCACTAAAATTTAACTTCTTAATGGCAAGGATGTAAGTGTTCACTACTCTTTCTCCAAAATCTAGAAAAGTGCCTGGCAGATAATGGGTGCTCATTCCAGAATTCACACTGGTGAAGGTGTTGATACAACTGGGAGAGGAGAACACAAAGTTGCAGGTCTATAACCCAGATCACCCTAACCAACAGAACATCTCACCTAAATTCCTAAAGCTTCCAGCAGGAATCTATAGGGAAAGATTTCAGAGGGTTAAGGAGATGACATATATGAGCTCCGAGATGTGGGAACAAAGGTTCTCCTGAATAGATTTGCGTCATGCTGATCGCTGGTCTTATATGTAAGTCTCCAAAGAATTATTACCCTGGAGAAACTAAGGTGACAAATTAATTAGAAATATTATCATATTATGCTTAATAACCAAGGTTATATTTTTCCAAATGTCTACTGAATGATTTCCACCTTATTAGGCATTTCCCAGTAACTACCTTATCCCTCTGCCATGTATGATGTGACCAGACCTCTCTGCCACTTGAAAATATCTGGTATTTTCTTAAAATGTTGAATAATTTCCTAATTGATGCTAGGTAGGCTTTAATTTACATGTATTCAACTCATATTCACTGATTTCACTGTGTACTGTGCTAGGTTACTTTAAGACTGAAATTCATGAACTGCAGTCCTATATACGATATTGACTCAAGATACTGGCTGCAATCTTGAGCCGATTTCTCTCTCTGAATACTTCACTCCTGATACTGGTAATAAAGCACATAGGAAATATGAAAGGGACTTGTTTGTAAATGCTCTGAGACCCAAAATTCTTAGACACAGACTAAGAACATTTTACAACACTAGAAGTTATTGTCACGAGCACAGAGTTATTAAAATTCATTGTTGTCTTGAGATACACAACACACAGTATTCCTTAATATAGAATGCTCTGCCTCCACAGCAACACAAATGCAATAAGGCATTCATCATCATTACTATCACAAAAAAGACTCCTACAAAAAGGAATCCTCTCCATTAAAATCAAAAGGACAAGGATTATCTATCACAACACTTTCAAAAACTGAAAGACTAAAAACCGTACCTGCTCTGTATAGAGTCCAAGACTTAGGTACCATATCCACTCCTCCAATAATTTAGAACATGAAAGCATATACTTTGTATGATATTAAAGCTAATCATGTATCCTAAATTGGAAAATTGGGTTGAGAGAAGGACACAGTCTGATGGTGGAGCTAAAAGCAATGCCATCAGGTTGTGTAAACTTTCTTGGGTTACATTCAATGGCTACATCTACATTTTAAAAGATTAATAAATGCTCTTGAATGCAGACAGGGGAAACCCCAATTACATTCACTACACTGCTTAAATGTGTGATTTGGGAAAATGGCCAAATTACACAATGCCTCCTGGGTTCTGTTTTGTGTTTAATGACATTTTCTTCCTACTCCAGGGAAAAGGACAGAAAAATAAGCAATACATGAGAAAAATAAAGTCAGCCCTAAAACAATTACATAAGCAAAAAAAAATGGTACTGAGGAAATCACTGAGAATCTCAGCAAGGATTCTTAAATTATTCAATCTCCAATCTCTTGTTCTCTAAGAAAAGATTATCTCTAGCACTCAAAGTTCTTCATGAATTCCAGGTGCCTTGTTTCTACACAAGAGTTCTCTGTTGATTTTTTTTTTTCTGTTCATACACAAACATATCACTGAACCCTATCTTAAAAGGATGAAAATAAGTATCCTCACTCCTCTTGATATAATATACCTAAAATGAGTAAAATATCAATATCAAATATCATTCACTAAATAAAAAGTATACTTTTAGAGTAATATTAATTTTTGATAGCATACACAGAGAGTTAATTTCTTTTATACCAAATAATTTACATATACAGTTAGTCCTTTTTCCTTTATAGAAAACATACCTGCATAAAACATTTTTGTATACATAGTATATTCCCTGCTTGTATGGATTTTACACTATTCTGAGGAATTTATCTTCACTATCATCTAAGACGAATTTTGTTTTTAAGTTCCATTAATAAAATTTGCAGAACTGCTTATAATGGTTTTCATAAAGCATAGTATTCATGAAAGTTCTTCATTCCTTATTCCGTCAGGAACCCGTAACAAGTCAGGAGATGTGAAAAATAAATAAAACCAGTCTGCAACAGCTGGCTATAAACTGGCTCTGAGCTAACCTTTCTAATAGATACTATCCACAGAATAAAACTATTGTCATTGTTGTTTAGTTGTGTCCGACTCTTTGCCACTCTATGGACTGAAGTCCCCTTGGCTCCTCTGCCTTGAAAATTCTCCAGGCAAGAATACTGGAGTCGGTAGTCATTCCCTTCTCCAGGAGATCTTCACGACCCAAAGATCAAACCCAGGTCTCCTGCACTGGCAGGAGGAGTCTTTACCACTGAACCACCAGAATGTTAGGCAAGAAGAATTCTGAGCAAGGCATTAGGATAAGAAAGCAAATCCTAAATAATCTCTTCAGGTAGCATTCTGAAACTCCTGATGTCATTTCACTACACTGTCAGGAGCAACATCTGTAAAGTTTATGGGCACTAAAACTCCCATAAAAAATTCCTAGGAGACCAGTCTGAAAGTCAAGAAAGCCAAAGAAAGACCTAGCTAGTCTGGCTCAATTCCAAAATGTTAACAGATTTTTTGAGATTTTTTAAATAAGCATTTGGAGATTACCCAATAAAATACTGTCTTTTATTGGTAACTTCAGTGAAGCCCTTGCTAAAAATCAGCTTCTCATTTCCTTTAGACTCAAACACTCCTCTGCTGATCATTCCAGAGAAAATGGAAACATCAAGCAGAGGCAGCAAGTGTTCGAGCAGAAGGAATTAATGCCCTATTTCCCTTCTCCCTGGGTCTACTTGTAACTCATATTCCTTGCATTCCAACTGGGATGGAAATGTTCGATTTCTGAAAGGTTAATGGGGCACTACTGGAAATTTTTGATCAGGTCCTCGAAATTTAGAACCATTTCTGTCAATTCTGAAGTCAAATATAGTTACAAACAAATATAACTATAAAAATAAAATGATAACAATAAAAATGTTTCCACTTGTCTAGATTATAGCTTTTTGGGGGGGTGGAGTTAGCTAAAAGAAACATTTTAGACTTCCTTATACTACCTAAATGAGATTTTATGATTTTAAAATCTACTAAAATAAGCCCAATTAAGTCTTCATCTGCTACAGAACCATTCTATTAAGCATTCCAAAGGTAAATGAAAACGAGTTTTAATGGATGCACTTGTCCCACACTTATTCTTGCTAGAGTAGATCACTAAGAAAAGTCTCCCCTCTAGGTACAAACCTCTGTTTTTTAGTCTTTAAGTATATTTTATGAAAATAAAAGACTCTGCCTTGAAAATTCTCCAGGCAAGAATACTGGAGTCGGTAGTCATTCCTTCTCCAGGAGATCTTCACGACCCAAAGATCAAACCCAGGTCTCCTGCACTGGCAGGAGGAGTCTTTACCACTGAACCACCAGAATGTTAGGCAAGAAGAATTCTGAGCAAGGCATTAGGATAAGAAAGCAAATCCTAAATAATCTCTTCAGGTAGCATTCTGAAACTCCTGATGTCATTTCACTACACTGTCAGGAGCAACATCTGTAAAGTTTATGGGCACTAAAACTCCCATAAAAAATTCCTAGGAGACCAGTCTGAAAGTCAAGAAAGCCAAAGAAAGACCTAGCTAGTCTGGCTCAATTCCAAAATGTTAACAGATTTTTTGAGATTTTTTAAATAAGCATTTGGAGATTACCCAATAAAATACTGTCTTTTATTGGTAACTTCAGTGAAGCCCTTGCTAAAAATCAGCTTCTCATTTCCTTTAGACTCAAACACTCCTCTGCTGATCATTCCAGAGAAAATGGAAACATCAAGCAGAGGCAGCAAGTGTTCGAGCAGAAGGAATTAATGCCCTATTTCCCTTCTCCCTGGGTCTACTTGTAACTCATATTCCTTGCATTCCAACTGGGATGGAAATGTTCGATTTCTGAAAGGTTAATGGGGCACTACTGGAAATTTTTGATCAGGTCCTCGAAATTTAGAACCATTTCTGTCAATTCTGAAGTCAAATATAGTTACAAACAAATATAACTATAAAAATAAAATGATAACAATAAAAATGTTTCCACTTGTCTAGATTATAGCTTTTTGGGGGGGTGGAGTTAGCTAAAAGAAACATTTTAGACTTCCTTATACTACCTAAATGAGATTTTATGATTTTAAAATCTACTAAAATAAGCCCAATTAAGTCTTCATCTGCTACAGAACCATTCTATTAAGCATTCCAAAGGTAAATGAAAACGAGTTTTAATGGATGCACTTGTCCCACACTTATTCTTGCTAGAGTAGATCACTAAGAAAAGTCTCCCCTCTAGGTACAAACCTCTGTTTTTTAGTCTTTAAGTATATTTTATGAAAATAAAAGACTCATTCATTATACATATAAGCTAACTAGCTTTTATGGGGATATATGGATTAATCCAGGGGTGTAAGAATCAGCTAATCTGTCCAGAGAATAGAAATACCATATGATATCATCTGACCTCAAACTTTAGGAGTTTCCTGACACTTTGACCAATGGAGCATGGAGATACATTAAAGTCTTCAGGAAAAGAAAGATCTAGTTTCTTACCCACTGCTGACTTATTAATGAAGCATCAATACAAGCTTTCACTAATGCCCTCAGCTCTTGCAATGAAGCTGCTCTCCAAGGGCTACCTATGTGTTTATATATTGAAAGCAGTCAAGAGGCAACCTGCAACACTAGAAAAGAACATTTTATGTGTCTCTAAAAATCAGGTGTTTATATGAATGAAAAACATCAACTTCTGGACTTGGGAGAGGCTCTTACATGAGAATGCAGGTCACATGCTCATTAACTTAGCAGGAGCAAGCAGTTTTGACTCTAATACTTCTCATGGACATCACCATGATCTGTGGGATGCTGGACAGACAGGAAGGACAGAACCTTCTGTTCTGCATGCCATCCTGCCCTGTGTTCTAATCCATCCCATATGATGAAAAGAAATCAATTGATCAGAATATTGTCAAAAATGGCAAAAGTCTCCCAAGGTTAATTTTAATAAGTTTTCCCTTATACTGCTGAACTATATAACGTAAGGCACAATTAAATGTTGTCTAACATTGTGCTCTAATTGGTTTACCTGTGTGAGTCTAGGCTTTCAACTGACTACCAAGTTTCTTATACGCAGAAACTTTTCTATCATCCACCGCACAGGTACACAGTGTTCTACATGTACTAAAAGAATGATTCACAGATGGGTAGCCCTTGATTAGCACAGCTGATGTAAAAATAAGTATTGCTAACAAAAGGAAGATGAAAATGAGTTTCCAACTTTCTATTTAGGACATGATCTGATCACAAGTGGAGAGTCATCAAGAGAGTCCTTCATCTTACTGAAATAACTATTTATTCTCAAAATGAGAAAATAAAAGTAGATGCCCCTTCTCATCCCCCAAGTTGGATGACACCTGTCAACACTATTGCCGCTTTGGACTTTGTGGAGTGGGAAGATGGGTAAGAAAAAATGAATAAAATAACTATAGAGGAGCTAAATGAAAAAAGGTATGCGAAGGCCAGGGGGAACTTACTATCTATCTATTGACAAATACAGCTTTTTATCTCCTATTCTAACCTATCCCCTGAATTCCAGACAGTAGTTAAGGGTCAGTTCTTTATCTCTATTCACATATCTTAAAGAATGCCCATTTAACATGCCCAAGCATGGCTCTTGTTCTTTTCCTTCAAGCCTGTCATTCTTTCAGTTTTCCCCATCTCATTAAATAAAAGCTCCAGGTCTTCTAGGTTTCTGAGGGTGAAAGTTTTATCCTTAACTTCTCTCCTTCCCTCATACGCTGTATCTGATTGTCAGCAGCTCCCATGGCTCTGCTTCCAGAACATAACCAGAGCCCAGTCACTACAAGCACGCAGGTTCAAGCCACCATTATGTCTCACCTGGAACACTAAAACAGCCTCCAATTTGTCTCCCTGTTCTGCCCTAGTTCCCATCAATCTAGGTTCAACATAGAAGCCAGAGTGATCCCTTAGTCAGATAAATATTACCCTGCACCCAAAACCTCCCAAAGGTTCCCCATCCCACACAGCATAAAAGACATGGGTCTTATTCTGATCTAACCATGATTATGCCCTGTCCCCACTTCCCCACAAACTCACACACTTTCACTCTCACTCCAAAATGGCCTCCAAGGTTAATTTTAATAAGTTTTCCCTTATACTGCTGAACTATATAACGAAGGCACAATTAAATGTTGTCTAACATTGTGCTCTAATTGGTTTACCTGTGTGAGTCTAGGCTTTCAACTGACTACCAAGTTTCTTATACGCAGAAACTTTTCTATCATCCACCGCACAGGTACACAGTGTTCTACATGTACTAAAAGAATGATTCACAGATGGGTAGCCCTTGATTAGCACAGCTGATGTAAAAATAAGTATTGCTAACAAAAGGAAGATGAAAATGAGTTTCCAACTTTCTATTTAGGACATGATCTGATCACAAGTGGAGAGTCATCAAGAGAGTCCTTCATCTTACTGAAATAACTATTTATTCTCAAAATGAGAAAATAAAAGTAGATGCCCCTTCTCATCCCCCAAGTTGGATGACACCTGTCAACACTATTGCCGCTTTGGACTTTGTGGAGTGGGAAGATGGGTAAGAAAAAATGAATAAAATAACTATAGAGGAGCTAAATGAAAAAAGGTATGCGAAGGCCAGGGGGAACTTACTATCTATCTATTGACAAATACAGCTTTTTATCTCCTATTCTAACCTATCCCCTGAATTCCAGACAGTAGTTAAGGGTCAGTTCTTTATCTCTATTCACATATCTTAAAGAATGCCCATTTAACATGCCCAAGCATGGCTCTTGTTCTTTTCCTTCAAGCCTGTCATTCTTTCAGTTTTCCCCATCTCATTAAATAAAAGCTCCAGGTCTTCTAGGTTTCTGAGGGTGAAAGTTTTATCCTTAACTTCTCTCCTTCCCTCATACGCTGTATCTGATTGTCAGCAGCTCCCATGGCTCTGCTTCCAGAACATAACCAGAGCCCAGTCACTACAAGCACGCAGGTTCAAGCCACCATTATGTCTCACCTGGAACACTAAAACAGCCTCCAATTTGTCTCCCTGTTCTGCCCTAGTTCCCATCAATCTAGGTTCAACATAGAAGCCAGAGTGATCCCTTAGTCAGATAAATATTACCCTGCACCCAAAACCTCCCAAAGGTTCCCCATCCCACACAGCATAAAAGACATGGGTCTTATTCTGATCTACAGTATCCTGCATGATCTATGCCCTGTCCCCACTTCCCCACAAACTCACACACTTTATCTCATCTCTTTCTCTAGCTCCAAACACACTGGCCTCCTTGCTGCTTCTTGAACACACCCGGTGTAGTACTGGCTCAGGACCTCTGAACTTCCTGATTCCTCTGCTTAGAAAGATCTTCCTGCAGAAGGCCTAACGTTATTCCCTTACCTCCTTCAGAATTTTTCGTAAATATGCCACACTAAGTGAGGTCTTTCCTAACCATACTATTTCAAATAGCAACTCACACACCTCAACAGATACAGATACCCATACCTATACACATATATACTCCTTAGTGCCCTTCTCTTGCTTCATCTTTTCCCATGGCGCTTATTACCCATTTTGTATGTTAATACTTACATTTTACTTATAAATAAAATACTACCTCCATGAAGGCAGGCATTTGATTCTTGCTGTATCACCAGGACCCAGAAAGGTACCTGGCACATAGTAAGCAATCAGTAATTATTTGTTTAATAAATAAGTGGACCCACTAATGAAAGAGAAAAATAACTGTCCACAGACTCACTCATAATGGATTAGTCATCTCCTTTGCCCTCTTGGATGCCATCATCCACCATTACTAGAAGGCCATCCATTACTAATCATCTATTAACAGCAACTATTAGGTAACTGTACTTGTGTCATCCAGAAGCAACCTTATCATCTTCACCAAATGAGATAAAATATAAGCAATGCAATCTTAAAAGCTAATACTACTGAGTGCTTACAATATACCAGGCACTATGTTAAGCACATTAATAGAATGCTATGAGTACTGAATAATCTAAGACACATTTCTTTCTCAGAGGAGAAAACTGAAGCACCACAGACTTTAAAAATTTTAACTACCATATGATCCAGAAATGCCACTTCTGGGTAAATATTCAAGGGAAATAAAATTATTCTCTCACAGAGATAGTTTCACACCCATGTTCACTGCAGCATATTTACAATAATCTAGACATAGAAGCAACCTAAATACTCACTGATGGATGAGTGAATAAAGAAAATGAGAGATATTTAGATACAGATATAAATATACTTATCAGTCAAATTCATGAAAACAAAGAGGAGACTAGTAGTTGTCAGAGGCTGAGGGGAGGAGAAGTGGGGAGATTTTAGTCGAATGATAAAACTTTGAGTTATAATGTGAATAAGCTCTGGGGATCTAAGGTAAAGGATGTGACTATATTAACAACGCCGTATTGCATACTTGCAAGTTGCTGAGAGTACATCTTAAATGTTCTTACCACAAAAAATAAGGTAATTACCTGAGGCAATGGATATGTTACCTAATCTTATTGTTGTAAACATTTTGCAGTATAAATATATATACATACATCTCAAATCTTCATGATGTACACCTTACACTTACACAACGTTGTATGTCAATCATAACTCAATAAACATGGGAGAAAAAAGGGAAAAAAAGAGACTTGACAAATGTTATCATGGCTAGGAAGTGAAAGAAAAAGGATTTGAATTCAGATCATCCAGATACAATGTTTTTAACACCTGCATCTAATAGAAAGATGCCTCATCAAGCAGTACAGAGAAGGTAACGTATAAGTATACTTTGAGGTAGTCTGAAAAGCAGCCTAATAAAAGTTGATACTTGAATGTACAAGGAAGCACAACGTTCCTAATTTCAAAGGTGTCAGATCTGGTACAGGAGGCAGTGGGGACCCATTGCATCTGAGCCAGGAACTCAGTGATACTGATGGACAGTCTTTCCATAAGTGCACTGACTCTGGCACAAAGGTTTTTGAAAAGACTAAGGAAAGAAAGAAAGGCAAAATTCTACATATGATATATATAGATACATACACACACACACACACACATGTATGTGTGTGTGCAAGAGCATGGAGACAAAAATGAATGCATTCATTCACTCATTTGTCCAACAGTACAAGTCTCCAGTGCTACAAACACTGTTATACATATCAGGGACACTAAGAACAAACAAGATGATCTCTAGGTTTAAGGAGTCCATCTACTGACAAAGGTAGTCATGGAGGAATGATTAAGAAGTCAGCCTGAATAGGCCAGATGATGCAGAGCGAGTTTTCCGGAGAATTGTGAATAAAGAAAATGAGAGATATTTAGATACAGATATAAATATACTTATCAGTCAAATTCATGAAAACAAAGAGGAGACTAGTAGTTGTCAGAGGCGGAGGGAGGAGAAGTGGGGAGATTTTAGTCGAATGATAAAACTTTGAGTTATAATGTGAATAAGCTCTGGGGATCTAAGGTAAAGGATGTGACTATATTAACAACGCCGTATTGCATACTTGCAAGTTGCTGAGAGTACATCTTAAATGTTCTTACCACAAAAAATAAGGTAATTACCTGAGGCAATGGATATGTTACCTAATCTTATTGTTGTAAACATTTTGCAGTATAAATATATATACATACATCTCAAATCTTCATGATGTACACCTTACACTTACACAACGTTGTATGTCAATCATAACTCAATAAACATGGGAGAAAAAAGGGAAAAAAAGAGACTTGACAAATGTTATCATGGCTAGGAAGTGAAAGAAAAAGGATTTGAATTCAGATCATCCAGATACAATGTTTTTAACACCTGCATCTAATAGAAAGATGCCTCATCAAGCAGTACAGAGAAGGTAACGTATAAGTATACTTTGAGGTAGTCTGAAAAGCAGCCTAATAAAAGTTGATACTTGAATGTACAAGGAAGCACAACGTTCCTAATTTCAAAGGTGTCAGATCTGGTACAGGAGGCAGTGGGGACCCATTGCATCTGAGCCAGGAACTCAGTGATACTGATGGACAGTCTTTCCATAAGTGCACTGACTCTGGCACAAAGGTTTTTGAAAAGACTAAGGAAAGAAAGAAAGGCAAAATTCTACATATGATATATATAGATACATACACACACACACACACACATGTATGTGTGTGTGCAAGAGCATGGAGACAAAAATGAATGCATTCATTCACTCATTTGTCCAACAGTACAAGTCTCCAGTGCTACAAACACTGTTATACATATCAGGGACACTAAGAACAAACAAGATGATCTCTAGGTTTAAGGAGTCCATCTACTGACAAAGGTAGTCATGGAGGAATGATTAAGAAGTCAGCCTGAATAGGCCAGATGATGCAGAGCGAGTTTTCCGGAGAATTGTGAGGAAAGAGGTTAGCAGATAATAAGGCAAGAGGTAATGGAGGATTTTGAGGGTCAGAGGAGTTTTAATTTGGTTGTAAATATATATATTAATATTAGTTGTAGATTTTTGACACATATGATAAATATCTATTGAATGAAAGATTATGATTCTAAAATACATGCAAAGCCCTGGCCTAGTCATTATTTTTCTTTTTGCACTTGCACAACTACTGCAAGAGAGACAACCATTTGTTGCATCTCTCAACCCACTAATCATCTTGGAAAACATGAGAAGGGCTTTTTCTTACTGTATAATGCCAGTTCTTATGAGAAATGACTCATATAATACCTGTTTTGAAATACTTACAAAAAATGCCAAACCATAGCTGTTCTTCCCTCCTCCCCCCAGAAAAGACCTCCTCAAATAGAAGTTCTTGGAATTGATCAAATAGCCCATTTTATCCTTGAATTAAACTCTCAAGAAGAACTACTACAGGGTAGAAGAATTCACCTCCCCTTTCTTTCCTGCTCACAAAACTAGCAAGTCACAATGTTTAGTCTTTTAGGGCACAATGGACAGATCATTTATAAATGTCAATATTCATTCACCTACACCCAACACTTTTGACTCTCCTTATACATGGACTTGGTCACACAACCACAGATCTCTGTGCCTCACAGTTACCAGCTACAAAACAGAATTACCACAGAGTTACCTGGTTGGGTTTCTGTGATAATTTAATGATTACATATGCCACATAGGTACAATAATGCCTTGCCCACTGTAAACCCTCAAATTTTAGATTTCATCATTGTTATCACTGTACACATATTTATGTTTCTATCAGTGGTTTATATTTAAAATTTAACAATATTTTTAAAATGTTATTTTGCTGCTACAACAATTCAAACAGTACAAAGGAGAAAAAAGTCAAAATGAATGCATTCATTCACTCATTTGTCCAACAGTACAAGTCTCCAGTGCTACAAACACTGTTATACATATCAGGGACACTAAGAACAAACAAGATGATCTCTAGGTTTAAGGAGTCCATCTACTGACAAAGGTAGTCATGGAGGAATGATTAAGAAGTCAGCCTGAATAGGCCAGATGATGCAGAGCGAGTTTTCCGGAGAATTGTGAGGAAAGAGGTTAGCAGATAATAAGGCAAGAGGTAATGGAGGATTTTGAGGGTCAGAGGAGTTTTAATTTGGTTGTAAATATATATATTAATATTAGTTGTAGATTTTTGACACATATGATAAATATCTATTGAATGAAAGATTATGATTCTAAAATACATGCAAAGCCCTGGCCTAGTCATTATTTTTCTTTTTGCACTTGCAAACTACTGCAAGAGAGACAACCATTTGTTGCATCTCTCAACCCACTAATCATCTTGGAAAACATGAGAAGGGCTTTTTCTTACTGTATAATGCCAGTTCTTATGAGAAATGACTCATATAATACCTGTTTTGAAATACTTCCAAAAAATGCCAAACCATAGCTGTTCTTCCCCTCCTCCCCCCAGAAAAGACCTCCTCAAATAGAAGTTCTTGGAATTGATCAAATAGCCCATTTTATCCTTGAATTAAACTCTCAAGAAGAACTACTACAGGGTAGAAGAATTCACCTCCCCTTTCTTTCCTGCTCACAAAACTAGCAAGTCACAATGTTTAGTCTTTTAGGGCACAATGGACAGATCATTTATAAATGTCAATATTCATTCACCTACACCCAACACTTTTGACTCTCCTTATACATGGACTTGGTCACACAACCACAGATCTCTGTGCCTCACAGTTACCAGCTACAAAACAGAATTACCACAGAGTTACCTGGTTGGGTTTCTGTGATAATTTAATGATTACATATGCCACATAGGTACAATAATGCCTTGCCCACTGTAAACCCTCAAATTTTAGATTTCATCATTGTTATCACTGTACACATATTTATGTTTCTATCAGTGGTTTATATTTAAAATTTAACAATATTTTTAAAATGTTATTTTGCTGCTACAACAATTCAAACAGTACAAAGGAGAAAAAAGTCAAAATGAAAATCCTGTCGTCTTCACCTCTGGCTCCCTCAATCCTATTCTCCAAAAGTATCAATGTCTGTATGTCCTTCCAGAGATATTTTGCATCAGGAAATATGATTATATATCTGGACACTTTAATTTACATAAATTAGATCACTGTTCTGCAATTTACTCTCCTTTCATCTGATGATATGTCTTGTACACATTCCATGTATGCTTATATCTTCTTAAATTGGATGCACTTGCACCACAATTTATTTAATTGGTCTCCAACTGAAGACATGGAAGTGTGTCCAGGTTTCACTATTACCAAACAAGGCTTCAATAAATATTTTATATGTCTACATACACATTTTGGTGATTTTGTCAATCTGAAGTATGTCTGCTGGATTAATGGCTAGATATATATTTCAATTAGACAATACCTAAAACATGGTTAATATCTTATACAACTGCCAAACTGCCTCTAAGAAATTATATGTCTCAGTGGCATACTTTGGAAGCCTTAACTATTACATTAATTTACTATGAACAGACATTAGACCTGAGCATCTAAGAATATGAGATGATCCCTGTGCCTATCTATTGGAATAGGTAGTTATAGGAGAGCAAGGAAGCAGCCTGAACAGACCAGAGGCACAGAAGATCTTTTCTGGCAAATACTGGAGGTAGAACTTTGCTATGTGCCATGAAATTAAAGTAAAAACCACCATATAAAACACAACTTTTATTCTGCTTATCTGCTATCCTTGTCATTTTATTGCCTTCATAAGGGCACAATGGACAGATCATTTATAAATGTCAATATTCATTCACCTACACCCAACACTTTTGACTCTCCTTATACATGGACTTGGTCACACAACCACAGATCTCTGTGCCTCACAGTTACCAGCTACAAAACAGAATTACCACAGAGTTACCTGGTTGGGTTTCTGTGATAATTTAATGATTACATATGCCACATAGGTACAATAATGCCTTGCCCACTGTAAACCCTCAAATTTTAGATTTCATCATTGTTATCACTGTACACATATTTATGTTTCTATCAGTGGTTTATATTTAAAATTTAACAATATTTTTAAAATGTTATTTTGCTGCTACAACAATTCAAACAGTACAAAGGAGAAAAAAGTCAAAATGAAAATCCTGTCGCCTTCACCTCTGGCTCCCTCAATCCTATTCTCCAAAAGTATCAATGTCTGTATGTCCTTCCAGAGATATTTTGCATCAGGAAATATGATTATATATCTGGACACTTTAATTTACATAAATTAGATCACTGTTCTGCAATTTACTCTCCTTTCATCTGATGATATGTCTTGTACACATTCCATGTATGCTTATATCTTCTTAAATTGGATGCACTTGCACCACAATTTATTTAATTGGTCTCCAACTGAAGACATGGAAGTGTGTCCAGGTTTCACTATTACCAAACAAGGCTTCAATAAATATTTTATATGTCTACATACACATTTTGGTGATTTTGTCAATCTGAAGTATGTCTGCTGGATTAATGGCTAGATATATATTTCAATTAGACAATACCTAAAACATGGTTAATATCTTATACAACTGCCAAACTGCCTCTAAGAAATTATATGTCTCAGTGGCATACTTTGGAAGCCTTAACTATTACATTAATTTACTATGAACAGACATTAGACCTGAGCATCTAAGAATATGAGATGATCCCTGTGCCTATCTATTGGAATAGGTAGTTATAGGAGAGCAAGGAAGCAGCCTGAACAGACCAGAGGCACAGAAGATCTTTTCTGGCAAATACTGGAGGTAGAACTTTGCTATGTGCCATGAAATTAAAGTAAAAACCACCATATAAAACACAACTTTTATTCTGCTTATCTGCTATCCTTGTCTCATTTTATTGTTCATAACAACACTTACATAATTTTGCTACCAAGATATTGTTTTTCAGACAACATAGCCTCAGAAAAAGACTGACATATTTAAGTGATGTAAATACCTTTTAACAGTATGTTGTGAGTACCCGGGCTTCCCTGGTAGTCCAGTGGGTAAAGACTCCACCTTGCAGTACAAGGGGTGCCGGTTCAATCCCTGGTCTGGGAAGATCCCACATGCCGTGGAGAGGCTGGACTGATGTGTCCAACTACTGAGCCGGAGCTCTGGAGCGCATGTGCCCGGAGCCAGTGCTCTGCAGCGACAGAGGCCACTGTAATGGGAAGCCCACACAGGCCAAAGAACAAAGATAGATGGAAATAGATAAATAGAAAACCAATTAAAAAAAGATGCCAAAATTTTTAAAAAAGAAAAAAAAATTACAAAAAAAAAAAGTATGTTGTGAGTACTTAAAAGATTCAAGCTACCCTGACCTATCAACAGTCCACAGACTAGAGAAAGAATGCGAGAACCACACTCCTTCTCCATCCCATTCTGCCCCACTTTCCAGCCTCCCTCCATGATCACCTCATTCCCATCCCCAACAAAGACAGGAAGACCTATGGGAAATAAACAAGTAGCCCTCTATAAAACAAACCACACTTTGGGAACGCCAATAGAGAGTACAGACAAAATATTTTCATTCTAGAGACCAAACTGTTCTGATAAAAATTTAAATTAAGAAGCTATTTTCTATGCATCTGTATTCATTAAAATACACAAATCATAACTTGTATTTTGATAAACCAAAGGCACCAACTTTTAGGAACAGATTTATGAACAAGCAGCAGTCTAAAGGAAATTATCAGATGCAAATGCTGCTGGCAAATTATGAGTCATGTTAAGAAACTAGTTCTATGTGTTTATTTCATTTCAAATGACTATGTACTTAAAGCATCCAGTCTGTCCATAACATCTCCATCTGGTACTTCCTGAATATCAAATTTTACAAAATTGTTTCTGTGGAAACACAAGCATGTCATATTCAAAGAACAACTGTAACTGAATTGACTTCAGAGATACTAACCAAAGACCACTGAAATTGAGGCTACTTTTCATAAAACACCCTAAGAAATTCTGCCAACTTCAAGCAGGCAGCCATTTCACTGCCCTGTCAGAGCGTTATCTTTAATAAGCTCATAATTGTACATTGCCCATCATTGCTTTTGTCAATGAAGTTTAAGTAAATTCCACCAATTCATAAAAAAGGTTAAGGGAGGATAATAAACCCTTTGGTTGAGAAAATTACTATATACAGAAGAGAATATTTCTTTTCCCGCCTGGTTCTTGGTAGAGCTGCAACACCAGTAAGAAAGCAGGCTATTTTGGCTCAAGAACAGGCATCGATACTAGCTCTGTCCACTAATTCCCAAGCCTAGGTTTAGGCCATACTTCCCTGCCTTAGTAACAAACCCTTCTCTTCCTTAGCTCTAAGTGGCACTATCAGATAACTGACCTCTTCAGATCAAGAAACAGTAACAAAAGCACCTCTCTCCAAACCAATCAGAGAGGTGTAAAATTGTGAAGGAAATACAGGGAGCCCTAGATAGAGTGTGCTATCTACCTATCCAGGAAGGCCACCCAGTTCAGTTTTCCCTGCCTGATTCTAGCTGTGGGCAATATCGTTAGAAGAGAAGAAGGCGGCAGAGCAAACTCCACTGGCAAGAGTAGGCTCAGCTGTGCCAGCTGGTATTCGGAAAAACTGGAGAAGGTAAAATGCCAGGCAGCCTTTGGATAAGCCCAGGACACTCTAGAAGGGCACCCTTCGTACCCTCTTCAGGAATAGACTAAAGGCAGGAAACATGATCTGGCCTTCAGAAAAGATCCAGAAGAATACATTGCCAGAATAATTTCAAGTTCTTAAATCTCAATTAATAAGGTTCTAGTTAAACGATGTCTTCCATCATCACTTACTGACAACCCACAAGATCAGGCACTGATGAAAAATTAGCATAGAAATGGATATATTTTTCTATAATAATTTTGTTTTCTATAATCCATACTTCTCTTGATGAGGCAAATTCCCCTGAAGCACTGTTTTCTTCATTTCACATTCCTGCTCAAAAAGTCTCCTGTCTTCCCTAGCAAAGAGCCCTTTATGCAACCTTACAGCCTATCATTTCTAACATAAACACTCTACACTATCCAGGTAATGAATTTCACTTTCCCCAAACAGAGCTTTTATTTATTCGTGCCTCTATTCCTTTGTTCCCACAACTCTCAGCAAGTGGAATACTATTCACTTTTCTGCCTGAAGCAGGTAGGATTCTGTGGGTAGCAAACTGAGGTGGAGTCAGTATGCAGGACATGTATTAGAGAATGCCCTTAGGATAGCAGAAGAAGGATGCAGAACTGGGTAGAAGGAGAAGCTGAGCAACAACCCAGTCACAGCACCATCAGCCAACACTTGGGACCTCTGTGGCTGAAGTGGCCCTTCAGAGTTGTCTCAGGTTGGCTGAAAGGTGGCTTTCCCAATTCCCAAGCCTAGGTTTAGGCCATACTTCCCTGCCTTAGTAACAAACCCTTCTCTTCCTTAGCTCTAAGTGGCACTATCAGATAACTGACCTCTTCAGATCAAGAAACAGTAACAAAAGCACCTCTCTCCAAACCAATCAGAGAGGTGTAAAATTGTGAAGGAAATACAGGGAGCCCTAGATAGAGTGTGCTATCTACCTATCCAGGAAGGCCACCCAGTTCAGTTTTCCCTGCCTGATTCTAGCTGTGGGCAATATCGTTAGAAGAGAAGAAGGCGGCAGAGCAAACTCCACTGGCAAGAGTAGGCTCAGCTGTGCCAGCTGGTATTCGGAAAAACTGGAGAAGGTAAAATGCCAGGCAGCCTTTGGATAAGCCCAGGACACTCTAGAAGGGCACCCTTCGCACCTCTTCAGGAATAGACTAAAGGCAGGAAACATGATCTGGCCTTCAGAAAAGATCCAGAAGAATACATTGCCAGAATAATTTCAAGTTCTTAAATCTCAATTAATAAGGTTCTAGTTAAACGATGTCTTCCATCATCACTTACTGACAACCCACAAGATCAGGCACTGATGAAAAATTAGCATAGAAATGGATATATTTTTCTATAATAATTTTGTTTTCTATAATCCATACTTCTCTTGATGAGGCAAATTCCCCTGAAGCACTGTTTTCTTCATTTCACATTCCTGCTCAAAAAGTCTCCTGTCTTCCCTAGCAAAGAGCCCTTTATGCAACCTTACAGCCTATCATTTCTAACATAAACACTCTACACTATCCAGGTAATGAATTTCACTTTCCCCAAACAGAGCTTTTATTTATTCGTGCCTCTATTCCTTTGTTCCCACAACTCTCAGCAAGTGGAATACTATTCACTTTTCTGCCTGAAGCAGGTAGGATTCTGTGGGTAGCAAACTGAGGTGGAGTCAGTATGCAGGACATGTATTAGAGAATGCCCTTAGGATAGCAGAAGAAGGATGCAGAACTGGGTAGAAGGAGAAGCTGAGCAACAACCCAGTCACAGCACCATCAGCCAACACTTGGGACCTCTGTGGCTGAAGTGGCCCTTCAGAGTTGTCTCAGGTTGGCTGAAATGGTGAGGCCTTTATATTCCACTCTGATCACTCACTGTGTCACCTGAGGAAGGGTGTGACCTCTGTCGATAAGGTTCTACAAAGGCGATCCCTCCCTGAAGGGGTTGATAACATTCCCAGTAGCTGAGGTAGCAGGACCTTCTTTGAAAGGTGGCCAGGCAAGGGTGACATCACCACCCCCACATACCACTCTTCCTCCCCCAATGGTCTCATCCTTAAAGGCTCACCTCTAGTTCACTTCTACATCACACACTCCCCAAAAACATAACACGAGCACTTCATGAAACTTCTACTCTGTTATGTAATATTTCAAAAATAGTATTTCTGCTAAACTACACAGGCTGCTGAAGGGTAAAAATCAGGAGCTATGTATCCTGATACCTTCTCTAGAACAGAGATAAACACACTGTTTAAAGGCCAGATAGTAAACAGTCTAGGTTTTGTGCATCACATATCGTCTCTGTGGCATATACTTTAAAAAAAAATAAACACAACTTTTAAAAAATGTAAGAACCTTTCTCAGTTGATTGGCCATTTAAATATAGATCAGATATGGCCCACAGGCCATGGGTTGCCAATTTTTGCTTCAGAACAGTAATATCATATAACAGTTTTATGCAGGTCACAAATGCAAACCACATATGTAATGTTAAAATGGTGTACCAGCCACATTAAACAAGCAAAAAGAACTCTGAGCACTCAATTTTTATCCTTCATGTAGTCAGAAATGTTAAAATATTATTTCAACATGGGCACAATATAAAAATATCAACGAGCTTCATCGAACAGTTTATTTTCATTTTAAGTTAACAGTATTTATCAGGTAAAAGTGATTTCACTTTCCCCAAACAGAGCTTTTACGTCCCTTTTTGCCCAACTCTCAGCAAGTGGAATACTATTCACTTTTCTGCCTGAAGCAGGTAGGATTCTGTGGGTAGCAAACTGAGGTGGAGTCAGTATGCAGGACATGTATTAGAGAATGCCCTTAGGATAGCAGAAGAAGGATGCAGAACTGGGTAGAAGGAGAAGCTGAGCAACAACCCAGTCACAGCACCATCAGCCAACACTTGGGACCTCTGTGGCTGAAGTGGCCCTTCAGAGTTGTCTCAGGTTGGCTGAAATGGTGAGGCCTTTATATTCCACTCTGATCACTCACTGTGTCACCTGAGGAAGGGTGTGACCTCTGTCGATAAGGTTCTACAAAGGCGATCCCTCCCTGAAGGGGTTGATAACATTCCCAGTAGCTGAGGTAGCAGGACCTTCTTTGAAAGGTGGCCAGGCAAGGGTGACATCACCACCCCCACATACCACTCTTCCTCCCCCAATGGTCTCATCCTTAAAGGCTCACCTCTAGTTCACTTCTACATCACACACTCCCCAAAAACATAACACGAGCACTTCATGAAACTTCTACTCTGTTATGTAATATTTCAAAATAGTATTTCTGCTAAACTACACAGGCTGCTGAAGGGTAAAAATCAGGAGCTATGTATCCTGATACCTTCTCTAGAACAGAGATAAACACACTGTTTAAAGGCCAGATAGTAAACAGTCTAGGTTTTGTGCATCACATATCGTCTCTGTGGCATATACTTTAAAAAAAAATAAACACAACTTTTAAAAAATGTAAGAACCTTTCTCAGTTGATTGGCCATTTAAATATAGATCAGATATGGCCCACAGGCCATGGGTTGCCAATTTTTGCTTCAGAACAGTAATATCATATAACAGTTTTATGCAGGTCACAAATGCAAACCACATATGTAATGTTAAAATGGTGTACCAGCCACATTAAACAAGCAAAAAGAACTCTGAGCACTCAATTTTTATCCTTCATGTAGTCAGAAATGTTAAAATATTATTTCAACATGGGCACAATATAAAAATATCAACGAGCATTCTAAGTCTCTGAAACTTCATGTGAATTTTATATTTATGTCAAATTTCAATTCGGCCATATTTCAAGTGCTCATTAGCCACAAAGAGCTAGCTAGTGGTTATCACAGGATAGAACAGCTAAAGAACACAAAGGATGGTGTTTGGGTAACTGTGAACTGGTTTATTTAAATGACATTTACTGAGTTCTAGCCATGGAGAATGCAGAATGATTTGTAGAAAATATGGGAACATAGTTTAATAGGAGTCATTTTTGCCCTAAACAGCTCATGACTTAGTGAAGGATAGACAGATGATAAAATAACACTGTGGTATGTTAGTGGTCTAGAGAAAGCGCTACAGTAAATATAAAGAAAAGAAATTAGGTCTCAGTGGAGCACCAAATTTGTGAGAACTTCTTCAATGTACTATAGATTCTTTAACATCATAAGTTTTACAGTTTAAATAATTCAGACTTTAAAAAATATTTTCTCTCTTTGAGCAATCTCTATATGAGGGAAATCACTTTGGCATGAAACAAAAGAATTCTACTACAACTGGGTAAGACGTCCACAACCTCTCATGATCACTCAATGCTATAGAAGGCATAAAACAAAGCATTATTTCAAAACACTTCTGAGAATATATTTAAAATTTCTTCCACAGGTGCAGCTTTCTATTTCTTATACCATTTTTCTTTTTAAAGAACCAGGTGGTCAATGTAGCAAAATGATGCTTTCTGACATTTCAAATAGTTGAAAAGCTTTTCTTCTAGCAAAATTTTATGCTTTGCTGACATATTCAAATTTTCAGTTGGGAATCAGAGGGATGTGAATAAAATATAGATCAGATATGGCCCACAGGCCATGGGTTGCCAATTTTTGCTTCAGAACAGTAATATCATATAACAGTTTTATGCAGGTCACAAATGCAAACCACATATGTAATGTTAAAATGGTGTACCAGCCACATTAAACAAGCAAAAAGAACTCTGAGCACTCAATTTTTATCCTTCATGTAGTCAGAAATGTTAAAATATTATTTCAACATGGGCACAATATAAAAATATCAACGAGCATTCTAAGTCTCTGAAACTTCATGTGAATTTTATATTTATGTCAAATTTCAATTCGGCCATATTTCAAGTGCTCATTAGCCACAAAGAGCTAGCTAGTGGTTATCACAGGATAGAACAGCTAAAGAACACAAAGGATGGTGTTTGGGTAACTGTGAACTGGTTTATTTAAATGACATTTACTGAGTTCTAGCCATGGAGAATGCAGAATGATTTGTAGAAAATATGGGAACATAGTTTAATAGGAGTCATTTTTGCCCTAAACAGCTCATGACTTAGTGAAGGATAGACAGATGATAAAATAACACTGTGGTATGTTAGTGGTCTAGAGAAAGCGCTACAGTAAATATAAAGAAAAGAAATTAGGTCTCAGTGGAGCACCAAATTTGTGAGAACTTCTTCAATGTACTATAGATTCTTTAACATCATAAGTTTTACAGTTTAAATAATTCAGACTTTAAAAAATATTTTTCTCTCTTTGAGCAATCTCTATATGAGGGAAATCACTTTGGCATGAAACAAAAGAATTCTACTACAACTGGGTAAGACGTCCACAACCTCTCATGATCACTCAATGCTATAGAAGGCATAAAACAAAGCATTATTTCAAAAACACTTCTGAGAATATATTTAAAATTTCTTCCACAGGTGCAGCTTTCTATTTCTTATACCATTTTTCTTTTTTAAAGAACCAGGTGGTCAATGTAGCAAAATGATGCTTTCTGACATTTCAAATAGTTGAAAAGCTTTTCTTCTCATTTTTGTGCAATCAAATTTTCTGATTCCCCAGAAAATACAATTGATAAAAGAAAGCCTTAGGAATGCAGTATTATTCCTAAAGAGATAAAATATTGGGCCCATTTTCTCTACAGTGTTTGGGAATCAGAGGGATGTGAAAATAAAATCTCAGTATCTTCTATAAATATCAGTTTTCCCCAGTGGCTTGGTGGTAAAGAATCTGCTTGTAATGCTGAAGACCCAGGTTCGATCCCAGGGCACGACTGAGAGACTAACAACTTTCAACTTCTATTACATATCCAAGATAAGCATTTCCACCAGTTTTTCCCCAATAATCTAACCAGCTTCCAGGCATTTTGTCCTTAATAATTCTAGCATAAAAGTAACATAACCTGTAATTTTTATTCTTTGTGCCTACTGAAACTGAATGGTTATAAGCCAGTTGATTATACTGGCATACTCTGGTATATCTGACTAACTGTAAAAAATGAACTTTACTGTTATAAGGAAAAGGGGTAATTAATTTTCCTGCTAGCATTTAAACTTTATTAACCTAAAGTAACCTTATTTAAAGCAAGTTCGTAACTAAATTTTATTCATAACATAAACATGTATATTCTAATACACACTGATAGAGAATAAAGATACATTTAAAATCTCATTAACAACATGGAATGTCAGCCTAATTTGCCTGACATTGTCTCTGCTATCTTTCTCACACTGGAACAGAAGAGTTACTAAATTGGGGATGGAGGGAAAGAGCAGGGAGTGGTTATACACACTGGTTAAAAAAAAAAGACTCTAAAAATTTATAGGAAAAAATCAAATTTTCTTCTCTTCTAGGAAAAAAATCAAATTTTCATGCAGACTATAAAATTCATAAGGAATCCCTAAAAGTTCATTTACTCCAGGCTAAGAAACTTTCCACTAGAAAGCAGATCAAATTTGCCAGTGAAGAATAAGGTACTGAAATTAAATAAGTAAGGAAGTATTATCGATGAGTCTTTTCATAGTACCACAAGGACTTACTCTCATGCAAGGCGAGGTGCAGCTTTCTATTTCTTATACCATTTTCTTTTTAAAGAACCAGGTGGTCAATGTAGCAAAATGATGCTTTCTGACATTTCAAATAGTTGAAAAGCTTTTCTTCTCATTTTTGTGCAATCAAATTTTCTGATTCCCCAGAAAATACAATTGATAAAAGAAAGCCTTAGGAATGCAGTATTATTCCTAAAGAGATAAAATATTGGGCCCATTTTCTCTACAGTGTTTGGGAATCAGAGGGATGTGAAAATAAAATCTCAGTATCTTCTATAAATATCAGTTTTCCCCAGTGGCTTGGTGGTAAAGAATCTGCTTGTAATGCTGAAGACCCAGGTTCGATCCCAGGGCACGACTGAGAGACTAACAACTTTCAACTTCTATTACATATCCAAGATAAGCATTTCCACCAGTTTTTCCCCAATAATCTAACCAGCTTCCAGGCATTTTGTCCTTAATAATTCTAGCATAAAAGTAACATAACCTGTAAATTTTATTCTTTGTGCCTACTGAAACTGGCTGGTTATAAGCCAGTTGATTATACTGGCATACTCTGGTATATCTGACTAACTGTAAAAAATGAACTTTACTGTTATAAGGAAAAGGGGTAATTAATTTTCCTGCTAGCATTTAAACTTTATTAACCTAAAGTAACCTTATTTAAAGCAAGTTCGTAACTAAATTTTATTCATAACATAAACATGTATATTCTAATACACACTGATAGAGAATAAAGATACATTTAAAATCTCATTAACAACATGGAATGTCAGCCTAATTTGCCTGACATTGTCTCTGCTATCTTTCTCACACTGGAACAGAAGAGTTACTAAATTGGGGATGGAGGGAAAGAGCAGGGAGTGGTTATACACACTGGTTAAAAAAAAAAGACTCTAAAAATTTATAGGAAAAAATCAAATTTTCTTCTCTTCTAGGAAAAAAATCAAATTTTCATGCAGACTATAAAATTCATAAGGAATCCCTAAAAGTTCATTTACTCCAGGCTAAGAAACTTTCCACTAGAAAGCAGATCAAATTTGCCAGTGAAGAATAAGGTACTGAAATTAAATAAGTAAGGAAGTATTATCGATGAGTCTTTTCATAGTACCACAAGGACTTACTCTCATGCAAGGCGATGCTGCATGAGAATAAGTTACCTTGGTACAAGAAGAATATCTAAAAGTTACAGCAGGCATCAGACAAACCACAGTGGGTAAAACAAAGGATGACAAGCACAGTCTGGCACTGGCACTGCTACCATGCTGTATTTGACTAGACTTCGGGAGAGTGCCAGAAATAAACTCTGCCTTTTAAAAAGCAATAGGTGCGGCCTGGCACTGCCCCCTTCAAAAGTGTTTTCAGATGCTTCACCTCCTCTCCTCCCTGCTCAGGGTCAGGGCCAGCAACCACTCCACACTACCACAGAGACCCTCAACCCTCTGAAGGATGCTCCATTAAAAGGCAGCCAGTAGCTGGCTTTGCATTTTTAAAATGTGGCCAGGATCTGGACTTTAAGTAAGAGACACTGTAAGCTATTCGGCTTTTAAAAGTTTTAGCTTTGAACTACATGATGGGTATATGAGAACATTCTGTACTAGCTCTGCAGCTCTCTGGTAAATGGAGAATTATTTCAAAATAAAAAGTTCTAACAAAGGTGTTCTTCTAAGAGGTTACTCAGTAGTGGTGTTTGTTTGCTCCACACACCTGGGTAGGCTGGAGACTAAGTTTTCCTAAAAATTCATGGTGGATCAGATTTAAAGAAATATTACATTTGGCTTTCTAGTGAGAGGCACCAAAGTATTTTCAAAAAGAATTCAAAGAAAACAATTCCAACAGTCTCTGACCAAAGCACTCTCAGAGAACAGGTGCGCGGCAGAGTTGTCGGGAAGAGCCACACACACCTGAGCCACGCAGACCACCCCTGTCTGGCGGTGGGGACAGCAAGTGACAGCACACAGGCAGCACCTCTCCTGGCAGGATCAAGGCTAAAGAGTAGAAGCAGCCACTTCTAAAAACTCTCCAATTTAATGGGCCATTCATAAGCAAAGCAGATGCTCATCATACAGTAAGATGTTAAGAGACACTGAAATACTTTTCCAATAGCTGCACTGAGTCACAAGATTTTTCTACACGAAACAGTTTTATCTTAAGGATGTATTTTTATAAAAAGAAGCTAACTTTTACCAAAAATTGATTTAACGTCATTAAATCAGTGGTGAACTGCCTCTTGAGCACTTTACACGGCACTTACTCAGTGAGCGTAAGCTTGTAATTAAACTAAATAAAGCATGTGTGAAGAACTCCAATTCCAAACCGGCTAATTCACAACACTGCAACAGAATAAAAATGGTAGGTCCAGGGCTTCCCCGGTGGTCCAGTGGGTAAGGACACCGCCTTGCAGTGCAAGAGGCACTGGTTTGATCCCTGGCCTGGGAAGATGCCACATGCCGCGGGCGGCTGGACCGATGTGTCCAATTACCCAGCCGGAGCTCTGGAGCGCATGTGCCCAGGGCCGGTGCTCTGCAACGAGAGAGGCCACCGCGATGGGAGGCCCACATGCGCCAAAGAATTAAGATGGATGAAAATAATAGACTTAGAAGCAAAAGTAAATAAATAAATAAATACATAAGGTAGGCCCACTAATAGGGACTCCCCAGCTGAGTGGGATGAAAACAAGGCACTGCTAGCTAAATAAACATAACTTTGACTACTTACCCCAAAAGGGGAAAAGGTAATGTGGAACAGTATGAAACTGAGCAGCACAATAAGCAAATCGAAAATTGAAAAAGCACAACAGTAGTAACGCTCCCGGTGTTCTTCTAAGAGGTTACTCAGTAGTGGTGTTTGTTTGCTCCACACACCTGGGTAGGCTGGAGACTAAGTTTTCCTAAAAATTCATGGTGGATCAGATTTAAAGAAATATTACATTTGGCTTTCTAGTGAGAGGCACCAAAGTATTTTCAAAAAGAATTCAAAGAAAACAATTCCAACAGTCTCTGACCAAAGCACTCTCAGAGAACAGGTGCGCGGCAGAGTTGTCGGGAAGAGCCACACACACCTGAGCCACGCAGACCACCCCTGTCTGGCGGTGGGGACAGCAAGTGACAGCACACAGGCAGCACCTCTCCTGGCAGGATCAAGGCTAAAGAGTAGAAGCAGCCACTTCAAAAAACTCTCCAATTTAATGGGCCATTCATAAGCAAAGCAGATGCTCATCATACAGTAAGATGTTAAGAGACACTGAAATACTTTTCCAATAGCTGCACTGAGTCACAAGATTTTTCTACACGAAACAGTTTTATCTTAAGGATGTATTTTTATAAAAAGAAGCTAACTTTTACCAAAAATTGATTTAACGTCATTAAATCAGTGGTGAACTGCCTCTTGAGCACTTTACACGGCACTTACTCAGTGAGCGTAAGCTTGTAATTAAACTAAATAAAGCATGTGTGAAGAACTCCAATTCCAAACCGGCTAATTCACAACACTGCAACAGAATAAAAATGGTAGGTCCAGGGCTTCCCCGGTGGTCCAGTGGGTAAGGACACCGCCTTGCAGTGCAAGAGGCACTGGTTTGATCCCTGGCCTGGGAAGATGCCACATGCCGCGAAGCGGCTGGACCGATGTGTCCAATTACCCAGCCGGAGCTCTGGAGCGCATGTGCCCAGGGCCGGTGCTCTGCAACGAGAGAGGCCACCGCGATGGGAGGCCCACATGCGCCAAAGAATTAAGATGGATGAAAATAATAGACTTAGAAGCAAAAGTAAATAAATAAATAAATACATAAGGTAGGCCCACTAATAGGGACTCCCCAGCTGAGTGGGATGAAAACAAGGCACTGCTAGCTAAATAAACATAACTTTGACTACTTACCCCAAAAGGGGAAAAGGTAATGTGGAACAGTATGAAACTGAGCAGCACAATAAGCAAATCGAAAATTGAAAAAGCACAACAGTAGTAACGCTCCCAAGAAACAGTGATTTTATAAACTACAAATGTCCCTAAGTGGGAAGGATAAAATGCTGGGTACTTTAACAAAATGGACACTTTGGAGTGAGTTTTAAAAATAGTATGGCTAAAATCTGGCCTCATTTAGTACTATCTAAGTTTTCCTCAGTAAAACAGGTAATGTAATAGACAGCAAGCTTCTCAAGTTCTCATTAGTAAATAACCCAGAACCTTGGTGGAATCGTCAATGCACTTGGTATACTAGAAAACCCACATGTCATTAAATGATTGAGGCAAAGGTGTATTCAGGTATATATGAAATGTTTCAAGGTCCCACTGAATATAAAGAACATACAATTTTTAATCAACCACTTTAAACACTTAATTTTTTTTTTAAATTTTCCAAAATATTCTTCATATTTATGCAAATATTTTCTGTCATTTTGCAAAACAATATGCTGTGGAATACAACCGACAGCACACACAGATGAGTCTGACCATGTGAAATAAGTAAAATACAGCAGGGGAAATAAAACCATGTACCAGAGCAAATCTATCAGTGAAATGTGATCGCAGGCCACCATTCTTGCTGTGTTGTAAGCAAGCACATTACTGGGGTTCATAAATAGAAAATTAGTTTAGAAACTCTGAGGTAAGCTTCTTATTTTACTCTTCACTGCTTGACTCATGCTGGATATCCATGCCCAGTTTTGATCTCCACATCTGAAAGGGAATGCAGAGAAATAAAAAAGAACGAAGCCCACACAGATGATGAAAGGGTTGGAAAAAGAAGAAAGACCCAAAGGATAGAAGTATTCAGGCTGTGAAGAAAGAGCTCAGGGGACACTTTTTAACGTCCTTGAAATATAAAGACTATTATACTGAGAATGGTAACCAGTTGTTCTCCATCTCTATTTAGGACAAACCAGAAGAAAATGGCTTAAATCAAAGTAATGACAGATTTGGGTTACTAAGGGAAATCATAGTGTCTCTTCTAGAATTATTTAAAACTCAACAGATATTTAATGACCTGAGGTAGTTAACACAGGAGAACTACAATCTGATTTCCAAGACACTTTTAAACTCTAACTTCTACATACCTTGATCAAGACATAATTAAGATGTATAGACAACTATTAGATATCACTGAACACAGTCAAATCATCTGTATTATAGGAGGTAATGAAAACAGCTCTCTGGATCAAACCATAATGTGAGACACTGGATAAGAGTTTTAATCACAAGATGCTTCAGCTTTGTGAACCATTCATCACCAGAGGAGATTATAACAAGAGTCACCTTGTAAAAGTATTGTGTTGGAAGAAAAAACAAAACAAAACGCTGTGCAAATGATCTGATACAATTAAACAGAGTAGATGCTCAGTGCATGTCAATTCTCTTTCATTCCCTGAGAGATGCAATATATGAGGTTGAGGATATTCTGAAAGGGAAAGACAGATGCCACAAAACCCCCCTGAATTTTTGGTTGTTTTTGTTCATAGTAGTCATAGAACCAAAAGTAGGAATGTACAAGTACCAACAGATCAAAAAAAACCTCTCTCCATTCTATAATTTCTCTAATTCTTTCCTCTCTCTTTCACTCTTTTCCCAGAGTTCACAAGTCTGAGTCTTTGACGGTCATCATGTTACTATTACTACAGGCAAATTATAGTAAACTAAAAGGAATCCATATTTTCCATAACAGGCCTTTCTAGCTCACTTTGGAAGTAGTCCATGACAAGGTCAATGCTGGTATAATCGGAAGGCTTCTGGGGTGTTTCACCAATCAGAAAATAAAACTTGGAGAAAGTTTCTCCAGGAGCAACTGACTAACTCTGCAAACAACCCCAAGAGGTGGGCTGCCTGGCTAGACAATCTGTACTGATAATTAAATGAAAGAACGGCAGTTCACATCTTTAAGCCTTGCTGTCCTATTGCCTGGTAACTAGGGTTACTTCTGCACTCTGATCACTTCACAGACACTACAGTGAAAGAATTCTAGCATGCGGTTCACCTGGTGATTTTCACATCAAGAGTGGGAGAAAGTTTTCTTCACAGCTTTAGGGATAACCTTTTTAAAAAGCTAAACCTTTCTGAGAGTCTATAACCTACCCATAAAACATGTTATCAAATTGAGAATGTTTTACTCCCTTCAAAATAAAAAGGGGTTTGGGTTTTTTTTTTTTTTTAATGGAACCAAACTATAAAAAACTTTAAGGACAGGAAAATATTGATACATATTTGTATGTATCCAGCTGATTTGGCTATAAACACAGGAAATTTTTTTCCTATTTTTTATGAACAAATCATCCCATCACCTGTAAAACAAATTATGTTCTCTCAAAAATCATCTTATTTCTAAGCAACTACTATTATGATCCAGTTTTTTGTTAGGGAAATTTTGCAGGTAGTCAAAATTTTTTTTTCCATTCCAGAGAAATTAAAATCAGTGAACATTTTCTGCAGTTTAAGAATACTGTTTTACATAAATTTATATGCATTGTTGTTGTTCAGTTGCTAAGTCATGGCTGACTCTTTGCGACCTCATGAACTGAAGCATTCCAGGCTTCCCTGTCCTTCACTGTCTCCCGGAAGTTGCTCAAACTCATATCCATTGACTCAGTGATGCCATCCAACCATCTTATCCTCTGTCACTCCTTTCTCGTGCCCTCAGTCTTTCCCAGCATCACGGTCTATTCCAATGACTCTTCACATCAGGTAGCCAAAGTATTGGACTTTTAGCTTCAGCATCAGTTTTCCAATGAATATCCAGGATTGATTTCCTTGAGAATTGACTGGTTTGATCTCCTTGCAGTCCAAGGGAGTCTTCAAGAGACTTCTCCAACACCACAGTTGATCCAGCTCTCACATCCATACATGACTAATGGAAAAACCATAGCTTTGCCTCTGCATACCTTTGCTGGCAAAGTGATGTCTCTCCTTTTTAATACACTAAGTTTGTCATAGCTATTTTTCCAAGGAGCAAGTGTCTTTTAATTTTGTGACTACAGTCACTGTCCCAGTGATTCTGGAGTGCAAGAAAATGAAATCAGACACTGTTTCTACTTTTTTCCCATCTATTTGCCATGAAGTGACAGGACTGGATGCCATGATCTTGGTTTTTTGAATGTTGAGTTTTAAGCCAGCGTTTTCACTCTCCTCTCTGACCCTTATCAACTGGCCCTTTAACAGAGGGTGGGAGGCGTAAAGGAAGTAGCATGAAGGCCTGTACTATCATAAGTGAAGAAAATAGCTAGTCATTGCTCTGAGAAAAGGGGATCCTTCAGGGGTGCTGTGTGATGGTTGGGAGGGGTGGGAAGGAGGGGATATACATATGACTAATCTGGGAACATACATATCTGTAAACAACAAAGCTCTGTAAAAGTTAAAAGCAAAATAAAGGTTTTAAAAACAAAACAGAAAAAAAAAAAAAGAGGCCCTTTAGTTCCTCTTCAATTTCTGCCATTCAAGTGGTACCTCTGCATATGTGAGGCTGTTGATATTTCTCCCTGCAATCTTGATTCCAGCTTGTGCTTCATCCAGTCCAGCATTTCGTATGATGTACTCTGTGCACAAGCTAAATAAGCAAGATGACAATATACAGTCTTGACGTACTCCTTTCCCATGTCCAGTTCTAACTGTTTCTTGTCCTGCACACAGGTTTCTCAGGAGGCAGGTAAGGTGGCTTGGTATTCCCATCTCTTCAAGAATATTCCATAGTTTGTGGTGATCCACACAAAGTCTTTAGTCAATGCAAAGTATAGTCAATGCAGCAGAAGTAGATGTTTTCCTGGAATTCTCTTGCCTTTTCTATGATCCAGCAGATGTTGGCAATTTGATCGCTGGTTTCTCTGCTTTTTCTAAATTCAGATTGTATATCTGGAAATTCTTGGTCCATGTACTACTGAAGCCTAGCTTGAAAGATTTTGAGCATAATCTTGCTAGCATGTGAAATGAGTACAGTTGTACTGTAATTTGAACACTCTTTGGCATTTCCTTTCTTTGGAATTGGAATGAAAACTCAACATTTCCCAGTCCTGTGGCCATTGCTGAGCTTTTGAAATATGCTAGCATATTGAGTGCAACACTTTAACATCATATTTTAAGATTTTAAATAGCTCAGCTGGAATTCCGTCACCTCCACTAGATTTTTTCAAAGCAATGCTTCCTAAGGCCGACTTGACCTCACACTGCAGGATGTCTACCTCTAGGTGAGTGACCACGCCATCATGGTTATATGGGTCATTAAGAGCTTTTTTGTACAGTTTATTACTGTTCGCTGAATTATTATCAGGCTAAAAAATTGAAAGAAGTGCTTAAAATATTGGTCCTTTAACTTCTAATTCAATTAGAATGCAGGACAAGCAGAACTAGTAGAGAAGACTGGATAGGGTGAAAGATAAAAGGTGAGAGATACAGGGAGGAGTGATTTAACTGGGAGCTGACAGAATGAGCCTAACTAGAGTACCAGACAATCACTGTAGTCTGATGTCTTCCAAATGCCACACATCCCTGGACCCAAAGTGTCTGAACAACCCAAATGCCACAGAGTATGTACATAGACAAACGAAGTGCAACCGGCTCTGCTTTCAAGGAGGTCTTTGCATGTGAAGTTCAAGTCAAAAACACGCAAAGCTATGATAGACAGACATGCATATAAGAGAGTTCTCAGAAACAAGCATAAATATCCCAGAAAACAAATGAATTAACTTTCCATTATGAGTAAAAGCAGCCCTGGGTTTTGGAATGGCACTTATTTTTACTTTAATGCCAGTAGGGGAGGAGAAGACAAACCTCCACTTCTATCTTTATTTATTTTTGTAGTCTGATGTTGATATGAGAAATAAAATATAGAAAGAAATCAGGATATTTAGAAGGTAACACTTTAAAGCTCCAACCTTTTTGGTATACCAGATCTCAGAACTACGTATTTGAAGAGAAATATTTCAGGGTATTTAAAAAACTCGGATATTTTGACAAGATATTCACATATTTGTGAATAAATTTCTGTCATATTGAAAAAGATCAAAAGATTTCAATAACATATCTCTGGACTAAAACAAATTAAGCTATATTTATTTACTAGGGCAGAGGACATAAGGTAGACACTCATCACTAACTACCCTGATTAATGGGGATAATTCTAGAACTTAAGGACTTCCTAGTTATCAATACCACATCCTCTTATCTGGGTTTTGATTCCCATTCAGATCTCTGGCACAAACTCAAGACATGCAAATGGTTCTTTTAAGCCTGGGGGGGGGAGTGGTCAAAAGCCAAGAGACCAACGCTCTTGGGACATTCTCAAGTTCCAGGGCTTTGAGGCCATGCGTTTCTGCCCCTCTTGAAGAACACCTTACTCTCTGGCAACTACCTGAAATTACTATTCAAAACATATAAAAATACATACATTCACACACTATCGTTCCCAAGTATCAATTATTTACTTTGTTCATTTATTGTGGGAGGATGAAAATAGAGGGATTATGCTTAACAGATCTGGTAAAATGTGCCTTATTAACCAAAGCTTACGCAAGTCTTAAAATCTTGTGTGTGGCTACAGCTCCTTCCCCTCCTACTAACATGTTGCTGCCATCTCAGCTGTTGTTGCCACACAACTTCAGGCCAGAAGTGGAAGGCAGTACTATTTTCAGAAAATACAAAATCAAAGACTGCTGACTTCAGGTATACTAAATTCATTCAGAGAAATGGGAAACTGCTTTAATAAGCAGTTGGGGCATCGATCCAAGTGCACAACTCCTACAGGAAGAGATCGAACAGTTCTCTAATGCGTGCCTTCTCTGGATTAATTCTGAAGCGTGTTCTGCATATAAATATTTTCCAGCTCACACTCTTTGAGATCCAGATTCTGTGGAACTGCCAGAAAGTTCTGTTTGTAGTAGTTTTAATGTCTGTAGGTGTGTGTATGCATGCTCAGTGGTGTCTGACTTCCCAACCCCATGGACTGTAGCCTGCCGGGTTCCTCTGTCCATGTGATTTCCAAGGCAAGAATACTGGAGTGGGTGGCCACTTCCTTCTCCAGGGGATATTTCTGGCCCAGGCATAGAACCTGCATTTCACATCTTCTGCACTGGCAAGTGACTTTTTCACTACTGGCACCACCTCGGAAGCTTTTAACATTTAATAGTTTGTTTATAGTAGTTTCAGCTTCTTAATGTCTATTTCAAATTTTAGACTGATGAACTTATAAAAAATCTTACTTGAATTAAATATACATTAACATTTCTATTTCTAACATATAAATATTAAATAGATATATCATCAATTTTTATCTATTGTATTATATATAAAGTTGAATATATGTATATATGTATATTCACAAGAGTCAGACACAACTTAGTGACTAGACCACTACCACCACACACGTATATATGTATAACAATAAAATATACATTTTAGAATCTCCCAACATATTCTTTGTAATACACTTTAAAAACACTAACACAATCCATAAATAATGACACTAAATCTCCCATTCTTTACATAAAATGTCTCAAAGGAAACTGTAAGAAATTTATAAGAAAATAATCCTGAGGAATTCAAACTCTATCCTCAAGTTAAAATATCTACCTACATAGGTGTGAATGTATTTCTATTTAAGAGTTTGTGCCTACTTGAGCTAAAAAGTAAGTTGTTGAACAATTGCCTTATTCAAGGCTCAGAAGTGTGGGATAGGGGGCCACACAACTTCAGGCCAGAAGTGGAAGGCAGTACTATTTTCAGAAAATACAAAATCAAAGACTGCTGACTTCAGGTATACTAAATTCATTCAGAGAAATGGGAAACTGCTTTAATAAGCAGTTGGGGCATCGATCCAAGTGCACAACTCCTACAGGAAGAGATCGAACAGTTCTCTAATGCGTGCCTTCTCTGGATTAATTCTGAAGCGTGTTCTGCATATAAATATTTTCCAGCTCACACTCTTTGAGATCCAGATTCTGTGGAACTGCCAGAAAGTTCTGTTTGTAGTAGTTTTAATGTCTGTAGGTGTGTGTATGCATGCTCAGTGGTGTCTGACTTCCCAACCCCATGGACTGTAGCCTGCCGGGTTCCTCTGTCCATGTGATTTCCAAGGCAAGAATACTGGAGTGGGTGGCCACTTCCTTCTCCAGGGGATATTTCTGGCCCAGGCATAGAACCTGCATTTCACATCTTCTGCACTGGCAAGTGACTTTTTCACTACTGGCACCACCTCGGAAGCTTTTAACATTTAATAGTTTGTTTATAGTAGTTTCAGCTTCTTAATGTCTATTTCAAATTTTAGACTGATGAACTTATAAAAAATCTTACTTGATTAAATATACATTAACATTTCTATTTCTAACATATAAATATTAAATAGATATATCATCAATTTTTATCTATTGTATTATATATAAAGTTGAATATATGTATATATGTATATTCACAAGAGTCAGACACAACTTAGTGACTAGACCACTACCACCACACACGTATATATGTATAACAATAAAATATACATTTTAGAATCTCCCAACATATTCTTTGTAATACACTTTAAAAACACTAACACAATCCATAAATAATGACACTAAATCTCCCATTCTTTACATAAAATGTCTCAAAGGAAACTGTAAGAAATTTATAAGAAAATAATCCTGAGGAATTCAAACTCTATCCTCAAGTTAAAATATCTACCTACATAGGTGTGAATGTATTTCTATTTAAGAGTTTGTGCCTACTTGAGCTAAAAAGTAAGTTGTTGAAATTTGGCCTCAAGGCAACAGCAAAACTAAATTGAAATAATATAGTAATATTGATTTACAATGAAATGGCTATTCCCCAAAGACTCACATCAACTTGAAACTAGCCTTTGTGTTGCCCTGTTAAAATAAATGATGTATGTAGGAATGTATTTGTAATAGCTATCACAGTGAAAGGGACCCTACAGTCAGCTTATCAGAAGCTAAACACTGGGTCTTCACTAACTCTGCCTTAAGTCATTTCTTCAGCCTGCACATACTTCACTCTATGTATATGAAGAATACCTGAATATCAAATATTTTTCAGGGTGAAGAGCTTGTGTGATTTCTAACTTGTTTCTAGTTGCAATTTAAAAAATACTCTCATTTCCACTACATATACTTTTCCCTCATTGTATTTTCCTAGTTAAAAAGAAGTGCTCATTCATCTCCTAAGTATAACAAATACTTCCTAGGTGTGACAGATTTGAGATGTCACTTGAGGGCCTTGTCAAAACATCTACCCCCACTCCACTGAATGAAGTCTTAACTTCTAGGATACTTTTAGAAATTCATTATTTCGGTTTAAGGTTTTGAATATCCCTCAAAAGTAAGTATCATCTGAAAGGAAACTCATTATTCCTCCTCAGGCTCTTAACACTGGACTGTGTGTGAATTTATCAATTCACTTGAGTAAACTTTTCTAGGAAAGAATAAAGTCGTCAATTCCTGAGGTACAGAGGCAAGCATGAGGGACACCTGAGGCAGCCAACAATTAACTGTGACCAACTTAAAAAGGTGCCCAAGAATGACCCAGGAGGACTACAGTTGTTAGCAGTTATTTTATATTACTTGTTATCTTTAGAGTTAGGTTCAAGCTCATAGACTTATCATTTAAAGCTGATAAAAGAAACAGTGTTTCCCAAGCTGGATGCTAAACTAGATACTGTGCAAGTACACTCCTATTTAAAAACTTCAACTGCTCCTTAAATACAACAGCCAGCATAAGCTAAATGCCATTCCTTCTTTTATTTCAAATTAGACAATTTGAACATTTCAGGGTGCACTCAAGTAGCATTAAGGTACTATCTTCCTAGTAATTGCAAAAGACTCCTCCTTCTATGTTTCTCTAATTTGAAAACTGCAAAAGTTCAACTCTCTGTGAATACCTTTTAATTTTTGATTTTACAGTAATTATATAAAAAATAATAACAAAAAATTTACCTGTTACCATGGTTAAACCAATACTAACATTTTACCATATTTGTTTTCAGTCTCTTTTCTTACAAGAAAGGAAAGAAATTCATGTTTTTAATTTAAGGAAATTCTCAGTTTCTATGAAGCACTATCATCCTAGACACTATAATAGTTTCTGTGATCAAATGGGTTTGAGAAATGTCATGAACTATACACCTCCTTCTTAGAAATTCATGATAACATCACTACATATTGGCTCTGACATATATATATCCTAGATGAAAAAATATAAATATTTGAATATTAAACAATAGTTTCCCAAACCACTTGGACAAATAATTCTCTCTTCTCAGACTGGTATTTCCAGAGTATCTCTGCACCACACCACCAGCTGCAAGACACTGCTTTGGAATAATTTTAAGAGTAATTAAGCTTTACCACACACACACAGAGCTATCATCCCCATTATTTTCTCTGGAAAGCTCTCAGCTCAAACAGAGAAAAGGTCATACTCTTGCTACATCACAGGAATCTAAAGTTGCTGAAAAGTTTGTTCCCAGTTTGCCTCAGGTATTGACATAAAGCCTCTAAGTGTGTATCTGCAATTGCCCCATCTCAGTTATTTGCTATGATATAGCAAAAATATGGATCACAACTGAATCTATACGAGTTAAACTCAGTCTATGTTTTGGACCAAGTCTTCAGCTTGTAGGAATCAAAACACAAATGTGAAGAGTCGAATACCATTCTATTACACATCACAAGGAAATGGTCTGTTGCTTGACACTGTCTTCTCATTTGATGAATCTTGAACAAATCATAAGAACTCACCTCCAGGCTAAAATTTATCCTTTGAAATCCTTAATAAAATGACTGCATAAAAGGAACGACAGTCAGCAAAGCATACCAGTAAAATAAGGAACAATGCTCAGGAAAGAGCAAAATGTTTTCATGTGTTCCTAAAACTAAATCTCCACAAACTCATGCTTAGTTCCATTTAAAGGCATTTTCTGTAAACCAAAGAAAAATAACCCAATGAACTGCTATGAACACGTAAAAGTGAACAGGTGAACAAAGTTCTTAAACTTTCCATTATTTCATTTATCTTCTGGAAGCTTGAAAGGATTCCTGTAAAAGATTAAAATTTTCAATCCTATTTTACCCTTCCTAAATTTAGAAAATGTTCAGGGCCAAATAATTCAGCATTTTGCTGAATAAACCACTTGAATATGTCTTCCTTGCTTCTCTCAGAATGGCATTCACTGTTACACATTAAGAGGGAAAGGTAGAGGTCTGAAAAAGCAATAAATTCTAATTTACAGGCAGTTTATATTGTCCAGAATTGTCTACCTTTTCCATTCATCTTTAACATCCGTTAGAAATAGTGTCAATAAGCAAAGAAAATGTTTATAAAAAGAAAGTAAAACATAACAAAGATCCCACCTTGCTGCCAGAAAAACTATCTTTATTGGTCTCTACTCAATATGAATTTTAAAATATAGATGGTTGGAAATTCCCTGGTGATCCAGTGGTTAAGACTCTGCACTCCCCAATGCAGGGGTCCACGGTTTGAACCCTGGTTCAGGGAACTAGGTCCCACATGCCACAGCAAAGATCCTACACGTAACAACAAAGATTGAGTGCCGCAAGTAAGATTTGGCATAACCCAAATTAAAAAAAAAAAAAAAAAAAGATTGTAAAACAAGTGGTTTAAAAATTTTATAGAACTCTCTTGAAGGATTTAGTACAATGAGTTTTCTGAGTGGCTCATAATTAAGTCCTCAAAAAATTCAAAGTCTTGACAGTACTTGAAACTCATGGTATAAAATTCTTTCTCAATCATACTTGTATTGCACACACAAGCAAAAGGAAAACAAATCTTTATTTGTAAAAGTGAGTGTTGTCATAAGAACAAATTGTGTGTGTGTGTGTGAATACAACTTAAAATGACTCTACTAAACCTCTATGTTCTAGTTTTAAATTACAAAGGCAGGGAGGGGATGGTTTCATTTTCCTTCCTAAAATCTTCTGACTATTGGACAGAGTTTCTTATGCTTCATATGTGTTCATATGCTTATTATGATCTTTCTTTCCTTCTGTAATAATCCCAACTGAATAACATCTTATATACAGCTATATTAAAGTTATATTAAACCACTGACCTTAATTATATCACAAAACTAAGAGGATTATGTCTTACATATCATGGTTATTTATGCTGATAACCCTTAAATATTATATCCTGTCCTTAAGTTTCCTTTTTTTTTTTTTTCAAAACAGTCTTCAATAAAATTAACCTGTTAAGGGACATAGCTTGGAAAAGGCACACTTTTAGAAATCTGCAAGAATTATTTTTCAAGTAAAATGGAAACAAAAGACAAATACAATTTTAGACAAAAGCGCTTAATGACAAATCATTTAATTTTAGAAAATACCACTAAACATTAAGAAAAGTCGCTAGAGGCCTAAATTAAATGAATAAAGGAACAGATCACAGTTAAAATATATGCTAACTACTATCCTCATCCAAAAATATGGAGTGAAAATGAAGCAAATACAGGATAAATGCAGACTGCTTAGGAATAATTAAAATGATTATACAGGGCTTCCCTGGTGGTCCAGTGGGTAAGGACACCGCCTTGCAGTGCAAGGGGTGCCGGTTCCATCCCTGGCCTGGGAAGATGCCACGTGTCGCGGAGCAGCTGGACCGATATGTCCAATTACCAAGCCGGAGCTCTGGGACAACAGAGGCCACTGCGATGGGAGGCCCACAGGGGCCAGGGAACAAGAAACACCAATAGAAGTGGCCCGCCTGCTCCTTTCCCTCCCCACCCCACCGCCCCAAAATAAATAAATAAATCTTTAAAAAAATTAAGAAAAAAAAATGATTATACAGCCTCCTACATCTGTCTTCTTCTAATCTCCTAATATATCATATCCATTAATCCTCGTAGCATGACTCCGAAATAGGATGGAAAGCAATACAACTCATATAAAACTAAATAAAGTTTATAAAACTTGAGCAAGCTAACTCCAAACTTTAAGGCCTCTTAAAGAGAGAAATAAGGGAGAATGAAATCTCCAATATCCCTGTTCTCGTTTTTTTTTTTTTTTTTGGCCACTTCTATTGGTCTTTCATTTATTTCCATCTTTGTTCTTTGGCCTGTGTGGGCCTCCCATCACAGTGGTCTCTCTCGCTGCAGAGCACTGACTCTGGCACATGTGCTCCAGAGCTCTGGCTCCGTAGTTGGACACATCGGTCCAGCCCTTCACGGCACATGGGATCTTCTCAGGCCAGGGATCGAACCGGTGCCCCTTGCACTGCAAGGCGGTGTCCTTACCCACTGGACCACCAGGGAAGCCCCTGTTCTCGTTTTTTAATATCTACTTCAAATCCTAAGTTTAAGCAACACTATGAGAGTTTCTCTTTTTATAACATCTTGTGTCAATATATTATCCTTCTATTGATATAATTCCCTTGGGTTTAAATTTTCTTTTTCTTAATGAAATGCTAAAATTGTTTGCTTTTTCAGAGTTCAATATGCTAAATCTGTTTTCCATACATTTTGTCTCCATTTGCATTTTAAAAAAATTAAAAATACATGTTTTCCTCCTCGAGATTTCTAATTTCCAAAAGATCCATTTCTGAAAAAAAAAATGCGTTAAAATCCTCTTTAATAAATTTAAGACACGGGATTAAGAATGAACCATATCAAATGAAAAAGCCAGTAAGAATTGTGGAAAAGAAAGAGTCTCAGTGGGTAGGACACCGCCTTGCAGTGCAAGTGCCGGTTCCATCCCTGGCCTGGGAAGATGCCACGTGTCGCGGAGCAGCTGGACCGATATGTCCAATTACCAAGCCGGAGCTCTGGGACAACAGAGGCCACTGCGATGGGAGGCCCACAGGGGCCAGGGAACAAGAAACACCAATAGAAGTGGCCCGCCTGCTCCTTTCCCTCCCCCCCCCCCCGCCCCAAAATAAATAAATAAATCTTTAAAAAAATTAAGAAAAAAAAATGATTATACAGCCTCCTACATCTGTCTTCTTCTAATCTCCTAATATATCATATCCATTAATCCTCGTAGCATGACTCCGAAATAGGATGGAAAGCAATACAACTCATATAAAACTAAATAAAGTTTATAAAACTTGAGCAAGCTAACTCCAAACTTTAAGGCCTCTTAAAGAGAGAAATAAGGGAGAATGAAATCTCCAATATCCCTGTTCTCGTTTTTTTTTTTTTTTTGGCCACTTCTATTGGTCTTTCATTTATTTCCATCTTTGTTCTTTGGCCTGTGTGGGCCTCCCATCACAGTGGTCTCTCTCGCTGCAGAGCACTGACTCTGGCACATGTGCTCCAGAGCTCTGGCTCCGTAGTTGGACACATCGGTCCAGCCCTTCACGGCACATGGGATCTTCTCAGGCCAGGGATCGAACCGGTGCCCCTTGCACTGCAAGGCGGTGTCCTTACCCACTGGACCACCAGGGAAGCCCCTGTTCTCGTTTTTTAATATCTACTTCAAATCCTAAGTTTAAGCAACACTATGAGAGTTTCTCTTTTTATAACATCTTGTGTCAATATATTATCCTTCTATTGATATAATTCCCTTGGGTTTAAATTTTCTTTTTCTTAATGAAATGCTAAAATTGTTTGCTTTTTCAGAGTTCAATATGCTAAATCTGTTTTCCATACATTTTGTCCCATTTTGCATTTTAAAAATATTAAAAATACATGTTTTCCTCCTCGAGATTTCTAATTTCCAAAAGATCCATTTCTGAAAAAAAAAATGCGTTAAAATCCTCTTTAATAAATTTAAGACACGGGATTAAGAATGAACCATATCAAATGAAAAAGCCAGTAAGAATTGTGAAGAGAGAAAATGAAAGAGTCTCAAATGAGTAGAATCTAATTTTTATGTAAATCTAACCATCTATTTTAATGACTAAGAAAGGAAATGCACACCACAATTCTGGAAGTATTAGCAGATAAACAGTGATCATTTTTGCAAAGTAGAAACAGGATTTTATGAAGAAACTATGTTTTCACTTTGTAATTCTAAGCTATTTAGTTTTTATAAATAAAGGTAAATTACTTAAATAATATAGAATATTGTTTCAAAATAAATATATGCCAATCTTTTGCTGTGAATCAAATTTACTTTGCCTAAAAAGGAACAAGTCTTTATTCCTTTACTTCACAGTAAGCCACTAATGTGAAGTAAAGCAGTCTTGCCCTAAATAGTTCACAAGTAGCTTCTAGTAGCTACTAATAGGTTTAATCTGCTTAAAACAAATCTCATTAAAATTTATTATCAGCAAGCATCTCTGGAGTATCTATAAAGGACTGGATACAGTTTGGGGCACTTTCATTGCCCATAACCTAATTATTTTATAGTGATCCTAAACATTTTTTAAAAACTGAAAAATGGACTTCCCTGATTGGTCAGGGATATAAAGAATCCTCTTGCCAATGCAGGAAACACAGAACCTATCCCTGAACCAGAGAGAGCCCTCACACGGCAGTACAGCTAAGCCCACGCGACACAACTATTGCACTTGCCTTCTAGAGCCTGGGAACCCCAACTACTGAGCGCATGTGCCACAATTACTGAAGCCCTTACACCCTAGAGCTGCAGCAAGAGAAACCACTGCAATGAGAAGCCCACACACTGAAACCAGAGAGTAGCCCCTGCTTTCCACAAATAGAGAAAAGACCAGGCAGTCACTAAGGCCCAGCAGAGGCAAAAATAAATAAATTACAAAAAACTCATCTCCTCACATACTTTAACATATATGCATATCTATGTTTTCCCACCTCTACAGAAGACATTTTATAAAGTCATAAAAGTATAGTTTGATGTGGTTCATTGGAGAAGCTTTAATTCCTCTCTTTCTCTCACTAGAGAGTCCCACGAGTTTTGTATTCCAAATACATCAAAAATCCAACCATTCTTTACTACTGAATAACTACCAGACAAAAAAGCATTATCTCTGGTTTGGATTATTTCAATCACCTCCTAACTATACTGATTGTTTATGCCCTTTCCTAGTATAATTTATTTTCTACACAATAGCCAGAGTGATCTTTAAAAAATATGTAGCTTAGGGCTTCCTTTATGGTCCAGTGGATAAGGACACCACCTCGCAGTACAAGGGGCGCCGGTTCGATCCCTGGCCTGGGAAGATCTCATGCGCCATGGAGGGCTGGACTGATGTGTCCAACTACAGAGCCGGAGCTCTGGAGGACATGCTCCCAGAGCCGGTGCTCTGCAGCGAGAGAGGCCCACACAGGTCAAAGAACAAAGATGGATGAAAATAGATAAATGAAAGATCAATAGAAGTGGCCAAAAAAAAAAATGAAAAAAATAATATGTAGCTCATAAAAAATCCCAGAAAATGAACAATAAAAGGCATAGGATACAAGGTCAGTAGACAAAAGTTAATCATATTTCCTTATGTTAGCACTGAAGATGCAGAAACTACAATTCTTAAAATATCATTTATAATTACTGAAAATAAAGACAGTGGGTTCCCCAGTACAAATATAACAAAATGTGTATAGGGTCTGCATGCTGAAATTACAAAACCATGATGAAAGAAGTCACAGATCTAAATAAAGGGAGAGACAAATTCAGACTGGAAAACTCAAAAGATGCTACTTCTTCCCAAACTGATCTACAAATTAAATTCAATTCCTATTAAAATCCCAGTAAGATTTTTTTGTAGGTATTAGACAAGATGATTTTAAAGTGTATATGGAAATGCAAAGAATGAGAACAGCAAATAAACTTTTGAAAAAGAAAATAAAGGTAGAAAAATAATTCTAAGTGACATTAAAACAGAGCATTCAGACACGGTGATACTGGAGAAGAGGCAGACATATCAATCAGTAGAAATGATAAAGAACTCTACTTTACGAAGTTTACCTCTACAGTTTAAAGCATAAAAGTATAGTTTGATGTGGTTCATTGGAGAAGCTTTAATTCTCTCTTTCTCTCACTAGAGAGTCCCACGAGTTTTGTATTCCAAATACATCAAAAATCCAACCATTCTTTACTACTGAATAACTACCAGACAAAAAAGCATTATCTCTGGTTTGGATTATTTCAATCACCTCCTAACTATACTGATTGTTTATGCCCTTTCCTAGTATAATTTATTTTCTACACAATAGCCAGAGTGATCTTTAAAAAATATGTAGCTTAGGGCTTCCTTTATGGTCCAGTGGATAAGGACACCACCTCGCAGTACAAGGGGCGCCGGTTCGATCCCTGGCCTGGGAAGATCTCATGCGCCATGGAGGGCTGGACTGATGTGTCCAACTACAGAGCCGGAGCTCTGGAGGACATGCTCCCAGAGCCGGTGCTCTGCAGCGAGAGAGGCCCACACAGGTCAAAGAACAAAGATGGATGAAAATAGATAAATGAAAGATCAATAGAAGTGGCCAAAAAAAAAAATGAAAAAAATAATATGTAGCTCATAAAAAATCCCAGAAAATGAACAATAAAAGGCATAGGATACAAGGTCAGTAGACAAAAGTTAATCATATTTCCTTATGTTAGCACTGAAGATGCAGAAACTACAATTCTTAAAATATCATTTATAATTACTGAAAATAAAGACAGTGGGTTCCCCAGTACAAATATAACAAAATGTGTATAGGGTCTGCATGCTGAAATTACAAAACCATGATGAAAGAAGTCACAGATCTAAATAAAGGGAGAGACAAATTCAGACTGGAAAACTCAAAAGATGCTACTTCTTCCCAAACTGATCTACAAATTAAATTCAATTCCTATTAAAATCCCAGTAAGATTTTTTTGTAGGTATTAGACAAGATGATTTTAAAGTGTATATGGAAATGCAAAGAATGAGAACAGCAAATAAACTTTTGAAAAAGAAAATAAAGGTAGAAAAATAATTCTAAGTGACATTAAAACAGAGCATTCAGACACGGTGATACTGGAGAAGAGGCAGACATATCAATCAGTAGAAATGGATAAAGAACTCCAAAATAGACCCACACAATATGCTCAACTAAATTTTGACAAAGGTACAAAAGCAATTCTATGGAAGGATAGCCTCTCTTCAGCAAAAAGGTGCTTGAGAAATTAGATTTACAAAGGACAAGCGAAAAAAATGAGCCTCAACCTAAGCCTGTTAAAAATTAAATCAAAATTGGGCTTCCCTGCTGATCCACTGGATAAAGAGTCCACCTTGCAGTGCAAGGGGCACCGGTTTGATCCCTGACCTAGGAAGATACTACATGCCGCGTAGCGGCTAGACTGGTGTGCCCAACTATGAGCTGGCGCTCTGGAGTGCATGCTCCCAGAGCTGGTGCTCTGTGACGAGAGAGGCCACTGTGATGGGAGGCCCACACAGGCCAAAGAATAAATATGGATAAAAATAAATTAATTAAAAAACAATAAAATAGGCCAAAATTTCTAAAAAATTAAATCAAAACAGCCCTTCCATGGTGGTCCAGTGGGTAAAGAGCCCACCTTGTAGTGCTAGGAGCGTCGGTTCCATCCCTGGCCCAGTAAGATATCATGTGCTGTATAGCAGTTGGACCACTGTGTCCAGCTGCTAGCCAGCACTCTGGAGCACGTGTGTCCAGAGCCGGTGCTCTGCAACAAGAGAAGCCACTGCAATGGGAGGCCCACACAGGCCAAAGAATAAAGATGGATGAAAATAAATAAATAAAATAATATAAGGGGCCAAAATTTTTTAAAGAAATGAAAACTTCAAAAATTAAGAGAATATTTTCAGGATCTAAGATTAGGCAGAAAATCTAAACAAAACATTTTAGACTCAATACCAAAAGTACAATCCATAAAAGATGGATAAATACCTACAGAGAAATACCTAATACCTACAGAACTTTTGCGCTGTATAAGACCCTCCCCACTGTTAACAAGATAACATAACATGCTACAGAGGCCAAAGAATGTATTTGCAAACCTCATACCTAACAAAAGACTAGTAATTATTGTACAAAATACAAAGAACTCTTAAACTCAAAGAGTAAAAACCAAATAGTCTAATGAGAAAATGGTATGTCCAAAATCACTAAGAACTCTTACTATTCAACATAAAATGAACAATCCTATTTAAAAATGGGCAAAAGATAAGAATAGACATCTTGCCAAAAATGATATACCGATGGCATAAATATGAAAAGATGCCCAGCATCAGAGAACTGCAGGTTAAAACAACAATGAAATACACCATGCACCTTCTGGAACAGTCAAAGTTCAAAAACACAACACCAAATGCTGGCAAGGATGTGAAATAACAGGAACTCTCATTCACTGCAAAAGGGAATGCAAAACGTTACAATCACTCTGGAAGTGAGTCTGATGGTTTCTTATAAAAATAAGCATACTCTTACCACATGATCCAGCAACTGTACTCCTTAAAGAGCTGAAAAATCATGTCTAAACAATATCTGCAGAGAGATTTTATAGAAGTTTTATTAACAACTGCCAAAATCTGGAAGCAATCAAGATGTCCTTCAGTAGATGAATGGTAAAAAAACTATGGTTCAGCCAGAGAATGCAACAGTCATTAATGCTAAAATGAAAGAATTATCAAGCCGTGAAAAGCCAGAGAGTAAACATGTGTGTGTGTTAAGTCAGTCATGTCCAACTCTTTGTGACGCCATGGATTGACAGGCTCCTCTATCCATGGAATTCTCCAGACAGGAATATTGGAGTGGGTTGCCACTTGCTTCTCCAGGGGTTCTTTCAGACCCAGGGATTGAACTCGATTCTCCTGCATTGCAGGCAGATTCTTCACTGCCTAAGCCACCAGGGAAGTCAACCTGAAAAGGTTACATACTGTATGATTCCAACTGTAAGACAATCTAAAATGCCAAGCTAGGAAGACAGTAAAAAGATCAGTGGTTTCTAAGGTTTAGGGTGAAGAGGGATGAATAAGCAAAGTTCAGAGAATGTTTAGAGCAGTGAAACTACTCTGTAAGAAACCATAAAGATGAATATATGTCATTTGTCCAAATCCACAGAATAGTCAAGTGAACCCTTGTGTAAACTATGGCCTTTGGGTGGCTATGATGTGTCGGTATAGGTCTATCAATTGTAAAATGCATATAACTCTGCGGTAAGATGTTGATACTTGCTGAGATGTAAATGTCACTAAGAACTCTTACTATTCAACATAAAATGAACAATCCTATTTAAAAATGGGCAAAAGATAAGAATAGACATCTTGCCAAAAATGATATACCGATGGCATAAATATGAAAAGATGCCCAGCATCAGAGAACTGCAGGTTAAAACAACAATGAAATACACCATGCACCTTCTGGAACAGTCAAAGTTCAAAAACACAACACCAAATGCTGGCAAGGATGTGAAATAACAGGAACTCTCATTCACTGCAAAAGGGAATGCAAAACGTTACAATCACTCTGGAAGTGAGTCTGATGGTTTCTTATAAAAATAAGCATACTCTTACCACATGATCCAGCAACTGTACTCCTTAAAGAGCTGAAAAATCATGTCTAAACAATATCTGCAGAGAGATTTTATAGAAGTTTTATTAACAACTGCCAAAATCTGGAAGCAATCAAGATGTCCTTCAGTAGATGAATGGTAAAAAAACTATGGTTCAGCCAGAGAATGCAACAGTCATTAATGCTAAAATGAAAGAATTATCAAGCCGTGAAAAGCCAGAGAGTAAACATGTGTGTGTGTTAAGTCAGTCATGTCCAACTCTTTGTGACGCCATGGATTGACAGGCTCCTCTATCCATGGAATTCTCCAGACAGGAATATTGGAGTGGGTTGCCACTTGCTTCTCCAGGGGTTCTTTCAGACCCAGGGATTGAACTCGATTCTCCTGCATTGCAGGCAGATTCTTCACTGCCTAAGCCACCAGGGAAGTCAACCTGAAAAGGTTACATACTGTATGATTCCAACTGTAAGACAATCTAAAATGCCAAGCTAGGAAGACAGTAAAAAGATCAGTGGTTTCTAAGGTTTAGGGTGAAGAGGGATGAATAAGCAAAGTTCAGAGAATGTTTAGAGCAGTGAAACTACTCTGTAAGAAACCATAAAGATGAATATATGTCATTTGTCCAAATCCACAGAATAGTCAAGTGAACCCTTGTGTAAACTATGGCCTTTGGGTGGCTATGATGTGTCGGTATAGGTCTATCAATTGTAAAATGCATATAACTCTGCGGTAAGATGTTGATACTTGCTGAGATGTAAATGCTGGGGTAGGAAATATATAGAAAACCCATCTGCTTTAAAAAATAAAGATAAATAAAAATCTTATGAACACACAAAGGTTTTAAAATTTTAAAAACTGTGCCTTTTTACAATAATATCATACCCTATGCTCCCAGAATTTTGTATATTTCCTCACAATTTATACTAACCAAATGAATACTAACACTTCAAAGAAAACTGTAAAAAAAATTTTTATTCAGTCCACTGAGCTGTTTTCTCAAATACTTTTGATAAGAACAGCACATTCTCAGATCAGACACTCTCTGCTTTGGTTCTGATACACATGCAGAAAATAAGAAATATTACTTCTTAAGACTTGAAGAATTTATTCTGAACCCTTACTATATTTCAAAGCCTTTTCATTAATATGTACAAACACACATAGGTTCACCATGCCCATACACACACATATAGTATCCTTTCCTTTTTATTTCCCAGTGAAGGGGGAAAAAGCTTTAGTTGATCAGTATACTTAGTCACTTAGTTTTATTTGGTAGAATTATTGGACTATCGTCTTGACAAGAACTTTTTATTCTTAAAAAAAAGTGTAATAATATGAAAACTTGACAATTGTTCATATTTTAAATGCTATTATTTTAATATCCACACCTAACACATTAAGCATGCTAAGAAGCAATTCATATAGATTATCTTTCTCAGAAATACCTAAAGTTATTCATGTTCCATGAGCTTAAACCACCATATCTGGCTCTCAATATTCAAATCATAATAAATTTGACTTTATTATTTATATTAATATTTTTAAAAAATCTTTATAAAACAACTACAAAAATTAAAATTAAGCTATGCTTATATAAGCCAAAACTCAAAAAATAGGAAATAATGAAACCACTAAGTAGGATAAGTGAATTCAAGTGGAATGCTGAATATTTTGACAGGCATGTTTGCAAGGAGATCTCACAAAACTGTGTATTTAAAAGATATCTAGAACTTAGAATTCTGATTTTGTATTTTATACTTAACATGTCATATTGAAAAAAATTTTTTCCACAGAATAGTCAAGTGAACCCTTGTGTAAACTATGGCCTTTGGGTGGCTATGATGTGTCGGTATAGGTCTATCAATTGTAAAATGCATATAACTCTGCGGTAAGATGTTGATACTTGCTGAGATGTAAATGCTGGGGTAGGAAATATATAGAAAACCCATCTGCTTTAAAAAATAAAGATAAATAAAAATCTTATGAACACACAAAGGTTTTAAAATTTTAAAAACTGTGCCTTTTTACAATAATATCATACCCTATGCTCCCAGAATTTTGTATATTTCCTCACAATTTATACTAACCAAATGAATACTAACACTTCAAAGAAAACTGTAAAAAAAATTTTTATTCAGTCCACTGAGCTGTTTTCTCAAATACTTTTGATAAGAACAGCACATTCTCAGATCAGACACTCTCTGCTTTGGTTCTGATACACATGCAGAAAATAAGAAATATTACTTCTTAAGACTTGAAGAATTTATTCTGAACCCTTACTATATTTCAAAGCCTTTTCATTAATATGTACAAACACACATAGGTTCACCATGCCCATACACACACATATAGTATCCTTTCCTTTTTATTTCCCAGTGAAGGGGGAAAAAGCTTTAGTTGATCAGTATACTTAGTCACTTAGTTTTATTTGGTAGAATTATTGGACTATCGTCTTGACAAGAACTTTTTATTCTTAAAAAAAAGTGTAATAATATGAAAACTTGACAATTGTTCATATTTTAAATGCTATTATTTTAATATCCACACCTAACACATTAAGCATGCTAAGAAGCAATTCATATAGATTATCTTTCTCAGAAATACCTAAAGTTATTCATGTTCCATGAGCTTAAACCACCATATCTGGCTCTCAATATTCAAATCATAATAAATTTGACTTTATTATTTATATTAATATTTTTAAAAAATCTTTATAAAACAACTACAAAAATTAAAATTAAGCTATGCTTATATAAGCCAAAACTCAAAAAATAGGAAATAATGAAACCACTAAGTAGGATAAGTGAATTCAAGTGGAATGCTGAATATTTTGACAGGCATGTTTGCAAGGAGATCTCACAAAACTGTGTATTTAAAAGATATCTAGAACTTAGAATTCTATTGTATTTTTCCAAATAAGTACTCATTAAAATCTCTAGAAACTATGATCACTTTTATCACTGGCCAAATGATCTAGATACAGGAAACATCATCCTGTTGGCCAGCTGCAACTTGCCTTAGACTGGGAGGCAGGGGTACATGTTTACTGCAAATGAAACACTCCAACATTCCAACCAGGAAATAATGAGTGTGTGTGTGTGTGTGTGTGTGTATTTTTTAGGAAATGATATTTCAAAGCAAACAATTCTCTGGACTTGTAGGTATCTTCCAAACTTACAATTGCGTGACACATTTACTTCACTTTAACATCCACTCAGAATTTGGAAGTAAATCTTATCTGGATTTCTTGGCATACTGCCAAAGAAGAGAGGCTCTATTGAATGCTCATATTACTTAAATTTATACAAATAGATCTAAAGATAAAAATATAAATTGATAGTACACACACAAACACATATCATATCTTAGTCAAGGGAATGGGGGAAGGACCCATAAATTGAGTCTACTGATAATGTGTAATGTTAAGGAAAGTATCTGGAGTGAAATTCTATTTTTCATAAATATTAAAAATCACTTGTTAGCTTAAGTGCAAGACAAAAAGCATTAAACTTTACTCACATGCATTCCTTTCTTCTTTCATCCTCCGTATTTCCATCTCTGACTTACATTGATAGGTAATATCTACGTTTAGTGTCTCTCTTAAATCCTGTGGCTAATTTATAATAATTAATCACACATTCCAAATGACATCATGAAAGATGATGTGATATAATATCTCACAGAGTAAATATGGTAAAGCCCAGTTATTATGTAGGAAATAAAAGTCAAAAACAATACACATCTAGTGTTTAAGTTAATAATAAATGCCATGAGATGGTAAATTAACCACTAGCACAGAAACAAAAAATACATGAAGCTTCATTCTAATACATTAGCAATAGTTTCCAGTCTAGTTTCTTTAAACACACACACACCCCTAAATAAAATGGATAGTGATTTACACATGAAACTGAAAAACAAGGCATGTTTGCAAGGAGATCTCACAAAACTGTGTATTTAAAAGATATCTAGAACTTAGAATTCTATTGTATTTTTCCAAATAAGTACTCATTAAAATCTCTAGAAACTATGATCACTTTTATCACTGGCCAAATGATCTAGATACAGGAAACATCATCCTGTTGGCCAGCTGCAACTTGCCTTAGACTGGGAGGCAGGGGTACATGTTTACTGCAAATGAAACACTCCAACATTCCAACCAGGAAATAATGAGTGTGTGTGTGTGTGTGTGTGTGTATTTTTTAGGAAATGATATTTCAAAGCAAACAATTCTCTGGACTTGTAGGTATCTTCCAAACTTACAATTGCGTGACACATTTACTTCACTTTAACATCCACTCAGAATTTGGAAGTAAATCTTATCTGGATTTCTTGGCATACTGCCAAAGAAGAGAGGCTCTATTGAATGCTCATATTACTTAAATTTATACAAATAGATCTAAAGATAAAAATATAAATTGATAGTACACACACAAACACATATCATATCTTAGTCAAGGGAATGGGGGAAGGACCCATAAATTGAGTCTACTGATAATGTGTAATGTTAAGGAAAGTATCTGGAGTGAAATTCTATTTTTCATAAATATTAAAAATCACTTGTTAGCTTAAGTGCAAGACAAAAAGCATTAAACTTTACTCACATGCATTCCTTTCTTCTTTCATCCTCCGTATTTCCATCTCTGACTTACATTGATAGGTAATATCTACGTTTAGTGTCTCTCTTAAATCCTGTGGCTAATTTATAATAATTAATCACACATTCCAAATGACATCATGAAAGATGATGTGATATAATATCTCACAGAGTAAATATGGTAAAGCCCAGTTATTATGTAGGAAATAAAAGTCAAAAACAATACACATCTAGTGTTTAAGTTAATAATAAATGCCATGAGATGGTAAATTAACCACTAGCACAGAAACAAAAAATACATGAAGCTTCATTCTAATACATTAGCAATAGTTTCCAGTCTAGTTTCTTTAAACACACACACACCCCTAAATAAAATGGATAGTGATTTACACATATATGTATGTATGTATATATATTTATAGTCTACTCCAGTGGCTCAGTGGTAAAGAATCCACCTGCAAAGCAGGAGACCTGGGTTCAATCCCTGGGTCAGAAAGATCCCCTAGAGAAGGAAATGGCAACCTGCTCCAATATTCTTGTCTGGGAAATCCCATGGACAGAGGAGCCTGGAGAGCTACAGGCCATTGGATCACAAAGAGTCAGTCACAACTGAACTAAACAGCAAAAATCCTACAGTCTACTTGATTGGGAGACAGGATTCAAAAACACATTAACATTTGAGAAAAGCAGCACTTTTACAAGGAGTCTGAATTTTAAGATCTATGACAGCATTCTGAAGCAAAAGCAGGAGAGGTTCAACAGTTAGAATACCTACACCTAGAGCTTGTCCTGATCAAGACACAGATAGAAAGGGACTTCCCTGATGACCAAGTAGTTAAGCATTCACCTTGCAATGCAGGATACCCCGAGTTCAATCCCTAGTCATGGAACTAAAATTCCACATGCCATGGAGCAGCACAGCAACTAAGTCTATGTGCCACAACTAAAGAGTCTGTGTGCCCAAACAAAAGATCCAGCATGATGCAGCTAAAACCCAACACAGCCAAATAAATAATAAAATAAGCAAATATTAAAAGTAATCAATAAATTTTATATTTAGGGCTTCCCTGGTGGCCCGGTGGGTAAAGAGTCTGCCTTGCAGTGCAAGGGGCACCGGTTCGATCCCTGGACTGGGAAGATCCCACATGCCATGGAGCAGCTGGACTAGTGTGTCCAATTACGAGCCAGCATGCACCCAGAGCTGGTGCTCTGCAATGACTGAGGCCACTGCAATGGGAGCATCACAGGCCAAAGAACAAAGAGGGATGAGAATAAGTAAGTGAAAGACCAATAAAAGAGCCCCTCCCCCCGCAAATAAATGCCTTTTGTAGGAAATAAAAGTCAAAAACAATACACATCTAGTGTTTAAGTTAATAATAAATGCCATGAGATGGTAAATTAACCACTAGCACAGAAACAAAAAATACATGAAGCTTCATTCTAATACATTAGCAATAGTTTCCAGTCTAGTTTCTTTAAACACACACACACCCCTAAATAAAATGGATAGTGATTTACACATATATGTATGTATGTATATATATTTATAGTCTACTCCAGTGGCTCAGTGGTAAAGAATCCACCTGCAAAGCAGGAGACCTGGGTTCAATCCCTGGGTCAGAAAGATCCCCTAGAGAAGGAAATGGCAACCTGCTCCAATATTCTTGTCTGGGAAATCCCATGGACAGAGGAGCCTGGAGAGCTACAGGCCATTGGATCACAAAGAGTCAGTCACAACTGAACTAAACAGCAAAAATCCTACAGTCTACTTGATTGGGAGACAGGATTCAAAAACACATTAACATTTGAGAAAAGCAGCACTTTTACAAGGAGTCTGAATTTTAAGATCTATGACAGCATTCTGAAGCAAAAGCAGGAGAGGTTCAACAGTTAGAATACCTACACCTAGAGCTTGTCCTGATCAAGACACAGATAGAAAGGGACTTCCCTGATGACCAAGTAGTTAAGCATTCACCTTGCAATGCAGGATACCCCGAGTTCAATCCCTAGTCATGGAACTAAAATTCCACATGCCATGGAGCAGCACAGCAACTAAGTCTATGTGCCACAACTAAAGAGTCTGTGTGCCCAAACAAAAGATCCAGCATGATGCAGCTAAAACCCAACACAGCCAAATAAATAATAAAATAAGCAAATATTAAAAGTAATCAATAAATTTTATATTTAGGGCTTCCCTGGTGGCCCGGTGGGTAAAGAGTCTGCCTTGCAGTGCAAGGGGCACCGGTTCGATCCCTGGACTGGGAAGATCCCACATGCCATGGAGCAGCTGGACTAGTGTGTCCAATTACGAGCCAGCATGCACCCAGAGCTGGTGCTCTGCAATGACTGAGGCCACTGCAATGGGAGCATCACAGGCCAAAGAACAAAGAGGGATGAGAATAAGTAAGTGAAAGACCAATAAAAGAGCCCCTCCCCCCGCAAAAATTTAAATTTAAAAAATAGGATCCAAAAAAAGAGATAGAGATCATTAAACTTCTAGGTCCAAGGGGGAAGAAGTGGCTATCAGGAATTGAGAGAAAGGGATTAACATATACACACTACAGATACTATATATAAGACAGATAACTAGTGAGACCTAATCAGAACCTACTGTATACTACAGGGAACTCTACTCAGTGATATGTGGTGACCTAAATGGGATGGAAATCCATAAAAGAGGAAGTATATGTATACATATAGCTGATTCACTTTGCTGTACAGTAAAAACTAACTACAGCAAAATCGGTGAAAAAATATTTCACAAAAACACTAGTTATCACAGACCAACTTATTAGGCCATTGAATTAACCCAGGAGAAATCATACTTTCATTAGTATAAAACAGATATTAATAGTAAAAGACTACCTTTTTGGAAAGCAAGGCTTCTTCAGAACCAAATGCGTGGGGAATTTTTAACTACTCTTCATGATGCAATAAAGCACAGTCTTTTATGAGACAGGCTCTAACATGAAATGTATGTCTTCTAAGAATTAGTATTAGGCTTAAAAGAGAATTTCCTTTGTTTACTGGAGGAACGTGACTATACAGTCTGGGCTATGAAATAAATGGAGAGGTAAAACCATGTATGCAGAATGGAAGACAATGTTAATAATAGATCCATTCTCGCAAAATTAATCTACAAGTTGAATGCCATTCAAATTAAAAGTCTTGGTGAGTTACTTTCGTAATAAACTGACAAGCCATTTTTTAAAATTCCATGAAAATAAAAATAACCTAGGATAGATAAAACTGGTTTGAAAAAGAGCAAAATTAGACCACGTATGTACACTATCTAATTAAGCTATAAACAAGACATGGTGCTTTTGGCATAAAGACAGACAAATTAATCAGGCTACTATCCAGAAATTGACCCCCTACATTTATGGTCAATTGACTTGACAAAGGCACCAAAGCAATTCAATGGAGAAAAGTCTTCAACAAAGGTTCTGAAACAATGAGAAAAACATGAAAAAGATGAACCTTGCCCTTTACCACATACTATACACAAAAATAAATTTAAAAGAGATCAAAGACTGAGTTCTCAAACTAAAATAAATCTTCTAGGAGAAAACACCTTTGTGAAGCAAAGATTTCATAAGCCATGAAGCAGTTAACTATGAAAGACAAAACTGATAAACTGGACTTCCATCAGTATTAAACATTTTTGCTTATCAAAAGACACTTCGAGGGAAACTACAGTCTGAAAGAAAATATTCACAATATACAGAATATATACCTAGATGATATATATATATATAAAAAACTTAGAAACCTGCAATAGAAATACAATAATTCAAAAAAACAAATAAAAAACAATATTCCTAAACACTCAAGAACAGAAAAGACAGACAAATGGTCAACAGATACATTAAAAGGCACCCAACATTATTAGTCTTTAGGGAAATACAAATTAAAAACCAGGAGACAGTGCCTCAAACTGACTAGAATGGCTAAAATAAGAACACTGACACCACCAAACACTGTGTGGAGGATCCAGCAACTGCAATTTTCATACACAGTGCCAGCAGGAAAGAAAATGGTACAACCACCCCAGAGACCTGTTTGGCAGCTTCTTAAAAAAGGTAAATATACATCATACCTTAGGATCCAGTAACCCTATTTCTAAGTATTTACACAATAGAAATGAACATATATTCTTATACACAAATGCTCACAGCAAGTTTATTCATTTTAACTAGCGAATAACTGGAAACAACTTAAATCCCACACAAAAAATTAGATGGCATTTGGGAATGGAAGAAACCATGTATGCAGAATGGAAGACAATGTTAATAATAGATCCATTCTCGCAAAATTAATCTACAAGTTGAATGCCATTCAAATTAAAAGTCTTGGTGAGTTACTTTCGTAATAAACTGACAAGCCATTTTTTAAAATTCCATGAAAATAAAAATAACCTAGGATAGATAAAACTGGTTTGAAAAAGAGCAAAATTAGACCACGTATGTACACTATCTAATTAAGCTATAAACAAGACATGGTGCTTTTGGCATAAAGACAGACAAATTAATCAGGCTACTATCCAGAAATTGACCCCCTACATTTATGGTCAATTGACTTGACAAAGGCACCAAAGCAATTCAATGGAGAAAAGTCTTCAACAAAGGTTCTGAAACAATGAGAAAAACATGAAAAAGATGAACCTTGCCCTTTACCACATACTATACACAAAAATAAATTTAAAAGAGATCAAAGACTGAGTTCTCAAACTAAAATAAATCTTCTAGGAGAAAACACCTTTGTGAAGCAAAGATTTCATAAGCCATGAAGCAGTTAACTATGAAAGACAAAACTGATAAACTGGACTTCCATCAGTATTAAACATTTTTGCTTATCAAAAGACACTTCGAGGGAAACTACAGTCTGAAAGAAAATATTCACAATATACAGAATATATACCTAGATGATATATATATATATAAAAAACTTAGAAACCTGCAATAGAAATACAATAATTCAAAAAAACAAATAAAAAACAATATTCCTAAACACTCAAGAACAGAAAAGACAGACAAATGGTCAACAGATACATTAAAAGGCACCCAACATTATTAGTCTTTAGGGAAATACAAATTAAAAACCAGGAGACAGTGCCTCAAACTGACTAGAATGGCTAAAATAAGAACACTGACACCACCAAACACTGTGTGGAGGATCCAGCAACTGCAATTTTCATACACAGTGCCAGCAGGAAAGAAAATGGTACAACCACCCCAGAGACCTGTTTGGCAGCTTCTTAAAAAAAAAGGTAAATATACATCATACCTTAGGATCCAGTAACCCTATTTCTAAGTATTTACACAATAGAAATGAACATATATTCTTATACACAAATGCTCACAGCAAGTTTATTCATTTTAACTAGCGAATAACTGGAAACAACTTAAATCCCCACACAAGTAGATGGGTTGATGTAGTGATACAATTATATGATGGAATACTACTCCTTGGCAATAGGAAAGAATAAGCAACAAGCAACAACATAGGTAAATCTCCAAAATGTTGAGTGAAACAAGTCAGATGCAAAAGAATATGTAATGTTTGATTTCATTCACATGAAGTCCAAGAAGAAGCAAGAACAATACATGGTGACCAGAAAGTAGTTGTTATGAGGCAGAAACTGACTGGAAGGTACAAAAGACACATTATGTAGTGATAGAAATGTTCTATATTGGCGGGGGCAGGGGGAGGGAGGTGGCTACAAAGATGGATACAACTGCCAAAACTCAAAATTCATCAAGTTACACACTTGAGATTTGTGCATTTTATTGTGTGTAAATTGTTTCTTAATAAAAGGCATGTCAGGGCTTCCCCCTGGTGGTCCAGTGGATAAGGACACCGCCTTGCAGTGCAAGGGGCGCCGGTTCGATCCCTGGCCTGGGAAGATCCCACGTGCCGCAGAGCGGCTGGACTGATGTGTCCAATTACGGAGCCGGAGCTCTGGAGCACATGCGCCCAGAGCCGGCGCTCTGCAACGACAGACGCCACCACGATGGGAGGCCCGCAGGGGCCAAAGAACAAAGACTGATGAAAACAGAGAAATGAAAGACCAATATAAGTGGCCCGCCCGCTCCCCTCCCTCCCCAACCCGATCCCCGCCCAAAATAAACAAATAAATAAATCTTTAAAAAAATAAATAAATAAAAATAAAAGGCATGTCAGTTTTTTTATTAATTAAAAAAGAACTATTTTAGCTGTGGTATCAGGGAGAACTAGATTCAAATTCCAATTGCGCATTTCTTCTCTGCATAACCTTGGGAAAGTTCTTTAGCTTCTCGATCCCTTGATTTCCTTATTTTCAATATGCAAAAAAACCACCCCAGAGACCTGTTTGGCAGCTTCTTAAAAAAGGTAAATATACATCATACCTTAGGATCCAGTAACCCTATTTCTAAGTATTTACACAATAGAAATGAACATATATTCTTATACACAAATGCTCACAGCAAGTTTATTCATTTTAACTAGCGAATAACTGGAAACAACTTAAATCCCCACACAAGTAGATGGGTTGATGTAGTGATACAATTATATGATGGAATACTACTCCTTGGCAATAGGAAAGAATAAGCAACAAGCAACAACATAGGTAAATCTCCAAAATGTTGAGTGAAACAAGTCAGATGCAAAAGAATATGTAATGTTTGATTTCATTCACATGAAGTCCAAGAAGAAGCAAGAACAATACATGGTGACCAGAAAGTAGTTGTTATGAGGCAGAAACTGACTGGAAGGTACAAAAGACACATTATGTAGTGATAGAAATGTTCTATATTGGCGGGGGCAGGGGGAGGGAGGTGGCTACAAAGATGGATACAACTGCCAAAACTCAAAATTCATCAAGTTACACACTTGAGATTTGTGCATTTTATTGTGTGTAAATTGTTTCTTAATAAAAGGCATGTCAGGGCTTCCCCCTGGTGGTCCAGTGGATAAGGACACCGCCTTGCAGTGCAAGGGGCGCCGGTTCGATCCCTGGCCTGGGAAGATCCCACGTGCCGCAGAGCGGCTGGACTGATGTGTCCAATTACGGAGCCGGAGCTCTGGAGCACATGCGCCCAGAGCCGGCGCTCTGCAACGACAGACGCCACCACGATGGGAGGCCCGCAGGGGCCAAAGAACAAAGACTGATGAAAACAGAGAAATGAAAGACCAATATAAGTGGCCCGCCCGCTCCCCTCCCTCCCCAACCCGATCCCCGCCCAAAATAAACAAATAAATAAATCTTTAAAAAAATAAATAAATAAAAATAAAAGGCATGTCAGTTTTTTTATTAATTAAAAAAGAACTATTTTAGCTGTGGTATCAGGGAGAACTAGATTCAAATTCCAATTGCGCATTTCTTCTCTGCATAACCTTGGGAAAGTTCTTTAGCTTCTCGATCCCTTGATTTCCTTATTTTCAATATGCAGATGACAGAAGCAACTTTGTACATCACAGGATTATGATGAAGATTAAATGAGATAGTGGATTAGAAAACATTTAATGAAATGAATGAAATAAAAATCAGCTCAAAAACCCTGCACTATTATTATTCATTTATTATTAATCAAAGCTTTCCAAAGAGTATGCCTACTACAATCATAGGTAAGGACATAAATAATTTTCCATCTAAAACTAATTTCTTGCCACAGTAAGTTACAACAAAAAGCCTCTTATGGTATTGTAGTTTTGATTAAAAAACAGTGATTACTGTAAAATTGCTTTCCAATGGACAATGGAGAAACATAGCATTGAATTTGCAGCAATAATAACTGTAGATTACAGAGAGAGAAAAAGAAAAAGAAAAACAAAATCCCTCAAACCTGCATTCAAATGATCATCTTTTCCTGCTCTATTTCAAATAGTCTCCTAACGAGTCTTGAAGCTTCTATTTTTTGACCTTTTCTCAATTTGCTATGCTATAGAAGCTAGAGTGATTGCTTTATAAACATAATTTAGTTCACATCATGCCCTATCTAAGTTGTTTCAATGCTCTCAAAGTAAAATCAATAAGACTTTTCAGGACAGCAAGAACCTTCTGATGGGCTCACAAGACTCTCCATGATGGAACTCTTTTTTACCTGTCCATCTTCAGTCAGTCCCATCCACCCTGCCTAACTGTATTTGAACAACCTTTTTGTCCTTCCAGCATGCCAAATACTGTCTTACCTCCTTGCTCTTTCACTTGCCATTTCTTATGCCTCACCCACTTTTGCTCAGCTTCCCCTCTTCCTGTAAGCCTCAATTCAAATGTCTTATCCTCAGAGAAACCTTTCCTGGCCCACCCTATGTATAAAGTTGGCTTTCCAGGATCAGTTTCTATTTCATCTCCTTGATAACACTTCCTTAACTCCTGCACACAACTCAGGTCCCTGTTCTCTGTTCATCTCTCACCACTATTATAAGTTTCATTAGAATAGACTGTCTCATTTTCCCTCAGCATCCTAAGTCTCTCACAAACAGTAAGTGCTCAACAGAGTTGATGTATTATTGAATCCATAAGAATGACTACATTTTCTTAACTTTTCAACTAGTACTAACAGCAAATGCACCTCCACAACACACTCATTGTCAACTTTTTTTCTAAGTTCATCTTAGAAAATGATTCTGTTCACTTCTCATGCCATGTCTTTCGTCTGTGTAGTAGTATGTTCCAAGTGACAAAATGAATTAACATGACGAAGGCAAAGTCTCCTGACATGAAAGAATTTCATATAATGGCAGAAGGTGTTTCTTATTTCTTAGAGATATTTCTCTAAGATATTCATGAGTAATACTGGCCATACCTCCTATTTCATTTGCTATAGAAACCTCTTCAAATGATAAATACCTATTGCAGAGAACTCCTATCTAGATGGGGCCCTGATGAACCTAATTACACAGGATGAACCTAATTACAAAACTGCAACATTATTAACAGACCCAGTCCTATAATTGAGGTCCCTTTTCCATTTATACAATACTACCTTACTGAAATTCACAGAATTCTGGGCCTTACTGTAATTCCTGCATCTGGCTACAGATAGGATTGAAAGTACTGCTATTTAAACCACGTTCCTCGGAGCAACCTTCACATCATGCCCTATCTAAGTTGTTTCAATGCTCTCAAAGTAAAATCAATAAGACTTTTCAGGACAGCAAGAACCTTCTGATGGGCTCACAAGACTCTCCATGATGGAACTCTTTTTTACCTGTCCATCTTCAGTCAGTCCCATCCACCCTGCCTAACTGTATTTGAACAACCTTTTGTCCTTCCAGCATGCCAAATACTGTCTTACCTCCTTGCTCTTTCACTTGCCATTTCTTATGCCTCACCCACTTTTGCTCAGCTTCCCCTCTTCCTGTAAGCCTCAATTCAAATGTCTTATCCTCAGAGAAACCTTTCCTGGCCCACCCTATGTATAAAGTTGGCTTTCCAGGATCAGTTTCTATTTCATCTCCTTGATAACACTTCCTTAACTCCTGCACACAACTCAGGTCCCTGTTCTCTGTTCATCTCTCACCACTATTATAAGTTTCATTAGAATAGACTGTCTCATTTTCCCTCAGCATCCTAAGTCTCTCACAAACAGTAAGTGCTCAACAGAGTTGATGTATTATTGAATCCATAAGAATGACTACATTTTCTTAACTTTTCAACTAGTACTAACAGCAAATGCACCTCCACAACACACTCATTGTCAACTTTTTTTCTAAGTTCATCTTAGAAAATGATTCTGTTCACTTCTCATGCCATGTCTTTCGCTGTGTAGTAGTATGTTCCAAGTGACAAAATGAATTAACATGACGAAGGCAAAGTCTCCTGACATGAAAGAATTTCATATAATGGCAGAAGGTGTTTCTTATTTCTTAGAGATATTTCTCTAAGATATTCATGAGTAATACTGGCCATACCTCCTATTTCATTTGCTATAGAAACCTCTTCAAATGATAAATACCTATTGCAGAGAACTCCTATCTAGATGGGGCCCTGATGAACCTAATTACACAGGATGAACCTAATTACAAAACTGCAACATTATTAACAGACCCAGTCCTATAATTGAGGTCCCTTTTCCATTTATACAATACTACCTTACTGAAATTCACAGAATTCTGGGCCTTACTGTAATTCCTGCATCTGGCTACAGATAGGATTGAAAGTACTGCTATTTAAACCACGTTCCTCGGAGCAACCTTCCCCTATTGGGTCCCATGCTCACTTTACCTTCTGGACCCCTCTTCTGAGAGGGAATGCCATGACTGTACTTCTTTTAATCTTATGTATTCTTATGTCACTCGTATACACAGTGTACAAGGCACCACATTTACACCTTCCCTTGCCAACCTACATGACATTTAAAAGAGCTACCGCTGAACTGGCAAAGTCTTTTATCAGAAAGCCACATAGTTAGTTTGTGTGGTACCACATATTTCAAGTCAAAAAAATGCAACACATATAACCCTTAGATGTTATCATCAATTTCAGTGGATCCACCACTGATTCTTCAGGATGTGCTACAATTTCTTTAAAATTCAGACAGACTGAGTTCTTTCCTAAGTATCTGCTCCCTCACTAAAGGAACACAGGAAAGCAAAAATGTGCCACAAAACTAAAACACAGAAAATGGACATAAAACTGAAGGTTAAGAGACTCAGATTCAAAAACTGAGACCACAGGCCATTCATTTGATTTCTCTGTTCAGCTGCATTTCCAAGTCTTAAAAAGAGCTTCCCTAATTATTTCTCAGACTTTATAAAGATATCAAATTATAATTGTAAAAATTATTTCAAAAAGTTTAACAGTACTATCAAAATGGCGATTCTGCTATTACTTGAGTTTCCAAGGAGCAAAAAATTACCAGTGTAACAGAAACAATTTCCATAAGCACTATATAATATTTTCATTAATCAAGTTACTCCTTGCCTCTTACTCCATAACAGTAAAAAATTAACAAAAACACTTCAAAATATTAAAAGAAATCTAAGAAAACGTTACTGCTCTCTTTATATCACTCCTCACAAATTCCATCCCTCTTTGTTAAGTTCGTCGTTATTGTCTCACTCGTGTTGGACTCTTCGCAACCTCCTCTGTAGATGGGATTTTCCAGGCAAGAATACTGGAGTGGGTTGCCATTTCCTTCTCCAGGGGATCTGACCGGGTGCCCCTTGCACTGCAAGGCAGACTCTTTATCCACTGGACCACCAGGGAAGCCCTGAGAATGTGTAAATTTTTAAGGGAGACACAGGTAGACTAGGGGAGAGGTGTGAGAAAGGGGCTTAAGAGGGTAACAGTTGTATGTGCAAAGAGACAGACTAACATGATTTAAGCAGCATGTGAATGACTTCTGATTATTCAACAAACCAGCATTGAGAAAAGCACCATTTGATGAGGCTTCTGGACAATTTCAAAAGAAATCTTTGAAACTCTCTTACGTACACCTGTAATAACAGTTGCCTTATATTTATGGGAAGGAGTCTCAGTCCTCTTTGTCTTTTCTCCTGCATAACCATTTTCTCTTTAGTTAGCTTTAAAATGTCTAGGCATGAACACCACAAATGAGAGATCAAAGAGTAAACTAAATGCTGGTCTGATTTCATAAACTGTTCTCAGCAAGTACAAATCTTTCTTAACTGCTAAACTGAGTATCAGTTTTATTCCTACTTTTTTCCAACTACTTTTGAGTGAGTTAAATAAGCTAAAGCACACGTACACACACACACAAAGAGATTAAGAGTTAAGGGATCAAAGAAAATCATAAAATCTCCATAATGCTGAAATTACCAAGTTAATGTGCCACTCTATTGAAACTTTAACTATCCCTCTAAAATCAGAGATAGAGGGTATAAAAATCAGCTGAGGGTATAAAAATCTTAGCACACAAAATCCCTATGGAACACAGAGTTGCTATACTTAGTATGCTTTTACATAAAGGTAAAGGGAGATTTCACTTCTAAAATATAGAAATATAGGCTCTGCTCAAGCATATAGCTTTGAAAGTATGAAATTATATAAGTGGCATTTCCTTCATGAGTAAACTCTGATGCACACATCTAATTATAATAGGACTTTTTATAAGGTGATTACTTGACATCTGCCTTTTAAAACACATAACACAAAGTAACTGTGTTCATGACTCAACCACTAGTAAGCCAAAGAGTCAGCCAAATATGTACAAATGAGAACAAGTTTCCATTCTGCCTTTCAATAGAACTGACAAGAAAAAAAATATTAAGGAAAAAAACAACTTTCCTTTTTAAATGTAAGATTTTCACCTGACTTCTATAATAGAACAAAAAAATGGGAATTTTGTTTGAAATTCTCACATTTCACAATCTTTCTTTTAATAAGGGTAATTGATATGTTTCATCTTTCAGCTGAGGATATAAAAATCTTAGCACACAAAATCCCTATAGAACACAGACGATCAAGAGTAATATAAAAGCCCTTTTCTAGATGCTGGTTGCATGAATTTAGTTCAGCTTAAAGTTCCTCATTTCTTTTTCCTTAGTTCTTTCAAAAATGGAACTTTATATGGCCCTGGAGAAACCTGTGGTGATTTTTGCCTGATTTAGTTCAGAGTTGATAACTGAAGTAAAGGTCATAGAACCTCTTTCTGAATCACAACTACAAATTTACAAAATAATATTGTACTATATTCTAATACACTAAAGGACATACTAATTAGACTACCCTAATACAGTGCATAATATTTCTACAATGTTCTTTCTCCCATTGTTATGTATTATCTACTGACAGTAAGAGAGGGGGAAGTCCAATCGTTAATGACAAAGCAGCTTCACTATTTCAAGAACTAGCTGACAGTCTAGAAAGACCGGTTACTAAAACGGCAACACCTTTATAATCAAGATGCAACGAACTTGAAGAGCTGATGAAAAAACGTTTTACTGTGACACATTTATGTTTCTCGAAAATATATATATTCAAGTTAATACAAAGGAAAAACAAGAAAAAAATGCAAACACCCCACTTTTAAAAAATGCCGTAAGAAAAAGCAGAAAAAAGATCAACTTAAACGAGCCAAGATTTTGTATTCTTTTATATGACAAACTTCCAGGTTATAATAAGTCAAAATAGATTCTGAAAATGGATCCACAACACATAAGAACACACACACATATACACACTCCACAATGAAATTACTTGCCTATTAGAGAAACTGTAACACCAAGACCATATAGATTATAGACATAAATAAAACCTATGTGGGTGCGTTATAATTTTCAGAATGTTTTCATTTAAATTATTTGATTTTCTCAACAGCCCTGAGAGAGACACAAGACAACAGTTATTATTCCTGTTCTAATAATATGGAATTGAAACTCAGTAAGGTTAAACTATAGCTGTATTAACTTAATAAACAGTCATTTTCTAAGAAACAACAAGGTGACTGAGAAATTTTTACACTGGAAATAAAACAATTAGAAAGTAAGGAAAAGGGTTTCCCTGGTGGTCCAGTGGTTAAGGACACCAATTTGCAGTACAAGGGGCGCCAGTTCTATCCCTGGCCTGGGAAGATCCCACGTGCTGCAGAGCGGCTGGACCAATGTGTCCAATTACGAGCCAGTGTTTTGGAGTGCATGAGCCCAGAGCTGGTGCTCTGCAGCAACAGAGGCCACTGTGATGGGTGGCCCACACAGGCCAAAGAACAAAGATGGATGAAAATAAATAAATGAAAGACCAATAGAAGTCGCCTGCCTGCCCCCTTCCCTCCCCAACCCACCCCCCATCAAAAAAAAAATTTTTTTTAAGTTAAAAAAAAAAAGGGGGGGGACTCAAGTAAACCTATCAAACCATATGACATTAAAGAAAGTAAATTTATATAACTACATTAGTTCTATCACCTCAGCTAACAGCAACAGAATGAGTTCCCAAAATTTCTATGAAAGGAACGGATAAAATTTAGAATATCAGAAATCAAAATGAAAATTATCCTTTTATCTTCTTTGTTAGAGCAGACAGATTTTTAAAGACTTCACCAAGTTTATACAAGTACTTAAGAACACATAGGTGGAGATCATTTAGAAAAACATATCACCTCATTGTATCTCAGCCTGAATTAGAAGCCTACCTGATTCATCACTAAAATAAAAAGAATTTCACCCACTGACATTCCCATAGTTATAGTTATGCTTCCTGCCGTCTTTCAATAACAAATTTATCACTCAGAAGCTTGGAGCTATGATCTGATCATTTGGTCCAATAAATCATCTTATAGAAACAAAACCAAAAATGAACACAGCAGACCTCAAGCAGAAGACTTTTCAAAAGGCTTTTTTCATATTGATGTTGGTAGAAACCAACAAAATTCTGTAAAGCAATTATCCTTCAATTAAAAAACATTTAAAAGTAATATTATTTTAAAAAGGCTTTCTTTCCCACTCATAATTGTCACTTTACTTTGAAATATTCACAGGCGATCAGATCTTCAAAGTCATCCAACTTATTTCAAAGGAGTTTTACATGCTATTACTCAATGCTGACATATTTTAAATAGTTTTACTGTATCTAGTATTAAACACTAAATGTACAATGAAACATTTTGAACCTCAAACTCTTCACCTAGGTTAGTCTCATAATACAACACTGTGCATAACGTACGTCAATACATCCTAGCACTTAAAAGATACTGATTTAGACAGGCAATTCACTACAAAAGCTAATAACAGGATTTAATCAAAGTTTGAAACAAGTGAAACAAAAGCAGGTAATACAATGGCATATACTCCCTTTTTTGCCTATTAGTCACCATTGATTTTCATCCATCTTTATTATTTGGCATGTGTGGGCCTTCCATTGCAGGGGCCTCTCTCCTTTCAGAGCACCAGCTCTGAGCACATGGGCTCCAGAGCACTGGCTCACAATTGGACACACCGACTCAGCTGCTCCACGGCACATGGGATCTTCCCAGGCCAGGGACCGAACTGGTGCCTTCCAGGACTCAAGTAAACCTATCAAACCATATGACATTAAAGAAAGTAAATTTATATAACTACATTAGTTCTATCACCTCAGCTAACAGCAACAGAATGAGTTCCCAAAATTTCTATGAAAGGAACGGATAAAATTTAGAATATCAGAAATCAAAATGAAAATTATCCTTTTATCTTCTTTGTTAGAGCAGACAGATTTTTAAAGACTTCACCAAGTTTATACAAGTACTTAAGAACACATAGGTGGAGATCATTTAGAAAAACATATCACCTCATTGTATCTCAGCCTGAATTAGAAGCCTACCTGATTCATCACTAAAATAAAAAGAATTTCACCCACTGACATTCCCATAGTTATAGTTATGCTTCCTGCCGTCTTTCAATAACAAATTTATCACTCAGAAGCTTGGAGCTATGATCTGATCATTTGGTCCAATAAATCATCTTATAGAAACAAAACCAAAAATGAACACAGCAGACCTCAAGCAGAAGACTTTTCAAAAGGCTTTTTTCATATTGATGTTGGTAGAAACCAACAAAATTCTGTAAAGCAATTATCCTTCAATTAAAAAACATTTAAAAGTAATATTATTTTAAAAAGGCTTTCTTTCCCACTCATAATTGTCACTTTACTTTGAAATATTCACAGGCGATCAGATCTTCAAAGTCATCCAACTTATTTCAAAGGAGTTTTACATGCTATTACTCAATGCTGACATATTTTAAATAGTTTTACTGTATCTAGTATTAAACACTAAATGTACAATGAAACATTTTGAACCTCAAACTCTTCACCTAGGTTAGTCTCATAATACAACACTGTGCATAACGTACGTCAATACATCCTAGCACTTAAAAGATACTGATTTAGACAGGCAATTCACTACAAAAGCTAATAACAGGATTTAATCAAAGTTTGAAACAAGTGAAACAAAAGCAGGTAATACAATGGCATATACTCCCTTTTTTGCCTATTAGTCACCATTGATTTTCATCCATCTTTATTATTTGGCATGTGTGGGCCTTCCATTGCAGGGGCCTCTCTCCTTTCAGAGCACCAGCTCTGAGCACATGGGCTCCAGAGCACTGGCTCACAATTGGACACACCGACTCAGCTGCTCCACGGCACATGGGATCTTCCCAGGCCAGGGACCGAACTGGTGCCCCTTGCACTGCAAGGCAGACTCGTTATCCACTGGACCACCAAGGAAGCCCTATACTCTCTTTTAATATCTAAATTAGTTCCTGCAAAACTTGAAGTGTGAAGATACTTTGCAAGCCTGGGCACAGACAGCACTCCGTATCACTGCAATGAGGTACTTAAGAAATCATAACTTTTTAAAGTATTAATACAGTTAATAGTGGTATTTAGATTTGAAAATGTAACAAACACTATGGCCCTTCATTTATACTAAAATTAATATGATAAAAGTAGTCAAATTAAAATTAATATGAAAGTCAGGCCAAAGGCTAAAGAAAAAAATATATATACTGCAAAGCTAAAGGGTTAAAAAAAAGAGGCAAAGATATCCCCCTTGCTTCTCTTGATTTATCATCACACACTAAGAAAAGTAAAAATGCAAATAAGCAGTTAGAACTGGCAAACTCCATCATAATGCTAAATATGCATCTTATTAAGAACTCTATTTTCCCCTTTAGGTAAATGAATATGCACCATGATACATACTTCAATACCTCATGAAGTAAAATATTCATAGTAAATAGCTTACAAAATACAAATATCCTTAAATGACCCCGCACATTCCTGTGTACAGTACAGAAGCCAAAATTATAAATACACTGTATTCCTTTGTTTTTCACCCAATTAGAATGTTCAATTTAATGATCATTTAATCTTTTGGACAGACTGTTAAAAGCCTCTACTATATTCACAACTCCCAAAAAAATGGAAGTAACCTATGTGTCTACCAACAAAATCAAAGGCTAAACAAAATGTGACATAGACCTATAGTGGAGCATGATTCAGCCTTTAAAAGGAAGGAAATTCTGACACATGCTACAACGTGGATGAACCTTGAGGACATTATGCTAAGTGTAAGAAACCAGTCACAAAAGTACAACTATTGAATGAGTTCATTTGTAGGAAATATCTAGAGTAGCAAATTCATGGAGACAGAAAATCAAATGGTGATTGCCAGGAGCTGGAGAGGAGGGGGAAATAGAGAGTTATTATTTAATAGGTACAGAATTTCAGTTAGGGAAGATGAAAAAATTCTAGAAACAGATACTGGTGATGGTGGTACAACAATATGAATGTTTCTAACAGCAATGAACTGTACAGTTAAAATAGTTTAAATGATAGATTTCATGTTACATATATTTTACAATATAAAAAAAACTCTACTAATAACATCTATCCTTCTTTCTCGTTTATGTTTTTGCTAAGGAATAATAGCATTTCCATAATTCTTTAGTAAATATTTTATGTCATCTAGTTAATGAATTTATTCTTTACATTAGTAATTAAAGTTGGAAACAGATCAAAAAGAAAACATCAAGCTCAACAGTAAATGAGAACAGGCAATAAAGAAAGATTGCATTTGGGTCACTGTTGCAATGTGCTTTCTACCTGGGAAGCTACAGTCAGATGGACTACATGTACCTACAACAGTGTGCCTCACAGGTTCCCTCATTTTTTGGGGGGGGGGGGGCTACTTCCATTCCATTGGTCTTTCATCTATTTATCTTTGTTCCTTGGCCTGCGTGGGCCTCCCATGGCAGTGGCCTTTCTCATCACAGAGACCAGCTCTGGGTGCATGCGCTCCAGAGCTCTGGCTCAGCAGTTGGACACATCGGTCCAGCCACTCTGCGGCACATGGGATCCTCCCAGGCCAGGGATCGAATCAGCATCCCCTGCACTGCAAGGTGGTGTCCTTACCCACTGGACCATCAGGGAAGCCCCCCTCATTATTTTTCACAATGCCAAATTAGCCTTTCAGATCATGAAAAGTTCAGCAAATTGTCTACGGTCATCTTGCTGATGTTGGAAATCAAAGTTCTCAATTCTCTATCAGAGAACTGACAATCACAACTTTCAGATATTGCAGACTCACAAGAACAAGTGTAGAATCAAAACATCTGAAAATCACTACTGTGAGGTGGAAAATTAAGTTAGATGAATCAATAATTAAATTCCCATCTATGAAACCACTGTACATTTTTTTCTCATAGTTCTTCCTAAATTAGATCTGAGTATTATACAAGATGGTCTGTACATGTTCCCTTCCAATATCCTCCATAAATAATGGTGGTATCATTAAATTCTAGAGTAAAATTAAAAAATGGTGATTGCCAGGAGCTGAGAGGAGGAAATAGAGAGTTATTATTTAATAGGTACAGAATTTCAGTTAGGGAAGATGAAAAAATTCTAGAAACAGATACTGGTGATGGTGGTACAACAATATGAATGTTTCTAACAGCAATGAACTGTACAGTTAAAATAGTTTAAATGATAGATTTCATGTTACATATATTTTACAATATAAAAAAAACTCTACTAATAACATCTATCCTTCTTTCTCGTTTATGTTTTTGCTAAGGAATAATAGCATTTCCATAATTCTTTAGTAAATATTTTATGTCATCTAGTTAATGAATTTATTCTTTACATTAGTAATTAAAGTTGGAAACAGATCAAAAAGAAAACATCAAGCTCAACAGTAAATGAGAACAGGCAATAAAGAAAGATTGCATTTGGGTCACTGTTGCAATGTGCTTTCTACCTGGGAAGCTACAGTCAGATGGACTACATGTACCTACAACAGTGTGCCTCACAGGTTCCCTCATTTTTTGGGGGGGGGGGGGCTACTTCCATTCCATTGGTCTTTCATCTATTTATCTTTGTTCCTTGGCCTGCGTGGGCCTCCCATGGCAGTGGCCTTTCTCATCACAGAGACCAGCTCTGGGTGCATGCGCTCCAGAGCTCTGGCTCAGCAGTTGGACACATCGGTCCAGCCACTCTGCGGCACATGGGATCCTCCCAGGCCAGGGATCGAATCAGCATCCCCTGCACTGCAAGGTGGTGTCCTTACCCACTGGACCATCAGGGAAGCCCCCCTCATTATTTTTCACAATGCCAAATTAGCCTTTCAGATCATGAAAAGTTCAGCAAATTGTCTACGGTCATCTTGCTGATGTTGGAAATCAAAGTTCTCAATTCTCTATCAGAGAACTGACAATCACAACTTTCAGATATTGCAGACTCACAAGAACAAGTGTAGAATCAAAACATCTGAAAATCACTACTGTGAGGTGGAAAATTAAGTTAGATGAATCAATAATTAAATTCCCATCTATGAAACCACTGTACATTTTTTTCTCATAGTTCTTCCTAAATTAGATCTGAGTATTATACAAGATGGTCTGTACATGTTCCCTTCCAATATCCTCCATAAATAATGGTTTCATGAGGCCGTTTAAATATAACCATATAAAAACCCACAAGGAAGAAAGAATGTGTGAGAAAGTTAACCAGTCTCATATTTCTAGTTGACTTACCAATCTGATTTTTAACAGCAAATACAATATTGCATGATGGGTAAATGCAAAAAAATATGTTTTACATGCTGTCATCCCCTTCAGATTCTGGAAAACATACCTGGTAACTTACTCAGTCCCTATATCTCTTCCTTGGGAATCTTGTCTGGCTTGAATGAAAATATAATACTAAAATATATAATAAAACAACATCAGTAGATATTAAGTATTTCAAATATTAAAGCAAGCTTTTCCAATATGAATTTTTCCATATCACTAAAATTTTCTTCAGAATAGTCAAGTCTGAAAAGGCTATTACTTCAACCTAGTCTTCAAAACTATTAATAATTAAGCTATTTTATGAAAAAAACTGTAATGTAAAACAATACTTATCAATTCACTTGGAAATATCCATCAAATTGTAAACATTTATGGCAACATAGAACCCAACCATCAAAGGTCTTGCCATTTATTGCAAAGTGGGTATTAATGGTGTGAACAAATATTAACTGAAGTAGACGACCCCTTTAAAAAAAAAAAGTTCTTAGTTCTTTTTTAGTCCTAAAACACTTTATAGCACTTAGAAGCACAATACATGAAAATAACCCACAAGTGGGTTAACCTTGCATGGCCAGATCTAGAAAATATCAATACGATGTTGCAAAAAAGAACTGAAATTCATCACTCGAATTTCATGAGAAAGAAGGGCAACATTCTTAGGCTTTTAGTGCATCCTAAATTCACTCTTTAATTAAAAGATGAAAACCGGAACCTCTCACTGATTATCAAGTTAGTCTGGAATTTCAGTGAAAGACAACTTCAGCTCACTTCTCAACACCCTCTAGCGCCCTAATCATGCCCTCACAATAGCTCGTCTGAAGCAAACTTTCGAGCAAACATGACACAAGTGTCACAGACCCTGGGGATCCACCACAGCCTGGCAAGTAATGTGCAGAAACAGACACCTCTCCCCACAGGGGGGTCACAAGAAGGAGTGGGTCTAGTTTAAAAATATTACCGCACTTCTCATTCAAAAAAAAATATATATGTCCATTTACGCCAATATTCAAATAAAAACCTATAAGGCAAATAAAGATCCCATGCCAAATTCTTTCAGTTGAGGGGTTACAGCTGAAGTAAGTACAGGAATAGACAGGTTGAATCGATGATTTTTTGACATGAAACAGATGTTCTTTTCAACTCTGGGTACAGCTAATTTAAAATAATGGTTAAACAAAGACTTGCCTACTTGGTGTGATGTCTCTATTCCGCATACAAAAAGATGGTCAATTCACTTTCTTCCTTTGAAACTCTACTTCCACGTTCTTTTCACTCTTCAATCATAAAATTTTCTTCAGAATAGTCAAGTCTGAAAAGGCTATTACTTCAACCTAGTCTTCAAAACTATTAATAATTAAGCTATTTTATGAAAAAAACTGTAATGTAAAACAATACTTATCAATTCACTTGGAAATATCCATCAAATTGTAAACATTTATGGCAACATAGAACCCAACCATCAAAGGTCTTGCCATTTATTGCAAAGTGGGTATTAATGGTGTGAACAAATATTAACTGAAGTAGACGACCCCTTTAAAAAAAAAAAGTTCTTAGTTCTTTTTTAGTCCTAAAACACTTTATAGCACTTAGAAGCACAATACATGAAAATAACCCACAAGTGGGTTAACCTTGCATGGCCAGATCTAGAAAATATCAATACGATGTTGCAAAAAAGAACTGAAATTCATCACTCGAATTTCATGAGAAAGAAGGGCAACATTCTTAGGCTTTTAGTGCATCCTAAATTCACTCTTTAATTAAAAGATAAAAACCCGGGAACCTCTCACTGATTATCAAGTTAGTCTGGAATTTCAGTGAAAGACAACTTCAGCTCACTTCTCAACACCCTCTAGCGCCCTAATCATGCCCTCACAATAGCTCGTCTGAAGCAAACTTTCGAGCAAACATGACACAAGTGTCACAGACCCTGGGGATCCACCACAGCCTGGCAAGTAATGTGCAGAAACAGACACCTCTCCCCACAGGGGGGTCACAAGAAGGAGTGGGTCTAGTTTAAAAATATTACCGCACTTCTCATTCAAAAAAAAATATATATGTCCATTTACGCCAATATTCAAATAAAAACCTATAAGGCAAATAAAGATCCCATGCCAAATTCTTTCAGTTGAGGGGTTACAGCTGAAGTAAGTACAGGAATAGACAGGTTGAATCGATGATTTTTTGACATGAAACAGATGTTCTTTTCAACTCTGGGTACAGCTAATTTAAAATAATGGTTAAACAAAGACTTGCCTACTTGGTGTGATGTCTCTATTCCGCATACAAAAAGATGGTCAATTCACTTTCTTCCTTTGAAACTCTACTTCCACGTCTTTTCTATACATCCAAATATCTAAATTATAATACTTTCCTACTTATGTGTTATGTGTACATACTTTATAATGAAAATTATCAGGTTAGTAATCAATTCCTATACTTTACCATAGGGTACTATCTTTATCATAAATTTTTATTTTGTATTCCTTCAATATGTGTATTTTGTGTGTGTATATAATTTCTTCCACTCATAGGCACATAAATATGTAAAAATACATAAGTAAAAACATAGGTTTACACAGATAACTTGAACACAAATGTCCACAGAAGCATTATTTATACTGATAGCCACGAAGTGGGAACAACGCAAATACCATCAACTAGCGAATGGATAAACATAGTGTGGTATATCCATACAATACATCTGACAATAAAACATGCTACAACATAAGTGAACTTTGAAAATATTGTGCTAAGTAAGAAAAGCCAGTCACAACAGACTACTTAACGTATGACTATACATCTATAAAGTGCCTAGAATAAACAAATCATAGAAACAGAAAGCAGAGCAGTGATTGGCTGGAGTTGGCAGAGGAACGAAGAGAAGTGGGAATGTGGAATAGCTGCTAATAGGTAAGTGGTTTCTCTGGAGGATGAGGAATCTTACACTTAATACATCAAAACCTGAATTCTCAATTTCCCACCACCATATAATTTCCCTCCACTATTTCCCATCTCAGTTTACAGCAATGGCACTGGACAATTGATCTGTCTATAAACCTAGCAGCCATGCCTCTCCCCTTTCCTTCTCACCTCACGATCTTTCCACCAAGTCCTATATTTCCTCCAAGATACACCCTTCTTACTATATCTACAGACACTTTCATGTCCCTCATATGCTCCAAGAGTTCCCTAACTAGTCTTATTTTCACTCACACATCCTTCTTTTTTTTCATATAGCTGATATTTAAAACAAAATCTAATCATATCATTGCCCAGCTCTAATCCTCAACATGGCTTATCACTGCTTTAAAGTAAGATTTGAACTCTGATATTGGCTGAAAGACTCCACAAAATCTGCCCAGTGCCCATCTTCCAAAGACCACTGTGTACTTCTCTCCTCCTGGCTGACTACACTCCAGATGCGATGACTTTCTTCCTATTCTTAGGCAAGCTCATTGTCACCTTGGCCTTTTGACCTGGAATGTCCCTCTCTTATTTTCTAATGGTTTGCTTGTGTTCTCAATTAATGTCTCAGCTCAAATGCTAACTCTCAGAGAAGCCTCTCCAAACTAATATCACCTGAAGTCACTGTCTGACTTATAGCCCTGTTCTATTTACTGCAGAGCACTGGCTCCTGCAGCCTCTCCCATACCAAGTTTGCTCACATCTGTATTTTTAAAATCTAGAACTGTGCCACCCATAGTAGATGCTCAAAAAAAATGTGTTCAATAAATGCTTGAATCAATGATGACTAATATAATGGGGTAAAGTAAGGCATGAGATACCTTGGGAACTAGAGAAACAACATCTAGGGCTACAAAAACTTCAGCATAAAAGATATCAAATTGACAAAACGGAGTTAAGATGTCTTCTAGAATTACAAGTCCAAACTCAAGAAACAATGCTGTTCGTGGGAAATCAGGTGGTTAAGGGAGAGAATAGGTAGGGGTAATTACATATTAAATATCAGTAGTAACAGCAAAGGGAGAAAGAACAGGAAAATGAATAAGGCACAGGAAAATATTTTCTGTAAAAAGGAAAAAAGACACTCTGATCATGTCTACTTCAATAACAATCTTTGGGTTTACTACCTCTGTAATGAACTTAGAAAAACAAAGTGAAAAAAATGACACAAACTTTTAAGAAAATTATTCACTATGTCAATGCTCTAGAGAAAACTTATCTAACCTACAGGGGTAGAAGGGGGATTGATGGGAGAGGAGTTCAGGAGGGAGGGAACATGTGGCTGATTCCTGCTGGTGTGTGGCAGAAACCGGCACAATATTGTGGGGCAATTATCTTTCAATAAAAAAAAATCTTATCCAGGGCTTCCCTGGTTGTCCAGTGGGTAAGGACACCACCTTGCAGTGCAAGGGGGGCCGGTTCAATCCCTGGCCCAGGAAGATCCCACATGCCGCAGAGTGGCTGGACCAATGCGTCCAACTACTGAGCCAGAGCTCCAGAACACATGTGCCCAGAGCCAGTGCTCTGCAGCGAGAGAGGCCACTGAGATGGGAGGCCCACACAGGCCAAAGAACAAAGATGGATGCAAATGAATAAATGAAAGACCAATGGAAGTGGCCAAAAAACAAATAAACAAAAATTTTAAAATATATATATTATCCAACCAAAAGTCCTTATCATCATAGTCAATGAACCAGAGATAGGCAGATAGGAAAGTAAGCAAAGGCACATAAAATCCAGTGTTTGTGATAATAAACCTTATTAAAGGTTGATAATAAAACAGCCAGGATGAACTAGCTTATGTTTTCACAATATTTCATATTTCTCATCTGTAATAATTTTTCTCGATAAGCAGTGGTTTCCTACTGATGAAATGATGTACAACTCAAACATTAAAAGCTGCCTGCAGCATCTTTTGTTTATGTAGAAAAATTGAATAAAAGTGACAGAAACAGGGAAACAGCTGATTTAGACTGTGAACCTTAAGATTCCCCCAGCTTCCCTTTCATGTCAAAAAAGAAATCTGCTACCAAACGTTCCAAAAGGGTATCATTCTGGCTTTCATTCTTGTAGAATAAGATTTTCTTCCCCGTCTTCTGCTTTCTGACTTCCTCCCCACCTCCTCTGTTCTGCCAGATGTACCCCAGAAAGAATAGAATAGAACAAAGATCACAAGGGCTTTTGCTTTACCTAAGGTTGCATTTAAACTCTATCTGTTCTATTCTTACTAGCAGTACAAATCAAAATTAACGTAAAGAGAGAGAGAGAGAAACTTTCTTCCTTCAGTGTTTAAGAAGTGCCAAAATCTCAGTTGCCTGACCTTTTGGGGCCCGAGGTGCTTTGGGGCTAGATTCAAGGCCACGTTCACTGTGCCTGCTAATGATCCACTGCACACAGCTTTGGGGGGAACCTCTCACTACAATCCCCAAGGACCATCCCAAATCTGTTCTCTCAGTCTTACTTCTGTTTCTCCCATTCTCAATTGAACTGCAGCCATCTTCTCCATTGCCCATGTCTTGCTCCTTAGGAAGATGAACGTCTTTTTTCAATACACAACCAGCAGTCTCTAGGATTCCACCCTGTATACTGTACCCTTTTTCCTCACATGATTATTCTCTAGGGATTCTTTTTTCTCTTACTTCAAATAAGCTTCAGTTTTATTTATCACCAGTTAATTCCTTTGACCTGGCTAATCCCTGAAATTAACCCCTTGGCATGTGTGTCTGTTTCTCTTCTCCTATTTTATTAAACCAGCAAGGTTTTACATGTTATCTCCATTCACCCTTTAATCCAAAGAAATAGGTTTTTTTCTTTATCCATTTGGCAAATATTTATTAAATATCAATTGTATTTCATGCAATAGGCTGAGTTATGAGGAAATGAAGATAAGGAACAGATGAGCCTGATCCTCATGACTGCTTCCTTCACAAGACTGAAATTCTGCTGTCTGAAAAGCCAAGACCTTTTCTCAGTCTTCGTTTCTTTCCATTTCACTGTAACACTGAACAGGACTAGCCATCCCCTCCTTTGCAAAAGCTCTGAGTTCAAAGTACTTGCCATTTCCTTTACTGACACATCTTTCACTTCTTTTGAACTAATATGACTTCCTCCTTTTATCTATTAAAATGCAGGTATTCCCCCACACAACCGTCCTAGACTCTTCTCTTGCCTTTCCATCGTCTCTCCTTTGTGATCTTTTCCACTAGTACATCTTTTATTATTAACTCTGGGTAGACAAGTCACAAGCAATAGCTAAATTGCTTACTGCAGCTTATTACAGATTTAAAAGAAAGCAAAAACAAGGTTTGGAGAGATTAGGAAGTTCACCCACGGTCACGAGAACTAGGAAGTGGTGAAGACAAGCTGTGAACCTCTGCAATCTGATTTCAGAGCAGATGCCCTTAACCTACAGAGCACACCACAGTGCTTCCCATGGCCCTTTCTCAAGGACCCCACTCAACTTCCAATGCTCCTTTAACTATTTCTACCTGAATACAGACTGGGGCTCCCAGATGGCATGAGCCCACCTGCCAAGGCAGGAGACTTAAGGGTTCATCAACCCCTGGGTCCAGAAAATCCCCTGGAGGAGAGCATGGCAACTTGCCTATTTTTGCCTGGAGAATCCCATGGACAGAAGAGCCTGGTGGGCTACAGTCCATGGGGTTGCATGGAGTAAGACACAAATGAAGTGATTTAGCACACATGCACAATTAAACACATGTCAATTCATCATCTTCCTTCATCAAAATCTGTCCTTGATTTTGATTTCTCAATTTGGTATATGAAAATTACAATTTTCTCCATGATTCAACTTGAAACCCCAGTCAGCTTTATCCCTTATTATCTTAAGGTTTTAGAATTTCAGTATCTTAGAGTCTACGCCAAACCATCCTGCTTACTCACTGCTGCCAAGTAATGTCTCAGATGCCCTCTTTAAAGTGTTTCCCTATATTTTACACAGTACTCTCAACTTGGCAATCAGACCTTTGTATGTTTTCAAGCTTGTTTTTTTTTCCTAATTTCCCACAGATTATCTTTTGCTCAAACATTACATGACTTTGGGTATCGGTGTCCTTTACCCTTCTTCCTTCCTTCCGTCTACCTTAACTTCTGCTTCCTCAGTGTTTCTTTTCCTGCTTCCACAATTAAACATCCCTAAGAGGTACACTGAGTTATCATACTATGTTCTGCTATTACTCATCTTTCTTTCTTCTATCATCATTTGTGTGCATTTCCTATTCTCCAAATCAGACTTTAAGTTTTGCTGTGTGGGGAACTGAGTGTATTTTATTTATGCCTCCTACAGTTTGCTTTTTTACAGGCCTAACAAATGTTTCTTCTCTAACATGTTTTAGGGAAAATGTTAACCTTGCTTCCCTTCCTCATCAATATTATATATAGGCTATCATATTCCTAATTATTAAATGTTAAGCTCCCAACGGTACTTAATCATACAGAGGAAAAGAAGGAGGCTTTACTTTCCTGGGGATAAAGCAGGGTATATATATGTGCTCAGTCACCCAGTCGTGTCCGACTCTTTGCGACCCCATGGGCTCCTCTATCTGTGGAATTCTTCAGGCAAGAATTCTGGAGTGGGTTGCCATTTCCTCCTCCAGGGGATCTTCCCCACCCAGGGATCGAACTCATGTCTCCTGTATTACAGACAGATTCTTTATCACAGAGCCACTGGGATATACAAGCAGATGCCTGGAGGAGAGCATGGCAACTTGCCTATTTTTGCCTGGAGAATCCCATGGACAGAAGAGCCTGGTGGGCTACAGTCCATGGGGTTGCATGGAGTAAGACACAAATGAAGTGATTTAGCACACATGCACAATTAAACACATGTCAATTCATCATCTTCCTTCATCAAAATCTGTCCTTGATTTTGATTTCTCAATTTGGTATATGAAAATTACAATTTTCTCCATGATTCAACTTGAAACCCCAGTCAGCTTTATCCCTTATTATCTTAAGGTTTTAGAATTTCAGTATCTTAGAGTCTACGCCAAACCATCCTGCTTACTCACTGCTGCCAAGTAATGTCTCAGATGCCCTCTTTAAAGTGTTTCCCTATATTTTACACAGTACTCTCAACTTGGCAATCAGACCTTTGTATGTTTTCAAGCTTGTTTTTTTTTCCTAATTTCCCACAGATTATCTTTTGCTCAAACATTACATGACTTTGGGTATCGGTGTCCTTTACCCTTCTTCCTTCCTTCCGTCTACCTTAACTTCTGCTTCCTCAGTGTTTCTTTTCCTGCTTCCACAATTAAACATCCCTAAGAGGTACACTGAGTTATCATACTATGTTCTGCTATTACTCATCTTTCTTTCTTCTATCATCATTTGTGTGCATTTCCTATTCTCCAAATCAGACTTTAAGTTTTGCTGTGTGGGGGGGAACTGAGTGTATTTTATTTATGCCTCCTACAGTTTGCTTTTTTACAGGCCTAACAAATGTTTCTTCTCTAACATGTTTTAGGGAAAATGTTAACCTTGCTTCCCTTCCTCATCAATATTATATATAGGCTATCATATTCCTAATTATTAAATGTTAAGCTCCCAACGGTACTTAATCATACAGAGGAAAAGAAGGAGGCTTTACTTTCCTGGGGATAAAGCAGGGTATATATATGTGCTCAGTCACCCAGTCGTGTCCGACTCTTTGCGACCCCATGGGCTCCTCTATCTGTGGAATTCTTCAGGCAAGAATTCTGGAGTGGGTTGCCATTTCCTCCTCCAGGGGATCTTCCCCACCCAGGGATCGAACTCATGTCTCCTGTATTACAGACAGATTCTTTATCACAGAGCCACTGGGATATACAAGCAGATGAAAAATGTTTTAAAGATGGAACACTTTTATAGGAATTAGGGTTACTGCCTTAGAGTCCTAGCCAAATCACGGTCCAAGTGATTCACTACTTGCCCACTAAGTCCCTCTTCTACTTCAGCTGGTCTGTTGGCTCTTCCACTCCCTGGCCCGAAGTGGAGGAATGTGATGTGCACTGTGAAACAGCTGCAACATGCCAACCAAGGAGGACAAGCCTCACAGCACCGGGCACAAGGACCCCAAGGGTCCCTTACTCACACTCCAGAGGTACTGTGTTAGGGATCCAGTTAGGGAATGTCTGAGGTTTTGGAATGAAAGATGCTAAATCTGTATTAGCATGAGCCACAAGAATTTTTCAAAAGACATTTCTCACTTCCCTCCACCTTTTCTCCCCCGAAGCTTGCTATAGGTAGTCTGAGTGAAACATTTACATGTAGGATGGAGGAGAAATTATCCTCTGAAAGCTTAACTGCTATTTTTAAATCTGACCCTGTGTGTGTTCACTCTAGATTTCTAACAATGGTATTGCTAAATTTGGATTTAGTTGGTTCAGATTAAACATAAAATCTCTACCAAAAATAGTCTCCTCCCTAAAATAGTTTCTCAAAGTTTGTAAAAGGTCAACAAGCACTTACTGTAAAAAAAAAAAATCATTATTCCTTCACAAGATCACCCATCTCAGGGATCCCTGAGCCATCCCTGTCCATGCCTTAGTACCTTTTCTTTACCATGTCACCAGCAGATTAAACGCTGTGGCCAGGAGCATTAAATCGAGCACACAGTGCTGGAAGTAACCCAGTAACGAGTTCTCTGTCAAGATGAGATCTAGTTTTTTTCTTTTAAACAGACTTAAGGTTAACAGTTTTTGTTTTCCCTTTTCCTGACCATAAAATATATATGTGCTCAGTCACCCAGTCGTGTCCGACTCTTTGCGACCCCATGGGCTCCTCTATCTGTGGAATTCTTCAGGCAAGAATTCTGGAGTGGTGCCATTTCCTCCTCCAGGGATCTTCCCACCCAGGGATCGAACTCATGTCTCCTGTATTACAGACAGATTCTTTATCACAGAGCCACTGGGATATACAAGCAGATGAAAAATGTTTTAAAGATGGAACACTTTTATAGGAATTAGGGTTACTGCCTTAGAGTCCTAGCCAAATCACGGTCCAAGTGATTCACTACTTGCCCACTAAGTCCCTCTTCTACTTCAGCTGGTCTGTTGGCTCTTCCACTCCCTGGCCCGAAGTGGAGGAATGTGATGTGCACTGTGAAACAGCTGCAACATGCCAACCAAGGAGGACAAGCCTCACAGCACCGGGCACAAGGACCCCAAGGGTCCCTTACTCACACTCCAGAGGTACTGTGTTAGGGATCCAGTTAGGGAATGTCTGAGGTTTTGGAATGAAAGATGCTAAATCTGTATTAGCATGAGCCACAAGAATTTTTCAAAAGACATTTCTCACTTCCCTCCACCTTTTCTCCCCCGAAGCTTGCTATAGGTAGTCTGAGTGAAACATTTACATGTAGGATGGAGGAGAAATTATCCTCTGAAAGCTTAACTGCTATTTTTAAATCTGACCCTGTGTGTGTTCACTCTAGATTTCTAACAATGGTATTGCTAAATTTGGATTTAGTTGGTTCAGATTAAACATAAAATCTCTACCAAAAATAGTCTCCTCCCTAAAATAGTTTCTCAAAGTTTGTAAAAGGTCAACAAGCACTTACTGTAAAAAAAAAAAATCATTATTCCTTCACAAGATCACCCATCTCAGGGATCCCTGAGCCATCCCTGTCCATGCCTTAGTACCTTTTCTTTACCATGTCACCAGCAGATTAAACGCTGTGGCCAGGAGCATTAAATCGAGCACACAGTGCTGGAAGTAACCCAGTAACGAGTTCTCTGTCAAGATGAGATCTAGTTTTTTTCTTTTAAACAGACTTAAGGTTAACAGTTTTTGTTTTCCCTTTTTCCTGACCATAAAATACATAGGAAACAGGGGACAAAGTCAATCCAAAGAGCATTTTTTAAAAATAATATTTTGTATTATGTGCAAAGCACACTTATTAGTGAAAGTAGGCCTTAATCCTATTTATATTTACAGAAGTCAAATAGTTCTCTGACCACCCCTCCCCACTTTGTTTCCCTTCTCTAATTCCACTATAATGAAAACTGGCCCGAAATCAGGAGCTCTAGACTCACATAATAGATTCCTAGACTTTGACCCTGAAATTCTGCTGGCAATCTGGAATTAGGATTTTTTCCCACTCTACTTTCTAATGACTTTATCAACCTTGAGTCACTGCTTTTGAAGTAAAGAAAGGCTTCCTCCTCGACAAAGCTTCTATCACAACACAGAAAAAACCCTACTCTAAATTATATATATGTATGTATATACACACAAACACACACACAGGAAGACACACACTGAGTAAAACAATACTGCCCCCTTTAAATAAGTAATGAACTTAATGAAAACTGGAAAGATCTTACAAATTAATATGTTTTGTAGATGATAGGTTCCTTTTAAAAACAGGGGGAAAATATTGCATGGTTAAGCAGAGCTAGGGAGATTAAACATTTGAAGCTATCTTCTAAATAAATGAGCAATTTTCTCCCATGATGTAAGCAAAGGGAATAAATGACTATTTTCCAACCATCAGCTTGTGCTGAATTATATGTCATATCAGAATTTGTCTGTTTGAGCTTTTCTTGAAAAAATATAATGTCAATACTGATAAAAGTTTTGGGCTGCATTTAGTTGGTTCAGATTAAACATAAAATCACCAAAAATAGTCTCCTCCTAAAATAGTTTCTCAAAGTTTGTAAAGGTCAACAAGCACTTACTGTAAAAAAATCATTATTCCTTCACAAGATCACCCATCTCAGGGATCCCTGAGCCATCCCTGTCCATGCCTTAGTACCTTTTCTTTACCATGTCACCAGCAGATTAAACGCTGTAACAGGAGCATTAAATCGAGCACACAGTGCTGGAAGTAACCCAGTAACGAGTTCTCTGTCAAGATGAGATCTAGTTTTTTTCTTTTAAACAGACTTAAGGTTAACAGTTTTTGTTTTCCCTTTTTCCTGACCATAAAATACATAGGAAACAGGGGACAAAGTCAATCCAAAGAGCATTTTTTAAAAATAATATTTTGTATTATGTGCAAAGCACACTTATTAGTGAAAGTAGGCCTTAATCCTATTTATATTTACAGAAGTCAAATAGTTCTCTGACCACCCCTCCCCACTTTGTTTCCCTTCTCTAATTCCACTATAATGAAAACTGGCCCGAAATCAGGAGCTCTAGACTCACATAATAGATTCCTAGACTTTGACCCTGAAATTCTGCTGGCAATCTGGAATTAGGATTTTTTCCCACTCTACTTTCTAATGACTTTATCAACCTTGAGTCACTGCTTTTGAAGTAAAGAAAGGCTTCCTCCTCGACAAAGCTTCTATCACAACACAGAAAAAACCCTACTCTAAATTATATATATGTATGTATATACACACAAACACACACACAGGAAGACACACACTGAGTAAAACAATACTGCCCCCTTTAAATAAGTAATGAACTTAATGAAAACTGGAAAGATCTTACAAATTAATATGTTTTGTAGATGATAGGTTCCTTTTAAAAACAGGGGGAAAATATTGCATGGTTAAGCAGAGCTAGGGAGATTAAACATTTGAAGCTATCTTCTAAATAAATGAGCAATTTTCTCCCATGATGTAAGCAAAGGGAATAAATGACTATTTTCCAACCATCAGCTTGTGCTGAATTATATGTCATATCAGAATTTGTCTGTTTGAGCTTTTCTTGAAAAAATATAATGTATACAAATCTACCTGATAAAAGTTTTGGGTTCCTAAATATTTATTTACATCATGATATGATGTAGCTTGGAAGTTATTTATTCATTCGTTTATTCAATAAACACGTGTGAAACGTGTCATGCACTGAATAACGTCAATACCACTTCTATATACCTTACTTACCTTTTGTTTTAAATCAAAACCTACATCTTTAAAAACAATTATCAATCCAGTATCACACCTGCAGAAACTAGTTTTTCTTGTTCATAAACACAATTGGGATTCCCTAGGGCATTTTCAATACTGATTGACTTTTGTTTAAGAAACCACTCTGATTATCATCCTGTCCTTTATCTTATTCTCATTTTTCTTTTTTTGCAGCTGCCCCAAAGCTAAATAAAACAAAATGTATGGTAGATAAGAAGTTGTTATTCCTCTCTTATCAAGTGTTTAACCCTAATGACTCAAGACTGTAAAATCCCAGAAACCCACCTTATTTAATATCTTCCCACAGATTTGTTGCACTTAAATGATTCACTGAAAGAAAAAAATTCTGTTTTCGTCAGTTTTTGCATGCTTTTACGGAACTTTATAAATAGTAAGCTAATCACTCAGAATGAAAAAATATTTATCTACTCTCCAGTTCACTCTTAATTAGCACATACTGATTGCCTTGTAATATTGTAATATCCTCAGTATTGTAATCTTTTCTATCCATCTTTAAAATCAAGACTGATCATTTTCATAACCCAGTTCCAAGATCAGCTCCTCTGAAGTCTTCCCTTTCAACAACCCAACTGTTACCTCCTTACAGCCCAGAATGAATAAACAGTTGCACTGTTACACTTATCAACATGCCTGATAATATACGTGACTCTATTTCACCTTGAAATGAAAGACCTTATCTTTGTACCTTTGTTTATCTAGCAGGGGGTGTGGACCAGGTAACTGTTCTTTTGTTAAACTGAAACTGAGTTAAAAATCATGCTCCCCAGAATTCACTTTTACTAGCATATTTAAATATTATCAGTAGAAATATACAAAACTTGCAGAATACAATTTGGCTACATTTATCAAGAATTTGGATAATTCATTTTGCTAATTCATTAATTCTCCCTGATGGATACTCCAGAAGAACAGAATTAGAAATATTAAAAAAAGTTTTACAAAATAATCTTTACTATTGTCGTTTATCATAGCAAAGAACAAATTAAAAAAAAAGACTAGCAATACCAAAACTAATGTTTTACTTAGTGAAGTGTAATTCAAAGGATTTGTAGTCACATAGGGAAATGTTTATAATATTAACTCAAAGGCAGGACACAAAATTGTGTATTTAAGACCAGTATTCTAACAATGGAAAATGAATCAAAATTGAACCCAATTCAAAGATTTAAACACAATTGGGATTCCCTAGGGCATTTTCAATACTGATTGACTTTTGTTTAAGAAACCACTCTGATTATCATCCTGTCCTTTATCTTATTCTCATTTTTCTTTTTTTGCAGCTGCCCCAAAGCTAAATAAAACAAAATGTATGGTAGATAAGAAGTTGTTATTCCTCTCTTATCAAGTGTTTAACCCTAATGACTCAAGACTGTAAAATCCCAGAAACCCACCTTATTTAATATCTTCCCACAGATTTGTTGCACTTAAATGATTCACTGAAAGAAAAAAATTCTGTTTTCGTCAGTTTTGCATGCTTTTACGGAACTTTATAAATAGTAAGCTAATCACTCAGAATGAAAAAATATTTATCTACTCTCCAGTTCACTCTTAATTAGCACATACTGATTGCCTTGTAATATTGTAATATCCTCAGTATTGTAATCTTTTCTATCCATCTTTAAAATCAAGACTGATCATTTTCATAACCCAGTTCCAAGATCAGCTCCTCTGAAGTCTTCCCTTTCAACAACCCAACTGTTACCTCCTTACAGCCCAGAATGAATAAACAGTTGCACTGTTACACTTATCAACATGCCTGATAATATACGTGACTCTATTTCACCTTGAAATGAAAGACCTTATCTTTGTACCTTTGTTTATCTAGCAGGGGGTGTGGACCAGGTAACTGTTCTTTTGTTAAACTGAAACTGAGTTAAAAATCATGCTCCCAGAATTCACTTTTACTAGCATATTTAAATATTATCAGTACAAATATACAAAACTTGCAGAATACAATTTGGCTACATTTATCAAGAATTTGGATAATTCATTTTGCTAATTCATTAATTCTCCCTGATGGATACTCCAGAAGAACAGAATTAGAAATATTAAAAAAAGTTTTACAAAATAATCTTTACTATTGTCGTTTATCATAGCAAAGAACAAATTAAAAAAAAAGACTAGCAATACCAAAACTAATGTTTTACTTAGTGAAGTGTAATTCAAAGGATTTGTAGTCACATAGGGAAATGTTTATAATATTAACTCAAAGGCAGGACACAAAATTGTGTATTTAAGACCAGTATTCTAACAATGGAAAATGAATCAAAATTTTTGAAACCCATTTAATAATGACATGAATCTGGCATTAATGAAGAGGTACTGATGGACACACAATGAAAATGTTACCCTTTATCACTTATCACTTTTAAAGCAGTAAGAATTTGTATATAGTTGCTTAAAAATCTACAGAATTATTCAAAACTCCAACAAGGATAATCTGTCATCTTTCAAAATGAATGGAGTAATTAGGAAACTGAATTAACTGGGAATAATTCATTCATTTAAGGAATGCCACCTGACATGAAACCTCAGTTCAATTTTCATTTATTTTACATGCCACAGGACTTCGTTAATCATAGGCCTATTTCAAGAGACAGAATTTTATTTGCTCACCCATTCATTTGTCCACTTGTTCAACAAACATTTACGAGTATATTCAATATGGTAATTACTGTGCTAGGCACAGATTCAAAGATAAGCTTAAAAATGTCGACAAGATGCTTGATAGTTACAACATAAATAACCACAATATAAGGAGAGAAATGTGACAAGCTCTGAAAGAAACATAAAAAAGCTATTCAAAGGATAAGAAAAACAGTATCTGTCTAGAGAAGTGAAGCAAGAGTGGAGAAGAAGTTAGGGACAGCTCACAGAGGAGGCAGCACCTGAACAGGGTCTTAAAGGAGAGAGAAGTCCTCAGTATGCCTGCAGTGTGGGGCAGCCCTTCTCCCTTTCTTTGAAGAGTCTTTTTCATTCTGCCTGGCCAGCCATTTCTCACACATAAATCTCTTCAGAAAACCTGTGATGCCAACCACCTCCAAGCTGTATCTTTTATACACTGAAGGCCCTGTGAATACCTCTAGTCCAAATCTTAAAAGTTACAGACAATGTATTTACTAGGCCAATATCCACGTTAACAGACCATGAAAATACCTAGGAGTAGAATCTGTCTTTTAGATCTATCACTAGATCTGATCAAATGATCAACCAGCAACGGCTTACAAATTCTAATGATAAAGTGAGTAAATGAATAAAAAATGTCACATCAGCCTTCCCTGGTGGTCCAATGGTTAAGAGTCTGCCTTGCAATGCAAGGGACACAAGTTCGATCCCTGGTCCAGGAAGATCCCTCATGCCGCTAAGCAACTAAGTCTATGTGCTGCAACTACTGACCTGAGCACTCTGGAGCCCATGTGCCACAATAAACACCCAATATAGCCAAATAAATAAATATATATAAAAAAATGTTGCATCTATCAGCTGAAAAATCTACGTAAGAAACTATTAAAAACAGCTGAATCAAGAGGGAAAGAGCTCAAGTCAGAATGGTGAAAAAGAAGAAAAAGAAGAGGAACTGAGATAGGTTAAAGAAAATAAAGGAATTAAACCTGCTTGAAAGCCTTGGGAAATTGTGGCACCATTCATAGAAGGGGTAATTGGTGAATCCACTGGAGACATGGAGAGTTTTGGCCTGGACTACTAGTGAACACATTTCAACAGAAACTCAAGTTATCCAGAACACAAGGCCAGAAATTTAAAAAGTATTTCTTTACCAAAACATCAAATTTGAACCATGCAGCATATCTCAACTCTCTAATAAGATAGAATAAAAATATGATTAATATTCACTTAATATATTTACCTTTAATAAGTTAGTTTTATATAACTTACTCTTGCTTGATTTATATGTGTATGAAAGTGTTTTAGTTTAATTGCTAAGTCATGTCCAACCCTCCAGGCTCCTCTGTCCATGATATTTCCCATCAAGAATACTGGAGTGGGCTGCCATTCCCTTTTCCAGGGAATCCTCCTGACCCAGTGTTTGAACCCAGATATCCTGCAGTGGCAAGTGAATTCTTTGTCAACAAAGCCACCAATGTGTATACATCACCACAAATGAAATTTCTTCAAAAAGAATTTGTCACTAAACAATTCCAAATAATTTAAGCCTTCCCTAACCTTAAGAGAGAAGGTTATATACCTAATATGAGAATTAATGCAGCTTATTTCTTGATATATACACATACCACTCAAAATAAAATTCAATTTGCTTAGATAATGAGTGCACACATTTTCCATTGGCAACCAATTGATCAAATGATCAACCAGCAACGGCTTACAAATTCTAATGATAAAGTGAGTAAATGAATAAAAAATGTCACATCAGCCTTCCCTGGTGGTCCAATGGTTAAGAGTCTGCCTTGCAATGCAAGGGACACAAGTTCGATCCCTGGTCCAGGAAGATCCCTCATGCCGCTAAGCAACTAAGTCTATGTGCTGCAACTACTGACCTGAGCACTCTGGAGCCCATGTGCCACAATAAACACCCAATATAGCCAAATAAATAAATATATATAAAAAAATGTTGCATCTATCAGCTGAAAAATCTACGTAAGAAACTATTAAAAACAGCTGAATCAAGAGGGAAAGAGCTCAAGTCAGAATGGTGAAAAAGAAGAAAAAGAAGAGGAACTGAGATAGGTTAAAGAAAATAAAGGAATTAAACCTGCTTGAAAGCCTTGGGAAATTGTGGCACCATTCATAGAAGGGGTAATTGGTGAATCCACTGGAGACATGGAGAGTTTTGGCCTGGACTACTAGTGAACACATTTCAACAGAAACTCAAGTTATCCAGAACACAAGGCCAGAAATTTAAAAAGTATTTCTTTACCAAAACATCAAATTTGAACCATGCAGCATATCTCAACTCTCTAATAAGATAGAATAAAAATATGATTAATATTCACTTAATATATTTACCTTTAATAAGTTAGTTTTATATAACTTACTCTTGCTTGATTTATATGTGTATGAAAGTGTTTTAGTTTAATTGCTAAGTCATGTCCAACCCTCCAGGCTCCTCTGTCCATGATATTTCCCATCAAGAATACTGGAGTGGGCTGCCATTCCCTTTTCCAGGGAATCCTCCTGACCCAGTGTTTGAACCCAGATATCCTGCAGTGGCAAGTGAATTCTTTGTCAACAAAGCCACCAATGTGTATACATCACCACAAATGAAATTTCTTCAAAAAGAATTTGTCACTAAACAATTCCAAATAATTTAAGCCTTCCCTAACCTTAAGAGAGAAGGTTATATACCTAATATGAGAATTAATGCAGCTTATTTCTTGATATATACACATACCACTCAAAATAAAATTCAATTTGCTTAGATAATGAGTGCACACATTTTCCATTGGCAACCAATTCATCAACTAAGATCAACTAGTTAATTAAAAAGTCCCAGGGTATGGAGAAATAAGAAGTTTCTTTTCCAAAAAAGTTAGGGGTAGTGATTAACTCCTGGAATGAGGCAAGTGATGGGCATCAGCAAGAACAAACAGGCAGTCTCAAAAGTAAAGAGAAGGGGGGCTTCCCTGGTAGTCCAGTGGGTAAGGACACCACCTTGCAGTGCAAGGGGCGCCGGTTCGATCTCTGGCCTGGGAAGATCCCATGTGCCGTGGAGTGGCTGGACAGATGTCTCCAACTACCAAGCGCATGCGCCTGGAGCCAGTGCGCTGCAATGAGAGAGGCCACTGCGATGGAAGGCCCACACAGGCCAAAGAACAAAGATGGATGAAAATAAATAAATGAAAGACCAATAGAAGTGGCCAAAAAAAAAAGTAAAGGGAAGGTTCTAATTATTAAGTTGAGGGGAGGTTTACTAGGTGCTTGATTACTGCTTTACAATTAAATATGTGTAGTATTCACTAGAAGGACTGATGCTGAAGCTGAAGCTCCAATACTTTGGCTATCAGATGTGAGGAGTTGACTCATTGGAAAAGACCATGATGCTGAGAAAGACTGAGGGCAAGAGGAGAAGGGGGTGACAGAGGATGAGAGGTTGGATGGCATCACCAACTGAACAGACATGAGTCTGAGCAAACTCTGGCAGATAGTGAAGGACAGGATAGCCTGGAATGCTGTAGTCCATCAGGTCTCAAAAAGTGGGATGCTACTTAGTGATGGAACATCAATAACAATGTGTATTTATCAAATTTTACGTAACAAAAATTTTGTAATCCCTATGCAATCTAACAAAAAGTAGAGAACCTTAGGTAAAACAATCAACTGTATGTAAACATTACATAACAATATTTTATATATATATATCCACCTTTGTACACTGTGGGTCTGATCCCTAGGTCAGAATGATCCACTGGAGAAGAGAATGGCAACCGACTCCAGTATTCTTGCCTGGAGAATTCCATGGACAGAGGAGCCTTACAGCTATAATCCATGGGGTTACAAAGAGTCAGACACAACTGAAATAACTCAGCACTCACTACTGGCTGTACAAGAGTTGCATTTTCAAAAATAAAAAACTTGAGTTTTATATTTTTCTTTCATTTGCTACACTTCCATATGATTTGACACAAACAACAGTGCTGTCAAAGAATAAACAATGCACCAAACCTCTATCTTCCACTTTTCACTGATCAAATAAAACGAGCCAGAAAAGGAAAACGCCATTCTCAACAGGTTCCTCTGGGCTTTGATAAAAGGGCTGAGTTCCTTTCAGCAACAAGTAAATCATTCAGAAGAGTAATCCTAGGAACTTATTGAATATATTAAAATATTTTTAATCAGTTAATAAATTAAGCTCACCAAAATATTTAAGCTCACCAAAATACTTCATTCTTCTGTAATCACTTTCCTACCATTTTAATAAAATTTTCAGTACATTTTTTTCCTTTCACAAAAGAGCACAGGGAGGCCTTCTGGAACTTCAATTTGATCTCATGTTACTGCAGCAATTAAAACACTATCTTCTGGGCTTCCCTGGTGGTCCAGTGGGTAAGGACACCACCTTAAAGTGCAAGGGACGCCAGTTCGATCTCTAGATCTCTGACCTGGGAAGATCCCACGTGCTGGAGCTCTGAAGCGCATGCTCCCAGAGCTGGTGCTCTACAGTGACAGAGGCCACTGTGATAGGAGGCCCACACAGGCCAAAGAATAAAGATGGATGAAAATAGATAAATGAAAGACCAATAGAAGTGGCCAAGAAAAAAACACCAACACTATGTTCTCTCACAAGTTGGAACCCCATATATATGTTCCCCAAAGAAGCAGTCGATTCTATATATTGCATTGGGAATATACATAGATGTATACGGCAATCCCCCCTTTTATAAAGGAACCTGAAGTTTAGTGGGAGATAAGTCAAGCAAATAAAGATCAATACAGAAAAGTTAAGTTCTTTGTAACAGCTCTGAAAGGAATGTGTGAAGAATCAAGCTTTAGAGCAAGAGAAAACTGGGTTGAAATTCTTGCCTGGAGAATTCCATGGACAGAGGAGCCTTACAGCTATAATCCATGGGGTTACAAAGAGTCAGACACAACTGAAATAACTCAGCACTCACTACTGGCTGTACAAGAGTTGCATTTTCAAAAATAAAAAACTTGAGTTTTATATTTTTCTTTCATTTGCTACACTTCCATATGATTTGACACAAACAACAGTGCTGTCAAAGAATAAACAATGCACCAAACCTCTATCTTCCACTTTTCACTGATCAAATAAAACGAGCCAGAAAAGGAAAACGCCATTCTCAACAGGTTCCTCTGGGCTTTGATAAAAGGGCTGAGTTCCTTTCAGCAACAAGTAAATCATTCAGAAGAGTAATCCTAGGAACTTATTGAATATATTAAAATATTTTTAATCAGTTAATAAATTAAGCTCACCAAAATATTTAAGCTCACCAAAATACTTCATTCTTCTGTAATCACTTTCCTACCATTTTAATAAAATTTTCAGTACATTTTTTTCCTTTCACAAAAGAGCACAGGGAGGCCTTCTGGAACTTCAATTTGATCTCATGTTACTGCAGCAATTAAAACACTATCTTCTGGGCTTCCCTGGTGGTCCAGTGGGTAAGGACACCACCTTAAAGTGCAAGGGACGCCAGTTCGATCTCTAGATCTCTGACCTGGGAAGATCCCACGTGCTGGAGCTCTGAAGCGCATGCTCCCAGAGCTGGTGCTCTACAGTGACAGAGGCCACTGTGATAGGAGGCCCACACAGGCCAAAGAATAAAGATGGATGAAAATAGATAAATGAAAGACCAATAGAAGTGGCCAAGAAAAAAACACCAACACTATGTTCTCTCACAAGTTGGAACCCCATATATATGTTCCCCAAAGAAGCAGTCGATTCTATATATTGCATTGGGAATATACATAGATGTATACGGCAATCCCCCCTTTTATAAAGGAACCTGAAGTTTAGTGGGGAGATAAGTCAAGCAAATAAAGATCAATACAGAAAAGTTAAGTTCTTTGTAACAGCTCTGAAAGGAATGTGTGAAGAATCAAGCTTTAGAGCAAGAGAAAACTGGGTTGAAATTCTTGACTCTGAATTTAGTAAGTCAGAGCTAACTCTTAGTAACTCTATTTATAAATGGAGATAATAGTGTCTACCTGAAGGCTGCAGTGTGAATTAAATAAAGTATCTTATAAATATATATCTGTATCATTTAGAAAGTTCTCTTTAAATAGTGGATATAACATTGCTATTATTTTATTATTGTTTATGATTTTGTTAGTAATAAGCAAAGTCTTAATTTGTTAACAGGAGACAATATCAGAAAAGTGGTTCACCTAACTAAAAAAAAAAGTCAATTACAATGTTCTGTGACTGTGTAGAAATAACAATGTGTGCTAAGTCACTTTAGTCGTGTCTTTGCGACCCTATGGAGTGTAGCCCACCAGGGTCCACTGTCTGTGGCATTCTCCGGGCAAGAATACTGGAGTGGGTTGCCATGCCCACCTTCAGGGGATTCTCCCAACCCAGGGATCAAACCCATTATTTCTTCTGTCTCCAGCACTGGCACACAGGTTCTTTACCACTAGTGCCACTTGGAAAGTCCCATGAATAACAATAGTTGATTCTAAAATCCAAACCAAACAACAAATAGAGCTGTGCTCTCTTCTGTCCAAACCAATCAGTTTCCCAATCCTAAAATAAGAGGTTATAGCAGATGAAGGGCCCATGAATTACCCTTAATAAGTAGTGTGATATCTACTTTAACTGGAATCATAGGAATTTTGCCACCTAAAAAAATTTCCTATTACAAAAAAAACTTTTTACTGATAGTTGGAACGAATGTACCATATGAATAAAATAACATTTTCATTATAATCAGATATTTAAACTATTTTGAACACTCTATGCAAATTCTTTATTTAGACTTTGGTACTTGAGCCCCATCTGTATTATGGTTTTAAATATTTAAATTCATATTATATAAAAGCCTTCCTTCATCTCCCTAGGCAGAAATAATCTAGCCCTCCTTGGAGAATCCACAGCACTTTATTCATGCTAGACTTACAATACCACTTACATCTTCTATGTCTATTTGTGCAGTTGGCCCTATTTTTCCTAACACTCTGCCCATTTTAATCATTAAATATTTATCAAATAAAAAAAATGAGGTCACCTTTGTGAAGGTGCTTAGTAATCTATAAATATAGAATATAAAGGTATTATATTTTAGAGTAAAATTATGTTGCTAAGATTCCATTTAATATATCACAGTACAGTTTACTAAATGATACTCTTATAACTTAAAAGCTTTAACATAGCCTTCCACATATACAATCAATTAACTATTTGGCAGTTAACTAATTGCCAGTAACTTATAAAAAGAAAAAACAAAAAATACTGTACACACCTTACTACAATAAATGAGAAGGGTCAGATACCTAAAAAAAAGAAAAAGAAGAATACCAACCCAGCCCTAGAGATACCAGCACTTGGCCTGCCTCAGTATCAGCCTAAGGAAAAGACTTTTTGTTTTGGCCACTTCTATTGGTCTATCATTTATCTATTTTCATCTATCTTTGTTCTTTGGCCTGTGTGGGCCTCCCATCATGGTGGCCTCTGTCACTGCAGAGCACTGGCTCTGGATGCATGCGCTCCAGAGCCCCGGCTCTGTAGTTGGACACGTCATTCCAGCCACTCCATGGCATGTGGGCTCTTTCCAGGCCAGGGATCGAACCGGTGCCCCTTGCACTGCAAGGCAGTGTCCTTACCCACTGGACCACCAGGGACGCCCAGGAAAAGATTTTTAAAGATTAAAATTCTAGTTAATAAAAGAAGTTAAATGTCCAAAAAAATTCTTTTTACTGATAGTTGGACGAATGTACCATATGAATAAAATAACATTTTCATTATAATCAGATATTTAAACTATTTTGAACACTCTATGCAAATTCTTTATTTAGACTTTGGTACTTGAGCCCCATCTGTATTATGGTTTTAAATATTTAAATTCATATTATATAAAAGCCTTCCTTCATCTCCCTAGGCAGAAATAATCTAGCCCTCCTTGGAGAATCCACAGCACTTTATTCATGCTAGACTTACAATACCACTTACATCTTCTATGTCTATTTGTGCAGTTGGCCCTATTTTTCCTAACACTCTGCCCATTTTAATCATTAAATATTTATCAAATAAAAAAAATGAGGTCACCTTTGTGAAGGTGCTTAGTAATCTATAAATATAGAATATAAAGGTATTATATTTTAGAGTAAAATTATGTTGCTAAGATTCCATTTAATATATCACAGTACAGTTTACTAAATGATACTCTTATAACTTAAAAGCTTTAACATAGCCTTCCACATATACAATCAATTAACTATTTGGCAGTTAACTAATTGCCAGTAACTTATAAAAAGAAAAAACAAAAAATACTGTACACACCTTACTACAATAAATGAGAAGGGTCAGATACCTAAAAAAAAGAAAAAGAAGAATACCAACCCAGCCCTAGAGATACCAGCACTTGGCCTGCCTCAGTATCAGCCTAAGGAAAAGACTTTTTGTTTTGGCCACTTCTATTGGTCTATCATTTATCTATTTTCATCTATCTTTGTTCTTTGGCCTGTGTGGGCCTCCCATCATGGTGGCCTCTGTCACTGCAGAGCACTGGCTCTGGATGCATGCGCTCCAGAGCCCCGGCTCTGTAGTTGGACACGTCATTCCAGCCACTCCATGGCATGTGGGCTCTTTCCAGGCCAGGGATCGAACCGGTGCCCCTTGCACTGCAAGGCAGTGTCCTTACCCACTGGACCACCAGGGACGCCCAGGAAAAGATTTTTAAAGATTAAAATTCTAGTTAATAAAAGAAGTTAAATGTCCAAGAAAATCCTATGTTATTTATAGTAATTCATGATTGAAAAAACTCTAACTACTAAATTTTAATTTTTCTTTGAGTTGATTTGGTATTTCAATGAAAATGAAAACTGTTGATCTAACTGTATACATAGTCAAGGCTCTCAGGGTGTTCAATTCCTATTGAATACTCAGTCAGAAAGCGGTTATACTAGTTATCAGTGACACAGTGAAGTGACTGACTACCACATCCTCTACGTTTGCCTCATTTAATAATGCTAGAATAATGAAAGTATTTTCATTCTTTCTGGGAAACATAGATATGTATGTTTATGTATCTCCTTCTTTTGAATATCAAAAATATTGCTATTCACCAAAAAAACAAAAATCAGTGTTTATTTTCAAGCCTACGTAACTGTAAATTACAACATAATCAAAGGATACCAAAATTATAAGGATGATACATGCTGCTTTAGGTCTCAATAACTGAAGAGTTGCAGAGATTTCATGCACAAAAATAAAGTGATTTACTAATTTTTTCTGAAGGTATTTTTTGAGCCAAGAAACTTCTCAAAAGTTAGTATCATTTTCCCAATTAATTCCAAGTTTCCAAATCAATAATGCATCATCAGAACAACTTGATTCAGCCACATAGTCTCAGTTCTACTTCCAATGCAAGACATAACCACAAGATTGAGGAATTATAGTAATCTGACTGCCTCAATGCCAAAAAAAAAAAAAAAAAAAAAAATAGCCCTGACATCCTTACTATGAAAATTACTACTCAGGAACACATATGCAGTATTCAGATTTTACAGTTGAGACCTAATTTTGTGTATATGGTCAAACAGTTCACAAAATCCTAATCCATGTCTTAATATAAATATCAATCTAGGAATTAACAAAACCAGCAAAGATCAAGAAATTATTTACCTGCATTTTATCTAAAAGTTTTACAGAAATATAAAATGAAACCCCTTTTTAACTTTAGCAATAGAAGAAAAACATACTTGTAATAGCAAGTATTATCTCAAGCTTCTATTGCAATTTTTAATATTTTACAAAAACAATGTGGTATATCACAGACTATATAATAAGAAGTGATTTTTTTAAATCAAAAAATACATTGGGAAATGAACATCAAGAAGCCAGTAGTGGCATAAAATTTTTTACCACAAGAAGTTTTAAAATCAGAAATAAATCACATGTACTATTTCTAGAATCATCTACCATCAATCCACTGGATTCTGAACAGCAATCACAGTCCTTCATGGACTTTACAAAATCGGACGATAACATAGTTATAAGAACATCAACATAGACAAAAATATCAAAACACCAGGGCAAATTAGCATTTAAGTACTATCTTCATTGATCAAAATGATAATTTCTAATGCTCACTGTAATAATATGAGAAAATTCTACGACTACTATCCACAATTTACTAAGCATGTCTTTTTAGTAAATGTTGGCAAGTCAACCAAAAATTTAGGGGACAGAAGTTACAGATAAAATATCTGATGCTTGGAACACTTTTACACTACTTTTTTATTTTAAAAACCAAGTCAATTATATTGGAATGTACCTATCTCTCTGACCTGATGATACAATGAATGCTCTCTCAATGCATGTGTTAACGCGAAAGGAAAGAAATTCTTCAACACTGAGTCTCCCAAATATGGTGTGTGTGACTAACAGCTGAGAGGAAATGCAACTGAAACTGTCTGCTGGAAATCCATTAAGATCCAGCCACAGAAAAATGCATGGCTGACAGTATAGTTGGAGGTGAAAATTTGTGTGGGAATGCAGTCAAATCTTTGGCAATTCCCTAATAGTCTTTGATGTACTCACACTGGCCTTTCTTTTTCAGTTATAGTGTTATACTTAGAGGACACTGAGGTGGAAGACCTGCTTGGTCTTTAAACAATGAGCTTAAAACTTACAAAGGCATGGCATTCCAAATCATACAAACAAAAATCTGCAGTATTCAGATTTTACAGTAGCTATTTTGTAATAAAAGCAAAATCCTAATCCATTTTAATAAAATCTAAAAAAAGCTTTTCTTTTTTGCAAATATAAAATGAAACCCTTTTAACTTTAGCAATAGAAGAAAAACATACTTGTAATAGCAAGTATTATCTCAAGCTTCTATTGCAATTTTAATATTTTACAAAAACAATGTGGTATATCACAGACTATATAATAAGAAGTGATTTTTTTAAATCAAAAAATACATTGGGAAATGAACATCAAGAAGCCAGTAGTGGCATAAAATTTTTTACCACAAGAAGTTTTAAAATCAGAAATAAATCACATGTACTATTTCTAGAATCATCTACCATCAATCCACTGGATTCTGAACAGCAATCACAGTCCTTCATGGACTTTACAAAATCGGACGATAACATAGTTATAAGAACATCAACATAGACAAAAATATCAAAACACCAGGGCAAATTAGCATTTAAGTACTATCTTCATTGATCAAAATGATAATTTCTAATGCTCACTGTAATAATATGAGAAAATTCTACGACTACTATCCACAATTTACTAAGCATGTCTTTTTAGTAAATGTTGGCAAGTCAACCAAAAATTTAGGGGACAGAAGTTACAGATAAAATATCTGATGCTTGGAACACTTTTACACTACTTTTTATTTTAAAACCAAGTCAATTATATTGGAATGTACCTATCTCTCTGACCTGATGATACAATGAATGCTCTCTCAATGCATGTGTTAACGCGAAAGGAAAGAAATTCTTCAACACTGAGTCTCCCAAATATGGTGTGTGTGACTAACAGCTGAGAGGAAATGCAACTGAAACTGTCTGCTGGAAATCCATTAAGATCCAGCCACAGAAAAATGCATGGCTGACAGTATAGTTGGAGGTGAAAATTTGTGTGGGAATGCAGTCAAATCTTTGGCAATTCCCTAATAGTCTTTGATGTACTCACACTGGCCTTTCTTTTTCAGTTATAGTGTTATACTTAGAGGACACTGAGGTGGAAGACCTGCTTGGTCTTTAAACAATGAGCTTAAAACTTACAAAGGCATGGCATTCCAAATCATACAAACAAAAATCTGTACAAAAGATTACATGCTCCACAAAAACTGCCATGTGCAACCAAAAAAAAAATTCCATTACCTTGGGGTGAAAAATGCTATTTTTCATTTCATTCTATATTTCCCTTTAAAATTTTTTCTGGAAAAAATGTTTTTAGTATCATGATCTTCTGGCAAGGGAGTGCTTCAAAAAGCAAATTCACATTTTTAACCATGTGCTCTTAGTATATGACCTTACAACAAACTTCTTTGCATCCCGTATTTGCTTATTCTTAAGGAATGAACTAGGTATCTAACTTCTTGACAGACCATTTAGCAGCCACATTTGATACTCGTCTTTCTGAACTGAGTCGCTCCTCAGCCCTCAATGGGGCAGAATGTTATACTAACAAATGAGACTGTGGTATTTTTTCATTAACAATTTATAGCTCAAGTATAAGTTTAACAAATGTATACATTCACAGGTACAAATAGTCTATAAACTGCTCTAAGTGACATGATAATATAAAATAAATGGGAATTTTGAAGGAAAGTACAGTAGTATCTTACAAGTGAGTAGTAACAAGTAAAACTGACATAAAACTTTGCACTTTAGAATTCATTCTCATAAAATTCACTGAATCCTCAAAGCAACCCATGGCACCAATGGGGATTTCCCTCCCCCACAATTTTATAAAAAACAACCTGAGATCAAGAAAAGTTGAATGATAGAACCAAATTTACATACTAAATATGCTAGTAATAGGGTCAAGATTCAAATTGGGTTCTCACAAGCTAAAGCAAGGTTGCCTACTAGATTTATGATTTTTAAGCTCGGTTCCACAAGCAATTTCATTTGACCTTTACAACAACCCAATGAGATAACAGCAGCTAAAATTCACTGAATGCGTTTAACAAAGCAGGCACAGTCTGTATTAATTCACTTAATTGTCATAAAAGCCCGATTAAAGGGTTATCACTCAGTTTTACAGATGAGAAAAGTGAGGCTTACAGAAAGTATGTAAGCTGCCCCAAGATCACACAAATAATAAGTAGGAGAATCATAATTTAAATCCAGGGCAGCTAGTTCCAGAGTCTTTGATGTATCATTTCTTCTATATTTACTTTGAAAATTTTCTTCAATGAGCTTAAAACTTACAAAGGCATGGCATTCCAAATCATACAAACAAAAATCTGTACAAAAGATTACATGCTCCACAAAACTGCCATGTGCAACCAAAAAAAAAATTCCATTACCTTGGGGTGAAAAATGCTATTTTTCATTTCATTCTATATTTCCCTTTAAAATTTTTTCTGGAAAAAATGTTTTTAGTATCATGATCTTCTGGCAAGGGAGTGCTTCAAAAAGCAAATTCACATTTTTAACCATGTGCTCTTAGTATATGACCTTACAACAAACTTCTTTGCATCCCGTATTTGCTTATTCTTAAGGAATGAACTAGGTATCTAACTTCTTGACAGACCATTTAGCAGCCACATTTGATACTCGTCTTTCTGAACTGAGTCCCTCCTACGCCCTCAATGGGGCAGAATGTTATACTAACAAATGAGACTGTGGTATTTTTTCATTAACAATTTATAGCTCAAGTATAAGTTTAACAAATGTATACATTCACAGGTACAAATAGTCTATAAACTGCTCTAAGTGACATGATAATATAAAATAAATGGGAATTTTGAAGGAAAGTACAGTAGTATCTTACAAGTGAGTAGTAACAAGTAAAACTGACATAAAACTTTGCACTTTAGAATTCATTCTCATAAAATTCACTGAATCCTCAAAGCAACCCATGGCACCAATGGGGATTTCCCTCCCCCACAATTTTATAAAAAACAACCTGAGATCAAGAAAAGTTGAATGATAGAACCAAATTTACATACTAAATATGCTAGTAATAGGGTCAAGATTCAAATTGGGTTCTCACAAGCTAAAGCAAGGTTGCCTACTAGATTTATGATTTTTAAGCTCGGTTCCACAAGCAATTTCATTTGACCTTTACAACAACCCAATGAGATAACAGCAGCTAAAATTCACTGAATCGTTTAACAAAGCAGGCACAGTCTGTATTAATTCACTTAATTGTCATAAAAGCCCGATTAAAGGGTTATCACTCAGTTTTACAGATGAGAAAAGTGAGGCTTACAGAAAGTATGTAAGCTGCCCCAAGATCACACAAATAATAAGTAGGAGAATCATAATTTAAATCCAGGGCAGCTAGTTCCAGAGTCCCCTTCTTCACCTCATTCTTCAGTGGGTTAAGAAACTTGTTCAAAGTCACAAGAAAATTGCAAAGGGAGAACAAGCAGCATGCTAGCCCAACTTTCTCTAAATATAACTGGAACAATTAGGATCATTAAATCCAGAAGAGACAAGGTGGCTTTGGGGTAGATTGTGCCTGAAAGCAGTGTCTGAACAGGTGAAGAACATCAGCAGAAGAGTAGGCGTTTCATCAGCCTAGAGACCTTAGCTTCCAAACATTTGAAGCAAAAGAAAGTAAAACGTGAGCAGAGACAGGTGTGCTTGCCATCATGGTGTAGCTAGTATGGACTGGGGAGAATGTAAAGGGATGACTGTAATTAAGAAACTAGTAAAAATGAAACATTTATTTTGAGAGAAAATTTTAAAGTCATACAGGATAGGTGTCGTGACATCGCTCAAAGAACCAATAGCCCCACTCTTGTCAAAAGTACCTAGAACACAGGAAGAAATTATATAAGCACCAAAAGAATCTGGCTACTCCTTTCCATTTTTCTTTTCTACACTAAAATGTCATTTACAATAGCAACTCCTTTTCACCATTAAAAATCTTTTGTGGATGGAAGTGGGGAAAGAGAACATAACTGAGCATAATGTGTTTCCCATTAAGTTCTCCTGTCCTCAATCTATGGTGCTGATTGCTTTAAGATGGTCCTCAGACTCATTAAAATTAGGTGAAGGAAATAACAAACTCACTTAAATGAATAAACTGAAATGTCAACCTAAAGTATATGTTAAAAGCAGAATCCGCAACACAGAGAAAAAAGTCATGGCAGCGACCAGAAACGATAATACCAGATACTAGGAAGCAACACTTTGTAGAAAACAAATTAAAGAAGAAAAAGCAACCCTGATGGAATTTCTTTACACATTACTTAAACCAGGTCACTAAAATGGGCTTACACTATGGCATTTTGTTCATTTTAGTTTCATCAAACCATAAATTCCTATGAAAATATTAATACCTTAGACACGTGCTCACAATAATTAGAATGCCTAACCTTTCAGTATAAGTACTTTTGCATAAGTTCAACAAAATAAAAGATTTCAGTGAGACCCCTCCAAGTTCTTTGCTTATGTCAACAGCTATTTTATGCATATGAATTATCTTTGCAGTTATAAAGCATGTGTAAAATACATTACATGAGAAACCTTACTGCAGATGATTAAGTAAAGGTCTGAACTGCACACAGAAATATCAAAATCAAGCTGAATTTCCTGAAATACAGCAACCATAAAATGTTCCTCCCAAAGCATTACTGTTAAATATACCTTGATGAATTAAGTTCAAGTGTAACTACAATTGAAATGTGGGAGACAGGTGAAGAACATCAGCAGAAGAGTAGGCGTTTCATCAGCCTAGAGACCTTAGCTTCCAAACATTTGAAGCAAAAGAAAGTAAAACGTGAGCAGAGACAGGTGTGCTTGCCATCATGGTGTAGCTAGTATGGACTGGGGAGAATGTAAAGGGATGACTGTAATTAAGAAACTAGTAAAAATGAAACATTTATTTTGAGAGAAAATTTTAAAGTCATACAGGATAGGTGTCGTGACATCGCTCAAAGAACCAATAGCCCCACTCTTGTCAAAAGTACCTAGAACACAGGAAGAAATTATATAAGCACCAAAAGAATCTGGCTACTCCTTTCCATTTTTCTTTTCTACACTAAAATGTCATTTACAATAGCAACTCCTTTTCACCATTAAAAATCTTTTGTGGAGAGAAGTGGGGAAAGAGAACATAACTGAGCATAATGTGTTTCCCATTAAGTTCTCCTGTCCTCAATCTATGGTGCTGATTGCTTTAAGATGGTCCTCAGACTCATTAAAATTAGGTGAAGGAAATAACAAACTCACTTAAATGAATAAACTGAAATGTCAACCTAAAGTATATGTTAAAAGCAGAATCCGCAACACAGAGAAAAAAGTCATGGCAGCGACCAGAAACGATAATACCAGATACTAGGAAGCAACACTTTGTAGAAAACAAATTAAAGAAGAAAAAGCAACCCTGATGGAATTTCTTTACACATTACTTAAACCAGGTCACTAAAATGGGCTTACACTATGGCATTTTGTTCATTTTAGTTTCATCAAACCATAAATTCCTATGAAAATATTAATACCTTAGACACGTGCTCACAATAATTAGAATGCCTAACCTTTCAGTATAAGTACTTTTGCATAAGTTCAACAAAATAAAAAGATTTCAGTGAGACCCCTCCAAGTTCTTTGCTTATGTCAACAGCTATTTTATGCATATGAATTATCTTTGCAGTTATAAAGCATGTGTAAAATACATTACATGAGAAACCTTACTGCAGATGATTAAGTAAAGGTCTGAACTGCACACAGAAATATCAAAATCAAGCTGAATTTCCTGAAATACAGCAACCATAAAATGTTCCTCCCAAAGCATTACTGTTAAATATACCTTGATGAATTAAGTTCAAGTGTAACTACAATTGAAATATATGATTCAACTGAGTTATGACCTATTTTTCCTGTCAAAAGCAAAAGGGAATAATGACAGTCGTGAGACTTACATTTTTCCATTCTAGAGTTTTTCTGAAAGTTATTTTACAGTGGAGTTAAAGGCAAAATGCACTTAGTGACATTTATTTGCTTTAAAATATATTTATGCTACTACTTGCAGAAAAAGATAGGCTTTAATAACAATTTATCAAGTAACAATTATATTTGGTCACTTACGTTTAAACTGCACAGACCAAGAAGCATTCAGGAAGGAAATAAGCTCAAAATATAATATGATAACTAGAGCTACAATTAAAACTAAATGACTTATTTACATACATCAGCACCAACATACAACAGCACCAACAACTAACATGACAAATGCACAATTAACATATATGTGGTTGAAAATACCCACCCCTAGCAGAAAGCTTTTTGGTGTTGATAATTTTGGCAGCATATTCTTGTCCAGTAGGGATTTTCATACATCTTCTCACCACTGAGAATGCCCCCCTGAAAACCAATAATTAGCAGGTCATCAATATAATCAGCTGACATTCTATTAAAAACTTATATCTGAGCAATTTCTCTTTTTGAATTTAGAGAATTGCCAAATATCAGTGCACCACATAGTAATACCTAGAAAATGAACAATTCTTCCTGGAAACTCAGACCTTTTTTAATGTTGAAGAATAAAAATACATTTCATTTAACTGGGAGCACACAGTATTAATCAACAAAATGAAAGGAACTGCCAGTTACGACGACTCTTGTGTGCACACGAAATTTGAAAACATTTTACAATTCACACTCACACAGTACGAAATGCTCTGAGGGGGGAGAAAAAAAAACCTGCAAAGAGCTGAGGAAGAGCAGCAAAAATCTGCTGCCTATTTATTTTAATAGGAAAAAAAATTAATGTGGCTCCAAGTAAGTAAACATGGCGATTGTTTTCATTAAAATAAATCTTAGGAACATTTGTGTGTGGTTTAACAAATCCTCCTGTGGTGATTTCTCCGTGCCCTGTTTTGGGCTGGGGGATGGGAGAGATTTGAATTAAGCTGCTCTTCCGACATATTCTCCATGTTTTAACAGCAGACAACATAAATATATGCGGATATGATCTTCATTCCATTTAAAAGATATTTACATGTCCTTTAGTTCAACTGTATAAAACAGCATACACATAAACGCACCTCTTTTTTAAGTAACGTTCGAAACTAGCGATAGAGGAATTAGGGCTGGGTTTGATGCTACATAAATTAACGTTCACGGCTGGGCCCCTAGGTTCCTTTGCACAGGTTCTCAGAAGGTCTCCCGTTCCCTTCCTTAACATCACCTGCCGGTCAGGTGTAGAAGGTCTTTTTAAACAACACACAACGCTAGGCTACCCCTGGGAAGCACTCTCCCCGTCTCCAGAGGGCTTTTCCACTGCCTGTATAAATAAATCCTCCCGGAGAATTCGAAGATGTTCAGCTATATCCTAGGAAGGATGATGATGATCTAGAGCAAAGAGTTTAATAGGGGCTATGGGACTGGAGGTCGAGATCCCTAGGGTGGCCCTATTCCCGGACTGAACAACCTAGCGGTTGGAGGAGCTGATAATTTTGGCAGCATATTCTTGTCCAGTAGGGATTTTCATACATCTTCTCACCACTGAGAATGCCCCCCTGAAAACCAATAATTAGCAGGTCATCAATATAATCAGCTGACATTCTATTAAAAACTTATATCTGAGCAATTTCTCTTTTTGAATTTAGAGAATTGCCAAATATCAGTGCACCACATAGTAATACCTAGAAAATGAACAATTCTTCCTGGAAACTCAGACCTTTTTTAATGTTGAAGAATAAAAATACATTTCATTTAACTGGGAGCACACAGTATTAATCAACAAAATGAAAGGAACTGCCAGTTACGACGACTCTTGTGTGCACACGAAATTTGAAAACATTTTACAATTCACACTCACACAGTACGAAATGCTCTGAGGGGGGAGAAAAAAAAACCTGCAAAGAGCTGAGGAAGAGCAGCAAAAATCTGCTGCCTATTTATTTTAATAGGAAAAAAAAAATTAATGTGGCTCCAAGTAAGTAAACATGGCGATTGTTTTCATTAAAATAAATCTTAGGAACATTTGTGTGTGGTTTAACAAATCCTCCTGTGGTGATTTCTCCGTGCCCTGTTTTGGGCTGGGGGATGGGAGAGATTTGAATTAAGCTGCTCTTCCGACATATTCTCCATGTTTTAACAGCAGACAACATAAATATATGCGGATATGATCTTCATTCCATTTAAAAGATATTTACATGTCCTTTAGTTCAACTGTATAAAACAGCATACACATAAACGCACCTCTTTTTTAAGTAACGTTCGAAACTAGCGATAGAGGAATTAGGGCTGGGTTTGATGCTACATAAATTAACGTTCACGGCTGGGCCCCTAGGTTCCTTTGCACAGGTTCTCAGAAGGTCTCCCGTTCCCTTCCTTAACATCACCTGCCGGTCAGGTGTAGAAGGTCTTTTTAAACAACACACAACGCTAGGCTACCCCTGGGAAGCACTCTCCCCGTCTCCAGAGGGCTTTTCCACTGCCTGTATAAATAAATCCTCCCGGAGAATTCGAAGATGTTCAGCTATATCCTAGGAAGGATGATGATGATCTAGAGCAAAGAGTTTAATAGGGGCTATGGGACTGGAGGTCGAGATCCCTAGGGTGGCCCTATTCCCGGACTGAACAACTACTGGATGCGAAACAGACTCTACTGCAAGTTGAACTTTCAGCATCAATAAATATGGCACCGTCTGTGGCAGAGCTCTCATCTGTACGTGGGTCGTATGGCTGACACGCCGGCGAGGCAGGCGGCATCTCTATTTACAGAAAACATGATCTTTGTTGCATTTTACATGGGTTCTTGTTTCCTCTCCATACACACACACGCGCGCGCGCGCGCTCGCACACTTCTCAGGATGACAGCTACAACTGCAGGGATCGTAAATCCACTAAGTCTCTAGTGCAGGAGGGTGGGGGAGCGGGAGACGGTGGGCTAAGGATTGTCGGAAAGGGCCACAGCCGGGGTGAAAGGTCTGTCCCCTTCGTTGTCCCCCTCCTTTTAGTAAGACAGCACCTTTCTCCGAGCTGACACACCGGGGGCCCCCTCCCCTCTCCTCCCGTCTCCCCAGCTCCCTCGCCCCACGCGGGAGGCCCGCGGGTCGAGGGTAACGAGACCCGCCCTCTGCTGGAAAAGGGACTTGCGGGTCCCGAGCAGAAGCGCTTACTTTCCGAGCTCCTCGAAAAGCTGATACTCGTCCGTGAACCTGGTGCAGGTTGTAGTCGAAGCCATCCTCGGTCCGGGCTGTCCTCCTGGCTGAGAGCGTGGCGGTCTAGACGAGAGCAGACGCACGGCTTCCCCGGGACTCGCCCCGCGGCGCTGTCACCCAGGGCCGCCCGCACTTTTCTCGTCCGAAAGTAGCTCGCCGGCGAGGGAGTGTGCGCAGGGGCGGGGCGGCAGGGGAGATGACCAGAATGGGTGGCGTGGGGTCTCCTCCCTGCGGTCCGCTGAACCTCCTCTTTCTCCGTCTCCTCCTCCGGGCCTCGCGTCCTTCTTCTCCGGACGCTCCAGCCGCCCCCTTTCTAGCCCCTCTCCTCAAATGCGGGGCCAAAGTAATAAAGAAGAGGGGCCGGGGAATGGAAAACAGCCGGGAACGGGGCGAGAGGCGAGCAGTTGCGAAACGATACGCACAGGGGCCGGAGGGGTAGAGGCGGAGGGGAGGGAGCCCGAGGGGGCGGAGGCCGCGGAGCCGGGAGCGGGCAGCTCGAGCCCAGCTGCAGCTGTCAGCAGGCGCGGGCGCGGGGGGCCGGGGGCCCCCCCTATTCCCGGGACTGGAGGTCGAGATCCCTAGGGTGGCCCTATTCCCGGACTAAACCTGGATGCGAAACAGACTCTACTGCAAGTTGAACTTTCAGCATCAATAAATATGGCACCGTCTGTGGCAGAGCTCTCATCTGTACGTGGGTCGTATGGCTGACACGCCGGCGAGGCAGGCGGCATCTCTATTTACAGAAAACATGATCTTTGTTGCATTTTACATGGGTTCTTGTTTCCTCTCCATACACACACGCGCGCGCGCCTCGCACACTTCTCAGGATGACAGCTACAACTGCAGGGATCGTAAATCCACTAAGTCTCTAGTGCAGGAGGGTGGGGAGCGGAGACGGTGGGCTAAGGATTGTCGGAAAGGGCCACAGCCGGGGTGAAAGGTCTGTCCCCTTCGTTGTCCCCCTCCTTTTAGTAAGACAGCACCTTTCTCCGAGCTGACACACCGGGGGCCCCCTCCCCTCTCCTCCCGTCTCCCCAGCTCCCTCGCCCCACGCGGGAGGCCCGCGGGTCGAGGGTAACGAGACCCGCCCTCTGCTGGAAAAGGGACTTGCGGGTCCCGAGCAGAAGCGCTTACTTTCCGAGCTCCTCGAAAAGCTGATACTCGTCCGTGAACCTGGTGCAGGTTGTAGTCGAAGCCATCCTCGGTCCGGGCTGTCCTCCTGGCTGAGAGCGTGGCGGTCTAGACGAGAGCAGACGCACGGCTTCCCCGGGACTCGCCCCGCGGCGCTGTCACCCAGGGCCGCCCGCACTTTTCTCGTCCGAAAGTAGCTCGCCGGCGAGGGAGTGTGCGCAGGGGCGGGGCGGCAGGGGAGATGACCAGAATGGGTGGCGTGGGGTCTCCTCCCTGCGGTCCGCTGAACCTCCTCTTTTTCCGTCTCCTCCTCCGGGCCTCGCGTCCTTCTTCTCCGGACGCTCCAGCCGCCCCCTTTCTAGCCCCTCTCCTCAAATGCGGGGGCAAAGTACTCAAGAAGAGGGGCAGGGGAATGGAAAACAGCCGGGAACGGGGCGAGAGGCGAGCAGTTGCGAAACGATCCGCACCGGGGCAGGAGGGGTAGAGGCGGAGGGGAGGGAGCCCGAGGGGGCGGAGGCCGCGGAGCCGGGAGCGGGCAGCTCGAGCCCAGCTGCAGCTGTCAGCAGGCGCGGGCGCGGGGCGAGCCGGGGCCGGCCTCCCTCCCGCGGGCACCTCGGCGGCCTCGCGCTCCCCACGAGCCCGCGCTGCTCCGAGACTGCGCGGCGAGAGGACGAGCGCTCGGCTCGGGCGAAGCCTCGTCTGCCTCCCCAGGCCTCCGCCTCCTCCCCGGCGCCTCCTCCCACCGCTCCCGCCGCCTGCCAGCACCCCCTCCCTTCCGAAGCCCCCTCGTGCTGGTTCTGCGCCTCCTGCTAGCGACTCTAACCCTGTCCCTTCTCGGATTCCTCCTTGCCTCCCTCCCTGGGTGTCACACACGCGCACACCCGTCTAGGGAGAGACCAGGTGGGTGGAGGAGGATGTGCTGGGGTGAGGGTTTAGGTGAATGAAGCGAGACATGAAAATTATAGTTAAACCCGCAGTTAGGCTCCTTGCCTAAACGTTGGGCCGACTTGGCGGGAAGAAGAGGGGTAACTAAACTCAAGGGCTGCAGAGGACTGCTGCCAGGGGTCGCAGAGGCCCCCAGCCTGGTGGTGGGCGCCGGGCACTTGGGACCACCCCCGCCGGCGCCCGAGCCGCGGAGCCCCGGTAGGACGAGAGGTGCAGGCGCTTCCTCTAGGCTTGGGTCTGCCTTGACAGAGGCGCCGGATGTGGGCAATTGACGGCTTCCAGAGAAGGGTCCCTGCCTCCCCCACCTCCCGGCGATTGTCAGGCCCACCGCGGCTGAAGCCGCTCGGCGCGGGGTTCCTCCCTCCCCCGCGGCCTCTTTAGCAAGGGGCGACGCCCGCCGCGCCACGTTTCACTTATGATATGACTGCCACCTCACTCTCTCCGCCTCCCCCGCCGTTTGCTAGGTTGAGTTGCTCAGCCTCTGGCAATCCCCAAAAGCCTTTGCTTGGACCATGAACGCTAACAGAATGAAAGCAAAAACGCCACCATGGAGCCACACCTTCCCTACTGAGTAACTCCCCTGTAGCCTCACTAAGTTCTGATAGTAAGGCGGCTTCTCGCGAGATTTCCTCCTCCGGGGGCGGGGGCGGGGTAGCGGGAAGGTTAGATGTTGGTCACGCGACCTGGTAGGGGCTGACGTCACTCGCATCACGTGAAGAGGTCTAGGGCCTTTTGCTTTGCAAAAGGGGAAAAGGAGAGGTCGCTTGTAGTCCGCTCCTGTGCTCAAAGATCTGATTGGGTTGTGGCACCTGAGTATACTCTGTGCATGGCTACTTGAAAAAGCCCTTAACAGTTTAAAAACACGTGCTCATTAGCTTGGCTGTCGCTGTTTACAGTAAATAGGAGAAAAAAATTACCCAATACATTCTAAATAGATGAATTGCTGATTTTTGAAACAACCAGTGGGCCTTCCCTCCAATCCTGTGTCTGTAATAAAGGTAGAGTAAAACAAGAATAGCCTTTTCCAAAAACCCTGTAACTCTATTGCAATTTGTTCATCCTTAGCATTATGTCAAGAACTCAAAATTTCACAGCTGGAAGATGAACAATAACTAGGAAGCACAGAGAATCTAAGCTTGAAAGATTTACTCCTTGCTTCCAAAGGCTGCTGTTAGTGAATTTGCCTGCTGTCTCACATAATCCTAAATCCATGTCCTGGAGTGGAAAACGCTACTCTGCCAATAACTGAGCTTTTATTAAAGTTCTCAAAATGTTTACAATTTTTAACGTTTATAACAAAATTGGACTTTGAACTTATGTTGATCTCTTAACCACAAAAAGCAAATGCTGTGTAAAATTAGCAATGCAAGATGATACCAAAAACTGTACAAAGAAAAGAAAAAATGTGTCTAAATATTAATAATTGAGCTAGAAAGATAAAAAATTAAGTCTAAAGATTTTTAAATATATATCTTAATTATCAGTATGGTTCCAATTTGTGCTGTAATAATTTCATGTTATCTGAATCTAAAAATGAAACAAGTAAAATTAAAACAAGAAATAAAGATAATATAGAACTTTACAACTCTTGGAAGATAATAGGTTTTTAAATATTCAAATAATGAGGCCACATAATTACTATATTTGTCTCAGTTATTTAAATTGCCCATAATTGTAAATGGTTGTGATAACTATGATATCATAAAGCAAATATAACTGAGTTTAATACTGATTTATTAGACAATAAATGTGTACTTTTTAAGCAGACACTACTTAATCTATATTTGATGCCTTTATCTGTATGTTGTACTAATTAAATATTTCTCTAATTTAACAAAACCAGACAGATATTTCTGATGTCTGTACCTCTTTAGGATGATATTCCTACAACTACACTGAAAGTCCACATGGATTTTCACCTCTCGCCTCCTTCCTGATCTCCAGCTTCTACTCTGGCCTCCCTTCATTCAAGAGTCAAGACTGATCCCCTTGAAACTAGTCAGAACAAACCATGGTCACAGTATCCCATCGTTAAAAGTGGTTATGCACAGAAATGGTTTTCTAAAATACAATAATAATTGGCATAAAGGGAAAAGCATTTAGTACTAATTTTCTTGTCAACAAAGAAGGAATTTGTTTTCTTATGTATATTGGAGATAGTAAATTTCACATTGTAATAAAAAGGCTGTGCCAAAGGCTTTAAATCACTAGATCTCATTATGTCAAATATGCAGATGATACCACTTTAAGGCAGAAAGTGAAGAGAAACTAAAGAGCCTCTTGATGAAGGTGGAAGAGGAGAGTGAAAGAACTGGCCTAAAACTCAACATTCAAAAAAATGAAGATCATGGCATCTGGTCCAATCACTTCATGAAAAATAGATGGGGAAAAAGTGGAAACTGGCAGATTTCACTTTCCTGGGCTCCAAAATCACTGCAGACAATGACTGCAGCCATAAAATTAAAAGACGTTTGCTGCTTGGAAGAAAAGCTATGACAAACCTAGACAGAGTATTTAAAAGGCAGAGACATCACTTTGCCAATAAAGCTCCATATAGTCAAAGTTATGGTTTTTCAGTAATCATCTGTGGATATGAGAGTTGGAATGTCAAAGAATTGATGCTTTAAAACCTGCAGAAGACTTTTTGGACAGCAAGGAGATCAAACCAGTCAATCCTAAAGGAAATCAACCCTAAATATCCATTGGAAGGACTAGCGCTGAAGCTAAAGCCCCAATAATTTGGCCACCTAATATGAAGGGCCGACTTATTGGAAAAGACCCTGATGTTGGGAAAAATAGAAGGAATAAGGAGAAGGGGCCAACAGAGGATGAGATGGTTGGATGGCATCACTGGCTCAGTGTACATGAGTTTTAGGAAACTCCAGGAGATAGTGAAGGACAGGAAACCCTGGTGTGCTGCAGTCCATGGGGTGCCAAAGAACTGGACAGGACATAGTGACTGAACAACAACATTGTGAAGACAAAAGTCAATGTAAGGAAATGAAAAATGTGGCTCAAAATAAATTTTTCATGTGGAAAATGGACAAAAAAGTTTTCTAAATAGTAGCATGTTTGGTTTCTCAATTGGTTTAATCATTCAAGAATTGAGATCAGGGCTTCCCTGGTGGTCCAGTGGGTAAGGACACCGCCTTGCAGTGCAAGGGGTGCCAGTTCGATCCCCGGCCTGGGTAGATCCCACGTGCCGTGGAGGAGCTGGACCAATGTGTCCAACTGCCGAGCCAGAGCTCTGGAGCGCGTGCACCCAGAGCCGGTGCTCTGTGACAACAGAGGCCACTGCGATGGCATAAATATTCATAAAAAGGGGAAAAAGTAGGAGAGACCACTTTAAGGCAGAAAGTGAAGAGAAACTAAAGAGCCTCTTGATGAAGGTGGAAGAGGAGAGTGAAAGAACTGGCCTAAAACTCAACATTCAAAAAAATGAAGATCATGGCATCTGGTCCAATCACTTCATGAAAAATAGATGGGGAAAAAGTGGAAACTGGCAGATTTCACTTTCCTGGGCTCCAAAATCACTGCAGACAATGACTGCAGCCATAAAATTAAAAGACGTTTGCTGCTTGGAAGAAAAGCTATGACAAACCTAGACAGAGTATTTAAAAGGCAGAGACATCACTTTGCCAATAAAGCTCCATATAGTCAAAGTTATGGTTTTTCAGTAATCATCTGTGGATATGAGAGTTGGAATGTCAAAGAATTGATGCTTTAAAACCTGCAGAAGACTTTTTGGACAGCAAGGAGATCAAACCAGTCAATCCTAAAGGAAATCAACCCTAAATATCCATTGGAAGGACTAGCGCTGAAGCTAAAGCCCCAATAATTTGGCCACCTAATATGAAGGGCCGACTTATTGGAAAAGACCCTGATGTTGGGAAAAATAGAAGGAATAAGGAGAAGGGGCCAACAGAGGATGAGATGGTTGGATGGCATCACTGGCTCAGTGTACATGAGTTTTAGGAAACTCCAGGAGATAGTGAAGGACAGGAAACCCTGGTGTGCTGCAGTCCATGGGGTGCCAAAGAACTGGACAGGACATAGTGACTGAACAACAACATTGTGAAGACAAAAGTCAATGTAAGGAAATGAAAAATGTGGCTCAAAATAAATTTTTCATGTGGAAAATGGACAAAAAAGTTTTCTAAATAGTAGCATGTTTGGTTTCTCAATTGGTTTAATCATTCAAGAATTGAGATCAGGGCTTCCCTGGTGGTCCAGTGGGTAAGGACACCGCCTTGCAGTGCAAGGGGTGCCAGTTCGATCCCCGGCCTGGGTAGATCCCACGTGCCGTGGAGGAGCTGGACCAATGTGTCCAACTGCCGAGCCAGAGCTCTGGAGCGCGTGCACCCAGAGCCGGTGCTCTGTGACAACAGAGGCCACTGCGATGGGAGGCCCACAAGGGCCAAAGAACAAAGATGGATGCAACTGAATAAATGAAAGACCAATAGAAGTGGCCCTCCCGCCCCCCTCCCTCTTCAACCCGCCCCCCCCACCCCCAAAAATTGAGATCACTCCAAGTATTGCTTCCAACTTCCAGATTTCTACTTTGCTTAAGGTGGAATCAAAGTATTCATAATTTTATCATCTTTTAAAATTTACCTTTAAATGCTGGAAAGGCAGTAACAGCAAATAAAGGAGAAGGGGTATAGGGTGGTGGATAGTTGGGCAGCTGTTGGTTTGAAAAGTCCTAGTAAGCAGAGCCCTGTCACTACCCGGATTGCTAGACTTTGATCAGATGAAATCACATCAATGCCAAGGTGAAAAGGAAATCTTCCTCTTACTATATCCCATCCCTTTTTTTGTGATAGCATCAACTGACAAACAGCAAAGAGATAGAAGGCCCTAAAATGATCGCCACATACAAATACAACATGAGAATAAAGGATAGAAATTTTGTAATTAAAAACTGCAATACTTCAGTAACCTCACTTGGAAGGGATGTTTCTAATAAGTAAATGAACAAAGTAGATATTCACAGGCATTGATTTCCCTTATCACAAAGTTGCATATAGGTAACAATGAAGTGATGACTATTCTCATAGCTCCCTCAAAAGCAGAATCTGGGCTTCCCTGGTGGTCCAATGGGTAAAGAATTTGCCTTGTGGTGCAAGGTGTGCTGGTTTGATCCCTGGCCTGGAAAGATCCCACATGCTGCGAAGCAGCTGGACCGGTGTGTCCTATTATGAGCCAGCACTCTGGAGCACATGTGCCCAGAGCTGGTGCTCTGCAATGAGAGAGGCCACAGAAATGGGAGGTCCACATGGGCCAAAAAATGAAGATGGATGATAATAAATAAATAAATAAACCAATAAAAGAGGCCAAAAAAAAGAAAAAGCAGAATCCATCTGTGACAGGTAGATTTCCATGAGAATTCCAGCAAGGTCTGTATTATAAGCCACTCAGTGCTGCAGGTTTAGAGGCAAGGGGAAGCTTGCTATTGTTTTTTTCTTTTCAGTGAGTCTTCCTAAGGTACAATAACCACATAGAGTCAGACACAAATATAGTCTACAAGTGAGTGAATTATCTATTTGCCACACCATCCATTTATGCAGGATGAATGTACAGATGAAGAAATTAACAGCTCATAAAACAAAAGGTAGTAACAGAAATGTTCGCTTTGTTTCATCAGGTGCTGAATTTTTTTTACTAAAAATAAAAATAAATGCACAACTAAGCAAGAAAAGAAGCAATATCCAAAAAATAGAACTTTCCCATCACTTTCCAGTATACATACTAGATCCTTCGTGAATATATATGCATACCTGTCACTCTTAAAAGAATTATAGTAGGAAATGATATTAAATATGTGGTTTAATTGAAATAACTGGAGTTATTAACAAAACAAATTAGCAGACGCTGAGTCTTCCTCTTGAGATAGAGCAGGACCCTGTGGGTCTCCTAGCCTTTCTGTCCAGTTTCCTTGTTTATAGAGAACAGGCTCCAGCCTGTAACCTTCCTGGAGTTCCAAAGAGAAGATGCAAACAATTGCTAATCAAGGGAGGAGCCTCCAAGAAACCACCTGAGGCTACAATTAAAGGGAACAGAGAAACTCATCAAGAAGGCTTGCTGTTATTTAAGGCTTGCGACTTCAGCTCCGAATTTTTTCAAAAGTTCAGATTTTCCTTGTTGCATATAGGTAACAATGAAGTGATGACTATTCTCATAGCTCCCTCAAAAGCAGAATCTGGGCTTCCCTGGTGGTCCAATGGGTAAAGAATTTGCCTTGTGGTGCAAGGTGTGCTGGTTTGATCCCTGGCCTGGAAAGATCCCACATGCTGCGAAGCAGCTGGACCGGTGTGTCCTATTATGAGCCAGCACTCTGGAGCACATGTGCCCAGAGCTGGTGCTCTGCAATGAGAGAGGCCACAGAAATGGGAGGTCCACATGGGCCAAAAAATGAAGATGGATGATAATAAATAAATAAATAAACCAATAAAAGAGGCCAAAAAAAAGAAAAAGCAGAATCCATCTGTGACAGGTAGATTTCCATGAGAATTCCAGCAAGGTCTGTATTATAAGCCACTCAGTGCTGCAGGTTTAGAGGCAAGGGGAAGCTTGCTATTGTTTTTTTCTTTTCAGTGAGTCTTCCTAAGGTACAATAACCACATAGAGTCAGACACAAATATAGTCTACAAGTGAGTGAATTATCTATTTGCCACACCATCCATTTATGCAGGATGAATGTACAGATGAAGAAATTAACAGCTCATAAAACAAAAGGTAGTAACAGAAATGTTCGCTTTGTTTCATCAGGTGCTGAATTTTTTTTACTAAAAATAAAAATAAATGCACAACTAAGCAAGAAAAGAAGCAATATCCAAAAAATAGAACTTTCCCATCACTTTCCAGTATACATACTAGATCCTTCGTGAATATATATGCATACCTGTCACTCTTAAAAGAATTATAGTAGGAAATGATATTAAATATGTGGTTTAATTGAAATAACTGGAGTTATTAACAAAACAAATTAGCAGACGCTGAGTCTTCCTCTTGAGATAGAGCAGGACCCTGTGGGTCTCCTAGCCTTTCTGTCCAGTTTCCTTGTTTATAGAGAACAGGCTCCAGCCTGTAACCTTCCTGGAGTTCCAAAGAGAAGATGCAAACAATTGCTAATCAAGGGAGGAGCCTCCAAGAAACCACCTGAGGCTACAATTAAAGGGAACAGAGAAACTCATCAAGAAGGCTTGCTGTTATTTAGTTGTTCAGGCTTCTCTATCCCTGAGATTTTCCAGGTAAGACTACTGAAGTGGGGTGCAATTTCCTTCTCCAGGGGATCTTCTAGACCCAGGGATCGAACCCAGGTCTCCTGCATTGCTGGCGGATTCTTTACTGCTGTGTCACTGGGGAAACCCAATCAAGATTACCTGAAACAGATTAGAGAAGTGGGGCCCCTGCACAAACCCTAATCTTCTCATCAGTTGCCCACCCTTGAACCGTAGCTCTAAAACCCCTCATCAATTCCTCCAGGGTTGAGACACGTAATTTTTCACAGACAGAGCCACTGTGTCCCCCTTTCTCTGGAAAAGCTAAAGCTACTCAAAACTCTGCACAGAGGCCAAGCCTTCAGTGTTACTCTGCACTGGTAACGGCTTTCACTTCTGTTGCAACACTTATCACTCTTACAATTAGAATATTGGTCCCACAGCACTAGCACAGGGCTTGTACCCTAATAGGTGCTCAAAAATACTTTTTTAAAAATAAGTATATGTTATCATTAGTCTTTGTCCTCCAAAATATTAAAAATGCCCCATCTTTAATATGGTATTCAGAATCCTTTTGCTTGATATATTTAACAGATCCTTTCACTCCTTACATAACTTGACCTCTCTGTATCATTTCTTACTCTTGATAGGAATTCTCTGTTTGTTTCCATGCCTGGTCACCACATTCTCCAGCACCTCTATGCTCTCTCTCATTTCTGTCTCCTCTCTTCTTCAGGCTCATTCCTGGCTGGGTTTTTTTTTTTTTTTGCTTGATGGTAAATGGTTGCTTTTAGAATCCTGCCCTCGCAGGCAGCTGTTTTTCTTATTTTACACACCTTTCCTGGACTGCCTTAATAGCTCATTCTCCTGATTATTGTCTGTCTTAAATTTGCTTCTCCAGGTGGAGGTCTTTACACAGAAGGAGGAAGTTATTGTGGCAAAGTTATTTTCTCAGAGAGAAGGGTAAGGAAGTGGAGAAGCAGGACAAATACATAAATAAATACAAACTAAAAATCCAGCCTGCGCCTTCAGCCAAAGTCTGAGCCTCAGCCTGCTCTGCCAGCAGCTTGGAGTGTAAATTACACTTAGATTTTGGTCCTCTTCAGGCAAGAGCTTTCCCATTCCTTCACCAGCCAGTCCACCAGGACTGGGGAAAGCAGGGATGGATGTAAATGTCCAAGGATCCAGCAGGGTCCTCCTTTGCTGTCAGTCATGTAGAAAATGAAAAAGGCAAAACTGACTCCCCTAGATATCAAAATGCTAATGACTGAAGTCTTTATCTTCAGTTTCCACCTCTCAGAGACAGCTTCAAATGGGTTGCCAGCTCTCTCTTGGAAAATTCCTTCCAGACAATCTTCCTCAACTTCTGATTCAATATGTTAAAAACTAATCTCCCAGGCTCCCTCCCTACCTGTGCCTTCTCCATATCTCAGCAGACCTTGAGGCTCACCTGTAATGGTCCGCCTCCCTTCTGCCCACACCAGTCGCGAGTCCACATGCCTCCTGCCATTCCCACTGCAAATGCCTTCTTTTAGGGTATCAACTTTTCCCACTTGTACTAAGGCTTTAGGTCACCCTTCTTTAGTGAATTCACACTAAAGCAATTTAAAGTACCTCTTCTTGGTGTGGATACCGTTATTAGCTCATCATATACCCTTTAAAAAAAAAAAAAAAAAGCCCCTAAATCTTTAGTACACCCTATCATGAATTTTGTGGTTTGGACCTGTAGTTTTATAGATTCATCTCCCTTGCTCCCATTCCACACCATGTTTCCTAAACATTCCAAGAATAATCTATCCATTGCACTTTGTTTCTCATCACTGGCATTCTAGACCAAACCATCATCTCTTAACCAGTTTGCTAAAACAGTTTCCTAACTGTATTAATGTGTACTCATTGAAATTCTTCTTGATAAGCATCTATCTAGAGATCTGTTTATCTAAAGCATACAGTGCCCTGTCCTGTTTTTCATCCTTAATTCCTTTCAGGGTGCAGTGTCTATGGGCCACTACAGTGGGTTGTGATTTAGCCCTTTATATAATTGAATGATGAACAAGGCCCTTTGTACTTTTTTTTGTTCACAATCTCCTTCCCTCTTTCGCTCACAAATTCCGCCAAGGTTTGGGAGGCATTTAGTGACTGATTTGTCCAGTGGCACCAGGAAGGCTCATTCCTAGGTCAGGCAAGGATTTTGTTGGTAGGCCATTCATGGGCTATGTCTAAATTGGGCCCTGTTAAAAAAACTAAAAATTCTCTAGATTGTCTGTCTATTATGATCTAGAAAATGTTCTCCCTTGTTGCATCTTACCATACACAGAGAGGAACTAAAATCACTCATTTAAGCTATCTGTTTTGTAATTAGTAGTAATCTTTTACCTAAGATGCCTAGTAAAAACCCCCCTTAGACTACCCCGGCCCCCTCTCAGGGAAAACTTCAAATGGGTTGCCGGGAAACCCCAATCTTCCTCAACTTCTGATTCAATATGTTAAAAACTAATCTCCCAGGCTCCCTCCCTACCTGTGCCTTCTCCATATCTCAGCAGACCTTGAGGCTCACCTGTAATGGTCCGCCTCCCTTCTGCCCACACCAGTCGCGAGTCCACATGCCTCCTGCCATTCCCACTGCAAATGCCTTCTTTTAGGGTATCAACTTTTCCCACTTGTACTAAGGCTTTAGGTCACCCTTCTTTAGTGAATTCACACTAAAGCAATTTAAAGTACCTCTTCTTGGTGTGGATACCGTTATTAGCTCATCATATACCCTTTAAAAAAAAAAAAAAAAGCCCCTAAATCTTTAGTACACCCTATCATGAATTTTGTGGTTTGGACCTGTAGTTTTATAGATTCATCTCCCTTGCTCCCATTCCACACCATGTTTCCTAAACATTCCAAGAATAATCTATCCATTGCACTTTGTTTCTCATCACTGGCATTCTAGACCAAACCATCATCTCTTAACCAGTTTGCTAAAACAGTTTCCTAACTGTATTAATGTGTACTCATTGAAATTCTTCTTGATAAGCATCTATCTAGAGATCTGTTTATCTAAAGCATACAGTGCCCTGTCCTGTTTTTCATCCTTAATTCCTTTCAGGGTGCAGTGTCTATGGGCCACTACAGTGGGTTGTGATTTAGCCCTTTATATAATTGAATGATGAACAAGGCCCTTTGTACTTTTTTTTGTTCACAATCTCCTTCCCTCTTTCGCTCACAAATTCCGCCAAGGTTTGGGAGGCATTTAGTGACTGATTTGTCCAGTGGCACCAGGAAGGCTCATTCCTAGGTCAGGCAAGGATTTTGTTGGTAGGCCATTCATGGGCTATGTCTAAATTGGGCCCTGTTAAAAAAACTAAAAATTCTCTAGATTGTCTGTCTATTATGATCTAGAAAATGTTCTCCCTTGTTGCATCTTACCATACACAGAGAGGAACTAAAATCACTCATTTAAGCTATCTGTTTTGTAATTAGTAGTAATCTTTTACCAAGATGCATGCTTAACTACAGGCTTCTCAGGTGGCACTAGTAGTAAAGAACCCACTTTCCAATGCAAGAGACATAAGAGATGCAGGTTCCACCCCTGGGTCAGGAAGATCCCTCGGAGGAAGACACGGAAAGTCACTCCAGTATTCTTGTCTGGGAAATTCCATGGACAGAGGAGCTTGGTGGGCTACAGTCCATAGGGTCACAGAGTCAGACATGACTGAAGTGACTCAACATGTATGCACATGCTTAACTGCATGTATCTCCTAGTCTCAAGATTCATATGTATACTGGCTCCTCCCCGACCCTCTTTGGAACAGTTCTTCAGACTGATTTCCTGGGCTATAGTCTGTAGTAAGACTCAATAAAACTTAAACTCACAACTCATCTAATGTGATTTTTTTTTCCAAGTTGACAGTTTTAAATCATGTAGCTTCAGAGGAAGGAGGTGTCTCCTCCAACATTCTTCATTTTCAAAACTTGACTTTTTCAAATAATCAGTGGTTTAAAGTTGAAGTTACCTTTGCCAAGGATTTGCTGTATGCTTTGTATCAGGTACAGAAAGTGGACTCAGAATACATTTTAAAATACACTTTCTTAACTTAATTTATTGCCATCGATCCTGTGTAATTGTCGTTAACTTCTGTCCTATTTGGATGGCAGATCTTGTTAATTTATTATCATTGATTATAATTTATTATCCAGATACTACTTATTTCCTAGATCATCTGATATTTATCTCTCTGTTTATTTGCTTCACAGAAGTTGGTTGGCATGCTCATTTATTCCTTCAAAAGGCAGAAAGAGAAAATATTTTAAAAATCTATTTCCCCAATGAGATAAGGCATGTGACTAAACCTACCCAGTAAAATCTGTACTATTCTCCTTCTACAGAAATAGAGGTAGAGCTGAACACATAGGCAGAATACATCTTCCAGAGTTCCCTGCCTCCAGATTATGTTCTTGGCAAAGACATGCGGAAGGCTTTCCTAGTCAAATTTTGTGTAGCATTACCAATTTAAAAAAACAGATGTTTATTATGATCTAGAAAATGTTCTCCCTTGTTGCATCTTACCATACACAGAGAGGAACTAAAATCACTCATTTAAGCTATCTGTTTTGTAATTAGTAGTAATCTTTTACCAAGATGCATGCTTAACTACAGGCTTCTCAGGTGGCACTAGTAGTAAAGAACCCACTTTCCAATGCAAGAGACATAAGAGATGCAGGTTCCACCCCTGGGTCAGGAAGATCCCTCGGAGGAAGACACGGAAAGTCACTCCAGTATTCTTGTCTGGGAAATTCCATGGACAGAGGAGGTTGGTGGGCTACAGTCCATAGGGTCACAGAGTCAGACATGACTGAAGTGACTCAACATGTATGCACATGCTTAACTGCATGTATCTCCTAGTCTCAAGATTCATATGTGTACTGGCTCCTCCCCGACCCTCTTTGGAACAGTTCTTCAGACTGATTTCCTGGGCTATAGTCTGTAGTAAGACTCAATAAAACTTAAACTCACAACTCATCTAATGTGATTTTTTTTTTCCAAGTTGACAGTTTTAAATCATGTAGCTTCAGAGGAAGGAGGTGTCTCCTCCAACATTCTTCATTTTCAAAACTTGACTTTTTCAAATAATCAGTGGTTTAAAGTTGAAGTTACCTTTGCCAAGGATTTGCTGTATGCTTTGTATCAGGTACAGAAAGTGGACTCAGAATACATTTTAAAATACACTTTCTTAACTTAATTTATTGCCATCGATCCTGTGTAATTGTCGTTAACTTCTGTCCTATTTGGATGGCAGATCTTGTTAATTTATTATCATTGATTATAATTTATTATCCAGATACTACTTATTTCCTAGATCATCTGATATTTATCTCTCTGTTTATTTGCTTCACAGAAGTTGGTTGGCATGCTCATTTATTCCTTCAAAAGGCAGAAAGAGAAAATATTTTAAAAATCTATTTCCCCAATGAGATAAGGCATGTGACTAAACCTACCCAGTAAAATCTGTACTATTCTCCTTCTACAGAAATAGAGGTAGAGCTGAACACATAGGCAGAATACATCTTCCAGAGTTCCCTGCCTCCAGATTATGTTCTTGGCAAAGACATGCGGCAGAAATGATGTGTGTCACTCCAGGCTTTGCCCCGTGTGCCTGTAACTTGACTGTTCACATTTTCTAAACGACCATGACTGTAATTCCCATAGCAATGCTGTGAGCACCATGTTGAAGGCAGAAAAGCCACTCTCAGCCTGGGTCCCTTCATAAGGGTTGAGCTGCTGGTCAGAGGTTGCTGACTCAGAATCCAGGTTTAGACCAAAGAAATAAACTTTTTGTATTTAAGGGAGCTGAGTTTTGAGGATCCTATCTTTTTTTTTGGTTGGTTGGTCTACTCTATCTCTCATAAAGTAAGTTAAAAACAAAACAAAAATACTCTTAAAATCAAAAGTCCTGGACAAATAGAAAGTATTACTGTAATTCAAAGCTTATGAATAAAGTTAAAATGAATGAATGACTAGAAATAGGCGATTTGGGTCATGATCATTTTTTGTTTGTTCTGCATTAGGCCAGTTTCCACTAGTGTGGTTAATTGAGAGTTAGTGATATTATAGAATGGCCCAGCTCCAGACAGAACACATATCTCTATGATTCAAATTTAAAAAAAAAAGTGTTAATAAGAGAACCAGTTTACCCTTCTCACTTTCTACATACACACATACACAAATACAGTTTTCATTCAATAGGTTGGGTTTTTAGAATTTTTAGAAGCTATAGCAATATGTCTGCAAAGAGCCAGGGACATTTCTCTCTAAAACTTCCCATTTTTAATGCTTTATTATATCTGTTATAAAAAAAAGAGAGAGAGAGAGAGAGCTTCAATTAGTAGCTTGTGAGCAACACTTCCTTTCACAATCATTTGGCTCATTTAACAAAGGAGAGATTGCCCTCAAATTAAGAGTGAAAGGTGTTTTTGAAGGTGGAGGCAATTAAGCTGGGTGAGTTATCAAAGTCCATAGGAAATAAAACAAAGAACTCTTGCAGCTTAAATGTGAAGCCTTGTGCCATTGATTATGCAACATTTAGTCTATAAATTGTGTGTTTGTGTTTTAGGCCAGGGACTCTGAGCATGTAATGTAGGCCAAAGTAAACAGCATCCCTATTTCTAAACAGTATCCCTGTTTCTATAGGGCTTGCTTTTGAGTGGGGGAGATAGGCATTAAATCATACATAGGCATTAATTATTTGTAAAAAATTTAAATAATGTTCACATTTTCTAAACGACCATGACTGTAATTCCCATAGCAATGCTGTGAGCACCATGTTGAAGGCAGAAAAGCCACTCTCAGCCTGGGTCCCTTCATAAGGGTTGAGCTGCTGGTCAGAGGCTGCTGACTCAGAATCCAGGTTTAGACCAAAGAAATAAACTTTTTGTATTTAAGGGAGCTGAGTTTTGAGGATCCTATCTTTTTTTTTGGTTGGTTGGTCTACTCTATCTCTCATAAAGTAAAACAAAAACAAAACAAAAATACTCTTAAAATCAAAAGTCCTGGACAAATAGAAAGTATTACTGTAATTCAAAGCTTATGAATAAAATTAAAATGAATGAATGACTAGAAATAGGCGATTTGGGTCATGACCATTTTTTGTTTGTTCTGCATTAGGCCAGTTTCCACTAGTGTGGTTAATTGAGAGTTAGTGATATTATAGAATGGCCCAGCTCCAGACAGAACACATATCTCTATGATTCAAATTTTAAAAAAAAAGTGTTAATAAGAGAACCAGTTTACCCTTCTCACTTTCTACATACACACATACACAAATACAGTTTTCATTCAATAGGTTGGGTTTTTAGAATTTTTAGAAGCTATAGCAATATGTCTGCAAAGAGCCAGGGACATTTCTCTCTAAAACTTCCCATTTTTAATGCTTTATTATATCTGTTATAAAAAAAAGAGAGAGAGAGCTTCAATTAGTAGCTTGTGAGCAACACTTCCTTTCACAATCATTTGGCTCATTTAACAAAGGAGAGATTGCCCTCAAATTAAGAGTGAAAGGTGTTTTTGAAGGTGGAGGCAATTAAGCTGGGTGAGTTATCAAAGTCCATAGGAAATAAAACAAAGAACTCTTGCAGCTTAAATGTGAAGCCTTGTGCCATTGATTATGCAACATTTAGTCTATAAATTGTGTGTTTGTGTTTTAGGCCAGGGACTCTGAGCATGTAATGTAGGCCAAAGTAAACAGCATCCCTATTTCTAAACAGTATCCCTGTTTCTATAGGGCTTGCTTTTGAGTGGGGGAGATAGGCATTAAATCATACATAGGCATTAATTATTTGTAAAAAATTTAAATAATATAAAGGAAGAATATAGCAAGCTATGAGAATGTGTAATATTTGTCTGGGTGAGCAGTAGGATGAACAAAATGAGCTCTGAAGGATAAGTAGGAAATAACTAGATAAAAGAAGGTACGGGGCTGCTTCCCTGGTGGTCCAGTGGGTAGAGTCTGCCTTGCAGTGCAAGAGGCACCGATTCTATCCCTGGCCTGGGAAGATCCCACATGCCATGGAACGGCTGGACCAGTGTGTCCAATTACAAGCCAACACTCTGGAGTGCATGCACCCAGAGCCGGCACTCTGCAGTGAGAGAGGCCACTGTGACAGGAAGCCCGCACAGGCCAAAGAATAAAGATGGATGAAAAATAAATAAATAAAAAACAATAAAGGAGGCCAAATTAAAACAAACAAACAAAAAAGTACAAGGAAAAGCATTCTAGGAGAGGGAACACTGAAAATTCAAGGAACCAAAAGAGGTCCATTGGATTAGGCTGCAGTGAACAGAATAAGGCCATAGAAGTTGATTAGAGAGGCCCTCAAGGGGAATTTAAAACTATATGAAAAACAGTATGGAAATACTGAAAGGATTCAAGAATGGATGTGACATTCTATATCATAAATTCATTCTGGCTGCCTTGTGGAAGAGGATTGTTAGCAACCTAAAAAGATCAGCTTAAAAAGCAAAGTTTAAAAAAAGTGGTTGTTGGATTTAGGTAAGGATACTGGTAAAATATAAATAAATGAATATTTAAAACATACTTTGGAAAACTAACATCAAAAAGGGAAAAGATTTATATGCTCTAAAGAGAAACTAGAGTATAAGGAAAACTAATATTAAAATAACAACCAGGGCTTCCCTGGTGGTCCAGTGGGTGGGGACACCGCCTTGCAGTGCAAGAGGCACCGATTCTATCCCTGGCCTGGGAAGATCCCACATGCCATGGAACGGCTGGACCAGTGTGTCCAATTACAAGCCAACACTCTGGAGTGCATGCACCCAGAGCCGGCACTCTGCAGTGAGAGAGGCCACTGTGACGGGAAGCCCGCACAGGCCAAAGAATAAAGATGGATGAAAAATAAATAAATGAAAGACCAATAAAGGAGGCCAAATTAAAACAAACAAACAAAAAAGTACAAGGAAAAGCATTCTAGGAGAGGGAACACTGAAAATTCAAGGAACCAAAAGAGGTCCATTGGATTAGGCTGCAGTGAACAGAATAAGGCCATAGAAGTTGATTAGAGAGGCCCTCAAGGGGAATTTAAAACTATATGAAAAACAGTATGGAAATACTGAAAGGATTCAAGAATGGATGTGACATTCTATATCATAAATTCATTCTGGCTGCCTTGTGGAAGAGGATTGTTAGCAACCTAAAAAGATCAGCTTAAAAAGCAAAGTTTAAAAAAAGTGGTTGTTGGATTTAGGTAAGGATACTGGTAAAATATAAATAAATGAATATTTAAAACATACTTTGGAAAACTAACATCAAAAAGGGAAAAGATTTATATGCTCTAAAGAGAAACTAGAGTATAAGGAAAACTAATATTAAAATAACAACCAGGGCTTCCCTGGTGGTCCAGTGGGTGGGGACACCGCCTTGCAGTGCAAGGGGTACCGGTTCGATCCCTGGCCTGGGAAGATCCCACGTGCCGCGGAGCGGCTGGACGGATGTGTCCAATTACCGAGCCAGAGCTCTGGAGCGTATGCGCCCAGAGCCGGTGCTCTGCGACAACAGAGGCCACTGTGATGGGAGGCCCACACAGGCCAAAGAGCAAAGATGGATGAAAATGGATAAAAGAAAGACCAAGAGAAGTGGCCCACTCGCCCCCTCTCTCTCCTCCCCACCCCCGTCTCACCCCAGCCCCCCCAAAAAAATAACAACCCAAAAAAAGAAAAAACATAGTTAATCGAAGTGAATGTGTTAGTATGAAATAGACACAACTGTAGGTTGTTGATGTTACATGATTTAGATTTTATTTTTTGTTTTTAAGAAAACTCTGCTTAGGTAATACAGTGCTATAAGTCAGTAAATAGCTATTGTTTTCTTCAGGAACTGTCTTCAGATAAAGTTTTTAGAAACATTAATCTGCTACTTTGGCCAAACAGCTTGATCATTGAGTTAGCTGTCAAGACTAACTTCACAGTATCCACAAGTTTTAAGTTTTGCCCTATTATTTGTTTTCCTTCTTGAAAGATTTCTTAAACCTCTTCAGGCCAGACCCAAATCCTACAAATATCTCAGTTCTAAGTACCTCTTTCTGAAACACAGCTAAGACCCAGTCAAGATGGTGTTCTTCCTATTGTAATGAGCTGGGAGTTCTTTATTAATAGACTGCCTGAAGACATTTTGAGGAACTTCACAACAAACTACAGGAAGTAGACTCACAAATACTGGCATAGTCATACAATGAAACATATGAAGCACTAAATTATGTTGCAGCTAAATACTGGCATTGAAAAAATATCACAGCATACTAACTAAAAATTTGAGTTCTAAAGATTTTGCTTTAATCCCAGTTTGATATGTTTGTTTGGATGGATAGATAGAGAGAGAGAGAGAGAAGATTCTCAAAGGACAACCTTCTAAATTTTAAATATGCTTATCTTTAGGGATAAGAATATGAATGAATTTTTTCCAGTATTTTCAATTTTTCTTCGCTGAATACATTTTATTTGTGTAATAAAATTACTGGATGCTGGGCTTCCCTGGTGGTCCAGTGGGTAAAGAGTCTGCCTTGCAGTACAAGGGGCACCAGTTCGACTCCTGGCCTGGGAAGATTCCCCGTGCTGCGGAGCGGCTGGACTGGTGCGTCCTATTATAAGCCAGCACTGTGGAGCACATGCACCCAGACCCAGTGCTCTGCAACGAGAGAGGCCACCACGATGGGAGGCCCACACAGGCCAAAGAATTAAGATGGATGAAAATAAATAAATGAAGGACCAATAAAAGAGGTCAAAATTTAGGTAAGAAATGGATTTATTTATTTATTTATTTTTTTTAAACCTTTATTTTACTTTTAACTTTTATAGAGTTTTGTTGTTCACAGACATGCATGTTCTCAGATTAGTCACATGTATATCCCCCCCTTCCCTCCCCTCCCGACCATCACACAGCACCCCTGAAGGATCCCCTTTTCTCACAGAGCAATGACTATAGCTATTTTCTTCACTTATGATAGTACAGGCCTTCATGCTACTTCCTTTACACCTCTCACCCACTGTTCCTTCCCCAAAATGTCCATATGTCCACTGTCCATGTCTGTCTTTCTGTCGTTTCACTGCATGTGCCATCATCACCATCCTACTAGATTCCATATATATGTGTTAATATACTGTATTTGTCCTTCTCTTTCTGACTGACTTCACTTTTTAGGATACATTCTAGATCCAGCCACCTCATTAGGGTTGATTCTTCTGCATTTCTCTTTACAGCTGTGTAGTATTCCATTGTATATATGTACCAGAGCTTTTGGATCCATTCGTTCATCGATGGGCATCTAGGTTCCTTCCATGTTCTAGCTATTGTATAGAGAGCGGCAATGAACATTGGGGTACAGGTGCTTCTTTCAGTTTTGATTTCGTCAGGGTATAAACCTAAGAGTGGGATTGCTGGGTCGTATGGTGCTTCTATTTTTAGTTTTTTAAGAAATCTCCAGACTGTCTTCCATAGAGGCTGTATCAATTTACACTCCCACCAGCAATGCAGGAGTGTTCCCTTTTCTCTGCAGCCTCTCCAGCATTTATTGTCTGTCGATTTGTGGATGATGGCCATTCTGACGGGTGTGAGGTGATATCTCATTGTAGTTTTGATTTGCATTTCTCTAATTATTAGTGAAGTTGAGCATCGTTTCATGTGTTTTGGGGCCATCTGTATGTCATCGTTGGAGAGGTGTCTGTTTAGGTCCTTTTCCCATTTTTTGATTGGGTTGTTCGTTTTTCCAGTGCTGAGTTGTCTGAGTTGCTTGTAGATTTTGGAGATTAATTCTTTGCCTGTTGTTTCATTTGCTATGATTTTCTCCCACTCTGTGGGCTGTCTGTTCAGCTTTTTTGTAATTTCTTTAGCAGTACAAAAGCTTTTAAGTTTCATTAGGTCCCACATGTTCATTTGTCTTTTTAGTTCCACTATTCTAGTAGGTGGGTCAGAGAAGATCTTGCTTTGATTGATGTCCTTGAGGGTTTTGCCTATATTCTCCTCTAAGAGTTTGATGGTTTCTGGCCTTACATTTAAGTCTTTAATCCATTTTGAGTTGATCTTTGTGTATGGTGTCAGGGTATGTTCCAACTTCATTTTCTTGCATGTAGCTGTCCAATTTTCCCAGCACCATTTGTTGAAGAGGCTGTCTTTGTCCCATTTTATATGTTCGCCTCCTTTGTCAAAAATAAGGTACCCATAGGTGCGTGGCTTTATCTCTGGGTTCTCGATCTTGTTCCATTGGTCGATATTTCTGTTTTTGTGCCAGTACCATACTAGAGGTCAAAATTTAAAAAGAAATATTAAAAAACATTTATTAAAAAACATACTGGATGCTATAAAGAGATAAGATTTTTGAATTTGCAATGTATTTGGGAATTAAAATATGTATTCCCAAATCAGAAACAGTTAACTCTGGTTTCTTCTTTAAACTTCTCTTGCTTGGTGATGGGGAAATAGGATGGAGAAATAGTAATAACTACTCTTTTTATGATTTCATAGTAATCATGTAAGACACATGATACTCTTCATCTTATTTCTCACTAGAAACAAGGGTCAGTCCAAGTTTTAATATTAGAAGTATCTAAAATACTTAGGTAATGTTTGTTGAGTATTTACTATGACTCAACCCTCTTAGATAATTTTCTATTGCATTCATTTTACAAATGAGTCAACAGGAACAGATCTATGTGTCTCAAGAAAGTGACAAGCAAGGCTAGAAATCAAACCCAGGTAAGCTGAGCCACAGAGCCTGTATTTTTAATCACTATATATTATCTTCTGTATTTTCATTTATTTTATTTTTATTTTACATGCCACAGTTACACACACACAGATATACTTTACATTTTTCAAATGGCTAACTCTGAAAATATTTAGCTACCTAGGACTGACTGCTCTTTAAAGGAAGGGACAGTGTGAATGAACAAATGGACCAGAGAAGTCACTTGGCTTCAGAGGAAAAGCAGCTGAGTTTTCTACTTCACTAATTAACTACACTAATCCCCAAGTGTCAAATAATATTAGCCAGTCAACAGTTGCTTTTCCAGAGAGCTAGATGACTCATTTTCTAAACATACTGCTTATGTAGCTATCACCTCCTGCCACAGAATTTTGGCTGAGCCCATCCTTCCTGGCTCTCTTGGAGATCTTGCCACCAGTTTTTGCTTCTCCCTGGCTCTAGTACCCTCATTCCTCAACTTAGTTTTGTATTTCATTTCAGGGCTAATCCAGGTTAGCGAATCTAAATTTTAGAATGGGACTAAGGTACCAAATTTAGGTGCTTTGTCCCATTTTATATGTTCGCCTCCTTTGTCAAAATAAGGTACCCATAGGTGCGTGGCTTTATCTCTGGGTTCTCGATCTTGTTCCATTGGTCGATATTTCTGTTTTTGTGCCAGTACCATACTAGAGGTCAAAATTTAAAAAGAAATATTAAAAAACATTTATTAAAAAACATACTGGATGCTATAAAGAGATAAGATTTTGAATTTGCAATGTATTTGGGAATTAAAATATGTATTCCCAAATCAGAAACAGTTAACTCTGGTTTCTTCTTTAAACTTCTCTTGCTTGGTGATGGGGAAATAGGATGGAGAAATAGTAATAACTACTCTTTTTATGATTTCATAGTAATCATGTAAGACACATGATACTCTTCATCTTATTTCTCACTAGAAACAAGGGTCAGTCCAAGTTTTAATATTAGAAGTATCTAAAATACTTAGGTAATGTTTGTTGAGTATTTACTATGACTCAACCCTCTTAGATAATTTTCTATTGCATTCATTTTACAAATGAGTCAACAGGAACAGATCTATGTGTCTCAAGAAAGTGACAAGCAAAGCTAGAAATCAAACCCAGGTAAGCTGAGCCACAGAGCCTGTATTTTTAATCACTATATATTATCTTCTGTATTTTCATTTATTTTATTTTTATTTTACATGCCACAGTTACACACATACAGATATACTTTACAATTTTCAAATGGCTAACTCTGAAAATATTTAGCTACCTAGGACTGACTGCTCTTTAAAGGAAGGGACAGTGTGAATGAACAAATGGACCAGAGAAGTCACTTGGCTTCAGAGGAAAAGCAGCTGAGTTTTCTACTTCACTAATTAACTACACTAATCCCCAAGTGTCAAATAATATTAGCCAGTCAACAGTTGCTTTTCCAGAGAGCTAGATGACTCATTTTCTAAACATACTGCTTATGTAGCTATCACCTCCTGCCACAGAATTTTGGCTGAGCCCATCCTTCCTGGCTCTCTTGGAGATCTTGCCACCAGTTTTTGCTTCTCCCTGGCTCTAGTACCCTCATTCCTCAACTTAGTTTTGTATTTCATTTCAGGGCTAATCCAGGTTAGGATCTATTTGCAAATGTGACTAAATTTTAGAATGGGGATTTTAATGATAAATAAGAAGCCCTTGCTACGTGGCAGCCTGGATGGGAGGGGAGTTTGGGGGAGAATAGAAATGTGTATATATGACTGAGTCACTTTGCTGTCCACCTGAAAATACTACAGCATTATTAATCGGCTACACTCCAGTATAAAATAAAAAAACCTTAAAATCCTAAATCCAAACTAGATATTCCAGTGAACAGAGGGAAACCCTTTTCCTTAACGTTTTCAGCCCATTTTGTTTCCTTGGCACATTTCCAAGGTCTACTTTCTGAACCTCAATCCAGGTTCTTCCAACAGGCTGGTAAAGCCAGATTTCAGGTAGTCCTCAAAATAATAAAGAAGGATTCACATTCATGTGGGTTCTATCAGCAGCTACCACCACCCCCTGTTAGAGTCTACACAATCTGGCTTCCGTCTCTACAACTCTGAGTGTTATACCAATAACCAAGGACAACCAATGACTAAATCCAGGCAACTGGACCCAAGTATCGTCTTCATGGGAATCTACATAACCAAATACGTAGATTTTCTTAAAGCTGTCTTTCTTTGGCTTCTTCAATTCTATTTCTGGTTTTCTCACTGCTGCTCGGCATTCATTTTTCTGCCTGTTGCTCTTCCATTTCTTTCCCAATACTTTGGAGTGGGTAACACTGCTAAAGCCCTTGTCTCTTGCCTCCATGCAGATAACTCCCACATCATGATCCCTAGCCCCATAGCTCTCTAGGGATGCTTATCTCACTTCATGCTTTGATGCCAAAGTATATCCTTTCCAAGTTCTCAATTTATGTTAATAGTATCTTTTCCTCACTCATTCAAAATCAATCCTTGGAATAATGTTTGATTTCCTCCTTATATTTCCCATTTCCAACATTATCACATCCTATAGATTTTATTTAGGAATATATGTATTAAAAATACCCATTAGGATTTATTTCTTCCCAGTTATATGCCATCATCATAGACAGAGTCTATTAACTTGGTGCAATGGCCTCCTGAATGTTCCACCCACTGAGCCTTTTCCTCTAACCATCAGCCCATTTCCCCCAGTCTTCTATGATTTCCATTAGTCATCTTCTATATTAAAAATGTGGCCATGCTAAAAAATGAGATCTTAAGACAAATGTACAGGTTCATCTGCATTCATCCCATAATAAGTATCATTTACTTAGCATTTACAATGTGCCAGACACTTTGCTAACCACTTTATATATATATATATATTTTAATTCCTTCAATAATCATGAAAAGCAAGACATTATATAATACCTAGTATACATTTGGGTAAACAAGATTTAATTAACAAGATGTTTGCTTTCATAAGATCACACCTTAGGAGGCAAACAGAACTGTCATTTAAATCAGGTCTCTTGAATTCTAAAGCCTGTTCTTAGAATTTAATGTATGACAATACAAAGATGTATAAATCGGATATCACTGGATAAAAATTAAATTTTTATTTTATGTGTTGCTATATATCAGGAAAACCTTAAAAATCAATCCAACGAAGTTAAGAAACTCACTCTCAGGATTCTGATTGATACAAAATGAGATTAATTAAAATACAAGAAAATAGATATGCTGTAACCTATTCTAAATTTCTTAGCTCAGATTCAAGAAATGGTCATTTCTCTAATGATGAAGTATTTATTTCTACTCAAACTGTGATTGTCACTGTAAGAAGGAAAACTGTCTACCTTACAATTAGCAATGGCTGGGACATCCTTGTCTCTTGCCTCCATGCAGATAACTCCCACATCATGATCCCTAGCCCCATAGCTCTCTAGGGATGCTTATCTCACTTCATGCTTTGATGCCAAAGTATATCCTTTCCAAGTTCTCAATTTATGTTAATAGTATCTTTTCCTCACTCATTCAAAATCAATCCTTGGAATAATGTTTGATTTCCTCCTTATATTTCCCATTTCCAACATTATCACATCCTATAGATTTTATTTAGGAATATATGTATTAAAAATACCCATTAGGATTTATTTCTTCCCAGTTATATGCCATCATCATAGACAGAGTCTATTAACTTGGTGCAATGGCCTCCTGAATGTTCCACCCACTGAGCCTTTTCCTCTAACCATCAGCCCATTTCCCCCAGTCTTCTATGATTTCCATTAGTCATCTTCTATATTAAAAATGTGGCCATGCTAAAAAATGAGATCTTAAGACAAATGTACAGGTTCATCTGCATTCATCCCATAATAAGTATCATTTACTTAGCATTTACAATGTGCCAGACACTTTGCTAACCACTTTATATATATATATATATATTTTAATTCCTTCAATAATCATGAAAAGCAAGACATTATATAATACCTAGTATACATTTGGGTAAACAAGATTTAATTAACAAGATGTTTGCTTTCATAAGATCACACCTTAGGAGGCAAACAGAACTGTCATTTAAATCAGGTCTCTTGAATTCTAAAGCCTGTTCTGAGAATTTAATGTATGACAATACAAAGATGTATAAATCGGATATCACTAGATAAAAATTAAATTTTTATTTTATGTGTTGCTATATATCAGGAAAACCTTAAAAATCAATCCAACGAAGTTAAGAAACTCACTCTCAGGATTCTGATTGATACAAAATGAGATTAATTAAAATACAAGAAAATAGATATGCTGTAACCTATTCTAAATTTCTTAGCTCAGATTCAAGAAATGGTCATTTCTCTAATGATGAAGTATTTATTTCTACTCAAACTGTGATTGTCACTGTAAGAAGGAAAACTGTCTACCTTACAATTAGCAATGGCTGGGACATCCTGTGGAAGATGTGTAAAATGGATGCTCAGCACATGAGTATATGAAAGATGACAGTAATGACCGATGTGGTAGAGCAAGTTTGCCTCTGGTACAATAACAGAAAGACAGCAAAAACTATAACTCCCCATTTGGCCACCTGGGAGAAAAGTAAATATGTCCATGAGCATGGCTCTGTGAAGACCCAAGATGCTATGAAAAAGCAGAGGTTTTCCCAACCGGTATAAAAATGAAACGAAACAGAACAAAACAAAAAGCTGGTGAGCTATAAGCTGCTTGCTGCAGAGGTCTTATTAACACATCAAGTGGTTCCATTCTTATTATTATTTATTCCTTTATTTTTATCTATTTTGCTTTTGTGCCGTTACACCGTTTTTATATAAAACTTCTGATTCCTTCTTTGCCACCTCTTCAATTCTGTATTTACAAATCGTTCCAATGAAAGGAAAGGCATTTTCTATCAAACAGTTACAGTTTCTAGTCCACCCTGAGGAATACATTATGCATAGGAAGTGAATGAAAATTAAATTCACTCTGGATGCAATTGAAGGCAATCCTTTTTGTTCACTAAAGAATTTGTCAGCCTCTGAGGCTAAGATCAATCCAGAAGTAAAAAGAAGGCATGTTGGTGTATTCAAATGTCAAATGAATACAGATTATTGCCAGGATTTTATTAGAATCCACCAGTGTTTCTTAAGACATTACTTTAAAGTCATTATTTATGTAACAAATTACAATATTCTGATTTCAAGTGTCAAGAATGAGCTTAAACTACCCTGCACAAAATGGAAGAATTTATTATAAAAATTCAAGAATATTTTACAAAACACAATAGGAATAGACTTTTGTCTCAGAGAGGTTTGGAATTTAGAAATGAAAAAATCATCGAAGAGCCAGCAGTATTCTTGCTCTGTCTCTCATTTACACCTCCTTCTGTGTTATAATTTTTATTTTGCGTGGCATAAAATGGCAAGACAATCCCATAAGACTGCTGATGACACAGAAGTGTCCATCATTGGACACAGTCTAAAATACAATCTAGCTCTGCTAGGCAAGCTGTGAACCCTCAGGGCTGAGTTATCCTAGAAAGGGTGACTTTTTCTAGGTGCCAAAAAGTAGCATATGGGTAAGCAAATAGTGTGATTTGTGTGTATTTCAAGTCCAGTCATATGAAGAAAATATGATTCAAACAACAAATTCTTTGTAAAGAGATTTTGATTGAATGTGTTACCTACTTCTGGTTCAATTAGCTATGATTTAGAAGATAAGAATATATATATATATATATTTTTTTTTAATTGTGAATTAGTGTTTGGTAGATGAGATAGTTATTCACAATACCTTTAATTTTTATATTTCAGATTTCTCACTACCTTCTAACTCTTAGAGATTTCCTGAGTCAATTATTTATAAGTTTTATATCAGGATTGAAGCATGCCAGGAGCAGTAGAAACTTTCTAGGTTTGGAGCAAGAACTAGTTCTTTTCTCCCCTCCATATATGTAAAATTCATTATGGATTGGCTTCGCATTTCTAGGGGATTGGAGACCCATTGATTCTACAATTAAAATATAAGATCTTGTTGTTGAAATATTTGCTTTTGTATGTTTCCTCCAAAACAATTCTTGTATTCCTCTTATGGTTACCAGATTTAGCAAATAAAAATATAGGGAACCAGGTAAATTTTAATTTTACTAAATAATAGATAATGAATAAATATTCCCTATGCATGAATTTCAGATAAATGAAGCTCAATATTTTAGCCACCTCATGTGAAGAGCAGACAGAGGATAAGACGGTTGGATGTCATCACTGACTCGATGGACAATAAAATTGTTTCAAGTGTCAAGAATGAGCTTAAACTACCCTGCACAAAATGGAAGAATTTATTATAAAAATTCAAGAATATTTTACAAAACACAATAGGAATAGACTTTTGTCTCAGAGAGGTTTGGAATTTAGAAATGAAAAAATCATCGAAGAGCCAGCAGTATTCTTGCTCTGTCTCTCATTTACACCTCCTTCTGTGTTATAATTTTTATTTTGCGTGGCATAAAATGGCAAGACAATCCCATAAGACTGCTGATGACACAGAAGTGTCCATCATTGGACACAGTCTAAAATACAATCTAGCTCTGCTAGGCAAGCTGTGAACCCTCAGGGCTGAGTTATCCTAGAAAGGGTGACTTTTTCTAGGTTCCAAAAAGTAGCATATGGGTAAGCAAATAGTGTGATTTGTATGTATTTCAAGTCCAGTCATATGAAGAAAATATGATTCAAACAACAAATTCTTTGTAAAGAGATTTTGATTGAATGTGTTACCTACTTCTGGTTCAATTAGCTATGATTTAGAAGATAAGAATATATATATATATATATATATATATATATTTTATTTTTTTAAATTGTGAATTAGTGTTTGGTAGATGGGATAGTTATTCACAATACCTTTAATTTTTATATTTCAGATTTCTCACTACCTTCTAACTCTTAGAGATTTCCTGAGTCAATTATTTATAAGTTTTATATCAGGATTGAAGCATGCCAGGAGCAGTAGAAACTTTCTAGGTTTGGAGCAAGAACTAGTTCTTTTCTCCCCTCCATATATGTAAAATTCATTATGGATTGGCTTCGCATTTCTAGGGGATTGGAGACCCATTGATTCTACAATTAAAATATAAGATCTTGTTGTTGAAATATTTGCTTTTGTATGTTTCCTCCAAAACAATTCTTGTATTCCTCTTATGGTTACCAGATTTAGCAAATAAAAATATAGGGAACCAGGTAAATTTTAATTTTACTAAATAATAGATAATGAATAAATATTCCCTATGCATGAATTTCAGATAAATGAAGCTCCAATATTTTAGCCACCTCATGTGAAGAGCAGACAGAGGATAAGACGGTTGGATGTCATCACTGACTCGATGGACATGAGTTTGAGCAAACTCAGATAGTGAAGGACAGAGGAGACTGGTGTGCTACATTCCATGGGGTCCCAAAGAGTTGAGCACAACTTAGTGATTGAACAACAACAGTGCATGAATTTCAGATAAACAATGAATAATAAATAATAAGCATGGCCCATGTAACATTCGGGATATACATCTATTAAAAATTATTGCATAAAATATACACTAAATAATCATTCATTGCTAATCTGAAACAAATTGACCTGAATATATTTCATTTTATCTGGCAATGAGAATTTTACTTCCTTTTTTCTAATAAGTGGAATCCTAGAGAATTGCTTTTAGACATTTTAAGATCTAATTTTGACAGAGGGACAGAGTTAAGAAAATAGAAAGATATATTTAGCCTTACATATAAAGGATATTAATGTTTGACCTGATGGCATTACAGTGAAATATGATAAAGGGTCACCTGGTCCACATAAGTAAATAAATCTATGTTCTCTTTGGGGGAAGAAAATCAATGAAGGTTCTGTTGTATCCTTTTATAGTATTTACATATACTCAGTCACACAATGGAGCAAGGATATTTTATAAGTAAAATATATCTAACAAAATAGTACATAATTTCATCAGAAAACCAATGTATATTTCTAGTGGTAAAAGAAATCAGATGATTTTTCATACATTAATATTGTCATACCTCTTTTTACCTCTTATTTTCATTTAAATTAATTATATAGAATTATTTATTAGTAATTTTAAAAAATCACCCAATGTTGACTTTAGTCCTTAATACTTGGTCCTGCTTTTTAAAAATGGCACACTGGTGGACTGGTGGGCTTCCCTGGTGGTCTAGTGGTTAGGAGTCCATCTGTCAATGCAGGAGACCCAGACTGGATCTCTGGTATGGGACGATTCAACATGCACAGAGCAAATAAGCCCAGGCACCACAGCTACCAAGCCCATGTGCTACAACTATAGAAGCCTGTGCACCTAGGGCCCGTGCTCCACAATTAGAGAAGCCACTGCCGTGAGAAGCCTGTGCACTACAAGTAGAGAGAGTCAGCACCCAGAAATGAAGACCCAGCATAGCTCCTCACCCCAAATGGCACACCAGTATGTGTGTTAAACTTAGAAACTTAAACCATAGAATTCTGAAAGAAGGTAACTATCTTAAGTCATCTACAGCTTAAAAGTTAGAATAGTTATTATTTAAGTACACACAAAAGGTACTTGAGTTTAGACTTAAGTAATACAGTAAAAGTATGATTTTTAAGAAATTATAGAAATATCTTAATTTTCCTTTATTGCTCAAAGATAACACTACCATGATTATTTTAGAGATTTGATGAGCAAATGTTCTGTTCCATGTGGTACACTAGTCAAAACATAGATTTTAATCTTGTCTCCTTTTCATAATTTTTATAAAGTAGATATTATTATCTATATTTTTTAAAAGCTATTAGAAACTGAAATTTATTCATATTTATTAGCTCCTCTAAGCCACATATATAAACAATATGTGGTTATATCTGGCTCTAAAGCCCATATAATATACCATGATAAAAAATGAATTTACTGTGTTACTAAAATATTTGACCCACACCCAAGGCAGGAGGCACTGATAATTTATCTTTGGTTCTCAGTTCTTCTTTACTATAATAAAAATAAATACATGATTTAAAAAATTAATTAGCATGAGTATTCAACAACTTATTTTTGATGGAATGAATTACCCTCTAACATAGTATGTTGTTTAGGGGACATACATAATGACCTGTCATCATTTTGTGGTAAAAGAAATCAGATGATTTTTCATACATTAATATTGTCATACCTCTTTTTACCTCTTATTTTCATTTAAATTAATTATATAGAATTATTTATTAGTAATTTTAAAAAATCACCCAATGTTGACTTTAGTCCTTAATACTTGGTCCTGCTTTTTAAAATGGCACACTGGTGGACTGGTGGGCTTCCTGGTGGTCTAGTGGTTAGGAGTCCATCTGTCAATGCAGGAGACCCAGACTGGATCTCTGGTATGGGACGATTCAACATGCACAGAGCAAATAAGCCCAGGCACCACAGCTACCAAGCCCATGTGCTACAACTATAGAAGCCTGTGCACCTAGGGCCCGTGCTCCACAATTAGAGAAGCCACTGCCGTGAGAAGCCTGTGCACTACAAGTAGAGAGAGTCAGCACCCAGAAATGAAGACCCAGCATAGCTCCTCACCCCAAATGGCACACCAGTATGTGTGTTAAACTTAGAAACTTAAACCATAGAATTCTGAAAGAAGGTAACTATCTTAAGTCATCTACAGCTTAAAAGTTAGAATAGTTATTATTTAAGTACACACAAAAGGTACTTGAGTTTAGACTTAAGTAATACAGTAAAAGTATGATTTTTAAGAAATTATAGAAATATCTTAATTTTCCTTTATTGCTCAAAGATAACACTACCATGATTATTTTAGAGATTTGATGAGCAAATGTTCTGTTCCATGTGGTACACTAGTCAAAACATAGATTTTAATCTTGTCTCCTTTTCATAATTTTTATAAAGTAGATATTATTATCTATATTTTTAAAAAAGCTATTAGAAACTGAAATTTATTCATATTTATTAGCTCCTCTAAGCCACATATATAAACAATATGTGGTTATATCTGGCTCTAAAGCCCATATAATATACCATGATAAAAAATGAATTTACTGTGTTACTAAAATATTTGACCCACACCCAAGGCAGGAGGCACTGATAATTTATCTTTGGTTCTCAGTTCTTCTTTACTATAATAAAAATAAATACATGATTTAAAAAATTAATTAGCATGAGTATTCAACAACTTATTTTTTGATGGAATGAATTACCCTCTAACATAGTATGTTGTTTAGGGGGCATACATAATGACCTGTCATCATTTTGTGGAAATATTTTTATAGGCTATAGTAATTTTCTATCTTTGAAGAATGTCAGTCTTAAAGATAGATTAACATGGTGTTGACCACTAGAGGGCTTAAAATTCACAATCCTCAGTAATAATCTAGTAGTACTGATGGACAATTCACAAAGGGCTTCTGGTAAGTAGACACACTGACTCAATGGATCTCATGTGACCAACGTTATAATTAAAGTCAATTTTAATACTTGTCGGCATCTTTAATTGTAAAAAAATATGTTATTAGGGCATTTTCCAATTACAATTATTGTAAAATTACACAACTATTTTACAAGTGCTAATTGATAAATTTCCCAGAGAATCAGTGAAATTGGAATATAATGTAACTGAAGTCTTGGAATTAATAGTGCAGAGGGGCCCTTAGAATACTTACTGGGAATAGAAACCCATAGACTGAAGGAGAGTCTCTGGAGAGCAGGAAAGCAAGAGATGACAAAGGAGGAAAGAAAACCAACCAGAAAATTTTTGAGTATTCTGTTGGAAGGGTTGGTATGTACCTGGCAATGAGAGACAAGGGTTGAGTGATTAAGTGATAATAATAATTATAGAAGTGGCATTTATTGGACTTATACTATGCCACGACTCTTCAAAGGCATTAACATATATGAATTCACTGAAATATCTCACGAACCTCAGATATTTGCTCTATTCTTCTTTTTATTTTACAAATAAGGAAACAGACCCTTGCCCCACTGTCCCAAAATTAAAAAGCATTTGGTGAAGGCTTTGGCAGATACAAAGAAGCTTTTCTAAGCACATAAAGTCTATGAAGACTCAAGGTTTGGAGCTTGTTGAGTTCAAGATCTAGGACAAAATATACCATGATAAAAAATGAATCTACTGTGTTACTAAAATATTTGACCCACACCCAAGGCAGGAGGCACTGATAATTTATCTTTGGTTCTCAGTTCTTCTTTACTATAATAAAAATAAATACATGATTTAAAAAATTAATTAGCATGAGTATTCAACAACTTATTTTTTGATGGAATGAATTACCCTCTAACATAGTATGTTGTTTAGGGGACATACATAATGACCTGTCATCATTTTGTGGAAATATTTTTATAGGCTATAGTAATTTTCTATCTTTGAAGAATGTCAGTCTTAAAGATAGATTAACATGGTGTTGACCACTAGAGGGCTTAAAATTCACAATCCTCAGTAATAATCTAGTAGTACTGATGGACAATTCACAAAGGGCTTCTGGTAAGTAGACACACTGACTCAATGGATCTCATGTGACCAACGTTATAATTAAAGTCAATTTTAATACTTGTCGGCATCTTTAATTGTAAAAAAATATGTTATTAGGGCATTTTCCAATTACAATTATTGTAAAATTACACAACTATTTTACAAGTGCTAATTGATAAATTTCCCAGAGAATCAGTGAAATTGGAATATAATGTAACTGAAGTCTTGGAATTAATAGTGCAGAGGGGCCCTTAGAATACTTACTGGGAATAGAAACCCATAGACTGAAGGAGAGTCTCTGGAGAGCAGGAAAGCAAGAGATGACAAAGGAGGAAAGAAAACCAACCAGAAAATTTTTGAGTATTCTGTTGGAAGGGTTGGTATGTACCTGGCAATGAGAGACAAGGGTTGAGTGATTAAGTGATAATAATAATTATAGAAGTGGCATTTATTGGACTTATACTATGCCACGACTCTTCAAAGGCATTAACATATATGAATTCACTGAAATATCTCACGAACCTCAGATATTTGCTCTATTCTTCTTTTTATTTTACAAATAAGGAAACAGACCCTTGCCCCACTGTCCCAAAATTAAAAAAAAAGCATTTGGTGAAGGCTTTGGCAGATACAAAGAAGCTTTTCTAAGCACATAAAGTCTATGAAGACTCAAGGTTTGGAGCTTGTTGAGTTCAAGATCTAGGACAAAACAATGGTCCCAGATGAGAATGCATTGTTCATGAGCTTTGGAAGAACCAAGATCAGTGCATTTAATAGTACCTGATAGTCGGAAGTTAAAAGTCATAAAAAACTACCTGATAATTGAAAGTTGAGAAATTGCACATGGTCTAAAATCTTGTTTGAAGGCCTAGGCGGAGAAAAATACAGTAAATTACACTGTTAGATGACTAGACATTTAAAAGCTGACCTTGCCATAGGTTCTTAATGGCTTTAAGTAATAAAAACAAAGCAAAATACAACAGAAAATAAATGCCTAATGTACTGCTTATGTGTTTTGTAGCAATTTCTGGCAATTAAATTTCTTGGTTCAGCCAGCAGTGAGGAAATCTTGCATCTTTTTTTATTTTAATTTTTATTTTACTTTTTGCTTTTACAGAATTTTGTTGTTTACAGATATGTATGATCTCAGATTAATCATATGTATATACCCCCCCCCCATCCTACCCCTCCAGGCCATCACACAGCACCCCTGCAGAAATCCTGCATTTTTAAAATATTTAATTAATTAATTAATTAATTTGGCTGCACTGGGTTTTAGTTCAACATACAGGATTTTTTGTTGCAGCATGAGGGCTTCTCTCTAGTTGCTATTTTTTAGCTTAGTTGTTCTGAAATATGTGGGATCTTAGTTTTCCACCAGGGATCAAACCTGTGGCCCTACAGGGAAAGCTCAGATTCCTAACCACTGGACTGCCAGGGAATTCCCTTATGATGGTTTTAAACAGAAACACACTCAAGGCTACCATATACAGTATGAGTAATATAACTACAGAAAAGAATATTTCAGAGAAGAAAGTGATGAAGACATTAACTTAGTCATTGTCTCTGGCAAAATGTCATTCATGGGTGATGCCAAAAACTATAACTGTGCAATATTCTCTAGGAGTACTCAGCCCCTTGAATGCAGGGACAGATTAATAGATAGCTTGATTTGACTAGAGTTTAAGTTTTGTTAGGAAAGAATGCTTGAGGAAGAAAGGGAAAGGGGAGTTAAGAACATTTGTTGGGATGTAGTTACAGGGCTAAATCATGAAAACAAGCAGAGTGACATGTGAAGACATGGGATTATGATGAATAAAAGCAAGTTCTAGGGCTTCCCCTGGTGGTCCAGTGGGTAAGGACACCGCCTTGCAGTGCAAGGGGCGCCAGTTCGACCCCTGGCCTGGGAAGATCCCACATTCCGCGGAGCGGCTGGATTGATGTGTCCAATTACCGAGCCGGAGCTCTGGGGCGCATGCGCCCAGAGCCGGCGCTCTGCAGCGACAGACGCCACCGCGATGGGAGGCCCACAGGAGCCAAAGAACAAAGACGGATGAAAATAGAGAAATGAAAGACCAACAGAAGTGGCCCGCCCATCCCCCTCCCTCCCCACCCCATTCCCCCCAAAAGATAAATAAATAAATAAAATAAATGTTTAAAAAAAAAAAAGTAAGTTCTAGGGTCAATGAATTGGTGGTCTTGATGATGGAGTACTAGAGTACTAGAGACTGGAAAAACAGAGGATAGAATGAAATGCTTAAAACTGAAATTCAGAGATGGTACAGTTTGAGGCAATGACAAGCTCAAGGCATGTCATGTGAGTGGTCGTTAATTTGAGCCAAGGAAACAAAAGCACTTAGAGGCTAAAGCGGTAGTTGGATCATCTAATTGGATTTTGAATTAGATAGCCATGATGACAGGAAAGGTACAGATGAGCAACAATCAATTACTCAGTGGTCCATGCATGGTCTAAAGAGAAGGGACACAGAGTGGCAAAGTACGAGACTGTATGTTTCAAAAGATGTGGAAGTGTAGAAATGGGAAAGAGGAGTGACTGTTTGGAAGTAGGAACAGGGAGCAGAGAGGCCACTCACTCAAGCTCCAGGCATAAATGGTACTTAGAGTATGAGAGGCAAATGTAAACTCTTACATTTGAAGGGCTCATGGGAAAGCAGTGTCTCTAGGAGTCAAGTTAAAATTCAGAAAAACTCTGAAGGAAATGTTCCGTGAAGAGGATGATGAAGAAGGGTTTTCTGATGACAGGAAATAAACTTGGTCAAGAGGGCTTAGATGGTGGAGAGCCCAGGAGATGTGTGGTCAGATTAGTGGGGCCATGAGGAGGGCGGGAATGAATGCCTGCATGAAACTGAGTCATCTAGGAACCGTGGAATTCCCACGGGCAATACAGGAAAACAGGTTTTAGAGGCATGATGGGATTTGTTTCAGAAGTCACAGGAAACATGAATTAAAGGTCACGGGATGGCTGGTTTTACCTGCAGCTATAGGTGGGACAGTGGTGGAGCCACAGTTGCATTCCTGGGTTTTAGAACAAGGAGTAGCTGGAGATCTTTTTAATACAGTTCATAAGGTTCTCATGGTAAGTATACTGGGTGGTTTGCCATTCCCTCCTCCAGAGGCCTGGCGTGCTGCAGTCTATGGGGTCACAAAGAGCTGGACACAACTGGGTGACTGAACAAAAACAGCTGGAGATCTCGGGCCCTAAGTTGCTCAGGAAATGCAGTAATGCAGTGCCCTTTGCTTCCCATTAAGCGCCCTCTTTACTAAGTAATTCCATTTATTTTTTAAAAACTCCATAGAATCCATAAGACCAGAAGTCGTATAGACTTCTGATCTGTGAACCTTTCCAGACTTCCACATCTCATAGTCATTTCCTCTATAACCCAAGCCACTTTGCATAAATAGTTCTTTGAACCAGTATGACATCTTATTGTTATTATTTTATATATCTGTTTCTCCCAGTACACGGTTAACTCCGTGAGCCACAGAATGTGGCTTATTTTGTATTTGTACTACAAAATACATCATAATGGCACAATTCAGGAACAAGCTTAAGAACTATTAAGTGCCTTAAAGGCTTTTAAAAAGTGACTTAAGGTGAATTAAGGGTTTCCCTGGTGGCTCAGTAGTGAAGAATTCTCTTGCCAATGCAGAAGACATGCATTTGATCCCTGAGTCAGAAAGATCTGGGAAAATCCCATGGATAGAGGAGTTTGATGAGCTCCAGTCCATGGGGTCGTAAAACAGTTGGACTTAGTGACTGAACAACAACTTGGGAAAGATTAACCCATGGATAGAGGAGTTTGATGAAGTTCAGATTGGGGTTTGAGCAGGAAATAAACTTGGTCAAGAGGGCTTAGATGGTGGAGAGCCCAGGAGATGTGTGGTCAGATTAGTGGGGCCATGAGGAGGCGAATGAATGCCTGCATGAAACTGAGTCATCTAGGAACCGTGGAATTCCCACGGGCAATACAGGAAAACAGGTTTTAGAGGCATGATGGGATTTGTTTCAGAAGTCACAGGAAACATGAATTAAAGGTCACGGGATGGCTGGTTTTACCTGCAGCTATAGGTGGGACAGTGGTGGAGCCACAGTTGCATTCCTGGGTTTTAGAACAAGGAGTAGCTGGAGATCTTTTTAATACAGTTCATAAGGTTCTCATGGTAAGTATACTGGGTGGTTTGCCATTCCCTCCTCCAGAGGCCTGGCGTGCTGCAGTCTATGGGGTCACAAAGAGCTGGACACAACTGGGTGACTGAACAAAAACAGCTGGAGATCTCGGGCCCTAAGTTGCTCAGGAAATGCAGTAGTGCAGTGCCCTTTGCTTCCCATTAAGCGCCCTCTTTACTAAGTAATTCCATTTATTTTTTAAAAACTCCATAGAATCCATAAGACCAGAAGTCGTATAGACTTCTGATCTGTGAACCTTTCCAGACTTCCACATCTCATAGTCATTTCCTCTATAACCCAAGCCACTTTGCATAAATAGTTCTTTGAACCAGTATGACATCTTATTGTTATTATTTTTATATATCTGTTTCTCCCAGTACACGGTTAACTCCGTGAGCCACAGAATGTGGCTTATTTTGTATTTGTACTACAAAATACATCATAATGGCACAATTCAGGAACAAGCTTAAGAACTATTAAGTGCCTTAAAGGCTTTTAAAAAGTGACTTAAGGTGAATTAAGGGTTTCCCTGGTGGCTCAGTAGTGAAGAATTCTCTTGCCAATGCAGAAGACATGCATTTGATCCCTGAGTCAGAAAGATCCCTGGGAAAATCCCATGGATAGAGGAGTTTGATGAGCTCCAGTCCATGGGGTCGTAAAACAGTTGGACTTAGTGACTGAACAACAACAAAAATAAATTAAAAGACCACTTCAGTAGTATTAGTATTATGATTAACTGTTGAGAATTTCCTATGGCTGGACACTATACTAGATGTAGTGTATACCCAATCCTAATCTGGTAGATTTCTTAGTCAACAGAGGTTGCTATAACAAGTATACTACAGAGTGTGTAGCTTAAACAATATTTACTTCTCACCTTTTGGGAAGTCTGAGATCAGAGTACCAGTGTGGCTGGGCTCTCGGTGAAGGCCCTCTTGCTGGTGTACAGATGAAGCTCTTCTCTTTGTATCCTCACATGGTGAAGAGCAGGAAAAGTAAAGGAACAAGTTGTCTCCTGTGTGCCTCTTCTTATAAGACGATTAACCCTTTCATGAAAACTCCATCCTCATGGTCTCATTACCTCCCAAATGCTCTGCTTTCTATTATTGTCACATTGAGGATTAGGATTTTAATGTATAAATTGTGGAGACACAAACATTCAGTTCACAACAGTAGATGATATTATTGCCATTTTACAGACAAAGAGCTGGGACTCAGTCTCAACGTTCTATCACAATTGCTCTCTTGATTCCATTTATGTTCTCATCCTAAATTCCTAAGATATAGGAGTTTAATTATAGCCAGCACAGATTTAATGCTGCAGTGACACAGAGAAAATGAAGATTGTTAATTTTATTGTTATATTTACTCTTTAATAATGTGGCTCTTTAAAACAAATTAAAAAAAAAAAAAGCTTTCTGGAGAGTAGAATAATACAAAAGGAAAAAATGACTGATATCATTCAAATTTGATCAAAACTTACTTTGGTTTACAGGACAAAATATGCAAATTACACTCTGAGCTAGGAATATGCAAAGAACTCTTCAAACACTAATTCTGCCCAGACCAAAAGGAATATGGAAATGTTCCAGAGGGTTATGAAGTGTCACAGAAATTCTGACATAGTTAATAAACTACAGAACTCTATTTTACATTTAAATTATTTGAATTATAGCACACTTTTTAGAATATGAGAGACCAAGTAGCCTCATGGACTTTTAATTTTGTAACACTCTTTTCCTAGTTGAAAGTTGGTGAATATCGAGAGCCCATGTTGAGTTTGACCGCAAATTAAAAAATTGACCACTTCAGTAGTATTAGTATTATGATTAACTGTTGAGAATTTCCTATGGCTGGACACTATACTAGATGTAGTGTATACCCAATCCTAATCTGGTAGATTTCTTAGTCAACAGAGGTTGCTATAACAAGTATACTACAGAGTGTGTAGCTTAAACAATATTTACTTCTCACCTTTTGGGAAGTCTGAGATCAGAGTACCAGTGTGGCTGGGCTCTCGGTGAAGGCCCTCTTGCTGGTGTACAGATGAAGCTCTTCTCTTTGTATCCTCACATGGTGAAGAGCAGGAAAAGTAAAGGAACAAGTTGTCTCCTGTGTGCCTCTTCTTATAAGACGATTAACCCTTTCATGAAAACTCCATCCTCATGGTCTCATTACCTCCCAAATGCTCTGCTTTCTATTATTGTCACATTGAGGATTAGGATTTTAATGTATAAATTGTGGAGACACAAACATTCAGTTCACAACAGTAGATGATATTATTGCCATTTTACAGACAAAGAGCTGGGACTCAGTCTCAACGTTCTATCACAATTGCTCTCTTGATTCCATTTATGTTCTCATCCTAAATTCCTAAGATATAGGAGTTTAATTATAGCCAGCACAGATTTAATGCTGCAGTGACACAGAGAAAATGAAGATTGTTAATTTTATTGTTATATTTACTCTTTAATAATGTGGCTCTTTAAAACAAATTAAAAAAAAAAAAAGCTTTCTGGAGAGTAGAATAATACAAAAGGAAAAAATGACTGATATCATTCAAATTTGATCAAAACTTACTTTGGTTTACAGGACAAAATATGCAAATTACACTCTGAGCTAGGAATATGCAAAGAACTCTTCAAACACTAATTCTGCCCAGACCAAAAGGAATATGGAAATGTTCCAGAGGGTTATGAAGTGTCACAGAAATTCTGACATAGTTAATAAACTACAGAACTCTATTTTACATTTAAATTATTTGAATTATAGCACACTTTTTAGAATATGAGAGACCAAGTAGCCTCATGGACTTTTAATTTTGTAACACTCTTTTCCTAGTTGAAAGTTGGTGAATATCGAGAGCCCATGTTGAGTTTGACCAAGTCATAATCCCAAAGTATCCCTGAGGTGAATCTTGCCTTCTAAGTGACACAAGAACAGAAACTTCCTTCATTGGTCAGAGCTTAGGTGTGCAAGGCCAGAGTAGGAGTTCTCTGTCTTTAGAGAGAGAAAGATTTGAGTACACTTTAGAAGCAACAAAGCACCATATTTCTTTATTCTGATCTTCTGGGGCATTCACAGGAATATCAGGTTGAATCTGGACAAATAAAAGAATTCCAACTATATACTCAGTGATCAAAACATTCTATTGCTAGTACTGTACATGCGAGAATAGCTTCACTGCACCTGGGAGACGAGAGAAGAAAGAGCAGTCGCAAGCATTTTTTGGAACAAAGAATGGTTGTAAGGGCTGGTGTCCATTGATAGGTCTTTAATACGTAAAATTATCTAATTAATAATTAATAATTAGATAATTAATACTAATTATCTTTATCCAAGTGGCCCACTAAATCAGATGATGCAGTAAAATAACTAAATCCAGTAAAACACTAGGTCTTAAATTATGAATATATAGTTAGGTGGTTCACACCCTGATATGCAGATAATTTGCAAACATTCACTTAATTTGATGCTTCATAGGCATAACTCGAGGTTTAAGGGCACATGGAGCCGTAGCTGGTTCATTAAATAATCAGTAGCCTATGGAAGGGGTCAGCCAGCCGATCAAATTTGGAATTTAACTCTGTGGGTCACAACCTCCGACGGACTGATACTAAAGTTTCATTGGCTACAGCCCAAACTACTGGACTCTTAAAGAACCTTCAGGGTCTTACCCAGGTTTAACTCTTTGAACACTCCACAATTTCTGTCTAGACCAAGTAAGACCAGGTCAATTCTTTCACATAACTGCCAGACACATCTCAATAGAATTTATCACACTGAGAGTTTTTTAAAACTTTGAACAGAAAACAGGAACAACAAGAGTTACTAAATATTATTAGGCATTACTAAATTTATCAACTATGGTCTCAGATTCCTGCTTTTACCTTTAATCTTTATTTGCTGATTCTGTTGACTATAGCTTTCCTAAAATCAGCCATCCTGCCAAGACTTCAGTGTTGAGGGAAGTAAATTAGGAGGAGTCAGGATTTGGGGTTGACCATATAGGAATGATTTTGGCTGATATGGTAAATAAGAAAGGCAAGAGCTTGTATTTCGAAGGGTCAGCTAAGAAACAGAAAGTTAGTATAAAAGATCCTGAGTTAGAACTGTCAGGTGTAGGGAGCAGAAAACTAGGTACAGAGACTGGGAAGGAGAAATTCAGAGACCTAGAAAGGATGGAAAATAAAGATGGATTTTCTGGCTCAGTGGTAAAGAATCTGCTTGTGCCTGCAGTGCAGGAGACTCAGGAGATGTGGATTCAATCCCTGGGTCAGGAAGATCCCCTGGAGAAGGAAATGGTACTGACTCCAATATTCTTGCCTGGAAAATTCCATGGACAGAGGAGCCTGACAAGCTACAGTCCATAGGGTCACGAAAAGCTGGACATAACTTAGCAACTAAACAACAGGTACTTAATCATATGAGTGGGTCTAACAGGAGGTTAGACTCAAAAGCATAGTCTAAATAGTTGTAGATCATTATTATTAGTGATTCTTAGCTATTTTTATTATCTTTATACTAAAGTTACTATAGCAGAGATTCTTACAGAGCTCTTATCTAAGACCTCATGTTTTAAAAATACTGGGCTTGAATGAACGGTTAATTAGACACAAGTGGGACTGCATGGAGTAGGAGAACGAAGGGTGGGAGCCAGCCAGTTTTCCTACCTATAGGACTCTGAGAGAAAGTGCACTTCAGTTTGCATTCCAGCTCATCACATATACCTGTATAATTGAAATAAAACCATTTAAATCTCTCTCATAATATTTAATATGTTGGGTTGGTGTGGTAATAAATGAAGTACTATATGACCATAATTGATTTAGAGTAGCCATTCAGTAAACGTTAACTTTCATTCTTCCTCATCTACCACTTAAGCATCCCTTACAATTCTAGGTGTAGTCTTCTACATCTCACTAGACTCTTTTATTTATTTATTTATTTTCATCCATCTTTATTCTTTGGCCTGTGTGGGCCTCCCATTGCTGTGGCCTCTCTCATCACAGAGCACTAGCTCTGGGTGCATGAGCTCCAGGGCACTGGCTCCTAATGGGACACACCAGTCCTGCTGCTCTGTGGCATGGGGGATCTTCCCAGGCCAGGGATCAAACTGGTGCCCCTTGCACTGCAAGGCAGGCTCTTTGCCCACTGGACCACCAGGGAAGCCCATCTCACTAGTGTCTTTAGTATTTGACTATAGGAAATATGTCATGTGTTTGTGGATTTTTGTTTGTTTTGTTTTTTAGCTTTTGACTGTATAGCTTGTGAGATCTTAGTTCGCCACGACCAGGGATGGAACCCTTGGCAGTGACAGCATGGAGTCTTAATCATTTGACTGTCAGGGATTTCCTGTGCTGTCTTTGCATCAGCAGTATCTGCTTTGTGAATGGTAGATGATCAAAACTGTAGTTCACAAACTTGGTGTGTCTGGAAAGTACTCTCCTCTTAAAAGACACCAGGTTGATAAAATAGACAACATCTAAAGTTTAAGACATTCAGAAATTATCAAGGGGCTTTAAAAAACCCATATAAACATTATTTATAATTTGTGATATCAATAAGATTTATTTTAGAGTACTGATGGAACTTGTTGTTGGTAGAAACTGGAAATACAGTATAAAGTCAGCTAAAATACTCTGAAATGGGCCTGCTCTCAATTATATTAATTAAAACTACAAGATATTTGCTTTTTCAGCATCCTTTGTCCCTGATGTAGAATTCACTTAAAAGATGCAGAGGTGAGGAATATCTTGTGGTGGAGGAGGGAGCCGAGGGGTAATTGGAACATACCAAATTAAGCTGATACTTGAATGAAAAATTATTTCTAACACTATTACCAGGGACAACAAAGAGGCATGTCAAGAAGAGAACATCTGTATAATAGATAGAAAATTGAAGATGGAGTACAAATATGCAGTCAGAACGTTTGAGTTGGTACTCCAGGAATAAAGTACTCCTGGTTTGGATGAGGGTGTATTCAGAGAGGGATAAGAGTCAAATATAACTGATTACATGAGTGTCATTCCATAACTCAATATGATTGCTGGTTGCTCCCAGAGCACACTCACATCCACACATTCCAGCAAGGCTGCCCTTCCATCTCAGCAGTTTCACTGGTTACTGGATCATCCAAATGAGCATACACATACACTATAACATCTTACATCTTACAAGACAAACAAACAACCTTGCCTGCTTTCACATCTGTCCATATTGTACCCTATTTGTAGAAAAATTCAAGAATTGCCAATGCTCATCTCTATGCCCTATCTTCCTATTCTTTTTTTAAACATGGACATTCTTTTGTTTGTTTGTTTTTTTACTTTTTGGGGGGGTTGGGGAGGGAAGGGGGCAGGCGGGCCACTTCTATTGGTCTTTCATTTGTCTATTTTCATCCATCTTTGTTCTTTGGCCCACGTGGGCCTCCCATCGCAGTGACCTCTGCTGTCGCAGAGCACTGGCTCTGGGCGCATGCGCTCCAGAGCTCCGGCTCCGTAACTGGGCAATATCCGTCCAGCCTCTCCGTGGCATTGGGATCTTCCCAGGCCAGAGATCAAACCGGCGCCCGTTGCACTGCAAGGCAGTGTCCTTACCCACTGGACCACCAGGGAAGTCCCCTATTCTTTTTTGAAATCACTCACAAGTCTTTCTTCCCCATTCAACTAAAATTACTCTTGTTAAGGCCACTTGGGATCTTTTGTTGCTCGATCTAATAATTTTTAATCATCAAGTTACTTGACCTCTCATCAGAATTTGGCACAGTTAATTATTTACTCTTTTTTAAAAATCACTTTCTTCACTTGGACTTCTGGACGACATTCTCACTCATTATTATAATCTCATTCATTTTTTCCCCTCACTCCTAAGGGGATTCCTCTTTACTTTCTGAATCTCTAAATTTCGGAATTTCCCAAAGCTCAGCACTTGGAACACCACAGTTCTTTAATTATACTTAGTCCTTTAGTGATCTCAATCCAATTTTATGATTTCAAATGATATGAATATAGGATATTTTCCAAAATTCTCTTACTCTTAGCTCTGGCTTTTCTCCTAAACTTCACTTTTATATACCCAGTTGTTTGTCTGACTTCATTTTAATCTTCACCTGGATTAGAACGGATATCTCAAACCGTACTTGTCTCAAACTTACTCCTGATTCCCCCACCGAACAGCCAAATTGGCTCTTCAGTCATCTCTGCAAGCCATTACATAGTTAATGAAAATTCCATCTTCACAGTTGCTCATGGCAAAACTCTAAAATCTTCCTTGATTCTTTTCTGTATCTCACATCCCATCCATCAGTAAATTTTGTTGGTTCCATTTTAAAGTATATCCTGAATCTCTTCATTTCTCAACATCTCCATTGTTACCACTCTGGTTCAAGATATCATAAACTCTCACCTCAGTTAATGCCAGAGTCTCTCACTTGTCTCCTTACATCTGCTCTAGATACATAGAATCTATTTTCCGACAGCAATTGGTGTGAATTGTAAACATATGTAAAATTATGCCATCTTTTCTGCAATGAATGAAACCCAAAACCTGTTATCTGACTGTCTGACCATCAAAGCCCTACATAATTTACCTCCTGCTCCCACCCTGAATCTGGCTGCTCCCATTCTTTGCTTTGTTTACTGTGCTCCAGACATACTGGTCTTCTTGCTGTTTCACAGCTTTGCACTCGTCATTACCTTTGGCCAAGGCATAGATAGCCAAAGCATGATTTTCTTCCCTCAGTTTCTTCTTGTCTTTGTTTAAATGTCATCTTATTATGATACAACAACCTTCTTCCCAGACCCTACCTATTCATTCAGCTCTCTTGGATACTGGACTGTAGTCCTTCCTGGCTCATTAGCTTAGAGCCTAGGCCTCAGAAGCTGATCTAGTATCTGCCTTCCAATTTATCTTTCCTAATTCTAGCTAACCTCTCAAGTTAGCTGCCAATCCTAGTCTTGGCCCTGTCTAACTTTGACCACAGTTGAAACCAGCTGCCCACCTGAGAAGTTTCTCAAATTGGCAGCTCAGTTCTCTGGCCTGTTCTCTGATAATGCTAGCACTGTTACTATGCCTCTGAACTCTGATGATGAAAGAAGGCCTCTGTCTGGCTTGTAAGAGAGACAACAATGAGTAAAAGGACAGAAAGAGAATTAGATGGCCCAGTTGACTAGGCTTGGCTTCATAACAGGCCTTGGATAAATTCTAGTCTTCTCTTAAAACTTCTTTTGTAAATCAAGTGAAGTATACTTGCCTAAGAAATAAACTCTTCCCTTTGACATAATTCAAATAATATATTTCTCTTAAAAGTGAATGGGAGGGCTTCCCTGGTGGTCCAGTGGGTAAGGACACCACCTTGCAGTGCAAGGGGCACCGGTTCAATCCCTGACCTAGGAGGATCCCACGTGCCACGGAGCGGCTAGACCGATGTGTCCAATTACCGAACTGGAGCTCTGGAGGGCATGCACCCAGAGCTGGTGCTCTGCGACAACAGAGGCCACCACGATGGGAGGCCCACACCGGCCAGAGAACAAAGATGGATGAAACTAGACAAATGAAAGACCAGTGGAAGTGGCCTGCCCACCCCCTTCCCTGCCCACCCCCACCAAAAATAAATAAATAAATAAATGTTAAAAAAAAAAAGTGAATGGGAGCTTATATAATCAGGAATTGAGCAAAAGTATAAAATTACTATTCAAGAGGAGATTAATCAGTGTTAATTAAAGCATGAAGATTCATATTAATTTTTTCAGATCATATAAAATTAGAAATAGCACAGGGACCTATATTAAACTGAAAAGTCTAATTGAAACTGGTGTTCACGGTGATTTTAAGTTTAAAGATAATGAGCCAAATCGAGAGCCAGAATGATAAAGATCTTTAAAAATATTCTGGTCAGCAAGAAAGCTTTCAAGAAAACTAGAAGAAGTAAACTCAGATTTTTTTACAGCCCCAATACTTTTACCATTGCTGTTTGAATAGCCATTTAAACCGCCATTTATATGGACACTATTTTGTCTCTCTTCTCCTTCTCTACTAGCAAACAGTGATTTGTTTGTAACATGTCATTGCCATTCTTAAAAGTATTGATACTGGCTGTCCTTCAAGTCCCTAAGAATCAATGGCACAATCCTTTATATGACATGCACACTCTTGCTTCTTAAGACTCACCCCGGATTACTTGTCAATTTCTGTACTCTTAGCTATAAAATAGGAGTCTCCTTACTGTCCAGGAGATTTTGCTGTTTTAGGCCTCTGTTAGGATTATTTTCCCATCCAGCAATGCCTATTGTATCTTCCTTTCCTGGCTGGGAGAATCTTGCATATTCTTTAAGTCTAGATAAGAATTCACTCCCTAAGGAAGGTAGTTACTCTCCTCAAGCAGGAACTTTTAGAGTTTTTCTCATTGACAAAGGTGAAATGACAGTTTAGATGTTAAAACATATCTAAGTCTAGTATTTGGAACATAAAGAACACATGGCATGCTTACATAAAGTTTCTCAGTTTACAAGCTTAAGTCATTTTTATAAAGAATGAATTGTCAAAGGGGATCCTTCAGGGGTGCTGTGTGATGGTCGGGAGGGGTGGGAAGGGGGGGGATATACATATGACTAATCTGGGAACATACATATCTGTAAACAACAAAACTCTGTAAAAGTTAAAAGCAAAATAAAGGTTTAAAAAGAAAAAAAAAAAAAGAATGAGTTCTCTATATTTCCAGAGCAGGAGAATATAATGCAGTTAAATGTGATGATGTGATTAAAAAAAAAAACCACACACACATCAACTTAAGCTCCATTGGGTGTTTTAGCATACCAATAACCTCTTGGAATACACTGAAAGTGAAAAAAAAAAAGTGAAAATGAAAGCCGCTCAGTCGTGTCCAACTCTGCAACCCCATGGAGGAAACATGGAATTCTCCAGGCAAGAGTACTGGAGTGGGTTGCCATGCCTTTCTCCAGGGGATCCTCCCAACTCAAGGATCAAACCCAGGTCTTCTGCATTGCAGGTGGATTCTTTTTTTTTTTGAAACAAATAAGCTTTTAATAGGCACATATCTCATCAGCCAGTAAAATATTCTCCTTAAAATCACATTTTCTCTTTCCACATTTACACCAAAAATGCAAAAGTAACTAACATGCTTGCAGCTAAATAGAACTAGTAGTAAATTTTTTAACTTCCCCAAGTAAGTTTCTGGATAGTGCCATTTTATTTTTATTTTATTTTATTTTTTTAAACCTTTATTTTCCTTTTAACTTTTACAGAGTTTTGTTGTTTACAGATATGTATGTTCCCAGATTAGTCATATGTATATCATCCCCTTCCCACCCCTACCGACCATCACACAGCACCCCTGAAGGATCCCCTTTTCTCACAGACCAATGACCATAGCTATTTTCTTCACTTATGATAGTACAGGCCTTCATGCTACTTCCTTTACGCCTCCCACATTCTGTTTCTTCTTTACCATCTGAGCCACCAGGGAAGCCTTGAAATACATTATACTCATCCAAATGTTTCTAAGAGTCTGAAACAAAGATCACTGAAGCAATTCCTTATTTTTAAAAGTTTTCAAAAATAGTGACAAGATTCATTTAATTAATGGTTTGTGTGTTTGCATGTGTGCTTAAAGGATCTCAGATACAGATAAAAATATTCAGGTGAAAGACACACTGATAGAAGAAGACAGTCACCATGTTTCACTCTGCTTTTAAAACTGGCTATTCATGTGAATTGCTATTGCTTGCTAGCATGGTTAAAGACAAGAAATTCTTAGAATTCCTTGAGCAGCTGGGTGGAAAAGCCAGCCACCATCCCAAATACATCTTTGTCTTGACGATTCTTATATTATAGCCAGACTTACGAAAAGCCAAACCTTCAAATAATAGCCCTGCTTCCTGTGCACTGGCAGGTTCTGATTAGCTGGCAGCCAGATCTCCGGCAAAATCCAGACCTTTTATGTTCTAGGAAAGAAAAATGTTTTTTATGGCTGACCCACAGGCCCTGATTCAGAAATAGTCTGAATTGTGATGGATGTCCTTTTAAAATTTATGCCAGTTTTGGAGCTATCTATTTCAAAACTTTAAAAAAGGGCACAAAAGTGAAAACAAAAACAGCTTTAATGACATTGGCTACCTTGGACACACCAGGCATCGCATTGTCTGTTGTTTTCCCTGTTCAAAGAAAAAGCCTATTAGACAAAACCTTGACACAGGAAAAAAATCATGATATGATTTAATGAGCTTATTGGTAGTTTCTATAGATGACATTTTTTTTCAACAGAGCTATGAAAAATGTCAGAAGTTACACAGGGCTCTGGGTAGAATTATTTCCATTAAATTTAATAGCTATGTTTTACAGTTCAGAATATAAACATTTTTATCACCGCAATAAATATTTGTAATAATTGTCATAGTAATTATTGCAATAAATATTTATAATAATATACTGTTTAGCTCATTACCCTTCCTGATTTTATTGATCAACTTCATATTAAATTCTTAAGGACTGTAGGCCTAGTAATTTCCAACAGAATCTTATATGCATTCTGTATTTCTAAGAGTCTGAAACAAAAAGATCACTGAAGCAATTCCTTATTTTTAAAAGTTTTCAAAAATAGTGACAAGATTCATTTAATTAATGGTTTGTGTGTTTGCATGTGTGCTTAAAGGATCTCAGATACAGATAAAAATATTCAGGTGAAAGACACACTGATAGAAGAAGACAGTCACCATGTTTCACTCTGCTTTTAAAACTGGCTATTCATGTGAATTGCTATTGCTTGCTAGCATGGTTAAAGACAAGAAATTCTTAGAATTCCTTGAGCAGCTGGGTGGAAAAGCCAGCCACCATCCCAAATACATCTTTGTCTTGACGATTCTTATATTATAGCCAGACTTACGAAAAGCTAAACCTTCAAATAATAGCCCTGCTTCCTGTGCACTGGCAGGTTCTGATTAGCTGGCAGCCAGATCTCCGGCAAAATCCAGACCTCTTATGTTCTAGGGAAGAAAAATGTTTTTTATGGCTGACCCACAGGCCCTGATTCAGAAATAGTCTGAATTGTGATGGATGTCCTTTTAAAATTTATGCCAGCTTTGGAGCTATCTATTTCAAAACTTTAAAAAAGGGCACAAAAGTAAAAACAAAAACAGCTTTAATGACATTGGCTACCTTGGACACACCAGGCATCGCATTGTCTGTTGTTTTCCCTGTTCAAAGAAAAAGCCTATTAGACAAAACCTTGACACAGGAAAAAAATCATGATATGATTTAATGAGCTTATTGGTAGTTTCTATAGATGACATTTTTTTTCAACAGAGCTATGAAAAATGTCAGAAGTTACACAGGGCTCTGGGTAGAATTATTTCCATTAAATTTAATAGCTATGTTTTACAGTTCAGAATATAAACATTTTTATCACCGCAATAAATATTTGTAATAATTGTCATAGTAATTATTGCAATAAATATTTATAATAATATACTGTTTAGCTCATTACCCTTCCTGATTTTATTGATCAACTTCATATTAAATTCTTAAGGACTGTAGGCCTAGTAATTTCCAACAGAATCTTATATGCATTATGTATTTCAAAGACTATTATTTATCACTGTTATTCTAGGTATTTAATTAAAAATGTAAAATATCTTAAAATAGTCCAGAAACATGGGTATTTATAAATTAAAAAAATACACATATTGCCTAAGGAAGAAAAAAATGAATAAATAAAGTTGTGATGGGACCAAATTGCTTTTGGGTAGACACGACAGAAAGGAACTTAAATTATTATGTTATAATTAATGAAGTTAAATTTAACTCTCATAGTCAAAGTTTGATAGAAAAAATAACAGGACATTCAGATACATGAAGAGAACTATAGCATGTAGAAAATGAGTTTCTATGTTTATAGTGATAATTACTCAGGTTTTATACCAAAGCCATGGTAAATTGGAGTTCTGGGGCTTCCCTGGTGGTCCAGTGGGTAAGGACACCGTCTTGCAGTGCAAGGGGTGCCGGTTCGATCCTTGGCCTGGGAAGATCCCACATGCCGTGGAGCGACTGGACCGATGTGTCCAATTACCGAGTAGGGGCTCTGGAGGGCGTGAGCCCAGAGCCAGTGCTCTGCGACAACAGAGGCTACCGTGATGGGAGGCCCACATAGGCCAAAGAACAAAGATGGATGAAAATAGATAAATGAAAGACCAATAGAAGTGGCCCGCCCACCCCACTCCCTCCCCAACCCCCACCTCCAAAAAAAAAAAGAAGAAAAAAATAAATAAATTGGAGTTCTGCAACTGCTCTATAATACAGAAATTTTGCAATGAGCATCAAAGAACAATCCATTTACAGCATTATTTTGAGGAAAAATGTCTTGGGTTAAATACCATAACCATTGGGTGAGATTGAAGTGGTCACTGAGAAATGATGTAATAGTTCATTCCTTTAAATTTAACAATTAATTAAATCTTCTATTGTAGGTATTTCTAGATCCTTTTGTATTTAAAAGGACAGATGTTAGGGGGGCCAGTTCATCACTTCTATAGATCAGAGATTCTATTACTCAATTACTCGGACCAATTTTTTTGAAATTGAATTCTAAATTCTGTGCAAAATCCAGAAAACCTTTTACTAACTACTCTTAGTGAATTATACTCTGCATTAGTTATCTATTGCTGAGTAACAAATAATCACCCACATTTATGACTTAAAATCACACATTTTTTTTTAATCTATGTGGGTCAGTTGTCTATGGATAACTTAGCTGTGTGCTTTAGCCACAAGTCCTGTTAGCAAAATGGAAGTCATGGGTATGATTTCTTCCAAAATCTTGACTTGGGAGGACATAATTTCAAGTCCACTTATGTGGTTGTTGGCAAGAGTCAGTCCTTTGTTGACTTTTGAACTGAGGTATCATTTTCCTACTGGGTGTTGGTTGGTGACCTCCCTTAGTTCAGAGCCATGTGAGATCTTCTTTAGGGTAGCTCACAACCTAGCAGCAGCTTCTATCAGAATGAGTGAACAGTTGAGTAAGAGAAGGCATCAAGGCAGAAGCCATGGTCTCTTTGTGACCTAAACTTGAAAGTATCATACCATTACCTCTGCAATAGTCAGCGAATCAGAAGCAAGTCAACAGGTCCAGCCCACATTCAAGAGGAAGAATGTTACATAGAGGCATGAATATGAGGAAGTGGGGACCATCTTAATATAGCTCACCACGTGTGCATTTATAGATGAGGACACAGAGCTTTAGTAGTACTTTCAAGTAAAACAGTGAATGTAGAAGCTAAAACTAAAACTGAGGTTCAATTGATTTTCTAGAGTATTTTCACTGATACACATTGCACCCTGTGATACTGAAAGAATAATTTCAAGTGACCTGGGAAAGTACTGGGCAATCAAAGCATCAATATGAACAAGAATTTTTTTAAATGAGCTGGGTTGTAGCAATGAGGTAGGCCCAAGAAAAATATATTATTTTTGTTCATAGAAGATAAAGAAACCCAATGTATCAGATGACATGGTTGGATAGATGAAAATTTCAAATGAAGCTTATAGACAAATATTAGAATTTAGTAAATGAATATTGATGGTTCAAAAATGTTTTAAATTAATTGAATTAAAATGTCCTGCAAAATATATCAAGGAAATAAAAAAAGTGCAATATTATTTAGAAAGGCATAGAAATTAAACATCTAGTAGGAAATATAATGAAATATGTAAGACCTACATTCAGGAAACTACCAAATCATTATTGAGAGAAATCCAAAAGGACCAAAATAAATGGAGTGATATACTATGCTCATGGTCTGAAAGACTCCACATTGTAAAAAGCAAAGCTATTCATAATTCTTTCCAAACTTCTTTATAGAGCAAATGCATTCCAAATCTAAATGCCAATGCTTTGTGAACATGTGTTCATGTGTTCATAATACTGGAGTGGGTTGCCATGCCCTCTTCCAAGGGATCTTCCCTACCCAGGGATCAAAGCTGCATCTCTTGCATCTCCTACATTAAAGGCAGGCAGATTCTTTATCAGCTGATCTACCTGGGAAGCCCAAATTTATATTTACAGATTGAAAATTGTGTATGATGTGATTCATACTGTTTCATATGTTTATTTAAGTGATCCAGTACCATTTGTCCAACAGAAACTCCTTTATCCATTGCTCTGAAGTGCCAAACTTTTTAAAAATCAAGTGACTATATATGTGTGGGTCTGACTGGGGGCTTGTATCTTTGATTTACTTGCATAACTAACATTGGATCTATGTCGCATGTAGTTTTATGAGCTTCTTATCAATAAATAAATCCTCCACTTTATTCTCCTTCTTCCAGGTTACTGTGGTCATTCTTGACCCTTTGTATTTCCGTGAATATTTTATGACAATTGATTAAAGTTTGGCACTACAGAGCAATGGATAAAGGAGTTTCTGTTGGACAAATGGTACTGGATCACTTAAATAAACATATGAAACAGTATGAATCACATCATACACAATTTTCAATCTGTAAATATAAATTTGGGCTTCCCAGGTGGATCAGCTGATAAAGAATCTGCCTGCCTTTAATGTAGGAGATGCAAAAGATGCAGCTTTGATCCCTGGGTAGGGAAGATCCCTTGGAAGAGGGCATGGCAACCCACTCCAGTATTATTGCCTGGAAAATTCCTTGAACAGAGGAGCCTGGTGGGCTACAGTACATAGGGTTACAAACAGTTGGACACAGCTGAAGCAACAGCATGCAGGCATACAAACATAAATTGGCAACCCACTCCAAAGTAAATTTTAAAAGTTGATCAGGAAAACTAATCATGAAGGATAGGTTGTTGAATTGGGCCCTGACCAAAATAAATGGAGTGATATACTATGCTCATGGTCTGAAAGACTCCACATTGTAAAAAGCAAAGCTATTCATAATTCTTTCCAAACTTCTTTATAGAGCAAATGCATTCCAAATCTAAATGCCAATGCTTTGTGAACATGTGTTCATGTGTTCATAATACTGGAGTGGGTTGCCATGCCCTCTTCCAAGGGATCTTCCCTACCCAGGGATCAAAGCTGCATCTCTTGCATCTCCTACATTAAAGGCAGGCAGATTCTTTATCAGCTGATCTACCTGGGAAGCCCAAATTTATATTTACAGATTGAAAATTGTGTATGATGTGATTCATACTGTTTCATATGTTTATTTAAGTGATCCAGTACCATTTGTCCAACAGAAACTCCTTTATCCATTGCTCTGAAGTGCCAAACTTTTTAAAAATCAAGTGACTATATATGTGTGGGTCTGACTGGGGGCTTGTATCTTTGATTTACTTGCATAACTAACATTGGATCTATGTCGCATGTAGTTTTATGAGCTTCTTATCAATAAATAAATCCTCCACTTTATTCTCCTTCTTCCAGGTTACTGTGGTCATTCTTGACCCTTTGTATTTCCATGAATATTTTATGACAATTGATTAAAGTTTGGCACTACAGAGCAATGGATAAAGGAGTTTCTGTTGGACAAATGGTACTGGATCACTTAAATAAACATATGAAACAGTATGAATCACATCATACACAATTTTCAATCTGTAAATATAAATTTGGGCTTCCCAGGTGGATCAGCTGATAAAGAATCTGCCTGCCTTTAATGTAGGAGATGCAAAAGATGCAGCTTTGATCCCTGGGTAGGGAAGATCCCTTGGAAGAGGGCATGGCAACCCACTCCAGTATTATTGCCTGGAAAATTCCTTGAACAGAGGAGCCTGGTGGGCTACAGTACATAGGGTTACAAACAGTTGGACACAGCTGAAGCAACAGCATGCAGGCATACAAACATAAATTCAGAGAGTAAAACATTAATTTTCTAGAGGAAATCATTGGAACATTTCATCACAAATTTGACATAGGCAAAGACTTCTTTAAAGGTTGATCAGGAAAACTAATCATGAAGGATAGGTTGTTGAATTGGGCTAAAATTGAATTTAAAACTTTTATTCATCAAAAGACACCACCAGAAAATGAAATGACAAACCACAAGGTACAGAAGATACTGACAAGATTTATAATGAACATGAGACTGGCATCCAGAATATACAATGGATTCCTTATAAATGTGAGTGCAAAAGATAGTTCAATTTTTAAAATGTGCTAAAAAATCAAGCATGCACTTCAAATATGATACCCTGTGCAAGTGAGCTAAGTCACTTCAGTTGTGTCCAACTCTGCAACACCATGGGCTCTAGCCCTCCAGGCTCCTCGGTAATTGGGATTCTCAAGGCAAGAATACTGGAATGGGTTGCCATTCTCTTCTAAAGGGGATCTTCCCAATCCAGGAATGGAACCTGAATCTCTTACATCTCCTGCATTGGCAGGTTTCTTTACCCATTAGCATTACCTGGGAAACCATGATACTCTAGTAGTGAATAAAGTGATAAAAAGAAGAATTAACTTCAATGGTAAGAAGAAAAATCAAACTAAAACTATAGTAAGATATAACCATACAACTGTAAAATGATTAATATTAAACAGAATTAAACTGATAATTGCAAGAATTGGCAAAGAGGTGAAGCTGGTAGGATTGTACTTTAGTGGAACCTCTTTTGAAAACCCTTTGGCATTATTTACTAATGCTATAATGTAATGAATATATACTACACTATGATCTAGAAATCCTTGGTTTATAACAAACAAAAATGGTACAAAATAAGTAACTAAAAATTTTCTTATTAGTATAATTTTAATAGCCCCAAATTGGAAACAATCTAAATATATATCCTTAATTGGTGAAATGGACAGTACATAGGGTTACAAACAGTTGGACACAGCTGAAGCAACAGCATGCAGGCATACAAACATAAATTCAGAGAGTAAAACATTAATTTTCTAGAGGAAATCATTGGAACATTTCATCACAAATTTGACATAGGCAAAGACTTCTTTAAAGGTTGATCAGGAAAACTAATCATGAAGGATAGGTTGTTGAATTGGGCTAAAATTGAATTTAAAACTTTTATTCATCAAAAGACACCACCAGAAAATGAAATGACAAACCACAAGGTACAGAAGATACTGACAAGATTTATAATGAACATGAGACTGGCATCCAGAATATACAATGGATTCCTTATAAATGTGAGTGCAAAAGATAGTTCAATTTTTAAAATGTGCTAAAAAATCAAGCATGCACTTCAAATATGATACCCTGTGCAAGTGAGCTAAGTCACTTCAGTTGTGTCCAACTCTGCAACACCATGGGCTCTAGCCCTCCAGGCTCCTCGGTAATTGGGATTCTCAAGGCAAGAATACTGGAATGGGTTGCCATTCTCTTCTAAAGGGTATCTTCCCAATCCAGGAATGGAACCTGAATCTCTTACATCTCCTGCATTGGCAGGTTTCTTTACCCATTAGCATTACCTGGGAAACCATGATACTCTAGTAGTGAATAAAGTGATAAAAAGAAGAATTAACTTCAATGGTAAGAAGAAAAATCAAACTAAAACTATAGTAAGATATAACCATACAACTGTAAAATGATTAATATTAAACAGAATTAAACTGATAATTGCAAGAATTGGCAAAGAGGTGAAGCTGGTAGGATTGTACTTTAGTGGAACCTCTTTTGAAAACCCTTTGGCATTATTTACTAATGCTATAATGTAATGAATATATACTACACTATGATCTAGAAATCCTTGGTTTATAACAAACAAAAATGGTACAAAATAAGTAACTAAAAATTTTCTTATTAGTATAATTTTAATAGCCCCAAATTGGAAACAATCTAAATATATATCCTTAATTGGTGAAATGGGCAATAAATGTAAAACAACAAGGAACAAGAACCCACTATTGCTATTTAAAACAACACGGATGATTTTACAAATATTTTGCTGAAATGAGACAGAAAGCAATAAATTCTATGTGATTTCATCTATATAAAGTTCAATAAAAGGTGCTGGCATTGATAAAAAAGATGATCTACTTAATGGATTTAGAGGTTCCTTTTCTAAGCTGTAGAAGAAAAAATAGCTCACTAGAAAAATACTGTCATGAAAATGACAAACTGAATTAATGAATTAAAGAAAATTTAGTTGATGGAAAAAATGAGTATTAAAAATTATTCCTACTCTTACATATATATAAGTAGTTAATGTATTTAGAATTTTTTCACTTCTAAACAGTAGGATTTTAAACTGTCTCAGTCTCTTTCAGTTGTAGTGGTAAACTTTTTATCCATGTGGACAAGTCTGATGAACACACTGGGAGACTTTAAAAAAGTATCTAACATGTTAAAAAGTCACAAATTAAATAAAGTGAATATTCTAAAACAAAAGTTAAGCTATACTAACTTTTAATGATAATTATATAGTCCTAAGACTTGAGAGCAAACTTTTTTGCATGTCACCAATGCAAGTACAAGGACGAGGCATAAAAATGGTTACAATGACTAGTACACAATGTTGTCTTCTGTGTACATGTGATGGGTGATTAGAGGGTGAGTGGCCATTTATTATGGAAGATTTAATTAATTTATAGGCAGACAACTAGGGGTTGACAATGTTCTATCATATTTTAAATATTTCTGAAAATAAATATCTTTAATTAGAATATTAGGTAATTGCAATTCAGTAAACCAATTTTATGGAGCTTTTCTGGTGGCTCAGTGGTAAAGAATCTGCCTACAATGCAGGAGATGCAGGTTTGACCCTGGGTTGGGAAGATCCCCTGGAAGAGGGCATATAAACCTACTTCAGTATTCTTGCCTGGAGAACCCCATGGACAGCGGAGCCTGCAGTACTACAGTCCATAGACTGGCACAGAGTTCAGACATGACTGAAGCAACTAAACAGCAGCAGCAACCCAATTTTATAATGACTATAACTCTGCCTGTGTGAAGACTTACACTCTGTCTTAACCAAAGAAAAAAGTATTTAATAGCTAGTAATTTGAAGCTCCTATTTGCATGTGGCAATTTATCTGAACAAGGATGACAGGATTGTGCACATAATTATTATTTAGAATCCTGCAGAGCATCCTAGATGCTGCTGTTCATTTGCTAAATTGTGTCCAACTCTTTGTGACTCTGTGAACTGCAGCACATCAAGTTTCCCTATCCTTCACTATCTCTCAAAGTTTCCTCAATTCATATCCATTGAGTAGGTGATACCATCCAACCATCCCATCCTCTGTCCCCCTCTTCTCCTCCTGCTCTTTGTCTTTCCCAGCATCAGGGGCTTTTCCAGTAAGTCAACTCTTCAGATCAGGTGGCCAAAGTATTGGAGTTTTAGCTTCAGCATCAGTTTTTCCAGTGAATAGGACTGACAGGTTTAATCTCCTTGCTGTCCAAACTCTCAAGAGTCTTCTCTAGCATCATAGTTTGAAAGCATAAATTCATTGGCACGTAGCCTTTTTCATAGTCCAAACCTCATATCCGTACATGACTACTGGAAACGTCATAGCTTTGACTATATGGACTTTTGTTGGCAAAGCAATGTCTCTGCTTTTTAATACTCTGTCTAAGTTTGTCATAGTTGTCCTTCCAAAGAGCAAGTATCTTTTAATTTCATGGCTGCAGTTACCATCTACAATGATTTTGGAAGCCCAAGGGAATAAAATCTGCCACTGTTTCCAATTTTTCCCCATCTATTTGCCATGTAGTGTTGGGATCAGATGCCACGATCTTAGTTTCTTGAATGCTGAGATTTTTTTTTTTTAAAGATTTATTTATTTATTATTTATTTTGGGTGGGGATCGAGTTGGGGAGGGAGAGGAGTGGGCGGGCCACTTCTATTGGTCTTTCATTTCTTTATTTTCATCCGTCTTTGTTCTTTGGCCCATGTGGGCCTCCCATCGCGGTGGCGTCTGTCGTTGCAGAGCGCCGGCTCTGGGCGCATGCGCTCCAGAGCTCCGGCTCGGTAATTGGACACATCGGTCCAGCCGCTCCGCGGCACGTGGGATCTTCCCAGGCCAGGGATCGAACCGGTGCCCCATGCACTGCAAGGTGGTGTCCTTACCCACTGGACCACCAGGGGAAGCCCGAATGCTGAGTTTTAAGCCATTTTTTTTTTCCCACTCTCTTCTTTCACCTTCTTCAAAAGGCTTTTTAGTTCCTCTTCACTTTCTGCTACTAGAATGGTATCATCTTTTACCTGAGGTTGTTGATACTTCTTCCAGTAGTCTTAATTTCAGTTTGTGCTTTATCCAGCCTGGCATTTTGCATGATGTACTCTGCAAAGAGGTTAAATAAGCAGGGTGACAATATACAGCTTTGATGCACTCCTTTCCCAATTCGAAACCAATCTGTTGTTCCGTGTCCAGTTCTAATTCATGTCCTGCATACAAGGTTCTCAGGACACAGGTAAGGTGGTTTGGTATTCCCGCCGCTTTCAGAATTTTCCAGTTTGTTGTGATCCACACAAAGGCGTTAGCATAATCAATATAAAAGAAGTAGATGCTTTCCTGGAATTCTCTTGCTTTTTTCTATGACCCAACACATGTTGGTAATTTGATCTTTGGCTTCTCTGGTTTTTTTTTTTTTTTTCTATATCCAGCTTGTATATCTGGAAGTTTTCAGTTCACATACTGTTGAATTTTAGCTTGAAGGACTCTGAGCATTACCTTGCTAGTATGTGAAATAAATGCAATTGTGTAGTAGTTTGAGCATTCTTTGACACTGGAATAAAAATTGACCTTTTCCAGTGTTGTGGACATTGCTCTGTAAGGGCACATATATGTCTATTCCTGATGTAGCATCAGAGGTAGTAGCTGGGAAAACATATACAAAACAAAGTTACATATAGCTTGTCTATATATTACAATTATTTTTAAGTAGTTAAATTAATATTTTTATTTGGTGTTTCAATATCAAACTTTCAAAAATTAATAGAATGAATAGGACTTCCTTGGCAGCTCAGGGGTAAAGAGTTCACCTGCCAATGTAGGAGATACGAGTTCAATCCCTGATCTGGGAAGATCCCACATGCAGTGGAGCAACTAAACCTGTGAACCACAAATATCGAGCCTGTGCTCTAGAGCCTCGGAGCTGCAACTATTGAGCCCATGTGCTGCAACTACTGAAGCCTGTGTACCCTAGATCCCGAGTTCCAAACAAGAGAAGTCACCACAACAAGAAGCCTGCTCACCTTAACTAGAGAGTAGCCTCCACTCCCTGTAACTAGAGAAGAGCCTGTGGCAGCAGTGGAAATCCAGAATAGCCAAAAATAAATGAATAAATAAAAAAAATAATAATAAAAAAGAGAGCATTTGGCTCATTGGAAAAAAGTTAATGGAATGAATAGATAGAGAAGTAGAAGGATATAATAGATCTGAAAAGCACTATGAACCAATTCAACATAATCAAGAATTACACAATTTACACACAACAGTAGGATACAAATTCTATTCAAGTTACCATAAATCATAAATTAGGAGACACTGGAACATACTCAGAGATATAAGACGAGGCTGGCACCTGGTCTTTTATCTTGACCATCAATATCTAGCTATGTTTTCATGGGCAAATCAGTTCTCATCCCTGGTCTTTATTTTCCTCAGATATAAAATCAAAGTGTTGGGCTCATTTAAACAATTTAAAATTTTCACATTTCTTTATAAAATTATGTTACAGCCATGTGATAGTCTTTACGACTAAAATGCCAAAACTTACATGGAGGCCTGGCGTTTGCTAAACCTCTCGCATAAAATGGAGAGAACAATCAAATGTTGGATTCAGATTCAAGAAACAGAGAGTGAACCCCAATTCTGTTGTCATTAGCTTAGAAGAGTCCAGAAAGTGACTGCCCTATTAAGATCTTTAATTTTGTTCCCTTTAAAATTTCCACCTCTAGGAGCACATGGGCTCCCTCAGTGTTAGCTAAATCTCAGTACAATATACTTAAAAGGGAGAAAACTTAGTTATTGTTTCTCTATTTTTCCCTTAAAGGGTGTTTAAGGAATTTGTTTTATCTTTTTCTGCTTTTCTACACTTTACTAACTTTATCTTCATGTATAAGAGCCAGAATTTGTCCTCTTCTGACTAGAATTATTAAATTGCTACACTTCCATATTCAGTGACTATCTCTGGTACCTAACTCTCTTCAGGCATGCTAAGGAGCTTCAGTCACATGTGACCCTATGGACTGTAGCCCGCCAGGCTCCTCTGTCCATAGAATTCTCCAGGCAAGAATACTGGAGTGGGTTGCCAAGCCATCCTTCAGGAGATCTGCTGGACCCAGGAATCAAATCTGCGCTTCATATTTCCTGTATTGGCAGGTCCACCAGGCGAGCCCCATGTAATACCTTATTCAGTGATGTGTAGCACTTTAGCTTATCTGTCCTTCCCTCCCCCAAAGCACCCTCACAAGTGCTATTTCATGTTGCTGGTATATAACCTGTGATGTATACAGTGCACATCTAAAAAAATTTTAAAAACTCTCAAACTGAAAGCATATTAGATAAATAAATTAAACTTACAGCAACTGTGCTGGAACCCAGGAGTGCAACAAGGTGAGGTGTTGGAAATGCTGGTTTGTGGTATTGGGTGCCCTGACTGTGTATAGCCAGTCACTGTCTCATATTTAAATTCTGATGAGGTAATCTGATTGATGCTGCTTTGCCTACAGCCTGGGTGTCCTCCAGTCAGAGTCCAATGCTGGAAAAGCAGGTGTGGTTGGGGTGGTGGAGTGAAATTATAGACGTACGACCACCTGAGATGCTCAGGAACTGTAAACAGGATAGTATTTAGCAAAAGGCACCGTGAATGGAAACATAGTCTCTGTGGAAATTGTTCAGCAAGAGTAGCATCTTTTAGTGTGTCCACTGTCACACAGTGGTGCCTGAGGATAGAAGGTGTTTATGAATTGCCCAAAGCTGAAAAAATAAGAATGCTATAAATTAGTAACTGTATAGAATCTTTGAACTCCCAGTTTGCAATTTTCAACTCAAAGACTGCATAGTTTTGGAGTTTAGGCAGCAAATTATTGTTACTATGATCATTCAGATGTGCCATCACTGGCCATAATGCTCTCATTTAGTTCAGTTTATCATGTAGGAAACTGAACATATGTGAATACATTTCTAAGTCAAAATTTACCCATGTCTTAAAAATCTTCTGATTTTTTTTTTCCCTCACACTGGAATTAAACTTCTGGAAAAGTATAACATACTTATAATAAAAAAGACAACTAAAACTCAATAAACTAAATATGTCTTAATTATTTTTTAAAATCCAAGTTAAGGTTATGCTCTAAGTGGAATATGTTACTTTTGTGACATCACCCGACTTTCTTATATATGTTCCTCTAGCATCTATTTGATTAAGAAACCCAGGGAAAGAAAATGAAGGAGTCTACTTTTCTTAGGATGGCTGCCAAACAATAAACTATACACAGTATCACCAAAATGCTGGCTTCTTTTATTTGAATTTAGAACTGACCTAAATAGCTCAAAAAGGCTAAAACATTCTTTTCTCATAGCTACTGGTTTTCCCCTAGGGTTGCCCTTTAAAAAGGAAGAAAGTCTTAGAGTGAAGGAAGAAAGATTGCGGATGGAGGCCAAGGACGCTGCTGTCCTCAGAGCGGGCAGCCCTCCTATTCTCAGCCTGGTCACGCCGGACCACTTCCTCACCAGGGAAGTGGACTGTGCCTGTCACCATTTCAGAGCTTTGACCCCTCCCAAAGTTGGCATGCTCTCAGTGAGGCATTTCTTGGGCATGGAAGTATTTTATCTACCAAATCAAATGTGCAGCTGCAATCCCACTGGCCCTTCAGTATTGCCCTTTAAAAGAGAAGAGTAGTTCTGAAAGCTACCAAGTGTGATGTTACAGGGGATTTTTTTCACTCGTATTCTTTTTTTATAAAATTCAAAGGTGTATAAATGTAGGAAAAAGTTATAAGTTCATTAGAATACAATTGTCAACCAGAACTCATAGTGTCTGGATTCTTAATATTAGTTATTATTTTATAGATACCAAGCTTTAAAATGAATTCTGATAGATTCCTTTTTTTGTTGTTAAATTCTGAGTGAATTCTTTACGCCTGACTTTTTATGCAGAAAAAGACCTTTTCTGCTTGGAGAGTAATATACAACAAAAACCTTTTAATGATCTTGAGAAATGGTAAGCATAAAATTCAAATTACAGTAGCTTTTAACATAATAGCACCGAGTAATCACCTCATTAGTAGTGATTATCTGGATATGAATAGAAGTTTCTGACTGGCAGATTCTTTTTGCAAATGTTTAGTATGATTTGCAACAGTGTGCACCCAAAATACAGCTATATATTTTTTACTTTGCTTTAGTATTGACAGGATGAGTCGCATGAAGATTTATGAGATACTGAATGATGTAAAATTTGTTGACTGTCAAGAATCGTGAGGAAATGCACTGCTCTTTTTACTTCTGGAACCATTCTAATGCATTGTAAATAGGAATGTGTGTGTGTGTATTCATTATTTATTTTCTTTCTTGTATTACTGCACAGTGAATTAAATTACATACTGAATACCAGCCTTAGGAGAAGAACTGCATTTTGGTGGAGAGTGTTGTGTACATTATAAGTGGTTAGTGGTAACTGTGGTGCTGTAATAACAAAGGGTTTTCCCATATCTGAAAATTTAAGTTTTCAAACACTGAGAGACAGAATTTCTTTTCCATCTATTTTCTGCTGCTTGTTTTGTTTAAAAAAAAAAATCAGTTTAATAATGCAAATTTCTCTTTGCTAACTGCTTTGGTAGAAATAATTTGGTGAGGAATGTGAGCCAACATATTGTCTATTAAAAACATTTCCCCCTTTTTATGAGTAATCATGTTTATAATTTAAATAATTAAGACATTCAACTGGATACTTTTTAAAGTTGAGAGATAAAAATTAAAACAATATATATTATTTGTTTATCCTCTGCTCATAAAAATAGTTCATTTGTTTTGATTAATATTTTAACACACTTCTTTGTGATATTATTACTCATTGCCGAATTAAATAAGAAACAGGAAGAAAACAACTAAGAAATGAAAATATCTAGTTGTCTCATTTCTAATACATTTTAAACATGTTATTTGCTAGAAGAAAAAGCCAAGAATCAAAAAACTTTCTTCTTTAAAAGTTTCTTAAAAAAAAGGTTTGTATGAGTCAAATTTAGTACTTCGAAAGAGATCCTGGAATAATTACATCATACATGAACTCTGGAGTCATCCCCACATTGGTTGAAATGAATACTTACTGTGTGGAAAGTGTTTGGAACAAATGTGTTAGAAAGATGCATTTCAGGGAGATAGCTGGCAAAGCACTTAGCATTATGTAACCAAGGCTTCTCCTTAAATGCATCTTTATCCTGCCAATTCTATCATACAAAAATTTAAATGTCTCTTTACAGAAACAATTCATTATATTTCCCCTTACACTTTCTTTCTTTTTTTTTTTTTTTAAATAAGCTGACAAGAATATCAGAAATCTCCCAAATGCCTGCTAAGGACCATCTCCAATAGCCCTTTATATGGTTTCACTGAAAATTAGATAACATTCTGCCAACCTTAGAAATCAATCTGATTTAGGAAATCTTTCCATGGCAGAGTAGTCTTTATTTAGGATAACAGAATTCTCTGAGCTCCCCCTTCACACCTTCAGGTTTCCAGTTTCTTGTGACATTTTGGGAGAAAGCCTATCAAGAATAAAGTTCAACATTGGAAATCTAAATAGGGAGTCTTTCTGAGAATCTTTTAGAAAAGAATCCAATCACTTCTGGAGGAAGACTTGGCCTAGGCGATTTGAAAATGTAGCCAAAGTGTCACAGGCTGTTTGTTTGTTTCTTTGTCCCAATGATGCAAGAAATATGAACCAATCTTGGACCAATTCAGGAACAATGATTAAACTGTTTGAGTGTTCTATTTAAACAAGGAAGAAACTACAATGAAAGGAAGAAATTACAATGCCAAAAGAGAGTCCACAGGATAAACCTTTGTATATGCTAGATATTTAACAAATTGCTTGCAAATAGCTTTAGAATGTAGGGACTGTTACATACATTTACAAATTAAGTTGAATCATAGTTCTTTTGATGCAGACAATTTGTCAGCATTTAAAAATTAAGACTTGGCATGCTTGTAATGAAAACACAGGTTGCATCTTCTGAAGTGGAAAGTTACAGCATTTTATCATTGATTTTCTGCCTCTTGATGAAGAGAGAAAGAAGTCTGACGAAAGCTGCAGTTGAAACATCCGTTATCTGGAAATAAATTTAGTTTCTCCAAGGGATGAGCACATTTTCTCTTCAGGTCTAGATTTTTCTTCCTTATTTTTAATGCTTAAATATTCTAAATTAAAGAATAGCTGTGTATTCAAGTATGAAAGTAGGTGTGAAAAAATTGAGAGGAAACAAGATAAAAAATAAATATTCTCACAAAGAAGAAAGGGCTCTCTTCAAGCACTGAATGTGCACAAAAGTTGTGGCAAGATGTGCTTCAAATGATTGGTTTTCCTGAATAGTTTCTAGCCTTCATTAATTAAAAACAAATTTTTTTCTGAAAGCACTTAAACAAACAAACATATATAACCACTGCCAACTAAAAAAGTTGAACAACTTGAGAGTTGTGGGTTAAGTTTTACTTGGGGCATAATTAAGACTGCAGCCTGGGAGGCAGCACCCCAGATAGCTCTGAGAGACTGCTCCAAAGAGGCAGCAGGAGGATGGTCAATACTTAAGGATTTTGGTGAGGAGGGAGTTTCATATCATTAAACAGTCATTTTACAAAGAGTTTTCGGTTAATCATTAGGATCTGATGTCACCATGAAGGACTTTACTGCTTTTCTAGAAGTGAGGAGGTGCAAGGATTGAGATAATAAATCTATTCCTAAAAGCATCCGCCTATCTAAAGACCTGCCCCACCAGATTCCCTGGAGCACAGAGTGTCTACTCCACCTCGAACAACCTCAGGGGGTGCTGAAGGTCAGCAGCTGTCACAGCACGGAGGTCAAATATCCTTGTTCAGTGATTGGCAATGTAATTGGTAAATGCCAGTTTGTAGTTGACACCACAATGGAAAAGCTATCTAATCCCAAACTCTGGTTAGTCTGGTTAGTTAGCTCCTTAACTTGGTATTTTGACCCCTAATAAATGCAATATTAAACAATTTTCCTTTTTACAGCAAAGTTAAGTTAGACATTGGGATTCATAAGCAGCAGTATTATCTTTGATTATTGGGATATTTTGGAAGACTCTGATATTCATTGGATAACTATAGGGATCATTTCAGGGAAAATTAGCATTTTGATTCATAGAAATCTGTGTATAGCTTTTTAGGATGTTTCTTATGTTGCTGCAATTTAATATCCATTAAGTTATTTTAAAAATTGAAGCATTTGAAAAGACAAATGCAACTTTGATATGATCTTCCTTTTCTTTCATTATATATGTAAAGAAAAATGAGGGCTCTCCAGATGTTTGTTTTTGTCAAGAAAAGACAAGTTGAGATCTCATTCAAAATGCACAAGATTCTAATTTTTAAGCAGTTGGTGAGGAAAAACAATCATCTAACCAACCAATCACTTTGTGAGGACTTATAATGATTATTTACTTCTGTGAGAACATTATGCCAATAACTTAAATTCTTGAAACCAATTTCTTTATAAAAGAGAAATAAAAATAATAATGGACTCTATTGGTCCGTTGTGAGGCTCAAATGAGATAAAGCGTCTAAAGTATGTTATGTATATGGTAAGGGTGTTATCTGTGATGATGATGTGGGTGATCATGGGAAAAAAAGTTATCTGGACTCTATACAATTTCCCAGTCTCTACTTCTGTTGATTTATTACTTTTTAAAGCTAATTAATGATACAACATAAGGTCCTCTGAGAAGACGTATGTATCTTATTTACTTTCCTATTGTCCACAATGAGTAGTCTAACTTCTGTCTACTATGGATGCTTAAATTATAAATAAAAATGTGACTTTGTGCTTACCTTTCTTTGGCTTGAGCTAGTTTTTATTTCACTTTTTCTGCCTCTCACTATGGAAAATTTCCTTTTTCAAATCTATAATTGTTTTGAGCCTAGGTCAAATATCCTTGTTCAGTGATTGGCAATGTAATTGGTAAATGCCAGTTTGTAGTTGACACCACAATGGAAAAGCTATCTAATCCCAAACTCTGGTTAGTCTGGTTAGTTAGCTCCTTAACTTGGTATTTTGACCCCTAATAAATGCAATATTAAACAATTTTCCTTTTTACAGCAAAGTTAAGTTAGACATTGGGATTCATAAGCAGCAGTATTATCTTTGATTATTGGGATATTTTGGAAGACTCTGATATTCATTGGATAACTATAGGGATCATTTCAGGGAAAATTAGCATTTTGATTCATAGAAATCTGTGTATAGCTTTTTAGGATGTTTCTTATGTTGCTGCAATTTAATATCCATTAAGTTATTTTAAAAATTGAAGCATTTGAAAAGACAAATGCAACTTTGATATGATCTTCCTTTTCTTTCATTATATATGTAAAGAAAAATGAGGGCTCTCCAGATGTTTGTTTTTGTCAAGAAAAGACAAGTTAAGATCTCATTCAAAATGCACAAGATTCTAATTTTTAAGCAGTTGGTGAGGAAAAACAATCATCTAACCAACCAATCACTTTGTGAGGACTTATAATGATTATTTACTTCTGTGAGAACATTATGCCAATAACTTAAATTCTTGAAACCAATTTCTTTATAAAAGAGAAATAAAAATAATAATGGACTCTATTGGTCCGTTGTGAGGCTCAAATGAGATAAAGCATCTAAAGTATGTTATGTATATGGTAAGGGTGTTATCTGTGATGATGATGTGGGTGATCATGGGAAAAAAAGTTATCTGGACTCTATACAATTTCCCAGTCTCTACTTCTGTTGATTTATTACATTTTAAAGCTAATTAATGATACAACATAAGGTCCTCTGAGAAGACGTATGTATCTTATTTACTTTCCTATTGTCCACAATGAGTAGTCTAACTTCTGTCTACTATGGATGCTTAAATTATAAATAAAAATGTGACTTTGTGCTTACCTTTCTTTGGCTTGGCTTCTTTATCCATCTGCCTCACAGCCTTTCTCTATTTCTACTTTATTATCTTAGCCATTTTTCATCCCTATTTAAAAAATTCATTCTATGTCAAAGTTTAAAAAAAATGGTTGCTCATTGTATTTTCTACATGTGAGTATGTTCACTGATTGTGTTTTAACCCATTTGGCTGCAAAGAATATGTATGCTCTTTAATGAGGGTCACGTGAAAGGACCTGTAGTTGTCTGGATGAGTATGCATGGCATATGCAGACCTTGGCTTATTAAATGTTTATTCTTTGAACTATTTTGTCTATCCTCAAAGCTGATTAAACTTAAATATTGAAAGAATAAATATTCTAAATATTTCATTAGCTTCTCACTGTGTAAATGATAGAAATGAAAAGGCTATTTCCTACCTAGATTATAGGTAGGTTAGTGGTAATTAAGAAAAACAATTCAATGAAAATGTACTTTTTGGGACTTCCCTGCTGGTCTAGTGGCTAAGACTTCCCACTTTCAATGTAGGGAGCCTGGGTTAGATCCCTGATTGGGGAACTAGATCCCACATGCCACAAGTGAGACCTGGCGCAGCCAAATAAATAAGTAAGTATCCTTAAAAATAAGATAATTAACTTTTTCAAACTAAATGATGTACCTCATCATGTGAGGTATATAATATCATAGTAGATTATGAAAAACGTTTAAATTCTAAATCCCAATATGTGGTTAAAGTCAAATGTCCTATTTCTCTTACACCTTCTTCCCAGTTCTCTAACATTTAGCATGTGCAGTGGTATCATGGACCAAGAAAGAAACATCAGGGGAAAAGTAGTCTGTGTACTCACCAAAGGTTGTGACAACAACAAGTGAAGGATAATATTTACCTGGAGTCTTCCATGAGCAAAACCTATGAAAGGTTAAGGAAATAAAAATTTAATTTTTATAACAGTTCAATGATATTATCCCCATTTACACATTAGGTAACTAAAGGGTGTGTGCTCAGACCCTGAGTTGTGTCTGACTCTTTGCAAACCCATAGTTCCCTCTGTCCATGGAACACTTCAGGCAACAATACTAAAGTGGGTTGCCATTTCCTTCTCCAGGGGATCTTCCCAACCTAGAAACTGAACCTGTCTCCTGTATCTCCTGCATTATAGGTGAATTCTTTACCACTGAGCCACGTGGGAAGCCCACTAAGGGGTAGAAAGACTAAATAGTTTGTTCAAGTTCACACAATCTATAAATTTATTTGGACCTGGGCTCAAATCCAACCCACAAGAAACAGCCTATCTAGTAAGTGATATGAATATAGACATAAAAATACACCACAAAAGGTCCAGTGGGATTTTGCTTAGTAGTATCTCTAATACTGGAAATACCTCTACATAGGTCACTTAAGACTTGGAATGCTATATTACAAAAAAAGTAGAGATGATGGAATTTCAGCTGAGCTATTTAAAACTCTAAAAGATGCTATTTAAGTGTTGCACTAAATAGGTCAGCAAATCTGGAAAACTCAGCAGTGGCCGCAGGAATCAGAACAGGTCAGTTTTCATTCCAATCCCAAAGAAGGGCAATGCCAAAGAACTATTACACAGCTGAACTCATTTTGCATGCTAGTAAAGTTATGTTCAAAATCCTTCAAGCTAGGTATCAGCAGTATATGAACCAAGAACTTCCAGATGTACAAGCTGGGCTAAGAAAGGGTGGATAAACCAGAGATCATATTGCCAACATCTGTTGGATTATAGAAAAAGAAAGAGATTCTCAGAAGAACATGTACTTCTCTTTCATTGATTATTCTAAAGCCTTTGACTGTGTGGATCACAACAAACTGTGGAAAATTCTTTAAAAAGATGAGAATACCAGAACACCATATTTGTTTCTTGAGAAACCTTTGTGCAGATCAAGAACCAAGAGTTAGAACCTTACAAAGAACAACTGAACCAGGAGTATGACAAGGCTGTATATTGTCACCTTGTTTATTTAACTTATATTCAGAGTGCATGCACGCATGCTAAGTCACTTGAGTTGTGTCTGATTCTTTGAGATCATATGGACTATAGCCTACCAGGCTCCTGTGACCATGGGATTCTCCAGGCAAGAATACTGGAGTGAGTTGCCATGCCAGCCCAGGAATCAAATCCATGTCTTTTGTGTCTCTTGCATTGGTAGGCAGGCTCTTTACCACTACCATTACCTGGGAAGCCCTATATGCAGAGTATATCAGATGAAATTCCAGGCTGGATGAAGCATAAGCTGGAATCAAGATTGCAGGGAGAAAATATCAACAACCTCAGATATGTAGATTATATCACTCTAATGGCAGAAAGTGAAGAGGAACTAAAAAGCCTCTTGATGAAAGTGAAAGAGGAGAGTGAAACTTAAAACTCAACATTCAAAAAACTAAGATCATGGTATCTGGTTCCATCACTTTGTGGCAAATAGAAGAGGAAAAAATAGAAGCAGTGATAGATTTTATTTTCTTGGGCTCCAAAATCACTGCAGATGGTGACTGCAGCCATGACATTAAAAAATACTTGCTCCTTGGAAGGAAAGCTATGATAAACCTAGAGAGTGAATTACAAAGCAGCGACATCACTTTGCCAAGAAAAGTTCATATAGTTAAGGCTATGATTTTTCCAGTAGTCATGTATGGATGTGAGAATTAGACCATAAAAAAGACTGAGCACTGAAGAACTGATGTTTTCAAACTATGGTGCTGGAGAAGACTCTTGAGAGTCCCTTGGACAGCAAGTAGATTAAATCAGTCAATCCTAATAGAAATCAAATATGAATATTCATTGGAAGGACTGATATAGAAGCTCCAATACTTTGGCCACTTGATGTGAAGAGCTGACTCACTGGAAAGGACCCTGATGCTGTGAAAGACTGAAAGCAAAGGAGGAGCGGAAATGAAATCACTGGAAAGGATTTAAAAAGATGAGAATACCAGAACACCATATTTGTTTCTTGAGAAACCTTTGTGCAGATCAAGAACCAAGAGTTAGAACCTTACAAAGAACAACTGAACCAGGAGTATGACAAGGCTGTATATTGTCACCTTGTTTATTTAACTTATATTCAGAGTGCATGCACGCATGCTAAGTCACTTGAGTTGTGTCTGATTCTTTGAGATCATATGGACTATAGCCTACCAGGCTCCTGTGACCATGGGATTCTCCAGGCAAGAATACTGGAGTGAGTTGCCATGCCAGCCCAGGAATCAAATCCATGTCTTTTGTGTCTCTTGCATTGGTAGGCAGGCTCTTTACCACTACCATTACCTGGGAAGCCCTATATGCAGAGTATATCAGATGAAATTCCAGGCTGGATGAAGCATAAGCTGGAATCAAGATTGCAGGGAGAAAATATCAACAACCTCAGATATGTAGATTATATCACTCTAATGGCAGAAAGTGAAGAGGAACTAAAAAGCCTCTTGATGAAAGTGAAAGAGGAGAGTGAAACTTAAAACTCAACATTCAAAAAACTAAGATCATGGTATCTGGTTCCATCACTTTGTGGCAAATAGAAGAGGAAAAAATAGAAGCAGTGATAGATTTTATTTTCTTGGGCTCCAAAATCACTGCAGATGGTGACTGCAGCCATGACATTAAAAAATACTTGCTCCTTGGAAGGAAAGCTATGATAAACCTAGAGAGTGAATTACAAAGCAGCGACATCACTTTGCCAAGAAAAGTTCATATAGTTAAGGCTATGATTTTTCCAGTAGTCATGTATGGATGTGAGAATTAGACCATAAAAAAGACTGAGCACTGAAGAACTGATGTTTTCAAACTATGGTGCTGGAGAAGACTCTTGAGAGTCCCTTGGACAGCAAGTAGATTAAATCAGTCAATCCTAATAGAAATCAAATATGAATATTCATTGGAAGGACTGATATAGAAGCTCCAATACTTTGGCCACTTGATGTGAAGAGCTGACTCACTGGAAAGGACCCTGATGCTGTGAAAGACTGAAAGCAAAGGAGGAGCGGATGATAGAGGGTGAGGTGGTTAGATAACATAACTGACTCTGGGAAATAGTTAAGGACAGGGAAGCCTGGTGTGCTGTAGTCCATGTAGTGGTAAAGAGTTGGACACTACTTAGTGACTGAGTAACAACAACTATATTGGACAATTCTTTTCTTTCCTCTTTGCAAATAAACATAAAATAAGGCTATAGAAAATAATTAATAGGAAATATCATATTTTTAGTAAGTATCTGTGAATTCTTCTTGGAAATTAATGATGCCTCCTAGTCAAATCTCATTGTAGAGAGACATTACAGCATAGTGGTTCAGAGCAGAATCTTAGAAGTCAGTCAGTCACCTATTAGCTTGACTAAGCTATTTAACCTTTATGGATATCAGTTTGCAAACTGAAAAATGGGTATAATAATAGTGCCTACTCAAAGTCGTTCTACAATTAAATGAGATAGAAATACTTGGAAAATAGCACAGTGATTGGCACATAATAAATCATAAAAATGTGTAATAATACAATGCTTTTACTGTATTATCATCATTATATCTAAAGAGTTTATAGGAAACACAGAGTCTTCTTTCTAGGTTTTCAGGAACCAGAGTTGATGCTCTTTTTTTAGAATTCCAAACCAGTAATTGGGGTATGGGCATTCTAGGGACATTCTTTTGTTTTCCTGTGGTTCATTTCCTTTCCTGGTTAGCATTACTTTTCTTCCCTTTTGCTACTCTCCATCTTTCTGGGGCAAAAACAGCTCAACGATAACAACAGCAACTTCTCTCTGCTGTACAATGTTGCCCAGAGGCCAGCAGCACCAGCTTGGCCCCCCAAAACCCCCCCACTCAACGATGAGATTAGACCATAAAAAGACTGAGCACTGAAGAACTGATGTTTTCAAACTATGGTGCTGGAGAAGACTCTTGAGAGTCCCTTGGACAGCAGTAGATTAAATCAGTCAATCCTAATAGAAATCAAATATGAATATTCATTGGAAGGACTGATATAGAAGCTCCAATACTTTGGCCACTTGATGTGAAGAGCTGACTCACTGGAAAGGACCCTGATGCTGTGAAAGACTGAAAGCAAAGGAGGAGCGGATGATAGAGGGTGAGGTGGTTAGATAACATAACTGACTCTGGGAAATAGTTAAGGACAGGGAAGCCTGGTGTGCTGTAGTCCATGTAGTGGTAAAGAGTTGGACACTACTTAGTGACTGAGTAACAACAACTATATTGGACAATTCTTTTCTTTCCTCTTTGCAAATAAACATAAAATAAGGCTATAGAAAATAATTAATAGGAAATATCATATTTTTAGTAAGTATCTGTGAATTCTTCTTGGAAATTAATGATGCCTCCTAGTCAAATCTCATTGTAGAGAGACATTACAGCATAGTGGTTCAGAGCAGAATCTTAGAAGTCAGTCAGTCACCTATTAGCTTGACTAAGTTATTTAACCTTTATGGATATCAGTTTGCAAACTGAAAAATGGGTATAATAATAGTGCCTACTCAAAGTCGTTCTACAATTAAATGAGATAGAAATACTTGGAAAATAGCACAGTGATTGGCACATAATAAATCATAAAAATGTGTAATAATACAATGCTTTTACTGTATTATCATCATTATATCTAAAGAGTTTATAGGAAACACAGAGTCTTCTTTCTAGGTTTTCAGGAACCAGAGTTGATGCTCTTTTTTTAGAATTCCAAACCAGTAATTGGGGTATGGGCATTCTAGGGACATTCTTTTGTTTTCCTGTGGTTCATTTCCTTTCCTGGTTAGCATTACTTTTCTTCCCTTTTGCTACTCTCCATCTTTCTGGGGCAAAAACAACTCAACGATAACAACAGCAACTTCTCTCTGCTGTACAATGTTGCCCAGAGGCCAGCAGCACCAGCTTGGCCACACTCTCCTACTGGTGGCTTTTAAAATTTCCCTCTCCTGCCTCTTCAGATTCCCTGGACTTCACACAGTCATAAGAGAAGTGTCCATGGGAAAGCACATAAATTGCTGAATAAGTTAGAGAAAGGGGAAGTTATTTCCAGTTGGGTTTGTAATAAAGGCTTCATGGGGAGATCAATCTGAGTAGAAATGGAAGAGATTCGTGGAAGGTGCACAGAACCCAAGCAAATGAGCTCTAAAACATAGTATTCTTAATATGGAAAGAAGTTTTCCAGTAACTGTCGGCGATTTCGTTGATTTTGAGTGTTATGAGTCTTCTAAAAATAAAAAATAAAAAGATCAACTGTTATTCCATACAGAAACTGTACAACTTATAGTGCTATTAACTTGGAATCAGTTAAGTCCTTGCAAACTTGACTCTTGGCAAATTATTTAATGTTAATAGCTATTATGACTAATTTTAATTAAATAATTGTTTCTATACAATTAATACCTATACTATAAATAACATTTTTATCCTACTTTCCAGTCTTGTGTAACAACTTGTTTGATCTTTAAAGATCTAGGACTTAGATTCAGGTATTCTGATTTTATTCTTGTGCTTTAATACCATCCTTTCTGTGAATGATGAGAACAGTTTTAAGAAGAGCCTTCAGTCTTACCAGATTGATTCAACAAACATTTGTGGAACCCTACAGCAATTCAGACACTGTACTAGACACAGGAGCTAAAAGAATGACCAAAACAGACAGACGTTTCCTATGGTCCTTAAGCTTGAGAGCTACTTGGGAGAGAAAATAAAGAAATGTCAAATTAATATATTGAGTTTTTATAGATTGTGGTCAGTGCTATCTATGAAGGAAATAAAGAGCATAGTAAGAAAGCAAGGTACTGGAAGAGGCAATTTACGGTAAGATCATTAGGTGATCTGATGACATTGACCTTCAATTAAAAGAAGAGCATACATTGCCATTTTAAAGACAAGTGGACATGGATTCCAGGCCAAACTGAAGCTAGAAAGGCTTGGATATAAGAAAAGACTTGTTATCAGAGAACAAATAGTAAGCTACAGTGGATGGATTTATGGGAAGTGAGGGAGGAGAGTGGTTGGAAGTTGGAGAGGAAATAGGAAACACATTATAGAGTAGATATAGCTGGTACATTTCATAGGGTCAGAACAGATCACAAATTCTTTCTTAGTTGCATCCCAAATGCAGCGCACAGGTGCAGACTCCTGGCAGCCATATTTGTACATGAGTCTACTTCCCTGGCCACACTTGATCGGACCATTCATTCATGCTGTAAACATTTATTGAACATTGTCTATGTACACTGTGTTATAGATAATCAAAACACTTGCATTGCTGCCCTTGTGGAGTTTTGCAGTTCAATGTGGCGGTGTCTAGACCCAAGCAGAGTCAAGTAGAGCTTCTTTCCCAGGAGTTTGTACCTGGAATTAGAGAGGGATTCCATTTCTACGTGACTGGAAGTATAGCATGCAAACTGGGAACTGCTGAAAGTCAAATTATGTCACATTAACTAGGGAGTCCAAAGAGAAAGAATGAAGCCCACAGAAAGGAATAATATTCTCGTGAATATTAATAGGTTTATATTTATGGATTTTAGTCCTTCTAGAGGCTGGATTGCACTTACCCACTTGTTGTTTGAGAAGCCCTATAACACTAAAATACTATTCCTCATTTTCCTAACCTGTACTGAGCTATTTTTTTGTTGTTTTACAGCTTGTGATAATATAAATTTAATTAAACTAGATAACTAAGGTATCACAGTTTCAGGAGAAGAAATTGGCTCAGGGTTGACAGTTGGGTGAAAATTTATAATGTTAGTCAAAAAAAAAAAACCCTCTTCATATAATTCACACAAACTTAGACCCTCAAGTGGAGGGAAATAATCTTTCAAGAAATAGAAGTACTTCATTGATGATTATATTAATGATATTGAAGATAATGAGAGGATGACTTACATCTGCTGGATTGAGAATAAATGTAATGCACCCTTCTGAGGTATCTGCAAGGCTCCAAATTATCTCCCCGCTGCTGTTTAGTCATTTCAGTCGTGTCCAACTCTGTGTGACCCCATGGACTGTAGCCTGCCAGGCTCCTCCACCCATGAAATTCTCTAGGCAGGTATCCTGGAGTGGGGCTTCCCTGGTGGTTCAGTGGGTAAAGAGTCCACCTTGCAGTCCAAGGGGCACTGGTTCAATCCCTGGTCCAGGAAAATCCCACATGCTGAGGAGCAGCTGGACCAGTGTGTCCAATTAGGAGCCAGAGCTCTGGAGTGCATGTGCCCAGAGCCAGTGGTCTGCAAAGAGAGGCCACTGTAGTGGGAGGCCCACCAAGGCCAAAGAATAAAGCTGGATGAAAATAAATAAATAAAAAAACAATAAAAGAGGCCAAAATTAAAAAGAAAAAAAGAATACTAGAGTGGGTTGCCATGCCCTCCTCCAGGGGCATCTTCCCAACTCAGGGATAGAACTTGGGTCTCCTGCATTGCAGGCAGATTCCTCACCACTGAGTCATATATATATATATATTTGAGACCCCATGGACTGTAGCTCACCAGGCTATTCCATCCATGGAATTTTCCAGGCAAGAATACTGGAGTGGTTTGCCATTTCCTTCTCTAATTATCTCCCTATTTGTACTCAAAAACTGTCACAGGGTGAGGAGAGTCTACAGAGCAGTATTTGAACATGACGCCACTCCTACATCTACTCTCGACAAGATTTTACACTCATTAAACAGATGTTTATTGAACACCTACCATAATAGAGTGGTGAGTCAAACAGAGCACTGTTTTCACTCTCATGGGTCTTATATAACCTAGATGGAGTAGGCATCTGATCCAAAGTCCTGTGCTTGATGTTTCAGTGTACATTCACTCTAATCTTCCTATAATTCTTACAAGTAAGTATTATTATATTTATTTTTATAGAAAAGAGAACTGAGCCTAGCTTCTTCCCACTAGTTGCTAATGATTGGAAAGTGAATAAAGGGCAAAGGCAGAATGTAGAATCCAGGTCTACTCTACATCTGCTGGATTGAGAATAAATGTAATGCACCCTTCTGAGGTATCTGCAAGGCTCCAAATTATCTCCCCGCTGCTGTTTAGTCATTTCAGTCGTGTCCAACTCTGTGTGACCCCATGGACTGTAGCCTGCCAGGCTCCTCCACCCATGAAATTCTCTAGGCAGGTATCCTGGAGTGGGGCTTCCCTGGTGGTTCAGTGGGTAAAGAGTCCACCTTGCAGTCCAAGGGGCACTGGTTCAATCCCTGGTCCAGGAAAATCCCACATGCTGAGGAGCAGCTGGACCAGTGTGTCCAATTAGGAGCCAGAGCTCTGGAGTGCATGCGCCCAGAGCCAGTGGTCTGCAAAGAGAGAGGCCACTGTAGTGGGAGGCCCACCAAGGCCAAAGAATGAAGCTGGATGAAAATAAATAAATAAAAAAACAATAAAAGAGGCCAAAATTAAAAAGAAAAAAAGAATACTAGAGTGGGTTGCCATGCCCTCCTCCAGGGGCATCTTCCCAACTCAGGGATAGAACTTGGGTCTCCTGCATTGCAGGCAGATTCCTCACCACTGAGTCATATATATATATATATTTGAGACCCCATGGACTGTAGCTCACCAGGCTATTCCATCCATGGAATTTTCCAGGCAAGAATACTGGAGTGGTTTGCCATTTCCTTCTCTAATTATCTCCCTATTTGTACTCAAAAACTGTCACAGGGTGAGGAGAGTCTACAGAGCAGTATTTGAACATGACGCCACTCCTACATCTACTCTCGACAAGATTTTACACTCATTAAACAGATGTTTATTGAACACCTACCATAATAGAGTGGTGAGTCAAACAGAGCACTGTTTTCACTCTCATGGGTCTTATATAACCTAGATGGAGTAGGCATCTGATCCAAAGTCCTGTGCTTGATGTTTCAGTGTACATTCACTCTAATCTTCCTATAATTCTTACAAGTAAGTATTATTATATTTATTTTTATAGAAAAGAGAACTGAGCCTAGCTTCTTCCCACTAGTTGCTAATGATTGGAAAGTGAATAAAGGGCAAAGGCAGAATGTAGAATCCAGGTCTACTCTAAATCTGTGCCCTTCCCATTTACATCATTTAATCTTCAAAAGCTGAAAACAGAAACATATAGCTGTGATCTATGGGCCACAACTACTGCTGCTGCTGGGAGAAGAAGCTTTGCACTGATGCCTCTATGGAGCACTAGCCTGACAAAACCAGCTCAATTAACCTTTCCACATGTGGGAGAGGCAACATAGTAACGGTCTTCATTGACTATGCCTGTTAGCAGTAATGAATTGATGAGCCTAGAAATGGCTTCCTCCTCACATCTGCCTTCTGCCATTTTGCATAAGTACATCTTTTTATTATTTTTTTTCTTTTCCCCATCATACCTCTTATTTTATTTTTATTTATTTTCATCCATCTTTTTATTCTTTGGTCTGTGTGGGTCTCCCATTGCAGCAGCCTCTCTTGTTGCAGAGCACCGGCTCTGGGCACATGTGCTCCAGAATGCTGGCTCATAATTGGACACACCAGCCCAGTCACTCCATGGCACATGGGATCTTCCCAGGCCAGGGATCGAACTGGTGCCCCCTGCACTGCAAGGTGGACTCTCTACCCACTGGACCACCAGGGAAGCCATATAAGTACATCTTATTGTCAGTGCCTAATTTGTACTCAGAACCCTAACTGCAAATGTATTGATAGCTTTCAGGTTTCTATCTTATAATGATGACATCCAGGAGGAGGGGATACATTCTGAGCAGGCCAGTTCTGCATGTTTGTTGATTCCATTAGCTCATGGTACTTTTTGCACTTCATGGTTGAATGTTCACTTGGAAATATGATACTTCATATTGGTAAGTCCGGACAAGTAGAAGGCTTTTTGGGGTTTGAGTTACCTACATTTTTTTTCACATAATTGCCTACAACGTTTAAAAGTAAGGTGAACTTCACGGACAAACACCTATAAGCAGAATGGAGAAATAACTGAAGTACCTCAGAGTCAGAAGTTTGTGTGTAGGGTTTTTTTTCCCCCTTCCAGGCAACCAATAACTGTGCGTCACCTACAACAAGATATCTAACCTCTCTGGGTTTTTCAGTGTTTTTTCCAGTATAGCAAGAATAATGGTTCTCGTCACTTCCCTGCCTCTAGGGGTGTTGTCAGAATTAATGAGACACCAGGGTGAAAGCTTTCCACTTTTTTTCCCCCTTGGAGAATGCGGGAATGTAAATAAAAGTAATATCTCTCTTTTGTGAACACTTTTTTCCTTCTGCATGTCTTAATAACATTCAAAAAGAATTTTTTGAAGCAGCAGCAATTACCGTAGGTGTTACGTATAATAAAGGAGCTGTATCTGTCAGGGAAAACAAAGGAGGAACCAAAAGCTTGAGTCAGAGAAATCTGCTCCTGGCTTACTCTCTAATGGAATCAGTAGGAGGGCTGGGATAATCGCAAATAAAATATTGCTGTACAGAGAGCATATGAAAGTAGGAGGACAAGCCACTAATTGAAGTTGTCATCCTAAAAGTAGAAAGAGAAAAGAGATGTTGACTGCTGACATGTTGCTGAGATGTTCTTAGTCAGACTGGAAAGAGATGAAGGTCAGAGGTTAAAATGTTTGTGGATTAGGGTTAAACCAGTCAAAGCAACAAGAATCAGTCTCACTGCTCATTATATCCAGCTAGAAGTTAAACTTGGATGAGATAAAGATGTTCTCTGCTGTTCTGTGATTAATTAGCCAATGAATTGTCTGTTAACACAGGCAACACATACTGTATCAGTTCTGTCCTTTTCATGGAATACAATCCTCTGGTTTAAACTGATGTAATGCTGTCAAAAATCCACATCCAAAAGACTTAGTCTTTTCCATCAGTAGATGGTGAATTTCTAAAGGCATTCTCAGAGATAGAAAATAGCCTGCTTCTCTCTTAGGTCACAAGAGCAGGCACAGCTTAGCTGGGTCCTCTTACCTTGGGCCTTACAGTACCACCTGGAGGTCTGAGAGCTGAAGGTTTACCCAAATTTCTTTGTGGTTGTAGAAGGCTTTTTGGGGTTTGAGTTACCTACATTTTTTTTCACATAATTGCCTACAACGTTTAAAAGTAAGGTGAACTTCACGGACAAACACCTATAAGCAGAATGGAGAAATAACTGAAGTACCTCAGAGTCAGAAGTTTGTGTGTAGGGTTTTTCCCCTTCCAGGCAACCAATAACTGTGCGTCACCTACAACAAGATATCTAACCTCTCTGGGTTTTTCAGTGTTTTTTCCAGTATAGCAAGAATAATGGTTCTCGTCACTTCCCTGCCTCTAGGGGTGTTGTCAGAATTAATGAGACACCAGGGTGAAAGCTTTCCACTTTTTTTCCCCCTTGGAGAATGCGGGAATGTAAATAAAAGTAATATCTCTCTTTTGTGAACACTTTTTTCCTTCTGCATGTCTTAATAACATTCAAAAAGAATTTTTTGAAGCAGCAGCAATTACCGTAGGTGTTACGTATAATAAAGGAGCTGTATCTGTCAGGGAAAACAAAGGAGGAACCAAAAGCTTGAGTCAGAGAAATCTGCTCCTGGCTTACTCTTTAATGGAATCAGTAGGAGGGCTGGGATAATCGCAAATAAAATATTGCTGTACAGAGAGCATATGAAAGTAGGAGGACAAGCCACTAATTGAAGTTGTCACCCTAAAAGTAGAAAGAGAAAAGAGATGTTGACTGCTGACATGTTGCTGAGATGTTCTTAGTCAGACTGGAAAGAGATGAAGGTCAGAGGTTAAAATGTTTGTGGATTAGGGTTAAACCAGTCAAAGCAACAAGAATCAGTCTCACTGCTCATTATATCCAGCTAGAAGTTAAACTTGGATGAGATAAAGATGTTCTCTGCTGTTCTTTGATTAATTAGCCAATGAATTGTCTGTTAACACAGGCAACACATACTGTATCAGTTCTGTCCTTTTCATGGAATACAATCCTCTGGTTTAAACTGATGTAATGCTGTCAAAAATCCACATCCAAAAAGACTTAGTCTTTTCCATCAGTAGATGGTGAATTTCTAAAGGCATTCTCAGAGATAGAAAATAGCCTGCTTCTCTCTTAGGTCACAAGAGCAGGCACAGCTTAGCTGGGTCCTCTTACCTTGGGCCTTACAGTACCATCTGGAGGTCTGAGAGCTGAAGAATCTACTTCCCAGTTTACCCAAATTTCTTTGTGGTTGTAGGATCAAGGGCCAGGCTTTCTGCTGGTGGTGGGTTATAGACTTCCCTTAGTTCCTAGAGGCAACTCTAGTCTTCTAGAGGCTGCCCATATTTCTTGGCCCTGTGAGCTTTTCCAACCTGGCTCCTTACTTCATTAAAATAGCAAGGAGAGTTACTAGAGTGATATTTTATCATCTTTGTTATGTTCTGTTGGTTAGGAGTAAGTCACATAAAAGAGAGGGATTTATACAAAGATATGAACATCAGGAAGGAGATCCAGAGAGACAATCTTAAAATCTGTCTCACTTGGTAAAGAAAACAACTTTGAGGCTATTATAATTTTGAAAATTACCAGGATGATAGAATGAATCTGATCCAATCCTTGCAGACTATATTGCTCTGATTGGTTTCAGTTCAGTTCAGTTGCTCAGTTGTGTCTGACTCTTTGCGACCCCATGGACGGTGGCATGCCAGGCTTTCCTGTCCTTCACCAACTCCTAGAGCTTGCTCAAACTCATTTCCATTGACTCAGTGATGTCATCCAACCATTTTATCCTTTGTTGTCCCCTTTTCCTTTTGCCTGCTATTTATTTATTATTTTTAAAAAAACATTTATTTTTTATTTATTTATCTTTTTGGGGTGTGGGGTCGGGAGGGAGGGGGATGGGCGGACCATTTCTATTGGTTTTTCATTTCTTTATTTTCATCCGTCTTTGTTCTTTGGCTCCAGTGGGCCTCCCATCGTGGTGGCGTCGTTGCAGCGCGGCTCTGCGCTCCAGAGCTCCGGCTAGATAATTGTCTGTTAACACAGGCAACACATACTGTATCAGTTCTGTCCTTTTCATGGAATACAATCCTCTGGTTTAAACTGATGTAATGCTGTCAAAATCCACATCCAAAAGACTTAGTCTTTTCCATCAGTAGATGGTGAATTTCTAAAGGCATTCTCAGAGATAGAAAATAGCCTGCTTCTCTCTTAGGTCACAAGAGCAGGCACAGCTTAGCTGGGTCCTCTTACCTTGGGCCTTACAGTACCATCTGGAGGTCTGAGAGCTGAAGAATCTACTTCCCAGTTTACCCAAATTTCTTTGTGGTTGTAGGATCAAGGGCCAGGCTTTCTGCTGGTGGTGGGTTATAGACTTCCCTTAGTTCCTAGAGGCAACTCTAGTCTTCTAGAGGCTGCCCATATTTCTTGGCCCTGTGAGCTTTTCCAACCTGGCTCCTTACTTCATTAAAATAGCAAGGAGAGTTACTAGAGTGATATTTTATCATCTTTGTTATGTTCTGTTGGTTAGGAGTAAGTCACATAAAAGAGAGGGATTTATACAAAGATATGAACATCAGGAAGGAGATCCAGAGAGACAATCTTAAAATCTGTCTCACTTGGTAAAGAAAACAACTTTGAGGCTATTATAATTTTGAAAATTTCCAGGATGATAGAATGAATCTGATCCAATCCTTGCAGACTATATTGCTCTGATTGGTTTCAGTTCAGTTCAGTTGCTCAGTTGTGTCTGACTCTTTGCGACCCCATGGACGGTGGCATGCCAGGCTTTCCTGTCCTTCACCAACTCCTAGAGCTTGCTCAAACTCATTTCCATTGACTCAGTGATGTCATCCAACCATTTTATCCTTTGTTGTCCCCTTTTCCTTTTGCCTGCTATTTATTTATTATTTTTAAAAAAACATTTATTTTTTATTTATTTATCTTTTTGGGGTGTGGGGTCGGGAGGGAGGGGGATGGGCGGACCATTTCTATTGGTTTTTCATTTCTTTATTTTCATCCGTCTTTGTTCTTTGGCTCCAGTGGGCCTCCCATCGTGGTGGCGTCTGTCGTTGCAGAGCGCCGGCTCTGGGCGCATGCGCTCCAGAGCTCCGGCTAGATAATTGGACACATCAGTCCAGCACGTGTGCTCTTCCCAGGCCAGGGATCGAACCAGCGCCCCTTGCACTGCAAGGCAGTGTCCTTGCCCACTGGACCACCAGGGAAACCCTGCCTGCTATTTAATATTTATCTATCTATATATGCATACATATATTTGCCTCTAAGCCATCATTTGTTTTTCATCCATCTTTATTCTTTGGCCCGTGTGGGCCTCCCACTGCAGTGGCCTCTCTGGTTGCAGAGCACCAGCTCTGGGCATATGTGCTCTAGAGCATTGGCTCATAATTGGACACACCAGTCCAGCCATTCTTTGGCATGTGGGATCTTCCCAGGCTAAGGATCAAACTGGTGTCCCTTGCACTGCAAGGTGGGCTCTTTACCTGCTAGACCACCAGGGAAGTACTTTGCCTGCTGTTTTTCCCAGCATCAGGCTCTTTTCCAATGAGTCATCTCTGCATCAGGTGACCAAAATATTGCAGCTTCAACTTAATCATCAGTCCTTCCAATGACTGTTCAGGGTTAATTTCCTTTAGGATAGACTGGTTTGATCTCTTTGCAGTTCCAGAGACTCTCGAGAGTCTTCTCCAACACCACAATTCAATGACATCAATTCTTCAGTGCTCAGCCTTCTTTATGGTTCAACTCTCACATCCATACATGACTACTGGGAAAACCATAGCTTTGACTAGATGGGCATTTGTTGGCAAAGTGATGTCTCTGCTTTTGAATACACTGTTTAGGTTTGTCACAGCTTTTCTTCCAAGGAGCAAGCATCTTTTAATTTCATGGCTACAGTCACTGTCTGCAGTGATTTTGGGAGACCAAGAAAATGAAATTTGCCACTGTTTCCACTTTTTCCCCATCTACTTACCATAAAGTGATGGACCAGATGCCATGATCTTAGTTTTTTGAATGTTGAGTTTCAAGCCAGCTTTTTCATTCTCCTTTTTCACTTTCACCAAGAGGCTCTTTAGTTCCTCTTCACTTTCTGCCATTAGGGTGGTGTCATCTGCATACCTGAGGTTATTTGTATTTCTCCTAGCAATCTTGATTTCAGGTTGTGCTTCATCCAGACCAGCATTTTGATGATGTACACTGCATATAAATTAAATAGGCAGGGTGACAATATACAGACTTGACATACTCCTTTCCCAATTTTGAACGAGTCCTTTGTTCTATGTTCAGTTCTAACTGTTGTTTTTTGACCTGCATACAGGTTTCTCAGGAGGCAGGTAAGGTGGTCTGGTATTCCTATCTCTTTCAGAATTGTCCAGTTTGTTGTGATCCACATTGTCAAATGAAACAGGAGTAGATGTTTTTCTGGAATTCCCTTGCTTTTTCTATGATCCAATGGATGATGGCAATTTGATCTTTGGTTCTTCTGCCTTTCTAAATCCAGCTTGTACACCTGGAAGTTCTTGATCCATGAACTGTTCAAGTCTATCTTGGAGGTTTTTAAGCATTACTTTGCTAATACATGAGTGCAGTGCATCAATTTAACAACTACTATTTCTTTTTTTCTTTTTTAACTTTGGCCTCTTTCATTGGCCTTCATTTATTTATTTTCATCCATCTTTATTCTTTGGCCCGTGTGGGCCTCCCATTGCAGTGGCCTCTCTCATTGCAGAGCACTGGCTCTGGGCACATGCGCTCCAGAGCACTAGCTCATAATTGGATACAGCGGTCCAGCTGTTCCATGGCATGTGAGATCTTCCTGGTTCAGGAATCAAGCACACTGCAATGCCAAAGAATAAGGATGGATGAAAATAAATAAATGAAGGACCAATAAAAGAGGCCAAATTAAAATAAGAAATAGTAGTTGTTAAATTAATGCATGCCAATTAGGTAAAATACAGGGTGTGTATGTGTCTCTGTGTGTATATGTCTAATTGTATATAATGTAGAGATTTTATGATACATATTACATGTTATATATTTGTATATATAATATAATATTAAATATAAATACAGATGTATCATAATTATGGACTTTACTTCATATATGATCATGTGTATTATTGAACATCACATAAACTATATAGTATTTACATATAAATACATTAGACAATGTGTATACATACACATGCACACACACATCCTATAAACAACATGGTATGAACATCAGTTGATTTCCTCTGTAATATCAACAATCCAGAGATCAAACTGGTGCTCTTTGCACTGCAAGGCGGACTCTTTACCCACTGGACCACAAGGGAAGCCCGGCATGCATCAATTTAAATAAGAAAAAGTAAGCATTAAAAAATGCTGTGACATCAATCAGTATTTTATAATCATGGCTAAGGACTTATAAATTTTAAAAGAGTAGGAATAAACATATATTTAGATGAAAATTTTATGTCGTCAGGCTTTGACAAATATCAATAAAGCATGAATTTCCAAAATTAGGACAATTATACTTTATGTACCCAAGTAAATGATATGTGAATCTAAACACTTAAATGTAATAGTGGCTTAGCAATGCTTCAAGTAGGCACACTGAGTATAATTTACTTCTGCCTTTCTAAATCCATGAACGGGTTCAAGTTCTATCTTGGAGGTTTAAGCATTACTTTGCTAATACATGAGTGCAGTGCATCAATTTAACAACTACTATTTCTTTTTTTTTAACTTTGGCCTCTTTCATTGGCCTTCATTTATTTATTTTCATCCATCTTTATTCTTTGGCCCGTGTGGGCCTCCCATTGCAGTGGCCTCTCTCATTGCAGAGCACTGGCTCTGGGCACATGCGCTCCAGAGCACTAGCTCATAATTGGATACAGCGGTCCAGCTGTTCCATGGCATGTGAGATCTTCCTGGTTCAGGAATCAAGCACACTGCAATGCCAAAGAATAAGGATGGATGAAAATAAATAAATGAAGGACCAATAAAAGAGGCCAAATTAAAATAAGAAATAGTAGTTGTTAAATTAATGCATGCCAATTAGGTAAAATACAGGGTGTGTATGTGTCTCTGTGTGTATATGTCTAATTGTATATAATGTAGAGATTTTATGATACATATTACATGTTATATATTTGTATATATAATATAATATTAAATATAAATACAGATGTATCATAATTATGGACTTTACTTCATATATGATCATGTGTATTATTGAACATCACATAAACTATATAGTATTTACATATAAATACATTAGACAATGTGTATACATACACATGCACACACACATCCTATAAACAACATGGTATGAACATCAGTTGATTTCCTCTGTAATATCAACAATCCAGAGATCAAACTGGTGCTCTTTGCACTGCAAGGCGGACTCTTTACCCACTGGACCACAAGGGAAGCCCGGCATGCATCAATTTAAATAAGAAAAAGTAAGCATTAAAAAATGCTGTGACATCAATCAGTATTTTATAATCATGGCTAAGGACTTATAAATTTTAAAAGAGTAGGAATAAACATATATTTAGATGAAAATTTTATGTCGTCAGGCTTTGACAAATATCAATAAAGCATGAATTTCCAAAATTAGGACAATTATACTTTATGTACCCAAGTAAATGATATGTGAATCTAAACACTTAAATGTAATAGTGGCTTAGCAATGCTTCAAGTAGGCACACTGAGTATAATTTATTGGTGTTTTGCAGCAATTATATTTTTAAAATTAATTAATTAATTCATTCATTCATTTATTTTTGGCTGTTCTGGGTTTTCACTGCTGCCACAGGTTCTTCTCTAGTTGCAGAGAGTTGGGGCTACTCTCTAGTTGAGGTGAGCAGGCTTCTTTTTGTGGTGACTTCTCTTGTTGTGGAACTCGGGCTCTAGGGCACATGGGCTTCAGTAGTTGTGGCACATGGGCTCAATAGTTGCGGCTCTGAGGCTCTAGAGCACAGGCTCAGTCGTTGTGGCTCATGGAGTTAGTTTTCCTCAGCATGTGGGATCTTCCTGCATCAGGGATGGAACCCATGTCTCCTGCATTGGCAGGTAAACTCTTTACCACTGAGCTACCAGGGAAGCCCTGGAGCTATTTTCTTATCTTAATTTTTTGCAGGCTTTTGAGAATGAACAATAGCAAACTCCAGATGTCTATTATAAGATGAATTTGAGAGGATAATGTTTTCATTCATCATTTTAAAATCAAGTCAATTAAAAAGAAGCAAACTCCCTGGTGGCTCAGTGGTAAAGAATCTGCCTGGCAATGCGGGAGACATGGGCTTGATCCCTGTATCTGGGAGGATGCCACATGTGGTGCAGCATCTAAACCCATGCACCACAACTATTGAGCCTGTGCTCTAGAGTGTGGAAGTTGCAGCTACTGAAGCCCATGTGCCCTAGAGCCTATGCTCAGCTTTAAGAGAGTAGCCCCACTGTTCACAAGCAGAGAAAATCCCACACAGCCTGAAGACCTGGCACAGTCAAAAATAATAAAGAAAGAAAGAAACTTTTAATAAAGAAGCAAATGAAAATTAAACCCATGGTTTCAAATCATGGCTTGGAAGGAAATTTCTGAGGTAGGCAGAGAATCATTGAAGTTTGAAGTACAACCATTCTCAAAGAGTAGTGACATTAGTGGAAACCGCAGAGAGGGGAGCAGGAGGAATCCTAATGACTTGCATTTCATTCTCTCCTGCTAAGCCTATGCACATTTTCTGGCAACTGGTATTACAGGTCTTAATAAGGATTCCTGTTTTTCCTTCCCAAGTAAATGATATGTGAATCTAAACACTTAAATGTAATAGTGGCTTAGCAATGCTTCAAGTAGGCACACTGAGTATAATTTATTGGTGTTTTGCAGCAATTATATTTTTAAAATTAATTAATTAATTCATTCATTCATTTATTTTTGGCTGTTCTGGGTTTTCACTGCTGCCACAGGTTCTTCTCTAGTTGCAGAGAGTTGGGGCTACTCTCTAGTTGAGGTGAGCAGGCTTCTTTTTGTGGTGACTTCTCTTGTTGTGGAACTCGGGCTCTAGGGCACATGGGCTTCAGTAGTTGTGGCACATGGGCTCAATAGTTGCGGCTCTGAGGCTCTAGAGCACAGGCTCAGTCGTTGTGGCTCATGGAGTTAGTTTTCCTCAGCATGTGGGATCTTCCTGCATCAGGGATGGAACCCATGTCTCCTGCATTGGCAGGTAAACTCTTTACCACTGAGCTACCAGGAAGCCCTGGAGCTATTTTCTTATCTTAATTTTTTGCAGGCTTTTGAGAATGAACAATAGCAAACTCCAGATGTCTATTATAAGATGAATTTGAGAGGATAATGTTTTCATTCATCATTTTAAAATCAAGTCAATTAAAAAGAAGCAAACTCCCTGGTGGCTCAGTGGTAAAGAATCTGCCTGGCAATGCGGGAGACATGGGCTTGATCCCTGTATCTGGGAGGATGCCACATGTGGTGCAGCATCTAAACCCATGCACCACAACTATTGAGCCTGTGCTCTAGAGTGTGGAAGTTGCAGCTACTGAAGCCCATGTGCCCTAGAGCCTATGCTCAGCTTTAAGAGAGTAGCCCCACTGTTCACAAGCAGAGAAAATCCCACACAGCCTGAAGACCTGGCACAGTCAAAAATAATAAAGAAAGAAAGAAACTTTTAATAAAGAAGCAAATGAAAATTAAACCCATGGTTTCAAATCATGGCTTGGAAGGAAATTTCTGAGGTAGGCAGAGAATCATTGAAGTTTGAAGTACAACCATTCTCAAAGAGTAGTGACATTAGTGGAAACCGCAGAGAGGGGAGCAGGAGGAATCCTAATGACTTGCATTTCATTCTCTCCCTGCTAAGCCTATGCACATTTTCTGGCAACTGGTATTACAGGTCTTAATAAGGATTCCTGTTTTTCCCTTCCCTATTCTCTTTCTCCCCTTCCCAAATTCTAAAGTTGCTTTAAGTAGATTGAATATACAATCTATATTAAAGATGAGGTAAAGATGGTTAAGAGGATTGTGGAGAAGGACAGAAAGTGTAACACTCTGCTTTATTTCTTTCTCCATTTCAAACTTAAGTAGAAAAAACAAACACAAAGGCAAAACAACCAAAACAAAACCTTTCATTAAGAAGAGCTTATGGAAAGATGCCTGTGCTGCATGGCTAATGTGAACGATGGGAGTGACAGCTGCTTTATAAGAGCAAAATAATTGCTTTTGAGTCCTTTTCTCTCCTTAACAAGTGCAAATGTCCGTTCTGAGATTCCAAAAGATCTAGCCTAGTTTTGAGCCTTTTGTCAAGTAAAGAAGAAAAAAAAAAAAAAAGTTTGGTTAGCTGGACTTCAAGGTCAAAGGAAGTATGTCTGACTTCCACATAGGAGCTCATATACTAAATAACTCCTTCTAAAATTACTCCTATTCAAAGAAGACAATTCACACAGTTATTTGATAAAGTGCTTCAAATAACAAAACTGGAACAGAATCAACATTTTTTAAAAAATATTTCCAGTGTTCTGTTAGTTCAAATATTCAAACTGACGCAAAAAAATATTTAGATAAATGAATAAATAATTTTTAAAAGCCTCTTGTGATAGTTCAAAAAGGAGTTTTGGAACCGAATCTAGGTTTGATGGTTGGGAACAACCTGTGTTGGCTGACCCCAGCTTCTTATGTAACACTTGGCTTATCTAAACCTGAGATAGTCTGTGTTTAGACACCATGTGTACGGTTCTTTCTGCCAGGATGCCTTTGGTGTCTCTGTCCCTCACTGGGCTCTATGCTGGTGGCCTCAGGTGGTTGAATGCTTCTGTTTAGTTCAAATGTGTCTGTTTTATAGTTCTGGCCAAAAGGATGGCCTTTGAATGTTCTGTTCTGACATTAGTGGAAACCGCAGAGAGGGAGCAGGAGGAATCCTAATGACTTGCATTTCATTCTCTCCTGCTAAGCCTATGCACATTTTCTGGCAACTGGTATTACAGGTCTTAATAAGGATTCCTGTTTTTCCCTTCCCTATTCTCTTTCTCCCCTTCCCAAATTCTAAAGTTGCTTTAAGTAGATTGAATATACAATCTATATTAAAGATGAGGTAAAGATGGTTAAGAGGATTGTGGAGAAGGACAGAAAGTGTAACACTCTGCTTTATTTCTTTCTCCATTTCAAACTTAAGTAGAAAAAACAAACACAAAGGCAAAACAACCAAAACAAAACCTTTCATTAAGAAGAGCTTATGGAAAGATGCCTGTGCTGCATGGCTAATGTGAACGATGGGAGTGACAGCTGCTTTATAAGAGCAAAATAATTGCTTTTGAGTCCTTTTCTCTCCTTAACAAGTGCAAATGTCCGTTCTGAGATTCCAAAAGATCTAGCCTAGTTTTGAGCCTTTTGTCAAGTAAAGAAGAAAAAAAAAAAAAAAGTTTGGTTAGCTGGACTTCAAGGTCAAAGGAAGTATGTCTGACTTCCACATAGGAGCTCATATACTAAATAACTCCTTCTAAAATTACTCCTATTCAAAGAAGACAATTCACACAGTTATTTGATAAAGTGCTTCAAATAACAAAACTGGAACAGAATCAACATTTTTTAAAAAATATTTCCAGTGTTCTGTTAGTTCAAATATTCAAACTGACGCAAAAAAATATTTAGATAAATGAATAAATAATTTTTAAAAGCCTCTTGTGATAGTTCAAAAAGGAGTTTTGGAACCGAATCTAGGTTTGATGGTTGGGAACAACCTGTGTTGGCTGACCCCAGCTTCTTATGTAACACTTGGCTTATCTAAACCTGAGATAGTCTGTGTTTAGACACCATGTGTACGGTTCTTTCTGCCAGGATGCCTTTGGTGTCTCTGTCCCTCACTGGGCTCTATGCTGGTGGCCTCCAGGTGGTTGAATGCTTCTGTTTAGTTCAAATGTGTCTGTTTTATAGTGCCTAACTAAGGAGTCTACTTAATGAAGGATTATGGACTACAACAAAGTTTGTAGTTGAGGAAAACTCGAACACTATGAGAAAGTATATACTGGTCTCCCATTAGTTAACTTAAGTATACACAGATAGCTAATTACCTCTTCCTGACTAGTTTGTAATCTTTTCAAGCTAGTATTATTTATTTTTCGCATTGTATACGTTCAACCAATATTTCTTGAATGTCTACTACGTGTCAGACAGCATTCAGGTGCCTAAACCACAATGATAAGTGAACTGGACACAGTATAGTCTGTCCTCATGGAAATGTAGCCTAAGTTGGAGAGAAGCATACAGTAATCCAACAGATATAAACAAATGTAAAAATCACAGTTCAAATACTACAAAGGAAAGGTAGAGGTAGACTTTCAAGGACACTGAAAAAAGATTGCTGTAATTGTGGGTCTTCTTATGACTATAGCCAAGCAGTAAGATTTCAGTCTCTTGATTCTTCTGGTGTCCATTCCTATTTCATCCTCCATGTCTTTTTCCAGACTCCACTCACACTTTGAAGACTCTGGCTTCTCCAACCCTTTTTCTCTAGTCTGAGGTGCCTCTCAGCTTTCTCAATCAAGTTCTTCCCCTTCCATGGCCTTAAAATCATCTTGCTTCTAGGAGCAGAAAAATTCAGCCTTCAAGATGACTTTCAAATCTTTCAGTCTCAAACAATGAACACTGGCTTTGTTCCTTGGGTCTTGGCTTATGAGGGCTGTGGGTTGGGGAAAATGCCCTCAGGATAATATTTAGAAAGGAAAGAAGGAAAAAAGTACTCAAAGTACACACAGATACTTAGAAGCATAGTCCTACCATATTAGTAAAGCAAATAGGTAGACGTCTGGTACAGAAAGAGGGAATTAGTGAAGACTAGAGAAAGCAATGGTGTTCAAAGCAACCAGTCAGAGACGAGCTACTTCCGGGGAGTGCAAGATCAGGACGGTAGCAAGGTGGATCCTTAATTACATGACTACATGAATATAGGAAGTTCTAATATGCCTTCTAAATATCCTTATGGTTTCCTGTGTCAGGAAAAACCTATAGAGTTAAATGTGTCTTTTATAGTTAACTAAGGAGTCTACTTAATGAAGGATTATGGACTACAACAAAGTTTGTAGTTGAGGAAAACTCGAACACTATGAGAAAGTATATACTGGTCTCCCATTAGTTAACTTAAGTATACACAGATAGCTAATTACCTCTTCCTGACTAGTTTGTAATCTTTTCAAGCTAGTATTATTTATTTTTCGCATTGTATACGTTCAACCAATATTTCTTGAATGTCTACTACGTGTCAGACAGCATTCAGGTGCCTAAACCACAATGATAAGTGAACTGGACACAGTATAGTCTGTCCTCATGGAAATGTAGCCTAAGTTGGAGAGAAGCATACAGTAATCCAACAGATATAAACAAATGTAAAAATCACAGTTCAAATACTACAAAGGAAAGGTAGAGGTAGACTTTCAAGGACACTGAAAAAAGATTGCTGTAATTGTGGGTCTTCTTATGACTATAGCCAAGCAGTAAGATTTCAGTCTCTTGATTCTTCTGGTGTCCATTCCTATTTCATCCTCCATGTCTTTTTCCAGACTCCACTCACACTTTGAAGACTCTGGCTTCTCCAACCCTTTTTCTCTAGTCTGAGGTGCCTCTCAGCTTTCTCAATCAAGTTCTTCCCTTCCATGGCCTTAAAATCATCTTGCTTCTAGGAGCAGAAAAATTCAGCCTTCAAGATGACTTTCAAATCTTTCAGTCTCAAACAATGAACACTGGCTTTGTTCCTTGGGTCTTGGCTTATGAGGGCTGTGGGTTGGGGAAAATGCCCTCAGGATAATATTTAGAAAGGAAAGAAGGAAAAAAGTACTCAAAGTACACACAGATACTTAGAAGCATAGTCCTACCATATTAGTAAAGCAAATAGGTAGACGTCTGGTACAGAAAGAGGGAATTAGTGAAGACTAGAGAAAGCAATGGTGTTCAAAGCAACCAGTCAGAGACGAGCTACTTCCGGGGAGTGCAAGATCAGGACGGTAGCAAGGTGGATCCTTAATTACATGACTACATGAATATAGGAAGTTCTAATATGCCTTCTAAATATCCTTATGGTTTCCTGTGTCAGGAACAAATCCTATTAGACCTCCTTAGATGAAGCAGGCAGAGCAGGTAACTGTGGGTGTTTACATGAGGGAGACTGAAGATCAGACAAAACACCTAGTGAAGACTTTTAAAGATCATATGGTCCCAGATCTTATTGAAGGCTTTTGAAATAATTATATTCTTTAATGCTGGATTAAAAGTAAGCCCCTTTCTCAGAAGACTTTGGAAAAGAGAAGGCATGATAATAGTATTCAAATAATTAAAGGATTGTAGTAGTATTCAGAAACATCAGGACAATTATTCAAGACTCTAGAGGACAGAGGTAGAATTTTGTTCAACAGAGAATTTTCTAATAGTGGAAATTTGAAAGTAGAAGCAGTTACCATGTCAGGCACCTTATGGCAGGATGGCAAGGTTCAGAGGCTACCTGGCCTTATCAGTGATGAACAGAAATTCATGCATCAGCCAGAGGTTTGAAATGAGCTTTAAGCTTCCCTCTTGCTCCACAACTTCTAGTGTGGACATTCCCAATCAAAAATACTACTACTAATAATAATAATCTTAAGAGGACAATGGTTTTAAAACATTTAAGACAAAATAGCACAACTGACAATTTGACACTTTCATTTTGAATTTTAAGTTGCTATAGTGGATTTTTATGACTTTGCATTGTATATGTAAGGCTAGTATGCTTTAGGAAAGGAGTTGGGGGTTGAATAAAAAAGTACAAAATTATGTTTTTGACATTTAATGTTCTAAATGATGTTTTGTTTTGTTGAAATAGTAGAGTCTAGTTCTCAACTCCATTATAAACCACAAAGTCAGTTTACCATTTCATACAACACAGACCTCGTGCTTTTATGGCATGAATCATGATTATAGTAGGTAATGTAGGAAAATCTGGAAATAAATGCCACTCTTTCTCTCCAATGTTGACTGTTAAATATCCAGCAAATACTCTTTAATTAAGATAGGCTTTCCAAAACAAATCCCTGTCTGCCTGAGTTGTAGCTTCTGGAAGACAAATAATTGAACATAGTCAGTGATGACTAATATATAACACTATACACACACACACACACACACACACACACACACACACACACACACATATGTATGGCATATCATAAAAATGTCAAGTTTTGCAAACTGTTCATTTCTGATTTACATAGTATCTTTTTAAAGGTATGCTCCATGTCTGAATTCCTCTTTCATGTCCTTCAAGCAGTGTTTTATTTCCTACTATGTGCCAAACATTATTTTAGACACTCTTTTCTTTATATATAAATTCATTTTTATTTATTTATTATCATCCATCTTTATTCTTCGGCCTGGGTGAGTCTCCCATTGCAGTGGCCTCTCTCATTGCAGAGGACTGGCTCTGGGTGCATGAGCTCCGAGTGCTGGCTCCTAATTGGACACTCCGCGACATGTGGGATCTTCCCTGGCCAGGGATCGAACTGGTGCCCCTTGCACTTCTAGGTGGACTCTTTACCCACTGGACCACCAGGGAAGCCCTAGACACTCTTAAAAATACAAAGATGTATAAAAATGTATAAATAAAGGCATTTTTTCCCTAGCAGTTACAGTGTTAGAATAGAAAATTAGACACACAGAACTAGAACTTCAGGTGGTATCAGATAAGCACATTAATAGCAGTATAAACCAAATGTTCTGTATATTAGCAGTATAATAAAAGAGCATAAGGCCTCTTCTTATTGGGGAAACCCAGCTGGGCTTCATGGACGAAGGAGTATTTGACTAGAGCTCTCAATGATAAGTAGCATTTCATCAGTAAAGATTGGTGTTAGATTTTTATGCAATGACGTGAAAAAAGTCAGAGGAGAGAAATGTTTAAGAAGTAGCAATTAGTTCAGCTTAGTTGGATTTTTCACAAGGGAGTAATGTAAAGTATGTCTTGGGGTAAGTCTAGCACATGATTGCAGCATGGGGTTAAAGGGCTTTGACTTAGGATGACTGAAACAGTGCTTTCGGAGGCTCAGTCCATGAACAGTGTTCAGGGAGAGAGATGTGAGATAGAGTGAAATTTGGGAGGCTACTATAGGAGTACAAGTATGAGGAAAATGGCAGAAGAAGTGGACTGGAAGCTCTGGGTGGGAACTATACTGGGAAGAATGAATCTATAGAATGTAGTTCATGGGGTCGGGGACAGTGGAGGGAAGCTGGAGAAGTTTATAATGGTTCTAAGACGTTAAGTTTGGACTATTAATAAAACATTAATATATTAATAGAAATAGTGAAGAGAGGATAAATGTTGGTTTGAGTTTTTGAATTTAGATATCTTGATGTTGAGATGCTGATAATGTATTGATAAAAAATTTTTAAAGGAATAAGGTGATCAGGCCCTGAAATAAGACGTTATCAAGGCTTGAATGCTTCCTCTACCTACCATAAACTAGACAAATTACTTTACGTCTCTGAAATTCAGTTTCCTCTTCTGTAGAATGGCGATAGCTTTTCTCATCTAATCTTAAGGTTGTATGTGGATAAAATAATTTATGTCAAATTCTTCTCATGCTTAGTATATTGTGGCTCAATAGCAGCTAGCTGTTTTTGCTCATAACCTTGTTATTAAGAGGAAGGAGGAAATGTGGGTCTAGAAGCCAGCACTAAAGTGTCATTTTATATCATCTTTGAAACATGACTGGTTGATGCCACTTTAGTGGATGACAACAGATTATCAAACCTTGGGAAAGTAACCAAAGTTAGGAGATGGGAAAGAAGAAGATTCATGAAAACTATCAGAGAATGAGTAATAGAAGATACCAGAGGGAAAACTCTTAAAGTCACAGAATCCTAAGTAGCCACATTTCAAAAAGTACTGGTTAGCAGGGTCTGACTTTGCTAAAAATCTTAAGAAGGACGTGAGTGGATAGGAAGCTTTTAAATTATTTATGTCATCAGTATCATTCAAAGGTACTCTGGATTTTGGCCCTTGGCAAGACTCCCTGCAAACTGTATTTAATTGGTGGCCTCACTTTCAGTAGCTTTGATTATGCCTGTCATTCACCACCTTGTACCTGAAAGTCTTAATCATCTGAGTTAAGCCATATTATTCATTGAAAATTTCTAAAGCCTTCTACACACCTCTACATACACTGCTACACACCCTGATGTCTTCTACAAAGACATAAAAGATTCTTTAAGAGTAACCGTCATTCTTATGTTTAGGTAAAATGAATGTAATATTAATGCTTTGTAGATGAGTGGAGATAGTGAAATTTAGTACTATAGGAAATGAGGAAAATGGCAGAAGAAGTGGACTGGAAGCTCTGGGTGGGAACTATACTGGGAAGAATGAATCTATAGAATGTAGTTCATGGGGTCGGGGACAGTGGAGGGAAGCTGGAGAAGTTTATAATGGTTCTAAGACGTTAAGTTTGGACTATTAATAAAACATTAATATATTAATAGAAATAGTGAAGAGAGGATAAATGTTGGTTTGAGTTTTTGAATTTAGATATCTTGATGTTGAGATGCTGATAATGTATTGATAAAAAATTTTTAAAGGAATAAGGTGATCAGGCCCTGAAATAAGACGTTATCAAGGCTTGAATGCTTCCTCTACCTACCATAAACTAGACAAATTACTTTACGTCTCTGAAATTCAGTTTCCTCTTCTGTAGAATGGCGATAGCTTTTCTCATCTAATCTTAAGGTTGTATGTGGATAAAATAATTTATGTCAAATTCTTCTCATGCTTAGTATATTGTGGCTCAATAGCAGCTAGCTGTTTTTGCTCATAACCTTGTTATTAAGAGGAAGGAGGAAATGTGGGTCTAGAAGCCAGCACTAAAGTGTCATTTTATATCATCTTTGAAACATGACTGGTTGATGCCACTTTAGTGGATGACAACAGATTATCAAACCTTGGGAAAGTAACCAAAGTTAGGAGATGGGAAAGAAGAAGATTCATGAAAACTATCAGAGAATGAGTAATAGAAGATACCAGAGGGAAAACTCTTAAAGTCACAGAATCCTAAGTAGCCACATTTCAAAAAGTACTGGTTAGCAGGGTCTGACTTTGCTAAAAATCTTAAGAAGGACGTGAGTGGATAGGAAGCTTTTAAATTATTTATGTCATCAGTATCATTCAAAGGTACTCTGGATTTTGGCCCTTGGCAAGACTCCCTGCAAACTGTATTTAATTGGTGGCCTCACTTTCAGTAGCTTTGATTATGCCTGTCATTCACCACCTTGTACCTGAAAGTCTTAATCATCTGAGTTAAGCCATATTATTCATTGAAAATTTCTAAAGCCTTCTACACACCTCTACATACACTGCTACACACCCCTGATGTCTTCTACAAAGACATAAAAGATTCTTTAAGAGTAACCGTCATTCTTATGTTTAGGTAAAATGAATGTAATATTAATGCTTTGTAGATGATTGGCAATACATTTTTACTTAGGCTAGTTAATTTTCTTCTTACAACTACTTTACTAGTTAGGTAGGGAAGCATTATATTTCTCCATTTTATATTCAAGGAATCTGAACTTTCAATATGAAAGAAAATGAATATGTAAAAAAAAGCTTGGACTGAATGTAATACATAGTCAAAGATTTGCACCAAAGTAAGTATACACGGGTCTATTCCTTTATTAACAGTCTCTTACCTTCTTTGAAATCCTTCCCTGTGTTTTCATTTAATAAGATCTTTTCTTCCTTTTAACCATTCTTTTACTTCTTATGTATTGTTGTTGTCTTTTTTAAAATATATATCTTCCACTGTTACCTCTTGTGAGTAATCATTTCAAGCCAGAGATGTGAGTCCACGTTACATGTTTTATTTAATGTGAAGACGGAATGATGAACTCTCTGTACAAACCTGATTTTGGCTCTGATAAAGAAAAGACAGAAAGAGAAAGGTGGGGAAAAAAAACAACCTCATGATTAGGGGTTTAGCAAAAGCATTAGATAGTCTTGGTTGTCATGGAGACCACTGCAGCCACTGTTTTATATGCAGATAATGTGCAGAAAGTGTAGACAGGAAGATTAGCTATAGATACAGTTCTTGAATACTGAAGTGGCAGCAATAAAAAAGGTTGCTGGTCTCAGAGGATGTAGGGAGAACTAACACAGGTCATAGCAGAAAAAAGTTAGGTAAAGGGTTTGACTGGGATGCCCAGACAGGCAATGTCCATGGAAAAGCATGCATAATAGTCATTAGTGCTCCACTCAGGAATTTCTGGCTCTCTTTCTCTAAAATGCATGATAGGACCAACACTTCTGGGCAACTTTGTGTGTGGGAGGAGGCCCGTGACTAGTTCTGGCCAAAGAGTTATGAAAAGTGGCATGTACCTTTTTCAGTCTTAGCATTTAGCTGCTGGCACAAGACCCTCCAGAACTCTGCCTTCTAGCCCAGTGACTGGCATCATCTATGAGCATGAGTCCCTGAGTAACTGTGATCAGTGAGCTTCGCGGTTGACCCACAGTGGACATGCAGTGTGAATAAGGAATGAGCCTTTGTTATTTAGCACCACTCAAGTTGATTTTTAAAATAATAAATAAATTTATTTATTTAACCTCCAGTGTTAGCAGTGTGACCTGGCTAATATAGCTAATGAATGGTAAGGGAAATATTGGCAGGCTAAATGTGAGAAAATTTTCTGGTTATTTATGGCTCTGTAATAAACCACCCGCACACGTAGTGGCATAAAATAATAAGTGTCCTATTACACTCATGGATTCCACAAGGTAGGAATTCAGGAAGGCACAGTGGGGTTGGCTTTTCTCTGCCACACAATGGTCAGGATGACTAGGATGGCTGGGGGGTTAGAACCCCCTAGGGACCTCTTCACTCACAAATCTGGCAATTGGGCAGGATGACTGAAGGCCAGGCCAGGCTGGGCCAGTCCACAGATGCACAAACCCCCGTGTGACCTCTCCATGTGATAGGCTTTTCACAGCATGGGAGCCAGAATTTGAGAGGAAGCCTCCAGAGAAGGAGCATTCCAGAAGGCCTGTGTGGAAGTTCTGTGGCCTCTTATTAGACACAGCCTCAGATTCTATCAGTTGTGAGAGAGTCATAAGAACAACCAAAAATCCAGTGGCAGGAAGTGTGAATCAGACTTCACTTTTCCATGAGAGGAGTAACTAAGAATCTGTAGCCATTTGCAAAGTCAATGTGAAAGGGGGAAGAAAAGCTTGCACAACCATGGAAGGAAAATGATATGTAATGTGGTCAAATCACAGTTCATATCATAAAAACAAGATCCTCTCTCTGTATAGTGTTCCACACATGTTTATAGGCTTTGCCTCCTGTAATTGTTCCAACAGTCCCATGCTGTAATACAGGACTGTTAATTTTATTCCTAGATTATAAAAGAGTAAGGTAAATAAAAAGAGAAAATTTTCCAAAATGTTCTGGCCAAAGAGTTATGAAAAGTGGCATGTACCTTTTCAGTCTTAGCATTTAGCTGCTGGCACAAGACCCTCCAGAACTCTGCCTTCTAGCCCAGTGACTGGCATCATCTATGAGCATGAGTCCCTGAGTAACTGTGATCAGTGAGCTTGGTTGACCCACAGTGGACATGCAGTGTGAATAAGGAATGAGCCTTTGTTATTTAGCACCACTCAAGTTGATTTTTAAAATAATAAATAAATTTATTTATTTAACCTCCAGTGTTAGCAGTGTGACCTGGCTAATATAGCTAATGAATGGTAAGGGAAATATTGGCAGGCTAAATGTGAGAAAATTTTCTGGTTATTTATGGCTCTGTAATAAACCACCCGCACACGTAGTGGCATAAAATAATAAGTGTCCTATTACACTCATGGATTCCACAAGGTAGGAATTCAGGAAGGCACAGTGGGGTTGGCTTTTCTCTGCCACACAATGGTCAGGATGACTAGGATGGCTGGGGGGTTAGAACCCCCTAGGGACCTCTTCACTCACAAATCTGGCAATTGGGCAGGATGACTGAAGGCCAGGCCAGGCTGGGCCAGTCCACAGATGCACAAACCCCCGTGTGACCTCTCCATGTGATAGGCTTTTCACAGCATGGGAGCCAGAATTTGAGAGGAAGCCTCCAGAGAAGGAGCATTCCAGAAGGCCTGTGTGGAAGTTCTGTGGCCTCTTATTAGACACAGCCTCAGATTCTATCAGTTGTGAGAGAGTCATAAGAACAACCAAAAATCCAGTGGCAGGAAGTGTGAATCAGACTTCACTTTTCCATGAGAGGAGTAACTAAGAATCTGTAGCCATTTGCAAAGTCAATGTGAAAGGGGGAAGAAAAGCTTGCACAACCATGGAAGGAAAATGATATGTAATGTGGTCAAATCACAGTTCATATCATAAAAACAAGATCCTCTCTCTGTATAGTGTTCCACACATGTTTATAGGCTTTGCCTCCTGTAATTGTTCCAACAGTCCCATGCTGTAATACAGGACTGTTAATTTTATTCCTAGATTATAAAAGAGTAAGGTAAACATTAAGAGGAACCAGAACGAACTAATTACATACCATTTAATAGATAGCTATTTAAATCTGTCTTCTAATAAGTCAAACTATACCCCACACCTTATTCTGAATTAAGAAAATAATACTGAGGGCTTCTCTGGTGGTCCAGTGGTTAAAGAGTCCACCTCGCAGTGAAAGGGGCACCAGTTTGATCTCTGGCTTGGGAAGATCCCACGTTCTATGGAGCGACTGAACCAGTGTGTCCAATTACAAGCCAGCACTCTGGAGTGCATGTGCCCAGAGCCAGTGCTCAACAAGGAGAGAGGCCACCATGATAGGAGGTCCACACTGGTTAAAGAATAAAGATGGATGAAAATAAATAAATAAAGGACTCCCCTCCCCTGCAAAAAGGAGGCCAAAATTAAAAAAAAAAAGAAAATAATACTGAATGCTTACTAGTTATGAAGCACTCTGTTGGGTACTGTGAATATGTAAAGACAAGTAAACTATCTATGTAAGATAGTAGAGAGGACAAACTTAAACACAGAAAATAAAACAAAAGGGGTGGCAATAATTGCCCAGTGACAAGACATAAGAGGGGCATTCAGTTTGGGACTGTGTGGAAGTATATTTAAAATGAGTCTTAAAGAACAAGAAATACTTACATTGTTGGGAAAAGAGTGGCCAAACTGCTTCAGTGTGAACAAAAGAACAAAATGTGATCTTACATATTCAGATTTCCAGAAGAAGAAAGGCTGACTAGAGTATAAAGCAAAGAAAGAAGAGAGGAATCTCACTTTTCACGACTAAATGAACAAAATTGGGTTGCAAATTTTTACATTTATCTCAGGAAGTGTGAATCAGACTTCACTTTTCCATGAGAGGAGTAACTAAGAATCTGTAGCCATTTGCAAAGTCAATGTGAAAGGGGGAAGAAAAGCTTGCACAACCATGGAAGGAAAATGATATGTAATGTGGTCAAATCACAGTTCATATCATAAAAACAAGATCCTCTCTCTGTATAGTGTTCCACACATGTTTATAGGCTTTGCCTCCTGTAATTGTTCCAACAGTCCCATGCTGTAATACAGGACTGTTAATTTTATTCCTAGATTATAAAAGAGTAAGGTAAACATTAAGAGGAACCAGAACGAACTAATTACATACCATTTAATAGATAGCTATTTAAATCTGTCTTCTAATAAGTCAAACTATACCCCACACCTTATTCTGAATTAAGAAAATAATACTGAGGGCTTCTCTGGTGGTCCAGTGGTTAAAGAGTCCACCTCGCAGTGAAAGGGGCACCAGTTTGATCTCTGGCTTGGGAAGATCCCACGTTCTATGGAGCGACTGAACCAGTGTGTCCAATTACAAGCCAGCACTCTGGAGTGCATGTGCCCAGAGCCAGTGCTCAACAAGGAGAGAGGCCACCATGATAGGAGGTCCACACTGGTTAAAGAATAAAGATGGATGAAAATAAATAAATAAAGGACTCCCCTCCCCTGCAAAAAGGAGGCCAAAATTAAAAAAAAAAAGAAAATAATACTGAATGCTTACTAGTTATGAAGCACTCTGTTGGGTACTGTGAATATGTAAAGACAAGTAAACTATCTATGTAAGATAGTAGAGAGGACAAACTTAAACACAGAAAATAAAACAAAAGGGGTGGCAATAATTGCCCAGTGACAAGACATAAGAGGGGCATTCAGTTTGGGACTGTGTGGAAGTATATTTAAAATGAGTCTTAAAGAACAAGAAATACTTACATTGTTGGGAAAAGAGTGGCCAAACTGCTTCAGTGTGAACAAAAGAACAAAATGTGATCTTACATATTCAGATTTCCAGAAGAAGAAAGGCTGACTAGAGTATAAAGCAAAGAAAGAAGAGAGGGAATCTCACTTTTCACATTAGTTACTTCACCTTAGATTGTCTCAAGGCTATCTATTATGTCTTTATTTTGAGAGCTTTGCAACAGAAAACACTAAATACTTCTCATTTATACATCATTGTCATCTCTGGAGTGTAACTCATCATCACTAACCTCTCCATGGCCTCATAAGATTCTTCAAAGTCATCTCTCAGTTGATGGCTTCACTCTCATTGAGTGCTGCTCTTTTTGGTTACAAACTGCTTTTCCTTCTGACACAGTTTTTACTAGTCATTTATCTCCCATATAGACTAGAGCAAAAATTAATAATAATTTAGGCAGTCTTAAAAATTTCCAGAAAACCTTATTGAAGGAATAGCAGATATTACTACAGAAACAGTTAAGAGAATTGTTAGCCAACATTATAGAATCACTCCTACTATGATCTAATTCAAAAAAAAATGAAAAAAAAAATAAAGCTTATTCCTTCTAGGCTGGTTTCCAAAAGGATATTTTTCTATTCAATTGCTAACACCTTTCTCTAGGCTATTCCCTCTTGCTCCATCCTTAGGTCTTCCTTTCCTCTCTCAGATTACTCAGAATCCATTACCTATTTATCTATTTCCTCTCACCCACCAGTAAATGCTCTTCTGATTACAACAGGGATTAAAAGCTTCCCACTTAACAGAAAAGTATTATCTCACCAAGATTTTGCTCTGTAACTTTTCATGAGTACTGGGAGATAGCAAGCATATGAAATGATTAAACAGAAATGACTTTGAACTACTGTTGCTAGGGGTATTTAATGTACTACATTGAAATTATAATGGCACTGAGCACATGGATCTGATTTCATTTTATGCTCCAAACAGGAAATTACTTCCTCGCCTAAAGGTATTTAAACCCTTGTGAAGTTCCCATGGAAAAGAATATTGGTCCTGCAGAGACAATGCAACAATTAAAGCAGAAGGCACTGATCTTGGCCTGAAGAACAAAGCATCATTCACATGGCCAGTGTGTTAGAGAAGATATGACAAGTGCAAACCTTTCTGTAGAAATCAGATGATTCTGAGAAAATCAACAGGTACAGTTTCTGACTCATAACAGCAACCAAATGAGTATCTATTCAGAGAAAAACCAAAACTGGAAGGCTATATTTTGAGCAAGTACATACACATAATTAAAACCTACTAATAAGAGTCTTGTGGCTCAGATGCTAAAGAATCCACCTGCAATGCAGAAGGCCTGGGTTCAATCCCTGTGTTGGGAAGATCCTCTGGAGAAGGAGATGAATATCCAACCCAGTATTACTGCCTGGAGAATTCCATGGATGGAGGAGCTTGGTGAGATGCAATCCATGGGATTGCAAAGAGTTGGACATGACTGAGTGACCTTCATTTCACTAAGAGCTTGAAAGATAAAAACAGATACCCCAGCCCCAACTTAGCATGACAGTGAATCACAGGTGACATAGAAATAGAATCCAAATCCTACACACCATTGTAATCAACTATCCTTCAATAAAAATAAAAAAGAATCCAGCCTAGCTACATGAATTCAAAAAATTATCAAACCCTTTAGGAGAATGTACTAATATATTCTGTATGTAGAATATATATAAGATTGTATATTAAACTTGGTGGATTTCTCATTGCAGATTATGGAGGAACGTGTGTACTCAGCTGTGTCTGATTCCCTATGACCCCATAGACTGTAACCCGCCAGGCTCCTCTGTCCGTGGGATTCTCCAGGCAAGAATACTGGAGTGGGCTGCCATAAACCTCTTTTTTTGAATTTACAACAGGGATTAAAAGCTTCCCACTTAACAGAAAAGTATTATCTCACCAAGATTTTGCTCTGTAACTTTTCATGAGTACTGGGAGATAGCAAGCATATGAAATGATTAAACAGAAATGACTTTGAACTACTGTTGCTAGGGGTATTTAATGTACTACATTGAAATTATAATGGCACTGAGCACATGGATCTGATTTCATTTTATGCTCCAAACAGGAAATTACTTCCTCGCCTAAAGGTATTTAAACCCTTGTGAAGTTCCCATGGAAAAGAATATTGGTCCTGCAGAGACAATGCAACAATTAAAGCAGAAGGCACTGATCTTGGCCTGAAGAACAAAGCATCATTCACATGGCCAGTGTGTTAGAGAAGATATGACAAGTGCAAACCTTTCTGTAGAAATCAGATGATTCTGAGAAAATCAACAGGTACAGTTTCTGACTCATAACAGCAACCAAATGAGTATCTATTCAGAGAAAAACCAAAACTGGAAGGCTATATTTTGAGCAAGTACATACACATAATTAAAACCTACTAATAAGAGTCTTGTGGCTCAGATGCTAAAGAATCCACCTGCAATGCAGAAGGCCTGGGTTCAATCCCTGTGTTGGGAAGATCCTCTGGAGAAGGAGATGAATATCCAACCCAGTATTACTGCCTGGAGAATTCCATGGATGGAGGAGCTTGGTGAGATGCAATCCATGGGATTGCAAAGAGTTGGACATGACTGAGTGACCTTCATTTCACTAAGAGCTTGAAAGATAAAAACAGATACCCCAGCCCCAACTTAGCATGACAGTGAATCACAGGTGACATAGAAATAGAATCCAAATCCTACACACCATTGTAATCAACTATCCTTCAATAAAAATAAAAAAGAATCCAGCCTAGCTACATGAATTCAAAAAATTATCAAACCCTTTAGGAGAATGTACTAATATATTCTGTATGTAGAATATATATAAGATTGTATATTAAACTTGGTGGATTTCTCATTGCAGATTATGGAGGAACGTGTGTACTCAGCTGTGTCTGATTCCCTATGACCCCATAGACTGTAACCCGCCAGGCTCCTCTGTCCGTGGGATTCTCCAGGCAAGAATACTGGAGTGGGCTGCCATTTCCTTCTCCAGGGGATCTTCCTAACCCGTGAAACAAACAGAGTTTGGTTTCAGTTAATTTAAATAAACACTTTGGTCATTTTCATTAAGTTCATAATGAAATTACTCATTGTTTAACATGGATCCCTGAATGTAATGATTCATACCTGGCTATTGCAGTTAAGATTCTGGTGCTTTTATTGGCAAAACCAAGAGAGAGGAAAGTAATGGAATTAGATTTTTATGTTGCATATAATTCTCTTAAATTAGCAAATAACTTGAGGCTTAGAGAGCACAGGTAGCTTGTCCAAAGTTACCCACACATGTAGTGGAAGAACCAGTTTCCAGGAGCAAAACTGTCTGGTTCTCAAGCATAGGCTATTTCCTGAATAACAGTGGATAATGCTGCTGCTTCAAGTCCTTGAGCCTGTTCTGGGTGTAAAGCACTACTCATAATAATTTTCCTAGTGGATAGAAGCAAAATTTCTGTATTCACACACTAATTATTTTTGTCTGGACACTGGCCTTTCTTGATCATTAGTTGTAACGTCACACAATTTTTTTTTTTTTTTTTTTTTTTTTTAGAATTGTCCACTTGTGATGAGAGGAGTCTACAAATGATGTTGCTGAAAATAACAATTCTTTAATGTCTAAGGACAAATATGCAACTGTTATCTATCAGCATGCTTAGAACTTTACTGGCTGGCTAAGTGTAAAGTCTTTTGCTGAATGTCTGACTGAAAATGACATTTGGCCAAAGTATTAAAGACGGTGATAAATGTAGTAAATTCTACCTCTGAAAAGGTCACTTTGGTTCAGAGGAGAGCATCTTAGTTTATGATTACACAATTATGCCAAAATATTTTTGCAAGAATGAATAGGCAACTATGTGTTATTTGAAGAGTTATGACTTTGGCAAAATGTGTAACTTTCAGGGACTCTTAGGATCTAAAGTAAAATTATTCTTTAGAACTGCAGACATTAATAATACCTAGTTGGAAAGATATTTTCAACAGTTAGCACTTTTAGAATAGGCATTAGCTTAAATGTTTTTAAACTATTCACATAGAAGAAAATATATGTCAAATGCTCAAAGCAATGATTTTTCTTAAAGTTTTGCATTAGGGAATGATACAAACTAAAATTAAGTACACAAAAATAAACAAGCAAATTGTCTTAGGATCGTTATCCTCGCTCTTCCACTTTTGGCAGCACCTAATTTTATGTAGTTATCTTTAATGTTAAGTCAGCCACTCATTCTTTTTCATAAATATGCATGAAAGTCATGTGTTAAACAGTTTTTAGGGCATTTTCAATCTCTTGGGTCAAATTCTTGACAGACTACGCCTATAATTGTTCCAAGAGCACCAATAAGGTGTCTGCTGTTTTAAAGGGCAATCGGCTCATTAGCAGTGGACCTGACATCATTGATTTAAGGCATTTTTAAGTCAGTCCCAACTAAAATGGACACAACTGGATTATCTTGCTGAATTTCACATAGCTAATTCAAAATACAAGTTAATGACTTATAGACAAAGCATTCCATCTTGTTAAGCAAAGAACTTGGGCATCCACTGACTAAGGAATCCTGTCATTCCAGATGTGCATGTGTGCATCAAGGGAAAGCCTTAAGACACTATGATAACGATTAACAAGTAGTCTTAAACAGACTAAATATGTTGCAGACGTATGTTTTCATCAGTAAATATGTTTTAGTTAAAGGTTTTTTATATTTTTTGATTTACTGAAACATGAATAATAATATTGAAGAAGGAAATGGCAACCCACTCTGGTATTCTTGCCTGGAAAATGCGATGAACAGAGGAGCCTGGCTGACTATAGTTCATGGGGTCACAAAGAGTTGGACATGATTGAGCAACTAAGTACTCACACAATAAAAATATAATTCGTATGTTTATATATAAATTAAATGAAAAGTGTTGATAAATAGAATCACATTGATTTTTTTTTTTTTTAAATTAGGAATATACTGTGGTTGCAAAGACTTGGATCATTTGGGCCAGAAGGGATACTGATCTTCAGTGCTATAGGATAGTGAGAAGGAAGCTGGGGCCAGGGTTGAGGAAATTAACTTGGCATTGTGGCTTGGTTGCTGGCAGAGAGAAGATGAGCATCCAATGCATGCTCTTCAAAGGGTGATGAAGGCAGCCTGAGATCCTGACTTGACAGAGCAAGGTGGGAAGTCTTTGCAAGAATAGCAGTAGTCAGCACAGTGTAGATGGCCACATTGTGATTCCAGATGGCCTCTCCCTAAGCAAGGATTACAGAGAGCAAGATGCAGCCAGAACCCCGTGCTCTAGTCTCAGTGGGAGGCAGTACTGTCAAAGGCCAGAAAATCACAATCGTTACCGTGGCTGTGAGCTTTGGAGTCAGTTAGACCTGGATTATAATCCTGGAGCTCCCACCTGCTCATCATGTTTTGTAACCTGTTTAAAGTTAATTTCTCGAAATCCAGGCTTTATCACTGGTAAAATAGAATTAATAATATTTATTTCAAAAGATCTTTTTGGAGATTAAATGATGTATAGAATCTAATGATTAAATGATGTGTACAATCTAATGACTAAAATGGCAGGAATTAAGAATGTAAAGATAAAAGATGTAGGTTTGGAACTGGACTCCTTGGGTTTGGATGCTAGTTTGTATTTTGAGACAATTAAGGGTTTTTATCTCTGTGAAAGGAATGCAAAGTGAATGTGCATGTGTGCATCAAGGGAAAGCCTTAAGACACTATGATAACGATTAACAAGTAGTCTTAAACAGACTAAATATGTTGCAGACGTATGTTTTCATCAGTAAATATGTTTTAGTTAAAGGTTTTTTATATTTTTTGATTTACTGAAACATGAATAATAATATTGAAGAAGGAAATGGCAACCCACTCTGGTATTCTTGCCTGGAAAATGCGATGAACAGAGGAGCCTGGCTGACTATAGTTCATGGGGTCACAAAGAGTTGGACATGATTGAGCAACTAAGTACTCACACAATAAAAATATAATTCGTATGTTTATATATAAATTAAATGAAAAGTGTTGATAAATAGAATCACATTGATTTTCATTTTTAAATTAGGAATATACTGTGGTTGCAAAGACTTGGATCATTTGGGCCAGAAGGGATACTGATCTTCAGTGCTATAGGATAGTGAGAAGGAAGCTGGGGCCAGGGTTGAGGAAATTAACTTGGCATTGTGGCTTGGTTGCTGGCAGAGAGAAGATGAGCATCCAATGCATGCTCTTCAAAGGGTGATGAAGGCAGCCTGAGATCCTGACTTGACAGAGCAAGGTGGGAAGTCTTTGCAAGAATAGCAGTAGTCAGCACAGTGTAGATGGCCACATTGTGATTCCAGATGGCCTCTCCCTAAGCAAGGATTACAGAGAGCAAGATGCAGCCAGAACCCCGTGCTCTAGTCTCAGTGGGAGGCAGTACTGTCAAAGGCCAGAAAATCACAATCGTTACCGTGGCTGTGAGCTTTGGAGTCAGTTAGACCTGGATTATAATCCTGGAGCTCCCACCTGCTCATCATGTTTTGTAACCTGTTTAAAGTTAATTTCTCGAAATCCAGGCTTTATCACTGGTAAAATAGAATTAATAATATTTATTTCAAAAGATCTTTTTGGAGATTAAATGATGTATAGAATCTAATGATTAAATGATGTGTACAATCTAATGACTAAAATGGCAGGAATTAAGAATGTAAAGATAAAAGATGTAGGTTTGGAACTGGACTCCTTGGGTTTGGATGCTAGTTTGTATTTTGAGACAATTAAGTCTTTTTGGCCTCCGTTTTCTCATCTCTGTGAAAGGAATGCAAAGTGAATGTATCTCTTAGGGTCTGTTGTTAGGACAGTGTCTGGTATATAATAGTAATTAATAAAGTTAATTTTACTTATATTATATATCAACATAAAAAAGATTTTTTATTGTTGCTATTATTATGTTTAATAAGGCCTGTTATATAGAGAGCTAAACATGGTGGTGATGAGGGGAAAACTGATTAGCAAGTATCTGTGAAACCAGGGCTCTGTCTAGAGTGTAAAGCCATAAACCTCATTCCCAGATGGATAAGGAATCTGTGCTGTTCATGCGCTTTTTGCCATCATCAATAATGAGTCAGCATCTGAGTAGTAAGACCCATTTCTAAATGAAATGTCCATAAACTAAGGCTCAGTAGGGTAGAAGTGAGGAAATAAAGATCACGTAATTAGTATTATAGTTTTAAGAAGAAAACCACATGGATCTACTTAAAATTTTGTTATATCTTTCTCAGAATTAGTGCCTTATTCTTGGTTTGTTCTCTTCTGCTAAAAGGCTCTGGAATATGTGTCAAAATAAATCATCCTTAACTGGGTCCATCACTTTAATTTCATTTAAAAAAACTGACCCTGAAGAACATGACTATATACTCAGTTTCTCAATCACCTAGCTATAAAATGGAGGGTTGGAATGAGAAATTCTGTAATAACCTTTCAGTTCATAAACTGCATGATTCTATGGTCATGCACCATATTTGGCATTCCTTAGAAGGCCCCCTTCAGAGTCTAGGACACAATGATTGTTGTAACCACCTTTTAATAAAGTCCTTATGGAACTCCATGTAACTAAAAACCTTTGGATTAGGTTCAAGGTCCTTAATATAAATTCTGTGATACAGTGGGCTCTATTCTGTAGAGATTTTAGGTTATAACATGTGTGGTTTAAATAAAGTAATTTATAATGAGCTAAAACCTGAGGGAGTTCTGACTTTTCAATATTTTTTACATTTTTATAATTTTGGGATTGCCTAAAACAACCTGACTGGACTCCTTTGATCTAGTTTGTATTTTGAGACAATTAAGTCTTTTTGGCCTCCGTTTTCTCATCTCTGTGAAAGGAATGCAAAGTGAATGTATCTCTTAGGGTCTGTTGTTAGGACAGTGTCTGGTATATAATAGTAATTAATAAAGTTAATTTTACTTATATTATATATCAACATAAAAAAGATTTTTTATTGTTGCTATTATTATGTTTAATAAGGCCTGTTATATAGAGAGCTAAACATGGTGGTGATGAGGGGAAAACTGATTAGCAAGTATCTGTGAAACCAGGGCTCTGTCTAGAGTGTAAAGCCATAAACCTCATTCCCAGATGGATAAGGAATCTGTGCTGTTCATGCGCTTTTTGCCATCATCAATAATGAGTCAGCATCTGAGTAGTAAGACCCATTTCTAAATGAAATGTCCATAAACTAAGGCTCAGTAGGGTAGAAGTGAGGAAATAAAGATCACGTAATTAGTATTATAGTTTTAAGAAGAAAACCACATGGATCTACTTAAAATTTTGTTATATCTTTCTCAGAATTAGTGCCTTATTCTTGGTTTGTTCTCTTCTGCTAAAAGGCTCTGGAATATGTGTCAAAATAAATCATCCTTAACTGGGTCCATCACTTTAATTTCATTTAAAAAAACTGACCCTGAAGAACATGACTATATACTCAGTTTCTCAATCACCTAGCTATAAAATGGAGGGTTGGAATGAGAAATTCTGTAATAACCTTTCAGTTCATAAACTGCATGATTCTATGGTCATGCACCATATTTGGCATTCCTTAGAAGGCCCCCTTCAGAGTCTAGGACACAATGATTGTTGTAACCACCTTTTAATAAAGTCCTTATGGAACTCCATGTAACTAAAAACCTTTGGATTAGGTTCAAGGTCCTTAATATAAATTCTGTGATACAGTGGGCTCTATTCTGTAGAGATTTTAGGTTATAACATGTGTGGTTTAAATAAAGTAATTTATAATGAGCTAAAACCTGAGGGAGTTCTGACTTTTTCAATATGTTCTGTCTTACCATTTTCTATTAGATTGTGGAATTGCCTACAAAGGAAGTTACCTTGACCCTTACATCGATGATTCCTACTGGATGCTTCTCATTTCACCTTATTCTTTAAGCCTTTAGCTGTTCTGAATTCCACATCAGGCAAAACTCTGAAGTACTCTTGGCTTTATAAATACCATGTGTCTCAATAATTATCATTACTTCTTCAAAAGCATTATGCTTCTTTCTCCTCAGGTGTATTATGGCAACAATAGCTGATGTCTCCTAGGTGTGTGGGGTGTGCCAAGTTCTGTACTCAGTGTAAAAGATTGCATTTGCTCATTCAGTCTTCATAGGAACCCTTCAAGGTAGTGCTAGCACTATTCCCATTTTGTAGGAGAGCAAATCAGACCTTGGAAAGGTTGAGGGTCTTGCTCCAGGTCACATGGTTAAGTCAGTACTTCAACTACCAAGTTCATGCTTTTAATTACTCAGCTTTCTCGATGAGCATGAGGGAAAGGTTGACAATGGGGATGTCAAAAGCTTTTGAATTTAGACATCTGACCTCTACTAACAGAAAAATCTCAAGATATTCAAGTGTACTTTATTTGAGCATTGTAACTATTTTGTAGAACTTGGGGATTTTTTCTTATGACAAATATTTTGCTTCCTTTAGATCTGTTCACTGTATTTTTTTTCTCAGATGGAGTTTAAATCTATTTTTATCAAAACTAACAATTCATCCATGCTTTCAGAAAGTTTGGTAATTATTTCTATTTGGAAATGGCTTATACAACTTCCCTGGAGGATCTTTGCCTTTTATGCTCTTGAAAAATGAATTATTTTGAATTCTTTCTGTCCTCAAAGAGCTATTATTACTAACTGAATCCTTATCATCACAAATAGGCCAAAGGATAAGAGGTTTTTATTGATACTCTTCATTAAAATATTCATAGCTAGGAATTTTAGATGCATTCCCTGTTGAGTGTAATCAACCTACTATTGCATTTGTGTGTCTTTTTCCTACTTGTTTTTCTTAAAAGTAGTTTTCTAAAGTATAAAAATTAGTACACTTTTCACCTGTATACTTGTTTTACACAGGAAGGGTGATGGTAAGAGGGCGTGTGATAGAAGATTTTTTCCTCTAAGAGGTCCTGTCAGTTAACTATTTAAGCAGTAATTGAGACATTGATTTAGGTTTAGTGGTAGATACATGTAAATGAAAGAATATATAGACTCTGGGGCAACAGGATATATATATTCAAAGGAATAAATTGAAAACTGTGTATTTGTGTGGGTGTTAGTGGCTCAGTTGTGTCTGACTCTTTGTGATGCCAGATACTGTAGCTCACCAGGCTCCTCTGTACATGGGATTCTCCAAGCAAGAATACTGGAGTGGGTAGCCATTCCCTTCTCCAGAGAATCTTCTTGACCGAGGGCTCAAACCCATGTCTTCTGCATTGCAGGCAGATTCTTTACCATTTGAGCCTGAATTGTGACTTACAATGTGGCAAAAGATTACTGACAGGGCTTCCCTGGTGGTCCAGTGGGTAAGGACACCGCCTTGCAGTGCAAGGGGCGCCGGTTCGAGCCCTGGCCTGGGAAGATCCCACGTGCCCCGGAGCGGCTGGACTGATGTGTCCAATCACCGAGCCAGAGCTCTGGAGCGCATGCGCCCAGAGTCGGTGCTCTGCAACGACAGATGCCACCGCGATGGGAGGCCCATAGGAGCCAAAGAACGAAGACGAATGAAAATAGAGAAGTGAAAGACCAATAGAAGTGGCCCGCCTGCTCCCCTCCCTCCCCAACCTGACCCCTGCCCAAAGGAAATAAATAAATAAATCTTTAAAAAAAAAAAAAAAAAAAGATTACTGACAATCCATATGCTTTGAAAAGACAAATTTGTGTAGTGTTGTTATGGCAAATAAAATACAAAAGGTAAGAGTTCATCTTGTCCATAAAAGATGAAGGGGAGTTTGACCCAGGGAGGGATACAATGAATTAAAATCATAGGCAGGACCATTACATAAAGACATGCTCAGGATAGCAACCAAGTTCTCTTGACTCACAGGGAAAGTATATGCAAGGGCTAAGTTAGAAAAAAATGAACTTGCATTCAGATAGTAAAGAAGTTTGAATGACAATTGATGAAATTGGATCTTTGTCAGTAATTCTAATTCAATTCTAGTGTAGGCTGGAGTTTTCCACATCAGGTATTTTTCCAACACCAGCTGAGTGTCCTCCAATTCAATTCCATTCTGACACTATTTACGGAAAGACAGAGTCAGATCTAACAAGATTTGGGCTCAGTCCTATAAAACTTCCCCCTCGCTCCTACTTCAGTTCCAATTGCAAGTTGACACCTATGCTTTATGACTGATCAGCTGTGGATTGAATGTTCCAATTGTGTCCTCCTCAGGTTATATTAATTTGCTAGAGTGGCTCACAAAACTCTGAAACATTTTACTTACCACACTGCCAGTAATTATTACAAAAGGGTATACGACTCAGAAACAGCCAGATGGAAAGATACACAAGGCACGGTATGGGGAAAGGGCACAGAACTCCCATGCCACTTCCAAGTGCACCTCTCTCTTCATGTCTCCATGTGTTCACAAACCCGGAAGTTCTCTGAACACCCTCCATTTCAGATTTTATGAAGGCTTCATTACATCAGCATGATTGATTAAATTGTTGGCCACTGGTGATTAATTTGACAATTAGCCCCTCTCCATTGCTAGGAAATCAGGGAGGGGGATTGACATTTCCATCTTCTATTTATACTTGGTTCCTCTGGCAACCAGTTCCCAACCTTACTGCTTTCCACAAGTTACTTTATTAACATAAACTCTGATGTGGTTGAAAGGGATCTGAAATGAGTATTAGGACACCTGTGCTAGGCACTTTTCTTCCAGGCACTAGCTCCTATTATCCTATAGGATTCATTTGGGGGTAGGTGATATTATATTCCCCATTTACCATGATGCAACTAAGAAAGTTTGTTACTTGTTGAGGCTCACAGACCTCATAATGCCAGAACCAGAATTGAACTCAGATACAACATGGATTACACCAGCCTCCACTTCAACTTATAAAGAGTGGAATATTCTCAAGTATGGCTTTTCAAGGGAAGGTGGATACAGGATGAGGGTCATAGTGAGAGATATTGCTCAGAAATTCGAGGGTACTGTGTATGGGGTATATGGAAATCAAAATGCACAATGAAAGAAAGACCATTCCAAGCAAAGGGTCATGGGAGTTTGAATTCAAGAGAAAAAGGATATGACATTTGGTTTTAGTATCATATCTTTGCAGAGCATTGTTCCTTTGCTGAAAATCGTAATTCTAATGGTTATGTGGGTGGGCTATGAAACATCACACACGAGTTTATAAATGCTGAACATCATGCTTTCTCTGCCTTCAACTGTAAAATGGGGATGATAGCTTCACAGCATCTCTGTGAGGGATCAGAGAGTTAAGCTGTAAAGTAATACTTAGAACAATGCCTAGAACTTAGCATTCAATTAATATTTACTATCATAATTATCATTAATTAAATTAATAAGGTAATTCACTTTCCAGAGTATTTGAATACAGTGGGGTTGTCTCAATTAGGGTTCTCCAGAGAAACAGAACCAATAGGATGTATTATGTAAAGATATTTATTTTAAGGATTTGGCTTACATAACTGTGAAGGTTTAGTGAATCCAAAATTCAATGGGGGAGGCTTGCCAGGCTGGAGACTCAGGAAAGAGTTGCAGATCGTGTTCAAAATCAGTCATGCTGGAGGCTCAGGAAGAGCGAATATTGTGGTTGAAATCCAATTCCTTCATGTAGATGATGTCAGCAGTTCCTTTCAGGACTTCAACTGATGGGATGCGACTCACCCACAGTATGGAAGACAATCTGCTTTACTCAAAGTCCACCAACTTAAATGCTAATTTTATCTAATAATGGCCTCACAGAAACATCTAGAATAGGGTTTGTTCATATTGTTATAACAAAATTCCATAGATTGATGGCTTAAACAGCAGAAATTTATCTATCTTAGTTTTGGAAGTTGGGAAGTCAAAAGTCAAGGTGCAGTGTCTGGTAAAGGCCCTCTTTCAGGTTTGAAATTAGCTGCTTTCTTGCTGTGTTTTGACCTTGCTCAGAGAGGGAGCGAGAGACAGTGAGAAGAGTCTCTTCTTCCTCTTGAATGTGTGTGCCTGCTCAGTTGTGTTCACTCTCTGTGACCCCATGGACTGTAGCCCACCAGGCTCCTCAGTCAAGTATGGCTTTTCAAGGGAAGGTGGATACAGGATGAGGGTCATAGTGAGAGATATTGCTCAGAAATTCGAGGGTACTGTGTATGGGGTATATGGAAATCAAAATGCACAATGAAAGAAAGACCATTCCAAGCAAAGGGTCATGGGAGTTTGAATTCAAGAGAAAAAGGATATGACATTTGGTTTTAGTATCATATCTTTGCAGAGCATTGTTCCTTTGCTGAAAATCGTAATTCTAATGGTTATGTGGGTGGGCTATGAAACATCACACACGAGTTTATAAATGCTGAACATCATGCTTTCTCTGCCTTCAACTGTAAAATGGGGATGATAGCTTCACAGCATCTCTGTGAGGGATCAGAGAGTTAAGCTGTAAAGTAATACTTAGAACAATGCCTAGAACTTAGCATTCAATTAATATTTACTATCATAATTATCATTAATTAAATTAATAAGGTAATTCACTTTCCAGAGTATTTGAATACAGTGGGGTTGTCTCAATTAGGGTTCTCCAGAGAAACAGAACCAATAGGATGTATTATGTAAAGATATTTATTTTAAGGATTTGGCTTACATAACTGTGAAGGTTTAGTGAATCCAAAATTCAATGGGGGAGGCTTGCCAGGCTGGAGACTCAGGAAAGAGTTGCAGATCGTGTTCAAAATCAGTCATGCTGGAGGCTCAGGAAGAGCGAATATTGTGGTTGAAATCCAATTCCTTCATGTAGATGATGTCAGCAGTTCCTTTCAGGACTTCAACTGATGGGATGCGACTCACCCACAGTATGGAAGACAATCTGCTTTACTCAAAGTCCACCAACTTAAATGCTAATTTTATCTAATAATGGCCTCACAGAAACATCTAGAATAGGGTTTGTTCATATTGTTATAACAAAATTCCATAGATTGATGGCTTAAACAGCAGAAATTTATCTATCTTAGTTTTGGAAGTTGGGAAGTCAAAAGTCAAGGTGCAGTGTCTGGTAAAGGCCCTCTTTCAGGTTTGAAATTAGCTGCTTTCTTGCTGTGTTTTGACCTTGCTCAGAGAGGGAGCGAGAGACAGTGAGAAGAGTCTCTTCTTCCTCTTGAATGTGTGTGCCTGCTCAGTTGTGTTCACTCTCTGTGACCCCATGGACTGTAGCCCACCAGGCTCCTCAGTCCATGGGATTCTCCAGGCAAGAATACTGGAGTGGGTTGCCATGCCTTCCTCCAAGGGATCTTCCTGACCCAAGGATTGAACCTGCATCTCTTACACTGGGAGGTGCATTCTTTACTACTAGTGCAACCTGGGAAGGTTATTAGGGCACTAACCCCAACATGGAGGCTCCATTGTCATGACCTCAAAGAACCAAACTACCTCTCAAAGATCTTATCTCTTATTACTATTACATCATGGGGTAAGGTTTAACATACAGTTTTTTTTTCGGGTGGTGGACATAAACATTTATTCTATAACAATCAACTGTCTGAATACTGTGGCCCAGGTAAGTTGACACGTAAAATTACCCATCACAGAAGTAAATCACCTTTGCCTTTGCATCACAGGATTTGCCTACCTGTTCCACTTAGTTAGAAGCACAGAAAAATGTACTGATAATAGAATGCCAGAAGTCAACTATTGATTGACAGAATATGTCTTTCAGGGTCTATTTTTTTCATTCTTGTGTCTCATATGAGTTCTAGTATATTTAACTAGTGGGACCAGATACTGAATCTGAGGTCTAGCTTTCTGGGGAGGAATTCAAAAGCATCTTCCTTAAAACACGTGCATACATACAATCATTGTTTGTTCCTTTAGAGTAATTCATAACGAATCCACCAAGGACTAAAAGCAAATGAAGCTAATGGAAATTTGTTCAGATTAGATTTTAGCACTTTACCAGATCTTGTGTGAAATCTAACTGTGTACTTCTATATGCAAAGTTCAAAGAGCTCTAAGACAAGAGGTTTATGTCATATGTGATGCTAGCATTGCTGCCATTTTAAAGTTTCTTTTGTGAGATTTGTTTTTCTTTTTGACTAGATTTTTTTCTCTTGAGAATAGCTGTTCTCATTCTTTGTTAGATACCCTATGATATACACCTTTGGAAATGTTACAGGAGTGGTTGTGCTTCTGTTTGTCTATTAATCATCCTGAGTCCTTATTGAGCGGCTCCTCTTTCATTCAGGGGGCTCTGGAATGTGTTTGTGTCACAGCCAGTATGCTGGCTCTGTGAGTATGCATGTTGGTATTTGTTTTACAAGGACAGTCTCAAACAAGAACTTATTTTTTTTGTACAAGGTTAATAAAAGGGCTTATGACAGAGTTTGTAGTTCAGCTGAAGTCTGATAGTACAGTTATTTTTTTCCTTATCACTTCGTTGGAAGGGCTTTTTCCTGTGATTTGACTTGATGCTGATTTTTAACATCTGTTTCTTTTCCAAGCATTTTAAATTGTAAAATTACTATCGGTTCACTGTAATTAGTGAAACAATGAAAAAAATTAATAAAGGAGAGCTAGCAATTTCCTTAATTTTCCCTGAGGAAACCAGTGCAAATAACTTTATATGCCTCTTTTAACCTTTTTAAAAGGTTATGGAAACACACACACACACACTTTAGTATTGATTGTTTTTATAAAAGATTTTACAGACATTAAGTGCAATTTGTTTTTCTCTGTTTGACAATATGCTATGGACAGCCTTCCAGGACAACAAATATATTTATCCTTTCCAAGAAAGCTATTGTTTTAACCTGTGTTACTCCTCACTCCCAAAAATCTCGGACAAGACTGATAATAGAATGCCAGAAGTTTGATTGACAGAATATGTCTTTCAGGGTCTATTTTTTTCATTCTTGTGTCTCATATGAGTTCTAGTATATTTAACTAGTGGGACCAGATACTGAATCTGAGGTCTAGCTTTCTGGGGAGGAATTCAAAAGCATCTTCCTTAAAACACGTGCATACATACAATCATTGTTTGTTCCTTTAGAGTAATTCATAACGAATCCACCAAGGACTAAAAGCAAATGAAGCTAATGGAAATTTGTTCAGATTAGATTTTAGCACTTTACCAGATCTTGTGTGAAATCTAACTGTGTACTTCTATATGCAAAGTTCAAAGAGCTCTAAGACAAGAGGTTTATGTCATATGTGATGCTAGCATTGCTGCCATTTTAAAGTTTCTTTTGTGAGATTTGTTTTTCTTTTTGACTAGATTTTTTTCTCTTGAGAATAGCTGTTCTCATTCTTTGTTAGATACCCTATGATATACACCTTTGGAAATGTTACAGGAGTGGTTGTGCTTCTGTTTGTCTATTAATCATCCTGAGTCCTTATTGAGCGGCTCCTCTTTCATTCAGGGGTCTCTGGAATGTGTTTGTGTCACAGCCAGTATGCTGGCTCTGTGAGTATGCATGTTGGTATTTGTTTTACAAGGACAGTCTCAAACAAGAACTTATTTTTTTTGTACAAGGTTAATAAAAGGGCTTATGACAGAGTTTGTAGTTCAGCTGAAGTCTGATAGTACAGTTATTTTTTTCCTTATCACTTCGTTGGAAGGGCTTTTTCCTGTGATTTGACTTGATGCTGATTTTTAACATCTGTTTCTTTTCCAAGCATTTTAAATTGTAAAATTACTATCGGTTCACTGTAATTAGTGAAACAATGAAAAAAATTAATAAAGGAGAGCTAGCAATTTCCTTAATTTTCCCTGAGGAAACCAGTGCAAATAACTTTATATGCCTCTTTTAACCTTTTTAAAAGGTTATGGAAACACACACACACACACTTTAGTATTGATTGTTTTTATAAAAGATTTTACAGACATTAAGTGCAATTTGTTTTTCTCTGTTTGACAATATGCTATGGACAGCCTTCCAGGTCAACAAATATATTTTTCCTTTGCAAGAAAGCTATTGTTTTAACCTGTGTTACTCCTCACTCCCAAAAATCTCGGACAAGAGCTTGCCTGAAGGCGGTTTATTCTGGAAAGTGATCTGGAGGATCAGGAGTGGAAGACTGGACAGAATGAAATAGGTAAGACAAGTCAGCCAGTGGTTTGTCTTCAACCCAGCCAGAACTGTGGGAAAGTGAGACTTCTAAAGAAGCAGTGCAGAATGCACCTCAGAGTTGTTTGCCTAAGGGACAAAGGAAAAACCACCTGCATGATTCCTGCTTCCCAGTGGTCAGGGTATGCCCTGTGCCCTTTTCGACTTCAAGTTTGCACCTGTATTGGAATGGCTGCATTCTTACAAGTGCCCCAAGCATTGATGATAAAGTCTCGGGCACAAAGCAAGAAATATGTGATGCAGCCGAGAGAAAGCACTGTCAATTATACCTCCAAGCAGCTGGTTGCTACAGCAACAACTGGAGTAAAATGTGAACTGAGAGGATATGAGATGATACCCAGGGGATACCTAAAACTAAATGCATAATGTTCTGTAATGTGTATGGACAATATTTATGTAACTATACACAGTTGGATAGGTATTTGTGTTGTTTCCAGTGTTATTTTTACCACCACAATGTTGCAGTATAATATATATATATATATATATATAGAGAGAGAGAGAGAGAGAGAGAGATTTTTATTGGCTGGTTTGGTTTTTAAAGTGGCATGACTGGCTCCAAGCACTTTCGAAGTTTTTTCGTTCACGGTTATAATTATTCCCCAAAGTGGCATGACTGGCTCCAAGCACTTTTCATCTGTTAACTGGTTCCTTCCTTCCACAGAATATTGTCCTTTTTCACATGAGGAAAATTAATAAAGGAGAGCTAGCAATTTCCTTAATTTTCCCTGAGGAAACCAGTGCAAATAACTTTATATGCCTCTTTTAACCTTTTTAAAAGGTTATGGAAACACACACACACACACTTTAGTATTGATTGTTTTTATAAAAGATTTTACAGACATTAAGTGCAATTTGTTTTTCTCTGTTTGACAATATGCTATGGACAGCCTTCCAGGTCAACAAATATATTTTTCCTTTGCAAGAAAGCTATTGTTTTAACCTGTGTTACTCCTCACTCCCAAAAATCTCGGACAAGAGCTTGCCTGAAGGCGGTTTATTCTGGAAAGTGATCTGGAGGATCAGGAGTGGAAGACTGGACAGAATGAAATAGGTAAGACAAGTCAGCCAGTGGTTTGTCTTCAACCCAGCCAGAACTGTGGGAAAGTGAGACTTCTAAAGAAGCAGTGCAGAATGCACCTCAGAGTTGTTTGCCTAAGGGACAAAGGAAAAACCACCTGCATGATTCCTGCTTCCCAGTGGTCAGGGTATGCCCTGTGCCCTTTTCGACTTCAAGTTTGCACCTGTATTGGAATGGCTGCATTCTTACAAGTGCCCCAAGCATTGATGATAAAGTCTCGGGCACAAAGCAAGAAATATGTGATGCAGCCGAGAGAAAGCACTGTCAATTATACCTCCAAGCAGCTGGTTGCTACAGCAACAGCTGGAGTAAAATGTGAACTGAGAGGATATGAGATGATACCCAGGGGATACCTAAAACTAAATGCATAATGTTCTGTAATGTGTATGGACAATATTTATGTAACTATACACAGTTGGATAGGTATTTGTGTTGTTTCCAGTGTTATTTTTTACCACCACAATGTTGCAGTAAATATATATATATATATATATATATATATATATAGAGAGAGAGAGAGAGAGAGAGATTTTTTATTGGCTGGTGTTCTGAGGTCTATATAATATATTCCCCAAAGTGGCATGACTGGCTCCAAGCACTTTTCATCTGTTAACTGGTTCCTTCCTTCCACAGAATATTGTCCTTTTTTCACATGAGGAATCAGGAACTCATAAGAGTCTAGTAAATGGAAGCAGTTAGAATGTTTTATTTGGTACTAAAAGATCTAAATTCCAAAACATTCTTAGATCATATAAAAGGAAAATGTTATTAAAGCAACATGGTTTTTTTGTTTTTTGTTTTTTTTCACCTGCAAATCATGCTTCCTTGCAGCCATTTAAACATTATATTTCCAGGGAAGGGAGGAAGGAGTGTGCTACTGCCCCAGAGAGGAGTTTCTAACCTAACAGAACTCTTTAAACAGAAGCATTCCTGGCAGGCTTCCCTGTAAAGTCATCAGTGACACGGGTCAGGGCAGTGTCCCTGAGCTGAGGGCTGCAAGGTTGATTGCTTGAGTTGCAGCTTTTGGCAGGTCTTGAGCTAGATAATGGGCTTCCCTTATAGCTCAGCTGGTAAAGAGTCTGCCTGCAATGCAGGAGACCCTGGTTTGATTCCTGGGTCAGGAAGATCCCCTGGAGAAGAGAAAGGCTACCTAGATAATAGAATCCATGTTCACGAGCCCAACTTTTACATTAACAGATAGCACCATAACCAGTTATCAGGCAGACCCAGGGATGGGCAAGTTATGGGGCATGTAATTGGGGCTAGATTACAGAAGTCTTTGGATAACGAAATATCTCAGTTTATTGAAGTAGTCTTTGGTCAAAATATCTGTGATTCTTTGAAACTCGGTATCATGTTCATTTTGCAGCCTTGGTGCTAAGGAGATGGTCTTCCAAGCACAGGGGGAGAAGTGCTTATATTCAGGTGGAACTAAGAGCAAACAATGTGAAGGTCCCTTATGAGGCAGAGATGAGGAATCTAAAGATCTTCTAGTGAATTCAGTTCCACCTGACTGCACTTATTCTTGAGTCAGTCATACTCCTAAGGATGAAAGCCTCACAGACGGATGACACAGGCTCCTTGACTCAATGAACTTAATCTTTCATAATTACAACAATGCCTAAAACACTAACTGGAACAATATTATCTTTTATGGTGCATTCGTTTTCTATTGCTACCAAAACAAATTACCACGCATTTCATGGCAACACAATTTACTTTCTCACAATGTCTTTAGGTCAGAAGTCCAGGTGAGCTCAGCTGAGTTCTTTGCTCAAATTTCACAAGACTTCAGCTCAGCTGCATTCCTTACTAGAGGCTCCAGGGGAAAATTTTCTTCCAAGCTTATTCAGATTGTTGGCTGAATTCACTTCTCTATGTTTGTAGGATTGCTATTTATTTATTTTTTTGCTGGCTTTCATCCAAGGGCCACTCTGCTCCTTGAGTTTCCTACAGTTCTTCTCCATGTGGCCATTTTCAGTAATGGTGGACTAAGTCCCTTCCAGGTGTTCAATCTCTGACTTCCCCTTTCTCATGCATCTCTGAACTCTAGCCAGAGAAAGAGCTCTGTTTTTAAGGACTCCTATGATTAGATTGGGCCCACATACATAATCCAAGGTAACCTCTTTATTGTAAGGTCTGTAATTGTTATCTGTAAAGTCTCTTTTGCCATGTATTGTAATATATTTACAGGTCTCAGGGATTTAAGGCTTGAGTGTCTTTGAGGGTTCATTCTGCCTGTATTTTTTAATAATAGTATGAATCCAGAGGAAGTAGATAGTGGATGATTCCATCTGAAAAAAAAGGTGGTGCAGAGAAAAGTTTCATTGCAGGGTAACATTTGAATTGTACTTCTAAGGAGAAATGTGATTTCAGAGAGTGGGTACATAAAGGTTATCTTACAAAACCAGGAAGACATAAATATGTGGTCTTTGGATAACGAAATATCTCAGTTTATTGAAGTAGTCTTTGGTCAAAATATCTGTGATTCTTTGAAACTCGGTATCATGTTCATTTTGCAGCCTTGGTGCTAAGGAGATGGTCTTCCAAGCACAGGGGGAGAAGTGCTTATATTCAGGTGGAACTAAGAGCAAACAATGTGAAGGTCCCTTATGAGGCAGAGATGAGGAATCTAAAGATCTTCTAGTGAATTCAGTTCCACCTGACTGCACTTATTCTTGAGTCAGTCATACTCCTAAGGATGAAAGCCTCACAGACGGATGACACAGGCTCCTTGACTCAATGAACTTAATCTTTCATAATTACAACAATGCCTAAAACACTAACTGGAACAATATTATCTTTTATGGTGCATTCGTTTTCTATTGCTACCAAAACAAATTACCACGCATTTCATGGCAACACAATTTACTTTCTCACAATGTCTTTAGGTCAGAAGTCCAGGTGAGCTCAGCTGAGTTCTTTGCTCAAATTTCACAAGACTTCAGCTCAGCTGCATTCCTTACTAGAGGCTCCAGGGGAAAATTTTCTTCCAAGCTTATTCAGATTGTTGGCTGAATTCACTTCTCTATGTTTGTAGGATTGCTATTTATTTATTTTTTTGCTGGCTTTCATCCAAGGGCCACTCTGCTCCTTGAGTTTCCTACAGTTCTTCTCCATGTGGCCATTTTCAGTAATGGTGGACTAAGTCCCTTCCAGGTGTTCAATCTCTGACTTCCCCTTTCTCATGCATCTCTGAACTCTAGCCAGAGAAAGAGCTCTGTTTTTAAGGACTCCTATGATTAGATTGGGCCCACATACATAATCCAAGGTAACCTCTTTATTGTAAGGTCTGTAATTGTTATCTGTAAAGTCTCTTTTGCCATGTATTGTAATATATTTACAGGTCTCAGGGATTTAAGGCTTGAGTGTCTTTGAGGGTTCATTCTGCCTGTATTTTTTAATAATAGTATGAATCCAGAGGAAGTAGATAGTGGATGATTCCATCTGAAAAAAAAGGTGGTGCAGAGAAAAGTTTCATTGCAGGGGTAACATTTGAATTGTACTTCTAAGGAGAAATGTGATTTCAGAGAGAGTGGGTACATAAAGGTTATTTCAGGCATATACAAAACCAGGAAGACATAAAAATATGTGGTCATGTCTGGGATTGGCAAATAGTTTGGTAGAGCTGAAGTATGTCTGGGCTTAAGTCCTAGCCATGCTGCATGACCATCTGTGTGGTCTTAGAGAAATCCCGCTGAGTCTCGGTTTCTTCTGTGAAAAAGGGGTAGTTCGTGATAGTACTTATTTCACAGAACGTGAGGATTAAATATGCTAAAATCCCAAAGCACATAATGTCATGTCTTCCATATTATACCTGCACATCAAAGACAGCTACTAGTATTAGCTCTTCTGTTATTATTATTCCTAGAGCTACAGCAGGTTGGGAAAGTGTGAGGTGGCAGGAGTGACTGAGGCTGAAAGTGCAGGCTGCGATTAGAGGGTGGTGTCAGAATGGAACTGTATAAAGCACTGTTCTTTTCTTTCTTTCTTTCTCTTTTTTTTTTTTAAAGCACTGTTCTTTTTGAGTCATTTTATTCTTCCAATTTCTCAAACATCACTCTTCCCTGAGTTTTATCTTACTTTTGAAGACCTCATCTTTTTTTTTTTTCTGGCCACTTCCATTGGTCTTTCATTTATCATCCGTCTTTGTTCTTTTTTTGGCCTGTGTGGGCCTCCCATTGCAGTGGCCTCTGTCGCTGCAGAGCACCAGCTCTGGTCTGGGTGCATGTGCCCCAGAGCTCCGGCTCAGTAGTTGGACACATCAGTCCAGCTGCTCTGTGGCACGTGGGATCTTCCCAGGCCAGGGATCAAACTGGCGCCCCTTGCACTGCAAGGCAGTGTCCTTACCCACTGGGCCACCAGGGAAGCCCTTGAAGACCTCATCTTAATTTTTCTGAGTGGGTGATACTCTGAGTCCCCCAAGTCTCTTCTGACACTGTGTCCTTTCTCTAGGAGACTTAGCCTATTTCTGTTAATGACTATATATTTATTTCTGCTCACATCTCTGAACTGAGATCTACACTTGGACATTTCAACCTAAACACCTCATTAATTATTCTTGTGTCTTGACCACTCCCTGTCCTCTTGCCACACCAGTACTGCCATCTTTCTACAATTTACCCAAGAAAACTATTCATATTCCCCTGTTCTCTGTCTTAGTTCTTGATATCAACCTTCCCAACAATAAAAATAATTGCAACAAACAAGTCCTGGAATGTTGTTTCATTCTTGTGTGCTTTCTATATGCCCTTTTATTTACCTGGCATACCCATCCCAAGCTCAGATATCTTTCCATTTGGAAGTACATTCATGCTGTTGCCATGCCTTGTGTATGATTTTGTATTTGTATATATCACACTGCATTGTACGTAGCTGTCGATATGTCTGACTCTCCTGGAAGTTCACTGTGGGCACCATAAGAGTCCATGCCTTTTCACCTTTGTGTTCATATTTACTAGACTGAATGGCTTTTCATAGCAGATACTAAAAAAAAAAAAAAAAAGGTTGTTGAAATGACTTTGAGTTTATCTAACAGGCAACAAGTCAATTTTCAAGTCGATGAATGACATTATCAGATAAGTGTTTTGGCAAGACAATTCTGGCAGTTGTATTAGATGGATGACTGGGGAATGAGAGACAGGCAGAAGCAAACCTAATCAGGAGGTTTCTTTATATCCCAAATGAGAGATGATAAAGGTCTAGCAGTGATGGTGCAAATGAGAAAGAATGGACAGGCTCGAGAGATTATTAAGGCAAGATTTCTATGACTTATTGTGTGACTAGATAACATAGGTTGGGGAGATGGGTACAGGAATATGCTGTAGTTTGGGACTGGCCAGGTGAAACAAATATTGAGTTAGGGAATTTAGAAGGAGGACTTTGTTCATGGAGAAAAAAATACAAGGTTTGATTTTGAACACATCAAGATAGAGGTGCTGAGGGATCCACTGGGAGAAATGTCTGTCAAGTGGTTAGAGATTGAGGTCAGGTATATATGTTGTATGTTTTAAAACATTTTCCCAAAAATCTAAGTTGATTTTCAGTGTTTAAACAAATTTATGAAGCATTTCTCTTTTATTTTCTAAGATAAAAGCCTTTATCTCCTTCTATACTATCTAGGCACACTGTACTCAGTTCCACATGATAAGAATCAATAGAGGAATTAAGTTGAGAGGTGTCAGCACCTCCTTGCTTCTCCTTCACTCTGACCCTCTCAAATGAGTAGGAACAGAAACACCACTGATCACTATGGAAGCAGTGGAAACACAGAGGTCAAGAAAGGGACTTGATCAAGATATTATGGGAAATAACAGTGGAATTTAAATCCATTTCCTGACTCCTCAAATATTTATCTCAAGAAAGCATTAGAGAAATATAGTTTGAATTTCTCAGAAGCTGTTGAAGAATTTCCCTTTCCTCCTATCAATAATGGATCCTTGAAAGGCTGTCTTAATGATAATGTTTCCAGAGGGTATTATGATGTTTTAAAAACCTATGACATTAGTCCTTTAGTTTATCTGGATTCATTTAGGGCCACCTGTCCTCTATGATCTCTAATCAGTGGAAGAGGCTAAGTGGTACACGTTTCCCTGAACAGGAAGGAAAACAGAATCATGCGGTATGTAGCAAGAAGTAGAATCATTTCCCTGAGGAGGGTGATTGCATCATGCAGGTTTTATGCCTGCTTAGTGTCTCCAAATGCAGATTTAATTGTACTGTGATAGCATGTTCATACTTAGCAAGAATATAAAAACAAGTAACAGCTTTCTCACCAGTAAGGCATCTTATTTACCTATCACTTACTGGCTGCATAGAAACCACAGACAATAAATCTTTCTTGAACATTTGTGAGATTTCTTCTTAAAATGCAGGAAATGTAGCCCTCCTACAGATTGCAAGCAATTCTAAACTCTTTTCCTGTGAGATTTCTACTTAAACTCTTTCTGCCAAAATGCAATTTATTTTGAGTACTCTTGAGTTTCTTAGGACTTTAATGAGTTTAATGAATGTTTGCAATGATTTTTCACATCAATGCCATGACTTTTATGGGCTAGGTCTTTACTATGATCTGCCAGACCAACTCCCTCCATGGCTGGCAGGTGGACATTAGGCATTTCAAAAATTTGATTCTGAATGCCATAAGGTACAATAAAATAAAAGTACCTAAATTTGACTCTGCTGTATTTTCCCAAAAATCTAAGTTGATTTTCAGTGTTTAAACAAATTTATGAAGCATTTCTCTTTTATTTTCTAAGATAAAAGCCTTTATCTCCTTCTATACTATCTAGGCACACTGTACTCAGTTCCACATGATAAGAATCAATAGAGGAATTAAGTTGAGAGGTGTCAGCACCTCCTTGCTTCTCCTTCACTCTGACCCTCTCAAATGAGTAGGAACAGAAACACCACTGATCACTATGGAAGCAGTGGAAACACAGAGGTCAAGAAAGGGACTTGATCAAGATATTATGGGAAATAACAGTGGAATTTAAATCCATTTCCTGACTCCTCAAATATTTATCTCAAGAAAGCATTAGAGAAATATAGTTTGAATTTCTCAGAAGCTGTTGAAGAATTTCCCCCTTTCCTCCTATCAATAATGGATCCTTGAAAGGCTGTCTTAATGATAATGTTTCCAGAGGGTATTATGATGTTTTAAAAACCTATGACATTAGTCCTTTAGTTTATCTGGATTCATTTAGGGCCACCTGTCCTCTATGATCTCTAATCAGTGGAAGAGGCTAAGTGGTACACGTTTCCCTGAACAGGAAGGAAAACAGAATCATGCGGTATGTAGCAAGAAGTAGAATCATTTCCCTGAGGAGGGTGATTGCATCATGCAGGTTTTATGCCTGCTTAGTGTCTCCAAATGCAGATTTAATTGTACTGTGATAGCATGTTCATACTTAGCAAGAATATAAAAACAAGTAACAGCTTTCTCACCAGTAAGGCATCTTATTTACCTATCACTTACTGGCTGCATAGAAACCACAGACAATAAATCTTTCTTGAACATTTGTGAGATTTCTTCTTAAAATGCAGGAAATGTAGCCCTCCTACAGATTGCAAGCAATTCTAAACTCTTTTCCTGTGAGATTTCTACTTAAACTCTTTCTGCCAAAATGCAATTTATTTTGAGTACTCTTGAGTTTCTTAGGACTTTAATGAGTTTAATGAATGTTTGCAATGATTTTTCACATCAATGCCATGACTTTTATGGGCTAGGTCTTTACTATGATCTGCCAGACCAACTCCCTCCATGGCTGGCAGGTGGACATTAGGCATTTCAAAAATTTGATTCTGAATGCCATAAGGTACAATAGTAAAAGTACCTAATTTACTCTGCTGTATGGCAAACATCAGAAATAGTAGTAATGAGTTCATCAAAGTGTTCTCATTTGTATCTCTCAGAGAGGAGGAAAATAAATATCTATCAAGGACCATTGTGGACACAATAACATAAAGGCACAATGATGCTTCTGTATACATACAGATGGTGGGTGGAGTGCAGTATAAGATAATGTGTCACTTAGATCATGGCAGTTGATTCTTGGGTCAGGAAGATCCCCTGGAGAAGAAAATGGCAACCCACTCCAGTATTCTTGCTGGAAAATTCCCTGGACAGAGGAACCTGGCAGGCTACAGTCCATGGGGTCACAAAGAGTCAGATATGACTGAAGCGACTGAGCACACATACACACATGGTATACAATGTGTTGTTGTTTGTGTGTGTGTGTGTGTGTTCGTGGCTTGCCAGGTGACTCTAGTGGCTTAAAAAGAGCCCGTCTACCAATGCAAGGGACGTTAAAAATGTGATTTCTATTCCTGGGTCGGGAAGACTCCCTGGAGGAGGACATGGCTACCTGCTCCAATATTCTTGCCTAGAAAATCCCCATGGACAGAGGAGCCTGATGGGCTACAGTCCATAGGGTCACAAAGAGTCGGACATGACTGAAGAGACTTACTATGCATACACATGGTAAATGATTACCACAATGAAGCTACATATGCATCACTTTACATAGGTATCATTTTTCTGTGGTAAAAACATTTCAGGTCTACCCTCTTTGCAAATTTCAGTATGCAATACTGAATACAATACACTTTTGACTATAATCACTATGCTATACATTAGATCTCCAAAATTCTTCCCGTCCTGCATAACTGAAACCCTTTTGACTGATATCTCTCCATTTCCCCTGCTCCCAAACCCTGGTGTCCAGCATTCTATTTGCTGCTTCTATCAGAGTACTCTTGAGTTTCTTAGGACTTTAATGAGTTTAATGAATGTTTGCAATGATTTTTCACATCAATGCCATGACTTTTATGGGCTAGGTCTTTACTATGATCTGCCAGACCAACTCCCTCCATGGCTGGCAGGTGGACATTAGGCATTTCAAAAATTTGATTCTGAATGCCATAAGGTACAATAGTAAAAGTACCTAATTTACTCTGCTGTATGGCAAACATCAGAAATAGTAGTAATGAGTTCATCAAAGTGTTCTCATTTGTATCTCTCAGAGAGGAGGAAAATAAATATCTATCAAGGACCATTGTGGACACAATAACATAAAGGCACAATGATGCTTCTGTATACATACAGATGGTGGGTGGAGTGCAGTATAAGATAATGTGTCACTTAGATCATGGCAGTTGATTCTTGGGTCAGGAAGATCCCCTGGAGAAGAAAATGGCAACCCACTCCAGTATTCTTGCTGGAAAATTCCCTGGACAGAGGAACCTGGCAGGCTACAGTCCATGGGGTCACAAAGAGTCAGATATGACTGAAGCGACTGAGCACACATACACACATGGTATACAATGTGTTGTTGTTTGTGTGTGTGTGTGTGTGTTCGTGGCTTGCCAGGTGACTCTAGTGGCTTAAAAAGAGCCCGTCTACCAATGCAAGGGACGTTAAAAATGTGATTTCTATTCCTGGGTCGGGAAGACTCCCTGGAGGAGGACATGGCTACCTGCTCCAATATTCTTGCCTAGAAAATCCCCATGGACAGAGGAGCCTGATGGGCTACAGTCCATAGGGTCACAAAGAGTCGGACATGACTGAAGAGACTTACTATGCATACACATGGTAAATGATTACCACAATGAAGCTACATATGCATCACTTTACATAGGTATCATTTTTCTGTGGTAAAAACATTTCAGGTCTACCCTCTTTGCAAATTTCAGTATGCAATACTGAATACAATACACTTTTGACTATAATCACTATGCTATACATTAGATCTCCAAAATTCTTCCCGTCCTGCATAACTGAAACCCTTTTGACTGATATCTCTCCATTTCCCCTGCTCCCAAACCCTGGTGTCCAGCATTCTATTTGCTGCTTCTATCAGTTTGGCTTTTTTAGTTTCCACATATAAGTGAGGTCATACAGTATTTGTCTTTCATTAACTGATTGGTTTCATTTAGCAAAATGTCCTCCAAGTCCATCCATGTCATCCCAAATGGGAAGATTTTTTTTTTTTTTTTCAATATTTATTAATTTGACTGAGCCAAGTCTTAGTTGCAGCATGCAGGATTTTTAGTTGTGGTATGTATAATCTAGTTCCCTGATCAGGGATTGAACCCAGGCCCCCTGAATTGGAAGCTTAGAGTTTTAACCACTGGGCCACCAGGGAAGTCCCAGATTTCTTTCTTTTTAAAGGCTGAATAATATTCCATATATACCCTTTTTTATCTATTCATCCATATATAGACACTTAGGTTGATTCCATATCTTGGCTGTTGAATAATGTTTCAAAAAAGCATGGGAGTGCAAGAGTCTCTTTGAGATACTGATTTTATTTCTTTTGGATATCTATTCAGAAATATGATTGCTGAGTCATATGCTAGTTCTGTTTTTAACTTTGTAGAACTTCCATACTGTTTTCCACAATGTCTGTATCAATTTACATCCCCAGAAACAGTGCACAAGAGTTTCTGAACTAGATGTACTCTGTTCTAGCAGAAAATCTTGATTTTAGCAAGTGAGTCATATAGGAAAGAGAGCGAAGATAAGACTCCCAGGCTTAGTTTGTCTCGAGACTTGAAGAAAGAGTGGCAAGAGGGAGACAAGATAGTCCTTGAGGCTCCAGGATTGTCTGATGGTTTCCTAGGTTATGAGAGAAGGTAGAGATCTGAAACAAAATTCCGGCCTCAGAATGAGAAGTGTATCTTGGCTTGAGCCAGTGGACTCCAAGGACCAGCCTTTACTCAGCTGAGGAGGGAGAAGTCCTCACATGTGAGAGTTTACTTTTACCTTGGGGAAGCGCAACATCTGTAAAAACCCTCACTACAGATTACAAATTGCAAAATGGAAAAACAGAGTTTGTTTCAGAAAAAGATAATTCTGTCACTATGCTATACATTAGATCTCCAAAATTCTTCCCGTCCTGCATAACTGAAACCCTTTTGACTGATATCTCTCCATTTCCCCTGCTCCCAAACCCTGGTGTCCAGCATTCTATTTGCTGCTTCTATCAGTTTGGCTTTTTTAGTTTCCACATATAAGTGAGGTCATACAGTATTTGTCTTTCATTAACTGATTGGTTTCATTTAGCAAAATGTCCTCCAAGTCCATCCATGTCATCCCAAATGGGAAGATTTTTTTTTTTTTTTTCAATATTTATTAATTTGACTGAGCCAAGTCTTAGTTGCAGCATGCAGGATTTTTAGTTGTGGTATGTATAATCTAGTTCCCTGATCAGGGATTGAACCCAGGCCCCCTGAATTGGAAGCTTAGAGTTTTAACCACTGGGCCACCAGGGAAGTCCCAGATTTCTTTCTTTTTAAAGGCTGAATAATATTCCATATATACCCTTTTTTATCTATTCATCCATATATAGACACTTAGGTTGATTCCATATCTTGGCTGTTGAATAATGTTTCAAAAAAGCATGGGAGTGCAAGAGTCTCTTTGAGATACTGATTTTATTTCTTTTGGATATCTATTCAGAAATATGATTGCTGAGTCATATGCTAGTTCTGTTTTTAACTTTGTAGAACTTCCATACTGTTTTCCACAATGTCTGTATCAATTTACATCCCCAGAAACAGTGCACAAGAGTTTCTGAACTAGATGTACTCTGTTCTAGCAGAAAATCTTGATTTTAGCAAGTGAGTCATATAGGAAAGAGAGCGAAGATAAGACTCCCAGGCTTAGTTTGTCTCGAGACTTGAAGAAAGAGTGGCAAGAGGGAGACAAGATAGTCCTTGAGGCTCCAGGATTGTCTGATGGTTTCCTAGGTTATGAGAGAAGGTAGAGATCTGAAACAAAATTCCGGCCTCAGAATGAGAAGTGTATCTTGGCTTGAGCCAGTGGACTCCAAGGACCAGCCTTTACTCAGCTGAGGAGGGAGAAGTCCTCACATGTGAGAGTTTACTTTTACCTTGGGGAAGCGCAACATCTGTAAAAACCCTCACTACAGATTACAAATTGCAAAATGGAAAAACAGAGTTTGTTTCAGAAAAAGATAATTCTGTGCCAGGACAGAGCATTCTGATTTAGATATTCTTGTTAAAAACAAAGGCAATTATAAAGTTTGTCATGTGGTATAAGAGAAGAATTTCCCTGTTCAGCTCTAGTATTCCTCAAGACAATTTTGTTTCCACCTGGCTACCCAAAGTGAATTGCTCGGCTGCTATAGTAACTGTGTCCCTGGATATACAGCAGTTGACAAAAACACTCTTTATATGCTGATTTTTTTGCAGAGAGATGTAGGCTGGGCTGGGTAGAATTACAAGATGGATGATGAAGCTTTATTCATAAGACAATATTATAGCCCTCCTTTCTTTATCTCATGCCTCTCATCCCATCCATCACCAAATTGTATAAACCCCATTGCTCCTACCCTGGTCTGAGCCATCACTATTTCTCACTGCAATTTTGCAGTGGCTTCTGAACTGTTCTATTCCCTTTCTTATTCTTCTTCCCTCTACTCTTTCAACAGCTGTAAGAGTGATCTTTTAAAAATATAATTTAGATTACTTTACTCCTTTGATTCAAATTCTATGATGGTATATTCGTCAGCTCTTGCTTCAGTAAGGCCCCTAAAACCACCCTGACTCTGAGGAGTTTACAATAGTAAGCATTTGTTTTTCCTGTTTACAGGTCAGCTGGGGAGACTGCTTCAGTCTCCAGGATGGGTCTGGTTGCTCCGTGAACTTTATTCTGGGCCTTAGCTGGAAGTGCAATGACTTCCTGGATCCTCCTCTTCCAGTAGTAATCTGAAGGGTCCCAGATGCCAAGACACCCTTTGTGAAAACACTGAAGGCCTGTCACATTTGCAAACATCCCATTGACCAATGGTGCGAGGAAATATTCTCTACATATGGGGAAGGATGCTACAAAGAAATGTGACCAAGAATTTGAGTGTGTAACCCTATTGCACACGAGTGAAAAACTGGGACCAGTGATCAAATCTCCCCAGGATGGCTTTGTATGGCACTCAGAAAAAGCCCCAAACTATAGCTCTTACCACACTTAACCAGGGCCTATATGATCTGGCCTCTGGTTATTTTTCTGAAATAATTTCCTACCACTTATCTCCTTTCTTTTTCTGTTGTAGGTACTCTGTAACACACCCACCCCTCCAGCTTTATCTTAATTCTTTGAACCCTCCAAGTATAATTTTGTTCTGAAATTTTGCAAATTTTTAATTTTGTCATGTGGTATAAGAGAAGAATTTCCTGTTCAGCTCTAGTATTCCTCAAGACAATTTTGTTTCCACCTGGCTACCCAAAGTGAATTGCTCGGCTGCTATAGTAACTGTGTCCCTGGATATACAGCAGTTGACAAAAACACTCTTTATATGCTGATTTTTTTGCAGAGAGATGTAGGCTGGGCTGGGTAGAATTACAAGATGGATGATGAAGCTTTATTCATAAGACAATATTATAGCCCTCCTTTCTTTATCTCATGCCTCTCATCCCATCCATCACCAAATTGTATAAACCCCATTGCTCCTACCCTGGTCTGAGCCATCACTATTTCTCACTGCAATTTTGCAGTGGCTTCTGAACTGTTCTATTCCCTTTCTTATTCTTCTTCCCTCTACTCTTTCAACAGCTGTAAGAGTGATCTTTTAAAAATATAATTTAGATTACTTTACTCCTTTGATTCAAATTCTATGATGGTATATTCGTCAGCTCTTGCTTCAGTAAGGCCCCTAAAACCACCCTGACTCTGAGGAGTTTACAATAGTAAGCATTTGTTTTTCCTGTTTACAGGTCAGCTGGGGAGACTGCTTCAGTCTCCAGGATGGGTCTGGTTGCTCCGTGAACTTTATTCTGGGCCTTAGCTGGAAGTGCAATGACTTCCTGGATCCTCCTCTTCCAGTAGTAATCTGAAGGGTCCCAGATGCCAAGACACCCTTTGTGAAAACACTGAAGGCCTGTCACATTTGCAAACATCCCATTGACCAATGGTGCGAGGAAATATTCTCTACATATGGGGAAGGATGCTACAAAGAAATGTGACCAAGAATTTGAGTGTGTAACCCTATTGCACACGAGTGAAAAACTGGGACCAGTGATCAAATCTCCCCAGGATGGCTTTGTATGGCACTCAGAAAAAGCCCCAAACTATAGCTCTTACCACACTTAACCAGGGCCTATATGATCTGGCCTCTGGTTATTTTTCTGAAATAATTTCCTACCACTTATCTCCTTTCTTTTTCTGTTGTAGGTACTCTGTAACACACCCACCCCTCCAGCTTTATCTTAATTCTTTGAACCCTCCAAGTATAATTTTGTTCTGAAATTTTGCATTAATTATTCCTTCTACCTGAAATTCTCCCCACACCCTTGCACAGCTTACCTTAGCCTCATTCTAGACTCTGGTCCAGAGTCCTTTCCTAAGAAAAGTCTTGCCTGGCCACACCGTTTAACACAGTAGCACTTGCCAAAGTCTTTCATTTTTAGTTGCTTAATTTTTTTTTTTCACAGCACTGCATCCTGTCATACATTCTAAACTATTTACTGGATTTTTCTCTACTTCTTCCTTAAGCTCTGTGATGACAGGGATGTCAAAATTCACAGCACACAGTGGACAGTGGGAAAAATTATTGTAATTGTGCATAATGAATAAACTGAATTGCTGTATCTTCCATGTTCCATTCATTCTCTGTTGCAGCACACAATCTTTGAAATCTTTGGAATATTGCAACATTTGGCCACGTAAAAGGACATAAAACACTCACAGACCAAGGGAAAACTTTTTTCCTCTCAATAGATTTTTACATATAAAGTTCCTGAACAAACGGAAAATACTGATCTCAGAGACATTTTTTCCTTATATTTTCTCCTTCCAAGTAGTTTTTGTCAGGTTTTTGAAATTAAAGAAGGCCTAGGGATTTTGTGTGAGCCTCTAGAAATTGTTACCTGAGTCAATGCACTTTGGATTATTTGTGTGCTTATGTCATGGATTGGCCAGCTTTTAATGTTGGGTGCCCAGTTTCCAATGCCTGCTTTTTCTTGGTTTAGTTTTACATTTTTTTTTTTTTTGAGGTGTGGAAATTTCCTGTCATGAATACAGTATGTGTATATTTGAGTATACACTTGATATTACTCTCCAGGTATGGGGTTTGACTGGAAGTAAGTAATCTAACCCTTGAGAAAGGTATTGCAGTAGTCACTTTCAGAAATAGAATTTCTTTAAAAAGAAGTACATAGGTAATCAAACGTACAAGCTTTTGCACAACAAAGGAAACTATCAACATAATAAAAAAACAATTTACAAAACATATACCTGTGACTGACAAGGACTTAATTCCTAAAATGTACAGACAACTCATACAACTCAATGACAGCAACAACAACAACAAAATCAAAAAATGGGCAGATATTCTGGGAACATACATGTCGGTGAACAACAAAACTCTGTAAAATCTTTAAAAAAAAAAAAAGGGCAGATCTTAATAGACATTTCTCCAAAGACGACATACAGATAGCCAATAAACACATGAAAAGATGATCAACGTCACTAATTATTATAGAAAGCTAAGTAAAAGCTACAATGAAGTATCACCTCATACCAGTCAGAATGGGCATGATCAAAACGTCTACAAATAACAAATGCTGGAGAGGGTACATAGAAAAGGAAAACTTCCTATGCTTGGTGGGAATGTAAATTGGTGTAGCCACTATAGAGAACAGTATAGAGGATCCTTAAAAAACTAAAAATAGAATTATTATATGATCCAGCAATCCTACTCCTAGAAGTATATTCAGAAAAAAACTCTAATTCAAAAACATGTATGCACCCTAATGTTAAGAGCAGCACTATTTATAATAGCCAGGACATGGAAGCAAACTAAATGTCCATTGGCAGATCAATGGGCAAAGAAGATATGAGATATATAGATAGATAGATATAGATACATAAAGTTGTTGTTTAGTCAGTAAGTCATATTTGACTCTTCTGCGACCCCATGGACCCATCATGTACATACATAAAGGAAGAAGGCTTCATCTGCCAATGCAGGAGACGCATGCTGGATCCCTAGGTCAGGAAGATATTCTGAAGAATGGCAACCCATTCCAGTCTTCTTCCCTAGGAAATCCCATGGACAGAGGACCCTGGAGGGCTACAGTCCATGGGACTGTGAAAAGTCAGACACAACTTAGTAACTACACAACAACACAAATAATGGAATACCAACTGTAATATGGTATCACTTACCTGTGGAATCTAAACTACGATACCAATGGACTTTACAAAACAGAAACAGACTCAGCAGACACAGAAAACAAACTCATACTCATCAAAGGGGAAAGGGACTAGGAGGAGAAAAATTAGAAGTTTAGGATTAGCAGCTGCAAACTACTACACTTAAAAAAAAAAAGCCCAACAAGATCCTACTGTATAGCATAGGGAACTATATCCAATCTCCTGTAATAAACCATAGTGGGAAAGAAAACAAAAATGAATATATAAAATATGTATAACATGAGTCAATTTGCTATATACCAGGAACAAACACACTGTGTAAATTAACTCCAATTAAATTAACTCCAATTAAAAGAAAAAAAAGCAGCAATAGGGAGGACTACCAGTGGCCAAGGGCCCAGTTTCCACTGGGGATGCCCAACAAAGCCATACAGACAAGCAGACAAGCCTTCCCATATGTAAGCCAAATATACTGAATCTGGTACCTATTCTATTGGCTATGCCTACCTAAATATCAGCTGCGAGGAAATGGCATGTGTGGGAGAAGCACCAGAGTCACTGCTAAAAAAAGAGCTTCTTATCAGGGTATAATTTGAGATGAAGTTAGGAGGGGGAACTGTGATTCCGAGAGCAGGGAATGAAGCCAAAAGTCTGGAACTGGGATGGCAGCCAATCACTGTGTCAAGCGTAACAGCAAGGAAACAAGTGAAGGTTAACCACGGGATAACAAGAAAAAGAACAAGGTATGGAGGGGCAGTGCTGAAAATGCAGCCTGTGAAGGCAGCCTGCAGGCCATAGTGTTCCTTTTAGGCACAGGGTATGACTGAGCTGGACTGGGGATATCAGATGTGAGTTGTGTTTTATAGGGATTATGGTTCAATTTGTTTCTTTTTTGTCACCATTATAGTTTAGGTAGAAAGGTCACTTCAAGATACTTCAAGAGTCAGATTGGATGCGTAATAATTGTTTCTGGTATTTAAAGGCACCTGAGTTGAAGAAAACAAAATTCAAATGTGTGTTTAAAAGTTTTACCTCAAGTCGTGTGGTTCATGAACACTTTATCCTAATAAAAAGCAGAACTGATGCTCATTATCCGAATTAGAGAGAAAGGATGTGGAATTAGAAAATTGGAACTGTTTCTACGCCCAAATTTTTTCTTTCAGAACTCTAACAATGTATTTAGATCCTAATCGAGGTCACACTTAATGGAATACACATTTATAAATTATTAAAGTACATATATGGTTTAAGTGAAACATTTTTGTACATAACAAATATTTCAACATCTTTAAATTTTAATTTATCATCACCATTATTGTATCTTTATTTGTAGCTCTAGCTCAGAATGTTGAGATAAAGGACAGACTTTTGAAAAAGTGAACTATAATTATATTCATAACATTAAAGGTAATGGCAAGCAAGTAAGCTATTCATATAATTACTTTGGGCATCAGCTAGTTTTACATAAAAACGGTTTGAAATTATATTTCAGACTGGTTTATCCATTCTCTTTTCTCTTTGTGGAAAATCATGTAGGCCAGGGGAAAAATCTTCTCAGACACTGATAAAGCCTAATCTTGAATTGTCCTGGGTTCATATAATTACTATTTCTATTTTGCCTAGCATTCTATTTCTATTTGGTTCTTTTCCTATATTTTCTCTCTTTCTAAATTTAGTTTTAGGCAGTCAATACTTTCATATCAACTGTTTTGAATAACATAAGTACTTCCTTGTTTATTCATGTTAAATCTTTACCATGGTGCCTGGTACAAAATAAGTATTCTTTAACATTAATGGCCATACTATTTCCAGACTTACACATTTCTTTGTCATTTTCCCATATTCCGTCATTCAATAAATATCAATTGAATGTGAGATAGGCTCACTAAAACATTGTATGACAATGAACTTCCCCTGTGGGTTCTACTATTTTAGAGTCAAAGTCAAGGCTATGATCAAGTTATATTTCCCAGTATTTCTAACAGAATTGTATGTTTTCAGTTTTAGTCTTCAGTGGTACTGTAAGCAAAAGCTCTACTAATTTCCCTAATCCTGCTACAGATTTCCCCAAAATACGAAGCCATGGTTCATTATTCATTCATATACATTTATATGAATTTTTCATTATGTAACATTCATTTCTTTTGTGCCATTTTAGTATTTATCTATTTTTGTGTAACAAATTATCCCCAACATCTAGTAGCTTTAAACAAGTGTTTATTATCTGGCAAAGTTTCTGAAAGTCAGGAATCCAGAAACAGTTAGCTAGGTGGTTTTGGCTAAGGGTTTCCCATGATGTTACAGACATAATGTCAGTCAGGCTGCAGTTATCTGAAGGTTTGATTGGGATGGAGGATCTGCTTCTAATACGGTGCTGTCTCATGACGTTTGGCAGGAGATCTCAATTCCTTTGGCAGAAGACCTCTCCATGGGCCTGCTTGACATAGCATCTGGCTTCTCCCGGAAATAGCAATCCAAGAGCCAGAGGACAATGGATAAGCACCAAAGTCTTTTATGACTTAGTCACTTCCACCATATTCTATTCTTAGCGACTTCATTAAGTCCAGATCATTAGTCTCCACTCTTAGAAAGGAGTGTTGTCTAAAAACATATTTTAAAACCATTGTATATCACAGAATCTTCAAAGCTACCTGAGCCATTACCCTACTTTACAAATGAGGAAACTGAGTCTCAGAGATGTGAGGATGTGCAAAATCTCTTATTACCCTCATAGTTGTGCTCTGTGTGCATGCTTGCTAAGTTGATTCAGTCATGTCTGACTCTTTGTGACCCTCTGAACTGTAGCCCACCAGGATCTTCTGTCCACGCAATTCTCTAGACAAGAATACTGGAGTGGGTTGCAGGGAATCTTCCTGACCCAGGTATTAACTCATGTCTCTCAAGTCTCCTGCACTGGCAGGTGGCTTCTTTACCACTAGCACCACCTGAGAAGCCCGTACTTCTGCTCTACATAGAACTGAATTCTTTGCTTTTTCACCCAGTGTCATTGAACTTTCTGACTTCTGGTGTTCCTTTTGACGTTCCATCTGTCCACTTCATTGCTTTCCATCTTACATATAGTTAACTAAATAATAACACACATTTATTTAAAATATAAGTTCTTTATAACCAAAGAACATTTATTCCTTATATTTTCATATGAGTAATGTGCTAAGGCCTAGCAGAAAGACTGACACACAATAGAACTCAAATATTTGTACTAAGCTGGTAAACATTTGCTCACTTCCCAATTGGCATGTTTTTTAGACTGGTGTGCTATTGTTTGAGGTCTGAGACTAAAGATAGCTAGAGGATATCTCTTAATTGCATTTTACAGTCCTTAAGGATGTTTACATTTGATTGTGAAGATGTTGGGGCAGACAGTAGCAATAGCTGAGAAAGATGGTTTTTGTCTGCCATTATTCTGCCAAAGGAATCATAAGGTAGGAGATGAAAAGGCAGACTTGTGAAACGTAATGAAAATATTTAATGGGCTCACTAATGTCTATAGAATTTAAATTGGTAACATTAAAATAGAATCTGATTATCTAAAAGATGGGATCAGCTACTTCTCAGAAGGTTTGTCTGCAGCTACTGTAAACACTGTCATAAATGTAGCTTGGTAACTACAAATTTTATCCAACAAATGAATATGAATAAATCAGTGGTGAAGGGAAGACATTGTGTTTTATTTCCTATTCCTTCTACCAGAGTGGAACAAACTCACAGAAACATAACAGGGTTGAAATAAGTCAACATGCAAGAGCTGAATCTTCTTATCTGCTGCTAGCTGGTTTCATCCATATTACTGCTTTCAGGCAACACAGTCCATCTTCAAACCAAGTCTCTGAGACTATTAGGGAAAGCTGTCTCCAGACGGACCTTGGGGGTTAGAAACAACTGGGGCCGAACTCCCACAGGTAGCTCCCTCACTTTGTCCTCTCTAGTGAGATAGCTTCTAATTGCTATGAGCTATCACTAATGTATTCATTTAATCATTATTTGTTAAGTACTGTACACAAGATAAACATTGTATGAAGGACTTTAAAATATAAAAACTATAAATAAGATACATCCTATGGTACCAGAGACATGATAAGAATACCTACTTGCGTAATGTTTTCCAAAAGCCAAGATAATTTATGCATATAACCTATATCCATTGACAACATCATGGTAGATAGTAGCCCCATTTTACAGATGAGGCAAGTAAGTCTTAGAGCATTTAAAGGATTTGTCCTAAATGATTTCAGGCCAGGAAGTAAGACATGAGCTCAAGTTTAGGTAGTCTAACTTTTCATAGAACACGTTTTCTGTACACAAGGCACAGCACCTAGAATACAGCTGGACCTCAAGAATGCCCATTGGTTTGAGAACAAGAATATGATTACTACAACTTAAGGATGAATGTTACAAACAAAATGTTTTCTGGATCCCAAGTATGGAATGTAAGATCAGTTACATCTCAGGATAATCTGTTCAGGTCTCAGAAGAGGAAAAAAAAAAAAAAAAAGATATAAAATAGAAAGTTTCTTCAGAAGCTTCTTCTTCTTCTTTTTTCTTTTAAACTAACAACAGGCCCCAAATTGAATCATTTGTGCTAAGCCTCACATCAGCAAACCAAGATTAAATATCTTATCTAATTTCAGCCTCTCCCAGGAATATGATCTTTAACCAGTCAATCTGGATTTACCCGCTCAACACTTATCAAGTAATATACTTGATAGACCTCAGCCTTCCCCCTAACAGAAGGCAAGCTCCCCTGAAACAACCCACTATTTGTCAGAAGCTTCCTTTCTCCATCCCCTTCTGCCTATACATCCTTCCATATTGTACAGCATTTGCTAGATTGGGATGTTGTGTCACTCATGAATCCTTGAATAAAACCAATTAGATCTTTACTCAGTTGAATTTCTCTTTTCAACACCTGGTGGCTATCCATGTTTATTTATGTGAGGGTATCAGTATGTAAGAAAGCATGTTCTTAGGTATTTTTGATTAAATGAACTTCACATTATGCATATATAAGAACATAATAGTGTTAAATAAACACTATTATTTGTATTACATAAAAATTAAAATTATAATATCTCCAGTTCAGTTTCAGTTTTTTATTTTTAAATGTTATTTTCTATGGAGAGGTAGAAATGGCATCTTGAGGTCCAAGCAGAAATTACTTCACAGAAGCTATGTAAGTTAATTGGATTTATTTTTAATAATGTGTGACATGAGAAGGTTAATTTGAAATGTTAAGAAGCAGTGAGTTGCTTGGAAAATCAAATAAAAATTAGCTTTACTTTTCAAATTATTTTGCTGTACTGTCTTTCTTCCCTGAGGGTCATTTGGTACTGAAGCCTAACCTAGTAGGTATAAAATAATTAGAAGAAATAATATCACAGAAAAAGACAGAATTTCACATTCAAGCGCCTGTTATAAATTAAATAACCATTTAACATATTTTTTCTATTACCTCCTATTTTTAGTATATCCCATAAGCTTCTGAGCATTTTTAAAGTTAAATAACCTGAACTTTACATCATTTAGTTAGTAACTTGATAAAAGAAAAGAGAATTAGACAACAAACTAAGAACAATTTTCACTTTTTTCATCATAGTGAATTCCTTTTTGATTTAGCTTTTTGGGTTACTCCTTAATATGGTTTTGAATAATTGTCTTCAGTACATTTAACTGTATGTTTTGGAGCTGATAAAATAAACTGAGAAATGTTTAACACTCCTGGTCAGATTTTAAATATGTTGTAGCAGTATACCAATAAAGTAAAATAAAATAACTATTCTTCATAGCTGTCACCCCAGTAAAAAGTGACCTCATAATTAAAAATATCAAGTATATAATTTCAATAACATTTTAAAATTCATTTACCTGTCAAATACTCATCAAATATCTTTTAGTTCTTTATTAAAATACACAATCAATTTTATACTGATGGTCAGTGTAAAGCTCTACTAATGCCTAAAGTAGGTATTATCTGATAGGATTATACCCTCAGGTTAGTGCTTTTTGTATTATACAAATTTATATAATTTGTGCTATATAAATGTTAATACATTTAAGCAAATTTCTTTAACAGATTACCTCCCTTCGCAACTACCTATAATAATGAAGAATGTGAGCTCTTGATTCCTACAAAGTACAAAAGGAGAACAGTTACTGGTTGCAGAGAGACTCAGATCTAAACTGGAAAAGCCAAGATAGAGGATTGCTTAGAACAATCACAGGCTCCAACTCTAAGGCCAGTGTAATCATGGGCAGATGAGTTCACCTCTCTCAGCTTTTCTTTCCGGGGGAATACAAACCATCCTGGAACATTGTTTTAGGGACCAAACAGTGTAATATATGGAGACATTCTCAATAAAAAATTGTCTTTGTTTATACCATCATTTTTCACTTAGCAAGTATTTATTGCGTACCTTTATATCAGGGACTAGACTCCCATATGCTAGTGGATGAAGCAGACAGGGCCTCTTCTTTCAGGAATTTTACCATAATGGAGAAGAATGCTGTATGACTAGTATCTGCTCAGCATCATGAATGGTTATTAAAACATTCCTAGAAAAATGAGGGTAGTTTCATGGGATAAAGGCATTTCTAGATTTTCACCAGATTTCATCTAAGATTTAACTGGATGTATATCATCATATTCACATTCTTTGGAAATATGAAGTGAAGAGAAAACTCTGGGTTACTGATAATTATTCTCCAAATATAGAAGCAGCATGACACACCAGCAAATACCAGACCAAGAGTTAAGAAACAGGAATTTTGATTACCTTTTCTAAGACTATTGCAACCGTAAATAATTTACTTAATCTCCTTGTGACTTGGATTAGGCAGTTATTAAATGAATGGGTTGACTAAGGTGATTTAAAGAAAATGGTATCAACAAATATGTATTTTGTGTGGGAAGTATTTCACAACATGTTGCAGGTTATCGAAAGAAGGAAAATCACAGTTGCAAAAGAGTTTTCAATCCAGCTAGAGCTAAGTATTCGAAAGATGATGAGACTTTAAATGAGGCAGCAGTAGAAGATATAATATGATAGGAAATGCTTAATTGCTAAACGAATGATACATGTAATATGTTCTGTAGGAATTAAGATTGGAAAAATATCAGACCATAAAGATTTGTAATAAAATTGGGGACAGCACTGATTCTTGAAAAGCAGGCATTTGAATAGATGACAAATGTCCAAGTGAAGAGAATTCTAAAGATACTTGCAGGTCTATGATTCCCCACATCTGACTCCTTGTGACCTCAGGGACTATAACTCTCCAAGCTTTCCTGTCCATGAAATTCTCCAGGCAAGAATACTGGAGTGAATTGCCATTTTCTACTCCAGGGGATCTTCCCAACACAGGGATGGAACCCACATCTCTTGCTCCTCCTGCATTGGCAGGCGGGTTTTGTATCACTGTGCCATCTGGGAAGCATAATTACCTTTAGCAAATAGAAAAAAAAAATTTCCAGTACATGAATAAACGGATAGATAGGGGATGTTTTCTTAAACAATAACTAATTTCTAACAAATTCTTTTTAATATGCCTTTAGAAATTTCTCACATGCTCCTAACAAAAGGACCCAAATATACACACAAACACACATGTGTCACATCATTCCCTCGTCAGATATTGAGTAGTGAAATTATGCCTTAGCTTAGTATTTTTTATTTGTTGACTGGTTACTGCTGACTTACTAAAGTCTACTCCTTATTTACAAATAAAGTTAGGAGTATGAATGTTGAAACTGAGCTGCCTGTGTTTAAATTCTTCCCTCACCACCTACACTATATGCTACTTTGGGCAGTTAACTTATCTCTCTGCCCCTTAGTTTTTACTTTAATAAAATGGGGATAATAATGGCATCTATTACACAGAGTTGTTGGAAAAACTAGTTAATACATATAAAGTGCCTAAGAGGGAGTCTGGTGTGCAGTAAGTCTTACATGCGTGTGAGCTACTTACATACTTACGTATATGTTGTTGTTGTTTAGTCATTCAGTCATGTCTGACTCTGTTTGCGACCCCATGGACTATAACCCACCATGCCTCCTCTGCCTATAGCAAGAATACCCGAGTGAGTTGCCATTTCCTCCTCCAATGTAAATTTATATAAGCATTTACAAATCAAAACTACATTGAAGTATCACCTCACATCAGTCAGAATGGCTACCATCGACAAGGCTACAAATAATACAATTTGGCAGAAATATAAATTATTGCAGCCACTATATAAAACACTATAGATCTTCTTCAGAAAACTAAAATTAAAGCTACCACATGGTCAAACAATCACATTCTAGAGCATGTACGTGGGAAAAAAGTTCTAATTTGAAAAGATATGTGCACTTCAGTGTCCACTACAGCACTATTTACAATAGTCAAGACATGGAAACAACCCATATGTCCATCAACAGATGATTGGCTTAAGAAGATGTGTGTATGGCATAGACACACACACAATATTCCATACCCAATGGAATAATATTCAGCCATAAAAAGAAGGACATATTGCCATTTGCAGCAACATAGATGGGCCTAGAGAATATCATAATAAGTGAAGTAAGTCAGAGAAGGACAAATACTATATATATAACTTATATCCCTATATCCTTAGAAGGAAAGCTATGGCATAGACATTGTATTTTTAAAATAATTTTATTTATTTATTTGTGCTGGGTTTTCACTGCTATGCAGGCCTTTCTCTAGTTATGGTGAGCAGGCTTCTCACGACTGTGGCTTCTCTTGTTGAGGAGCACAGGCTCCAGGGCACTCAGGCTTCAGTAGCTGCAGTTTGTGGACTCAGCAGTTTTGATTCCTGATCTGTAGAGCACAGGCTCAGCAGTTGTGGCACACAGGCTTTGTTGTTTCTTGGCATGTGGGATCTTCCCGGACCCAGGATCGAATCAGTGTCTCCTCCATCGTCAGGCAGCTTCTTTACTACTGTTCTATCAGGGAAGACCTAGACAGTGTATTAAAAAGTAAAGATAGAACTTTGCCCACAAAGGTCCATATCGTCAAACTGTGGTCTTTCCAGTAGTCATGTATGAATGTGAGAGATGGACCGTAAAGAAGACAGAACACCAAAGAATTGATGTCTTTGAACTGTGGTTCTGGAGAAGACTCTTGAGAGTTCCTTGGACAGCAAAGAGATCAAACCAGTCAATCCTAAAGGACATCTACCCTGAATATTCATTGGAAGGACTGATGCTGAAGCTGAAACTCTAACACTTTGGACCCCTAATGCAATGAGATGACTCACACTGGAAAAGACTGAAGACAGGAGGAGAAGAGGACAACAGAGGATGGGATGGTTGGATGGTATCACCAATTCAATGGACATGATCTAGAGCAAACTCTAGGAGGTTGTGAGGGACAGAGAGGCCTGACATACTGCAGTCCATGGGGTTGTGGAGAGTCACACATGACTTGGTGACTGAACAAAAATAATAACTTATATGTTGAATCCAAAAAAATAATATAAATGAATCTACATACAAAATAGAAATGGACTCACAGACATAGAAAACAAACTGACAGTTATTGAAGGGAAAAACCCTTCAATAGGAGAGAGGGATAAATTAGGAGTATGGGATTAACAGATACACACTACTATGTATAAAACACATAAGCAACAAGGATGTATTGTATAGCACAGGGACTGTACTCAATATTGTGTAGTAACCTAAAATGGAAAATAATCTGAAAGGAATGAAAAATATATGTGACTGAATCACTTTGCTATACACCTGAAACTAACACAATATTGCAAATAAATCATATTTAAATTTAAAAATAAATAAATATTTCTATATTTAAGTATATAAAATAAATATAAGCATATATGATTGTTCCTGGCTCCCTTTATATATATATATTTGTTTATACATAGAAAGAATGTGAGCAAATGTTAAATTATAATTGTAATTGTTACATTTAATGATAAAATATCACTATTGAAATCAAAATCAACACTTACCGAGAGAGACAAAGATGGAAACTAGAAGATTTGTGATAATGCATTAGAAAAAGATAAACTGAAACATGTTCAGAAATACTTTCAGTATTGGCCTTGTAAACCACAATATGGTTTACATTTCTTGTCAGAACCATAGTGTGTTCAAATCAGCTCTAGAGCCATCGTAATCACTTCATATGCAGATAACTTCAGGCAGTAGCTTAAGCTGATGGAATTTCTGGCATTCTTCACTTAGAAATGTTTTAAAATTTCATTGGTTTGGGTGAACTTTGCCATCTTTAACTTCCCTCCTATTTACATTTGCCTAGAGTAAGTGAGGCTATAGACTTTTAGAAAAGTAGGTGCTTTTCTTAGCAGGTTTGGGCTCACTGTGTAAAGTGAGCAAGAAGTCAAACATGTATTATACATGCATTTGGTCACTAATGTATGAAGCTAAGTTTCATATTTTATTTATAATTTGTTGTGATGAAAGACCTGATTCAAAATACAAATATAGCTGTTAGGTCGGTGGAGGCCCATGGGCCTAGTCATTCCAGGAGGCAATGGTCTCAAAAGATTTCCTGCTGACTCATCACTGGCGCCATCTGCATCTGGAGTTTTCCCACCAGACCCAGTAGAGCTCAAACAAAGAAAATGCCTCTGCACAGGAGCAAGACCTTGCTCCTCCCCTGACTTCACCCTGAGCAGATAAAGCCCCTTACCCTGCCTCTGGGCGCGACTTCACTGGCCCACCTCTTGGACCCGTGAACCTCGCCCGGGAGCAAGATCTCAATAAAACTTAACTTTTGCTTGTAATTTGGCTGATTTGCCTGTCTCTTGCTGCGCCGAGATCTTACATTTGGTGCCAAAACTTGGGTGGAGACTGTGCCCCATGGTCCCCTGTGAGGGCCTCTTCTTCCCCCTCCGTCCTCGAACACAGCAGGGAACCACCAGTCTCCCACCTGAACCGGCAGCTGTGAGCAGTTAAGTTCCCTCCTCCTTTCTGGCCCTCACTTGGGGTGCCGAGTCCAGGTACCTGTCCGAAATCACAGCTGCGTCAGGGAGCCCTCTGTCCGCCTTACCAGGTAAGGCTTCCGGCCTCCAAGGCTGTCGTGGAGACGACCCGAAAGTCTTGAGGTCTCTGTTCCGGCCTCCAGGACTGCTGTGGAGACGTCCCAACAGTCCTCAGGTCTCCGTCCATTCTGTGATCCTAGATAGATAATTGGGATGCCAGTCTCTATCTAGCCTCACTCTGTCGGCTACCCTGGGTGACGACATAGGAAATCAAGAGTCCAAAGCCAATCCCCAGACTCTGCTGCGCTGTCTGACATGCAACTTCTCCAAACTGAGCCTTTCTCGCTAGATTTTGTAAGTGAAAGGTTTGGGTGAACTTTGCCATCTTTAACTTCCCTCCTATTTACATTTGCCTAGAGTAAGTGAGGCTATAGACTTTTAGAAAAGTAGGTGCTTTTCTTAGCAGGTTTGGGCTCACTGTGTAAAGTGAGCAAGAAGTCAAACATGTATTATACATGCATTTGGTCACTAATGTATGAAGCTAAGTTTCATATTTTATTTATAATTTGTTGTGATGAAAGACCTGATTCAAAATACAAATATAGCTGTTAGGTCGGTGGAGGCCCATGGGCCTAGTCATTCCAGGAGGCAATGGTCTCAAAAGATTTCCTGCTGACTCATCACTGGCGCCATCTGCATCTGGAGTTTTCCCACCAGACCCAGTAGAGCTCAAACAAAGAAAATGCCTCTGCACAGGAGCAAGACCTTGCTCCTCCCCTGACTTCACCCTGAGCAGATAAAGCCCCTTACCCTGCCTCTGGGCGCGACTTCACTGGCCCACCTCTTGGACCCGTGAACCTCGCCCGGGAGCAAGATCTCAATAAAACTTAACTTTTGCTTGTAATTTGGCTGATTTGCCTGTCTCTTGCTGCGCCGAGATCTTACATTTGGTGCCAAAACTTGGGTGGAGACTGTGCCCCATGGTCCCCTGTGAGGGCCTCTTCTTCCCCCTCCGTCCTCGAACACAGCAGGGAAACACCAGTCTCCCACCTGAACCGGCAGCTGTGAGCAGTTAAGTTCCCTCCTCCTTTCTGGCCCTCACTTGGGGTGCCGAGTCCAGGTACCTGTCCGAAATCACAGCTGCGTCAGGGAGCCCTCTGTCCGCCTTACCAGGTAAGGCTTCCGGCCTCCAAGGCTGTCGTGGAGACGACCCGAAAGTCTTGAGGTCTCTGTTCCGGCCTCCAGGACTGCTGTGGAGACGTCCCAACAGTCCTCAGGTCTCCGTCCATTCTGTGATCCTAGATAGATAATTGGGATGCCAGTCTCTATCTAGCCTCACTCTGTCGGCTACCCTGGGTGACGACATAGGAAATCAAGAGTCCAAAGCCAATCCCCAGACTCTGCTGCGCTGTCTGACATGCAACTTCTCCAAACTGAGCCTTTCTCAGGATCTCCGCCTTAAACGACTTATATTTTATCGTAATACAGTCTGGCCCCAATACCCTCTAGACAATCAATCTAAATGGACAGCAACTGGGACTTTCAATTTTAATATCCTCACTGACTTAGACAACTTCTGCCACAGGAACGGGGAAAAGGTCTGAAGTTCCCTATGTACAGACCTTCTGGGATCCTTCTCCTGTCCCTCCCTCTGCTCTGGCTGCCCCACCATCCAAGTCCTCCTAGCCAGAGAGAGCTCTCCCAGACCCAACTCCCTCTGCCCCCACTTTGCTGGAAGCCAATTCTTCCTCTCTTTCTGACCTACCTGAAGACCTTCCTCATCCTACCTGCCCCCCACCCTATCCGGGACCCATGCCACCCTCTCCTGCCTCCCAGCCATCTGCCCTCCTGCCTGAGCTGGCTCTTCCAGCCCTCCCTCTCCACCATCGCTCCAAGATTCTTCCTCCTTCCCCTCAGGCACCCCTGACTCTATTCCTCATCAAGCAACCACCCTACACCTCTCCCCCGGGATCTCCAGTCAGCTCTCACACTCGTTCTCGAATTTCGGGCTCCAGTTCAACAGAGCCTCCTACTCTTCTCCATCCCCTCCGGGAGGTCACTGGTGCTGAAGGGGTGGTTTGGATACACGTTCCTTTCTCTCTAGGTGACCTCTCCCAGATCGAAAAACGCCTTGGATCTTACTCTACTAACCTGATCTCATACATCAAAGAATTCCGTTATCTCGCCCAGGCTTATGACTTAACCTGGGTCATGTTAAGTGATCTCCATGTTATACTTTCTTCCACACTAACCCTCTGACGAATGTGAACTAGTCCTCACAGCTGCAACCCACCATGCAGATAAACCAAGGCCTGTCCGTGGGGAGACGACCCGAAAGTCTTGAGGTCTCTGTTCCGTCCTCCATGACTGCTGTGGAGACGTCCCAACAGTCCTCAGGTCTCCGTCCATTCTGTGATCCTAGATAGATAATTGGGATGCCAGTCTCTATCTAGCCTCACTCTGTCGGCTACCCTGGGTGACGACATAGGAAATCAAGAGTCCAAAGCCAATCCCCAGACTCTGCTGCGCTGTCTGACATGCAACTTCTCCAAACTGAGCCTTTCTCAGGATCTCCGCCTTAAACGACTTATATTTTATCGTAATACAGTCTGGCCCCAATACCCTCTAGACAATCAATCTAAATGGACAGCAACTGGGACTTTCAATTTTAATATCCTCACTGACTTAGACAACTTCTGCCACAGGAACGGGAAATGGTCTGAAGTTCCCTATGTACAGACCTTCTGGGATCCTTCTCCTGTCCCTCCCTCTGCTCTGGCTGCCCCACCATCCAAGTCCTCCTAGCCAGAGAGAGCTCTCCCAGACCCAACTCCCTCTGCCCCCACTTTGCTGGAAGCCAATTCTTCCTCTCTTTCTGACCTACCTGAAGACCTTCCTCATCCTACCTGCCCCCCACCCTATCCGGGACCCATGCCACCCTCTCCTGCCTCCCAGCCATCTGCCCTCCTGCCTGAGCTGGCTCTTCCAGCCCTCCCTCTCCACCATCGCTCCAAGATTCTTCCTCCTTCCCCTCAGGCACCCCTGACTCTATTCCTCATCAAGCAACCACCCTACACCTCTCCCCCGGGATCTCCAGTCAGCTCTCACACTCGTTCTCGAATTTCGGGCTCCAGTTCAACAGAGCCTCCTACTCTTCTCCATCCCCTCCGGGAGGTCACTGGTGCTGAAGGGGTGGTTTGGATACACGTTCCTTTCTCTCTAGGTGACCTCTCCCAGATCGAAAAACGCCTTGGATCTTACTCTACTAACCTGATCTCATACATCAAAGAATTCCGTTATCTCGCCCAGGCTTATGACTTAACCTGGGTCATGTTAAGTGATCTCCATGTTATACTTTCTTCCACACTAACCCTCTGACGAATGTGAACTAGTCCTCACAGCTGCAACCCACCATGCAGATAAAGTCCATGTGACTGACAACCACATGCCCATTGGTGCCATGGCAGTTCCTAGGATAGATCTTAACTGGAACTACAAAATTGGCCAGGCCAGTCATCTTCACCGAGACCAGATGATTACCTGCCTTTTAGCAGGGATGCAGGCTGCTTCCCACAAGTCAGTCAATTTCGACAAATTGCGGAAAGTCACCCAAGAGCCCAATGAAAATCCAGCAGTTTTCCTTAACAGTCTGACTGAGGCTCTTACTCTCTATACCTGTCTAGATCTAGCCACCCCTGCAGGGGTTACTATTTTGGCCTCTCTTTTTATTTCTCAGTCTTCTTCCGACGTTCGCAAAAAGCTTAAAAAGGCAGAGGACGGACCTCAAACTCCTATCCAAGATCTGGTAAACATGACCTTTAAAGTCTTTAATGCCCACGAAGAGCTGGCTGAGGCTACTCGCCAGACTCGGCTGCAGCAAAAGATTGCACTCCAGACCCAAGCCTTGGTTGCAGCCCTGCGGCTGGTGGCCCCTCAGGGTAAGAGGGCAGGGAGTTCCTCGCAATGCCAGACCCCACCAGGGGCCTATTTCAAATGTGGCAAAGAAGGCCACTGGGCCAGACTGCCCTGATCCATGGACACCCAACAAGCCTTGCCCCACCTGCGGCCAAATGGGCCACTGGAAGAGTGACTGTCCAAGGGCCCCCGATTTTTTCAGGCACCCCTGACTCTATTCCTCATCAAGCAACCACCCTACACCTCTCCCCCGGGATCTCCAGTCAGCTCTCACACTCGTTCTCGAATTTCGGGCTCCAGTTCAACAGAGCCTCCTACTCTTCTCCATCCCCTCCGGGAGGTCACTGGTGCTGAAGGGGTGGTTTGGATACACGTTCCTTTCTCTCTAGGTGACCTCTCCCAGATCGAAAAACGCCTTGGATCTTACTCTACTAACCTGATCTCATACATCAAAGAATTCCGTTATCTCGCCCAGGCTTATGACTTAACCTGGGTCATGTTAAGTGATCTCCATGTTATACTTTCTTCCACACTAACCCTCTGACGAATGTGAACTAGTCCTCACAGCTGCAACCCACCATGCAGATAAAGTCCATGTGACTGACAACCACATGCCCATTGGTGCCATGGCAGTTCCTAGGATAGATCTTAACTGGAACTACAAAATTGGCCAGGCCAGTCATCTTCACCGAGACCAGATGATTACCTGCCTTTTAGCAGGGATGCAGGCTGCTTCCCACAAGTCAGTCAATTTCGACAAATTGCGGAAAGTCACCCAAGAGCCCAATGAAAATCCAGCAGTTTTCCTTAACAGTCTGACTGAGGCTCTTACTCTCTATACCTGTCTAGATCTAGCCACCCCTGCAGGGGTTACTATTTTGGCCTCTCTTTTTATTTCTCAGTCTTCTTCCGACGTTCGCAAAAAGCTTAAAAAGGCAGAGGACGGACCTCAAACTCCTATCCAAGATCTGGTAAACATGACCTTTAAAGTCTTTAATGCCCACGAAGAGCTGGCTGAGGCTACTCGCCAGACTCGGCTGCAGCAAAAGATTGCACTCCAGACCCAAGCCTTGGTTGCAGCCCTGCGGCTGGTGGCCCCTCAGGGTAAGAGGGCAGGGAGTTCCTCGCAATGCCAGACCCCACCAGGGGCCTATTTCAAATGTGGCAAAGAAGGCCACTGGGCCAGACTGCCCTGATCCATGGACACCCAACAAGCCTTGCCCCACCTGCGGCCAAATGGGCCACTGGAAGAGTGACTGTCCAAACTGGCCAGGTGTGTCCCTGGCACCTCCACGTGGGGTTCCCACCGGCCCAGCTCTTCCAACTCTGGAGCTGCTGGGGCTATCTGACGACTGACGCCACCCAGACTCAGGGACTCTCATCACCCTCGCCAAGCCCAGGGTAACACTCCAGGTAGCGGGGAGGTCTGTTTCCTTTCTAATAGACACAGGGGCTACCTGTGTCTAATAGACACAGGGGCTACTGCAGAGCCATTCAGGGCCTCTAACTCCTTCCTAGATCTTGGTTATGGGTATTGATGGCCGCCTTACCCTCCCTTTTTTTACACAGAACCACTGCCCTGACTCCTAGGTTCCACTCTATTCACTCACTCATTTCTAGTCATCCACTCCCTAAGCCCCTCCTCCAGTAATTTCCTAAGCCTCTTCCCTTCCCCCAATGTCTTCTCCCAGCCTCTTCAAACTTACTGTAGAATCCTCTGCCAGACCATCCCCTTATCAATCCTATTGCCTGAAAGACAGACCAGCCTAAAATAACTTCTCACCCTAAAATCTATCAATGTATATAATCTTTAACAATCTTCCTTTGAAAATGTCTGTCCAAAAAAGCCTCTCCAAATACTGTTTGATGCCATCCTAAAATATCCTCTATAAGAAAACAATGTTTTTAAAATTATCACTAATATATATGCCAATCAAATGCTAATACGAAGGTCAGTTGTTGAGTGCTTAAAAAGTAAGATGAGTGTTTCTGGTAAAGAAGGTATAAAGAATGGAATTTATTTTATGAAGGAAAAAGGAAGTAAGTCTGACAGATGGTTGTTTTAAGATGGAAAAATAAAATAATGGACACAGAAAGTGACAAGGTTAGGGGAAGTAGATCCCGAGAAAGTTTATGCATATTCAAGACTGACTATCTTCAACTAATCAAGTTTACCTTCTGTGCTATAAATTTGAGATTAATCTGGTTCCAAAAGACCTTTCAAGACCTCACACCCTGACGTTGCTTTACCAAAATGCCTAAATCCGACATCTGACTAATTAGTCTTTTCAAACCTCATAATCCCTCTCTACTCTCCGCCTGCTTCACTTATCTCAGGCTACAAATCAGGCCTTCCCAACCCCAGGGGCCCCGACCTTTCTTAGCCCCTTTGAACTCCTATATGGAAGTCCCTTCCTCCTCAACCACGACCTGCCAACTGAGCCCCCTCATCTTGCATCACACCTCCCTTAACTGCCTTTAATTAAGAATCTGCTGCCAGAACATGCTGACCACTTCCTTCCAAAACCGGCGGATGAATGTGATCCTTCAACGGCCACTCCTCTACAGCCGGGAGACAGCGTCCTCCTCAAAACCCTCCGATCTCAGTCCTTAGAGCCTCAGTGGACGGGACCGCATCTGGTAATCCTTACCACTCCTACCGCTGCTAAGCTCTTAGGAGATTTCTCCTGGCACCAGGCCTCCTGCCTCAAACGGGCCCCCAGTCAGGTCGATCGATTCTTGGTCAAACCCTTGGAGCCCACCAAGGTACGGCTTACCCGTATACCTCCTCCTTCTCTTCCTCCTTCTTTTTCCACAACCTCTATCGACAATTAACCCCACACTTAAATTTATTACCTTTTTCATTTGGCATTTCTACCTCCACAAGACATATCAAGATCAAGATCAGACTCACTCTCAGGTTCTAGCTACGGCTGACTATGATCCTGCAGGGTGTCAGCTCCTAGTCTCCATTCCCATATTATCCTCAAAAATAAGATAAAAAAAGCAGGATTTTTCCCACATAGCTCTATGCTTCACCTATGATCAAACCAAAGATTATTGCTGTTGGTGGCCTGAAACCTATGGCGGCTGCCCTCATTATAGCTGTAATATTCACAAGATGAAACTAGATACCTCAAGCACCCAGAGACACTCACACCTACTCACCACCAATGGCAACACCCACTTTTACATCAATATCAAAAATCCTTGGGATGCCCGATGGGCCCAAGGTCAACATGGCAAACTCTACTCATGGCATTTGAGCGCTTACCTGGCAGGCTCCCTCTATATCTACAGGAAGTACCTCAGGATTGTCCCAGGAATCCTAGAGAACTTAGAACAGATGTCACAAGTTCTAACTAAAACTAGACCAAGAGGTCAAGGAGCCCACGTTGTTTACCAAAATGCCTAAATCCGACATCTGACTAATTAGTCTTTTCAAACCTCATAATCCTCTACTCTCCGTGCTTCACTTATCTCAGGCTACAAATCAGGCCTTCCCAACCCCAGGGGCCCCGACCTTTCTTAGCCCCTTTGAACTCCTATATGGAAGTCCCTTCCTCCTCAACCACGACCTGCCAACTGAGCCCCCTCATCTTGCATCACACCTCCCTTAACTGCCTTTAATTAAGAATCTGCTGCCAGAACATGCTGACCACTTCCTTCCAAAACCGGCGGATGAATGTGATCCTTCAACGGCCACTCCTCTACAGCCGGGAGACAGCGTCCTCCTCAAAACCCTCCGATCTCAGTCCTTAGAGCCTCAGTGGACGGGACCGCATCTGGTAATCCTTACCACTCCTACCGCTGCTAAGCTCTTAGGAGATTTCTCCTGGCACCAGGCCTCCTGCCTCAAACGGGCCCCCAGTCAGGTCGATCGATTCTTGGTCAAACCCTTGGAGCCCACCAAGGTACGGCTTACCCGTATACCTCCTCCTTCTCTTCCTCCTTCTTTTTCCACAACCTCTATCGACAATTAACCCCACACTTAAATTTATTACCTTTTTCATTTGGCATTTCTACCTCCACAAGACATATCAAGATCAAGATCAGACTCACTCTCAGGTTCTAGCTACGGCTGACTATGATCCTGCAGGGTGTCAGCTCCTAGTCTCCATTCCCATATTATCCTCAAAAATAAGATAAAAAAAGCAGGATTTTTCCCACATAGCTCTATGCTTCACCTATGATCAAACCAAAGATTATTGCTGTTGGTGGCCTGAAACCTATGGCGGCTGCCCTCATTATAGCTGTAATATTCACAAGATGAAACTAGATACCTCAAGCACCCAGAGACACTCACACCTACTCACCACCAATGGCAACACCCACTTTTACATCAATATCAAAAATCCTTGGGATGCCCGATGGGCCCAAGGTCAACATGGCAAACTCTACTCATGGCATTTGAGCGCTTACCTGGCAGGCTCCCTCTATATCTACAGGAAGTACCTCAGGATTGTCCCAGGAATCCTAGAGAACTTAGAACAGATGTCACAAGTAATCCTCCAAGCTGAAACAAGCCTAGACCAAGAGGTCAAGGAGCCCAAGACCTCAGATCCCTTTGCATGGCTTAAGGTGATCCACCAAGGGATGGCCCTCCTCAACCAAACAGGAATCAGTAACATCTCTGACTGCTTTCTATGTGCCTCTCTCAGCCGTCCCCTCCTGGCCGCTGTTCCCCTTCCCCACCTCTTCAACAGTTCTAACAGCAAAACTCAATTTGATTCCCCCATACCTGACATACCTCTGTTCCAACCCAACCCAAACTCGAGTTATGCTTGCTACTCTAAGCAAAGCCCTACGCCCACCTGCATTTCCTCCAATAATGTGACCATGACCATCACTGCTCCTCCAGGCACCTTCTTTTGGTGTAATGGGACCATGTTCAAGACTCACACTTGCCCCCTGTTTTCTCAGGTTCCTACAAAGCAGCATGCAAGAAATTTCCTGAGTCACTATAAACCAGATGCCTCTCCATCCTTACTGCTCACTGGCCCCCCACCTACAGACCAGCCTTAAGCCCCTTTTATGACACCCCTTCTCAGCAGGAAGTAGCCAGAACAGACTAGGGCCCTATTACACCAAAAAGGCTGGAATGTTAGGTTGGTGGAGGCCCATGGGCCTGGTCATTCCAGGAGGCAGTGGTCTCAAAAGATCTCCTGCTGACTCATCACTGGCACCATCTGCATCTGGAGTTTTCCCACCAGACCCAGTAGAGCTCAAACAAAGAAAATGCCTCTGCACAGGAGCAAGACCTTGCTCCTCCCCTGACTTCACCCTGAGCAGATAAAGCCCCTTACCCTGCCTCTGGGCGCGACTTCACTGGCCCACCTCTTGGACCCGTGAACCTCGCCCGGGAGCAAGATCCCAATAAAACTTAACTTTTGCTTGTAATTTGGCTGATTTGCCTGTCTCTTGCTGTACCGAGATCTTACAATAGTCACACAACTACTATTCAAAAAATGTCTGCTTTTTCATGACATTTTGTTTTCCTTTTTAAATTAGCATAAAAGTTTTGTACTTAGCTTGTTCCCACCCCAAAGGAAGTACCTCAGGATTGTCCCAGGAATCCTAGAGAACTTAGAACAGATGTCACAAGTAATCCTCCAAGCTGAAACAAGCCTAGACCAAGAGGTCAAGGAGCCCAAGACCTCAGATCCCTTTGCATGGCTTAAGGTGATCCACCAAGGGATGGCCCTCCTCAACCAAACAGGAATCAGTAACATCTCTGACTGCTTTCTATGTGCCTCTCTCAGCCGTCCCCTCCTGGCCGCTGTTCCCCTTCCCCACCTCTTCAACAGTTCTAACAGCAAAACTCAATTTGATTCCCCCATACCTGACATACCTCTGTTCCAACCCAACCCAAACTCGAGTTATGCTTGCTACTCTAAGCAAAGCCCTACGCCCACCTGCATTTCCTCCAATAATGTGACCATGACCATCACTGCTCCTCCAGGCACCTTCTTTTGGTGTAATGGGACCATGTTCAAGACTCACACTTGCCCCCTGTTTTCTCAGGTTCCTACAAAGCAGCATGCAAGAAATTTCCTGAGTCACTATAAACCAGATGCCTCTCCATCCTTACTGCTCACTGGCCCCCCACCTACAGACCAGCCTTAAGCCCCTTTTATGACACCCCTTCTCAGCAGGAAGTAGCCAGAACAGACTAGGGCCCTATTACACCAAAAAGGCTGGAATGTTAGGTTGGTGGAGGCCCATGGGCCTGGTCATTCCAGGAGGCAGTGGTCTCAAAAGATCTCCTGCTGACTCATCACTGGCACCATCTGCATCTGGAGTTTTCCCACCAGACCCAGTAGAGCTCAAACAAAGAAAATGCCTCTGCACAGGAGCAAGACCTTGCTCCTCCCCTGACTTCACCCTGAGCAGATAAAGCCCCTTACCCTGCCTCTGGGCGCGACTTCACTGGCCCACCTCTTGGACCCGTGAACCTCGCCCGGGAGCAAGATCCCAATAAAACTTAACTTTTGCTTGTAATTTGGCTGATTTGCCTGTCTCTTGCTGTACCGAGATCTTACAATAGTCACACAACTACTATTCAAAAAATGTCTGCTTTTTCATGACATTTTGTTTCTATGAAAGATAGCTAGTATTATTTGGAAAATGTTCTTTTAAAATTAATTTTTAAAAATATTGAAGCCAGGTAAAAAGCTGTTTAGTTTATTGGTCAACCTTAGTTATTAGTCATATTTTTTTCTGTTGATACTCTCTCTGGTGGGTAATATTACATTTGTAAATTCTCCATTTATTTCGCCTTTTATCTCCCCAGGCCCTAATAGGAATACAACAGTGTCAAACTCAACAAATATAAAAAACTCTTCTCCTAATGATATATTTTGTCATGTTCTTTTCATTACATAACACTGTGATAGTGTAGAGTTACCACCATTAAAACTGTTGAAAACTGAATGAATGAGAACATAGTTAAGTATGTGTTAACTATATCCATATCCATGCAGTAGAATAAGTTTTTGATGCTCATGAGACAACTGACATGTCATGAACATGCCAGATTTTTTCTTCACAAAATATTTAGAATATATTTGTTCTAGTTTAAAGAATTGAATGCTACAATTAATTTCATTTTGTCATCTAATTATTTTTGAGTATGCAATGAGTACTTTTCTACAATATTTGTCCACTGTGCAAGGGCTAAATTGCTTCAGTCACGTCTGATTTTCTGCAGTCCTATGGAATATAGCCCACCAGGTTCCTCTGTCCAAGGGATTCTCCAGGCAAGAATACTGGAGTGTGGGCTCAGTGGTAAAGAGTTCACCTGCCAATGCAGGATACACGGGTTTAATCCCTGATCCAGAAAGATCCAACATGCTGCGGAGCAATTAAGCCAGTGAACCACACCTATTGAGCCTGTGCTCTAGAGCCTCGGAGCAGCAACTATTGAGTCCATGTGCTGCAACTATTGAAACCCAAGTGCCCTAGAGCCCGAGCTCTGCAAGAGAAGTCACTGCAACGAGAGCTTGCCCACCTCAACTAGAGAGTAGCCTCCACTCCCTGCAGTTAAAGAAGAGCCTGTGGCAGCAGCGAAAACCCAGAATAGCCAAAAGTAGATAAATAAATAGAATGCATTTCTTTAAAAAAATAAAAGAATACTGGAGTGGATTACCATGCCCTCCTCCAGAGGATATTCCCAACCCCAAGGATTGAACCCACTTCTCATTAGCAGGTGGTTCTTTACCACTAACTCCTCATGGGAAGCCAATTTGTCCACTAATTCCAGACAAAAGGAATGCCTTTGCTTTCCTGTTTAGCACACTTCCTAATTTTAAATCAAACAGATTAGGACACTATTGGTTCTGAGCTCTGAAATTACTCAGAATATATTTACCCAGGATTTCACAATGTAATGAGTAAGCATCCCTATTTTTAGAAAACAATGTTTTCTTCCTGACTCACTCATTAGCATAAGTGATAGTAACATGCACAAATCCAAGAATTATTACTCAGAATAAAAATTTTAAGTTATAAAATTAGATTAATAGTGAAAATTTTAGAACCTAGTTCTTTTAAAACATCTCTTCACAGATCAAACACACACACTACTGATTTAGATACCAGTGGTCTAGACTAGAGAATCTTTTTTTTTCTGTTCCCAAATCACTTTTTACACAAATTGACAGCAAGAGTTGTTAAAGACTTCGTATATGTATTGGAAAACAGACCTGTTTGAAAAGTCTGTTCTTAAATCTGTGGGCTTCCCTGGTAAAGACATTGACAGAGGAGCCTGGAGGGCTACAAATGACACGACTGTGTGACTAAGCATAGCACAGTTCTTAAGCCTGTAGACCACATTTTGGGAAATTCAGAAACAGGCAAGAATACTGGAGTGTGGGCTCAGTGGTAAAGAGTTCACCTGCCAATGCAGGATACACGGGTTTAATCCCTGATCCAGAAAGATCCAACATGCTGGAGCAATTAAGCCAGTGAACCACACCTATTGAGCCTGTGCTCTAGAGCCTCGGAGCAGCAACTATTGAGTCCATGTGCTGCAACTATTGAAACCCAAGTGCCCTAGAGCCCGAGCTCTGCAAGAGAAGTCACTGCAACGAGAGCTTGCCCACCTCAACTAGAGAGTAGCCTCCACTCCCTGCAGTTAAAGAAGAGCCTGTGGCAGCAGCGAAACCCAGAATAGCCAAAAGTAGATAAATAAATAGAATGCATTTCTTTAAAAAAATAAAAGAATACTGGAGTGGATTACCATGCCCTCCTCCAGAGGATATTCCCAACCCCAAGGATTGAACCCACTTCTCATTAGCAGGTGGTTCTTTACCACTAACTCCTCATGGGAAGCCAATTTGTCCACTAATTCCAGACAAAAGGAATGCCTTTGCTTTCCTGTTTAGCACACTTCCTAATTTTAAATCAAACAGATTAGGACACTATTGGTTCTGAGCTCTGAAATTACTCAGAATATATTTACCCAGGATTTCACAATGTAATGAGTAAGCATCCCTATTTTTAGAAAACAATGTTTTCTTCCTGACTCACTCATTAGCATAAGTGATAGTAACATGCACAAATCCAAGAATTATTACTCAGAATAAAAATTTTAAGTTATAAAATTAGATTAATAGTGAAAATTTTAGAACCTAGTTCTTTTAAAACATCTCTTCACAGATCAAACACACACACTACTGATTTAGATACCAGTGGTCTAGACTAGAGAATCTTTTTTTTTCTGTTCCCAAATCACTTTTTACACAAATTGACAGCAAGAGTTGTTAAAGACTTCGTATATGTATTGGAAAACAGACCTGTTTGAAAAAGTCTGTTCTTAAATCTGTGGGCTTCCCTGGTAAAGACATTGACAGAGGAGCCTGGAGGGCTACAGTCCATGGAGTTTCAAAGAGTCAGACACGACTGTGTGACTAAGCATAGCACAGTTCTTAAGCCTGTAGACCACATTTTGGGATTAAGATTTTAAACCTTGAGTGCAACATTCACATATACAACCTTAGATGTTATCTTGATAATTAAGACAAAAAAAGTGATACCTTCTGCCCACTGTTATCCATACTGATTAACCTTATCATTATCTGATTTAAACTTTGCATACCCATTAATCATGAAATCCTTAGTTTCATTTGTGTAGCTACAGTGATTGCCCATTCCCATAACCGACCCATCACCAAAAACTGAAGAGAGGTTGTTCTAAGTTTATGCCTTAGAGTCACCTCAGTGATAAGAGAAGTATGAACAACCTGCATATAAGCAGAATAAAAATAAGATTTCTCAATAAAGCCTCTGTGCTTCCTGCTGCTTTTCACCACCAGATCATTCCCTAGAATAGTCCTTCAGTTCAGCTGTACCGCTCATTATATTTTTGCTCTCCAAAATCACAGTTCTTTGGTTGGAGGCTGAGAAAGACTGGTGGGTGGAAATGTTGTATATTGAAGTGAACACATCCTGTTCAGTTCATTCGTCATAGACATGGCTCCAAATACACAGTGTCATTCATCCCTCCATTGATCACACATCCAGTGAAGAGCTAAAATGTGAATTTCTGTGCCGGTATTACAAACACCAAAAAAAAGGTGGTGAAAGAACTTTCCCAATGAAAAGTCTGATATAATTACAAAAATGGAAAACGAATGAGCATGGGGCTTTGAAATTACAAAATGACCTAATTGTAGCACAGATCAGGAACCAGAAAAGGGTTGATGACTTACTAAATATTAGTTAAATGATCAAACATATCATGACACTCTTCTGAAATGTGAGCCAATGTATAAGATATTAAAAAGGAAAAAAATTAGGTTTTTATTTTTCAGTGAATAAGACAGTAATATATATTTGTTAGCAATACAGTATATACCAGGAATACTGAAGAAAATGATTTGAAAATCCTTAGAAAGCAGAAAATAACTCAATAAAAGGGTGAAGTATATGAAAGACATGAAAAATAATAGTTTTTCAGTAAATAATTATCAGTTAACAGATGTAATAGAAGAAAAGTATTTTATTCCAAATAGAAACAAAATACTGCCATGGGATATATTCTAAGAAGAAATATCATTATCCACATTAAGAAACTTGAAAAACTTTACTGAAAAACAAGAAAAATTCTCATGAGCATAGGCATAACATTTTTTCTGTGAGGATATTTTAATGATGTTAGTCCTTCCCAAATTAATTTATATACTTCTTAAAACTCTAAGTGGAAATGATTGTAAGATTATTTAAAACCTTAAAAATAAAGACAAATATTTTTTTTGAACGTTAAAAAAAATAGGAAACTGAGAGAAGGTAAATATTTTTTCTTTCTTCCTCTCTCTTTTTTTAAAGAGTACAAAAGTTGGACTGGAATCTTGATCTAATAATGAATAGATCTAAAAAATGATATTATAAAACTAGAAATAGTGTTATTCATTGCCATAAGAATTGATAGATAAATTAATTAGACCATAGTATGTGTGTGTTTGTGTGTGTGTGTGTGTGTATGTGTTAATGTTAAACACTCATTCATATGAGATGGTTTACAATCCCATGAACTGTAGCCTGTCAGGATCCTCTGTTCATGGGATTCTTCAGGCAAGAATACTGGAGTGGGTAGCCATTCCCTTCTTCAGGGAATTTTCCTGACTTAGGTATCAAACCTAGGTGTCCTGTATTGCAGGCAAACTTTCCCATCTAAGCCACCAGGGATATACCATATATATGTACTTAAATATATAAAATAGTACATATTAGATTTACACATATACATGTGGTTGTGAATGGGTGAATTCTTCAATAATTGGTGTTGAAAACTGACCTTTACTGTGAGGGAATGTGTCAGCTCAAACCTTCTCATTTCATTATATACCAAACTAAAATCCAAGGGAATCAAAAATTCAAGTCAAGAAAATTTTAAATTATACTAAAAGAACATTTAACTGAAAACAATGTCTCAGGATGAGGGTAGAATATCTGAGGATATATATGCTGCTGGAGAAAATAGAAATGAAAAGATTTCAAAAGTAAAACATGTTGAAGCTTTTCTGTGACAAAAATATCAGAATCACAGATGAGAAATTAGGAAAACATAATAAACTGCAACAGGAAGTTAATATGCCTTTTTTAGAAAAAAGACTTTTAAAGATAAAGGAAACCCAAAGTTAGTCCTAATGGAAAAACTGGAAATGATGCATATTTTCTACATGAAAATATAGTAAGGTGGGAGGGGAAGAAGAGGGTGGGGTGACTTGAGAGACCTGCACTGACATATGCACAAGATCATATGAGAGCTAGCAGGAAGCTGATGTCCAGCACAGGGAGCTCAGCTCAGTGCTCGGTGATGGCCTAGAGGGGTGGGATATGGTGGAGACAGTGGTGGAGAAACTCAAGAGAGAGGGGTATATATATGGCTGTATATACCTATAACTTATGCATGTTGTACAGCAGAAACTAACACAACATTCTAAAGCAACTATACACTAATTAAAATAAAAAAGTATACAAATTGCCAATAAACATATTTCAAGAAAATATCAAACTCACTAATGATAAAAGAAATACAAGAAAAAAAAAAAAGCTCTTATAAAGTCTAAAAACTACAGAAATACCCAAGAGTGCTGAATATGATTAGAAGGACTGTTCTATAAATTCCTAGTCAAAGTTTAAATGGAATTAGGAGAACACCTTTATATTCATTTAGATGCCTTTATCTTTGCATAATTTAATGACAAAAATTATAAACAACCTAAATATTCAATTATAAGGGACTTGTCTATCAGTTTTCTGGCATCTATATATTGGAACATTATATCACTGGTAAAAATTCAGCTTTTAAGGGCTTCCCTGGTGGTCCAGTGGGTAAAGAGTCCAGCATGCAGTGCAAGGGGCACTGGTTCGATCCCTGGCCCAGGAAGATCCCCCGTGATAAGGTGCAGCTGTACTGCTGTGTCCAATTATCAGCCAGTGATCTGGAGTACATGTGCCCAGAGCCGGTGCTCTGCAATGAGAGAGGCCACTACAATGGGAGGCCCACACAGGCTGAAGAATAAAGGTGGATGAAAAATAAATAAATAAAAATACAATAAAAAGAGGCCAAAATTTAAAAAAAAATTCAACTTTTAGAGAAGAATATTTGTTATTATTTTCTAATATAGAAGTGATGTCACTTATGGAAAAAGCAGAAAATACTGAAAAAGAATACGAATAAACGAACACAAAGGTTACTGATACCCTAACCACATAGAGAAAGTTTTTTCTTTTTAAAATTGAACTCGAGTTGACATATAAGGTTGTATCAGTTTCAGGTGTACAACACAGTGATGTCTACATATATTAGGAATTGATCATCATGGTAAGTCTAGTAACCATCCACCACTATACAAAGTTATTAAAATATTATTGACTATATTCTCAGTGCTGTAGATTATGTCCCCATGACTTATTCATTTTATAACTGGAAGCTTGTACTTCTTGCTCCCCTTCATATTTTTCTTCCAACTCCCTCTACTCACTGCTCCTTGCCCCATGACGATGTTTTCAGGCATAATTTTTCTTATCTATAAAGTTAGGATTAACCTATATATTTAATTTGTAACCTATCACTTTATATAAGTTTATCCTGGAGATTAGATATGTGTGTTATGTGTGGTGCAGAGAGGGTGAAAAAGAATGAGAGCTAGAGGGAATGAGAGAGCTAGAGGGTGAGCGAGAGAAAGATGGAATAGGAATTCCTTGGTAAACCAGACTTGATCCAAGGCAGACACTGCTGTTCCCTGGCTGTCTTCTGATCTACCGTAACTTCTTCTAGACAGTGACTGGAATAGGAGCATCTGTGTGCACTGGATTACTTGTATAAGAAGGTTACCCCAAATTCCTTCTGTCCCTGTATATGTAGGCCCCTCCTTTCATCAAGAGGTAGAGATTGCCTTTCGCTGCCCTTGAATCTGAGCTGGCCTCATGACCTGCTTTGACCAGTAAACTGTGAAAGTGGTCTTGGTTGACTTCTGGGCCTGGGTCTGAAGAAACTTCACAGGTTCTGTTTTTTCAGTCTGTTAGAAACCAGGCATCATGTAAAAGATTTTAACTATCTGGCTAGAAGAAGTTCATGGGGAGACAGGGGAAGGCCTTGGAGGATCAGAACTCACATAGGAGAGGAGAGAGACCTAGTTAATCCCTAGTCATTTACCATGCCCGGCTGAGGTCCAGGTCTGTGGGTGAAGCATTTTGGAGCCTTCAGCACCAGCTGAATTGCCCCTGCTAAAATCACCTGGAGCAGAGACTAGCTATCCCTAGTGCGACTTATCCAGACCTATTCAAAGGCAGAGTTGTCAACCAATTTGTTGTTGTTCTAAGCCATGAAGTACTGGGATAATTTGCTATGTAGGACTGAATTAACTGAAATACTATATGCACCATATCTGGCTAATGATAAGAGAGGCTTCTGAGGCATAGAAGCATGGGTGTGATCCCTTTTCTCTCACCTACCCTTTTTTCCCTTCCTGAAATATACAGATGTTGCAGCTACCATATGACCACAAAGTGATGCACATCAGGATGAAGCTTTCTATGCTAAGGATAGCAAGAAGAGAGACAGAAAGCTTGATGATGGCATCCTTGAACTACTATACCTACCTTACATCTGCCTATCTCTAGAATTCTCATAGTGGAATAAGCACTTAACATGTTTAATCTGTCCCTTCCAGCTGGATGTAATTTAAACCGAATATGCAGGATTTTAAATTTTTAGTAAAATTACAAGGCATGGATAAAAAAAAAAAAAACACCTGTGATATAATTGTATGTGGCTGAATCCAGTTTTAAATATAGCTGTCCCAACAATAAGAAAAATCTGCCTGCCTATCTATCATCTATCTTTTTATCTAGCTATCTATCATCTATCAAAATGAATAGGTGAACAAAAAATGGGATGCAATACATCAAAACCCACTTTCACCTTTTATGATTAGTGGTCCATTCACATAATCACAAATAACTTCACTGAGTTTTCTTTTCTTCAGTTATAAATAGGGGTAAGCAGTGTAGCTATTGTTCAGTGTTCTTGGGAGGTAGGTTTCTGTTCACACTAAGTAAGCACTAAATAAGCTAGCTACAATTGTTTCTATAAAGTTTTCATTTGTCTACTTTTTTGCATCTTCCATTTTCTACAATAATTACTTTTAGAATCAGAAAACAGAGCAAAGCAAAGAAGTCTTGTAGAAAAATCTCCAGATGGCACTTATATTCTTAGATGGCACAGAAAACCCTGAACAAACTTTTTGGTGGACCCAATACAGTATCGAACTCCAAGGCAAATACAAAATTCCTTGGGACAGTGGCTGCATTTCAGTTTTGTGGCTTGGAAATAGTTATTCACTGCATGAAATATGTATCAGTACTACTTAAATATTTTGTTTAATATTAAATGGTAAAATGAATCTTTACTTTATGCTCATCTACATATCCTTGACTAAACATGTATACTCTAAAACTCTCACAATGCCCAGTGAAACTGCAATGTTTCTAGATGGGTATTCAGAAAACATCAAGTTGAACTTGTCTGAGAGTTTTCTGAGCATATGGCAAAGAGCGGGGAGCTAACACTTTCTGTTTCTTATACTCACTGGATTTGTCTGGGCTGATATATTTCTGGAACTTTAATATCACTCAAAATAAAGTAGAGAAAACAGCACAAGGAATTTGATTATTCCTGACTGGTGGTTAATCCCCAGTGTTGATGGAAATCTGGCAGTTGTAACATAGCAACAGAATCTGATGGCTTTGGATTCTTGAATTTTAAATTATTTTATAATTTAAAGGTAGATACTCCAATTTCTATTCTGCTACTAACTGGGTGCCTATAATTATCACATTGTCCTGGTTTTTCAATCTGTAAAATTGGGTTATAATGTTGACTTTTTCTTTGTGTTTCTCTTTTTGAGAATATTACTGTTTCCCAAATTCTCTACAGTGGAGTATCACAATGCATATAAGGTATCCAGGTAAACTAAAAATATGTAATTAAGAAATAACCACAAATGGAATATTGAAATGAGAGAAATAAACTGAAATGGGGAATATTAAAATGTTTGCCAAGAGATATTGTCTGCTTGTTGAATATGGGCCATGATTGTGACTCTGTGTTCTCTAGCAGTCAGCTAAAAAGAAGGGTTACATAATTTAGAGGGTCAGTAAGATAAAACAGACCATATTAATAGCCATACAAACCCAGAAAAACCCAGTTTCTCCAGAAACACTATTCTCCAGTAACTGCTCTACAGTAGAAGTGTTAACACTTTCATAGGACAGTTTCTCATATAGATCTTCAAGACAGACCTATGAGAGTACACCAAAAGTGTAGTTTTGTGTGATCAATCTAGATGGGACTGGAACATTAAAATTCAGGCACAAGCTTTCTGATGGAAGCACCTAGAGAGGCATGGAAGGATTACACAACTTTTAAGCAGTCTTTAATCAACAATGTGCATGCTCAGTCATTTCAGTTGTGTCTGTCCATGACCCTGTGGACTGTAGCCCATAGGGCTTCTCTGTCCATGGAATTCTCTAGGCGAGAATACTGGAGTGGGTTGCCATGCCCTCCTCAATTTCCCCCCGGGGTGTATACTCTAAAACTCTCACAATGCCCAGTGAAACTGCAATGTTTCTAGATGGGTATTCAGAAAACATCAAGTTGAACTTGTCTGAGAGTTTTCTGAGCATATGGCAAAGAGCGGGGAGCTAACACTTTCTGTTTCTTATACTCACTGGATTTGTCTGGGCTGATATATTTCTGGAACTTTAATATCACTCAAAATAAAGTAGAGAAAACAGCACAAGGAATTTGATTATTCCTGACTGGTGGTTAATCCCCAGTGTTGATGGAAATCTGGCAGTTGTAACATAGCAACAGAATCTGATGGCTTTGGATTCTTGAATTTTAAATTATTTTATAATTTAAAGGTAGATACCCCAATTTCTATTCTGCTACTAACTGGGTGCCTATAATTATCACATTGTCCTGGTTTTTCAATCTGTAAAATTGGGTTATAATGTTGACTTTTTCTTTGTGTTTCTCTTTTTGAGAATATTACTGTTTCCCAAATTCTCTACAGTGGAGTATCACAATGCATATAAGGTATCCAGGTAAACTAAAAATATGTAATTAAGAAATAACCACAAATGGAATATTGAAATGAGAGAAATAAACTGAAATGGGGAATATTAAAATGTTTGCCAAGAGATATTGTCTGCTTGTTGAATATGGGCCATGATTGTGACTCTGTGTTCTCTAGCAGTCAGCTAAAAAGAAGGGTTACATAATTTAGAGGGTCAGTAAGATAAAACAGACCATATTAATAGCCATACAAACCCAGAAAAACCCAGTTTCTCCAGAAACACTGTTCTCCAGTAACTGCTCTACAGTAGAAGTGTTAACACTTTCATAGGACAGTTTCTCATATAGATCTTCAAGACAGACCTATGAGAGTACACCAAAAGTGTAGTTTTGTGTGATCAATCTAGATGGGACTGGAACATTAAAATTCAGGCACAAGCTTTCTGATGGAAGCACCTAGAGAGGCATGGAAGGATTACACAACTTTTAAGCAGTCTTTAATCAACAATGTGCATGCTCAGTCATTTCAGTTGTGTCTGTCCATGACCCTGTGGACTGTAGCCCATAGGGCTTCTCTGTCCATGGAATTCTCTAGGCGAGAATACTGGAGTGGGTTGCCATGCCCTCCTCCAGGATATCTTCCCAACTCAGGGATCAAACCCAGGTCTCCCGCATTGCAGGTGGATTCTTTACCATTTGAGCCAACAGGGAAACCTAATCAACCACATTTCTTTAAAATGAGCCTTAGTTAAGAACTGAATTGCCTTTACAACACCTTGCCAGTTACATTTCAAGTTAACTGCCAGTTAAGTTTCAGTGGAGCTGGCAAGGAGAACTGACATTCTCTTGTGCAAGTTGCGCTCAGCAAGGGCCATGCCAGAACAGAGAGTCACCCCACCTCTGCTTGAAGATGGGGTGAGGAGTCATCTGTAGGCAGGACCAAGGTTCTCCCCATGACCATGAACCATGGAATGAACTTGTTCAACAGAATGGAAAAAAAAAAAAAAAATTAAAGTGAAACAATAAATGAAAACACAGACACTTCAGTAGGTGAAGTCTAAGACAATAAAGCAGAAATAATGTATACTTTTAAGATAAGAGAATTAATAATGACAAATATAAATTCCAAAATATGAAAAAAACAATTAAGAAAATGAAACTAGAAAACAGATGCCAAAGAATCTAGGTCTAAACAGTAAGAAGTTAAGAAAGAGATTATGAAAGCTAAAAGTGGTTTTTGAGACTGCAAAATGAAGTTAAATTGTGATTATCAAAAAATGTAGGAATAAGTGTTTAGGTTAAAAAAATAAGAAGCAGAAAATCTAAAATCTAAAAGTAAAGTAAATAAGAATAAAAATTAGGAGTAAACATCATACAAATTATTAGAAGTTTTAAGTCAGTGTTGAGGTGATGAACCAGAGAAGTCATCTTTAGTTAAGGCAGAAAACTCAGCAATGCTGTAGGCAGGCTGGCAGGAGGAGCCCTTAGACAGGTAGGTGTTTGGTTGGGGGTGACCTCCCAAGTCAAGTGATCAGAAGATGTGTCCTTCCTGAAAGAGCAGGGCTATGCAAATTCTTTAGCCTGTATTTTCAGTTAAGAGCCTTGCTCTTGTAAGAGACATTAACAATTATAAGCAAAATTGTGACAAACATTTGTGTATCTACATCTTTACATGCATTTTTATTTTTTAAGAAACATACTGAAAGTGTAGTTGGTTAAAGTGTAAACACATTTTAAAAGATTTTTAATGCTACATAGTATCAATTTTTCCTCCTGTGACTGGCAGATATTTATATAAAAGCTAACAGTGCATAAAACATTGATTTCACTTTCCCCTTGTCTAACCCTGGTATTATACATTGTTTTCTTCAGTAATCTGATAGTTGAAAATACTTTTGACTGTTATAGAGATTGAGCCAATTCTTATGAAAGGGAAATGTATTTATTTAGAACTTTTCCTTCCTCTTTCCATTTATCTTTTTCTTTTTTTGGCTGGGGGGAGCAGGTTGGGAAGGGAGGGAGGCAGGCAGGCCACTTCTATTGGTCTTTCATTTATCTATTTTCATCCATCTTTGTTATTTTGGCTCGTGTGGGCCTCCCATTGCAGGGGCCTCTGTTGCTGCAGAGCACCGGCTCTGAGTGCCTGCGCTCCAGAGCTGCAGCTCGGTAATTGGACACATTGGTCCAGCTGCTCCGCAGCACGTGGGATCTTCCCAGGCCAGGGATCGAACTGGCGCCCCTTGCACTGCAAGGCGGTGTCCTTACCCACTGGACCACCAGGGAGGCCCTCCATTTTCCTTGATATAAACATTAGAATACTTCTCATAACGCAGATAACTTCATTGGCAAATAACTTTGCAACAGTCACTACATGAAGAATATGCTTGTTCATATTCCTTTGGTTAAATAAATCTTTACCAAACTTTCTGCCTACTAGTTAGTTCTCGAATCTGTCTTGATTCCCAAGGAAATGAAAATGATTTATTAGTGACAGTAATTGTGTGAATTCCCAATGCTAGTTGATAACATAAAAGACATTGACCAGGGCTTCCCTGGTGGTCCAGTGGGTAGAGGGTCCATTTTGCATTACAAGGGCACCAATTGGGTATTTTCTTGGCATCTCCCCCGTGGCTAAGCTAACAGGAAAATGTGTCCTTCCTGAAAGAGCAGGGCTATGCAAATTCTTTAGCCTGTATTTTCAGTTAAGAGCCTTGCTCTTGTAAGAGACATTAACAATTATAAGCAAAATTGTGACAAACATTTGTGTATCTACATCTTTACATGCATTTTTATTTTTTAAGAAACATACTGAAAGTGTAGTTGGTTAAAGTGTAAACACATTTTAAAAGATTTTTAATGCTACATAGTATCAATTTTTCCTCCTGTGACTGGCAGATATTTATATAAAAGCTAACAGTGCATAAAACATTGATTTCACTTTCCCCTTGTCTAACCCTGGTATTATACATTGTTTTCTTCAGTAATCTGATAGTTGAAAATACTTTTGACTGTTATAGAGATTGAGCCAATTCTTATGAAAGGGAAATGTATTTATTTAGAACTTTTCCTTCCTCTTTCCATTTATCTTTTTCTTTTTTTGGCTGGGGGGAGCAGGTTGGGAAGGGAGGGAGGCAGGCAGGCCACTTCTATTGGTCTTTCATTTATCTATTTTCATCCATCTTTGTTATTTTGGCTCGTGTGGGCCTCCCATTGCAGGGGCCTCTGTTGCTGCAGAGCACCGGCTCTGAGTGCCTGCGCTCCAGAGCTGCAGCTCGGTAATTGGACACATTGGTCCAGCTGCTCCGCAGCACGTGGGATCTTCCCAGGCCAGGGATCGAACTGGCGCCCCTTGCACTGCAAGGCGGTGTCCTTACCCACTGGACCACCAGGGAGGCCCTCCATTTTCCTTGATATAAACATTAGAATACTTCTCATAACGCAGATAACTTCATTGGCAAATAACTTTGCAACAGTCACTACATGAAGAATATGCTTGTTCATATTCCTTTGGTTAAATAAATCTTTACCAAACTTTCTGCCTACTAGTTAGTTCTCGAATCTGTCTTGATTCCCAAGGAAATGAAAATGATTTATTAGTGACAGTAATTGTGTGAATTCCCAATGCTAGTTGATAACATAAAAGACATTGACCAGGGCTTCCCTGGTGGTCCAGTGGGTAGAGGGTCCATTTTGCATTACAAGGGCACCAGTTCGATCCCTGTGGCTGGACTGGTGTGTCCAATTATGGACCAGTGCTCTGAAGTGCATTTGCCCAGGGTCGGGGCTCTGCCCAGGGTGAGGCTGCTGAGATGGGAGGCCCACATAGGCCGCGGAGTGAAGAGGGATGAGAATAACTGGATTAAAAAAATCAATAAAAAGAGGCCAAAAAACACATTGACCCTCATGAATTTCTAGCTAATTTAATTCTAAGTAAAAATGAGGGTCTTCTCTAGTGGGCCAATGGCTTGGACTCCCCATTCCCAACACAAAGGACCCAAGCTTTACAGACAGCAAACAATCTGCCTGCAATGCAGGAGACCTAGGTTAGATCCCAAGGTTGGGAAGGTACCCTGGAAAAGGAAATGGTGATGCATTCCACTATTCTTGCCAGGAGAATTCCATGGACAGAGGAGCCTGGTAGGCTACAGTCCATGGGGTTGCAAAGAGTCAGAAATGACTGAGAGACTAACACTTTCACTTTTTTCACTTCCACAGGAAACTAAATTCCACACACTGCATCTAAGAGTTCACATGCCACAACTTAAAAAAGATATCACATGCTGCAAGGAAGATCAAAGATCCCTCATCCTGCAATCAAGACCTGGTAGTGATAAGTAAATAAATAAATAAAATATTAAAAAAAGAGAGTGGCTACAAATTAAATTCAAACTTCTCTACTGAACAATCAGGAATAGTTAATTTTTTATGATAATCAAGTTGTAGTATCAATTTTTGGGTTTTTTTTTTTTTTGGGTATGATCAAAATTAAAACAAAGTGACATGAAATTAATGTGATATTTAAATTGCAGGTAATATATTCTGCAATTCAAATTTTGTTTTCTGAATATGGCTTACGAACATACACATCTGTATTCTTGTCTACTGTTTGCTGAGTTTTCTTTGACTTTTAGGATGTTTTCTTACCATGCATTTAGAGGATATTGAGTATTCAGAAGATAGGAGCAACAGCCTCTATATTCTAAGATCAGTGAATGAGAAAATATAAAAATATTTACATCCCTCACAAAAAACAATTCCAGTATTGAAAAAGGAAGACAGATGTTCTCACATTTTAAAATTAGATTTCAGATTGCACCATATATAACTGCAGGAAAAGATTTAAATTCTTAGAGAAAAGAGTAATTACAAAATATTTAGTCAAAGTTTCTAAGTAGCTTTTACATTTGTGGCCATTGTTCACAATGCATAAAATCATTTGAAAGCCCTAAAAAAACTTTAAGATTAAAATTTCATTAGATACTATCTTAGGACTTTTCCCACTTGCTTTTAATAGAATTTATTAAGAATGACTTTCAGAAAGCAAAGAACCATTATGGTGTAAATCTAAGACTTTAAGTTTAGAAAAAAATGGTTGAGCAAAAAACACCCTAATAGTATCAAATTCCTCAAATAATTGGTTAAATGTTATTAAAATAAAAAGGTTTTTAAAAACCATTGCTAATGTAGTAAATTAAGAAAAATCATCAGAGAGCAGAATTGACAATAAAACACAAATCCAGAGCAGTGAGCACTGGAATCAGTATTTGTCTAGAAAGAACCTAACAATTGTCAGCAGCCCTGGGCCTGGATTTTGAATGGTACTGAGCAAAAAGACAAACCCATAGTACTTTTTCACTTCCACAGGAAACTAAATTCCACACACTGCATCTAAGAGTTCACATGCCACAACTTAAAAAAGATATCACATGCTGCAAGGAAGATCAAAGATCCCTCATCCTGCAATCAAGACCTGGTAGTGATAAGTAAATAAATAAATAAAATATTAAAAAAAGAGAGTGGCTACAAATTAAATTCAAACTTCTCTACTGAACAATCAGGAATAGTTAATTTTTTATGATAATCAAGTTGTAGTATCAATTTTTGGGTTTTTTTTTTTTTTTGGGTATGATCAAAATTAAAACAAAGTGACATGAAATTAATGTGATATTTAAATTGCAGGTAATATATTCTGCAATTCAAATTTTGTTTTCTGAATATGGCTTACGAACATACACATCTGTATTCTTGTCTACTGTTTGCTGAGTTTTCTTTGACTTTTAGGATGTTTTCTTACCATGCATTTAGAGGATATTGAGTATTCAGAAGATAGGAGCAACAGCCTCTATATTCTAAGATCAGTGAATGAGAAAATATAAAAATATTTACATCCCTCACAAAAAACAATTCCAGTATTGAAAAAGGAAGACAGATGTTCTCACATTTTAAAATTAGATTTCAGATTGCACCATATATAACTGCAGGAAAAGATTTAAATTCTTAGAGAAAAGAGTAATTACAAAATATTTAGTCAAAGTTTCTAAGTAGCTTTTACATTTGTGGCCATTGTTCACAATGCATAAAATCATTTGAAAGCCCTAAAAAAACTTTAAGATTAAAATTTCATTAGATACTATCTTAGGACTTTTCCCACTTGCTTTTAATAGAATTTATTAAGAATGACTTTCAGAAAGCAAAGAACCATTATGGTGTAAATCTAAGACTTTAAGTTTAGAAAAAAATGGTTGAGCAAAAAACACCCTAATAGTATCAAATTCCTCAAATAATTGGTTAAATGTTATTAAAATAAAAAGGTTTTTAAAAACCATTGCTAATGTAGTAAATTAAGAAAAATCATCAGAGAGCAGAATTGACAATAAAACACAAATCCAGAGCAGTGAGCACTGGAATCAGTATTTGTCTAGAAAGAACCTAACAATTGTCAGCAGCCCTGGGCCTGGATTTTGAAGTCTCAGGCACCCATGGAGGCTGGAGGCAAAGCATGAGTCTAAGTGTCATAGAAGGCTGGGTCAGAGATAACCTCAAAAATCGGAGACCTCACTTCCCAGAGGACAATACCCTTAGTGACTGAACTTGAGGATCCTTCAGAGGAAGATGCTGAGAGTACTTGCCTGTCTAACCTGTGAATTATGATTTTTACTATTTTTTGATTCTTTGATATCCTGGGACCCTACTGAGACTCTCCTATCCAGGGCTACCTAATTCCTAAGTTCCTAGGTTCAGCAAACAACTACCCGTGAGCCTGCCTTTCATATGCAAACCAACTAATTCTGAGTCATATCTTCAGCCTTCTCCTTTGTGTAGCTCTCACACACCAAGCTGTGGTTCCTTTTGTCTTCAGTCACCCTAAAACCGTGGATACTCATACCACTGCATGACTGAAAACCCAAGCCAGCAATTAAGTCAAAGTGACACCAAGAGACCAACAAAAGAACACACAATTCTTCTCTGGCAGAAGGACTTAAAACACATTTTTCAAACATTTATCAGGGTTTCAAAGAATATCGTCTCCTAATAAAATGCCATTTAAAACATGAAGAAGGAAATCATAAGTAAGGTTAGCAGAAATAGAATATTATGAACCAAACTTGCAGAGTCTGCAGATACTGAAATAATTAGAAAAAATATATAAATGAGTTTCTTTTAATTCTTTAAGGAAAAAGAGTAAATCAAAAATATAAAGACCAAATTGCTATCAATAATTCTAAAAGTTCTATCGAAGTTCTAAAAATTAAAATGTAAAATTAGATTTAAAAACCTTATTGATGGGTAAAATACCACATTACACAGTTGAAGCAAGAGTCAATTAATGATACAGGGGAAAACAATACGCAGGGTGCAGCAAAGAAGGAGAAGGAAATGAAAATACAAGACATAGGAAAGAGAGAAAAGTTCCCAGATATGCCTAAGGATAGATCCAGAATAATAAAATATAAAGATTGTGTAAAAAATATCTGAAGAGATATTTCCCATTTCAGATACACCAATAGCAAATTCAGGAAACTCAATGAATCCCAAGGAGCTAAATAAAGCCAAGAGAAGTTTGCTTCATTAACTCTTGCGGTTGGGGGTTCTATCCTCATCTGTAGCTTTCTTATGGATTGGTAGCAAAATAACTCAGTGTCTAATCTACACCCTAGTAGTTGTGAGAAACAGACATCTTTGCCACACCACACAGAGGGATGACAGGCTCTGCCCCCTTTCAGTTGTCTCTCCTCATCTAGTCTCTTGCTCATCTCTTCTCTTATTAGCAGTTTTAAGTCTAGAGCACCAACTACCCTGCTGATGCAGTAGCTTAGAAAATTTCACAGGGTGGATGATCAGCAGCCATAATGTCGTGGAAGAAGCAAGGATTCTGGAATTCTCAACTTTGTCAAGGATGGCAGAAAATATACGGAAATATATATGGAATGCCCTCCCTCACTGATGGGAGAGTATGAAAACTGCTTCAACTCTGATTCCTTTAAAAGATGACTTCTAGTCTTCCGTCTCTTTTTGGGGGTGGGGGACACTTCTATTGAAATTTTTTTCCTTGAAACCCAAGCCAGCAATTAAGTCAAAGTGACACCAAGAGACCAACAAAAGAACACACAATTCTTCTCTGGCAGAAGGACTTAAAACACATTTTTCAAACATTTATCAGGGTTTCAAAGAATATCGTCTCCTAATAAAATGCCATTTAAAACATGAAGAAGGAAATCATAAGTAAGGTTAGCAGAAATAGAATATTATGAACCAAACTTGCAGAGTCTGCAGATACTGAAATAATTAGAAAAAATATATAAATGAGTTTCTTTTAATTCTTTAAGGAAAAAGAGTAAATCAAAAATATAAAGACCAAATTGCTATCAATAATTCTAAAAGTTCTATCGAAGTTCTAAAAATTAAAATGTAAAATTAGATTTAAAAACCTTATTGATGGGTAAAATACCACATTACACAGTTGAAGCAAGAGTCAATTAATGATACAGGGAAATCATTACCCAGGGTGCAGCAAAGAAGGAGAAGGAAATGAAAATACAAGACATAGGAAAGAGAGAAAAGTTCCCAGATATGCCTAAGGATAGATCCAGAATAATAAAATATAAAGATTGTGTAAAAAATATCTGAAGAGATATTTCCCATTTCAGATACACCAATAGCAAATTCAGGAAACTCAATGAATCCCAAGGAGCTAAATAAAGCCAAGAGAAGTTTGCTTCATTAACTCTTGCGGTTGGGGGTTCTATCCTCATCTGTAGCTTTCTTATGGATTGGTAGCAAAATAACTCAGTGTCTAATCTACACCCTAGTAGTTGTGAGAAACAGACATCTTTGCCACACCACACAGAGGGATGACAGGCTCTGCCCCCTTTCAGTTGTCTCTCCTCATCTAGTCTCTTGCTCATCTCTTCTCTTATTAGCAGTTTTAAGTCTAGAGCACCAACTACCCTGCTGATGCAGTAGCTTAGAAAATTTCACAGGGTGGATGATCAGCAGCCATAATGTCGTGGAAGAAGCAAGGATTCTGGAATTCTCAACTTTGTCAAGGATGGCAGAAAATATACGGAAATATATATGGAATGCCCTCCCTCACTGATGGGAGAGTATGAAAAACTGCTTCAACTCTGATTCCTTTAAAAGATGACTTCTAGTCTTCCGTCTCTTTTTTTGGGGGGTGGGGGGACACTTCTATTGATCTTTCATTCATTTATCTTTGTTCTTTGGCCCGTGTGGGCCTCCCATCGCAGTGGCCTCTGTTGCTGCAGAGCACCAACTCTGGGCGCATGCGCTCCAGAACTCTGACTCGGTAGTTGGACACATCAGTCCAGCCACTCCGCAGCACATGGGATCGTCCCAAGCCAGGGATATAACTGGCGCCCCTTGCACTGTAAGGAGGTGTCCTTACTCACTGGACCAACAGGGAATACCTACTCTTCCTTCTTTATATATATTCGGGAGGAAGTCAGGAAGGTGGAGGGTTAGGGTGATGGTTGGTTCCAACTGAGCTGAAACAGTGTATCTCAGCCATCCTCTCTCTTCAAAGTGGTTGGCCCTATAGCTGACAGGCTTTTGATTTTAGAATTTGATAGCATTAACATTATAATGTAGATTCTGGGAATTCAGATTTCAATTCCGGGAAAACAGAAAAATAACTTGCATCACTTGGTGTTAGACTGTGAATGCTAAGGCATTAGTTCTGGGACAGTAAGAAAGTTCTCCACCCGTACTCTACCAACACCATGCTATCACAACATGATTTATCATCAAAGAGAAACATTGTCTTTTGCATAAATATTATTGTTAACATCACTGATGATCATTTAATTCTCTGGACTACATTCAAAATTGTAGTGAAACAATACACCTTTTAAAATATGGACAACTGTGGTTGTTGGTGATAACTTCAAACTATAAATAGCTTAGAAATACACAATGAGGGTAAAATTTGTGCCAGTAAATATAGATATGAAAGCAGGGTAGTTTGCTGAATTGTTCAGAATGAATAGCATATAGAGTTACTCAACCTGAGAACTTTAGTGTACTTATTTCCTTTGCAAAATCAATTTCATACTTCTGAGACTTATTCTGAGTCCTAAGCTACAGAACACTTCGAAGGAAATCCATTTTCTATTCTCATTTCTATTCCCTCTCTTCTTAGTCAAATTAGTATATAGTACATAATAGTAAAAAATTGGTCTGGTTGTGTAAAACATTTTGATCTAGTCTTTCCACAAATTAGTATAAGATAAAGGCAAGTTTTTCCTACCCAATTTTCAGCCAAGGTATAATTAAATGAAAAGTTGATTTAAGGTCTTGCCTTCTCATCTGATGGTCAAAGATCAATTGAGTTTCTTTTTATTAAATACTTATTTATTCATAAATTCTTAAAAATGTTATACTAACAGTTACTTTCAGGCTTTTGTCCTTCAAGAAAAACTCAAATCCCTGCCACATATAACTTTTTTCAAAGCCATTATTTTAAAAGATTTTTTTAAATTTGATTTTACTTTTTACTTTTGCAAAGTTTTGTTGTTCACAGACATGTATGTTCCCAGATCAGTCATATGCATATCCCCTCTATCCCACCCCTCCTGGCCATCGCACAGCACCCCTGCTGGATCCCCTTTTCTCACTGAGCAATGACAATAGCTATTTTTTCCCATATGACAGCATAGGTTTTCATGCTACTTCCTTTATGCCTCCCACCCACTGTTCATTCCCTACAACGTCCATATGTCGATTCTCAGTGTCTGCTTTTCATTGCTTCACTACGTGTGTTATCCTTACCAACCTACTAGATTCCATATATATGTGTCAGTATATTGTACTTGTATTTCTTTTTTTGACTTCACTTATAATAGGTTCTAGATCCATCCACCTCATTAGGTCTGATTCTTCTGCATTTCTTTTTACAGCTGTGTAGTATTCCATTGTATATATGTACCAGAGTTTCTTTATCCATTTGCTCATCAATGGACATCTAGTTTGCTTCCATGCACTAGCTATTGTACAGAGTGCTGCAGTGAACATTGGGGTGCAGGTGCCTCTTTCAATTTTTATTTCATCAGGGTATAAGCCTAAGAGTGGGATTGCTGGGTCATATGGTGCTTCTATTTTTAGTTTTTTGTAAGAAATCTCCATACTGTCTTCCATAGAGGCTGTATCGATTTACATTCCCACCAGCAATGCAAGGGTGTTCCCTTTTCTCAGCATCCTCTCCAGCATTTGTTGCTTGTAGATTTCTTGATGATGGCCATTCTGACTGGTGTGAGGTGATATCTCATTGTAGATCTGATTTGCATTTCTCTAATTATAAGCGAGGTTGAGCGTCATTTCATATGTTTTTTGGCCATCTGTATGTCCTCTTTGGAGAGGTGTCTGTTTAGGACTTTTTCCTATGTTTTGATTGGGTTGTTCATTTTTCTGATGTTGAGTTGGCTTAGTTGCTTGTAAATTTTGGAGATTAATTCTTTGTCTGTTGTTCCATTTGCTATTATTTTCTCCAATTATGTGGGTTGTCTGTTCACCTTTTTTGTAGTTTCTTTCGCTGTACAAAAGCTTTTAAGTTTCATTAAGTCCCACTTGTTAATTTTTGTTTTTAGTTCCACTATTCTAGTAGGTGGGTCATGGAAGATCTTGCTTTGATTTACGTCATTGAGTGTTTTGTCTATATTCTCTTCTAGAGCTTGATGGTTTCCAGTCTTACATTTAGGTCTTTAATCCATTTTGAGTTTATCTTTGTGTATGGTGCCAGGGAATGTTCCAACTTTCCAAAACTTTTTTTAAAAATTAATTAATTAATTTATTATTTGGGGGGGGGCAGGTTGCGGGGGGAGGGGGATGGGCAGGCCACTTCTATTGGTCTTTCATTTATCTATTTTTCATCAATCCTTGTTCTTTTGGTCCGTGTGGGCCTCCCATCGCAGTGGCCTCTGTTGTCTCAGAGCACCAACTCTGGGTGCATGTGCGCCAGAGCTCCGGCTCAGTAGTTGGACACATCGATCCAGCCGCTTTGCGGCACATGGGATCTCCCCAGGCCAGGGATTGAACCGGCACCCCTTGCACTGCAAGACGGTGTCCTTACCCACTGGACCACCAGGGAAGCCCCCTTTCCACAACTTTTGGTGTGGGTTTCTCATATATGGCTTTCACTATGTTGAGATAGGATCTTTCTATGCACATTTTTGAAGAGTTTTTGCCATAAATCGGTGTTGGATTTTGTCAAAGGCTTTTCTGTCTATTGAGATTATCATGTAGTTTTGTTTCTCAATTTGTTGATATGCTACATTCCCACCAGCAATGCAAGGGTGTTCCTTTTCTCAGCATCCTCTCCAGCATTTGTTGCTTGTAGATTTCTTGATGATGGCCATTCTGACTGGTGTGAGGTGATATCTCATTGTAGATCTGATTTGCATTTCTCTAATTATAAGCGAGGTTGAGCGTCATTTCATATGTTTTTTGGCCATCTGTATGTCCTCTTTGGAGAGGTGTCTGTTTAGGACTTTTTCCTATGTTTTGATTGGGTTGTTCATTTTTCTGATGTTGAGTTGGCTTAGTTGCTTGTAAATTTTGGAGATTAATTCTTTGTCTGTTGTTCCATTTGCTATTATTTTCTCCAATTATGTGGGTTGTCTGTTCACCTTTTTTGTAGTTTCTTTCGCTGTACAAAAGCTTTTAAGTTTCATTAAGTCCCACTTGTTAATTTTTGTTTTTAGTTCCACTATTCTAGTAGGTGGGTCATGGAAGATCTTGCTTTGATTTACGTCATTGAGTGTTTTGTCTATATTCTCTTCTAGAGCTTGATGGTTTCCAGTCTTACATTTAGGTCTTTAATCCATTTTGAGTTTATCTTTGTGTATGGTGCCAGGGAATGTTCCAACTTTCCAAAACTTTTTTTAAAAATTAATTAATTAATTTATTATTTGGGGGGGGGCAGGTTGCGGGGGGAGGGGGATGGGCAGGCCACTTCTATTGGTCTTTCATTTATCTATTTTTCATCAATCCTTGTTCTTTTGGTCCGTGTGGGCCTCCCATCGCAGTGGCCTCTGTTGTCTCAGAGCACCAACTCTGGGTGCATGTGCGCCAGAGCTCCGGCTCAGTAGTTGGACACATCGATCCAGCCGCTGCCACATGGGATCTCCCCAGGCCAGGGATTGAACCGGCACCCCTTGCACTGCAAGACGGTGTCCTTACCCACTGGACCACCAGGGAAGCCCCCTTTCCACAACTTTTGGTGTGGGTTTCTCATATATGGCTTTCACTATGTTGAGATAGGATCTTTCTATGCACATTTTTTGAAGAGTTTTTGCCATAAATCGGTGTTGGATTTTGTCAAAGGCTTTTTCTGCGTCTATTGAGATTATCATGTAGTTTTTGTTTCTCAATTTGTTGATATGCTGTATCACATTAATTGATTTGCAGATATTGAAGAATCCTTGCATGCCTGGGATGAACCCGACTTGATCATGATGTATGAGCTTTTTGATGTGTTGTTGAATTCTGTTTGCTAGGATTTTGTTGAAGATTTTGGTGTCTAAATTCATCAGTGAAATTGGCCTATGATTTTCTTTTATTGTGTTGTCTTTGCCTGGATTTGGTATCAAGGTGATGACGGCCTTGTAGAATGTGCTTGGAAGTGTTCCTTCCTGTGCAATTTTTTGAAAGAGTTTTAGAAGGACAGGCATTAGCTCTTCTTTCAATGTTTGGTAGAATTCACCTGTGAAGCCATCTGGCCCTGGGCTTTTATTTTCAGGTAGATTTCTGATCACAAATTTCATTTCTGAGCTTGTGATTGGGTTGTTCATAGTTTCTATTTCTTCCTGGTTCAGTCTTGGGAGATTAATCTTCTCCAGGAAACTGTCCATTTCTTTTAGGTTGTCCACTTTGTTGTCATAGAGTTGTGCATAATGGTCTCTTATAATCCTTTGTATTTCTGCATTATCTGTTGTAATCTCTCCTTTTTCATTTTTTATTTTATTGATCTGGTTCTTCTCTCTGTTTTTCTTGATGAGTCTGGCCAGCAGTTTGTCAATTTTATTTACCTTTTCAAAGAGCCAGCTTTTTGTTTTATTTATATTTACCATTGTTTCTTTCATTTCTTTTTTCATTTATTTCTGCTCTGATCTTTAGAATTTCTCTTCTGCTGCTGACTTTAGGATCTTTTTGTTCTTCCTTCTCCAATTGTTTTAAGCATAGGGTTAGGTTGTCTGTTTGATATTTTTCTTGTTTCTTGAGGTAGGATTGTATTGCTATAAATTTCCCTCTTAGAACTGCTTTTGTGGTATCCCATAGGTTTTGCACTGCTGTGTGTTCATTGGTATTTTCTTCTAGGAATGCTTTTATTTCTCCTTTGATTGCTTGGTAATCAGTTTGTTTTTTAGGTTTGTGTTGTTTAATCTCCATGTGTTTGTGTTTTTAGCAGGTTTTTTCCTTTAGTTGATCTCTAGTCTCATTGCATTGTGGTCAGAGAAGATGGCTGATATAATTTCTATTTTCTTGAATTGACTGAGGTTTGATTTGTGGCCCAAGATGTGGTATATCCTGGAGAATGTTCCGTGAGCACTTGAGAAGAAAGTGTATTCTTCTGCTTTTGGATGGAACGTCCTAAAGATATACATGAGGTCCATCTCTTCTAGTGTGGCATTTAAAGCTTGTGTTTCTTGATTAATTTTCTGTTTGAATGATCTGTCCATTGGTGTGAGAGGAGTGTTAAAGCCTCCTACTACTATTGTGTTATTATTATCGATGTCCTCTTTTATGTCTGAAAGTGTTTGTCTTATTTATTGAGCTGCTCCTGCATTGGATGCATAGATATTTATGATTGTTATGTCTTCTTCTTGGATCAATCCCTTGATCATTATGTAGTGTCCTGCCTTGTTTCTTCTAATCTTTATTTTGAGGTCTATTTTGTCTGATATGAGAATTCCTACTCCAGCTTTCTTTTGATTTCCATTTGCATGGAGTAGATTTTCTATCCTCTCACTTTAAGTCGTGAGTGTCTCTATGTCTGAAGTGAGTTTCTTGTAGGCAGCATATATATGAGTTTTGGTTTTGAATCCATTCAACCAGTCTGTGTCTTTTGGTTGGGACATTAAGTCCATTTACATTTAAAATAATTATTGATACAAATGATACTATTGTCATATTCCTAGATGTCATGATGGCTTTGTCTTATTGATCTTCTTTTTCCTATCTTATACTTGTTGTGCATATATGTCCCTTTAATACATATTGTAAGGCTGGTTTGGGTAATGTTACTCAATTCTTTTAATTTTTGCTTATTTGTAAACTTTTGATTTCTCCTTTGAGTTGTTCGGTAATCAGTTTGTTTTTTGTGCATGTGTTGTTTAATCTCCATGTGTTTGTGTTTTTAGTGGTTTTTGCCCTGTAGTTGATCTCATTGCATTGTGGTCAGAGAAGATGGTTGATATAATTTCAGTTTTCTTGAATTTACTGAGGTTTGATTTGTGGCCCAAGATGTGGTATATCCTGGAGAATGTTCCGTGAGCACTTGAGAAGAAAGTGTATTCTTCTGCTTTTGGATGGAACGTCCTAAAGATATACATGAGGTCCATCTCTTCTAGTGTGGCATTTAAAGCTTGTGTTTCTTGATTAATTTTCTGTTTGAATGATCTGTCCATTGGTGTGAGAGGAGTGTTAAAGCCTCCTACTACTATTGTGTTATTATTATCGATGTCCTCTTTTATGTCTGAAAGTGTTTGTCTTATTTATTGAGCTGCTCCTGCATTGGATGCATAGATATTTATGATTGTTATGTCTTCTTCTTGGATCAATCCCTTGATCATTATGTAGTGTCCTGCCTTGTTTCTTCTAATCTTTATTTTGAGGTCTATTTTGTCTGATATGAGAATTCCTACTCCAGCTTTCTTTTGATTTCCATTTGCATGGAGTAGATTTTCTATCCTCTCACTTTAAGTCGTGAGTGTCTCTATGTCTGAAGTGAGTTTCTTGTAGGCAGCATATATATGAGTTTTGGTTTTGAATCCATTCAACCAGTCTGTGTCTTTTGGTTGGGACATTAAGTCCATTTACATTTAAAATAATTATTGATACAAATGATACTATTGTCATATTCCTAGATGTCATGATGGCTTTGTCTTATTGATCTTCTTTTTCCTATCTTATACTTGTTGTGCATATATGTCCCTTTAATACATATTGTAAGGCTGGTTTGGGTAATGTTACTCAATTCTTTTAATTTTTGCTTATTTGTAAACTTTTGATTTCTCCATACATTTTGAATGAGATCCTTGAAGGGTAGAGTATTCTTGGTTGCAGATTATTCTGTTTCAGCACTTTAAATGTGTCTTGCCATTCCCTTCTGGCCTGCAGAGTTTCCATTGAAAGATCAGCTGTTAAACATATGGGGTTTCCTTCTATGTCACTAGTTGCTTTTCCCTTGCTGCTTTTAGAATTCTGTCTTTGTGTTTAATTTGTGTTAGCTTCATTAATATGTGTCTTGGTGTGTTTCTTCTCAGTTTTTTTCTGTATGGTACTCTTTGTACTTCTTGGACTTGATTGACTATCTCTTTTTCCATGTTGGGGAAATTTTCAACTAGAATCTCTTCAAAAATTTTCTCATATCCTTTCTTTTTTTCTTCTTCTTCTGGAACCCATATAATTTGCATATTGGTGCATTTGATAGTATCCCAGAGGTCTCTGAGGCTATCCTCTGTTCTTTTCATTCTTTAGCTTGATTCTGTTCTTCAGCAGTTACTGCCACCATTCTATCTTCCAGCTCTCTTATCCGGTCTTCTGTCTCAGATACTCTGTCTGCTCTCGATTCCTTCTACAGTGTTTTTAAGTTCAGCAATCGAGTTGTTTGTCTCTGTTTGGTGTTTTTTAAGTTCTTGTATTTCTTTATTCAGTGTGTTAGTTGTTTCTTGCAATTTCTCTAAAATTCTGTTTTTCAGAGTTTTGGATCATCTTTACTATCATTCTTCTGAATTCGCTTTCAGAAAGTTTATCTAATTCCACTTTGTTTATTTGGTCTTGTGTATTTGTAGATTGTTCCTTCACTTGTATGGTATTTATCTGCCATTTTATTGTTATTATTAATTTTTTAACTCACTATGTTTGAGATTTCCTTTTCCCAGACTTCGAGTTACGTCCGTGGGTGCTTGTTGTTTGCATGAGGCATCTTATTCTGGGTGATGCTGTTGGTTGGTTGATGTCAGAACTTGCAAACATGTGCCTGCCTTTGTTGGAGCTCATGCTGTTTAATGATCTCTAGAGTAAGGTGTTCTCTGGTATTGTAGGGTTTTGGAGTCAGTGCTTTCCCTCCTAAAGCTCCTGGGCTTGTTGCCTGACGAGGGAATGAAGATTTCACGGCTGGTTTGTTATGGCATTAAATGGTATTAAAACATATATATGTGAATGAAAAACAGAAGATATTCCTTTGCCAGCAAATGGCATACTGAAAAAAAATAAATACCATCATACATTTTGAATGAGATCCTTGAAGGGTAGAGTATTCTTGGTTGCAGATTATTCTGTTTCAGCACTTTAAATGTGTCTTGCCATTCCCTTCTGGCCTGCAGAGTTTCCATTGAAAGATCAGCTGTTAAACATATGGGGTTTCCTTCTATGTCACTAGTTGCTTTTCCCTTGCTGCTTTTAGAATTCTGTCTTTGTGTTTAATTTGTGTTAGCTTCATTAATATGTGTCTTGGTGTGTTTCTTCTCGGGTTGATTCTGTATGGTACTCTTTGTACTTCTTGGACTTGATTGACTATCTCTTTTTCCATGTTGGGGAAATTTTCAACTAGAATCTCTTCAAAAATTTTCTCATATCCTTTCTTTTTTTCTTCTTCTTCTGGAACCCATATAATTTGCATATTGGTGCATTTGATAGTATCCCAGAGGTCTCTGAGGCTATCCTCTGTTCTTTTCATTCTTTAGCTTGATTCTGTTCTTCAGCAGTTACTGCCACCATTCTATCTTCCAGCTCTCTTATCCGGTCTTCTGTCTCAGATACTCTGTCTGCTCTCGATTCCTTCTACAGTGTTTTTAAGTTCAGCAATCGAGTTGTTTGTCTCTGTTTGGTGTTTTTTAAGTTCTTGTATTTCTTTATTCAGTGTGTTAGTTGTTTCTTGCAATTTCTCTAAAATTCTGTTTTTCAGAGTTTTGGATCATCTTTACTATCATTCTTCTGAATTCGCTTTCAGAAAGTTTATCTAATTCCACTTTGTTTATTTGGTCTTGTGTATTTGTAGATTGTTCCTTCACTTGTATGGTATTTATCTGCCATTTTATTGTTATTATTAATTTTTTAACTCACTATGTTTGAGATTTCCTTTTCCCAGACTTCGAGTTACGTCCGTGGGTGCTTGTTGTTTGGATGAGGCATCTTATTCTGGGTGATGCTGTTGGTTGGTTGATGTCAGAACTTGCAAACATGTGCCTGCCTTTGTTGGAGCTCATGCTGTTTAATGATCTCTAGAGTAAGGTGTTCTCTGGTATTGTAGGGTTTTGGAGTCAGTGCTTTCCCTCCTAAAGCTCCTGGGCTTGTTGCCTGACGAGGGAATGAAGATTTCACGGCTGGTTTGTTATGGCATTAAATGGTATTAAAACATATATATGTGAATGAAAAACAGAAGATATTCCTTTGACAAATGGCAATTAAAATACCATGCAAATACTGTCTAGCATACTGAATTATACAAAAAAGCACATACAGCCATAACATAACCCAAACATTCCAGCAAAAACTACAGTACAATACATTAGCACGGCAAATAGAGAAAGCCAAGAATGATATCCACCAGTTAAAACCAAATTAACTAGAGTACAAATTGGAGAATAATGCTAGAGCAGGGTCCCAATTGGGGATAAAGCAATGAGGACAAAACAGACTAAAAAATATGGTGGAGAAAGGAGAAAAGAGAGAGGGAGGATAGAAGAGAAATATAGAATAATACTGCAAAGTTAAATATAGGGAGATAAAGATTTGTACGTATTAGAATTTAGTGCTGTAGGAAAAGAGCATCAGAGAAAGCAAAGAAATAGTTGTATTGGAAGTAATAATACATTAAAAAAAATTAAAAATTAAAACAGACATAAGTATATAGAAAAATGTAGAAAAACAAAGCCAAAACAATAAAAACAAACAAAATCCCCACAGAACCATGAAAGGCCAATGTGGAACCAGAAGCATATACCAAAATAAAATGTGTGGCTTAAAAGAAAAAAAATTGTGTAAACTTGAATATATTCAGTCTTACTGATAAGATTGGTAGCTTCAATAGAGTTCAATGGAAGAAAGAAAGAAAAAAAAAGCGAGCATGCTGAAGGGATGTGGAAAAAAGAAAGAAAAAATACTAAAAATTAAAATAAAATAAAAAATCCAGTGGTAAATCCAGCTCCAGTCAAAACGTAAAAATAGTGAATGTTTATGTTCTTCTGTCTCTTGTTGACTATTCAGGAATCATCAGTCTTTTTCTTGCCTCTGGCAGTGGTTGGATCTGAAGGCCTCTTTTACTGCTTGTTTATTTCCTCCTATTCCAGAACTAAAAGGTCCGCCCCGGCTGGCCCTGGTAGTTTCTTAATCATTAGTCCAGGTACCTTTGTTGCTGGGTGAAGCTAAGTTCCTTCCCTGTAATTTGACCTGCAGCCAAACTACGGTAGGGCTAATGGTGTCTCTCTCACAATGAATTCATTCCAACATGCTCTGTGAGAAGCACTTCTGCAGTGTCCCTGCCCCTGCTGCAGGCCACCATCCACCCTTGGCTCCGCCAGAGACCAGAATACTCAGAGGTGAGTCTGGCTCAGTTCCATGTGGATCGCTATTTCCCTCGCCCGGATCTCCATGTGCACAGAGTCACCAGTTCTGTTCGGTGGCTCTATGATCGGGTTAATGATAACCTTCTTCAAAGGGAATTAAGTGCTGTCTTCCCGAGGACTGCTCAAGGGCACTTCTAGCTTAAGGGAGCGCTTGGACCCTCTAATGCAGGTCTGGTCAAAGCCAGTATATTTCTTTAGGGATAAAAAAAGCTTAAGAAAGTCTAACTTAAAGGTATGGCAATAATCTTATTCATTGATAAGCTTCTTAATAATTAAAAAGCAAAGAGTAGTTGTGATGAATGAAGACTGATTTTGATGTAATGCATAGCATGTATCTATGAATGAATTTAGCATACTAGTAGTGCATGTAATTAGGAGAAATGACAGTTCTTGGAAACACAGTTAAGCTAAAGCTTATAAACTGACTAACTCTAGTCTGATGCAACATTTAGTAGAGAAACTTGATCGCACACATCTGCATCATATGAATGGCTGCTGGCTAAATGAAATTTTGCAAGGCAATGTTTGGTCTGTCCCTAACATTTAAAATAAAATGAAATGGCCAATGTGGAACCAGAAGCATATACCAAAATAAAATGTGTGGCTTAAAAGAAAAAAAATTGTGTAAACTTGAATATATTCAGTCTTACTGATAAGATTGGTAGCTTCAATAGAGTTCAATGGAAGAAAGAAAGAAAAAAAAAGCGAGCATGCTGAAGGGATGTGGAAAAAAGAAAGAAAAAATACTAAAAATTAAAATAAAATAAAAAATCCAGTGGTAAATCCAGCTCCAGTCAAAACGTAAAAATAGTGAATGTTTATGTTCTTCTGTCTCTTGTTGACTATTCAGGAATCATCAGTCTTTTTCTTGCCTCTGGCAGTGGTTGGATCTGAAGGCCTCTTTTACTGCTTGTTTATTTCCTCCTATTCCAGAACTAAAAGGTCCGCCCCGGCTGGCCCTGGTAGTTTCTTAATCATTAGTCCAGGTACCTTTGTTGCTGGGTGAAGCTAAGTTCCTTCCCTGTAATTTGACCTGCAGCCAAACTACGGTAGGGCTAATGGTGTCTCTCTCACAATGAATTCATTCCAACATGCTCTGTGAGAAGCACTTCTGCAGTGTCCCTGCCCCTGCTGCAGGCCACCATCCACCCTTGGCTCCGCCAGAGACCAGAATACTCAGAGGTGAGTCTGGCTCAGTTCCATGTGGATCGCTATTTCCCTCGCCCGGATCTCCATGTGCACAGAGTCACCAGTTCTGTTCGGTGGCTCTATGATCGGGTTAATGATAACCTTCTTCAAAGGGAATTAAGTGCTGTCTTCCCGAGGACTGCTCAAGGGCACTTCTAGCTTAAGGGAGCGCTTGGACCCTCTAATGCAGGTCTGGTCAAAGCCAGTATATTTCTTTAGGGATAAAAAAAGCTTAAGAAAGTCTAACTTAAAGGTATGGCAATAATCTTATTCATTGATAAGCTTCTTAATAATTAAAAAGCAAAGAGTAGTTGTGATGAATGAAGACTGATTTTGATGTAATGCATAGCATGTATCTATGAATGAATTTAGCATACTAGTAGTGCATGTAATTAGGAGAAATGACAGTTCTTGGAAACACAGTTAAGCTAAAGCTTATAAACTGACTAACTCTAGTCTGATGCAACATTTAGTAGAGAAACTTGATCGCACACATCTGCATCATATGAATGGCTGCTGGCTAAATGAAATTTTGCAAGGCAATGTTTGGTCTGTCCCTAACATTTCCATACACAGTTAAAGTAAAGAACAATATTTTTCATAAATCCATAAAGCCACACTCTGAAAAAAAATAATTTTTTAAAAATCTGTTTTATGGAAGAAATATGTCTTTAGGATATATTATCAGAATTCCATTTTGGAAATGTCTATTATAATTATTCAAAACAAACATATATGAAATGATTCCCTCATTGACTGATTTTTTAAAATTAACTGATTAAGATGGATAAGAAAAAAATAGATCCTTTGACCTTTTCCCCAAGCTACCTATTTGAAAGTCTTGTGCTATCACTTATAGAAAAGAACTAATTTTAATTAAAGCTCCTTAAGCTGCATTCTTAAATCTTGAATATATAAGAGGAAAGGACAGGATATTTTACTGGCTATTGTTTCCAATTGAGAAAACTCTATGGCTGCATATGATTTGTTTCAACATGCTAAGAAAAACTGCTGTTGTAAACCTTTGTAGTCTATGTGTGCCTTTTTGATCTTCTCATCACTTTGAATAAGCTAAAATATTGTACTTCACTATGTTATTTGTGAATATACTTTTCTGATATTCAGCTGATGAAGCAAGCTGATAAGAACTTCTGGGTCCTCTGTGTCACTCTTCTTGTTTCTCGTAACCCCATGGAATAGTCTAATGTATGACCTAAGGTCAATATTATGGCTTCTGATATTATTTCCCTCTAAACATAACCCAGAACGTCCTGAAATATAGATGAGTCTTCCTCTAAGGACTAGAAAAATAAAAATGGACTTGACATACCTTAATGTTATCAAAAGCAAAGATGTTTTCAGAACTATCTGGGGTAGTATGGAAAAAGACAAAGAGGCTAGTTTGTGAGAGGGCTTCCAGGGCCAGGATATCAATTTTACCATCAAAAGGGAAAGAAGGATTACAATTGGTTTGAGCGAGTGTTAAGTAATTTGGGGAAAATAGATCAAATGGGTTTAAATTGGAAATCAATGATTTAGCATACTTATAGTAGAGAAAGCTTTAAAATCAGCAACTGACTAACTCTAGTCTGATGCAACATTTAGTAGAGAAACTTGATCGCACACATCTGCATCATATGAATGGCTGCTGGCTAAATGAAATTTTGCAAGGCAATGTTTGGTCTGTCCCTAACATTTCCATACACAGTTAAAGTAAAGAACAATATTTTTCATAAATCCATAAAGCCACACTCTGAAAAAAAATAATTTTTTAAAAATCTGTTTTATGGAAGAAATATGTCTTTAGGATATATTATCAGAATTCCATTTTGGAAATGTCTATTATAATTATTCAAAACAAACATATATGAAATGATTCCCTCATTGACTGATTTTTTAAAATTAACTGATTAAGATGGATAAGAAAAAAATAGATCCTTTGACCTTTTCCCCAAGCTACCTATTTGAAAGTCTTGTGCTATCACTTATAGAAAAGAACTAATTTTAATTAAAGCTCCTTAAGCTGCATTCTTAAATCTTGAATATATAAGAGGAAAGGACAGGATATTTTACTGGCTATTGTTTCCAATTGAGAAAACTCTATGGCTGCATATGATTTGTTTCAACATGCTAAGAAAAACTGCTGTTGTAAACCTTTGTAGTCTATGTGTGCCTTTTTGATCTTCTCATCACTTTGAATAAGCTAAAATATTGTACTTCACTATGTTATTTGTGAACATACTTTTCTGATATTCAGCTGATGAAGCAAGCTGATAAGAACTTCTGGGTCCTCTGTGTCACTCTTCTTGTTTCTCGTAACCCCATGGAATAGTCTAATGTATGACCTAAGGTCAATATTATGGCTTCTGATATTATTTCCCTCTAAACATAACCCAGAACGTCCTGAAATATAGATGAGTCTTCCTCTAAGGACTAGAAAAATAAAAATGGACTTGACATACCTTAATGTTATCAAAAGCAAAGATGTTTTCAGAACTATCTGGGGTAGTATGGAAAAAGACAAAGAGGCTAGTTTGTGAGAGGGCTTCCAGGGGCCAGGATATCAATTTTACCATCAAAAGGGAAAGAAGGATTACAATTGGTTTGAGCATGTTAAGTAAGTTAAAGTAAACATAATTCTGTGAAGAAAGAAAAACACCGCAAGTTAGAAAGTTATAGTAATGCTCATAATAGGTGTCCACTGTACAAAAATGCCATCTATTAACTTCAATTACTTGAGACATATGAAAACTTTGATCAATGATAGGTTTTTAAAATATGGAAGTTGATCTCTGTTTATTTTTTAATGGAGATAAAAATTTTGAGACAGCCATGTGCAAAGGATGGGAAAACTACCATGCTTTCAATGTAAGGAAATGTATTTGACTTAGTCAATAAAAATAAAATGTCAGCAAATCAAAGGAAAGCAGCATAGATCAAAAAAAAAACCAGGAAAAATAATGAGTACATTGCATCATCAATAGCACAAAAGTGAGGCTAACCAAGAATACAGAGGGAATTTGTCCAGGTAGGATAAGGTGTTAAGGAAACAAGTTGTGCTTTTTAGGTTGTCCTGGAAACAGGTGTGTCTTCTTATGCTAAGACATTATAATGAGAAAACCACATGAACATGAAGTAAATTACAAATAGAGATGACCCTATGTCCCTTGGAGATAGGTTTGGAAATGAGTTTGGAATGGGTGTATGCCATCAACTAAAGATGAAGTCATGAGAGTGAAAATTTGTACATTATCCAGAGGGAGAAGTTGTATGTTCACAAGCTTTTGAGTATAGTAGAGTCCTGCTGATTTTTTCTCCTACTGATTTCAGTTGAAGTCATGGAAAATACATAATGTACACACATATTTGCATCATTAGAATCACTGCTGGGAAGGAAACATGGACTGGGAAACTGTAAGAGGTCATTTTTCTGGTTGTCTATGGTAAGGTGGTTTTGAATCCAAACTACTGCAGCGGTCTGAGCTCTGGTTGACTCTGCTGGCTCAAATCAACATCTGGAGTCTGGATGTCCACCTCGCATATAGTGATATCACTTCTGTTAGATTTCTTGTAATAACAGAAACATAGCATTTTTTTGAGTCCACCACATTTCACTAGAAGGCAGCACTTAGTTATTAGAAAGTTCTTGCTTATATTGAGCCTGTCAGTAATTTCAGTCTGTTAGTCCTAAATTTGTTTTTGAGAGTTACCTATGCAGTTTTAGAAACATTTTAATCTAGTTACGAGCTTTAATGAGTTTAAATGAGTGCCCTTCATAATGTGTTTAACGATGGTATGTCTCCTCAGTAATTGTACTTCTGTTAGTAACCATAATAAATAAGAATGCATACATACATGCATGCTCACTCATGTTGACTATTTGTGACCCATGGACTATTCCCCACCAGGCTCTGCTGTCCATGAAATTTTCTAGACGGGAGTGGGTTTCTATTTCCTTCTCCAAATACATAAGAATATACTTCTATTACTTACAATAATAAGGTATTATGATTTGTTGTTATGTGTACATTATTTATATTTTATAAACAAATAGGAACAGCAACTTTTCCTGCCTGGAGAATGTGTCCAAGTGATAAAGAATCAGCCTGCCAATGCAGGAGATGCAAAAGACAGAGGTTTGATCTCTGGGTTAGGAAGATCCTGGAGTAGGAAGTGGCAACCCACTCTAGCATTCTTGCCTGAAAAATTCCATGGACAGAGAAACCTGGTGGGCTACAGTCTGTGGGGTTGCAAAGAGTTTGAAACGACTGAGCATGCACATTACATATATATATTAAAAGGAGAAGAGAGGCTGAACTCATCATTTGATTGATTTCAGACTGTTTATTGTTTGTTGTTCTCTTAATCACTACAGCCAAAGAATAAAGTGAGACTTGGGTGAGACCCATGAGGGATTTGTCAAGCTCAAGGAAATTAGTGATATCTGTTTTAAACATAATAATCTGTGAAAAATCAATTTTGTCTTTTACTGTTTTACTTTGATTTAGTCAAAACTTCTCTTTTTGTAGGAAGTAAAGGTCCTTTACAAATGATCTAAGAGAACATAGCTTTCCTATAAACTTCTCATGTTTCTCATCTTGCAAAACAAACAGAATTGAAGACCTGGATCTGAGTAATATAATTGCTTTTGTTTTTCTCTTTTTGGGACATGCTTTATTTATAACAGAAACATAGCATTTTTGAGTCCACCACATTTCACTAGAAGGCAGCACTTAGTTATTAGAAAGTTCTTGCTTATATTGAGCCTGTCAGTAATTTCAGTCTGTTAGTCCTAAATTTGTTTTTGAGAGTTACCTATGCAGTTTTAGAAACATTTTAATCTAGTTACGAGCTTTAATGAGTTTAAATGAGTGCCCTTCATAATGTGTTTAACGATGGTATGTCTCCTCAGTAATTGTACTTCTGTTAGTAACCATAATAAATAAGAATGCATACATACATGCATGCTCACTCATGTTGACTATTTGTGACCCATGGACTATTCCCCACCAGGCTCTGCTGTCCATGAAATTTTCTAGACGGGAGTGGGTTTCTATTTCCTTCTCCAAATACATAAGAATATACTTCTATTACTTACAATAATAAGGTATTATGATTTGTTGTTATGTGTACATTATTTATATTTTATAAACAAATAGGAACAGCAACTTTCCCTGCCTGGAGAATGTGTCCAAGTGATAAAGAATCAGCCTGCCAATGCAGGAGATGCAAAAGACAGAGGTTTGATCTCTGGGTTAGGAAGATCCTGGAGTAGGAAGTGGCAACCCACTCTAGCATTCTTGCCTGAAAAATTCCATGGACAGAGAAACCTGGTGGGCTACAGTCTGTGGGGTTGCAAAGAGTTTGAAACGACTGAGCATGCACATTACATATATATATTAAAAGGAGAAGAGAGGCTGAACTCATCATTTGATTGATTTCAGACTGTTTATTGTTTGTTGTTCTCTTAATCACTACAGCCAAAGAATAAAGTGAGACTTGGGTGAGACCCATGAGGGATTTGTCAAGCTCAAGGAAATTAGTGATATCTGTTTTAAACATAATAATCTGTGAAAAATCAATTTTGTCTTTTACTGTTTTACTTTGATTTAGTCAAAACTTCTCTTTTTGTAGGAAGTAAAGGTCCTTTACAAATGATCTAAGAGAACATAGCTTTCCTATAAACTTCTCATGTTTCTCATCTTGCAAAACAAACAGAATTGAAGACCTGGATCTGAGTAATATAATTGCTTTTGTTTTTTTCTCTGCAGAGGATATATACCAGCAATATGAAGCTTCCAGCTACATGTTTTTCTTCTACTTATATATAAAGATTGCTTTTCTGTTTCAGAGAAAGGCAACAAAATAAAGTGAATTATCAGTTTTTATTAAATAGGCATTTTCTGTCTTTTCACACAATTATAGGACGTAACACTGGTTAAATTTTTGATTCCTGGAGAATTTCTAAGATGACACATATTGTGAATGGTTTTAGCAAGGCAAATTCAATTATATTGCTCATTATATATAGATTCACAGAAATCTTGAAGGATACTTCAAGGTTTTAAAAAGAGACATTAAATAATATTAGTAGGAATATCAGTAGTACATATATAACATAAAAAGAGCATTTGAACAATAGTTGCAATCTATTTCTTCAAGTCTGTTCACTTCTTAAAATGGAGATAATATACTTTGGAAGCCAGATTTCATAAATTTATATTCTGGATGGAAATGGTACATAAAATACATGTGTGTGTGTATGTATATATGTATGTATGTATATATATATATATATATATATATATATAAGTATAAGGGAAAAGACAAGTAATGATGAGGAAAATTTTCAAGGATTTGCTTGGCAATATTTCTTGAACATGAACAACATGAAAATCAGCTAATGAAATGGTTGAGCTCCATGACTGGCAGCTTAAAGATGTTAAAATCAGGCTTCCCTGGTGGCCCAGAGGGTAAAGAGTCCGCCTTGCAGTGCAAGGGGCACCACTTCTATTCCTGGCCTGGGAAGGTCCACATGCCCAGTGCGGCATCATTTGATTGATTTCAGACTGTTTATTGTTTGTTGTTCTCTTAATCACTACAGCCAAAGAATAAAGTGAGACTTGGGTGAGACCCATGAGGGATTTGTCAAGCTCAAGGAAATTAGTGATATCTGTTTTAAACATAATAATCTGTGAAAAATCAATTTTGTCTTTTACTGTTTTACTTTGATTTAGTCAAAACTTCTCTTTTTGTAGGAAGTAAAGGTCCTTTACAAATGATCTAAGAGAACATAGCTTTCCTATAAACTTCTCATGTTTCTCATCTTGCAAAACAAACAGAATTGAAGACCTGGATCTGAGTAATATAATTGCTTTTGTTTTTTTCTCTGCAGAGGATATATACCAGCAATATGAAGCTTCCAGCTACATGTTTTTCTTCTACTTATATATAAAGATTGCTTTTCTGTTTCAGAGAAAGGCAACAAAATAAAGTGAATTATCAGTTTTTATTAAATAGGCATTTTCTGTCTTTTCACACAATTATAGGACGTAACACTGGTTAAATTTTTGATTCCTGGAGAATTTCTAAGATGACACATATTGTGAATGGTTTTAGCAAGGCAAATTCAATTATATTGCTCATTATATATAGATTCACAGAAATCTTGAAGGATACTTCAAGGTTTTAAAAAGAGACATTAAATAATATTAGTAGGAATATCAGTAGTACATATATAACATAAAAAGAGCATTTGAACAATAGTTGCAATCTATTTCTTCAAGTCTGTTCACTTCTTAAAATGGAGATAATATACTTTGGAAGCCAGATTTCATAAATTTATATTCTGGATGGAAATGGTACATAAAATACATGTGTGTGTGTATGTATATATGTATGTATGTATATATATATATATATATATATATATATATAAGTATAAGGGAAAAGACAAGTAATGATGAGGAAAATTTTCAAGGATTTGCTTGGCAATATTTCTTGAACATGAACAACATGAAAATCAGCTAATGAAATGGTTGAGCTCCATGACTGGCAGCTTAAAGATGTTAAAATCAGGCTTCCCTGGTGGCCCAGAGGGTAAAGAGTCCGCCTTGCAGTGCAAGGGGCACCACTTCTATTCCTGGCCTGGGAAGGTCCCACATGCCACAGAGTGGCTGGACTGGTGTGTCCAATTACGAGCCAGTGTTTTGGAGTGCATGAGCCCAGAGCTGGTGCTCTGCAACAAGAGAGGTCATTTCAGTGGGAGACTCACAAAGGCCAAAGAGTAAAGATGGATGAAAATAAATAAAAGGCTAATAAAAAGAGGCCAAATTAAAAAAAAAGACATTTTAAAATCAAATGTCAAAAGAGAAAGATGCTATAAAGAGCAACTAAGCTATGAAGTAAATTAGTGTTAATAATGAATTATAAGGAAATTGAAATATTGCCGTGTTGACCAAAAAATCTGAGATTTACTTAGAGTTTTCAGGGAAACAAAATAATTCATGGTTAAAAAAATAGTCAAATAATGTTTACAGGGAAAAGGAGAACTACAGTGTATTAATATGAAATCTACTGAGACTATGACTTCATTTTTAATAGATAGGATTAGGTGAAATTTAGAGGTATAATTAGGTATGGTTTTTAAATTTTTAGTCAATTTACTTAAAAGAATTTAGAATAATTCAAAATAAATTCTACTGAAATTATCCCTTAACACAGCCTATTAGGTAATTGACAAATGGATCAATGTCAAGAGTGAATAGGATATAATTTAATAAGTTACTTCTTGCTGGAAAGAATTAGTACAATTTAATAGAAAAATGGTAATTCATCTTTTTGTTCACAACTATTTAAATCTTCTGTTAATTTTACTTACAAAACTGACCATAAATATAAAATACTGACAATTCACACAAACAGAAATAATACAAATATTTAACAATTAATAATCTATAAAGCAGAGACACTTATAGTTTTGTTATGCGGGGTAATAATGCAAATCCACTTAAAGTTAGTTATAATTTTACATAACTGTCTGTATATGCCCTTTTCCACTAGGAAATACAACAAGACAAATTTCTGAACTGCAAACACATTTCCTCATTCAATGGCCAGTAATAGCTATAATTAGTTCTGGAACCATAATTCAAGCAAACATTATATGATTATAATTAAATATAGAAATACATACACAAAGATAGTTGTGAATCTGGTACTAGTAACTTTGTTGGAATATTATCACTACCTTGACTAAAGGTAAAAATACAATTTCAATCAGTAGTCTTGTTCATTCACAGATTAGGTTGGAACATAAATGGAAATTTGGAATAGAATATCCTAATGCAAAAATTTGCTCAAAGACTTTTTGAAAGATAGATGCTCAGAACTAACAGGAGTTAACTTTAAATTCCAACAAGTTGCTTGTTTAGCTTTTAGATATATATATATATATATATATATATTTTAAGATTTATTTATTTATTTATTTTTTATTTTGGGCGGGGGTCGGGTTGGGGAGGGAGGGGAGTGGGCGGGCCACTTCTATTGGTCTTTCATTTCTCTATTGTCATCCGTCTTTGTTCTTTGGCTCCTGTGGGCCTCCCATCGCGGTGGCGTCTGTTGTCGCACAGCACCCGCTCTGGGCGCATGCGCTCCAGAGCTCTGGCTCCAGAGCTCCGGCTCAGTGATTGGACACATCAGTCCAGCCGCTCCGCGGCACGCGGGATCTTCCCAGGCCAGGGATCAAACCGACGCACCTTGCACTGCAAGGCGGTGTCCTTACCCACTGGACCACCAGGGGAAGCCCACTTTTAGAGATATTAAATGTACTGTACTGTATTTATTGTAAGATATGGAAGGTTAGGAAAGTAGGAGAAAGAGAAAAGAGCCAAAGAAGAGTAGGAGGTAGACAAACAGGCGAAGAAAGGGGCAGTGGTGGAGTGGGGCAGAGCAGAGAAACAGAGGCTAGTCACCACCAGGGGGAGATCTGAGGGGTTTTCTCGTTTTCATAGTAGTGCATCATAGGCTCAGAAAGCCACACATGCATGTCCTCATGGCTTTTTATTTCAGTTTATATTTACTAGCAATTCTGGTTAGAATTGAATTTCAATTGTGATGTTTAAATACGGATCAACTGTGAGTGAAATGTATATGCAGATTTAGTTGCACTGTTGTTCAGTCACCAAGTCATGTCTGCCTTCACGATCCCATGAACTGCAGCACTCCAGGCTTCCTGTCCATGTCTACTACTATAAAAACAAAAGTGCTCTGCAGAACTCTCTATTGTTCTTACCCTTCACATTATGAGATAAGGACATATCTCCCAAAGTATGCCCAAGTTTATGTAGGTTGATGCTATCCAACCATCTCAATACATCATTTACATTGCATCACTTTCATGTTTAATTTTAAAGGAATTGGACTTAAATAACTAAAAATTAGTCATACACAGCTTCAACCAGTTGAAGGAACCCTGTTGGCATGACACTTGGTGGCAGTCAACTATAATGTGCAATGGGTGAGATGTTTAAGTTCCATTAATTTCCATGTGTTGGTTAACATGGTAGAAAAAATGATTAAAACATCAAATGATCAGGCATTTTTTGTTCTGTATTCAATGCTAATTAAATACTACAGTGTTCAAAGCACTTTACTGTATATATATATATATATATTGGTTTTATCACTGATTTGGGGTAAATGTTCAGGAGTGAAGTTGTGGTGTCATAGGGTAAGCACATAGTAGATATTCCTACTGTCAACCAAAAGAAAATAATGCAAGAAGCTGAAGATAAGAAGAGTTTATTTTGGGGGTCTTAGTGAAATCATATAGAATCCCTTTTGTCTCCATCTTTGAAGTAAAAGACTTTTTTGTTTAGGGTCTCAGGCCTCCTGGGAGTTTCAAAAGCTGATTCAAGAGTTAGTAATTAGGAAATGTAAACATGTAGAAACAGAGACTAGCTGTTCGGGTGGGGAATTGGTAAAAGTGGGACTATAAATCAGCCACATGGCACAGTTACCAAACTCCAGTTTCCTCAAATATATAGATAAAGGTCTGACACACATTCCTAAGTTGTCTTTATAGAAACCAGATCCCCATCGGATGAAAACTGCTGACCAAAAGCATGTAGACACCACATGGGTTAAAACCAGAAGACCGATGATGCTAGAAGCTTCACCTTGATGTTAGCTAATCCTAGAATTCACCACAAGCTGATCAGGCACCCTACAGTCCCCTCCCTCGCATTGTCTTTGAAAACTCTTCCCCCAGAACCTTTGAGGAGTTTGGATCTTCTGAGCATGGACTGTCCATTTGCCTTGCTTGGTGCTCTGTAAATAAACACTTCAACTTTTCTTTATCAAAACCCTGTGTCAGTAGGTTGACATTGCTGCACTGAAGGTGAGTGGACCCAAGTCCAGGTTCAGGAACAATAAAAATGGCAATTTAGGAGACACAGATTCTGGTAACCTGAAGGAGAGCAACAGGTGCAGTCTGTGTAGTCAGTAATGAAAACGCCAGTTGACTGATCTCTTGCTCTGGAAGCTTTATGATTGGTTTCAGGAGCAACCATGAACTAAAAATTTTAAAGGAATTGGACTTAAATAACTAAAAATTAGTCATACACAGCTTCAACCAGTTGAAGGAACCCTGTTGGCATGACACTTGGTGGCAGTCAACTATAATGTGCAATGGGTGAGATGTTTAAGTTCCATTAATTTCCATGTGTTGGTTAACATGGTAGAAAAAATGATTAAAACATCAAATGATCAGGCATTTTTTGTTCTGTATTCAATGCTAATTAAATACTACAGTGTTCAAAGCACTTTACTGTATATATATATATATATTGGTTTTATCACTGATTTGGGGTAAATGTTCAGGAGTGAAGTTGTGGTGTCATAGGGTAAGCACATAGTAGATATTCCTACTGTCAACCAAAAGAAAATAATGCAAGAAGCTGAAGATAAGAAGAGTTTATTTTGGGGGTCTTAGTGAAATCATATAGAATCCCTTTTGTCTCCATCTTTTGAAGTAAAAGACTTTTTTGTTTAGGGTCTCAGGCCTCCTGGGAGTTTCAAAAGCTGATTCAAGAGTTAGTAATTAGGAAATGTAAACATGTAGAAACAGAGACTAGCTGTTCGGGTGGGGAATTGGTAAAAGTGGGACTATAAATCAGCCACATGGCACAGTTACCAAACTCCAGTTTCCTCAAATATATAGATAAAGGTCTGACACACATTCCTAAGTTGTCTTTATAGAAACCAGATCCCCATCGGATGAAAACTGCTGACCAAAAGCATGTAGACACCACATGGGTTAAAACCAGAAGACCGATGATGCTAGAAGCTTCACCTTGATGTTAGCTAATCCTAGAATTCACCACAAGCTGATCAGGCACCCTACAGTCCCCTCCCTCGCATTGTCTTTGAAAACTCTTCCCCCAGAACCTTTGAGGAGTTTGGATCTTCTGAGCATGGACTGTCCATTTGCCTTGCTTGGTGCTCTGTAAATAAACACTTCAACTTTTCTTTATCAAAACCCTGTGTCAGTAGGTTGACATTGCTGCACTGAAGGTGAGTGGACCCAAGTCCAGGTTCAGGAACAATAAAAATGGCAATTTAGGAGACACAGATTCTGGTAACCTGAAGGAGAGCAACAGGTGCAGTCTGTGTAGTCAGTAATGAAAACGCCAGTTGACTGATCTCTTGCTCTGGAAGCTTTATGATTGGTTTCAGGGAGCAACCATGAAGAAACAGACAGTAAAAATGTAGCAATTCAGCTGACAAAGATGGGTTCCTATTTGAAACAAGGAAATCCTCATAGGTTGACAGGATGTGAGAGTCCTTCACAGGAAACAGTAGTGGATGTGGTGAAAAAAAAAAGATATTTGCTGGCCAAGCACTAAGAGGTAGCATTGGAAAAAGCAGTCTAAATGGTGCTTTTGGTTTTTAACTCTCTCTTCCAGGCAAGAGAGGGCTTCCCAGGTGGCTCAGTGGTACAGAATCTGCCTGCTAATGCAGGAGATACAGGTTCAATCTCTAGGTCTGGAAGATCTCCTGGAGAGAAAAAATGGAAACCCACTCCAGTATTCTTGCCTAAGACATTCCATGGATAGAGAAGACTGGCCCACTATAGTCCATGGGGTCTCAAAGAGTCAGACATGACTTTGTAAAACCAAGCACGCAAGTACTAGGAAAGTGTCTAGGTATTCTGAAAATTAGGCTGTGAGTGATAGATGATGTTAGAAGTCTCTGCTGCTCTCTCCTTTACCCTATGGGAAAGAACAGGAATTCTCAAACATGGGCTTTAGGTAAGACAGAAGCAGTAGAAATTATTTTGTTTACTGCTTTCCTCCAGACAAGAGGAGAAAGTATTAATTAGTTCCTAAAACTCAAGCACGGCTTTGGACATTGAAGCTCTCTACAGGCAGATTCTTTAACGGTCTGAGCTGGACTGTCCATTTGCCTTGCTAATGGTGCTCTGTCACAAGCTGATCAGGCACCCTACAGTCCCTCCTCGCATTGTCTTTGAAAACTCTTCCCCAGAACCTTTGAGGAGTTTGGATCTTCTGAGCATGGACTGTCCATTTGCCTTGCTTGGTGCTCTGTAAATAAACACTTCAACTTTTCTTTATCAAAACCCTGTGTCAGTAGGTTGACATTGCTGCACTGAAGGTGAGTGGACCCAAGTCCAGGTTCAGGAACAATAAAAATGGCAATTTAGGAGACACAGATTCTGGTAACCTGAAGGAGAGCAACAGGTGCAGTCTGTGTAGTCAGTAATGAAAACGCCAGTTGACTGATCTCTTGCTCTGGAAGCTTTATGATTGGTTTCAGGGAGCAACCATGAAGAAACAGACAGTAAAAATGTAGCAATTCAGCTGACAAAGATGGGTTCCTATTTGAAACAAGGAAATCCTCATAGGTTGACAGGATGTGAGAGTCCTTCACAGGAAACAGTAGTGGATGTGGTGAAAAAAAAAAGATATTTGCTGGCCAAGCACTAAGAGGTAGCATTGGAAAAAGCAGTCTAAATGGTGCTTTTGGTTTTTAACTCTCTCTTCCAGGCAAGAGAGGGCTTCCCAGGTGGCTCAGTGGTAAAGAATCTGCCTGCTAATGCAGGAGATACAGGTTCAATCTCTAGGTCTGGAAGATCTCCTGGAGAGAAAAAATGGAAACCCACTCCAGTATTCTTGCCTAAGACATTCCATGGATAGAGAAGACTGGCCCACTATAGTCCATGGGGTCTCAAAGAGTCAGACATGACTTTGTAAAACCAAGCACGCAAGTACTAGGAAAGTGTCTAGGTATTCTGAAAATTAGGCTGTGAGTGATAGATGATGTTAGAAGTCTCTGCTGCTCTCTCCTTTACCCTATGGGAAAGAACAGGAATTCTCAAACATGGGCTTTAGGTAAGACAGAAGCAGTAGAAATTATTTTGTTTACTGCTTTCTCCTCCAGACAAGAGGAGAAAGTATTAATTAGTTCCTAAAACTCAAGCACGGCTTTGGACATTGAAGCTCTCTACAGGCAGATTCTTTAACGGTCTGAGCCTCCAGGAAAGCCTTCATTGAAGATCTAGAGCTGCTTGAACTTGAAAGGAGACAGAGCTCACTTATTCATGTGTAAAAACCCTTGGCCTGCTTCCACCAGTGGTCCACACCATTTTAGTTTGGTCTCTGGTTGCCTTATGGAGAAAGGAATGGCAACCCACTCCAGTATTCTTGCCTGGAAAATCCCGTGGACAGAGGAGCCTGATGGGCTACAGTCCATGGGGTCACAGTCAGACACGACTGAGTCACTAAACAACAGCAACCACTGGCTGCCTTTAGGTTTAGGGGTGGTGCTCAGGGCTTTTTGTCACCAATGGATGGGGGCAGCTATACACACACATTCCTTCATGCCAGGAAACGTCAAGAGGGGAGGGATTCAAATGTTAAATAATCTGTTGGATAGAGGTGTCTGCATGCCTAGTCTAGGGCAGGATAAGGGTGTGGGTCTAAAAGGTGGATAAAAAAGGTACCAAGAATGTAAAATATGGAGCCATGGTTCTGTGAGAAAGGACAGGAAGAAACAGTCCTGCCATGCCCAGGTGCTGGGAAGTGCACAGCCATGGACTCAAAAAAAAAAAAAAAAAGAGAATGGAAAAACCTCCCTACTTATCCCCCTTCCCTCAGACTACACAGTCATGGCACACACTTCTCCCAGCAGGGAAATCATAGCTTTCCCTGGCATCTGTGACTGTAATCTTTGAAATGCTAAGTTAACTCTTTGGGCTTTGAGCAAAACATGAAGAAAAGAAAAACAAGTTTAATAAAAAGACTGTATTTTAGTTTCACCTATATACGGACGCTTAGATGCATGCACACATGCAGGGCACTTCCCAGGCGATGGGGTCTAAAAGAAAATGACTTTGTAAAACCAAGCACGCAAGTATTTTCTGCTGAAAATTAGGCTGTGAGTGATAGATGATGTTAGAAGTCTCTGCTCTCTCTTTACCCTATGGGAAAGAACAGGAATTCTCAAACATGGGCTTTAGGTAAGACAGAAGCAGTAGAAATTATTTTGTTTACTGCTTTCTCCTCCAGACAAGAGGAGAAAGTATTAATTAGTTCCTAAAACTCAAGCACGGCTTTGGACATTGAAGCTCTCTACAGGCAGATTCTTTAACGGTCTGAGCCTCCAGGAAAGCCTTCATTGAAGATCTAGAGCTGCTTGAACTTGAAAGGAGACAGAGCTCACTTATTCATGTGTAAAAACCCTTGGCCTGCTTCCACCAGTGGTCCACACCATTTTAGTTTGGTCTCTGGTTGCCTTATGGAGAAAGGAATGGCAACCCACTCCAGTATTCTTGCCTGGAAAATCCCGTGGACAGAGGAGCCTGATGGGCTACAGTCCATGGGGTCACAGTCAGACACGACTGAGTCACTAAACAACAGCAACCACTGGCTGCCTTTAGGTTTAGGGGTGGTGCTCAGGGCTTTTTGTCACCAATGGATGGGGGCAGCTATACACACACATTCCTTCATGCCAGGAAACGTCAAGAGGGGAGGGATTCAAATGTTAAATAATCTGTTGGATAGAGGTGTCTGCATGCCTAGTCTAGGGCAGGATAAGGGTGTGGGTCTAAAAGGTGGATAAAAAAGGTACCAAGAATGTAAAATATGGAGCCATGGTTCTGTGAGAAAGGACAGGAAGAAACAGTCCTGCCATGCCCAGGTGCTGGGAAGTGCACAGCCATGGACTCAAAAAAAAAAAAAAAAAGAGAATGGAAAAACCTCCCTACTTATCCCCCTTCCCTCAGACTACACAGTCATGGCACACACTTCTCCCAGCAGGGAAATCATAGCTTTCCCTGGCATCTGTGACTGTAATCTTTGAAATGCTAAGTTAACTCTTTGGGCTTTGAGCAAAACATGAAGAAAAGAAAAACAAGTTTAATAAAAAGACTGTATTTTAGTTTCACCTATATACGGACGTCTTAGATGCATGCACACATGCAGGGGCACTTTCCCAGGAAAATGAAGACCCAATGAAGCACTTAAAGGTGGATGCCTATGTCCTGGGTTGGACAAAGAATAGTAAACTGGGAGAACGTGACAAGACAAAGGGGTTTGGATTGCAGCAGTGATTTATGGAAATGTGACTAGAAAGATGAGGGTTTATAAACAAGCTCATTTATACAGATTTCTCTGTCTTGACTTCCTGTTTCTGGTGATAAGAATGACTTCTTTCCTCCTGATACAGAGAGGGTGCCTTTTGCCTGGAATTTTTATCTCCTCCTTTCCAGAAGGAAAAAGGAAGATCAGTGTCCTGCAGATCTGCTACCTTTAACTCAAAATAACCAATATTCCAAAAGGGCATATTTTGGGACGACATGCTTGGTTAAATCTCAATGAGTAGTGAATATCCAAGTTGGTGTTATATGCTGATAATTCCCTACATTCTAAGTGCTAGAGAGGATTGATTATTCCAATCAGGAAAACCTTAAAATAGAGAGATGTTAGTGGGAAATGTATTAGAGACGAAATCAGTCTCCATGACAAATGAGTTGTGCTATCATTTTTTTGTTGAAAAGGAGCCTCTGGAAGTTCTGGTGGTGGTGGTAGGAGAAGATGGTTTTAGACGATTAAGTAAAATCAAAGTTTTGCTTTATTTTATTAACCTTGGTCATAAAAACATTCTTTCCCACAATTATTTACAATTTAGATGTTTGCTTGAAAGTATTCCCCAGACATTCACAACTCTTAAGGCTGACGAGACTAATTCTTAAAATATTGTTTCCAGAGAAATGAATCTCATGTTCAAAATTGGTTTTGGATTTTTATTCTAAAAGATAAATTTTATTTTCACTTGATTCATTTCATTTCATAGGTTTCCCTGGTGGCCTAGATGGTAAAGAATCTGCCTGCAATGCAGGAGATCCCTGGGTTGGAAAGATCCCTTGGAGAAGGGAAAGACTACTCACTCAGGTATTCTTGTCTGGAGAATCCCATGGACAGAGGAGACTGGAAGGCTACACAGTCCATGGGGTCAGGGAGAGCTGGAAACTTTCACTTTCAGTTTCTCCACTTATAATTAACAGCTAAAGGGTTTCTTCAAAGAGTGAATACAGATATTTTTAATGAGCATTTATTTTCTTGAACCTTTTCAATTGTTGGACTCAAGTTTATCCAAAGTTGCATAACCGAGTTGAAAGAGAATAGTATAGGGTTTTAGTAAGTTTGAGAAGGGAAGGAAATATCTAATCCACAGATATAAAATGGAAAAGTAAGTAAATGTGTTCAAGTTTGCCTAATTCTCAAAGACAACAGTGGGTGCCATGTGGTCCATAGTATCGTATCTAATCAGTGAATCAATGGACTTCATAGAGATACCACAACTAATAAAATACATAAGAAAAACTTACCTTTAAAGAAGCAGAATTCTCCCTTTGCCAAATTGGACGGTTCATAATAAGATAGCCAAGGATGTGAGATATAGTTCATTTTTCTTCATAATGCTATAAAGAAACAAAGGTTTATTTGATATTTATATTTTCTCTTTCGGCTTGCTCTTAAAATAGAGAGATGTTAGTGGGAAATGTATTAGAGACGAAATCAGTCTCCATGACAAATGAGTTGTGCTATCATTTTTTTGTTGAAAAGGAGCCTCTGGAAGTTCTGGTGGTGGTGGTAGGAGAAGATGGTTTTAGACGATTAAGTAAAATCAAAGTTTTGCTTTATTTTATTAACCTTGGTCATAAAAACATTCTTTCCCACAATTATTTACAATTTAGATGTTTGCTTGAAAGTATTCCCCAGACATTCACAACTCTTAAGGCTGACGAGACTAATTCTTAAAATATTGTTTCCAGAGAAATGAATCTCATGTTCAAAATTGGTTTTGGATTTTTATTCTAAAAGATAAATTTTATTTTCACTTGATTCATTTCATTTCATAGGTTTCCCTGGTGGCCTAGATGGTAAAGAATCTGCCTGCAATGCAGGAGATCCCTGGGTTGGAAAGATCCCTTGGAGAAGGGAAAGACTACTCACTCAGGTATTCTTGTCTGGAGAATCCCATGGACAGAGGAGACTGGAAGGCTACACAGTCCATGGGGTCAGGGAGAGCTGGAAACTTTCACTTTCAGTTTCTCCACTTATAATTAACAGCTAAAGGGTTTCTTCAAAGAGTGAATACAGATATTTTTAATGAGCATTTATTTTCTTGAACCTTTTCAATTGTTGGACTCAAGTTTATCCAAAGTTGCATAACCGAGTTGAAAGAGAATAGTATAGGGTTTTAGTAAGTTTGAGAAGGGAAGGAAATATCTAATCCACAGATATAAAATGGAAAAGTAAGTAAATGTGTTCAAGTTTGCCTAATTCTCAAAGACAACAGTGGGTGCCATGTGGTCCATAGTATCGTATCTAATCAGTGAATCAATGGACTTCATAGAGATACCACAACTAATAAAATACATAAGAAAAACTTACCTTTAAAGAAGCAGAATTCTCCCTTTGCCAAATTGGACGGCTTCATAATAAGATAGCCAAGGATGTGAGATATAGTTCATTTTTCTTCATAATGCTATAAAGAAACAAAGGTTTATTTGATATTTATATTTTCTCTTTTACGGCTTGCTCTAAAAATATTCATAGTTTGAGTCCCAATTTCTCTTTTCTGGAAACTCCCATTTAGACTACTATATTCTGCTATAGTCAAAGTAGTATTAGCATAATTATGTTCTACCCTGTTAGGTAATAAAGTTTGTTCTCAATTTTGTGTGATTTTTGCTGTACCACTTTGCTCATGTAACTATACATTATCAAGTTAGTTTTCTCAAATGCTAGAAATTTCTGCATTTTATTTCATTGTTATAATTGTGAGGAATGCTATTAGAGTGAAATTCTTGTACAACAATGGAAGTGGAAACCCAAGCAAATGTAGCTGACATATGGCTTTCTGTGATTATTTTATCTATTCACTCAAAAAATAAATTTACATTGAAATGCTGACTAGGACACAGGCATTGTTTCATATACTGGCAGTACAGAGTGGACGTAAACTACTTTTCTGAAGAATCTTATACTCTATTGGGAGAAGCTAGAGAAGAAATAAAATATGTAAGTAAACTAATCACATATTAAAGGGTGGTAAGGGTGATGCTGAAAGGTCAAGTAGGGTAGGAGAGCAGAGAAGAGGGTGTCTGTTTATTTGGCTCATGGCTGTGTCTCCCAGGAGAATGTATACATGTTCCCTGAACACTAGGACTCTGCCCTACAATGCCTGTCACTGTATCACAGCATCCAGCATTATGTGTGCCACTGTGTTGAACAAGTGGATGGGTAGTCTTGCTGTTGAGTAAGCCCTCCCTCATCCTGATCTTCTCTTTTTTCAACACTACTTTATATAGTATGTAATTCATTTATTAGTTACATTTATTATTGATTGTCTGTCTTCCTCAGCTAGACAGCCACCTGTACAAACAATAAGAATTTTTATCCATTTTGTTCACTGATAGATCTCAAGCACTAAGAATATTGCCTGACAAGCAGGCAGTAGGATTTAATAAATACTTGTTGCATGAAAGAATTTTAATAAGTTATCTCAGCAAGAGGAAACACTGAAGTTACTATCTTCTGACATAATTTTGTTTGCTGCTTCTGGGAAGCCAGTTCATTCCTACGAATAATACACATTCTGATGGCTACTGACAAATTCACAATGTATGTACCCAAGAATCCTAGGAATAAATGTTTAAGAAGCTAATTCTGATGCCAAATTCATGTACTTTGGGATATCAAGTGCTACGATGTATTAACTATCTACTTATTCAACTATCAAAGGGACAGTTTCTCCTCTAATTATTAAGATTTTTAAAAGGGAAAAGTGAGAAAAAATTACATAAATACAGATGAAACAAGACTTGACAGCCATGATGTGGATGTTTTCACTGATTTGGAGTTGCCACAAAGTTTTATCTATTTTTTCATTTGAATAACATGATTTAGATCCTTTCTTATTCAGGACACATAAGACATAGCCACCATCAATTTTCTGACAAAGCTAGGGGGATACTTATATTTCAATCAATGAGTTTCCTTTGTGATACTAATAAAAGGATCAGAGGTTTTAAAGAGGTGCCATTGACACTTGGAAAAGCCACAGGCAACTCTAGAAATACAACTGGAAAAATCACAGTTGAGGAAAATGATACCGGAAAACAAATGCCTCATATGAACATAGTTCTAATGCTTAAGGCATATAAGTCAAGTGCACAGTACTTTTTCCCCTGGATATCCTGAAATACCGAGCGATTTGTTGAAGCATTTTGGAAGTGTTTCTGTTCATTATTTATACATGACTACTATATTAGATTTTAGGTTTTTAAGTGTAAGACATAGACTGCTAAATCACAGCCTGCCCAGAGTCACCTGTGGGGGATGGGTACTCTCTTCAAAATAATGAACATGTGGAGTCCAGAAAAAATGGTAGAGATGATCTTTTTTGCAAAGCAGAAATAGAGACACAGATGTAGAGACACAGATGTTCACAAGCATATGGATACCAAGGGGGACAAGAGGTAGTGGGAGGAATTGGGAGATTGAGGGGGATGCATATGGGCTATTGACACTATGTATAAAATAGATAACTAATAAGAACATTATATAGCACAAGGAACTCTGCTTACTGCTCTGTGGTGACCTGAATGGGAAGGAAGTGCAGAAGGGAGGGGATACATGTGTATGTGTGGCTGATCCACACTGCTGCAGAGTAGAAACTAACACAACATATTAAAGCAACTATGCACTAATAAAAATTAGTTTAAAAAACAGTGAACAACATCCTTGAAGTCATTTCCAGATAGAAACAACATTGAGAAAGTTATGGTCATTTAAAGAGCAATATCCTACGAATAATACACATTCTGATGGCTACTGACAAATTCACAATGTATGTACCCAAGAATCCTAGGAATAAATGTTTAAGAAGCTAATTCTGATGCCAAATTCATGTACTTTGGGATATCAAGTGCTACGATGTATTAACTATCTACTTATTCAACTATCAAAGGGACAGTTTCTCCTCTAATTATTAAGATTTTTAAAAGGGAAAAGTGAGAAAAAATTACATAAATACAGATGAAACAAGACTTGACAGCCATGATGTGGATGTTTTCACTGATTTGGAGTTGCCACAAAGTTTTATCTATTTTTCATTTGAATAACATGATTTAGATCCTTTCTTATTCAGGACACATAAGACATAGCCACCATCAATTTTCTGACAAAGCTAGGGGGATACTTATATTTCAATCAATGAGTTTCCTTTGTGATACTAATAAAAGGATCAGAGGTTTTAAAGAGGTGCCATTGACACTTGGAAAAGCCACAGGCAACTCTAGAAATACAACTGGAAAAATCACAGTTGAGGAAAATGATACCGGAAAACAAATGCCTCATATGAACATAGTTCTAATGCTTAAGGCATATAAGTCAAGTGCACAGTACTTTTTCCCCTGGATATCCTGAAATACTGAGCGATTTGTTGAAGCATTTTGGAAGTGTTTCTGTTCATTATTTATACATGACTACTATATTAGATTTTAGGTTTTTAAGTGTAAGACATAGACTGCTAAATCACAGCCTGCCCAGAGTCACCTGTGGGGGATGGGTACTCTCTTCAAAATAATGAACATGTGGAGTCCAGAAAAAATGGTAGAGATGATCTTTTTTGCAAAGCAGAAATAGAGACACAGATGTAGAGACACAGATGTTCACAAGCATATGGATACCAAGGGGGACAAGAGGTAGTGGGAGGAATTGGGAGATTGAGGGGGATGCATATGGGCTATTGACACTATGTATAAAATAGATAACTAATAAGAACATTATATAGCACAAGGAACTCTGCTTACTGCTCTGTGGTGACCTGAATGGGAAGGAAGTGCAGAAGGGAGGGGATACATGTGTATGTGTGGCTGATCCACACTGCTGCAGAGTAGAAACTAACACAACATATTAAAGCAACTATGCACTAATAAAAATTAGTTTAAAAAACAGTGAACAACATCCTTGAAGTCATTTCCAGATAGAAAACTGTGGGTTAATTTATTTTCATTGAGAAAGTTATGGTCATTTAAAGAGATTTTAAATTTTCACTGTATTACATAATACCCACTGGGCTCAACTGTGAGTTAATTTTCATCAACCTAATTTGCCTCTTTGCTCCTTTTTGTCTTGCCTGGGAATTCTAGAAGATTTTATGTTTACACTAAAAATTTCCAAAGTCTATTTCATACTCTGCCTAGTCCTGAGTATGGTGCTATAGACAAGGGATCTGTGATGAAGTAAATTAGAAAACACTATATAAAAATTCCCTTCTATTAGAGGTTTACAAGGCAAGCTGAGATTTTAAAAACTGTAAGAAAGTTTGTATAAATTGACCCCATTAACCTTGTTTAACTCCATATTTCCCAAACTCATTTTTCCTCAGAACTCTTATTAAATGTAATCATAACTCTATCTTTTATGTTACAAGATAGAATTTTAAGACAACTCATTAATTCATGTGCCCCTAAGAAAGGAAAGCACTGACAGTATGACTTATTTTTCAGACTCATTTAGGCATACAGTTGAAAAAAACACTAACTCGAGATATACTATTTTATCCTTATATAATTAAATACAGAATATTCTAGAACTTGAATATTAAAAATTATATTATTTTTGTCCATTTTAGTAATTTTGGCAACTGTCTATCAATTCTTTTATAGATTTCCGTAAACTGTCAGACGCTGTTCTTTGAATTCTGATATAAACATATTTAATAGTATGCTACCATACTATCTCATGGGTTCGGTATGCTACCATACTATCTCAAGGGCTCATCCCAGGTGGCTCAGTGGTAAAAAATCCTCCTGCCTATGCAAGGAATACAAGAGATGTGAGCTAGACCCCTGGGTAGAGCAGCTTACCTGGAGAAAGAAATGGCAATCCACTCCAGTATTCTTGCCTGGGAAATTCTTACCGGAGACAGAGGAACCTCATGGGCTACAGTCTGTGGTGTCTCAAAGAGTCGGACACTACTTAGTAACACTAATTAGTAACGGTAACCCTACCATCTCATATGTTTTTCTTTTTAATTACTTTTTATTGGAGTATGATTAGTTTACAAAGTTGTGTTAGTTTCTGCTATAAAGCAAAGTGAATGTTATACATATATCTATTCTTTTTTTAGATGTTTTCTTCCATATAGGCCATTACAACATACTGAATAGGGTTCCCTCTGCTCTACAGCAGGTTCTTATTAGCTATCTATTTCATATGTAGGAGAGTGTATATCCCAATCTCCCAATTTACCCCTCCCCTCACCCTTCCCTCTCTGGTAACCATAAATTTGTTTTCTGCATCTCTGACTATTTCTGTTTAGTTCATTTGCACCATTTTTAATTCTCCATATATAAGCAATATCATATGACATTTGTCTATGTCTGACTGTCATTTCACTTAGTATGACAATCTCTAGGTCAATCCATGTTATTGAAAATGGCATAATTTCTTTTTTTTTTCCTCATGGGTGAGTAATATTTCATTGTTACCTTCAGAAACAACAATAAAAACGCATACATCTTTTTAATCACAGTTGTAACATCACACCTCATAGCTCTAGCTCTCTGATTTTTCAAGTGTAAATTATGAAGCCTACAGTAGTATTAGGAGAGGGCATCTTAAAAAAATCTCCAAGGCCGATAGGGACCAGATGAACTTATTCTCACTGTTCACTCATGATAAACTTCATACAGATCACACTCCTTTAATTTTAATCCACATCAGGATGTCTGCATGTGTGAATTTCAAACTAGACATTTAACTCCTTTACGTAGGATCCATGTTTTATTTTCTTTGTATCTTCCCACCATGTTTACTTTCTATAAGAGCAAGGTGATTATAATTCTTATTTATTAACAAGAGAACACTTTTCTTCATGCAGGAGCCAAGCAGAAACACCTCTTATTTGCAAAATCCATATTAAATTACTATGGTTGTTAGCAAATCATACTTTCATTTGCTTACTTGTAAGGATTTTTGTTTGTTAAAATGACTAATATAATTATATACAGACATAAATTAGAAAAGTCACACAACTTGCTGGTGCTAAAAAACCTCATCATTTTAATAATTAAGATACATAAATAAAATGTTTATGAAAGAAACAATGAAGTTGTCTCTCAATTCTGTAAAAACACTGAATTTCCAAGCAATTTGTAAGGAATGTATTCATCTTCATGTTCTTACATTCAAAATAATGGTTGAACAATGATTATCATTTTTTCTTTTTATAATCTGTAAATTCACACACTATTAATTTATAGTATTACAGTGATAATCTTGACAGTATGAAATAAAGTTCTTCTAATGGTATGTAGAAAATAAAATAAAATAATTAAAATTCATTTGTATAGCTTTTTATGAAAACAAAATAATTAATATTTTTCTGTAAAAAATAAATTATGTACTTTATGTTGAAACATTACTCTACTAAAGTGTTTCGAAAATAGTTACATTCACGTTTTGGCAGTGTGCTGAAACATTCTTATTTGCCATTCCCTCATGCATGATAAAGTGAGGTGCAAGTTGTTCACGTGTGAGAAAAACAGCTTTTTTTCACAGGAAAGGAAATGATGTATGAAATAGAATTAATTTAAAACCCCAAGTGTCCCGTGATAGAAATATAAAAATTCGCTAAGAAAAAAACCCATTTTTCAAGGCTTTTGAGGTGATGCAACTTTTTAATCACAGTTGTAACATCACACCTCATAGCTCTAGCTCTCTGATTTTTCAAGTGTAAATTATGAAGCCTACAGTAGTATTAGGAGAGGGCATCTTAAAAAAATCTCCAAGGCCGATAGGGACCAGATGAACTTATTCTCACTGTTCACTCATGATAAACTTCATACAGATCACACTCCTTTAATTTTAATCCACATCAGGATGTCTGCATGTGTGAATTTCAAACTAGACATTTAACTCCTTTACGTAGGATCCATGTTTTATTTTCTTTGTATCTTCCCACCATGTTTACTTTCTATAAGAGCAAGGTGATTATAATTCTTATTTATTAACAAGAGAACACTTTTCTTCATGCAGGAGCCAAGCAGAAACACCTCTTATTTGCAAAATCCATATTAAATTACTATGGTTGTTAGCAAATCATACTTTCATTTGCTTACTTGTAAGGATTTTTGTTTGTTAAAATGACTAATATAATTATATACAGACATAAATTAGAAAAGTCACACAACTTGCTGGTGCTAAAAAACCTCATCATTTTAATAATTAAGATACATAAATAAAATGTTTATGAAAGAAACAATGAAGTTGTCTCTCAATTCTGTAAAAACACTGAATTTCCAAGCAATTTGTAAGGAATGTATTCATCTTCATGTTCTTACATTCAAAATAATGGTTGAACAATGATTATCATTTTTTCTTTTTATAATCTGTAAATTCACACACTATTAATTTATAGTATTACAGTGATAATCTTGACAGTATGAAATAAAGTTCTTCTAATGGTATGTAGAAAATAAAATAAAATAATTAAAATTCATTTGTATAGCTTTTTATGAAAACAAAATAATTAATATTTTTCTGTAAAAAATAAATTATGTACTTTATGTTGAAACATTACTCTACTAAAGTGTTTCGAAAATAGTTACATTCACGTTTTGGCAGTGTGCTGAAACATTCTTATTTGCCATTCCCTCATGCATGATAAAGTGAGGTGCAAGTTGTTCACGTGTGAGAAAAACAGCTTTTTTTCACAGGAAAGGAAATGATGTATGAAATAGAATTAATTTAAAACCCCAAGTGTCCCGTGATAGAAATATAAAAATTCGCTAAGAAAAAAACCCATTTTTCAAGGCTTTTGAGGTGATGCAACTTTTGACTAGACTGCATCAAAGGTGGTTTTTAATCATGCTACCCTGCAACTTCCATCAAATTTGCATGTCCATCAGTCGCTGGTTACACTTCAGTGTTATAATTTAAAACATAATGCTTGGTCGGTCAAAGGAAGCATGGCGGCTGGACTCATCATCGACCACCTTTTTAAAGGAGCAAGAGAAATGAACATCTTTCTTCTGCGCTAAACACGGCTCCCAAGAGTAGCACTTTCGCACTGAGCACAAGTTTTCCAGGTGGCAGAAGTCTCTAGAGGGGCACAACATGAAAACAGTCTGACGATGATAGCAGGGATCCAACTGAGCCAAGTTTGCTGGTTCACCACCTAGAAAACTGCTGAAATATTAGGCACTGATTTAAGTTTAATCAGACAGGAAAATATTTGTACTTATCCATGAGAAAACCTTGAATGGCACTTTGGAAATGAGCGTGCTTTCTGCTGTTTCTTCTTTGTCTTACTTTTCTTCTGTTTTTTCCCAGCCTTCTTTTTGCTTGGCTTCTGTTTCTTGGTTTCCTCTTTGTACCATGGACCCCAGACTCCTCCATTGAGCCGAGGGTTACTTCTGGGGTCTTTGGGGGGGTACCTGACGGGCACAGCGGTTTTGTTGAACTGGGACAGCCGCCGGAGGAGCTGCTTTACCACCCCGGGATACCTGTTGGAAAGGTCCACTCTCTCATAGGGGTCAGCTGTGATGTTGAACAGCCACACACTCTTGCCCGTTGACAAGGTAATCCGCTCATTGTGCCACCGGTTTGGCCCCAGGTTGCTGAAAGACTGAGGAGGCACCCAGTCACTGTATCCCGGGTTCCCTGTGAGCAGTTTCCAGTGCTGCACCCTGATGGCGGACTGGATGGCTGTGTTCCAGATCCCATAGCCTGCAGCCCAGGAGCCGTTTTTCGCTTTGGTATAAATGGGGTCAATGTTGTGCAAAATGTCCACTCGGGGAGAACGAAGGCCTTCGCTTATGGTCTCCCAGACATCATAGCCATCCAGTTGAATGTCCTCATCAATCTGCCCTTCAGCCAGTGAAATCAGAGTGGGGTACCAGTCAGTGATGTGCACAAGTTCTTTACACACTGTGCCCTTGTTTTTCAGGAGGGGGCTATGCACAAAGCCAACTGCCCGGATCCCCCCTTCCCAGTAGGTTCCTTTGCTACCCCTGAGGGGCCAGTTGCTTCCTCCTGCTGTGGGCTGGCCACCATTGTCTGAAGAGTATATGATAATGCTGTTGTTATAGAAACCGTAGGTCTTCAGAGCCAAGGTCACATTGTTGATGGCCTCATCCAAGCAGGAAAGCATGGCAGCATACCTGCGTCTGTTGATGTTGATGATGGATCTGTAGTGTTCAAAATACCTGCCAGGAGCTTGCAGTGGAGAGTGCACAGCTTGGTAGGCAATATATAAAAATATAGGCTTTCTGGGGTCATGGGAAGCTAAGATGTGCTGCACTCTCTGAGTGTACATCTGTGTGGAGTAGATGCCATTGTCGTGGTCCCAGGCAGCATCGTCATTTTCGTACAAGTCATAGCCACACATCCCTGGACTGTCACATTTGTAGTGTGTATAGTAATCTCCACTTCCTAAGAGGGAACCAAAAAAGGTATCAAATCCTCTCTTGGTGGGCATACACTCTTTTCTATAGAAACCCAAGTGCCATTTTCCAACCATATGTGTTGAATATCCAACCTCCTTCAGCTTCTGAGGTAGGGTTGCATTGTCCAGAGGTAAGCAGTTGGGCTGGGTAGGTCTTATGATAGAATGCTGAAGTCCCGTATGGATCTGATACCTGACAAAAGAGTAAAAGGGCATCAGTGCTAGAAAAAACAGAGATTCCACAGAAAACAATGATTCTTATTAAATTATGTTTCTATGAAGATACATGTAACTCCAAATAGAATATGAACAATTTAGTATTTTTCCTATGACCCAGAATTCCTGCCCTAATTAGCTATAGATTTAACATCTGAAATGTATTTCACTTTAAATGATTACTTTTGAAACTAAGATTTCATTACTTATTTCAAAGACTTTTTTAAAAGTTCTTGTAACAGAACTTATTTAAATACACTTTAATGTTTTAATTAATTATATGACATACCAAACTAATATGATAAAGGAAAGAATATAAATTTCATAGTGTTTGTAACCAAGCAGGATCCTATGGATCCTACCATACAACTGTGCTCATTTCACATGCTAGCAAGGTAATACTCAAAATCCTTTAAGCTAGGCTTCAATAGCACATGAACTGAGAATTTCCAGATGTACATGTTGGATTAAAAAGGGCAGAGAAATCAGAGATCAAATTGCCAATGTCCCTTGGATCATAGAAAAAGCAAAGGAATTCCAGAAAAACATCTACTTTATTGACTACACTAAAGCCTTTGACTGTGTGGATCACAACAAACTGTGGAAAACTCTTAAAGAGACGAGGGTATCAGACAATCTTACTTGTCTCCATAGAAACCTGTATGCAGGTCAAGAAGCAATGTTAGAACTGGATATAGAACAAAGGACTGGTTCAAAATTGGGAAAGGAGCACATTAAGGCTGTATATTGTTACCCTGCTTATTTAACTTCTATGAAGACTACATCATACAAATGCCAGGCTGGAGGAAGCACAAGCTAGAATCAAGATTGCCGAGAGAAATATCAACAATCTCAGATATGCAGAGGATACCACTCTAATGGCAGAAAGCAAGGAGGAACTAAGAGCCTCTTGGTGAGGGTAAAAGAGAACAATGACAAGCTGGCTTAAAACTTGACATTGAAAAAATTAAGATCATGGCATCTAGTCTTATCACTTCATGGCAAACAGATTTTATTTTCCTGTGCTCCAATATCACTGTGGACAGTGACTGTAGTCACAGAATTAAAAGACACTTGCTCCTTGGTAGAAAAGCTATGAAAAACCCAGACAGCATATTAAACAGAGACATCACTTTGCTGACAAAGGTCCATTTAATCAAAGGAATGATTTTTCTAGTAGTCATGCATGGATGTGAGAGTCAGACCATAAAGAAAGATGAGAGCCAAAGAAGTGATGCTTTCAAATTGTGGTGCTGGTGAAGACTCTTGAGAGTCCCTTGGACAGCAAGGAAATCAATCAGTCCATCCAAAAGGAAATCAGCTCTGAATATTCATTGGAAGGACTGATCCTGAAGCTGAAGCTCCAATACTTTTGCCATCTGATGCAAATAGCCAATGCATTGGAGAAGACTCTGATGCTAGTGGAAATGATTTAATGACTGAATGAGAAGAGCAACAACAAGGATCATATGGGACAGACCCTGATCCCCCTGCTCCCACACCTCCATGTCCTCTCCTGCTTCTTGTTTGTAGGAAAACTTAACTCTTCTAGGCCTCTCCCAAATTCCAAAGAATAAATTTAACAAAGTGAGAAAATGTAGGAACAAAGGAAACCAGTCCAGTATGACAAAATAATAATAGTTTAACCATTAAACAAAGTCAAAGACTTTTAGTTCCTTCTCAATGGCTCTAAATAATTTTCTGAGCCATATCTTTTACCTATTTTTGTAGATTCTGAAATCTACAGGTGGAAGAAGTTCATTGTATGCTGACACAAGCACACAGACTCCCAACCAGTTGGCCAGAAAGCTGAAGATGTTGACTCCTGATTACCTCACCACCAATCAACCAGAAGAATGCTCATCTTGGAGTTTGGGTCTTTTAAGCATTCGTTGCCTTGACTCCTTGTTTGGGGCCCTGAAATAGACATTTTTGCATTCACCAAAACTCAGTGTCAGTAGATTGGCTTTAATGCACACAAGTGAGTGGACTCAAGCTTGGTTTTGTAATATGTTGTTATTGTTATTGCCTTTTGGTTAGAGACCTCACATTAACTCCTAAATCATTTTCTGAAATAATTTACTTCAAGCTGATTTGAAAATACTAAAAATACACGTACAAATTATACAAAAATCTCCTGATTGTCAAGACCTGTTAAATCTCTGGAATGAGAAAGAGAATATCTCTGAATCACAGTACATTGTTGTTGAAAGCCATTTTAGAAAGTGTTTTAACGAGTGCTAAGAAAAGATTACATTTTCTCAAAAACAGTAGGAAATGAATTCTTTTATAATGTTTCCCACAGTGTCTCTTTTTAACAAAGTTATATTCACTTACATTTAGTTCAAGAAAACAAGGTAACCCCTTTTATACATTAAAATTAAATAGATGTTAATTTCTGTTCTCTTCCCAAGGATATTTGCTAAAGACTTTTTCCCCCCAGAGAATGGTTATTAACACATAAATGTATGAATTTTCAATTGGATAAGATGTGTCCATTAGATCATGTCATTTTAAAAGTAATTCTACATTTATTACATAAGCTCAAAACAACTTTTTGAATAGGAAATATACACATTCTGAGAAAATGAAGTTTTCAAAGTGTTAGTGTAAAAATAAAAATATTCTCGGAATCAATTACAAAGATTTATATTGAGATCAAAAATATATTAAAAAAAAAATCAATCCAATCTGTAAGGCCAACATGTTATATATGCCTTGGATGAGTAGTTTGATCTATTTTTAAATGTTCAAATGATAGCAAAATGCGACTGTGAGTTCTTTCAAAGTGTCAGCTGCAGTAGCAGGCTCGTGGTTTCACAGAAGCTGCAGGATGCTCAGGTAGCATGTGTATGGGCCCTGTCTACTCCTCTGATTACTTAGCTGTTGAAGGTCACAATGAACACAATAAGAAACTCCCAAGGAAACAAGGTTTTAATAAGTATAATTTAACCCTAAATTCATAAGGTGTTATTGCTCTTAATAGTTTTTTATTCAGTTCAGGATCTAAAACATTCACTTCTGAAGCCACTAATTTTTGTATAAGCACATGACAAATTGATAACACCTATCAATATAAACACTGGCGATATTTAAAAAAGGGGAAATCTGTATGATGTGAGACTGTGGGGAAGGATTTCTAGACATCAGTTATAACTAATTATTTTATGCTGAAAATGTACCTGGCCAGAGTATCTATTCAATTCATTGAACAGTTAACCAATCGAAGTCTTTCTAATTAAACCAGGTGCTTTTGAACCTAGTACTAAAGGCAAAGAGAATTGAGGCTTTTGCAAAGTGTAAAATACAGAAAATGTCCACACAAAAAGAGTAGGAAAGAAGTGGTCTGTGGCTTTCAGAAGATGGTACACTGCTGGCAAACACATAAGATATTTCAGAACCATTAATCAACTGTGTGGATTCTGTCTTCTCCAAAGTAGAGTGGTTTTCATATTGGAAAATTTAGAATCAACAATATAAAAGTTTGGCAGCAGCTCCTAACAGAAGACAGCTTTTTATGGCAGCTTTTGCTAAAATGAGTTCAAGCCTCTTGGGCCACACAGGAGGGAGTTTGATGTAGAATTAGAGGTTAAGGGTGTATTTCTGGGAGTCAGAGAGATCTGGGTTTGGTTTTGTTTGACTGCTTATTAGCTGTGTGACTCTGAGCAGTGTCTAGCCCCCTCTGATCCTTCATTTCCTCATCTTTAAAATAGAGATAATAATGTATGTTGGGCTGCTGTAGCATCAAAAGTGAGCAGAGTCTGGTAAGGAGTACATGACAGTAAAAGATAGCTTTTACTATTATTATTCCAAGTTCTGAATCATGTTACTAACATATTTCTTTTAAGTTTTATAATTTATAGACCTTCTTTCACATGCTTTATTGCAGTTAGTCCTCGTTACAATAGTGAGAATTAGGATTCTCTACATTCATTTTATAGATGGGAGAATAGAGACATAGAGATATTTCTCCATCCCCTCCAACCTGCTGCACCAGGCTGTGAAAGGGGTTCCTGAACAACGCAGACTCATACTGATACTTTCTCTGTCTTCTCAAGAGTAATTCCAGTACTTTTTGAAAAATCAAGGAGTAGAGGAAAGACGCCATCAGTCTTGAGAAGTGAATCAGTTCTAAGTTTCTAATTAAAGATAGGAAGAATTTATAAACCATAGAGTGAGGTTTATGCTGATCCCCAAATTTTAAGGAGATAATTTGTGAGCAATTTTTTAAAAAAGCAAATTAGGTAGGGTCAAGAAGTCCTGCCAAGTTAGCTTCATTTTCTTTTTTAAAAAGGAGCAGAATCAAGATAGCTCAGGAAAATGATTTTGTTATTGTTTTAGTGTCACTAAGTTGTACTTGACTCTTTTATGACCCCGTGGACTCTAGCCCGTCAGGCTTCCCTGTCCATGGGATTTCCCAGGCAAGAATACTGGAGTGGGTTGCCATTTCCTTCTCTAGTGTATCTTCCCAACCCAGGGATCAAACCCATGTCTCTTGCTTAGCAGGTGGATTTTTTTTTACCACTGAGCTACCTGGGAAGCCCCAGAAAAATGATAGATATATGAAAATTTTGCCCTTGATTCTTATGAAATAATGGAAAATCAATTGTATGACAGCCTTGCATATTCAAAAGAATGATAGTCTTATACTTTCATACCAGTTAATTATGTAAAGAAAAGTTTCCTTAACATGATCTCTGGTTTCCACAACTGTGTATGACAGGCAAGGGGGGGGTACTTTTATTAAACCCATCTAACAACAACAATAAAAGGACACTGAAACCCAGAATAATTTAGTGGCTTTCCCAAGTTTTACAGCTGTAAGTCTTGAGTTCTGTACTGGAATCCGGACTTTTGGCTTTGGAAACTTCTGTACACTCACAGCTATAGTTAGACCGCAAATTATTAATTTATCTGCAATTAATCTTCAGTATTTATTCAATTTATCTGCAATTCTCTACATTCATTTTATAGATGGGAGTTAATAGAGCCCCATTTAGCAGTTAGTCCTCGTTACAATAGTGAGAATTAGGATTCTCTACATTCATTTTATAGATGGGAGAATAGAGACATAGAGATATTTCTCCATCCCCTCCAACCTGCTGCACCAGGCTGTGAAAGGGGTTCCTGAACAACGCAGACTCATACTGATACTTTCTCTGTCTTCTCAAGAGTAATTCCAGTACTTTTTGAAAAATCAAGGAGTAGAGGAAAGACGCCATCAGTCTTGAGAAGTGAATCAGTTCTAAGTTTCTAATTAAAGATAGGAAGAATTTATAAACCATAGAGTGAGGTTTATGCTGATCCCCAAATTTTAAGGAGATAATTTGTGAGCAATTTTTTAAAAAAGCAAATTAGGTAGGGTCAAGAAGTCCTGCCAAGTTAGCTTCATTTTCTTTTTTAAAAAGGAGCAGAATCAAGATAGCTCAGGAAAATGATTTTGTTATTGTTTTAGTGTCACTAAGTTGTACTTGACTCTTTTATGACCCCGTGGACTCTAGCCCGTCAGGCTTCCCTGTCCATGGGATTTCCCAGGCAAGAATACTGGAGTGGGTTGCCATTTCCTTCTCTAGTGTATCTTCCCAACCCAGGGATCAAACCCATGTCTCTTGCTTAGCAGGTGGATTTTTTTTTACCACTGAGCTACCTGGGAAGCCCCAGAAAAATGATAGATATATGAAAATTTTGCCCTTGATTCTTATGAAATAATGGAAAATCAATTGTATGACAGCCTTGCATATTCAAAAGAATGATAGTCTTATACTTTCATACCAGTTAATTATGTAAAGAAAAGTTTCCTTAACATGATCTCTGGTTTCCACAACTGTGTATGACAGGCAAGGGGGGGGTACTTTTATTAAACCCATCTAACAACAACAATAAAAGGACACTGAAACCCAGAATAATTTAGTGGCTTTCCCAAGTTTTACAGCTGTAAGTCTTGAGTTCTGTACTGGAATCCGGACTTTTGGCTTTGGAAACTTCTGTACACTCACAGCTATAGTTAGACCCGCATAAATTTGGATTAATTTATCTGCAATTAATCTTCAGTATTTATTCATTTCCTTAGTTAAGCAATATTACTGAGTGTGTAAGATATCAGGAATTAAGCTTTTGTTTTGTTTCTCCCCCTACTCTCAGAACTGTCATATTACTAAGTCAGTTGTAAGTAAAGTTCCTGCTAGCAATGGAAATGATGTGAAGGTATGAGTTCTCTGACCCCTGGGATTTGATGGAAACAGCGCTATCAGTCATGGAGAACAGCAATGAATGTTAACAACTTTTCTTCTTTCAGGAAGGAAAAGACTGGGATTTTAGGGAAGATCTTTTTTTTTAAAACTGCATTTAATTTATTTTACACAGGTTCACAGATATACCCAAAATGACTACTCTACATAAATATGTCATTCATGTCAATGAAAGGGGATCAAGCAACACAAAAACTCTGAGCAGAAGCCATGAAAAAACAGGAGAAGGTGTCATAAACTCTGAGACACAACATGGACAAACCACCAATGGATCCGGAGGGGGTCAACACAGGGGTTCCAGTGTTAGTCAGACCAGTGACAGCGAAGGACATTCAGATGTAGGCAGAAGCCATGGGTCCACCACCCAGGGAAAGTCCGGATGCATTTCAAGGTCCTCCTATGGCCAGTCAGGAGACACCTCTAGGCACTCAGAGTCACGTCAAGGGCGCACAGACACACATAGGCAAGGAGAATTTGTTCATGGAGAGCCAGGAGCCAGCACGTCCCACGGACACGGAAGCGCCATGAGCCATCAAGAGACAGCTCCAGACGCTCTGGGACTGGCTGTGGACAAACCTCCACAGGATCCAGAAGCAGTCGACACAGGGATTCCAGTGTTAGTCAGATCAGTGACAGTGAAGGTCATTCAGATATAGGCAGAAGCCATGGGACCACCATCCAGGGAAGGTCCGGATCCACTTCAAGGTCCTATTTAGGGAAGATCTTGACAAGAGTTTTTGACTGGTATGTGACATTGACCTGGCAGCAGCAACTAGCTGGAAGGCCAATCAGATAATTCTTCAAAATAAACTGCAAAATAGCACACTGATTAATATTAATTGATTAACTGGCTGAGATTCTCAATCTGGAAGGCAGCAACACTAGACTCTTTCTTTGGCTTTAACTCCTAGATTATTATTATCTACATTTGAATAAAGAAATAGAAGACATGTTTATTATCTAGGAGGAATACTTAAAAGTGGCCTAATAAAGACTCAAAGTAATCTAAGTGACCTGAATTATTGTTGAAACAAAGATGATGAAATATATGTAGGAATTTAAGGAAGGGCTTACAGACTGAAAAGGCATATACCAAAAAGATGCTGAAGCATCTTTTGGAAGTTAAGGAGGTCTTAACTGACCAAATCTGGGGTAATGCAAAGCATCAAAATAAATAGTGACAGTAATAAATTATACCCATATAAAATAGGAAACCTTGAGTCCATACTAATATGAATAACTAAGTAAATAGGAAAAATTTGATATGCAATGGGATATTGGTATAGTCTCAAAGTATTTCCCCACAAACAATTAATAATTATATATATGGAAAAGAGTAACCACACAGTGGGAGTGCTCAATTAACATGATATTAACCAAATGATCAAAGTTAACATTACCAGTAATGGGCTCAAGTCAACATCATGTGCCACCAGATAGAATGCAATGAGAAGAATATAGCACTGATTCTACAGCGCTACTCTATGGTACATAATGTGAATCTAATCCTCAGTAAACATCATGTAAAACCAAACTGGGGACATTCTACAAAATAACTTGCCTAATTTTCAAAAGTATCAAGATTATATAAGGCACGCCATGAGCCATCAAGAGACAGCTCCAGACGCTCTGGGACTGGCTGTGGACAAACCTCCACAGGATCCAGAAGCAGTCGACACAGGGATTCCAGTGTTAGTCAGATCAGTGACAGTGAAGGTCATTCAGATATAGGCAGAAGCCATGGGACCACCATCCAGGGAAGGTCCGGATCCACTTCAAGGTCCTATTTAGGGAAGATCTTGACAAGAGTTTTTGACTGGTATGTGACATTGACCTGGCAGCAGCAACTAGCTGGAAGGCCAATCAGATAATTCTTCAAAATAAACTGCAAAATAGCACACTGATTAATATTAATTGATTAACTGGCTGAGATTCTCAATCTGGAAGGCAGCAACACTAGACTCTTTCTTTGGCTTTAACTCCTAGATTATTATTATCTACATTTGAATAAAGAAATAGAAGACATGTTTATTATCTAGGAGGAATACTTAAAAGTGGCCTAATAAAGACTCAAAGTAATCTAAGTGACCTGAATTATTGTTGAAACAAAGATGATGAAATATATGTAGGAATTTAAGGAAGGGCTTACAGACTGAAAAGGCATATACCAAAAAGATGCTGAAGCATCTTTTGGAAGTTAAGGAGGTCTTAACTGACCAAATCTGGGGTAATGCAAAGCATCAAAATAAATAGTGACAGTAATAAATTATACCCATATAAAATAGGAAACCTTGAGTCCATACTAATATGAATAACTAAGTAAATAGGAAAAATTTGATATGCAATGGGATATTGGTATAGTCTCAAAGTATTTCCCCACAAACAATTAATAATTATATATATGGAAAAGAGTAACCACACAGTGGGAGTGCTCAATTAACATGATATTAACCAAATGATCAAAGTTAACATTACCAGTAATGGGCTCAAGTCAACATCATGTGCCACCAGATAGAATGCAATGAGAAGAATATAGCACTGATTCTACAGCGCTCTACTCTATGGTACATAATGTGAATCTAATCCTCAGTAAACATCATGTAAAACCAAACTGGGGACATTCTACAAAATAACTTGCCTAATTTTCAAAAGTATCAAGATTATATAAGGCAAATAAGGACAAAGAAACTTCCAGTTTGAAAGAAACTGAGAAACCATGATGAATAAATGCACTATGTGGCTTTGATTTGGAATGGTTACAATAAAGGACATACCTGGAGAACTGGCAAAACTTTAATGGGGCATGAAAACTAAATGGGAATAATAGCGTTGCTTTTCTGGTTTTGATAGCTGTTTTGGGGATAATGTAGGAAAATATCTTTGTAGGACATACACACTAAAGTACTGGAGATGATAGGGCATCAGGTTGGCAATTAACTCTCAAATGGTTCAGGAAAAAAATGTTCTTTATGTTGTGCTGGATTTGAATTTCTTCCGTAAGTATAAGACGGTTTCAAAATTTTTAAAAATTAAGAAAATCTAGATGGACTAAACAAAAGGCATTACATGTTAATAAAAAAACCCAACTGTCTACTCTTCATTACATAAGACTATGCAATAAATATGGGAAATTGAATCTATCAGACTATGAATCTAATAGAAAGCAAAAAAGAAAAATGAGAGCTCAGGTATATACACTATACTACACTAATTTATAATAATTATAGAAACTTATACAAAATATTAAAATTAAAACAGATTAGATAAATATAAATAGAATTCCTGGCATTTCTTCTTGCATTATAATAAATTATCCTGTGTTGCCCTAGGCTGTCAGGACTACAATTTCCAGATCACTGATACAGAAGTGCGATTGTAGGCAGATGAAAAGTGAAACACAGATTTTTTTTTAAGTCTACTTAAGTAGTTTGGGTCAAAGATGCTGGAAGCTTGGACTACCATCTAGTGGCAATAAAAATGGAAGTAAGTGGATGGAACAAATATATACTTTGGACATAGAACTGGTAGGGCTAAATCAGTGAGGGAAGGATGATAGGAGGAGAAAAAAATCAAGAATGACTTCTAAATCTGTGGCTTTCAGAACTCGGGTGAAAGTAGATGGACCATCTTGTCTCTTTTTTGATTCTGAAGTGTATAATTGGGACTAATGGATAACAGTACAAGGAGGCTGATTTCAACTCAATGCAAAAAAAGAAAATTCTAAGAAAGAAAAGAAACAGAGACCAAAAAAATAGGCTCATTGATCATCTACCAAAGATTCTGTAAAAGGTACGCCTGAACTGGAAAAGAAGTACTAAATGACCTCTAAGGTTCCTTCTATAAAAATTCATGGCTAGGGCTTCCTTGGTGGATCAGTGCATAAAGAGTCCACCTTGCAGTGTGTTTGATCCCTGGCCCAGGAAGATCCCATGTGCTGTGGAGCAGCTGGACCCATGTGTCCAATTACAAGCCAGTGCTCTGGAGTGAGGCTGGACCCGTGTGTTCAATTATGAGCCAGTGCTCTGGAGTGCATGCGCCCAGAGCTAGTGGTCTGCAACGAGAGAGGCCACTGCAATGGGAGACCCACACAGGCCAAAGAATAAAGATGGATGAGAATGAATAAACAAATAAATAAAAAATCAATAAAAGAGGACGATATTTAACAAAAAAAGAAAAAAAATTCATGGGTAAAGGACTACAGCTTAGTGTTTCCATAAAGAATTCCATACAAGTTCAGCGAAGCTTTACAAAACCAAATTTATATTATGCACAGGCAATTGATAAAGACATTTCTACAATGTGTCAATATATATTTAACTTCTTGTTTTCAGGTTTTTCACATAATATATTCTGAATGTATTCAGATAATATATTCTGTAATCATGTCTACTAAAAATAAACATACATATCTGTAAACAACAAAACTCTGTAAAACTTAAAAGTAAAATAAAAGTTAAAAAAAAATAAAAATAAACTAATTTTGAAATTTGTGTTATTTTTGTCTCCATTTGATTACCATGTGAAGAAAATTCCATATGCACAACAGTGAAACTAGAGTTGATGCAAAATCTGCTTAAATCTAATCACCATCATTCTCACTTTCCTGCCAACTTAAAAGAAAAAAACAAAGTGGGCCTTTCAGCATGGCATTAGAATACATGAAGAGTTTTGTAATTTTTAAAAAAATATTAATTTTTTAGTGCTGGTAGTGGTATAAGTTTTGAATTCTCCTTTTTTCTAAAAATATCTAAATTAATAATAATAATACAATTCTGAGGGATGAAAGAAATGAATTTTAATTTTTTTATGCAGATTCTAAAGTACAATGGGTACAAAAGCAGCCAGTAGTACAGTAGAAATTGCCATTTTCAAGGGAAGGAGGCAAGTATAAATGACTACAGTTCATGAATCAAATGTCACACAAATATTTATGTTAGAAATATATAACTTATTTTCCATATTCAGAAAGGTGTTCCTTTCTTCCTTTAAAAAGACATTTTTTTTTTTGTCTCAAAGACTAATTCTATTTATAGGTGTTAATCTCATTGCTTAGTACTAATATCTTTTGGTGGCTGGAGAGGGTGGGGGAAGGGTGTTATACCAAGTCTATGGCTAGTTTTTCATCTCAGGAACAAACATCCACTCACTTATGAGATGAAAACTGGGCATAGTTGTGAATGAATCACTTACTTACCATTCTTTTACCCACTGTGAGTCAGACATTGCCAACTCTGGGGATGACAAATTTAAATAAAAATCAATAAAAGAGGACGATATTTAACAAAAAAGAAAAAAATTCATGGGTAAAGGACTACAGCTTAGTGTTTCCATAAAGAATTCCATACAAGTTCAGCGAAGCTTTACAAAACCAAATTTATATTATGCACAGGCAATTGATAAAGACATTTCTACAATGTGTCAATATATATTTAACTTCTTGTTTTCAGGTTTTTCACATAATATATTCTGAATGTATTCAGATAATATATTCTGTAATCATGTCTACTAAAAATAAACATACATATCTGTAAACAACAAAACTCTGTAAAACTTAAAAGTAAAATAAAAGTTAAAAAAAAATAAAAATAAACTAATTTTGAAATTTGTGTTATTTTTGTCTCCATTTGATTACCATGTGAAGAAAATTCCATATGCACAACAGTGAAACTAGAGTTGATGCAAAATCTGCTTAAATCTAATCACCATCATTCTCACTTTCCTGCCAACTTAAAAGAAAAAAACAAAGTGGGCCTTTCAGCATGGCATTAGAATACATGAAGAGTTTTGTAATTTTTAAAAAAATATTAATTTTTTAGTGCTGGTAGTGGTATAAGTTTTGAATTCTCCTTTTTTCTAAAAATATCTAAATTAATAATAATAATACAATTCTGAGGGATGAAAGAAATGAATTTTAATTTTTTTATGCAGATTCTAAAGTACAATGGGTACAAAAGCAGCCAGTAGTACAGTAGAAATTGCCATTTTCAAGGGAAGGAGGCAAGTATAAATGACTACAGTTCATGAATCAAATGTCACACAAATATTTATGTTAGAAATATATAACTTATTTTCCATATTCAGAAAGGTGTTCCTTTCTTCCTTTAAAAAGACATTTTTTTTTTTTGTCTCAAAGACTAATTCTATTTATAGGTGTTAATCTCATTGCTTAGTACTAATATCTTTTGGTGGCTGGAGAGGGTGGGGGAAGGGTGTTATACCAAGTCTATGGCTAGTTTTTCATCTCAGGAACAAACATCCACTCACTTATGAGATGAAAACTGGGCATAGTTGTGAATGAATCACTTACTTACCATTCTTTTACCCACTGTGAGTCAGACATTGCCAACTCTGGGGATGACAAATTTGAATAAAATGGGTCTTGCCTGCAGGGAACTTGGTGGATGTGAGATGCAGATAACAATCATCAAGACTGGAGTAGAAGCTACAACAAAGTCAACCCCAGCCTTCTGTGAATACTCACAGTAGGGCCAGGAAATGCTCTCAGAAGGGGCTATGTTAGATCTGAGTGCATTCATAGGAGTATCTGGATGCATTTGGGAAAAGGATAGATATTTAAAATGCAACATAAAAGCAGAGTCACAGGGAACAAAAATTCGAGATGACTGAGGGAGGAGGACCCATCCAGGTCAAGGGTTGAAAGGAAGGCAAAGAAAGAATTTCAGTAGGAGATGCGCGGTATTCAAACACAAAAAGGGAGAGACAGTTGATCCTCTGTGGATGAACAGTTCAGAATATGAGAACAAGGCTTCCGTAGTAGCTCAGTGGTAAGGAGTTCACCTGTCAATGCAGGACAAATGGGTTCGATCCCTGATCCAGGAAGATCCCACATGCTGTGGAGCAACTAAGCCCGTGAGCCACAACTAGTGAGCCTGTGCTCTAGAGCCTCGGAGCCACAACTATTGAGCCCATGTGCCACAACTACTGAAGCCTGTGTGCCCTAGAGCCGCAGTTCACAAGAGAAATCACTGCAGCAAGAAGCCTGCTCACCTCAACTAGAAAATAGCCTCCACTCCCTGCAACTAGAGAAGAGCCTATAGCAGCAGTGAAAACCCAGAATAGTCAAAAATAAAAATAAATATTTTTTTTTTAAAAGAATATGAGAACAGAGATTCAGATGTATCTTGACAAGTGATGAGAATCTATAGACAAATAGGCTCCAAAATTACAGAGAGCAGTATTACAGCCTACAGCTCTGCTAAGGTTTTTGTACTGTAGGGAGGCTCACAGGAATCCATAGAAATGCTTTTGAAAAGCGAATGACATAATGATGAGTGTTGCATTATAAAAAAACACTGTGACTTTAGTGTGATGAATGTGCTGGAATGGAACAGGACTTAACAAGGGGATTGCACTAATCTGAGAAATAAATGTTGATAGTCAAAACCAAGATGTGTAACAGTAAGAGTGACAGAAGAAGATGAGAGATTATAAAGAGGGACTTTTAATAGGGTTACAGGCTATATGGGACACAGGTATGTTGAGAATGAGTCCAGAATGTCTGGTCTGGGTGGCTGAGTGAAAAGAGGCTCCTTGCACTAAGAAATCCTGGAAGAGGAACAGCAATGAGTGGGAAGATGATGAATCCTGCTCTGTATTACATTGGAGGCACCTATAAGATGTCCATCTGGAAGTATACAGGATGAAATAACAAAGATTTGAGACTCATTCACATATAGGTGGTACGTGAATTTACCGCAACACATGACACTATCTAAAGACAGAATGGAGACTGAGAGTCAAGGAAATAGCAACATCTAGAAGAAAGAAAAGAGTACCAGGGAGAGTCTGAGATGAAACAGCTATTGTGTGAAGTAGAATCGTGGAAAGGAGTTAAACAGTCACCTGCATATCATACTGTGAAGAAGTCAAAGGAGGTGAGAATTGAATAGTGTCAACTGGATTTCACAACAAGCATGAGTGACCTGTTAAATGATATTTTAGTAGAACGGTGTGGGAAGAAGGCCAGATTTTGTAAGCTGAGATATGACTGGAAAAGTTAAAATATATCAATCGTGAGCACAGATTACTTAAAGACTATAAATAAAAAAGAGAAAAAAAGAATATTTGTGGCTCTAAGTGCTGAGGTGGGTAAGTTCCTACGATGTACTGCTGAGAATATAGAATACATGGCTACAGAAGAATATCTTACTGCATTATTACCTCTTTATAATAAAAAGTATTACATTCCATGAGGGCAGGGACTATTCACTGCTATATCTGCACCATCTAAAATAATAGTTGGCTCATAATAGGACATTAGTATTTTTTGAATGAATGAATGAATAAATGTGAGTGTATATGTATTCACTGATAGAGAGAAAGAAAGAAAAATATAAAAATACACATCAAACCCATAGATATTATTATTTGTAGGGAGATAATAATTGGGGGAGAAGAAGAAACTGTTACTTTCTGTCATATAAATTTATATATACATGAAATCCAGATGAATCAGTTTCAAAGTAACTAGTTTATTTTACTAGGATTAGTTATTAATATGAGACTAATTTTACCAAGGCATTAATTAGCAATTTAAAATAAAACAGAAATCTAAATGCCAAGTGAATGGAAACACTCATTCATTTTATCCAGGAATTTTTCCAGAGTGGGGAAAGATCCTTGCACTAAGAAATCCTGGAAGAGGAACAGCAATGAGTGGGAAGATGATGAATCCTGCTCTGTATTACATTGAGGCACCTATAAGATGTCCATCTGGAAGTATACAGGATGAAATAACAAAGATTTGAGACTCATTCACATATAGGTGGTACGTGAATTTACCGCAACACATGACACTATCTAAAGACAGAATGGAGACTGAGAGTCAAGGAAATAGCAACATCTAGAAGAAAGAAAAGAGTACCAGGGAGAGTCTGAGATGAAACAGCTATTGTGTGAAGTAGAATCGTGGAAAGGAGTTAAACAGTCACCTGCATATCATACTGTGAAGAAGTCAAAGGAGGTGAGAATTGAATAGTGTCAACTGGATTTCACAACAAGCATGAGTGACCTGTTAAATGATATTTTAGTAGAACGGTGTGGGAAGAAGGCCAGATTTTGTAAGCTGAGATATGACTGGAAAAGTTAAAATATATCAATCGTGAGCACAGATTACTTAAAGACTATAAATAAAAAAGAGAAAAAAAGAATATTTGTGGCTCTAAGTGCTGAGGTGGGTAAGTTCCTACGATGTACTGCTGAGAATATAGAATACATGGCTACAGAAGAATATCTTACTGCATTATTACCTCTTTATAATAAAAAGTATTACATTCCATGAGGGCAGGGACTATTCACTGCTATATCTGCACCATCTAAAATAATAGTTGGCTCATAATAGGACATTAGTATTTTTTGAATGAATGAATGAATAAATGTGAGTGTATATGTATTCACTGATAGAGAGAAAGAAAGAAAAATATAAAAATACACATCAAACCCATAGATATTATTATTTGTAGGGAGATAATAATTGGGGGAGAAGAAGAAACTGTTACTTTCTGTCATATAAATTTATATATACATGAAATCCAGATGAATCAGTTTCAAAGTAACTAGTTTATTTTACTAGGATTAGTTATTAATATGAGACTAATTTTACCAAGGCATTAATTAGCAATTTAAAATAAAACAGAAATCTAAATGCCAAGTGAATGGAAACACTCATTCATTTTATCCAGGAATTTTCTTTCCAGTAAAGGTAATCTGGGAGATTACTTTTAGATCAGAAGAAAGGGAGAGGGATGCGCTAAATGAATTCTGTGCTAGTACTCAGTCATTCAGTCCTGTCCAATTCTTTACCACGCAACAAACTATAACCTGCCAGGCTCCTTTGTCCATGAGATTTCCCAGGCAAGAGGTCTGGAGTGGGTGATCATTTCCTTCTCCAGAAGATCTTCCCTACCTAGGGAGTGAACCCTCATCTTCTGTGTCACATAATTTTAAAAATTCATGCCTGCAAATGATCTCTGCTGGTCACCAGAGCCTGCTGCTTATCCTTGTAATTGCCTTGTTCATCCACAAAGCTTTGCTACACTGATTAGTTTTCTTGGTCTCCTAAGAAACATGGCTGCAAATCACATGGTAAATGGTTTCTTTCTGATAATATTCCTTTCACTTTCACTGATAGTATGTGTACATTCCTATTAGTTTTCATCAAAAAATAAGTTTAGTCCCTAACTAGGGAGACTTTGCCATGACCCCCTTTTCCCATGTTATCTTTTGGAAGTATTCCTTTTAAAGATCTGGACTTTTTTTGCTTCATTAAAAAAAAAAAACTTTAGCATAAATTAAAGACTATATATTTAATTGATTCCTTATCTTTAAAATTATTTACAGAGTAAAATTTAGCAGGGAACTCCAGAGGTGCATTTAAAATGATAAATTTTAAATGATAAATTAAAATAATTTAATTTACAAAGACTTTTTCAAGGACAAAGTGTACCCATACTGTTAAAATAAAATTTCTATTTTTCTTGCTATTTTTACTACAACTATAAAGTATTACTAAGTCAATGCAGAAAAATATGATTTATCTCATCTATTCTAAACACAAAATGTGCTTAGAGGTATACAACAGAAAGCAGCTTAAATATTAAACCACATTTCACGCTATCAACTTTGCCCTAGAGACAGGATGTGTTCAGGAAAATATCCTTAGCTAATATTTTGCTGATATTAGCAGAAATTCTCAAGGTAAAACACAGATTCCTTGTAAAAAAAATATTTTTCATTTTTTTATAAATAGAATCTATTCACTCTCCACTATATTCATTAGTACAACATTTAGTGAATTCCCCTAGAAATAGGATTGCCATATTTTCCACTGTTGGTAAAGTCCAACATTTTTATTTATGGTTCTGACTTTGGAAAAAAATAATAATAACTTGGTATCGCTGTTCACCAAGTGTCTTTTCTAGAAATTAGACCCTCAGAAAGGTGGTAACATTCTTGCATTCTTGAACAGGATTACCTCTTCCTAACCATGATTAGGAATTCTCTTTCAAATAACTGAGTATCTTTGCACCAGAAAATTAGCCACACCTAGATGAAAGTACTTCATGACAAATTCATTTGGAAGCATCAGTGTCTTTGCTGCAAGCCATGGCTTGCAATGGCTTAGTAGAGAAAATGATGGCAGCCTTCATAAAAATTCAAGAATTCCATTTAATAAAAACTGCATTTAGTAAGAACCTACAATATTCCAGGCACTGCATGGTACAGGGAACAGAAAGGATAGAAAAAACTTATAATAAGTAACTCTATGGGGTGTGTTGTGATATACTACATATCAAAAGTAGAAAATAATCTTTATGTTTTAGGGAAAGTTTAGAAAAGAATATACTTGCTTATTCCTCAAGGCAGCTGGTTTACCACACTTTCCATAAATTAGCATTATTTGTAAAAGAAGCTTATAATTCTTTTATAAAACAGCTTCAACTAAAGATAAAGACAATCACTGAGTAAATATTGTATTCATTGGTATGACTAAATTCTCAAGGCTAGAGTCATGTATTTTCACTTAGGCATTGTGAGATATAGAACACAGACATCAATTGACATGTATTAAAAAACATGTATTCGGGCTTTCCTGGTGGTCCAGTGGGTGAAGAGTCTGCCTTGCAGTGCAAGGGGTGCTGTTTAGATCCCTGGCGTGGGAAGATCCAGCGTGCCATGGAGCGGCGGAACTGGTGTGTCCAGTTATAAGCCAGCACTCTGGAGAGCACGCGCCCAGAGCCAGTGCTCTGCACCGAGAGAGGCCACTGTGGTGGGAGGCCCACACGGGCTGAAGAATAAAGATTGATGAAAAATAAATGAATAGAAAACTAATAAAAGAGGCCAAAATTTAGAAAAAAAATAAGAAAAAAATCCATGTATTAAATATTTTCTTTCTAAAAGAAATCTGTGACTTTGCCCTTCTACTGGTGACTTTTCTAAATTCTAACAGTGACAACTATTGATTCTGTCCCAAATACAGATATCGAACTATTTTAAATAGCTTAGGATTTATTATTAAGTGGCAGTACTAACAGACAATTAGTGCTGGCAGATAAGAAAGTAGAACTGATATTTTTTATTCTGAGGTTTTGAACTCTGTAAGTAGTTAAATGAAAGAAATTTAGCAAATTTAAATGGACTCCCTTGCTCTAATCATTATTGTAGATCATCTTTCTTCTACTCCGTGTATAACAGCATGGGTACAACTGACTCAATTTTACATAATAATTCTATTCGTTCAACTTTCTCCTTTGTGTAGAAAAATAGAATAGAAGAATAGAAGAATATTTGCTAAATTATTCTTAAGAAGTTTCAATATGCTTGAAATACTTCATAGTAGTAATAATTTTAAAAACTGGAGATAAAAAAGAAAAATAAATATGCCCTGAAGATCCCTCCACAAGTTTGCTCAAACTCATGTCTATTGACTAGGTAATGCCATCCAACCATCACATCTTCTGTCACTCCCTTATCCCCCTGCCCTCAGTCTTTTCCAGCAACAGGATCTTTTCCAATAAGTTGACTCTTCGCATCGGGTGGCCAAATTATTGGGGCTTCAGCCTCAGCATCAGTCCTTCCAAAGAATATTCAGGGTTCATTTCCTTTAGGATTAACTGCTTTGATCTCCTTGCTTCAAGAAGAATCTCCAAGGGACCCTCACGAGTCTTCTCCAGCACCACAGTTCAAAAGTATCATTTCTTCAGTGCTCAGCATTCTTTATGGTCCAACTCTTGCCTTCTTACATGACTAGTGGAAAGACCACAGCTTTGACTGTTAGGACCTTTGTTGACAAAGCAATGTCTCTGCTTTTAAATATGCTCTCTAGCTTTGTCATATCTTTGCTTCCATGGAGAAAGCATCTTTTAGTTTCATGGCTACAGTAGCTGTCCACAGTGATTTTGGAGCCCAAGAAAATAGTCTGTCACTGTTACCATTGTTTGCCCATCTATTTGCCATGAAGTGATGGGAGCAGATACAATGATCTCAGCTTTTGTGAATGATGAATTTTAAGCCAGCCTTTTCATTCTCCTCTTTCACCTTCAACAAGAAGCTCGTTAGGTCCTCTTCACTTTCTGCCATTAGGGTTACTCTGCATACCTGAGGTTATTAATATTTCTCTGCAATCTTGATTCCAGTTTTAGCAAATAAGAAATTTAGCAAATTTAAATGGCAGATAAGAAAGTAGAACTGATATTTTTTATTCTGAGGTTTTGAACTCTGTAAGTAGTTAAATGAAAGAAATTTAGCAAATTTAAATGGACTCCCTTGCTCTAATCATTATTGTAGATCATCTTTCTTCTACTCCGTGTATAACAGCATGGGTACAACTGACTCAATTTTACATAATAATTCTATTCGTTTCAACTTTCTCCTTTGTGTAGAAAAATAGAATAGAAGAATAGAAGAATATTTGCTAAATTATTCTTAAGAAGTTTCAATATGCTTGAAATACTTCATAGTAGTAATAATTTTAAAAACTGGAGATAAAAAAGAAAAATAAATATGCCCTGAAGATCCCTCCACAAGTTTGCTCAAACTCATGTCTATTGACTAGGTAATGCCATCCAACCATCACATCTTCTGTCACTCCCTTATCCCCCTGCCCTCAGTCTTTTCCAGCAACAGGATCTTTTCCAATAAGTTGACTCTTCGCATCGGGTGGCCAAATTATTGGGGCTTCAGCCTCAGCATCAGTCCTTCCAAAGAATATTCAGGGTTCATTTCCTTTAGGATTAACTGCTTTGATCTCCTTGCTTCAAGAAGAATCTCCAAGGGACCCTCACGAGTCTTCTCCAGCACCACAGTTCAAAAGTATCATTTCTTCAGTGCTCAGCATTCTTTATGGTCCAACTCTTGCCTTCTTACATGACTAGTGGAAAGACCACAGCTTTGACTGTTAGGACCTTTGTTGACAAAGCAATGTCTCTGCTTTTAAATATGCTCTCTAGCTTTGTCATATCTTTGCTTCCATGGAGAAAGCATCTTTTAGTTTCATGGCTACAGTAGCTGTCCACAGTGATTTTGGAGCCCAAGAAAATAGTCTGTCACTGTTACCATTGTTTGCCCATCTATTTGCCATGAAGTGATGGGAGCAGATACAATGATCTCAGCTTTTGTGAATGATGAATTTTAAGCCAGCCTTTTCATTCTCCTCTTTCACCTTCAACAAGAAGCTCGTTAGGTCCTCTTCACTTTCTGCCATTAGGGTTATATCATCTGCATACCTGAGGTTATTAATATTTCTCTCTGCAATCTTGATTCCAGTTTTAGCTTCATCCAGAATGGCATTTTGCATGATGTATTCTACACAGAAGTTAAATCAGCAGGGTGACAATATACAGCCTTGATGTACTCCTTTCTCAATTTTGAACCAGTTCATTGTTCCATGTTCAGCTTTAACTGTTGCTTCTTGACCTCCATACAGGTTTTTCAGGAGGCAGATAAGGTGGTCTGGTAGTCCCATCTCTTTAAGAATTTTCCAGTTTGTTTCAATCTACACAGTCAAAGGTTCTAGCATACTCAGTAAAGCAAAAGTAGATGTTTTCCTGGAATTCTCTTGTTTTTCCTATGGCACAACAGATGTTGATGATTTGGTCTCTGGTTCCTCTGCCTTTTCTTAATCCAGCTTGTACATCTGGAAATTCTCAGCTCACGTATTGCTGAAGGCTAACTTGAAGGATTTTGAGCATGACCTTGCTATCATGTGAAATGAGTGCAATTGTGCAGTAGTTTGAACATTCCTTGGCATTACCTTTCTTTGGGATTACAATAAAGCAGAAGGATAGGTATCAAATAGGAACATTTATGTATTCTGAGTTGTAATGACTCATAAACAAAAACCAACATATCTCTTTCTTGCCTGAGTCATACTTTTCAGTATTAATGCATGCATCTTGATACATTTCAGATGTGGAAATAAGCTTGTTCTCCCAAATTTTCTTGGAGTGCTTTCATATTATTAAGCAATGCTTATATTGTCTATTAGAGAAAAGTGTTGATAGATAAATCTCAACTGGGCTATTCCATCCATTTTTTTTCTTATTTTTTATTCATACTGTAACAGGCAGGTATCCAGACTATCACACAGAACTATATCTATGACTAGGGACATTACTGATCATGGTTTTCTCAGCTGAATAGTATTCTGGGAAGCTCCCAGAAAATACCATTAAGAATTCACAGCAGGGCTTCCCTGGTGGTCCAGTGGGGAAAGAATCAGCCTTGCAGTGCAAGGAGCACCAGTTCGATCCTTGGCCCCGGGAACATCCCACATGCTGCAGAGCGGCTGGATCGGTGTGTTCAATTATAAGCCAGTGCCCTGGAGGCATGTGCTCAGAGCCAATGCTCTGTAACGAGAGAGGCCACTGTGATGGGAGGTCCACACATGTCAAAGGATAAAGATGGATGAAAATAATAAATAACTAAGAAAAAGCTCATAGCATGAAGTTAAAAAAAAAAAAAGAAAGAATCCACAGCAGTGAAAATTGTTCCTGAAGCTGCTACTCCTCCTACTGCCCACTGCCCTCTTTCCTGCACTATCAGCAGGAATCATGTGCCCTACACCTGACAACTCTTCTAAAAAATTGTGTTATAGCTTCCCAAACTGTCACTTCCATATCCTTGAATTTTTGCAATTCTGAAAAGCTGTTAAGTATTGTTTTAGCTGTATTTCTACTAGGATATAGAATGCAGATTATTTCAATGGTATTTTGATAGTAACATAAGGAAAAGTGAAAGCAAACATACATTGATAAGCTTCAAATCAGATTCAGAAGCTGTATTACTATACTTCTTTGATGTCATATTCAGAAAAACTGGCAAGAAACAAGTTTTTCTTGAGAAACTAGATCATCAATTACAATATGATTGGATGCATGCTAAGGGAATAATAAATGATTTTGGCTTATGAAAGGAGGACTATATGAGGTTCCTTTGTAATTTACCAGTATATTATTAGAGTGTTCAATATGTCACATGCTTATCAATAACTCTGCAGTTCTATTACTCGCCCTTGTCATTAAAGGTTATTTTACTTTGAATTTACTATCCTGTAAAACAACAGAGCTGAGGACTAAAATGCCGCAAATCTCTACCCATCCTCATTTCCTCCATTTTTATGCCTGTTTACTCAGTTGTCTCAGTAACCTGAAAAAAATCAGGTTAATATTTAGCACCTTTCTCATTGTGCTATTATGAGGATTAAATGAACTAGGATATGGAAAGTGCTTGGAGAAAGAAGTGGCAACCAAATTCAGTATTCTTGCCTGGGAAATCCCATGGGCAGAAGAGCCTGGCAGGCTATACTCCATGGAACTGTAACAGTTGAATATGACTTAGTAACTACCCGACCACCACCACTATGCAAAGTGCTTAGAACAGTGTTTAGCACAGAGAAACACAACAGAAAAGCAAAAAAAAAAAAACCCCAAAAACAAAACCTACTGCGTTCAATGGGGTTAGTAGAGTTTTGGCAGACTTAATACACTTTCCAATCTTTGGTTGTTGTCTGCTCTTTAAATAACTGCCACTTATCAAATTTTCGTGTAGTAATCAAGAAGGGTATCACGTATATCTGAAAATATGACTTGAATACACCCCCCTTTTCCAACTATATACCTTTAGGAAGCTAAGCTTTCTTTACATACTTCAAACATAACGAAAATCCAATTATCTTCTATTAAGCTATCCATTACAGAGAATAGTAAAATTAACAATAATGCTACCTTTTTCACTACTTTTTAGAAAAGTATAGTTATAGTCATAAAAATATCTTATTTATATTGATATGTAGTTGGTTTGCTATTTTTAAATAACTAGCTTAAGAAATTCTCAGTTTTAATTTTTATTATGGTAAAAATCAATAGTACTAACTCATATAAGCAACAGTCCTTTGGAGTCATTTGTGATTTTTGAGAATGCAAAAAGGCCCTCAGGCCATTGTTGTCTTCATATTCTCTGAGTTATTCTACGATTAAAACTTTCTGAATAGATATATCAATTATTACCAAACCTAACTAACAAATTCTTCTATGAAATAGTATTTTGTGATAAAAAGAACAAAATATTAGGAGTAAAAATTCCAACACTGAACCCATTGTTAATTCCAAAAAATACCAACACTGAATCCACTGTTAACCAAGTGAACACAAACAAATAATTTTTAAAGTCAAAATAGTATGCCGATTCTGGCAAAATTCAGTGGTGAAAACTTTCTGTATTTTTTCTTCAGCTTTTGGAGTAGCTGGCTTTAGTTTTTACAAAAAGTAAAATAAATAAAGAAAGAAAAAGACCAATTGTTATCTCTAGGTTGTGCTTAAGCTGAAAGGTATTTTGTTCTAGGGAGAAGATGAGAGTTAGCTGAGCTCAAGGCCTCAGCTATAGGAAGAGATGACCATGAGACTGTGTGAACTCATAATAATTAACAGAAATCCTTAGGACATTATAGGATGTACCACAAAGGTGAAATCAATTTTAGGTAAGTGAAATCTCAAAGGACAGGGTAAAGTCAAGCATTAACAAACAGGCATTGCTTAAAGCAAGTCAATTTCCACGTGTCCATTTCTGCTTCTTCAAAATGGAAAGATAATACCTCACAGCATTATTAAACACATTAAAATGAGTCTACATAAGTAAAATTTCTATGTAAACTATAATGTGCTAAACAAATTGATATTTTAAGTAACTAGTGAAGTCCTGGTTCTGCTCTCAGAGCACATGACTTTCAGGTCATACTTCTTTATTTGGATCCATCACTTACCCTTCCTATACTCAACTCTCCCTTCCTGTGTGAGGGACAGGGGAGATATGTGATGTGGAGAGCCAGAAAGATGGCAGAAACCTGTTGCTATGCAACATGACCCTATGTTTAGTTAGTAATGCCTCAGAAAAGTAATGGGAATCTTGTGGAGAAAGAAGAGGGCAGAGGTTCATGGCCCAGTGTGACTAGAAGAGGAAGCTGGGAGCTGGGCAGATGCAGGAACACAACCCAGGAAAGGCAGGGGAATGATGGGAATGGCTTTAGTCAGCTCTGGTTATGAAAGAGGGTGTGGATCGTGGGTAACTAAACCCCTGCTCCAAATGACGTCTGACATTCACTTCATATGATCAGAATTGTAATACATGGCTTTCTCTTCAGATTGTTATGAAAGTTACATAAGATAATAAATAGTGAAATATTTATAATTTTAGTAATCATTATTAAGTAAGATAGCAAAACAGAGTCCTATATATCCTTTTCATAGAGACAATCCAGGTGTTGAAATAGCTTTGTATCTAACTGGATTCATGCTCTGTAAAGAGTATTGTCATGTTTTACTAAAGATTTCTAGCAGGAACTAGAAATGCACTGTTCTATGGAAAAGAAGCACTTCCTTCTGTATGCAACAGTTTGTTCTATGCCCCTTTGAATTTTAAAGAAAGAAAAGTAAAAACATATTTGTGCTTAAGCTGAAAGGTATTTTGTTCTAGGGAGAAGATGAGAGTTAGCTGAGCTCAAGGCCTCAGCTATAGGAAGAGATGACCATGAGACTGTGTGAACTCATAATAATTAACAGAAATCCTTAGGACATTATAGGATGTACCACAAAGGTGAAATCAATTTTAGGTAAGTGAAATCTCAAAGGACAGGGTAAAGTCAAGCATTAACAAACAGGCATTGCTTAAAGCAAGTCAATTTCCACGTGTCCATTTCTGCTTCTTCAAAATGGAAAGATAATACCTCACAGCATTATTAAACACATTAAAATGAGTCTACATAAGTAAAATTTCTATGTAAACTATAATGTGCTAAACAAATTGATATTTTAAGTAACTAGTGAAGTCCTGGTTCTGCTCTCAGAGCACATGACTTTCAGGTCATACTTCTTTATTTGGATCCATCACTTACCCTTCCTATACTCAACTCTCCCTTCCTGTGTGAGGGACAGGGGTAATTTGTGATGTGGAGAGCCAGAAAGATGGCAGAAACCTGTTGCTATGCAACATGACCCTATGTTTAGTTAGTAATGCCTCAGAAAAGTAATGGGAATCTTGTGGAGAAAGAAGAGGGCAGAGGTTCATGGCCCAGTGTGACTAGAAGAGGAAGCTGGGAGCTGGGCAGATGCAGGAACACAACCCAGGAAAGGCAGGGGAATGATGGGAATGGCTTTAGTCAGCTCTGGTTATGAAAGAGGGTGTGGATCGTGGGTAACTAAACCCCTGCTCCAAATGACGTCTGACATTCACTTCATATGATCAGAATTGTAATACATGGCTTTCTCTTCAGATTGTTATGAAAGTTACATAAGATAATAAATAGTGAAATATTTATAATTTTAGTAATCATTATTAAGTAAGATAGCAAAACAGAGTCCTATATATCCTTTTCATAGAGACAATCCAGGTGTTGAAATAGCTTTGTATCTAACTGGATTCATGCTCTGTAAAGAGTATTGTCATGTTTTACTAAAGATTTCTAGCAGGAACTAGAAATGCACTGTTCTATGGAAAAGAAGCACTTCCTTCTGTATGCGCAACAGTTTGTTCTATGCCCCTTTGAATTTTAATAAAGAGAAAGTAACTTGATATTCCCTTGTATAAAATCCAACAGCTAGTTTCTGGGAGCTAGAAAAAATGATTCTATCATTCTGCCAAAGATCACAATAATTTTCTAGCTCTTGTAACAGGGCAGTTTCAGCATGAATGATAAGGCTTCTATAGAATGTTCATGTTTCCATAAATGTTCAAATCTCATATAAATATTCTTTAGAAAAGTGTTCAGTAGCTACTGGACACAGGTGAGCAAAGTATACATTTATAAAACAAGGCAGCAAACATAAAACTACCCAGGATCCCTTACAATATCCTTTTGCATTACAGACTTCATTTACATTTACAGAACTAGGTTAGAATAACTATTGGTTGTAGACCTAAAGAAATATACTAGCCAATATCAGGAAACTCATTCCACAGAACTGTAAAACTTATGTAAAATAAGGAGTCTGGAATTAGGAACTCTCAGGGCCTTTTTGTTCTCACAGTCTACGTATCAGTAACTTTTACTAGGAGTTAGAAGCTGAAAGATGGGCTCCTAAAATGAAAACTTTAAAGAGAGGGATCTGGAGTGGCACAGACTTAGCATCAAAGTCCACATCAAATGTAAGACCTTGAGTTAGCACCATGACCTGTTTTGAATGCCTACTATGAGAAAGTCAATCTAATGTACCTTAGCACCTTTTAGAATAAGAATGAGGTTTAACATTGTTTGAATAGCTTTGAGGTGCAGAATAACCACAAATGTCACATTCTCATTCTTGAACAATTTAATCTGGGTCAATGCCAAGCTAAGGAAGGTACTTGGTAAAATACAACAGCCCCAGTAATGACATCTTGGAGCATTAAAGCTGGGGTTACTGTATGAAACAGAATGGCGGAACTGTGTGGACATTGATCAAGTTACATTTTCCAGATTGTTATGAAAGTTACATAAGATAATAAATAGTGAAATATTTATAATTTTAGTAATCATTATTAAGTAAGATAGCAAAACAGAGTCCTATATATCCTTTTCATAGAGACAATCCAGGTGTTGAAATAGCTTTGTATCTAACTGGATTCATGCTCTGTAAAGAGTATTGTCATGTTTTACTAAAGATTTCTAGCAGGAACTAGAAATGCACTGTTCTATGGAAAAGAAGCACTTCCTTCTGTATGCGCAACAGTTTGTTCTATGCCCCTTTGAATTTTAATAAAGAGAAAGTAACTTGATATTCCCTTGTATAAAATCCAACAGCTAGTTTCTGGGAGCTAGAAAAAATGATTCTATCATTCTGCCAAAGATCACAATAATTTTCTAGCTCTTGTAACAGGGCAGTTTCAGCATGAATGATAAGGCTTCTATAGAATGTTCATGTTTCCATAAATGTTCAAATCTCATATAAATATTCTTTAGAAAAGTGTTCAGTAGCTACTGGACACAGGTGAGCAAAGTATACATTTATAAAACAAGGCAGCAAACATAAAACTACCCAGGATCCCTTACAATATCCTTTTGCATTACAGACTTCATTTACATTTACAGAACTAGGTTAGAATAACTATTGGTTGTAGACCTAAAGAAATATACTAGCCAATATCAGGAAACTCATTCCACAGAACTGTAAAACTTATGTAAAATAAGGAGTCTGGAATTAGGAACTCTCCAGGGCCTTTTTGTTCTCACAGTCTACGTATCAGTAACTTTTACTAGGAGTTAGAAGCTGAAAGATGGGCTCCTAAAATGAAAACTTTAAAGAGAGGGATCTGGAGTGGCACAGACTTAGCATCAAAGTCCACATCAAATGTAAGACCTTGAGTTAGCACCATGACCTGTTTTGAATGCCTACTATGAGAAAGTCAATCTAATGTACCTTAGCACCTTTTAGAATAAGAATGAGGTTTAACATTGTTTGAATAGCTTTGAGGTGCAGAATAACCACAAATGTCACATTCTCATTCTTGAACAATTTAATCTGGGTCAATGCCAAGCTAAGGAAGGTACTTGGTAAAATACAACAGCCCCAGTAATGACATCTTGGAGCATTAAAGCTGGGGTTACTGTATGAAACAGAATGGCGGAACTGTGTGGACTTTGCATGGAGTTGAATTTAACTCACCAAACAGAGAGAGCAGAATATTGTTTAAAATTCTCTAAAATTGATGTACAGATACACATTTTTAAATGACCATAACTGTGAAACCACTGGGAAACCCAAGTGTAGAAAGAAAAATTGTAAGCTTTAAACCTTGAGTCATCGCAGGCTAAAATGAAGAGTATAGCAAACCATGATATTTGATGACAAGTCTTGAGAGAAAAGAAGCTTGTTGACACAAGCGCTTTGCAGCTTCCATAAGCGGTGCTGAAGAAGTCATTCCAGTAACAGAAGAGTACAAAAAACTAGGCTGTTGAAGAGACTGGGGGTTGGGAGGTGTGCATGAAGGATTTAGAGAAGATTCTTTCAGATTACATTCACTTTTTCTTATTATCTTGAATGACAGTTCTTATGTTTAACGTTTATTGAGAGGGGACAAGAAGTTCTCAGAGTTATTCACCCGAAACTATAAACTCTGTTTAATCCACCAAGAATATAAATTTTAACCAACAGGCTAAGTTAACCACAAAGCTGACTGAAAAGGCTTACTCATCTAGGCTATATATGAAACCCCGGCTAAGTGATTACTAACCCATCATTCTAGGAATAATAATCTCGTCAGTCTTGGTTTTTTTGGTTGTTTTTTGTTTTGGCCACTTCTATTGGTCTTTCATTTATGTATCTTTGTTCTTTGGCCCGTGTGGGCCTCCCATCACGGTGGCCTCTGTTGTCGCAGAGCACCGGCTCTGGGCGCAATAGAGTTAGGCACCCCAGAGCTCCAGCTCGGTAATGAAAACTCCACATGCATAATTTGTAAGACCTTGAGTTAGCAACATGACCTGTTTTGAATGCCTACTATGAGAAAGTCAATCTAATGTACCTTAGCACCTTTTAGAATAAGAATGAGGTTTAACATTGTTTGAATTGCTTTGAGGTGCAGAATAACCACAAATGTCACATTCTCATTCTTGAACAATTTAATCTGGGTCAATGCCAAGCTAAGGAAGGTACTTGGTAAAATACAACAGCCCCAGTAATGACATCTTGGAGCATTAAAGCTGGGGTTACTGTATGAAACAGAATGGCGGAACTGTGTGGACTTTGCATGGAGTTGAATTTAACTCACCAAACAGAGAGAGCAGAATATTGTTTAAAATTCTCTAAAATTGATGTACAGATACACATTTTTAAATGACCATAACTGTGAAACCACTGGGAAACCCAAGTGTAGAAAGAAAAATTGTAAGCTTTAAACCTTGAGTCATCGCAGGCTAAAATGAAGAGTATAGCAAACCATGATATTTGATGACAAGTCTTGAGAGAAAAGAAGCTTGTTGACACAAGCGCTTTGCAGCTTCCATAAGCGGTGCTGAGTATGTCATTCCAGTAACAGAAGAGTACAAAAAACTAGGCTGTTGAAGAGACTGGGGGTTGGGAGGTGTGCATGAAGGATTTAGAGAAGATTCTTTCAGATTACATTCACTTTTTCTTATTATCTTGAATGACAGTTCTTATGTTTAACGTTTATTGAGAGGGGACAAGAAGTTCTCAGAGTTATTCACCCGAAACTATAAACTCTGTTTAATCCACCAAGAATATAAATTTTAACCAACAGGCTAAGTTAACCACAAAGCTGACTGAAAAGGCTTACTCATCTAGGCTATATATGAAACCCCGGCTAAGTGATTACTAACCCATCATTCTAGGAATAATAATCTCGTCAGTCTTGGTTTTTTTTTTGGTTGTTTTTTGTTTTGGCCACTTCTATTGGTCTTTCATTTATGTATCTTTGTTCTTTGGCCCGTGTGGGCCTCCCATCACGGTGGCCTCTGTTGTCGCAGAGCACCGGCTCTGGGCGCAATAGAGTTAGGCACCCCAGAGCTCCAGCTCGGTAATTGGACACATCAGTCCAGCCGCTCCGCGGCACGTGGGATCTTCCCAGGGACCAAACCGGTGCTCCTTGCACTGCAAGGCGGTGTCCTTATCCACTGGACCACCAGGGAAGCCCTCAGCCTTGTTTGAATTAAACTCACCGCATGACATAGCTTCTCTTCTTAGTCAGAAAGCTACAGTCACTTGGAGTTCAGCTTTCCATTTTGCAAATTGCTAAAGTAAAGGCTGCCTCCAGCCTTTTCTAATCCAAATGTAACATAAAATTGCATCTTTCAAAACAGCCACATGCAAATAGGCTGGTTGGCAACAATCAGAAATGACATGCCTTGGTGAAAAATTAGGTGAACAATGAGTCTAAACGTCTAAATTATCAATGAATTCTCAAACAGTTCTAAGACAAAAAACAAATAACAATCACTATACGTGTATACCCTGAGCAGGGCATGATGTTTTCTTCCCTGTGATCCATCTTCCTCAAATATGAAAGAGAGCAATGTCAACATTAGAGTTTGTGAAGGAAGTAATGTCTACTGCAGGGAAGAACACTCAAAAATGCAGAAAATCTCTATCTACTTCTCTTTTCAAAGCAGCCCTTTGTTTAAGTAAAATCTAATAATTTAGTCAAAGATCCTGTTAGGAAAGTACTGAGCTAAAACCCTTGGTACGAAATTAAAAATCAGATCAAATCAAGTATTGTTATTCATTTTATTAGTTCCAATTACTAAGAGTTGGCAATCAATGAAGAAGTATAATTTAACACTTAATTTTCAAGAAATCAGATCAATATCAAGTATTGTATTCTTACCAACCCAAAAAGAATAAATAAATTTTAACCAACAGGCTGACCAAAGCTGACTGAAAAGGCTTACTCATCTAGGCTATATATGAAACCCCGGCTAAGTGATTACTAACCCATCATTCTAGGAATAATAATCTCGTCAGTCTTGGTTTTTTTTTTGGTTGTTTTTTGTTTTGGCCACTTCTATTGGTCTTTCATTTATGTATCTTTGTTCTTTGGCCCGTGTGGGCCTCCCATCACGGTGGCCTCTGTTGTCGCAGAGCACCGGCTCTGGGCGCAATAGAGTTAGGCACCCCAGAGCTCCAGCTCGGTAATTGGACACATCAGTCCAGCCGCTCCGCGGCACGTGGGATCTTCCCAGGGACCAAACCGGTGCTCCTTGCACTGCAAGGCGGTGTCCTTATCCACTGGACCACCAGGGAAGCCCTCAGCCTTGTTTGAATTAAACTCACCGCATGACATAGCTTCTCTTCTTAGTCAGAAAGCTACAGTCACTTGGAGTTCAGCTTTCCATTTTGCAAATTGCTAAAGTAAAGGCTGCCTCCAGCCTTTTCTAATCCAAATGTAACATAAAATTGCATCTTTCAAAACAGCCACATGCAAATAGGCTGGTTGGCAACAATCAGAAATGACATGCCTTGGTGAAAAATTAGGTGAACAATGAGTCTAAACGTCTAAATTATCAATGAATTCTCAAACAGTTCTAAGACAAAAAACAAATAACAATCACTATACGTGTATACCCTGAGCAGGGCATGATGTTTTCTTCCCTGTGATCCATCTTCCTCAAATATGAAAGAGAGCAATGTCAACATTAGAGTTTGTGAAGGAAGTAATGTCTACTAAAGGGAAGAACACTCAAAAATGCAGAAAATCTCTATCTACTTCTCTTTTCAAAGCAGCCCTTTGTTTAAGTAAAATCTAATAATTTAGTCAAAGATCCTGTTAGGAAAGTACTGAGCTAAAACCCTTGGTACGAAATTAAAAATCAGATCAAATCAAGTATTGTTATTCATTTTATTAGTTCCAATTACTAAGAGTTGGCAATCAATGAAGAAGTATAATTTAACACTTAATTTTCATATTTGAAATAAAACAGGAGGGTTCATAACAAATATTCTAATTATTTTTTATGGTTAGCTATTGTTCCATGTTCAATTATAGCAGGTGTAACATAATATCCCATCAGTTGTATTGTTATGGTTTTATTTTTCAAATGTATTAGTTGTGTTCTGTAGTTGTTTGATGGAAGTAATGGTAAGTTCAGCTACCATCAATCATTATGATTTTTTTTCTTCTTTTTTGACCATGAAATTCCCAATCTGAATACCTACTTTTTCAATTTATTTTATTTTTGGCCTCTTTTATTGTTTTTTTAATTTATTTATTTTTATCCATCTTTATTCTTTGGCCTGTGGGCCTCCCATTGCAGTTGCCTCTGTCATTCAGAGAACCGGCTCTGGGCATATGCGCTCCAGCGCACTGGCTCACAATTAGACACACTGGCCCAGCCGTGGATGCAGGATCTTCCTGGGCCACGGATTGAACCAGTGCCCCTTTCACTGTATAGAGGACTTTCTACCCACTGGACCACTAGGGAAGCCCCAATCATTATAATGTTTTCACCATGGGAAAATGATAATATTTAGAGCAGCCCTCTTATTTTTGGGCTTCCTAGGTGACTCATTGGTAAAGAATCCATCTGCCAATGCAGGAGATGAGGATTTGCCCCCTGGGTCAGGAAGATTTCCTGGAAGAGGAAATGGCAACCCCAGAAACTCCAGTATTCTTGCCTAGAAAACTCCATGGACAGAGGATCCTAGAGGGTTGCAGTCCACGGGACTGAGCAAAGAGTTGCACATGACTGAGTACTCCTCCTCATACTTTTATTCAAAAGAAAACAAATAGCCATGATGTTTTCTTCCCTGTGATCCATCTTCCTCAAATATGAAAGAGAGCAATGTCAACATTAGAGTTTGTGAAGGAAGTAATGTCTACTAAAGGGAAGAACACTCAAAAATGCAGAAAATCTCTATCTACTTCTCTTTTCAAAGCAGCCCTTTGTTTAAGTAAAATCTAATAATTTAGTCAAAGATCCTGTTAGGAAAGTACTGAGCTAAAACCCTTGGTACGAAATTAAAAATCAGATCAAATCAAGTATTGTTATTCATTTTATTAGTTCCAATTACTAAGAGTTGGCAATCAATGAAGAAGTATAATTTAACACTTAATTTTCATATTTGAAATAAAACAGGAGGGTTCATAACAAATATTCTAATTATTTTTTATGGTTAGCTATTGTTCCATGTTCAATTATAGCAGGTGTAACATAATATCCCATCAGTTGTATTGTTATGGTTTTATTTTTCAAATGTATTAGTTGTGTTCTGTAGTTGTTTGATGGAAGTAATGGTAAGTTCAGCTACCATCAATCATTATGATTTTTTTTCTTCTTTTTTGACCATGAAATTCCCAATCTGAATACCTACTTTTTCAATTTATTTTATTTTTGGCCTCTTTTATTGTTTTTTTAATTTATTTATTTTTATCCATCTTTATTCTTTGGCCTGTGGGCCTCCCATTGCAGTTGCCTCTGTCATTCAGAGAACCGGCTCTGGGCATATGCGCTCCAGCGCACTGGCTCACAATTAGACACACTGGCCCAGCCGTGGATGCAGGATCTTCCTGGGCCACGGATTGAACCAGTGCCCCTTGCACTGCAAAGAGGACTTTCTACCCACTGGACCACTAGGGAAGCCCCAATCATTATAATGTTTTCACCATGGGAAAATGATAATATTTAGAGCAGCCCTCTTATTTTTGGGCTTCCTAGGTGACTCATTGGTAAAGAATCCATCTGCCAATGCAGGAGATGAGGATTTGCCCCCTGGGTCAGGAAGATTTCCTGGAAGAGGAAATGGCAACCCCAGAAACTCCAGTATTCTTGCCTAGAAAACTCCATGGACAGAGGATCCTAGAGGGTTGCAGTCCACGGGGACTGAGCAAAGAGTTGCACATGACTGAGTACTCCTCCTCCTCATACTTTTATTCATATATTATAGAAAACAAGAAAGTAGCATTTGATAATAATTAGATAGCATCAAAGAATTTTAAAATATTATGAAACAAATAACATTAAGTTAGAATGCCTAATCTGATGATTTATTATATATGTCAGTTTTGTTTAATTTTATGAAAGCAATTCAATTTAGTACCAGTGAAATTCCTCTCCAGTGTACTCTACGAAACAATGCAATTTGTTGTATACTGCATAAAAAGTACTGGGCGAACTATGTGATGACTAATTTTTGTGTCAACTTGTCTAGGCCATGGTACCCTGATATTTGGTCAAATATTCTAGATGTTTCTCTGAAAATACTTTTAGATGAGATTAACATTTAAATCAGCAGAATGTGTGAACCAGATTATCCTCCATAATATGGGTAGGTATACTCCAATCAGTTGAAGGCCTTAGTAAAAAATTAGACTGAAGTCCTCTGAAGAAGGGGAAATTCTCTCAGTATACTGCCCTCAGAGTTAATGGCAGGGTTTATAGCCTGGTGGCTTTTCCTGCAGATTTTTAGACTTGCCAACTCCCAAAATCATGTGAGAAAATTCTGTAAAATAGATCCCTCTGCAGCTATTTTTATTAAAAGTAAGTTAAGCTAAATTAAAATTCAGTTTCTCATTTATAGCCACATTTTCAAGCTTTCAGTAGTCACATGTGGCTAGTGGCTACCATACTAGATAGCACAGGTCCCAAATAATTCTTTCATTGAATAAAAGTTCCTTAGACCACATTTATCTAGCATAAGTATTACTTTGGCCCTCTTATTTTGGGCTTCCTAGGTGACTCATTGGTAAAGAATCCATCTGCCAATGCAGGAGATGAGGATTTGCCCCCTGGGTCAGGAAGATTTCCTGGAAGAGGAAATGGCAACCCCAGAAACTCCAGTATTCTTGCCTAGAAAACTCCATGGACAGAGGAACCTAGAGGGTTGCAGTCCACGGGGACTGAGCAAAGAGTTGCACATGACTGAGTACTCCTCCTCCTCATACTTTTATTCATATATTATAGAAAACAAGAAAGTAGCATTTGATAATAATTAGATAGCATCAAAGAATTTTAAAATATTATGAAACAAATAACATTAAGTTAGAATGCCTAATCTGATGATTTATTATATATGTCAGTTTTGTTTAATTTTATGAAAGCAATTCAATTTAGTACCAGTGAAATTCCTCTCCAGTGTACTCTACGAAACAATGCAATTTGTTGTATACTGCATAAAAAGTACTGGGCGAACTATGTGATGACTAATTTTTGTGTCAACTTGTCTAGGCCATGGTACCCTGATATTTGGTCAAATATTCTAGATGTTTCTCTGAAAATACTTTTAGATGAGATTAACATTTAAATCAGCAGAATGTGTGAACCAGATTATCCTCCATAATATGGGTAGGTATACTCCAATCAGTTGAAGGCCTTAGTAAAAAAATTAGACTGAAGTCCTCTGAAGAAGGGGAAATTCTCTCAGTATACTGCCCTCAGAGTTAATGGCAGGGTTTATAGCCTGGTGGCTTTTCCTGCAGATTTTTAGACTTGCCAACTCCCAAAATCATGTGAGAAAATTCTGTAAAATAGATCCCTCTGCAGCTATTTTTATTAAAAGTAAGTTAAGCTAAATTAAAATTCAGTTTCTCATTTATAGCCACATTTTCAAGCTTTCAGTAGTCACATGTGGCTAGTGGCTACCATACTAGATAGCACAGGTCCCAAATAATTCTTTCATTGAATAAAAGTTCCCTTAGACCACATTTATCTAGCATAAGTTGCCCTATATTTAAATTTTACTTTAAGGGTTTATTACCAATGTGAACTTTATGCATTTAGTTTCCTCATATGTAATGTGATATTAGTAGAATTTAATACCTAGGGTTGTTTTGAGAATTAAGTATTATAATTATGGAAAGTACTTGTTTTCTGTAAGCATTCAGTAAAATTTCAATATTATTGTTAGCAATATTACCATAGCACCCAATTCTAAAATGCTTAACAATTTCAAAATTGTTAGGTATTTTATAATTAACTTGCATATTTAATATGATTTTATTTAATATATTAGGTTCTCTACTATTAATGGAATCTTATAATCAATAAAATACGAAATATTTTCCCAGGACAATATATGTTTGAAATTTGCATCTCAAAGTAGCATAAAATTCTAAAAGCCTCTTAAGATGTAAATTAGGCAGGAATACTGAGATGAATAGCTTGAAACAAAGATAATTTGTGTTTATTTTATACCATAACAATAAATCCAAATTTATGTTCTACCCTATCCTTCATATTATGAAAGATTCCCAGCAAATATTTATTTCTCTGTTTAAAGATAGAAGAAAAGACCCAGAGCTCTCTAGTTTCCTTCAGTTTTATAGTTATCTTCCTTCCATCTCTCCCCTGCTCCCTTCCTCCCTCCCTCCCTTCCCCTCTTTTTTCCCAAAGACTGTGCAGCTTAAAGGTGAACAAGACCTAGTGGCTTATCTCAAGGAGTTTACAGCCAAGTAAGAAAAGATACAGTAAACGTCTAGGTAATTTCAATTCAGCCTGTTAAGTGCTTAAACAGGTGTGATGACTGTGTGATAGGGAAACTCAAATGTTGGCATTTCAAGAAAGTTCAAAGAAATATTTCCTGGGGAAATATTTAAGCAGAGTCTTGAATATAGAACACAAAAGTGAGGAAGGTAGGAAAAAACCTTTCACAAGCAGGGACTTAATGACGTGAACAGGCACAACGGTGGAATTTTAAGTAGCTCAACCCTGGTAGGCAAGAGCCAGCATTCAAGACGTTGGGAAGGGGTTTTTTTGTTGTAAAGAATAGGTAAAACTAGCTACCTGGGGTGTCCACTGATAGGACTGTCCCAACAGAACTCTATTGTTTTCAAGATATTCTAGCTTTCAAGTTATAGCAAGAAGATGTTCCTCTACTAAGAAATGGGGGACCAAAAAGTTTCAAAATACTGCATGTGGGAGAAACAGACATGGAGCACAGCAGTCCACAAAGGGCAGGACCAGGTAATCAGGTATACCCAGAGGGCACTGCACAAGGGGGCAACGGAGCCCCAGTATAAGGGAGGGAAGTACTGAAATAACAGGTTGAAACACTGGAAGCCAACTTCACATACCCCACTTTTGACAATGTCTGGGTAATCAGAGGAAGTCCCATACAATGAGGAATAGCTGTCCTGCCCACAATGCAACAATGTGGACTGCTCTGAAGGGGTGTGTGAGAGCAGCAACTCAAAGTCTAAGGATAAAAAGGGTACACTGTCAGAAGTAACCTACAGAATTAACCACACTAGGGAAGAATTTTGGTGTCTGTAAATCTTTTGGTGGAAATATCCATTGTTAATTACCAGTGACATTCACACCTATATAAAAAGGAAAGAGTAACTCAGACTGAGGATCTCTGACTTGCAAGTCACTCAGAGAAAGAAATCAGAGGGGCTGTTTTTATTTTTGTATCTCCAAGGCTTTTCTTGTTATTTAGGTGCCTTGGATTTTTGACTCTTCTATCATCAGGTATCTGTGACAAGTTCTTCTCCATAGCAAAGATGTAAGCACTTGGTCAGTGGTTTCCAAACTAATATGTCCACCCTGGGGTTGGGGGTGGGGAGTACAAGGCATAAAGAAAGGATTAGATAAGCTATGTTATTTTTAAAATGTTATAACATTTTGGTTTGGGAGGTATTATTTCTTATAATGCATATGAAATATTATTTGTATATGTAATACATGATAAAACAAATATACATGTATATTTTGGGGCTACCTATTAAAGTTTTAATTCTAAGTTGCTTGAAATCAAAAAAATAAAACTTGGAAACAATAAAACATTAGAATCATAAGCATGTCCACTAGTTCTAGGCTCACTAACCAGTTTATGCCTATAATTTTGCTTACATTCAAGCAGAGAATGAATTCAGTGATTATGATGGGGGAAAAAACTAGCTACCTGGGGTGTCCACTGATAGGACTGTCCCAACAGAACTCTATTGTTTTCAAGATATTCTAGCTTTCAAGTTATAGCAAGAAGATGTTCCTCTACTAAGAAATGGGGACCAAAAGTTTCAAAATACTGCATGTGGGAGAAACAGACATGGAGCACAGCAGTCCACAAAGGGCAGGACCAGGTAATCAGGTATACCCAGAGGGCACTGCACAAGGGGGCAACGGAGCCCCAGTATAAGGGAGGGAAGTACTGAAATAACAGGTTGAAACACTGGAAGCCAACTTCACATACCCCACTTTTGACAATGTCTGGGTAATCAGAGGAAGTCCCATACAATGAGGAATAGCTGTCCTGCCCACAATGCAACAATGTGGACTGCTCTGAAGGGGTGTGTGAGAGCAGCAACTCAAAGTCTAAGGATAAAAAGGGTACACTGTCAGAAGTAACCTACAGAATTAACCACACTAGGGAAGAATTTTGGTGTCTGTAAATCTTTTGGTGGAAATATCCATTGTTAATTACCAGTGACATTCACACCTATATAAAAAGGAAAGAGTAACTCAGACTGAGGATCTCTGACTTGCAAGTCACTCAGAGAAAGAAATCAGAGGGGCTGTTTTTATTTTTGTATCTCCAAGGCTTTTCTTGTTATTTAGGTGCCTTGGATTTTTGACTCTTCTATCATCAGGTATCTGTGACAAGTTCTTCTCCATAGCAAAGATGTAAGCACTTGGTCAGTGGTTTCCAAACTAATATGTCCACCCTGGGGTTGGGGGTGGGGAGTACAAGGCATAAAGAAAGGATTAGATAAGCTATGTTATTTTTAAAATGTTATAACATTTTGGTTTGGGAGGTATTATTTCTTATAATGCATATGAAATATTATTTGTATATGTAATACATGATAAAACAAATATACATGTATATTTTGGGGCTACCTATTAAAGTTTTAATTCTAAGTTGCTTGAAATCAAAAAAATAAAACTTGGAAACAATAAAACATTAGAATCATAAGCATGTCCACTAGTTCTAGGCTCACTAACCAGTTTATGCCTATAATTTTGCTTACATTCAAGCAGAGAATGAATTCAGTGATTATGCCAACATAACAGCATTCTGTACTATATGAAAAATTGTATTTTAAGATAATAAATAATTTACTTGGTCTATGTGCTTATAATGCCAGCTGTGCTGTGCTGTGCTTAGTCACTCAGTTGTGTTCAACTCTTTGTGACCCCATGGACTGTAGCCCTCCAGGCTCCTTTGTCCATGGGGATTTTCCAGGCAAGAATACTGAGTGGGTAGCCTAATCTTTCTCCAAGGGATCTTATGACCCAGGAATCGAACCAGTTGTAACGCATCTCCTGCAAGTGAATTCTTTACCAGATGAGCTACCAGGGAAGACCCATGATGTCAGCTACTAAGCACCTGTTTCTAGGAAAAAGATCCATTTCAATGCAGTGGCTGAAAACTCAAATACCACACTCTGAATCACAAAAACTTAAAAGTTAAATATCAAGCAGTTAACTACCAACAATTAAATACTGCTTTTTAATGTGATTTTTCCATATGGTCCACATATGTTTCTGAGTCTACTAACTGGAGCCAGTAGAAATATAAATATGCATAAAAATAAAGACCATCAGTGGCCCAACTTCCTTTGCTTTGGCTTAAATTCAATATTTTGAGCAAGAGGAAAAATAATAAGAGTGAATTCTTCCTGTTCATTAACAACTTTACTCTCTTTTTGGACCTAGTATGATTCAAGATAAAATAAAAGGAAGAAGCAAAAGCAATTAATAAGATGACCAGATAAAAGAAGGGTAGAGAAGGAGGAGGACAATTGAGCTATGAATGCAGTGGACAATTTTTCCACCTGCTTAGTAGACAGGAAAGCCACTTACAGAAAGAAGAGAGCTGCACTCTCCTCTATTCCATTCCTCATTTTTGTCACTGCGCACATGCTAAGTTGCTTCAGTCATGTCTGACTTTTTGTGACCCTATGGACTGTAGCTTACCCGGCTTCTCTGTCCATGGGCTTTCCCAGGCTGGAACACTGGAATGAGTTGCTGTGCCCTCCAGGAGATCTTGACCCAGGAACTGAATCCACGTCTCTTACATAGATCATGAGTGCCATGTGGGATGTCCCATTTTTTGTTACTGAAATGTATTTAAATAAATGTAACAAAAGCAACTACTTTCCCCTTGTCATGGTTCAAAATAATTCTTGGATTATTTTAGGATGGGAAAAGTTAAATACCTTTCTCCTCTGAGGAAACTTTACATGTAAGAAAGGACTCATATCAAAGTGTTCAGAATATTTGTAAGAAAAAAGTAATAATTTTAAGAGCAAATAAATAAAAATTAGAACTGAGCTGAAGAGCAGGGAATATCTTGATCCAGGAGAAATTCAAATGCAGTTTAATTGCCAAATCGAAATAAACTGAGAGGTAAACATAGGGACAATGAAATTATTAATCCCAGTCAGGAAAGAGTGATGAGAATTAATAGAAAACCAACAAGCAAACCAACACCAGAACTGAACATCACAGCCTCAAAGGCAGCAACAAGTAGAACCACTAGAAGGCCAGAAAAAAAGAGAAAAATGCAAGAAATGAGAGAAAAAGAAAATAGCCCAGAAATTTCAACAATTTGCTACTACCTAGATGGCTGGTAATTACCTAATTTTCTTTCTTAAGCAGGGAATTTAAGAGTGTAAGTGTATTTTTAAATAATTAAAACTGACACATGGACCAAAAAATTGGTTCACTCAGTCCCTGTCATAAAAATAAATTAAAATATTCTTAGGGAAGCTTAGACTCTGGGAAGCTGAAGGGAAATATGGGGGAAAGGATACTACTATAAATCGTTTTATGTGAAAGTCCAGATTTTCCCAAGTTAATGACAGAACATATATGAATTTGTGGAACCCCAGTATTAGCCTAGATCTGGCAAAACACTCAAAAATCATTCCCTAAACAAGCTTTTTCTTATAAGCTAAGAACAAGCTTAGGCTTATTTTTAAATGACTCAAAGCAGAATTTTCTAGCAAAAATTAAGACTCTCCTTTTTTTTTTTAACCTTTATTTTACTTTTAACTTTTACAGAGTTTGTTGTTTACAGATGTGCATGTTCACAGATTAGTCATATGTATATCCCCCCCTTCCCACCCCTACCAACCCTGAAGGATTCCTTTTCTCACAGAGCAATGACTATAGCTATTTTCTTCACTTATGATAGTACAGGCCTTCATGTTACTTCCTTTCGCCTCCACCCTTTTCCTTTGATGAGTGCCATGTGGGATGCCCATTTGACAAAAAAACCTTTCCCTTGTCATGGTTCAAAATAATTCTTGGATTATTTTAGGATGGGAAAAGTTAAATACCTTTCTCCTCTGAGGAAACTTTACATGTAAGAAAGGACTCATATCAAAGTGTTCAGAATATTTGTAAGAAGAAAGTAATAATTTTAAGAGCAAATAAATAAAAATTAGAACTGAGCTGAAGAGCAGGGAATATCTTGATCCAGGAGAAATTCAAATGCAGTTTAATTGCCAAATCGAAATAAACTGAGAGGTAAACATAGGGACAATGAAATTATTAATCCCAGTCAGGAAAGAGTGATGAGAATTAATAGAAAACCAACAAGCAAACCAACACCAGAACTGAACATCACAGCCTCAAAGGCAGCAACAAGTAGAACCACTAGAAGGCCAGAAAAAAAGAGAAAAATGCAAGAAATGAGAGAAAAAGAAAATAGCCCAGAAATTTCAACAATTTGCTACTACCTAGATGGCTGGTAATTACCTAATTTTCTTTCTTAAGCAGGGAATTTAAGAGTGTAAGTGTATTTTTAAATAATTAAAACTGACACATGGACCAAAAAATTGGTTCACTCAGTCCCTGTCATAAAAATAAATTAAAATATTCTTAGGGAAGCTTAGACTCTGGGAAGCTGAAGGGAAATATGGGGGAAAGGATACTACTATAAATCGTTTTATGTGAAAGTCCAGATTTTCCCAAGTTAATGACAGAACATATATGAATTTGTGGAACCCCAGTATTAGCCTAGATCTGGCAAAACACTCAAAAATCATTCCCTAAACAAGCTTTTTCTTATAAGCTAAGAACAAGCTTAGGCTTATTTTTAAATGACTCAAAGCAGAATTTTCTAGCAAAAATTAAGACTCTCCTTTTTTTTTTTAACCTTTATTTTACTTTTAACTTTTACAGAGTTTGTTGTTTACAGATGTGCATGTTCACAGATTAGTCATATGTATATCCCCCCCTTCCCACCCCTCCCAACCGTCACACAGCACCCCTGAAGGATTCCCTTTTCTCACAGAGCAATGACTATAGCTATTTTCTTCACTTATGATAGTACAGGCCTTCATGTTACTTCCTTTACGCCTCCCACCCTCTGTTCCTTCCCCACAATGCCCATATGTCCACTGTCCATGTCTGTCTTTCCGTCACTTCACTGCATGTGCCATCATCACCATCCTACTAGATTCCATATATATGGGTTAATATACTGTATTTAAGACTCTACTTTTATTCACATTCTACCTTTCCACTCATGAACATCAAGACTATAATCTCATTTGTCAGGCATGTTTGCCTTCCAAAAGTATATTCTCAGATCTGCAGACCACTGGCAAGACCCTTTCCCACAACACTGGCAGGTCCCCACCACACTATGGCTCAGCTCTAGTCTTATTTGGCCCTTTATGCCTACTTAAGTCACATACCAGATGATACATGGGCTTTCCCCCATCAGGGTCTCCAATCCCATAAGGCTCTGTATATTCATTCTTCATTTTGCTTTCATCTTTGACTTCTCTGCAACACAATGTGTCCTTTGGAGCAGTCATAAGTGAAGTTATTTTAATCTTCAATCTCTTCTTGAACATAACCTTTATCTTCTTGTGGCCACTGACAACTGGCTTTCTTCTGATAGCACTCCATCGCCTGTGACACCTACAACTCTCATTAGGTAGCTGCTTTTCACACTTAGCATACAGGCATCTGAGTTTGTAATTTCTGGTGCATATAATAGCTACTTGAGAAATAAATATATTGAATGAATACACATAAAGTGAAGGCTAAATTTCAGTAGTATTCTCTGTCAACTCATTTGTGTATTTCTTGTCTAGCACAATTTGAAGTTATCTGTGCACTAAAATTAAGAATGGGGAAGTCTCTATTTCCCAAGTTAATGACAGAACATATATGAATTTGTGGAACCCCAGTATTAGCCTAGATCTGGCAAAACACTCAAAAATCATTCCCTAAACAAGCTTTTTCTTATAAGCTAAGAACAAGCTTAGGCTTATTTTTAAATGACTCAAAGCAGAATTTTCTAGCAAAAATTAAGACTCTCCTTTTTTTTAACCTTTATTTTACTTTTAACTTTTACAGAGTTTGTTGTTTACAGATGTGCATGTTCACAGATTAGTCATATGTATATCCCCCCCTTCCCACCCCTCCCAACCGTCACACAGCACCCCTGAAGGATTCCCTTTTCTCACAGAGCAATGACTATAGCTATTTTCTTCACTTATGATAGTACAGGCCTTCATGTTACTTCCTTTACGCCTCCCACCCTCTGTTCCTTCCCCACAATGCCCATATGTCCACTGTCCATGTCTGTCTTTCCGTCACTTCACTGCATGTGCCATCATCACCATCCTACTAGATTCCATATATATGGGTTAATATACTGTATTTAAGACTCTACTTTTATTCACATTCTACCTTTCCACTCATGAACATCAAGACTATAATCTCATTTGTCAGGCATGTTTGCCTTCCAAAAGTATATTCTCAGATCTGCAGACCACTGGCAAGACCCTTTCCCACAACACTGGCAGGTCCCCACCACACTATGGCTCAGCTCTAGTCTTATTTGGCCCTTTATGCCTACTTAAGTCACATACCAGATGATACATGGGCTTTCCCCCATCAGGGTCTCCAATCCCATAAGGCTCTGTATATTCATTCTTCATTTTGCTTTCATCTTTGACTTCTCTGCAACACAATGTGTCCTTTGGAGCAGTCATAAGTGAAGTTATTTTAATCTTCAATCTCTTCTTGAACATAACCTTTATCTTCTTGTGGCCACTGACAACTGGCTTTCTTCTGATAGCACTCCATCACCTGTGACACCTACAACTCTCATTAGGTAGCTGCTTTTCACACTTAGCATATAGGCATCTGAGTTTGTAATTTCTGGTGCATATAATAGCTACTTGAGAAATAAATATATTGAATGAATACACATAAAGTGAAGGCTAAATTTCAGTAGTATTCTCTGTCAACTCATTTGTGTATTTCTTGTCTAGCACAATTTGAAGTTATCTGTGCACTAAAATTAGAAGGTAACTTCCATGAGGCGAGGACCCTCTCTGACTTCTCATCACTACATCTGTGGTGCACTGAAAAGTGCCTGATGCATAGCATGAAACAGTATATCATGAGTGTTTTAATATAGGGGTGTGGCAGAGTGAAGAATGGGAACAAAGCTAACTATTACAAATGAGGAAGGTTGCTTTGAAAAATGAACCCATCACTAACAACTGCTATTTTTTTGAATAATCACAATTTATGTAACATTGGGCAGGATGCTATATAAGATTTATACACTAAAAATCAAGAAACATCAAAATGATAGGGTCTTTTACCTCTGAGCATAAAATGAAGATAATAATAAGAATCTTCTTTATCATACCCCATAAACACAGAAAAATGTATTTGTCATTAGACATAGACTATTGCTTAAACAACATTACCACATAAAGAAGAGAACATTTTAATAGCTAGAATTAAAATTCATGTACTAATTAAAAAAAATAATTTAGTTTCTGCTTTTTATACTACACTGAAATAATCTAACCACAAAATTAATCATTAAAAAAACTAGTACATGTTCTTTTAGAACTAGAGTCAGTTTCACTGTAGGCTCTTTTAATCTAAAAATAATTAGAAGGGCACTGTTATTGATCATAGAGGTGAAGATGCTTTATTACAGTTTGAATTTTGGTTTTATAGCTCATAAAAGTAGAATAATAATGAAGCCAAATAATTAAAAAAAAAACACCTCTAAAAATGCAATGAGGGTTTGGCTATTTCAAATGAAGTATTAATGTACCTTTAATAATTTTTGTTCAAATGTTCACATCTCTACTTTTAGTTATATTGCATTGCAGTCTGTGAACACAAAAACATTAACATACCTGTAAAATACCTTAGTGAGAATTAGGTCCTGCTGGATTAAATAACAGGTTAGTACTAAATGCCTAGAAAGTGAGCATAAAGACAATAGAACTCAAAGAGGGAGGTGGAGTTACCAAAGATGGATTTTTATCCACTGTAAAACTTGGCCTAGAATTGGTTCTAAGAAAAAGTTATATTAATGAGTAAATTCAAAATGGATTACAAATTCAAAATAAGATAAAAAAATTTTTCCATTTAAATCCAAGTATTTTGGTAGGCTACAAACACTCTTCTTGAATTTAGGTGTGTGTTTAAAATACCTTACTCTTGGGGTAAGATTCTTAGAAATCCCTTGCACAATTGATTTCCTTTTTCCTTTTCCAGTTTCTACAAGGCCCTCCTAAAGTAAACCTCTGAATTTCAGAAAAAAGAGAGATAGCCTTCTAGCTGAGTAGCCTTTGAAGGTTCATTAACAGAGACCAAATAGATCTTTCCATTCGGTTCTACATCTGAACTTCTGTGCTTTTCACAGAGCCAGGAACATTACAGAGGCTCATAAATATTTCTAGAAAGAATGAATGCCATCTTTCCATATGAAAATGTGAGATACACAGTGACATGAGAACACCCTCTATATTCTGAAAATAAGATACATTTTATTTTCAAATATAATGCTATTGAAAGTTGTAAAACAAAACCCCAGTTTTTAGTTACATAAAAAAGCAAGTTAACATGTAGTTCTTTGGCAACTCAGAGAATTTAAAATGATACAAGAGCTACTTCTGTGTTCAAGTTTTGGTTCATCAAATCTTTATTTGTTTCCTACCATATGGAAGAAAACCTAGGAGTTTAAAAGATGGGAAGGCATGGCCTAACTGCCCTGTAATGTCTTACAATGAAACTAAGCATCTGATATTATGTCCCCTAAAAATTCTCAAATAATTGCAATTCAAGACAGATGTGCTGTTAAAAAATATAAATTGTCACTTAATTCAAATTAAAAATGAATTTAATACCTAATGTATAAGGTGGTACAAGAAACTGTGGTGGAAACAAAAATAATATATAATATACACTTTAAATTACAATCTATATGAAGAAAATAATTTATGTACATGAATTACTTTAAGCAAGATAAAATGTTACGTTAATATTGTCAAGTTAAAATGGCAGCGATTCACAAACAAGAATGTTCAACATATATTCTATTCACTATCTACTGTAGCACAATTCTAAGACAGATACTGTTATTATTTCAGATTAGAAATTAGAGGTTTAGAGAGGTAAGAAATGTATAAGAGATTATGTTCCCCGAACATGTATTTGTAGTGATGATGGTGGGAACAGGTTAGAGAAAGTGTCAAGAACCTGACTTTTCTGAAATACGATTGAACCATTGAGATACTGAAGGAAGAACACTGGATACCAATTACAAGGAATCTTGTCACGTAAATGTGCAAAGAGTAGTGAACAAGAAAGGCAAGAAATACTAGCACCAGGGCGGGAAGCGTTGGTATGGGGTTGAAGCCCTAGTCAAATGATGGTAACAGCCTTTGAATTCATGTTTCCATTCCTTCTCACTTTCTATGTTCTACTCAAATTAATATATTAAGCAGCTTCAAGAGCAATGTTTTACAAAACAAAGCCCAATGACATACTATTGCTGCTAAAAAACCAGTTACCAACAAAGTCCACATAATACAGAGCCACTACAGAATATGAAACCCTTGAAATTATGGCAGCAAATTCAGAGACCCCAAAAATAAGGATCCACTTTGTCATTGTTCCAAATAAATCTCCCCAAATATTAATCCTGTGACTTTATTCACACTGAACCCTTATTCTCAAACCAGTTCCATATCTTGTTTTTCTATATTTAAAGACCCATTTCAAATGCTACCTTTACCATGGATCTTTCCTCTCTGCTTAAGCACAAAGTAGAACACAATCAATAATGACTAGGAAATGCTTTCTTAGATTTGGTAATTTGTGGATATGAATGATCTTTTAAGATTTTTATTTTAAGTTGGCATGCACAACGGGCATGGCTGCTGCTTGAACTTCAGAGTTATTTTTTTTTTAATGGAAAGGTCATAAAAACATGAAAAATATTTACCACATGTTTATTTAAACAGTACACAGGTCATATGTTTATCATAGCTTTGAATAATTAGCTGGTTTTTAAAAAATTTTTGGCCACTTTTATTGGTCTTTATTTATTTTCATCCATCTTTGTTCTTTGGCCTATGTGGGCCTCCCATTGCAGTGGCCTCTCCTGTAGCAGAGCACTGGCTCTGGGCACATGCTCTCCAGGGCGCTGGTTGGTAATTGGACACACTGGTCCAGTCACTTTGTGGCATGTGAGATCCTCCCATACCAGGGATCAAACCAGCACTCCTTGAAGTGCAAGGCAGACTCTGCCCACTGGACAACCAAGGAAACATTAGAAATTAGAGGTTTAGAGAGGTAAGAAATGTATAAGAGATTATGTTCCCCGAACATGTATTTGTAGTGATGATGGTGGGAACAGGTTAGACAAAGTGTCAAGAACCTGACTTTTCTGAAATACGATTGAACCATTGAGATACTGAAGGAAGAACACTGGATACCAATTACAAGGAATCTTGTCACGTAAATGTGCAAAGAGTAGTGAACAAGAAAGGCAAGAAATACTAGCACCAGGGCGGGAAGCGTTGGTATGGGGTTGAAGCCCTAGTCAAATGATGGTAACAGCCTTTGAATTCATGTTTCCATTCCTTCTCACTTTCTATGTTCTACTCAAATTAATATATTAAGCAGCTTCAAGAGCAATGTTTTACAAAACAAAGCCCAATGACATACTATTGCTGCTAAAAAACCAGTTACCAACAAAGTCCACATAATACAGAGCCACTACAGAATATGAAACCCTTGAAATTATGGCAGCAAATTCAGAGACCCCAAAAATAAGGATCCACTTTGTCATTGTTCCAAATAAATCTCCCCAAATATTAATCCTGTGACTTTATTCACACTGAACCCTTATTCTCAAACCAGTTCCATATCTTGTTTTTCTATATTTAAAGACCCATTTCAAATGCTACCTTTACCATGGATCTTTCCTCTCTGCTTAAGCACAAAGTAGAACACAATCAATAATGACTAGGAAATGCTTTCTTAGATTTGGTAATTTGTGGATATGAATGATCTTTTAAGATTTTTATTTTAAGTTGGCATGCACAACGGGCATGGCTGCTGCTTGAACTTCAGAGTTATTTTTTTTTTAATGGAAAGGTCATAAAAACATGAAAAATATTTACCACATGTTTATTTAAACAGTACACAGGTCATATGTTTATCATAGCTTTGAATAATTAGCTGGTTTTTAAAAAATTTTTGGCCACTTTTATTGGTCTTTATTTATTTTCATCCATCTTTGTTCTTTGGCCTATGTGGGCCTCCCATTGCAGTGGCCTCTCCTGTAGCAGAGCACTGGCTCTGGGCACATGCTCTCCAGGGCGCTGGTTGGTAATTGGACACACTGGTCCAGTCACTTTGTGGCATGTGAGATCCTCCCATACCAGGGATCAAACCAGCACTCCTTGAAGTGCAAGGCAGACTCTGCCCACTGGACAACCAAGGAAACCCTAATTAACTCTTTAGCGCAGATAATAGACGTGTGTAAAGAAAATACCTGGCCTAGTAAATCAGAAATTTACCTAGAGAATAATAAAACAATAACTAGGAGTCCAAAGCATCTTTTTACTGAGGATCCCAAAATACTCATTCACAAAAATAGACTCTGACTCTTTAGGGATCCCAACATTTGTCACCAAACCCAAGCGGTCTCAGGGGTTTTCTGGAGGCAACTAACATCCTTTTAGCAAAAATTAATCACTGTGGGCTCAGAGTTGCTCAGATATCTTTTAAAAAGTTGAAAGAGAAGAGTTAGCATTTGGAATAGGCTCCACTTTCCACCCTCCCACCCTTAATCCACTCCTAGGGCTCCTATGATCCCAAATCCGTATGCTTCATACTTTAGCTCACACCTGAGGACTTCACTGACGTATCAGCCTGATGTATCTACTGAAGACCTGTGCAGGAATCTCTGCTCCAGGTATGCTCCACTGTGACACAGAGGACTAGATCCATCACTGTGCTGATCATCATTCTGTGATGTTCTAACACATTAGATGAAGCAGAGTCGTTTCCTACATTAAGCAGAAATTCCTGTATAAATATCTCAAACACATTTACTCATGCTTACCTATACATTCTTCAAACAAACATTAGTTGAACATTCCTTTGGGTCGAGCACTAGAGTATGCACGAGACACAACTCCCACTGCCAACCCCTAAGGGGTTGTTCTTGTTTAGTCACCCAGTTGTGTCTGACTCTTTGCAACACCTGTAGTCCACCAGGCTCCTCTGTCCGTGGAATTTTCCAGGCAAGATTTTTGGCCACTTTTATTGGTCTTTATTTATTTTCATCCATCTTTGTTCTTTGGCCTGTGTGGGCCTCCCATTACAGTGGCCTCTCCTGTAGCAGAGCACTGGCTCTGGGCACATGTGCTCCAGAGCGCTGGCTTGGTAGTTGGACACACCGGTCCCGTCGCTCTGTGGCATGTGAGATCCTCCCATACCAGGGATCAAACCAGCACTCCTTGAAGTGCAAGGCAGACTCTGCCCACTGGACAACCAAGGAAACCCTAATTAACTCTTTAGCGCAGATAATAGACGTGTGTAAAGAAAATACCTGGCCTAGTAAATCAGAAATTTACCTAGAGGATAATAAAACAATAACTAGGAGTCCAAAGCATCTTTTTACTGAGGATCCCAAAATACTCATTCACAAAAATAGACTCTGACTCTTTAGGGGATCCCAACATTTGTCCCCAAACCCAAGCGGTCTCAGGGGTTTTCTGGAGGCAACTAACATCCTTTTAGCAAAAATTAATCACTGTGGGCTCAGAGTTGCTCAGATATCTTTTAAAAAGTTGAAAGAGAAGAGTTAGCATTTGGAATAGGCTCCACTTTCCACCCTCCCACCCTTAATCCACTCCTAGGGCTCCTATGATCCCAAATCCGTATGCTTCATACTTTAGCTCACACCTGAGGACTTCACTGACGTATCAGCCTGATGTATCTACTGAAGACCTGTGCAGGAATCTCTGCTCCAGGTATGCTCCACTGTGACACAGAGGACTAGATCCATCACTGTGCTGATCATCATTCTGTGATGTTCTAACACATTAGATGAAGCAGAGTCGTTTCCTACATTAAGCAGAAATTCCTGTATAAATATCTCAAACACATTTACTCATGCTTACCTATACATTCTTCAAACAAACATTAGTTGAACATTCCTTTGGGTCGAGCACTAGAGTATGCACGAGACACAACTCCCCACTGCCAACCCCCTAAGGGGTTGTTCTTGTTTAGTCACCCAGTTGTGTCTGACTCTTTGCAACACCTGTAGTCCACCAGGCTCCTCTGTCCGTGGAATTTTCCAGGCAAGATTATTGGGGTGGGTTGCCATTTCATCTCCACCTCCAAAGGGAGTCAGAAAATAAATAGTTTGATCAATTAGCAAATAAAATCCAAGTTGTGATAACAGCTATGGAAAAAACTAAAGCTAATGGCAGAGGAACTGAAAAAAGGTACATTAGGTAGGGGGAAAGGAAAGACTTTTTTGAAGTCGTGGGCTTTGTGCTGACACCTGAAGACAAGATAAAGCCAAGTAAAGATATGGGGAAAGCCATTCAAGTAGGGATAACTCTAAGGGCCTTGAGCTGGGAATCAGAGAGAGATGTCCATGAACAACAAGAAAGTGTGGCCGGAGCCCATGAAGAAATAAGATGGAAGAGGCGTATAGGTAGGGGCCAGATTATGTTGGACCTTGTAGATTGTTTCATGGAATTTGGATTTTATTCTGACATGGGTTTAAAACCGTTGGAAACTTTTAAGCAGGAGAGTGATCTGATCTGATCTAAGCTTCTCCAAACCTCTTTGGCTGACTTGTGGAGAATGCAGTCTCAGTGGCAAAACAGGAAACAGTGTGAATGCTGCTGTAATAATCTAGGCAAGTGATATTTGTGGCTTGGCCTGTGGTGCAGAACCAGGAAACTAAAAGAAGTGATATTTAGGAAATTATTTGCTTGTAGATCTGAGAGGGCTAGATAGGGCATGGGTATGTATGTGAATACTTGGGATGAAGCAGATCTTGGGCTCCAAAATCACTATGGATGGTGACTGTAGCCATGAGATTAAAAGACACTTGCTTCTTGAAATAAAAGCTATGACAAACCTAGATAGCATATTAAAAAGCAAAGACATCACTTTGCCGACAAGATCTATCTAGTCAAAGCTCTTTTTTTTTCTAGTAGTCACATACAGATGTGAGTGTTGGGCCATAAAGACGGCAGAGCAGCAAAGAACTGATGCATTAGAACTGTGGTATTGAAGGAGACTCTTGAGAGTCCCTTGGACAGCAGTTGATCCTAAAGGAAATCAACCTTGAATAATCATTGGAAGGACTAATGCTGAAGCTGAAGTTCCAATACTTTGGCCTCCTGATGCAATGAGCCAATTTAACGGAAAAGAGTCTGAAGGTGGGAAAGACTGAGGATGGGAGGAGAAGAGGGCAACAGAGAATGAAATGGTTGTATGGCATTACCAATTCAATGGACATGAGTTTGAGCAAACTCCAAGAGATTATGAACAGGGAAGTCTGGTGTGCTGCAATCCATGCAGTTGCAAAGGGTCAAACATGACTTAGCAATTAACAACAACAGCAAAGATGGATACACAGAAGCCAAGATCATTTCTAGAATTTGAGATTAAGCAATTGTGTGGGCAATGGGAGAACTAGAAGAAGAAAATCCTAAATGGGAAGGAAATACAAAAAAGAGGGGATATATATAGCTGATTCATTTGATTTGCTTTGCTGTACAGTTGAAACTAACACAATATTGTAAATCAACTATACCCAATAAAAAATTTTTTAAAAAAGAAATCAATAGCTCTGTCTAAAAGACTGAGAATGCCCAATTAGGCTCATAGTTTCATAAGGCAGATTCCTTGAGGAAAAATTTCTTTATAATTTTAGAGTTGTCTAGTCACCAAAATGGATTTTACCGTCTAAAAGAAAGAGTTAGGAGCAACTTGTTCAATAGAATTATATATATTGTCCAAGATGTGGAAATGGACAAAAGAGTTCTTTCAGGGATGTGCTAAGGGTTCTATGTGATCCCCTGTGGACTACTAATTCTATAGAGGTGTGAGTATTACAATTGACTTGGCTATTGTAGAAATCCATAGAGGTTAGAAGTTAAGTGGTAGAAAATTGAGGGTAATACAAATGGTTCTTGTCCACAGCAGTGCAAATGAATTTTTCCAGTTCAAATACAATAGGTTTCTGTCTTATATAAAATATCATTCCAAACATATTTTTATTGCCCTCGGAACATTAACCAGTTTTGTACTTATGAAAAAATTCATTTTAGCACTCATGATTGCATATACTATCAAATTCTCATTTGAACTGATATAAAATAGTCATGTTTCCTTAATTAATGACTTTAATAAAATCTTTGACATGCTAATTTTATATTTAAATCATAGTAAAACCTTTTATCTTATGAAATTACACGTGCAAGAAACAAGACAGTAAGTCCACAATGGAGTCACTTATGCTCAACTTCATATCCCAAAAGCAGCATAACTTAATAGCATTTAGACTTTCCCAGAAATGAATCATAAAACCGGTCAGTCAGGATTTCCTGACCACAATGAGTCAGACAATTTTCCTAAGAGACTCCTGCCATCCTCCAAAGAAAGTAACTTTGCAATCACCAATCTTTTTTTTTTTTTTGCCTAGTATAACCTCCTTATTCTGTTCCCTTTTGCCTATAGTATCTTTCATTTTGAACAGCTCCCTAGAGCTCCTTTCTATCTGCCAGATTAGATGTTGCTCAAATTGAATTAATTTTTGGCTCAAGTAAAACAAAAAATTTGGGGACTTCCCTGGTGGTCTAGTGGCTAAGATCCATGTTCCCAGTGCAGGAGGCATGGGTTCGATCTCTCGTCAGGGAACTAGATCCCACATGCAACTAAAAAATCCTACATACTGCAACTAAGACCCACTGCAATCAAGTAAATAAATAAATATTTTTAAAAAATTTAATATCTGTTTAATCTTTCAATACATATTAACAAAAATAACAACAGTTCACTGAAAATCAAGAGACATTTTTTAAATCCAAAAGGAAATTTATTTGCTGTAATTACTTCTCTGGTGATCTCTCTTAAAATGCCCATTTCTGACAATGAGACAGGAAAAGACAGAAATAAGCAAACTTTGAATAGCTAGTATTATAACTTACCAGTAGAGATATGAGTGATATTAATATTATGACTGAGTATACATGAACTTGTTCCTAAGAAACTCACATTCTGAAATCTTCATTTTTTGATCATCTTTCAAAAAAAAAAACAAAAACAAAAACAAAAAAACAGCATCATGAACAAGTATGAGAAAACTAGCTTAATTGCCATTGTAAGTCTGGACCATTGCTACATTTCCATATTAAAATTCTTACTGCAGTTTACCTTGATGTGTCTGACATTTATATAAATACATATAACTACTGTTTATAAGTACCCTGTATACTTTGCCTGTTTTTTGATTCGTTTCTGCTCTCTTTCTTATGAAAAGAAAAATAATTCTCTCAGTTTTCACACAGTTTCTTTTCTAATTTGAACCAACAGTTTTGGTCGCTGGGATAGGATCCTTGGGGCTTGAAAATATCCATCTGTTCATTGTTGCAGGCAAAGTGACCTAGAAAAGCAATTTCTCACAAACTGATTTCTTCTACTGTTTACATCTCTCCCACTAAGAAGCGCTTCTTGGTATAAAATAATGTGTCTTGTGGTTAGTGGGATGCGTAACTTAAAATAAAAGAGGTTTGAGTCACTTCTAACTCCATTCCCCAGGTTTGAGAAGAGGACATAAAAAGTGGGCTGAAATTTACTCTTCCATTCTCCTAGATGTCTTTCTCACCACTTTCTTATCTCCTCCCTTCATGCCCTTCTAGAATTGGAAACCATAAAGGTTGTGCTGGCTCTACAAAATTAAAGTAAAAATAAATCCTAAATGTTGTAACCATCATCTTAGAATGACTCACAAACCACTAAACATAAATATAACAATGCAATGCAGGCACACAGAGAAGTTTCATACAGAGAAGATTCCTTTTCACAGCAAGTAGCATTTTATGAACATAAAAAAATGCACCGAAAAGAATAAGACGTTGAGATAGTGAAGATATCTTAAAAATGCTAGATTTTATAGTGGATCAACATTTCAAGTTTTGCACGTGAACATTTTAGAGTAAAAAACAAATCAAGAAATGTGATAATATATGCACACAAATACACACACGCAGGGACACACACGTGTGTGTGCACACAAATATGTCATTAACTATGATTTATAGTTAATATGCCAAACTCCTGAAGTTCTATTTTAATTTACATTTCTCCTTGACCTTTATAATAGCATAATAATGCATCTATAATATTTTGCATTTGCATAAATTATGCAATTCATTTACACACACATGATTACAGTTAAGCTCAGTGGGTAGTTATGAGGAAGGAAATTAAATATTAAAAATCATTTTGGTAATTTGAATTATAGGTGTTTTGCTTTCCCATGCAGTGGTTTCTAGGTTTCATTTTCTCTTTCTTCCTAAGCCCATTTATTACTTCTTAATTATACAAATTTTAAAGATACTGCAGTAATGGTTAAAAGCTATTTATGGTCAACTAAAAATTGCCACTGTCCAAGAGCACTGCCAGCAACCAAACAACAAGGCCATTTGCCATCTGTTCATTGTTGCAGGCAAAGTGACCTAGAAAAGCAATTTCTCACAAACTGATTTCTTCTACTGTTTACATCTCTCCCACTAAGAAGCGCTTCTTGGTATAAAATAATGTGTCTTGTGGTTAGTGGGATGCGTAACTTAAAATAAAAGAGGTTTGAGTCACTTCTAACTCCATTCCCCAGGTTTGAGAAGAGGACATAAAAAGTGGGCTGAAATTTACCCTTCCATTCTCCTAGATGTCTTTCTCACCACTTTCTTATCTCCTCCCTTCATGCCCTTCTAGAATTGGAAACCATAAAGGTTGTGCTGGCTCTACAAAATTAAAGTAAAAATAAATCCTAAATGTTGTAACCATCATCTTAGAATGACTCACAAACCACTAAACATAAATATAACAATGCAATGCAGGCACACAGAGAAGTTTCATACAGAGAAGATTCCTTTTCACAGCAAGTAGCATTTTATGAACATAAAAAAATGCACCGAAAAGAATAAGACGTTGAGATAGTGAAGATATCTTAAAAATGCTAGATTTTATAGTGGATCAACATTTCAAGTTTTGCACGTGAACATTTTAGAGTAAAAAACAAATCAAGAAATGTGATAATATATGCACACAAATACACACACGCAGGGACACACACGTGTGTGTGCACACAAATATGTCATTAACTATGATTTATAGTTAATATGCCAAACTCCTGAAGTTCTATTTTAATTTACATTTCTCCTTGACCTTTATAATAGCATAATAATGCATCTATAATATTTTGCATTTGCATAAATTATGCAATTCATTTACACACACATGATTACAGTTAAGCTCAGTGGGTAGTTATGAGGAAGGAAATTAAATATTAAAAATCATTTTGGTAATTTGAATTATAGGTGTTTTGCTTTCCCATGCAGCGGTTTCTAGGTTTCATTTTCTCTTTCTTCCTAAGCCCATTTATTACTTCTTAATTATACAAATTTTAAAGATACTGCAGTAATGGTTAAAAGCTATTTATGGTCAACTAAAAATTGCCACTGTCCAAGAGCACTGCCAGCAACCAAACAACAAGGCCATTTGCCATCTGCCTCTGTGGAGACTGACCCCTGTGCTGCTGCGGCTGCTGACCTTCCAAACCCGCTGAGGGTGGAGCGAGGCACTCTGTGCTCTAGGGAATCTGGTGGGACAGGTCTTTAGACAGGTGGATGTTTTGAGGAACAGAGTTTATGATCCCAAGTCTTGCATCTCCCTTATCTACAAAAGCACTAAATCTCTTCATGGTGACATCAGATCTTCGTGACTAACAGAAAACCTTTTGCAAAATGAGTGTTTAATAGCATTGAACTCCTCCTTCACCCCAATCTTACATATTGACCTTTCCCCACTTCTTTGGAGCAGTCTCTCAGAACTATCTGCGAAGGGGCCTCCAGGGCTACAGTCCTCATTTTGCCCCAAATAAACCTTAACTTACAACTCTCAAGTTGTGCGTCCTTATGCGATTTAAAACTTAAGATAAACAAATCTTTGTCCATCATCAGCAAAATGAAGTGGCATCCAATATTGGATAAGTCACTAAAAAACTGTGATGACATCACTTCTTATCGATTCCATGAACTAAGTGGAAAGCATCTGTACTTTATGTTTGTCAACAAGACATTTTATACAACATTGGTATATATAGTCAAAATTTTCAAACTGTTATGTTTAGGTACTTTCATTGTGATTTAAAAGTGAAAAAACAGCTATTTCTTTATTAGACAGAAAATAAACTGCCTTGATTAAATAATGTATATGGACTGAATTTTACAAGTTACTTAAATTTTGGTTTTCATTATTGATCATTTAGCTTGGGAACCTTTATACTTACTTTGGATAAGTATAATATGTAAAACATATCACCAAATTTACCTGGATATAAAGAATTTAATGATAGCATTTGGAAAGCAATTTTTTAAGCTTTTTATCAAACAAAAAATATATATAAATATGGTATTTTACATATTATATTATGAAATGATGGGGCTAGGACACATTGCCCAAGTGTGGCACCTTTTTTTAATTATACAAATTTTAAAGATACTGCAGTAATGGTTAAAAGCTATTTATGGTCAACTAACAATTGCCACTGTCCAAGAGCACTGCCAGCAACCAAACAACAAGGCCATTTGCCATCTGCCTCTGTGGAGACTGACCCTGTGCTGCTGCGGCTGCTGACCTTCCAAACCCGCTGAGGGTGGAGCGAGGCACTCTGTGCTCTAGGGAATCTGGTGGGACAGGTCTTTAGACAGGTGGATGTTTTGAGGAACAGAGTTTATGATCCCAAGTCTTGCATCTCCCTTATCTACAAAAGCACTAAATCTCTTCATGGTGACATCAGATCTTCGTGACTAACAGAAAACCTTTTGCAAAATGAGTGTTTAATAGCATTGAACTCCTCCTTCACCCCAATCTTACATATTGACCTTTCCCCACTTCTTTGGAGCAGTCTCTCAGAACTATCTGCGAAGGGGCCTCCAGGGCTACAGTCCTCATTTTGCCCCAAATAAACCTTAACTTACAACTCTCAAGTTGTGCGTCCTTATGCGATTTAAAACTTAAGATAAACAAATCTTTGTCCATCATCAGCAAAATGAAGTGGCATCCAATATTGGATAAGTCACTAAAAAACTGTGATGACATCACTTCTTATCGATTCCATGAACTAAGTGGAAAGCATCTGTACTTTATGTTTGTCAACAAGACATTTTATACAACATTGGTATATATAGTCAAAATTTTCAAACTGTTATGTTTAGGTACTTTCATTGTGATTTAAAAGTGAAAAAACAGCTATTTCTTTATTAGACAGAAAATAAACTGCCTTGATTAAATAATGTATATGGACTGAATTTTACAAGTTACTTAAATTTTGGTTTTCATTATTGATCATTTAGCTTGGGAACCTTTATACTTACTTTGGATAAGTATAATATGTAAAACATATCACCAAATTTACCTGGATATAAAGAATTTAATGATAGCATTTGGAAAGCAATTTTTTAAGCTTTTTATCAAACAAAAAATATATATAAATATGGTATTTTACATATTATATTATGAAATGATGGGGGCTAGGACACATTGCCCCGAAGTGTGGCACCTTTGTTGACTGAATACTTAAAGCTTGAAAGAGTTTCAGGAAGCTGCAGAAGCAGAAAAGTCACTCTGTAATTCCTGCTTCTCCCCAAAAGCAGGAGATAAGCCTCCCCTGTGAAAGGTTCCCTCCCTGCCAGAAGGAAGGGCGACATTCTTATCACCAGACAAGGAGAATTCAGGGCAGAGAAGACTGTGTAAACAACGGTTTTACTTCTTCACCATTTACTACCACAGCTCAAATCTCTTTGTTTGTCAATTCTTCATAAATTTGTTTTTACCCAAAGGGTATGAATGCTTCTTGCTCTGGTTACTTCTTTTTTCCTTTAATTTTTATTTGACTTTTTACTTTTACAGAATTTTGTTGTTTACAGATATGTATGATCCCAGATTAGTCATATGTATATCCCCCCCATCCCACCCCTCTAGGCTGTCACACAGCGCCCCAGCACGATCCCCTTTTCCCATAGCACAATGACCCTCTTGTGAAGGGCCCCATGTACATGTAAACATTCAGTAAAATGTGTATGCTTTTCTTCTGTTAATCTGTCTTAGGTCTGTTCTTAGGCCCAGCCAGAGACCCAAAACGGGTAGAAGAGAATGTTTCCTTCTCAAGAGTAGTGATATGCTTGTGAGTTATTTAGGACTTCAATCTACTATCTTATCTACAAGGAGCCCAAGTAGGGAATTACTTGTTGAAATTTACATTCTTTCATACTATATATAGTTCAGTAAATCCCAAATGGTTTACAATCACCAAGAAATTTAAACCCGGGAAAAATTAAAAATTATTACTCTTCATAATCTTCTTTACAATGAACGCTATAGACTTGAACATTCCCTGGAAACTTAAAAACTATACAAAATGTCATATTTTGTAATATCAGTTTTACTGATATTACAGCTAATATCAGTAAAGCTGATATTAGCTTTACTCATTTTAAAACTAACCACTTAAGCTTTTTATGCCTTGATAATAGTTGCAAGCATGCTGCACTCTAGGATTTCTTTTCCAAGCATACTGTTGATGTTATCTTTATGGCCTTGAATTTTGCTGTGCTTCAGTGATTTTCTCTATGCCCAAGTGTGGCACCTTTGTTGACTGAATACTTAAAGCTTGAAAGAGTTTCAGGAAGCTGCAGAAGCAGAAAAGTCACTCTGTAATTCCTGCTTCTCCCCAAAAGCAGGAGATAAGCCTCCCTGTGAAAGGTTCCTCCCTGCCAGAAGGAAGGGCGACATTCTTATCACCAGACAAGGAGAATTCAGGGCAGAGAAGACTGTGTAAACAACGGTTTTACTTCTTCACCATTTACTACCACAGCTCAAATCTCTTTGTTTGTCAATTCTTCATAAATTTGTTTTTACCCAAAGGGTATGAATGCTTCTTGCTCTGGTTACTTCTTTTTTCCTTTAATTTTTATTTGACTTTTTACTTTTACAGAATTTTGTTGTTTACAGATATGTATGATCCCAGATTAGTCATATGTATATCCCCCCCATCCCACCCCTCTAGGCTGTCACACAGCGCCCCGGCACGATCCCCTTTTCCCATAGCACAATGACCCTCTTGTGAAGGGCCCCATGTACATGTAAACATTCAGTAAAATGTGTATGCTTTTCTTCTGTTAATCTGTCTTAGGTCTGTTCTTAGGCCCAGCCAGAGACCCAAAACGGGTAGAAGAGAATGTTTCCTTCTCAAGAGTAGTGATATGCTTGTGAGTTATTTAGGACTTCAATCTACTATCTTATCTACAAGGAGCCCAAGTAGGGAATTACTTGTTGAAATTTACATTCTTTCATACTATATATAGTTCAGTAAATCCCAAATGGTTTACAATCACCAAGAAATTTAAACCCGGGAAAAATTAAAAATTATTACTCTTCATAATCTTCTTTACAATGAACGCTATAGACTTGAACATTCCCTGGAAACTTAAAAACTATACAAAATGTCATATTTTGTAATATCAGTTTTACTGATATTACAGCTAATATCAGTAAAGCTGATATTAGCTTTACTCATTTTAAAACTAACCACTTAAGCTTTTTATGCCTTGATAATAGTTGCAAGCATGCTGCACTCTAGGATTTCTTTTCCAAGCATACTGTTGATGTTATCTTTATGGCCTTGAATTTTACTGTGCTTCAGTGATTTTCTCTATGATGTCTTGGCAATCATATTTTAGAACCAAATTTGAAAGCATATTCTGGGAAACAGCATTCTATTACTGCAGGGGCACAAGGGGAAGGGCGCCACCCTGAGCTCTGCCACAGCCTCTTCTAGGCTTCGTGGGTGATATCTGTCTTTGTTCTTCGAATTTTCTGTATCTCTTCATTTGGCTTTTCTCTTAAATTTTTCTGTATGTCTTCACTGCAGCAGATGTTCAACGAGTTCCTTAAAGTCCACCTTTAAGAAACGTGCAATCTCATCTATGGCACTTTTTTCTTTTTTTCCTGGCTAGAAGGGAAGATATCGTGAATACCAGAGACCTTTCCTTTACGCTTGACTGTTTTCAGAGGAGGGGGAAAAAACACATGGATGAAAGTTAAGGCAGCACACGCTAGCGTCTGCCATTTCTCCACCACGCTCACAGTGAACTAGGCCTGGCATTCAAAGACCTCACTTTCACTCCACAAACACTGATGGCCCCTTCAGTGTCCAACTTAAAAACAGAAAAGGATGATGCTAGCAAGCCGAGCGTTACTGAGACTTGACTCCAGCCCTGTTCCTGTGCTAAGGGCTTTATTTCCTTCTTCCTATATACATTTTATAATGACACCACCGGTTAGATACACTAGTGCTATTTTATATTTATTTATCTATTACTCTGCCGCATAGCCTGTGAGGTCTTAGTTCCCCAAACGGGGATTCCATCCACTGCCCATGCAGTGGAAGCTCAGTCTTAACCGTTAGATCACCAGGAAAGTCTACTCATGGCATTTTAAATATGAAGCAGTCAAGGCATAAAGAGATGGAGTCTCATGACTAATGAAGCATTTTCAAAATGTGTAGAGCTACCCTACTCCATACAGCTCATACTAGTTCCTCATGCCTCCTACCACTCCTGCAAGCAAATGAAGGCCATTGATATCATGGCTCAAAGCCTCTTCTCCACTTGATTTTGAAAGGCTCGTTGGAGGGAAAAAAAAAAGCTAGGGGGAATTTTCATTCCTAGATTTTGCCTACTTTTTTTTTTTTTTTTTAAGATTTATTTATTTATTTATTTTGGGCGGGGGTCGGGTTGGGGAGGGAGGGGAGCAGGCGGGCCACTTCTATTGGTCTTTCATTTATCTATTTTCATCCGTCTTTGTTCTTTGGCTCCTGTGGGCCTCCCATCGCGGTGGCGTCTGTCGTCGCAGAGCACCGGCTCTGGGCGCATGCGCTCCAGAGCTCCGGCTTGTTGATTGGACACATCGGTCCAGCCGCTCCGCGGCACGTGGGATCTTTCCAGGCCAGGGATCGAGCCGGCGCCCCTTGCACTGCAAGGCGGTGTCCTTACCCACTGGACCACCAGGGGAAGCCCGATTTTGCCTACTTTTATTCTAGGAATGCAGTTAGACACTGCAAATGCCAAGGCTCTAGGGGTCCATAGAAATGCATGCTACACAGATGCACACTACATGGCTTCTCAGGAAGTAAAAAGAAGTTCTAATAAAATGTACTGAAACACGATTACACAGGAACAGTAATATGGGCTTGTCTGAAAGGAGAAACCTGCTTCTGAAAGAACAGCTTCTCTATTTCCCTCCCTTTGAAGCAATTTCAGCTGTCCAGTGCTGCTGTGAAGGAAATCCCATCACAGAGAAGAAAGAGTGTTTCTAGTCCACAACCTCCCCGTGCCTTTTACGCTCCCCCTAAGCCTGCCTCCCCCTGCACCCTAATGGTTGCTTGACTGCCAGCTGGTGAAGGGAAAGCTATTCTGAGCACAGCAGATGTAGGAAGTACCAGCCAGATGAGGCCTGGACCTGGCAGTCAGTTTGGTTTGGTAATAAGGAAACAGCTCAAGAGAAACGTAGGAACAGGGCACTGAATCAATCTGCTGAGAAACATTATGCAACAGCTGTGAGACAAATCTTGAAAGAAAGAAAAAAATGGAGGAGGGGAAGGAGGGAATAATAGGAAGAAAAGTAAGAGAGAGAGGGAGAGATTGATTTCATCTCAAAAGGCCTGCAAATTCTGGAGTTACATAAATTCTATTTGGTTCTGTAATATGAATATCAAAATAATGCTCACTGGCTCCTTAGGCTTATGCTAAAGTGTCTGTGTTCTCTTTATTTTTATAGTCACTAACTATAAAGACTTGCATATTAAGAGGCTATGCTTTTCTGATTATACCATAAATAGGCACAGGAATAGGAATTATTTTCTCTGGAGTCTCTTCTGAGACAGCATCCTGCATAAAACTGCATAAAACTGATGCACTGGCCTACTGGTTTGGCCAGGACACTGTCTAATTCTGTTTACGGCACTTCTTCTGCACAAATCTGGAAGCGGGAATTAGGGAGTAAAAGAAACTAATTGAAGGTTTCCATGTTTAAAGAAACAAATGTAAAAGAGGGAAAGGAATTGGAATCATAGAAGTTAAAGATATACAAGAAAGCCATTAAAAGCCCTGAGTAAAGCTGTAAAGAGCCATACTTGTTTCTTAAGTGTTATTGCTTGTTCTGGAATGCTTGAAGGGATGGGAATTTCAGTTTCTCACCAGACAGCTTCTTATTTTATTTCTGAAGAGTTTGCTAATAGAAGGTTCTTATTTGGATTGATGAGGCTCTACTTGTCTGGAATCTTAATTAATGCAGATGCTCTTCTGCATTACAGTTCTTCAAATATGTGAAGACAGTTACCATGTTTCTGAGCTGTCTCAGCTGTGTCAGCCAATTCTCACGCTCCGCAGTTGCCAGATCTCCTCCTTGGCACGCAATCCAGTTTGTCGGTGTCCTGTACATCTGGCACTGTGAACTGAACATAATACTCGAGATGTGGTCAGAAGAGGGCAAGGTTCAGCAGGGCTACTACCTTTCTGGATGTGCAGTCCACACTTTATGAGGAGATGCATCAGTTTATTTGGCAGTTTACATGGTTGGCCCCTGATGAGTTCACAGGCAGCTAAAATCTTAAGCTATTTTTTTCATGTATAATTTTCATAAGCCAGATTTCCTACATCTGGTAGAAGAGCAGTTTAATGGGTGGAATCTGCACAGAGAATTTCCCACTTCCGATATTTTTTTCCTCATTCTTCTTGCCATTTAATGACCCAGAAGATACTTGATTTTGTTGTCCAGTATGTTAGCTGTTCACTCGCTGGGAACTTTGGTAAATATATGTTTTCACTTGAAGCATGTGTTAAAGACTGTGAGGGGACAGCATTTACTCAGAGAGAAATCTTATAAAACGTTACTGTAGACCTGCCCTCAGATTTTTCAGTTCACTTTGAATGGCTCACAACTTTTTACTTATCATTGTCTATTTTTTATTTAAAAGGACTGACTTTTCTATAATATTTGTTGAAACTGAGGTTTTGTATACCTCTAACCTCCCCTGATGTTGGCATGCCAAAAAAAAATTAAATGATACTTTGGAGGCATGTATTCTTCCGAATAAATGTGGGATAGATTCAAATGACCACTGATTGCTTTACTAAGTTACTCAATAACAATCAACTGCTAGTCAGGGAAAATTTTTAATCAGGGAATCATAATTAATTTATCACTCTTGCTCCTAAAATCCAGACTTTTCTCTTCTTGATACTGGGATACCACACATCTTCAATTTTCTTCTCAGTTCTCAGTTACCAGTGGAATGGCTGCTTTTTGATTTTCTCACACATATGTTAATATTCAAAATATGACAGGTAATTCAGTCCACTGTGGATTCTCAATCAGCTAGTTCTTACAATTTCTTAACCCAGGGAACCCTCAACCCCTGGATGAGATAGTGCTGAAAGTGGTCACTAGAGGGCAATAGCGGGCTGAGAAAAGGGGACTGAACTGAGTGACAGCTGATGGGACCCAGAGACCTATCAGCAAGAGGTCAGTCTTCTGTAAGAGAGGCACATCTTGCAGGCTTATCCAAAAATTCCAGTTTATATACATGGTTCACATAACTGGGATAGAACTGGGACGATTAAGACGGATTTGCCAGTTAGCACTCAGATGGAGGATCCAGTAATGACACACATTTTTAGTTTTATATCAACGTCAGAAATATCCTTGACAAAAGGAGTCTTGGTACTATGGATGAAGTGGGTATTCAAAGCTAAATCTAAGCTATTTTTTTCATGTATAATTTTCATAAGCCAGATTTCCTACATCTGGTAGAAGAGCAGTTTAATGGGTGGAATCTGCACAGAGAATTTCCCACTTCCGATATTTTTTTCCTCATTCTTCTTGCCATTTAATGACCCAGAAGATACTTGATTTTGTTGTCCAGTATGTTAGCTGTTCACTCGCTGGGAACTTTGGTAAATATATGTTTTCACTTGAAGCATGTGTTAAAGACTGTGAGGGACAGCATTTACTCAGAGAGAAATCTTATAAAACGTTACTGTAGACCTGCCCTCAGATTTTTCAGTTCACTTTGAATGGCTCACAACTTTTTACTTATCATTTTCTATATTTATTTAAAAGGACTGACTTTTCTATAATATTTGTTGAAACTGAGGTTTTGTATACCTCTAACCTCCCCTGATGTTGGCATGCCAAAAAAAAATTAAATGATACTTTGGAGGCATGTATTCTTCCGAATAAATGTGGGATAGATTCAAATGACCACTGATTGCTTTACTAAGTTACTCAATAACAATCAACTGCTAGTCAGGGAAAATTTTTAATCAGGGAATCATAATTAATTTATCACTCTTGCTCCTAAAATCCAGACTTTTCTCTTCTTGACACTGGGATACCACACATCTTCAATTTTCTTCTCAGTTCTCAGTTACCAGTGGAATGGCTGCTTTTTGATTTTCTCACACATATGTTAATATTCAAAATATGACAGGTAATTCAGTCCACTGTGGATTCTCAATCAGCTAGTTCTTACAATTTCTTAACCCAGGGAACCCTCAACCCCTGGATGAGATAGTGCTGAAAGTGGTCACTAGAGGGCAATAGCGGGCTGAGAAAAGGGGACTGAACTGAGTGACAGCTGATGGGACCCAGAGACCTATCAGCAAGAGGTCAGTCTTCTGTAAGAGAGGCACATCTTGCAGGCTTATCCAAAAATTCCAGTTTATATACATGGTTCACATAACTGGGATAGAACTGGGACGATTAAGACGGATTTGCCAGTTAGCACTCAGATGGAGGATCCAGTAATGACACACATTTTTAGTTTTATATCAACGTCAGAAATATCCTTGACAAAAGGAGTCTTGGTACTATGGATGAAGTGGGTATTCAAAGCTAAGATCAAAAATAGCACAGGCTCAGCAATAATACATACAATTTATTGAATGTTTACTATACGTCTAGCAATAAATCAACAGTATCTCCCATTCTCCCTACAACTTTTGGAAAGTAATTGCATCCTCGATTCATCCAAAGGAAATTTAAGTGAGTGCCATAACCAGGATTTGTACAAAGGTTTCTTGACTCCAAAGCATGTATTCTCTATGATGGAAGAATGGTAGTGCATCCTGACTCAGTAATTAGAACTCTGGGAAGAGACCGTGGCAAAAACTTGTGACAATCATCTTCAAAGACCTGGCCTTCTCTCGTAGAACTTGTGGAGAGTGGACAAATTTATCTGGGGCTTCTATTTGCTAGTAATCATAATCATATTTCATTAATTCTTTACAGTTTGAAGTTCATTCTGCTTTTGGTAAGGAGGATGTAAACAAAATACATTCTATTGTCTTTAAAATCTTAAGGTAAATGTATACTTGCAAACATACCATTTTTTTAGTTCTATAGATTTAATATATACATTGTGCAATAAATATTCTCAGTAATAGTCTGAATTTCAAATAGAATCTGCACATTTTGGCCCCATATACTGGCCACATCAATGCAGCACCAGATCATCTTAGTGAAAATGCATACTAATTAATTAAGGGAGGAAATATTTAAAGAGGCAAAGATTTTTAATTTTTAGTATCTGTAAAACAAACAAACAAACAAAAAACCCCACCATGATCAGTGCTAGCATAGAAAAGAATCTTAAAACTGCTGAATGTTAAATAACTTAAGCAGAAGTGAAGATCAAGGGAAACCTGGAGGACTGAACTGAGTGACAGCTGATGGGACCCAGAGACCTATCAGCAAGAGGTCAGTCTTCTGTAAGAGAGGCACATCTTGCAGGCTTATCCAAAAATTCCAGTTTATATACATGGTTCACATAACTGGGATAGAACTGGGACGATTAAGACGGATTTGCCAGTTAGCACTCAGATGGAGGATCCAGTAATGACACACATTTTTAGTTTTATATCAACGTCAGAAATATCCTTGACAAAAGGAGTCTTGGTACTATGGATGAAGTGGGTATTCAAAGCTAAGATCAAAAATAGCACAGGCTCAGCAATAATACATACAATTTATTGAATGTTTACTATACGTCTAGCAATAAATCAACAGTATCTCCCATTCTCCCTACAACTTTTGGAAAGTAATTGCATCCTCGATTCATCCAAAGGAAATTTAAGTGAGTGCCATAACCAGGATTTGTACAAAGGTTTCTTGACTCCAAAGCATGTATTCTCTATGATGGAAGAATGGTAGCGCATCCTGACTCAGTAATTAGAACTCTGGGAAGAGACCGTGGCAAAAACTTGTGACAATCATCTTCAAAGACCTGGCCTTCTCTCGTAGAACTTGTGGAGAGTGGACAAATTTATCTGGGGCTTCTATTTGCTAGTAATCATAATCATATTTCATTAATTCTTTACAGTTTGAAGTTCATTCTGCTTTTGGTAAGGAGGATGTAAACAAAATACATTCTATTGTCTTTAAAATCTTAAGGTAAATGTATACTTGCAAACATACCATTTTTTTAGTTCTATAGATTTAATATATACATTGTGCAATAAATATTCTCAGTAATAGTCTGAATTTCAAATAGAATCTGCACATTTTGGCCCCATATACTGGCCACATCAATGCAGCACCAGATCATCTTAGTGAAAATGCATACTAATTAATTAAGGGAGGAAATATTTAAAGAGGCAAAAAAAGATTTTTAATTTTTAGTATCTGTAAAACAAACAAACAAACAAAAAACCCCACCATGATCAGTGCTAGCATAGAAAAGAATCTTAAAACTGCTGAATGTTAAATAACTTAAGCAGAAGTGAAGATCAAGTCCTCTGGGGAGAATAAAGATTCAAGAAATAGCAGTAGTGGTGATAAGGTCACTGATGTCAAAGATGTGTGACAAAGTTTTAATAAAATTGTTTCAAAAAATGTCAGATTCAAAAAGGCAGTGTTTTTAAGTATATTGAAAGCATTCTAGAACAAGATTTAGGACTAAGCAAATGAATGTGGTTCTTCATAACTTTACTGTTCTGAGTTTTTTATGACTTTCTCAGCAGAAAAGTAATTAAAATAATGTATTAAAACCAAAGGTTTTCTGAAAGGATGTCTTCTGGTTTCCTAGAGTCCCTGACATCTCACTAGATAGCTGAAAACATATCTTGAATATATGGAAATCTGTTAATAGTGGTCTCTCTTCTCTTTGCCTCCCTCCTTCCAAGCACATATTCCTTGCAATCAGTATAGATTTTTCGTTGAAATTAATGTATGTTTTCGTAGTAGCTTTCCTTGATCTTAAAAAAATACAGGGGCTTCTCTAGTGGTCCAGTGGATAGAGTCTGCCTTGCAATGCAAGGGGCACTGGTTTGCTGGCCCAGGAAGATCTCACATGCCGGGAAGTCTGGGTCGATGTGTCCAGTAACGAGGCAGCGCTCTGGAGAGCATGCGCCCAGATCCGGTGCTCTGCAATGAGAGAGGCCGCTGCAATTGGAGGCCCACGCAGGCTGAAGAATAAAGATGGATGGAAATAAATAAACAAAATTAAAAATAAAAACAGTGTGGTTCTTATTAAAAATACAATCTGCAAGCAGTATGAAACAGAACAAAATTTCAAGTTCATGTAACATAAATCTGTAATTCATATTATTTGCTTGTTTTCATCCTTTATGAGGATACAGATTTCAAATACTTATAAAATAAAATAAATAAAAATTTTGCTTCAAATTCTGCTCCAAATAAAATACTTAGGAAAGTCTATGTTTCAAAAAACTGAAATATCTTCAATTCATTGAAAGTTAAACATAGATACTTTAGAAGTCCATGTCTCTTTTAACTCTCACTGTACTAACTGTCCCAAGGACAAAGATTTCCACAGTTATTATAGGCATTTTTTGATGTACGTATTACCCATCGGTGGGAATTGATCTCATAGCAACGAGAGAGAGAAAGTCAGCTCATGCCAGGCAGCAATCTACCAATGGCCCACTTGCTGAAAATAGAGCCATGTATTTTAAATTTGTGCTGTTTCTGGACATTCAACACCTGTATCTTGGGAGCCAGATATCCAGAAGCTCTTAGAAATAATTTCTCATTTGTTCTAATGCAGCAATGCTTCTGCTTTGTTATTCTCTGTGTACTTATCTGTCCTGTATTGTTCTGGTTTCCTTTTCTCCTACCAACAAAGGTATGTTCTTTTCTGTTCCCCTCTTAGTTTTTGACTGTTTTCTTTAGCATATGTGAGCACACAGCATCTGTTTCTGAGTTTATGCCAGATGGATGAAATTAATTAAATTTGAAGGAAAAAGGGGTATATGGAAATCTGTTAATAGTGGTCTCTCTTCTCTTTGCCTCCCTCCTTCCAAGCACATATTCCTTGCAATCAGTATAGATTTTTCGTTGAAATTAATGTATGTTTTCGTAGTAGCTTTCCTTGATCTTAAAAAAATACAGGGGCTTCTCTAGTGGTCCAGTGGATAGAGTCTGCCTTGCAATGCAAGGGGCACTGGTTTGCTGGCCCAGGAAGATCTCACATGCCGGGAAGTCTGGGTCGATGTGTCCAGTAACGAGGCAGCGCTCTGGAGAGCATGCGCCCAGATCCGGTGCTCTGCAATGAGAGAGGCCGCTGCAATTGGAGGCCCACGCAGGCTGAAGAATAAAGATGGATGGAAATAAATAAACAAAATTAAAAATAAAAACAGTGTGGTTCTTATTAAAAATACAATCTGCAAGCAGTATGAAACAGAACAAAATTTCAAGTTCATGTAACATAAATCTGTAATTCATATTATTTGCTTGTTTTCATCCTTTATGAGGATACAGATTTCAAATACTTATAAAATAAAATAAATAAAAATTTTGCTTCAAATTCTGCTCCAAATAAAATACTTAGGAAAGTCTATGTTTCAAAAAACTGAAATATCTTCAATTCATTGAAAGTTAAACATAGATACTTTAGAAGTCCATGTCTCTTTTAACTCTCACTGTACTAACTGTCCCAAGGACAAAGATTTCCACAGTTATTATAGGCATTTTTTGATGTACGTATTACCCATCGGTGGGAATTGATCTCATAGCAACGAGAGAGAGAAAGTCAGCTCATGCCAGGCAGCAATCTACCAATGGCCCACTTGCTGAAAATAGAGCCATGTATTTTAAATTTGTGCTGTTTCTGGACATTCAACACCTGTATCTTGGGAGCCAGATATCCAGAAGCTCTTAGAAATAATTTCTCATTTGTTCTAATGCAGCAATGCTTCTGCTTTGTTATTCTCTGTGTACTTATCTGTCCTGTATTGTTCTGGTTTCCTTTTCTCCTACCAACAAAGGTATGTTCTTTTCTGTTCCCCTCTTAGTTTTTGACTGTTTTCTTTAGCATATGTGAGCACACAGCATCTGTTTCTGAGTTTATGCCAGATGGATGAAATTAATTATTGGAGAAATCTGAGGAAAGGGAGATCAAGGTGCTTCTTAACATAGGCAAGACATAATAGAGGTAGAACAGGAATTGAAAAGTGGAAACACCCTTTATCAGGAACACACTAATGCCCACTTTTCAGAGTCTTGTCAGATCCATGGCACTTAGGTCTGGTTTGAGAAAGTTTCTGAGCAGTTATGGCAGCTATATTATACTTACTTTTCCCTACCCCCCAAATTCTTGCTAAAATTTATCAAAATAAATGGACAAACTGGTTATTACTTGTATGTTAACTCAACCAATTAATCAACTTCTTTCAGGATCTAAATCTACATGGATTCATGGTAATTTGAATGATTATAGAACTAAGCAAACAATTTGATTAAAAAAGAATCAACAAAAATACTTAGAAGCCCAGGATCCACACCATCTTGCAGGGGTTGTGCCAGAATTTTTATAATAAGAGAGACTACTAGGATGCAGCCTGTTTAGTTTCTCCAAGCACCAACTCATATGAGTAAAGCTTGATAAATATGTGAAATAATGACTAACATGTACAGAGTGCTTTCCAGTCTACATATTGCTTTGTTTAACCTTCATAATTATTATAACCCTCATTTATAAAGGAACCGAATCTTATGGAAGTAAAATGGATTAGTTAAGACCACATAGTACATATAAAATGGAATATTACTCAGTCATTAAAAAGAACAAATTTGGGTTAGTTCTTGTGAGGTGGATGAAGCTAGAGTCTATTATACAGAGGGGAAAACAAATTTCATATATTAATGCATATATATGGAATCTAGAAAAACGGTATTGATGAACTAATTTTCAGCGAAGGAATGGGAACTCAAATATAGAGAATGGACTTGTGGACCCAGTAGAGGAAGGAGAGAGTAGGATGAATGGGGAAGGCAGTACTGACATGAATATACTACCATGTATAAAACAGTTGCTGTATAACACAGGAAGTCCAGCCAGGCACCCTGTGATAATCTAGAGGGAGGAGAGGCAGACTCAAGAGGGAGGTTATATATGTATAATTATGGATGATGGTGCTATGGTAAAGAATCTGCATCCCAACGCAGAGACTAAGGAGTTGCGGCTTTGATCCCTGGGTCAGGAAGATTCCCTGGAGTAGGAAACGGCAACTTGCTCTAGTGTGCTTGCCTGGAAACTCCATGGACAGAGGACCATGGTTGGCTATAGTCCATGGGTTTGCAAAGATTTGGACCCTACTGAGTGCACACACACACACACACACACAGCTGATTTGCATTGTACACAGAAACCAGCATAACATTGTAAAGCACTTTTCTCCTGATGACAAATAAGTTAAAAAAAAAAGAATAATAAGATCACAAAGTCAAAGACGATAACTTTCAAAATCCAAAATGAGGTTTTCTGATTCCAATTCTAGTGTTATTTCTACAATGCTGTGCTGCCTCTCTTCCACATATTTTAACAAATTCTAAACTGGAGGTGAAATAATGTTGTGATTATACTTTTTAATGTAATTTTTAAAGAAAAGGTTGCCTTTGAGTATCTTCCAGCAATAGGTACTATGGTTTAATATTTTATAAAGATAATGTTTTGAACCATTTGCAGTGTAGAAACTGAGTCTTTTTAAACTGAAACTTTGAAATCTTATAGAAGTTAACTGAAGCACTGTTGTTTGGTTCCACTTTACTTTGTTTGATCTGAACTTTTTCTCTATGCACTGAAACTTGTAGTTTGGGTAAATTTAGCCCTAGCAAACCTAAAACCTCATTCAGGGATCCTCAAAGTTGTTGACAAGTACTTTACAAAAATGTGTCAACAACTCATGAGTAATGTCATCCCTCAGAATAAAGATCACTGATTTAAACAAAATATGTTAAGAAAATAAAGTTTCAATGTACACTAATCTTGATTACTTTTGATTAAAGTGCTGTTACAATGACAAAGTTTTATGAGCTAAAGATAAAGGACACATCCAATTTTCAGCGAAGGAATGGGAACTCAAATATAGAGAATGGACTTGTGGACCCAGTAGAGGAAGGAGAGAGTAGGATGAATGGGGAAGGCAGTACTGACATGAATATACTACCATGTATAAAACAGTTGCTGTATAACACAGGAAGTCCAGCCAGGCACCCTGTCATAATCTAGAGGGAGGAGAGGCAGACTCAAGAGGGAGGTTATATATGTATAATTATGGATGATGGTGCTATGGTAAAGAATCTGCATCCCAACGCAGAGACTAAGGAGATGCGGCTTTGATCCCTGGGTCAGGAAGATTCCCTGGAGTAGGAAACGGCAACTTGCTCTAGTGTGCTTGCCTGGAAACTCCATGGACAGAGGACCATGGTTGGCTATAGTCCATGGGTTTGCAAAGATTTGGACCCTACTGAGTGCACACACACACACACACACACAGCTGATTTGCATTGTACACAGAAACCAGCATAACATTGTAAAGCACTTTTCTCCTGATGACAAATAAGTTAAAAAAAGAATAATAAGATCACAAAGTCAAAGGCGATAACTTTCAAAATCCAAAATGAGGTTTTCTGATTCCAATTCTAGTGTTATTTCTACAATGCTGTGCTGCCTCTCTTCCACATATTTTAACAAATTCTAAACTGGAGGTGAAATAATGTTGTGATTATATTTTTTAATGTAATTTTTAAAGAAAAGGTTGCCTTTGAGTATCTTCCAGCAATAGGTACTATGGTTTAATATTTTATAAAGATAATGTTTTGAACCATTTGCAGTGTAGAAACTGAGTCTTTTTAAACTGAAACTTTGAAATCTTATAGAAGTTAACTGAAGCACTGTTGTTTGGTTCCACTTTACTTTGTTTGATCTGAACTTTTTCTCTATGCACTGAAACTTGTAGTTTGGGTAAATTTAGCCCTAGCAAACCTAAAACCTCATTCAGGGATCCTCAAAGTTGTTGACAAGTACTTTACAAAAATGTGTCAACAACTCATGAGTAATGTCATCCCTCAGAATAAAGATCACTGATTTAAACAAAATATGTTAAGAAAATAAAGTTTCAATGTACACTAATCTTGATTACTTTTGATTAAAGTGCTGTTACAATGACAAAGTTTTATGAGCTAAAGATAAAGGACACATCCATTTTAATGAGGGAAAAATAGGCAACTTTGTCTTTAATTAGACCTTGTAATCTCTGAGGGTAGCTAATGTGCTTTCATATGAAGCTTGTTTGAGCTCACACTTTTATAGAATGGCCTGAAACATCTCTATAGCAGAAATATTAAAAAAAAAAATAGTTAAAGGCTTTGCTTGGGGAAAAACATGAAAACGTTTAGTTGAACAAAAAATAGTTTATAAAGTAAGGGTGCTAAAATAAGTGTTTTTTTAAAAAACATGTCAAATAATAATTTTATGATTTTAACAGAAACAAAGAATACAATGAACATGTGTCTTTCTTGAGATTCTGGTCTTGTTCAGAGGCCACAATAAATGGACTCTTTGGTCCCCATTGACTCTCTGATGGCAGTGCTCTGGTGAAGGGCCTAGAGATGACCTATGAGCTGTCCACCTGATGCTGCTTTAACTTCAACAGGCTCTTCCCTAGTGGGCTGGGGTGAGGGACAAGGCCCTACATTAGCCAATGGCCAGTTTTAAATAAATAGGCCATGCAGGCTCCCACAGAGAGGTGTGGAGGTATTCCCTGCTCCTGAACACTTGGTCTGGGTTTAGGGAAGGAGTGCGGAAGCCTGCCTTGGAAGCATGGGGAGTCAGACTACATTTGTGCAGGTGTATGAGCCTGTATTTTGTAGTAGAGGCTTGTTTGTGGGTCAATACTTGCTTCTTTGGACCAGCTTCCCTTGACAGCCCAGTATTCAAGTGGTTATGAGTAGAGGCAGCAAATTCCACTCTTTCCTGGGAGACACACTACCCCTTTGTGAATTTGGAGTCCTTTGTCTCGTACAGTTTGACTGAAGAACTGAAGAGAAAAACCATCATTTTGAAATAAAGATTATCATGGCACATCATTTCAAAACATTTTCTACGGCATCTTGTTGCTCTTGGGTCAGCTTTCAAAATCCTTATTGCTGCAAGACCATGTATGGTGTGGCCCCTAGCTTTGCCTCTGCTCTCACTTCCTACCATGCTGTGCTCATTCACTCCACAACAGCGTCCTGGCCATTCCTCAATCCCACCAAGCTGATTCCAATCCCAGGCGCTCTGCCACTGTTGCTCCCTCAGCCTGGATCAACTCTGGGATCACCTTGTCCCTCAACTCATTCAAGCCACAAATGTTTCTTCTTCACAGACACTCTCCCTGAGTGTCCTATAGAAACAAGGCAATTCCTCTTATTCTATTGTTCCTTAAATTGCTCTTTTTACATATAGCATCACTTCTTAGCATTGTATCATCTTTTTGTTAATATATGTATTAAGTGTAAAAGTACCATTAAAAAGTCCTAATATCAGAAACTTAAATGATACCACCTAGCAGATACATATGCAATCTGTTTACTAGTTTTTTTTTTTCTTTATGTGAAAATTTTCATGTAAATTCACTTCTATTATGAAGAATGCAATATTGGTTGAATTACTGTATACTATTTTACCCAGTCTATACTATTTTATAAGTTTTGTTTATTTTGATGGAGATTAGCTACTGTCACAATGCTCTTTTTGAATCATACACATTTATTATATATAAACTAGCATACAAATATATCTATGTAGACCATTACGAGATCAAAGCAGTCAATCCCAAAGGAAATCAACCCTGAACACTCATTGGAAGGAAGGATGCTGAAGCTGAAGCTGCAATATTTTGGCCACTGATGCAAAGAGCCAGCTTATTGGGAAAGACCCTGATGCTGGCAAAGATTGAAGGCAGAAGGAAAAGAGGGTGACAGAGGGTGAGATGGTTGAATGATATCACTGATTCAATGGACATGAATTTGGGAAAACTGGGAGATTATGCGGGATAGAGAGGTCTAGTGTGCTGCAGTTGGTGGGGTCGTAAAGAATCAGACATGACTTGGTGACTGAACAACAGACTGTTATCTAGTTTATGAAAACTAAGCACTATGCTTACATTTACTGCACATCAAGTTCTTATTACATGTGCAACACAGTCATGATGAAACCAAAAAACCCTCCACAAAACAAAAGCTCAAGGAAATAAGGCTAAGGAATGAATAAAGGTATTTGCAAATTATAAAAATGGTGGCTTAAGGTAAATATTCTAATTCCATTGAATATGAGGAAGGACAGAAGGAGCTTACTGGAATTTAAAATTGGTTAGGCAGGGGAACCTTGCTGCTTATGCAGTTGAAAATAACCATGACTTTTAAAAATCAGAGAATGCTTTGGATTTTCTTCTCTGGATTACTTTTTTTTTTTTTTTTTTTAATCTAACAAGTACCGTTCTATATACTTTATTTTTTTGGATTATTTTTTAAATCAAAATTAACTTTTGGAAATTGTTCAACTATCATGTAACTCCAACTTAACATAAACCAAATTGCCTATGTCCAAAGCTGCTACATAAGGAATAAAACTTACTTCAAGATTGTTCTAGATAGTAACACAACATACTACTTATAGGAAGACAAAGTACATAATTCAACGTGTCTCTATTATTCTGTGATTTTAATCAGAAAATTAATATATTAAGGAAATGTGTAAAATGAAAAATCTTTACACTTATAGCAAGTAAAATTATTCAGTAAGGACAAAACAATTTTATAACTTTGAAAATTCTGATTATAAATTTATAGTAGAGAGAACTATTTTCCAAGGCTATATTAGTGATAAAATCCAAATGGACATAAGATACCTAGAAAATGCACAACAAATATTTATGCTTCTTTGCCAACTACGCCCAAATGGTAGCTATTTGACTTACAGTCTGATAATAGTTTCCTTTTTATTTTCTTCTCTTTATAATTTTTCAACTAACTTGACTTAGGTTTCTCTCTAATTGTATGGAATAAGATATAATTTAAACTATAACCAAGTATTCATTGAACCCCATCTCTTAACCATGGACTGGATAGATGGGACAAGTTAAACAGACATGGATTGAATAATTTTTCAAGTTAGCATTGAGAAGTTGAATATTCACTGGGCTATAATCCCAAGCTAAAAAAGTTTAAATGTCTTTGTCTAAAAATGTGAGCATAGTATTGGGGGGAAAAAATAGTGAAAAAATTTTGAAAAAAAGAAGTAAGAAATTAGAATGAATAAAGGTATTTGCAAATTATAAAAATGGTGGCTTAAGGTAAATATTCTAATTCCATTGAATATGAGGAAGGACAGAAGGAGCTTACTGGAATTTAAAATTGGTTAGGCAGGGGAACCTTGCTGCTTATGCAGTTGAAAATAACCATGACTTTTAAAAATCAGAGAATGCTTTGGATTTTCTTCTCTGGATTACTTTTTTTTTTTTTTTTTTTAATCTAACAAGTACCGTTCTATATACTTTATTTTTTTGGATTATTTTTTAAATCAAAATTAACTTTTGGAAATTGTTCAACTATCATGTAACTCCAACTTAACATAAACCAAATTGCCTATGTCCAAAGCTGCTACATAAGGAATAAAACTTACTTCAAGATTGTTCTAGATAGTAACACAACATACTACTTATAGGAAGACAAAGTACATAATTCAACGTGTCTCTATTATTCTGTGATTTTAATCAGAAAATTAATATATTAAGGAAATGTGTAAAATGAAAAATCTTTACACTTATAGCAAGTAAAATTATTCAGTAAGGACAAAACAATTTTATAACTTTGAAAATTCTGATTATAAATTTATAGTAGAGAGAACTATTTTCCAAGGCTATATTAGTGATAAAATCCAAATGGACATAAGATACCTAGAAAATGCACAACAAATATTTATGCTTCTTTGCCAACTACGCCCAAATGGTAGCTATTTGACTTACAGTCTGATAATAGTTTCCTTTTTATTTTCTTCGTCTTTATAATTTTTTCAACTAACTTGACTTAGGTTTCTCTCTAATTGTATGGAATAAGATATAATTTAAACTATAACCAAGTATTCATTGAACCCCATCTCTTAACCATGGACTGGATAGATGGGACAAGTTAAACAGACATGGATTGAATAATTTTTCAAGTTAGCATTGAGAAGTTGAATATTCACTGGGCTATAATCCCAAGCTAAAAAAAAGTTTAAATGTCTTTGTCTAAAAATGTGAGCATAGTATTGGGGAAGATAGTGATTTTTGAAAAAGAGTAAGATTAGAATAAAATAATTAGGATCCAAATTAGTCACAATAATAAAGGAGCCTCCTCTCTTTACAAGGTATAGTTAATATATATTGTTCCCTTAGGTCATAAAGAGTTAAGAAAATCAGGAGATGAGGATACAGGCTATTAAAAGCAAATATTTGTAAGAAATATTACAAATACACTAAAAATCAGTAAGACATATGTTTACATAATAGATATTTAGTGACTGTTTACTATGTGCCAAATAGTGCAGATACAGGGCAAATTTGAATTTTTAAAGGCAAGGCCTAAGCTTTTCTACTTTGAAAAGCTCAAAGTATGATGGAGAATACGTTGATGAGAGCTATAGTACTGCTAAATATACATAAATATGTGAATAAAAAAGGAGAAACCCATCTACAGGAATAAGCAGAAGAAGTGAAATTTGACTTGAGCTTGAAGGCTAAATCACATATACACAGGATGAGAAAGAGGTAAAAGGCATTTTGAAAGGAATGGCATGAAAAGGCATAGACGTATGAGAAAGTTCATGAAATGGCAACATTACCAGACATGTAAGCAGATTAACAGGGTACTTGGAGGAGTGATGAAAAAGAATTCTGGAAAGATTGCAAGGGATTGGTTTGCAAGGCGTCTTGTGCCAAGATGTGGGCTCCCCATTGTCAAGAGCACCATCTAATATGAATTTTAGGAAGATAATTTCAGTGGCTTAATGGAAAAAAGAGAATGGTGGCCATAAACTATTTCACAAGCTATTGCAACTGTACAGGTAAGATGAACCAACATAACTATATACGCTGTCACACAGATAAAACATTTTACTTTAGAGTAATGAGTGTTTTTAATAACTGTGAGCAGCTCATAATTATAAAATGTTTTTATGCAAGACTAGGCTTGGGGAGGCGAGTCTTGAAGGGGACTCATTACATAGTAAGTTAATAGCATTAAGGCTTCAATGTGACAACTGATGCTTTGGGATGATGACATTTCTTTTATACTCAGCTCTCACAAAGGTTTTTTTTTTTTTTAATTTATACATCTTTCATTTATGTATCTTATTTCTATATCTTTATTACCATCTTAAAACATCTTCTTTTAAAAAGTTAATTTCAGAGACTTCTCCGAGAAAAGTGAATACAAAAATACATCTTGTATGACTGCAAAGCTAATAAGCAATACATTTTGTTGTAAAATAAAAGGTAAAATTAAATCAACTAACCATGTATTTAAGCAATGGATCTTTAAAGTTCTTCTTCAGTAATGTGATGATTAATTCCATCAAGTCGGAAAGTTTTAAATCAATCTTTCCAGGATACAACATCAAAGGACAAAATATAACGACTCCAAATTCTCTTCCTATTGCTGAGCACAAAGCCATATATACTCACAAATGCACAACATATGCTCTCAGAGTTCATGGCGACTGATTTGTTTGTATATTGAACACAATCATTTGTTTATTTTACATTTTTTTATAAGTAATACTAACTTGCAAGAAAGAAAAAAACCTTACAAATCAGATAGAATTTCATTCCCAGGGCTTAAATACATCTTTTAATCTTATGATGTAATGGCAGTTGTAAAACTTTTTTTTTTTTTTTTTTTTTCATTCTGGCCTCTTCTATTGGCTTTCCATTTATTTATTTTCATCTATCCTCACTCCTTGGCCTGCGTGGGCCTCCCACCACAGCAGCCTCTCTTGTTGCAGAGCACTGGCTCTGGGCGCATGTTGTTTGGGGACCCTTTTTAAAAGAAATGGGAAGCCAGCATACGGGAAGTTCTAAATGTGGCCCAGGTCTGCCTGCAATCCAATCAGAGATGCCTTCCAAATGCCAGTGCCTGCAGCCTCTGTTTCCTCTTTCTCTCTTGTTCCAAACTATGTGGAAATGAAAGCTGAAAGCAGTTCTCCTGATGCAACTTGAACTAAGTGAGGCTGTCCAGGATAAAAGGAGATGAAAAATCAGCCACTCTACTCAATGCCCCTGCACATAAAGCACTGCAGTTTGAAGATCCAGGCAAACTGGAGGGTTCCAGAAGCAAAATTAGTGCTAAATGAAAAACTGTATGCTTAACCAAGAGAAAGAACAATGTTATCAGTTATGATCAAAGAGAGAATGCAGTCTAATATTTCACTTTGTGATGAGAGATTAAGGAATCCATTAGTTATTTTTCTGTTTGTACTAAATCCCCCAAACCAGACACCTGTCATAATTAAAGAAGGTCTATAAAACCATTAACTTTAATAAATATCAGGCCTCTGCATCATAGATTTGCTATTTTTCTCTATATATAGTAATCTGGATATTTTGTCTTTAGCTGCTACATATATGTGTGTGTAACATATATATATATATATATATATCTTTATATACCAGGACTTAATGCATAGCATATTTGGAAGACACTGATCTGGATCTTTAAGAGTAAATAAGACTTCAAATAGGCTAAGAAGAGGGTGACTGCAGCACAATTTTATCTCTCTCATGTATTTAATCACTTACTTTCCACTAATTTCCCCTTTATATTCTGCTATGCCTTCACCTACCTCTTCAAGCATTTGTCTCTGTCTTGAAAATACACTTTCTTGGAATCTACTTCTTTTTAAATTACCATATATTTGTCTCTTAATTTTGTTTCAAGGCCAAAGCCCTCACAGAGGCTACACAAACTCTTTTGATTTCTATCCCACTGACCCTTTCATAACCTCTCCAAAAATCAAAGCTACTTGAGTTATAGTAGCGGGGTATAAAATGATGTTTTTCTGATTTTCTGTTTTTCTGATTGTGATTTTAAAGCCCTATAAATATTGTAATAACCACTAGAACTGTCTGAAAAGAATACTTCTCTTCAGGCAAATGTTAAATTAAGTAATCTGCCTCAAATTGCTATAGACATATTTTTGGATGGCTCATCCAGAGCACACACCTCATAAGCCGACAGGACACCGCAGGGGTTGGGGGATGGAGAAATGATTTCTGTTTACCTTCAGTCCAGTGCTCCATCCTATTAACAGCTTTACCTCGAAATATACATGACATTTCCTTTTATAAATACTCTGTTTAATGTTTCAAATGAACAGAGCAGTCCTGACCTAGTGAATCAGTTCTCTAATGTTGAATCATTCTGGCCAAACATGAGTCAGAGCAATAAAAATCCTCAAGACACTTAGCTATTAGAACATCAGGAACATATGTGAACTTGTGAACAATTTCACAGTCAGAAAGGAGACAGAGTGTTCTGTATCTAATGTAAGAGAGAATGCAGTCTAATATTTCACTTTGTGATGAGAGATTAAGGAATCCATTAGTTATTTTTCTGTTTGTACTAAATCCCCCAAACCAGACACCTGTCATAATTAAAGAAGGTCTATAAAACCATTAACTTTAATAAATATCAGGCCTCTGCATCATAGATTTGCTATTTTTCTCTATATATAGTAATCTGGATATTTTGTCTTTAGCTGCTACATATATGTGTGTGTAACATATATATATATATATATATATCTTTATATACCAGGACTTAATGCATAGCATATTTGGAAGACACTGATCTGGATCTTTAAGAGTAAATAAGACTTCAAATAGGCTAAGAAGAGGGTGACTGCAGCACAATTTTATCTCTCTCATGTATTTAATCACTTACTTTCCACTAATTTCCCCTTTATATTCTGCTATGCCTTCACCTACCTCTTCAAGCATTTGTCTCTGTCTTGAAAATACACTTTCTTGGAATCTACTTCTTTTTAAATTACCATATATTTGTCTCTTAATTTTGTTTCAAGGCCAAAGCCCTCACAGAGGCTACACAAACTCTTTTGATTTCTATCCCACTGACCCTTTCATAACCTCTCCAAAAATCAAAGCTACTTGAGTTATAGTAGCGGGGGATAAAATGATGTTTTTCTGATTTTCTGTTTTTCTGATTGTGATTTTAAAGCCCTATAAATATTGTAATAACCACTAGAACTGTCTGAAAAGAATACTTCTCTTCAGGCAAATGTTAAATTAAGTAATCTGCCTCAAATTGCTATAGACATATTTTTGGATGGCTCATCCAGAGCACACACCTCATAAGCCGACAGGACACCGCAGGGGTTGGGGGATGGAGAAATGATTTCTGTTTACCTTCAGTCCAGTGCTCCATCCTATTAACAGCTTTACCTCGAAATATACATGACATTTCCTTTTATAAATACTCTGTTTAATGTTTCAAATGAACAGAGCAGTCCTGACCTAGTGAATCAGTTCTCTAATGTTGAATCATTCTGGCCAAACATGAGTCAGAGCAATAAAAATCCTCAAGACACTTAGCTATTAGAACATCAGGAACATATGTGAACTTGTGAACAATTTTACAGTCAGAAAGGAGACAGAGTGTTCTGTATCTATGAAAGGTCAGGATAAGAGAGAAATCACATTAAATTTGTTTCATGCCTCTTCTTTCATTTAAATTACAGTATAGTTGATATATTATATTATATATTTTATAGGTGTATAATATAGTGATTCACAATTTTTATGTTTCACATCTTATCTTTTCTGAATTTCAGCATTTATTAGAGGAAGCACAGTTTGCTATCTAATTTATGTAGGTACAATGATCATGTGTAGCATTCAAACACAAATTTTACAGGCACTCACTATATTTTTCTATTTATTTAGCTTGATTCTTTTAGGTCATTCGGCAACTACAATCAACATAGGGCTAACTGTTTTACCAGAAATATTGTATATGATTGCACAGTAGCAAATGGTATTTGGTTTCTGAAAATGGAGCCAAATATGAAGCCAAAAAGCATGGTTTAGTCAGAATATTCCCCACCTTGAATTTTGATTAATTCTTATTTGCAGAATGTAAAAATAAATGATACAACCTAGTCATTGAATAATATTTTCCAATATTTTCCTTCTACTCTTTTCTCTTTTACTCGGATGTTGAAATGGTATCTGTTGATAGGAGAAAAAATTGAAAGTCTGACACCTGAAGAATCTCTGCTGTTTAGACATGTTGTTTTATTATTATTATTTTCTATGTGCCTCCATGTCCGTCCTTTGAACATTAAAGTCTTTCATGCTTCCTTCACTGTAGTATTACAATGGAAGTGAAAGTGTCAGTCACTCACTTGTATCTGACTCTGCTGCCCCATGGACTATACATAGCTGGCCAGGTTTCTCTGTTCATAGGATTTTCCAGGCAAGAATACTGGAGTGGGTTGCCATTCCTTTCTCCAGGGGATCTTTCCTGATCTAGGAATTGAATCTGGGTCTCCGGCATTGCAAGTAGATTCTTTACCATCTGAGCCACCGGGATCTAATTGCCTCTGTTCTTAAATTTTTTTTCAAATGCCTCTATGACAGTTTCAATGTTAAATTGGAACAGTCATAAAAATCCTCAAGACACTTAGCTATTAGAACATCAGGAACATATGTGAACTTGTGAACAATTTTACAGTCAGAAAGGAGACAGAGTGTTCTGTATCTATGAAAGGTCAGGATAAGAGAGAAATCACATTAAATTTGTTTCATGCCTCTTCTTTCATTTAAATTACAGTATAGTTGATATATTATATTATATATTTTATAGGTGTATAATATAGTGATTCACAATTTTTATGTTTCACATCTTATCTTTTCTGAATTTCAGCATTTATTAGAGGAAGCACAGTTTGCTATCTAATTTATGTAGGTACAATGATCATGTGTAGCATTCAAACACAAATTTTACAGGCACTCACTATATTTTTCTATTTATTTAGCTTGATTCTTTTAGGTCATTCGGCAACTACAATCAACATAGGGCTAACTGTTTTACCAGAAATACTGTATATGATTGCACAGTAGCAAATGGTATTTGGTTTCTGAAAATGGAGCCAAATATGAAGCCAAAAAGCATGGTTTAGTCAGAATATTCCCCACCTTGAATTTTGATTAATTCTTATTTGCAGAATGTAAAAATAAATGATACAACCTAGTCATTGAATAATATTTTCCAATATTTTCCTTCTACTCTTTTCTCTTTTACTCGGATGTTGAAATGGTATCTGTTGATAGGAGAAAAAATTGAAAGTCTGACACCTGAAGAATCTCTGCTGTTTAGACATGTTGTTTTATTATTATTATTTTCTATGTGCCTCCATGTCCGTCCTTTGAACATTAAAGTCTTTCATGCTTCCTTCACTGTAGTATTACAATGGAAGTGAAAGTGTCAGTCACTCACTTGTATCTGACTCTGCTGCCCCATGGACTATACATAGCTGGCCAGGTTTCTCTGTTCATAGGATTTTCCAGGCAAGAATACTGGAGTGGGTTGCCATTCCTTTCTCCAGGGGATCTTTCCTGATCTAGGAATTGAATCTGGGTCTCCGGCATTGCAAGTAGATTCTTTACCATCTGAGCCACCAGGGAAGAATTAATACCTCAAGATTATTACTGAATTGCCTCATCTTTAAAAGCCATCATCAATTCTTTAAAAGCATCTAAATAAATATCATAATTTGTAAAAAAAAAAAAAAATAAAACATGCGGTAGTAAAAGTATTTTTAAAAGAAATGTATTTAAGAGTTCAATGGCTTTTGTTGCTGCTGCATGTGTCATTACTTTTGCATTTAATACACTGATGCCCGTAGCCTATATTCTTGAGAGAATGACTGCAGTATTGAAAAGGTACTATTTGTAGAATTTTGTAATTCATTTCCCTTGACATGTTGGAAAATTGCTCCCAGAGTAGATTAAATAGGTCTGAAGATCTCAAACAGTGAGCCAGGGGCCCTGGACATGGACCAGAGCACCCCTGAGCCTACATTAGAAGGAAAGTGTTGAGGTTGGAAAAGTCCTGACTGCAGTTCCACTTTCATATGTTTTGTATACAGGCTATTCCATCAAAAAATTCACTTGAATAAAAAGCTCCACAGTTAAAAAAAAAAAAGGAGTCTGTAAATGAGAGAATAAATTTTAAGTCCAGCAAGGAAATAAATCAATTTACATATGGCAACAAACAGGTGTGAACTGGCCCGCTCCTTGAAGTCGAGTAAGTAATGGAGCAAGAGACAGCAGTGCGGTTCCTGTGTAGACAGCCCGGGAGGCGATACTAAAATCCTACTTCTGAGACCAGGGGAAGGCCTCCAGCACTTGGGAAATGAAATAACACTTGTGTGACAGGACAGTATGACTTGGCTACAGTTTCACACAAAGATTTAAAACTAAAAATCTTAGAGAAGTGATTGGAAAGATTCTTTAGACACAGCATTCTTGAAGAAATAAATCATTGAAAAATTTCTTTTGACCAGTAAGCGATTTTTTGCAGTAGCTGACCTTAAAAACTCAAGAAAGAGAAATCTCCTCTGATGTACACTTTTGATCTCAGTGGTAGGGGGTTAACGAAGGTGAATGCATGGAAATAAGCATTCCTCTTAACATAGCTTTTCTCAGAGTCTTCACAGCTGTTAACTGACTCTTTGCTCCAGAAAACAACAGCAAAAGTCAGCAGTAATACAAGTTACTCAATGTTTATAAGCTATATAAGAAGTACTTTACCAATCTGAAGAGCAGAAAGGAGAGATCACCAGTGCTGAAAGCTTTTTTAGTTTTAAATTTTGGTCTCTTTTGTATTGTTTCTATTTATTTATTTTTCACCCATCTTTATTCTTTTGGCCTGTGAAGGCCTCCCATTGCAGTGACCTTTATCCTTGCAGACCACTGGCTATGGGCCATGTGCTCCAGAGCACTGGCTCATAATTGGACACATTGGTCCAGCCACTCCGCGGCATGTGGGATCTTCCCGGATCAGGGATCAAACCAGTGCCCTTGTGTTGCAAGGTACTATTTGTAGAATTTGGTAATTCATTTCCCTTGACATGTTGGAAAATTGCTCCCAGAGTAGATTAAATAGGTCTGAAGATCTCAAACAGTGAGTCAGGGGCCCTGGACATGGACCAGAGCACCCCTGAGCCTACATTAGAAGGAAAGTGTTGAGGTTGGAAAAGTCCTGACTGCAGTTCCACTTTCATATGTTTTGTATACAGGCTATTCCATCAAAAAATTCACTTGAATAAAAAGCTCCACAGTTAAAAAAAAAAAGGAGTCTGTAAATGAGAGAATAAATTTTAAGTCCAGCAAGGAAATAAATCAATTTACATATGGCAACAAACAGGTGTGAACTGGCCCGCTCCTTGAAGTCGAGTAAGTAATGGAGCAAGAGACAGCAGTGCGGTTCCTGTGTAGACAGCCCGGGAGGCGATACTAAAATCCTACTTCTGAGACCAGGGGAAGGCCTCCAGCACTTGGGAAATGAAATAACACTTGTGTGACAGGACAGTATGACTTGGCTACAGTTTCACACAAAGATTTAAAACTAAAAATCTTAGAGAAGTGATTGGAAAGATTCTTTAGACACAGCATTCTTGAAGAAATAAATCATTGAAAAATTTCTTTTGACCAGTAAGCGATTTTTTGCAGTAGCTGACCTTAAAAACTCAAGAAAGAGAAATCTCCTCTGATGTACACTTTTGATCTCAGTGGTAGGGGGTTAACGAAGGTGAATGCATGGAAATAAGCATTCCTCTTAACATAGCTTTTCTCAGAGTCTTCACAGCTGTTAACTGACTCTTTGCTCCAGAAAACAACAGCAAAAGTCAGCAGTAATACAAGTTACTCAATGTTTATAAGCTATATAAGAAGTACTTTACCAATCTGAAGAGCAGAAAGGAGAGATCACCAGTGCTGAAAGCTTTTTTAGTTTTAAATTTTGGTCTCTTTTGTATTGTTTCTATTTATTTATTTTTCACCCATCTTTATTCTTTTGGCCTGTGAAGGCCTCCCATTGCAGTGACCTTTATCCTTGCAGACCACTGGCTATGGGCCATGTGCTCCAGAGCACTGGCTCATAATTGGACACATTGGTCCAGCCACTCCGCGGCATGTGGGATCTTCCCGGATCAGGGATCAAACCAGTGCCCCTTGTGTTGCAAGGTGGACTCTACCCACTGGACCACAAGGGAAGCCTGGAAAGTTTTTTTTTTTTTCCAAATGACTATTCTTCTGAAAGTAAAAGCAGATATTATATTTTAGCCATTTTAAATTGAGAAACAAAATGGATATAACTTAAATTAAAAACAATATATTAGGAGAAGCAAAGCCATAACATTATAGCTCTAAAATGAAAGGTGCAAAACTAAGCACACAGCACTGTTAAGACTCTTTAATATTAATCTAAGAGAAAGGGGGAAACATGTGACTATGTGCATGTTTATCTGCATGCACTTGACACCTAGTCGTCTAACCTAGTAGGATTTTCAGCATGATAGAAACAGAGAGAAATGTTGAGTTCATACACCGGGTTTTCTTGTTGGTTTCCTTTTTTATACAACCATCTAAGAAGCTCTAGATGTGCAGGATTTGGGTGGTAAAGTGACAGGAATGATGAATGCACCCAGTCAGTGCCATCCTGGGACAGCTTTGGGGCTGGACGGCCACCCATGCTCTAAAAAGCCCTCTCCTTTCCTCCACACTGACCTGTGCTCCTTTGTTTTTCTTTTGAAGTGTTAGGAAGTGACTCAACTAAAACTCAAATGCAGATCCTTGGACCCTCAATTACTACTCTTTTCCCAAATTATGCCACAAAGTGAAAACTCACACACACACACATATATATATATATATATATATATATATATATATAATGAAAAAAATATATATTACTACAGTCTTTCAAACATCAAGGAGTCAGGCAAAGGAGAATGGAGAAACAGAAGCTATTTTTCATCAGTGGGCTTTAAAGTGTACAAGGTAATTGTCAAGGAGGTTCCTATAATTAATGATCCATACTAACTTGATCTGGTAGAGTGAGGACTTTTTGTTAGTTTACGTTTTTTTTTTCTTTTGTTAATAGCAAAATGAATGACCTTGAAGTTGGACTTGATTCCTCTATTTCTTTCCAACCATCCAACCCATTTGTAATCCATCCAAAAAATCTGTCTGCTCTGACTATGGAATGTACTCATAGATTTAAACCTTTCCTTCACCCCTCCCCACACCTCATCACACTCCACACAGGTTAGTGCAGCGATCTCTTTACCAGGTCTTCCTAATGTAAACCCTACCTCCAGGATCTATCTTTAACACATCTGCCAAAGCAATTCTGTTAACACCCAAGTTGGGTCATGTCACGCCTCTTCTCCAAGCCTTCTATCAACTCCCACTTTACTCAGAGTGGAAGTCAAGACTCCCTGCTTTGGCCAGCCAAGAACTATAGGATCTGGGTCCCACATTGACCCCCTCTTACCCTCTCTACCTGTCTCTGATCCAATCAAGCTGGACTGGCCTCTAGATGGTAACTGAGCACACCAGGGGTGCTGCTGTCACAGGGCCAAGGAGTTACTGTTCTGTCTGCCTGTTCAGCAACATAGGGGGCTCCCTTCTTCACCTCCTTTCTTAGTGGAGCTTTCCCTGAGCTCCATATTGCCCTCTTCATCCTTAATCCTGAGTCTTTTAATTTCTGCCCAGTTTCCTGTTACGTTTTCCTTCACAGGGCATACTGCCCCCTAGCACACCATGTATCATATTTATCTGTGTCTCTTTGCACTAGAATATAAACACCATGAGAACAAGGAGTGTCAGAGGTTGTGTCAACTGAAGTGTTTCTGAGTGCCTAGAAAGTATCCTCTTTTTTGAAGTGTTAGGAAGTGACTCAACTAAAACTCAAATGCAGATCCTTGGACCCTCAATTACTACTCTTTTCCCAAATTATGCCACAAAGTGAAAACTCACACACACACACATATATATATATATATATATATATATATATATAATGAAAAAAATATATATTACTACAGTCTTTCAAACATCAAGGAGTCAGGCAAAGGAGAATGGAGAAACAGAAGCTATTTTTCATCAGTGGGCTTTAAAGTGTACAAGGTAATTGTCAAGGAGGTTCCTATAATTAATGATCCATACTAACTTGATCTGGTAGAGTGAGGACTTTTTGTTAGTTTACGTTTTTTTTTTTTCTTTTGTTAATAGCAAAATGAATGACCTTGAAGTTGGACTTGATTCCTCTATTTCTTTCCAACCATCCAACCCATTTGTAATCCATCCAAAAAATCTGTCTGCTCTGACTATGGAATGTACTCATAGATTTAAACCTTTCCTTCACCCCTCCCCACACCTCATCACACTCCACACAGGTTAGTGCAGCGATCTCTTTACCAGGTCTTCCTAATGTAAACCCTACCTCCAGGATCTATCTTTAACACATCTGCCAAAGCAATTCTGTTAACACCCAAGTTGGGTCATGTCACGCCTCTTCTCCAAGCCTTCTATCAACTCCCACTTTACTCAGAGTGGAAGTCAAGACTCCCTGCTTTGGCCAGCCAAGAACTATAGGATCTGGGTCCCACATTGACCCCCTCTTACCCTCTCTACCTGTCTCTGATCCAATCAAGCTGGACTGGCCTCTAGATGGTAACTGAGCACACCAGGGGTGCTGCTGTCACAGGGCCAAGGAGTTACTGTTCTGTCTGCCTGTTCAGCAACATAGGGGGCTCCCTCCTTCACCTCCTTTCTTAGTGGAGCTTTCCCTGAGCTCCATATTGCCCTCTTCATCCTTAATCCTGAGTCTTTTAATTTCTGCCCAGTTTCCTGTTACGTTTTCCTTCACAGGGCATACTGCCCCCTAGCACACCATGTATCATATTTATCTGTGTCTCTTTGCACTAGAATATAAACACCATGAGAACAAGGAGTGTCAGAGGTTGTGTCAACTGAAGTGTTTCTGAGTGCCTAGAAAGTATCTTATAAAGAGCAGGTGCTTGGTATTGAATAAATCAATGAATGAATTTCAAGGAAATAAAAACAAGAAACACAACTAAATCGAGGGTAAATTACCTCATGAAACTGGTAATGGGAAGTTTTAGGAAGACTTACACTAATTTGACAAATTAGTCAACACACAGTTTCTCCCCTATAGAACATCTAACAATATGCATTTAACTTTGGGAATTTCCTTCCCAAGATTGAGAAATATTTTTATTTAACCTTAACCTGGTGGAATACCAGACCTCCTTATCCACCTCCCGTGAAACTTGTATGCAGGACAAGAAGCAACAGTTAGAATTGGACATGGAACAATGGACTGGTTCCAAATTGGGAAGCGAGGACATCAAGGCTGTATACTGCCACCCTGCTTGTTTAACTTATATGCAGAGAACATCACGCAAAATGCTGGTTTGGATGAAGAAATGTCAATAACCTCTGATATGCAGATGAAACCACCCTTATGGCTGAAAGTGAAGAGGAACTAAAGAGCTTCTTGATGAAGGTGAAAGAGGAGACTGAAAAAGCTAGTTTAAAACTCAACATTCAAGAAACAAAGATCATGGCATCCTGTCCCATCACTTTATGGCAAATAGATGGGCAAACAATGTGCACAGTGATAAGACTTTATTTTCTTGGGCTCCAAAATCACTGCAGATGGTGACTGCAGCCATGAAATTAAAAGATACTTACTCCTTGGAAGAAAAGCTGTGACAAACCTAGATAGTGTATTAAAAAGCAGAGACATCACTTTACCAACAACAGTTCATCTAGTCAAAGCTATGATTTTCCTAGTAGTCATGTATAGATGTGAGAGTTGGACCATAAAAAAGGCTGAGTGCCAAAGAATTGATGCCTTTGAACTGTGGTGTTGGAGAAGACTGTTGAGAGTCCCTTGAACTGCAAGGAGATCAACCCAGTCAATCCCACCCATTTGTAATCCATCCAAAAAATCTGTCTGCTCTGACTATGGAATGTACTCATAGATTTAACCCTTTCCTTCACCCCTCCCCTCACCTCACCACACTCCACACAGGTTAGTGCAGTGGTCTCTTTACCAGGTCTTCCTGCTATAAATCTTACCTCCAGGATCTATCTTTAACACATATGCCAAAGCAATTCTGTTAACACCCAAGTTGGGTCATGTCACCCCTCTGCTCCAAAGGAAATCAATCCTGAATATTCATCAGAAGGACTGATGCTAAAGCTGAAGCTCCAATACTTTGGCCACCTGATGCAAAGAGACGACTCTTAGGAAAACAGCCTAATATTGGGAAAATTAGAAGGCAGAAGGAGAAGGGGATGTCAGGGGATAAGATAGCTGGATGGTATAATTGAGTCAACTGACATGAGTTTGAGCAAGCTCTGGGAGATGGTGATAGACTGGGAAGCCTGGCATACTGCAGTCCATGGGATCACCAAGAGTCTGACATGACTAAACTCACTTGAACTGAACAATAACATTAAAGCCACCATGATAGCTCAGCTAGTAAAGAATCTGCCTTCAATGCAGGAGAACTGGGTTTGATCCCTGGGTTAGGAAGATCCCTTGGAGAAAGGAATACTTATCCACTTCAGTATTCTTGCCAGGAAAATTCCATGGACACAGCAGTGTGGCGGGTTACAGTCCATGGTATTGCAAAGAGTCAGACACAACTGAGAGAATTTCACTGACTTTAATGTTAAATGTTTAACATTAACATTCACTTACTTCACATATTTGTGATGAGGATTAAGTGACAATATTAACATTTGCCCTAAAAAAAATCTAAATTATGTATGTTTCCTGTTATTTTGACATCTGAGATCATTCAGAGCCACAACAGAAAAGAGATCTGCAGGACTCCCCTGGGGGTCCAGTGGCTAAGAATCTGTCTCCTAAGGCAATCTAGAGCCTGCGTGCCACAACGACAGAGAAGTCAGCACAGCTTGAGAAGTCTGCCTGCCACAATGAAGATCCCATGTGCTACAACTGAGGCCCAACATAGCCAGAGAAAAAAAGAAAGAAAGAAAAGTGATTTGAATAGTTCTATTGTTGGAACCAAATCACTAATTACTTTAGCAAAACTCAGATTACTTATCCAAATGCCCAATTTTCTTTTAATAGTAAATGATGACAATGAATTACTCATCTAATTTAGACTCTGTACAACATATAGAAAATTAGGATATATATGTATTCACCTGGAAACGGATGCAAATTCAATCAAATTCATAGTCTGATTTAAACACAACTCTATAGCTCAGTCATTAAGGAATCTGTCTGCAATGACAGGAGACCCAGGTTCAATACCTGGGTTGGGAAGATTCCCTAGAGAAGGGAATGGCAACCCACTCTAGTATTCTTGCCTGGAGAATTCCAGGACAGAAGAGCTTGGCAGGCTATAGTTTAGGGGGTCGCAAAGAGTCGTATATGACTGAATGACCAACAATTTCCAAAATAAATGCCCACTTTCTTCAGGTTGGTATGTAGCAGAAAGGCTTTAAAAGAAAAAAGCAATGTGCCAATATGCCTACATCTGCTAGCATATTTAATTTCAGGATACCTAGAGTAAGTGTTAAATAAATGGTTATAAAAAAGAAAGTTAAAGATGGTAATAAACATCACCAGGCAGCTTGTGAGTGATGTGGCATCTCAGGCCCCACCCTGGACCTTCTGAAAAAAATTTCTGGGGAAAAACCCAGAGGAATGAAAGGAATTAATGCATTAACAAATTCTACAGTGGTTAATAATTTGATTAATAATTTAACTATTACAAATTCTGAAAGGAAAACTCATAACATTATTTTTAATTTATGTATGCAACAAATGAAGGATAAGAATGGATTCCAGTTTTCCCAAAGTGAATGGGAAAGCCAGTTTGAAATGAGTTTTGGTTCTTAGAATAAGTATATTTAGCTCTTTGTTGTTGAACAAGATATTCATTAATCTCCACTCTAAAGATAAGCTGTGCAGCTAGTTTAACCAAATCCCTCCTGTCAACCATTTGTGTATGGTAGTGGAGAGTCATAGTTTTTCGGTTGGAATTCTCATTACTCATTACGGAATTTTTGCAAAGGCACTTTACTTCTGAGGGCTTTATTTCTTCTTATATAAAATATAGATATTAATAGTTATATCCAAATCATGAGGCCTAGAGAATATATAGATTAGAAAATATATATTATATATTAATATACATATATAATATATATATATATATGCCAAATAATATTTAAGTGCTAAATAAATGTCACATCTCTACTTCCAAGATTTTATCTTCAACTAAATCATTTAGCTAAAAAGATACATAACCAACTTAACTTTATAGCATTACAAAGACATCCAAACAAGGCTCAAAGTATAAAACTGATTTTAGGTATCTGAACTGATATTTTTAAGTGTGTTTAAAAAATCTAAACTAAATTAAACTTCAGGGCTTCCCCTGGTGGTCCAGTGGGTAAGGACACTGCCTTGCAGTGCAAGGGGCGCCAGTTCGATCCCTGGCCTGGGAAGGTCCCACGTGCCTCAGAGTGGCTGGACCGATGCGTCCAATTACCGAGCCAGAGCTCTGGGGCACATGCGCCCAGAGCCAGGGCTCTGCGACGGCAGAGGCCACCGCGATGGGAGGCCCACAGGAGCCAAAGAACAAAGATGGATGAAAATAGAGAAATGAAAGACCAATAGAAGTGGCCCGCCCGTCCCCCTCCCTCCCCCACCTCCCAAAAGGAGGGAAATACAATATTTTTTTTAAAAAATTAAAAAAATAAAAAAATAAATTAAACTTCATTTAGATGAATGCGGATTGCTCAGTTCACATACATTTATTATGGTCTTATCTTCTGTAAGAACTTGATGTATTCAAAAGATACAAGATAAATCTTTAACCTCATGATATTCAATCTGAAGTAATTTTAAGAATAAAACTATTACAAATTCTGAAAGGAAAACTCATAACATTATTTTTAATTTATGTATGCAACAAATGAAGGATAAGAATGGATTCCAGTTTTCCCAAAGTGAATGGGAAAGCCAGTTTGAAATGAGTTTTGGTTCTTAGAATAAGTATATTTAGCTCTTTGTTGTTGAACAAGATATTCATTAATCTCCACTCTAAAGATAAGCTGTGCAGCTAGTTTAACCAAATCCCTCCTGTCAACCATTTGTGTATGGTAGTGGAGAGTCATAGTTTTTCGGTTGGAATTCTCATTACTCATTACGGAATTTTTGCAAAGGCACTTTACTTCTGAGGGCTTTATTTCTTCTTATATAAAATATAGATATTAATAGTTATATCCAAATCATGAGGCCTAGAGAATATATAGATTAGAAAATATATATTATATATTAATATACATATATAATATATATATATATATGCCAAATAATATTTAAGTGCTAAATAAATGTCACATCTCTACTTCCAAGATTTTATCTTCAACTAAATCATTTAGCTAAAAAGATACATAACCAACTTAACTTTATAGCATTACAAAGACATCCAAACAAGGCTCAAAGTATAAAACTGATTTTAGGTATCTGAACTGATATTTTTAAGTGTGTTTAAAAAATCTAAACTAAATTAAACTTCAGGGCTTCCCCTGGTGGTCCAGTGGGTAAGGACACTGCCTTGCAGTGCAAGGGGCGCCAGTTCGATCCCTGGCCTGGGAAGGTCCCACGTGCCTCAGAGTGGCTGGACCGATGTGTCCAATTACCGAGCCAGAGCTCTGGGGCACATGCGCCCAGAGCCAGGGCTCTGCGACGGCAGAGGCCACCGCGATGGGAGGCCCACAGGAGCCAAAGAACAAAGATGGATGAAAATAGAGAAATGAAAGACCAATAGAAGTGGCCCGCCCTCTCCCCTCCCTCCCCACCTCCCAAAAGGAGGGAAATACAATATTTTTTAAAAAAAATTAAAAAAATAAAAAAATAAATTAAACTTCATTTAGATGAATGCGGATTGCTCAGTTCACATACATTTATTATGGTCTTATCTTCTGTAAGAACTTGATGTATTCAAAAGATACAAGATAAATCTTTAACCTCATGATATTCAATCTGAAAGATAATTTTTAAGTCTAATAAAACAATTAAAAATTTCTTGAGGTCTTCAGATCCAAGATAATGGCATAATCTTTTTGCAAATTTCTAATAAATTACAGATTTACTGAAAATCTTAAAATTACTGATAATTTATAATATATATCATTATAGCATATATTAATACAATTAATATTATAACATAAGATTACACTATCAGAAATGTAATACAGTTGATAATTATAGCATTGTAATATATTGATAATTACACTATAATGTAGATTGACAATTGCTGATAAAGACTAACACCATTTACATTAATAATTAGAATGGAGCTGCCAAGTATAGATAACTCATGAATTTTTGCAATACAGGAGAGCAGAAAAATTGGGTCAATTAACTTTTTTTCTTGCTTTTGTTTGTAGATACAAGGAACTTAAATTCACTTACATGTAGATGGAAATGATTTTGTACAGATACAAAAATTAATAATAAATTAGAAAAAGGATAAAATTTAAGAATCAAGGGAAGACCGTCTGGGAGGTGTGCGTCTTTGACAAATGCAAGTATCAATGCCTGTTGGAGAAAGAAAGCAGAAGACATGGCTATTGATGCCACTGTTTGTGTTAGTCCCTCAGTCGTGTCTGACTCTTTGTGATGCCATGGACGACAGTCTGCCAGCCTCCTCTGCCCATGGGATTTTCCAGGCAAGAATACTGGAGTGCGTTGCCATTCCCTTCTCCAGGGGATCTGCCCAACCCAAGGATCGAACCTGGATCTCCTGCATTGCAGGCAGATTCTCTGCTGACTGAGCCACTTGGGGACCCTAACATTGATGCCACTACATTGGGAAATCTTATATTGGTAATATGAAAGAGATAATTCACTATTACTTCTTTTCTCTCAATGGAATTTGGAAGTAAAGTAGTGAGCTGATGAAGGATATTGGCAGTTTGAGGGCATGAGAAATCTTAAAATAGTAGTTCTGAAGAACTGGATGCTTCTTGGGCATTTTAGGGTGCCTATTTGGGTTTGTGGTAAACAATTTAACCAAATATTGCTGTCACTCAGATGTCTGCTTCTGTACCCACCTATCACTTGGACCTCCTCAGACACTGAGTGATGCCAAATTATGCTTATCCAGCTTATCTGGACACTGTGCATGAAACAATCCAGTAATCTCAGGATTTTGTCTGTTTCCCCAAACTTTTTCTCATCCAGGTCTAGTTCCCTTACTCTCTCCAACAACCAAGTATTGAGAAAGCAATCAACGTTATCTCCTCAGTAAGACGACAATGACTTAGCAATTATTTTTTGGCCTTTCTTCCTGCCAGGTCCAGGTGGTGGTAGACCAGTACTTGCAATATGATAAGAGACATGATAATGATTCAGTCTGGTCAATGGAGAGGAGTCCTTTTCATTGTTTTAAAATGATTAACAATGTTTTTCATTGGAAAAAATCACATGCAATATGCCTTTGAATTCTAAGAATTCTATCACTTGTATATTGGCTGCTGTATTTTATTATAATCAAGAAAATGTGTACCTGTGTGTAAAGGTATAAAATTGATCAGAGAAGTAGTGGAGGGGAGACAAGAGACATACACGGTCGGGAAGGATGCAATGGCATTTCTCCAGAGGAGAAAGAAGAATGTTCTAGAAAAGGGAATTCTGCTTAGAAGGGATCAGGGGGTTATGGGAAAAGCCCTGGTGAGAAAGTACAAGTATCATGGCTGTGATAATCCAAAGGAGTACAAATGGAAAAGTTTTGGTAGATTGTACTAGAATCTTGTCAGAGGCCAGATTTTGAAGGTCCTTATATGAAATGCTTAGAAATTTGGCTTTAGTCTACAAGTAATGGCAGCTTCTAAAAATTTTAAGCAGGGAGTAGCATGATTTTGACTGTGTTGCCGAGATTTTACTCAGGTCTCAGTGTGGAGTGTGGATTCAAATGCTGCAGGCAGTATAATTATTTAAGAGGTAATGAAATAGTGATCACAGAACACAGGACATTCCAATCACCACAAAGCCTAGAACAATATCTTAATTCAAAACTCTTTATTCCATACCTACTGACTGGCAGTTTGAGGGCATGGTCTAAAAGGTTCTGAAGAACTGGATGCTTCTTGGGCATTTTAGGGTGCCTATTTGGGTTTGTGGTAAACAATTTAACCAAATATTGCTGTCACTCAGATGTCTGCTTCTGTACCCACCTATCACTTGGACCTCCTCAGACACTGAGTGATGCCAAATTATGCTTATCCAGCTTATCTGGACACTGTGCATGAAACAATCCAGTAATCTCAGGATTTTGTCTGTTTCCCCAAACTTTTTCTCATCCAGGTCTAGTTCCCTTACTCTCTCCAACAACCAAGTATTGAGAAAGCAATCAATGTTATCTCCTTAGTAAGACGACAATGACTTAGCAATTATTTTTTGGCCTTTCTTCCTGCCAGGTCCAGGTGGTGGTAGACCAGTACTTGCAATATGATAAGAGACATGATAATGATTCAGTCTGGTCAATGGAGAGGAGTCCTTTTCATTGTTTTAAAATGATTAACAATGTTTTTCATTGGAAAAAATCACATGCAATATGCCTTTGAATTCTAAGAATTCTATCACTTGTATATTGGCTGCTGTATTTTATTATAATCAAGAAAATGTGTACCTGTGTGTAAAGGTATAAAATTGATCAGAGAAGTAGTGGAGGGGAGACAAGAGACATACACGGTCGGGAAGGATGCAATGGCATTTCTCCAGAGGAGAAAGAAGAATGTTCTAGAAAAGGGAATTCTGCTTAGAAGGGATCAGGGGGTTATGGGAAAAGCCCTGGTGAGAAAGTACAAGTATCATGGCTGTGATAATCCAAAGGGAGTACAAATGGAAAAGTTTTGGTAGATTGTACTAGAATCTTGTCAGAGGCCAGATTTTGAAGGTCCTTATATGAAATGCTTAGAAATTTGGCTTTAGTCTACAAGTAATGGCAGCTTCTAAAAATTTTAAGCAGGGAGTAGCATGATTTTGACTGTGTTGCCGAGATTTTACTCAGGTCTCAGTGTGGAGTGTGGATTCAAATGCTGCAGGCAGTATAATTATTTAAGAGGTAATGAAATAGTGATCACAGAACACAGGACATTCCAATCACCGCAAAGCCTAGAACAATATCTTAATTCAAAACTCTTTATTCCATACCTACTGACTGGTAGTCCCTGAGGTAAGCCAGCATTCAAATGTAAATAAGTTATAGTAATGATATTCAATAAAATGTTTTAAAATTATTGCTGATTGAAGAGATTTGAAGTAATTAATCACCGGCCTTTCCACTACCCAATTTTTAATTCTCATTTAGTGTGGTACTCTTAACATCACTGTTTAAACATACATTTGCTTTTGCTTGTCACAGGCTTAGCAGGGTTCCAAGAGATTCCGCCAAGCATGACGATAGCAACATGCTAAGTGTGACAACCAGCAACAACACACATAACCTCCAAGTGCAGAAACTTAAAAAAAATAGAGCCCTAATTACCTTCTTGGATATTTCAGAACTGAAAATATCATAAGAGTAACACTGAAGCATATGGAATTTAACTGTAAATATTTGTACTTATAGGTTGAAATAGGAAAAGAGATATGAGTATACTCACAGCTTTTAAAAATAACAAGTAGTTAGTTCTTCTAAAGTCAGTATGTGATTAAATATTATGGAGATGTCATTCTAAAGGCGGAAGAACTTTCACTTAAAAACTAAATAATACTTAAATGTTTTCAAAGTATTTTCTCATGTTATCTCAATTAACTGCTACAACCTTTGAGATTACCATTATTTCTATCTCCAAAAGATTAAATTACTCATTCAAGGTCATAGTCAGGACTGTCCCAAATCAGTACTGTAAGGGATCAGGGGTTATGGGAAAAGCCCTGGTGAGAAAGTACAAGTATCATGGCTGTGATAATCCAAAGGAGTACAAATGGAAAAGTTTTGGTAGATTGTACTAGAATCTTGTCAGAGGCCAGATTTTGAAGGTCCTTATATGAAATGCTTAGAAATTTGGCTTTAGTCTACAAGTAATGGCAGCTTCTAAAAATTTTAAGCAGGGAGTAGCATGATTTTGACTGTGTTGCCGAGATTTTACTCAGGTCTCAGTGTGGAGTGTGGATTCAAATGCTGCAGGCAGTATAATTATTTAAGAGGTAATGAAATAGTGATCACAGAACACAGGACATTCCAATCACCGCAAAGCCTAGAACAATATCTTAATTCAAAACTCTTTATTCCATACCTACTGACTGGTAGTCCCTGAGGTAAGCCAGCATTCAAATGTAAATAAGTTATAGTAATGATATTCAATAAAATGTTTTAAAATTATTGCTGATTGAAGAGATTTGAAGTAATTAATCACCGGCCTTTCCACTACCCAATTTTTAATTCTCATTTAGTGTGGTACTCTTAACATCACTGTTTAAACATACATTTGCTTTTGCTTGTCACAGGCTTAGCAGGGTTCCAAGAGATTCCGCCAAGCATGACGATAGCAACATGCTAAGTGTGACAACCAGCAACAACACACATAACCTCCAAGTGCAGAAACTTAAAAAAAATAGAGCCCTAATTACCTTCTTGGATATTTCAGAACTGAAAATATCATAAGAGTAACACTGAAGCATATGGAATTTAACTGTAAATATTTGTACTTATAGGTTGAAATAGGAAAAGAGATATGAGTATACTCACAGCTTTTAAAAATAACAAGTAGTTAGTTCTTCTAAAGTCAGTATGTGATTAAATATTATGGAGATGTCATTCTAAAGGCGGAAGAACTTTCACTTAAAAACTAAATAATACTTAAATGTTTTCAAAGTATTTTCTCATGTTATCTCAATTAACTGCTACAACCTTTGAGATTACCATTATTTCTATCTCCAAAAGATTAAATTACTCATTCAAGGTCATAGTCAGGACTGTCCCAAATCAGTACTGTAATTCAGATTTCCTCACTATGTTATTCTGTCATTTCTGCTCTGTCACATGGTCTGCCAGAGGGAAATAAATAATTGTTTATTCATCTTTCCATTCATTCATTCTTCGTGCCTGTTAGCACAAAGCACCAGATTGGTTGCTGTGAAATTTACGGAGGTAATAAATCAGTCTTGCTGCTCAGGGGACCAGCGTGTGAACGAGGTGGAAAATCATGCCTAATAAGACAGTAATAGAAAGAATTATGTAAGGTCATCACTGGAATAAATGTTTCTGGCTAAGAAATCATGGAAACCTGTACAGGGAAGGTGGTGTTTGAGCTGAGTCTTAATGAGCGACTGGCATTTGGGCCAAGTGAGATAGGGTGTGAATTCCAAGGAGTGAAAACAGTATGTGCAAAGAGGGAAGAACGTCAAGCATAAGACAGGCTTGAGAAACAGTGAATCATTCTTTTCTCCGGAGTAGAGAGTTTAAAGGTAGAGAAAGATAAAGCTGAAATTGTTTTTGAAGACTGGATGAATGTGCTTACAAATTTTATGGCAGAAGGAATGGTGTGATGAAAACAGCAAGGGTTTTGTTGAAGTCACACAAGCTTAGATTCCAATATGTGTCCTGCTGCTTAGAAGCTGTCTTAACACCCATGGCTTACATCATTTCTCTAAAACATTAATATATCATCCATAAAATGAGGATATTTGCTAAATATTTGCTAAATATTTTCCAAAATTATAAAAATATTTTACCTTCAACGTTATGTGAAGATCAAATGACTGGATCTTAGAAAAGCAACTGGCCATAAGGAAACCCTCAGCAAAATCACTTTCTTTCCCCATTCTGTGGCAGTCAGTGGGAACTAGAGATTCTTTAGTTTGCTGAGGCCGGCGATGTAATGAGTCATGTTTGAGCAAAGCAAATGTGGTGGGTGAATTAGGAGAGAAAGGAAGAAGAGGAGTAGGGACAAAAAGTCGTTTTTGCAGTAAAACACCCAGGGAAATTATCTCAATGAAGTTACACCCCTGGGAATATTTAATATCTGAAATTAGAAAAGAGCATTGCAACACACTTTAATTATATCAAAGTAAAATACAGAAAAGGACTACATAAAAACGAAGTCCATAATACTGCTATAGGGAAAAGTCTGAATGAAACTAAACTTTGAAATAAAAGAAGTTCTCATGCTGAGCTCCTATTAGAAGCAGCAGTTCCAAACCTTTTTGGTCTTCCTCACTATGTTATTCTGTCATTTCTGCTCTGTCACATGGTCTGCCAGAGGGAAATAAATAATTGTTTATTCATCTTTCCATTCATTCATTCTTCGTGCCTGTTAGCACAAAGCACCAGATTGGTTGCTGTGAAATTTACGGAGGTAATAAATCAGTCTTGCTGCTCAGGGGACCAGCGTGTGAACGAGGTGGAAAATCATGCCTAATAAGACAGTAATAGAAAGAATTATGTAAGGTCATCACTGGAATAAATGTTTCTGGCTAAGAAATCATGGAAACCTGTACAGGGAAGGTGGTGTTTGAGCTGAGTCTTAATGAGCGACTGGCATTTGGGCCAAGTGAGATAGGGTGTGAATTCCAAGGAGTGAAAACAGTATGTGCAAAGAGGGGAAGAACGTCAAGCATAAGACAGGCTTGAGAAACAGTGAATCATTCTTTTCTCCGGAGTAGAGAGTTTAAAGGTAGAGAAAGATAAAGCTGAAATTGTTTTTGAAGACTGGATGAATGTGCTTACAAATTTTATGGCAGAAGGAATGGTGTGATGAAAACAGCAAGGGTTTTGTTGAAGTCACACAAGCTTAGATTCCAATATGTGTCCTGCTGCTTAGAAGCTGTCTTAACACCCATGGCTTACATCATTTCTCTAAAACATTAATATATCATCCATAAAATGAGGATATTTGCTAAATATTTGCTAAATATTTTCCAAAATTATAAAAATATTTTACCTTCAACGTTATGTGAAGATCAAATGACTGGATCTTAGAAAAGCAACTGGCCATAAGGAAACCCTCAGCAAAATCACTTTCTTTCCCCATTCTGTGGCAGTCAGTGGGAACTAGAGATTCTTTAGTTTGCTGAGGCCGGCGATGTAATGAGTCATGTTTGAGCAAAGCAAATGTGGTGGGTGAATTAGGAGAGAAAGGAAGAAGAGGAGTAGGGACAAAAAGTCGTTTTTGCAGTAAAACACCCAGGGAAATTATCTCAATGAAGTTACACCCCTGGGAATATTTAATATCTGAAATTAGAAAAGAGCATTGCAACACACTTTAATTATATCAAAGTAAAATACAGAAAAGGACTACATAAAAACGAAGTCCATAATACTGCTATAGGGAAAAGTCTGAATGAAACTAAACTTTGAAATAAAAGAAGTTCTCATGCTGAGCTCCTATTAGAAGCAGCAGTTCCAAACCTTTTTGGTCTTCCCTTCTTTGATCTCTGGGAGAGGTCATATGGATGAAACAAAATGGTCTAAACCCTCAGCAACTGGATAAATTTCCACCTTTCAGGACAGCTATTCAGGAAACTCACCAGAATTACCTGAATAGGGATTCACTTCAAAGGGTGTCTTTTTAAAAAGAGTCATTCATAAGTAGGGTCTTTGATCGTAAGGGTGTGCCGATAGCTTACTTGAACCTGATTCTATAGTCAGAAAAATCCATATGGTAAAACAGGAAGAGACAGCTCTTTGCTGAATGGTGTCATCTACTGAGCCATTCTTTTTGAAATGGATATGTGAAGCTTTAAAACCACCCTGTCCATTTGCTGTTAAGCTCATTTTCCAAAGCCAAAGTGAGCCTTGGGAAAAACTCCCATTTCTTCTAAACTTCTCCAACTACAAACATTTTCCTAAATGCTTATGTATTAGCTAAATATTTATGAATGTAATAAGTGAACCCTTAGCAACTGATATTTATTGTGTACTTTCAGGGTGTAGAACACTACTTAAAACTAGGTCTTGGATAAAAGAAATGGGTAGAAGAAGCATGCATAACCCTTGATGTTTACAATCTAAGTGGGGGTGGATATTGTGTGTAACACCACATGCCTATAAAATGGAACAATCAAACCCTGTTCCACTTTGCTTCCTTGAATCTTTCTCCCATAAAAGTGGGTGAAAATGAGACAGGCTTGGTCTTGGGGCTCCTTGCTGCAGTGCTGCAATGTTTGGACATGGACATACCTCTCCTCAAGCTACAAAATACAAAGAACCTATAAGGGGCTAAAAATAAATGTGTGCATGCACAGACTGGGCAAAATTCTGCACAAAAAGATACAAAAAGACAAAAAATTGCTGGGAAAAAAGACACTCCCTGTACTCAATAGGGAAAAAGGGGTCGTTTTGCAGTAAAACACCCAGGGAAATTATCTCAATGAAGTTACACCCCTGGGAATATTTAATATCTGAAATTAGAAAAGAGCATTGCAACACACTTTAATTATATCAAAGTAAAATACAGAAAAGGACTACATAAAAACGAAGTCCATAATACTGCTATAGGGAAAAGTCTGAATGAAACTAAACTTTGAAATAAAAGAAGTTCTCATGCTGAGCTCCTATTAGAAGCAGCAGTTCCAAACCTTTTTGGTTTTCCCCTTCTTTGATCTCTGGGAGAGGTCATATGGATGAAACAAAATGGTCTAAACCCTCAGCAACTGGATAAATTTCCACCTTTCAGGACAGCTATTCAGGAAACTCACCAGAATTACCTGAATAGGGATTCACTTCAAAGGGTGTCTTTTTAAAAAGACTCATTCATAAGTAGGGTCTTTGATCGTAAGGGTGTGCCGATAGCTTACTTGAACCTGATTCTATAGTCAGAAAAATCCATATGGTAAAACAGGAAGAGACAGCTCTTTGCTGAATGGTGTCATCTACTGAGCCATTCTTTTTGAAATGGATATGTGAAGCTTTAAAACCACCCTGTCCATTTGCTGTTAAGCTCATTTTCCAAAGCCAAAGTGAGCCTTGGGAAAACTCCCATTTCTTCTAAACTTCTCCAACTACAAACATTTTCCTAAATGCTTATGTATTAGCTAAATATTTATGAATGTAATAAGTGAACCCTTAGCAACTGATATTTATTGTGTACTTTCAGGGTGTAGAACACTACTTAAAACTAGGTCTTGGATAAAAGAAATGGGTAGAAGAAGCATGCATAACCCTTGATGTTTACAATCTAAGTGGGGGTGGATATTGTGTGTAACACCACATGCCTATAAAATGGAACAATCAAACCCTGTTCCACTTTGCTTCCTTGAATCTTTCTCCCATAAAAGTGGGTGAAAATGAGACAGGCTTGGTCTTGGGGCTCCTTGCTGCAGTGCTGCAATGTTTGGACATGGACATACCTCTCCTCAAGCTACAAAATACAAAGAACCTATAAGGGGCTAAAAATAAATGTGTGCATGCACAGACTGGGCAAAATTCTGCACAAAAAGATACAAAAAGACAAAAAAAACTCAATGGCCATTTCGAAAGAGCCTGGGGCAAAAACAGGGTACTGTGCACACTCCCTGTACTCAGTACCACAAAGGGATGGGCAAACCACCTGAGCCAGCCCTCCAGACTGACCCCTGGACAACCCTACATTCATCCCTTATTCACCATATAAGGAGTAAGCTTGCCCCCCACCTCAGGGAAGCCAGCAGAAAACACTGTCCCTTATCTTGCTCTGTCCTGCAGTGAGCACAGGAGCCCCATTGAAGCCTGAGTTTCTTGTCCGGCCTCTAGTCAATTTCTATTGATTGGCGAAGGCCAAGAATCTTGGTTGGTATCAAAAGAATTCCATTATTTTTTCAAGGTTTTCATTACTGGAGTAATTGTTAACTGACAATTTCATATCTGAAAATAATACATTATAAACTACCGGGAGACACATTCCCTTGCAGCTACAGCCCACTTCAGAAGGCCTACACCAATCCTATAATCCTGGACCAAATCCCCAGACTTCCTGACTGTGCATCTGACTGCACACAGTGTGGCTGCAGCAGTTGGCTACGGACAGGAAGGAGGCCCAGCTCTCTAGAAAGAAGTTGCAATTATAACATGACACTCAGCATTTCCTAAGAAATCATCTGGAAAAATTCTCACCATGCTTTTAGACCCTTTTATTTGAGTCTTCACATAATTCCAATTTTTCTCCAATCCTTCCAATGTATCCGCTTTCACTCAGATTCTAATCTCTATATATCTCTGCATATTTCTCTGCTCTGATTAAATCCTTCTCCTCTTTCCAAAGAGTCTTTTGTTACTTATCATTAGCAAAATCCTCTATGATTTCAATTTTTCTCGATTTCCTTCACCACATGCCTATAAAATGGAACAATCAAACCCTGTTCCACTTTGCTTCCTTGAATCTTTCTCCCATAAAAGTGGGTGAAAATGAGACAGGCTTGGTCTTGGGGCTCCTTGCTGCAGTGCTGCAATGTTTGGACATGGACATACCTCTCCTCAAGCTACAAAATACAAAGAACCTATAAGGGGCTAAAAATAAATGTGTGCATGCACAGACTGGGCAAAATTCTGCACAAAAAGATACAAAAAGACAAAAAAAACTCAATGGCCATTTCGAAAGAGCCTGGGGCAAAAACAGGGTACTGTGCACACTCCCTGTACTCAGTACCACAAAGGGATGGGCAAACCACCTGAGCCAGCCCTCCAGACTGACCCCTGGACAACCCTACATTCATCCCTTATTCACCATATAAGGAGTAAGCTTGCCCCCCACCTCAGGGAAGCCAGCAGAAAACACTGTCCCTTATCTTGCTCTGTCCTGCAGTGAGCACAGGAGCCCCATTGAAGCCTGAGTTTCTTGTCTGGCCTCTAGTCAATTTCTATTGATTGGCGAAGGCCAAGAATCTTGGTTGGTATCAAAAGAATTCCATTATTTTTTCAAGGTTTTCATTACTGGAGTAATTGTTAACTGACAATTTCATATCTGAAAATAATACATTATAAACTACCGGGAGACACATTCCCTTGCAGCTACAGCCCACTTCAGAAGGCCTACACCAATCCTATAATCCTGGACCAAATCCCCAGACTTCCTGACTGTGCATCTGACTGCACACAGTGTGGCTGCAGCAGTTGGCTACGGACAGGAAGGAGGCCCAGCTCTCTAGAAAGAAGTTGCAATTATAACATGACACTCAGCATTTCCTAAGAAATCATCTGGAAAAATTCTCACCATGCTTTTAGACCCTTTTATTTGAGTCTTCACATAATTCCAATTTTTCTCCAATCCTTCCAATGTATCCGCTTTCACTCAGATTCTAATCTCTATATATCTCTGCATATTTCTCTGCTCTGATTAAATCCTTCTCCTCTTTCCAAAGAGTCTTTTGTTACTGAAAATGTATCATTAGCAAAATCCTCTATGACCTCATCTCTTTCCTGGACATTTTTTCTGTCTTGTTGCTCTGGCTGATTGCGGCTTATCTTCTTAGTTTAGGTCTGTTCTTCCACCCACAGCCCAACTATCAATGAGTCTGGAGCACGACAGGGTATCCTTCTAGTTCTTCACTGGCACATCTACACAGTTTGGCTCCTGTTTCCTTTTTAAAGGTTCATCTTTTTTGAAAAGTCAGGCAATAGATTAGAGACTCACTCTGTTTCCTATTGGGGCTTCCCTCATGGCTCAGTGGGAAAGAATCTGCCTGCCAATGCAGGAGATGGGGTTTCAGTCCCTGCACTGGGGAGATCCCCTGGAGAAGGAAACAGCAACCCACTCTAGTATTTCTGCCTGGAGAATTTCATGGACAGAGGAGTCTGAGGGGCTATAGTCCATGGGGTCGCAGAGTCAGACATGACTTAGTAATTAAACAACAACAATCTTTCCTGTTAGAGTCCTTTATCTAATTCCAGGCCCTGGCCTCCGAACCCCAGTCAGATTCAGAAGCTAGCTCACTGTGCTCTTTAATACTCTTTAATTCCTAATGGTTTAAATATCTACCCAAATGATCCAGCAACTCCATGCCTGTCTAAGAGCTTGTCTTCCTCACGTCCAAAGATGCTTTCCTCATCTTACTTGAACACCCATTCCACTAGCACTTCTAAAAGCCGCACTACTTATAAAACTTTGATCCTAAGCATTCATTTCTTCAACTTCCATTATCTACCTTTCCAGTTTTCCAAGTTTACATTAGTGTCTTCATTTCAACCCTAGACAGACAGTCAATCCACTGACCCTGGCACTTTTTTTTTTAAAGAGAATATAAACAACTTATAGTCTTCCTCTTTCTCTTGCCAAATTTAGAGTCTACAAATCCACTCTACTCATTTGACAAAGCTCCAAATCTACTGAAATCCACCTTTCAGTAGCTCTTCTTCTGCACACACACACACCTGAGCATGGCATAAGTAAAACAAGCAATGACTGGTCTCTGTTTAAATTTATCACCAGAAATCTCAAATGGGTTCTCGCTGCTGCCTAGTATTTTTACAGCACTTCTCTACTCAATTTACTTTCTCACTTTCCTAGAATATTATCTATCTGTCCTTAAACCTTAAGATCCTCATTTTCATCTAATGACCTCATTTATTATTTCATCTAGAAAGTAGAATAATTCAGAAGAGAGCAACTTCATATTCTCCAAAACCAAATCCTTCAACTTCTTTAAGGAAGGTTCATCTTTTGAAAAGTCAGGCAATAGATTAGAGACTCACTCTGTTTCCTATTGGGGCTTCCCTCATGGCTCAGTGGGAAAGAATCTGCCTGCCAATGCAGGAGATGGGGTTTCAGTCCCTGCACTGGGGAGATCCCCTGGAGAAGGAAACAGCAACCCACTCTAGTATTTCTGCCTGGAGAATTTCATGGACAGAGGAGTCTGAGGGGCTATAGTCCATGGGGTCGCAGAGTCAGACATGACTTAGTAATTAAACAACAACAATCTTTCCTGTTAGAGTCCTTTATCTAATTCCAGGCCCTGGCCTCCGAACCCCAGTCAGATTCAGAAGCTAGCTCACTGTGCTCTTTAATACTCTTTAATTCCTAATGGTTTAAATATCTACCCAAATGATCCAGCAACTCCATGCCTGTCTAAGAGCTTGTCTTCCTCACGTCCAAAGATGCTTTCCTCATCTTACTTGAACACCCATTCCACTAGCACTTCTAAAAACCGCACTACTTATAAAACTTTGATCCTAAGCATTCATTTCTTCAACTTCCATTATCTACCTTTCCAGTTTTCCAAGTTTACATTAGTGTCTTCATTTCAACCCTAGACAGACAGTCAATCCACTGACCCTGGCACTTTTTTTTTTAAAGAGAATATAAACAACTTATAGTCTTCCTCTTTCTCTTGCCAAATTTAGAGTCTACAAATCCACTCTACTCATTTGACAAAGCTCCAAATCTACTGAAATCCACCTTTCAGTAGCTCTTCTTCTGCACACACACACACCTGAGCATGGCATAAGTAAAACAAGCAATGACTGGTCTCTGTTTAAATTTATCACCAGAAATCTCAAATGGGTTCTCGCTGCTGCCTAGTATTTTTACAGCACTTCTCTACTCAATTTACTTTCTCACTTTCCTAGAATATTATCTATCTGTCCTTAAACCTTAAGATCCTCATTTTCATCTAATGACCTCATTTATTATTTCATCTAGAAAGTAGAATAATTCAGAAGAGAGCAACTTCATATTCTCCAAAACCAAATCCTTCAACTTCTTTGAATCTGTATACCCATACCCTCTCTTTTTTCATATTAAAGTGAATGAACTGGTGAAGAATAGTTTAGAAAATTTGGAAGAAGAAGTAAAAGTACTTGCATTACAAATATCAATATTTATTATAGAGCTATAATAGTTAAGGGAATGTAGGATTGGCACCAGAAGAGACAAAGAGATTAATAGTGTAGAGTAGAGTCCAGAAACAGGCCCAAACTTGGACCTTTTGTGATTTATGAAAAAGATGATACTGTAGTAAAGTAGAGAAAGTATGGTATTTTTAACAAGCAGTGTAGACCAAGTGAGTTTTTTTTTTTTTTTTTTAAATTTTGGCCTCTTTTATTGATTTTATTTATTCATTTATTTATTTTTCATCCATCTTTATTGTTCAACCTGTGTGGGTCTCCCATTGCAGTGACCTCTCTCACTGCAGAGTACCGATTCTGGGCACATGAGCTCCAGAGCGCTGGTGCTCCAGAGTAGTTGGACACACTGGTCCAGCCGCTCCACAGCACAAGGAATCTTCCCGGGCCAGGGATTGAAATGGTGCCCCTTGCACTGCAAGGCAGACTCTTTTCCCACTGGCCCACCAGGGAAGCCCCAAGTGAGTTTACATATGGAAAAAAGTTTGCTTAAATCCTGATGTATGCCATATCAGAAATTAATTCCAGATGGATTATAGCTGTAAACAAAAATAAAACTATAAATTTTTTTAAAAGATCATTGTAATGATCTTGAGTTAGTTAAAGACACTTTAAGTAGGACATAAATAAAAAGATTATATATATAAGTCTACAGTAAAATTAAAACCCCCTGTTCATCAGAAAACATTAAGACACTGAAAAATCAAGCCCCAGAATGGGAAAAGTCATTTGCAATACAAATATCTGACAATATCTAACTACTACAAGCCAATAAGGAAAAGCAATTATCTAATGAAAAAACAAGCAAAAAAATTGAATAGATACAAGGAAATATCTAAATAGTCCATAAAAATATGAAATATGCTCAATTTCTTTAGTCACCAGAGAAACACAAATCAAACCATAATGGTATACCAGTGCATAACAGCCAGAAAGACTAAAATGAAAAAGACACTGTCCCAATGTTAGCAATAATGTGAAGCAATCAGAACTCTCCATACATTGCTAAAGAGAGTATATGGTGGTAGAAACTACTTTGGGTAACTACTGGGAAGTATCTACAAAAACAGAACAAACATATTCTGATTACGCAGTAATCCTGCTTTTTGATAGATACCCAAGAGAAATGTACAAATATATTCACCAAAAATATATACAAGTATGTTTTGGGCAGCACTGTCAATAATGATCCAACACTGAAACAACCCACATGCCACTCAACAGAATGGAAGAATAAATATATTTACATAAAAGAACACTATTCAGTAACGAGAATAAGTGGATTACATCTACAGGCAACGTAAATATTCCAAACAAAATGTTAAGAGAAAGAAGCCAGACATGAATAAATACCTTCCCTACAATTCTATTTACAGGGGATTCAAAAACAGGCAAAATTAATCTAAGGTGTTAGAGTCTGGGTCATGATTACTCTTGGTGTGTGGCAAGGATTTTTTTTTTAATCGATTTATCAAATAACCTAAATACACATCATTTGAGTTATCTTTACTTGTGTTAAAAGTGATCATCATGGTATTTCAAATGGGAAAAAATGAATAACAAAATAGTAAAAACACAAAGGTATTACCAAAGATATAAATTCAGCTCAGATCGCAAGTCTTTCCAACTGTGAAGCCTGCATAAAACACAGCTACATTTTGCAAAATTTACAAGTCTCTTTCTGAGGCCTCCATTATACTCTCTTTTAAGAAGAAATGATATCATTGCTATATGTCTTTATTTGGAAAAGTATTTTTTTAAAAAAGGTAGGAAAACTACTTTGAAATAAATAAAATGTAGGCAGCTGCTTTCTCAATTAACCTTTATATCACCAGTCCAATTCTGAACACTTACAGTGTTTTTTTCTCAAAGTCCAGTGTACAGAAGGTCTATATCACTGTCTCTCCTGGAATCTACTGCCACATCTATTCAAAGTGCGGATAACAATAGTAACCACCTCACAGAAATGTTGTAAAGATTAAATGAGATAAAAATGTATTCTCTTGGAACACAGTAACTTCTCATTAGATGCTAGTGTTTAATAATAACACTCAATTTATATTAGAACAATTATTAGAATAACTTGACACTTCTGTTAAATTATTATTAGTTTCTGGGCTCAACCCCAGACCACAGAAGTTAGAAGACAGTACTTTAGCTACTAGCAATTGGGCTGATTCTTTCTGCATCTTGAGAATCACTGTCCAGAGATGAGAGCTTACTTATTTGCTCCTCACAGGGATCCAATACAGGGATTTGCACGCAGTAATCCTGCTTTTGATAGCCCAAGAGAAATGTACAAATATATTCACCAAAATATATACAAGTATGTTTTGGGCAGCACTGTCAATAATGATCCAACACTGAAACAACCCACATGCCACTCAACAGAATGGAAGAATAAATATATTTACATAAAAGAACACTATTCAGTAACGAGAATAAGTGGATTACATCTACAGGCAACGTAAATATTCCAAACAAAATGTTAAGAGAAAGAAGCCAGACATGAATAAATACCTTCCCTACAATTCTATTTACAGGGGATTCAAAAACAGGCAAAATTAATCTAAGGTGTTAGAGTCTGGGTCATGATTACTCTTGGTGTGTGGCAAGGATTTTTTTTTTAATCGATTTATCAAATAACCTAAATACACATCATTTGAGTTATCTTTACTTGTGTTAAAAGTGATCATCATGGTATTTCAAATGGGAAAAAATGAATAACAAAATAGTAAAAACACAAAGGTATTACCAAAGATATAAATTCAGCTCAGATCGCAAGTCTTTCCAACTGTGAAGCCTGCATAAAACACAGCTACATTTTGCAAAATTTACAAGTCTCTTTCTGAGGCCTCCATTATACTCTCTTTTAAGAAGAAATGATATCATTGCTATATGTCTTTATTTGGAAAAGTATTTTTTTAAAAAAGGTAGGAAAACTACTTTGAAATAAATAAAATGTAGGTAGCTGCTTTCTCAATTAACCTTTATATCACCAGTCCAATTCTGAACACTTACAGTGTTTTTTCTCAAAGTCCAGTGTACAGAAGGTCTATATCACTGTCTCTCCTGGAATCTACTGCCACATCTATTCAAAGTGCGGATAACAATAGTAACCACCTCACAGAAATGTTGTAAAGATTAAATGAGATAAAAATGTATTCTCTTGGAACACAGTAACTTCTCATTAGATGCTAGTGTTTAATAATAACACTCAATTTATATTAGAACAATTATTAGAATAACTTGACACTTCTGTTAAATTATTATTAGTTTCTGGGCTCAACCCCAGACCACAGAAGTTAGAAGACAGTACTTTAGCTACTAGCAATTGGGCTGATTCTTTCTGCACAAACTTGAGAATCACTGTCCAGAGATGAGAGCTTACTTATTTGCTCCTCACAGGGATCCAATACAGGGATTTGCACTCAGTGAATGCTTATTGATTGATAGGCTGGCTTATGTTCAATACTGCCAGACGGATATGACATAAATTGTTAAAGAAACTGGAATTCATTATAGGTATGTACAGTATAAGGTATACTATATAATTTATCATAGGTATGTGCAGTAAAATGTAAGATCTTTACATTTTGATTCCAGCAAAATATAAAGGGAATATTTTTTTTAATAGTATCAAAAGTAGTTACAGCTTCAACCACTTAAACTCTTTCTTCATAAATGTGGTAGTCTTTGAATTGTATCATAGGCCACATGACCTGTTATTTCCCTTAGTGTAATTCAGTCCCTTTAGGTTTTTTTTTTATTTTTCTAACTTTAGAGAATCCAGAAATCACAGAAAAGTACTCATGCAGAGGACAAATGACCAAATTTTCTGGGCTTGCATTATGAGTATTAGACCCAGAACTAGGCTTCTATAACCACGTTCTTTCTTACATCTGTGTTCATTTAAGGATGGTTCCAGCACTTTGTCTAAAAGGAGAACTGAAAGCACAAATGTCTTCAACTGTTTAATTCAAATAGAAATTTAAGTCAAATCACAATAGTTATTTAACTTTTTTTCTATAAAAGAGTTACACAACTTGTTACACTGAACAGAAAATTTTCATAAGGAGAATAAATCTCCTGAGATGTTTTGATTGAAAAGACAGGAGAGTCAACCTTTGACAACAAAGAAAAATAAAAGATATATTTCCACCTTCAGCTCTGCTTTATGCCACTAATTAAACATAAAGATTAATAGCTAAGCCTGGATATTTTATCAGTGCAAGATAGTTTCTAAGCAAAAAAAGTCTTAAACAAATGCTCTATTGTAAAAGATAAATCCATACCATTTAGGTATATGTTTTTCAATTACTCTTGGCTATCTGAATAAATCCAAATTCTATAAATTTAGTGAAAGAGTTTCAGAGAAGCATTTATGACACACTCATTTCATACACCAAATATAAGAATGTTTGGATTAAACATAAAGAAGTTGATCCCCAGGCCATCAGATAGTCTTGTTATTTTCTAGCCAAGTCTGGTACTTTATAAATACCAAATGCCCTTGACTTTCTGATGCCACGATTAACCTTTAGAATGACCCTGAAGTACAGCGATTCTTTACTCTCACTCTCAAGACAGGAAAGGATTGGAATTTTTTTTTTTCTGGCAGTGATGCTAACTTCTGACAGTTTGCTAAGCAGTGGAAATAGAGTAGTAAGCAAAAGTCTCTGTAAGACAGAGATTCCTTCAAAATAGTCTTTATTTTTCCAATGGATACTGGCTACTTTTACAGCAACCAACTCCAAGAAAAACTTCACTGAAGCAAGGGTCCCCTGAAACTGAAATCACAAGACTCATTCACTGAAACCTCCAAGCCTTTTCTTCTCCCTCTGTTCAGTGGTGGCTAGACCTCTGGGTCTTCTAGTTTATCTCCATTCCACAGGCTGAATTTGGACATGCAAATAAGTTATAGTAACCCATATTCTGACAGGATAGAGTAAAAATATGAAAGTGAGTAAACACTCTAAAGTGGGAGATTTAGCTATTTAGCAAAGCAGCAATAATATTAAAAATACTTTTTAAGCCTCCAAATAATCTGATTTTTCTTAGAGTTAATCAGAAAATTTCCAGATGTATGAGGAACAGTGGAAAACTTCAGATGGATTTTAACTGATGCTGAGCATTTTTACCACTGTATTTTCTCCCATTTTGAGAAGTGCTTTGATGATTACATATTGCCTTCCTTAGTGATCCTGTAAGAGAAAATTACCTATCAAAGACCCAGACAGAGTCAGTACACTGGTCAGCTTTTGCACTGTCTTCCATATGTTTCTTGGCTCCTCTTCTCTCTGTGACTACTTGTGGCTTTCGATAATCCAAGATACTAGCAAAAAAGTCTTAAACAGATGCTCTATTGTAAAAGATAAATCCATACCATTTAGGTATATGTTTTTCAATTACTCTTGGCTATCTGAATAAATCCAAATTCTATAAATTTAGTGAAAGAGTTTCAGAGAAGCATTTATGACACACTCATTTCATACACCAAATATAAGAATGTTTGGATTAAACATAAAGAAGTTGATCCCCAGGCCATCAGATAGTCTTGTTATTTTCTAGCCAAGTCTGGTACTTTATAAATACCAAATGCCCTTGACTTTCTGATGCCACGATTAACCTTTAGAATGACCCTGAAGTACAGCGATTCTTTACTCTCACTCTCAAGACAGGAAAGGATTGGATTTTTTTTTTTTTTTTTCTGGCAGTGATGCTAACTTCTGACAGTTTGCTAAGCAGTGGAAATAGAGTAGTAAGCAAAAGTCTCTGTAAGACAGAGATTCCTTCAAAATAGTCTTTATTTTTCCAATGGATACTGGCTACTTTTACAGCAACCAACTCCAAGAAAAACTTCACTGAAGCAAGGGTCCCCTGAAACTGAAATCACAAGACTCATTCACTGAAACCTCCAAGCCTTTTCTTCTCCCTCTGTTCAGTGGTGGCTAGACCTCTGGGTCTTCTAGTTTATCTCCATTCCACAGGCTGAATTTGGACATGCAAATAAGTTATAGTAACCCATATTCTGACAGGATAGAGTAAAAATATGAAAGTGAGTAAACACTCTAAAGTGGGAGATTTAGCTATTTAGCAAAGCAGCAATAATATTAAAAATACTTTTTAAGCCTCCAAATAATCTGATTTTTCTTAGAGTTAATCAGAAAATTCCCAGATGTATGAGGAACAGTGGAAAACTTCAGATGGATTTTAACTGATGCTGAGCATTTTTACCACTGTATTTTCTCCCATTTTGAGAAGTGCTTTGATGATTACATATTGCCTTCCTTAGTGATCCTGTAAGAGAAAATTACCTATCAAAGACCCAGACAGAGTCTCACGTACACTGGTCAGCTTTTGCACTGTCTTCCATATGTTTCTTGGCTCCTCTTCTCTCTGTGACTACTTGTGGCTTTGATTAGTCAATTCTAGATTTAACAATAAACCAAGAGTCCAGAAATATTTTGGTCTGTTTTTCTTATCAGTGATGTGACTGTGAATTCTATGGTGACACCCCAAACAAATCGGAATGTGCCCAAAAGCCAAAATGGATTTAGAAAAGCACACATCTGGAGATCTCTGTTGGTAGGTGGGAGTTTTTAAGTTCTGATCTCATTTTAAAACTCTGAACTCACTTTTCAGCAGGCTCTGAGAGTAAGGAAAATGAGGCTAATCTAGTAATGAGACTTTCAAGATCATCAACAGGACCTCCATTTTAATAACCACATCAGCTAAATGTATTTTATCCATCTATTCATTCACTCATTCATTCATATAGTTTCCCATATTTACTGCAACTCCATTAAGTTAGGAGCTGCCTTTGGTAAATGCTTAAGACATCTCCAAAGAAAAAAATATATAAAGTAACACTTACTTTCCAGTAATAAACTGACTCCTGGATGGTGTGCAAATAGGTTGGACGTAGTAGTTCTCCAGTTTAACTCCTTCAGCAGCAAGCTTGTCAAGCGTGGGAGTCTTGATCTCTGATCCATGGTAACCCACATCTCTAAATCCCTGATCATCTGCTAGGATGAAAATGAGATGGGGCTGGGAGATGGCAGTTACGCTGGGCTCCAGTCTCTCTCAGTTTGAGCTAGCAAACCTCCTTCCTCCTCCTCTAGTTAGTAACCCATATTCTGACAGGATAGAGTAAAAATATGAAAGTGAGTAAACACTCTAAAGTGGGAGATTTAGCTATTTAGCAAAGCAGCAATAATATTAAAAATACTTTTTAAGCCTCCAAATAATCTGATTTTTCTTAGAGTTAATCAGAAAATTCCCAGATGTATGAGGAACAGTGGAAAACTTCAGATGGATTTTAACTGATGCTGAGCATTTTTACCACTGTATTTTCTCCCATTTTGAGAAGTGCTTTGATGATTACATATTGCCTTCCTTAGTGATCCTGTAAGAGAAAATTACCTATCAAAGACCCAGACAGAGTCTCACGTACACTGGTCAGCTTTTGCACTGTCTTCCATATGTTTCTTGGCTCCTCTTCTCTCTGTGACTACTTGTGGCTTTGATTAGTCAATTCTAGATTTAACAATAAACCAAGAGTCCAGAAATATTTTGGTCTGTTTTTCTTATCAGTGATGTGACTGTGAATTCTATGGTGACACCCCAAACAAATCGGAATGTGCCCAAAAGCCAAAATGGATTTAGAAAAGCACACATCTGGAGATCTCTGTTGGTAGGTGGGAGTTTTTAAGTTCTGATCTCATTTTAAAACTCTGAACTCACTTTTCAGCAGGCTCTGAGAGTAAGGAAAATGAGGCTAATCTAGTAATGAGACTTTCAAGATCATCAACAGGACCTCCATTTTAATAACCACATCAGCTAAATGTATTTTATCCATCTATTCATTCACTCATTCATTCATATAGTTTCCCATATTTACTGCAACTCCATTAAGTTAGGAGCTGCCTTTGGTAAATGCTTAAGACATCTCCAAAGAAAAAAATATATAAAGTAACACTTACTTTCCAGTAATAAACTGACTCCTGGATGGTGTGCAAATAGGTTGGACGTAGTAGTTCTCCAGTTTAACTCCTTCAGCAGCAAGCTTGTCAAGCGTGGGAGTCTTGATCTCTGATCCATGGTAACCCACATCTCTAAATCCCTGATCATCTGCTAGGATGAAAATGAGATGGGGCTGGGAGATGGCAGTTATGCTGGGCTCCAGTCTCTCTCCAGTTTGAGCTAGCAAACCTCCTTCCTCCTCCTCTTCTAAGCCCTGGCCCCAGGACAGGTAACCGTAGGTGAGGAGGCTGAGGACCCAGAAGCATGCCAGCGCCCCCATGGCCAGCATCTTTCTGGGCCTGACCCAGCCCTGCGGAGGAGGCAGCGGAGGCACAGGCCCCGCGTAGCCCCTGGGGGCCATTCACTCTGGTCCCAGCTGAGACTCCAAAGCAGAGCAACTCACCCAGCACAGCGGCTGGCGCCCACATGCACGCTGACGGAGTGAACTCAACAGGCGGTGGAGGGTCTCCACCTGGAAAGAAGTCCTGTGCTCCTTTCAGCTGTCAACACGACCAACAACTCTTACAAGTGGTGGCTTAAGGGATGGGACGTGTGAGAAAACAAGGAGTCGCTTTTCTCCATCAACTTGCACTTTCTTCTCCTCCTTGTTCCCCAAAGAAGCTTTACATAAAAAGTCAATGCCTCCAACCCAAAAGTTCCCAAGACGGTAAAAAAGAGGGCAAAAAAAAAAAAAAAAAATTAAGTAAGGAACTGAGAATCACCTTGGGCAGGTACTCGTGACCAGAACTTTCCGCCCTAGAGGTTGAGGAGGGAGGTTTCTTCCGGGGGCGCGCACACTGATGGATGTGGGATCGACTATCCGTTCAGCAGACTCCTCAGCTGGAAAGTACTGGGAAGCCGATAAGAAACACTAATCTAGGCAGATAAAGAGCTGCACGCAGTGAACCGGATTCCGGATCCCGGATCACTTTCTCCACTCGTCCACAGCTCTCGTTTCTTCTCCCAGGCGTTTGTCAATCTCCCAGACACTCACCAGGCGGCCAAAGGAGAAAAAAAAGTCCACTTTACCGATCATCCTCCACCGCTGACCACCCTTTCTCTGCAGGAACTTCTCCACGCCGCCGGAGCGCACGGGGACCAGAGTTGGTCCCAGAGCCCTCGCCTACTCCGCGCCAAACCCACTTGGTCTCCACGGGGTTGGTGCTTGGTGTACCCCCGGAGGCTCTGCAAGCTGCGTGCGTTTTGTCAGCGAGCGAACTTAGTTTTGGCACTCCTAGTTCTTTGCTGCCTCCACCCTCTTTTCTCTCCAGTGAATCACAGAACCGTACTTTCTGCTTTAGCTCCCCCAGGAAGAGGGGGAGGGGTAAACTCAGTTTAGAGGTTCGATCTTGCTGTTTTCCTTTCCAGGAAGAGGATGGAAGAGGGAGGGGAGGCCTTGCCAGAGAAAGAGAGCGAGCGAGCGGGACTGCGCGCTGCTAGAGCCCTGCGGGATCCTGGGCTACCGCTTCCCCGGTTCTCCAGGACTGCCCTCCATCCTCCCGAGAGGGGAAGACGGCGGCGGGAATAGGGAAGAGTGAAGCAGGCTCTTTCCCTCCTGGATCTGCAAATCAACATCCCTCTCATCCATACTGAATGCTGCGAACTTTTTCTAGTTCTGAGGAGAGTGAGAAAGGAGGAGCAAGAAAAACAACGAAGTGCGCTGACACACTCCCTTTTCTGGTTTCCTTTACTAGCCTCCCCCTCCCCCCAATTTTTCCTACTTCTTTTATCCCCGCCTCTTTTTTTTTTTTTTAACAGTCGCGACTGAAGTTAAGTTGAATTTCCTTTCGCTATTCTGGCCTTTACAGTCTGACTTCCTCATTAGCGCCTCTCTACGTGAAGATACTGAAATCCCCCCCTCTTCTCTCATCTCCCCAAACTCACCCACAGCTGTCTCCAGCCGAGAACAAGGAGAGGAAGAGGAGTTTATACGTTTCACCTTTGGAACCACAACGCTGGTCTTCACTCCTGCAGTAAAGAAACCGCCATTTCCCGTCTAAAATTTTGGGGAACTCTGTCCGCCCTTTTCATAGCTATGTAGAGTAAAGCAAAAGCTTGTCTTGATTGTGAAGATACCCCTGCTTTTACGAGAGCGTGTTTTTAAAGCCCTACTCAAGACAGGAAGGGGGCTTATAGTATCTGAGGGGAGAGAGTGGAAGTCAATGCCAGGAACCATTGGGACATGGTTTCCCTGCTCCCCAAATTTATCCAGAAGTTATTTATTGCGCACCAACTCCGCGCCAAACCCACTTGGTCTCCACGGGGTTGGTGCTTGGTGTACCCGGAGGCTCTGCAAGCTGCGTGCGTTTTGTCAGCGAGCGAACTTAGTTTTGGCACTCCTAGTTCTTTGCTGCCTCCACCCTCTTTTCTCTCCAGTGAATCACAGAACCGTACTTTCTGCTTTAGCTCCCCCAGGAAGAGGGGGAGGGGTAAACTCAGTTTAGAGGTTCGATCTTGCTGTTTTCCTTTCCAGGAAGAGGATGGAAGAGGGAGGGGAGGCCTTGCCAGAGAAAGAGAGCGAGCGAGCGGGACTGCGCGCTGCTAGAGCCCTGCGGGATCCTGGGCTACCGCTTCCCCGGTTCTCCAGGACTGCCCTCCATCCTCCCGAGAGGGGTAGACGGCGGCGGGAATAGGGAAGAGTGAAGCAGGCTCTTTCCCTCCTGGATCTGCAAATCAACATCCCTCTCATCCATACTGAATGCTGCGAACTTTTTCTAGTTCTGAGGAGAGTGAGAAAGGAGGAGCAAGAAAAACAACGAAGTGCGCTGACACACTCCCTTTTCTGGTTTCCTTTACTAGCCTCCCCCTCCCGCCAATTTTTCCTACTTCTTTTATCCCCGCCTCTTTTTTTTTTTTTTAACAGTCGCGACTGAAGTTAAGTTGAATTTCCTTTCGCTATTCTGGCCTTTACAGTCTGACTTCCTCATTAGCGCCTCTCTACGTGAAGATACTGAAATCCCCCCCTCTTCTCTCATCTCCCCAAACTCACCCACAGCTGTCTCCAGCCGAGAACAAGGAGAGGAAGAGGAGTTTATACGTTTCACCTTTGGAACCACAACGCTGGTCTTCACTCCTGCAGTAAAGAAACCGCCATTTCCCGTCTAAAATTTTGGGGAACTCTGTCCGCCCTTTTCATAGCTATGTAGAGTAAAGCAAAAGCTTGTCTTGATTGTGAAGATACCCCTGCTTTTACGAGAGCGTGTTTTTAAAGCCCTACTCAAGACAGGAAGGGGGCTTATAGTATCTGAGGGGAGAGAGTGGAAGTCAATGCCAGGAACCATTGGGACATGGTTTCCCTGCTCCCCAAATTTATCCAGAAGTTATTTATTGCGCACCAACTATGTGCTCGCCCATAAAATATTAGATTGTCTTTGTTGCCTAGATATAAACCTAAGTTAACTTAGCCATTTTTTTAATGTATATATCTACTTATTTATTTTATACTTGATTTACAGTGTTATATTTCATCATTTTGCTAAAGTTCTTGTTAACTTTCTAGGCAAAATATTTGTAAAAAGAAAATTCAACACCTTTGAAACAGGTAGTATGCTCCATGCAGTTAATTTTGCTAACATGTGTAGCCTTGCACTAGTCTGTTCTCTTTTCTGAGGCATTTCTGGTTAGTCTGTGGAGAGATGGACAGTTTTAGAAGACTGTTTGGGAAGGTGATCTTAGCAGTTCTGTGAGTTAAGTCACCAAATATGCATTAAGAACTGAGCACTGGGAGACTGAAAACACTGTGAGGTAATGTTCTCAGCTCTGTGTGCCTAACCAGGTGCTTGAGTAGAAAAGATGGAAATGAACATTCACATCAGTCCAACTACTTTTAGTCGGGGAGAGTCAGTGACAGAACACAAGAAGTGTTTTATGCTGCTACTATAAGAGAGAGGGTCACTTTCAGTTCAGATTTCAAGCATGACTAAAAAAATAAACATTATATTTACCAAATATCATATATGAACCAAAGTACTCTATGTACTGATACACACACACACACATGCACAGACACACACACACACACACATGTTCCAAGGATTTATATAGTGTTTTACACTCCTTACCTGCTTTCCTTCTCCACTAACCTTATAAGGTATTTATCCATTCAACAAATATTTGAGGAGTTGGACCAGTGTTAGAGGCTGGAAACATAATGGTGAACTGTCTGGCATAGCCTCTGCTCTGAAAAATGTTGGCCAGTTATGTCTGACTTTTTGGAGCCCCATGGACTATAGCATGCCAGTCTCCTCTGTCCATGGGATTCTCCAAGCAAGAATACTGAAGTGGGTGACCATTCCTTTCTCCAGGGATCTTCCCAACCCAGGGATCAAACCTGGGTCTGCTGCACTGCAGGTAGATTCTTTGCCATCTGAGCCACCAGGGAAGCCCAAAGTGAAAAGTCTAGTCACTCAGTTGTATCTGACTTTTTGTGACCCCATGGATTGTAACTGCCAGGCTCTAGTGGAACTTAAATTATGGTAGACAAGAAATATACTGATAAAATAATCATTATCAATACCTATTATTCTGTGGTATTCTGCATAATCTATTCCCAGATAAGTATTCAAAGAGAAGAAATGATTCAAAGAAATTTTAAAAGAAAATTATGCTCCATGCAGTTAATTTTGCTAACATGTGTAGCCTTGCACTAGTCTGTTCTCTTTTCTGAGGCATTTCTGGTTAGTCTGTGGAGAGATGGACAGTTTTAGAAGACTGTTTGGGAAGGTGATCTTAGCAGTTCTGTGAGTTAAGTCACCAAATATGCATTAAGAACTGAGCACTGGGAGACTGAAAACACTGTGAGGTAATGTTCTCAGCTCTGTGTGCCTAACCAGGTGCTTGAGTAGAAAAGATGGAAATGAACATTCACATCAGTCCAACTACTTTTAGTCGGGGAGAGTCAGTGACAGAACACAAGAAGTGTTTTATGCTGCTACTATAAGAGAGAGGGTCACTTTCAGCTCAGATTTCAAGCATGACTAAAAAAATAAACATTATATTTACCAAATATCATATATGAACCAAAGTACTCTATGTACTGATACACACACACACACATGCACAGACACACACACACACACACATGTTCCAAGGATTTATATAGTGTTTTACACTCCTTACCTGCTTTCCTTCTCCACTAACCTTATAAGGTATTTATCCATTCAACAAATATTTGAGGAGTTGGACCAGTGTTAGAGGCTGGAAACATAATGGTGAACTGTCTGGCATAGCCTCTGCTCTGAAAAATGTTGGCCAGTTATGTCTGACTTTTTGGAGCCCCATGGACTATAGCATGCCAGTCTCCTCTGTCCATGGGATTCTCCAAGCAAGAATACTGAAGTGGGTGACCATTCCTTTCTCCAGGGATCTTCCCAACCCAGGGATCAAACCTGGGTCTGCTGCACTGCAGGTAGATTCTTTGCCATCTGAGCCACCAGGGAAGCCCAAAGTGAAAAGTCTAGTCACTCAGTTGTATCTGACTTTTTGTGACCCCATGGATTGTAACTGCCAGGCTCTAGTGGAACTTAAATTATGGTAGACAAGAAATATACTGATAAAATAATCATTATCAATACCTATTATTCTGTGGTATTCTGCATAATCTATTCCCAGATAAGTATTCAAAAGAGAAGAAATGATTCAAAGAAATTTTAAAAGAAAGAAAACTGACTCAGATTGGATGTGGTTAGTGAGGGAGGTGATACAAGGGAATGATCTTTAAACTGATGGAGATGTTATTTGGTTTGTTATTCTCTTTATGTAGGAAATTTTGACCCAGAAATCTGTCTGACTTTCAGACCCATGTTTTTCAAGAAATATTCTTCCCACAAGTGTCTTTAAGATGTTTTCCAGCCACACAGCACAGAAGAACACAGCTGCTAGAATTAGAGAATTCTAATCCCCACACAAGGCATGCAGACTATCCACACGTGGGATGGAAAGGCAGAACTCAGCCCTAAAAAAATCGCTTCTGGAATAAACAAGAATAACACAAAAAGAGACCAAGAACTATTTACTAAGAACTATTTAGTAATAAGAGCCAAGAAACAAGAATGGTCATGCATGGCAGACCAAATGAAATGTGACTCAAAAGGGAAATTCCATCAGCTGGGTGCCCCACCTATGGTAGGAAATAGGTAAGAGCTATATCCACATCCAGAAGGAAGAGTTGAGAATAAAATCAGAGGCAGTTGAATGGTCTGTGTTTTATTTACCTTTACTGATATTTTAAGTACATAAATTTCACATTTCTAATTATAGGATTGGGTTTTATGCACTCTAAGCAATAGTTCTAACATCCTCATTAAATTCCAAGTTAAAGACCCTCAATAACCTCTAGTTCTTTTCTGAGCATTTTGGTGTTGAGGACTACTTAGAGATGAAATTAGTGTGGCCTGATTATTCAGACTAAACTTAATGCATGCCATTGGATTGTAAAACCATTCCTTTCTCCAGGGATCTTCCCAACCCAGGGATCAAACCTGGGTCTGCTGCACTGCAGGTAGATTCTTTGCCATCTGAGCCACCAGGGAAGCCCAAAGTGAAAAGTCTAGTCACTCAGTTGTATCTGACTTTTTGTGACCCCATGGATTGTAACTGCCAGGCTCTAGTGGAACTTAAATTATGGTAGACAAGAAATATACTGATAAAATAATCATTATCAATACCTATTATTCTGTGGTATTCTGCATAATCTATTCCCAGATAAGTATTCAAAAGAGAAGAAATGATTCAAAGAAATTTTAAAAGAAAGAAAACTGACTCAGATTGGATGTGGTTAGTGAGGGAGGTGATACAAGGGAATGATCTTTAAACTGATGGAGATGTTATTTGGTTTGTTATTCTCTTTATGTAGGAAATTTTGACCCAGAAATCTGTCTGACTTTCAGACCCATGTTTTTCAAGAAATATTCTTCCCACAAGTGTCTTTAAGATGTTTTCCAGCCACACAGCACAGAAGAACACAGCTGCTAGAATTAGAGAATTCTAATCCCCACACAAGGCATGCAGACTATCCACACGTGGGATGGAAAGGCAGAACTCAGCCCTAAAAAAATCGCTTCTGGAATAAACAAGAATAACACAAAAAGAGACCAAGAACTATTTACTAAGAACTATTTAGTAATAAGAGCCAAGAAACAAGAATGGTCATGCATGGCAGACCAAATGAAATGTGACTCAAAAGGGAAATTCCATCAGCTGGGTGCCCCACCTATGGTAGGAAATAGGTAAGAGCTATATCCACATCCAGAAGGAAGAGTTGAGAATAAAATCAGAGGCAGTTGAATGGTCTGTGTTTTATTTACCTTTACTGATATTTTAAGTACATAAATTTCACATTTCTAATTATAGGATTGGGTTTTATGCACTCTAAGCAATAGTTCTAACATCCTCATTAAATTCCAAGTTAGAGACCCTCAATAACCTCTAGTTCTTTTCTGAGCATTTTGGTGTTGAGGACTACTTAGAGATGAAATTAGTGTGGCCTGATTATTCAGACTAAACTTAATGAGGAGGTGAGACTAAAGCTATGTCTTAAAATATGATGGAAATTTGGAAAGGAAGATAAGTTAAAGAAAGGGTATTTCACGTGAAAGAAAAAAGAATAGCAACTGGCTGAGAAACATTTGGACTGGAGGAGTTTGGGAAATAACATTAGGACATCCAAGGGACACCAGATATTGAAGGTCTGAAAAGGTATGAAGGGCTGGAACTTGATTCCAGGGGCATCAGGAGTGATGAGGTCTTTTAAATAGGATATAGGGTGATAAAATACTCTATTAAATCTTATTGAGGTTATTTCTGGGATTTACAGACACAGACTACAAATGAATTGCCTCAGTCCATAGAAGTTTGATGAACTGTGGTTTCATTTTGAGACTACTGAATCCATTGAAGTTTTTTGTTTGTTTGTTTAGAGCAAGACATTATGAAAAATATAGGAAAAGAAATCCCAGGACATTTTTAGGGGGGTATTTTAGGATGTAAAGACTAAGGAGCCACAGAACTGTCACAATGTGCAAAATTTCTACAGTAATTTATTCCTTAGGAAAAATAACTATGTCATGGTGAGATCATCTGATGAGAGATGGCATTCATTCAAAGTTTAGAAGGAAGTAAGTAAATCAACTAAGAGGACCAAAGAGGTCAAAGGAAGAAGAGACATAGATATTATTTCATTTTATTGTATAATGATAAAGGAAAAGAATAAGCAGGGTGAATTGGCAGGATCCTCACTATCAGAGAGGGGAGCTCAGAATAAGATACTACAGTGTGTCCAGGGGCTCCATAGGGGACAAACGGCAGTAGATGGCTGCGATGAAGGGTGGAATGTTTAGGAGCCTATCTGTAAATAAATTTGAGCTATATCCACATCCAGAAGGAAGAGTTGAGAATAAAATCAGAGGCAGTTGAATGGTCTGTGTTTTATTTACCTTTACTGATATTTTAAGTACATAAATTTCACATTTCTAATTATAGGTTGGGTTTTATGCACTCTAAGCAATAGTTCTAACATCCTCATTAAATTCCAAGTTAGAGACCCTCAATAACCTCTAGTTCTTTTCTGAGCATTTTGGTGTTGAGGACTACTTAGAGATGAAATTAGTGTGGCCTGATTATTCAGACTAAACTTAATGAGGAGGTGAGACTAAAGCTATGTCTTAAAATATGATGGAAATTTGGAAAGGAAGATAAGTTAAAGAAAGGGTATTTCACGTGAAAGAAAAAAGAATAGCAACTGGCTGAGAAACATTTGGACTGGAGGAGTTTGGGAAATAACATTAGGACATCCAAGGGACACCAGATATTGAAGGTCTGAAAAGGTATGAAGGGCTGGAACTTGATTCCAGGGGCATCAGGAGTGATGAGGTCTTTTAAATAGGATATAGGGTGATAAAATACTCTATTAAATCTTATTGAGGTTATTTCTGGGATTTACAGACACAGACTACAAATGAATTGCCTCAGTCCATAGAAGTTTGATGAACTGTGGTTTCATTTTGAGACTACTGAATCCATTGAAGTTTTTTGTTTGTTTGTTTAGAGCAAGACATTATGAAAAATATAGGAAAAGAAATCCCAGGACATTTTTAGGGGGGTATTTTAGGACGTAAAGACTAAGGAGCCACAGAACTGTCACAATGTGCAAAATTTCTACAGTAATTTATTCCTTAGGAAAAATAACTATGTCATGGTGAGATCATCTGATGAGAGATGGCATTCATTCAAAGTTTAGAAGGAAGTAAGTAAATCAACTAAGAGGACCAAAGAGGTCAAAGGAAGAAGAGACATAGATATTATTTCATTTTATTGGATAATGATAAAGGAAAAGAATAAGCAGGGTGAATTGGCAGGATCCTCACTATCAGAGAGGGGAGCTCAGAATAAGATACTACAGTGTGTCCAGGGGCTCCATAGGGGACAAACGGCAGTAGATGGCTGCGATGAAGGGTGGAATGGAGGAGTGTATATGAGGAGCCTATCTGTAAATAGACAAGCTAGGGACTTCCCTGGTGGTCCAGTGGGCAAAGAGTCTGCCTTGCAGTGCAGGGGGTACTTGTTCGATCCCTGGCCCAGGAAGATCTCACATGCCATGGAGCAGCTGGACCCTTATGTCCATTTACGAGCCAGTGCTCTGGAGTGCATGTGCCCAGAGTTGGTGCTCTGCAAAGAGAGAGGCCACTGTGATGGGAGGCCCACACAGGCCAAAGAATAAAGATGGATGAAAATAAATATATATTAAAAAAACAACAAACAAAAAAGAGGTCAAAATTTTTTAAAAATTTTGTGAATTACTTATAAAAAAAATAGACAAGCTTCCCCAAACCCTGGGAAACCCCTATTTTGAGTCATGTCACGTAGATGAGCAGAAAAATGGAGAGTTTCACAAGAGTATCTTTGAAACATTTATATTAATTCTCATCATAAATATGACATTTCCTGTAGCCTCCTCAGTTTGGATAGAAAGAATTATCCTAACTTGCAAATAATATACACTAAACAAGATTTGTTTTGTTTTTGCCGAGTAAGACAGCATGCCTGCTACACTATTTTCTTTTCTTCTGTAGGTTATTTATTTTCAACTAAATATGTATTCAGATGCTTTAAAGATACAGCTAATTTTTAAAAGTAGCTTTAAAAGATGTGAAAATAGTCAATCCAGGGATTACAGACTATTACAAGATTTAAAATCTCAATTGCTGCTCCTCTGGGTTGATAAGTATATAAGTATAAAAATGAAGTATAAATATAAAATTGAAGGAAATTTACTTGTAAACCAATTGTCTAAAATGCGTTTGTCCTAATATAGTTATCTTCACATGGATTCCATATAATAAACTTCTTTTTGATCATTACTGTCTCTTTATTTGGCCTTGGATCTAATTTGAGTTGTATGTACTCAGTCGTCAAGTCATGTCTGAATATTTTGCAAGCCCAGGGACTGTAGACTGCCAGGCTCCTCTCTCCATAGGATTTCCCAAGCAAGAATACTGGAGTGGATTTCTATTTCTTTCTTAAGTGGATCTTCCCGACCCAGAGATTGAACTGGTATCTCCTGTGTCTTCTGCATTGGCAGGCAGATTCTTTTCCACTGAGCCACCTGGGAAACCCCTATTTTGAGTCATGCCACAAGAAATGACAGCTCTCTGAATAAGACCAAGCAGGATGATTAAATGCCTGGTTTAGTAATTAAGATCATTCGCTTTCTTTGGGAAGGCCTCTGTTGAAATAATCTGTAATAATTTATAAAGATGAGACACTGAATTTTCAACTTTGTAAAATTCTAACTAGGCTTCTCTGGTGGCTCAGTGGTTAAAAAAAAAAATGCATCTGCCAATGCAGGAGATGTGGACTCGATCCTTGGGTTGGTAAGATACCCTGGAGAAGGAAATGGCAACTCACTGCAGTATTCTTGTCTGGAGAAGTTCGTGGACAAGAGGCCTGGCAGGTTATACTCCATGAGGTTGCAAAAGAGTCTGACATGACTTAGCAACTAAGAAACAACAAGAATAAAATTGTAGCTACCCAAAAGTATCAAGGTTTTAGATATTAGATACTCGATGTCTATAAACATCTTTATGTGAAAGCAGAGTTTTAAACAAACTGATTATGGAAAAACCTGCTAATTTCTATAATTTTAAAATCTATTTTTATTGCTTAAATTGTAAATAAACTTCTGTGTTGTTTACATATAATTTTCTTTTTAGAGTATCAATTCCTAAGCCTAGTTACTCATTAGAATTCTCTAATGATTTTTTTGAAAGGAAATTCCCAGCTTCCCATGAAACCTAATCAAAATATCTAAAGTCTGAAAATATCTATATTAAAAGAAACAGTCCAGGTAATTCTCATGTATATTGAGTACTGGGCACCAATGATTTGAATCTTAAGCATTAAAATATTTCAGTGAGGTCACTTAATAAGGCTGGTGCCATCTACCAAATATTAATAGGATATGGGAAACACAAGTGAAAAATAGGTGGATAAGCTTAGAGTCAGAACATCTGAGGACTGAGCATCTAATTTCTGTAAGATGACAGGAAGAAGTACAGTTGCAGTATGGCTAAGCCACTAGGATCTGGAAAAGAAGAGAGAAGCATTAAAGTCTAAGTGGGTAACTACCTGGAGAAAATAATCTGTGTAGGCATTGGTAGATTCAGAGTCACTCAAAGGGAAGATCAGCAGAAACAGCTAAGTCTGGAATCCATCTCCTCCATAGTGATGTCTTTGGATAAAATTCCTGGTGCTCTCCCCGAGGCACAGGCCAAAGATAAAGGGTGCTGACCTCCTACGATTGATGTGGTTTGGTGCCTGGTCTCAATGGGACTAAACAGATGTGAAATCCAGAGTCAAGGCTAATCAGTAAGAGTAACTGCTTGATCAGATATCTAGGAAGTAGCATATTCCTGAGTTTGAACTTTGTGTATGTATAGTAATCCTATGAATTTAAGAATATAAGAATTAATTGAAGTAAATACTAAAATTGTATGAGTTTATAAGATATTCAGTAGTAAAATCAATACAAGTTATTGACTGGAGAAAAAGAATGAGGGAGGAATGAAGGATTACACCTAGTTTCTGGGTATGGAAAATCTGAATGAATGGTAGTACCATTTATAATGATAAGAGTCATAAAAGAAATAGCAGGTTTGGGGAGTAGATGGTAAAAATTACTTTAGTGTTGAATTTGAGGTCTGTGAGGATCTTAGTGAAGGAGGGCAACAGGTAGGTGGATATATGGGTTTGGGGGCTTCCCAGGTGGCACTAGTGGTAAAGAATCCAACTGCCAATGGAGGAGACATAAGAGATGCAAATCCCATTCCTGGCTCAGGGAGATCCCCTGGAGGAGGTCATGGCCAGCCATTCTATGTATTAATCTTTGAGTACTGAGTATCAATTCCTAAGCCTAGTTACTCATTAGAATTCTCTAATGTTTTTGAAGGAAATTCCCAGCTTCCCATGAAACCTAATCAAAATATCTAAAGTCTGAAAATATCTATATTAAAAGAAACAGTCCAGGTAATTCTCATGTATATTGAGTACTGGGCACCAATGATTTGAATCTTAAGCATTAAAATATTTCAGTGAGGTCACTTAATAAGGCTGGTGCCATCTACCAAATATTAATAGGATATGGGAAACACAAGTGAAAAATAGGTGGATAAGCTTAGAGTCAGAACATCTGAGGACTGAGCATCTAATTTCTGTAAGATGACAGGAAGAAGTACAGTTGCAGTATGGCTAAGCCACTAGGATCTGGAAAAGAAGAGAGAAGCATTAAAGTCTAAGTGGGTAACTACCTGGAGAAAATAATCTGTGTAGGCATTGGTAGATTCAGAGTCACTCAAAGGGAAGATCAGCAGAAACAGCTAAGTCTGGAATCCATCTCCACCATAGTGATGTCTTTGGATAAAATTCCTGGTACTCTCCCCGAGGCACAGGCCAAAGATAAAGGGTGCTGACCTCCTATGATTGATGTGGTTTGGTGCCTGGTCTCAATGGGACTAAACAGATGTGAAATCCAGAGTCAAGGCTAATCAGTAAGAGTAACTGCTTGATCAGATATCTAGGAAGTAGCATATTCCTGAGTTTGAACTTTGTGTATGTATAGTAATCCTATGAATTTAAGAATATAAGAATTAATTGAAGTAAATACTAAAATTGTATGAGTTTATAAGATATTCAGTAGTAAAATCAATACAAGTTATTGACTGGAGAAAAAGAATGAGGGAGGAATGAAGGATTACACCTAGTTTCTGGGTATGGAAAATCTGAATGAATGGTAGTACCATTTATAATGATAAGAGTCATAAAAGAAATAGCAGGTTTGGGGAGTAGATGGTAAAAATTACTTTAGTGTTGAATTTGAGGTCTGTGAGGATCTTAGTGAAGGAGGGCAACAGGTAGGTGGATATATGGGTTTGGGGGCTTCCCAGGTGGCACTAGTGGTAAAGAATCCAACTGCCAATGGAGGAGACATAAGAGATGCAAATCCCATTCCTGGCTCAGGGAGATCCCCTGGAGGAGGTCATGGCCAGCCATTCCAGTATTCTTGCCTAGAGAACCTCATGGACAGAGGAGCTTGGGAGGCTACAGTCCGTAGAGTGGCCAAGAGTCAAACACGACTAAAGCTACTTAGCACATATGAACACACACATGGGTCTGAACCTCAGGGAAACAGCAGACCAGAAAATTTCATCCACATAGAGAGTTGGCAGAATTTCCCAGGGAAAGGTAGAAAAATTGGAGTGAGAAAGGGTCTAGGACAGAACTATTTAAGGACAGGGAAGATGAAATGGAGTCCACAAGAAGACTAAGAAGTAGCAAGAGAAATATAACTGCAAAGAAGGCAATATTTATTCAACATTACCTAATAATGGCATGGTGCCAGCACCATATGAAATTTTTTTTTTCATGAACTGTCTCAGTGTTTTCACAACCATACCTTTACTTATGCAGGTAAGCATTATTATTTTATAATAAAGTGGGAAGCAACAGAAGGATATCAAAGAGAATAGAATATATCAGATAGCCAAGAGCCAGAGAACTAGTACACCAAGAAGTCAATAGAGTCATGAGTAGAGGACAGTGAGATAGAGAACACAGTAGGTGTTAGTTCACTGGGATATGTTCTCTGCAAATAGCTTACTAAAGCTTTTTTCTTATGTGTTTATCACCACTAACAATGACAGAGCTCTAAGGTTTTGAAAGATTGACAGCAAAGTAGGTTGAAAAATAAAACAAAGCTTTAGTCCAAAATCTATAAAGCAAAACCTTGATAATCACCAAATAATATATTTTTTAGAATAAACTAGATGAGACATGAGTGGAGTCTTTATAAAGAAAAATATATATTTATACTGGAAGGTGAAAAAATTGAATACATGGTTTTGAATAAATTTTCTTCAAAATGAAGGATAAGATACTGTAAAGATAGTTTAAAATATATATGACTATATGGGATTTATATATAACTGTAAACAACAAAACTGTAGAAATAAAAAGTAAAATAAAGATTAAAAAAAAGCAGAGACAAAATAATGTATGTACTTTAGAGCCATTCTCCTATATTTGCTAGCTAATAAGCTACTTAACCTCTTTTTGCCTCATTTTTCTCATTTGTAAAATGGGAATAATAGAACCTATTGGATATTGTGGCATATCGCTTAGCTGTCACCAAACAACAGAGCTTAACCAAAAACTCCAGTACTCAATGGTTAAAAGCAACAATAATTTAGTCACAGATCTGTGCATCTGTTGGATCAGCTTTGCTCCAAGTGTTTCCTGGTTCCTCTTAGTTCAGTGGGATAGACACACATTCTTCTCATGACAGGCTGAAGCACAAGAGAGCAAACCCAACCTGGCAAGCATATTTCTACACTCAGTCTATCTCTGTCCTACTTACCAATGCAAATGTTATGACCAAGCCCAGAGTCAAGGGGTGGCAAATACACCTTTCCCAGGGTGCTTTGTTGATGACAAAGCTGTGGATGAAGTAAGAGTTGAAGAAATAGAGTCATTAACTAAATAGATCAGAGCTATTTTGAGAATTAAATGAGTTAATATTTGAAAAGCACATAGAGCAATGCTTGGTCCATTGTAGCATTCTTAATGGTTGTTTTAATTTGTCCTTACTATGATAATTATTCCTAAATTATAAATTATTCATAAATTTAATGTCCTTTGGTCAAAACCTCTATCTGATCAGAGAACACAGTAGGTGTTAGTTCACTGGGATATGTTCTCTGCAAATAGCTTACTAAAGCTTTTTTCTTATGTGTTTATCACCACTAACAATGACAGAGCTCTAAGGTTTTGAAAGATTGACAGCAAAGTAGGTTGAAAAATAAAACAAAGCTTTAGTCCAAAATCTATAAAGCAAAACCTTGATAATCACCAAATAATATATTTTTTAGAATAAACTAGATGAGACATGAGTGGAGTCTTTATAAAGAAAAATATATATTTATACTGGAAGGTGAAAAAATTGAATACATGGTTTTGAATAAATTTTCTTCAAAATGAAGGATAAGATACTGTAAAGATAGTTTAAAATATATATGACTATATGGGATTTATATATAACTGTAAACAACAAAACTGTAGAAATAAAAAGTAAAATAAAGATTAAAAAAAAGCAGAGACAAAATAATGTATGTACTTTAGAGCCATTCTCCCTATATTTGCTAGCTAATAAGCTACTTAACCTCTTTTTGCCTCATTTTTCTCATTTGTAAAATGGGAATAATAGAACCTATTGGATATTGTGGCATATCGCTTAGCTGTCACCAAACAACAGAGCTTAACCAAAAACTCCAGTACTCAATGGTTAAAAGCAACAATAATTTAGTCACAGATCTGTGCATCTGTTGGATCAGCTTTGCTCCAAGTGTTTCCTGGTTCCTCTTAGTTCAGTGGGATAGACACACATTCTTCTCATGACAGGCTGAAGCACAAGAGAGCAAACCCAACCTGGCAAGCATATTTCTACACTCAGTCTATCTCTGTCCTACTTACCAATGCAAATGTTATGACCAAGCCCAGAGTCAAGGGGTGGCAAATACACCTTTCCCAGGGTGCTTTGTTGATGACAAAGCTGTGGATGAAGTAAGAGTTGAAGAAATAGAGTCATTAACTAAATAGATCAGAGCTATTTTGAGAATTAAATGAGTTAATATTTGAAAAGCACATAGAGCAATGCTTGGTCCATTGTAGCATTCTTAATGGTTGTTTTAATTTGTCCTTACTATGATAATTATTCCTAAATTATAAATTATTCATAAATTTAATGTCCTTTGGTCAAAACCTCTATCTGATCATTCAGAAACCAACATGAGGTAATCTCAAAAAGAAGAGTAATGGGAAGACCGAGTCTTACCAGATAACTGAATCTATTATTATACAACAATAATTAAATGCTGATTAATGAAAGAAAGGAGAGGCCAAAAATGGATCTGATGCTATAGGAAAACATGCATGAAAATAAACTTTTCAAAATGAGAGAAAGCACAAGCACAGAGAGATAAACATACTTGCATAATTATGTAACCACACTAAAAAAAAAATGAATAACTAGCACACCAAGAAAAAAACATATCCAGGTGAAGTTGGAGAGTTTAAAAATGAAGAAAGTCCAACTAAAAATTTCATTGACTACACATCAGATATATGAAAAACTATTCTATTTTCCATTTTTAATTGATACAGAAATTTCAATGGTAAATGATTAATTATGAAATACTTTTAACAGAGTATTAAGTCAGACATGTTAATAGAGGTGCCAAGATTTAAGCTGTGATTTTCCGAAGAGGTATGCCAGAACGAGACAGTAGTTCTCAAAGGAGATTATTAAAGACCAGTTTGACAACTCTGAAAATTCTTACCCATGCCAACGCAATAAAGAGTCAGAGTATACAAAGACTGGAGAGGATTTATAAAGATATATTTTCCTAAAGTTATTGGCATGCCCTGAAAACACCTAAACCTGCCCCCATGGGTATAAGGTGGGATACACTGAATCTAAGGTTTTGTTTTCTGATATTTGGATTTGCTTGAGAAAGTGTCAGGACTGGTTGACACTGAAAACCAAAGGAACAGAACCAAAGGTTTACAGGGTCTGGCCAGCTCTCCCAGAGTTTGTTGGGGCAAAGGATGCTTGAGTGTTCCCTGGGAACCAGATGTGGGCCAGCTGTGAAAAGAAACAGGCCTGGAATTGTCTCAGGTCATGTTCAGAAAAGCTTCCTGCAGGCTCAGGTAGACTTCCATAAAGAAAATCAAGCAGTAGCTGTCCATTTTGAGGGGTTGCCTCTCTAGAATAGGCCTACAGATGCCTCTTCCCATGTCAAGAGAATTGCAGATAAGACACCATAAGGTGCCCATATGAGGAAACGTCACCCCTGAATGCCTGTTAGGCCTAGATGAATCATAGGGGTCATTCAAGAACTTACCTGATACCCTTCTCTGTTCTCCCTCCCTGCACAATGATTCTAGAAGAGTAGACATTGAAGTTAACAAGCTGGGGAAGGAGAAGTGGAATTACTAGTAAGGGAACAAGGAACTAGAAAAATACTCTAGGTTTACAGGGTGAAGTAGTACTGATCTGAGGGAAAGGACAAAAGATTTGCTTTGTAGTGAAGTCCAGAGTTTTCCTAATTATACATGATGGAACATCTTAAGTATGAATTAAGATCAACTTTTGTGATATACAGTGACCATAAGATCATTTATTATTTGGGAGTGAGGAAGTCGGTGTGCAAGAGACATCAGGCAAAATTGACTACACATCAGATATATGAAAACTATTCACCATTTTTAATTGATACAGAAATTTCAATGGTAAATGATTAATTATGAAATACTTTTAACAGAGTATTAAGTCAGACATGTTAATAGAGGTGCCAAGATTTAAGCTGTGATTTTCCGAAGAGGTATGCCAGAACGAGACAGTAGTTCTCAAAGGAGATTATTAAAGACCAGTTTGACAACTCTGAAAATTCTTACCCATGCCAACGCAATAAAGAGTCAGAGTATACAAAGACTGGAGAGGATTTATAAAGATATATTTTCCTAAAGTTATTGGCATGCCCTGAAAACACCTAAACCTGCCCCCATGGGTATAAGGTGGGATACACTGAATCTAAGGTTTTGTTTTCTGATATTTGGATTTGCTTGAGAAAGTGTCAGGACTGGTTGACACTGAAAACCAAAGGAACAGAACCAAAGGTTTACAGGGTCTGGCCAGCTCTCCCAGAGTTTGTTGGGGCAAAGGATGCTTGAGTGTTCCCTGGGAACCAGATGTGGGCCAGCTGTGAAAAGAAACAGGCCTGGAATTGTCTCAGGTCATGTTCAGAAAAGCTTCCTGCAGGCTCAGGTAGACTTCCATAAAGAAAATCAAGCAGTAGCTGTCCATTTTGAGGGGTTGCCTCTCTAGAATAGGCCTACAGATGCCTCTTCCCATGTCAAGAGAATTGCAGATAAGACACCATAAGGTGCCCATATGAGGAAACGTCACCCCTGAATGCCTGTTAGGCCTAGATGAATCATAGGGGTCATTCAAGAACTTACCTGATACCCTTCTCTGTTCTCCCTCCCTGCACAATGATTCTAGAAGAGTAGACATTGAAGTTAACAAGCTGGGGAAGGAGAAGTGGAATTACTAGTAAGGGAACAAGGAACTAGAAAAATACTCTAGGTTTACAGGGTGAAGTAGTACTGATCTGAGGGAAAGGACAAAAGATTTGCTTTGTAGTGAAGTCCAGAGTTTTCCTAATTATACATGATGGAACATCTTAAGTATGAATTAAGATCAACTTTTGTGATATACAGTGACCATAAGATCATTTATTATTTGGGAGTGAGGAAGTCGGTGTGCAAGAGACATCAGGCTGATAGAATTTAAAGGAATATTGAGAAATAAAAACAAAGTTGTAAGAGTCTGCTGGTTGTGCTTGTTAAACATAACAGATATAAATTTTAACTGTATGAAAATTAATTACTAAAGCTAAACCTTGAAAGGAGCTTAAATTGGTCAAGCATTTCTATTATGATAGTAAGAAACAGGACTTCCCAGGTGGCTCAGGTGGTATAAAGACTCCTCCTGCCAATGCAGGCAGGTTCGATCCCTGTGTTGGGAAGATCCCATGGAGGAGGAAATGGCAACCCACTGCCGTATTTTTGTCAGTATAATCCCATGGACAGAGGAGCCTGATGGGCTACAGTCCATGAGGTCATAAGGAGTTGGACGTGACTGAACGTGATAGTAAGCAAAGAGATCATATGCTTTCCATGTAAAGAGTTCATTTGAATTTATAAGAAAAAAATCTCGACCAGCAATAGTAAGTATGTAAGAATTTGGGTAAATAATTGATGCAAGTAGAAACAGGGTGGTACCTGGGGCAGGTGCCCTCTTGCCAGGTCTAGTACTGTTTCTGGCTTTTTGGTTTATCAGACTCTTCAACTGTCCAATCTCTTCCCTAGTAGTAGTTTATTTGCTAAGTTGTGTCTGACTCTTGTGACCCCATGGACTGCAGCTGGCCAGACTTCTCTGCCCATGGGATTTCCCAGTCAAGAATACTGGTTGCCATTTCCTTCTCCAAGGGATCTTCCTGACCCAGGAATTGAACCTGGGTTTCCTGAATTGTAGGCAGATTCTTTCCTGACTGAGCTATAAGGGTAGCCCTTTTAATGATTTTGAAGCTCTTAGCTTTTGAAGTCCAAAATGTAATCAGTGTAAAGTAGGCTGTGACATAATTGTTATCTACATGTGGCAAGCTCATGCCAGAAGGATACAACCAAATTTAACAAACTTGTAGACTTCCCTTTCATATCAGAGCCTAGATACTTTCAGTTTCTATCTCTGCCTGTATGAAATATCTCCTAAGAATCACCATATCTATTTGCCTTGATTCATTTCTCACTGCTTGACCTTTTATTACTATTTACATTATAAGGAAAAGAGAAAGCATTTCTGTTTGCTAGCAAATGCAGCCTGTTTGGCTACTGAAACTATAAAAATAAACTAAAAATGATAGAATTGTGATTTTTTGATCATTTTCTTATAGTTTTGGTTAATGTAAATTACACAGAAGTTGCTAATCTGCTCACATTTGGATGAAATACAACAGAGCTGCAGTTCCTGAACCTAGCAAAATAAGGAGCTTAAATTGGTCAAGCATTTCTATTATGATAGTAAGAAACAGGACTTCCCAGGTGGCTCAGGTGGTATAAAGACTCCTCCTGCCAATGCAGGCAGGTTCGATCCCTGTGTTGGGAAGATCCCATGGAGGAGGAAATGGCAACCCACTGCCGTATTTTTGTCAGTATAATCCCATGGACAGAGGAGCCTGATGGGCTACAGTCCATGAGGTCATAAGGAGTTGGACGTGACTGAACGTGATAGTAAGCAAAGAGATCATATGCTTTCCATGTAAAGAGTTCATTTGAATTTATAAGAAAAAAATCTCGACCAGCAATAGTAAGTATGTAAGAATTTGGGTAAATAATTGATGCAAGTAGAAACAGGGTGGTACCTGGGGCAGGTGCCCCTCTTGCCAGGTCTAGTACTGTTTCTGGCTTTTTGGTTTATCAGACTCTTCAACTGTCCAATCTCTTCCCTAGTAGTAGTTTATTTGCTAAGTTGTGTCTGACTCTTGTGACCCCATGGACTGCAGCTGGCCAGACTTCTCTACCCATGGGATTTCCCAGTCAAGAATACTGGTTGCCATTTCCTTCTCCAAGGGATCTTCCTGACCCAGGAATTGAACCTGGGTTTCCTGAATTGTAGGCAGATTCTTTCCTGACTGAGCTATAAGGGTAGCCCTTTTAATGATTTTGAAGCTCTTAGCTTTTGAAGTCCAAAATGTAATCAGTGTAAAGTAGGCTGTGACATAATTGTTATCTACATGTGGCAAGCTCATGCCAGAAGGATACAACCAAATTTAACAAACTTGTAGACTTCCCTTTCATATCAGAGCCTAGATACTTTCAGTTTCTATCTCTGCCTGTATGAAATATCTCCTAAGAATCACCATATCTATTTGCCTTGATTCATTTCTCACTGCTTGACCTTTTATTACTATTTACATTATAAGGAAAAGAGAAAGCATTTCTGTTTGCTAGCAAATGCAGCCTGTTTGGCTACTGAAACTATAAAAATAAACTAAAAATGATAGAATTGTGATTTTTTGATCATTTTCTTATAGTTTTGGTTAATGTAAATTACACAGAAGTTGCTAATCTGCTCACATTTGGATGAAATATAACAGAGCTGCAGTTCCTGAACCTAGCATGCTGAGAATGAGTCCTGAATCCATGTTAATATTACTGGCATCATAAAATCAGGATGTGCCGTAAGTTTCAGGCTTACCTCTGAAACTGCTTCTTCTAAAACTGTATCCACTATTGATGCTAACAGAGGAGGCCTGAAAGAAGACCCCTAGAGTCTCTAAGGGCTTTAACCTGAATGTATCTCCCGCAAATGTATTTGTTGAAATCCTAACCTCCCAAAGGTGATGGTATTAGTAGGTGGGGCTTTTGGGAGGTGCTTAAGTCATGAGGGTGAAAACTGCATGTGAAGTGATACCTTATGAAAGAGGTTCCAGAGACATCCCTAGCTGCTTCCATCATATAAGGACATAGACAAAGAGGCACTGGATAGTGAGAAATGGGATATTTCCTCTCTTATCAGTAAATAAAGGCTGTCATAATAATCAACAGTTGCACCACCACAAATGGTGGGCTGGTGAACCTTGAGGGAATTCAGGAAAGAAAGAATATCTGGCATCTAGCAGCCATTAGATTGCAGTCCCTGTATACGGTGAGTCTTTTTTTTTTTTTTGCCACTTCTATTGCTCTTTCATTTATTCATTTTCATCTATCTTTGTTCTTTGGCCTATGTGGGCCTCCCACTGCAACGGCCTCTCTCATTGCAGAGCACTAACTCTGGGTGCATGTGCTCCAGAGCACTGGCTCAGTAGTTGGACACATCAGCCCAGCCGCTCTGTGGCATGTGGGATCTTCCCAGGCTAGGGATCAAACCGGTGCCCCTTGCACTGCAAGGTGGTGGCTTTACCCACTGGACTACCAGGAAAGCCCCTATATGGTGAGTCTTGTGGAAACTCATGATGTGAAAAGCACAGGATATTAGACTCAGACAGGTGAGGTGCATAGCAAAAGAATGCTTTCAGTGAAACCAGACTGTTGCATCTTTCCACACATAGAAAAATGTTAAATTCCTGAACTTGGGATATCTGGCTTTCTTTAATCAACAAATAGCTTTTGATGCTCAGACTACCTGCCCTTTGTTGCAAAACTTCTATAAAACCTGGTTCCTCCCCTCATCTCCCTGGAACAGTTCTCTCAGGGTCACTTGATATGTTGTCGCCCAGGCTTGAAGTCCTAAAAATTCCCACTGAATAAAATATAACTTTTAGGCTGTGCATATTTTTTGAGTCCTTGATAGGAACCAAGAAGAGGTCATCACCAGAGCACAATTATGCTTATGTACCTTGATCTTGAATTCCTAGCCTCTAAAACTGTAATAAATAAAGTTATGTTATTTTTAAGCTACCTAGTCTGTGTTATTTTGCTGTAGCAGTCAAAATGGAGTAAGACACTAAGTAATGAAAAGAAGTTGGTGCCCAATTTTGTTTCACATACAATTTAAAGCATCAAGATCATATATCATCATAAGAAAATCCAACTTGGCACAGATTTTTCCATTATAATTGCTTTAATGCCTTTTTGAAATATCTCATATAAAAAATTTCACCCCCCCTCCCAGTATTTCTGATGTCTTGACTTTTATTTTTAAGCTCAGCCTTCTGTAAAAACTAGTCATAAATTCTACCCATCTCTCTTTATCCTGCCCTTTGCAAAGCTTTTCCTATCAGGAGGAGGAATCAATCATACCCATCTTGAATCTGGGTTTAACTATATTCAAAGAGATTCAAAGAAGGCTTATACTTGGGGACTTGCCTTTTCTCTTTGTATTTTTCAGAAGCTTGAGAAATCAGGACTAGCTTACTAGAGGCTAGGAAACTATGTGAAGCAGAGATGAGTTGTCCCTCATCCAGAAATGAAGCCCACTAGACCTAACTACTTATGCATGTGCTCCAGAGCACTGGCTCAGTAGTTGGACACATCAGCCCAGCCGCTCTGTGGCATGTGGGATCTTCCCAGGCTAGGGATCAAACCGGTGCCCCTTGCACTGCAAGGTGGTGGCTTTACCCACTGGACTACCAGGAAAGCCCCTATATGGTGAGTCTTGTGGAAACTCATGATGTGAAAAGCACAGGATATTAGACTCAGACAGGTGAGGTGCATAGCAAAAGAATGCTTTCAGTGAAACCAGACTGTTGCATCTTTCCACACATAGAAAAATGTTAAATTCCTGAACTTGGGATATCTGGCTTTCTTTAATCAACAAATAGCTTTTGATGCTCAGACTACCTGCCCTTTGTTGCAAAACTTCTATAAAACCTGGTTCCTCCCCTCATCTCCCTGGAACAGTTCTCTCAGGGTCACTTGATATGTTGTCGCCCAGGCTTGAAGTCCTAAAAATTCCCACTGAATAAAATATAACTTTTAGGCTGTGCATATTTTTTGAGTCCTTGATAGGAACCAAGAAGAGGGTCATCACCAGAGCACAATTATGCTTATGTACCTTGATCTTGAATTCCTAGCCTCTAAAACTGTAATAAATAAAGTTATGTTATTTTTAAGCTACCTAGTCTGTGTTATTTTGCTGTAGCAGTCAAAATGGAGTAAGACACTAAGTAATGAAAAGAAGTTGGTGCCCAATTTTGTTTCACATACAATTTAAAGCATCAAGATCATATATCATCATAAGAAAATCCAACTTGGCACAGATTTTTCCATTATAATTGCTTTAATGCCTTTTTGAAATATCTCATATAAAAAATTTCACCCCCCCTCCCAGTATTTCTGATGTCTTGACTTTTATTTTTAAGCTCAGCCTTCTGTAAAAACTAGTCATAAATTCTACCCATCTCTCTTTATCCTGCCCTTTGCAAAGCTTTTCCTATCAGGAGGAGGAATCAATCATACCCATCTTGAATCTGGGTTTAACTATATTCAAAGAGATTCAAAGAAGGCTTATACTTGGGGACTTGCCTTTTCTCTTTGTATTTTTCAGAAGCTTGAGAAATCAGGACTAGCTTACTAGAGGCTAGGAAACTATGTGAAGCAGAGATGAGTTGTCCCTCATCCAGAAATGAAGCCCACTAGACCTAACTACTTATGTATGTGGCCATCCCAGATCATCAACCCCAAGTGAGTTACCTTCTGACCAAAGAGGTCTATTAGGCTTGCACAGACCATAAGAACTACTCCGCTTACTCAGAAAATCATGAGCAAATAAAATGGCCATTATTTTAAGCCAGTCAGTTTGGGTGCTGTTTGCTATACTGCAACAAATTATGTTGCCAAACCACCTTGTGGTTAATTTGGCTCCACCTGTACTTAGGCCACAATACAAGCTCTGACAACAGTCAGGATTGATGGATGCTTTTCCTAAAAGACACGAATGCTGAACTGAGAATGGAAAGACCACCAAGGACTGATCCCAGGCACCAAAAGTGAGGAGAAAATGAGTTGAATGGCTTCTTACAAAGGAGATGCAAAGACCAGAGAAAAAGTCATCTGGGAATAAAAGTCATGAATCAAATGGGCATAGATGAACGTTTAATCTGACCTTAACTTTTGTCATATAACAAGAAGCCTTTTTTTAAAAAAAGAAATTCCTCAAATATTATGCATACAGAGTTTCAACATATTTCTGGCAATATTTGTGGAAAAGAAGTAAATTCAATAGATATTTTTTCCACTAGGATATTTCAACATTAATAATAGTATATGGTTCAGTGCTATTGACTTTAAAAAATATCTGATATCAGATTTTTGGGGGGTAACAAACATAATGGGCTTCTCTGGTGGCTCAGATGGTAAAGCATCTGCTGTAGTGCAGGAGACCTGGATTCAGTCCCTGGGTTGGGAAGATCCCCTGGAGAAGGGAATGGCAACCCACTCCGGTATTCTTGCCTAGAGAATTCCATACACAGAGAAGCCTGCAAGTTACAGTCCATGAGGTTGCAAATAGTCGGACACAACTGGAGCGACTAATACACACACACACACACACACACACACACACACCCCAAACATACCATCCTGGTGATATGTTTCTGAAAACAATACAAATTACTATACAGCCTTTTTGTTCCAGAGAACATTCATTGGGCAATAGAGAATGAGATGATTTTGTGAATGCAGTGTGCATAGTACCTGTCAGGATGTCATATACTCACTATAACTCTAATAATTCATTGAATAGCTCACTAGTGCTGGGCAACTTCCTCAAGGTGAGTGTGTGTTAGTATATTTAATCCTTGTATCAGTCTTATGAATAGTTAATGTCTTTACCTCAATTTTAGAATTAAGGAAACTGAGATAGAGGTAAACTATCAGTTATACAGCAAACACAGTGGAACAGAGATTTGAATCCATTTGGTCTCACTCCCAAGCCACCTCTCTAAAACTAACAACTTTGTTTAGCACTTTCATATTTCAGGAATTTCACGAAGGTTTCCCCTGTAAGAGTCAAATTTTTTGACGCTCATAATTTCCTCAGAGGCACTGTTGCCATTTGCAATTTTCAACCAGTGCTCTAAATGTGCTAATTTTGTTCACTCCATTCTCTTTTTCTCCCTCCTTTCTATTTCTGCCCTGTTGGTTTCTGGCTCTGTAGTGGCTGGAAGAAGGCCTGTCTCCCAGAGCATCCCACCTTTCTCTGCATATTCTCACCTGAGTTGCTGGTGACATTCTTTCTTCTGCTTCATTTAGTCTAATGTTGAACCCTGGTAGTTATTATATTCTTCAGTTCTGTAACTCCTATTTGGTGCTTTCTTATAATTTCTCTCTCTTTGTTGAAGTTCTCACAGTTCATTCTTCTCCCAAGTTCAAGGAGCATCTTTAATGACTGTTATCTTGAAGTCTTTATCAGGTATTAAACTGGTTTCTGTGAAAAGACAATAAAATGGAAATTAAACTTTGAAAAAAAGTTTTATTGAGGTTTTTATCTTGTTCGTTAACTTGGAACACATTCCTCTGTTTCTACATATTAAATGAAAGAGCCACTCCTCCCAATTTTGAAGAAGTAGCCTTGTGTAGAAGATGAACCTTATTGTTTAATCTTGCCCCAACTTTCAGTTGTCTCTGGAACCTTTGTAATCATCCAAGGAGTCTGTTTTGTTTTCAATAGCTCCCAGCTTTTGGGGCTGTGCCAAGACCTGTCAGTTTCCCAAAGGGAAGAATCTTAGCACCTAGTTTCAGACTGATTGGGAACCAGACCACACGCAGCAGCTTTAAAGTATGCAAATTTATATAGTACTCTGGGAACGCAATTGTAAATCCTGCTGGCTTCCAGGATAAGGGGTCTGGAGGTGCAAAACTGGGGTTCCAGATAAGTGTATAAGATTTTCTCTGGGAGATGCATTTTGGTTTGTGGTCTGTGCAGCACCCTGGGGGGTGGTAGCTTGGGAAGAACTGTTTCTCCATTTGTTACAGTACCCTGCAACCCAGGAATGCAAGTCCCACTGGCCAACAGAGCCAGGCTATGAAGGAGCATCCTCTGGGCAGCAGTCATAGAAACTAAGGGATAAGACACACATGTAAGAGTTTCCCTTGAGGAGCCCCTGATGCTCTGGGGGAAGGGCAAAGGGAGAGTGAGCCTCTGAGCCTCAGGGAATACTGCCAGTCAGCCTTTAGATGTATGTTAAATGAGGAGCCTGCCCTCTCAGGCCACAGTTCTGCTGACAGACCTCTTTCACAGAAAAACGGAGCTCCTGGGTCTGTTGCATCTTCCTATGCGCTGAAGGTGGCAGTTAAAGGACTCTTTCTTCCCTTGGTTCTAGTCTTGTGGTGCCTACAAACAGAGACCCACCTGGTCACCAGAGCCAAGTGATGCAGACGTGTCCGCTAGCAGCAGCTGTAAGAATTGGGGCTGGAGTGAGGGATGGGGAAGCACAAAGACAGTGGTCAATGTGCTCTGTTCCCCGAGAATGCCTTCAGAGCCTCTAGAAGAGTTAGCCATCAGAAGACTGCCCTCAGGCCAAATTTCCGGGATGAGAAACAGGTATCTTCCTCAGAAAAAGCTGGAGGTCTGCTTCAGACTGTGATGCATGCAGTGCCCTGAGTGTGGCTGTGGTTCAATCATTCAGTCACGTCCTGAGGGTGGTAGTCTGCTGAGAACCACCCCTCAAACTGAGGAAGAACACAAGGTCCTCTGGCCTCCAGAGCTAGGCAACAAAGAGGTGTCTTCACACTGCAGCTGCAAAAACCAGGCACTAAGGTTGTGTAAAACCTACCCTCTAGTAGCTACTAACTCTATGGAACTCCACAGAGGGAGAGTGAAGAAGGTGCCCATAGACAGGGAAAATGGTGCCAGGCGCTGGCCAGGTGGAGGAGGGAGCATGCAAAGGGCACCTGCTAGCTCCTCTGCCCCCAGACCATATCCTGACATGCCCCTGCCCCGCTGGAGGCTTTAACATTAGCAACCGAACATCCTTCCACTATAATCTAGGTGTTTTTCAAACTTCTGCGCTGGGCCCTGGGGAGAGTGCGCCTGTGCGCTAACCCTTTAAGAGCAGTTTCTGGTTCCCTACGCTCCTTGGGTGTCAGGATAGGATCCCACTGGCTTTCAACGATGCTTTAGGGGCTCCCTTCTCAGATGCAGCGCTTTAAACGTTGGGGTGCCCAATGTAGGGTGTGAACCTACTGATCATCAAAGAGAGGCTCGGGATTTCTGAGTTTCTCCCCTACTGTGGGTCTCGGATGGAGCAGACTTATCGCGAGACTATGTCTCCTATGTACCTGGTGACCTGGCTGTTTTCTTAGTTCCTGATGTGAAGGAGCTAGCTGCTCGGCTAGGTTTCCGGTCTTCTGCAGAAGGAATTGCTCCATATGGAGTTGCTGCCTTGGACAATCTCTAGCCTGGTGCTGTGGTGTTGGCCGTGTTGGAGGCTTTGTGATGGAGCGCATGCCTCTTGGACGCAGGTTCAGCCAAGCCCCGCTGAGGTGCAGTAACATGGGAAGATCCCACCCAGACGCATGGACCCTGGAAACAGCTGGTAACTATTACTTTGCATTTGCTTCACGGACAAGGAAAGGGAGGCTTTGAGTTGTTAGCTGAGTTTTCAAGATCACAAAGCAAATCCCAGACAAAATTGGCAATTAAAAGGACGGGCCTTTCTCGTCCCCCTGCTTGCAAGCTTTCGTTTTGTCATGACATCATGTTCCCAATATTATATTTTAAAGTAGAGGTCTTCCTTCTTGTTTATAAATTAGACCCTAGAAAATTTTTAATTTGGAAAAAGTTAAGAAAAGTAACCCTCTGAAAAATTTTATTAATGAAGTCAGTTTTATACTCAGTTATTCAGAAGCAATTTGATTTTCAGAAAGTGGAAAATAAGTGAAATTAGCCATTAATATGCTTTAATGTTATGATGGAATATAATATAATGCTTAGCCTCAACCTGCACTCCAGTCTCTTAGGAAGTTTTTGATTTTGAGTTGTTGGGTCAGCTGTAGCAATAATGATTGTTTGGCAATACTAAAACATATGCAGATGTTTTGTATTATTCCTTGTCTAAAATGATGGACACCAGTTTTGCTGCTAAAAGTTTTTTTTTTTTTTAATGGCTTTTAATATTGCATTCCATATTTTAAAATGTTTGTCAGATTTCCATATTAAAGTAATACCATGGGAAAGGAATTTCATTTCTTTAAATATTATGGTAATTGATATAATTTCCTTTTGATACAAAAGGTCTGGCTAATAAAATAAGGTTTTATAGGTCATGTTTCCCCTTGTGGCTATTTTGTGTTTACTTACCACAGTAAAGAAAAAGTAGGTTTTCTGCAGATGTTTCTCTTAGCATATTGAGAATTCTGAGCCATGAAGTCTAGTTGTAGACTAGAGTCTTGATTATAGTTTCTTGAAAAATAGCTACCTTAAAAACTTTTGGAAATAAAATGTCTTTATTCTGTTTCTTTCAATTTAATACTGCATGGAAACTAGTTTTGCTACATTCATAAATTTCTTTGGGTATGAATGGAATTTAAGGAATTGACACTTCCTTTATGATGATATGTTAATAGCTTTAGCATAGAACTTACATGTAAATATATGTTTAATCATGTAGTATCTTTTTTGTGAAACTATCCACATTAACTTATGTGTATCTAAATTCAACATAGAATAATGTATAATTATAGGTGTGCAACTAGTTTAATGGGAGCTTTTCAAATTTATACATTGATGGGGGGGAATAATTTTGATTTGATTAAGCATTCTTTCCCTCACTGGTATGAACCTTAATGACTTTGTGGTGAGAGAATTTCTAGTATTTTATGAAGTAGAGAAAGTCAAAATGTAAGGAAATAAATATAATGATAGAAACTTTCTGAATAGAACTTTAGACTGTATAGGGAGTAGTAAACAAATAGTGATGTTTCAAATAATTTGAGATTAAATGGGAAAAGATTATAGAGGAATAATAGAAGGATAATTGAATTTTATATAAAATAATATATATATAAATGTGGAAAAATAAAAATAGGAGTTGATTTCTCAATCTACACTTTGAGATATATTTTATTTAAGTAACGTTCAATAAAAAGGTATCATTTTCCCTTACTATTGTAATTTTAACATGTTGATGTAATGTGTAATTAGTTGAATTTCTTAAATCTGTATTATTTTCTGAAAATAACTAGAGGAATGTTATGACAGGGTATATTTTGTGTTGTGGTTTCTTTTAAAGGTCTATATTGTTAACCTAATACATTGATTCAGGAATAACAGTTGAATGTAGTTCCACTGTTATCATTAAGCTTTATAGAGCAAATGATTAGAGCAGGTTTTAACAAGGTGTACTTGCCTGCTGGGGCTTCCCATGTAGTGCTAGTGGTAAAGAACTTGCCTACCAGTGCAGAAGATGGAAGAGACACAGGTTTGATCCCTGGGTCAGGAAGATCCCTGGGAGAAGGGAATGGCAACCCACTCCAATATTCATGCCTGGAGAATCCCATGGAAAGGGGAGCCTGGCAGGCTATAGTCCATAGTGTCGGAAAGAATCAGACACAACTGAGGAGACCTAGCCTGCATTCACTTGCCTGCCACCCACTCAAACCCTAGTCCAGTTAAAATGTGCATGGAAATAATACATAAGAAAACATCGAAAGTACCTTGAATGTAGAGTAACTTTGCCCGGGTATTGCCCAACTTACATGTGAGAAATCACATAGAATACAAAATTTGTTTTTTAAAGTTCTAGACAAGTGCACATGAGGTTTATTCTATATATGTTTTTTCTTGATCTAATGTTTAAAAGTCAGTTACCTTGAAAAATGATGGATTACTTGGATTTCCTCCAATTGATTTTCTACATTCAGCAAAAATATGAACTTAATATTTGGTGAGAGAATTTCTAGTATTTTATGAAGTAGAGAAAGTCAAAATGTAAGGAAATAAATATAATGATGTAGAAATTTCTAGTATAATAGAACTTAATGTAAGGAAGTAAACAAATAGGATGTTCAAATAATTTGAGATTAATGAATAGATTTAGAGAATAATAGAAGGATAAATGATTATAGAGGAATAATAGAAGGATAATTGAATTTTATATAAAATAATATATATATAAATGTGGAAAAATAAAAATAGGAGTTGATTTCTGAATCTNCACTTTGAGATATATTTTATTTAAGTAACGTTCAATAAAAAGGTATCAGTTTCCATTACTATTGTAATTTTAACATGTTGATGTAATGTGTAATTAGTTGAATTTCTTAAATCTGTATTATTTTCTGAAAATAACTAGAGGAATGTTATGACAGGGTATATTTTGTGTTGTGGTTTCTTTTAAAGGTCTATATTGTTAACCTAATACATTGATTCAGGAATAACAGTTGAATGTAGTTCCACTGTTATCATTAAGCTTTATAGAGCAAATGATTAGAGCAGGTTTTAACAAGGTGTACTTGCCTGCTGGGGCTTCCCATGTAGTGCTAGTGGTAAAGAACTTGCCTACCAGTGCAGAAGATGGAAGAGACACAGGTTTGATCCCTGGGTCAGGAAGATCCCTGGGAGAAGGGAATGGCAACCCACTCCAATATTCATGCCTGGAGAATCCCATGGAAAGGGGAGCCTGGCAGGCTATAGTCCATAGTGTCGGAAAGAATCAGACACAACTGAGGAGACCTAGCCTGCATTCACTTGCCTGCCACCCACTCAAACCCTAGTCCAGTTAAAATGTGCATGGAAATAATACATAAGAAAACATCGAAAGTACCTTGAATGTAGAGTAACTTTGCCCGGGTATTGCCCAACTTACATGTGAGAAATCACATAGAATACAAAATTTGTTTTTTAAAGTTCTAGACAAGTGCACATGAGGTTTATTCTATATATGTTTTTTCTTGATCTAATGTTTAAAAGTCAGTTACCTTGAAAAATGATGGATTACTTGGATTTCCTCCAATTGATTTTCTACATTCAGCAATTATATTAAAAAATGAAAAGATCGGATCATGCATCAGTCCAGCTCTCTATTTACCTCATATCCCTTTTGTCCAGAATGTTTATTTTAGCTTATAATGATACGTGTTTGATTAATGCCCACTCTTCCCACCCCCACTGGAGTAGTGAATAGGTCAGGTTTTGCTAGTCTTAGGGCTTGGTACAGTGTCTGCTCGGTAGCAATACATAATGAATATCAGCTGAAGGAAGAATGGCCATGGAAATTGATGTTGCATGGAACCAAGGTCCTTTTTATATTGTATCTATCTTCAGTAAATATTAAAGTCCTGGGATCTTTGATACTGGTTTTTTGTTTTGAAAAAATGCCTCAGTTGACCCTATTCCTGCATCACCCCCTCTCCCCTATCCACTTGCCCCTTTGGAAGTGAGAGTTGATTGAGAAGTTATGGGGAATGCTAAAGTCCATCAAATGTCTGGCTGAAAAAATTGCTTTTGTCTTCCATGGGTACACTGAAGTAAGTTTATATTATTATTTGCTCTTCCCCAACTCTGAAAGAAGCAAGGAAATCTGCTGCTGGTCCTGTGAGGAAACAAGGATTTATGACAGCTGATGATAGTGAATATAGTCTCTTTTGGAAGTTGGGGGGTGCTTCTTCATGTTTTTAAGAGGTGGAAATAGGGCCATGCAAAAAGGGTGGAATCGGAATCAGATGTAGTAAAGTACTCCTCTAGGTAAAATCTGGAATAATTTGCTTAGCTTCTCTAAATATGCTAGTTTCTATATGAATGGGCTAATATCCTTTATAAGGTTATTGTGACGATAGTATAAAACAATTGACACATCACGGGAGCTTCAAAGTGTGATTTCCACATTAACGTATTATTTCTGTCCACCAAAGATTTTTCAAGTATCAGGTGGTGATACATAGTTGATGTGGAGGTGAGAAAACATTGAGGTATATTTAGGGTGTATATTTTTTCTTGTGTAGGAAATTTAAAAGTTTGGATTTGTAACTGAAATTTGCATGTGGAGTCAACCAGAGAAAAAAAATGAAAAGATCGGATCATGCATCAGTCCAGCTCTCTATTTACCTCATATCCCTTTTGTCCAGAATGTTTATTTTAGCTTATAATGATACGTGTTTGATTAATGCCCACTCTTCCCACCCCCACTGGAGTAGTGAATAGGTCAGGTTTTGCTAGTCTTAGGGCTTGGTACAGTGTCTGCTCGGTAGCAATACATAATGAATATCAGCTGAAGGAAGAATGGCCATGGAAATTGATGTTGCATGGAACCAAGGTCCTTTTTATATTGTATCTATCTTCAGTAAATATTAAAGTCCTGGGATCTTTGATACTGGTTTTTTGTTTTGAAAAAATGCCTCAGTTGACCCTATTCCTGCATCACCCCCTCTCCCCTATCCACTTGCCCCTTTGGAAGTGAGAGTTGATTGAGAAGTTATGGGGAATGCTAAAGTCCATCAAATGTCTGGCTGAAAAAATTGCTTTTGTCTTCCATGGGTACACTGAAGTAAGTTTATATTATTATTTGCTCTTCCCCAACTCTGAAAGAAGCAAGGAAATCTGCTGCTGGTCCTGTGAGGAAACAAGGATTTATGACAGCTGATGATAGTGAATATAGTCTCTTTTGGAAGTTGGGGGGTGCTTCTTCATGTTTTTAAGAGGTGGAAATAGGGCCATGCAAAAAGGGTGGAATCGGAATCAGATGTAGTAAAGTACTCCTCTAGGTAAAATCTGGAATAATTTGCTTAGCTTCTCTAAATATGCTAGTTTCTATATGAATGGGCTAATATCCTTTATAAGGTTATTGTGACGATAGTATAAAACAATTGACACATCACGGGAGCTTCAAAGTGTGATTTCCACATTAACGTATTATTTCTGTCCACCAAAGATTTTTCAAGTATCAGGTGGTGATACATAGTTGATGTGGAGGTGAGAAAACATTGAGGTATATTTAGGGTGTATATTTTTTCTTGTGTAGGAAATTTAAAAGTTTGGATTTGTAACTGAAATTTGCATTGCTTCTTCCTGCTGACAGTTGAATCTTTCAACCAGAGAACAAATAAACAGTGAAAGATCTGCTAGGCATATGGTGTAAGTAGTAATTTTCTGATGTCTCTTGGCTTTTAGCTAGGTATGTGGTTAGGGTTGAGTGAAATCCACAAAGACCAACTTTCATTCAAGGGTGTGGATGCAAGGAGATGGAGATCACTGGGGCTGTCTTAGAGGCTGCCTTCCACAGTAACCAAATCCTACTTTAACAAACTCAAGAAGATAGCTGGAGTCACTGCCATTGTCAGGATGAACCGTTGTTATCTTTGCAAATATGTGCTGTGCTCAGTTGCTCAGTCGTGTCCAGTTCTTTGTGACTCCTTGGAGTGTAGCCTGCCAGGCTCCTGTTTCCATGGAATTTTCTAGGCAAGAATACTGGAGTGGGTTTCCATTTACTTCTCCAGGGGATCTTCCCCACACAGGGATAGAACCCACCTCTTTTTTGCCTCCTTGCACTGCAGGCAGATTCTGTACCAGTGCACACCTGGGAAGTCCATAAATGTAATGTTGCCTTGAGCTAATTATAATTTACACTTGCTGAAATATATCACTATTTAGTACATTTGTAGACTGGACCATAAAATTTACTTTTATAACCTTTTATTTTTTGTGTATTTACTGCCTTTCTACATTTTTTTTTCAATTGCTTTCCCTTTACACATTCTATTTCACTATTCAGTGTTCTTGATCTGGGCTTTATTTTTCTTTATTTTTAATTTTGCCCTCTTTAATTGTTTTTTTATTCATTTGTTTTCATCCATCTTTATTCTTTGGCTTATGTGGGCTTCCCATCGCAGTGGCCTCTGTCGCTGCAGACCACCAGCTCTGGGCCATACGCTCAAGAGCGCTGGCTCATAATTGGACACACCAGTCCAGCAGCTCTGCGGCGTGTGGGATCTTCCTGGGCAAAGGATGAAACCTGTGCCCCTTGCACTGCAAGGCAGACTTTTTACCCACTGGAACACCAGGGAAGCCCACCTTTCTACATTTTTTATGGCATTTTGTTCTTGCCAGTTCTTTATTATCACTGCCCTATCCTAGCCCGATGGAAAAGAGAAATATAAAAATGTTTAAGAGCAACTGGGAGGGGAATTATATACTATATTCAATTTAGGGCCAAGAGCAATAAGCTATAAATTGACAGTTTAAATACCAAAGACCTTTTCCTCTAAGACAGGGATCCCCAACCTCAAGGGTCTAATACTTGATGACGTGAGATGGAGCTGAAATAATAACAGTGGAAATAAAGTGTGCAATAAATGTAATGTGCTTGAAGCACCCCCCCCCCCCCCCCAGTTCCATCCCTAGTCCATGGAAAAGATCCAGTGCAGTCAAATAACAAAAACAAAAATATTTAAAGGAGACGGAAAAAAATCAATGATTTACTCATTCATTTTAAAGGAATGGAAAGTGAGCCCAGAAGCCTTAGTTTCTTCTTTTTTTTTTTAAATGGAGTTTTGTTGTTTACTGCCACACATCAACCTGAAATCAGCCGTGGGTATACATAAGCCTCAGTTTCTAAGCTGTGGATCAAAGATACCTCAAACATAGTGATGTAAAACCAGACTCCTCACCTTCCCTGCAAACATGGTCCATTTTAGTCAATGGTGTATGCAAGCCCCGATCCTGTAGTCCCTGTTGATACTCTTATCTGCTGTATCATAAGATTTAACTTATTTCACTCTTCAAATAAAGTATATCTGAGTCTATTTACTTTTCTCTTTTCCTGCTAAACCTCTGTGTGTGTGCCTAGTTGGTCAGTCATGCCCAACTTGTGCAGACATGTGGCTCTCTTAGACTCCTCTGTCCATGAGATTCTCCAGGCAAGAATACTGGAGTGGGTAGCCATTCATTCCCTCCTCCAGGACATCTTCCTGACCCAGGAATTAAACCTGAGTCTCCTGCATTAGCAGGCAGATTCTTTACCAGTGGGCCACGTGGGATGCCCACTAAGCACCTATCTTGTCCGAATGACCATAATCTACTCTCTGGATCCCTGGAAAAGGGTCTCTTCCCTGCTTCTGCTCTTGGATCTTTCTAATCCAGTCTCCACAGATTTAGCACAATAATCCTTTTAAATGAAAATCCTTGTTTTTACATTGCTGTTAACTTTGAGTACAAAATTGCCAAGTCCTCTTGGATCCTGTAGGATCTGGTGTCCTTCTAGCATACCTCATTCTCTCTTTCCCTTACCTAAGGATCTAAAGTTCCTCTTTAAATTACTCAGCTACTTCAGAACCTTTCTTTAAAGACCTGTCTCTGCTGGGACCAGACTTGTCTGCCCCATGTGTCCAACCTATTCATATCTTCGGTCAGACAGGAAGCATTCTTTAACTGTTCTGATGTAGTCAAGTTTCCCGTACATTCTTATGTCACATTTGTAATAATATTTTTAATTTGTGTGGTTATTTGGCTACTTCTTATCTTCCTCACCAGATTGTGTTAGAAGGACAGAGAAAATGAATGTTTTGTGCACCGTATAATATTTTTGGACACAGAATCTGAGATCTAGAAACACTTTTTTTTTTTAATTTTTTTTTTTTTTGGCCACTTCTGTTGGTCTTTCATTTATTCATTTTCATCCATCTTTGTTCTTTGGCCCATGTGGGCCTCCCATTGCAGTGGCCTCTGTTGCTGGGTGCATGCGCTCCAGAGCTCCGGCTCGGTAGTTGGACACATCGATCCAGTCGCTCCGTGGCTTGTGGGGTCTTCTCAGGCCAGGGATCGAACAGGTGCCCCTTGCACTGCAAGACAGTGTCCTTACCCACTGGACCACCAGGGAAGCCCTAGGAACACTTTTACAAATAGTATCTGAATGAATGAGTTGCAACCTGAACTCAGATTCCTTAAATCAGGTCTGTTGTGATCTCTAGCATGTTTAATTGCCTTTTCCTCCCTTGTTAAATAAATAATTCTGTCTTTTTATTGAAGGTAAAAGAAGCACGGGAATTTTAACTTCATAGTGAGTTTTTAAAGTCAGAGGTGAATAATCTCTGAAATGAAAAAATAAGGTCAGTTGTTCATAATGGAGTTGTGTAAATAGAAAAACTTAGTACACACAAGTCTCAGTGCTAAAAAACAGAGAAACATGGAATGGAGAAATTAATTATTTTACCATTATCTGTAAATAAAAGCAGGGACTATAGACCATCTATTTATAAGCTCTTTTAAATGAAAATCCTTTTGTTTTTACATTGCTGTTAACTTTGAGTACAAAATTGCCAAGTCCTCTTGGATCCTGTAGGATCTGGTGTCCTTCTAGCATACCTCATTCTCTCTTTCCCTTACCTAAGGATCTAAAGTTCCTCTTTAAATTACTCAGCTACTTCAGAACCTTTCTTTAAAGACCTGTCTCTGCTGGGACCAGACTTGTCTGCCCCATGTGTCCAACCTATTCATATCTTCGGTCAGATAGGAAGCATTCTTTAACTGTTCTGATGTAGTCAAGTTTCCCGTACATTCTTATGTCACATTTGTAATAATATTTTTAATTTGTGTGGTTATTTGGCTACTTCTTATCTTCCTCACCAGATTGTGTTAGAAGGACAGAGAAAATGAATGTTTTGTGCACCGTATAATATTTTTGGACACAGAATCTGAGATCTAGAAACACTTTTTTTTTTTAATTTTTTTTTTTTTTTTGGCCACTTCTGTTGGTCTTTCATTTATTCATTTTCATCCATCTTTGTTCTTTGGCCCATGTGGGCCTCCCATTGCAGTGGCCTCTGTTGCTGGGTGCATGCGCTCCAGAGCTCCGGCTCGGTAGTTGGACACATCGATCCAGTCGCTCCGTGGCTTGTGGGGTCTTCTCAGGCCAGGGATCGAACAGGTGCCCCTTGCACTGCAAGACAGTGTCCTTACCCACTGGACCACCAGGGAAGCCCTAGGAACACTTTTACAAATAGTATCTGAATGAATGAGTTGCAACCTGAACTCAGATTCCTTAAATCAGGTCTGTTGTGATCTCTAGCATGTTTAATTGCCTTTTCCTCCCTTGTTAAATAAATAATTCTGTCTTTTTATTGAAGGTAAAAGAAGCACGGGAATTTTAACTTCATAGTGAGTTTTTAAAGTCAGAGGTGAATAATCTCTGAAATGAAAAAACAAGGTCAGTTGTTCATAATGGAGTTGTGTAAATAGAAAAACTTAGTACACACAAGTCTCAGTGCTAAAAATACAGAGAAACATGGAATGGAGAAATTAATTATTTTACCATTATCATGATAAAATAAAAGCAGGGACTATAGACATAGAAGACCAGTGTGTCTCCTTTGGCCTGGCAAAGCAGTAAAGCTATCCTTTTACACTTTGCCCTCCTTCCCCTCTCCCCAAAATAAAAATATTAAAAGCAGGGAATATATGTGTATGTTATTAGAAGTGGGCACAGTGTAGAGAGTAAGTTAGAAGGACACAGGACTGGTGAAAAAGCATCAGTCATATTTCCATTGCTAGCATACCTGAGACAGATGGGAAAAGCTGCAGCTTCATTTTGAACTCTACAATGTAATGTCACCGTCTTTCACTTTTTTTCTAGTTAGTTCTTAACTTTAGAAGAACTTATCCTGTTGATATTTGGTTATAGCATTCTCTACCCACCTCAAACCCTGGAAATACTCAAAGGAAGGGAAAAGTGTGTCAGTGAACTACTAACCTCGTTAGATTGTTAGAATTGGGCTTTGGCCACAAAATGATTCCCCGTAATTCACACTGGGCTCTGAGTAAACATTTTAAGACTTTTGGCAGTAGTTTTTTTTTAATCACAATATTTTCCCCCAAACAATGAGAAGGTCTACCTTGAAAATTACGACTCAAGTGCTTGGAATTTGACGATCCCCTGTAGAAGAAGCAAATAGAAAAGACTGCCAAAAAAATACTAAACACCTGGAAAGATGGGCTTTAACCCCTCTCTCAGGAAATGATCATGCTCTACATTTCACACCTGGTTGGAGATGTGCATTCTTACTAACATCCTGAGTAGGACTGTGTTACTTTAAAACTGACAAATGAAAGACTTGGCTAGACCATATCTGAATGAGTAATTGTTGTTAAGGATTATCAGAGTCTGTTGTGATCTCTAGCATGTTTAATTGCCTTTTCCTCCCTTGTTAAATAAATAATTCTGTCTTTTTATTGAAGGTAAAAGAAGCACGGGAATTTTAACTTCATAGTGAGTTTTTAAAGTCAGAGGTGAATAATCTCTGAAATGAAAAAATAAGGTCAGTTGTTCATAATGGAGTTGTGTAAATAGAAAAACTTAGTACACACAAGTCTCAGTGCTAAAAATACAGAGAAACATGGAATGGAGAAATTAATTATTTTACCATTATCATGATAAAATAAAAGCAGGGACTATAGACATAGAAGACCAGTGTGTCTCCTTTGGCCTGGCAAAGCAGTAAAGCTATCCTTTTACACTTTGCCCTCCTTCCCCTCTCCCCAAAATAAAAATATTAAAAGCAGGGAATATATGTGTATGTTATTAGAAGTGGGCACAGTGTAGAGAGTAAGTTAGAAGGACACAGGACTGGTGAAAAAGCATCAGTCATATTTCCATTGCTAGCATACCTGAGACAGATGGGAAAAGCTGCAGCTTCATTTTGAACTCTACAATGTAATGTCACCGTCTTTCACTTTTTTTCTAGTTAGTTCTTAACTTTAGAAGAACTTATCCTGTTGATATTTGGTTATAGCATTCTCTACCCACCTCAAACCCTGGAAATACTCAAAGGAAGGGAAAAGTGTGTCAGTGAACTACTAACCTCGTTAGATTGTTAGAATTGGGCTTTGGCCACAAAATGATTCCCCGTAATTCACACTGGGCTCTGAGTAAACATTTTAAGACTTTTGGCAGTAGTTTTTTTTTAATCACAATATTTTCCCCCAAACAATGAGAAGGTCTACCTTGAAAATTACGACTCAAGTGCTTGGAATTTGACGATCCCCTGTAGAAGAAGCAAATAGAAAAGACTGCCAAAAAAATACTAAACACCTGGAAAGATGGGCTTTAACCCCTCTCTCAGGAAATGATCATGCTCTACATTTCACACCTGGTTGGAGATGTGCATTCTTACTAACATCCTGAGTAGGACTGTGTTACTTTAAAACTGACAAATGAAAGACTTGGCTAGACCATATCTGAATGAGTAATTGTTGTTAAGGATTATCACTCTCACAAGAAATTGCTGTTGCAAATATTTACAGGTACTGATTCAATACTGTTTGGATTCTATACAAAAGTAAAGTGATACATATAATTTTAAAAGTACTTATATTTGGAGAAAGGAAAAAAATTAATGACTAGAGAGAAAAAAAGGAAAGAGAAAGATATCTATTTTACTTTATATAAAAATCTTTGCTATTTATATGTAGTATGTGAATTTTTTTCAGATTTTCTTTCGAAATTAAGAAATTTCTAATGAAATTGTCAAATTTGAATTTGATCCTAGACACATAGGTACATTGTCTTTAATGCCAAGGAAGCAGAATGTATTAAATCATGAATTGTATTTTAATTTAAAAAATCAATAATTGGAGAAAGAATTTTCCCTTGTTATTTTATGTTACATGGAAAACTTTCAAGAAATAGTTTACTTGTGATATTTGAACAGTGAATAACAGTGGCATTGTTGAAATCAAGGTAATAATGTTCATGGCAAGTTATTTACATTTCAGGAGCTCCAGTGTCTTAGTCCATAAAATAAGGGTAGCTATTAATTCCTCATTGTGAAGATACATGGCTCAGATTATAAAGAATCCACCTGCAACGCAGGAGACATGGGTTTGATTCTTGAGTCAGGAAAATCTCCTGGAGAAAGGAATGGCAACCCACTCCAGTGTCCTTACCTGGAAAATTCCATGGACAGAGGATCTTGGTGGGCTATAGTTCTTGGGGTTGCAGAGTCAGACATGGCTGAGTAACTAACACTTTTTCTTGCTTATTCTAATCACTTTATATAATTTAGTATTAAAACTAAGTAGCAAAATTAAACTATAAAAGAAAACTAAAGAAGTTAGAAAGTAAACACACCCCAAACATACACATAGAAAGCAACTTACTTTCCATAAGATCAAAAAAAGCTTGGAATTTGACGATCCCTGGAAAAGAAATGGACTGCCAAAAATACTAAACACCTGGAAAGATGGGCTTTAACCCTCTCTCAGGAAATGATCATGCTCTACATTTCACACCTGGTTGGAGATGTGCATTCTTACTAACATCCTGAGTAGGACTGTGTTACTTTAAAACTGACAAATGAAAGACTTGGCTAGACCATATCTGAATGAGTAATTGTTGTTAAGGATTATCACTCTCACAAGAAATTGCTGTTGCAAATATTTACAGGTACTGATTCAATACTGTTTGGATTCTATACAAAAGTAAAGTGATACATATAATTTTAAAAGTACTTATATTTGGAGAAAGGAAAAAAATTAATGACTAGAGAGAAAAAAAGGAAAGAGAAAGATATCTATTTTACTTTATATAAAAATCTTTGCTATTTATATGTAGTATGTGAATTTTTTTCAGATTTTCTTTCGAAATTAAGAAATTTCTAATGAAATTGTCAAATTTGAATTTGATCCTAGACACATAGGTACATTGTCTTTAATGCCAAGGAAGCAGAATGTATTAAATCATGAATTGTATTTTAATTTAAAAAATCAATAATTGGAGAAAGAATTTTCCCTTGTTATTTTATGTTACATGGAAAACTTTCAAGAAATAGTTTACTTGTGATATTTGAACAGTGAATAACAGTGGCATTGTTGAAATCAAGGTAATAATGTTCATGGCAAGTTATTTACATTTCAGGAGCTCCAGTGTCTTAGTCCATAAAATAAGGGTAGCTATTAATTCCTCATTGTGAAGATACATGGCTCAGATTATAAAGAATCCACCTGCAACGCAGGAGACATGGGTTTGATTCTTGAGTCAGGAAAATCTCCTGGAGAAAGGAATGGCAACCCACTCCAGTGTCCTTACCTGGAAAATTCCATGGACAGAGGATCTTGGTGGGCTATAGTTCTTGGGGTTGCAGAGTCAGACATGGCTGAGTAACTAACACTTTTTCTTGCTTATTCTAATCACTTTATATAATTTAGTATTAAAACTAAGTAGCAAAATTAAACTATAAAAGAAAACTAAAGAAGTTAGAAAGTAAACACACCCCAAACATACACATAGAAAGCAACTTACTTTCCATGTTTCCTCACCTTTTTTTTATGGTAGAAGTAAATGCATTTTTGACTTTCACAGGTCTATTTTAGAAATATTTTTTTAATTATTTTTACTTTTACAGAGTTTTGTTGTTTGCAGCTGTACATATACCCAAATCAGTCATAGGTATACCCTTGAGTCCTTCCACCTGAGCTCCCCTCCCAGCCCCTCCTCATCCCACCTCTCCAGGTTGTTGCAGAGTCCCCAGGTAAACTGCCTTAGTCTTACAGCATATTCACAATGGTTGTCTCTTTTATATATGGTTGTGTAGGTTTCCATGTTACTCTTTGCATCCCTCTCACCCACTCCCCCCTCCTCCGCAGTGTCCATGAGCGAATTCTCTATGTTTCTCCATTGCTGCTCCACATATGCATTTATCAATACCGTCTTTCTAGATTCTGTATAAATGTGTTAGTGTATAATTTTGTCCTCTTTTTGACTTACTTCACTTTGTATAATAGGTTCTAGATTCATCCACCTCTTTAGGACTGATTCAAATGCATTTCTTTTAATGGCTGAGAAATATTCCATTGTATATATGTACCTAGCTTCTTTTTTTTTCATACAAGTTTTATTTATTATTTTAATAATAGTGGGATTACCAGATCATATGGTAGTTCTATTCCTAGTTTTTTAAGGAATCTCCATAGTATGTTCCATAGTGACTGTATCAATGTACATTACCACCAACAATGCAAGAGGGTTCCCTTTTATCCACACCCTCTCCAGCATTTATTGTCCATAGATTTTTTTGATGATGGCCATTCTGACTGATGTGAGGTGCTATCTCATTGATAAAGAATCCACCTGCAACGCAGGAGACAGGGTTGATTCTAAAATTAAACCCTTTTTACCTGGAAAATTCCATGGACAGAGGATCTTGGTGGGCTATAGTTCTTGGGGTTGCAGAGTCAGACATGGCTGAGTAACTAACACTTTTCTTGCTTATTCTAATCACTTTATATAATTTAGTATTAAAACTAAGTAGCAAAATTAAACTATAAAAGAAAACTAAAGAAGTTAGAAAGTAAACACACCCCAAACATACACATAGAAAGCAACTTACTTTCCATGTTTCCTCACCTTTTTGTTATGGGAGAAGTAAATGCATTTTTGACTTTCACAGGTCTATTTTAGAAATATTTTTTTAATTATTTTTACTTTTACAGAGTTTTGTTGTTTGCAGCTGTACATATACCCAAATCAGTCATAGGTATACCCTTGAGTCCTTCCACCTGAGCTCCCCTCCCAGCCCCTCCTCATCCCACCTCTCCAGGTTGTTGCAGAGTCCCCAGGTAAACTGCCTTAGTCTTACAGCATATTCACAATGGTTGTCTCTTTTATATATGGTTGTGTAGGTTTCCATGTTACTCTTTGCATCCCTCTCACCCACTCCTCCCTCCTCTGCAGTGTCCATGAGCGAATTCTCTATGTTTCTCCATTGCTGCTCCACATATGCATTTATCAATACCGTCTTTCTAGATTCTGTATAAATGTGTTAGTGTATAATTTTGTCCTCTTTTTGACTTACTTCACTTTGTATAATAGGTTCTAGATTCATCCACCTCTTTAGGACTGATTCAAATGCATTTCTTTTAATGGCTGAGAAATATTCCATTGTATATATGTACCTAGCTTCTTTTTTTTTCATACAAGTTTTATTTATTATTTTAATAATAGTGGGATTACCAGATCATATGGTAGTTCTATTCCTAGTTTTTTAAGGAATCTCCATAGTATGTTCCATAGTGACTGTATCAATGTACATTACCACCAACAATGCAAGAGGGTTCCCTTTTATCCACACCCTCTCCAGCATTTATTGTCCATAGATTTTTTTGATGATGGCCATTCTGACTGATGTGAGGTGCTATCTCATTGTAGTTTTGATTTGCGTTTCTCTAACAATGAGCGACATTGAGCATCTTTCATGTTTTTTGGCCATGTGTATGTATTCTTTGAAGAGATGTCTGTTTAGGTCTTTTTCCCGTTTTTTGATTGGGTTGTTTGTTTTTTTGGTGTAGAGTTGTCTGAGCTGCTTGTGTATTTTGGAAATTAATTCTCTCTTGGTTGTTTCATTTGCTATTATTCTCTCCCATTCTGAGGGTTTTTACCTTATTTATAGTTTCTTTGGCTGTACAAAAGCTTTGAAGTTTAATTAGGTCCCACTAGTTTATTTATTTATTTTTGTTTTCATTACTCTAGAGGGTGGATCATAGAAGATCTTGCTTTGATTTATGTCATCGAGTGTTCTGCCTATGTCTTCCTCTAAGAGTTCCATGGCTTCTGGTCTTACAGTTAGGCCTTTAATCTTTTTTGAGTTTATCTTTGCATATGGTGTTAGAGAGTGTTACAGCTTCATTTGTTTACATGTACCTGTCCAATTTTCCCAGCACCAGTTATTGAAGAGGCTGTTTTTGCCCCATTGTATATGCTTGCATCCTTTGTCAAAAATAAGGTACCTATAAGTGCGTGGGTTTATCTCTGGACTGTCTTGTTCCATTGGTCTGTATTTCTGTTTTTGTGCCAGTACCGTACTGTCTTGATGACTGTTGCTTTATAGTATTGTCTGAAGTTAGGAAGGTTGATTCCTCTAGCTCCATTCTTTTTTCTCAATATTGCTTTCTCTATCCAGAATATTTTGTGTTTCCATACAAACTGTGCTACTTTTTGGTCTAGTTCTGTGAAAAATGCCATTGGCAATTTCATAGGAATCACATTAAGTCTATAGATGATATTTGGCAGCATGGTCATTTTCATGATATTGATTCTTCCAATCCAGGAGCATGGAATATCTCTCCATCTGTTTATGTCACCTTTGATTTCTTTCATTAGTGTCGTAAAATTTTCTGTCAAAGGTCTGTTTTAGAAATATTGCTTTATCAATGACTATATATATTAAGCAAAAAGAAACAATAATAATCTTCCCAATGTCATGGATTAATTTGGTTTGTTTCTCATATATATCTTGATGGAATTTTTTTCTACCTACCCTTTCCTAAGGCTCTACAAAGCAGTTGGGCATCCTCTGTCCTATTTCCTCTGCACCAATGAAAGTGTTAATAGCCTGTATCCTGCAGAAGAGGAACCACAACAGATAAAATAGTAAATGTACCTTTTAAACTAGGGAACTTTTATGGTGTGAGAAGATACTACTGTTTAAGATGAAGATTTGATTATTCTAACTGCTGATTTACAGATAAACCTTAAGCAAGTCATTTGATACTAATTTTATGATCTGTAGAATAATTGGTGAGAATCTTGAAATGCCTCTTTTAAATTTCAAATTATAAATGGAAAATTTATGAAATAATCTACCAAATTATTATGCAAATAGGGCAACCTTTTGACAAAGTATAAAGCCCAATTGGCCACCTGATGCAAAGAGCTAACTCATTGAAAATGATCCTGATGCTGGGAAAGATTGAGAGTAGGAGGAGACTGGGCCAACAGAGGATGAAATGGTTGGATGGCATCACTGACTCAATTGGCATAAGTTTGAACAAAACTCTGGGAGATAGTGAAGGACAGGGAGGCCTGGCATGCTGCAGTTCACGGGATTGCAAACAATCAGACACAACTTAGCAACTGAACAACAAAGCCCATGGGTTTTATCAAAGAAAAACAAATTAGAAGTGTTCTCATTTTGCTTGACTCTCTAAGGAATAAACAGATTAACTGCTTTTTCTTTTATTTCTGAGATTTTTTTTATATGATAGCTTGCTCTAAATAATATGACTATCAATGGAGAACTATAAAAATTCTTATTCCTTCTAAGTTCACAATACTAAATCTCGGGACTTCAGCCATTTGCTAAAATGCTCAAAGTTTTAGCACTTAGCACCTTTCTACTTTGTCTTGATTAAAAATACATTAGTTGAATATGTGAAGAAATAATGTTAAAAATTCAGTACTAGCTTGTATGCTGAATTTCCATCCTTAAAAAAAGATGCCTTTTATGTTAAATCTTGAGATATTCCTCTTAGCCAATTTTTTGGAGTTCACAAGGGGCACAATACCAAATAGTAGGTCATAATTTAGAAAACATGATTCATCTTAAAGGAACACAGCAAAACAGCAAAATAAAGAGAGTAGATATGTCTTACTTTATGGAAATTAAGCATGTGTTATAGATAAAAAGAACAATGGGGGTGGATGAATAAACCAGTATAACATCAACTTATCTGTCCTAAATCAAATTTGTAATGGGCATTTTCCAAAGTAGGGTGTGTTTTTCTGGTTTTCCGTCTGCCTGGTCCTACTGATTTAGTGATGTGTTGTGGACTTCCAACCATTCTGATTCATTTCCTGCCTTTTAAAGTTCTTTCCTGAACTTGTACCTTTTGGGGCTGCCATCTCAGAAGTAGACCTCTCTTCCTTCTTTGGACTTACTCCAAAATCAACTGTATGCAACTCAGACCTCTTATGTGATGACTTGACCAACCAGATTCATTTACTTTTAACTCTAACAGATAACATAACCAGACAGAAGCAAATTACTTCCATTGAGCGTCTTTATTTTGGACTTTTAAACATCATTTTTAAAATTATGCTACTGACTTGTAGGAAAAACATAATTCATAGCATTTGCTAAGAAGATTTGTAACAATGGAAAAGAATGGTAGGCACATTAACTCAGCATCACGAGGCACTTGTGTGTCTAGTGCACAGTCTCCAGTCATACATCTTTGGTCTTCTCTTTGTATCTTCCAGTAAATCTTTAATTGATTCAGAAGATTCCTTGGTATCTCCATATCTCATTTCTATCCCTTGTATAAATGAGGAAAAAATTGTGATCACTACCATGTTTGGTAAAATAGCTATCTAGATGTTTTGCTCTCATTTTTTAAATCCATCATTGGAAGAGTTGCTACTCCTTGAAAACTTCTGAATGTTTTAACAATAAATTTGATGTAGAGTACCAGTAACACAAATAATTTCAGCTATTCTGTGTATCTCAGTTTTCATGAAAACAAATTAGTACTTGACTTCAAGCTGCTAAGCACATAGAATGGTTCAGTGGAAAAAATTGTTTGTTTCTTGATTTTAGTTGGAATATAGTGATACAAAAAATATATTTTCAAGTTATGAAAAATATTCATGGGTATTTTTAGTAGAAAGATTTATTTTAGAATAACTAGTTTAAAATTGATCTATTTATTTTTGCAATACAATTGCATACATTTTTGTGCTAGTGACTGTAGAAGAGCATGCTGACATATTGTTATTATTATTAATATTTTTTTCCAACACATAATGAACAGTTGAAGATGTCCATATGGTTATGACTTCATGGTCATGATTCTTGTCCTTATGTAGGTCTTCCAAACCCATAGAGAAAAATTCTCATTCCAAGACTACTGGTGTTAACCAGCTGCTATTCACATTTGAGATCTGGGTAAATGGACAGAGAAGGAGAGAGAGTGAGCATAGTACATAATCCAGAACATGTAACATATTCTTCATGTAAGTGGACTGATACATGGAACTCATCTGAGCAAAATTATGCCTCATGAATATGTAAGACACTGTAGATATAAAAAAATGATTTAAGTTTCATTTCAAGGGTGGAAAGCCCCACAGTAGAGGTTACAGTAGGCTAGTGGCAACATGTGCAGTGGATTTACACCCAAGCCAGGCTATTTGTTGTAATCTCTTGGTGTGATCCCATCAATGGTAGAATCAAAAGTTCTATGATAAATCCTGAGAATTCTCTTTAAAAGTCTCTCTAGTCTCTCTAGAGCTATCCTTGTATCGATCAGAAAGTAGACATGAAGTCAACAAAACCAGGGTCTATGTTTGCCAAGTCTCACTTTTCTTTCACTAAATAGAGGAGAGTGATACTTGTTCTGTAGAACAGGGATCCCTAAACCCCAGTACCCGTCCATGACCCAATAGGAACTGGGCTTCACAGCAGGAGGTGAGTGGTGGATAGTCCAGTGAAACTTAATCTGTATTTATAGCCATTCTCCATTGTTTGCATTGCCACCTAAGCTCAGGAAAACAAGTTCAGGGCTCCCACTGATTTGTGAATAATGATTGTTTAAAAGAGAAACCAGTAACACAAATAATTTCAGCTATTCTGTGTATCTCAGTTTTCATGAAAACAAATTAGTACTTGACTTCAAGCTGCTAAGCACATAGAATGGTTCAGTGGAAAAAATTGTTTGTTTCTTGATTTTAGTTGGAATATAGTGATACAAAAAATATATTTTCAAGTTATGAAAAATATTCATGGGTATTTTTAGTAGAAAGATTTATTTTAGAATAACTAGTTTAAAATTGATCTATTTATTTTTGCAATACAATTGCATACATTTTTGTGCTAGTGACTGTAGAAGAGCATGCTGACATATTGTTATTATTATTAATATTTTTTTCCAACACATAATGAACAGTTGAAGATGTCCATATGGTTATGACTTCATGGTCATGATTCTTGTCCTTATGTAGGTCTTCCAAACCCATAGAGAAAAATTCTCATTCCAAGACTACTGGTGTTAACCAGCTGCTATTCACATTTGAGATCTGGGTAAATGGACAGAGAAGGAGAGAGAGTGAGCATAGTACATAATCCAGAACATGTAACATATTCTTCATGTAAGTGGACTGATACATGGAACTCATCTGAGCAAAATTATGCCTCATGAATATGTAAGACACTGTAGATATAAAAAAATGATTTAAGTTTCATTTCAAGGGTGGAAAGCCCCACAGTAGAGGTTACAGTAGGCTAGTGGCAACATGTGCAGTGGATTTACACCCAAGCCAGGCTATTTGTTGTAATCTCTTGGTGTGATCCCATCAATGGTAGAATCAAAAGTTCTATGATAAATCCTGAGAATTCTCTTTTAAAAGTCTCTCTAGTCTCTCTAGAGCTATCCTTGTATTGATCAGAAAGTAGACATGAAGTCAACAAAACCAGGGTCTATGTTTGCCAAGTCTCACTTTTCTTTCACTAAATAGAGGAGAGTGATACTTGTTCTGTAGAACAGGGATCCCTAAACCCCAGTACCCGTCCATGACCCAATAGGAACTGGGCTTCACAGCAGGAGGTGAGTGGTGGATAGTCCAGTGAAACTTAATCTGTATTTATAGCCATTCTCCATTGTTTGCATTGCCACCTAAGCTCAGGAAAACAAGTTCAGGGCTCCCACTGATTCTGCATTATGGTGACTTGTATAACTATTTCATTATATATCATAGTGTAATAATAATAGAAATAAAGTGCACAATAAATGTAATGCACTTGAATCATTTCCAAACCACCCCTGATACATGGAAAAATTGTCTTCAGTGAAACTGGTCCCTGGTGCCGAAAAGGCGGGGGACTACTGCTGTTGAATGCTGCAATATGAGAGTAAATCATGTACAGAACACCTGCAAAAAAATTGTATCTTAAATGATAGCCACTATATTTAAAGTTGATAAATTTCTAATCTGACATGAAGAACTTCAACAAGGAGAATAAGATTTGTTAAGTAGAACTAGAGGAGAGTTGAGGAGCTGAGGGTTAAGAAATTAGGAAGATGGTACATGAGGAATTGGATGAGGAATTCAGAGTGATGATGGAGATGATGCAGTGGGAGGCATAAATAATGAAGGTCAGAACCATTGAGAAAGTGAGAGCCAGGGTGTCAAATAGTATGGATGATCAGCGTGGAGAGGGAACCAATGCAGAACCCATGGAGAAAGTCCTTGGACCCTGGATTAAGAACCAATGCATAAAACCTGAACAGCAGAGATCAGAACCTTCCATGTGTGAGAATGTGGCATATAATCCAGGACTAGGTTACTGCTGGAACAGTCTTCCTAGATTTAGAGTTCGGGAGCAAGGAATGAGGAGCACATAATTATGGATCATGGATGAACACAGGCAATGCTGGACCTGTGTCTGAGGTGATAGTACAGTTCTCTCCATTTGCTTTCCATTCCATAGATAATAATAATAATAATAATGATCAAAAGACCTAGGCAATTGACTCTCTTCTCACACTTGAACAGAATGTGAAGAAATAGATGTCTTTTGTGACCATAACATAAGGCCATATTATTCATTACTTATCAATTATTATAACCATCACCATATAGTTTATTAATTAGTGTAGAAGATTTTTCTCTCAATGTAAGGGTCAAAAAAATTGGGTGACTTTGGATCTGAGAAATGCAAAGGCTTTGCTTGAGGAATATATAAACTGAGATTTAGTGTATAAGTAACAACATCATTTCAGAGGGAAAAGTGATCAATCAACAGAGTTTCAGATAAATTGCAAGTGGGTATGATGATTGAAGATAGAATAATTAGCATATTACTGCTACATTTATTTGAATGTCACAAAAATTTTCTACCTAGTCCAGAAAAGGGTAATTTCAGCTAAATTTTTGATTTTTTATTATTGCATTAAAGGGGAAAACCCTGCTGTTGAATGCTGCAATATGAGAGTAAATCATGTACAGAACACCTGCAAAAAAATTGTATCTTAAATGATAGCCACTATATTTAAAGTTGATAAATTTCTAATCTGACATGAAGAACTTCAACAAGGAGAATAAGATTTGTTAAGTAGAACTAGAGGAGAGTTGAGGAGCTGAGGGTTAAGAAATTAGGAAGATGGTACATGAGGAATTGGATGAGGAATTCAGAGTGATGATGGAGATGATGCAGTGGGAGGCATAAATAATGAAGGTCAGAACCATTGAGAAAGTGAGAGCCAGGGTGTCAAATAGTATGGATGATCAGCGTGGAGAGGGAACCAATGCAGAACCCATGGAGAAAGTCCTTGGACCCTGGATTAAGAACCAATGCATAAAACCTGAACAGCAGAGATCAGAACCTTCCATGTGTGAGAATGTGGCATATAATCCAGGACTAGGTTACTGCTGGAACAGTCTTCCTAGATTTAGAGTTCGGGAGCAAGGAATGAGGAGCACATAATTATGGATCATGGATGAACACAGGCAATGCTGGACCTGTGTCTGAGGTGATAGTACAGTTCTCTCCATTTGCTTTCCATTCCATAGATAATAATAATAATAATAATAATAATGATCAAAAGACCTAGGCAATTGACTCTCTTCTCACACTTGAACAGAATGTGAAGAAATAGATGTCTTTTGTGACCATAACATAAGGCCATATTATTCATTACTTATCAATTATTATAACCATCACCATATAGTTTATTAATTAGTGTAGAAGATTTTTCTCTCAATGTAAGGGTCAAAAAAATTGGGTGACTTTGGATCTGAGAAATGCAAAGGCTTTGCTTGAGGAATATATAAACTGAGATTTAGTGTATAAGTAACAACATCATTTCAGAGGGAAAAGTGATCAATCAACAGAGTTTCAGATAAATTGCAAGTGGGTATGATGATTGAAGATAGAATAATTAGCATATTACTGCTACATTTATTTGAATGTCACACTTAATAAAATTTTGCTACCTAGTCCAGATTATAGGATAATTTCAGATTTAAAAAGCTAAATTTTTGATTCTTTTTTTTCCTATTTGATTTTGGTAAAACCACATTATTTCTGTGAGGTTCATGAAATTTATTCACATGATTTTAATCCTACTATTTAATTGTGTAAGTCTCAGACAGAACTAAAGTTTGATTTCTTGTTTGAATGTTGTTAACTCAAAATGTTTAACAATATCATGTGAATGCTTTGGCTGAGACATGAGCATTTAAAAACCTTCATAGAATCTAGGAAGTTTTGACAATCTGACTGACTCTTTCATAGCATATATACTAAGATGCTCTCACAGATGCTGTCACTTATGCATAATTAAATAATTTGAGTTTCGATGCAGTTGAATAGTTTATATAATGTACAGTTTTGTACATATGGCATTATCAGTGAATAATAATTTCAATTTATAATTTTCTTCTCCTGTTTTTGAGCCCATAAAAATTTTTAAAGAGTCTTAAAAATCTGGCAAACCCAAGATACAATGCTTTTAAAGATTTACAGAAAAACATCTGGCCTAGGAGTAAGGATTATTTTACATATGCAGGATTACTACTTAGAAAAAGCATGTGTTAAGACATTTCAGAAGAGTAGAGAGAATGTTCGTTGATCCATTAAATATCTCATTTCTCAAAATACTAGGATTTAGTGGTTAGTTTGGGGGGACTAATATGTTTACATTTTGTGACTTCTTTCTTAAAGTATTTTCTAAACTTCTTAAGGCATTTGTTGTTGTTCAGTTGGCCAGTCATGTCTGACTCTTTGAGACCAGCACACAAAGCTTCTCTGTCCCTCACTATCTCCAAGAGTTTGCTCTAACTCATATCTTTTGAGTCAGTGATGCCATCCAACCATCTCATCCTCTGTAACCCCATCTCTTGCCCTCAGTATTCCCAGCATCAGGGACTTTTTCTAAAGAGCTGAAGAGTCATCTCTTCGCATCAGGTGGCCAAAGTATTGGAGTTTCAGCTTTTGCATCAATCCTTCCAATGAATATTCAGGATTGATTTCCTCTAGGATTGACTGGTTTGAGCTCCTTGCAGTCCAAGGGACTCTCAAGAATCTTCTCCAACAGCACAGTTAAAAAGCATCAATTACACAGTGTTCAGCCTTCCTTATGGTCCAGCTCTCACATCCATACATGACTACTGGAGAACCTTAAGGCATAGTTTTTCTTTTTAGATCTCATTTTATCCTCAAGATCAGTCTAGTGACTTCTAGTTAGTAAAAATTTATAGTTTAATTATTCCTTCAAATGTAATCACCCCTTTTATTTTTTCCTTTTAACATCAGGAGTACAGTTCCTATGTTGGTGCCAGCTGGCAGACATCATGAAAATGTGTTACCAATAGATTCATTGTGCAATATTTAAGGATTTACTGTGACTTGCTATGTTCTAACCAACGGAAAAAATTTTAAAAGGTCAGCTCATGGGTCTTTGTATTGAAACTAACCTTCTCAAAGTTTACATCTTTGCATAATACTGAGTTTAATGCCAGCACTGAACTAATATGTGAGTAGAAAAAGAACATCTGCCATTTCATAGACTTGCTAATAAAAGTCTGTTACAAATTAAGTGGTTCCTTTGCTAAGAATTTTCTAGTATGAAGAAAATTTGTCTTATTAGACAGAGTAAAATCCAATATGTAAGTTTGTGCCAGATCTAATCTTATCTACTTTTCTTTTTCAACTGACTGTTTAAAATCAAGTCGTATTGAAAGGCATTGTTCCACATCTAAGCCTGAGAGGCACTAGAGTTTTAACCCGGGTTGGAGGTGGGAAAACAAAATAGTTCACAGGAAATTTATTGTGAGAAGTCCACAGAAACCACTAATTTCATGTTGTAGGGCAGATTCAGAAAGTTGCCTAAGGCTGTAGCATTGCTGTCTTCATACAGTCAAAAGATTGTTGTTCATTCGCTAAGTCCTGTCTAACCCCATGGACAGCAGCATCAGGGACTTTTTCTAAAGAGCTGAAGAGTCATCTCTTCACATCAGGTGGCCAAAGTATTGGAGTTTCAGCTTTTGCATCAATCCTTCCAATGAATATTCAGGATTGATTTCCTCTAGGATTGACTGGTTTGATCTCCTTGCAGTCCAAGGGACTCTCAAGAATCTTCTCCAACAGCACAGTTAAAAAGCATCAATTACACAGTGTTCAGCCTTCCTTATGGTCCAGCTCTCACATCCATACATGACTACTGGAGAACCTTAAGGCATAGTTTTTCTTTTTAGATCTCATTTTATCCTCAAGATCAGTCTAGTGACTTCTAGTTAGTAAAAATTTATAGTTTAATTATTCCTTCAAATGTAATCACCCCTTTTATTTTTTTTCCTTTTAACATCAGGAGTACAGTTCCTATGTTGGTGCCAGCTGGCAGACATCATGAAAATGTGTTACCAATAGATTCATTGTGCAATATTTAAGGATTTACTGTGACTTGCTATGTTCTAACCAACGGAAAAAAAATTTTAAAAGGTCAGCTCATGGGTCTTTGTATTGAAACTAACCTTCTCAAAGTTTACATCTTTGCATAATACTGAGTTTAATGCCAGCACTGAACTAATATGTGAGTAGAAAAAGAACATCTGCCATTTCATAGACTTGCTAATAAAAGTCTGTTACAAATTAAGTGGTTCCTTTGCTAAGAATTTTCTAGTATGAAGAAAATTTGTCTTATTAGACAGAGTAAAATCCAATATGTAAGTTTGTGCCAGATCTAATCTTATCTACTTTTCTTTTTCAACTGACTGTTTAAAATCAAGTCGTATTGAAAGGCATTGTTCCACATCTAAGCCTGAGAGGCACTAGAGTTTTAACCCGGGTTGGAGGTGGGAAAACAAAATAGTTCACAGGAAATTTATTGTGAGAAGTCCACAGAAACCACTAATTTCATGTTGTAGGGCAGATTCAGAAAGTTGCCTAAGGCTGTAGCATTGCTGTCTTCATACAGTCAAAAGATTGTTGTTCATTCGCTAAGTCCTGTCTAACCCCATGGACAGCAGCATGCCAGGCTTCCCTGTCCTTCACTATCTTCTGCTGTTTGCTCAAACTCATGTCCAGTGAGTCAGTGATGCCACCCAACCGTCTTGTCCTCTGTCACTCCTTCCTCCTCTTCCCTTCAATGTTTCCTACCCTCAGAGTCTTTTCCAGTGAACTGGCTCTTCGCAGGTGGCCAGAGATAAAGTTGAGTTGATAATATGGTAGAAGAATGGAATGGGTAATATGGATTTAAATTTTACTAATTTATTATTAAATTGAGATACTGACTTTCATTTTAAAACCATTTGTTTTTCTCTATTTTTTTTGTTATTGTAAAGGAAAAAAATTACCTGTTAAAATATCACTCACTTGGAAAAATATAATAAAATATAGCACAGATCTTATCTCTATATACAACTGAGAGGGAATAATTTAAAATGTTATTCTATGATATGGCATTTGGGAGCAAGAAAACAATGAAATCATATAGCAATTTGAATCTGTAAAAATATAATGTGGCAAAAGAAGCCAACATATGTAACCATCTTAAATCATTACAGATTCTTACAGCATGTCTATATTCCTAAGAAAGGAACATAAACAAATGAAAGTTATAGAGGATGACATATACCATGTTAGTCATAGCTTTCAAGATGTTTCCTTAACAAGTTTTGGTTACATGTAAATGCTTCTAAATAGGAGCAAAACAAATCATTAGATTTTTGTCTGAGCATGTGCAAGAAACTGTTTACCCCTTAGAAAAAAGAGAAGGGAGTGAAATAAAGAGTGCAAAGAGAAGCAAGGAAGAAGACATCTGTGTGGTCTGGTAGAATAACGGAATAGACAGTCCTGTGAAGAGATCCCTATGGATTTGAGAAAGTGCTGGAACCCCTGTCAGGAGCTTACTCTAAAAAACACTGCCAAATATAGAGGCCACAGAGTAGGATCCCAGAGGGTATTTACTGAACGTAATTGGATAGTTTACGATATATTTGAATATCTGGTTCATGTTTTTGAAAAGGAAAAAAAAAGCAGTGTTACAAAAGATCTATAGCTGCTGCTCTCCTTCCCAAGCTGTTGCCATGGAAACCACACTCCACTTAAAAACAAGACATTAAAAACAAGAATGAGTGTTTTCTTCCGTACATAGTGAGTCAGTGATGCCACCCAACCGTCTTGTCCTCTGTCACTCCTTCCTCCTCTTCCCTTCAATGTTTCCTACCCTCAGAGTCTTTTCCAGTGAATTGGCTCTTCGCAGGTGGCCAGAGATAAAGTTGAGTTGATAATATGGTAGAAGAATGGAATGGGTAATATGGATTTAAATTTTACTAATTTATTATTAAATTGAGATACTGACTTTCATTTTAAAACCATTTGTTTTTCTCTATTTTTTTTTGTTATTGTAAAGGAAAAAAATTACCTGTTAAAATATCACTCACTTGGAAAAATATAATAAAATATAGCACAGATCTTATCTCTATATACAACTGAGAGGGAATAATTTAAAATGTTATTCTATGATATGGCATTTGGGAGCAAGAAAACAATGAAATCATATAGCAATTTGAATCTGTAAAAATATAATGTGGCAAAAGAAGCCAACATATGTAACCATCTTAAATCATTACAGATTCTTACAGCATGTCTATATTCCTAAGAAAGGAACATAAACAAATGAAAGTTATAGAGGATGACATATACCATGTTAGTCATAGCTTTCAAGATGTTTCCTTAACAAGTTTTGGTTACATGTAAATGCTTCTAAATAGGAGCAAAACAAATCATTAGATTTTTGTCTGAGCATGTGCAAGAAACTGTTTACCCCTTAGAAAAAGAAAAAGGGAGTGAAATAAAGAGTGCAAAGAGAAGCAAGGAAGAAGACATCTGTGTGGTCTGGTAGAATAACGGAATAGACAGTCCTGTGAAGAGATCCCTATGGATTTGAGAAAGTGCTGGAACCCCTGTCAGGAGCTTACTCTAAAAAACACTGCCAAATATAGAGGCCACAGAGTAGGATCCCAGAGGGTATTTACTGAACATAATTGGATAGTTTACGATATATTTGAATATCTGGTTCATGTTTTTGAAAAGGAAAAAAAAAGCAGTGTTACAAAAGATCTATAGCTGCTGCTCTCCTTCCCCAAGCTGTTGCCATGGAAACCACACTCCACTTAAAAACAAGAATGAGTGTTTTGCTCTCACGTACATAGTGATACTCTTTTGGTCATTTTCAAAATGGTGGTTTTTCTTTCCCAAACATTAAAGCCTGAATCCTGATGTAGGAGGTACTATGATGCAAAAACAAGGACTTATCAACTACCCAAGGTCAAAACTTTGAGTTCTTCAGAGCAGAGGGGGAAGAATGTGAAACTAAGAATGAAAGAATTTATGCTTGTTTACTTGTGGGGGGCTCTGCCTGGTTAAAGAGCATTGTGTCTAGCTGAAATTTGGATTTGGAATTTTCTAGTAGTAGGCTGAACAAAGTGATGACAGAAAAAGAAATCCACATTAGAACTTTTCTTAGTACTTAACTTTCCATCAGAAACTTAATTTTAGAGAGGGCATTCTAGTTTCTCCACTTTTTGTTTAAGACATAATCAAGGTCTTAAAACCTTGTGTTAAACAAATATGAATTACCTACATTTCAGTATAACTATGAAGATTAAGTAAAATGATATTTTAGAACAGACTAGTATAATTGTGATAATAACATTAATCACAACTGTGATGATTGAATTGTAGTATATTAGAATGTCAATCTGTTTGGAAATAGGACCTTTTAAGGGGTAAGTTAAAATAAGGTTGGTAGAGTGGACCCCAATTCAGTTGACTGGTGTGCTAATAAGAAGAATAAATTTGGACACAACAGAGAGATAGTAAGCACGCTCCAGCCAGAGGAAAGACCTTTTGAGGACAGTGAGAGAAGGTGGGCATCTGAGGAGAGAGGCCTCAGAAGAAACCTGCTGACACCTTTGTCTTGAACTTCTAGCTTCCTGAACTGTGAGAAAATATATTTCTGTTGTTTAAAGCACTCAGTCTGTGGTATTTTATTATTGCCAATCTAGAACACCAATATGATTAATAACAGGGACTAGAAATTTGCTACTGCTTTCATAATTAGTAGTATTTCTTGAGACAGTTGCTGAGTCAGTTTAGAGGATGGGTGAGAATGGGAAGGGAGCACTCCTCTACCTTTAACATCCCAGCAAACCAGCTGTAGTTTAGTCTATTAATTGTGTCAGAGTATTGCAAGAACAAACAAAAACCATCTCTGAAAGTAACTGACAAGGTCTGTCATCACAATTTATCTTTGGTGTGCTACTTAGTTCTGGATGAAATTTACCTAATAATCAGATAAAATCTGCATATTTTATTGAAATTTTATTCATTATTCTTCCTATGGAAATTTAAATTCAAAATAGTGCTTCAGATATTCCATTTCTTTTTGGTTTTCTTTCTTTTGAATTTGAGCATGGAGTAAATGGAAATGAAAATCCATTCCATAGGATGTATTTGTTTACTGTATTCTTGCAAGACTTATTTTTTGCTTTAATATTTTGGCCTCTTTTTATTGGCTTTTCAATTATATTCATCTATCTTTATTCTTTGGCCTGTGTCGGCCTCCCATTACAGTGGCCCCTCTCATTGCAGAGCACTGACTCTGGGCACATGTGCTCCAGAGCGCAGGTTTGCAATTGGACACAGCGGTCCAGCCGCTCCGTGGCATGTGGGATCCTCCTGAGCCAAGGATCAAACTGGTTCCCCTTGCACTGCAAGGTGGACTCTTCACCCACTGGACCACCAGGGAAGTCCCAAGGCATTTTTCATATTGGTTCAGCTTGAAAGACTTACCACTCTTTCCTCTCTCGTTAAGTATGGCCAGTTTTCTTTCTCACATTTAATGTAAATTTCTTTATTCTGGTGAATATGGATATGTTTATTCTTTCTTAAAGAACAGGAAGAAGTCTGAAATCCCAAATCAAAATGATGTGCAAAAGTATTATGGTACTTTAAGATGTCATTATAATTTATGTTGATTAAGATGTCTACATGATTGTATATTATATATGCATATATATGTGTATTATCAATTACATATTAAAGATAACCTATACTCTATGTTTATTGAACCTATTAGCCAATCTAGAACACCAATATGATTAATAACAGGGACTAGAAATTTGCTACTGCTTTCATAATTAGTAGTATTTCTTGAGACAGTTGCTGAGTCAGTTTAGAGGATGGGTGAGAATGGGAAGGGAGCACTCCTCTACCTTTAACATCCCAGCAAACCAGCTGTAGTTTAGTCTATTAATTGTGTCAGAGTATTGCAAGAACAAACAAAAACCATCTCTGAAAGTAACTGACAAGGTCTGTCATCACAATTTATCTTTGGTGTGCTACTTAGTTCTGGATGAAATTTACCTAATAATCAGATAAAATCTGCATATTTTATTGAAATTTTATTCATTATTCTTCCTATGGAAATTTAAATTCAAAATAGTGCTTCAGATATTCCATTTCTTTTTGGTTTTCTTTCTTTTGAATTTGAGCATGGAGTAAATGGAAATGAAAATCCATTCCATAGGATGTATTTGTTTACTGTATTCTTGCAAGACTTATTTTTTGCTTTAATATTTTGGCCTCTTTTTATTGGCTTTTCAATTATATTCATCTATCTTTATTCTTTGGCCTGTGTCGGCCTCCCATTACAGTGGCCCCTCTCATTGCAGAGCACTGACTCTGGGCACATGTGCTCCAGAGCGCAGGTTTGCAATTGGACACAGCGGTCCAGCCGCTCCGTGGCATGTGGGATCCTCCTGAGCCAAGGATCAAACTGGTTCCCCTTGCACTGCAAGGTGGACTCTTCACCCACTGGACCACCAGGGAAGTCCCAAGGCATTTTTCATATTGGTTCAGCTTGAAAGACTTACCACTCTTTCCTCTCTCGTTAAGTATGGCCAGTTTTCTTTCTCACATTTAATGTAAATTTCTTTATTCTGGTGAATATGGATATGTTTATTCTTTCTTAAAGAACAGGAAGAAGTCTGAAATCCCAAATCAAAATGATGTGCAAAAGTATTATGGTGCTTTAAGATGTCATTATAATTTATGTTGATTAAGATGTCTACATGATTGTATATTATATATGCATATATATGTGTATTATCAATTACATATTAGAGATAACCTATACTCTATGTTTATTGACCTACCCATCTATCTGTTATTTTTTATCAAACTCATTTTACCTTAGGACATATACGTAGTCCATGCAATTCTCCAGGCATGGATAGTGGAGAAGGCAGCCATTCCCAACCCAGGGACTGAATCCAGGTCTCCTGCGTTGCAGTCAGATTCTTTACTGTCTGAGCCTCCAGGGAAGTGCTATATACAGATTAGATGATAATTAAACCTTGAAAATTAATTAAAAAGGATAATTGTTTCTATGAAATTAAGCACATATAAAGTTATATCTACCAACCCACATGTTGCTTTTGGTATTGATATTTTTCCTTAAAGACAAGATCTGATTTCCATTTGTAAATTATTTTTAAAACAGTTGCTTGACTAATATCTTGGCTCATTTACCTGAGGAAGAAAGCAAAATTGAGAAGACTCATTCAAAGGCATATTGTCTACAAACTGTAGTAATGCTAGAGTTCCTAACAAAAATCAACAATGTAACGGTTAGTTATACAGGTCACTAATGCCTTGGGACATCTTAAATTTGCAGTGTGTGTACATTAGTTTTTCTGAAATTTAATTGAATAAGGCATACTTTGTAACCTGCTTGTTTTGGTTACTGTTAGTTTCTTCATAACTCTTTTAGTTTTTCCATGGTCAGTTAGTTTTTCTATGTTTGTTTAAACACATGTTTAATCTCAAAATGACATTTAAACCAGGGAACATATGTCTTTCACAGACTATCCTAGTGCTTCTAAAACTTTAATACTTTTGTGTTTTCTTTGCTATGTGTTTTAAAATAAGTTTTGACAAGCCCTTACATTTATTTTTCTCTAACATTGCATGTTTGTTTTTTTGAAATTAAATATTATTGCTTATGTACTTGGGTAAGAGAATAGTTTTTGCATGTTAAAGAACAGATGAAATGTTTAAATACTTTGTTTTTGCATTTGAATAATTTACTTGAAAATATAAGTCAGTCTAAACTAATATTTTAAGATTTTCTAGGTACTTACTATATAGTAGAATTATAGTAGTTTTTGTTGGATGAATAAATGAACAATAATAATTTTAAATGTTACTATCATAATTTAGACAAAACCTAAACTTTTGGCTTATATATTTTTTAAAAAGATCACTCATGAGGGAGGCCTACTACTTTTATATGTGGGGCCCTGAAGGAAAGAGGGCCTTTGCAAGCATAAGGAAGCTTAAGCATATTTGCAGTTTGGTGCTAAAAGGACGCGGACAGGAAGAGACAGGGCGTGATCTAAGGTCCATTGTCAAAACTTCTGATTGATCCCCCTGGTTTCCGCACTCTGGGCAATGCAGGCTCACGGTGAGTTCCTATTGCAATGTAAATGCGTGGTTGCTCGACCTTTAGCTTGATTGGTGTAACTATAGGAAGTCTCTTGCAAATCCCCCTTTCGTTTGCCTATAAAAACTGTTAGTTTACTCTAATAAAGTGGAACCGCTCAGACGGAACCCCTGTCGCGTCTGATTGTCCCCTGCCTCAGCCAGGGGGCTGCGAGGCGGACAGTTCAAGATTTGCCTTTCTCCGAGATCTCCTGGTTCCACCGGGGGTAATCCCGCTGCCTTCCCTTTCTGCGGAAGGTCCCCGCATTTATACATGTTTTGGCTGGCAGGTTCTTTTCTCAGACACTTGTTCACTTGTAATGGGAAGGTAGGAGTTTATTGAGAATAGGTTCAATAACCATTGATAGTAGTTGGCGCCCACACTGTGACTTGCACCCACATTCCATGTGAAAAACACTGTCACTGTTACTGAAAGTGCTGCCTTTAGAACAGAAGAATACCAGATATATTATTTTTAATTTGTTTCTTTTGAGTCTGGTCTCTAACTAATGACAGTGGCTGTGGTGGTTATATGGAAGGGTATGATTTTTCTTTGACACCATCCTCTAAAGTTGAGGATTCACTTTGAATTTCTTCTTCCATCCTCTCCTTTTTGCTCTCTCTTTCCTTTCCTTTTAGATAGTATATATGAGTATCATTTTATAGACCCATCATTGTTATATGCACAAAAATGCCTATTTATAGGAAATACTTTATATTCATATTAATATATTGAAACTTGTCTGATTCAACCAATTATGTCTCATCAACTTTTTTTTCTCCTGCTTATATCCATTATAGGTTTTGAAATCAAATCAGATACTGAATATCTGTTGAATGAATGGCTGGCCTGAATATCCTTCCAAGAAGTGTTCCTTTATTAGCTGCATGAGGTAATGCATAATTTGTTTTAAATAATGCTTTCAAGTTTTAAACATAATCCTGTAGCCCAGTATTATAGAATTGGTGAAAATACCTTATAGATACCATTTATGTGTTTTTAGAAAAGCCATAAACCCATATCTGAAATCGATCAGATTATATTTCCTCCATTAAGAGAAATGGGCAAAGACTGAGTGGAGTTACAGAAAAATATAGTTGCTATGTATAGACTTGAAATTGCAATTTGGGAACTTACTATGTACTGGAAACAATAAATTAAATATATATGAAAAAATTCCTAGAGTTAATTGATATATAGTTAAATAATCAGATGAATGGTACAGATATTAATAGTAAGTAGCAGAAGAATTGAAACACTATGGTCTGGAGGGGGAGAGAGAAAAGTTTCACTGAAGGAAGTAGGACCTGAGAAAAGCTGTGAAAATTACTTGGAAGATGATGCAGCATTATATGGTTCAGGGTCTTGGGAAGCTGCTACCAGCCTGTGCTGGTATCACGTTGTCCCTAGCCTTGGGGATCCACTGACTATGCATGGTCTCACTGGTCCAAGCCTCCTGGGATGCCAATCTAATAAGCTTCCATACCATCAAGGGTAGTATTTTTGTATCAGATTAATAGTTCTGGTTGTCCTTCTTCCTAAGAGGCGAATCAATGCTGTCAGATGTCATATCCCTGTTTAGCTTTATCATAACTAAATATTTGATTACAAGAGTACTCATCTTCACAAAAACTATCACCTTTTACCATTTCATCCAACGCTTAATATGATCCTCCCACTCCCATCCTATTTCCCTTTAGAACCCTTTTTCTTGCTCAGGATACTGCCCTGTATGCTCCAACTCTTCTAGGAGTATTCTGCTGTCAAGGAATTGAAAATTTCTCCTCTTAAAAATGCCTATTTATAGGAAATACTTTATATTCATATTAATATATTGAAACTTGTCTGATTCAACCAATTATGTCTCATCAACTTTTTTTTCTCCTGCTTATATCCATTATAGGTTTTGAAATCAAATCAGATACTGAATATCTGTTGAATGAATGGCTGGCCTGAATATCCTTCCAAGAAGTGTTCCTTTATTAGCTGCATGAGGTAATGCATAATTTGTTTTAAATAATGCTTTCAAGTTTTAAACATAATCCTGTAGCCCAGTATTATAGAATTGGTGAAAATACCTTATAGATACCATTTATGTGTTTTTAGAAAAGCCATAAACCCATATCTGAAATCGATCAGATTATATTTCCTCCATTAAGAGAAATGGGCAAAGACTGAGTGGAGTTACAGAAAAATATAGTTGCTATGTATAGACTTGAAATTGCAATTTGGGAACTTACTATGTACTGGAAACAATAAATTAAATATATATGAAAAAATTCCTAGAGTTAATTGATATATAGTTAAATAATCAGATGAATGGTACAGATATTAATAGTAAGTAGCAGAAGAATTGAAACACTATGGTCTGGAGGGGGAGAAAAGTTTCACTGAAGGAAGTAGGACCTGAGAAAAGCTGTGAAAATTACTTGGAAGATGATGCAGCATTATATGGTTCAGGGTCTTGGGAAGCTGCTACCAGCCTATGCTGGTATCACGTTGTCCCTAGCCTTGGGGATCCACTGACTATGCATGGTCTCACTGGTCCAAGCCTCCTGGGATGCCAATCTAATAAGCTTCCATACCATCAAGGGTAGTATTTTTGTATCAGATTAATAGTTCTGGTTGTCCTTCTTCCTAAGAGGTGAATCAATGCTGTCAGATGTCATATCCCTGTTTAGCTTTATCATAACTAAATATTTGATTACAAGAGTACTCATCTTCACAAAAACTATCACCTTTGTACCATTTCATCCAACGCTTAATATGATCCTCCCACTCCCATCCTATTTCCCTTTAGAACCCTTTTTCTTGCTCAGGATACTGCCCTGTATGCTCCAACTCTTCTAGGAGTATTCTCTTAGATTCTTGTGCTGGTGAAAGTTGCCTGTCCCTTAATAATTGTGGCCCTCTCAAATAAAAGCTGCTTATTTTTTTCTCACATTGACTGAATAAGGTATAAGATAATGAAATAAAAATTCAAATTTTAAGGCAAGATAAGAACTTAAACATAAAGTTTTCTTTTGACCTTCGGGCCTCCTCCCTCCCTTCCAATGTGATTATGCATCTATATTATGTGTCAACTAGGCCTCCCCAATGGCAGAAATACCTTCTCAACCATAAAGGTCAGTTTTTGTCCTTCTGGCACCAGCCATGAAACTCTTTAGAAATTAGCATTCCTTTCTAAGTCCTCTGCACACATGTGTGGTGAATTGCTTCAGTTGTGTCCAACTCTTGGGACCCAGTGGACAGGACTATAGCCTGCCAGGCTCCTCTGTCCATGGGAATTCTCCAGGCATGAATACTGGAGTGGGTTGTCATGACCTCCTCCGGAGGATCTTTCCAACCCAGGGATGAAACCCATGTCTCTTGCATCTCCTGCATTGACAGGCAATTTCTTTACCACTAGCACCACCTGAGAAGCCCATGTAAGTCCTCTAAGAGGTTGCAGTGACTCATCATTCACCCTGTGTGGGCAAACATCTTTGATAAACTTTATGTACAGTGCCAATAGGTCATTTCCCTTGAAGACAGCAGTTGGTGCAGAACAGACTAGTCAGGAGACCTAGGGAGATACTGTGCTGCACGTGATGGAAGTTCTTAGTTTATATACTTAAAATCTTATCAGTGCTACTAACTGCATTATTTGTATCCTGCCTATTTTACAATATTATTGTCTCTTGGATTGCTAAATGTGTGATGGAACCTCAGAAATAAATTAATGATGACTTGAAAGAAAGAGGAAAAATTAGCGTTGTATATTAATGCATATATATGGCATCCAGAAAAATGGTACTGATGAACCTAGTAGAGAGTGGACTTGTGGATGCCATGAAGAAAACTGAAGGTGGGACAAATTGAGAAAGTAGCACTGACATATATATACTATCATGTGTAAAATGGAGACTTAGAAGTTGCTGTATAGCACTGGGAGCCCGGCCTGGTGCTCTGTGATGACCTAGAGGTGTGGGATGGGGTAGGGGAGGGAGGCTTCAGAGGAAGAGGATATATATATATATATATATATATAACTATGATTGATTCACATTGTTGTACAGCAGGAAACAACACAACATTGTAAAGCAATTTTCCACCAATTAAACAATTTTTTTTTTACTTGGTATTAACTTGAAATGATTGACTAAACACATAGTCTTGTAAGATGAGTCAGTCATTAAATACCTCCCAAACCTTGTTGAAATTAAGTCTTAAAAGAGAATCTCTGGGTTATAAAATGAAGAATGTTGCCCATCATTTAGGTCTATAAGAATCAAGCTGCTACATTTACTGGTATATGGTAGATAGAGTCCCTGAAAGGAATTCAGGGTGAAGGTTAGAATGAGGCACTTGGTGCTCTGGGAAAACTTGCTGAACTGGCCCTCAGATAATTAGAAATTTTCAGAAATTTATGAACCCAGTTTCCTGCTCTTCCCATAATTACAAAAGCACCAAAGCTATTAACTAAGATGTCCATTCTTCATGACTAGCAGCAACTATCTACTGAGAATGTGCTTGATTGCGTGTACCCACTCTGCCAAAACCACCAACATACTAGCTTCTTCGCTTACCTCGTCAGAACAGTTCTCAGAGTTTTCTGAGTGAGTATCTCCCAGGTTATAATCCTCAGGTTGGCTTGAATGAAATTTTCCATTTCTTCCTTGGATTGACTGTTGATTAATTTTTCATTGACAGAGAGGATGGGTTGGTGTTTGATTTGTATTTCTTCTGCTAGCTCTTCTTCTCTGTTCTGCAAATACCCACTACTGCTCTTGAGACTCAAGTCACTGAATTGTATCCCTCTTTCATATTTTTTGTCATTGTTGTCTTTTTACCTATTTATTAAACCCCTCTATCTCTCTTTTTTTTGGGGGGGGGAGCGCGTGTTGGGGAGGGAGTGGGAAGGGTGGGCCACTTCTATTGGTCTTTTGTTTATCTATTTTCATCCATCTTTGTTCTTTGGCCCATGTGGGCCTCCCATTGCAGTGGCCTCTGTTGTCGCAGAGCACCGGCTCAGGGCGCATGTGCTCCAAAGCTCTGGCTTGGTAATTGGACACATCGGTTCAGCTGCTCCACAGCACGTGGGATCTTCCCAAGCCAGGGATCAAACTGGCGCCCCTTGAACTGCAAGGCGGTATCCTTACCCACTGGACCACCAGGGAAGCCCCTATTAAACCCCTCTTATTCAAGAATCTAGACTCCTAAATCCTGTCTATTTATTTGTAAATTAAGAACCATATAAGTAAATCATCTGAAATGATGGCTTTTTGATTCTTTGGGATTTGCCTCATTAAATTTCTTTTTATTCCTCTTGGGCAGCATCTTTCATACTGGATCTTATCAGAAAATATGCTACTTCTGAATCTTGGTTCTTAATAACCCATTCACCCATAGCCACAGTTTCTCTGAAACATTTATTCAAGTTTTTCTGCTGCTAAGATTCTGCAAGTACATCAAGACTCTAACCCCTACTCACATCTTTTAGTGTTCCTCTCCAAGTTTAATTTTTTTCCCTCCTATTTAGGCCACTTCTCTCTTCATTCTAATTACTTTGTTGCAATTATCCTTCAACCACTTGTCACTGTGTTCTTCTACTTCAGTTACCTTACAAAATTCTGGCATTTGTTGCTGTGACTGAGCTTCAGTCAGGAAACTTTGCTAGAGAAAGACCACATGACTCTCTGATCTAAAATCTCAAACTTCCTCTCAGTACTACTGTTTGACTCTGAGTTTTTCTGTTAGTGAGATCATGTTCCCACTTTAAAGATAAGAGTTCCCTAGCGGGCTTCCCTGGTGGTCCAGTGGGTAAGGACACCGCCTTGCAGTGCAAGGGGCGCCGGTTCGATCCCCGACCTGGGAAGATCCCATGTGCCGTGGAGCGGCTGGACCGATGTGTCCAATTACCGAGCCCGAGCTCTGGAGCGCATGTGCCCCGAGCCGGTGCTCTGCGGCAACAGAGGCCACCGCGATGGGAGGCCCACAGGAGCCAAAGAACAAAGATGAATGAAAATGGACAAATGAAAGACCAATAGCAGTGGCCCGCCTGCTCCCCTCCCTCCCCACCCCACCCCCACCAAAATAAGTAAATAAATAAATCTTTAAATTAAAAAAAAAAAAAGAGTTCCCTAGCTTCCGTCTTCAAACCACCTACAACTTCTTCACTGTCACTCTCAATGGACAATTGTAATGTTTCATTTCTTCCCCTTCCATGATCACTGAAACCTACTTTTGCGGGCTTCAGTTTCAGTGCCATAAAGGTTGCATCTGTGTCTCATTCTTTGTTGATTTCCCAGTGCCTAGAAAGGTGGCTATCACACAGTAGGTATTCAGTGTGCATTTACTAAATTAAATACATGAATACATTTCATCCCTAAAGGTTTAGCTGAAATTTCCCCTCAGATGGGCCTTTGCTAAAGTAACTCCTACCCCAGATTAAATTAGATTTAATCTAACCCCTTTCCACTTTATAGTGTCCTATGGTATTTTAATTTTATTCATAGCAATTTTGGTTTTAGTTTACAATTATCTTGCTTGTTTATTTATTTGGTTGATTGTTATCTGTGTTCTCTACCAGAATATAAAATCAGTAAGGGCATCTTCTGACTTGCTTATCGTTGAAACTCCAGTGTCTAGCACAATATCAGCACATGATAAACCTGTACAAAACTCCCCAGTAAATACTATGAAACAAACTAATGAATAAATGGGGCTTCCCTGGTGGCTCAGGTGGTAAATAATCTGCCTGCAATGTGAGAGACCTGGGTTTGATCCCTGGGGTGGGAAGTTCCACTGGAGAAAGGAATGGCTACTTGTTCCAGTATTCTTGCCTGGAGAATTCCATGGACAGAGGAGTCTGGTGGGCTACAATCCATGGGGTTACAAAAAGGCAGACATGACTGAGCGACTAACACACTTACTGCCCAGTATGATATCTGCACATGCTAAATCTATACAAAAAACCCTGTGTAAATATGAAACAAGCTAATGAATAAGTAAACAAAAAGAGCAATATAGAAAGATTTCTGAGGAAAAGATGAGAGAAAATGAAGGCAGACTATGATATATCTAGTGAAAGTAAGTGTAAGGACTGTTGTTTACTTCCATTAAGATTACTTATACAAATGCCAAATTGCACAGGCTCTTTTATTAACTCATCTAGAGAGTACACTTTGTTCTTCCCCTTTATTTTTCTCCCTTTTATGAGCCAATTTCTTACCCATGACAAATGTTCTCCTAACCTCTAATCATGTTGGTGGAAATATTTTTTTTTTTCAGTTTTTCACGTGGAAATTTTTCGGTGGTTTTATAAATTCAAATAGATTAGTCAGACATAGTTTTCTTTTTTCCTCTCTCCCTCTCAGCTAAGCTAGGAATGTATTTCTCCTCAGATAGGATTTTATCTGGATGTTTGCTAATCCCACCTTTTGTACATGCCTGGACTTAACTCATAACTGTCCATATGCTGTATTATGGTTGTCACATTTTTCTACAAAAATACCATCTACTGTGGCTTTGGGCTTTTTAGATATCCATTCATCATAAAATACAAATGTAAAGCTCAATGATTATCCACCTTCCAGATCAAGAAATTAAAAAGTTACCAGCACCACAATAAACCTATTTCTTAATGCACTCCCGATTTCTGTCATATCCTGGCTCCACTATAGTTTCACTTAAAATTCATATAAATAGATCATAAAATATGTATTTTTTGTGCCTGGTTTCTTTCATACAATACTATGCCTCAGAGATTCATTCATGCTGTTATGAGTAGCAGTGTTTCATTCTGTCATTGCTGGTTTTTGTTACACTGGACAGTGTTATCAAAATTTATCTGTCCATTTCAGTTCTTCTGTAAGCATTTCTTTGGGGACTGTCCTGGTAATAGAATTGCTATCTTATAGAGTATATGTATGTTCAGTTTTAAAGAATATTGCTTAATAGATTTCCAAATTCTTGGCATCAGTTTAACACTAATCAATGAATATGATAATTTCAGTTGTTTCATGTTCTTGTATATCTCGATATAGAAAGTCCTTTTAATTTTAGCCATTCTAGTGGGTATGCAGTAGTATGTAATTATGCTTTAATTTTCATGATACTAGCTCTGTTCCACACTTTTTCATAGATTTATTGGTCATTTCAATATGTCTTTTGCTCATTTTTCTTTTGGGTTGTGTGTCTTTCCCTTATGATTTTTGTATTTATGTTTTATTTACCTTACATATAAGCCCTTTCTCAGTCATATGTGTAGCAACATTTTGCTCATTTTTTGGACTTGTTTTTTAACTTTCTAAATGTAAGACCCGAAACTATAAAACTCTTAAAGGAAAGCATAAACAGAACAGTCTATGACATAAATCACAGTGAGATCCTCTGTGACCCAACTTCTAGAGTAATGGAAATAAAAACAAAACTAAACAAGTAGGACCTAATTCAGCTTAAAAGCTGTTGCATAGCAATGGAAATGCCATCTTTAATGAATACAATTTTTACATGATTATACCTCTCCCTTATTCTTAGAACTATTTGCTTCTTGTGTAAGAAATGAGCTACCTGGCTCAAGGTTATGACTATATGACTTTGTAATATCTTATCAGACTATATAACTCTACTTTTCATATCTAGATCTACTCTTTATCTAGAATTGGTTTTAATGTGTGTGTATGTGTGAGATATGGGTAAAATTCATTTTTCACCCAGACCTTATGGCTGTGGGTATTCCGTTAAATTAGCACCATTTATGGAAAAGTCCATCCTTTGCTCATTGTGGTTTAGAGCTACTTTGGCATAAATCAAGTGAGTGTATTTATAGTCTCTCTGCTTCATTATATTGGTCTATTTTTCTATTGTTGTGCCAACAAAGCACTGATTTAATTATTTCAGCTTTATAATATTTTGATTTTGGTAAAACAAATCACACCTTATTTTCCTTCAGGAGTGCTTTGGCTATTCTCCTTTTTTTGAGCATCTTTTTTAAAAAAATAGCCATTATTTTTTATTTTATACAAATAATTTTTAATTTTTCAATAATCAGATTTTAATTTTTTACTTAGTTTTTGATTTATAGCAAAATTGAGAGGAAAATCCTGAGGTTTTTTCATGTATTCCTTGTCCTTACACATGTATAGCCTCTCTCATTTATCAACATCACTCATCAAAAAGGCAAATGTTTTTACTAAGGATGAGCTCAAAGTGACTCATCATAATCATGCCAAGTGCATTATTTATGTTAGGGTTCACTTTTGGTTTTGTACATTCCATGGATCTAGGCAAATATATAATGACATATAATCATCATTATTATATCATTCAAAGTGTTTTCACTGCCTTAAAAATTCTTGTTCTGCCTCTTCACCTCTTCCTTTGCTTTACCCCAGCAATAACTGATCTTTTTATTGTCTCCATAGTTGGCTTTTTAAGAATGTGATATGTTGAAATCACACAGTATGTAGTCTTCTCAGATTGGCTTCTTTAGCTTGGTAATAAGCATTTAACATTCTTCCATGTCGTCTTATGGCCTGACAGATTATTTCTTTTTAACACTGAACAATATTCTATTGTCTGGATATTCCAAAGTTTATTTATTCACTCACCTATTGAAGGAGGTTGCTTTCCATTTTTGACAATTGTGAATAAAGCTGCTATATGCACTTGTATACAGGTTTCCGTGTGGACATAAAGTTTTTCTCCCCTTTCAGTAAATACTAAGGAGAATGATCACTGGATTGTATGAAAAGGGTATGTTTAGTTTTGTAAGAAACCATCAGACTTTTCCAAAGTGGCTATATCATTTTGCAGTCCTGTTACCAGGGCATAGAGAGAGTTATTGCTGCTCCACATTGTCACCATCACTTGGTGTTGCCTTTGTTTTGGATTTTGGTTATTCTAATTTGTGTGTTGTGATACCTTATCTTGTTTTAATTTGCATTTCTGTAACGGCTTCCCTGGTGGTTCAGACAGTAAATAATCTACCTGCAATGTAGGAGACCTGAGTTCAGTCCCTGGGTCAGGAAGATCTCCTGGAGAAGGAAATGGCAACCCACTGCAATATTCTGGCCTGGAGAACCCCATGGACAGAGGAGCCTGTTGGGCTACAGTCCATGGGGTCCCAAGCAGTTTGACCTGACTGAGTGACTAACAAACGCTATAATAACATGTGATATGGAACATCTCTTCACGTGATTATTTGCCATCTGTAAATCTTCCTTAGTGAGGTATCTGTTAAGATCTTTGAACCATTTTTTACTCAGGTTGTTTGAACTTTGATTGTTCTTAATCCTTTATCTTTTCATATATATTTTAGAATCAGTTTGTGTAGCTCTACAAAACAAAACAAAATAAAGAACCTGTTGAGGTTCTGATTGGGACTACATTGATTTTATAAATCAATTTTGGAAATTAGTTTCTTTATAGTATTGACACATCCAATATATAATCACAATATTTCATTTTTATAGATTTTTTAAAAATTTACATTTAAAATTTATAATTTTCTGTGTGGAAATGTTGCACTTATTTTGTACATTTATTTTGAGTAATGACTTTTTGTGCTATGTAAATACCATCCTTACATATATTTTAAAATTATGTGGTCGTTTCTTTTTAAAAGTGAATTCAACTATTTCCTGATGGTGAAAGGTCTGTTATTTGAAAATATAATGGTAGGCAGCTGAGGGACTATATAGACAATAAAGGTAATACTGAATATTTTAAAGGTAAAATTTGTGTAGTTTTTGATGTTACTAGTGAATCATCAATCATTCATTCACTCATTCATTGATGCCTTAATGAGTGCTTTCCACTTAACAGATAACATGAAATTCATGAGGGATATAAAATGGTCCCAACTAAAATGTGACAATTTTATAAAAGAGGCATGTATATTGAATATATATATATATATATATATATATGTATATATTCTTTCTCTAAATATATACATATATTTTGTCTCTACATAAACACACATGACATATATGTATATTTTATACACATGGATATATATAATATATAAACATTTATTATATACATATATATGTAATTTTTAAATTTGTAAATTCTTTTTTCATCTATGTCATCTAGTTTAATCCCTTTGACAATCTTGTGAATTTAGTTGTATTAATTCTTGTGGTTGAAATGGAGACTCGGACTTCCCTGGTGGTCGAGTGGGTAAGGACACCGCCTTGCAATGCAAGGGGCGCCAGTTCGATCCCTGGCCTGGGAAGATCCCACGTGCCGCAGAGCGGCTGGACCGATGTGTCCAATTACCGAGCCAGAGCTATGGAGCGCATGCGCCCCAAGCCGGTGCTCTGCTACAACAGAGGCCACTGCGATGGGAGGCCCACACGGGCTGACGAACAAAGATGGATGAAAATAGACAAATGAAAGACCAATAGAAGCAGCCCGCCTGCTCCCCTCCCTCCCCACCCCACCCCTCCAAAATAAATAAATAAATAAATCTTTAAAAAAAAAAAGAAAAGAAATGGAGACTCATACAAGATAGATAGTCTCCTGAGGTCCCACGAGTTATAATTGTTGGACTTGTAGTGATGCTCAGATCCTGGACTCTGAAGGAATAGCCTATTCCCCTGTATCATAAGCTTTCCCTGCACTGAAGTCCTATCAGCCTGTAAGGTACAGAGTTCCCAGGGGAACATCTTTATAAATAGAGATCAGTGTTGAGATCAGCATGCATCCTCCTGGAACATAAACTCCATGAGAGCTCATGCATAGTAAATGATGTGGCAAGGGAATGCGCTGCACTAATGAAATAATCACAGACATCTCTTTGATCTTTACTGGTAAGTTTGCTTTTCTAAGTTGTTTCTCTCCAGCTTCCAAGCTAGGGTCTGAGTCACAAATAAAACAGTGGAAAGCACATTTTAGCTCAGACTTAAAGATCCTGAGAATAATCGTAACAATTTTGAAAGCAAAAGTGAATCATTTATTATATGTCAGTTTATTCAAGTCATTTGTTGTAACTCCTTTGTAATATATAATTAACTGGCTCATCAACTCATGTAACTCTTAATACATTTGAGAAACTTATGAAAATATGTAATTCTCATTTGAAAAGAATATTGGGCTATCCATTCATATCACTAGTACTTTGTTAAGACTTTGAGTATGTGAGTTGCTCAGTTTCAAATCAGTGGAGTAATTTTAGATATAAGGCTTCCCTGCTGGTTCAGTTATATAAAGAACTCTCCTGCCAATGCAGAAAATACAGGTTCAATTCCTGGCTTGGGAAGATCCCTTGGAGAAGGAAATGGCAATCCACTCCAGTAATATTGCCTGGAGAATCCCCTGGACAGAGGAACCTGGTGGGCTACAGTCCATGAGGTCACAAAAGAGCCTACCAGCTGAGCTACTCAGGGTCTTTCTAATATTAGTCAGCAGTAATTTTTTTTTTTTTAAAGATTTATTTATTTATTTATTTTGGGCAGGGGTCGGGTTGGGGAGGGAGAGGAGCAGGCGGGCTACTTCTATTGGTCTTTCATTTCTCCATTTTCATCCGTCTTTGTTCTTTGGCTCCTGTGGGCCTCCCATCGCGGTGGTGTCTCTCGTTGCAGAGCACCGGCTCTGGGCGCATGCGCTCCAGAGCTCCGGCTCGGTGATTGGACACATCGGTCCAGCCGCTCCGCGGCACGTGGGATCTTCCCAGGCCAGGGATCGAACCAGCGTCCCTTGCACTGCAAGGCGGTGTCCTTACCCACTGGACCACCAGGGGAAGCCCTGTCAGCAGTAATTTTTAGATAGTTCTCTATACCTAACTAAAAATTTGTTTTCTAATTCTGTTAAAAGCACTTTAAAATATATATGTATATAAATCACTCAGAAAACCCTGAAAAAATGTGCTTAGTTGCATATATCATATTTATAAAACAATCAATTTATATAATATTTTGATACTTTGCCTCCTTTTTTCTTTAATGAGAATTCTTTCATGTATGTGGTTCTCTGAAGCTTGAATTTTTTCACTTGGTTATTCCTAGAAATTTTTTTTTCAGACTATTCCCTGTATTCACAGAGATTTTTTTTTTATTTATTACAAGAATTTTTGAAAGCTATATATTTTTTGCTTAGAGCTGAGAATACTGCAGTATCTGTCTTGAGGATTCAAAAATTTTTTTGTGTAGAAAATGAGGGGAACGGGAAGAACAAGCCAATTCTCATAATATGGCAGAATGGGTACTGTCTAATGCTCCTCTCCTCTAGAAATGAATACAAACCGCAAAACTTGCAATTTTTTTGCACTTGAACCTTGAAGGCATCGCATCCTATCAGTCACAGATTGACATTATTTGTTATCCTAGAACACTTTATAACACTTGTGTCTGAGCCACTTCCTCTAATAAGGGTTTTAGATGGGCATGGACATATAATAAATATAAGCTTTATTCTCAGGTGAATTTACATTTTCTTGGCTATAGATAAGCAGTCATTGAAGTGAAAAACTGTCTCTTCTTATCCCCTTTGAGTGTAATGCCTGGGCAAATGTCTCTTTGCCACTTCTGTGCTATTGAAAGTGTCATTAGTTCAGTTTCAATAGAGACAAAGCATTTTATACATGGAACAGAGTTGCTTTTATTCTGCTCCATGAGTTTTCTGGGATTTTAAACACTGCCATTTTTATTAAAGATGGATGTCTACACTGTGTTGGAGCATTAATTGTAGTTGATTCAAAGTAACCATTGTGAGAAGCTTGTGTTTTAAAGAAGACCTTTATTTTCTTTTACTAGACTTCATTATGGAGGTATCTTGCTTATCGCCATTACTTTTCTAGGGTTGTCTGTATTTGCTCTCTGGCCAAAGCAAAAAATAAGTTCCAAGTTGTGTGCAAATATCCAGTAGGCAGTGTTAAAATTATTTGCAGGATAGCCTTTTGGGAAAGGTTTTAGTTTGCTATTCCAGACTGTGTACCCCAAATTCATGTTGGGGTACAAAAAACTCTAACCTCTTTCCTTATGTCATGGTATTAGGAGGTAGGGAGGCAATTAGGATTAGATGAGGTCATGAAGATAGAGCCCTCATGAATGGACGAATACCCTTGTAACAAATCACAATAGAGCTTGTTCCCTCTCTCTGCTCTCTACCACAGGAGGATACCAGGAGAAGATGGCTGTCTACTACCCAGAAGACAGCTCTCTCCACAACCTGACAGTGTTGGCTCCCTGGTCTCAGATTTTCAGACTCCAGGACTACAGGAAATAAGCTTCTGTTGTTTATAAGCTACTCCATGTGTAGTAGCTTGTCATAGAAACCTGAATGGACTAAGACTTTGCTTTCCACTTAGAGCCTCTTATTTCATTATTGTTGCTAAAACAAAAAGAATATTTTTAATAAGTCATTCAGTGCATTTTTTTTAATGAGTGTCGCCAACTCTGCCTTCTTTTCTTTTTTTTTTTAAACATTTATTTATTTATTTATATTGGTGGGGGAGGGTAGGGTGGGGAGGGATGGGGGCAGGTGGGCCGCTTCTATTGGTCTTTCATTTGTCTGTTTTTCATCCATCTTTGTTCTTTGGCCCGTGTGGGCCTCCCATCATGGTGGCTTCTGTTGTCACAGAGCACCAGCTCTGGGCGCATGCACTCCAGAGCTCTGGCTCGGCAATTGGACACATTGGTCCAGCTGCTCCGCAGCACTTGGGATCTTCCTAGGCCAGGGATTGAACTGGCGCCCCGTGCACTGCAAGGCGGTATCCTTACCAACTGGACCACCAGGGAAGCCCCATTCAGTGCTTTTAAAAGTAAGTTCATTAATTGTAGTTGATTCAAAGTAACCATTGTGAGAAGCTTGTGTTTTAAAGAAGACCTTTATTTTCTTTTACTAGACTTCATTATGGAGGTATCTTGCTTATCGCCATTACTTTTCTAGGGTTGTCTGTATTTGCTCTCTGGCCAAAGCAAAAATAAGTTCCAAGTTGTGCAAATATCCAGTAGGCAGTGTTAAAATTATTTGCAGGATAGCCTTTTGGGAAAGGTTTTAGTTTGCTATTCCAGACTGTGTACCCCAAATTCATGTTGGGGTACAAAAAACTCTAACCTCTTTCCTTATGTCATGGTATTAGGAGGTAGGGAGGCAATTAGGATTAGATGAGGTCATGAAGATAGAGCCCTCATGAATGGACGAATACCCTTGTAACAAATCACAATAGAGCTTGTTCCCTCTCTCTGCTCTCTACCACAGGAGGATACCAGGAGAAGATGGCTGTCTACTACCCAGAAGACAGCTCTCTCCACAACCTGACAGTGTTGGCTCCCTGGTCTCAGATTTTCAGACTCCAGGACTACAGGAAATAAGCTTCTGTTGTTTATAAGCTACTCCATGTGTAGTAGCTTGTCATAGAAACCTGAATGGACTAAGACTTTGCTTTCCACTTAGAGCCTCTTATTTCATTATTGTTGCTAAAACAAAAAGAATATTTTTAATAAGTCATTCAGTGCATTTTTTTTAATGAGTGTCGCCAACTCTGCCTTCTTTTCTTTTTTTTTTTAAACATTTATTTATTTATTTATATTGGTGGGGGAGGGTAGGGTGGGGAGGGAGGGGGGCAGGTGGACCGCTTCTATTGGTCTTTCATTTGTCTGTTTTTCATCCATCTTTGTTCTTTGGCCCGTGTGGGCCTCCCATCATGGTGGCTTCTGTTGTCACAGAGCACCAGCTCTGGGCGCATGCACTCCAGAGCTCTGGCTTGGCAATTGGACACATTGGTCCAGCTGCTCCGCAGCACTTGGGATCTTCCTAGGCCAGGGATCGAACTGGCGCCCCGTGCACTGCAAGGCGGTATCCTTACCAACTGGACCACCAGGGAAGCCCCATTCAGTGCATTTTAAAGGATATGATTATTTATCTATTTCTTCTCATTTGAAGAAAATAGATTTGAAATTGTTTTAAATCATATTTGGTCCACATGAATCAAGTCAGTGTTCTGTGGACTGAGTTTTTTTTTTTTTTTTTTTAAACTTATGCGGGGTGGGGGGGGGGGGGAGGGGAGCAGGCGGGCCACTTCTCTTGGTCTTTCATTTGTCTATTTTCATCCATCTTTGTTCTTTGGCCCATGTGGGCCTCCCATCGTGGTGGCCTCTGTTGTCTCAGAGCACCAACTCTGGGCGCATGCGCTCCAGAGCTCGGGCTCGGTAATTGGACACATCGGTCCAGCCGCTCCGCGGCAGGTGGGATCTTCCTAGGCCAGGGATCAAACTGGCGCCCCTTGCACTGCAAGGCGGTGTCCTTACCCACTGGACCACCAGGGGAAGCCCTGTGGACTGAGTTTAATGTGGGATGCATACCTCCTGAGTGTAGACGGGGAACATACACAGAGGATAAGTGTCTGTACATGATATGAAGTTCTAGAAAGCGACATGGATGAGTCCCTTCCACTCTCATATAAAATGAGACGAAGTGACTTTCCCCAGGTCATGAGTATATCCAATGACAATATTGACAGAAGCATAACATCTACACATCCAAGTGTTTTTTTCACATTGTTTTTGGTGTGAAGAAAACAAAAAATTGCACACGTGATGACAGGGACAGATGACATCAATCTTGATATGATTCTTCACTTACATGACAGTTGACTCCATGAGGATAGAAAAAATGATAACTGTTTTACTATTAAAAATTGTATAAACTTCAGCTTTTTAAATAGTCTATTTTTTCTTATAATCAAGTTTTTCTATCTACTATTGTAGAAAAGAAAGGTGAAGATATACACTTTTATAAAATAAGCAGTGATAACAGTTTGATAAATGGATATTGTGTTTTATCTAAGCATTGCTCCTATAGATAAAATATAACAAGACGAGTAGAACAGACCATCTGGGTTGAAAACTGTAGGAGAAAGGCACTTAGTTGGAAGCTTGTACATTAAATGAAAATATTTGTACTAGAAGAGTTTGATTTTTGCATGCGTGGTGGCAGGCAGTTACTTTCTTGGCTATGCTTACTCATGTTTTTTAATTCAAAGCTAAACATCTGGCAATTTAAAGAATTCTTTAAAATGCAACTTCTAGATAAGGCTACTTAGGATATAGTAAACTGTATTCTAAGGGCATTGGATAAGTAGAGTTATGAAAAATCTATGCTGGTAAACATCATGACTTCTTTCTCTGCCTTCAGCTCTCTTCCTACCTCTAATGCATCTCTCAGGGTACTCGTTTCAAGCAATCTTTTAATGACGAGTCACTGTGGGCCAGGTATCGTACTAGGTGATTTATACAGATTATTGTATTTAGTTTTCAAAATTACTCTGTGTCTGAAGGCTAACTGGAACTGCTATGAACGCTTTTATGATATTGAACACACTCTGAATTGACAGCTCAAACCTGGTGTATTTTGTTCCAAAATCCAAAAAGACACACCTAGCAGTGTGCTTTCTTTGTAATAAGTGATAGAAGGTATAGTAAGTTTCTCTCACTTTATAAGCAGTATCCTGCTATTTCCTAGACACAGACCTCTGAAACTACACTGATTTATCTTCTACCATCTCATGCGTGAGTCTTATTAAGGCATCTGGGATTCTTTGTTCCTAATCCCAAGACGCAAAAACACCAGGTCATGAGTATATCCAATGACAATATTGACAGAAGCATAACATCTACACATCCAAGTGTTTTTCACATTGTTTTTGGTGTGAAGAAAACAAAAATTCACGTGATGACAGGGACAGATGACATCAATCTTGATATGATTCTTCACTTACATGACAGTTGACTCCATGAGGATAGAAAAAATGATAACTGTTTTACTATTAAAAATTGTATAAACTTCAGCTTTTTAAATAGTCTATTTTTTCTTATAATCAAGTTTTTCTATCTACTATTGTAGAAAAGAAAGGTGAAGATATACACTTTTATAAAATAAGCAGTGATAACAGTTTGATAAATGGATATTGTGTTTTATCTAAGCATTGCTCCTATAGATAAAATATAACAAGACGAGTAGAACAGACCATCTGGGTTGAAAACTGTAGGAGAAAGGCACTTAGTTGGAAGCTTATACATTAAATGAAAATATTTGTACTAGAAGAGTTTGATTTTTGCATGCGTGGTGGCAGGCAGTTACTTTCTTGGCTATGCTTACTCATGTTTTTTAATTCAAAGCTAAACATCTGGCAATTTAAAGAATTCTTTAAAATGCAACTTCTAGATAAGGCTACTTAGGATATAGTAAACTGTATTCTAAGGGCATTGGATAAGTAGAGTTATGAAAAATCTATGCTGGTAAACATCATGACTTCTTTCTCTGCCTTCAGCTCTCTTCCTACCTCTAATGCATCTCTCAGGGTACTCGTTTCAAGCAATCTTTTAATGACGAGTCACTGTGGGCCAGGTATCGTACTAGGTGATTTATACAGATTATTGTATTTAGTTTTCAAAATTACTCTGTGTCTGAAGGCTAACTGGAACTGCTATGAACGCTTTTATGATATTGAACACACTCTGAATTGACAGCTCAAACCTGGTGTATTTTGTTCCAAAATCCAAAAAGACACATCTAGCAGTGTGCTTTCTTTGTAATAAGTGATAGAAGGTATAGTAAGTTTCTCTCACTTTATAAGCAGTATCCTGCTATTTCCTAGACACAGACCTCTGAAACTACACTGATTTATCTTCTACCATCTCATGTGCGTGAGTCTTATTAAGGCATCTGGGATTCTTTGTTCCTAATCCCAAGACGCATTTAATATAACATTCTCAATACAGTAAACAATCTAGCATAGCATTCTATGGCATATAGAGATTATAGGCACTATATGATGAGAGAGGGTGGAAAACAAAATGGTAAAGATACCCTTTGTCTGTGAGAAGCCAACTGCTTCTAATTATCTTTGTTAGGTTTTTTAATAATGGGTTAATTCAGTAGCTATGTACTAACAACTGGTGAACCATAGTGATTTTTCCTTATCCAGAACTGCAAATTAAGTTTGTGATAAGACTCAGTCATTCTCCAAGACTCCTCAAGCTTTGCACCAGCCAGCTAGGACATGTGGTATGGACATATGGTATGAACTAACTCCCCTGTGTTTAAAAATATTTTTTTACAGATTTAATGTTTTCAGTTCACTGAGGCAGTGGTATCACTTTTACATGACTGTATTTTGAGGAAGGTGGGAAAGAAAGGGTGGGGGAGGGGAAGCTTTAGTGAAAGTAGAGAAAATAGCTGTGTGGAGAGGCCAGCCTGACAGAGGCTGTGACATTCAGAGCAGAGGGAGCCAACTCCCAGCCTCCATCAAGGAACTGGGAATGCACAAATGCCCTGAACTTCTCTTTCTCCAAGACCCTGCTCTGGTCCCTTGTATTGGCCAAATCAGCCAGAAACTGAATTTCCTAGGTGGCTCAGTGGTAAGGAATCTGCCTGCCAATGCAGGAGACACAGGAGACATGAGTTCAGTCCTTGAGTTGGGAAGATCCCCTGGAGAAGGAAATAGCAACCCACTCCAGTATCCTTCCCTGAAAAATTCCACAAACCGAGGAGGCTGGCGGGCTGTAGCCCATGGGGTGGCAAAGAATCGGACACGACTGAGCACACACTCTGTTTAACAAGATAACCGGGAGCCAGGAGCCAGAGGAGGCTGCAACTATCTGTGCGGAGAGATCAGCCTCTGGGAGAACAAGCAGAGTAAATAAAGATGGAGAACTTGATGGATGGGAATGCTGATGACAGAAAATAATCAAAATACAGGCCATTTACAATTTAAGCACATGGCAGCTAGCTGTTGATAGATTACGATAGATAGCTTCCTGCGAACCTTGTGGAATTCTTGATCTTCAAAGGAGAAGATTTCACATTGGGATCAAAAAGACTTGACTTTTCCTCAGAGTTTCAGGCAGGAAAAGTTTATTAAAGAAAAAAAAGCATGGAGAAAGCTTCCAACTAAAGGAACTGGAAGGGGAATTGAAGAGTATCCCCAGAAGCCAGTTTAGACAAGGCATTTTGTACTTTCCAGTTGGTTATTAACAGTAGATGAAAAGAATATCTTAAGGCTGTAAAGGTCTTCCTAGGCCCACACTCACAACATTAACAGAAGATTAGCCAGAGGATGGTCTCCAGGCTCCAGGACTAGATGAGACATTCCAACACAAAATAGTTTGCCACCATTAGACAAGTTAGTTTCAGAGTAGATCTTTATCCTGGCAATTTCAGACTAGAAAGTGTTTGTTTTCCCTCCTCCTCCTCCTCCTTGGAAACCGCTGGCCTTTTTACCAGCAGTTCACCCCTTTCACTGTTAAGAGGGAAATGAACAAGGCTGTAAAATTATAACGTTTACAGCATCTTACAGATTTCTCTCAAGCATGAATCTTGGTCTACATTTTACTGATTCTATTCTTACATGGCACGGGAAGCTCAGTTGAACTTCTGTGTCCAGTTTTGAATGCCTGTGCTTGGGATCACCTCCTTCTTTTTTGTTTAAAGCTGGTCATTTGACCCATTCCTACAGAATGGGTACATTTTAAAGAATTTAGGTCTGAAGGTACAAAAAGTAAATAATAAATAAAGTAAAATAAAATGCTTTGGTTTCTAGAATCTGGATAAACACCATTCCACCAAAGTTCTACTCCATTAGAAATCCGCTCATATCTGTTTCTTTTTTTCTCCCTTAAGGTTTANCTAGGGAANTTNTTTCTNTTCTCTCCTTTGGTGGGATGAAAGTAATTGAGGATAACACTTGAAAGTATATTNTTACTCCCCTAGCCATTTTAAAACTAACCATATTTCCTTTTAATTATTTTCTGAAGCAGAGTAAATGAACTTGATGGAGGGAATAGACTAATCAAAATACAGGCCATTTACAATTTAAGCACATGGCAGCTAGCTGTTGATAGATTACGATAGATAGCTTCCTGCGAACCTTGTGGAATTCTTGATCTTCAAAGGAGAAGATTTCACATTGGGATCAAAAAGACTTGACTTTTCCTCAGAGTTTCAGGCAGGAAAAGTTTATTAAAGAAAAAAAAGCATGGAGAAAGCTTCCAACTAAAGGAACTGGAAGGGGAATTGAAGAGTATCCCCAGAAGCCAGTTTAGACAAGGCATTTTGTACTTTCCAGTTGGTTATTAACAGTAGATGAAAAGAATATCTTAAGGCTGTAAAGGTCTTCCTAGGCCCACACTCACAACATTAACAGAAGATTAGCCAGAGGATGGTCTCCAGGCTCCAGGACTAGATGAGACATTCCAACACAAAATAGTTTGCCACCATTAGACAAGTTAGTTTCAGAGTAGATCTTTATCCTGGCAATTTCAGACTAGAAAGTGTTTGTTTTCCCTCCTCCTCCTCCTCCTTGGAAACCGCTGGCCTTTTTACCAGCAGTTCACCCCTTTCACTGTTAAGAGGGAAATGAACAAGGCTGTAAAATTATAACGTTTACAGCATCTTACAGATTTCTCTCAAGCATGAATCTTGGTCTACATTTTACTGATTCTATTCTTACATGGCACGGGAAGCTCAGTTGAACTTCTGTGTCCAGTTTTGAATGCCTGTGCTTGGGATCACCTCCTTCTTTTTTGTTTAAAGCTGGTCATTTGACCCATTCCTACAGAATGGGTACATTTTAAAGAATTTAGGTCTGAAGGTACAAAAAGTAAATAATAAATAAAGTAAAATAAAATGCTTTGGTTTCTAGAATCTGGATAAACACCATTCCACCAAAGTTCTACTCCATTAGAAATCCGCTCATATCTGTTTCTTTTTTTCTCCCTTAAGGTTTAACTAGGGAAATTATTTCTGTTCTCTCCTTTGGTGGGATGAAAGTAATTGAGGATAACACTTGAAAGTATATTATGCCTCCCCTAGCCATTTTAAAACTAACCATATTTCCTTTTAATTATTTTCTGTATCATGTTATCAAATATTTACCTTCTTCACAGCAGCAATAGCTATTCTTAAAACCATTTACTTCTACAATAGCATTGTCCTAATTCTTTTCTTTTTAATGTCCAAAGATGTGTGTTTTACATCCGTATGCCAACCAAGTGGCTGTGGGACGGAGAAGTTTTTGTTCTATTTTGTTTAGTCTTGTGTTTCTGGGTGGGATTTTGAGCTAATACATTTTGAAATACCAAAATCATATATGTGGAGTCTAATGATATCATAAATGAAACTGCATAATAAATAAATAGTAAGTCGTAAACTGAAATTCCAAATATTTTTAAGACAAAAATCAAGCAATACCTCTTTAATTGTCCATTTCAGAGAAAGCCTCTCACCAATCAAATGTTTGCCTTACATTGAACTCTAAATAGTGCAAGGGCACTCCTAAGACTGGCAAGAATCCTCATTCTTTTCTGAATTTATATAGGCTAGAGTTTAACAACTAAATGAAAGTTTAAATAAAACATATTAAAACTTAGGACACGTATTTTCTCTTGCACTGGTTAAGGAACTTTGGGCTACAGAAAAAGAATGAAATCATTCATGATAAAACATCTGGTTGAGTTTTGCTAGTTCTTTATATTTTAAACATTCCAGCTTTCCTTATTTGAGTGAATAATATTTAAGTGGGATAATTGTTACCATTCAAAATGCTGATCTTTCAAAAAAGAGCATTGTATTGTTTGTGGAGCCTTAGTAATGTGGGAAACTGTTGTTTTTCATTCAATTTATTTGCTCAAACTTTTTGATGAACATTGCATACCCTAGCAGAAATGATGTGGTGTAGATAGTGGATATTCTAGTTCTTTGACTCAAGCTCTCTACTCACCTAAACCCAGAGTTAGAGTGTCTCTTGGAACATAGAACTTCTTGTCCAGTACATGCCCCCCTTATAAAAAGGAATTTGGGCAAACTCTGGTAGAACTGTAAATAAAATACGTAGTTTAGTTGCATCAGGATGGGCACCAACAAGAATGAAATGATTGCTTATCCCCCAGGGGAAACTGCAACTATTAAAATAAGACAAAATTTAGGGCTGTTTTTAAGTGAAGAAAAATAGTTTTGTTTGATTTTATTACATACAGATTTTGCTTTTACAAAATGTGGAACAGATGGGAAAATTCAGTTACCATCATAGCAGTTTTTACATATCTATTCCATTTGAAAAATAGATATAAAGATGATGATGATAATTTCCAAATTACCATTAATTTATCTGTTTTAGTGATGGTCAGCTGGTGAATTTAGATAATGGAGCATTTTAAACGAATTTTTATTATGGCAAATTTTAACTGTGTAAAAAATAGAACAGTATAATGAAATTGCATTACTCATCATTAAGTCTTAACAATCTTGAGCATAGAATTAATATTTTTAACGTAATTTCTGAAAATTTGAGAACTATGAGGTATATAAGGTATTAGCCCAATAGTATGAGAGTATTTTACAGATGTGACTGTCAAGGGCTAAAGGAATGAAGTGAAAACTATGGCCTTCGTCCACTCCTGGAAAGCGGTAGGTCACCACTACTATTGGTAGTGACAAAATTTCAGCTTTGGTGAAAAATCTTTATCAAAAATAGAAGAACTTAGGGACATGGATAAGAATGACATATGCCTAAACCCTTAAAAGAAGGTGAAAGCATTAAGAGTTAGAAACACCAGCTGTCAGAGAGAGGCAATCTGAAGTGGACCTTGTACATCCAAATCCCCAAATCCAATAGTTCTGAGAGCTGGACATCCCCAACATGCTGACACTCAGAACTGGGGCACTGCTCTGGTTTGTTCTAGAAACCTGCTCTTCTGTGCTGGAATTATGAGGAAAGAAGAACTGATGCAGTGACAGACAAATACAAAGGGGAAAGAGAAGAGAGGCAGGAGCCAAGATAGGATCAGAGATCAATTTTGATTTCTCTCCCACATGTTTTTTAAAACTGCTAAAACTAAAAGAATTTTGGACTCTGATGATTATCTGCTTATTTATACATGAATTCTGTATATAAGTGTCAGGTGGTATGTAACTTCTTGTAAGTTAGAAACATCTGGAAGTCAATACTCATGCTTGTGTAGAATCTTCACTGAGATTTTCATTTCAGAGCAGGGCCTAAGGTTCCAATAAATAGGTTTGCCTGAAGCTCTGACATGCATGATCTACTTTTCTCTGAAATGCTGGTCTGCTTTGAATCCAGAGTACTAGAGTTGTTTATGCACCAACTTCCTTTGAAGATAAAATGAGACAATATATTTAAAATTTTGTTTCTTTTATAGAGACCCCCAGCCTTTAAAATATTGCTTTTCTATTTTTTTTTCCCTCTGAAGGACTCATTAGGTAATACTCTCAGGCCAGTTGTCTTCAGATTTTCTTTCTCAAATTACAAAAATTGGATCACTTTTGGCAATTTTCTAATTTCACAAATGAAAAGCATAGTATTTTAAAAATAGTATCAGCCTATAAAACAAAATAACTTAAGTTCTGGCCAATTTTTTGCAGATTTCTTCTATTTAAGCATATGTGTTTTATAAAGTCTCAAATCCTGTTGTAGTTTCTGTGTGTACAAAAAGAAAGCTGAATTTAGGCTACTATTTACTCAATTAGTAGGAGACACTTGGCTATTAATTGTTGTTTTAGAAGCTCAAACCAGCATATAAGTAACATCTCATTCAAAATTGAGTCTTTCTCAGTTCAGGAGTAGTTTAAATCAGACAACATAATTTTTAGAAGTATCTAAAGTGAGACTTGGACACTTACCCCCACAAAAAGAAGTTTTATCTTTTTTCCTTCAATAGTTCAGCAGTTCAAAAAATATGTGAAGCAATCAGTATACATTTGGATAATTTTCTGGCATAATTTTTCTAATCAGTTCACTCTGATTGGAGGGTAACCTTAGGGAATGGCTCACAAAGTGTTGCATTTGGTTGGAGAAGATAACGCATGGATCAGGGGATATGGATTCTGTCAGTGTGGTTTGGCTGTGCATTGCTCAGGGCCATCTGATGGGGAAGCCACAGAGAAACACAAGTGGGTTGAGGACAGTAAGGGAAGGTTAAAGATAGGAAATAAATGCATGCTGCAAGATAGACTTCATTTAATTTGCACCAAGGCCTTTGGCTGATATCATTAGGACAGGACATTTCTATGACTTTCTCTGTTCTTTGATCTGCTGGTCAACAACCCTTATAATTCAGACACTGATTTTAATGCCTTGTCTGAACCTGTTCTCTAAGTTTAAGTCCTTTGCCATTTGTCCTAAGCTTAGGTGGAACTGACAAACTATACAATCACACTTGCCTTTGTAGTCCTTTGATCAAATATACCCACTTTTCTGACTCAATCTCATATCAAGATTGAATTAAAATTTTAAGAAAAGATCTCCTTCGGCTAATGAAACATTCCCTAATAAGTATTAGTATCAAAGACAAAAAGCAAATTACATCACTATTTTCGTTTATTTAACTGCTGTTTCCAATGCAAGATGCTTATTCATTCAGGGACAGTAGGCCAAAAGGGAAGGGTAGTTTCAGCTGTGAAAAACAGATAATCTGAGTTTTTCTTAGACTACAGACTGATGAGTGAATGAAGATAAATATATCTGAATATTTATGAACACTATATAGTCTATATTTTTTGATTTTTTATTAATTTGTTTTTATTTTACTTTTACAGAATTTTGTTTTTTATGCTATATATATCTAGATTTTTACAGATAGTTTGCCTTCACTCTTTCTTTCCAAGTGACCAAGTAACCACTTGATGTACTAGAGCATTTAAAGGGGAGTAGGGAGGGACTCAGAGTTCCTTCTTTTAAAATTCACTGTGTAAGCCATCTTCGTTTGTCTTCCTCTCCACCCCTTGCCATGTTACAGATGTTCATCAGTCATTTCTACCTTTACCAAATTAAACGCTGATGAATTGCATGCCATTGATTAAGAAGTAGTACACTGAAATAATAGTGCAATATGTTAGATTGTATATAATTTTAAAATATCTTGATTACTTAAAAACTCTTCAAATATGCAGAATAAAACTACTGCATTTTTACACTGATAAATTTCTAAATGTGTTGTATTCTTAGAGAGTAACTGATAGACTTAGAAAGTAATTTTTCATGTCTGTTTTTTTCTCATTTTTATAGAAATAAATGCATGCTGCAAGATAGACTTCATTTAATTTGCACCAAGGCCTTTGGCTGATATCATTAGGACAGGACATTTCTATGACTTTCTCTGTTCTTTGATCTGCTGGTCAACAACCCTTATAATTCAGACACTGATTTTAATGCCTTGTCTGAACCTGTTCTCTAAGTTTAAGTCCTTTGCCATTTGTCCTAAGCTTAGGTGGAACTGACAAACTATACAATCACACTTGCCTTTGTAGTCCTTTGATCAAATATACCCACTTTTCTGACTCAATCTCATATCAAGATTGAATTAAAATTTTAAGAAAAGATCTCCTTCGGCTAATGAAACATTCCCTAATAAGTATTAGTATCAAAGACAAAAAGCAAATTACATCACTATTTTCGTTTATTTAACTGCTGTTTCCAATGCAAGATGCTTATTCATTCAGGGACAGTAGGCCAAAAGGGAAGGGTAGTTTCAGCTGTGAAAAACAGATAATCTGAGTTTTTCTTAGACTACAGACTGATGAGTGAATGAAGATAAATATATCTGAATATTTATGAACACTATATAGTCTATATTTTTTGATTTTTTATTAATTTGTTTTTATTTTACTTTTACAGAATTTTGTTTTTTATGCTATATATATCTAGATTTTTACAGATAGTTTGCCTTCACTCTTTCTTTCCAAGTGACCAAGTAACCACTTGATGTACTAGAGCATTTAAAGGGGAGTAGGGAGGGACTCAGAGTTCCTTCTTTTAAAATTCACTGTGTAAGCCATCTTCGTTTGTCTTCCTCTCCACCCCTTGCCATGTTACAGATGTTCATCAGTCATTTCTACCTTTACCAAATTAAACGCTGATGAATTGCATGCCATTGATTAAGAAGTAGTACACTGAAATAATAGTGCAATATGTTAGATTGTATATAATTTTAAAATATCTTGATTACTTAAAAACTCTTCAAATATGCAGAATAAAACTACTGCATTTTTACACTGATAAATTTCTAAATGTGTTGTATTCTTAGAGAGTAACTGATAGACTTAGAAAGTATATCATTATTATCTATGTCTGTCTCTCTCTAACCTTCTTCCTCTATTTGTATTTGTATAAATACGTAGAGAAATGTCTATGATATATACTAAGTATATTTTAAATATTATAAATATATTATCAAGAAAACATAAAGGTTCGCTTCTGATCACAAAACAAAATGCAGTAAATGTTTTTTTAGCCTTTTTTTCTCTTTTTTCCCCATCATGCTTCTTTTATTTATATTTATTTTCATCCATCTTTTTATTCTTCGCTCTTTGTGGGCCTCTCAATGAAGTGACCTCTCTCACTGCAGAGCACCGGCTCTGGGTGCATGTGCTCCAGAGCTTTGGTGGTAATTGGACATACCTGTCCAGCTGCTCTGCAACACGTGGGATCTTCCTGGGCCACGGCTCGAACCAGTGCCCCTTGCACTGCAAGGCAGACTCTTTACCCAGTGGACCACCAGGGAAGCCCTGTAGGAAATGACTGAAGTGGATTTTAACATATATGTGAATTCACTGAATCCAGAGATGAAAAGGACTTCTCAGCGTAGTAGAGTCAGTTCTGGTCGTTATTTGTCTAGTAAGTAAAGTGTACTGTTTCTATGGATATTGCATTTGGGAAAAACCATAACTATTAACATACTCATGGTTTCATAAAGTCAATAGAATGACTCACCCTTTAGTGGTAGGAAGACTCTTAACATTTAAAATACATTGTATATTTTGAGCATAGCATATATTTCATAATTTAAAGCTACATTTCAAAGAGTTTGTTTGTTATTAAAATGAATGATAAACTCAGTGCCACTACACAATTTTCTATATATTGATTTTAAGAAAAATATTTAAAGAACTGTGTATAATGTTTGGTAGTACACTGTGGAAAAAAAAGTTCCTTTGACTATATTTGGTCAAAATTGGTCTCAATGGTAACTAACACCCTAAGAGAAACAAAACAAAACTACATTACTACAAAAAATAGACATTTTTTTGAAGTAATTTTATAGGTAATTTTTAACGGATTAAAAATGACATACATGTTTTCATGTAACTGTGCAGCATTTGGTTTTTCATTTAGCCAGATATTACCTATTCTCTGCTAAATTAATTAAGTCTGTACATTCATGGTGTAGAGCAGCAATGCTCACTCAGTGAAAGTCAGATTAATGTAACATGCCTTCGAAAATTTTTACCTAGAATTCTGTAATTTGCCAAAAAATTAAACTATGACTGTAAAATAAAAATATTTTCATATAAAGCAAAACCATAAAAGGAGAGGAGAAAATTTCTGTATTGAAAAAAGATAGCAAATATCAAGAAAATATGAAAAATATTTATCTTGAGCCTTTAATATAATTTCAAATTTTATATACTGTAAGAAATTCAAGAGTTTGACAAATCAACAGTTGTAGAAGGAGTTGTGAAAATCCTCTCTCACTGCAGAGCACCGGCTCTGGGTGCATGTGCTCCAGAGCTTTGGTGGTAATTGGACATACCTGTCCAGCTGCTCTGCAACACGTGGGATCTTCCTGGGCCACGGCTCGAACCAGTGCCCCTTGCACTGCAAGGCAGACTCTTTACCCAGTGGACCACCAGGGAAGCCCTGTAGGAAATGACTGAAGTGGATTTTAACATATATGTGAATTCACTGAATCCAGAGATGAAAAGGACTTCTCAGCGTAGTAGAGTCAGTTCTGGTCGTTATTTGTCTAGTAAGTAAAGTGTACTGTTTCTATGGATATTGCATTTGGGAAAAACCATAACTATTAACATACTCATGGTTTCATAAAGTCAATAGAATGACTCACCCTTTAGTGGTAGGAAGACTCTTAACATTTAAAATACATTGTATATTTTGAGCATAGCATATATTTCATAATTTAAAGCTACATTTCAAAGAGTTTGTTTGTTATTAAAATGAATGATAAACTCAGTGCCACTACACAATTTTCTATATATTGATTTTAAGAAAAATATTTAAAGAACTGTGTATAATGTTTGGTAGTACACTGTGGAAAAAAAAGTTCCTTTGACTATATTTGGTCAAAATTGGTCTCAATGGTAACTAACACCCTAAGAGAAACAAAACAAAACTACATTACTACAAAAAATAGACATTTTTTTGAAGTAATTTTATAGGTAATTTTTAACGGATTAAAAATGACATACATGTTTTCATGTAACTGTGCAGCATTTGGTTTTTCATTTAGCCAGATATTACCTATTCTCTGCTAAATTAATTAAGTCTGTACATTCATGGTGTAGTGCAGCAATGCTCACTCAGTGAAAGTCAGATTAATGTAACATGCCTTCGAAAATTTTTACCTAGAATTCTGTAATTTGCCAAAAAATTAAACTATGACTGTAAAATAAAAATATTTTCATATAAAGCAAAACCATAAAAGGAGAGGAGAAAATTTCTGTATTGAAAAAAGATAGCAAATATCAAGAAAATATGAAAAATATTTATCTTGAGCCTTTAATATAATTTCAAATTTTATATACTGTAAGAAATTCAAGAGTTTGACAAATCAACAGTTGTAGCAGGAGTTGTGAACATATTTCTCTGGATTATATCTTCTTCCCCTTGTTTATATCTGTTTTTGAATTTCAGAAATTGGCTACTATATCATATCTGTTGATAACTCCAATGCCTCACCTTCTTTTCTCTTCACTCTTAGGGGTTGTCTTCTCTTTGAGAATTATTTTTTGGCCATGTACTATTAAGTCAAGAGGAAATAAGCCCATTATCCTTACCTAAAATTTAGAATCTTTAGATTCCTTAATCAGAATGTCTTAAGTAGACTTGTGATTACTATTTTGCCAGGACTTATATTGTCATAATGCTTTTTGTATTTCTGTGTCACTCAGCTGCCTGATTTCAATATTTTGCTTCAGAAGATGACAGTTATCTTTCTGACTGGGTCAACTTTCAGTGCTCATGATTTTGATGTTTTTATCTTAGTACATATTTCTTAATAAGATGATAGTGGGAGAGGGAGCCAAGATGGCAGAGGAATGAGAAGAGGATTTCACTAGCTCCCAATAGAATCACCAGAACTAATCAAGAAATGAAACACCACCAAGAAACCAGCCTCTAGACGACAAAAGAAGTCCTCAGATCTACAAGGGTCTGAGAGCGAGCAGCCAGAGCTTTCCCAGAGCTCCCGTACCAGGGACCCCGTACCCCAGCCCCCATACCAGACCAGGTGGAGAGAGAGCTGGCAAGTGCGCCTGACAATGAAAAGCAGCGCTCTGCGTGAGAATCCCGCTGGGCCAATACTGGAACACCAGGCACCAGATGAGCTGAGACAATGCTAGCGGGGGCTTGCAAAATGAAACAGGGAAATCCCCCGCGGGTTGAAGTACAGGATCCCGGCTGGAGCCAAACAGGAAAGCTCATGCCCACCTTTGGGGATTAGTACTGGAGCTGGCAGTGCTTGTGCCAGCAGCTCAAAGGAGCATGCAGTCCCAGAGCTGCAAGGGGTCCTGACTGCAAAAAACCTGATCCTCACAGAAACCTAAGATGTAAGCAGCCGTCCAGCCCTGACACCCAATCCCCACCAGTACGAACTAGGGAAATCTGGGACAACATCAAGCGCAAGCTGGTGGAAGGTTCAGACGCAGATGAGAAGATAAAAACCATGGACAGTATTTTCTTTCTTTTCTTTTTAATTTTTTTTTCTTTTTGCCACTGCTTCCTCTCTCTATGCTTTAACTGTAAAATCTTTTTATATCTACTGCTATCCTCTCTGTAAATATTTCCTATCTTACTGTCTCTACTATTGTTTTCCCGCTGTGCTAAACTCAACCACACACTAATCTTTGTTACCTAACCCTACGAAATCCTTGCAACATGAATCTATTCCTTCTCATTACCCATACATTCTCCTTCTTCTCACCCCCAACACATAGCTTAGTTAAAAAATGCTTCCATGGTTATATTCCCAGCCAGGACCTTGCTCTGGATCTGTTTTTCCAGGCAGCGTTTTAATTAAAGTAGAGATTAATGATCAAGTACCAACTTTGATTGCGCCATTTGCCACAAAAATTTCCTATACTTTATCCCTTTAAGACTGTTCAGTTGTGGTTATTGATATGTATGTATATTTTCCCATTATGTTAGAAAATATTTGCATGATTTTATGACTGTCATCTACCAAGGATGTACCTTTTGCCCCTCATATGCTTATACTGGAACTAATACCATTGAACACCATAGCAAACCAGACATAGAGCCTACACTTTCTGGCCAGAGATCAAAACAAGGATCCTTGGAGTGTAGGCCCTGACTCCCAAGACCCTACACTATCAAAAAACACACACTAGAGATTATCCACCTGCAAACAAGACCTATCACCATCTAAGACACAAACCACCAAACCCTTCTACAAGGACAGAAACCAAAAGGAAGGGAGAATTCAACCATGAAGCCTGCGGGGGAAAAGACCTCATTCACACAGATACATACAAAGAAACAAAAATTAATATAATAATGAAAAGACAGAGAAACATCACACAAATGAAGGAACAAATCAGAGAAACCCAGTTACAAATGACAGAAGATGAGATAGACAAATTACCAGAAAGAGAATTCAGAAGAGCAGTACTAGTGAGTATCCAAAACTCCAAAAACAGAATATTAGCGGAAATTAGTGCACTGAGAAGAGACATGCAAGAAATGAAAAATAAGCAAATAGAGATAAACAACTGAACTTAAAAATACTATAGAAGGTCTCAACTGTAGAGTATCAGAGGCAGAAGAACAGATAAGTGAGCTGAAAGACAGAATATTGGAAATAACTGCTGAAGAACAGAACAAAGCACCAAGAATCAAAAGAACTGAGGATAGCCTCAGAGACCTATAGGACAATATCAAATGCACCAAAATTAGAATTATGGGAGTCCAAAAAGAAGACGAGGGAAAGAAAGGCTATGAAAAAATTCTTGAAGAGATTATAGTTGAAAACTTCCACAGGATGGGAAAGGAAATAGTCAATCAAGTCCAAGAAGCACAAAGAGTTCCATACAGCATAAACACCAGAAGAAACACACGAAGGCACATTCTAATCAAGCTAACACAGACTAAATATAAGGACAGAATACTTAAAGCAGCAAGGAGCAAACAGCAAATAACATACAAAGGAAACCCCATACGTTTAACTGCTGATCTATCAACAGAAGCCCCGCAGGACATATTTAAATGGCTAAAAGAGAATAACCTACAACTAAGAATTCTCTACCGGGCAAGGATCTCATTCAGAATTGATGGTGAAGTCAAAAGCTTCACAGACAAGCAAAAGCTAAAAGAATTTTGTATCATGAAACCAGCCCTACATCAAGTGTTAAACAGCCTGATATAGCCAATAAATACAAGAGTAGGAGAGGTCCTACAAATCAAAACCCAAACATCTAAGAAGATGACAATAGGAACATTGGTATCAATAATTAATTTGAATGTAAACAAACTAAATGCTCCAACCGAAAGACACAGACTGACTGAATGGATTCAAAACCAAAACCCATATATATGCTGTTTACAAGAAACCCACTTCAGACCTAGAGACATTCATAGACTGAAAGTGAGAGGATGGAAAAAGATACTGCATGCAAATGGAAATCACAAGAAAGCTGGAGTAGCAATCCTCATATCAGACAAAATAGACTTTAAAATAAAGAAGATTATAAGAGACAAGGCAGGTCACTACATAATGACCCAGGGATCGATCCAAGAGGAGGACATAACAATCATAAATATCTATGCACCCAACACAGGAACACCTCAATACATAAGACAAGCACTTTCAGACATAAACGAAGAAATCAACAATAACACAGTAATAGTAGGAGACTTTAACACTCCACTCACACCAATGGACAGATCATCAAAACAGGAAATTAATAGAGAAACACAAGCCTTAAATGACACAGTAGAATAAATGGATCAAATTGATATCTTTAGGACCTTCCATCCAAAAGCAGAAGAATACACTTTCTTCTCAAGGGCTCATGGAACATTCTCCAGGATGGATGACATCTTGGGTCACAAATCAAACCTCAGTCAATTCAAGAAAATTGAAATTATATCAGTCATCTTCTGTGACCACAATGTAATGAGACTAGATATCAACTGCAGGAAAAAAAATGTTAAAAACACAAACACATGGAGATTAAACAACACACACCTAAAAAAAAAAAAAAAAAAGATTACCGAGCAAATCAAAGGAGAAATTAAAAAATTCCTAGAAGAAATGACAGTGAACACACGACAGTACAAAACCTATGGGATACTGCAAAAGCAGTTCTAAGAGGGAAGTTTATAGCAATACAGTCCTACCTCAAAAAACTAGAAAAATATCAAACCAATGACCTAACCCTACACTTAAAGCAACTGGAGAAAGAAGAATAAAAACACCTCAAAGTCAGCAGAAAAAGAGAAATCATAATGATCAGAGCAGAAATAAATGAAAAAGAAATGAAAGAAACAATAGTAAAGATAAATAAAACAAAAAGCTGGTTCTTCGAAAAGATTAACAAAATTGACAAACCGCTGTCTGGCCAGACTTATCAAGAAAAAGAGAGAGAAGAACCAGATCACCAAAATCAAAAATGAAACAGGAGAGATTACAAGAGATAATGCAGAAATTCAATGGATTATAAGAAACTATTATGAACAACTATATGGCAACAAACTGAACAACCTGGAAGAAATGAACAGTTTCTTGGAAAAGATTAATCTTCCAAGCTTGAACCAGGAAGAAACACAAACTATGAACAGCCCAATCACAAGCTAAGAAATCAAATTTGTGATGAGAAATCTGCCCCAAAATAAAAGCCCAGGGCCAGATGGCTTCACAGCCAAATTCTACCAAACATTTAGAGAAGAACTATTGCCTGTCCTTATAAAACTCTTTCAAAAAATTGCACAGGAAGGAACACTTCCAAACACATTCTATGAGGCCACCATCACCCTGATATCAAAACCAGACAAAGACAACACAAAAAAAGAAAATTATAGGCCAATTTCACTGATGAATTTACATGCCAAGATCCTCAACAAAATCCTAGCAAACAGAATTCAACAACACATCAGAAAACTCATACACCATAACCAAGTCAGGTTCATCCCAGGCATGCAAGGATTCTTTAATATCCACAAATCAATCAATGTGATACGCCATGTCAACAAATTGAGAGACAAACACCACATGATAATCTCAATAGATGAAGAAAAAGCCTTCAGTAAAGTAAGACACCCATTTATGATCAAAACTCTTCAAAAAATGGGCATAGAAGGAACCTGTCTCAACATAGTGAAAGCCATATATGAGAAGCCCACAGCGAACATTATCCTTAACAGTGAGAAACAGAAAGCATTCCCTCTAAGATCAGGAGCAAGAAAGGGGTGTCCACTTTCACAATTATTCAACATAGTCATACAAGTTGTAGCAACAGGAATAAATGAAAAAGAAATGAAAGAAACAATAGTAAAGATAAATAAAACAAAAAGCTGGTTCTTCGAAAAGATTAACAAAATTGACAAACCGCTGTCTGGCCAGACTTATCAAGAAAAAGAGAGAGAAGAACCAGATCACCAAAATCAAAAATGAAACAGGAGAGATTACAAGAGATAATGCAGAAATTCAATGGATTATAAGAAACTATTATGAACAACTATATGGCAACAAACTGAACAACCTGGAAGAAATGAACAGTTTCTTGGAAAAGATTAATCTTCCAAGCTTGAACCAGGAAGAAACACAAACTATGAACAGCCCAATCACAAGCTAAGAAATCAAATTTGTGATGAGAAATCTGCCCCAAAATAAAAGCCCAGGGCCAGATGGCTTCACAGCCAAATTCTACCAAACATTTAGAGAAGAACTATTGCCTGTCCTTATAAAACTCTTTCAAAAAATTGCACAGGAAGGAACACTTCCAAACACATTCTATGAGGCCACCATCACCCTGATATCAAAACCAGACAAAGACAACACAAAAAAAGAAAATTATAGGCCAATTTCACTGATGAATTTACATGCCAAGATCCTCAACAAAATCCTAGCAAACAGAATTCAACAACACATCAGAAAACTCATACACCATAACCAAGTCAGGTTCATCCCAGGCATGCAAGGATTCTTTAATATCCACAAATCAATCAATGTGATACGCCATGTCAACAAATTGAGAGACAAACACCACATGATAATCTCAATAGATGAAGAAAAAGCCTTCAGTAAAGTAAGACACCCATTTATGATCAAAACTCTTCAAAAAATGGGCATAGAAGGAACCTGTCTCAACATAGTGAAAGCCATATATGAGAAGCCCACAGCGAACATTATCCTTAACAGTGAGAAACAGAAAGCATTCCCTCTAAGATCAGGAGCAAGAAAGGGGTGTCCACTTTCACAATTATTCAACATAGTCATACAAGTTGTAGCAACAGGAATAAAAGAAAAAGAAATAAAAGGAATCCAGATTGGAAAGGAAGAAGTCAAACTCTCTCTATTTGCAGATGACATGATATTATACATAGAAAACCCCAAAGACACTATTACAAAACTACTAGAGCTAATGAATGAATTCAGCAGAGTCATGGAATACAAAATCAATATACAGAAATCACTGACATTCCTATATACGAACAATGAAAAATAAGAAAACGAAATCAAAAAGGCAATCCCCTTCACCACTGCAAGCAAGAGAATCGAATATCTAGGAAAAAACCTACCCAAAGAAACAAAAGAACTGTACACAGAAATTTACAAGACACCAATGAAAGTAATTAAAGAAGACTTAAACAGATGGAGAGATATCCCATGTTCTTGTGTCAGAAGAATCAATATTGTGAAAACGACCATACTACGGAATATCATCTATAGATTCAATGTGATCCCTATCAAACTACCAATGACATTCTTCAAAGAACTAGACCAAAGAATAGCACAGTTCATATGGAAGCACAAAAGAAAACTCTGGTACATGTATACAATGGAGTACTTCTCAGCTGTAAAAAGAAATGCAGAAGGATCAGCCTTAATGAGGTGGATGGATCTAGAAACTGTTATAAAAAGGGTAGTAAGTCAAAAAGAGAAAGACAAGTACAGTATACTAACACATATATGTGGAATCTAGTAAGAGGGTAATGATAACACACGCAGTGAAGTGATGGAAAAACAGACAAAGAGAACAGACCTATGGACATTGAGGGGAATGAACAGTGGGTGGGAGGCATAGATAGAGTAACATGGAAACCTGTACTATCATATGTGAAAAAGATAGCTATGGTCATTGCGCTGTGTGAATAGGAGATCCTGCAGGGGTGCTGTGCAACTGCCTGGGGGTGTGGCATGGGAGGGACTGGAGGTGGGAGGGAGCCAGAGATATGCATATAACTGATCTGGGAACATACATGTCTGTGAACAACAAAACTCTGTAAAATTTTTTTAAAAACGATGATAGTGCTTTTCACCGTTTCATAATAACAATATAAAATATAAAAAATAAAGGTTATTACTGAACATAATTATATAAAATTGAAAATGCTACAATGCTATTGATAATTTTGAGAAACAAATCTGTTTCTCAGCACTGAAATGTATCTCACTTAAATTGTTCAAAGAAATTCCAGATTATATAACAAAAGCTTTTCTCTCCATTTTTGTGTGAGATGAATATACTGCAATAAAGATTTTGGAAATAAATACTTTGGAAGATCAATTAGTACTTAGTTTTTTATAATTATTGATTGATTCATTTATTTTTGGCCATTCTGGGTTTTCACTGCTGCCACAGGCTGTTCTCTAGTTACAGGGAGTGGGGGCTACTCTCTAGTTGAGGTGAGCGGGTTTCTTGTTGTGGTGACTTTTGTTGTGGAACTAGGGCTCTACGGCACACGGGGCTTCAGTAGCCGTGGCCCATGGACTCAGCACAACAGTTGTGGCTCCGAGGCTTTATAGTATAGGCTCAATAGTTGTGACTTACAGCCTTAGTTGCTCCACAACATGTGGGATATTCCCGGGTCAGGGATTGAACCTGTGTCTTTTGCACTGGCAGGCTAACTCTTCACTGAGCTACCATAGTTTTTGTTCTGTTACATTAGCAATGAAACAAAGTCTTAGGCAAACACTGATTCATTAGTTTATTATATAATTTTTTCGCAAGGAGTTACACTATGAGAGCTCTTTCTTCAGAGGTAGGTAGTTCTTAAAAGTCTTTAAGATGTTTAAAGTCTCTCTTTACATATTAACTGCTCTTAATATATAGATATTAGATGCTTTCTGTAAGAGTGCCATGTGAATTTCTTTACCCAAAGCCTCACGACTGTCTAAAATGAATGTTCAGTCATGAGCTGCTTCTTTCAGATGAGGAAACTGGAGCTTATATAGATTAAGTAGCAGAGATACGGTACTAATCCAAACCTAAATACTATCCTGCTGCGCTCTGCTGGCTCTTTTAAATGAAAGTACTGCCTGCTTTACATGTGTGATTAGTAATCCTCTCAGTGAGATTGTTGTTGAAGAACTCTAAAGATGTTGCTAAGAACTTTCATAAGAGTCTCCTGCAAATTTTAATTATATATGAGGGTGTTCATAAGCCATGGTAACCTAAAACAAATGGGCTGCCAGGTATTTCTCCAGCAAAGATGGGTTTATTCAGAATCAGCAGAGACTTGCAGTTTGGGGTCTGCAGTGATGGTGAGCCACACAGGAGTCCCCACAGGGCAGGAGGAGTACATTTTTAAAGAGAGGGATAGGAGATTGGGTGAGCTATGGTAAACAAAAGCCAAGGGTTTCCATTGACTGCATCCTTTCCAGGAAAGAAGAGGAGTCTTGTCCTGTTGAACTCTGCTCTCTTTATACAACATGAAAGTTCTCCCATCTCTATTTGGCCAAGTTTACTATTTATTCATTTCTTACAACCATTATACTGATTCAAGTCTCCTTTTTATATCCTCTCTTTGTTGCTCCACAACCTCAAAACAACTGCCAAATCCTGCTGTCTAACACATGTCTTCTCTACTGTGTGGATTTTGTGTCTTGTGAAGCAAGCACCATTTCAGTCCAATGATATTTCTTGTGTCTAGGAAAGTGCTTGGACTATAGGAGTTACTCAACAAGCGTTTATTAGTGCAATGTTGTTTTCCTTCATGTTTCCTCTTTTCAACACCAATGCAGAGTCATCAAAACTTTTTACCAGGGCTATGAAGTATAGTCACATTACCTTGGTTGAGCTTTCAATCTTTAGCCTCTTTCTGTTCCTCTGACCTGCCAAGCATGTTGCTGCCCCAGGACATTGGACTCAACTGTTCACTAAACAGACTTCTCGCAGAGGGACATGTTGCTTTTTCCCACATCTCTCTTGTCCTCCTGTCAGTGAATATGCCTATTGAAAACAGCAGCCCCTTTCTATCCATGCCTCTCTATTTGATTATTGAAATTCCATTTCTCTGTTTTAGGTTCAGTTACTTAGGGATATCTGAGTGAAACCAGTGGGATGAAAGTGCATGTAGTCATAGAAATAGGGGGTCAAATTGTACAAGACTTGAGAGACAATTGTGATGATTATAACTTTTGCTATGAATGGTAGAAGGAGCTATTGAAGGAGAGGAATGAACAGGGAGATCAGTTAGGAAGATATTTACTACTCTAAGTGAGAGAGAGAGAGACAGAAATGGTGTCCTGTAACCCAATGTTATCAATGGAAGATACAGATAAAGTATGCCAATGAAATAGATGTAGAGTGTGAGAGAGAAGAGTAGAATGACTTTAAGGAATACTTCTTGAGAAATTTAAATGGTGGATTTTTTTATTTACTAGGTTGAGAAAAACTTTAGTTGTTAATAGGATGAGAAAGACTTCCATTTAGGACCTGTTAAGTTTGGGATATCTACATGATACTTAAGTTGAAGGTGACAAATGACCAAATAAAGGGGTGAAGTAGACAGTTGCATGAATCTAAACTTGGGACATGAATATAGAAGTTTTCAACGTGTGTGGTGTGCAAAGCTTTGAAACTGGCAGAGATCACTGAGGAGTGAGGGCAAATAGGGGAGAGGTCCAGACTGAACCCTAGGACACTTCAGCTCTTAAATGAGGAGGAACCAGCAAAAGAGACTAGAAGAAAGCAGGCGATGTGATAAGAAGAGAATGAGCATAGTGAGTTCAGAAGACAAGAGAAGGTGTTTTGAGGGGGAAGGAGACATCAGCTAGGCCAGTACTTTTTAAAATGTTTTAATTTTAATCTTAATTTTTTTTTTACCTTAACTTTTTTTCTGTTTTAGAGTATAGCTGATTAAAAACATTGTGAGCATTTCAGGTGGACAACAAAGGGCCTCAGCCATACATACACATGTATCTATTCTCCCCTAAACTCCTCTTCCATCTGGGCTCCTACATAACATGGAGTTCCATGTGCTATGTGGTGGGTCTTTGTGGGTTATCTATTTTAAATATAGCAATGTGTACATGTCGATCCCAAACTCCCTATCTCTTCCCTACATCTTTCCTCCAGCAACCATAGTTCATTCTCTAAATCTGTGAGTCTGTTTCTGTTTCATAAATAAGTTAACTAGTATCATATCTTTTCAGATTCTGCATATAAGGCATGCCAAATAATATTTTTCCTTCTCTATCTGACTTACTTTGCTTACTATGACCATCTTGAAATCCATTCATGTTGCTGCAAATGGCATTATTTCATTCTTTTTGTGGTTGAGTAATATTCCTTTATGTATACATCCCACATCTTTACCCGTTCCTCTGTTGATGGCTAGGTTGCTTGCATGTCTTGGCTATTGTGGACAGTGCTGCAGTGAACATTGGGTGTATGTATCCTTTCAGATCATATTATCTCCATGTGTATGCTGATCATATTGTCTCCATGTGTATGCTGAGGAGTGCAATTGCAGGGTTATATGATAGCTGCATAGTCTTTTTAAGGAAGATCCATGTAGTTCTCTGTAGTGGCTGTACCAATTTACATTCCCACCAAAAGAGCAGGAGGGTTCCCTTCTCTTCACACCCTCTCCAGCATTAATCGTTTGTCAATGATTAATCATATGAGGCTTGGATTGAGAAACAACAGATGTCATTTCCAGCCTTTAAAAGAATAGTTTGGTGGAGGTGACAAGATCTGTTGTTCAAAGGATGACAAAAGGGAGAGGTCCAGACTGAACCCTAGGACACTTCAGCTCTTAAATGAGGAGGAACCAGCAAAGAGACTAGAAGAAAGCAGGCGATGTGATAAGAAGAGAATGAGCATAGTGAGTTCAGAAGACAAGAGAAGGTGTTTTGAGGGGGAAGGAGACATCAGCTAGGCCAGTACTTTTTAAAATGTTTTAATTTTAATCTTAATTTTTTTTTTACCTTAACTTTTTTTCTGTTTTAGAGTATAGCTGATTAAAAACATTGTGAGCATTTCAGGTGGACAACAAAGGGCCTCAGCCATACATACACATGTATCTATTCTCCCCTAAACTCCTCTTCCATCTGGGCTCCTACATAACATGGAGTTCCATGTGCTATGTGGTGGGTCTTTGTGGGTTATCTATTTTAAATATAGCAATGTGTACATGTCGATCCCAAACTCCCTATCTCTTCCCTACATCTTTCCTCCAGCAACCATAGTTCATTCTCTAAATCTGTGAGTCTGTTTCTGTTTCATAAATAAGTTAACTAGTATCATATCTTTTCAGATTCTGCATATAAGGCATGCCAAATAATATTTTTCCTTCTCTATCTGACTTACTTTGCTTACTATGACCATCTTGAAATCCATTCATGTTGCTGCAAATGGCATTATTTCATTCTTTTTGTGGTTGAGTAATATTCCTTTATGTATACATCCCACATCTTTACCCGTTCCTCTGTTGATGGCTAGGTTGCTTGCATGTCTTGGCTGTTGTGGACAGTGCTGCAGTGAACATTGGGTGTATGTATCCTTTCAGATCATATTATCTCCATGTGTATGCTGATCATATTGTCTCCATGTGTATGCTGAGGAGTGCAATTGCAGGGTTATATGATAGCTGCATAGTCTTTTTAAGGAAGATCCATGTAGTTCTCTGTAGTGGCTGTACCAATTTACATTCCCACCAAAAGAGCAGGAGGGTTCCCTTCTCTTCACACCCTCTCCAGCATTAATCGTTTGTCAATGATTAATCATATGAGGCTTGGATTGAGAAACAACAGATGTCATTTCCAGCCTTTAAAAGAATAGTTTGGTGGAGGTGACAAGATCTGTTGTTCAAAGGAGATGACAGGATGTAATTTTAGAAAAGAAAATATGTGCACAAAGGATGGGAGTGAGAGACAGATTTTGGACACAAGAAGTACTTCCCTTTCTAAGTAAGAATTCATGAGTAGTTCTTGGCTATTGAAGACTCATCACCTGGTATACACGGGGGATGCATATATTTTAAATATTATAAATATATTATCAAGAAAATATAAAGGTTAGCATCTGATCTCAAAACAAAACACAGTAAATTTTTTTTTTAGCCTTTTTTTTTTCTTTTTCTCCATCATGCTTTTTATTTTCATCCATCTTTTTTTTTTCTTTGGCATGTGTGGGTTTCCCATTGCAGTGGCCTCTCCCGTTGCAGAGCGCTAGCTCCTAATTGGACACACGGTCCAGCTGCTCCACGGCATGTAGGATATTCCCAGGCCAGGTATCACACCGCTGCCCTCTGCACTGCAAGGAGGACTCTTTACCCACTGGACCACCAGGGAAGCCTGTGAACTGATTTTTTGTTTTTTAAAGTTAGATTCAGCTTAACATTTCTCATTGTTCCTTTAGGTTTTTATTCAAACAAGCAGAGTTGACACGAAACAGTCTTGAGAAATATGAGTAGTGAAATAACAGTTGAAAGTTCATGTTTTAAGCATGAAATTAAGGAAAATCAGATTATAGACTTAAATTTAATGTTTGGGTGTTTTATAAAATCTCAGAAAATACATAGAAACATTTTGAAACTCATAAGAAAAGTGTACTTCATAATTTATGGTAAAGATGTTTACTAGTTCACATAATTTAAAAGTAAATAACTACAAAAAATGTTTCATATTGGTGAAATTGCTATGAAGTATTCATTCCTTAAAATATGTTTGTGTCTGTATTTTCACAGTCTATGAAGCACTAATGTAAAATAGATTTTTAACAGGTCTTGTACATTTGATACCACTGTCATGGGACTAATGTGTAATTTTGCATCCATATATGATCAGTGATTTAATCATTTGATGTATATGTTAGTGTTTACTACCTTATATCCAGAAACTAGTGATATTATAAACTGATTTTCTTGAATCATGATCTAGTGATTAGAACATTGGATTAGCTGTCAGGAAAATTAGATCTGATTAACAACTCCGGATCTCAGTTTCATTATCTCAGAAAAACTGTATTTACTTTGTCTCGCTTTTTAAGGTGGAAGGAAGGATCAAAGAAAAAAATATAGCCTCTTTCAATATGTTATCGATATTTCTTGATATTTTAATACTATCTTACATTAATAAAACAAATTATATTACTCCTCAGTATTTGTCCCGACCATGGCTTCGTCAGCGCAGACCTAGGATTATCAACGCAGGCCCTAAAGGGGGGGAGTGGGAATTGAGAGGACAAGAGACACGAGAAATGGAGACAAGACAGGCGTCTGATCAAGTCTCGTTTTATTGCAAAAACAAGGGGGTATTTATGCTACACAGAAACAGGAAGGAGCTACTCATAAGCCAATCGTGTAAAGGTCAGATGCACACGCTTCCGACCCCATAGGAATGCAAGGAAGCATGCACTGATCACGAGCACGGAAACTAGGAACCACCTATCGGAGCAATATGCAGCCTGTGAACTGATTTTTTGTTTTTTAAAGTTAGATTCAGCTTAACATTTCTCATTGTTCCTTTAGGTTTTTATTCAAACAAGCAGAGTTGACACGAAACAGTCTTGAGAAATATGAGTAGTGAAATAACAGTTGAAAGTTCATGTTTTAAGCATGAAATTAAGGAAAATCAGATTATAGACTTAAATTTAATGTTTGGGTGTTTTATAAAATCTCAGAAAATACATAGAAACATTTTGAAACTCATAAGAAAAGTGTACTTCATAATTTATGGTAAAGATGTTTACTAGTTCACATAATTTAAAAGTAAATAACTACAAAAAATGTTTCATATTGGTGAAATTGCTATGAAGTATTCATTCCTTAAAATATGTTTGTGTCTGTATTTTCACAGTCTATGAAGCACTAATGTAAAATAGATTTTTAACAGGTCTTGTACATTTGATACCACTGTCATGGGACTAATGTGTAATTTTGCATCCATATATGATCAGTGATTTAATCATTTGATGTATATGTTAGTGTTTACTACCTTATATCCAGAAACTAGTGATATTATAAACTGATTTTCTTGAATCATGATCTAGTGATTAGAACATTGGATTAGCTGTCAGGAAAATTAGATCTGATTAACAACTCCGGATCTCAGTTTCATTATCTCAGAAAAACTGTATTTACTTTGTCTCGCTTTTTAAGGTGGAAGGAAGGATCAAAGAAAAAAATATAGCCTCTTTCAATATGTTATCGATATTTCTTGATATTTTAATACTATCTTACATTAATAAAACAAATTATATTACTCCTCAGTATTTGTCCCGACCCGCGGGCTTCGTCAGCGCAGACCTAGGATTCGTCAACGCAGGCCCTAAAGGGGGGGAGTGGGAATTGAGAGGACAAGAGACACGAGAAATGGAGACAAGACAGGCGTCTGATCAAGTCTCGTTTTATTGCAAAAACAAGGGGGTATTTATGCTACACAGAAACAGGAAGGAGCTACTCATAAGCCAATCGTGTAAAAGGTCAGATGCACACGCGCTTCCGACCCCATAGGAATGCAAGGGAAGCATGCACTGATCACGAGCACGGAAACTAGGAACCACCTATCGGAGCAATATGCACACGCCTTAAACCACACCCCCCTACATCCATCAAGCACCATCTTTGTGCAAACATGACGATGCTCCTAAACTGGAAACTGCAAAGTGCGGCCAGGGCTCATGCGCGAAAGGCTCCGCTAGGCGCCATCCCAAGCGGCGCACCCCCGCAGCATTCATGCGCGGGAGGCTACAGAGTATGGCCGGTCTGCCCCGCGGTCCCGGACAGGTCCCCCTTTTTTATCAAAGCCAAGAGGAACCCCTCGGGAACTGCGCCTGTCTTAGGTTAGGACATAACATTATACAGGCATTACCCGTCATAGGATCAGGCAGCAGCTATGGCGGCCCTCCTGTCTTAGGTTTGCTCTGTAATGATGTCCTCTTACCCGTCTCTGGCTGACCAGTTCAACTCACAGGGGGAGATGACTAATCTCTGTTAACAGAGAGATAAGTGTCACCTTGTTCTGCCATCTCAAGGTGATGATAGTGGACCTGGATTGGTTTAGCCAGAATAGCTTCAATTTGCCGCTTGATGAATGCAATGAGCCTATTAAACAACATGGGGCCAAAGGCCAATACAAGGAGCAAAGTGATTAAAGGTCCAAGTAGGGGCATTAGGTAAGGTAATAGTCCATTTAACCCCGTCAGGAAGGGGTTGGCAGCGAGGTCCCATCTTTGTTGTTCAAGTTCTTCCTGTAGTTGTTTCACCTTGTCTCTGACTATGCCAGACTTGTTGACATAGAAACAGCATTTCTCCTGTAAAGCCAAACAGATACCGCCCTGCTCTGCAGTTAGTAGATCTAGACCCCTTCTGTTTTGCAGTACCACCTCTGCTAGGGAGTCAACCTGGTCCTGGATATCTTGTATAGTTTCCGATATTGCTTGCACATCGGAAATTAATTGTTGGGACAGCTTGGTATATTGAGTAAGAGAGATGCCCATACCTGCTGACCCCGTGGCCACCGCAGTGGTAATACCTAAAACTGCCAACAGAGGGACAAACAGTACCACTCTTTTTGGCCTATTTATGAAATGATCAATACTAGGGATAGGAACTTCCTGATCTCCCATGATTATCTCTACATCTGGAAGGAGACAGGTTAATAAACATTGTCCTGTCCAATTTTGATGCAAATAGGTATACGCAAGGCTATTCCCGCACACAAAGGCTGCACCATTAACTGCGCACAAGGCGTTGGTGATGTTTGCTACTGTGGTACATTTGTTTCCTTCGATTCCCACATCCATATCATAACCATCATTTTTTCCTTCCTTAGCAACGGACGTACAATTATCAGTATTTAGCATCAGGGATACAGTAATAGGAAGGGTAGGTGTGCATGTCGAGCGATTAGTATACAAACTTAGATTGGTTTGGCTGAAATAGGGCACAGCAACAGGACGAGGGGCACTCTGACGCAAACAGAGCCAGCAGTCCTTAGCTATATCTGGTTGGGTATCGTTAAGCAATCTATAGGTAGCATTCAAAATATCTAAAGTTTGTGGGTCGAGTTGTAATTCACTTCTCACTTTGGGTAGTGCTATAGGGTGATATTTCAGTTCAGGCGGAAGCTCTTGTCCGAACCTCTTTATCTGACCCTTTATCACCTCTTCCCTGTACAAGTCTTGTGGTCCTCCTCCATCTGACACATGTATGGGGGCCTTCATTCGCCAGCATACTCGATCTCTCCATGTGCCAGGACATCCTGCTATAACTAATCCTCCCGGGCCCTTTATATCTTTAATGGGGCCATGCGTTAGGGTAGCACTAAAAACAGTTTCACTGCCAAACCGGCACAGTTTGTATTGAAAGTAGCAGGAGCTATGTACCGCATTATGCACCTGTTTGCATTGGTCACACAAGAGGCCTGGATGAGTTGTTTCTACCCTAGGACTGGTGTTGCATACCCATCGGTTATCGAATTGTAGGTATGCTATATGACCCCCGCAGTTCACGGTGGTGACATATTGACCCAACTTAGGAAGGCTATATCCTCCCCAGCACTGACAGGGTCGTCCATACCTTCGTTGCAACAGCTTACGGGCGTCCGACGGATCGCCAAAACCCGCTTCCGTTTCTGTCAGTCGCTTATACAGCATCAGGAATAAGGCCAACACCTTGACAGCAAGCATCCTGCAGAAAAGAAAAGAGAAGAGAAAGCTTCTCAGGGAGACACTTCTTCCCTGGTTTATTAATTATCTACTTGTCTCACAAGACGTTCAGGCAGCCATCATGTGGCATCATATTCACGCGCAAACACGCAGACTGATCCTCGACCCCAGGTTAGCACTGGATCTGGACCATGCCAGGAACTGTCAAGAGGATCCTTCCACCTGACCATGGCAAAATTTTTATTTGTTGTTGAATGCCAGAATCGGTCAGCTGCAGATTTTCCTTGGGCATCCAAATTTAGAAAATTTAAAATAAAGAGGGCATGGTTTAGTATATTTCTTGGGGTACCCGTCGTAGGGTACCAATCCCCCTTTTTTATTTTTTCAATGGTAATTTTAATGGATAAATGAGCACGCTCTACCATGCCTTGGCCTTGAGGGTTATAGGGGATGCCTGTGGTATGTTTAATGTGTAAAGCATTACAGAAATCTTGAAAAGCTTTCGAAGTATATCCAGGGCCATTATCCGTTTTGATTTGTGTGGGTATGCCTGCAAGGGTAAAGCAACGTAAAAGGTGTGCCTTAACATGTTTAGCGGCTTCTCCTGACTGAAGTGAGCCCATAAGAAAGCCACTGTACGTATCAATACAGACATGAATATATTTCATAGTACCAAAGTCATTATAATGGGTAACATCCATCTGCCATAACACATTAGGTAGGAGTCCTCTTGAGTTTATGCCCAAGTGAGGTGTAGGCAAATGTTGGACACAGGTAGTACAACTCTTAACAATCTGGCGAGCTTGTTCTCTGGTAATTTTATATAGATGTCTTAAAGTTTGAGCATTACAATGATGTAAAGCATGAGCACATTGCGCTTGTTGTAAATTGTCTACAGTTACAGTTGCTGCCAGTTTGGTAGCCATGTCAGCTATGGCATTACCGTTGGCCAATGGTCCTGGAAGACCAGAATGAGCTCTGGCATGACCTAAAAAGAAAGGATGTGACCTACGTTGAATGGTTTGTTGGCACTGTAAGAATAACATGGCAGCTTCTGATATTGATTTGATCTGGGCAACTGTCTCTAAAAGAGGCACCGAATGAGCTACAAAAGCACTATCAGTGTATATATTGACAGGTTGGTTCGGGAAGGCACACAAAACAGCAATTATAGCCTGTAATTCAACCAATTGTGCTGAACTATATTTAGTTTCAAACTTTACCACTCTATCATTATAAGTATAAGCAGCAATGCCTGAAGAGGATCCATCAGTAAACACTACTAAGGCGTTGTCTAACGGTTCTGTGCTAACAACACGTGGAAAAACAAAGGCATGTAATCTACTAAACTGAACAAACTTATCAGGTGGATAATGATTATCTAGATCTCCTGCAAAAGAAGCCAGTGCAAGAAGCCAAGAATCACTGTTCTGTAGGAGCCAAGTAACTTGATCTCGGGTATAAGGTTGAATTATCTTCGACGGTTCAAGCCTGAAATACTTCCTACTCTGTTCTCTTCCCATGATAATTAAATCAGCAAGAGCATCATAATAAGGTACTAAGATTCTCTTAGGGGAAGAGTAGAGATGAACCCACATGATAGGATTATCTTGCCAAAAAAGGCCCGTAGGGGTTACCTTTGTATTAAAGGCTATAAAGGTTAAAGGCTTGTGGTAATCTATTTAAGTCACAAATTGCTCAGCAATTGCTGTCTCTACCTCAGCAAGGGCATCTAGAGTCTCTGGAGTTAAAGATCGCGGAGATTTTGGATTTGGGTCACCTTTTAATATGTCAAATAAAGGCTTCAAGTTTTCAGTAGGTATTTTTAAATATGGACGAAACCAGTTTATATCTCCTAAGAGCTTTTGATAATCATTGAGTGTTCATAGTTGGTCTTTGCGAATGGTTGCTTTTTGATTAATAACTTTTGGTCCCTGCAATTCAAAACCTAAATAGGTATAGGGGTCTTTTAATTGTACCTTTTCTGGTGCTATTTGTAGTCCAGCAGCATTTAAACTACTTTTGAGCTGATGGAAGCATTGCAAAACTTCTGCTCCTATATGTCCTGCTATTAGGATATCATCCGTATAGTGGATTATGTACATCTACTTCCAGGCTTCTCGTATAGGCTGTAGCGCTGTTGCCACAAACTTCTGACACAATGTTGGACTATTAGCCATACCTTGAGGCAACACTTTCCATTGATAGCGTCTCATAGGCTCTCGAAAATTTATGGAAGGTAAACTAAATGCAAACCGTTCCTGATCATCAGGATGTAGTGGAATGGTAAAGAAACAATCTTTAAGATCTAAGATAATTTTAAAGTAACCTCTAGGGACAGCCACTGGAGAGGGCAATCCTGGTTGTAAGGCTCCCATCACTACCATGGTGGCATTAATGGCTCTCAGATCCTGTAAGAGCCTCCATTTACCAGACTTTTTCTTTACAACAAAGATGGGGGTATTCCAGGGAGAAATACTCTCCATTATATGTCCGGCCTCCAGTTGTTCCTGTACTAACTGCTGGGCGGCTTGCAATTTCTCAGTGGTTAGCGGCCATTGAGCAACCCAGACAGGCGACGAGGACTTCCAAGTTATAGGGTCTGCGCATCTCTGGGGTACAGGCAAGTCAATGGCCGCCCCTAAAGACTTCCTAAACCACCACGATCCACCTTGCCTGCTGGTTGGACAGGTTCCACTATCCCATCCTCTCTCTTTCCTAGACCTTTCCCAGGGGTATATCCTTGTGCCAACATTTGTGCTGTAACTATATCATTTGGGCGACACATAATCATTTTCATTTGTGACAACAAATCTCGACCCCATAAATTTACAGGTAGGTGAGCAATAACAAACGGTTTGATCATTCCAGAATTATTTTCTTTATCTTTCCAAATAAGATACTTGGAACTTTGACTGGGATTGGTACTTTGCCCAATGCCTCTCAAATTTGTCATTGTTTCTGAAGTAGGCCAACTAGATGGCCAATCCTCTTTTCTGATTATGGTTACATCAGCTCCTGTATCTATTAGCCCAGTGAATAATTTTCCATCTAACCAGAGGGTCAACGAAGGCTTATTATTGGTGATCTGTTGTACCCAATATGCATCCGAGGATCCAAAACGCTTGGCTCCTCTTTCTTTTGATTGCACAGTATGGTCAGTCATAACCAAAGGTATTAGTATCAATTGAGCTATTCTCTCTCCTTGCTCAATAGTTGTAATATTCCCATTGGCTTGGGCCATAATCTTAATTTCTCCTGTATAATCGTCATCAATAACTCCTGGGAAAAACTGGAGACCCTTCACAATGACACTGCTACGCCCTAGGAGTAACCCAAAAGTTTTAGGAGGGAGGGGACATGGACCCCTGTAGGCAAAGCTTGAGGTCCCATTTCTGGAGTCAGTATTGTGTGGGTGGCGGCACAGAGGTCCAATCCTGAGCTGCCTGGGGTTGCTCTACTAAGTCCCGAAAGGGGTTGCTGTTGTCCTGAGCTGGAACAAAACTGACTGCCCCATATGCTTGTCTCGGGGCCTGGGGCTGGCCCCACTTCTCGTTTCCCTGTTGGGGTGCTAGAGGATTTCCCTGGATATCAGTCTTAGACCTACATTGATTCACCCAATGTCTTCCTCTTTTGCATCTAGGGCAGAGGCCAGGGGCCTTCTCTTCGGCTCTTGCAGCATTATTTGAGCCCGTTTTATAACAATTTCGAGCAAAATGTCCAGGATTCCCACATTTAAAACATCCCCTTTTGTTTCTGTCACGTTCGGCTAGGAAATCCTTGACCGTTTTTCCACTAAATGCTGCTGCCATGGCTAGGCCCTGTTGATAAGAGGGCCCAATATCTGCACAGAGATGTATATATCCTGTCAAGTCAGTCTTCTTTCTATAGGGTCTAATTGCAGCTCGACAGGCTGCATTGGCATTTTCATAAGCCAACTGTTTTACGTAATCCAGTCCTGCATCAGCATTTCCAAAAATTCTGCCTGCTGTTGTAATAAGTCTGTACACAAAGTCGGCAAATGGCTCGTCCGACCCTTGTTTTACCCCTGTAAGTGAGGCTCCTAAATCCCCCTTCATTGGGAGTTTTCTCCAAGCTTTAGTGGCGGCTGTCTGAATCTGTGCGAACAATCCAGGATCATATTGCATTTGTGCATCACTATTATCATAGCGACCAGATCCTGTCAGCATATCGAGAGTCCACCCGTTTCCTGCCTGGAAATTCTTCTGTGCTGTTTCCCTACATGCCTCATTTCCATAACAAATGATCACCCCCTGTGAGAACTGCTCTGACTAAAGTATTCCAGTCTCCAGGTGTAAGCCAACTCTCTGTCACAGATTCTAATATGGCAAGGGTATAAGGTGCAGTGGCCCCATATTGGGAAACTGCAGTTTTCAATTCTTTAATAACGGCAAAGTCAAAACCACTGTGATGCCTCCATGCCGTTCCCTGATTGTCTGTGGTCTCCATGACTGGAAAGGCAACTTTACAGTCATAATCCCTTTCTTCTAGGTAAGCAGCCGCTTTGCCTTTAGGGACATGTTTGCCAGGCCGCTGGTGTTGACATGTGGTAGGACTTTCTTTCTCTACATCATCAACCCGCTCATTTCCAGTTCTCAATCTTTGCAATTTGGTGACTAGTGACTGATGTAGTTCCTCAAGCTTTATTTGCTCTTCTAACAAAGCAATCTTATTTTTCAATTCCTCTCTAGGATATCCTCTCTCTCACCCATGGCCACCATGACCGTGGGTGCAGAGGCCATTTTGTAGGGGGGAGGGCATGAAAATGGTGGAGACTGATCCAACTTGTGGCATTTAGCAGCCTCTTCTGCTAAGTCATCCCAATCAACCTATAAAGGGCCAGAACCATGCTTATTCTGATCCTCACCCTCTATTTGCAGCCTGGGATATATTTTTGGAACCTCTCCCTTTAATTCTGCCTTAGGGGGGTTCTTCTTTAACTTCTTGCTGTTTCTTAACAGGAGTGGCAGCAGGCTCCTCATCATCACTTTCTAAAGATATTAAATCTGTCTCTGCTTCTAAGGGGGGGCTTCCTAAGATCAGCTTGAGAACTAGTCTTTAAGATTTCTTCTGTATGAGCAATAGCAGTTACTATTTCTTGAGGCCTATTTCTAGTATCTATAAGTTCCTTAACTAAATTCCAGTAACTAAAAGCAGTCACGGGAACTTTCTCTGGTCCAAAAGCATCATAATAATCCCCTGCGCATCTCCTACTCGCTTCTATCCGCCTAGATTAATAGTCCCTCTTGTGGGAACCAGGGGAGATATCTTTAACAAAATCAAAAAATTTAAATAAATCTTGACTCTTTACCTTTACTCCTCGTGTCTTTAAAGCCTTTCCTAATTGCTTTACATACACATCATGTTGACTTAATTCCTGTCCCATTTTACCTTTACTCTTGTTTTTTTTTAGAACTGCTCTGACTAAAGTATTCCAGTCTCCAGGTGTAAGCCAACTCTCTGTCACAGATTCTAATATGGCAAGGGTATAAGGTGCAGTGGCCCCATATTGGGAAACTGCAGTTTTCAATTCTTTAATAACGGCAAAGTCAAAACCACTGTGATGCCTCCATGCCGTTCCCTGATTGTCTGTGGTCTCCATGACTGGAAAGGCAACTTTACAGTCATAATCCCTTTCTTCTAGGTAAGCAGCCGCTTTGCCTTTAGGGACATGTTTGCCAGGCCGCTGGTGTTGACATGTGGTAGGACTTTCTTTCTCTACATCATCAACCCGCTCATTTCCAGTTCTCAATCTTTGCAATTTGGTGACTAGTGACTGATGTAGTTCCTCAAGCTTTATTTGCTCTTCTAACAAAGCAATCTTATTTTTCAATTCCTCTCTAGGATATCCTCTCTCTCACCCATGGCCACCATGACCGTGGGTGCAGAGGCCATTTTGTAGGGGGGAGGGCATGAAAATGGTGGAGACTGATCCAACTTGTGGCATTTAGCAGCCTCTTCTGCTAAGTCATCCCAATCAACCTATAAAGGGCCAGAACCATGCTTATTCTGATCCTCACCCTCTATTTGCAGCCTGGGATATATTTCTGGAACCTCTCCCTTTAATTCTGCCTTAGGGGGTTCTTCTTTAACTTCTTGCTGTTTCTTAACAGGAGTGGCAGCAGGCTCCTCATCATCACTTTCTAAAGATATTAAATCTGTCTCTGCTTCTAAGGGGGGCTTCCTAAGATCAGCTTGAGAACTAGTCTTTAAGATTTCTTCTGTATGAGCAATAGCAGTTACTATTTCTTGAGGCCTATTTCTAGTATCTATAAGTTCCTTAACTAAATTCCAGTAACTAAAAGCAGTCACGGGAACTTTCTCTGGTCCAAAAGCATCATAATAATCCCGCAGCGCATCTCCTACTCGCTTCTATCCGCCTAGATTAATAGTCCCCTCTTGTGGGAACCAGGGGCAGATATCTTTAACAAAATCAAAAAATTTAAATAAATCTTGACTCTTTACCTTTACTCCTCGTGTCTTTAAAGCCTTTCCTAATTGCTTTACATACACATCATGTTGACTTAATTCCTGTCCCATTTTACCTTTACTCTGTCTTTAAAGCCTTTCTCTACTATTTTACAAATATATTATGCTTGTCCCCATTTTGGTGCCTAATTTACCTCAATCTCAGCGCGGCAGGTTCCCACAGCAGCTGAGAGGCAATTCACCCTTCTTTATCTGTTCGCCGGCTCCTGGCACCGCTTCCTCATGGAGTCCCCCGTACTTCAGGCCCCACGTTGGGCGCCACTTGTCCCGACCTGCGGGCTTCGTCAGCGCAGACCTAGGATTCGTCAACGCAGGCCCTAAAGGGGGGGAGTGGGAATTGAGAGGACAAGAGACACGAGAAATGGAGACAAGACAGGCGTCTGATCAAGTCTCGTTTTATTGCAAAAACAAGGGGGTATTTATGCTACACAGAAACAGGAAGGAGCTACTCATAAGCCAATCGTGTAAAAGGTCAGATGCACACGCGCTTCCGACCCCATAGGAATGCAAGGGAAGCATGCACTGATCACGAGCACGGAAACTAGGAACCACCTATCGGAGCAATATGCACACGCCTTAAACCACACCCCCCTACATCCACCAAGCACCATCTTTGTGCAAACATGACGATGCTCCTAAACTGGAAACTGCAAAGTGCGGCCAGGGCTCATGCGTGAAAGGCTCCGCTAGGCGCCATCCCAAGCGGCGCACCCCCGCAGCATTCATGCGCGGGAGGCTACAGAGTATGGCCGGTCCGCCCTGCGGTCCCGGACAAGTATTGTAAATTGTACTAAAAGTGTGCATATTAGATTGTGGTTGTATATGTATTTGTGTTTAAAAAATAAATGTCAGTGAAACGAAAAAGAATGTTTTGTATCTCATTTTTATTTGTTTTATTAGATGTATTAAATTTTAAAATAGTAATAAACTCAAATTAGAATTGAGCTGGTGAAATATTTTATAAAATATCTTCTTACAAGTGAAATCAGGGATTAAGAGTCACTTAGCTTTAGAAAACAAGCTTTATTTATTAAAAGAAAACAATCCATCATTCTTTAATGATTAATGATAAATTCATGTTAATTAACCTACAGAAATCTTAGCATATGTTAGATTCATGTTATTTAACATAGAAATCTAACATATGTCCTCACATGTTAGATTTCTTTTCCCACCGTATATATCATGAATTCTGTCATTTCTGCCACACTTGGGGCTAGATCTTCACTTCATCACGTGGTCAGAATGGCTGTTGTTTGCTTGCTAATCTATCTCATACATTCCTTTTTTCACCTGTGTTTGAGCTACACTCCGTCTTGATTTGAAGAAATTTAGTTTCCGAAAGAGACAGTGTCTTCCTCTTGAGTAAAAGACAGATGTTCTTACTGCTCACTGTAAAATTTCCAGGCCTCCTGAACTAAAGGTTTCTTTCCTATAATGCAGTCCACATGCAGGTGTCACTCAGCCCTACTTTCTTGATCCTGTGGGAACTGGAGCTTAAGGACACTAGATGTAGTCAGGACACTTGTGTACTATAGAGTGTATATATGTGTCCTCCTAAAGTTCATATGTTGAAGTTTAATTCCTAGTGATGGTATTTGGAGATGGGGCCTTTGACAGTTTACTCCAGCCCCATGAATGGGATTAGTGCACTTATAAGAGAGATCCTTTTATACAGAAGGAAAAAGAGTCCCCTTGCTGCTCCTTGTACGTGAGGATGGAGCAGATGCCATCTATGAAATAGAAAGTTAGTCCTCACGAGACTGACACCAACCTCTGGAGCCCCTCTCTGAGTTTAATGGGAAACTTCAGAAATGGGAGGGGCTCAAACTTTTTATGATTAATTGGAGACAGGCAATCAAATCTTTTTCTACTTTGTCCCATGTTGATGTGTGTGTGCGTGTGTGTGTGTGTGTGTGTGAGCACACCTGCTCAGTCAGTTGTGTCTGACTCTTTGTGACCCCATGGACTGTAGCCCACCAGGCTGTAGCCCACCAGGCTCTTCTGTTCATGAGATTTCTCAAGCAAGAATACCTGAGTGGGTTCCTCCAGAGGATCTTCCTGATCCATGGATCAAACCTGTGTCTCCAGTGTCTCTTGCCTCGGTAACAGATTCTTTGCTACTGTGCTAGTTGGGGAGCCTCCTGTGTTGATAGGGGCATCCAAATTGAACTGATGGGATCTAGGCAAGTTCCACAGTGGTGATAGAAAGATAATGGGACCTCATGGGACTTATTTCATGGTAGTGATAGAAAGCTACTGTAATCTCATGAGACTTATCAGCCAACTCAGTGTTCCATTGTTGCAGATTCCGATCTGAATGTATACTAGTAATTAACATGCCATATGCTTGTGTATCTCTGCGTCATGAGTGCCAGAGAGAATTCTGCCAAGCAGCAACAGCTGTATGGAGAAATGCTAATAATAACTTCGGGGTCCTACAACTTAGTGATCCTGTTGAGCTAAATGTTTCTGTGACTGATTATTTGATGATTTGCCTCTGGCAGTGGAAGCTAGTCTTCATTCACAGGCATCCTTTGGGTTTTATATTTGTCATCTCCATGACAGAGCTTCCAGGCAGCCTTTCAAAACCCAGCCATTAGCTTGCTCCAGTGGTCTTATAGAAATCAAATGCCTGATCCCAGGAGCTCTTTTCACTCTCTGGTCTGATAGTCTCATTTTGGGTTGGGGAACCTAGATTCTGAGTAACAAGATGGGAAGGGCCCAATATATCCATCTTGTCAAGTGAAAATGGAATAGCCAAGAACATAACCAGCCAAGCTCCGGTGGCATCACAGCTTTTTATTAAAAAATGTTAATTACACACTTAGGAGAAACCATATTCCTCCACAGACTCTTGAAATAAAATTACTGACTCTGTAGTGCCTTCAGGTAACAGACGTTTCCTTACATGCGTGAACCTACCTAAAGTGGTATAATTTAATTTGCTTCTTCAAATATTGGGTCAAAAACTATTCTGATGTTTACCTTTTGTGAGTGTGTATGTTTTAGTCACTAAGTTGTGTGCAGTTCTTTGTGATCCCATGTACTACAGCTAGCCAGACTTCTCTGTCCATGGAATTCTCCAAGCAAGAATACTGGAGTGGGTTCCCATGACCTCCTCCAGGGGATACTCATTTGAATCGTGTTCCCTAAACAGTCATGTCTACCTAGAACCTCAGGATGTGAATTTATTAGAAAAAATGGGTCTTTGCAGATAAAGTTATGGATCTTACTTAAGATGAAATCATCCTAGATTTAGAGTGGATGCTAAATTCAATGACAGCTGTCTTTATTAGCTCAGAGATGTCCACAGGAGGAGGGACATGTGAAACTGGATGCAGAAATTGGAGTTGTGCTGTCACCAACCAAGTAATACTGGGAGCCATCAGAAGCTAGAAGAGGCAAGGAAGGATCTTTCCAGATTTTCAGATGGAGCATGACCCTAATGATGTCTTGATTTTAGACTGTGAATCTCCAGATCTGAATGTATACTAGTAATTAACATGCCATATGCTTGTGTATCTCTGCGTCATGAGTGCCAGAGAGAATTCTGCCAAGCAGCAACAGCTGTATGGAGAAATGCTAATAATAACTTCGGGGTCCTACAACTTAGTGATCCTGTTGAGCTAAATGTTTCTGTGACTGATTATTTGATGATTTGCCTCTGGCAGTGGAAGCTAGTCTTCATTCACAGGCATCCTTTGGGTTTTATATTTGTCATCTCCATGACAGAGCTTCCAGGCAGCCTTTCAAAACCCAGCCATTAGCTTGCTCCAGTGGTCTTATAGAAATCAAATGCCTGATCCCAGGAGCTCTTTTCACTCTCTGGTCTGATAGTCTCATTTTGGGTTGGGGAACCTAGATTCTGAGTAACAAGATGGGAAGGGCCCAATATATCCATCTTGTCAAGTGAAAATGGAATAGCCAAGAACATAACCAGCCAAGCTCCGGTGGCATCACAGCTTTTTATTAAAAAATGTTAATTACACACTTAGGAGAAACCATATTCCTCCACAGACTCTTGAAATAAAATTACTGACTCAGTAGTGCCTTCAGGTAACAGACGTTTCCTTACATGCGTGAACCTACCTAAAGTGGTATAATTTAATTTGCTTCTTCAAATATTGGGTCAAAAACTATTCTGATGTTTACCTTTTGTGAGTGTGTATGTTTTAGTCACTAAGTTGTGTGCAGTTCTTTGTGATCCCATGTACTACAGCTAGCCAGACTTCTCTGTCCATGGAATTCTCCAAGCAAGAATACTGGAGTGGGTTCCCATGACCTCCTCCAGGGGATACTCATTTGAATCGTGTTCCCTAAACAGTCATGTCTACCTAGAACCTCAGGATGTGAATTTATTAGAAAAAATGGGTCTTTGCAGATAAAGTTATGGATCTTACTTAAGATGAAATCATCCTAGATTTAGAGTGGATGCTAAATTCAATGACAGCTGTCTTTATTAGCTCAGAGATGTCCACAGGGAGGAGGGACATGTGAAACTGGATGCAGAAATTGGAGTTGTGCTGTCACCAACCAAGTAATACTGGGAGCCATCAGAAGCTAGAAGAGGCAAGGAAGGATCTTTCCCCAGATTTTTCAGATGGAGCATGACCCTAATGATGTCTTGATTTTAGACTGTGAATCTCCAGAACTGTGAGAGAATTAATTTTTTCTGTTTTAAATCACCAAGTTTGTGATCATTAGTTACAGAACCCATAGGAAACTAAGACTGATACATTATCCAGGACAGGGTAGTGGTTCTAGAAGCCAGTTTTGAAAGCTTGGGATTCCAACCTGGCCTTTCCTGGACCTGGTGCTTCTTTCTTTCCCTTAATTGCAACCCCAGGTGAGTCTGATTTGTACATTTTCCAAGTATATCTTAGCTAAAAGGGGGGCTAGTGTATTAAAACTTATTGCTGGTTCAGCCATCTGCATTCTCCTGTGGAACTGACATGGTCCTTGGTCATAAGAAGAATTACTACCTGACTGAGTATAGCTGCTGGCTGAGTTCACCTCCACAGGCTCATGAAGGCCAAAGCAGGGAATAGAATGGGTCTCGACAAGTTTTATAGGAATGCCCTTGTCCCTCTTTGGTCTCTTACAGATGAAAAGTCTAGGCATGATTAGGGAATGGTAAAAGGGATTGGGAAAAGGTAAAATTATAATTACTGTAATGAAACACATTGATTTTGTGCAGTAGAGGGAAAAAGGTAAATATGGCGCCTAGAACTAGAATTTCTCAGACTCTGGATGATGCAGGAGAAGATAGACACTAATAATCATTTTTTTCTTTTAGAATTAGCCCTGGAACCTTTCTGACAAAGGAGAAATGACCTGGTGTAGCTCTTCTAAATGATTACAGTAGTATTTAGCTTGTTTGTGGATCTGCCATCCTCTGGCAGACAGCTCTGAGTATGATCTGATTGTAAGATGAATTTTTCTTAGTCTCACTAAGAAGCTTATTAGAAACAGCAGAGGATGGTCCAGTTTCTGTACCTTCCATGCAAAACATTGATCACCACCCATGAGTGTCTGCCCCAACCCCATTCCTATATCTGTTACTCAGGCATTTTATGAGGGACGCACATTCCACTCACCTGGTAGTAAAGGGTGAAATGACTGATTGGACTGGTTGTTTTTACACAATAACTACAAGATAAAGGTCTGGATTTAGTTATTGGAATTGAACTGTGAACCCTAAGATCCATCAGCTGGATATGAGACCACCTTGGTGACCCTACCCATCTGTGCTCCCCTAACTAATATAGGGCCAACAATTGTAAATAACATTTTCTTTCTGGGGCTTCATGTGTATCTAGAATTGACCATCTGGTGTGGAAGTCAGGTGTTAATTTGTCTCCCTCCTGAAAATACAACTACTTTTACCTTTGACATTGCCATCTGAAACCTTTTGATGTTTAAAGAAACATCAGTAGATCAAGTGGTCCTCAAATGGCTGGGGTGGTCTCTTCTGTCACTTTCTCTATGGGGCTTTCCATAGAGAACACCGACTAATTATTTGCTTGTCCCCTGTTGGCAATTAGCCTTGTGATGTGAATCAAACAGAAAAAGTGCTGAGAATCCACCCATCAGTGATATCATAAAGTATCTGCCTTTCTCTGTCTGACTTACTTAGCACAATACCTTGAAGATCCAGGTCCATCCATATTGCCATGAATGATAGGATTTCCTTCTTTCTCATCGCTAAATTTCCTTTTATTCATTCATCCGTTGATGAACATTTATGTTTCATATCTTGGCTATTGTGAATAATGCTGTAGTAAACATAGAAGTACAGATATCTCTTCAAAATCATTTTAGAATTAGCCCTGGAACCTTTCTGACAAAGGAGAAATGACCTGGTGTAGCTCTTCTAAATGATTACAGTAGTATTTAGCTTGTTTGTGGATCTGCCATCCTCTGGCAGACAGCTCTGAGTATGATCTGATTGTAAGATGAATTTTTCTTAGTCTCACTAAGAAGCTTATTAGAAACAGCAGAGGATGGTCCAGTTTCTGTACCTTCCATGCAAAACATTGATCACCACCCATGAGTGTCTGCCCCAACCCCATTCCTATATCTGTTACTCAGGCATTTTATGAGGGACGCACATTCCACTCACCTGGTAGTAAAGGGTGAAATGACTGATTGGACTGGTTGTTTTTACACAATAACTACAAGATAAAGGTCTGGATTTAGTTATTGGAATTGAACTGTGAACCCTAAGATCCATCAGCTGGATATGAGACCACCTTGGTGACCCTACCCATCTGTGCTCCCCTAACTAATATAGGGCCAACAATTGTAAATAACATTTTCTTTCTGGGGCTTCATGTGTATCTAGAATTGACCATCTGGTGTGGAAGTCAGGTGTTAATTTGTCTCCCTCCTGAAAATACAACTACTTTTACCTTTGACATTGCCATCTGAAACCTTTTGATGTTTAAAGAAACATCAGTAGATCAAGTGGTCCTCAAATGGCTGGGGTGGTCTCTTCTGTCACTTTCTCTATGGGGCTTTCCATAGAGAAAACCGACTAATTATTTGCTTGTCCCCTGTTGGCAATTAGCCTTGTGATGTGAATCAAACAGAAAAAGTGCTGAGAATCCACCCATCAGTGATATCATAAAGTATCTGCCTTTCTCTGTCTGACTTACTTAGCACAATACCTTGAAGATCCAGGTCCATCCATATTGCCATGAATGATAGGATTTCCTTCTTTCTCATCGCTAAATTTTCTTTTATTCATTCATCCGTTGATGAACATTTATGTTCCATATCTTGGCTATTGTGAATAATGCTGTAGTAAACATAGAAGTACAGATATCTCTTCAAAAATCATTTTGTTTGTGTATATACCCATGAATGAAATTGCTGAATCATGTCGTAGTTCTATCTTTAACTTTCCGAGGAACTTCCATACTGTTGTTGATAGTGGCTGCACCAATTTACATTCTGACCATCAATGCATAAGGATTTCCTTTCTTCCACATCCTTGCCAGCACTTGTTATTTATTTAGAATAGAGAGTAGAATGGTGGTTACCATGGGCTGAGGTGAGGGGGAAGCAGAGAGATGATAGTCAAAGAGTAAAAGTTTCCAGTTATAAGATGAATAATTTCTGGAGAGCTCCTGTATGACATGGTAATTATAATAATGTATTATATACATAAAAGTATATAATACATTTGACAGTAAATCTTCAAAGTTCTCATCACAAAAAAAGAAGTGGGAATTGTATGACATGATAGAGATGTTAGCTAGCACTATGGTGGCAATCATTTTATAGTATGTGAATGTATCACATCAGCCAGTTGTGCACCTTAAACCTGCACAGTGTTATGCGTCAGTTATATCTTAGTAAAGCTGGGGGAAAAAAGAAAAGAAAAAATGTGAAGAAATTTGTCCCCAACTTTAGCTGAAGTCATGGAAGTCATTTGTGTTAGTGTCACCTCATTGACCAGAATTGCTATAGATGATAGACCAGTAATCATCTATAGCATCAACACCAAGTCTGTGGTCATTAACCCATCCTGCTGTACCTGGATTAATGCCTCTGGACAAGTAGAAAGATCCATACAGAAAATTAAGGTGACAGCTACCTTATTTTCTCTTATAGACTGACTTATGTTCCCACACCTCCTCCAACCTAGTTCATGGGTTGAAGTCCTAACCCCCAGTGCTAAAGAATGTGACTGGACTTGGAAATAAGATTTTAAAGAGCTGAACTGAGTTAAAATGAAGCCATTAAGGTGAGGCCCTAATCCAATATTACTGGTGTCTTTATTAGAAGAGAGAGAGACACCAGGGATGAAAATGCACAGAGGAAAGGGCATGTGAGAAGTCAGGCATCTGCCAGTCTAGCAGAGAAGCCTTAAAAGAAACCAGACCTGCCAATATCTTGATCTTGGACATCTGTCCTCTGGAAATGTGAGAAATAAAATTCTGTTGCCTAAGCCATGAGGTGTGTGTTAAAAAGACACACTTCATTTTATTGCACTTTGTAGATACTATTTTTTTTTTCTATTTACAAATGGAAAGTTTGTGGCAACTCATATAGATCATCTGTCAGCACCATTTTTCCAGCAGCATTTGCTTACCTCATGTCTCTGTGTAACATTTTGATAATTCTCACAATAGTTCAAAGTCTTCATTATTATTATATCTGTTATGGTGGTCTGTGATCTTTGATATTATTATTATTATTTACCAATAGGGTGGTATTTACCAATATGTACATTTCTTGGGACATAATGCCATGATACACTTAAAAGACTACAGCATGGTACACACATAACTTTTATAAGAATTGGGAAACCAAAAGATTTGTGTGACTAACATTATTGCAATATTTGCTTTATTGTGGTGGTCTGGAACTGACCCTGCAATATCTCATAGTTATGCCTGTACTTTGTTTTGGAAGCTCAACTGACTCATACATTTAGCCCCTAAAATTCTCTGGTATTTGTTAAGCTGTTTGGGTTCAGGATCCAAGGAGCCTGACAGAGGTCCATGCCACCAATTGCTCTCATCCTGCAGCAGTAGCTCTAATAAAATGTTGTATGGAACAAATTAAATGGGTCTGATCCCAGTCCCTGTGGGTTAGATTAATCAGAGTAGGTGGTAGAATGACTTCCTCATGAAATGTTTCACCAGGTGTCATGATGATCTAGAAATGAGGGGTGGTTATTGTTGGGAGACAAAATGGTAGTCTCATGTTTCTGAAAATCTTGTGAGCAGAGGCACTGACTGACCATTGTTCTTGACTGTGTCATGGGCAGACTCTGGAGAATTCCTAGGAATATATTGGACCTTGGGATATAAAGAGACTATTGAAGATGATTCAGATGATCCTCGAACCCCAGATGAGCTCCTGAGACCTAGAATTCGCCCCTTGGAAAGTGATATTAGCTCAGATGGAGAAGAAGAATGGGTGAATATGATGATACCTAAAGGTGGGATATATATTAATCCAAAAGGCTGGAGATTTGTGTCTAAAAGAAGCTATAGTCAAGTAAGCCAGGATTTGTCCTCCAGTGATGAGGAACTTATGACTTATCCCATGCCAGTCCGGCAGAGCTCTGCTCGTAAGCGAAACCTAAGATCTGATAGTGAATAGGCATTCTTCTGGTGCAGTGTACCTTGTGGGGTAAACACCATATAACAATATTCCATTTTTTAGTTTTGCTTTCCTTAAGAATAAGGTAGTTTAGTTTGTGGAATGAATAACCTACTCCGGTCTAGCTTATGTGGTTAAGCAGTCCATGACAGTAGAAGCCAGGAGTAGTGTTTTTCTTTAGGTCATAGGTTTGAATGAATGTAAAATAATGATGTACTATTTACAATCTGATAAGACTGGCTAGGACACCATACCGACCGCTTGTAAGCCACATGAATTGAGTTATGAGTGGCATGAGAGATGAGAATTTTCCTTATAAAAGGGAGAAAGTTTGTGAGGAGCTCACTCACAGAAGGCAGCTGCACCTGAGGTGAGACTGAAGCTCTCCAGCTCTGGGGTAAGAAACTTTGTTATTGTTGATTGAGTTCTGAACTTTTGAATTATTACTGATTGTGCATTAACTGCTAACCTTGTGTTCCTTATGCTAATAAATCTGATCTTGATCTGAGGTCCATGCCTTATTACTGTTGAAGTTCTATTCTCTAATGTTTGAGGGAACTACATTGTGTAGATTGAAAGTTCTCTGAAAATAGAATAGAAGTGATTTAGCATTCCTCGCATCTATTAATCAGGGATAAGTGACTACGCAGTGCCCGTGACAACTGTCTTTACAGGGATGTTTGTATAGGAATAGCCTTGAGAATACAGAGATAATGAATCCCTCTGGCACAGAAGGCAGGCTTACTTACTGCTCATAATAAAGAGTTGAGTTCTCTTAGCTCCGCTTCCTGTCCTATATTACAACTCACAATGTGTGCAGTTGTTATTCAGTCTTTGTGTGGGCTTTTGGAAATTGGGGTTCTAGGAACTGCTGTAAAATATGCTGATGAGCTCCTAAGACCTAGAATTCGCCCCTTGGAAAGTGATATTAGCTCAGATGGAGAAGAAGAATGGGTGAATATGATGATACCTAAAGGTGGGATATATATTAATCCAAAAGGCTGGAGATTTGTGTCTAAAAGAAGCTATAGTCAAGTAAGCCAGGATTTGTCCTCCAGTGATGAGGAACTTATGACTTATCCCATGCCAGTCCGGCAGAGCTCTGCTCGTAAGCGAAACCTAAGATCTGATAGTGAATAGGCATTCTTCTGGTGCAGTGTACCTTGTGGGGTAAACACCATATAACAATATTCCATTTTTTAGTTTTGCTTTCCTTAAGAATAAGGTAGTTTAGTTTGTGGAATGAATAACCTACTCCGGTCTAGCTTATGTGGTTAAGCAGTCCATGACAGTAGAAGCCAGGAGTAGTGTTTTTCTTTAGGTCATAGGTTTGAATGAATGTAAAATAATGATGTACTATTTACAATCTGATAAGACTGGCTAGGACACCATACCGACCAGCTTGTAAGCCACATGAATTGAGTTATGAGTGGCATGAGAGATGAGAATTTTCCTTATAAAAAGGGGGAGAAAGTTTGTGAGGGAGCTCACTCACAGAAGTCAGCTGCACCTGAGGTGAGACTGAAGCTCTCCAGCTCTGGGGTAAGAAACTTTGTTATTGTTGATTGAGTTCTGAACTTTTGAATTATTACTGATTGTGCATTAACTGCTAACCTTGTGTTCCTTATGCTAATAAATCTGATCTTGATCTGAGGTCCATGCCTTATTACTGTTGAAGTTCTATTCTCTAATGTTTGAGGGAACTACATTGTGTAGATTGAAAGTTCTCTGAAAATAGAATAGAAGTGATTTAGCATTTCCTCGCATCTATTAATCAGGGATAAGTGACTACGCAGTGCCCGTGACAACTGTCTTTACAGGGATGTTTGTATAGGAATAGCCTTGAGAATACAGAGATAATGAATCCCTCTGGCACAGAAGGCAGGCTTACTTACTGCTCATAATAAAAGAGTTGAGTTCTCTTAGCTCCGCTTCCTGTCCTATATTACAACTCACAATGTGTGCAGTTGTTATTCAGTCTTTGTGTGGGCTTTTGGAAATTGGGGTTCTAGGAACTGCTGTAAAATATGCTGATGCTCACGCTTCTTGCAGTGCGTTGAGTAACCAAGTCACTGTCACTGACCCCGGAGACTTGTGTCTTTGGCCTAGCATTCATGTTAGCTTCTAACCAGGGTTAACTATCAGACCCTTAGCAATACTTGCTAACTGGAGGAAAATTATCCTTTTTATAGAAAAGAAACAATTGAATTCTATTTCAAATAATCTGTTGCTCAGTAGGGGGCTATAATATCCTTAATATCTGGGAAAATGTAAGGGCTTTTAATTCTTCCTTCTGTTTTCTGAACATTTCTAGATCAGTTGCATGGATGTCTTCTGGACTCCTGCATAAACTTGATTCATTCTCTAAATGTGTTACTTATCTTGATTTTAGGATGTTTTTGTGGGAATATACACATGTCAAAACTCTTTAAACGGTATACTTTATATAGTGTAATTTTTGTGTGTCAGTTATCAATAAAACTGTAAAAGAAAAGCAAATTTTTATTTTGTTTGTGACTATCCTGTTGGATTACACATCTCAAAACCCACTCACTCCTAGATTTTCAATAAAATAAAATATATGTAAAATATTTATATTTTACAATATATATGTGTGTATATATTGTGTATATATATGTATATACACGCATATATATGTGTGTATATATTGTATATATATGTATATATATACATATATATATACACAAACACGCAAATATTTTTGAACTAAAGATTAATGGGATAAATATGGCAGAGAAGAGTATAACAAAAATTCAAAAGATAAATCAGTTTCTTCAGGAGACTAGATCACAATCCAACTTTTGCTATTTGTAATACTGTATATTTTCCTTCTCCATTTGGTTCTACACCACTAAATACATTATTACTTTTCTTTAAATTTTTAAATTATTTTTTAAAAGGCAATAAAAATAAATTTGTCTTTTACATTCACTTATGTCTTTACCATTTCTTCTGCTTTACATTCCTCAGCATTCAGACCTCCATCTACTTATCATTTTCCTGATGCCTAAAGGACTTTATATAGACATAAATTTTAATACATATTAAAATTAAATTCTAAAATATATTATTTACTGTGTAAGTTATATGTAATTTTATACTGCAAGTCTACTATTAAGTTTTTGTACATCTAGAAATGTTTTATTATATTTTCTGGAAATTACTTGTACTAACTATAGAAATTTGGTTGACAGTTTCTTTTTCTTTCAGTACATTGAAGATGTTGCTTTCCTGTTTCCTGCCTTGCTGTGTTTAGACATGAAATTTTCAATTATTTGTTTCTCTGTAAATGGCGTGGTTTTCTTCTCCACCTCTGGTGCTTTTTTTAAACAATTTGAATTTTATATGCCTTGGTATAATTTTCTTCACATTGTTGCTTGAGATTTATTCAGCTTCTTAAAAACTATGGATTGTGCTTTCATTTAATTTCAAAAAGTAATTTGGCCATCACTTTTTGTCCCATATCAACACTACCCCTTTCCTTTGGGGACTAGAGTTACATGTACTTTAGGTCACTGAATGTTGTCCAACAGATCATTATTCTTTTCTTTTTTTCTGGTCTTTTTCTCTTTCTGTTTCATCTTGGACAGTTTCTATTACTATGTCTTAAAGTTCACCAATCATTTCTTCTTCAGTGTCTCATCTGCCATTAATCTTATGCAGGGTGCCTTGAACTCCTAAGTGGGAGTGGGGAGGAGAGAGGGGTTCCAGCAGCTGAGGTTAGCAAACATGACTACCTGTGGGTAAAAGCTGGTGAAATCTGCAGAAGGTCCCTGGGCAGCTGTGCTAGACTTTGGTTGCTGCTGCTTCAGTGGTGAAAACTGCCGCCTTTATCTGCTTAAGCAGTTCACTGTTATGGGCAGTGTGACTGTTCTTCTGCTGTGTGACTGTTACAGGTAATCCTTGCTTTTCTTCTTTTTTCTATCATCCCTGTAAGTCTTGGCTTTGATGATCTGGATGGGGTAATAGCCAAGTGGGACCTTTCTGTCCTGAGAGTCTGGGAAAACTGATTAATTACCTGGCTTAAAGAATAACTGTTTCTAGCTGGGGAGATCCTTCTTGGCTCTGAGCAGTTTGGAAAACGGGATGCTGCTGCTATAAATGCAGCTATTTTCTCTTTTTTGTGTAGTTGTTCTGTTTTTTTCTTCCACTGCATTGCTGAAGTATTTTTTGTTGATCTTTGCGTTAAGAGGGAGGCTGACTGGGGTATCCTATGCTGCCATCATGATCTAAAGTCTTCTAGGATATAGTAGTTTTTGAGAGGAAACTTATTGTAACAGATGATTAATCAATTTAAATTAGATTTTAACATTTCTTTTAATATACTTCATCTGGGAAAACTACTAAACTGTGATCTGGCTATTAATGATAACTCAAAGTTAGCATTAATGACCAGTAGATAGCATTGTAAAATCATGATTCTTTATTTTTTTAACTACACGAGGTCACATAAACATTCTTTTATACCAAATCAATATGAATATGTCTTTAATAGCACTGAGATCTAAATAAATCTAAATAATTTATTTATTTAGATTATAGATTATAGATTTATAATAGATCTAAATAAATTTATAATTTATTGAATTGTTATCCTTTTTATTATTTCTAATTTAAAACCTCTTCCTCTAATTTCCATGGTTGATAATGAGTATTTAGGAAAAATGCATTAGTTCTTTATTCAGAGTAAGGCAAAGAGACAAAATCTTATTGAACCTTTTTTAAAATTTTATTATTTTAGTTTACTTTCATAGAGTTTTGTTGTTTATAGCTATACATAAACCCAAATCAGTCATAGGTACACACTTGACCCCTCCTACCTGAACTCTGCTCCCACTCCATTCCCATCCCACTAGTCCAGGTTGTTGCAGAGCTTATGTAAGCCCTTAGTCTTATAGCGTATTCACAATGGTTGTCTCTTTTACATATGGCCGTGTAGGTTTCCATGTTACTCTTTCCATACCTCTCACCCACTTCTCCTTCCCTCCAGTGTCCATAGGTCTGTTCTTTATGTCTGTTTCTCCATTGCTGTTCTGCATATGCATTCATCAGTACCATTTTCTAGGTTCTGTATATATGCGTTAGTATACTATATTTGTCCTTCTTTTTTTTTTCTCTTTTTGCTTATTAAATCTTAATGTGTGTGGAGCATTTTACACAGGCTCCTACACTTAGTTCTCATGAACAAGTAAAATCAATGTGATCACTTCTAGTTTATAGACAAGAAATTGAGTTAAGTGAGTTAAACAGTATCAAACAGAAAAGACAAGCTCCATTTTTTCTATACTGAATCAATAAATATGCCTTTCTTTTATATGGAGAGGCTGTTATAAAAATTTTTAATTGGTTCTCAAAAGCCCATCTTTACTTATGATGATATACACTATGTTAATTTTTGAGAAGTATTAATGAAAAATGGATATTTTTTGTTTTAAACTAGATGTGATTTATTTCATTAATATATAACTACTTAAATTTTTTCCAAGAATCTGAAAAGAATGGTGCTTTATTAGAGTTCTATTGCAAAACACACTGAACAAAAAGCATAATCAATTATGAAGAAGAGGCAGTTTTTAAATGTACAATAGCATTTTAGAGTTGATATCATAAGAATTCATTAGACCAGATGTAGATACTGAAAATTTCCTTCTTAAATTATTTCTTTAAACCTAAATAAACCTTAAGAACATTTAAAGATTTTAGAGAAATGTTCTAAAATGTCCCCCAGAAGTCATCCAATTTTTCCATACTGGACTTTTGAGAGCTGTAATTTGCTGCAAATAGCCAGATTGCCTTTGAGCCACTTTCATAGGTCTTCTTGTTGTCTTTCCCTGTGACTCTCTCATGGCTCTTCCTTAGCAATTGTCTGTTAGCCCTGGTCTCACTCAAGCTCAACAGTTCCCCAGGTTATCTTCCATCATTTACACAATGCTTGTGATGATTGCTTTTTGTTGTTTTATAAATGAAGGAAGAATGAAAGTATAAAAAAAATTATTTGTAAAAAGTACATTTCTTTCTTTGTGGTGATCCAAATTCCACTGTATATTACTCAATTTTGTCATAAACTTGTTTCATATTGTACCATGTAATATTTTATTCATATAATCCTCCAGAGTACATTTACTTTTCATATTTTCTCTATTCCTTTAGGCAAATCCCAGTTTTTATTTTTCTTCTGTTTCCAAGGCTCTGCATACATTTTCACATTTCATTAGTAGTTAATTTTAAAATGCAATTAGAAAGAATTCCTTTGAGGACTGCAGGCAAAAATTGGCGTCTTTTTCTTTAATCCTTGTTAAAGAGCATGGGAAGATTCTTTTTAACTAAGAATGTTTAGAATAGAGGCCAAAAAAAAAAATCTCTAGGCAAATTGTTGCTATTTTGGCATTAGAATAGTATATGTATGGATCATTAAATAAATCACACCCTCTACATTTGTCTTTTAGGTGGGTTTAGTGTAATAATTAGCCCAGTTGAAAAGCGAGCTTTTGATCTCTGGGTTTTTTAAAGTAAAAATAGCACATTATGTTTCAGATTCTCTTTAACAAAATTACAAATTATTTTACGCTGTGTTTAATCTTCAGCTATCTATAGTGTGCATTAAACATGACTCTTGAGTTAAGAGACTTCAAAGAATCCAGGAATGTTTTGTGAAAATATTAAGGACACTTTCTTAAAATACTCCAAATGTACTGAAGTCATTTATCCAAATGTCTGTAGAATATTCCAGTGTATCAACGTATGGCAGCTTCTGTTACTGACTTTTCAATTTTATAAGGGCAAATTACCCTGGTGAAAATGAAGTAGAACATTGTAAAAGCATGGAGGTCTTTATAAGTGTGTGAAAGAATATCCTAAGGAAGCTGCTGCTGATATTATTAATAATAAAAGGACGTAAAATCAATTTGAAGCCACTTCAGGTCTTCTTGTTGTCTTTCCCTGTGACTCTCTCATGGCTCTTCCTTAGCAATTGTCTGTTAGCCCTGGTCTCACTCAAGCTCAACAGTTCCCCAGGTTATCTTCCATCATTTACACAATGCTTGTGATGATTGCTTTTTGTTGTTTTATAAATGAAGGAAGAATGAAAGTATAAAAAAAATTATTTGTAAAAAGTACATTTCTTTCTTTGTGGTGATCCAAATTCCACTGTATATTACTCAATTTTGTCATAAACTTGTTTCATATTGTACCATGTAATATTTTATTCATATAATCCTCCAGAGTACATTTACTTTTCATATTTTCTCTATTCCTTTAGGCAAATCCCAGTTTTTATTTTTCTTCTGTTTCCAAGGCTCTGCATACATTTTCACATTTCATTAGTAGTTAATTTTAAAATGCAATTAGAAAGAATTCCTTTGAGGACTGCAGGCAAAAATTGGCGTCTTTTTCTTTAATCCTTGTTAAAGAGCATGGGAAGATTCTTTTTAACTAAGAATGTTTAGAATAGAGGCCAAAAAAAAAATCTCTAGGCAAATTGTTGCTATTTTGGCATTAGAATAGTATATGTATGGATCATTAAATAAATCACACCCTCTACATTTGTCTTTTAGGTGGGTTTAGTGTAATAATTAGCCCAGTTGAAAAGCGAGCTTTTGATCTCTGGGTTTTTTAAAGTAAAAATAGCACATTATGTTTCAGATTCTCTTTAACAAAATTACAAATTATTTTACGCTGTGTTTAATCTTCAGCTATCTATAGTGTGCATTAAACATGACTCTTGAGTTAAGAGACTTCAAAGAATCCAGGAATGTTTTGTGAAAATATTAAGGACACTTTCTTAAAATACTCCAAATGTACTGAAGTCATTTATCCAAATGTCTGTAGAATATTCCAGTGTATCAACGTATGGCAGCTTCTGTTACTGACTTTTCAATTTTATAAGGGCAAATTACCCTGGTGAAAAATGAAGTAGAACATTGTAAAAGCATGGAGGTCTTTATAAGTGTGTGAAAGAATATCCTAAGGAAGCTGCTGCTGATATTATTAATAATAAAAGGGAAACGTAAAATCAGAAGTATCCTGACTCTTAGCAGCTGTTTAGTTGTTATGTCAAGATGGTACATAATCATTCTCAGCCAAAGTCGTCCAGTTGATGATTCTGTGGTGAAAAGTTCTCCATATTTTTTAAGAGTTTTACTTTATTTATTTATTTTTGGTTGTATTAGATCTTAGTTGCAGTGCATGGGCTTCTCATTGCAGTGGCTTCTCTTGTTGTGGAACATAGCATCTAGGGCACACAGGCTTCCATAGTTGCTGCCCATGAGCTCAGTAGTTGTGGCTCCTGGGCTCTGGAGCACAGACTCAGTAGTTGTGGCACTTAGGCTTTGTTGCTCCGTGGTGTGTGGGAACCTCCCAAGCTGGGGTTTGAACACCCGTCTCCTTCATTGCAGGTGGACTCTCCAATACTGAGCGACCAGGGAAGCAAAAGTTCTCCATATTAATGGCTTGGAATTGTGTAAGGAAATTTGAGAAGTCCAAGGAAAGTCCTAGCTGTTCACAGGTGCCAGAGAGCATTATTGTGTTCCAAAGAAGAAAAATGATTCAGAGATTATTTCATAAGATGATGCTCCCAACTCCAACATTGATTTGATATATTGATTCACCATTATGGACTACACATTGAAGATTTGTAAGAGTGATTGAGTGTGTGCTCTGGTGCAGACCTGCTTGCATTCAAACACTAGCTCTGCTACTCAACGTATCATCTTTGTTTCAGTTTTCATATCTGTAAAATGGGATCATAAAGAGTACCTATTTTATAGTTAGTAATGAATAGTAAAGCATGCATTGATGCAAAGCACAGAAAATAGTCTGGTACATTGGTACTTATAATTTTTAGTTTTAACTGTTATGCTGAAATATAAAGTGCTAAAATATGATTCATTACTAAAGTTTCAGCTTATTTCTTCTTGAACATCTTTCTGTGTTGATTGAGAACAATTAGTCAGTGTTCTTTGACTTGAAACCTTATATACTTGAACTTCAAACAAACATCAAAGGAGTGAGGGTAGAACATGCCATAGAATCATGCAGGGAGCTTAATATCCCCTGGAGACACTGATAGGACCTTTTGTCTGTATGATCTGACAAGATCACAGAGCAGGGCACTGGATCAGAAGAGAAAAAACTTCAGTTCTAGTTCTAACACTGTCAGTGAGTATTTGACTTAGATAAATAGTAAAATTTAATGTGATGTAAGCATTATGGCCATGACAAAGCTATTCAGTCTCTCATTCTGACTTCTATGCATACATATATGATGCCTTATTAGTATACCCTAACAATGACAATAATAGGCTATCATAAATATAATTTTATTTTCTATTTTGGGTAGGTATATTCTCCAAGAAGTATATTTTATTATTGCATTTTTTCAAATTTTATTTTAATTTAATATAGTTGATTTATAACATTATACTTTCAGTTATATAACAGTGGTAAAATATTTTTACAGGTTATGCTCCATTTAATTATTATAGAATATTGGCAGTATTCCGTATGCTGTAGCACATCAATTTTTAAATTTTATTTGATTTTCAATTTTTTTATTGTAACCTAATTGCTTTACAATGTTGTGGTGTTTTCTACTGCACATCAGTGGAAATCAGTCATAATTATATGTATATTCTGTCCCTCTTGAGCCTCGCTCCCCTCCCTGCCTATCCATTTTTTGCATAATAGTTTGTATCTCTCAACCCAGACCCCTATCCTGCCTCTCCCAACCTGCTCTGCAAGTAGTAATCACCAGTCTGTTCTCTGTACCTGTAAATTTGTTTCTGTTTTGCTATATTCATTCGTTTTATTTGAAAACTTTTAAGAGTATAGAGTTTTTAAGAAAACTTTATTGGAGTATTGTTACAATAGTATATAAATTGTTGTTTAGTCACTAAGTAGTGCCTGATTCTTTTGCGATCCCATGGACGGTAGCCCACCAGGATCGTCTGTCCAAGGATTTAATCCCCAGGCAAGAATCCTGGAGTGGGTTGTCATTTCCTTCTCCAGGGAATCTTCCTGACGCAGGGGTTGAACCCATCCATGTTTCCTGCATTGCAGCCAGATTCTTTACCACTGAGTCACTTGGGAAGTTTGACTTGAAACCTTATAACTTGAACTTCAAACAAACATCAAAGGAGTGAGGGTAGAACATGCCATAGAATCATGCAGGAGCTTAATATCCCCTGGAGACACTGATAGGACCTTTTGTCTGTATGATCTGACAAGATCACAGAGCAGGGCACTGGATCAGAAGAGAAAAAACTTCAGTTCTAGTTCTAACACTGTCAGTGAGTATTTGACTTAGATAAATAGTAAAATTTAATGTGATGTAAGCATTATGGCCATGACAAAGCTATTCAGTCTCTCATTCTGACTTCTATGCATACATATATGATGCCTTATTAGTATACCCTAACAATGACAATAATAGGCTATCATAAATATAATTTTATTTTCTATTTTGGGTAGGTATATTCTCCAAGAAGTATATTTTATTATTGCATTTTTTCAAATTTTATTTTAATTTAATATAGTTGATTTATAACATTATACTTTCAGTTATATAACAGTGGTAAAATATTTTTACAGGTTATGCTCCATTTAATTATTATAGAATATTGGCAGTATTCCGTATGCTGTAGCACATCAATTTTTAAATTTTATTTGATTTTCAATTTTTTTATTGTAACCTAATTGCTTTACAATGTTGTGGTGTTTTCTACTGCACATCAGTGGAAATCAGTCATAATTATATGTATATTCTGTCCCTCTTGAGCCTCGCTCCCCTCCCTGCCTATCCATTTTTTGCATAATAGTTTGTATCTCTCAACCCAGACCCCTATCCTGCCTCTCCCAACCTGCTCTGCAAGTAGTAATCACCAGTCTGTTCTCTGTACCTGTAAATTTGTTTCTGTTTTGCTATATTCATTCGTTTTATTTGAAAACTTTTAAGAGTATAGAGTTTTTAAGAAAACTTTATTGGAGTATTGTTACAATAGTATATAAATTGTTGTTTAGTCACTAAGTAGTGCCTGATTCTTTTGCGATCCCATGGACGGTAGCCCACCAGGATCGTCTGTCCAAGGATTTAATCCCCAGGCAAGAATCCTGGAGTGGGTTGTCATTTCCTTCTCCAGGGAATCTTCCTGACGCAGGGGTTGAACCCATCCATGTTTCCTGCATTGCAGCCAGATTCTTTACCACTGAGTCACTTGGGAAGCCCATTATATAAGTTACAGGAGCAATATAGTGATTCACAATTTTTAAAGGTTATGCTCCACTTATAGTTATCAGTCATTGGTTATTTCCCCCATGTTGTAAGAATATCCTTGTCATTAGTTTTTCTTTTATATCTTCCACATATGAGTGATAACATACAGTATTTGTCTTTCTCTAATTTATTTCTCTAAGCATACTAACTTCTAGGTGTGTCCATGTTGTTGTGAATGATAGAACTTTATTTTTTATAACTAATAGTCCATTCTGTGTATGTACAGCATCTTCATTCATTAAAAACATATGTTGCCTTCACATTTTGACTATTGTTAATAATGCTGCTATGAACATCAGGGTGCACATGCTTTCTGAATTTGTGTTATTTTCTTTGGATGTGCAGCGAGGAGTGGAGTTTCTGGATCATATGGTAGTTCTAGTTTTCGTTTTTTAAAGAACTTCAATGCTGTCTTCCATAGTGACTGCACCAGTTTATATTCCTACTAACAATATACTAGATTTCTCTTTTCCTACACCCTTGCCAACATTTGTTATTTGTGGACTTTTGTTGATAGCCATTCTGACATGTATATGGTGATATCTCATTGGGGTTTTGATTTGCATTTCTCTATTAGTGACATAGACCATTTTTTCATGTGCCTCTTGGCCATCTATACCTCTTCTATAGAAAAAAAAAAAAGCTATTGCAATCCTCTGCCCATTTTCTAATCAAGCTGTTTGTGTTCTTGATATTGGGTTATATGAGCTTATTACATATTTTGGATATTGGGCATATTATTAGCAAATAATCCTGTATTTAGTAGATTTCTGGAAGCCAGCCAGAAGCCTGGGCAGTTTGTCTGTTTCCTTACCATGTTTTGGAAGTAAGCAAGTATGTGTATGCTCTTCACAAGCAGATTCTAGGTTTATTAGTCCCAAGTGTTTTCAAACCAGCTAAGGGGATATGACTTCCTGGTGTTGGACCCTAGGGCTGGGGCTGCTGTTATGTGGATGGAACCTTTCATTCCCTAGGTAGCATCTGTGAGTCCATGGAATTCCTTGTCTCTTCTGTGTCCTCTTCCAGAGGTAGAGGTCCTGGCCTGATTGTTTCTCTTCCCTTCCTACCCAATCCCCCATGGATCTTTCTTATAGTCTTTGTCGTAGAAGATTCTTTCAGCCAGTCTTCGGTCAGTTTCCAGTGAGAATTGCTCCACCTGTAGATGTGTTTTGATAATGTTCATGGAGGCAGATGAGCTCTGTGTCCTACTCTGCCATCTTGATCTCCTCCTTCCATAAATAAAATTTTCAGTGCTGATGCTGTATAAGTTATCAAAGTTCTTTTACAAGCATTTTATTTTATTTTTAAAGATTTATTTATTTATTTATTTATTTTGGAGGTGGGGTGGGGAAGGAGGGGAGCAGGTGGGCTACTTCTATTGGTCTTTCATTTGTCTATTTTCATCCATCTTTGTTCTTTGGCTCCTGTGGGCCTCCCATCGCAGTGGCCTCTGTTGTCACAGAGCACCAGCTCTGGGCACAGGCGCTCCAGAGCTCCGGCTCGGTAATTGGACACATTGGTCCAGCCGCTCCGTGGCACGTGGGATCGTCCCAGGCCAGGGATTGAACCCGGCGCCCCTTGCACTGCAAGGCAGTGTCCTTACCCACTGGACCACGAGGGAAGCCCTACAAGCATTTTAATAATAACTACCTTAAACAATTATATTACATTAGCTTATGTGTGGCAACTGTACTGTTAAATTTTTACAGTTAAAAATTCCCCATCATCATTTAATTTTTAAACAGAAGTAATCATTTTTGCATCAATTCATTCACACAGTGCTTTGGTGCTGTGCATACTTTCCCTCTGTCCTCTTTTTTCGCATTTATTCATTGTTGAATACACACTATGGTTGAGGATTATAGTGTATAAAATTATTTCATTAAATACCTTCAGGTTTCCCAACAGTGTCTAATCTTTATAAGAATATAAGAAGGAAACAAATAATCAAAGGCAACTTTAAAACAAGAAAGAAGAGGACTTCGATACATTTTAAATGAACAATGTTTGACTGTGAACATGGAATGAACTTTGAATTTATGAAGGGAATGAAGAAGACAATATTTTTACAGAAAGAAAAGAAGAGACTGAGAATCCCTTGTGCTTGTAAATTCTAGTCACATTGCTCTTGCTACAATTTTAAGTTTAGGGCAAGAGTCTGTTAAATGTTACTGACAAGACCTGATTAAAAATTGACATAGGACATAAGCATTTAATGGCTGGCACTTACGCTACTCTTAATTTTGTTTCTCTCTAAAGCATGTATGTGGAGGAAAGCCCATAAAATCTAGGCCAAGCGAACATATGGTGGTGGGATTTCTTTTAGATGAAGTAATTTAAAACTGAGATTCTCAGAGAAGAATTTTTTTCCCTGCAGACTTCTATAACAGTATCTTTAAAAACTGGTCGTGACAAAGTGGAGAAAATGATCCTTTTAAACCTGAAAATATGCTCAATTCACTTCTCCGAAGTCAGTTCTGGGAAAATATCCATATCATTTTGGAATAACAAACAGATTTGTCTGGTGGAATTTTGCCAGAAACGAAGTAATGTAGACATGTTATGCTTTATTGTGGAAACATGAAGAATCCCTCTCTGCTAATGATTCATGAACAGGAAGATGAGGCATCCTTGCAGCTATTACCTCCTCTCTTAAGCTGAAATACCGTGCTGTTCACGTCATTGCATACAAATTCACATCGGTTTAAATGTGTTGTCACTGTATATTATTATGCACAGTTGTTTATTAGACTTCTATTTGAAACAAAACAACATTATATCACATAGCACTATTATGTGTATGTTAGCTATTACTTCAACCTAGCTAATCTTCTACATTAATAGTACCTTGGTAATGTTAGTAAGTTAAATTTTATTTAAAAAAGCAAGCCTTTGTAAGACTGCTTGATTTTTTGCCACTTACTAGCTAATGGATAGCATCAGCAATAGCGATTATCATACAAATTGTCCCATATAGGAAGATAGTCACTGTGTTCATTTTATATTATTAAGTAAGGCACTTTGCTTCCATTATCTCATTTAATATTTCAAGCATTTCCAAAATGTATATGCTGTTTTACATATGAGGAAACTGTAGCACAGAGAGATGGAGCAATGTGCCCAAAGTCACACAACTAACAATATGCAAAGCTGTGATTCAAACACAGGTCACCTTTTTTAAAATTAATTTATTTTTATTTTACAGAGTTTTGTTGTTTACTGCTATATATAAACCTGAATCAGTCATAGGTATCCACTTGACCACTCCCACTTGAACTTCCCTCCCATCTCCCCCCCACCCCGTCCCACCCCTCCACATTGTTGCATAGGCTCTGTGTAAGTTCCCTTAGTCTTACAGCACATTCACAATGGTTGTCTCTTTTACATATGTTACTGCAGGTTTCCATGTTACTCTTTCCAAACCTCTTGCCCATTCCTCCCTCCACACAATGTCCATAAGTCTGTTCTCTATATCTGTTTCTCCATTGCTGCTCTACATATGCATTTATAATACCATCTTTCTAGGTTCCGTATGTATGTGTTAGTATACAATATTTATCTTTCTTTTTCTGACTTCACTTAGTACAATAGGTTCTAGATTCATTCACCTCATTAGGCCTGACTAAAATGCCTTTTTTATTTTTGACAGCTGAGAGATACTCCAGTGTGTATATGTATCACAGCTTCTTTATCCATTCATTTGTTGACGGACATCTAGGTTGTTTCCATGTTCTAACTGTTGTAAAAAGTGCTGCAGTGAACACTGGGGTACATATGTCTCTTTCAATTTTGATTTCCTCAGGATATATGTCTAGTAGTGGGATTGCTGGATCATATGGTGGTTCTATTACTAGTTTTTAAAAGAATCTCCATACTGTCTTCTGCAGTGGCTGTATCAGTTTACATTCCCACCTACAGTACAAGAGAGTGCTGTTTTCTCCACACTCTCTCCAGCATTTATTGTCTGTAAATTTTTTGATGATGGCCATTCTGACTGGTGTGAGGTGATATCTCATTGTAGGCTTTTTTGTGGGGGTGGGGTGGGGGGCCAGGTTGGGGAGGGAGGGGGGCGGGCGGGCCACCTCCATTGGTCTTCCATTTATCCATTTTTCATCCATCTTTGTTCTTTGGCCCGTGTGGGACTCCCATCGTGGTGGCCTCTGTTGTCACAGAGCACCGGCTCTGGGCACATGCGCTCCAGAGCTCCGGCTCGGTAATTAGACACATCGGTCCAGCCACTCTGTGGCCCAGGGGATCTTCCCAGACCAGGGATCAAACCAGCGCTCCTTGCACTGCAAGGTGGTGCCCTTACTCACTGGACCACCAGGGAAGCCCTCATTGTAGTTTTTTTTTTTTTAACTTTTATTTTACTTTTAACTTTTACAGAGTTTTGTTGTTTACAGATATGTATGTTCACAGATTAGTCATATGTATATCTCCCCCTTCCCACCCCTCCTGATCATCACACAGCACCCCTGAAGGATCTCCTTTTCTCACAGAGCAATGACTATAGCTATTTTCCTCACTTATGATAGTACAGGCCTTAATGCTACTTCCTTTACACCTCCCACCCTCTGTTCCTTCCCCACAATGTCCATATGTCCACTATCCATGTCTGTCTTTCCGTCGCTTCACTGCATGTGCCATCATCACCATCCTAATAGATTCCATATATATGTGTTAATATATTGTATTTGTCCTTCTCTTTCTGACTGACTTCACTTTTTATGATATATTCTAGATCCAGCCACCTCATTAGGGCTGATTCTTCGCATTTCTCTTTACAGCTGTGTAGTATTCCACTGTATATATGTACCAGAGCTTTTGTATCCATTCGTTCGTTGATGGGCATCTAGGTTGCTTCCATGTTCTAGCTATTGTATAGAGAGCTGCAATGAACATTGGGGTACAGGTGCTTCTTTCAGATTTGATTTCATCAGGGTATAAGCCTAAGAGTGGGATTGCTGGGTCGTATGGTGCTTCTATTTTTAGATTTTTAAGAAATCTCCATACTATCTTCCATAGAGGCTGTATCAATTTGCATTCCCACCAGAAATGCAGGAGTGTTCCCTTTTCTCCATACCCTCTCCAGCATTTATTGTATGTTGATTTGTGGATGATGGCTATTCTGACGGGTGTGAGGTGGTATCTCATTGTAGTTTTGATTTGCATTTCTCCCATAATGAACAGCATTGAACATCTGTTCATGTGGTTTTTGGCTATGTGTATGTCTTCTTTGGAGAGATGTCTGTTTAGCCTGTTTAAGTTTTTTTCCCATTTTTTGATTAGCTGTTTTTTTGGTGTTGAGTTGTCTGAGCTGCTTGTATATTTTGGAAATTAAGTCTTTGTAAGTTGTTTCACATGCTATTATTTTCTCTCATTCTGAGCATTATCTTTTCACCATTTTTATACTTTTGCTATTCAAAATCTTTGAAGTTTGATTAGGTCCCACTAGTTTATTTCTGTTTTTATTTCCATTATTTTAGGGTGGCAGGTCATAGATCTTGCTTTGACTCATGTCATTGAGGGTTCTTCTCTAAGAGTTCTATGGTTTCTGGTCTTAAAGTTGGGTCTTTAATCCATTTCGGGGAGTTATTCTGATGGAACTTCCTGATCATCACACAGCACCCCTGAAGGATCTCCTTTTCTCACAGAGCAATGACTATAGCTATTTTCCTCACTTATGATAGTACAGGCCTTAATGCTACTTCCTTTACACCTCCCACCCTCTGTTCCTTCCCCACAATGTCCATATGTCCACTATCCATGTCTGTCTTTCCGTCGCTTCACTGCATGTGCCATCATCACCATCCTAATAGATTCCATATATATGTGTTAATATATTGTATTTGTCCTTCTCTTTCTGACTGACTTCACTTTTTATGATATATTCTAGATCCAGCCACCTCATTAGGGCTGATTCTTCGCATTTCTCTTTACAGCTGTGTAGTATTCCACTGTATATATGTACCAGAGCTTTTGTATCCATTCGTTCGTTGATGGGCATCTAGGTTGCTTCCATGTTCTAGCTATTGTATAGAGAGCTGCAATGAACATTGGGGTACAGGTGCTTCTTTCAGATTTGATTTCATCAGGGTATAAGCCTAAGAGTGGGATTGCTGGGTCGTATGGTGCTTCTATTTTTAGATTTTTAAGAAATCTCCATACTATCTTCCATAGAGGCTGTATCAATTTGCATTCCCACCAGAAATGCAGGAGTGTTCCCTTTTCTCCATACCCTCTCCAGCATTTATTGTATGTTGATTTGTGGATGATGGCTATTCTGACGGGTGTGAGGTGGTATCTCATTGTAGTTTTGATTTGCATTTCTCCCATAATGAACAGCATTGAACATCTGTTCATGTGGTTTTTGGCTATGTGTATGTCTTCTTTGGAGAGATGTCTGTTTAGCCTGTTTAAGTTTTTTTCCCATTTTTTGATTAGCTGTTTTTTTGGTGTTGAGTTGTCTGAGCTGCTTGTATATTTTGGAAATTAAGTCTTTGTAAGTTGTTTCACATGCTATTATTTTCTCTCATTCTGAGCATTATCTTTTCACCATTTTTATACTTTTGCTATTCAAAATCTTTGAAGTTTGATTAGGTCCCACTAGTTTATTTCTGTTTTTATTTCCATTATTTTAGGGTGGCAGGTCATAGATCTTGCTTTGACTCATGTCATTGAGGGTTCTTCTCTAAGAGTTCTATGGTTTCTGGTCTTAAAGTTGGGTCTTTAATCCATTTCGAGTTTATGTCTGTGTATGGTGTTAGGAAGTGTTACAGATTCATTATTTTACATGTAGCTGTCCAGTTTTCCCAGCACCACTTATTGAAGAGGCTATCTTTGCCTCCATTGTATATTGCCTCTTTTGTCAAAAATAAGGTACCCATAGGTGTGTGGGTTTATTTCTGGGCTCTCTCTCTTGTTCCATTGGTCTATATTTCTGTTTTTGTGCCAGTACCATAGTGTCTTGATGACTGTTGCTTTGTAGTATTGTCTGAAGTTAGGAAGGTTGATTCCTCTAGCTCCATTCTTCTTTCCCAAGACTGCTTTGGCTATCCTGGGTCTTTTGTGTTTCCATATGAACTGTGCTATTTTTTGTTCTAGTTCTGTGAAAAATGCCACTGGTAATTTGATAGGGATCACATTGAATCTGTAGATGATATTTGGTTGCATGGTCATTTTTATGATATTGATTCTTCCAGCCCAGGAACATGGATTATCCCCCCGTCTGTGTATGTGTGTTTTGATTTCTTTCATTAGTGTTTTATAGCTTTCTGTGTACAGTTCTTTTGTCTCCTTTGGTAATCTTATTCCTAGATATTTTATTTTTTTGTTGCAAAGGTGCATGGAATTGCTTCTTTGATTTCTCTTTATGATTTTTCATTGTTTGTATATAGCAATGCAAGTGATTTCTGTGTATTTATTGTATATCCTGTGATTTTGCTAAATTCTCTGATTAGCTCTAGTAATTCTCTGATAGTATCTTTAGGGCTTTCTACATATAGTATTTTCTCTCATTCTGAGCATTATCTTTTCACCATTTTTATACTTTTGCTATTCAAAATCTTTGAAGTTTGATTAGGTCCCACTAGTTTATTTCTGTTTTTATTTCCATTATTTTAGGGTGGCAGGTCATAGATCTTGCTTTGACTCATGTCATTGAGGGTTCTTCTCTAAGAGTTCTATGGTTTCTGGTCTTAAAGTTGGGTCTTTAATCCATTTCGAGTTTATGTCTGTGTATGGTGTTAGGAAGTGTTACAGATTCATTATTTTACATGTAGCTGTCCAGTTTTCCCAGCACCACTTATTGAAGAGGCTATCTTTGCCTCCATTGTATATTGCCTCTTTTGTCAAAAATAAGGTACCCATAGGTGTGTGGGTTTATTTCTGGGCTCTCTCTCTTGTTCCATTGGTCTATATTTCTGTTTTTGTGCCAGTACCATAGTGTCTTGATGACTGTTGCTTTGTAGTATTGTCTGAAGTTAGGAAGGTTGATTCCTCTAGCTCCATTCTTCTTTCCCAAGACTGCTTTGGCTATCCTGGGTCTTTTGTGTTTCCATATGAACTGTGCTATTTTTTGTTCTAGTTCTGTGAAAAATGCCACTGGTAATTTGATAGGGATCACATTGAATCTGTAGATGATATTTGGTTGCATGGTCATTTTTATGATATTGATTCTTCCAGCCCAGGAACATGGATTATCCCCCCGTCTGTGTATGTGTGTTTTGATTTCTTTCATTAGTGTTTTATAGCTTTCTGTGTACAGTTCTTTTGTCTCCTTTGGTAATCTTATTCCTAGATATTTTATTTTTTTGTTGCAAAGGTGCATGGAATTGCTTCTTTGATTTCTCTTTATGATTTTTCATTGTTTGTATATAGCAATGCAAGTGATTTCTGTGTATTTATTGTATATCCTGTGATTTTGCTAAATTCTCTGATTAGCTCTAGTAATTCTCTGATAGTATCTTTAGGGCTTTCTACATATAGTATTTTGTCATCTGCAAACAGTGGAGTTTTACTTCTTCTATTCTAATCTGGATTCCTTTTATTTCTTTTTCTTCTCTAATTGTTGTAGCTAGAACTTCCAAAACTATATTGAATAATAGTGGTGAGAGTGAATACCCCTGTCTTGTTCTTGATCTTAGAGGGAATGCTTTCAGTTTTCCACCATTGGGAATGTTTTCTTTGGGCTTCTCATATATGGCTTTCACCATGTTGTGGTAGGTTCCTTCTATGCCCGTTTTTTGCAGAGTTTTTATCATAAATTGGTGCTGAATTTCATCAAAAGGCTTTTTCTGCATCTATCAAGATTATCATATGATTTTAATCTTTCAGTATGTTGATATGGTGTATCACATTGATTGACTTGTCTATATTGAAGAATCCTTGCATGCCTGGGATAAACCCAACTTGATAATGGTGAATGAGTTTTTTGATGTATTGCTGAATTCTGTTTGCTAAGACTTTGTTGAGGATTTTTGTGTCTATACTCATCAGTGAGTATATATATGTATACACATATGGTGCAACCCTGTTGGCTCAGTGGTAAAGAGTCTGCCTGCCAGTGCTAGAAACACAGGATACATGAGTTCCATCCCCAGGGAAAGAAAAATGGCAATCCACTACAGTATTCTTGCCTAGGAAGTTCCCTAACAGAGGTGCCTGGTAGGCTACAGTCCATGGGTTCACAAAAAGTCGGACATAGTGACTAAACAACAGCAACAACAATACACATGTCGCATACAGTATACATGTTTGCTCACCAAGGGCCAGTCATCATGGAGTGTGAGTCAGATGTATGTGTGTTTTGATTTCTTTCATTAGTGTTTTATAGCTTTCTGTGTACAGTTCTTTTGTCTCCTTTGGTAATCTTATTCCTAGATATTTTATTTTTTTGTTGCAAAGGTGCATGGAATTGCTTCTTTGATTTCTCTTTATGATTTTTCATTGTTTGTATATAGCAATGCAAGTGATTTCTGTGTATTTATTGTATATCCTGTGATTTTGCTAAATTCTCTGATTAGCTCTAGTAATTCTCTGATAGTATCTTTAGGGCTTTCTACATATAGTATTTTGTCATCTGCAAACAGTGGAGTTTTACTTCTTCTATTCTAATCTGGATTCTTTTTATTTCTTTTTCTTCTCTAATTGTTGTAGCTAGAACTTCCAAAACTATATTGAATAATAGTGGTGAGAGTGAATACCCCTGTCTTGTTCTTGATCTTAGAGGGAATGCTTTCAGTTTTCCACCATTGGGAATGTTTTCTTTGGGCTTCTCATATATGGCTTTCACCATGTTGTGGTAGGTTCCTTCTATGCCCGTTTTTTGCAGAGTTTTTATCATAAATTGGTGCTGAATTTCATCAAAAGGCTTTTTCTGCATCTATCAAGATTATCATATGATTTTAATCTTTCAGTATGTTGATATGGTGTATCACATTGATTGACTTGTCTATATTGAAGAATCCTTGCATGCCTGGGATAAACCCAACTTGATAATGGTGAATGAGTTTTTTGATGTATTGCTGAATTCTGTTTGCTAAGACTTTGTTGAGGATTTTTGTGTCTATACTCATCAGTGAGTATATATATGTATACACATATGGTGCAACCCTGTTGGCTCAGTGGTAAAGAGTCTGCCTGCCAGTGCTAGAAACACAGGATACATGAGTTCCATCCCCAGGGAAAGAAAAATGGCAATCCACTACAGTATTCTTGCCTAGGAAGTTCCCTAACAGAGGTGCCTGGTAGGCTACAGTCCATGGGTTCACAAAAAGTCGGACATAGTGACTAAACAACAGCAACAACAATACACATGTACGCATACAGTATACATGTTTGCTCACCAAGGGCCAGTCATCATGGAGTGTGAAGTCAGATGGGCCTTAGGAAGCATTACTGAAAACAAAACAGTGGAGGTGATGTATGCAGGTCAAGAAGAAACAGCTAGAACCAGGCATGGAGCAAAGGACCAGTTCAAAATTGGGAAAGGAGTATGTTAAGGCTGTATAATGTCAGCTTTCTTATTTAATTTATATGCAGAGTGCATCATGTGAAATGCTGGACTCACCAGCTTGAATCAAGATTGCCAGGAGAAATATCAACAACTTCAGATATGCATATGATACCATTCTTATGGAAGAAAGTGAAGAACTAAAGGGCCCCTTGATGATGGTGAAAGAGGACAGTCAAAAAGCCAAGATCAGGGCTTCCCCTGGTGGTCCAGTGGGTAAAGACACCGCCTTGCAGTGCAAGGGGCGCCGGTTCGGTCCCTGGCCTGGGAAGATCCCACGTGCCGCGGAGCGGCTGGACTGATGTGTCCAATTACCGAGCCAGAGCTCTGGAGCGCATGCGCCCAGAGCCGGTGCTCTGCAACGACAGACGCCACCGCGATGGGAGGCCCACAGGAGCCAAAGAACAAAGACGGATGAACATAGAGAAACGAAAGACCAATAGAAGTGGCCCGCCTGCTCCCCTCCCTCACCAACCCGACCCCCGCCCAAATATAAATAAATAAATAAATAAATAAATAAATAAATAAATAAATCTTTAAAAAAAAAAAAAAAAGCCAAGATCATGGCATCTGTTCCTATCACTACATGGCAAATAAATAGATGGGGAAAAAGTGGAAACAGTGACAAATTTTATTTTCTTGGGCTCCAAAATCACTGTGAATGGTGACCACACCCATGAAATTAAGACACTTTCTCCTTGGAAGAAAAGCTATGACACACCTAGACAGTGTATTAGAAAGCAAAAGGCATCACTTTCCTGACAAAGGTCCACATAGTTAAAGCTGTGGTTTTCTGGTAGCCATGTACAGATGTGAGAGTTGGACCATAAAGAAGGCTGAGCACTGAAGAATTGATACTTTCAAACTGAGGTGATATAGAAGACTCTTTAGAGTCTCTTGGGCAGTGAAGAGTGAAACCAGCCAATTCTAAAGGAAATCAACCTTGTATATTCATTGGAAGGACTGATGCTAAAGTTGAAGCTCCAATACTTTGGCCACCTGTTGTGAAAAACTGACTCATTGTAAAAGAGCCTGATGCTGGGAAAGACTGAGGGCAAGAAGATAAGGGGTTACAGAGAATGAGATGCTTAGATGGCATCACCAATTCAATGAACTAGAATTTGAGCAAACTCCAGGAGGTAGTGAAGGACAGGTCAGCCTGATGTGCTTGCAGTCCTCGGGATTCCGAAGAATCAGACATGACTTAGGGACTAAACTAAAAAAACAGTGAAATATGTACATAATAATGGTTTTATTGGGACTTTTCTTCCTTTTCTAATATTTTTACATTCATCACATAAGATTATCTTTAAACATGTGAAAGACCAGTAAACAAAGATCCACTGGTTATTACTATGATTTATGATCCTAAAAGAGTAGAAAAAGTAAGGTGAGCTAGAGACAGCTATAGAAAGCATACCTACTTTCTAGTTAAAAAGACTTTTATTTGTAATTTGTAGTTAGTCTAAGTGCATGCATACTTGCTAAGTCACTTCAATCATTTCTGACTCTTTGTGACCCTATGGACTGTAGCTCCTCTGTTCACAGGATCTTCCAGGCAAGAATATCATTCTTGGAGTGGGTTGCCCTGCCCTCTTCTAGGGAATCTTATTGACTCAGGAATTGAACCCAGGTCTCATATGTCTCCTGAACTGTCAGGTGAGTTCTTTACCGTGCCACCTCGAAAGCCCCAAGACTCTAAGTGAACTATAAACCAAATGGTACTGGATATTAAGCAATTCACTTCTATAATCTAAAACTTTTGGATGCTATCCTGGGTGACAGATGGGGACTATCAGCAGTATTTACTATAGCAAAAGAAATATAATTGTGTTCATTTTTTAATCTAATATTTCACCTATTTTCAGATGGGTTCTCTTTTACAGTATTTTAACACCTATTTACCAAGATATTTGACTGTTGAATGCTAAACCAGTGTATTAATAAAAATATCAGCCACAGTCAGACCATAACACAGAGAACTCAGATTAAATTGTCTAAGAAATCTATAATAAGAAAGATACTCATTAATACCAGCTGAATAGGTTAGGCGTATTGTGTGATAAGCAGACAAAGAACCAGATCAGAATGATCAAAGCTTAAAAAATGCCCTGTGTCCTGTGTGCATGCTTACTAAGTTGCTTCAGTCATGTCTGACTTTGGAACCCTATGGATTGTAGGCCCTCCAGGCTCCTCTGTGCTTGGGATTCTCCAGGCAATAATACTGGAGTGGGTTGCCATGCCCTCCTTCCCGGTTCTATGTAAGGAGTAGCTAAATCCTAATATCAGAATTATATTTTGTTTATTCTTTGTAGTCTCTTTATACATAACCACAGATAGTAAATTATATATAATTTTTATTACAGAGTGTAGGTTCAGTCAGACTTAAACCATTTGATTTTAGATGGAGACATGAACAGGGAGGATCTTCCTGACTTACCCCGAGGTGTAGTTAAACATTCATCACATAAGATTATCTTTAAACATGTGAAAGACCAGTAAACAAAGATCCACTGGTTATTACTATGATTTATGATCCTAAAAGAGTAGAAAAAGTAAGGTGAGCTAGAGACAGCTATAGAAAGCATACCTACTTTCTAGTTAAAAAGACTTTTATTTGTAATTTGTAGTTAGTCTAAGTGCATGCATACTTGCTAAGTCACTTCAATCATTTCTGACTCTTTGTGACCCTATGGACTGTAGCTCCTCTGTTCACAGGATCTTCCAGGCAAGAATATCATTCTTGGAGTGGGTTGCCCTGCCCTCTTCTAGGGAATCTTATTGACTCAGGAATTGAACCCAGGTCTCATATGTCTCCTGAACTGTCAGGTGAGTTCTTTACCGTGCCACCTCGAAAGCCCCAAGACTCTAAGTGAACTATAAACCAAATGGTACTGGATATTAAGCAATTCACTTCTATAATCTAAAACTTTTGGATGCTATCCTGGGTGACAGATGGGGACTATCAGCAGTATTTACTATAGCAAAAGAAATATAATTGTGTTCATTTTTTAATCTAATATTTCACCTATTTTCAGATGGGTTCTCTTTTACAGTATTTTAACACCTATTTACCAAGATATTTGACTGTTGAATGCTAAACCAGTGTATTAATAAAAATATCAGCCACAGTCAGACCATAACACAGAGAACTCAGATTAAATTGTCTAAGAAATCTATAATAAGAAAGATACTCATTAATACCAGCTGAATAGGTTAGGCGTATTGTGTGATAAGCAGACAAAGAACCAGATCAGAATGATCAAAGCTTAAAAAATGCCCTGTGTCCTGTGTGCATGCTTACTAAGTTGCTTCAGTCATGTCTGACTTTGGAACCCTATGGATTGTAGGCCCTCCAGGCTCCTCTGTGCTTGGGATTCTCCAGGCAATAATACTGGAGTGGGTTGCCATGCCCTCCTTCCCGGTTCTATGTAAGGAGTAGCTAAATCCTAATATCAGAATTATATTTTGTTTATTCTTTGTAGTCTCTTTATACATAACCACAGATAGTAAATTATATATAATTTTTATTACAGAGTGTAGGTTCAGTCAGACTTAAACCATTTGATTTTAGATGGAGACATGAACAGGGAGGATCTTCCCTGACTAATAGAGAAACAATTCTGCTGCCAAGAGTGATGAAAATATAAGTTAATAGCATTTCTTTAATGGACAGTCTTAATGAGACTTTTTTGTCAAAGAGGTTTCTATTTTCTTCTTCATTTCATAAACAAAAACAATAAAGAAGTTCCAAGATCAGTTATTTCATATTCAAGGAAAATTAACCAGATAGTTCTGTCTGTGGAGGAGGATAATCTCTCCTTATATGTAGAACCTGGTTGCATCATGGAAGCTTTCTTTACAGGCTCTGAAAGGTAAATGCACTCATCCTCTGTGACACTAGAGCTGTCAGACTGAGAATATTCTAGAAAGCTATATTCTCTAAGGTCTTGACTGGAAACCTAGGGGAAAAGAAATTACAAAAAAATTTCAGAGTCCAAGTTTAGTATTTCGTACTCTGTCAACAAAGAGCTGGTTTCAGAGTAGTTTTAGAAAATGTTAAAGCAAATGGTTCATTTGCCATATACTGGGATAAGCCGTGCATGTTTCTGCATAGCTCTAGACTCCCATTACACACTCATACTCTTGGACAATTTCAGGTTCATAGCATTCAAGTAGGGGCAATTTCTTTGTCTGTAATAGGTTGTTAATTATTGTCATATGAGGAAAGGCATGGGAATTGGAATAAAAAAAATTGTTCTTCATTCTGAACAAAACATGATTTTCCTGGTTGACCAAGTAAAATCCATTTAATACTTATACTGATGCCATATAGTTTAAACATGGTCTACTTATACTGTGTGTTAGTAAAAGAAGGAATGTGCGCATACAAGATATAAATTTCAATTTAACTTAACATTTGATTTTGTAAGCGAAAGTATGAAATTGAATTCATCACTGCAATGAACTTTTATTTTTAAAATAAAAGTTAGCTCCAGTTTGTCTCCACAAATGAAAGGAGAAAGTAATAAGTGAGTCTGTAATCAAGAAGGTACATATTCAGAGATTCCTTTTTCTTGAGTATGCATGTTTCACTACTTAGAAACAATGAAAAGTAACTGTCAGTTTGTTTTTATTATACTGATATTCTCTAATTAATCTTTTCCAATTCCAATATCAATTAAAAGAAAGCTTTGCATGTATATTTTTATTGTGATTCTTTCAAAGTTACCAGTTATTTCATGTATTAATTCCTCTGTTAGATTGAACCCATCTTAAATACAACTAGCTAAATCATACTTCCATTACAGTTTAGAAAGCAACATTTACACTGGCAAATCTCTCAACTGTCATTTATTAAGTTTAATGTGGCCATCAGTAAATGTTTAATAGTGTAACCATTTTCTAGTATGTTCTTTACTAGAATGCCATAATGTATAAAACCCAGAGAACTAAAAGGAATTTATGGTTACATATGACATTAACTTGATAAGGCTTTCCATTCATCTTCAGTATTTTTTTAATTTTAAACACTGGTGACTCTGTTTCAAAAGTGTAGAATAAGAGAAGTATTTTTTCACTCTAGCTAAATAATGTCTTGTAGATATTGTAGAGTCTTCAGAGAAACTATACACATTTGTGCTTGACTGTGTTTAATGTGCTTGGGAAATGTTGTGGGAAAAATACCTTCCTTGTGTTATTGGCTATGACTTACATATTTCAAGTTGACTATTACATAGGACTTTGAAATATTTATTATTGTTTCCTTAAAAGAAGAAAGCTGTGATAGAAATATTTTTAAGAATTTTATTACATTTGGTTTCAGAAGAAGCTTGAGGAATTTAGTTCTAAGGTTTTAAAAATTCTGTCATAAAGAAAATGATAAAGGAATAATTCCATTCTGAAAAAAATTCTCATGTAGTTGGGGAAAATGTTAATGGGACACATATAACTTGATATAAAGAGTAGACAGTCCTCCAAGTAATGCACATTTTTTTGTATCTTCTTAATTATTTTAATCAATAAAAAGTAGGGTTCAGAATCAAGGTTTAATTCAGATAGAGGAAATAAAAATTGTCAGGGGTGAGGTAATTTGTAGACACTCCCTATATACAACATAATAAAAAATGAAACCTATGAATATATTGATTTTTTAAATATTAAATATTTCAAGAAGGTACATATTCAGAGATTCCTTTTTCTTGAGTATGCATGTTTCACTACTTAGAAACAATGAAAAGTAACTGTCAGTTTGTTTTTATTATACTGATATTCTCTAATTAATCTTTTCCAATTCCAATATCAATTAAAAGAAAGCTTTGCATGTATATTTTTATTGTGATTCTTTCAAAGTTACCAGTTATTTCATGTATTAATTCCTCTGTTAGATTGAACCCATCTTAAATACAACTAGCTAAATCATACTTCCATTACAGTTTAGAAAGCAACATTTACACTGGCAAATCTCTCAACTGTCATTTATTAAGTTTAATGTGGCCATCAGTAAATGTTTAATAGTGTAACCATTTTCTAGTATGTTCTTTACTAGAATGCCATAATGTATAAAACCCAGAGAACTAAAAGGAATTTATGGTTACATATGACATTAACTTGATAAGGCTTTCCATTCATCTTCAGTATTTTTTTTTAATTTTAAACACTGGTGACTCTGTTTCAAAAGTGTAGAATAAGAGAAGTATTTTTTCACTCTAGCTAAATAATGTCTTGTAGATATTGTAGAGTCTTCAGAGAAACTATACACATTTGTGCTTGACTGTGTTTAATGTGCTTGGGAAATGTTGTGGGAAAAATACCTTCCTTGTGTTATTGGCTATGACTTACATATTTCAAGTTGACTATTACATAGGACTTTGAAATATTTATTATTGTTTCCTTAAAAGAAGAAAGCTGTGATAGAAATATTTTTAAGAATTTTATTACATTTGGTTTCAGAAGAAGCTTGAGGAATTTAGTTCTAAGGTTTTAAAAATTCTGTCATAAAGAAAATGATAAAGGAATAATTCCATTCTGAAAAAAATTCTCATGTAGTTGGGGAAAATGTTAATGGGACACATATAACTTGATATAAAGAGTAGACAGTCCTCCAAGTAATGCACATTTTTTTGTATCTTCTTAATTATTTTAATCAAAAAAAAAAAGTAGGGTTCAGAATCAAGGTTTAATTCAGATAGAGGAAATAAAAATTGTCAGGGGTGAGGTAATTTGTAGACACTCCCTATATACAACATAATAAAAAATGAAACCTATGAATATATTGATTTTTTAAATATTAAATATTTATTTAGTTCTTATTTCTTTACTTCTTTCTTCATTCACTTCTCCTCCCTAACTCTACAAAAACGTGAAGAGCAAATTATTAACAACTACAAAAAATATTGCAACCTAAGAAGCAACTGAGAAAACTGAGGGACAAGTAATTTTTTTTACTACATTTGAGCAGATTTGGGAAGGCAGGAAAATGAAAAAAAAAATCAGCCAAAAATGTAATCTTGGAAGAAATAGAGAAGTATGAATATTCTTTTTAAAAGTCTATTGTTAATAATAGTGCATTAATTTTAATTTTTAGTTTTGCTGGATTTGCTATGGTTATATCAGATGTCAACATTAAGGGGAGCTTTGTGAAAGGTGCAAGGGAATTTTTCATTCTATCTTAGCTCTTCTTTTTTTTTTTTCTGTTATGATTAACCATTATTTTACAATTGGCCATAATGAGAAACAGTGCATGAAAGACACATTAATGTTTGAGAAGCATGAATTTTCAAAGTCACTAGTTTTCCTATTATCCAGAAATAACCTTTATCATTTTGTCATATATCCTTTCAGTAGAAATATGCATGTTGACAGAGTAGAAATGAATAATAACATTATGAGGGATAATGTTTTTTGAACAAATAAAGCAATATCAACAAATGTTGTACTTTAATATTCTAATTTTTATGATATTATAACAATCCTTTAATACAAATATTTGAGTTGCTTTAAAATTGTAAGCAATTCCAGCATAAATTTTGCCTACTCTTTTAATCGTTTCTGTTGGATTAACTTGTAGGAAAAGAGTTAGTGCATTGAAAGATATAAATACTTTAGAATTTTAAAAAACATATCTCTTGTTGTTTGAGGATAATATTTACATATCCTCTCCTATAATCACACTGTACTAGGTAAGGTATGTATTTCCCTAAACTCTTCATTAGTTTGAAACACAAAAAATATCATTGCATTTAATACATTTTTATTGTTACATATATTTTTTGATTAGGTGTGTTTTTTATGAATTTTAGTATAAAATTTTATACTAAAATATATAAAAAACACACCTTATACTATTTTATTTTTCTATTAGTGCTTTTATCATTTTATATTGACTTATGATTGCTTATTTATAATATATACTAAGGTTTATATCAATATTTTCAGTTTGTCTTTTGATTTGTGGTCTTTTTTAAGGTACCGATGTTTTAATGTTGTTAAATCTATAAAATTTTCCTTTAATTAACTCTGACATTGTCTTTTCTCAAAAGCCCTTTTCCATTACCAATTATACATATGTTCATCTATATTTTCTTTCAGTTCTTTAATTTCCTTATAAAGCCTTTTACGTCACACATGCTCTACTGGAAATAACTGATGAACCAATGTATAAATCTCTGAACTTTAGCTTCTGAATCAGCCATACTCTTTAATTATATCTCACAATGACTAATTTGGTAAAGGCTAACTTCAAGTATTTTACATGTCCCAAATTTCTATTAATATTAGCATACTAATGGAAAGGCAATCTTACCCATCTCTCAGAAAAAGAGTATTAGCTAAGTTATAGAAACAAACTTAATAAAGAGATACATAACAAATATTCATTTTACCATGTGCTTCATTATTAATGCTAAATAGCTCTTGGAGTCCTTATGCTCATGATATTTGCAGATGTTTCTGAAATTCATAATTAGTAGTATTGGAGTAGAGGCAGTGGAGTAAGCTCTGATATACTAGAAGCCATGATATTTGCTATCAGCTCTTCTCAAGGTCAAGTTGATTTTAGTTCTTGACCTTCATTGACATATATATATCTTTAAATATGGCAATTCAATTTCCATATGCTTTTATTGCAACTACCTTGGGTCTTCTTTTCACCTTTTCATATTGGTAGGGTTGATTTTGCAACTGTTTAAAGAACAATTCATGATCTAGATCCTGTTTGAGAGCAGTATCAGCCATGGTCCAATGGGGAAACAAAAAATGATGTTATCTATTTGAACAGAATTCTATATGCATTGTTAATGAAACATAATTTTGTTAATTAAATAATTGAAAGGGTGAAAAGGAACTTTAAGCTGTACTGGAGGTAGCAGTTTCAAGAAACACCTACCACCCTTATAGAAGAGACCGGGATTACTAAACTTTAGAAACTTGGAAACCACACCTTGGAAGCCAGCTGATGCTAATGCCTCTGAGGAGCAGCAGCATGTAATGAAGCTGGTTCTACAAGTTTTGGAAAAACTGAAACTTGGATTCAGCATTTTCTATGGGATGGAACTGCCCTTGCTGAGGTGAAAAAGAATTACTAAGATAGTCACAAAGCAAGAATAAGACAGGATGCCCACAGAAAGTAACAAGGAAGATGCAGGTACCTTTTCCCTTCTTCAGCCTCCCAGTTTTCTAAGTGTCCCTTACTGGTGGAGGCTAGCATCAAGCTACCATATTAAAAAGCAGAAACCTTATTTTGCCGACAAAGGTTCATATAGTTAAAGCTATGGTTTTTCCAGTAGTCATGTATGGATGTGAGAGTTGGACCATAAAGAAGGTTGAGCACCAAATAATTGATGTTTTCGAATTGTGGTGTCAGAGAAGACTCTTTGAGAGTCCCTTGGACTGCAAGGAGATCAAATCAGTCAATCCTAAAGGAAATCAACCCTGAATATTCATTGGAAGAACTGATGCTGAGACTGAAGCTCCAATACCTTGACCACCTGATATGAAGAGACAATTCATTGGAAAAGACCCTGGTGCTGGGAAATATAGAAGGCAAAAGGAGAAGGGGATGGCAGAGGAGATGATTAGGACATCATTGAGTCAATGGACATGGGTTTGAGCAACCTTCGCGAGGAGGTGAAGGCCAGGGAAACATGGCATGCAGCAGTCCATGGGGGTCACAAAGAGTTGGACAAGACTGCATGACTGAATAACAACAAACATGGATCCAAACTAGCAAAGCAGAAATGTGGGTTACCCTCTCAGATTCAATATCAAAACACAGAGATATAAAAGGTGGGTTTGGGGCTTCCCTGGTGGTCCAGTGGGTAAAGAGTCCACCTTGTAGTGCAGGGGCCACCGGTTGCATCCCTGACCTGAGAAGATCCCACATTCCGTGGAGTGGCTGGACCGGTGTGTCCAATTAGGAACCAGCGCTTTGGAGCACATGTGCACAGAGCCAGTGCTCTGCAACGAGAGAGCCCATTGCAATGGGAAGCCCACAGAGGTCAAAGAGTAAAAGATGGATGAAAATAAATGTAAAAATAAAAAAAGAGGCATGATGAGGGGGGAATCTTTAAAAAAATATATGGGTTTGCAGCTGAAAGACAATTAGTAATTAGCACAGGACGCCTCCCCCTCCCATGCACTGTGTCCTCTGCCCTCCCTCTTTCTACTTCCAGAGCTCTTAGCATTCACCTGCCACATTTCCATCCATGCCAATCCCATCCCCTGCTTTGCATAAACCATTGTCACAGAGATTTGTTCATTATTTCTAGTTACTTCTTGGTGATTTTTCTGTTAAAATATTCTCTAATCAGCCGTTTTGCTATTGAAGAAAGCAGATTTTATTCAGCATGGCAGTGAAATAGTAACCTAGGCCTGACTGCTTTCCTCAAGAGATCTTCAGTGCATTACCAGAATAGCGTATTGAGTAGTGCAGTAGGGCTGTGAGTGAAATAACTTCTGGAAATCTCCTGGTGTTAATTATATAAACAAAGTTTATGCTTCTGCACAAGTAAAAACTGGATCATGCAAAGCATGACCATTGTTTTCTTACTCTGTAAAGGTGTTGACTCATTGTGTCTACAGAGCTCTAGCTAGAGAAAAAGACACCAACGTATGAAAAGGCTGATAGCTCTGGAGGAGCATGATGTGTAGGTAAGCAGAGTGGAAAACCTTTACACCCTGTGCAAAGAAAACAACCCAAAGTCAGTCAGGCTGAACTCATCAGCCACAGTAAAATGATAAAAGGTAACAAAACTGTGGCAATTATCATATCAATTTACCCATATATTCCTCTAATCCCTTTCACATACATCATTATAGTAAAATATCCAGTTGTAGTCATTACAGGAAGCTTCCAAGTCCTTTGGCCAAAACTCCAGAAGACTTTGGCCCATTCAGTCTTACAGCACTAGCAGAAGCTGTGTAAATGGGCCATTCTGTAGTTAGAAGGCAAGACCTCTTGGCTTTGACAGGTAAACCAGAGCGGCAGTGCATCCCTGCCTGAGAACCCACGTGGAGTGGCTGGACCGGTGTGTCCAATTAGGAACCAGCGCTTTGGAGCACATGTGCACAGAGCCAGTGCTCTGCAACGAGAGAGCCCATTGCAATGGGAAGCCCACAGAGGTCAAAGAGTAAAAGATGGATGAAAATAAATGTAAAAATAAAAAAAGAGGCATGATGAGGGGGGAATCTTTAACAAAATATGGGTTTGCAGCTGAAAGACAATTAGTAATTAGCACAGGACGCCTCCCCCTCCCATGCACTGTGTCCTCTGCCCTCCCTCTTTCTACTTCCAGAGCTCTTAGCATTCACCTGCCACATTTCCATCCATGCCAATCCCATCCCCTGCTTTGCATAAACCATTGTCACAGAGATTTGTTCATTATTTCTAGTTACTTCTTGGTGATTTTTCTGTTAAAATATTCTCTAATCAGCCGTTTTGCTATTGAAGAAAGCAGATTTTATTCAGCATGGCAGTGAAATAGTAACCTAGGCCTGACTGCTTTCCTCAAGAGATCTTCAGTGCATTACCAGAATAGCGTATTGAGTAGTGCAGTAGGGCTGTGAGTGAAATAACTTCTGGAAATCTCCTGGTGTTAATTATATAAACAAAGTTTATGCTTCTGCACAAGTAAAAACTGGATCATGCAAAGCATGACCATTGTTTTCTTACTCTGTAAGGGTGTTGACTCATTGTGTCTACAGAGCTCTAGCTAGAGAAAAAGACACCAACGTATGAAAAGGCTGATAGCTCTGGAGGAGCATGATGTGTAGGTAAGCAGAGTGGAAAACCTTTACACCCTGTGCAAAGAAAACAACCCAAAGTCAGTCAGGCTGAACTCATCAGCCACAGTAAAATGATAAAAGGTAACAAAACTGTGGCAATTATCATATCAATTTACCCATATATTCCTCTAATCCCTTTCACATACATCATTATAGTAAAATATCCAGTTGTAGTCATTACAGGAAGCTTCCAAGTCCTTTGGCCAAAACTCCAGAAGACTTTGGCCCATTCAGTCTTACAGCACTAGCAGAAGCTGTGTAAATGGGCCATTCTGTAGTTAGAAGGCAAGACCTCTTGGCTTTGATACAGTTTTTAAGTGACTCTAAGGGAAATTTCTTAGTGGTCTTAATTGACTTTGAATTGCTGTTTCCGTTGAAAGCAAGCACATGATTTTTGTAAAATACAATGCTTAAAGTGTATAACTAACGATTATCCAGCTATGAAGTGGAAATTGATAGCCCTGCTTAACATGGCGATAAAATCTGTCACTTTTTCAATTGAGAATATTTCAGTTTTATGAAAAAAATGGAATTTTTTCAGATTATATGGAAATATTTTATTGCTTAGAAAATAAGTCACCCATAACACTTAATATTTTAGAATTATTTCAAATATCAGAATTCAACTCTTAGTAATTGGCATATAATTAACACCTAAGAGTCTGTAACTCAGGTCTGGATGCTTAGTTTCTTAAGTTTTGACACATAAGTAAATAAAAATAAATAGAAAGAAAACTGTGTGTATGTGTTCAGTCATGTCATGTCCTACTCTTTGCAACCTGCCTGGCTCCTCTGTCCATGGAATTTTTTGCAAGAATACTGGAGTGTATAGTCATTCCCTTCTCCTGTGGGTCCTCCTGACTTAGGGATTGAACCCATGTCTTCTGTATTGGCAGGCAGATTCTTTACCACTGAGCCACCAGGGAAGCCCAAAACAGAAGTTAACAACTGTTATTTGACCTCGTATTGCTATTGCAGTCATTTTGAAATTTAAACTCCTATATAGGTAAAACAACTTTTTTTTTGGCTTTAAGGAAGAATCTGAGAGTTAGAATATGTACTTATTTTCATATTATAATCAATACCATCAATAGCATTAGTAGACCACTGAGAACGTAGCACATAATGGGTAAAAATTTGAGATACTAATTGTTATATATATATATTAATGTAATGGGTTGGGTACCAATATGTTAATTGGAAAACACTGTTTGAAGCAGGAGGCTTTAATGAAGATAATGGTTACATATGTGATAAAGGAATTATGCCATCAGGTTGGAAGGCAAGTCAGATTCAACAACTGCAAGAAGCTGCAGTTCCTAGGAGAGATAAAACTCCAGAAGACTTTGGCCCATTCAGTCTTACAGCACTAGCAGAAGCTGTGTAAATGGGCCATTCTGTAGTTAGAAGGCAAGACCTCTTGGCTTTGATACAGTTTTTAAGTGACTCTAAGGGAAATTTCTTAGTGGTCTTAATTGACTTTGAATTGCTGTTTCCGTTGAAAGCAAGCACATGATTTTTGTAAAATACAATGCTTAAAGTGTATAACTAACGATTATCCAGCTATGAAGTGGAAATTGATAGCCCTGCTTAACATGGCGATAAAATCTGTCACTTTTTCAATTGAGAATATTTCAGTTTTATGAAAAAAATGGAATTTTTTCAGATTATATGGAAATATTTTATTGCTTAGAAAATAAGTCACCCATAACACTTAATATTTTAGAATTATTTCAAATATCAGAATTCAACTCTTAGTAATTGGCATATAATTAACACCTAAGAGTCTGTAACTCAGGTCTGGATGCTTAGTTTCTTAAGTTTTGACACATAAGTAAATAAAAATAAATAGAAAGAAAACTGTGTGTATGTGTTCAGTCATGTCATGTCCTACTCTTTGCAACCTGCCTGGCTCCTCTGTCCATGGAATTTTTTGCAAGAATACTGGAGTGTATAGTCATTCCCTTCTCCTGTGGGTCCTCCTGACTTAGGGATTGAACCCATGTCTTCTGTATTGGCAGGCAGATTCTTTACCACTGAGCCACCAGGGAAGCCCAAAACAGAAGTTAACAACTGTTATTTGACCTCGTATTGCTATTGCAGTCATTTTGAAATTTAAACTCCTATATAGGTAAAACAACTTTTTTTTTGGCTTTAAGGAAGAATCTGAGAGTTAGAATATGTACTTATTTTCATATTATAATCAATACCATCAATAGCATTAGTAGACCACTGAGAACGTAGCACATAATGGGTAAAAATTTGAGATACTAATTGTTATATATATATATTAATGTAATGGGTTGGGTACCAATATGTTAATTGGAAAACACTGTTTGAAGCAGGAGGCTTTAATGAAGATAATGGTTACATATGTGATAAAGGAATTATGCCATCAGGTTGGAAGGCAAGTCAGATTCAACAACTGCAAGAAGCTGCAGTTCCTAGGTAGGAGAGATACAGAACAGAGTAGTTAATCAAAGCCCAGAGCATAGGGCCACTTGTGATAAGACGTATAATGGGCCTGTCAGAGTTGAAAAGAGAGAAAAAAAATGAATTTGGAATACCACTATGCCCAGAGAAAGGGATGTGCCTGGCTACCTCTCTGTTTCTTCCCTCTTTGTAGTGACCTACTAGTGCTTCCCTGGACCAGCACAATCCAGAAGCCAAGAGACATGGAAGCCTAGAAATGCAGCTGGCAGTTCCCTTACTCCTACAGCCACATTACCCCATGGTACAAAGGCAGGCAAGGAAAGCAGCAGGAAAGGGTCTCAGTTCAAACAAAACAAGAAAGAACCAAGATTGTTAAGTCACTTATACAACTTATGAGCCAGAGGCAAATGTTTCATACATACTTTACATATTAACTCTTTTTTGGTACTTGGGGTTACCCTGGTGGCTCAGACAGTAACGAATCTGTCTGCAATGTGGGAGACCTGGGTTCAGTCCCTGGGTTGGAAAGTTCCCCTGGAAAAAAAAATGGCCAGCCACTTCTTATTCTTGCCTTGAGAATTCCATGGACAGAGGAGCCTGGGTGGCTGCAGTCCATGGGGTTGCAGAGTCTGACATGACTAGGTGACTGACATACACACTTTATTGGTACTTGAACATTTAGCATATGGTAATAAAAGTTCTAGGATATCTGTTTTTTTTCCTACGGGCTACTTAAATCTGGAAGTGAGGATAAAGATAGATTTTATAAAATACGTAGAACAAAAAATGAATTTTATCTTCCGTAAAATTTTATAATACTGTGTGAACTTTTTAATGGAAACACGATTTATTTTTTCTTGTTTGAAAGAGAAAACTCTAAAATAGAAGGGCAGGGGAGGTCTAAGGACTGAGGATAGAGCTGTGTTTTTGGCACTTCATGAAAAGAAGTTGTGAGGGAGGCCAGAGGTCCACCATAGAATGCAGCAGGGTGATGCAGCTCCACTTAGATCTGACCAGTGTCCTAACCAGAGGAGGAACACGTAGAGTCACACTTTAGAGTTGACATAAAGGAATTATGCCATCAGGTTGGAAGGCAAGTCAGATTCAACAACTGCAAGAAGCTGCAGTTCCTAGGTAGGAGAGATACAGAACAGAGTAGTTAATCAAAGCCCAGAGCATAGGGCCACTTGTGATAAGACGTATAATGGGCCTGTCAGAGTTGAAAAGAGAGAAAAAAAATGAATTTGGAATACCACTATGCCCAGAGAAAGGGATGTGCCTGGCTACCTCTCTGTTTCTTCCCTCTTTGTAGTGACCTACTAGTGCTTCCCTGGACCAGCACAATCCAGAAGCCAAGAGACATGGAAGCCTAGAAATGCAGCTGGCAGTTCCCTTACTCCTACAGCCACATTACCCCATGGTACAAAGGCAGGCAAGGAAAGCAGCAGGAAAGGGTCTCAGTTCAAACAAAACAAGAAAGAACCAAGATTGTTAAGTCACTTATACAACTTATGAGCCAGAGGCAAATGTTTCATACATACTTTACATATTAACTCTTTTTTGGTACTTGGGGTTACCCTGGTGGCTCAGACAGTAACGAATCTGTCTGCAATGTGGGAGACCTGGGTTCAGTCCCTGGGTTGGAAAGTTCCCCTGGAAAAAAAAATGGCCAGCCACTTCTTATTCTTGCCTTGAGAATTCCATGGACAGAGGAGCCTGGGTGGCTGCAGTCCATGGGGTTGCAGAGTCTGACATGACTAGGTGACTGACATACACACTTTATTGGTACTTGAACATTTAGCATATGGTAATAAAAGTTCTAGGATATCTGTTTTTTTTCCTACGGGCTACTTAAATCTGGAAGTGAGGATAAAGATAGATTTTATAAAATACGTAGAACAAAAAATGAATTTTATCTTCCGTAAAATTTTATAATACTGTGTGAACTTTTTAATGGAAACACGATTTATTTTTTCTTGTTTGAAAGAGAGAAAACTCTAAAATAGAAGGGCAGGGGAGGTCTAAGGACTGAGGATAGAGCTGTGTTTTTGGCACTTCATGAAAAGAAGTTGTGAGGGAGGCCAGAGGTCCACCATAGAATGCAGCAGGGTGATGCAGCTCCACTTAGATCTGACCAGTGTCCTAACCAGAGGAGGAACACGTAGAGTCACACTTTAGAGTTGACAGGAAAGGCTGGACAGCAAAGAAATTGGAAACCGGGCTTCCTTAGTGGTCCAGTGGGTAAATAGACCACCTTGCAGTGCAAGGGGCACTGGTTTGATCCCTGACCCAGGAGGATCCCACATGCCACAGAGCAGCTGGACCAGTGTGAGCAATTAGGAGCCAGTGCTCTGGAGCACGTGTGCCCACAGTCAGTGCTCTGCAATGAGAGAGGCCACTGTGATGGGAGTCCCACGCATGCCAAAGAATAAAAAGATGGATGAAAAACAACTGATGACTTAGAGGCAAAAGCCAAAAAAAGAAATTGGAAACCAAAGTCAGAAATTAGCGCTGCAGTTTCACTACAGAGGGACACACTCAGGAAGAGACTAAATTAGCCTTCAAAGGCTTTGGTTTTTCCCTGAAGCTCCCAGCCTTGCTGACCTGGGGAAGTGAAATTTCATCAACCAGCCTCCAACTGAAACTTTATATTTGGGAATAGGCTTCTCATACAAACCAGGTGGTCAGTGGATGGTTCTAAGAGCCCTCTGTCCTGTTTATGACTGGCATTTGGCCTGGATAAATCACTATATTCTAGGATGAATGAAGAGAGGAAAAAAAATACCTCAACAAACTGAGGGTATGGAAATATTTTTCAGCATTAAATGGAATATAATTTAGAAATTTTTGAAAAAAATATACTTGGAAAAGATTTATTACAGGAAAATTGAAATACTTTTTAAAAACTTTCAGCACTGAGCTAGTAAAAAGATTTTAAGGAATTAGACTTAATGAAAAGAGAGGAAGTGTCCATTTAATACGAAAAGTGGAAGTAAAAAAGGAAGCTGGGGAGATTAGACAATTTTGCAATTTTTTATAGGAAAGCAAAAATAGAATTGAAATATGCATTAAACACTACAGAGCAGAGTATTATATAAAATTAAATCAGTGATTAATAGACTTGATTGATGTCCTGAAATGCAAAATAAAAAAAATCATGATGGGGCTTAATTAAGTATTTCTGGATCAGGGGGCACTTCATGAAAAGAAGTTGTGAGGGAGGCCAGAGGTCCACCATAGAATGCAGCAGGGTGATGCAGCTCCACTTAGATCTGACCAGTGTCCTAACCAGAGGAGGAACACGTGAGTCACACTTTAGAGTTGACAGGAAAGGCTGGACAGCAAAGAAATTGGAAACCGGGCTTCCTTAGTGGTCCAGTGGGTAAATAGACCACCTTGCAGTGCAAGGGGCACTGGTTTGATCCCTGACCCAGGAGGATCCCACATGCCACAGAGCAGCTGGACCAGTGTGAGCAATTAGGAGCCAGTGCTCTGGAGCACGTGTGCCCACAGTCAGTGCTCTGCAATGAGAGAGGCCACTGTGATGGGAGTCCCACGCATGCCAAAGAATAAAAAGATGGATGAAAAACAACTGATGACTTAGAGGCAAAAGCCAAAAAAAGAAATTGGAAACCAAAGTCAGAAATTAGCGCTGCAGTTTCACTACAGAGGGACACACTCAGGAAGAGACTAAATTAGCCTTCAAAGGCTTTGGTTTTTCCCTGAAGCTCCCAGCCTTGCTGACCTGGGGAAGTGAAATTTCATCAACCAGCCTCCAACTGAAACTTTATATTTGGGAATAGGCTTCTCATACAAACCAGGTGGTCAGTGGATGGTTCTAAGAGCCCTCTGTCCTGTTTATGACTGGCATTTGGCCTGGATAAATCACTATATTCTAGGATGAATGAAGAGAGGAAAAAAAATACCTCAACAAACTGAGGGTATGGAAATATTTTTCAGCATTAAATGGAATATAATTTAGAAATTTTTGAAAAAAATATACTTGGAAAAGATTTATTACAGGAAAATTGAAATACTTTTTAAAAACTTTCAGCACTGAGCTAGTAAAAAGATTTTAAGGAATTAGACTTAATGAAAAGAGAGGAAGTGTCCATTTAATACGAAAAGTGGAAGTAAAAAAGGAAGCTGGGGAGATTAGACAATTTTGCAATTTTTTATAGGAAAGCAAAAATAGAATTGAAATATGCATTAAACACTACAGAGCAGAGTATTATATAAAATTAAATCAGTGATTAATAGACTTGATTGATGTCCTGAAATGCAATAGGGTATGATAGAAGAAGGATAATGATAAGCAAATTGTTATAGAGAGGACTTAATTTAGTATTGTATTTCTGAATGAGAAAACAAAACAAATGCACAAAGTCACCAATGCAAAATATGATAAGAGGAATACATTCTGAAATAAGGAATGCCTGAAAGTGATTTAAAATGTTTCCTTATTTACCAGGAGAAGTTAATGAAAAAATACCTTAGACATATTGTGGTTAATTTTTTAATTTCAAGAATATTAAATAATTAGTCAAATACACAAGAAATTTAGATTCAAAAATTTAATTTTGATATGGCTTTGTATCTCCAGTTCCTCTTATGGAGCCTGCCCTCTTATCCCTATTTGTAGATGGAGACACCAAGATTAGAGATTTTTGTAAAATCTTACAACATCTCCACAAATACTACCTTGGTTAAGCTGGAAGGATTTATAATGTTAAACAAATTATAGGCAAGATTCTTGACAAAAAAATTAATATGTGTGCTGAACATATTAATTCCTCTAAGAGTTCAGAGAGATTTCCGAAATATATGAAGGAAAACCATCATAAAAAGAAGACAAAGAAATGGATCTCTGGGTTCAACTGAAGTGCCAGCCTGCTCTGACTAAAGAAGCTGACTGAGAATCAATGCTTTGAAAGCTGAACCACTGGAAACCATTGCTGATGAATTCATGGCATAACTGGGGTAAAGACATAAAAACCTGGGTTGTGAAATAGTGTATTAAATAGTACACAAGGATTTATAATAAAAAGCAATAATCCATGCCCTTCCCTTCTCCCATGTAATTCTTTTACCCAGAGCAATGCTTTTAAGCATTTTTGTTTCCGTTCTTTTGGCACATGCTCTTTTCTTCCCCAATATGGTTAAATATAACACTCTTTTTAAGTATCTCTATTGGTTAAATTTATGTAGGTAGTCAGCTAATTTTGAGACCGTTACAATAATATAGTTTTATTCCTTTCCATCATCATGGGTCAAGGGGTGGAAGTCTAATGGAATATTCATATCATGGGGTCAAGGGGTGGAGGTCTAATGAAATATGTAGAATATCATGTAGGTGTATCCATGTCAGACAACAAGGGCAGTAAATGAAAGCTCTTTGTAGTCAGTGGACTGTGGGAAAGAGAAGAGGGGGAGAGGCTGTAGAAACATCCATTTACACACCTTTTCCGCTCACTCCTAGCCCTGGTGATGAAGGGTGGAGACATATGTGGTTGAGGGAAAGCCAGAGAGTGAGGTCTACATATTTGTGCAGAAGCACAGCAGGATACACATGGAGGCTCCTTGTGGTTACAGAGAAAAAGAATGTAATTTATAGCTTTGTGATATAGAATCAATTCATAAGTTCCTCTTGTCCCCTGGGGACAGGGAAGTCGCTGAGATGAAAACCAGCTGGCCTGCTTCTGGGGCCACTGCAGAAGGTTTGAGTGTGAACTATGACTGGGGCTGGAGGAATATTTTGCTAAGATATAGGGCGAACAGCCACAGAGAGCAAAAGTGCAGGTAAATCAGAAAGGAAAGTTTGTCAAGTCTGACAGCCAGGAGAACAAAACACAATTCTTCATTGCAAATGTTTGCAGAGGAAGTCAGTGAGTGCCCAGACAAGTAAGGAACAGCGCTGGGGAGGCCTGGGCACCTAGGAGCTGACACAACCTTCTCTTAGAGGATTCCACATCAAGCTAGGCTTGGAGGGAGGGAAAGAAATGAGAAGGAGGAAATCTTAAAGATAGGGCATTTACCTCAAATAAACTGAATGATTCAAAAGAAGCAACTTTTAACTGGCAATGTGTTTAACAGAAGCTTTGTTAGAAAGAGTAGATCAATTTTAGAAAAAAAGGAAAGTACACATTGTACTGCCGAGTAGTAGTGAGTTCATATTTCTGCACAAATTGTGTATTCAACTTCTATTCATTATCCAGTGTCTTTTATTTTCTCAATTTTGAGCATAATTTCTCTTTCATCTTTCCCCTTCCCTTTCCTCCTCTTTCCATCTCCTGGCAGCTGTCCCTGTTTCTTTACATACCTATCACCAATTAGGTAAAAATTGCTATACGCTTTGCAACCAATTATGAGCCTTTTTAGCTTTTCCTAAAAGTCAATTCCAAAGGTAGAAAATGTAGGCGTCATCCTCGTGCTTGGACGTATATACTGCTTGGACTGTGGCGGTGTTGTTTCCACATCGTGTCTTTTTTGCAACTCCATGGACTGCAGCACACCAGGCTGCAAATGGTGATGGTCCCCTCATCATCTCCCAGAGTTTCTGTTTCATGCCCTGACTGAAGGTCACTGTATTCCTTTTCAGTCTGAGTAGTTTCTTTGTATTTGGACTTTGTTATCTGAGGTAGCAAAGCGAAAATACACATGGAGGCTCCTTGTGGTTACAGAGAAAAAGAATGTAATTTATAGCTTTGTGATATAGAATCAATTCATAAGTTCCTCTTGTCCCCTGGGGACAGGGAAGTCGCTGAGATGAAAACCAGCTGGCCTGCTTCTGGGGCCACTGCAGAAGGTTTGAGTGTGAACTATGACTGGGGCTGGAGGAATATTTTGCTAAGATATAGGGCGAACAGCCACAGAGAGCAAAAGTGCAGGTAAATCAGAAAGGAAAGTTTGTCAAGTCTGACAGCCAGGAGAACAAAACACAATTCTTCATTGCAAATGTTTGCAGAGGAAGTCAGTGAGTGCCCAGACAAGTAAGGAACAGCGCTGGGGAGGCCTGGGCACCTAGGAGCTGACACAACCTTCTCTTAGAGGATTCCACATCAAGCTAGGCTTGGAGGGAGGGAAAGAAATGAGAAGGAGGAAATCTTAAAGATAGGGCATTTACCTCAAATAAACTGAATGATTCAAAAGAAGCAACTTTTAACTGGCAATGTGTTTAACAGAAGCTTTGTTAGAAAGAGTAGATCAATTTTAGAAAAAAAGGAAAGTACACATTGTACTGCCGAGTAGTAGTGAGTTCATATTTCTGCACAAATTGTGTATTCAACTTCTATTCATTATCCAGTGTCTTTTATTTTCTCAATTTTGAGCATAATTTCTCTTTCATCTTTCCCCTTCCCTTTCCTCCTCTTTCCATCTCCTGGCAGCTGTCCCTGTTTCTTTACATACCTATCACCAATTAGGTAAAAATTGCTATACGCTTTGCAACCAATTATGAGCCTTTTTAGCTTTTCCTAAAAGTCAATTCCAAAGGTAGAAAATGTAGGCGTCATCCTCATGCTTGGACGTATATACTGCTTGGACTGTGGCGGTGTTGTTTCCACATCGTGTCTTTTTTGCAACTCCATGGACTGCAGCACACCAGGCTGCAAATGGTGATGGTCCCCTCATCATCTCCCAGAGTTTCTGTTTCATGCCCCTGACTGAAGGTCACTGTATTCCTTTTTCAGTCTGAGTAGTTTCTTTGTATTTGGACTTTGTTATCTTATATTACCTTTTACTTTCCTGAGGTTTTACCTAGTTGCTTTCTAGACCTGCTAAACACTTGAATGCTGAGATTTCCCTTTATTGAGCTCTTCGATTAGATATGTTGTTTCCTATTTTATGTTTATACTTCCATTTTTTTTCTAGAGTAAATTCTTCAGTATATATAGAGAATATATGTAGAAGATAAATATTCTAATCCTTTGCATGTCTAACAATATATCTATTTTGCCAACAGATTTAATAATGATGTAGACAGATAATATTCTGGACTAATGTATTTTTTTTCTGTTTTTGAAGGCATTGATTCACTGTGTTCTACCTGTTAGTATGTCAGTTGGAAAGTGAGATGCTAATAGGATTCTTATTGCTTTGAACATAGCACTTTTTTTCTCTTTCGGGATGATTTTATTCTTTTAAAAAGTTGAGATGTAATTGACATATAACCTTGGATTAGTTTCAGGTTATAACATGATTCAATATATATGCACTATCAAATGATCACCATAATAAGTGTTGTTAATATCCATCACTACACATAGTTGAAAATTTTTTTCTTGTGATAAGAACTTTCAAGATCTACTCTCTCAGAAATTTTTCAAATATATAATTATAGTCACTATGCTGTATGTTATATCCCCATGACTTACTTACTTTATAATTGGACTTTTGTACATTTTGACCCCTCACCCATTTCACCTACCCACATACTCAGAGGGATGATTTTTCCTTGAGGTACTTAAGTTTCATGTTTCTTTGTTTAGCTATGGGTCTTTTTTCATTTGTCTCTCTTTTGAGGATTAATCTCTTTCAGTCTAAAGTCTCTTTAGCTTGGAAAGTTTTGCTTGTTTTATTTTATTTTTAAAATAGCTTCATCTTCTTAATTTTCTGCTTTTTGTTTGTTTGTTTGTTTATTGTATTGCCTAGATTTATCCTCCAGAGCTTTTATTTTTGTCACATTTTTCTTCACTTGATTTTGTTTTCACTTTTCTGAAGCTTTCTTAAACTTTATATTTCAAGTATTTATTTTAATTGACCATGATATATTTAATATATAAGGCTATGAATATTCTCAAACTGAAAACTACCCACATGCTATCACCAATGGGATTAGTGCCACACAATGGAATATAGTGGAATTCAATGGCATTAATGGGATATAGATACATTTCAGTAATATAGTGTTGCATAAAAGAAACCAGGCACAAAAGAGTGTATACAGTATAATGCCAACTATATGAAGCTAAAAGAAGCAAACAAGTGAGACTAACCTATGCTATGAGAAGTTAGAATATAAATCTCTTTTTTGGAATGTCAGTTACACATTGGCACTTGCTATTGGCCCTTGCCATCTACCTCTATAAAGATGAAGTCATGTGCTACTGCACTTGCAAATTTTCAACACTACATGAAAGGAGTTCAGGGTAGAGAGTGGAAATGAAGTGCTCTGTGCTCAGGGGAAAACTAGCAAGACAAATTTTCAGATAATTAGATATTAATATTTTTAGGAGCTGATTTTATGAGCCCAATTCTTATATGTCCCCGTATCTAGAAATGCACTAAAATCCTTCATGGTGACGACCATTCCTCATGATGAGCAAAAGCTTCATGAAAATAGTATAAACCTTTTTGCAAACATATCCATCACTACACATAGTTGAAAATTTTTTTCTTGTGATAAGAACTTTCAAGATCTACTCTCTCAGAAATTTTTCAAATATATAATTATAGTCACTATGCTGTATGTTATATCCCCATGACTTACTTACTTTATAATTGGACTTTTGTACATTTTGACCCCTCACCCATTTCACCTACCCACATACTGAGCGGGATGATTTTTCCTTGAGGTACTTAAGTTTCATGTTTCTTTGTTTAGCTATGGGTCTTTTTTCATTTGTCTCTCTTTTGAGGATTAATCTCTTTCAGTCTAAAGTCTCTTTAGCTTGGAAAGTTTTGCTTGTTTTATTTTATTTTTAAAATAGCTTCATCTTCTTAATTTTCTGCTTTTTGTTTGTTTGTTTGTTTATTGTATTGCCTAGATTTATCCTCCAGAGCTTTTATTTTTGTCACATTTTTCTTCACTTGATTTTGTTTTCACTTTTCTGAAGCTTTCTTAAACTTTATATTTCAAGTATTTATTTTAATTGACCATGATATATTTAATATATAAGGCTATGAATATTCTCAAACTGAAAACTACCCACATGCTATCACCAATGGGATTAGTGCCACACAATGGAATATAGTGGAATTCAATGGCATTAATGGGATATAGATACATTTCAGTAATATAGTGTTGCATAAAAGAAACCAGGCACAAAAGAGTGTATACAGTATAATGCCAACTATATGAAGCTAAAAGAAGCAAACAAGTGAGACTAACCTATGCTATGAGAAGTTAGAATATAAATCTCTTTTTTGGAATGTCAGTTACACATTGGCACTTGCTATTGGCCCTTGCCATCTACCTCTATAAAGATGAAGTCATGTGCTACTGCACTTGCAAATTTTCAACACTACATGAAAGGAGTTCAGGGTAGAGAGTGGAAATGAAGTGCTCTGTGCTCAGGGGAAAACTAGCAAGACAAATTTTCAGATAATTAGATATTAATATTTTTAGGAGCTGATTTTATGAGCCCAATTCTTATATGTCCCCGTATCTAGAAATGCACTAAAATCCTTCATGGTGACGACCATTCCTCATGATGAGCAAAAGCTTCATGAAAATAGTATAAACCTTTTGGAAACATATGTGCATGATTGCAAGTATTCTGCCCTCACCAAAATCTCATATATACTGACCTCCCCGCTACCTCCTTGGAGCAATTTCTCAGAGCTATCTGAGGTATTGTCACCCAGGCCAAAGTTCTCATTTTGCCCCAAATAACACTTCATTCTCAACTCTCACATTGTTCCTTTTTTTAAGTCAACAGTAGGAAAAGAAGTAGCACAAAGGTCTCTGGTTGCCCCCGTACTCTCTTTACTTATATCGTTGCTAATTGCACAGATGTGTACAGTTTGTAAAAATTCATCAAGCTGTGTGCACATTTCTTCACCTATACTATACTTGTATGGAAAGTTTAAAAGGGTAGTGGTCAATTGAAAAAAATAATTGGCAATGTATTTTACACAAAATGTTAATTGTTTACTATTTAAAGGGAGCTGTTCAAAGTGAAAAAGAAGTACCTATTTAAAATATGAAAAAGGACAAGAATTTTTGAGAAATCACAAATGAATATATGCAAGCAACTAATAAATATTTTGGAAAGGTTAAAATTCATTGGTAAACAAATAAATGCAAAGTAAAATGGATATGACATGTACCTTAAATTGGTAGGAATAAACTGAGAGAAATGCTCCTTCTTGGTGGAATTTGGGTGATATGATCCTTCTAAAGTATTGCAGAGGGTATGAATACTGTCAGAGACTATCTTGAGAATGAACTGTCTGTGAGAACAAAAACCCAATTAAAGAGAATACGTCATAGCCTAATATTAAGGTCTAGGAGTTTATCCTTAAGAACTTATTGTGATATATCAGCTATTTATCAGAGTTAAAAATTTTTAACAGCTAAGTCTATTAGAAATAGGCTAATCAATTTGTGTTAAAGTTTTTACAGTAGAATCTTGTGTAGCCTTCAAAAATGATTCTGTTGATGATTTCATTGCATTCAAAGATGTTAAGGATACATTATTAAGAAAAAAATTCCAAAACTATATAAATTTGTTTTTTGTATACTTTTTCTCCATTGAAAGAGAATGGAATGGGACTCATCAAAATATTAGGTTGTGTCTCTCATAGGTGAATTATAAGTCATTTTAATTTTCTTAATTTGATATATTTTCCTGATTTTCAAATATTTCTTTAATCAACCAAAAAGTACTCGTCATTTTATAAGATAAAAGACCTTCTAAAACTTCTTTACAAGATAAATTATTTACCTTTATAGGGCTCTCATATTTGCTTTTCAACGACAAAGTGGTTTGATTATTTTCATTCATAGTTTCTGGTGCTACTAAGTACATCATTTAAATTTTCATGTGCTAGAAGGTTATTTTTATTTGATTCAAATGAAAGTAATTACAGTTTTAGAAGGAATAAAAAATGAGAAAAAATTTGTCTCATGTGTGGGGAGAAAGCCAAATTATATAATTCTAACACAGAAACTGAGCAGACATTAATTTTCAGTGTCTGTACTATTTAAGCAGAAACCATAAATACTCCATTTAGTTCCTGGGTTAGGTACAGAGGCCAGATATAGCACTGCAGGCTATAGAAAGGCAAGACTGAGACTGACCAGGCTTCAGGCTCTCATCTTTCTTTGGATAATTTAGGATTTAATCAGTGGTATACATCAGGCCCTAAAAAGAATGGCATTCCTAACTAAAAGTTGAAGACTAGTTATATAATCATGGTAACAGTAGAAAGTGTGATACTGAAAGTTATGTTTATAATTGCAAATCTGAGTTTCTTTAGGCTTTTTGCAGCATCTATATTTCACTTAATTTTTATTCATATGCAATAAAACGATTGTTGAAAATAGTTGTGCTATTGCATGGATGATGTTAAAAGTATATTCTACAGGTGCATAAAAACAAGATAGTCTCTTGTAAGGACAAGAGAGAAAGTGTAAGAAGTAACTTTGATAAAAACATTTCTTATAAGTAACTGTATATTCCAAAATAGCAATTGATAATGCTAAATTAAGTCAGCCAACTGTATGATGAGCAATGGGGTGAAGGATGGGAGTGGCTCCCATGCGGAAGATGTATCAGATATTTCATTGCATTCAGTAGAATCTTGTGTAGCCTTCAAAATGATTCTGTTGATGATTTCATTGCATTCAAAGATGTTAAGGATACATTATTAAGAAAAAATTCCAAAACTATATAAATTTGTTTTTGTATACTTTTCTCCATTGAAAGAGAATGGAATGGGACTCATCAAAATATTAGGTTGTGTCTCTCATAGGTGAATTATAAGTCATTTTAATTTTCTTAATTTGATATATTTTCCTGATTTTCAAATATTTCTTTAATCAACCAAAAAGTACTCGTCATTTTATAAGATAAAAGACCTTCTAAAACTTCTTTACAAGATAAATTATTTACCTTTATAGGGCTCTCATATTTGCTTTTCAACGACAAAGTGGTTTGATTATTTTCATTCATAGTTTCTGGTGCTACTAAGTACATCATTTAAATTTTCATGTGCTAGAAGGTTATTTTTATTTGATTCAAATGAAAGTAATTACAGTTTTAGAAGGAATAAAAAATGAGAAAAAATTTGTCTCATGTGTGGGAGAAAGCCAAATTATATAATTCTAACACAGAAACTGAGCAGACATTAATTTTCAGTGTCTGTACTATTTAAGCAGAAACCATAAATACTCCATTTAGTTCCTGGGTTAGGTACAGAGGCCAGATATAGCACTGCAGGCTATAGAAAGGCAAGACTGAGACTGACCAGGCTTCAGGCTCTCATCTTTCTTTGGATAATTTAGGATTTAATCAGTGGTATACATCAGGCCCTAAAAAGAATGGCATTCCTAACTAAAAGTTGAAGACTAGTTATATAATCATGGTAACAGTAGAAAGTGTGATACTGAAAGTTATGTTTATAATTGCAAATCTGAGTTTCTTTAGGCTTTTTGCAGCATCTATATTTCACTTAATTTTTATTCATTGCAATAAAACGATTGTTGAAAATAGTTGTGCTATTGCATGGATGATGTTAAAAGTATATTCTACAGGTGCATAAAAACAAGATAGTCTCTTGTAAGGACAAGAGAGAAAGTGTAAGAAGTAACTTTGATAAAAACATTTCTTATAAGTAACTGTATATTCCAAAATAGCAATTGATAATGCTAAATTAAGTCAGCCAACTGTATGATGAGCAATGGGGTGAAGGATGGGAGGCTCAGATGGTAAAGAATCTGCCCACCATGCGGAAGATGTGGTTTCAATACCTGGTTTGGGATCATCCTCTGGAGGAGAAAATGGCAACCCACTCCAGTATTCTTGCCTGAGAAATCCCATGGACAGAGGAGCCTGATGGGCTACAGTCCATTGGATCACAAAGAGTCGGACACTGCTGAGCATGCATACATGCACAAGTATATGGTATTTCCTCTTAGTTGTCATTTCTTCCTTGTAAATGAGATAAATACAATAATTATGTAAATATAAGTCTAGCTCAAAGTTAACCTGACTTTAAGTTAAAGCTATATTTTATTGCAGGTGCGAATTTTAGTCTGTGTAATGTTTCCCTTATTTGTGTTACTTTTTAAGTTTTAATTTTTATCTCCTGTTGTACCAACTGATAGGAATTCAGTCTTAATCAGTTCAGGGTTCACCCACTCCCTGGCCTGGCTTCTGATTAAATTCCAGAGGACTCACAGAGTGCCAGATCTCCGGAGGGAAGTACATCTGTTACTCAGTGTTCCTTATACCTGATAGCAGCTTCTGGGGGATCCTCATGACCATCTGGTCTTTAGTCGTTGGTCTCTATAGGTAGCTGTGGAGTCATCCTTTGTCCTGAGCACTGTGTCCTGCCAGTTTTGCAGCTACTTTGCAGGCCTTTCTAAATTCCATTGCTCTGTAGGAAACAGTGGGTCTCTCTAAGATTCACCATTTTGGTACTGTTCTAGAATGTGTAGAATCATTCTGTTCCTGGGGTATGGAAAAATCTGTCTTCCATATTTCCATATGTTTGTCTGTAGTTATCATTAACAGGTTTCATAAGTACTCATGAATGATTGTAAATAATCTTCTAAATTTGCCCAATTACAATAGCATGTATTGAAAAAAGCTAGTACAATATTTCTAAAAACAAATTTTCTTTCCTTATTGATTTCTCTGAAAGTAAACATTTTCTAGGTTCTCTGATGTGTGAGATATTGTGGTAAATATTATCTGATACAAAATCAGCATGGCATTTCTGAGAATGTAGAACATGGCAATAGAGTTAGGGAGAGGATAACTGAATGTCTGTGGTATTTTAGGCACATTTTATTTATTTTTTCCACCAAGCTCATCTAGTAGATGCTGTTACTTTTATTATAAAGAAAATTCATGTCTCGAGAGGAATCTTGCAACTAAAGGACACTGAACCGTAATTGCCCACAAATGTATCTGATTCCAAAGACAATGCTGTTTCAATCATTAATAGCTCTTTCATTAGTGTATTTTTATACTTCTTGTATAAGTGTACTTATACACTTTTTCAATCTTATCCTTAGAGATATAGATGTAGCCAGTCAAAGACGGCCCTAGGGTCTGATTTTTAACAAGCAGGCAGTTAATTTGATGACCCCGTCTGTGGATCACAGTCTGAGCAATTGTATTAAAACATACATCCTCAGAAAGCAGCAGTCTTCTATGACACCACCAGTCAATACACAATTCCAATAAAGGCCAACTGAGCTCAATTCTCTAGTATACTTACAAAGTCTTCCTTTGTTGTAGAACAACAATGGAAAAGTCTTGTGCCATGAAAGAAACAGAGACTCCTCTCAGCAGATAAAAGCCAAATTAGGAGTCGTTATTGCCGACTGGGACTGCACTCAGCCTAAAAGCGGCTTGAGTGTGCAGCCCAGAGTTGACGGAGGGCTGGCATTTTATAGGCCAAAACCACATTCTTTTATTTATCTAGTAGCTAATGTTTACTTCTCAGTCGAGGTTGTGAAAACAAGTTACAGAAGCCAATATGTGTAGTTAGATTTCATAAAACATCTTATCAGTAATTTCATCAATGCCTGAAGTCTGGTTACATTCTAACTGGTCAAGGGGTATAGTGGGCTTTAATTTTTGTAAAGAGATTCAGACCCAAGCTTTGTTAGTACTGAAAAGAAGAGGCTCTCAATTATTAACTCTTAACAGTGCCCAAGGTAAGCTGAACGTTGTCCCTATACAGTAACCGCTTTAGTCAACTGGGCATTCTTCAGAGACAGAGTGCACAGTTAGTTCTGCAATCACTTATTGGTCTTATCTGCATCTGGGGTTTTTTTCCTCCAGAAACTGCAGTTGGAATTTCTTCACAACAAGGTCAGTGAGTACGTGACTGGTAGCTTCACTCTTACAAAAGTTTGGTCGAAATGTAAATCTGGAGGCATGTCATCTGGGTATGAAATGTTGGCTTTGAGTTGACAAAAGGATGTGACTGTAAAGGTTCATGAACATATATACAGTGACAATAGCACATAAATGAAGTTCAGCATGACTAGAGATTTTAGTGCAGGCTAAGAAGCATAGGAGATGGTAGCTTCTGCAGTTAGGCTGTGATTAGGTCACCCACCCAAAACGGGTCTGTGAAAAAAGTTGTACTATTTTCAGTAATGTGAAACTTTCTAAAGGACAGTGGTGATGTCAATAATATCTTCTTTTAGATTATGATAATTAAGGAGGTAGAAAGCATAAATGAGGCTGGGGTTATAATCCACCTAAGAAAAAACTATGGTTTTAGACCAATAAATATATAAAACTTATCTGAGAGAATAAATAGTGAGAGGAAGGGAACAACTCTCAAAATGTTTTATGTTAAAATTGGCTGGATAGTTAGCTTTAGTAGCTGAAGGAAAAGTTAATATGTATAATATATATATATATTATATGATTATATTAGTATGTTCTAATAATTATAAAGTAATATATATTAATATATCATATAAATAATGTATACTACGTACATATTATATTATGCATATATAATTATGCATAATATTGACCAAAATTAGGACCTTTCAGTTAGCCTTATTGCTTTAAGCTTATTAAGTTCTGAATGTTATGTCAGTGATAATATAGACATACATAATCTGATTTCAACTATATTTTTGAAAATATATTCGTTTAAAGGTACTCAATTATTTCCTTTGCTTCAGACATTAAGTAATTAATTTGAACTTTTGTAATATATAGCTGCATTTTTTAAAACAGAATTTTATTAAGATATATAATTGACCCTTGAACAACACAGATTTGAATATCACAGGTTCATTTTCATGTTAATTTTTTTCAATAGTAAAAAATATACTCATAACCTGAAAGTATATAGTTACTTTTTCGGTGGGAGAATTTAGGACTCCATGTCCAGAAGACATCATCTCAGTAGTTCTGAGAAAAGGAGAAAGAGGCAGCAGGGGTCAAGCTATATACAGGTTTGCAGCAAAGGGAGCAGGCAGTCTAAACAACAAAGATCAGGTATCAAGGAATTTAGTGTTCTCTGTATGGGAAGATGCAAGCCCTTGGGCTCCTGAATCATTGCTTTCATATGCCCTCAGTTTAGATTCTGAGTCATGAACATATATACAGTGACAATAGCACATAAATGAAGTTCAGCATGACTAGAGATTTTAGTGCAGGCTAAGAAGCATAGGAGATGGTAGCTTCTGCAGTTAGGCTGTGATTAGGTCACCCACCCAAAACGGGTCTGTGAAAAAAGTTGTACTATTTTCAGTAATGTGAAACTTTCTAAAGGACAGTGGTGATGTCAATAATATCTTCTTTTAGATTATGATAATTAAGGAGGTAGAAAGCATAAATGAGGCTGGGGTTATAATCCACCTAAGAAAAAACTATGGTTTTAGACCAATAAATATATAAAACTTATCTGAGAGAATAAATAGTGAGAGGAAGGGAACAACTCTCAAAATGTTTTATGTTAAAATTGGCTGGATAGTTAGCTTTAGTAGCTGAAGGAAAAGTTAATATGTATAATATATATATATATTATATGATTATATTAGTATGTTCTAATAATTATAAAGTAATATATATTAATATATCATATAAATAATGTATACTACGTACATATTATATTATGCATATATAATTATGCATAATATTGACCAAAATTAGGACCTTTCAGTTAGCCTTATTGCTTTAAGCTTATTAAGTTCTGAATGTTATGTCAGTGATAATATAGACATACATAATCTGATTTCAACTATATTTTTGAAAATATATTCGTTTAAAGGTACTCAATTATTTCCTTTGCTTCAGACATTAAGTAATTAATTTGAACTTTTGTAATATATAGCTGCATTTTTTAAAACAGAATTTTATTAAGATATATAATTGACCCTTGAACAACACAGATTTGAATATCACAGGTTCATTTTCATGTTAATTTTTTTCAATAGTAAAAAATATACTCATAACCTGAAAGTATATAGTTACTTTTTCGGTGGGAGAATTTAGGACTCCATGTCCAGAAGACATCATCTCAGTAGTTCTGAGAAAAGGAGAAAGAGGCAGCAGGGGTCAAGCTATATACAGGTTTGCAGCAAAGGGAGCAGGCAGTCTAAACAACAAAGATCAGGTATCAAGGAATTTAGTGTTCTCTGTATGGGAAGATGCAAGCCCTTGGGCTCCCTGAATCATTGCTTTCATATGCACATCAGCTTATCTGGAGCCCATTCTGTTTCCTTGTTTACCTTACTTCTTGGATTCCCCCCAGCTCCTCAAAAATCCCCATGAGAGATGGCAGAATCATCTGCTAGATTGCAGTTTGGGGAGCTCTCATTCACATTTGGAGCCCTGAAATTGCTGATGGCTGTGACATTTTTTGTTTATTGATATGGCAGGAGATATTTCTAGTAAACATAACATTGCTATTGGATCTGTGGATTGTTGAATCCGTGGGGGCAGAGGGTCAGTGCCCCTAACTTCAGTGTTTTTTAAGGGTCAACTATAATTCTGATTCATTCATTTAAAATACAGATTCAATAGGTTTTAGTGTGTTCACTAAACAATGGTTGCCCAGTCATTCTCACAGTAAATTTTAGAACATTTTCAACACTTGAAAAAGAAGCCTTGTACCCATTAGTGGTCACTACCCATTTCCCTCACCGTCTGCCCTGAGTCTTCTCTAATCATATTGGAATTAGACTAGAAACAATCTAGATATCTCTGAAATGTTCCCCAAGTATTTGGAAACTAAATCATGTACTTAGAAATAACTCATAGATCAAAGGAAAAATAAAAAGAAAAATTAAAATGCATGAAAATGTATAAACACAACAAATCAGATTTTATGGAATTTCCTAAAGCAGTGTTTATGGGAAAGTTAATAGCACTTAAACATTTATATTAGAAGTGGAAAGATTATCTTATCAGTAATCTCACACTCCATTCTAAGCTAGGATAAAAGAACAAATTAAATCCCAAGTAGAAAAAAGGGTGTAATGAAAACTAGACCAGAAATTTACTAAATAGAAATCAAGTTAACAATAAAGAAAAACAATAGACTCAAAAGGTGGTTCTTCAAGAATATTAATCAAATGGATAAATTCCCTCCAGACAGAAATAAAAGAGAGAGAACACAAATTACTAATATCAGGAGTGAGAGAGGAAACATAACCACTAAAAATTTTATCAAATATTAAATGGCTGATATTTTCATATTTAATATTAAAAGAATGAAAAGAAAGTATTTTGAAAAATTTTACTTGATAAGTTTGACAATTCAGATGAAACGAACAAGTTCCTTGAAAGACGCTAATGTCTGAAACTCAACTGAAAATGAACACATATTTTACACAATCCTGTATCAATTTTAAAAGTTAAGTTGATAATTTAAAATCTCCCCAGAGAGGAGACGTCAGGCCCAGATGGCTTTACTACTGAATTTTGTCAAACATTTGAGAAATAAATACCACCAATTCTCCTCAAGTTCTTCCAGAAAATTGTAAAGGATGTGATGGTTCTAAATTTATTCTATAAAACCGGATTATCTTGATACCAGAATAGGAAAAATACATTTTAAGAAAGTAAAAATAGAAATGGATATCCTTCATTAGCATAGATGTTAAAAATTCTAAACTAAATTTTGAACAATTGAATCCAGTAATATATAAAATAGATGTTGGACTAAAATGTTTTTTCTCTTTTCAGTTTGCTAATGTGATCATTTCATTGACTGTTTCTGAATGTTAACTATTCTTACATTATAGGGACAAATCTCATTATTAACAAACTGAAAAAAAAAATGATCTTCTTAATCCAACATACATTTTTAACATAAACTCTCAACATCTAGAAATAGAAAAAAACTTGCCTATCCTGATAAGAGGCCATCTATGAAAACCCTACAGTTAACATCATAATTATTGGGGAACAACTAAATTCTTTCTTTCTCCCAAAGATCAGGACCAAATTGGGTATATTCTCTCATTATTTCAGTTAATAATGAACTAGAATATTCTTGTCAATGCAAAAAAAGAGAAGAAAATAAGTAAACGGCATCCTGATTAGAAAGAAAAACGTAAAACTGTTGTATATGCAAATGACGTGAGTATCTTTGTAGAAAGATCTGGGCTCACTGGATCATTCCTTTCATATGCACCTCAGCTTATTTGGGGCCAACTCTATTTCCTTGCTTCTTTCCTTCCTTCTAAACAGAATCTACAAATAAGCTGCTAGAACTGAAAAGTGAGTTTAATAAGTTTGTCGAATGTATGATAAATATGAAAAGAAAGTTTTTTGAAAAATTTTACTTGATAAGTTTGACAATTCAGATGAAACGAACAAGTTCCTTGAAAGACGCTAATGTCTGAAACTCAACTGAAAATGAACACATATTTTACACAATCCTGTATCAATTTTAAAAGTTAAGTTGATAATTTAAAATCTCCCCAGAGAGGAGACGTCAGGCCCAGATGGCTTTACTACTGAATTTTGTCAAACATTTGAGAAATAAATACCACCAATTCTCCTCAAGTTCTTCCAGAAAATTGTAAAGGATGTGATGGTTCTAAATTTATTCTATAAAACCGGATTATCTTGATACCAGAATAGGAAAAATACATTTTAAGAAAGTAAAAATAGAAATGGATATCCTTCATTAGCATAGATGTTAAAAATTCTAAACTAAATTTTGAACAATTGAATCCAGTAATATATAAAATAGATGTTGGACTAAAATGTTTTTTCTCTTTTCAGTTTGCTAATGTGATCATTTCATTGACTGTTTCTGAATGTTAACTATTCTTACATTATAGGGACAAATCTCATTATTAACAAACTGAAAAAAAAAATGATCTTCTTAATCCAACATACATTTTTAACATAAACTCTCAACATCTAGAAATAGAAAAAAACTTGCCTATCCTGATAAGAGGCCATCTATGAAAACCCTACAGTTAACATCATAATTATTGGGGAACAACTAAATTCTTTCTTTCTCCCAAAGATCAGGACCAAATTGGGTATATTCTCTCATTATTTCAGTTAATAATGAACTAGAATATTCTTGTCAATGCAAAAAAAGAGAAGAAAATAAGTAAACGGCATCCTGATTAGAAAGAAAAACGTAAAACTGTTGTATATGCAAATGACGTGAGTATCTTTGTAGAAAGATCTGGGCTCACTGGATCATTCCTTTCATATGCACCTCAGCTTATTTGGGGCCAACTCTATTTCCTTGCTTCTTTCCTTCCTTCTAAACAGAATCTACAAATAAGCTGCTAGAACTGAAAAGTGAGTTTAATAAGTTTGTCGAATGTATGATAAATATAAAAAAGCAATTGTATTTCTATATGCTACCAATAAACAGTTTGAAATTAAATTAGAGAATGCTATTTACAATAACATTAATATCATGATACACTAAAAAATAAATCTGATAAACAATGGGAAAGTTTGGTGTTGTTCAGTCATTCAGTTATGTCCGACTCTTTGCCCCCCAAGGAATGGACGGCTACACAACAGGCTTCACTGTCCCTCACTGTCTCCTGGAGTTTGCTATATTTGCTTAAAATCTAAAAGATTGCTGAGGGAAATTAGGGGTCTGTCCATTTTGTTTTTTAAAAGCATTCTTTTCTTTATGGTTAAATCAGATGCCAGTACATGTTTGACAGGTTATATAAGAAAGGCTGTATCCTGGTTAGCATAAAGTTCAATCCAAATCATGTATAAACCAAAATGACTTTTCCAACCTCAGTGTGTGAAAATTTCTTCCACTGCTTTAGAAATTTTTTTCATCTTGAATGCACTTCTCAAAAGTTAGTAAGTATTCTCAATACTTTAAAAAATGTTTGAATAGATAAATCACATCCACAGATTAAAACTCATTAATATTAAGATGTTAATTTTCTCTAATGCAATTTATAAATCCAACTCAATAACAATAAGTTTTTTGGAGTTGAGGGTACAAATCAACAAATTGATTCTAAAATTACTTGGAAATTCAAAGGACCTAGAATAAACAAAATAATTTTGAAAAAGAAAAGGAAAATTAGAATACTAACATTATTCATTTTCAAAATTTATAAAACTACATTAATCCAGACAGTATGATACTTGTATCAAGATAGACAAATGAAAAACATAAATAGATCCTCATACCTGGAAAAATATTTATTATTGCAGCAGCAATGGCAATACAGAGAAAATTAGTCTTTTCAAAATATGGTACTAGATCAATTTTGATACCCGTATGAAAAATTTGCTTCAGGTTATACTAATCATCCTGTACGATATAACTAAAATGTATGGTAGGTCTTTGTAGAAAGATCTGGGCTCACTGGATCATTCCTTTCATATGCACCTCAGCTTATTTGGGGCCAACTCTATTTCCTTGCTTCTTTCCTTCCTTCTAAACAGAATCTACAAATAAGCTGCTAGAACTGAAAAGTGAGTTTAATAAGTTTGTCGAATGTATGATAAATATAAAAAAGCAATTGTATTTCTATATGCTACCAATAAACAGTTTGAAATTAAATTAGAGAATGCTATTTACAATAACATTAATATCATGATACACTAAAAAATAAATCTGATAAACAATGGGAAAGTTTGGTGTTGTTCAGTCATTCAGTTATGTCCGACTCTTTGCCCCCCAAGGAATGGACGGCTACACAACAGGCTTCACTGTCCCTCACTGTCTCCTGGAGTTTGCTATATTTGCTTAAAATCTAAAAGATTGCTGAGGGAAATTAGGGGTCTGTCCATTTTGTTTTTAAATGCATTCTTTTCTTTATGGTTAAATCAGATGCCAGTACATGTTTGACAGGTTATATAAGAAAGGCTGTATCCTGGTTAGCATAAAGTTCAATCCAAATCATGTATAAACCAAAATGACTTTTCCAACCTCAGTGTGTGAAAATTTCTTCCACTGCTTTAGAAATTTTTTTCATCTTGAATGCACTTCTCAAAAGTTAGTAAGTATTCTCAATACTTTAAAAAATGTTTGAATAGATAAATCACATCCACAGATTAAAACTCATTAATATTAAGATGTTAATTTTCTCTAATGCAATTTATAAATCCAACTCAATAACAATAAGTTTTTTGGAGTTGAGGGTACAAATCAACAAATTGATTCTAAAATTACTTGGAAATTCAAAGGACCTAGAATAAACAAAATAATTTTGAAAAAGAAAAGGAAAATTAGAATACTAACATTATTCATTTTCAAAATTTATAAAACTACATTAATCCAGACAGTATGATACTTGTATCAAGATAGACAAATGAAAAACATAAATAGATCCTCATACCTGGAAAAATATTTATTATTGCAGCAGCAATGGCAATACAGAGAAAATTAGTCTTTTCAAAATATGGTACTAGATCAATTTTGATACCCGTATGAAAAAATTTGCTTCAGGTTATACTAATCATCCTGTACGATATATAACTAAAATGTATGGTAGGTCTAAATGTAAGTTTTTAAAAATATAAAACTTCTGGAAGAAAAAAAAATAGATGGAAAACTTAGTGATCTTAGATGAGATATAGATTTTTAGATAGAATACTAAAAAAATGGCCTCTAAAAGAACAAATTGATAAATTATACCTTACTAAAATTAAAAAATTTTTCTCTTTGAAAGAGAATGAATAAAAAGAAAACTAGAGACTGGGAACGTATTTGCAAATCATGTATCTGAAAAAGGACTTCTGTTCAGAATATATAAAGAACTCCCAAAAGTCAATAATGAAATAAAAATAAAATTTTTAAATGGTCAAAAGATTTAAATGGAAACTTCATCAAAGAAGATATACAAATGCATGTAAGGAAGATCATGAAAAGATGCCCAGCATGTTTTAGTCGTTAGGAAAAGGCAAAATATAAAAGATGCCACTAAAAACCATTATAGTTAAAACTAAAAATCTCAGCTGTACTAAGTGTTCATGAATATTTGGAGGAACTAGGCTATCTTACACTGTCACAACCACTTTGGAAAACCAGTTTGGGAGTTTTTTAAAAAGTTTAACATATACTTACCATACAACCTAAGCATTTTACTTGTAAATATTTTCCAAAAAGAAGTGAAAGTCTGTAATCCTATAAAGACTTGTAATAAAATGTTCATAGTGGCTTTACTGATAATAGTCCGAAACCAGAAAAAACCCATATGTCTATATTGAACAAAGCTAATGAAGGTGATGGAATTGAAATTTTAAAAGATGATGCTGTTAAAGTGCTGCACTCTATATGCCAGCAAATTTGGAAGACTCAGCAATGACCTCAGTACTGGAAAAGGTCAGTTTTCATTCCAATACCAAAGAAAGGCAATGCCAAAGAATGTTCAAACTACTGCACCATTGCACTTGTTTCACACATTGGAAATGTAATGTTTAAAATCCTCCAAACTAGACTTCAACAGTACATGAACCAAGAACTTCCAGATGTACAAAGTTGATTTAGAAAAGGCAGAGGAACCAGAAATCAAATGGCCAACATCTGTTGGATCATAGAAAGAACAAGTGAATTCCAGAAAAATATCTACTTCTACTTCATTGACTACACTAAAAGCCTTTGACTGTGAGAATCACAGCAAACGGTGAAAGATTCTTAAAGAGATGGGAATACCAGACCACCTTACCTGCCTCCTGTGAAACCTGTATACAGGATGAGAAGTAACAGTTAGAACTGGACATGGAACAATGGACTGGTTCCAAATTGGGAAAGGAGCACATCAAGACTGTATATCGTCACACTGCTTATTTAATTTATATGCAGTGTACATCGTGATAAATGCCCAGTCTGGATGAAGCACAAATTGGAATCAAGATTGTCAGGAGAAATATCAATAATCTTAGGTACGCAGATGACACCACCCTTATGGCAGAAAGTGAAGAGGAACTTAAGAGTCTCTTGATGAAAGTGAAGGAGGAGAGTGAAAAAGCTAGCCTAAAACTCTACATTCAAAAAATGAAGATCATGGCATCTGATCCCATCACTTCATGGCAAATAGAAGGATAAACAATGAAAACAGTCACAGACTGTATTTTCTTGTGCTCCAAAATCATTTTGGTTGGTGACTGCAGCCATGAAATTAAAAGGTGCTCGCTCCTTGGAAGAAAAACTATGACTAACCTAGACAGCGTATTAAAAAGCAGAGACCTCACCTTGCCGAAAAAAGTCCATCTAGTCAAAACTATGCTTTTCTTGTAGTCATGTACAGATGTAAGAGTTATACCATAAAGAAGACTGAGAATTGATGCCTTTGAACTATGGTGTTGGAGAAGACTCTTGAGAGTCCCTTGGACTGCAAGGAGATCAAACCAGTCAATCCTAAAGGATGTCATTGAGCTCCAATACTTTAGCCACCTGATGAAAAGAGAAAACACACTGGAAAAGAGCCTGATGTTGGAAAAAATAGAAGGCAAAAGGAGAACAACAGAGGACAAGATGGTTGGATGGCATCACTGAGTCAATGGACATGAGTTTGCGCAAGCTCTTGGAGATGTTGAAGGGCAGGGAAACCGGGCCCTTGTTCTTTACATCTCTAATTTCAAATACCTATTGCTTCAAAACATTTTGATTTTATTTCATAGGAATTTAAGTTAATGCCTCATTACTTGAACCTTTAAAACTACTTAACACTATTTCAGCATGGATTTCAAAAGTTTAGTCAAACCTTTTTAAGTCTGGTGCCATTTCCTCGAAATCTAGCTGAATGATTATTAGAAACTAAAAAGACACAGATTGACTATTTGAAAATTTGAAATACATTATGTTAAATCTCTTGCTTAGGTGACTATTTGCTTTATAAGTCAAAATGCAGATATAAAATGTCTGATAATGCTTTTGTTCAAAGATGGTCTTTTCAAAGCAAACTTTCAAAAAGTAATTTTAATAAAATAGCATTGGATGAGTTTGAATGATAGTATTAATCAAATATAAAGATTTTGTTTTGCTTTGTTTTCATCCTTACTTCCTAACATTAGCTGGTTCTAACTGACAAGCAGCAGTGCATATATAAAATGATAACTCTTGAGGCATGGAAAGAAATGTTACTTAATTCCATACCAATACCTCTGCATGATGATATCTAGTTTGACATTCTAAAAATTTTTAAGTTGGCAAATACTTCCTGGGCATGGAGCTTTGTCATTTCAGATAGCTTTATATCTCCTTTCCTGTCATTAATATCTTCAAATTCAGGTTCCCTATACAAAAATTTTTAACACGACCTTAGCACTTTGTTAACTGTAAAACACATATTTGTTAAATTTATCTTAAAAGATAGATTTTTATATTGTGGTTGTGTTTCATGGCTGCGTAACATGGAGGCAATCTTCTATTAATTCTGTTTTAGATGAAGATATCAAATATTAGCAAACACATATACCCATTTCCACATAATTACATGTATATATATATATATACATATATATATATATATATATACATATACGTATATATATGTATATATAGCTTTTTTGATGTCTCTGTAACCACTGCATGATACAAAGGAGATCATAAGAGATTTAACATTTTTTAATAGAGATATTACAAAAAGCTACCAAATATTATGTTGTCCTAATAACCAAATGCAGTCTGTTTAAAGATATCAGAATTTATATGTGTAGTTGCTAAGCAACAGAGTAGAAAAAGCTAGAATAAATTTAACTCATAATGTGAGTTACTTGGTCTATAACCTAGACTAGTCACTTCATCAGCTTCTGGCAAGGTTATGCTTTGGATGGCAATATCAACTTTCAGGAATTTATTTTGTATCATTAAAATATTGGTTTCCAGTTCTAGAATAAGATGCCATAGATTCATTCCCCACTCTTTCTCCTCTCTAAATACAACTAAATACCCAGAAGATCATCCAGTAGACAATGATAAAAGGAGTCTGAGAACTTGAAAGAAGAACGTGAACTGCCTAGGGATTTTACGACTTGAAATATAGGAAAACGATAGAGGCATTCAATAAAATTAAAAGCTGATTCTTGAAAAAAGTCGATACAAGTGATAAAAGTCTACCGAGACTGGCAAAGATAAAATGTTGGGGTTTTAATATTCATCTTCATTCATTTTACCCTGTGCACATCAGAATATCTGTATCATAAACAGATTTCTCATTAAATACCTGACAGCAAACAAATATATCCTGTTTACCCCCTCCAACATTCGCCCTCATCCATATCCTTAGGGAAACGTGATAAATCAGGTAAATTGTCTTACATGAACAGATGGATTCCCTGCGGTGGGAGAACAGACAGAATGATTTTTCACTCTTTAATAAAAGGAAAGGAGGCAGCTGCACCCGTTACTTAGGGAGTATCCTCTTACTGTGACTCTTTGCTGTGTAAATAATATCTCTCCAGAAGCCAGATAGCCCTATTTGCCTCGTACCTATAGATGTCTCCATGTTTCTAGGATCACTTCTTATTGACATATAAATATCTAGGGGAAAAAATGTTGTAGAAGTCCTGGATCTTTGGAGCTTGACCTCAGGACCTAGTTCAGGGCAATAGCCACCAGCTCTGACCAGAAAACAAATGACACTTTACTATTCTTTCTGGACACTGTAATTGATAAGGCCAAAGGATACAGATATTGTTGTTATGATAGACAAAATATCTCAGGAGGCTCAGGCTTTTTGCAGGAACATTGAAATATCTAGGGAAGTCTTATTTCACCACGTATAAGAGGAGACACAAATAGCCAATATCAGGAATGAAATGGGAATGGTAGAAGAATCCTGCAGCCATTAAAAAGACCATTACAAATACCTTAATGCTTATGAATTTGACAGTTCAGAAGAAACAAAATAATTCTTCAAAATTCATAAACCACCACAACTCAGCCAAAAAAAAAATGGTCCAGTTCTAGGAAGGTTATGCTTTGGATGGCAATATCAACTTTCAGGAATTTATTTTGTATCATTAAAATATTGGTTTCCAGTAGAATTCATTCCCCACTCTTTCTCCTCTCTAAATACAACTAAATACCCAGAAGATCATCCAGTAGACAATGATAAAAGGAGTCTGAGAACTTGAAAGAAGAACGTGAACTGCCTAGGGATTTTACGACTTGAAATATAGGAAAACGATAGAGGCATTCAATAAAATTAAAAGCTGATTCTTGAAAAAAGTCGATACAAGTGATAAAAGTCTACCGAGACTGGCAAAGATAAAATGTTGGGGTTTTAATATTCATCTTCATTCATTTTACCCTGTGCACATCAGAATATCTGTATCATAAACAGATTTCTCATTAAATACCTGACAGCAAACAAATATATCCTGTTTACCCCCTCCAACATTCGCCCTCATCCATATCCTTAGGGAAACGTGATAAATCAGGTAAATTGTCTTACATGAACAGATGGATTCCCTGCGGTGGGAGAACAGACAGAATGATTTTTCACTCTTTAATAAAAGGAAAGGAGGCAGCTGCACCCGTTACTTAGGGAGTATCCTCTTACTGTGACTCTTTGCTGTGTAAATAATATCTCTCCAGAAGCCAGATAGCCCTATTTGCCTCGTACCTATAGATGTCTCCATGTTTCTAGGATCACTTCTTATTGACATATAAATATCTAGGGAAATAATGTTGTAGAAGTCCTGGATCTTTGGAGCTTGACCTCAGGACCTAGTTCAGGGCAATAGCCACCAGCTCTGACCAGAAAACAAATGACACTTTACTATTCTTTCTGGACACTGTAATTGATAAGGCCAAAGGATACAGATATTGTTGTTATGATAGACAAAATATCTCAGGAGGCTCAGGCTTTTTGCAGGAACATTGAAATATCTAGGGAAGTCTTATTTCACCACGTATAAGAGGAGACACAAATAGCCAATATCAGGAATGAAATGGGGAATGGTAGAAGAATCCTGCAGCCATTAAAAAGACCATTACAAATACCTTAATGCTTATGAATTTGACAGTTCAGAAGAAACAAAATAATTCTTCAAAATTCATAAACCACCACAACTCAGCCAAAATTAAATGGATATCTTGAATAGTTCTGTAATTATTAAGAACATTGAACTTTAAGCATACTGTAAAGAGATATCCAGGCACAGGTGGTTTTAATGAAACATTTTACCAAACATTCAATGAAAATTAATAAAAATATTATGCAGTGTCTTTTAGCAAATATCGGTTTAGGGAATACATCCTAACCTATTATAAGGCAAGTATTAACCTGACAACAAAAGGGGGCATAGGCAAACACAAAATAAAAACTGTAAACCAATATCTCTCATGAATACAGGTACAAAAAGTCTCAATAAAATCTAGTAACCAGAGGTGATAAAAATAAAAATCTAGCAACCACTCCTGATTAAAAAAAAACTCTCCCTGCACAGAATAGTGTAGTAAAATTCATCTGCCCAATAAAAGTGACACAGACATTGGCAAAACTCATCAAAACCAACTTTTCAGAAATTTAAAAATTAACTGGGTTTCCCTGGTGGCTCCATGTTAAAGAACCTGCATGCCAATGCAGGAGACATGAGTTTGATCCCTGAGTCAGGAAGATCCCCTGGAGAAAGAAATGGTAACACACTCTAGTATTCTTGCCTAGGAAATCCCATGGACAAAAGAGGCTGGAAGGCTATACAGTCCATGGAGTCACAGAAGAGTCAGGCACGACTTAGCAACTGAACAAGAACAAAAATTAACTAAACTTGCAACTATCTGTGGACAGCCTATTCAAGAAAAATAAATTACAAAACCTTATGAGATTTATGACATTTCCCCCCCCTATTTTGATCCTTCCCTTTCCTCTCCGGTTCTGTGATATCCCTGAAAGCTAATAGCCGGCACTCACAGTGAGGACTGTTAGCCTGATACTTAATAGAACACTCAAAATAGCACTTGCAACTCTTTCAAAGACTCATTTGCACAAAATTGTCATTATTTGACCTGTCTGGCAGTTTTCAGGAAATCTCCACTTCTAAGGATTTTATTTATTTCAGTTGGTTTAGAGTTTACTTAGTGTGAACAGTCTTTTCCCCAGGGGCATTTGTTGAAAATAATCAGTGGCAATTATTTAACTTCATAGCTTAGTGAAGTGGCATTAAAAGTTTGGGCAAACAATTAGTTAAACAAAAAGAAATTAGAAGGAAAAGCTGAGGAATGAAATTTTCACAGGAGACTTTAAAAAATGTTGAAACATTCTTGGAAATCTAAAAGACTGAACAAATGTATAGGACTCTACACATGCTCAGAGAAGACCCAATGAGTGCTTACGCTCTCTTGCCTTTCACTGAACTTGAGATACTTTAGAAAATGAAGATTTGGTCGTAGGAGTGAACTGCTTAGTGGAAATTTGAGGGTATGACCTATCATATAAACAGAGCCCCTTAATAAAGACTGAGAGGATTTATAGTTCTTTACATTTAAGGAAATTTTCTGCAATATAAGTAGCTAGCCACTAAGCTAGCCAAGCATAGACTTCAGTGACTACACAACAGAGAATGGACTTCACCAAGTTAGTTCAGAAAGTGATTAAACAAACAAACAGAAGGGAGAGGGAAGAAACATTTCCAAGTTTGCCACATATTTAAAATGTCTAGCTTTCAATAGCAACTAAAAAATACAAGACATGCAAAGAAATAAGGAAGTATGACCTATGCATAGAGTGAAAAAAGGCAATCAATAGAAACTATCCCTGGGGAGGCCTAAGTATTCAACTTACTAGACAAATACTTTAAAATAGCTATCAAAGAACTAAAGAAAATTATGAAAACAATGTTTCCTTAAATAGAAAATGTCAGTAAAGAGGTAGAGCCATATTTAAAAACAATAGATTTTGTGGAGTTCAGAAGTATATTAATCGAAATGAAAAATTCAGCAAGGGTCACAGTAGCAGATTTCTAAGCAGTCCTTCATTGAGATTTATGACATTTCCTATTTTGATCCTTCCTTTCCTCTCCGGTTCTGTGATATCCCTGAAAGCTAATAGCCGGCACTCACAGTGAGGACTGTTAGCCTGATACTTAATAGAACACTCAAAATAGCACTTGCAACTCTTTCAAAGACTCATTTGCACAAAATTGTCATTATTTGACCTGTCTGGCAGTTTTCAGGAAATCTCCACTTCTAAGGATTTTATTTATTTCAGTTGGTTTAGAGTTTACTTAGTGTGAACAGTCTTTTCCCCAGGGGCATTTGTTGAAAATAATCAGTGGCAATTATTTAACTTCATAGCTTAGTGAAGTGGCATTAAAAGTTTGGGCAAACAATTAGTTAAACAAAAAGAAATTAGAAGGAAAAGCTGAGGAATGAAATTTTCACAGGAGACTTTAAAAAATGTTGAAACATTCTTGGAAATCTAAAAGACTGAACAAATGTATAGGACTCTACACATGCTCAGAGAAGACCCAATGAGTGCTTACGCTCTCTTGCCTTTCACTGAACTTGAGATACTTTAGAAAATGAAGATTTGGTTGTAGGAGTGAACTGCTTAGTGGAAATTTGAGGGTATGACCTATCATATAAACAGAGCCCCTTAATAAAGACTGAGAGGATTTATAGTTCTTTACATTTAAGGAAATTTTCTGCAATATAAGTAGCTAGCCACTAAGCTAGCCAAGCATAGACTTCAGTGACTACACAACAGAGAATGGACTTCACCAAGTTAGTTCAGAAAGTGATTAAACAAACAAACAGAAGGGAGAGGGAAGAAACATTTCCAAGTTTGCCACATATTTAAAATGTCTAGCTTTCAATAGCAACTAAAAAATACAAGACATGCAAAGAAATAAGGAAGTATGACCTATGCATAGAGTGAAAAAAGGCAATCAATAGAAACTATCCCTGGGGAGGCCTAAGTATTCAACTTACTAGACAAATACTTTAAAATAGCTATCAAAGAACTAAAGAAAATTATGAAAACAATGTTTCCTTAAATAGAAAATGTCAGTAAAGAGGTAGAGCCATATTTAAAAACAATAGATTTTGTGGAGTTCAGAAGTATATTAATCGAAATGAAAAATTCAGCAAGGGTCACAGTAGCAGATTTAAGCAGTCAGAAGGAGGAATTGGCAAACTGGAAGGTAACGAATTGAGATTGTCTTCTGGGAACAGAAAGATAAAGAACAAAGAAAAAAATCAACAGAAACATGGAGACATGTGGAATACCATGAAACATACCAATATAAATATAACAGAAGTCCTAAAAGGAGAACAGGAGGCAAAAAGAATATTTCAGTGTTATTTGAAAACCTCCCAAATTTGATAAACAAAATTAGTCTGCACAGGCAATGAAGCCCCATGACCTCTGAGTAGAATAACCTCAAAATGATCACTACCTACACACATCATAATTAAACTGTTGAAAGCCAGAAACAACCTTGAAAAAAATCAAGAGAAGTGACTTGTCACATACAAACAATAGGATCAACAGCTGTTTACAGTCAGAAACCATGGAAGCCAGTAGGCAGTGGAATGACATATTCAAAGTGCTAAAATCTGGGATGGTTATATGAAATTATACAACTTATTCATTTCCAGAGAGCTGTTTATGTAACACACACATAAGTGCATATGCACCTGGTGAAATATGAATAAACTTCATGGTTTATACAAACTTCAGTTTCTTGTTTTGGTACTGTGCTATAGATATGCAACATGTTGACACTGGGGAAGATTAGTGAAAAATGTAAGAACCTACTTGTACATTTCTTTATAATGTTCTATGAATCTATACTTATTCCAAAGTGTATTTAAAATACAAACCAACCTTTAATCTATGAGTACTCCATAAAGTATTACCATTAAAGAGAGAATTTTAAAAGTTCCTGAAATAATACTTATCAAAGCTAAGGCCAGTTACTCTAATTTTACTTTTCTTTCAATTCAATGGAACTTGTAGAATGAGACAGTAAATATGTCATCAAACTGATGCCAAGACACTACTGTTACCTTCCTGAAGCTGTCTTTGAGTTGCAGTGTGACCTTAAGCTAATCATTGAGTTTATGTATGAGAGTTTATATTATGAGAATATTCAGCTGCTGCCTAGCAAGTGATTCTGCACGTCATATTAGGTAACATGTATTTTAGCTCTTTGGAAAGAAATGACATTTTATAAAAAGATTGATAATCAAAAAGATTTTCTGATTAAAATAAAATTTATACTTACAGTAGAAAACAGTCCAACGATGTACATAGAAAGTGAAGGTTTTCATGAAAAAATGCTGTATCTTTTATTTTATAAATTACATGATATTCAAATCTGTGACATTATAATCTTAGTTATCTCTTTTTTGTAATATTGTTCATATAATCATTGAATCCATAGGTTTCTCTTCATCCCTAAAAAATTTTTTTCTACCTTTTGTTAAATTCTATGATGTTTAATTTTGGAATATTCTGATGCAGCTTTCTTACTTTAGTAAAATTTAAGTATTATGATACTTCAATTAAATTAAAATGCTTATAATTTCATTGACTGAGCTCTTACTCATCAACAGCAAGGCAAGTCATAACAAAAACTACAGTTTTTGCTGAATTTCTTAGCATTTCAGTTACAGTGTTTTGGGAAAAGTTTGATTTATATTGTGACTTGAAAATTTTTGATTGCTTTTGGAGATTTTGTGAATTCCTTGATTGACTGTTGTGATGAAACTTTAAGAATATCATAGAATGTTCTTGCTTACTTGATTTTCTCCATAGAATGCAATAAAATGAAATATTCTCCAAATTCTCAACTAAAAATGCACCTATGACACTACTCAAATCATACTGTATGTGAAATGAAAAAGATTATATTGAATAATGTTCAATCAGTGAAATAGCAGAATGTTTAAAAATATCTTTTTTTATAGTGCCTTCTCCCCTGTCAGAAATTCTTTGGCTTGCTTATGTAAGTCTGAGTTTTAGACTTGCAGTTGCTTAGAAATTTTGATGAAATGGCTTCTGTGGTAAGGCAAATTTACGTTTCAGAATCAGAAAAAGGACACATAAAAACTAGTGTGGTCGCCTTTGGAATCTGAAGAAAATATGAAGTATGCTAATATATTCCTGAAGCTGTCTTTGAGTTGCAGTGTGACCTTAAGCTAATCATTGAGTTTATGTATGAGAGTTTATATTATGAGAATATTCAGCTGCTGCCTAGCAAGTGATTCTGCACGTCATATTAGGTAACATGTATTTTAGCTCTTTGGAAAGAAATGACATTTTATAAAAAGATTGATAATCAAAAAGATTTTCTGATTAAAATAAAATTTATACTTACAGTAGAAAACAGTCCAACGATGTACATAGAAAGTGAAGGTTTTCATGAAAAAATGCTGTATCTTTTATTTTATAAATTACATGATATTCAAATCTGTGACATTATAATCTTAGTTATCTCTTTTTTGTAATATTGTTCATATAATCATTGAATCCATAGGTTTCTCTTCATCCCTAAAAATTATTTTCTACCTTTTGTTAAATTCTATGATGTTTAATTTTGGAATATTCTGATGCAGCTTTCTTACTTTAGTAAAATTTAAGTATTATGATACTTCAATTAAATTAAAATGCTTATAATTTCATTGACTGAGCTCTTACTCATCAACAGCAAGGCAAGTCATAACAAAAACTACAGTTTTTGCTGAATTTCTTAGCATTTCAGTTACAGTGTTTTGGGAAAAGTTTGATTTATATTGTGACTTGAAAAATTTTTGATTGCTTTTGGAGATTTTGTGAATTCCTTGATTGACTGTTGTGATGAAACTTTAAGAATATCATAGAATGTTCTTGCTTACTTGATTTTCTCCATAGAATGCAATAAAATGAAATATTCTCCAAATTCTCAACTAAAAATGCACCTATGACACTACTCAAATCATACTGTATGTGAAATGAAAAAGATTATATTGAATAATGTTCAATCAGTGAAATAGCAGAATGTTTAAAAATATCTTTTTTTATAGTGCCTTCTCCCCTGTCAGAAATTCTTTGGCTTGCTTATGTAAGTCTGAGTTTTAGACTTGCAGTTGCTTAGAAATTTTGATGAAATGGCTTCTGTGGTAAGGCAAATTTACGTTTCAGAATCAGAAAAAGGACACATAAAAACTAGTGTGGTCGCCTTTGGAATCTGAAGAAAATATGAAGTATGCTAATATATTGGTCTTTATAAAACAAATATTTCTTTAGAATAAATGTTTTATTTCATTTTTACAATATTTTTCTGCTTCTGATTTAATTTGTCCTCCTGACCACTTCAGGATAATTAGCACAATAATATAGTCATTTTTTGTGAATATATAATTCAGAATTAGGACAAGATCCAGGAACGTTTATAGGTGGTCCTCACAGGAAGTTAATTATGGAGAAATTTGTGGTTGGAATCTAGTTTCAGTGAACATAAAAATTTGTTTCAAGCTTAAAACAAAGATGGGCTTTTATGCACAGGAAATCTTGAGACCTAAGGAGACTGCATTTTCTGCAAAATGCATGTAAAACATGACACCTTAGGAAAGAAAAAAAAGAGGCATGTAATGTACTTTTCTCAATCAGGGTGACATTGTTATGACTTGGGAATTTATCAGTTGCATTCCCTTAAGTGCTGAGCACCAAAATATCTTAAAAATGCCAGTATAAGTCCTTCCTGCTAGGTTTTTTACAAAATGTATTAAACAATGCAGTGTTTGTTTTTCATTAGATGTCCAGTCACATGTAGTAATGTAATCAACCCATTTTTTTTGTGGTTCTTTGTGGTTGACTGACTTCAGTAAAGGCCTGACCTAGAAGAAAATTTAGATGTATTATTATTTACATTATATCTAGTTTATCCTGCTATATTAAAGGTGTGGTATGAACAGATTTTGATATTATAGTCCAGTTTTCATGATTAAGAAGTTCTTTGTATTTACTTTGTTTCTATTATATGTTTTATAGAACAGCTCTCTCATTTTTTCTTGAAAAAAGTGGAGTGAAAAATGCATTAGACCCATACTCCCTCCTTAGAAAAAACATGGATCAGCTATTAGTTTAACAATAAACATTGATTCATAACACACTACCATCAGTGAGGCCTGCAATGGTCGCATGACAGATTTTATTTTTGCATCACACAAATAAACCTGTCTATGAAACAGAAACAGACTCACGGACATAGAGAAGAAAACAGTGGTTAAGGCAAATTTAACGTTTCAGAATCAGAAAAAGGACACATAAAAACTAGTGTGGTCGCCTTTGGAATCTGAAGAAAATATGAAGTATGCTAATATATTGGTCTTTATAAAACAAATATTTCTTTAGAATAAATGTTTTATTTCATTTTTACAATATTTTTCTGCTTCTGATTTAATTTGTCCTCCTGACCACTTCAGGATAATTAGCACAATAATATAGTCATTTTTTGTGAATATATAATTCAGAATTAGGACAAGATCCAGGAACGTTTATAGGTGGTCCTCACAGGAAGTTAATTATGGAGAAATTTGTGGTTGGAATCTAGTTTCAGTGAACATAAAAATTTGTTTCAAGCTTAAAACAAAGATGGGCTTTTATGCACAGGAAATCTTGAGACCTAAGGAGACTGCATTTTCTGCAAAATGCATGTAAAACATGACACCTTAGGAAAGAAAAAAAAGAGGCATGTAATGTACTTTTCTCAATCAGGGTGACATTGTTATGACTTGGGAATTTATCAGTTGCATTCCCTTAAGTGCTGAGCACCAAAATATCTTAAAAATGCCAGTATAAGTCCTTCCTGCTAGGTTTTTTACAAAATGTATTAAACAATGCAGTGTTTGTTTTTCATTAGATGTCCAGTCACATGTAGTAATGTAATCAACCCATTTTTTTTGTGGTTCTTTGTGGTTGACTGACTTCAGTAAAGGCCTGACCTAGAAGAAAATTTAGATGTATTATTATTTACATTATATCTAGTTTATCCTGCTATATTAAAGGTGTGGTATGAACAGATTTTGATATTATAGTCCAGTTTTCATGATTAAGAAGTTCTTTGTATTTACTTTGTTTCTATTATATGTTTTATAGAACAGCTCTCTCATTTTTTCTTGAAAAAAGTGGAGTGAAAAATGCATTAGACCCATACTCCCTCCTTAGAAAAAACATGGATCAGCTATTAGTTTAACAATAAACATTGATTCATAACACACTACCATCAGTGAGGCCTGCAATGGTCGCATGACAGATTTTATTTTTGCATCACACAAATAAACCTGTCTATGAAACAGAAACAGACTCACGGACATAGAGAAGAAAACAGTGGTTACCAAGAGGGAGGAGGTGGTTGAGGGAAGAATCAGGACAGTCATAAAGACATACGGAAAAGAATATGAATAAAAGCATATATATGCATAATGGAGTCACTTTGCTCTATAGCAGTAATAAAGCACAACATTGTAAGTCAAATTTAAGAAAATTTTAAAATTAATAATATAATTATTATAATAATAATGAATGTAATACCAAACTAGAAATCTATAGGACTGATGATAATTTACATTGAGGTGTTCCTATCCTTACTTCAGAATTTTTGTTGTTGTTAGTTGGTTTGGCTCTTTTATTGAAGTATAATATACTTGCACTATTATATTAATTTCAGATATCCAAGGTAATGATTTGATATTTTTATACATTACAAAATGGTAACCGCAGAGTCTAGTTACCATCTGTCACCATACAGCATTATTACAATGCTACTGACTCTTATTTCCTATGCTGTGCATTATATACCTGTGACTTACTCTAAAGCTAGAAGTTTGTCCCTCTTAATTTCCCTCAGATATTTCACTCATCCTCCACCCCTTTCCCCGCAGACAACCATCAGTTTGTTTTCTGCAACAATGGCCTGTTTCTGTTTTGTTCTGTTTGTCAGTTTGTTTTGTTTTTTAGATTTCATATATAAGTTAAATTATACAGTATTAATTTTTAACTGCCTGATTTATTTCACTTAGTAAAGGCCTGACCTAGAAGAAAATTTAGATGTATTATTATTTACATTATATCTAGTTTATCCTGCTATATTAAAGGTGTGGTATGAACAGATTTTGATATTATAGTCCAGTTTTCATGATTAAGAAGTTCTTTGTATTTACTTTGTTTCTATTATATGTTTTATAGAACAGCTCTCTCATTTTTTCTTGAAAAAAGTGGAGTGAAAAATGCATTAGACCCATACTCCCTCCTTAGAAAAAACATGGATCAGCTATTAGTTTAACAATAAACATTGATTCATAACACACTACCATCAGTGAGGCCTGCAATGGTCGCATGACAGATTTTATTTTTGCATCACACAAATAAACCTGTCTATGAAACAGAAACAGACTCACGGACATAGAGAAGAAAACAGTGGTTACCAAGAGGGAGGAGGTGGTTGAGGGAAGAATCAGGACAGTCATAAAGACATACGGAAAAGAATATGAATAAAAGCATATATATGCATAATTGAGTCACTTTGCTCTATAGCAGTAATAAAGCACAACATTGTAAGTCAAATTTAAGAAAATTTTAAAATTAATAATATAATTATTATAATAATAATGAATGTAATACCAAACTAGAAATCTATAGGACTGATGATAATTTACATTGAGGTGTTCCTATCCTTACTTCAGAATTTTTGTTGTTGTTAGTTGGTTTGGCTCTTTTATTGAAGTATAATATACTTGCACTATTATATTAATTTCAGATATCCAAGGTAATGATTTGATATTTTTATACATTACAAAATGGTAACCGCAGAGTCTAGTTACCATCTGTCACCATACAGCATTATTACAATGCTACTGACTCTTATTTCCTATGCTGTGCATTATATACCTGTGACTTACTCTAAAGCTAGAAGTTTGTCCCTCTTAATTTCCCTCAGATATTTCACTCATCCTCCACCCCTTTCCCCGCAGACAACCATCAGTTTGTTTTCTGCAACAATGGCCTGTTTCTGTTTTGTTCTGTTTGTCAGTTTGTTTTGTTTTTTAGATTTCATATATAACTGAAATTATACAGTATTAATTTTTAACTGCCTGATTTATTTCACTTAGTATAATATGTTCTAGGTTCATTCCATGCTATTGTGAATGGTAAGATTTAATTTTTGAAGTTTTTAATTTATATATGGAATCTTAGCAATAAAAAGTATGTGTGTGTATATGTGTGTGTGTGTATATATATATATATATATATGTGTGTGTGTGTGTGTATATATATATATATATATATACATATATATATATACCACATCTTCATATTCATTCATCTATCAGTGGAGACTTAGGTTGTTCCCTTACCTTGGCTATTGTAAATAGTGTTGCTATAGAACATTGGGGGTATATATATCTTTTTATTTATCAATTTTTAGTTGAGGTGTAGTTGACTAACAATGTTGTGTTAGTTTCTGGTGTATGGCAAACTGATTCAGTTTACAACTCTTTTCCACTATGACTGTCATAGAATATTGAATACAGTTTCTTATACTGTAGAGTATGGCTTTATTGTTTATTTTATACATGTATCTTTTTATTTATTTTTAAATGTTAGCTATTTATTTATTTTGGGGTGCTGTGCATCTTTGTGTACAGCTTTCTCTACTTGCAGTGAGAAGGGCCGAGCTCTAGTTGCTGAGTTTGGACCTCTCACTGCATTGACTTCTCTTGCTGCAGAGAATGAGCTCTAGGGCACTCAGGCTTAGTACTTGTGGCTCAAGGGCCTCATTGCTCTGTGGTGGGTGAAATCTTCCCAGACCTGTGATTGAAACTGTGTCCCCTGCATTGTCAGGTGGATTCTTAGCCACTGGACCACCAGGGAAGTTCTACATGTGTCTTTTTAAACTAGTGTTTATTTTCTTTGGAAAATGCCCAGAAGTGGAATTGCTGGATCACATGGTAGTTTTGAGGAACTGTTTTCCATAGTGACTGCACCAGTTTACATTGCTACAGTACATGGGGATTCCATTTTCTCCATATCCTCAAAAAGTAATTTGTCTTTTGATAATGGTAACCGAGAGTCTAGTCACCATCTGTCACCATACAGCATTATTACAATGCTACTGACTCTTATTTCCTATGCTGTGCATTATATACCTGTGACTTACTCTAAAGCTAGAAGTTTGTCCTCTTAATTTCCCTCAGATATTTCACTCATCCTCCACCCCTTTCCCCGCAGACAACCATCAGTTTGTTTTCTGCAACAATGGCCTGTTTCTGTTTTGTTCTGTTTGTCAGTTTGTTTTGTTTTTTAGATTTCATATATAACTGAAATTATACAGTATTAATTTTTAACTGCCTGATTTATTTCACTTAGTATAATATGTTCTAGGTTCATTCCATGCTATTGTGAATGGTAAGATTTAATTTTTGAAGTTTTTAATTTATATATGGAATCTTAGCAATAAAAAGTATGTGTGTGTATATGTGTGTGTGTGTATATATATATATATATGTGTGTGTGTGTGTGTATATATATATATATATATACATATATATATATACCACATCTTCATATTCATTCATCTATCAGTGGAGACTTAGGTTGTTCCCTTACCTTGGCTATTGTAAATAGTGTTGCTATAGAACATTGGGGGTATATATATCTTTTTATTTATCAATTTTTAGTTGAGGTGTAGTTGACTAACAATGTTGTGTTAGTTTCTGGTGTATGGCAAACTGATTCAGTTTACAACTCTTTTCCACTATGACTGTCATAGAATATTGAATACAGTTTCTTATACTGTAGAGTATGGCTTTATTGTTTATTTTATACATGTATCTTTTTATTTATTTTTAAATGTTAGCTATTTATTTATTTTGGGGTGCTGTGCATCTTTGTGTACAGCTTTCTCTACTTGCAGTGAGAAGGGCCGAGCTCTAGTTGCTGAGTTTGGACCTCTCACTGCATTGACTTCTCTTGCTGCAGAGAATGAGCTCTAGGGCACTCAGGCTTAGTACTTGTGGCTCAAGGGCCTCATTGCTCTGTGGTGGGTGAAATCTTCCCAGACCTGTGATTGAAACTGTGTCCCCTGCATTGTCAGGTGGATTCTTAGCCACTGGACCACCAGGGAAGTTCTACATGTGTCTTTTTAAACTAGTGTTTATTTTCTTTGGAAAATGCCCAGAAGTGGAATTGCTGGATCACATGGTAGTTTTGAGGAACTGTTTTCCATAGTGACTGCACCAGTTTACATTGCTACAGTACATGGGGATTCCATTTCTCCATATCCTCAAAAACATTTGTAATTTGTCTTTTTGATAATAGCCATTCTGATAGATGTGAGGTGATACCTCACTTAGTGAGGTGATACCTCACTAAGGTTTTGATTTACATTTCCCTGATGAACAACCATGTTGAATATCTTTTTACATGTTTGTTGGCCATCTGTGTATTTCTGTTTAGGTTCTCTGCCCATTTTTAAATTGGGTTTTTGTCTTTTCGATTTTGATTTGTATGAGTTCTTTACATATCAATATTTATCCCTTATCAGATATAGCACTTGCAGATACCGTCTTGCATTCAGTAGGCTGCCTTTTCATATTGCTAATAATTTCCTTCTCTGTTCACAAGTTTGTTTTATATTCTTATGATCATTACATTGAAATCTTTTTAGAATAATTTGCATACAATTTTTAAAGGTTGCTTTCTATTTCCTTCATCTGTAATATATTCCTGTCTCCTCATTCTTTCTAATTATCTGTGTTTATTTCTATGGGTTAGGTGTGTTGGTTGCATTTCCTGATCTTGTTGAGGTGACTCTGTATAGAGAAATTGTATGGGGACTAACAGTATTTTTCCCTGTGGCTACCAGAGTTATATACTTTAGGGGTGTCCCCTGTGTGGGGTGTGTGATCCCCTTTTTGTGAAGGGGCCAAATGCTGTGGGCATACTCGTAGGTAGATCTGGCTGCTGGGCCCTCCTTATGTGGTAGATGCTGGCCCACTGGTGGAGGGGGCTGGATCCCCAAATGGCTGGCTGCTTGTCCTGGGGATCTTAGGACTGGTGCTGGTTTGCTGTTGAGCGGGTAAGCCCTTGGCACTAATAGGCCAGAAGGAAAGACTTCTCTTGCTGCAGAAACTTGGCATTGTCTTTGCTCAAGGGCCTCATTGCTCTGTGGTGGGTGAAATCTTCCCAGACCTGTGATTGAAACTGTGTCCCCTGCATTGTCAGGTGGATTCTTAGCCACTGGACCACCAGGGAAGTTCTACATGTGTCTTTTTAAACTAGTGTTTATTTTCTTTGGAAAATGCCCAGAAGTGGAATTGCTGGATCACATGGTAGTTTTGAGGAACTGTTTTCCATAGTGACTGCACCAGTTTACATTGCTACAGTACATGGGGATTCCATTTTCTCCATATCCTCAAAAACATTTGTAATTTGTCTTTTTGATAATAGCCATTCTGATAGATGTGAGGTGATACCTCACTTAGTGAGGTGATACCTCACTAAGGTTTTGATTTACATTTCCCTGATGAACAACCATGTTGAATATCTTTTTACATGTTTGTTGGCCATCTGTGTATTTCTGTTTAGGTTCTCTGCCCATTTTTAAATTGGGTTTTTGTCTTTTCGATTTTGATTTGTATGAGTTCTTTACATATCAATATTTATCCCTTATCAGATATAGCACTTGCAGATACCGTCTTGCATTCAGTAGGCTGCCTTTTCATATTGCTAATAATTTCCTTCTCTGTTCACAAGTTTGTTTTATATTCTTATGATCATTACATTGAAATCTTTTTAGAATAATTTGCATACAATTTTTAAAAGTTGCTTTCTATTTCCTTCATCTGTAATATATTCCTGTCTCCTCATTCTTTCTAATTATCTGTGTTTATTTCTATGGGTTAGGTGTGTTGGTTGCATTTCCTGATCTTGTTGAGGTGACTCTGTATAGAGAAATTGTATGGGGACTAACAGTATTTTTCCCTGTGGCTACCAGAGTTATATACTTTAGGGGTGTCCCCTGTGTGGGGTGTGTGATCCCCTTTTTGTGAAGGGGCCAAATGCTGTGGGCATACTCGTAGGTGGATCTGGCTGCTGGGCCCTCCTTATGTGGTAGATGCTGGCCCACTGGTGGAGGGGGCTGGATCCCCAAATGGCTGGCTGCTTGTCCTGGGGATCTTAGGACTGGTGCTGGTTTGCTGTTGAGCGGGTAAGCCCTTGGCACTAATAGGCCAGAAGGAAAGCTCCAAAATGGCCCTTGCCAACCAGCGTCCTCCTGTTAGAATTCGCACTCCTAAAGATGGCTGCTCTCAGTGTCTGTTTTCTCAGCTGTCTCCTTCCTCTCTTGGCAGGGCCCTCTGGTACTAGTGAGGGGGTCTGATTGAGGCTCCTTTCAAATGATCGCCTCTGTGCTGGGACTGAGAGGTTGGTAGATATTTGCGTGCACCTATTAGAAGATTCTGCACTGTACAATCTCTTTGTCCTGATTTCTAAACACAATTTCTCTTATCAAGAAGAGAGATTCCCTTTGAATCTTTTTATAATACCCGAGTGCTACCAAACACCACTTTGTTTCCAAGACAGTTTACATTGTGTTAATATATGTTTCTCTTGTATATGTTCACATAAAGGAACACACATGATGTATAAATCCATATCTGTATACATCTAACTTAAAAATTGGCTTTCATAATGCTTGTGTGGTGGTGGTTGTTTTTGCATCATCACCATTTCTTATTGATTGCCAATTTGTTTCCCTCTGCTTTTGCAGGCCTAAAGATTGATGCTGTTTTGGGGTCTAATTATCCAAGCTATTTCCAATTACCTTTTCAATGTATTTTTTCTAAAATGCCTGCAGCTCATGGCACTGCCCCAAATTGCTTGTTTAGCAGAGGTGCTTACTCAGCATGTCTTCTTCCACAAGCGTGTCACCTTCAATGAAGTCTCACTTACTCTACAGAGTACCTTCTATTTGCATTTACATATGTCAGCCAAATCCTGTCCTTCTTTCGTACTTGGCATTTTAATTAAGGTTTCTTCACCATGAAATAACCATAATTTATAAGGAATTGGTCAGAATATGCAAAGAAGAAATTAATAGGAAGGCATATTTTAATGGACCATCCAATTATTTTTCCTTTTCCTTTTTTATTAAAACACATAAATAATGTTTTTCTAAACATGTGGGCATACTCGAGGTAGATCTGGCTGCTGGGCCCTCCTTATGGAATGCTGGGGGGGCTGGATCCCCAAATGGCTGGCTGCTTGTCCTGGGGATCTTAGGACTGGTGCTGGTTTGCTGTTGAGCGGGTAAGCCCTTGGCACTAATAGGCCAGAAGGAAAGCTCCAAAATGGCCCTTGCCAACCAGCGTCCTCCTGTTAGAATTCGCACTCCTAAAGATGGCTGCTCTCAGTGTCTGTTTTCTCAGCTGTCTCCTTCCTCTCTTGGCAGGGCCCTCTGGTACTAGTGAGGGGGTCTGATTGAGGCTCCTTTCAAATGATCGCCTCTGTGCTGGGACTGAGAGGTTGGTAGATATTTGCGTGCACCTATTAGAAGATTCTGCACTGTACAATCTCTTTGTCCTGATTTCTAAACACACTTTCTCTTATCAAGAAGAAAATTCCCTTTGAATCTTTTTATAATACCCGAGTGCTACCAAACACCACTTTGTTTCCAAGACAGTTTACATTGTGTTAATATATGTTTCTCTTGTATATGTTCACATAAAGGAACACACATGATGTATAAATCCATATCTGTATACATCTAACTTAAAAATTGGCTTTCATAATGCTTGTGTGGTGGTGGTTGTTTTTGCATCATCACCATTTCTTATTGATTGCCAATTTGTTTCCCTCTGCTTTTGCAGGCCTAAAGATTGATGCTGTTTTGGGGTCTAATTATCCAAGCTATTTCCAATTACCTTTTCAATGTATTTTTTCTAAAATGCCTGCAGCTCATGGCACTGCCCCAAATTGCTTGTTTAGCAGAGGTGCTTGCTCAGCATGTCTTCTTCCACAAGCGTGTCACCTTCAATGAAGTCTCACTTACTCTACAGAGTACCTTCTATTTGCATTTACATATGTCAGCCAAATCCTGTCCTTCTTTCGTACTTGGCATTTTAATTAAGGTTTCTTCACCATGAAATAACCATAATTTATAAGGAATTGGTCAGAATATGCAAAGAAGAAATTAATAGGAAGGCATATTTTAATGGACCATCCAATTATTTTTCCTTTTCCTTTTTTATTAAAACACATAAATAATGTTTTTCAATCTAAACATGTTATTGTTATTTTATAGTAATTGTGTCTTCCTAGAGAGTGTTTCTTAATTAAATTATATGTTGAAAAATACTTTTCTTAAGAAATGGCAGTAGGAATAACATAGCTGAATTTGCACCTCCCAGAGGGACAGTTAAATTGGTCCTTAGGTATATATCATGAACCATATTTAAGAATATTGAGGAATAATGGCAGGAAGGGGAAGCACACAGATTTGAGTATCAGTTTAACTTCTAGATTCTGGAAGGTGCTATTTATTCCCATTGAGTGATGGGGGTGCAAATATGTTATGAATAAGAATTAAAAGTTTTAGAGAACTTGCTCAAAAATTGATGTATCAACCAAATAAAATGTATGTAAATGTATAGAAAAATTCAATAACAAGGTGAGTAACCATCTTAGTTTATATATATATATATATATATATATATATATATATAGCTTTGAATATATATATATATAAAGATACAGAATTTATGTTCATTTCAAACATACACAGAATAGTTACATCATTGATCATATGCTTGCCCCTCATAAAAGCCCCAACAATTTTGAAAAGGTTAATCATACAGGCTAGATTCCTAACTAACATGTACTAATACTAAAAGTCAATATTAAATGACTAGCTATAAAATATCCTATGTAACTTCTGCATTTAAAAAATACTATATATAACTGGTTAAAGAAGATGTTAGATGTTAAGTTACTAAATTTTTAGAACCAAGTGATGAGGAAAACATATGTCAAATATCTATTTACCTAGGAAAATGATATTTAAGTATTTCCAATTACCTTTTCAATGTATTTTTTCTAAAATGCCTGCAGCTCATGGCACTGCCCCAAATTGCTTGTTTAGCAGAGGTGCTTGCTCAGCATGTCTTCTTCCACAAGCGTGTCACCTTCAATGAAGTCTCACTTACTCTACAGAGTACCTTCTATTTGCATTTACATATGTCAGCCAAATCCTGTCCTTCTTTCGTACTTGGCATTTTAATTAAGGTTTCTTCACCATGAAATAACCATAATTTATAAGGAATTGGTCAGAATATGCAAAGAAGAAATTAATAGGAAGGCATATTTTAATGGACCATCCAATTATTTTTCCTTTTCCTTTTTTATTAAAACACATAAATAATGTTTTTCAATCTAAACATGTTATTGTTATTTTATAGTAATTGTGTCTTCCTAGAGAGTGTTTCTTAATTAAATTATATGTTGAAAAATACTTTTCTTAAGAAATGGCAGTAGGAATAACATAGCTGAATTTGCACCTCCCAGAGGGACAGTTAAATTGGTCCTTAGGTATATATCATGAACCATATTTAAGAATATTGAGGAATAATGGCAGGAAGGGGAAGCACACAGATTTGAGTATCAGTTTAACTTCTAGATTCTGGAAGGTGCTATTTATTCCCATTGAGTGATGGGGGTGCAAATATGTTATGAATAAGAATTAAAAGTTTTAGAGAACTTGCTCAAAAATTGATGTATCAACCAAATAAAATGTATGTAAATGTATAGAAAAATTCAATAACAAGGTGAGTAACCATCTTAGTTTATATATATATATATATATATATATATATATATATAGCTTTGAATATATATATATATAAAGATACAGAATTTATGTTCATTTCAAACATACACAGAATAGTTACATCATTGATCATATGCTTGCCCCTCATAAAAGCCCCAACAATTTTGAAAAGGTTAATCATACAGGCTAGATTCCCTAACTAAAATGTACTAATACTAAAAGTCAATATTAAATGACTAGCTATAAAATATCCTATGTAACTTCTGCATTTAAAAAATACTATATATAACTGGTTAAAGAAGATGTTAGATGTTAAGTTACTAAATTTTTAGAACCAAGTGATGAGGAAAACATATGTCAAAACATATGAAACATATTTAACTTGGCGCTTAGGAAAAGTGATACATTTCAGTATGTTTTTAGGTACCCAAAAGAACTGAAAAAAATGAGATAAATATTCACTCAAGAAGATGGAAAAAGAGCAACAGTGTAAATATAAACAAGAATAAGATTTTTTTTAAAGCTGCAGATTTCAAATTTTATTGACTGGATTGACCAAAAACTATAAAATTAGGTAAAATTAAGTACTTGAGAAGGTGTTGGCAAGAAAGAACTTCATTCACTGCCACTGCAGTGTTAAGAAGAACTTGGCAGTTACTTAGTGAAGTGGTGTGTAAATTATATATATATATATATGTATGTATGTATGTATTTGTTGTTATTTAGTTGCTAAGTTGTGTCTGACTCTTTTGTGACCCCATGGACTATAGTCCACCAAGGCTTCTCTGTCCATGGGATTTCCCAGGCAAGAATACTGGAGTAGGTTACCATTTCCTTCTCCAAGGGATCTTCCTAACCCAAGGATCGAATGCATGTCTTCTACTGAACAAGCACATTCTTAGACATATATATATATATATACCTATATATATCTACATATATATGTGTGTGTGTGGATATCTTGTATCTTTAGTATAAACCAAAAAACTCAAAACTCTTTCAAAGGTGCACACTGAAAATATGCAAGGATGTTCACAGCAGTGCTGTTTAGGGTAAACAGATGGAAATTGAATGGCATCTATCACATAATAATATTTATGCATTTATCCATTTTAAAAAACATGTAAGAAAACATTATTTTTTAGGAAAAACATTTAAATAAGCATATAGACAGTGGTTTAGAAGTTGTATTAGTTGTATTAGTAAGAGACAAGTTAAACTTATTAAAATGGGACTGAAATATACAGAGATACAAATGAGGTCAAAGTTTGTTTTTGTTTAAAGTAGATATCCAGAGGTAAACTGTCACAATTTTGAAAAGGTTAATCATACAGGCTAGATTCCCTAACTAAAATGTACTAATACTAAAAGTCAATATTAAATGACTAGCTATAAAATATCCTATGTAACTTCTGCATTTAAAAAATACTATATATAACTGGTTAAAGAAGATGTTAGATGTTAAGTTACTAAATTTTTAGAACCAAGTGATGAGGAAAACATATGTCAAAACATATGAAACATATTTAACTTGGCGCTTAGGAAAAGTGATACATTTCAGTATGTTTTTAGGTACCCAAAAGAACTGAAAAAAATGAGATAAATATTCACTCAAGAAGATGGAAAAAGAGCAACAGTGTAAATATAAACAAGAATAAGATTTTTTTTAAAGCTGCAGATTTCAAATTTTATTGACTGGATTGCCCAAAAAACTATAAAATTAGGTAAAATTAAGTACTTGAGAAGGTGTTGGCAAGAAAGAACTTCATTCACTGCCACTGCAGTGTTAAGAAGAACTTGGCAGTTACTTAGTGAAGTGGTGTGTAAATTATATATATATATATGTATGTATGTATGTATTTGTTGTTATTTAGTTGCTAAGTTGTGTCTGACTCTTTTGTGACCCCATGGACTATAGTCCACCAAGGCTTCTCTGTCCATGGGATTTCCCAGGCAAGAATACTGGAGTAGGTTACCATTTCCTTCTCCAAGGGATCTTCCTAACCCAAGGATCGAATGCATGTTTTCTACTGAACAAGCACATTCTTAGACATATATATATATATATATACCTATATATATCTACATATATATGTGTGTGTGTGGATATCTTGTATCTTTAGTATAAACCAAAAAACTCAAAACTCTTTCAAAGGTGCACACTGAAAATATGCAAGGATGTTCACAGCAGTGCTGTTTAGGGTAAACAGATGGAAATTGAATGGCATCTATCACATAATAATATTTATGCATTTATCCATTTTAAAAAACATGTAAGAAAACATTATTTTTTAGGAAAAACATTTAAATAAGCATATAGACAGTGGTTTAGAAGTTGTATTAGTTGTATTAGTAAGAGACAAGTTAAACTTATTAAAATGGGACTGAAATATACAGAGATACAAATGAGGTCAAAGTTTGTTTTTGTTTAAAGTAGATATCCAGAGGTAAACTGTCACATACTGGTAGGGTGACTCTGCTGTTAATACCTGACTCCCAAGTTTCCTCCACATCCTCCCAGAGGTTAAGAAAGTGCACCTTTGCAAAGACAACAAACAGGGCTTCCAGCAGGACCCTTAAGCATGTTTATTCTTATTAAGCTGCTATAAATGTGAGTGCCTAATCTGTTCTAATAATTGAATGACCAACCAAGTATAACTCTGTTCTAAATTTTCTTTCCTGTGAAAACCAATATTAATAAGACATAAACATTTAAAAAAAATTTTTTTTGAAATTTTGGCCTCTTTTATTATTTTTTTTTTACTTACTTATTTTCATCCATCTTTTATTCTTTGGTCTGTGTGGGCCTCCCATTGCAGTGGCCTCTCTCATCGCAGAGCACTGGCTTTGGGCGCATGCGCTCTAGACCACTGGCTTGCAATTGGACACACCAGTCCAGCTGCTCCATGACATATGGAATCTTCCCAGGCCAGAAATAGAACCGGTGCCCCCTGACCTGCAGGGCAGACTCTTTACCCACTGGACCACCAAGGAAGCCCAAACACAAACATTTTTAATTTGCAAAGCTTTAGCATTTATGATATAATTGTGTATATACTAGCTTATTTCACTGATTTGAGAATATGAATGAGAAATATAATGCAGATACTTGGGAAAAATCTGCTTCAGAAGTCTAAAATTTAGTATATTTCTTACTTGAAGAGCATCTTGGAATGCTACTTATTCTTGGTCAATTAATATAGTTCATCCTCCTGCTAAAATGGGTCCTCTTGCTGACGTTGATGTTTTCTCTTCATAGGACAGAATATAATTTACTTAAAATTAAAAATGTGCCTGGCTATCACAGACATGTCAGAGACAAATAAGCATAGAAATCTTCCTTCTAATGGAGTTGAACTTCTGTCTAGCTGATCGCACAATGCCTACTGTGTCAGGATGTAAGTAGTTCAGTGGCTGGTATCAGGTCCACACTGACTCTGTCAACTCATTAGTCACTCAATTGATAACTGTCAATCGGTGAAGAACACAACAGTTTGGTGTTTTGTGTTCTACCTGTCTCATGTTTAAGCATCTTGTTGCTATGTCACAGGACATAAGGAAGCAGGTTAAAAAAAGATATAGAAAATACACTTGAGAAGCAACTCATGGAGAAGTGCTTTAATATAAGAGTCACAGGCATTGACCCTGATTTTATTTATATTTGTGCCATGGTTAACAGCACAAAATAGTTCAGTTTACTTTCTTTGTCAGAATAGTTTTGATAAATGAGTTGCCCTGATTGTATGATATGGACCTCGCTTCTCAATTTTCTCAGTCATAAAGCTACCTCTGAACAAAACAGAGATTTATTGGTGACCCTCCAATCAGATGTATAGATCAATAAAATAGCATGATTGATAGAGATCATAAAACCTACCAGAGAAGTTTCGTCAAATCCTTTAAAGTTGGGCACATCCTGAAGATGTGGCCATTAGTGGCAGGATGACTGGCTTTGGGCGCATGCGCCTAGACCACTGGCTTGCAATTGGACACACCAGTCCAGCTGCTCCATGACATATGGAATCTTCCCAGGCCAGAAATAGAACCGGTGCCCCCTGACCTGCAGGGCAGACTCTTTACCCACTGGACCACCAAGGAAGCCCAAACACAAACATTTTTAATTTGCAAAGCTTTAGCATTTATGATATAATTGTGTATATACTAGCTTATTTCACTGATTTGAGAATATGAATGAGAAATATAATGCAGATACTTGGGAAAAATCTGCTTCAGAAGTCTAAAATTTAGTATATTTCTTACTTGAAGAGCATCTTGGAATGCTACTTATTCTTGGTCAATTAATATAGTTCATCCTCCTGCTAAAATGGGTCCTCTTGCTGACGTTGATGTTTTCTCTTCATAGGACAGAATATAATTTACTTAAAATTAAAAATGTGCCTGGCTATCACAGACATGTCAGAGACAAATAAGCATAGAAATCTTCCTTCTAATGGAGTTGAACTTCTGTCTAGCTGATCGCACAATGCCTACTGTGTCAGGATGTAAGTAGTTCAGTGGCTGGTATCAGGTCCACACTGACTCTGTCAACTCATTAGTCACTCAATTGATAACTGTCAATCGGTGAAGAACACAACAGTTTGGTGTTTTGTGTTCTACCTGTCTCATGTTTAAGCATCTTGTTGCTATGTCACAGGACATAAGGAAGCAGGTTAAAAAAAGATATAGAAAATACACTTGAGAAGCAACTCATGGAGAAGTGCTTTAATATAAGAGTCACAGGCATTGACCCTGATTTTATTTATATTTGTGCCATGGTTAACAGCACAAAATAGTTCAGTTTACTTTCTTTGTCAGAATAGTTTTGATAAATGAGTTGCCCTGATTGTATGATATGGACCTCGCTTCTCAATTTTCTCAGTCATAAAGCTACCTCTGAACAAAACAGAGATTTATTGGTGACCCTCCAATCAGATGTATAGATCAATAAAATAGCATGATTGATAGAGATCATAAAAACCTACCAGAGAAGTTTCGTCAAATCCTTTAAAGTTGGGCACATCCTGAAGATGTGGCCATTAGTGGCAGGATGACTGGAATGTTTGTGAGGCTTCTTCTGGGAAGACTGTTTTGTGCCCACACTGGAAACAGAATGTCCTTAATTTGGGAAAGGGTTGTCAAGTAAAACAAGATAAAACAACTTGAGAGTTGTGGGTTAAGTTTTATTTGGGGCATAATTAAAACTGCAGCCCTGGAGGCAGCACCCCAGATAGCTCTGAGAGACTGCTCTGAAGAGGCAGAGATGGAAAACCAATATAAGGATTTTGGTGTGGGGGAGTTCAAAATGCCATCAAACAAAGGATTTCCAAGGGGTTTTGTTTTACAGATGGTTTGGGTCTGTCATGAGGATGTGATGTCTCTATGAAGGAATTCAGTGCTTTTCTAGATGTAAGAAAATGAAAGCATTGAGATAATAAAAACTGTTCCTAAAAGCCGTGTACCTATTTAAAGACCTGTTCCACTGGATTGCCCAGAGCACAGGGTGCCTTGCCACCCCACCACCCCGTAACTTCCTTCAAGGGGTGTGGAAAGTCAGCTCCCAATGACACTGTGTTCAGTCTCTGCAGAGGCAGATTGCAAATGCCCTTATTGTTCATTCACTGGCAATCAAATTGGTAAGAGCGAATTTATAGTTGACAGGCTCTAGATTACTATTGAGAGGTATAATGTTTTTCTTTCAGGGAAATGTTGGGTTAGATGACAAAGATAATGTGCACACTGAGAATTTTTGCTGCTGGCAGTACAGTATTTTTTCTTGTTTGCTATGTCAACAGGAAAAATAAGGAAGCAGGTTAAAAAAAGATATAGAAAATACACTTGAGAAGCAACTCATGGAGAAGTGCTTTAATATAAGAGTCACAGGCATTGACCCTGATTTTATTTATATTTGTGCCATGGTTAACAGCACAAAATAGTTCAGTTTACTTTCTTTGTCAGAATAGTTTTGATAAATGAGTTGCCCTGATTGTATGATATGGACCTCGCTTCTCAATTTTCTCAGTCATAAAGCTACCTCTGAACAAAACAGAGATTTATTGGTGACCCTCCAATCAGATGTATAGATCAATAAAATAGCATGATTGATAGAGATCATAAAACCTACCAGAGAAGTTTCGTCAAATCCTTTAAAGTTGGGCACATCCTGAAGATGTGGCCATTAGTGGCAGGATGACTGGAATGTTTGTGAGGCTTCTTCTGGGAAGACTGTTTTGTGCCCACACTGGAAACAGAATGTCCTTAATTTGGGAAAGGGTTGTCAAGTAAAACAAGATAAAACAACTTGAGAGTTGTGGGTTAAGTTTTATTTGGGGCATAATTAAAACTGCAGCCCTGGAGGCAGCACCCCAGATAGCTCTGAGAGACTGCTCTGAAGAGGCAGAGATGGAAAACCAATATAAGGATTTTGGTGTGGGGGAGTTCAAAATGCCATCAAACAAAGGATTTCCAAGGGGTTTTGTTTTACAGATGGTTTGGGTCTGTCATGAGGATGTGATGTCTCTATGAAGGAATTCAGTGCTTTTCTAGATGTAAGAAAATGAAAGCATTGAGATAATAAAAACTGTTCCTAAAAGCCGTGTACCTATTTAAAGACCTGTTCCACTGGATTGCCCAGAGCACAGGGTGCCTTGCCACCCCACCACCCCGTAACTTCCTTCAAGGGGTGTGGAAAGTCAGCTCCCAATGACACTGTGTTCAGTCTCTGCAGAGGCAGATTGCAAATGCCCTTATTGTTCATTCACTGGCAATCAAATTGGTAAGAGCGAATTTATAGTTGACAGGCTCTAGATTACTATTGAGAGGTATAATGTTTTTCTTTCAGGGAAATGTTGGGTTAGATGACAAAGATAATGTGCACACTGAGAATTTTTGCTGCTGGCAGTACAGTATTATTTCTTTTTACAAAAGCAGAAACAACTCTGCCCTATACTCCCCAGGCAAGAGCCCCAGAGCAGAGAGACAGGGCTTTAGTGTCTCCATGCATTGCACGACACTTATCTTAAAGTTGCACTTTAAAAGCTTATCTTAAATATATTTGTGTTAAATGGAATAATGAGAAAACATGTACATTTACTTGTACATGTACTTGTACATTACTTGCACATTTAAATGTACATGTACATTTACTTACTGTTAAAAAATGAAGTTTTCTACGTGAGTGCTTTTTCCAGATATCTGGTAATATACTCACTGAAGATTCCCATGTTTTCTCTAATGTTTACTAATGACAGTTTATGACAATGCTTTCTATAATCCTTCCTTCTAAAACTGTGCAACGAACAGGTCTTGAGCTCTTTGCAGTGTGTTATAATCCAGGCTTGGGTGGTGGCAGGAAGGGACCATAAGACTTGAGATCAGATGGTGTCCTGGCAGTAGAATGAGTGTTGCTGTCAGCCACCAGTGAGAGAAAGCTGGGCAAGAAGACAGTGGGCATCGGTGTTGAGCCACCATAAACAGACTGCTCGCAACAGATTGGAACACTATACTAGACCTGACTACTGGCAGTAGTTTAAAATCCATGGAGACGTTAATGTGGCAGCAGGGAGTTCTGACCAGAGAGGATAGGAATTCAGTCACAGAGAAAGATCAAACACCCAGGAAAATGGAAGAATGGGACAGGGTCTCAGAGAATCTAGAGCCCTGAACACAGGCCAGGCCAGCCACTAACATGGAGCATAAGACCAAATCCCCAGTGAAAGGTGAGAATGGAACTGGAAAATTAGCTCTGAGAGGGGCACCCCCGTAACTTCCTTCAAGGGGTGTGGAAAGTCAGCTCCCAATGACACTGTGTTCAGTCTCTGCAGAGGCAGATTGCAAATGCCCTTATTGTTCATTCACTGGCAATCAAATTGGTAAGAGCGAATTTATAGTTGACAGGCTCTAGATTACTATTGAGAGGTATAATGTTTTTCTTTCAGGGAAATGTTGGGTTAGATGACAAAGATAATGTGCACACTGAGAATTTTTGCTGCTGGCAGTACAGTATTATTTCTTTTTACAAAAGCAGAAACAACTCTACCCTATACTCCCCAGGCAAGAGCCCCAGAGCAGAGAGACAGGGCTTTAGTGTCTCCATGCATTGCACGACACTTATCTTAAAGTTGCACTTTAAAAGCTTATCTTAAATATATTTGTGTTAAATGGAATAATGAGAAAACATGTACATTTACTTGTACATGTACTTGTACATTTACTTGCACATTTAAATGTACATGTACATTTACTTACTGTTAAAAAATGAAGTTTTCTACGTGAGTGCTTTTTCCAGATATCTGGTAATATACTCACTGAAGATTCCCATGTTTTCTCTAATGTTTACTAATGACAGTTTATGACAATGCTTTCTATAATCCTTCCTTCTAAAACTGTGCAACGAACAGGTCTTGAGCTCTTTGCAGTGTGTTATAATCCAGGCTTGGGTGGTGGCAGGAAGGGACCATAAGACTTGAGATCAGATGGTGTCCTGGCAGTAGAATGAGTGTTGCTGTCAGCCACCAGTGAGAGAAAGCTGGGCAAGAAGACAGTGGGCATCGGTGTTGAGCCACCATAAACAGACTGCTCGCAACAGATTGGAACACTATACTAGACCTGACTACTGGCAGTAGTTTAAAATCCATGGAGACGTTAATGTGGCAGCAGGGAGTTCTGACCAGAGAGGATAGGAATTCAGTCACAGAGAAAGATCAAACACCCAGGAAAATGGAAGAATGGGACAGGGTCTCAGAGAATCTAGAGCCCTGAATACAGGCCAGGCCAGCCACTAACATGGAGCATAAGACCAAATCCCCAGTGAAAGGTGAGAATGGAACTGGAAAATTAGTTTGGCTGCTCAAATCCACGTTACACAAGATTGGTGGTGATAGTGGTGGTGGTGGTCACTAAGTCATGTTCGACTCTGTCACCCATGGACCATAGCCCATCAGGTTCTTCTGTGCATGGGGTTTCCCAGGCACTGGAATGGATTGCCATACCCTCTTCCAGGGGATCTTCCCAACCCAGGGATCGTGCACTGACATGTATCTCCCTCATTGGCAGGCGGTTTTTGACCTGAGCCACCAGGGAAGCCCAAGATTAGTATTCACAAAAACCAAATTTTCCAGTTTGAAATTTGAAGTCGTGAAGCTACTGATAAATAATTTAGGGGGTTGAAGCAACAAAGGATTAGAATTGATAAGCCAGTCACTCTATGGACGCTTTATGAACATCAGCTTCCTCATTCTACTGGGACAGAGTTATTTCCAGGTATTCTATCTATCTATCTACCTACTATCTATCAAGTATCACCTCTATTCTCTAGCTATCTGTAAAGTACTATGTATGTTTCACTTCTCCCAAGGTTCTATACTCCACCCCTATTTTTTTTTTTTTAATTTGAGCCCATTTTTAGATTTGCATAGAATCTCTCTTACTGTGTTCATTGTCAGCAGTCACTTTTTCCTAAGCAGGTGTGTCTGTTTGGAGACATTATCCCTTGCTTTCTCATTTCTGTTTTCTAATCTATCATAGGCAGGAAAACCAAATGACCAAACTCTGCTGACCTGTCATCAAGAGACATTTCGGGAATTGTTTAGTGGCTCTTCACATAACTAGAGACCTCTTAATCTGTAAGACATAGAGACAACGTATCACTCTTACAACTCTACAGGAATATCTCAGGAAGATCATGATGCAACTCTCCTATATTTTGTTTACAAATAAATCTCTCAGGATTCTATCCAGATTTCATTAATGTTACACATGTTAATGTTAACATGTTAATGTTACTTTACAAAGAATTTATTTTCAATTCAGTAGCAAATGAATCCATCTATCATATACTCAGTCATTTCTGACTCGTTGCAATTCCATGGACTGTAGCCCACGAGACTCCCCTTTCCATAGGATTCTCTAGGCAAGAATACTGGAGTGGATAGCCATTTCCTACTCCATGGGATCTTGTTGACCCAGTGATCAAATCCACATCTCCTGCATTACAGTCCGTGACATAATCTAGAATTGGTGCAAGGAAAAAGAGGTAATTTATCTAAATATTTTTCCAAACAATTCCTTCCAGCGTGTTTAACATCTCAGCTGATACAACCCAGGGATCGTGCACTGACATGTATCTCCCTCATTGGCAGGCGGTTTTTGACCTGAGCCACCAGGGAAGCCCAAGATTAGTATTCACAAAAACCAAATTTTCCAGTTTGAAATTTGAAGTCGTGAAGCTACTGATAAATAATTTAGGGGGTTGAAGCAACAAAGGATTAGAATTGATAAGCCAGTCACTCTATGGACGCTTTATGAACATCAGCTTCCTCATTCTACTGGGACAGAGTTATTTCCAGGTATTCTATCTATCTATCTACCTACTATCTATCAAGTATCACCTCTATTCTCTAGCTATCTGTAAAGTACTATGTATGTTTCACTTCTCCCAAGGTTCTATACTCCACCCCTATTTTTTTTTTTTTAATTTGAGCCCATTTTTAGATTTGCATAGAATCTCTCTTACTGTGTTCATTGTCAGCAGTCACTTTTTCCTAAGCAGGTGTGTCTGTTTGGAGACATTATCCCTTGCTTTCTCATTTCTGTTTTCTAATCTATCATAGGCAGGAAAACCAAATGACCAAACTCTGCTGACCTGTCATCAAGAGACATTTCGGGAATTGTTTAGTGGCTCTTCACATAACTAGAGACCTCTTAATCTGTAAGACATAGAGACAACGTATCACTCTTACAACTCTACAGGAATATCTCAGGAAGATCATGATGCAACTCTCCTATATTTTGTTTACAAATAAATCTCTCAGGATTCTATCCAGATTTCATTAATGTTACACATGTTAATGTTAACATGTTAATGTTACTTTACAAAGAATTTATTTTCAATTCAGTAGCAAATGAATCCATCTATCATATACTCAGTCATTTCTGACTCGTTGCAATTCCATGGACTGTAGCCCACGAGACTCCCCTTTCCATAGGATTCTCTAGGCAAGAATACTGGAGTGGATAGCCATTTCCTACTCCATGGGATCTTGTTGACCCAGTGATCAAATCCACATCTCCTGCATTACAGTCCGTGACATAATCTAGAATTGGTGCAAGGAAAAAGAGGTAATTTATCTAAATATTTTTCCAAACAATTCCTTCCAGCGTGTTTAACATCTCAGCTGATACTAATTTATATCATTTATTTACCTTCAAAATAAGGTAAATATTTTTTTTTTTTGACTAATAGTAGTGAATCTGCAATGGATGTTATTTTGAAGTTTAGAACAATAACAAGTTATTCGAAGTATAGTTGGTTGTTCACATCCTTCAAGTCTTTAAGTTTCAGCCTAAAAGAAACACAAAAATAACACCAAAAATGGTGATTAACGGAGTAGAAATGTCAGCAGAGGGAAGTATAGAATCAAGCAGTTAAAACTATGTAATTATCAGGTTTAGATCTTTCTCCTCATTTTATTTACCTTCCCATACTTTCCAGTTTTTCTCCTGTTATTCACTTTGCTCTTGGTTGTTTTGTTTCTCATTATATTATCTTTTTTATTTCCAGTTTTCTTTCTTCTTTTTTTCAATAAATGCAGTTCCTTTAGACATGCTTCATCATTATTTTATCTTATCCTATTCTACTTCTTTTATATTATATTCTAGTAGCTTTTTCATTCTATCTTTTCAAAAGCTGCATCAAGGATCAAATAAAACAAAACTCAGCAGTAGTTCAAAGCTGAAAATATTATTAAAACTGCTAGCCTCAAGGAGATATTTTACATAAATATGTCTTGCAACCTGACCTCAAAGTCAGCCAAGTGGGCATTTTGGCTGGTTGAGGGAGGCAGAAACTTGGAAGGATGGGAAAGTTTTGTGGGTTTTTTTTCATCTGCAGGCATATGCTTCTTTTAGCTGAGAGGTCGAATTGGGAAAGGGTAGATATCAGACTCTTAAGAGTGGGCTGGTGAAATGGCTGGAAGTTTAAATACACATTTATCTGCAGGCAGAAGTTTACCTTCTGTGATTCTTTAGCTTTAACAGTTAACATTTGGGTGTAGGTGTCCTTAAACCCTCAGCGTATCAGTCTTGCTTGTAGTTGTGTAAGTGCCTTTATACTGTAAATCAAACCCAAGACTTCTTCAGTGGACCAGAAATGATCTTTAGTACAAAATATTTTGAAACCACATCTCCTGCATTACAGTCCGTGACATAATCTAGAATTGGTGCAAGGAAAAAGAGGTAATTTATCTAAATATTTTTCCAAACAATTCCTTCCAGCGTGTTTAACATCTCAGCTGATACTAATTTATATCATTTATTTACCTTCAAAATAAGGTAAATATTTTTTTTTTTGACTAATAGTAGTGAATCTGCAATGGATGTTATTTTGAAGTTTAGAACAATAACAAGTTATTCGAAGTATAGTTGGTTGTTCACATCCTTCAAGTCTTTAAGTTTCAGCCTAAAAGAAACACAAAAATAACACCAAAAATGGTGATTAACGGGAGTAGAAATGTCAGCAGAGGGAAGTATAGAATCAAGCAGTTAAAACTATGTAATTATCAGGTTTAGATCTTTCTCCTCATTTTATTTACCTTCCCATACTTTCCAGTTTTTCTCCTGTTATTCACTTTGCTCTTGGTTGTTTTGTTTCTCATTATATTATCTTTTTTATTTCCAGTTTTCTTTCTTCTTTTTTTCAATAAATGCAGTTCCTTTAGACATGCTTCATCATTATTTTATCTTATCCTATTCTACTTCTTTTATATTATATTCTAGTAGCTTTTTCATTCTATCTTTTCAAAAGCTGCATCAAGGATCAAATAAAACAAAACTCAGCAGTAGTTCAAAGCTGAAAATATTATTAAAACTGCTAGCCTCAAGGAGATATTTTACATAAATATGTCTTGCAACCTGACCTCAAAGTCAGCCAAGTGGGCATTTTGGCTGGTTGAGGGAGGCAGAAACTTGGAAGGATGGGAAAGTTTTGTGGGTTTTTTTTCATCTGCAGGCATATGCTTCTTTTAGCTGAGAGGTCGAATTGGGAAAGGGTAGATATCAGACTCTTAAGAGTGGGCTGGTGAAATGGCTGGAAGTTTAAATACACATTTATCTGCAGGCAGAAGTTTACCTTCTGTGATTCTTTAGCTTTAACAGTTAACATTTGGGTGTAGGTGTCCTTAAACCCTCAGCGTATCAGTCTTGCTTGTAGTTGTGTAAGTGCCTTTATACTGTAAATCAAACCCAAGACTTCTTCAGTGGACCAGAAATGATCTTTAGTACAAAATATTTTGAAACCACTCAGGAAATCTGGATTGGAAAAAAATCGTGGGAGAGTATTTCGGATGACTAATATTTATGGCTATGATCATTTCTTTCATGTCCTCAGTAGGAAGGATTACTGCCTTGTCTGTCCAAAATAACCCTTTAAAACACACCAGATATGCTGCCGAGGAAGATGCTAAAAATAGTGGCCCAAACTCTTTCCTCCTTATTCACATTATCACTGTGGACTTTACCTTGTCTTCCTATTTTCTTAGCACCTAGTGTTTCATGCAAAGAGAGCAAAATGTGCTGCATGTGATGAGGGTATGATGCACATGTGAAGAAGGCAATGATAACGCTGTTCCCTCATCCCTGGGTTTAGAAAACTGATATAAAGATGTCTTTTTCAAGTTGGCATAAAAATCTGAATGGTAACGGATCCAGTATAGGCTCTAGCACTGAGTAGCTGTGTGAACCTCAGCAAAAATCTTTTAGTTATTTAAGAATAGTTTCCTAATATATAAAATGAATTCATTATAGCAGCAGATGATTGCAAAAGTTCCTTCTAAATGTAAGATTATGTGATGCAACGCAGGTAGAATGGACAAATTAATGATAAAGGGTTGTTATCTTATTTAAAAATTTTTAAAATCCTTTTGAAGCATAAATTAGTGCAGTGTCACTTCCTAAATGGTGGCATTAGGAATCCTATGGATTTGCCCAGGGAGGCAACCCTAATTGGTAGAAAATTTTAAAAAACAGCACATTTTAAAATCTTTGGAAATTGTCCTACACACATACAACAAATAAAAGACACATTTGTTTGACTAAACATTGTTAAGAAGAGTGAATGTCTCTTGACACTGAACACTTGCCATGACCCAGTCCTTCCCTCTCTACTCCCTCCAAGGGTAAAAAAGTGCAGCCACATTTATCTGCAGGCAGAAGTTTACCTTCTGTGATTCTTTAGCTTTAACAGTTAACATTTGGGTGTAGGTGTCCTTAAACCCTCAGCGTATCAGTCTTGCTTGTAGTTGTGTAAGTGCCTTTATACTGTAAATCAAACCCAAGACTTCTTCAGTGGACCAGAAATGATCTTTAGTACAAAATATTTTGAAACCACTCAGGAAATCTGGATTGGAAAAAAATCGTGGGAGAGTATTTCGGATGACTAATATTTATGGCTATGATCATTTCTTTCATGTCCTCAGTAGGAAGGATTACTGCCTTGTCTGTCCAAAATAACCCTTTAAAACACACCAGATATGCTGCCGAGGAAGATGCTAAAAATAGTGGCCCAAACTCTTTCCTCCTTATTCACATTATCACTGTGGACTTTACCTTGTCTTCCTATTTTCTTAGCACCTAGTGTTTCATGCAAAGAGAGCAAAATGTGCTGCATGTGATGAGGGTATGATGCACATGTGAAGAAGGCAATGATAACGCTGTTCCCTCATCCCTGGGTTTAGAAAACTGATATAAAGATGTCTTTTTCAAGTTGGCATAAAAATCTGAATGGTAACGGATCCAGTATAGGCTCTAGCACTGAGTAGCTGTGTGAACCTCAGCAAAAATCTTTTAGTTATTTAAGAATAGTTTCCTAATATATAAAATGAATTCATTATAGCAGCAGATGATTGCAAAAGTTCCTTCTAAATGTAAGATTATGTGATGCAACGCAGGTAGAATGGACAAATTAATGATAAAGGGTTGTTATCTTATTTAAAAATTTTTAAAATCCTTTTGAAGCATAAATTAGTGCAGTGTCACTTCCTAAATGGTGGCATTAGGAATCCTATGGATTTGCCCAGGGAGGCAACCCTAATTGGTAGAAAATTTTAAAAAACAGCACATTTTAAAATCTTTGGAAATTGTCCTACACACATACAACAAATAAAAGACACATTTGTTTGACTAAACATTGTTAAGAAGAGTGAATGTCTCTTGACACTGAACACTTGCCATGACCCAGTCCTTCCCTCTCTACTCCCTCCAGGTATGTGCAGCCAATGAGAGGAAACTCCAGGTGTTCTCAGTTCCCCATCAAGGGATGCAGTATCACCAGTATCCCTTTCTCATTCTCTCCAATTCCAAATTTAAGACAGAAAATTATGAAAACATGAAGCTAAGAGGTGGGGTCTCCTTTCCATCATTCCCTTTCCAAGTGCAGGTTGGAGATGCTCCTCCAGGTGTGGCAGACTGAGATTATGGGGATTGCCCCAGTCCAGGTCAACCATGAGGTAGAGGTTCCATGCTGGAAAAGGAGTCTAGAAGGCCAGGTTCAAAGGAAACTATCAAGAAAAGGAAAAGACAGTCCACAGAATGAGAGAAAATACTTGCAAACCATATTTCTGTTTCATATAGAGTACATTTAGGAAATGGCAATCCACTCCAGTATTCTTGCCTGGGAAATCCGATGGACAGAGGAGCCTGACAGGCTATGATCCCTAGGGTCACACAGAGTCAGATGCGACTAAGCGTTTAATAAATAAAAAGGCAATGCAATTTAAAAATGGGTGAAAATCTGGTATGTCCCCCGAGAAGATACGCAAATGGTCAATAAGCACGTGAAAGGATTTTCAACATCATTAGCCTTTGGGCAGTGCTCAGTCATGTGGCAGGTGTATTCTTTACCATTGAGCCACCTGGGAAGCCTTTAGAGAAATGCAAATCAAAATCTTCACGTAACACTTCATGAAGATAATAGCACAAGTTTTCAATTATATGGGGAAATTGGAGTCCTCCTGCACTTCTGGTTGCGGGGGCCTTCCGCAGAAAGGAAGGCAGCGGGATTGCCTCCAGCTGAACTGGGAGATCTTGGAGACAGGTGAGTCTTCTGTCCGCCCCCCAGCCTCCCGGCTAATGCAGGGGACAATCAGACGCGACAGGGGTTCCGTCAAAGCAGTTCCATTTTATTAGTGCAGACTCACAGCTTTTATAGGCAAGTGAAGGGTCTTTTGCATGGGACTTCCTATAGATTACACCAATCAAGCTAAAGGTCAAGCAATCATCCACAAGCGCGGAAACCAGGGGAACCAATCAGAAATTTTGACTATCACTTAACAATTTAGATCATACCCTCGTCTCTTTCTGTAGGTGCCATTTTAGCTACAAACAGCAAACATGTGCTTAAGCTTCCTTAAACAATGCCCACATCCCTTCCTGTAGGCACCATTTTAGCTCCAAACTGAAACATGTGCTTAAGCTTCCTTAAACAATGTGCTTAAGCTTCCTTTCACGCCCACATCCCTTCCTGTAGGTGCCGTCTTAGCTCGAAACTGAAACAATGTGCTTAAGATTCCTTATGCTTGCAATGGTCCTCTTTCAATTCAGAGCCCCACATTGGTGACTTTGTATAATGATGTAGCCACTTTGGAAACCAGTCTGGCAGTTGTTCACACGTTTAAAAATAAAACTACATATGATCCAGCAATTCCATTTCTAGCTATTTATCCAAGACAAATGAAAACACTTACACACAAAAACTTATACAGAAACATTTTTTTGAAAAATTTTTGGCCACTTTTTAAAATTGGTTTTTCAGGGGCTTCCCTGGTGGTCCAGTGGGTAAGGGCACCGCCTTGCAGTGCAAGGGGCACCGGTTCGATCCCTGGCCTGGGAAGATCCCATGTGCCACGGAGCAGCTTGACTGATGTGTCCAACTACCGAGCTGGAGCTCTGCGACAACAGAGGCCACCATGATGGGAGGCCCACAGGCGCCAAAGAACAAAGATGGATGAAAATAGATAAATGAAAGACTAATAGAAGTGGCCTGCCCACCCCCCTCCCTCCCAACCACCACCACCCCCAAAATAAATATTCTTTAAAAAAAAAAAAATTGTTCTTTCATTTATTTGTTTTCATCCATCTTTGTTCTTCGGCCTGTGTGGGCCTCCCATTGCAGTGGCCTCTCCTGTAGCAGAGCACTGGCTCTGGGCACATGCGCTCTAGAGCATTGACTCATAATTGTACACACTGGTCCAGCAGCTCCGCGGAGTGTGGGATCTTCCTGGGCAAGGGATGAAACCTGTGCCCCTTGCACTGCAAGGCAGACTCTTTACCCACTAGACCACCAGGGAAGCCCCAGAAACATTTTTAAACTGTATTATTCATAATGGCCAAAAAGTGGAAACAACTCAAATGTCTGTCAACAGATGAATGAAGTGTGGTATATTCATATAATGAAATATTATCAATAAAAAGTTCACTTATTAAAAAAATGAAGATTTGATACTTGCTATGCTACAGCATGGATGAACCCGGAAAATGTTATGCTAAGTGAAAGAAGTCAGTCACAAAAGACTGAATGTAATATTCCATATATTCCATTTTTATGAAACATCCAGAATAGGCAAATCTATTGAGACAGAAAGAAGGGCTTCCCAGGTGGCTCAGTGGTAAAGAATCGGGCTGCCAATCAATGCTGGAGCCCCAGGAGACGCAGGTTCCATCTCTGGGTTGGGAAGATTCCCTGGAGGAGGAAATTTCAACCCATTCCAGTGTTCTTGACTGGAGAATCCCATGAACAGAGAAGTTTGGCGGGCTACATTCACGGGGTCTCAAAGAGTTGAACATGACTGAGCGTGCATGCACACAGAGACAGAAGGTTGCCCAGGGGCAAACGGCTGGGTTGAATGAAATGCGGATTAACTGCAAATGGATGCAGGGTTTCTTTTGGAGTGATGAAAATATTCTAAAACGGATTGTTTTGATGGTGCAACTCTGTGAATACACTAAAAACCACTTAATTGTACACTTTAAATAAATAGTATGATGTGTGAATTATACCTTAATACAACTTTTATAAAAAATGTAACTTAGTACCATGACTCATGTGTTGCAATTATATACTTTTTCCTTTTGCTACTTAATTTTGTGCTTTGTTTATAATATCATTTCCATACAAAATTTTTATTTAGTTGAGATTATCAGTAAGTTTCTTTGTGGTTTTTATGTATTATATTTTAAAAGGAATTACCTAAAGCAAGGTTGGATTAAAGTTCTCCTGTATTTTTTGTTCTATTACTTTTATAGGTTGTGGGTTTTTTTTTTTTTTTAGTTTAAAATTTTGTCTTTCTGGAATTATTTCTTAAAAAATCCTTTTCTTTTTGATTGAACCACTTTTGCCACCTTATCCCTCTTTTATCTTATACTAACTGCTGACACTTATTTAGGAGGACATGTATCTGAAACTTTCCTCCTGATCATGAAACTACAGCACATTTTTTAAATGACTAGCTTCCAAATGAATTTTAATAGTAAGTAACCATTATTATAAATTACCTGATCGCTAACATTTCAAGATTTTTATGGCTTTTCTTGCAGGCTTATTTTCACCATAAACTCTTTAATCGGTTAATCTACTTTTAAAAAAAATAGATATTAAACGTTCTCTTTTTTGTTAGAGTCATATAAAATATATAGATTCATAGTTTACGTGGCTTTAAAATACTGAGTTCATATGCAGTAAGAAATTGCCTTTCTATTTATTCAAGCCTTGTTTTATCCCTCTTGGAGTTTTAAAGTTATCTTCATATGGAGTTAACATATTGCTTGTTAAGTTTGTTGTTAGCTTCTCTTTATTGTCTCTTGGTTTTGTTGACTTACAAATGAGATTTCTCCCCATTTATTCTGCTGTTACTAGTGAACAGAGAAGCTTGACTTGTGTATGTTAACTTAGTAGTAGTAATAGTAGTGTTAGTTACTCAGTCATGTCCAATTATCTGTGAACTCTTGGACTATAGCCCACCAGAATCTTCTGTCCATGGGATTTCCCAGGCAAAGAATACTGGAGTAGGTTGCCCTTCCCTTCTTCTGGGGATCTTTCTAACCCAGGAATTGAACCTGAGTCTATGTATTACAGGCAGATTCTTTACCATCTGGACCACCAGAGAAATTCATATTAATATAATAACTAGATAATTGTTTTTTCTAGAAATTTTATTTGATTGCATTGGATTTTCTAGTTATAAAGATAATGAAAGTTTTGTTTCCTCTGTTCAATTCTTATGCTTCTTTTTTCCTTTCATTTCTCTAATTATATTGCCCTCTACATCCAGCATTAAAAAATACTGGTAAAGATGTAGGCAACTAGTGTTGCACATTAATGGGAATGCTTTTAGTTTCATCTGGTATGTATGGTATCAACTTTTTTCAAAGGCATACGTTATTTTGTTAAGAAAGGATCCATCTATATCACAATTTTATTAAGAAAGTCTGACAGGGATCATGATAATTGCATTTTATTAAAGTCTTTTGGATATCAAGGAGGTTGGCTATATTTTTCTTTTATTGATCTGTTTATCAGTTACAGGCACCAAATATCGCCCTACCTATTTTAAGCAGAAAACAGTTTCACACCTGATATTTCGTGACTTTCAAGATCATTTATGAAGAGGAGTAATAGCTGACTCTAGGTTGGGCTTCTGAGTACAGCCCCCATTCTTCAGCATCATACTCCCCACCCTCAGTTGGAAAGCAGCTGCCATAGCCCTTCAGCTGATGCTGTTGAATCAAGAAGCTGTGCCCAGTGAACCACAAAGTTCTACCTCGATCCTCATTACCTTTCTTCCTCCTTAACCTAGTTCCAGATTTAAGCCTTAGAGTCTCATTTGCATGTCCTTCTGATTTGCATGTCCAAACAGCAGAACCTAATTTTTACCCAGCTTACTAGATTCATGTGCAACTGAAAAAGGGAGATTTTTAAACTTCCAGCCTCCAAGAACAAGAAAAGTATGCCCAAAGGAGGTTTATTATTGAGAGAGACAGTCTGCAAAGCCTGCCATGCTATTAATATCATGGATTATATTAAGAAGGTTTATTATATTAAAACAATTTCTTTTTTTCAATTTTTCAAAATTGTAATAATTTCTGAAGGATACAGAAAATCGTACTGAACAATGTGAGACAGTACAGCTAAGTAACCATGCAGCTCTCTGGCATCTATCTCTGTCTGGAGCAACGGTCCCACCTTTCTTAGGAGGCCTGAGTTCTGTATGGGCACAGATGCCACTCTCTCTATAGAAATTCTTCTTTGTTAATTTTTTTTTGGCCACTTCTATTGGTCTTTCACTTATTTCCATCTTTGTTCTTTGGCCTGTGTGGACTTCCCATCGCAGTGGTCTCTGTCACTGCAGAGCACTGCCTCTGGGCGCATGTGCTTCAGAGCTCCGGCTTGGTAGTTGAACTCACTGGTCCAGTCACTGCACCGCACATGGGAATCTTCCCAGGCCAGGGATCAAACTGGCACCCCTTGCACTGCAAGGTGGTGTCCTTACCCATTGGACCACCAGAGAAGCCCCTGTTGACTTTTCTTGGCACCCACTTTTCTGTCTGATCCCTCTCTTGTCTGCAGCTCAAGATTAGGAGCCAGCCTCTACCTGAACAAGTTTTCCTGTGTTAGAGAGGACCATGATGTTATTTCTTGTATTTTTGATAATAGTCATTCTAACAGTGAGACATGAAATCTCATTGTGGTTTTAATTTATATTTCCCTAATGATTAGTGATGTTGAATCTTTTCATGTATCTGTCAGTCATCTAAATGTCTTCTTGAAAAACGATCTCATTTTTAAAATCAGTTTGATTATTTTTTGTTATTGAGTTGTTTGAGTTCTTTTACATATTTGGAATATTAACCCCTCATTGGATATATGATTTGCAAATATATTCTTTCATTCAGTAGTTTCCCTTTTCATTTTGATGATAGTTTCTTTTGCTGTTCAGTAGCTCTTTAGTTTAGTATAGTCCCATTTGCCACAAAGTTCTACCCCTTTCTTTCCTCCTTAACTGATTTGCATTTGTCCAAACAGCAGAACCTAATTTTACCCAGCTTACTAGATTCATGTGCAACTGAAAAAGGGAGATTTTTAAACTTCCAGCCTCCAAGAACAAGAAAAGTATGCCCAAAGGAGGTTTATTATTGAGAGAGACAGTCTGCAAAGCCTGCCATGCTATTAATATCATGGATTATATTAAGAAGGTTTATTATATTAAAACAATTTCTTTTTTTCAATTTTTCAAAATTGTAATAATTTCTGAAGGATACAGAAAATCGTACTGAACAATGTGAGACAGTACAGCTAAGTAACCATGCAGCTCTCTGGCATCTATCTCTGTCTGGAGCAACGGTCCCACCTTTCTTAGGAGGCCTGAGTTCTGTATGGGCACAGATGCCACTCTCTCTATAGAAATTCTTCTTTGTTAATTTTTTTTTGGCCACTTCTATTGGTCTTTCACTTATTTCCATCTTTGTTCTTTGGCCTGTGTGGACTTCCCATCGCAGTGGTCTCTGTCACTGCAGAGCACTGCCTCTGGGCGCATGTGCTTCAGAGCTCCGGCTTGGTAGTTGAACTCACTGGTCCAGTCACTGCACCGCACATGGGAATCTTCCCAGGCCAGGGATCAAACTGGCACCCCTTGCACTGCAAGGTGGTGTCCTTACCCATTGGACCACCAGAGAAGCCCCTGTTGACTTTTCTTGGCACCCACTTTTCTGTCTGATCCCTCTCTTGTCTGCAGCTCAAGATTAGGAGCCAGCCTCTACCTGAACAAGTTTTCCTGTGTTAGAGAGGACCATGATGTTATTTCTTGTATTTTTGATAATAGTCATTCTAACAGTGAGACATGAAATCTCATTGTGGTTTTAATTTATATTTCCCTAATGATTAGTGATGTTGAATCTTTTCATGTATCTGTCAGTCATCTAAATGTCTTCTTGAAAAACGATCTCATTTTTAAAATCAGTTTGATTATTTTTTGTTATTGAGTTGTTTGAGTTCTTTTACATATTTGGAATATTAACCCCTCATTGGATATATGATTTGCAAATATATTCTTTCATTCAGTAGTTTCCCTTTTCATTTTGATGATAGTTTCTTTTGCTGTTCAGTAGCTCTTTAGTTTAGTATAGTCCCATTTGTTGTTGCTTGTCTTTGTTTCCTTTGCCTTTGGAGTCAGATCTACAAAAACATTGCTAAAATTGATGTCATTGTGTTTACCATCTGTATTTTTTTCTCAGAATTTTATGGTTTTAGATCTTACATTCTAGTCTTTTTCTATTTTCAGTTAGTTTTTATGGTATAAGATAGTGGTCTAGTTTCTTTTTTTTTACATACAACTGTCCAGTTTTCCAAACATCATTATTGAAGAGCCTTTCCTTTTTTATTGTACAGTGTTTGCTCCTTTGTTATAAATTAATTGTGGGCTCTTGATCTCTATGTGTGCTTTTATGCCTCTTCCACACTGTTTTGATTACTATACCTTTGCTGTATAGCTTGAAATCAGCTTTTTTTTTTCTCATGTTTGTTTTGGCTATTAAAGATTTTTTATGGTTCTATATACATTTTTAAAACTACTTGTTCTAGTTCTGTGGAAAATTCCATTGGAATTTTGACAGGGAATGTATTGAATCTATAGATTGCTTTCAGTAGTATGGATGTTTAAACACCATTTATTATTTCATATTCTTTTTTTTTTATTAAAGATTTATTTATTTATTTATTTTTGGGTGGGGGTTGGGTTGAGGAGGGAGAGGAGAGGGCGGGCCACTTCTATTGGTCTTTCATTTCTCTATTTTCATCCGTGTTTTTTCTTTGGCTCCTGTGAACCTCCCATCACGGCGGCGTCTGTCGTTGCAGAGCTCTTGGCGCATGCGCTCCAGAGCTCCGGCTCGGTAATTGGACACATCGGTCCAGCCGCTCCACAGCACGTGGGATCTTCCCAGGCCAGGGATTGAACCGGAGCCCCTTGCACTGCAAGGCGGTGTCCTTACACACTGGACCACCAGGGGAAGCCCTTCCATATTCTTTTATTGATGTTTTGTAGTGTTCAGTATATAGGTCTTTCACCTCCCTTGGGTGAGTTTATTTCTGGATATTTTTAGATTGCAATTGTAAATCAAGTTTTGTCTTGATTTCTCTAATCATTTATTATTCGTGTTTAGAAATACCACAGATTTCTGTCTAATTTTTCTGTTATATGCATGGCAAATATATTCTTTCATTCAGTAGTTTCCCTTTTCATTTTGATGATAGTTTCTTTTGCTGTTCAGTAGCTCTTTAGTTTAGTATAGTCCCATTTGTTGTTGCTTGTCTTTGTTTCCTTTGCCTTTGGAGTCAGATCTACAAAAACATTGCTAAAATTGATGTCATTGTGTTTACCATCTGTATTTTTTTCTCAGAATTTTATGGTTTTAGATCTTACATTCTAGTCTTTTTCTATTTTCAGTTAGTTTTTATGGTATAAGATAGTGGTCTAGTTTCTTTTTTTTTACATACAACTGTCCAGTTTTCCAAACATCATTATTGAAGAGCCTTTCCTTTTTTATTGTACAGTGTTTGCTCCTTTGTTATAAATTAATTGTGGGCTCTTGATCTCTATGTGTGCTTTTATGCCTCTTCCACACTGTTTTGATTACTATACCTTTGCTGTATAGCTTGAAATCAGCTTTTTTTTTTTTCTCATGTTTGTTTTGGCTATTAAAGATTTTTTATGGTTCTATATACATTTTTAAAACTACTTGTTCTAGTTCTGTGGAAAATTCCATTGGAATTTTGACAGGGAATGTATTGAATCTATAGATTGCTTTCAGTAGTATGGATGTTTAAACACCATTTATTATTTCATATTCTTTTTTTTTTATTAAAGATTTATTTATTTATTTATTTTTGGGTGGGGGTTGGGTTGAGGAGGGAGAGGAGAGGGCGGGCCACTTCTATTGGTCTTTCATTTCTCTATTTTCATCCGTGTTTTTTCTTTGGCTCCTGTGAACCTCCCATCACGGCGGCGTCTGTCGTTGCAGAGCTCTTGGCGCATGCGCTCCAGAGCTCCGGCTCGGTAATTGGACACATCGGTCCAGCCGCTCCACAGCACGTGGGATCTTCCCAGGCCAGGGATTGAACCGGAGCCCCTTGCACTGCAAGGCGGTGTCCTTACACACTGGACCACCAGGGGAAGCCCTTCCATATTCTTTTATTGATGTTTTGTAGTGTTCAGTATATAGGTCTTTCACCTCCCTTGGGTGAGTTTATTTCTGGATATTTTTAGATTGCAATTGTAAATCAAGTTTTGTCTTGATTTCTCTAATCATTTATTATTCGTGTTTAGAAATACCACAGATTTCTGTATATTGATTTTCATAGTCTATGAAATTTTTATACGATAGCATTTCATATGCAAATAATGGCAGTTTTGTTTCTTCCTTTCTTGTTTGAAGGCCTTTAATTTCTTTTTTTTTGCCTCATTGCCAAGTCTAGAATTTCCAACACTATGTTGAATGAAACTGGTGAGAATATGTATCCTTATCTTGCCCCTCGTTTTAGAGGGATAGCTTTCAGCTTTTCACCATTGAGTATGATGTTGCCTGTGCATTTGTCAAATGTATCCTTTATTATGTTGAGGGGTGTTCCTTCTATATCCACCTCGTTTAGCATTTTTTCATAAAATGGATATTGAATTTCATCAAAAGTTTTTATTGCATCTGGTGAGATAGTCATGTGATTTAATCTTTCATTTTTTAATGTGATGTGTCATACTGATTGATTTGCAGATGGTGAACCATCTTTGTATCCCTGGAATAAATCCCACTTGACTGTGCTATATGATCCTTTGGTGTATGGTTGAGCTCAGTTTTCTCATATTTACTGAGGATTTTTTTGTCTGTTCTTGTGAAGAATGTTAGACAGTAATTTACTTTTCTTACTAATGGGAAGTATCTAATCAACAGTGAATATTTTCAATATTTAAATTATATTTTATTGCTTTAGTAAGTAAAAAATTGATACTTTGTTTCTATTTATCTCTATTTTCTTTTTGATTGTGTGTGTATATTTGTGTAGTAGTTATGTTGTCAGTTTTTTTTGGGCAGAGTGCTGGTTGGGGAAGGGAGCCAGCGGGCCACTTCTATTGGTCTTTCATTTATCTATTTTCATTCATCTTTGTTCTTTGGCCTGTGTGGGCCTACCATCGCAGTGGGCTCTGTTGTCACAGGGCACCGGCTCTGGGCGCATGCACTCCAGAGCTCCGGTGTGGTAATTGGACACATCGGTCCAGCGGCTCCGTGGCACGTGGGATCTTCCCAGGCCAGGGATTGAACCGGTGCCCCTTGCACTGCAAGGCGGTGTCCTTTCCCACTGGACCACCAGGGAAGCCCTATGTTGTCAATTTTTAATTTTTCTGTGAATTTTTCTTGTCATTATTAATACATAGAAATGTTTTACGTATTCTAGCCATTCCTTCTCTAATGTGCAATTTTTGTTGGCATATAATCAAGCCTGTAAGTTTTTTTCTTTTTTGTTGTTTGTGATTTTATTGATAATGTGATTACTGTTAAGATCTACAAAATATCCAGGTGGTCGATCAGGATAATGAGCCAAACTGAAACTAGCAATTAAGCCTTTATTCAGTCACTCAAGGTGCTGGCTCCCTCAGTAGTCCACTTTTCCCCTTGGATTGGCACCAGGTACGGGTCAGTCAGATGATGTGCAGTGCGTATGGAGGAAATTGTGTTTATACTAAGGGAGCCCTGAACTAAAGTCTCCTGCTAATGTATGAACCTGGGTCCTGAAGAAGGAGCTAGGAGTAGAAAGTATTGGTCAAAAAGAGGTTCAAGGACATTTCTCACCTCTTCAGTGGGAAGTCTCAGTGGAGGCACCTGAGCAATATCTAACCAGAGACTCTCAATAGTCTCTCTGTGGGGACTAAGGCTAGGATGTTGAACCATCTTTGTATCCCTGGAATAAATCCCACTTGACTGTGCTATATGATCCTTTGGTGTATGGTTGAGCTCAGTTTTCTCATATTTACTGAGGATTTTTTTGTCTGTTCTTGTGAAGAATGTTAGACGGTAATTTACTTTTCTTACTAATGGGAAGTATCTAATCAACAGTGAATATTTTCAATATTTAAATTATATTTTATTGCTTTAGTAAGTAAAAAATTGATACTTTGTTTCTATTTATCTCTATTTTCTTTTTGATTGTGTGTGTATATTTGTGTAGTAGTTATGTTGTCAGTTTTTTTTGGGCAGAGTGCTGGTTGGGGAAGGGAGCCAGCGGGCCACTTCTATTGGTCTTTCATTTATCTATTTTCATTCATCTTTGTTCTTTGGCCTGTGTGGGCCTACCATCGCAGTGGGCTCTGTTGTCACAGGGCACCGGCTCTGGGCGCATGCACTCCAGAGCTCCGGTGTGGTAATTGGACACATCGGTCCAGCGGCTCCGTGGCACGTGGGATCTTCCCAGGCCAGGGATTGAACCGGTGCCCCTTGCACTGCAAGGCGGTGTCCTTTCCCACTGGACCACCAGGGAAGCCCTATGTTGTCAATTTTTAATTTTTCTGTGAATTTTTCTTGTCATTATTAATACATAGAAATGTTTTATGTATTCTAGCCATTCCTTCTCTAATGTGCAATTTTTGTTGGCATATAATCAAGCCTGTAAGTTTTTTTCTTTTTTGTTGTTTGTGATTTTATTGATAATGTGATTACTGTTAAGATCTACAAAATATCCAGGTGGTCGATCAGGATAATGAGCCAAACTGAAACTAGCAATTAAGCCTTTATTCAGTCACTCAAGGTGCTGGCTCCCTCAGTAGTCCACTTTTCCCCTTGGATTGGCACCAGGTACGGGTCAGTCAGATGATGTGCAGTGCGTATGGAGGAAATTGTGTTTATACTAAGGGAGCCCTGAACTAAAGTCTCCTGCTAATGTATGAACCTGGGTCCTGAAGAAGGAGCTAGGAGTAGAAAGTATTGGGTCAAAAAAAAGAGGTTCAAGGACATTTCTCACCTCTTCAGTGGGAAGTCTCAGTGGAGGCACCTGAGCAATATCTAACCAGAGACTCTCTTCCTCTCTCACTCTTCAATAAGGATCTCTCTGAATGGAGGCACTAAGGCTAGGAATGCAGATCTGTGTGTGAGTGTGACCAAGAGGGCCACCCAGGGGTTGAGAGGCTGAGTCTTTGAAACTACGTATGAATGCACAGGCTCTGCATCGAGTTTGAACTGGGGAGGACAGCTTTTTCCTTTACTGTTAGGTAAAGGTTTTGTAATTACTGATGGTTGGACTTGAAAGATCACACATAAAAATTACTAATGTTTTAATTTTTGTTTTAGCTAGTATATGTGTGTGTGTGTGTAAACATTTAGCTCTTTACATTTTTTGGAATGAATTTTCCCATATTGCAGTAAGTAGGGATCTATTATATACTGTTAAGTATAGCACTCTGTTATTTTAATTTACATATCTTAAGAAAGGAAAAACACTTCCAATCAACCTATGTCCTGTCATTACTTGTAAGATGCAGGCTGATTTCCGAAATAATAAAATATAAAACAATATGAGTCTTAGAATCAATGACATGTAGTAACTTATTTTGTTAGTAGTCTCTAATCAGTGGTCTTTCTAAATACCAATTGTTCAATACATGCTTTTATCACTAGTTTGAAATACTTAAAAAAAATATATGTCCATATAAACTTAGATTATTCTGAACCCTCCTATCTGTTCTCTTGCTCTTTCATTTATTAGTTCTTAGCTCAATTTCAATTTTGTATTTGATTTATTTTTAAAATGCTGTATAGTGCCTTTTCCTGATAGTCTTTAATTCTATTGAATTTTTTGAATTTTTCGCATAATTTTCTCACATACAAAATTTAAAGTTTTATAAAAATAGCTTACTCAAGCTTCGTAAAAAGAATTATTAACATGACTATTATTTCTCTGAATTAACATGTCATTTTGGATAGAATTGACATCACTATAATATCAAATTTTCCAATGGACATTTAAATTCTTCCATTTTTTGAATGTACAGTGCATATTTATATTTGTATATATATTAAAATTTTGTATTTATGCTAAATTTCTGAAAGTGAAATTGTTACGTCAAAGAATATGTATTTTTTTCTTTTTATTTAAATATTTCTGTAATATTTTTATTTTGATAGATATTGCTAAATTTTACTCCAAAGTTATTTTAATTTAATGTCCCATCAGTACTGAATAGAGATGTTTGTTTCCCCACACCCTCATTAACACTATATATAGTCTGATTTATAAACACTTTATACAGACCTGATAGTTTTAAAATAAGATTTTATTGTAGATTTATTTCCATTTTCCCAATTATCTGTGGAACATTGAAACTTTCATATTCATATAATAAAATATCTATTTTATCAATTTACATATTTATTGCTAATTCTTTTTGTCCCCCTGGTAGTCAACATGTTACTAACAGGCAACTTTATTTTCACTTAGTAGGAAAACCCTTACTGTCTCCTTCATTATTCCATATATCAACTTTTTTACTCCACCTTCATTTTCATATTCTGGTAGCTGAGCTGTTATCTTTTTCCTTTTAAAGTTTTAATCTCATTATCACACATGGAAAAATAAAACTTTTTGAAATCAATGATTAAACCATTCCTTTGGGCCAAGTTTGGCTCAATCATAACTGCTCAATATTCCTGAGGCAGTTGCTGAACTCCCAGTTTATAAATATACAGCTCAACACTCGGCTGGTCACCCAACAATACAGCATGTCCATCTGGAAGTGATTTTCCTTTTTCGTATAATCCACCTAAGTTTTCCAAGGCATAACTTGTTAGTATGCATACCAATCCACTGCCCTTCCCATTACAGCATTTGACCTTGAATTGACATACCTTGGATTTTGTTTCTTCATGTTGTTGGAATCCATCCTAATCACTGTTCAGTGTATCAATCTTTTCCCCAATACAACAAGGTTTATTTAAGAGCTTTTTAGGTGTAGTGTCTAATATAGACTTCATTCTGTTTAGACCCCAGGGGCTGAATTTCTGGACAACCCCTGAGAAAAGGAGGTATTAATCCATACCACAGCTATCTCATGTCGCTCTATTAATTGGTGTTCACTCACTCAAGTCTTACGTAGAATCATCTGGAGGTCTGTCTGTGCTGATGGAATGGTGTGTGCTCAGTCGCTTCAGTTGCGTCCATCTCTTTGTGACCCTATGTCTGTAGCCCGCCAGTTTCCTCTGCCCATGGCATTCTCCAGGCAAGAATACTTGAGTGGGTTGCCATTTCCTCCTCCAGGGGATCTTCCCTACCTAGGGGTTGAATCTGCATCTCCTATGTCTCCAGCATCACAGGCCAATTCCTTACCCACTGAGCCACCAGGAGCATATGAGGATGACTTGGTGAGTCTCATGGAGAGACCATTATCATCACAACCCTGGAATGCAACAGGATCATGTAGCAATTTTATTTGTGTAGCCTTTACTGGCCCCTAGGACATTGCTGTTGCTTTTTAAATATCTTGCTGCCTTGGCCCTTACTCCAAAGCTGTCACTGATGGACAAGACAAAATTACTATGATAGAATAAGTGGCCAAAGACTCATCTCCAGTTTCTCAGAGAATATCAAGTTCTTAAAATCCCTCAACACCAATAGGATTTCAATCCAGAGGAGCTGAATGGTCCTCTGATATGTTCTGGCCCCATGGATTATGGCCACCCCCTGCATGTTTTATCCCTTCTTACCCAAGAGTGCATGGACTTTTACCAGTGACACTGTTCTGTTGAGTTTTACTTGCCACTGTAGGGTCTAAGATAAAGCCTACACTTGATGCTGTATTAAATTTTTTATTTCTAGCAGATATTCGTTCTATGCCATCAAATAGAAAGCAGAGTCCTTGAGATTGTTTTTAATGTATATTAAAAATACAAACTAGAAATGGAAATTAGAATACATTAGTGGATATTTCAAGAAGGAGATATTTTAGGGCAATGAATAGGATGATACTTTTCACATCATTCCAGCAACCTGCCAATATTCTAGAAGAGTTGTGAACCACAAGAGAAAGAGCCTACTATTTCAACAACTATCTGATATGTTCCAGGCTTCCCCACTGGGTCAGTGGTAAAGAATCCACCTGCCCAGCAGGAGACATGGGTTCAGTCCCTGAGTAGGGAAGATCCCCTGGAGAAGGAAGTGGCAGCCCACTCTAGTATTCTTACCTGGAAAATTCCATGGACAGAGGAGCCTGGTGGGCTATATAGTTCATAGGGTCTCAAAGAGTCAGGACATGACTGAGGAGCTGAGCTCACGCACACACTGGTATGTTCCAAGCATGAAGGCTTCATAAAAATCAAGCAGCTGGGCTTCCCCTGGTGGTCCAGTGGATAAGGACACTGCCTTGCAGTGCAAGGGGCGCCGGTTCGATCCCTGGCCTGGGAAGATCCCACGTGCCGCAGAGCGTCTGGACCGATGTGTCCAATCACCGAGCCAGAACTCTGGAGTGCATGCACCCAGAGCTGGTGCTTTGCAGCGACAGACACCACCGTGATGGGAGACCCACAGGAGCCACAGAACAAAGGCAGATGAAAATAGAGAAACGAAAGACCAATAGAAGTGGCCCACCCGCTTCCCTCCCTCCCCAACCGACCCCTGCCCAAAAATAAAATAAATAAATAAAAAATCAAGCAACTATACTTGCACTAAAGAAAAAGAAAAAAAAAAAATCCAAGAAACCCACCAAGTAGAGGCAAAACAAGAAGAGAATGGAGAAGCTCCTTAGAAGCACTGGTAACTGTATCAGGGTATTAATCTCTGCCTCCTACTTTTTCCCTTGGCCCTATCCTTTGAAACTGAGATGAAGGGAGCAACTTGTAGACTTTCTTCCTAGGCCTATGCACTCTGAGCCTGTGGTAAGAGCAGCAGCCCTGATAATCTCTGAATCACTTTTGGATCTTTCTTCTTTTTTCTTGAAGAATAGTAAACATTTGCAGTTGAATAGCTCTATGGTCCCATCCTGTGAAATTCAGGAAGGCTGATAACTTTCTTCATTCTGTTCTTCCTTTTCTGTCCCTTTTAGTTCAAGCAAGCAGTGTCTCCACTGGTGTAATCCTATTTCTAGTCCTGACTGCTGTTGAGATGCCTGGTTAAGTTTATAAATTGTGTTGATGATTCTTTAATCAAATGGTTGGTCAGCCACACTTAGTGTTCTCTTTAGGATGCATTTTTTCATTTTTTACAATATGAATAAGCTGAGAATTTACCAGACCTTCAAGTTCCGGTTCGTTTTTGCTTACTTATTCCTTCTTCAACTCATTTCTCTCTTCTCACCTTTTACTATCAGTAGTCAGAAAGGATCAAGTCACTTCTTCAGCACTTTGGTTAGAAATCTCCTCAGCTAAATCTCTAATTTTGTCACTTGCAAGTTTGCCTTTCCGTAAGACACTAGAACACTGTTTAGTCAAGTTATTTGCCACTTTATAACAAAGATCATGTTTTTTCCAATTTCCAATATCATATTCCTCATTTATGTCTTCATGAAACCTCACCAGACTCACCCTTAAAGTACTTATTTCTAGTATGTACTGAACACTCTTCCAGACTCTACCAGTTACCTGGTTCCAAACCTGTTCTCAGTAGCAAAAGCTGTCTTAGTCTGCTTAGGCTGCCATAACAAAATACCACGGACTGGGTGACTTAAACAGCAAAGATGAATTTTCTCACAGTTCTTGAAGCTGAAAGTCCAAGATCAGGGTTCCAGTGTGGTTGGTTTCTGGTACTGGCTCTCTTTCGGAGTTGTAGATGGCTCCTTTCTTGCTCCCTCCTTGACATGTCAGGATATGAGGGAAGGCAGCATCTACACGCTGGGAAGAAAGCCATTGCCAGAAGGCAGTCTTGCTGGCACCCTGATCTCAGATGTCCATCCTCCTGAACTGTGAGATGATAGATTGTTGCTTAAGTTCATGGTCTGTGGTACTTTGTTATGGTGGCCCAAGCAGTTTAAGACACTGATAAATCTTTGGTGTGACTTAATTTTTACTCTGTTGAACTCCTCATCTATTTAGAATTATTATAAAAGTGGTGTAATTTTAGCTTCCTTGCCTGTCCCTACACAAGTGTATTTATCTTGTATAGGAATGCAAAATTGTGAAGAAATATTCTGGATAATTATTCTTTCCTCTGGAAATCTGCTTTCTTAGCTTACACATGAAACCTGAGGTTGTTTTGATTTTCTTTTTTCTGTAAGTAATCTATTATTATCTGTAAGTAATCTATTATTTCCATCTGTATGCTTATAAAATTTTCTCTATCATTCATAAAATTCTTTAGCTGCCTCCTTTGAAATTAATTATATTTTAAACTCAGTCACCCTTGATGTTCAAATTTTAAATTTTCCATTATTCAGGGAAATTTTCTTCCATTATCTATTTGATAATTTCTTCTTGCCCAGCTATCCTCTCTTTTTAGAAAAACCTGGACCGGTTCCATGTCTTTTACTTTTGACTTGTGATTTTTGTTATTTCTGTTTTATGTTTCCCAAGACATAATACAGTTTCCAGCATTTTTGGGCTTCATTATTGAAATTATAACTTTTGAAACCATACCTCTCTTTCCTTAAACTGTTTATTCTGTAGCTCTCTGATTGTACTATGTCATAAAGGCTTAAGAATTTGCATTATAGCTTATTCAAGATTGTCCTTTATTTTCCCAGCTAAATGTATCCTTAGTGGAAGCCACTGCTCTGAAGGCTTGGTTTGATCTAACTCCTTAAAACTAGTGTATTCTTATGATATGTAATCTTTCTCTGTCTACTCATGTGCTTGGATGTTTTCTCAAACATATCCTTAGTTATCATTTCAGGTTCTCAAGGAAGCTCATTTGAAATGATTAGGGATACAGAATGTGTTTCTTTGCTAATAGGAACCAATAACTCTAATGGTTCCCAGCTACACTGAAGGAGAACAGTTGATTCCAACAATTTCCACTAGAATGTGATTAACTACATCCTGACTATTGGAATTCTGTCACAACTGCACATATAGTGCAGGACAAAATCCTTTAGAGGCCCTACTGTCTGAAGAGAAAACAGTATGTCCCTTGTCCTCCCATACACTGTATGTAATCCACAACACAAATAATAAGCGTACGAAAATGTGACCATGTTGTGATCCTCATGTGACTTTGAAATCAATCAGCAAATACTATTAATGTTTAAAATTTCCAATAATCTATGATTTACCATTTCCCTAAGCTCTTGCTTGTTTGATCAAGAAATTAACCCAACACCATACACACTGTGAGCAGGTTAGATGGTTCATCTCTATGTGCTGAGGGAATCTGCCCAGCTTTCTGAACTGGAATGCACTAACAGCTGTGAGGTGGAAGTTTTGTTCAGATGCTAGCAGGAAGGAAAATCTTTTCCCAGGCATTTGGAGCCGAGTCCTCCTGTGGGGCTGTAGGCAGAGACATTCTAATACTAACTTCTCCTGGTATTGACTGCCCTGTTCTCCTGGAGTAGAAGCTTCAGATGTGTTTGTGAGCCCTGTCATTTCCCAGGAATAAGCTTCACTCAACATACAAGTTGAGCTATTTCTAACAGAATAGAGAAAAGGAGACATATATATGTACTTAGGCAGCTATTTTTAAGTATTTCTGAAAATGTATTTTCAATATAATTTTTAGGATATAACATCATTCAATTTCCATAAACTGTTTATTCTGTAGCTCTCTGATTGTACTATGTCATAAAGGCTTAAGAATTTGCATTATAGCTTATTCAAGATTGTCCTTTATTTTCCCAGCTAAATGTATCCTTAGTGGAAGCCACTGCTCTGAAGGCTTGGTTTGATCTAACTCCTTAAAACTAGTGTATTCTTATGATATGTAATCTTTCTCTGTCTACTCATGTGCTTGGATGTTTTCTCAAACATATCCTTAGTTATCATTTCAGGTTCTCAAGGAAGCTCATTTGAAATGATTAGGGATACAGAATGTGTTTCTTTGCTAATAGGAACCAATAACTCTAATGGTTCCCAGCTACACTGAAGGAGAACAGTTGATTCCAACAATTTCCACTAGAATGTGATTAACTACATCCTGACTATTGGAATTCTGTCACAACTGCACATATAGTGCAGGACAAAATCCTTTAGAGGCCCTACTGTCTGAAGAGAAAACAGTATGTCCCTTGTCCTCCCATACACTGTATGTAATCCACAACACAAATAATAAGCGTACGAAAATGTGACCATGTTGTGATCCTCATGTGACTTTGAAATCAATCAGCAAATACTATTAATGTTTAAAATTTCCAATAATCTATGATTTACCATTTCCCTAAGCTCTTGCTTGTTTGATCAAGAAATTAACCCAACACCATACACACTGTGAGCAGGTTAGATGGTTCATCTCTATGTGCTGAGGGAATCTGCCCAGCTTTCTGAACTGGAATGCACTAACAGCTGTGAGGTGGAAGTTTTGTTCAGATGCTAGCAGGAAGGAAAATCTTTTCCCAGGCATTTGGAGCCGAGTCCTCCTGTGGGGCTGTAGGCAGAGACATTCTAATACTAACTTCTCCTGGTATTGACTGCCCTGTTCTCCTGGAGTAGAAGCTTCAGATGTGTTTGTGAGCCCTGTCATTTCCCAGGAATAAGCTTCACTCAACATACAAGTTGAGCTATTTCTAACAGAATAGAGAAAAGGAGACATATATATGTACTTAGGCAGCTATTTTTTTTAAGTATTTCTGAAAATGTATTTTCAATATAATTTTTAGGATATAACATCATTCAATTTCCATAAAATGAGAGGAACAAGACTCATTTCTAGTTTGACACTTTGCTCTCCACAGAATCTTTAAACATTAACTTCTTTCTTTATTGAAAAAAATTAATCTTAAAAACTAGAGTTGAAATGATACATAAAATGATGTAGACTCAAGTGTTTTTTATAAGGGTAAGTGTTCTTCCAGGACTAGATTCATTTATCTACATTAGTTTAATGAGAAGTCTAATTTCCTAGCTACCATCGTTGATGTTCGGAATTATACTAAAGTTATCTGTATGAAAACTAGTGTTTAGTAGAGGAAATTGACTTTAAAATTGTTCAATATTTTGAAATTCTAAGTTGCAAGTTTCCTTGGAGATGTGTGTTTATTGCATAATTAGTATTTTGGTATGATAATTACTTTTTCATTGAAATTATCAAAATGGACATATACTTGAGCCTCTATTCATTCCATCTATATCTATTTCTCTTTGACTTGTTCAGATTCCTAATGGAGAAGAAAGTATAGCCAGCAATACTGGCTTCCTCCCGTCTTGATTTAAGGATGTAATTTATCCACGTCTGACTCTTTTCAGAGTCAGAGAGCTCTGAGTCAGTTCTCTGCACTCACTCACCCTCACTTTTCAGTTACCTTCAAAAAAGTGAAAAACAACTTCTCCCCATAACAACGACAGAGGTGACTGTTGACATCAGGACATGATTCTCTCATAGGTTTTTGCTAAAATTTCATTTTCTAGACAGTTTAACCAGGTTAAAATTAACCCAACACCATACACACTGTGAGCAGGTTAGATGGTTCATCTCTATGTGCTGAGGGAATCTGCCCAGCTTTCTGAACTGGAATGCACTAACAGCTGTGAGGTGGAAGTTTTGTTCAGATGCTAGCAGGAAGGAAAATCTTTTCCCAGGCATTTGGAGCCGAGTCCTCCTGTGGGGCTGTAGGCAGAGACATTCTAATACTAACTTCTCCTGGTATTGACTGCCCTGTTCTCCTGGAGTAGAAGCTTCAGATGTGTTTGTGAGCCCTGTCATTTCCCAGGAATAAGCTTCACTCAACATACAAGTTGAGCTATTTCTAACAGAATAGAGAAAAGGAGACATATATATGTACTTAGGCAGCTATTTTTTTTAAGTATTTCTGAAAATGTATTTTCAATATAATTTTTAGGATATAACATCATTCAATTTCCATAAAATGAGAGGAACAAGACTCATTTCTAGTTTGACACTTTGCTCTCCACAGAATCTTTAAACATTAACTTCTTTCTTTATTGAAAAAAATTAATCTTAAAAACTAGAGTTGAAATGATACATAAAATGATGTAGACTCAAGTGTTTTTTATAAGGGTAAGTGTTCTTCCAGGACTAGATTCATTTATCTACATTAGTTTAATGAGAAGTCTAATTTCCTAGCTACCATCGTTGATGTTCGGAATTATACTAAAGTTATCTGTATGAAAACTAGTGTTTAGTAGAGGAAATTGACTTTAAAATTGTTCAATATTTTGAAATTCTAAGTTGCAAGTTTCCTTGGAGATGTGTGTTTATTGCATAATTAGTATTTTGGTATGATAATTACTTTTTCATTGAAATTATCAAAATGGACATATACTTGAGCCTCTATTCATTCCATCTATATCTATTTCTCTTTGACTTGTTCAGATTCCTAATGGAGAAGAAAGTATAGCCAGCAATACTGGCTTCCTCCCGTCTTGATTTAAGGATGTAATTTATCCACGTCTGACTCTTTTCAGAGTCAGAGAGCTCTGAGTCAGTTCTCTGCACTCACTCACCCTCACTTTTCAGTTACCTTCAAAAAAGTGAAAAACAACTTCTCCCCATAACAACGACAGAGGTGACTGTTGACATCAGGACATGATTCTCTCATAGGTTTTTGCTAAAATTTCATTTTCTGCATAGATCATATGTTTATTTAGTACAATTGAGTAATGCAAATGATTGAACAATAGTCATAGAGAAGATAGTAGAAATGATTCTCTTATTACAGAGAGAATTCTACTCATACTGACTTACAATAAAGATGTCAAGTCTTTTACAATATCTGAAGAAGATATATAATACAAAATTATATTAAAATAGAAGGACGACACATTATTCATTCCCTACCCATAAAAGAAATCACATTCAATTAATCAGTTTAGGAGTCACTTCTGATTCCTCTCTCATCTCCCACTTTTGTCTCCTTCCCATGGGAGGAGAGATATCTTTTTGTACTTGATGAGACTGGAGAAAAGGACATTCTTCCAGTGAGTCTCTGTTATATAAGAATACAAGTAAAACACACCCTTTCTCTGCTCTTGTTCCTGCGTGGTGTGCTCCAGAATGAAACAAGATTGAGCGACTGAGCGGGAGAGCAGGAATTAGATGTGACTCTGTGCCCCCATTGAAGTAGGTTATGGTTCCCCAGCTACATAAGTAAAGCCATTTAATTCAGGAAGGTGGAAGTCATAAAACAGATATGTATAAGCTTATGGCCTTTGCATTCATTTTTCCCTATACATGAAATGCTTTTCTCTAAGATATGCTGGTGTTCTTTGTGTCTTTGCTTAAAAGTTCCTTTTTTAGTGAGACATTTCCAGATCTCCCTACTTAAAATAGAAATCACCTTGCCATTTATTATACCCATCCCTGAATGTAGCATGGATCTTATTATATTGTTTTCCTTAAAATGTAAACTCCAAAAGAATGTAAGCTTGCTCTGTCCCCAGTACTTAGTATTAGTTCCCGGCATACCTCTTTAATAACTTCAAAAAATATAATATTTTTTAAAAATTTATTTTATTGACATATAGTTAAATGTTATATTAATTTTAATTTTCAGTAAACAAGTTCTCTGCACTCACTCACCCTCACTTTTCAGTTACCTTCAAAAAAGTGAAAAACAACTTCTCCCCATAACAACGACAGAGGTGACTGTTGACATCAGGACATGATTCTCTCATAGGTTTTTGCTAAAATTTCATTTTCTGCATAGATCATATGTTTATTTAGTACAATTGAGTAATGCAAATGATTGAACAATAGTCATAGAGAAGATAGTAGAAATGATTCTCTTATTACAGAGAGAATTCTACTCATACTGACTTACAATAAAGATGTCAAGTCTTTTACAATATCTGAAGAAGATATATAATACAAAATTATATTAAAATAGAAGGACGACACATTATTCATTCCCTACCCATAAAAGAAATCACATTCAATTAATCAGTTTAGGAGTCACTTCTGATTCCTCTCTCATCTCCCACTTTTGTCTCCTTCCCATGGGAGGAGAGATATCTTTTTGTACTTGATGAGACTGGAGAAAAGGACATTCTTCCAGTGAGTCTCTGTTATATAAGAATACAAGTAAAACACACCCTTTCTCTGCTCTTGTTCCTGCGTGGTGTGCTCCAGAATGAAACAAGATTGAGCGACTGAGCGGGAGAGCAGGAATTAGATGTGACTCTGTGCCCCCATTGAAGTAGGTTATGGTTCCCCAGCTACATAAGTAAAGCCATTTAATTCAGGAAGGTGGAAGTCATAAAACAGATATGTATAAGCTTATGGCCTTTGCATTCATTTTTCCCTATACATGAAATGCTTTTCTCTAAGATATGCTGGTGTTCTTTGTGTCTTTGCTTAAAAGTTCCTTTTTTAGTGAGACATTTCCAGATCTCCCTACTTAAAATAGAAATCACCTTGCCATTTATTATACCCATCCCTGAATGTAGCATGGATCTTATTATATTGTTTTCCTTAAAATGTAAACTCCAAAAGAATGTAAGCTTGCTCTGTCCCCAGTACTTAGTATTAGTTCCCGGCATACCTCTTTAATAACTTCAAAAAATATAATATTTTTTAAAAATTTATTTTATTGACATATAGTTAAATGTTATATTAATTTTTAATTTACAGCAAAGTTCTGTGTGTGTGTGTGTGTGTGTGTGTGTGTGTGTGTGTGTATGTATATATATCTTTGGGTGTGTGGGTGTGTGTGGGTGTGTGTGTTAATTTAGTTGTGTTGACTCTTTGAGACCACATGGACTGTGGCTCGCCACACTCCTCTGGCTATGGCATTCTCCAGACAAGAATACTGGAGTGGGTTGCGGTTTCCTTCTCCAGGGGATCTTCCTACAGTGATAGAACCTGAGTCACCTGAATTACAGGTAAATTTCTTACCATGTGAGCCACCAGGGAAACCATCTGTATATAATATATATATGATTATATACAATGTATAATTATGTAATATATATTTATATGGTATTATCTATTACAATATATATTCTTATTTATTATTATTATAACTATTATATTATTGTTATAATTATGAAAGTATCATTATTATATGTTATATATTATTACATATAGTATAATATATATTTTATATAATCATGTATATAATTATATATAATTCTCTATAACTATATATATAATTATTATATATTTATATCATTATAGTTATCATTATATAATTATAATAATATAATATAATATAATATATAATATAATATAAGTAACTATATATAATGATATATTATTTATTTATAAATTTATTAATATGTATCATATAATTATATATGATATATGATATATATGTGATATATAACTATATGGCACATATGATTATGTATAGCACAATTATATAATATATAATCAGATATTATAATATGTAATTATATCAGATATAATTGTATATTATAATATACACTGCAATCATTTATATGATTATTATTATCATTATTATGTTTTTAATATTTTATTATATTGTTATTATTGCATATTGTAAAAATTATTATTGATAATATATGGTAAATATGTATTAATTATATATGAATCAAATAATTATATATAATATATGTATTTCCATATTATCTATTATAATTATATAATTATATAATTATATATAATATATATAAATATATATATAATTACACCATTAATATAATACATAGTTAATAATTATAGTTAGTATAATATATAATAATTATACATGTTATACAATTACATATGTATATTATATTTTTATATACATTGTCTAATTATATCATAAATATGTATACAGTATATTATATATTATATCATATTATCATGATATATCATGTATATGTTATATATTGTGTATTATATGATATCATATTATATAATTATATTATATTATATGTTTTGTTATTATATATATTATATTATTACATATAATATTACATTAGATCATATGACATTATTATAATATAATTATAATATGTATGATTGTAATATAATATATGATTAATATATAAATGCTATATAATACATTATTAGTACATATAACATATTATCAATATACATAATATATAATTGCTATAATACATAATATATGATATGTGGTATATAATGTAGATCACATATATAATATGTATAACACATATATATGTAATACATGTATAATACATAGAAAATATAGAATATATAAACATAAATAATATATATTTTAGATAATATGTAAATATAAATATGAATATTATATATACAATATATTGTATATGTATAAAATCTTTTATTTGCCTATGAAATATATATTATATGTGTAATATAGATAACATTATACATATATGAATATGTAATATATAATATGCAAATGTAAATATCATAAATAATATATATATATAATATATTATACATATATAGGATATATTATATATGTTTAATATAGATATATAATATTATCTGTACATAGAATATATATAATATATATTATTTATTATACATGCAATTTATATCATATATATAATATGTATCATATATATGTTTTATGTATGTTTTATATATTACATATCATATATATATGCTATAATTATATACATATATGGCAGCTATCTCAAAGATAAGGAATTATGAGATTCCATTTTCATTATATTTTTGAATAATTTGCCTCAAATTGTCTAAATGAGTATAGATTGTCTACAGATTCCACAGAAAATACTAAGCTACATTGAAGAATAATTCTAAGGCAAAGGGGAGGAGCTTCCTCTGGTAACAATATGTCCCCCTTGGCATGTTGAAGAGAACTTTCTGTCCTCTGTTTGCTTGCTAGCAAACTCACGAGAATGCTGATACACACAGAGCACCTGTACTTCTAGACCTGAAACCAAGCCCAGTAGCTTGCGTGTTCACACAGTACATTTTCTCAGAATAATGCTTCTAGCATAACATCAGTTTACTATTTTTAAGAATAGGGTAACCTTCTAATTGGAGTAGTTTGTCATCTAATTAATGTGACTGGGTGGTGACACATAGTCCATTTTAAAAAGAATTTGATTTTTATTTAAACTCTAGCCATACTCTGCGAAAGATTTTATTAGCTCCATGTTATACAGTGCCAAGATGTTGGTACCTTTTCCCCCCAAATACTTTGATTTTAAAAATTTATTGATCACCTGCTGTTTCAGACACTAGCTTGAACACCAGCAACATGCTGTTGACTTCAAATAGACATGGTTCCTGACAGATTTTACTGTTCTCAAGGGAGCCTGCCTAATTCTCAGGTAGCCCTGTCTTCCACTCATATAGTTTCAATACCCTTTCTTTAGTCTCAAAAGTCCCTATGGAATTCTAATAACTTTTCATATTTCTCATGTGGTATTTTTGTTCTATAAACTTTGTTTCAGAGCCAGATAGGGCAATTTCAGCTGATTTCTAATGGCTTTTTTTTTTTTAAAAAAAAGGGGGTATCTTTAGAGTGTGAAGAATACACATACATGTTCTTTGAATTATGCAAGGAAAAGTCAACTCTTCTGCTCTTATTTTATCCTGGAGCCATGTGCCAGTGTACTTAAAATACAGACACGCATATATACATCACTTTCAGACTAGGGTCTTATATTAACACTTACTTACGTGTGTATTATACTTTGCTCTCTATCTGAACTCTTCTCCTCATTCCATTTGTTCCTCTCCATCTTCTCTCCAGTGTCCCCTGTTCAGTCCATTTCAAGCAAGTTTTTCTGCCTTCTGAGGCCCTAAAGCACTTATGTTGTGCACCATATGGTTGTTTGGAACTTACAGAGGGAAGAAACTATTGTCTATCACTGTTATTCACAGTTGCCTTCTGTTTGGTGTGCAGCTATGCAAGCTATTTTTAATATGTTCATCATGAAAAGTATCTGGAGTTTTAAAAGTAGGAATAAACAGATGAATCTATATAATTTGGTACCGAAGTTAAATATATTTAATTTTAAATCCTTGAAATGTGAACAGAGTCTGTTGCTGATTAGGAAAAGATTGTCATGAAGAAATACGCCAGGCATAGCCGTCCTTTTTTTGCTGTTCCTTTTTATCCCCAATTATAGGAGGGGGTGGTTGCAAATGGTGTTTCTTCTTCTTGCAGAACTGTAGCTAAAGCATTTGTAAAAGCAGAGCCTATATAAATGCATAAATGCTCAAATCAGTGCTGCAAGAAACCTAAGTTTCAGTGAAGTAGGCATAGGTGGCCTGTCCACTGAGACTGTTCCACAGGGGACTTTAGGTACCCAGATGAGTTTCATGTTTTCTCTCAATATGGTTAAAATAACCTACTGAGAGTGGTTAAGCACTGATGAAGGTCAGTTCTGGTGTGGTGATGTCTCATTATATGTAGTGCAATAAAGACCAGCTCCATTTTTGATGTGTGACTGTTGACAGCTTTTTCACCCACCCTCCTCTTCCTCTTTGTCCAGCGCTCCCTCCTTTGGCCCTGTTGATTCAAACCATGGAAGCTCCTGGCTATTCATAGTAACCTTCTTGCAGCCCTATCCCCTGACCACATTAAAAACCTCTGCCCTCTTTCTTTGCTTGCTGCCTGAAACCATTACCGACTTCCTTGGGAGGTGTGCCCTGCTCTGCTAAGAAAAGGTTCAATTATGTAAGTCATAAACAGTATCACCCCCTCCTGGTGTGTGTGATGTCATTGGTCTTGACATGACCCTAATGAGGGTAGGGGGGTTTGCGGAGGCATCTGCTTTTAGCAAGATAGTCACAAAAGCATAAAAGCTGGTATTTGAAACATAAAATTTTGCCATAGATTGTGTTTGTTTAAAACAATTGACTTCTATGCATTTCTGTTTTTTTATTAAATAGTGAAAAAATAGGTTATTAGCTTACAATGGCTCTTACATATCTAAATAATGAGATGCATGGGTCATAAAGCTCTAGCTTAAAGCCAGTGCTTATGTGATGACTGATTCTCAAATTACAGTTGTGAGCTTTTAAAAGGAATAACAGATGAATCTATATAATTTGGTACCTTAAATATATTTAATTTTAAATCCTTGAAATGTGAACAGAGTCTGTTGCTGATTAGGAAAAGATTGTCATGAAGAAATCGCCAGGCATAGCCGTCCTTTTTGCTGTTCCTTTTTATCCCCAATTATAGGAGGGGGTGGTTGCAAATGGTGTTTCTTCTTCTTGCAGAACTGTAGCTAAAGCATTTGTAAAAGCAGAGCCTATATAAATGCATAAATGCTCAAATCAGTGCTGCAAGAAACCTAAGTTTCAGTGAAGTAGGCATAGGTGGCCTGTCCACTGAGACTGTTCCACAGGGGACTTTAGGTACCCAGATGAGTTTCATGTTTTCTCTCAATATGGTTAAAATAACCTACTGAGAGTGGTTAAGCACTGATGAAGGTCAGTTCTGGTGTGGTGATGTCTCATTATATGTAGTGCAATAAAGACCAGCTCCATTTTTGATGTGTGACTGTTGACAGCTTTTTCACCCACCCTCCTCTTCCTCTTTGTCCAGCGCTCCCTCCTTTGGCCCTGTTGATTCAAACCATGGAAGCTCCTGGCTATTCATAGTAACCTTCTTGCAGCCCTATCCCCTGACCACATTAAAAACCTCTGCCCTCTTTCTTTGCTTGCTGCCTGAAACCATTACCGACTTCCTTGGGAGGTGTGCCCTGCTCTGCTAAGAAAAGGTTCAATTATGTAAGTCATAAACAGTATCACCCCCTCCTGGTGTGTGTGATGTCATTGGTCTTGACATGACCCTAATGAGGGTAGGGGGGTTGGCGGAGGCATCTGCTTTTAGCAAGATAGTCACAAAAGCATAAAAGCTGGTATTTGAAACATAAAATTTTGCCATAGATTGTGTTTGTTTAAAACAATTGACTTCTATGCATTTCTGTTTTTTTATTAAATAGTGAAAAAATAGGTTATTAGCTTACAATGGCTCTTACATATCTAAATAATGAGATGCATGGGTCATAAAGCTCTAGCTTAAAGCCAGTGCTTATGTGATGACTGATTCTCAAATTACAGTTGTGAGCTTTTAAAAAGAAGTTTACTCATCCATGCTCACCTTAAACACTTGAATCAGAATAGGGGCTTAATATGCCATTCTTAGAACCTGTTAAATATTAGGATGGGAATGTAGAAGACCTGCCTTAGTGCTTATTAATGACTTGTGTTAAGTTTACATATAACCAAACCAATCAAGTGATCCTTGAAGGCAGAGAATCCTGCCAATTTAACTTCCAAATAACATAGTAATAGTAATTCTGTTCCTCCTTGAGATAACTTATTATTTATATACCACTATGTTCCAGGCATATTAATAAACTCTTTTCATCTGTTAGCTTGTATGATTCTCCAAAAACCTTTATAAAGAAGGTGTCAGAGATATTGACTAAAAGAAGATGACACTGTGTCAGGTATTCTTCAGTCCAGAGCTGCACAGCTGCCATGTTAGACCTGCTTAGCTCCAGAAGCTGCTCTCTGTTAACCTCCTTGTGCTTTGATCTTGGTCTCTTGTGTGTACTCCACCCTTGGTACAGCTAAAAGTTACTGTACAATTATACTTACTTTGTATGGATCATGCTCAGAGAGAATCAAGGTGGCATTGTAAGAGGAGTATTGAATAGATTATTTGCACCCATGGCTTTGAATTTCTACTACGCTCTGTATCAACTGGTTGTCTGAAAAAGGTGCCCTCCTATCAACTTTATTTATAAAATTATAGCTTTGGATTAGGTCAAGGATTCTTATCCTGCAATTCAGAGAATTCTGCAGTGATAGGAAAATGTTATTTGTATACATGCTTATGCATTTTTCTAGAAACATTATTCATAACATTTGTTTCTCAAAGGGTTAAGTAAAGATTATAAGAATGCTCAACTGAATGATTAAATTCTCCTGTAGTTATAAGAATATTATGACTTCTTCCAGCTCATGGATGACAGAGAGCAGAAAGGATCAGGAAATAACAAAGAAATGATTAGATTCCATATTTTTGTTTAAAACAATTGACTTCTATGCATTTCTGTTTTTATTAAATAGTGAAAAAATAGGTTATTAGCTTACAATGGCTCTTACATATCTAAATAATGAGATGCATGGGTCATAAAGCTCTAGCTTAAAGCCAGTGCTTATGTGATGACTGATTCTCAAATTACAGTTGTGAGCTTTTAAAAAGAAGTTTACTCATCCATGCTCACCTTAAACACTTGAATCAGAATAGGGGCTTAATATGCCATTCTTAGAACCTGTTAAATATTAGGATGGGAATGTAGAAGACCTGCCTTAGTGCTTATTAATGACTTGTGTTAAGTTTACATATAACCAAACCAATCAAGTGATCCTTGAAGGCAGAGAATCCTGCCAATTTAACTTCCAAATAACATAGTAATAGTAATTCTGTTCCTCCTTGAGATAACTTATTATTTATATACCACTATGTTCCAGGCATATTAATAAACTCTTTTCATCTGTTAGCTTGTATGATTCTCCAAAAACCTTTATAAAGAAGGTGTCAGAGATATTGACTAAAAGAAGATGACACTGTGTCAGGTATTCTTCAGTCCAGAGCTGCACAGCTGCCATGTTAGACCTGCTTAGCTCCAGAAGCTGCTCTCTGTTAACCTCCTTGTGCTTTGATCTTGGTCTCTTGTGTGTACTCCACCCTTGGTACAGCTAAAAGTTACTGTACAATTATACTTACTTTGTATGGATCATGCTCAGAGAGAATCAAGGTGGCATTGTAAGAGGAGTATTGAATAGATTATTTGCACCCATGGCTTTGAATTTCTACTACGCTCTGTATCAACTGGTTGTCTGAAAAAGGTGCCCTCCTATCAACTTTATTTATAAAATTATAGCTTTGGATTAGGTCAAGGATTCTTATCCTGCAATTCAGAGAATTCTGCAGTGATAGGAAAATGTTATTTGTATACATGCTTATGCATTTTTCTAGAAACATTATTCATAACATTTGTTTCTCAAAGGGTTAAGTAAAGATTATAAGAATGCTCAACTGAATGATTAAATTCTCCTGTAGTTATAAGAATATTATGACTTCTTCCAGCTCATGGATGACAGAGAGCAGAAAGGATCAGGAAATAACAAAGAAATGATTAGATTCCATATTTTTATTTAAACAATAATGTTTGGCTAACATTTTTTCTAAACTGGGCATTTAAAATACATAAAAAAACAATAGAGCTTTCCTATGAACAAAGCCCAAACTTACATCTTGATATATAAAAGTGGGGAAAAAATAATAAATTTGGTTTGATTAAGATCAAACAGAAAGAACTTAATGGTGGTATTATGAAGTATAATCCATTTCAGGAGAAAAAATTAAACTCCATAACCATTCCCCACTTGAATAAATTTGTAGTGTCTTTAGCTTGGAAAATAAAAGTGGAGAGTTACCTATTATATTGTATTAGCTGAACTTAAATCTTATATCCACTTGACTTTAGAAAAAGTCATTTTGTCATTCAAATAAATAACAAAACCCCTGAATTTTCTAATCATGTGGAGCTATGGAATTTCAGGGAAAATAAAGAGCTTATTATCTTTCAATTTCTCATATTTAAAAATAATGACATCCTGAGGGGGTAATAACAAGAGTTCATGTATCCTGATCATATAATAAGATGACCACCAGAGTGAGTCCAGCAGGGGAGGTACTATTTAATATGCTTTTCTCAAGTATAGAAGTTTCAATGAGAAAGCATCTACCTCTTACGAGAAATTTTCCCACAGTCAAAAGGTTCTGGGACTGGCTTCCCCTGGTGGTCCAGTGGGTAAGAACACCGCCTTGCAGTGCAAGGGGCGCCGGGTTCGATCCCTGGCCTGGGAAGATCCCACGTGCCAAGGAGTGGCTGAACCGATGTGTCCAATTACCGAGCCGGAGCTCTGGAGCGCATGCGCCCAAAGCTGGTGCTCTGTGACAAGAGGCCACTGCGATGGGAGGCCCACAGGAGCCAAAGAACAAAGACGGATGAAAATAGATAAATGAAAGACCAATAGAAGTGGCCTGCCCACCCCCCTCCCTCCCCACCCCACCCCCACCCCCAAAATAAATAAATAAATAAATGTTTAAAAAAAAGTTTCTGGAAAAAAATTTACGGGTCACTAATAACACACAATATCATTGCCTGGATTTGTTAATTGTGCATGTCATCTGTCCATTAAGTATACTCATTGCCATTAGACTGAAGTCATGTTTGTAAGAAAAGAAATTTTGTCAAAAGGATTATGATCACTATTCCAATTAATTTTTAAAAGTTTTACCAAATTTTCAAAAAAGTAATGAGTATTCATTTCTCCAGGCATCACCCGTTCACTTTAAAATTTGTTGCAATTTGGCTCTTACCACTCAGGCATCCAGTCTTAATTAATTCCCTGCTTCATTATTTCCAACCTGTTTTTCCTTGTTGCTCAATCTTATGAAAAATTTTGATAGTTATTTCTGTGTGATTGACCAATATATGTATTCAGAAAACACTACTGATCTCTAGTTCTTTTTAAAACAACTGTGTTGTATTATTTCTGTGATTATTTTTGTTCTTCTAATTCTCCACCCTCATTTCTTTTTCTTCTATTGTCTAAAAACAGATTTTTTACTAAGGTATTTTAAGTCCTTTCATCCTCTCTAAGCTTCTTTCTTGAGTCACCTCATTTTAAGGGTAAATTTCAAGTGAAACATAATCAATTAGCTCCCATACATTTACTAAGATCATAAAATATTATAATTTAAAGCAACTCTGGTGGTTATTGAATGAGCAGACTTAAGATTGAAGTAACTTATCCAAAATGCACTAGTAAAAAGGGAAAATGAGACTCAGATCCAGGTGTTCTGCTCTAAATGCAATCCTTGCTCTATTATACCAGGAGGAATGGGTCACAGCTCAGAGAAGTAGAGATGGAGTCAAACACAGTCATAGATGCGGCTGCTCAGTATACTTCAGTTGTGCTAGATTAGCTACAAAAGAGGTTGCTTTAGGTGACATGTCAAGGTGGTGATTTACCTCCTATAATTAATACTCTATGTCACTGGTTTGTTTGTTTTCCCTTCTATATATTAGCATTTGCCATGGCCCCTTTTTTCTTGGTTTCTTGAAATACTCTATAGGTCTTCCAAAACATTTCCTCTCTTTCTTTCTTTTTTTAATTTAAGCTTGTTTAAAATTCTAAGCTACTTGCAGCAAAGGAAACTTGCTCAAGATATACTTGGGTATTTAGAATTTACTACAATGCATAGCTTAGCCTCTCCTCCCTAATATAACTGTTACCCAACCAGGTACATTTTGCCCGACATACAGCTAGCCAAAACCCGGAGGCACTGAGGTTTGCAGCAGAGAGGGTTTATTCACAAGGCAGCCAAATGAGGAGAAGGTATATTGGTATATTTTAGATCTGCCTCCCTGAAAGCAAGAGGCTGAAGGTATTTATGGGATACAGAATAAAGAAGCAGCTGATCTCTGGAGTGGAGAATTATGGTTGAACAAGTGTACTGTGGAGGAGTAATAAAGTTACAGACCTCTGCATGTTCAAAGATGGAGGTACTTAGCGTAATCTGAGGTGGGGGTTGTCAACCCTCTGCTGACAAGTCACCAAGTAAGCCTGCTTGGAGGGTCAGTGGTCCTATCTAATCTAAACTGGCTCATCTGAAACTAGATACAGTTCACTTTTGGAAAACAGCTTAGACAAACATCTTAATATATAGGCTATGTGCCACTTGAAGAACATTTATATCTTTTATAGCAACAATTAAAACAACTTTGATTAGTGAATGCAGGTTACAGGTGAAATGGATATAATGGTTATGCAAACTTTTATAACTTGAATTCCTCTGAATGGGACTGCTAAAATAAGTATTATATAATCCATTACCTATCTACTAGGCTGCTTCACAAATTTCCATTTGTAGTTGCTGTTACATTACCTAAAATTCTCTTTCCATAATATTCACATTCTTACTTTCTTTATTTAAAATGTCCTTTCTCAGTGAGGCCTTCCTTGGTCATCTTTTCTAAAGTTTCAGCCCCCCAACGCTTCATATCCTTTTTTCTATGTCTTCTCTGTGCTTTCCTTCTTTGCTGAGTATTTACTGCTACCTAACATACAATGTTTCCTACTCATTTGATTATTACTGATTCCACATTAGACTGTAAGCTCCCTAGGGAAAGGGTTACTGTCAGTTTTGCTCAGTCTTCTATCATTAGCACTAGCGTACTGGATCCTGGCAGGTGCTTATAACAGGTACCGCTATTTTTTTTAAAGCTTGTTTAAAATTCTAAGCTACTTGCAGCAAAGGAAACTTGCTCAAGATATACTTGGGTATTTAGAATTTACTACAATGCATAGCTTAGCCTCTCCTCCCTAATATAACTGTTACCCAACCAGGTACATTTTGCCCGACATACAGCTAGCCAAAACCCGGAGGCACTGAGGTTTGCAGCAGAGGGTTTATTCACAAGGCAGCCAAATGAGGAGAAGGTATATTGGTATATTTTAGATCTGCCTCCCTGAAAGCAAGAGGCTGAAGGTATTTATGGGATACAGAATAAAGAAGCAGCTGATCTCTGGAGTGGAGAATTATGGTTGAACAAGTGTACTGTGGAGGAGTAATAAAGTTACAGACCTCTGCATGTTCAAAGATGGAGGTACTTAGCGTAATCTGAGGTGGGGGTTGTCAACCCTCTGCTGACAAGTCACCAAGTAAGCCTGCTTGGAGGGTCAGTGGTCCTATCTAATCTAAACTGGCTCATCTGAAACTAGATACAGTTCACTTTTGGAAAACAGCTTAGACAAACATCTTAATATATAGGCTATGTGCCACTTGAAGAACATTTATATCTTTTATAGCAACAATTAAAACAACTTTGATTAGTGAATGCAGGTTACAGGTGAAATGGATATAATGGTTATGCAAACTTTTATAACTTGAATTCCTCTGAATGGGACTGCTAAAATAAGTATTATATAATCCATTACCTATCTACTAGGCTGCTTCACAAATTTCCATTTGTAGTTGCTGTTACATTACCTAAAATTCTCTTTCCATAATATTCACATTCTTACTTTCTTTATTTAAAATGTCCTTTCTCAGTGAGGCCTTCCTTGGTCATCTTTTCTAAAGTTTCAGCCCCCCAACGCTTCATATCCTTTTTTCTATGTCTTCTCTGTGCTTTCCTTCTTTGCTGAGTATTTACTGCTACCTAACATACAATGTTTCCTACTCATTTGATTATTACTGATTCCACATTAGACTGTAAGCTCCCTAGGGAAAGGGTTACTGTCAGTTTTGCTCAGTCTTCTATCATTAGCACTAGACGTACTGGATCCTGGCAGGTGCTTATAACAGGTACCGCTGTAATCTACACAGAAACCTTGTTCACCTCAGTGAGATCAAATGAAAAAATTTTGCTTCTAGACAAGGATGAAAGAAATTCAGTTTCTTCATCAAAAACATAAATAAAATATCAACGTTTGAAGAGAGAACATCTGCATAATAGGAAATAGTCAAATCCTATCCACATCAAAAATCAGTGTCTTTACCGACAGTCTTTGTGCTTGAGATCCTGATTAGCAATTCTATCCTTACCTTCAGTTGTCATTTCAAACCACTAAACACCTGAAACTGTATGTGTTTTTTGCTAGGAAACAAATGCTTCTGTCAGTGATGCCAAATTCCAGAATAATATCAAGGAAGCAATGTTTTTCTGTTCCTTTTTTGTGTTTGTTTTTTAAAAAATACAAGTAACAAAGGAAGTGTGGCTTGTTATCAGAATTTATTATCTAGGCATAAAGAAATTCAGATATCAGGAAGCCAGTAAGAATCCTCTCCATCCTTGCTCTTTAATAGGTTTGGAGAACAAAGTCTTTAATAGGTTTGGCAACTTTATTTTCTTTTCCTCATGAATTTTCTGATACTTCTTCAGAGAAAATTAAAAAAAGGACTCTCCTCATTGCAATGTAAAAAGTAAAAATTTTTAAAAGAACGAGGACCATTAAGATGGACTCAGTCCACCAATTTTACACCAGAGTTTGTGAAAGTAGATCTTGATATCAGAAAAGGCAGAAAGTTTCACGGTGTTTTATATTTTCAGACAAAGTCCGTAAAAATGAAACTTCTACAACTTAAATTTCCATTTGTAGTTGCTGTTACATTACCTAAAATTCTCTTTCCATAATATTCACATTCTTACTTTCTTTATTTAAAATGTCCTTTCTCAGTGAGGCCTTCCTTGGTCATCTTTTCTAAAGTTTCAGCCCCCCAACGCTTCATATCCTTTTTTCTATGTCTTCTCTGTGCTTTCCTTCTTTGCTGAGTATTTACTGCTACCTAACATACAATGTTTCCTACTCATTTGATTATTACTGATTCCACATTAGACTGTAAGCTCCCTAGGGAAAGGGTTACTGTCAGTTTTGCTCAGTCTTCTATCATTAGCACTAGACGTACTGGATCCTGGCAGGTGCTTATAACAGGTACCGCTGTAATCTACACAGAAACCTTGTTCACCTCAGTGAGATCAAATGAAAAAATTTTGCTTCTAGACAAGGATGAAAGAAATTCAGTTTCTTCATCAAAAACATAAATAAAATATCAACGTTTGAAGAGAGAACATCTGCATAATAGGAAATAGTCAAATCCTATCCACATCAAAATCAGTGTCTTTACCGACAGTCTTTGTGCTTGAGATCCTGATTAGCAATTCTATCCTTACCTTCAGTTGTCATTTCAAACCACTAAACACCTGAAACTGTATGTGTTTTTTGCTAGGAAACAAATGCTTCTGTCAGTGATGCCAAATTCCAGAATAATATCAAGGAAGCAATGTTTTTCTGTTCCTTTTTTGTGTTTGTTTTTTAAAAAATACAAGTAACAAAGGAAGTGTGGCTTGTTATCAGAATTTATTATCTAGGCATAAAGAAATTCAGATATCAGGAAGCCAGTAAGAATCCTCTCCATCCTTGCTCTTTAATAGGTTTGGAGAACAAAGTCAGCTGGCAACTTTATTTTCTTTTCCTCATGAATTTTCTGATACTTCTTCAGAGAAAATTAAAAAAAGGACTCTCCTCATTGCAATGTAAAAAGTAAAAATTTTTAAAAGAACGAGGACCATTAAGATGGACTCAGTCCACCAATTTTACACCAGAGTTTGTGAAAGTAGATCTTGATATCAGAAAAGGCAGAAAGTTTCACGGTGTTTTATATTTTTGAACCACAAACCTTGTTTTCCCTGCTTGGTGTAGCAATAAAAAGCATAAACTTTGAAGGCAAACAGACTGAGATTTCAGTCTCAGCTTCAAAATGACAGCTGTGTTACCTAGGCCAAATAATTTTACTTGTTTAAATATTAGTTTCCTATCTTGGTATTTTGCTTAGCAGATCTATTAGGAGTGCCGTGAATATTAAATGATATATACATACATACATATATATATATATATAAAATGATATATCACAACGATATATATATATATAATGCTATATCATAATGATATAGCATAATATATATGATATAAAGTAGGCAAATACATACATAAAATTATTTCCTGCTTCTAACACACATAGACACACACATCTATTCTTCTTATAACATTAATGTTTTGGGATGGCCAAAAGATTCATTTGGGTTTCTCATCTTATGGAAAAACAGGAACGGATTTTTTAGCCAACCCCACAGTTCACTTCATTACTAATTTAAAGAAAATGCTGTCAGAGAATTTAATTTTTGTCTGTGTTCTAGTCCTGTCCTATTTATTTAGCATAGATATTTTGGCAATTTGCTGACAATAGCAAAAAACAACTCTGACATTTTTTAAAGGGATAAGTAAAGTTGTAGGAACTGTGGTCAGAAAACTGGGTTAGAATTCCTAGATTTATTTTCTGTGGCTAAATGTTGAAGTTATGCGGTGAATTTCTATAACATTGGTACTTTTTCAAGACATTACTGTCTCAGCAAGTCACATTTAACATGTTTAAGAGTATTATCCTAGAGATTACTACTGTATTTTTTAGAGCAAATTACTTAGTTACCATTTTTCATTTTGGGTGAAAGTGTGTTTCATTTTTTATAGTTTTCCTTAGCAAAAGGATTTAAACTGCCTGAAAATCTGTTCTTGTGCTGTGTTCTCTTAATTCTTTATAAGTGAGAAAATGTAATTGCTGTAAGCCTAAATCATTTGAACGTAAGCTTTACATAGCCCTTTATGGGATTTATAATTGCAATGTAAAAAGTAAAAATTTTTAAAAGAACGAGGACCATTAAGATGGACTCAGTCCACCAATTTTACACCAGAGTTTGTGAAAGTAGATCTTGATATCAGAAAAGGCAGAAAGTTTCACGGTGTTTTATATTTTTGAACCACAAACCTTGTTTTCCCTGCTTGGTGTAGCAATAAAAAGCATAAACTTTGAAGGCAAACAGACTGAGATTTCAGTCTCAGCTTCAAAATGACAGCTGTGTTACCTAGGCCAAATAATTTTACTTGTTTAAATATTAGTTTCCTATCTTGGTATTTTGCTTAGCAGATCTATTAGGAGTGCCGTGAATATTAAATGATATATACATACATACATATATATATATATATAAAATGATATATCACAACGATATATATATATATATAATGCTATATCATAATGATATAGCATAATATATATGATATAAAGTAGGCAAATACATACATAAAATTATTTCCTGCTTCTAACACACATAGACACACACATCTATTCTTCTTATAACATTAATGTTTTGGGATGGCCAAAAGATTCATTTGGGTTTCTCATCTTATGGAAAAACAGGAACGGATTTTTTAGCCAACCCCACAGTTCACTTCATTACTAATTTAAAGAAAATGCTGTCAGAGAATTTAATTTTTGTCTGTGTTCTAGTCCTGTCCTATTTATTTAGCATAGATATTTTGGCAATTTGCTGACAATAGCAAAAAACAACTCTGACATTTTTTAAAGGGATAAGTAAAGTTGTAGGAACTGTGGTCAGAAAACTGGGTTAGAATTCCTAGATTTATTTTCTGTGGCTAAATGTTGAAGTTATGCGGTGAATTTCTATAACATTGGTACTTTTTCAAGACATTACTGTCTCAGCAAGTCACATTTAACATGTTTAAGAGTATTATCCTAGAGATTACTACTGTATTTTTTAGAGCAAATTGCTTAGTTACCATTTTTCATTTTGGGTGAAAGTGTGTTTCATTTTTTATAGTTTTCCTTAGCAAAAGGATTTAAACTGCCTGAAAATCTGTTCTTGTGCTGTGTTCTCTTAATTCTTTATAAGTGAGAAAATGTAATTGCTGTAAGCCTAAATCATTTGAACGTAAGCTTTACATAGCCCTTTATGGGATTTATAATTAAAACAGATGAGAGAGGCTAAATTGTAAATAGATCTCTTGCTTAATGCATTCCTTCTTTTATATATTCATATAATTGTTTTAATAAATATCTGGCAAATAGAACAATATATCTCTTCTATATATATGCTCGTTTATGTAAATCTTTGGTTATGTTACATGACTCCAAATTTGATTACAAATACACAGCATTAAGACTGATCAAATATCATGGTAAAGAATATTTTATTTATTATTGCTCTGTAGGTCTTCCTTCACCCTCCCTGAAAGAGCTAAGTCATAGGTGTAATTAGTATCCTTGTCATTTGTCAAGCAGTTACCCAAATAGGAATCAAAAGATTATTGAGGCAGAGAAAGTAGAATCTTTAAATGCTTATTAGTTAGACTATTAAGACTCAAAGGGCTTGTTTCAAACAGTAATTTGTAGCTTTATTTATTTTCTTTAATGGCAAAAAGGTCTTAAATTTCTTCTGGTTCAATACCAACACATCCACCACCCTCGTCCCTCACTGCCCCTTCGCAGGAGCGCAGTGTCCTACAGCTGCACCCTAGAATCCCCTATTCTAGCTCTCTACACTCATCCCCAGGCGACTGGCTGCTTTCCTACAACCTTTGGAGGATTTCAGTGGAGCTTTTCACAGGTAGAAGTTGCTAAGAGATCTTAGAACATTCTCTCCTCCCCCAGCTCCCACTGTCAGTGACTGGTTCAGGAGTACAAAAGCCCAGCTTTGCCCATGTTTGTGATTAACTTTAGGGTATAATTTACACCCCAGATCTGCTCATGATTTGAGGCTGTCTAGGACTTTTTTTGAAAACCCTGTGTGTGATTTTTGTCTTGCTTCCTTCTTTCCACTGTCCTCAATGGCCATTCTGATTACTCCTGGAAGCACGTGTTACATTCTTTCACTGGAATCTTTGTCTTAGGCTAGCTTCCAGAAAAACTCACCCTAGGACACTTTCTACAGCATTTTATGAAGAAGTACACTAGACCTAAGTAGGTTAAGTGCCTAGATGTAATCATGAAATTTGCAAAATGAGAAAGGGCAGAGGGTACATACACTTCGTGTTTAAAAGGCAGAAAATATTTAGAGCAGTGATGGTAGTTGTAGATACCCACTAGAATAATAGATCTCTTGCTTAATGCATTTTCAGATGAGAGAGGCTAAATTGTAAATAGATCTCTTGCTTAATGCATTCCTTCTTTTATATATTCATATAATTGTTTTAATAAATATCTGGCAAATAGAACAATATATCTCTTCTATATATATGCTCGTTTATGTAAATCTTTGGTTATGTTACATGACTCCAAATTTGATTACAAATACACAGCATTAAGACTGATCAAATATCATGGTAAAGAATATTTTATTTATTTTTGCTCTGTAGGTCTTCCTTCACCCCCCCTGAAAGAGCTAAGTCATAGGTGTAATTAGTATCCTTGTCATTTGTCAAGCAGTTACCCAAATAGGAATCAAAAGATTATTGAGGCAGAGAAAGTAGAATCTTTAAATGCTTATTAGTTAGACTATTAAGACTCAAAGGGCTTGTTTCAAACAGTAATTTGTAGCTTTATTTATTTTCTTTAATGGCAAAAAGGTCTTAAATTTCTTCTGGTTCAATACCAACACATCCACCACCCTCGTCCCTCACTGCCCCTTCGCAGGAGCGCAGTGTCCTACAGCTGCACCCTAGAATCCCCTATTCTAGCTCTCTACACTCATCCCCAGGCGACTGGCTGCTTTCCTACAACCTTTGGAGGATTTCAGTGGAGCTTTTCACAGGTAGAAGTTGCTAAGAGATCTTAGAACATTCTCTCCTCCCCCAGCTCCCACTGTCAGTGACTGGTTCAGGAGTACAAAAGCCCAGCTTTGCCCATGTTTGTGATTAACTTTAGGGTATAATTTACACCCCAGATCTGCTCATGATTTGAGGCTGTCTAGGACTTTTTTTGAAAACCCTGTGTGTGATTTTTGTCTTGCTTCCTTCTTTCCACTGTCCTCAATGGCCATTCTGATTACTCCTGGAAGCACGTGTTACATTCTTTCACTGGAATCTTTGTCTTAGGCTAGCTTCCAGAAAAACTCACCCTAGGACACTTTCTACAGCATTTTATGAAGAAGTACACTAGACCTAAGTAGGTTAAGTGCCTAGATGTAATCATGAAATTTGCAAAATGAGAAAGGGCAGAGGGTACATACACTTCGTGTTTAAAAGGCAGAAAATATTTAGAGCAGTGATGGTAGTTGTAGATACCCACTAGAATCAAAGTTGAAGAAAAATTAAAAATGATGTAAAAGCCACCTCCTATACGTATTAAATAAGAAACTCTAGGGGTACAGGTGTGGCAGTGGTGATTTTAAGTGTCCCAGATGACTCTAGTGTGCAACCAGGATTGAAACCACTGCCAGAGAGTTCATTCACATGGTAACATTTTTAACTTACATAGTGGAATAGAGGTAGGGGTTTGTAAGATGAATAAAAAACAAGGGAAATTTGAATTTGGCAGTATTAAAATATTCTGTTTATTTTTGTCTGACTTGATAGGGAATCAGGAACAGATAAGCTTTTTTATAGCAATGTTTACAGTTTTGCATGGCATAGATAAATGAAAAGACCAGACAAGACTACTCTTTCAAAACCTTTCTTCACTGGTTGATATAGAATGTGTAGAAATAGTCTATGCTTGTACCACATGCCCTTCCCCTCACTCCCACTGGATTTTGAAATACATAGCCCTCTCTACTGATCTATATTTTCCTATTTTTGAAAGAATATGGATGCCAGAAGTGTTTCTTTTGTTTATTCTCTACTGTAAAAATATTTGGCCATATTTTCACCTCTGGTTTAAGGCATATTTGTGTGTGTGTCTGTGTGCATGCATGCTCAGTCATTTCAGTCATGTCCGACTCTGTGCGACCCTATGGACTATGGGCCTCTGCCCATGGGATTCCTTTGCCAGTAGGGTCTTCCTACTCATTGTTTGTGATTAACTTTAGGGTATAATTTACACCCCAGATCTGCTCATGATTTGAGGCTGTCTAGGACTTTTTTTGAAAACCCTGTGTGTGATTTTTGTCTTGCTTCCTTCTTTCCACTGTCCTCAATGGCCATTCTGATTACTCCTGGAAGCACGTGTTACATTCTTTCACTGGAATCTTTGTCTTAGGTTAGCTTCCAGAAAAACTCACCCTAGGACACTTTCTACAGCATTTTATGAAGAAGTACACTAGACCTAAGTAGGTTAAGTGCCTAGATGTAATCATGAAATTTGCAAAATGAGAAAGGGCAGAGGGTACATACACTTCGTGTTTAAAAGGCAGAAAATATTTAGAGCAGTGATGGTAGTTGTAGATACCCACTAGAATCAAAGCTGAAAAAAAATTAACACTGATGTAAAAGCCACCTCCTATACGTATTAAATAAGAAACTCTAGGGGTACAGGTGTGGCAGTGGTGATTTTAAGTGTCCCAGATGACTCTAGTGTGCAACCAGGATTGAAACCACTGCCAGAGAGTTCATTCACATGGTAACATTTTTAACTTACATGGTGGAATAGAGGTAGGGGTTTGTAAGATGAATAAAAAACAAGGGAAATTTGAATTTGGCAGTATTAAAATATTCTGTTTATTTTTGTCTGACTTGATAGGGAATCAGGAACAGATAAGCTTTTTTATAGCAATGTTTACAGTTTTGCATGGCATAGATAAATGAAAAGACCAGACAAGACTACTCTTTCAAAACCTTTCTTCACTGGTTGATATAGAATGTGTAGAAATAGTCTATGCTTGTACCACATGCCCTTCCCCTCACTCCCACTGGATTTTGAAATACATAGCCCTCTCTACTGATCTATATTTTCCTATTTTTGAAAGAATATGGATGCCAGAAGTGTTTCTTTTGTTTATTCTCTACTGTAAAAATATTTGGCCATATTTTCACCTCTGGTTTAAGGCATATTTGTGTGTGTGTCTGTGTGCATGCATGCTCAGTCATTTCAGTCATGTCCGACTCTGTGCGACCCTATGGACTATGGGCCCCTCTGCCCATGGGATTCTCCAGGCAAGAATACTGGAGTGGGTTGCCATGCCCTCCTCCAGGGGATCTTCCTAACTCAGGGATTGAACCTGCATCTTTTGCCTTGCAGGCAAATTCTTTACCTACTGAGCCACCTGGGAAGCCCTAAGGTACACTTGTAAATATATATATATATTTGAGAACTTTACAAATTTACTTCAAAATTTTCTTTTACATTGCTTTTTCATCTTTCAGCGATCTACAAATTTTGCTCATTTTAGATTCTTCCATCTTGCTCCCCTGCACACTGTACATTTATTTATAGATGCTTATGGATGCATCATATAATAAATACACATAGAAATAAGCATGCACATGTATTGATTTACGTACATTCAAAGACAAAAACTTCCACCACAGTCTTCTGGATGGGAATATTCTAATAATGCTTAAGTAGGCTCTATATCTGGAGAAGGAAATGGAAACCACCCTAGTATTCTTGTCTGGGAAATTTCATGGACAGAGGAGGCTGGCAGGATACACTCCACATGGTTGAAAAAGTTGGACATGACTGAGTGACAAATACACACACACACGCACAGGCTCTACAGAAGGCCAAACTAAAAGATCTTTCAGTGAAATTTTTTATTGCAGCCACATTTTTTATGTCCTTTTTCTTTCCTATTTTACTAAGCTTCTTGCTAACAGTAATCTGTAGCTGGTCAATATTGCAGAAGTGCTATTTATGTAAGTTTAGGGTGGGTAGGAACATAGAATAGAAAGGAAAATGAGGGTCTAAAATGTAGGCTTCGATTCCTATAAAATCCGGGGGGTTTGCATCTCTGAAACAGCTTATTAAAGGATAAAACCTTTCTTCACTGGTTGATATAGAATGTGTAGAAATAGTCTATGCTTGTACCACATGCCCTTCCCCTCACTCCCACTGGATTTTGAAATACATAGCCCTCTCTACTGATCTATATTTTCCTATTTTTGAAAGAATATGGATGCCAGAAGTGTTTCTTTTGTTTATTCTCTACTGTAAAAATATTTGGCCATATTTTCACCTCTGGTTTAAGGCATATTTGTGTGTGTGTCTGTGTGCATGCATGCTCAGTCATTTCAGTCATGTCCGACTCTGTGCGACCCTATGGACTATGGGCCCCTCTGCCCATGGGATTCTCCAGGCAAGAATACTGGAGTGGGTTGCCATGCCCTCCTCCAGGGGATCTTCCTAACTCAGGGATTGAACCTGCATCTTTTGCCTTGCAGGCAAATTCTTTACCTACTGAGCCACCTGGGAAGCCCTAAGGTACACTTGTAAATATATATATATATTTGAGAACTTTACAAATTTACTTCAAAATTTTCTTTTACATTGCTTTTTCATCTTTCAGCGATCTACAAATTTTGCTCATTTTAGATTCTTCCATCTTGCTCCCCTGCACACTGTACATTTATTTATAGATGCTTATGGATGCATCATATAATAAATACACATAGAAATAAGCATGCACATGTATTGATTTACGTACATTCAAAGACAAAAACTTCCACCACAGTCTTCTGGATGGGAATATTCTAATAATGCTTAAGTAGGCTCTATATCTGGAGAAGGAAATGGAAACCACCCTAGTATTCTTGTCTGGGAAATTTCATGGACAGAGGAGGCTGGCAGGATACACTCCACATGGTTGAAAAAAGTTGGACATGACTGAGTGACAAATACACACACACACGCACAGGCTCTACAGAAGGCCAAACTAAAAGATCTTTCAGTGAAATTTTTTATTGCAGCCACATTTTTTATGTCCTTTTTCTTTCCTATTTTACTAAGCTTCTTGCTAACAGTAATCTGTAGCTGGTCAATATTGCAGAAGTGCTATTTATGTAAGTTTAGGGTGGGTAGGAACATAGAATAGAAAGGAAAATGAGGGTCTAAAAATGTAGGCTTCCGTATTCCCTATAAATCAAAATGTAAACCAGGGAGAGAGGTTTGCATCTCTGAAACAGCTTATTAAAGGATAAAATTTGAAAAATGCTTTCTAGGTTTTAAACGTAATCAGGTCCCAGAGAAAAGGTATACAGGGAGAATTTTTGTAGCTATTCAAGAAAAAATATGAAACAATAGCTTCTCACGTCTGCTTATTTATCACTGCAATTAAATATCAAAATATTAGAAATTTGAGCTCAGTGAAGAAGCAAGATCAAGATGACAGATTTTTTTTATGTCTGTCACATGAATGAATGACTTACTTTATAAGAAAAATCTTGATGTCTAAAGAAAAAGAATCAAAAATGGAAGAGAAGGGAGGGAGAGCTTGTTAACAAGTAGCTCTTGCTCATCAGGGTTGGAACAACAAATATGAGGGCTGAGCAGTCTTTTGTGCCCTGAAAGAAATGTCTGAGTGGGGTGGGGACGCAGAGGGAAATACAGCAGGAAGTGTGCGTTGTTACCCTAGGTGTGTTTCCAGGTGCCAAGGATAGACCTATGTAAAGATGTTTATAAAATTGGTGTGATAGCATTTTGAATTCATACCAAATATTAAATAATAGTCTAATTTATGAGATGACACAAAGCAGTGTAGGGTTTTATAAAAAGACGTTCAGTGTTGTAAGTTCAAAGGAAAGAAAGTTCATGAAAGAGAAAGTAAGATGAGTTCTACCCTAACTTGTTTGCAGAGTTAAACAAATTTTAGGTCAAACCATCTGTGGGTATGTGCTCACTCACTCAGTTGTATCCTACTCTGTGACCCCATGGACTGTAGCCTGTCAAGCTCCTCTGTCCATGGGATTTCCCAGGTAAGAATACTGGAGAAGGTTGTCATTTCCTACTCTAGGATATCTTCCTGACCCAAGACTCTCTTACATCTCCTACATTGGCAGATTGGTTCTTTACCACCAGTGCCACATGGGAAGGCCATGGTAGATATTAATGTGCTACAAAATATTGTTTTTTGACTTCTAGAAATGCAGGGTTAAGTGACATTTTTACTACAGCACTCTAGATCTTTTAACAGCGTAAGATATAATGTGAATCTTCTAAGGAGATCATACTATTTAACATAACCTCTTGATCACAAAACTGTCTTTATAGAACACCCCTTACCATCATGAGTGACACCTGTGCTCCAAGTGCATACTTTGGCACACAGGCTTAGGACACTTGGCTGTACCTGCAGCAAGGTAATTAAAAGAAATGCCAATTAACAGTTATCAGAATCATTCATCTTTATCAACTTATACTAAAATTTCCTTTTCCTTCTCTGAGATCCTTTATTCACAAGGTAGCTTTTGTTTTCTCCTTTTGTTGGCTTCTAAATTGGAAAACTGATTACACAATCTGTAGAATATTTTCACATTGCTTTTATTTTGAGATAAAGATCGAGGTAATAGAAGCCAGGGTGTTGTCATTTCTTCCTGAGTACATTCATTTAGCAAATACAAATTAAGAACTGTTTGTGTAAAAGTCTTGGCACTGTGGAAGACATTACTTAGTATTAGGCATGGCCTTTAAGCACAATAAATAAAATAAGGTATAACAAAGTATGCAATAGTTGCAACACAACAAGCATATAATAAGTACCATATCTATGGAACAAAATGTCATAGGAATTAGTTGGAAAAGAAAGTCACTTTTTCCTTTGATACAGAGCATAGAATACTTAATAAAGAGATAAAATATTATAAATGAAGTGAGATCTTCAGCTCAATTGTCTAAATTATTAATGCCTTCAATAAACAAGAGGGCAAGGCTACCCTGAAGACCTAGAATGTGTGGGAAAGTAAGGCAAGAGAATCTGAAAAGATGAGAGAAGATTTGGAATTTGAGTTGTAAAGGATGGACTAATTTATCATCTAGAGATGAATAATGAGATTGTCAAGTAGCTTTGAGAGCCCAATGGAATATAGTCAGCATGAATTTATGGTAGGTCAGTTAGCATGGTTCTATGATCAACAAAGTCAAATGAGAGCAGTGCTTCTCTTAACTATATGTGGCAGACAATGTGGAAAAATTTAATTCTTTATTTGGGCAAAAAGTCCATTTTGAACTTTAATAGGCCATTAATCTTCATCATTAATTCCTCAGGTCATTGGACTTTTACAGAGAGCCTGACATCAGTATCAAAAAAAGCCAAGCACTTCAATTTATGTTTCAGAGTGCCTTCAGAGGTCTGAAATATAAAATAATAGAGGACTTAGACTTTATCTCATGCTCCAGGTGCTGTTAGTTTTCTATAAATATTATACAATGAGAGAGTAATGTCCTGCATAGTTGTATTTCACTCAGAATACACTGTGTTATGTTCCAAGTGGTCACACATGATTTATAGTTGTTGGTAAGATGGGTCTGTCAGGAAAATAGTATTATGGCTTATTTTCATTTCAATAAATCACTTTACAAACAGGGCACAGAATAAATGAAGCATTACAAAAGAGCACTTAAAAATTCATTTGCTTTAATGGAGGGTTTCAATATATTAGGAAAATGAAATGAATTTTTTCCTCTAACTATCAGGTATACATCCTCAGAATTTATTGGCCTGTTTCCATTAAAGAGCGGCGTTGTTTTTATTATCCAATGTTTGTGTAAAAGTCTTGGCACTGTGGAAGACATTACTTAGTATTAGGCATGGCCTTTAAGCACAATAAATAAAATAAGGTATAACAAAGTATGCAATAGTTGCAACACAACAAGCATATAATAAGTACCATATCTATGGAACAAAATGTCATAGGAATTAGTTGGAAAAGAAAGTCACTTTTTCCTTTGATACAGAGCATAGAATACTTAATAAAGAGATAAAATATTATAAATGAAGTGAGATCTTCAGCTCAATTGTCTAAATTATTAATGCCTTCAATAAACAAGAGGGCAAGGCTACCCTGAAGACCTAGAATGTGTGGGAAAGTAAGGCAAGAGAATCTGAAAAGATGAGAGAAGATTTGGAATTTGAGTTGTAAAGGATGGACTAATTTATCATCTAGAGATGAATAATGAGATTGTCAAGTAGCTTTGAGAGCCCAATGGAATATAGTCAGCATGAATTTATGGTAGGTCAGTTAGCATGGTTCTATGATCAACAAAGTCAAATGAGAGCAGTGCTTCTCTTAACTATATGTGGCAGACAATGTGGAAAAATTTAATTCTTTATTTGGGCAAAAAGTCCATTTTGAACTTTAATAGGCCATTAATCTTCATCATTAATTCCTCAGGTCATTGGACTTTTACAGAGAGCCTGACATCAGTATCAAAAAAAGCCAAGCACTTCAATTTATGTTTCAGAGTGCCTTCAGAGGTCTGAAATATAAAATAATAGAGGACTTAGACTTTATCTCATGCTCCAGGTGCTGTTAGTTTTCTATAAATATTATACAATGAGAGAGTAATGTCCTGCATAGTTGTATTTCACTCAGAATACACTGTGTTATGTTCCAAGTGGTTACACATGATTTATAGTTGTTGGTAAGATGGGTCTGTCAGGAAAATAGTATTATGGCTTATTTTCATTTCAATAAATCACTTTACAAACAGGGCACAGAATAAATGAAGCATTACAAAAGAGCACTTAAAAATTCATTTGCTTTAATGGAGGGTTTCAATATATTAGGAAAATGAAATGAATTTTTTCCTCTAACTATCAGGTATACATCCTCAGAATTTATTGGCCTGTTTCCATTAAAAGGCTAAGAGAGCTGGGATTATAGTACATTGTTTTGTACTTTTATACTCTCTATCCTTGTTGGGTATTTTTGGCTCTGTAACCATGTAAACTCTGCATGCATACTGTAGTTCCAAAACAGTTTCAAAAATGAAAGACTTCAATAAGAAATTTCGCATTTTCTTAACGTTGCAGTTTGTCATTTCTCTTCCATTTGCCATCTGTAAAGAGAAAAAAGGAGGAAAGAGAAAGAAGAAAATCTTAAGAAGGAAAGAAAGAATGTGTTTGTTCCTGCATCTTGACCCGAAGAAAGGATCCTTGACCTGTATGAAAGTGATCCTTTTTCTAAGAGGATTAAAACCATTTTCTCTTATTGGGGACTGCTACTATAAAAGTTAAGAAACTCTTTTCACTTTGATCTATCAGGTTCCAAGCTCATGGACTGCTAGATGGACCACTGACACCACTCAGAGTATGTATGGCCATTGCATGGTGTGACGCACAGAACAGGCAGGGCAGCTCTGCAGGCATCCCAAACCCTAGCCACAGATCCCCAGAGTGTGAAAGAAGCTATTGCATCATCTTATTTTCCTTACACCCTGAGACCCAATGCTGCTTCTCTACCTCTCCATGGATAGAAGACTTACACAGCCAAATCATAGTCTTAGAAAGAGATGTTCAGGCGAAGAGATGAAAACAAAAAATTAAAACAAATACCTAGCACCTTCATGACAATTCTCTACATGTTCTCTAGATTCCAACTCTGAGCATCTCCGTATCAAAAAGCCAAGCACTTCAATTTATGTTTCAGAGTGCCTTCAGAGGTCTGAAATATAAAATAATAGAGGACTTAGACTTTATCTCATGCTCCAGGTGCTGTTAGTTTTCTATAAATATTATACAATGAGAGAGTAATGTCCTGCATAGTTGTATTTCACTCAGAATACACTGTGTTATGTTCCAAGTGGTTACACATGATTTATAGTTGTTGGTAAGATGGGTCTGTCAGGAAAATAGTATTATGGCTTATTTTCATTTCAATAAATCACTTTACAAACAGGGCACAGAATAAATGAAGCATTACAAAAGAGCACTTAAAATTCATTTGCTTTAATGGAGGGTTTCAATATATTAGGAAAATGAAATAAATTTTTTTCCTCTAACTATCAGGTATACATCCTCAGAATTTATTGGCCTGTTTCCATTAAAAGGCTAAGAGAGCTGGGATTATAGTACATTGTTTTGTACTTTTATACTCTCTATCCTTGTTGGGTATTTTTGGCTCTGTAACCATGTAAACTCTGCATGCATACTGTAGTTCCAAAACAGTTTCAAAAATGAAAGACTTCAATAAGAAATTTCGCATTTTCTTAGCGTTGCAGTTTGTCATTTCTCTTCCATTTGCCATCTGTAAAGAGAAAAAAGGAGGAAAGAGAAAGAAGAAAATCTTAAGAAGGAAAGAAAGAATGTGTTTGTTCCTGCATCTTGACCCGAAGAAAGGATCCTTGACCTGTATGAAAGTGATCCTTTTTCTAAGAGGATTAAAACCATTTTCTCTTATTGGGGACTGCTACTATAAAAGTTAAGAAACTCTTTTCACTTTGATCTATCAGGTTCCAAGCTCATGGACTGCTAGATGGACCACTGACACCACTCAGAGTATGTATGGCCATTGCATGGTGTGACGCACAGAACAGGCAGGGCAGCTCTGCAGGCATCCCAAACCCTAGCCACAGATCCCCAGAGTGTGAAAGAAGCTATTGCATCATCTTATTTTCCTTACACCCTGAGACCCAATGCTGCTTCTCTACCTCTCCATGGATAGAAGACTTACACAGCCAAATCATAGTCTTAGAAAGAGATGTTCAGGCGAAGAGATGATCAAATTACCAAATAAGAATAAATGCCTTCAAAACCTACAATATTCCTAGTTCAACCTTCATGACAATTCCCTCTACATGTTCTCTAGATTCCAACTCTGAGCATCTCCTTTAACATCTTGTGTACATTGAGTGTGCCCTCTCAGTTCTGAATTACCAGTATTACCGCTCCACTGAACTATTCTTTTCAGCACACCAGTATGGTCTATTTTCTCCCATACTTGGAATAGAAACAAAAATTCCTGGCTGCACATCTTTTTGAGCTATCAACACTTTTTATTTCCTAAGGACATAGGCAAACTTTTGTCTATAGCCTGCTGCTTTCAAGGTCACAGAGGAGACACATATTTCTTTCCTTTTAAGTTGCCTTGGTGCTTAGTCATGGCTGCCTTGTCTCTTCCAATTCTGGGTGGCTTGGTAGAGAGTTGTATCCACAGCACTGGGTAAGCTCATCAAAAGAACAGGAGAGGGCTTCCCTGGTGGTCCAGTGGGTAAGGACACCACTGTGCAGTTAAAGGGGTGCCGGTTTGATCCCTGGCATGGGAGGATCCCACGTGCTGCAAAGCGGCTGGACCGATGTATCCAACTATCGAGCCGGAGCTCTGGAGCGCATGCACCCAGAGCCAGTGCTCTCGACAACAGAGGCCACCTCAATGGGAGGCCCACACGGGCCAAAGAACAAAGATGGATGAGAATGATCAAATGAAAGACCAATAGAAGTGGCCCGCCTTGACTAGAAGTGTTTTAAAACCATTTTCTCTTATTGGGGACTGCTACTATAAAAGTTAAGAAACTCTTTTCACTTTGATCTATCAGGTTCCAAGCTCATGGACTGCTAGATGGACCACTGACACCACTCAGAGTATGTATGGCCATTGCATGGTGTGACGCCAGAACAGGCAGGGCAGCTCTGCAGGCATCCCAAACCCTAGCCACAGATCCCCAGAGTGTGAAAGAAGCTATTGCATCATCTTATTTTCCTTACACCCTGAGACCCAATGCTGCTTCTCTACCTCTCCATGGATAGAAGACTTACACAGCCAAATCATAGTCTTAGAAAGAGATGTTCAGGCGAAGAGATGATCAAATTACCAAATAAGAATAAATGCCTTCAAAACCTACAATATTCCTAGTTCAACCTTCATGACAATTCCCTCTACATGTTCTCTAGATTCCAACTCTGAGCATCTCCTTTAACATCTTGTCTACATTGAGTGTGCCCTCTCAGTTCTGAATTACCAGTATTACCGCTCCACTGAACTATTCTTTTCAGCACACCAGTATGGTCTATTTTCTCCCATACTTGGAATAGAAACAAAAATTCCTGGCTGCACATCTTTTTGAGCTATCAACACTTTTTATTTCCTAAGGACATAGGCAAACTTTTGTCTATAGCCTGCTGCTTTCAAGGTCACAGAGGAGACACATATTTCTTTCCTTTTAAGTTGCCTTGGTGCTTAGTCATGGCTGCCTTGTCTCTTCCAATTCTGGGTGGCTTGGTAGAGAGTTGTATCCACAGCACTGGGTAAGCTCATCAAAAGAACAGGAGAGGGCTTCCCTGGTGGTCCAGTGGTTAAGGACACTGCCTTGCAGTGCAAGGGGCGCCGGTTCGATCCCTGGCCTGGGAAGATCCCACGTGCTGCAAAGCGGCTGGACCGATGTGTCCAACTACCAAGCTGGAGCTCTGGAGCACATGCGCCCAGAGCTGGTGCTCTGCGACAACAGAGGCCACCTCAATGGGAGGCCCACACGGGCCAAAGAACAAAGATGGATGAGAATGGACAAATGAAAGACCAATAGAAGTGGCCCGCCTGCTTCCCTCCCTTCCCACTCCTCCCCCACCAAAATAAATAAATAAATAAATAAATAAATCTTTAAAAAAAAAAATGAACAGGAGATATCTCTAGTTCACAATGACCTCATTAGTAAGTGACCTCTCCTAAATTACTGTCTTACAAGGCTATATCCAAGGCTAATGGCCAGGGAACTTCCATTATCACATGGCTGACCAGAGTCCTCTGACTTCTCTCAACTGTCTAATGCAGCACTTTCCAGGTTTGGTTCAGCTGGCCCATGGTATGATGAATAGAAAAGGAACTTGCACATCCACTGACTCTGTTGCCTCTATAGGTTCCCTAATACATCCTGTCATACCTGGGCACCTCTGCATGATAATCATGTGTCCTCTGCATGATACTTTCCAGTGACTTCCATGCTCAGCTCCAACGGACACTCTCCTGTCCTCATCTTACTCATTCAACATGTGAAGCAGTCCTCTTTCTTTATTCTTCTCTTAGTTTTCATGGCTCTATACCAATGAGTCTCAAATGTAAGAGTGCATCTGAATCATCAGACACACCAGTGGCTGGGTCCCACCCCCGAGTTCCTGTCTTAGAAAGTCTGAAGTGTGGGACTTGTGAAATTGCTTTTTGAGTCTTTCCTCTAGGGACTGCACTTTGAAAACCACTCTGCATTCTCATGGAAGCTTCATATGTCTTTACAAGGTTCTCATTGAATTATGCCACTATTATAGATGCTTTGCATAATCATCTTTGTCAGATTAGCCTTCTTCAAATGACCTCTAATTTCTCTTCATAGTTCAGTCCTTCCTTCAGTCTTAATCCTGTTCTATGTATATAGCATTAGCCATTTTTAAAAATCTCTGGCCTAGACATTTTGAATAATGTTGTCTGATCTTTAAGACTCAGTCATCACATGCTGTTGTGGTGAGGATTAGGTTGTAAACTTCAATTCATTTTGCTAAGACAAAAATGGTGCCATGATAATTAATAAAGTAGGAACACTAACTTTGTTAGTGTTACCAATCACAGACTAGTTAGGTAATCAATCATAGACTCTCTACTATTTAAAAGTAGACCTTTAAAAGGTAAATCCAGAACCTAAAATGCTTTAGAAACAATAAATTCTCTGGAGACAATTTCTGTAGGTTACATCTCTGTAGTTTTGATTATTTTGACATTCCTGTTGAAAATCTATAACATCATTCATAGTTTAAACTTTTATTATGATTAATCTGAGTAGAATAAGTTATTTTCAGTCATTACCAGAACAGATTTATATAAGGCAGGCATTCTATCAAGTTTTATAATTATTTATTATATAATTTTATCCAGTGGTAGAAATTTTGTTGGTAATATACCTGAAGAGAAGCAGTTACTTATCAAAGTGAAGATGTAGCTATTCAAATGGCTTTTTGACAGCATAATTCTTTCATGTTGAACAGACACATGCATCACTTCTTTCCATAAGGAAATTGATATTTATTTCTACAAGTCTCTTATAGTTGCACTGTTTTTTTGAAGTTATATAATCATATTTTTCATGTTGAAAGAAATCTGGCATGGCCATCCAGCTTGCCTTATTGCATACAGGCAGAAAGGAATGCAAGTCATCAAGAATTACTCATTCCTGGGTTTCCCTGGTGGTCCAGTGGGTAAGGACACTGACTTGTAGTGCAAGGGGCGTCGGTTCGATCCCTGGCCTAGGAAGATCCCACGTGCCATGGAGCAGCTGAATCGATGTGTCCAATTACCGAGCTGGAGCTCTGGAGTGTGTACACCCAGAGCCGGTGCTCTGCCACAACAGAGGCCACCGTGATGGGAGGCCCACACAGGCCAAAGAACAAAGATGGATGAAAATAGAGAAATGAAAGACCAATAGAAGTGGCCTGCCTGTTCCCCTCCCTCCCTACACCCCCCATAAATAAAATAAATAAATCTTTATGAAAAAAAAAAAGAATTACTCATTCCTTACCTTGTCTATCTTTTTCTTTTAAATAATTAATTAATAATTAATTAATTTAATAATTAATAGTTCAGTTTTAATAATTAATTAATTCTGTCTGTCTTTATGTTTTTCAGATTTTCATGACATGACTTTGGTTTACAAAGGCTACTGTTATCTGAGTAATTTCATGCAATAGGCAGGTTCCTCAAAATTATTTGTAAATTGATTCATTTGGAAAATGTAAACAAATTTAATACTTATATGAGATTTATTTTTCAATAAATTATTCCTAAATTACTTTTCTGAAATATTATTTTTCAAACTTCTATTTCTGAAAATGGGGCAAGTATATTCTATATTGTGTGACTGCCTAACAGAGTTTTATTAGATTCCCAGTTGACCATGATAGATTCTTATCCAAAGTTTTATAATTATTTATTATATAATTTTATCCAGTGGTAGAAATTTTGTTGGTAATATACCTGAAGAGAAGCAGTTACTTATCAAAGTGAAGATGTAGCTATTCAAATGGCTTTTTGACAGCATAATTCTTTCATGTTGAACAGACACATGCATCACTTCTTTCCATAAGGAAATTGATATTTATTTCTACAAGTCTCTTATAGTTGCACTGTTTTTTTGAAGTTATATAATCATATTTTTCATGTTGAAAGAAATCTGGCATGGCCATCCAGCTTGCCTTATTGCATACAGGCAGAAAGGAATGCAAGTCATCAAGAATTACTCATTCCTGGGTTTCCCTGGTGGTCCAGTGGGTAGGGACACTGCCTTACAGTGCAAGGAGCGCCGGTTCGATCCCTGGCCTGGGAAGATCCCACGTGCTGTGGATCAGCTGGATCGATGTGTCCAATTACCGAGCTGGAGCTCTGGAGTGCATGTGCCCAGAGCCGGTGCTCTGCGACAACAGAGGCCACTGCGATGGGAGGCCCACACGGACCGAAGAACAAAGATGGATGAAAATAGAGAAATGAAAGACCAATAGAAGTGGCCTGCCTGTTCCCCTCCCTCCCTACACCCCCCATAAATAAAATAAATAAATCTTTATGAAAAAAAAAAAGAATTACTCATTCCTTACCTTGTCTATCTTTTTCTTTTAAATAATTAATTAATAATTAATTAATTTAATAATTAATAGTTCAGTTTTAATAATTAATTAATTCTGTCTGTCTTTATGTTTTTCAGATTTTCATGACATGACTTTGGTTTACAAAGGCTACTGTTATCTGAGTAATTTCATGCAATAGGCAGGTTCCTCAAAATTATTTGTAAATTGATTCATTTGGAAAATGTAAACAAATTTAATACTTATATGAGATTTATTTTTCAATAAATTATTCCTAAATTACTTTTCTGAAATATTATTTTTCAAACTTCTATTTCTGAAAATGGGGCAAGTATATTCTATATTGTGTGACTGCCTAACAGAGTTTTATTAGATTCCCAGTTGACCTGTGATGAACATTTGGTGTAAGTGAAGAATAAATATTTTTGTTTTAAGCCATTGGTATTTTGGGAATTGTTAGTTGCCACAATATGACTTAGTCTATCCCAGCTATGTCTACAGGCTCTTTGTGGACCCTTTTGCTTAAGTTTTTCATTTCTCTGCATTAAAAACACTACAACTTGCTACTAACCAACAAAATACCTCAAAGGTGACAGGAGGTACATGATTATCTTCCATGAAATCAAAATACTTATCTTTCTAAGGGACTTTCTCCTGTGCTGGCTTTGATAAAAAGTTGCTATGTTGTAAGATCCATATGAACGGGATCAAACAGCAGGGAGCTAAGGACAGTCTTATGCTGACAGTCAGCAAAAACTTGAAGCCCTCAGTCTGATAGCCTGCAAGCAACTAGAAACTGCCAATAAGTCTGTGAGCTTGAAAGCAGATCCTTCCCAGGTGGTCCCAAATGAGAAGTTAGTTCTGTCTGATATCTGGTGGCCTTGCAGGGGACCCAACTAAACCATGCCTGAATTGTTGACTCATGGTGGTCATAGTTTAGTTGCTAAGTCATATCCATTTCTTGTGACCGCATGGACTGTAGCTCGCCAGACTCCTCTGTCCATGGAATTTTGCAGCCAAAAATACCGAAGTGGATTGTCATTTCCTTCTCCAGGGGATCTTCCTAACCCAAGGACTGAATCCATGTCTCTGGCATTGCAGGCAGATCCTTTACCATTGAGCCATTGCCTCCCCCCTATAAATATATTGTTTCCATTTGCAAAGTTCATGGTAACAATTTTATATAGAAATAGAGAATTAAACCAATTGAGAATCTATTTCTTTGATATTTTTCTAATTGAACAACAAGGAGAGATTTCACTGTATTTTTTTTAATGACTTCCAAGAATAATAAATGTAATGGAGTCAATTAAAAGATAAACTATTCTGAAGGTTCAATTCAGTTTAAATAGCTTTGTGAGTCTTATGTAATATTTACTATCAAAAATGATATAGAAGATTAGATGTTTGGTATTTTGAATAGATAATATTTACTGAAGAATATTTTGAACTGTTTCACTATTTATGTCCAAGTTCATTGTCTGTCTATAAGTACTTTATGAAATATACACTTTTCTGCATATGTATTATTCTTCAATGAAATGTGGAAAAGTATAGTCATATGATTTGTAGTACAGACAATTGGTATAATATTTTTTACTGAGATCTAAAGTGAATATAAAATGCATAGAACTAACAAAACAATTTTAACATCACAATAATTTTTTCCTAGGATTTGTAAAGTCTGGCGTCTTTGAAAAATAAAGTAGCATCAGAATGCAATAAAGTAAAATTAAGGATAGGACATTGATCGATGGGTGGATGATAGATATATTGTTCTAAAATATCACGTTTTCCCCTCATTTTCTCTTTTGACAGTAAAAGCTACAGATGTTTGGTTTTACAGGCCTTCTAATTAATTTATGTTCAACATACCTATTGCTCCAGTCTAGCCTCTTAATTCTGTGGGCTGTCATTTTAATCTAAGGTACTTAAAAATATATTCTTTCTGTTATTTTCTGTAACTGTCTGCTTATGAGTAATGGCTCACTGGTTAATTCTGTTAAATACCATCTCCTTTCATTCACCTAGCTTTCCAAATAGGAGGGTGCTGCTTAGAATTACTGAATCACATTTTATTGCAGAAACTGGATCATGATTTCCTGTCTAGTAGAAGTCTTGTTGCTCTGCTCAGTTTTTTTTTTTTTTTTTAACAGTCAAATATATCTTCTCATAGCTCACAGTCAAAGAATAACTGCATAACATGGAAGAATGCACATGAATCTACATCTATAAATCATTGTTTGAAAATCTTTATCTCCAGATCCATGAGGCATATTATCAATCTCAGCTGAACCACAGAATAGTTATTGTATCGTTGTCCTTGGTGAAAGTAATTGACGACACTGGTGGCAGGTTCATGGCAGAGGAAAAGCTGTATAATTTTCAAACCTTTGAATTCATGGCTGTGGAGAACAGTGAGATGGACTAATCTCCCAAGATTGGTGGGCTCTGTATTATAGATGGAAAATGTGCAGCAGGTTTCTAGGGATCCTCTCAGTAAGCTCTCTGTAGATTTTTGCTCCTGGGCCTTTTATTCACAAAAAGATTCTAACTTTCCTTTCCTCAACTCTGTGTTTATCTCTAGAATACATAAAGTGATTAAAAATCACTGCTTACCTGTCCTTTAAGATACGATTTGTGTTCCAACTTCTTCATACACTTTCTTGGAATTCATTATGTTCCCTTTATTAAGTTTTAAAACTACTCATCTCAAGCATGATGTGGAGTTTAATAATTCCAGCTCGAATACCGGCCTCATTCTTTTTCAGTGATTTATTCTCAGGATAACTTACAATTTTTACGTGGGATGAACTTTGTATGTAATTAATCATTTATTCCTAGTTAAGACAATATTAAGTGCTTTAGTATGCACCAGGCCAGATTAACATTTTTTTCTGCCTGTTCTTTTCTAGTAATATTTATAAGAATTACTGAATGCTTACTGTATGTGTGAGTTACAACGGGAAGTATATAGGGAAAAGTAAATATAAAGGGCATACCTACCTAAGAAATTCTTGTATAAGAAAGGAAAGGGCTTCCCTTGTAGTCCAGTGTGTAAAGAGTCCACCTTGTAGTGCAAGGGGCACCGGTTCTTTCCCTGGCCTGGGAAAATCCCACATGCCGCTGAGCGACTGGACTGGTGTGTCCAATTACAAGGCAATGCTCTGGGGCACATGTGCCCAGAACCAGTGCTCTGCAGCATGGGAGGCCACTGGAATGGGAGGCCCACACAGGCTGAAGAATAAAGATGGATAAAAAATAAATAAATAAATAAAGCAATAAAAGGAGGCCAAAATTAAAAAGGAAAATTATAAAAAGAAACAAAAGGAGAGACTCCATCAAATTTCATTTTCACAAACATCTCTCAACTCCCTGGGAAAAATGAAGGGGAAAGGCTGAGACTTATCAAGCTTTCAACTCTGTATCACATATCCTACAGGTTTTGTGGGGGGTGGGTGCAGTTAGCACAAAGGTGACCTGCTTTTTGTGTTTTCTAGGGAGATGGACAACTCTGGACATGCTAAGTAGTGTCTGACTCTTTGCAACCCTGTGGACTGTAGCCTGCCAGCCTCCCCTGTCCATGGAATTCTCCTGGAATGAATACTAGAGTGGGTTGCCATTCCCTTCTCCAGGGGATCCAACCTCGGTCTCTCATTGAAGGAAGATTCTGTACTGTCTGAGCCACCAGAGAAGTCACCCTGGAAACTTCAGGAACTTCTAACTTAGGGGGAAAACATCCAAATGCACATGCCCTGTGATAGAGTGAGTAAACCAGTACTGTGTCACTTATATGAATTCTAGTTCAGAATTTTATAAATGCTCTACATTTTTCAATAGGAGAGACCTTAAAGCTAAACAAATAATACAACCTGTTGAGGAGTAAGCTGTCCACATTCTGTCCTAAAGAGTAGCTCAACCTTACATAAGAATCTAAAGACATGTGAAGAAAAATTGCTTCTCCCTAATCCTGGGAGTGCATTGTCCATGGCATCAGGAGTTCAGAGAAAACTGAGTGCCAAGAATGCTCAGAAGAATGAAGAACCAGTGAGATCCTCAGTGAAGGGGGTGTAGATCTAGGGTCAATATTACTGAAGCTTCTCCCAGACTAGACTGCCTCCAGTGATAGGCCCATGTACTTGGACTCCTTAAAAATTACACAAAGAAAGGGAATAGAGATAGCTAACATTATCAGATACCTATTCTTTGACAAGCATCTGTTATAATTTATGTTACTTACTTTCTTTAAAACCATATGATACCGGCACAGAAAAAGAGGCCACAAAGTATTACCCAAGCCCACACAGACTTTAGGAAAAACTAAATTCCTGAACCAGTATAGTACTAGTATAGTACCAGTATAGTATAGTATAGTACCTGGAAGACTCCAGTATCTGGTTCCTGCCTACCTCTCCTCATTGATCTTCTTGTATTTTTGCTTCAGTAGTAAGCTCCCTCCTCAGTGCTCTAAAAGGAAGTCTCCTATCTCCTTACCTTTGCTTCTGTTGTTTCCCATTGCAGTAGGACTTATCCTGTCCCCTTGTTCTCCTTCACCTTGCTTGAAACCCACTGGCAGTTACATCCTCCATAAATATTTATGAGCAAGCAGGGTTAGCTGCCTCTAAGATTATGTTATATCCATGAACACAGCCTTTACCTTCACTGAATTGGAGTACCAAGTAAGCTGAAAGTTTATCTTCAAGTATAACATGTGCTTGATGTGAACTGGAGGGTTAAAATCAGAATTCAGACCAATGGCTTGGTGATTTCAATGTTTATTCCAAAGAAGATATACTCATTCATAATAATTATTGCATAGTGCAGTGGAATTATTGCACATAGTTATTGAAGCGCTTCATTGGCAAAGTTCACATAAAATGCTGTGAGAATTCATAACTTATAGAATCTCTAGACCAGAAGAATTTTGAAGGGCTTCCCGGGTGGCTCAGTGGTAAAGAACCTGCAGGAGCCATAGGAGCTACGGGTTCGATCCCTGGGTTGGGAAGATCCCCTGGAGAGGGGAATGGCAACCCACTCTAGTATTCTTGCCTGGAGAATCCCATGGACACAGGTGTCTGACAGGTTACAGTCCATAGGGTCACAAAGAGTTTGATATGACTGAAGCAACTTAGCATGCAGAAGAAATTCGACCTGTCTTACTGGTACCCTTGTTTTTCCACAGCTAAATATTTTTTATCCCAAATTGTAGAATTTCCTTGTCATTAACACTCCGTGAATACAGAAAGAATTCATAGGAGCTAACCAACATCTGTTTTTTAACTGAAGTACTTTTCTTAATTTAGTGCTGGAGTCAAAGGAATTCATAGGCCCATGTACTTGGACTCCTTAAAAATTACACAAAGAAAGGGAATAGAGATAGCTAACATTATCAGATACCTATTCTTTGACAAGCATCTGTTATAATTTATGTTACTTACTTTCTTTAAAACCATATGATACCGGCACAGAAAAAGAGGCCACAAAGTATTACCCAAGCCCACACAGACTTTAGGAAAAACTAAATTCCTGAACCAGTATAGTACTAGTATAGTACCAGTATAGTATAGTATAGTACCTGGAAGACTCCAGTATCTGGTTCCTGCCTACCTCTCCTCATTGATCTTCTTGTATTTTTGCTTCAGTAGTAAGCTCCCTCCTCAGTGCTCTAAAAGGAAGTCTCCTATCTCCTTACCTTTGCTTCTGTTGTTTCCCATTGCAGTAGGACTTATCCTGTCCCCTTGTTCTCCTTCACCTTGCTTGAAACCCACTGGCAGTTACATCCTCCATAAATATTTATGAGCAAGCAGGGTTAGCTGCCTCTAAGATTATGTTATATCCATGAACACAGCCTTTACCTTCACTGAATTGGAGTACCAAGTAAGCTGAAAGTTTATCTTCAAGTATAACATGTGCTTGATGTGAACTGGAGGGTTAAAATCAGAATTCAGACCAATGGCTTGGTGATTTCAATGTTTATTCCAAAGAAGATATACTCATTCATAATAATTATTGCATAGTGCAGTGGAATTATTGCACATAGTTATTGAAGCGCTTCATTGGCAAAGTTCACATAAAATGCTGTGAGAATTCATAACTTATAGAATCTCTAGACCAGAAGAATTTTGAAGGGCTTCCCGGGTGGCTCAGTGGTAAAGAACCTGCCTGTAATGCAGGAGCCATAGGAGCTATGGGTTCGATCCCTGGGTTGGGAAGATCCCCTGGAGAGGGGAATGGCAACCCACTCTAGTATTCTTGCCTGGAGAATCCCATGGACACAGGTGTCTGACAGGTTACAGTCCATAGGGTCACAAAGAGTTTGATATGACTGAAGCAACTTAGCATGCAGAAGAAATTCGACCTGTCTTACTGGTACCCTTGTTTTTCCACAGCTAAATATTTTTTATCCCAAATTGTAGAATTTCCTTGTCATTAACACTCCGTGAATACAGAAAGAATTCATAGGAGCTAACCAACATCTGTTTTTTAACTGAAGTACTTTTCTTAATTTAGTGCTGGAGTCAAAGGAATTCATACATTTTTTTTCTTCATTACTGGAGGCACAAAAATAGATTTGATTTTTTAAAAAATTGGAGGATAATTACTTTACAAGTTGTGTTGGTTTCTGCTGTACAGCAACATGAGTAAGTCATAATTATACATATATCACCTCCCTCTAGAGCCTCCCTCCCACCTCCTATTCCTCCAAGTCGTCGACTAAGTTCCACCTTTACAAAGACTCTGTTTATTAATAATTCATCATGGTACTATTGACAAATATATTTTGGCATTGTTAAATGATTTTTTAATAACAGCAAGTTCCTATGGATGTTATTTTGATTTTACTGAAACTTCTTGGATTTAAAAAGACTTTTGGGAGGAAGACATCAGAAGAACTGTACAATTCCATTAGTACTTTAAGGAATGAATCCACTACTTTCCAAAATAGGAAGTGAAAAGAAAACTTTAGATCAGGAATGCTTTGGGTTAAATTTAAAGGAGATTTCCTGACAGTCAAGTATGTTATGCATGAGCAAAAGAATGATAGACTGGAACTTTCGAGCCTCATTGTCATTAAATGAGCATGCAGATTCCTATCTGCTTAGAATAACTAGATTTAGATAATGTCTGCCAAGAAGTAGATGAGGTGAGGCAAAAAGGAATGGCATTAGCTGCATGACTTCTAGAAGAATCTTTCAAGATTGTTGGAAGAGTTTATGAATGCATTAAATGAGTAGAATAAAGTAATATGATTCAAATGTCAAATGATTTTTTTGTTTATCCTTTGAGAAATTTCAGGGACTGAAAAAAGGGTTTAAGAATTTTAGCGCCTTCTTATATATTTCCAACAGAAGAAATAATAAGCAGTATTTTACAGGAAAAGAAGTCAAAGGAAAAAAGTATAATGTTATGTACCTATCACTGATTAGGGTTATTTTAGGTAATTATTCATAAAATCAGTCTTTATGCAAGTAAATATTTTAAAAGAAATTTTTCTAAGAACAAATAATGACCCTCCAATGATGTCTATTGGTAAAGAATCTGCCTGCAATGCAGAAGACCCAGGTTCAATCCTTGGATCAGGAAGATCCCCTGGAGAAGCGAATGGCTACCCACTCCAGTATTCTTGGATGGAGAATTCCATGGGCAGAGGGGCCTGGCGGACTACAGTCCATGAGGTAACAAAAAGTCAGACATGACTGAGGACTAACACTTAACACTTAATAATGTCTATACCCTAATCCCCACAACCTGTGAGGATATTATCTTACATAACAGAAGAAATTTTGCAGAGTGAGCTAAGGTTACTAATTAACTAGTCTTAAAAAGAACGGACTCTCTTGGAATGGCTGCAAAGTTCCAGTGTAATCACATGAACTCAAGTGAAAGAGGAAGACAGAGTATTCAGTATGAAGTGTGACCAGGAAAGAAGAAGCAAGAGAGATTCACAGCATGAGAAGATCTTGGCTGACAGTTACTGACTTTGAAGATTGAAGAAGCAGGCCATGAGTCAAGATATTCAAATGGCTCTAAACAGCCAACAATGAAACAGGGATGTCAATCTTTTAATGAAAAGGAATTCCACCAACAATTCATGAGCAATGAAATGGATTCATTCATTCTAGAGACTCAAGATAGGAGAGTGACTCTGTTATACCTAGAGGAGACCCCTTCAGTCTTCTGACCTAGAGACTGTAAGGTCATGAATTGGGAATTTTTTTTTTTCAGCTGCTGAATTTATGGCAACTTTGTTGGGCAGAAATTGAAAGCTAATATACCATGAAGCCTGTTATGTAGCAACATTTAAGTATTTGTAATTCATGACACAACTAATGTACCCATGAAAAATATCATGCTGTTTGCTTTTGGTTTATAAAGGATGATTCAAAATCTTAGGTGAAAGTATGCATTTTCTCCTCATGCCTGGGAGAATGCATCCTCTGAAGGATCACAGAGCCATGGAAATGGCATGAGGACTTACAACCATTCCAAAGCCAGAAGACGGTTGTCTGCACCCAGGGCCCCATATGACCACACAGAATCATCTGTGATAATGAATACCAGCATTCTAAGTGCTAGCAGGAGAGAGTACAAGAGGAGGGGAAGTGATGATGTCCTCCTCGGAGGGTGCAGCACAATTTGAAATAGAGATTTGATAAGTTCACCATTCACCAGCGCAAAGAGAGCTTGCACAGATCCTCACCTTTCAGGTGTGTTTCAGATCTCCAAGAGCTGCTGAGAGTATTTGGCAAGAAATGACATGATGACGGCTTTTCTACATACTTTCCCTTAGGCTTCCTTTAGCTCTGGTCTAGCTGCCCTCATGGCCTTCCTCATTTTGAGATGTCTCTCATTCCCCTGTCCTGCCATCTCTGTTCTGACTTGCTCACTGGAAAGAACCAAGACAGCTCTAGGTTGTGTGGCATATTGGCATATTCTTGATGCATACCTGAGCCAGGATTAGCTGCATTGCTGTCTGGGTTCTGGTCCGCTTTCTGTGTATATACCAGGATAACTGGTTTCTGTGCTTTCATGTTAGTGTTAAGTGCGGCATTTGCCATCTGAGTCTATACTGTCTGTATTTCATCCCAAAGACAGTTCTCCAAAGAGAAGAAGCAGCTGAAAAACACAGATACCAACTCTTGAACAACAAGTTTCTGTTTTATATAAACAGCTAAGTTCCAGAAATAACAATCTAAATTATTTACTGTAAAATTTCATCAGACCATAAAAGCAGAGTTTCTTTTCATGGTTGCTGATGTTATTACTTTATTTCCTAGGAGAGTGACTCTAAGAGGAGACCCCTTCAGTCTTCTGACCTAGAGACTGTAAGGTCATGAATTGGGAATTTTTTTTTTTCAGCTGCTGAATTTATGGCAACTTTGTTGGGCAGAAATTGAAAGCTAATATACCATGAAGCCTGTTATGTAGCAACATTTAAGTATTTGTAATTCATGACACAACTAATGTACCCATGAAAAATATCATGCTGTTTGCTTTTGGTTTATAAAGGATGATTCAAAATCTTAGGTGAAAGTATGCATTTTCTCCTCATGCCTGGGAGAATGCATCCTCTGAAGGATCACAGAGCCATGGAAATGGCATGAGGACTTACAACCATTCCAAAGCCAGAAGACGGTTGTCTGCACCCAGGGCCCCATATGACCACACAGAATCATCTGTGATAATGAATACCAGCATTCTAAGTGCTAGCAGGAGAGAGTACAAGAGGAGGGGAAGTGATGATGTCCTCCTCGGAGGGTGCAGCACAATTTGAAATAGAGATTTGATAAGTTCACCATTCACCAGCGCAAAGAGAGCTTGCACAGATCCTCACCTTTCAGGTGTGTTTCAGATCTCCAAGAGCTGCTGAGAGTATTTGGCAAGAAATGACATGATGACGGCTTTTCTACATACTTTCCCTTAGGCTTCCTTTAGCTCTGGTCTAGCTGCCCTCATGGCCTTCCTCATTTTGAGATGTCTCTCATTCCCCTGTCCTGCCATCTCTGTTCTGACTTGCTCACTGGAAAGAACCAAGACAGCTCTAGGTTGTGTGGCATATTGGCATATACTTGATGCATACCTGAGCCAGGATTAGCTGCATTGCTGTCTGGGTTCTGGTCCGCTTTCTGTGTATATACCAGGATAACTGGTTTCTGTGCTTTCATGTTAGTGTTAAGTGCGGCATTTGCCATCTGAGTCTATACTGTCTGTATTTCATCCCAAAGACAGTTCTCCAAAGAGAAGAAGCAGCTGAAAAACACAGATACCAACTCTTGAACAACAAGTTTCTGTTTTATATAAACAGCTAAGTTCCAGAAATAACAATCTAAATTATTTACTGTAAAAATTTCATCAGACCATAAAAAGCAGAGTTTCTTTTCATGGTTGCTGATGTTATTACTTTATTTCCTAATAACAGCAGGAATCCATGTTTCCTAAAAGATGGAACACAGGGAAGCATTCTATTTGAAACGAAGTGTTAATCACTTAGTCGTGTCCAACTCTTTGTGACCCTATGGTTACACACAAGCACATCAGATTTTTCTGTCCATGGAGTTCTTCAAGCAAAAGTACTGTAATGGATTACCATTCCCTTCTCCAGGGGATCATCTCCACCGAGGGATCAAACCTGGGTCTCCTGAATTGCAGGCAGTTTCTTTACTCACTGAGCCACCAGGAAAGCCCCCTCCATTTGAAACAAACTTCACATAATTTTTTCTAAGCACACAAAAAAAGTGAGTATTGATCAGGAAAGAAAGTGAGTAAATTATGCTTCACCGTAACATAATTTGGATGTGGTGAGACTGGTTTTATCTGTTGCATCAAAAAAAATCATTCTGCTGTAAGTGAAAGACACTATGTATGTAGGATATTTTCTGATAGTTTAGATTTTATTATAAATTCATTTTAATGCTCTGTTTTACTTCAATACTGAGTACGTTAGAGGAATCTTTTTATTACGATATGATGATAAGCAGATGAATGTTACATTTAAATGACAAAGGTTAATAGTGACTGAAATGTAGGTGTGGACATTATGTACCCAATTCAAAGGGAAGGTGGAAGGGAGGATTTATTGAAGCCATTTTGGCCACCATATTAAGAAAAATAAGATTAAAAACAAAGAGATGCAGGTTGGACAGAAGGAGAAGTAAACATTTTTAGACAATAAAGATAAAATCCTTGGATCCAGTCATTCTTGAGCCCAGGCCTTCTCAACCTTTAAGTAGTCTGCAACCCCTCTACATAAATCACAGAGCTGAGTGCTTAGGAGGTTGCAGCAAAATGAGCATTATCCCGAGTTTAGGAATGAGAACATGGATATGTAAAATGGTAGCCCATTTCATGTGTCAGGATGCCTTGTCGGAGATTTAGGTTAACGAAGTGTGTTAGAATGATTTCAGAAATGGGGAGGTACATCTGTAGTTGTGGATGTGAATAAAAGCTGAATGAACAGCATTCAACAACAGCAACTTGAATGACTAACACATTCACTTATATTTCTGTGATTACTAAGGTTGAATATATTCTTATATCTTTATTATTTATGTTTTTTCTTCTATAAAATGGCCATTCTTTTGTTCCTTCTTTTTTTACATATTTGTATTTTTAAAACTTATTTGAACATTTTCTTTATATATTCTTGTTTATGAATCATTGGCCAGATATATGTATTACAAATACCTGACTTCAGTTAGTAGTTTATAATTTATTTGTGTGTGTGAGGGAGGCAGGGGGAGAGGGATATCTTTTATTGAAGAGAATTATAATTTTAACATAACCACATTTATTAAAAGTTTTGGGCTTCCCTGGTTGCCCAGTGGGTAGAGAGTCCACCTTGCCGTACAAGGGGCATCAGTTCGATAGCTGGCATGGGAAGAACTCACATGCTGTGAAGTAACTGGACCAATGTGTCCAATTACAAGTCAGCACTCTGGAGTGCATGCACTCAGAGCCTGTGCTCTGCAATGAGAGATGCCACTGCAGTGGGAGGCATACACATGCTAAAGAATAAAGATGAATCAAAATAAATATAAAAATTAAAAGGCATGATAGGGAAAAATATTTAAAATTTTTTTTTAATGGACAGTACTTTTTGTGCTCTCTTGGGAAAAAAAAAATTCCTATGTGGAGAAAACAACAAAGTAATTTTTTCTTATATTTCTTCTAAAATGTTTTGACTTTTATATTTAAGCCTTTACTCTATCAGAAACTTATTTTTATATTGCTGTGAGGTTGATGTGTAATTTCCTTTTCCATCTGGTAAACTATTCCTCTCAGCATAATTTATTGAGCATTCCCTCCTTTCCCTGTAGTGTATCTACACATGCCACATCTGTTTATCTACTGGACTTTTCTTGGGCTCTTTTCTTGGTCTAGAAAGAATTTCTGATCTGTTTAAGGCCATACAGCCATATTTTGCTTCACTTTTTTGTACTTCAGTGATACTGTGGCTCCTTTACTTGGCAGCACAGTTCTTGAATTTTTCTTGTAGTTGTGGATGTGAATAAAAGCTGAATGAACAGCATTCAACAACAGCAACTTGAATGACTAACACATTCACTTATATTTCTGTGATTACTAAGGTTGAATATATTCTTATATCTTTATTATTTATGTTTTTTCTTCTATAAAATGGCCATTCTTTTGTTCCTTCTTTTTTTACATATTTGTATTTTTAAAACTTATTTGAACATTTTCTTTATATATTCTTGTTTATGAATCATTGGCCAGATATATGTATTACAAATACCTGACTTCAGTTAGTAGTTTATAATTTATTTGTGTGTGTGAGGGAGGCAGGGGGAGGGGGATGTCTTGTATTGAAGAGAATTATAATTTTAACATAACCACATTTATTAAAAGTTTTGGGCTTCCCTGGTTGCCCAGTGGGTAGAGAGTCCACCTTGCCGTACAAGGGGCATCAGTTCGATAGCTGGCATGGGAAGAACCCACATGCTGTGAAGTAACTGGACCAATGTGTCCAATTACAAGTCAGCACTCTGGAGTGCATGCACTCAGAGCCTGTGCTCTGCAATGAGAGATGCCACTGCAGTGGGAGGCATACACATGCTAAAGAATAAAGATGAATCAAAATAAATATAAAAATTAAAAGGCATGATAGGGAAAAATATTTAAAATTTTTTTTTAATGGACAGTACTTTTTGTGCTCTCTTGGGAAAAAAAAAATTCCTATGTGGAGAAAACAACAAAGTAATTTTTTCTTATATTTCTTCTAAAATGTTTTGACTTTTATATTTAAGCCTTTACTCTATCAGAAACTTATTTTTATATTGCTGTGAGGTTGATGTGTAATTTCCTTTTCCATCTGGTAAACTATTCCTCTCAGCATAATTTATTGAGCATTCCCTCCTTTCCCTGTAGTGTATCTACACATGCCACATCTGTTTATCTACTGGACTTTTCCTGGGCTCTTTTCTTGGTCTAGAAAGAATTTCTGATCTGTTTAAGGCCATACAGCCATATTTTGCTTCACTTTTTTGTACTTCAGTGATACTGTGGCTCCTACAGTTGAAGATATGTGGCAACGCTAAATCAAGCAAGACTATTGGCACTATTTTCTCAGTAACATTTGTTCATTTCCTATCTCTGTGTCACATGTTTGTAATTCTGGTAATATTAAACCCTTGACCAGCAAAAAGATTGCAGTTCTCTGAACACTCAGATGATGATTAGAGTTCTTAATAAAAATGTATATATTGTTTTTTTCAGACATAAGGCTATTGCACATACTATGGTACAGTATAGTGTAAATATAACTTTTTAATGCACTGAGACACACACAGAAACATTTTTTGACTCACTTTGTAGCAATAGTCACTTTATTTTGATGGTCTGGGACAGAACCCACAGTATCCCTGAGGTATGCCTGTGCTTCATTCCTGGCCTTCATCTGAGCATATGTATGTCTATCTTTTACATATTTATATTTATCTCTGTCCCTTGAGTAGCCCAGGATTTAGCTTGTAAGAATGCTGGTGTTTTCAGCATTTTCTTAAATAAGGGGGAAAAAATGCCTCATCTGAACTATTATCCTCCTGGTATACTGTTTTTGTTTCTGTGTCCTTTTGAACACTTTTCCAAAGATGTTGAAAACTCAGGAAACACAGATTCTTCTTATGAAAACATACTATAATAACACCTGTAAAAACTAAAGCCCAGCAAAAAAAATACATTCTTCAACTAGCACTGTTAATGAATGCCTCATCCTTCTTACTCAGGAGGAATTTTAGGCCTTTTCTTGGACCTGAGCAAAAAGCAAAGTGTCTTACACACTGTGGTTTGTAGGAGATTGTCCTCTCCTCTTTAAATGCTCATTATATGATAGTTTTCTACCTTCTTCTACCTTCTAACATAAATATATCCTTGGATATGGCAGCTGGAGTCAAAAAGTCAGCTGTGAATATTTAATCGATTTTCAAAAACATTGGTGTAGTTCAACTATTGACTAACAAGAACCTCCCAGCTTACATATTGACTAACCTGAACCTCTAATCTCTGGTAAAATTTTAAGGTTATAGTTTACTAAGGAGTGTGGTTTGTCAAAGATTTTTCGTTTAAACAATTGTGCATTGTTTGTCTTCTTATCCTCTATGCAATGCCTCTGTGAAAACTGTAGGAAAAAACCCACTATCTAGTATAAATAAAAGTTATAAGCAAACATTGGAACTAAATGCTAGATTCAAGTGTGAGCTGGTAGAAGAATGTGTTATGGTTGGCGTCTTCCTAGATCTTCTGAGATGTGGTAACTTAAGGAGTGCTCATCAATGCTTGCCTTATTTCTAAATAAGTAAGGTTTGGTAGCATGCAAAATGGTAAAAGTCTTGAACACTCAGATGATGATTAGAGTTCTTAATAAAAATGTATATATTGTTTTTTTCAGACATAAGGCTATTGCACATACTATGGTACAGTATAGTGTAAATATAACTTTTTAATGCACTGAGACACACACAGAAACATTTTTTGACTCACTTTGTAGCAATAGTCACTTTATTTTGATGGTCTGGGACAGAACCCACAGTATCCCTGAGGTATGCCTGTGCTTCATTCCTGGCCTTCATCTGAGCATATGTATGTCTATCTTTTACATATTTATATTTATCTCTGTCCCTTGAGTAGCCCAGGATTTAGCTTGTAAGAATGCTGGTGTTTTCAGCATTTTCTTAAATAAGGGGGGAAAAATGCCTCATCTGAACTATTATCCTCCTGGTATACTGTTTTTGTTTCTGTGTCCTTTTGAACACTTTTCCAAAGATGTTGAAAACTCAGGAAACACAGATTCTTCTTATGAAAACATACTATAATAACACCTGTAAAAACTAAAGCCCAGCAAAAAAAATACATTCTTCAACTAGCACTGTTAATGAATGCCTCATCCTTCTTACTCAGGAGGAATTTTAGGCCTTTTCTTGGACCTGAGCAAAAAGCAAAGTGTCTTACACACTGTGGTTTGTAGGAGATTGTCCTCTCCTCTTTAAATGCTCATTATATGATAGTTTTCTACCTTCTTCTACCTTCTAACATAAATATATCCTTGGATATGGCAGCTGGAGTCAAAAAGTCAGCTGTGAATATTTAATCGATTTTCAAAAACATTGGTGTAGTTCAACTATTGACTAACAAGAACCTCCCAGCTTACATATTGACTAACCTGAACCTCTAATCTCTGGTAAAATTTTAAGGTTATAGTTTACTAAGGAGTGTGGTTTGTCAAAGATTTTTCGTTTAAACAATTGTGCATTGTTTGTCTTCTTATCCTCTATGCAATGCCTCTGTGAAAACTGTAGGAAAAAACCCACTATCTAGTATAAATAAAAGTTATAAGCAAACATTGGAACTAAATGCTAGATTCAAGTGTGAGCTGGTAGAAGAATGTGTTATGGTTGGCGTCTTCCTAGATCTTCTGAGATGTGGTAACTTAAGGAGTGCTCATCAATGCTTGCCTTATTTCTAAATAAGATGGGAAGGGTTTCTTGGGCAAAATTAAGCATGATTCAAGATATGGGTCCATAAAGAACATTTGACCCTAAAGGCTCACGAATTGGATCTTTTGTGAACATGTTTATATATCAAAACTGCTGTATCTTTTCTGGCTTTCTGCCTGCCATTCCTCTCTTTTCATTGCCGCTCAAGGTGGGTCTGAAGGTTTTCTGAATTAACTCACCCATCTCCCTTAACTACCACCTTGAATTGTTTACTTGATTGTGCAATTTAAATTACTTTTGGAGATTTGTTCAATGATTGCAATGTTATTTGACTATATAATGATCACTTTTACTTCAGGTGTCTGCTGTCAAGAATGCCTCTAATTGTGCAGCATGTGACCCCAAGCTGCACAATAGTTCCCTGTGAGTCTTTTAATCATTTTATGTAGAATGTCATGATCTATAAATAAGACTCTATGTTTACTACACCAACATCTCAGTGCATTAAAAAAAAAAAACTTCCTTTCTGCTAAAATGATTTTTTAATCTGATAAATGGATATATTATTTCATGAATAAATTCAAAATTAAAGTTCTGTAAAGTAGAATTTTACTTAGGCAACCAGAAGGCTAACTATCTTAAAAAGCCAGAAGGAAATTTAATTAAAATAGAGAAGTAGACTTGTAAAAGATCAAAAGTTTGCTAGCCTTTTATTTTCGCTTAGCATTAATAAACACCTCTTGATTCACCTACTCATTATGAGTTTTTACAAGTATTAAATTATGACACTGCCACTAAAATTTATGTTTAAGAGAATAATAAAAATTGTGCAAAACAAAGTGTAAGTATTATGTAAAAAATATGATACACAACTGTGTTCTGTGTATGGATTGATTTATATTATATTGAGAAACAATACCTTGTGTATAGAAAAATAACTAGAAGAAAATAACTAAAAGTTATGAGTGATTCTTATGTTGGCATGCCTATACTTATTATTATTCATTTTACTTTCATTTGTCTTTTAAATTTTTTAAAATATATAATATAGATTATCAATTATATAGCATACTAAAATATATGTTGCAGTATTTATGGTAAATATAGTCATAAATATGTATAATTATGTATCTATATGTATATCTTTATACAGTCAAGTAGAAATAAAATTTCAGTATAACACAGTATTTCTGAAATGTCCTGAGTTATCACTTGTAACTTTTCTACCATTGAAAATTGCATTATAGTTATTCATTAAATATAAATGAAAATTATTATTGTACAAAAGTCACTTAGATTCCCCAGAGCTGCACAAAATGGATAATTATATCAGGCTGGTATGAAGTAATAATTTTATTAATACTTTTGAATATGTAGTATTTATTTGAATTTTGGTTACAAAATTATGAAAATATTTCAAAATATTTTGAAAAGATATTTATATGAGTAAATTAATATATACACATAATAATAAAGTAACACATTAAACTGAATAATATAGCTGCTAATGTAGAATTAGACTGAATTACTTAAGGCAAATTTGAATAAGAAATTTTGAAAGATGCAATAGCATGCAAAGTGAAAATACATATGCAAAAATTCTCAAAGGGAAACATTTATCATATAGAAAATGTTATATATTTTACCAAAATGAATTTTTCAAATACTTTGTTAGGTAAATTAAACATTAGATGAGTTGTGTTTAATTTAACAATTTTAATTGTATTCCTAGAGCCTGAGCTGAGCAATACTTTAAAGAATTAACTGGGTTTTAGGTAGGTTAGTAAAGAATTCAATAAAAGAAAATCATGATATGTATCAGGGAGTTGGGGCATTGCTAACAGTGTAGAAAAATCTGGTAAGTTAATGGAAAGAAATACAAGTGGGGCCTAAACAGTGAGGAACTGGAAATATCACTGTATAAATCTCCAAATTTAATTTTCTGCTATGGAGAGTAATGTGTCCAATATTCATCCATTTATGCCATATCACTCTTACAATCCAGTGGAGAAAGCACACATTGATTATTGAGCATTTACTAGCTATTAGACATATTTCTAAACCCTGAACAGTGAGCAAAACAGAAAAAAAAAAAAAGTGCCTTCCTTTATAAGATCTTATCTTAAATACAACAAATTTCAACTAGGACAAAAGTTATGAGTGATTCTTATGTTGGCATGCCTATACTTATTATTATTCATTTTACTTTCATTTGTCTTTTAAATTTTTTAAAATATATAATATAGATTATCAATTATATAGCATACTAAAATATATGTTGCAGTATTTATGGTAAATATAGTCATAAATATGTATAATTATGTATCTATATGTATATCTTTATACAGTCAAGTAGAAATAAAATTTCAGTATAACACAGTATTTCTGAAATGTCCTGAGTTATCACTTGTAACTTTTCTACCATTGAAAATTGCATTATAGTTATTCATTAAATATAAATGAAAATTATTATTGTACAAAAGTCACTTAGATTCCCCAGAGCTGCACAAAATGGATAATTATATCAGGCTGGTATGAAGTAATAATTTTATTAATACTTTTGAATATGTAGTATTTATTTGAATTTTGGTTACAAAATTATGAAAATATTTCAAAATATTTTGAAAAGATATTTATATGAGTAAATTAATATATACACATAATAATAAAGTAACACATTAAACTGAATAATATAGCTGCTAATGTAGAATTAGACTGAATTACTTAAGGCAAATTTGAATAAGAAATTTTGAAAGATGCAATAGCATGCAAAGTGAAAATACATATGCAAAAATTCTCAAAGGGAAACATTTATCATATAGAAAATGTTATATATTTTACCAAAATGAATTTTTCAAATACTTTGTTAGGTAAATTAAACATTAGATGAGTTGTGTTTAATTTAACAATTTTAATTGTATTCCTAGAGCCTGAGCTGAGCAATACTTTAAAGAATTAACTGGGTTTTAGGTAGGTTAGTAAAGAATTCAATAAAAGAAAATCATGATATGTATCAGGGAGTTGGGGCATTGCTAACAGTGTAGAAAAATCTGGTAAGTTAATGGAAAGAAATACAAGTGGGGCCTAAACAGTGAGGAACTGGAAATATCACTGTATAAATCTCCAAATTTAATTTTCTGCTATGGAGAGTAATGTGTCCAATATTCATCCATTTATGCCATATCACTCTTACAATCCAGTGGAGAAAGCACACATTGATTATTGAGCATTTACTAGCTATTAGACATATTTCTAAACCCTGAACAGTGAGCAAAACAGAAAAAAAAAAAAAGTGCCTTCCTTTATAAGATCTTATCTTAAATACAACAAATTTCAACTAGGACAAAAGTGTTTGGGGAAAAGTAGTGATGGGAAAGCAGGATTTAATTTATAAGACAGACCAGAGAGTAGGATAAATGCAAAGGTTTTTATTATTTTATGATCATTCGAAGGACTGAAATCAGATAGACACATAACCTTGTGTAATACCTGGACATTATTATATATCTCTCGGCAATATATGAAATGACCATGGGTGATATAAGAAAAAACTGAATGCAGAACTATTAAGAAGCTAGAGAAGCTAGATGATGTGAAAGTAGAAAATATTTACTACTTGTGCATAAATATGCTGATGTTTCATGATGTTGTTAAAATATGAGATTTGCACGCATGCTCAGTCGCTTCAGTTGTGTCCAACTCTCTGTGACTCTATGGACTGTAGCTCACCAGGCTCTTCTGTCCATGGGATTCTCCAGGCAAGGATACTAGAGTGGGTTGCCATGCCCTCCTCCAGGGGATCTTCCTGACCCAGGAATGGAACCCATGTCTCCTGCATCTCCTGCATTGCAGCAGAATCTTTAAGCAGTAAGCCACCAGGAAGCCCATAAGAGATTTGGTTAAAAAAAATTTTAAAACTTAATTTGAGCTTCTCATTTCAGGGCAGGACCTCACCTGGGACACATTGAATACCATCACTTCAAATCCATGCATAGTTCCCTTAACAAACAGACTTTGGTTATAAACCAAATTTTCAAAACTTAATTGTATTCCTAGAGCCTGAGCTGAGCATACTTTAAAGAATTAACTGGGTTTTAGGTAGGTTAGTAAAGAATTCAATAAAAGAAAATCATGATATGTATCAGGGAGTTGGGGCATTGCTAACAGTGTAGAAAAATCTGGTAAGTTAATGGAAAGAAATACAAGTGGGGCCTAAACAGTGAGGAACTGGAAATATCACTGTATAAATCTCCAAATTTAATTTTCTGCTATGGAGAGTAATGTGTCCAATATTCATCCATTTATGCCATATCACTCTTACAATCCAGTGGAGAAAGCACACATTGATTATTGAGCATTTACTAGCTATTAGACATATTTCTAAACCCTGAACAGTGAGCAAAACAGAAAAAAAAAAAAAGTGCCTTCCTTTATAAGATCTTATCTTAAATACAACAAATTTCAACTAGGACAAAAGTGTTTGGGGAAAAGTAGTGATGGGAAAGCAGGATTTAATTTATAAGACAGACCAGAGAGTAGGATAAATGCAAAGGTTTTTATTATTTTATGATCATTCGAAGGACTGAAATCAGATAGACACATAACCTTGTGTAATACCTGGACATTATTATATATCTCTCGGCAATATATGAAATGACCATGGGTGATATAAGAAAAAACTGAATGCAGAACTATTAAGAAGCTAGAGAAGCTAGATGATGTGAAAGTAGAAAATATTTACTACTTGTGCATAAATATGCTGATGTTTCATGATGTTGTTAAAATATGAGATTTGCACGCATGCTCAGTCGCTTCAGTTGTGTCCAACTCTCTGTGACTCTATGGACTGTAGCTCACCAGGCTCTTCTGTCCATGGGATTCTCCAGGCAAGGATACTAGAGTGGGTTGCCATGCCCTCCTCCAGGGGATCTTCCTGACCCAGGAATGGAACCCATGTCTCCTGCATCTCCTGCATTGCAGCAGAATCTTTAAGCAGTAAGCCACCAGGAAGCCCATAAGAGATTTGGTTAAAAAAATTTTTAAAACTTAATTTGAGCTTCTCATTTCAGGGCAGGACCTCACCTGGGACACATTGAATACCATCACTTCAAATCCATGCATAGTTCCCTTAACAAACAGACTACAGAAGTCAAGTGCACTGATTATCATCATACTTCACCCCTCCTGGTGAAATTTGCTCAGAATTTATCCTTTGCTTCTGTAATCTCTGTAAGATGAATATGTCAAAATTCTCATTTTCACCAAGCCTTATCTCAGTGGTCTGCAGTACTTTGACAGAATATTGGAGAAATTAACCCACATTGATGGCTTAATAAACCTTTATTGACTTCCTTAACAGGTATCATTTGCTCCTCTGTCTGGTGGTCCACCAGTAAATGGAACTTTGTCTGGATTTCACTAATCTGTTATCTATTTTCAACACAGATTTCACTGCCTTGTGGATTACAATACTGCTGACTTTTTAAAAGTTTTAGATAGTCCTCTGTTTTCTCAGATTTCACATTGCAATATGAAATCTTTGTACTTAAACTCCATTTGAACAAAATATGTCTTTTTCTTTAAACATTCAAGTACCAGATGCACAGAGAGAGGTGATGGTCTATGGTGAGGAGCAGAAGGAGGTCAACAGAAACCATGAAGCCTACTCTCAGCATTTATCCCAATCATTCTGCTGTGATCTCTATGACCCAGTCATGCTCTTCAAATGTCCTCTCCGTTATACACTCTGGCATCTCCTTAGCTAACTTCCACCCTTTCTAGTAGAGATGATTCAGCTCCTGTCTGGTAGCACTTAAGCTTCAGGACTTAGGAGATTCAGGATATGAACACCAGATTGTCTCTGACCTAGACACCATACTTTGTGATTCCTAATTTGTTTTTAACACATGACTGTGCCATGAGAAATTTCTCATTAGACTGCTGGCCCTCAGAATCCTGGATAAGAAATAGGTATTTGTTCCAAATTTAGCTGAGAATTAAGGTGGTTCTAAGTGATGCCCAACCTCCATCCCAGAAACACAACCAGGAGCAGTGGGAGAATTCTCAGGTACTTCCACCAACATGAAATATCCCCCACATCTCCTTCCACTCTTTCCTTCTCTCCTTGCAGATAATCTGGCATGCACACTTACGAGAAGACCCTTACTAACTCTACTGGGTGGTATCTTCTTCTAAATCTTTTCATCTGATGGTAATACTTTTCAACTTACATACATTTGGGGACAGTAGTGACTTCATGTCTTTCAGCCCAAATGAAAATTGACAAAATCTTCCCATGGTCCTCTAACCAAGTCTCTATCTTTATTATTTTTCTTTCCCTGCCAATTGAAAAAAAAAGTATGGCATCTTCAGTGTCTTATCTCTCCTACCATTCTTACCATCTGCTGTCACAGGCATCATTGTGATCCTGCCTGTGGCAGATCAGATCACTCCATTTATCCTAAAAGTATTATTGACCTACCATTGCCCACGGAATATTGCTTAGTCACATTATTTAAAAATACAGTATCCTAAGTGATCTGACCCAAATTTACCTTCCTGCCTCTACATTCTACAATTCTATTTAATTTGTGCTTTCCTGACAAGTTTTCCTGACAATTCCTTAATATTTTTTATATATGTCATTTTTGCATTAATCCCTCCATGACTTATTGAATGCCTGATATTTCTCTATGGTACTTTTTAAATGTGTTTGCATTCTTGTGAATTTTTGTGTGTGTTTTGTCACTCAGTTGTGTCCATCTCTTTGTGATCCCATGGGCTATAGCCAACCAGGCCATGAGATTCTCCAGGCCAAAATACTGGAGTGAGTTGTCATGCCTTCTCCAGGGAGGCTTCCTGACCCTGAGTTCAAACCTGGGTATCCTGTACTACAGATGAATTCTTCACCATCAGAGCCATCTGGGAAGCCCAGAGAGTGGTTTTGCTCTCAATCCCATGAGTTGTAGCTTGCCAGGCTCCTCTGTCCATGGAATTCTCCAGGCAAGATTACTGGAATGATTACTATTCTCTCCTTCAAGTGAATTTTCTTTTTTACAAATGTTTATTTTTTAAAAAATTGTGGCCTCTTTTATTGGTCCTTAATTTATTTATTTTCATCTATCTTAATTCTTCAGTTTGTGTGGGCCTCCCATCATGGTGGCCTCTCTGCTTGCAGAGCACCAGCTCTGGGCGCATGCACTCCAGAGCACTTACTGGTAATTGGTCACACTGGTCCAGTCACTCCACAGCATATGGGATCTTCCTGGGTCAGGGATCGAACTGGTGCCCCTTGCACTGCAAGGCTGATTCTTTACCCACTGGACCACTGGGGAAGCCCCAAGTGAATTTTTATGGTTGCGTTAACATTTATCCCCAAATTTCCAAAACACACACACACACACACGTACACACACATAGAAACTTTTTTGATCCGAACTGCCAAAATCCTTTCCTTATACTTCTCTAAAGCACATATTCTTTATCTCATGTTACACCTATTTAAGGCCAAGTCAACTCTTGTACTAGACTACATTTTAAGTTTATTAAATTCAATTTTTCATTAATACTGCATTCCTAGAAAAATGAGTAATACTGTATAAAATGCAAAATAGTCAATATACTTTTGTAATAAGCAATTTATTTTATATTTGAATTGTTTTCTTAGATTATTTTGGTATTGCATTTTGGCGAGGTTTTATTTTACCTAAATCAATTATATCATATATCTGTGTGTGTGTGTGTGCATGCGCATACAGACGCATCATTGTAAAACATATGAATGATTTTGACTCTAAATAATTACAAGCTAGGCAGTCATTTCTAGTTTTTAGAAATTTTTTAGAGAGTAATAGGAAAAATAAAACACTATTTTATATTTCCGGTTGTTAACTTGCTTTGTCTTCTAGAAGCAAAGAGTAAAGTTCAATGTTTTATCTCCATCAGTCTTTTCTGGTCAGTCTCACCGTATTCATTGATTTTCATTCATTCATTCATTCATTCATTTCATTCATTCATTCATTCATTCATTGATTTTATTACCTTGCAGCAGTGTTCAGCATCGTCAATCAGCCCATCAGAATGTTATGAAGTAAGCAATGTGTGCTGTTTTTCGGACATCTCCTTTCTAGTGTAGTTTCAGTTTATTAAAGTCATTTATTCACTCATGAAATTGTAATGAGCCAGATTTTCACACTCATTACTAGAATTGGGCCATGGAGCTTAAAAAGATTAACTTGAGTAAGGTGAAGGTAAAATTTAGTATTCTGCATGCTATTTCAAGTCCTTAAACTGAATGTGTAATATGAACTCAATGAAGTTAAAGGGTAATTTGCAGAATTAATGAAGCGAGGGGAAAAGGTCCTGATATGTAAAAGGAATAAAGTCTACAAAGAAGGGAGTGGTTAGACTCAACTGTGAAGAGAGGGGAAATAATAGAATTGGTTTGATGTTAGTAAAATAACTTAAAAGGTGACATAATAATCAAGACTCCTAGCAGACAGTGAAAGAAAGCAAATTAATGAGCAATGTTAACAGAGGGACCATACATGGGGAAAAATAAAGAAAAAATGCAATATTCCATGGAGTTCATAAACATCAGAAAAAACATTGAAGGCTTAGAACTCTGAAGTTTAATTTCTCTTTTTTTCAGTAAGTATTAAAATTACTGTTTTCCTAAGTCACCTAGAAATATAATTTTATCACCAAGGAAGGGGATCTAATGCACCTGAGATTTTTTTAAAGATCTTTTTACCAGATGTATGCTCTAAAAAGTCTGTATCGTGAAGCAATGGTAAGGAAAACAGAAGCTAAAGGAACCCTCTGAGTTATGCTTCTCTTTGAAGGCTTTAAAAACAACAGTTTAGTTTTCATTTTATAACTGCTGTTTGCCTCACAGTACTGTATCATATTTAGATTCAAAACATTTTTTAAGGATTATTCATGAGGCTTAATGATAATCTACTTCCTTTATTATTTTTCTTTGTGAGACCTACTGAATTTTTCTCTACATTTTTTTTTTCATGGAGAGAAGGATGACAAGGAAGGTCACTTTACCATATTGAACAGATGGATGCAAATAATTGAGCAATATTGAATGTGTTAGCTACCGGCTAACTCAGCTAAATAGATTTAATATTTTTATAGAGCTTAAAGGGCGTCATGTTGTTTCATTACTTTTTCCTGGAAATTAAACTTCTCAAAGTTTTAAAGTAAGAAATCAAAGTAGACATTGGAAAGAAAGAAAGTAGACACTGAAAAAAGTAAAGGCATGTTCACAAGCTCTACTTCGAGGCCCTCAAAGAAGATGTCTTAATTTTTGGGTTCCGAAAGCCTGATAGGGTAAGTTAAGGTGAAGGTAAAATTTAGTATTCTGCATGCTATTTCAAGTCCTTAAACTGAATGTGTAATATGAACTCAATGAAGTTAAAGGGTAATTTGCAGAATTAATGAAGCGAGGGGAAAAGGTCCTGATATGTAAAAGGAATAAAGTCTACAAAGAAGGGAGTGGTTAGACTCAACTGTGAAGAGAGGGGAAATAATAGAATTGGTTTGATGTTAGTAAAATAACTTAAAAGGTGACATAATAATCAAGACTCCTAGCAGACAGTGAAAGAAAGCAAATTAATGAGCAATGTTAACAGAGGGACCATACATGGGGAAAAATAAAGAAAAAATGCAATATTCCATGGAGTTCATAAACATCAGAAAAAACATTGAAGGCTTAGAACTCTGAAGTTTAATTTCTCTTTTTTTCAGTAAGTATTAAAATTACTGTTTTCCTAAGTCACCTAGAAATATAATTTTATCACCAAGGAAGGGGATCTAATGCACCTGAGATTTTTTAAAGATCTTTTTACCAGATGTATGCTCTAAAAAGTCTGTATCGTGAAGCAATGGTAAGGAAAACAGAAGCTAAAGGAACCCTCTGAGTTATGCTTCTCTTTGAAGGCTTTAAAAACAACAGTTTAGTTTTCATTTTATAACTGCTGTTTGCCTCACAGTACTGTATCATATTTAGATTCAAAACATTTTTTAAGGATTATTCATGAGGCTTAATGATAATCTACTTCCTTTATTATTTTTCTTTGTGAGACCTACTGAATTTTTCTCTACATTTTTTTTTTTCATGGAGAGAAGGATGACAAGGAAGGTCACTTTACCATATTGAACAGATGGATGCAAATAATTGAGCAATATTGAATGTGTTAGCTACCGGCTAACTCAGCTAAATAGATTTAATATTTTTATAGAGCTTAAAGGGCGTCATGTTGTTTCATTACTTTTTCCTGGAAATTAAACTTCTCAAAGTTTTAAAGTAAGAAATCAAAGTAGACATTGGAAAGAAAGAAAGTAGACACTGAAAAAAGTAAAGGCATGTTCACAAGCTCTACTTCGAGGCCCTCAAAGAAGATGTCTTAATTTTTGGGTTCCGTTATATCCAATTTTATTTTATGCCATCAAATTATGCTTCAGTAATCTTGATATTGGGCTTCCCCAGTGGCTCAGTGGTAAAGAATCTGCCTGCAATGCAAGAGACCTGGGTTCCATCCCTGGGTTGGGAAAAGCCCCTGGAGGAGGAAATGGCAACCAACTCCAGTATTCCTGCTGGAAAAACTCCAAGGACAGAGGAAACTGGTTGGACTGTGGTTCATACTGTCATGAATAGACACAACTGAGCAACTGAGTGACAAGAAGAAATTCACAGAACTCCTTTAGGTCACAGTGTCCTAAGATAATTATAAAAAGAACAGAATATTTATTGACCACTCATGTCTTTTTCTGAATGTTAAGTTTGTCTTGCAAAGTTACCCCCAAAGTAGACTGACTTAGAAGGCAGCATAATTTACAATACTATTACTTTCAATAAATAGTTGGTCTTATTTGTAATACTAAGGTCACGATTTTTTTTTTTTTTTGGTCACTTCTACTGGTCGTTCGTTTATCTATTTTCATCCATCTTTGTTCTTTGACCTGTGTGGGCCTCCCATCGCAGTGGCCTGTCACTGCAAGAGCATCAGCTCTGGGCACACGCACTCCAGAGCTGAGCTCAGTAGTTGGACACATCAGTTCAGCCGCTCTGTGGCACGTGGGATCTTCCCAGGCCAGGGATCGAACTGGTGCCCCATGCACTACAAGGCAGTGTCCTTACCCACTGGACCACCAGGGAAGCCCTAAGGTCACAATTTTTAAGTACTTATGGCTTTACTTAAATCCAGTGTGTTTGGTGAAACATACTTATTGAAATTTCAAATTAATATTATGTTAAAAGGAGTTATAAAGCATTTTATAAATATCTTGCATATTTATATTAATACATGCATACTTTGCTACCGGCTAACTCAGCTAAATAGATTTAATATTTTTATAGAGCTTAAAGGGCGTCATGTTGTTTCATTACTTTTTCCTGGAAATTAAACTTCTCAAAGTTTTAAAGTAAGAAATCAAAGTAGACATTGGAAAGAAAGAAAGTAGACACTGAAAAAAGTAAAGGCATGTTCACAAGCTCTACTTCGAGGCCCTCAAAGAAGATGTCTTAATTTTTGGGTTCCGTTATATCCAATTTTATTTTATGCCATCAAATTATGCTTCAGTAATCTTGATATTGGGATTCCCGAGTGGCTCAGTGGTAAAGAATCTGCCTGCAATGCAAGAGACCTGGGTTCCATCCCTGGGTTGGGAAAAGCCCCTGGAGGAGGAAATGGCAACCAACTCCAGTATTCCTGCTGGAAAAACTCCAAGGACAGAGGAAACTGGTTGGACTGTGGTTCATACTGTCATGAATAGACACAACTGAGCAACTGAGTGACAAGAAGAAATTCACAGAACTCCTTTAGGTCACAGTGTCCTAAGATAATTATAAAAAGAACAGAATATTTATTGACCACTCATGTCTTTTTCTGAATGTTAAGTTTGTCTTGCAAAGTTACCCCCAAAGTAGACTGACTTAGAAGGCAGCATAATTTACAATACTATTACTTTCAATAAATAGTTGGTCTTATTTGTAATACTAAGGTCACGATTTTTTTTTTTTTTTTGGTCACTTCTACTGGTCGTTCGTTTATCTATTTTCATCCATCTTTGTTCTTTGACCTGTGTGGGCCTCCCATCGCAGTGGCCTGTCACTGCAAGAGCATCAGCTCTGGGCACACGCACTCCAGAGCTGAGCTCAGTAGTTGGACACATCAGTTCAGCCGCTCTGTGGCACGTGGGATCTTCCCAGGCCAGGGATCGAACTGGTGCCCCATGCACTACAAGGCAGTGTCCTTACCCACTGGACCACCAGGGAAGCCCTAAGGTCACAATTTTTAAGTACTTATGGCTTTACTTAAATCCAGTGTGTTTGGTGAAACATACTTATTGAAATTTCAAATTAATATTATGTTAAAAGGAGTTATAAAGCATTTTATAAATATCTTGCATATTTATATTAATACATGCATACTTTGAATCTTGAAGAAGCTTAAGAGATTTCTCAGTATTAACAGGCATGGTGGTAAAAAGCTCAGTCATATAGACAAGGGTCTAGACTTGTGTAATCTTGGTTTGTCACTTCCTCTCTGGTCAATTTGTTGTGCTGTAAAATAAGAAAATTGAGGTAGTTAATACATAAGATCTCTTACAGATATATACACCTAAATTCATGTTGTTTTATCTAAATTTTAAAAATTTTTAATGGACTTTCATTTAGAATATATTTATAGTGAAAGAAAAGTGTAAAAAGAATATCACTATTAGACTTGTTAGTAACATTGTACTTTAAGACAGTACATTTGTCACAATTAATGACCAATTGATGCACAATTATTAACTAAAGTTCATATTGTAGTTGAATGTCATTAATTCTAGCCTAGTAGTCTTTTTTATATTCCAGTGTCCCATCTAGGATACCATATTACATTTAGTCATCAAATCTCCTTAGTCTCTTCTTGGTTGTGCTAGATTCCTGGACTTTCCTCATTTTGGATGGCATTAGTGATTTTCAGGAGAATTGACTAAGTCTGTTTTCCACTGTTGGGATTTTTCTGATATTTCTCAGATGATTAGGGTATACTCTAGGTTTTTGTAGGAAGCCCACAGAGGAAAAATGCCATTTTAATCACATCATATCAAGGGTATGTACTATCAACAAGATGTGTCACTGTTGATGTTGACCTTGATGACATGAGAAAGTGTTCCATCCTCTTGAGAGTGCAGTGTCTACAATAATTATTTGGAATTCTATTGCAGGGGAGATTTTTCTCATCTTACTCAGATTATATATTTAATCAATTATTTGTATCAGTAGAGACTCAAGAACATTTATTTTATAAATCAGCTTTATTTGGGTTTCCCAGGTGGCACTAATGTTAAAGATCCCACCCGCCAGTGCAGGAGACATAAGAGAACTGAGTTCAACCCCTGAGTCAGGAAGATCCACTGAAGGAGGGCATGACAACCCATTCCAGTATTCTTGCCTGGAGAATCCCATGGACAGAGGAGCCTGGCAGGCTATGGTCATAGGGCCTCAAAGAGTTGGACATGACTGAAAAGACTTAGCACATACACACCCATAGTATTACTTATTTATTCCTCAAATTGTTCTAGCTTTGGTCATTAGAAGTTCCTTCAGCTGGCTGCTATATCTTTTTTTTTTCATTTTAAACTTTTATTTTACTTTTAACTTTTACAGAGTTGTATTGTTTACAGATATGTATGTTTCCAGATTAGTCATACGTATATGCCCCCCGCATCCCACCCCTCCAGACTGTCACACAGCACCCCTGCAGGATCCCCTTTTCTCACAGAGCAATGATTATAGCTATTTTCTTCACATATGATAGTACAGGCCTTCATGCTACTTCTTTTATGCCTCCCACCCACTGTTCATTCCTACAATGTCCATATGTCCACTGTCCCTGTCTGTTTCTCCATTAATGACCAATTGATGCACAATTATTAACTAAAGTTCATATTGTAGTTGAATGTCATTAATTCTAGCCTAGTAGTCTTTTTTATATTCCAGTGTCCCATCTAGGATACCATATTACATTTAGTCATCAAATCTCCTTAGTCTCTTCTTGGTTGTGCTAGATTCCTGGACTTTCCTCATTTTGGATGGCATTAGTGATTTTCAGGAGAATTGACTAAGTCTGTTTTCCACTGTTGGGATTTTTCTGATATTTCTCAGATGATTAGGGTATACTCTAGGTTTTTGTAGGAAGCCCACAGAGGAAAAATGCCATTTTAATCACATCATATCAAGGGTATGTACTATCAACAAGATGTGTCACTGTTGATGTTGACCTTGATGACATGAGAAAGTGTTCCATCCTCTTGAGAGTGCAGTGTCTACAATAATTATTTGGAATTCTATTGCAGGGGAGATTTTTCTCATCTTACTCAGATTATATATTTAATCAATTATTTGTATCAGTAGAGACTCAAGAACATTTATTTTATAAATCAGCTTTATTTGGGTTTCCCAGGTGGCACTAATGTTAAAGATCCCACCCGCCAGTGCAGGAGACATAAGAGAACTGAGTTCAACCCCTGAGTCAGGAAGATCCACTGAAGGAGGGCATGACAACCCATTCCAGTATTCTTGCCTGGAGAATCCCATGGACAGAGGAGCCTGGCAGGCTATGGTCATAGGGCCTCAAAGAGTTGGACATGACTGAAAAGACTTAGCACATACACACCCATAGTATTACTTATTTATTCCTCAAATTGTTCTAGCTTTGGTCATTAGAAGTTCCTTCAGCTGGCTGCTATATCTTTTTTTTTTCATTTTAAACTTTTATTTTACTTTTAACTTTTACAGAGTTGTATTGTTTACAGATATGTATGTTTCCAGATTAGTCATACGTATATGCCCCCCGCATCCCACCCCTCCAGACTGTCACACAGCACCCCTGCAGGATCCCCTTTTCTCACAGAGCAATGATTATAGCTATTTTCTTCACATATGATAGTACAGGCCTTCATGCTACTTCTTTTATGCCTCCCACCCACTGTTCATTCCTACAATGTCCATATGTCCACTGTCCCTGTCTGTTTCTCCATTGCTTCACTGCATGTGCCATCATCACCATCCTACTAGATTCCATATATATCTGTTGTATATTGTACTTGTCTTTCTCTTTTTGACTGACTTTATTTTTATGATAAGTTCTAGATCCAGACACCTCATTAGGGCTGGTTCTTCTGTATTTCTTTATGCAGATGTGTAATAGTCCATTGTATATATATACCAAAGCTTTTGTATCCATTTGTTCGTTGATGGGTGTCTAGGTTGTTTCCATGTTCTAGCTATTGTATAGAGAGCTGCAGTGAACATTGGGGAACAGGTGCTTCTTTCAGATTTGATTTCATCAGGGTATAAGCCTAAGAATGGGATTGCTGGGTCATAGGGTGCTTCTATTTTTAGTTTTTTAAGAAATCTCCATACTGTCTTCCATAGAGGCTGTATCAATTGACATTCCCACCAGCAATGCAAGAGTGTTCTCTTTTCTCTGCACCCTCTCCAGCATTTATTGTCTGTCAATTTGTGGATGATGGCCATTCTGATGGGTGTGAGGTGATATCTCATTGTAGTTTTGATTTGCATTTCTCTAATTATAAGTGAAGTTGAGCATTGTTTCATGTGCTTTTGGGCCATCTGTATGTCGTATTTGGAGAGGTGTCTGTTTAGGTCCTTTTCCCATTTTTTGATTGGGTTGTTCATTTTTCCAGTGCTGAGTTGTCTGAATTGCTTGTAGATTTTAGAAATTAATTCTTTGTCTGTTGTTTTGTTTGCTATGATTTTCTCCCATTCTGTGGGTTCTCTGTTCAGCTTTTTTGTGATTTCATTTTGCTGTACAAAAGCTTTTAAGTTTCATTAGGTCCCACATGCTCATTTTTCTTTTTAGTTCCACTATTCTAGTAGGTGGGTCAGAGAAGATGTTGCTTTGATTTATGTCCTTGAGTGCTTTGCCTATATTCTCCTCTAAGAGTTTGATGGTTTCTGGTCTTACATTTAGGTCTTTAATCCATTTTGAGTTGATCTTAGTCCCCTGCAGGATCCCTTTTCTCACAGAGCAATGATTATAGCTATTTTCTTCACATATGATAGTACCGGTTTTCATGCTACTTCTTTTATGCCTCCCACCCACTGTTCATTCCTACAATGTCCATATGTCCACTGTCCCTGTCTGTTTCTCCATTGCTTCACTGCATGTGCCATCATCACCATCCTACTAGATTCCATATATATCTGTTGTATATTGTACTTGTCTTTCTCTTTTTGACTGACTTTATTTTTATGATAAGTTCTAGATCCAGACACCTCATTAGGGCTGGTTCTTCTGTATTTCTTTATGCAGATGTGTAATAGTCCATTGTATATATATACCAAAGCTTTTGTATCCATTTGTTCGTTGATGGGTGTCTAGGTTGTTTCCATGTTCTAGCTATTGTATAGAGAGCTGCAGTGAACATTGGGGAACAGGTGCTTCTTTCAGATTTGATTTCATCAGGGTATAAGCCTAAGAATGGGATTGCTGGGTCATAGGGTGCTTCTATTTTTAGTTTTTTAAGAAATCTCCATACTGTCTTCCATAGAGGCTGTATCAATTGACATTCCCACCAGCAATGCAAGAGTGTTCTCTTTTCTCTGCACCCTCTCCAGCATTTATTGTCTGTCAATTTGTGGATGATGGCCATTCTGATGGGTGTGAGGTGATATCTCATTGTAGTTTTGATTTGCATTTCTCTAATTATAAGTGAAGTTGAGCATTGTTTCATGTGCTTTTGGGCCATCTGTATGTCGTATTTGGAGAGGTGTCTGTTTAGGTCCTTTTCCCATTTTTTGATTGGGTTGTTCATTTTTCCAGTGCTGAGTTGTCTGAATTGCTTGTAGATTTTAGAAATTAATTCTTTGTCTGTTGTTTTGTTTGCTATGATTTTCTCCCATTCTGTGGGTTCTCTGTTCAGCTTTTTTGTGATTTCATTTTGCTGTACAAAAGCTTTTAAGTTTCATTAGGTCCCACATGCTCATTTTTCTTTTTAGTTCCACTATTCTAGTAGGTGGGTCAGAGAAGATGTTGCTTTGATTTATGTCCTTGAGTGCTTTGCCTATATTCTCCTCTAAGAGTTTGATGGTTTCTGGTCTTACATTTAGGTCTTTAATCCATTTTGAGTTGATCTTAGTGTATGGTGTCAGGGAATGTTCCAACTTCATTTTTTTGCATGAAGCTGTCCAATTTTCCCAGTACCATTTGTTGAAGAGGTTGTCTTTGTCCCATTTTAGATTTTTATCTCCTTAACATAAGATATCCATAGGTGTGTGGGCCTATCTCTGGGTTCTCTATCTTGTTCCATTGGTCTATATTTCTGTTTTTGTGCCAGTACCATACTGCCTTGATGACTACTGCTTTGTAGTAGAGTCTGAAGTTGGGGAGGCTGATCCCTCCAGCTCCATTCTTCTTCCTCAGGATAGCTTTGGCTATTCTAGGTCTTTTGTGTTTCCATATGAACTGTGCTATTCTTTGGTCTAGTTCTGTGAAGAATGTCATTGATAGTTTGATAGGAATCACATTGAATCTATAGATGACATTTGGTAGTTTGGTCATTTTCACAATATTGATTCTTCCGACCCAGGAACATGGAATATCTCTGCATCTATTGAAGTTTTCTTTAATTTCTCTCGTGAGTGTCTTGTAATTTTCTGTATACAGTTCTTTTGTTTGTTTGGGTAGGTTTATTCCTAGGTATTTGATTCTTTTGGTTGTGATGGTGAAGGGGATTGCCTTTTTGATTTCATTTCCTGATTTTTCATTGTTTGTGTATAGGAATACCAGTGATTTCTGTGTGTTGATTTTGTATGCCACGACTTTGCTGAATTCATTGATTAGCTCTAGTAGTTTTGTAATAGCGTCTTTGGGATTTTCTATGTATAATATCATGTCGTCTGCGAATAGAGAGAGTTTGACTTCTTCCTTCCCAATCTGGATTCCTTTTATTTCTTTCTCTTCTCTTATTGCTGTTGCTAGCACTTCCAGGACAATGTTGAATAATAGTGGTGAAAGTGGACACCCTTGTCATGTTCCTGATCTTAGAGGGAATGCTTTCAGTTTTTCACCATTGAGCATAATGTTTGCTGTGGGCTTCTCATATTTGGCTTTCACTCTGTTGAGACAGGTTCGTTTTATGCCCATTTTTTGAAACGTTTTTATCATAAATGGATGTTGTACTTTGTTGTAGGCTTTTTCTGCATCTATTGAGATTATCATGTGATTTTTGTCTCTCAATTTGTTTGTAGGGGACGGTTACAATTCAGCGGCCTTGCCTCTCCGCCCTTCCTGTATAGCAACAGCCTATTATGACACGACAAGTACCTTATCGCTAGCCTATCACTCGACGCCTTTAGGCCTGAACCTATAGTTGGTCAGCGGGCCAGCCAAGCAAGATCAGAGCCAATCCTCTGCGGGCTTGCCTCCCCTTCTGCCTGTGGATAGCATATAAACCTTTACCAGGAAATAAAATTTCAGAGCTTGATCAGAATACCTGTCTTGCTCTCGTTCTTTCGCGCCTCCTGTCCCTCCCCACCCTGCTCTTCTTCCTCCAGGCGTCTCACTGAATAGAAGACCCCGCAGGCCGGGGCATTTGTTGATATGGTGGATCACATTGATTGTTTTGCAGATATTGAAGAATCCTTGCATGCCTGGGATGAGCCCGATTTGATCATGATGTATGAGCTTTTTGATGTGTTGTTGAATTCTGTTTGCTAGGATTTTGTTGAGGATTTTGGCGTCTAAATTCATCAGTGAAACTGGCCTATATTTTTCATTTTGTGTTGTCTTTGCCAGGCTTTGGCATCAGGGTGATGGCGGCCTCATAGAATGTGTTTGGAAGTGTTTCTTCCCGTGCAGGTTTTTGGAAGAGTTTTAGAAGGACAGGCATTAGCTCTTCTTTCAATGTTTGGTAGAATTCACCTGTGAAGCCATCAGGCCCGGGCTTTTATTTTGGGGTAGATTTCTGATCACAAATTCGATTTCTGAGCTTGTGATTGGGTTGTTCAAAGTTTTTGTTTCTTCCTGGCTCAGTCTTGGGAGGTTAATCTTCTCTAAGAAACTGTAAATTTCTTCCAGGTTGTCCAGTTTGTTGCCATATAGTTTTTCATAATAGTCTCGTATAATCCATGGGATTTCTGCATTATCTGTTGTAATCTCTCCTTTTTCATTTTGATTTTCGTGATCTGTTCTTCTCTCTGTTTTTCTTGATGAGTCTGGCCAGTGGCTTCTCAATTTTGTTTATCTTTTCAAAGAGCCAGCTTTTTGTTTTATTTGTCTTTAGTATTGTTTCTTTCGTTTCTTTTTCATTTATTTCTGCTCTGATCATTATGATTTCCCTGCTTCTGCTGGCTCTGGGGTGTTTTTATTCTTCTTTCTCCAGTTGTTTTAAGTATAAGGTTACGTCGTCTGAGATTTTCCTATTTTCTTGAGGTAAAATTGAATTCCTATAAACTTCCCTCTTAGAACTGCTTTTGCAGTATCCCATAGGTTTTGCACTGTCGTGTGTTCATTGTCATTTTCTTCTAGGAATTTTTTAATTTCTCCTTTTATTTGCTCGGTAGTCAGTTGGTTTTTTAGGTATGTGTTGTTTAATCTCCATGTGTTTGTGTTTTTAGCGGGTTTTTTTTCCTGTAGTTGATCTCTAGTCTCATTGCATTGTGGTCCGAGAAGATGGTTGATATAATTTCAGTTTTCTTGAATTGACTGAGGTTTGATTTGTGGCCCAAGATGCAGTCTATCCTGGAGAATGTTCCATGAGCACTTGAGAAGAAAGTGTATTCTTCTGCTTTTGGATGGAACGTCCTAGAGATAGCAATGAGGTCCATTTCTTCTAGTGTGGCATGTAAGGCTTGTGTTTCTTTATTAATTTTCTGTTTGGATGATCTGTCCATTGGTGTGAGAGGAGTGTTAGAGTCTCCTACTATGATTGTGTTAGTGTCGATGTCTTCATGTCTGAAAGTGTTTGTCTTATGTATTGGGGTGCTCCTGCATTGGGTGCATAGATATTTATGATTGTTATGTCTTCCTCTTGGATCGATTCCTTGATCATTATGTAGTGTCCTGCCTTGTCTCTTCTAATCTTCTTTATTTTGAGGTCAATTTTGTCTGATATGAGGATTGCTACTCCAGCTTTCTTTTGATTTCCATTTGCATGGAATATCTTTTTCCAGCCTCTCACTTTCAGTCTATGAGTGTCTCTAGGTCTGAAGTGAGTTTCTTGGAGGCAGCATATTTAGGGGTTTAGCCACTCTGTGTCTTTTGATTGCCATAGTTTTTCATAATAGTCTCGTATAATCCATGGGATTTCTGCATTATCTGTTGTAATCTCTCCTTTTTCATTTTGATTTTCGTGATCTGTTCTTCTCTCTGTTTTTCTTGATGAGTCTGGCCAGTGGCTTCTCAATTTTGTTTATCTTTTCAAAGAGCCAGCTTTTTGTTTTATTTGTCTTTAGTATTGTTTCTTTCGTTTCTTTTTCATTTATTTCTGCTCTGATCATTATGATTTCCCTGCTTCTGCTGGCTCTGGGGTGTTTTTATTCTTCTTTCTCCAGTTGTTTTAAGTATAAGGTTAGGTCGTCTGAGATTTTCCTATTTTCTTGAGGTAAAATTGAATTCCTATAAACTTCCCTCTTAGAACTGCTTTTGCAGTATCCCATAGGTTTTGCACTGTCGTGTGTTCATTGTCATTTTCTTCTAGGAATTTTTTAATTTCTCCTTTTATTTGCTCGGTAGTCAGTTGGTTTTTTAGGTATGTGTTGTTTAATCTCCATGTGTTTGTGTTTTTAGCGGGTTTTTTTTCCTGTAGTTGATCTCTAGTCTCATTGCATTGTGGTCCGAGAAGATGGTTGATATAATTTCAGTTTTCTTGAATTGACTGAGGTTTGATTTGTGGCCCAAGATGCAGTCTATCCTGGAGAATGTTCCATGAGCACTTGAGAAGAAAGTGTATTCTTCTGCTTTTGGATGGAACGTCCTAGAGATAGCAATGAGGTCCATTTCTTCTAGTGTGGCATGTAAGGCTTGTGTTTCTTTATTAATTTTCTGTTTGGATGATCTGTCCATTGGTGTGAGAGGAGTGTTAGAGTCTCCTACTATGATTGTGTTAGTGTCGATGTCTTCATGTCTGAAAGTGTTTGTCTTATGTATTGGGGTGCTCCTGCATTGGGTGCATAGATATTTATGATTGTTATGTCTTCCTCTTGGATCGATTCCTTGATCATTATGTAGTGTCCTGCCTTGTCTCTTCTAATCTTCTTTATTTTGAGGTCAATTTTGTCTGATATGAGGATTGCTACTCCAGCTTTCTTTTGATTTCCATTTGCATGGAATATCTTTTTCCAGCCTCTCACTTTCAGTCTATGAGTGTCTCTAGGTCTGAAGTGAGTTTCTTGGAGGCAGCATATTTATGGGTCGTGTTTTTGAATCCATTCAGCCACTCTGTGTCTTTTGATTGGGGCATTTAGTTCATTGACATTCAAAGTAATTATTGATACAAATGATCCTATTGTCATCTTCTTAGATGTTATGATGTCTTTGCTTTGTGGATCTTCTTCTTTTATACTTGTTGTCTATATAAGTCCCTTTAACACTTGTTGTAAGGCTGGTTTGGTGTGACTAAATTCTTTTAATTTTTGCTTGTCTGTAAAGCTTTTGATTTCTCCATCAATTTTGAATGAGATCTTGCAGGGTAGAGGATTCTTGGTTGCAAATTATTCTCTTTTAGCTGTTTAAATGTGTCCTGCCATTCCCTTCTGGCCTGCAGAGTTTCTGTGGAAAGATCAGCTGTTAAACATATGGGCTTTCCCTTGTATGTCACTAGTTGCTTTTCCCTTGCTGCTTTGAGAATTCTGTCTTTGTGTTTAATTTGTGTTAGCTTCATTAATATGTGTCTTGGTGTGTTTCTTCTCGGATTGATTCTGTATGGTACTCTTTGTGCTTCTTGGACTTGATTGACTATTTCTTTTCCCATGTTGGGGAAATTTTCAACTAGAATCTCTTCAAAAATTTTCTCATAGCCTTTCTTTTTTCATTCTTCTTCTGGAACCCCTATAATTCGAATATTGGTGCGTTTGATATTATCGCAGAGGTCTCTGAGGCTGTCCTCGGCTCTTTTCATTCTTTGAGCTAGAGTCTGTTTTTCAGCAGTTACTTCCACCATTCTATCTTCCAGCTCACTTATCCAGTCTTCTGTCTCAGATACTCTGCTCTTGATTCCTTCTACAGTATTTTTAAGTTCAGCAATTGAGTTGTTTGTCTCTGTTACTTTTTCGGTAAGTTCTTGTGTTTCTTTATTCAGTGTGTTAGTTGTGTCTTGCAATTTCTCTGAAATTCTGTTTTCATTGTCTTTGATCATCTTTACCATCATTTTTCTGAAATCACTTTCAGAAAGTTTGTCCAAATTCTCTTCATTGATTTGATCTTGTGTGTTTGTAGATTGTTCCTTCACTTGTGTGGTATTTCTCTGCCATTTCATTGTTCTTATTAATTTTTTAACTGACTCTGTTTGTGATTTCCTTTTCCAAGACTTTGAGTTACGTCTGTTGGTGTTTGTTGTTTGGATGGGGCTTCTTATTCTGGTTGATGCTGGTGGTGGGGTGATGTCTTGACTTGCATACAAGTGATTACTTTTGTTGGCATTCTCACTTATGTACTCCTCTCCAGTGTTAGATGTTCTCTACTATTGTATAGTTGTGGAGTCACTGCTCCCTCCCTAAAGCCCCGGAGCTTGTTGCCTGACCAGGGAATGAATATTTCACGGCTGGTTTGTTATGGCATTAAATGATATTAAAACATATATACACAAATGAGAAACAGAAGGTATACCTTTGACAAATGGCAATTAAAGTATTATGCAAATACTATCTAGTTTATTGAATTATACACAGAAACATATACCGCTGTAACTTAACCCAAGCATTCCAACCCAAAATACAGTACAATATGTTAGCACGGTGAATAGAGAAGACAAGAATGATATCCACCAGTTAATAACCAAACTAAGTAGAGCACCATTGGAGAATAATGCTAGAGCAGGGTCCCCATTGGGGATAAGGCAATGAGGACAGAACAGACTAAGAAATATGGTGGGAAAAGGGAAAAAGAGAAAGGGAGGATAGAAGAGAAATATAGAATAATACTGCAATTTAGTGCTATAGGAAAGGAGCATCAGAGAAAGCAAAGAATTATAGAGGAAGTAGTAGTACAAATGAAAAATTTAAAAATTAAAACAGAGATATGTATATGGAAAAATATAGTAAGACAAAACAAAACAATAAAACAAACAAAACCCCACAGAAACTTAAAAGGCCAATGGGGAACTTATCGTTTGAAATTCTGTTTTCAGTGTCTTTGATCATCTTTACTATCATTCTTCTGAAATCACTTTCAGAAAGTTTGTCCAAATTCTTTTTTTCATTGAGTTGTGTCTTGCAATTTCTCTGAAATTCTGTTTTCAGTGTCTTTGATCATCTTTACTATCATTCTTCTGAAATCACTTTCAGAAAGTTTGTCCAAATTCTCTTCATTGATTTGATCTTGTGTGTTTGTAGATTGTTCCTTCACTTGTGTGGTATTTCTCTGCCATTTCATTGTTCTTATTAATTTTTTAACTGACTCTGTTTGTGATTTCCTTTTCCAAGACTTTGAGTTACGTCTGTTGGTGTTTGTTGTTTGGATGGGGCTTCTTATTCTGGTTGATGCTGGTGGTGGGGTGATGTCTTGACTTGCATACAAGTGATTACTTTTGTTGGCATTCTCACTTATGTACTCCTCTCCAGTGTTAGATGTTCTCTACTATTGTATAGTTGTGGAGTCACTGCTCCCTCCCTAAAGCCCCGGAGCTTGTTGCCTGACCAGGGAATGAATATTTCACGGCTGGTTTGTTATGGCATTAAATGATATTAAAACATATATACACAAATGAGAAACAGAAGGTATACCTTTGACAAATGGCAATTAAAGTATTATGCAAATACTATCTAGTTTATTGAATTATACACAGAAACATATACCGCTGTAACTTAACCCAAGCATTCCAACCCAAAATACAGTACAATATGTTAGCACGGTGAATAGAGAAGACAAGAATGATATCCACCAGTTAATAACCAAACTAAGTAGAGCACCATTGGAGAATAATGCTAGAGCAGGGTCCCCATTGGGGATAAGGCAATGAGGACAGAACAGACTAAGAAATATGGTGGGAAAAGGGAAAAAGAGAAAGGGAGGATAGAAGAGAAATATAGAATAATACTGCAATTTAGTGCTATAGGAAAGGAGCATCAGAGAAAGCAAAGAATTATAGAGGAAGTAGTAGTACAAATGAAAAATTTAAAAATTAAAACAGAGATATGTATATGGAAAAATATAGTAAGACAAAACAAAAACAATAAAAACAAACAAAACCCCCACAGAAACTTAAAAGGCCAATGGGGAACCCGAAGTTTATACTAAAATAAAATGTGTTGTTTAAAAGGAAAAAGAAGAAAAAAATTATGTAAGCTTGAATATATTCAGTCTTACTGATAAGATTAGTAGCTTCAATAGAATTCAATGGAGGAAATAAACACACCCACTCTCACACACCCAAAAAAACCAAAAAACAAAAAAACCCAACCAACCAACCAAACAAACAAAAAAAATGGGGAGTGCACTGAGTGGGTTTGGAAATAGGGGGAAAAGACTATTGAAACAAAACAATACAATACAAAAAAAAGGCAATAAAAAAGAATAAGGAATAAAATGAAATTTTAAAAATCCAGCAATAACTCCAGCTTCAGACAAAATGTGAAAACAGTGTTTATGTTCTTTTGTCTCTTGATGACTATTCAGGAATTATCAGTCTTTTTCTTGCCTCTGGCAGTGGTTGGATCTGAAGACCTCTTTTAGTGCTTGTTTATTTCGGCCTATTCCAGAACTAAAAGGCCCACCCAGGCTGGCCCTGGGAGTTTCTTAATCCTTAATACAAATCCCTTTTCTTGCTGGGTGGAGCTATGTTCCCTCCCTGTAGTTTGACCAGCAGCCCTGTAGTTTGACCAGCAGCCAAACTACACTAGGGAAAATGGCGTCTGTCTCACAAAGTATTTATTCCCACACACTCTATGGGAAGCACTTCCACAGTGACCCCGACCCCGCTCCAGGCCACCTTCGACCCTGTCATGGTGGGAGACGTCAGATTCCTCAGAGGTGATTCTGACTCAGTCTCCTGCAGGATTGCTATTCCCCTTTCCTGGATCACAGTGTGCCCAGTTTCCAGTCCTCCTCGGCATCTCTCTGATCGGGTTAATGATAACCTCCTTCAAAGGCAATTGAGTGCCATCCTTCCGAGGACTGCTCAAGGGCACTTCTAGCTCAAGGGAGCACTTGGACCCTCTAAAGCAGGTCTGGCTCAGTCCCTTGTGTGTGTCACTGCTCCTTTCCCGGGTCTTGATTTGCCACAGGCTTTGCGCATTTGGCCCACCCAGCCTCTCTGGCAGGTATGAGGTTTGACTTTTAAAAGTGTGATTTCGCCCCCTCCTACTGTTTTGTTGCAGCATCTCCTTTGTTCTTCGATGTGGGGTATCTTTTTTGTGATCAGATCCAACTTCCTCCTGTCGATGGTTTTTCAGGAACTTGTTGCAATTCAGGCGATTTTGCAGGAGAGATAAGTGCACGTCCTTCTACACCGCCATCTTAGCTCCACCCTGGCTGCTATATCTTTTTGATATACCCCCATCACTGTGTGTGTATGGAAGGTACTTTCTGACACTACAAGATGTTTGAAGTTCATCCCATATATTTCCTGCCCAACTCTTAAAATAAATCATTTATCCAATAAGCTTTGGTTCCTTTTATTAGACAGTGGTACTAGAAACCAAAATCTGGGGCTAGTAAGCTTTGTTGCTGCTAGGTTGTCATTGCTTCTAGATGTTTTTAGCCAATAGAAACAGTGTTTATGTTCTTTTGTCTCTTGATGACTATTCAGGAATTATCAGTCTTTTTCTTGCCTCTGGCAGTGGTTGGATCTGAAGACCTCTTTTAGTGCTTGTTTATTTCGGCCTATTCCAGAACTAAAAGGCCCACCCAGGCTGGCCCTGGGAGTTTCTTAATCCTTAATACAAATCCCTTTTCTTGCTGGGTGGAGCTATGTTCCCTCCCTGTAGTTTGACCAGCAGCCCTGTAGTTTGACCAGCAGCCAAACTACACTAGGGAAAATGGCGTCTGTCTCACAAAGTATTTATTCCCACACACTCTATGGGAAGCACTTCCACAGTGACCCCGACCCCGCTCCAGGCCACCTTCGACCCTGTCATGGTGGGAGACGTCAGATTCCTCAGAGGTGATTCTGACTCAGTCTCCTGCAGGATTGCTATTCCCCTTTCCTGGATCACAGTGTGCCCAGTTTCCAGTCCTCCTCGGCATCTCTCTGATCGGGTTAATGATAACCTCCTTCAAAGGCAATTGAGTGCCATCCTTCCGAGGACTGCTCAAGGGCACTTCTAGCTCAAGGGAGCACTTGGACCCTCTAAAGCAGGTCTGGCTCAGTCCCTTGTGTGTGTCACTGCTCCTTTCCCGGGTCTTGATTTGCCACAGGCTTTGCGCATTTGGCCCACCCAGCCTCTCTGGCAGGTATGAGGTTTGACTTTTAAAAGTGTGATTTCGCCCCCTCCTACTGTTTTGTTGCAGCATCTCCTTTGTTCTTCGATGTGGGGTATCTTTTTTGTGATCAGATCCAACTTCCTCCTGTCGATGGTTTTTCAGGAACTTGTTGCAATTCAGGCGATTTTGCAGGAGAGATAAGTGCACGTCCTTCTACACCGCCATCTTAGCTCCACCCTGGCTGCTATATCTTTTTGATATACCCCCATCACTGTGTGTGTATGGAAGGTACTTTCTGACACTACAAGATGTTTGAAGTTCATCCCATATATTTCCTGCCCAACTCTTAAAATAAATCATTTATCCAATAAGCTTTGGTTCCTTTTATTAGACAGTGGTACTAGAAACCAAAATCTGGGGCTAGTAAGCTTTGTTGCTGCTAGGTTGTCATTGCTTCTAGATGTTTTTAGCCAATAGAAACATGTATCCATATCTCTATAGATATACAGATATATCCATCTGTATCTACTTTAAACTAAAACATGAGCTCATATAGTCTTTGACTGTAATCAGCTACCACATGCATTATTCAATCTTTTTCCTCGTACTTGTCTACACTCTCCAGTTTAAGTGGTGAGAAACCTGGATTCTACCATCTGCCATCCACCTACTCAGTTCCAGCACACGTGTAGAGTGGGGTCAGATTTGTCCACCTATGCTCTGTAGGGAATAAATTTATCAACTAGAATTTTATATTATACCAAGTTCCTTTTGATTTAGACTGACAGATTCCACTCATTTTCAGAGTAATTTTTGTCAACAATTTTTTATTACACTCCTTCAGTGAGGCTGTTTCATACATTTGTAATACAGTTAGATGATTTTTTTGGTCACAGCATTTGATGCTGGAATCCTCTAACCTGTAAATGATTTTTTAAAATTCTGCATATATTGTTTTACTCATTCTACTGTAAAACACTAAGAGTTTTGAGAAATACAGTGTGTGTCATGCAGCCCACCCTTAAAAATCCCATGTTCTACTTATTGAGCACCTTAGCCCCAGGCAACCACTAATCTATTTGCTGTTTTGATCTTGGTTTCATCTTTTCCGAATGGCATATTTCAGAGTGTCACATTTGTCATAAACATAAAGTTGGTAGCAAGCATTTTCTTGACCCCCAGGGGATCTCTTTCGATGTGGGTATCTTTTTTGTGATCAGATCCAACTTCCTCCTGTCGATGGTTTTTCAGGAACTTGTTGCAATTCAGGCGATTTTGCAGGAGAGATAAGTGCACGTCCTTCTACACCGCCATCTTAGCTCCACCCTGGCTGCTACATCTTTTTGATATACCCCCATCACTGTGTGTGTATGGAAGGTACTTTCTGACACTACAAGATGTTTGAAGTTCATCGCATATATTTCCTGCCCAACTCTTAAAATAAATCATTTATCCAATAAGCTTTGGTTCCTTTTATTAGACAGTGGTACTAGAAACCAAAATCTGGGGCTAGTAAGCTTTGTTGCTGCTAGGTTGTCATTGCTTCTAGATGTTTTTAGCCAATAGAAACATGTATCCATATCTCTATAGATATACAGATATATCCATCTGTATCTACTTTAAACTAAAACATGAGCTCATATAGTCTTTGACTGTAATCAGCTACCACATGCATTATTCAATCTTTTTCCTCGTACTTGTCTACACTCTCCAGTTTAAGTGGTGAGAAACCTGGATTCTACCATCTGCCATCCACCTACTCAGTTCCAGCACACGTGTAGAGTGGGGTCAGATTTGTCCACCTATGCTCTGTAGGGAATAAATTTATCAACTAGAATTTTATATTATACCAAGTTCCTTTTGATTTAGACTGACAGATTCCACTCATTTTCAGAGTAATTTTGTCAACAATTTTTTATTACACTCCTTCAGTGAGGCTGTTTCATACATTTGTAATACAGTTAGATGATTTTTTTGGTCACAGCATTTGATGCTGGAATCCTCTAACCTGTAAATGATTTTTTAAAATTCTGCATATATTGTTTTACTCATTCTACTGTAAAACACTAAGAGTTTTGAGAAATACAGTGTGTGTCATGCAGCCCACCCTTAAAAATCCCATGTTCTACTTATTGAGCACCTTAGCCCCAGGCAACCACTAATCTATTTGCTGTTTTGATCTTCGGTTTCATCTTTTCCGGAATGGCATATTTCAGAGTGTCACATTTGTCATAAACATAAAGTTGGTAGCAATAGCACTTAGCAATATGCATTTGAAGTTCACACGAATGAACTTTGTGACTTGGTAGCACATTTGTTTTTATTGCAGAATAGAATTCCATTGTGTGGAAATATCATAATTTGTTTATCCATTGACTTATTGCAGGACAACTTGTTTGTTTCCAGTTCATTTGCCATTAGGAATAAGATTGTTGGAAACATTCATGTACATGTTTTATGTAGACATAAGTTTTTAAATCAGTTGTGTACTTAGGAGTGCAATTTCTGGATCATGTGGTAATATTGTGTTTAGGTTTGCAAACTGCTAAACTGTCTTCCAAGGTGGCCATACCATTTGTATGGTTTGTATTGTATTTCCACCAGCAGTGAGAATTCCTATTGTTCTGTGACCTAACCAGCAGTTGTTATCATTTTTTCAGCTCTTTAAATAGGTTTGTAATGCTATATGATGTATCTCATTATTACTGTCATGTGCATTTCCCTATTGACAAATGATTTATCATTTTTCCACATGCTTATTTTCCATCTGTTTATTTTCTTTGATATGGTTTCTATTCAAATCTTTTGCCAATTTTTAATTTTATTTTTTAAATTGGAGTATAGTTGATTTTGGAGAAGGAAATGGCAACCCAGTCCAGTATTCTTGCCTGGAAAATCCCGTGGACAGCCAGGCTACAGTTCCCAGGGCCCCAACGAGTTGGACGTGACTGAGCGAATCACACACACATAGTTGATTTACAATGTTACAATAGTTTCAGAGCTACAGCATAGTCATTCATTTTTCTATAGATCATATTCCACTTAAAGTTATTATAAAATATTGACTATGTTACCTGTCCTATATGTTACATTTCTGTATCTTATTTATTTTATACCTAGTAGTTCAGGCCTCTTAATCCCCTTCTGTCAACTTTCCCATCTACCCATTCCTTGCTCCTGAGGTAACCAATAGTTTGTTTTCTGTATCTGTGAGTAATATTGCATTGTGTATATGTGCCACAGCTTCATGTTTCATCTGTTGATGGACACCTAGGCTGCTTCCATATCTTGACTACTGTAAAGAGTGCTCCTATGAGTATTGAAGTGTGTGTATCTTTTCAAACTAGTATTTTTATTTTCTTCAGATATACACCAGTGAGTGGAATTGCTAGATCATATGACAATTCTATTCTTAACTCTTGAGGAACCACCATACTGTACTCCACAGGGACTGTACCAATTCACATTCCTACCAACAACTCACAAATGTTTCCCTTTCTCCCTATGCTTGCCAGCATTTATTCTTTGTTGTCTCTTGGAAGGCAGCCATTCTGACAGGTGTAATATGGTATCTCCTTGTGGTTTTCACTTGTATTTTGATTAGATTAACAGTGCTTTTAACTGAGTTGTTTGTTTCTTATTGTTGAATTTTAAGTCTTTGTATTTTTTGTGTGCCTTATCTGCAAAGCATTATGTCAAATAGTTAAAGAACGGTAATCATTAATCAACTTTGAATACACTAAACCTATCCACTCTGAATAAAATAAGAACCCCAGATATTAAAACGCCTGAATTAATACCTCAAGGAATTATGATTTGTACATAGAGTCATAGAACAACTACAACAATAAAACAAACAAGCCAGTCTTTTCTTTTTATTAGTGTAGCAAATTATTCCAAAAACATTGAATGAAATGAATATGTAATTCAACATTTTAGCAATCTGCATGATTTAATATCTATATAGTTATGATTTTCATGATATATATTCTTGGTGAATCTTCAAAATCATGGTCAAATGTGATAATGTGTATGTCTTTGTGCCTGTGTTATAATATTCATGATGCTCTGCTAGTCTTTTCAGGAGTCTGGAATGATTTTAAGTTTGTGTTATCAGCATAACTTTTCTCTGAGTGCTGTGCTGACATTTCTCAGATTCTTATTTCTTTTCTATAGATCATATTCCACTTAAAGTTATTATAAAATATTGACTATGTTACCTGTCCTATATGTTACATTTCTGTATCTTATTTATTTTATACCTAGTAGTTCAGGCCTCTTAATCCCCTTCTGTCAACTTTCCCATCTACCCATTCCTTGCTCCTGAGGTAACCAATAGTTTGTTTTCTGTATCTGTGAGTAATATTGCATTGTGTATATGTGCCACAGCTTCATGTTTCATCTGTTGATGGACACCTAGGCTGCTTCCATATCTTGACTACTGTAAAGAGTGCTCCTATGAGTATTGAAGTGTGTGTATCTTTTCAAACTAGTATTTTTATTTTCTTCAGATATACACCAGTGAGTGGAATTGCTAGATCATATGACAATTCTATTCTTAACTCTTGAGGAACCACCATACTGTACTCCACAGGGACTGTACCAATTCACATTCCTACCAACAACTCACAAATGTTTCCCTTTCTCCCTATGCTTGCCAGCATTTATTCTTTGTTGTCTCTTGGAAGGCAGCCATTCTGACAGGTGTAATATGGTATCTCCTTGTGGTTTTCACTTGTATTTTGATTAGATTAACAGTGCTTTTAACTGAGTTGTTTGTTTCTTATTGTTGAATTTTAAGTCTTTGTATTTTTTGTGTGCCTTATCTGCAAAGCATTATGTCAAATAGTTAAAGAACGGTAATCATTAATCAACTTTGAATACACTAAACCTATCCACTCTGAATAAAATAAGAACCCCAGATATTAAAACGCCTGAATTAATACCTCAAGGAATTATGATTTGTACATAGAGTCATAGAACAACTACAACAATAAAACAAACAAGCCAGTCTTTTCTTTTTATTAGTGTAGCAAATTATTCCAAAAACATTGAATGAAATGAATATGTAATTCAACATTTTAGCAATCTGCATGATTTAATATCTATATAGTTATGATTTTCATGATATATATTCTTGGTGAATCTTCAAAATCATGGTCAAATGTGATAATGTGTATGTCTTTGTGCCTGTGTTATAATATTCATGATGCTCTGCTAGTCTTTTCAGGAGTCTGGAATGATTTTAAGTTTGTGTTATCAGCATAACTTTTCTCTGAGTGCTGTGCTGACATTTCTCAGATTCTTATTTCATGTTATAGGGATTACAGGTTCTATTTGTATTCAGCCAGGCTGCTTTTGTTACTTTATCCAACTAAAGTTGAAAGAAAGCTTTGTTGCTTTAATGTCTCACTAAAAACATTTAAATAGTGTTAGTGAGCTATATCTAAAAAAGAACTCATATAGTCTAAGTCAAGAATAATATATATATATATATATATATATATATATATATTGCATAGTTTCAAAGGCACAACAGAAGTTGGTTTTAAAAGATTGTTTATCTTAAGCCAAAAGCCTCCATACAACCTGTACTGACAGCATCGGCATCCCCTTGGGAACCAATTATTACAGAAATGCAAATTCAGAGGTCTCACTCCAGACCTATTGAATCAGAAACCTTGTGAGAAAGGCATAGTAATATGCACTTTAATAAATCCTCCAGGGATTCCGCTTCTCCAAAATTTGAGAACTTTCTTAAATTGTTGTTTTAGTAGCTCAGCCGTGTCTGAGTTTGCAACCTCTTGGACTGTAGTGCATCAGGCTCCTCTGTCCATAAGATTTCCCAGGCAAGATTACTGGAGTGGGTTGCCATTAACTTCTCCAGGATATCTTCCCAACCCAGGGATCAAACCCACGTCTCCTGCATTGGCAGGCAAGTTCTTTACCATGGAGCCACCTGAGAAGTCCTTCTCTTAAATTATAGGCATTCAAAAGAAAATAGTCACCAGGTACTCAAAAGAACAAAGGCATATTAGTGTCATGTCAAACTGTGTCCTAAGCTACTGAATCTTTCATTTCTTACCTTTTATATCTTCACTATTCTCTATTTCAGTAATCTATGTTTCTTAATCCATTACATGTGGCCACTGCTAAAAGTTGAGTATGACTAATTTAAGCTCTTAGTTTGAATTCCTACTTTAAGAGATTATGTTTAATTGCAGAGCAGATTAGTAATTAGCATTCAATTTCTTTTGAAAAGTCTCACCTCAAGCCTGATTGAGTGACTCCCAAAATTTTACAGTTGATAGAAGGAAAAGAAAGGGAAAAGATCTATGTATTTTCATTTAGTTTAAGCTCCATTAAAGATGTTAACACTTTATGCATGCTATTAAATATGGCATCAAATGTTTATTTACTTTAGCTTTTACTGTTACGATTATTGTTAAAAGGAGAAAAGAATTAGTTGATTCTTGGATTTCTCAAATGAGAAAAAAGAAATGGAAAATTTCTGAAAAATATAAAGGAGTCTAAAGGGAGGAAAAGGAAGATAGAGAACATAGGAAGGAAAACATTATGAAAGAATAGTGAAATATATCAGATGGAGTAGAAGAAATTCAACTCTACATCAAGTAGAGTAATGGGAAAAAACAATGCTGATATTTGAGAAATAAGTCATATCTCAAATAAAGGACTTGGACTCAGGGTACCTGATCTAATCCTACTTTTGCACATTGATTAAATGAACTTGTTTAAATCTCTGTGTTTCTATCTGTCTCCTTGAAGAAAAGGGATCTTAATACCTGCCTATGCCTAATTCACAGAAAAGTACGATGGTAAATAACAATACCTAAATAAGATAACTTTCTTTTTCTTAAGCTGGAGAGAGAATTGAAGGGTTTGCCAGTCTTCTCTTCACCATGTCTAACTGGATTTTGTAAACACAAAATGGCATTAGAAAATAAAGGAACTTCTATGCAGACCAATTTTCCATCTTAAAAATTCAGTGGGGGCTTCCCCTGGTGGTCCAGTGGGTAAGGACACCGCCTTGCAGTGCAAGGGGCGCCGCTTCGATCCCTGGCCTGGGAAGATCCCACGTGCCACGGAGCGGCTGGACCGATGTGTCCAAGTACCGAGCCGGAGCTCTGGAGCGCATGCGCCCAGAGCTGGTGCTCTGCGACAACAGATGCCACCGCGATGGAAGGCCCACAGGAGCCAAAGAACAAAGACGGATGAAAATAGAGAAATGAAAGACCAATATAAGTGGCTCGCCCGCTCCCCTCCCTCCCCAACCCGACCCCTGCCCCAAAATAAAAATAAATAAATAAATAAATCTAAAAAAAAAAAAATTCAGTGGAATTTTGAACCTTAAGAAGTTAGGTTAACATCAAAAAATAATTAGCAACAAATACTAGGCTGAATTCTTGATTCTTTAATCCTATATGTGTTTGGGGGGAACAATTTTGAGGTCTGGAAGGAAAAGTAACATATACCTAAGTATAATTTTTTTCTTATTTAAGATTATGAATAACATTGTAGCAATATCTCTGAAAATGCATTTTGATTTGCCTAGAATTCATCAAAAATTCAATTTAAAACTCTTATACTCAACTATCCTACCCTACTTAAGCAATGCAAAGCATTATCGAAGCAGAATGTTGTCCCCAAAATATTTGTGTAATAAAGCTTTGAAAATGAAATTCAGTTCAACTTAATTGAAAAAAGGAAGATATCTTGAATGCTTATTATCTTTTTCTAAGAGTAACTTTATATTCTTGGTAAATAAAAGTTGATACATCATAAGAAGCCCTGTGTTATAAGAAAAATATTCATATTCATAGCTAATTATAATTATTATAGTATAAGTCAAAGCATGATTGATGTTAAAATTTAAAATTAACCTGCCTATGCCTAATTCACAGAAAAGTACGATGGTAAATAACAATACCTAAATAAGATAACTTTCTTTTTCTTAAGCTGGAGAGAGAATTGAAGGGTTTGCCAGTCTTCTCTTCACCATGTCTAACTGGATTTTGTAAACACAAAATGGCATTAGAAAATAAAGGAACTTCTATGCAGACCAATTTTCCATCTTAAAAATTCAGTGGGGGCTTCCCCTGGTGGTCCAGTGGGTAAGGACACCGCCTTGCAGTGCAAGGGGCGCCGCTTCGATCCCTGGCCTGGGAAGATCCCACGTGCCACGGAGCGGCTGGACCGATGTGTCCAAGTACCGAGCCGGAGCTCTGGAGCGCATGCGCCCAGAGCTGGTGCTCTGCGACAACAGATGCCACCGCGATGGAAGGCCCACAGGAGCCAAAGAACAAAGACGGATGAAAATAGAGAAATGAAAGACCAATATAAGTGGCTCGCCCGCTCCCCTCCCTCCCCAACCCGACCCCTGCCCCAAAATAAAAATAAATAAATAAATAAATCTTTTAAAAAAAAAAATTCAGTGGAATTTTGAACCTTAAGAAGTTAGGTTAACATCAAAAAATAATTAGCAACAAATACTAGGCTGAATTCTTGATTCTTTAATCCTATATGTGTTTGGGGGGAACAATTTTGAGGTCTGGAAGGAAAAGTAACATATACCTAAGTATAATTTTTTTCTTATTTAAGATTATGAATAACATTGTAGCAATATCTCTGAAAATGCATTTTGATTTGCCTAGAATTCATCAAAAATTCAATTTAAAACTCTTATACTCAACTATCCTACCCTACTTAAGCAATGCAAAGCATTATCGAAGCAGAATGTTGTCCCCAAAATATTTGTGTAATAAAGCTTTGAAAATGAAATTCAGTTCAACTTAATTGAAAAAAGGAAGATATCTTGAATGCTTATTATCTTTTTCTAAGAGTAACTTTATATTCTTGGTAAATAAAAGTTGATACATCATAAGAAGCCCTGTGTTATAAGAAAAATATTCATATTCATAGCTAATTATAATTATTATAGTATAAGTCAAAGCATGATTGATGTTAAAATTAAAATTCTCAATTATACATATGAATTTTATGTACTCATTGATGATTCATATGTAAAGTTTAGCATATTTCTAAGCCCCAAAGTACTTCTGAAAGAAGAGGTAAGGAAAATTCCAGGTCTAGATTTAATAATGGTGCAATACACATATCTCTAGTGGCAGAGTGTGATTGAGTAATAAAATTTTGGGTCATTCTCATTTTCATTATTTTGATGAATGTTTCCTCAGAACTGAGCATGGTCTGTCTCATAGGTCCTGGATTTATTCCACTGGCTTATTGCCCAGACTGCTCAAAGATGTCAGGTAAGGTAGAAAATCTGAATGAAGACTTGGAAAACATATGGACTAGCTAAATTTTGCACAGGTTTAAGAAACATAGAAGGAATATTATAAAGTGAAGTAGACTCTGGCATCCTGTCCACTTTTTACATAAAATATCAAGTTTTGGCTCGTTTAACAAGTCAACAATGACCTCATAGATAAAAGCACAGATGAGAACAGCAGCTGTACCTGGATATGGTGCAGTTTCCTGACTTAATTGTTTTTCTATGGTCATGACTGAAATATAGTCACACATTCTCCCAGCATGACTGCTAATGGAAGTGGTTTTTAAAATCATGTATGATAATTCTAAATGTCTGCTTCTCTATTCACCACATGTTGGTATGGTGTCTAGCTACCACAACAAATTTATGTATTTGTAAGAAACTCTGGGTTCTTTCCACATATGGTAATAACAAAGAAGACATTCCATTCTCATGTTTTGCTTTGTAAGCTATATCCTCAAGAATCAAAATTATTTAAAACTCTTATACTCAACTATCCTACCCTACTTAAGCAATGCAAAGCATTATCGAAGCAGAATGTTGTCCCCAAAATATTTGTGTAATAAAGCTTTGAAAATGAAATTCAGTTCAACTTAATTGAAAAAAGGAAGATATCTTGAATGCTTATTATCTTTTTCTAAGAGTAACTTTATATTCTTGGTAAATAAAAGTTGATACATCATAAGAAGCCCTGTGTTATAAGAAAAATATTCATATTCATAGCTAATTATAATTATTATAGTATAAGTCAAAGCATGATTGATGTTAAAATTAAAATTCTCAATTATACATATGAATTTTATGTACTCATTGATGATTCATATGTAAAGTTTAGCATATTTCTAAGCCCCAAAGTACTTCTGAAAGAAGAGGTAAGGAAAATTCCAGGTCTAGATTTAATAATGGTGCAATACACATATCTCTAGTGGCAGAGTGTGATTGAGTAATAAAATTTTGGGTCATTCTCATTTTCATTATTTTGATGAATGTTTCCTCAGAACTGAGCATGGTCTGTCTCATAGGTCCTGGATTTATTCCACTGGCTTATTGCCCAGACTGCTCAAAGATGTCAGGTAAGGTAGAAAATCTGAATGAAGACTTGGAAAACATATGGACTAGCTAAATTTTGCACAGGTTTAAGAAACATAGAAGGAATATTATAAAGTGAAGTAGACTCTGGCATCCTGTCCACTTTTTACATAAAATATCAAGTTTTGGCTCGTTTAACAAGTCAACAATGACCTCATAGATAAAAGCACAGATGAGAACAGCAGCTGTACCTGGATATGGTGCAGTTTCCTGACTTAATTGTTTTTCTATGGTCATGACTGAAATATAGTCACACATTCTCCCAGCATGACTGCTAATGGAAGTGGTTTTTTAAAATCATGTATGATAATTCTAAATGTCTGCTTCTCTATTCACCACATGTTGGTATTGTGTCTAGCTACCACAACAAATTTATGTATTTGTAAGAAACTCTGGGTTCTTTCCACATATGGTAATAACAAAGAAGACATTCCATTCTCATTGCTTTGTATGTGGAAAATGCCATTTTTAGAATTTTTCTAAGTATGCCAAGAAACTACTATTTGACCTGAGAAAGCTCAATGGCATGTATCTGCCAGTTCCAGCTACTATTGTGAGGTCATTGTTAAGCATTTTATAAAGTGCTTATTCCAAGAGCTTTTTGTTTTTTTTTTAAATCATGCTGGTGATTAATGAGCTTTCCCCGAGTAGTAAGTTTAATACAACTACTTTTCCATTCAATTCCAAATAAATTATATCTAGGAACATAAATTGGTATGTTCTTTTATCCAAGTATGTAAGTTGTTTTAAGCATTGCAAAAAGATAGGATTCAAACATTCCTTGAAAGATATCTAGTATATCATCCTGCCTTTATTCAATGGGTAGCAACCAGCATGATTACTGCACCATATATTAGTCCTTTAGTTGCTAGGAACAGATGGTACAGGGCTCTGGTATAGAAGCCAAGTAACCAAGGTAACAGGGGAGCATTTGGGGAATTAGGGAGCCACTTTTTATCAACCTGAACAATTGTTGTAGGTCAATGTAGTCTCACATTTTATTAACTGGTATATATTGATTTGGCCAGAAAGTTAATTTGAGTGTACCCAACATAAGTATGGGGCTGCTGCTTTGGTGGCTCAGATAGTAAAGAAACCACCTGCAATGAAGGAGACCCAGGGCATATCTCTGGGTCAGGAAGATCTACTGAATAAGGGAGCAGCTATGTAGTACAGTGTACTACAGTGTGCATACAATGTAGTACAGTATATGTAGTACAGTGCAGCTATGTAGGCTACAGTCCATAGGGATGCAGACAGTTGGATACAACAGTGTGCCAAGAAATCTAAGTGTGGAAAGCTTCCCTCTTTCCTGTAACCCTGGTTTTTTCCTTAGTTACTTAGTTGTGTCCAACTCTGCAGCCTGATGGACTGTAGCCCTACAGGCTTCTCTGTCTGTGGGATTTCCCAGGCAGGGATACTGGTTTAGGTAGTCATCCCCTTCTCCAGGGGCCCTTCCCAACCCAGAGATTGAACCCGTTGCAGGTGGACTTCACTTCTGAGACACCAGGGAAGCCCTGATACACATCTCTAATTGATCATCGTCTCATTCCTACTGAGTTCAAACACAATCTGAGAAGCTATCTCAAATGTCCTTCAGGGCCTCATTGTCCATGAAACCAAGTTGTTTGTTTTGAGAGGGAAACAAAACTACTGTTCTGGGAAAACCTACTGTGACCTGAAAGGATTGTAAAGAAGTAAGAATTCAAGAGTTTTCCTTTAATGCCAGCAATTATTTTATGATCCATGAAAGAAAATCTTTCTCAAATCTTCCATCTAATGCTCGTATTTCCTCATCAAGGAGAAACCTCATCCAACTCCATGGGCTCACTTTGATATTCAAACATAGTTTTTGAAGTATTTTCTCAGAATCAAACAAGTTAGCATTGCATACACAATTTGTGTTATCTTTTTTGCTTCTTTTATCAAGGTGAACTGTGGTTGAAGAGTCATATTTTATATTTACTGTGGATTACCACTGCATATAGTCAATATATTACTATTTCTATTGCTTATATCTTCCACACATATAATATACATTATAGAGTGATTGTATTTACTCTACTTCAACAAATTATCACCAACAGTGGCTTAAAGCAACACAAATATATTGTTTATAGTTACATTATAATTGAAGTACTACATGGGTCTCACTGGGCTAAATCAAAGGTGTAGGCAGGGCTAATGTCTTTTTGAAAGCTATAGGGGAGATCAGTTTCTTTGACTTTTCCAGCTTCTAGTACACCTGCGTCCCTTGTTCCTGCCCCCCTTCTGCCATCCTCAAAGTCAGCAGCAGCAGATCAAGCCCTTCCAATGGGACACCTCTCTGAGTTAGTACAACTCATGTCACTAGATTGGGTTTAGCCAGTTTATGTGAGATAATCTCCCACCTCAAGGTCTTTACCCTTAATCATATCTCCAAAGTCCCTTTTGCCATATAAGGTAACATATTCACAAGTTTTGAGAATTAGAACTTGAATTTTGTGTGTGTGTGCATGTGTGCTCAATTGTGTCTGATTCTTTGCGATCCATCCCATGAACTATAGCTGCCAGGCTCCTCTATCCATGGGATTTCCCAGGCAAGGATACTGGAGTGAGTTGCCATTTCCTTCTCCAGAGAATCTGGCCCAGGGATCAGACCCATGTCTCTTGCATCTCTTGCATTGTCAAGCAGAATTTTTTGCCACTGAGCCACCTGGGAAGCCCTGAACATCTTTGGGGAAACTTTTTTCCACTTACCACGAAAATGAATTAATTTATTCATCCAAGTTCATTTTGTTGTATGCTCAGGGAAAATGAATAACTGGCCAATATTAATTAAAAACTATTAAGTTACTTTACAGATGAGGATAGAGGGTATCACTCCTTCTAGTCAGTAATAGGATTTATTTTCTTCTTTTAAATATATTCTGGGTCAGTTTAAAGTTAAAGTCAATGATCCAATTGAGCGCTGAAATCCCTTGATGCACTCACTTCTCCTCACATGTCCTGCCTCTCATGTGACCATAGTAAAAATGTGTAATTGTGTTTGGTTGACAGGTGTTTTCCATGCCTTGCCAGTGCAGGGAAAGTTGTCAAGGTTATCTAAGGCTCTTCAGTCTTCTAATCACCCCAGTATGTGCTATGTGACCGACTGTCACAGTGTTTGAAGACACAGAATATTAACATGTGAAGAGCCCTGGCGAGTTTGACCCGACTGAGGTTTGGAGAATTATACTGTGTTTCAATTTTGTCATGCCAGTATATAAATTTTAATCCCTGTTTTATTGCCTATTATCTTTTCACTTAACCTTTCTTTGATTTAGTTTTTCCATCTATAATTTTATTATTTTAAATTAAATGAGATAATACAATGATCAACATTTAAGAAATATTTCCTTTCACTCGTTTTAAAATATTTTTAGGGGAAATTACTAACTTTGGCTTGGTGGTGGTGCTTTAGTCCTAAATCATGTCTGACTATTGACTCTGTCTGTGAGATTTTTCAGGAACCATGGGATTTCTCAGGAATTTCTCAGGAACCTACTGTTGTAGGTTGTTATTTCCTTCTCCAGGAAATCCCCTTCTCCAGGGGATCTTCCTGACACAGGGATCAAAGCCACGTTTCCTGAATTGCAGGCTGACTCTTTACTGCAGAGCTACCAGGGAAGCTCATTTGGGGCATATCTCATTAATAAGTGTATTTCTTATCATTTGCTTATCACTTTATACAAAAATGCTTTTGAAGTTTATGAACCCAACCTTTGTTCCTTTCTCTTCATAACTAGTTATGTCAGTGAATGGACAGTATATATTATTTACGAAAGCAAGCTATTTAGAAATTTTTATATACATTATCATTACATTTCCTCTATGTTTTATTAAACGGATAATCTAATTTATCATTTTTTTCTCATATACATCTCATATACATCTAATAATTGCTGTGCATATAGTAGATATTGCTCAGATGTGAACATACATGGCTTCAAGTAACTCCATATGTTTGATTTCCATATTTTTATGAATATAAGTTATAGTAGATTTATTTATAGATAATGAATCTACTTCATATATACCTTCCTCAGAAGTATCTTAAATAGCTTAATATGAAAATTCTCTTCCTACATCTACAAATACCCAGGAATTCAGTATCAGTATTTAGCCAATCTCTATTTTTTTATATTTATCTTATGGTCTTAATTTAAATTGCCTTTGTTGCTTTCTAAAGAAGAATATAGCTAAAAGTACAAATTATTCTCACAATTTTCCTTGGTATATTTAAAGTGATGTGATTTGTTTCCTTGGAAACAGAATGGTAAGGTACTGATAGAACAGTAGATAAGATCACAGCTTAAAGGATAGGGACGCATGAGGACAGTCTGTGAAGAAAGAGATGGTTGCCTCTGGGCTCCCAAATCATACGTACTTGTTCCCAAAACTTAATTGCCACCATCTGCTTTCAAGGCACTGAGGTAAAGATGACCACCTTCACTCACTGCACCTTCTATTTCTAACTGCTCTTGGTATTTATTTTCTATTTCTTTAACAATTATTTTTATGTAAGCCTACATAATAGGAGAAGTAACAGTAGAAACAGAAAATCTGTGAGATGATTCACTTTGGTCTTCAATCCTCATTTCAATGATCCTGATTTACTTGCCCTTCCAGTTATAAATTATTCTCTTCAATTCACAGCACAAATCTACTTGCTTTTATTAAAATGTAGTCAGCAAATAACTCACTCTGCTATTTTAAAAAAGGTTTCATTTTGATTTCAAAGTCACTATGCTTGTGTGAGGGTGACACATGCTCACTCCATAAGGCTTTAGCCGATCAGGGAAGCAGCAAGAGACAAACAAAACCAGGCCCATAAGGAGTTGGCACTGGTGAATTTGTGTTAAACTTTCTGAGCATTTAATATGAAGACTAGATTTAAAAAAAAAAATTAAATATACTTTTGAAATCTTACTAAATATAAAAGTCATTTATAAGACTAGCATATGATAATGTATATTTGTAGGGAAAAAGTAATATATAACCAGAAGATCAGACTTTGAAGTCTTTGTGCTTCTCATTCTTTATCAGCCTGGACTTTTGGGTGGCACCACACAGTTCTTACATTCTCATTTTTATGTAGTAAATTGTGTGAGAAGAGTATCAGTCAGAGTAGTGTATTTCTATCATTTTGCATCTAGAAGTGATCAATCAGCAAAGTTATCAGTTAGCCATGCCAAGATTCTTTCAAAGTTATGATAATAATTGCAATTTCCTTAAGTATATGTTAACTATAAAAAAATAAATGATTTAGTCACCTTAATTCAACGGTGAATGTGAACACAGGAGGGCTTTATTGAGAGTTTTGAATCTTCTGAACAGTTCACGTAACAAAGCTTTGGTCTTTGTACAACAATTCGAAATCATTGCAGACCTTCTGTTACTGGCCAATTGGACTGATTCATCCTCAGTAGAAGCAGTGTCATCCATGGCCATGAATTAAGTACTGTAACATGACTGGTTGAATTTTTACTGTGTAATTAGTAAAATCAGAATGACTCTGTCTTACCATGATGCTCACTAATATCCAACTAACTAATGTTCTCTTTCTTCTTTTTCCTTTTCTGGATTCCATTCATTTTAAGGTTGAAAAAGGAAAACTGAATTTTTATGATTAAGTAAGGATTCATTAGAGAGCATTGTAGATTTATCATGACACATGCCATTGATGATATTTTGTTTTTTCTATGTCATTAGAGACCAAACCTCTAGAACTGAGACTTAAAATTCATTGTTCTGGGTTTAAACTAAGGGTTAACTCTTGAGTACCTAATACTTTCCAGCATTTTGTTGAGGGTTTAATAATAAATGAATTAACTTAATCAATTCCAGAAATTGTGTCCTTCATCCTTAGTCCATTCTTTCTCCTTGTTGCATATTTCAATTAAAAAATTACAAAGTAACTGAGGTTTGCTATATACTGTACTGCAAAAATAGCTAGTGGCTGTGTTTGACCTTTTCCTTGTTCTCTTGAGTGCATTCACACGTCATTTAACATTGGGAAAGAACTGTATATTTTCTTTCTATGAAGCCAGGCAATGCAGTAGTTTTCTTGTGTGCTAGTCTTCTGGTCATCTCCAAGACGAGCAAAATGACAAACCTCATAGCCACTGGTACCATGCTGATCATGCAAGGACTAGGTATGTGCAAGAAAGTTTGGTTTTGGAACCATATCTATCTTATGATTTCCACAGCAAAATAGCCAAGGTTCTTCCTAGTTAAAACTCACACATTAGGGAAGTTTTGGTGTGTTTGAGGCCTTCTTGGGATCGAGGCATATTGAACAAAGCTTCTGTGTGGTGAACTTACTCAAGAGCACTGTCACCCTGCATTTGTTCCCTACCATTATGCCATTCACCATTATGTTCCTGACCATTTCCTGACCTGGGAAACATGGCCTTGCCTATAGTCGTTTAATATTTCAGTAAGTTATTCTCACTTATAAATGATACTGTTCCTGAATCTAAAATCACCACACTTCCTCATTACAAACCTGTTTGCCATTCTTACTTTCTTTCTGTTTTCTAATATTTTATCAATAATAACTACCTTTTATTGAGCAATCCTCAAGAACCAAGCTCCAAGTGAAGCACTTTATATTCATCGTAATTAGTAAAATCAGAATGACTCTGTCTTACCATGATGCTCACTAATATCCAACTAACTAATGTTCTCTTTCTTCTTTTTCCTTTTCTGGATTCCATTCATTTTAAGGTTGAAAAAGGAAAACTGAATTTTTATGATTAAGTAAGGATTCATTAGAGAGCATTGTAGATTTATCATGACACATGCCATTGATGATATTTTGTTTTTTCTATGTCATTAGAGACCAAACCTCTAGAACTGAGACTTAAAATTCATTGTTCTGGGTTTAAACTAAGGGTTAACTCTTGAGTACCTAATACTTTCCAGCATTTTGTTGAGGGTTTAATAATAAATGAATTAACTTAATCAATTCCAGAAATTGTGTCCTTCATCCTTAGTCCATTCTTTCTCCTTGTTGCATATTTCAATTAAAAAATTACAAAGTAACTGAGGTTTGCTATATACTGTACTGCAAAAATAGCTAGTGGCTGTGTTTGACCTTTTCCTTGTTCTCTTGAGTGCATTCACACGTCATTTAACATTGGGAAAGAACTGTATATTTTCTTTCTATGAAGCCAGGCAATGCAGTAGTTTTCTTGTGTGCTAGTCTTCTGGTCATCTCCAAGACGAGCAAAATGACAAACCTCATAGCCACTGGTACCATGCTGATCATGCAAGGACTAGGTATGTGCAAGAAAGTTTGGTTTTGGAACCATATCTATCTTATGATTTCCACAGCAAAATAGCCAAGGTTCTTCCTAGTTAAAACTCACACATTAGGGAAGTTTTGGTGTGTTTGAGGCCTTCTTGGGATCGAGGCATATTGAACAAAGCTTCTGTGTGGTGAACTTACTCAAGAGCACTGTCACCCTGCATTTGTTCCCTACCATTATGCCATTCACCATTATGTTCCTGACCATTTCCTGACCTGGGAAACATGGCCTTGCCTATAGTCGTTTAATATTTCAGTAAGTTATTCTCACTTATAAATGATACTGTTCCTGAATCTAAAAATCACCAGATTTCCTCATTACAAACCTGTTTGCCATTCTTACTTTCTTTCTGTTTTCTAATATTTTATCAATAATAACTACCTTTTATTGAGCAATCCTCAAGAACCAAGCTCCAAGTGAAGCACTTTATATTCATCATGATACTGAAGTAGCATCACAACTTTAAAATACAGGTTCAGTTATCAAATGTGTTTTAGATGAATAAATAGTGACGAAGTCACTTACTCCAGGTCCCAAAGCTAATAAGAACCAAAGCAAGGACTCAGTATTGTAAGGAATAATTATGTCATTATTATTGGAATGAAATGGAATGTTCTGATGGTCATTCTAGTGTGACCTGGAGAAGAAAATGGCAACCCACTCCAGTATTCTTGCCTGGGAAATTCCATGGACAGAGGAGCCTGGTGAGCTACAGTCTATGAGGTCACAAAGAGCTGGACATGACTAAATCACTTTCACTTTTATGTTTCTAGTGTGAATGTGGAATAACATCATGGAGAGACATATCAAGATGAAGGACATTTATTATTCCCACAAATCTAGAAGAGGGAGACACACCATTTTTTTGTCCTAAAAAGCCACACAGGAGGAGGGCATGGGAGTGAGCTCAGCAAAACAGGTGGGGACTAGGGAAAGAGTGGGATTTATGGGTAGGTGCCTTTACTGGGAGTCAAGCGGAGTACACAGCCAAGGAGATGAGGGAGTTTCATTGATGTGTTTGGGTGTCACTACGCATCAGAGGAGGGCAGTAAAGGGAACTTGTGGAAGAGACCAGTCTGTCATACTGGTGCACCTGGTCACTTGGGAGGGGTACCCACACTCTGCTTATTGAGGATATTGAGGCATTGAGAAAATCTGAAGTTTATAATTTACAATATAGACCCTTACCCAACTGTATTCAATTCCCAAGTGTCTCCTCAGAACCACTAAACTTTCCTGCTATTGATAAATTTCCTTTGGTCACAGATATTTACTTATGATTAAATGAGTGAAGCATTCATTTTCATGCTTCACATTCTTCTATTTAAGGATAAATAATTCTAAAATCTTGTATTTATAACCATTTTTTAAAAATCTGAGGTATACAGGATTTACAATATTATATTAATTTCAGCATACAACATTGTGATTCCGTATTATTACAGCTTATACTTAAAGTTATTCTAAATTATTAGCTATATTTCCTATTCTTTACAGTATATCCCTGTAACTTGTATATTTTATATGTTATAGATAATGGTTTGTACTTTTTAATACATTTAATTTTATTTTTTGCAGAGTTTTGTCATCTACTGCCACACATCAGCCTGAATCCTCCACAGGTCTATACACATACCCCTCCTGGTCTGTACTTCTTTTTAATTTTGGCCTCTTTTATTGTTTTTTTTATTTATTTATTTTCATCCCTCTTTATTCTTTGGCCAGTGTGGGCTTCCCATCGCAGTGGCCTCTCTCATTGCAGAACACAGGCTCTGGGCGCATGTACTCCAGAGTGCTGGCTGCTATTTGGGCATACCGGTCCAGCTGCCCCACAGCATGTGGGATCTTCCTGGGCCAGGGATTGAACTGGTGCCCCTTACACTGCAAGGAAGACTCTTTACCCACTGGACCACCAGGGAAGCCCCCAGGTCTGTACTTCTTAATCCCTATCCTTTTCTTTCCGCTCTTCCATTCCCTCTGGTTACCATTACTTTGTGCTCTATGAGTATGTTTCTGTTTTGCTGTATTCATTTATTTTAGTTTTTAGATTCAGTGTATAAGTGATAACATACACTCTTTTTCTTTGTCTAACATTTCACTAAGCATAATACCCCCTATGTTGTCAATAGCAGAATTTCATTGTATTTTATGGCTAAGGGATATTCTACTGTATATAAATACAACATCCATTAATCTGTTAATGGGCACGTAGGTTGCTTCCATATCTTGGCTACAGTACATAATGCAGTAACCATTGGAGTGCACGTATCTTTTCAAATTAGTGGTTTTGTTTTCTTCAGATGTATGCCCAGCAGTAGCATTGCTGGATCATATGGAAGTTCTATTTTTAGTTTTTTGAGGAACCTCCATACTGTTTTCCATAGGGACTGCATCAATTTGACAGGTGTCTGGTGATAGCTACTGTAGTTTTGATTTGTTTTTCTCTGACAGTTACTGATGTTGAGCATCTTTTCGTGTGCCTGTTGGCTGCGGGAAACTGCATTTTTAATTTGATTAGTTCTGTGTATACAGGATTTACAATATTATATTAATTTCAGCATACAACATTGTGATTCCGTATTATTACAGCTTATACTTAAAGTTATTCTAAATTATTAGCTATATTTCCTATTCTTTACAGTATATCCCTGTAACTTGTATATTTTATATGTTATAGATAATGGTTTGTACTTTTTAATACATTTAATTTTATTTTTTGCAGAGTTTTGTCATCTACTGCCACACATCAGCCTGAATCCTCCACAGGTCTATACACATACCCCTCCTGGTCTGTACTTCTTTTTAATTTTGGCCTCTTTTATTGTTTTTTTTATTTATTTATTTTCATCCCTCTTTATTCTTTGGCCAGTGTGGGCTTCCCATCGCAGTGGCCTCTCTCATTGCAGAACACAGGCTCTGGGCGCATGTACTCCAGAGTGCTGGCTGCTATTTGGGCATACCGGTCCAGCTGCCCCACAGCATGTGGGATCTTCCTGGGCCAGGGATTGAACTGGTGCCCCTTACACTGCAAGGAAGACTCTTTACCCACTGGACCACCAGGGAAGCCCCCAGGTCTGTACTTCTTAATCCCTATCCTTTTCTTTCCGCTCTTCCATTCCCTCTGGTTACCATTACTTTGTGCTCTATGAGTATGTTTCTGTTTTGCTGTATTCATTTATTTTAGTTTTTAGATTCAGTGTATAAGTGATAACATACACTCTTTTTCTTTGTCTAACATTTCACTAAGCATAATACCCCCTATGTTGTCAATAGCAGAATTTCATTGTATTTTATGGCTAAGGGATATTCTACTGTATATAAATACAACATCCATTAATCTGTTAATGGGCACGTAGGTTGCTTCCATATCTTGGCTACAGTACATAATGCAGTAACCATTGGAGTGCACGTATCTTTTCAAATTAGTGGTTTTGTTTTCTTCAGATGTATGCCCAGCAGTAGCATTGCTGGATCATATGGAAGTTCTATTTTTAGTTTTTTGAGGAACCTCCATACTGTTTTCCATAGTGACTGCATCAATTTGACAGGTGTCTGGTGATAGCTACTGTAGTTTTGATTTGTTTTTCTCTGACAGTTACTGATGTTGAGCATCTTTTCGTGTGCCTGTTGGCTGCCTGTATCTCTTCTTTGGAAAAATGCCTGTTCAGGCTTTCTGTCCATTTTTTAATTGAGTTGTTTGATATTGAGTTGTGTGAGCTTTTTCTATATCTTGCGTGTTAACTCCTTATTCATCATATAATTTGCAAATATTTTCTTCCATTCATAGATTGTCTTTTTATTTTGTTAATGATTTCCTTTGCTGTGCCAAAGTTTTTAGTTTAATTAGGTCCTGTTTGTTTTTGATTCTGTTTCCTTTGCCATAGGAGACAGATTCCCACCCTCCGCCAAAAAATTGCTACAATTTAGATCAAAGGGAGTTTTAGCATGTTTTATTCTATGAGTTTTATGTTTTCTGATATTACATTTAATTATTTACTTAATTTGAGTTTGTTTTAGTATATAATGTGAGAACATTTTCTAATTTCATTCTTTTACATATAGCTGTCCAGTTTTCCCAGTACCACTTCTTGAGTTCATCTTCTCCATTATATATCCTTGCTTCTTGTGTTGTAAATTGATTGACTATAGTGTGTATTAGTCACTAAGTCATGTCTGACTCTTTGCAACCTCATGGGCTGGGGCCCACCTGCATCCTCTGTCCATGAAATTCTCCCGGCAAGAATACTGGAGTGGGTAGCTGTTCCCTTCTCCATAAGCACATTCTCTACTTTTCTGTTCCATTAATCTATATATCTGCTTTGTTCCAGTGAAATACTGTTTTGATTACAGAAGTTTTTTAGAATAGTCTGAAATCAGAGAGTTGTGATACCTCCAGCTGTGTCCTTTTCTTCCCAAGACTGCTGTGGCTGTTTGGAGTTTTTTGTAATTCCAAATAAGTTTTGGAACTGTTTGCTCTAGTTTTGTGGGAAATGTCATGGGTACTTTGATAAGGACTTAATTAAATCAGTAGATTGCTTTGGGTGGGTGGTGTAGACACTGTAACCTTCTTCTAGTCCATGAATGCAGAACATCTTAGTGTCCGACTGGCACACCAGAGTTCCAGGCCACTCCCATTTGCTGCTTCCAAGAGTCCCAGAGTAGATTCCCCTCTGCCAGGAACCCACTGTTTATAGTGGCAGCTTTCATCTTTTCGTGTGCCTGTTGGCTGCCTGTATCTCTTCTTTGGAAAAATGCCTGTTCAGGCTTTCTGTCCATTTTTTAATTGAGTTGTTTGATATTGAGTTGTGTGAGCTTTTTCTATATCTTGCGTGTTAACTCCTTATTCATCATATAATTTGCAAATATTTTCTTCCATTCATAGATTGTCTTTTTATTTTGTTAATGATTTCCTTTGCTGTGCCAAAGTTTTTAGTTTAATTAGGTCCTGTTTGTTTTTGATTCTGTTTCCTTTGCCATAGGAGACAGATTCCCACCCTCCGCCAAAAAATTGCTACAATTTAGATCAAAGGGAGTTTTAGCATGTTTTATTCTATGAGTTTTATGTTTTCTGATATTACATTTAATTATTTACTTAATTTGAGTTTGTTTTAGTATATAATGTGAGAACATTTTCTAATTTCATTCTTTTACATATAGCTGTCCAGTTTTCCCAGTACCACTTCTTGAGTTCATCTTCTCCATTATATATCCTTGCTTCTTGTGTTGTAAATTGATTGACTATAGTGTGTATTAGTCACTAAGTCATGTCTGACTCTTTGCAACCTCATGGGCTGGGGCCCACCTGCATCCTCTGTCCATGAAATTCTCCCGGCAAGAATACTGGAGTGGGTAGCTGTTCCCTTCTCCATAAGCACATTCTCTACTTTTCTGTTCCATTAATCTATATATCTGCTTTGTTCCAGTGAAATACTGTTTTGATTACAGAAGTTTTTTAGAATAGTCTGAAATCAGAGAGTTGTGATACCTCCAGCTGTGTCCTTTTCTTCCCAAGACTGCTGTGGCTGTTTGGAGTTTTTTGTAATTCCAAATAAGTTTTGGAACTGTTTGCTCTAGTTTTGTGGGAAATGTCATGGGTACTTTGATAAGGACTTAATTAAATCAGTAGATTGCTTTGGGTGGGTGGTGTAGACACTGTAACCTTCTTCTAGTCCATGAATGCAGAACATCTTAGTGTCCGACTGGCACACCAGAGTTCCAGGCCACTCCCATTTGCTGCTTCCAAGAGTCCCAGAGTAGCCATCACCTTCCCACTCTGCCAGGTCTGAACCAGTTCTCTTCCCCAGATCTGCCCACTCTCCTCATCAGTGGCAGCTTTCATCCAAGCGGATGGTTGTGCTGCAGGGCAAGAGGTGCCAGAACACTTGGGCTGGGTTGCGGCAGTTGCAGGAAACTGACCAGAATCTCAGGAGGTCTAGGTTTTCTCCCACTCCTTTGTTTTGGGAGTGAAAAAGTCTGTGTGTGCACTTTTCATGAATGGAGTTCAAGTTTCTCACAGTCCCATAGCCAGTCACACTGATCTTCATAACACCCAAGGGGACTTACCATCCCAGTGTCTGATCTGAGGGTGGAGAAGCTCAATATGTGGTTTGAACCATTCCCTCGCCAGAGGAGATTCTGAATGTAACAGATCCTGACTTAGTTGTTTCTCTTTCTTTCCTGGCCACCTCTACATAGGTCTTTATCTTATAGTCTTGGTTGTATAATAATCTTCCTGCCATTCTCCAGTTTATTTTCAGTGAGAACTGCTTCACATGTAGATGTTTTCTGATATATTATTGGGGGGAGGTGAACTCAGCACCTCCTACTCCACCATTTTGATCTCCCTAGTTATCCCCTTAAATACTAGTTGTTGTCTTAAAATATGACAGTTGAGCAGATAAGTCATTGTCACAAAAACTTTCCCAGAAGACAAACAAAGGTCAAATTGAACGTGAAAATTCTAGTCAGCTTAAAAGGGTTCGTAATCATGAGAGAAAGAACTGAAAAGCATGCCTTTATCTATGGGAGAAATAAACAGGTTTTCAAATGTAAATGACAAGTATTATTAAAACAACTCCTTCAGATTTTATATAAAATTTTGAATTTATAAGTGTAGAACATAGAACAGACATTTTAACCATTCAGTGTGACTATTTCTCTGAAACATATGTTCTTGTGCATTATTGCATTCAAAGCAGAGACTTAATTTTTAGTCAGAAATAATTCATTGCTATCATAGCATTTTATTCCCAGTGGCCCCCAAATTAGATCCACTAATGGTTTTGATTATAATTACAGAATATGAGTTCCAGGCCACTCCCATTTGCTGCTTCCAAGAGTCCCAGAGTAGCCATCACCTTCCCACTCTGCCAGGTCTGAACCAGTTCTCTTCCCCAGATCTGCCCACTCTCCTCATCAGTGGCAGCTTTCATCCAAGCGGATGGTTGTGCTGCAGGGCAAGAGGTGCCAGAACACTTGGGCTGGGTTGCGGCAGTTGCAGGAAACTGACCAGAATCTCAGGAGGTCTAGGTTTTCTCCCACTCCTTTGTTTTGGGAGTGAAAAAGTCTGTGTGTGCACTTTTCATGAATGGAGTTCAAGTTTCTCACAGTCCCATAGCCAGTCACACTGATCTTCATAACACCCAAGGGGACTTACCATCCCAGTGTCTGATCTGAGGGTGGAGAAGCTCAATATGTGGTTTGAACCATTCCCTCGCCAGAGGAGATTCTGAATGTAACAGATCCTGACTTAGTTGTTTCTCTTTCTTTCCTGGCCACCTCTACATAGGTCTTTATCTTATAGTCTTGGTTGTATAATAATCTTCCTGCCATTCTCCAGTTTATTTTCAGTGAGAACTGCTTCACATGTAGATGTTTTCTGATATATTATTGGGGGGAGGTGAACTCAGCACCTCCTACTCCACCATTTTGATCTCCCTAGTTATCCCCTTAAATACTAGTTGTTGTCTTAAAATATGACAGTTGAGCAGATAAGTCATTGTCACAAAAACTTTCCCAGAAGACAAACAAAGGTCAAATTGAACGTGAAAATTCTAGTCAGCTTAAAAGGGTTCGTAATCATGAGAGAAAGAACTGAAAAGCATGCCTTTATCTATGGGAGAAATAAACAGGTTTTCAAATGTAAATGACAAGTATTATTAAAACAACTCCTTCAGATTTTATATAAAATTTTGAATTTATAAGTGTAGAACATAGAACAGACATTTTAACCATTCAGTGTGACTATTTCTCTGAAACATATGTTCTTGTGCATTATTGCATTCAAAGCAGAGACTTAATTTTTAGTCAGAAATAATTCATTGCTATCATAGCATTTTATTCCCAGTGGCCCCCAAATTAGATCCACTAATGGTTTTGATTATAATTACAGAATATTAAACCCCAGAAAAATATCAAAATTATGAAGTAAATCCCCTTCTTTGAGAGCAAGGAAAATGAAGTCTCAATTCCATGATGTAAGGTGCTTCCATGTGTATATAACAATGTGTATCCAGAATAATTGTCCAGTCTCCTTGAAGCTAACCTCCGTGTATCTAAGGTTATGTATCCAAAATACGTGCATGGAATGGAAACAGAACTATATTTTGGTAGCTTCTAAAAAACTTCCCAAGGGGACAGCTGGAATGTTTCTTTTACCTTTGCCCTCTTCTTTATATTTTTCTTATTTTGCTGTAAGAGCTTGGAGGGCACCCACTTATGCCAAAAGAATGAAGGCTGAAGCCCAGGAAAAGAAGGCAAAGGAAAATAAACTTTATTCCACTTAAACTGCTTCTATTTTTCCTTCACTCACAGATAAACCTAATTTCAAGTAGCACACAAGTGTATTGTCAAGAAATCAACATAAATCCCTTCTTTGTGTATCCTACCACAGTCTACATTTCTTTTTTTAAGTTATTTATTTTTTTCTTTTTTTTGCCTCTAGGTCATCATTTGTTTTTCATTAATCTTTATTCTTTGGCATGTGTAGGTTTCCCAATGCAATGGCCTCTCTCATTGCAGAGTGCAGGCTCTGGGTGCATGCACTCCAGAGCGCTGGCTCCTAATTGGACACACCAGTCCAGACACTCTGCGACACATAGTATCCTCCTGGGCCAGGTATCAAACCGTGCTCCCTGCACTGCAAGGCGGACTCTCCACCCACTAGATCACCCCACAGTCTACATTTTTATGGGCAAGAACTTGGAAATAAAAGAAATTTTCCTCAAGTACAAGCCATGGGAAGCCCAGATGGCTCAGTGTTGAAGAATTCATGTGCAATGCAGGAGACAAGGGTTCAATCCTTGGACATTTTAACCATTCAGTGTGACTATTTCTCTGAAACATATGTTCTTGTGCATTATTGCATTCAAAGCAGAGACTTAATTTTTAGTCAGAAATAATTCATTGCTATCATAGCATTTTATTCCCAGTGGCCCCCAAATTAGATCCACTAATGGTTTTGATTATAATTACAGAATATTAAACCCCAGAAAAATATCAAAATTATGAAGTAAATCCCCTTCTTTGAGAGCAAGGAAAATGAAGTCTCAATTCCATGATGTAAGGTGCTTCCATGTGTATATAACAATGTGTATCCAGAATAATTGTCCAGTCTCCTTGAAGCTAACCTCCGTGTATCTAAGGTTATGTATCCAAAATACGTGCATGGAATGGAAACAGAACTATATTTTGGTAGCTTCTAAAAAACTTCCCAAGGGGACAGCTGGAATGTTTCTTTTACCTTTGCCCTCTTCTTTATATTTTTCTTATTTTGCTGTAAGAGCTTGGAGGGCACCCACTTATGCCAAAAGAATGAAGGCTGAAGCCCAGGAAAAGAAGGCAAAGGAAAATAAACTTTATTCCACTTAAACTGCTTCTATTTTTCCTTCACTCACAGATAAACCTAATTTCAAGTAGCACACAAGTGTATTGTCAAGAAATCAACATAAATCCCTTCTTTGTGTATCCTACCACAGTCTACATTTCTTTTTTTAAGTTATTTATTTTTTTCTTTTTTTTGCCTCTAGGTCATCATTTGTTTTTCATTAATCTTTATTCTTTGGCATGTGTAGGTTTCCCAATGCAATGGCCTCTCTCATTGCAGAGTGCAGGCTCTGGGTGCATGCACTCCAGAGCGCTGGCTCCTAATTGGACACACCAGTCCAGACACTCTGCGACACATAGTATCCTCCTGGGCCAGGTATCAAACCGTGCTCCCTGCACTGCAAGGCGGACTCTCCACCCACTAGATCACCCCACAGTCTACATTTTTATGGGCAAGAACTTGGAAATAAAAGAAATTTTCCTCAAGTACAAGCCATGGGAAGCCCAGATGGCTCAGTGTTGAAGAATTCATGTGCAATGCAGGAGACAAGGGTTCAATCCTTGGGTCAGAAAGATTCCCTGGAGAAGGAAATAGCAACTTACTCCAGTATTCTTGCCTGGGAAATTCCATGGACAGAGGAGCCTGGTGAGCTATAGTCCATGGGGTCACAAAGACTTGGACATAACTAAGTGACTAAACAATAATAAATAAAAATCAGTGAAATATATGCTCTGTGAATAGATTAATGAGTTGTGGAAGTGAAAGTAAATAAGAGCATCAATAGCTTCATACCTGGAGAGGTTTTATTCTTTTCATTTTTATTTTTAACAACTTCATTGAGATATAATTAATGTAAGACCTATTGAAGATATTTAAAGTATACAGTTTAATAGGGTTTGATATATGTGTACAGCAGGGTGAGAGTGAGCTAAGTGAGGCACTCATCTCAGGTGCATTATTTAAGGGACAAAAAAAGCACAGTTAAGATAAATAATATTTTTTAAACATTAGATTGACATGTTATACCTATAAGCCATGCACCTACACATAAATAAAGTTTTATTGAGACCAGAAATTGGAGTGTGTTGAGGTAGGACCCTGTATATGCAGTTATATCTTCCTTCAAAAATTGTATATTTTGACCATCATGTTTTTTAAAAATAATTTGAATGTTTAAAAAAATGCATTGAATATTATTTACCTTGATTACTGAGTGTTTGCCTTCTCCCTACATCCCCTTCTGACATTCACCAAGTATTGAGTGCAATCTAAGGAGAATTTACACTGCCTTAAGAGAAAGCTTGTACTGGGAATCATCATAGCCAGCCTTGTTTCTGACTGACCTTAGGGGAAAGTCTTTCCACAGTGTTGTACAAAATACTTTCCTGGGATAATATGCTATTTATCACTAGGAGAAATTGTTTTGTAGTAAGATGTGTCAGAAAATGAAATTGATGTTTATTAGAAGGACTTAGGCAGGAAAATATACTGGAATTTGTACCAAACCACATGTAGCTGAATTATTAATTAGAATTGCATTTTGGAGTTTTAGAAAGTATTAATTTAAAAATGTGTTTGCATAACCAGCATAAAACCAAGCTCTGTAAGGCAAGTACAATATAATCAGGAAATATCTGGCAAACTCTGTGTGTGAATAGATGTGAATATATATTGAAACTGCACACAGAGTTAGAGGGCCTCCCTGACTCAGAGTGAAGAAAATCATGTTTCTGAAATTCTTAGGCTGTTAATTTTTTTTTCAGAAAGATTCCCTGGAGAAGGAAATAGCAACTTACTCCAGTATTCTTGCCTGGGAAATTCCATGGACAGAGGAGCCTGGTGAGCTATAGTCCATGGGGTCACAAAGACTTGGACATAACTAAGTGACTAAACAATAATAAATAAAAATCAGTGAAATATATGCTCTGTGAATAGATTAATGAGTTGTGGAAGTGAAAGTAAATAAGAGCATCAATAGCTTCATACCTGGAGAGGTTTTATTCTTTTCATTTTTATTTTTAACAACTTCATTGAGATATAATTAATGTAAGACCTATTGAAGATATTTAAAGTATACAGTTTAATAGGGTTTGATATATGTGTACAGCAGGGTGAGAGTGAGCTAAGTGAGGCACTCATCTCAGGTGCATTATTTAAGGGACAAAAAAAGCACAGTTAAGATAAATAATATTTTTTAAACATTAGATTGACATGTTATACCTATAAGCCATGCACCTACACATAAATAAAGTTTTATTGAGACCAGAAATTGGAGTGTGTTGAGGTAGGACCCTGTATATGCAGTTATATCTTCCTTCAAAAATTGTATATTTTGACCATCATGTTTTTTAAAAATAATTTGAATGTTTAAAAAAATGCATTGAATATTATTTACCTTGATTACTGAGTGTTTGCCTTCTCCCTACATCCCCTTCTGACATTCACCAAGTATTGAGTGCAATCTAAGGAGAATTTACACTGCCTTAAGAGAAAGCTTGTACTGGGAATCATCATAGCCAGCCTTGTTTCTGACTGACCTTAGGGGAAAGTCTTTCCACAGTGTTGTACAAAATACTTTCCTGGGATAATATGCTATTTATCACTAGGAGAAATTGTTTTGTAGTAAGATGTGTCAGAAAATGAAATTGATGTTTATTAGAAGGACTTAGGCAGGAAAATATACTGGAATTTGTACCAAACCACATGTAGCTGAATTATTAATTAGAATTGCATTTTGGAGTTTTAGAAAGTATTAATTTAAAAATGTGTTTGCATAACCAGCATAAAACCAAGCTCTGTAAGGCAAGTACAATATAATCAGGAAATATCTGGCAAACTCTGTGTGTGAATAGATGTGAATATATATTGAAACTGCACACAGAGTTAGAGGGCCTCCCTGACTCAGAGTGATGAAAAATCATGTTTCTGAAATTCTTAGGCTGTTACTCAATTTCAAAATGGTGTATGTAGAAAATAAGGAATATTAAGTTTGAATTATAGTTTTATAGCAAGTAGTATATTTACTTTAAACATCATCTCCTTGGGAGTTAGGCATTGGTTCAAAGACACTTAGCACCATGGGATCTTCTGTTTCTTTGATAAATAAGAATGTGATGAGAAGACTATAAAGATGAGAATACATTCCATTAATATCTTATTTCTTTGAATATAACACATTATTTAGCTTTGTATGTGCAATCTGTGCATGGAGGTCCTCATTCACCTGCTCATGTATTTAATGTATTCACTTGTGTTATTTAAGAATGAAACTAAAAAAAAGAAAGAATGAAACTTGGCGGTAGTGGGGTGAATAGTCAGGATGTCAGTTCCAGGATTTTGCGATAGATCTGGTCTTTTTGTCACTCTTTCCTTCGTTTTTTCCTACATCTCTACCTTCCCATTTCTACTGTTTGACAGAGGAATGGATTCAAAACTGAGACTAGAAAATAGGAAAATACACTATGTTGTCTTGATTTTGGCTACCATTAGGTTTATTTCCAATCTCCCACCAGTAGTCACCACTAAACCTTTATCAGTAAGATGTGTGTCACACTTGATTCATTACTATTCTACCTGCTGAAATGGGGAACAATAAAAAATGGAAAGAAATATTGCTGTAGCAGCCAAAATGAATCACCAGTCACTAGCAGGTAGAGTAGACTGCTTGCCCAATTCTACACATATTCTGAGGATAAATATCTCCATGGTATCATATTCCTTTAGCTGTGCATTAGTGACCCAGCAGTCAGAGAGTGGAGAGGGACCTGAAACAGCACAATTGCCTTGCACTGAGATAGCTTCCTCCATTGCACTTAGATGTCTTTTTTTGAGACACCACCAGCCTCTAGACTGAATTGAAGTGTGACTGTGGTGAAACATTGTCCTGAAAGCATTTCTCACTTTTTGGCTACCTATTTTTGACTCCTTGCTTATCAGATCGTGTTTGCATATATTACCTGTATCTTCCTTAGAGTTATTTGCATTTCTAGAAGAAGGCTCTATCCAAGGTGTCCTCATTCACTAAAGACTGAAATGAGTACAAAAGTAGATTCATTAGAATTTGGTAGATACTGGAGGACTCATGGATCTCTACAAAGGTAGTGACTCTGACAAGCAAGACAATATGAACACTTTGAGAAATATCCCTCCTTGTGGGCAGAGAATATCTGAAATCTGGAAAGGCATAGGCATAATCACTGTCAATAATGCAAACAAAGTAACATATACAATCAACAGTATATAATTACACAAACAATAATGAGACAATATAATGGAAAAGAAAACCACACTTAAATGACTGTACTTTGAGATAAATTACTTTATAGATAAACTTAAGAAATACACAAAATCCACATGAAGAAAACTTTAAAACACTCATGAAAACCACAAAAATAAGCTTCATCAAATGAAAAGACATCTGTTCGAATTCAATATTATAAAGTTGTCATGCATAATTGTATCTTTTTTAGATAATATATAAATTTAATATGATCTTATTTAAAATACCACTAAGTTATTTTCCCTGGATTAGACAACTCTAAAGTTCATATTGAATAACAGAGAGACAATATTTCCTTTTAAAATATAGAAGCAGATTAATTGCAGATGATTAGTTTGATAGTTACTAAAATGCTCCAAAGCATCCATTCTTATAGTGTGATGATAACGCTTTACCAGAAGATTAAAGCTAAAGAATAACAAAGTCTGAGGTAGACTCACATCCGTATAGACCTTTAGTACATGTGGGCCATTCCTGCAATTGCAAAAAGGTAGAATTTTATTATTCTGGCTGCCTCACAAGGCATGTGAGATCTTAGTTCCTGAAGTCATGCCCCCTGAAGTGGAAGCACAGAGCCTGAACCACTGGACCACCAGGGAAGTCCCACAAAAATGTAGAATTTTAACAGAAGATGGTGGGAAAAATAACAGTGGAAAAAATTAAACTTGAAATCATACTTCATAAAATTAAATATTAAAAAAAACTACAGAAGAACTAGAAAACAACATACAAATTACTTTATATGGTGAACATAGGGAATATCTTTTTTAACTATTATCCAAAGCCAGAACTAGAAAAAAGAAAGAGGGGTACATTTAGTTACCTTTAAAACACACTTCTGTATGCCCTCCAAACTCCAAACAAAAGCCACAACAAATAAATTCAGAAGACAAAGATAAACTGGGAGGAAATAAATGTAATATATATTATAGAAAAATAACTCATAATATTAGCAAAGAAACTTTTAAAAACTGATACTAAAAAGGCTAAATAACTTTTTAAAAGGGGCGTAAGACTCAAAGAATTCAGAGAAATCTGTATAAAACAATATGTATAAATAAATATCCAGAATTAAAGAGAGGACCTAAAATATATTTAAAGAAAAAAAATGGCTACAGTTTTTTCTGAACTTAATAGAAGTTATAAACCCATAGGTCCAAGAAACACAATGAATCTCAAGTAGGATAAACACTAAGAAAACTACACCAAAGTCCCTCATGCAAAATTCTGAAAAATAGTGATAAGGAGAAAATATAAAAGCAGCCAGAGGTGGAGTGGAGCAAGGAACACATTATACATTGTTATGTCCTCACTGTGTCCTCTCTTCAAAATCATGTTATAGTTCTAACCCCTAGTGCCTTAAAAAGTGACTGTATTCAAAGTTAGGGCCTGTAAAGAGGTAATTAAAGTTAAATGAGACTAATACAATCTGGTTTGTATCTTTACAAAAAGAAGAAATTTGGATACATAAATAGACACCAGTGATGTGCACACACAGAGAAAAGACCATGCAAGGACACAATGAGAAGGTGGCTATTTGCAAGAAAGAGGCCAACATCTTGACTTGGGATGTCTAATTGACAGAATTGTGAAAAACAGACTACTTTTGCATGGTATTTTGTTATGGCAGCTCTAGCAAACTAATATAGACATAAACAGAGAAACCAAGAGTGACTCCAGCTCTTTGTATCTATAAAGTATAGAAAGACACCTCTCCTGTGTTGCTATTAATGTAGAGCATAATGAGAGCATGGAAAGAGATTAAACTTCATAAAATTAAATATTAAAAAAAACTACAGAAGAACTAGAAAACAACATACAAATTACTTTATATGGTGAACATAGGGAATATCTTTTTTAACTATTATCCAAAGCCAGAACTAGAAAAAAGAAAAAGGGGTACATTTAGTTACCTTTAAAACACACTTCTGTATGCCCTCCAAACTCCAAACAAAAGCCACAACAAATAAATTCAGAAGACAAAGATAAACTGGGAGGAAATAAATGTAATATATATTATAGAAAAATAACTCATAATATTAGCAAAGAAACTTTTAAAAACTGATACTAAAAAGGCTAAATAACTTTTTAAAAGGCGTAAGACTCAAAGAATTCAGAGAAATCTGTATAAAACAATATGTATAAATAAATATCCAGAATTAAAGAGAGGACCTAAAATATATTTAAAGAAAAAAAATGGCTACAGTTTTTTCTGAACTTAATAGAAGTTATAAACCCATAGGTCCAAGAAACACAATGAATCTCAAGTAGGATAAACACTAAGAAAACTACACCAAAGTCCCTCATGCAAAATTCTGAAAAATAGTGATAAGGAGAAAATATAAAAGCAGCCAGAGGTGGAGTGGAGCAAGGAACACATTATACATTGTTATGTCCTCACTGTGTCCTCTCTTCAAAATCATGTTATAGTTCTAACCCCTAGTGCCTTAAAAAGTGACTGTATTCAAAGTTAGGGCCTGTAAAGAGGTAATTAAAGTTAAATGAGACTAATACAATCTGGTTTGTATCTTTACAAAAAGAAGAAATTTGGATACATAAATAGACACCAGTGATGTGCACACACAGAGAAAAGACCATGCAAGGACACAATGAGAAGGTGGCTATTTGCAAGAAAGAGGCCAACATCTTGACTTGGGATGTCTAATTGACAGAATTGTGAAAAACAGACTACTTTTGCATGGTATTTTGTTATGGCAGCTCTAGCAAACTAATATAGACATAAACAGAGAAACCAAGAGTGACTCCAGCTCTTTGTATCTATAAAGTATAGAAAGACACCTCTCCTGTGTTGCTATTAATGTAGAGCATAATGAGAGCATGGAAAGAGATGAACATAAATAGCAGTAGACCTTTTATACTGTATTAAAGATCTTTTAGTCTTGTAACTCTTGTCTAGCACTTTCCAAAGTATGATCCTAAAGACAGTTCTATAGAAAGCAACTAACTTTTCTCTTGAAAATAAAGCTTTAGAAAATACTGTAATTGCTATAAACCAAATAATTTTGTTGTTGAAATTGTTTCTTCCACTGTTTTTATTTTTTATTGAAATATAGTTGTATGGTATTATGTTAGTTTCAGGTGTGCTACATAATGATTTAACATTTGCATACATTATGAAATGATCCAGATGGTCAATCTAGTAACCATCTGTCCCCATACCAAATTATTACAATATTATTGACCATATTCTTATACTTGCTACACGTTACATCATCATAGCTTATTTATTGTATTCCTGGAGGTGTCTACCTGTTAATCCTCTTCACATATTTTACCCATCCTTAGTCCCCTCCCCTGTGGCAACCACCATTTTTTCCTCTGTACTTATGAGTCTGTTTTTTGGTGGGTAAACCAAGTACTTCTCTTATTTCAGGGAAATACATATCTACCAAACAGCATAAATAATTTGCAGTGAATTTTCACCAAATCACCGAAAGCAAACCATTGCATTAGTCTATTTTGAACTTTAAGGATACTATCTGAGAACTGCAGGAAGGAAGGATATTGGGTTGGCCAAAAGTGACTGTATTCAAAGTTAGGGCCTGTAAAGAGGTAATTAAAGTTAAATGAGACTAATACAATCTGGTTTGTATCTTTACAAAAAGAAGAAATTTGGATACATAAATAGACACCAGTGATGTGCACACACAGAGAAAAGACCATGCAAGGACACAATGAGAAGGTGGCTATTTGCAAGAAAGAGGCCAACATCTTGACTTGGGATGTCTAATTGACAGAATTGTGAAAAACAGACTACTTTTGCATGGTATTTTGTTATGGCAGCTCTAGCAAACTAATATAGACATAAACAGAGAAACCAAGAGTGACTCCAGCTCTTTGTATCTATAAAGTATAGAAAGACACCTCTCCTGTGTTGCTATTAATGTAGAGCATAATGAGAGCATGGAAAGAGATGAACATAAATAGCAGTAGACCTTTTATACTGTATTAAAGATCTTTTAGTCTTGTAACTCTTGTCTAGCACTTTCCAAAGTATGATCCTAAAGACAGTTCTATAGAAAGCAACTAACTTTTCTCTTGAAAATAAAGCTTTAGAAAATACTGTAATTGCTATAAACCAAATAATTTTGTTGTTGAAATTGTTTCTTCCACTGTTTTTATTTTTTATTGAAATATAGTTGTATGGTATTATGTTAGTTTCAGGTGTGCTACATAATGATTTAACATTTGCATACATTATGAAATGATCCAGATGGTCAATCTAGTAACCATCTGTCCCCATACCAAATTATTACAATATTATTGACCATATTCTTATACTTGCTACACGTTACATCATCATAGCTTATTTATTGTATTCCTGGAGGTGTCTACCTGTTAATCCTCTTCACATATTTTACCCATCCTTAGTCCCCTCCCCTGTGGCAACCACCATTTTTTCCTCTGTACTTATGAGTCTGTTTTTTGGTGGGTAAACCAAGTACTTCTCTTATTTCAGGGAAATACATATCTACCAAACAGCATAAATAATTTGCAGTGAATTTTCACCAAATCACCGAAAGCAAACCATTGCATTAGTCTATTTTGAACTTTAAGGATACTATCTGAGAACTGCAGGAAGGAAGGATATTGGGTTGGCCAAAAAGTTAGTTCAGGCCAGATGTTTGTTTGAACATTTGGGGCAACCCAGTATTTTCACCAAAACATGTTTGAATTATCAAATGATAGAGTTAAACATTTAATGTTTAACAAATTACACATTTGAAATAGCTTAGTAATTTTTGACTGATTGTAGATTTTTGCTTAATTGTGACTGAGAGTATGAAATATCAGGGAGACAAGAACAGCATTTCTGCTTTAGTTAAGTCTCCTGCTTTGCTGCTTAGTCACTTCAATCATGTCAAATTAAATAGACTTTGAGCTACATTTTAGAACAAGGGAAAACTAACTCTGAGAGGATCTTCTACTTCCAGTCTGAAATGTTACAACAAATTTGGGCTTTACTGGTAAATATTTTACTGATCATCTCACAAAAGCCTATTATAACTAAAGTTGCAATGATAGTAGATTTATGGTAAATGGAAATATAGAATAATGTAACAATTTCTTTTAAAATCAACACAAACTGCCTGCTAAACAGTATTCTAGTATACCTTCATTATGACTAGGAATAGCAAGCTGCATTCCAATTTTCTTAAATCATCATTTAATGAGCTATTTTGGAAGATCTGTGGTACTTCTGATTCTGTGGATTTTGCTCTTGATGTGTTTGTTTCCTCAGTCCTTTTAGGTTTAAGGTACCCCAAATTTACTGTAGTTTTTTTTTAAACGTTTATTTTTTATTTATTTATCTTTTGGGGGGTAGGATGGGGAGGGACGGGTACGGTTGGGCCACTTCTATTGGTCCTTCATTTCTCTATTTTCATCCATCTTTGTTCTTTGGCTCCTGTGGGCCTCCCATCGTGGTGGCTTCTGTCATCGCAGAGCACCAGCTCTGGGCGCACACGTGCCAGAGCTCCAGCTCGGCAATTGGACACATCAGTCCAGCCGCTCCATGGCACGTGGGATCTTCCCAGGCCAGGGATCAAACCGGCGCCCCTTGCACTGCAAGGTGGCGTCCTTACCCACTGGACCACCAGGTGGAAACCCTTTACTGTAGTTTTAATCACTCAGAATATTCCCACCTGCCACAGAATATCATTTCTTTGTTCAAAGTGACTTTCATTTTTCTTAAAAATGAATACTATACAGATGTCATGATTTTTTTCTAGGTTTCCACAGCTGCTATGAGAGTCTGGTGTCAAAAATGTATTTACTTTCTAAAGTAGAGAAAATGTAAATAGTTTTATATGAGTTTCAGTTTCATAACAGTTGCATTCTCCATCTCAATTATTTAAATATGAATAAAAGTGAATTCCTTCAAGACTGGTACAAAGCTAAATGCTTGACTGAATAAACAGATTTATGGACAGATTTCTTAGGGAAATAAATAATGGTGAAATGGAGTTTAAACAAACTAAAAAATCCCCTTGAAATTATAGAATGTTAGAGCTTACATTTTCCTGAAAACTTAGCTTTCAGATATATAAGCTGATAACTAGATAGTTTAAGTGATTAGCCCAAGATTATACAAGTAGGAGATTTTAGGGGATTGTCTTGGACTTCAACAATTTGTGTGTCAAATAAACAATCACATAACTGAAGTCTATTTTAACATTTAGGAGATTGAGTGGGAAACTTTGTCATTAACACTTCCTATAGGTTGTTCCTCCAGACTAAGTGTAAGAAATCCCTATTGTGCCAATACATTACTTAAGAAGACCATCTACTTACAAATGTTCATCCTAGCCATGGACTTCCATCCACCCACTGCCTTCATCTATCCACCCACTGCCTTCAGAATTGTCCCCTCACCCTTGACATTCTTCTTTGTTCTTCATTCTCTTCTCCAGGTTCCATAATTTATTATTTGTTAATTCATCTGTATGGGCATCAGTTTCCTTATTAGTAGGATATGAAGTCAGTAAAAGAACAACTTCCAAAGGGTTGTTCTTAAAATGAACCATGGTCATGTATGTAAGAGTTTCCTTCGTAGCTTAGCTGGTAGAGTCTGCCTGCAATGCAGGAGACCCTGGTTCAATTCCTGGGTCAGGAAGATCCCCTGAAGAAGGAATGGCTACCTACTCCAGTATCTTTGCCTTGAGAATCCCCACAGACAGAGGAGCCTGGTGGGCTACAGTGCATGGAGTTGCAAAGAGTCAAACATGACTGAGCCACTAAGCACAGCACAGTGTGTAGGTAAACTATTTGGCATGTTGCCTGGAGCAAGAGAGCTCTCAAAATTCTAGGAGTGATTTTATTTAAAAAGCAAAGTGATGTTATTTAAAAATTCTCTTAAGAATTTCTCACTTATATTTTTTCAAGTTTTACTTTTACATGTGAGGGGTAAAAGATATAGTTGACAATAAAGCATGTAGAATCTTGTTATTTTGCTTTATTATGACAGTGTTTTCATTCTTCAACTATACAATATTTAAATGGACATGAATCAAAGGAGAGAGAAGAGAGAAAACATATTTTTGTGTATGACTGTTGTGTTTGATTTTTTTCTTTTAGTGGCTTTGAATACAATAACTGGAGTTACTTGTCTTATTCAGAACATGACTCTTTTCTACTAAATATTTGGTTTTTGTTTATCACAGAAACACTGTTAGTGCATATGTAAAAATCTAGTTTCCATGTTATTCCTGTTTTTGTTCTATCAAGTAATCTCATTTCTTTATAAACATCACATTTATCATATTTTATAACATTTTTAAATTTAAAATATCAGTTATTTGATAAAATTATTATTCAAAATAATGAGATAAAAACTTACATAGCTCCAAGGTAAAGTTATTTGAACTTTTAAATTGGATGACTTATCCTATCAGTGACTTCCATCTTGATTTCATCTACTCTGCTTGGATTTGGAACTAGGGAAGGAAAGAAATGTGACCAACTCAAAGTTGCATTTATTAATCTTAAACTATAGCATAAAATATGTCACTAAGCTGGATAAAAAATAAATAAAATAATCATTACAGCCTATTCATTGTTATAATTAATTTTTACTTTTTATTTTTTATTTTGGGCGGAGGTCGGGTTGGGGAGGGAGGGGAGTGGGCGGGCCACTTCTATTGGTCTTTCATCTCTCCACCTTCATCCGTCTCCGCTCTTTGGCTCCTGTGGGCCTCCCATCGCGGTGGCCTCTGTCATTGCAAAGCACCTGCTCCGGGCGCATGCGCCCCAGAGCTCCGGCTCGGTAATTGGACACATTGGTCCAGCCGCTCCGCGGCACGTGGGATCTTCCCAGGCCAGGGATATAACCGGCGCCCCTTGGACCACCCAATGGACCACCAGGCGAAGCCCCTATAATTAATTTTTTAAAAATTGTCACCTACTTTAGGAGACTACATTACATCCTCTTCATGGGGAATTTCCCCCACCAGCAATGCTGGATATATAGTGGAGCCCAGTCAGCTTTGTGACAAACATGTGACCAGGAAGGATGGGAATCCAAGAACAACAAGGCAATGAATGACCAGTGATCAGTCAGAGTTCCCCATACCAATTTGAAGCAAGGCATCAGAGCAAGGCTCTGAACATGATTCAGAGCCACAATGGCTGTTGTAAGCCATGTGAATTTTTGTGAGTAATGCTAGACCAGTTTGGAGCAAGAAGTAGGAGACATACCAAGAAAGGCACAATGAGAAATAGTGTGACTCCAGAGAGATGGAGAGAGTGACTCCTTCAGGCCCTGACAGCATCAGAATGCATGACTCACTTCCACAAGGCTCCTTGTGGCTTTCCCCCGTCCCTTCAGCAAATTTCCTCTTTGTTGTGGTCTGACTGTTTGGTCTCCTAGTCACTGCCAAATTAATATGTTGAAATCCTACCCCCCATGGCGATAGTATTAAGAAGCAGTCTTTGGGGTTGATTAGGTCATGAGGGTGGGGCCTCCTTGAATGGGATTGGTGCCCTTTTATAAGAAATTCCAGAAAGATCCCTGTTCTCCTTCTATCATATGAGGATACAGCAAAAAGCCTTAGACTCAGAAGAGGTCCCTCAGTGTGCTAGCAGCACCCCAGTCTTGGATTTCCATCCTCCAAGACACTGAGAAATAAATTTCTGTTGTTTACTTTCCATTAGGCTGTGATGTTTTATTATAGAAGGCCAAGTGCATCACAACAGTTTATCTGAATGGATTTACCTTTCTCACCTTCAAAGAAACTTCAGCAGAACTCTTGGTAATGCACATTGCAAAGTGATCCATTGGAGCCTGTGAATGCTGGGTCATTTCAGAAAGACACTCTGGGTCTGTGTTGTTGGCACAGTGATTCAGATGTCTTGCTTAGTGATTTAAATCACACAGTTTAATTGCTTGAATATCAGCAAAGTTTGCTGATCTTTCTTAGGAATTGATTCTTAGAGTTAAGTAATTTTCTCGGGTTTTTTTGAGATTACCAATAAGGTATTAAGAGACTTTCATCATATAAGAAAGTGGCTCAAATGAGAAGGAATTTCATATCTCCAGTTGGCTTTGGTATTAAATACAAAAAGCTAACTCTGACAGAATGTACTCCTATTACACACATAAACTGATTGCAATGCAATTGCAATACAAAGACATATATGTTTAATAAATTTGAGCTATATATATTTTTTAATTTTGGCCTCTTACTTATTTTCATCCATCTTTATTCTTTGACCTGTGTGGGCCTCTCATTGCATGGCCTCTCTCATTGCAGAGCACCGGTTCTGGGCGCATGTGCTCCAGTGGGCTGATTCCTAATTACACAAACTGGTCCAGGTGTTCCTCAGCACGTGGGACCTTCCCAGGCCAGGGATCAAACTGGTGCCCCTTGCACTGCAAGGTAGACCCTTTACCCACTGGATCACCGGGGAAGCCCAAGATATATTTCTTCTTAATACTGAATTTAATACAAGTATCAACATCTTTCACTTCTGGAATTTCCCCATTGCCTATAGAGTAAAACCTAGATAGCATGGCACTGGTACCATGAATGGAGCCATAAACTACCTTTTCAGACTCAGTATTCTCACACTGGTCACTGTCTAAGCTACAGTCACAAAGAAGCACTTGCTGCTTGCATAAAACACTGTGCTTGTGGTTTGAGAATTCGAATACCATCAAATTAAACATCTAGGCAAATCCCATTTCCTATGTTCTCAGTCTTAAGTGTGGAAATACAGAGGCCATCATTTGGAAGTAAAATACTCTCCAAGGAGAGCAGGGTTATTTAGGACCTGGAAAGGAGAAAAGGGATCACAAGTTGAACAGATATAAATATTTTCATACTCTTCTTTAAGGACTCTGGAGGCAAGGAAAAGGAAAAGTTATTGCTAGTGACTGACTAAACTCACCATAAAACACTTAAAAATAAACTTTTTTCTTAAGCAAAGTTGTCTGGATAGAGAAATCTCTGACAAAGTTTAGGAATAAAAAGATTTTTTGTATATGTATTGTTAATCCCTGAAATTGATATGTGGCATGAGATTGAAAGTCTCTGAGTCTGTAACATTTTCTTTTCAACGTTTATATGTGGGTTTTTTTTTTTTTTTAATTGTCTCCTCCCTTCCATTTCTGGAGCTAATATATGTATGAGCTAATCCACCATTTGGTACAAATTGAAAAAGCCTTCCCTCATGATTGGAGCTGAACAATGTGACTAGGCACACTTTAAATATATAATACTTCAGGGAAATATTTTTCAATCTAATATATGTGGAAGCCTTAGAGATAACCTAATTAATGTCTGTTCATACACATTTCTGAGGCAAAAACAGAATTTCCCATCTCTCTTTTCCTTGGAATATCTACAAAAGAAATTGTAGATTTTACGGGAGTGGATGTAACAGGAGAAGAATAGAATTATCTTGATATGCTTGATATCCTATCCCAATGAGGGAATCATAAAACTGCACTCTAAAAACCCAGTGAGTGTAGGAGAGATGGCAGTTGTCAGCTTTTTTGTCATATCTGTTTTATATTCTAGATTTCTCTGACTAAGAATAGAGGTAAAATCTAACACATGGGTCTTCCTATACATCAGGAATTGTTTTGAGCACTTTTTACATGCTCATTGATTTAATCCTCACAAATGCCTGATGAGGTGAGTGATTTTATTATCCATAATCATGCATGAGGAAAGAGCAGAGAAAGACTAAGCAACTTGTCCAAAACCCTGCAGCTCACAAAATGTAGAGCTGGGATCTGAACATAGGTGGTCTGGGCTTTAAAATTCTTATTTCTCTAAGGGTAAAAGGAGGTGCTAATCTGATGGAGAGGACGTAAGTAAGCCCCAGAACTGAGCTGCAGTGCCTCTTGAGCTTTTTCTGGTATAGTGTAGTTTTATCCATGAATCTCTTTCCCAAGTCCTAGGTATCTGTCTCTCTTTCTATGTGTCTGTCTTGTCTTTCTCTTTCCCTCCTTGCTCCCACCTTTCTTTTCTCCCACTCATTTTTTTTGTCTCATTTGTTTTTTCACCACTAAAACGCATCTGGACTTGCTGGTCCCAATGTTAATGTTTAAGAGTAGTGCAGACATCCTCTCAAGCTTTAAGCTTAGACTCTGTGTATATTCTGTCTGTAAACTAATCCTTTACCAGAAATCTGCATTGACATCTCTTCAGATATGAATTAGAAGACCATTTGATCTCTATTCCACTGTGTTCTTTGTGTAACACACAAAGAGATCAGGTGGGATTGATTATGAGTGATTGGCAGGGCAGGATTTGGACTCTTCATGCTGTTCAGAGTTAACTGTATGAAAACATCACTTGATTTCTGTGTTATTAACTCACCTTACACTAAGCAAGACTATTAAAGATTTACAACATGTGAAAAGTTACATTCATTGATCATCAGACTGTGGGCCCTAACTGAATATGTAAAATATCCTAAAGTATTTCTTGCACTTGAGTATTTGAGTAGTTTTAAATGACATAGGGAGGGGTTCCTTGATAATTTTCATTTATTTTGCAGCTACGCCTTACTTGTTAATTAATGAAATTCCAAATGCATCTAATTTAAGAAAGTTTTTTTAAAAATTTCATTGTCTAAGGCTTAGAAAGACTATATTGTAATGCTAGCTGGAAAAGTAAACCAGATGATTACAGCCTCTGAGGTTTGGACTTCTTGAATCTGCATGTAGTACCTGGGTTTCAAACTGTTCAGATTGTATTTAATTAATCAAGGATAATGTTTTTCTGAAAAATGAAATATACTTAATATATTGCTGAGACTAACTGGATAAAGTTGGTGCCCATTAGTCAAAGACTAATGAAACAAGAACACATGTGTAGTCAAACAAAGTTGATATTTGTTGCAGCACAGAAGATCTTGTACCTTGTACCATGGGGTTCCTCAGTAAGACATGGTATAAGGAACTTGCTATAAGATTTGGGCTTGTGGTAGGTTATTTGGGGGAAGGTTCAAGGAAGATGTCAGAAAGAAGGACTTATTCTCTGACTGAATATCTTATCTCAGAAGCCAGAAGAGTGAGGCTAGAGCTGTAATTAGTTTAACATTTTAAAAGTCTCAGTCACTCATGTCAGCTGGGAGAGAGGAAAATTTTGATCATTTTGGAGTTTTTATAGTGATTTGTATGTATCTGTGCTCAAACATGATTATGAACTGGTTTTGGTTTTATCTCACTTCACCATTGTCCCAGTTCAGATATGGAATTAGAGAGCAAAAGGGACATCTCTTCAGATATGAATTAGAAGACCATTTGATCTCTATTCCACTGTGTTCTTTGTGTAACACACAAAGAGATCAGGTGGGATTGATTATGAGTGATTGGCAGGGCAGGATTTGGACTCTTCATGCTGTTCAGAGTTAACTGTATGAAAACATCACTTGATTTCTGTGTTATTAACTCACCTTACACTAAGCAAGACTATTAAAGATTTACAACATGTGAAAAGTTACATTCATTGATCATCAGACTGTGGGCCCTAACTGAATATGTAAAATATCCTAAAGTATTTCTTGCACTTGAGTATTTGAGTAGTTTTAAATGACATAGGGAGGGGTTCCTTGATAATTTTCATTTATTTTGCAGCTACGCCTTACTTGTTAATTAATGAAATTCCAAATGCATCTAATTTAAGAAAGTTTTTTTAAAAATTTCATTGTCTAAGGCTTAGAAAGACTATATTGTAATGCTAGCTGGAAAAGTAAACCAGATGATTACAGCCTCTGAGGTTTGGACTTCTTGAATCTGCATGTAGTACCTGGGTTTCAAACTGTTCAGATTGTATTTAATTAATCAAGGATAATGTTTTTCTGAAAAATGAAATATACTTAATATATTGCTGAGACTAACTGGATAAAGTTGGTGCCCATTAGTCAAAGACTAATGAAACAAGAACACATGTGTAGTCAAACAAAGTTGATATTTGTTGCAGCACAGAAGATCTTGTACCTTGTACCATGGGGTTCCTCAGTAAGACATGGTATAAGGAACTTGCTATAAGATTTGGGCTTGTGGTAGGTTATTTGGGGGAAGGTTCAAGGAAGATGTCAGAAAGAAGGACTTATTCTCTGACTGAATATCTTATCTCAGAAGCCAGAAGAGTGAGGCTAGAGCTGTAATTAGTTTAACATTTTAAAAGTCTCAGTCACTCATGTCAGCTGGGAGAGAGGAAAATTTTGATCATTTTGGAGTTTTTATAGTGATTTGTATGTATCTGTGCTCAAACATGATTATGAACTGGTTTTGGTTTTATCTCACTTCACCATTGTCCCAGTTCTCTGATGTTGGTTGTTTATGGGATTATGTTTAACAGAAGACCATGGGCCGAATGTGAATAGCAAGCCACTCTTGGTAACCTTTCACTTAATCAGCTCTGGTTCTTATAGCAAAATCCCATAAGCTGAGACTTGTAAACAAGATAAGACACTCCATCTCTATAGCTTAATCATCTCTCACATCTAAACAGTATCATATGGGGATTAGGACTTCAATGTGTAAAATTTGGAAGCATTCTATAACAAGAATATAACAGAAATATAACAGGAATATTTGCTACTTCCTTTTAAGAAAAACTACTGGAGTTTGCTGTTTCTTCAGCTAAACATATTGGGGAAAAGTTTTGCTTCAGTATGGAGAAAGAGCTGCCATGATTTCAAGTTAACCAAGTATCCCTTTCCTTTAGAAAGCAGAATTTTGCCAGTTAGGAACAAACACCCTTACACTCACCCTCTTCTATTCCTTAAACTAGGCAGTGTTCTTAAACAGTAAGGCCACTATCTTAGGAAAATAATGGATAACAGAGCTCTTCTGTAAATTGTAAAATATTCTGTCTCATTAAGTAAGTCTGAACTCAGCATTGTGATATACTGATACTCCAAAAACTTAGTGGAACTTAATTGCTTGCAGTTTATTTCTTAAATCTCTTTCCATTTTTGTATGGAAAAAATTGGGAAAAAAAAGCAATATTGAAATCAGTTTCACCACATATGATATAATTTCCAATGCTTTCTGCTGTTTGTATGTTGCAGCACAGAAGATCTTGTACCTTGTACCATGGGGTTCCTCAGTAAGACATGGTATAAGGAACTTGCTATAAGATTTGGGCTTGTGGTAGGTTATTTGGGGGAAGGTTCAAGGAAGATGTCAGAAAGAAGGACTTATTCTCTGACTGAATATCTTATCTCAGAAGCCAGAAGAGTGAGGCTAGAGCTGTAATTAGTTTAACATTTTAAAAGTCTCAGTCACTCATGTCAGCTGGGAGAGAGGAAAATTTTGATCATTTTGGAGTTTTTATAGTGATTTGTATGTATCTGTGCTCAAACATGATTATGAACTGGTTTTGGTTTTATCTCACTTCACCATTGTCCCAGTTCTCTGATGTTGGTTGTTTATGGGATTATGTTTAACAGAAGACCATGGGCCGAATGTGAATAGCAAGCCACTCTTGGTAACCTTTCACTTAATCAGCTCTGGTTCTTATAGCAAAATCCCATAAGCTGAGACTTGTAAACAAGATAAGACACTCCATCTCTATAGCTTAATCATCTCTCACATCTAAACAGTATCATATGGGGATTAGGACTTCAATGTGTAAAATTTGGAAGCATTCTATAACAAGAATATAACAGAAATATAACAGGAATATTTGCTACTTCCTTTTAAGAAAAACTACTGGAGTTTGCTGTTTCTTCAGCTAAACATATTGGGGAAAAGTTTTGCTTCAGTATGGAGAAAGAGCTGCCATGATTTCAAGTTAACCAAGTATCCCTTTCCTTTAGAAAGCAGAATTTTGCCAGTTAGGAACAAACACCCTTACACTCACCCTCTTCTATTCCTTAAACTAGGCAGTGTTCTTAAACAGTAAGGCCACTATCTTAGGAAAATAATGGATAACAGAGCTCTTCTGTAAATTGTAAAATATTCTGTCTCATTAAGTAAGTCTGAACTCAGCATTGTGATATACTGATACTCCAAAAACTTAGTGGAACTTAATTGCTTGCAGTTTATTTCTTAAATCTCTTTCCATTTTGTATGGAAAAATTGGGAAAAAAGCAATATTGAAATCAGTTTCACCACATATGATATAATTTCCAATGCTTTCTGCTGTTTGTACTAGTTGAGGACAAGCTCATGAATCAACATATATTAAGAGTTTCATTTAGCATAAGGATCAATTTTTGCTGTCAAAATTCCGAGTATCAGATAGATATTTGCAAAGTGCTCTAGAAACATTTATTTCAGTCTTTAAGATCTTTACCTGTAAATGCAAAAATAATAAAAATAAAATAGGGGACTTCCCTGGTGGTCCAGTGGGTAAGGACACTGCCTTGCAGTGCAAGGGGCACCAGTTCAATACCTGGCCTGGGAAGATCCCATGTGCCGTGGAGCGGCTGGACCGATGTGTCCAAGTACTGAGCCGGAGCTCTGCAGTGAGAGAGGCCACTGCAGTGGGAGGCCCACACAAGCCAAAGAACAAAGATGGATGAAAATAATAAATGAAAGACCAACAGAAGTGGTCAAAAAAAAAAAAATAGTATTTTCCTATAATTGGTTGAGCTGAATAATGAACTGCTTTTTGTTCCTTAAGACTATGTTTTAAGATTTTCTCCTCCATGACTCCTTTACTTTAACAGCTTTTAGCCAAGGTCATATTCAGGCTGTTCAAATCCATTATACCACAACAGAATATATTGTTTTCTACTGAAAACTTATTTAGACATCCATCTGGGATTTTAGTCCTTCAATATAAAGAAGTCTTATGAATGTTGCTATTATACACAAAGTAATATAAAGGTTTCCTTAAACAGTTGTCTATTCAGTAAAAAAACCCAAAACCTGCCTACTATGAGGCCATCATTTCAATGTGTTAATTTTTTCTGTTGATTATAGTTAAGATCAGAATTTTGCCAGTTAGGAACCCTTACACTCACCCTCTTCTATTCCTTAAACTAGGCAGTGTTCTTAAACAGTAAGGCCACTATCTTAGGAAAATAATGGATAACAGAGCTCTTCTGTAAATTGTAAAATATTCTGTCTCATTAAGTAAGTCTGAACTCAGCATTGTGATATACTGATACTCCAAAAACTTAGTGGAACTTAATTGCTTGCAGTTTATTTCTTAAATCTCTTTCCATTTTTGTATGGAAAAAATTGGGAAAAAAAAGCAATATTGAAATCAGTTTCACCACATATGATATAATTTCCAATGCTTTCTGCTGTTTGTACTAGTTGAGGACAAGCTCATGAATCAACATATATTAAGAGTTTCATTTAGCATAAGGATCAATTTTTGCTGTCAAAATTCCGAGTATCAGATAGATATTTGCAAAGTGCTCTAGAAACATTTATTTCAGTCTTTAAGATCTTTACCTGTAAATGCAAAAATAATAAAAAATAAAATAGGGGACTTCCCTGGTGGTCCAGTGGGTAAGGACACTGCCTTGCAGTGCAAGGGGCACCAGTTCAATACCTGGCCTGGGAAGATCCCATGTGCCGTGGAGCGGCTGGACCGATGTGTCCAAGTACTGAGCCGGAGCTCTGCAGTGAGAGAGGCCACTGCAGTGGGAGGCCCACACAAGCCAAAGAACAAAGATGGATGAAAATAATAAATGAAAGACCAACAGAAGTGGTCAAAAAAAAAAAAAATAGTATTTTCCTGTAATTGGTTGAGCTGAATAATGAACTGCTTTTTGTTCCTTAAGACTATGTTTTAAGATTTTCTCCTCCATGACTCCTTTACTTTAACAGCTTTTAGCCAAGGTCATATTCAGGCTGTTCAAATCCATTATACCACAACAGAATATATTGTTTTCTACTGAAAACTTATTTAGACATCCATCTGGGATTTTAGTCCTTCAATATAAAGAAGTCTTATGAATGTTGCTATTATACACAAAGTAATATAAAGGTTTCCTTAAACAGTTGTCTATTCAGTAAAAAAAAAAACCCAAAAACCTGCCTACTATGAGGCCATCATTTCAATGTGTTAATTTTTTTCTGTTGATTATAGTTAAGTTCATTGCATGGGTAGGATGTAGAATGATGCCTGATTCATGGTAGCCTACTGAACTCACAGTGTCCAGATTCTGCAGGTGCAGAAAAATATATAATTCTAACAAGAAAAACAGGCCCCTCAGGTTCCCAGAGAGTCTATGCTTCATCTAAAACAATTCATTTCTTTTATGGTTGTTGTAATTTTTCATTTGATTATATTGTGGGATTTTTTTCCCAGTAGGAACACTAAATCCTTAATAAATCCTTAATAAAGCTTGAGTGGAGAGTTTGCATCCAATATGTGTTAAAGGTTCAAGAACAAAACTAGTCACAGGTAAATCCTCAAAATATATTCCCTGAATTACTGAAAGGGAGTCTGGGCTATTGTTTGAATTATATTCCTAGTTTATACTGATGCTCAGCAAATTCAGATGACTGTGCAAAATCCTGCCTACTGAACTTCAGAAATTTTCCTGATTTGGGGGTGATATTATCTCCTCATTCTCTTCATGATTAACTGTGAAACAGTTTAAATTTGGATCCTCTCCAGTACTTCCTTAGGACCACAGTAGAGGGCTATTATCCTGATCACTTGCAGCTGTAAGTATAGAAACACGTAGAGGAGGAGCCTCCGCAACCCGCCGCCGCGAGGAGCCGCTCGAACCTGCCACTGGGAGGAGCCGCGGCGCGGGTAAGTTCAGCCACTCCAACTGGAGGCCTTGCTGAATGGAGAGGGGAAGTCGCCCACGGGTTGCTGACCAGCGATCGCGCACGAGCTGGACGGGAAAGCTCGTGCCCGCCTTTGGGACGTAGACACGTAACCGGCAGTGCGCGTGTGCCAGTGGCGGTGGAGCCTGCGCACCCTTAGAGCTGCAGCAGCGGAGGAAGCCGGAGAAAGAGCAGGAATTGGAGACTACTGGCGGGTGCGCGGTCGAGCCGGGGCACCCCGCTCCAACACGGGACTGCGCGCACCATGGCCTCCACCCGACTGACTGGGATCAGCCCACCGTCCTGGCCAGCACCCAGTATTGCTGCAAAGCCCTCGTTTTGCTAAACACAAAAATAGAAACCATAGCAACCAGCGCTATAAGGGAAAGACTACGCCATCAAGACACCACCATCAAGAGCAGATTGATTTCCAACAGACAGATGAGAAGATAAAAAACAGGGACAGTATTTTTTTTTTTAAAACCTTTATTTTACTTTTAACTTTTACAGAGTTTTGTTGTTCACAGACATGCATGTTCTCAGATTAGTCACATGTATATCCCCCCCTTCCCTCCACTCCCGACCATCACACAGCACCCCTGAAGGATCCCCTTTTCTCACAGAGCAATGACTAGAGCTATTTTCTTCACTTATGATAGTACAGGCCTTCATGCTACTTCCTTTACGCCTCTCACCCACTGTTCCTTCCCCAAAATGTCCATATGTCCACTGTCCATGTCTGTCTTTCTGTCACTTCACTGCATGTGCCATCATCACCATCCTACTAGATTCCATATATATGTGTTAATATACTGTATTTGTCCTTCTCTTTCTGACTGACTTTACTTTTTAGGATACGTTCTAGATCCAGCCACCTCATGAGGGCTGATTCTTCTGCATTTCTCTTTACAGCTGTGTAGTATTCCAATGTATATATGTACCAGAGCTTTTGGATCCATTCGTTCGTCGATGGGCATCTAGGTTCCTTCCATGTTCTAACTATTGTATAGAGAGCTGCAATGAACATTGGGGTACAGGTGCTTCTTTCAGTTTTGATTTCATCAGGGTATAAGCCTAAGAGTGGGATTGCTGGGTCATATGGTGCTTCTATTTTTAGTTTTTTAAGAAATCTCCAGACTGTCTTCCATAGAGGCTGTATCAATTTACACTCCCACCAGCAATGCAGGAGTGTTCCCTTTTCTCCGCAGCCTCTCCAGCATTTATTGTCTGTCGATTTGTGGATGATGGCCATTCTGACGGGTGTGAGATGATATCTCATTGTAGTTTTGATTTGCATTTCTCTAATTATTAGTGAAGTTGAGCATCGTTTCATGTGTTTTGGGGCCATCTGTATGTCATCGTTGGAGAGGTGTCTGTTTAGGTCCTTTTCCCATTTTTTGATTGGGTTGTTCGTTTTTCCAGTGCTGAGTTGTCTGAGTTGCTTGTAGATTTTGGAGATTAATTCTTTGTCTGTTGTTTCATTTGCTATGATTTTCTCCCACTCTGTGGGCTGTCTGTTCAGCTTTTTTGTAATTTCTTTAGCAGTACAAAAGCTTTTAAGTTTCATTAGGTCCCACATGTTCATTTGTCTTTTTAGTTCCACTATTCTAGTAGGTGGGTCAGAGAAGATCTTGCTTTGATTTTACTTTTAACTTTTACAGAGTTTTGTTGTTCACAGACATGCATGTTCTCAGATTAGTCACATGTATATCCCCCCCTTCCCTCCACTCCCGACCATCACACAGCACCCCTGAAGGATCCCCTTTTCTCACAGAGCAATGACTAGAGCTATTTTCTTCACTTATGATAGTACAGGCCTTCATGCTACTTCCTTTACGCCTCTCACCCACTGTTCCTTCCCCAAAATGTCCATATGTCCACTGTCCATGTCTGTCTTTCTGTCACTTCACTGCATGTGCCATCATCACCATCCTACTAGATTCCATATATATGTGTTAATATACTGTATTTGTCCTTCTCTTTCTGACTGACTTTACTTTTTAGGATACGTTCTAGATCCAGCCACCTCATGAGGGCTGATTCTTCTGCATTTCTCTTTACAGCTGTGTAGTATTCCAATGTATATATGTACCAGAGCTTTTGGATCCATTCGTTCGTCGATGGGCATCTAGGTTCCTTCCATGTTCTAACTATTGTATAGAGAGCTGCAATGAACATTGGGGTACAGGTGCTTCTTTCAGTTTTGATTTCATCAGGGTATAAGCCTAAGAGTGGGATTGCTGGGTCATATGGTGCTTCTATTTTTAGTTTTTTAAGAAATCTCCAGACTGTCTTCCATAGAGGCTGTATCAATTTACACTCCCACCAGCAATGCAGGAGTGTTCCCTTTTCTCCGCAGCCTCTCCAGCATTTATTGTCTGTCGATTTGTGGATGATGGCCATTCTGACGGGTGTGAGATGATATCTCATTGTAGTTTTGATTTGCATTTCTCTAATTATTAGTGAAGTTGAGCATCGTTTCATGTGTTTTGGGGCCATCTGTATGTCATCGTTGGAGAGGTGTCTGTTTAGGTCCTTTTCCCATTTTTTGATTGGGTTGTTCGTTTTTCCAGTGCTGAGTTGTCTGAGTTGCTTGTAGATTTTGGAGATTAATTCTTTGTCTGTTGTTTCATTTGCTATGATTTTCTCCCACTCTGTGGGCTGTCTGTTCAGCTTTTTTGTAATTTCTTTAGCAGTACAAAAGCTTTTAAGTTTCATTAGGTCCCACATGTTCATTTGTCTTTTTAGTTCCACTATTCTAGTAGGTGGGTCAGAGAAGATCTTGCTTTGATTGATGTCCTTGAGGGTTTTGCCTATATTCTCCTCTAAGAGTTTGATGGTTTCTGGTCTTACATTGAGGTCTTTAATCCATTTTGAGTTGATCTTTGTGTATGGTGTCAGGGTATGTTCCAACGTCATTTTCTTGCATGTAGCTGTCCAATTTTCCCAGCACCATTTGTTGAAGAGGCTGTCTTTGAAGGGACAGTATTTAACTTTTTTTTTTCTTTTTCTTTTCTTCTGCTTGTTTATTTGTGGTGGACTGTTTTCCTTATTCAATTGATTGGTCTGGATTGGGGTTTATTAGTTTGTTTCTTTATTCTGGGTTTTTTGGTTTGTTTGTTTGTTTTTGTTTGTTTTTTGGGGGTTGTTTTCATTGGTTTGTTTTGTTTCTTTATGTTTATTGTAGATTTTTTGGCCTCTTATTAATTTTTACTGCCCTTTTTAATTTTTAATTTATTTTTGACTTTCATTTTATTGTATTTTTTTTTAATTTTAATTTTAATTCTTGAAAACCTCTAATTCTCTTTCCTCTTTCCCACTGCTTTCTTCCTCTAGGTTCTAAATGTAAAACACTTTCTTATCTACCAATATCCTCCAGATAAATTATTTCCTATCTTCCTGTCTCCACTATTCTCTTCCAAATACACTAAACAATACACACACTAATCTTCGCTAGCTAATCCTATAAAATACTTCCAAGATGAATCTTTTCCTTTTTATTACCTATAGACTCTCCTCCTCGTCACCCTCAACACATGTCCTATATAAAAACTGCTCTTATTGTAATTATCCAAGCCAGGACCTTGTGCTAGATCTGTTTTCCAGGTCCTTTTCCCATTTTTTGATTGGGTTGTTCGTTTTTCCAGTGCTGAGTTGTCTGAGTTGCTTGTAGATTTTGGAGATTAATTCTTTGTCTGTTGTTTCATTTGCTATGATTTTCTCCCACTCTGTGGGCTGTCTGTTCAGCTTTTTTGTAATTTCTTTAGCAGTACAAAAGCTTTTAAGTTTCATTAGGTCCCACATGTTCATTTGTCTTTTTAGTTCCACTATTCTAGTAGGTGGGTCAGAGAAGATCTTGCTTTGATTGATGTCCTTGAGGGTTTTGCCTATATTCTCCTCTAAGAGTTTGATGGTTTCTGGTCTTACATTGAGGTCTTTAATCCATTTTGAGTTGATCTTTGTGTATGGTGTCAGGGTATGTTCCAACTTCATTTTCTTGCATGTAGCTGTCCAATTTTCCCAGCACCATTTGTTGAAGAGGCTGTCTTTGAAGGGACAGTATTTAACTTTTTTTTTTCTTTTTCTTTTCTTCTGCTTGTTTATTTATGGTGGACTGTTTTCCTTATTCAATTGATTGGTCTGGATTGGGGTTTATTAGTTTGTTTCTTATTCTGGGTTTTTTGGTTTGTTTGTTTGTTTTTGTTTGTTTTTTGGGGTTGTTTTCATTGGTTTGTTTTGTTTCTTTATGTTTATTGTAGATTTTTTGGCCTCTTATTAATTTTTACTGCCCTTTTTAATTTTTAATTTATTTTTGACTTTCATTTTATTGTATTTTTTTTAAATTTTAATTTTAATTCTTGAAAACCTCTAATTCTCTTTCCTCTTTCCCACTGCTTTCTTCCTCTAGGTTCTAAATGTAAAACACTTTCTTATCTACCAATATCCTCCAGATAAATTATTTCCTATCTTCCTGTCTCCACTATTCTCTTCCAAATACACTAAACAATACACACACTAATCTTCGCTAGCTAATCCTATAAAATACTTCCAAGATGAATCTTTTCCTTTTTATTACCTATAGACTCTCCTCCTCGTCACCCTCAACACATGTCCTATATAAAAATTGCTCTTATTGTAATTATCCAAGCCAGGACCTTGTGCTAGATCTATTTATTCAGGCACTATTTCAATTAACTCAAAACTTAACGGGCAAGTATCATCTATGATTGCATGAATTGCCAGAAAGATTTCCTGTGCCTTATCTCTGTAAAACTGGTCAGTTGTGGGGATTGCTGTGTATGTATGTATATCTTACGATTATGTTAGAAAACATCTGCATGCTTTTATGACTGTCACCCATCAGGAATGCACCTCTTGTTCCTCAGATGCTAGTATATGAACTAATATCACGGAACACCATAGCAAACCAGACATAGAGCCTACACCCCCTGACCAATCACCAAACCAAGGATCCTCGGAATAGAAGCCCTGATTCCAGGACCCCACACTATCAAAGAACATACAACACTAGAGATTATTCACCTGTAAATAAGGCGTAACACCACCCAAGACACAAACCACTGAAACCTTCTACAAGGACAGAAACCCATAGGAAGAGAGAATTCAACCAAGAAACTTAGTGGGGGAAAAAAAAATAAGAATAAAACTCCATACACACAGACACGCACAAAGAAACAAAAATTAACCTAATAATGAAACATCAGAGAAACACTGCACAAATGAAGGAACAAAATAGAGAAACACCACTTCAAATGACAGAGGAGGAGATAGACAAACTATCTGAAAGACAATTCAGAAAAGCTATACTAATACGGATGCAAAACACCGAAAACAGAATATTAGAGGAAATTAGTGCATTGAGAAGAGACAAGCAAGAAATGAAAAATAAGCAAATGGAGACAACTAACTCAATTGCTGAACTGAAAATTACTATAGAAGGTCTCAACAGTGGAGTATCAGAGGCTGAAGAACGGATAAGTGAGCTGGAAGACAGAGCTGTGGAAATAAGTGCTAAAGAACACAGCAAAACTGAAAGAATTAAAAGAACTGAGGATAGCCTCAGAGACCTATGGGACAATATCAAACGCACCAACATTAGAATTATAGGAGTTCCAGAAGAAGAAGAGAGGAAGAAAGGCTATGAAAAAATTCTTGAAGAGGTTATAGTTGAAAACTTCCCCAGCATGGGAAAGGAAATAGTCAACCAAGTCCAAGAAGCACAAAGAGTTCCATACAGGAGAAAGCTCAGAAGAAACACACCAAGGCACATTCTAATCAAACTAATACAGACTAAATATAAAGACAGATTACTAAAAGCAGCTAGGAGCAAACAACAAATAACATATAAAGGAAACCCCATACGTCTAACTACGGATCTCTCAACAGAAACCCTGCAGGCCAAAAAAGAGAATTAAGGCATAACCCAACAAGATAACACTAATATCACGGAACACCATAGCAAACCAGACATAGAGCCTACACCCCCTGACCAATCACCAAACCAAGGATCCTCGGAATAGAAGCCCTGATTCCAGGACCCCACACTATCAAAGAACATACAACACTAGAAATTATTCACCTGTAAATAAGGCGTAACACCACCCAAGACACAAACCACTGAAACCTTCTACAAGGACAGAAACCCATAGGAAGAGAGAATTCAACCAAGAAACTTAGTGGGGGAAAAAAAATAAGAATAAAACTCCATACACACAGACACGCACAAAGAAACAAAAATTAACCTAATAATGAAACATCAGAGAAACACTGCACAAATGAAGGAACAAAATAGAGAAACACCACTTCAAATGACAGAGGAGGAGATAGACAAACTATCTGAAAGACAATTCAGAAAAGCTATACTAATACGGATGCAAAACACCGAAAACAGAATATTAGAGGAAATTAGTGCATTGAGAAGAGACAAGCAAGAAATGAAAAATAAGCAAATGGAGACAACTAACTCAATTGCTGAACTGAAAATTACTATAGAAGGTCTCAACAGTGGAGTATCAGAGGCTGAAGAACGGATAAGTGAGCTGGAAGACAGAGCTGTGGAAATAAGTGCTAAAGAACACAGCAAAACTGAAAGAATTAAAAGAACTGAGGATAGCCTCAGAGACCTATGGGACAATATCAAACGCACCAACATTAGAATTATAGGAGTTCCAGAAGAAGAAGAGAGGAAGAAAGGCTATGAAAAAATTCTTGAAGAGGTTATAGTTGAAAACTTCCCCAGCATGGGAAAGGAAATAGTCAACCAAGTCCAAGAAGCACAAAGAGTTCCATACAGGAGAAAGCTCAGAAGAAACACACCAAGGCACATTCTAATCAAACTAATACAGACTAAATATAAAGACAGATTACTAAAAGCAGCTAGGAGCAAACAACAAATAACATATAAAGGAAACCCCATACGTCTAACTACGGATCTCTCAACAGAAACCCTGCAGGCCAGAAGAGAATGGCAAGACACATTTAAACGGCTAAAAGAGAATAACCTCCAACCAAGATTTCTCTACCCAGCAAGAATCTCATTCAGAATCGATGGTGAAGTCAAAAGCTTCACAGACAAGCAAAAACTAAAAGAATTCTGTACCACAAAACCAGCCCTACAACAAGTGTTAAACGGCCTGATATAGCCAATAAATACAGTAGGAGAAGCCTTACAAATCAAACCCCAAATTTCTAAGAAGATGACAATAGGAACATTCGTATCAATAATTACTTTGAACGTAAATGGACTAAATGCTCCAACCAAATGACACAGGCTGGCTGAATGGATCCAGAAGCAAGACCCATATATATGCTGTTTACAAGAGACCTACTTCAGACCTAGAGACACTCATAGACTGAGGGAGAGAGGCTGGAAAAAGATATTCCATGCAAATGGGAATCAAAAGAAAGCTGGAGTAGCAATCCTCGTATCAGAAAAAATAGACTTTAAAGTAAAGAAGATTCTAAGAGACAAGGCAGGTCACTACATCATGATTAAGGGATCTATCCAAGAGGAAGACATAACAGTCATGAATATCTACACACCCAACACAGGGGCACCTCAATACATAAGACAGGTACTTTCAGACTTAAAAGAAGAAATCAACAATAACATAATAATAGTAGGAGACTTTAACACTCCTCTCACACCAATGGACAGATCATCAAAACAGAAAATTAATCAAGAAACACAAGCCTTAAATGCCACACTGGAAATGATGGACCTCATCGATATCTTTAGGACGTTCCATGGACTCTATAGCCTCAGAGTCCAAGAAATGGGGCAAGGCTATGAACGAGGTTATAGTTGAAAACTTCCCAGCATGGGAAAGGAAATAGTCAACCAAGTCCAAGAAGCACAAAGAGTTCCATACAGGAGAAAGCTCAGAAGAAACACACCAAGGCACATTCTAATCAAACTAATACAGACTAAATATAAAGACAGATTACTAAAAGCAGCTAGGAGCAAACAACAAATAACATATAAAGGAAACCCCATACGTCTAACTACGGATCTCTCAACAGAAACCCTGCAGGCCAGAAGAGAATGGCAAGACACATTTAAACGGCTAAAAGAGAATAACCTCCAACCAAGATTTCTCTACCCAGCAAGAATCTCATTCAGAATCGATGGTGAAGTCAAAAGCTTCACAGACAAGCAAAAACTAAAAGAATTCTGTACCACAAAACCAGCCCTACAACAAGTGTTAAACGGCCTGATATAGCCAATAAATAGAGTAGGAGAAGCCTTACAAATCAAACCCCAAATTTCTATGAAGATGACAATAGGAACATTCGTATCAATAATTACTTTGAACGTAAATGGACTAAATGCTCCAACCAAATGACACAGGCTGGCTGAATGGATCCAGAAGCAAGACCCATATATATGCTGTTTACAAGAGACCTACTTCAGACCTAGAGACACTCATAGACTGAGGGAGAGAGGCTGGAAAAAGATATTCCATGCAAATGGGAATCAAAAGAAAGCTGGAGTAGCAATCCTCGTATCAGAAAAAATAGACTTTAAAGTAAAGAAGATTCTAAGAGACAAGGCAGGTCACTACATCATGATTAAGGGATCTATCCAAGAGGAAGACATAACAGTCATGAATATCTACACACCCAACACAGGGGCACCTCAATACATAAGACAGGTACTTTCAGACTTAAAAGAAGAAATCAACAATAACATAATAATAGTAGGAGACTTTAACACTCCTCTCACACCAATGGACAGATCATCAAAACAGAAAATTAATCAAGAAACACAAGCCTTAAATGCCACACTGGAAATGATGGACCTCATCGATATCTTTAGGACGTTCCATCCAAAAGCAGAAGAATACACTTTCTTCTAAAGTGCTCACGGAACATTCTTCAGGAGAGACCAGATCTTGGGCCACAAATCTAACCTCAGTCAGTTCAAGAAAACCGAAATTATATCAACCTTTTCTCGGACCACAATGCAATGAAACTAGAGATCAACTACCAGAAAAAAATAAACCCTAAAAACGCAAACACATGGAGATTAAACAATACATACCTAAAAAACCAACTGATCATTGAGGAAATCAAAGGACAAATTAACCAATTCCTAGAAGAAAATGACAATGAACACATGACCGTGCAAAACCTATGGGATACTGCAAAAGCAGTTCTAAGAGGGAAATTTATAGCAATACAATCCCACCTCAAGAAACTAGGAAAATATGAAGCAGATGACCTAACCCTCCGCTTAAAACAATTGGAGAAAGAAGAACAAAAACATCCCAAAGCCTGCAGAAGAAGAGAAATAAAGATCAGAGCAGAAATAAATGAGAAAGAAACAAAAGAAACAATACTAAATATAAATAAAACAAAAAGCTGTTTCTTTGAAAAGGTAAACAAAATAGACAAACCACTGGCCAGACTCATTAAGAAAAAGAGAGAGAAGAATCAGATCAACAAAAAAAAAACGAAAAAGGAGAGATTACAACAGATCATGTAGAAATCCAAAGGATTCTAAGAGACTATTATGAATAGCTATATGGCAACAAACTGGACAACCTGGAAGAAATGGACAGTTTCTTGGAGAAAATTGATCTCCCAAGACTGAGCCAGGAAGAAACAAAAACTTTGAACAACCCAATCACAAGCTCAGAAATCGAATTTGTGATCAGAAATCTACACCAAAATAAAAGCCCGGGGCCAGATGGCTTCACAGCCGAATTCTACCAAACATTTAAAGAAGAGCTAATGCCTGTCCTTCTAAAACTCTTCCAAAATATTGCACAGGAAGGAAAACTTCCAAACACATTCTACGAGGCCACCATCACCCTGATACCCAAACCAGGCAAAGACAACACAAAAAAGGAAAATTACAGACCAGTTTCACTGATGAACTTAGATGCCAAGATCCTCAACAAAATCCTAGCAAACAGAATTCAACGACATGTCAAAAAACTCATACATTATGATCAAGTTGGGTTCATCCCAGGCATGCAAGGCTTCTTCAACATCCGCAAATCAATCAACGTGATACACCATATCAACAAGTTGAAAGACAAAAATCACATGATCATCTCAATAGATGCAGAAAAAGCCTTCAACAAAGTACAACATCCATTTATGATCAAAACTCTTCAGAAAATGTGCATAGCAGGAACCTATCTCAACATAGTGAAAGCCATATATGAGAAGCCCACAGCGAACATTATGCTCAATGGTGAAAAACTGAAAGCATTCCCTCTAAGATCAGGAACAAGACAGGGGTGTCCACTTTCACCATTACTATTCAACATAGTCCTGGAAGTTCTAACAACAGCAATAAGAGAAGAGAAAGAAATCAAAGGAATCCAGATTGGAAAGGAAGAAGTCAAGCTCTCTCTTTTTGCAGATGACATGATATTATACATAGAAAATCCCAAAGACTCTATTACAAAGCTACTAGAGCTAATCAACAAATTCAGCAAAGTCACAGGATACAAAGTCAACACACAGAAATCACTGGCATTCCTATACACAAACAATGAAAAATCAGAAAACGAAATCAAAGAGGCAGTCCCCTTCACCATTGCAACCAAAAGAATCAAATATCTAGGAATAAACCTACCCAAAGAAACAAAAGAATTGTACACAGAAAATTACAAGACACTCATGAGAGACATTAGAGAAGACTTAAACAGATGGAAAGATATTCCAAGTTCCTGGATCGGAAGAATCAATATTGTGAAAATGACCATACTACCAAATATCATCTACAGATTCAATGCAATACCTATCCAACTACCATTGACATTTTTCACAGAACTAGATCAAAGAATAACACAGTTCATATGGAAACACAAAAGACCTCGAAGAGCCAAAGCAATCCTGAGGAAGATAAACGGAGTTGGAGGGTTCAGCCTCCCTAACTTCAGACTCTACTACAAAGCAATAGTCATCAAGACAGTATGGTACTGGCACAAAAACAGAACTATAGACCAATGGAACAAGATTGAGAACCCAGAGGTAAACCCACGCACCTATGGGTACCTTATTTTTGACAAAGGAGGAGAAACTGTAAAATGGGACAAAGACAGCCTCTTCAACAAATGGTACTGGGAAAATTGGACAGCTACATGCAAAAAAATGAAGTTGGAACATTCCCTGACACCATACATTAAGATCAACTCAAAATGGATTAAAGACCTAAATGTAAGACCAGAAACCATCAAATTCTTAGAGGAGAATATAGGCAAAACCCTCAAGGACATCAATCAAAGCAAGATCTTCTCTGACCCACCTACTAAAATAGTGGAACTGAAAAGAAAAGTGAACACGTGGGACCTCATGAAACTTAAAAGCTTTTGTACAGCAAAAGAAATCACCAAAAAGTTGAACAGACACCCCACAGAGTGGGAGAAAATCATAGCAAATGAAACAACAGCAATAAGAGAAGAGAAAGAAATCAAAGGAATCCAGATTGGAAAGGAAGAAGTCAAGCTCTCTCTTTTTGCAGATGACATGATATTATACATAGAAAATCCCAAAGACTCTATTACAAAGCTACTAGAGCTAATCAACAAATTCAGCAAAGTCACAGGATACAAAGTCAACACACAGAAATCACTGGCATTCCTATACACAAACAATGAAAAATCAGAAAACGAAATCAAAGAGGCAGTCCCCTTCACCATTGCAACCAAAAGAATCAAATATCTAGGAATAAACCTACCCAAAGAAACAAAAGAATTGTACACAGAAAATTACAAGACACTCATGAGAGACATTAGAGAAGACTTAAACAGATGGAAAGATATTCCAAGTTCCTGGATCGGAAGAATCAATATTGTGAAAATGACCATACTACCAAATATCATCTACAGATTCAATGCAATACCTATCCAACTACCATTGACATTTTTCACAGAACTAGACCAAAGAATAACACAGTTCATATGGAAACACAAAAGACCTCGAAGAGCCAAAGCAATCCTGAGGAAGATAAACGGAGTTGGAGGGTTCAGCCTCCCTAACTTCAGACTCTACTACAAAGCAATAGTCATCAAGACAGTATGGTACTGGCACAAAAACAGAACTATAGACCAATGGAACAAGATTGAGAACCCAGAGGTAAACCCACGCACCTATGGGTACCTTATTTTTGACAAAGGAGGAGAAACTGTAAAATGGGACAAAGACAGCCTCTTCAACAAATGGTACTGGGAAAATTGGACAGCTACATGCAAAAAAATGAAGTTGGAACATTCCCTGACACCATACATTAAGATCAACTCAAAATGGATTAAAGACCTAAATGTAAGACCAGAAACCATCAAACTCTTAGAGGAGAATATAGGCAAAACCCTCAAGGACATCAATCAAAGCAAGATCTTCTCTGACCCACCTACTAAAATAGTGGAACTGAAAAGAAAAGTGAACACGTGGGACCTCATGAAACTTAAAAGCTTTTGTACAGCAAAAGAAATCACCAAAAAGTTGAACAGACACCCCACAGAGTGGGAGAAAATCATAGCAAATGAAACAACAGACAAAGAATTAATCTCTAAAATCTACAAGCAACTCAGACAACTCAGCACAGGGAAAACGAGCAGCCCAATCAAAAAATGGGAGAAAGTTCTAAAGAGACGCCTCTCCAAAGACGACATACAGATGTCCCCAAAACACATGAAACGATGCTCAGCCTCGCTTATTATTAGAGAAATGCAAATTAAAAACCACAATGAGATACCACCTCACACCAGTCAGAATGGCCATCATCAACAAATCAACAGGCAATAAATGCTGGAGAGGGTGCGGAGAAAAGGGAACCCTCTTGCATTGCTGGTGGGAATGTATATTGATACAACCTCTATGGAAGACAATATGGAGATTCCTTAAAAAACTAAAAATAGAAGCACCCTATGACCCAGCAATCCCACTATTAGGCCTATATCCTGATCAAATCAAAACTGAAAGAGGCACCTGTACCCCAATGTTCATTGCAGCTTTCTATACAATAGCCAGAACATGGAAGCAACCTAGATGTCCATCGACAAATGAATGGATCCAGAAGCTCTGGTACATATATACAATGGAATACTACTCAACTGTTAAAAGAAATGCAGCAGACTCATTCCTAATGAGGTGGCTGGCTCTAGAACCTATCATAAAAAGTGAAGTAAGTCAAAAAGAGAAGGACAAGTATAGTATACTAACTCATATATATGGGATCTAGTAGGTTGGTCATGATAACACATGCAGTGAACTCATGAAAAAACAGAATAGACATAAAGACATTGTGGAGATCGAACAGTGGGAGGGAGGCATGGAGGGAGTAACATGGAAACCTATACTGTCATGTGTGGAAAAGATAGCTATTGTCATTGTGCTAGGGGAATAGAAGTACCTACAACCACTTGGGGCGATGGTCTGGAGGGATGGGAGAGGGGGAACTGGGTGGGAGTAGGGTCCAGGTATATGCATATGAATGATCTGGGAACATACATGTTGGTGAACAACAAAACTCTGTAAAATCGTTAAAATAAAGAGCAAAAAAATATTTAAAAAAATAAAAACATGCAGAGCTACTAGAATCACAGATAACACAATTTTAAAAAGTTTAACAACCCTAAAATATATTGTAATTTACAGAGAAAACAATAGACCCAAGGAGAGGATATGCTATATCTATTAGGTTTTAGCATAAGATTTAAAATATGATCTAGTTCTCTTAGATAAATTATGCTGTTTATTTTATCCAGGCAAGAATCCTGAAGTGGGTTGCCATTTCCTCCTTCAGGGGATCTTCCTGATGTCAACTATAAATTGACTTTTACCAATTTGATTGCCAGTGAATGGACAACAAGGACATTTGTCATCTGCCTCTGCAGAGATTGAACACAGCCTCCACGGGAGCTGCTGACTTCCAACATTCCCTGAAGGAAATCAAGGGGGCAAGGCACTCTGTGTGCTGGGCAATCCAGTGGAACAGGTCTTTTTTTTTTTTTTAATAATGTATTTATTTGACTGCTCTGGGTCTTAGTTGCAGCATGTGGGATCTAGTTCCCTGACCAGGGCTTGAACACAGGCCCCATTGTATTGAGAACACAGAGTTTTAACCACTGAACCACCAGGGAAGTCCCAGAGTGGGTCATTAGATAGGTAAATGACTTTTACGAACAGCTTTTATTATCTCAATCCTCGCATCTCCTCACAACTAGAAAAGCGCTAAAATTCTTCATGAAGATATCACATCCTCATGACAGACACAAGCCATTTGTAAAACAAAAACCTTTGAAAAAAACCCTTTGTTTAATAGTGTTTGAACTCCCCCACACCAAACTCCTTATATTGGCTTTCCCCCCCTGCCTCTTCAGAGCAGTCTCTCAGAGCTATCTGGGGTGCTGCCTCCCAGGCTGCAGTCCTAATTATTCCCCAAATAAAACAACCCACAACTCTCAAGTTGTTCATCTTTTTTAGTCGACACTGACCCAGGAATCAAACCTTCATCTCCTACATCTCTTGCATCAGCAGGTAGATTCTTTACCACTGAGCTACCCAGAGACCTATAAGTAGTATTTCTAGAGGCCAAGATGATATAGGAAGCAGAGATATACATATCAGTATATAGGATGAGACTTAAAAAATAGACTATAGTAATGAAAAAATCAAACATATCAGAAAATATATACAGAATATCTGAGACAGAGCATGAAATATTCACAATTACTGATATAGGAAAGGAACTGTAAAGGATAAATATAAGAGACTAAGAGGGTGGTCTGGCAGGTTTCTGCAGTTTAGCTCTTTACTAGCATGAGAGCATGTATGCATACATGATGTTCTATCCTTATCAGCTACTTGAAGTAAACTTCTATTAACTGCAGGCCAGCCAGTTCCTGATTTATGTCCCTGATTTAATGGGAAGCTGATTCCCTGCTTACAAACTTACCTATACCTGGGGCTACTTAACCTTTACCTGTAGGCTCAGCTCTAACCCAATATATTGGATGATTTTGGCCCAAGGGCAAAAAGTAATACAAAGATCGACAGATTCATAGCTTGGCAGTTCAGCATCCAATTGACTATATCACAATACTCCACTGCTAGAACCTTGCTCACCTTGTGTCCCATCATAATTCTATTCAGTATATCTCTTTGCATTATTCTTTGTGGCTCAGCTTATTCTTGTAACCTGTTGTCTACCGCTTGGTTTTTGTCTTATTCTGATGAAGTAAGTTTTCAACTAAAAGTAACAGAAAACTGAACACATTATTTGAACAGTAATGACAATTCATTTGTTCCCATTACTGGAAGATTCAGGATAATTTGCGTTTTACGAACAGCTTTTATTATCTCACCCACCAAACTCCTTCATGAAGATATCACATCCTCATGACAGACACAAGCCATTTGTAAAACAAAAACCTTTGAAAAAAACCCTTTGTTTAATAGTGTTTGAACTCCCCCACACCAAACTCCTTATATTGGCTTTCCCCCCCTGCCTCTTCAGAGCAGTCTCTCAGAGCTATCTGGGGTGCTGCCTCCCAGGCTGCAGTCCTAATTATTCCCCAAATAAAACAACCCACAACTCTCAAGTTGTTCATCTTTTTTAGTCGACACTGACCCAGGAATCAAACCTTCATCTCCTACATCTCTTGCATCAGCAGGTAGATTCTTTACCACTGAGCTACCCAGAGACCTATAAGTAGTATTTCTAGAGGCCAAGATGATATAGGAAGCAGAGATATACATATCAGTATATAGGATGAGACTTAAAAAATAGACTATAGTAATGAAAAAATCAAACATATCAGAAAATATATACAGAATATCTGAGACAGAGCATGAAATATTCACAATTACTGATATAGGAAAGGAACTGTAAAGGATAAATATAAGAGACTAAGAGGGTGGTCTGGCAGGTTTCTGCAGTTTAGCTCTTTACTAGCATGAGAGCATGTATGCATACATGATGTTCTATCCTTATCAGCTACTTGAAGTAAACTTCTATTAACTGCAGGCCAGCCAGTTCCTGATTTATGTCCCTGATTTAATGGGAAGCTGATTCCCTGCTTACAAACTTACCTATACCTGGGGCTACTTAACCTTTACCTGTAGGCTCAGCTCTAACCCAATATATTGGATGATTTTGGCCCAAGGGCAAAAAGTAATACAAAGATCGACAGATTCATAGCTTGGCAGTTCAGCATCCAATTGACTATATCACAATACTCCACTGCTAGAACCTTGCTCACCTTGTGTCCCATCATAATTCTATTCAGTATATCTCTTTGCATTATTCTTTGTGGCTCAGCTTATTCTTGTAACCTGTTGTCTACCGCTTGGTTTTTGTCTTATTCTGATGAAGTAAGTTTTCAACTAAAAGTAACAGAAAACTGAACACATTATTTGAACAGTAATGACAATTCATTTGTTCCCATTACTGGAAGATTCAGGATAATTTGCGTTTTAGGGATTGTTATATTCAGCAGCTCAAAGGTATTATCAGGAACCTAGTTGCTTTTCCATTTATGCCCTGTCAGCTTGAATCAGTTTAATTCGAAATCAAATAATTTAGTTCATGGTTGCAGTAGGAAAGTCCTGAATTCTTAGTGACTTTACACCATAGAAATTCAGTTCCTGTTCAGGTCGCCATCCAATGTGAATGTTTCTGACCGAACAGCCTTCTGTGTTTTCACTGAGGGACCAAGGTTCTCCCCAAAGTGTGGCTCCATTCTTTTCTGAGTCCTCAGAATTCTCTACCGTCAGGCAAAATCGAGTACAGCAGAGGATACCTACTTTTTTTTATCACTCTCCTCAGAAATGACACAAATACCTGAGTTTACATTGCAGTCACCAGAATTTAGTTCTGTTACTGAGTCTAAGCTCACTCTGCTCACCACACAACAGGCCAATGAATCTGAGAGATGAGGTGTTAAGGCAAGGAAAATGACTATTTAGAATGCAACAGAGAGAGAAGATGGCAGGCTAGCTCCTTGAAATAACCATCTTATTGGGTCTGGATGCCAGGTTCTTTTATGGATCAGAGATGGGGGTATATAAGGAAGGAAAGTAAAAAGGCCATTCATCTTGCAAACATCTCCTAGAATGGCAAGCCTCAGGCTACTGATTTAATGGGAAGCTGATTCCCTGCTTACAAACTTACCTATACCTGGGGCTACTTAACCTTTACCTGTAGGCTCAGCTCTAACCCAATATATTGGATGATTTTGGCCCAAGGGCAAAAAGTAATACAAAGATCGACAGATTCATAGCTTGGCAGTTCAGCATCCAATTGACTATATCACAATACTCCACTGCTAGAACCTTGCTCACCTTGTGTCCCATCATAATTCTATTCAGTATATCTCTTTGCATTATTCTTTGTGGCTCAGCTTATTCTTGTAACCTGTTGTCTACCGCTTGGTTTTTGTCTTATTCTGATGAAGTAAGTTTTCAACTAAAAGTAACAGAAAACTGAACACATTATTTGAACAGTAATGACAATTCATTTGTTCCCATTACTGGAAGATTCAGGATAATTTGCGTTTTAGGGATTGTTATATTCAGCAGCTCAAAGGTATTATCAGGAACCTAGTTGCTTTTCCATTTATGCCCTGTCAGCTTGAATCAGTTTAATTCTAAATCAAATAATTTAGTTCATGGTTGCAGTAGGAAAGTCCTGAATTCTTAGTGACTTTACACCATAGAAATTCAGTTCCTGTTCAGGTCGCCATCCAATGTGAATGTTTCTGACCGAACAGCCTTCTGTGTTTTCACTGAGGGACCAAGGTTCTCCCCAAAGTGTGGCTCCATTCTTTTCTGAGTCCTCAGAATTCTCTACCGTCAGGCAAAATCGAGTACAGCAGAGGATACCTACTTTTTTTTATCACTCTCCTCAGAAATGACACAAATACCTGAGTTTACATTGCAGTCACCAGAATTTAGTTCTGTTACTGAGTCTAAGCTCACTCTGCTCACCACACAACAGGCCAATGAATCTGAGAGATGAGGTGTTAAGGCAAGGAAAATGACTATTTAGAATGCAACAGAGAGAGAAGATGGCAGGCTAGCTCCTTGAAATAACCATCTTATTGGGTCTGGATGCCAGGTTCTTTTATGGATCAGAGATGGGGGTATATAAGGAAGGAAAGTAAAAAGGCCATTCATCTTGCAAACATCTCCTAGAATGGCAAGCCTCAGGCAGAGGATGTGCTAATGTCTCCCTTCCTGCCATCTACAGGTGGACAGGTTCTGAACAAAGGCACTTTAGTTTACAATCAGCAGAAGGATAGGGTCCTCCAGGCAAGCCATTAAGTATGATCATAAAAACAAAAGCAGCAGAAAACAAGTCAAAGGAATAGTTTGCAACAGGAAGTAAGAATTGCTTTCCTTTCTGCAACAGTTACACGGATATGTGATATCCCTAAGGATAAAAGGTATGGAAATCATCTTGTATTTCCCTAGGAACAAGGGGAAATTGGTCTGGGTGATCCTTTCCTGCTATAGTTGACTTCTCAATAGAAAGAAAAAGTGGCTGTGGCACCTCTAGGACTCACATCCCACACCAATCATCCCAAACTGTAGAGTGGACTGCTTTCTGGTACCAAACTAAAAAAGAATGAGAAAACTTCTCCCTAATCCTCAGAAAACCATCACTTGGCTCTTATTAGCACAAAAAGAGTCTTAGGTCAATACTGAGCCAGACCCTTTTGCTAGGCCAGGAAAATACCATTCATTTTTTCATATTCACACTAGGAACATACAAAGAAATGGGATCGCTTCTAGCCCAGTCAACCCTTCTCCTGGAATTAGGAGTAGGTCAATGTCATCTGAAAGACTTCACACATAAAGATAAGTCCTTCTACTATGTTATTGATAGGAAAGCAGAAGCAAAAATCTATATTGTGTCACTTTATAGTGCATCTGAGTCCTCAGAATTCTCTACCGTCAGGCAAAATCGAGTACAGCAGAGGATACCTACTTTTTTTTATCACTCTCCTCAGAAATGACACAAATACCTGAGTTTACATTGCAGTCACCAGAATTTAGTTCTGTTACTGAGTCTAAGCTCACTCTGCTCACCACACAACAGGCCAATGAATCTGAGAGATGAGGTGTTAAGGCAAGGAAAATGACTATTTAGAATGCAACAGAGAGAGAAGATGGCAGGCTAGCTCCTTGAAATAACCATCTTATTGGGTCTGGATGCCAGGTTCTTTTATGGATCAGAGATGGGGGTATATAAGGAAGGAAAGTAAAAAGGCCATTCATCTTGCAAACATCTCCTAGAATGGCAAGCCTCAGGCAGAGGATGTGCTAATGTCTCCCTTCCTGCCATCTACAGGTGGACAGGTCCTGAACAAAGGCACTTTAGTTTACAATCAGCAGAAGGATAGGGTCCTCCAGGCAAGCCATTAAGTATGATCATAAAAACAAAAGCAGCAGAAAACAAGTCAAAGGAATAGTTTGCAACAGGAAGTAAGAATTGCTTTCCTTTCTGCAACAGTTACACGGATATGTGATATCCCTAAGGATAAAAGGTATGGAAATCATCTTGTATTTCCCTAGGAACAAGGGGAAATTGGTCTGGGTGATCCTTTCCTGCTATAGTTGACTTCTCAATAGAAAGAAAAAGTGGCTGTGGCACCTCTAGGACTCACATCCCACACCAATCATCCCAAACTGTAGAGTGGACTGCTTTCTGGTACCAAACTAAAAAAGAATGAGAAAACTTCTCCCTAATCCTCAGAAAACCATCACTTGGCTCTTATTAGCACAAAAAGAGTCTTAGGTCAATACTGAGCCAGACCCTTTTGCTAGGCCAGGAAAATACCATTCATTTTTTCATATTCACACTAGGAACATACAAAGAAATGGGATCGCTTCTAGCCCAGTCAACCCTTCTCCTGGAATTAGGAGTAGGTCAATGTCATCTGAAAGACTTCACACATAAAGATAAGTCCTTCTACTATGTTATTGATAGGAAAGCAGAAGCAAAAATCTATATTGTGTCACTTTATAGTGCATTGTCCTCTCTTTCTCTAGAATGGATTTGCCCCAATCCTGCACCATTGCACATAGTTAGTTCTTATGGGGATTTAAGATCAATTCCCAAGATTCCAGTTGAGAAATGGAGTGTTTTCTGCCATATCAGTAAACAAGGATGTCACAGTCATCAGCAACTTCTTCCCTCCGATATGAGCTCCTGAGCCCTGAGAACACTCAGGAAGAGAAGAACACCTGCAATCTGGCAGCCATTAGACTGCAGCCACTGCCTACAGTGAACATCAAGGGAGCTCAGGATGTGAAACACAGAGTAATAGCCCCAGATAGCTGAGATGCATATGAAAGGAATGATTTCTGTCAGTCCAGATTCTTGTGTCTCCCCATACATTGAAAAGTGCTAAATTCCTTAACTTGAGATGGCTAGTTTCCTCTGATTAACAATTATCTTTTGATGTTCAGACAACTTGCCTTTTGTTGCAAAATTTCTATATAACCTGGCTTCTCCCCTTACCTCCTCGGAGCAGTTCTCTCAGCATTACTTGAAATGCTGTCTCCCAGGCTTCAAGTCCTAGAAATTCCCACCAAATAAAATATGACTGTTAACTTTTAGAGTGTGATGGTGTTTTAAGTCAACACAGTGTTAATGATTACTGTGTCTAAACTTCAATGTATTTTCAATTTCAAATTCTTTCAGTGCTGTGCTCTACTTCCTGGGAAAACATCTGCCTGTTTTCTACCAAAAGTATTTTCACCTCAAGCTCTCATCCCTCTAACTCTGTAAAGACAATTTATTGACTGCCGTGATAGACCTTTTCTGGTTTTAGTCCTCAATGTCCTCATCCTCAGTCTGGTCTGTCAGATCACAATCTAGATGCCAGTACTGACATTCCAAGGAAGCTGGGATGAAGATTGATATCCTTGTGTCATTATTTAAGTAACTGTGATGTGATAATCTCGAATTTTGATGGGGAGGAATTAAAGAACAAGAAGAAAGGAGGTAGGAAGTTATGCTATGTATTTAATAATGAAACTTGCCGTTATTTTTTTGCTCTCACAGATGGTGGTCCAGACCACTGCATAAACATATTATTTTATTAATTTGCCTAACAGCCTTATATGATAGATACTCTGCATTTGTTATTTTGCAGATGAGGAAATGGAAGCTTGGCATTACTAAATGTCTTCCTCAATGTATATCTCAACATATGTAAGCCATGAGTGATGAAGCCAATATATAAACCCAGACAGTGTGACTAGGACAAAAGACAAAAAATGGGTTAAGTGAAACTCTGAAAATAAAATATACCAACTTCTCAGTTTTGTCTGAAACTAAACCTTTTAACATTTATTAAGTCAAAATTCTGTTTGTTCACTTACTGTTTTGATATAGTTAATATGGCAAATGACAATGCTAAGATATGTGAGTAGATGAAAAGATGAATTATATATAGGGTGCCCCTAAGAAACTGCTTATCTGATATAGGAAAAGGATATATTAAATGTGATATTAATTATACTCAAAACACAGTAAATTAAATAAAATACACTAGATAGTAAATATGTTCAGACAACTTGCCTTTTGTTGCAAAATTTCTATATAACCTGGCTTCTCCCCTTACCTCCTCGGAGCAGTTCTCTCAGCATTACTTGAAATGCTGTCTCCCAGGCTTCAAGTCCTAGAAATTCCCACCAAATAAAATATGACTGTTAACTTTTAGAGTGTGATGGTGTTTTAAGTCAACACAGTGTTAATGATTACTGTGTCTAAACTTCAATGTATTTTCAATTTCAAATTCTTTCAGTGCTGTGCTCTACTTCCTGGGAAAACATCTGCCTGTTTTCTACCAAAAGTATTTTCACCTCAAGCTCTCATCCCTCTAACTCTGTAAAGACAATTTATTGACTGCCGTGATAGACCTTTTCTGGTTTTAGTCCTCAATGTCCTCATCCTCAGTCTGGTCTGTCAGATCACAATCTAGATGCCAGTACTGACATTCCAAGGAAGCTGGGATGAAGATTGATATCCTTGTGTCATTATTTAAGTAACTGTGATGTGATAATCTCAAATTTTGATGGGGAGGAATTAAAGAACAAGAAGAAAGGAGGTAGGAAGTTATGCTATGTATTTAATAATGAAACTTGCCGTTATTTTTTTGCTCTCACAGATGGTGGTCCAGACCACTGCATAAACATATTATTTTATTAATTTGCCTAACAGCCTTATATGATAGATACTCTGCATTTGTTATTTTGCAGATGAGGAAATGGAAGCTTGGCATTACTAAATGTCTTCCTCAATGTATATCTCAACATATGTAAGCCATGAGTGATGAAGCCAATATATAAACCCAGACAGTGTGACTAGGACAAAAGACAAAAAATGGGTTAAGTGAAACTCTGAAAATAAAATATACCAACTTCTCAGTTTTGTCTGAAACTAAACCTTTTAACATTTATTAAGTCAAAATTCTGTTTGTTCACTTACTGTTTTGATATAGTTAATATGGCAAATGACAATGCTAAGATATGTGAGTAGATGAAAAGATGAATTATATATAGGGTGCCCCTAAGAAACTGCTTATCTGATATAGGAAAAGGATATATTAAATGTGATATTAATTATACTCAAAACACAGTAAATTAAATAAAATACACTAGATAGTAAATATGTAAACATACTAAAATATAGAAATATCAATGTCAATGTGTATGTCAGAGGATTGGTGGCCCATGTACAGTGAATTACAAGGAGAAAATAAGAAGTGTGGAAACTGAGCATTGGACAAAAGCTGCTTTTCTAAGAATCTTTAAGAAGAGAATAACCTTTGGGTGGCATAGAGTCAATGAATTGTTATTACAATAGTTTATCTTAGAATTTAAGAAAATTGAATAAATATAACTTCAGGTGAAAGAGCAAGCAAAGGGAGAGCCTTAGGATTAAACAGAAAAAGAAAAATCAGTCACTTTTTTGTTCCCTGGGTTTATATAGATTCTTAATTACCTATGATCATTTGTTTCTTCATGTGTTTTTCTTTGGCTGTTGATTTTAATCTCCTTTGGATCTCAGGGTCAGAGCACTGGGTGAATTCAGTACCTCAGTTCCTGCTACAATAGCATAACCCCTGGCTCTGTACAATGTCCTGCTATTACTTTAGTTATGTACATTTTTATTTTCTCTTATATCCCCCAAGTCTCTCATCTCCAGTACTCCAAATCCAAGCACTAAAATCAATTTAGTGTATGTCATCATGTTGATGCAAAATTTATGTGTATATTGAAATTATAAAAATGATGTTGCTTTATGTATTTCACTTTTTTTTTGTTGGTTGTGTTTCTCACTTGTTTTTCCTTCAGTACACTCTATCTGTAGTCAGTCACACATGTCGCTATGTGTTCTCCATTGTTTCTGTCTCCTGCATGAGATTCCATGGTGTGTTTGTAATCGTCCCATTTTACCTTCAATTTTCCCAGTGATAGGACCAGGGTGACTCTAGTCCTTCACCTTCACAAATATTACTGTAAAGAACCTCCTCTAATATATCCTCTATAACTCAAGGTGAGAATTTTCTTAGGAAAATAAATGTAGAGAAAGGTTATTAAATTCCTCAAAAAAAAAAAGTACTAGGATTTAGACTTAGAAAAGATTGACTATATAAATTAATTTATGGATAAGTAGTGATTTTTATATTACTAGCTTATCCAAGAGCATAAAACTCTCCAAATTAATGTTTTTAAATAAATATCTTATATATGTTCAATTTAGATCATGTTTACAATGCTTCTTAATTTTTCTAGTCCATCTTCTTTTTGCATCTAGTGCCTTGTTTTTGTTAATTTTTAGTGATTATACTATTGTCAAAAAATTCAATGTAACTGATTTATATACAGAAAATGTATTGAGCTCTCACTTCTTCAAGCTATTCTATTTATTTTCTTTCCTAGTAGATAATCATATAATCTGTAAATAAATTATCTCTTCCTTTTTAATATTTAAATATTTTCTTCCTCTCATAATGGCATGGGCCTAGAATTCCAGTATTATATTAGATCAGTGATAAAAAATCTTTTTTTCTAACCATTGAATTATAAAGGGTGAGTAGAGAGCTTCCGTGGTGGTCCAGTGGGTAAGGACACTACCTTGCAGTGCAAGGGGCACCAGCTTGATCCCCGACCTGGGAAGAATTTCACGTGCCACAGAGCAGCTGGGCGGATGTGTCCAATCATGGAGCCGGAGCTCTGGAGCATATGTGCCCAGAGCCGGTACTCTGCAGCGAGAGAGGCCACTGCGATGGGAGGCCCACACAGGCCAAAAGAATGATAAATAAATGAAAGATAAATAGAAGTGGCCAAAATACATAAATAAATAAAAGTAAAAGATTTAGTTTTTATGTTTACTTTGTTGGTTGTGTTTCTCACTTGTTTTTCCTTCAGTACACTCTATCTGTAGTCAGTCACACATGTCGCTATGTGTTCTCCATTGTTTCTGTCTCCTGCTTGAGATTCCATGGTGTGTTTGTAATCGTCCCATTTTACCTTCAATTTTCCCAGTGATAGGACCAGGGTGACTCTAGTCCTTCACCTTCACAAATATTACTGTAAAGAACCTCCTCTAATATATCCTCTATAACTCAAGGTGAGAATTTTCTTAGGAAAATAAATGTAGAGAAAGGTTATTAAATTCCTCAAAAAAAAAAAGTACTAGGATTTAGACTTAGAAAAGATTGACTATATAAATTAATTTATGAATAAGTAGTGATTTTTATATTACTAGCTTATCCAAGAGCATAAAACTCTCCAAATTAATGTTTTTTAATAAATATCTTATATATGTTCAATTTAGATCATGTTTACAATGCTTCTTAATTTTTCTAGTCCATCTTCTTTTTGCATCTAGTGCCTTGTTTTTGTTAATTTTTAGTGATTATACTATTGTCAAAAAATTCAATGTAACTGATTTATATACAGAAAATGTATTGAGCTCTCACTTCTTCAAGCTATTCTATTTATTTTCTTTCCTAGTAGATAATCATATAATCTGTAAATAAATTATCTCTTCCTTTTTAATATTTAAATATTTTCTTCCTCTCATAATGGCATGGGCCTAGAATTCCAGTATTATATTAGATCAGTGATAAAAAATCTTTTTTTCTAACCATTGAATTATAAAGGGTGAGTAGAGAGCTTCCGTGGTGGTCCAGTGGGTAAGGACACTACCTTGCAGTGCAAGGGGCACCAGCTTGATCCCCGACCTGGGAAGAATTTCACGTGCCACAGAGCAGCTGGGCGGATGTGTCCAATCATGGAGCCGGAGCTCTGGAGCATATGTGCCCAGAGCCGGTACTCTGCAGCGAGAGAGGCCACTGCGATGGGAGGCCCACACAGGCCAAAAGAATGATAAATAAATGAAAGATAAATAGAAGTGGCCAAAATACATAAATAAATAAAAGTAAAAAGATTTAGTATATCATTAATTCCTTCATTACATTTAACATTTGCCATAGATTTTTTTTGTTGGGGAGTGAGGGTTGGGGAGGGAGGGGTGTGGATGGGCCACTTCTATTGGTCTTTCATTTGTCTATTTTCATCCATCTTTGTTCTTTGGCCCGTGTGAATCAGTATGTGAATTTCTCCAGAAAGATGTTCAGATCTTTTTGATAGTGCATCAAGATTGAAGTTAATCTATAGATTCAATGAAGAGGAAATTGATATCTTAATATTACCAAGTTTTCTGTTTTTGAGCACATTAAATCTTTCCATTTATTAGTTGTTTTTTTTTTTTTAACTCTGTCATAGTAAAGCTTTTGTGGTTTTCAGTTTACAGTCTTGAATATCTATTGACAAATTTTTCCCCAAGTATTACATAATTTGAGGCTATTTTAAATGATTTCTAAAATTTTAGTTTCTGATTGCTTGTTGTTAGCATATAGAAAAACAACTGATTTCTTTATGTTGGCTTTGTAATATACAGCCTTGCTATACATTTATTTTTATAAACTGCTTATTTTCTTCATACACAATGATTGGCTGTGAATATAGTTCTACTTATTTACTGCTTTTTTTCTTTTTAATTTTGGCATCTTTTATTGTTTTTTTTGTTGTTGTTGTTGTTTTCTTTCTTTCTTTTTTTTTTTAGCCAGTTCTGTTGGTCTTTCATTTATCTATTTTCATACATCTTTGTTCTTTGGCCTGTGTGGGCCTGCCATCGCAGTGGCCAGCCTTGTCACACAACACTGACTCTGGGCCCATACACTGCAGAGCTCTGGCTCAGTAGTTGGACACATCAGTCCAGCCGCTCCGCCGCACCTGGGATCTTCCCAGGTCAGGGATTGAACCGGTGCCCCTTGCACTGCAAGGCTGACTCTTTACCACTGGACCACCAGGGAAGCCCTACTTATTTATTTCTAATCTGAATACTTATATGCACACATATGTGTATATATATATATTCTTTTTTTTTTTAAAGATTTATTTATTTATTTATTTTGGGCGGGGTCGGGTTGGGGACTGTGGGGAGCAGGCGGGCCACTTCTGTTGGTCTTTCATTTATCTATTTTCATACATCTTTGTTCTTTGGCCTGTGTGGGCCTGCCATCGCAGTGGCCAGCCTTGTCACACAACACTGACTCTGGGCCCATACACTGCAGAGCTCTGGCTCAGTAGTTGGACACATCAGTCCAGCCGCTCCGCCGCACCTGGGATCTTCCCAGGTCAGGGATTGAACGGGTGCCCCTTGCACTGCAAGGCTGACTCTTTACCACTGGACCACCAGGGAAGCCCTACTTATTTATTTCTAATCTGAATACTTATATGCACACATATGTGTGTATATATATATTCTTTTTTTTTTAAAAGATTTATTTATTTATTTATTTTGGGCGGGGTCGGGTTGGGGACTGTGGGGAGCAGGCGGGCCACTTCTATTGGTCTTTCATTTCTCTATTTTCATCCATCTTTGTTCTTTGGCTCCTGTGGACCTCCCATCGCTGTGGCGTCTGTCGTCGCAGAGCGCAGGCTCTGGGCACATGAGCTCCAGAGCTCTGGCTTGGCAGTTGGACACATTGGTCCAGCCGCTCCACGGCACGTGGGATCCTCCCAGGTCGGGGATCGAACTGGCACCCCTTGCACTGCAAGGCGGTGTCCTTACCCACTGGACAACCAGGAAATCCCTATATATATATTCTTGTTGTTGCCCATTGCACTGAATAGAATCTCTAGTACGATATTGAATGGAAATAAGGAGTGGAAATTTTTGCCTTCTTCCTGTTTGCAGGTAAAGCATTCAGTGTTGCCTCATTAAGATCAAGGAAGTACTTTCTGTTTTTTATTTGCAGATATATTTGTCAAGTGATGTTTTTCTGCATCTAATGAAATGGTCATACATATATGTATATATATATATATATATATATATACACACACACCATATATATGTATATATATATATATACACACACCAGCATATGCAAATAGACATGTGAATATAGCAATTCTTAAATATGAAACAAAACCCATATTTCTGTAATAATTCTCATTTGACCATCATGTTTTACTTTTCTTATAAACCATTGGAACATATTTCTAAAAAGTTATAACATTTATTCATGAGTTTTTGTGAGTCATGTGGGTCCATGGCTTTCTATTCTTGCATTGTCTTCGATATTAGAAAATACTGAGTTCATGGAATGAATTGTGCAGTAGTCTCTCTTCCTAAGTTTTCTGGAAGAATTCACATAAAATTATTATTTCTTTCTTAAATATTTGGTCAAATCCATCAGTGAAACTCTTCAGGACCCAGGTTTCCTCTGTGGGAAAGTTTTGAACTACAAATCCAACATCTTTAATAAATGTAGGTGTATTCTGTTTAACCATTTCTTCCTACCATGAGGAGGGATAAATAAAATGACTAAGTTTTGTTGCAGCCAAAATCTTGGTTTACTCTGCCCACCAAAGCTGAATAAAAAGTACTGAAACAGAGTTTGGAGGAAATAGAAAACACTTCTATTGGTCTTTCATTTCTCTATTTTCATCCATCTTTGTTCTTTGGCTCCTGTGGACCTCCCATCGCTGTGGCGTCTGTCGTCGCAGAGCGCAGGCTCTGGGCACATGAGCTCCAGAGCTCTGGCTTGGCAGTTGGACACATTGGTCCAGCCGCTCCACGGCACGTGGGATCCTCCCAGGTCGGGGATCGAACTGGCACCCCTTGCACTGCAAGGCGGTGTCCTTACCCACTGGACAACCAGGAAATCCCTATATATATATTCTTGTTGTTGCCCATTGCACTGAATAGAATCTCTAGTACGATATTGAATGGAAATAAGGAGTGGAAATTTTTGCCTTCTTCCTGTTTGCAGGTAAAGCATTCAGTGTTGCCTCATTAAGATCAAGGAAGTACTTTCTGTTTTTTATTTGCAGATATATTTGTCAAGTGATGTTTTTCTGCATCTAATGAAATGGTCATACATATATGTATATATATATATATATATATATATATACACACAAACCATATATATGTATATATATATATATACACACACCAGCATATGCAAATAGACATGTGAATATAGCAATTCTTAAATATGAAACAAAACCCATATTTCTGTAATAATTCTCATTTGACCATCATGTTTTACTTTTCTTATAAACCATTGGAACATATTTCTAAAAAGTTATAACATTTATTCATGAGTTTTTGTGAGTCATGTGGGTCCATGGCTTTCTATTCTTGCATTGTCTTCGATATTAGAAAATACTGAGTTCATGGAATGAATTGTGCAGTAGTCTCTCTTCCTAAGTTTTCTGGAAGAATTCACATAAAATTATTATTTCTTTCTTAAATATTTGGTCAAATCCATCAGTGAAACTCTTCAGGACCCAGGTTTCCTCTGTGGGAAAGTTTTGAACTACAAATCCAACATCTTTAATAAATGTAGGTGTATTCTGTTTAACCATTTCTTCCTGCCATGAGGAGGGATAAATAAAATGACTAAGTTTTGTTGCAGCCAAAATCTTGGTTTACTCTGCCCACCAAAGCTGAATAAAAAGTACTGAAACAGAGTTTGGAGGAAATAGAAAAATGGCTTTAATTCTCAGTCAGAAGAGGGGAGAAAACAGTAGGCTCCTTTCTCAAGAACTGTTTCCCTCTTTCATGAGAAACCTGGGGGATTACATAGTTAAGCGCATGCAGTAACAGGTAGATGATGAGGAACAAAAATGTAAGGATCTTGTACTCTTCTTCCTTTTGCATTGTTTCAAAAACAGTCATAGTAGGCTGGAATCAGGTAGCCCAGTAATTCGGTCTGGCAGTCCAGTCACCTGGTAAGTTTGGTCCACTGTCTTTTGTGTATTGTACTGCAACCTTCTTTCTATAATGCAAAAAGAGAAAACCTATGAGGAGTGGTCTGCGTGACCCAAATTTGCTACCCATGGACAAGCCATGAAATTCACCAGGCACAAATCCTGGAGTGGGTAGCCTTTCTCTTCTCTAGGGAATTCCTGAACCAGAAATCAAATCAAGGCTTCCTGCATTGCAGGTGGATTCTTTACTTGATGAGCTACAATGTAAGGGGGCAGAAAAGCAAAGTTAGTTACAGATAAGGAACGATTAAAGTAAAAGCAAGGAGTGATCAGTCCTGCTCACTGTACTGTTTATTCTTTGTTCTTAGGAAAAAAGAGAAAGACTCATCCCAAACTGCTATATATAACTGATATAGTAGCACAGGGAACTCTACTCAATATTCTTTAATAACCGATAGGGGAAAAGAAATTCAAAAGAATAGATATTAATATATGTATATGTATAACTGAATCACTTTACTGTACACCTGAAATGAACACAACAATATAAATCAACTATACTGTAATATTCAACATACAATAAAAATTTGTTTTTAAATTTAAAAAACGGAAACCATTTGTTCCTGATGAGCCCTGGTGACTTATGGCCATCAATGAATTTCATCTAGGTTACCAAATTTATTGTCATTAAGTTGATCATAATATTTTCTTATTATTTAAACATCTATAAGTCTGTAGTTGCCTCTTCTAATATTTCTGATATTAGTAATTTGTGTCTTCTTTCCTTTTTTTCTTGATCAGTCTGGCTAGACATTTATCAGTTTTGCTAATCTTCTCAGAGAACTAGCTTTTTCTTTCCCTGATTTTTTTCTGCCTTTGTATGTGCTTTATTTTACTGATTTATGTTCTTAACTTTTTACTTACTCTCCTGCTTACCTTGAATTTAATATGCTCTTCTTTTCCTAATGTTTTGATAGAAGCTGAAGTTGTTGACTTCAAATATTCCTTCTTTTGTAATGCAGGCACTTAGTTCTGTGAATTTCTCTCTAAGCAGTACTTTATCAGTATTTCACAAAATTGGAACCTTTGACGAAGAAGTGTTCTCATTTTTATTTAGATAAAAATATTTTCTAGCTCCTATTTCAATTCCTTTTATCACAAATGGATTGTTTAAAAGTCTTTTAGTCTCTGAATGTTTGGAGATTTTCTGAATATCTTTTTCAATAGTTTCTAGTTTAACTTCATTGTTGTTGCTTTAATCCACTGAGTTTTGAGGTGATGTCTTATGTAGTAAGTAGGTAATTGATAAAGAACTCATGACTATCTAGGCAAATGAGATACTTTATCAGTTGGGGTTTTATAAAGAAAACAAGAAGAAATTTAATACAGTAAATTATGTACATGCAAAAGCATTAGAAAAGCTAGAAAAGTAAAGGTCATCAAAGGCATCACTGACTTTCAGGAAATCTGGAAGTTGCAGAGGGTGGCAAAGAGAATGATCAGATACATCATCTACCTGTTGAGTTGTTAAGTCCCGTCATATCTTTGTGATCCAATGGATTGCACATGCCATGCTTCCTTGTCCTTCACTATCTCCCAGAGCCTACAGCAGCTGTATTATTATAGAGATGGTTAGCATAGCTGACTACTCCTTTAAAGTGAGTTTAAGCAATACTTTATATCTGATGAATTAAAAAACAAAACAAAGGAAGCACCATGAATTTAAGAAGTTTATAGAAGTTTTGTTGTTTCAGGGAGCTTACCTCATCTCCAAAATTATTATCTTTAAGAAGTCTTTAATTATCCTAAATTACTAAGAAAAGCATAGCACTATAAGGTTGAGTTTGGTTGAAAATGTCTTTTGAGAGTCCAAATTTGCTTGACTAATTTTCTGTTTTTGTGCTTTTTTTGATCAGTCTGGCTAGACATTTATCAGTTTTGCTAATCTTCTCAGAGAACTAGCTTTTTCTTTCCCTGATTTTTTTCTGCCTTTGTATGTGCTTTATTTTACTGATTTATGTTCTTAACTTTTTACTTACTCTCCTGCTTACCTTGAATTTAATATGCTCTTCTTTTCCTAATGTTTTGATAGAAGCTGAAGTTGTTGACTTCAAATATTCCTTCTTTTGTAATGCAGGCACTTAGTTCTGTGAATTTCTCTCTAAGCAGTACTTTATCAGTATTTCACAAAATTGGAACCTTTGACGAAGAAGTGTTCTCATTTTTATTTAGATAAAAATATTTTCTAGCTCCTATTTCAATTCCTTTTATCACAAATGGATTGTTTAAAAGTCTTTTAGTCTCTGAATGTTTGGAGATTTTCTGAATATCTTTTTCAATAGTTTCTAGTTTAACTTCATTGTTGTTGCTTTAATCCACTGAGTTTTGAGGTGATGTCTTATGTAGTAAGTAGGTAATTGATAAAGAACTCATGACTATCTAGGCAAATGAGATACTTTATCAGTTGGGGTTTTATAAAGAAAACAAGAAGAAATTTAATACAGTAAATTATGTACATGCAAAAGCATTAGAAAAGCTAGAAAAGTAAAGGTCATCAAAGGCATCACTGACTTTCAGGAAATCTGGAAGTTGCAGAGGGTGGCAAAGAGAATGATCAGATACATCATCTACCTGTTGAGTTGTTAAGTCCCGTCATATCTTTGTGATCCAATGGATTGCACATGCCATGCTTCCTTGTCCTTCACTATCTCCCAGAGCCTACAGCAGCTGTATTATTATAGAGATGGTTAGCATAGCTGACTACTCCTTTAAAGTGAGTTTAAGCAATACTTTATATCTGATGAATTAAAAAACAAAACAAAGGAAGCACCATGAATTTAAGAAGTTTATAGAAGTTTTGTTGTTTCAGGGAGCTTACCTCATCTCCAAAATTATTATCTTTAAGAAGTCTTTAATTATCCTAAATTACTAAGAAAAGCATAGCACTATAAGGTTGAGTTTGGTTGAAAATGTCTTTTGAGAGTTCTTTTTAAAAAATCAAATATTATACATCTACTGAATTATAGATGAAAATGAAATTTGATTCATGCAATAAATAAAATGATACCTGTAAATGAGTCTGTGTTTAAGCAATAAAAGACATAAGCAGAATGACAATTTCTATAATAATTAGATTTAATATATACATACACTTTTTAAATTTTAAGTATAGTTGATTTACTACAATATTGTACTAGTTTCCAATGATTCATTTATATATATATTATACATATATATATAATATATATATATATACATACACACACACACATGCATTCTTTTTCAGATTCTGTTCCCTTATAGGAAACCACAAATTATTGAGTGTGGTTCCATGTGCTATACAGTAGATTCTTGTTAGTCATCTAATTCATGTAACATATAGTGTGTATATGTTAATTACAACCTCCTAATTTACCCCCCTCTCCACTTTCCTTGGTAACTACAAGTTTGTTTTCTGTGATTGTGAGTCTCTTTCTCTTTTCTATATAAGTTCTATTTGTATCTTATGTATACTATATATGTACATAGTACACATCGACTATATATATAGATAGATAGATAGATATAGATATAGATATATACACACACAATGAAACATTACTCAGCCATAAAAAAGAATGAAATAATGCCATTTGCAAAAACATGGATAAATCTAGAGAAAATCATACTAAGTTAAGCAAGCCAGACAGAAAAACAAATTTATACATATACATATAATGCTTTTGCTGTTCAGAATTTTTTAAGATTTAAAGCATGTAATAAGGTAGTTTTTATGAAACAAAATAGTTTTTTCAAAAGGTTCTTACTACAAATCCAAAATGAGAATAATGGGGAACAACCGTTGAAGCCTTTTTATTATTTCCTACAGTTAGGTTTGTGGTGCAAGCTACTTTTGGCAAAGCTTTTGGCCCTGAACCTTGAATCTGTGCCCTCAAATATGTAATGACAGATAATGATCAAATTAGTGTGCATAAATCTATATTTTAGAGATGATACCAATTCCTGTCCTAGGAATTTATTCAAATTATGGTAGATAATTTCTAGCTGCATTTAACTTCAAGCTGAAGTGAGGTGATCTTCCAGGAGCCACATATCCTTTTAAAGGATGCTAGCCCAAGTCCTAGTGACTGTTTAATCACAAAGATCTGTGTTTAATTCACAACCTAAAAAGAAGGGTTCTCTAAGTATTTTTCAGAATTGTTAATCTTAAAGTCAGTGCTACACAGTATATGTATTAGGATGAGTAAAACGAGACCTTATAGGTGAATTTCTTATAGAATATGGATCCAATGCTATGAAACAAAGGATTATTATGGAATTTTTGCCAGTTTTCCTTTGTTTCATTTTGATTTTCCAATGAAAGCATTTTGAATATCCAAGAATATTTAACATATGCTTTCACATAAACAAATATTGTAAATAATTTCAGGGATTCATTAACTTGGTTTGAAACCCAAGGTTGACCCAGAGATTTTTAGGTAAGAATTCTTCCTCCTTGAAGCACTTTCAAAGACAGTTATAAGGGCTGCACATGAACATTTTGGCTACCCATGATTTTCATTTGGTATAAGGTCATTAATCAACACTGAGAGATTCTGTTTATTTCTGTAAGCATGCATTCAGGCACATAGCAATCTTTTGCTCAGCATCCTTTTTGTAAATACCCTTGAGGGAGGTAGTTTCTGATCTAAGGAGCAGTATCGTGCTCCCCCTGAATAATTGGTGTTGATCTTTGGATTCTGCATTGTGACTTTTCTGTGGGAGTTTTCTCAGCAACCCATCTTTATGAAGTAGATAGACTTTTTCATAGTTTTTATTTTGTGTATTTGATTCACTACTGTCTTCATTTTACATTGATGTTTATCCTTTGCCATATTTTTCTCATTGCTTCTAACTTGTGTTATGGCACTGCATGTTTGCAAGATACCCTAGACCCTTAGAAATAAGAAAATTCATCCTAAATTATAAGTTGCTTTTGTATATTTAAATAAAATGAGTCAACTGATTAATTTTTCTTACTATATTAAGCACTAAATGTAGTGGTAGCATGTAGCAGTGGAGAATACGTAAGCCTTAGCATCAGATGGATCTGAGTCCAAATATAGTCTCTGATTATTAAAAAATAATCTTGACAGTTATTTAATCTCTAGGGAGCTTTGGTTTCCTAACTCCTAAGTGGAGCAAATAACCTTATTAAATGTCTCTTACTTGCCACACATCATCCTAAGCTGTTTATATAAAACATACATTGTCTAATTATTTTGACAGCCTATAAGGAAGTTATTATTCACATCTTACAACTGTGGAAACTGAAGCTTCAAATGATTAATAATGTTGCCCAAGATTAATACAACTAATAGGTAGTAGAGACTGAAATTCAGGTCAAAACCAGAAAACCATATATATGTATTTTTTTCTTTTATAACATGTTGAATTATGAATACTACTTTTTTTGTCAAAAATATGTCTAGTGTAATAGAATATGCATCAGAGTTAATATGAAAGACCTACAACTCAGAAAGGTATTCTCTAAATTCAGAGAATGTTCAATTATTAAGGCCTTCCTGGTACTATCACCACGTTAACTCCTTATTGATATAAGATGAAGACTAAAAGCAGAAAATTGAAAAAAAATTCCATCATTCCATCTCCCATTCAAGTGGGCAGCATACTTTTTCTTTTGAAAACCAATGTAGGAGGCACTGTTGCAGAAATCAGACCATCGAGAAACCAAGCACCACACTCAGAGAACTCAGGTTTATTATGCCAGCAGTCCCAAAGAAGCTAAATGCTCAAAAATTCTGGGCCCCAAGGCTCAGGGTGAGCTCTTCTTTTATAGGATTAACATATGCAGGTACAGTTGGTGATCTTTGATTGGGTACATTAAAACCAGCAGCTACAGAATGCAGGAGTTGCTAAGGGTTACAGGACAAGACGTGGGCAGTTACAGAACACAGGAGTTGCTTGGAGTTACAGGTAAGGTTAATGACCTATAGAATCAGGAGCGGAGCATTCTAACTTTATAAGAACAATGGTTGCAGCACCACAGGCATACTTCATGGGGTTAAAAGGAACTTTACAGTTAATCATTATTTAGCATGAGCCTCAGTTTCCTTCTTCAGCACAAAGAGAATCTCGTAAAAATTGGGGATACCTGTAAAATGAGGGATCTACATTATATTTTCTGGTGTAATATCTGTTTAGTTATCAGACTTCCTGTTTCTTATGCTACCAAAGCATGGGTTAAAAAAGAAAAATGAGAAATGAAGGTTTTCTGGGAAATCAGAGAGAAGTTAGAGGAAAAAAAACAGTGTCATCTCAATGTGTAATTTCACAAGTGTCTCTGGTCTAAGAACTCACCAGGAGACTAGGTAATACATGGAACCGTGGTTGAATAGGAGACCATAGGAGTGTGGGTCAAAGGCATGTACTTTTCAGAGGAGTGAAGTATGAAACCTGCCAAGAGGTTGAAAATATATGACTTATTTTTAGAAGGGACCACCAATGCCCAAGCAAACTGCATGCACATAGAGGGTCCCACATGTCAATAACAAGCCCACCTACAATGAGCAAGTGGAGGAATTTGCACTAATTAAAAGAAAAACCATAAAGTTTTGTCATGAGTGGCTAACCAAGGAAGCTGGATAACCTCCTCCCTTCCACTTAACTCTACTGTCCCAGTAGTGATAGTAGTCTGGTGATAATATGTGGCTTCAAGATGATGAAGCACTTCCTGGTACTATCACCACGTTAACCCCTTATTGATATAAGATGAAGACTAAAAGCAGAAAATTGAAAAAAAATTCCATCATTCCATCTCCCATTCAAGTGGGCAGCATACTTTTTCTTTTGAAAACCAATGTAGGAGGCACTGTTGCAGAAATCAGACCATCGAGAAACCAAGCACCACACTCAGAGAACTCAGGTTTATTATGCCAGCAGTCCCAAAGAAGCTAAATGCTCAAAAATTCTGGGCCCCAAGGCTCAGGGTGAGCTCTTCTTTTATAGGATTAACATATGCAGGTACAGTTGGTGATCTTTGATTGGGTACATTAAAACCAGCAGCTACAGAATGCAGGAGTTGCTAAGGGTTACAGGACAAGACGTGGGCAGTTACAGAACACAGGAGTTGCTTGGAGTTACAGGTAAGGTTAATGACCTATAGAATCAGGAGCGGAGCATTCTAACTTTATAAGAACAATGGTTGCAGCACCACAGGCATACTTCATGGGGTTAAAAGGAACTTTACAGTTAATCATTATTTAGCATGAGCCTCAGTTTCCTTCTTCAGCACAAAGAGAATCTCGTAAAAATTGGGGATACCTGTAAAATGAGGGATCTACATTATATTTTCTGGTGTAATATCTGTTTAGTTATCAGACTTCCTGTTTCTTATGCTACCAAAGCATGGGTTAAAAAAGAAAAATGAGAAATGAAGGTTTTCTGGGAAATCAGAGAGAAGTTAGAGGAAAAAAAACAGTGTCATCTCAATGTGTAATTTCACAAGTGTCTCTGGTCTAAGAACTCACCAGGAGACTAGGTAATACATGGAACCGTGGTTGAATAGGAGACCATAGGAGTGTGGGTCAAAGGCATGTACTTTTCAGAGGAGTGAAGTATGAAACCTGCCAAGAGGTTGAAAATATATGACTTATTTTTAGAAGGGACCACCAATGCCCAAGCAAACTGCATGCACATAGAGGGTCCCACATGTCAATAACAAGCCCACCTACAATGAGCAAGTGGAGGAATTTGCACTAATTAAAAGAAAAACCATAAAGTTTTGTCATGAGTGGCTAACCAAGGAAGCTGGATAACCTCCCCTCCCTTCCACTTAACTCTACTGTCCCAGTAGTGATAGTAGTCTGGTGGTGATAATATGTGGCTTCTTCAAGATGATGAAGGCACTACGCTACTAAATATTCAAGGTTAGGTACTTCCTTGACTGTCTCAAAACATCTTGGTTTTTCACATAACACTGCTTCTCACAGAAATTGATATATTCGGTTGATTCACTTTTCTTCACAGCATTCTCAAGCTTCTAGAACTAAGTCTTAGTTTCACAGGTGGCCACAACCACATTCTTATTTAATTCTAAATTCTAATTAGGTCTTAAAATAGCATTTTTAAAATAAAAAACAAGTTGTTTTCACCTACAGAAAGTGAAGCACAATGCCATTGACCAAGGTCCTGACTTGTTGAAAATTCATCCTAAGGGTCTTGCTAATGTGAATCTAAAGTCAAAGTGTTAGTTGTTCAGTCATGCCCAACTCTTTGTGACCTTATGAACTGTAGCCTGCCAGACTCCTCTGTCCAATGGAATTTCCCAAGCAAGAATACTGAAGTGGATTGTCATTCCTTTCTCCAGGGGATCTTCCCATGGATCAAATGTCCCAGTTCCCATGTATATGTTCTCTAGCACTCCCTGACTACTTACAAAGGCAGAGAAGGCTTAGTAAAATACTTTTCTCCAGCCTAGACTGATCTCAAAAGAACATTTTTGTAAAAAAGTCATTAATCCATTGGTGAATTGATGCACAGCTGAACCAGAGAAATAAAGGCTATTAGCATTTGATGATTTAAGGGGGGCCTTACGGGTAGAAAACTATTTCTAGTTTGCAATATTAGAAAGCACTTAGCCATTTAGAAGGCATTCCTTTCTATTCTTCAAGCAATTTTAGAGTTTAAAATGCATCATAAATATATTTGTTTCTAGCTTTGGAACAGATCATACAATACCAATAAGAACAAAGTTCAGTGTAAAATATTGCCAGATATTGACAAATCACTTCATAGATGGACCAAGAAGAAAAAAAAAAACTAATTTGTAAGTGAATAATTATAGATCCAGTTAGATTTTTCTGGTTAAAAAAAATATATATAGGAGGACGGAAAGCAGCACTCAGAGTAAGAATCCTGCTAGGGATAGTACTGTGACAGGGTGACAGGGCACCAGGTGAACTGAGACAATGCTAGCCAGGCCGTGTGAAACAGAACAGGGAAATCCCCCAAGAGTCGCAGTCCAGAAGCCCGACTCAAGGCGGACAGGGAAGCTCACGTCCATGTTTAGGACTTAGTCCTGCATCAGGCAGTGCACGTACACCAGCGGCTTGAACGAGCGCGCAGCCCCGGAGCTGCAGCAAAGAAGCCGGGCATCTCAGACGAGAAGCGTCAGTCCAACTGGCAGCAGAGCCACGGCAGGAAAAAACAGGAGAAGAAAAGAATTGAAGACTACCAGGCGGCGCACAATGGAACCAGGAAATCGCCTCCAGTACGAGGTCCAGAGGTGCAACCCCAGCCCAACGAACTGGGAACTGCCAGCTGCGCCAGCCCCAGCCAGCATCAGGGACGGAGAGGCAAGGGTCTGCTGAGCTGCCTGCAGAGCCTTTGTTTTGCTCAAAGCAAAACAGAAACCAGAGCAACTGGCTCTGCCAGGTTCCTGACTACAAAAAAATCTGACCCTCACTGAAACCTACGACACAAAGCAGCTGCCCAGCCCCCACACCTGACCCCTACAAGTACAGACTACTGAAATCTGGGACAACATCAAGAGCAAACTGGTGGAAGGTTCACACGCAGATGAGAAGATAAAAACCAGGGACAGTGTTTGCTTTCATTTTAATTTTTTTTTAGATTTTCAATATATTTTTTATAAGTTTTTATTTGTTTTCTTTTTGCCACTGCTTCCTCACTCTATGCTCTAACTGTAAAATCTTTTTATATCTACTACTATCTTCTCTACAAATATTTCCTATCTTACTGTCTCTACTATTCTTTTCCCGCTGTTCAAAACTCTACTACATACTAATCTTCCTTACCTAACCCTACAAAATCCTTGCAACATGAATCTGTTCCTTCTCATTACCCATACATTCTCCTCCTTCTCACCCCCAATACATAGCTTAGTTAAGAAATGCTTCCATGGTAATATTCCCAGCCAGGACCTTGCTCTGGATCTGTTTTTCCAGGCAGCATTTTAATTAATGTAGAGCTTAATGGTCAGGTACCAACTTTGATTGAACCGTTTGCCAGAAAAATTTCCTATACTATATTCCTTTAAGACTGTTCAGTTGTGGTTATTGATGTGTATGTATGCATATTTTCCTATTATGCTAGAAAATATTTGCATGATTGTATGACTGTCATCTACCAGGGATGTACCTTTTGTCCCTCATATGCTTATATTTGAACTAATACCACTGAACACCATAGCAAACCAGACATAGAGTCTACACTCTCTGGCCAGAGATCAAACCAAGGATCCTCGGAGCAGAAACCCTGACTCCAAGACCCTACACTATCAAAAAACACACAATACTAGAGATTATCCGCCTGCAAACAAGACCTAACACCAACTAAGACAGAAACTACTGAACCCTTCTACAAGGACAGAAACCAAAAAGAAGGGAGAATTCAACCACAAATCCTGGGGGGGGAAAAGCTGAATCACACAGACACACACAAAGAAACAAAAACTAACATAATAATGAAAAGACAGAAAACACTGCACAAATGAAGAAACAAATAAAAGAAACAGAGCTTGAAATGACAGAAGATGAGACAGACAAATTATCAGAAAGAGAAATTCAGAAGAGCAATATTAGTAAGGATCCAAAACTCCGAAAATAGAATATTAGAAGAAATTAGCTCACTAAGAAGAGACATGCAAGATATGAAAAATAAACAAATAGAGATAAACAACTGAACTTAAAAATACTATAGAAGGTCTCAACAGTAGAGTATCAGAGGCAGAAGAACAGATAAGTGAGCTGAAAGACAGAATGTTGGAAATAACTGCTGAAGAACAGAACAAAGCACCAAGAATCAAAAGAACCGAGGATAGCCTCAGAGACCTATGGGATAATATCAAATGCACCAACATTAGAATTATGGGGGTTCAAAAAGAAGACGAGGGAAAGAAAGGCTATGAAAAAATTCTTGAAGAGATTATAGTTGAAAACTTCCACAGGATGGGAAAGGAAATAGTCAACCAAGTCCAAGAAGCACAAAGAGTTTCATACAGGAGAAACCCCAGAAGAAACACACCACGGCACGTTCTAATCAAACTAACACGGACTAAATACAAAGACAGATTACTTAAAGGCGCTAAAAACAAGCAAGGAATAATATATAAAGGAAAACCCCATAGGTTTAACTGCTGATCTTTCAACAGAAACCCTGCAGGTCAGAAGAGAATGGCAAGACATATTTAAATGGCTAAAAGAGAATAACCTACAACCAAGAACTCTTTACCTGGCAAGGATCTCATTCAAAATTGATGGAGAAGTCAAAAGCTTCACAGATAAGCAAAAGCTAAAAGAATTTTGTACCACGAAACCAGCCTACTAGAATAGCAGACTAGCATGACTCGCCTACTAGAATAGCAGAACTAAAAATAAAAATTAGCAGGTGGGACCTAATGAAACTTAAAAGCTTTTGTACAGCAAAGGAAACAACAAAAAAGGTGAACAGACAACTCACAGAATGGGAGAAAATAATAGCAAATGAAGTAACAGAGAAAGAATTAATCTCCAAAATCTACAAGCAATTCAGACAACTCAGCACTGGAAAAATGAACAACCCAATCAAAAAATGGGAAAAGGACCTAAATAGACACCTCTCCAAAGAGGACATACAGATGGCCCAAAAGCACAGGAAACGATCCTCAACCTCACTTGTTATTAGAGAAATGCAAATCAAAACTACAATGAGATATCACCTCACACCCGTCAGAATGGCCATCATCCAAAAATCCTCAGACAATAAATGCTGGAGAAGGTGCGGAGAAAAGGTAACACTCTTACATTGCTGGTGGAAATGTAAATTGATATAGCCGCTATGGAGGACAGTATGGAGATTCCTTACAAAACTAAAAATAGAAGCACCATATGATCTGACAATCCCATTCTTAGGCTTATACCCTGATGAAATCAAAATTGAAAGAAGCACCTGTACTCCAATGTTCATTGCAGCTCTCTATACAATGGTTAGAACATGGAAGCAGCCTAGATGCCCATCGACGAATGAATGGATAAAAAAGCTCTGGTACATATATGCAATGGAGTACTTCTTAACTTTAAAAGGAAATGCAGAAGAATCAGTCCTAATGAGGTGGCTGGATCTAGAACCTATCATAAAATGTGAAGTCAAAAAGAGAAAGACAAGTACAGTATACTAACACATATATATGGAATCCAGTAAGAGGGTAGTGATAACACACGAGGTGAAACAAAGGAAAAACAGACATAGAGAACAAACATATGGACATGGTGGGAGGCATAGAGAGAGTAACATGGAAACCTATACTATCACATGTGAAAAAGATAGCTATGGTCATTTCGCTGTGGGAATAGGAGATTCTGCAGGGGCATGGTGTGATGGCCTGAAGGGGTGGGATGGGGAAGACTTGGAGTCTACATTTCTACCACCTGGAACATGGATATGCATATGACTGATCTGGGAACATACATGTCTGTGAACAACAAAACTCTGTAAAAATTTTTAAAAAATAAAAATAAAATAATAATAATAAATATATTTATACAGGACAAAGAAAAAAAATTCTACCTAAAGAAAAGTGTGTACTCTTTAACATGGCAAATTCCAATCTTATTTCATAATCACATAAGTAATAGATGTAGTAAATGAAATACTCTTCTGTATTTGGAAATGAAAACTTTCCTAGTGTGTTTGAAATGCTCACAGTACAAAAAGTAGTTATTATATATTTACTTACCAAGTGAGAAAAGTGTTGCTTCAGGCAATGGGATATTTTGCTTGCAATGACATTTTCTTTCATGTATGCGTTTTTTACTGAAGAAACTTCGTAGAAACCTAAAGTTTATAAAAGCCTAAAAGTTATTATGGTGACTACAATTACATTCCTAGATAAGACACTTAAATGTAAATGTTGGAGACAAAATTTTGAGGCAAAACAGAAAGAGACAACTAAAGAGGGCCACTAGTTGCTTTATTGTAAAGTACTCATATGGCTATTGCTAACAGATTTTCAGGCTTATTATTTTACCATTAGTATTATTATGGTAGACCCCACTTTCAAGCACAGCTTTTATTTTAGGTTGAGTGGACACCAGGCACTTGTGGCACAATGTTAAGCACAGAAACCACTTTGCTTAATTTAGACAACCTGGGAAATGAGAAACAGAAAAGATACTATTCTTTTCAGTGTCTTAATGTAAATTTTTTCAGTTTTAAAAAACCCAAAAGAAGAAAGACAAGGTGGCTGGATCTAGAACCTATCATAAAATGTGAAGTCAAAAAGAGAAAGACAAGTACAGTATACTAACACATATATATGGAATCCAGTAAGAGGGTAGTGATAACACACGAGGTGAAACAAAGGAAAAACAGACATAGAGAACAAACATATGGACATGGTGGGAGGCATAGAGAGAGTAACATGGAAACCTATACTATCACATGTGAAAAAGATAGCTATGGTCATTTCGCTGTGGGAATAGGAGATTCTGCAGGGGCATGGTGTGATGGCCTGAAGGGGTGGGATGGGGAAGACTTGGAGTCTACATTTCTACCACCTGGAACATGGATATGCATATGACTGATCTGGGAACATACATGTCTGTGAACAACAAAACTCTGTAAAAATTTTTAAAAAATAAAAAAATAAAATAATAATAATAAATATATTTATACAGGACAAAGAAAAAAAATTCTACCTAAAGAAAAGTGTGTACTCTTTAACATGGCAAATTCCAATCTTATTTCATAATCACATAAGTAATAGATGTAGTAAATGAAATACTCTTCTGTATTTGGAAATGAAAACTTTCCTAGTGTGTTTGAAATGCTCACAGTACAAAAAGTAGTTATTATATATTTACTTACCAAGTGAGAAAAGTGTTGCTTCAGGCAATGGGATATTTTGCTTGCAATGACATTTTCTTTCATGTATGCGTTTTACTGAAGAAACTTCGAGAAACCTAAAGTTTATAAAAGCCTAAAAGTTATTATGGTGACTACAATTACATTCCTAGATAAGACACTTAAATGTAAATGTTGGAGACAAAATTTTGAGGCAAAACAGAAAGAGACAACTAAAGAGGGCCACTAGTTGCTTTATTGTAAAGTACTCATATGGCTATTGCTAACAGATTTTCAGGCTTATTATTTTACCATTAGTATTATTATGGTAGACCCCACTTTCAAGCACAGCTTTTATTTTAGGTTGAGTGGACACCAGGCACTTGTGGCACAATGTTAAGCACAGAAACCACTTTGCTTAATTTAGACAACCTGGGAAATGAGAAACAGAAAAGATACTATTCTTTTCAGTGTCTTAATGTAAATCTCTGAATTTCAGATTATTATCACAAGATTAAACATTTGAGTGGTCAGAATGCTAAGGGATTAAAAACAAAGTATGAGGTGATGAAGAACTAGAACATACTCTCTACAGAAGCCAAGAGAAAAATTAAAGCAATAAAATAGTGCTTTTGTTATCAAAAATAGACCAGAGGGTTCTTTCACAGATTCATTATACTTTGTGGCCTGACAGTGTCATCAGGTGGATTGATAATCAAATGTTCAACATATTTCTTAACTACATTTCTACCACCTGGAAATTAATAAAAAATGAACAAAATAAATTACTGAGATGGAGAACTAATAAAAACAAAAGGAATGACATGCTGGCAGGTATTACAGCTTCCTGGAAATATTTCAGAGCCTGTTCTGAACCAATAACATTAGTGCATTTGGCAATAATTCTGATCATTACCTGTATTGTATATGTGATGTCTTTATCTTCTCATCTTCCAGTTTTCTCTAGAGAGAAAGTACAAGCTACACAGCAATACTGACAAGCTAAGGTTGAAACACTTGAGGTGAACAATGCATATTAGTTGAGGGTGATCTTGATAGGGAATGTAAAGACAATTTTTAGTGGAATAATGATCAACACAGGTTTTTGTTTTAGAAGTTAAAGTAAGAACTGTTTAGCCAAGAGTTTGATGATTCTACATGTACCCAAGTTCCACATAAGTAGTCTGTGAAAATGGGGTTATTCTAAAGACTGACTTGGCTTTGATCAGTTCTTTTTGCGTAACTATTTCAACCCAGAATGAGTGTTGTAATGCCCGGGTGGCATTAATGGAGCAGAGCACTGTGCAATTACTCATCCACCCTTTCGATTAATGCTTGTTGAGAGCCTGTGCCAAGTACCAGGACACAGAGTCAACATAGCCGCTCTTTCATGGAGTTTATGGTGTAATGGAGAGAGACAAGCTCAAAACAGATTCTAAGAAATATTCAACAGTGTAGATAGCAATAAGGGAAATCCAAAGAAAAATAAAGAAAGGATAAGGGGTTAGAGATTAGTGGTGGTCTTATCACTGGGCATGCAGTTTTATACAGGGTGGTCATGGTAGACTCATCCAATAAGATGACATTTGAGAAGAGACCAAGGAAATGACAAAGTAAGGCAGAGGATATTTAGGGTAGAACATTAGAGACAGAGAAGAGAAAAATGCAAATGTCTTGAAATAAACATGCTTGGCCTGGTAGAGAATCAGTGAGGTGGTCACAGTGGGAGAAGTGGAGTTAGTGAGGCCAGAGCAACGGAAGGTGTGTTCTTAGCCGGGCAGAGGGCTTGAAAAGATCCAGAAGGAACATGCAGACCTTTGCATGAACTTGACTTTAACTGCACATGAAACAATAAGCATTGGATGGTTTGCCCTGGAATTGACAACATCTACTACTTCTTAAAAGAATTACTATAGTTTTATGTTGAAAAGAAACTATAGTTGTACAAAGATCAAAGTCAAGGACCACTGAGGAGAAAGGCAAGAGACCAGGCCAGGGAAAACGGTGATTTGTTCTAGAAGAAGGGAGTGGCCTTTCACTGAAATAGGAAAGGAGACTAGGGCTTGAGGTAGAACTGGGGACCAGAGATTTTGGATTTGAGATCAGTCAGATTTAATATGCTTATTAAACATCTAAGAAGAAACATGGAGAAGACAGACACAGAGCAGGAACTAAATGGCAGTAATGTAGATGACATTGTCAGATATTTGCCATGTATTGGGAAAAGAAAAATACACAGTAAATAGTTAAGAAATATTTCAATGCAATTAGAATTTATAATAAAGTTAAGTAAGTATGCAAATAATTCCCTTAATTCATGATATTATCAAAATATCAAATAAATATTAACCTTTAAATTTTCTTTATGAAAAGAACTTCTATGACTTGTAAGATAAGCCTGTATCAAAAGTGTAAAAATCAACCTTCCAAAATTATGGAGGTTAGGAATCTCTACTTTGAAAAGTAAAAATGAAAAATTCTTAATCTTGAAATGATCAGCGCACTACCTTGTATAACTCCTTAGTTAAAAAATTACATAAATGAGGACTTCCCTGGTAGCCCCTTGCACTGCAAGGAGCACGGGTTCTATCCTGGCCCGGAAGATTCCATATGCCATGGAGCAGCTGGACCAGTGCATCCAATCTGAGCAGCGCTCTGGAGTGCATGCACCCAGAGCTGGTTTTCTGCAATGAGGAAGGCCATTGCAATGGGAGGTCCAGATACACCAAAGAATTAAAAGATGGATGAAAATAAATATAAATAATAAAAAGCAGGCACGATGGGAAAAAGATAAAAAATTTATAAATGAACATGCTGCTTTATAAGTTGATACTTTATAAACTAAATTAAACCTTCAAGTCAGAAATTGTTCTCCCTACTGGGAACATGTATAGGATTTTACCTGGAAATGCCCAGAAAATCAGATAACCCAACCAAATTCAACTGAGAGCAACTAAAGGAAAATGTTTCTTTTATTATTTTATTATACTTTTGTTATTTTATACTTGAAAGAACCTAATGTTAGAACTACTGTGAAAACCTCTCCAATGTTCTATTGAGTAATATATATAGAAAAGGGATACAAATATCTTCCTTAAAAGAAACATGCTAAAATAATTATGGGGATATCCCTGAGAATTCTTTGCTACTGAAGAGGAAGAGAAATTTAAGGGAGAAATATCAAGTTTCTGACCCTCTGTACAAATAATCAAGTATGTCAGAAAGGGCCACGAATATACAACATGATCTTTTTTAATTGAAAGGTTCTTTTTTTAAGATAGGGCTAGAGAAAAAAAGAAAATTTAAATAGATTAAGGAACAGAAGTTTAAAATATTTCAATGCAATTAGAATTTATAATAAAGTTAAGTAAGTATGCAAATAATTCCCTTAATTCATGATATTATCAAAATATCAAATAAATATTAACCTTTAAATTTTCTTTATGAAAAGAACTTCTATGACTTGTAAGATAAGCCTGTATCAAAAGTGTAAAAATCAACCTTCCAAAATTATGGAGGTTAGGAATCTCTACTTTGAAAAGTAAAAATGAAAAATTCTTAATCTTGAAATGATCAGCGCACTACCTTGTATAACTCCTTAGTTAAAAAATTACATAAATGAGGACTTCCCTGGTAGCCCCTTGCAGTGCAAGGAGCACGGGTTCTATCCCTGGCCCGGGAAGATTCCATATGCCATGGAGCAGCTGGACCAGTGCATCCAATTACGAGCAGCGCTCTGGAGTGCATGCACCCAGAGCTGGTTTTCTGCAATGAGGAAGGCCATTGCAATGGGAGGTCCAGATACACCAAAGAATTAAAAGATGGATGAAAATAAATATAAATAATAAAAAGCAGGCACGATGGGAAAAAGATAAAAAATTTATAAATGAACATGCTGCTTTATAAGTTGATACTTTATAAACTAAATTAAACCTTCAAGTCAGAAATTGTTCTCCCTACTGGGAACATGTATAGGATTTTACCTGGAAATGCCCAGAAAATCAGATAACCCAACCAAATTCAACTGAGAGCAACTAAAGGAAAATGTTTCTTTTATTATTTTATTATACTTTTGTTATTTTATACTTGAAAGAACCTAATGTTAGAACTACTGTGAAAACCTCTCCAATGTTCTATTGAGTAATATATATAGAAAAGGGATACAAATATCTTCCTTAAAAGAAACATGCTAAAATAATTATGGGGATATCCCTGAGAATTCTTTGCTACTGAAGAGGAAGAGAAATTTAAGGGAGAAATATCAAGTTTCTGACCCTCTGTACAAATAATCAAGTATGTCAGAAAGGGCCACGAATATACAACATGATCTTTTTTAATTGAAAGGTTCTTTTTTTAAGATAGGGCTAGAGAATAGATTTAAATAGATTAAGGAAAGAAGTTTAAAAACATTTGACATGTAGAATAAATAATGTGAATTGCCTGTTAAAGTTATGAGCAAGCTCTGCTTCCTTAGCAGCCACCAAAATCAATACAGAGAGAAATGAGCCATTTTTCCTGATATGAATATTTTCCCCTAAATAGTTCAATGCATTTGCCAATACTTGTTTAGCTATAGACACTAATATAAATTAATTGTCTTGTCTATTAGTGTGGCTTTCATTCATGCTTGCATATATTTTATTTTTCTTAAAATTGTCTATCTTTAGGAAAAGGTTTAGAAAGCCAATAAAAATAATTTTAAAAAATATAGAGGAAGAAGAAAAAAGAAAACAAGCCAGCACTAACTAGGAAAGAATCTATATTTATAGATAAAATGTGTAACTTATCCTCTGCCCAAAGAAGCAAGCATCCCACCAAGTTATATGTAGTGACTCATTTTAGGACTCACTTTGTAAAATATCTGGAAAAGGGAATGGCAACCCATTCTAGTACTCTTGCCTGGAGAATTCCATGGACAGAGGAGCCAGGGGGGCTATAGTTCATGGAGTCACAAAGACTCAGACACTACTTAGCAACTAATACACATTTACAAAGTATTGCCATGTGCTCCACACATATCTATTGAATCAGAAGGACATAAATTTAACATTATTTTGAGTAGCCCAATGAAATTCCATTGTTTCCTAAAGGCTATAAAGGCCCTATTATTTACCCCACAGGAATAGACATATATTTGTATGTCTAGTGAAAGAATGTACTTCACCATTTGTTCTGAGACCCACAAGAAAGTACTTCTGGAGAAAATCTCTGAAAGTCATGATTATGAAAGAAATGCATATATCCTTTCCATCTCATCTTTATCAAGAGTTAATCTAAGCAGAGTTATATAAGATTTCAATTGGAAACAGGAATACTATATGGTTTCCTATAATTATATCTTTGTTTTGCCTAGATATTTGAGAAAATTTTGCTCATAGCAAAAATTCACAAAAATTCACACTCTTAATTCACTTTCCTGATCTTTACTTTAGCTGAGTAGCATCAGTAGAATCACTCTAGATGAAAATGGTATTTTGTAGTTGCAAGAGGTTGGAAAGAGAATTCTTTTCGTGTGTAGAATCATTTAGGAGCATCCCTACACTGCCCTGCAATCAGCATATTGGCATATGATAGAAGTATAGTGTATGGAGCATAACTAGTGAGTAAACAGTGACACTGTTGGACTTAGTTGTTTTGTTTTTTTTTAATTGAGGAAAATGCTTACCTTTGTCAAATGACAATTTGTTTAAAAAATTAAAAAAGAGATCTTAAAAGAGAATGGGTGGAGAGCTGAAGAGAAAATGGGTATTTAGTATTTCCTTCCACATTTGATGCCACAGGCTATCCACTCCAGTATTCTTGGTCTTCCCTGGTGGCTCAGATGGTAAAGAATCCGCCTGTAATGCGGGCGACCAGAGTTTAATCCCTGGGTTGAGAATTTCCCCTTGAGAAGGGAAAGGCTATACCCACTCCAGTATTCCTGCCTAGAGAATTCCATGACTCATCTATGGGTGGCAAAGAGTCAAATATCATTGAGTGACTTTCATTTCACTTGATGCCACAACAAACATTTTGTTTTAAGTAGAACGATGAACTCAGCAAACTTTCCAATGATCAGTCACTGATCCAGCCATTTGAAATGGTTCTGAAAAATTTTAAGACATGATGGAGTGTTCATCTGATTATGAGAAATTGTTCTACTTGGGTTGACTTCATTAAAAATCGTTTTTGAAAACAAACATCTCAGCGTCAGTATCTTTATGCAGGTAAAAAAAAATTAACACCTTTGAAAGGCTTTTCCTTGCACCCACAGATGACTGATGTTAGAATGAAGAAATCACTCTTGGTATATCATAACCTGTCCTCCTATGCCAACAGCACAGCCTCTGTTTTCATCCCTTTCTACTTCTTACTTTCCGTCAGTAGTCTTTAAACCCTTTTAATTTTGAAAATTAAAACAAATAACCCATGGAAGTATTTTGTTTTCCAGGAATATTAGGAGATCAAGGACTCTCCTATTGATGAAGGTAAGAGAGAGCATGGAGAGGTGTGATGTTAGGTGGTTTCAGGGACCAGAAGAAACTGGGAAGAGGGTGCAGAAGTGAGTTAATCTCTAATAGGTAGACCCAAATGCTCCAGAAGGACCACCGACTGACAAGGATACTCAAAGGTAATACGAACCCCTAATCCCAAGAAAACAATCAGTGTTATTGAAGTTAAAACTATCACTCCCTGTCTGTTTGAAAGCCTGAACTTACCCTCTGCCAGTTTTCATCTGGCTTTTTAAAATTACAGAACACAGTTGTCCCTATATCTCGTCTCTGTCCTTTTCACTTCTGTTCTCCCTCAGTTTTCATCCACATGCTGAACTAAAGCGAAAGTTGTTTCCTTTTCCTTCCCATTTTCTCTTTGAAATCTATTCATAGTGCAGATGTAAGATATATGTCTTAATGTATTTCAGAGACAGCAACAGAATTAAAAGAAGCAATGTCAGTGGTTCCCCTGTGAGCTATCACCTTGTGGCTAGGTATAAAAACTTCTCTGAAAAATGGTAAAGCTGATTTTTTCCGAATGCCTTTGGTCACGTCATCTGCATAGAAGACATAATCTAGGGTTATCTTGGTTTTCAAGAGACTTCTGTTTGTTGAATAAGACATTCACTTCCACAGATCTTCTGAATGATAATTTTCGTTGTGTTTATATGGAGGATTCTTATTTTCCTAGAGCTAAATACAATAATGTAAATATCAATAAGTGGAACATATGATCCAAGGTTAGCCTTTTGTGCTCCCTTTACCACAAACAAAAGTGACCATATTAAGCCCATATTAATATAAGGATCTACAGAGGACACTATTTACTGAACATTTCCCATGAACAAGATATGTGGTACATATGTGCCATGTGCTTTAAATGAGCTGTGTTATTTATTCCTGACAGTGGCCATGAAGGGAATTCAGATCACCAGTAAGAAGACTGACATAAAATCTTTTAACCTGTCCTCCTATGCCAACAGCACAGCCTCTGTTTTCATCCCTTTCTACTTCTTACTTTCCGTCAGTAGTCTTTAAACCCTTTTAATTTTGAAAATTAAAACAAATAACCCATGGAAGTATTTTGTTTTCCAGGAATATTAGGAGATCAAGGACTCTCCTATTGATGAAGGTAAGAGAGAGCATGGAGAGGTGTGATGTTAGGTGGTTTCAGGGACCAGAAGAAACTGGGAAGAGGGTGCAGAAGTGAGTTAATCTCTAATAGGTAGACCCAAATGCTCCAGAAGGACCACCGACTGACAAGGATACTCAAAGGTAATACGAACCCCTAATCCCAAGAAAACAATCAGTGTTATTGAAGTTAAAACTATCACTCCCTGTCTGTTTGAAAGCCTGAACTTACCCTCTGCCAGTTTTCATCTGGCTTTTTAAAATTACAGAACACAGTTGTCCCTATATCTCGTCTCTGTCCTTTTCACTTCTGTTCTCCCTCAGTTTTCATCCACATGCTGAACTAAAGCGAAAGTTGTTTCCTTTTCCTTCCCATTTTCTCTTTGAAATCTATTCATAGTGCAGATGTAAGATATATGTCTTAATGTATTTCAGAGACAGCAACAGAATTAAAAGAAGCAATGTCAGTGGTTCCCCTGTGAGCTATCACCTTGTGGCTAGGTATAAAAACTTCTCTGAAAAATGGTAAAGCTGATTTTTTCCGAATGCCTTTGGTCACGTCATCTGCATAGAAGACATAATCTAGGGTTATCTTGGTTTTCAAGAGACTTCTGTTTGTTGAATAAGACATTCACTTCCACAGATCTTCTGAATGATAATTTTCGTTGTGTTTATATGGAGGATTCTTATTTTCCTAGAGCTAAATACAATAATGTAAATATCAATAAGTGGAACATATGATCCAAGGTTAGCCTTTTGTGCTCCCTTTACCACAAACAAAAGTGACCATATTAAGCCCATATTAATATAAGGATCTACAGAGGACACTATTTACTGAACATTTCCCATGAACAAGATATGTGGTACATATGTGCCATGTGCTTTAAATGAGCTGTGTTATTTATTCCTGACAGTGGCCATGAAGGGAATTCAGTTCACCAGTAAGAAGACTGACACCTAGTGAGATAAAAGTCAATCACTGGTAATACATTTAAGATTTGAATAAAAATCTGATTTTAAAAATTGGCTTTAAATAACTGCATTAAATTATTTTCAATAAAGAGATGGAGATCTTAAATGTCAAATAATCCTACTAAATTACATTAAACATTAATGAGGAAGTATATTATGTGTCTGGCTTAAATCTCTAGCTGCTTCTTAAAAAGGATGCTTTTCATTCACTTTGCTATTTCCCTGAGTTTAAAACTGTTCTCCAACTGTAATAATAAAGATTTATTTGTAATCTTATCTCAAATTTACATTATCCTTGGATAGGAAAAAATTGTCAACTGTATCTACCCTTTTTTAAATGTCATGTACTTATATAATAGACCTCAAGTTGGGATGCAGATGACCATCTGGTTTCTATGTCTGTGAGTCTATTTCATAAATAAGTTCATTTGTGTCATATTTTAGATTTATATATAAGTTATATCATATGATATTTGTCTTTTTCTTTCTGATTTACTTTACTTAGTATGATAAACTCTTGATTCATCAATGTTGCTGCAATTAGCACTTTTTCATTCATTTTTATGGCTAAATAATATTCCATATCACATATATATACACATATATATATATATTCCACATCTTCTTTATCACAGAATATTGACTTTACTGTATGTAAATGAGAAATAAATCTTTTGAAATAAATACAAAATCATTTATAAATTATTAGTGTTGCATATGTTATTCAAACATTGTTGGCCCATGAATAGCACATTAAAAGGTAGATTTAGTTGTCTTTCACTTTCTCATGCCAATCGTGAATAATACAAAACCAATGATTTTTATACATTTTATTTACATGTAAATGATTTATTTACATTAAAAATTAAATTATGAGGATATATTTTGTCTATGGGGAATTATTTGATGTAATTATTCATTATTCTAATTGATAACTTTTTTAAACATATGGTATATGGACTGGTCTTATATATAGTATATGGTATATAAGGACACATTTGTCTCTCCTTTTTAAGACTGAGTGACTGACACACTCACTAACATGAGCACGAGTGGGGCTGCTGTGGAAGATCAAGACAGTTTGTGGTTCCCTGAGGCAGCTTACAGGGTCTCTGGACCTGCTAAACCATGAGCACAGTGTACACAGAGCCGCCTGACAGCTGCTCCCCATTACTGTCCCACATTATACCTTGGAACCTCCCTATTCTGACTACAGAACAGATTAAATCCTCCTGCTACAAATTAGTTCTGCAACGAATATCTCACCCTTGGTTTTGATGATATGGGTAAGGTCTTTGTATAGAACAATCTAGTTGGAGTAATTTTTACTAGCTTATTGTACTGGTCATTTTACCTTTCTGAGAAGATGTACTGTTATAAAAAAAGAAAACGTTTTGTGGCCTAGTAAACTCCTACTTGGTAATATCTCAAGCATCATCATGAAGTGATATCAATATGTTAGGCAGTCTGAGAGAGAGGTCATATGAGGCAAGGACTCTGCCACGCATTTACCAGAGGTGACTTACCTAAGATAGCCTTTTATTTTCACCCAGATAATCTATCAGCAGCAGCCCTATGATTTGTGTGGATAGATGACTTGTATGTTCTTGACCATATTCAAGTGACTCTTCCGAACAAATCGTATTAACCAAATGCCAAATCATAACTGTGTAGTGTTCAAGTTGGGTACAACAGGCATTACTCAATGACAGCCCTACCTTCTTTACTTGAGACATTAGAGTTGTATGTTTGGGTCAACCAGACTTCTGAAACCAGTTAATACACTCTGATTAGAAAGAAAGTGCATATGGTGGCAGAGGACTGGATAAAGGACACAGTCATCAGAAAGTTCAGCAGCTTCTAAGACATACTGATAATTCAAGTTAATGACTATCAGGTGGTGTTGTTTTCAACTCTTGACAGAAATCCTGATTGCTGAGTGTTCAAAGCACAACTAATAACAGCTAAACCTCTAGTGTATTTCTTTTTTTCAATAGCTCCCTAGAAACCTAAGTCTTGGTGTTTTTGACTTATTCAGGGACACCAAAAAAATCTTAACATCTCTGTGGCTGGTGCCCAAACTAGAACCTCACTGTCCAATGTGCAGTATACTAATATGATGCCTCAGACCAATTAGTAGATTTCTGATCTTCAAATACATAGAATATTTAATTGGTTATACTGAGTTCCTATTTAACTAAATCACATCTCAGCCCAAATGAAGGCAATCCCTAATCTTGATTACTGTTTCAAAATACAATTATCTGAGGCAAGAGAAAATAAATTATACCAAAAAAGAACTTATGTTTGTCCTGATGGCCTTATGATGAGAAGCTGTTGAAAATTTATGGAGATCGGAATTTAGTGCAAGGATCTATAATTTATGGAACTATTCAATGGTTCCATAAGCAAATGTAAGTCTCTATGCTCTCCTGTTATCTGGTAGAGGAGAATGCACTTTTCTTTAACTGTGTGTTGTTTCCCAGACTGTACATTATTCTCCAAGGCTGAATCCAAGAAATAATAATCCAGCGTATGGAGAGAATAAGCAACTGGATTTCCTTTACTCAGGGGCACAGTCATAACCCAGCTAAATATGAGATTGAGTTCTGAAAGTATTTAAACCTTATTGTATCTTAAGCCCAAGAAAGTAAAGGGGGGAGATGTGTTTGTATCACTAGACTGTCTTCATTTTAGCTAGTCAGAGTATTGGGATATGCCATTCTCAAATGTAGCCATAATGGCAAACATTTTAATGTGTACCAGGCAATGTAGAAAGGAAAAAAGGAAAATCATCGCATGCACCAGTAACTCTTCAATGGAATACTGCTATGATGATGGACATGTTCTACATCCAGTAACCACTAGCCAAATGTGGCTATTGGGCATTCGAAATATAGTTTGTGTAACTGAGGAACAAGTGTTTAATTTTATCTAATTGCAATTTAATTTGTGTTCAAATGGCCACATATGGTTAGTGGTTACCATATTAGACAGCATAGCTATTGACACAAAACCCAACAATACTTTATTCTGAAGTTTTACTCAGAGAGACACACATTCAGAGGTAGCAAAAACTGGGAGATGATGAATTTCAAATTTGTCACTCTGTCTTCTAATTTCCAGTAGAGAACAAATCCTTCTGTTGCAATTTCAATATGACTCTTCATTCTGGTTAATGATTTATAGTACACAGACTATACTTCCTAATAGAGAATAAAAGTTCTCAAAGAAAAATAATATGATCTTAAGATGTACCTCTAATGTACTGTAATCCACCTTAGACATTTAAATATTTATTACAATAATTTGCTTGAGAAGAGCATGATGTATGCACTTAACAGATAACGATAATTTAGACCAGCAAAATGTCTAAATGTGCACATTATAAAAATAGGAAGGGCTTTCCGGAAGGTCCAGTGGGTAAAGAGTCCGCCTTGCAGTGCAAAGGGCACCGGTTCGATCCCTGGCCTGGGAAGATCTCACGTGCTGCAGAGCGGCTGGACCAGTGTGTCCAATTGTGAGTCGGCGCTCTGGAGCACATGCACCCAGGGCCGGTGCTCTGCAACGGGAGAGGCCACTGCGATGGGAGGCCCACACATGTCGAAGAATAAAGATGGATGAAAATAAATAAATAAAAAAAGCAGCAAAAGAGGCCAATTTTTTTTTTTAATGGGGAAATGATTCACAGTGCAGACTGCATATTCTTTCTTTCTGAAGTCCACGCGCGCGCATGTGCGCGCGTGCGTGTGTGTGGTTATTAGCTGTGTGAATTCAGGGCAGCAGACACTCACATTCTACAACACCCCAGATTTTTATCTTTAATGTAGTTTGGCAAACCTGTATGACTATTTTGCTGCTTAAAGCGGCCACGAAATAAATCAGAGTTTTACAGCAACCTCAGAATTCTGAAATGATTTTGAACAAATCAGGAAAACACCATAAGTGAAATTAATGAAATAAATGTTACTTGTAACATTTATTTACTGTAATTCAAAGTCATTTATCTGTGACAAACAGTAAAAATGGGGTAACTCACACATGCCTTTCAAACCAAGTGGCCGTTGTTTCTGCCCACTGCGGTCCTCTCCCTGACAGCTCAGGTCTGTCTGGGGTCCTCCACTGTGATTAAACCTCTCAAAGCACAGGGCCCCTGTCTTCCCATTGTCACTGTGGTTGTCAGGTAGGGAAAGTCCTACTTCTCTTTACTGCCCTCTACTGTGATTTCTCATAACTGCACCAAGAACACAAGTTACAGTCTCAGCAGAGGTTTCATTCCAACCAGAGGGAAATTCTATTCTAAAATAGTGATATGGGAGGTGGACTGGAACCCCAAGCCTGGATGCTAATGTTCAAGAAAACATGTTATAACCTTTCATAGAGCCTGTATGGGCTGACTGACTTGTCAGCCCTGTGTCTGTCTGGAATACACTCCTCATCTTTCCAGAGACAGTGGCTCTTTTAAAACCACCCCGTTTTGCATATGGTAATGGACATGTTTCCATGCTACTCTCTTCATTCATCTCACCCTCTCTTTCCCCCGTTTTGCCCACCAGTCTTTTCTCTATGTCTGTCTGCAGTGCTGCCCTGCAAAATAGATAGCCAGTGGGAATTTGCTATATGACTTACGGGGCTCAAACCGGTGCTCTGTGAGGTGGGAGGGAGATTCGAGAGAGGGGATATACTTATGCCTGTGGCTGATTCATGTTGGTGTATGGCAGAAGCCAACAATACTGTAAAACAATCATCCCTCAATTAAAAATAAATTTAAGAAAATTCACCCCTAAACACTGGGCTGGTATCTGGCTCTAAAGTCTGTTTTCTTTCTTCAATAGGGCAACCCTCAGGTCTAAATAACCTACAAGGTTACATTTATTTCTACATGTCCCAAATACAGAATAGTTCAGGATAGCCTTTTGTTTTCCAAATCAGGATCCCTCTGGTTCTACCTCCTGAGTGACATTTATTTCTACATTTTCCCAATGACAGATAGTTTTAGGTTTACAGCAACCTCAGAATTCTGAAATGATTTTGAACAAATCAGGAAAACACCATAAGTGAAATTAATGAAATAAATGTTACTTGTAAAATTTATTTACTGTAATTCAAAGTCATTTATCTGTGACAAACAGTAAAAATGGGGTAACTCACACATGCCTTTCAAACCAAGTGGCCGTTGTTTCTGCCCACTGCGGTCCTCTCCCTGACAGCTCAGGGCTGTCTGGGGTCCTCCACTGTGATTAAACCTCTCAAAGCACAGGGCCCCTGTCTTCCCATTGTCACTGTGGTTGTCAGGTAGGGAAAGTCCTACTTCTCTTTACTGCCCTCTACTGTGATTTCTCATAACTGCACCAAGAACACAAGTTACAGTCTCAGCAGAGGTTTCATTCCAACCAGAGGGAAATTCTATTCTAAAATAGTGATATGGGAGGTGGACTGGAACCCCAAGCCTGGATGCTAATGTTCAAGAAAACATGTTATAACCTTTCATAGAGCTTATATGGGCTGACTGACTTGTCAGCCTTGTGTCTGTCTGGAATACACTCCTCATCTTTCCAGAGACAGTGGCTCTTTTAAAACCACCCCGTTTTGCATATGGTAATGGACATGTTTCCATGCTACTCTCTTCATTCATCTCACCCTCTCTTTCCCCCGTTTTGCCCACCAGTCTTTTCTCTATGTCTGTCTGCAGTGCTGCCCTGCAAAATAGATAGCCAGTGGGAATTTGCTATATGACTTACGGGGCTCAAACCGGTGCTCTGTGAGGTGGGAGGGAGATTCAAGAGAGGGGATATACTTATGCCTGTGGCTGATTCATGTTGGTGTATGGCAGAAGCCAACAATACTGTAAAACAATCATCCCTCAATTAAAAATAAATTTAAGAAAATTCACCCCTAAACACTGGGCTGGTATCTGGCTCTAAAGTCTGTTCTCTTTCTTCAATAGGGCAACTCTCAGGTCTAAGTAACCTACAAGGTTACATTTATTTCTACATGTCCCAAATACAGAATAGTTCAGGATAGCCTTTTGTTTTCCAAATCAGGATCCCTCTGGTTCTACCTCCTGAGTGACTGACCTTGCTGGGACAGATCACTTTCTTTTACAGGGTCTTTTCCCCAACTCTTGTTTCTCAACTGAAAATGAAAAGAGCAATTCTCTATACTTGAGAGCATTTTTTGATAGTTTTATGGTTTGGTTTTCAGAAATCTGCTAATCTTCAAATCCATCCTAATTCACAACTAGAGAAAAGTAATCCGCCATGGGATAACAAAGAAAAAAGTATGACAGCAATAACAAGTGACAGGCCAGAGAGAAAAGTCATAGGAGCAACGAGAACCACATAGGTGTCTGCCAGGATTTTTGGCAAGAGGTGAGATACAGCTTACACATAATATCAAGTCAAGGGAGGGGGAGAAAGAATCTTTTCATATTGTAGTACAGAATTGATATAAAATAATTACCCTGAGTCATCAAGTCAATGCTCAACTACTTTTAATTGACTATCTTCATTAAGGCAGGGAAAAATATAGTAAACTTTATAAAACTATCTATATATATTTTATACTCTTACCTTTCACCTACATTCTGAATAATTTGGTTGTTTCCAAATGAATTCATGCGATTATATGACAATATTAGCTGAGTAATTTCTGAACTAGTTAAAAGTTTTTTCTTATTCTGATTCATGTTGATATTCAATTATGGAATATAGCAAATGATCCTTTTAAGAAGTAAGATTCATTTATTTTTCTTGAAATGTATTTGTCTGCTAAATTATCATTTAGTAACACTAAATACAATTCAATTCAAAAATCCTATTAGTAATTTGTAAATTTAGAAATGGTAAATATTTGCTAGTTTAATATCTTTCTATCAAGTTGTTTTCAGTTTAATTATCCAGTTCTGGACTTCAGTAATATAACAGACATCATATCATTGATCATTTTCTCAGCAAGTTTTAGACTGTACACATGATTGAAATGAAAGGCAGCTATAGGCTGTAAAGTCTTCTGGTATGTTCAAAATCAGACTGCTAGCTATATCTTAATAATGTCACTAATTTTCTGACATGGAATATTATGTCGAATAGTTCAGGATAGCCTTTTGTTTTCCAAATCAGGATCCCTCTGGTTCTACCTCCTGAGTGACTGACCTTGCTGGGACAGATCACTTTCTTTTACAGGGTCTTTTCCCCAACTCTTGTTTCTCAACTGAAAATGAAAAGAGCAATTCTCTATACTTGAGAGCATTTTTTGATAGTTTTATGGTTTGGTTTTCAGAAATCTGCTAATCTTCAAATCCATCCTAATTCACAACTAGAGAAAAGTAATCCGCCATGGGATAACAAAGAAAAAAGTATGACAGCAATAACAAGTGACAGGCCAGAGAGAAAAGTCATAGGAGCAACGAGAACCACATAAGTGTCTGCCAGGATTTTTGGCAAGAGGTGAGATACAGCTTACACATAATATCAAGTCAAGGGAGGGGGAGAAAGAATCTTTTCATATTGTAGTACAGAACTGATATAAAATAATTACCCTGAGTCATCAAGTCAATGCTCAACTACTTTTAATTGACTATCTTCATTAAGGCAGGGAAAAATATAGTAAACTTTATAAAACTATCTATATATATTTTATACTCTTACCTTTCACCTACATTCTGAATAATTTGGTTGTTTCCAAATGAATTCATGCGATTATATGACAATATTAGCTGAGTAATTTCTGAACTAGTTAAAAGTTTTTTCTTATTCTGATTCATGTTGATATTCAATTATGGAATATAGCAAATGATCCTTTTAAGAAGTAAGATTCATTTATTTTTCTTGAAATGTATTTGTCTGCTAAATTATCATTTAGTAACACTAAATACAATTCAATTCAAAAATCCTATTAGTAATTTGTAAATTTAGAATTGGTAAATATTTGCTAGTTTAATATCTTTCTATCAAGTTGTTTTCAGTTTAATTATCCAGTTCTGGACTTCAGTAATATAACAGACATCATATCATTGATCATTTTCTCAGCAAGTTTTAGACTGTACACATGATTGAAATGAAAGGCAGCTATCGGCTGTAAAGCCTTCTGGTATGTTCAAAATCAGACTGCTAGCTATATCTTAATAATGTCACTAATTTTCTGACATGGAAATCATTTAGTTTTCCTGTATCTCAGCTTGCTTAATGGGAAAAATAGTAAAATTTATTCTGATCCTGATGTTAGTATTAAAATATATGCTAAAGAGCTGTGTTTAAAATTGACATGCTCACTTTTATTATTTTTCATAGACAAAAGGTTATAGCTGTTACCTAATGAGAAGAAAAGTTTCCCCTATCATTTTCCTACTCCAGTTCTTTTCTCATTATAGGAATGGGCTATAATATGGCTTTGGAAATCTGACTGATGAATTCAAACCTCTTCTTTTAGAGAAGTACTGCAGTAACCAGTAAGGCATTGTTAAGATTGTCTGATCCATAAAAACTAATGGAAAAGAATTCCCCATCTACACTAAAGAGAGAATTTTACCCAAGTCTATTTTTTTGTATAGGTTTTAAGTGGGACATAACAATACTGAAGGATAGAGAATTACTATTTGATGATAATTCTGCCACTTATGTAATGATGAATGCAGCAATATTTTTGAGAGCCATTTGAATGCTGTGAGGGATACTGTTTTGAATACAGAAAGACATATTGATGTAAAACTATCACTAGGAAAATACTGAATTGTAAAATGGGATAAGTTTTTAATTCTACACAGGGGTATAGAAGAAGACTGAATTTGAGGGAATATGAAATGTGAGTCTTAAAGACTAAATCATGTTTTGAAAGATGGAAAAGGAAATGGCAACCCACTCCAGTATCCCTGCCTGGAAAATTCGATGGACAGAGAAGCCTGGTGAGCTATAGTCCATGGGGTCTCAAATATATTTATATTTATGTTTAAAATATATATAATATAATATATAATAGATATAATGAAATAATATAAACTATATATAATACAGTATATACATTGATATTGATTTATATTATACAGCATGTACTATGATATTTGTATTATATATTATTATACATAGTTACATATGTTTAATATATACCAATGTTATATATGTTATTAATATATATAATAAATAGAATTATATATTATATATAATATATATTAAACATACACATTATCTATATAGATTATGCATAAAATATATATAATTATATATTATATTATGTATCATTTATATTATATATTATATATAAAAACATTATATTATATATACTATTTTATATTATATATTAGATACATTATATTATATACACATTAGATATGCTATATTATACATGATATGATATTGTATTTACTGTATAATTTTCTATAATATATTTATATTATCTATAATATCAATATATGTTGTACATCTATATAGTTCATATTAATATTAATATGCATTGACATTGATATATTGATATTAATAATTAATTATTATAATCATTACTATATATTAATACTAATAGATTAACATTAATACATATATATCATTAAATATGACTATTAATATATATTTGTATTAATGTGCTAATCTTAATATATGTTAATATTAATACATATTCCATATCATTATATATTATATATAATTTAATATGTGTTATGATACAATATATTAATATGTTATATGAATATATATTATATATGCATATAATTATATAATTTAATATATAATGGTATATTATATATGATATATATGTATTGTATATTATTATATATAATACATAATTATATCCAATATGTATGATATATAATATCATAAATAATATATTCTATAATATGATATATGGTATGCATTATATTATTATATATCACCATATTATATATAATAGATTATTGTATACACCATCTATTGTGTATATTATTTAGTATATTGTATTATTATATATTTTAATGATAATATATTATTTTAGATTTTATAGATTATACATTATCATATGATATATATATGATATGTAACATATATCACATAAATATGAAATATAAAATGCCTATGTTTATTATGGACATATAATATATAACTACATCCATGATATATATTTATATAATATATATATTATATTTATTATTATTATACATTATTATGTATGTTTATATAATATATATGATATACACTATATATCATATGTATTATACAATATATATATGGTATATATATTATATATGTGATATACATTTTGTATAAAAATATACAATATTATATAAAATAGACATAATATTGATATATAATATATAATAACATACCATATATTATATAAGACATCATACATATATAATGTATAATTATTATATAATAATATAATATGTTATATATATTATAAAATATATATGTCATGTATATTGTATACATTATGCACCATTTATATATTATGTATTAAAATATTATATTTAATATATATTATACACATACTATATATTATATATCATATATGCATCATATATAATTCTTTATCACATATAATATAATAATATGTAATATTCATATATAAATATCTTCCCTGATGGCTCAGTGATGAGGAATCTGCCTGCAATGCAGGACACCCAAGTTCCATCCCCTTTTTGGGACTATTCCCCCTGGAGGAGGGCATGGCAACCCACTCTAGTGTTCTTGCCTAGAGGATTCCCTGGATGGAGGAGCCTCACGGACTGCAGTCCATGGCGTCACACACCGTTGAACACAAGTGAAGTGCCTAAACAGCAGCAGCATGTTTTAAAAGAGCAGTGATAAGATGGTCTCTAGTTATGTATTTTAGAATTATATAAATCTGTATAGGACATATTTTATATATTCTAGTTGATATATATGTAAAAGAAGGGAAATAAATAGCATGTTTATGGAATCATGAGAGATTCAGTGGCTTTGGAAATTCAGGCTTATAAAGAAAGGCTGTGAGAGATTAGAAAGGTGTACTGAGGATGAAGATAAGATTGTGGAAGTATACTGAATACCCTTTTCATTTTGGACTTTATGTGTAATGGATGAATATTGACTCTTTTCCATTGTGGAAGCAACATTTTGTGTGTAAGAAGCAGTTTGTATTAATAAATATGAAATATAAAATGCCTAAGTTTATTATGGACATATAATATATAACTACATCCATGATATATATTATATTTATATAATATATATATTATATTTATTATTATTATACATTATTATGTATTTTTATATAATATATATGATATACACTATATATCATATGTATTTTATAATATATATATGGTATATATATTATATATGTGATATACATTTTGTATAAAAATATACAATATTATATAAAATAGACATAATATTGATATATAATATATAATAACATACCATATATTATATAAGACATCATACATATATAATGTATAATTATTATATAATAATATAATATGTTATATATATTATAAAATATATATGTCATGTATATTGTATACATTATGCACCATTTATATATTATGTATTAAAATATTATATTTAATATATATTATACACATACTATATATTATATATCATATATGCATCATATATAATTCTTTATCACATATAATATAATAATATGTAATATTCATATATAAATATCTTCCCTGATGGATCAGTGATGAGGAATCTGCCTGCAATGCAGGACACCCAAGTGCCATCCCCGTTTTGGGACTATTCCCCCTGGAGGAGGGCATCGCCACCCACTCTAGCGTTCGTGCCTGGAGGATTCCCTGGATGGAGGAGCCTCACGGACTGCAGTCCATGGCGTCACACACCGTTGAACACAAGTGAAGTGCCTAAACAGCAGCAGCATGTTTTAAAAGAGCAGTGATAAGATGGTCTCTAGTTATGTATTTTAGAATTATATAAATCTGTATAGGACATATTTTATATATTCTAGTTGATATATATGTAAAAGAAGGGAAATAAATAGCATGTTTATGGAATCATGAGAGATTCAGTGGCTTTGGAAATTCAGGCTTATAAAGAAAAGCTGTGAGAGATTAGAAAGGTGTTCTGAGGATAAAGATAAGATTGTGGAAGTATACTGAATACCCTTTTCATTTTGGACTTTATGTGTAATGGATGAATATTGACTCTTTTCCATTGTGGAAGCAACATTTTGTGTGTAAGAAGCAGTTTGTATTTGCACAATTTAGTCCATGCCTGACTGAACACTGATAGGGAGAGATGCAATCATCGGTGAGCAAACAGAGACTAAGCTGAATGCTCTTGGTTAATAGAGAAAGGAGACGAGATGATTAAGGGAGTTAGAGGGAAATGATTGGGAAAACTGGGTGGCATACTGGACATAAGGTAAAAGAGCAATGAAAATCAAAAATGACTCTGGGACATAATAGGTCACTCGGCTGAGATAAATAGTGATGTCAGGACTTCCCTGATGATCCACTGGGTGAGGACACCGCCTTGCAGTGCAAGGGGCGCCGGTTCGATCCCTGGCCTGGGAAGATCCCACGTGCCGCGGTGTGGTTGGACTGTTGTCCAACTACCGAGCCGGAGCTCTGGAACGCATGCGCCCGGAGCCGGTGCTCTGAGATGAGAGAGGTCACTGTAATGGGAGGCCCACACAGGCCAAAAAACAAAGATGGATGAATATAAATAGATGAAAGACCAATAGAAGTGGCTTAAAAAAAAAAAAAAAAAGTGATGTCATTTACTGGGATGAAAAATCCAGAAAGAAGAGCATGTTGTCAGTGGTTCTTGGGTTGTGTTCCAGTGTATCTATCTAGTAGAAGTCTGATTTTTTTTTAAGTGGAACTGTTCTGGGTGCTGAAAACAATAGCCATAATGTTTTTGAAGATGAAGTTATGAACAGTAGTAGGTTTCAGAGTAAAGAAGTTCAAAGTGTCAGAAGACTCATAAATATTCAATTTAACAATTTATTTATAAGGTAATAGCAAGAGATTAGCTGGGGGTAGAGTAATACTTTTTCCTAGGCAACCAGTTTTGAAATTTCCACCTTTAAGTCACTTTCTCTAAGTTTGTTTTCTCAAAGCATGCCCACTTGAGCAGTGGCAACTGTATTTTGGAGCTTGCTCAAGGTACATCTTAGATTCCACCCATTACCTACTGAATCAGGTATTCTATGCATTTGAGGGACAGAATCTATGGTTTGAGAATATCACCAGGTCCCCTTCTTATAAGGGCTCCAAATTGAGGACCCTGCCAAAGATCTCATTTTTAACTTGATTACTTCTGTAATGACCAGATTTCTGAACAAAGTCACATTCCAATGTGCTGAGGCTTAGACCTTCAACATTTTTACAAAAAAAAAAAAAAATTTACTCCAAAGGGGCCCAATCTTATTACACTTCAGAATCATCTGGGGATTATTAAAATATACTGACACCAGGTCCATGTCTGGGGATTCAGCTATAGATAAGTGTGTGACCTAGGCACCAGGACTAGGAATTTTGAAAGCTCCCCAGATGATTCTCATGCATCCAGTGCTAAGAACTGTTGTTCTAAAGAGTAGCCGGGTGGCATACTGGACATAAGGTAAAAGAGCAATGAAAATCAAAAATGACTCTGGGACATAATAGGTCACTCGGCTGAGATAAATAGTTATGTCAGGACTTCCCTGATGGTCCAGTGGGTGAGGACACCGCCTTGTAGTGCAAGGGGCGCCGGTTCGATCCCTGGCCTGGGAAGATCCCACGTGCCGCGGTGTGGTTGGACTGTTGTCCAACTACCGAGCTGGAGCTCTGGAGCGCATGCGCCCGGAGCCGGTGCTCTGAGATGAGAGAGGTAATGGGAGGCCCACACAGGCCAAAAAACAAAGATGGATGAATATAAATAGATGAAAGACAAATAGAAGTGGCTTAAAAAAAAAAAAGTGATGTCATTTACTGGGATGAAAAATCCAGAAAGAAGAGCATGTTGTCAGTGGTTCTTGGGTTGTGTTCCAGTGTATCTATCTAGTAGAAGTCTGATTTTTTTTTTAAGTGGAACTGTTCTGGGTGCTGAAAACAATAGCCATAATGTTTTTGAAGATGAAGTTATGAACAGTAGTAGGTTTCAGAGTAAAGAAGTTCAAAGTGTCAGAAGACTCATAAATATTCAATTTAACAATTTATTTATAAGGTAATAGCAAGAGATTAGCTGGGGGTAGAGTAATATTTTTTCCTAGGCAACCATTTTTGAAATTTCCACCTTTGAGTCACTTTCTCTAAGTTTGTTTTCTCAAAGCATGCCCACTTGAGTAGTGGCAACTGTATTTTGGAGCTTGCTCAAGGTACATCTAAGATTCCACCCATTACCTACTGAATCAGGTATTCTATGCATTTGAGGGACAGAATCTATGGTTTGAGAATATCACCAGGTCCCCTTCTTATAAGGACTCCAAATTGAGGACCCTGCCAAAGATCTCATTTTAACTTGATTACTTCTGTAATGACCAGATTTCTGAACAAAGTCACATTCCAATGTGCTGAGGCTTAGACCTTCAACATTTTTACAAAAAAAAAAAAAAAAATTTACTCCAAAGGGGCCCAATCTTATTACACTTCAGAATCATCTGGGGATTATTAAAATATACTGACACCAGGTCCATGTCTGGGGATTCAGCTATAGATAAGTGTGTGACCTAGGCACCAGGACTAGGAATTTTGAAAGCTCCCCAGATGATTCTCATGTGCATCCAGTGCTAAGAACTGTTGTTCTAAAGAGTAATGACAAAGAAATACTAAGAGGAGTATAACTAAAACACCAACCCTCTAGGATTACTCTTCAAAGTGCAGATTCTGATATAGATTGGCTATGCAGCTGAGACTCTTTGTTTCTAGTCGGCTCCTCTGTGAGCCATGTGTGACAACAGACCATGCTCCAAAGAGCAAAGCTCTAGAGAAGATTTGCTAATATATGATACGTATTCCACTGTATAAAGAAGCAAGGTGTTAGCTGGGGATGACTAGTTTGGCATAAAAATTGGTTCCTCAGAAAAAGAGATCAGAAGTGGGAGTAGAAGCCAATAATATGTTTACAAACATTCAATTCTTATAATGTTTTTAGATCAATGTTCAAGAATATCAGTACTTTTTAAAAAGTTGTTGTTGCTTACATGTTCTAGCTATTGTATAGAGAGCTGCAATGAACATTGGGGTACAGGTGCTTCTTTCAGTTTTGATTTCATCTGGGTATAAGCCTAATAGTGGGATTGGGAATCTAGTAAAAGGGTAATGATAACACAGAACCCATGGAAAAACAGACAGAGAATAGACATATGGACATTGTGGGGAATGAACAGTGGGTGGGAGGCATAGAAGGAGTAACATGGAAACCTATACTATCATATGTGAAAAAGATAGCTATTGTCATTGTGCTGAGGTAATAGGACTTCCTACAAGGGCTTGGTGTGACAGCCTGGAGGGGTGGGATGGGGGGGGCGGGAATGTGGGGGAGGGGACCAGGGATATGCCTATGACTGATCTGGGAACGTACACATCTGTGAACAACTGAACTCTGTAAAAACTTTAAAAAAAAAAAAAAAGATGTTATTGTTAAGTCTTGTCCAACTTTTGAGACCCCAAAGACTGCAGGGTGTCAGACTCCTCTGTCCTCCACTATATCTCTTGGAGTTTGCTCAGATTCATGTGCATTGAGTCAGTGATGCTGTCTAAGCATCTCATCCTCAGTCACCCACTTCTCCCTTTACCTTCAATATTTCCCAGTCAGCTCTTTTCATCAGGTGACTGAAGTACTGGAGTTTCAACTTCAGCATCGGTCAACCCAATGAATATTCAGGGTTGAATTCCTTTAGGATTGACTGATTTGATCTCCTTGCAGTCCAAGATACTCTTATGAATCTTCTCTGGCACTTAAAAAAAGACTAGCCTTTCAATGAAATACTGGACCAAGCTAGTATAAAGAGGCCATTAAAATTTTGTAGGTAGGTGCTAAGAGAATCATTGAATTGTTACATTTCTATCTTGTTTTCCTGGAGAGAAAGTGATTTAAGTTTCTAGTATAACTTTGAGAAGCCTATTAAATGTTATTCTGAAAGGATTAACCCATATGCATTCATACAAATCCACTCATGGGTCAATAGGAAAATATTTCTTTTGTATGTTTACACTTTAGTAAAAATCAACCCATGATTTTGGAACTTTAGAACTAGGAGGTAAAGAGATCCTCAAAGTGAGTTATATAGCTTTTTTTTTTTTTTTTGACACTCTTGAAGAAATGTACCTTGGTAGTTTTAATAAAGTTTTGATTTAAACTTCATTGGTGTTTGAAGGAAACCAATTCAGCTGCCTCCCTTTACAGATGACAGTAGTCAAATCATTACTTGTCTAATTGGGCCCACCAATGTCTTAATTAGCAAAGGGTTGATCTGAGTCTGAGGTGACAACTAGCTCTTGAATTCTATTTGCTTCATTAATTAAAAGAAAAATAATCAAACAGGTTAGAATGATTAAATACAAGTTCTGCCTTTTCATTGAATCTTTAGGCTTCTAGAATTGGAGTCATGGAAATTTCCTCCTGTAATTTACAGTCAAGATTGGTTAATTAATTAGTAAATGGGTAAACTGATCTTGCATGGAAAAGGGATAAGAGATTACTTAATAGTATTTAATAAATATTCAAAGGAACTGGTCTATAATTGAATTAGGAACCATGCATTCTGCCTATGAGTTAATTCAAAATATAAAGCCACCTCCCATTTTCCCAAGGAGAAGGTCCAAAAGGAGGTTTGTGGGTTTTTTAGTAACTATATCATAATTGCAAAATACTAACTTTTAATATTTTATTAAATAAGCTATAAGGTATATTCAAAATAATTTACATTATTATCTTATTTATATAGAGATATGCTTTTTCATATTTCTTGAAAATGTCTTATTCAGCTTTCATTATGTATCTTACAAAGTAATCTCACCACCATCAGAGTTGCTCACTGAATCCTCTTTGTTGAGAGAACATAATTTTGACAGACTTTTTTTTTGAGATGAAATCCATTCCATATTAGTATTAATATATGTTATCTGTACTGGAAGATTTATACTGAGACTATACAATTGCAAAACTTTAACACATTATTTCTTAATGTTCTATGTACATGCATTTATGATCTCCAAAACAGAACCACAACTTCTGCTTTTTAAGTAAACCTTAGAAGCCTGTTTACAACACTTGCAGCTATGTAGTCATCCCAGTGAAAGTAATGAAGAAATATGTATTAAAGTTTTTTCTTTTTTTTTCCCCAATTTATTCAGTTAATCATTAAATGCTAGTATTGATATTTGTAATTACAGACGAAAGTATCTTCTTTCCCAAACAGTGTGTGATTAGTCAAAATTTAGTAAATTGAAAGAGGATGAGCAAGAAATAGACTTTGTAAGACCTTGGATATAAAATAACTAACTATATTCTCTTATCTAATGGTTAACATTATAGGAGAAAAAAACTTTTGGCTCATATTTATGTAAGACCAGCAGTAATAATAAGGTTTAGATCATAGCATTTTTATCATTTCAAAGCAAATTCATACTAATTATCATGACTTCTGAATTCTTCATTCAATTTTGCTTTATATTTTATCTAAAACAGATTATAATTAATAAAAATTATAACAACTTAGAAAATTTTCTAAAGGTGTTTATATATTATACAAAATGTGATATACACACTCTCTTTTATTAGACTGAATCCCCTGTGGAATACACTTCCTTTGTTTAAGATCTTTTTGCTGAGAGAAATAAATGGCTAGTGATGACGTGTGGGAGCAAATTTAATTCAACCTTAATCTTAGGACTTTTTTCCTTTAAATGCAGTAACATTTAAATTTGACCTTATGGTATAAAATTATTTTTACCTGTGTATCAAAGTTTGCTAACAGCAGGAAACAAACTCAAAATGGCAGCAGCTTTTCACAATATACATTTTTATTATTGTGGATGTAACTGAAAGCTGTTTCTTTGCTGTGTTCCACTGAGCTCAACCCAGCTCCATGAGTCCTCCCATGCCTATAACCATTCTAAAGGAAGAGCCACCATTTGAGATGTGATGTTCTCATGACAGAGGACAACTGCTGAGATAAGACAGAGCCAACCCAGGCAAAGCATTAAAGCTTTTACATAGACAGGTGTATGTCACGTCCAATCATGCTCCATTGACTAAAGAAAGTCTCATGGCTATGCCACAGTCAGTGGTGCAAGAGGATATACTCCCTATCAATGAGGAGGAGGCAAATAATTGTGAGCAAATAATTGATCTACTACAGCCTGTTAGCTGATAACTAAGTTGCTTTGCTGAGTGTCTTATAATTTGTAAAATTTTCTCAAAAATCATTAGAATTGAAGTTACTATAACTGAGTATGTAGGACACACACTGATTTTGAGTACCTACAATGTTCATGAAATTGGATGAAGTTCAGTCTTATGAAGATCATATGAGAATTGAGAGAAAGATATTGAATATATTTTCCTAAGTACTTATATTTCCTCTTGGTGCCATCTACCACTTTTACGTACTTAGTCCTAATGGTTTTTCCCATTTTTATGTAAGACCAGCAGTAATAATAAGGTTTAGATCATAGCATTTTATCATTTCAAAGCAAATTCATACTAATTATCATGACTTCTGAATTCTTCATTCAATTTTGCTTTATATTTTATCTAAAACAGATTATAATTAATAAAAATTATAACAACTTAGAAAATTTTCTAAAGGTGTTTATATATTATACAAAATGTGATATACACACTCTCTTTTATTAGACTGAATCCCCTGTGGAATACACTTCCTTTGTTTAAGATCTTTTTGCTGAGAGAAATAAATGGCTAGTGATGACGTGTGGGAGCAAATTTAATTCAACCTTAATCTTAGGACTTTTTTCCTTTAAATGCAGTAACATTTAAATTTGACCTTATGGTATAAAATTATTTTTACCTGTGTATCAAAGTTTGTTAACAGCAGGAAACAAACTCAAAATGGCAGCAGCTTTTCACAATATACATTTTTATTATTGTGGATGTAACTGAAAGCTGTTTCTTTGCTGTGTTCCACTGAGCTCAACCCAGCTCCATGAGTCCTCCCATGCCTATAACCATTCTAAAGGAAGAGCCACCATTTGAGATGTGATGTTCTCATGACAGAGGACAACTGCTTAGATAAGACAGAGCCAACCCAGGCAAAGCATTAAAGCTTTTACATAGACAGGTGTATGTCACGTCCAATCATGCTCCATTGACTAAAGAAAATCTCATGGCTATGCCACAGTCAGTGGTGCAAGAGGATATGCTCCCTATCAATGAGGAGGAGGCAAATAATTGTGAGCAAATAATTGATCTACTACAGCCTGTTAGCTGATAACTAAGTTGCTTTGCTGAGTGTCTTATAATTTGTAAAATTTTCTCAAAAATCATTAGAATTGAAGTTACTATAACTGAGTATGTAGGACACACACTGATTTTGAGTACCTACAATGTTCATGAAATTGGATGAAGTTCAGTCTTATGAAGATCATATGAGAATTGAGAGAAAGATATTGAATATATTTTCCTAAGTACTTATATTTCCTCTTGGTGCCATCAATAATAATTTCCTTCATGCTTTTTAACTTCTCAGAATGATTTTCATGTCTGAGGTCTATTTGAAAGTTTTTCCTTCCTGTACTATTCTTGTCTACACAGTATCCAAGTCTGGTTCTCTTCCAGTTCTCCTGGAGATTCTAGGAGGTATTTAATTTCCTTCAGTATTTCTGCTAAAGTAGTTAGACTAAACTCTTTCTATATATATCCTATGAAATGGATATGTAACTTCAAGAAGTTAATGTATAAGAAGGTACCTAGCATATGGAATGCATTTTAAAAGTCATATCTTTTTTAGTCCTATGCTTTCCTGATGAAAATGCTGATGTATTTTCAACTCTTAAGAAATACTTTATTGTTAAATTTTTGGCATGATTTCCTCCAATTCTTAAGAACGGCTTACCCTGATTTTCCTCATTTCAGTGGAAGCCTGGAAGTGATAATGAACATAAGAAGAAAAACAATTTTCCCACCACTTTCTGATGTCTCTCAGCCAATCATATGATGTAGATTATCTGAAGCAGTTCCAATTTAAAACATGCTGCTTCCCCATAAATACAATTTGTATACAGTATATCATCTATGTTTTATGTTTTGGTTTACAAAAAAATATGCTATCCTTGGAGCTTCCTAGTTGGTGAATATGGAGGAGATTCAGGGAAAGGGGTGCCTTAGAAGAGGGCATGAAATTTCCATGTCCTTTCCCATGACCTCGATCTATACATCTCTTCATTCTGCTTGTTCCAGAAGTATATACCCTTACAACAAACCAGTCATCCAGGTTTGGGTTCATCTCCCGGCTTATTGTTCCTTAACAACTTGATAGAAGAAAGCATAATTTATGATGATTATAATTGATCTACTACAGCCTGTTAGCTGATAACTAAGTTGCTTTGCTGAGTGTCTTATAATTTGTAAAATTTTCTCAAAAATCATTAGAATTGAAGTTACTATAACTGAGTATGTAGGACACACACTGATTTTGAGTACCTACAATGTTCATGAAATTGGATGAAGTTCAGTCTTATGAAGATCATATGAGAATTGAGAGAAAGATATTGAATATATTTTCCTAAGTACTTATATTTCCTCTTGGTGCCATCAATAATAATTTCCTTCATGCTTTTTAACTTCTCAGAATGATTTTCATGTCTGAGGTCTATTTGAAAGTTTTTCCTTCCTGTACTATTCTTGTCTACACAGTATCCAAGTCTGGTTCTCTTCCAGTTCTCCTGGAGATTCTAGGAGGTATTTAATTTCCTTCAGTATTTCTGCTAAAGTAGTTAGACTAAACTCTTTCTATATATATCCTATGAAATGGATATGTAACTTCAAGAAGTTAATGTATAAGAAGGTACCTAGCATATGGAATGCATTTTAAAAGTCATATCTTTTTTAGTCCTATGCTTTCCTGATGAAAATGCTGATGTATTTTCAACTCTTAAGAAATACTTTATTGTTAAATTTTTGGCATGATTTCCTCCAATTCTTAAGAACGGCTTACCCTGATTTTCCTCATTTCAGTGGAAGCCTGGAAGTGATAATGAACATAAGAAGAAAAACAATTTTCCCACCACTTTCTGATGTCTCTCAGCCAATCATATGATGTAGATTATCTGAAGCAGTTCCAATTTAAAACATGCTGCTTCCCCATAAATACAATTTGTATACAGTATATCATCTATGTTTTATGTTTTGGTTTACAAAAAAATATGCTATCCTTGGAGCTTCCTAGTTGGTGAATATGGAGGAGATTCAGGGAAAGGGGTGCCTTAGAAGAGGGCATGAAATTTCCATGTCCTTTCCCATGACCTCGATCTATACATCTCTTCATTCTGCTTGTTCCAGAAGTATATACCCTTACAACAAACCAGTCATCCAGGTTTGGGTTCATCTCCCGGCTTATTGTTCCTTCACAAACAACTTGATAGAAGAAAGCATAATTTATGATGATTATAAATTGATGACCAAAAAATCCCTTGAAATTGTAGACCTCACACATTGTATTGGATTACTTTTCCTCTGGGCCCATCTATATGCATGGATCTTTCATGGATAGAAAACTCTATCGTAAGACTCATGAAATGCATGGAAATCCATGTTTATGAAGGATATGGGAAAAATACGATCTGCAAAATCCAGAGGAAACTTGCACAGAGAGAGTCCAACTAAAGAAATTGCCACAGTTGACAAAGAGCTAGTGCTTAATTGAGGAAGAGGAGGAGAAGCAAAAATCTACATGAAAGAAGAAAGAGCCTTCCCAATATTCTTTCTTACCAGTGATGGTTTAAAAGTTACATTTGAGAAATCTGATCTGCAAGGAGGCAGAGTGAAGAATTTAGATTTTTGAATTCACCTGCTTAAAATAGTGGAAAAAGGAAGAAGAAACTAAGATTCTTAGAGTAGTAAGAACTTCATGAAAAAGAAGAGGAAGAACTGTAAGTAAAACCAAATGATGCAGGAAATTTTGTGTTCAAATGTTGAAAAAAACTTGGTCGAAGAGGTCAGGAAATAGCACAGACTTCTCCATCAAGCAGAAGCAGCAGGAAAAACTTAAGGAGGACCAGAAGATGGTCCACAAATTCCAGGTCTATATGATCAAAGCAGAGGAAGAACTCAGAAGCTTCAAAGATTCTGCCAAAAAGCAGAACATGATGAATAAAAATCTTGAAGATTTTTTGAAACTTAAGGCATAAAAATGGAACAGTGAGTGTATTGGACACTACAACTGGCAGCTAACAACTGATATTCACATTAAAGAGTTCTGAACAGTGGAAGCAATAGGAGTCCGAGAAACTGCACCAACCAGAAAAAGTAAAGACCTCCTGGGTCAGCCAGTCACCTGAAGTTAAGCAATGAAGATCACTGTTTCTATGAATAGCCAGCGATTTGGAAGGAAGGCTTCTCCCCAAAATTGATCATCATTAGAGCACATAAATACACACTGGGGAATGTCCATCTTTAATGTGTGGGATTTTTTTGTAAATTCCAGCTACAACTAAAAGTTAAAGACTAAACAACCTGTCCCTATGCCTTATAGGTAAGATTGAAACTAGACCTCCTTCCCCACCAAATGATCAGTGCCTCACCCCCAGGCTGCTTTTTCTAAGTTGTTGCCCTCCATAAACATGGCTATTTTCTTATGGTTTTAATCAAGTAATCTAGGTTGTTATTTTTTAATATTGTGATTTTTTTTTAACACGATGATATGTGTGCCATGGAATGAAAGTGTATCCTGTGCTAAAATGAAGATTGATCCTGCTCGGAGGACTTTTCTTGCAATGCCTGCCTCCATTTGCTATCCAGTCAGTAGCCCAAGCAGTGTTTGCTGCAGACCAGTCTTCCAATGGTCGCTGGAGCTCTCCATTCTTCAGTAGGGAACTGCTGCCATCTGCTCATTTTCAGACCTACCTGGGGCCTGAGATCCAAAAATCAGTTTTAGCCCTGTCAAGCAGGCAGAGTGAAGAATTTAGATTTTTGAATTCACCTGCTTAAAATAGTGGAAAAAGGAAGAAGAAACTAAGATTCTTAGAGTAGTAAGAACTTCATGAAAAAGAAGAGGAAGAACTGTAAGTAAAACCAAATGATGCAGGAAATTTTGTGTTCAAATGTTGAAAAAACTTGGTCGAAGAGGTCAGGAAATAGCACAGACTTCTCCATCAAGCAGAAGCAGCAGGAAAAACTTAAGGAGGACCAGAAGATGGTCCACAAATTCCAGGTCTATATGATCAAAGCAGAGGAAGAACTCAGAAGCTTCAAAGATTCTGCCAAAAAGCAGAACATGATGAATAAAAATCTTGAAGATTTTTTGAAACTTAAGGCATAAAAATGGAACAGTGAGTGTATTGGACACTACAACTGGCAGCTAACAACTGATATTCACATTAAAGAGTTCTGAACAGTGGAAGCAATAGGAGTCCGAGAAACTGCACCAACCAGAAAAAGTAAAGACCTCCTGGGTCAGCCAGTCACCTGAAGTTAAGCAATGAAGATCGCTGTTTCTATGAATAGCCAGCGATTTGGAAGGAAGGCTTCTCCCCAAAATTGATCATCATTAGAGCACATAAATGCACACTGGGGAATGTCCATCTTTAATGTGTGGGATTTTTTTGTAAATTCCAGCTACAACTAAAAGTTAAAGACTAAACAACCTGTCCCTATGCCTTATAGGTAAGATTGAAACTAGACCTCCTTCCCCACCAAATGATCAGTGCCTCACCCCCAGGCTGCTTTTTCTAAGTTGTTGCCCTCCATAAACATTGCTATTTTCTTATGGTTTTAATCAAGTAATCTAGGTTGTTATTTTTTAATATTGTGATTTTTTTTAACACGATGATATGTGTGCCATGGAATGAAAGTGTATCCTGTGCTAAAATGAAGATTGATCCTGCTCGGAGGACTTTTCTTGCAATGCCTGCCTCCATTTGCTATCCAGTCAGTAGCCCAAGCAGTGTTTGCTGCAGACCAGTCTTCCAATGGTCGCTGGAGCTCTCCATTCTTCAGTAGGGAACTGCTGCCATCTGTTCATTTTCAGACCTACCTGGGGCCTGAGATCACATGGTAGTAAATTTGGGAGCTGGAGCAGTTCATTCATTTTGAAATTCCTCCTCTGTAACAGCCTTTTAAGCAGCATCCTGAACTTCCTTTTCAATTCCTGTAGGGCCTCTGAAGAAGTAGAGATTACATGTGACCACCCATGGGTGTTCCCTGGAGAAGGTGCCATGCATGTGCAGAACTTCCTGGGCCAGCATCTGCCACATCAGACTCACTAGGTGAGCCCCCTAGATGTTGTAGAGGATAGTCTCACAGAGGACTGCCAGAATCTGGTTGGTGAAGATGCAAGGGGTTAAAGGCCAGCAATAGGAGTGACTCCAGAGGCAGTAGCAACTTTAGCACAGCTCAATCACCAGTATTCCTGGAGGATATGATATTGATATTAGCTGAGTTTTCTATTGCATTAGCTGTCAGCATGCTGCAGCATGTCACCCAGGTGCATACAGAATAGCGGGTGAGGCAAGACATTAAGAAATACACACACACACACACATAGACAGAGAGAAAGGATGGGAATGGGGAGCTCAAGACCTCTTGGATTGAGGCCCTGAACACATTCACCAGTCCACTTTTATTGAGAGCTTAAGCATCCAGGTGTTTGTAGCAGATGATGGAGGGACCCATTCACAGGCCTGATCAATAATTACTCGCTTAAGTTATCTTCTTAATGGAAAGGGCACACTAAAGCGGGGGGGCAACTAGACCGGCAAGAAGTTAAGGAGTCTGTTCTGTGTGTGCACACAGCGTTCTAATGTGCACTGACCCGGCGTTGCAAAGTCCACAGCAGATCTTCCACTTGTCACTGATCAGTATGACCTCAGCTAATAAGCCCATGTGAATCAGATTAACTTGTTTTCGTCTTAGTTCTTTCATTTTGAAGATGTTTTTCTCCTGGCTCCACCAAAGCTGCGAAAACCTCCACCCGTTTGTTTCCCCACATCAGCAAAAGTGTCTAAGCTTTTCCCAGTTTCTCTTCAGATTTATTACTTAGATGCCATGCCTTTTTTTTTTTTTTTTTTGTAGATATGCTATTTATTCCATTTGGAAGTGAAGGTTGCTGTCACCTAAGTGAGTTATTGCTGCAAAGAATTTGTGGACATCCTTACCTCTCATTAGCAAAATATCAAGGGCTCTGGATGTTGTGAAAGTTTCCCTTTAAGTTACAATGGAAGCCCAAAACATTCCTGTATGGACTCCTCTCTGGGTAGTGCAGAAAGGTGATTTGTATTTTGAGCTGCACTTTTATTATTATCAACTCACACATTTTCATGTGTATCATTGGTTTATATGTCTTCATTAGTGAATTATCATGATGTTTTCTCATTTTTCTTTGGAGGCTTTGTCTTTTGCTAAGTTGGAAATATCCCTTATGTAATAGCTAGCTTCAACACTAAGCCCTCAAATAGAGTCTTAAAACACTTTCAGTCTGAGCTTTCTTCTTAACGTGATTTAAAGGTGTTTAATGGACAACTTTTAGTTTTATTTTTTATAATTTTGGGCCAAAAAATTAGATACTGAAAGTAGATTTTCAGGAAGAACTAACCTAGCAGTGGTGGGCATTGATTAGACAGAAAAAGCTCAATTAGAATATCAGCTGATAATCAAAAAGTGAGATAAGTTTCTGCAGTCAAAAGCCAGAAGTGGAAACAAAACATAATGAATGTGTCAGGTACCTTTTAAAGGAACAATGCTAAGAATTGGTTCAACATAAGATCTAAAGAAATATGAGTCACAGGATAATTCCAAAATCTGAGACTAAGAAAAATGTACCAGTGCTAGAAACATAAAATATTGGCATGCTGTCCCATTGTTTTTCTCAAAGTTGTTTTAATTTTAAGTAAACTTAGTTTAAAGTGATAACAGTCTCCAAATATGAACACTGAAGAGTCTTGCGGATTTTTTTCTCCTGTCTTTGATAGCCATTTTAAAATAACCAAACTCACATTTTGTTATATTTCATTATAACCACTGATTATGTTAGCAAGTGGCGAGCAGGGAGTGAGGATTTTCTCAGTCATCCCTCTACCTTGCTACTATGGCTGTATTACTCCTCCTGTCCCACATTGGTATCAACTCACAGGTGCGTGGTTGCAGTGATCTACTGTGATGTGAGACCCCAGACCTCTGCTTCCATCCCTTTGCCTATGTTCCAGAATTGCCTCCCACTGCATATCTAAGCCCAAGGACACTATGCATATGGTGTTGTGTGTAATGGCAAATGTTCTGGCTGATCAGGTGCCTGGAAAGAAAAGATGAAAAGATCAGGTTAAAGGAGGTCTGGGATAGAGGCACATGGATGGACGTAGGAGAATGGGCACATGTGGAGAACAAAAAGTAGCACTGATGCCTTGCTGTCTTTGGCTGTAGGCCCATGACAGCTGGTTTATAAAAGATTGTCACAAGAAGCCCACAGAGAGTATTCTCTCCTGCTTTCTGTCCAGCTGAGAATGCCTTATTCACAATTCCAAATCCAGGGATTTCTGGCATCCAATGGTTACTTTTCTTTTTGCCAATTCATTTGTCAGCAGAAATTTACTTGAACTGACATGATGACATATGTAGTGTTAATTATTATTAATAAAGCCAATAAATTAAAGAACCCAGATATCACATGAGTTTCCAATACAGTAAGGATCACAATGGTGAGAAGAGCACCAGCATTACTAGGAGTTCAGGTGGTGGCTTCTCTCCTGCAGGCTGGGGCAGGAGAACGTGCTATAAGGCTAAACTTACTAGTAACAGGAGAAATGAGTAAAGCCCTCAGACAATAAAGGCTAGAGGTATCACTTAACCGTCAGAAGCCTGGTGGGTGCAACTGATGGTGATGACCTTCATGCCATCAATCACTGTTGCATCAGCTCCTCTTCTTTGGCTCACATCTATGGTTGCAACAAAGATCCTTTACAACCAGCTGATGGAAGGGTTGGGCTCATGAACTGATAAACTGGGACATGGGTATAAGACAGAAGTAGATGACAACTGGACAATAGCTGTCCAGGTAAGACAGTGATTATAGGAAGTCATCTCAATGATCAGAATTTTCAGGCAGTGCCCTGCTCATCCATCTTGCAGGGACACAGAAATGGCCCAAGCTTAGAATATATATGGAATACTGGTCAGTCGCAGTGGTTTGGCTGATCAGGGGCCTGTAAAGGGAAATGCTGGAAGGTCGATTTCAGTGACTCATGACTAGAGACATGGGACTGTACATATAAGAATGGTCACACATTGTTGAAATATTCATGTCACATGTTCATGCCCAGTGAAAGCAACACTGAACACCCTGGTAAATAAAACTGAAGTGTCCAGTTTACATGAGCCAGTCTCTGTCATCAGCCATCCCAGTTCTGACACAGTGGTCCATAAAAGAAGTATCCATGAAGACAGAGTTGGAAGCTTTGCAACACTGTGGGTTCCTACCTGTCAAACATAAAATGTCCAGCCTGCCAGCAATAGAGACCTTTGCTGAGCTGTCCATGTGGCACCAGTTGGTCACTGGGAGGCCAGCGGAATACACTGGACTCTTTCTACCTTGGGAGGTATAGTGATTCATTTTGATGAGAACAAACACATACTATAGCTATGGAGTCATTTTTTCCTACCCGTGAATCCCTAGCCAGCACTATTGTCTCAGGGGCTATAAAACATATGATTCATCACTATAAGGCCCCACAAAATATTATGTCAAGTCAAAGGACCCACTATGGAAAAGGGGGTGATGGTCCATGACACATGATACACCAGTCATTATATCCAGTGCCATTCAGAAGCTTCCATTCAGATAGACCAATGGAATTGCCTGCTGCAGGCTAAGCTGAAGTACGTACAAGTTCAGAGAAGATACTTTACAATGACTCCATTCCTTTAGGACATACGATCCCCTTTAATTCAAAGGCCTTTATATGATACTCTGTCCCCAGTAAGTCAAATATGTTAAGTCCAGAAACCAAAGTGCAGAAACAGGATTAACCCCATTTATCATCAGTCTCATGGACTCACCTGACAAGTATGTGCCTCCCATTCCTGCCACTCTGGGCACTCTTATCTCAAAAAAGAAACATTTCTGCCAGGACAGAGCAAGAGCTCTACTCAACTATCAGCTAAGGGTTGCCTCCTAGATGCATCATGTTTGTCTTGCAAATAAGCAGGATGTGGCTGGAGTCAGTCGCTGATAAGAGTAACTGACAGTTTTCTCCAGTAGAAGTAATACAAAGGGGGCAGGGAGCAATATGTCTGATACTCAGATGGTCATTGGGGTACCTCTGAGTGCACCCTTCTCAAGTTTTGGTGGTCCATGGAAGAGTTTGATGGAAAAATAAGTAGTTTTTTTTTTTTTTTTTTGAGTAAAGCTTGGTGACCTGGGCTCAGAAACCTCATGGTCTGTGGTCTGGATCATGCCACAGGACAGATTAATGTCTTTCTATGAACCTCTGTCTCAAAGTCTGATTCCTGTGGAAATAACCTGAGATTTATGTTTATTTTAGGGTGACTCCTCAGACACAGCTAGAAATGTCATGTACTACATAGTGTAAATACTGTATTCCTTTCTTAAAATCTGAAAAGCTTTTAATTCTAAAATGTTGGCCCCAATATTTTCAGAAATTGGATTTCAGACCTGTGTTTACTGAATAAAATAGAGTAGGGGAAAGAGGCCACAAGAATTAGATTATAGATCTTTTATGCATCGTTTATATTTGCCTATGACCAACACTTCTACCTTTTGTCTTCTTTCTTTGTGAAAAATCAGTCTTCCTCTACCACTACCTGATTCAAGAAACTTTCATAGGTTTTGCTCTCTGAAGTTCGACTAAAATGATGCACAACATGAAAGTTGCACGTTAAGTTTTATTTGGGGCAAAATGAGGACTGCAGCCTAGGAGACAGCACCACAGATAGCTGTAAGAGACTGCTTGAAAGAGGTAGTGGGAGGAGATCAATGAGATCAACATATATGAGTTTGGTGAAGGGGCAGTTCCATGCAATCAAGCACTTTATAAAAGGTTTTCAGCTAGTTGCAAGGAGCTGATAGGAGGAGATGCAAAGACTGGGATCTTGAAGTTAGTTCCTGAAAATACCTACCTGAAGACCTGTCCCACCGGTTTCCCTGGAGCACAAAGGGTCTCACTGTGCTCCCTGAACTCCCCTCAGGGGTATTGAAAATAGGCAGCTGCAGCAGCACAGGGTTCGATTTCAGCAGAGGCAGGTGGCACATGCCCTTGCTGTTGTTCAGTCACTGACAAATACTCTTGGCTAATGCGCAATTTGTAGTTGGCAAAGGTTCACTTTTCCTTCTCATAATCTCCAGACAATGACATCTAGACACCTAATGTTTATCTTTAAATTTTTGTCAGATTACATTTCTCCCAGATGTAATATACAAATATATAAGTATTTTCTAAGAAATGTCCTCCTCAAATCTTCTGAATAAAAAATAAACAAATTATCTTCGACTAAAGTTTTCTCTCTGACACATTACAAAATTGCTTGGCAGATGAAGAGTAATCACTAGAGTGAGCACTTTTATCTAATAACTAGGAATATACATCTTATCTACATATCTCAAAGAGATTGCTTCCATACAAACATACAGTTTTTTACATGGAAGTGTACAAAAGTGTTGTCTGGCACTATAGCTCCATCAAGTGGTAAAATTGACTTGAAGCTGTAGGATTATATTCTTAGTCTTAAAATGCCTTGAGTCTAATTTTCATACAAGAATTCCTATCAAGGCTGTCAAAGCACAACCTGAGCTACTTTTAATTTGGAAATTCTGACGCTTTTGTCTACAAACAGAGGTGGAGTATTCAGTTTTGTGGGGAGAAGGTGGGGAGTGGATATAGATCCTAAAGAAATCACATTTTCCTACTATTTCTTTTGATTATTTTCTATCTGTAAATCACCATTTGCTACTGGAAATGGCTATTGTCAGGCCTCAGATCCTCACTGATCTTTGGCCAGAAAGTGGCTCCTTACCACTCGGGCCTCTTCATACGGCTGCTCACATCCCAAGAGAGGAGCAGAAACAGCGAAGGCATAAGAGCAAAACGCAAATCAGTCTTTCTGTAACCTAATCTCAGAAGCGACATCCCACCACTGTTGCTATGTTTCCTATGTATTAGAAACCTCTCCTGCGCAAACTCAAGGGGTAGGGGAAGATAGCCCACAGGAACACCAGGGGCAGGTCTCTCTCTTGGGCAACCCTCTTAGAGGCTGCCTACCACAGTGCTTCCCTGCAAGAAACGTGTAATCTCCGAATTGCTCATACGTCATAAAAATTCAAATATATTATCATTTGCTTGCAGATACTAATAATTTTACTCTGAATAGTAGGATTTATTACTATACTTTGGGCTTCCCAGGTGGCATAGTGATAAAGAATCCTCCTGCCAATGCAGGAGATGCAGGTTCCATCCCTGTGTGAGGAAGATACCCTGGAGGAGGAAGTAGTAACCCACTGCAGTATCTTGCCTGGAAACTTCCATGGTTAGAAGCGCCTGGGGCCTGTGGGGACAGGAGCGCAGCTGATGGGGTCACAAAGTGTCAGACACGACTGAGTGACAGGTACACACAACACTATGCTCCAGGTATATTATTCTAAATGTTAACCACATATTTACTCATTAATTGTCAATTTTGTAATTCTTGTAACAACTCTCTAAGAGAAATACTGTGATTATTCTCATCACACAGATAAGAAAAGGTGGGCTTAGAAAAATTAAGCACTTTGTCAAGATTTGTAACTAGGCCATCTGGAGCCAAGGAGAATATAAGGTTTAACATGATTTCTATTTGCTATACAACAGAAATTGTAAATGAAAGATAGGAAACACTACTGAACATAAAGGTAAAAGCAGAACTTCAGCAATGATTCTCAGCTTCCTATTAGCCCAGCTGATATATTTTAAAATACAATTACACTGCTCCTGCTTCACCTTCAATAGCTATAATTTAGGTCAGTACCCTGGCACAATTGTTCATTTCTTTCATACCCAAAAGTTTTGTCCAGGTTTGGATAATAAATTTATTATTATCTCTAATAGTATATACAACTACATATTTCATCACTGGAGAAAATGTGGTCTTCCCATCATACCTCCAAGTGAGTCTGATGTGGCCCCAAGTGTTGATAGACACTTTTTTAGATGTGAAAACTGTAAGAAAAGTAATGGTAAAATAATACCACAGAGAGTTTGCTTAATTAGGGAACAGCACAAATCATTTAGCTGGCTCCCACAGAAATCTATAGGCGGAAACTCAAACATACGAAAAAAATTAATTATAAAAATGCCATGTTGTCTTTAGAACTTATCTATCACTTTGTCCTTTATAAATGCAATCAATGTAAAATGTGGATCTGGTTAAGCTGATTAATTTTATCAGTAAAAATATCCCAACTGGGCTGATTGCAGTCTGAGATTTTTAAGAAATTATTTTAGGTTGCCTATTTTTATTAAATTGAGTTGTTAAACAGATGAATAATGAATGAATTATTAACAAAGCACATTTGTTTTTAGAGTTAGTAAGAGTTGAAGAAACTAAAGTCTGTTGAAAAAGATAATAAAAAGTTTGTTTAGAAAATAACTAAGAACAAGCAAATTTTCAGCTACTGTCATTAACAAAGAAAGGTTGTACTTTGACCTTTAGCCAGAAGAGGGCATTACATGACTACCATTTGATGGCGTGTTACTCTATATTCATATTTTTGTAATCTAGAAAGACTAGATCTATGAAAGAATAATGAATGATAGCATCTAAAACAAGTACACTAAAATTATTTAATAAAAACAATTTTCCAAATTATTTAAAGGACTCAGCTTTCTTTCTACCTGAGAATTTAATGAACTTATATCATCATGCATATGGTCATTATGCTTCCCAAGTGTCGCTAGTGGTAAAGAACCCATTCGTCAATGCAAGAAACATAAGAGATGTGGGTTTGATCCCTGGATCAAGAGGATCCTCTGGAGTAGGAAATGTCAACTCACTGTAGTATTCTTGCTTGGAGCATCTCGTGGACAGAAGAGCCTGGTAGGCTATAGTCCATGGGGTCTCAGAGTCAGACTAATACCTTCACTGTGGTCACTATGTTTTATTACAACTGAGGATTTAAGATGGAGGGAGATCATTCATTGTTAACACTTGAAGAACCCTGAGACCCATCATTCTACTTTCACATCAAAACAACACCTCAGAAGTTGGCATGGGAGTTCACAGATTCATGTCAAAACTTCTAGCTACGTGGGCAACAACAACAAAAAAAGAAGCAGCAACTTATTCTTAAATACTGAAGTCAATACAATTTAAATATAGACATTTTCACTGTGACTGTACCTGAGAAATGTTTCTAGTTTAAAATACTTCTCTTCTTTTCAAATAGCAAACCCTACACTCATTTTCCTGCTAGCTCAAATACTGTCGGACACTGGTCACAAAGTAATAGTACCATGGAACTAGATCATCAGCAACCAGATTGTCTCTCTGATTCATAAGCATTTTATAATGAAGGATCTAAGGTTCCTGGAGGTTAGATTCTTGGCTCAAGGATACAGTCCTGACAAATGCCAAAAGTGATAGATCACTTAAGAGCTGTGGAAGGAAGAATTCTATGATGTCCTTTTCCCTGGTCTTATTTCCCTGTTCAAATTACCTTGCAAGGCAAAAGGAATTTTGAAGACGCAATTAATGTTACTAATCAGTTGACCTTAAAATAGAAAGATTATCCCAGAGGGCTTAGTTTAATCACACAAACCCTTTAAGGGTGGATAATTTTCTCTAGTTGTAAGCAGAAAGGACCTAAGATGGTTTCAAAGTAGAGAGGAATTGGACATGAAGAACTAATTGTTGAATTGGAGGGGCCAGGTGGCAAACAAAGCAGAGACTGAGAGAAGCTCCCAGCTACAATGAAAGGAACATTTCTTTAGGGAACTGAATTCTGCCGATTACAAAAACCAAATTTTGAAGCAGTTTCTTCCCCAGAGATAAGATTCCAGCCCCAGTACCTTGATTTCAGACTCATGAGATCATCTGAAGGGAACCTAACTGAGCCCACATGGAATTGTGACTAAGAATTGTAAGATAAGTGGTTGTTGTTTTAAGCTGCTGAGTTTGAGTAATTTGGTACATAGCAATAGAAAACTTTGTAGTCAAGTACAGATGTTAGAGTTGGACCATAAAAAAAGCTGAGCACTGAAGAACTGATGCTTTCAAACTGTGGTGTTGGAGAAAACCCTTTGAGAGTCCCTTGGACAGTGAGGAGATCAAACTAGTCAATCCTAAAGGAAATCAGCCCTGAATATTCATTGGAAGGACTGATGCTGAAGCTGAAGTTCCAATACTTTGGCCACATGAAACAAAGAGCTGACTCATAGGAAAGCAACCTGATGCTGGAAAGACTGAAGGCAGGAGGAAAAGGGGGACAACAGAGAATGAGATGGTTGGATGGCGTCACTGACTCAATGGACACAACTTTGAGCAAACTCCAGGAGACAGTGAAGGACAGGGAAGCCTGGTGTGGTGCATGGGGTCACAAAGAGTGGGACACACCTTTGCAACTAAACAACAAATAGTGCCATGACAGAAGGGTAGGAGGAGGAGTATTTATGCCTAGTAGAATAGTGGTCTCCAAGTCAAATATAAACAGCAGTGACTGGAGTGGGAAACAGGTTCTATTTATATTTTAATTTTATCTAAAATGAGAAACAATTAGTCTTTATACTCTTTAATATAGGGATCAGTGCTGGAGCCTTCATAGTACTGTAAGTCAGAGTCTCATATAGTTTTCACATTTCTAATACATCTAGAGCATCCTGTGTGTTGGCAATGTCATTCTTTTTGGTCTTTTATAGAGTTTTGCTAAATACTGAAACCTTTCTGTCTCCACTAAAATGTATTCATAGATGATATTATTTCATATAAGCTATATGAACCCTTAAAAATAGATAAGTAGCCTAAAAAGAACCCTTCAACAAAATTATTTGTATATAATTCTGATAAGGCAAGAAGGAAACAGCAAGAAAATGACGGAGATGATGCTGCTTTTCCTCAGTTTAGCTCTTATTCAGTCACAAGGATGTAAAATTCATGAAGATTTAATTAGATACAACATACTCGTCACATCATTCTCACAAACTGAGCCCACATGGAATTGTGACTAAGAATTGTAAGATAAGTGGTTGTTGTTTTAAGCTGCTGAGTTTGAGTAATTTGGTACATAGCAATAGAAAACTTTGTAGTCAAGTACAGATGTTAGAGTTGGACCATAAAAAAAGCTGAGCACTGAAGAACTGATGCTTTCAAACTGTGGTGTTGGAGAAAACCCTTTGAGAGTCCCTTGGACAGTGAGGAGATCAAACTAGTCAATCCTAAAGGAAATCAGCCCTGAATATTCATTGGAAGGACTGATGCTGAAGCTGAAGTTCCAATACTTTGGCCACATGAAACAAAGAGCTGACTCATAGGAAAGCAACCTGATGCTGGAAAGACTGAAGGCAGGAGGAAAAGGGGGACAACAGAGAATGAGATGGTTGGATGGCGTCACTGACTCAATGGACACAACTTTGAGCAAACTCCAGGAGACAGTGAAGGACAGGGAAGCCTGGTGTGGTGCAATCCATGGGGTCACAAAGAGTGGGACACACCTTTGCAACTAAACAACAAATAGTGCCATGACAGAAGGGTAGGAGGAGGAGTATTTATGCCTAGTAGAATAGTGGTCTCCAAGTCAAATATAAACAGCAGTGACTGGAGTGGGAAACAGGTTCTATTTATATTTTAATTTTATCTAAAATGAGAAACAATTAGTCTTTATACTCTTTAATATAGGGATCAGTGCTGGAGCCTTCATAGTACTGTAAGTCAGAGTCTCATATAGTTTTCACATTTCTAATACATCTAGAGCATCCTGTGTGTTGGCAATGTCATTCTTTTTGGTCTTTTATAGAGTTTTGCTAAATACTGAAACCTTTCTGTCTCCACTAAAATGTATTCATAGATGATATTATTTCATATAAGCTATATGAACCCTTAAAAATAGATAAGTAGCCTAAAAAGAACCCTTCAACAAAATTATTTGTATATAATTCTGATAAGGCAAGAAGGAAACAGCAAGAAAATGACGGAGATGATGCTGCTTTTCCTCAGTTTAGCTCTTATTCAGTCACAAGGATGTAAAATTCATGAAGATTTAATTAGATACAACATACTCGTCACATCATTCTCACAAAGCTATATTCTTGCTAATCATATTTGTACTGAGGGTGAAAATTTTTCTGTACCATTATGAATTAATCATTTAAATGAGATATTTTCTATATTTTGGCTTTGTCACCTATTTTTCTATTTCTAATTTTCTGCAAGTTTTCAGATGAGTACAGTACATGAGTATAGCTGCAAACTTATAAAGTGTGAAACTATATAAGGGTACATATATTGAGGTGCATACTCAAAATATGATGGAGTACCTGATTTTGAAATTTTGATGAATCTTCTTTAGAGACTCTTAAGAATATAGAAACGCAAAGGAATAATCTGTAATTTGCATTTTCATTAACCAAGAGTTAGTGTGTTAGTGTGTTCTTGCCCAAGATTACAAAACTATTTAGAAGTGAATCTGGAATCAGACATTACCTAATGACTAAACAACAACCACCACTACCAGAATTAGACTAGAGCCCAAGCAGTCTTATTTTAAAACATATTATCTCTCTCCTTTCTTTCAGAATTTTCTACACTTCTTATACTTGGAAAAGTGTTTCAAAGAAGTATTCTGGCTGCATGTGCAATAGACAGAGAAGTTTTTATACATACTTACTTCTGTTGTATAGGCTAAACCTTAATTAGGAGCTAATGATAAAGTACCGTGTAATATATCTTTTTATTTTCAAATGAGCTTTTTATGGAGAAAATATGTGAGTTTGTTAGAGGTGACTTTCCTCGTATTTCTAATACATCTAGAGCATCCTGTGTGTTGGCAATGTCATTCTTTTTGGTCTTTTATAGAGTTTTGCTAAATACTGAAACCTTTCTGTCTCCACTAAAATGTATTCATAGATGATATTATTTCATATAAGCTATATGAACCCTTAAAAATAGATAAGTAGCCTAAAAAGAACCCTTCAACAAAATTATTTGTATATAATTCTGATAAGGCAAGAAGGAAACAGCAAGAAAATGACGGAGATGATGCTGCTTTTCCTCAGTTTAGCTCTTATTCAGTCACAAGGATGTAAAATTCATGAAGATTTAATTAGATACAACATACTCGTCACATCATTCTCACAAAGCTATATTCTTGCTAATCATATTTGTACTGAGGGTGAAAATTTTTCTGTACCATTATGAATTAATCATTTAAATGAGATATTTTCTATATTTTGGCTTTGTCACCTATTTTTCTATTTCTAATTTTCTGCAAGTTTTCAGATGAGTACAGTACATGAGTATAGCTGCAAACTTATAAAGTGTGAAACTATATAAGGGTACATATATTGAGGTGCATACTCAAAATATGATGGAGTACCTGATTTTGAAATTTTGATGAATCTTCTTTAGAGACTCTTAAGAATATAGAAACGCAAAGGAATAATCTGTAATTTGCATTTTCATTAACCAAGAGTTAGTGTGTTAGTGTGTTCTTGCCCAAGATTACAAAACTATTTAGAAGTGAATCTGGAATCAGACATTACCTAATGACTAAACAACAACCACCACTACCAGAATTAGACTAGAGCCCAAGCAGTCTTATTTTAAAACATATTATCTCTCTCCTTTCTTTCAGAATTTTCTACACTTCTTATACTTGGAAAAGTGTTTCAAAGAAGTATTCTGGCTGCATGTGCAATAGACAGAGAAGTTTTTATACATACTTACTTCTGTTGTATAGGCTAAACCTTAATTAGGAGCTAATGATAAAGTACCGTGTAATATATCTTTTTATTTTCAAATGAGCTTTTTTTATGGAGAAAATATGTGAGTTTGTTAGAGGTGACTTTCCTCGTACATGTTTGAAATGCTTTACAGTATATAATACATTCATTCATTCACTCACTGATTTGTTTTCACACACTTAACAAGCATTTATCAAAAAATATCTAAGTACCCAGTACTGTTTTAGGTGCAGGCAAGATCGGAGTAATCAAAATAAAGTCAATGGGCTCGAGTGACTTTATTTCCTGTATTATACACTGTCCTCGTCCATTTGGGTTCCTTCAAAAACACCATAGACTGAGTGGCTTGCACAACGAACATTTATTTCTGTTCGTTCTGGAGGCTTGGGAAGTTCAAGATAAACCAGCAGATTTGGTGTCTTGAGACACCCTAACCCACTTCCTAGCTCATAGACTGCAGTCTTCTAGTGGCATCCTTATATTGCTGAGGAAAAAATGAGAGAGCTCTTTGGGTGTCTCTTTTTATAAGGACATTAATCCCATTCATGAGGGCTCCACCTTCATGACCTAATAACCATCCAAAGACTCCATCTCCTAAAACAATCACGTTGGGGATTGGGATTTCAACATAAGAATGCTGAAGGAATACAAATGTTCAGAAGCAGTAGACACCAATAGTTACTATGTCAGGTATGGGAAGAAGAAGTAAACTAAACATAAATACAAATTTTTCCATTCTTTAATTCTTTCCATTTATGCACTATGATTGACCTCACCAAAAAAAAAACATTAGCAGAGATGCAAAAAGAGAGCTGTTTTTCTCATCAATTCTATTCACTCTCCATTTGCAAACTCTCTTCTGTCTCATTTGCCACAACCCCATCCACCCCAGATCATTCAGCCTTTGTTCTGAGGGGCTACCACGGGCACCCATAACACACACTACCTAGACTCCTTTATTTAAAAAAGAATTTTCTACACTTCTTATACTTGGAAAAGTGTTTCAAAGAAGTATTCTGGCTGCATGTGCAATAGACAGAGAAGTTTTTATACATACTTACTTCTGTTGTATAGGCTAAACCTTAATTAGGAGCTAATGATAAAGTACCGTGTAATATATCTTTTTATTTTCAAATGAGCTTTTTTTATGGAGAAAATATGTGAGTTTGTTAGAGGTGACTTTCCTCGTACATGTTTGAAATGCTTTACAGTATATAATACATTCATTCATTCACTCACTGATTTGTTTTCACACACTTAACAAGCATTTATCAAAAAATATCTAAGTACCCAGTACTGTTTTAGGTGCAGGCAAGATCGGAGTAATCAAAATAAAGTCAATGGGCTCGAGTGACTTTATTTCCTGTATTATACACTGTCCTCGTCCATTTGGGTTCCTTCAAAAACACCATAGACTGAGTGGCTTGCACAACGAACATTTATTTCTGTTCGTTCTGGAGGCTTGGGAAGTTCAAGATAAACCAGCAGATTTGGTGTCTTGAGACACCCTAACCCACTTCCTAGCTCATAGACTGCAGTCTTCTAGTGGCATCCTTATATTGCTGAGGAAAAAATGAGAGAGCTCTTTGGGTGTCTCTTTTTATAAGGACATTAATCCCATTCATGAGGGCTCCACCTTCATGACCTAATAACCATCCAAAGACTCCATCTCCTAAAACAATCACGTTGGGGATTGGGATTTCAACATAAGAATGCTGAAGGAATACAAATGTTCAGAAGCAGTAGACACCAATAGTTACTATGTCAGGTATGGGAAGAAGAAGTAAACTAAACATAAATACAAATTTTTCCATTCTTTAATTCTTTCCATTTATGCACTATGATTGACCTCACCAAAAAAAAAACATTAGCAGAGATGCAAAAAGAGAGCTGTTTTTCTCATCAATTCTATTCACTCTCCATTTGCAAACTCTCTTCTGTCTCATTTGCCACAACCCCATCCACCCCAGATCATTCAGCCTTTGTTCTGAGGGGCTACCACGGGCACCCATAACATCACTCCATTCTATATCTTTCTCCCTGGTAGTACCAGATATTCCATGTGATTTATGATTCCTTCTTGGCTATCTATAGTATTTTCTTAAGATAATTTTAGATAGGTTTCTGTCTCTTTTGATAAGAATGTTATCAATAACTGTTTACTAAAAGAGCATAGAATAATCATTCTATTAAATAAATCTCTTTGAAGAATTTTAATATACACTAGATGTACTGCTGTGTAATCACTGCAGTCATGTCTGACTCAGTATGATCCCATGAACTGCAGCCCATTAGGCTCTTCTGTCCATGGGGATACTCCAGGCAAGAATACTGGAGTGGGTTGCCATGCCCTCGTCCAGAGGAATTTTCCAAACCCAGGAGTGAAACCTGGGTGTCCTGAATTACAGGCAGATTCCTCACCACTGAGCCATCAGGGAAGCCCTATATATGTATACATATATATTTGCGACCCCAGGCTCACCAAGGACTGCAGCTCACCAGGCTTCTCCATCCATGGAACTTTTCAGGCAAGAATACTGGAATGGGTACCCATTTCCTTCTCCACACTAGATTTGAGTATAATGCTAAACTCTATTTATAATGTATAGCATACTCTATGTATACCAAATCTGTTCAAGTATCTTCAAGGTGATCAATTTCCTGGAAACCAGAAATGGACTCACCAGACAAGGAGTAGATTGAGTAAGCAGGAGTTTGCCATTCACTGTTTGTGACAGAGTCATTGAGGAGAAATGGACTCTCAGAAAAAGGGGTTTTCAACATAAGAATGCTGAAGGAATACAAATGTTCAGAAGCAGTAGACACCAATAGTTACTATGTCAGGTATGGGAAGAAGAAGTAAACTAAACATAAATACAAATTTTTCCATTCTTTAATTCTTTCCATTTATGCACTATGATTGACCTCACCAAAAAAAAAACATTAGCAGAGATGCAAAAAGAGAGCTGTTTTTCTCATCAATTCTATTCACTCTCCATTTGCAAACTCTCTTCTGTCTCATTTGCCACAACCCCATCCACCCCAGATCATTCAGCCTTTGTTCTGAGGGGCTACCACGGGCACCCATAACATCACTCCATTCTATATCTTTCTCCCTGGTAGTACCAGATATTCCATGTGATTTATGATTCCTTCTTGGCTATCTATAGTATTTTCTTAAGATAATTTTAGATAGGTTTCTGTCTCTTTTGATAAGAATGTTATCAATAACTGTTTACTAAAAGAGCATAGAATAATCATTCTATTAAATAAATCTCTTTGAAGAATTTTAATATACACTAGATGTACTGCTGTGTAATCACTGCAGTCATGTCTGACTCAGTATGATCCCATGAACTGCAGCCCATTAGGCTCTTCTGTCCATGGGGATACTCCAGGCAAGAATACTGGAGTGGGTTGCCATGCCCTCGTCCAGAGGAATTTTCCAAACCCAGGAGTGAAACCTGGGTGTCCTGAATTACAGGCAGATTCCTCACCACTGAGCCATCAGGGAAGCCCTATATATGTATACATATATATTTGCGACCCCAGGCTCACCAAGGACTGCAGCTCACCAGGCTTCTCCATCCATGGAACTTTCCAGGCAAGAATACTGGAATGGGTACCCATTTCCTTCTCCACACTAGATTTGAGTATAATGCTAAACTCTATTTATAATGTATAGCATACTCTATGTATACCAAATCTGTTCAAGTATCTTCAAGGTGATCAATTTCCTGGAAACCAGAAATGGACTCACCAGACAAGGAGTAGATTGAGTAAGCAGGAGTTTGCCATTCACTGTTTGTGACAGAGTCATTGAGGAGGGGCTGCTCTTGACTGCCAGATCAAGGATGCACTTCCATCATTTCAGCAGGCAGTGCTCAATGTAGAGTGAAAGACTTTGTCAAAGCAAGGATAGGAAACAGAGGCTGGCTTTTCATATTGTAACACTACCTAGAAAAGTTAGTATGAATATATACTAGAAATAATCTAGGATTATTAATGCAGCATTTAATCTTGCCAGTGCTTTTGTACAATGTCTGACTCTTTGTGACCCTATGGACTGTAGGCCTCCAGGCTCCCCTGTCCTTGGGATTCTCCAGGCAAGAAGGCTGGAGTGAGTTGCCATGTGCTTCTCCAGAGGGTCTTCCCCAACCAGGGATCAAACACCTGTCTCTTACGTCTCTTGTGTTGGCAGGTGGGTTCTTTACTACTAGTGCCACCTGGGAAGCCCACATAGATCCTAAGAGTAAATGAAATCACTGTAAGACTCTCTCCTATCTTCCTTGTTCCATCACAGAGTATAATTGCTCCTCCAGCCCCATTGTCACCCCAACTTTGTCCTAACACACATACACACATTTTGGACCCTATCCAATACCAAAACTGTACAAAGATTACTAGTCAACAATCCAAAACACAAACCAAACATAGAACCTAACAGGAAGAAGTGGTTAAAGGGTGAGGAGTTATGGAAGAGTGTCGCAGGCATTGTGCTGTAGCTTATTCTGGGTCCTTTTATTACCAGTCTTCTCTAAGAGGCACTGTCTTAAATATTCCAGAAACATTTACCAGTCACAGTGTGAGTCTCCTCTCAATGGTGAGACTCAGACTCTGACAGAAAATTATCAGAAGGCTTGAGTACCATCAAATCAAGAATAGTATTTATTAATAAAAATTGCAACAGAACTCAATCAAAAGCAATGCATAAAATCTTACCCCAGAGCACTGGAGAATCTCAGTCTCACATTGGACACTGAAGACTATAGTGAGCGAGCCTCCCACACAATCTCACTTCCCCTTTTTATACTAAAAGTACCATATACCCAAGCATACAAAGTGGTTAAAACAATTCTACTTATTACAAGATTTGAACTTAAGCAAAACAAAAAAACATTAAATCATGTAGCTTTTTACCTCCTGAACCGCCCTCAACTGTGTTTAGCTAAAAAAAGATCTTCTTAACCATCTAAAAGACATTATACTAGGAGCATAATTACAAGAACTCTTTTACTAGGAACTTTTATTCTTATATGTTAAACAATACACAAGAACAAAGTCTAAAAGATCTATCTTTTGAGCAAAACTATCTTAGTCAAGACCTGATCTCAGACAGGAGCAAAACAATAGCTTAAAAAGCTGCAAATTGCTTGGTTATACAGGAAGAGCTATCTTAAGCTTCTTGCAATGAGAAATTCTGGTTACTCAAACCACATCATAGGAAGACGCAGTCAGGTGGTCCGACCCATAGCACCTGCTATTGCCGGACAGAAGAGGGGGCTGTTTGCCGGGCGCCTCTTCCTCGGTGGTATCATCTGAGGTCTTGTCACTTCTAGTTGACTTAAACACAGAACCATATTTTCAGACTAAAACCAGCCTGATGGGAGCATCTGACAGACCTACCACTTAAGGGTAGGAGAATCCTCTTTCCAAAACACCCCAATAATTTATTATCCTCATTGCCCCAAACCCCTCACACATACACACATTTTGGACCCTATCCAATACCAAAACTGTACAAAGATTACAACAAAAACACAAACCAAAACATAGAACCTAGAACAAGGGTTAAAGGGTGAGGAGTTATGGAAGAGTGTCGCAGGCATTGTGCTGTAGCTTATTCTGGGTCCTTTTATTACCAGTCTTCTCTAAGAGGCACTGTCTTAAATATTCCAGAAACATTTACCAGTCACAGTGTGAGTCTCCTCTCAATGGTGAGACTCAGACTCTGACAGAAAATTATCAGAAGGCTTGAGTACCATCAAATCAAGAATAGTATTTATTAATAAAAATTGCAACAGAACTCAATCAAAAGCAATGCATAAAATCTTACCCCAGAGCACTGGAGAATCTCAGTCTCACATTGGACACTGAAGACTATAGTGAGCGAGCCTCCCACACAATCTCACTTCCCCTTTTTATACTAAAAGTACCATATACCCAAGCATACAAAGTGGTTAAAACAATTCTACTTATTACAAGATTTGAACTTAAGCAAAACAAAAACACATTAAATCATGTAGCTTTTTACCTCCTGAACCGCCCTCAACTGTGTTTAGCTAAAAAAAGATCTTCTTAACCATCTAAAAGACATTATACTAGGAGCATAATTACAAGAACTCTTTTACTAGGAACTTTTATTCTTATATGTTAAACAATACACAAGAACAAAGTCTAAAAGATCTATCTTTTGAGCAAAACTATCTTAGTCAAGACCTGATCTCAGACAGGAGCAAAACAATAGCTTAAAAAGCTGCAAATTGCTTGGTTATACAGGAAGAGCTATCTTAAGCTTCTTGCAATGAGAAATTCTGGTTACTCAAACCACATCATAGGAAGACGCAGTCAGGTGGTCCGACCCATAGCACCTGCTATTGCCGGACAGAAGAGGTGTCTGTTTGCCGGGCTCCTCTTCCTCGGTGGTATCATCTGAGGTCTTGTCACTTCTAGTTGACTTAAACACAGAACCATATTTTCAGACTAAAAACCAGCCTGATGGGAGCATCTGACAGACCTACCACTTAAGGGTAGGAGAATCCTCTTTTCCACATAAAGGCATTCTCTGCAAATAATTTATTATCCTCATTGCTCTCTCCTTCGGAGCTACTTTCCTCATAATTTGGGTCCCAGCATTTACCATTAAATATACCCCTTATTTGCCCATGACACCCTCTCCTTCAGGTTTCCAAGCAGGGATCCATATGCTTGGACAGCCGATGGCCATGGTGGTGAAACATGCCCAGACATTGGATATTCTCCAATTGCCAAACCTGTTTCTTGTTGTTGGGCCTGAATAAATTGTAGACTCTTACAATCACTGGCCTCATCAGTGAAAGGGGTATGCATCATCTGACTAAGCAGTGCTCGCCATCTTAGTGTGGCAGCGTTGCAAACAGGTATATCATAAGCAGAGGAGGATTTCCCCAAATTAGTCAGGGATCATGCCCCAGACCTAATCTAGTCAGAAAGGTCAAGGCTCCTTTATCCATGGTCATAGGTCCGGTCATTATCAGGGACCAACATGCACTCTTATTACAGAGCACATCATTAAATTCTCTGCCAGAGTTACTGATACAATGTTCAAACCAGCTCAGCTTTTTCCCCAATCTAATCTTCATTAAACCCAACCCACTTATAAAAGTTGATATCTCCAAAAGCTTCTGATCTGAATTCTTAGCAGAACTTTGTTACCTTGAACGGGTGTAGGCAAGCCCCAAGAGTCTGTGGTTATGGTCTCAAAATTTTGAGTCCAAGCGTCCAACCAATCATTGGCAATTTCTTCTCCTCCAGCTATTATTGGGTTTTCTTCTGTGTAGTTCAAAGCCATCCTATTATCTTTATAAGGAACAATATTCCTAAAATAACTATGAGCCTATAAAAATGGACTTTAGGTAGGCAAGGATACTTACTGTAGATCCAAAAATCTCATCTGCAATATCACTAATGAAGTTTCCAATACCTTGTACTGTAGTTGCTGTAGCAGGCCAGATGTCCTGGATTGCTTGAGCAAGATCCAAATCTGCATCTTGCCCAAATGATTAAACACAGAACCATATTTTCAGACTAAAAACCAGCCTGATGGGAGCATCTGACAGACCTACCACTTAAGGGTAGGAGAATCCTCTTTCCACATAAAGGCATTCTCTGCAAATAATTTATTATCCTCATTGCTCTCTCCTTCGGAGCTACTTTCCTCATAATTTGGGTCCCAGCATTTACCATTAAATATACCCCTTATTTGCCCATGACACCCTCTCCTTCAGGTTTCCAAGCAGGGATCCATATGCTTGGACAGCCGATGGCCATGGTGGTGAAACATGCCCAGACATTGGATATTCTCCAATTGCCAAACCTGTTTCTTGTTGTTGGGCCTGAATAAATTGTAGACTCTTACAATCACTGGCCTCATCAGTGAAAGGGGTATGCATCATCTGACTAAGCAGTGCTCGCCATCTTAGTGTGGCAGCGTTGCAAACAGGTATATCATAAGCGAGAGGAGGATTTCCCCAAATTAGTCAGGGATCATGCCCCAGACCTAATCTAGTCAGAAAGGTCAAGGCTCCTTTATCCATGGTCATAGGTCCGGTCATTATCAGGGACCAACATGCACTCTTATTACAGAGCACATCATTAAATTCTCTGCCAGAGTTACTGATACAATGTTCAAACCAGCTCAGCTTTTTCCCCAATCTAATCTTCATTAAACCCAACCCACTTATAAAAGTTGATATCTCCAAAAGCTTCTGATCTGAATTCTTAGCAGAACTTTGTTACCTTGAACGGGTGTAGGCAAGCCCCAAGAGTCTGTGGTTATGGTCTCAAAATTTTGAGTCCAAGCGTCCAACCAATCATTGGCAATTTCTTCTCCTCCAGCTATTATTGGGTTTTCTTCTGTGTAGTTCAAAGCCATCCTATTATCTTTATAAGGAACAATATTCCTAAAATAACTATGAGCCTATAAAAATGGACTTTAGGTAGGCAAGGATACTTACTGTAGATCCAAAAATCTCATCTGCAATATCACTAATGAAGTTTCCAATACCTTGTACTGTAGTTGCTGTAGCAGGCCAGATGTCCTGGATTGCTTGAGCAAGTTAATTGAGCCACTCGGGTAGGTCTCCTTCATGCAAGTCGAGTCAGAGCAACTCTTCTCTTGCTCGGGCAATTTGGTCCTTTATACCCTCCAAAGTGCTTATGATTACAATCTCTATGCTTTTGAGTTTTGCTATAATGCCAATCAGGTGAGGAAGTCTCACAGAGAGCTGTGGTATGTGTGATCTGAGATGTTCAGAGTCCTTGGATGGTTGGATAGCTCTTTTAAATTCTTCGCCATAACATACCATTGTATCATTAATGGTGATTATTGAAGGGGCATGTGGTGTCAATCCACAATATGTTTTATCTGCCATAAACAGATGACTTCCATTCTTCAAGGGCTGGATCATTTGAAAGGAATCATCTATTTTTAAGACTTTTGCAGGGCAATCCTGCCCAGTTTGGTTTCCACATGAGAGCATTTCTATGACTTCCTCACACACTAAATAATCCTTAATATAGCAATCCACCAGTTTTAAATATCTGGTTCTCTGACAATCTTGATTTAAAATCTGATATGGATGTTCAATCCAAACTCTAGTAAGATATCCAGAGTTCCTGACCAAATGTCCAGTGTTCTTCACTTCCCAGTTTTGTGTAAACACCTCTTTAGGAATTATTATTTCATAACATATATATATGTATTTCCCAGGTAGTAGCCTGGGATTTATCTCTAGTTTGTTCCACTCGATAGATAATGCTGGTTGCAGTTCTCTTTATAATTTTCATCACCTCATCTGAAAGCTGCAAGCCCTTCAGGATCCATTCAGATCCTATCACTTTCCAATCTAATTGATTGTGTACAAGCATATTCTTAAAATATGATACATGAGTATGCAGATGTTCTACTGTCCTAAGTTGGATCCCATGTCAAGCGTCCAACCAATCATTGGCAATTTCTTCTCCTCCAGCTATTATTGGGTTTTCTTCTGTGTAGTTCAAAGCCATCCTATTATCTTTATAAGGAACAATATTCCTAAAATAACTATGAGCCTATAAAAATGGACTTTAGGTAGGCAAGGATACTTACTGTAGATCCAAAAATCTCATCTGCAATATCACTAATGAAGTTTCCAATACCTTGTACTGTAGTTGCTGTAGCAGGCCAGATGTCCTGGATTGCTTGAGCAAGTTAATTGAGCCACTGGGGTAGGTCTCCTTCATGCAAGTCGAGTCAGAGCAACTCTTCTCTTGCTCGGGCAATTTGGTCCTTTATACCCTCCAAAGTGCTTATGATTACAATCTCTATGCTTTTGAGTTTTGCTATAATGCCAATCAGGTGAGGAAGTCTCACAGAGAGCTGTGGTATGTGTGATCTGAGATGTTCAGAGTCCTTGGATGGTTGGATAGCTCTTTTAAATTCTTCGCCATAACATACCATTGTATCATTAATGGTGATTATTGAAGGGGCATGTGGTGTCAATCCACAATATGTTTTATCTGCCATAAACAGATGACTTCCATTCTTCAAGGGCTGGATCATTTGAAAGGAATCATCTATTTTTAAGACTTTTGCAGGGCAATCCTGCCCAGTTTGGTTTCCACATGAGAGCATTTCTATGACTTCCTCACACACTAAATAATCCTTAATATAGCAATCCACCAGTTTTAAATATCTGGTTCTCTGACAATCTTGATTTAAAATCTGATATGGATGTTCAATCCAAACTCTAGTAAGATATCCAGAGTTCCTGACCAAATGTCCAGTGTTCTTCAGTTCCCAGTTTTGTGTAAACACCTCTTTAGGAATTATTATTTCATAACATATATATATGTATTTCCCAGGTAGTAGCCTGGGATTTATCTCTAGTTTGTTCCACTCGATAGATAATGCTGGTTGCAGTTCTCTTTATAATTTTCATCACCTCATCTGAAAGCTGCAAGCCCTTCAGGATCCATTCAGATCCTATCACTTTCCAATCTAATTGATTGTGTACAAGCATATTCTTAAAATATGATACATGAGTATGCAGATGTTCTACTTCTATGGTCCCTGTAAGTAAGTTGGTATCTGAAATAGTGGCCATTAAGGTTACAATATGATCTTTCAGGAGATGAATCCCACTGGCTAAATTTTGATCATTTAAATCACTGAGTTGTGCAATCATAGTAATGGCTCTGGTCAGGCCTATGTCAGCAGCTTGAATTCTCCTAAAATGTTCACTTCTCCTTCGTCTGGTAGGACAGTCTTTTTTAAGAGTTTCATTCCTCCTTTGTTCATAGCTTGGCCATGTAAAGTTGGGCAGAACTCTGTAGGCCCATTTTTATCTTCCTGTTAATGTGTAACTTTGTGCAACTCTCTTATAACTGACTGTACTCCATATTTTTTGGCTTTATTTACACATTCAGCCTACAAAGAATATACTTTGTACTTTGGGTTCTGAATGATCTGGAGTTGCTCCATACAAATAGGACTGGGAAAATGATTATGATAAGCTAAAAATCCAAAATCCATGGTACCTTCTGCAGTATCGTATTCTGGATAATATAAGCAATCTCCCTTCTTTAAATCTTCTGGACACAGAGTTCGCTCCAATCCTATCCTTGATCTCTAGAGTCTACATGTATAGGGATGATAATCATTTCTCAAAGTATAATTACGACATTCAGGCAATCTATTGGTAATATTGGTCTTAAATATTCCACAGTCTCCTTCCCATAATGACCATTTAAAATATGTAGAGTTTAGTAAAACTACTGCTTGAGGCTGATGTATGAGTCCACGGGATTAAGACTTTAGAATATTTCCCCACTCCCTTGTTCATTCCAACCAGGAGGCAAACTTTCTAGTCTGAGTTCTGATGTGGTATTAACTAGAACCTGTTGGATTAAATTTTCCATCACTAGCTCTTCCTTTTTAATTACTGTTTTTCCTTCATCATGCCATGTATTGTATAGATCATCGGTACAAAAAACCACATTATCTTGTTTCTATTCTTTCCTCTGGTGGTATATAGAAACTGTTGATTCTTGCATGCCCATAATGATCCTTAAGCTTCCAATCTCTGGGTCATGTAACAAAGAATGGGACATACCATTCCCATATTGGTTGATAGTTATAACTTTGTCCATGTGGGAGAGTTCCTGGTAATGGACATTGACCTTATATTAAATTATCTGTAGGCCAGGTCCTATTCTATCTGAAATCTACTAGATATCAATATCCCATAGTCTGAAAACACCTTTTTTGAATATAATCATCTTGACTAGTTGGGTCTCTCATAGGAAGATCAAAAGGTAAAATAAGATTTTTAAATCCTTCATTTCTTCATTTATCATCTGGGTAAGAAACTCAGCATGTCTTGAATCTAAATTGGTTTCTGATAAGATAGTGCTTGTATCTATCATCACTACCTGAAAGGCAACTAAGAGGCTCTCCTTGGCCATAATGGGCCTGGGATGAGGTTCAAAAAATATCCCCTGCTGAAGTGGGTGTGTATGCTTGAATATTCACTGGTCAGGTAGCGAAATGCACATGTCTCCTTTTCTTGAGGATATAGATTGGGATAGGCAATGGTCTGATTGAAAAATCCAAAATCCATGGTACCTTCTGCAGTATCGTATTCTGGATAATATAAGCAATCTCCCTTCTTTAAATCTTCTGGACACAGAGTTCGCTCCAATCCTATCCTTGATCTCTAGAGTCTACATGTATAGGGATGATAATCATTTCTCAAAGTATAATTACGACATTCAGGCAATCTATTGGTAATATTGGTCTTAAATATTCCACAGTCTCCTTCCCATAATGACCATTTAAAATATGTAGAGTTTAGTAAAACTACTGCTTGAGGCTGATGTATGAGTCCACGGGATTAAGACTTTAGAATATTTCCCCACTCCCTTGTTCATTCCAACCAGGAGGCAAACTTTCTAGTCTGAGTTCTGATGTGGTATTAACTAGAACCTGTTGGATTAAATTTTCCATCACTAGCTCTTCCTTTTAATTACTGTTTTTCCTTCATCATGCCATGTATTGTATAGATCATCGGTACAAAAAACCACATTATCTTGTTTCTATTCTTTCCTCTGGTGGTATATAGAAACTGTTGATTCTTGCATGCCCATAATGATCCTTAAGCTTCCAATCTCTGGGTCATGTAACAAAGAATGGGACATACCATTCCCATATTGGTTGATAGTTATAACTTTGTCCATGTGGGAGAGTTCCTGGTAATGGACATTGACCTTATATTAAATTATCTGTAGGTCAGGTCCTATTCTATCTGAAATCTACTAGATATCAATATCCCATAGTCTGAAAACACCTTTTTTGAATATAATCATCTTGACTAGTTGGGTCTCTCATAGGAAGATCAAAAGGTAAAATAAGATTTTTAAATCCTTCATTTCTTCATTTATCATCTGGGTAAGAAACTCAGCATGTCTTGAATCTAAATTGGTTTCTGATAAGATAGTGCTTGTATCTATCATCACTACCTGAAAGGCAACTAAGAGGCTCTCCTTGGCCATAATGGGCCTGGGATGAGGTTCAAAAAATATCCCCTGCTGAAGTGGGTGTGTATGCTTGAATATTCACTGGTCAGGTAGCGAAATGCACATGTCTCCTTTTCTTGAGGATATAGATTGGGTAGGCAATGTCTGATTTGAAAATCCTATGTTCTAGGTTACCACTGGACCCAGAGTTTTGACTGAAGTTCTCCATTGGAGTCTAAAAAGTGCAATCATTGTTGTCAGCAGAACAATGGCAAGTAAAGTAATGAATAATAATAACCAACCAATGATTCTCGTGGTAGTTGCACAAGCTAAATAGGAGCAATATCGCAACCTTACCCTGAGTAAAACTTTATGAGGTATTTTAAGCTTTTCTCCTTCCTCTAGGAGAGACCTTAAATCAGCTCTTGGGAACTGATGCTACATATGAGTCACCGTAGTTGTATGTCTCCACAGTAGCCATTCCTGAAGGGTCATTGGTGGTGCCATTTTCCTTCTGGTGAATGGTCTTCTTGAGGTTATCAACACTCACTGTTTTCAGTTGGCCAAGATGGTCCACAATCTGTACCATTCAGTTATTCAAAACAGTGACAATGGATGTCGGTTTCCACCACTTAGGTCACAATTATGAGGGCCTATACACCCTCCCCTGGACCAGCAGGCCAACTTTTGGAGTCCATCCAGGAGAAGGAGGGCTAGAGGAATCAGAAGTTAAAGATTCACGAACTTCTTTGAGGATGGCCAGTAGTTCTTCTTGAGTCAATTCAAAAGTATCTTGATTAGCAAAAGATTGGTTATAGTCAACACCATACATGAGTTGGTGTGGAGTATATTTGGTCAATGTGGAAGGTGTATTATTTAAGGCAAACTGGATATCTGGAATATAGTTATACCACTTCATGGGCCTTTTCGTCAAAAGTTTGGTCAAAAGCTTTTAATCTCACTGTTTTTCCTTTCCACTTTACCACTGCTTTGGGGGTGGCAAAGAGTACTGAACTCCAATTGTATTCCCTTGTCCTTAGCTCAAGTGACTAAGTTGGAAGAGGTAAATGCTGACCCTTGATCAGAGTGCAGCACCCTAGGAATCACAATACCAGTTAATAGGTTTAGAGCTTTGATCAGTGCCTTGGTTGTTTGGGCCTTGGTGGGGTATAAACAAAGGTATCCAGTTGCTATATCTACAATGACCAATATATGTAAATATCCTTCAGATGGTGGTTATGGACCTATGTAGTCCATTTGGAAATTTTCAAAAGGCTTATCCGGCCGTCCTTGTGAGACTGGCATTTGTGGCACTGATGTGGGTTTGTTGGCCCTGTGGCATGTCTCACATGTACCAAAAGTCTTAACCACATCCCATCTCATATTAGGCCACCAGTAATTGTTTTTTAGCTTAAGAAGCGAAATCTCACGGTCTGAATGTGCAGGTTGGTGTGCTTGTAAAATAATTTGAGTATGCGTAGATACAGGAGGAATAATCCTATTGTCTTCAGGCCTAGCAACAATGGCTTGACCATCTCTAAGTTTGTAAATATATTTAGATGGATAACCTTTTGGAAAGGTTCCTAATAGCAATTGATTGAGTTCTGAATCCAGCTCTGGGGATTTTCTAATAACATCAACCTTATATGAGGCTTGCTCTTCTAACTTATCTGCCAGACTATTACCCAAAAACTTATATGATGTTGGTTAGCATGGTCCCAACTTAGGTCACAATTATGAGGGCCTATACACCTCCCTGGACCAGCAGGCCAACTTTTGGAGTCCATCCAGGAGAAGGGGGCTAGAGGAATCAGAAGTTAAAGATTCACGAACTTCTTTGAGGATGGCCAGTAGTTCTTCTTGAGTCAATTCAAAAGTATCTTGATTAGCAAAAGATTGGTTATAGTCAACACCATACATGAGTTGGTGTGGAGTATATTTGGTCAATGTGGAAGGTGTATTATTTAAGGCAAACTGGATATCTGGAATATAGTTATACCACTTCATGGGCCTTTTCGTCAAAAGTTTGGTCAAAAGCTTTTAATCTCACTGTTTTTCCTTTCCACTTTACCACTGCTTTGGGGGTGGCAAAGAGTACTGAACTCCAATTGTATTCCCTTGTCCTTAGCTCAAGTGACTAAGTTGGAAGAGGTAAATGCTGACCCTTGATCAGAGTGCAGCACCCTAGGAATCACAATACCAGTTAATAGGTTTAGAGCTTTGATCAGTGCCTTGGTTGTTTGGGCCTTGGTGGGGTATAAACAAAGGTATCCAGTTGCTATATCTACAATGACCAATATATGTAAATATCCTTCAGATGGTGGTTATGGACCTATGTAGTCCATTTGGAAATTTTCAAAAGGCTTATCCGGCCGTCCTTGTGAGACTGGCATTTGTGGCACTGATGTGGGTTTGTTGGCCCTGTGGCATGTCTCACATGTACCAAAAGTCTTAACCACATCCCATCTCATATTAGGCCACCAGTAATTGTTTTTTAGCTTAAGAAGCGAAATCTCACGGTCTGAATGTGCAGGTTGGTGTGCTTGTAAAATAATTTGAGTATGCGTAGATACAGGAGGAATAATCCTATTGTCTTCAGGCCTAGCAACAATGGCTTGACCATCTCTAAGTTTGTAAATATATTTAGATGGATAACCTTTTGGAAAGGTTCCTAATAGCAATTGATTGAGTTCTGAATCCAGCTCTGGGGATTTTCTAATAACATCAACCTTATATGAGGCTTGCTCTTCTAACTTATCTGCCAGACTATTACCCATTGTGTGAGAAGAAGTATTTAATTTTTGGTGGCTTGGCTCATGAACCACTGATATGTCTGGCTTTCTGCAATGCTTCTCCATTTCCCAATATGAGTCAGAGGTTTATTTTTATTATTCAAGAACCTGTTTGATATCCAGTATCCTAGTTCATTATTTTTTTTAACCTTCACATTATTATTATTATTATTTTTAAATTCTTTATTTTAAGATTTTACAGAGTTTTGTTGTTCACCGACATGTATATTCCCAGATCAGTCATATGCATGTCCCTGGACCCTCCACCCACACAGTTCCCCCCCTCCCACCCCTCCAGACCATCGCCCCAAGTGATTGTACGTACCCTTATTCCCTTAGCACAATGACAATAGCTATCTTTTCCACACATGACAGTATAGGTTTCCATGTTACTGTCTCCATGCCTCCCCCTCCCTATTTCTTCCCCACAATGTCTATATGTCTATGCTCTGTCTGTTTTTCCATGAGTTCACTGTGTGTGTTATCAAGACTGTCCTGCTAGATTCCATATATGTGTGTTACTATACTGTATTTGACTTTCTCTTTTTGACTTACTTCACTTTTTATGATAGGTTCTAGAGCCAACCACCACATTAGGACTGATTCTTTTGCATTTCTTTTAACAGCTGAGTAGTATTCCATTGTGTATATGTACCAGAGCTTCTGGATCCATTCATTTGTTGATGGACATCTAGGTTGCTTCCATGTTCTGGCTATTGTATAGAGAGCTGCAGTGAACATTGGGGTACAGGTGCCTCTTTCAGTTTTGATTTTATCAGGATATAGGCCTAATAGTGGGATTGCTGGGTCATAGGGTGCTTCTATTTTTAGTTTTTTAAGGAATCTCCATACTGTCTTCCATAGAGGCTGTATCAGTTTACATTCCCACCAGCAATGCAAGAGGGCTCCCTTTTCTCCGCACCCTCTCCAGCCTTATTGTCTGTCGATTTGTTGATGATGATCATTCTGACGGGTGTGAGGTGGTATCTCATTGTGGTTTTAATTTGCATTTCTCTAATGATAAGTGAGGTTGAGCATCATTTCATGTGCTTTTGGGCCATCTGTATGTCCTCTTTGGAGAGACGTCTCTTTAGATCTTTTTCCCATTTTTTGATTGGGTTGTTCGTTTTTCCTGTGCTGAGTTGTCTGAGTTGCTTGTAGATTTTGCAAATTAATTCTTTGTCTGTTGTTTCATTTGCTATGATTTTCTCCCACTCTGTGGGGTGTCTGTTCAGCTTTTTGGTGATTTCTTTTGCTGTACAAAAGCTTTTAAGTTTCATTAGGTCCCACGTGTTGACTTTTCTTTTCAGTTCCACTATTCTAGTAGGTGGGTCAGAGAAGATCTTGCTTTGATTGATGTCCTTGAGGGTTTTGCCTATATTCTCCTCTAAGAGTTTGATGGTTTCTGGTCTTACATTTAGGTCTTTAATCCATTTAGAGTTGATCTTTGTGTATGGTGTCAGGAAATGTTCCAACTTCATTTTTGTGCATGTAGCTGTCCAATTTTCCCAGCACTATTTGTTGAAGAAGCTGTCTTTGTCCCATTTTATATGTTCGCCTCCTATGTCAAAAATAAGGTACCCATAGGTGCATGGGTTTGCCTCTGGGTTCTCTATCTTGTTCCATTGATCTATAGTTCTGTTTTTGTGCCAGTCCCATACTGTCTTGATGACTGTTGCTTTGTAGTAGAGTCTGAAGTTAGGGAGGCTGAACCCTCCAACTCCGTTTTTCTTTCTCAGGATTGCTTTGGCTAGTCGAGGTCTTTTGTGTTTCCATATGAACTGTGTTATTCTTTGGTCTAATTCTGTGAAAAATGTCAATGGTAGTTGCATAGGTATTGCATTGAATCTGTAGATGATATTTGGAAGTATGGTCATTTTCACAATATTGATTCTTCCGATCCAGGAACATGAAATATCTCTCCATCTTTTTAAGTCTTCTTTAATGTCTCTCATGAGTGTCTTGTAATTTTCTGTGTACAATTCTTTTGTTTCTTTGGGTAGGTTTATTCCTAGATATTTGATTCTTTTGGTTGCAATGGTGAAGGGGATTGCCTCTTTGATTTCGTTTTCTGATTTTTCATTGTTTGTGTATAGGAATGACAGTGATTTCTGTGTGTTGACTTTGTATCCTGCAACTTTGCTGAATTCGTTGATTAGCTCTAGTAGCTTTGTAATAGAGTCTTTGGGATTTTCTATGTATAGTATCATGTCATCTGCAAAAAGAGAGAGCTTGACTTCTTCCTTTCCAATCTGGATTCATTTGATTTCTTTCTCTTCTCTTATTGCTGTTGCTAGCACTTCCAGGACTATGTTGAATAGTAGTGGTGAAAGTGGACACCCCTATCTTGTTCCTGATCTTAGAGGGAATGCTTTCAGTTTTTCACCGTTAAGGATAATGTTCACTGTAGGCTTCTCATAGATGGCTTTTATTATGTTGAGATAAGTTCCTTCTATGCCCATTTTCTGAAGAGTTTTTATCATAAATGGATGTTGTACTTTGTTGAAGGCTTTTTCCGCATCTATTGAGATGATCATGTGGTTTTTGTCTTTCAATTTGTTGTTATGGTGTATCACATGGATTGATTTGCAGATGTTGAAGAATCCTTGCATGCCTGGGATGAACCCAACTTGATCGTGATGTATGAGTTTTTTGATGTGTCATTGAAATCTGTTTGCTAGGATTTTGTTGAGGATCTTGGCATCTAAGTTCATCAGTGAAATTGGCCTATAGTTTTCCTTTTATGTGTTGTCTTTGCCTGGTTTGGGTATCAGGGTGATGGTGGCCTCGTAGAATGTGTTTGGAAGTGTTCTTTCCTGTGCAATTTTTTGGAAGAGTTTAGTCGAGGTCTTTTGTGTTTCCATATGAACTGTGTTATTCTTTGGTCTAATTCTGTGAAAAATGTCAATGGTAGTTGCATAGGTATTTCATTGAATCTGTAGATGATATTTGGAAGTATGGTCATTTTCACAATATTGATTCTTCCGATCCAGGAACATGAAATATCTCTCCATCTTTTTAAGTCTTCTTTAATGTCTCTCATGAGTGTCTTGTAATTTTCTGTGTACAACTCTTTTGTTTCTTTGGGTAGGTTTATTCCTAGATATTTGATTCTTTTGGTTGCAATGGTGAAGGGGATTGCCTCTTTGATTTCGTTTTCTGATTTTTCATTGTTTGTGTATAGGAATGACAGTGATTTCTGTGTGTTGACTTTGTATCCTGCAACTTTGCTGAATTCGTTGATTAGCTCTAGTAGCTTTGTAATAGAGTCTTTGGGATTTTCTATGTATAGTATCATGTCATCTGCAAAAAGAGAGAGCTTGACTTCTTCCTTTCCAATCTGGATTCCTTTGATTTCTTTCTCTTCTCTTATTGCTGTTGCTAGCACTTCCAGGACTATGTTGAATAGTAGTGGTGAAAGTGGACACCCCTATCTTGTTCCTGATCTTAGAGGGAATGCTTTCAGTTTTTCACCGTTAAGGATAATGTTCACTGTAGGCTTCTCATAGATGGCTTTTATTATGTTGAGATAAGTTCCTTCTATGCCCATTTTCTGAAGAGTTTTTATCATAAATGGATGTTGTACTTTGTTGAAGGCTTTTTCCGCATCTATTGAGATGATCATGTGGTTTTTGTCTTTCAATTTGTTGTTATGGTGTATCACATGGATTGATTTGCAGATGTTGAAGAATCCTTGCATGCCTGGGATGAACCCAACTTGATCGTGATGTATGAGTTTTTTGATGTGTCATTGAAATCTGTTTGCTAGGATTTTGTTGAGGATCTTGGCATCTAAGTTCATCAGTGAAATTGGCCTATAGTTTTCCTTTTATGTGTTGTCTTTGCCTGGTTTGGGTATCAGGGTGATGGTGGCCTCGTAGAATGTGTTTGGAAGTGTTCTTTCCTGTGCAATTTTTTGGAAGAGTTTTAGAAGGACAGGCATTAGCTCTTCTTTAAATGTTTGGTAGAATTCGGCTGTGAAGCCATCTGGCCCCGGGCTTTTATTTTGGTGTAGATTTCTGATCACAAATTCGATTTCTGAGCTTGTGATTGGGTTGTTCAAAGTTTTTGTTTCTTCCTGGCTCAGTCTTGGGAGATCAATTTTCTCCAAGAAACTGTCCATTTCTTCCAAGTTGTTCAGTTTGTTGCCATATAGCTGTTCATAATAGTCTCTTAGAATCCTTTGGATTTCTACATGATCTGTTGTAATCTCTCCTTTTTCGTTTTTTTTTGTTGTTGTTGATCTGGTTCTTCTCTCTCTTTTTCTTAATGAGTCTGGCCAGTGGCTTGTCAATTTTGTTTATTTTTTCAAAGAGCCAGCTTTTTGTTTTATTTATCTTTAGTATTGTTTCTTTTGTTTCTTTCTCATTTATTTCTGCTCTGATCCTTATGAATTCTCTTCTTCTGCTGGCTTTGGGATGTTTTTGTTCTTCTCTCTCCAATTGTTTTAAGCGGAGGGTTAGGTCATCTGCTTCATATTTTCCTAGTTTCTTGAGGTGGGATTGTATTGCTATAAATTTCCCTCTTAGAACTGCTTTTGCAGTATCCCACAGGTTTTGCACGGTCATGTGTTCATTGTCATTTTCTTCTAGGAATTGTTTAATTTCTTCTTGGATTTCCTCAGTGATCGCTTGGTTTTTTAGGTATGTGTTGTTTAATCTCCACGTGTTTGCGTTTTTAGTGGTTTTTTTCCTGTAAACGATCTCTAGTTTCATTGCATTGTGGTCCAATAAGATGGTTGATATAATTTCGGTTTTCTTGAACTGACTGAGGTTAGATTTGTGGCCCAAGATGTGGTCTCTCCTGGAGAATGTTCCGTGAGCACTTGAGAAGAAAGTGTATTCTTCTGCTTTTGGATGGAACGTCCTAAAGATATCGATGAGGTCCATCTTTTCTAGTGTGGCTTTTAAGGCTTGTGTTTCTTTATTAATTTTCTGTTTGGATGATCTGTCCAGTGGTGTGAGAGGATTGTTAAAATCTCCTACTATTACTGTGTTATTGTTGGTTTCTTCTTTTATGTCTGAAAGTACCTGTCTTATGTATTGAGGTGCCCCTGTGTTGGGTGCGTCGATATTCATGACTGTTATGTCTTGCTCTTGGATAGATCCCTTAATCATGATGTAGCGACCTGCCTTTTCTCTTAGAATCTTCTTTACTTTAAAGTCTATTTTGTCTGATATGAGGATTGCTACCTCAGCTTTCTTTTGATTTCCATTTGCATGGAATATCTTTTCCAGCCTCTCACCCTCAGTCTATGAGTGTCTCTAGGTCTGAAGTGGGTCTCTTGTAAACAGCATATATATGGGTCTTGCTTCTGGATCCATTCAGCCAGCCTGTGTCATTTAGTTGGAGCATTTAGTCCATTTATGTTCAAAGTAATTATTGATACGAATGTTCCTATTGTCATCTTCTTAGAAATTTGGGTTTTGATTCGTAAAGCTTCTCCTACTCTATTTATTGGCTATATCAGGCCGTTTAACACTTGTTGTAGGGCTGGTTTTGTGGTACAGAATTCTTTTAGTTTTTGCTTGTCTGTGAAGCTTTTGACTTCACCATCGATTCTGAATGAGATTCTTGCTGGGTAGAGAAATCTTGGTTGGAGGTTATTCTCTTTTAGCCGTTTAAATGTGTCTTGCCATTCTCTTCTGGCCTGCAGGGATTCTGTTGAGAGATCCGCAGTTAGACATATGGGGTTTCCTTTATATGTTATTTGTTGTTTGCTCCTAGCTGCTTTTAGTAATCTGTCTTTATATTTAGTCTGTGTTAGTTTGATTAGAATGTGCCTTGGTGTGTTTCTTCTGGGGTTTCTTCTGTATGGAACTCTTTGTGTTTCTTGGATTTGGTTGACTATTTCCTTTCCCATGCTGGGGAAGTTTTCAACTATAACCTCTTCAAGAATTTTTTCATAGCCTTTCTTCCCCTCTTCTTCTTCTGGAACTCCTATAACTCCAATGTTGGTGTGTCTGATATTGTCCCATAGGTCTTTGAGGCTATCCTCAGTTCTTTTAATTCTTTCGGCTGTGTTCTGTTCTTTGGCACTTATTTCCACCATTCTGTCTTCGAGCTCACTTATCCGTTCTTCAGCCTCTGATACTCCACTGTTGAGACCTTCTATAGTATTTTTGAGTTCAGCAATTGAGTTAGTTGTCTCCATTTGCTTATTTTTCATTTCTTGCATATCTCTTCTCAATATTCTGTTTTCGGTGTTTTGCATCCTCATTAGTATAGCTTTTCTGAATTGTCTTTCAGATAGTTTGTCTATCTCCTCCTCTGTCATTTGAAGCGGTGTTTCTCTATTTTGGTCCTTCATTTGCGCAGTGTTTCTCTGACGTTTCATTATTAGGTTAATTTTTGTTTCTTTGTGCGTGTCTGTGTGTATGGAGTTTTATTCTTATTTTTTTTTCCCCCACTAAGTTTCTTGGTTGAATTCTCCCTTCCTATGGGTTTCTGTCCTTGTAGAAGGTTTCAGTGGTTTGTGTCTTGGGTGGTGTTACGCCTTATTTACAGGTGAATAATCTCTAGTGTTGTATGTTCTTTGATAGTGTGGGGTCTTGGAATCAGGGCTTCTATTCCGAGGATCCTTGGTTTGATGATTGGTCAGGGGGTGTAGGCTCTATGTCTGGTTTGCTATGGTGTTCCGTGATATTAGTTCACATACTATCATCTGAGGAACAAGAGGAGCATCCCTGATGGGTGACAGTCATAAAAGGATGCCGATGTTTTCTAACATATCGTAAGATATACATACATACACAGCAATCCCCACAACTGACCAGTTTTACAGAGATAAGGCACAGGAAATCTTTCTGGCAAGTCACGCAATCATAGATGATATTTCCCCATTAAGCTTTGAATTAATTAAAATAGTGCCTGAATAAATAGATCCAGCACAAGGTCCTGGCTTGGATAATTGCAATGAGAGCATTTTTTAATTAGGACGTGTGTTAGGGGTGATGAGGAGGAGAGTGTATAGGTAATGAGAAGGAATAGATTCGTCTTGGAAGGATTTTATAGGATTAGGTACCAAAGATTAGTGTGTGTATTGTTTAGTGTATTTGGCAGAGAATAGTGGAGACAGGAAGATAGGAAATAATTTATCTGGAGGATATTGGTAGATAGGAAAATATTTTACATTTAGAGCATAGAGAGAGAAAGCAGTGGGAAAGAGGAAATAGAATTAAGTGGTTTCCAAGAATTTAAATTAAAATTTAAAAAAAAACAATAAAATAAAAGTCAAAAAAGAAAATAAAAATTAAAAAGGGCAGAAATAATTAATAAGAGACCAAAAAGCAAACAACAAAACACAAAACAAACGAAAACCAAAAAACAAACCAAAAAAAAAGAATAAACAAACTTATAAACCCCAAACCAGACCAGTCAATTGAATAAGCAAAACAGTCCACCACAAATAAACAAGCCAAAAAAAAACCAACAAAATAAACCCTAAACACTGTCCCTGGTTTTTATCTTCTCATCTGCCTGTTGGAAACCAATGTGTTCTTGATATTGGTGTCTTGATGGCGTAGGCTTTCCCTTATAGCGCCAGTTGCTATGGTTTCTGTTTTTGTGTTCAGCAAAATGAGAGCTTTACTGCCATACTGGGTGCTGGCTGGGACGGTGGGCTGATCCCAGTCCTTCTGGCCGGGGCCGCGGTACAGTGCAGTTCCGTGTTGAAGGGGGGCACTCTGATTCTACTACGCACCTGCCTGTAGTCTCCATTTCCTGTCTTTCCCTGGCTTCCTCCGCTGTTGCTGCAGTTCTAGGGTGCGCAGGCTCTTCCACCGCTGGCACACGTACACTGCCGGTTATGCGTCTAAGTCCTAAAGGCGGGCGCGAGCTTTCCCGTGTGGCTCATGCCCGGTCGCTCGTCAACGACTTCCCCTCTCCGTTCAGTAGGGCCTCCAGTTGGAGTGGCTGAACTAAACTGCGACGCGGCGCTTCTGCGGCTTCTCGCGGCGCCGTGGCTTCTCGCCCTCGGTTCTGGCGGCTTCTCGCCCCGGTTCCGGCGGCTTCTCCTCTAGTTCATTATTAAATGATTTAGCCAAGTTATCACTATCAGTGACAACCAGGACCGGACCTTGGACTTTGAACGCTTGTTGGAATGCAAACTCTATAGCTGCTATTTTAGCAAATTGGACTGTCCGATCGATCGCTGAGTGAGATGCTCCACTGTCTAATTAATCTATGTTCTGGTGTGGCAGAAAGGGAGACAGGCCACAGCAGATGTGCTTAGGAGGTCCTCGATTTGTGCCCTGGGCAGATCACTTGAAACCACCAGCCCCCAATGAGTTTGAAGCCCCTGTGTTCTTTGTTATCTCAGGTACTACATCTAAAGTATTTTTGAGGAGAGGCAGAACTTTGGGGATGATGATTTTGAACCATGGAAAATGTATTCTGCAAATATTTCAAGTGTGAAAATTGAGAAAGAAAGCATAAGCTTATGTAGGTGGATAATTTTCCCTCTATTGCTTTGTGTTCTTAGCTGAGACCTCTGTAATACAAATCTGTTTTTAAGAGAAAAACAAACAAATTTATAAACCTGTGAAATAGCAAGGGAAATGGGTGATTGAAAGGGGTGGCTCAGAATTTAGCCTTAAAGACTGTATTAATAGGTAAAGGATTTGTAGGCCTCGTGTGTGTGTGTGTGTGTGTGTGTTAGTTGCTCAGTCGTGTCCAACTCTTTGCAACCCCATGTCAGGCTCCTTTGTCTTTGAAATTCTCCAGGCAAGAATACTGGAATGGGTTGTCATTTCCTCCTCCATATCTTCCCCACCCAGGGATCAAACCTGGGTTTCCAGCATTGCAGGCATTTTTTTTTTTTTTTAACCATCTGAGCCACCAGAGAAGTCCCCAGTAGGTCTTTCAGGGAAGAATAAATCATTTTTAAGAAACTTGAATAGGTGGGGTGAATGATAGTTTGCGATGAAACTTGTCTGAGCATGGTATCAAGCTTCTTTCCTATGATCCATCAGACTTCCTTGATTCATAAAACTTCCAGGGAAGCAATTTATGACAACTGAGGATTTTTTAAAAATATATTTTTAGTGGCTTTATTGGCAAACACACTGAGATTCAAATTTCTTAGGAATTTTTTTTTATTGGGATTTGGTTGTTTTACAATGTCACATTAATTTCAGGTGTACGACAAAGTTATTGTTATATGTCTTTTACAGAGTTTTGTTGTTTACAGCTATACATAATCCCAAAACAGTCATAGGTATATCCCTGACCCCTCCCACCTGATCCGACCTTCCTTTTCCCCCGTCCCACCCCCTCAGGTTGATACATAATCCCCAAGTAAGTTCCCTTAGTTGTACAGCTTAATCACAGTGCTTATCGCTTTTACATATGATAGTGTAGGTTTTCATGTTGCTGTTTCCATACCTTTCATCTGATCTTCCCTCCCCTCAATGTCCATAGGTCTGTTCTCTATGTCTGTTTCTTCATTGTTCCTCTATGTATTTATTGGTACCATCTTTCTAGATTCCATATATATGTGTTAGAATACTATATTTGTCCTTTTCCTTTTGACTTATTTCATTCTGTATAGTAGGTTCTAGGGTCATCCACCTCACTTGGGCTGACTCTTCTACATTTCTTTTTGCAGTTGAGAAAAATTCCATTGTATATATGTACCATAGCTTCTTTATCTATTCACTCTTCGATGGATATCTAGGTTGTTTCCATGTTCTAGGTACTGTATAGAGTGCTGTGATGAACATTGGGATACAGGTGTCTCTTTCAATTTCGATTTCATCAGGGTATAAGCCTAATAATGGGATGGCTGGGTCATATGATGCTTCTATTCTTAGTTTTTAAGGAATCTCCATACTGTCTTCCATAGTGACTGTATCAATTTACATTCCTACCAACAACGCAGGATTCCTCCCTTTTGGGTTTCCATTGCAGGCATTTTTTTTTTTTTTTAACCATCTGAGCCACCAGAGAAGTCCCCAGTAGGTCTTTCAGGGAAGAATAAATCATTTTTAAGAAACTTGAATAGGTGGGGTGAATGATAGTTTGCGATGAAACTTGTCTGAGCATGGTATCAAGCTTCTTTCCTATGATCCATCAGACTTCCTTGATTCATAAAACTTCCAGGGAAGCAATTTATGACAACTGAGGATTTTTTAAAAATATATTTTTAGTGGCTTTATTGGCAAACACACTGAGATTCAAATTTCTTAGGAATTTTTTTTTATTGGGATTTGGTTGTTTTACAATGTCACATTAATTTCAGGTGTACGACAAAGTTATTGTTATATGTCTTTTACAGAGTTTTGTTGTTTACAGCTATACATAATCCCAAAACAGTCATAGGTATATCCCTGACCCCTCCCACCTGATCCGACCTTCCTTTTCCCCCGTCCCACCCCCTCAGGTTGATACATAATCCCCAAGTAAGTTCCCTTAGTTGTACAGCTTAATCACAGTGCTTATCGCTTTTACATATGATAGTGTAGGTTTTCATGTTGCTGTTTCCATACCTTTCATCTGATCTTCCCTCCCCTCAATGTCCATAGGTCTGTTCTCTATGTCTGTTTCTTCATTGTTCCTCTATGTATTTATTGGTACCATCTTTCTAGATTCCATATATATGTGTTAGAATACTATATTTGTCCTTTTCCTTTTGACTTATTTCATTCTGTATAGTAGGTTCTAGGGTCATCCACCTCACTTGGGCTGACTCTTCTACATTTCTTTTTGCAGTTGAGAAAAATTCCATTGTATATATGTACCATAGCTTCTTTATCTATTCACTCTTCGATGGATATCTAGGTTGTTTCCATGTTCTAGGTACTGTATAGAGTGCTGTGATGAACATTGGGATACAGGTGTCTCTTTCAATTTTGATTTCATCAGGGTATAAGCCTAATAATGGGATGGCTGGGTCATATGATGCTTCTATTCTTAGTTTTTAAGGAATCTCCATACTGTCTTCCATAGTGACTGTATCAATTTACATTCCTACCAACAATGCAGGAGTGTTCCCTTTTCTCTGCACCCTCTCCATCATTTATTGTCTGTAGATTTTTTGATGATGGCCATTCTGACTGGTGTAAGGTTGTATCTCATTATAGTCTTGATCTGCATTTCTCTGTTAACAAGAGATGTTGAGCATCTTTTCATGTGTTTTTTGGCCATCTGTATGTCTTCTTTGGAGAGTTGTCTCTTTAGGTCTTTTTCCCATTTTTTGATTGGGTTCTTTGGGTTTTTTTGGTGTTGAGTTGCAGGTCAACTGAGTTTTTTTTTAATGGCTCTGTCTTTAGTCAGGTAAAGGCAGTACAGAGATGGCCACTCCCTGCTTTTACATTTTAAGCACAGACAGCTCAAAATAATCAATATACCAAGATGGCATATTTTGGGGAGGCAAGTCCAAATCCTCTACAGTCATATCTCGCACTGGTATATTCTACTAACCTTAAAGTTCTGCATAGACATTTTTCTTAAAGTCATGTATGAAGTATGTATAAAGTCTTGCACAATCTTAGTGTCTGATTTGTTACTGGTGTAGAATACATCTTTGAAAGAGTGAAATGTAGTAAGGATATACGTGTCAAGTTGTCATGACCCATTCTGGTAGAGTGCTTAAAGATTTTGAATTGAGTAATAGGATTTATAAAACTCTGCACAACGCAGAGGAGACCATGGAACTTTAAGAAAAAACCAGCTTAAAGATTTTGAATTGAGTAATAGGATTTATAAAACTCTTCACAATGCAGAGGAGACCATGGAACTTTAAGAAAAAACCAGTGTAGTTCAGAGAAGTGTTATAAGGAAGCATTTATTGTCAAGATACGTAAATAAAAATCAAAGACAAAATTAACTTCAGTGCCTTCTTAAATTTCTCACATAATGCAGTTAACTTAGATGGAAAGGAAGCTGAGAAAAAATAAATTCCATTGTATATATGAAATAGGATATCTAGGTTGTTTCCATGTTCTAGGTACTGTATAGAGTGCTGTGATGAACATTGGGATACAGGTGTCTCTTTCAATTTCGATTTCATCAGGGTATAAGCCTAATAATGGGATGGCTGGGTCATATGATGCTTCTATTCTTAGTTTTTAAGGAATCTCCATACTGTCTTCCATAGTGACTGTATCAATTTACATTCCTACCAACAATGCAGGAGTGTTCCCTTTTCTCTGCACCCTCTCCATCATTTATTGTCTGTAGATTTTTTGATGATGGCCATTCTGACTGGTGTAAGGTTGTATCTCATTATAGTCTTGATCTGCATTTCTCTGTTAACAAGAGATGTTGAGCATCTTTTCATGTGTTTTTTGGCCATCTGTATGTCTTCTTTGGAGAGTTGTCTCTTTAGGTCTTTTTCCCATTTTTTGATTGGGTTCTTTGGTTTTTTTTGGTGTTGAGTTGCAGGTCAACTGAGTTTTTTTTTAATGGCTCTGTCTTTAGTCAGGTAAAGGCAGTACAGAGATGGCCACTCCCTGCTTTTACATTTTAAGCACAGACAGCTCAAAATAATCAATATACCAAGATGGCATATTTTGGGGAGGCAAGTCCAAATCCTCTACAGTCATATCTCGCACTGGTATATTCTACTACCCTTAAAGTTCTGCATAGACATTTTTCTTAAAGTCATGTATGAAGTATGTATAAAGTCTTGCACAATCTTAGTGTCTGATTTGTTACTGGTGTAGAATACATCTTTGAAAGAGTGAAATGTAGTAAGGATATACGTGTCAAGTTGTCATGACCCATTCTGGTAGAGTGCTTAAAGATTTTGAATTGAGTAATAGGATTTATAAAACTCTGCACAATGCAGAGGAGACCATGGAACTTTAAGAAAAAACCAGCTTAAAGATTTTGAATTGAGTAATAGGATTTATAAAACTCTTCACAATGCAGAGGAGACCATGGAACTTTAAGAAAAAACCAGTGTAGTTCAGAGAAGTGTTATAAGGAAGCATTTATTGTCAAGATACGTAAATAAAAATCAAAGACAAAATTAACTTCAGTGCCTTCTTAAATTTCTCACATAATGCAGTTAACTTAGATGGAAAGGAAGCTGAGAAAAAATAAATTTTTCATTCAAAATAAACTTACAGGAGTGGTGACTCAGCACCAAAATTGTGATGCAAAAATTTTCAAGAGACAGTCAGTGGGAGTTGAGAGCCTCTGTGCTCAACCTCTGGGAACGGAGGTAAGTCATCAAAAGAAGGACACTGTTTAAATTCCAGGCAAAATTACCCTAGCTCATGTTACTAATAGAGTTGTTGCTGCTTAGTAACTCAGTTGTGTCTGACTCTTTGCAACCCCATGGACTACAGCACGTCAGGCTTCCCTATCTTTCACCATATCCCAGAGTTTGCTCAGACTTATGTCCATTGAGTCAGTGATGCCATCCAACCATCTCATCCTCTGTCATCCCCTTCTCCTCACACCTTCAATCTTTCCCATCTTCAGGCTCTTTTCCAATGAGTTGTCTCCTCGCATCAGGTGGCCAAAGTATTGGAGCTTCAGCTTTAGCATCAGTTCTTCCAGTGAATATTCAGAGTTGATTTCCTTGAGGATTGACTGGTTTGATCTCTTTGCAGTTCAAGGGACTCTCAGGAGTCTTCTCCAGCACCACAGTTTGAAAGCATCATTTCTTTGGGACTCAGCCTTCTTTATGGTCCAACCCTTGCTTCTTTTTATGACTACTGGAAAAATCATAGCCTTGACTCTGTGGACCTTTGTCAGCAAAGTGATGTCTCTGCTTTTTAATATGTTATCTAGGTTTGAAATTGCTTTTCATCCAGTGAGCAAGCATTTTTTAATTTTATGGCTGTGTATGCACACGTAATTGCCAAGTGACACACTCCCACATAATCACTCATTTGTGCTGGAAACAACAGGGAAACAATCTCCAAAAGGGCACAGGGCCCTAGCCTGTTGCAGCTGAGTTCTGCAGATCACTGGGTCCAACTCACTTCACAGCTCTATGATCGCCACCTCACTTCCGCCTTACCTCAACTTTCCTTCCCCTTGGGTTGGTAGAAGTTATAGATTGAGATAAAGTGAGAACTTTGTCAACTTGTGTTAACACAACAAATCACTTAAAAATTTTCAGTAATTTTATAAGCCTATTTCATCAATTTCTATTGATAACATTTGCTATGGTTCTGCCTTTGTGTCTTGAATGCAAAGATGAAAGTGCAAGATTTGGCTGTGGTCTCATGGAGCTTCCAGAGAAAGTTTTGAGGTTGGCAGGATAAAAGTTGAATATCTTTGTGTGGATAAAACCTTGAAAGTCTTACTGAAGTAGATACATATTCAGTATTAATACCAGCTCCTTTCAAGTGTTTGCACACTAGTACCACAAGCAGGTTATGGAAGGAATTTAGTCATACTCCTAAATTGCTCCAGAAATGTTAAGACATACCATATCTAAATGTGGGAAAACAAGGAGAGTTTGCTTGCAACTCAGCAGTGGATGACTTGCAACCAGTGCTTTCCATTTAGGAGCCCAAGAAACTGAGTTTGAACAACCTTAACTTTATTGGTTCTTTAGTTTCTGAGCAGTGCAAATTTTCTCTCTGTGAGGAGACATGTATTGTGCAGAACAGGAGCATCATCAAATAATGTAAAATCCCTAATCCATGTAGGTATGTTCTAAGAAAAAAGAAATAAGTAATTTGAAGGTTTTCAAAGAACTGAATATCCACAGTATCTGATTCTCCAGGTCTGTGTTTTTGTTCATTTGATGATATAAGAAATTTAGAGAAATAAGGATTGGATTTTATTTTAAAATGAAAAAAGAATAAATAGAGAAATGGTCCAACCCTTGCTTCTTTTTATGACTACTGGAAAAATCATAGCCTTGACTCTGTGGACCTTTGTCAGCAAAGTGATGTCTCTGCTTTTTAATATGTTATCTAGGTTTGAAATTGCTTTTCATCCAGTGAGCAAGCATTTTTTAATTTTATGGCTGTGTATGCACACGTAATTGCCAAGTGACACACTCCCACATAATCACTCATTTGTGCTGGAAACAACAGGGCAACAATCCCCAAAAAGGGCACAGGGCCCTAGCCTGTTGCAGCTGAGTTCTGCAGATCACTGGGTCCAACTCACTTCACAGCTCTATGATCGCCACCTCACTTCCGCCTTACCTCAACTTTCCTTCCCCTTGGGTTGGTAGAAGTTATAGATTGAGATAAAGTGAGAACTTTGTCAACTTGTGTTAACACAACAAATCACTTAAAAATTTTCAGTAATTTTATAAGCCTATTTCATCAATTTCTATTGATAACATTTGCTATGGTTCTGCCTTTGTGTCTTGAATGCAAAGATGAAAGTGCAAGATTTGGCTGTGGTCTCATGGAGCTTCCAGAGAAAGTTTTGAGGTTGGCAGGATAAAAGTTGAATATCTTTGTGTGGATAAAACCTTGAAAGTCTTACTGAAGTAGATACATATTCAGTATTAATACCAGCTCCTTTCAAGTGTTTGCACACTAGTACCACAAGCAGGTTATGGAAGGAATTTAGTCATACTCCTAAATTGCTCCAGAAATGTTAAGACATACCATATCTAAATGTGGGAAAACAAGGAGAGTTTGCTTGCAACTCAGCAGTGGATGACTTGCAACCAGTGCTTTCCATTTAGGAGCCCAAGAAACTGAGTTTGAACAACCTTAACTTTATTGGTTCTTTAGTTTCTGAGCAGTGCAAATTTTCTCTCTGTGAGGAGACATGTATTGTGCAGAACAGGAGCATCATCAAATAATGTAAAATCCCTAATCCATGTAGGTATGTTCTAAGAAAAAAGAAATAAGTAATTTGAAGGTTTTCAAAGAACTGAATATCCACAGTATCTGATTCTCCAGGTCTGTGTTTTTGTTCATTTTTTGATGATATAAGAAATTTAGAGAAATAAGGATTGGATTATTGTTATATATTTTTCAAATAACTGATAAAAATCAGTACAGTGCAAATGGAGAGGTTATTTGGAGCATCCTAAACAAATAAAAAAAACACAGCAGCTCATGTCTTACAAGGTTTCCTTGGGTGAAGATTCTTGTTCAAATGATTTATTAACAAATTGCTCTCAAGGGAAGAAGAGTTAGGAATGCAAATTTGAATTAAAAAAACAAAAAAATCAAGCAAGCAGAAACATGTTCTCAAGTGGAGAGTAGATTTAGTCAGATCTCACAACAAAGCTCTGGAGTAGCTCTTGAGATCATAATCTCACAATCCTATCTTGATAGGGGGAGGGATAAGCAGATGGCATATCCATGAGGTCAAGGTGGCTTTTATTCAGCTGAGAGCAGTTTTCCAGAAAAGAGGCACCTGTTCATTGTTGTGAACCAACCCTCACATCCCCTGGAGGTGGGTATACTGGATGGTAAAGGGGAGTTGGTCAGAACTCTAGTTGTATCTACTATAGATCCTTTGTTGACAAGCTTGTCATATTAAGTTCATCTAGGCACAGTTTCTCCAGGACTATAAATCTTCATAATTCTTGAGAAGCTTTTCAAAGAAGAGTTAGTAGGCTGAATTGTCGTCCCAATGTTTTAGTTGGTCCTGAGATTATAAGTGATATTGAGCATCTCCCTCCTGCATGACACACCCTAGATTTCTTACCCCATTGGCTAGTGCTATGTGACTTCCTTGTTGGGCAAATGGAGACCCTTATCGCTCTACATGATATCCATGGTACCATATCCTTACATCTGGCTGCAGTTGTAAAATTTGCTTAGTTACGCGTTCCACTGAGCATAAGGTAGTGAGAAACAGCTTCGTAAATTACTTTGGTGCCAAATATACTTCTGCTTCTAACTACAATTTAGGAACAGTCCTACCTCTTAATGAAGACTAGGTCTAATATCATGGCAGTATGGTAACCTGTCTGGCTTACTTTCCCTCTGGCATGAGAAGTCTCAAGTGACCAGACAATATAACAACGCATAGGTTTGGGAAGGCTCTTACTATGTCCCTTACAGAAACAGCCTTTCTCTAGATATTGTATATATGGATATTGACATACTCTCTCCTATCCAGCTCCCTTCTTGACCCATCAGCCTAAATATCTGCTCCTAGGAATTCTTTGCTGGTTCATTCCAGTACATAGAGCCTGACCAATAGCCTCAGACCATTTAGTTGTGATCTGTCGCTAGGATGAGCATAGCCTCTAAGCTAGGGGGTTTCTATCTGCCTAAAGTTACTTCTTTAATGGAGGAAGCAGCTTAATCACTCACAACTCTTGGCTGATGAGTGAAGTCTGCAGGAAAATGGAACCTGGGCAAAGCACCATCAGCATTCCCTTTACCTGACACCCACCAGAGTGGGTGAGTGCATGCTTGGTGAGATGCATGGAGTAAAGACACATCCTGGTCTCCTGTCTGCTGCTCTATTTGAGTTTTTTAGTGCACTCTGAATGTTGCACTAAGTCATTACCAGAAACAGAGGTTTTGAACTGTTAAGTGCATTCTGGATTTCATGTTTATGCTTGTAACAGAAACATTAAAGCTGAATTGATAGAAACCGCATGATACCCCCTTGCATATTAAGTATCATTCTGCAGGATTACTTTTCCTGTTCTTTAAAAATCTCAGATTTTCTTTTCTTCATCTTATCTAATGCCAGGAAATTCCTACTTAAATGTACTTCTCTCTTGACATACAGAGAAGAAGTCATCTTATCCAGCTCTTGGGATATAATAGTTGATTGGTTGTTTGAAAATGTTATTTGAAGTAACAAAAAGAAAGGATGTCTAAATCTTGTAAACATCTTATTTTAGTTTAAGTCAATTAGTTTTTGGTCAATTTAGAGAGAAAAGCCATTTCCTTTTCATGTAGGGCCTGTGTCCATCTCTCACATACAAAATACATCCAGTTTTATTTTCTCAAAAGTGGAGTGAAAAGAGCTCTAACTCAGAAATTCCTATATTTTATAAATTTTCCAGATATTTAGACTTGCCTTGTCTACTTTAATTGATGAGCAACCTTTTTTTTAGTAACTCACAATTTAAAATTTCAAAAACATTAACAGAAAAGATGCTGTACAATACTCATTTGTTTATGAAATATTTGTTACATAATTATGCTGATAATTATGGCGATATAATAGGTATTGTTGAAAAGTACAATTAATTCTTGACAAGCATATGATTCAAAGGTAATAGAGTGCAGCATAGCAGAGATTAGCTCCTTGGCCAAACGCATTTAATAAGTCAACATAGATTATATTGTCTGCTAATCCATGGAGTAACTTATTGGAGATTGATTTATAGCACTACTTACCCTCTTGAAAAATGAGGGGGCATGTTCTGGCCTGAGTTTTATATATTCATGTCCCAGGAACATTAAAAGGGTAACTTCTCCTTAATGAGAACTCCACCATGCTCTTGTTAATTTCATTCTGCTTTACAGTTGTAATTTTCAAACTAATTATTTATTTATTTGTTATTTAGTTTAGTGCTGAAACATTTTTTTCATTCAAAACCTTATAAGCAATCATAATAGTTAAAAAGAAAATTCTGATTAAATGACATGTCCTCAAGTCTTGTTTATTTTGACTATTTCCCAAAGAAAATGGCCACTAAAGTTGGATTTTAAAGAATCCAGTTTGAATATCACTAGCTAAAGAATAGTCTTATTTCATAATTCTCCAGTTTATATTGCTGCCTTTAGAATATTATCTTTTTACAGGCTCAAATCTCTTATATCAAAAGTGGGGATTTTGTTTGACTTTCTTTAATAAACTGTGAAAGATATGGGTTTGAAGGGGTGATAGGTTGTTAGAAATCTTTGAGTAATTTCTTACTACTTTCACTTCTGCTCTGAATGTAAAAATAACCAGAGAAGAACATCAGTTTTTTTCTGTGTGAACTTTGTATTGCTGTCCACAGCAGATTTCTTTCTAAATTAAGTGTTGTTCTTTTAACTCTGGCCTTGAAAGCTCAATCTAATGTCATAAAAGAAAAAAATGGCTGCTTCAAGAGTTATAATCTGTGCACTCTAGCTCTTCAGTGTCCTTCAGGAATAAGCCTAATAATGTTTCACAGCTTTACCGTCAACTAACCACAATTCTGACTGTAGCAAAAATTGGATTATTGTACCACATAATGAAGATAACAAGGAAGGAATATCTGTGAATTATTGTTAAAGAATTTGTCAGAGAAGCCAGCATTTGAGAAAGGTTCTGGCCTTAGAATCACAGAAATTTCAAGTGTTAAAGGGCTTTAGAACTATCACTGATTCTCCAGAGGTAGTAAGTGACCTGCCAACACAGCTGGTAAATGGCACAAACCATAAATTGCCTTAGGTCTTAATTTAGTGTTCTTTTCTCAATGCAGATGGCCCTCAACCTTTTTCTTTTTGTTGTTTCTTTTGTGTTATTGTTGTTTTTGAACTCTTTTGTGAATATAAGGAAAATAATGAACTCAATCTAAGACAATATGCATGTTCAAACACATCCCAGAGATAGCATACATTGATTGAGAAGCTCAATTTACTTGTCCATGAATCTAGCTTAGGGATAACAGAAGATTTTGTTTTTTCTTTGATTTTTTTTCAAGTTTCTATGTATTTCTAATAACTATGTTTTATTTTCAGTATATAACAACATAAAAGGCATTATGCTGTGTATATTTTGTTGGCTACTTCTTAAATAAATATCATGTTGCCATTCATTTAGTTTTCTTCATTAATTGCAGGATGTAGTGATTTTTCAATTTACATACAGTAAAATTCACATTTCCCAAAAAGATATGACAATCAATATTGCTGCCTTTAGAATATTATCTTTTTACAGGCTCAAATCTCTTATATCAAAAGTGGGGATTTTGTTTGACTTTCTTTAATAAACTGTGAAAGATATGGGTTTGAAGGGGTGATAGGTTGTTAGAAATCTTTGAGTAATTTCTTACTACTTTCACTTCTGCTCTGAATGTAAAAATAACCAGAGAAGAACATCAGTTTTTTTCTGTGTGAACTTTGTATTGCTGTCCACAGCAGATTTCTTTCTAAATTAAGTGTTGTTCTTTTAACTCTGGCCTTGAAAGCTCAATCTAATGTCATAAAAGAAAAAATGGCTGCGTCAAGAGTTATAATCTGTGCACTCTAGCTCTTCAGTGTCCTTCAGGAATAAGCCTAATAATGTTTCACAGCTTTACCGTCAACTAACCACAATTCTGACTGTAGCAAAAATTGGATTATTGTACCACATAATGAAGATAACAAGGAAGGAATATCTGTGAATTATTGTTAAAGAATTTGTCAGAGAAGCCAGCATTTGAGAAAGGTTCTGGCCTTAGAATCACAGAAATTTCAAGTGTTAAAGGGCTTTAGAACTATCACTGATTCTCCAGAGGTAGTAAGTGACCTGCCAACACAGCTGGTAAATGGCACAAACCATAAATTGCCTTAGGTCTTAATTTAGTGTTCTTTTCTCAATGCAGATGGCCCTCAACCTTTTTCTTTTTGTTGTTTCTTTTGTGTTATTGTTGTTTTTGAACTCTTTTGTGAATATAAGGAAAATAATGAACTCAATCTAAGACAATATGCATGTTCAAACACATCCCAGAGATAGCATACATTGATTGAGAAGCTCAATTTACTTGTCCATGAATCTAGCTTAGGGATAACAGAAGATTTTGTTTTTTCTTTGATTTTTTTTCAAGTTTCTATGTATTTCTAATAACTATGTTTTATTTTCAGTATATAACAACATAAAAAGGCATTATGCTGTGTATATTTTGTTGGCTACTTCTTAAATAAATATCATGTTGCCATTCATTTAGTTTTCTTCATTAATTGCAGGATGTAGTGATTTTTCAATTTACATACAGTAAAATTCACATTTCCCCCCAAAATTCTGTGAGATATGACAAATCAATGAATTATACTATATAACCATCACCACAATCTGATACAAAACATATCCATCACTTCAAAAAGTTTCTTTCCACTACTTAGTATTTACTCCAGTATCCTTGCCAGGAGAATGCCATGAACAGAGAAGCCTGGTAGGCTATAGTCCATGGGGTCACAAAAGAGTAGGACACAGCTGTGTAACCAATGCACAATTTTTATCAAACCCATCGTGCAGCCATAATTTCGGGCAACCACTTCTGTTCTCCGTCTCCGTAGTTCACCTATTTCATAATTTTATTTTAGTAGAATCACATAGTAAGCAGTTTTTTACTCTGATTGCTTTCAGTTAGCATAATGCATTTAAGAATTATCTAAGTTATTCTTTTCTCTTTTCTTTTTTTTGCTAGTAATGTATGATTTTATTTATTTTTGGTTGACATAGCATTGGCATAGAACATTATTTAAGGTTCGTGTTTATAACAATACAGGGTTTTACAGGTAACACTAGTGGTAAAGAACCTGCCTGGAGAAGGGAATGGCAACTTACTCCAGTATTCTTGCCTGGAGAATCCCATGGATAGAAGAGCTTGGTGGGCTGCAGTCCGTAGAGTTGCAAAGAATCGAGGTCCATCTGTCTTGTCATCAATGGCAAAATATCTTGCTTATTCATTCTGTAGGAGTGGGATTTCTAACTTCAATGGTATGTGCATACTTAACTTTTTAAGAAGTTATGGAACTGCTTCTCTGAGTATTTCTACCATTTTGCACTCCTATCCACAATGTATGAGTGATCCAGGTTTCAGTGTTTTCTTCTTCTTTTTTTTTTTTTTCCTTTACTTCAGTTTTTTTTTCCTGTTTCTCTTAATAATATTACAATCATCATAATGATCAACCTATTGTAATATTTACTCTACAGCAGTCATTCTACATGTATAAAGAACATTCTAGATAGAGAATTGAATCATTCTAGTGAATAATGAATGAATCAATAGTGCGGTTTCAACCAGTTTCTGCTTTTGATTTTTAACGTTGTCATTAAAAGGTTGCCATGTTGTTCAACACTAAATGGCACCACTCACATCCTATTCTATAGGTTTTTGCCCTAATTTGATTGTTTTTAGGTCTTCAGTGGATATACACATTGCGCAGAATCATCATGTGGATGTGTTTGCAATTTTATTACTCATCTATCATAGTACACTGTCAAGGCAGATAAAATAATCAAAAACAGTCCCTAAAGCCAATTTTAGAGTCTTTAAAATATATAGGTAAGTATGAATTTGCACAACAGCATAAATTATTTCCCAAAATGTATTTACTAAAAACTCAATGGTATATGATATTCATGTGCTTATTTGAGATGTGTAGTATAAAGGAGAATAGCTGCTAAGGAGAAGATTAGATTTAATATAGTTAAATATTTTTCTGTATTTCTTTACAATTTAGTGACTTTAATACTTTAGAGTAAAGAGAGATCTAGCCAACAGATTATTTTCCAAACTTATTTTTGTTACGGGACTCTTAAGGAATTTATCAGAAAATTTTGAACCTGTAACAGAAGGAAATTAGCACCATTAGAGGAAAACTCACAGTAGCATTTCTTCCAAGTGGTTAATTATTATATGATTCAATTTCCTGCAGGTCATCTGAGAATAGTATCACAAATTGAATGTAAAGTGTATAGTACCTGCAGGAATAAAGTGGATTGGTTAGAATATTTTTATAAAGCAGACATTTGTAGATAGCATCTGTGCATAACAGAACATAAGCAAATGTCAAAGACAATATACAGAATAGTTAGTCTCATAGGAGCACTGGTTTTAGTTGACATTTCTATGGACCCTTCCTATTTTCTGTAATGCTTCCATAGACTGACAGGGAATAGCTCTTACTTAGAAAGGCAAAGATTTCTGCCGCCTGGAGTGTCTGAGGTGTTAAACCTATTATGTTCAATTCAGGTGGTAGCTTTTAAAAAGGACTACAGAGTGCAGCTATGGGAGGCATTCATTCCACTCTTGAGGCCCAAAAGGCTGTGGAGAGTAAAGAAATTTTCTGCCGCCTGGAGTGTCTGGGTGTTATTTTTCATGAATGAATCAATAGTGCGGTTTCAACCAGTTTCTGCTTTTGATTTTTAACGTTGTCATTAAAAGGTTGCCATGTTGTTCAACACTAAATGGCACCACTCACATCCTATTCTATAGGTTTTTGCCCTAATTTGATTGTTTTTAGGTCTTCAGTGGATATACACATTGCGCAGAATCATCATGTGGATGTGTTTGCAATTTTATTACTCATCTATCATAGTACACTGTCAAGGCAGATAAAATAATCAAAACAGTCCCTAAAGCCAATTTTAGAGTCTTTAAAATATATAGGTAAGTATGAATTTGCACAACAGCATAAATTATTTCCCAAAATGTATTTACTAAAAACTCAATGGTATATGATATTCATGTGCTTATTTGAGATGTGTAGTATAAAGGAGAATAGCTGCTAAGGAGAAGATTAGATTTAATATAGTTAAATATTTTTCTGTATTTCTTTACAATTTAGTGACTTTAATACTTTAGAGTAAAGAGAGATCTAGCCAACAGATTATTTTCCAAACTTATTTTTGTTACGGGACTCTTAAGGAATTTATCAGAAAATTTTGAACCTGTAACAGAAGGAAATTAGCACCATTAGAGGAAAACTCACAGTAGCATTTCTTCCAAGTGGTTAATTATTATATGATTCAATTTCCTGCAGGTCATCTGAGAATAGTATCACAAATTGAATGTAAAGTGTATAGTACCTGCAGGAATAAAGTGGATTGGTTAGAATATTTTTATAAAGCAGACATTTGTAGATAGCATCTGTGCATAACAGAACATAAGCAAATGTCAAAGACAATATACAGAATAGTTAGTCTCATAGGAGCACTGGTTTTAGTTGACATTTCTATGGACCCTTCCTATTTTCTGTAATGCTTCCATAGACTGACAGGGAATAGCTCTTACTTAGAAAGGCAAAGATTTCTGCCGCCTGGAGTGTCTGAGGTGTTAAACCTATTATGTTCAATTCAGGTGGTAGCTTTTAAAAAGGACTACAGAGTGCAGCTATGGGAGGCATTCATTCCACTCTTGAGGCCCAAAAGCCTCTGCTGTGGAGAGTAAAATAAAAGAAACATTTTAGATATCTCCAAAGATAACCTAATGCTTTTAACTGTGTATTCCTTCTTAGATGATCTGGGAATGAAGGAAAAAATGGTTTTACTGGGTTTTATTTGTTTATTTGTTCCAAATAGAGATTCAGTGATGTCTGTGTCTTCAGAGATGATCACTTTGTACATTAGATGTAAGACATTAGACTTAAGGCTGCCTCTCAGTTAGTAATTTCAGCATTCCAGAATGTCCAGCTTAATGTATCTATTATCTATCTGCCTATCTAACTTCTCTTCTGGCTTTCTGTTATGAACCACAATTTCTGAAATTAGAAAAAAACAGAAAAACAGGGTTGTATATTGTCACACACTTAAAACAAATCTGGCTCCCTCTCTCTCTCTCTCTCTTACACACACACACACACACACACAAACAATTTCATCTAATATTGCTCTTGGGCAGTTGGAACTATTTCCTATGATTTATAGTACATGATAAAGAACTTGATTATGAAACTGAGCAAAGTTGAGTTAATTTATGGCACAACTCTATCCACTGAAAGTACATGATAAAGCGTGTATTTGAAAATGGTATTGAGGTTAAGTTCATAAATTTCTTTTTGAAGTTTAGGAAGTATCCAGAGACAAGTTCAGCTCTAGTTAATAGCTTCACAGGTCAAAACCAATGTATATTACCTACGCATCTCTCCCCCACTGTTCGTACTTTAGGGCTTGTTTCTAATTCTTTGACCTTCTTCCTTTGATTATTTAATATTCCATCTCCTATAAAATGAATGTCAATAATGAGAAGAAGATATTAAAGGATAAAGGAGAAGGAGTGAAAAGAGAAGCAGCGTTATAGTGTGCTATAATTTGTCCTTTATAGTAGCTAATAGTCTTTTTTTATCTCTATGAATTATATTCATAATTTAATATTACTTAATAATATTCAAAATTTGGTTAAAAATTTACACCAAATATTAACCATTATGTATTAATACATACTGACAGTATATTCATAACTAATTTTTTAATTTCATGCCATGAGCTTTTCCTTAGTTATTTTTATTATTTTTCATCCATCTTTATTCTATGGCATGTGTGGGCCTCCCATTGCAGTGGCCCCTCTTGTTGCAGAGCACTGGCTCTGGGCGCATGCACTCCAGAGCACTGGCTTATCATTGGACACACCTGTCCAGCCACTCTGCAGCACGTGGGATCTTCCAGGGCCAGGGACCGAATTGATGCCCCTTGCACTGCAGAGTGGACCCTTTACCCACAGGACCACCAGGGAAGCCCCATAACTAAAATTATAATCAATACATTGGGAAATGGAGGCAACAGATTCACCTTTAAGCCCTAGTGTTTTTTTTATGTTGAAACATAAAGCATGAAGAATATATTTCTCTCTAATACCAATTCTTTGAGAAGACAATTAAAATAGGTAAACTATTGAGAAAAGCATTCAGGGAATAAAAGAGAAGGCATAAAATTAGGAATGAAGGAAGTATTCTAGCAGAATAGACATTTGAAAAATAAAAGGATATTATTTTTGAGCAACCTTTTGTCATTACATTTGAAAATTGAGATAAAATGGCTGTTTTCAAAAAAAATAATTTGGAGAAGTTGGCCAAAGAAGAAACAAAACTGAATACACCTGATTTTTCTTTTACAGAGGTCAGCAAAGTGCTGTACTAAAAATCATAATTTCCACGCACCATCTTACAGAGATAATCATTGCTATGTAACCATTTTCTACTTAATGAGATATAAGCAGAATTTTGGGGAGTTGCATATTCCACTGGTGTGGACAAATATCTGATATGTATTCACCCTTATAGTATCATACAGAATAGATTCACTGCCCTAAAATTCTCTGAACTCCAACTATTCATCTATCCCTAACTTTCAGCAATCGCTGATTTTTTTTACTGTATCTGAAGTCTTGACTTTTCCAGAATGTTATATAGTTGGAATAATAGAATATGTAGTCTTCTCAGATTGGATCTTTCACTCAGTGATATGCATTAAGGTTCCTCCATCCCATGGACTGGCTGGCTACACTCCATGGAGTCACAAAAGAGTTGGACACAACTTAGCAGCTAAACAGGAGCAACAAAGACAGCAACAAAATGTATTTTTATGATTTAAGAAGTTATTTTCTTTTTAGCATTGAATAGTATTCCTTTGTCTGGATGTACCACAGTTTATTTATCCATTCACTAACTGAAGAATGTTTTGATTGGTTCCAAGTTTTGTTAATTATAAGTAAATCTGCTGAAAAGAATTTGAATGTTTTTGTGTGCGCATAGTCTTCAACTTCTTTTGGATAAATGCCAAGGAATGTGATTGCTGGATCATAGGAATAGGTTTAGTTTTCTAAGAACAATCCCACAGGACCACCAGGGAAGCCCCATAACTAAAATTATAATCAATACATTGGGAAATGGAGGCAACAGATTCACCTTTAAGCCCTAGTGTTTTTTTTATGTTGAAACATAAAGCATGAAGAATATATTTCTCTCTAATACCAATTCTTTGAGAAGACAATTAAAATAGGTAAACTATTGAGAAAAGCATTCAGGGAATAAAAGAGAAGGCATAAAATTAGGAATGAAGGAAGTATTCTAGCAGAATAGACATTTGAAAAATAAAAGGATATTATTTTTGAGCAACCTTTTGTCATTACATTTGAAAATTGAGATAAAATGGCTGTTTTCAAAAAAAATAATTTGGAGAAGTTGGCCAAAGAAGAAACAAAACTGAATACACCTGATTTTTCTTTTACAGAGGTCAGCAAAGTGCTGTACTAAAAATCATAATTTCCACGCACCATCTTACAGAGATAATCATTGCTATGTAACCATTTTCTACTTAATGAGATATAAGCAGAATTTTGGGGAGTTGCATATTCCACTGGTGTGGACAAATATCTGATATGTATTCACCCTTATAGTATCATACAGAATAGATTCACTGCCCTAAAATTCTCTGAACTCCAACTATTCATCTATCCCTAACTTTCAGCAATCGCTGATTTTTTTTACTGTATCTGAAGTCTTGACTTTTCCAGAATGTTATATAGTTGGAATAATAGAATATGTAGTCTTCTCAGATTGGATCTTTCACTCAGTGATATGCATTAAGGTTCCTCCATCCCATGGACTGGCTGGCTACACTCCATGGAGTCACAAAAGAGTTGGACACAACTTAGCAGCTAAACAGGAGCAACAAAGACAGCAACAAAATGTATTTTTATGATTTAAGAAGTTATTTTCTTTTTAGCATTGAATAGTATTCCTTTGTCTGGATGTACCACAGTTTATTTATCCATTCACTAACTGAAGAATGTTTTGATTGGTTCCAAGTTTTGTTAATTATAAGTAAATCTGCTGAAAAGAATTTGAATGTTTTTGTGTGCGCATAGTCTTCAACTTCTTTTGGATAAATGCCAAGGAATGTGATTGCTGGATCATAGGAATAGGTTTAGTTTTCTAAGAAACAACCAAACTGTCTTCCAAAGTGATAGTAGCATTTTACATTTCCACCAGAAATGAATGACAGCCTTGTTGCTTCACTTCCTTGTTAGCATTTAAGGGTATTAGAGTTCCAGATTTTAACCATTCTAATAGGTATGTGGGGGTATCTCATCGCTGTTTTGATTTGAATTTCCCTGATGATATGATGTGGAGCATCATATTATATGCTTATTTGCTCTCTGCATATTTTCTTTAGTGATGTATCTATTAAGATTCTAAATGGCTCGTTTTTAGTAAGTTTTTTTAATTGAGTTTTAACTGTTCTTTGCATATTTTATATAATAGTTCTTTATCAAATGTATATTTTGAAAATATTTTCTCTCAGTCTATGGCTTGTCTTCACACTCTGTTAACACTGTCTCTCCAAGAGTAGAAGTCCAGCTTATTGGTTCTTTTATGCATCATGACTTTGGTGATTCAAGGAGTCATTGCCATAACCAAGTCATGGAGAACTTTCTTCTAGTTTTTTATAATTTTGTACTTCACATTTAGGTCTGTGATTCACTGTGAATTAATTTTTGTTGAGGATGTAAGGTCTGTGTCTAGATTCCTTCTTTTTTTTCTTTTTACATCCAGTGTCCATTTGTTCCAATACCGTTTGTTGAAGAAATTATCTTTGCTCCAAGGTATTGTCTTTGCTCTTTGGCAAAAATCAGTTGCCTATATTTATTTGGATGTATTTGGGGGATCTCTGTTCTATTTTATCAATCTATTTGTCTTTTCTTTGACCAACAATATATGTTTTGATTACTATAGCTTTATAATAAATCTTGAAGTTTGGTAGTATCACTCCTTAAGCTTTGTTACTCTCCTACTATATTATGTTCAATTTGGGGTCATTTGACTCTCCATATAAACTTTAGAATCAGTTTGTTGATCTCTATAAAATGATGTTCTGGGATTTTGATTGATATTCATTAATATATAGATAATTTTGAGAAGAACTGACATTTTGAATGAATTTTCTACTCATTTAACATCTAATCTTCTTTTGAATCTTCTATCCATGAAGATGAAATATCTATCCATTTATATAGTTCTTTGACTTTGTTCATCTGAATTTTGTAGTTTTACATATATAGATATTGTACAGGTTTTGTTAGATTCATTCCTATGTATTTCATTTTGAGGTGCAAATGTAATTAGTTGTTTATTTTAATTTGAAATTCTACTCGTTCATTGCTAGCATAGCAAATTGATCAACAACCTTGTATCCTGCAGCCTTGCTAAAATTGCTTATTAAACCCAGATTTTGTTTTTGTTGGTTTTGATTTCTTGGATTTTTCTACATAGGTAATCATGTCATCTGGGAACAAAGACAATTTTATGTCTTTCTTCCCAATCTGTGTGGCTTTTATTTCCCTTTCTTGTTTTATGGCATTAGTTAAAATGTCTAGAATGATGCCGAAAAGTCATATTTTATATAATAGTTTTTTCAAATGTTATTTAAAACTCTCAGTCTATGGCTTGTCTTCACACTCTGTTAACACTGTCTCTCCAAGAGTAGAAGTCCAGCTTATTGGTTCTTTTATGCATCATGACTTTGGTGATTCAAGGAGTCATTGCCATAACCAAGTCATGGAGAACTTTCTTCTAGTTTTTTATAATTTTGTACTTCACATTTAGGTCTGTGATTCACTGTGAATTAATTTTTGTTGAGGATGTAAGGTCTGTGTCTAGATTCCTTCTTTTTTTTCTTTTTACATCCAGTGTCCATTTGTTCCAATACCGTTTGTTGAAGAAATTATCTTTGCTCCAAGGTATTGTCTTTGCTCTTTGGCAAAAATCAGTTGCCTATATTTATTTGGATGTATTTGGGGGATCTCTGTTCTATTTTATCAATCTATTTGTCTTTTCTTTGACCAACAATATATGTTTTGATTACTATAGCTTTATAATAAATCTTGAAGTTTGGTAGTATCACTCCTTAAGCTTTGTTACTCTCCTACTATATTATGTTCAATTTGGGGTCATTTGACTCTCCATATAAACTTTAGAATCAGTTTGTTGATCTCTATAAAATGATGTTCTGGGATTTTGATTGATATTCATTAATATATAGATAATTTTGAGAAGAACTGACATTTTGAATGAATTTTCTACTCATTTAACATCTAATCTTCTTTTGAATCTTCTATCCATGAAGATGAAATATCTATCCATTTATATAGTTCTTTGACTTTGTTCATCTGAATTTTGTAGTTTTACATATATAGATATTGTACAGGTTTTGTTAGATTCATTCCTATGTATTTCATTTTGAGGTGCAAATGTAATTAGTTGTTTATTTTAATTTGAAATTCTACTCGTTCATTGCTAGCATAGCAAATTGATCAACAACCTTGTATCCTGCAGCCTTGCTAAAATTGCTTATTAAACCCAGATTTTGTTTTTGTTGGTTTTGATTTCTTGGATTTTTCTACATAGGTAATCATGTCATCTGGGAACAAAGACAATTTTATGTCTTTCTTCCCAATCTGTGTGGCTTTTATTTCCCTTTCTTGTTTTATGGCATTAGTTAAAATGTCTAGAATGATGCCGAAAAGTACTCATGAGAGGCAACATTTTTTCCTGTAACTGATCTTAATGGGAAAGCTTCAAGTTTATCACCATTAAATATTATGTTAGTTGTAGTTTTTTTGCAGCCATATTCTTTGTTGAGGAACTTCTCCTTTGTTCATAGTTACTTAGAGTTTTTTTTTTTTTTTTTAATTGTGAATGGGTGTTGGATTTCATTGGACACTTTTTTTTAAAACATATATTGATGTGATTGATCATGTGATTTCTCTCCGTTATCCTGCTGGTATATTATATAAATTTATTTTCAAATATTTAACTAGACTTATGTGCCTGTGATATAATATAGTATAAAAATTAATTTTCAAATTTTTAAATGGACTTATGTACCTGTGGAAATCTCACTAAATCATAGTGTCTAATTAATTTTAGACATTGTTGAATTCAACTTGTTAATTTTTTTTGAGGATATTTGTGTCCACAGTCATAAGAAATACTGATCTGTAATTTCCTTTTCTTGCAGTATTCCCATCTGGTTTTGCTTATCAGGGTGATACTAGTGTCATGGAATGAGAAAGAATTTTATTTGCTTCTATCCTCTGAAAGAGGTTGTAGAGAACTGGAATAATTTCTTCCTTAAATATTTGGTAGAATTCACCAGTGGACACATCCGTGACTGACATTCTTTCTTATAAAAGTTTATTAAGTATTGATTGAAATTTTTAATGGATATAGGCCTATTCAACTTGACTATTACTTCTTATATCATATTTGGCAAATTATGCCTTTCCAAAAATTGGTTTATTTGATCTAGATTATCAAATGTGTGGGCATTGAGTTGTTCATAAAATTAACTTATTATCCTTTCAAAGCAGAGAAAGTGTATAATGAGGTACTACTTTCATTTCTAATATTAATAATGTCTATCCTCTCCTTTTTTTTTGCCTCTTTTTATTGTTTGTTTATTTATTTATTTTTAATCCATCTGTATTCTTTGGCCTGTGTGGGCCTCCCATTGCAGTGACCTCTCTTGTTGCAGAGCACTGGCTCTGGACACATACGCTCCAGAGCACTGGCTTGTAATTGGACACACAGGTCCAGTCGCTCCACGACACATGGGATCTTCCCAGGCCAGGGATCGAGCTGGTGCCCCTTGTACTGCAAGGTGGACTCTTTACCCACTGGACCACCAGGGAAGCCCCGTGTCCTCTCTTTTTTAAAAGATTCATTTAGCCTGCTTAGAGGCTTATCAATTTTGTTGATCTTTTAAGAGAGCCATATTTCTGTTTTATTGATACGCTCAATTGATGTTATCAATTGATTTCCTGCTTTCAATTCCATTGATTTGAGCTCTAGTTATTTTTTTTCTCCTGTTTTCTTTGCAAGTAATATGCTCTTCCTTTTTGTAGTCTTCTAAAGTGGACACTTAGATGACTGATTTTAGATTTTTTTTCTAATACGTGTATTCAATGTTATAAATTTCCCTCTAAGCACTATATTCACTGCATCATATAAATTTTATTAAGTTGAGTTTTCATTTACATTTAGTTCGAAGTACTTGTAAATTTCTCACAAAAGTTCTTCTTTGACCCATGTGTTATATAAACGTGTATTTTAATTCTTCACATTTTGGGGCATTTTCCAATTATCTTATTGTTATTGATTTCTTGTTTAATTCCACTTTTAAGGTGTTTAAAATATGTTTAACTATTTGCTTATCAGGGTGATACTAGCTGAATGAGAAAGAATTTTATTTGCTTCTATCCTCTGAAAGAGGTTGTAGAGAACTGGAATAATTTCTTCCTTAAATATTTGGTAGAATTCACCAGTGGACACATCCGTGACTGACATTCTTTCTTATAAAAGTTTATTAAGTATTGATTGAAATTTTTAATGGATATAGGCCTATTCAACTTGACTATTACTTCTTATATCATATTTGGCAAATTATGCCTTTCCAAAAATTGGTTTATTTGATCTAGATTATCAAATGTGTGGGCATTGAGTTGTTCATAAAATTAACTTATTATCCTTTCAAAGCAGAGAAAGTGTATAATGAGGTACTACTTTCATTTCTAATATTAATAATGTCTATCCTCTCCTTTTTTTTTTGCCTCTTTTTATTGTTTGTTTATTTATTTATTTTTAATCCATCTGTATTCTTTGGCCTGTGTGGGCCTCCCATTGCAGTGACCTCTCTTGTTGCAGAGCACTGGCTCTGGACACATACGCTCCAGAGCACTGGCTTGTAATTGGACATACAGGTCCAGTCGCTCCACGACACATGGGATCTTCCCAGGCCAGGGATCGAGCTGGTGCCCCTTGTACTGCAAGGTGGACTCTTTACCCACTGGACCACCAGGGAAGCCCCGTGTCCTCTCTTTTTTAAAAGATTCATTTAGCCTGCTTAGAGGCTTATCAATTTTGTTGATCTTTTAAGAGAGCCATATTTCTGTTTTATTGATACGCTCAATTGATGTTATCAATTGATTTCCTGCTTTCAATTCCATTGATTTGAGCTCTAGTTATTTTTTTTCTCCTGTTTTCTTTGCAAGTAATATGCTCTTCCTTTTTGTAGTCTTCTAAAGTGGACACTTAGATGACTGATTTTAGATTTTTTTTCTAATACGTGTATTCAATGTTATAAATTTCCCTCTAAGCACTATATTCACTGCATCATATAAATTTTATTAAGTTGAGTTTTCATTTACATTTAGTTCGAAGTACTTGTAAATTTCTCACAAAAGTTCTTCTTTGACCCATGTGTTATATAAACGTGTATTTTTAATTCTTCACATTTTGGGGCATTTTCCAATTATCTTATTGTTATTGATTTCTTGTTTAATTCCACTGTGGTGTGAAAGCGACACTGTATGATTTATATTCATTTAAATTTGATGTGACGTGTCTTATGATCCAAAATGTGGTCTATTGTGTTGACTGTGTAAGGATAGGTTGGGAAGAATATGCATTCTAATGTTCTTGAATGAAGTGGTCCATAGTTATCAGTATATTCAATTAATTAGTGCTGTTTAGTTCAACTATGTCCGTCCTGATTTTCTGCTCAGTGGATATGTTCATTTCTTTCTTTTTTTTTTTAAATATTTATTTATTTATTTTGGGGGGGGGGTGGGGTGGGGAGGAAGGGGTTGGGCGGGTCGCTTCTATTGGCCTTTCATTTGTCTATTTTCATCCATCTTTGTTCTTTGGCTCATGTGGGCCTCCCATCACGGTGGCCTCTGCTGTCACAGAGCACCGGCTCTGGGTGCATGTGCTCCAGAGCTCTGGCTCGGTAATTGGACACATCGGTCCAGTCGCTCTGCGGCATGTGGGATCTTCCCAGGCCAGGGATGGAACTGGCGCCCCTTGCACTGCAAGGCTGTGTCCTTACCCACTGGACCACCAGGGAAGCCCGGATATGTTCATTTCTGACAGAGATATTAAAATTTTCAACTATGATAGTGAATTCACCTATTTCTCTTTGCATCTTATTAGTGTTTGCCACAGACATTTTGACTCTGTTGTTAGGTGCAACACATTATGTCATGTTGGAGAATTAACTCCTTTATTATTATGTAATGTCCTTCTTTTCCTCTCATAACTGTTCTTGTTTTGAAATTTGCTATGAAATTTGTCCAAAATTATCCAAAAAATTTTTTTTGTAGTCTTCTAAAGTGGACACTTAGATGACTGATTTTAGATTTTTTTTCTAATACGTGTATTCAATGTTATAAATTTCCCTCTAAGCACTATATTCACTGCATCATATAAATTTTATTAAGTTGAGTTTTCATTTACATTTAGTTCGAAGTACTTGTAAATTTCTCACAAAAGTTCTTCTTTGACCCATGTGTTATATAAACGTGTATTTTTAATTCTTCACATTTTGGGGCATTTTCCAATTATCTTATTGTTATTGATTTCTTGTTTAATTCCACTGTGGTGTGAAAGCGACACTGTATGATTTATATTCATTTAAATTTGATGTGACGTGTCTTATGATCCAAAATGTGGTCTATTGTGTTGACTGTGTAAGGATAGGTTGGGAAGAATATGCATTCTAATGTTCTTGAATGAAGTGGTCCATAGTTATCAGTATATTCAATTAATTAGTGCTGTTTAGTTCAACTATGTCCGTCCTGATTTTCTGCTCAGTGGATATGTTCATTTCTTTCTTTTTTTTTTAAAATATTTATTTATTTATTTTGGGGGGGAGGTGGGGTGGGGAGGAAGGGGTTGGGCGGGTCGCTTCTATTGGCCTTTCATTTGTCTATTTTCATCCATCTTTGTTCTTTGGCTCATGTGGGCCTCCCATCACGGTGGCCTCTGCTGTCACAGAGCACCGGCTCTGGGTGCATGTGCTCCAGAGCTCTGGCTCGGTAATTGGACACATCGGTCCAGTCGCTCTGCGGCATGTGGGATCTTCCCAGGCCAGGGATGGAACTGGCGCCCCTTGCACTGCAAGGCTGTGTCCTTACCCACTGGACCACCAGGGAAGCCCGGATATGTTCATTTCTGACAGAGATATTAAAATTTTCAACTATGATAGTGAATTCACCTATTTCTCTTTGCATCTTATTAGTGTTTGCCACAGACATTTTGACTCTGTTGTTAGGTGCAACACATTATGTCATGTTGGAGAATTAACTCCTTTATTATTATGTAATGTCCTTCTTTTCCTCTCATAACTGTTCTTGTTTTGAAATTTGCTATGAAATTTGTCCAAAATTACTCCTTTTTAAAATTAATCTGAAATTAGTATATTTTTCCCCTTCAATTTATAGTTAATCTATATGCATCTTCATATTTAAATTGGGTTTCTTGTAGACAACATAAAGTTGGGCATTGTTTTTTGATTCACTCTAATAATTTCTGTATTTTATTGGTATATTTGCACCATTTTTTACACCTTTGACAATTGAAATTATTATTGATATAGTTGACTTAGTATCTGGCATTTTTGATTTTTTTTTTATTTCTTTCCCTTTTTTTTTGTTCCTATTTCTGTCTTCCATTCTTTTATTTTTTATTTTATTTTATTTTTTTTGCCTTTTGTTGTTTTAACTGAGAATTTTGTATGATTCTGTTTTTTCTTCTTTCTTAGAGCATTGGTTATACTTCATATTTTTTTTAAATATATCTATAGAGTTCAAAATATATATGTCTAGGTAATCCAAGTCTACTTTCAAATAATAGTATACTACTATATAGGTAGTGTAAGTACATTATAATAAGATAATACTAATTTTGCCCTTTCATCTTTGTATTATTTGTCATTTTTGCCTCAAGAAACAAGAAAAATTTCAAATAAACAATCTAAACTTACACTTAAACAAACCAGTAAAAGAACCAATTAAGCCCAAAGTTAGTAAAGGAAAGTAAATAAATAAAACAGAGACTAAAAAGACAATAGCAAAGATCAATGAAACTAAGAGCTATTTTTGAAAAGATAAACGCAGTTGACAAACTAATAGGTAAACTCACAAAGAAAAAAGGGAAAGGCCCTGATAAATAAAACCAGAAAAGAAAGGTGAGAACAACAGATATCACAAAAACATTAAAAATTGCGAGAGTATTATAAACAGCTATTTGTCAACATATTAGAAGTCCTAGAAGTGGACAAAGTGTTAGAATCATATAACCCTCCAAGGCTGAGTCATGAAGAAATAGAAAATCTCAATAGACTGATCACTAGTACAGACAATGAAATGTAATAATAATAATAATGAAAGATCCCGTCATGTTGGAGAATTAACTCCTTTATTATTATGTAATGTCCTTCTTTTCCTCTCATAACTGTTCTTGTTTTGAAATTTGCTATGAAATTTGTCCAAAATTACTCCTTTTTAAAATTAATCTGAAATTAGTATATTTTTCCCCTTCAATTTATAGTTAATCTATATGCATCTTCATATTTAAATTGGGTTTCTTGTAGACAACATAAAGTTGGGCATTGTTTTTTGATTCACTCTAATAATTTCTGTATTTTATTGGTATATTTGCACCATTTTTTACACCTTTGACAATTGAAATTATTATTGATATAGTTGACTTAGTATCTGGCATTTTTGATTTTTTTTTTATTTCTTTCCCTTTTTTTTTGTTCCTATTTCTGTCTTCCATTCTTTTATTTTTTATTTTATTTTATTTTTTTTGCCTTTTGTTGTTTTAACTGAGAATTTTGTATGATTCTGTTTTTTCTTCTTTCTTAGAGCATTGGTTATACTTCATATTTTTTTTAAATATATCTATAGAGTTCAAAATATATATGTCTAGGTAATCCAAGTCTACTTTCAAATAATAGTATACTACTATATAGGTAGTGTAAGTACATTATAATAAGATAATACTAATTTTGCCCTTTCATCTTTGTATTATTTGTCATTTTTGCCTCAAGAAACAAGAAAAATTTCAAATAAACAATCTAAACTTACACTTAAACAAACCAGTAAAAGAACCAATTAAGCCCAAAGTTAGTAAAGGAAAGTAAATAAATAAAACAGAGACTAAAAAGACAATAGCAAAGATCAATGAAACTAAGAGCTATTTTTGAAAAGATAAACGCAGTTGACAAACTAATAGGTAAACTCACAAAGAAAAAAGGGAAAGGCCCTGATAAATAAAACCAGAAAAGAAAGGTGAGAACAACAGATATCACAAAAACATTAAAAATTGCGAGAGTATTATAAACAGCTATTTGTCAACATATTAGAAGTCCTAGAAGTGGACAAAGTGTTAGAATCATATAACCCTCCAAGGCTGAGTCATGAAGAAATAGAAAATCTCAATAGACTGATCACTAGTACAGACAATGAAATGTAATAATAATAATAATGAAAGATCCCTTAAAATAAAATCCAGGACTAGATGGCCTCACAAGTGAACTCTACCAAACATTCAAAGATTTAATTCATATCTCTCTCAATCTATTCCAAAAACTTGAAGAGGAGGAATGTTTCCTCATTTACTTTATGAAGCCAACATCACCTTGATACTAGAAACAGAGAAAGGTGACATTAAAAAAAGAAGAAGAAAATTACAGGCTACTATTTCTAACAAAGATGCAAAAACCCTCAAAAAATATTAATGAATGGTAATTCAACAATTCAACAAAAGAATTATACACCATAATCAGCAGGATTTGTGGACAATAATTTATGACAAGGAACAAATAACATAGGATTGAAAAACAATAATCTCTTTTTTAATTAACAGTACTGGGAAAACTGGATGGCCACATGCAAAAAAGTGAAATTAGACCACCATCTCACATCACACACACAAAAGATTAACTCAAAATGGATGAAAACTTGAATGCAAGACTTTAAACCATAAAACTCCTAGAAGAAAACATAGGCAGTATGTTCTTTGACATGGTTTAGCAATATCTTTCTGGATGTTGAATCTAGAATCTAGATTTGATTCTTCAGGCAAGGGAAACAAAAACAAAAGTAAATATATGAGGTTATATTGATGCTTCTGTGTAGTAAAGGAAACGATCAGTCAAACAAAGAGACAATGATATATCTGATAAGGGATTGGTATTAATATTTTTTTAAAAATTCATACAACTCAACAATAAAAAGCAATGTGATTTAGAAATGGACAAAGGGGAGGAGCCGCCGGAACCCGCCCGCCGCGAGGAGCCGCCGGAACCCGCCCGCCGCGAGGAGCCGCCGGAACCCGCCCGCCGCGAGGAGCCGCGGACGCCGCGAGGAGCCGCGGACGCCGCGAGGAGCCGCGGACGCCGCGAGGAGCCGCGGACGCCGCGAGGAGCCGCGAGGCAGGTAAGTTCAGCCACTCCAACTGGAGGGCTTGCTGAACGGAGAGAGGAAGTCGTCCACGGGTTGCTGACCAGGGACCAGGCACGAGTTGGATGGGAAAGCTCGCGTCCGCCTTTGGTACTTAGACACATAACCGGCAGTGGTGGAGGAGCCCGCGCTCCCCTAGAGCTGCAGCAGCAGCGGAGAAAGCCGGGGAAAGAGCAGGAATTGGAGACTACAGGCGGGCGCGCGGTCGAGCCGGGGCGCCCCCCTCCAACACGGGACTGCGCGCGCCGCGGTCTCCGCCCGACTGACTGGGATCAGCCCACCGTCCCGGCCAGCACCCAGTATGGCAGCAAAGCCCTCATTTTGCTGAACACAAAAACAGAAACCACAGCAACCGGCACTGTAAGGGAAAGACCACGCCATCAAGACACCACCATCAAGAGCAGATTGGTTTCCAACAGGCAGATATGAAGATAAAAACCAAGGACAGTATTTAACTTTTTTTTTTTTTCTTTTTTCATTTTTTTCTGCTTGTTTGTGGTGGACTATTTTGCTTATTCAATTGATTGGTTTGGGGTTTATTAGTTTCTTTGTTTATTGGGGGTTTTTTATGTTTGTTTCTTTTTTTGTTTTTTTTTGTAGTTTTCATTTGTTTGATTTATTCTATGTGTTTTTTCTTTGTTTTGGTTTTTTTGTTTTGGTCTCATTATTTTTTTTTTTTTTTGCTCTTTTTAATTTTTAACCTTCTTTTGACTTTTATTATATTTTTTTTAACTCTATTTTAATTCTTGAAAACCTCTAATTCTCTTTTCTCTTCCCTCTTTCCCACTGCTTTCTTTCTCTATGTTCTAAATGTAAAACATCTTCCTAGCTATCAGTATCCTCTAGACAAATTATTTCCTATCTTTCTGTCTGCACTATTCACTTCCAAATGCACTAAACAGTACACACACTAATCTTTGCTACCTAATCCTATAAAATACTTCCAAGACAAATCTTTTCCTTTTTATTACTTATAGACTCTCCTCCTTGTCACCACGAGCACATGTCCTAATTTAAAATTGCTTTCATTGTAATTATCCAAGCCAGGACCTTGTGCTAGATCTATTATTCAGGCACTATTTTAATTAATTCAAAGCTTAACGGGCAAGTATCATCTGTGATTGCATGAGTTGCTAGAAAGATTTCCTGCACCTTATCTCTGTAAAACTGGTCAGTTGTGGGGATTGCTGTATATGTATGTGTATCTTATGATTATGTTAGAAAACATCTGCATGCTTTTATGACTGTCACCCATCAGGGATGCACCTCTTGTTCCTCAGATGCTAGTGTGTGAACTAGTATCACAGAACACCATAGCAAACCAGACATAGAGCCTACACTCCCTGACCAATCATCAAACCAAGGATCCTCGAAGCGGAAGCCCGGATTCCAAGACCCCACACTGATTATCAAAGAACATACAACACTACAGATTATTCGCCTGTAAACAAGGTCTATCACCACCCAAGACACAAGCCACTGAACCCTTCTACAAGGACAAAAACCCAAAGGAAGGGAGAATTCAACCAAGAAGCCTGGTGGGAATAAGAACTCCATACACACAGACACACACAAAGAAACAAAAAGTAACTCATACTGACAGAAACACTATACAAAGATTGGTTTGGGGTTTATTAGTTTCTTTGTTTATTGGGGGTTTTTTATGTTTGTTTCTTTTTTTGTTTTTTTTTGTAGTTTTCATTTGTTTGATTTATTCTATGTGTTTTTTCTTTGTTTTGGTTTTTTTGTTTTGGTCTCATTATTTTATTTTTTTTTTTTGCTCTTTTTAATTTTTAACCTTCTTTTGACTTTTATTATATTTTTTTTAACTCTATTTTAATTCTTGAAAACCTCTAATTCTCTTTTCTCTTCCCTCTTTCCCACTGCTTTCTTTCTCTATGTTCTAAATGTAAAACATCTTCCTAGCTATCAGTATCCTCTAGACAAATTATTTCCTATCTTTCTGTCTGCACTATTCACTTCCAAATGCACTAAACAGTACACACACTAATCTTTGCTACCTAATCCTATAAAATACTTCCAAGACAAATCTTTTCCTTTTTATTACTTATAGACTCTCCTCCTTGTCACCACGAGCACATGTCCTAATTTAAAATTGCTTTCATTGTAATTATCCAAGCCAGGACCTTGTGCTAGATCTATTATTCAGGCACTATTTTAATTAATTCAAAGCTTAACGGGCAAGTATCATCTGTGATTGCATGAGTTGCTAGAAAGATTTCCTGCACCTTATCTCTGTAAAACTGGTCAGTTGTGGGGATTGCTGTATATGTATGTGTATCTTATGATTATGTTAGAAAACATCTGCATGCTTTTATGACTGTCACCCATCAGGGATGCACCTCTTGTTCCTCAGATGCTAGTGTGTGAACTAGTATCACAGAACACCATAGCAAACCAGACATAGAGCCTACACTCCCTGACCAATCATCAAACCAAGGATCCTCGAAGCGGAAGCCCGGATTCCAAGACCCCACACTGATTATCAAAGAACATACAACACTACAGATTATTCGCCTGTAAACAAGGTCTATCACCACCCAAGACACAAGCCACTGAACCCTTCTACAAGGACAAAAACCCAAAGGAAGGGAGAATTCAACCAAGAAGCCTGGTGGGAATAAGAACTCCATACACACAGACACACACAAAGAAACAAAATTAACCTAATAATGAAACGTCAGAGAAACACTGTACAAATGAAGGACCAAGCTAGAGAAACACCACTTCAAATGACAGAGGAGGAGATAGACAAGCTATCTGAAAGAGAATTCAGAAAAACTATACTAATGAGGATGCAAAACACCGAAAACAGAATATTAGAGGAAATTAGTGCATTGAGAAAAGACATGCAGGAAATGAAAAATAAGCAAATAGAGACCACCAACTCAATTGCTGAACTCAAAAATACTATAGAAGGTCTCAACAGTAGAGTATCAGAGGCTGAAGAACGGATAAGTGAGCTGGAAGACAGAATGGTGGAAATAAGTGCTGAAGAACAGAACAAAGCCCAAAGAATTAAAAGAACTGAGGATAGCCTCAGAGACCTATGGGACAATATTAAACGCACCAACATTAGAATTATAGGAGTTCCAGAAGAAGAGAAGTAAGACTATGAAAAAATTCTTGAAGAGGTTATAGTTGAAAACTTCCCCAGCATGGGAAAGGAGATAGTCAGCCAAGTCAAAGAAGCACAAAGAGTTCCATTCAGGAGAAACCCCAGAAGAAACACACCAAGGCACATACTAATCAAACTAACGCAGACTAAATATAAAGACAGATTACTAAAAGCAGCTAGGAGCAAACAACAAATAACATATAAAGGAAACCCCATACGTTTAACTGCGGATCTCTCAACAGAAACCCTACAGGCCAGAAGAGAATGGCAAGATACATTTAAACGGCTAAAAGAGAATAACCTGCAACCACGAATTCTCTACCCAGCAAGAATCTCATTCAGAATCGATGGTGAAGTCAAAAGCTTCACAGACAAGCAAAAACTAAAAGAATTCTGTACCACAAAACCAGCCCTACAACAAGTGTTAAAGGACCTGATATAGCCAATAAATACAAGAGTAGGAGAAGCCTTACAAATCAAACCCCAAATTTCTAAGAAGATGACAATAGGAACATTCGTATCAATAATTACTTTGAATGTAAATGGACTAAATGCTCCAACCAAACGACACAGGCTGGCTGAATGGATCCAGAAGCAAGACCCATATATATGCTGTTTACAAGAGACCCACTTCAGACCTAGAGACACTCATAGACTGAAAGTGAAAGGCTGGAAAAAGATATTTCATGCAAATGGAAATCAAAAGAAAGCTGGAGTAGCAATCCTTATATCAGACAAAATAGACTTTAAAGTAAAGAAGATTCTAAGAGACAAGGCAGGTCACTACATCATGATTAAGGGATCTATCCAAGAGGAAGACATAACAGTCATGAATATCTACGCACCCAACACAGGGGCACCTCAATACATAAGACAGGTACTTTCAGACATAAAAGAAGAAATCAACAATAACACAATAATAGTAGGAGACTTTAACACTCCTCTCACACCAATGGACAGATCAACAAAACAGAAAATTAATAAAGAAACACAAGCCTTAAATGCCACACTGGAAAAGATGGACCTCATCGATATCTTTAGGACGTTCCATCCAAAAGCAGAAGAATACACTTTCTTCTCAAGCGCTCACGGAACATTCTCCAGGATAGACCACATCTTGGGCCACAAATCTAACCTCAGTCAGTTCAAGAAAACCGAAATTATATCAACCATCTTCTCGGACCACAATGCAATGAGACTGGAGATCAACTACCAGACAAAGAAACACATGGAGATTAAACAGCACATACCTAAAAAACCAACTGATCATTGAGGAAATCAAAGGAGAAATTAAACAATTCCTAGAAGAAAATGACAATGAACACACGACAGTGCAAAACCTATGGGATACAGCAAAAGCAGTTCTAAGAGGGAAATTTATAGCAATACAATCCCACCTCTAGAAACTAGGAAAATATGAAGCAGATGACCTAACCCTCCGCTTAAAACAGTTGGAGAAAGAAGAACAAAAACATCCCAGAGCCAGCAGAAGAAGAGAAATCATAAAGATCAGAGCAGAAATAAATGAGAAAGAAACAAAAGAAACAATAGTAAAGATAAATAAAACAAAAAGCTGGTTCTTTGAAAAGGTAAACAAAATTGACAAGCCACTGGCCAGACTCATTAAGAAAAAGAGAGAGAAGAACCAGATCAACAAAATCAAAAACGAAAAAGGAGAGATTACAACAGATAATGCAGAAATCCAAAGGATTCTAAGAGACTATTATGAATAGCTATATGGCAACAAACTGGACAACCTGGAAGAAATGGACAGTTTCTTGGACAGGATTAATCTCCCAAGACTGAGCCAGGAAGAAACAGAAACTTTGAACAACCCAATCACAAGCTCAGAAATCAACTTTGTGATTAAAAATCTACCCAAAAATAAAAGCCCAGGACCAGATGGCTTCACAGCCGAATTCTACCAAACATTTAAAGAAGAGCTAATGCCTGTCCTTCTAAAACTCTTTCAAAAAATTGCACAGGAAGGAAAACTCCCAAACACATTCTACGAGGCCACCATCACCCTGATACCCAAACCAGGCAAAGACAACACAAAAAAGGAAAAGATGGACCTCATCGATATCTTTAGGACGTTCCATCCAAAAGCAGAAGAATACACTTTCTTCTCAAGCGCTCACGGAACATTCTCCAGGATAGACCACATCTTGGGCCACAAATCTAACCTCAGTCAGTTCAAGAAAACCGAAATTATATCAACCATCTTCTCGGACCACAATGCAATGAGACTGGAGATCAACTACCAGAAAAAAAAACCTAAAAACAGAAACACATGGAGATTAAACAGCACATACCTAAAAAACCAACTGATCATTGAGGAAATCAAAGGAGAAATTAAACAATTCCTAGAAGAAAATGACAATGAACACACGACAGTGCAAAACCTATGGGATACAGCAAAAGCAGTTCTAAGAGGGAAATTTATAGCAATACAATCCCACCTCTAGAAACTAGGAAAATATGAAGCAGATGACCTAACCCTCCGCTTAAAACAGTTGGAGAAAGAAGAACAAAAACATCCCAGAGCCAGCAGAAGAAGAGAAATCATAAAGATCAGAGCAGAAATAAATGAGAAAGAAACAAAAGAAACAATAGTAAAGATAAATAAAACAAAAAGCTGGTTCTTTGAAAAGGTAAACAAAATTGACAAGCCACTGGCCAGACTCATTAAGAAAAAGAGAGAAGAACCAGATCAACAAAATCAAAAACGAAAAAGGAGAGATTACAACAGATAATGCAGAAATCCAAAGGATTCTAAGAGACTATTATGAATAGCTATATGGCAACAAACTGGACAACCTGGAAGAAATGGACAGTTTCTTGGACAGGATTAATCTCCCAAGACTGAGCCAGGAAGAAACAGAAACTTTGAACAACCCAATCACAAGCTCAGAAATCAACTTTGTGATTAAAAATCTACCCAAAAATAAAAGCCCAGGACCAGATGGCTTCACAGCCGAATTCTACCAAACATTTAAAGAAGAGCTAATGCCTGTCCTTCTAAAACTCTTTCAAAAAATTGCACAGGAAGGAAAACTCCCAAACACATTCTACGAGGCCACCATCACCCTGATACCCAAACCAGGCAAAGACAACACAAAAAAGGAAAACTATAGGCCAATTTCACTGATGAACTTAGATGCCAAGATCCTCAACAAAATCCTAGCAAACAGAATTCAACGACATGTCAAAAAACTCATACATCACGATCAAGTTGGGTTCATCCCAGGCATGCAAGGATTCTTCAACATCCGCAAATCAATCAACGTGATACACCATATCAACAAGTTGAAAGACAAAAATCACATGATCATCTCAATAGATGCAGAAAAAGCCTTTGACAGAGTACAACACCCATTTATGATCAAAACTCTTCAGAAAATGGGCATAGAAGGAACCTATCTCAACATAATAAAAGCCATCTATGAGAAACCTACAGCGAACATAATTGTTAATGGTGAAAAATTGAAAGCATTCCCTCTAAGATCAGGAACAAGACAGGGGTGCCCACTTTCACCACTGTTATTCAACATAGTCCTGGAAGTCCTAGCAACAGCAATAAGACAAGAGAAAGAAATAAAAGGAATCCAGGTTGGAAAGGAAGAAGTCAAGCTCTCTCTTTTTGCAGACGACATGATATTATACATAAAAAATCCCAAAGACACGGTTACAAGGCTACTAGAACTAATCAATGAATTCAGCAAAGTTGCAGGATATAAAGTCAACACACAGAAGTCACTGGCATTCCTATACACAAACAATGAAAAATCAGAAAATGAAATCAAAGAGGCAATCCCCTTCACCATTGCAACCAAAAGAATCAAATATCTAGGAATAAACCTACCCAAAGAAACAAAAGAATTGTACACAGAAAATTACAAGACACTCATGAGAGACATTAAAGAAGACTTAAACAGATGGAGAGATATTCCATGTTCCTGGATTGGAAGAATCAATATTGTGAAAATGACCATACTTCCAAATATCATCTACAGATTCAATGCAATACCTATTCAACTACCACTGACATGTTTCACAGAACTAGACCAAATAATAACACAGTTCATATGGAAACACAGAAGACCTCGAATAGCCAAAGCAATCCTGAGGAAGAAAAATGGAGTTGGAGGGATCAGCCTCCCCAACTTCAGACTCTACTACAAAGCAACAGTCCTCAAGACAGTATGGTACTGGCAAAAAAACCAAACAATAAAAATCCAGACACCCGTTCATTTTTAAAGGAGGAGAAACTATAAACCATCAAAAAATCGATAAAAACCCGTTGGGTTCATCCCAGGCATGCAAGGATTCTTCAACATCCGCAAATCAATCAACGTGATACACCATATCAACAAGTTGAAAGACAAAAATCACATGATCATCTCAATAGATGCAGAAAAAGCCTTTGACAGAGTACAACACCCATTTATGATCAAAACTCTTCAGAAAATGGGCATAGAAGGAACCTATCTCAACATAATAAAAGCCATCTATGAGAAACCTACAGCGAACATAATTGTTAATGGTGAAAAATTGAAAGCATTCCCTCTAAGATCAGGAACAAGACAGGGGTGCCCACTTTCACCACTGTTATTCAACATAGTCCTGGAAGTCCTAGCAACAGCAATAAGACAAGAGAAAGAAATAAAAGGAATCCAGGTTGGAAAGGAAGAAGTCAAGCTCTCTCTTTTTGCAGACGACATGATATTATACATAAAAAATCCCAAAGACACGGTTACAAGGCTACTAGAACTAATCAATGAATTCAGCAAAGTTGCAGGATATAAAGTCAACACACAGAAGTCACTGGCATTCCTATACACAAACAATGAAAAATCAGAAAATGAAATCAAAGAGGCAATCCCCCTTCACCATTGCAACCAAAAGAATCAAATATCTAGGAATAAACCTACCCAAAGAAACAAAAGAATTGTACACAGAAAATTACAAGACACTCATGAGAGACATTAAAGAAGACTTAAACAGATGGAGAGATATTCCATGTTCCTGGATTGGAAGAATCAATATTGTGAAAATGACCATACTTCCAAATATCATCTACAGATTCAATGCAATACCTATTCAACTACCACTGACATTATTCACAGAACTAGACCAAATAATAACACAGTTCATATGGAAACACAGAAGACCTCGAATAGCCAAAGCAATCCTGAGGAAGAAAAATGGAGTTGGAGGGATCAGCCTCCCCAACTTCAGACTCTACTACAAAGCAACAGTCCTCAAGACAGTATGGTACTGGCACAAAAACAGAACTATAGATCAATGGAACAAGATTGAGAACCCAGAGATCAACCCACGCACCTATGGGTACCTTATTTTTGATAAAGGAGGAGAAACTATAAAATGGGACAAAGACAGCCTCTTTAACAAGTGGTGCTGGGAGAATTGGACAGCTACATGCAAAAAAATGAAATTGGAACATTCCCTGACGCCATACACTAAGATCAACTCAAAATGGATTAAAGACCTCAATGTAAGACCAGAAACCATCAAACTCTTAGAGGAGAATATAGGCAAAACCCTCAAGGACATCAATCAAAGCAAGATCTTCTCTGACCCACCAACTAAAATAGCAGAACTGAAAAGAAAAATGAACATATGGGACCTTATGAAACTTAAAAGCTTTTGTACAGCAAAAGAAATTACAAAAAAGTTCAACAGACACCCCACAGAGTGGGAGAAAATCATAGCAAATGAAACAACAGACAAAGAATTAATCTCCAAAATCTACAAGCAACTCAGACAACTCAGCACAGGGAAAATGAGCAGCCCAATCAAAAAATGGGAAAAAGATCTAAAGAGACGCCTCTCCAAAGAGGACATACAAATGGTCCAAAAATACATGAAACGATGCTCAACCTCGCTTATTATCAGAGAAATGCAAATTAAAACCACAATGAGATACCACCTCACACCTGTCAGAATGGCCATCATCAACAAATCGACAGACAACAAATGCTGGAGAGGGTGTGGAGAAAACGGAACCCTCTTGCATTGCTGGTGGGAATGTAAATTAATACAACCTCTATGGAAGACAATATGGAGATTCCTTAAAAAACTAAAAATAGAAGCACCCTATGACCCAGCAATCCCACTATTAGGCCTATATCCTGATGAAATCAAAACTGAAAGAGGCACCTGTACCCCAATGTTCATTGCAGCTCTCTATACAATAGCCAGAACATGGAAGCAACCTAGATGTCCATCGACAAACGAATGGATCCAGAAGCTCTGGTACATATATACAATGGAATACTACTCAGCTGTTAAAAGAAATGCAGAAGACTCAGTCCTAATGAGGTGGCTGGCTCTAGAACCTATCATAAAAAGTGAAGTAAGTCAAAAAGAGAAAGACAAGTATAGTATACTAACTCATATATATGGGATCTAGTAAGATGGTCATGATAACACACACAGTGAACTCATGAAAAAACAGAGAATAGACATAAAGACATTGTGGAGACCGAACAATGGGAGGGAGTAACATGGGAACCTATACTGTCATGTGTAGAAAAGATAGCTATTGTCATTGTGCTAGGGGAATAGGAATACCTACAACCACTTGGAGCAATGGTCTGGAGGGATTGGGGGGGGAACCTGGGTGGGGGGAGGGTCAAGGGATATGCATCTGATTGATCTGGGAACATACATGTACAAAAATAAATAAATAAATAAATAAATAAAAGATAAAAAAAAAAAAGAAAAAAACAACAGAGGACAATAAACATGAACTTTAAACACACAAAAAATAAAAAAATAAAAAGTAAATAAAAGTAGAAAAAAAAAAAAAAAAGAAATGGACAAAGGAGCTGAATAGATTTTTTTCCAAAGAAGAAATACAGATGGCCAACATACACATCACTGCAGAAGTAGAAATATAAAATCATACAGATGAAACATATATAATGTTATAAATCAATCATCTCAATAAACATTTTAGAATGAATAAGAAAAACAAAAGCTTTTATTTTACATTCTCTTCTTGATATTCTTTCTTGTTTATGTAAATCTGAGTTTCTAAACTTTTTTCTTCTCTCTAAAGAACTTTGAGACATTTTTTATTTTGAAAAGGCAGGTCTAAGGGCCATAAATTATCTAAATTTTTATTTGAAAAACTGTTTATTTTTCCTTCACCACTGACATAATTTTGCAGGATACAGAATTCTAAATAGGTAGAGTTTTCTCTCAACACTTTAACTATTTCAATCCAGTCTTTTCTTGCCAGTACAGTTTCTGAGGAGAAGTTATATGTACTTTATAGTTCTAGATTTTGTATTTTTTTGTAGTTTCCATTCTCTGCTTTGACTCTCTATTTGTTTATTAAGGTCATATGTTCATTTAATTCCTTGAACATACTTTCATTTCATTAATTGGATATATTTTTACTGGCTACTTCCAAGACATTTTTGCTAAATCCAACCTATGGGTCACCCAAGAGTTGATTCTTATTGTCTGCCTTTCAACTTAACTATGGTAACATTTTCCCATATCTTCACATGTCTTGTATTATTTTATTGTATAGGTTTTGGAATTTTGGATAACATGTTTGGGATCTAGTAAGATGGTCATGATAACACACACAGTGAACTCATGAAAAACAGAGAATAGACATAAAGACAGTGTGGAGACCGAACAATGGGAGGGAGTAACATGGGAACCTATACTGTCATGTGTAGAAAAGATAGCTATTGTCATTGTGCTAGGGGAATAGGAATACCTACAACCACTTGGAGCAATGGTCTGGAGGGATTGGGGGGGGAACCTGGGTGGGGGGAGGGTCAAGGGATATGCATCTGATTGATCTGGGAACATACATGTACAAAAATAAATAAATAAATAAAAGAAAAAAAAAGAAAAAAAAAACAGAGAAAAATAAACAATAACTTTAAACACACAAAAAATAAAAAAATAAAAAGTAAATAAAAGTAGAAAAAAAAAAAAAAAAGAAATGGACAAAGGAGCTGAATAGATTTTTTTCCAAAGAAGAAATACAGATGGCCAACATACACATCACTGCAGAAGTAGAAATATAAAATCATACAGATGAAACATATATAATGTTATAAATCAATCTTATCTCAATAAACATTTTAGAATGAATAAGAAAAACAAAAGCTTTTATTTTACATTCTCTTCTTGATATTCTTTCTTGTTTATGTAAATCTGAGTTTCTAAACTTTTTTCTTCTCTCTAAAGAACTTTGAGACATTTTTTATTTTGAAAAGGCAGGTCTAAGGGCCATAAATTATCTAAATTTTTATTTGAAAAACTGTTTATTTTTCCTTCACCACTGACATAATTTTGCAGGATACAGAATTCTAAATAGGTAGAGTTTTCTCTCAACACTTTAACTATTTCAATCCAGTCTTTTCTTGCCAGTACAGTTTCTGAGGAGAAGTTATATGTACTTTATAGTTCTAGATTTTGTATTTTTTTGTAGTTTCCATTCTCTGCTTTGACTCTCTATTTGTTTATTAAGGTCATATGTTCATTTAATTCCTTGAACATACTTTCATTTCATTAATTGGATATATTTTTACTGGCTACTTCCAAGACATTTTTGCTAAATCCAACCTATGGGTCACCCAAGAGTTGATTCTTATTGTCTGCCTTTCAACTTAACTATGGTAACATTTTCCCATATCTTCACATGTCTTGTATTATTTTATTGTATAGTGGAAATTTTGGATAACATGTTGTTAAGTCTTTAGACTTTATATTCTTTTGAAGAGTGTTTAGTTTTGTATTAGTATTCAGTTATTATTGGATCACCTAAACCTGTTTATACTTGATTTTTTACCTTCTTAAGGCTAATCTGAGCAAACCCATTGGCCGGTCCGATCCCTATTTGGCAAAGAGTGGTGGCAGTCTCATCTTTTTTTCCTTGGAGACACATGTTTGAGTTTGGGGCATCCAGATAAGTTGAGATTTGAAGTGAATCCCAAAGAGAAGAAAGCTATTGAGAAAGGAAGTCCCCAATCTGTTTGTAATCTCTTCTTACATACAACTCTAGAGCCATAAGGCAGAGTGAAACTGCAAGAAGTCCAGCAAGAAACAGCAGTCAGGATCCTAAAAACCTGGGCACCCACTCTCTAGTAAGAGAGAGAGAGACAGAGCGAGGCTGGGCTGGAGCTCTAATCCTGTTCAGATAAACATCTCAACCTTGCCCTGAAGGGCCCAGAGAGGCCTAAAATAGAGCAGCCAGGCCAAAACAAACCCTAAAGGAACACTTGGCAAGATTATAATGATTTGCTTGCTCCCTGCCTGCCAAAAAAACAGACAAACAAAAAAAACTGGCTAACCTTCTTAGGAGGAAGGTAACATCTACCTATATTTTTTCATCCAAAATGCTCAACATCTAATAAAATGATGAGTCATGCTAAAATCTGGGACAAAATTATCAGAAACCAGGAGAAAAATGGTTAGCTGTTGAAACAGATATCAACAGATATTAGATTTTCAAACAGAAATTTTAAAATATCATTTATATTAATCTATCTTAAAAACAGGGGAAGGATTGAGAATTCCAATAGATTCCTGGAACCCATGACTGGAAATTACAGGAACTTAAAAAATCACTAGTTAGATTTATAGGTAGAGTTTTTTATATTTTTTTTAGTCTTTCCATAGTTCTAGATTTTGTATTTTTTTGTAGTTTCCATTCTCTGCTTTGACTCTCTATTTGTTTATTAAGGTCATATGTTCATTTAATTCCTTGAACATACTTTCATTTCATTAATTGGATATATTTTTACTGGCTACTTCCAAGACATTTTTGCTAAATCCAACCTATGGGTCACCCAAGAGTTGATTCTTATTGTCTGCCTTTCAACTTAACTATGGTAACATTTTCCCATATCTTCACATGTCTTGTATTATTTTATTGTATAGTGGAAATTTTGGATAACATGTTGTTAAGTCTTTAGACTTTATATTCTTTTGAAGAGTGTTTAGTTTTGTATTAGTATTCAGTTATTATTGGATCACCTAAACCTGTTTATACTTGATTTTTTACCTTCTTAAGGCTAATCTGAGCAAACCCATTGGCCGGTCCGATCCCTATTTGGCAAAGAGTGGTGGCAGTCTCATCTTTTTTTCCTTGGAGACACATGTTTGAGTTTGGGGCATCCAGATAAGTTGAGATTTGAAGTGAATCCCAAAGAGAAGAAAGCTATTGAGAAAGGAAGTCCCCAATCTGTTTGTAATCTCTTCTTACATACAACTCTAGAGCCATAAGGCAGAGTGAAACTGCAAGAAGTCCAGCAAGAAACAGCAGTCAGGATCCTAAAAACCTGGGCACCCACTCTCTAGTAAGAGAGAGAGAGACAGAGCGAGGCTGGGCTGGAGCTCTAATCCTGTTCAGATAAACATCTCAACCTTGCCCTGAAGGGCCCAGAGAGGCCTAAAATAGAGCAGCCAGGCCAAAACAAACCCTAAAGGAACACTTGGCAAGATTATAATGATTTGCTTGCTCCCTGCCTGCCAAAAAAACAGACAAACAAAAAAAACTGGCTAACCTTCTTAGGAGGAAGGTAACATCTACCTATATTTTTTCATCCAAAATGCTCAACATCTAATAAAATGATGAGTCATGCTAAAATCTGGGACAAAATTATCAGAAACCAGGAGAAAAATGGTTAGCTGTTGAAACAGATATCAACAGATATTAGATTTTCAAACAGAAATTTTTAAAATATCATTTATATTAATCTATCTTAAAAACAGGGGAAGGATTGAGAATTCCAATAGATTCCTGGAACCCATGACTGGAAATTACAGGAACTAAAATTAAGAACTCACTAGTTAGATTTAATAAGAGATCAGACGTTCCAAATAGAAGATTCATGAACTGGAAGACTAGTCAATAGAAACTATTCATATTGAAGTATGGAGAGAGGAAAAATAAAATTACTGAAAAGCATAAAAGAAACATGTGAATCTAATTAATCAGTCTCAAAACATTATAGAGAATGACACAATAGCTGTGTTTGGAAATACACTAGCCAAATTTTTCCAGAATTCAACAAAGACCTAAAACTACTGACTGAAAAATCTCTACCAATCACATTGTGCCTGTAAACAGATGATGTAATAGACATGGGTGAGTATGCAGAAGTGTCCTACAATATAGTCGAGGGTCTCTAACCTATCTAGGTTAGCTGAAACTTTCTAAAGAAGATAAAAATATATAGCCAAATTAGAAATTATTAAAACACAGTATATTTAAATCAACCAGAACTTACTGAGTGTCAATGCTGTATATATCATGAGTAGTTTTAAAAATCTATTGAGGGTACTATATACACAGCAAACACAGTATTGCAGTTTAAAATTAATTTTAAGCTTGCAGTACGATTTAATAATTATGTGTTGATTTACCAGGAATGAAGACAATGATAGTAAGATGTGAATTATCTTTTTTTAAAAGGATGCAGCCTGTTCAGATAAACATCTCAACCTTGCCCTGAAGGGCCCAGAGAGGCCTAAAATAGAGCAGCCAGGCCAAAACAAACCCTAAAGGAACACTTGGCAAGATTATAATGATTTGCTTGCTCCCTGCCTGCCAAAAAAACAGACAAACAAAAAAAACTGGCTAACCTTCTTAGGAGGAAGGTAACATCTACCTATATTTTTTCATCCAAAATGCTCAACATCTAATAAAATGATGAGTCATGCTAAAATCTGGGACAAAATTATCAGAAACCAGGAGAAAAATGGTTAGCTGTTGAAACAGATATCAACAGATATTAGATTTTCAAACAGAAATTTTTAAAATATCATTTATATTAATCTATCTTAAAAACAGGGGAAGGATTGAGAATTCCAATAGATTCCTGGAACCCATGACTGGAAATTACAGGAACTAAAATTAAGAACTCACTAGTTAGATTTAATAAGAGATCAGACGTTCCAAATAGAAGATTCATGAACTGGAAGACTAGTCAATAGAAACTATTCATATTGAAGTATGGAGAGAGGAAAAATAAAATTACTGAAAAGCATAAAAGAAACATGTGAATCTAATTAATCAGTCTCAAAACATTATAGAGAATGACACAATAGCTGTGTTTGGAAATACACTAGCCAAATTTTTCCAGAATTCAACAAAGACCTAAAACTACTGACTGAAAAATCTCTACCAATCACATTGTGCCTGTAAACAGATGATGTAATAGACATGGGTGAGTATGCAGAAGTGTCCTACAATATAGTCGAGGGTCTCTAACCTATCTAGGTTAGCTGAAACTTTCTAAAGAAGATAAAAATATATAGCCAAATTAGAAATTATTAAAACACAGTATATTTAAATCAACCAGAACTTACTGAGTGTCAATGCTGTATATATCATGAGTTAGATTTAAAAATCTATTGAGGGTACTATATACACAGCAAACACAGTATTGCAGTTTAAAATTAATTTTAAGCTTGCAGTACGATTTAATAATTATGTGTTGATTTACCAGGAATGAAGACAATGATAGTAAGATGTGAATTATCTTAAAAGGATGGGCTAGAGTTGCAATGCATGAAAATAATATGTATGGTATTGGTATATGAGTCACAATAAAGCAAATCTTGGATTTTCCCCAGTGGCTCAGACAGTAAAGAATCTGCCTGCAATGCATGAGACCCAGGTTCGATCCCTGGGTTGAGAAGATCCCCTGGAGAAAGAAATGGCTGCCCACTCCAGTATACTTGTCTGGGAAACCCCCATGGGCAGAGGAGCCTGGGGGGCTATCAGCCATGGGGTCACAAAGAGTCAGACAAGGCTGGGTGGCCAACACTTTCACTTCACTTAATTTTCAAACCGGCTTCCACAAATCCCTGAGAACTTTTGGAAATATTTCCAAAGATGTCATTATGAGAGTGAGGATCACTGTTTGGGTATAATCTAGAAGAATAAATTTGAACTAAAAGAAATATATTTTATTGCATAATAAAAAAGAGAATTTGGGGTAGCTGTCATGCAGTTGATGAGTAAAACAATGTCCTAGGGACAGCAGTGACTCTGGATAAAGAATAACTTGGAAAAGACTTATGATAGAGAGAATATACTCCATAAATAATGATAATTGACCAAGTTCAGAGGGGGAAAAAAATGACCACTGAGAAATTACTGTATTCTGACCACCCAAGGCATTTTAAGAAAGCAAACATATGCCATTGAAATATTTTTAATTCTGTACTGTTTTGTACCTCCTTTCCCTTTTGCCACAAGCCATTAGTTAAAGTCTATTACACACAAGATTATGCTATTGATGCTTTGGTAATTAAAGGAGAAATTAAGCACATACATCTTTGGGAGTAAAATGATATGCAAAGAGTTCAAAAGTTACAAGGAACAATAGGGCAAGTGCAGTTGAGAATTGAGAACTGCAATCTGAGAGCAGGGATTTGAACTAATTACTGAATAAAACCCCATGGCCTACACCCACAAATCTTCAGAAATTTGAGCAAGCTCTAACTTTTCACTATATACACAGCAAACACAGTATTGCAGTTTAAAATTAATTTTAAGCTTGCAGTACGATTTAATAATTATGTGTTGATTTACCAGGAATGAAGACAATGATAGTAAGATGTGAATTATCTTAAAAGGATGGGCTAGAGTTGCAATGCATGAAAATAATATGTATGGTATTGGTATATGAGTCACAATAAAGCAAATCTTGGATTTTCCCCAGTGGCTCAGACAGTAAAGAATCTGCCTGCAATGCATGAGACCCAGGTTCGATCCCTGGGTTGAGAAGATCCCCTGGAGAAAGAAATGGCTGCCCACTCCAGTATACTTGTCTGGGAAATCCCATGGACAGAGGAGCCTGGTGGGCTATCAGCCATGGGGTCACAAAGAGTCAGACAAGGCTGGGTGGCCAACACTTTCACTTCACTTAATTTTCAAACCGGCTTCCACAAATCCCTGAGAACTTTTGGAAATATTTCCAAAGATGTCATTATGAGAGTGAGGATCACTGTTTGGGTATAATCTAGAAGAATAAATTTGAACTAAAAGAAATATATTTTATTGCATAATAAAAAAGAGAATTTGGGGTAGCTGTCATGCAGTTGATGAGTAAAACAATGTCCTAGGGACAGCAGTGACTCTGGATAAAGAATAACTTGGAAAAGACTTATGATAGAGAGAATATACTCCATAAATAATGATAATTGACCAAGTTCAGAGGGGGAAAAAAATGACCACTGAGAAATTACTGTATTCTGACCACCCAAGGCATTTTAAGAAAGCAAACATATGCCATTGAAATATTTTTAATTCTGTACTGTTTTGTACCTCCTTTCCCTTTTGCCACAAGCCATTAGTTAAAGTCTATTACACACAAGATTATGCTATTGATGCTTTGGTAATTAAAGGAGAAATTAAGCACATACATCTTTGGGAGTAAAATGATATGCAAAGAGTTCAAAAGTTACAAGGAACAATAGGGCAAGTGCAGTTGAGAATTGAGAACTGCAATCTGAGAGCAGGGATTTGAACTAATTACTGAATAAAACCCCATGGCCTACACCCACAAATCTTCAGAAATTTGAGCAAGCTCTAACTTTTCTATAAGAAATGGGATGGGGCTATACAAATGTAGTTAGCTGTTAAAAGTATAGACGCTTACAAAAGCCTGTGGAGTGAAGAACATTTGGATTATATTTATAATTCCAACATTTAGGAGGCTTGTCAGGGCATAATTTTAAGAGGACAGAAATTCTGTCTTTTATCATATTCCATGATTTTGAAAGTTATGGGCTCTTATAATTTTCAACTACAGTGAAATTGTCTCTCCATATTATTTTTCTGACCTGGTAAAGGGAGTCAGGCAGGCTTCAATTCTGGGTGGATTTTGTGACTCAGGCCATCATTTCTGCAAAATTTAGGAAGTTTATAGAAGCTATAGAAAAGTTTATAAAGAGTCACATTTCTTAATCCTTCACGAAGTATAATTTATAAAATACCATTTATTTTCATCTGAATTTCTAATGAGTAATGTAAATTTTTTAAAGATTAATCATCTAAACTGTGAGAATTGTTGACTGTGAATTTCTTGGAATGCAGAACTGTGTTTACTTTCAACCTCAGCATCTGGAGCAGAGTCTCATCTGTTGAATTTATCATCTAAATGGCATAGCAGTGACACAAAAAGGAGACAGTGCAGTTCTGTGGAGCCTAACACTTATTGAATTTAGGAAGCCATCTTTATTGAAAGGCATTAAAAATTGCCAGTAAGAAATTAAGTAGAGGAATCTGAGTATCTCTATGCTGCAGGTTCACCAACTTCATGGGAAAGTGAGGTAAAATACAGTAAGAAGTGTTACTTTGTGACTCTTGGCGACCCCATGGTCTATAGACCACCAGGCTCCTCTGTCCATGGAATTCTCCAGGCAAGCATACTGGAGTGGGTTGCCATTTCCTCCTCCAGGGGATTTTAAGAAAGCAAACATATGCCATTGAAATATTTTTAATTCTGTACTGTTTTGTACCTCCTTTCCTTTTGCCACAAGCCATTAGTTAAAGTCTATTACACACAAGATTATGCTATTGATGCTTTGGTAATTAAAGGAGAAATTAAGCACATACATCTTTGGGAGTAAAATGATATGCAAAGAGTTCAAAAGTTACAAGGAACAATAGGGCAAGTGCAGTTGAGAATTGAGAACTGCAATCTGAGAGCAGGGATTTGAACTAATTACTGAATAAAACCCCATGGCCTACACCCACAAATCTTCAGAAATTTGAGCAAGCTCTAACTTTTCTATAAGAAATGGGATGGGGCTATACAAATGTAGTTAGCTGTTAAAAGTATAGACGCTTACAAAAGCCTGTGGAGTGAAGAACATTTGGATTATATTTATAATTCCAACATTTAGGAGGCTTGTCAGGGCATAATTTTAAGAGGACAGAAATTCTGTCTTTTATCATATTCCATGATTTTGAAAGTTATGGGCTCTTATAATTTTCAACTACAGTGAAATTGTCTCTCCATATTATTTTTCTGACCTGGTAAAGGGAGTCAGGCAGGCTTCAATTCTGGGTGGATTTTGTGACTCAGGCCATCATTTCTGCAAAATTTAGGAAGTTTATAGAAGCTATAGAAAAGTTTATAAAGAGTCACATTTCTTAATCCTTCACGAAGTATAATTTATAAAATACCATTTATTTTCATCTGAATTTCTAATGAGTAATGTAAATTTTTTAAAGATTAATCATCTAAACTGTGAGAATTGTTGACTGTGAATTTCTTGGAATGCAGAACTGTGTTTACTTTCAACCTCAGCATCTGGAGCAGAGTCTCATCTGTTGAATTTATCATCTAAATGGCATAGCAGTGACACAAAAAGGAGACAGTGCAGTTCTGTGGAGCCTAACACTTATTGAATTTAGGAAGCCATCTTTATTGAAAGGCATTAAAAATTGCCAGTAAGAAATTAAGTAGAGGAATCTGAGTATCTCTATGCTGCAGGTTCACCAACTTCATGGGAAAGTGAGGTAAAATACAGTAAGAAGTGTTACTTTGTGACTCTTGGCGACCCCATGGTCTATAGACCACCAGGCTCCTCTGTCCATGGAATTCTCCAGGCAAGCATACTGGAGTGGGTTGCCATTTCCTCCTCCAGGGGATTTTCCTGACTGAGGGAAAATCCCAGGTCTCCTGCATTGTAGGTGGACCGCCTCTAATATAGATAGTGATATTTCTCCTTTATTATGATTTATATCTTCATCTTCAATTTTGCTTTACTAATATTTGTCGGTTAATTTTATTTTACCTTTTAAGCGCTATTGTTTTTTAGGACAGGAGAACAAAAATTAAAGATTATTTCTTACACTAAAAGTCATAAAACAGAGATAAGTTTTCAATAAAATGAATTAATTATATTTTTAGAGAAGTAATATCTCTAATCAAAAAGCTAAAGTCCTACATTTAGACTTAAGGTCATCTTTAAAATAGATGCCAAATGCTTTTCTATGCTGAATGTCTGTATTCTAGCACATTTCCTCCCTTAAGACCACATGATGGCAATATAACCCCCAAAGACTTAGTTTTGTTTCTAGGTCCCTATATGCTAGGAAGGCTTCCCAGGTAAAGAATCCACCTGCCAACGCAGAAGCTGCAGGAGATGAACATTTGATCCCTGGGTCAGGAAGATCCCCTGGAGTATGAAATGGCAACCAGTATGCAATTCTCAACTGTTCTTGCCTGGACAATTACATGGACAGAGGAGCCTGGCGGGCTAGAGTCTATGAGATTGCAAAGAATCGGATATGACTGAGCATGCATATCCAGGTAATGCTAAAAGGAGAACTAATTAGAATAATGTGTCAGCAGTTTAGCCTGTGGGAATTTCATTCCTTTTTTACTTTGTTATAGTTTATAATAGGTCAAATTTGTATGTTTTTGTAATACTTTAAAAAATATTCTATTATCTTTAAGCAAACTGACACAGAGTAAGCTAGTCTGGAACCAGGAACCTCTACTAGGACAAAAGATATTCATTGTCATATGTAGCTATGGTAACCCAAAGATGACAGCAATCATTACTTAGTTTCCCTCTTCCCAAACTCCATAGAGCACCTCCTTTCTAACCAAGATCTAAATAAAGTATATTTTGAACAATTAGGCAGAAAGAAAAAAGCACATGTTATTTTAGGTCAGAGAAACAGTAACCACAAAAAGAAATGTCAATTTGAAAATGACGTGAAGTGAAGGAAAATGCATAATATTGTAGATCCTGTGAAAGATCCTGGAAGATGCTGATTATGCTAAATTCTGAAGGATCAGGTAGACTTACCCAGGTGAAGTTCCACCAGACCTACACTTGTAAGGGTTTTAGAGAATTATGGTCTGGGGCACGCTCAGACATCCTGTCCAAAGTAACATAAGAGTTACTGCAACACATAACTTCTACTACTAAAAAACAAACAAACAATGATTTATAGGCTTCCTTGGGTTTTCGAAGGAGTGTGTTCTAATATTGGGAATCCTGATAAAGTTAACTTTGAATGGGCCCCAGGGGAAGAAAATGTTCTCAGCAGATTCCAGACAGCGTGCCTCTTTCACCATATGACCCAAATCCCATGATATGAAATTTATCTATTAATATGATGAAGTCATTGTGAGCCCCAAAAATGAAAGTTTTAGTGCAGACTGTTTGAATTTGGGACAAGATCATGCCTTCTGCAACAGAGTAGCATCTCTCAGCATTATATTGGGTCCTGGTGGAAACAGTACCTGACCACTGAATTTCACATAGCTGTATGGTTAGAATATCCAGTCATGAGCAAGTGTTATTATAGTCACCAAAGTACGGTAGGTTCAGCATCATTTTGTTTCTATCCCTATGGGGTCCAGGAAAAAATCCACCTGGAGTATGAATTTGGCAACCAGTATGCAATTCTCAACTGTTCTTGCCTGGACAATTACATGGACAGAGGAGCCTGGCGGGCTAGAGTCTATGAGATTGCAAAGAATCGGATATGACTGAGCATGCATATCCAGGTAATGCTAAAAGGAGAACTAATTAGAATAATGTGTCAGCAGTTTAGCCTGTGGGAATTTCATTCCTTTTTTACTTTGTTATAGTTTATAATAGGTCAAATTTGTATTTTTTTGTAATACTTTAAAAAATATTCTATTATCTTTAAGCAAACTGACACAGAGTAAGCTAGTCTGGAACCAGGAACCTCTACTAGGACAAAAGATATTCATTGTCATATGTAGCTATGGTAACCCAAAGATGACAGCAATCATTACTTAGTTTCCCTCTCCCCAAACTCCATAGAGCACCTCCTTTCTAACCAAGATCTAAATAAAGTATATTTTGAACAATTAGGCAGAAAGAAAAAAGCACATGTTATTTTAGGTCAGAGAAACAGTAACCACAAAAAGAAATGTCAATTTGAAAATGACGTGAAGTGAAGGAAAATGCATAATATTGTAGATCCTGTGAAAGATCCTGGAAGATGCTGATTATGCTAAATTCTGAAGGATCAGGTAGACTTACCCAGGTGAAGTTCCACCAGACCTACACTTGTAAGGGTTTTAGAGAATTATGGTCTGGGGCACGCTCAGACATCCTGTCCAAAGTAACAGAAGAGTTACTGCAACACATAACTTCTACTACTAAAAAACAAACAAACAATGATTTATAGGCTTCCTTGGGTTTTCGAAGGAGTGTGTTCTAATATTGGGAATCCTGATAAAGTTAACTTTGAATGGGCCCCAGGGGAAGAAAATGTTCTCAGCAGATTCCAGACAGCGTGCCTCTTTCACCATATGACCCAAATCCCATGATATGAAATTTATCTATTAATATGATGAAGTCATTGTGAGCCCCAAAAATGAAAGTTTTAGTGCAGACTGTTTGAATTTGGGACAAGATCATGCCTTCTGCAACAGAGTAGCATCTCTCAGCATTATATTGGGTCCTGGTGGAAACAGTACCTGACCACTGAATTTCACATAGCTGTATGGTTAGAATATCCAGTCATGAGCAAGTGTTATTATAGTCACCAAAGTAAGGTAGGTTCAGCATCATTCCAGAGTAAAGTAGAAGTGGAACACCTGTTATCAGGTTCAAGAATGTCAAAGGGCACAGGTCAGCTGAATGAATATGGGGCCAAGTCCCTCTTGACAGACACTTCCTTCTTTTGCACTAGTGCACCGATTCCTCTCTATTGACACAGCTCATGTATGGCCTCATGGGTGTCTCTTATGACTAGTTAATGGAGGAGAAAAAAGCTCAAGTTGGTGCACAAACTGATAAACCTTTCACGTAGATCAAGGAAACAATTGTACCATGATACCACTGTTACAGTAGGTCGTCTTTGGAGTGTACATGGAAGACTATGAAGTGAAATCCTCCCTGTGGATAGGGTTTAGGGAAGAACTTCCAATAATCTCTTTTGTAGGCAGAGAGAAGTGGCTCAAGAATTTACATAGCCTCTTACACATAGGAAGTGTCTTAACTGGTCAGAATCTTGGGATGAGAAAAATTAGAAGATCAAGAATGTCTGAGGAAGAAGCATGTATATGGACCCATGGGAGTTGAGGACAAAGTATGAAGATATTTTAAATCACATGTACATGCCAATCAGAGGATATCCAAAGAAGTATTAGGCAACCAAGTAGGTAGGATGATTTGGACTATAAATGCCAGCTCTCCTCTGACCTCCGCCACCCCAGCCCAATATTAGGCTCATGAATGAAGTAGGCACAGTAGCAAAGATAAAAATTATTCCAAAACATGGGCCCTCTTTCACCCTTACCTTCTGCTCCCACTCAAGCTAAACTATTTCTGCAACTAAATGTCTGACCTACTACAAAAAGGAACCAAAGCTGAACCTTCAGTATAGCAGAATTCCACAAAGAGACCTACCAGACACTTAATGAGAAGTTGAATAAACCATCCCCTTCAATTTTAGAAAGAGCATCAGTTCCTATAGACCAAAATTGATGTATACTCCAGGTATTGATTTTTTTTGTGTGTCTCCAATACTTCAGCCAGTACCAATGTCTAAGGCCTCACAGACTGTCTAACCTACCAAGATGATATCTAGCTTAACATTCCATCAGATCAAAGGATTCACTTTTTAGCTAAAGAGTCATGCAATATACCACAAACAGGGAATAATGATACTACCACGCACTGGTCATACCCTTACCACACCTATCTAGAACCCAACCAACTCAGAGTGATGAACAGCTGCCTAAAAGTATAAATCAGATGCTACCTTGGAGATGACAGCCTATGTAGATGGTGTACTATCTATCCTTCGATATTTGGCATATGTTTTATACAGTATATGGTATCATCTCAAGTAGTAGAATGTATTAGTTCTAAAAATCAGAAATGAGTATAGTAATGGTCTTGTCCCATTATTCACAATTCTTACTTGTTATTCCTGCATTTAGGTTCTGTAGGTCTAGCAGTCTTGGTTTTGAAAGGGGAATGCTTCCACCAAGAGATGTAACATGAGTTACTCTGGTGTCCTCATGCCGGTAGACCAGTGGGCATGAAAAGGGGTCATCACTATTCTGCTGGGGGTGATTAACCTTGACTGTCATGAAGCAGTAAGACAGGGCCATGGAGGAATGTATTTGGACATCAGTTGACCCACTTAGGTGTTTTTTGATACTCTCATGCTTAGTTGTAACTATCTTTGGGCAGGTAAAAATCATGGCAAAACTGCAGTAACTACATGCCAATCAGAGGATATCCAAAGAAGTATTAGGCAACCAAGTAGGTAGGATGATTTGGACTATAAATGCCAGCTCTCCTCTGACCTCCGCCACCCCAGCCCAATATTAGGCTCATGAATGAAGTAGGCACAGTAGCAAAGATAAAAATTATTCCAAAACATGGGCCCTCTTTCACCCTTACCTTCTGCTCCCACTCAAGCTAAACTATTTCTGCAACTAAATGTCTGACCTACTACAAAAAGGAACCAAAGCTGAACCTTCAGTATAGCAGAATTCCACAAAGAGACCTACCAGACACTTAATGAGAAGTTGAATAAACCATCCCCTTCAATTTTAGAAAGAGCATCAGTTCCTATAGACCAAAATTGATGTATACTCCAGGTATTGATTTTTTTTGTGTGTCTCCAATACTTCAGCCAGTACCAATGTCTAAGGCCTCACAGACTGTCTAACCTACCAAGATGATATCTAGCTTAACATTCCATCAGATCAAAGGATTCACTTTTTAGCTAAAGAGTCATGCAATATACCACAAACAGGGAATAATGATACTACCACGCACTGGTCATACCCTTACCACACCTATCTAGAACCCAACCAACTCAGAGTGATGAACAGCTGCCTAAAAGTATAAATCAGATGCTACCTTGGAGATGACAGCCTATGTAGATGGTGTACTATCTATCCTTCGATATTTGGCATATGTTTTATACAGTATATGGTATCATCTCAAGTAGTAGAATGTATTAGTTCTAAAAATCAGAAATGAGTATAGTAATGGTCTTGTCCCATTATTCACAATTCTTACTTGTTATTCCTGCATTTAGGTTCTGTAGGTCTAGCAGTCTTGGTTTTGAAAGGGGAATGCTTCCACCAAGAGATGTAACATGAGTTACTCTGGTGTCCTCATGCCAGTAGACCAGTGGGCATGAAAAGGGGTCATCACTATTCTGCTGGGGGTGATTAACCTTGACTGTCATGAAGCAGTAAGACAGGGCCATGGAGGAATGTATTTGGACATCAGTTGACCCACTTAGGTGTTTTTTGATACTCTCATGCTTAGTTGTAACTATCTTTGGGCAGGTACAGCAACCACATCCTCATAAGGGCATGGTAATCAGGAACTCAGAACCTTTGGAGTTAAAATCAGCTCAACCCACTATCCCAATCACTGTAGGGGAGGAAAAATAACCTTCCCTTCAACTTTCTAGGTTCTTGGCTGATACCTGCCCCTGACTCGCATAATAAAAGACAGATTAATAGGAGGAAAATAAAAACAGCTTTAATTGTATACATTCATATAGGAGCCCCACAAAGATATGAAACTCAAAGGCACCCAGATGATTGAGGCCTGTATGCCATCCTGAGCTAAGAAAAGGTATGGCAGTTGGGAGCTTCAAAGGGGAGAAAGCAATTCATGGGAAGGTGAGAAGAGGAAATGTTTGGTAAACAAAGGTGATCCAGTCAAGTAGGTAAATCTCAGGTAAGATGGGTACTCTGGTAATACTCTCTTCTGGGCACAGCCAGCTTTTCTAATATAAATCCATGTAAAAACAGTAGATTTCCATTACAAAAGGATAACTCATGCTCTGTTTTCAGAACTTCTCGTATATGTCTAGTTTCTTATAAAAAATTAATAATCCTTATGCCAAAGAAGCATATTTGGGGATGATGCATTCAATTACCTTTCATTAACCTAGATTAGCAGAACTTCTAGTCAAAGAGGATTCTACAAGAGTGACCATTAAGTATACAACCATGGCAAATAGATATGGTTATTGCTAGTATGTTATAAGATGTGTTGTGTTGACCTACACACATGGCATGCTCCCATGAAAAGTTACTTGTTAATCATGCCAATTTTCTATCAAACCTTGCAAATGTAGCTGTGTTGTGCTGTGTTGCTTCTCTAATTTTCACTCAAAAGTAATAAAAGTTGCTCTTTTAGCATCCCACCAAAGAAGTAAACAAGGTCACTCAATCTGTTAAAGGAAAGACAAAGTAAGGAAGCCAGATTACATGGCTACTCTGTAGAATGGGCAGAGAAGAAAGGAGATTGTCAGTGACCCTTGCAGAACCAGCTCCACCTATTGGCGCCAGCTTAGACCAGTGGGCATGAAAGGGTCATCACTATTCTGCTGGGGTGATTAACCTTGACTGTCATGAAGCAGTAAGACAGGGCCATGGAGGAATGTATTTGGACATCAGTTGACCCACTTAGGTGTTTTTTGATACTCTCATGCTTAGTTGTAACTATCTTTGGGCAGGTACAGCAACCACATCCTCATAAGGGCATGGTAATCAGGAACTCAGAACCTTTGGAGTTAAAATCAGCTCAACCCACTATCCCAATCACTGTAGGGGAGGAAAAATAACCTTCCCTTCAACTTTCTAGGTTCTTGGCTGATACCTGCCCCTGACTCGCATAATAAAAGACAGATTAATAGGAGGAAAATAAAAACAGCTTTAATTGTATACATTCATATAGGAGCCCCACAAAGATATGAAACTCAAAGGCACCCAGATGATTGAGGCCTGTATGCCATCCTGAGCTAAGAAAAGGTATGGCAGTTGGGAGCTTCAAAGGGGAGAAAGCAATTCATGGGAAGGTGAGAAGAGGAAATGTTTGGTAAACAAAGGTGATCCAGTCAAGTAGGTAAATCTCAGGTAAGATGGGTACTCTGGTAATACTCTCTTCTGGGCACAGCCAGCTTTTCTAATATAAATCCATGTAAAAACAGTAGATTTCCATTACAAAAGGATAACTCATGCTCTGTTTTCAGAACTTCTCGTATATGTCTAGTTTCTTATAAAAAATTAATAATCCTTATGCCAAAGAAGCATATTTGGGGATGATGCATTCAATTACCTTTCATTAACCTAGATTAGCAGAACTTCTAGTCAAAGAGGATTCTACAAGAGTGACCATTAAGTATACAACCATGGCAAATAGATATGGTTATTGCTAGTATGTTATAAGATGTGTTGTGTTGACCTACACACATGGCATGCTCCCATGAAAAGTTACTTGTTAATCATGCCAATTTTCTATCAAACCTTGCAAATGTAGCTGTGTTGTGCTGTGTTGCTTCTCTAATTTTCACTCAAAAGTAATAAAAGTTGCTCTTTTAGCATCCCACCAAAGAAGTAAACAAGGTCACTCAATCTGTTAAAGGAAAGACAAAGTAAGGAAGCCAGATTACATGGCTACTCTGTAGAATGGGCAGAGAAGAAAGGAGATTGTCAGTGACCCTTGCAGAACCAGCTCCACCTATTGGCGCCATCGCTTGGCCAACTAAGCTTTTCTTGTAAGTTTTTCCAGAAACATGAACAAGCAAGATCCTGGATAAACTGCTTGGATGGAGGATACTTAACACAGGAAGCATGTAGATATGGGTCACACAGGGGATGGCCTGTGGTGGATGCTGTTGATACCCTGCTCAAATGCCCATCCTCCAGTTGCCTCCACTGTTGCCTAGTACAGCTTCTCAGCTACCTCTTTCTCTGAAGCTAGGAATGACTGCTGCCTCCTGACTTTCCCATGAGGAGGCTGACCTCAGCAAGGACTGATGGACAGCAGGGTATAAAAGGTTAGCCCTTTTGCTTCAAAGGGGAAGTAACTCAGATGTAATTTTTGGTTCCAGAATTTTCCTGTAGAAATCAACTGAAATTAGTCCTTGCTGTGACTAAGGATTACATTTTAATCCTTACCTTCTCCTACATCTTTCACTCCTCTTGAGGCTCTGCTTTCTAATGAATTGCTTGAACTTCTCTGACTCTGTTTATTTAGTGAGTTTGGTGCATTCTGTGTATTGACAGAAAAAGGTGTGTTTTTTCTTAGTTCCATCATCATATTTTATTTGTGCTCTATGTTTTCTTTTCATTTTTATACATTTCACTACACTGGCCACTTGCTTTACTCTACTGCTTTTTTGTTGTGATAGATAATCATTGTGGGTGTTAATTCTTAATTCTCTATTTTGTTCAATAGAATTGATAAATAGTGGCAAAATTTGAATATTTCTTCTTCCCCATCATATCCTTTCAAGTTTCTTCTTCCATAGTCATCATTTTTATTTTATGGTTAGTTCTAGTATAAATATGTTTGACCTACACACATGGCATAGAAAGTTACTTGTTAATCATGCCAATTTTCTATCAAACCTTGCAAATGTAGCTGTGTTGTGCTGTGTTGCTTCTCTAATTTTCACTCAAAAGTAATAAAAGTTGCTCTTTTAGCATCCCACCAAAGAAGTAAACAAGGTCACTCAATCTGTTAAAGGAAAGACAAAGTAAGGAAGCCAGATTACATGGCTACTCTGTAGAATGGGCAGAGAAGAAAGGAGATTGTCAGTGACCCTTGCAGAACCAGCTCCACCTATTGGCGCCATCGCTTGGCCAACTAAGCTTTTCTTGTAAGTTTTTCCAGAAACATGAACAAGCAAGATCCTGGATAAACTGCTTGGATGGAGGATACTTAACACAGGAAGCATGTAGATATGGGTCACACAGGGGATGGCCTGTGGTGGATGCTGTTGATACCCTGCTCAAATGCCCATCCTCCAGTTGCCTCCACTGTTGCCTAGTACAGCTTCTCAGCTACCTCTTTCTCTGAAGCTAGGAATGACTGCTGCCTCCTGACTTTCCCATGAGGAGGCTGACCTCAGCAAGGACTGATGGACAGCAGGGTATAAAAGGTTAGCCCTTTTGCTTCAAAGGGGAAGTAACTCAGATGTAATTTTTGGTTCCAGAATTTTCCTGTAGAAATCAACTGAAATTAGTCCTTGCTGTGACTAAGGATTACATTTTAATCCTTACCTTCTCCTACATCTTTCACTCCTCTTGAGGCTCTGCTTTCTAATGAATTGCTTGAACTTCTCTGACTCTGTTTATTTAGTGAGTTTGGTGCATTCTGTGTATTGACAGAAAAAGGTGTGTTTTTTCTTAGTTCCATCATCATATTTTATTTGTGCTCTATGTTTTCTTTTCATTTTTATACATTTCACTACACTGGCCACTTGCTTTACTCTACTGCTTTTTTGTTGTGATAGATAATCATTGTGGGTGTTAATTCTTAATTCTCTATTTTGTTCAATAGAATTGATAAATAGTGGCAAAATTTGAATATTTCTTCTTCCCCATCATATCCTTTCAAGTTTCTTCTTCCATAGTCATCATTTTTATTTTTTATGGTTAGTTCTATAGTTAATTAAATCTATGTTTACAGCCAACATTATTCCTATGTTTCTGTGTGGCCTCAGTTCTTTCACTTAGTAGTTTCTTCATGAAGAGCTCATGGAAAATTGAGTTTTTGCAGATTACAGGATTTTTTTTCTTGCCTTAATATTTGAATAAGGATTTGAATATAAAATTGAGTTGTACTTTGTAAAACTAGGACTCTTTTTCTTTGCTTTGAGCTTTTGTTTTGCAATAATTTTTTATTCCACTTATTTTTTTTTTTAAGATTTATTTATTTATTTATTTATTTTGGGCAGGGGTCGGGTTGGGGAGGGAGGGGAGCAGGCAGGACACTTCTATTGGTCTTTCATTTCTCTATTTTCATCCGTCTTTGTTCTTTGGCTCCTGTGGGCCTCCCATCGTGGTGGCCTCTGTCGTTGCAGAGTGCCGCCTCTGGGCGCATGCGCTCCAGAGCTCCAGCTCGGTAAATGGACACTCCGCGGCACGTGGGATCTTCCTAGTCCAGGGATCAAACCAGTGACCCTTGCACTGCAAGGCGGTGTCCTTACCCACTGGACCACCAGGGGAAGCCCTATTCCACTTATTTTTAATTTGTCTCTTTCTTACTGATTTTAGACCTTTTCAAAGTATAAGCATTTAAAGTGCTTATCATTCCTTAAGCACAGCTTCAGCCATGTTTTACAGATTTCAATATATTGTGTTGCTATTTCCATTCAGTTTGAAATATTTTATTTTCATTGTAATTTCTCACATATTACTTGGGAGTATTTTGCACAATTTCCAAGCAAGAGAAGGTTCTAAATATATGCTGCTATTTTCTAATGTAGTCTTGAAAACCCTGTATGGTTTCAATTATTATATATTGAAATAAGAATTGGGTATTTTTTATGGTCCAGCATATGCGTTATCGTGGTGAATTTACTACATGCACTCAAAAATCAATCCTCCTCCCCAGGGTTCCCGGCGATCTGCCCGGAAGACATCTTCTTTTCAGACCCTCTGCTGCCCCGGGGGCAGCGTGTTCCCCTGCACCTGTCCGAGGCCCCTCAGCAGGCGATGGGCTCTCTGAAGCTGCTGCCCCCACCCCCCATCATGTCCTCCTGGGTCCTCCCTACTCAGCCCTCTGGCAGCTCCACCGCCTGGCTCAGTGGGCCGGAGCTGATCGCCCTCACTGGCTTCTTGCAGATGAGCCAGGGCGAGCCAAGATCTAGCTGCTCAGGGGCTCCCAGGCCCCCTCCTGGCCTCCCTGACCCTGCTTCGGATCACCTAGCTGCCAGTGGTGGCCTTGGCTGTTGCCACTGCCTGGATCCGTGTCTCCCGGGGTCCCCAGACACCCAAGGTCCATAGCTTTTCCAGGGGCCACATGGGCCCCCTCCTTCCCTGAGCAGGTTCTGTTGATAATAAAACTGTTGGTTTGCAAAAAAAAAAAAAAAAAAAAATCAATACTGTCATTATCAGATGGGGTATTTTGTAACCACATTTGGTTAGCTTGTGGTACCCAGAGAGCCCAAAGAAGTAAACATCATCTTGAGAATCTCTTATCTTGTGTGGAAAGGGGAACTGAGGTATGATTAAGTTAAGGACTCTTAGATGCAAGTCTGCGAATCCTTAACCTGATGAACCTGGGTTTCAGGTAGGGCCCAGTAGAACCACAAAGACCTTCATAAGAGGGAGGAAGTACAAACAGGCGATGGCCAAGTTAGAGAGGAGTGTGACTATACTAAGCTGCTGGTCTTGAAGTTGCAGGGAAGAGCCATGAGTGAAGTCTAGAGAAGGCTCTAGAAGCTGGGTAAGGTAAGAAAATGGATTCTCTTCTAGCAAAATTGCTGCAGAAGTAATAGGAAACACACATAGAACAGAGTGATTCATAATATTGTTCAGAGCATCTGTGTTTTACTGAGTTATTATCTAGCTGTCTTTTCAGTTACTCAGAGAGACAAGTTAAAATCTCTGTGGTTATAGAATTGTCTTCATTCCTTTTTTTTAAATTTTTAAATTTTTGGCCTCTTTTATTGGTTTTTAATTTATTTATTTTCATCCATCTTTATTCTTTTGGCCTGTGTGGGCCTCATATTGCTGTGGCCTCTCTTGCTGCAAAGCACTGGCTCTGGGCACATGTGCTCCAGAGCGCTGGCTTGTAATTAATTGGGCACACCCATCCAGCCACTCTGTGGCATGTGGGATCTTCCTGAGCCAGGGATTGAACTGGTGCCCCTTGCACGGCAAGGCGGACTCTTTACCCACTGGACCACCAGGGAAGCCCTGTCTTCATTCCTTTTAATCCTGAATTTTTGCTTTGTGTAAATTGAAGTTCTCTTATTAGATGTATACATGTTAGTAGTTGGATTTCCACTACAACATATGTGTGGAGAAGCAGCTCACCTCTCATATGAGTTCTTTCATGTATAATTGGATCTCTCCTTTTCAGTGTGTATTTCTGGCATCAGCCAGAGATTTGTAGAGAGTTTATCAACAGAATTTGGGGCTTCCACCCTTCAGTTCTCTCCTTTCCAGGATTCCTACCTTTATTTCTAGCACCAATAGTTGTTCTGAAAGCTATCCTATTTTTCATCATATGGACTGGAACCTTCATTTAAAGTTAATTCACTTGTCATGCCTTCTGCTTGCCTGTGCGTGCAAGCTCAGTTGCTTCAGTCGCGTCTGACTCTTTGCTATCCTATGGACAATAGCCCACCAGGCTTTTCTGTCCATGAAATTTCTCAGGCAAGGAAACTGGAGTGGATTTCCATTTCCTACTCCACAGAATCTGCATATAAGATGAGTATTTAGCCCAACCTGTCTATTTTACAAGCATTAAGTCCCCTCCAGAGTGTATTAATGAAACCTAAGCTCAGGAGTGATAGCCCACCAAATAACAATCTCTGGAGGGGATATTATATAGGGTGTGTACACCAGAGGCTGGGAGTATGGAGTGGGGGCATCTCAGATTTCTGCCTATTGCTACTGGCTATGTGAAAAATGAAGTCAACTTCTTGAATTTCATTATGCAAATACCACTCCATTATCAAGAACTAGTCACAGGCTTCTTCTTCTCCCTGTTATCTGATGCAGTGTGAACATTTAGATGCCCTTAGTCCTAGGAGAAAACAAATATACTTTGATTGTTATATTCATTTCATAGGTGTTTCACATCTAGGGGTCATGAAATTTTTTTCTTGAGTTTTTCACTGTTTTTGTTTCTTTATCTCTCCTGCCTCAACCCCAACTACCCATCACTGCTTTTCTGTTTTATTGCCCTCTTTTGTTTTCTTCCCTTGTGAATAATATTTATAATACTTAGACCTCTATAGGAAACTTTAGTGTTCTTTGAAGTCAAATTGAGTTCATTTTATACAACAGCAAGCATAATGTTGATTTCCTGGATTTCCATGGATTTATAAGTTCTTTGAAAATAATTTACTATAATCTCTAGCTGGAAGCATTCTAAAATTATTTACAATGATTTCCATAATTATTCTTAGGCTCTGAGAAAGCTGCATACAATTTATACTGTTGTTAGGAATGTTTTTGAAAAAACTTACCACACTGTAGCTTTCATGTAGCTTTGGGGGTGTTTACAATGCTGTATTATTGCTCAGGGATCGGCTTTTTTGGTACCCAAGTACACAGGACACAAATCCTCTTTAAGACTGTTTGCTTGTCTATTTAGAAGCCTTTAAAGATATTGTTCCAAACTAATGCCAAAAGATTTTTAAAACTTGATAGGTTTTTAAACCTGAGCCAGTTCACAATTTTATCTCCAGGAAATAAGATTTGAAATGCTTCATGTTTTTTTTTTTTTCTAACATAAAAATTCTTATACTATACCTGCTATGGTATTTGATAAGGAAAAACTACCCAAATTAACACAGGCACAGAAAGTCTGACTTTTATAGCCATGGATAGTGCTTTTGCCAATTGACAAGACTAAAACAATTTATTAAGGACTTTGATGTCCTTTATTCAAGGGAAAATCCATAGATTGGGAGCACACTGCCTCTCAAGCACTGGATCACCCTTCCTGAGAAGTCTGGAGCAAAAGTAAGTTTTATAGAGTATTAGAAGAGGCAACTTGAGCAGGGCATGTTTGAGGAGGTCAATGATTTACTTGTAAGTCTAATAGGTCTTACTGTCTAAGGTCAGATAAGCCAGCTAAAGCAGTGTTGGAGGACTGTGTACATTAGATTTTCTTGACAAGTGCTTCTGTAGTAAGTACAGACTGACCTAAGCTTAAATTTGTAACTTGAACTAACCTCCATTTGGTGGATTCTGATATGTAAATTAACTTCATCACCAATACAGGTGACTTAATTTTTCAGATGAGAAAACTGAGGCTATGAAATGAAGTAGAGATGGCAGATCCAGAATTAAGCAGGTGCAAAGGCTTCCCAGATGGCTGAGCAGGTAAAGAATCTGTCTGCCAGTGCAGGAGATGCAGGTTCAATGCCTGGGTCAGGAAGATCCCCTGGAGGAGGGCATGGCAAACCACTGCAGTATTCTTGCCTGGAGAGTTCCATGGACAGAGGAACCTGGTGGCCCATGGTCCATAGGGTCTCAAAGAGTCAGACAAGACTGTATTGAGCACAGTACAAAGGATCTTTAAGCCTGAACTTTCTGATGCTGCAGATGAGTTAAAGAGGTAAAGGGATCCAAAGGCATAGCTAAACTCCTAACTAGGTTTTTTGATAGTTTCTTTCTTTGCCTAGACTAAGTTTGAGATACCTGCAAAATGGTGGCAAAATACCTTAAGATATGTACAAAATGTTTGAATATTCTCAAAAACATTTAATTTCTTCACAGGTTTGGTTCCTTTCATAATGCTTAATGAGCACTCAGAACATGTGTTGAAAATTATATGTATGCAGTTGAACTTCTTTTTCTGTAAAATTAAATTTCAAGGGTGAGGTGTCTTGGTAAAGGACAATCATTCAAATTCCTGCTTGACTTCTTATAGTTCTGTGTGTCATTGGATAAATTATGCTGAGTTTGACATTTTTCCATAACTAAAAGGAGATGCTAAATATAATTGACTAATTAACAAGAAACTATATAAAATATCTGAAATATAGAAGATTTTTTTTAAATTATGGTTGATTTTATAAAGTGTATTTCTTTTTGGATCTCATGTGTTCTAAATTTTTTATAATTTATAGATGAATCTGTAAATTTAAATTATGTTTTAACTATTTAATGTTTTATTCCTTCTATACTAAAAGTTGACAGACCTATTTTTATCAATACAGTAGTTATTCACTTGCCAAAACAGCTGAGAAGTACGTAATCTTTGAATATAGTTTTCTGTCTGTAACAGTAAATCTCCTTGTCCAATTTTCAAGTTAAGATATTATTATTATTATCATAATTCTCATTTTCTATTCTTTAAATCTCTAAATGATATCTTGTATTAAGAGTGAAATATTTAAAGAATGAATGGGCTGAGGACAATTACAAATATTTGACAAAGATATAACCAAGGACTCAATAGCCTCTTTTTAAAAATAATTACATAATAATATGTTAAAATCCTCTAAAACTGTTTTTAAATATACTTGTATGAGTAAAAATCAACATCCAAAAAGATACATTTGAATTTGCTTATCTTAATTCTGGAATTCATTAAATACCATTAGTTGCTTCTATGGTAAATGCTGGAAGACATATAGAATAGATTTGGGTTCCAGGTCATAAAATTATTAATCTAATGAATGAAACTAGTTAGAGCATACATTAAAAATGCCTAAAATGCAAAATGGTTGATAAATAACTATTACATTCTGTGTTAGAAATTCTGTAACTTAGGCATTAGAAAAGACCATCTAAGTGATTACATCAAAAAACTGAAGGAGTGAGATTTTCCTGGCAGCCTGAATGCCTGATGAGCAATAATGCACATGAAAAGTGTGAAGGGATTTTTTTTCTTAATGCAGGATATCTGATGAAGACATCGTATCCAGTGGAATAAAAACAGCAGATAGGGATGAGGAGCTGAAGTTTAGTAAGAATTTTAAGCCAGAAAAGTAGACCTAAAAGTCATTACCATTGACTTTGAAAGATGAACGTAAATATTATTTAAATAAAAAGAAATTGAATGAACACAAATGTTTAAAATGGATATGATACTAATCTTCAAGTATTTTTTTTTAATGTATAATTTGGTGAAACTGTGACGATGTGTTATCAAGTCTTTTCTTCCTGTTCTAACAAAATACCACAGTGTGTGACTGAAGCAACAGATTTTTATTTCTCAGGTCTAAAAGCTAGGAAGTCCAAGAACATGGTGCCTGTAAATTTGGTTCTTGTTAAGGACCCTCTTCCTGGCATACAGACTGCCATCTCCTATGTGTGTCCTCATATGGTGATGAGAGAGCACTTCTAAGGATATTCCTCATTACCTCATATAAAACTAATTAATATACAGAGGCCCCACCTCTGAATACCATTGTATTGGGAGTTGGAGCTTCAATATGAATTTTGGGAGAATATGAAAATTCCATCCACCATGTGCATGAAAGGACGGTGGACTCATAATCTGTGTAACTTGACAGCTTCCAAGTGATGTAGACAATGTAATTTTTGTGCACAGGTGTACAAGAAAGAGGGCTTCCCTGATGGGTCAGACAGTAAAGATTCACCTGCAATGAAGGAAACACGGGCTGAAGCTCTGGATTGGGAAGATCCACTGGAGAAGGGCATGACGACTGACTCCACTACTCTTGCCTGGAGAATTCCATGGACAGAGGAGCCTTGTGGGCAAGAGTCCATGGAGTCACAGAGAGTTAGCTGAGTGACTAACACACTAAAGACAAGGGTGAAGAAGAATCAAAGGATGGTAGTGTAAGATAAATTTTACCAGATATAAGATAAATTGGGAACTTTGAGTCAAGAGATAATAGCCAAAAATGACTGACATTTTAGTTGCAATTCTATTACCTCTAGTGTTAATGGAACTTCTGTAATATTTTCCATACCAAAAAGTTTTTGTTGGTTTTCAGTTGCTAAATTATGTCTGACTCTTTGCAACCCCATGGACTGCAGCATGTCAGGCACCTCTGCCCTGTACTATTTCCTGGAGTTTGCTAAAATTCATATCCATTGAGTCAGTGATGTTATCTAACCCTCTCATCCTCTGCAGTCCCCTTCTCCTGCCCTAATCTTTCCCAGCATTGGGGTATTTTCCAATGAGTCAGCTCATCACATAAGGTGGCCAAAGTGGAACTTCAGCTTCTGCATCAGCCCTTTTAATGAATATGCAGAGTTGATTTCCTTTAGGATTTACTGATTTCGTCTCCTTGCTGTCCAGAGAACTCTCAGCATCATAAGGTGACTCTCAATCTTCTGCAGCACCACAATTCCAAAGCATCAGTTCTTCAGCACTCAACTTACTTTATGGTCTAACTCTCACATCTGTGCATGACTATTGAGAAAAACCATAGCTTGGTCTATATGGACCTTTGTCAGCAAAATGATATCTCTGTTTTTCAATACACTGTCTAGGTTTGTCATAACTTTCCTTTCAGGGAACAAGTGTCTCTTAATTTCATGGCTGCAGTCACTGTCTGCAGTGATTTTAGAGTCCAAGAATATAAAATCTGACAATGTTTTCCACTTTTTTTGCTTGTATTTGCCACAAAGTATTAGACCAAATGCCATGATCTTAGATTTTTTGAATGTTGAGTTTTAAGCCAGCTTTTTCACACTTCTCTTTCACTCTCATCAAGAGGCTCCTTAGTTCCTCTTTACTTTCTGCCATTACAGTGGTATCATTTGCAAGTCTGAGGTTGTTGATATTTCTCCTGGCAATCTTGATTCCAGCTTGTGATTCATCCAGCATGGCATTTTGCATCTTGTACTTTCATATAACTTAAATAAGCAGGGTGACAAAATACAGCCTTGACATATTCCTTTCCCAATTTTGATCCAGTTAGTTGTTCCATGTCTGGTTCTAACTGTAGCTTCTTGATTTGCATATGGCTTTCTCGAGAGACAAGTAAGGTGGTCTGGTATTCCCATCTCTTTAAGAATTTTCCACAGTTTGTTGTGATCCACACAGTCAAAGGCTTTTGCATAGTCAGTGAAGCAGAAGTAGATGTTTTTCTGGAATTCCCTTGCTTTTTTCATGATCAAACAAAGGCTGGCAATTTGATCTCTAGTTCCTCTATCTCTTTGAAACCCCACTTGTACATCTGGAAGTTCTCAGTTCATGTATTCGTATTAAGCTATTGCCTCTGAGCGTACTCTAGTTAAAGTGCTCTGGATCAACAGTTCAGCAGGATCCTAATCTCTGATGTGAGTGAAGGCAACTATTCTACCACCTCATATCATACAAACTGAGTGAGGCCTTAAATGATCTTAGTGGCCTGGAGGTCAATGTCCTCAGTGAGCCCTGGTTTAGGGAAGAAGTGGGAAAATATACAACTTCCAAGGACATACAGATTACAAATGTGTTAACAGTTAGGACTAACCCTGGTTCATTCATTTCTTTTACTGGGTTCATAAAACATCAGTAGTTTATTCCTTTACATTTTCTAATCAGGGTAAGGAGTGAATTAGGATAATTATTTAGATATTAAAAGCTATGGCATTAAAACTTGGTTTTTCTGTTCCTGAATAATTTTACTCAAATCAAGAACTTCTTCTAATGTGAAGCAAATATTTCCTTAAAAAAAATAATGGGTTATCTGTCAAACTGAAAATTGTTTTTGTTTGGAATTTAGTGTAGGGTGCTATGCCCTTTGCCAAGGAAAATATTCAAGGAATATTCAAATGGGTATTAAAATGAGTGCTTACTTCTTATCATTTTGAGCTTGATGAAATGTGTTTGTTAAAAAAAATAATATCCTTCCTAGTGTGTGGTAAAAATCAATGTATGCTAGAAAATATATTTGGGGAAGTGTATAATTTATTCTGTGATATTATTCACTATTCTATAAATCTTGGCCATTTACTTAGGCAGTGTTATGAATGCTATCTACTGTGGGCTGTCTAAAGAATGTTCTGTGTTGCATGCCAGATAATCTCATTTTGACTACACTAAAGTTATTCTTGAGATTACCCTAAACCAGTAAGAGAACAAATAATTGTAAGAATAATCTTAGAAATATTTAATAAGGGTTGTAAGAAATATATATCCTCAAGATTATGAAGAAACATCACAGTGTATTGAATAGGTGAAACGTAACAGGCCATGGGATGAAGCCTGTAAAGTATTCTCATTGTGGCCTCTGCAGTGCCCTCACCCCTGCATTTTCTATATGTACATATTGAGACTAAGGTCATCTTACATTAAATTAACTAAATACTAAGTACGTAGCTCAGTAATTGATCTATGGTTGGAAATCAATAAATGTCATTTTTATTCTCCCACACTTATGTAATGTGGTCACTCCAGTTGTTTACTTAAATATATAATATAAACAAACATATTTGCACAACACCAAGGATGTGGAGTAAGTTTTATTTAAATGAACAGTTTCAATAAATAACAATTAAAAACTCTGAGTAATAACATAAACATTAAAATATAAGACATCAAAATGAGGCAACAAACATCAGTTTTCTTTTTTTAAAAAAGCTCAACAGCAATTAAATATGAGAATAGCCTTTCAAGATTCAAACAGTAATAATTTCCAAAGAAAATTTAATGCAATTTTAAAGAAATTGCTAATATTGGGCCCAGAATTTCCCCATAGGAAGGGAAAGCTGTACAGATGATGATTCGAGTGATTAGGCTCAAAATTGCAATAGGTGGTTAGAGAGTCTTCTGAAAATAGAGACAAGCTGTTTTTCACACAAGCAGGAAGCTACAGGGATAGCTAGTGAAGTTCGAAATGACGATAATCTCCTCCTTGCTAATGCTTGACCCATGCAAAACAGCAGTACAGGCTATAATTGTTTCTTTTGTTTACCTATGCTTTTCACAGCAATATGAGAAGTAAGTTCAGCTTACCCTTGTTATATAGATACTGTCCTATCTGCTCATTATTTTAAGACTAATGCCACAAGTTACACGTTAAAAATTTTTAAAATATTATCAACAAGTTCTGCCTTTAAATACAATAATTTTTTTTTTATAACTAACGGTTTCAAAAACAGCTTGCAACACTAGTTACAAACTGAATATTCACTTAATTAAACCATGCCTTCTTTATAACATGATGCTTTCACTCATTCCCCAAATACCCTAAAGTGATAAAGAGGGAAGCGTGTAGTCGAAGGGTGAAAGAAAATGCATCATCACAATTCTCGTCTATGGACTACAGGAGAGACTGGGAGCTTCCAAGGCTCCTACAGGGTGACTCCTGCTCTCCCCTTAAAAGGGAGTTTTGGGTTTCCCTGGTGGTCCAGTGGGTAAGGACACCACCTTGCAATGTAAGGGGCGCCGGTTCAATCCCTGGCCTGGGAAGATCCCATGTGCCATGGAGCAGCTGGACCGAAGTGTCCAACTACTGAGTTGGAGCTCTGGAGAGCATGAGCCCAGAGCCAGTGCTCTGCAGTGACAGAGGTCACTGCGATGGGAGGCCTGTACAAGCCAAAGAACAAAAATTGAAATAAATGAAAGACCAATAGAAGTGACCAAAAAAAGGGGAGGGGTTAGTTTTTAGCAAGGTTTCAGGACACAAAACAAACATGCAAAACTTTGTTCCATTTCTTTATACTGTCAGCTACACACTGGCATTTACCAATTACATTGCCAATACCTGGACAACAAGGACATTTGCCCTCTGCCTCTGCAGAGACCAGACCCTGTGCTATTGAGAGCTGCTGACCTTCAATATCCCCTAATGGAGATCAGGGTGGGGTAGAGGCACTCTGTGCTCCAAGGAATCTGGTGGGGCAGGTCTTTAGATAGGTAAATGACTTCTAGGAATAGATTTTATCATCTCAATCCTTGCATCTCCTCACACCCAAAAGCACTAGACAGACCCAAACTATTTGTAAAACAAAAAGCCCTTTGGAAACTCTTCACTTGATAACATTTGAATTTCCCCCCACACTGAAACCCTTATATTGGCTTTCTTCCCTTATTTCTTTGGAGCAGTTTCTCAGAGCTATCTGGGGTGCTGTCTCCCAGGGTGCAGTCCTAATTATTCCCCAAATAAAACTTAACCCAGAACTCTCAAGGTGTTCATCTTTTTAGCCGTCAATACGATCAACAGTTAAAATGAAGTATTTTTTAAAAGATAAATTTCCGTTTTCTCAACAAATATCAAGTATCTAAGAATAAAACACACACAAAATATGCAAAACATTTATGGAAAATACATACTGGATATAACAATGTATTAAAGAATATGGTTGGAGTTTCATGTAATCTTAATCATAATCTGTGAATAAAGACAGTTTTATGTCAGGCTATGCAATTTAAAGCACGGGGAGTGGCCCAGGAGTCCTAAAGATTCTGCCAAATAAAAGTTTTTACTCTTTATCACAAGAGTGATCTATATTATAACCATCTATATAGTTACCATCTATCTGATAACCAGGATGGCTTCTGAGTAGTCATTAGTTGCCAGGGAAAATCTGGGAATGAAATCTGCAAGATATATTACCCTTTTCTGATTGATTGCTGTGAGAAAACAGGATGGTGTTCTAGGAATCCTGCTTTTAATCAGTCTAAGGTCCATGTGCTTGTGAATAGCCTGAAATTACCATATTTCACTTGATTGGGAGCCTTAGTTCCTGTAGAAGAACTCAGAGCTATGTATCAGATAATTAGATATATCTTTGCAGGGTGTCAACTAAAAAAAGATGCACAATATGCAAATTGTGAGTTGTTCTGTTTGGGGCAAAATGAGGACTGAATGCATCCCAAGAGACAGCAGCTCATATAGCTCTGAGAACCTGCTCCAAAGAGGTAGCAGTGGAAGGTCAATATATATAATTTTGGTGAAGATGGAGGTCAACGCAATCAAACACTTATTTTGCGAAAGATTTTCTTCTAATCATGAGGAGTGGATGTCACCATGAAGGGATTTAGTGCTTTTTTAGATAGGAGTAAATGCAAGGATTGTGATCAAGAAATCAGTTACTAAAAATATCTATCTAATACCTGTTCTACGAGTTTTCCTGAGGCATAGAGTGCCTCATTCTCCAACTTGAAGTCCCTTCGGTGGGTGTTGAAGGTCAACAGCTACAGCAGTACAGGATTCAACCTGTGCAGAAGCAAATGGCTAAGACCTTATCCTTCAAACAAGAAATCAAGAACATGAAAAGACTTTGCACTTGAGGACATCCACAGATTTCTGCTCAGTTTCAATTTCCTCTTTTCTCTCTTACTTCTTAATCTTGAGAGGAACTGGTCTTGGACAAGAAAGGGGATACCAGTTTGGATAGAAAGGTTAATCATAAATATGACAGAGGAAGTAGGTTTTAGGGGCACTTGGTTTCAAGCCAATTGTATTTGAAGGGAGTGTAGAATTATAATCATAATCTGTGAATAAAGACAGTTTTATGTCAGGCTATGCAATTTAAAGCACGGGGAGTGGCCCAGGAGTCCTAAAGATTCTGCCAAATAAAAGTTTTTACTCTTTATCACAAGAGTGATCTATATTATAACCATCTATATAGTTACCATCTATCTGATAACCAGGATGGCTTCTGAGTAGTCATTAGTTGCCAGGGAAAATCTGGGAATGAAATCTGCAAGATATATTACCCTTTTCTGATTGATTGCTGTGAGAAAACAGGATGGTGTTCTAGGAATCCTGCTTTTAATCAGTCTAAGGTCCATGTGCTTGTGAATAGCCTGAAATTACCATATTTCACTTGATTGGGAGCCTTAGTTCCTGTAGAAGAACTCAGAGCTATGTATCAGATAATTAGATATATCTTTGCAGGGTGTCAACTAAAAAAAGATGCACAATATGCAAATTGTGAGTTGTTCTGTTTGGGGCAAAATGAGGACTGAATGCATCCCAAGAGACAGCAGCTCATATAGCTCTGAGAACCTGCTCCAAAGAGGTAGCAGTGGAAGGTCAATATATATAATTTTGGTGAAGATGGAGGTCAACGCAATCAAACACTTATTTTGCGAAAGATTTTCTTCTAATCATGAGGAGTGGATGTCACCATGAAGGGATTTAGTGCTTTTTTAGATAGGAGTAAATGCAAGGATTGTGATCAAGAAATCAGTTACTAAAAATATCTATCTAATACCTGTTCTACGAGTTTTCCTGAGGCATAGAGTGCCTCATTCTCCAACTTGAAGTCCCTTCGGTGGGTGTTGAAGGTCAACAGCTACAGCAGTACAGGATTCAACCTGTGCAGAAGCAAATGGCTAAGACCTTATCCTTCAAACAAGAAATCAAGAACATGAAAAGACTTTGCACTTGAGGACATCCACAGATTTCTGCTCAGTTTCAATTTCCTCTTTTCTCTCTTACTTCTTAATCTTGAGAGGAACTGGTCTTGGACAAGAAAGGGGATACCAGTTTGGATAGAAAGGTTAATCATAAATATGACAGAGGAAGTAGGTTTTAGGGGCACTTGGTTTCAAGCCAATTGTATTTGAAGGGAGTGTAGAATTATAATATACACCAAAGGTGGACCATTCCTCAGTACTGACAATGACATCTCTGAGGAAAAAAGAAGAATGTGATACAGGAACAACTGAGGTAGTTAGTGAGAATTTTAAGTTGGCAATAATAAAATATAACAGAGACTATTCCATTCTCATTTTCTTACCTATCCAGCTGGAAATCACATCCTTTAGGTAAGAGCATAGGTATAATTTTCATTCTTAAATGCGTAAAAGTACTTGAAAACAAATACTCTGTTCTTCATGGTTAGTTTAATATCTTGGAAAAAGAAAATTCAACCTAATAATTAACTTGTGACTCAATTGATAGATGGAAACTTTAAGGAAAATTAGCTCTTTGTCAATAAAATAGAATTGATAATTCATAAGAGATATATGTCTTAAAGAATAAAATTTTGATTTAGGAAACTTGAGAATGTTTAAAAATGATTATTATATAATTTTTCAATTAGTATTATATTCACTTATACTGTGAAGTGGAGTGTGTGTATATGTGCATTGTTTATTATTATTCATGATTATATTTTATAATGCTGTAAGAGACATTGAATCAGTGAACCACTACTCCTAGGGGAAATGTTGGGTTGAGTTCCTACAAATCTCTGGACACATTTTTGTTAGCTATCACTATATAACTTTGTTTTAAAGTGTCTTTAAATAGAAACACACATTTCATGTATTATCTACATGTCTATAAAATATATGTGTGTGTATATTTGATTAATTAACTTTAAACTCATGGTCAACAGCACTTTAACTCGTACCTGCATGAAAGTTATCTAACACATGTATTTTCTCCATATTATAATTATAGTCTTTTTGCACAGAGTAATGCTGTATACCACTTTAGAACTACACCAGGTGGCCATTTTTTTTTTTTTTTAAAGATTTATTTATTTATTTTTGGGCGGGGGTCAAGTTGGGGAGGGAGGGGAGCAGGCGGGCCACTTCTATTGGTCTTTAGTTTCTCTATGTTCATCCGGCTTTGTTCTTTGGCTCCTGTGGGCCTCCCATCGCGGTGGCGTCTGTCGTCGCAGAGCGCCGGCTCTGGTCGCATGCGCCCCAGAGCTCCGGCTCGGTAATTGGACACATCGGTCTAGCCGCTCTGCGGCACATGGGATCTTCCCAGGCCAGGGCTCGAACTGGCACCCCTTGCACTGCAAGGCGGTGTCCTTCTCCACTGGACCACCAGGGGAAGCCCCAGGTGGCCATTTTTAACAATTACTAACAAAAGCACAAAAGTGCAGAAAGCATGGCACTAAATAGAGGGAAATAGGGACACATGAGAGTTGAAACAGGAAGGCATCACCTTCTTTGATCTCAGTTAGGAGCAAGCATATTGGATGACTCAATTTTTTTGGTGCTCTTTCTATGTCCCTGAACATATGAGTAAGTGCCAAGAGTATGTATTGACTTTGGAGTTATAAATTTTAGTCAACAGATTAAATTGCTAATATGAAATCATGAATAAGGATTGGCTATGTATGTGTGTGTATATGTATAGACACATGTGAGTGTGTATATGTGTGTGCTCCATTAAAACTTAAGATTCAGGTCCTTCTCTACTTTTTTTTTTTTTTTCCACCAAGTATCTCAATAAATGGCCTCTTCATCTACCCAAATCAATAACTGGTAGTAATCCTTGACTTTATTCACAGTTTTGAGTGTAATTGTTCATCAAGTGTTTGTTGGAATATTTTTGTTTGTCACAAAATCCATAAGTTATTTTGAAGAGTGTGATATATTAGAAAGATTCTGGCACCATTCATGGAACCCAATGCAAGAATTATGTGAGCTTCCACATGGAACTGAGAGTCTTCTGGTTCTTTCTTTCTTTCTTTTGTTTCTACTTCTATCTGTCCATTCATACCATTCTTATGTATCATTAGCTTCTCTTCTACAAAATACCAATAAAATATAACCACCCATATTTGTTGAATGAACAAAACTTGTGGGAGAATACAGATACCATTACCTTCCCCCCCAGATCAATATGCACAGATCCATGAAGCACAAAATTTGATTACTGAAAAGGGTACAACTATTGCTAAATAAACACCTGGAACTGAGAGTATTTAATTAAGCCAGCTAAATTTTGTTCTATAAATATTGGCATGAAGGGTTGTTTTGCTAACAGTAGTAAAAACCAACTATACCCAACTGTTGCCCTAAAAGAATAGTTTATGGGGCAGTAGTCATACAAAGCAGTAGTTAAACATGCTGTAACATACAGGAATATTTCTGCTGCGCATACCTACCAGTCACACTGTTACATAATTATCCATCATTAAGATGATTGCGTGCGTGCTAAGTCGCTTCAGTTGTGTCTGACTCTTTGCAACCCCATAGACTATAGCCCACCAGGCTCCTCTATCCTTGGGATTCTTCAAGCAAGAATACTGGCATGGGTTGCCATTCCCTCCTCCAGGGGATCTTCCTGACTCAGGATCGAACCTGAGTCTCTTGCATTGCAGGCAAATTTCTTACCACTGAGCCACCAGGGAAGCCCATGAGATTATTACTACAGTTCTAAAATTTAAATAACAGCAAAACTTTATTAGCTTGGATAATTTCCAGTGATCAAAATGTAACTCATTAAGAAGCATATTTTTGTTTCCTAATATAACTTTATTATCTAAGCTTTGTATTTCAAAAGATTATTATTGTAGTCATCTTATATTAGAACATACTTAGCGACCAAAGCCTAAAATAATATATGGGAATGTTATGAATTTATATTTAGGTATAATCTTAATAATAACATTATGTATATTAATACATCAGAAGTAGAATATTTCTTTTTTTTCATTTTTTAAAAAATTTTATTTTACTTTTAACTTTTACAGAGTTTTGTTGCTTACAGATATGTATGTTCTTAGATTAGTCATATGTATATCCGCCCCATCCCACCCCTCCAGACCATCATACAGCACCCATGAAGGATCTGCTTTTCTCACAGAACAATGAATATAGCTATTTTCTTCACATATGATAGTACAGGCCTTCATGCTACTTCCTTTATGCCTCTCACCCACTGTTCCTTCTCCACAATGTCCATATGTCTACTGTCCATGTCTGTCTTTCCATCGCTTCACTGCAGGTGCTATCATCACCATCCTACTACATTCCATATATATATATGTGTTAGTATATTGTATTTGTCCTTCTCTTTCTGACTAACTTCACTTTTTATGATAGGTTCTAGATCCATTCATTCGTCGATGGACATCTAGGTTGCTTCCATGTTCTAGCGATTGTATATAGAGCTGCAATGAACATTGGGATACAGGTGCTTCTTTCAATTTTGATTTCATCAGGGTACAAGCCTAAGAGTGGAATTTCTGGGTCGTATGGTGCTTCTATTTTTAGTTTTTTAAGGAATCTCCATACTGTCTTCCATAGTGGTTATATCAGTTTACATTCCCACCAGCAATGCACACTGTTACATAATTATCCATCATTAAGATGATTGCGTGCGTGCTAAGTCGCTTCAGTTGTGTCTGACTCTTTGCAACCCCATAGACTATAGCCCACCAGGCTCCTCTATCCTTGGGATTCTTCAAGCAAGAATACTGGCATGGGTTGCCATTCCCTCCTCCAGGGGATCTTCCTGACTCAGGATCGAACCTGAGTCTCTTGCATTGCAGGCAAATTTCTTACCACTGAGCCACCAGGGAAGCCCATGAGATTATTACTACAGTTCTAAAATTTAAATAACAGCAAAACTTTATTAGCTTGGATAATTTCCAGTGATCAAAATGTAACTCATTAAGAAGCATATTTTTGTTTCCTAATATAACTTTATTATCTAAGCTTTGTATTTCAAAAGATTATTATTGTAGTCATCTTATATTAGAACATACTTAGCGACCAAAGCCTAAAATAATATATGGGAATGTTATGAATTTATATTTAGGTATAATCTTAATAATAACATTATGTATATTAATACATCAGAAGTAGAATATTTCTTTTTTTTAATTTTTTAAAAAATTTTATTTTACTTTTAACTTTTACAGAGTTTTGTTGCTTACAGATATGTATGTTCTTAGATTAGTCATATGTATATCCGCCCCATCCCACCCCTCCAGACCATCATACAGCACCCATGAAGGATCTGCTTTTCTCACAGAACAATGAATATAGCTATTTTCTTCACATATGATAGTACAGGCCTTCATGCTACTTCCTTTATGCCTCTCACCCACTGTTCCTTCTCCACAATGTCCATATGTCTACTGTCCATGTCTGTCTTTCCATCGCTTCACTGCAGGTGCTATCATCACCATCCTACTACATTCCATATATATATATGTGTTAGTATATTGTATTTGTCCTTCTCTTTCTGACTAACTTCACTTTTTATGATAGGTTCTAGATCCATTCATTCGTCGATGGACATCTAGGTTGCTTCCATGTTCTAGCGATTGTATATAGAGCTGCAATGAACATTGGGATACAGGTGCTTCTTTCAATTTTGATTTCATCAGGGTACAAGCCTAAGAGTGGAATTTCTGGGTCGTATGGTGCTTCTATTTTTAGTTTTTTAAGGAATCTCCATACTGTCTTCCATAGTGGTTATATCAGTTTACATTCCCACCAGCAATGCAAGAGTGTTCCCTTTTCTCCACACCCTCTCCAGCATTTATTGTCTGTCGATTTGTGGATGATGGCCATTCTGATGGGTGTGAGGTGATAACTCATTGTAGATTTCATTTTCATTTCTCTAATAATAAGTGAGTTTGAGCATTGTTTCATGTACTTTTGGGCCATCTGTATGTCCTCTTTGGTGAGATGTCTATTTAGATCTTTTTGTCATTTTTTGTTGGGTTGTTGATTTTTCTGGTGCTGAGTTGTCTGAGTTGCTTGTAGATTTTGGACATTAAGTCTTTGTCTGTTGTTTCATTTGCTATGATTTTATCCCATTCTGTGGGTTGCCTGTTCAGCTTTTTTGTGATTTCTTTTGCTGTACAAAAGCTTTTAAGTTTCATGAGGTTTCACATGTTAATTTTTCTTTTCAGTTCCACTATTCTAGTAGGTAGGTCAGAGAAGATCTTGCTTTGACTGATGTCCTTGAGTGTTTTGCCTATATTCTCCTCCAAGAGTTTTATGGTTTCTGGTCTGACATTTAGGTCTTTAATCCATTTTGAGTTGATCTTTGTGAATGGTGTCGGGGAATTTCCAGCTTCTTTTTTTCGCTTGTAGGTATCCAATTTTCCCAGCACCACTTGTTGAAGAGGTCATCTTTGTCCCTTTTTATATGTTTGCCTCCTTTGTCAAAAATAAGATACTCATAGGTGCTTCCATTTATCTCTGGGTTCTCTATCTTGTTCCATCGGTCTACATTTCTGTTTTTGTGCCAGTACCATACTGTCTTGATAACTGTTGCTTTGTAGTAGAGTCTGAAGTTGGGGAGGCTGATCCCTCCAGCTCCATTCTTCTTCCTCAGGATTGCTTTGGCTCTTCGAGGTCTTTTGTGTTTCTTTTTTTTTTTTTTTTTTTTTTTTTTTTTTAAACCTTTATTTTACTTTTAACTTTTACAGAGTTTTGTTGTTCACAGACATGCATGTTCTCAGATTAGTCACATGTATATCCCCCCCTTCCCTCCCCTCCCGACCATCACACAGCACCCCTGAAGGATCCCCTTTTCTCACAGAGCAATGACTAGAGCTATTTTCTTCACTTATGATAGTACAGGCCTTCATGCTACTTCCCTTACGCCTCTCAACCACTGTTCCTTCCCCACAATGTCCATATGTCCACTGTCCATGTCTGTCTTTCTGTCGCTTCACTGCATGTGCCATCATCACCATCCTACTAGATTCCATATATATGTGTTAATATACTGTATTTGTCCTTCTCTTTCTGACTGACTTCACTTTTTAGGATACGTTCTAGATCCAGCCACCTCATGAGGGCTGATTCTTCTGCATTTCTCTTTACAGCTGTGTAGTATTCCATTGTATATATGTACCAGAGCTTTTGGATCCATTCGTTCGTCGATGGGCATCTAGGTTCCTTCCATGTTCTAGCTATTGTATAGAGAGCTGCAATGAACATTGGGGTACAGGTGCTTCTTTCAGTTTTGATTTCATCAGGGTATAAGCCTAAGAGTGGGATTGCTGGGTCATATGGTGCTTCTATTTTTAGTTTTTTAAGAAATCTCCAGACTGTCTTCCATAAAGGCTGTATCAATTTACACTCCCACCAGCAATGCAGGAGGGTTCCCTTTTCTCCGCAGCCTCTCCAGCATTTATTGTCTGTCGATTTGTGGATGATGGCCATTCTGACGGGTGTGAGGTGACATCTCATTGTAGTTTTGATTTGCATTTCTCTAATTATTAGTGAAGTTGAGCATCGTTTCATGTGTTTTTGGGCCATCTGTATGTCATCGTTGGAGAGGTGTCTGTTTAGGTCCTTTTCCCATTTTTTGATTGGGTTGTTCGTTTTTCCAGTGCTGAGTTGTCTGAGTTGCTTGTAGATTTTGGAGATTAATTCTTTGTCTGTTGTTTCATTTGCTATGATTTTCTCCCACTCTGTGGGGTGTCTGTTGAACTTTTTTGTAATTTCTTTTGCTGTACAAAAGCTTTTAACTTTTACAGAGTTTTGTTGTTTACAGATATGTATGTTCCCAGATTAGTCATATGTATATCCCCCCCTTCCCACCCCTCCCGACCATCACACAGCACCCCTGAAGGATCCCCTTTTCTCACAGAGCAATGACTAGAGCTATTTTCTTCACTTATGATAGTACAGGCCTTCATGCTACTTCCTTACGCCTCTCAACCACTGTTCCTTCCCCACAATGTCCATATGTCCACTGTCCATGTCTGTCTTTCTGTCGCTTCACTGCATGTGCCATCATCACCATCCTACTAGATTCCATATATATGTGTTAATATACTGTATTTGTCCTTCTCTTTCTGACTGACTTCACTTTTTAGGATCGTTCTAGATCCAGCCACCTCATGAGGGCTGATTCTTCTGCATTTCTCTTTACAGCTGTGTAGTATTCCATTGTATATATGTACCAGAGCTTTTGGATCCATTCGTTCGTCGATGGGCATCTAGGTTCCTTCCATGTTCTAGCTATTGTATAGAGAGCTGCAATGAACATTGGGGTACAGGTGCTTCTTTCAGTTTTGATTTCATCAGGGTATAAGCCTAAGAGTGGGATTGCTGGGTCATATGGTGCTTCTATTTTTAGTTTTTTAAGAAATCTCCAGACTGTCTTCCATAAAGGCTGTATCAATTTACACTCCCACCAGCAATGCAGGAGTGTTCCCTTTTCTCCGCAGCCTCTCCAGCATTTATTGTCTGTCGATTTGTGGATGATGGCCATTCTGACGGGTGTGAGGTGACATCTCATTGTAGTTTTGATTTGCATTTCTCTAATTATTAGTGAAGTTGAGCATCGTTTCATGTGTTTTTGGGCCATCTGTATGTCATCGTTGGAGAGGTGTCTGTTTAGGTCCTTTTCCCATTTTTTGATTGGGTTGTTCGTTTTTCCAGTGCTGAGTTGTCTGAGTTGCTTGTAGATTTTGGAGATTAATTCTTTGTCTGTTGTTTCATTTGCTATGATTTTCTCCCACTCTGTGGGGTGTCTGTTGAACTTTTTTGTAATTTCTTTTGCTGTACAAAAGCTTTTAAGTTTCATTAGGTCCCACATGTTCATTTGTCTTTTTAGTTCCACTATTCTAGTAGGTGGGTCAGAGAAGATCTTGCTTTGATTGATGTCCTTGAGGGTTTTGCCTATATTCTCCTCTAAGAGTTTGATGGTTTCTGGCCTTACATTTAAGTCTTTAATCCATTTTGAGTTGATCTTTGTGTATGGTGTCAGGGTATGTTCTTTTGTGTTTCCATATGAACTGTGCTATTCTTTGGTCTAGTTCTGTGAAGAATGTCATTGGTAGTTTGATAGGGATCGCCTTGAATCTATAGATGACATTTGGTGGTTTGGTCATTTTCACAATATTGATTCTTCCGATGCAGGAACATGCAATATCTCTCCATCTGTTTAAGTCTTCTTTAATTTCTCTCGTGAGTGTCTTGTAATTTTCTGTGTACAGTTTTTTTGTTTCTTTGGGTAGGTTTATTCCTAGATATTTGATTCTTTTGGTTGCAATGGTGAAGGGGGATTGACTCTTTGATTTCGTTTTCTGATTTTTCATTGTTTTTGTATAGGAATGCCAGTGATTTCTGTGTATTGATTTTGTATCCTGCGACTTTGCTGAATTCATTGATTAGCTCTAGTAGCTTTGTAATAGTGTCTTTGGGATTTTATATGTATAACATCATGTCATCTGCAAATAGAGTTTGACTTCTTCCTTCCCAATCTGGATTCCTTTTGTTTCTTTATCTTCTCTTACTGCTGTTGCTAGGACTTCCAGGACTATGTTGAATCAGAGTGGTGAAAGTGAACACCCATGTCTTGTTCTTGACCTTAGAGGAAATGCTTTGAGTTTTTCACCATTGAGGATAATGTTAGCTGTGAGCTTCTCATATATGGCTTTCAGTATGTTGAGATAGGTTCCTTCTATGCCCATTTTCTGAAGAGTTTTATCATAAATGGATGCTGTACTTTATCAAAGGCTTTTTCTGCATCTATTGAGATGATCATGTGAATTTTGTCTCTCAATTTGTTGATATGGTGTATCACATTAATTGATTTGCGGATATTGAAGAATCTTTGCGTGCCTGGGATGAACCCGACTTGGTCATGATGTATGAGCTTTTTGATGTGTTGTTGAATTCTGTTTGCTAGGATTTTGTTGAGCATTTTGGGGTCCAGATTCATCAGTGAAATTGGCCTATAATTTTCTTTTTTTGTGTTGTCTTTGCCTGGTTTTGGTATCAGGGTGATTGTGGCCTCGTAGAATGTGTTTGGAAGTGTTCCTTCCTGTGCAAGGTTTTGAAAGAGTTTTAGAAGGACAGGCATTAGCTCTTCTTTCAATGTTTGGTAGAATATGCCTGTGAAGCCATCAGACTCTGGGCTTTTGTTTTTGGGTAGATTTTTTATCATAATTTTGATTTCTGAGCTTGTGATTGGGTTGTTCATAGTTTCTATTTCTTCCTGGTTGAGTCTTGGGAGGTTAATCTTCTCTTAGAAACTGTGCATTTCTTCCAGGTTATCCAGTTTGTTACCATAGAGTTGTTCATAAGTCTCTTACAATCCTTTGGCTTTCTGCATTATCTGTTGTAATCTCTCCTTTTTCATTTTTGATTTTATTGATCTGATTCTTCTCTCTTTTTTTCTTGATGAGTTTGACCAGTGGTTTGTCCTTTTTATTTATCTTTTCAAAGAATCATTTTTTTGTTTTATTTATCTTCACTTTTTTTTTGTTTCATTGCTTTTTCATTTACTTTTGCTCTGACATTTCTGATTTCTCTTCTTCTGCTGACTTTAGGATGTTTTTGTTCTTCTTTCTCCAATTGTTTTAAGGGGAGGGTTAGGTCGTCACTTTGAGATTTTCCTAGTTTTTGAGGTAGGATTGAATTGCTATAAACTTCCCTCTTAGAACTGCTTTTGCAGTATCCCATAGGTTTTTAACTGACGTGTGTTCATTGGTGTTTTCTTCTAGGATTTTTTTAATTTCTCCTTTGATTTGCTCGGCAATCAGTTGGTGTTTTAGGTATGTGTTGTTTAATCTCCATGTGTTTGTGTTTTTAGCGGGTTTTTTTTTCCTGTAGTTGATCTCTAGTCTCATTGCATTGTGGTCAGAGAAGGTGGTTGATATAATTTCAGTTTTCTTGAATTGACTGAGGTTTGATTTGTGGCCCAATATGAGGTCTATCCTGGAGAATGTTCCATGAGCCCTTGTGAAGAAAGTGTATTCTTCTGCTTTTGGATGGAGGATCTTAAAGATATCCATGAGGTACTTCTTTTCTAGTGTGGCATTTAAGGCTTGTGTTTCTTGATTAATTTTGTGTTTTGATGATGTGTCCATTGGCATGAGAGGAGTGTTAAAGTCTCTTACTATCATTATGTTATTGTTGATTTCTTCTTTTATGTCAGAAAGTGTTTGTCTTATGTATTGGGGTGCTCCTGTGTTGGGTGCATAGATATTTATGATTGTTATGTCTTCTTCTTGGATGGATCCCTTGATCATTTTGTAGTGTCCTGCCTTGTCTTTTCTAATCTTCTTTATATTGAGGTCAATTTTGTCTGATATGGGGATTGCTACTCTAGCTTTCTTTTGATTTCCATTTGCATGGAATATCTTTTTCCAGCCTCTCACTGTCAGTCTATGAGTGTCTCTAGGTCTGAAGTGAATTTCCTGGAGGCAGCATATGTATGGGTCTTGTTTTTGAATTTGGCCACTCTGTGTCTTTTGGTGGGGAATTTAGTCCATTTTCATTCAAAGTAATTATTGATACAAATGATCCTATTGTCATCTTCTTACATGTTATGATGGGTTTGTTTTGTGGATCTTCTTCTTCTCTTAAACTTTCTGTCTATATAAGTCCCTTTAACACTTGTTGTAAGGCTGGTTTGGTGTTACTAAATTCTCTTCATTTTTGCTTATGTGTAAAGCTTTTGATTTCTCCATCAATTTTGAATGAGATCCTTGCAGGGTAGAGGATTCCTGGTTGCAGACTATTCTCTTTTAGCCATTTAAATGTGTCCTGCCATTCCCTTCTGGCCTGCAGAGTTTCTGTATTAAACATATGGGTTTTCCATTGTATGTCACTAGTTGCTTTTCCCTTGCTGCTTTGAGAATTCTGTCTTTGTGCTTAATTTGTGTTAGTTTCATTAATATTTGTCTTGGTGTGTTTCTTCTCGGATTGATTTTGTATGGTACTCTTTGTGCTTCTTGGACTTGATTGACTATTTCTTTTCCCATGTTGGGGAAATTTTCAACTAGAATCTCTTCAAAAATTTTCTCATAGCCTTTCTTTTTTTCTTATTTTCCTGGAACCCCTATAAATTGAATATTGGTACATTTGATATTACCCCAGAGGTCTCTGAGGCTATCCTCTGCTTTTTTCATTCTTTGAGCTAGATTCTGTTTTTCAGCAGTTACTTCCACCATTCTATCTTCCAGCTAACTTATCCAGTCTTCTATCTCAGATACTCTGCTTTTGATTCCTTCTGCAGTGTTTTTAAGTTCAGTAATTGTGTTGTTTGTCTCTGTTACTTTTTCAGTAAATTCTTGTATTTCTTTATTCAGTGTGTTAGTTGTGTCTTGCAATTTCTCTAACATTCTGTTTTCAGTGTCTTTGATCATCTTTACCATCATTCTTCTGAAATCACTTTCAGAAAGTTTGTACAAATGATCCTATTGTCATCTTCTTACATGTTATGATGGGTTTGTTTTGTGGATCTTCTTCTTCTCTTAAACTTTCTGTCTATATAAGTCCCTTTAACACTTGTTGTAAGGCTGGTTTGGTGTTACTAAATTCTCTTCATTTTTGCTTATGTGTAAAGCTTTTGATTTCTCCATCAATTTTGAATGAGATCCTTGCAGGGTAGAGGATTCCTGGTTGCAGACTATTCTCTTTTAGCCATTTAAATGTGTCCTGCCATTCCCTTCTGGCCTGCAGAGTTTCTGTATTAAACATATGGGTTTTCCATTGTATGTCACTAGTTGCTTTTCCCTTGCTGCTTTGAGAATTCTGTCTTTGTGCTTAATTTGTGTTAGTTTCATTAATATTTGTCTTGGTGTGTTTCTTCTCGGATTGATTTTGTATGGTACTCTTTGTGCTTCTTGGACTTGATTGACTATTTCTTTTCCCATGTTGGGGAAATTTTCAACTAGAATCTCTTCAAAAATTTTCTCATAGCCTTTCTTTTTTTCTTATTTTCCTGGAACCCCTATAAATTGAATATTGGTACATTTGATATTACCCCAGAGGTCTCTGAGGCTATCCTCTGCTCTTTTCATTCTTTGAGCTAGATTCTGTTTTTCAGCAGTTACTTCCACCATTCTATCTTCCAGCTAACTTATCCAGTCTTCTATCTCAGATACTCTGCTTTTGATTCCTTCTGCAGTGTTTTTAAGTTCAGTAATTGTGTTGTTTGTCTCTGTTACTTTTTCAGTAAATTCTTGTATTTCTTTATTCAGTGTGTTAGTTGTGTCTTGCAATTTCTCTAACATTCTGTTTTCAGTGTCTTTGATCATCTTTACCATCATTCTTCTGAAATCACTTTCAGAAAGTTTGTCCAAATTATCTTCATTGCTTTGATCTTGTGTGTTGTTAGATTGTTCCTTCACTTGTGTGATTATTTCTCTGCCGTTTCATTGTTATTATTAATTTTTTAAATGACTCTGTTTGGGATTTCCTTTTCCCAGATTTTGAGTTACATCTGTTGGTGTTTGTTGTTTGGATGGGGCTTCTTATTCTGGTTGATGCTGGTGGTTGGGTGATGTCTTGACTTGCATACAAGTGATTGCGTTTGTTTGCATTCTCACTTGTGTAGTGCTCTCTAGTGTTAGGCATTCTCTACTATTGTATATTTGTGGAGTCACTGCTCCCTCCCTAAAGCTCCTGGGCTTTTTTCCTGACCAGAGAATGAATATTTCACGGCTGGTTTGTTATGGCATTAAATGATATTAAAACATATATACAGAAATGAGAAACAGAAGGTATACCTTTTACAAATGACAATTAAAATATTATGCAAATACTATCTAGTGTATTGAATTATACACACAAACATATACAGCTGTAACATAACCCAAACATTCCAACCAAAAATACAGTACAATACGTTAGCATGGCAAATAGAGAAAACCAAGAATGATATCCACTAGTTAAAAACCAACCTAAGTAGAGCACAAATTGGAGAATAATGCTCGAGCAGGGTCCCCTTTGGGGATAAGGCAATGAGGACAGAACAGACTAAGAAATATGGTGGGAAAAGGGAAAAAGAGAAAGGGAGGATAGAAGAGAAATGTAGAATAATACTGCAAAGTTAAATATAGGGAGATAAAGATTTGTATGTATTAGAATTTAGTGCTATAGGAAAGGAACATCAGAGACAGCAAAAAGTTATAGAGGAAGTAGTAGTACATATAAAAAAATGTAAAAATTAAAACAGAGATAAATATACAGAAAAATACAGAAAAACAAAGCAAAAATAATAAAAACAAACAAAACCCCCACAGAACCTTAAAAGGCCAATGTGGAACCAGAAGTTTATACCAAAATAAAATGTGTGGTTTAAAAGAAAAAAGAAAAAAATTATGTAAACTTGAATATATTCAGTCTTACTGATAAGATTAGTAACTTCAATAGAATTCAATAGAGGAAATAAACACACCCACACTCACACACCCCCACCCCACCCCCCAAAAAAAAACTGGGAAAGGGGCACTGAGACTGTTTGGGGAAAAGGTGAAAAAACATTGAAAACAAAACAAAACAAAAAGCAATAAAAAAGAATAAGAAATAAAATGGAATTTTAAAAATCCAGCAGTAACTGCAGCTTCAGACAAAACGTGAAAATAGTGTTTATGTTCTTCTGTCTCTTGCTGACTATTCAGGAATTAACAGTCTTTTTCTTGCCTCTGGCAGTGGTTGAATCTGAAGACCTCTTTTAGTGCTTGTTTATTTCGGCCTATCCCAGAACTCAAAGACCCGCTCAGGCTGGCCCTGGGAGTTTCTTAATCCATATCCCTTTTCTTGCTGAGTGAAGCTATGTTCCCTCCCTGTAGTTTGACCAGCAGCCAAACTACAGTAGGGAAAATGGCGTCTGTCTCACAAAGGATTTATTCCCACACGCTCTATGGGAAACACTTCCACAGTGACCTTGACCCCGCTGCAGGCCACCGTTGACCCCCACCACCATGGGAGACGTCAGATTACTCAGAGGTGATTCTGGCTCAGTCTCCTGCAGGATCGCTATTCCCCTCTCCCAGATCATGGTGTGCACAGGGTTTCCAGTCCTCCTCGGCATCTCTGTGATCGGGTTAATGGTAACCTCCTCCAAAGGGAACTGAGTGGTGTCCTTCCGAGGACTGCTCAAGGGCACTTGCGGATAAGAATGTAGAATAAAAAAAAACTGCAAAGTTAAATATAGGGAGATAAAGATTTGTATGTATTAGAATTTAGTGCTATAGGAAAGGAACATCAGAGACAGCAAAAAGTTATAGAGGAAGTAGTAGTACATATAAAAAAATGTAAAAATTAAAACAGAGATAAATATACAGAAAAATACAGAAAAACAAAGCAAAAATAATAAAAACAAACAAAACCCCCACAGAACCTTAAAAGGCCAATGTGGAACCAGAAGTTTATACCAAAATAAAATGTGTGGTTTAAAAGAAAAAAGAAAAAAATTATGTAAACTTGAATATATTCAGTCTTACTGATAAGATTAGTAACTTCAATAGAATTCAATAGAGGAAATAAACACACCCACACTCACACACCCCCACCCCACCCCCCAAAAAAAAACTGGGAAAGGGGCACTGAGACTGTTTGGGGAAAAGGTGAAAAAACATTGAAAACAAAACAAAACAAAAAGCAATAAAAAAGAATAAGAAATAAAATGGAATTTTAAAAATCCAGCAGTAACTGCAGCTTCAGACAAAACGTGAAAATAGTGTTTATGTTCTTCTGTCTCTTGCTGACTATTCAGGAATTAACAGTCTTTTTCTTGCCTCTGGCAGTGGTTGAATCTGAAGACCTCTTTTAGTGCTTGTTTATTTCGGCCTATCCCAGAACTCAAAGACCCGCTCAGGCTGGCCCTGGGAGTTTCTTAATCCATATCCCTTTTCTTGCTGAGTGAAGCTATGTTCCCTCCCTGTAGTTTGACCAGCAGCCAAACTACAGTAGGGAAAATGGCGTCTGTCTCACAAAGGATTTATTCCCACACGCTCTATGGGAAACACTTCCACAGTGACCTTGACCCCGCTGCAGGCCACCGTTGACCCCCACCACCATGGGAGACGTCAGATTACTCAGAGGTGATTCTGGCTCAGTCTCCTGCAGGATCGCTATTCCCCTCTCCCAGATCATGGTGTGCACAGGGTTTCCAGTCCTCCTCGGCATCTCTGTGATCGGGTTAATGGTAACCTCCTCCAAAGGGAACTGAGTGGTGTCCTTCCGAGGACTGCTCAAGGGCACTTCTAGCTCAAGGGGGCACTTGGACCCTCCAAAGCAGGTCTGGCTCTGTCCCTTGTGGGCGTCACCGCTCCTTTCCCGGGTCTTGATCTGCAACAGGCTTTGAGCCTTTGGCCCACCCAGCCTCTCTGGCAGGTATGAGGTTTGACTTTACAAAGTGCAATTGCGCCCTTCCTACCATCTTGTTGCGACTTCTCCTTTGTTCTTCAATGTGGGGTTTCTTTTTGTGATAGGATTGAACCTCCTCCCATCGATGGTTTTTCAGGAACTCGTTGCAATTCAGGCGATTTTGCAGGAGAGATGAGTGCACGTCCTTCTATGCTGCCATCTTAGCTCCACCCCCTAGAATATATTTCTTATACAGCATTTTGCATATGAATGGGTGGAATTATATATTTTTGAAAGTTAAATTGCCTGTTTGTTAGGGAAATAAAGAGTCTTGCTTAGGCTTCAGAGGCAGAGCAGAACAGGCCTCTGTTCTTGCTTCTAACCTGACAGGACACCTCTGTGACTGTGAGTGACTGCCTGCAGTGAGTAAAAGCCTTAGGACACTATAGATAAGATAGGGGACAAATCTTAAAATTTGTCCTTGGAGGGGGCCCTTTGGGCCCAAACCCAAACCCCAGGCTTACCAGCATTCCAAGTTCCACAAAACAAAGCAAACAGCATTAACATGAAACCAGAGCTACTATTTTGCTCACAGATTGATGAGCCTATCAGTTTGCATCCTGGGATCATAAATGGGAACCCCAAACTGCAATTTTGAAGTCTCATACACAGAGCAGAGCAGATGCACTACCTGGGACCTTTCCCAATTGTGCTGTGACATGGAACCTTGCAGCACCGTTTGAGTCGAGATGATGGTCAAAACCCATTTTGGTGATGTATCCTCTGCTGTTTCTCTTTTCTTCTAATGTCAGTGTAATGAATGTCAGTTAGATAATTCTCTCATAAATATTCCCTCCCCCGGGGCACCCAAAGGGATCATGGTGTGCACAGGGTTTCCAGTCCTCCTCGGCATCTCTGTGATCGGGTTAATGGTAACCTCCTCCAAAGGGAACTGAGTGGTGTCCTTCCGAGGACTGCTCAAGGGCACTTCTAGCTCAAGGGGGCACTTGGACCCTCCAAAGCAGGTCTGGCTCTGTCCCTTGTGGGCGTCACCGCTCCTTTCCCGGGTCTTGATCTGCAACAGGCTTTGAGCCTTTGGCCCACCCAGCCTCTCTGGCAGGTATGAGGTTTGACTTTACAAAGTGCAATTGCGCCCTTCCTACCATCTTGTTGCGACTTCTCCTTTGTTCTTCAATGTGGGGTTTCTTTTTGTGATAGGATTGAACCTCCTCCCATCGATGGTTTTTCAGGAACTCGTTGCAATTCAGGCGATTTTGCAGGAGAGATGAGTGCACGTCCTTCTATGCTGCCATCTTAGCTCCACCCCCTAGAATATATTTCTTATACAGCATTTTGCATATGAATGGGTGGAATTATATATTTTTGAAAGTTAAATTGCCTGTTTGTTAGGGAAATAAAGAGTCTTGCTTAGGCTTCAGAGGCAGAGCAGAACAGGCCTCTGTTCTTGCTTCTAACCTGACAGGACACCTCTGTGACTGTGAGTGACTGCCTGCAGTGAGTAAAAGCCTTAGGACACTATAGATAAGATAGGGGACAAATCTTAAAATTTGTCCTTGGAGGGGCCTTGGCCAACCAAGCCCCAGGCTTACCAGCATTCCAAGTTCCACAAAACAAAGCAAACAGCATTAACATGAAACCAGAGCTACTATTTTGCTCACAGATTGATGAGCCTATCAGTTTGCATCCTGGGATCATAAATGGGAACCCCAAACTGCAATTTTGAAGTCTCATACACAGAGCAGAGCAGATGCACTACCTGGGACCTTTCCCAATTGTGCTGTGACATGGAACCTTGCAGCACCGTTTGAGTCGAGATGATGGTCAAAACCCATTTTGGTGATGTATCCTCTGCTGTTTCTCTTTTCTTCTAATGTCAGTGTAATGAATGTCAGTTAGATAATTCTCTCATAAATATTGGTATTATTTATTTGTATAGAATGAGTGGCTTATTTTTTAACAAATCCTTTGAACCTGAGACAGAAGTGAAAACTTAAAAAAACAAAAAACGTTGTTGAAAAGCCACACATATAGTTCAGTTTTTGCTGTGTGTCTAATTTCATATATATATATATATATATATATATATGTTAGCAGCTATTATCACAGAATTCCCTCTCAGATCATTGTAGGTTATGTGTTAAAAGAAACAAACTAATGTAAATATTAAAATATGACCATCATGCATTCTGAGTTGATTCAGTCATGTCTGACTCTTTGAGACCCTACAGACTGTAGCCTGTCAAGCTCCTCTGTCCATGGCAAGAATACTGGAGGGGGTTATCATATCTTTCTCCAGGGGATCTTCCCAACCCAGGGGTCGAACCTGCATGTCTTACATCTCCTGCACTGGTTGGTACATTCCTTACCACTAGCAACAGGAGAGCCCCTACTGTGCAGAGTGGTATCTAAATTAATATGACCACATTTCCTATAAGCATACATATAAATCAAGTATCACTTAGTAAATTTTAGGAATAACCATGCAACTGACTGCTTCTTCTACTTATTTACATAAATTATTGATTACTAAAAGTTCATATCAGTAGTTGTCCATATGTAAAATTCACCACACCCTTCTTCCCCATTCTGAGCTACTTGTTTTAATACCTAAAATCCAGTAATCATAATTGAGTTGTGTGAGTCATAACAACTAGCCTTTTGCTACCACCCATAAAGACAAACAGAATCAAGAATTTACACATTGTCTCTCTAATACTCTGAGGTCTTCACACCAACATTTATGCCATAGGATTGCATGTTTTGAAATTCATCTTCCTCACGGGTAATTCACCCCAGTCATTTTAAGTGCAAGTGCCAAATTTTGAAGTCTCATACACAGAGCAGAGCAGATGCACTACCTGGGACCTTTCCCAATTGTGCTGTGACATGGAACCTTGCAGCACCGTTTGAGTCGAGATGATGGTCAAAACCCATTTTGGTGATGTATCCTCTGCTGTTTCTCTTTTCTTCTAATGTCAGTGTAATGAATGTCAGTTAGATAATTCTCTCATAAATATTGGTATTATTTATTTGTATAGAATGAGTGGCTTATTTTTTAACAAATCCTTTGAACCTGAGACAGAAGTGAAAACTTAAAAAAACAAAAAACGTTGTTGAAAAGCCACACATATAGTTCAGTTTTTGCTGTGTGTCTAATTTCATATATATATATATATATATATATATGTTAGCAGCTATTATCACAGAATTCCCTCTCAGATCATTGTAGGTTATGTGTTAAAAGAAACAAACTAATGTAAATATTAAAATATGACCATCATGCATTCTGAGTTGATTCAGTCATGTCTGACTCTTTGAGACCCTACAGACTGTAGCCTGTCAAGCTCCTCTGTCCATGGCAAGAATACTGGAGGGGGTTATCATATCTTTCTCCAGGGGATCTTCCCAACCCAGGGGTCGAACCTGCATGTCTTACATCTCCTGCACTGGTTGGTACATTCCTTACCACTAGCAACAGGAGAGCCCCTACTGTGCAGAGTGGTATCTAAATTAATATGACCACATTTCCTATAAGCATACATATAAATCAAGTATCACTTAGTAAATTTTAGGAATAACCATGCAACTGACTGCTTCTTCTACTTATTTACATAAATTATTGATTACTAAAAGTTCATATCAGTAGTTGTCCATATGTAAAATTCACCACACCCTTCTTCCCCATTCTGAGCTACTTGTTTTAATACCTAAAATCCAGTAATCATAATTGAGTTGTGTGAGTCATAACAACTAGCCTTTTGCTACCACCCATAAAGACAAACAGAATCAAGAATTTACACATTGTCTCTCTAATACTCTGAGGTCTTCACACCAACATTTATGCCATAGGATTGCATGTTTTGAAATTCATCTTCCTCACGGGTAATTCACCCCAGTCATTTTAAGTGCAAGTGCCAAATTTTGATGGAATTAGGAAGGGATTTCTACCAAATGAGAGCCTAAGCACTGCTTGCAACTGCCAGAGATTTTTGTATTTTCCCAGGAATATCTTCATTGTGAGTTGAAATTTTGCAGCCACAGACTAGATTTCAACTGCTAGGAAAAACAAATGAGAAAGGCAGGGCAAATAATGCTTCTTGATAAGTACTTAATTAGTATCGTAATGGAGTATCTACACTCCCAAGAAGATGTGCTGATGCATGGGCTATCTTAAAACGGCAAGTAGTCTAGAATTTCTTTTTTTCTTTTGCAAGAGGTTCTAGGTTCTTTTTCCTGCAGTAAAGACTGAATGCACAGGTAGTACTTAAATATTATCCTGACAGATGAATCCCCTTTGCTGCTCAGAACCCACTAGGATCATTCAAAACAATTGTCAGGTTCAGTAGAAATTAAGTGAAATGCACCTACTAGGAAGCGTTTGTTGCTGCTGCGTTTTGGATCTATATATTCCTTGTCACTTGCATGTTATTTTAGATGAACAACAACTTCACTGAGAAAATTGAAACAAAGAGACTCAACAGTCTTCCATCACTGTATCCACCTCTCTACTATACCCATATTCCTCAGGCCAAGCTTACCTCCTGTTTCAATGAAAGAACTCTCCATGCATCTAGCTGGCATTCCATTCCCTAGCTCTCACTCAAGGTCATTGCTCCAGCAATTATTCCTTTTTCTAGCATTTTTAAATTTATATATTTTACAGAGTTTTGTTGTTTACTGTACATATGTCCCCTCCCTCAAACTTCCCTCCCATTTTCCACCCCACACCACTCCTCTGGGTTGCTGCAGAGCCCCTGTTTGACTTCCTTTAGTCTTACAGCAGATTCCCATTGGTTATTACTTTGCATATGGTAACATACATTTTTATGTTACTCTTTCCATACTTCTCAATTATTCCTCCCTCTTTCCAATGTCCATAAGTCTGTTCTCTATGTCTATTTCTCCCTGCTGCTCTACATACACATTTATCAGTACAACTTTCTATATTCTGTATATATGTGCCATAGGATTGCATGTTTTGAAATTCATCTTCCTCACGGGTAATTCACCCCAGTCATTTTAAGTGCAAGTGCCAAATTTTGATGGAATTAGGAAGGGATTTCTACCAAATGAGAGCCTAAGCACTGCTTGCAACTGCCAGAGATTTTTGTATTTTCCCAGGAATATCTTCATTGTGAGTTGAAATTTTGCAGCCACAGACTAGATTTCAACTGCTAGGAAAAACAAATGAGAAAGGCAGGGCAAATAATGCTTCTTGATAAGTACTTAATTAGTATCGTAATGGAGTATCTACACTCCCAAGAAGATGTGCTGATGCATGGGCTATCTTAAAACGGCAAGTAGTCTAGAATTTCTTTTTTTCTTTTGCAAGAGGTTCTAGGTTCTTTTTCCTGCAGTAAAGACTGAATGCACAGGTAGTACTTAAATATTATCCTGACAGATGAATCCCCTTTGCTGCTCAGAACCCACTAGGATCATTCAAAACAATTGTCAGGTTCAGTAGAAATTAAGTGAAATGCACCTACTAGGAAGCGTTTGTTGCTGCTGCGTTTTGGATCTATATATTCCTTGTCACTTGCATGTTATTTTAGATGAACAACAACTTCACTGAGAAAATTGAAACAAAGAGACTCAACAGTCTTCCATCACTGTATCCACCTCTCTACTATACCCATATTCCTCAGGCCAAGCTTACCTCCTGTTTCAATGAAAGAACTCTCCATGCATCTAGCTGGCATTCCATTCCCTAGCTCTCACTCAAGGTCATTGCTCCAGCAATTATTCCTTTTTTTTCTAGCATTTTTAAATTTATATATTTTACAGAGTTTTGTTGTTTACTGTACATATGTCCCCTCCCTCAAACTTCCCTCCCATTTTCCACCCCACACCACTCCTCTGGGTTGCTGCAGAGCCCCTGTTTGACTTCCTTTAGTCTTACAGCAGATTCCCATTGGTTATTACTTTGCATATGGTAACATACATTTTTATGTTACTCTTTCCATACTTCTCAATTATTCCTCCCTCTTTCCAATGTCCATAAGTCTGTTCTCTATGTCTATTTCTCCGCTGCTGCTCTACATACACATTTATCAGTACAACTTTCTATATTCTGTATATATGTGTTAGTATACAATGTTTATCTTTCTTTCTGTGACATACTTCACTCTGTATAATACATTCTAGGTTCATCTACCTCATTAGAATGGACTCAAATGCATTCCTTGTTATGGCTGAGTAATATTCCATGGTATATTTGTAGCACAGCTTCTTTATCCATTCATCTGTCAATGGGCATCTAGGTTGCTTCCATGTTTTAGCTATTATAAATAGTGCAGCAGTGAACAGTGGTATACATATGTCTTTTTCAGTTTTGATTTTCTCAGAGTATATGCCTAGTAGATGGATTGCTGGGTCATATGGTGGTTCTATTTCTGGTTTTTTGAGGACTCTCCATACTGTCCTCCATAGTGGCGGTATCAACTTACATTCCCATCAACAGTGCAAGAGGGTTCCCTTTCCTCCACAGCATTTACTGTTTGTTGACGTTTGATGATGGCCATTCTGACTGATGTGAGGTGATATCTCATTGTCGTTTTGATTTTCATTTCTTTAAAAACAAGGTGAAAAGATAGTCCTCAGAATGGGAGAAAATAATAGCAAATCGACCAATTGACAAAGAATTAATTTCCAAAATATGTAAGCAACACATACAACTCAACATCAAAAAATACCAAAACCAAACAAACAGCCTAATCAAAAAACGGGAAAAACACCTAAACACAGATGTCTTTGAAGAAGACATGCAGATGGTCAGCAAGCACATGAAAAGTTGCTCAATGTCACTCATTATTAGAGAAATGCAAATCTAGCTTTGCTTTCTGTTTGTTCCTTTTCCTCCCTCTCTAAAGCACAATAATAGTAGCATATAAGCACACTGTTATTTCTCCCATCTTAAAGCAAAAAGCAACACCCCTCCCCAATCTAAGAACCTTTCTTGTCTCCACTCTACCTTCCAGCTCCTGCACAATTTCCCTCCCCATAACTGGAGTACAACTCTTTGAAAGCATTGTCCATGTTCACTGCATCTCCAAATGATTTCCTCCTATTCTCTCTTCAACATATTTTGTTGAATTTTGTTGTCCATACTGCTACCTCAGAACTATTATCCAAGGCATGATAACCTTATAAAAGAGGGAATATTATTCCTCTCACCATCTTCAATTCTCAGCTGATGCTCTATAAGAAAAAAAAAGTTAACAAAATGAAAAGTTTATTAACATGTGTATCATGCCTGTATCACAAAGGCATGCCCAGCTCAACGGAGTGACTTAAACTTCAGGATATTCGGGCTAGACAGACATTAAATTTGTAGAGAAGCTAGAACATAAAGGAAAATCACCTTAGACTTCCAAGGGTAACAAAATGTGGGAAAGCAAATGCCCTAGCTAACAAATTTGTCACGTAGTTTTGATTTTCTCAGAGTATATGCCTAGTAGATGGATTGCTGGGTCATATGGTGGTTCTATTTCTGGTTTTTTGAGGACTCTCCATACTGTCCTCCATAGTGGCGGTATCAACTTACATTCCCATCAACAGTGCAAGAGGGTTCCCTTTCCTCCACAGCATTTACTGTTTGTTGACGTTTGATGATGGCCATTCTGACTGATGTGAGGTGATATCTCATTGTCGTTTTGATTTTCATTTCTTTAAAAACAAGGTGAAAAGATAGTCCTCAGAATGGGAGAAAATAATAGCAAATCGACCAATTGACAAAGAATTAATTTCCAAAATATGTAAGCAACACATACAACTCAACATCAAAAAATACCAAAACCAAACAAACAGCCTAATCAAAAAACGGGAAAAACACCTAAACACAGATGTCTTTGAAGAAGACATGCAGATGGTCAGCAAGCACATGAAAAGTTGCTCAATGTCACTCATTATTAGAGAAATGCAAATCTAGCTTTGCTTTCTGTTTGTTCCTTTTCCTCCCTCTCTAAAGCACAATAATAGTAGCATATAAGCACACTGTTATTTCTCCCATCTTAAAGCAAAAAGCAACACCCCTCCCCAATCTAAGAACCTTTCTTGTCTCCACTCTACCTTCCAGCTCCTGCACAATTTCCCTCCCCATAACTGGAGTACAACTCTTTGAAAGCATTGTCCATGTTCACTGCATCTCCAAATGATTTCCTCCTATTCTCTCTTCAACATATTTTGTTGAATTTTGTTGTCCATACTGCTACCTCAGAACTATTATCCAAGGCATGATAACCTTATAAAAGAGGGAATATTATTCCTCTCACCATCTTCAATTCTCAGCTGATGTTCTATAAGAAAAAAAAAGTTAACAAAATGAAAAGTTTATTAACATGTGTATCATGCCTGTATCACAAAGGCATGCCCAGCTCAACGGAGTGACTTAAACTTCAGGATATTCGGGCTAGACAGACATTAAATTTGTAGAGAAGCTAGAACATAAAGGAAAATCACCTTAGACTTCCAAGGGTAACAAAATGTGGGAAAGCAAATATGTGGAAAACTGATGCTATATAAAGGCTAGCTAACAAATTTGTCACGTAGAGTTCTCTGGGCAGTCTCCAGGATAAGGGTTTCTCAAGTCATCTCTCTTGACTAACTTTCATCCTTCCTGGTAGAGGAGAAGGGACACCTTTGGGAATTTATGGTCTGATTGCTCAGACAGTAAAGAATTGACCTGCAATACAGGAGACCCAGGTTCAATCCTGGGGTCAAGAAGGTCCCCTGGAGAAGGGAATGGCTACCCACCGTGGTATTCTTGTCTGGAGAATTCCACAGACAGACAAGCCTGGTTGGCTATAGTCCATGGGGGTCACAAACTGTTGGACACGACAGAGCAACTAACACTTCCATTTTTTTTTTTTTCACTTTAGGTAAGTAAACTGGGGGCAGAGAACTTTCCTTGTATCTGATTCTTAGTTACTTTCAGGTCAAAATAGCCCTTATGCCAAAGTGACATTTTATGAGATAACATTCTGGTTTCCTTCAACCTCCACATTGCTAATCCTATAATCATTTCTCAGTATTCAACTTTCTTGACCTGTCAGTAGTAACTAACCTCCCCCTTTTCCTTTTAATACTTTCCTCATTTTGCCTCCAGGACACCACATTCACCTGGCTTTGCCTTCTCAGCCCCTTTGCTGGCTTTTATTTTTCTCTCAGACATCTTAATATTAGGTCTCTTTTCTCTATCTTCACTTATCCAGTCTCATAGTTTAAAATATTGTCTATAAACTGATAACTTCCAGATTAATAAGCTCTAGTTTAAACCTCTCCCTGAATTTGAGACTATCTGCCTACTTGAAGTCTCTCTTTGAATGTCCAATAAACATTTTGAACTTGCCATGTTTACTCTAAGTTCCTAGTATTTCCCTCAAATCTTGCTCTTCCTGAAGTTATCATTAAAATTTTTAATAATATAGTTTATATTAAATTTATGATAATAGATATAATTATTTGTAAAAAAATGTCTATTTAAACTTCAGGATATTCGGGCTAGACAGACATTAAATTTGTAGAGAAGCTAGAACATAAAGGAAAATCACCTTAGACTTCCAAGGGTAACAAAATGTGGGAAAGCAAATATGTGGAAAACTGATGCTATATAAAGGCTAGCTAACAAATTTGTCACGTAGAGTTCTCTGGGCAGTCTCCAGGATAAGGGTTTCTCAAGTCATCTCTCTTGACTAACTTTCATCCTTCCTGGTAGAGGAGAAGGGACACCTTTGGGAATTTATGGTCTGATTGCTCAGACAGTAAAGAATTGACCTGCAATACAGGAGACCCAGGTTCAATCCTGGGGTCAAGAAGGTCCCCTGGAGAAGGGAATGGCTACCCACCGTGGTATTCTTGTCTGGAGAATTCCACAGACAGACAAGCCTGGTTGGCTATAGTCCATGGGGGTCACAAACTGTTGGACACGACAGAGCAACTAACACTTCCATTTTTTTTTTTTTCACTTTAGGTAAGTAAACTGGGGGCAGAGAACTTTCCTTGTATCTGATTCTTAGTTACTTTCAGGTCAAAATAGCCCTTATGCCAAAGTGACATTTTATGAGATAACATTCTGGTTTCCTTCAACCTCCACATTGCTAATCCTATAATCATTTCTCAGTATTCAACTTTCTTGACCTGTCAGTAGTAACTAACCTCCCCCTTTTCCTTTTAATACTTTCCTCATTTTGCCTCCAGGACACCACATTCACCTGGCTTTGCCTTCTCAGCCCCTTTGCTGGCTTTTATTTTTCTCTCAGACATCTTAATATTAGGTCTCTTTTCTCTATCTTCACTTATCCAGTCTCATAGTTTAAAATATTGTCTATAAACTGATAACTTCCAGATTAATAAGCTCTAGTTTAAACCTCTCCCTGAATTTGAGACTATCTGCCTACTTGAAGTCTCTCTTTGAATGTCCAATAAACATTTTGAACTTGCCATGTTTACTCTAAGTTCCTAGTATTTCCCTCAAATCTTGCTCTTCCTGAAGTTATCATTAAAATTTTTAATAATATAGTTTATATTAAATTTATGATAATAGATATAATTATTTGTAATTTATAAATAATACCTTTAGATGCTAAAGCCAAAAAACTTGGTATTCAGTCATTTGTCCTTTTCACCCCAAATCTGAGGCAAATTCTGTTGACTATACTATCAGAATATATCTGGAAATCACCAACTTCTCTCTACTACTATCATGGTCTAACTACCCAGTTCTCATCTGTATTCCAATAGCCTCCTAACTGTCCTCTTTGCTTCTGTCTTTGTCTCATGTCACTTTAAGTCCTACAGTTAATTCTCAAGAAAGTAGCCAGGAATCTTGTCAAAAAAAAGTCCAGTCATGGTATTTCAATGCTGGAAAGTCAATAAGGCCTGCCATTTCACTTGGAGTAAATGCCAAAGTATTTAATATGACCTACAAGCACTCAAATGACTGTCCTCACCTTTCCTCTATCTTGTGCTGATGCTCAGTCACTAAGTCATGGCCAACTTTTTGCAACCCAATGGGCTGTAGTTCACCAGGTTCCTCTGTCTATGAGATTTCCTATAGAAGAATACTGGATTATGTTGTCATTTCCTTCTCCAGTGAATCATCCTGATCCAGGGATCAAGCACATCTCCTGCATTAGTAGGTAGATCCTTTACCACTGAGCCACAAGTATTAGTATTCCTCAAGCCCGTCTCCATTCTCTATTTTGTCTCCCCCTTTTTTTCCTCCTCAATATTTACCACTATATTTATCTTGCTCGTTGTCTGATTTCTCTGCTAGAATGTAATTGAGGAGAAGAAATGTCTTCTCCTACAGAATTTTCTACTTCCCACAATGTCTGGCCTGTTTTAGTCAATAAAACTGTTTAATTTTATTATAATTATGATATTTTGTTATATATTAATTTTAAACAATGTAATAAATTAATGGTTGTTGCTACTGTTCTGACACATGGTATAGAAAATGACAGCTTAGTCTATAACAATGTACTGTCTCTAATCAGATAAGTTTGCTCATATTTTCTAATTCAAAACTTGTGTCAAATAAATAAAAAGGTTATATTCACATAGCAATGTTAAGATATAATGAAGAAATGGTGGAAATTGATAATATTTTTTGTTACATTTAAGCAAAGAGGCCTTTAGACTGAGGTGTGGCTTTAATGCCATGGTGGCCTACATGAGCAAACCCAAGTGGAATCAAAATGCCAAGCAATCACAAACAGCCGACTGCTTTAAGTCATAGCCAATCAAGTTTCCTTTCTTTGCTTCCACACTTTCTTTCTGTGAGTCCTTTCCTGGGCTCCTATCACTGGAGTGCTTCCAGTCACTTCCAGTTTGTTGCTGACAGAGTCAAACTGATTTTTGGCTCAAATAAACTCTTAAAATTTGTAATATGCCTTAGCTTATCTCTTAATTCTTGGTTACATCCAGTTGGGATAAATTGTCGCCAAAATGAATCTGATTGTATTCTTGGGAAATTTTTACATTTAAGTGCACGAATGTCACAATCCTGATACAGTTAGCCTGTTTAGGGAAGAAAAAATATCTTACCCAAGGAACCCCCCCTGTAATAAAAGATTAACAAGAGGAAAACAAACCGAAGACTATTGACATGTATATCTCATGTTTGGGAGGTACCCAAGCAAAATGAGTACATTCTCTGAATTGGGCCAAGGCTACCACCTTAAATACCATCTTCAGTTAAAAACAGAGGAAAGAGGTTTAGGGTAAAGGGTAGAGGGCCAGTTAAGGGAGCTTATCAGGAAAACCACAGTAAACAAGGGTAAGGTCATTATGTAGATTTAAGTGAGAGAGAGTCTTCTTATGGATAAAAGTGTCTTGCTTGTTATTTAGTCATCTTTCTTTTCTTGGTATAGGGAAGGAGTCTTTGTGGCTCCATGAACTATAGGCCACCAGGCTCCTCTGTGCATAGGATTCTCACAGACAAGAATACTGGAGTGGGTAGCCACCATTCTCTTCCCTAGGAAATTTTCCCTACCCAAGGATTGAAACTGGGTCTCCTGCATTGAAGGCAGGTTCTTTACAGTCTGAGCCACCAGGAAGCAACATAGAGAGGGAGACAGACTTACAAATGAAGATTTCCCTTAGAAATTTAAATTTCCCTTAAAAACGCATAATTAGTACTGTCTTCAGAGTTCTTCTATGTCTTTCTGCTTTCCCTCACCTAAGTGATCAGAAGAGGAACATATTGAATACAATGCAGTTCTCTTAAAGTCTTGGAATGTAGTTGTTTTGCCATTATTCGGTCAGTCAGTTGTGTTCAACTCTGACCCCATGGACAGCAATCACAGCCGACTGCTTTAAGTCATAGCCAATCAAGTTTCCTTTCTTTGCTTCCACACTTTCTTTCTGTGAGTCCTTTCCTGGGCTCCTATCACTGGAGTGCTTCCAGTCACTTCCAGTTTGTTGCTGACAGAGTCAAACTGATTTTTGGCTCAAATAAACTCTTAAAATTTGTAATATGCCTTAGCTTATCTCTTAATTCTTGGTTACATCCAGTTGGGATAAATTGTCGCCAAAATGAATCTGATTGTATTCTTGGGAAATTTTTACATTTAAGTGCACGAATGTCACAATCCTGATACAGTTAGCCTGTTTAGGGAAGAAAAAATATCTTACCCAAGGAACCCCCCCTGTAATAAAAGATTAACAAGAGGAAAACAAACCGAAGACTATTGACATGTATATCTCATGTTTGGGAGGTACCCAAGCAAAATGAGTACATTCTCTGAATTGGGCCAAGGCTACCACCTTAAATACCATCTTCAGTTAAAAACAGAGGAAAGAGGTTTAGGGTAAAGGGTAGAGGGCCAGTTAAGGGAGCTTATCAGGAAAACCACAGTAAACAAGGGTAAGGTCATTATGTAGATTTAAGTGAGAGAGAGTCTTCTTATGGATAAAAGTGTCTTGCTTGTTATTTAGTCATCTTTCTTTTCTTGGTATAGGGAAGGAGTCTTTGTGGCTCCATGAACTATAGGCCACCAGGCTCCTCTGTGCATAGGATTCTCACAGACAAGAATACTGGAGTGGGTAGCCACCATTCTCTTCCCTAGGAAATTTTCCCTACCCAAGGATTGAAACTGGGTCTCCTGCATTGAAGGCAGGTTCTTTACAGTCTGAGCCACCAGGAAGCAACATAGAGAGGGAGACAGACTTACAAATGAAGATTTCCCTTAGAAATTTAAATTTCCCTTAAAAACGCATAATTAGTACTGTCTTCAGAGTTCTTCTATGTCTTTCTGCTTTCCCTCACCTAAGTGATCAGAAGAGGAACATATTGAATACAATGCAGTTCTCTTAAAGTCTTGGAATGTAGTTGTTTTGCCATTATTCGGTCAGTCAGTTGTGTTCAACTCTGCGACCCCATGGACAGAAACACACCAGGCTTCCCCATCCTGCGTCAGTTGTTTTCCAGGGGAAATTTAAACTAATATTATTGCTTAAAATTGGCTGCATTTAGCCCCTTTGAATCTTAGTCCATTGTTGTCCTTCTACCTGGTTAGGACCTTACTTTCTGTCTTCGCTCTTCTACTCTTGTTAAAGTTGCAAGAGGGAAACAATCTCCCCAAGTCCTTTGAATAGCTTTTCTCACTTCTCTCTGGAGATCATCTCTGTTCTTGCCAAAAAAGGCAATGGCTTATTTAGTTTCTAAATGTACACGCTTCTTGTCCCATACTGGTACTTATGAGTACCATAAGTCCTCATGACCCTAGCATTACCTGGTATTGGGGTCTAGTTTCAGTTCAGTTCAGTTCAGTCACTCAATCATGTCTGACTCTTTGAGACCCCATGAACTGCATTTGCCAGGATTCCCTGTCCTTCACCATCTCCTGGAGCTTGTTCAAACTCATGTCCATTGATCCAGTGATGTCATCCAACCAATTTGTCCTCTGTCATCCCCTTTTCCTTTGCCTTCTATTTTCTCCATCAGTGGATCCTTTTCCATGAGTCATCTCTTCACATTAGGTGGCCAAAGTACTGGAGCTTCAGCTTCAGCATCAGTCCTTCCAATGAATATTCAGGGTTGATTTCCTTTAGGACTGACTGGTTTTTTTTTTTAAAAAAAACTTTATTACCATTTTTATTTTTTAATTTTTGTTTACTTAATTGCACACAGTCTTAGTTGCAGCATGTGGGATCTGGTTCCCTGGCCAGGGATTGAACCTGGGCCCCTGCATTAGGAGCATGGTATCTTAGCCACTGGACCACCAGGGAAATCCCAGAATTGACTGGTTTGATCTCCTTGCAGTCCCAGGGACTCTCAAGAGTTTTCTCCAACACTGCAATCTGAAGACATCAATTCTTTGGCATTCAGCCTTCTTTATGGTCCAAATCTCGCATCCATACATGACTACTGAAGTTTCCTTAGTTTTCAGCATTGTGTTCAACTCTGCGTTTCCTCACCTAAGTGATCAGAAGAGGAACATATTGAATACAATGCAGTTCTCTTAAAGTCTTGGAATGTAGTTGTTTTGCCATTATTCGGTCAGTCAGTTGTGTTCAACTCTGCGACCCCATGGACAGAAACACACCAGGCTTCCCCATCCTGCGTCAGTTGTTTTCCAGGGGAAATTTAAACTAATATTATTGCTTAAAATTGGCTGCATTTAGCCCCTTTGAATCTTAGTCCATTGTTGTCCTTCTACCTGGTTAGGACCTTACTTTCTGTCTTCGCTCTTCTACTCTTGTTAAAGTTGCAAGAGGGAAACAATCTCCCCAAGTCCTTTGAATAGCTTTTCTCACTTCTCTCTGGAGATCATCTCTGTTCTTGCCAAAAAAGGCAATGGCTTATTTAGTTTCTAAATGTACACGCTTCTTGTCCCATACTGGTACTTATGAGTACCATAAGTCCTCATGACCCTAGCATTACCTGGTATTGGGGTCTAGTTTCAGTTCAGTTCAGTTCAGTCACTCAATCATGTCTGACTCTTTGAGACCCCATGAACTGCATTTGCCAGGATTCCCTGTCCTTCACCATCTCCTGGAGCTTGTTCAAACTCATGTCCATTGATCCAGTGATGTCATCCAACCAATTTGTCCTCTGTCATCCCCTTTTCCTTTGCCTTCTATTTTCTCCATCAGTGGATCCTTTTCCATGAGTCATCTCTTCACATTAGGTGGCCAAAGTACTGGAGCTTCAGCTTCAGCATCAGTCCTTCCAATGAATATTCAGGGTTGATTTCCTTTAGGACTGACTGGTTTTTTTTTTTAAAAAAAACTTTATTACCATTTTTATTTTTTAATTTTTGTTTACTTAATTGCACACAGTCTTAGTTGCAGCATGTGGGATCTGGTTCCCTGGCCAGGGATTGAACCTGGGCCCCTGCATTAGGAGCATGGTATCTTAGCCACTGGACCACCAGGGAAATCCCAGAATTGACTGGTTTGATCTCCTTGCAGTCCCAGGGACTCTCAAGAGTTTTCTCCAACACTGCAATCTGAAGACATCAATTCTTTGGCATTCAGCCTTCTTTATGGTCCAAATCTCGCATCCATACATGACTACTGGAAAAACCATAGTTTTGACCATTCAGACCTTTATTGGCAAGGTGATGTCTCTGTTTTTTAATACACTGTCTAGGTTTGTCATAGCTTTTCTTCCAAGGAGAAAGTGCCTCTTAATTTCATGGCTGCAGTCACCACGATCTGCAGTAATTTTGGAACACAAGAAAATAAAGTCTGTCACTGTTTCCATTGTTTGTTCATCTATTTGCCATGAAATGATGGGTCCAGATACCATGATCTTCGTGTTTTTAATGTTGAGTTTTAGGCCAGCTTTTTCACTGTACTCTTTCAGCTTCATCAAGAGGCTCTTCAGTTTCTGTTTTTCTTGAACAGATAAAACAAGCTACATTTTCTTCCTTTGAAGATGAAATTTTTAAGTGCTGTAAGCACTTGATTTCTTTGAGTGTTTGTTAATGAACACCCTTGATGAGTAACCAATGAGAACAATTGCAATAATTATAATTTAATTACAGTAAATGTTACAAGTGTTATGTCTGACTCTTTGTGACTGCACGGACTGTACGTAGCCTGCCAGATTCCTCTGTCCATGGGATTCTCCAGACAAGACTACTTGAGTAGGCAGTGATTCCATTCACCACAACATATCCTCACCTAGGGATTGAACCTTGATCTCCTGTGTTGCAGGAAGATTCTTTAACATCTGAGCACCAATAGCTATTGCTAACTCCCCCAGTTTAAAAACCCATTTTTTGTTTAGAATTTTTTCTCCATCAGTGGATTTTAGATCACCCACAGTGGCCAAAGTACTGGAGCTTCAGCTTCAGCATCAGTCCTTCCAATGAATATTCAGGGTTGATTTCCTTTAGGACTGACTGGTTTTTTTTTTTAAAAAAAACTTTATTACCATTTTTATTTTTTAATTTTTGTTTACTTAATTGCACACAGTCTTAGTTGCAGCATGTGGGATCTGGTTCCCTGGCCAGGATTGAACCTGGGCCCCTGCATTAGGAGCATGGTATCTTAGCCACTGGACCACCAGGGAAATCCCAGAATTGACTGGTTTGATCTCCTTGCAGTCCCAGGGACTCTCAAGAGTTTTCTCCAACACTGCAATCTGAAGACATCAATTCTTTGGCATTCAGCCTTCTTTATGGTCCAAATCTCGCATCCATACATGACTACTGGAAAAACCATAGTTTTGACCATTCAGACCTTTATTGGCAAGGTGATGTCTCTGTTTTTTAATACACTGTCTAGGTTTGTCATAGCTTTTCTTCCAAGGAGAAAGTGCCTCTTAATTTCATGGCTGCAGTCACCACGATCTGCAGTAATTTTGGAACACAAGAAAATAAAGTCTGTCACTGTTTCCATTGTTTGTTCATCTATTTGCCATGAAATGATGGGTCCAGATACCATGATCTTCGTGTTTTTAATGTTGAGTTTTAGGCCAGCTTTTTCACTGTCCTCTTTCAGCTTCATCAAGAGGCTCTTCAGTTTCTGTTTTTCTTGAACAGATAAAACAAGCTACATTTTCTTCCTTTGAAGATGAAATTTTTAAGTGCTGTAAGCACTTGATTTCTTTGAGTGTTTGTTAATGAACACCCTTGATGAGTAACCAATGAGAACAATTGCAATAATTATAATTTAATTACAGTAAATGTTACAAGTGTTATGTCTGACTCTTTGTGACTGCACGGACTGTACGTAGCCTGCCAGATTCCTCTGTCCATGGGATTCTCCAGACAAGACTACTTGAGTAGGTAGTGATTCCATTCACCACAACATATCCTCACCTAGGGATTGAACCTTGATCTCCTGTGTTGCAGGAAGATTCTTTAACATCTGAGCACCAATAGCTATTGCTAACTCCCTCAGACTATAATTCTGAAAACTGATATTTTCTATTGTTTGTTGTTATTCAGTCACTAAGTTGTGCCTGGTTCTTAGCAATCCCCTAGACTGAAGTAGGCCAGACTTCGCTGTCCTACACTACCTCTTGGAGTTTGCTCAAATTCATGTGCATTGAGTCAGTGATGCTACCCAACCATCTCATCCTCTGTCACCCCCTTTACTGCTTTCCCTCAATCTTTCTTGGGCTCCAAAATCACTGCAGATGGTGACTGCACCATGAAATTAAAAGACACTTGCTCCTTGGAGGAAAAGCTATGACAAGCTTAGACAGCATATTCAAAAGCAGAGACATTATCTTGCCAATAAAGGTTCAAATAGTCAAAGCTATGGTTTTCTCAGTAGTCATGTACTGGTGTTGGAGGAGACTCTTGACAGTCTCTTGGACTGCAAGGAGGTCAACCCAGTCAATCCCAAAGGAAATCAACCCTGACTATTCACTGGAAGGACTAATATTGAAGCTGGAGTTCCAGTACTTTGGACGCCTGATGCAAAAAGATGACTCAATGGAAAAGACCTTGATGTTGGGAAAAATATAAGGCAGAAGGAAAAGGTGATGACAGAAGCATATCATCACCAACTCAAAGGATATGAGTTTGAGCAAGCTTTGGGAGATAGTGAAGGACAGGGAATCCTGGCCTGCTGCAGTCCATGGGATCTCAAAGAGTTGGACATGACTGAGTGACTGAATTGAATTGAACTCATATCTGTTGTAGTCTGTAGCGTATACTCCTATTAATTATACTGCTCAATAGAATTTTCTGTCTACAGGATATCTTCTGAATAAATATTAACTTCATGATGACTTAAAACAGCCTTTATACATTCATTACTTATATCAGTGGCAATAAATGCCTTCTTCTCCTTGGTTAATCTCAGTGATATCAATGGATTTAAGAAGTTTTCTGTTGGAAAGCGTAGACTCAGTGTTTTATTATGATATACTTAAAATGTCTTAATTATGTCACATTTATAATGGAAATTTTGTATGAAAGAATACAAAATTTATCTTATACTAAGTTAGAGTGCTCTCCTGTTTGCCTGTGGTCAACCTTAATCAACAAGTTAACCCAGACATTTTGCAGATCTTACATGCTAATATCTAAGAACCAAGCACTTATTTGCATAGTACATCCTACCAAGCTCAAGGGAATACAGCAACAAAATAGAACACAATTTAGTGAAATAAGAGAACAGAAAAATCCAAAAGAACAAACCTTGTCAAGAACAAACTTTATCAGTACTCAGAAGGAAGGATAATTTTAATATATAATTGTAGGGACTGTTCATGGTAATTGAAGCATATAGATATCACTGAAGTATATAATGGGGATCTGCAGTTTTGTCTGCAGACATATGTCTCATATATTTATTTATATATATTGAAATTTTGTGTATCTGAAATCAATTTAATCCCAATATCCTAGCAAAACTCTAGCGTAGCACTTTGTGCATTGTAGGCACTCTATAAATATTTGAACATTCAAAAATGAATGCTTGAGCTCAGAATGAGTCTAAGGAAACAAGCATGTATATTAGTAAGACTAACATTTACATAAATCCACATAAAGTGAAATCATTAGAACTCTTTGTGAAGTTAAATGTATATATGGGTTAGAGAAAACTGGATAATGTTATAATCTAGTTATGGGGAAATATCCAATAACTAAGTTTATCTGCCTTATTCTGAACTTATGAAAGTATCAAATGCAAAATGTCTCATATACAACCTAGAATATTTTAGGATTTTCACTGATAGTGACACAATTTTGTAGGTTTATTTTTTAAGGTTGTTTTTAAAAGTTACTGTTGCAGCACTGATTGACTTGATTTGAATAATGTTCATCTGTCAGCACTTAAACACAAGCTGCTCCCCCAGTCCATGGGATCTCAAAGAGTTGGACATGACTGAGTGACTGAATTGAATTGAACTCATATCTGTTGTAGTCTGTAGCGTATACTCCTATTAATTATACTGCTCAATAGAATTTTCTGTCTACAGGATATCTTCTGAATAAATATTAACTTCATGATGACTTAAAACAGCCTTTATACATTCATTACTTATATCAGTGGCAATAAATGCCTTCTTCTCCTTGGTTAATCTCAGTGATATCAATGGATTTAAGAAGTTTTCTGTTGGAAAGCGTAGACTCAGTGTTTTATTATGATATACTTAAAATGTCTTAATTATGTCACATTTATAATGGAAATTTTGTATGAAAGAATACAAAATTTATCTTATACTAAGTTAGAGTGCTCTCCTGTTTGCCTGTGGTCAACCTTAATCAACAAGTTAACCCAGACATTTTGCAGATCTTACATGCTAATATCTAAGAACCAAGCACTTATTTGCATAGTACATCCTACCAAGCTCAAGGGAATACAGCAACAAAATAGAACACAATTTAGTGAAATAAGAGAACAGAAAAATCCAAAAGAACAAACCTTGTCAAGAACAAACTTTATCAGTACTCAGAAGGAAGGATAATTTTAATATATAATTGTAGGGACTGTTCATGGTAATTGAAGCATATAGATATCACTGAAGTATATAATGGGGATCTGCAGTTTTGTCTGCAGACATATGTCTCATATATTTATTTATATATATTGAAATTTTGTGTATCTGAAATCAATTTAATCCCAATATCCTAGCAAAACTCTAGCGTAGCACTTTGTGCATTGTAGGCACTCTATAAATATTTGAACATTCAAAAATGAATGCTTGAGCTCAGAATGAGTCTAAGGAAACAAGCATGTATATTAGTAAGACTAACATTTACATAAATCCACATAAAGTGAAATCATTAGAACTCTTTGTGAAGTTAAATGTATATATGGGTTAGAGAAAACTGGATAATGTTATAATCTAGTTATGGGGAAATATCCAATAACTAAGTTTATCTGCCTTATTCTGAACTTATGAAAGTATCAAATGCAAAATGTCTCATATACAACCTAGAATATTTTAGGATTTTCACTGATAGTGACACAATTTTGTAGGTTTATTTTTTAAGGTTGTTTTTAAAAGTTACTGTTGCAGCACTGATTGACTTGATTTGAATAATGTTCATCTGTCAGCACTTAAACACAAAATAGTTATAAACATAAGAAAAAAAATTTAAATGTCCACTGTGAGACTGGATGATAGTGAGGCATCTATTAAACAAGACTTGAAAAAAAAATGACAGTTTTCTGGTTGGAATTTTTCTCACTAAAATAAAAATCCATGAATTAGCCATAATATAAAAAGAAATGGAAAGTTCTCATAGATCAAAAATGGCTATTTATTTCAAATTGGGAGAAAAAAGTTCAATTTCATAGAACTTAATTATTTAAAGAGAAGATCCCAGACAAGTGTTTTAGATGTACAGGCAGAGAAACACTCTTCACTTTGGGAGCCTTTATTTCATTCATTTTACTCTTCAAAGGTAAAAACAAAAAAGATGCAAGCCCAAACAAGACTTTATATTGTATGTCCTGGATAATATGACCATTCCAGAACTCTATGTGGGTCAATATGTCAGCATGAGTATTTATTAAGAGTCTACTGTTTGCTAAACTGTATTTTAGATGCTGAGGATTCAACACAGAACCAGTCCATTATCTCAAGGAGTTTATAGGGATAAATAAATAAATAAATATCTTACTTGGGATAGATACAGAAATAAATTAAATGTGTACATTTGTTCTTCCCATCCTTAAGAAATCACCTTCAAAGGGCACCAGAAGCTCTTGAAATGGTTCTCTTTGAAAATTACATACTGTAATATTCCAGATGGAAGCATATGACAAATTCTCTAGACATTTCTCCTCTATGCCTCAACTGAAACCTGGCTGTCTTCCAAATACCTGACCTCACTTTTGTCCTTTTAAGCACAGTCTTGTTCATTCTTCCACACCCCAAATTTCTAAAGCAATCATAACATTCTCCTAGGTTTTTTTTTTTTTTTTTTTTTGCCAGTTCTCTACTATTATTCTATATGCATGCAAGAAAAACCTCTTGAGCCTTTAAAGTGTATAGTAACCAAATTTACCACCCTTCAAGGATTTCAGGGAAAAGCCAATTCTGCTCCATGCTGGAACTGTTTCCTTGACTTGCTTTTTGTTGCTTTTGTTATCATAATCATGCATAATGGCCTGCTTCAGAGAATTATGTCCCTCTGCATGTCTGGTAAAGTGCCTTTATGCAGAACTCTGTCCACCTATTGATGACAGGAAGGAAGAAATTTAAACATCCTTGCAAGAGGCTTACCATTCTAGGAGATATTTGCAAGATTAATAACCTTTTTACTTTGTTTCCTCACCTCCTCCCATCTCTGTTCTATAAAAGAACCTGACATACAAACCCTCATATGATGGTTATTTGGAAACATTAGTCTGCCATCTTTTCAGTCAGCTGGCTCTTTGAATAAAGTCATATTCCTTACCTCAGCACCTCATCTCTGATTCATTGGCCTGTCGTGCAGAGAGCAGAGCTTGGACTTGATAATATAAACTCCTTCCTCTTTGATTTTTCTGGTGAATCAGTCCTTCTCCATATTCATTGAGGAGTTTTGCCCCCAGTTTACATTCTTCTTTTTGTTTCATTTGTTTCCATTCTCCTGGATGGTTTCCATATGCAAGCAGAGGTCCTATCCAATTCCCTTTTTGTTTGTGAAAGTCAGTCAGTTTTGTTCAACTCTTTGCGACTCCATAGACTGTAGCCTGCCAGGTTCTTCAGTCCATGGAATTCTTCAGACAAAAATACTGGAGTGCATAACCATTCCCTTCTCCATGGTTACCCTATTTATTTGATCTTCAAATCTAATCACTTTCACCTCTACTGTGGTTCAATATACACTCCAAGATAGCACACAGGAAGTTAGCAACTGAAAGTTCCCCAGTTCAGGAATGTTAGTATCCAGAAATTCTTTTATTTTTCTAACACCTTTCCCCCTGGCTTTCTCAGTCTCCTCCTCCCATGTATCCATGGTCTTTTACTAGGTTGAGACCTTTAGTTTCCCTCTCTTTCACCAGTGTTAACTTCTTTACCATATTTTGGACATTTTGAGGTTCATAACTTCTGATACTTTCTCTGCAGCCTTCTCAAACACTTCATCTCAACTATTTCTTATCCACTGTCCTGCAGATACCCAAACCATCAATCTTCCTCTCACCTGATTCTTCCTCACCTCTTACATTGCTGAGCTTTATTGTTGGTACTGAAAATGAATGCTTTCTTATCTCTGCTCGTCTTTCAATATGAAAACACAAAAATACAGAATATCCTTGGTCAGCTGCTTCTCCCATTTCCTCTCTGTCTTCCAGCTCCCAGAACTCTGTTTCCACCTATTGATGACAGGAAGGAAGAAATTTAAACATCCTTGCAAGAGGCTTACCATTCTAGGAGATATTTGCAAGATTAATAACCTTTTTACTTTGTTTCCTCACCTCCTCCCATCTCTGTTCTATAAAAGAACCTGACATACAAACCCTCATATGATGGTTATTTGGAAACATTAGTCTGCCATCTTTTCAGTCAGCTGGCTCTTTGAATAAAGTCATATTCCTTACCTCAGCACCTCATCTCTGATTCATTGGCCTGTCGTGCAGAGAGCAGAGCTTGGACTTGATAATATAAACTCCTTCCTCTTTGATTTTTCTGGTGAATCAGTCCTTCTCCATATTCATTGAGGAGTTTTGCCCCCAGTTTACATTCTTCTTTTTGTTTCATTTGTTTCCATTCTCCTGGATGGTTTCCATATGCAAGCAGAGGTCCTATCCAATTCCCTTTTTGTTTGTGAAAGTCAGTCAGTTTTGTTCAACTCTTTGCGACTCCATAGACTGTAGCCTGCCAGGCTCTTCAGTCCATGGAATTCTTCAGACAAAAATACTGGAGTGCATAACCATTCCCTTCTCCATGGTTACCCTATTTATTTGATCTTCAAATCTAATCACTTTCACCTCTACTGTGGTTCAATATACACTCCAAGATAGCACACAGGAAGTTAGCAACTGAAAGTTCCCCAGTTCAGGAATGTTAGTATCCAGAAATTCTTTTATTTTTCTAACACCTTTCCCCCTGGCTTTCTCAGTCTCCTCCTCCCATGTATCCATGGTCTTTTACTAGGTTGAGACCTTTAGTTTCCCTCTCTTTCACCAGTGTTAACTTCTTTACCATATTTTGGACATTTTGAGGTTCATAACTTCTGATACTTTCTCTGCAGCCTTCTCAAACACTTCATCTCAACTATTTCTTATCCACTGTCCTGCAGATACCCAAACCATCAATCTTCCTCTCACCTGATTCTTCCTCACCTCTTACATTGCTGAGCTTTATTGTTGGTACTGAAAATGAATGCTTTCTTATCTCTGCTCGTCTTTCAATATGAAAACACAAAAATACAGAATATCCTTGGTCAGCTGCTTCTCCCATTTCCTCTCTGTCTTCCAGCTCCCACAAATACAAGGGCAATCTTCACCCCTCTCATGTTACTCCCTGCCTGACCTGGCTCTCTATTAGTTGGCAATCCTGCTTTATACTTGGGTGTCAAGCATCTACTCCTTGTCATTATCTTATTTTCTTGGTTAGAAAGTGTAACCAATAATCTAGATTCAGTGTGTCTCATTTCCATAGGTGTTTTGCCCCATTAATTTTATCTTTATGTGTTGGATTCTTTCTTATGGTGTATAAATATGCTCATTTCTTTCACTCGGTGAGGGGTGGAGTGGGGGAGTCCCTTCTTGATGTCAGTCATTGTAACACAAACCCTTTCTTTTGGTTGCTTAATCAGATTTCTTGAAAGCAGAATTTATATGCAGTCACTGCATTTCCTCACAAATCACTTTCATTTTTCCAAGAATGTGACCTTGTACCCAAAATATCCCCAAAATTTCTATGGGGCCTTTCTGGTTGAAATACTTCTCAGTCAGCTTTTCCAAGTATCATCTCTGTGTATTATGGAGCATTTAATACATTGCTTTGTAACTTCCTGCTTGTCTGTATCACCTGAAAAACACACAGAATGTTTTGTCAGAAATAGTTTGTAGCACAATGCCTACATCATAGCAGGAGGTTGAATAATATTAAAATGAATGACTACTACAGAAAATGGATCTAAACTGTCTTATTCCTAGGAATTCATAAAAAACTATCATAAAAGGATGTTATGATTCTATAATCTGACTTCCCAATCCTCTAAGATATCCTATAGGTCTTACCTCTGTTAATTACTTACTAGTAACCTTATAAAGTAATTTCCCTTAATTTTCTCATAGGGAAGATCAAAAGATTGCAGAAGACCATAGTCCCAAGCAGTTTTGAGATGAGCTTATTCCAAATATAATTTTCAAACACACAAGCTACAAGCCACATGTACGAATGAATGCCAGTATATCTGCCAGGGGTAGAATAAAGGTGTGGTTATTTGTGTGCATACCAAGCTGCTTCAGTCATATCTGAGTCTTTGAGGGCTTTCTTATCTCTGCTCGTCTTTCAATATGAAAACACAAAAATACAGAATATCCTTGGTCAGCTGCTTCTCCCATTTCCTCTCTGTCTTCCAGCTCCCACAAATACAAGGGCAATCTTCACCCCTCTCATGTTACTCCCTGCCTGACCTGGCTCTCTATTAGTTGGCAATCCTGCTTTATACTTGGGTGTCAAGCATCTACTCCTTGTCATTATCTTATTTTCTTGGTTAGAAAGTGTAACCAATAATCTAGATTCAGTGTGTCTCATTTCCATAGGTGTTTTGCCCCATTAATTTTATCTTTATGTGTTGGATTCTTTCTTATGGTGTATAAATATGCTCATTTCTTTCACTCGGTGAGGGGTGGAGTGGGGGAGTCCCTTCTTGATGTCAGTCATTGTAACACAAACCCTTTCTTTTGGTTGCTTAATCAGATTTCTTGAAAGCAGAATTTATATGCAGTCACTGCATTTCCTCACAAATCACTTTCATTTTTCCAAGAATGTGACCTTGTACCCAAAATATCCCCAAAATTTCTATGGGGCCTTTCTGGTTGAAATACTTCTCAGTCAGCTTTTCCAAGTATCATCTCTGTGTATTATGGAGCATTTAATACATTGCTTTGTAACTTCCTGCTTGTCTGTATCACCTGAAAAACACACAGAATGTTTTGTCAGAAATAGTTTGTAGCACAATGCCTACATCATAGCAGGAGGTTGAATAATATTAAAATGAATGACTACTACAGAAAATGGATCTAAACTGTCTTATTCCTAGGAATTCATAAAAATCTATCATAAAAGGATGTTATGATTCTATAATCTGACTTCCCAATCCTCTAAGATATCCTATAGGTCTTACCTCTGTTAATTACTTACTAGTAACCTTATAAAGTAATTTCCCTTAATTTTCTCATAGGGAAGATCAAAAGATTGCAGAAGACCATAGTCCCAAGCAGTTTTGAGATGAGCTTATTCCAAATATAATTTTCAAACACACAAGCTACAAGCCACATGTACGAATGAATGCCAGTATATCTGCCAGGGGTAGAATAAAGGTGTGGTTATTTGTGTGCATACCAAGCTGCTTCAGTCATATCTGAGTCTTTGAGGGCCTATAGACTGTAGCCCACCAGGCTCCTCAGTCCACGGGATTTTCCAGACCAGAATACTGGAGTAAGTTGCCATTTCCTGCTCCAGGAGATCTTCCCAACTCAGGAATCGAACCTGTGTCTCCTGCATTGTAGGTGGGTTCTTTACCACTAGCTCAACCTGGTTATTTGCTTAGACTCAATTTCTGTTCTGGGGGTTATTGAGTACATGTCAATGAACGGATGAAGAAATAGAAGCTAGATTTGCTGCCAATTCAGAAAAGCTCCTATTTTTCCCACCTGTTTTCATATTGTGAGTGGCAGATAGAGAGATAAATTTGTAATAAAAAAATGAGAATGATAAGGAGAGGAATCAGATATCCTAAAACAGTATTGCAATAAGGTATGTTCCAAAGCAGGTATAATCTTATACAAATGTGCCAAAAACATAAAATAGATAATTTTTTAAAATGTGCTGCACTATTTTAATCTAAATCTAACTTTTTTTTACCCTCTCTGCATATGGGACACTGTTCTATTTTTACTGTTCAGGCGATCACTTTTCCAAAGCAGTTGAATAAGCCTCAGAGGACAAAGGTATCACTCTGAAGGGCGTAGGCTTTGCAGTAGGGAAGCTATCGGAATTCTATTCTGTTGACTCAGTGTGTCCTCAGATAAGATGTGTGAGCGAAGCTGAGCTTGTCAGCAGATTTTCTCCCACTGCACACACTCATGCCAAATCAAGCAGGTCAATAGTATCTCCAGAATTTCCTGTTTATGGGCAATATCTCCAACTTGAAGGGTAAAACCAAAACCCACAATCAGTGATCTGCAGCAATTCTCTTATATTTAAACATGGATTTTTAGAGAACAATGTGTGGTGTATGGCCTAAGGCAATGATGGAATAGTTAATAGGATCAATGCTCCATAATATGGAACACAAAACATGACTTATAATTTTAAAAGCAGTTTCTTAATTTTCTCATAGGGAAGATCAAAAGATTGCAGAAGACCATAGTCCCAAGCAGTTTTGAGATGAGCTTATTCCAAATATAATTTTCAAACACACAAGCTACAAGCCACATGTACGAATGAATGCCAGTATATCTGCCAGGGGTAGAATAAAGGTGTGGTTATTTGTGTGCATACCAAGCTGCTTCAGTCATATCTGAGTCTTTGAGGGCCTATAGACTGTAGCCCACCAGGCTCCTCAGTCCACGGGATTTTCCAGACCAGAATACTGGAGTAAGTTGCCATTTCCTGCTCCAGGAGATCTTCCCAACTCAGGAATCGAACCTGTGTCTCCTGCATTGTAGGTGGGTTCTTTACCACTAGCTCAACCTGGTTATTTGCTTAGACTCAATTTCTGTTCTGGGGGTTATTGAGTACATGTCAATGAACGGATGAAGAAATAGAAGCTAGATTTGCTGCCAATTCAGAAAAGCTCCTATTTTTCCCACCTGTTTTCATATTGTGAGTGGCAGATAGAGAGATAAATTTGTAATAAAAAGATGAGAATGATAAGGAGAGGAATCAGATATCCTAAAACAGTATTGCAATAAGGTATGTTCCAAAGCAGGTATAATCTTATACAAATGTGCCAAAAACATAAAATAGATAATTTTTTAAAATGTGCTGCACTATTTTAATCTAAATCTAACTTTTTTTTACCCTCTCTGCATATGGGACACTGTTCTATTTTTACTGTTCAGGCGATCACTTTTCCAAAGCAGTTGAATAAGCCTCAGAGGACAAAGGTATCACTCTGAAGGGCGTAGGCTTTGCAGTAGGGAAGCTATCGGAATTCTATTCTGTTGACTCAGTGTGTCCTCAGATAAGATGTGTGAGCGAAGCTGAGCTTGTCAGCAGATTTTCTCCCACTGCACACACTCATGCCAAATCAAGCAGGTCAATAGTATCTCCAGAATTTCCTGTTTATGGGCAATATCTCCAACTTGAAGGGTAAAACCAAAACCCACAATCAGTGATCTGCAGCAATTCTCTTATATTTAAACATGGATTTTTAGAGAACAATGTGTGGTGTATGGCCTAAGGCAATGATGGAATAGTTAATAGGATCAATGCTCCATAATATGGAACACAAAACATCTCAAGCCATCTTTTAAATAGAACCGTATCCACATGCACAATACCTAAAAATACAGGGCTTTAACATTAGCGTCAATACACCATATGCCCTGAGAGTTCCTGAAGCTTCTGTAAAAATGAAACTACGTTCAAATGCTATATTCTGTGAAATATAATTGCTCTGATAAGTTCTGTGAAAATTTTTCTTTCTTTTTTTTTTTAGAGATTTATTAATTTATTTATTTAGGGCGGAGGTCGGGTTGGGGAGGGAGGGGAGCAGGCGGGCCACTTCTATTGGTCTTTCGTTTCTCTATGTTCATCCGTCTTTGTTCTCTGGCTCCTGTGGGCCTCCCATCGCGGTGGCGTCTGTCGTTGCAGAGCACCGGCTCTGGGCGCGTGCGCTCCAGAGCTCCGGCTCCGTGATTGGACACATCAGTCCAGTCGCTCCGCGGCACGCGGGATCTTCCCAGGCCAGGGCTCAAACCGGCGCACCTTGCACTGCAGGGCGGTGTCCTTACCCACTGGACCACCAGGGGAAGCCCAATTCTGTGAAAATTTTCAACAGTGGAAGAAAGGAGATATAACCTTCCATAAGACTTTCTACTTAATCCCTAGTTAATCAAACAAGAAAACGGGCACAATTTTCCTAGCTTTCAAATTGCACAGGACTTTATTTTACTTTTCAAGTTCAGCATTGGGTCTGAGACTTTGTGTGAAAAGGGTCAATAAAATGAAGAGCATAAAGCTGATTGTGGCTGCACCTGTTAAGTTTGTCTCTTACAGGGTCACTTTTCTTTCTTTGACAGAATTTATTTAAATGTTTCAGGTCGATAGAATTCTATACTTACTACAAGTTTCTCAAAAGGAAGACACCAGGATTTTCCACCATTAATAAAATAATAACTGTTTAAAATGCTTAATTCACAGGAAAATTCTTCATTTTTCTACAGTCAGTGAAGTAAAAATGAATTCTCACTTTTTGCACAATAATCTCTACATTTTAGAAGAGAGTTCCCTTTTACCCTTTTTTCCCCTCAAAGGTCCCAACTTCCATAATGTATGTGTGGGTGTTTTTTTTTTTTTTTAAGATTTATTTATTTATTTATTTTGGGCGGAGGTCGGGCTGGAGAGGGAGAGAAGCGGGCGGGCCACTTCTATTTGTATTTCATTTCTCTATTTTCATCCGTCTTTGTTCTTTTGGCTCCTGTGGGCCTCCCATCGCGGTGCCCTCTGTCGTTGCAGAACGCTGGCTCTGGGCTCATGCGCTCCAGAGCTCCAGCTGGGTAATTGGACACATCGGTCCAGCCGCTCCGCGGCACGTGGGATCTTCCCAGGCCAGGGATCAAACCAGTGACCCTTGCACTGCAAGGCTGTGTACTTACCCACTGGACCACCAGGGGAAGCCCCGTTTTTTTTTTTTTTTGAGATGTGACTAATATATAATATATTAGTTTCAAGGCAGGAAGGGCTGGGGAAAAGGATAGTTAGTGGAATCGACATGTACACACTGCTATGGTTAAAATAGATACCCAGCAAGGACCTACTGTAGAACACAGGGACTCTGCTCAATGTAATGTAACAACCTTAGTGGGAAAATAATTTGAGAAAAAAGTGATAAAAATGTATGTTTTTTTAGGTGTACAATATGATTTAATATTTCTGTATGTTGTGAAATGGTCCCCACTGTAAGTCTACTTAACGTACATCATCATGTATAGTTACAAATTTTTTTTCTTGTTATGAGAACTTTTAAGATCTTCTTTCAGCCACTTTTAAATAGTTCATACAAAACTATTAACTATAATCAACTGTGCTGTGCCACTTAAAACTAGAACATTTTAAAACTGGAAGTTTGTACCTTTTGACCTCGTTTATAGAATGAATGTTTCTTAATCAACTTCTCTGATTATAAGGTAAAAAGATACAACCAGATGTGACAGCCTATTTTCCATTCACATTCACTATCTCGTAATTATTCATTATTATATGCACTATATTTACTTCTTGGTTTTTTCCCCCCAACTAAATGGAATGCTTTCCATTTCACCTGCTGGATTTCATTGCCAATAGGTTATTTAGTTTATGAAAGTGATTTTGAGTTCTGAAATGCTAACTATCTTACACAACAGAATGAGATTCATGCCAAAAAAAAGTAGTCTCAAAGCATTGTGAGAATTCAAAGAAGGGAAAGTTAATTTTTATCTATGTGGATCAGGGAAAGCTGTAGAAGAGCAAGATTTTAGCTATAGGAGGTGGAATTTGTTAGGCAACATAGATGGTGGGAGAAAGCATTGTAGTACGAATGCAAGCAAGTATCTAAAGGTATAAGAATGCTGGATATTTAGAGGAAAAAGTAAATTGTTCAGTTAGCCATAAATGCAACATGCATAACTTAAAGAGGTTGATGTGTAAGATTATTGATATTTTATTATCAAAATATGAAAATATACTGCCCCCAGTTCTTATCTGCATAAAGAAAATATATAAAATGCAGTCTCTGTTTAGCTCTCTAAGACAAACAGGAAAATTGTATTTAAAATAAGTTCTGACTATTTACAATATAACAAACATTTTGACACTATCTCTTTTAGAGTATGAAGAAAATTATATAGTATTTTTCAGTGACACTTAGAAAAGCAATAAAATATTTAGCAATTCTCTTGTGTTTGGGTACCCTACAGCATTTGTATAATTTGCATCTCTTGCTGATAGTGGTCTATTCAATTTAGGTATCTAGTTTAAGGATCAGAAGACAATTAACATTTAATACCAAGCTCAGATGACTTACCTGATATTGCTTCTATGTTATTAGCTGCTTGTTTCAGCTAAATTCTTTGCATTAATACTGCTGAATCAAAACAAAGGCAAATGCTTTTCTAAAATGGTTTTTTTTCAGACAAAACTATTAACTATAATCAACTGTGCTGTGCCACTTAAAACTAGAACATTTTAAAACTGGAAGTTTGTACCTTTTGACCTCGTTTATAGAATGAATGTTTCTTAATCAACTTCTCTGATTATAAGGTAAAAAGATACAACCAGATGTGACAGCCTATTTTCCATTCACATTCACTATCTCGTAATTATTCATTATTATATGCACTATATTTACTTCTTGGTTTTTTCCCCCCAACTAAATGGAATGCTTTCCATTTCACCTGCTGGATTTCATTGCCAATAGGTTATTTAGTTTATGAAAGTGATTTTGAGTTCTGAAATGCTAACTATCTTACACAACAGAATGAGATTCATGCCAAAAAAAAGTAGTCTCAAAGCATTGTGAGAATTCAAAGAAGGGAAAGTTAATTTTTATCTATGTGGATCAGGGAAAGCTGTAGAAGAGCAAGATTTTAGCTATAGGAGGTGGAATTTGTTAGGCAACATAGATGGTGGGAGAAAGCATTGTAGTACGAATGCAAGCAAGTATCTAAAGGTATAAGAATGCTGGATATTTAGAGGAAAAAGTAAATTGTTCAGTTAGCCATAAATGCAACATGCATAACTTAAAGAGGTTGATGTGTAAGATTATTGATATTTTATTATCAAAATATGAAAATATACTGCCCCCAGTTCTTATCTGCATAAAGAAAATATATAAAATGCAGTCTCTGTTTAGCTCTCTAAGACAAACAGGAAAATTGTATTTAAAATAAGTTCTGACTATTTACAATATAACAAACATTTTGACACTATCTCTTTTAGAGTATGAAGAAAATTATATAGTATTTTTCAGTGACACTTAGAAAAGCAATAAAATATTTAGCAATTCTCTTGTGTTTGGGTACCCTACAGCATTTGTATAATTTGCATCTCTTGCTGATAGTGGTCTATTCAATTTAGGTATCTAGTTTAAGGATCAGAAGACAATTAACATTTAATACCAAGCTCAGATGACTTACCTGATATTGCTTCTATGTTATTAGCTGCTTGTTTCAGCTAAATTCTTTGCATTAATACTGCTGAATCAAAACAAAGGTTACTAAACAAAGTATGGCACAAGAGTGATTTTAAAAATCTATAATATGGTTTTTTACCTATATAATTCTTTTCAATGTTACAGAAGGAGCAATTTTTCTTAAAACAATTCTCTAAGTGATATAAATACTTTTTAGATTAAGTCGTTTTAAATAAATATAAAGGGAAACTTATTAAGACATACAGAAACCACCTAACATATAGAGAAACCTATTTCCAAAACTTAGTTACTTTTGTATTCTCATTTCTACATGCCAAGATCCACTTTAAATTTTTCCTTGTTCTAATATGTTTAGGAGCACCTTGATGAATGAAAGAGGGTATCAATATGTTTAAAATATACTAGGACTTCCCTGTGTATGTCTCAAATGGTTAATCATCAATATTAAAATACTACATGTTTATTAATGATGTTCCTTCCATTTTCCTGTGCAAGATTCACTGGAAAAAGCTAAATCCTGGCTGACTTTCACTGAATTTTAAATTCCAAAAAGAAGCAAAACACGTGCTAATTTGAAAATGAAAATGCTATTGTATTAAGATAATGAATCTCTTAAATGATGTATTTGAATTTTGTTTCTACTTATCTTGAGATGATAGAAAAAGAGCATATGCCAACCTCTACTGCATGTGAGAATTTTCCTATTGAACACGATTATTATTAAGTTGGTGCTTCCCAAGTGGCTCTGGGGGTAAAGAATCAGCCTGCAGTGCAGGAGATGCAGGAGATGTGGCTTTGATCCCTGGGTTGGGAAGATTCCCTGGATGAGGGCATGGCAACCCACTCCAGTATTTTTGCCTGGAGAATCCCATGGACAGGGGAACCTGGAGGTCTACAGTCCATGAGGCGACAAAGAGTCAAACATGACCAAAGAGACTGATCATGCATGCACTTTATTGGGTTGCTATTATCTTGAAAATCCAAGAAATAAAAAATATACTTTACCTGAGGATATGAGTTTTTAATATAATATGAATTAGATAGTTTTGGCTTATCTAAAGAGATCTGGCAATAAGATATTTTAATTTGATATATTGCTAGTTTTCTTCCTAAGTACTTTAAAAATTTGAAGCAGGAAAAAGAAACAGCTGTATTTCTGATCAATTCTTAGTAATGAATGTTCCACTGAAAAGTAAATGATCAGTTTTAATGCAACAACCTTAATCCCAAACAGAATTAATATCTGCTTCTCATCAAAGTGAAAAAAAGAGAATCATAAGAGATCTGAGCCAGTCAGTTTTTTAAAAATTAATTAATTAATTAATTTTTAGCTATTCTGGGGTTTCACTGCTGCTACTGGCTCCTCTTAAGTTGCAGGGAGTGGGGGCTACTCTCTGAGGTGAGCAGGCTTCTTGTTGCAGTGGCTTCTCTTGTTATGGAGCCAGGGCTCTAGGGCACACCAACTTCAATAGTTGCAGCACATGCACTTAATAGTTGCAGCTCTGAGGCTCTAGAGCACAACTGCCATAACTGTGGCTCATAGGTTTAGTTGCTTCTCAGCATGTGAGATCTTCTGGATCAGGATCGAACCCATGTCTCTTGCATGGTCAGGTAAACTCTTCACCACTGTGCTACCAGGAAAACCTGTTTTCAAACTCTTTAAATGATGTATTTGAATTTTGTTTCTACTTATCTTGAGATGATAGAAAAAGAGCATATGCCAACCTCTACTGCATGTGAGAATTTTCCTATTGAACACGATTATTATTAAGTTGGTGCTTCCCAAGTGGCTCTGGGGGTAAAGAATCAGCCTGCAGTGCAGGAGATGCAGGAGATGTGGCTTTGATCCCTGGGTTGGGAAGATTCCCTGGATGAGGGCATGGCAACCCACTCCAGTATTTTTGCCTGGAGAATCCCATGGACAGGGGAACCTGGAGGTCTACAGTCCATGAGGCGACAAAGAGTCAAACATGACCAAAGAGACTGATCATGCATGCACTTTATTGGGTTGCTATTATCTTGAAAATCCAAGAAATAAAAAATATACTTTACCTGAGGATATGAGTTTTAATATAATATGAATTAGATAGTTTTGGCTTATCTAAAGAGATCTGGCAATAAGATATTTTAATTTGATATATTGCTAGTTTTCTTCCTAAGTACTTTAAAAATTTGAAGCAGGAAAAAGAAACAGCTGTATTTCTGATCAATTCTTAGTAATGAATGTTCCACTGAAAAGTAAATGATCAGTTTTAATGCAACAACCTTAATCCCAAACAGAATTAATATCTGCTTCTCATCAAAGTGAAAAAAAGAGAATCATAAGAGATCTGAGCCAGTCAGTTTTTTAAAAATTAATTAATTAATTAATTTTTAGCTATTCTGGGGTTTCACTGCTGCTACTGGCTCCTCTTAAGTTGCAGGGAGTGGGGGCTACTCTCTGAGGTGAGCAGGCTTCTTGTTGCAGTGGCTTCTCTTGTTATGGAGCCAGGGCTCTAGGGCACACCAACTTCAATAGTTGCAGCACATGCACTTAATAGTTGCAGCTCTGAGGCTCTAGAGCACAACTGCCATAACTGTGGCTCATAGGTTTAGTTGCTTCTCAGCATGTGAGATCTTCTGGATCAGGGATCGAACCCATGTCTCTTGCATGGTCAGGTAAACTCTTCACCACTGTGCTACCAGGGAAACCTCCATTCATTTATTTACTTAAAACTTATTGAGTATTATTACAGGGCAGTATTGGGCTTTCCTGGCAGCTCAGCTGTTAGAGAATCTGCCTGCAATGCAGGAGACTCCAGTTTGATTCCTGGGTCTGGAAGATTCCCTAGAGAAGGGATAGACTATCCATTCCAATATTCTTGGGTTTCTCTGGTGGCTCAGATGGGAAAGAATCCACCTACAGTGCAGGAGACCTGGGTTCAATCCCTTGTTTGGGAAGATCTTCTGGAGAAGGAAACAGTTGCCCAATCCAGTATTCTTGCCTGGAGAATCCGATGGCTTGTCCGTGGGGTCACAAAGAATTGGACACCACTGAATAACTTTCACTTTCATTTTCTTATTGAGTATCTATTATGTTCCTGGCATTGTTCTTGGTGATAAGTTATAAGAGATGAGACATTGAGAACATGATGACTTTGTTTTGTAATAGAGTAACCACTTTTACCTTTTTACTTTGTACCAACTGGAACAGCTGAACATGAAGTTATTCTGTCAAATGAAGTAGATTAATACTAGTTATTAGGGACTCTAGTAAAAAGTCTACCAAATTCTGAGGCTGTGAGCCCATTGCTACATTTCTGCTATAAATTGGTTTTGTTATTTGATGTTGTTGAGATATCATGACAAATGTATGAGGCTTTCTACAAGTCCACAGATGGTGTTGTTGGCAGAAGGACTATGCACAGGGATCATCTATTGACATCAAGAATCTATGACCATCTCAGTAAAGCAAATTCTCTGTCCTTCCTATATTAGAAAAGATCCAAATCATTCAGTCAGTCATCAGAGGCCTTGCTGATTCCCCTGGGGAATATCTCTGCTGTTGGAAGACTGAGAAATTAGCCTTGACTGTAGTCATATCAGTCTTGATGAATGAGTGTCTATGTTCTTGAATCCATGAATAACATCTATGTGTGCAGCACATGCACTTAAGAGTTGCAGCTCTGAGGCTCTAGAGCACAACTGCCATAACTGTGGCTCATAGGTTTAGTTGCTTCTCAGCATGTGAGATCTTCTGGATCAGGGATCGAACCCATGTCTCTTGCATGGTCAGGTAAACTCTTCACCACTGTGCTACCAGGGAAACCTCCATTCATTTATTTACTTAAAACTTATTGAGTATTATTACAGGGCAGTATTGGGCTTTCCTGGCAGCTCAGCTGTTAGAGAATCTGCCTGCAATGCAGGAGACTCCAGTTTGATTCCTGGGTCTGGAAGATTCCCTAGAGAAGGGATAGACTATCCATTCCAATATTCTTGGGTTTCTCTGGTGGCTCAGATGGGAAAGAATCCACCTACAGTGCAGGAGACCTGGGTTCAATCCCTTGTTTGGGAAGATCTTCTGGAGAAGGAAACAGTTGCCCAATCCAGTATTCTTGCCTGGAGAATCCGATGGCTTGTCCGTGGGGTCACAAAGAATTGGACACCACTGAATAACTTTCACTTTCATTTTCTTATTGAGTATCTATTATGTTCCTGGCATTGTTCTTGGTGATAAGTTATAAGAGATGAGACATTGAGAACATGATGACTTTGTTTTGTAATAGAGTAACCACTTTTACCTTTTTACTTTGTACCAACTGGAACAGCTGAACATGAAGTTATTCTGTCAAATGAAGTAGATTAATACTAGTTATTAGGGACTTTAGTAAAAAGTCTACCAAATTCTGAGGCTGTGAGCCCATTGCTACATTTCTGCTATAAATTGGTTTTGTTATTTGATGTTGTTGAGATATCATGACAAATGTATGAGGCTTTCTACAAGTCCACAGATGGTGTTGTTGGCAGAAGGACTATGCACAGGGATCATCTATTGACATCAAGAATCTATGACCATCTCAGTAAAGCAAATTCTCTGTCCTTCCTATATTAGAAAAGATCCAAATCATTCAGTCAGTCATCAGAGGCCTTGCTGATTCCCCTGGGGAATATCTCTGCTGTTGGAAGACTGAGAAATTAGCCTTGACTGTAGTCATATCAGTCTTGATGAATGAGTGTCTATGTTCTTGAATCCATGAATAACATCTATGTGTGCCCCCACAAGCACTTCTTACCCATAGATTTAGAGTCATTAAGCTATACAGGGGTGACTAGGGAAAAGGAATTAACATTCACAGAATGGTTCATTTTGCCCATTTAATTTGAGGTCTTCACACACATGCACTGATCAGAACTGAACTGAAGACTTAATATGGGTTTCTCAGCACGTCTCTGTGGCATACTCTGTACTTTTATCTACTCTTCTGTCTCCTTCTGAGTGAACACTAGACATCTCTTCTCTGTACTCCCAGTGTTAGACTCCCAGTGATATCTCCTAGACTCCTGTAGCTTCCTCCTGGCTTCCCATTTCCTCCTCTGGGGTATGGAAGTTCTTTCCAGGCAATAGCTTAGAGTAATCATAGTGCCTACCTCGTTTGTTGCCCCATTGTCAGGAATCAGTGTTCTGAAGTTTTTGATATTCAGTACCTGAAAAAGTTGTATGTTTTTTTAGAAGTTTCAGGTATAATAAATGCCATCTCTGTTACTCTATCTCTTTTGGAAGCAGAAATCTCCCACAATACACTCTACTCCCCATATTTGCATCTGTATCATTGGCCATCATTTTATCTTTAGCATTTCTGTCCACATTAACTTTTTCTGTGTGAATAACTGTTATGTCTGACATTTCCAATCTGAGATTGTCTGTTTTATATTTGTGCTTAGATTAAATTTACTATCTGACTATTTTCTTCTATTTGTCTCATTTATTCTTTGCTCCTTTTTTTCTTTTTTTTCTTTTTTCTTTCTTTCTTTCTTTTTTTTTTTTTTTTTTAAATTCTGGCTCTGGGAAGATTTATTTGCTCCAGGGCTTTGCCAAGTGAGATGCTAGGTCCCAGGTGGAGCCATCCCTGGTTCGGCCCAGGGAGCTGGGTAGCCAGATGCCAGGCTGGCCACAAAGGAGAAGGTGACAGGAACCAGTAACACCAGCCTGGGGTACTTCTTGCCGGCCACCTGGCAGCCGAACCTCAGCGCCTCTTGCATGCTTTCCCCTGGGACAGGCTGAAGATGACTGACGCATTGAAGGCGTCTCCAGCACCCAGAGTGTCCACCACCCAGAGCAGCAGGAAAGCGTCAGAGTGGAGAAGCTGCCCATTAGGGCCCAGGGCCTCGGCGCCCTCCTCAGCCCAGGCACAGACCAGTGTGGCCCCCTTCCTCACACGGCTGTACAGGCCCCCCAGGGCCTCCTCCGCCTACTGGAACCCAAAGTGCTTGGCCGCATCTTTGCTGACAAACACCACATCTCCATAGCCAAACAGCTGGTACAGCTCCTCTCGTGGCTTCTCCACCTCTACAGACACCTGAATCTTCTGCTCTGGTCTTTGTTCCTTTTTAATCTTTGCCTCACTTTTAGATTTAATATATTTTATCATTACAAGTTACTTCCTTTATCTTTTTTTTTTAAGTGATTGTTCAATAGCTGACATTATACCTGCATACAGTCTATCTTCATATCGTATTACTTCACTTGGAAGTGATAAGACCCTTATAATAGTGTATGTTAATTTTCTCTTATCTTTTGGTATCATTGACATACTTTCATTTCCATATATGCTACAGAGCTAACAGTAAGTCTTTAATATTTAATATTTGCGTGTATGTATGTGCAGATACCAGTTTCACTCTGGTAACCCTTTCCTATTTCCTAAGTGTTAGGGGCTAAATTGTGTCCCTCTCTGCTTATTTCATATGTGAAGTCCTAGCCCCTAAAACATCTCAGAATGTGCCTGTATTTGTGCATAAACAGAGATAAGGCCATGTGAGAACACAATGAGGAAATAGAATCTGCAAATTGCGGGGAAATGCTTCAGGAGAAGACAAACCTACTGACCTTTATTTAGGATCTCCAGCCTCTAAAATTAAAAAAATGAATTTTTGTTGATTAAGGCATCCATTCTATGGCATTTTTTATGGAAACCAAAATAAATTCATATATTAATGAACTTCCTATAATATTTTATAGTGCATATTTGCTAGAGATTAATTCCTCCAACTTGTGTGTGAGAATGTTTAATTTATACTTCATTACTAAAATATACTTTTTCTGTTTAAAGAATTCTGGGCAAATTTTTAAATTTTCTTTTCTCCTTAAATATTTTAAAATTATTTTTCATTTTTTTATGGCCTATATAGTTTTTGATTACCTGTGTTTTCTCTATGTGAAATGTTTTTTCCCTCTGGATGCTTTTTAGATTTTCTCTCCAATAATGGTTTTAAGCAATTTGTGGTGGGTTTTGTTGGAGTTTTCTTTGCGTTAATAATTCTTGGGGTGTGTTAAACTTCTTGGACCTATGGGTTCATATTTTGTTTCAAATTTAGAAAACTTTTTTAGCATTATGCCTTCAATGTATGCTTTCCCATACATTCCTCTTTTAATAGAACTCCAATAATGTTTGCATTAGATTAATTAATATTGTCTGCATGTCACTGATGCTCTGTTTAATCCTTGAAGTGACATTTTTATTTCTTGCTTCACTTTGAAATGTCTCTGTTCTATATCTTTAACATCATTAATATTTTCTTCTACTGGGTCTAATCTGATATTAATACCTTCCTACTTTGGAATTCTTTTATCTTCCATTTATCTCTTTATCATAATTCTGTTTCCCTTCTATTCTTGAACATATTGTGCATATTTATAAGAGCAGTCTTAATATTCTTATCTTTTAACTGTGTTCCCTAAGTTTTCATGGGTTTTCTACTGTTTTCTCTGAAAGTTATTAAGTATATATTCTTGTTTCTTTGCATACCTGTTAACTTTTTATTGGATGAATTACATTGCATATGGTGTGACTCTGACTGCTTTCAGGTGAAACAAAAAATATCCTCTGCTTTTTGTGTTCCAGAAATCAACTGCCTATTACTTCCTGGTGACTCTTCCTTTGGACTTTGTAGTTTCTTATTGTGAAATTTCGACAGATCAGTACTTAAGCTCAGACTCAAAGAAACTTATACAAAGCTCCAGAGCTTTTTACAAAACATGCAAAATGTGCCTCTGACCTTTAACAAATTTTGAATGTTGTGGGAGAAAGTCAAGAGATCTTCTTGAATAACTACAATAGGTCTTTTGCCTTCCCCAACTACGCATTCCTGGATAGAGTAGCCAATATACCCAAAAAATGTGAGCAAACCATTCCAAATAAAGAAATATCAACTGAGTATATTTTTATTTCAAAAATTTAAACTATTAACTTTTTACAAGTATCAAAAGAAACAGGTGTTTTATGGGGGAAGGGGGGTTTGGGAGGGAGAGGGGCAGGCGGGCCACTTCTATTGGTTTTTCATTTGCCTATTTTCATCCATCTTTGTTCGTTGACCCTTGTGGGCCTTCCATCGCAGTGGCCTCTGTCGCTGCAGAACACCTACTCTGGGCACATGCACTCCAGAGCTCTGGCTCGGTAATTGGACACATTGGTCCAGCCGTTCTGTGCCACATGGGATCTTCCCAGGCCAGGGATCGAACTGGCATCCCTTGCACTGCAAGACAGTGTCCTTACCCACTGGACCACCAGGGAAACCCGAAACAGGTGTTTTTAAAGAGGATTTATTTATATATTTATTTGGTCATGCCTCACAGCTTTTTGGGGATCTTAATTTCCCAACCAGGGATGGAACCCAGACCGCCTGCAGTGGAAACATGGAATCCTACAACTGGATCACCTGGGAAATCCCTAGAGAATTTTAAGTAGGTACAGTAAACATGGTTTAGTAATGTAACAATATGAAAATGGACATGGTTAAGAAAATCAATTGGCAATACTAGATGTGACAAGTAATAGATATATAGTACTACATATGAAATTAAAAACATAAGATTAAAAAAATAGAATATGTACTGTCCTGTGCTCAACTGATAAGTCCTGATGGACTATTTGAGACCCCATGGACTGTAGCCCACCAAGTTCCTCCTCTGTCCATGGGATTCTCCAGGCAAGAATTCTGGAGTGGGTTAACATGACCCTTTCAGGGGATCTTCCTAACCAAGAGATTACACCTGCATCTCCTGTGTCTCCTGCTTTAATGAGCAGAATATTTTACCACTGAGCTACCTGGAAGCCACCCAAAATAAAATGGATAAAGACAAGAGAAACAAAAAATGTGGAAGATATAATTGAGCAATTCTTCCAGAAGAGAGCAGACAAGAATAAAGGAATGATTTAAAAATATTCAACTTATATAAAGAAATACCAGTATCCACAGAACAGGGATTATAGGAAGGAAGAAATAAGGGGAATATAATTTTTAAATATGGAGTGAAATTTCTTAGAACTAAATAAAAAGTAAAAGTCTCAGACTAAAAGGATCCATTGTGTACCAAAAGGAAATATTAAGAAAAGATACATCTAAATATAGCAAAATTAAGAAGACTGAAAAAATTCTAAAATTTTCTGTAGAAAAAGAGATCACATTTAAAGAAAAAAAAAAAAAAAGAAGGTAGCAATACTCCAAGAAAACAATAGAATAATACCTTTGAACTGTTAAAGAAAAGAACTTTCAATCTAGAATTTATATCCAGCCAAAACTGCCATTTGAAAGTGAAGGTACTATAAAAGTGTTGTTAAGCATACAAGGACTAAGAAGTTATGCTTCGCAAAAATCCACATTAAAAACCGTTTTAGAGGAAGTACTCAAGATAACTGGGGTTCCCAGGTGCCACTAGTGGCAGAGAGCCTGCCTAACAATGCAGTAGACATAAGAGACAAGGGTCCAATCCCCGGGTTGATAAAATTCCCTGGAGGAGGGCATGGCAACCCACTCCAGTATTCGTGCCTGGAGAATTCCATATAGACAAAAGAACTGGCAGGCTTTAGTCCATGGGGTCACAGTGAGTTGGACACAACTGAAATGACTTAGCAGGCAAGCACTCAGGATAAAGGATTGGAAAGTCTCAGAGATGCTCTTAGAAATTTGCTAATTAAAATAATTGAATATCTAGAAAAAAATTCATAATTTAAAAATTAAGACCAAAAGAAGAGAAACACTAAGCACTCATTTCACATGTTAGCAAGGTAATGTTCAGCATCCTTCAAACTAGGCTTCAACAGTACATGAACCAAGAAATTTCAGATGTACAAACTGGATTTAGAAAGGCAGAAGAGGGTTTCTCCTGGTGGTCCAGTGGGCGCCGGTTCAGTCCCTGGCCTGGGAAGATCCCACATGCCGCGAAACGGCTGGACCAATGTGTCCAATTACTGAGTCGGAGCTCTGGAGCGCATGCGCCCAGAGCCGGTGCTTTGCAGCGAAAGACGCCACCGCGATGGGAGGCCCACAGGAGCCAAAGAACAAAGACGGATGAAAATAGAGAAATGGAAGACCAATGGAAGTGGCCCGCCCGCTCCCCTCCCTCCGCAACCCAACCCCCACCCAAAATAAATAAATAAATAAATAAATCTTTAAAAAAAAAAAAAAAAAGAAAGGCAGAGGAACCAGATATCAACCTTCTTCATGGTCCAGCTCTCACATCTGTACATGACTCCTGGAAAAACAATAGCTTTGACCATACAGACCTTTGTCTGCAAACGATGACTCTGCTTTTTAATACACTGTCTAGGTTTTTCATAGCTTTTCTTCCAAGGAGCAAGCATCTTTTAATTTCATTTCTTTTTTTTTTAACATTTGTTTATTTATTTATTTATTTTTGGTGGGGGCGGGGTAGGGAGGAAGGGAGGCGGGCAGGCCACTTCTGTTGGTCTATTTTCATCCATCTTTGTTCTTTGGCCCTTGTGGGCCTCCCATCGCGGTGGCCTCTGCTGTTGCAGAGCACCAACTCTGGGTGCATGCGCTCCAGAGCTCCGGCTTGGTAATTGGACACATTGGTCCAGCCGCTCCATGGCACATGGGATCTTCCCAGGCCAGGAATTGAACCGGCGCCCCTTGCACTGCAAGGCGGTGTCCTTACCCACTGGGACTACCAGGGAAGCCACGAATTTCATTTCTGCAATCACCATCAGCAGTGATTTTGCAGCCCCAGAGAATAAAATCTATCTACTGTTTCCACTTTTTGCCCATCTATTTGCCATGAAATGGTGGGACTGAATGCCATGATCTTGGGTTTTTTGAATGTTGAGTTTTAAGCCAGCTTTTTCACTCTCCTGTTTCACTTTTATCAAGAGGTTCCTAGTTCCTCTTTGCTTTCTCCTATTAAGGTGGTGTCATCTGCATATCCAAGGTTATTGATATTTCTCCTGAAAATCTTGATTCCAACTTGTGCTTCATCCAGCCTAGCATTTTGCATGATATACTCTGCCTGTAAGTTAGCTTGCAGGATGACAGTATACAGCCTTGATATACTCCTTGCCCAATTTTGAAAAAGTCCATTGTTCCATTCAGTTCTAACTGTTGCTTCTTGACCTGCATACAGGTTTCTCAGGAGGCAGGTAAGGTGGTCTGGTATTTCCATCCCTTTAAGAACTTTCCACAGTTTGTTGTGATCCAGATAGTCAAAGGCTTTAGTGTAGTCAGTGAAGCAGAAGTAAATATTTTTCTGGAATTCCCTTGTTTTTTTCTGTGATCCAATGGATGTTGGCAATTTGATCTCTGGTTCCTCTGCCTTTTCTAAATCCAGCTTGTACTCCTGGAAGTTCTCAATCCACATATTGTTTACGCCTCACTGCCTCTTTGAAACCCAGCTTGTACATCTGGAAATTCTTGGTTCATACTGCTGGAGCCTAGCTTGAAGGATTTTGAACATAATCTTACTAGCATGTGAAATGAACGCAATTGTATGACAGTTTGATCATTCTTTGGCATTGCCTTTGTTTAGGATTGGGATGAAAACCAACATTTTACAGTCCTATGGTCACTGCTGAGTTTTTCAAATTTTCAGATAAATTGAGTGCAGTGCTTTAATCACATAATTTGTTAGGATTTGAAATAGCTCAGCTGGAATTCCAATACCTCCACTAGATTTGTTCCTAGTAATGCTTTCTAAGGCTCAGTTGACTTCACACTCCAGGAGGTCTGGCTCTAGGTGAGTGATCATTACATTATGGTTATCTTGGTCATTAAGACCTTTTTGGTATAGCTCTTCTGTGTCCTTACCCACTGGGACTACCAGGGAAGCCACGAATTTCATTTCTGCAATCACCATCTGCAGTGATTTTGCAGCCCCAGAGAATAAAATCTATCTACTGTTTCCACTTTTTGCCCATCTATTTGCCATGAAATGGTGGGACTGAATGCCATGATCTTGGGTTTTTTGAATGTTGAGTTTTAAGCCAGCTTTTTCACTCTCCTGTTTCACTTTTATCAAGAGGTTCCTAGTTCCTCTTTGCTTTCTCCTATTAGGGTGGTGTCATCTGCATATCCAAGGTTATTGATATTTCTCCTGAAAATCTTGATTCCAACTTGTGCTTCATCCAGCCTAGCATTTTGCATGATATACTCTGCCTGTAAGTTAGCTTGCAGGATGACAGTATACAGCCTTGATATACTCCTTGCCCAATTTTGAAAAAGTCCATTGTTCCATTCAGTTCTAACTGTTGCTTCTTGACCTGCATACAGGTTTCTCAGGAGGCAGGTAAGGTGGTCTGGTATTTCCATCCCTTTAAGAACTTTCCACAGTTTGTTGTGATCCAGATAGTCAAAGGCTTTAGTGTAGTCAGTGAAGCAGAAGTAAATATTTTTCTGGAATTCCCTTGTTTTTTTCTGTGATCCAATGGATGTTGGCAATTTGATCTCTGGTTCCTCTGCCTTTTCTAAATCCAGCTTGTACTCCTGGAAGTTCTCAATCCACATATTGTTTACGCCTCACTGCCTCTTTGAAACCCAGCTTGTACATCTGGAAATTCTTGGTTCATACTGCTGGAGCCTAGCTTGAAGGATTTTGAACATAATCTTACTAGCATGTGAAATGAACGCAATTGTATGACAGTTTGATCATTCTTTGGCATTGCCTTTGTTTAGGATTGGGATGAAAACCAACATTTTACAGTCCTATGGTCACTGCTGAGTTTTTCAAATTTTCAGATAAATTGAGTGCAGTGCTTTAATCACATAATTTGTTAGGATTTGAAATAGCTCAGCTGGAATTCCAATACCTCCACTAGATTTGTTCCTAGTAATGCTTTCTAAGGCTCAGTTGACTTCACACTCCAGGAGGTCTGGCTCTAGGTGAGTGATCATTACATTATGGTTATCTTGGTCATTAAGACCTTTTTGGTATAGCTCTTCTGTGTATTCTTGTGACTCCTTTTAATCTCTTCGATTTCTGTTAGATCCTTGCCATTTCCTATACCATTGGAAATATCACCAAACCACAAATGTGGATTGTAAGCACTATATCTGGACTTTTCTGCTATCATGTGGACTAAAGATCACCTAGTGACTGAAACCAGCTATGTTACTATGACTTAGTTGTTTCCTTTGGAGGAAGGGTAGCTCAGGAAAGGACAAGATTAAACCAATAAATGATTTACTACTGCCTTTAAGAAATTCCTACAATTTGCTTATCAGAGACAACATTCTGCTCACATTAGGCTATCACTTATTAAATAATAGTTTACTTATCACTTCAGAAACGTCACCTCTCTGTATGCAACAGTCCTAACCTGTTGTATCTCAAATGTTGCCCAATCGTTATCATTATCCTGCCTTCAAAAAAACTGTGTAGACCTCAGTCCTTCTAGATTTCTTCCTTCTGAGATATGGCCTAAACTCTAACTGTCTTAGTACAGTGAATTAGAGTAAATTCAGTTTGTCTTTATTTACATGGGGTCTGATGCTAGTATCTGGAATTCAATATCAGGCATTACTTGTCAAAGCCCCAGCCAATGTTGTCTTATTGTTTAAGCCTATGCATTTCCCTAATAAGGAAAAGGAGAAAAGACCCCTGACATATCCCATTTGTGTTGGTACTGGTCGTTATTTTTTTAAGTGATAAGAAAATTTATTCTCTGACTATCTGACAAAGGGGAATATCTTCTTGAGGGGTACAGCAAGATGAGGAGCAGGTCTCTGAACTGGTTTTTGTCCCCAGTGAAAACATGGTGCTGGGTTAACCTTGTCCTTAGACTCTGGCCATAGTCAGATTTAGTATACAGTTTTTGGGGTTTGGGGCTTTTTTAAGATTTTTTTTTTATATGGATCTTTTCTTTCTAAAGTCTTTGTTGAATTCATTATAGTATTACTTGTATTTAAAGGGTGTTTTTTGTTTGTTTGTTTGCTTGCTTGTCAGTGTGGCATGTGGGATATTAGCTCCCTGACCAGGAATCAAACCCATATCCTCTGTGTTGGAAGGCAAAGTCTTAGCCTCTGAACTGCCAGGGAAGTCCCTTAGTATATGGTTTTAAGGGGATTCTCCTCCCATATCCTACTACCCACCTACTCTAGTTATGCCTGTAACCTCAGATCACAGCCACGTCGTGGCTTAGAGGTGATGTGGGGAGTCAAGGGGATAAGAAAGGAAACAGTAGTGTTATCTTTGTGTGCTTTCCACTGAAGCCCAAGGCAGCAATAATGCCACTGCTCCAAGGAAGTTGGTAAAAATGCAGTGGATAGAAACCCATATAGATCTAACTGGTGTTGAGAAGCTGTAGCAGGGTGGACAGGTTCTAGAGGACTCCTTCTTCTCTCTCAAAATACAGTAGGAGTAGTATTTCCACCAAAGCAAAGAAAGTAGGTTTTTGGAATACAGTTACAGAGCGAACATCAGAGCATGTTGTTTGAAGTTTCCTGATCCTTTTGTCTGGCACAGAATAAGCAAGGAACTACTGCAGTCCTTCCTCTTATACTTCGTCTCCCTACAGGTCTGTAGTTGCCTGGAGGAGACAGAGAAGTCCCTCCCAAGGTGAAGACAGGGAAGGAGGTAGGTGATCAGGATGCCAAAAGGCTGCTGGATTGTTCTAGAGTTGTAACTGCTAATGAGAGTTCACTGATAACTCCTCAGCCAGAGGTACCTAGTCTACTGCTATTTTGATCAAACAGTTATTCATCCTGACAAGGGTGAAACATGTGGAGAACACTGTAGCAGCGGAACTTATTTATTTTCTTCATTTAAAATAAAGATGATAAATTATCTCTGAGAATTGTTCTCATTTCCTTCTAAGAATATAGATGTATATAAAAACACTATTAAAATGCAATACTATAGAGTAGATCGAGTATTAATACTCTATTAGAATATATTGAGTATTACTACTGCCTAACTGGGAATAACATTGATTTTTTTAAAAATCCATTGGTTAGTGAAGATAGAAATAATCTTTATTGCCAAATTAATTATGTATTTTGTAATAATCCTTGCTTCAGTAGTCATGTAAGTGTTGATTTCCTACATGGTATGCTTTAAAACTAACATTAGAAATGCTAGAGACCTCAGGAAAAGTTGTATTTTCCCCTGGTTTTCAGTTACAAGGTTAACTATATATTTTAAATAAGAAGGCTGCATATGATACTGTGAGGAAGGTGTGAGTCAGTTTATGAAGGAGTCAAACTCCCTGCCCTTTCTCAGCAATAGATTGTCATGACCTTGGGAAAATCATTTAACCTCTGTGAACAATAATTCACATTTTTGTAACATTTGGAAGTCTGATCTAGATCAAGGGTTGGCAGACTTTTTTTATAAACAGTTATTAATATTTCAGACTTTGCAGACTATCTGGTCTCTATTGCAACTTTTAGCTCTTCTGTCATAGTATAAAAGCAGTCACAGACAAGTATCTGAATGGGTATGGCTATATGCCACTCACACTTTATTTATGGACATGGAAATTTGAATTTCCTATTATCTTCACATGTCAGGAACTATTATTTTCTTTCCTTTTACCCCAACTATTTAAAAATATAAAAACTATTCCCAACTCATGAGCTGTACAAACAGGATATGGACTGAATTTAATTCATAGGCCCTGGGCTTCCTAACTCCTGAACTGTATCTCTGTTGAAAACAAAATTCCCTTTGACTTTGGCTTTCTTGGGGCTAAAATGGAAAAGGAGCAGATCAGTCCCAAGGTAAAGAAGTAAAATGAGAACCAAGAAAATTTTAGAGAAATTGCAGAAGGAGAAAGTAATATTTTGGGAATGACGCAATAGGAAACTAGCTGAGGAAAGGGACGACACAGAGAAACAGAATAACTCAGAGGAGTAGAGACTTGCCTTCCTAATGGCCAGTATGGAGAAGGAAAATTTCTCTGGCTTGAACTGAAACAGAAGTAAAACTGGAAAAGAAACAGAGATAGGTAGAAATGACAACAGATAGGACATTGTCGGTTTTTTTCATGCTTGTTTGCATGTATTAGTAACCATCCATATCCAGAACTACACAGAAAACATTGATTTTTTAAAAATCCATTGGTTAGTGAAGATAGAAATAATCTTTGTTGCCAAATTAATTATGTATTTTGTAATAATCCTTGCTTCAGTAGTCATGTAAGTGTTGATTTCCTACATGGTATGCTTTAAAACTAACATTAGAAATGCTAGAGACCTCAGGAAAAGTTGTATTTTCCCCTGGTTTTCAGTTACAAGGTTAACTATATATTTTAAATAAGAAGGCTGCATATGATACTGTGAGGAAGGTGTGAGTCAGTTTATGAAGGAGTCAAACTCCCTGCCCTTTCTCAGCAATAGATTGTCATGACCTTGGGAAAATCATTTAACCTCTGTGAACAATAATTCACTTTTTTGTAACATTTGGAAGTCTGATCTAGATCAAGGGTTGGCAGACTTTTTTTATAAACAGTTATTAATATTTCAGACTTTGCAGACTATCTGGTCTCTATTGCAACTTTTAGCTCTTCTGTCATAGTATAAAAGCAGTCACAGACAAGTATCTGAATGGGTATGGCTATATGCCACTCACACTTTATTTATGGACATGGAAATTTGAATTTCCTATTATCTTCACATGTCAGGAACTATTATTTTCTTTCCTTTTACCCCAACTATTTAAAAATATAAAAACTATTCCCAACTCATGAGCTGTACAAACAGGATATGGACTGAATTTAATTCATAGGCCCTGGGCTTCCTAACTCCTGAACTGTATCTCTGTTGAAAACAAAATTCCCTTTGACTTTGGCTTTCTTGGGGCTAAAATGGAAAAGGAGCAGATCAGTCCCAAGGTAAAGAAGTAAAATGAGAACCAAGAAAATTTTAGAGAAATTGCAGAAGGAGAAAGTAATATTTTGGGAATGACGCAATAGGAAACTAGCTGAGGAAAGGGACGACACAGAGAAACAGAATAACTCAGAGGAGTAGAGACTTGCCTTCCTAATGGCCAGTATGGAGAAGGAAAATTTCTCTGGCTTGAACTGAAACAGAAGTAAAACTGGAAAAGAAACAGAGATAGGTAGAAATGACAACAGATAGGACATTGTCGGTTTTTTTCATGCTTGTTTGCATGTATTAGTAACCATCCATATCCAGAACTACACAGAAAACATTGTATGGGAAAAATCAGACTTGCCCAATATGTGCAAGAAAAGAGGAAGAAGAACATGGACACAAGATGAATAAAAAATCAAAACATTTTAAGTAAGTCTATGAATGAGTTGTCTTATTGTATTGCAACTTAACTTGATCTAGAAGCAAGTTACATGACAAAATGGCCTGTGCTAAAAGCAAGTTAGTATATTAGATTCTGACTTCTGTGTATTTTAACAAGAGGAAATAATAAATATTATTTAAATGGTAACTTAATCAACACAGCCATTGATTTCACCTACTGGCTATAAAGTAGTTGACTCCTATCATCCCCATCTGGGCAATGTGCTAGATTATGTGTTCAATATGTTTATTTTTAATAAACTTACTAGAGTGTGTTAGATCTGAGGCTTGACTTATTCATCCTGGCAAATGATTTCCAGGGCTTCAGGTTGATAAGCATGTAGATATATATTTATCTATTTTTCTATCCAGTAGCAATTTAATAAGGACATTCTAAAGAGATGTCTTACTCTGGTCACATATAAGGATAAACTATGTTGCAAAAGACTGAAATAATTCAGCAAAATTGTGTTCACTATGAAATTATATTAAGGATATAGAAAATGTGAACAGAATAGAAAGTTTTTTACAAATATCTTTAATAAATAAAAGTAAAGAGGACCAGAGTTTGTACCCTGAATGGAGCTGTTTAAAGTAATAAATAAGCAAGATTTTGTCAACTGTTCATTCAGTGAAGAAATAGTAGCAATCTTTGTTAAGAATCATAGACATTATTTTAACTCCCTCTTTATTTCTTAAATATACTCAGATATATAATAAGTATAAGATGTCATGAAGAAAAAAATTAGACAACTTCACAGGGAAAAACTGTTGAAATAGATTTTTCTTAATGATTTTTCTTAATGGACTCTTAAAAGTATTCATTGGCTTACTTAGTGGTTCATTAGTTAAGAATCCACCTGCTAATGCACGGAACATGGGTTCGATTCCTGGTCTGGGAAGATCCCACATGCCATGGAGCAAGTAAACCTATTTGTCTCAACTACTGAAACCCACACGCCAGAGCCGGTGCTCTGCAACAACAGAAGCTACTGCGTTGAGAAGCCTGTGCACCACAACCACTGCTGCAACTAGAGAAAGACCGTGGGCCCCAGTGAAGACTCAGTGAAGCCAAAAATAAATTTCAAAAATAATGAGTTGTCTTATTGTATTGCAACTTAACTTGATCTAGAAGCAAGTTACATGACAAAATGGCCTGTGCTAAAAGCAAGTTAGTATATTAGATTCTGACTTCTGTGTATTTTAACAAGAGGAAATAATAAATATTATTTAAATGGTAACTTAATCAACACAGCCATTGATTTCACCTACTGGCTATAAAGTAGTTGACTCCTATCATCCCCATCTGGGCAATGTGCTAGATTATGTGTTCAATATGTTTATTTTAATATACTTACTAGAGTGTGTTAGATCTGAGGCTTGACTTATTCATCCTGGCAAATGATTTCCAGGGCTTCAGGTTGATAAGCATGTAGATATATATTTATCTATTTTTCTATCCAGTAGCAATTTAATAAGGACATTCTAAAGAGATGTCTTACTCTGGTCACATATAAGGATAAACTATGTTGCAAAAGACTGAAATAATTCAGCAAAATTGTGTTCACTATGAAATTATATTAAGGATATAGAAAATGTGAACAGAATAGAAAGTTTTTTACAAATATCTTTAATAAATAAAAGTAAAGAGGACCAGAGTTTGTACCCTGAATGGAGCTGTTTAAAGTAATAAATAAGCAAGATTTTGTCAACTGTTCATTCAGTGAAGAAATAGTAGCAATCTTTGTTAAGAATCATAGACATTATTTTAACTCCCTCTTTATTTCTTAAATATACTCAGATATATAATAAGTATAAGATGTCATGAAGAAAAAAATTAGACAACTTCACAGGGAAAAACTGTTGAAATAGATTTTTCTTAATGATTTTTCTTAATGGACTCTTAAAAGTATTCATTGGCTTACTTAGTGGTTCATTAGTTAAGAATCCACCTGCTAATGCACGGAACATGGGTTCGATTCCTGGTCTGGGAAGATCCCACATGCCATGGAGCAAGTAAACCTATTTGTCTCAACTACTGAAACCCACACGCCAGAGCCGGTGCTCTGCAACAACAGAAGCTACTGCGTTGAGAAGCCTGTGCACCACAACCACTGCTGCAACTAGAGAAAGTCCGTGGGCACCAGTGAAGACTCAGTGTAGCCAAAAATAAATTTTAAAAAATAAATAAAGAAATAAGACAGTTTTTAAAAATATATTCAGACATCAAGGAGGAATCATTTGCTAGGCATTAACAGGTACTGTGTTAAACAAATGCATTTATTTGCCCATTTCAGAGCTCAGCTAATAAGATTTAGTGGTATGATATATACTAAATCTCTGACTCTTATTCCTTTATTTTTTCCTTTAGAATTTTTTATTTTGCATTGGAGCATAGCCAATTAACAATGTTGTGATAGTTTCACATGAACGGCAAAGGGACTCAACCACATAGACACGTGTATCTATTCTCCCCCAAAGCCTCTTCCCATCCAGGCTGCCACATAGCATTGAACAGAGTTCCATGTGCTATACAATAAGTCCTTGTTGGTTATCCATTTTAAATATAGCAGTGTGTACATAGTCAGCCTTATCTAGATTTTAGAAGTAAAACAGTTTAATTTAGGAATATCTGTCAAGGTGCAACTGTGTTCTTTAGCATCTTCTGAGTGAAGGACCACCTATTAAGTTGTTGAGACATTAATGCTCTTGGAATCCTATTACTGTGTTAAGTTACAGTGTGTATCAAAATCATGAAGTTCTCTGCCTGTGGTCTGTGGTTCAACAATACAGCCATCCCTAGAATTCTTGCTTCCCTACAACATGTTAGCTATGTATGGCTAACAGACATAAACTTGTATTTTTCCTCTAGATTTTTCCTCTTTTCAGTCTATTAGGTATATCTGTTGTTGGTGTTGATCATTCCTGAGATATTTGATGAAAAATATTTTATAGGAGAATGACTTATAACATTCTAATCCTTAAAACATTTGGATATTAAAATGTGATAAATTTGGAAGTCATAATCTTCACCCTTCTCAGGGTATGTTTTCATTGTTTGCTGTGGGTTGTATGTAGTTGGTCATTTAATGGCTTTTCTAAATTATTTTTGTGAAAACATTTTATAAACTATTTTTTGTCATGTGTGGTGTCTGAAGTCTCTTCCTTAAGCTAGTCAGCTAGTGTTTTGACAGAAATTTCCTTGAATACTTGGATTTCCTCCCCCTCCCTCTGCCAAAAGAGAAAGAATAAAAAAGAAAAGGGAAAAGAATCAAAACAATTCTACCATTCTCTGAAGACTGGCTCTGTGTTGTGACACCCCCTCAGTGCTTAGCCAGGCTATTTACAACTATGCCTTAGCCTTAGTTCTTACTTGTGCTGAGTATAAAGAATAGCCAGAGGTAAAAAGGCTATAGTTTTCTTAGATTTTTCTGACCATGCATCTTATCCTGTGCAGTGTGTGGCTCTTTCTAAATGCCTTGTATATGCAACTGCTTTTCAGTGCTCTGCTTTCCAAAAGAAATTCTCTTGCCAGCTTTTCCTCCCATGCATGGATATTGCTTCCTCAACTACAATCTTTTGTCCCATGCAGACAGTGAACTGCTCATTTATCTCACAGTGTTTTCTAGGAATGCCTTCTCTGAAGATGTTTTTCTGCCTGGAGACAATTCTTGAGTTGGGAGAAACAGAGACAGGTACTATGTATCATTCCTTCAAGTAGCGCCAAGGCAGGTAGAAAGAAAAATATCAAGATTATTTCACTTAGCATAATAACCTCCAGATTCATCCATATTGCTCCAAATGGTAAGGTGTCATTTTGTTAATAGATGAGTAATTTTCCATTGTATATATACACCACATCTTCTTTATCCATTCATATACAGATAGACACTTGGGTTGCTTGCATATCTTGGTTATTGTATTGGGTTGACCACAAAGTTCATTTGGTTTTTTCTGTAAGATGTTAGAGTGTTGTGATGAACCTAGGGATAAATGCATGTTTTTGAATTTGTATTTTTATTTTCTTTGGCTAAATACCCAAAAGAGGAATTTCTGGATCATATGGTAGATCTATTTTTTAGTTTTTTGAGGAAACTGTATTGTTTTTCATTGTGACTGTACCAATTTACATTCCCACCAACAGTGCATGAGCGTTCCCTTCCACCACAGTTTTGCTAACACTTAACTGTTTCTTATCTTTTTGATCATGATGGCCATTCTGACAGGTATAATGAGGTATCTTATTCTGGTTTTGACTTACATTTCCTTGATGATTAGTGATGTGGAGCATCTTCTCATATGCCCACTGCCATCTATCTGTCTGCTTTGGAAAACATATCTATTCAAGTCCTCTGCCTGCTTTTAAATCAGGTTGTCTGACTTTTGACATAGAGTTTTAGGAGCTTTTTATATATTTTGAATATTAACATCTTATATCATGCTCAATCACATCTGACTCTTTGTGACCCCGTAAACTTAAGTCTCTGTCCAATTTGGCCCCAAATCACCGGTTACACCCCTCAGTGCTTAGCCAGGCTATTTACAACTATGCCTTAGCCTTAGTTCTTACTTGTGCTGAGTATAAAGAATAGCCAGAGGTAAAAAGGCTATAGTTTTCTTAGATTTTTCTGACCATGCATCTTATCCTGTGCAGTGTGTGGCTCTTTCTAAATGCCTTGTATATGCAACTGCTTTTCAGTGCTCTGCTTTCCAAAAGAAATTCTCTTGCCAGCTTTTCCTCCCATGCATGGATATTGCTTCCTCAACTACAATCTTTTGTCCCATGCAGACAGTGAACTGCTCATTTATCTCACAGTGTTTTCTAGGAATGCCTTCTCTGAAGATGTTTTTCTGCCTGGAGACAATTCTTGAGTTGGGAGAAACAGAGACAGGTACTATGTATCATTCCTTCAAGTAGCGCCAAGGCAGGTAGAAAGAAAAATATCAAGATTATTTCACTTAGCATAATAACCTCCAGATTCATCCATATTGCTCCAAATGGTAAGGTGTCATTTTGTTAATAGATGAGTAATTTTCCATTGTATATATACACCACATCTTCTTTATCCATTCATATACAGATAGACACTTGGGTTGCTTGCATATCTTGGTTATTGTATTGGGTTGACCACAAAGTTCATTTGGTTTTTTCTGTAAGATGTTAGAGTGTTGTGATGAACCTAGGGATAAATGCATGTTTTTGAATTTGTATTTTTATTTTCTTTGGCTAAATACCCAAAAGAGGAATTTCTGGATCATATGGTAGATCTATTTTTTAGTTTTTTGAGGAAACTGTATTGTTTTTCATTGTGACTGTACCAATTTACATTCCCACCAACAGTGCATGAGCGTTCCCTTCCACCACAGTTTTGCTAACACTTAACTGTTTCTTATCTTTTTGATCATGATGGCCATTCTGACAGGTATAATGAGGTATCTTATTCTGGTTTTGACTTACATTTCCTTGATGATTAGTGATGTGGAGCATCTTCTCATATGCCCACTGCCATCTATCTGTCTGCTTTGGAAAACATATCTATTCAAGTCCTCTGCCTGCTTTTAAATCAGGTTGTCTGACTTTTGACATAGAGTTTTAGGAGCTTTTTATATATTTTGAATATTAACATCTTATATCATGCTCAATCACATCTGACTCTTTGTGACCCCGTAAACTGTAGCCCACCAGGTTCCTCTGTCCATGGAATTCTCCAGGCAAAGATACTGGAGTAGGTTGCCATTTCCTCCTGCAGGGGATCTTCCCAATCCAGGGATGGAACCCATGTCTCCTGTGTTGGCAGGTAGATTCATTACCACAGCACCACTGAGGAATCACCATTTTTGGATATATAATTTGTAAATATTTTATCCCAATCACAGTGTTTGTAAATAATGGCAATTTTCTCTTTTCCAATCTTTTGAATTTTTTTTAAAAATAGTTATTTCTTTGTTGCATAGTTACAATGGCCAGTATAATGTTGAAGAATAGGGAGTGGAAATTTTCACCTCTTCAAACTTGTTTCTGTTTTTTGGAATTCTAGTTAGAATGTTCTAACAAATCTTACAACTTCTTACGGTACTCTCTATTCATCTTATCTTCCCTTCTGTATTTTCCAGTGTTTTGTCCCTGATTCATTTTTAATATTTTATTGTAAGTATATCAAAAGTTTAACTTGATCTTTGGTTGTGTCTAATCTACTATTGGCCCACCCACTGAGTTGTTAATTTTAGGTATTGTATTTTTCAATTCTAGAATTCCCCCTCAGTTCTTTCCTTCATAATTTCAGTTTTTTGTCAACATTGTGCACTTATATATCTACAATCATATCTATCACTCAAAGCTTCATGCAGTACAAAGTTTATTAAAGATAAAGATAATGGCATCATCATCTTAGATTATCTTATCCAAAGGAGAAGACTTCACATTGGCATCATTATTTCTCTTCATCTCTTTCTATTTATCCTCACTACTCTAGTTAACAAGTGAGAAAAGAAAATCACCATCAAAATCAAATGCTTTCTTTGCCTGCTGGTCTTCTTCACATTGATAGTTTTTTGGGTTTTTTTTTTTTGCTGTAGTCTCTAAAATCTGTGAATTCATGATGGGCATGGTGGTGGTGGTGGTGGTAGATGAACTTGTAGGAGTGGGCAAAATAAACAGTGAAACTTGAAATTTGTGACAGATTAAACAAATGTGAGTAGGCATTTCCCAGGTGGCACTGGTGGCAAAGAATCTGCTTGCCAATGCATGAGACTCAAGAGACACGAGTTCAGTCCCTCAGTCGGACGATCTCCTGGAGTAGGAAATGGCAACTTACTCCAGTAGTCTTGCTTGGAAAGTACCATGGACAGAGGAAACTGGCAGGCTACAATCCATGGGGTGACAAATCATCAGAGACGACTGAGCAACTGAGCACACACACAGGGATTTTGCACTGTCAGAGTTTAGCAGTTGTTAAGTTCTGTATTACAGCCATTTACTCTGACTAGGAGATTAAACCTTCAAATATGTCCTAAGCCTTGTCTAGTTGAAATCAAAGGAAACTCACTCTATTAGAGCCCAGAGTGATCTATTATTCAAGGTGCAGAAACAAAATAAAGTCATTCTGACACAAAGAAGTATCAGACAGGTCTTCGGGTATCACGATTTTAAGTGATGTTCGTAATGAAAGCAACACAGAAGTTATACATAGAATTAATTTACATTTCCTTTTTCCTCTATAAAACAAGGAATTTTCAGGACATCAAAAGAGAAGTCCATTTACTTCCTAATTCACTTGTTTATTCGTTATAACACAGTATCTATGAGGACCTATTGTATTATTTGAAACACCTGATAGTTAGGATAGCCTTGAGGCCCATATGCCTTGGAAACAAAATGTCTCTATGTAAATCAGCATTAAATGAAAATATACAAAGTAATATCAAGGAACCAAATTCTTCTTCAAGCTTGTTATATTTTTTTTGAAAGAGTAACATATTTGAGGAAATAATAAAAATGCAAATTTGCCTTAAGCAAACATTACCAAGAACTAATAATTTTTCCATACTTTGATCTAGAGATTCTGTAGATTAGTAAGAAAATCATCAAAACCATAGCAGTATATTGATATTGTATCCTGCGACTTTGCTGAATTCGTTGATTAGCTCCAGTAGCTTTGTAATAGTGTCTTTGGGGTTTTCTATGTATAATATCATATCATCTGCAAAAAGGGAGAGCTTTACTTCTTCTTTTCCAATCTGGATTCCTTTCATTTCTTACTCTTCTCTTATTGTTGTTGCTAGAACTTCCAGGACTATATTGAATAATAGTGGTGAAAGTGGACACCCCTGTCTCTTTCCTGATCTTAGAGGAAATGCTTTCAGTTATTCACAGTTGAGGATAATGTTCACTGTGGGCTTCTCATATATGGCTTTCACTCTGTTGTGATAGGTTCCTTCTATGCACATTTTTGAAGAGTTTTTTTTTTTTATCATAAATGGATGTTGTACTTTGTTGAAGGCTTTTTCTGCATCTATTGAGATCATCATGTGATTTTTGTTTCTCAATTTGTTGATATGGTATATCACATTGATTGATTTGCAGATATTGAAGAATCCTTGCATGCCTGGGATGAACCCGACTTGGTCATGATGTATGAGTTTTTTGATGCGTCGTTGAATTCTGTTTGCTAGGATTTTGTTGAGGATTTTGACATCTAAGTTCATCAGTGAAATTGGCCTATAATTTTCTTTTTTTGTGTTGTCTTTGCCGGATTTTGGTATCAGGGTGATGGTGGCCTCGTAGAGTGTGTTTGGAAGTGTTCCTTCCTAAGCAATATTTGGAAGAGTTTTAGAAGGATAGGCATTAGCTCTTCTTTCAATATTTGGTAGAATTCACTTGTGAAGTCATCTGGCCCTGGGCTTTTATTTTTGGGTAGGTTTTTGATCACAATTTTGATTTCTGAGCTTGTGATTGGGTTGTTCATAGTTTCTATTTCTTCCTGGTTCAGTCTTGGAAGATTAATCTTTTCTAAGAAACTGTCCATTTCCTCCAGGTTGTCCAGTTTGTTGCCATAGAGTTGTTCATAATAGTCTCTTATAATCCTTTGAATTTCTGCATTATCTGTTGTAATCTCTCCTTTTTCATTTTTAATTTTGGTGATCCGGTTCTTCTCTCTTTTTTTCTTGATGAGTCTGACCAGTGGCTTGTCCATTTTGTTCATCTTTTTGAAGAAGTAGCTTCTCATTTTGTTTATCTTTACTATTGTTTCTTTCATTTCTTTTTCATTTATTTCTGCTTTGATCTTTATGATTTCTCTTCTTCTACTGGCTTTGGGGTGTTTTTGTTCTTCTTTCTCCAGTTGTTTTAAGTGTAGGGTTAGGTCACCTGCTTGATACTTCTCTTGTTTCTTGAGGTAGGATTGTATTGCTTTGCTATAAATTTCCCTCTTAGAACTTCTTCTGCGGTATCCCATAGGTTTTGCACTGTCGTGTGTTCATTGTCATTCTCTTCTAGGAATTTTTTTATTTCTCTTTTTATTTGCTAGGTAATCAGTTTGCTTTTATATACAGAAATCACTGGCATTCCTATACACAAACAATGAAAAATCAGAAAACAAAATCAAAGAGGCAATTCCCTTCACCATTGCAACCAAAAGAATCAAATATCTAGGAATAAACTTACTCAAAGAAACAAAAGAACTGTACACAGAAAATTATAAGATACTAATGAAAGAAATTAAAGAAGAGTTAGATTTTGCATCTATTCATCATGTTTGTTTTTTATGGTATATCACATTGATTGATTTGCAGATATTGAAGAATCCTTGCATGCCTGGGATGAACCCGACTTGGTCATGATGTATGAGTTTTTTGATGCGTCGTTGAATTCTGTTTGCTAGGATTTTGTTGAGGATTTTGACATCTAAGTTCATCAGTGAAATTGGCCTATAATTTTCTTTTTTTGTGTTGTCTTTGCCGGATTTTGGTATCAGGGTGATGGTGGCCTCGTAGAGTGTGTTTGGAAGTGTTCCTTCCTAAGCAATATTTGGAAGAGTTTTAGAAGGATAGGCATTAGCTCTTCTTTCAATATTTGGTAGAATTCACTTGTGAAGTCATCTGGCCCTGGGCTTTTATTTTTGGGTAGGTTTTTGATCACAATTTTGATTTCTGAGCTTGTGATTGGGTTGTTCATAGTTTCTATTTCTTCCTGGTTCAGTCTTGGAAGATTAATCTTTTCTAAGAAACTGTCCATTTCCTCCAGGTTGTCCAGTTTGTTGCCATAGAGTTGTTCATAATAGTCTCTTATAATCCTTTGAATTTCTGCATTATCTGTTGTAATCTCTCCTTTTTCATTTTTAATTTTGGTGATCCGGTTCTTCTCTCTTTTTTTCTTGATGAGTCTGACCAGTGGCTTGTCCATTTTGTTCATCTTTTTGAAGAAGTAGCTTCTCATTTTGTTTATCTTTACTATTGTTTCTTTCATTTCTTTTTCATTTATTTCTGCTTTGATCTTTATGATTTCTCTTCTTCTACTGGCTTTGGGGTGTTTTTGTTCTTCTTTCTCCAGTTGTTTTAAGTGTAGGGTTAGGTCACCTGCTTGATACTTCTCTTGTTTCTTGAGGTAGGATTGTATTGCTTTGCTATAAATTTCCCTCTTAGAACTTCTTCTGCGGTATCCCATAGGTTTTGCACTGTCGTGTGTTCATTGTCATTCTCTTCTAGGAATTTTTTTATTTCTCTTTTTATTTGCTAGGTAATCAGTTTGCTTTTATATACAGAAATCACTGGCATTCCTATACACAAACAATGAAAAATCAGAAAACAAAATCAAAGAGGCAATTCCCTTCACCATTGCAACCAAAAGAATCAAATATCTAGGAATAAACTTACTCAAAGAAACAAAAGAACTGTACACAGAAAATTATAAGATACTAATGAAAGAAATTAAAGAAGACTTAAAGAGATGGAGAGATATTCCATGTTTCTGGGTCGGAAGAATCAATATTGTGAAAAGGACCATACTACCAAATATCATCTACAGATTCAATGTGATCTCTATCAAACTACCAATGACATTCTTCACAGAACTAGGCCAAACAACAACACAGTTCATATGGAAACACAAAAGACCTCGAATAGCCAAAGCATTCCTGAGAAAGAAAAACGGAGCTGGAGGGATCAGCCTCCCTAACTTCAGACTCTACTACAAAGCAACAGTCATCAAGACACAAAACTGGCACAAAAACAGAACTATAAATTAATGGAACAAGATAGAGAATCCGGAAATAGGCCCTCACACCTATGGGTACCTTATTTTTGACAAAGGAGACGAAAATCTAAAATGGGACAAAGACAGACTCTTCAGCAAATGGTGCTGGGAAATTTGGAGAGCTACATGCACAAAAATGAAGCTGAAACATTCCCTAACACCATCCACAAAGATCAACTCAAAATGGATTAAAGACCTAAATATAAGACCAGAAACCATCAAACTCTTAGAGGAGAATATAGGCAAAACACTCAAGGACATAAATCATAGCAAGATCTTCCCATGACCCACCTGCTAGAAAAGCAGAACTAAAAACAGAAATTAACATGTGGGACCTAATGAAACTTAAAAGCTTTTGCACAGTAAAAGATACTACAAAAAAGCTGAACAGGCAACCCACAGAATGGGATAAAATCATAGCAAATGAAACAACAGACAAAGAATTAATCTCCAAAGTCTACAAGCAACTCAGACAACTCAGCACCAGAAAAATCAACAACCCAATCAAAAAATGACAAAAAGATCTAAACAGACTCCTCTCCAAAGAGGACATACAGATGGCCCAAAAGTACATGAAACGATGTTCAACCTCACTTATAATTAGAGAAATGCAAATCAAAAGTACAATGAGATGTCACCTCACACCCGTCAGAATGGCCATCATCCAAACGAAATTCAAAGAAAGAACTTATCTAGGAATAAACTTACTCAAAGAAACAAAAGAACTGTACACAGAAAATTATAAGATACTAATGAAAGAAATTAAAGAAGACTTAAAGAGATGGAGAGATATTCCATGTTTCTGGGTCGGAAGAATCAATATTGTGAAAAGGACCATACTACCAAATATCATCTACAGATTCAATGTGATCTCTATCAAACTACCAATGACATTCTTCACAGAACTAGGCCAAACAACAACACAGTTCATATGGAAACACAAAAGACCTCGAATAGCCAAAGCATTCCTGAGAAAGAAAAACGGAGCTGGAGGGATCAGCCTCCCTAACTTCAGACTCTACTACAAAGCAACAGTCATCAAGACACAAAACTGGCACAAAAACAGAACTATAAATTAATGGAACAAGATAGAGAATCCGGAAATAGGCCCTCACACCTATGGGTACCTTATTTTTGACAAAGGAGACGAAAATCTAAAATGGGACAAAGACAGACTCTTCAGCAAATGGTGCTGGGAAATTTGGAGAGCTACATGCACAAAAATGAAGCTGAAACATTCCCTAACACCATCCACAAAGATCAACTCAAAATGGATTAAAGACCTAAATATAAGACCAGAAACCATCAAACTCTTAGAGGAGAATATAGGCAAAACACTCAAGGACATAAATCATAGCAAGATCTTCCCATGACCCACCTGCTAGAAAAGCAGAACTAAAAACAGAAATTAACATGTGGGACCTAATGAAACTTAAAAGCTTTTGCACAGTAAAAGATACTACAAAAAAGCTGAACAGGCAACCCACAGAATGGGATAAAATCATAGCAAATGAAACAACAGACAAAGAATTAATCTCCAAAGTCTACAAGCAACTCAGACAACTCAGCACCAGAAAAATCAACAACCCAATCAAAAAATGACAAAAAGATCTAAACAGACTCCTCTCCAAAGAGGACATACAGATGGCCCAAAAGTACATGAAACGATGTTCAACCTCACTTATAATTAGAGAAATGCAAATCAAAAGTACAATGAGATGTCACCTCACACCCGTCAGAATGGCCATCATCCAAAAATCCTCAGACAATAAATGCTGGAGAGGGTGCGGAGAAAAGGGAACACTCTTGCGTTGCTGGTGGGAATGTAAATTGATACAGCCTCTATGGAAGACAGTATGGAGATTCCTTTAAAAACTAAAAATAGAAGCACCATACGACCCAGAAATCCCACTCAGGCTTATACTCTGACGAAATCAAAATTGAAAGAAGCACCTGTACCCCAATGTTCATTGCAGTTCTCTATACAATCGCTAGAACATGGAAGCAACCTAGATGTCCATCGACGAATGAATGTATACAAAAACTCTGGCACATATATACAATGGACTACTACACAGCTGCAAAAAGAAATGCAGAAGAAATCAGTCTTAATGAGGTGGTTTGATCTAGAACCTGTCATAAAAAGTGAAGTAAGTCAAAAAGAGGAAGACAAGTACAGTATACTAACACATATATATGGAATCTAGTAAAAGGGTAATGATAACACTCACAGTGAATCCATGGAAAAACAAACAGAGAATAGACATATGGACATCGTGGGGAATGAATAGTCGGTGGGAAACATAGAGGGAGTAACATGGAAACCTAAACTATCATATGTAAAAGAGATAGCTATAGTCATTACTCTGTGGTAATAGAAGTTCCTACAAGGACTTGGTCCGACAGCCTGGAGGGGTGGGATGGGGGAACCTGGGAGGAGGGAGGGGACCGGGGATATGCATATGACTGATCAGGGAACATACATGTCTGTGAACAACAAAACTCTGGAAAAACTTAAAAAAAAAATAGCAGTTGCAAATGATGAAAGTCCAATAGCAAATATTGTGACATGAAGAAATACAATTAATAAGAGGAAAAAATTTCAACCCTGTTTGATATAAAAACACCTGAAAATAAATATATGAAGGTATTAAATTTACTCATTAAATCAGAACAAGTAGCAGAAACTTAGAGTATTGCCATATTGTTGACACCCATTCACTAAATGAATAAATTTTAAATAAGCAAAGAAACATGAAAATTAAGAAGTGTAGACAAAGAAATCCCATACATATTTATTGCCATACTTTTTTGGGTAAATGTTACAATAGAACATTATATTGCTGATGGCAATGAAAACTGATTCAACCAATTTGGAAATTAATTTGAAAACTTGTATAAGTGAAACAATTTTTCAAATGCAATAATCATTCCCCTGGAAATTTATACTCCAAATTTATCAAAATAAGACAAACAGTTTATGTAAAGACATTTTCAATGTAGTGGTAAAAGGACTAGTGAAAAATCTTAGCAACTTGTATGTTCCTTGACTAAGAACTTATTAATGAAAATCTATTATATTAAATCACTTGACTGTTTTATAGATCATTTGAAAGATTTACATTAAGGTCTTATGTCAAAGTAGAACACATATTTTATTTAGTTCTGGTTTATTTTTCTTGGCAGCCCTGTCACAGCATTCTGTGTTGTATCTTACTTTTTTATTAAAACAGTATAGAAAATGTAAAATAAGGAAGTAAACATAATTCATTAATTTATAAAATTATCAAAAATAAAGTACTCTGGAAATACAATGGACATCGTAAAAGGGAAGAATAGTCTTAATGAGGTAACCATGGAAACCAAGTACAGTATACTAACACATATATATGGAATCTAGTAAAGGGTAATGATAACACTCACAGTGAATCCATGGAAACAAACAGAGAATAGACATATGGACATCGTGGGGAATGAATAGTCGGTGGGAAACATAGAGGGAGTAACATGGAAACCTAAACTATCATATGTAAAAGAGATAGCTATAGTCATTACTCTGTGGTAATAGAAGTTCCTACAAGGACTTGGTCCGACAGCCTGGAGGGGTGGGATGGGGGAACCTGGGAGGAGGGAGGGGACCGGGGATATGCATATGACTGATCAGGGAACATACATGTCTGTGAACAACAAAACTCTGGAAAAACTTAAAAAAAAAATAGCAGTTGCAAATGATGAAAGTCCAATAGCAAATATTGTGACATGAAGAAATACAATTAATAAGAGGAAAAAATTTCAACCCTGTTTGATATAAAAACACCTGAAAATAAATATATGAAGGTATTAAATTTACTCATTAAATCAGAACAAGTAGCAGAAACTTAGAGTATTGCCATATTGTTGACACCCATTCACTAAATGAATAAATTTTAAATAAGCAAAGAAACATGAAAATTAAGAAGTGTAGACAAAGAAATCCCATACATATTTATTGCCATACTTTTTTGGGTAAATGTTACAATAGAACATTATATTGCTGATGGCAATGAAAACTGATTCAACCAATTTGGAAATTAATTTGAAAACTTGTATAAGTGAAACAATTTTTCAAATGCAATAATCATTCCTGGAAATTTATACTCCAAATTTATCAAAATAAGACAAACAGTTTATGTAAAGACATTTTCAATGTAGTGGTAAAAGGACTAGTGAAAAATCTTAGCAACTTGTATGTTCCTTGACTAAGAACTTATTAATGAAAATCTATTATATTAAATCACTTGACTGTTTTATAGATCATTTGAAAGATTTACATTAAGGTCTTATGTCAAAGTAGAACACATATTTTATTTAGTTCTGGTTTATTTTTCTTGGCAGCCCTGTCACAGCATTCTGTGTTGTATCTTACTTTTTTATTAAAACAGTATAGAAAATGTAAAATAAGGAAGTAAACATAATTCATTAATTTATAAAATTATCATATAAAGTATAAAGTGAATGACTTTTCCACCAGTGAGACTTCTGTAGAAGTGATCATGATTAACAGTTTGTGATGTTCCTCTTGAAGTTAAAAATCACATGATATGCATTGGTTGGCATTATCAAGGTACAAAATTGTATATTTTCCAACTATATGATTATGATGAATCTTTATATGTAGATTTAGTCATATAAAAAAGTGAGTGAGTGATATCTGCCTGAGTACTAGGATTATAATGATTCCTAAATTTTCTTCACTGTAATAACAATGACTCTATGAATCTGAATATGTACAATGAAGCAATAGCCTCCAGTAGACATAGACAAAGTCTGATACAAGAAGTAAAGCAATGTTATCTAACTAATTATAATGGGAGAGGGGGCAATTGTTGTTATATAACACAAAAATAAGATAAAGTTTAGAATACCTTTAAGGATCTGACAGATGAAGAATGGTGCCAATATAGCCTTAATCTTTAGAGAAAATTTATGTTACCAAGGAAGGTGCTTATGTTCAAACTGTGCACAATATTCTGAGCATTATCAGTTATTAGTTACTGCTTAGTCATTCTCAGCATGAATACTAAGATAGGCACACCAACAATGAGTCATATAATACTATCAAGGTATTACTATTTCATGATAAACTGAACTTGTCTAGAATCAGAATGCCATTATTATTTGAATAAATTTGAGTAGTATAATTAAGAAATGTTTTCCAAGAGAGGTAAAGTCTATGTGTGTAATGCTGGAAAAAACAACAGATGGACAAACTATGATATTAATTTTAGGTGGTTTACTTAGATCATTTATAGATGTCTGATCATTTATAAAAACAAACAAACAAAAAGACAAAAAACAATGGGTCAACCAAATCGGCAAAGCAATCTTGAGAAAAAGAACAAGGCTGGAGGTATCACACTACCTGACTTCAGACAATTCTACAAAGCTACAGTAATCAAGACAGTATGGTAATGGCACAAACCAGACATACAGATAAATGGAACAGAATTAAGAGTCCAGAAAATATAAAGTAAGAAAACACATATTTTATTTAGTTCTGGTTTATTTTTCTTGGCAGCCCTGTCACAGCATTCTGTGTTGTATCTTACTTTTTTATTAAAACAGTATAGAAAATGTAAAATAAGGAAGTAAACATAATTCATTAATTTATAAAATTATCATATAAAGTATAAAGTGAATGACTTTTCCACCAGTGAGACTTCTGTAGAAGTGATCATGATTAACAGTTTGTGATGTTCCTCTTGAAGTTAAAAATCACATGATATGCATTGGTTGGCATTATCAAGGTACAAAATTGTATATTTTCCAACTATATGATTATGATGAATCTTTATATGTAGATTTAGTCATATAAAAAAGTGAGTGAGTGATATCTGCCTGAGTACTAGGATTATAATGATTCCTAAATTTTCTTCACTGTAATAACAATGACTCTATGAATCTGAATATGTACAATGAAGCAATAGCCTCCAGTAGACATAGACAAAGTCTGATACAAGAAGTAAAGCAATGTTATCTAACTAATTATAATGGGAGAGGGGGCAATTGTTGTTATATAACACAAAAATAAGATAAAGTTTAGAATACCTTTAAGGATCTGACAGATGAAGAATGGTGCCAATATAGCCTTAATCTTTAGAGAAAATTTATGTTACCAAGGAAGGTGCTTATGTTCAAACTGTGCACAATATTCTGAGCATTATCAGTTATTAGTTACTGCTTAGTCATTCTCAGCATGAATACTAAGATAGGCACACCAACAATGAGTCATATAATACTATCAAGGTATTACTATTTCATGATAAACTGAACTTGTCTAGAATCAGAATGCCATTATTATTTGAATAAATTTGAGTAGTATAATTAAGAAATGTTTTCCAAGAGAGGTAAAGTCTATGTGTGTAATGCTGGAAAAAACAACAGATGGACAAACTATGATATTAATTTTAGGTGGTTTACTTAGATCATTTATAGATGTCTGATCATTTATAAAAACAAACAAACAAAAAGACAAAAAACAATGGGTCAACCAAATCGGCAAAGCAATCTTGAGAAAAAAGAACAAGGCTGGAGGTATCACACTACCTGACTTCAGACAATTCTACAAAGCTACAGTAATCAAGACAGTATGGTAATGGCACAAACCAGACATACAGATAAATGGAACAGAATTAAGAGTCCAGAAACAAACCCATGCACTTATAGTGAATTAACCTATGACAAACATGCAAAACAATGGGGAAAAGACCATCTTCAATAAATGGTGCTGGGAAAACTGCACAGCTGCATGTAAATAATGCAATTAGATTATTTCCTTCCACCGTGTACAAAAATAACCTCAAAATGGACTTAAGGCTTAAATGTAAGACTGGAAACCATATATCTACTAAAAAAAATAGTAGGCTGAACAGTTTTTGACATAAACCATAGCAATATTTTTATGGATCTCTGTCCTATGGCAAATAAAAACAAAAGAAAACCTAAGAAATGAGACCTAATTCAATTCAAAAACTTTTGGACCGCAAAGGGAGAAAATATTAATATTTACAAATGATGTGACATCAAGGGGTTAGTATTAAAAAATATATATACAACTCATACAACACAATATGAAAAAATTCAACAAATCAATCAAAAAATGAACAGAAGATCTGAATAGAAATTTTTCTGAAGAAGACATACAGATGGCCAACAAGCACATGAGAAAAAGATGCTCAGTATTACTAACCATTGTCTGATTTGAAATGCATATCAGAGCCACAATAAGTGATCATCTCATACCTGTCAGAATGGTTACCATCAAAAAACCATAAATAGTGGATGTTGATGAAGTTATGGAGAAAATGGAACCCTAGTACACTGTTGGTGGGAATGTAAATTAAAATACCACTGTGGAAAACAGCATTGAGTTTCCTCAAAAAAAACTAAAAAAATAGAACTACCATATGATCTAGAAATTATACTCCTGTGCAATTTCAGGAGAAAAAGAAGACAGTAATTCAAAAAGATTATGCATCCTAATTGCATTATGGTTTTAATCTTACTATTTATAATAATAATGTGCAGCATTATTTATAATACCTAAGATATGAAGCAACTGAAGTGTTCATCAACAGATGAATAGATAAAGAAGATATGGTATATATAAACAGTGGAATATTACTCAGTCATAAAAAAAACAATGGAAGTTTTCCATTTGCAAAAACATGTAAGTACTTGGAGGATATTACACTTACTGAAATAAGTCAAACAGAGAAAGACAAATACTATATGTTATCACTTATACATGAAGTCTAACAAAATGAAGCAAATGAGTGAATATAATAAAAGCAGACCTTTAGATACAGAGAACAAACTAGTGGTTACTAGTGGAGAGAGGAAGGGGGAGGAAGAGCATAGCAGCAGGGGGTTAAGATATACAAACTACTATGCATAAACTACAAAGATACATTATACAGTACAGGAAATATAGACAATAATTTATAACTTCAACTGCTGTTATCGAATCACTGTGTTTTATACCTAAAACTGATATAATATCATAAGTCAACTATGCTTCAATAAAATCAAAAAAGTAGGGTCGGAAATGATGAGTCTAACCAGTAAAACATTGTTGACTAAATTGACTCTTTTTCATTGTTTTTCCTTAATTTATTTTCCTCTACCTTTATTCTATGGCCAGTGTGGGCCTCCCATCGCAGTGGCCTCTCTCCTGGCAGAGCACTGGCTCTGGGTGCATGTGTTCCAGAGCACTGGCTCGTAATTGGACACACCAGTTCAGCTGCTCTGCGACACTTGGGATCTTCCCAGGCCAAGGATCAAACCGGTGCCCCTTGCACTGCAAGGTGGACTCTTTACCTACTGGACCACCAGGAAGCCCCTTATGTATCCCTTTTGGAAAAGTTTATTGGTCACATTTTGGACACCTCAACCAGGCTTACACAGTAAATTATAGGATCATATGTATTTTCTAGAATGATTTAGGAATAATTAAATTAAAAAAAAAAACAAGGAAAACAATAATTGAGGGTGGATTACATGGTCTAGAAAATACCCTGTGCAATTTCAGGAGAAAAAGAAGACAGTAATTCAAAAAGATTATGCATCCTAATTGCATTATGGTTTTAATCTTACTATTTATAATAATAATGTGCAGCATTATTTATAATACCTAAGATATGAAGCAACTGAAGTGTTCATCAACAGATGAATAGATAAAGAAGATATGGTATATATAAACAGTGGAATATTACTCAGTCATAAAAAAAACAATGGAAGTTTTCCATTTGCAAAAACATGTAAGTACTTGGAGGATATTACACTTACTGAAATAAGTCAAACAGAGAAAGACAAATACTATATGTTATCACTTATACATGAAGTCTAACAAAATGAAGCAAATGAGTGAATATAATAAAAGCAGACCTTTAGATACAGAGAACAAACTAGTGGTTACTAGTGGAGAGAGGAAGGGGGAGGAAGAGCATAGCAGCAGGGGGTTAAGATATACAAACTACTATGCATAAACTACAAAGATACATTATACAGTACAGGAAATATAGACAATAATTTATAACTTCAACTGCTGTTATCGAATCACTGTGTTTTATACCTAAAACTGATATAATATCATAAGTCAACTATGCTTCAATAAAATCAAAAAAGTAGGGTCGGAAATGATGAGTCTAACCAGTAAAACATTGTTGACTAAATTGACTCTTTTTCATTGTTTTTCCTTAATTTATTTTCCTCTACCTTTATTCTATGGCCAGTGTGGGCCTCCCATCGCAGTGGCCTCTCTCCTGGCAGAGCACTGGCTCTGGGTGCATGTGTTCCAGAGCACTGGCTCGTAATTGGACACACCAGTTCAGCTGCTCTGCGACACTTGGGATCTTCCCAGGCCAAGGATCAAACCGGTGCCCCTTGCACTGCAAGGTGGACTCTTTACCTACTGGACCACCAGGGAAGCCCCTTATGTATCCCTTTTTGGAAAAGTTTATTGGTCACATTTTGGACACCTCAACCAGGCTTACACAGTAAATTATAGGATCATATGTATTTTCTAGAATGATTTAGGAATAATTAAATTAAAAAAAAAAACAAGGAAAACAATAATTGAGGGTGGATTACATGGTAGGAAAATGCGTTGACTAATGAGATTGAAAATCCAAAGAAAAGCAGGCTTTGATTTTAGTGAATTTAGCACTCTTAAGAAGATTCTAGTGCTCTGCCATGACCTTATTTGTCCTTCCAATATTCCTTTTAATATTAATCCCTTAGCTGGTTCTAGAATGGCTGACAGTTGCAACAGAAGATTTGTGAGTATTTATTCATAGAAAATGTGAGACAAGGTGGCTTCCAGAAAATCTTTCAGAGTCGTGAAGAGGACCTTTTCCACAGACTTCCTGCAAATCACTGTAAGAATCTCAGTATTCTGAATGTTGCCCTTGCCTGTCTCTGAGCCAAAAGCTAAAAATGGGAGTGGGAATAACATTAGAACTACCAGACCCAACTTTCTAAGAGGCACTTAAGCTACATGGCTGAGATGCAGGTAACTAAACAGTATCAAGATTCACTATGGAAGGTGAAAGAGATAATGGATTCTGACTACTGAAGAAAACGTCCATTCAAACATCGCCCTCCCCAAAGCAAATACTCTCGTATTTTTCGTGTCAGTGTATGTACAAGAAAAATAACTGTTAGTCAAAGGATGCTTTCCAATGACATAAATTGTTGTCAGAAGTTGTTGCCAAGTGGTAAGATTTAGGGAGATGAAAGATGGGCTTGTAAATTGGGATATCCTGCTTGGCATGCTTCAGTGGAACAGTTGGAACCTCATTAGCTGTCCTTCAAGCTACAGACTCCTTTGCCACCTTTTTTTTTGGAAGCCTGTCTGTTTTCTCTGAGTAAAGCTTGTTCTCTAATGGAATGGTGCAGACACTTTCAACCTTTTAAATGACTAAGTTCTTTGAATCAGAAAGCATGATGCTCCTGTCAGATGAGCTCAGTACTTGCCCCACCAAAATATACTCCCTTGGTCTTATATAGCAGGGGGGCTTCCCTGATAACTCAGATGGTTAAAAATCCGGTGCAATGCAGGAGACCTGTGTTCAATTCCTGGGTCAGGAAGATCCCCTGGAGAAGGGAATGGCTACCCACTCCAGAATTCTTGCCTGGGAAATCCTATGGACAGAAGGAACCTGGCAGGTTCATGTGGTCACAGAGTCGAACACAACTGAGAGACTAACACTTTCACTTCACTATGTAGCAGGAGTGCTTTGTTCTCGTAAACTGTTTGACAGTGACCTAGTGCTTATTAGACAAGAAGTTTCTCTGGTTTCCTATAAATTCTGGCCATAATTAAATGGACATTGGTCTCTAGATCATTAAACAGTTTTTATAATTTTTCATTAATCTGTTATTCTATAATGCAATAGTAAAAACCAGCATATTATTTTTAATATCTTTAAAAATTATTTTCATGGGCAGGAATGGTGTCTAGACATTATCTACACAATTTAAGAATAAATGCAATAAATTGATTTACCCTGTAGGTGATTTCTATTTTAAAGCAGTTTTCTTATTCTTAGAACAAGATTGTAAAGTTCAAACCTCATTGATCAAGTCCAATTCAATTACATTGCTCCTTATACATATCACTCTTATAACACATTTTAACATTAAACAAAGCAGAAAGCCCTCAAGTTACAGTATTGTTTACCCAACTTATTTTTTTGATACCAAAGCAATGCCTTTTCCTAATATCTGCTAATTCTTGGTCTTGCTTGTTTATAATCACCAAAGTTAGCATGAATTGATAAATATATAAAGATTAGGTCTCCCTCTGTTTAATTGTACTTCCCTGATAGCTCAACTGGTAAAGAATCTGCCTGCAATGCAAGAGACCCTGGTTCGATTCCTGGGTCAGCAAGATACCCTCAAGAAGGGATAGGCTACCCACTCCAGTATTACTGGACTTCTCTGGTGGCTCAGACAGTAAAGATTCCGCCTACAATGTGGGAGACCTGGGCTCTCTCCCTGGGTTGGGAATATCCCCTGGAGAAGGGATCGATCCACTCCAGTATTCTTGCCTGGAGAATTCCATGGATCGAGGAGCCTAGCAGGCTACAGTCTATATGGCTGCAAAAAGTCAGATGTGACTTTTACTTTCACTACTATTTAACCACTCAAATAAAATCCAATTCTAATAATGAAGTGTCCTAGTTTAGGGGAGAAAATGCATCATGTGGATTTATAAAGGTCTTCACTGGTACTAGTTTATGGTGAAGGCTATGTAGCAAAGAGATTCAAAAAATGCAATGACTTCCATGGAGATAGTCTGCTGTTCTCTTAGATGTAAAATTCCAGGAAGGGTAATTGGTCTTCATGACATCATCCTGAGATGGTGATGCATGGGGCTGCTCAAGCATCCTCCAGGGCGCATATTGAAGTCTGATTGCCATGATGCCCTGTTTACCCTAGTGGAAATGAGCATTCTTGTGGTGTTGTAAGACCAGCCTTGAGGTGGCACAAGTTCCTTCGGCTCACATTCCATCGGTGAGAATTCATTCGGCAATTAGAGTGAACAAGTATGGTTTTAATTCTTTGTTACTATGGATAGAAAATAGAAGGGATTCAAGAGGACAAATGGTCTCTAACACTTTTAATAAACATTGACATTTTGCATTTATTCTGTCATATGCTTGAATGTGAGAAATCAAGACATTTAGATTTTGTAAGTTTGAAAGAAAAAACAAATTTAATATTGGATTATTTTTGTTAACTGATCGTTTCTCTTTAGCTGTGATAGTATTCTTTGGTGAATGTAAGTTCTGAGGAAGACAATTGCTAATATTTACCAAGAAGTCACTCAAAATTTCCTTTGAGTTTAAAAATAGAAGTGCTCTTAGCTTATAAGCAGAGTTAAATGAATAAGTAGTATAATTGCTCAAAAGATACCCACTGCTACTCCCATCATGACTGTGGGTTTAGTCGAGTGGCGAGAGCTTCAAGGCAAATACTTCAGATGCACAAACCATTTCGTGTTTCCCATGGAATCAATCTAAATGTCCATCAATAGAGGAATGGATAAAGAAGTTGTGCACATATACACAATGGAATATTATTCAATCATTAAGAAGAATGTAATAATGCCATTTGCAGCAACATGGGTGAACGTAGAGATTGTTATATTGAGTGAAGCAAGTCAGACAAGGACAGATGTCATATTATATGACATGTGGAATCTAAAAAATTAGTACATCTATTTACAAAACAGAAATTGAGCCACAGATGTATAAAACAAACTTACAGTTACCAGGGGGAAGGTAGGGAAGGGATATTTTGGGAGACTGCGATTGACATATACAGACTTCTATATATAAAACAGATAACTAATAAGGACCTACTATGTACCACAGGAAACTCTCTTCAGCATTCCGTATGACCTATATGGATCTGTATATGTGTATATGGATCTATGTATATGTGTGTATATATGCATACATATATATGTATATGTGTATGTATGTATGTATATGTATATGTATATACACACACACATATATGTATACATGTATATGGATATATGTATGCGCAAAACAGACACACTTTGCTGTACATTATAAATTGATACAACACTGTATATAATAAAAATTAACTTTAAAAATTCTAATAAAATTAAAAATATATTTTTAAACTAAAGTAAATCTGAGGAGCAGGAAATTATAAAGCAGTAAATTGGGAAATACTAGGAAACAATTCTTATCTTTGCATTTTAGAAGGTTAATGATTAGAATAAAATTTAGTGAACTACCTTTTGAAATTTTCACTATCATCCTTTGAAAATTATTGCCAAACCATAAGAAAGAAAGAGAGCCGCAGCCAGGTCCTATCACTAGTGAAATGATCTTCTTTATATTTCACATACTTCCTAGATTTTAATCTCCTTCTTTCTGTTGCAATTACAACACAGATAGTAATCTTTTTTTTTTGGCACTTTTCACCTTTATAATTAAACATCTCTGTTCCAAGTCATTGTTATTAAGCTGCTCAGCTTTGCTCAGGCTGAACAACCTCCTTTCATTAAAAGATGCTCTTTTTGCCAGTTCATTTGGGTGACATATATAAGCTGTGCGAAATCTGTAAGAACCTACAATATCTTAACTGGACTTCAAAGAGCATGTATTTCTTTTAAAAATCTTTTTAGACGAAAACTATGTTACAGTTTCTTTGAACTGAGTCCCTGACAAGGGGTAAAAGGAAAGTTTTTCTTGGTCTGGCATGATTTATGAGATATTCAGGATCTTCCTGACAGAAGATCCATATTGTGTGCCCAAGGACATGACCATAACCAAGTTTCAGGCTCTATGGGGAACACTCATGTCTTGTTTGTGCCTCAAGATGTTCCAGAAACCCAGGGAAACACAGCTAGTCCTAAACAAAGTTCCAAACTCAGAACTGACTGAAATGGCTTCTGACTTCATCTGAGCATACATTTGGATCTGCTGGAAAAATAAGTAACTTGTTTTAGGTGTGGCTGGTATTTCATGTTATTGCTATGTAAATCTAATTTAATTTCTGAAACATCCTCCTGAAGCTCAGAGAAAGGATCCTGTTGCCCAAGAGAGTTCTTTTGGTAACTCTGTGGAAATACAAAATTTGAGTCATGTTAAAATAGGCGGTTACCCAAGTGGCCAAAGCAATTATTTATTTCTGACTTTCTTGCTAAGACACATAGCCAGGCATGGGGGAATGGGATAGATGCCTTCCTCGGAGGAAAATGGAAGAGTGTTTCACAGATGAAATTCAGAAACAATTAACAAAAGGTCTTAGGGAGATATGACTTGTAGAGGGAAAAGTGATTTACTGAAAAAAGTGATTTCATAAAACTGGACTAAGTAGTAAGGGGAGGCTTATGTAAACTAGCAGATATGGTCATTACCTGTTAGATAAAAGTGGTGAGATAGGATGCATGATGTGATACAAAGACATATGCAAAATTGACTATCAGCAGCTCCAAATGAGTTAGGAAATCTGGTATGTGATGGATAGTACCTATGCTTTAAAAACGACCACACTGCTATCTGATAATTCAAGTGGTCTGAAACTCTGTGATAACTCTTTGTAAACTGTCCAAATTCCAAGACAATGAGAAAGTGAAAGTGAAAGTCAGTCATGGATATACACCACCCCTTTTGACTTAGTAACCCCCTGTTTTGTTTTGTTTTGTTTTTAACTTTTATTTTACTTTTAACTTTTACAGAGTTGTGTTGTTTACAGATATGTATGTTCCCAGATTAGTCATATGTATATCTCCCCCTTCCCACCCCTCCCGACCATCACACAGCACCCCTGAAGGATCTCCTTTTCTCACAGAGCAATGAATAGAGCTATTTTCTTCACTTATGGTAGTACAGGCCTTCATGCTACTTCCTTTATGCCTCCTGTTTTTAGCACAATTTTCTTCCTTGGTATAGCAAGGTTTCCTCGATCATGCCTGGGACTTTTAATACTTTCTATGGGGAACAACTTTTCCATGTCTTGTTTGTGCCTCAAGATGTTCCAGAAACCCAGGAAACACAGCTAGTCCTAAACAAAGTTCCAAACTCAGAACTGACTGAAATGGCTTCTGACTTCATCTGAGCATACATTTGGATCTGCTGGAAAAATAAGTAACTTGTTTTAGGTGTGGCTGGTATTTCATGTTATTGCTATGTAAATCTAATTTAATTTCTGAAACATCCTCCTGAAGCTCAGAGAAAGGATCCTGTTGCCCAAGAGAGTTCTTTTGGTAACTCTGTGGAAATACAAAATTTGAGTCATGTTAAAATAGGCGGTTACCCAAGTGGCCAAAGCAATTATTTATTTCTGACTTTCTTGCTAAGACACATAGCCAGGCATGGGGGAATGGGATAGATGCCTTCCTCGGAGGAAAATGGAAGAGTGTTTCACAGATGAAATTCAGAAACAATTAACAAAAGGTCTTAGGGAGATATGACTTGTAGAGGGAAAAGTGATTTACTGAAAAAAGTGATTTCATAAAACTGGACTAAGTAGTAAGGGGAGGCTTATGTAAACTAGCAGATATGGTCATTACCTGTTAGATAAAAGTGGTGAGATAGGATGCATGATGTGATACAAAGACATATGCAAAATTGACTATCAGCAGCTCCAAATGAGTTAGGAAATCTGGTATGTGATGGATAGTCCCTATGCTTTAAACACGACCACACTGCTATCTGATAATTCAAGTGGTCTGAAACTCTGTGATAACTCTTTGTAAACTGTCCAAATTCCAAGACAATGAGAAAGTGAAAGTGAAAGTCAGTCATGGATATACACCACCCCTTTTGACTTAGTAACCCCCTGTTTTGTTTTGTTTTGTTTTTAACTTTTATTTTACTTTTAACTTTTACAGAGTTGTGTTGTTTACAGATATGTATGTTCCCAGATTAGTCATATGTATATCTCCCCCTTCCCACCCCTCCCGACCATCACACAGCACCCCTGAAGGATCTCCTTTTCTCACAGAGCAATGAATAGAGCTATTTTCTTCACTTATGGTAGTACAGGCCTTCATGCTACTTCCTTTATGCCTCCTGTTTTTAGCACAATTTTCTTCCTTGGTATAGCAAGGTTTCCTCGATCATGCCTGGGACTTTTAATACTTTCTATATTTTAATCTGTTGGTATGCAAGCTGCTTCCTTTGCTTCTTGGTCAGTTTGGTGATTTCCCTTTCCAATTTCAGACCTGGAAATCTGAGAATTACGTCCCCTATGGTGACCTACAGTTATTTCTTGAGAACCTTGTTTAGTAACCACTGACTGGATATCTTTGGCCAGGTCTGGAATCTTGATATTCTACATTCCATGGGCTTCTGTTTCAACTTTGGACTCAGTTTGTCTCTTTCTGCTTTCTTTTAGAATCATTTGGTGATGAGGGTGGTCCCCTTACCCCTCTAGAAACAGAATGGTCCCTAACTTAGTTAACAAATCTCTTTCCACTAAAGGGATTGGACAACCAGGCACAAACAGAAATGAGTGTAAAAGCAGCTTACCATTAGCATTGCACAAAACAGGCTCCAGGAAAGTTTGCTCCTGTTTCTTCCCTCACAACCCCATTAAATATGTAGACTTAAAAAAAGATGAACAACTTAAGAGTTACGGGTAAAGTTTTATTTGGGGCATAATTAGGACTGCAGCCTGGGAAGCAGCACCCCAGATAGCTGAGAGACTGCTCCAAAGAGGCATCAGGAGGAAGTTACATATATAAGATTTTGAGAAGGGGGCGTTTAATATCATTAAACAGTCATTTTAAAAAAGGGGCTTCAGTTAATCATTAGGATCTAATTTCATCATGAAGGAATTTAGTACTTTTCTAGATGTGAGGAGATGCAAAGAACTGCCCCACCTTGGAGCACAGAGTGCCTCTACCCCACCCTGATCTCCATCAGAGGGTTTTGAAGGTCAGCAGCTCTTAACAGCACAGGGTCTCAACCTCACCCTGATCTCCTCAGGAGGTATAGAAGATCAGCAGCTCTCAACAGCACAGGGCCTGGTCTCTGCAGAGGCAGAGGGCAAATGTCCTTGTTACCTACTCATTGGCAAACTAATTGGTAAATACCAATTTGTAGTTGACACATATTCCTTATGATTGCTAAGGTTTCCAATTCTTTGGGTTAAGACTGAAAAGGTTGTACCAGTGTCTATACAAAACACTATCAAATGGCCAGCAACATCAGTGACCACCCGAGGCTGGACATTAGTTATGCAGATAGTATTTCTAGGCAGAGCCACTTTTGGCCTGGGGTCCTGTCTGTCTTCTGTCGTTCTTTCAAAAAATTGTGCCCTGCCCCTTTCCCTCCTGTTACAGTTCAACTCTGGCAATCAGAGTGCCTTGCCTCAAAGCACACTTTATCATTTACTTTGAGCTGGTGATTTCCTTTCAAAGACCTGGAAATCTGAGAATTACGTCCCTATGGTGACCTACAGTTATTTCTTGAGAACCTTGTTTAGTAACCACTGACTGGATATCTTTGGCCAGGTCTGGAATCTTGATATTCTACATTCCATGGGCTTCTGTTTCAACTTTGGACTCAGTTTGTCTCTTTCTGCTTTCTTTTAGAATCATTTGGTGATGAGGGTGGTCCCCTTACCCCTCTAGAAACAGAATGGTCCCTAACTTAGTTAACAAATCTCTTTCCACTAAAGGGATTGGACAACCAGGCACAAACAGAAATGAGTGTAAAAGCAGCTTACCATTAGCATTGCACAAAACAGGCTCCAGGAAAGTTTGCTCCTGTTTCTTCCCTCACAACCCCATTAAATATGTAGACTTAAAAAAAGATGAACAACTTAAGAGTTACGGGTAAAGTTTTATTTGGGGCATAATTAGGACTGCAGCCTGGGAAGCAGCACCCCAGATAGCTGAGAGACTGCTCCAAAGAGGCATCAGGAGGAAGTTACATATATAAGATTTTGAGAAGGGGGAGTTTAATATCATTAAACAGTCATTTTAAAAAGGGTCTTCAGTTAATCATTAGGATCTAATTTCATCATGAAGGAATTTAGTACTTTTCTAGATGTGAGGAGATGCAAAGAACTGCCCCACCTTGGAGCACAGAGTGCCTCTACCCCACCCTGATCTCCATCAGAGGGTTTTGAAGGTCAGCAGCTCTTAACAGCACAGGGTCTCAACCTCACCCTGATCTCCTCAGGAGGTATAGAAGATCAGCAGCTCTCAACAGCACAGGGCCTGGTCTCTGCAGAGGCAGAGGGCAAATGTCCTTGTTACCTACTCATTGGCAAACTAATTGGTAAATACCAATTTGTAGTTGACACATATTCCTTATGATTGCTAAGGTTTCCAATTCTTTGGGTTAAGACTGAAAAGGTTGTACCAGTGTCTATACAAAACACTATCAAATGGCCAGCAACATCAGTGACCACCCGAGGCTGGACATTAGTTATGCAGATAGTATTTCTAGGCAGAGCCACTTTTGGCCTGGGGTCCTGTCTGTCTTCTGTCGTTCTTTCAAAAAATTGTGCCCTGCCCCTTTCCCTCCTGTTACAGTTCAACTCTGGCAATCAGAGTGCCTTGCCTCAAAGCACACTTTATCATTTACTTTGAGCAAATTATTTAACTTTCCTGTGTGTTTGTTTCCTTATTGGTAAAATTTCAATAAAAAGAATATGTACCTCATAGGCTGGCAGAGAGGCTAAAAAGGGTACTTAGCATGTGCTCATCATATTTATTAGTTGTTAATATTGTTTTTATATAAAAAAAACAGGTTTCTGCAACAAAAACTTCAGACAGTTGACAAATGTGGTCATTCAATCTGAACTTCACCAGCATTGCATTTTTTAAAATTTTCTATTATAGTCAAAGCTCAGATATACTATTCAGAATCTTGCAAGATTCTAATTGTTCTCGGGGCAATCTATCTTTGTGCCTCTCATTCCATTATTTTTTTTAATTCCTCATTTTCTCTTACTAGCTTTAAACAAAGCTGTAAAATGTGTGAAATCAGTAGAACTAACCCTAATCACATTGTCTCACAGTCTGGATTATTAGCTTCAAGCGTTTCTCCTTATCTATCTTGGTTCCTTATTAAGTATCTCACCCAGAAAGGCATAAATTGGGAGACTGGGATTGACATATACATACTAGTATTTTATATATATATACATATTAGGTATATACATATTAGTGTGTGTGTATATATATATATATATATATAATAACTAATAACTAATAAGGCCCATTGTACAGCATGGGGAATTCTATTCAGTACTCTGTAATAACCTATATGGGAAAATAATCTAGAAAATAATCTACAGTATATCTATCTATCTACCTATCTATCTATATAACTGATTCACTATTACTAAATGCCTAAAACTAACAGAACTTTCTAATTGTCAACTACACTCCAATACTAATTAATTTTTTAAAAAAAGAAAAGGTTGAGAGTTTATTTACAAAAAAAGGCATCTCACCCAAGAACCTTCTAATGTTCTAATGATATGGCTGGACCTTTCATCTTATTCCCTCAATTATCATAAAAATTTAGATGGTTAGGTCTCTCTTAGAAATGTGGAACTACGAGTCACGCTGTCCACCCCACTGCCACCCACTGCTGCCTGTGTCCGTGCCACCTGGGTATGGCTGGCAAAGCCCACAGGCTAAATGCTGAGGAGGAGCAGCTCCTGCCAAACCTGCAGGCCATGAGGTGGAACAAGCCAGAAGGCCAGGCTGCCATCTTCAGGCAGTTCTATTTCAAAGACTTCAGTACCTGACCAGCATCCAGTGCGTGGGCCTTTCAGACTGTACATCAAGGTCCCCGAGCACTTACAAGTGTGCAGGCCTTTCAGAATGGGGCATAAATCTGGCCAGCTTCATGGAGAAAGTAGCAATGTCCATGACAGAGACCCTAGTTTTCCTCTCTGAGTTTTTCATGGGATCTAGGGAACTGAGGGGCACAAGATGTTGCGGCAGTCAAAACTGCCAGGTCAGTCCTGCTGCCTCTGTTTAGAGCCAAGTTCTTGCCTTGGAAGAAGAAGGCCACATCACTACCAAGACAAGGAAGTTAGACCACTTTTTGCACACCACTCTCTTCCTCTTTGGACCTCTGAAACATGCACACTGATTTAAGTAAGTTCTTCCCTTGCTTCACAACTTCCCAACAACAGTAACGATTTCTTTCCAAACCATGGCTTGCTCCTTTTCTAATTGATTTCTCAAGAACTGGTGATGGAAACTCTGTCTATGACAAAGCCTTATTTTAGAAACCAGGAACCTAAAGTCATCCTCATCCTACCGATAGAAATGCATTCGCTGTTATGCCTCAAATGAAACAAGTGTTACATTTTGGGAAAATAATATACTATTATAAAGTTCAAAATTTCTACTCCTTTACAGATGATCAGTTAAAGTCTCCCTGAATTGAAACAGTCTTTCAAAGTCCCACAGATATTATCTAGCTAGTTATAAGGTAAGCATCAGATTCTGTGGTTTTGCACATTTCTTAATGCTCCTGTCTTCTGCTCCTATTCTTGAAAACAGTTGAGTAGAAAGCTCTCACTGGCATTTACAAGTGAGAAATGACAACATTCTAGAGTTATCTCCCATGATGATACATCATTAGCCTAAAATACTTTATGATGATATCAACATGACCCTAAGCAGTGGAAATGACTAGCTTGGATGCCAGCAGCTTCTCAGACCCAAATAAATTATTATATGTAGGCATTAATTATTTTCTCAATATTGCAAAGCAAATAATCTCTGAAGATAAGAAACATGTTTCTTGGTTAGGTCAATTCTGCCTGAAATGGTATTTTATACCTGCTTTAAAAAAGATTCTGCTAAGATAAGTTAGTTTTACCTGCAATAGTTTTTCACTTTAACTCTTATAGGTGACATTGCTAATGTATACTACCTGCTGATTAAAGATAACATCACTTTTTATCATTTTAGAATCATCTCCACTTTTAGGAAAGCATCAATAAAGCCAGAGTACCTGGATTCTTATTTCTCTTCACCTAGAATATCTTTCTAACAGTTAAGAAAATTACCTGAAAGGGGCAAAAAATTTAAAAAGGAATGAAAAATATCACTTCTCTGTTCATCAGAAAGAAGAGCAGAAAGCATTTCTAGACTGACTGTTACTCTCCAGGAAGCGTGTTTGGCTCTAGATATACATAAGTATTTTAGTCAGATATTTCCCTGTTGTCCAGTAGTTTATAATTTTTAAGAGAATCTTAGAAGTATAAGAGGGACTAATCATAGAAGAATAGAAGTGTGCCAAGTTTACGTACAGCTGAATGACAAGCCTTTATTTTAGAAAACTCTGTCTATGACAAAGCCTTATTTTAGAAACCAGGAACCTAAAGTCATCCTCATCCTACCGATAGAAATGCATTCGCTGTTATGCCTCAAATGAAACAAGTGTTACATTTTGGGAAAATAATATACTATTATAAAGTTCAAAATTTCTACTCCTTTACAGATGATCAGTTAAAGTCTCCCTGAATTGAAACAGTCTTTCAAAGTCCCACAGATATTATCTAGCTAGTTATAAGGTAAGCATCAGATTCTGTGGTTTTGCACATTTCTTAATGCTCCTGTCTTCTGCTCCTATTCTTGAAAACAGTTGAGTAGAAAGCTCTCACTGGCATTTACAAGTGAGAAATGACAACATTCTAGAGTTATCTCCCATGATGATACATCATTAGCCTAAAATACTTTATGATGATATCAACATGACCCTAAGCAGTGGAAATGACTAGCTTGGATGCCAGCAGCTTCTCAGACCCAAATAAATTATTATATGTAGGCATTAATTATTTTCTCAATATTGCAAAGCAAATAATCTCTGAAGATAAGAAACATGTTTCTTGTTTAGGTCAATTCTGCCTGAAATGGTATTTTATACCTGCTTTAAAAAAGATTCTGCTAAGATAAGTTAGTTTTACCTGCAATAGTTTTTCACTTTAACTCTTATAGGTGACATTGCTAATGTATACTACCTGCTGATTAAAGATAACATCACTTTTTATCATTTTAGAATCATCTCCACTTTTAGGAAAGCATCAATAAAGCCAGAGTACCTGGATTCTTATTTCTCTTCACCTAGAATATCTTTCTAACAGTTAAGAAAATTACCTGAAAGGGGCAAAAAATTTAAAAAGGAATGAAAAATATCACTTCTCTGTTCATCAGAAAGAAGAGCAGAAAGCATTTCTAGACTGACTGTTACTCTCCAGGAAGCGTGTTTGGCTCTAGATATACATAAGTATTTTAGTCAGATATTTCCCTGTTGTCCAGTAGTTTATAATTTTTAAGAGAATCTTAGAAGTATAAGAGGGACTAATCATAGAAGAATAGAAGTGTGCCCAAGTTACTACAAGAGTTGAAATGAGGGGCATTTCATTCAGACTGTAGATATCAGAGACATTTTTCAGATCAGGTGACTTTCACTAAATCTGTGTGTGTGTGTGTGTGTGTGTGTGTGTGTGTGTGTGTGTAAATTGCCTACATACAAAAAGTGGGTTCTCAATTCCAGGAGCAAGAAAAACACAACCTAAGTATGGTCCATGAGAACATAATTAGACTCAGGGGTTCCAGTATCTTCGTAGGTGATCTAACATGTTTGGAAGATGGAGATAGCCAAATGGATGACCCTATAACTGTGTAAGAGAAAATTAGGAGTGTCAGGGACACATCTTACTGCCACTGCTGCTGCTACTGCCCACTTCTGCCTGTACCTCACTTCTCTGTACCTACAGAAGCCTGACAGTCTCTACTACTCTATCAAATGGCATCCCTGTAAACATGTCCCCCATTGACACTATCAGTGGCATCCGGGAATTATCTCAAGCTATGAAAAGAACCAGAATCAACTTACAGGTGATATAAATCCCCCCAGGTATTAGCATGTCACTTCCATTCTCTGCTACGCGCATCCTTCATAAATACCAAATTCTTTCTTGTCATGTTTGAAATGTGAGCCCACAGTGACTAAGGTCATATTTAATACAGACCCAACATTTTGTTGCCACTCCCTAAATGCTGAATAGTAATAGAGAAGGTTAGTAGTATGAAAACAAGAAAATAATTAAAATAGATCCCAACTGGCTCTAGCTGCATCTAGAACATTATCCAAAATACTGGCTTTCTTTAAGTTCATTTTAGAATCATCTCCACTTTTAGGAAAGCATCAATAAAGCCAGAGTACCTGGATTCTTATTTCTCTTCACCTAGAATATCTTTCTAACAGTTAAGAAAATTACCTGAAAGGGGCAAAAAATTTAAAAAGGAATGAAAAATATCACTTCTCTGTTCATCAGAAAGAAGAGCAGAAAGCATTTCTAGACTGACTGTTACTCTCCAGGAAGCGTGTTTGGCTCTAGATATACATAAGTATTTTAGTCAGATATTTCCCTGTTGTCCAGTAGTTTATAATTTTTAAGAGAATCTTAGAAGTATAAGAGGGACTAATCATAGAAGAATAGAAGTGTGCCCAAGTTACTACAAGAGTTGAAATGAGGGGCATTTCATTCAGACTGTAGATATCAGAGACATTTTTCAGATCAGGTGACTTTCACTAAATCTGTGTGTGTGTGTGTGTGTGTGTGTGTGTGTGTGTGTGTGTAAATTGCCTACATACAAAAAGTGGGTTCTCAATTCCAGGAGCAAGAAAAACACAACCTAAGTATGGTCCATGAGAACATAATTAGACTCAGGGGTTCCAGTATCTTCGTAGGTGATCTAACATGTTTGGAAGATGGAGATAGCCAAATGGATGACCCTATAACTGTGTAAGAGAAAATTAGGAGTGTCAGGGACACATCTTACTGCCACTGCTGCTGCTACTGCCCACTTCTGCCTGTACCTCACTTCTCTGTACCTACAGAAGCCTGACAGTCTCTACTACTCTATCAAATGGCATCCCTGTAAACATGTCCCCCATTGACACTATCAGTGGCATCCGGGAATTATCTCAAGCTATGAAAAGAACCAGAATCAACTTACAGGTGATATAAATCCCCCCAGGTATTAGCATGTCACTTCCATTCTCTGCTACGCGCATCCTTCATAAATACCAAATTCTTTCTTGTCATGTTTGAAATGTGAGCCCACAGTGACTAAGGTCATATTTAATACAGACCCAACATTTTGTTGCCACTCCCTAAATGCTGAATAGTAATAGAGAAGGTTAGTAGTATGAAAACAAGAAAATAATTAAAATAGATCCCAACTGGCTCTAGCTGCATCTAGAACATTATCAAAATATAAAACTGAAAATATTTCTAGGCTATTTAAAGTCACTAGATGGTTTTAAAGTGAATCCTTTAAATATACAATAAAAAAGTATTTCTCAGATGTCCTATGTAGTGATACGGAGAACGTAAAATATGCTTCCCTTAGAATTTGGATTTTTAAACATTTACTTTTGATTATATTAAAATGTGAAATTTTACTCCTTGTTGTTCTAGATATTTAGTCAGGTGAGTATCTGAGTAATGAATAGCACATGGTACAGAAAAAATACATATACATTTTAATTTTAGCCTTTCTGAAGCCCATTGTTCATCTCAGGCTGCCTTACTGAGAGTCCTTGCACTAAACGCCTCTGGTTGCATTCCATTCAAGACAAAGGCATACTTTAAGGATGTACCTCTCACAAAGAGGTATTGATGGACCGGGAATCAGAGTCTGGACAAATGAACATTTCATTATAACACAGCCTAATTGTTGAAGCTCTTCTTATTGAAAAGAATAAAAATTTCATTAGTCAACACAGTAGCTCACCACGAACTCCTCCTCTTTTTTCCGACAATGCACAGAAAGAATGGCACTTTTAAGCTTATCACTGAATGTTTTGCAACTGTTGGTTCTTCCTTCCTTTAGCTCTGAATACACTAAGAAGCATTTTAGTAACAACTATATATATATATATATATATATATATATAGCTTTGGTAATAAGTTTAAGCTAAATTTTATACATGGAATTGTGAAAAAAATCTCAGCCATCATAGGCAAATGCAATTTAAGAGCTGTCTACTTTTTCACTTTAGGGCCCCAGGATTGTCTTATAAGTTTATTAAAGATTTACAGGGCCATCCTAACATTCATAAGATAAAGACCAAAATGCTTTAGAAATGGCCAAATCTGGCCCCCTGCCTGTGTGTGTCTGGCCCACAAAGTAAGAACGGCATTTACATTTTTGGTTGAAAAATATCTTAAGTCAGAAGAAGACACATCTTCTGTGCACGTGGCAGTCACAGGAAATTCAAATTTCAATGCTCATAAACAAAGTTTTATTAAAACACAGGCTGCTTTTGTGCTAAAATGGTCAAGTTAAATGATTATGGCAGAGACTACGTGGACTGCAAAGTCTAAAGTATTTAATACCTGCTCATTACAGAACAAGTTTGCCCAACAAACTTGGTTAGGTTAGAGCAGACTTAACATTTTGTTAATTACTAGAAGTACTCACTGGCAATCCTGATACCCTCTCTTTCTCAGATTTTTAAAAAAAGATTTATCACGTTGTACCATACCCTGTCCTTGTAGATTATGTACATTTTCTCTCCCAAAGACCACAAATTCCATGAAGTCAGAGAATTTTGTCCATTTTATTCTCTGATATACATGCAGTGCCCTGAACAGTGTCTGGTGCATAGTATATATTTAATAAACATATTTCTGGAATGAACAAATTATATGGAACATATCTGCAATTATGTAGAAATATATTAGATGGAGTAGTCACAGAAGACTTCAGGGGAAGATGGTATTTGTAGCAGTAATCACCTCTGAGTCTTTGCAACCCCATGGACTGTAGCACCCCCAGGCTTCCCTGTCCCTCACCATCTCCTGGAATTTGTTCAAACTCGTGTCCATTGTTCAATGATGCCATCCCAGAGCTCATCCCCTTCTCCTCCTACCTCAGTCTTTCCCCACATCAGGGACTTTTCCAATGAGTAGGCTTTATTTTAGTGTTAAAAAGTACTAAGAAGTTAGAACGCATGTTTTGTAGAAGGATGTGTTGAATGAAAGCACATGTGTGTACAGTAACTTGGATGTAATGAAGAGCCCATGAGGCAGAGAGGAGCTGGAAAATCGGTTGAGTCCAGGTTATGGAAGACCTGGAATGTCTGCTTAGGATGCTTGGATATAATCTTATTAAAAAATGGATATTTCAGAAAGATCTGTCTGATAATGACAGCTATATTCAGTATAATACAGTATGAGTTGGATTGTCTTATAAGTTTATTAAAGATTTACAGGGCCATCCTAACATTCATAAGATAAAGACCAAAATGCTTTAGAAATGGCCAAATCTGGCCCCCTGCCTGTGTGTGTCTGGCCCACAAAGTAAGAACGGCATTTACATTTTTGGTTGAAAAATATCTTAAGTCAGAAGAAGACACATCTTCTGTGCACGTGGCAGTCACAGGAAATTCAAATTTCAATGCTCATAAACAAAGTTTTATTAAAACACAGGCTGCTTTTGTGCTAAAATGGTCAAGTTAAATGATTATGGCAGAGACTACGTGGACTGCAAAGTCTAAAGTATTTAATACCTGCTCATTACAGAACAAGTTTGCCCAACAAACTTGGTTAGGTTAGAGCAGACTTAACATTTTGTTAATTACTAGAAGTACTCACTGGCAATCCTGATACCTCTCTTTCTCAGATTTTTAAAAAAAGATTTATCACGTTGTACCATACCCTGTCCTTGTAGATTATGTACATTTTCTCTCCCAAAGACCACAAATTCCATGAAGTCAGAGAATTTTGTCCATTTTATTCTCTGATATACATGCAGTGCCCTGAACAGTGTCTGGTGCATAGTATATATTTAATAAACATATTTCTGGAATGAACAAATTATATGGAACATATCTGCAATTATGTAGAAATATATTAGATGGAGTAGTCACAGAAGACTTCAGGGGAAGATGGTATTTGTAGCAGTAATCACCTCTGAGTCTTTGCAACCCCATGGACTGTAGCACCCCCAGGCTTCCCTGTCCCTCACCATCTCCTGGAATTTGTTCAAACTCGTGTCCATTGTTCAATGATGCCATCCCAGAGCTCATCCCCTTCTCCTCCTACCTTCAGTCTTTCCCCACATCAGGGACTTTTCCAATGAGTAGGCTTTATTTTAGTGTTAAAAAGTACTAAGAAGTTAGAACGCATGTTTTGTAGAAGGATGTGTTGAATGAAAGCACATGTGTGTACAGTAACTTGGATGTAATGAAGAGCCCATGAGGCAGAGAGGAGCTGGAAAATCGGTTGAGTCCAGGTTATGGAAGACCTGGAATGTCTGCTTAGGATGCTTGGATATAATCTTATTAAAAAATGGATATTTCAGAAAGATCTGTCTGATAATGACAGCTATATTCAGTATAATACAGTATGAGTTGGAGTGGATAAAGTATATGTGAGAATTGTAATAGCCTATCCTCAGATTTCTAAGATTGGACAGTGACAAATGGAGTAAGTGAGAATGGATGCCGAGAGTAAGAGGAGGAACCAACAGTACCTTCGGTATTGCAAGTCTTGATGAAAAGTGTCATTGTCAAATGTTGAAAGGCAGCAGAAAAGAGAAAGCATTAAAAAAATAAAAACCAGTCTGCTTCAGTTCTTTGTAGTGTACTGAATAAATATGCATATAGTTCCAAGTTTAAGACTTATATAGATTTTATGCCTCCAACGAGGCCTATGGGATTTGCCTGACATATGACATTATTTTGTTTACCTGAAAAACAAAACCAAATAGGCTTTAGTAGGGTTAGAATAGTAGAACTATTTCAGAATGAAGTCAGAATAGTTTTTACTCAGGTTTTTAAGTCACCTCTGTTATTTGTGTTGAACAGAGACAACAAATCCAAATATACATGATAGTGTCTAAAATTGTTTCATAAAAAGTAGTAGTATGATGCAATTCAAAGTGAAAGACAAGAAAAAATATCATGAACAATTTGTCTTTAAGGCATGACCAGTATCTTTAACAAGGTGTTACAAATGCTTTGATTCTAGTTCCTACAGGGCAGAAATCTAAACCAGGTTGCCTCCCACGTGAAAGTTTAGCATATAAAACCAAGTGCTTTTGTGTGCCCTGAGGCTTTTCACTGAAGCTACATGTAAAAGCACTACTATTTGGAAGCTATTCTTTTATTCACCCATTCACTCAACAGTGATAGATTCATCATCTTCCATTTTCACATATGCCTCTTGGAGTTGGCCCTATAGCAACAAAGACACATAAGATTTCTTCTCTTACAGAAGCTTCAATCTAATGAAGGCAGAAAAATAAACTAGGAAAAAACAAACAGACAAGATAAATTCAGTTAATACTAGAAAGAAAATCAAACAATGGTGGTATGATGGATGAGGCTAATTTAGCTTAGATGGTTGAGTGAGGTTTCTCTGACCGAGGAGTATCTGATCTGAGACTTGAGAAATGAAGCTTCCATCATGTAGAGACAGAATATTTGGGAGAAGGGAATCAGAGGTTCAGGAATAAGCTATATTCAGATTCAGTAGAAAAAAAAAGGGGGCCTATCCTCAGATTTCTAAGATTGGACAGTGACAAATGGAGTAAGTGAGAATGGATGCCGAGAGTAAGAGGAGGAACCAACAGTACCTTCGGTATTGCAAGTCTTGATGAAAAGTGTCATTGTCAAATGTTGAAAGGCAGCAGAAAAGAGAAAGCATTAAAAAAATAAAAACCAGTCTGCTTCAGTTCTTTGTAGTGTACTGAATAAATATGCATATAGTTCCAAGTTTAAGACTTATATAGATTTTATGCCTCCAACGAGGCCTATGGGATTTGCCTGACATATGACATTATTTTGTTTACCTGAAAAACAAAACCAAATAGGCTTTAGTAGGGTTAGAATAGTAGAACTATTTCAGAATGAAGTCAGAATAGTTTTTACTCAGGTTTTTAAGTCACCTCTGTTATTTGTGTTGAACAGAGACAACAAATCCAAATATACATGATAGTGTCTAAAATTGTTTCATAAAAAGTAGTAGTATGATGCAATTCAAAGTGAAAGACAAGAAAAAATATCATGAACAATTTGTCTTTAAGGCATGACCAGTATCTTTAACAAGGTGTTACAAATGCTTTGATTCTAGTTCCTACAGGGCAGAAATCTAAACCAGGTTGCCTCCCACGTGAAAGTTTAGCATATAAAACCAAGTGCTTTTGTGTGCCCTGAGGCTTTTCACTGAAGCTACATGTAAAAGCACTACTATTTGGAAGCTATTCTTTTATTCACCCATTCACTCAACAGTGATAGATTCATCATCTTCCATTTTCACATATGCCTCTTGGAGTTGGCCCTATAGCAACAAAGACACATAAGATTTCTTCTCTTACAGAAGCTTCAATCTAATGAAGGCAGAAAAATAAACTAGGAAAAAACAAACAGACAAGATAAATTCAGTTAATACTAGAAAGAAAATCAAACAATGGTGGTATGATGGATGAGGCTAATTTAGCTTAGATGGTTGAGTGAGGTTTCTCTGACCGAGGAGTATCTGATCTGAGACTTGAGAAATGAAGCTTCCATCATGTAGAGACAGAATATTTGGGAGAAGGGAATCAGAGGTTCAGGAATAGCTAGTACCAATCACCTAAGGCAGGAGCAAACTTAGCCAGTTTAATAAACAGGACTGTTTAAAACCATGGTTGAAGAAACAGGGGAAGGAGTAGGGAGCTGTGAAATCAGAGAAGTGATCTCAATTATAAGCTTGAATATGAGCTCCTCTATGTAGCAGAAATGGTCTCCTAGGTGGCCCTAGTGGTAAAGAACCCACTGGCCAACACAGGAGACAGAAGAGATGAGGGTTTGATCCCAGGGTTGGGAAGACCCCCTGGAGAAGAGACTAAAAACCTACTCAAATATTCTTGTCTGGAGAATTTGATGAACAGAAGAGCCAAGCCAGCTATGGTCCATAGTGCTGCAAAGTGTCAGACATGACTGAAGCAACTTAGCATGTATGCATTCATGTAGCAGAAAGCTACAGAGAATGCTGATGTCTTGAAATGCAAGGATTTAATTCAATATTCTAGAACACTTGAGGTCATCTACTCTATTGTGTAATTCATTTATTCAATCAACTATTATCTGTAAATACCTACCAAATACAAATCCTTCAAGAAATGGAACCCATACAGAAGCTCAGGTGTATGTACTTGTGTCAGAGGTTAAGATCTCAGGCAGATAGGGAGGGATCACTTCTTGCTGGGCAAATCTGGGATTTTTATGGGTGGCATTTGAGGGAGGATAGGTGGGTAGGATTTAGACATAAAATACAATGGTGCTAAGGGACACAAGAAGGCATTGTAGGAAACTGCATAGATAAAGGCATAGAGATTTGTTTAGGTAATAATAGCATGCTATTTGAAATTCCTCTTATAAAATACCTTTGAGTTCTAAAATTCGGCAGATCACTGTGAAACCTTAACTTGACCTTGCCACATTTCTGCCCCCCACTATTCTTTGCAAGAAATTACGTGTGCATAATAGGAATTCTGTGAGCTACATCAGAGGTCTTCTACATGCACTGAGCAGTACAGAGAGATGAGGTAGAGGCCCATTCCTTGTGACTTCACTGTATAGCCATGCTGGATCTTCTGCTAAACAGTACAGTGCAGGAGGAAAGGTCAGAAGGTGAGGCTCATCAACTACATGGTTCCAAAGAGTCTGGGAGATGGTCATATAGGCAGCCAGTACCCACCAGACCCAGGAAACCAAGAAGTGATGTTCAGGAAATGGAAACTGACTGATTTGTTTGAATTTGTTTAATCTGATCACAACTGGTAACATGATTTACATCAGGTGATGAATTTATGACACACCTGGTTCAGAAAGGATGTCACTAGGCTATGAACATCATTGCTTCCTTTTCAGAAAAACTGACCTCACCTGTTAGCCCACCTAGTTGTCCTAAAACTTACCACCTATCTCCATAAAGACTCCTCAACTACTCACAAATGTTATTTCACAACTTATGCTTCTCTAGTAAGTCAGGTTGGCAAAGATTTTTTTTTTTTTTTTACAACAGTTCAGGCTGATTAACATAAGAACAAATAAATGAGGACTTAAATTATTGATCCCTCATAGGTGGGGCTAAAGATGGCTGGTAATAGATAAAATAGTTGATGATACAATAAGATCATATTTTTAATAAAGACATGGTTTTAGGTCTTGAGTAATAACTCTTTTGTATCTATTCATTTATACAACTTGCAGTCTTCTGCAACTGTCAGGCATTTGTCACAATGAACACAAATACGGTTGATGTTTTGGTAAATTGAACAAGAGAAAGATTTTTAAGATTTAATTCTAGAGGGCAGTGGAAAAAGGCAGAGTTCTTCAGGTGGGTAGGATTTAGACATAAAATACAATGGTGCTAAGGGACACAAGAAGGCATTGTAGGAAACTGCATAGATAAAGGCATAGAGATTTGTTTAGGTAATAATAGCATGCTATTTGAAATTCCTCTTATAAAATACCTTTGAGTTCTAAAATTCGGCAGATCACTGTGAAACCTTAACTTGACCTTGCCACATTTCTGCCCCCCACTATTCTTTGCAAGAAATTACGTGTGCATAATAGGAATTCTGTGAGCTACATCAGAGGTCTTCTACATGCACTGAGCAGTACAGAGAGATGAGGTAGAGGCCCATTCCTTGTGACTTCACTGTATAGCCATGCTGGATCTTCTGCTAAACAGTACAGTGCAGGAGGAAAGGTCAGAAGGTGAGGCTCATCAACTACATGGTTCCAAAGAGTCTGGGAGATGGTCATATAGGCAGCCAGTACCCACCAGACCCAGGAAACCAAGAAGTGATGTTCAGGAAATGGAAACTGACTGATTTGTTTGAATTTGTTTAATCTGATCACAACTGGTAACATGATTTACATCAGGTGATGAATTTATGACACACCTGGTTCAGAAAGGATGTCACTAGGCTATGAACATCATTGCTTCCTTTTCAGAAAAACTGACCTCACCTGTTAGCCCACCTAGTTGTCCTAAAACTTACCACCTATCTCCATAAAGACTCCTCAACTACTCACAAATGTTATTTCACAACTTATGCTTCTCTAGTAAGTCAGGTTGGCAAAGATTTTTTTTTTTTTTTACAACAGTTCAGGCTGATTAACATAAGAACAAATAAATGAGGACTTAAATTATTGATCCCTCATAGGTGGGGCTAAAGATGGCTGGTAATAGATAAAATAGTTGATGATACAATAAGATCATATTTTTAATAAAGACATGGTTTTAGGTCTTGAGTAATAACTCTTTTGTATCTATTCATTTATACAACTTGCAGTCTTCTGCAACTGTCAGGCATTTGTCACAATGAACACAAATACGGTTGATGTTTTGGTAAATTGAACAAGAGAAAGATTTTTAAGATTTAATTCTAGAGGGCAGTGGAAAAAGGCAGAGTTCTTCTGAATACTAGTTCCCTAGAATTTCTCTAATGTACATGTTCTGGTTTTTGTTATACCAACAGTGTTTAAAAGAGCAGTTTAACTTTCTTTTTTTTCTATATTTCAAATAGTTTAATTTTCAAAATATTCTATTCAGTGGTAATATATGTCTTCACTCACTGTTGTCCATTTCCATTTTCTCAAACTTTTTTTGAAACAAAAAATAAAATCACAAGGTTTGATGAAACATGCAGATTTCAAAGAAGAGGGAACTTCCTAAAAAGTCTGAGCTGAAGGAGTATCGTGGAGATGAGTACTGTCAGAACCTCAAAATCTCACTGGGACAGTTGGCAGCAGGAGTGCTGGGGACTGCGGTGCGAGGCAGAGGGATGCTGAAATGAAATGTCCAGGCGGAAACAGCTGTGCGTATATGCACGCATGCGTGTGTGTGTGTGTGTGTGTGCTGGGGGAAGGGGACAGTTACAGTGGGGGACAAAGAACCATCAGCAACCTGAGAGCCCATGAGAGGCAAGGTGACCTACTACCTGGAGGTGACAGATGAACTCTGGAGTGGCTGAAGCACAAGCCTCCGTGGGGCGCCCAAAGGACAGGAGTGCTCCTCTTCTCAGGACCAAGCAGACGCAGCTGCCAAGGATGGGAAGATGATTCTAGGATCCCAGGTCCCATGTCAGCCTTCCAGTCAAGAAGGCGCCTATGTGCGGGCCCTGGATCCCAGTGCTTGCCCTTACCCCAGCAACACAGCACAGCCAGAACCAGAATGCATGAGAGGCATGAGGCCTGGAGGTGAAGGGCGCTGGGGCAGTGCTAGCTTTCCAATGCTGTCTGCAGCATGGTGGGTTGGTCCACACAGAAGCATTTCAGGGGAGGGGCACTTGAGTCTTCCTCTTCCTTGGCAATCTGTGCCTCTAGAGGAACCAGTTCTTTCATGAGGGTTGGAGGTTCGTCAACAACTTCCGAGACAGGCAGGGAGGGCTCCTGGAGGATCTCCTGGCCCAGGGTGCGAGGTGTGTGCTGGGCTCAGCCATTCGCTCTGCTGGGGGCTGGGCTGGAGCTGGTGCTGCTGTCCACCTTGAGCTGACAGCCATCAGACATGGAGTAAAAAGAGCAGTCTAACTTTCAAGTGTTATACCTAGTTACAGGTACCTTAGCATGGAGTGTCTTTCATCCTATCAATTTCTAGCATTTATGTTAAAAGCATACCTCATGCAGGTTTGCAGCCCTTCCCCTAATGCTGAAGACTAACAATGAACATGAACAGTACAAAAGTAGGCTAACAAAGCAAAAGATGAGCTGAGGTACAAGATGTACCTCGACGTATGGGCGTGTTTTGTGAAAACCTTCACATAAAGATTTTACAAAACAAAAATGCATTTGCCAACACAGAGGCATAACATGAATGTTTTCAAGGATGTACAAGCAGTAAGGTGTTTAATGGTATGAAATATTTGCAGGCAATAAAGAAGCATCCCAAATGCCATGGTAGGAGCTAGGAGATTATCTTGAATAGCAAGGAGTTAGGAAAATATTTGATGCCACAGAAAAAAATGACCTAACTTTTCATTTTAAAAAGAGCTCTGTGGCAGCATTAGAGATCATGAATTTGAAGAAAGTCAAGTCAGAAAAACTATTATGCCATTTTCTATGGCATTCATGTCAACACAAATTCAGAATCCACTCCACTACTGAAACCTTGATCTCTGAAAATTTTCACTATAACCAGTTGCTCTTTAAGTCTCCCAGTAAACACACCCTCATTATTTTCTAGAACCAATAGCCCTTTCATCATTCTTCTCTGTCCAAGCATATTCTTCCTTCTTGGCTTCACTCCTATCTCTGTTCAGCCTGCAATACAGGGATCAACATTTCTGACTGCACTCTCTCCAACGCCTCCCATTCCTTTCACCCTTTGACCTCAGCCCAGTCTTTATCTTCCTTACTCACTCTTAGTTAACTCCCTCTCTCTGTGGTTTCTAGTTTCCCACACCTGTAAGCTATAATCATCTCTCTAGAGGCTTGTTAAAAATTTTAGAACAACTTCCGAGACAGGCAGGAGGGCTCCTGGAGGATCTCCTGGCCCAGGGTGCGAGGTGTGTGCTGGGCTCAGCCATTCGCTCTGCTGGGGGCTGGGCTGGAGCTGGTGCTGCTGTCCACCTTGAGCTGACAGCCATCAGACATGGAGTAAAAAGAGCAGTCTAACTTTCAAGTGTTATACCTAGTTACAGGTACCTTAGCATGGAGTGTCTTTCATCCTATCAATTTCTAGCATTTATGTTAAAAGCATACCTCATGCAGGTTTGCAGCCCTTCCCCTAATGCTGAAGACTAACAATGAACATGAACAGTACAAAAGTAGGCTAACAAAGCAAAAGATGAGCTGAGGTACAAGATGTACCTCGTACGTGCGAAGGCGTATTTTGTGAAAACCTTCCCATAAAGATTTTACAAAACAAAAATGCATTTGCCAACACAGAGGCATAACATGAATGTTTTCAAGGATGTACAAGCAGTAAGGTGTTTAATGGTATGAAATATTTGCAGGCAATAAAGAAGCATCCCAAATGCCATGGTAGGAGCTAGGAGATTATCTTGAATAGCAAGGAGTTAGGAAAATATTTGATGCCACAGAAAAAAATGACCTAACTTTTCATTTTAAAAAGAGCTCTGTGGCAGCATTAGAGATCATGAATTTGAAGAAAGTCAAGTCAGAAAAACTATTATGCCATTTTCTATGGCATTCATGTCAACACAAATTCAGAATCCACTCCACTACTGAAACCTTGATCTCCGAAAATTTTCACTATAACCAGTTGCTCTTTAAGTCTCCCAGTAAACACACCCTCATTATTTTCTAGAACCAATAGCCCTTTCATCATTCTTCTCTGTCCAAGCATATTCTTCCTTCTTGGCTTCACTCCTATCTCTGTTCAGCCTGCAATACAGGGATCAACATTTCTGACTGCACTCTCTCCAACGCCTCCCATTCCTTTCACCCTTTGACCTCAGCCCAGTCTTTATCTTCCTTACTCACTCTTAGTTAACTCCCTCTCTCTGTGGTTTCTAGTTTCCCACACCTGTAAGCTATAATCATCTCTCTAGAGGCTTGTTAAAAATTTTAGAACTTGAACCCAGATCCAGAGAAACAATCTCCAACAAAAACTTTCTTTTAAAATAATATTCAAGTTAACCCTTTTAATCTGGTAAATTTGGTGACAAATGCATAGATAAGTCTATAATTCCCCAATGGCAACGCCTCTGAATTTATTTCACAGTCTTTCAAACTGCAGCTCAGTCCTCCTCCTTAATTTGCCTAAATTCAACACCCAAAGGAGATCAAACCAGTCAATCCTAAAGGAAATCACCCTGCATATGGGAAGGACTGATGCTGAAGCTCCAATACTTTGGCCACATGATACAAAGACCTGACTCATTGGAGAAGAGTCTGGTGCTGGGAAAGATTGAAGGCAGAAGGAGAAAGGGATGAGATGGCTGGATGTCATCACCTGCTCAATGGACATGAATTTAAGCAAACTCTGGGAGACAGTGGCAGAGAGAGGAGCCTGGTGTGCTGCAGTCCACGAGCTTGCAAAAAGACATGACTGGACAAATATGAAATAAATCCACTGGAATAGAGTACCTTATCTGATGACTGCTGGAATGGAGAGCATGAAAAATACTTTTTGGCATATTTATTATAGGTAAAGTAATTCTGCACAATGTATACAGAGCATGATAGAGGAAAATTATAGTGAAGTTTTTCTGAAATGAGCCAAAATGCTACCATTTATACTATTTTAAGTTGTTCTGCAGAGAGAAATGGATCCAAATCAATGGATTACCAACCACAATAAAACAAGGGTCTGATTGCCATGGGGTCCACCATACTGTGTGGTCTGTAATGATTGTCCATATACTTTAAACTAATGAAAATTTTTCCTTCCTAAAGCATCCTATGCTGTTATCTGGGCTTCATTTGATGAGAACACACCAATGAACACAAACTCAAACGTGAACACTTGGATCAAAGTTGTCTTCCAAAAGTTAGAGAATACACTTAAATTCATTTTAATTTCTCATAGAGAATTCTAGGATGTTAAAGAATATATACTAGTTGGAGAAATTCTGGCCTAAATGAAAAATGGGCTCCCCAGCCCAGCCCCCTTTATCTTCCTTACTCACTCTTAGTTAACTCCCTCTCTCTGTGGTTTCTAGTTTCCCACACCTGTAAGCTATAATCATCTCTCTAGAGGCTTGTTAAAAATTTTAGAACTTGAACCCAGATCCAGAGAAACAATCTCCAACAAAAACTTTCTTTTAAAATAATATTCAAGTTAACCCTTTTAATCTGGTAAATTTGGTGACAAATGCATAGATAAGTCTATAATTCCCCAATGGCAACGCCTCTGAATTTATTTCACAGTCTTTCAAACTGCAGCTCAGTCCTCCTCCTTAATTTGCCTAAATTCAACACCCAAAGGAGATCAAACCAGTCAATCCTAAAGGAAATCACCCTGCATATGGGAAGGACTGATGCTGAAGCTCCAATACTTTGGCCACATGATACAAAGACCTGACTCATTGGAGAAGAGTCTGGTGCTGGGAAAGATTGAAGGCAGAAGGAGAAAGGGATGAGATGGCTGGATGTCATCACCTGCTCAATGGACATGAATTTAAGCAAACTCTGGGAGACAGTGGCAGAGAGAGGAGCCTGGTGTGCTGCAGTCCACGAGCTTGCAAAAAGACATGACTGGACAAATATGAAATAAATCCACTGGAATAGAGTACCTTATCTGATGACTGCTGGAATGGAGAGCATGAAAAATACTTTTTGGCATATTTATTATAGGTAAAGTAATTCTGCACAATGTATACAGAGCATGATAGAGGAAAATTATAGTGAAGTTTTTCTGAAATGAGCCAAAATGCTACCATTTATACTATTTTAAGTTGTTCTGCAGAGAGAAATGGATCCAAATCAATGGATTACCAACCACAATAAAACAAGGGTCTGATTGCCATGGGGTCCACCATACTGTGTGGTCTGTAATGATTGTCCATATACTTTAAACTAATGAAAATTTTTCCTTCCTAAAGCATCCTATGCTGTTATCTGGGCTTCATTTGATGAGAACACACCAATGAACACAAACTCAAACGTGAACACTTGGATCAAAGTTGTCTTCCAAAAGTTAGAGAATACACTTAAATTCATTTTAATTTCTCATAGAGAATTCTAGGATGTTAAAGAATATATACTAGTTGGAGAAATTCTGGCCTAAATGAAAAATGGGTCATTTCCAGGAGCACATATCTTGTACATGGGGTGCCAACATCACAGAGGCTACAGTAGAAGGAAGATGAGCTGAAACAAGGAAACAAGGTCAAAAGAAATATGAAATCTCTTTAGAGACTACAACACAGCTTAATCAATTGCTCATGTAATTATCTTCCTGACTGTGGCCTTGTTCTTACCCCTAGAAGACTCAAGGGAATAGAAAGAGAAGCTATTGGAAGGTCACAATACAGAGGCTTACTGAACCACAGTCAAAGCTCCATCTTCCTAGCAGAATACTGTTCATTTACTTCTCAGAGGTGAATGAGGATGAGTGTTAGATCCCCCCTAAGTGACTAGAGTTTAGAGTGTTTAGTAACAGCTAGTCTAAAGGTGAGTGATTTAGAAGAGAACACAGACATGGGGCATTTAAGGGTCCTGGGCTTCCACACAGAGGGCACAGAAACCAGGCATCAACTCTTGGTGTTGACTTGAGGCAAATTAGTTTATTGCTTTGCTCATCATTTTCCTTTCCTTTCAAACAGGGCAGTTAGACTACACCAGAGGTCTCTGTTGTCCTGTTCAGATTTGAGTTCTTGTGGTTCTGTGAGACGGTTGTAGAACATGATGAGGAAACCACAGTCAAAATTTCATGGACTCAAGATATCATGGCCACAGTGCTACTTGGGTGTTTGTGTTGTAAGATATCATTGAGGAATCTTAACGATAACCTTCTGCCTGCTTGGTTAGAGCTTAAGATATGGCCTCTGTTCTGCTATACTGAGCGAGACATACATTGTGTCCCAGTTTATCTTCTTGGAAGATGGGGTAAAACTTTTCTTCTTGGGAACATTCTGACTTTTAAAAGGCTTGATAGAAATCAATAAGGAAGTTGCTTTTCCAGGAAAGCATCCTATGCTGTTATCTGGGCTTCATTTGATGAGAACACACCAATGAACACAAACTCAAACGTGAACACTTGGATCAAAGTTGTCTTCCAAAAGTTAGAGAATACACTTAAATTCATTTTAATTTCTCATAGAGAATTCTAGGATGTTAAAGAATATATACTAGTTGGAGAAATTCTGGCCTAAATGAAAAATGGGTCATTTCCAGGAGCACATATCTTGTACATGGGGTGCCAACATCACAGAGGCTACAGTAGAAGGAAGATGAGCTGAAACAAGGAAACAAGGTCAAAAGAAATATGAAATCTCTTTAGAGACTACAACACAGCTTAATCAATTGCTCATGTAATTATCTTCCTGACTGTGGCCTTGTTCTTACCCCTAGAAGACTCAAGGGAATAGAAAGAGAAGCTATTGGAAGGTCACAATACAGAGGCTTACTGAACCACAGTCAAAGCTCCATCTTCCTAGCAGAATACTGTTCATTTACTTCTCAGAGGTGAATGAGGATGAGTGTTAGATCCCCCCTAAGTGACTAGAGTTTAGAGTGTTTAGTAACAGCTAGTCTAAAGGTGAGTGATTTAGAAGAGAACACAGACATGGGGGCATTTAAGGGTCCTGGGCTTCCACACAGAGGGCACAGAAACCAGGCATCAACTCTTGGTGTTGACTTGAGGCAAATTAGTTTATTGCTTTGCTCATCATTTTCCTTTCCTTTCAAACAGGGCAGTTAGACTACACCAGAGGTCTCTGTTGTCCTGTTCAGATTTGAGTTCTTGTGGTTCTGTGAGACGGTTGTAGAACATGATGAGGAAACCACAGTCAAAATTTCATGGACTCAAGATATCATGGCCACAGTGCTACTTGGGTGTTTGTGTTGTAAGATATCATTGAGGAATCTTAACGATAACCTTCTGCCTGCTTGGTTAGAGCTTAAGATATGGCCTCTGTTCTGCTATACTGAGCGAGACATACATTGTGTCCCAGTTTATCTTCTTGGAAGATGGGGTAAAACTTTTCTTCTTGGGAACATTCTGACTTTTAAAAGGCTTGATAGAAATCAATAAGGAAGTTGCTTTTCCAGGGAAAGCAATTTTAACCTTAGCAAAACCTAAAACACATTTAGGGAAATAATATTTCATCATATTAATTAAGAAAGCAGTAAATCTTATTAAGTTAATACTTGTCATCTGTGAATTTAATCCTTATTTCATAATACAAGGGTAATAACACTACAGTGTGTGTTTAAAGCAGTCATGTTGAGCAAAGAAATGTCAGAATTATCAATCCTTTATATATATATTAGGAAGTTTGTCACATGTGGATGGTTATTTCTTTAAGCAAATTGAAATATGTCCTTATATATCAAATTAAATAACTTCCAAATTTTGCATTCCTAAGAATCACCTATTGCTTTTGCTAAACATACTGATTCTTGGTCACCACCTCTGACTTCCAAGATCACTCTCTAATCACTCCAGCCTTGGTTGCACATTAAAACCCCTGGGGAGCTTTAAAAAATACTCATGCCTGTGAAATAAGTCAGACAGAGAAAGGCAAAACATATTATCTCTCTTATATGTGGAATCTAAACAAACATACAAAAAAGAACTCACAAAGAAAAGATTGCTAGCTGTCTGAGGTTAAAGGTAAGGGGTGAGGCAAAATGGATGAAGCAGCTCAAAAGGTACAAACTTCCAGTTATAAGATAAATAAGTCATGGGGATGGAATGTCCAGCATGGTGACCATAGTTAATAGTACTGTATTGTATTCTTGCCTGGGAAATCCCATGGACGGGATGAGGACTACACCAGAGGTCTCTGTTGTCCTGTTCAGATTTGAGTTCTTGTGGTTCTGTGAGACGGTTGTAGAACATGATGAGGAAACCACAGTCAAAATTTCATGGACTCAAGATATCATGGCCACAGTGCTACTTGGGTGTTTGTGTTGTAAGATATCATTGAGGAATCTTAACGATAACCTTCTGCCTGCTTGGTTAGAGCTTAAGATATGGCCTCTGTTCTGCTATACTGAGCGAGACATACATTGTGTCCCAGTTTATCTTCTTGGAAGATGGGGTAAAACTTTTCTTCTTGGGAACATTCTGACTTTTAAAAGGCTTGATAGAAATCAATAAGGAAGTTGCTTTTCCAGGGAAAGCAATTTTAACCTTAGCAAAACCTAAAACACATTTGGGGAAATAATATTTCATCATATTAATTAAGAAAGCAGTAAATCTTATTAAGTTAATACTTGTCATCTGTGAATTTAATCCTTATTTCATAATACAAGGGTAATAACACTACAGTGTGTGTTTAAAGCAGTCATGTTGAGCAAAGAAATGTCAGAATTATCAATCCTTTATATATATATTAGGAAGTTTGTCACATGTGGATGGTTATTTCTTTAAGCAAATTGAAATATGTCCTTATATATCAAATTAAATAACTTCCAAATTTTGCATTCCTAAGAATCACCTATTGCTTTTGCTAAACATACTGATTCTTGGTCACCACCTCTGACTTCCAAGATCACTCTCTAATCACTCCAGCCTTGGTTGCACATTAAAACCCCTGGGGAGCTTTAAAAAATACTCATGCCTGTGAAATAAGTCAGACAGAGAAAGGCAAAACATATTATCTCTCTTATATGTGGAATCTAAACAAACATACAAAAAAGAACTCACAAAGAAAAGATTGCTAGCTGTCTGAGGTTAAAGGTAAGGGGTGAGGCAAAATGGATGAAGCAGCTCAAAAGGTACAAACTTCCAGTTATAAGATAAATAAGTCATGGGGATGGAATGTCCAGCATGGTGACCATAGTTAATAGTACTGTATTGTATTCTTGCCTGGGAAATCCCATGGACAGAGGAGCCTGATGGACTACAGTCCAGGGGGTCACAAAAGAGTCGGACACTACTTAACCACTGAACAACAAAATAGCAAACTGTATATTAAAAGTTGCTGAGAGAGTAAACCTTAAATTCTCCTCAGAAGAAAAACAGTGTTAACTATGCGTAGTGATGGCTGTTAGCTAGATTAATGTGGTAATCATTTCACAACAAAAACAAACATTGAATCATTATGTCATACACCCGAAACTATGTCAGGTATATTTCAAAACCAAATACTAGGGCTTCCCTGGTGGTCCAGTGGGTAAGGACACCACCTTGCAGTGCAAGGGGCGCCAGTTCGATCCCTGGCCTGGGAAGATCCCACGTGCCGCGGAGCGGCTGGACCAATGTGTCCAACTACTGAGCTGGAGCTCTGGAGAGCATTCACCCAGAGCCAGTGCTCTGCAGCGACAGAGGCCATTGCAATGGGAGGGCCGCACAGGCCAAAGAATAAAGACAGATGAAAATAGATGGATGAAAGATCAACAGAAGTGGCCAAAAATAAACAAAAAAAAGAGTGCATCCATACACAAAATGAAAAATAGTGGTAACCCATACATTTTGTGTACTCTTAAAACTTTACTTGGAAGACAGACTATTTTTATAATATTCCTCACTAAGAGCAAAAGGATAATGAAATATGAATTTCTCTACATATATGTATATGGATATTTTGAGCGGAAACTCACTGGAAGGAGAATAATTGGAAAACACAGAGAGTTTTGACGCCTTAATTTCAGTAGCCAGAGTACACATGCAAAATGAGCCTAATCAATAGGCTACACAGAAAAACCACACACTGCTCAGGAATCAAATAAAAAAAGATTCAGAATGACTAAGTTACTTTTTCAAAGTCACACAGAGAGATGACTGAGAGAGCATACTTTTCTCCCTTTCCAGATTAAATCAATAAATAATAAGCATGTACCAAGCATCCTTTTTGAGAATTGTAGGAGTAAAGCACAGTTCCTCAGGAATAGATGATTTAGTATGGTGTTCAGCTCTTCATACATTTGTCCAGCATGGTGACCATAGTTAATAGTACTGTATTGTATTCTTGCCTGGGAAATCCCATGGACAGAGGAGCCTGATGGACTACAGTCCAGGGGGTCACAAAAGAGTCGGACACTACTTAACCACTGAACAACAAAATAGCAAACTGTATATTAAAAGTTGCTGAGAGAGTAAACCTTAAATTCTCCTCAGAAGAAAAACAGTGTTAACTATGCGTAGTGATGGCTGTTAGCTAGATTAATGTGGTAATCATTTCACAACAAAAACAAACATTGAATCATTATGTCATACACCCGAAACTATGTCAGGTATATTTCAAAACCAAATACTAGGGCTTCCCTGGTGGTCCAGTGGGTAAGGACACCACCTTGCAGTGCAAGGGGCGCCAGTTCGATCCCTGGCCTGGGAAGATCCCACGTGCCGCGGAGCGGCTGGACCAATGTGTCCAACTACTGAGCTGGAGCTCTGGAGAGCATTCACCCAGAGCCAGTGCTCTGCAGCGACAGAGGCCATTGCAATGGGAGGGCCGCACAGGCCAAAGAATAAAGACAGATGAAAATAGATGGATGAAAGATCAACAGAAGTGGCCAAAAATAAACAAAAAAAAGAGTGCATCCATACACAAAATGAAAAATAGTGGTAACCCATACATTTTGTGTACTCTTAAAACTTTACTTAGAAGACAGACTATTTTTATAATATTCCTCACTAAGAGCAAAAGGATAATGAAATATGAATTTCTCTACATATATGTATATGGATATTTTGAGCGGAAACTCACTTGAAGGAGAATAATTGGAAAACACAGAGAGTTTTGACGCCTTAATTTCAGTAGCCAGAGTACACATGCAAAATGAGCCTAATCAATAGGCTACACAGAAAAACCACACACTGCTCAGGAATCAAATAAAAAAAGATTCAGAATGACTAAGTTACTTTTTCAAAGTCACACAGAGAGATGACTGAGAGAGCATACTTTTCTCCCTTTCCAGATTAAATCAATAAATAATAAGCATGTACCAAGCATCCTTTTTGAGAATTGTAGGAGTAAAGCACAGTTCCTCAGGAATAGATGATTTAGTATGGTGTTCAGCTCTTCATACATTTAGATGGTATTAAATGTATTACACTAAGCAATTTCAAGAAAGGCATGAACTGGAGGTCCTTGTGATACAAAAATATTGCTTTGAGACAGCCCAAGTCTAAATAAAATTTAGAATTTAATAAAATTTATTTATAATATATATATACACAAATATATAAATATATGTGTGTATTTCTCCAGATGGTAGCACTCTAGTGGCAGAGAACAAAGAGAAACTTAAGAGCCTCTTGATGGAGGTGAAAGAGGAAAATGAAAAAGTTGGCTTGAGACTCAACATTCAAAAAACTAAGATCATGACAATCCAGTCCCATCACTTACTGGCAAACAGATGGGGGGGAAGTGGAAACAGTGACAGTATTCATCTTTCTTGGGTTCTAAAAACACTGCAGACCATGACTGCAGCCATGAAATTAAAAGACACTTATGCTTGGAGGAAAAGCTATGATGAACCTAAACAGCCTCTGGTACATATATACAATGGAATACTACTCAGCTGTTAAAAGAAATGCAGAAGACTCAGTCCTAATGAAGTGGCTGGCTCTAGAACCTATCATAAAAAGTGAAGTAAGTCAAAAAGAGAAAGACAAATACAGTATACTAACACACATATATGGAATCTAGTAGGACGGTCTTGATAACACATGCAGGGAACTCATGGAAAAACAGACAGAGCATAGACATAGGGACATTGTGGCGAAGAAATAGGGAGGGGGAAGCATGGAGGGAGTAACATGGAAACCTATACTGTCATGTGTGGAAAAGATAGCTAGTGTCATAGTGCTAAGGGAATAGGAGTGCTTACAGTGGCTTGGGGTGAAGGTCTGGAGGGGTGGGATGGGAGGATCTGGGCGGGTGGGGACCAGGGATATGCGTATGACTGATCTGGGAACATACATGTCTGTGAACAACAAAACTCTGTAAAACCTTTAAAATAAAGAATATATATATATATATATATACATATATATATATATATATATATACACACACACACACACACACACAAAAGGCAGAGACATCACTTTGCCAACCTAGGTCTGTATAGTCAAAGTTATGTTTTTTCCAGTAGTCATGTACGGATGTGAGAGCTGGACCAGAAAGCAGGCTGCGCTCCAAAGAATTAATGCTTTTGAACTGTGGTGCTGGAGAAGATTCTTGAGAGTTCCTTGGACAGCAAGGAGCTCAAATCAGTCAGTCCTAAAGAAAATCAATCTTTGAATATTCATTGGAAGGACTGATGCTGAAGCTAAAGCTCCAATACTTTGGCCACCTTATGTGAAGAGTCAGTTAACTCACTGGAAAAGAGCCTGCTGTTGGGAAAGACTGAGGGAGGAGGAGAAGGGGACGATGGAAGACAAGATGGCTGGATGGCATCACTGACTCAAAGGACATGAGTCTGAGCAGATTCCGGAAGATAGTGAAGGACAGGGAAGCCTGGCATGCGCAGTTCATGGGGTCACTAAGAGTCAGACACAACTTAGCAACTGAACAACAGCAACATATATGAATTCCTATATAAATTAGAAGGTTAACTCTTTTGGGAGAACACAGTAGGGAAATGCAACAGGTTAAAGGTGAACAAAATCTGGTATGAAGAATTTTTGCACTAAAAATAAATATTCATCAGATTAATATAAGCACATTTCACCAAGACACTATGTCAGTTATACTTAAAAAGAATCTGACCAGTTTTCACTATTCTTTATTTGTCTGTTGTTGTAATGTGCTAAGTTTAAGATAGGAGTAGCTTTCCATCTAGAAGTCACACTCATCTATACTAATATATTCCTCTCCTTGTGGACTAATTTCCCTTTTTATGGGTGTTGTTAAAATTAAGCCAAAACATTTTGTTAGATACACTAGTTACTGCCACTCTGGCAATTTTCATAAAGTACTGATAAGACTTATAACTAGATACCTAACATTCTAAATGACTTAGTGGTCTAATTGCTTATCTTAGTAATTAGCATCTACAGGGGAGAACTAAGCCATTAAATCATTCAGGCTGTGCCAACTACCTTGGTTTCTTATTTTGTAATGTTGTAATGGTTGCAATATCTGTTATGGACGAAATCTATGGTCAGGTTTGCAATCCTGGATATATGTAATCTGTATTGCTTCTAAAAACCTAGGCAGATATACTATATTATGGAGCTTTTCAATGCAATGTATCCTTAAATATGAAAGTAGTAGATAGAATGAAAAATATAAGTTTTATTATGATACATTTAGGTAGGGTATTTCTCTACAAACTCAGTTTCTATATACTCTACACCAGTATCAACAGTAAGACATTTACTAGCAGACAATAATCATAAACTCATAATTTACAAAAAAAAAAACTACCATGGTGCATTGTTGAATTGAAATTTTTTTTCATGTTGTATGTGTTTTAGGACATAAATACAGTTTTAGACATATGATTAAGGCTACTCTGGTGGCTCAGCTGTAAAAGAATCTGCCTGAAATGCAGGAGATGCAAGTTCACAGTTCCATTCCTAGGTCAAGAAGATCCTCAGAGAAGGAAATGGCAACCCACTCCAATATTCCTTCCTGGGAAATCTAATGAGATTAATGTTAATGAACATAGGAGCCTGGTGAGCTACAGTCCATGGGATTGTAAAGAGCTGGACACGACGCAGCAACTAAACCACCACTACCACAATAAAATGAACGTCGGCACAATTTTGTGAAATACACCTAAAGGTTATTAGTTTTCACATATGGATATTCTCTTGTGTCCACTCTTTCAGATGGACTTTAGGATAATTTTCTTGAGTGCCAACACTCCTAAAAAAATAATAATACACATTTGTTGTAATTATCTACAATCATACTGTTACTGTTTAGTTGTAACTACAGAATCCAAATCAATGTTAAAGCTTTCCATCTAGAAGTCACACTCATCTATACTAATATATTCCTCTCCTTGTGGACTAATTTCCCTTTTTATGGGTGTTGTTAAAATTAAGCCAAAACATTTTGTTAGATACACTAGTTACTGCCACTCTGGCAATTTTCATAAAGTACTGATAAGACTTATAACTAGATACCTAACATTCTAAATGACTTAGTGGTCTAATTGCTTATCTTAGTAATTAGCATCTACAGGGGAGAACTAAGCCATTAAATCATTCAGGCTGTGCCAACTACCTTGGTTTCTTATTTTGTAATGTTGTAATGGTTGCAATATCTGTTATGGACGAAATCTATGGTCAGGTTTGCAATCCTGGATATATGTAATCTGTATTGCTTCTAAAAACCTAGGCAGATATACTATATTATGGAGCTTTTCAATGCAATGTATCCTTAAATATGAAAGTAGTAGATAGAATGAAAAATATAAGTTTTATTATGATACATTTAGGTAGGGTATTTCTCTACAAACTCAGTTTCTATATACTCTACACCAGTATCAACAGTAAGACATTTACTAGCAGACAATAATCATAAACTCATAATTTACAAAAAAAAAACTACCATGGTGCATTGTTGAATTGAAATTTTTTTTCATGTTGTATGTGTTTTAGGACATAAATACAGTTTTAGACATATGATTAAGGCTACTCTGGTGGCTCAGCTGTAAAAGAATCTGCCTGAAATGCAGGAGATGCAAGTTCACAGTTCCATTCCTAGGTCAAGAAGATCCTCAGAGAAGGAAATGGCAACCCACTCCAATATTCCTTCCTGGGAAATCTAATGAGATTAATGTTAATGAACATAGGAGCCTGGTGAGCTACAGTCCATGGGATTGTAAAGAGCTGGACACGACGCAGCAACTAAACCACCACTACCACAATAAAATGAACGTCGGCACAATTTTGTGAAATACACCTAAAGGTTATTAGTTTTCACATATGGATATTCTCTTGTGTCCACTCTTTCAGATGGACTTTAGGATAATTTTCTTGAGTGCCAACACTCCTAAAAAAATAATAATACACATTTGTTGTAATTATCTACAATCATACTGTTACTGTTTAGTTGTAACTACAGAATCCAAATCAATGTTAATTCCAAATTATTTCAAAGCAACTTGTTATCACAATTTACAGAAATCATAATTTTAAAACTTCTGTTATCACCAAAATTATTAGAACTACACAAATGCTTATAATCAAATTGCCTCAGTTTTCTCACATAACATAAAAGAGTAAAATAATTGATTAATTCTGAAATGTAGCTGATGATCAAAATAAAATTAGAGGTACTTCCTTAGTGGTCCAATGGTTAAGACTTTGCCTTCCAATGCAGGGGTTGCAGGTTTGATTCCTGATTAGGGAGCTAAGAGCCCACATGCCTCACTGCCAAAAAAACAAAACATAAAACAGAAACAATACTAACACAAATTCAGTAGAGACTTTTTAAAAATAAGCCATATCAAAATTAATCTTTAAAAAACTAAGGTTGGAATCTTTTATTTTTAAAATTTTGAATAATTATAGATTTATAAAAAACTTATTAAAATAGTACACAGAGGTTACATACACCACACATCCATTTCCCCCAGTATTAACATCTCACATTAATGTGGTACACTTGTTACAATTAATGAACTGATACTCATATGTGTTTATAAACTAAAGTCAGTATTACATTCAGATATTCTTATTTTTTACATCTAATGTCCTTTTTCTGTTTCAGTACCCTATCCAGCATATATTACATTTAATCATCATGTCTCCATAGACTCCTCTCTGCTATAGTAGTTTCTTAAACTATTTTTCCAAGACCTTTACAGTTTTGAGCAATGCCACATATTTTGTAGAACGTCCCTCTACTGGAGGTCACCTGATACTTTCTTTATGATTAGATTGGGGTTATAAGGTTTGAAAAAGAAGACTGGAGATTTTCTAAAATATACATTTCTGTATTTGTTTATAGTTTTGTGGATCTAAGATGCAGCCCGAGAATTTGTTTATTTATTAGTTTTCACATATGGATATTCTCTTGTGTCCACTCTTTCAGATGGACTTTAGGATAATTTTCTTGAGTGCCAACACTCCTAAAAAAATAATAATACACATTTGTTGTAATTATCTACAATCATACTGTTACTGTTTAGTTGTAACTACAGAATCCAAATCAATGTTAATTCCAAATTATTTCAAAGCAACTTGTTATCACAATTTACAGAAATCATAATTTTAAAACTTCTGTTATCACCAAAATTATTAGAACTACACAAATGCTTATAATCAAATTGCCTCAGTTTTCTCACATAACATAAAAGAGTAAAATAATTGATTAATTCTGAAATGTAGCTGATGATCAAAATAAAATTAGAGGTACTTCCTTAGTGGTCCAATGGTTAAGACTTTGCCTTCCAATGCAGGGGTTGCAGGTTTGATTCCTGATTAGGGAGCTAAGAGCCCACATGCCTCACTGCCAAAAAAACAAAACATAAAACAGAAACAATACTAACACAAATTCAGTAGAGATTTTTTAAAAAATAAGCCATATCAAAATTAATCTTTAAAAAACTAAGGTTGGAATCTTTTATTTTTAAAATTTTGAATAATTATAGATTTATAAAAAACTTATTAAAATAGTACACAGAGGTTACATACACCACACATCCATTTCCCCCAGTATTAACATCTCACATTAATGTGGTACACTTGTTACAATTAATGAACTGATACTCATATGTGTTTATAAACTAAAGTCAGTATTACATTCAGATATTCTTATTTTTTACATCTAATGTCCTTTTTCTGTTTCAGTACCCTATCCAGCATATATTACATTTAATCATCATGTCTCCATAGACTCCTCTCTGCTATAGTAGTTTCTTAAACTATTTTTCCAAGACCTTTACAGTTTTGAGCAATGCCACATATTTTGTAGAACGTCCCTCTACTGGAGGTCACCTGATACTTTCTTTATGATTAGATTGGGGTTATAAGGTTTGAAAAAGAAGACTGGAGATTTTCTAAAATATACATTTCTGTATTTGTTTATAGTTTTGTGGATCTAAGATGCAGCCCGAGAATTTTAAGTTTTTCAAAATCTTTATAACTCAATCATTTTTTACATTGTCTCTTCTGTCAGGTGCTCTTTGCCCTGTTCTATAACCAGACACCAGTTAAGGATTAAGATCTGAAAATCTAATCTTTCTTTAGTTCTTGGGAAAATGTTAGCTATATTATCTCTTATTTCTTTTCACATTTTCTCCTTTCTATTCTTCTGAAATTTCAGTTACATGTAAAATTGAGATAATATATTCTCTAGGCCTCTTAATTTGGTATGCATGGTATCTGTGTGTTTTTCTCTTCTCCATTCTGAATTTCTCAAAACAGTCTTCAGATTTACTCATTTCTCTTCACAAATATATAGAATTTATTCCTTACAATGAACTGTTAAGACAGGTATTTCATTTTCCATGTTCAAACTTGTCTTGAAATATTTTGGTCTTATAAATTCAAAGTTAATTTTTAATTTTTATTTTTGATAGATGCTTTAAGTGTATTTTAGAGCCTTTGTCAAGTGATTTCACAAAATTAACATTATAATATAATAATATAATATAATGAAATATAATTTACAAAAATTCCATGCTGGGAACACTGAGGTTTTTGTTTGTTTGCTGTTTGTAACCTTAGAGTTCTTTGTGTGTCTTTATCTTGCCTGGAGAGGGCCAACTGTTTTCCCTTGGTCTTGCCTTTCTCGCCTAATAGTTTTTAGGTGCCTATTATTGCCTTCACGTGGCACCCCTGCACCACCAATCCAGAATCAAGTTTGAAAATGGCATTTTTAAGGCTCCTTCTTTGGGGAGATATTGGGGGTGCCAAATTGATGCAATTAGAGTCAGCGAGCAACTTGCTTTGATTCCTAGTTCAGGGTCCATACACCCCTTATAGCTACTGTGTTCTATGTAGCCAGGTTTCCAGCCTTTTTATTCAGACTCCACTGAGATTTGTGGGCGTTCTGGCCCAGCCCTTAGTTCCTCTTCCTGTCTCTGCTGCTGTATAACACATCACCACAAACAGGATACACACTAGATGTTGGCCAGGTAGCCTTTTGGTTATTCAAAGGCAACTATACTCCAATAAAAAATAATTTAAAATAAATAGGTAAAATCAGATTCTTTAGACCACATTAAAAAAAAAAAAAGTGCATTAGGTTGCTTGCAGAATTCATTTCCCTGCAGCCATATGACTGAGGACCCCACTTTCTTGCTGGCTGGAAGCCACTTTTAGGTCCTGGAAGCTGATCTCAGTTCTTTGCCACAAGGACTTCCCCCACATGGCTGCTTATTCCATCAAGTTTTCAAGGAGAATCTCTCCTCTCAAGAAGGGTCTTCTTCTTTTAAGAGCTTTCACCTGACACCCTTAAAGTCATACCCACACAAAATAATCTCTCTTTTGATTAATTCAACCTCACTAGATTTGGGGCCTTAACTACATTAAAAAAAATTCATTTACCTTTGTTGTATTACAGTGACCAGAGTAAGTCAAGGTCCCACCCCAACACACAGGGTGAGAATTACAGACAGCATAATGCCAGGAGGTAAGAATCATGGGATCATCCTGGGGTCTGTTATTTTTTTGCGGGTTGAGGAGGGAGGGGGTGGGCGGGCCACTTCTATTGGTCTTTAATTTATTTATTTTCATCCATCTTTTTGTTCTTTGGCCTGTGTGGGCCTCCCATCGCAGTGGCCTCTGTTGTCGCAGAGCACCAGCTCTGGGTGCATGCGCTCCACAGCTTTGGCTCAGTAATTGGACACATTGGTTCAGCCGCCCCACGGAACGTGGGATCTTCCCAGGCCAGGGATCGAACCAGCGCCCCTTGCACTGCAAGGCAGTGTCCTTACCCACTGGACCACGAGGGAAGTCCCCCTGGGGTCTGTTTGCTACAACACCTTGAGCCCCCAAACCGCCATCCGCGTCTAGTCCCAGAAGACACAATTCCTGGCCCCAGCTTGGCTCCCTGCTTTGCATTTCTGTTGTTTCACTAGCTCACGAAGATGATTACCTTATTTCTCACTTCCTCTATGTCTATCAGTTACATTCAGACTCCACTGAGATTTGTGGGCGTTCTGGCCCAGCCCTTAGTTCCTCTTCCTGTCTCTGCTGCTGTATAACACATCACCACAAACAGGATACACACTAGATGTTGGCCAGGTAGCCTTTTGGTTATTCAAAGGCAACTATACTCCAATAAAAAATAATTTAAAATAAATAGGTAAAATCAGATTCTTTAGACCACATTAAAAAAAAAAAAAGTGCATTAGGTTGCTTGCAGAATTCATTTCCCTGCAGCCATATGACTGAGGACCCCACTTTCTTGCTGGCTGGAAGCCACTTTTAGGTCCTGGAAGCTGATCTCAGTTCTTTGCCACAAGGACTTCCCCCACATGGCTGCTTATTCCATCAAGTTTTCAAGGAGAATCTCTCCTCTCAAGAAGGGTCTTCTTCTTTTAAGAGCTTTCACCTGACACCCTTAAAGTCATACCCACACAAAATAATCTCTCTTTTGATTAATTCAACCTCACTAGATTTGGGGCCTTAACTACATTAAAAAAAATTCATTTACCTTTGTTGTATTACAGTGACCAGAGTAAGTCAAGGTCCCACCCCAACACACAGGGTGAGAATTACAGACAGCATAATGCCAGGAGGTAAGAATCATGGGATCATCCTGGGGTCTGTTATTTTTTTGCGGGTTGAGGAGGGAGGGGGTGGGCGGGCCACTTCTATTGGTCTTTAATTTATTTATTTTCATCCATCTTTTTGTTCTTTGGCCTGTGTGGGCCTCCCATCGCAGTGGCCTCTGTTGTCGCAGAGCACCAGCTCTGGGTGCATGCGCTCCACAGCTTTGGCTCAGTAATTGGACACATTGGTTCAGCCGCCCCACGGAACGTGGGATCTTCCCAGGCCAGGGATCGAACCAGCGCCCCTTGCACTGCAAGGCAGTGTCCTTACCCACTGGACCACGAGGGAAGTCCCCCTGGGGTCTGTTTGCTACAACACCTTGAGCCCCCAAACCGCCATCCGCGTCTAGTCCCAGAAGACACAATTCCTGGCCCCAGCTTGGCTCCCTGCTTTGCATTTCTGTTGTTTCACTAGCTCACGAAGATGATTACCTTATTTCTCACTTCCTCTATGTCTATCAGATTACTGTGTTTTATCCTTTTATATTCTATCAGGTGTAATTTTTTTTTTTTTTAATAACAGAGGTTTTGTAAAAGCATAAACATACAAAGCCAACTTACTCCATCAAAAGTGTCTACTTTATTAGGGCTAGGACAGGTTTCTGAAACCCTAGGTATGTTTTAATGGTAAGGAAGTATTTAACTGCACAGCTTGGGAAAGACAGTTTGATAGGATTATTTTTATTTTAGATAGGGAACTGGTCAGTGTAATTGGGGGCATTTAAAACTTTGCCATCACATTTTAAAAACAATTGTAAAAGTAGTCTATATCTGCTTTACAGTAAGAACCTTAATTTCTAATTATGCTCTGGAAATTACGCAGAGTCTTGATATCCTCACATTATAGAAACAGCAGTGTCATTGACTAGGATTTCACCTACCTGGCTTGCCTTTTCTGTGAGATACTCCATCAGACAATTTATTATACAGAGTTCTTTATTAAACAGTAATAAGTAAGGCAGGCAATGAATGAAAAGCAACACAAGAAAAGAGATAGATGGAACAGGATTCCAACCAAGAAACAAAATATGCACAAGGAACGCAATGATCTGAACACGAGGGGTAAAGTCCTTAATGTTTACCATTTTTCACTGATACAGAAACCTTTTTTCGTTACAGACCTTGGGAGAGTCAACGACTTAGGGCTGACATGACCAAAAATATACTTAATAGTTTTGCCTGGAAATTAAAGCCTGACCTGAGAAAGTGACCATTTAACCCATAATTTAAAGATAACCATATGAAATAAGTCAGAAAATATTGCACATATCAGTCTGCCAGGGTAAGTCCTTATTTCTTTTCTGCAAATAACTCAATTGGTTCTTTACCTTAAAAGACAAAGGTATAATCCTAGAAAATAATGTGGATTATAGGGCTCTTTGACTTGCGCCTTGCAGATCGAACCAGCGCCCCTTGCACTGCAAGGCAGTGTCCTTACCCACTGGACCACGAGGGAAGTCCCCCTGGGGTCTGTTTGCTACAACACCTTGAGCCCCCAAACCGCCATCCGCGTCTAGTCCCAGAAGACACAATTCCTGGCCCCAGCTTGGCTCCCTGCTTTGCATTTCTGTTGTTTCACTAGCTCACGAAGATGATTACCTTATTTCTCACTTCCTCTATGTCTATCAGATTACTGTGTTTTATCCTTTTATATTCTATCAGGTGTAATTTTTTTTTTTTTTTAATAACAGAGGTTTTGTAAAAGCATAAACATACAAAGCCAACTTACTCCATCAAAAGTGTCTACTTTATTAGGGCTAGGACAGGTTTCTGAAACCCTAGGTATGTTTTAATGGTAAGGAAGTATTTAACTGCACAGCTTGGGAAAGACAGTTTGATAGGATTATTTTTATTTTAGATAGGGAACTGGTCAGTGTAATTGGGGGCATTTAAAACTTTGCCATCACATTTTAAAAACAATTGTAAAAGTAGTCTATATCTGCTTTACAGTAAGAACCTTAATTTCTAATTATGCTCTGGAAATTACGCAGAGTCTTGATATCCTCACATTATAGAAACAGCAGTGTCATTGACTAGGATTTCACCTACCTGGCTTGCCTTTTCTGTGAGATACTCCATCAGACAATTTATTATACAGAGTTCTTTATTAAACAGTAATAAGTAAGGCAGGCAATGAATGAAAAGCAACACAAGAAAAGAGATAGATGGAACAGGATTCCAACCAAGAAACAAAATATGCACAAGGAACGCAATGATCTGAACACGAGGGGTAAAGTCCTTAATGTTTACCATTTTTCACTGATACAGAAACCTTTTTTCGTTACAGACCTTGGGAGAGTCAACGACTTAGGGCTGACATGACCAAAAATATACTTAATAGTTTTGCCTGGAAATTAAAGCCTGACCTGAGAAAGTGACCATTTAACCCATAATTTAAAGATAACCATATGAAATAAGTCAGAAAATATTGCACATATCAGTCTGCCAGGGTAAGTCCTTATTTCTTTTCTGCAAATAACTCAATTGGTTCTTTACCTTAAAAGACAAAGGTATAATCCTAGAAAATAATTGTGGATTATAGGGCTCTTCTTTGACTTTCCCAATAAAAGCAAGTTGATTAGGCAGACAAGTTAATGTTTATTTTGGAAAGTGCACATGCCATGGTACCAGGGGAATATAATCTAGGTCAGAAAGTTTTGATATTTAGAATTACATTCAGAAAGACTATAAAAATCAACGCCTGCAAAGTGCGTGGGAAAGGAAGCTGTTGTGGCACAGGCTTAGCTTTGATGTCATGTAGTAACACCTGATTCTCTTTTAAAATATTGGCTGGTATGACTGACAAGAGACTCAGTACAGGGCTACACAGGAACCAGAACAGTAAAATTTCCAGTTCTGAAAGGCCAAGAGCCTTAAGAGAGAGATTCTGTCTCCTTAAGTTTCACACAACTAACTCTGAACAGGGTTCATCATGAAGAGTTAGAAATTATTTTAAAAGATTTAACTTACTGGTATAGACTAGAGAGGGACTCCCTGGTGGCTCAGTGGTAAAGAATCCACCTGCCAATGCAGGAGTATTCTTGCCAGGTAAAAAAGAGTCAGACACAACTCAGTGGCTAACCAATAACAAACACAAATAAGAGAGCAAAGTTTTGGGATTCTCTGGTGGTCCAGTGGGTAGAGTCCATCTTGCAGAACAAGGGATGCCGGTTCGATCCCTGACCCAGGAAGATTCCATGTGCCCTGGAGCAGCTGGATCGGAGTGTCTAATTGTGAGCTGGAGCTCTGGAGTGCATGCTCCTGGAGCGGGTGCTCTGTAACAAGAGAGGACACTGCAGTGGGATGACCACATGGGCTGAACGATAAGGATGGATGAAAATAAATAATAAATAAAAACAATAAAAGAGGCCAATTTTTTTTTAAAAAGAGAGAGCACAGTTTTATGGATGACATTTATTAATCATGAAACAAAATATTGCTCTAGGACATACAGAATTAGCTATAAATAAAAAAGGACATATAGAGTAAGTAACATGTGCAGAGTCAAATTACTAAAACTATATAAGTGTTTTTTGACTTGCCTTTATCTCAGACATTGTTTTAGACAATTTAAAAATATGCTTATTTAAAGTTCTCCATTACTTTCACAGTTCTAGAAATCTCTCTGTTCATCCAATCATTCTTTGTCACAATTTGATCCATAAACATTTGCTAAAAAAGCCTATAGTGCATATAAAAAAGCCTATTTATTCTTAACAAAATAGAATTAAGGTGAAAAAGTACATGTCTTAAACTTCTACACAATGAAAAAATGTACATATTAAAAAAACGGGATTTGACACCTTTAGTCTGGAAATACTCAGTTCCTTTGAAGAGTCATAAAATGTTACACTCATACAGCATATTTTGTACTTTGCCCATTGCTTACTCCCACCTTCTATTGTTTTATCCTCATTCTATCAGTGCCTGCTGTCTGTCCAGTAGGCAGTCCCATCTTTGAAAGCATGACTTGGAGACTGAGCTCTGTGAGGTCACTAGGACAGTCTGCGGGGAGCTTGATGGGAATCCTGGCTCTCAGGGCCCTCTGTGCTCAGGCTCCCTTCTGATCACAAAGATTTAACTTACTGGTATAGACTAGAGAGGGACTCCTGGTGGCTCAGTGGTAAAGAATCCACCTGCCAATGCAGGAGTATTCTTGCCAGGTAAAAGAGTCAGACACAACTCAGTGGCTAACCAATAACAAACACAAATAAGAGAGCAAAGTTTTGGGATTCTCTGGTGGTCCAGTGGGTAGAGTCCATCTTGCAGAACAAGGGATGCCGGTTCGATCCCTGACCCAGGAAGATTCCATGTGCCCTGGAGCAGCTGGATCGGAGTGTCTAATTGTGAGCTGGAGCTCTGGAGTGCATGCTCCTGGAGCGGGTGCTCTGTAACAAGAGAGGACACTGCAGTGGGATGACCACATGGGCTGAACGATAAGGATGGATGAAAATAAATAATAAATAAAAACAATAAAAGAGGCCAATTTTTTTTTAAAAAGAGAGAGCACAGTTTTATGGATGACATTTATTAATCATGAAACAAAATATTGCTCTAGGACATACAGAATTAGCTATAAATAAAAAAGGACATATAGAGTAAGTAACATGTGCAGAGTCAAATTACTAAAACTATATAAGTGTTTTTTGACTTGCCTTTATCTCAGACATTGTTTTAGACAATTTAAAAATATGCTTATTTAAAGTTCTCCATTACTTTCACAGTTCTAGAAATCTCTCTGTTCATCCAATCATTCTTTGTCACAATTTGATCCATAAACATTTGCTAAAAAAGCCTATAGTGCATATAAAAAAGCCTATTTATTCTTAACAAATAGAATTAAGGTGAAAAAGTACATGTCTTAAACTTCTACACAATGAAAAAATGTACATATTAAAAAAACGGGATTTGACACCTTTAGTCTAGAAATACTCAGTTCCTTTGAAGAGTCATAAAATGTTACACTCATACAGCATATTTTGTACTTTGCCCATTGCTTACTCCCACCTTCTATTGTTTTATCCTCATTCTATCAGTGCCTGCTGTCTGTCCAGTAGGCAGTCCCATCTTTGAAAGCATGACTTGGAGACTGAGCTCTGTGAGGTCACTAGGACAGTCTGCGGGGAGCTTGATGGGAATCCTGGCTCTCAGGGCCCTCTGTGCTCAGGCTCCCTTCTGATCACCCTTGTTTACTTCCCCCAAGTCCCTGGCACAGTTCTGTTGACTAGGTTCCATTGATCTCTTTAGGCACTTGCTTCAGGAAACCTGCACCTGAACTGCTCTGCGTTTTTTTCCCTGCGTTTGAGAGAGCAGAGCTTTTAAAGGAAATGCTTAAATTCTCTTAGATTGTGATTCCATTTTAAGTTTTTCTAATGAAAATTATATGTGTTGTAGAGGACACTCATCTCCTTTGGTCAGATACATAGCCTGGAAAAGTATCGCCTGTGTTTTCACAGTATTTCAAATTTCTCGCCTGCAAAAAAGGTAAACGCATTTTATCTTGATTCCACATTTGAAAGTCTTATCAGTGAATATTCTTTAAAACATGGACTTTGGACCCTGGCACTTAAACATAGAAACATAAATAAAATGATAAAAGCAGTGCCTGTTAGTTTTTCTTCCCATTCAACATTAAGTAATAATATGTACAATAAACCATAATTTCCTTTTCTTCTACAAGGGCACAAAGTCCCAACCTATTTGTGAAATTGGGTTTGGAGCAAGGAAAGAATTGCCTGATTGGCATTTTTTTTAAATTCCCGTGTTTCAACATATAATGTTTACGTGCAGTGGTGGCATCGTGGCTCCTGGAGCTTACACCCCACATGATTTTTTGCTTTTCTGAGAGCTGTGTCGTATATACACTTACTGAATACATACCCAATCATACTCCGAGGAAAAGCGAACAACACTATTAGATTTTCCTGGCTCCCAGGACGCTCACTCTCTTAAGATCAAAGTCTTAAAGGTACTTGGCCTCTGGGGCCTGAGGTGCCGCAGGCCTGGGTATGCAAAGCTGCTTCCTGTCTTCGCCACCTGGACCTCAGCTCGGCAAAGATCTGCTGAGGGCAAACACAGATGAGTCAGGATAAAGTCGCCACAGACTCAACCCAGCAAAGCATAAACGGCTCTTCCAGCATGAATCTGCGAGATGTTACTGAGCCCAGGACCCAATCTCCTCCAAGATCCCATTTTCTAAACCGTTTCAGATTTACGAGGTAGGTGGCTGATCACCTGAGCACCCTCCCCACCCCCTTTCCTTCGCATATCTCCTGCCTCTCCTAGCCCAAGTTCAACTTTTTAATGGGTTCGGGAAGGGTGAGGCGGATTAGGAGGACAAGTTAGAAAAGGCGCGCTCCCACCACACGACGCACTTTGGCCGGGCGCTGGTGTGATGAAAAAAGGTGGGCACGGGGACCGGACGGAAGGTGGCGGCCAGGGCTCGGGGGACGCCTCGCCAGGGGAGCGGGGGGCGGGGCCACGTGCCCGTCCCAGGGTTCCCGGCTCGAGCCGCCGAGGGCTCGCGAGTGTCGCAGCCTGCCCGCCGTCCGCCGCTCCGCCCGCGAGCATCGCGGTCCCAGGACTCTCCTTCGCTGGCGAGCGCGTGGCCCGAAGGCGCGTCGGCATCCATGCCCCAGCCGAGGGAGCCTGAGGCGCTCGCAGCCCCAGGCGTGTGACGCGAGGCTGAGCGCGCGGCGGCCCGCGTCGCGCCCCACTGAGCCCGGCGCGGGAGGTGAGGGGCGCACTTCGGCTCGGCTCGCCGCGCGGGGCGGGGCGCGACTGGGGGTGGGAGGGCCGCGCCGCCTGCGGGGAGCCGCGGAGGAGCAGGCGCGCTGCGGCCTCGAGGGAGGGCACGGTGACAGCTTGGCCATCAATTTGGAGTCCAGAAAAGTCCGTCCTAAGCTAACACACTAACTCTGCAGCCTCCCTCACGACCCCGAGCCAGGGGCGACACCCGATCCAGCAGTCCCACACGGGTCCCTTCTGTCCCCGGATCCAATTACGCGGCGGAGACGCACTCAAACTCACGCGCAGCAGCCAAGAGCCGAGGTAAGCGGAGGGACCACGCCGTTCCTGCGGGCGGAAGAGGGGCGGGTTGGACAAGGAGAGGGGCGTTGTTTGATCCCTGAGGTGAGTGCTGGGCGAATGGCTGCGAGCCAGGGGTGGGGGATAGGGATCGGAAAGTGCGGATAAGGTTGGGCAGACGGAGTTAGCGGGTGGGTGGGGAGGAAGACCGGGAGGTGGCGCGGAGAATGTAAAGGGGATCTTTCCAGGCTGACCTGGTCGGGCCCGGGCTCCTTTCCCTCCCAAATGGCACTCGATTTTGGGTGCTTTCGCGTTCGTGCATGCAGGCTGAGAGTGGGCACAACCGGGCGCGGATCTGGCCAAGGACTTGCACTTGACCCTGGAGGGATGGACACCGCGGAACCCCACCGCCGAGGTCCACTGCCAGCCAGGGATGAGGGCCTGGGAGGTGCTTCGGCAACTCTTCAACTCTCCTTTACTTCGTTCTCTTCTCCTTGAGGGGGAACTAGACCTGGGTGCGTTGGGGGTAGGGCGTGCCTTGGGGCTGCGCGCGCACAGACGCGGGGACCTGTCCGTGTCTGCAAGCTTGTGCAACCCTGGGGAATGGACAGTCCTGGCAGGGTCTCCGCGCGGTTGCGGGGACCATATGGTGTGCCTTTGCCTTAGGGAAGCGTGTGCGGGTGAGAGGAGTCGAGAGAAGGACGCACTGCAGGAAGTACGGCGCCTTCCGTGGGCTGGAGGAGCGGCGAGGGGATCTGGGATGTGCGGTTTAGAAATGTAGGAGGTAAACCGCAGAGGAGAGGGAGCCGGTTTAAGCCGCGCGATCCGGCAGAAGGACGGGGGAGAAGGAAGGGATTATTCAGCCTGTATGTGTAAATTTACTGGTTTAATTGAGGGTTTATGAAGTTTAGTACCACAACGTGCCCCTCTGTAGCACTTCCTTAGGAAAGGACCACACCTGTACTTGTACCACTGGTTCGCATCACCGTAAAGCAACTCTGAGGGCAGGGAGGGGAGAAAGTGAGAGAACTTCTGAAAGTCAGAAGACTAATTCAGAAGACTGGATTGTGTTAACTAGCTTTCGAAAGGGGAAGAGGGCACATGCCAGGAGTAAGGAAGAGGTAGCAGTTTTCAACTAGGCATGACCCGAGAGTCACCTCTATGAAGAACTAGTGTCAGCCATAGAGGCAGCCTTTTATTTCAGGTGATTCCACCAAGAAAAGGTAGAAAAGACACTAAACCTTCCGTTTTCCTCAGGTTGTTTAATGAGTTTTTTCAAGATTAATGACATGAAGATGTGGTAGTTTAGCTGGATGCCACGTCTGCTATTGTTTCTATATCTGATAATTTCATGTTCAAAGGAAAACGTCTCCACTCGGAATTGATGTAATTGCTGTAGTTTGTTTCTTGTCACTCCCATGGAGGGAAAAAACCACTTGAAGAAAGGAGGGAACGTGCTTTTTAAATGGTATTTTAATAGTGTTCGAAGTAATCACGTTTTATTCCCTGGAGATTTTTAAATTAATCGAAGAGTCACGTACATCCATAATTGTATAGTGGGGGAATCCAAACATTGCGTGATTGAATTAGATCATAAATAAATCTTTTTTTTTTTTTTTTCTGTCTCAGAGAGACACAGTGGGTTAGTTTTCGCCTATAGAAACTTACCTCCAGGCAGTTTGAGGTTTGCTTTTGGAATTTCTCTGTTCAACTATTCTAGATAATTCCAGAGGGAATAATACTTGAGTATTATTTCATTTGCCTGCCACCCTTAAAGTGAAACTGACATCTCGTGTGCTTTAGCGCAATAAGAGTGTTTAAAAACTACAGTGAAGCATCGTGCACTGACATTTGGTAATAGCTTGATAGTATATTAGTAGCTGGGATATAACTGAGTAAAAACTCTACTTGTGACTTTCTATGATGCTATGGTAGATAATACCACTATAAAGATTCAAACTTTTTATAAATCTAAAATTTCCAGAGCTTTAGGCTTATTGTGTTAATGCCCTGTGCACATGTTAGAATAAGTAAACCAATGGAGTAAATAAAAATGCTTGTAATAGAATTTGTCTTTTGTAAGAATCTTTATTGTTTGTAAAGAGTCTGATAGTTCACATTTGATTTAAATTACTTAAGACATTTCATATCCTATAAGTAACCATCAGCTGAATTACCATGTAAATGTTGATGGCAAAGGAAGAAAATCACCACACACTCAATTCTTGGGCCCTTTTCAAGGTTATTTATGTGCTTATTTATCAGATAATATTGACTTGATGCTATTTAATTGTTTGGAAACTGTTTAGAATCATTAGGTTTTCAAAGGACACCAAGAGAGTAAGAACTTTTGATTGTTTTTGCAGTATATAATGAGACCTCATTTATTTGACACCGTCTATGTTGCCGCTTATTTATGTAAGTACATTTTCCAAATAGCTTCAGGCCATTCATTACTGAAACTTAAAAAAAACTTAGCTATTAAATCAAGCAGTTTCTAAATATCACCCCTTATTTGGTCCCTAGGATGTAAGTTTCATTTTCTTTTGGATTGTCTTTATGAAATGAATTCATAAAGCATTGAATTGTGGTATTCCTTGAGGTGTATAGAGCTGTTTTTGTTTATAGTACATGGTCTCAGCCTGCCCAGTTGAAATACTAGAATGGAGACAGAAGTACTATTCTCTTTCTTTTATGGTTTTTCTGGGTCCCCTTTCTGTTATCAGCTATCACTTTCTGTTGCTGTCAGGCTGTAAGTGGGCCCTGTTGCTGTATTGTTTTTTTTTTGTTTGTTTGTTTCCCCTGAAATGATGTGGTCTATTGCTCCAGTATAAAGCCTATGTAATTTGTGACAGATACTTGCTGTTCTTATCCATTGTTTTGGGGCTCTGTAAGTGAGCTCAGTGGCTGAGGTTCCTAGAAGGTAGCCTCTATATAAGTGTTTTTAAAATGTTTTTCTTAATAGAAAATTTTGTGTATGAGATTTCTAGAAGGGTGTCTTAATTCCAGACATTCAGTCTTTTGGAAGACCTTTGCTTTTCTGAGAGACTGAAGCAGCGGTGGGTGGTAAAGGACGGGATAGGGACTTGTAAAGGAGAAGCAGGTTTGAGGACCAAGGATAGTAGAGTTCAGTTTTGGAAATGTGCAATAGGAAAGTCTGATAGAAAATCCAGCTGGAGATGAGTGTACAATGGACCATTGCACAGAAGTTCTGAGTAGAGAGGTCTGGGCTGGATACGTGGGTACATAAATAGGTGGATGAATGGATGGGTAGGTGGATGGACTGTGTTAGCCATTTTCAACATATAGGTGGTTGCAAAAAAAAAAAAAAAACAACCAAACAGGAAGTCAGTAGATCTTCTCAGGCAGGTTCAGAGAGTAACAAGGAAATAGAGGCCTGAGGAGATCCTTAAAATCTAAGCATTGGGTAGAAATATAGGGAGTAATAAGGAAAGGGAAGGTAGAGTGCAAGTCTGGAAAATTAGGGAAGAATCATTTTTAGCAGCTGAAGGAAGAAAGAATTTCCAAATACGAGAGGTTGAGTACTAAGACAAGGGGTTTCAGACAGTTCTGGCTCTGCCCCTGACTAGCTCCATCACCTTGAGCTCAGGGGTCATTTACATAATGACCATCAAAGTGTGACTACCCAGGGCTGCTATTATGAGTTTTGAAATGAATTCATAAAGCATTGAATTGTGGTATTCCTTGAGGTGAAACATGGTCTCAGCCTGCCCAGTTGAAATACTAGAATGGAGACAGAAGTACTATTCTCTTTCTTTTATGGTTTTTCTGGGTCCCCTTTCTGTTATCAGCTATCACTTTCTGTTGCTGTCAGGCTGTAAGTGGGCCCTGTTGCTGTATTGTTTTTTTTTTGTTTGTTTCCCCTGAAATGATGTGGTCTATTGCTCCAGTATAAAGCCTATGTAATTTGTGACAGATACTTGCTGTTCTTATCCATTGTTTTGGGGCTCTGTAAGTGAGCTCAGTGGCTGAGGTTCCTAGAAGGTAGCCTCTATATAAGTGTTTTTAAAATGTTTTTCTTAATAGAAAATTTTGTGTATGAGATTTCTAGAAGGGTGTCTTAATTCCAGACATTCAGTCTTTTGGAAGACCTTTGCTTTTCTGAGAGACTGAAGCAGCGGTGGGTGGTAAAGGACGGGATAGGGACTTGTAAAGGAGAAGCAGGTTTGAGGACCAAGGATAGTAGAGTTCAGTTTTGGAAATGTGCAATAGGAAAGTCTGATAGAAAATCCAGCTGGAGATGAGTGTACAATGGACCATTGCACAGAAGTTCTGAGTAGAGAGGTCTGGGCTGGATACGTGGGTACATAAATAGGTGGATGAATGGATGGGTAGGTGGATGGACTGTGTTAGCCATTTTCAACATATAGGTGGTTGCAAAAAAAAAAAAAAAAACAACCAAACAGGAAGTCAGTAGATCTTCTCAGGCAGGTTCAGAGAGTAACAAGGAAATAGAGGCCTGAGGAGATCCTTAAAATCTAAGCATTGGGTAGAAATATAGGGAGTAATAAGGAAAGGGAAGGTAGAGTGCAAGTCTGGAAAATTAGGGAAGAATCATTTTTAGCAGCTGAAGGAAGAAAGAATTTCCAAATACGAGAGGTTGAGTACTAAGACAAGGGGTTTCAGACAGTTCTGGCTCTGCCCCTGACTAGCTCCATCACCTTGAGCTCAGGGGTCATTTACATAATGACCATCAAAGTGTGACTACCCAGGGCTGCTATGAGGAACAAATGAGATAAATCAAGCTCAGTACTAGAAGGTTACTGGTTTAATAGTGTTATATGGAAAGCAGAACTTGGATTTGATGATGGAGAGGTCTGTAGAGATGGTTGTTTTTAGCAGTATTTGTTTTCAGGTTTAGGGAGGGTGATTAAAAGAAATACTTAAAATGGAAATGTGATCATATTTATAGGCTTTGGGGAGGAAGCCAGTACAATAGGACAATGGAAAATTTTGAAGGGAGAAGAGAGAACCATTGGAACCCGGTCCTGGAAGGGACAGGGGTGGAAGTGGGGTTGGGCCTGGAGCTCTAGGGAGAAGTCAGCGCCCTCAGGGGAAGCTATGCTCCCACCAGCCAGGAGGGCAGTTCTGCTGCTTTTTAAAAGCATCTGGTAATCAAGTCACAGACATTTTTAAAAGTTTTCTTTAAAGTTTCTTGGTATCTAAGTGATTTTGAATTCTAGTTGCTCAGATTATCCAATAAGGACAAAGATTATTCATTTAAAAAGACTCTGAAAACAAAAACACCCAAAAAACAAGTTAGATGATATTAAAACAACAAAATGTAATTTAATGTTTGATTCAGAAGGCACTTCTGTGTCCAATAGTGTCTTTAAAATCACCACTGTGGAAAGCAGGTGTTGACCTGTGGAATAGGGAAGGGGCTGATTTGAAGATTTCTCAATAAATTGAACAGACCATAGTAATATTTAAAAACATCAACTTTTTTCCTTAGGACTTTTCTATTTGGATGAAGTAGTATTTTTTGTTAGAAACATCTAAAATTAGATTATGTTTTAATATGTATGTGGATTTTTTGCCATGTAATTAGTGGGTATTTTGAAAAACATTACTTTCATGTATGCACCAAACATGGGAACCAAACAATTAAGCATAGTGCATACTATTTACTAATTGCTTGTTAAGCATATTGGTAATTAATTGGTTATAAGTATCTATTATTCTATTTTAGTTCAAATTAGTAAGTCTGTTTCGATACATAGTTGTCACTCTTCACTACTAACTATTTGTTTCTATAGCATGTGGAGTATATAGTTTTTAGGAGACCCAATAAATGATTTTTGTGTAAAATGAAATTCAGTATTTTCCAGGTGAGCTGAAGTCCATTATGTATGTAGTTTTTAATCTTTTGATGACATTGTTTTCCTGAAATTCTCTTGCTACATTTCTTGTTATCAGGGCCTGTCTTTTGGAGTTGAGTTTCAGTCTATTGTGCTGTCTCCCTCATGTTGTATGGTCTCACTCTTGCAAACCATAATGGTCTGTTCAGATGATCTTCAGTTTAGGATTTTTTTTTTTTAACTTTTATTTTGCTTTTAACTTTTACAGAGTTTTGTTGTTTACAGGTATGTATGTTCTCAGATTAGTCATATGTATATTCTCCCCATCTCACCCCTCCAGATCATCATACAGCACTCCTGAAGGATCTGCTTTTCTCACAGAGCAATGACTATAGCTGTTTTCTTCACATATGATAGTACAGGCCTTCATGCTACTTCCTTTACGCCTCTCACCCACTGTTCCTTCCCACAATGCAGTTTAGAACTTTGACAGTTCAACTTTGGACTCTGTACTATCAGGGCTCCCCTACAGAGATAACTTATGCCACATTGAATTTGACTCAGATGATAAAACAACAAAATGTAATTTAATGTTTGATTCAGAAGGCACTTCTGTGTCCAATAGTGTCTTTAAAATCACCACTGTGGAAAGCAGGTGTTGACCTGTGGAATAGGGAAGGGGCTGATTTGAAGATTTCTCAATAAATTGAACAGACCATAGTAATTTTTAAAAAACATCAACTTTTTTCCTTAGGACTTTTCTATTTGGATGAAGTAGTATTTTTTGTTAGAAACATCTAAAATTAGATTATGTTTTAATATGTATGTGGATTTTTTGCCATGTAATTAGTGGGTATTTTGAAAAACATTACTTTCATGTATGCACCAAACATGGGAACCAAACAATTAAGCATAGTGCATACTATTTACTAATTGCTTGTTAAGCATATTGGTAATTAATTGGTTATAAGTATCTATTATTCTATTTTAGTTCAAATTAGTAAGTCTGTTTCGATACATAGTTGTCACTCTTCACTACTTACTATTTGTTTATATAGCATGTGGAGTATATAGTTTTTAGGAGACCCAATAAATGATTTTTGTGTAAAATGAAATTCAGTATTTTCCAGGTGAGCTGAAGTCCATTATGTATGTAGTTTTTAATCTTTTGATGACATTGTTTTCCTGAAATTCTCTTGCTACATTTCTTGTTATCAGGGCCTGTCTTTTGGAGTTGAGTTTCAGTCTATTGTGCTGTCTCCCTCATGTTGTATGGTCTCACTCTTGCAAACCATAATGGTCTGTTCAGATGATCTTCAGTTTAGGATTTTTTTTTTTTAACTTTTATTTTGCTTTTAACTTTCACAGAATTTTGTTGTTTACAGATATGTATGTTCTCAGATTAGTCATATGTATATCTCCCGCATCCCATCCCTCCAGACCATCATACAGCACCCGTGAAGGATCTGCTTTTCTCACAGAGCAATGACTATAACTATTTTCTTCACATATGATCGTACAGGCCTTCATGCTACTTCCTTTATGCCTCTCACCCACTGTTCCTTCCCCACAATGCAGTTTAGAACTTTGACAGTTCAACTTTGGACTCTGTACTATCAGGGCTCCCCTACAGAGATAACTTATGCCACATTGAATTTGACTCAGATGTGAGGTCAGCATTTAGAAGTTTACAGCCCAAATGAAAATGGAACCTTTGGCTTTGTGGATTGCAAGGTATATAGGACAGCCTAGGTCAGGCTTTTACTCTCTGGTTGGAAACATATGTTAGTATTAAAATATTTGGATTAGGTAGAAAGAATGTATAGTTAGGAACAGGTCAGAGATACTGTGTAGTTTGCTAATAGCTCTGTGTTATTTGTCTGATTTTTTAAATAATGGAAATAATCACTATACTGGAGGTATAATTTCTCTTGACTTTAGTTAGATATCATAAAGGTATTTCTAGATATTCCATTTCATGAAATAAATTTGTATTATAACTTCTTTGGTAAATATTTGCCTAATTTGAGAATATTAGAAATACAAACATGTAAAATTACTTTGCACTTTTCAGTTCAGTTATGAGGAAATGTAATACGTGAAAATTTTCAAGACATCAAAATATGCTTCTTTTAGATAAAACACTGGCCATAACTTGCTTTAGTTATAACGATGGGGATGATTTTCCTCCAAGTGAGGTGCTTAAGTTTAAACAAAATGTTCTCATGAATTAAAAAAAGAAATAAGCAATAGAATCAAGTGTGCAAATATGCTGTATTTAAAAAAATTTGTTCCTAAGAAGTTGTATAAAATTCAGTTTTTATAAATTGAATCATATTTATAGAATTCAAAATTTTCAAAACACTTGGAAGTAAGGCAAAATTTTAACTTTGAAAATATAGGTGATGAATATACAGATTTTTATATTAATCTTTTTTTTTTTTTAGCTTTTCAGTTCTGCAGCCAGCTTTCTGTGCTCTGTTGCTTTATTTTATTTTATTTTTTGCCACTTCTATTGATCTTTCATTTATTTATGTTTGTTCTTTGGCCTGTGTTTGCCTCTCATTGCAGTGGCCTCTCTTGTCTCAGAGCACCGGCTCTGGGCGCATGCGCTGCAGATCTCCAGCTTGGTAGTTGGACACATCGGTCCAGCTGCTCCGTGGCACGTGGGATCTTCCCAGGCCAGGGATCAAACCGGTGCCCCTTGCACTGCAAGGCGGTGTCCTTACCCACTGGATCACCAGGGAAGCCCTATATTAATCTTTATACCTTTCCATATGTTTGAAATAGTCCAAAAAAATACCGACATTGATTTTAAAGCATGTTATATTTTAAATGTACCCATTTAAACCATACTAGGATTCCTTGGTGGCTCAGGGGTAAAGAAACTGCCTGTCAATGCAGGAGATGCAGGAGACAGAGGTTCAGTCCCTGGTCAGGAAGATCCCCTGGAGAAGGAAGTGGCCCCCCACCATAGTATTCTTGCCTGGGAAATCCTATGGACTGCTACTCCTGCCAGACTACAGTCCATGGGCCACAAAGAGCTGGACACAGGTGAGCGACAGGGCACACACACATACATAAAGCAATCTCAAAGTACATCTCTCTCTGTAAAAAATAAAATCTCATTCTGATTAATCTGTTTTGCAAATTCAGTGTTTCTTCATGGACTCTAGCGAACACACACACACACCAACATAATGTGAGGGCACCTCTGTACCACACTATAAATAAATACGGTCACATCCACCATTTTAAACATCTTAAACTTGTAAGATCAAGGCTTAATCTGATCCTCCACCTTAACTCCATCTTAATACCCCTTATTCAGAAGGGAAGACATTGACTGGAGTAATTTTTTTTTTAAGCCAGCCATAGAGTGAACCATTCAGTGATGCTGCCTTCCTGCATTGAAAGAGCGGCTCTCAGACTAGGTGGATGGTGCTGGGCCTTCTCTGGGGCTTCTCCTGAAGATGCCCTGTACTTTACATAGCCTTTGCATCTGTGCTGCTGTACCTGTGGTTTGTTTGTGCTGTCATCCAATCAAGAGAGAGGGGTTTAGAGGAAAACCGGTCAAACAGGTTTGCCTGTCTATTTAGAAGGGCCAGGGGCAGTGAAATTTGTGGATAAGCTCAAGGGTGAATTCTAAGGTATGCTAATGTATTAATGCTAGTCACTGACTATTTTTTCCTGGTTTTGAAAATACCTCAAGGGGCATTTGTGAGACTATTAATATCATAATGGAGCTAAAGTGAGAGGAAGACAAGCTGGAAGGAGAAGTAAATAATAAACAGAATGCAAACATGATGGAGAGTGGAAAAGGAAAAACTGTAGTGGAGGGATTAAAAAAAAAACAAGAGGAAAAGGACGAGCACTTCAGTGGCCTGTGTGGGCTTTGTGTGAACCTGGAGAGTCATAGCAGTAAACCATAGTATTGATATGAGCACGAGTTTAATTAAAACCAATGCCTGTCACCCTCTGCCGTCAAAAGAAGGAGCACTTATGATTCTGGGCTGAGGTTTGCTAGGAATGTTGGTGGAGAAATGCTGTCATTATCCTCTCTGACCATACCTTTAGTCTGAAAATACTCAGTTCCTTTGAGCAGTCATGAAATGTTACACTCATACAGCGTATTTTGTACTTTGCCCATTGCTTACTCCCACCTTCTATCGTTTTATCCTCATTCTATCCGTGCCTGCTGTCTGTCCAGTAGGCAGTCCTATCTTTGAAAGCATGGCTTGGAGACTGAGCACTGTGAGGTCACCAGGACAGTCTGCGGGGAGCTTGATGGGAATCCTGGCTCTCAGGGCTCTCTGTGCTCAGGCTCCCTTCTGATCACCCTTGTTTACTTCCCCCAAGTCCCTGGCACAGTTCTGTTGACTAGGTTCCATTGATCTCTTTAGGCACTTGCTTCAGGAAACCTGCACCTGAACTGCTCTGCGTTTTTCCCCTCTGTAATTTCCAGTTCTCATCCTTCATGGTTTTGAATACTCAAGTCCCACCTTGGACTATTTCGTCCCAGTTTCTTTTGCTTTTCTTTGACTTTCATTTCTACATTTGGCCGTGATATTTGAACACTTAACTACATTAATTCTCCCTCTGAGAAGACTATGTACAATCAGAGGGTGGACTTTCACTCTTAGTTTTCCTATCAGGCCTGAAATACATACTAATCAGAGATAAGATACTGAAATGTAGTAGTTGAATGATGCCTTCAGTGACTCAGAGCAGGAAAGGAAATAAATTCCTTACAATGTTGTGTATATATTGATGCTATTTTCTTTCTGTTTTTTTTTGTTTGTTTTTCAAAACCACGTAATTCAAACTTGAAAAGTTCCCTTTCTTTGTAAATGAAATAGTCTGTGTAGACTGCTGTATCTTAAAGAAAAAAAGGCTTAGCCTATAGAAGGATCATATTATTGGTCGTTGAACTCATTGTAAATTATGTAGTGGTTTAGTAGGTTTTTCTTTTAAAATTTACCCTGGGGCTTCTCGTACATTGACAGCTAATTCTAGGGAAGGCTAATAGGAGGAAATAATGACATAGATAATTAAGTATATTTAGTTTTTAATTTGTATTTACATTTGCTTATGGATTTCCCTGGTGGCTCAAATGGTAAAGAATCTGCCTGCAATGCAGAAGACCCAAGGTTCAGTCCTTGGCTTGGGAAGACCCCTCAGAGGTGGAAATGGCTGTCCACTCCAGTATTGTTGCCTGGAGAATCCCATGGACAGAGGAGCAAGGGTCACAAAGAAATCAGACATGACTGACTCAGACATGTCTGCTGTCAAGAAACAGTAGCTGGAGAAAATGATTACAGCTTACTAGTTCAGAATGTCTCCTTTTCCATGTCCTTATTGGCAGGGCAGTAGCAGTAGAAATAGAAATAAGAATAGATTTTAAGAAGTCTCTTTAGAAAAATAAATAAAAAAGGAAAGTGACACTTTAAGTAAGACTGTTAATAAGAAGTGATGCCTGACTCTGTTATTTGCCAGTTTTAAATAATTCTTGTGAGCATTGAGAAGTAATTTTATTTTGATCAGTTAGGCTTTATCTGAGCATATGCCTTAGGATAGAATGTACTTTTTGTTCAAATTTCCAGATAATGCAAAATGCACAGAAGCAAGGCCCTCTGGCTGTCCTGCTCCTTCCTTGTGCTGCCCTACTCTTTCTCTCTCATTCATTTATCTGTCTTTCTGGAGCTAGCATCCCTGCCTTTGTGGGGAGTTCAGACGATGATCGGCCTACAGATCCTCGGGTAAGGATGTGGGTAGATATGTGTGTGGAGAGGGGAGGGTGGTGAGTCAGCCGGTGTCTAGAGGAGGATCTGGCCATTTTATTCAAATCATCCTCTAGAGCAGTTTTCCAGCCTGTCTATAAGCCCCAGTGCTTTATGCTTTCTCATCATTATTTTTACCAGTAAAAAATCACCTAACTTGATTCTACCTAAATCCAGTCCTATGCGTATTCCTACTCTGCTTACAGGGCATGGAAGGGGAGACATTTTTAACCACACATGTTGAATTCCTGGAGTTGTGTGTGTGGTGAACATCTGTAACATAGAAGAATTAACCCAGCCATTCATTCACAAGCAGCCCATTACATGATAGGAGTTTTCTGTAGAACCAAACTATACGATGATTTTTACCTTTAACCTAGTTTCAAAGGCTTTTTAAAGACTACTCATTTGCTTTGTGTATCCCAGGATTTACACAAAAAAGCCTATTATCTGACAGGTGGCACTGGCAACTTTGGAGAGTCCTTTTATGGTATAAGTAAGAGATACTGGATTAGGACCCAGGAAACCCGAGTGCTAGTTCCGACTCTGCCAATGAGTAACTAGGAACTAGCCAAGTGATGCTTGGCAACCACCCCCTGAGACCTTGTCCCTTTCTTTACAAATGAGAGGGTTTGGAATCAGTTATTTTTAGTTTTATACTTGGGACTCTGATTTATTTCATAAAATATGAAATATATATTTTAAAAAATATTTGGCATCATTTCACAACACATATATTAAGTACCAGTGTTTAGTCATATTTATCTTATGTTTGCAGGACTATTAACGATGTCAGTGATATACAAAAGCCTTCTCTGGACTTGCTTCACTGTATTGAACATCAGGTCTAATCGTAGATGCTTTGAAGCCACAGAACTTCATTTTCACTTGTGAAGAAGGGAGTCTCAGAGAAACTCATTCTGTCTTTCTGCAGAGCCTTACAGAAGTCTTCCTCTTCCGGGGGATAATACAGCATTTCTGTTTGATCTAATACACTCTAACAACCTTCTCTTTGTGATTGTACTAGCATTTTATGAGTCAACAGTAGGGAAATTTGTTATTTGTTCATTCTCCAGGACTTGCAAGGAATTAAATAGGGAAATATCCAGAGTTATTTTAATTTTTTTTGATTATTATTTTCTTTAATTACCTTTTTTTGAGGAGGGGGACGGGTTGGGGAGGGAGGGGGGCGGGCAGGCCACTTCTATTGGTCTTTCATTTATCTATTTTCATCCATCTTTGTTCTTTGGCCTGCGTGGGCCTCCCATCTCAGTGGCCCCTGTTGTCGCAGAGCACTGGCTCTGGGCACATGCGCTCCAGAGCTCCGGCTCGGTAGTTGGGCACATTGGTCCAGCCGCTCTACGGCACATGGGATCTTCCCAGGCCAGGGATCGTCCCTTGCACTGCAAGGCAGTGTCCTTACCCACAGGACCACCAGGGAAGCCCCAGTTGTTTTAAATTTGTTTTTGGCTATATTTGATCAGACATTTTGGTTTTAAAACATGTTAAATGGCCCTGACCATGCAGCTCCCAAATAAAGGGGCCACGTGCCTGCCTCCCAGCCTCCCACCACCCAGGCAACCACCGCGAACATTTTGGTGTGTTTTCTTCTTTCTTTTTCTATGCACTTATATACATATGTTAACATTTTTTTCTATGCATAGTTCTTACATACAGATTTGACATGAGACCAAATTGAGTATTTAAAAACTTATGTAAAATAAGCATTTCCACATATTGTGTAAATAGCTTCTGGTGTTAATTTTGTGATATTTGGTTCAGCTAGTGTTGATATTATAAGAGTTGCTGTTAGAGCTAAATCTTTAAAATGCAAAAATTTGAATTTTATTTATTTCTGGAATAAATAATACAAGTGACATGGCTCAAAAAAAGACATGTTAAATATATCACATGGGAATTTATCTTGTGACTCTTAATAATGCTAATGTAGATAATGTCTACAATTTACCTAAATTAATGCTGTTAAATAAAGGACACTATTAATAAGTAGGAGAAACAATCCCATGATCGTTTGTGATCCTAGTACATTTTTAAAACCTTAAGATTCTCTCAGTGATGGTATATTGTAAAGCTGTTTCCCCCACATGTGATTTTGTCCCATACGGAAGAAGACGAAAACTTACCTGATTCCTCCACCTGGACTGTGGTATTCTACTATTAAATTCCCAATGAAAGAGAGTGATAAAAAGTCCTAATAAAACATTATTTTTAAAATTTTATTTATTTATTCATTTTTGGTTATTCTGGGTTTTCACTGCTGCCACAGGCTCTTCTCTAGTTGCAGGGAGTGGGGGCTACTCTATAGTTGAGGTGAGCAGGCATCTTGTTGTGGTGACTTCTCTTATTGTGGAACTCGGGCTCTAGGGCTCATGGGCTTCAGTAGTTGTGGCTCCGAGGCTCTAGAGCACAGGCTCCACTAGTTGTGGCTCATGGACTTAGTCGCTGCACAGCATCTGGGATCTTCCTGGATGAGGGATTGAACCCATGTCTCCTGCATTGGCAGGTGAACTCTTTACCACTGAGCTACCAGGGAAGTCCTTAATGAAACATTTTAAAACATGAATCAAATGTCAGTTTTTTTAAGAAAGCAAATACCTTAGAAGTTAAAGCCTCTCTTATTTGTTGAAGCATGAGATCGGAGGCAAAACAAAGAGTTTGCTTATTGTTTGCTGAATGTTGATCACATGATACAGGGCATGAAGATAACTGGTACAAGCTGGTCTTAAGGAGCTGCAGGAAAAGAAGCCCACCCTGTATCTGTGTATATATGCAAAATTTCTTTACTTTTTTCTCTATCAGTGGTTCTCAAAATTGTCTTTGGACCAGAAGCAACATCACCTGGGAATTTCGTTAGATGTGCAGACCCTTGGGCCCTTCCCATATCTGTATAGAATCAGAAATTGTGGAAAGGCCTATAAGTCTGTTACAACAGGCTTTCAGATGATTCTGAATGATCTATGATCATAAATACAATAATTTCCAGTTTTCTTCTAGATAAAAAATATCTAGTCATTTTAGGGACAAAAAAAAAAAAAATCCAGTATAAATTTCAAGATGTTTTCCTGGTTAACACTGTATTGGCTCATTTTTATAGCTTAAATTCATGATACTGTATTTTATGTATTAATTGATTGTTTAGGGGTTTTCAAGTGTTCTTAGTTCTGCCAACAGACACACACACCCCTCAGTTTATTAAAAGACAGCAATAGAAAGTGAGTTGGATTAGTTTGCTTCTGGGCATTTTGCTATAACTTTGTATAAGTGTAATCCAGTGGTGCTCAGTAGCATAATTTCTTGGGGAACATTAAAAAGAAAACAAAAAACACTTAAGACCTCAGTTGGGCTCATCTCCAGAAATTCTCATTCAACTGATCTAGTTTGGGGGCATCAGGTTTGCAGGCATTTCAGGTTTTCATGGGCTCCCCTGTGATTATAATGTGCGTTCAGCATTGAGAGCCACTTGAGGGTAGCCCTGTGTTGGAAGATTTGCTCACCTGAGTGTATTTCCATTTCCTTCTCCAGGGGAATCTTCCGGGGCACAGGGATCAAACCCAGGGCTCCTGCACTGCAGGCAGATTCTTTACAGTCTGAGCCACCAGGAAAGCCCCAGCTACCACTTATCAGTTCCTTAAAAAAATAACAAATTGTATATCAGGTCCACTAGGTCCTTTAATTATTTTGTGTGTGATTAAAAAATAATTTGTTTTCCAATCGGTTATTGGTATTGCTGACTCATCAGCTGCGTTATTGATCATGTTTTATTACTCTTCTTTCTGCCTCTTGACTTTACTTTAAATCCTTGCTTGCCAACAGTGTATTGCATACACCTGTAGCATCTTTATCACTAGAAAGCTCATCAGAAATAAATCATTTGGGGTGCCACACCAGACGTGCTGAATCATAATCGTGTTCTAACAGTACCCCTATGAAATTTGTCTTCACGGTAAAGATTCTCTAGAATATAAAGTTTAAAGTCAGGGTGAATTTCATTTTTCTTCGGTTTTTTCCTCAACATCAACTGATCTATTCTTAACTACTTTTATGATCCGAATCATATCAGTCTCATTAAACCTATTTGTCACTTCATTTTTCAATAAGCTTTAGAATTGTAAGCGATTTTCCACACCATCTATTTTGATATCCTCACTGGCAGGTGAAGGAAATTAGGTGCAGAGAAATTAAATGACTTGGCCTAAATTACCAATACTATGGATTTGGGCATCCATAGATGCTTGCCACATATATATTTATATATACATATATATATATGTGTGTGTGTGTGTCTGTTTTCCTTTAATTGTAGGGACTTCATGATAGGGCCACTTAAAAACAATTTTGCTGTCATAATATAAACAGCTTGAAATACGAACAACTTGAAATTTGAGCTACCTGAAAAGACAGTCTTAGATTACTCAAATATGATGCATCCAAAGCACCAAAATTGTAAATACATGTTGACATTTATTTAAATGATCTATCCAAAGTGACCTTGATAATACTAACATTTCAAATTATTTGTGTGATTTAGTGGTAATGGGAAAGTAGAATATGTCATATTAAACTGAGTGAAATTTTTTTTTTTTTTTTACAGTTTTTTTTTGGGCGGGGGAGAGTGTGTTGGGGAGGGAGGGGGTGGGTGGGCCAATTCTATTGGTCTTTTATTTATCTATTTTTCATCCATCTTTGTTCTTTGGCCCATGTGGGCCTCCCATCACAGTGGCCTCTGTTGTCGCAGAGCACCGGCTCTGGGCGCATGCACTCCAGAGCTCCAGCTCGGTAGTTGGACACATTGGTCCAGCCGCCATGCAGCACATGGGATCTTCCCAGGCCAGGGATCGAACCAGCGCCCCTTGCACTGCAAGGCAGTGTCCTTACCCACCACCAGAGAAGCCCTAAACTGAGTGAAATTTGAAACGTACCATTTGTCCTTATAAATTACTAAACTTGTATCCACGCACTTCTGACGGATTGCAAAGACTTTATCATAGCACGTGTACAAATATTTGGGGCGTGTTTATGTGTTGACTCTGGGTTCATCTGGATCTGGAGATGGGCATTGTTCTTTTCCATATCCCCAAGCGATTTGAGCTTTAGATTTCAGAATCACAGATCCATTGCATATTTCTCTTACTGCATGTAAGGCTTAAGTTTGAGACCCTTGTCTCTCAATGTGATAGCTAAATTACATCAAAATCCCGAGCTGCTTCTTACAATTGCAGATTTGGGGATTTCTACCCAGACTTCCTAATAGCCTGTGTGTTGAAAAGATCTTGCAATCTACATTTTTAGTTAGCACCATGGGTGTTTCTTTTGGATACAAACATTTGAGAATCATTTCATTAGGGGATTAAATTTGTGTTTAATATGTAATCACCATCATTGAGCATTAGTTGGATACAAGGTATGGAGTACAGTGTCTGTTGGTATCCATATTATCCTGTTTTTCTTTTCTGTATTTTTTTTTTCTTTAATCTTACTTTCCCACCTGAGGATTTCAGAGAAGGATCCCAGGTGGGCCTGAGCCCACTATCACTGATAAGCAAACAGCATCTAGTTTCTCATTACAGCTTTACCACCTGTACCATAAATGTCTGGAAAGAGATAGCCGCAGGTGCTGGCAGTGCAGAAAAGTGACAAGTGCAGCTAGCTCGGGGTGTGAAAACATCACCATGAACAGTAATCGACCACAAAAACATTGCTTATAACTTCTCTTTCAAGAGGAGGCTTTTCCTGTACCCCTTGTTGGTGCTCATCAGAGTCCCAAGGACAGAACTAAATTTTTTTGAATGGTGTTGGTAATAGTTTATTTCCTTCAGTAGTTTGCATTTCTGCAGTTGAGCCATACACTCTCAAACAAATAAATGTCTAATTTTTCTCAACAAATCAAAAGTATTAATTTCATAAAGTGGCAGACTTTGAAAACCTGAAGATCTCTCTCTTTATTGCCGATAACCAATCAGGATTCTACCAAGATTGCACTCTTTAATTAGTAAGATGCCAGACTGTCCCCACATCACCACTTTTGTGGGTGGGAGATAACCAACAGCAAGTGACCAATTTTGAATTACTAAACTTGTATCCACGCACTTCTGACGGATTGCAAAGACTTTATCATAGCACGTGTACAAATATTTGGGGCGTGTTTATGTGTTGACTCTGGGTTCATCTGGATCTGGAGATGGGCATTGTTCTTTTCCATATCCCCAAGCGATTTGAGCTTTAGATTTCAGAATCACAGATCCATTGCATATTTCTCTTACTGCATGTAAGGCTTAAGTTTGAGACCCTTGTCTCTCAATGTGATAGCTAAATTACATCAAAATCCCGAGCTGCTTCTTACAATTGCAGATTTGGGGATTTCTACCCAGACTTCCTAATAGCCTGTGTGTTGAAAAGATCTTGCAATCTACATTTTTAGTTAGCACCATGGGTGTTTCTTTTGGATACAAACATTTGAGAATCATTTCATTAGGGGATTAAATTTGTGTTTAATATGTAATCACCATCATTGAGCATTAGTTGGATACAAGGTATGGAGTACAGTGTCTGTTGGTATCCATATTATCCTGTTTTTCTTTTCTGTATTTTTTTTTCTTTAATCTTACTTTCCCACCTGAGGATTTCAGAGAAGGATCCCAGGTGGGCCTGAGCCCACTATCACTGATAAGCAAACAGCATCTAGTTTCTCATTACAGCTTTACCACCTGTACCATAAATGTCTGGAAAGAGATAGCCGCAGGTGCTGGCAGTGCAGAAAAGTGACAAGTGCAGCTAGCTCGGGGTGTGAAAACATCACCATGAACAGTAATCGACCACAAAAACATTGCTTATAACTTCTCTTTCAAGAGGAGGCTTTTCCTGTACCCCTTGTTGGTGCTCATCAGAGTCCCAAGGACAGAACTAAATTTTTTTGAATGGTGTTGGTAATAGTTTATTTCCTTCAGTAGTTTGCATTTCTGCAGTTGAGCCATACACTCTCAAACAAATAAATGTCTAATTTTTCTCAACAAATCAAAAGTATTAATTTCATAAAGTGGCAGACTTTGAAAACCTGAAGATCTCTCTCTTTATTGCCGATAACCAACCAAATCTAGGATTCTACCAAGATTGCACTCTTTAATTAGTAAAAGATGCCAGACTGTCCCCACATCACCACTTTTTGTGGGTGGGAGGGATCATTAACCAACAGCAAGTGACCTTAACTTTCTGAATTATCTCCCTGTTAGCCCCCACCCCAATTCATGGTGTTCCCATTTCATAGTGTGATTTTAGAGGACTCCTTGCTTGAATAGCTTACTTGCAAATAGTCATAATTCACTTCAAAACACAAGATATTATTTGCATATGGAAGATAAAGGTTTAAACCTGAGCTGTTTCACAACTCTATAGCAATAAAGCTGAGTATTCCCCAAGTTTGTCACAGTTACAGTATGCCTTCTCAGCTTCATTTTCTTCCTTTCTTCAAATGATGGGATGAAACTCTGCAATATTCCAGATCATTTCTTGTCTCAATCTTATTTTACTCATCTGTAAATGGGAACAACTATTTTTGCCCTTATCTCAGTATAAAATGGGATAATGGTCATAAAGCCTTTGATGCAGAGAAAGTACAGAGTACACAGTACATAGCACAGCTCTTTTTATGAGCTGCTATTTACTGAGAGTTTTGTGTTAGGATATAGGTTCCAAGTTGAGGCGTGACCAACTCCTGGTTTGCTCAGAACATTCCCAGTTTTAGTGTTGAAAGCCCCATATCTTGGAATGGCTTCAGTTCTGGGATGGCTCCTCACCCTAGTGCTGGAAGCATTCTGGAGATAATGACTTCAAAAAGGTAGCTGAGTTTCCTCACAGATAATGGTTACAATGGACAGAAACAGGCAGGGCTGATATTCTGGTTGCACAGTGCTAAAACCCGTCTTTGTTGTTACATGAAAGTTCTCTTTCAAGAGGAGGCTTTTCCTGTACCCTTGTTGGTGCTCATCAGAGTCCCAAGGACAGAACTAAATTTTTGAATGGTGTTGGTAATAGTTTATTTCCTTCAGTAGTTTGCATTTCTGCAGTTGAGCCATACACTCTCAAACAAATAAATGTCTAATTTTTCTCAACAAATCAAAAGTATTAATTTCATAAAGTGGCAGACTTTGAAAACCTGAAGATCTCTCTCTTTATTGCCGATAACCAACCAAATCTAGGATTCTACCAAGATTGCACTCTTTAATTAGTAAAAGATGCCAGACTGTCCCCACATCACCACTTTTTGTGGGTGGGAGGGATCATTAACCAACAGCAAGTGACCTTAACTTTCTGAATTATCTCCCTGTTAGCCCCCACCCCAATTCATGGTGTTCCCATTTCATAGTGTGATTTTAGAGGACTCCTTGCTTGAATAGCTTACTTGCAAATAGTCATAATTCACTTCAAAACACAAGATATTATTTGCATATGGAAGATAAAGGTTTAAACCTGAGCTGTTTCACAACTCTATAGCAATAAAGCTGAGTATTCCCCAAGTTTGTCACAGTTACAGTATGCCTTCTCAGCTTCATTTTCTTCCTTTCTTCAAATGATGGGATGAAACTCTGCAATATTCCAGATCATTTCTTGTCTCAATCTTATTTTACTCATCTGTAAATGGGAACAACTATTTTTGCCCTTATCTCAGTATAAAATGGGATAATGGTCATAAAGCCTTTGATGCAGAGAAAGTACAGAGTACACAGTACATAGCACAGCTCTTTTTATGAGCTGCTATTTACTGAGAGTTTTGTGTTAGGATATAGGTTCCAAGTTGAGGCGTGACCAACTCCTGGTTTGCTCAGAACATTCCCAGTTTTAGTGTTGAAAGCCCCATATCTTGGAATGGCTTCAGTTCTGGGATGGCTCCTCACCCTAGTGCTGGAAGCATTCTGGAGATAATGACTTCAAAAAGGTAGCTGAGTTTCCTCACAGATAATGGTTACAATGGACAGAAACAGGCAGGGCTGATATTCTGGTTGCACAGTGCTAAAACTGTCTTTGTTGTTACATGGTTCCTGGTTTGTGCTTCTGTCCTGTGGTCCAGGATGTTAATCATTACCAGTCCCCATTCCAGCGAGCAGGAACGTGAAAAGTGAAAGCTCTAAGGACATAAATGAGAAATTGCATGTACCGCTCGACTTCCCGTTTACTAGAACTAGCTTTTGTGGCTAAACTAACCCCTAGAGAGACTGGGAAATGTCTTTAGTCTTTTAGGTTATGAGCCAAGCTAAAGTAGAGGATTCCATTATTAGGAAAGAGAAGAAAATATATGCCAGGACTGGCGCTTATGTGCCGCTGTATGGAATCCAACAAATTCTGATTTCCTTTCATATTCTGTTTATTTAATAAATGTAATTTTCTTGGGCATTTACAATATTGCTGTGAATGTGTAAGAAGTTAAATAAGATGAAAAAAGGCCCCTAGACTTAAGGAAAAGCTGTAATGAAATCTATACTTTGACTTGATTACTTTCTCCAAATGCAGTATCCATTACCCCAGAAATTCTCTTCAGAAATAAAGTGTATAACTATCTCCATTGCCTCAGGAAAATCTTTTGATTTAGACTTTTGTTCAAAATAAGGCGATAGATGTAATTACAAGTCCACTCATTTCAGATTAAAGGACAAAACGAGGCCATTAGTGGAACTATACATGGTCCAACTGTGTATCCTGGTTCAGAATCACAATGTCAATCATTCATTGAATAAATCTTCATGGTTAGGCAGTGGGAATAAAAACACATATCAACCTCTACTATCATTTCTACTCTTTTGGAGCTTAAACTGTGTTATAGGAAAGTAGATTTTTAAAATAAATTTTCATTTAATTAAAAGCACTATTAATGATGCCCAACTAGTTTTACTTTGCTGTATTTATTTTTATTTTACTGGATGACATTTTCCAAGGCTTTACTAATAGAATGTGCTTTGAAGAGAGATGAAATTATTCAACACTATTTCATATAGTACCAAGGTCAGAACCCCATAGTGCTTGGAATGGCTTCAGTTCTGGGATGGCTCCTCACCCTAGTGCTGGAAGCATTCTGGAGATAATGACTTCAAAAAGGTAGCTGAGTTTCCTCACAGATAATGGTTACAATGGACAGAAACAGGCAGGGCTGATATTCTGGTTGCACAGTGCTAAAACTGTCTTTGTTGTTACATGGTTCCTGGTTTGTGCTTCTGTCCTGTGGTCCAGGATGTTAATCATTACCAGTCCCCATTCCAGCGAGCAGGAACGTGAAAAGTGAAAGCTCTAAGGACATAAATGAGAAATTGCATGTACCGCTCGACTTCCCGTTTACTAGAACTAGCTTTTGTGGCTAAACTAACCCCTAGAGAGACTGGGAAATGTCTTTAGTCTTTTAGGTTATGAGCCAAGCTAAAGTAGAGGATTCCATTATTAGGAAAGAGAAGAAAAATATATGCCATGACTGTCTCTTATATGCCTCTGTATGGAATCCAACAAATTCTGATTTCCTTTCATATTCTGTTTATTTAATAAATGTAATTTTCTTGGGCATTTACAATATTGCTGTGAATGTGTAAGAAGTTAAATAAGATGAAAAAAGGCCCCTAGACTTAAGGAAAAGCTGTAATGAAATCTATACTTTGACTTGATTACTTTCTCCAAATGCAGTATCCATTACCCCAGAAATTCTCTTCAGAAATAAAGTGTATAACTATCTCCATTGCCTCAGGAAAATCTTTTGATTTAGACTTTTGTTCAAAATAAGGCGATAGATGTAATTACAAGTCCACTCATTTCAGATTAAAGGACAAAACGAGGCCATTAGTGGAACTATACATGGTCCAACTGTGTATCCTGGTTCAGAATCACAATGTCAATCATTCATTGAATAAATCTTCATGGTTAGGCAGTGGGAATAAAAACACATATCAACCTCTACTATCATTTCTACTCTTTTGGAGCTTAAACTGTGTTATAGGAAAGTAGATTTTTAAAATAAATTTTCATTTAATTAAAAGCACTATTAATGATGCCCAACTAGTTTTTACTTTGCTGTATTTATTTTTATTTTACTGGATGACATTTTCCAAGGCTTTACTAATAGAATGTGCTTTGAAGAGAGATGAAATTATTCAACACTATTTCATATAGTACCAAGGTCAACCTGTGGTGTCAGTCATGACTGATATATTTTCTTTTCTTACTGCAGTTCACATCATACTCAATGCCAAGGAAACGTAAAAGTACCAAGATATTTGGCTATTCAGCTTGGTAGACTACATAATCTGCTTTGAGGACTAAATCACTCACTTTGATTTTTCTAAATAGGCCAATACACGACATACAGACATGATCTTAAATTTCCCATTAGCCCTTGTTTTTCCTTTATTGCAAAAACAGTTTTGATTAATTCTTGTTTAGAATGATAGATTCTGAATTGCTGAGCTGCTGGAATGGTAGGCTGTCAAAACCTGAGTTCTTACTTGTGGTTTGTGTGCTTATCATATTTTTTCCTATATAGTGTATCCTTATGTTTAGTTCAGAGTTATTAATGATCCAACTTCAAATAGAAAAAAACAGAAAAATGATTCTTTCAAGTGGTGGTCAAAGGTGATGTCCCCCTCCCCCTTTTTTTTAGTAAAATTGCCAGAGGTCTAGCGTGGTATTAGACTCTGATATCTGAGAAAATGGAAACTGTGTGGATTCATAAAGTATATTGGTCATCTTGAAAAATCTCAGGGGTATACTGGTGTGTTCCTATGTTAAATTTCAGCTTATCTGAACCATTTTTGCTTAGAAGCAGGAACAAACTATAGTTGATCTAGATCAACCCTTGGTTGTTGGCTTGAGGGCACTAAAGTTAAAATTGTCCAGCTTAACGATGGATCAAGTCCACTCATTTCAGATTAAAGGACAAACGAGGCCATTAGTGGAACTATACATGGTCCAACTGTGTATCCTGGTTCAGAATCACAATGTCAATCATTCATTGAATAAATCTTCATGGTTAGGCAGTGGGAATAAAAACACATATCAACCTCTACTATCATTTCTACTCTTTTGGAGCTTAAACTGTGTTATAGGAAAGTAGATTTTTAAAATAAATTTTCATTTAATTAAAAGCACTATTAATGATGCCCAACTAGTTTTACTTTGCTGTATTTATTTTTATTTTACTGGATGACATTTTCCAAGGCTTTACTAATAGAATGTGCTTTGAAGAGAGATGAAATTATTCAACACTATTTCATATAGTACCAAGGTCAACCTGTGGTGTCAGTCATGACTGATATATTTTCTTTTCTTACTGCAGTTCACATCATACTCAATGCCAAGGAAACGTAAAAGTACCAAGATATTTGGCTATTCAGCTTGGTAGACTACATAATCTGCTTTGAGGACTAAATCACTCACTTTGATTTTTCTAAATAGGCCAATACACGACATACAGACATGATCTTAAATTTCCCATTAGCCCTTGTTTTTCCTTTATTGCAAAAACAGTTTTGATTAATTCTTGTTTAGAATGATAGATTCTGAATTGCTGAGCTGCTGGAATGGTAGGCTGTCAAAACCTGAGTTCTTACTTGTGGTTTGTGTGCTTATCATATTTTTTCCTATATAGTGTATCCTTATGTTTAGTTCAGAGTTATTAATGATCCAACTTCAAATAGAAAAAACAAAAAAATGATTCTTTCAAGTGGTGGTCAAAGGTGATGTCCCTCCCCTTTTTTAGTAAAATTGCCAGAGGTCTAGCGTGGTATTAGACTCTGATATCTGAGAAAATGGAAACTGTGTGGATTCATAAAGTATATTGGTCATCTTGAAAAATCTCAGGGGTATACTGGTGTGTTCCTATGTTAAATTTCAGCTTATCTGAACCATTTTTGCTTAGAAGCAGGAACAAACTATAGTTGATCTAGATCAATTTTTTTCTGGTGCTCTTAAGAGCTTACAACAGTTTTAGGGACTTTGCAAGGGCACTTTTGCAAATGAGTATTTGCAGAGACAACATATAGGTACACCCGGATATCCTTGTTGTTTTGCCCAAATTAATTCACAATTAAATGTTAAATGGCTTCCGTATAGTGAGGGGTAACAAATTTATTAAAACTAGCATTGTTTCTTTTCTTGAGTTCAGCCTTAGAAATAATTTTTATGTAAAAAAATTATATAAAGAATAAACAGTGGACTGATAGGCAACCTGAAAATTATTTTATTGTTGTTGTTCATTTGCTAAGTTGTGTCCGACTGTTTGCGACCTCATGGACTGCAGCACAGCAGACTCCTCTGTCCTTCAGTATCTCTAGGAGTTAGCTCAGATTCATATCCATTGAGAATTTGTGTGGAGACTTTGAATTTGGGGTTGTCTTCAGTATTCTGGCAGTGAGGTACAGTCAAGTAGCAGTAGAATTTAAGAAGCCAAGAGAGAATTTGGAGTTAGGGGATCCGTAGTATCAAGCGTGAGAGAGAAGTCCAGTCAGGTAAGTTCTGGGAAAAAAGGCATTTGTGTGAACATTAGGAGATAAGTTGGGCTTCTGGGGTGACACAGTGGTAAAGAATCTTCCTGCCAAAGCAGGAGACACAGAAGATGTTGGTTTGATCTCTGGGTCAGGAAGATTTCTTGGAGGAGGAAATGACAGCCCAAACATTCCAAGGACAGAGGAGCCTGGCGTGCTGCAGTCCTTGCGGTCATAAAGAGTTGGATGCCTGAGCAGGAAGTGCATTTTTCCCAACTGCATTAGATTGTGCTGTATCTTTACAAGGACTGAGCCTTTTAAATGGCATCCTTACTGATTTCATTAAAGGAAAAATCTCACTTTCCTAATTATTCAGCAATCTTTATTTGTTTTTACAACGATGTTTTTTGAGGTGGACCATTTTTAAAGACTTTATTGAATTGGTTACAGTATTGCTTCTGTTTTCTGGTTTAGTGACCATTTTAAAGACCATTGGTTACATTTTGCTTAGAAGCAGGAACAAACTATAGTTGATCTAGATCAATTTTTTTCTGGTGCTCTTAAGAGCTTACAACAGTTTTAGGGACTTTGCAAGGGCACTTTTGCAAATGAGTATTTGCAGAGACAACATATAGGTACACCCGGATATCCTTGTTGTTTTGCCCAAATTAATTCACAATTAAATGTTAAATGGCTTCCGTATAGTGAGGGGTAACAAATTTATTAAAACTAGCATTGTTTCTTTTCTTGAGTTCAGCCTTAGAAATAATTTTTATGTAAAAAAATTATATAAAGAATAAACAGTGGACTGATAGGCAACCTGAAAATTATTTTATTGTTGTTGTTCATTTGCTAAGTTGTGTCCGACTGTTTGCGACCTCATGGACTGCAGCACAGCAGACTCCTCTGTCCTTCAGTATCTCTAGGAGTTAGCTCAGATTCATATCCATTGAGAATTTGTGTGGAGACTTTGAATTTGGGGTTGTCTTCAGTATTCTGGCAGTGAGGTACAGTCAAGTAGCAGTAGAATTTAAGAAGCCAAGAGAGAATTTGGAGTTAGGGGATCCGTAGTATCAAGCGTGAGAGAGAAGTCCAGTCAGGTAAGTTCTGGGAAAAAAGGCATTTGTGTGAACATTAGGAGATAAGTTGGGCTTCTGGGGTGACACAGTGGTAAAGAATCTTCCTGCCAAAGCAGGAGACACAGAAGATGTTGGTTTGATCTCTGGGTCAGGAAGATTTCTTGGAGGAGGAAATGACAGCCCAAACATTCCAAGGACAGAGGAGCCTGGCGTGCTGCAGTCCTTGCGGTCATAAAGAGTTGGATGCCTGAGCAGGAAGTGCATTTTTCCCAACTGCATTAGATTGTGCTGTATCTTTACAAGGACTGAGCCTTTTAAATGGCATCCTTACTGATTTCATTAAAGGAAAAATCTCACTTTCCTAATTATTCAGCAATCTTTATTTGTTTTTACAACGATGTTTTTTGAGGTGGACCATTTTTAAAGACTTTATTGAATTGGTTACAGTATTGCTTCTGTTTTCTGGTTTAGTGTTTTAGCCCCGAGGCATGTGTAATCTTAACTCCCTGACCAGGGATAGAACCCATACTTCCTGCCTTAGAAGCCAGGAGTTTTTTTTTTCTTGAGTGTAGAGCCAGTTCTGTATTTTTAACACTTCACAGTGAGTGAACAGCATTAAGTTGTTCTTTCCTCATTTACTTATGGTATTTCTTTCATCTATTATGTTCTATTCAAGAAATTTCTTACAGGCTACCATTAACTTGAATTAAGATTATTGGGCTAGTTCCATAGTGTTTTTTTTTTTTTAATTATTTTATTTTCAATTGAAATACAGTTGATTTACAATGTTGTATTTATTTCTGCTATGCAGAAAGTGATTCAGATGTTTGTGTATGTGTGTGTGTGTGTGTGTGTGTGTGTGTGCACATGTTCTTTTTCATATTCTTTTCCATTTTGGTTTCTCTCTAGATATTGAATATAGTTTCCTGTGCTATACAGTGGGACCTTGTTGTTTATCCATTTGATATATAATAGCTTACTTCTGCTAATCCCAACCTCCCACTCCATCCCTTTCCCACTACCTCTCCCCTTGGCAACCACAAATCTGCTCTCTATGTCTGTGAGTCTTTCTGTTTTATAGACAGGTCCCTTTTTGTCATAGTTTAGATTCCACATGCAAATGGTATCATATGGTATTTATCTTTCTCTTTCCGACTTCGTATGATCATCTCTAGTTTCACCCATGTTGCTGCAAATGGCATTTTGTTCTATTTTATGGCTGACTACTATTCCATTAAAAATATAGATAGATAGGTAGATATCTATCTATCTATCTATACACAACACATATACAAATAGTGTTTTAATTAAGAAATATTTGCCTTTTTGTCCAACTCATTTCATTTTCAAAAGTATATTCTCTCTCCTTACCTGTTCTAAACAAATACATATGGGTGTAGTTTGGTCAAATTCCAGACAAATAAAGCCATCCGTTGGAATTTTGAGAGGAATTTTGTTCAAAAGTCTTTAACGCAATCTTTATTTGTGTTTACAACGATGTTTTTTGAGGTGGACCATTTTTAAAGACTTTATTGAATTGGTTACAGTATTGCTTCTGTTTTCTGGTTTAGTGTTTTAGCCCCGAGGCATGTGTAATCTTAACTCCCTGACCAGGGATAGAACCCATACTTCCTGCCTTAGAAGCCAGGAGTTTTTTTTTTCTTGAGTGTAGAGCCAGTTCTGTATTTTTAACACTTCACAGTGAGTGAACAGCATTAAGTTGTTCTTTCCTCATTTACTTATGGTATTTCTTTCATCTATTATGTTCTATTCAAGAAATTTCTTACAGGCTACCATTAACTTGAATTAAGATTATTGGGCTAGTTCCATAGTGTTTTTTTTTTTTTAATTATTTTATTTTCAATTGAAATACAGTTGATTTACAATGTTGTATTTATTTCTGCTATGCAGAAAGTGATTCAGATGTTTGTGTATGTGTGTGTGTGTGTGTGTGTGTGTGTGCACATGTTCTTTTTCATATTCTTTTCCATTTTGGTTTCTCTCTAGATATTGAATATAGTTTCCTGTGCTATACAGTGGGACCTTGTTGTTTATCCATTTGATATATAATAGCTTACTTCTGCTAATCCCAACCTCCCACTCCATCCCTTTCCCACTACCTCTCCCCTTGGCAACCACAAATCTGCTCTCTATGTCTGTGAGTCTTTCTGTTTTATAGACAGGTCCCTTTTTGTCATAGTTTAGATTCCACATGCAAATGGTATCATATGGTATTTATCTTTCTCTTTCCGACTTCGTATGATCATCTCTAGTTTCACCCATGTTGCTGCAAATGGCATTTTGTTCTATTTTATGGCTGACTACTATTCCATTAAAAATATAGATAGATAGGTAGATATCTATCTATCTATCTATACACAACACATATACAAATAGTGTTTTAATTAAGAAATATTTGCCTTTTTGTCCAACTCATTTCATTTTCAAAAGTATATTCTCTCTCCTTACCTGTTCTAAACAAATACATATGGGTGTAGTTTGGTCAAATTCCAGACAAATAAAGCCATCCGTTGGAATTTTGAGAGGAATTTTATTCAGTCTGTTTATAATATGGAAAGGATTGATTTTTTCAGAATATTGTATTCCATTGAAATAACATTTCTATATACCCAGTATTCTATTCCTGTAGCTCAGCTGGTAAAGAATCTGCCTTCAATGCAGGAGACCCTGGTATAATCCCTGGGTAGGGAAGATTTCCTGGATAAGGGAAAGGCTATCCATTGCAAGATTCTTGGACTTCCCTGGTGGCTCAGACAGTGAAGAATCTGCCTGCAATGTGGGAGACCTAAGTTTGATCCCTAGGTTAGGAAGATCCTCTGGAGAAAGGAAAGAATACTCCAGTATTCCTGCCTGCTGAATTCCATGGCTCGTCCATGGGTCACAAAGAGTTCAACACAACTGAGCAATTACACTTTCAGTATTCTTTTCATGTATATCTTCAGGAAAGACTTGTCATAATTAGCATATCCAACATATATCTTTTTTAGTTAATTTTAAAGCATTTTATGTATTTTGTTGTTACAGTGAATGAGATCTTTCTAAATCACATTTTTAAAAATAATATTTACTATTTTTATTAAGAATAGAGTAACTTCTTGTATTCTTTATTTTAGAAGAGTAACTTTTCTGTAATGTGTCCAATGTAGACAAATTAAATTAAAATATCTTAGCTTCCTTGGCAGCTCAGTGGTAAAGAGTTCGCCTGTAAGAGACATGGGTTTGATTCCTGATCCGGGAAGATCCCACATGCTGCAGAGCAACTAAGTCCATGAGCCACAACTAGTGAGCCTGTGCTCTGGAGCCTTGGAGCCTCAACTATTGAGCCCATATGTCGCAACTGCTGAAGCCCATGAGCCCTAAAGCCTGAGTTCCACAGCAAGAGAAGTCACCGCAACAAGAAGCCTGCTCACTTCAACTAGAGAGTAGCCTCTACTCCCTGCAACTAGAGAAGAGTCTAGCAGTGGTACAAACCCAGAATGGCCAAACACTGTTAATAAAGCACTGTTAAAAATAAAAAACACCTCTTATAATTCATACTATCCAGAAAAAAACACTGCCTTTTGGTGCTTATCATTCTTGTGTATAATATTTATATGTATATATCTTTTATAAAGTGATACATTAAATGAGGGACTTCCCCAATGACTCAGTGGTAAAACTGCCTGCAATGCAGGAGACTCAGGTTTAATCCTCAAGTTGGAAAGATTCCACAGAGGAGGAAATGGCAACCCACTCCAGTATTCTTGCCTGGGAAATCCCATGGACAGAAGAGCCTGGTGGGCCACAGTTCATGGAATCACAGATTTGGACACAACTGAGCATGATAAACACATTACATGGTAATGTTTAGTGGCCTATTTTTTTTTTTTAATTTTTATTCTTTACAGAGTTTTGTTGTTTACTGGCACACATTGACCTGAAACCACCATAGGTGTACATATGTCCCCCAACTCTCGAACCTCCCCTACCACCCCACCCCTCCAGGTTGCCACAGAGCGCCTGTCGAGATCCCTTAGTCCCACAGTATATTCCTCTCCCTCACCCCAGTGTCCATAAGACTGTTCTCCATGTCTGCATCTCCATTGGTGCTCTGCATATTCATTTATCAGCACCATCTTTTTAGATTCCATATATGTGTGTCATATACAATATTTATCTTTCTCTCTCTGACATACTTCACTCTGTATAGTAGGTTCTGGATTCATCCACTTCATTAGGACTGATTCAAATGCATTTTTTTTTTTTTTAATAGCTGAGGAATAGTCCATTGTATATATGTACCACAGCTTCTTTATCCACACATTTGTCCATGGACATCTAGGTTGCTTCCATGTTCTAGCTATTGTAAATAGTGCTGCAATGAACAATGGTATACATGTGTCTCTTTCAAGTTTGATTTCCTCAGGGTGAATGCTTAGGATTAGGTTTGCTGGGTCATATGGTGGTTCTTTTCCTAGTTTTTTGAGGAATTGCCATAGTGGCTGTATCAGTTTACATTCCCATCAACAGTGCAAGAGGCTTCCATTTTTCTTTTCCACACCCTCTCACAGCATTTAGTTTGTTTGTAGATTGTTAATAAAGCACTGTTAAAAATAAAAAACACCTCTTATAATTCATACTATCCAGAAAAAAACACTGCCTTTTGGTGCTTATCATTCTTGTGTATAATATTTATATGTATATATCTTTTATAAAGTGATACATTAAATGAGGGACTTCCCCAATGACTCAGTGGTAAAACTGCCTGCAATGCAGGAGACTCAGGTTTAATCCTCAAGTTGGAAAGATTCCACAGAGGAGGAAATGGCAACCCACTCCAGTATTCTTGCCTGGGAAATCCCATGGACAGAAGAGCCTGGTGGGCCACAGTTCATGGAATCACAGATTTGGACACAACTGAGCATGATAAACACATTACATGGTAATGTTTAGTGGCCTATTTTTTTTTTTTTTAATTTTTATTCTTTACAGAGTTTTGTTGTTTACTGGCACACATTGACCTGAAACCACCATAGGTGTACATATGTCCCCAACTCTCGAACCTCCCCTACCACCCCACCCCTCCAGGTTGCCACAGAGCGCCTGTCGAGATCCCTTAGTCCCACAGTATATTCCTCTCCCTCACCCCAGTGTCCATAAGACTGTTCTCCATGTCTGCATCTCCATTGGTGCTCTGCATATTCATTTATCAGCACCATCTTTTTAGATTCCATATATGTGTGTCATATACAATATTTATCTTTCTCTCTCTGACATACTTCACTCTGTATAGTAGGTTCTGGATTCATCCACTTCATTAGGACTGATTCAAATGCATTTTTTTTTTTTTTAATAGCTGAGGAATAGTCCATTGTATATATGTACCACAGCTTCTTTATCCACACATTTGTCCATGGACATCTAGGTTGCTTCCATGTTCTAGCTATTGTAAATAGTGCTGCAATGAACAATGGTATACATGTGTCTCTTTCAAGTTTGATTTCCTCAGGGTGAATGCTTAGGATTAGGTTTGCTGGGTCATATGGTGGTTCTTTTCCTAGTTTTTTGAGGAATTGCCATAGTGGCTGTATCAGTTTACATTCCCATCAACAGTGCAAGAGGCTTCATTTTTCTCCACACCCTCTCCAGCATTTATTGTTTGTAGACTTTTTGATGATGGCCATTCAGACTGGTGTGAGGTGATATCTCATTGTAGTTTTGATTTGCATTTCTCTAACAATGAGTGATGTTGAGCATCTTTTCATGTGTTTTTTGGCTATCTGTATGTCTTATTTGGAGAGATACCTGTTTAGGTCCTTTTCCCATTTTTTCATTGGGTTGTTTGTTTTTTTGGTGTTGAGTTTTTTGAACTGCTTGTGTATTTTGGAAGTTAATTCTTTGTCAGTTGTTTCATTTGCTATTATTTTCTCTTATTCTGAGGGTTGTCTTTTCATCTTGTTTATAGTTTCTTTTGCGGTGCAAAAATTCCTAAGTTTAATTAGGTCCCCCTTGTTTATTTTTGTTTTTATTTCCATTATTCAAGGCGGCAGGTCATAGAAGATCCTGCTTTGATTTATGTCATCAAGTGTTTTGCCTGTGTTTTCCTCTAAGAGTTTTATGGTTTCTGGTCTTACAGTTAGGTCTTTAATCCATTTTGAGTTTTATCTTTGTGTATGGTGTTAGGAAGTGTTCCAACTTCATTCTTTTACAAGTAGCTGTCCAGTTTTCCCAGCACCATTTGTTGAAGAGGCCGTCTTTGCCCCATTGTGTTTTCTTGCCTCCTTTGTCAAAAATAAGGCACCATAAGTGTGTGGGCTTATCTCTGGGCTCTCTATCTTGTTCCATTGGTCTGTATTTCTGTGTTTGTACTAGTACCATACTGTCTTGATGACTGTCACTTTGTAGTATAGTCTGAAGTCAGGAAGGTTAATTCCTCCAGTTGCATTCTTCTTTCTCAAGACGGCTTTGGCTATCTGGGGTCTTTTGTGTTTTTTCATTCTCTTGACGTTATCTTTCTCAGAGGAGAAGATTTTAGTATTAATGAAGTCCAACCCTTCAGAATGTTGACACATTCTGATTTTTATTGACCAGCAAGAGTCATACCATTTATTGTTAGCTATGTTAGTCATTCTATTATCCATAACGATGATATTTATAAAGTTAAAGTGCTAATGTCATCCATCATAATTAACTTTGTATCTGAATAGTGAGTAACACGCTTGTGCACTTGATGCTTCTTCGTTGGTAATTAGTTTTTTTTTTTTTTTAATCATGAAGACATATGACAACGTAGTAGACCTTATTTTTAGAAGATATTTTGTCACGTGAATATTGGTATTTCTGACTAGTTCTATATTTTATCTATACAGAATCTATGTATCTTTTCTAACCTTATTTTATTATATGACAGCCACTGGTGGCTCACATGGTCAAGTATCTACCTGCAATGTAGGACATCTGGGTTCAATCTCTGGGTTGGAAAGATGCCCTGAAGAAGGGAATGGCTGCCCACTCCAGTATTTTTGCCTGGAGAGCTCCATGGACAGAGGAGCCTGGCAGGCTACAATCCATTAGGTCCCAAAGGGTTGGACAGGACTGAGCGACTAATACACATACACACACAGACACATGCACACATGGTACAATGCTAATTTAGAAGTTCCCCAGTCACATTCATCATACTGAAACTTCTCACTGGAGACTACCATTTTGGATGGTAAGGAGACAGAACATTTTCATCGTCACAAAAGTTCTGTTGGGCAGCACTGTTCTAGAGCATAGACAGTTGTGCATGAAATGGTCATTTTGTATGATTTCTTTTTACTCTGCAGTAGTTACTAAAATATTAAAAGAGGAAAAGTATTAAATTCAGTGAAAGCATTTGTTTCCCTGCTATTATTTTTTGTTTTGTTTCTTAGTGTTTTATGATAATAATAGTTTTAACTATGGCTGAAGGAGTTGAATATCTCACCATTTGCTTATTTGAATGCAAAATACAGTTGGCAGAGCAGTTGTCTAGCATTGGTCCATCATCCTGTGTGTCTTCTTGGACATGCCAGCAGTAACAGACACTATTAAGCACAGCAGTGGGCAGTTCTACTTTGGGGAAGATTTTGAGGTTTATCTGGGGTCTTTTGTGTTTCATTCTCTTGACGTTATCTTTCTCAGAGGAGAAGATTTTAGTATTAATGAAGTCCAATCCTTCAGAATGTTGACACATTCTGATTTTTATTGACCAGCAAGAGTCATACCATTTATTGTTAGCTATGTTAGTCATTCTATTATCCATAACGATGATATTTATAAAGTTAAAGTGCTAATGTCATCCATCATAATTAACTTTGTATCTGAATAATGAGTAACACGCTTGTGCACTTGATGCTTCTTCGTTGGTAATTAGTTTTTTTTTTTTTTAATCATGAAGACATATGACAACGTAGTAGACCTTATTTTTAGAAGATATTTTGTCACGTGAATATTGGTATTTCTGACTAGTTCTATATTTTATCTATACAGAATCTATGTATCTTTTCTAACCTTATTTTATTATATGACAGCCACTGGTGGCTCACATGGTCAAGTATCTACCTGCAATGTAGGACATCTGGGTTCAATCTCTGGGTTGGAAAGATGCCCTGAAGAAGGGAATGGCTGCCCACTCCAGTATTTTTGCCTGGAGAGCTCCATGGACAGAGGAGCCTGGCAGGCTACAATCCATTAGGTCCCAAAGGGTTGGACAGGACTGAGCGACTAATACACATACACACACAGACACATGCACACATGGTACAATGCTAATTTAGAAGTTCCCCAGTCACATTCATCATACTGAAACTTCTCACTGGAGACTACCATTTTGGATGGTAAGGAGACAGAACATTTTCATCGTCACAAAAGTTCTGTTGGGCAGCACTGTTCTAGAGCATAGACAGTTGTGCATGAAATGGTCATTTTGTATGATTTCTTTTTACTCTGCAGTAGTTACTAAAATATTAAAAGAGGAAAAGTATTAAATTCAGTGAATGCATTTTTTTCCCTGCTATTATTTTTTGTTTTGTTTCTTAGTGTTTTATGATAATAATAGTTTTAACTATGGCTGAAGGAGTTGAATATCTCACCATTTGCTTATTTGAATGCAAAATACAGTTGGCAGAGCAGTTGTCTAGCATTGGTCCATCATCCTGTGTGTCTTCTTGGACATGCCAGCAGTAACAGACACTATTAAGCACAGCAGTGGGCAGTTCTACTGCAATAACTGCATCTGCATAGATTTCACTCTTAGAATTAATGTCTACTTAAAATTCTTAATTGTTTCCTCCTTGCCATGGGCAGAAGGTGTGACTTCACTGGTAGCTCAGTTGGTAAAAAATCCACCTGCAGTGCAGAAGATCCAGGTTCCATCCCTGGATTGGGAAGATCCCCTGGAGAAGGAAATGGCAACCCACTCCAGTATTCTTGCCTGGAAAATCCCGTGGACAGAGAAGCCTGGCAGACTACAGTCTTTCAGTCACAGGAGCTGTACACAACTTAGCAGCTAGCCCACTATCACCATGGACAGAAGGCTACACCAGAGAGACATATATGGAGAGACAACACAGGAGGGTAAAGGCTTGGAAAGTTTTCTCCAAGATTGATGACTCAATTTTCTTACTTTATTGATGTAATTATAGAGTAAACTTACTTCATTGCTATAGAAATAGTGTTTTCTCCAAATTTATTTTTTTAAAGGTCTCACATTAATTCAGGGGAAAATTTAGCATAGGCTTTTGTATCTTTATGGGCTTCTCTGGAAGCTCAGCTGACAAAGAATCTGCCTATGAAGCAGGAGACCTGGGTTTGATCCCTGGGTTGAGAAGATCCTCTGGAGAAGGGAGCAGCTAGCTACCCACTACAGTATTATTACCTGGAGAATTCCATGGGTCATCCATGGGGTGGCAAAGAGTCAGACACAACTGAGAAACTTTCACTGGAGACTACCATTTTGGATGGTAAGGAGACAGAACATTTTCATCGTCACAAAAGTTCTGTTGGGCAGCACTGTTCTAGAGCATAGACAGTTGTGCATGAAATGGTCATTTTGTATGATTTCTTTTTACTCTGCAGTAGTTACTAAAATATTAAAAGAGGAAAAGTATTAAATTCAGTGAAAGCATTTGTTTCCCTGCTATTATTTTTTGTTTTGTTTCTTAGTGTTTTATGATAATAATAGTTTTAACTATGGCTGAAGGAGTTGAATATCTCACCATTTGCTTATTTGAATGCAAAATACAGTTGGCAGAGCAGTTGTCTAGCATTGGTCCATCATCCTGTGTGTCTTCTTGGACATGCCAGCAGTAACAGACACTATTAAGCACAGCAGTGGGCAGTTCTACTGCAATAACTGCATCTGCATAGATTTCACTCTTAGAATTAATGTCTACTTAAAATTCTTAATTGTTTCCTCCTTGCCATGGGCAGAAGGTGTGACTTCACTGGTAGCTCAGTTGGTAAAAAATCCACCTGCAGTGCAGAAGATCCAGGTTCCATCCCTGGATTGGGAAGATCCCCTGGAGAAGGAAATGGCAACCCACTCCAGTATTCTTGCCTGGAAAATCCCGTGGACAGAGAAGCCTGGCAGACTACAGTCTTTCAGTCACAGGAGCTGTACACAACTTAGCAGCTAGCCCACTATCACCATGGACAGAAGGCTACACCAGAGAGACATATATGGAGAGACAACACAGGAGGGTAAAGGCTTGGAAAGTTTTCTCCAAGATTGATGACTCAATTTTCTTACTTTATTGATGTAATTATAGAGTAAACTTACTTCATTGCTATAGAAATAGTGTTTTCTCCAAATTTATTTTTTTAAAGGTCTCACATTAATTCAGGGAATATTTAGCATAGGCTTTTGTATCTTTATGGGCTTCTCTGGAAGCTCAGCTGACAAAGAATCTGCCTATGAAGCAGGAGACCTGGGTTTGATCCCTGGGTTGAGAAGATCCTCTGGAGAAGGGAGCAGCTAGCTACCCACTACAGTATTATTACCTGGAGAATTCCATGGGTCATCCATGGGGTGGCAAAGAGTCAGACACAACTGAGAAACTTTCACTTTGCATGTTTATAATATGTATTATTTCTGTTTCCTATTATGGTAATGATATTCTAACGATATAGTATCATTTAGAAATGGTTTGAAAAGCATCTGGAAATACATTTTATAGTTGAATCTTGGTATTGGAAGCATGTATCATTTGCCTGCTATTGATTTCTTTATTTTAGGTTTCTTGCAGTGTTTGAATATTGAGAAGATATAGTTGTTTAAACTGCATTTGGATAGCAGGAATTTATACTTGTGGAAGAGATATTGGTTTCATGATTGCATATAAATCTATTCTGAGTTGTTCTTTGAAGTAGGAGAGCCCAATTCTCATGGGTGATTCTTATTTAGGTCTTTCCCAATTTGGCGGCTGATTTAGAACCTCAGTAAAAATCATATTGGGGAGGTAGGGCGAGTTTGCCTATTCAGAGGCCCCCATAGGTATTATTTCTAAAAAGAATGGTAGAGGATGACTCCATTGTATACACGCTATTAACACAAATGAGTAGAAGAAAAGTTAGCTGTCACGTGTACTGGTCCTTTGCACCTGAGTTACAACACAGGAAGTATTGTCAAGGCCATAGTTAGTTTCTCTTTAGTCATTTCTTTCAAAAGTGTTTACTGAGATCTGGTTAACCCTCTTGAACTTTTCTATTAAAACTTTCTCTTTTAGGTAGTGTCCTTAAATGAGTCAGCAAATTGATATAAATAACATAAACAGAGTCTGCTGGGCTACTTAAAGGTAGTTAGATAAAGGAGAAGCCACATTAAAGGTCACTTTTCCCCCTGTGGAAAAATATATTTTCTATAGTGCTGCTACTTAAAAGAATTATTTTCTGAAACATAATCTTTCTTTGGTAAACTTTAATCATAATTGGGAATGTTATTGCTGTGATAAAATGATATAAAAGGAGACATACATGCTGATATACCTGAGAAGAAAAAGTCGTGGCTCTTCTTCCTGGGATTAACATTGATGTTCAGTTAAAAGATAAACAAGTGTTTCATAGATGACGTACAGCTCTTATTCAAAGAGAGATCTGTTTTACAAATTCAACCTTAAAGGTTTCATTTTAAATTGAAAAAAATTTAGTTTTCTATTATTGATCCAATTGCATGTTCCAAAACTGATATGTTTTAAATCTTTTTCAGTTCATGCCAATCTTGCTGTCCATACTGTATCTTAAAAAATACCTTTCAAAAATGAAGAAACAATTAGAAAAAAACCTGGGATAATTTTTAAAGCAATCCTTGGACAGAGTACTGGATCATCCAGTTCTGTGGAAAAGCATCTTTGTGATGGTTTTGAATGATAAGGAGTGCCATCTGTGTTAAGTAGTTTTCTGATTGTCATTTCAGCCATGAAGTCTTTCACTGTGTATTTCATGCTCCTGTGGAGTGCTGTTGGGATAGCCAGGGCTGCCAAAATCATCATCGTGCCGCCAATTATGTTCGAAAGCCATATGTACATTTTCAAGACACTTGCTTCGGCCTTGCACGAGAGAGGCCACCACACAGTGTTCCTCCTCTCTGAAGGCAGAGACATCACGCCATCTAATCATTACAGCCTCCATCGCTACCCAGGGATCTTTAACAGTACCACCTCGGATGCTTTCCTGCAGTCCAAAATGCAGAATATTTTCTCTGGGAGATTGACAGCCCTCGAACTGTTTGACATCCTGGACCACTACACCAAGAACTGTGATATGATGGTTGGCAACCATGCCCTGATTCAGGGTCTACAAAAAGAAGAGTTTGACCTGTTGCTGGTGGACCCTAATGACATGTGTGGATTTCTGATAGCTCATCTCTTAGGGGTTAAATATGCTGTATTTTCAACTGGCCTTTGGTATCCTGCTGAAGTGGGTGCTCCTGCCCCATTGGCTTATGTCCCAGAGTTTAACTCACTCCTCACGGACCACATGAACCTGCTGCAAAGGATGAAAAATACCGGTGTTTACCTCATTTCCAGAATAGGGATCAGCTTTCTGGTTCTTCCCAAATATGAAAGGATAATGCAGAAGTACAACCTGCTGCCGGGGAAGTCGATGTTTGACTTGTTTCATGGCCCCCATGCTGTGTACAGATGTAGCGCTGGAGTTTCCAAGACCCACCCTGCCCAACTTTTTTGTAAAAAACAAGTGTTTCATAGATGACGTACAGCTCTTATTCAAAGAGAGATCTGTTTTACAAATTCAACCTTAAAGGTTTCATTTTAAATTGAAAAAAATTTAGTTTTCTATTATTGATCCAATTGCATGTTCCAAAACTGATATGTTTTAAATCTTTTTCAGTTCATGCCAATCTTGCTGTCCATACTGTATCTTAAAAAATACCTTTCAAAAATGAAGAAACAATTAGAAAAAATCCTGGGATAATTTTTTAAAGCAATCCTTGGACAGAGTACTGGATCATCCAGTTCTGTGGAAAAGCATCTTTGTGATGGTTTTGAATGATAAGGAGTGCCATCTGTGTTAAGTAGTTTTCTGATTGTCATTTCAGCCATGAAGTCTTTCACTGTGTATTTCATGCTCCTGTGGAGTGCTGTTGGGATAGCCAGGGCTGCCAAAATCATCATCGTGCCGCCAATTATGTTCGAAAGCCATATGTACATTTTCAAGACACTTGCTTCGGCCTTGCACGAGAGAGGCCACCACACAGTGTTCCTCCTCTCTGAAGGCAGAGACATCACGCCATCTAATCATTACAGCCTCCATCGCTACCCAGGGATCTTTAACAGTACCACCTCGGATGCTTTCCTGCAGTCCAAAATGCAGAATATTTTCTCTGGGAGATTGACAGCCCTCGAACTGTTTGACATCCTGGACCACTACACCAAGAACTGTGATATGATGGTTGGCAACCATGCCCTGATTCAGGGTCTACAAAAAGAAGAGTTTGACCTGTTGCTGGTGGACCCTAATGACATGTGTGGATTTCTGATAGCTCATCTCTTAGGGGTTAAATATGCTGTATTTTCAACTGGCCTTTGGTATCCTGCTGAAGTGGGTGCTCCTGCCCCATTGGCTTATGTCCCAGAGTTTAACTCACTCCTCACGGACCACATGAACCTGCTGCAAAGGATGAAAAATACCGGTGTTTACCTCATTTCCAGAATAGGGATCAGCTTTCTGGTTCTTCCCAAATATGAAAGGATAATGCAGAAGTACAACCTGCTGCCGGGGAAGTCCATGTTTGACTTGTTTCATGGCACCAGCCTGTGGATGCTGTGTACAGATGTAGCGCTGGAGTTTCCAAGACCCACCCTGCCCAACGTTGTTTATGTAGGAGGAATCCTAACCAAACCGGCCAGCCCACTACCAGAAGTAAGGTTTGCTGAACTCCTTGGTAATCTTTTCTTAATATAAATGACAAGTTGTCAGTTTTTATTTTTAGAAGGGATAGGATTGGGTTATTATTTTGGATATCAGATGGCTATTCTAAAAAGTGATTAACCCTGCCCAGGTCTCTTTATTTGTGTGTGCCCGACTCTCTTCAAACTCACTTCTGCTTTATGTGAGCATTTCGGTAACACCAAGAGGCCACTCTGCTGTATGGTCAATAGACTGGGAAGTACATTTTGGATAAAAGTTATAACTCTGAGAAAAATTGAGTTAGATAGTTTGTTCGAGTAAGCATAAGTGATTTCACTTTTAATTCAACACAGGGCTCCTTCTGATCTTCTCCAGAAAGCACAAACACGAGTCTTTGTGATTCAGTGAGGTCCTGTGAATGCAAATAAGCAGAACAGTATGAATAGTGGTTCTTCTTTCAACAGTCATGACCAGTAGAAAGTTTGTGTCCAACCATGAGAATAAGGTAGTAACTTCCATCAGACTAGAAGCTAACTGATTTTAGTTAGTAAAATTATTTAAAGAAAGCATGCCCCATTGTGATTTCATGTCAAAGACAGAATTAATTACACTTCAGCAAAACCCAGATGGGTTTGACTCTCTTGAGTCAAACCTAAATTCTTCTTTCTGGCTGAGCTGTCAGTAAATGCCCTTGTGTTCTCTTCTTTACCGTAGGGTTTTTATCTCAAATACAGGAGCCATTTTTCTTTTTGTTTTTCTTTACACCAAAAACACTTTTATTGGGAAGTCATCTCTTAGGGGTTAAATATGCTGTATTTTCACTGCCTTGGTATCCTGCTGAAGTGGGTGCTCCTGCCCCATTGGCTTATGTCCCAGAGTTTAACTCACTCCTCACGGACCACATGAACCTGCTGCAAAGGATGAAAAATACCGGTGTTTACCTCATTTCCAGAATAGGGATCAGCTTTCTGGTTCTTCCCAAATATGAAAGGATAATGCAGAAGTACAACCTGCTGCCGGGGAAGTCCATGTTTGACTTGTTTCATGGCACCAGCCTGTGGATGCTGTGTACAGATGTAGCGCTGGAGTTTCCAAGACCCACCCTGCCCAACGTTGTTTATGTAGGAGGAATCCTAACCAAACCGGCCAGCCCACTACCAGAAGTAAGGTTTGCTGAACTCCTTGGTAATCTTTTCTTAATATAAATGACAAGTTGTCAGTTTTTATTTTTAGAAGGGATAGGATTGGGTTATTATTTTGGATATCAGATGGCTATTCTAAAAAGTGATTAACCCTGCCCAGGTCTCTTTATTTGTGTGTGCCCGACTCTCTTCAAACTCACTTCTGCTTTATGTGAGCATTTCGGTAACACCAAGAGGCCACTCTGCTGTATGGTCAATAGACTGGGAAGTAAATTTTTGATAAAAGTTATAACTCTGAGAAAAATTGAGTTAGATAGTTTGTTCGAGTAAGCATAAGTGATTTCACTTTTAATTCAACACAGGGCTACTTCTGATCTTCTCCAGAAAGCACAAACACGAGTCTTTGTGATTCAGTGAGGTCCTGTGAATGCAAATAAGCAGAACAGTATGAATAGTGGTTCTTCTTTCAACAGTCATGACCAGTAGAAAGTTTGTGTCCAACCATGAGAATAAGGTAGTAACTTCCATCAGACTAGAAGCTAACTGATTTTAGTTAGTAAAATTATTTAAAGAAAGCATGCCCCATTGTGATTTCATGTCAAAGACAGAATTAATTACACTTCAGCAAAACCCAGATGGGTTTGACTCTCTTGAGTCAAACCTAAATTCTTCTTTCTGGCTGAGCTGTCAGTAAATGCCCTTGTGTTCTCTTCTTTACCGTAGGGTTTTTTTTTTTGATATCTCAAAAAGTACAGGAGCCATTTTTTCTTTTTGTTTTTTCTTTACACCAAAAACACTTTTATTGGGGTATAGTCAGTTAACAATTTTGTGATAGTTTCAGGTGAACAGTGAAGAGGGCTTGGCTATACATATATACGTGTCCATTCTCCCCCAAGCCCCTCTCCCATCCAGGCTGGTACATAACATTAAGTAGCATTTCACGTGCTATACAATAGATTTTTGTTGGTTATCTGTTTCAAACATGCCAGTGTGTATTTGACTTTTCTATCAACCATCCCCTCCCCCCTGTAATCATGAGTTCATTTTCTAAGTTTGTTATTTTCTTTGTTTTGTAAATAAGCTCATTTGTATCTTTTTTTAGAATCCACATAAAAGGGGTGCCATATGATATTTCTCCTTCTGTGTCTGACTAATATTCACACAGAAGCCATTATTGCATGACTGTTGTAGGGGGATTTCAAATCTTAGGTTGACTCCTGATGTAATCTAAGCATCTGAATGCATGTATCAGAAGCTTAGGGCCTGTTCTATGATTTTCTCTATTGCAACCATTTCTAGTCTTAAAATTCTTAAAGTTGCCAGTCGCAACAATGGTTAATTTGTTCATTACTAGCTCTGGTTACTATATTTTAAAAATTCTGCCAGAGTCTTAATGAAGAATAAATCCAGATTTTCTCCTATAGGCGTCAGATAAGCACAATCCCTGGACAGAATTATCTCATGGGGAAATAAGGTGATTGGAATATGTAGCCTGAAGACTTCTCCACAGTCTTTGTGATTCAGTGAGGTCCTGTGAATGCAAATAAGCAGAACAGTATGAATAGTGGTTCTTCTTTCAACAGTCATGACCAGTAGAAAGTTTGTGTCCAACCATGAGAATAAGGTAGTAACTTCCATCAGACTAGAAGCTAACTGATTTTAGTTAGTAAAATTATTTAAAGAAAGCATGCCCCATTGTGATTTCATGTCAAAGACAGAATTAATTACACTTCAGCAAAACCCAGATGGGTTTGACTCTCTTGAGTCAAACCTAAATTCTTCTTTCTGGCTGAGCTGTCAGTAAATGCCCTTGTGTTCTCTTCTTTACCGTAGGGTTTTTTTTTTTGATATCTCAAAAAGTACAGGAGCCATTTTTTCTTTTTGTTTTTTCTTTACACCAAAAACACTTTTATTGGGGTATAGTCAGTTAACAATTTTGTGATAGTTTCAGGTGAACAGTGAAGAGGGCTTGGCTATACATATATACGTGTCCATTCTCCCCCAAGCCCCTCTCCCATCCAGGCTGGTACATAACATTAAGTAGCATTTCACGTGCTATACAATAGATTTTTGTTGGTTATCTGTTTCAAACATGCCAGTGTGTATTTGACTTTTCTATCAACCATCCCCTCCCCCCTGTAATCATGAGTTCATTTTCTAAGTTTGTTATTTTCTTTTTGTTTTGTAAATAAGCTCATTTGTATCTTTTTTTAGAATCCACATAAAAGGGGTGCCATATGATATTTCTCCTTCTGTGTCTGACTAATATTCACACAGAAGCCATTATTGCATGACTGTTGTAGGGGGATTTCAAATCTTAGGTTGACTCCTGATGTAATCTAAGCATCTGAATGCATGTATCAGAAGCTTAGGGCCTGTTCTATGATTTTCTCTATTGCAACCATTTCTAGTCTTAAAATTCTTAAAGTTGCCAGTCGCAACAATGGTTAATTTGTTCATTACTAGCTCTGGTTACTATATTTTAAAAATTCTGCCAGAGTCTTAATGAAGAATAAATCCAGATTTTCTCCTATAGGCGTCAGATAAGCACAATCCCTGGACAGAATTATCTCATGGGGAAATAAGGTGATTGGAATATGTAGCCTGAAGACTTCTCCCACACTTCCATTAGAAGCATAATTAATAAATAATGCTTTGATATATTTCATGTAACATGAAGAAATAGAACTTGCCAGATCTGTGGCCCAAGAACCCTAGATTGCGGAGACTATGAGAGAGAACAGTGGTTCTGATGCCGGCTATAAAGGATGAGGGGTAATCTCAGGGTGTCTCAGTCATTATCTAGCCCACTTTGAATCCTTAGTTAGTCTCTTTCATTCATGTGTGACGTATTACCCCCCCTTCCTAAAAGTAGTTAAAATCAAACTTTAGATGGAGCTTCTAAAAGTCCTAGAAGCAAGTTTATCTCTAGCTGAACCGAGTCATTCCTAATGTCAGTCAGATCAGTCCTGTTCCCTTCCAGTTTTCATCTTTTCCCAACCAGAACACTGCTATTCTGCCTGCTCTGTTGAATTGTTGTTTGAATCCTGCCTCCCCTCTTCATACTGAAGAAGGACTCAGTAGTGTATATTTTTCCTGTGTTGTAAAAGCTTGCATTATAAGCACAGGGTACTGTTGTATGCTTAGTTAAGCAGCATAGGTCCTTATGGCTTCACTACCATAGTTCCCTCCGCATCTGTAGCTTCAGTTATCCCCCGTCAACCACGGTATGAAAACATTAGATGGAAAGGTTCATAAATTAGCAGTTTATACATTTTAAATTGTACATTTTTTTGAGTCGGGAAGCATGATAAAACCTCACATGGTCCATCTATAGTCCACTGACCTGGTCCGTCCTGCCCCAAATCCCCAACTGTCCATATGGTCTGCTTCTGACCTCCCACCCATGACATCATCATGGCTCTGAGATCCAGCATTACGTGGATGCTGGATCCACATAGTCCTCCTTCTGTAGTCTAACTCGGTGTAACAATGCCTGTTACACCTCACTTCATCTGATCATGTATCATCTCAGTCATCACAGGAAGGGTGAGTAGAGCACAATAAGTTATTGAGAGAGAGAAACCACATTCACATACTTTCTCTTACAGCTTATTGATCTATTTTATTATTAATTATTATTATTAATCTCTTACTGTGCCTTATTTATAAGTTAAACTTCATCATAGGTATGTATGTACAGGGAAGAACGTGGTATATATTCGGTTCAGTATTATTTAAGATTTCAAGCATCCACTGGGGAGCCTTAAAACGTACACCCTGTGGATAAACTGGGACTACTGTACTTTCTTTTACTTTAAAAGCATCTTTTGCGTGGTTTTTGGAGCCTCCTATAACATAATTACCCAAGAGATTTTCTGATTTGCCGTGATTCCTAGTCTGGCACTGAGTGGACCTACTTTGTGGGGTTCTCTGTTCTTTTCTCCTCTTTGGGCATTTTGTAAACATTCCTTTGAATATGTGCTCTTTGTTTACAGTTACTGGTTTGACTGTGACAGTGAGGTAGGTGTCATACTCAGAAATACACACATCTGGCATGTGTATGTGTTATATATGTGGACCTAGGTAAGGTGTGTGCTCAATCACTGAGTTGCATCTGACTCTTTGCAACATGTTGGATAAGCGCCCCGCCCGGCTTCTCCATCCGTGGGATTTTTAGGTGTATATTGTTGTTTGAATCCTGTTTAAGAAGGACTCAGTAGTGTATATTTTTCCTGTGTTGTACACGCTTGCATTATAAGCACAGGGTACTGTTGTATGCTTAGTTAAGCAGCATAGGTCCTTATGGCTTCACTACCATAGTTCCCTCCCCATCTGTAGCTTCAGTTATCCCCCGTCAACCACGGTATGAAAACATTAGATGGAAAGGTTCATAAATTAGCAGTTTATACATTTTAAATTGTACATTTTTTTGAGTCGGGAAGCATGATAAAACCTCACATGGTCCATCTATAGTCCACTGACCTGGTCCGTCCTGCCCCAAATCCCCAACTGTCCATATGGTCTGCTTCTGACCTCCCACCCATGACATCATATGGCTCTGAGATCCAGCATTACGTGGATGCTGGATCCACATAGTCCTCCTTCTGTAGTCTAACTCGGTGTAACAATGCCTGTTACACCTCACTTCATCTGATCATGTATCATCTCAGTCATCACAGGAAGGGTGAGTAGAGCACAATAAGTTATTGAGAGAGAAAACCACATTCACATACTTTCTCTTACAGCTTATTGATCTATTTTATTATTAATTATTATTATTAATCTCTTACTGTGCCTTATTTATAAGTTAAACTTCATCATAGGTATGTATGTACAGGGAAGAACGTGGTATATATTCGGTTCAGTATTATTTAAGATTTCAAGCATCCACTGGGGAGCCTTAAAACGTACACCCTGTGGATAAACTGGGACTACTGTACTTTCTTTTACTTTAAAAGCATCTTTTGCGTGGTTTTTGGAGCCTCCTATAACATAATTACCCAAGAGATTTTCTGATTTGCCGTGATTCCTAGTCTGGCACTGAGTGGACCTACTTTGTGGGGTTCTCTGTTCTTTTCTCCTCTTTGGGCATTTTGTAAACATTCCTTTGAATATGTGCTCTTTGTTTACAGTTACTGGTTTGACTGTGACAGTGAGGTAGGTGTCATACTCAGAAATACACACATCTGGCATGTGTATGTGTTATATATGTGGACCTAGGTAAGGTGTGTGTGCTCAATCACTGAGTTGCATCTGACTCTTTGCAACATGTTGGATAAGCGCCCCCGCGCCCCGGCTTCTCCATCCGTGGGATTTTTTTAGGCAAGAATACTGGAGTGGGTTGCCATTTCCACCTCTAGAGGATCTTTCCAACCCAGGGATCAAACCTGCATCTCCTGTGTCTCCTGCGTTGCAGGCAGATGCTTTACCTGCTGAGCAATTGGGGATAAGTGTATTGTTATCACTGAAAATATGTTAGGTTATAAAGTGTGAAGGGCAATTATCATTTCAGTGTGCTATTTACCAGGGAGGATTTTTTAAAAAAAATTTTATTTTACTTTTTACTTGTACAGAGTTTTGTTGTTTACAGATATGTATGATCCCAGATTAGTCATATGTATATTCCCCCCCATCCCACCCCTCCAGGCCATCGCACAGCGCCCCTGCAGGATCCCCTTTTCTGACAGTGTAATGACAATAGCTATTTTTTTCACATATGATAGTATAGGTTTTCATGCTACTTCCTTATGCCTCCCACCCACTGTTGATTCCCCACAATGTCCATATGTCAGTTCTCCATGTCTGTTTTTTCATCACTTCACAGCGTGTGTTATCATTACCATCTTACTAGATTCCATATGTATGTGTTAGTATATCGTACTCGTCTTTCTCTTTTTCACTTACTTCACTTTTTATGATAGGTTCTAGATTCAGCCATCTCATTAGGACTGATTCTTCTGCATTTCTTTTTACAGCTGTGTAGTAGTCTATTATATATATATCCATATATCCATTTTTTTATCCACTCGTTCATCTATGGACATCTAGGTTGCTTCCATGTTCTAGCTATTGTATAGGGAGCTGCAATGAACACTGGGGTACAAGTACCTCTTTCAGTTGTGATTTCATCAGGGTATAAGCGTAGGTGTGGGCATTTTGTAAACATTCCTTTGAATATGTGCTCTTTGTTTACAGTTACTGGTTTGACTGAGGGGTAGGTGTCATACTCAGAAATACACACATCTGGCATGTGTATGTGTTATATATGTGGACCTAGGTAAGGTGTGTGTGCTCAATCACTGAGTTGCATCTGACTCTTTGCAACATGTTGGATAAGCGCCCCCGCGCCCCGGCTTCTCCATCCGTGGGATTTTTTTAGGCAAGAATACTGGAGTGGGTTGCCATTTCCACCTCTAGAGGATCTTTCCAACCCAGGGATCAAACCTGCATCTCCTGTGTCTCCTGCGTTGCAGGCAGATGCTTTACCTGCTGAGCAATTGGGGATAAGTGTATTGTTATCACTGAAAATATGTTAGGTTATAAAGTGTGAAGGGCAATTATCATTTCAGTGTGCTATTTACCAGGGAGGATTTTTTAAAAAAAATTTTATTTTGCTTTTTACTTTTACAGAGTTTTGTTGTTTACAGATATGTATGATCCCAGATTAGTCATATGTATATTCCCCCGATCCCACCCCTCCAGGCCATCGCACAGCGCCCCTTTTCTCATAGTGTAATGACAATAGCTATTTTTTTCACATATGACAGTATAGGTTTTCATGCTACTTCCTTTATGCCTCCCACCCACTGTTGATTCCCCACAATGTCCATATGTCAGTTCTCCATGTCTGTTTTTTCATCACTTCACAGCGTGTGTTATCATTACCATCTTACTAGATTCCATATGTATGTGTTAGTATATCGTACTCGTCTTTCTCTTTTTCACTTACTTCACTTTTTATGATAGGTTCTAGATTCAGCCATCTCATTAGGACTGATTCTTCTGCATTTCTTTTTACAGCTGTGTAGTAGTCTATTATATATATATCCATATATCCATTTTTTTATCCACTCGTTCATCTATGGACATCTAGGTTGCTTCCATGTTCTAGCTATTGTATAGGGAGCTGCAATGAACACTGGGGTACAAGTACCTCTTTCAGTTGTGATTTCATCAGGGTATAAGCCTAAGAGTGGGATTGCTGGGTCATATGGTGCTTCTATTTTTAGTTTTTTAAGGAATGTCCATACTGTCCTCCATAGCAGCTGTATCAGTTTACATTTCCACCAGCAATGCAAGTGTTCCCTTTTCTCTGCACCCTCTCCAGCATTTATTGTCTGTCGATTTGTGGATAATGGCCATTCTGACGGGTGTGAGGTAATATCTCATCGCACTTTTGATTTGCATTTCTCTAATTATAAGCGAGGTTGAGCATTGTTTCATGTGATTTTGGGCCATCTGTATGTCCTCTTTGGAGAGGAGTCTGTTTAGGTCCTTTTCCCACTTTTTGATTGTGTTGTTCATTTTTCTGGTGCTGCGTTGTCTGAGTTGCTTATAGATTTTGGAGATTTAAGTCTTTGTCTGTTGTTTCATTTGCTATGATTTTATGCCATTCTGTGGGTTGCCTGTTCAGCCTTTTTGTAGTTTCTTTTGCTGTACAAAAGCATTTATGTTTCATTAGGTCCCACATGCTAATTTTTGTTTTTAGTTCCACTACTCTAGCAGGTGGGTCATGGAAGGTCTTGCTTTGATTTATGTCCTTGAGTGTTTTGCCTATATTCTCCTCTAAGAGTTTGATGGTTTCTGGTCTTATATTTAGGGCTTTAATCCATTTTGAGTTGATCTTTGTGGATAGTGTCAGGGAATGTTTCAGCTTCATTTTTCTGCATGAAGCTGTCCAATTTTCCCAGCACCATTTGCTGAAGAGTCTCTTTGTCCCATTTTAGATTTTCGTCTCCTTTGTCAAAAATAAGGTACCCATAGGTGTGAGGGCCTATTTCTGGATTCTCTATCTTGTTCCATTAATTTATAGTTCTGTTTTGTGTTAGTATATCGGACTCGTCTTTCTCTTTTTCACTTACTTCACTTTTTATGATAGGTTCTAGATTCAGCCATCTCATTAGGACTGATTCTTCTGCATTTCTTTTTACAGCTGTGTAGTAGTCTATTATATATATATCCATATATCCATTTTTATCCACTCGTTCATCTATGGACATCTAGGTTGCTTCCATGTTCTAGCTATTGTATAGGGAGCTGCAATGAACACTGGGGTACAAGTACCTCTTTCAGTTGTGATTTCATCAGGGTATAAGCCTAAGAGTGGGATTGCTGGGTCATATGGTGCTTCTATTTTTAGTTTTTTAAGGAATGTCCATACTGTCCTCCATAGCAGCTGTATCAGTTTACATTTCCACCAGCAATGCAAGTGTTCCCTTTTCTCTGCACCCTCTCCAGCATTTATTGTCTGTCGATTTGTGGATAATGGCCATTCTGACGGGTGTGAGGTAATATCTCATCGCACTTTTGATTTGCATTTCTCTAATTATAAGCGAGGTTGAGCATTGTTTCATGTGATTTTGGGCCATCTGTATGTCCTCTTTGGAGAGGAGTCTGTTTAGGTCCTTTTCCCACTTTTTGATTGTGTTGTTCATTTTTCTGGTGCTGCGTTGTCTGAGTTGCTTATAGATTTTGGAGATTTAAGTCTTTGTCTGTTGTTTCATTTGCTATGATTTTATGCCATTCTGTGGGTTGCCTGTTCAGCCTTTTTGTAGTTTCTTTTGCTGTACAAAAGCATTTATGTTTCATTAGGTCCCACATGCTAATTTTTGTTTTTAGTTCCACTACTCTAGCAGGTGGGTCATGGAAGGTCTTGCTTTGATTTATGTCCTTGAGTGTTTTGCCTATATTCTCCTCTAAGAGTTTGATGGTTTCTGGTCTTATATTTAGGGCTTTAATCCATTTTGAGTTGATCTTTGTGGATAGTGTCAGGGAATGTTTCAGCTTCATTTTTCTGCATGAAGCTGTCCAATTTTCCCAGCACCATTTGCTGAAGAGTCTCTTTGTCCCATTTTAGATTTTCGTCTCCTTTGTCAAAAATAAGGTACCCATAGGTGTGAGGGCCTATTTCTGGATTCTCTATCTTGTTCCATTAATTTATAGTTCTGTTTTTGTGCCAGTACCATATTGTCATGATGACTGTTGCTTAGTAGTATAGTCTGAAGTTAGGGAGGCTGATCCCTCCAGCTCCATTCTTCTTCTTCAGAATTGCTTTGGCTATTCGAGGTCTTTTGTGTTTCCATATGAACTGTGTTATTGTTTGGTCTAGTTCTGTGAAAAATGTCATTGGTAGTTTGATAGGGATCACATTGTCTGTAGATGATAATTTGGTAGTATGGTCATTTTCACAATATTGATTCTTCCGATCCAGGAACATGGAATATCTCTCCATCTGTTTAAGTCTTCTTTAATTTTTCTCATGAGTGTCTTGCAATTTTCTGTGTAAAGTTATTTTGTTTCTTTGGGTAGGTTTATTCCTAGATATTTGATTCTTTTGGTTGCAATGGTGAAGGGGATTGCCTCTTTGATTTCGTTTTCTGATTTTTCATTGTTTGTATATAGGAATGTGAGTGATTTCTGTGTATTGATTTTGTATCCCGCGACTCTGCTGGATTCATCGATTAGCTCTAGTAGTTTTCTGATAGTATCTTTGGAGTTTTCTATGTATAATATCAGGTCATCCGCAAATAGAGAGTTTCATTCCTTCTTTTCCAGTCTGGATCTCCTTTGATTTGCTTGGTAATCAGTTTGTTTTTTAGGTAGGTTTTGCTTAGTGGGTCATGGAAGGTCTTGCTTTGATTTATGTCCTTGAGTGTTTTGCCTATATTCTCCTCTAAGAGTTTGATGGTTTCTGGTCTTATATTTAGGGCTTTAATCCATTTTGAGTTGATCTTTGTGGATAGTGTCAGGGAATGTTTCAGCTTCATTTTTCTGCATGAAGCTGTCCAATTTTCCCAGCACCATTTGCTGAAGAGTCTCTTTGTCCCATTTTAGATTTTCGTCTCCTTTGTCAAAAATAAGGTACCCATAGGTGTGAGGGCCTATTTCTGGATTCTCTATCTTGTTCCATTAATTTATAGTTCTGTTTTTGTGCCAGTACCATATTGTCATGATGACTGTTGCTTAGTAGTATAGTCTGAAGTTAGGGAGGCTGATCCCTCCAGCTCCATTCTTCTTCTTCAGAATTGCTTTGGCTATTCGAGGTCTTTTGTGTTTCCATATGAACTGTGTTATTGTTTGGTCTAGTTCTGTGAAAAATGTCATTGGTAGTTTGATAGGGATCACATTGTCTGTAGATGATAATTTGGTAGTATGGTCATTTTCACAATATTGATTCTTCCGATCCAGGAACATGGAATATCTCTCCATCTGTTTAAGTCTTCTTTAATTTTTCTCATGAGTGTCTTGCAATTTTCTGTGTAAAGTTATTTTGTTTCTTTGGGTAGGTTTATTCCTAGATATTTGATTCTTTTGGTTGCAATGGTGAAGGGGATTGCCTCTTTGATTTCGTTTTCTGATTTTTCATTGTTTGTATATAGGAATGTGAGTGATTTCTGTGTATTGATTTTGTATCCCGCGACTCTGCTGGATTCATCGATTAGCTCTAGTAGTTTTCTGATAGTATCTTTGGAGTTTTCTATGTATAATATCAGGTCATCCGCAAATAGAGAGTTTCATTCCTTCTTTTCCAGTCTGGATCTCCTTTGATTTGCTTGGTAATCAGTTTGTTTTTTAGGTAGGTTTTGTTTAATCTCCATGTGCTTGTGTTTTTAGTGGTTTGTTTCCTGTCGTTGATCTCTAGTCTCATTGCAGTGTGATCGGAGAAGATGGTTGATATAATTGCAGTTTTCTTGAATTGACTGAGGTTTGATTTGTGGCTCAAGATGTGGTCTATCCTGGAGAATGTTCCATGAGCACTTGAGAAGAAAATGTATTCTTCTGCTTTTGGATGGAGGATCTTAAAGATATCCATGAGGTCCTTCTTTTCTAGTGCGGCATTTAAGGCTTGTGTTTCTTTATTAATTTTCTGTTTTGATGATCTGTCCATTGGTGTGAGAGGAGTGTTAAAGTCTCCTACTATGATTGTATTAGTGTCGATGTCTTCTTTTATGTCTGAAAGTGTTTGTCTTATGTATTGGGGTGCTCTTGTGTTGGGTGAATAGATACTTATGATTGTTATGTCTTCCTCTTGGATCGATCCCTTGATTGCTGTGTAGTGTCCTGCTTTTTCTCTTATAATTGTCTTTATTTTAAGGTCTATTTTGTCTGATATGAGGATTGCTGCTCCAGCTTTCTTTTGACTTCCATTTGCATGGAATATCTTTTTCCATCCTCTCACTTTCAATCTATGAGTGTCTCTAGGTCTGAAGTGAGTTTCTTGTAAGCAGCATATGTATGGGTCTTGTTTTTGTATCAATTCAGCCAGTCTGTGTCTTTTGGTTGGGGCATTCAGTTCATTTACATTTAAAGTAATTATTGATACAAATGATCCTATTGTCATCTTCTTACATTTTATGGCTTTGTTTTGTCAGTCTTCTTCTTCTTCTCTTATACATATTGTCTATATAAGTCCCTTTAACACTTCTTGTAAGGCTGGTTTAGTGTTGCTCGATTCTTTTAATTTTTGCTTATGTGTAAAGCTTTTGATTTCTCCATCCATTTTGAATGAGATCCTTGCAGGGTAGAGGATTCTTGGTTGCAGATTATTCTGTTTCAGCACTTTAAATGTGTCTTGCCATTCCCTTCTGGCCTACAGAGTTTCTGTGGAAAGATCAGCTGTTAAACGGATGGGCTTTCCCTTGTATGTCACTAGTTGCTTTTCCCTTGCTACTTTTAGAATTCTATCTTTGTGTTTAATTTGTGTTAGCTTCTTTAATATGTGTCTTGGTGTGTTTCTTCTCGGGTTGATTCTGTATGGTACTCTTTGAGCTTTACTCTATTGCAGTGTGATCGGAGAAGATGGTTGATATAATTGCAGTTTTCTTGAATTGACTGAGGTTTGATTTGTGGCTCAAGATGTGGTCTATCCTGGAGAATGTTCCATGAGCACTTGAGAAGAAAATGTATTCTTCTGCTTTTGGATGGAGGATCTTAAAGATATCCATGAGGTCCTTCTTTTCTAGTGCGGCATTTAAGGCTTGTGTTTCTTTATTAATTTTCTGTTTTGATGATCTGTCCATTGGTGTGAGAGGAGTGTTAAAGTCTCCTACTATGATTGTATTAGTGTCGATGTCTTCTTTTATGTCTGAAAGTGTTTGTCTTATGTATTGGGGTGCTCTTGTGTTGGGTGAATAGATACTTATGATTGTTATGTCTTCCTCTTGGATCGATCCCTTGATTGCTGTGTAGTGTCCTGCTTTTTCTCTTATAATTGTCTTTATTTTAAGGTCTATTTTGTCTGATATGAGGATTGCTGCTCCAGCTTTCTTTTGACTTCCATTTGCATGGAATATCTTTTTCCATCCTCTCACTTTCAATCTATGAGTGTCTCTAGGTCTGAAGTGAGTTTCTTGTAAGCAGCATATGTATGGGTCTTGTTTTTGTATCAATTCAGCCAGTCTGTGTCTTTTGGTTGGGGCATTCAGTTCATTTACATTTAAAGTAATTATTGATACAAATGATCCTATTGTCATCTTCTTACATTTTATGGCTTTGTTTTGTCAGTCTTCTTCTTCTTCTCTTATACATATTGTCTATATAAGTCCCTTTAACACTTCTTGTAAGGCTGGTTTAGTGTTGCTCGATTCTTTTAATTTTTGCTTATGTGTAAAGCTTTTGATTTCTCCATCCATTTTGAATGAGATCCTTGCAGGGTAGAGGATTCTTGGTTGCAGATTATTCTGTTTCAGCACTTTAAATGTGTCTTGCCATTCCCTTCTGGCCTACAGAGTTTCTGTGGAAAGATCAGCTGTTAAACGGATGGGCTTTCCCTTGTATGTCACTAGTTGCTTTTCCCTTGCTACTTTTAGAATTCTATCTTTGTGTTTAATTTGTGTTAGCTTCTTTAATATGTGTCTTGGTGTGTTTCTTCTCGGGTTGATTCTGTATGGTACTCTTTGAGCTTCTTGGACTTGATAGACTATTTCTTTTCCCATGTTGGGGAAATTTTTAACTATAATCTCTTCAAAACTTTCCTCATATCCTTTCTTTATTTCTTCTTCTTCTGGAGCCCCTATAATTCAAATATTGGTGCGTCTGATATTACCTCAGAGGTCTCTGAGGCTATCCTCTGCTCTTTTCATTCTTTGAGCTAGATTCTGTTTTTCAGCAGTTACTTCCACCATTTTATCTTCCAGCTCACTTACCCAGTCTTCCATCTCAGATACTATGCCTCTGATTCCTTCTATAGTGTTTTTAACTTCAGCAATTGAGTTGTTTGTCTCTGTCTGTTGTTTTTTAAGTTCTTGCATTTCTTTATTCAGTGTGTTGATTCTTGCAATTCCTCTAAAATTCTGTTTTCGGTGTTTTGTATCATCATTACTATCATTCTTCTGAATTTGCTGTCAGAAAGTTGGTCTAATTCCACTTCATTTATTTGGACTTGTGTGTAGATTGTTCCTTCATTTGTGTGATATTTCTCTGTCATTTCATTGTTATTATTAATTTTTTAACTAACTCTGGGGTTTCCTTTTCCCAGACCTTGAGTTACGTCCATGGGTGTTTGTTGTTTGGATGAGGCGTCTTATTCTGGGTAATTCTGGTGGTTGGGTGATGTCAGGACTTGCACACAAGTGCTTGCCTTTGTTGGAGTTCTTGCTGTTTAATTCTCTCTAGTGTTAGGTGTTCTGTGATATTGTAGAGTTTTGGAGTCAGTGCTCCCTCCCTAAAACTGCTGGGCTTGTTGCCTGATCAGGGAATGAAGTTTTCATGGCTCGTTTGTTATGGCGTTAAAATGGTTTTAAGACATATAGACACAAATGAGAAACAGAAGGTATACCTTTGACAAATAGCAATTAAAATATCATGCAAATACTATCTAGCATACTGAAATATACACACCAACATATATAATCATACCATAACCCAAACAGTCCAGCAAAAAATACAGTACAATATGTTAGCACAGCGAATAGAGAAAACCAAGAATTATATCCACCAAGTAATAACCAAACAAACAAGAGCACAAATTTTAGAGTAATGCTAATGCAGGGTCCCAGTTGGGGATAATGCAATGAGGACTGAACAGACTAAGGAATGTGATGAGGAAAGGTAATAAGAGAAAGGAAGTATAGAAAAGAAATACAGAATAATACTGCAAAGTTAAATATAGGGTGATAAAGATTTGTATGTATTAGAGCCTAGTACTGTGGAAAAAGAGCATCAGAGAAAGCAAAGAAATAGTTGTAGAGGAAGTAATAATGCATATAAAAAATTTAAAAATTAAAACAGAGATAAGTATATAGAAAAACAAAGCAAAAGCAATAAAAACAAACAAAACCCCTACAGAACCATAAAAGGCCAATTTGGAACCAGAAGTATATACCGAAATAAAATGTGTGGTTTAATAGAAAAAAAATTATGTAAACTTCAATATATTCAGTCTTATTGATAAGATTGGTAGCTTCAATAGAGTTTAATGGAGGAAAGAAAAAGCGGGGAGGCTGAGGAAAAGAGCAATAAAGAGAAAAAAGAGAGTGAAAAAAAGACAAGAAAAAAAAACAAGAAAAAATAATAAAAAAGGAAATAAAAAAAATCCAGTGGTAAATCCAGCTCCAGTGAAAATGTGAAAATAGTGAATGTTTATGTTCTTCTGTCTCTTGCTGACTAATCAGGAGTTATCAGTCTTTGTCTTGCCTCTGGCAGTGGTTGGATCTGAAGGCCTCTTTCACTGCTTGTTTATTTCTGCCTATTCCAGAACTAATAGGCCAGGCCAGGCTGGCTCTGGTAGTTTCTTAATCACTAATCCGGATAACTTTGTTGGTAGATGGAGCTGAGTAGGGGTAATGGCATCTTTTTCACGAAAGATTCATTCCCACATGCTCTATGAGAAGCGCCGCATGGCTCGTTTGTTACAAATGAAGACATATAGACACAAATGAGAAACAGAAGGTATACCTTTGACAAATAGCAATTAAAATATCATGCAAATACTATCTAGCATACTGAAATATACACACCAACATATATAATCATACCATAACCCAAACAGTCCAGCAAAAAATACAGTACAATATGTTAGCACAGCGAATAGAGAAAACCAAGAATTATATCCACCAAGTAATAACCAAACAAACAAGAGCACAAATTTTAGAGTAATGCTAATGCAGGGTCCCAGTTGGGGATAATGCAATGAGGACTGAACAGACTAAGGAATGTGATGAGGAAAGGTAATAAGAGAAAGGAAGTATAGAAAAGAAATACAGAATAATACTGCAAAGTTAAATATAGGGTGATAAAGATTTGTATGTATTAGAGCCTAGTACTGTGGAAAAAGAGCATCAGAGAAAGCAAAGAAATAGTTGTAGAGGAAGTAATAATGCATATAAAAAATTTAAAAATTAAAACAGAGATAAGTATATAGAAAAACAAAGCAAAAGCAATAAAAACAAACAAAACCCCTACAGAACCATAAAAGGCCAATTTGGAACCAGAAGTATATACCGAAATAAAATGTGTGGTTTAATAGAAAAAAAATTATGTAAACTTCAATATATTCAGTCTTATTGATAAGATTGGTAGCTTCAATAGAGTTTAATGGAGGAAAGAAAAAGCGGGGAGGCTGAGGAAAAGAGCAATAAAGAGAAAAAAGAGAGTGAAAAAAAGACAAGAAAAAAAAACAAGAAAAAATAATAAAAAAGGAAATAAAAAAAATCCAGTGGTAAATCCAGCTCCAGTGAAAATGTGAAAATAGTGAATGTTTATGTTCTTCTGTCTCTTGCTGACTAATCAGGAGTTATCAGTCTTTGTCTTGCCTCTGGCAGTGGTTGGATCTGAAGGCCTCTTTCACTGCTTGTTTATTTCTGCCTATTCCAGAACTAATAGGCCAGGCCAGGCTGGCTCTGGTAGTTTCTTAATCACTAATCCGGATAACTTTGTTGGTAGATGGAGCTGAGTAGGGGTAATGGCATCTTTTTCACGAAAGATTCATTCCCACATGCTCTATGAGAAGCGCTTCCGCAGTGTCCCCAACCCTGCTGCAGGCCACCTTCGACCCCTGCCACTGCAGGAGACTTCTGAATACTTAGAGGTGAGTCTGGCTCAGTTTCATGCGGGATCGCTAGTCCCCTCTCCTGGATCTCGGTGCGCAGAGTCTCCAGTCCTGCTTGGCGGCTCTATGATCGGCTTAATGATAACCTCCTTCAAAGGGAATTGAGTGCCATCTTTTCGAGGACTGCTCAAGGGCACTTCTAGCTTAAGGGGGCACTTGGACCCTCTAAAGCAGGTCTGGCTCAGTCCCTTGTTGGTGTCACTGCTCCTTTCCCAGGTCCTGATTTGCAGCAGGCTTTGTGTATTTGTCCCACCCCACCTCTCTGGCGAATACGAGGTTTGACTTTTAAAAGCGTAATTGCGCCCCTTCTACCGTCTTGTTGTGGCTTCTCCTTTGTCCTTTGACTTGGGGTATCTTTTTTGGTGATAGGATCCAGTTTCCTCCTGTCGAGGGTTTTTCAGGAACTCGTTGCAATTCAGGCGATTTTGCAGGACAGATGAGTGCACGTCCTTCTACGCCTCCATCCTATCTGATCCAATAGGAAGGATTTTTAAGAATGATGTGTCTTACTTTTTCATATATTCCTTACCCTATCGAGATGTTATATGCTTTGGAACATGTACATTCCTATTGCAGTTTTTCGAGTAGATTTGTCTGATACAATAAGCCATACTTGAGGATTCTAAAAGTAATGAGTTATCAAGAGCCTGTGTTATTTACAGGTTCTAGTTGTGACTGTAAGATAATAGAGTCCAGCAAGTGGCCTCTCAGAACACGTTTCACTGACAACAGCTTGTTATCTGCCTTGGTATCTTACACTGGCAGTGGGTTAAGTTTTCCAGATGGCTTGAAATGGTTTGACAGTGGGATTGCATTTCACGACCTGGGATGTAAAGATAGAGAAACTGTCTAAAACATGTTTTTCAGAACATTTCATAATGTTTGAGACTAAAGAAACTCAACAGCGAATCTAGTTCAACCCCACTTTTCCTCCTCAGACCAGGAAGTGACCCATTCCTGCCAGGCTCCTCTGTCCAGGATATTCTCCAGGCAAGAATACTGGAGTGGGTTGCTATTTCCTTCTCCAGGGGATCTTCCCCACTCAAGGATTCAACCCTGCATCTCCTGCACTACAGGCAGATTCTTTACTGCCTGAGTTACCATGGAAGTCCATTCATGTGTAACATACGAGATTAAAAGAATTTGAGCATCTCATCTTTTTTTTTTAAATTTTTCGTGTTTTTTTAATATAATTATTTTTATTTTATTTTTTCAGAATTGTTTACTGCTATACATAAACCCCAATAAGTCATAGGTGTACCCTTGATCCCTCCCACCTGAACCCCTCTCCCAGCCCCCCACCCCACCACACCCCTCTATTCAGGTCACAAAGGGTTTTTGGCACAGCTAAGTGAAATGTAGATTGTTTTGCCCTTGTTGGTGTCACTGCTCCTTTCCCAGGTCCTGATTTGCAGCAGGCTTTGTGTATTTGTCCCACCCCACCTCTCTGGCGAATACGAGGTTTGACTTTTAAAAGCGTAATTGCGCCCCTTCTACCGTCTTGTTGTGGCTTCTCCTTTGTCCTTTGACTTGGGGTATCTTTTTTGGTGATAGGATCCAGTTTCCTCCTGTCGAGGGTTTTTCAGGAACTCGTTGCAATTCAGGCGATTTTGCAGGACAGATGAGTGCACGTCCTTCTACGCCTCCATCCTATCTGATCCAATAGGAAGGATTTTTAAGAATGATGTGTCTTACTTTTTCATATATTCCTTACCCTATCGAGATGTTATATGCTTTGGAACATGTACATTCCTATTGCAGTTTTTCGAGTAGATTTGTCTGATACAATAAGCCATACTTGAGGATTCTAAAAGTAATGAGTTATCAAGAGCCTGTGTTATTTACAGGTTCTAGTTGTGACTGTAAGATAATAGAGTCCAGCAAGTGGCCTCTCAGAACACGTTTCACTGACAACAGCTTGTTATCTGCCTTGGTATCTTACACTGGCAGTGGGTTAAGTTTTCCAGATGGCTTGAAATGGTTTGACAGTGGGATTGCATTTCACGACCTGGGATGTAAAGATAGAGAAACTGTCTAAAACATGTTTTTCAGAACATTTCATAATGTTTGAGACTAAAGAAACTCAACAGCGAATCTAGTTCAACCCCACTTTTCCTCCTCAGAATCCAGGAAGTGACCCATTCCTGCCAGGCTCCTCTGTCCAGGATATTCTCCAGGCAAGAATACTGGAGTGGGTTGCTATTTCCTTCTCCAGGGGATCTTCCCCACTCAAGGATTCAACCCTGCATCTCCTGCACTACAGGCAGATTCTTTACTGCCTGAGTTACCATGGAAGTCCATTCATGTGTAACATACGAGATTAAAAGAATTTGAGCATCTCATCTTTTTTTTTTTTTTAAATTTTTCGTGTTTTTTTAATATAATTATTTTTATTTTATTTTTTCAGAATTGTTTACTGCTATACATAAACCCCAATAAGTCATAGGTGTACCCTTGATCCCTCCCACCTGAACCCCTCTCCCAGCCCCCCACCCCACCACACCCCTCTATTCAGGTCACAAAGGGTTTTTGGCACAGCTAAGTGAAATGTAGATTGTTTTGCTATGAGTTAGATATTTTAGCAATATCCCTCCCTCTCTTGTTAGTTATTTTACTCATAGCGTATTCAAAGTTGTGCAGAGAAGTTTTGCTTATCTTTATTTGATATCTCAGAGATTGTGAGGATTTAATATGAGGGTCAAATTACCCCATTTGGATCCTTCTTTGGAGAAGGAAGGGCTTCCCTGGTGGCTCAGATGGTAACAGATCTGACTACTATGCAGAAGACATGGGTTTTATCCCCAGTTGGGACGATCCCATGGAGAAGGAAATGGCTGCCCACTCCACTATTCTTGCCTGGAGAATTCCATGGACAGAGGAGCCTGGAAGGTTACAGTCCATGGGGTCGCAGAGTAGGTCACTGACTGACACTTTCACTTTGGAGAAGGAAAAGGCAGTCCACTTCAGTATTCTTGACTGGGAAATTCCATGGACAGAGGAGGCTGGAGTGCCATAGTCCACAGAATCACAAAGAGCTGGACATGACTCAGTGACGGATACTTGAGCTTCAGAGATATATTGATAGAAATCAGCCAGAATCCAAATGCTTTTCATTGCAAAATATTATATTGGTATACAGTGAAGAAACTGTCTGCCTTGATAATAGAATAATGTCTGAATGCATGTGCCTGACTCACCATAGTGTTCACTACTGACTGCCCATAATAGGAGTAATGAACTTTAGGGCAGGAGGTTTAGATTAGATTATATCTATACTCTGGCTTATTTCTATCATTACAGTCTGGTAGAGAACATAGAAACAATTCTTTTTTGTTGTTAAAAAAAAGGTTTACTTCAGCCAGGAAGGAAGTCTGTAAACAGTTCCCTGTTTGACTAGATCCTTCAAGTATTAAATGTGAATGAAATAAATAATAACATCTAATAAGGGGTGACTTTAGCTTTTAGTAGTTTGATTAGGAGATAGTAACAATAATACAACCAAAGAATAGTACATTTCCTTAGGGAGTCTTTTGAGTATTAAAGTTCACATGTTTCAGGTGATAATTTTTAGATGATTTCCCTTTGGCGGAAGGTGGTCTAGCCCTGCCAAGCAGCTGATCTCTGCCACTTTTCAGCTTCTGTAGCACTGACTCATCATCGCACCTAACAAACTGTAACTTAATTATTGGTTTTTCTCCCCAGCTAAGGTTTGAATGCCTTACAAGACAGAGAACATGGTGGATAACATTTGTACTCTGAGTATCTGGGAAATGATAGCCATTCAGCAGCTGTTTAAGTCTAAACGGGTAGCATCAAATAGAAATAGTTGCCCAAAAAAAGTGATTCAGCAAGTATAACAATGTTGTTAATATTATAACCATAATTTTTTTGATTCCAAATTTATGTCCAGATGCCATTGTCACCATTAAGTAACCAAATATTCCAGTTTAAGTTCTTTTAATGTTAAGAATAGCTACTTAATGACATTGATGTTGAGTGAAGGAGATGATTATACATGACACAGCTGGTGAGCTAAACGGTCTCACTGTGTTTCAGGTATGCGTGTAAACAGGGCCAGGAGTGCTCAGGCCTACTGCTGCTATATTAAGATGGCATGGGATGGTATGGCATTCATTTGGTGGACCTCAGAGGTGCTTTGGCTAGGAGTATGAAAGGCATTTTCGTTTCACCATTTGTACACAGATTTTTAATTTAGGTAAACACAGCCCTAGGGAAGGTTATACACATAAGAAAAAGATAAACAGAGACATGAAAGTGCCAGAGACCAAGGACAAGTCATGAGATACTCACTATTGGGCATCTTGTCATTTTCCAGAACTCTCTCACAGAGAAAGGTTTGGGAGGGAAAAAAAGAGACATTGTGCAACAGAATTATTAGATTAACCCATTTGGGAGCAGAGAAGGATATAAGAAGAATAAAACTGAGAAGCAAAACAGTGGCTTTTTATATATAATTTTAATTGAGTTGCCGAGAAGCCATTCCTTATTATTACATATGGAAATGGAAAGCTGACTTCCCACAGAGTGAATGAATCTCTAGGCTGAGTTATGGGACCACAGTCCTTGGAGCTACCAGACTGATACAAGTTTGCAGCAAATTAGGAAAATTAAGGCCATTTTCATAGTGTGCTGGATATAAGTAATTTCCTGAAATATAAATCTAGAGATAGGATTGATTAAAATGTCTTATTTTAGATAAGTATCCTTTAATCAAAATCAAAAAATCTTTTATAGTTGATTCTTTATTTTGGATACCATCACTTGCAAATAATTTTTTAGGATGTCTTTATTTATGTGCAGTATCGATAGCTATGCAGGGATCCCAAGTGGTGCTAGTGGCGAAGATCCCTCCTGCCAGTGCAGGAGGCCCAAGAGACACAGGTTCAGCCCCTATACCCTGGAGAAGGGAATGGCAACCCACTCCACTATTCTTGCCTGGAGAGCCCATGGACAGGAGAGCCTGGCAGTCTATAGCCCATAGTGTCGCAGAGTTCGACACAACTGAGACTGAAGCTACTTAACAGGCACGCATGCATAAAATCACCTGGAGGAGGAAATGGCAGCCCCCTCCAGTATTCTTGCCTAGAAAAATCGCACAAACAGGGAAGCCTCTCAGGCTGCAGTCCACGGGTTCATAAAAAATTTGGACGCAAATGAGTGATGGACCACTTAGCACCACCATGACAATTCATTAATGTAAAATGTTGCAGATATTTCTCGCAAAAGTTTTGTAGGTGGATCATGTATTTTGTCTTTATTTTGTAGTGAGAAACCAGAGTACTTAAATGAATCTATCCAGGAAGAAAATCAGGCAGTGTTAGAACTATCAACAAGTCACTGTTTAGTTTACTGATATGGTAATTTTCTAAGCAGCACTGTAGTTTTGAATAGCTTACTAGTTGCTTCTATAAGCGTTATAGGCTTGCAAAGGTTTGCTGATATATTAGGAGACCCAAATATAATTAAAATTGCAAAATCTGATATGATTTTTAAGCACCCTCTTTCCTGCTATTGAGTATCTTATGTTTAAGATGCCCCGCAGAATTGTTCATTTAGATGTTGAGCTGTGGTTATGTCAAGGGAAATGTTTTTTAACTGATCATTTTCACAAATGGTAATTCTGTTAATTAACCAGTTGCCCCAGTTTTTGGAATGATACTTTTCACAAATCCTCTTATTCCAAGCCAAACAGGTCTAGTTTTCAAATTGTTTGTCAGATCCATTCCTAAGTGCAGATTTGGACAGAAAAGGCCGAGTGAACCTGCACTTCTGAAGAAGCAGTGGTATGGAGACAAGCTACCTATTTCATAGTTTTATTTACAGAATTTTTTAGACCAACTTTCCAGAGGATATGGCAAAATAGCAGGGTGAAAAAATGTGGACTTTTTCAGCCGGATGGCCCTGGCCTTTAGTCTTGGCCTTAATAAGACTCTTGGCGAGGGAGGGTGTCAGCCTTCAAGTAAGAACGGCAGTGCTTACTTCAGAGGGTTTCAGTGAGTGAGAGCCATGACAGTACCTGGTGGGGGGGTGTTGTGGCTCTTATTGTTTTTCTGATAATTCTCGTTATCAGAGATGGCTGGATGGCATCACCAATGCAATGGACACGAACTTGGGCAAACTTCAGAGATGGTGAGGGACAGGAAGGCCAGGCATTCTGCAGTCCAGGGGGTCGCAAAGAGTCAGACACAACTGAACAACAACAACATCTTCATTGTTGAAGATGAGCTCTAGTTACTAAATTGTTCTCACTTTCTGTCTTCCACCTAACAAACAGAAGAATGGTTTCACAGGTGCAGGAAGGATGTGGGTCTGTGGTGTCACCCCTCCTCATCTCAGGAGTTGGCACTTGGTCCTTCTGCTTCCATCTTGGGGATGTTTATTTCCCTTTCATGCATCCTCCTTCTCACTTGAAGTAGAAGGAAAATAATTTGCAAGTGAGATATGCAGGAATTAGACCATCCAAGTGTCTTGAGAAATGAACAGAAACTGACACATATGCCCTATTCCTCCTGGTACTTCCAAATGCTGTCTCACTGAGGTTATCTGGGGTTTTCAGTCCTTTAAATGCAGGAGCAGTGACTCCAGTGCCTGTTCTTCTGGCTCCAGCCTGGTTCCTTCTCCTCCTCTATGCTACTTATTCCTGAGGGACCTCAGGGAAAGCTCCAGACAAATAAATACTTGGCTCCTCACCAGAGATTCTACCCCAGTTCTACTCCACACTCTGTCCCTGCTGAACTAGATTATTAGATTAGATAACCCTGCCCTGGTGGCTTAGATGGTAAAGAATCTGCCTGCAGTGCAGGAGACCTGTGTTCCATTCCTGGGTCAGGAAGATCCCCTGGAGAAGGGAAAGGAAGCCCATTCCAGTATTCTCGCCTGGGAGAATCTCATGGACTGAGGAGACTGGCAGGCAGTCCATTGGGGTCACAAAGAATCAGACACAATTGAGTGACTATCACAGCCTTCAAAAACAAAAATTTTAACCTTTCCAGAGGATATGGCAAAATAGCGGTGAAAATGTGGACTTTTTCAGCCGGATGGCCCTGGCCTTTAGTCTTGGCCTTAATAAGACTCTTGGCGAGGGAGGGTGTCAGCCTTCAAGTAAGAACGGCAGTGCTTACTTCAGAGGGTTTCAGTGAGTGAGAGCCATGACAGTACCTGGTGGGGGGGTGTTGTGGCTCTTATTGTTTTTCTGATAATTCTCGTTATCAGAGATGGCTGGATGGCATCACCAATGCAATGGACACGAACTTGGGCAAACTTCAGAGATGGTGAGGGACAGGAAGGCCAGGCATTCTGCAGTCCAGGGGGTCGCAAAGAGTCAGACACAACTGAACAACAACAACATCTTCATTGTTGAAGATGAGCTCTAGTTACTAAATTGTTCTCACTTTCTGTCTTCCACCTAACAAACAGAAGAATGGTTTCACAGGTGCAGGAAGGATGTGGGTCTGTGGTGTCACCCCTCCTCATCTCAGGAGTTGGCACTTGGTCCTTCTGCTTCCATCTTGAGGATGTTTATTTCCCTTTCATGCATCCTCCTTCTCACTTGAAGTAGAAGGAAAATAATTTGCAAGTGAGATATGCAGGAATTAGACCATCCAAGTGTCTTGAGAAATGAACAGAAACTGACACATATGCCCTATTCCTCCTGGTACTTCCAAATGCTGTCTCACTGAGGTTATCTGGGGTTTTCAGTCCTTTAAATGCAGGAGCAGTGACTCCAGTGCCTGTTCTTCTGGCTCCAGCCTGGTTCCTTCTCCTCCTCTATGCTACTTATTCCTGAGGGACCTCAGGGAAAGCTCCAGACAAATAAATACTTGGCTCCTCACCAGAGATTCTACCCCAGTTCTACTCCACACTCTGTCCCTGCTGAACTAGATTATTAGATTAGATAACCCTGCCCTGGTGGCTTAGATGGTAAAGAATCTGCCTGCAGTGCAGGAGACCTGTGTTCCATTCCTGGGTCAGGAAGATCCCCTGGAGAAGGGAAAGGAAACCCATTCCAGTATTCTCGCCTGGGAGAATCTCATGGACTGAGGAGACTGGCAGGCGGCAGTCCATTGGGGTCACAAAGAATCAGACACAATTGAGTGACTATCACAGCCTTCAAAAACAAAAAAATGTTTGAGATTTTCTTGTAAGATCTAGAGTGTAGACTGCAATTAACATCAGTGTTTATCCTTAGTTCTTCCTAGATTCCTATAAGCTGACCAAGTGGTAGCATGTGTTTAGTTCTTTCACTCTCTGTAGCATTGTTAGTATTAGAATCCCATCACATTCTTGTTAAAACATGAATGGTGGGGCCAGTTAGGAGGTCTGAGATGGGCCTATCTTTTATAACAAGTTCCTAGGTTGTGGTGATGCTGCTTCTGCTAGTCTAAGGACTAACCAACTTAGGTTCAGTCTGTGTGAATTATACATTTTAATGACAACATATAATATGTTTTCTCTGAGAATAATTTTTTCCTTATCATTATAGGTTTTTTTTTTTTCTTCCAGAAATTTACTGAGTATAATTTGTATCACGTTGTATATATCTAGATTTCAAGAACAAGGAGACCCATGAATTCCATTGTGTATCTGTAAAACTCGTTATGTTACAATTCCATATTGTGAAATTATAAGGATGCTGTTAATGTATCAACCGTTGATCTAGGAAGCTGGTCTCAATAGAACAGTCATGTGTAGTCATGTTAATAATAGAACTAATACTCTTTATCTCTTCTATTTTCCTTCATCTCTACTACTTTTTAAAAATAACCCACTCTAAAAATGTTTTATCTCAAGTTAAAATACAGTATTAGATCAAAGTAGACTGTGAGTTAAAGTGATATTACATAAATACCTTTCTAAAATTCTAAGAAGTTATGTGTGGAGATAATTTTTGTTCTCAGGTACAATGTTTTTGTTTTTTTTTTAAATTTTTTGCCTCTTTTATTGTTTACTTACTTATTTATTTATTTATTTTCAGCCATCTTTATTCTTTGGCCTGTCTGGACCTCCCATTGCAGTGACCACTTTCGTTGCAGAGCACCAGCTCTGGGCACATGCACTCGACAGTGCTGGCTCGTAATTGGACATACCGGTCCAGCCGCTCTGTGACATGTGGGATCCTCCTGGGCCAGGGATGGAACCAGTGCCTCCTGCACTGCAAGGCAGACTCTACCTACTGGACCACCAGGGAAGCCCATGTACAATCTTATATCCAAAATCTAGTAGCAAGCTGAATGTCTTTTACTACATAGCTTACTGTAAATGCTCACTAACCATCAAGATTTTTTTATATTTATAATATGTTAATATTATCTATCAGAAATACACAGAATTTTTTTTTTTAGTGTCAGCCTTTATATTAGCTTGCTTACTCACTCAGAAAATACAATTGACCGTTAACAACACAGAGGTTAGGGATGTCGACCCTCCGCACACTCAAAATCCATGTGTAACTTTTAGTCGGCTCTGTGTACGCAGTTCCTCTTTATCTGCAGTTCCTCATTTGTGCATTCAACCGATCACAGGTCATATACCACAGTAGTATTTACTATTTGTTTTTTATTTTTTATTCAATTTTAGTCGGCTTACCTGCCCTTTTCACAAATTTTTGTAAATTAGTAAATTGTACACGTGTATTCGATTTCAAGAACAAGGAGACCCATGAATTCCATTGTGTATCTGTAAAACTCGTTATGTTACAATTCCATATTGTGAAATTATAAGGATGCTGTTAATGTATCAACCGTTGATCTAGGAAGCTGGTCTCAATAGAACAGTCATGTGTAGTCATGTTAATAATAGAACTAATACTCTTTATCTCTTCTATTTTCCTTCATCTCTACTACTTTTTAAAAATAACCCACTCTAAAAATGTTTTATCTCAAGTTAAAATACAGTATTAGATCAAAGTAGACTGTGAGTTAAAGTGATATTACATAAATACCTTTCTAAAATTCTAAGAAGTTATGTGTGGAGATAATTTTTGTTCTCAGGTACAATGTTTTTGTTTTTTTTTTTAAATTTCTGGCCTCTTTTATTGTTTACTTACTTATTTATTTATTTATTTTCAGCCATCTTTATTCTTTGGCCTGTCTGGACCTCCCATTGCAGTGACCACTTTCGTTGCAGAGCACCAGCTCTGGGCACATGCACTCGACAGTGCTGGCTCGTAATTGGACATACCGGTCCAGCCGCTCTGTGACATGTGGGATCCTCCTGGGCCAGGGATGGAACCAGTGCCTCCTGCACTGCAAGGCAGACTCTACCTACTGGACCACCAGGGAAGCCCATGTACAATCTTATATCCAAAATCTAGTAGCAAGCTGAATGTCTTTTACTACATAGCTTACTGTAAATGCTCACTAACCATCAAGATTTTTTTATATTTATAATATGTTAATATTATCTATCAGAAATACACAGAATTTTTTTTTTAGTGTCAGCCTTTATATTAGCTTGCTTACTCACTCAGAAAATACAATTGACCGTTAACAACACAGAGGTTAGGGATGTCGACCCTCCGCACACTCAAAATCCATGTGTAACTTTTAGTCGGCTCTGTGTACGCAGTTCCTCTTTATCTGCAGTTCCTCATTTGTGCATTCAACCGATCACAGGTCATATACCACAGTAGTATTTACTATTTGTTTTTTATTTTTTATTCAATTTTGTCGTTTACTGCCCCACATCAACCTGAATCAGCCATAGGAGTCATATGACCCATGCCTCTGGAACTTCCCTTCCACCTCCCTCCCCACTCTCCAACCCCCACCCCAGATCGTTACAGGGCCCCTGTTTGAGTTCCCTTAGTCTTTTTTTTTTTTCAAACTTTCTTTTTTTTTTTTTTTTAAAGATTTATTTATTTATTTATTTTGGGCGTGGGTCGGGTTGGGGAGGGAGGGGAGCAGGCGGGCCACTTCCATTGGTCCTCCATTTCTCCATTTTCATCCGTCCCCGTTCTTTGGCTCCTGTGGGCCTCCCATCGTGGTGGCGTCTGTCGCCGCTGAGCGCCGGCTCTGGGCGCATGCGCTCCAGAGCTCCGGCTCGGCAATTGGACACATCAGTCCAGCCGCTCCGCGGCACATCGGATCTTCCCAGGCCAGGGATCGAACCGGGGGCCCTTGCACTGCAAGGCGGTGTCCCCACCCACTGGACCACCAGGGGAAGCCCTCCCTTAGTCTTACAGCAGATTCCCCTTCCTCTTCACTATGTCCATAAGTCTGTTTTCTGTATCTGTTTCTTCATTGCTGCTCTGCATATACATTTATCAGCACCATCTGTCTAGATTCCAAATGTATGTCAGTACACAATATTTATCTTTCTCTTTCTGACTTACTTCACTCTGTGTAATAGGTTCTAGATTCATCCACCTCATTAGGACTGACTTAAAAGCTTTTTTTAAACCATGATGATTTGAACAGAAAACATATGTATGTTATTTATGAGTTAAACCAAACCAAGTACCTAGCATAGGCTTAATTTTTTTTTCTAGTCCAAATACCTATTCAAAAGAGATGAAAACTATTACATAGCTATTAGCCCTGTGCACATGGTGTACCTAATCAGTCCTTTTATTGATATCTTCCTCTTTACAATTGACCGTTAACAACACAGAGGTTAGGGATGTCGACCCTCCGCACACTCAAAATCCATGTGTAACTTTTAGTCGGCTCTGTGTACGCAGTTCCTCTTTATCTGCAGTTCCTCATTTGTGCATTCAACCGATCACAGGTCATATACCACAGTAGTATTTACTATTTGTTTTTTATTTTTTATTCAATTTTGTCGTTTACTGCCCCACATCAACCTGAATCAGCCATAGGAGTCATATGACCCATGCCTCTGGAACTTCCCTTCCACCTCCCTCCCCACTCTCCAACCCCCACCCCAGATCGTTACAGGGCCCCTGTTTGAGTTCCCTTAGTCTTTTTTTTTTTTCAAACTTTCTTTTTTTTTTTTTTTTAAAGATTTATTTATTTATTTATTTTGGGCGTGGGTCGGGTTGGGGAGGGAGGGGAGCAGGCGGGCCACTTCCATTGGTCCTCCATTTCTCCATTTTCATCCGTCCCCGTTCTTTGGCTCCTGTGGGCCTCCCATCGTGGTGGCGTCTGTCGCCGCTGAGCGCCGGCTCTGGGCGCATGCGCTCCAGAGCTCCGGCTCGGCAATTGGACACATCAGTCCAGCCGCTCCGCGGCACATCGGATCTTCCCAGGCCAGGGATCGAACCGGGGGCCCTTGCACTGCAAGGCGGTGTCCCCACCCACTGGACCACCAGGGGAAGCCCTCCCTTAGTCTTACAGCAGATTCCCCTTCCTCTTCACTATGTCCATAAGTCTGTTTTCTGTATCTGTTTCTTCATTGCTGCTCTGCATATACATTTATCAGCACCATCTGTCTAGATTCCAAATGTATGTCAGTACACAATATTTATCTTTCTCTTTCTGACTTACTTCACTCTGTGTAATAGGTTCTAGATTCATCCACCTCATTAGGACTGACTTAAAAGCTTTTTTTAAACCATGATGATTTGAACAGAAAACATATGTATGTTATTTATGAGTTAAACCAAACCAAGTACCTAGCATAGGCTTAATTTTTTTTTCTAGTCCAAATACCTATTCAAAAGAGATGAAAACTATTACATAGCTATTAGCCCTGTGCACATGGTGTACCTAATCAGTCCTTTTATTGATATCTTCACTTCTTTCAGCTAAATAGGGCCTGAAAAGTTTTATTTTCAGTATTTGAGTACTTTTGTTTTTCTCTTTAAAGAGTCAGTATTAGGCACTACTGGTTACTACCAGCTGAAACCTCACACAGCTGTGTATTTAGCATTTAATCATGCTAAGAATTGCTAATTAGAACATCACACTGGACAAAGCGAACCCAGTGGAGTTGAGACAATACCATTTTTGTTTGAGGAACATAAATAAATGATCTTTATCCAGTAGTCTTCCCATTAACAAGCATTTGTGCCAAGTAGGCAAAAGTAAAAAGTAGGCGATCTTCAGTGAAATGTTTTAACCCGCTGCAAATACATTATCAATATCATCCTTTCACAGCACTCTGTAATCCCTAAAATATGGCTGGTCTTAATCAGGACTGTCAGGCTTACACGTGGCTTACATTCTTCGCTTTCCTTATTTTGTTCCTTTCAGCACCATCCCCCAACCCCCCAGCTTGACATTCACCTGGACTGAAGACACACAGACTTTCTGCTTGCCTCCCCTTTGCTATTTTTTACCTCTCATTTGAACTTTGCTTCCCAGGTATTGCTAGGGTAAGGAATCTGCCTGCCAGTGCAGGAGATGTGGAGACATGGCTTTGATTTCTGGGTGGGGAAGCTCCCCTGGAGAAAGGAATGGCAACCCACTGCAGTATTCTTCCCTGGAGAGTCACATGGACTAAGGAGCCTGGTGGGCTCCATAGGGTAGGTCCATAGGGTTGCAAAGAGTCAGACACAACTGAAGCAACTGGATGTAGCGCCTTCAGTCAGCCTTCCTCTGGCTGCAGCTGCCCAGTGCTCCCAAATCCCCTTCTCCTTTTATTTTGTTAAAACCACCATGTTCTCAAAGTTTAGATGCTGTAGTTAGCTATAGTGTAGATGAGGACTAAGAAATTTATTCAGTGCTGTGTTCATGGCTGATAGCAATTTAACGTATTACCTTTCTAGGAGTAGTGAATATACTGAAATTGGAGGTCTCGTGGCCATAAAGCATAGGTCAGAAGAGTAAATACTAGCAGCATTATTAGTCCGGTTAAACAAGGGGGAAGGCAATGGTTCCAGAGAATGAGGGGGCACATGCTGGGTGTCTCTAATATCAGTTGTTATTACCCACTCACATGGTGATTAGACTCTTAACAGTTCTAACTTATCCTGGCAAAGCAGCAGTTTTAGCTTTTTACAACATCAGATCTCACAGTCCTTGTGGGTTCAATGAGGAATGTTATGGGGTCTGACATGGTCCTAATATAGTGGGTGCTTAGCACTCTTGTAGATTCCACAGATTAAACAGACCAAACAAATACCATGTGGAGAAGTGAAGATGTGCAAAAAATTTTCTGTGCATTGAAAATGTTTAAATGGCACAGATTTTGTTGAAAACACTTCCTGGTTTTACAATGCATTTGGGGAAGTAAAGGAGTATTGATTGAAATTCAACAGGTACATTCTTCTTAGTTTCGAGGCCTTTTTACACCGCCAAAAGGCTGGTCTTAATCAGGACTGTCAGGCTTACACGTGGCTTACATTCTTCGCTTTCCTTATTTTGTTCCTTTCAGCACCATCCCCCAACCCCCCAGCTTGACATTCACCTGGACTGAAGACACACAGACTTTCTGCTTGCCTCCCCTTTGCTATTTTTTACCTCTCATTTGAACTTTGCTTCCCAGGTATTGCTAGGGTAAGGAATCTGCCTGCCAGTGCAGGAGATGTGGAGACATGGCTTTGATTTCTGGGTGGGGAAGCTCCCCTGGAGAAAGGAATGGCAACCCACTGCAGTATTCTTCCCTGGAGAGTCACATGGACTAAGGAGCCTGGTGGGCTCCATAGGGTAGGTCCATAGGGTTGCAAAGAGTCAGACACAACTGAAGCAACTGGATGTAGCGCCTTCAGTCAGCCTTCCTCTGGCTGCAGTTGCCCAGTGCTCCCAAATCCCCTTCTCCTTTTATTTTGTTAAAACCACCATGTTCTCAAAGTTTAGATGCTGTAGTTAGCTATAGTGTAGATGAGGACTAAGAAATTTATTCAGTGCTGTGTTCATGGCTGATAGCAATTTAACGTATTACCTTTCTAGGAGTAGTGAATATACTGAAATTGGAGGTCTCGTGGCCATAAAGCATAGGTCAGAAGAGTAAATACTAGCAGCATTATTAGTCCGGTTAAACAAGGGGGAAGGCAATGGTTCCAGAGAATGAGGGGGCACATGCTGGGTGTCTCTAATATCAGTTGTTATTACCCACTCACATGGTGATTAGACTCTTAACAGTTCTAACTTATCCTGGCAAAGCAGCAGTTTTAGCTTTTTACAACATCAGATCTCACAGTCCTTGTGGGTTCAATGAGGAATGTTATGGGGTCTGACATGGTCCTAATATAGTGGGTGCTTAGCACTCTTGTAGATTCCACAGATTAAACAGACCAAACAAATACCATGTGGAGAAGTGAAGATGTGCAAAAATTATCTGTGCATTGAAAATGTTTAAATGGCACAGATTTTGTTGAAAACACTTCCTGGTTTTACAATGCATTTGGGGAAGTAAAGGAGTATTGATTGAAATTCAACAGGTACATTCTTCTTAGTTTTTCATGATTGTTTGTTTTTATCCTGTGTAGACTGGAGCTGCTCCACAGTTCACATTATTAAACCTATGTCCTTGGAGTGGCAGAAGACTTCTGGGATTCAAGAGACTGAAGTGTCCCATGTCTGCCATCTACTAGCTTAGTCATGGTGGGGCTGTCACTGAAACCTGCCAGATGTACTTATCAGTAAAAGGAGGGGGATAATCATATTTTTGTCTATGTCAAAAATGTTTATTGATGATCTGTTTAAATAGTATTTGTTATCTATAAATTTCAGTGTTATTTAAAAGTAAAAGAGAATTGAGACATTATGTAGGAACCATACATTAATATATATATATACATATATATACACACACATATATATACATATGTTAATATACATATATATACATATATATGTATGTGTATATATATGTATGTATATATATATGTATATTAAGATGAGCTCCATTTTTAAGGAAACATTTAGTGGAGAACCAATAATCAGAGTTTTAGTGCCATTTCTCCCACTAACTTCAATAGCAAACAGACTTTTTTTTCTGGCAGTCTTGCTTATCTGGACGAAAACCAAGAGCTAAAATCTAAGTCAAGAAGACATTTGGGAAGCCAGAATAAATGCCAAAATACTCAGGAACTAAAATTCATACACTTAGACTCTAAGATGCCCTTAGACTTTCTTCCCTCAGAGTGAATTCATCCTAATTATATACCTTTGACACAGCTTAGTTATTTTATTTCTAAGACTATGGAAGATTAAAAAAGCAAATGATTTTTCATGTTGGCATGCTGAACAATTGAATAATCTGGCAGAAAAAGAATACCCTTCTGGAATAACGAGAAGAATATAACTTCAAAAACATAGCTCTCTTGGGCTATTTAGTGTTGCAGACCCAGGCCATCACTCTGTTATAGTGACACAAAAACATAATTGAGCTCATATGTTATATAACCTTCTGTATAATCAAAGAATGAAGTGTGCCTAGCACCTTTTATGAGTTCGTCCATCAGCAGTAGGCCTTAGCTATCATGTAAATGAAAATACCCAGAAAGATGCAAATTCACAGCAGCCTTCAGAAGACTTGTATTTTAATTTAGATTAAGGGGTCTAGAACTATTTCATTGGGATAGGCCCAGTATATTCATTTGCAAGGGCTTTGTGGTGGCCCTAGTGGTAAAGAACCCACCTGCTAGTGCAGGAAACCCAAGAGACGAGAATTCGATCCATGGGTCAGGAGGATCCTTTGGAGGAGGGCATGGCCACTCCAGTATTCCTACCTGGAGAATCCAATGGACAGAGGAGCCTGGCAAGCTACAGTCCAAAGGGTCACATAGAGTCGAGCAGGACTAAAGCACATGGTTAAAGCACATTCATTTGCAAAACGAAGAGCTTGGGCTAAACCTTTAGAATGACAGACTAAAATATATAATCTTATGAATGCCTTCTACCAAAATAATATTGTGTATCTTAAAACTCAGCCACATTTCTTGAAATGAGTTCTTCCATAGAATATATATGGTAAAGACATAGAATGGCATGCAGTACTTGCTTTATTCACTATAAACACTAAAAAACCATTTATCTTTAAGATCAGATCATAAAATAGCACTTAGAAATTTTTAAGTTATTGATTCATTTATTTAACAAATATACATGATGCACTTTCTTAAATCACAGAACCGTGTTAGCTCCTGGCAATAGAAGATATAGCAAAGGGAGCTAGTGTCCTCCTCAGGGAACTTAAGTGTAAGGGGAAGACAGATACTAAACACATTAAATGACTTGAAAGTGCTGTGTCGGAAAACATGGGGACCTAAAGAGTGCAGCATTAGAACCTAGGAATAGCAAATAATGTCCACAAGAAGCGTTCCACTTGAAAGTCCCAAGAATAGACCACTGTCATAAATGCTTACTGGGTAAGACCACCACCTTTTAATCAGACCCTCTGGGAACCCAGAACTAAGGCTCCTTCTAAAGAGTAACAAATTTAGGGGAATTCATCTCTCCTTCCCTCCATCTCTCCTTCCTTCTGTCCCTCTTTTGTAAAACTCATCTCTTTTCGCAGGGAGCACAGTCCCCCTTCTGCCACCAGTGTGGTTGAGATTTTAGGTCATTCTGATCTTCGAATCTTCCTGAATATTCCTTATTGACTGGAAAATTACTCCCTCCCACTAGCGGCTTGTTTGTCATTTTTCAGTTTCACTAAGCTTCAGAGGTTGGTCGTCACCAGCATATCCATACTTAGGTCCTGCTGTCATTCTTAGACATCCCAAGCTCACTGAGGATTTCTAGGGCTCACAGACCTTCCTAATCTGATTTCAGCTGAAAACAAGCTTATAAAAGAAAATGGTCAATCCTTCATATCTGTTGTTGTTCATTCGCTAAGTTGTGTCTGACTCTTTGCCTTCCCATGGGCTGCAGCATGCCAGGCTTCCCTGTCCTTCACTATTTCGTGTTCGACTTATAGACATTGAGTCAATGATGCCATCCAACCATCTCATCCTCTGTTGCCCCCTTCTCTTCCTGCCTTCAATCTTTCCCAGCATCATGGTCTTTTCCAATGAATCGGCACTTAGCATCAGGTGGCCGAAATACTGGAGCTTCAGCTTCAACATGAGTCCTTCCAAAGTATACACGGAGTTGATTTTCTTTAGTATTGACTGGTTTGATCTCCTTGCTATCAAAGGGACTCTCTTCATACCTATATCCTTTATTTATTCACTTCCTTACTTATTGAGCAATGTTTATTGAGCTGCTGACTTGTACAAGATACTCCCAGATGCTAAGGATTCAATGTAAAACACAAAGGATATAGCAAAGGGAGCTAGTGTCCTCCTCAGGGAACTTAAGTGTAAGGGGAAGACAGATACTAAACACATTAAATGACTTGAAAGTGCTGTGTCGGAAAACATGGGGACCTAAAGAGTGCAGCATTAGAACCTAGGAATAGCAAATAATGTCCACAAGAAGCGTTCCACTTGAAAGTCCCAAGAATAGACCACTGTCATAAATGCTTACTGGGTAAGACCACCACCTTTTAATCAGACCCTCTGGGAACCCAGAACTAAGGCTCCTTCTAAAGAGTAACAAATTTAGGGGAATTCATCTCTCCTTCCCTCCATCTCTCCTTCCTTCTGTCCCTCTTTTGTAAAACTCATCTCTTTTCGCAGGGAGCACAGTCCCCCTTCTGCCACCAGTGTGGTTGAGATTTTAGGTCATTCTGATCTTCGAATCTTCCTGAATATTCCTTATTGACTGGAAAATTACTCCCTCCCACTAGCGGCTTGTTTGTCATTTTTCAGTTTCACTAAGCTTCAGAGGTTGGTCGTCACCAGCATATCCATACTTAGGTCCTGCTGTCATTCTTAGACATCCCAAGCTCACTGAGGATTTCTAGGGCTCACAGACCTTCCTAATCTGATTTCAGCTGAAAACAAGCTTATAAAAGAAAATGGTCAATCCTTCATATCTGTTGTTGTTCATTCGCTAAGTTGTGTCTGACTCTTTGCCTTCCCATGGGCTGCAGCATGCCAGGCTTCCCTGTCCTTCACTATTTCGTGTTCGACTTATAGACATTGAGTCAATGATGCCATCCAACCATCTCATCCTCTGTTGCCCCCTTCTCTTCCTGCCTTCAATCTTTCCCAGCATCATGGTCTTTTCCAATGAATCGGCACTTAGCATCAGGTGGCCGAAATACTGGAGCTTCAGCTTCAACATGAGTCCTTCCAAAGTATACACGGAGTTGATTTTCTTTAGTATTGACTGGTTTGATCTCCTTGCTATCAAAGGGACTCTCTTCATACCTATATCCTTTATTTATTCACTTCCTTACTTATTGAGCAATGTTTATTGAGCTGCTGACTTGTACAAGATACTCCCAGATGCTAAGGATTCAATGTAAAACATCATGCTCCCTAAACCTCCAAAGGGTCTTACATATAATCTGTGAGTTTTATTGCCCATTGAGGTTTCCATGCTGGTTCTACATGTGAAAGAAAAACCCCAAGTGGAAGCAAAGGACATTAATCTCTAGCTCTCTGCCACCTTCTTTATAGATTATATTCACTTATTCATTCATCAGTTATGGTAGCAGATATTTATTGAGAGTTAGATGTTATTCTAAATGCCATGGCCAAGTAGTGTATGAGCTATACCCTCCACTAAAGGAAACTGAAAGAATCTGATCCCCAAATCTGACCTTATGGGCATTCTGATGTCCCAGCTCTCTTGTTGAATGAGAATTGTCACATACCTGTTATGCCCAGGTGCACAGTTAAGGCAAAGAGTGGGATCCCCATTGTGCCTAGGCATGCGGGTAAGGCAGAAAGAGGTACAGGAAAGTCCGTTTCCTCCATTCCTAATATGGAATGAAGACTCTGTGCCCTGGAATTTTTACCATCTCTTTGCTTTGCCTTTTTTTCTTTTGTTGTCCTTTGACTTTTCTGATACAGTTCAAGTACCTTTCTGGTTGGAAACCATCTTGGTTGGACCTAAGGAACCCACTTGGTAGTTGAATGAACACAGGCTTTAGGAGCCTGGCAAACCTGTGTTTTAATTGTGACTTCACTATTACTAGCCTTAGGCTTTGGGAAAGTTAATTCATTTTTCTGAAGCTCAATTGTTTTTATCTACCATATAGGAAAAGTAATTCCATTTGAAAAATAAACGTGGCAAATTGTAAGTACCTGGCATGTGTATTTCTCTGTGGTTGCCTAGCATTGTCATCTGAGCTGGTGGGAGGAAGAGGGCATCATAGGTAGCACTGAACTGGAACGGAAGCAACAGGTGCCTTATTGGATGCGTGAAGCACATTGTTGAGAGTAGTTTTGTGTGGCATTTGCTACCCTTTGGTTTTCACTGTTTTTGATCTTATAGATTGATCCTTTTTATGTAAAGATACATTGGAAAATTTTCTAAGAATTTTCCATAGGAGAGAAACTTCCCTCAAGTTCCTACAATGTAACATTCTTCAGGATAGAAACATTTATAATTATTGACTATTGATTTATAGTTAGTAACTGCTGGCTGCCATCCAAAATTATGAGAAAATATTTTCTAAAATAGTATTAAAATAAAATAATCAAACCTCCAAAGGGTCTTACATATAATCTGTGAGTTTTATTGCCCATTGAGGTTTCCATGCTGGTTCTAGATGTGAAAGAAAAACCCCAAGTGGAAGCAAAGGACATTAATCTCTAGCTCTCTGCCACCTTCTTTATAGATTATATTCACTTATTCATTCATCAGTTATGGTAGCAGATATTTATTGAGAGTTAGATGTTATTCTAAATGCCATGGCCAAGTAGTGTATGAGCTATACCCTCCACTAAAGGAAACTGAAAGAATCTGATCCCCAAATCTGACCTTATGGGCATTCTGATGTCCCAGCTCTCTTGTTGAATGAGAATTGTCACATACCTGTTATGCCCAGGTGCACAGTTAAGGCAAAGAGTGGGATCCCCATTGTGCCTAGGCATGCGGGTAAGGCAGAAAGAGGTACAGGAAAGTCCGTTTCCTCCATTCCTAATATGGAATGAAGACTCTGTGCCCTGGAATTTTTACCATCTCTTTGCTTTGCCTTTTTTTCTTTTGTTGTCCTTTGACTTTTCTGATACAGTTCAAGTACCTTTCTGGTTGGAAACCATCTTGGTTGGACCTAAGGAACCCACTTGGTAGTTGAATGAACACAGGCTTTAGGAGCCTGGCAAACCTGTGTTTTAATTGTGACTTCACTATTACTAGCCTTAGGCTTTGGGAAAGTTAATTCATTTTTCTGAAGCTCAATTGTTTTTATCTACCATATAGGAAAAGTAATTCCATTTGAAAAATAAACGTGGCAAATTGTAAGTACCTGGCATGTGTATTTCTCTGTGGTTGCCTAGCATTGTCATCTGAGCTGGTGGGAGGAAGAGGGCATCATAGGTAGCACTGAACTGGAACGGAAGCAACAGGTGCCTTATTGGATGCGTGAAGCACATTGTTGAGAGTAGTTTTGTGTGGCATTTGCTACCCTTTGGTTTTCACTGTTTTTGATCTTATAGATTGATCCTTTTTATGTAAAGATACATTGGAAAATTTTCTAAGAATTTTCCATAGGAGAGAAACTTCCCTCAAGTTCCTACAATGTAACATTCTTCAGGATAGAAACATTTATAATTATTGACTATTGATTTATAGTTAGTAACTGCTGGCTGCCATCCAAAATTATGAGAAAATATTTTCTAAAATAGTATTAAAATAAAAATAATCATTTATTAAATACAGATGTCTCTATATGATTTCCAAGAGTCATATATTTCTTGATTATATATAATTCAAAGATGCATTTTAGAAAATATCACCAAAATAACTAGGATATTCTCACCTTAAAAATGAAGCCATTATCTTTCTGGCACTTTAATCATTGGTGTCAGTCTTAATTTAATCATTGTTGTCAGTCTTAATTTCTGTGGAGAACTTCTGATAAACGTTTGACTGTCAGTGTGTTCAAACATGACAGGGAAAAATCTAAGTTTAAAAGCTAAGTTAATAGCTTTTTTGAGGTCTAAGAATGAAGTTTGAACTAAAAATTTGCAATGAATTAATAACTAATAATTAGTTGATAAAAAAAGAGTCCCCCAAAGCCCACTGTTAGTGGAAATGTTATCTTCATAGGTTATAATGTTACTTTAAAATATAGCATCATTTTTAGTCTATTCCTTCCCCTTCTTCAGACCATGTTAAGAAATATGTGCCTCTTTCCTCAAACTCATGTTGTTTCTATTACTGTAAACAAACTTGAATTATATAAAATTGGATTCTATTAAATTTTCGTCTGGTGACTGTTCTCCATGACCCAGTCATAGAGTCCAATTCATATCAGTGATGAGAAATCTATACCTTATCAAAAATATTTGGTCTAGAAAATTGCCATCATATAATATTAGTTAAAAAAAGGGAAAAAGAATATTTGCTGTATACATACCTCAGTGAATGTTGTTACTGTTTAGTTGATAAGTCCTCTCCAACTCTTTTGGGGCCCTGTGGACTGTAGCCCACCAGGCTTCTCTGTCCATAGGATTTCTAAGGCAAGAATACTGGATTAGCTGTCTGTTTCCTTCTCCAGGGTATCATCCCGACAGAATTGGTGGGCAGATTCTTTACCACTGAGCCACTAAGGAAGCGCCCATGGGTGTTAGCTATAGCTTTATTTATATATACATATATGTTTGGTGTTGCAATGAGAGTAAGATGTCAAGTGTTTTGACCATATTGACTGATTTGTAAAATGAGACATTAGCCACTGAATTAAAGTGATAGGAGAATGAGAGAAGATGGTGGAAAAAAAAGAAATCATTAAATATTTTGAAGACTTAATTATTTTAAGAGCAGGTTTAGATTCATAGCAAAATTGAGATTTCCTACATACCCCTTGCTCTCTCATTAACAACATTCCGTACCAGAGTATTCCATCTATAACAACTGATGAACCTTGTGTCACCTCAACACATCATAGTCACACATCATAGTTTACATTAGGGTTTGCTCCTGGTTTTTCACATTCTGTGGGTTTTGACAGATGTATAATGTAGCGTATTCATCACTGTGGTATCGTACATAATAGTTTCACTGCCCTAAAATCCCATGCATTCCACCTATTCACCCCTCCCCACCAGGTCCTAGCAGCCACTGGTCTTTTATTACTGTCTCCATAATTTGCCTTTTCCAGTAACCCCCGTTAGTGGAAATGTTATCTTCATAGGTTATAATGTTACTTTAAAATATAGCATCATTTTTAGTCTATTCCTTCCCCTTCTTCAGACCATGTTAAGAAATATGTGCCTCTTTCCTCAAACTCATGTTGTTTCTATTACTGTAAACAAACTTGAATTATATAAAATTGGATTCTATTAAATTTTCGTCTGGTGACTGTTCTCCATGACCCAGTCATAGAGTCCAATTCATATCAGTGATGAGAAATCTATACCTTATCAAAAATATTTGGTCTAGAAAATTGCCATCATATAATATTAGTTAAAAAAAGGGAAAAAGAATATTTGCTGTATACATACCTCAGTGAATGTTGTTACTGTTTAGTTGATAAGTCCTCTCCAACTCTTTTGGGGCCCTGTGGACTGTAGCCCACCAGGCTTCTCTGTCCATAGGATTTCTAAGGCAAGAATACTGGATTAGCTGTCTGTTTCCTTCTCCAGGGTATCATCCCGACAGAATTGGTGGGCAGATTCTTTACCACTGAGCCACTAAGGAAGCGCCCATGGGTGTTAGCTATAGCTTTATTTATATATACATATATGTTTGGTGTTGCAATGAGAGTAAGATGTCAAGTGTTTTGACCATATTGACTGATTTGTAAAATGAGACATTAGCCACTGAATTAAAGTGATAGGAGAATGAGAGAAGATGGTGGAAAAAAAAGAAATCATTAAATATTTTGAAGACTTAATTATTTTAAGAGCAGGTTTAGATTCATAGCAAAATTGAGATTTCCTACATACCCCTTGCTCTCTCATTAACAACATTCCGTACCAGAGTATTCCATCTATAACAACTGATGAACCTTGTGTCACCTCAACACATCATAGTCACACATCATAGTTTACATTAGGGTTTGCTCCTGGTTTTTCACATTCTGTGGGTTTTGACAGATGTATAATGTAGCGTATTCATCACTGTGGTATCGTACATAATAGTTTCACTGCCCTAAAATCCCATGCATTCCACCTATTCACCCCTCCCCACCAGGTCCTAGCAGCCACTGGTCTTTTATTACTGTCTCCATAATTTGCCTTTTCCAGCATGGCATGAGATGGAATCATGTAGTCTGTAGCCTTTTCAGATTGGCTTCTTTCACTGAAGACTATGCATTTAATGTTCTTTCATTGTTTCATGACTTAACAGCTAATTCCCTTTTAGTGCTTAGTAATATTCCATTGTTTGGATGTGCCAGTTTGTTTATCCACTTACCTTCTGAAAGAGAACTTGTTTGCTTCCTCATTTGGGAATGATGATTAAGCTGCTATAAAGGCTTATATGCAGATTTTTGTCTGGTTATATTTTCAGCTCTTTTGAGTAAATCCCAAGGAATTCACTTGCTGGATCATATAGTAAGAATATTTTTGGATTTGTGGGAAACTGCCAACCTGTCTTCCAAAGTAGATGCATGCATGTGTGCTAAGTTGGTTCAGTCGTGTGCGACCCTATGGACTGTAACCCACCAGGCTCCTCTGTCCATGGGACTCTCCAGGCAAGGATACTGGAGTGGGTTGTGGTTTCTGTCTCCACGCGATCTTCCCGACCCAGGGATGGAACCTGCGTCTCTTACACTGGCAGGCAGGTTCTTTAGCACTAGCACCAATGGGTACCATTTTAGCTTCCCACCAGGCACAAATGTGAGTTCCTGTATGTTTTGGATAGCAGTCTTTTATTAGATGTGTCTTTTTTGCATTTTCTCTTCAATTGCAGCTTGTCCTCTCATTCTCTTGAAATTATTTTTCATAGAGCAGTAAGATTTTAATTTTCATGAAGTCCAGAGTATCAGTTCTTTCTTTCATGGATCTTGCTTTTGTCGTTGTCTTTAAAAAACCATCAATAGGGACTTCTCTGGTAGCCCAGTGGCTAAAACTCCTGCCTTCCTATGCAAGAGGCCTGGGTTTGAGCCCTGGTCAGGGAGCTAGATCCCACATACTGCAACTAAGACCCAGCACAGTCAAATAAATAAATAAAAATTTAAAAACCATCAATACACCCAAGAGTCATCTAGGTTTTCTCCTATGTTATCATCTAGGATTTTTCTTTTTTTCCTGTGTTTTATATTTATGCTTGTGATCCATTTTGAATTACTTCTTGTGAATGGTGTAAAGTCTATATCTAGATTCATTTTTTTTGTTTGTGGATATCCAGCTGCTCCATCACCATTTGTTGAAGAGAATGTCTTTGCTCCATTGTATTGCCTTTGCTCCTTTGTCAAAGATTGGTTTGTTTGTGTGTCTATTTTTGGGTTGTCTGTTCTGTCACATTGACTTTTTGGTCAATTCTTTTGCCAATTCCATACTGTCTTCAATTATTATAGCTTCAAAATAAGTCTTGAAGTTGGGAAACATCAGTTTTCTGATTTTGTTCCTTTTCTCAATATTAATCATATATATTGGCTAGGGGGACACATGTATACCTATGACTGATTCCTGTTGATGTATGGCAAAAACCATCACATTATTGTGACGTAATTATCCTCCAATTAAAAATAAATACATTAATTTTTTAAGTTATTTAATAATATGTTTGCTATTTTGGGTCCTTTACCTTTTTATAAGGGCTTCCCAGGTGGTGCCAATGGTAAAGTATCTGCGTGCCAAGCAGGAGACCTGGATTTGATCCCTAGGTCAGGAAGATCCTCTGGAGAAATAAATGGCATATATATAGTCTGTAGAGATGCAAAGAGTCAAACACGACTGAGCAACTAAACAGCAACAGTAGCAGTATAAGCTTTAGAAGCAATTTGTTGCTGTCCACAAGAGAAATTGCTAGAATTTTGATAGGATTACATTGAATCTAGATTAAATTGGGAAGAACTAACAATTTGGCAATATTGAGTCTTCCTGTCTGTGAACATGCATTCTCTATTTATTTCTTTGATTTCATTCATGAGAGGTGTACACTTTTCCTCATTTAGACCTTGTATATATTTTACTAAATTTATATAAAAACATATCATTTTTGGAGATTCTTATTCAAATAATATTGTGTTTTCAGTGTGAAATTCCACTTGTTCATTGCTAGTATATGGGAAAGTGATTGACTTTTGTGTATTAACCTGATACCCTGAAAACTTGACATAGTTCCTTATTAGCTCAGGTTTTTTTGATATTATCATCTAGGATTTTTCTTTTTTTCCTGTGTTTTATATTTATGCTTGTGATCCATTTTGAATTACTTCTTGTGAATGGTGTAAAGTCTATATCTAGATTCATTTTTTTTGTTTGTGGATATCCAGCTGCTCCATCACCATTTGTTGAAGAGAATGTCTTTGCTCCATTGTATTGCCTTTGCTCCTTTGTCAAAGATTGGTTTGTTTGTGTGTCTATTTTTGGGTTGTCTGTTCTGTCACATTGACTTTTTGGTCAATTCTTTTGCCAATTCCATACTGTCTTCAATTATTATAGCTTCAAAATAAGTCTTGAAGTTGGGAAACATCAGTTTTCTGATTTTGTTCCTTTTCTCAATATTAATCATATATATTGGCTAGGGGGACACATGTATACCTATGACTGATTCCTGTTGATGTATGGCAAAAACCATCACATTATTGTGACGTAATTATCCTCCAATTAAAAATAAATACATTAATTTTTTTTAAGTTATTTAATAATATGTTTGCTATTTTGGGTCCTTTACCTTTTTATAAGGGCTTCCCAGGTGGTGCCAATGGTAAAGTATCTGCGTGCCAAGCAGGAGACCTGGATTTGATCCCTAGGTCAGGAAGATCCTCTGGAGAAATAAATGGCATATATATAGTCTGTAGAGATGCAAAGAGTCAAACACGACTGAGCAACTAAACAGCAACAGTAGCAGTATAAGCTTTAGAAGCAATTTGTTGCTGTCCACAAGAGAAATTGCTAGAATTTTGATAGGATTACATTGAATCTAGATTAAATTGGGAAGAACTAACAATTTGGCAATATTGAGTCTTCCTGTCTGTGAACATGCATTCTCTATTTATTTCTTTGATTTCATTCATGAGAGGTGTACACTTTTCCTCATTTAGACCTTGTATATATTTTACTAAATTTATATAAAAACATATCATTTTTGGAGATTCTTATTCAAATAATATTGTGTTTTCAGTGTGAAATTCCACTTGTTCATTGCTAGTATATGGGAAAGTGATTGACTTTTGTGTATTAACCTGATACCCTGAAAACTTGACATAGTTCCTTATTAGCTCCAGGAGTTTTTTTGATTATTTACTTTTATGGATTTTCTAATCATGATGTCCTCTATGAACAAAGACAGTTTTATTTATTCCTTCCCAATCAATAATCAATATGATTATTTCCTTTTTTTTTTTATCTTAATGCATTACATTCCTGTATAATGTTGAAAAGGAGTGGTGAAAAGGGACATCCTTGCCTTGTTCCTGATCTTAGTTGGAAAGCTTCTGGTTTCTTTCAGTTAAGTATGATCTTAACTCTGTGGACTTTTTGTAGCTGTTCTTTATCAAGTTGAGAAGGTAGTTGTCTATTTCTAATTTACTACTGTTTTACTTTATCATGAATGGGTGTTAGATTTTTATCACGTTCTTTAACTGTGTATATTGATATCATCATTGTGATCTTTTTTATTGTTATTTTAGCCTATTGATGTGATAGATTATTTTATTTGCTAATGTTGAACCAGCCTTGCATTTGGTTAGATTTTATTTGATTTTTTGAACCAAAAATAGATGCACTTGAAGAAATTATAGGGTCTCAATTTCTCTACTGCCTAAATCAATCTTTTATCTTCATTTGCATTTGACAGAAAAAGGAAAAATTTGTAGTCATTTTCCATCTGTCTGTGCACTGAAAGATATTACAACCAGATCAATCATTTAAAAAGTGAATTTGAAATATTATAAGATGAAATTTAATAGTTTTTTAGTATATGGTAATTTCTCTTAAAGGGAAAGAGATAACTATCAATAAGAGGAGAAATGGGCTTATTATGTCTTATAAGTTAGTCTCTATGAGGTATACTGCTGCCTTTATGCTGAGTAGTAGTTTTCTCTTATGAACATTGTTTACATGACTCCATGGATTTAAATAGAATTGTGAGGTCAGATACACTGATGGTTGGCAGAATGATCATTAACTTTTTCAAAACTTGCATTAACCTTGGTGAAAATTTTTTAAGTCATTTATATCTTATAGATATTGGAACTTTGAGCCTGCATGTTTTTCATCTATATAAACGTGATACTATTTACCTTATCATTATGTTTTGCAATTTAAATAGAGCAGTAGAGTAAACCATCTTATGTAATGCCATGCCCACTAGGCATGCAATAATCAATAGCTATTAGCTTGTAGTTTGGGAAACATTCTGTTGTGTTTTTAGTTAGAATTTTATTGATGTGTTCTTTTCAATATGAAAATCTTTTCTAAATCTTTCCTTCTTTTTTTACCAACTTACTAGATTCTGAATATTTTGCTTCTTGAATCCACTTCTCTATTTTCAGTTGAATGAGCAGCTGTAATGACTCACCCAGTGTGGACAGCTGAATAAACTAGCACTCAATAAGTCAGTAAATAAAACAGCATTTTATTTGTTTCTCTTTTCTTTTTCTCAAAGCTACTTTAGTGTGTAAGCCACAGTATTTAAGCTTGCCATTTGACTTTATGGTAGCATAAAAGAAAAATGTATTTATTAAAAAGAAAACATGTTAAAGTCCCATGAAAAGATAACTTTATAGAAAACATTAATAGGGTGAAATTAGATTTCTAAAGACACTGTTTTCCACTTGCATTTAGAAAAATTATTTTTAATGAAAAATGCAGTACTTTTTTTTATGTATTACCTGTGGCCCTCTGAGATAAGGTGTGATCTCTGATAAGCATCACACTTTAATCAGAACAAAATTAGAAACAGCTAGCCCTTTAAAGGATCATTTTTTTCACCAAAATGGAGAATTATTTTGCGGGGGGTCTTTAAAGAACAACAAAGAAGCATAGGTTTTATTCTTACTGTTTTAATGATGTTTTAGTTTGTAAAATGTTGGCCTAAGGTGAAAACCAGAAATGGCAGGGCCCAGTACTTAAGATGCAGGGTCACATTCTCCCTGACTTTTTTGTTTAAACATTAAGTTGTAAAAACAGTTCTGGATGCAGGATGATGGCAGTGGCATTGAGAGCAGCTTCAAGGCCCTTAGGCACTTGTGTTCAGGAGGATAGAAAGAGATACTGCAAAGGTTAAGTTTAAATTTCAGTAATTACATAGTATTGGTGAATGATAAAGCACCTAAGTAAGGTAGGGCACACCTAACTACAGTCGGGATAATTAGATGGCAAAAGAAAGTCCCGAGCCATAGTGTAACAGGTAGAAGTAGTTATGTTTTTTTGTGGTATTCTATTGAGTGCTAATTAAAAAGGCACTTGTGTGGCATAGAAAAAAAATGTTATCAGATTTTCCTAAGTGAGTTTAGTATTACTTGACCTTTAAATAGCTTTTTTGTGACATTATTATAAAATAATGCATTATATTGGAAACGAATCGGCCGCTCAAATTTATTTCCTTACAGTGCTAAACTCAGTCTTTGGCACATACACAGTAGGTCCTCAGTGAACCTCCATTGGAGGCTTACTGAGCTCACTCCAAGCAGATCAATGTGTGGTGGTGTTTATGTGCTTTATTCAGAATCATATGAGAAGGAAAAGCATACACTTCTTAACCTGTGGAGAGGAAGGGGGATGGTGTCATGAATATGGGTGCTCAGTAGCGTCACTTACACGTGGCTTCAGGCACAGACACCTATTTTGTATTCTTTGTACTTTTCAGTCAAATCAAGTCCAAGCTACTATTTAGGCTGTATGTAACAGTTTTCTGAAGAGGCCTTCTCTTGCCTTTCCATTATGACACAGGAATGAGATTTGACATAGGTGTACTCCAATTTTGTCATGTATCATGATTAAATAAAAACACATTTATGAAGCAGTTGACACATTTTTTAAAACTCCTTTGACTATATTTCATGTGGGTTAATACATATGTGCTGAAGCCAAAAAATAATTAAAGAAAATAGTTAAAAATAAGAAACATAGTGTTCCAGTAGCAAAATTAAAGGATTTTTGTTGTTGTTGTTGTTGTTGTTGTTTTCACTATTTTTTAGCACTTTCCAATACACTACAAAGGGAAAGATAAAATGCAGTTTGGGAGGACATAGTACAGCATAGAATGTTTCCATTGAACAAGTAGAACAAATTCTTTATGGAGTACTCGGATTAATGCCGCCAGTTTACATAATGTAATTCTTCTGAGGAATTTCAAATAGTCTTTGCATTTTCTCATAGAATAAATGCCCATACCACCATTTTATTTTATTTTATTTTATTTTTAAATTTTTATTTGACTTTTTACTTTTACAGAGTTTTGTGGTTTACAGACATGCATGATCCCAGATTACTCATATGTATATCCCCACCATCGCACCCCTCCAGGCTGTCGTACAGCGCCCCTGCAGGATCCCCCTTTCTGACAGTGCAATGACAACAGTGATTCTTTTCACATACGACAGTATAGGTTTTCATGCTACTTTCTTTACATCTCCCACCCACTGTTCATTCCCCACAATGTCCACATGTCTATTCTCCATGTCCATTTTTCCATTGCTTCGCTGTGTGTGTTATCATTATCATCCTACTAGATTCCATATATATGCATACCACCATTTTATAATACAGAGCCCTGGAACTTAAGACTGGAACTCAGTTCCAGCTTTGCTTCTGATTTCCTGCTCTCAGTTTATGTCTTCTGTCAGTTTCTTCAGTTGTGAAATAACTTAGTAGGACAACATGAGCTTTAGCTCTTCAGACTTTGTGATTCTGGAAAGTTGTTGGATTTTCAGGTGCACCTCCTGGTCACTGTGGTACTGTGTGCATGCATGCTAAGTCGCTTCAGTCGTGTCAGACTCTTTGCAGCCCTGTGGACTGCAGCCCACCAGGCTCTTCTGTGCATATTATTTCCCAGACAAGAATACTGGGGTGGGTTGCCATGGCTTCTTCCCAGGAATCTTCCCAACCCAGAGATCAAACCTGCATCTCCTGCATTAGCTGGTGGATTCTTTACCACTCCTGCCACCTGGGAAGCCTCTACCAGGGTACCAGACACTGATAATACAGTATGGATAGAGTATTCTACTATTAGAGCAACCCAAATGATCCAGAAATTAGCATTCTACTAATAATATGCATTGTGGTACTTCTCAAACCTACACTACAGAATTGGTTCACCTGGGTGAGGCTGGGAAAGCCATTTGAGTCAGCCATAAGCATAGACATTTATTCCAAGTCTTCTATTTTGCATTCGTCTTCATAAATGCATTACTTAGTAATTATATTTTAATTATATTTGTATTTTAATGCAAAAGCAGAAAAAGAATCGACGGGCACAATAGAAATTTATTTTTGTGACCCAAAAAGGAATCTCTCAGTTGGCAACTTTGAGATGTCAGTGGAGATCCAGCCCTCTGTTTTATGATGGATCCCTCTGTTTTACCATCCTATAGTGCAGTTCTGGTCCTGGTGGTCAAGATAACTGCCATGTTCCAGCCATCAGCAGGCCTCCTTACTTGCACATACATCTCATTGTCCAGAACATTGCTCAGCTTCAGCTAAGGCTGAAAAATGTTCTCTTTACTTGGGCTGCAATATGCCCAACTAGAAGCTGGGAATTGTTACTGAGGAAGTAGAGGGGGAATGGGTAGGCCTCTGCAAAATTAACAGAGAAGGAAAACCCTGTAAAGTGGTTGGCTGCTGTTGTGTGGTCATTAAGGATTATGGCAAAGTCTCAGACCAAGGATGTCATCGAGGAGTACTTCAAATGCAAGAAATGATGAAATAAAAATACTGAGTTCTTGTTTTTCAAAAAAAAAAAAAAAAGATATCACTAGGTAACTAGCAGTCTCTCCTACAACCTTATACCTTCATTTATTAATTTTAAAAAGTACCGTGATATTATTTGTAGATTAAAGTGAACATTCCAGGATATTGTCTTTATTTTATGGCTTTATAGTATGTGCATTCCATCCTATACCTGGATGTTTCTTACTTTGAGAAGTACAGATTTTTATATGATTATTTAAATTCAGTTAACACTGACTTAAAGTGGTATGTGAAGTGTTAATTGAAAGCAACTGTGTTTGGACCAGTGGTCTTTGAGTTTGGGATTTTTTTTTTAACCTCACTTTGCCATGCAAAGAGTTTCCAAAACTGAGCTGGAGATTGCATTTGCCCTGAGGACCTGTGTGTAGGGATCACTGGTTCCTCTCTTCTCAGAGGCTAAATTCTTTACTGTGATTCCAGCTATTTGGTCATGTTGGTTGCCTTTTAACTTCCATTATTTTCAAATGACTGGCAACTGGCCAGCCTTAGAACCCTTTTTCTTATCATCTTATTTGCATGGTCTCCTAGAGCTGATTATCATATTTATGAATAGCTATTGTTGAGTTATTCCAACACTCACATTTCTCTTTTGTCTGAACTATTATTTATGGGTTTATGTGCTTTGAAACTGTCTATAGCTACTACTTACAAATATATCAAAGTTGATTGGCCCATTTTTACTTTTTTTAAAAAAAATTTTTGGCCTCTTTTATTGGTTGTTCATGTATTTATTTTCATCCATCTTTATTCTTTGTCCTGCATGGGCCTCCCATCGCAGCTGCCTCTCTTGTTGCAGAGCACCAGCTCTGGGCGCATGGGCTCCAGAGTGCTGGCTCGTAATTGGACACACCGATCCAGCTGCTCAGTGGTGTGTGGGATCCTCCTGGGCCAGAGATCGAACTGGTTCCCCTTGCATTGCAAGGTGGACTCTTTACCCACTGGACCACCAGGGAAGCACCTATTTTTACTTTAAATTAATATATGTATATTCTTATATGTTTGTAATATATAGTCCAATATTGTCACTGTGATTTCTGTTTTACCTTTCTTTTTTTTCCTCTTTTTTTTTAAGAATTTTTGGTGTTTGCTCTTTCATTTTGTGACTGTGATTTCTAATTTCATGAAAATATTTTTTTGGTGTCGATTTTGACTTTCAGTTGTTGGGTTTTCATCTATTTTGAGGATTATTCAATTTGTCAGAATCAACTCCCTGGTAACAAGAATCCAGGATGAATTCATACTATTGGGGTGGTAGGAGAGGGGTTGTTTCTTTGAGTCCTCTGGCACCTACTCTGTACCTGACCATGTTTCTTTCCTGCTATTTCATACAAAGGATTCTTTCTCCTGAGGATGTACAAACTCATCTTTCATCAAAAGCTCCTTACTTGATTAATCCTGGAAAAACCTGCTTTACTCAGTATTTCTTCTGTCCTTTTGTTCTCAGTTTGCCCCAACTTGTGCTCATATTTTCAAAACTAGATAAGATCGTTGAGATCTCTGCCAGCAAACTTTCTTGTAGCTGTTAATTTAGAGGAAAATATTGCTTCCCCATTTTTATATTTTTTCGTTCTAGTGGATGGTTATCACACAAGTTTTCTTTTGGAGTCACATATTGAAATAAGTCACGTATACCAGGAAAATACATGAACAATTTGCCTTAAAAGATTTTCAAGCTTTTATTTTTTCTATTTTTCCTCCATTGAGAATGCTTAAAGAACCCACATCTAAGAGGAATATTACTTATGCCATTTTCTTTAGCCATGTTTCTCTTTTATAAGATAAAAGTCTTACACCTTTTAATTGTATGTAAAATTTAAGATTAAAAACAAGAACTGGCTAATTTTCTGTGTATATGTCTCTTCTGCTCTCTTGCTGAATTGCTCTGTTATAGGTTCCCTTCATGTCTCCTCTTTTAGAAATGTGTTTCAGTTTATATATAAAAATGCAGAGAGATGATTTTCAAAAATAGATACAACAAGTTCATCAGTTACTGACACCACAGAATAGGAATACAGAAGGTAAATTTGTTGTCCCAAAGTTCCCACTGGAACAATGTTACCAATCACAGCTAGGTTCTTTGCACATCTCCTAACTCTCTTTTAAATTAATTATTGATCCATAATATCTTTGAAGATACAGTGAAGTCAATTTCAGTTATCCTAAAAAACCACGTATAACAATAACATTTTGTGAAAACGACGTAGATTTCAGAAAAAGTTTTGCAAACGAACCTTAAGAATAAGCCCATTTATAAGTTGATGCATATTTGTATGGGTAGTTCATCAGATAGATATGTATTCAATGAATGTTTATTGAGTGCAGATGAGTTATGGGAAATACACTATTTTGGGTATTTTGGTATTCAAGGAATTTGTAGTCTTCTAAAGGATATTGTGTGTGTGTGTGTGTGTGTACACACACACATAGTTTTTATAACAGGTTCAGATGTGGATGGTACCATAGCAGAGGTAGAATGCACTACTGAAGAAGAGAAATAAAGAAGAAATTGCTAAACATGGCAAGTTGAAAGATTGATATAAAAGGTGACATTTGTTCTTGCCTTGAAAGACCTGTTGAATTTGAATATCTAAAATTACCCTGCTTCCAAAATTTTTAGCTGTTAATTTAGAGGAAAATATTGCTTCCCATTTTTATATTTTTCGTTCTAGTGGATGGTTATCACACAAGTTTTCTTTTGGAGTCACATATTGAAATAAGTCACGTATACCAGGAAAATACATGAACAATTTGCCTTAAAAGATTTTCAAGCTTTTATTTTTTCTATTTTTCCTCCATTGAGAATGCTTAAAGAACCCACATCTAAGAGGAATATTACTTATGCCATTTTCTTTAGCCATGTTTCTCTTTTATAAGATAAAAGTCTTACACCTTTTAATTGTATGTAAAATTTAAGATTAAAAACAAGAACTGGCTAATTTTCTGTGTATATGTCTCTTCTGCTCTCTTGCTGAATTGCTCTGTTATAGGTTCCCTTCATGTCTCCTCTTTTAGAAGTGTGTTTCAGTTTATATATAAAAATGCAGAGAGATGATTTTCAAAAATAGATACAACAAGTTCATCAGTTACTGACACCACAGAATAGGAATACAGAAGGTAAATTTGTTGTCCCAAAGTTCCCACTGGAACAATGTTACCAATCACAGCTAGGTTCTTTGCACATCTCCTAACTCTCTTTTAAATTAATTATTGATCCATAATATCTTTGAAGATACAGTGAAGTCAATTTCAGTTATCCTAAAAAACCACGTATAACAATAACATTTTGTGAAAACGTACGTAGATTTCAGAAAAAAGTTTTGCAAACGAACCTTAAGAATAAGCCCATTTATAAGTTGATGCATATTTGTATGGGTAGTTCATCAGATAGATATGTATTCAATGAATGTTTATTGAGTGCAGATGAGTTATGGGAAATACACTATTTTGGGTATTTTGGTATTCAAGGAATTTGTAGTCTTCTAAAGGATATTGTGTGTGTGTGTGTGTGTGTGTACACACACACATAGTTTTTATAACAGGTTCAGATGTGGATGGTACCATAGCAGAGGTAGAATGCACTACTGAAGAAGAGAAATAAAGAAGAAATTGCTAAACATGGCAAGTTGAAAGATTGATATAAAAGGTGACATTTGTTCTTGCCTTGAAAGACCTGTTGAATTTGAATATCTAAAATTACCCTGCTGCAGGAGAAATAGAGAACCCAGTCACTAGTGTGGGCAGTGTGGAAGAAGCTAAGAGAATGTAGAATGATCAGATGTGGTTCAGGATTAAAAGTGAGAAACAGATTGGCCTTGCATTGTCAAAGACAATTTTAAGATTTTTCTCGTGGGTCAAGTTAAGAGAAATTGAGAACTTAAGCACTGAATGGAGAGTACTTGAATAGGACTTTTAAAATATACTGGTTCAGATTGGATAGAAGACTTTGGAGAGGGCCCAGGCATTAGGATGAAAAGAAAATTCGAGGTCTTCAAAGATAGACTTCCACTACAGGCTTTACTAGCAGTCCAGTAGTTACCTGTATCGGTGGCAGGAAGTCATGATACTGGTGAATTACACGAACAGTTAGTTCAACAGAATTGACTTGAGAGAACAAATGGGCTGAGGGAGAGGCACTATCTGAGCAGTGCCTGGAGGGAGACTGAGAGGCCAAGCAACCCCACAGTTTATTTCTGTTGATCCTTCTTCATTGATATAACCCTGGCTAGCACCAGCTAGGATTTTCATCTTCCTATGGTCTTCCTGTTCTCTATCCAAGCAGTGAGTGAGATTTGCTTTGTCAATTGTCTTTATGTCGGGTAATACGTGGAGGATTGAATAGTCTAGCAGGCACTGTTACATGGCTCTGCATGTTCTTGCCCCAGGTAGAAATGCTTTCCCTGAGATGACTCACCGGCTCATCCCAGCATCAATGCACCATTGCCCAGACCCTTCTGGGTCATTGGCTTTGTTTTGGTGTGGCAGGGGGAGTTATGGAAATAGATTATCTAAAGGGAGAGAGAGATGGAGGGAAAAACAGGGTCATGTTTCTAGTCTGTGTAGTCTCTTATCCCAAGCTGACAGCAAAAGTAAACCAAAGACTTTTTTTCTGGCCATGTGCACCATGCATGCTTGGCATGGAATGGCATAGGAGTTAATGGAAATATCCACAAAGTCCTAGGATATAGTCTTATTGCATGTTTTGGTCTTTGGCTAGCTTCTTATTTATTTCTTTAAGCATTTGGGAGAGGCTGACTCCAGTGCACTCTGATGCTGTCATTGACCTGGAAGGATCTGATTGATTTATGCTGCAGGTGATATGAAGTAGACTAGTTTTAGCACTTGCTATTTTTCTTTTTATAGGTTTATAATCTGGAGACTCTAATATCAGAAAGGGGGAGATTTTCTTTGATTTTTGAAGGGATTCTTTAGTTGCCAAGGAATTTATTTTTTTTTTACATTTAATTAAACTATCAATGTATTTCCAGTTGGTTTTGGAACTGTTAGCATATCACTTTTCATTGCCTGCTACCTCACTCTTCCTTAGAAATTCAACTCTGAAATAGAAAACTGGCTTAACTTTACAGAAATTTAATGTAAAAGAACATTTTGAAATTGTTTCTTGAGTCTTCATTTTCCCAGCATTGGGGGAAGACATGGGGCGAAGGCAGTATTCATGTAACACTGATAGTTAATGAAGTCCATGATTCTGACCTGGCCTTTGATATTCTGGGCGGAGAACCACATTTTGCTCTTTTGTATTCCGGGTCCCTGTTACGTAGAGCGTAGGAAATGACCAATAGTGATTTAATAGTTCTTGAATTATTGATGACATGAATATGCCTACAGATTAATTAAGGTCACTGCACTCAGTATCAATACACATCAAAAGGATATGTGACTAGAAGAATTATTTTGAAAACCTACCAGGTAAACGTTACATTTTCTCAATCAAAGTATTAATGAGGATTACAGGTCCATGGCTCAGAATTAGGTCCTTTATTATTTTGGGGACTCGACTTTCTGTATTCATTACCTTATTTTCTTAGATGAAATAGTTTTAAAATAGTTGAAAGTCAGAGCAGGTATTCAGTGACTGTCACTTAATTTCTGTTCTTCAAGTCTTTTCTGAGAAAAAAATGCTCTGCTAGGGACTTCATGTGGATCTCTTAGTCTTGTTTTAGACTTCTGTTTCTTCAAGTTCTTTTCTGAAGAAAAAATGCTCTTTGCTAAAGGGGTTTCCAGTGCTTGCATGCTTGGCATGGAATGGCATAGGAGTTAATGGAAATATCCACAAAGTCCTAGGATATAGTCTTATTGCATATTTTGGTCTTTGGCTAGCTTCTTATTTATTTCTTTAAGCATTTGGGAGAGGCTGACTCCAGTGCACTCTGATGCTGTCATTGACCTGGAAGGATCTGATTGATTTATGCTGCAGGTGATATGAAGTAGACTAGTTTTAGCACTTGCTATTTTTCTTTTTATAGGTTTATAATCTGGAGACTCTAATATCAGAAAGGGGGAGATTTTCTTTGATTTTTGAAGGGATTCTTTAGTTGCCAAGGAATTTATTTTTTTTTTACATTTAATTAAACTATCAATGTATTTCCAGTTGGTTTTGGAACTGTTAGCATATCACTTTTCATTGCCTGCTACCTCACTCTTCCTTAGAAATTCAACTCTGAAATAGAAAACTGGCTTAACTTTACAGAAATTTAATGTAAAAGAACATTTTGAAATTGTTTCTTGAGTCTTCATTTTCCCAGCATTGGGGGAAGACATGGGGCGAAGGCAGTATTCATGTAACACTGATAGTTAATGAAGTCCATGATTCTGACCTGGCCTTTGATATTCTGGGCGGAGAACCACATTTTGCTCTTTTGTATTCCGGGTCCCTGTTACGTAGAGCGTAGGAAATGACCAATAGTGATTTAATAGTTCTTGAATTATTGATGACATGAATATGCCTACAGATTAATTAAGGTCACTGCACTCAGTATCAATACACATCAAAAGGATATGTGACTAGAAGAATTATTTTGAAAACCTACCAGGTAAACGTTACATTTTCTCAATCAAAGTATTAATGAGGATTACAGGTCCATGGCTCAGAATTAGGTCCTTTATTATTTTGGGGACTCGACTTTCTGTATTCATTACCTTATTTTCTTAGATGAAATAGTTTTAAAATAGTTGAAAGTCAGAGCAGGTATTCAGTGACTGTCACTTAATTTCTGTTCTTCAAGTCTTTTCTGAGAAAAAAATGCTCTGCTAGGGACTTCATGTGGATCTCTTAGTCTTGTTTTTAGACTCCATCTGTGACTCTTGAGAAACTAACCAAATGAAGGTCTACTGAGGTATTCCAGTTATTGGAGCTGTAAGGACAACCTTAGTGCCATTTAAGCCACCATTTATTTGGCCCACTGAATCTGTAGGTGGGGAATTCCGGCAGAACTCAGCGGGAAGGGCTTTCCAGTGCTTGCTAATGTCTGCAGCCTCAGATGGACAACTTGAGAACTGGAAGCTGGAATCATTGTAGGTTCATTCAGTCACATGTTTGGCTTTTGTTACTGGCTGGTTACTGAGACTTTAGTTGAGGCAGTTAGAATACCTGCTTGTGGCCTTGCATGTGGTGTGGATTTGCTCATACCATGGTGATTGGGCATCAAGTGTGCATGTTCCAAGAGAGAAGCATGTGGCCTCTGTATCCCTTTTTATGAGCTAGCCTTGAATGTCACATAGCATTATTTCTACTATATCTGTTGATCAGGAACATCACAGGCTGGCCCTAGTTCAAGGGGTATGGATACAGCCCCATTGTGAGGGGGTGTTACAAGGTTCAGAAAGCACGTGGACTTCCAAGTTAGCACAATGTTATAGAATCCACCTACCAAGTCAGAAGACACAAGAGACATGGGTTCAGTCCCTGGATTGGGAAGATCCCCTGGAGGAGAGCATGACAACCTACTCCAGTATTCTTGCCTGGAGAAACGCATGAACAGAGGAGCCTGGGAGGCTGCAGTCCACAGGGTCGCAAAGAGTCAGGCACGACTAAAACAACTTAGCACGCATGCACATGTTGATCAAATATTGAAATTGATGGAGGGAAGTTTAAATTTAAAAATAAAAGTGTATAAATATCTAGAGTTTTTGCTTTGTATTTCCCAGTGAGGCAGTTACAGGTTTGTTAATATTTTGGAGAGTGGACACAATGTATAATAAAATTAGATTGTAAAAGGAATAAAATGATTCCATCCTTTTCTTGCACAAGTAGATAATGAATACTCAGCTCTTAGGTAATTTTTTTCAGTTTCTTTTTGCTATATGCTGTTTCACTTTTCTCTTGGCTTGAATTTTTTAATTCAGACATATAGCAAAGATGTACTTGTCAGTGAACTAACATGTCCATTTCTTTATGGTAGTAAGCCATATTTTGTGATAGGACAGAGAATTGTATAGTTATCTCATAAAGGAATTTCTCAATGGAAAATCATTCTAAGAAAAATAAAAATTGATAGGGACTCCCTTTCTCAAATTTCCTTATTTTGTTTTATGTTTTCTCCTTCTCGGTAATAGTTTTTCTCAATGGGAAGTCATTTTTTTTTTTCTTCCCTGTCAGCACTGAATTCTGTGAGTTAGACCCAGAGAAAAGCTCAGCTGCTTCTCAGCTTCATGGGGGTCTGGAGAACCCAGCAAGGGACTCCACAGAATTAAAACCAGAAGATTAAGTAGGACTCATTCTCTAATCAGTTTTCGTTCAGTCCCGTCCAACTCTTTGCTGCAACAGAGCTGTGGAGTCAGAGTAATGGTTATTTCATTTTTTTCGCTTGCTTTGGAATCATCCCTGAAGGAACCAGATCAATTGTAGGGCTCATTTGACCTTTAGTGGGGTTCCCTGGGCAGGTGCTGTGTGTTCTCTGCACTCCCGCTTACTGAACTAGGGGGCCACTTTCTAACTAGTGATCTGAGCAGAAATGTAACTAACTTATTTTGTTAAGTATTCTAGACCCAGAATCTCTTTCTTGCTTCTCTTTTTTTTTTTTAAATGACTTTATTTTATTTTATTATTTTTTGGTGGGGAGGGGTGGGTTGGGGAGGGAGGGGGGCAGGCGGGCCACTTCTGTTGGTCTTTCGTTTGTCCATTTTCATCCATCTTTGTTCTTTGACCCGTGTGGGCCTCCCATCGCGGTGGCCTCTCTTGTCGCAGAGCGCCGGCTCTGGGCGCATGCGCTCCAGAGCTCCGGTTCGGTAATTGGACACATTGGTCCAGCCGCTCCACGGCATGTGGGATCTTCCCAGGCCAGGGATCGAACCGGCCCCCCCTGCACTGCAAGGCGGTGTTCTTACCCACTGGGCCACCAGGGAAGCCCTCTTGCTTCTCTTTTAAAGAGGTGACTGATCACCAGTTATCCATAGCACTCATAGTATATTTCCCCACTCATATGTAGTTTAGAGCTCTCCAGAGCTGCATCTGCAGCCCATTTTTCCCTCTCCAACTTTATGTTTCCCACTGCTTTCTAGATAGTTCCACGTGGATATTACACAGACATCTCAGATACATTGTGTTCAAATATAAACTCTTCTTCTTCCCTGCTCAGATCTGCCACTCCTTAAAGGTTACTTCTCTTGGTTGAATATAGAATTATTCCAAGCCAGAAATCAGAAAATCATGCCAGCCCCATGCTCTCCCAACCCCTCACAGTCTCTGGTTCTAAACAACACCTGCCTGCACCCTTCCTTCTCCAGCCCCAGACCCTCCCTTGTCCCCCCAGTCTTGCTCTCATCTTCTCTGAAATGACTTGTGATAGACTCCTGCTGCATGAATCTCGCTTACTACAGCCATTTCCCTTTCTCTGCCTCCACACCAGAAATGCCTTCTTCCTTGTGTCTTTGTGCCATAGCATTGTGCTTATCACAAAGCAGTTCCATTTTGCTTCTTCTAGTACAAAAGAAGGCAGACAAGTGCACTGGTTGGCAATCCTGCCTTTATTTACTCAAGGTAGTTCATGTAGTTAAACTTGAATTTTAAAATACCCAACATTCTCTCTTTTAGCTCCAATTCTAGGGGAGAGACCATGTTACTTATCCAGAAACTGAAAGGAAAAAAAACAAAGCTATTTATTGTTTATCTTTGAAAAGCTATAGATTACTGTTGGCTTTCTTGATTTTGTTCAAAGAAATAAGTAATGAGACCTACTGTGGTTCACAGCCCAGGAAGAGAGAAAATCTGGTGCCTGAATACTGTATGTGCTATGTGTCCTTGGAGACAGCCCATCTCATAGAGGAGATAACTCCAAGTCAGTATCCTTTGCCAGAACTTTGATAAATAACCATGAGGTGAGGAGGAAATGGCAGGCACCCCGGGGCAGACTGTATCTGAGGAATTAAGAGTTGATGAGATATGGAAACTTGATGGAGGTGACGGTAGAAAGTTAGGTTATGGCCGCGTTGTTAAGAACAAAGACTCTCTGGACAGGAGTTTTTGGTCACAAATGTATTCTTTGATATGTCTCAAGTATCAGTCTGAAAGAATGCCAGGTGTGGTATACAGCAAATGCTCAATGGTACTGGATTCATGAATAGACTCTGAGACCCTCCTCACTTGCTGGGACACTATTTGATAAACACATATCTGATGGCCGTGCCCCCCCCCCCCACTTTTTTCCCCAGCAGAAATGTGACTCTTTAGTTGACAGCAGACTGTTTGGGAAAGAATGTTCCAAGATCACAGAACGTGTGCAAAGAAAATATGTCTCCTCTTTCTGCATCTTTATCCCCTCTCCGTACCCCCATGCTCCTTGTCTGTTATGAATCAGCGTGCTCAGATCTCTCATTCTCCCCAAACCTCTGGATTCTTATTTGCTCTTGTAGCAAAGAAAAGATTTAGATGTCATTTTGGGGGACTTTTTTTTCAGGAGAGATTTTCATCTTTTTACATCCAGTGGTTACTTTACATACTGCCCCAGGACCTTGCCACGATCATGACATCCAGAAATGCCTTCTTCCTTGTGTCTTTGTGCCATAGCATTGTGCTTATCACAAAGCAGTTCCATTTTGCTTCTTCTAGTACAAAAGAAGGCAGACAAGTGCACTGGTTGGCAATCCTGCCTTTATTTACTCAAGGTAGTTCATGTAGTTAAACTTGAATTTTAAAATACCCAACATTCTCTCTTTTAGCTCCAATTCTAGGGGAGAGACCATGTTACTTATCCAGAAACTGAAAGGAAAAAAAACAAAGCTATTTATTGTTTATCTTTGAAAAGCTATAGATTACTGTTGGCTTTCTTGATTTTGTTCAAAGAAATAAGTAATGAGACCTACTGTGGTTCACAGCCCAGGAAGAGAGAAAATCTGGTGCCTGAATACTGTATGTGCTATGTGTCCTTGGAGACAGCCCATCTCATAGAGGAGATAACTCCAAGTCAGTATCCTTTGCCAGAACTTTGATAAATAACCATGAGGTGAGGAGGAAATGGCAGGCACCCCGGGGCAGACTGTATCTGAGGAATTAAGAGTTGATGAGATATGGAAACTTGATGGAGGTGACGGTAGAAAGTTAGGTTATGGCCGCGTTGTTAAGAACAAAGACTCTCTAGACAGGAGTTTTTGGTCACAAATGTATTCTTTGATATGTCTCAAGTATCAGTCTGGAAGAATGCCAGGTGTGGTATACAGCAAATGCTCAATGGTACTGGATTCATGAATAGACTCTGAGACCCTCCTCACTTGCTGGGACACTATTTGATAAACACATATCTGATGGCCGTGCCCCCCCCCCCACTTTTTTCCCCAGCAGAAATGTGACTCTTTAGTTGACAGCAGACTGTTTGGGAAAGAATGTTCCAAGATCACAGAACGTGTGCAAAGAAAATATGTCTCCTCTTTCTGCATCTTTATCCCCTCTCCGTACCCCCATGCTCCTTGTCTGTTATGAATCAGCGTGCTCAGATCTCTCATTCTCCCCAAACCTCTGGATTCTTATTTGCTCTTGTAGCAAAGAAAAGATTTAGATGTCATTTTGGGGGACTTTTTTTTCAGGAGAGATTTTCATCTTTTTACATCCAGTGGTTACTTTACATACTGCCCCAGGACCTTGCCACGATCATATCCTTGGGACATCCTGACTGTGTGCAATTTTTTGAAGGTCTTAGTATGAACCTTGAAAATTTAACTCCTCGCAATCAAATCAGGGTTTCAGATTTTGCTTACTTTTCATTGTAACTGTAATGGCAAAAACCTAATCTTTATGAGAAAGAAAAAAGGTACTGCAGAATCTCAGTGGAAATGATGCACCCTTCCAGGTACTTATACATTCTTCTGGGTATTTATTTTATTCTCCTGGATGTTCACTGTGTTAATGAAGTTATCTTCTGAGAGGTTGTTGTTGTTGTTTTTTCCTAATAGAACCATCACCTTGACATTGGTCACTGTGTTGCTTCTTCAAGTTAGTTGTGGATAATCTTAGAAATCTTTGGATAATCTTAGAAATCACTTGAATATTTTGAAAAACTGACAGCTAGGTGTGAAATATTTTTGTGTTATTTCTTATTTGTAAATTTGTTTTAATGAGCTTTATTCTGAAGAAGCAAAAAAGACGCGGAAAAGTATTTATATAATTTAGAGAAAATATGTTCGTGTGAATGACTTTGTTCTTCCTTTCCTCAGCATAGCTATCATTTCAGTCCATCATCTGTATTGCTTATCAGACTTCCTGCTCTGGGAAAATGACATTGACATTTTTATGTGACAGCACTCTTTTATATACTTGATCTCATTTAATCTTCACAGTGTCCCTATGAAGTAGTATCAGAATTTCTAGAGAAGAGGAAACTTGCCTCAGGGATTTTAGGCACTTGATGGAAATCCCAGAGCAACCCATGGAAATGGGTTCAAACCAAATTCTTTCCCAGTTAACTCTGTGAATGGTAACTTCCGTATTCTCAATGGTATTTTTTTGATGTTACTTTTTGTGTTTCAAGTCTTGGTTAACTATCATAGCAGTAGTCAAAAGATCCCATCTCGTACCCCCATGCAGCGTTAGTTTTTGTTTTTCTTGTAGCAAAGAAAAGATTTAGATGTCATTTTGGGGGACTTTTTTTTCAGGAGAGATTTTCATCTTTTTACATCCAGTGGTTACTTTACATACTGCCCCAGGACCTTGCCACGATCATATCCTTGGGACATCCTGACTGTGTGCAATTTTTTGAAGGTCTTAGTATGAACCTTGAAAATTTAACTCCTCGCAATCAAATCAGGGTTTCAGATTTTGCTTACTTTTCATTGTAACTGTAATGGCAAAAACCTAATCTTTATGAGAAAGAAAAAAGGTACTGCAGAATCTCAGTGGAAATGATGCACCCTTCCAGGTACTTATACATTCTTCTGGGTATTTATTTTATTCTCCTGGATGTTCACTGTGTTAATGAAGTTATCTTCTGAGAGGTTGTTGTTGTTGTTTTTTCCTAATAGAACCATCACCTTGACATTGGTCACTGTGTTGCTTCTTCAAGTTAGTTGTGGATAATCTTAGAAATCTTTGGATAATCTTAGAAATCACTTGAATATTTTGAAAAACTGACAGCTAGGTGTGAAATATTTTTGTGTTATTTCTTATTTGTAAATTTGTTTTAATGAGCTTTATTCTGAAGAAGCAAAAAAGACGCGGAAAAGTATTTATATAATTTAGAGAAAATATGTTCGTGTGAATGACTTTGTTCTTCCTTTCCTCAGCATAGCTATCATTTCAGTCCATCATCTGTATTGCTTATCAGACTTCCTGCTCTGGGAAAATGACATTGACATTTTTATGTGACAGCACTCTTTTATATACTTGATCTCATTTAATCTTCACAGTGTCCCTATGAAGTAGTATCAGAATTTCTAGAGAAGAGGAAACTTGCCTCAGGGATTTTAGGCACTTGATGGAAATCCCAGAGCAACCCATGGAAATGGGTTCAAACCAAATTCTTTCCCAGTTAACTCTGTGAATGGTAACTTCCGTATTCTCAATGGTATTTTTTTTTGATGTTACTTTTTTGTGTTTCAAGTCTTGGTTAACTATCATAGCAGTAGTCAAAAGATCCCATCTGATGTCCCATGGTGTTTCTAAAACATTTTATATCGGAAATGCTTAGTGTTATCATATCTACTGGATTTTGCAGAATGAGTGTTTCTGTGCAGCCCACCTGACCAAATGGGAACTTGCTTTGTATCAGGGTCTTTAAAATGGGAAAAGAGGGCTATTGATATTGCTGTTAGGAACAAGAACAGAGGTCCCAGCACCCACCCCCTCCTCTCCCATCACCGCTCTGTGTAGGATTCTCTCACAGTCCAGGCATTCTTTGCCTCAGAATGGACAGGGCTGACAAAGGATGCAGTGTTATTGGTGTCTCCACTGCACTGGCCCCTCTCAAGGCTCCTATTCTGTGGGGAGGAAGGAGTAGGTTTGGGTCATAGGCTGCCATCAGGACAGATCTGGTACTAACCTCGGCAACCCCGTCTGTCCCCAGGCTCCACATCCTATGACCTTAAAGTGAAGCCTAGACAGGATAGAGGTGGACCTGCACCATCCGCCTTTTCATTAGACATTCTTTTGTTGGTTTTGAAGTGATTTTCTTGTAAAAATCGACTTTTCCATTTTTGAAACTGGGATGTTTTACATGTGTACAATTAACAGGAAATTTCTTGTTGTTTTTGGAAAGGAGACCCTAACTGTATTAAAAAAAAAAAAGGTTGCTTCATGTGTTGTCTTCTCTAAAAGTTTCAGAATCTGCTTTCTCCTACTTCTTTATTTTTTCACTGTCCTCCATTGTTCGGTATTCATCATGTCAAGATGTTACCTAAAGTTACTGGACAGTTTGCACTTTGGGGGCATTTGCTGCCACTAGGTAACTCTGGTACATCTCTTGGCTCCTGTTCCACTCCCACCTGCCGTCTCACAGGCCCAGATTGTGTACCTGCTCGTCCGACCACACTCCACTGAGGGAAGTGGGAAAAGGAGGACGATGTTCTTCATATTGCCTTATTCTTCCAACGACCAAGTCAAGGCATTTGGTGTATAATTACTCTGGGGAAAGGAATCTGGTCATACCAGAAACCACATCATGCATACCAGTCATGACATTAAAGACAAATATGTAAATATATAGCATTTGAATATGGTAAATGTATTATGCATGATTCCCTGTTACACTACCCTTTTCCACAAAGAGCTTAAGACACCGTCTTAACTCCACAGAAAGATAAAAGGATTATTCTTATTGTAAGATTGTCTTTTCAAAAACTAGTATATTATAATTGCGGCAAAGCAGAAGTATCTAAATTGGTTAAATTGCATAGAAGTTGAATTATTCATGGTAATATAGTGATACCTGTGACTATTGCTGCTTTCCCGCTCAGTATTTGACCTTGTATTGTGAAGATTTCGCTTTTTCTCGATTGTGGAAATCAGAGTTCTTCCCCTAGACAATAAGCAGGGAAAACCTTAGAGATAAGCTCTGGGTTTAGGTCTGTGATGATGACTGAGAGCCTGGGAAACTGCAGAGCCCAGACATACATGCTGTGTTCCCGCACTGCCATCTAGTGGAGCGGCATGCATACAGTGTTGGTCGTGCATGTGCTAAGTCGCTTCAGTTGTGTCTGACTCTTTGCGACCCTCTTTGCCCACCAGGTTCCTCTTTACCCATCAGGCTCTTCTGTCAAGATTACTGGAGTGGGTTGACATTTTCTCCTCCTGATCTTCCCAACCTAGGGATCGAACCTGACTCTCATGTGTTTCCTGCATTGGCAGGCAGGTTCTTTACCATTAGTGCCACCTGGGAAGCCACAGCTGATCAAGTGAAGTACCAAGGGCCCAACGCATTTCTAAGCTCATAAGGTATACGAAATGACATGTTTATGGTAGTATATATATGCACAAATATCCATAGCATACATGAGAAAAAGTGGCACTGCTAATAAATGGTAGTTAATGTGTTAAAAATGCTAATGAGATATCTAACACTGTAAATATTAAAATGTATTATAAAATAGCAGTAAGTAAAACTCTTTGATACAAGAACAGAAATGTATGGATAGATCAGTAGGACAGAATAGAATTTATAGAGAATTCTCTGGCAATCCAGTGGTTAAGACTTTGGGCTGTGATTGCCAAGGGCATATGTTCAATCCCTGTTCAGGGAACTAAGATCCCACAAGCCACGGGTTGTGATCAAAAAAAGAAAAAAGAGAGACAATAGAATTTATGTATTTACTAAATTTGAATAAATGGAGACAAGATAAAATACCTAGTATTGTTGAGAAGGCTGGCTGTTTGGTTAAGATGGATCCTAGTCTCATTCTTCAAAAAAAAAAAAAAAAAATCCTAGATGAGAAAACGTTAAAAACTAAAGAAATGAAACTATATAAAACTATTAAAATAAGTAGAACTATTTAAAATATACTCTTAAAGTGGGAAAAGTTTGCAAAATAATTTGAGAATAAACCTAGAGACCACTTAAGAAAAGTCATTTGTCTTTGACAAAAAAAAAAAAAAAAGTTGACAAGTTAAAGTGACAATATTTAAAAGGAAATACTGCATTCAGTTCTTAAGTGAATTCAGTGATACTGTAATGACAGCATCTAATAGAGTACTATACAGACTACTGAGAGGATAAGAGATGAAAATAATTCGAATTGGTATTTCTCCGATTATCCATCTGAGGCTAAACACCTCTCCATGTTTATGGCATTTGCTTTCCTTCTGTGAAACAGATGTTTTCTCAAGTTGTTTGGAACAGGGGAAGGGTCCTCATTTTTTTTAAGTGTTTTTATTTTTTTTTAACTTTTTATTTTGTACCAGGGTATAATTTCAGGTGAACAGCAAAGGGGCTAAGCCATACATATACATGTATCAATTCTTCCCCAAACACCTTCCCATCAGGCTGCCACAGAGCATTGAGCAGAGTTCCATGTCACAGTAAGTCTTTGTGGGTTATATATTTCCACGTAATTTTATTCTGGATAGTCTTTGTTTTGTGTATTACAAATACTTCTGCATCTACTTATTCTTCTGTTGCTTTTTATTGACAAAATGTCTTTCATTCTCTAGAAAACATTTGTTTTTCTATGGCCATACCTGTCCTTTTCTTTATGACTTCTTAGGGTATGTAACTGGCTTAGGAAGGCCTTCCCCACCCAAATACAATAATATTATCAGTGGAGTTTTCTTCAAGTACTTTACCAATTTTAATTCTGTTTACCTTGGTAATCCTCTAACTTATGTTAGTGGAAGGGTCTATGTAGCTCACTGTTTTTTCTGAGTCAGTGGCTGGAGGCCTCGTTCCTGTGCTGATGAGGATGCCAACTTCCTGTCTGCAAGCAGTCTGCCTTGTCTGCCACTCCATCGCTCTCTTCTCTTCCTCATATTGAAAACACACATTGTGACACTTCTAGATTATAGAATGCATTTTATTATGTTAGAGAGTAAGTTCTATTGTTTTTCCAAAATTTCAAGGCCTTTCTTGTACATTTTCTTTTCCAGATAATTTTAGGCTCAGATTTTTAAGTTCCATAACAGTCTTTTTGGAATGCAGACTGAGGATGCATTGAACTAAATTTTATAAAAATTTGGCATCTTCATAATGTTGATATTTCCTTCCTGGCCCATGTTACATCTCTGCATTTGCATAGATTTTCACTCTAACTGTTAAGTGTGTATTCTTTTTGTTCATATCGTGAAGGACTATTTTTTCAGTCCAATTGTTTAAGTTAGCATTTGTCTCAGGGCACAGGAATTCTAAAATACCTATATATATAATGGCCACTTCTATTAATCTTTCATTTATCTATTTCTATCCATATTTGTTCCTTGGCCTGCGTGGGCCTGTTTAAGGGAAGGGTCCTCATTTTTTTTAAGTGTTTTTATTTTTTTTTAACTTTTTATTTTGTACCAGGGTATAATTTCAGGTGAACAGCAAAGGGGCTAAGCCATACATATACATGTATCAATTCTTCCCCAAACACCTTCCCATCAGGCTGCCACAGAGCATTGAGCAGAGTTCCATGTCACAGTAAGTCTTTGTGGGTTATATATTTCCACGTAATTTTATTCTGGATAGTCTTTGTTTTGTGTATTACAAATACTTCTGCATCTACTTATTCTTCTGTTGCTTTTTATTGACAAAATGTCTTTCATTCTCTAGAAAACATTTGTTTTTCTATGGCCATACCTGTCCTTTTCTTTATGACTTCTTAGGGTATGTAACTGGCTTAGGAAGGCCTTCCCCACCCAAATACAATAATATTATCAGTGGAGTTTTCTTCAAGTACTTTACCAATTTTAATTCTGTTTACCTTGGTAATCCTCTAACTTATGTTAGTGGAAGGGTCTATGTAGCTCACTGTTTTTTCTGAGTCAGTGGCTGGAGGCCTCGTTCCTGTGCTGATGAGGATGCCAACTTCCTGTCTGCAAGCAGTCTGCCTTGTCTGCCACTCCATCGCTCTCTCTTCTCTTCCTCATATTGAAAACACACATTGTGACACTTCTAGATTATAGAATGCATTTTATTATGTTAGAGAGTAAGTTCTATTGTTTTTCCAAAATTTCAAGGCCTTTCTTGTACATTTTCTTTTCCAGATAATTTTAGGCTCAGATTTTTAAGTTCCATAACAGTCTTTTTGGAATGCAGACTGAGGATGCATTGAACTAAATTTTATAAAAATTTGGCATCTTCATAATGTTGATATTTCCTTCCTGGCCCATGTTACATCTCTGCATTTGCATAGATTTTCACTCTAACTGTTAAGTGTGTATTCTTTTTGTTCATATCGTGAAGGACTATTTTTTCAGTCCAATTGTTTAAGTTAGCATTTGTCTCAGGGCACGGGAATTCTAAAATACCTATATATATAATGGCCACTTCTATTAATCTTTCATTTATCTATTTCTATCCATATTTGTTCCTTGGCCTGCGTGGGCCTCCCACCACAGTGGCCTCCCTAGTCGCAAGAACCAGCTCTGGGTGCATGCGCTCCAGAGCTCCAGCTCGGTAATTGGACACATCGGTCCAGCCGCTTCGTGGCACGTGGGATCTTCCCAGGCCAGGGATCAAACCGATGCCCCTTCCACTGCAAGGCAGTGTCCTTACCCACTGGACCACCAGGGAAGACCATAAAATACCTATATTTTTAATAGTGCTAATGTTTTGAAATTGGGAGGGTTTTTTTTTTTTTACATTAATTGCATTTATTATGAAGGGTGGGAGTTTTTGTGAAGAGCTGTTATTAAAACAGTTTACACTTTATGACTTCCTTAGTAGCTCAGCTAGTAAAGAATTCACCTGCAAAGAGGGAGACCCAAGTTTGATCCCTGGGTTGCGAAGATCCCTTAGAGAAGGGAACAGCTACGCAATTCTTGCCTGCAGAATTCCATAGCTTATCCATGGGTTGCAAAGAGTGAGACATGACTGAGCAACTTTCACACTATATAACCGATGGGGGGAGGTCTTAAATTCTAGAAAATATAGTATGTGTCCATAGAGTTGAAATGTGCCTGGCCCCCTAACCCTTTGGAAACCTAAACGCACTTTTTGTGAAGTTTCAGTTCCAGAGCTTTGACCATGGATTGAACAAACTCTAGATCCCTTTGACTTCTGGCTCCTGCATCTACTCAGATTACCTGAAGGTCACTAAATCAGCAAAACCCCAAACCGTTACCCCTTATGTGTTCCCATAAGACATCAGTCTCACCAAATACTTTCTGAATTTAGGCTGCAGATTGGAAATCATAGGAAGGGTTCCACCCCATAGTGGCCAGGGTGCCCCTCCCCCCTGCTGTCTCTACTCTGACCTCTCACTCTCCTCTTCTGCCTCCAACTCAGGACAGAGCAGTTGGGATATCACCTTGGGCTTCCCTATCCCCATTAAGCCAAATGTGGCACGTGTGTGTGCCCGCTAAGTCGGTTTGGTCATGTCCGACTCTTTGTGACTGTTCGGACTGTAGCCTGCCAAGCTCCTCTGTACATGAGATTCTCCACGCAAGAATACTGGAGCGGCCTGGTATGTCCTCCTCCAGGGGATCTTCCTGACCCAAGGATCAAACCCATGTCTCCTATGTCTGTTGCATTCACAGAAGGGTTCTTTTTCTTTTTTAAATTAATTTATTTATTTATTTTTGGCTATTTTGGGTTTTCACTGCTGCTGCAGGTTCTTCTCTAGTTGCAGGGAGTTGGGCTATGAAGTTGAGGTGAGCAGGCTTCTTGTTGCAGTGCCTTCTCTTGTTGTGGAACTCAGGTTCTAGGGCATACGGGCTTTAGTAGCTGTGGCTCCAAGGCTCTAGAGCACAGGCTCAGTAGTTGTGGCTCACAGGCTTAGTTGCTCCACAGCATGTGGGATCTTCCAAGATCAGGGATCAAACCCATGCTCTCCTGCATTGGCAGGTGAGCCCTTTACCACTGAGCTACCAGGGAAGCCCCATAGGAGGGTTCTTTACCGCTTGTGCCACCTGGGAAACCCAAGCCAAGTGCAGTATTATATCTAAAAATACTGAGTATTTTCCTTCAAGGGAGTGAGCCATAATGAATAATGTATTCTCTAGTCCCTTACCTACAAATGAAGACAATATACTTGAATATGTTTTTCTTACAGCTAATAACTATGGTAGGAAAAAAGCTGGAAAAATAGGTTTATGTATTTCATTATAAATCATGCAAAAACAAAGAACAAACAACTGAAAAAGTATTTGTAGGTCTGTATTTATCCATATAGTCAGTTTAAACTTTAAGACCTTGTAACTCTTGGGAGGCAAAATTTAAATAATGTCATTCCCATAAGCTTAGTATTTCTGAATGTAAAATTTTATAAATAGCATTTGCCCTGAAATTTTTATCTTTAGAGAGCTGGATAGTTGGTGATAAATTATTTGACGACAAACCATGGGGAGAAAACACCATAGGTATTCAGATCATACTGCTGTGCAACATACATGTTTGTTCTAAGTACATCTGGCTTAAGACTGTATACAAAATGAAAATTCTAAATCAGTTCGTTTTGTTTCTTGCTTTGAATCTTCAAATTACATTGTTAAATTTTTAGCACATGTGATATTCTTAGTAAATATGGTAGAATATGAATTAAAAGCTTTAAGCTACTATTAGTATGTTCTGTTTCTTTTATATATTCATAAATAAGTAGAGTTTTCTGGAAATTGAGGTATTTTGATAAGATTTTCTTCCTTCCCAAATAATTATAGCCTACTATATCGCTCAATAGCTAGAAGAATGGACCTCCTTTCCATCGCTGGTCTTGGTCCTATAATGACACTATTCACTAATTCATTTGGAACATAAAATGTGGTCCCCTCCTCTCTGCTGAGAATAAACATGATAGAGCCAGTGAACACAGATCTCATTAAGTGAGAGGAGGGAAAAGGAAACAGAGAAAGTAAAGACATCAAGAGGCTTAGCTTTCCTCATACGTCCTTAGTCGTTAGCTTTATGGTGACATCATTGGGCTGGTATTTCACACCATACTCCTCACCTCTCAGCTGCCACCCAGGAACATGGTGTGACATGCAAAGAGCCCAGGTGACACAGTCCTCTCAGCAACTTCTTCATCCCAAGTGAGAGACCTACAGGGTCTCCAGGGTGTATCTGAGGCAGCACACTCTGCACAGTGTGGAATTATGTGTTCTTCAAAGCGCCATGGCTTGATTAATTTTCATATGGGAGACTGAAGCTCAGTGACTTAGACAGAAGGCTTATTCAGAGGGATAACTCCTAAAAACCAGCTGGTGTCTACCAAATAAAAAGAAGCTAGGGTAGTATCCCTTAAAATGACCTGGTCTCATCTTCAGCACAAACTGTTGATACTAGCAGGAGTGTGTTAATGTGTATTCTATGAAATGAGGAATTCCATAGAAGTTACAATTTGCAGTTTGATAATTGTCCCTGTTTAACATAAGATTTGCCCCTTATCTATTAAGTGTAAATGAACATGTTCAAGAATTCAGTGTTTTCCCACCCAAAATGGGAAAAATTTCATACTGCTGTGCAACATACATGTTTGTTCTAAGTACATCTGGCTTAAGACTGTATACAAAATGAAAATTCTAAATCAGTTCGTTTTGTTTCTTGCTTTGAATCTTCAAATTACATTGTTAAATTTTTAGCACATGTGATATTCTTAGTAAATATGGTAGAATATGAATTAAAAGCTTTAAGCTACTATTAGTATGTTCTGTTTCTTTTATATATTTATAAATAAGTAGAGTTTTCTGGAAATTGAGGTATTTTGATAAGATTTTCTTCCTTCCCAAATAATTATAGCCTACTATATCGCTCAATAGCTAGAAGAATGGACCTCCTTTCCATCGCTGGTCTTGGTCCTATAATGACACTATTCACTAATTCATTTGGAACATAAAATGTGGTCCCCTCCTCTCTGCTGAGAATAAACATGATAGAGCCAGTGAACACAGATCTCATTAAGTGAGAGGAGGGAAAAGGAAACAGAGAAAGTAAAGACATCAAGAGGCTTAGCTTTCCTCATACGTCCTTAGTCGTTAGCTTTATGGTGACATCATTGGGCTGGTATTTCACACCATACTCCTCACCTCTCAGCTGCCACCCAGGAACATGGTGTGACATGCAAAGAGCCCAGGTGACACAGTCCTCTCAGCAACTCCTTCATCCCAAGTGAGAGACCTACAGGGTCTCCAGGGTGTATCTGAGGCAGCACACTCTGCACAGTGTGGAATTATGTGTTCTTCAAAGCGCCATGGCTTGATTAATTTTCATATGGGAGACTGAAGCTCAGTGACTTAGACAGAAGGCTTATTCAGAGGGATAACTCCTAAAAACCAGCTGGTGTCTACCAAATAAAAAGAAGCTAGGGTAGTATCCCTTAAAATGACCTGGTCTCATCTTCAGCACAAACTGTTGATACTAGCAGGAGTGTGTTAATGTGTATTCTATGAAATGAGGAATTCCATAGAAGTTACAATTTGCAGTTTGATAATTGTCCCTGTTTAACATAAGATTTGCCCCTTATCTATTAAGTGTAAATGAACATGTTCAAGAATTCAGTGTTTTCCCACCCAATGAGGAAAAGTGTCTACTCAGAGATTTCCAGATCAATGAAATATGTATGATTTCTGTTCTGTGTGAACTGAAGAAATAATCAGAGAAATAGTAAAACTTGTTAGTCCTGTGGATCTTTGGGACTATCAGCTAATTCCTTCTCTTTCTCATAATAATCCATTATGCTCTTTAGAAAGGAAAATTATCAAGATTAGCCCAAGATAAAATCAGGCTACTCCAAAATAAGTCTCTGTAGGTGGGCTTGAGGGGTGGTAGTTAATGTTTTTGTCATATGTCTAATCTTTTACGTATATCCTCATACAGATTTATCTCTGATGTTTTAAACATATTTCAATTTTTTGCCTTCTGTCTGAGATCATAGGCCATGAATTACTGATTATTTGTTGTTATTTATTGATCTTACCAAATTAATTATCTGTGTCAACAGGTGAAATATTTGAAAGAAAAGCATTAAAGAAAAAAATTATGTCCCCTTCATGTTCTAATTGTTTAAGAAGATGGTCTGAAGGCTTTTTAAAAGCCTTCAGTGATGACACTGATTATAAATGATACTACTTCTTTGTAAAATTCACTGCTGGTTTTTGAATTGCAGGATCTCCAGAGGTGGGTCAGTGGTGCTAACGAACATGGCTTTGTCCTTGTATCTTTTGGAGCCGGCGTCAAGTATCTGTCAGAAGACATCGCTACCAAACTGGCCGGAGCTCTGGGGAGATTGCCCCAAAAAGTGATTTGGAGGTAATGATCTAGATTGTTTCTTTCCTGTTGATGTTCCATATCCTCTTGCTTAGCCCACAGGTACAAGTAAGCACAACATGCTGATTGCTTTGCAGCATTAGCAGGGTGCGCTGACTTTTCATTTTGTCTTACTGTGTGGAAATCCGGGAATTAATTTATGTAATACTCTGTGATGGATAAAGTGACACCTTGTCTATAGTGTATAAAGAAGACACAGTGCACAATCATGTGATCTTGTGATGGTACATTTTTATGTTACCCTCATTTTGTTGTTTAGTCACTCAGTCGTTTCTGACTCTTTGCAAGCCCATGGACGCTTCTGTTCATTTATTATCATTTAAAAATGTTTAATTGCATGCATTTCTGTGTGTGTGTGTGTGTGTGTGTGTGTGTCACTCAGTCGTGTCCAACTCTTTGCAACCCCATGGACTATAGACCACCAGGCTCCTCTCTCCATGGGATTCTCCAGGCAGGGATACTGGAGTGAGTAGCCATTCTCTTCTCTAAGGGATCTTCTGACTCAGGGATTGAACCCAGGTCTCATGCCTTAGTAGGCAGAGTTTTTGCCCTCTGAGCCATCAGGGAAGCCAGGTCTATGTACATATTCAAATCAGTGTTGGAATGAAATTAAAAACTGACAGATGAATGATTAAATAGGTAAAATATTTATTGGAACCTTTGGGGCTCCCACTTTGTTTATAAATGCTTTTGAGTGACCAGACCTTTAAAAATATAGTTAATACTGGTCAAAACAGACCCCACTTCTTTTGGAAGGCACTGCCAACATATGTCTGTCTCTGGAAGTTCTAACCCAGAGTCTAAACTTGGACCTGAACACTTACTTAGCATGTGTTTGTTTAGTACCTGCCCTACCATTGAGCTTTAGGGATACAGAGGTGAACAATGCCAGCCACAATGTCGAGCCATTACAAGTGGGCTCTGAGGAATATGTTTTTTTTCCTTTGTGACATTTCTGGGAAGATCAGCTTTCACTTCTCCCAACTAAGCTATGAAGTAGATGTTCAGTTTCCTCCATTAGGCTTAACCTGGAAAGTGCCCGTTCTGCTTTCTTTGGGGCCAGTTTATATCTGCTCATTTTAAACTCTTACTGTTCTCTTAGTTGACGGCCGAGATTGCCCCAAAAAGTGATTTGGAGGTAATGATCTAGATTGTTTCTTTCCTGTTGATGTTCCATATCCTCTTGCTTAGCCCACAGGTACAAGTAAGCACAACATGCTGATTGCTTTGCAGCATTAGCAGGGTGCGCTGACTTTTCATTTTGTCTTACTGTGTGGAAATCCGGGAATTAATTTATGTAATACTCTGTGATGGATAAAGTGACACCTTGTCTATAGTGTATAAAGAAGACACAGTGCACAATCATGTGATCTTGTGATGGTACATTTTTATGTTACCCTCATTTTGTTGTTTAGTCACTCAGTCGTTTCTGACTCTTTGCAAGCCCATGGACGCTTCTGTTCATTTATTATCATTTAAAAATGTGTAATTGCATGCATTTCTGTGTGTGTGTGTGTGTGTGTGTGTGTCACTCAGTCGTGTCCAACTCTTTGCAACCCCATGGACTATAGACCACCAGGCTCCTCTCTCCATGGGATTCTCCAGGCAGGGATACTGGAGTGAGTAGCCATTCTCTTCTCTAAGGGATCTTCTGACTCCGGGATTGAACCCAGGTCTCATGCCTTAGTAGGCAGAGTTTTTGCCCTCTGAGCCATCGGGGAAGCCAGGTCTATGTACATATTCAAATCAGTGTTGGAATGAAATTAAAAACTGACAGATGAATGATTAAATAGGTAAAATATTTATTGGAACCTTTGGGGCTCCCACTTTGTTTATAAATGCTTTTGAGTGACCAGACTTTTAAAAATATAGTTAATACTGGTCAAAACAGACCCCACTTCTTTTGGAAGGCACTGCCAACATATGTCTATCTCTGGAAGTTCTAACCCAGAGTCTAAACTTGGACCTGAACACTTACTTAGCATGTGTTTGTTTAGTACCTGCCCTACCATTGAGCTTTAGGGATACAGAGGTGAACAATGCCAGCCACAATGTCGAGCCATTACAAGTGGGCTCTGAGGAATATGTTTTTTTTCCTTTGTGACATTTCTGGGAAGATCAGCTTTCACTTCTCCCAACTAAGCTATGAAGTAGATGTTCAGTTTCCTCCATTAGGCTTAACCTGGAAAGTGCCCGTTCTGCTTTCTTTGGGGCCAGTTTATATCTGCTCATTTTAAACTCTTACTGTTCTCTTAGTTGCTAAGCACTTTATGGTTTGTGTTTCAAACATCAAGGCTGAAAACAGCCTAATGATGCCTTTCACTCCACAGTACCATCTCTGGGGCCCAGCTGGAGGAGAGTGCTCCCTGCTCTCTTCCAGTTCTCCAGCTTTTCTTTACGTTTTAGATGTCCATATGGGAGCTGGTGACTGCCCAGTGGCGGCCATCCCTGACTCTTCCTGTTTCCCCTTCTGGGTCTGGTAGAAAGTGACTTTCTAGCAAAGGTTCATTTGGTTGCTATTTTCCCCAGCTCTGAGAGAAAAACTAAAGGAAAATAAATTTCAGAATAATCAGAATGTTTCTTATTTGTCCTTCAATCAATGAAAATGCAAAAAAGTAACAGAAATTTTTGTTGTTATTGAAGCATGTTAAGAATATCAACAGAAGATCATGTAATGTTTATTTTGAATCTAAGCATTTAACCAGAGAGTGCATACCAAGAGTCAGGTTTGATTTTTTTTTGGAAGATTCATTGTCTGGTGTACATTTCAGGTTTTCTGGAACCAAACCAAAGAATCTGGGAAACAACACCAAGCTCATAGAATGGTTACCACAAAATGACCTGCTTGGTAAGTCAGTGACCCATGTATGCTTACTTGGTTTTCTATTTTAATTGTATAAATGTGTGTTTTGCCCTTCAGTGTCTTATACAGTATATATATGGTTTATGACAAACTCATTATGGTCTTTTGTGTGCAAGGTTCTGGGTTTCAGACCAGCAAGTCAGATCTTTAGTAGCACTAGTTCAGTCACTAAGGCATGGCCAACCCATGCAACCCCATGAACCAGTCTATGGGATTCTCTAGACAAAAATACTGGGTTGCTGTTTGCTTCTCCCGGGGATCTTCCTGACCCTGACATTGAACCCAGGTCTCCTGCATTGCAGGCATCTTTACTGACTGAGCTACTGACAGAAGCCCTAGTATTGGCCAATAATCTTAAAGTGTAATCATTTAGGCATTTAGACCCATAAATTAAAATTTTTAGACCAGTCACAAATTTTAATTTTCTGAAAAATATACTTAACACTACATAAACTAGTGGGAGTAAAGTTATACCTAGTTAGACTAATCAGTGAAAAGTAGTCAAATTAAAACAGCAAAAATTTAGATTTATGTTATAGTTTTACTACAGCTATGTCTGAGAAACCAGAGAAGTTTGACATTATCCACTTATTTGAAACCACAGACAAGCAGAAAGCCAAAAAAAAAAAAATAAGTCAATCTATTTTAACTTTATTTGAATTATCTGACTAAATTTCACTCTAAATCACTGGGCATTTTTGAACACTTTATTTCTTTTTCTTTCTTTTTTTTTTTTTAAGATTTATTTATTTATTTATTTTGGGCTGAGGTCGGGTTGGGGAGGGAGGGGAGTGGGCGGGCCACTTCTATTGGTCTTTCATTTCTCTATTTTCATCTATCATTGTTCTTTGGCTCCTGTGGGCTTCCCATCGCGGTGGCGTCTATCCTTGCAGAGCGCCGGCTCTGGGCGCATGTGCTCCAGAGCTCTGGCTCAGTAGTTGGACACATCGGTCCAGCCACTCCGTGGCATGTGGGATCTTCCCAGGCCAAGGATCTAACGGCGCCCCTTGCACTGCAAGGCAGTGTCCTTACCCACTGGACCACCAGGGGAAGCCCAACACTTTATTTCTTTTGATTTATTTATTTCTTGGGGTTCTGATCCTCAACTCAAAATTAAAATACCAATTATATGCCTATCTCAAGATATTTGAATCTAAACAATTTAATTCTGTTTGATAAACAGAGAGAGTAAAGTGCAAGTTGCTTTTTATTCATTAAATCTCTAGGAAAACATAATGCTGTATTATCCTTTAATACCCTTTAATATTATTTACTAAGGAAATTATAAAAATGTTATTGATTTTGGCAGTATCAGCCAGCATTTATTTGTTCAGTGATACTCAATGCTCCATGCTCAGTGGCGGTCACTCAGTTGGGTCTGACTCTTTGCGACCCTGTGGACTGTAGCCTGCCAGCCTCCTCTGTCTATGGGATTTCCCAGGCAAGAATACCAGTCTGTAGCCATTCCTTTTTTTTTTTACTATTATGGTGTCAGATGCCATAAAAGGTACGAAGGAAGCAGAAAATTTAAATATCTTGATATCTTGACCCTCAGCTCTTTCAGTGCTGCAGCAGACACTGCTGTCTGGGAACATTGCAGTTGGTCTCATGCTATTTTTTTTTCTAAGGCTAAATAGCAAGCTACAGCTACACCAGAGGGGCTCCCGAGTTCACATTGCCTCCGGGTTCCTCAGTCTGAGCACTCTGCTTTTTCTGAGATTAGTGTCGTCTTCAGCACTAGCCATAATCTCTGTGGATCCTCTCTTGGTTTCTCACTCTCTTCAGAAGAGTCCTCCAAGGTGAAGAGCAGAAACCAAATCAGTGTCTCCTCCCTTCTCTCTTACCACATTCCCCCACTCTCCGCAGGTCTGCTTTGCTTTAACTTTCACAGCTGGCCTTGGTGGTGGTAAGGTTTCCTTCAAAGAAAAAGGGACCTGCTGCTGAAAGGAAGTTTGATATTCACAATGAGGGGAGATCCCTTAGCTGGGCTGAGTTGAAAAGTGTCTTGTGGGTCAGGTTGAGGGACACCAAGTGACCAACCTGCTAGATGTTGGAGGCAAGAGAGTCCTGGAGCTTGACTGAGATGTGCTCCAGAGCTCTGGCTCAGTAGTTGGACACATCGGTCCAGCCACTCCGTGGCAGGGGACTTCCCAGGCCAAGGATCTAACGGCGCCCCTTGCACTGCAAGGCAGTGTCCTTACCCACTGGACCACCAGGGGAAGCCCAACACTTTATTTCTTTTGATTTATTTATTTCTTGGGGTTCTGATCCTCAACTCAAAATTAAAATACCAATTATATGCCTATCTCAAGATATTTGAATCTAAACAATTTAATTCTGTTTGATAAACAGAGAGAGTAAAGTGCAAGTTGCTTTTTATTCATTAAATCTCTAGGAAAACATAATGCTGTATTATCCTTTAATACCCTTTAATATTATTTACTAAGGAAATTATAAAAATGTTATTGATTTTGGCAGTATCAGCCAGCATTTATTTGTTCAGTGATACTCAATGCTCCATGCTCAGTGGCGGTCACTCAGTTGGGTCTGACTCTTTGCGACCCTGTGGACTGTAGCCTGCCAGCCTCCTCTGTCTATGGGATTTCCCAGGCAAGAATACCAGTCTGTAGCCATTCCTTTTTTTTTTTACTATTATGGTGTCAGATGCCATAAAAGGTACGAAGGAAGCAGAAAATTTAAATATCTTGATATCTTGACCCTCAGCTCTTTCAGTGCTGCAGCAGACACTGCTGTCTGGGAACATTGCAGTTGGTCTCATGCTATTTTTTTTTCTAAGGCTAAATAGCAAGCTACAGCTACACCAGAGGGGCTCCCGAGTTCACATTGCCTCCGGGTTCCTCAGTCTGAGCACTCTGCTTTTTCTGAGATTAGTGTCGTCTTCAGTACTAGCCATAATCTCTGTGGATCCTCTCTTGGTTTCTCACTCTCTTCAGAAGAGTCCTCCAAGGTGAGGAGCAGAAACCAAATCAGTGTCTCCTCCCTTCTCTCTTACCACATTCCCCCACTCTCCGCAGGTCTGCTTTGCTTTAACTTTCACAACTGGCCTTGGTGGTGGTAAGGTTTCCTTCAAAGAAAAAGGGACCTGCTGCTGAAAGGAAGTTTGATATTCACAATGAGGGGAGATCCCTTAGCTGGGCTGAGTTGAGAAGTGTCTTGTGGGTCAGGTTGAGGGACACCAAGTGACCAACCTGCTAGATGTTGGAGGCAAGAGAGTCCTGGAGCTTGACTGAGACCCGGGTTTATACTAGACATATGTTTATTTTAATTGTTTGTGCCTTTGCAAGCTGTTTGTCTTCCATTTTTTTATGCAAGTCTCTGCTCACAAGATCTTGGTTTTGAAATATCTCACTAATTTTGATTAACTATCTCTTTTATTCCCATGACAACTAAACGTTACATGATAGCCTCTCTTACAGCTAATTTTTTGTATCTATTTTCCCTGGTTATTTTTATACCTAAAATGTAAAATGGTCCTCTGAGTTTGTGAAACACAGATATGGGCATGACTTGAATGTTGATAACACTGAGCATTATCCAGTGTTCCTCCTTGTGTAAGCACATAGACACTTCTTGAACATCTGGAATCCAGCCTCATAGTTTTACATTTTTCCTTTTTTTTACAGAGTGTGTTTGACTTTAATACAGATAAATGCTTGAGCTGCCAGAAAGAAAGACGGTGTCTGTTTAGTAGAATGTAGTTACGTCTTGGTATTTTTGATCATTCCTTGCTTTCATTGACATCTTATTAAATATTGACCATGTGAATGCAGTTGTTATTTGTGTTTTTGGGAGAGGATATTGTAATACACTTCTTAAAGCTATACATGTTAGCCACTTAAAATCACTTCTAATTCATATTTACAAATCAGATAATTAGGTACATAACAAGCACTGTAACTGGTGCAGAGCCCAGATCAGTGAAATTATGCTTTTAAAAATCATGTCTGAAATGCACTTTTATTATAATGTCAACTTTTAAGAAATTTCTGGAAAACTTCTTCCTAGAATGATATTATAACATTATAAGTGGTTTTCTTTTTAAATTCTTCTTTAGGGCATTCAAATATTAAAGCCTTCTTGAGCCATGGTGGTCTGAACAGTATTTTTGAAACTATGTATCATGGTGTCCCTGTGGTGGGAATCCCACTCTTTGGAGACCATTATGATACAATGACCCGGGTACAGGCAAAGGGCATGGGGATTCTGCTGGAATGGAAGACTGTGACTGAAGGAGAGCTGTACGAAGCACTAGTGAAAGTTATCAATAATCCCAGGTAAGGTTGTAACTAATACTAAAGTAGATGAACTCTACTTACCACAGCATACTGTCAGTAACTGATAATTGCCAGTAAGTTGTCAATACACCAAAGAAAGAAATATCCTTTAGATACATCCTTTAGATTCCGTTGTGTAATGCCTTGAACATACTTCTGTCATTTGAAAAGTAAAAATAACCATCATTTGGCCAACAATGTATGACCTTGAATAATATTCCCCCAAACAGAGAAAGAAACTATCGTGGAAACCTTTGGATCCCTACAGTGTGTCAGTTTTTGTGTCCTTTATCTCATTTTAATGCTCGTAAAACTATATATCACCATTTTCCTTATTCACATTATAGGCAGGAGGCACTTGAAACTCAGAAAGCTTAAGTAATTTGCCTATAGTTACTTACTTGAGTAACTCAAGTTCCTTGAGTAGGAACTTAAATTAAGACTGATTCCAAAGCAAGTGCTGTTGATACTGCCTGGTGCTGGATTTCCCTAGCACTGGCCATTAATGAAATGCCAAGATGTATTTGCTCAGATGAATGACTCGGTCAGAATCTTTTTAATTTTATTTCTTAAATTCTGGATGTGTCTTGAGTTAACACTGTTTACAGCTGAGCCTCAAAGGGTAGAGAGTTGGCCTGAGTAGTATTAAAATAAAGCAGTGGTTTTCCCATTTTTGTGTTTAATTGATCTTGCATTTCAAGCGGCATTAATGTCTGGAAGGGTGTGAGCTTTTTCTGTTTATGCCCAGGTTAGATAGTGTAACACTGAACTGAGAAAGCCTGCCATATTCTAAGAAACAACCAACAATAAAGAAAAAATCGTTTCCTATAAAATAATGTTGCTTTTATGTAAAAGGCTGGATTCAAGTGCTTGGCTCTTTTTTAATGCCACTGTATGTGAGTTCAGAGACACCAACCTCTGAGAGGATCCAGTGTCTTGGTTCTAACTCTTGGCACTGGGAGCAGTATGTTCAATAATCCAAGGGGCCGGAGAATGGGCCCTACGTCCGTGTTGTATAGCTTTTCTTTTAAAAGTCTAGTCTTAAGGAAAATGATGCGTTGTCTTGCGTTTACTCCGTAGCTACCGTCAGAGAGCTCAGAAGCTTTCAGAAATCCACAAGGATCAACCTGGTCACCCTGTCAACCGAACTGTCTATTGGATCGATTACATTCTCCGTCACGACGGAGCCCATCACCTACGTGCCGCCATCCATAAAATCTCTTTCTGTCAGTATTTTTTACTAGATATTGCCTTTGTGCTTTTGCTTGGTGCTGCCTTGTTTTACTTCCTCTTGTCGTGGGTGACCAAATTTCTCTACAAAAGAATCAAAAGTTTGTGGTCTAGAAATAAGCAGAGTACGGTGAATGGACATTACCATAATGGACTCCTCAATGGCAAGTATAAAAGAAATGGCCATATTAAACATGAAAAAAAGGTGAAATGAGCCACAACAGCCCGGCTCGGTAGTAACAAATCTGTTCAGTTGTTGAATTTGTATTGCTACAAGTTAGTCTAACAACTACTAAAAGTAAAACATCAGTAAGCATTCCTAACACTATGTTATCCGACCTTACTAATGAAATTCTGTGGAATTAAGATGGGTGTAAAAGCACAAACCTAAAATGCAAACGTGTATTTTATTCAAGTATTGATACAGAGAGTTGGCCTGAGTAGTATTAAAATAAAGCAGTGGTTTTCCCATTTTTGTGTTTAATTGATCTTGCATTTCAAGCGGCATTAATGTCTGGAAGGGTGTGAGCTTTTCTGTTTATGCCCAGGTTAGATAGTGTAACACTGAACTGAGAAAGCCTGCCATATTCTAAGAAACAACCAACAATAAAGAAAAAATCGTTTCCTATAAAATAATGTTGCTTTTATGTAAAAGGCTGGATTCAAGTGCTTGGCTCTTTTTTAATGCCACTGTATGTGAGTTCAGAGACACCAACCTCTGAGAGGATCCAGTGTCTTGGTTCTAACTCTTGGCACTGGGAGCAGTATGTTCAATAATCCAAGGGGCCGGAGAATGGGCCCTACGTCCGTGTTGTATAGCTTTTCTTTTAAAAGTCTAGTCTTAAGGAAAATGATGCGTTGTCTTGCGTTTACTCCGTAGCTACCGTCAGAGAGCTCAGAAGCTTTCAGAAATCCACAAGGATCAACCTGGTCACCCTGTCAACCGAACTGTCTATTGGATCGATTACATTCTCCGTCACGACGGAGCCCATCACCTACGTGCCGCCATCCATAAAATCTCTTTCTGTCAGTATTTTTTACTAGATATTGCCTTTGTGCTTTTGCTTGGTGCTGCCTTGTTTTACTTCCTCTTGTCGTGGGTGACCAAATTTCTCTACAAAAGAATCAAAAGTTTGTGGTCTAGAAATAAGCAGAGTACGGTGAATGGACATTACCATAATGGACTCCTCAATGGCAAGTATAAAAGAAATGGCCATATTAAACATGAAAAAAAGGTGAAATGAGCCACAACAGCCCGGCTCGGTAGTAACAAATCTGTTCAGTTGTTGAATTTGTATTGCTACAAGTTAGTCTAACAACTACTAAAAGTAAAACATCAGTAAGCATTCCTAACACTATGTTATCCGACCTTACTAATGAAATTCTGTGGAATTAAGATGGGTGTAAAAGCACAAACCTAAAATGCAAACGTGTATTTTATTCAAGTATTGATACAGAGAGTTTGGGCACTGAACCTTTTAGAAGCCTTAATTATTTAAATCAGTTAAGTGACTGTGTCAGACTTTAGTTTTAAGTTTTGCTATATGTGTGTCCCAGATAAGGAATGGTTTGTTTTCTCTTAGAAAGGTTTGTCTCTATGTGTATGTGTGTATGTCTGTGTGTGTGTATGTTTCCTAATTGAGAGAATTTTAGCCAGCTGCTTTTTATATTTGTTGATGTACAACACATCCAAGAATGAAACAGAAAGACAGCTGGGATCCAAATGTTTCCCTGCTAGAATTTAATACATGGGAACTCAGAACAGTACCATGAAAGAACACTTTTCTCCTCAAAACCGAATGTAGAGGAAGAAAATGAAAAGAAAAATGGCACCTGTTTTTGTACGTTTTTATATTTGTTTATACTTTTTTTTTTTAAATAGACTGGATTCTTCTGGGGAGAAATGTACAATTAAGTAAATGTATACACTGGCTGTCACATTATACTTTTATTCCCCCCACCACCCATTTTTTTTGTTTCATTTTAATGAATAACATTATGTTAAATGTAGAATTCAGACAAAGCAACAAAGCTCTGATTTTTGTTCAAAGTACTGAAGATTACTGCTTACAAAGCATCTTTAAACAGGGCCATTGTTTGAGTGCCTTTGTAACTCTTTGATGGCTTTCTATAATATAATTTTTGAATGATCAGATTTGATATTTCCAAAAATTTTTTTAACTAAAAAAGCACCTCCTTTGTCCCTTTTTGTTGTCTGAACCACACATCTGCTGCATAGGTGCCAACATTCGATTCTTTTCATTGGAACATTTGCCTTGTCTGAGAGGTTTGAGAATTGGTAATCAAATCAAACTTTACATGATATACAGAGGTGACAGAGACATTGTACCACTTGTTTGTGAACATGCGTTCCCACCTTGCTCCTCACTCCCTTCTCTCCACTTCCATCTGTCATGGCTCTTTGGTCTGTTGTGGGCGACCTGGAACAGGGACAGTATTCACTGGAAGATGGGGTGCAAGTCACAGATGTCTTTGATTAAAAAATGGGTTTTTTGTAAAAAGGGGGCACAAACCTAAAATGCAAACGTGTATTTTATTCAAGTATTGATACAGAGAGTTTGGGCACTGAACCTTTTAGAAGCCTTAATTATTTAAATCAGTTAAGTGACTGTGTCAGACTTTAGTTTTAAGTTTTGCTATATGTGTGTCCCAGATAAGGAATGGTTTGTTTTCTCTTAGAAAGGTTTGTCTCTATGTGTATGTGTGTATGTCTGTGTGTGTGTATGTTTCCTAATTGAGAGAATTTTAGCCAGCTGCTTTTTATATTTGTTGATGTACAACACATCCAAGAATGAAACAGAAAGACAGCTGGGATCCAAATGTTTCCCTGCTAGAATTTAATACATGGGAACTCAGAACAGTACCATGAAAGAACACTTTTCTCCTCAAAACCGAATGTAGAGGAAGAAAATGAAAAGAAAAATGGCACCTTTTTTTGTACGTTTTTATATTTGTTTATACTTTTTTTTTTTAAATAGACTGGATTCTTCTGGGGAGAAATGTACAATTAAGTAAATGTATACACTGGCTGTCACATTATACTTTTATTCCCCCCACCACCCATTTTTTCTGTTTCATTTTAATGAATAACATTATGTTAAATGTAGAATTCAGACAAAGCAACAAAGCTCTGATTTTTGTTCAAAGTACTGAAGATTACTGCTTACAAAGCATCTTTAAACAGGGCCATTGTTTGAGTGCCTTTGTAACTCTTTGATGGCTTTCTATAATATAATTTTTGAATGATCAGATTTGATATTTCCAAAAATTTTTTTAACTAAAAAAGCACCTCCTTTGTCCCTTTTTGTTGTCTGAACCACACATCTGCTGCATAGGTGCCAACATTCGATTCTTTTCATTGGAACATTTGCCTTGTCTGAGAGGTTTGAGAATTGGTAATCAAATCAAACTTTACATGATATACAGAGGTGACAGAGACATTGTACCACTTGTTTGTGAACATGTGTTCCCACCTTGCTCCTCACTCCCTTCTCTCCACTTCCATCTGTCATGGCTCTTTGGTCTGTTGTGGGCGACCTGGAACAGGGACAGTATTCACTGGAAGATGGGGTGCAAGTCACAGATGTCTTAAAATCAGGACCTCCCCACTGAACACACTTGTTGGCATCTAGGAGTTTATTCCATGTCATTCTGTTTGCTTAGCATTTGCACTACACATGCTTAGTGTATGCTTTATTTATTTTTAGCTCGAAATCTTAGATCTGACAGCTGAGAGTAGAAGATCACAGCATTTTAATGACTTTCACTAACATGGGCAGAATTGTGAAACTTCTAGAATGCTGTAAATCCTGGTCATACACTATGACATATAACGTCACCATACTCCCACCAGGAGCCGCTCTCCTGTACTTAGACATAATGTCACAGGTAATTTTTCTAATGTACCATGCAGGCAAATATATTGCTCTCTGAATACTTGAAGAAATGGTATTACACATAGAAGCCTATTTGTTATACCTTTTCACAATCTTGTAATATTGCCGTTAAAGGGGAAGAAAGATACAGGCAATGAATGGTGGGATGGCAATAGGACTTAGAGTGTATGACTGAGCTGATTCTGCTTTTTTTGGATTTGGATGAAGTTGACAGTAGGCACTCACTGGATGATGAAGCATAAGTTAACCTCCACTGTGATAAGAACTTAAACAATAAACATGATTTAAAAATAGAGAAATGTTGTTGGAATAAAATTTTTATTCAGATTTTATTTTATAATATTATGTTTATCCATTATTACAAATGTGTTTCTGAGACAGGTCTCCCAACTTGTATATGTGTATGTGAGTGTGAAAACAGTGTGTTACATGTGAGAGTGTTTTTTTATTATTTTAAAAAGAGAGATTTACCTTACAAATACATCGACATGGATCATAAAATTGTCCCATAATTAAGAATGTTAAGTGTAGGTATTTACTGATCATTGTTGTTTTATTTTTAGTAAGCTCATTGTTAGCCAGTTTTGGTAAATAGAGTGATTTTAAATTTTACACACTTGGGCTACAGTCTCTAATAAAGTAAAGTTTTCTTGAAGGTATTTATTCATTTATTTTTTAAAAAAGAATCTCTGCAAGTGTCTCTATAACTGGTCATCATCATATCAAATGAAAATGAGAATGAAGAGGTGCATTGTATCAAGTGCAAATGAGAATGAAGACAGCAGTCATTTTTCCTCTCGATCCATAAGTTTTAATATCCCTCCACATAGAGGCTGAATTTGGATGTCCAGGATTGAAGAGGAGTAATGGTTGGGTTAAAGCAGTGATTTATGATTAAGGCTGAATAGAGCTAGAGATTCTGTCTTGAGGATGTAGTTTGTAATATAATCTGGGGACCTTCTCAGACTCCTAAGTACAATACTGATATTTTCTGGTAAAAAGTCTCCAGTGATGTTTAGCTACTTAAGTTTGAGAGTACTGTCCCTAAAGAGTCACCTCGGAACCTCACCTACCCAACCACATACCACCTTCCCTTCCTCCCTATTGTGATATTCAATACCCCTCTCCCACTGTGTGTGTTGGAATCCACCACACTGGCTCCTCAGAGGACTCTAATTCAAAACACCCTATTTAAGTGATCTGGTATCCGCCCCTCCCCTCCTTCTCTGCTAGGAACCAGTAGTAGTGAGATGCTGCTGAGACAAGACCTCTTGGTTTTTTCCTGCCCATTTCCTGTTTCTGCCAAAACTAGGAGAATACTTATGCCCAGCTAATCTGCTTCAGTGCCCTACTCCCAGCTTTGCCTTGTTATTAGATATGCATGCCCACGTGTTTAGTCACTAAGTCGTATCTGTTTGTCACTGCGTAAACTGTAGCCCACGAGGCTCCTCCGTCTGTGGGGTTGTCGTGGGCACCGCGTCAGAGTTTACTCTGATTACTATTCTCACTAGTTCTCGCTAAAAGAAACTATATTAAGTAACTCAGAGACCTTTACGAACACGGCATGGTCCCCTCAGGGTGTGAGCCTCGGATATTTGTGTAAGTGTAAAACAGTGTGTTACATGTGAGAGTGTTTTTTATTATTTTAAAAGAGATTTACCTTACAAATACATCGACATGGATCATAAAATTGTCCCATAATTAAGAATGTTAAGTGTAGGTATTTACTGATCATTGTTGTTTTATTTTTAGTAAGCTCATTGTTAGCCAGTTTTGGTAAATAGAGTGATTTTAAATTTTACACACTTGGGCTACAGTCTCTAATAAAGTAAAGTTTTCTTGAAGGTATTTATTCATTTATTTTTTAAAAAAGAATCTCTGCAAGTGTCTCTATAACTGGTCATCATCATATCAAATGAAAATGAGAATGAAGAGGTGCATTGTATCAAGTGCAAATGAGAATGAAGACAGCAGTCATTTTTCCTCTCGATCCATAAGTTTTAATATCCCTCCACATAGAGGCTGAATTTGGATGTCCAGGATTGAAGAGGAGTAATGGTTGGGTTAAAGCAGTGATTTATGATTAAGGCTGAATAGAGCTAGAGATTCTGTCTTGAGGATGTAGTTTGTAATATAATCTGGGGACCTTCTCAGACTCCTAAGTACAATACTGATATTTTCTGGTAAAAAGTCTCCAGTGATGTTTAGCTACTTAAGTTTGAGAGTACTGTCCCTAAAGAGTCACCTCGGAACCTCACCTACCCAACCACATACCACCTTCCCTTCCTCCCTATTGTGATATTCAATACCCCTCTCCCACTGTGTGTGTTGGAATCCACCACACTGGCTCCTCAGAGGACTCTAATTCAAAACACCCTATTTAAGTGATCTGGTATCCGCCCCTCCCCTCCTTCTCTGCTAGGAACCAGTAGTAGTGAGATGCTGCTGAGACAAGACCTCTTGGTTTTTTCCTGCCCATTTCCTGTTTCTGCCAAAACTAGGAGAATACTTATGCCCAGCTAATCTGCTTCAGTGCCCTACTCCCAGCTTTGCCTTGTTATTAGATATGCATGCCCACGTGTTTAGTCACTAAGTCGTATCTGTTTGTCACTGCGTAAACTGTAGCCCACGAGGCTCCTCCGTCTGTGGGGTTGTCGTGGGCACCGCGTCAGAGTTTACTCTGATTACTATTCTCACTAGTTCTCGCTAAAAGAAACTATATTAAGTAACTCAGAGACCTTTACGCGAACACGGCATGGTCCCCTCAGGGTGTGAGCCTCGGACCTCGACAATAAAGTATCGTGGTCTCAAGTATTGTCAAGCCAAGAGTGGGTTTATTAATCATCAAATAAAGGCAAGCACAAGTAATCAGAAATAATCAGAACTCAATCAAATGCAAACAGATGTTCTTGCCCCAGAGCTGGAGAGTCTCGACCTCACATCGGGCTCAGCTGATCTCCATGGGCGAGGCTACAGCACAATTTTCCTTTACCCTTTTTATATTTTTTCCAACTAGAAATCGCAAGCTAATTAATAATCATGAAGAAGCTTTTGTCTCTCTAGAGATGTAAAAGAGGTCATCACTGGAGCCCTTTGCTCCTCTACCAACACCTTTGTTCTTGAGGGGAAACATTTGTTTATAGAAAAAATATTCTTACAATTCTTAGTTACCAAGGGAACCAGAGTTGCAAAAAGCGTGTTTCATTAGCATTGAAAAGGGGTAAGAGGAAGAGGTTTTTGCGCTCTGCATTAGCACTTCTATCGATGTTTGCAAAAGGTAATAGTTTGAAATTGCTAATCTTATGAGTGGCGCTATTCCTATTCCAGCCCAGGCTTTTATCAGCAACTTACCTATTTTTTCCTCGGAGGAGGTTTCAGAGTAGAGGCTTGCAGGCAGCACTTATCGTTAGCATAAGGAGACAATTATCTGTTCAGCCCGGATATCTTTTCGTAATTTTTCTTGTGAGAAATGAACATGTCTCCACTTGTCCATAACAGGATTTCCCAGGCAGGAATACTGGAGTGGGTTGCCATGTCCTCTTCCAGGGGATCTTCCTGACCCAAGTGAACCCTCGTTTCTTGCATCTTGTGTCCTGCATTGACAGGCAGATTTTTTACCAGTGAGCCATTTGAGAAGCCTAGTAGGTATATTAGACATATAATTAAACATTATGGAGCACAAAACTTGTAATGAAATTGACATGAAAGAAGTTCAGTTTGTTATTGTAAAACATTCTGAACCATTGTTATTTATAAATGGTAAGTACCTTCTCTGAAATACACAACTGTAGTGAACTGAAGAAAGAACGTTTGTCCACAAGAACTTACGAACAGCCATGAAGGGGTAAGGGGGGAAATGATTTGACATTGCATGGTTGCCTATCCACGGAATGTCTGGTATCCAGACAATAAGCTGGACATCAGAGTAATTTGCAGATGATAAGGACAATCTCTCCTTCAAGGAGCTTGTGGTCTAGTGGGAGACATGGACACATGTTAATATTTAGTGCTGGTTCCTGTAGTCAATGTATTTGCAGGATTCTGTGAGGACATTCAAGAGGCAAGAATATGTGTCAAGGAAGCCTTTGTGTACACCAGATAATTCACACTCGCTACTGGCTTGTCTTGTAATGCAGTGTGTCTGTGCCATGAATTGCCTCAGCAGGAACATCTTTATGAATTAATTTATTTATTAATCATATACTGAACTCAAGCATTGATTGTCTGAGTGTCCTGACTTTGAAGGTTTACCTCAACATCTACTAATCTTTAACTTTTGAATTTTTTATTTGTATGATGATGGTTACCTCCTGGCTTATCTTGCATACATATACACAGCAAATAAATACATACATATACACAGGAAATAAATACACACATATTCTCTGTTCTGGACACTATATTAAATGTTTAAAACACTGTGTGTATGTGTGCATGTCTTTAAAGCATTTAGCGTAATGGCCAGCACAGAATGGGATATTGTGATATTAGTCATGGATATACTGAATAGACCAACTTCTTTCATGTGTTTGTACCTTCAGTTTTTGAAAGTTGTTTACAAAAATATGTTTTATTCCTTCATCCACCAACTACTTACTAAGGCTTATGTTCACCTATTGGTATTTCAGATGTCCACGTAACAGGATTTCCCAGGCAGGAATACTGGAGTGGGTTGCCATGTCCTCTTCCAGGGGATCTTCCTGACCCAAGTGAACCCTCGTTTCTTGCATCTTGTGTCCTGCATTGACAGGCAGATTTTTTACCAGTGAGCCATTTGAGAAGCCTAGTAGGTATATTAGACATTATAATTAAACATTATGGAGCACAAAACTTGTAATGAAATTGACATGAAAGAAGTTCAGTTTGTTATTGTAAAACATTCTGAACCATTGTTATTTATAAATGGTAAGTACCTTCTCTGAAATACACAACTGTAGTGAACTGAAGAAAAAACGTTTGTCCACAAGAACTTACGAACAGCCATGAAGGGGTAAGGGGGGAAATGATTTGACATTGCATGGTTGCCTATCCACGGAATGTCTGGTATCCAGACAATAAGCTGGACATCAGAGTAATTTGCAGATGATAAGGACAATCTCTCCTTCAAGGAGCTTGTGGTCTAGTGGGAGACATGGACACATGTTAATATTTAGTGCTGGTTCCTGTAGTCAATGTATTTGCAGGATTCTGTGAGGACATTCAAGAGGCAAGAATATGTGTCAAGGAAGCCTTTGTGTACACCAGATAATTCACACTCGCTACTGGCTTGTCTTGTAATGCAGTGTGTCTGTGCCATGAATTGCCTCAGCAGGAACATCTTTATGAATTAATTTATTTATTAATCATATACTGAACTCAAGCATTGATTGTCTGAGTGTCCTGACTTTGAAGGTTTACCTCAACATCTACTAATCTTTAACTTTTGAATTTTTTATTTGTATGATGATGGTTACCTCCTGGCTTATCTTGCATACATATACACAGCAAATAAATACATACATATACACAGGAAATAAATACACACATATTCTCTGTTCTGGACACTATATTAAATGTTTAAAACACTGTGTGTATGTGTGCATGTCTTTAAAGCATTTAGCGTAATGGCCAGCACAGAATGGGATATTGTGATATTAGTCATGGATATACTGAATAGACCAACTTCTTTCATGTGTTTGTACCTTCAGTTTTTGAAAGTTGTTTACAAAAATATGTTTTATTCCTTCATCCACCAACTACTTACTAAGGCTTATGTTCACCTATTGGTATTTCAGATGTGCACGTGGCCATCACAGTTATATTTTGTCCTCTCTTAGTTCATCTCTTCACCAGATCCCAAAGTGCTACTGAAATGGAAAGACTCCACTGTGACAAGGTTTAAACATGAGAAAGCTAAATTAAAGTGACAAAACAACTTCATCTGTTTTATTATTGAAAATATTATTTTTCATTTTAGTTTCTAAGTAATTCAACTCATTTGTAATTATAAGATCACATTAGAGAATGCTTATTTGCAATTGACATTATCAAAAACAATTTGAAACAAAACTTTAAAATCTTACACGGCAAAGTTTGAGAATGATGTGAATTTTATTAAAGAGCTTCTTCTCTTTCCTACTTCTGAGAGAACATAACTTTTAGCCAGTTTTTTGTTTTTTTCCAACAAAAAGTCTCACATATTTATATGACTAAGTCAGAACATGGCTGAGGATACCCCAAACATTCCATTTCTCCCATAAAACACATGCGGCTGTCCAAAGAGTAGTATGTTCTCACTACTGTGGTGCAGTAGGGTGCAGGAGACCTGAACAGCATCGATGGGTGCCACTTCATATTCTCCATATTTGAGGCTCCTTTGCAGGCCCAGCTTGGTTCTTCACCTGTCTTCTCTTGGAGGTACACCTGATTTTATTATGAGTTTTCATTCAGATCCTTTGGGGAATGAGATGGTTCTGCTTTTGTTTCTTGACCAGGAATCACTTCATCCTAGAAGTCTTTGGAGAAGATATGGCAAGGACTTACTTCAACTGTGCATGGGGTGGCAGAGAAGAGAAAAGCGCTAGGGAGCTTTTAAAGGCACAGACTATATGCAAATGGCCAGTGGAATTCTTGGCAGAGAGCAAACACATTTTTTTCTTACAAATTTTAGCCAGAAGTGCCTTAGAAATCTATACAATTAAATATTCATATTGTCATTTTCTATAAACACTGTGTGTATGTGTGCATGTCTTTAAAGCATTTAGCGTAATGGCCAGCACAGAATGGGATATTGTGATATTAGTCATGGATATACTGAATAGACCAACTTCTTTCATGTGTTTGTACCTTCAGTTTTTGAAAGTTGTTTACAAAAATATGTTTTATTCCTTCATCCACCAACTACTTACTAAGGCTTATGTTCACCTATTGGTATTTCAGATGTGCACGTGGCCATCACAGTTATATTTTGTCCTCTCTTAGTTCATCTCTTCACCAGATCCCAAAGTGCTACTGAAATGGAAAGACTCCACTGTGACAAGGTTTAAACATGAGAAAGCTAAATTAAAGTGACAAAACAACTTCATCTGTTTTATTATTGAAAATATTATTTTTCATTTTAGTTTCTAAGTAATTCAACTCATTTGTAATTATAAGATCACATTAGAGAATGCTTATTTGCAATTGACATTATCAAAAACAATTTGAAACAAAACTTTAAAATCTTACACGGCAAAGTTTGAGAATGATGTGAATTTTATTAAAGAGCTTCTTCTCTTTCCTACTTCTGAGAGAACATAACTTTTAGCCAGTTTTTTGTTTTTTTCCAACAAAAAGTCTCACATATTTATATGACTAAGTCAGAACATGGCTGAGGATACCCCAAACATTCCATTTCTCCCATAAAACACATGCGGCTGTCCAAAGAGTAGTATGTTCTCACTACTGTGGTGCAGTAGGGTGCAGGAGACCTGAACAGCATCGATGGGTGCCACTTCATATTCTCCATATTTGAGGCTCCTTTGCAGGCCCAGCTTGGTTCTTCACCTGTCTTCTCTTGGAGGTACACCTGATTTTATTATGAGTTTTCATTCAGATCCTTTGGGGAATGAGATGGTTCTGCTTTTGTTTCTTGACCAGGAATCACTTCATCCTAGAAGTCTTTGGAGAAGATATGGCAAGGACTTACTTCAACTGTGCATGGGGTGGCAGAGAAGAGAAAAGCGCTAGGGAGCTTTTAAAGGCACAGACTATATGCAAATGGCCAGTGGAATTCTTGGCAGAGAGCAAACACATTTTTTTCTTACAAATTTTAGCCAGAAGTGCCTTAGAAATCTATACAATTAAATATTCATATTGTCATTTTTCTATAAATTCTGTAAAATGTCACAAGTTCCCAATCACTTGGATATTTGGATTTCTGACTTAGAGCCAAGAAAGGGAATGGTGTGAATATTCTTAGTTTTCAAGGTATAGAAACCAAAGGCGCTCTATTATATAATTCATACTCTTAACTTTTGGGTAGATAGACATAATTTAAGAAAGAATTATATAAGGCTTCCCTGGTAGTTCAGTGGGTAAGGACACCACCTTGCAGTGCAAGGGGCGCCGGATCGATCCCTGGCCCAGGAAGATCCCACGTGCCACCACAGAGCGGCTGGACCAATGTGTCCAACTACCGAGCCGGAGCTCTGGAGTGCATGCGCCCAGAGCCGGTGCTCTGCAATGACAGAGGCCACTGCAATGGGAGGCCCACACAGGCCAAAGAATGAAAGATGGATGAAAATAGATAAATGAAAGACCATTAGCAGTCTCTCTCCCCCAAAAATTAAAAAAAAAAAGAATTGTATAGTTCACAAGGTTACTGACAATATGCCTAGTTAGTATGATAAAACCAGCAAATTTTTCCAGCAAGTGATATATATCCAAAATTAGATTGAAAAATCAGAAATGCATGTAAAATTGTACTGTTATTCAAATAAAACGATTACAGTGTAAATCTACTCAACTCTAGCACTAACATTAAAAATCTCAGGTATTAAAACATTTTCATTTATTAAATAATAAAATTTGAAGTCCTCACTGAATTTTATACAACTAAAATACTTTATTGGTATGTTAGTTTCTGTCTACAATTATTACTCTTTCAGGAACCGATTTTGTGCAGCAAGTGATCATTTCTTATTACAAAGACAGAATTACCCTGAATTCAATATAATACCTACACTTTTCAAAGGTAATTTCTACTAAGTCACAGGTCTTTAGTCCTAGTATTAATTTTCCATCTAGCTCAGAAATAAGTAAAACAAATATACATACCTACACTTTTCAAAGGTAATATAAGTCACATTCTTGGCAGAGAGCAAACACATTTTTCTTACAAATTTTAGCCAGAAGTGCCTTAGAAATCTATACAATTAAATATTCATATTGTCATTTTTCTATAAATTCTGTAAAATGTCACAAGTTCCCAATCACTTGGATATTTGGATTTCTGACTTAGAGCCAAGAAAGGGAATGGTGTGAATATTCTTAGTTTTCAAGGTATAAAAACCCAAAAGGGCCCTCTATTATATAATTCATACTCTTAACTTTTGGGTAGATAGACATAATTTAAGAAAGAATTATATAAGGCTTCCCTGGTAGTTCAGTGGGTAAGGACACCACCTTGCAGTGCAAGGGGCGCCGGATCGATCCCTGGCCCAGGAAGATCCCACGTGCCACCACAGAGCGGCTGGACCAATGTGTCCAACTACCGAGCCGGAGCTCTGGAGTGCATGCGCCCAGAGCCGGTGCTCTGCAATGACAGAGGCCACTGCAATGGGAGGCCCACACAGGCCAAAGAATGAAAGATGGATGAAAATAGATAAATGAAAGACCATTAGCAGTCTCTCTCCCCCAAAAATTAAAAAAAAAAAGAATTGTATAGTTCACAAGGTTACTGACAATATGCCTAGTTAGTATGATAAAACCAGCAAATTTTTTCCAGCAAGTGATATATAATCCAAAATTAGATTGAAAAATCAGAAATGCATGTAAAATTGTACTGTTATTCAAATAAAACAATTACAGTGTAAATCTACTCAACTCTAGCACTAACATTAAAAATCTCAGGTATTAAAACATTTTCATTTATTAAATAATAAAATTTGAAGTCCTCACTGAATTTTATACAACTAAAATACTTTATTGGTATGTTAGTTTCTGTCTACAATTATTACTCTTTCAGGAACCGATTTTGTGCAGCAAGTGATCATTTCTTATTACAAAGACAGAATTACCCTGAATTCAATATAATACCTACACTTTTCAAAGGTAATTTCTACTAAGTCACAGGTCTTTAGTCCTAGTATTAATTTTCCATCTAGGTCAGAAATAAGTAAAACATAACATAACAGAAAATAGTTTCTCATTGAGATCCTAGATAAAAACAATTTTTTTGTTGAAGGATATATTACTTTCAGCATAGCATTTCATTACAATGTAGATTGCTAATATGTTAGGAAGAAGCTTATGTATTTATGCTAATTCTGCTTTAGTTACCATCATGGAATTTGTGACTAAAGTCCATGAGTATTCCTTACTTATAGCAGAAAATGGTGACTTTGAATATACAAGTATTAGGTAAATTGCACATAACATTACATTTCAAGCTAACTATAATGTGTGGTATTCTATTTCTTAGTGGCATCTATGCATTTTTTTCTCAAATTGAAGGAACTGGTAGTTAAAAACCAGGTGCCTAGAAGAGCCCAAGGCTATGATATAAAAATCATCAATTCTGCTTCTAATTCTGATTCTGCCCATTGGATATGATAAATTTCACCTTATGAATAAGAAGGTGGTTCTAGATGCTTAAATATGCCACTGTGGGCAACTGGTTAAACCCTTGGCCAATAGAAAAAAAAAAACAAATACAAATGCCTATATACGTGGGAAAATATGTCTTTGTACATGTGTGTAGTTAACATTTAAATTATACTGAATAATTCTTTATATACAAATGAACTAAACCCCAAAATTCTTCATCTGTTTTTTAAAGAAAGGCAGTATTATATGCTTAAAGTTTGTTTCAAAAAGCAGAAACTTCTTTGAAACAGAATGATATCCAAAAGAGATAGTGAGTTTTAACATCTAAGCCAGATGTACGTCTGTAATACTGGATACTATGTAATACTTCAGGATAAAATATTGCATAAAATAGGATAAAATTGTTATCAAATAAAGTCAAGCTACTGAACTGAATATGGTCTTCTTTCTGGAACTTCCATTTTCTTACTTATTCTAGAATAAAAGTACTTTGAGATTTAGAAGTTTAAACTACATCCTAGTTAAAACATTTTCTCTTATAATGAATTCAACTGTCATAGACAATTTTTCCTTTAGGGTCTAAAGGAGATGAGGACAAGGAAGAAGTTAGCTATGTACATCTGAATACATTTCATAAATCCAAGAGAATGGATAAGTTAGCTTTGCTGTTGGTGAAAGTGCAGTTAACTTTTGGGTTGAATGTGGTTTCTGGTCCCAGATTTCACACTACAACCTGCCTTCTTCCCTTCCCTGCTTCCCATCTCCTTGCTTCCAAGCATTTAGTGTCCTCTCTTGGGTTGTCTACTGTTTACTGTTTTCTAAGTTGCCCTACCAGCTCCGAGTTTATGGTGCATGAATTTTGCTTGTGTATATAATAAAGCCTTTGTTTTTCAACAGAATGTGGAAATTCAACTGGAAGTTCAAACATTCCATGTTACTGAAGACCAAATTGAGAAGGTGTTCAACTGTGTTAAAAACCACTTTGCGTGCACTGACTGAATGACTTGAGAATGTAAGTTCCATCAAAACAATGAATCCACAGTTGGAGAGTCCTCTTGGGTTTGGGAGGGATGCTCCACTGACCCGGATGCTGTGCTGTCCTCTGGCCAGCAGGCCCTGTGAGCTGGACTGAGGCAGAGCTTAGTGATCTTTAAACTCACAAGCCATGTGCACCCCTCTTACCTCACACTTGGTAATCAACAATTTTATACAACTGGTTAAACTCAGAAGCCATGTGCACCCCTCTTACCGCACACTTGGTAATCAACAATTTTATACAACTGGTTTGTGCAAATAGAGACCTGACCTTTCTCCAGCGAGAGCCTGCCTCAGTTCATTATTGGGACTTTGAAAAGGATCTCCTGTGCCAGGATACATTTTATCTCTGATTCTCTAACTCTCGCTTATTTAGCATCACTCATGTCCCTGATATTAACAGAAGATGCTGGAACTGTAGCCAGCTGTCTGGTAGAGACAGAAAGGCCCAACTGACAGGAGGCAGTCATTTAAGAACTTAGCCTTGGATGGCAGCATGTTCATCTTCCCTGTAGCAATAGACTGAAAGGTGTGGGAGTGAAGCAAGGATGCCCTGGGAAGGAGGCAGCATTTTCAGACCTAAAACCGCCTCAGAATGGCTCTCATGCTTTGGGTGAATGGTTCCTCCACCCATGCAATTTGCATTTTGGAATGCTAGCCTATCTTTTTTTTTTTTTTTTCCTTCACACAAATGAAGATGGGAAAGGGCAAAAATCAAGCAAAGACCTTTAAATATAAGACCCAGGGAAGTCAAGGCAATTTGGCCAACAATACAAGACTTGGAAGTATCCAGGCCTCGACAGACGAGCGGCTTCTATTATATCTTGGGTATTTCCATGATGCAGCAGATGTTATCCATGAGAACGCAGCCACAGCACTAGGGAACAGGGAGAGTTGCTCCACGTGTTTCCATGCTGAGATGGAGAGATGCAAAGCATGTCTCTACTGGCTGCTCTTTATTTTCTTAAACAAGAAGAAAATGACAGCAATTAAATAATGTGTTATTCTCCAGTTTTTAAAGTGGGCTTCCCATGTGGCATACACAGTGATCAAGAACCCACCTGCTAATACAGGAGATGCAAGAGATGTGGATTTGATTCCCAGGGTCAGGAAGACCCCCTCAAGAAGGAAATAACAACCCACTCCAGTGTTCTTGCCTGGGAAATCCCATTGGCAGAGGAACCTGGTGGGCTACAATCCATGGGGTCACAAGGAATCAGACATGACTGAGCCACTGAGCATACATACAATTTTGAAGCTAAATAGATTAAAATTAGCATTTGATTACATGGAATTTTTTTTTTTAACATTTATTTATTTATTTATTGGGGGATGGGGTGGGGAGGGGGGGATGGGCGGGCCACTTCTTTTGGTCTTTCATTTGTCCATTTTCACCTGTCTTTGTTCCTTGGCTCCTGTGGGCCTCCCATTGCGGTGGCCTCTGTTGTCGCAGAGCACATGCACTCCAGTGCTCCAGCTCGGTAATTGGACACATCAGTCCAGCTGCTCTGTGGCACATGGGATCTTCCCAGGCCAGGGATCGAACCGGCGCCCCTTGCACTGCAAGGCGGTGTCCTGACCCACTGGACCACCAGGGAGGCCCCCCATGGAGTTTTGTTTTATGATTGGAGTGGGTTGTATTAACCTCCCACCTTCAGTTGTTAGCTTTCATATGTTTTCAAAAGAATTAGGACCTAAAAAAGTCTCCTATGTCAGTATTTTCTCTCTTAATTGATCAAATACTTACTTTCCATAGCCATCCATATTTCCTTCTGATGTTCCTCACATTATTATTATTTAAAAAAATTTTTGGCCTCTTTTATTGGTTTTTTATTTATTTATTTCCATTCATCTTTGTTCTTTGGCCTGTGTGGGCCTCCCATTGCAGTGACCTCTCTTGTTGCAGAGCACTGGCTCTGGGCGCATGCACTCCAGAGTGCTGGCTTCGTAATCGGACACACCGGTCCAGCTGCTCCATGGACGTGGGATCTTCCTGGGCCAGGGATCAAGCTGGTGCCCCTTGTACTGCAAGGCAGTGTCCTTACCCACTGGACCACCAGGGAAGCCCTGTTTCTCACATTATTGCTTAAGAAACTACCACTAGATATTTACTGCATTTTAAAACTCCTTACACCAGAGAGTCTGTGAAAACTAAGTAGAAAAGAAGCAGATGAGGGAAATGGTCTGAAAGGTGTGTTAGATTCTGTACTATTTTATGCAACTTGTTACTTTAACATTTTATTCTATAAAATGAATAGTAGCCTTCTAGTTTTGTTGTTATCTCATTGCCTGATACTACTCAAGCTTTAAGTTCTAGTCTTAAGGGTTTTGTTTGAAAATCCCTTAAGCAAGTACAGAGGAAGACGTTGCTATGCCTTTCCTTAACTTCCAGAAGATATAAGCCCTTTCCTCATGCACTTAAATGAAATGGTTTATGTTACCATTGTGTTTGGTGTGGGATGCCATGCTTATTTGTTACTGCTGAGGTTTTCTTATATTCTTTGCTTTTGGAAACTCAATTGTCAACTAAAAGTTATGAGTTGTGGGTTGCTTAGTTCAGGGCTGAAATAGAAAACCCTGTTCAAGCCTACCTGTTCCTCGGCCTCCATCAGTGCCCCAGCCCTTGAAGCCCCTTTAACTGTTCAATCCAAATGCTCCTGTTAGTTCAGCATAGGAGAACAGCTTGTTGCTATCGGCATCAAATAGCTTCAGCTGCTCTCATTCTGGTGTCTCTTCGCCTAGTAGACTCTATTTCATTTTAAGTCAAATATCCATTGGCACCTTGGTCTGCACCATAGAAAAGATTTGAAGATCCATAGAAATGGAAGACTTTAATATATTCAACTAAGATGTCTGGTGTCAACTCAAACATCTACCCCATCAGAACAGTGCTTTGTCCTCACTGGGTTGGTGTCTCTGCTCCTCAGATGTGTCTACATTATTGTTTATGCCTCACCTGAGCTTTTGCTGTACATTCTGTAATGAATCCATTGTGCCTGACTGCACTTTTAACACCAGCAGGACCTCTCTTTTGCAAGACTATCCACTAAGGAGCTCCATGGACGTGGGATCTTCCTGGGCCAGGGATCAAGCTGGTGCCCCTTGTACTGCAAGGCAGTGTCCTTACCCACTGGACCACCAGGGAAGCCCTGTTTCTCACATTATTGCTTAAGAAACTACCACTAGATATTTACTGCATTTTAAAACTCCTTACACCAGAGAGTCTGTGAAAACTAAGTAGAAAAGAAGCAGATGAGGGAAATGGTCTGAAAGGTGTGTTAGATTCTGTACTATTTTATGCAACTTGTTACTTTAACATTTTATTCTATAAAATGAATAGTAGCCTTCTAGTTTTGTTGTTATCTCATTGCCTGATACTACTCAAGCTTTAAGTTCTAGTCTTAAGGGTTTTGTTTGAAAATCCCTTAAGCAAGTACAGAGGAAGACGTTGCTATGCCTTTCCTTAACTTCCAGAAGATATAAGCCCTTTCCTCATGCACTTAAATGAAATGGTTTGTTATGTTACCATTGTGTTTGGTGTGGGATGCCATGCTTATTTGTTACTGCTGAGGTTTTCTTATATTCTTTGCTTTTGGAAACTCAATTGTCAACTAAAAGTTATGAGTTGTGGGTTGCTTAGTTCAGGGCTGAAATAGAAAACCCTGTTCAAGCCTACCTGTTCCTCGGCCTCCATCAGTGCCCCAGCCCTTGAAGCCCCTTTAACTGTTCAATCCAAATGCTCCTGTTAGTTCAGCATAGGAGAACAGCTTGTTGCTATCGGCATCAAATAGCTTCAGCTGCTCTCATTCTGGTGTCTCTTCGCCTAGTAGACTCTATTTCATTTTAAGTCAAATATCCATTGGCACCTTGGTCTGCACCATAGAAAAAGATTTGAAGATCCATAGAAATGGAAGACTTTAATATATTCAACTAAGATGTCTGGTGTCAACTCAAACATCTACCCCATCAGAACAGTGCTTTGTCCTCACTGGGTTGGTGTCTCTGCTCCTCAGATGTGTCTACATTATTGTTTATGCCTCACCTGAGCTTTTGCTGTACATTCTGTAATGAATCCATTGTGCCTGACTGCACTTTTAACACCAGCTTATGGCTTCTCTTTATTCTGCTCTGAATTATCTGATTATCTACATTAATACTTTCCTTCAGATATCTGTGTTCTCATGATATTTCGATAATTAAACCATAAACCTCAGTGTTTTTATAGTTTTTCTATTTGCATTATTCATTAATATAAGCATTTAATGAAATCTGCTTCACGTATACTACAGCATTTGATAGATAGATCTTTGCTCTCTACTAAGACTGCTCCTAAAAACATCCATCTGACTACATTGTAATGATCTTTTTATCCAAAGTCCTTGACTTATTTGCTTAAATTCACTTCTACCTCCGATTTTTCTAACACTTCTTAACATTGCATCACAAGTAGCCTACTTTTTGCTATTAATTCTGAACATCTCTTATGCTAAGTTGGATATCATTTATAACATTTATTTAAACTTACACATAATCGAAGGTTATTTCTTCATTTATAACACCACAAAATAGCATTCCTTTGTCAGTATTCTTATCCTCTCCATCTCATTGCTCTAAGTAGTGCCTTTAATAAAACACAATCAAACATTGTTTTCTGTGTTTCTAAAGTGCCAGGCACTGTATGTGCCACTGGGAATACAAGGATGAAGGAGCCACAGTTCCTGACTCCAAGGAGACAAAACCCACCAGTAAGCAGCTTCAATCAGCAGTAGAATATATATTGTAATGTAGGTATAGACAATGTGCCCTTGAGGCATCGGGAAGGATGAGGGAATGTTCCCTTCGGGCTTGCTTTTGTTGAATTATAAAGAAGGCAGTGAAGTGACTAGAGGTAATTTCTGGAAGGCATGATCCTGTGGTGGATCAGGAGTTATAGAGGAGCGTGGCACAATAAGAAACTGCAAGTAGTTTATTCTGACAAGAGGCTATGAGGTGAAGAAGGGATGTGTGTGTGTTTGTGTATGCTCAGTCGTGTCTGGCTCTGTGTGATCCCATGAGCTGTGGCCCACCAGCCTCCTCTGTCCATGGAATTCTCCAGGCAAAAGAAAACCCCCGGAGTAGATAAGCCACTGGGTGTGTCTGCTCCTCAGATGTGTCTACATTATTGTTTATGCCTCACCTGAGCTTTTGTGCCTGCTGACTTTTAACACCAGCTTATGGCTTCTCTTTATTCTGCTCTGAATTATCTGATTATCTACATTAATACTTTCCTTCAGATATCTGTGTTCTCATGATATTTCGATAATTAAACCATAAACCTCAGTGTTTTTATAGTTTTTCTATTTGCATTATTCATTAATATAAGCATTTAATGAAATCTGCTTCACGTATACTACAGCATTTGATAGATAGATCTTTGCTCTCTACTAAGACTGCTCCTAAAAACATCCATCTGACTACATTGTAATGATCTTTTTATCCAAAGTCCTTGACTTATTTGCTTAAATTCACTTCTACCTCCGATTTTTCTAACACTTCTTAACATTGCATCACAAGTAGCCTACTCTTTTTGCTATTAATTCTGAACATCTCTTATGCTAAGTTGGATATCATTTATAACATTTATTTAAACTTACACATAATCGAAGGTTATTTCTTCATTTATAACACCACAAAATAGCATTCCTTTGTCAGTATTCTTATCCTCTCCATCTCATTGCTCTAAGTAGTGCCTTTAATAAAACACAATCAAACATTGTTTTCTGTGTTTCTAAAGTGCCAGGCACTGTATGTGCCACTGGGAATACAAGGATGAAGGAGCCACAGTTCCTGACTCCAAGGAGACAAAACCCACCAGTAAGCAGCTTCAATCAGCAGTAGAATATATATTGTAATGTAGGTATAGACAATGTGCCCTTGAGGCATCGGGAAGGATGAGGGAATGTTCCCTTCGGGCTTGCTTTTGTTGAATTATAAAGAAGGCAGTGAAGTGAGTAGAGGTAATTTCTGGAAGGCATGATCCTGTGGTGGATCAGGAGTTATAGAGGAGCGTGGCACAATAAGAAACTGCAAGTAGTTTATTCTGACAAGAGGCTATGAGGTGAAGAAGGGATGTGTGTGTGTGTTTGTGTATGCTCAGTCGTGTCTGGCTCTGTGTGATCCCATGAGCTGTGGCCCACCAGCCTCCTCTGTCCATGGAATTCTCCAGGCAAGAAAACTGGAGTAGATAGCCATTCCCTTCTCCAGGAGATCTTCCCGCCCCAGGGATCAAATCTGTGTCTCCTGCGTTGGCAGGCAGATTCTTCACCACTGTGCCACCTGGGAAGCTCCGAAGAAGGGAAGAGCACCATACTTAGGAAAATTATTTTCTGACAACACTCATCCCTTTGGATCTTCAATTAACACTCTCAAATGAAAGCTGCACTGCATTAGCTAGGCAGCAACTCCCCCCAGAAGATTGTGTCTGCCTGATTGCTGAATACTTGGTTTATGGCACAGCTTTCACCCCTGTTATTGCTGAGTTTCTTGTATTACAGACTACTTAACATAATGTAAAGACCCTGCTGTCATGCTAAACTGTAGAAAAAGACCAAACTCTGACACTTAAGTTTGTTTGACTTAAGAAATCTGAAAACAATTGTAGTAAGTCCAACTTCTTAGCTATTTTGGGCTTCCCAGGTGGCACTAGTGGAAAAGAATCTTCCTGCCAACACAGGAGACTCAAAAGATGCAGGCTTAATCCCTGGGTAAGGAAGATCCCCTGGAGAAGGAAATGGCAACCCACTCCAGTATTCTTGCTGAAAAATTTCATGGACAGAGGAGCCTGGCACGCTACAGTCCATAGGGTCACAAAAAGTTGGATATAAGTGAGTGACCACACACATACAGCTAATTTGAAAGAAAAAAATATGAGAACTTTCTTCATCTTAAAATACAAAAGAATATATTCCAGTAATGAAAGGCTTCAGGAGAAAAAAATATATTTTGTAATGTAGGTATAGACAATGTGCCCTTGAGGCATCGGGAAGGATGAGGGAATGTTCCCTTCGGGCTTGCTTTTGTTGAATTATAAAGAAGGCAGTGAAGTGACTAGAGGTAATTTCTGGAAGGCATGATCCTGTGGTGGATCAGGAGTTATAGAGGAGCGTGGCACAATAAGAAACTGCAAGTAGTTTATTCTGACAAGAGGCTATGAGGTGAAGAAGGGATGTGTGTGTGTGTTTGTGTATGCTCAGTCGTGTCTGGCTCTGTGTGATCCCATGAGCTGTGGCCCACCAGCCTCCTCTGTCCATGGAATTCTCCAGGCAAGAAAACTGGAGTAGATAGCCATTCCCTTCTCCAGGAGATCTTCCCGCCCCAGGGATCAAATCTGTGTCTCCTGCGTTGGCAGGCAGATTCTTCACCACTGTGCCACCTGGGAAGCTCCGAAGAAGGGAAGAGCACCATACTTAGGAAAATTATTTTCTGACAACACTCATCCCTTTGGATCTTCAATTAACACTCTCAAATGAAAGCTGCACTGCATTAGCTAGGCAGCAACTCCCCCCAGAAGATTGTGTCTGCCTGATTGCTGAATACTTGGTTTATGGCACAGCTTTCACCCCTGTTATTGCTGAGTTTCTTGTATTACAGACTACTTAACATAATGTAAAGACCCTGCTGTCATGCTAAACTGTAGAAAAAGACCAAACTCTGACACTTAAGTTTGTTTGACTTAAGAAATCTGAAAAACAATTGTAGTAAGTCCAACTTCTTAGCTATTTTGGGCTTCCCAGGTGGCACTAGTGGAAAAGAATCTTCCTGCCAACACAGGAGACTCAAAAGATGCAGGCTTAATCCCTGGGTAAGGAAGATCCCCTGGAGAAGGAAATGGCAACCCACTCCAGTATTCTTGCTGAAAAATTTCATGGACAGAGGAGCCTGGCACGCTACAGTCCATAGGGTCACAAAAAGTTGGATATAAGTGAGTGACCACACACATACAGCTAATTTGAAAGAAAAAAATATGAGAACTTTCTTCATCTTAAAATACAAAAGAATATATTCCAGTAATGAAAGGCTTCAGCAAAAGTAACAGTTTTTAAATTGTGTTTTACTTAATGTAAAAATAAATACCTAGGAATATTGACTAAGTACTGGATAATGACATTGATAGAGTAAGCATTATGATTATCTAGGCAATTCATGGGTTAAATGTGATTATGGAGATTACAACATAATTTCCTTGAGAACAAAAGAGAATTACTATAGCAGCAACAGTACAATACAAGAAATATAACAACTGAATGTTATGTATTATGATTTTTAGAGCTTTTAAATCTAGCTGCATGTATTATCCAAATAGCACTTGGGCACTTGGGTTTATTTTTTCATACAGTTTTAGGTTTTGTTTTTAGCAGTTACTACTGTTCTTATTAGTCTCCATTTCACAAAAGCTTGTTTTCCAAACACTGCACTCAGATCCCAGAATCATGTCAGCTGTGGCTTCTAAAGTTTCCTAAACACATGGAAGGAAAGGATGCTTGCATGCCTGCTAAGGTGCTTCAGTCATGTCAACTCTTTGCAGAAGCCCTGGAAGGGAAGGATAGGTTAAACCCCACTCTAGGACAGTTGAGGAACCACACGTAGTAAATGAAGCAATCGTGTCATCTGACTTAATTTAATGGTTAGCTCTCTTCTTTTCACTACTAATGGGTAAAGATAGACTATAAGACTAGTAAAAGTTTTAGGAAAATTATAACAATTTTCTAATGCTTTTTACTCTAGTTTGATTAGCTCATTCTAACTCAATAGACCTATTCTAACATTGCAGCTGGCAAAAAGGAACTCCTCTCCTCAGGGAGGAAGGTGAACTAAACCTTTTCTCTTGATCTTGGCTCTTTTTTTTTTTAAATTTTCTTCTGATATAGGCTGATAATGGTAGAATATTTTAGTAGATTTAAAATTCCAAGGATAGACATTGATATTTGAATTATGCTTAGTTCTATATTAAGTCCAGGGATGCATTTATATAAAGGCTAACAAAATAGGATTTGGCAGACATGTTGCCAAACCTGATTATTTAAGATAATAGAGCTTCCTGAACAGCAGGAGCTACACCAAGAAAACTGAGATTGGCTTCATGCCTGTGCATGAGAATTTGAATGTCAACTCAAAGAGAACCTTAGTTATATCCTTGACTGTCTCTCTCACTAGAAGCTTTGTTCAAGTGCATATGATTCAGAGGGAACCAAAAATTCCTTCTTCTCACATCATGTCAATGATTTCTTCTGAAAGTAAAGTAAAAAAAAAATACTAATTACTGTATATAAATCATCAGTAATTTTAAACAAAAAAGTACCACCAATTATATTTTACACTCATTTTAATGAATGTGAATGAAATCATTCCCAGAGGATGTCCTATATTGGGTCATTGCTTTATGCTTAGGATGACAGCTATTTGGCCAAGATTTATTGAAAGTTATGCCTTAATATAGGTTTCCCTCACGGCTCAGTGGTAAAGAATCCATCTGCCAAGCAGGAGACATGGGTCAATCCCTGAGTCAGGAGGATTCCCTGGAGAAGGAAATGGCAACCCACTCCAGTATTCTTGCCTGGAAAATCCCATGGAGAGAGGAGCCTGGTAGACTGGAGTCCAGGGGTTGCAAAAGTGTTGGACATGACTGAGGTATTAGATATCAACAACAAGGCTTGATATAAGTTTCTGTTTAAGAGGTTTGGATTAGTGGCCTTTAAGATTTTCCAGCTATGGGGTGGACCATCTGACCAAGGAGTATCATATTTGCTTGGTGCTGTCAAAACCACTGATCATTTCTTCCCTTCCCCTTCAGTTATCACCTCCAGCCAAATCTGGATATTTTATCATGGAGATTCTCCACTATCTGATTCTCCAGTATCTGACTCTCTGACCTAGCTTCCTGTTATTCTAATACCCATTTTACTACACTTTATTGGTCTCCAGTTTCATAACTGTTCCATTTTTTTCCTCTCAATTTAAAAGTTTCTTTCTGGAAGTATTTTCTTAGATAATGAGTCTGGGACTTGATCCCTAACTGAAAAATTCTTTTGTTCATACTGACAAACTCTGACTTTATCTTCCTGCAGCATCCATGTAGCAAAATCCAATCCTGGATCAACCTTCTCACCTATGTTCTCTCCCTGTAGGCCTGGGCTGGTAAGCAATGCTGGCAAAAATTAAATGGCCACATAGGTTGATGCTATTTAAAGAACAGGCTCTTCATTTTAGCTCGACTGTCAGTGATACCTACATGTCATTTTATTTGTTCCATTTCAACTCTCTGGTTCTCTATAGTTATTTCACACCTTCATCATTTCCCCCTCATGTCTTTCAGCTTTCCAGTTAACCCCCATTGATTCTTGTGGATGATCTTGCTTTGGGTTGCGTGCATGCTGAGTCACTTCAGTCTTGTCTGGCTCTTTGGAACACAATGGATTATAGCCGTCCAAGCTGTTCTATCCATAGGATTCTCCAGGCAAGAATACTGGAGTGGGTTGCCATGCCTTCCGCCAGGGGATCATCCAAGCCCAGGGACTGAACCTGCATTTCTTAAGTCTCTTGCTTTGATTGGTGAGTTCTTTACCATTAGCACCACCTGGAAGACCCTGACCTTGTTTTCTTTTTACTTCACTGAAAAATCATGATCCAGAATTCCTTCACATTCTGCCCCCATTTCTCCTAAGTTTATCCTGAGAAGGAAATGGCAACCCACTCCAGTATTCTTGCCTGGAAAATCCCATGGGGATGGATGGTCCATCGGGACTCAAAGATATCAACAACAAGGCTTGATATAAGTTTCTGTTTATGAGGTTTGGATTAGTGGCCTTTAAGATGTTCCAGCTATGGGGTGGACCATCTGACCAAGAGTATCATATTTGCTTGGTGCTGTCAAAACCACTGATCATTTCTTCCCTTCCCCTTCAGTTATCACCTCCAGCCAAATCTGGATATTTTATCATGGAGATTCTCCACTATCTGATTCTCCAGTATCTGACTCTCTGACCTAGCTTCCTGTTATTCTAATACCCATTTTACTACACTTTATTGGTCTCCAGTTTCATAACTGTTCCATTTTTTTCCTCTCAATTTAAAAGTTTCTTTCTGGAAGTATTTTCTTAGATAATGAGTCTGGGACTTGATCCCTAACTGAAAAATTCTTTTGTTCATACTGACAAACTCTGACTTTATCTTCCTGCAGCATCCATGTAGCAAAATCCAATCCTGGATCAACCTTCTCACCTATGTTCTCTCCCTGTAGGCCTGGGCTGGTAAGCAATGCTGGCAAAAATTAAATGGCCACATAGGTTGATGCTATTTAAAGAACAGGCTCTTCATTTTAGCTCGACTGTCAGTGATACCTACATGTCATTTTATTTGTTCCATTTCAACTCTCTGGTTCTCTATAGTTATTTCACACCTTCATCATTTCCCCCTCATGTCTTTCAGCTTTCCAGTTAACCCCCATTGATTCTTGTGGATGATCTTGCTTTGGGTTGCGTGCATGCTGAGTCACTTCAGTCTTGTCTGGCTCTTTGGAACACAATGGATTATAGCCGTCCAAGCTGTTCTATCCATAGGATTCTCCAGGCAAGAATACTGGAGTGGGTTGCCATGCCCTCCGCCAGGGGATCATCCAAGCCCAGGGACTGAACCTGCATTTCTTAAGTCTCTTGCTTTGATTGGTGAGTTCTTTACCATTAGCACCACCTGGAAGACCCTGACCTTGTTTTCTTTTTTACTTCACTGAAAAATCATGATCCAGAATTCCTTCACATTCTGCCATTTCTCCTAATTTATATCCATACTTACCTTTTGCTTCCTTTCTATAGTTTTAGTGAAAAAATAACCTTAAAAAAATAATAACAAAATTCACGCACATTTTCTTTTAGTCTCTGAATTTGATTTCATTATCTAGACTCCACTTCGGAATTTTTTAGTCTTGTCATCAATATATACAAATGAAAACATCTAGGAGACTCATGAAGGAAAGCATGGCTGGAGAGACATACTTAGGACTCACCAACAAATAAGAATTGAGTTAAATTGTGGCGGAAGTCCCTGGCACATAGAACACACTCAGTATCAGCTGTTTCTTATTCCTATTCCTCTAATTACTTTCTCTTCCTTATTGCCTCTCTTAATTACTTACATTAGCAGTGATAAATCACTCAAGCCCTGAACTCTGGATCATTTTAGACTTCTTTCTCACTTACCACCCCCTTCCCATAAAAAGTCTTGCTAATTCTATCTCCCTAGTGTCTCTTGGGTCTTTACTGTTTCACAATGTTCTTGCTTCAGATGGTTATCTCTTCCCTGACTCATTGCCATATCTCCCTAATTGTTCTTCCTATTTCTAGATGTCTTTTTTTACAAACTTTCTTCCTTCTGCTTAAAGAATGATCTATCTAAATGTGCACACTTGATCATGTTACTTCTTATTACTCAAAATCTTTCAATAGATCCTTATTTATAATAAGATAAAACCTAGACTGGCACGTGAGACCTTTCATTATTTGGTGCTTGATTCCATTCCCAAGCTTACCTCTTGCCAGGGCCTCCTGTACCATCTTATCAGTCAAATGGAAGTACTGTTAATTTCTCCTACATATTCTACCCTCTGGAGTAAATGCAAGTGTTAGTATTTCTTTCTCTTCCTCCCAGTTCTGTCCCTACCCTTTCCTTGACTAACTCTTACTTCTTCAAATCTCAGCTCAGATGGTACCTCTTAGATCAAGACTTCTCAATATGAGCTATCCCTCTTGCCACCAGTTTCTCTTCTGATTTTCTGAATTCATAGCTGTTTATTGTAATTGTTCACATATCAGTTTATCCCCCACAGACGCTGTTAGAGACTTTGATACCTGTATTCCCAGCACACAGCACAGACCTGAGACCTAGGAAGCACATAAAGTGTGTATTGAATGAATGAAAAAGCACTCAAATTATTTTTTGTGCTACTGCTTCCATATCAGCGTGTTAGTAACTGGGATGAGAGTTTAGGATGGGAGTAGGGCTGAATTTATGAGTGATTAGCAAAGTCATTGCTACCTTTTTACACTGTGTCTCATGTATGACCCCTTTCCTTGCTCTCTCTGAGCACTAATCATATAGTTTCCTCTAACTTTTACTGAATTTTGAGTTCCTCCATTGCAAGAACTACATCTGTTTTGCTCATGGGTGTATAGTTGGTGTCTGGCACAGGACAGTTTCTCAACAGAAGTTGTGGCATTAGCTAATTAATTCTCTTCAGGGGGAAGAGTGGCAGAGGTTCTGTTTCTTTCCTGAGTTCACATCATTCTTGATCCTCTATAGATAAGGATCTATATTTTTACACTCTATATTTTTTACACTAATTGTTATGGTAGTATTTGCTTTTCTTCCCTGTTGCCCTGTTTGACTTATAGATTTTACAAATTAAGACATAAACACACTGACTTTCCATGTTTAGTGGAAAACATGGACTCAGTATATCATATTTATCATGATTTTATATGCTGTGTATATAATTATGTGTTATAATATGTGGCATATGAATTATATCTCAATAAAGATATTTTAAAAAAGAAACCCATGCAAATATATTATTTTAACCCAAGTGGAAATCTTAAAATAAAATAACAGTTTTAGCCATGTCAAAGGAAGGCAACCTACAGGCATTTTCTCAAGTTCTTTAATCCCACTTTCTCCCATGCTGGAAGACTGTTATCTTTTCAGGAAGTAGTATTAACAGGTTACTCGTGAATAACCAAGTAACATAGAATTTCACCAAAGGTTTTTATTCTTGGACAAGTTTTGCTCGTAGTCTTACGTGGCTTCACTTAATGCTTCTAACACTAGGATACTAATCACCAATCATTTTAGTTCACATAATTTTTACTTTCGTTTTATAGAATAAACTTTATAGAGTGGGGGCTTCCCTTGTAGCTCAGCTGGTAATAAAATCCATCTGCAATGCAGGAGACCCCTGTTCAATCCCTGGGTTAGGACGATCCCCTGGAGAAGGGATATGCTACCCGCTTCAGTATTCTTGGGCTCTTCTGGTGGCTCAGATGGTAAAGAATTCACCTGCAATGCAGGAGACTTGGGTTCAGTCCCTGGGTTGGGAAGATCCCCCAGAGAAGGGAAAGGCTACCCACTTCAGTTTTTCCTGGAGAATTCCATGGTTTGTCCATGGGTCGCAAAGAAACAAACATGACTGAGCGACTTTCACTTTTTTGTAGAGTAGCGCTGCAGGACGAACTGAAGAAATTATACTCTTTGGTCATCTCTATCCCTAGAGTTACTTTAGGGTCATAGAAATATAGGCTTCCCAGGTGACTCAGAATCTGCTTACCGAGCAGGAGATACAGGAGATGGGGGTTTGATCCCTGGGATGGGAAGATCCCCTGTAGTAGGAAATGGCAACCCACTCTGTATTCTTGCCTGGAAAATTTCCATGGACAGATGAGCCTGGTGAGCAATAGTCCATAGATAGGGTCGCAAAGAGTCAGATATGACTGGTCATAGCACAGCAGCAACATACAAAAATATATTGAATATTTTGACAAAAGAGAAACTTTATGTACACATAATAAAATCTTGACATTTAATGCTTATAGTATAGCAAACATTTACAAAATATATCTTAATAAAGATATTTTAAAAAAGAAACCCATGCAAATATATTATTTTAACCCAAGTGGAAATCTTAAAATAAAATAACAGTTTTAGCCATGTCAAAGGAAGGCAACCTACAGGCATTTTCTCAAGTTCTTTAATCCCACTTTCTCCCATGCTGGAAGACTGTTATCTTTTCAGGAAGTAGTATTAACAGGTTACTCGTGAATAACCAAGTAACATAGAATTTCACCAAAGGTTTTTATTCTTGGACAAGTTTTGCTCGTAGTCTTACGTGGCTTCACTTAATGCTTCTAACACTAGGATACTAATCACCAATCATTTTAGTTCACATAATTTTTACTTTCGTTTTATAGAATAAACTTTATAGAGTGGGGGCTTCCCTTGTAGCTCAGCTGGTAATAAAATCCATCTGCAATGCAGGAGACCCCTGTTCAATCCCTGGGTTAGGACGATCCCCTGGAGAAGGGATATGCTACCCGCTTCAGTATTCTTGGGCTCTTCTGGTGGCTCAGATGGTAAAGAATTCACCTGCAATGCAGGAGACTTGGGTTCAGTCCCTGGGTTGGGAAGATCCCCCAGAGAAGGGAAAGGCTACCCACTTCAGTTTTTCCTGGAGAATTCCATGGTTTGTCCATGGGTCACAAAGAAACAAACATGACTGAGTGACTTTCACTTTTTGTAGAGTAGCGCTGCAGGACTAACTGAAGAAATTATACTCTTTGGTCATCTCTATCCCTAGAGTTACTTTAGGGTCATAGAAATATAGGCTTCCCAGGTGACTCAGAATCTGCTTACCGAGCAGGAGATACAGGAGATGGGGGTTTGATCCCTGGGATGGGAAGATCCCCTGTAGTAGGAAATGGCAACCCACTCTGTATTCTTGCCTGGAAAATTTCCATGGACAGATGAGCCTGGTGAGCTATAGTCCATAGATAGGGTCGCAAAGAGTCAGATATGACTGGTCATAGCACAGCAGCAACATACAAAAATATATTGAATATTTTGACAAAAGAGAAACTTTATGTACACATAATAAAATCTTGACATTTAATGCTTATAGTATAGATATCACTAAAAATGAGGCTGATGGTTTGGGGACAAACTTCTTACTTGTGGAATCCTTTCCAACTGATAAACATAGACACTCAACTTTACATCAAATTTTAAGACTTGCCTGTAAGATTCCTTATGATTGCAATGATCATCTTGGGTTTTTCTTTTAATATTTCAGACTCTACTACATCTTTAGCATCCTGTGATGCTGGTTCTGAAACTGATTTTTCAAGAGAGCAAAACAGTCAGGGACCTTGGTTGAAGAAATGTGAGAAAATGAATAGTCACATACTTGGTGTAGAATATCTAGGTAAATGAAATGTGGGTCTAAATTATCACTCTATAATTATCATACCAGCTGATCTAGAACAGAATCTTTTCAGTTATAAACACAATCAAAAGCCTACTGTGTTCTCACAGGTTAATGTTTCATTTCCTCCTTCCTTCTTGGCTTAGTGCTCATCTGTGTGTGTTATTCAGGCTTCTCAGCAGGATAATCCATTTCTTTGTTTTTTTCAGAGACACATTTATTGAGCGCCCACTCTGTGCTAGGCACAGGACTCTGTGTGTGGATACCAGGTTGAATAAGACATTGTCTTTCACACAAAGACAACTGTCTAAGAGCAAGTTTGACTGCAAGAGGTTTTTTGAAGTATGATGTTTGTAGAAAGTGCTCAGGTTTAGAATTCTAGTATGATTAATGTTCTCATATGTAGTTTCAACCAACTCTTAAAAAATAGCCGTAGTGACAATGACAGACATAAAAAGAATGACTCTAGGTAGCTCAAGAAATAAAGAAGCAGTTGCCATTAAAGAACCATAAGAGAAATTTTTTGACTAAAAATAAAACATCAGACAGCATGATTTGAAAGATTCCACTCTTCAGGGAGAGTGGAAGATCCCCAGGAGTGTGGAGTGAGGGTTGTGGGAGTCCTAGAAAATAGGAAAGGACAACTTTCTGCAATTCATTTTGTGAATGAACATATGTGAGTCTGTATAAATGCCTTATCATGAGTTAAAACTCCTAATTTTTCAAACATGGCACTACTTCAACACTGGACTTGGTGAGCGTGAGCACTTCAAAAGCACCTTATAAATGAAATGGAAGTTCTCCCCATAGAGAGAGGCAGGGCACGAACACAGAAGTTTTCACTTTAGTCCAGCAATGGCATATTGCTGGATAGGACACGTTAGTTTAACCACTGCACCAGGCCTCCCGATGTGGATCTTCATCAAACTCTCTTGGACAAAAAACAACCCTGTCTACTTACTTAGCTGGGAAAACTCATTTTCCTTCTCCACACCTGCCCCCAGAACAGCTGAATATTGCCAGAGGCACCACAGTGCCCATCAGGCCCTCATGAGACTCATGGCCCCAATCGTGACGGGGCTATCAACACTGTATACCCTTCCCTTGACCCTTTCTTAGTAGATTTGTTACTTTAATATCCTCTTTTATTAATCCTTCTACAGTCCTTCTTCTCCCTCGGGTTCAGAGGACGGTTTACATCATACTTCTTTGAGGAAATACAGATAATCATGACCTTCTTTATGTAGTCTACATCAAATCTACCAGACTTCCCTGCCTCTGTAACTGCATTCTTTTTGCCTTAATAATTGTTAAAAATACATGATGTCTCAGTTACCATCAGAAATCACTTCCTCTCTATTTACAGTATGGAACCCATTCTGATTCTCCAAGAATTTACTACAGTAATTACCACCCCCTCACACACACGTCGTTCCTGGGAATTAATTTCTCTCCATGTTATCCCCAGTAGAATAAAAATATACCTTGGCATCTCCTATCTTTAAAAAAATTCTTAACACTGTGTTTCCATCTGACTATGTCTTTACTTTCCCTTTAATTGCAAAACTCACAAAGGTCCCCCCATTCTTTATATAATCCACTTTTGTTGGACTTCCTCCCCCAAGATTCTATTAAACTGTTTTTCCCAAGACCTCCAATAACCTCGGAGGTCAAACTCAAGGATTATTTTTTGTCTTCATCTTATTTCAAACTCGGACTCAGAGTATTTGATATAATTCCTCTGCCTTGGGGTAACTTATTTTCTTAATTTTTGTGAATGAACTATGGCAAACTACTTCCAAAAACTGGACTTGGACTTGGTGAGCGTGAGCACTTCAAAAGCACCTTATAAATGAAATGGAAGTTCTCCCCATAGAGAGAGGCAGGGCACGAACACAGAAGTTTTCACTTTAGTCCAGCAATGGCATATTGCTGGATAGGACACGTTAGTTTAACCACTGCACCAGGCCTCCCGATGTGGATCTTCATCAAACTCTCTTGGACAAAAAACAACCCTGTCTACTTACTTAGCTGGGAAAACTCATTTTCCTTCTCCACACCTGCCCCCAGAACAGCTGAATATTGCCAGAGGCACCACAGTGCCCATCAGGCCCTCATGAGACTCATGGCCCCAATCGTGACGGGGCTATCAACACTGTATACCCTTCCCTTGACCCTTTCTTAGTAGATTTGTTACTTTAATATCCTCTTTTATTAATCCTTCTACAGTCCTTCTTCTCCCTCGGGTTCAGAGGACGGTTTACATCATACTTCTTTCAGGAAATACAGATAATCATGACCTTCTTTATGTAGTCTACATCAAATCTACCAGACTTCCCTGCCTCTGTAACTGCATTCTTTTTGCCTTAATAATTGTTAAAAATACATGATGTCTCAGTTACCATCAGAAATCACTTCCTCTCTATTTACAGTATGGAACCCATTCTGATTCTCCAAGATTTTACTACAGTAATTACCACCCCCTCACACACACGTCGTTCCTGGGAATTAATTTCTCTCCATGTTATCCCCAGTAGAATAAAAATATACCTTGGCATCTCCTATCTTTAAAAAAATTCTTAACACTGTGTTTCCATCTGACTATGTCTTTACTTTCCCTTTAATTGCAAAACTCACAAAGGTCCCCCCATTCTTTATATAATCCACTTTTGTTGGACTTCCTCCCCCAAGATTCTATTAAACTGTTTTTCCCAAGACCTCCAATAACCTCGGAGGTCAAACTCAAGGATTATTTTTTGTCTTCATCTTATTTCAAACTCGGACTCAGAGTATTTGATATAATTCCCTCTGCCTTGGGGTAACTTATTTTCTTAATTTTTCTGCCTCAATCTCCTCTTCTTTGAGGGAAAACATAGTATCTATATTTAATCTGTGTCACATGGTTGCTGTGGGAGTTGACAGGAAGAGAATTCAGGATGGTGTCTGGCATGTAGTAGTTCTCAATAAATGAAAGCTATTATTGTTTCCTAAGACACCCCATTTCCTCTCCTGTTTCAATGACCCTTTCTAGGTTTGATTTCTGGCTGCTTCTCAGTTGATAGACTTCTAAATGTTGGTGGTCCCAAGAACTGGAGTCCTGGACCCGTTTTTTTTTTTTTTTTGTCAGAACTCTCTCCCTGTATGAACTCACAAAGCATCAAGCCTCTGACTATCATGTGCATGTTGATGTCCCAAATATATATCTTCTGCTCTTACCTGTCCGTACAGTTCCCAACTTGTCTACTTGACATCTTCACTTTTAAGTCTAATAGCACTTCCAATTTAAAATGTCAAAACAGGAATTTTTAGTTTTCTCCCACAATTTCCCCATTTTATGTAAGTGCTCAGTTCCTTTAACACCTGGATGGCTGTGGTCCTGTCATTTGCCAATCAAACAATGAGGTCCTGTTGCTCTACCACTGGGGCTTTTCCTGAAGCTTTTCATTTCTCTCCACTGCAACCATGATGACCTCTAGCCTATTGCATGAAGCTCCTGAAAGGTCTCTCACCTTCCATCCTTGGATTTCTAATATCTAGTTTCTACTCAACAATCAGAATCCTCTTTAAGAAAACATACACCCTACCATCTCACTCCCCTGTTGAAACCCTCTGGCTTTCTAAATGTCTTACCATGGTCCACCTGATCCTCCAGGTCTCACCACGACCTGTGCCTTCAACCAGCGAGACTTTACTGTCCACTCTCTTTTCTCTAAGTTTCAGCCTTACTGAACTTTCTGTGTTTCTCAGTGTCTCTCACTTTTCTCCGAAGGGCTTTGCACTGCTCTTCCCTCCAGGGATGGTCCACCACTTCAGATCTTCATCCGATGCCCTTTCTTCTCATGCAGGCCTCTGTCCACATGCCTTCTGCTGAGAGAGCACTTCGTTATACAATCATTCTGTTTTACTTTGTTCATAACACTTAAGATTACTTAAAATTGCCTTATTCCTGCATATCTTTCTTTCTTCTGCTTATTTCTCTCAATAAGAACACAGTCTCTATAAGAACATGGGTATTCTCCACTGCTGAGTCCACAGTGAGCAGAGCAATGCCTGCACCTGGTGCTTATTAAATAAATATTGTTGAATAAGTGAAGAGTCAAGAGGGGAGCTTTTGTAATAAAGTGTGGGACGAATCAAGAACAACTCATATATTCTCTCTGTTGGTATAGGCGTCCTCTCCTCAAATATAAATAAACAACACGTCTCCTAGAGTATAACAGTCCCCTCCAAACTCTACCCCTAGTTAGCATTGACTTGAATACGAAAAATAATTGGATTACAAAGAAGATGGAATACCTATACTAAAGTTTCCAAGATAAGTCTCTTAAGTATAGTGACTCAAGTTCTCAATTAATTTATCTTAAGCTGCTGTGACAAGTTGGACAAAATCCTAGGTTTTCTCCATTCATGAATTGTAGATAATAATCTCTGCCTTTTTTTTTGCAAGTTTAAGTTTTATAAATAAAATATTTCCCATGTAAAATGCTTTGCCAAAGTGTTACTGTCATAAGTATTACACATAGTGTTGGGATTTTTTCTGTTTTCTTATTTTTTTACAGAAACAGGAATTGGCATGGAAAAATCCAAAATCTCTCTTCTTTTGATTATGGCCATGTATCATTTACACATTCATTCATTCCTTCGACAAATACATACGGAATACCTAATTTGTGCCAAGAAATATGTCCAAGGATAAGCAACGAGTTATTAAATATGTACTAGGCCCACCCTCTGCTAAATATCACTAAAGCAAATTATCAATATAAAAAATTATCAACATGCCAGAAATAGAATAATTTTCAGTAGACATTTCATATAATAACTTTCAGTCAAATGATTTGTCAAATTATATTTTTGGTTACTTATAAAAATATTCTATGAAGATGGTCCACCCCTATGTACAGATGTGTATGATAATTTGTTATGCAAGGGGTATTATGAAAATGAGACCTTTTTGATTTGATCTGTTTTTCTCAAATAAGAAGTAGCTAGTAACGTTCTACATAAAGTTTGAATTTTTTTTCTTCATGAGTGCAACTCCATGAATAGGTTAATATTGGGTTTTATGAGCTTCTCCAGTGGCTCAATGGTAAAGAATTCACCTGCAATGCAGAAGACACAGATACTTGGGTTTGATCCCTGGGTCAGGAAGATCCCTTGGAAAAGGAAATGGAAATCCACTCTAGTAATCTTGCCTGGAAAATTCCATGAACAGAGGAGCCTGGTGGGCTACAGTCCATGGTGCCACAGAGTTGGACACAATTGAGTGACTAAATAACAATGGGAATCCTGTAGTATAAATTATCTTTTCTTTTTCTTGAAATGGCTGAGTTGGTAATGTTTATGAATTTAAACATTCCGCCCTGGTGACATTCAATGTGTTCTCCGTAACATAGAGATTGTCTTTAAGTTGGGAAACTTCAAAAAGAAAAATACCATCCATGTTCTAGAAAGCAAATTATAATCAGTGAGTATTTAAAGGAAGATCAAAAAGGCTCAATCAAAATAGTTTCAATTTTATTACATTATAGCCTTAAAAAAGAGAGGCTACAAAGCACACTTAGGGAAAGCATTTAATTACCAAATGTGGTTCCTGATAGTACATTATTTTAACAAATAGCATTTATTCTTTAAATTATATTATTATCAGTTTTTCCTTATTGATCTCTGTAGATTTAAAAGTCTGTCCACTAGGTGAACCTTACCTTACTTAGCCTAAACAAAGAAAAGAGATGATTAAATTGCATTTTTTCAAGTAAAATTGTGCCAATGTCTTAGAAGTCTGCCCTGTGAAGCAATTCTCTCATAAAATCTTATGAAGCAAATAATTACCTATTATTTCTTGTGGAAATAAAGTCCAGCAAATGAAAAGGTAAATTCAAATTACTTAAGACAATTAAATATGTAAAATTAATTGTCATATTTCCACCTTGGCCTAATAGTAATGCTCCCAATGATATGAACAGTTTCAATTGCAAGTATTCTTATAATTCCTCACATTAATGAGGTCTCTCATAGGTGAGAGGCCAACTCATGCTTATTTTCTAAAGAAAACTGAAAAGGAAATATACATGAATATGTATATTCGGTTATATTTATTTTATGCTAATATGAATTTACTATAAAATAACTCAAATTGACAACAGCTGTCAGTTGGTTCTATGAAGAACTTTGATAAACAGTGACCTTTGAATTAATACATATTTGAATTATTTTGTGCTGCGTGCAGAAACATTATTGAAGCAGTCGCCTGCTTGTCCTGATCCAGGAAGGATGCTCCAACAGCTAAATGCTGGAGGTAATATTATGATAAACAAACCTCTGGTGACCTCTAGTGGTAGAATGTAGATTTATCTATTTCTTTTTTCCCTAACTTTAAGGATGCCACCAGTGAATACCACTGTGAGGGATGCTGAGATTTGGAGACTGGAACGATGTAGAGAAATTTAGTAAATTAACTTTCTTTGGAAAAATAGCTTTACACTGATTAAGAAAAAAGAGGAAAATATAAAAGAAAAATACCATCCATGTTCTAGAAAGCAAATTATAATCAGTGAGTATTTAAAGGAAGATCAAAAAGGCTCAATCAAAATAGTTTCAATTTTATTACATTATAGCCTTAAAAAAGAGAGGCTACAAAGCACACTTAGGGAAAGCATTTAATTACCAAATGTGGTTCCTGATAGTACATTATTTTAACAAATAGCATTTATTCTTTAAATTATATTATTATCAGTTTTTCCTTATTGATCTCTGTAGATTTAAAAGTCTGTCCACTAGGTGAACCTTACCTTACTTAGCCTAAACAAAGAAAAGAGATGATTAAATTGCATTTTTTCAAGTAAAATTGTGCCAATGTCTTAGAAGTCTGCCCTGTGAAGCAATTCTCTCATAAAATCTTATGAAGCAAATAATTACCTATTATTTCTTGTGGAAATAAAGTCCAGCAAATGAAAAGGTAAATTCAAATTACTTAAGACAATTAAATATGTAAAATTAATTGTCATATTTCCACCTTGGCCTAATAGTAATGCTCCCAATGATATGAACAGTTTCAATTGCAAGTATTCTTATAATTCCTCACATTAATGAGGTCTCTCATAGGTGAGAGGCCAACTCATGCTTATTTTCTAAAGAAAACTGAAAAGGAAATATACATGAATATGTATATTCGGTTATATTTATTTTATGCTAATATGAATTTACTATAAAATAACTCAAATTGACAACAGCTGTCAGTTGGTTCTATGAAGAACTTTGATAAACAGTGACCTTTGAATTAATACATATTTGAATTATTTTGTGCTGCGTGCAGAAACATTATTGAAGCAGTCGCCTGCTTGTCCTGATCCAGGAAGGATGCTCCAACAGCTAAATGCTGGAGGTAATATTATGATAAACAAACCTCTGGTGACCTCTAGTGGTAGAATGTAGATTTATCTATTTCTTTTTTCCCTAACTTTAAGGATGCCACCAGTGAATACCACTGTGAGGGATGCTGAGATTTGGAGACTGGAACGATGTAGAGAAATTTAGTAAATTAACTTTCTTTGGAAAAATAGCTTTACACTGATTAAGAAAAAAGAGGAAAATATAAAAGAGAAATAGCAACTGTTACTCAAAATTTTTACCTTTTATTGTGAGAAATTTATGTAAGGAATGACATTTAAAACAATTTGTTTACCAGCTTATATTACAAATAATTTTTTTTTCTGCATTTATGTTTGCCTGATGTATGCATGCTCCACTTTTGAGTAGAACTACCACACCTACTTACTCTGGGCAATTTCCATTAATGTGTGTTTCTAAGAGAAATCAGATGGAAACAGTATATATTTTCTATTTTCTATCATCTACCATTTTTCATTATACTTATTATCAGTATATTTTAGGATAATGGGGTAGAGATGTCCTTATAATTGGTGGCAGCAAGTTTTGTTGAGCTAGGTTTCTAATTTATATGTTATTTAAGTAAAAGAACTTGACAAACAGTGAAATCTTAGATTTTCACTTGGTTGTGGGGCACAGCATGATCTACCTTTCTTTAAACAAATGAACCCAGAACTTGAATCAGTATGTTTAAGTGACAAAAGCATAATGTGACAACAGTCAGAGCCTATACTCAGCTATATTTCTACTAACAAAAATCGGGGCAAATCAGTTAATTCCTTTAAGCTTCAGCCTTATTTTCAGAATGAACATATTGGATTAGGAAAACTCCAAGTTTCCTCTGAATCCCAATTTTATTTAATTTTTATTTGACTATCTATATACTTTATTTACTCTTTGGAACAAAATTCTACCAACGAGTAGGAAAATAATTCACCATCACTTCTGAATTTCCAAAATTTTATTTAATTCTATGAAGAACTTTGATAAACAGTAACCTTTGAATTAATACATATTTGAATTATTTTGTGCTGCGTGCAGAAACATTATTGAAGCAGTCGCCTGCTTGTCCTGATTCAGGAAGGATGCTCCAACAGCTAAATGCTGGAGGTAATATTATGATAAACAAACCTCTGGTGACCTCTAGTGGTAGAATGTAGATTTATCTATTTCTTTTTTCCCTAACTTTAAGGATGCCACCAGTGAATACCACTGTGAGGGATGCTGAGATTTGGAGACTGGAACGATGTAGAGAAATTTAGTAAATTAACTTTCTTTGGAAAAATAGCTTTACACTGATTAAGAAAAAAGAGGAAAATATAAAAGAGAAATAGCAACTGTTACTCAAAATTTTTACCTTTTATTGTGAGAAATTTATGTAAGGAATGACATTTAAAACAATTTGTTTACCAGCTTATATTACAAATAATTTTTTTTTCTGCATTTATGTTTGCCTGATGTATGCATGCTCCACTTTTGAGTAGAACTACCACACCTACTTACTCTGGGCAATTTCCATTAATGTGTGTTTCTAAGAGAAATCAGATGGAAACAGTATATATTTTCTATTTTCTATCATCTACCATTTTTCATTATACTTATTATCAGTATATTTTAGGATAATGGGGTAGAGATGTCCTTATAATTGGTGGCAGCAAGTTTTGTTGAGCTAGGTTTCTAATTTATATGTTATTTAAGTAAAAGAACTTGACAAACAGTGAAATCTTAGATTTTCACTTGGTTGTGGGGCACAGCATGATCTACCTTTCTTTAAACAAATGAACCCAGAACTTGAATCAGTATGTTTAAGTGACAAAAGCATAATGTGACAACAGTCAGAGCCTATACTCAGCTATATTTCTACTAACAAAAATCGGGGCAAATCAGTTAATTCCTTTAAGCTTCAGCCTTATTTTCAGAATGAACATATTGGATTAGGAAAACTCCAAGTTTCCTCTGAATCCCAATTTTATTTAATTTTTATTTGACTATCTATATACTTTATTTACTCTTTGGAACAAAATTCTACCAACGAGTAGGAAAATAATTCACCATCATTCTTCTGAAGACTGTGTCTACATATTACAAGTGGAATTGGAATTTTTGTTGATTACCCGGTTAATTTAATTACTTTAGGCATTTAAGGCCAAACTCATTTTTTCATAGCTTCATTTACCTACTTTAATGTGTCTATATTGATTAAATTAAATGTTTAGTCTACACTTTGCTGTGTTGATTTAGCTCTGTCAACTGACAGGGAAATAATGAGACAGTCTATAATAATGTAAACTGTTCTAGTTTCTCCGCAGAAATGCATGTGTTCTTTACACTAGATAAGCTCCATTTCATTAATCATACTCTAAATGAACAAGGAAATATATAAAATACGCGGTCAGAATTTTAGGACCAGTATTATTTTTATTAATTCACTAAAAATTCCCCACTGCCTACTATTCACCAAACGCATCATGTTTAGGGAGACAGAGGAGAAGAGCTGACCCAAGTCTTCACAGTGTGGCCAGTCTGTCTAGCTGTGAAAACTGGCATCAACAGAATTTAGAACTAAAAATGGAGCTGTGGGAGATCCTATGGGACTTTACAGTAGCAAGACCCTAATTTTAACAAGAAATTGAAGATGGGTATTAAAAAGGTATATTTTATGCATATTTCTAGATGTCTCTAAAACAAAGATTTTTCAGCTATTTTAGCCTTTTTTCTGGAACCAATGTGAGAGCTTTACTCAAATTGACTCTAAAGACATTGGGGGTGTGATCAGTTGCCATGTATGTCAAAAGTAATGGCTTGGTTTTTTTTTTTAACCAGAGAAGCAATTCAAAGTTACTCTGTAACAATGCTATTTTCACTCAAGTTTGTTCTGACCTTTTGTAGAGTAGGAGGAAGCGTCTACAGCTGGTCCCACCGGGACTATGATAGGCTTGTGAGGGGACTGTTAACGCCGTCTGCGCCGTCTGCCGATCATGAACATCAAGTCTGAAGAAACCAAGCCCTTACCTTGCTTTGGAATTATCTTTTCTAGTATTTAATTTTCCTCTGATTTGGCATCATGTGTGAGTCGTAAGACTTTTGTCTTTTCCAGGAGAAGGGACAATTTTTTTGTTCTTTTGCAAAAAAAAAAAAAAAAAAACCCTATAGATTTTTAAAGCTAGAGTTTAGATCCCACAACTCTAATTATCCTAATAAGCACCCGACCCTGGTGACTCAGACAGAGAAGAATCTGCCTGCAGTGTGAGAGACCCAGGTTTGACCCCTGGGTTGGGAAGATCCTCTGGAGAAGAAAACGGCAACCCATTCCACTATTCTGGCCTAGAGAATAAAATGGGCAGAAGGACCTGGCAGACTACAGTCCACAGGGTTGCAGAGAGTTGGACACAACTGAGTGACTCACATACATAGTACGGCCCTAGTTATGTAGTTCCTACAACACGATTTTATATGTAAAGGAATGGAAGCTGATAAACATTACTTTGGAAGATACCTGCAGCCTCATGTTCACTGCAGCACAATTTACAATACCCAAGACATGGTAGCAATCCAAATGCTACTGACGGATGAATGAATGAATGAATAAAAAAGATGGATAAGAAAGATTCTCACTCTTCAAATAGGAATTCTTTTCTGTTTTCATTAAAGGATTTATGCAAACTTTCATTAAAGCAGTTATTGAACTTTTTCTTCAGCATAATCACAGTAGCATATGAATAATTTTTCTGTTTCTTTTTTCACTTGGCATTGAAAAGTATACATGTTCCCACATAGTTAAAGACTGTATTTACATATGTAGTCCTATGTAATAGTTCAACAGAAGCTATGTCATAGCTTAATCCTTGTGTATATATACATATGCTTTACTTTATATCACCTTTCTATTGTTTTCTATTAAGAAACATGGTTTCAGGAATATCTCTGAAATTATTTCTATATATTTGCATTATTTTATTACAATAGAGCCCAAGAAACTGAAATTCAACTGATCAATGAATACGAAAATTTGATCATTCTTGATAGACATCATCAAATTGCTTTCCCAAAAAAGCCCTTCAATAGTTAATAGTATCATTAGTGCTTGTTTTCCTATCATGCATCATTATTTTCTGTAAGAAATTAATTGTATTTATTTATTTAATTTTGACTCTTCTGGGTTTTCACTGCTGCTGCGGGCCCCTCTTGGGTTGCAGGGAATGGGGGCCACTCTCTAGTTGAGGTGAGCAGGCTTCTTATTGCAGTGACTGCTCTTGTTGTGGAACTCAGGCCCTAGGGTACACAGGCTTCAGTAGTTGTGGCACATGGGCTCAACAGTTGTGGCTCCGAGGCTCTAGAGCACAGTCTCCATAATTGTGACTAATGGGCATAGTTGCTCTGCGGCATGTGGGATCTTCCTGGATCAGGGATTGAACCCATTTCTCCTGTATTGGCAGGTGAGCTCTTTACCACTGAGCTACCAGGGAAGCCCTCATGCCTCATTATTAATAGTTAAACTTGTTTTTCATTCTTCTGCAAGTGTGCTAAGTGAATATTGTGTCTCTGTTTGATTTTAATTTTCATTTCTTCATAAGTATTTGTGCATATTTTCTTGTCTGTTAGTATTTAATTCTTTATGTTTTCCATAAGTTTTCATATTTTTAACAAGTGTATCTTCTACTATATTCTTTCCTTTTAATATTCATTGATAATAGCTTAATACTTCTCTAATTTCTCTTTTTTGAGTACTTCCTTTGTCTTCAGACTTACAAAGCCACTCTAGAGTGCTGATAAATATTTAGCTTTAATTTCTATTAGTTTTATATTATTTTATTTTGAATATTTTAATTCATATCAAGACAAATTAGTTTTAGTGTTTAGAGATACTTGCCTGAAGTGATTTTCTTCCCAGTTGATAAACAATAATTCCTGCCCTCGTTGCTATATTTTCTTCACTTTTATCAAACACCCAATATGTAGTCCTATGTAATAGTTCAACAGAAGCTTGATAGATTGTTTACATATGCTTTACTTTATATCACCTTTCTATTGTTTTCTATTAAGAAACATGGTTTCAGGAATATCTCTGAAATTATTTCTATATATTTGCATTATTTTATTACAATAGAGCCCAAGAAACTGAAATTCAACTGATCAATGAATACGAAAATTTGATCATTCTTGATAGACATCATCAAATTGCTTTCCCAAAAAAGCCCTTCAATAGTTAATAGTATCATTAGTGCTTGTTTTCCTATCATGCATCATTATTTTCTGTAAGAAATTAATTGTATTTATTTATTTAATTTTGACTCTTCTGGGTTTTCACTGCTGCTGCGGGCCCCTCTTGGGTTGCAGGGAATGGGGGCCACTCTCTAGTTGAGGTGAGCAGGCTTCTTATTGCAGTGACTGCTCTTGTTGTGGAACTCAGGCCCTAGGGTACACAGGCTTCAGTAGTTGTGGCACATGGGCTCAACAGTTGTGGCTCCGAGGCTCTAGAGCACAGTCTCCATAATTGTGACTAATGGGCATAGTTGCTCTGCGGCATGTGGGATCTTCCTGGATCAGGGATTGAACCCATTTCTCCTGTATTGGCAGGTGAGCTCTTTACCACTGAGCTACCAGGGAAGCCCTCATGCCTCATTATTAATAGTTAAACTTGTTTTTCATTCTTCTGCAAGTGTGCTAAGTGAATATTGTGTCTCTGTTTGATTTTAATTTTCATTTCTTCATAAGTATTTGTGCATATTTTCTTGTCTGTTAGTATTTAATTCTTTATGTTTTCCATAAGTTTTCATATTTTTAACAAGTGTATCTTCTACTATATTCTTTCCTTTTAATATTCATTGATAATAGCTTAATACTTCTCTAATTTCTCTTTTTTGAGTACTTCCTTTGTCTTCAGACTTACAAAGCCACTCTAGAGTGCTGATAAATATTTAGCTTTAATTTCTATTAGTTTTATATTATTTTATTTTGAATATTTTAATTCATATCAAGACAAATTAGTTTTAGTGTTTAGAGATACTTGCCTGAAGTGATTTTCTTCCCAGTTGATAAACAATAATTCCTGCCCTCGTTGCTATATGCTTTCTTCACTTTGATTTGGTCGTGCTTTCTTTGTCACATGAAAGTTTTTATCAGCACCAAAGTCTGTATCTTGTTCCAGATTCTATTTCTCTCTGATCAGGTTTCATCCTGTTACATGCCTTGCCCATCACCGACCTTGATGAAATATTCACTGAATGATGGTTACAGTTTTTACTATGAGATCTGTCGATAAGCAAACTGGCCCCGGAGTATTCTGACATCCAGTCTAAGCGTCTTTCACATTTTGTTCCTTTGCTCATTTCAATGCAGTTTTGTTCAAGTGTCTCCTGAATATGTTTGATCTCAGATATTTCATCTGAGGGCTTCTGAAAACCAAGCTTCAGTCTTTTGTTGCAACATTTTTTCCAAGGAAAGCTCCAGAACTGTCTATTTGTGAATCACTTAACATTTGATCAATTAACGAGACACTGACTCAGAAACAAAGAAAAACTTTAAACAAAATGGCATGAACAGATGACGAATCTGGGCAAGAAAGCCTTCTTTTTTCTGTTTAGCCTATTGATCCTATTTTCTGGACTGGAATAAGGATGACTTCAAAGACTCTCTTAGGCTATTGCATGACATTTTGCTGTGTTGTTTATGGATGAATACAAACGAGTCATTGAAGCAACTCTGGCACCGTCCTAAACTGAAGAGAACAATTCAAGGGTAACTGACTTGATATCCTGTATTATAGCTTAAGCATAAGATATTCGCAGTCCTAGTCTGAAGTATGCATTTGAAAAGCAAAGCAGAAAAGACATGTGCATATAAACTTAGTTATTAATATTGTTTGTATCATTAAACATGGTCTATTCTGAACACATTTCCAGGGCATAAGTAGTGATTTATTTGTTTAGGAGGTAGGGATGGAAATTTCTCCTCCTTCTCACTAAACAATCTCATTTGACTTCTTCATGTTCAGTAAATTCTCAGCATTGGGGAATACTTTTTCCTTCCTATAACTCAATGTGGTTTGCATTAGTCCTTAATAAATATATTATGATATGCTATATACCTCCATTTGCAGTTTCAGAAATCATTGTGTAGCTTCCTGCCAACCACCTCTGAAATGAACAAATAGGCTATTGCACTCAAGGTGAGTAACTGTGTATCTTTTAAAATTGAATTATTAGCCTTTTAAAAAATTAATCATCCTCACTTGTGCACCAACCTCGACAGAGTACTGACCTCCTCTAAGTGTTTTTGAAGGTTACTCAAAGTGGTGGTGACATTTTCAAGTCGTATTTCGAAGACATTCATTTTCAAACCAACAGGATTCTTTCTGTAGCTGCTAAAAGGGAAGCCTCACAAAAGCAGTGCACCAGGCAGAAACAGGGAGATCATTAGTTGTGTTGCAGGTAAAATTACTTGAAGCTGTTTAATTTTTGTTTCTCCATAAAGGATTAATTTCTTTCAACCGGAGAAAGGTACCAGTGATATTTTAAGGGTGCAATACCGACATTCAATGGAGAGACAAATCAAACCTTGTTCATATCCTTTGAAGAGACAGAAAAGAATGGTTTATTCTAAGAAACTGTCCACGTTGACTAATATATTAGATTTCATTTCATGCAAGTTTATATCTGTATGTTATCCCTTTAAAACAACAATTATCAACATATGTGTGTTAGTTACTCAGTTGTGTCCAACTCTTTACAATCCCATGGACCATAGCTTAGCAGGGTCCTCCATCCATGGGATTACCCAGGCAAGAATACTGAAGGGCTTGGCATTTCCTTCTCCAGGGCATCTTCCTGACCCAGGTCTCCTGCATTGCAGGCAAATTCTTTACCACAGATCCACCTGAAAATCTTATTATCAACATAGTTGTGTAAGTATGTCAAAAGTTTTCTGTTGTAATCTCTTTTTGTTGAGGCTGATTATTGAAAACTTGCTACAAGAAGATCCTTATAAATATTTATCATTTGCTTATAAAGAATTATATTTGTGACCTTAGAATAAATCTATAAAAGATATGTTATCCATCCTAAAGAGAACTAGTTATTGTGGGCTTTCCCTGCCCCTACCCCCATAATTTGTTATGGTTGGACTGAGTCAATGTTTGGTTGGTTTTCTGATTATATGATTAGATGTGCTTTAACAGTTAAAGAACATGAACAAGCCATGAGTGCTGATGTACTAAGTCACAGCCTGTATAAATGAATCTGTGTAAAATACCACTGATGTCAGTGAGATCACGACTTTAGCTTTCCTGTCAGCAGGAAGTAATGTGGATGCTACCCAACAGGAATGAATGGATTCTTACTCACAACTCAGGTGAGTTTAATAGTCTTAACCTGAGAGCTCAAGCACTATATTGAAACAAAAAATTCTAAAGGGAACCATGATGGACATGATGTAGAAACTAACAGCATTTTTCATTCATTTATTCAATGATTTTATTCAACACATACTTATTGAGTGCCTACTATGTGCTGGGCACTTTGAAAGAGTATTTTTTTATTATTTTGAGAAAAATAGAATATATCTATGCACAGTTATTTGAGACAGGAGCAAATGAAAGGGGCTGGATTCTTTCTTTCTTTTTTTTACATTTTTCCCCTTTCTACTTTTTTTTTTTTTTTTAACATTTCTTCCACAGTATTGGATCTCTCTCTACAGAAATTTGAATTGAGCAGGATGGACAGAGCAGAGAAAATGCTAAGGGGAAAAAAGCCCTTTCAGGTTGTATTTGAGGTTTGCTGCTACTTGAAAAACTATCGAAACTCTCTTGGCATTTGAGGGAGAGCCTCTCCTTTCCCCACCATTGAGGATAAATAACCCACACGTATTTAATCTGTACAGTATCCCAGGAAACTAGAAATTTATGGTTTAGTATCTACTCTTGGCAAAGATTAGGCAATGGAAATGTTTCTAACCAGATTAGTGAGATAATGAGAAAGATGGAAATTGGAAGTGGTCACTGTAAATCTGATTAAATGTGAAAATGCATATGTTTTCTTTACAATTTAGTTACAAGTAATTCTGTTGAGGGGGCCCAACTTGGGGCATATGTCAAGGAAGGAGGATCATATATGAACTCAGTAAGTAAGCTGTTGAAGCTCAAATAAAAACTCAAGCAGGAGTAATTTAATTTTCTCAGCATAACATACCAATACAAATTGCCAGGTTCTTAGCTACTCTGTGATTGGACCATACATTGTAACTTAACTGAAATAATAAAATCTAGCTAACTAGTGGATTGCAGGATGGAGAAGTTGGCTTTTTAATGATTGTATACAGATTTATCATGGTTGTTCTGCCTTTGTCACTATTTTCCAATTTGGTATCACTCTGACTGTGTGATTCATTCTATTTTTTAGAAAGCAGCTCTTTATTTCTCCCAAAGTATGAACTCATTAAGATTTAAAAACCCTTTCACAAAACTCCAAGGTGAGTTTAATATTTTCTTAACCTGAGAGCTCAAGCACTATATTGAAACAAAAAATTCTAAAGGGAACCATGATGGACATGATGTAGAAACTAACAGCATTTTTCATTCATTTATTCAATGATTTTATTCAACACATACTTATTGAGTGCCTACTATGTGCTGGGCACTTTGAAAGAGTATTTTTTTATTATTTTGAGAAAAATAGAATATATCTATGCACAGTTATTTGAGACAGGAGCAAATGAAAGGGGCTGGATTCTTTCTTTCTTTTTTTTACATTTTTCCCCTTTCTACTTTTTTTTTTTTTTTAACATTTCTTCCACAGTATTGGATCTCTCTCTACAGAAATTTGAATTGAGCAGGATGGACAGAGCAGAGAAAATGCTAAGGGGAAAAAAGCCCTTTCAGGTTGTATTTGAGGTTTGCTGCTACTTGAAAAACTATCGAAACTCTCTTGGCATTTGAGGGAGAGCCTCTCCTTTCCCCACCATTGAGGATAAATAACCCACACGTATTTAATCTGTACAGTATCCCAGGAAACTAGAAATTTATGGTTTAGTATCTACTCTTGGCAAAGATTAGGCAATGGAAATGTTTCTAACCAGATTAGTGAGATAATGAGAAAGATGGAAATTGGAAGTGGTCACTGTAAATCTGATTAAATGTGAAAATGCATATGTTTTCTTTACAATTTAGTTACAAGTAATTCTGTTGAGGGGGCCCAACTTGGGGCATATGTCAAGGAAGGAGGATCATATATGAACTCAGTAAGTAAGCTGTTGAAGCTCAAATAAAAACTCAAGCAGGAGTAATTTAATTTTCTCAGCATAACATACCAATACAAATTGCCAGGTTCTTAGCTACTCTGTGATTGGACCATACATTGTAACTTAACTGAAATAATAAAATCTAGCTAACTAGTGGATTGCAGGATGGAGAAGTTGGCTTTTTAATGATTGTATACAGATTTATCATGGTTGTTCTGCCTTTGTCACTATTTTCCAATTTGGTATCACTCTGACTGTGTGATTCATTCTATTTTTTAGAAAGCAGCTCTTTATTTCTCCCAAAGTATGAACTCATTAAGATTTTAATATATGTATGATATTTTCTTGCTTAATACAAGTGCAAATTTCTCAGACCAGTAGTCCAGAAGAATTACAGGCTTCATTTATGCACTGCTATTCTAGGATTTCTGAAGATTGAGACATGACTTAGTGTCTAAACAATAAGAACAATTTCAGGACTAACCACGGTTACACTTTATGCTACTTTGTGGTCAAAATTTTCCAGGGTAATCTAAAATTGACTTTCACTGAAGTTTTCTCCTCTTTAAATTTGTGGGCAGAGATTCTTAAGGATTACACTGCACTAATTAATTACAACTGGTTAACAATGTATCAGATTTATGTTGTAACACTACTAAGAGAATGGAGTCAGTGAAGATGGATTATTGACACATCAGATAATGCCTGAAAGAGTCAGGAAAACAGGGATGTGTTCTGGTCACTCTGTCCCCCCATTTTTACACACTTCATAAATATTTTATATCTCTAAACAGATAGTCCCCACTGCAAGTGAACGGTAAACATTCTCTTATATGAAAATGAATTCGTTTTAGTGACAGGATCTAATAGTGGCCTTAATAGAAACTAGCTCCAACTATCTATTTCCTGGCAGAAGAAAGAGTTATTTAATACATACAAAATATCTTAACGTGAAAGCTAACGTGCATAAAATATTCAACTTATTTACAACATATTGCGTTTAACATAGAGGGGCTCATCCTGTGATCTGTATAGTTTATCAGGTACTTTCATATGGCTTAAGGGACAATGGGTAAAACCCTATAAAAGTGCTCCAAGCTAAAATTATTCAGGCATGTGCTGTGGTATGGACTTCTGAAGGCTAGCTTGCTCAGGTGTTGCTGTATAACATCATACTCAGAAGTACTATCTGATGATGATGATCTTAGTCTTACCTGAGGCTCAACGGGAGAGAGATGATCAGCTTCTCTAGTCAGGTACATGCCCTTTTAAAGTTTTTACAAGAGGATGTCTGCTCTCAGTACACCTGACTACTGAAGGAGATAGCACTGCACTGGACTCCCCAGCAAAAGCTCCTGTCCTTGGCTTTTTAATGATTGTATACAGATTTATCATGGTTGTTCTGCTTTGTCACTATTTTCCAATTTGGTATCACTCTGACTGTGTGATTCATTCTATTTTTTAGAAAGCAGCTCTTTATTTCTCCCAAAGTATGAACTCATTAAGATTTTAATATATGTATGATATTTTCTTGCTTAATACAAGTGCAAATTTCTCAGACCAGTAGTCCAGAAGAATTACAGGCTTCATTTATGCACTGCTATTCTAGGATTTCTGAAGATTGAGACATGACTTAGTGTCTAAACAATAAGAACAATTTCAGGACTAACCACGGTTACACTTTATGCTACTTTGTGGTCAAAATTTTCCAGGGTAATCTAAAATTGACTTTCACTGAAGTTTTCTCCTCTTTAAATTTGTGGGCAGAGATTCTTAAGGATTACACTGCACTAATTAATTACAACTGGTTAACAATGTATCAGATTTATGTTGTAACACTACTAAGAGAATGGAGTCAGTGAAGATGGATTATTGACACATCAGATAATGCCTGAAAGAGTCAGGAAAACAGGGATGTGTTCTGGTCACTCTGTCCCCCCATTTTTACACACTTCATAAATATTTTATATCTCTAAACAGATAGTCCCCACTGCAAGTGAACGGTAAACATTCTCTTATATGAAAATGAATTCGTTTTAGTGACAGGATCTAATAGTGGCCTTAATAGAAACTAGCTCCAACTATCTATTTCCTGGCAGAAGAAAGAGTTATTTAATACATACAAAATATCTTAACGTGAAAGCTAACGTGCATAAAATATTCAACTTATTTACAACATATTGCGTTTAACATAGAGGGGCTCATCCTGTGATCTGTATAGTTTATCAGGTACTTTCATATGGCTTAAGGGACAATGGGTAAAACCCTATAAAAGTGCTCCAAGCTAAAATTATTCAGGCATGTGCTGTGGTATGGACTTCTGAAGGCTAGCTTGCTCAGGTGTTGCTGTATAACATCATACTCAGAAGTACTATCTGATGATGATGATCTTAGTCTTACCTGAGGCTCAACGGGAGAAGAGATGATCAGCTTCTCTAGTCAGGTACATGCCCTTTTAAAGTTTTTTACAAGAGGATGTCTGCTCTCAGTACACCTGACTACTGAAGGAGATAGCACTGCACTGGACTCCCCCAGCAAAAGCTCCTGTCCTTAGGGTACTTTCCAGGATTATAATCTTGGGCTGTCTTTCAATACTTTTCAAAAGCTTGGTTGAGATAAATAGTAGTCACAAAGGACTTCAGGGAATCTTCCTAACCTAGGGATGGAACTCACCTCTGTTGTGGCTTCTGCATTGGAAGGCAGTTTTTTTCATCACTAGCACCACCTGGGAAGTCCTAGTAGCAGAATACTTTTTATCAAATGGGACTTTTTGTGCTGTCTGATAAATAACATGGAATCCACAGCGTTGCAATGAATAATTTGAAAATGTTGTTCTAAATGTGGGCTTCCCAGGTGACTCAGTGTTAAAGAATCTGCCTGCTAGGGCTTCCCTAGTGGTCCAGTGGGTAAGGACACCACCTTGCAGTGCAAGGGGTGCCAGTTCGATCCTGACCTGGGAAGATCCCACGTGTGGCAGAGTGGCTGGACCGATGTGCCCAATTACCAAGGCAGAACTCTGGAGTGCATGCGCCCAGAGCCGGTGCTCTGCGACAACAGAGGCTGTCGTGATGGGAGGCCCACACGGGCGAAAGAACAAAGATGGACGAACATAGATAAATGAAAGACCAATAGAAGTGACCCTCCCATCCCCCTCCCTCCCCAATTCCCCCCTCCCAAAAATAAATAAATAAAACTATTAAAAAAAAAAAATGAATCTGCCTGCTAATGCAGAAGCCTAAGAGACATGTATTTGGTCCCTGGGTCAGGAAGATTCCCTGGAGATGGAAACGCACTCCAGTATTCTTGCCTGGAAAATTGCATGAACAGAGGAGCCTGGTGGGCTACAGTCCACGGGGTTGCAAAGAGTTAGATATGACTGAGAGACCGTGTATGCACACTCGCTCTAAATTTGGGGTTGCAAGCCCAAATGTCTTTAGAGGCTTGCTCAGCTGAAGTTGTAGAGGTCTGAGTCTAAGAAATTTAGGGAGTAGTGAAGGATATACATTAGAAACAAAGACCATATTTGAGCGAAAGTCTTTGGGGAGGTATGTATGTTCTTGTTACAGTAAGTGTGTGTATGTGTGTGAGTATACACATTGGAGGGTAACTGACAAAACTGTGCAATCTAGGAGAATTATTTAATCTCTCTGAAGTTCTGTTTCCAGTTTTAAACTGGAAATATTATTATCTAACAGAAGTTTGTTGGATACTTACGTGAGATCATTCATATGAAATACTTAGGAGAGTGCCTGGCACAAAAAAAGCATTCCATAATTACTATGTAGCAACACTTACTTTATAAATGGAAGAAAATATGGCATCATGAGAGCTAATGAAAATCATCAATTTTGTTTCGGGAATTGATAACTTTATTTTTCACTTTATAACTTCATTTTTTATTCTCAAGCTATGATAAAATAAATTACATACATCATTACATTTCATCTCAAACTACTTCCAATGTGCATTTTTGCAAAAATAAGAGCACACATATACCTATAATAACATCACCATGTCTCAAAGTAAAAATTCCTAATGCCCTCCAATCCTCAGTCCCCTGTCAGACGTTGCCATTTGTCCCCAAAAGATCTTTCACAGTATGTTTTGTCCAGTGAATGATTTTAAATGGAAAAATACTTATTGAGTTGCTTTCCATATAGTTTAAACATCATTTGGCCATTATGAGCAATTAATTTTATACAAGCTGGCTAGTAGAACAGGACAAATGTTAGGCAAATGGAAAGGGCAAGGAAGAGACCTGGCTGGAACAGTCTGCTAATCTGAGCTGACAGCCAGAGCATGCTATTCATGGCAATCGGTACTTTTGCAGTTGGAATCCAATGTCACAGGATGGGGAGTCATGCTTTTAGAACTGATTTCAGCAAGTAAGATGACAATGAACAATAACACGAACTTCAACTGAGAATTCACCTCTGTTTCCATAGAAAGAAAACTGATCTAATAAATTACGCATGTGATGGTGCAAGTGGGTGACTTTGCCTCTGATCTCTTGGAGTTCCAGTGTAGTGGGCACATTCAGTTTGTGAACACCTTCAGATAGAAAGGAGTTGTCCTGTGAGGTGAAAAACAGAGGAGCATAAAAAGCAAAGTTAATTTTAAAAATGTTCGTTTTCTAACATTTCCTGTGTCATTAACTGGTAAGAGCCAACTAAAAAGATTCAGCACCAGGAAGATACGTTGATGCAAAGGAGTAAAATGTTAGTAAAGTAAGTGCAGTTTAAAATGTAAATCTTCAGTTAGAAAATGATAAGGCAAAGGGGTTATTTTTTGCTTTACAAATATGAATGTTGTTTGCTGTTGACATATATTTCCACCACTTGTGGCTTTGTACTTTGTGAGAGACTCACAACAGAGAAAAGATAAACAAGAATAAAACAGCATTGGTTGGGCTTCCCCTGGTGGTCCAGTGGGTAAGGACACCGCCTTGCAGTGCAAGGGGCGCCGGTTCTATCCCTGGTCTGGGAAGATCCCACGTGCTGCGGAGCAGCTGGACTGATGTGTCCAATTACCGAGTCGAGCTCTGGAGCACATGCGCCCAGAGCCGGCGCTCTGCAACAATAGAGGCCACTGTGATGGGAGGCCCACATGGGTCAAAGAACAAAGATGGATGAAAATAGATAAATGAAAGACCAATAGAAGTGGCGCGCCCACTCCTCTCCCTCCCCAACCCATCCCCTGCCCTAAATAAATAAATAAATAAATCTTTAAAAAAAAAAAAAAAAAGACAGCATTGGTTGTTTAATTTACTGTAGCCTGAGGTTTTCCAAGCTAGCCATTGGTTGTAGTGAATCCCCGCAAATTTCTGATCTTTGAAGATAAGGCTAAATTTGTTAGTCATCTCTTTTTCCTCTCCTAATTCTCCATAACATGCACCCCACTACACACACACACACAGAGCCACTAACACACAGTCCTTGTTAGAAACAATTTGACAACTTTAAGAATCATCAGTATGATTTATGCTGTCACAGGAAGCAATCGATTTCTTATGTGTCTGGCAAGCTGGAATCAAGTCAGATGTTTGAACCATTCCTTATTTTGTGTTCTTCCTTGTTTCCTCTGCTCTGTGTTTTTTCATTCTAAGCATTGTTTTTTTGAGTGATCACATTTATTAGTTTCAAATATGTTGAGTTTTCTCCTTCAAAAATATAATGAAGTCTATGTGCATTTATGCACATTGAAATAATGGAGCATCTATTATTCATCAGGTCCTTTTATAGGCACTGGGAATCCAATAGGAAACAAGACAGACTAGCATATCTATCCTCATGGATCTTGCATCCTAGAGCAGGGAGAGGGAAAATCACCACACTGACCAAAATCAACAGGTAGGTGAGAAATACAATAGTCAATGGAGAAAAGTAAGTCAAGAAGGAAGAAAGGGAGTTCTGGTGAAGTGTGAGTGGAGAGAGCAGCCACAGTTAGGAATAGGGTAGATGGGGAAGGCTATTTATGCTGGACACCTTGTTTAGGGGCTCTGTTTACTAGAGGAAAGAGGAGAATTACATGTATACTTACTCTAACAGTAGTTTACAACAAAATTGAGAGGAAAGAACAGAAATTTCCCATATACCCACCTCCAACACATGCATAGCTTCCCCAATATATCAACATCACTCATCACTGTGGCAATTTTTTTTTTTTTTACCAAGTATGAATCTACGCTGACACATGACCTACCGCCCATAGTTAGTATTAGGGCTGCATCTTAGTGTTTCACATTCTGTAGGTTTGGAGAAAGATAAAATAATCAGTGTCTACCATTATAGTGTTACACGTATTTTCACTGCCCTGAAAAATCTCCACTCTTTGCCCATTCATCCTTCCCCAAACTCCTGACAACCACCCATCTTTCTACGGACTCCATAGTTTTGGCTTTTCCAGAATGTCATATCGTTGGAATCACATTGTGTGTAGACTTTTCCGATGACTTTCTTTCACTTAGTGTCATGCATGTATGTTTTTTTCTTTTTGTGGCTTGATGGCACGCTTCTTTTTAGCAGTGAATAGTATTCAATCATTTGGATGTACTACAGTTTATCCATTCACATACTGAAGGAAATGTTGGTTGCTTCCAAGTTTTGGTAATTGTGAACAAAGCTGCTGTAAACATCTGTCAACTACGATGAATGGACAACAAGGGCATTTGCCATCTGCCTCTGCTGAGATGAAGCACTGTGCCTTAGGAGCTGCTGACTTTTCAATACCCTCTGGAGGAAATCAGGGTGGGGCAAGGCACTCTGTGCTTTGGGGAATCTAGTGGAGCAGGTCTTTAGATAGGTAAATGACTTCTAGGAACAGCTTTTATTATCTCAATCCTTGCATCTCCCCACAACAAGAAAAGCGCTAAAATCCTTCTTGAAGATATCACATCCTCATGACAGGCACAAGCCATTTGTAAAACAAAAGCCTTTGAAAAAACCCTTTGTTTAATAGTGTTTGAACTTCCCCACACCAAACTCCTTATATTGACTTTCCACCCTATCCTTTGGAGCAGTCTCTCAGAGCTTTCTGGGGTGCCTTTTTTCCCCCCCTCCTAGGCTGCATGGGTTCCCAATTATGACACCTTGTTTAGGGGCTCTGTTTACTAGAGGAAAGAGGAGAATTACATGTATACTTACTCTAACAGTAGTTTACAACAAAATTGAGAGGAAAGAACAGAAATTTCCCATATACCCACCTCCAACACATGCATAGCTTCCCCAATATATCAACATCACTCATCACTGTGGCAATTTTTTTTTTTTTTACCAAGTATGAATCTACGCTGACACATGACCTACCGCCCATAGTTAGTATTAGGGCTGCATCTTAGTGTTTCACATTCTGTAGGTTTGGAGAAAGATAAAATAATCAGTGTCTACCATTATAGTGTTACACGTATTTTCACTGCCCTGAAAAATCTCCACTCTTTGCCCATTCATCCTTCCCCAAACTCCTGACAACCACCCATCTTTCTACGGACTCCATAGTTTTGGCTTTTCCAGAATGTCATATCGTTGGAATCACATTGTGTGTAGACTTTTCCGATGACTTTCTTTCACTTAGTGTCATGCATGTATGTTTTTTTCTTTTTGTGGCTTGATGGCACGCTTCTTTTTAGCAGTGAATAGTATTCAATCATTTGGATGTACTACAGTTTATCCATTCACATACTGAAGGAAATGTTGGTTGCTTCCAAGTTTTGGTAATTGTGAACAAAGCTGCTGTAAACATCTGTCAACTACGATGAATGGACAACAAGGGCATTTGCCATCTGCCTCTGCTGAGATGAAGCACTGTGCCTTAGGAGCTGCTGACTTTTCAATACCCTCTGGAGGAAATCAGGGTGGGGCAAGGCACTCTGTGCTTTGGGGAATCTAGTGGAGCAGGTCTTTAGATAGGTAAATGACTTCTAGGAACAGCTTTTATTATCTCAATCCTTGCATCTCCCCACAACAAGAAAAGCGCTAAAATCCTTCTTGAAGATATCACATCCTCATGACAGGCACAAGCCATTTGTAAAACAAAAGCCTTTGAAAAAACCCTTTGTTTAATAGTGTTTGAACTTCCCCACACCAAACTCCTTATATTGACTTTCCACCCTATCCTTTGGAGCAGTCTCTCAGAGCTTTCTGGGGTGCTGCCTCCTAGGCTGCAGTCCCAATTATGTCCCAAATAAAACTCAACCCACAACTCTCAAGTTGTTTTATCTTTTTTAGTTGGCACATCCATGTGCAGACTTTTGTATGGACATGGGTTTCAACTTCTGTGGGTTAATATCAAGGAGCTTAAGGGCTGAATCATATGGTAAGAGTATATTTAGTTTTATAAAAATTGCAATTCCTAGCAGCATTCCTGGCAGCAACATTGATAGTTTCTATGCTTCACGTCCTTGCCAGTGTTTGGTGTTATCAGTGTTCCAAATTTTAGCCATTCCAATAGGTGTGTAGAGGTATCTCCTTGTTTAAATTTGTCTTTCCTTGATAACATATGATATGGAGCATCTTAATGCTTATTTGTGTGTTGGCTTATATGCTTATTTTCCATCTGTATATCTTCTTTGGTGAGATGCTTATTCTTAAGGACTTTCACTTATTTTTAATCTAGTATTTTGTTGTCTCATTGTTAATCTTTAATATTGGATAAAATTTTATGCATTTTTGGCAAACATTTTCTCTCAGTCCCTTAGTCCATGGCTTATTTTCTTATTCTCTATCTCTTTTTGGCTGGGCTGGGCAGTATGCAGAATCATTGTTTCCCAACAAGGGATCTAGCCTGTGCCCTTGTATTAGGAGTCTGGAGTCTTAATCATAGAACTGCCAGGGAAGTCCTTCTTATTTAACTTAGGAATTATCAATTTGGGAATTGTCAGTGTAGTATCTCAAGTGATGAGGTTGAATGAGATCACTAAAGAAGTGAATTCAAACGGAGAAGAGGTCCAGTGATACTCATGTTTTAAAGACTGGACATATGGTATGAGAACATATGGTATGAAATGATTTACATTTTATATGACATCATTTAATTTAAGTGCTTTGTTTTATATGAAAACAGATGTATGAAATGATTCACGGTTTAAGGACTGTACATATGTTATGAAAACCACAAGAGGAAGAAGGAGACATCACTGAGGTAAGAGGAAAACCAGGAAATGATGGTGACCTAGGAAGAAAGTAAAAAAAATATTTTGAGAAAGAGAGTGTGATCAGTAGAATCAAATGCTATTGATAGGTCAAGCAAAATGATGGCTGTTTTTGGAATACAGGGTAATTGGCAACTTAACAGAAGCTGTTCTTCATAGTATTTGAAGAAAAATTGATCTGGAGTGAATTCAAGAGGGTGTGAGGGTGTGGAGATAAGGAATAGAAGACAATGAATAAAGACAACTCTTTTGTGTGTGTGTGTGTGTGTGTGTGTGTGTGCGTGTGTGTGTGCTTCTAAGTCATCTACTTTTATTTTTCATCCATCTTTATTATTCTTTGGCCTGTGTTGACCTCCCATCACAGTGGCCTCTCTTGTTGCAGAGCACTGGCTCTGGGAGCATGTGCTCCAGAGCACTGGCTTGTAATTGGACATACTGGTTCAGTTGTTCTTAGGCATGTGGGATCTTCCTGGACCAGGGATTGAACCTGTGCCCCTTGTACTTCAAGGCGAGCTCTTTACCCAATGGACCACCAGGGAAGCCTCGAGACAACTCTTTTGAGACATTTAACTTAAAGAAGAAAATGGGACAGCTGTGGAGAGGGTTGGGAGAACCAAGAGAATACAGTCAGTTTTTATGTTAGAAATAGAAGCATGTTCATATGCAAGATGAAAGAGTCCAGAAGATAGGGAAAGCTGAAGCTTCAGAGACACAGGAGAAAGTTTGGATTAAGTAGACAAGAGAAGGCAAGACTGGGACTCCCCTGGCTGTCCAGTGGTTAAGCCTCCACTTCCAATGCAAGGGTCTTGGGTTTAGATCCCTGGTCAGGGAACTAAGATCCTGCATGCCATGTGACAAAGTCAAAAATAAATAAATAAACAAACCAGCTAAGTTCTTCAAATAAAGAGAAGAGTCAAGACTTAGTAAATAGGTAAAAGATTTGACCAGTTAAAAGTATAGACAAATCAGCCACAGTAATGAGAGAGATTGTAGGGCATAGATATAGGAAGGTGGGTAGGCACAAGGGTGTAAGCATGCAGATGTAATCTTCAGATTGTTTCCTTTCATTTGATGAAATAAAGTTATTGACCTAAATTAATGGGGGAATTGAAGTGAAGGCTTTGAGGAGAAAAATAGGTACAGATATGTCATCAGGAGAGTGGCAGAGCAAGGACTAGAGAAATACAGTATTCGATCAGGAGTATTAATTACAGTATTATTACAGTAATACAGTATTAAGGAGCCACTTAATGGAAGACATGATGAGTTTAAAGTGCTTCTGATCTGCACGTGTCATCATTACCACATTCTGTCATCTAAGTGCAGGCCTAGAGTAGGCAGAGGGCTAGTGTTTGGGTTTTGCTAAGTGAATATCATAAAACAAGAGAGGGGAATGATTATAATAATTGGTCATGGATTTTATGCTGGTGAATTGACTGAGTAAAGGAAAGTGAGAGGAACCTGGGAGGCAAGGAAAATGTAATATGATCAAAGTATTACTGTTTTTTCTGGGGTTAAAGGATTGTTGGTGTTGGAGTACCCATTATTTTCTTACTTCTGCTGTAGCAAATGACCCCAGAATTAGCAGTTTAAAGCAGCACAAATTTGCTGTGCCACCATCTTGGACATGACAGGTCCAAAATATGCCTCAATGGACCAAAATCAGGGTGACAGGAAGAGTGAGCTTCTTTTTGGAGGCTTTTGCAACCCCATGGACTGTAGCTCGCCACGCTTCCCTTTCCATGGAATTCTCTAGGCAAGGATACTGGAGTGGCTAGCCATTCCCTTCTCCAGGGGATCTTCCAAACCCAGGGATCAAAATGGACCCCCTGTATTGCAGACAGATTCTCTGCATTTTCATGTTATTTCCCAAACAAATCCCCATTTTTCTACCCTCACAACTGCTGACCTATAGTACATACCCTCTTTTCATTACTTGCATGAGATATTAGGAAAATTTTCAAAAATGCATTTATGTCTTTAGTCTCACTTCTAATTAACCAGCTTAGTTAGTGAAAGAAGTATGGATTCTTAAATCAGATTGTTCTCAGTTTGCATATTGGCTTTGAAACTTACTGTTAGACAAGAAAAAAGATAATTAAAGCATGCAGATGTAATCTTCAGATTGTTTCCTTTCATTTGATGAAATAAAGTTATTGACCTAAATTAATGGGGGAATTGAAGTGAAGGCTTTGAGGAGAAAAATAGGTACAGATATGTCATCAGGAGAGTGGCAGAGCAAGGACTAGAGAAATACAGTATTCGATCAGGAGTATTAATTACAGTATTATTACAGTAATACAGTATTAAGGAGCCACTTAATGGAAGACATGATGAGTTTAAAGTGCTTCTGATCTGCACGTGTCATCATTACCACATTCTGTCATCTAAGTGCAGGCCTAGAGTAGGCAGAGGGCTAGTGTTTGGGTTTTGCTAAGTGAATATCATAAAACAAGAGAGGGGAATGATTATAATAATTGGTCATGGATTTTATGCTGGTGAATTGACTGAGTAAAGGAAAGTGAGAGGAACCTGGGAGGCAAGGAAAATGTAATATGATCAAAGTATTACTGTTTTTTCTGGGGTTAAAGGATTGTTGGTGTTGGAGTACCCATTATTTTCTTACTTCTGCTGTAGCAAATGACCCCAGAATTAGCAGTTTAAAGCAGCACAAATTTGCTGTGCCACCATCTTGGACATGACAGGTCCAAAATATGCCTCAATGGACCAAAATCAGGGTGACAGGAAGAGTGAGCTTCTTTTTGGAGGCTTTTTGCAACCCCATGGACTGTAGCTCGCCACGCTTCCCTTTCCATGGAATTCTCTAGGCAAGGATACTGGAGTGGCTAGCCATTCCCTTCTCCAGGGGATCTTCCAAACCCAGGGATCAAAATGGACCCCCTGTATTGCAGACAGATTCTCTGCATTTTCATGTTATTTCCCAAACAAATCCCCATTTTTCTACCCTCACAACTGCTGACCTATAGTACATACCCTCTTTTCATTACTTGCATGAGATATTAGGAAAATTTTCAAAAATGCATTTATGTCTTTAGTCTCACTTCTAATTAACCAGCTTAGTTAGTGAAAGAAGTATGGATTCTTAAATCAGATTGTTCTCAGTTTGCATATTGGCTTTGAAACTTACTGTTAGACAAGAAAAAAGATAATTAAAGCATTAAGATTTAAAATTTTCCTCACTTGTCAAACTGGGACACAATAAAAATTACCTTCTTTACAAGATTATTGTTAGAATTAAATGAAAAGCACCTAGCTCATTCATGGTGTTAAATGATGTCCAATTAATGTTAGTTTCCTTCTTTCTCTTATATTTCTAGAGTAGTCCTTCTATAATGCAGATTTGTTTGTACTATTCTACTGTGAAAAATAATCTCAAATGGATTCTCCTGGACCATGGAATGGCAAACAATTCGCTACCATGACATACAGATTTCACCATCTGGCTATTAGTAGGAAAACCAATTGATTCTGAACTCCAAATTGTGAGAGATGTAAGGCTTTAAGCACTGAAAATCCAGTGAGAATTTTCAGTTGAAGTTGAGTTACTTAGACCTGGAGACAAATCAAATTAAAGGTATTTTCTAATTGGACCTGTTGTCCCACCTGGTTTGGGGTGGTCCATTAAGCTTAGGTATGAGGTATAAGGCTGAGAAAGCACAGAAATAGAGGTCTAGGATAGTACTTCACATGTGCTTACTGGCACATGAAAGAGATTAATCAGAAGCCTGTTGCTACATTTTTGAGCTTTCTGTTATCAATGAAACAGTGTCAATGAGAAAGAACCTTTGAATGTTCAAGCTATCAAACAAATTTCAGGCCACCAAGCTTATTCTAAAGGAAAATGAGCTGTGAAAACTGGGCACCCCTAAAGGATGGCATTCTTCTGGTGAAGAATGATGGAAAATGAGGAAACTTCTAAGAGGATGAGTCAGGAGCCATGAAGAACAGTGAAAAATGAAGCATACTTCCCTGAAGGCAAAAGCATGGTCTAATTGAGCAACCAAATGCTAGGACAGGAACCCACATTCATTCATTCACCAGATTGACTCAATGGGATTTCAGAGTCACCACAGATATATGCAGCGCTACATTCCATTGCATGAGATATTAGGAAAATTTTCAAAAATGCATTTATGTCTTTAGTCTCACTTCTAATTAACCAGCTTAGTTAGTGAAAGAAGTATGGATTCTTAAATCAGATTGTTCTCAGTTTGCATATTGGCTTTGAAACTTACTGTTAGACAAGAAAAAAGATAATTAAAGCATTAAGATTTAAAATTTTCCTCACTTGTCAAACTGGGACACAATAAAAATTACCTTCTTTACAAGATTATTGTTAGAATTAAATGAAAAGCACCTAGCTCATTCATGGTGTTAAATGATGTCCAATTAATGTTAGTTTCCTTCTTTCTCTTATATTTCTAGAGTAGTCCTTCTATAATGCAGATTTGTTTGTACTATTCTACTGTGAAAAATAATCTCAAATGGATTCTCCTGGACCATGGAATGGCAAACAATTCGCTACCATGACATACAGATTTCACCATCTGGCTATTAGTAGGAAAACCAATTGATTCTGAACTCCAAATTGTGAGAGATGTAAGGCTTTAAGCACTGAAAATCCAGTGAGAATTTTCAGTTGAAGTTGAGTTACTTAGACCTGGAGACAAATCAAATTAAAGGTATTTTCTAATTGGACCTGTTGTCCCACCTGGTTTGGGGTGGTCCATTAAGCTTAGGTATGAGGTATAAGGCTGAGAAAGCACAGAAATAGAGGTCTAGGATAGTACTTCACATGTGCTTACTGGCACATGAAAGAGATTAATCAGAAGCCTGTTGCTACATTTTTGAGCTTTCTGTTATCAATGAAACAGTGTCAATGAGAAAGAACCTTTGAATGTTCAAGCTATCAAACAAATTTCAGGCCACCAAGCTTATTCTAAAGGAAAATGAGCTGTGAAAACTGGGCACCCCTAAAGGATGGCATTCTTCTGGTGAAGAATGATGGAAAATGAGGAAACTTCTAAGAGGATGAGTCAGGAGCCATGAAGAACAGTGAAAAATGAAGCATACTTCCCTGAAGGCAAAAGCATGGTCTAATTGAGCAACCAAATGCTAGGACAGGAACCCACATTCATTCATTCACCAGATTGACTCAATGGGATTTCAGAGTCACCACAGATATATGCAGCGCTTGTTCTTTCCTTCTTCAAATGAGCATATTTATTTTGGTTTTTCTGTCCCTGATCCATACTCTATACCCATATCCACTCTATATCCACATCCAGGTTTCCCCAGTGAATCAGTGGTAAAAATCTGTCTGTAATACAGGAGACACAGGTTCTGGGTCGGGAAGATCTCCTGGAGAAGGAAATGTCTACTCACTCTAGTTTTCTTGTCTGGAGAATCTCATGGACAGAGGAACTGGCAGGCTGTCTGTAGTCTGTGGGGTATCAGAGTCAGACATGATTAAGCAACTGAGCATGCACAGACATATCTGTATATATCATGCAAATATACTTTTTTTTTTTTTTTTTTATAGTACATATAGAATCACCAGGAACAGCATTTGCACTTGAAGACTGCACATCTCCTGGAGATTCTTGACTTTGGGTTAGAGGCAGTGACTAAATGAGACTTTGAGTGTCTCCTTTCGGGAAGATGACAAAGATACTCTCTATGTGGAGAGAGCAAAAGCATAGTCAAAACAGGGGTGTCAAAGACTGGTTAGTTGTTCATAAACATTGATTTTATTTGGCAAACAGCTAGATATTCCTCCACAGCCTTTTTACAGGTGGGGCTATGTGAGTAATTTCTGCTCATGGGATTGAGGGTAGAAATGCTGTCCACCACTGTCAGGATGACCCCTCACAAGATTCTCTCCTTTGTCCATTAGCTTAGTATGAGGTAAAGCAAACAGAAATAGAGAATAGTACTTCACATGTGCTTACTGGCACATGAAAGAGATTAATCAGAAGCCTGTTGCTACATTTTTGAGCTTTCTGTTATCAATGAAACAGTGTCAATGAGAAAGAACCTTTGAATGTTCAAGCTATCAAACAAATTTCAGGCCACCAAGCTTATTCTAAAGGAAAATGAGCTGTGAAAACTGGGCACCCCTAAAGGATGGCATTCTTCTGGTGAAGAATGATGGAAAATGAGGAAACTTCTAAGAGGATGAGTCAGGAGCCATGAAGAACAGTGAAAAATGAAGCATACTTCCCTGAAGGCAAAAGCATGGTCTAATTGAGCAACCAAATGCTAGGACAGGAACCCACATTCATTCATTCACCAGATTGACTCAATGGGATTTCAGAGTCACCACAGATATATGCAGCGCTTGTTCTTTCCTTCTTCAAATGAGCATATTTATTTTGGTTTTTCTGTCCCTGATCCATACTCTATACCCATATCCACTCTATATCCACATCCAGGTTTCCCCAGTGAATCAGTGGTAAAAATCTGTCTGTAATACAGGAGACACAGGTTCTGGGTCGGGAAGATCTCCTGGAGAAGGAAATGTCTACTCACTCTAGTTTTCTTGTCTGGAGAATCTCATGGACAGAGGAACTGGCAGGCTGTCTGTAGTCTGTGGGGTATCAGAGTCAGACATGATTAAGCAACTGAGCATGCACAGACATATCTGTATATATCATGCAAATATACTTTTTTTTTTTTTATAGTACATATAGAATCACCAGGAACAGCATTTGCACTTGAAGACTGCACATCTCCTGGAGATTCTTGACTTTGGGTTAGAGGCAGTGACTAAATGAGACTTTGAGTGTCTCCTTTCGGGAAGATGACAAAGATACTCTCTATGTGGAGAGAGCAAAAGCATAGTCAAAACAGGGGTGTCAAAGACTGGTTAGTTGTTCATAAACATTGATTTTATTTGGCAAACAGCTAGATATTCCTCCACAGCCTTTTTACAGGTGGGGCTATGTGAGTAATTTCTGCTCATGGGATTGAGGGTAGAAATGCTGTCCACCACTGTCAGGATGACCCCTCACAAGATTCTCTCTCCCTTTGTCTTCTGGCTACTGCTGAAGGTCAGCCAGAAGCCTTAAGGCCCTAGGATGTGGCCAAACCCCTAAATGCAAGAAAGCTTGAACAATTGCCTGCACCAGAGCCTTCTTGATAACCCTCATAACACGGTTGTACAAGCAAGAAGTGAACTTTTACTATGACAAGCCACTGAGATTTTCGTTTCCATAGGGGTTAACCTCCTTGGCCCAGTACACTTGAATTCCAGAGCCAGAGACTTTCTAGCTCACCTTGGAGTTAATTGTGGCCATATGGCTCACTTGCTATTGTTGTTGTTCAGTTGCTAAATCATGTCTGACTCTTTATGACCCCATGGACTGCAGCATGCCAGCCTCCCCTGTTTTCCCTATATTCTGGAGTTTGCTCAAATTCATGTCCTTTGAGTCAGTGATGCTATCCAACCATATCATTCTCAGGACTTCCAGGTGGCACAGTAGTAAAGAATTCACCTGCCAGTGCAGGAGACAAGAGATGTGGGTTTGATCCCTGAGTAAGAAAGGTTTCCTGGAGGAGAAATGGCAACCCACTTCAGTATTCTTGCCTGGAAAATTCCATGGAGAGAGGAGCCTGGTGAGGCTTCAGTCCATGGGGTCACGAAGAGTCAGACATGATTGAGCAATTGAGCATAAAGGCCTTTGACGTATGCCTCACTTTAAACACTGGGGCATAGGAATGTTTTGGGTTTTATTACCAGAAAATGGAGTATGAATAGATGCATAGTGTTCCATTTGCACTTGAAGACTGCACATCTCCTGGAGATTCTTGACTTTGGTTAGAGGCAGTGACTAAATGAGACTTTGAGTGTCTCCTTTCGGGAAGATGACAAAGATACTCTCTATGTGGAGAGAGCAAAAGCATAGTCAAAACAGGGGTGTCAAAGACTGGTTAGTTGTTCATAAACATTGATTTTATTTGGCAAACAGCTAGATATTCCTCCACAGCCTTTTACAGGTGGGGCTATGTGAGTAATTTCTGCTCATGGGATTGAGGGTAGAAATGCTGTCCACCACTGTCAGGATGTCCCCTCACAAGTGTCGCTCCCCCTTTGTCTTCGGGCTACTGCTGAAGGTCAGCCAGAAGCCTTAAGGCCCTAGGATGTGGCCAAACCCCTAAATGCAAGAAAGCTTGAACAATTGCCTGCACCAGAGCCTTCTTGATAACCCTCATAACACGGTTGTACAAGCAAGAAGTGAACTTTTACTATGACAAGCCACTGAGATTTTCGTTTCCATAGGGGTTAACCTCCTTGGCCCAGTACACTTGAATTCCAGAGCCAGAGACTTTCTAGCTCACCTTGGAGTTAATTGTGGCCATATGGCTCACTTGCTATTGTTGTTGTTCAGTTGCTAAATCATGTCTGACTCTTTATGACCCCATGGACTGCAGCATGCCAGCCTCCCCTGTTTTCCCTATATTCTGGAGTTTGCTCAAATTCATGTCCTTTGAGTCAGTGATGCTATCCAACCATATCATTCTCAGGACTTCCAGGTGGCACAGTAGTAAAGAATTCACCTGCCAGTGCAGGAGACAAGAGATGTGGGTTTGATCCCTGAGTAAGAAAGGTTTCCCTGGAGGAGAAATGGCAACCCACTTCAGTATTCTTGCCTGGAAAATTCCATGGAGAGAGGAGCCTGGTGAGGCTTCAGTCCATGGGGTCACGAAGAGTCAGACATGATTGAGCAATTGAGCATACAGGCCTTTGACGTATGCCTCACTTTAAACACTGGGGCATAGGAATGTTACATTCTTTCATCTAACGGATTCATTAAACTCTGTCCCATTGAATTTCTCTCCCCCTGTCATATGACTGACTGTGTTCTAGAAAATGGAGTATGAATAGATGCATAGTGTTCCATTTGCAGGCCAGTATGACCCTCCAAATTCTCTCACCTTGTCTGAGTGGATGCAAAAAATTATGGTGCCTTACGAGACAACAGAGCCTCTGAAGGAAGGAGCCTATGTTCCTGGATTACTGTGGGGAGAAAAGTCATGTGTCAGTCAGAAATATCCACTATATATGAGTGACAAGTAAACTTTTGTTTATGTTTGTATCCATCTCAAGTCTTTTTGTAATAGCACTTAACATTTATCCTAAGTCATAAATGGGTCCTATTCCTTTATGTTTCCATTGATTGCATGTTTGTCCCTCCCTGACTTTCTTTCTTCTTTTTGTTTTTTTTTCATGCAGTGAAAAGTTTATTAAAGTAAGAAAGGATACGGAAAACCTTCCAGCATAGACACTGGAAGGGGGATAGAAGAGTATCCACATTTGCCAGTTTTAAGCATGACAATTTGTATCTTCCAGTCAGTTACCAAAACAATAAATCAAGAGTATCTTAAGGTTGTAAAGGCTTTGTGGGTCCACACCCACAACATTAACATGAGATTAGGACAGTCTCCAGGACTCAGGGATAGGTGAGACATTCTAATGTAAATGCCCAGATTAACATAAGACTAGAAGTTCTCAGTTTCAACACTGAAGATCTTTGTATTTATTTTCCCTTGTCCTTCCTCTTCTCCTCCTTGTCCTTGGGACTGGCTGACCTCCTTGCCAAATCTACTTATGTGCCACTTTTATTCCCACCCTTTGTCTTTTAGGAAAATTATGTTGCCAGGGGAAGGGGGCAATAGCCGATCTGGCTTCTTCAGGCTGAGCAGGGGCGTGGTCCCTAAATTATTGAGACAACATATTCTCCTTACCCTTTATTAGGGTCTTTGATCCAGCGGTCCCAAGTAATAGCTGGAGGAGGTTGTAGGAGCCTGAACTATCATTTGTAACTTAAAAGCATTTAGACAGTTGGAGACAAATTCTACCGTGTAATTACAGATACAAGGAGCAAATAGCAAAAACAAAACAATCGATTATTACAGAAACTCTTTTTCTTAAAGTGGAAAAATCTGCCTTCTCATAGTAGAAGTCTAAAGAAGAAGAGTGTGGTCCACATATCTAGCAGTGATTTGTCTGAGTCGGTGGCCGCATACTCGCAATGTTGAAAAAAGCTGAAAGCTGGGTAACACGGTTAGTTAATTTTAAGGCTTCAGGATCCATGACAGTATCTGTGTCCAAAAATGGCCTGTCATATAGACATTTGATTTAAGAAGCTCCCTCCCTGACTTCTTCACTTGAAAATTCCTACCCAGTCTTCAAAATCTGTCTCAAATCTCAATGACTCTCTACATTTTTCTCAATTCCTGAGCAGTTATTTATTCTCTCCTCCAGGAGAGAACAATTTTGTATATCTCTATTATCGTCTTATATTATCCAATTATAATTATTAATTTGCACGTCAGTCTTCCCTTCTTGGACACTTATATCATAGAGGGCAGGTGTTTATATTTCTCTGTTTCTACCATGACTCACACATGAGCCATGTGTACATGGTTTAAAAATGAACAAAATTATTTGTATTAAGATGTATTGTCATCTTACATGGTCAAAAATCCTGAAATGCTTTATGGGTATTGAATATATACTGAAGAAGTATCAGACTAAAAATATAATGTAAACTTCATTTAAAGCAAATTCAGCTTTGGAATAAATAGAACACATTACATCAGTTAGATGTTATTGGACATGACTGGAATCCTAATAATGCCATGACCTCAGTGAAAGGGAACAGAGAATGCTATAACAGAGTATATTTTTCCCACATCTCTCAGGTTAAGACAGGATTTTAATTATTCCTACACTAATCTATCAATTATTCACAAACCCGGTGATCTGAGTGCCCTATCTCCATTCTTATCAGAGTAAGGCTTCTGGCCTCCTCACAGTCACCACAGCGTGTGCTTTGTCTGGGCTGTTCAAATGATATCAGTTTAGAATTTTGCAGAGGTTTCTTACCACTTTGGTGTTTTATGGCCAAATAGAAACTTTTATTCCCTCAAATGAATTACAGATGGGAGAGGAAGCCATTTTGGAGAAAGGTAGTAATATTCGATTTCAGATCCTAATAAACAAAAGAAAACAAGTTATACACAAAGCTCAGTTTCCATTGGAGTTATGTATGGGCCAACTCCAAAAACAAGGAGCAAATAGCAAAAACAAAACAATCGATTATTAAAAATTTTTAAGTGGAAAATCTGCCTTCTCATAGTAGAAGTCTAAAGAAGAAGAGTCTGGTCCACATATCTAGCAGTGATTTGTCTGAGTCGGTGGCCGCATACCGCAATGTTGAAAAAGCTGAAAGCTGGGTAACACGGTTAGTTAATTTTAAGGCTTCAGGATCCATGACAGTATCTGTGTCCAAAAATGGCCTGTCATATAGACATTTGATTTAAGAAGCTCCCTCCCTGACTTCTTCACTTGAAAATTCCTACCCAGTCTTCAAAATCTGTCTCAAATCTCAATGACTCTCTACATGTTTCGCAATTCCTGAGCAGTTATTTATTCTCTCCTCCAGGAGAGAACAATTTTGTATATCTCTATTATCGTCTTATATTATCCAATTATAATTATTAATTTGCACGTCAGTCTTCCCTTCTTGGACACTTATATCATAGAGGGCAGGTGTTTATATTTCTCTGTTTCTACCATGACTCACACACATGAGCCATGTGTACATGGTTTAAAAATGAACAAAATTATTTGTATTAAGATGTATTGTCATCTTACATGGTCAAAAATCCTGAAATGCTTTATGGGTATTGAATATATACTGAAGAAGTATCAGACTAAAAATATAATGTAAACTTCATTTAAAGCAAATTCAGCTTTGGAATAAATAGAACACATTACATCAGTTAGATGTTATTGGACATGACTGGAATCCTAATAATGCCATGACCTCAGTGAAAGGGAACAGAGAATGCTATAACAGAGTATATTTTTCCCACATCTCTCAGGTTAAGACAGGATTTTAATTATTCCTACACTAATCTATCAATTATTCACAAACCCGGTGATCTGAGTGCCCTATCTCCATTCTTATCAGAGTAAGGCTTCTGGCCTCCTCACAGTCACCACAGCGTGTGCTTTGTCTGGGCTGTTCAAATGATATCAGTTTAGAATTTTGCAGAGGTTTCTTACCACTTTGGTGTTTTATGGCCAAATAGAAACTTTTATTCCCTCAAATGAATTACAGATGGGAGAGGAAGCCATTTTGGAGAAAGGTAGTAATATTCGATTTCAGATCCTAATAAACAAAAGAAAACAAGTTATACACAAAGCTCAGTTTCCATTGGATTGTCTCATGTATGACTTGTGTGAGTTCCAAGAGTCTTCTCATAAAGTTTTACCTTAGTACTTAAAAAAAATTGAATGCCAAAAATATGAATCAGATGTTTTTGCAATGACTGAATTCTCAAAAATTGTATTTTCATTATAGCAAATTGAATGTAGTGAAAATAGCATAGATTTAAAAGAAATAGCTCATTGGCTCTGGATGGAAAATATCTCAGATAAAATGCTATCATCAGATCAATTCTGTTTATATTTATGGATAATATCATAAGGATTGATCACCAAAAGGCAAACAAGATGGATCAAAATATCATGAATTTAACAGCCAGGGCCTTTAATTTACTATTTGTGTCTTTTTCTACATCCTTTCTTAACACTTGTAAAGCTCCTCTTAAGTGCTTTGTAGATTACCTTTAAATGACAGCACCAGATATTACATGTATTTGTGAACAAGCTAATAGATGCCTGACACTGTTTACACCAAGTTGCCTATATCCTTTGTACGTATGATTAACTTCTTATAAGATATAACTACTGAGTTTCACATGGTATTTTGAAATGTCACCATTTTAAGTAAAGATAAGCTTAAAGAGAGAGATTAGCTGAGTTGTATGCTTATTACAATAAAACAATAAAAACTCATCTAGAATTACAATTTCCCAGCCTCTATTATTGCCTATTGTCTACGATTGAACATGTAGAGGATGTAAACAGCATGGAGGTTAAAAGAGTGTAGTGTTACTTATCATCTCACTAATAAGTAAGAAGTCTACTTTGTCTCTCCTCATTTTCTTTTCAAAAAAGCTACCAAACAACTGAAAGAGTGGATCACCCTCAGATGTTTTCTGTTTGTTACCTACCCTGTTGTGTTGCTCTGGGCAAACTATACCACGATTCACTATTGTAGGGGGAAAAAGATAACAATGATGGACCTCAAAGGTTTTGCTTTTTTAAATCATTTTTGAAATGTTAAAGTGACCTTAAAAATTAATAGATCAGCTATGCTTATTTTCAACATAAGAGCACACTCTTTCTGGCTTAACGATACCAAACACCAACAATCTAGGTTTTACTAATATCCTCTATACTTATATACCGGTTAAAAAGAAAAAAGAGACTGTTCTTGTAAGAGAAATAGTCAAGAATCATTCTGAATTCTCTGAGTCAAGATGGAAATCCAGAAAGGTAAATGTTGGTATGAAATTCCATAGCCTGAATTTCACATTCTCTTTGATGCCTTAAATATTTGTATTCAAGTTTTTGAAGTATTTAACTCATGATCTCTTCTAGCACAGTATGTATAAACTTCCCCTTCTCCACTTTATCCCTTATCATTAGGACACCAGGAACCACAAACTTAACAATTGTCAACTCATCTCTTAATATTTACACCTGCACCACCCTCTTCCAAAAACATCGACCTATAACTTACAATCTTCTCCTAGTTCAGAGCACCTCTGCTTAAGAACTCAAATCATACCTCGGAGTCCTCCTTCCCTTCTTATTCATATTCCCTTACCTCAGCCTAGAGCCTTCTTTAGTTCCTAAATATCTCTCAAATAAATTCTCTCAATTCCACTCTGACTGTCAAAGATTTTATTCAGGATATTGTTATCTGTTTTTTAGAACCAGGTTCCTAACTGGACTTAACTATGTTTAGTCTCTCTCCTTTCTAATTTTACTTCTTCCTTTCCCTCAAATTTGTGTTTCTGAAACACATTTGATCTTTTCACTATTCTGATTGAAACACTATTAAATCCTTGTTGTTATGTGTCACAGTGAAGATTTCTTGACTTATGAGGTCCTTCCTGAGGGGCTCCTCCTTAGCTTTTTTGGACTCCTCCCTAATATTATCTTAGGTTCCAGACACACAGGATCACCACTATTCCCAGGGAATCCCATCCTCAGCCATACACTGATGATCTTCTTCCTAGAATGGGAGATTAGAGAGGTAGTATGGCTCAGTGTTGAAGGTCTTGGATTTTGGAGTCAGCTTAAACAAGTCCGAGTCTCTGCTCTACAATTTGCTGTCCATGAGGCCTGGGCAAGTTACCTAAAATTGCTAAGTCTAAGCTTCTGTATCTCACCTATAAAATAGGGATAATAACACCTACTTCTCAGGGCTGGCATGAAGATTATATATACCTACTTACATAAAGTATTTAGCACAATGACTGAAAAACAGCAAATGCCCAATAAATAGTAGTTCTTATTCCACGGCTGCTACTGCAGCTCTTACTACTATTACTATTCCTACTGCTGCAGTTGTTTTTGCCTTTTTTCACTAAGACACTTCTTGAAATTCTCAGTAACAGATACCACTTTTCCTGAGCTTGTGCTTGCTTATTAGACAAAACTGAAAACATTTTGATTTCATTCTTTTAAAATGAGTGATTACATCTTTTTTTAAAAATTTTTGTCCTCTTTCATTGGTTTTTCATTTATTTATTTTCATCCATCTTCATGCTTTGGCTTGTGTGGGCCTCCTATTGCATGTGCCCCAGAGCACTGGCTAATAATCAGACACACCAGTCTAGCTCCTTCGCGGCACATAGGACCTTCCTGGACCAGGGATCGAACCGGTGCTCCACCGGTGCCCTCTGCACTGCAAGGTGGACTCTTCACCCACTGGACCATCAGGGAAGCCTGAGTGATTCCATTTTACAATACTATTCTGATCATTTGATTATGAAACAGCATTCTAATATTCCAGTTCAAGTGGTTGACCCTGAAAACAATTTCAACAGAGGAGTTGAAAAGTGCTTGGAGAACTATCAACATCATGAAGTGGTTAGTATGATTAGGATGACTCTGTAATTAATCATCCAATCACGTTTCTGAATAAAAGAGGCATTATTAATAGTTCTTCTGAGGATAAACAACGATAGTCTCTGGCAAAGCATCCTTCCTCCCAAGTTATTTTACTTCTTTTCTCCCAAGTGAGCTTCAAAGTCTTGGGTTGCAGAAAATTAAAATTGAAGTATCAAATATTATATCAGTGAGATATAAACATTAAATAATATATTATTTAACACAAAAACCTCCACCTAATCTGTCACTGTCTTTTGGATAAAGTTAAATTTACCTTTGCTGGGGTTTGTGATATGCATGACATCTTTAAACAAAATCCATTAAAATGGTAATTGTCAGATAATTTATTCATTTACAATTTAATTTTGATGAGGGAGAAGAGTTTGAATAATTTTCCAAATGTGGTAAGGACAAAGTAGCTCCTATGTAAGTTATAATATGCCCAGATACCAATACACTTCTTTATCTTATTGAGGCAATAGAGAAATTTCAGAGTTTTCTTTCATATTTGCATGAAAACAAGAAGATACCTGTCAAGGTAAAGGTGAGATTTTGTGTCCTTCGAAGAAAATAAAATGACAGATAAGAAAACACTAAATAAACAGAATGTTGAAAGGTCGTCATTGCTACTGGGGAGATCACAAAGAAGAATCTTTTTTAACTTTTGCATATATTCTATACATCTTTCACAACTTTTTCCAAGGAAAGAGACACAAAGATTGTTTCTCCTGTTTGCTTAGCCAGTAATCGGTGCACTGGACTTCAATAGGGAAACAGAATGCAAGCAAAGTTCTTTTCTGCTAAAGGAATACATTTCTGAGAGTATTTACCTGCTTAAAATTTCACATATATTTTAGTAAGTTGGGGCTGTAAGTCGTGTCTTTTTGAAATTATTATCCTCAGCCTTCTTGTATGCTCATTTGCTGCTTACTATGTGTAGAATACTTTGCTAAACACCAGGATTAGAAAAGTTTGTAAAATAGAGTTTCTTCTAGGACAATATTGGGTAGTGACTTTAGATACTGTGTAGTATGATCACACTTGCCCAGCCATTAAGAACAGCTTCACAGAAGAAAGACTGTTGCCAGAGTTAAACAGACTCATTCAGTGGGGTGTCCATGGTGGCTCAGATGGTAAAGACTCTGCCTACAATGTGGGAGATTCAGGTTCCACCCGTGGGTTGGGAAGATCCCCTGGAGAAGGAAATGGCCACCCTCTCAGTTTGTTTGCCTGGAGAATTCCATGGACAGAGGAGCCTGGGAAGGCTACAGTCCAGAATTACTTCTTTTCTCCCAAGTGAGCTTCAAAGTCTTGGGTTGCAGAAAATTAAAATTGAAGTATCAAATATTATATCAGTGAGATATAAACATTAAATAATATATTATTTAACACAAAACCTCCACCTAATCTGTCACTGTCTTTTGGATAAAGTTAAATTTACCTTTGCTGGGGTTTGTGATATGCATGACATCTTTAAACAAAATCCATTAAAATGGTAATTGTCAGATAATTTATTCATTTACAATTTAATTTTGATGAGGGAGAAGAGTTTGAATAATTTTCCAAATGTGGTAAGGACAAAGTAGCTCCTATGTAAGTTATAATATGCCCAGATACCAATACACTTCTTTATCTTATTGAGGCAATAGAGAAATTTCAGAGTTTTCTTTCATATTTGCATGAAAACAAGAAGATACCTGTCAAGGTAAAGGTGAGATTTTGTGTCCTTCAAGAAAATAAAATGACAGATAAGAAAACACTAAATAAACAGAATGTTGAAAGGTCGTCATTGCTACTGGGGAGATCACAAAGAAGAATCTTTTTTAACTTTTGCATATATTCTATACATCTTTCACAACTTTTTCCAAGGAAAGAGACACAAAGATTGTTTCTCCTGTTTGCTTAGCCAGTAATCGGTGCACTGGACTTCAATAGGGAAACAGAATGCAAGCAAAGTTCTTTTCTGCTAAAGGAATACATTTCTGAGAGTATTTACCTGCTTAAAATTTCACATATATTTTAGTAAGTTGGGGCTGTAAGTCGTGTCTTTTTGAAATTATTATCCTCAGCCTTCTTGTATGCTCATTTGCTGCTTACTATGTGTAGAATACTTTGCTAAACACCAGGATTAGAAAAGTTTGTAAAATAGAGTTTCTTCTAGGACAATATTGGGTAGTGACTTTAGATACTGTGTAGTATGATCACACTTGCCCAGCCATTAAGAACAGCTTCACAGAAGAAAGACTGTTGCCAGAGTTAAACAGACTCATTCAGTGGGGTGTCCATGGTGGCTCAGATGGTAAAGACTCTGCCTACAATGTGGGAGATTCAGGTTCCACCCGTGGGTTGGGAAGATCCCCTGGAGAAGGAAATGGCCACCCTCTCCAGTTTGTTTGCCTGGAGAATTCCATGGACAGAGGAGCCTGGGAAGGCTACAGTCCATGTAATCTCCCAAATCAGGTGAGCCTAAACACAAGCACAAGTGGTGTTTATACTTGTTTTCTTCCTCACTTTTCCAGTCCTGTTCCTTGGCTCCTATTTCTAAACTCTAATACAGGACTCATTGGTTCATGTTATTTTATAACTTTGTTCTCACATTTTTATCTAGAGTAGCCTCACAAATTCCACACTGTTTGAAAACCACTGATTTTCCGCTTAGAGTCTACCTGATCAGAGGGGTTGGCAGTTCTAGAAATACATTACTTAGAGCCACAGAGGATCAAAACACAAAATAAATTTGTCAGAAATATCTGAAAATATACATAAAGTCTGGATAACTGTGATAAATATATTACAAAAACATTTACTGAGCACCTACGATGCATCAAGCCTTAGTGAAAATGTTTTGGTTACAGCCACCGGAAAAACAATAATGTAAGGAAAACAGCACTGGCTTCTTTGGCAAAAATATAAAAAGTACCAATGTTCCTACTCTCATGCTATTTATATTACATTATATGAGTGGAGAACAGACAGTGGACTGCATGTGTCATGTAATATGTCAAATGGTAATAAATATTCTGTAGGATGATAAAGCAGAACAAGGAGGCTTGGGTATGATTGGGGTACTAGTTTTAACGGGAAAAAAACTCAGAATCACTCCTAAAAGATGTTATATGTGCAGAGTCACAAAGGGAATAAAGAACTGAATACAGGTGAGGGACAAGAACTCCAAATAAAGAAAATTTAAACTGCTAAGTCTTCAAGTTAAATGCTCTTAGAGTTTTCAAAGCATGCTAAGTAGGGTTAGAACTCAATGAATAATAAATGTATAAAGAAATAGAATGAGAGAGGTAGGCAGAGGCAGATTTTGGAAAGCAAAGGCCATGTTGAGAATTTTGGATCTTATTCTGTGCAATGCAAGTGAATAATTTTAAGATACACTTGTGAAGTTTTTTTCATTTTTTTCATTTTTCATTTGATTGAATGAAGTTTAGAATAATTCTAAATTAATTTGTCAGTTAAGGACATCTGCAGAAACATTGGCACGGTCTTTTCAAAGCAATTATTGATTTATTTGTGTGGCCCCCTTAAGATGGGGCACAGGCTCTCTAGAGCATACAATTCCTGTCACTTCTTATTTTTCTTACACTTGACTCCATGTCACTCATTTATATTACCTTTCTGGACTCTAGGAACGTCAGTTTTTTTTTTTTTTTAATTTCTTTTTCTTTTGACCACTTCTATTGATCTTTCATTTATTTATCTTTGTTCTTTGGCCTGTGTGGACCTCCCATCACAGGAGCCTCTCTCATTGAAGAGCACTGGCTCTGGGTGCATGCGCTCCAGGACTCCAGCTGGGGAGTTGGACACATCAGTCCAGCCATTGCGCTGCACTCCACTGGGATCTTCCCAGGCCAGGGATCGAACTGGCACCCCTTGCACTGCAAGTAGGTGTCCTTACCCACTGGACCACCAGGGAAGCCCAGAACTTCAGTTTTGACTCTTGAAAAGTGAATCTAAGATGAAGTGTGTCTTCTTAAGCAAAGACTGGTACAGAAAATCAATGAAAGTTCAAAAATTAAAATACAGGCTACCGGCAGAGACCTTGACTCATGTAATGCATCTTTTTGGATATTCTGACAAAATGGAGCTCTCATCAGTTTTATCTTCTCTTAGAACTACAGAGTCCAAGATTGGAGCTTCCTGTCGAAGAACAAAGAAAGGTCAGTAGTTTACTAGGAAGCAAAGAGATAGAGATTTTATTAGACTCCACATTTCATGGAGAACATTATGCCAGTGAAGGAACAAGGTAAAAAATAAGCAAGAGCATGTCTAGACCCAGTTTTATTTGAATACAACTTGAATGACACTTATCATTCTCATGACTAGTATTCTCTTTGTAATTTTACCATTGACTATTATACTATCTCCTCTATGATTCCCTCTAGCTGTGTCAGAGAAATGAGAGGAGAGAAGGGACAGGGAAATAGCATTCCTTTCTGTAATGGTCTTAGAGAAAATGTCCACTGAAAAAAGAATGTTTGCAGAGAAGGAGTAGCAGAAAGATGTGGACCAGGTGAATGGGGATTCAGAAGTCAGTGGGGGGTGTTCATCATGCCAGCAGGCTTTGCATGTTGTTATACATGATCAATAATAAGAATAGTATTGGCCGATCCCATGCCTGAACTGGGCTCCTTAAATTCTCTTTTGTGTAGGTGCGAGGTCTCTGAGTGTGGGCTGAGAGTTTAATGATGCCAGCTGTGAAGATTATGGAGCAGCAGGACATTGTGCTTATATTCTGTTAAGCCAAATGTTTGATATTTCAATTGTATCGTTTGAAGTTTAGCAGGAAATATAATTCTTCCACTGAATATGATGCAAGGAAGTGACTGAGCATGCACACATGCGTTCTAAAACTACCCAGGTGATGTTGATGTGCAGCAAAGTTTAACAACCGTTGGTTTGAGAATAAACTATATGTAAATTCATAACTTCAATTAAACAAGCAATTGTTTAATACCTAAAAGTAAAACCAAAAAATATGATGCAAGGCAATAGATATTTACTGACATCTCTAAATCTAATTTCAAGCAGTGGATTAAGAAACAAGTTACCAGAATTTCTTTAGAGCCTGAAAAAGTGAGTTAATTTCTTTTTAATGTAAATAACTGCTAATTGGGAGAGTGAGGGTAAAAATATAGCTTTCAAGTTATATTTTGCTCAGCTCAAAATGAGCCCTTGTGTGAATATAACAGAGTTGTTCTATTCCTTATGACCTCACTAGAGTGTTAGCACAGTTTTGCTTGAGAACTTTCCAAGAACACAGTTAAAGATGCTCTGTGATTTTTCCTAATTTCCTGCCTTTTTGTTTCCTTCTCCTTTGGTTCTATCTTCTCATCTTTTTTCTTATTCTTTTCATCTCTTTGTTTAAGAAAACAGACACTGGTAATGGGGGATAATTTGGTAAATGTGTTGATAGGGCACAAAACTGTGTTCTTGAGAAAAGAATACTTCTCTGCTGTTTTCTTTTCATCTTGTCTTTTATATTAGGTTAAACATTAAGAAAGTACAGATTCTGAATCCTTTTAACTTACGAAAGGGGCAAATGCATGTGGTTCAATCTGTTCCAAAGTTTATCAGTTATATCTCACTGAAAAAAAAAAGGGGACAGAAATAGCATTCCTTTCGGGCAGAGAAAATGTCCACTGAAAAAGTTTGCAGCAGAAAGATGTGGACCAGGTGAATGGGGATTCAGAAGTCAGTGGGGGGTGTTCATCATGCCAGCAGGCTTTGCATGTTGTTATACATGATCAATAATAAGAATAGTATTGGCCGATCCCATGCCTGAACTGGGCTCCTTAAATTCTCTTTTGTGTAGGTGCGAGGTCTCTGAGTGTGGGCTGAGAGTTTAATGATGCCAGCTGTGAAGATTATGGAGCAGCAGGACATTGTGCTTATATTCTGTTAAGCCAAATGTTTGATATTTCAATTGTATCGTTTGAAGTTTAGCAGGAAATATAATTCTTCCACTGAATATGATGCAAGGAAGTGACTGAGCATGCACACATGCGTTCTAAAACTACCCAGGTGATGTTGATGTGCAGCAAAGTTTAACAACCGTTGGTTTGAGAATAAACTATATGTAAATTCATAACTTCAATTAAACAAGCAATTGTTTAATACCTAAAAGTAAAACCAAAAAATATGATGCAAGGCAATAGATATTTACTGACATCTCTAAATCTAATTTCAAGCAGTGGATTAAGAAACAAGTTACCAGAATTTCTTTAGAGCCTGAAAAAGTGAGTTAATTTCTTTTTAATGTAAATAACTGCTAATTGGGAGAGTGAGGGTAAAAATATAGCTTTCAAGTTATATTTTGCTCAGCTCAAAATGAGCCCTTGTGTGAATATAACAGAGTTGTTCTATTCCTTATGACCTCACTAGAGTGTTAGCACAGTTTTGCTTGAGAACTTTCCAAGAACACAGTTAAAGATGCTCTGTGATTTTTCCTAATTTCCTCCCTTTTTGTTTCCTTCTCCTTTGGTTCTATCTTCTCATCTTTTTTCTTATTCTTTTCATCTCTTTGTTTAAGAAAACAGACACTGGTAATGGGGGATAATTTGGTAAATGTGTTGATAGGGCACAAAACTGTGTTCTTGAGAAAAGAATACTTCTCTGCTGTTTTCTTTTCATCTTGTCTTTTATATTAGGTTAAACATTAAGAAAGTACAGATTCTGAATCCTTTTAACTTACGAAAGGGGCAAATGCATGTGGTTCAATCTGTTCCAAAGTTTATCATGTTAGTTTCTCCCAATATGCTTTCAATAGTATCCCATCACTGATACTGTAAAATTCGGGGTTCATAACCTGGATATTCAAGAGATTTCACAATCTGGGCATAGCTTTTTCTACCACAGATTTGCTAATCCAGTCAATTCAGCCCTATTCAATGGCCATTTCATTCAGAAGCCCTCACAATTCAACACAGAAACCAATTGTCTTCCGCTGTCCCCCTGGGGCACATATACCAGGGTGTGTATAGTCCAGGGTGCACAATGCGTAGTTAAACAAAAGCTGTCTTTTTCATGTTATGAATACCCTGTAAAATGTTATTAGGATTCCCAAATAAATTGAAAACTACTTATGAACTGAACCCGTTTTTTAGAACCCATTTTTATATCTCTTTATCTATTCTAACACTTTAGAACACAGTAGGTATTACAATACTATTAAAAATTTTTACAGATTTTTAGGTAGCAGTTTGAGATTTCTGCCCAAACTAAAATATTTTGGGGAGATAAGAAGTGTGGAAGCTATTCCTTCTGAGGTTTCTCTTGTTAATTTATGATTTTTTGAATACATTAGGAGATCACTTAAAATGTTTCTTTCTTCAAATCTGGATTCTAGACTTAAAATTTAGTTGTTTCTGTCCAGTGACCTTATTGAGTGCAAGAAACCTGTGATAAATGTGCGAGAGGCAAGCAAGCGTGTTTTCAGGAACATCTCAGTTAGTGTACCAGCACCAGCCAAAGAATCCCTTTGCATGAAATATGCACACTGTCTAAAAAGAAGAAAATTAAACCACATCTCACTTGAACAATGAGCTCAGCGAAAGAGACTCTGTGGGAAAGTTAATTTCCGGCAACCCACCTAATGATTTTTCTGCACGTGACAGTAGGGCTGCCACAGGGTGCAGGGGCTGCCATGTGGCAGGGAGGGACCACTGTGGGGGATGCTGGCAGGCCGAGGACCATGGGGGGATAATTTGGTAAATGTGTTGATAGGGCACAAAACTGTGTTCTTGAGAAAAGAATACTTCTCTGCTGTTTTCTTTTCATCTTGTCTTTTATATTAGGTTAAACATTAAGAAAGTACAGATTCTGAATCCTTTTAACTTACGAAAGGGGCAAATGCATGTGGTTCAATCTGTTCCAAAGTTTATCATGTTAGTTTCTCCCAATATGCTTTCAATAGTATCCCATCACTGATACTGTAAAATTCGGGGTTCATAACCTGGATATTCAAGAGATTTCACAATCTGGGCATAGCTTTTTCTACCACAGATTTGCTAATCCAGTCAATTCAGCCCTATTCAATGGCCATTTCATTCAGAAGCCCTCACAATTCAACACAGAAACCAATTGTCTTCCGCTGTCCCCCTGGGGCACATATACCAGGGTGTGTATAGTCCAGGGTGCACAATGCGTAGTTAAACAAAAGCTGTCTTTTTCATGTTATGAATACCCTGTAAAATGTTATTAGGATTCCCAAATAAATTGAAAACTACTTATGAACTGAACCCGTTTTTTAGAACCCATTTTTATATCTCTTTATCTATTCTAACACTTTAGAACACAGTAGGTATTACAATACTATTAAAAATTTTTACAGATTTTTAGGTAGCAGTTTGAGATTTCTGCCCAAACTAAAATATTTTGGGGAGATAAGAAGTGTGGAAGCTATTCCTTCTGAGGTTTCTCTTGTTAATTTATGATTTTTTGAATACATTAGGAGATCACTTAAAATGTTTCTTTCTTCAAATCTGGATTCTAGACTTAAAATTTAGTTGTTTCTGTCCAGTGACCTTATTGAGTGCAAGAAACCTGTGATAAATGTGCGAGAGGCAAGCAAGCGTGTTTTCAGGAACATCTCAGTTAGTGTACCAGCACCAGCCAAAGAATCCCTTTGCATGAAATATGCACACTGTCTAAAAAGAAGAAAATTAAACCACATCTCACTTGAACAATGAGCTCAGCGAAAGAGACTCTGTGGGAAAGTTAATTTCCGGCAACCCACCTAATGATTTTTCTGCACGTGACAGTAGGGCTGCCACAGGGTGCAGGGGCTGCCATGTGGCAGGGAGGGACCACTGTGGAGCCGGCAGAGGCCCCAGCGGGTGACTGGCAGGGTCTGTCTTCCGGCAGCTGGGAGCTCCGGGAGGCAGCAGCGGTGAGCATGGGGCTGGCAGGAGGACGGACAAGCAGCTGGCAGTGGAGACTACGAAGCAGTAACCTGGCTGGAGCTGCTGTCAGCCGTTCAAGCCAGGCATCGACCCTGCTTACAGTTCTCTGAGAAATCAAGGGTTGATACCACCTACTTCTAAATATAGTCAGCCAGACCACATGAACTGGCAGAGTGGAGCATCTCGTGTCTGTGTAGAATGACCTTTTTCTTTTTCAGGGATACCCATAACTGGTTATTTTGTCAGTGCCTGTTTTCTTCAGTGAGAACTTGAAGCAGAACTAGCATAAAGATATTTTTCACCAATAGAGATATTCATGAATCCAACCCTGTGAATGCCTAATTAAATGTGAAACCTTAACCAGTAATAAGGTAGGGAAGCATCTGGTTCTTTTAACCAAGATTCAGGACAACAGAGCTCAGTTTTATAGAACTAGGTTGTAATGTTTTAAAGAAAGGTCACCTTTACTGACAATTCATGCTTGTGCTTTGCAATTGTCCCAAAGTACATCCAAATGAAAGAACATTAGGACAGCCAAGGTTACAAGTGGGCTGTGCTGTTCTGGAAAACACACACACACACACACACACACACACACACATGCACTGAATGTATCCAGTTGATTTACAAAATGATGTTATATGATAAAGCAAGATTCAGATCAGTAGTACTATTTAAAAGCTGAGCAAAACACATAGCTTATGAATTTTTTGCCTTTATTATGCTTGCTGCTACAACTTCAAGAAATTAATTTTTAGCATTTACTTGTAGTGATGTGGTGTGGCTTAGTAACTCTCATGTTGAAGGTCACCACATATAAGAAATCTGAGGACCATCCAAAGGTTTTAAGGAAATGAAAGCTGTTACTCTGAAGGATGACTGCAGTAGCATTTTTTTTTTTTTTTAATAATATTCTTTCTTCTCAGAACTACATTCTTTCACTATTTCCCTAGGTTTTTTCATGTATATGATGCCACTTCAACTCTTTAAACAGAATTTCAACCTATCTCTTTTTTGATAGTACCATTTAAACACATTTTTCAATGGCCAGCAACTCCTGCTAGTGTAGAGATGAAAAACAAAGTTTTTGATATGTACATGTGATGGGTAGGAATGTAGGGAATGCTTTGGAAAAAAGAGCATCTTTCCCATTTCTGGCTGCACTGGCAATTGGAGTCACTTTAGATATGTTGTCTGCTTGAGTTTCAGTTTATCCCCCAAGAGTGTGAGGGGATGATGTTAATGTGACATAACATCCCTCTACTACATCTTAAGAACTGCTAATATCTAAAATTATAATTTGCATATTGTTGTGAGGTCATTAAAACTAGAAACTTTGTATAGTCAACATTTTCTAGCACTTTTCACCCCAGTAAATTAGCAGGAGTTTTTTTTACTGCTCTCAACTTAATCTAGCATTTTTATGAGTGTGTCAGTTACAACACTGAATATATGAACTTACTGATTTTATCTTATACGTAAGAATTATTTGTCTGTAAACATGATAGAGGGACTTCTCAGGTGGTAGAGAGGTAAAGAATCTGTCTGCCAATGCAGCAGATGCAGGAGATGCGGGTTTGATCCCTGGGTCAAGAAGATCTCTCGGAGTAGAAAATGGCCACATACTCCAGTGTTCTTGCCTGGGAAATTCCATGGACAGGGGAGCCTGGCTGATTACAGTTCAGGCCATCTCAAAGAGTTGGACACGACTGAGCACACACAGTAGCAGCAGCAGTACTTGATAGAAGGATATTGCAAGCAACGTGGAAACTTTTCCCAGATGTTTGCTGCTAATAGTCTTTTTTGCTACGCCACTTTATTTTCTACTACAGGATGTATTTTCTTTAACTGTAGAGATAAGGTTTCTCAACAGTACAACTTTGGAGAAAGAAATGTTGAAGGTCACCACATATAAGAAATCTGAGGACCATCCAAAGGTTTTAAGGAAATGAAAGCTGTTACTCTGAAGGATGACTGCAGTAGCATTTTTTTTTTTTTTTAATAATATTCTTTCTTCTCAGAACTACATTCTTTCACTATTTCCCTAGGTTTTTTCATGTATATGATGCCACTTCAACTCTTTAAACAGAATTTCAACCTATCTCTTTTTTGATAGTACCATTTAAACACATTTTTCAATGGCCAGCAACTCCTGCTAGTGTAGAGATGAAAAACAAAGTTTTTGATATGTACATGTGATGGGTAGGAATGTAGGGAATGCTTTGGAAAAAAGAGCATCTTTCCCATTTCTGGCTGCACTGGCAATTGGAGTCACTTTAGATATGTTGTCTGCTTGAGTTTCAGTTTATCCCCCAAGAGTGTGAGGGGATGATGTTAATGTGACATAACATCCCTCTACTACATCTTAAGAACTGCTAATATCTAAAATTATAATTTGCATATTGTTGTGAGGTCATTAAAACTAGAAACTTTGTATAGTCAACATTTTCTAGCACTTTTCACCCCAGTAAATTAGCAGGAGTTTTTTTTACTGCTCTCAACTTAATCTAGCATTTTTATGAGTGTGTCAGTTACAACACTGAATATATGAACTTACTGATTTTATCTTATACGTAAGAATTATTTGTCTGTAAACATGATAGAGGGACTTCTCAGGTGGTAGAGAGGTAAAGAATCTGTCTGCCAATGCAGCAGATGCAGGAGATGCGGGTTTGATCCCTGGGTCAAGAAGATCTCTCGGAGTAGAAAATGGCCACATACTCCAGTGTTCTTGCCTGGGAAATTCCATGGACAGGGGAGCCTGGCTGATTACAGTTCAGGCCATCTCAAAGAGTTGGACACGACTGAGCACACACAGTAGCAGCAGCAGTACTTGATAGAAGGATATTGCAAGCAACGTGGAAACTTTTCCCAGATGTTTGCTGCTAATAGTCTTTTTTGCTACGCCACTTTATTTTCTACTACAGGATGTATTTTTTTCTTTTAACTGTAGAGATAAGGTTTCTCAACAGTACAACTTTGGAGAAAGAAATTGCTCTCTGAAACTAAGTTGTAACTATGAGAAAGTTATTTTGTAGTATGTATGTATGTGTGTGTGTATGTATATATCTCTCTATATAGATCTATCTATCTATCTATCTATCTATCTATATATATATATATACACACAAATACATGTATTTTTGAAAATTGGAAAAAAAATGTATCCATTGTTTGGACTTTTAATTATCTCATTAGTCTCCTTTTTGTTTGTAGTGTAGGTAAAATTGTTCTTATTTAATCCAGGATCAAGATCACAAAAGGACATTTATGAGACATTCAGTCAGGGAGCCCTGGGCTGGAAACCCATCTTTGTCTCTTTTCTTTGGAAATTCTAGACTTCAACTAAGACAGGCTTCTTTGTTGACAAGATAGAAGCAGTAATAGGAGGTCCACCAAGGGTCATGCTGAGGATTCAACATGTATATTATAGAAGGACTTGGTCTAGAATATCCCAAACAATGGCACAAGAAAGGACTAGTTGACTGCCTGGGAATTGCAGCCTTCTCCTCTTAGCTTATGCCTAGTCACCCCTGTGACCATACCTGGCTTTTCTCTTTAGGAATGCCAGTTTTATTTTTCTCAGCTGATGCAGAATGCTATTCAGTATTTTTGGAAGTAATAGTTTCTATGGAGGCAATTCTCTGAAAAATAAAATGAAAATAAGCAAACCAATAAAAATCACAACAGATAGAATAAATTTATGGATAAAAACAAAAGTTGTTATAGGGGGTAAGCTTTTTTCAGGATATTGGCACCTAAATTTCTTAAAGATGACGTAGCTACACTAAAAACATTTAAACAGACCTTCTATGAGCAAATTACAAATTTCTCACTGATTGCATTATGTACTAAGTCAGTTCAGTTGACCCCCATTGACTGTCGCCCATCAGGCTCTTCTTTCCATCAGATTCTTCAGGCAAAAATTGCCATTTTCTCCTCCAGGAGATCTTCCCGACCCAGGGATTGAACCCTGCATAGGCAGGTGGGTTCTTTAACACTAGTGCCACCCGTAAAGTGCCTGAAAGCACACCTTCCCTTATGAGGAATCGAACCCCAGACGCCGTGGTGAAAGTGCTGAATCCTGGCCACTTGACCACCAGGTAACAGTGCATTCGTATCACAATTAAAAAGAAATCTCATCATGTACTTAACTATGTCCTAGGCCCTGTGTTCTGGGCATTCAATAGGAAGCCAACTATGCTGTAGAATGCTAAAGCCCATTTCCTGCTGTTATGCAGCCTGTGGTAAAGAGGTAGAGTCAGATGTGAGTCCCATAATAAGTGTGACAAGGAGGAAAGGGAAAACACTAGGTAATGTGGCAACAGAGTAAGGGAATTTATCCTAATCAGATTTGGTCATAAATTCTCTCTAGAGTAGAGGATATAGAATTTCAATCCTAATAAGGAGACCAGTTGCATTAGGGACAGCTATCTTTGCTAGTAAAATGTTTTTGCTGGGTCTTTATCATCAAGAATTAGTCTTTTTCAGTTCCCCGATGTTATAGATAGAGAGTAATGGGTTCTTTTTTTCGCCTGGTGATATGCAACTTAATAATAGCTGTAATTTGGTGAATACTTACTATTGGTTAATGTTTTAGGTATTTTACAGGCTTTTTCAAAAAACTTTTATTGGGATATAGTTGCTTTACAATTTTATGTTAGTTTCTGCTGTACAGTGAAATGAATCAGCCATACACACACATATATCCCCTCTTTTTTTGGATTTCCTTCCGTTTAGGTCACCACAGAGCATTGAGTACAGTTCCTGATGCTCAACATCACTAATTATTAGAGAAATGCAAGTCAGAATTGCAATGTGGTATCACTTCACACCAGACAGAATGGCCACCATCAAAAAATCTACAAACAATAAATGCTGGAGAGGGTGTAGAGAAAAGGGAAGCCTCCTAGGTTGTTGGTGAAAATGTAAACTGATACAGCTTTGCAGGATTTTGATACAACTCTGTGAAGTACTATTTGCATTTGGTAAATACAGAAACTGTGGGAGGTACAGAACTGAAGTAGCATTTCCCAAGTCACAGGAGTAGAAAGTGATGGAGCTGAGATGGATGCCCAAGTCTGGTGTTTCAAATGCTGACAGGTTTTGTGTATCTCAGAGCAATACACCCTGAGTCAGAGCATGTATTTTCATTAGCAGGAGACTGGCATTTGCATTTCCTATTCTTTAAAATGTGTCCACGTATCTTTGGTGATACATCTAATCAAGATGCATGTGAGGGAGTGTGTTTGTGTGCTGTCTGTGTGTGCTCTTAGTATCTCTGTCGTGTTGGTCGATAGTTCTCCATCATGTACTTAACTATGTCCTAGGCCCTGTGTTCTGGGCATTCAATAGGAAGCCAACTATGCTGTAGAATGCTAAAGCCCATTTCCTGCTGTTATGCAGCCTGTGGTAAAGAGGTAGAGTCAGATGTGAGTCCCATAATAAGTGTGACAAGGAGGAAAGGGAAAACACTAGGTAATGTGGCAACAGAGTAAGGGAATTTATCCTAATCAGATTTGGTCATAAATTCTCTCTAGAGTAGAGGATATAGAATTTCAATCCTAATAAGGAGACCAGTTGCATTAGGGACAGCTATCTTTGCTAGTAAAATGTTTTTGCTGGGTCTTTATCATCAAGAATTAGTCTTTTTCAGTTCCCCGATGTTATAGATAGAGAGTAATGGGTTCTTTTTTTCGCCTGGTGATATGCAACTTAATAATAGCTGTAATTTGGTGAATACTTACTATTGGTTAATGTTTTAGGTATTTTACAGGCTTTTTCAAAAAACTTTTATTGGGATATAGTTGCTTTACAATTTTATGTTAGTTTCTGCTGTACAGTGAAATGAATCAGCCATACACACACATATATCCCCTCTTTTTTTGGATTTCCTTCCCGTTTAGGTCACCACAGAGCATTGAGTACAGTTCCTGATGCTCAACATCACTAATTATTAGAGAAATGCAAGTCAGAATTGCAATGTGGTATCACTTCACACCAGACAGAATGGCCACCATCAAAAAATCTACAAACAATAAATGCTGGAGAGGGTGTAGAGAAAAGGGAAGCCTCCTAGGTTGTTGGTGAAAATGTAAACTGATACAGCTTTGCAGGATTTTGATACAACTCTGTGAAGTACTATTTGCATTTGGTAAATACAGAAACTGTGGGAGGTACAGAACTGAAGTAGCATTTCCCAAGTCACAGGAGTAGAAAGTGATGGAGCTGAGATGGATGCCCAAGTCTGGTGTTTCAAATGCTGACAGGTTTTGTGTATCTCAGAGCAATACACCCTGAGTCAGAGCATGTATTTTCATTAGCAGGAGACTGGCATTTGCATTTCCTATTCTTTAAAATGTGTCCACGTATCTTTGGTGATACATCTAATCAAGATGCATGTGAGGGAGTGTGTGTTTGTGTGTGCTGTCTGTGTGTGCTCTTAGTATCTCTGTCGTGTTGGGCTCTTTGTGACCCTATGTATTATAGCCCACCAGGCTCCTCTGTCTATGGGATTCTCCAGGGAAGAATACTGGAATGAGTTGCCATTTCCTACTCCAGGGGGGTCTTCCTGACCCAGGTATGAAGCCCACATCTCCTGCATTGGCAGGTGGATTCTTTACCACTGAGTCAGCAGGAAAACCCCTCAAGCTTGCATAGAATAGACATATTTAGCACTCAGGTGGAACTAATTGTTGAGTTGTCACTGAATCAAAAGATGAGAGTGTGATCATCACAAGGCCATATCGCTGTGTGAGTTATTCTTTGTAAATCTCAGTTTCCAGACTAATACCTGATACTACAAAGTATTTGTTGAATTGATGAAATTGCAAGTGAGAAACATTAACCAAGAACAAAAATCACATTTATTATTGGGAAGGAGAAGAGACGCATCACTTATTTGTATTTTTTCAAATGCTTTTGAATTCTTAGGTGTATTATCGAATCACTTTAATTGGTGAAATTACCAACTTAGAAATTACTTAAAGGCATGATAAACTATCCTAATGCCAACATGTGATGAAGAATAATAGGAAGACAAGCAAGTTGTTTGATATGCAGTGAGGTTTTTCATTTTACACAATAACATGAAGATGAAGTTAAAAGTTGTATCTACATGGAGGATGTAACAATGATTTTAGGCATAAATAATAGTTTTATAAGAAAGCCTTCTTAATATTTTAATGGATTATTTTGTATGCCTATGTCCCTGCATGAAAAAGTCTGAGGTCCTGGAGAGGCTGCCAGGATGTTGAAGCCCTCAGAACAGTACATGATATTTAACATGAAAAACTAATTAGAAATATAATAATAATTCTACAAAAATATGATGTTGCCATATTTTAAAGATATGATCAAATTATAATTAGAAAACATAATCCCACAGGGTTGCTATTTGTATTTTTTCAGTCACTTATACATTCAACAAGTATTTATTTGTGCTCCCTGCACAATCATTGTGTGAAACACATTGATTTAGGCTGGTAAAATAGATCACTAAAGGAAATAGGCAAAGAACCCTGCTTTTATGGAACTCAGAGTCTAAAAGGAGGAGACACTATTCAATAAAAATGATGTTACCTTTTTATGTAGAATTCAAACTATAAGTATTGTAGAAAGGAGGAAAAGGAGGGTAACCTAAGGCATGTCGGAGGGCAGCTATGATTTAAATAGAGTGATTGGGGTAGAGCTCATTGAGAAGGTGACATTTTAGAAAGACAGGGCAACAGGGATTCAGGGAGACTAGTTAGCAGACCTAGAGTGCCCAGGTAAGAGAGGATGGTGCTTGGGTGAGAGTAGTTGCAGAGGGCTTGGTGAGAAGAGATCAAGCCTTCTGAGTATTTTGGTTTATTGATAAATTGTTTGTGGGATTTAACAGCAAGCAGGATTCTTTTCCAAGAACTGACTTAAAACTTTGGTCATGAAGTTGAGTTTTGCTAAGCATGAAATGTTGAACCAGTGTGACTGCTTTACCCGGGTAAACAATGTTAATTTAATTGAAAATATTTCATGTGACTTCACCCCAAATCAGTGATTTCACAAATGCCTCTTTTTTTTTTCAACCTTTCAATTATATGAGTTATGTAGAGTAAGCTAATGGTTTAAATCCTGATTGTACATTAGTATTAACCTTGAGAACTTTAAAAATTTTTCAATGCCAGGTGGTGCTACTACTGAACTCTTGACAGCCTTTTTGAAGGTGGTGTCTGGACACTGGTATTTTTTAGTTTGAAAGTTTCCTGGATGGTTCTACTAGGCAGCAGGGTTAAGAACCCTGAAACATGGCCTGCTTGTTCTAAGTCAGGGGAGTAGTGTACATCTCAAAGAGGAAGATTTTATAAATTGATCTTGACATTCTATTAGCATAATTTTAATTTTTGAATAATGTAAAGGCAAAAACCTAAGCAGCAATAAGTATTTTCTTCTTAGATCTCAGGCTGAATAAGGAAGGCCAAGAATAACAGCTTTTAGCCAGGACTTGCAGAAATTAGCACTTGATCTAAGGGGATCTACACATTATTTCTGAAAGCATTATTGATGCCAAGCCTAGTGTGAGGAAGGAAGCCATTGTAATCACATGGGTTTCAGGTCCATTAGAAACACCATAGAGGGAGAGAAATTTCTTTTTTTGCCAAATGGAAAATGTCAAAAAATCAGCAGGGTTAAAAAGAATTGGATTTTCATGCTTCTAGGAAGGCGGAGAAAGAGAAGCGAAATAGAAAGTAAAAGCACGCCAGCTGATTGTCTTAAATTAGTCAGTTTAGTATGTGTCCATCATTAATTCAAAGATGCCACTCTAATTGACCACTCCTTCAAAATAAAAATGCCCCCTTCTCCTGAATCATGTCTTTTCTCCACCTGCTGTTTCAAACTATTGATGAAGGTTTGGTAAACTATGAATCCATCTTTACCTGCTGGTGTAAATTCTTCAGTTCAGATTCTGTGTTCTTTTCTGCTGTTAATTGTTACTATATCTGTCTGCTCACTGGCAATGTTAAAAAATGCTATTAAAAGAGAAATACAGACAGTAAGATCACTTTTGAAATAGTTTTCAGAACATGCTGAGTTTTCCTCACTAAAGCATATGAAATACATGCTTTAAATAACATAACTATCATATAAATAAGTCAAATCTTTAATACAAACAATGTAATGAAGCTTGATAATTCAGAATTATCTAGAGAATTTTGACTTTGTAATTATGAATGTAAACACACCTAATCAAATGGGAAAGTCATTTTCCAGAAAAGTTGGTTATAAGAAAACTATTGCAAAGACAATCATATATTTACCATCTTTGAGGGAAAAATAATCAAGGTAAATTATATATACACACTAATATGAATATACATAGTGTATCCACAGTGATGCACATAATGACATTGAAATATCTGAAAATTCTAACCATGGAAAGGTCTTACATGGCATCTGGCTCCAGTACAGATGGCATATTGGAGTATATAACCCATAATAGATGCTCTGAGAAAGACAGAACCTGCTCTGCTGTCAAGACTTTTCAGCTACTCCAGGCAGCCCCTTTTCTTCTACTGCCTATGTTCCCGAGCACCTAATAAACCACTCTTTGATTTTTGAAAAACTGATTCCTTTCTCTTTCCTGTTGTATATTTGGTAGCATGAAAACAAAATTGCAATGTCTAACATCATACCGTGGTATCTAATTGATATAAATTTTTCCATACACCATAGAGGAGAGAAATTTCTTTGCCAAATGGAAAATGTCAAAAAATCAGCAGGGTTAAAAAGAATTGGATTTTCATGCTTCTAGGAAGGCGGAGAAAGAGAAGCGAAATAGAAAGTAAAAGCACGCCAGCTGATTGTCTTAAATTAGTCAGTTTAGTATGTGTCCATCATTAATTCAAAGATGCCACTCTAATTGACCACTCCTTCAAAATAAAAATGCCCCCTTCTCCTGAATCATGTCTTTTCTCCACCTGCTGTTTCAAACTATTGATGAAGGTTTGGTAAACTATGAATCCATCTTTACCTGCTGGTGTAAATTCTTCAGTTCAGATTCTGTGTTCTTTTCTGCTGTTAATTGTTACTATATCTGTCTGCTCACTGGCAATGTTAAAAAATGCTATTAAAAGAGAAATACAGACAGTAAGATCACTTTTGAAATAGTTTTCAGAACATGCTGAGTTTTCCTCACTAAAGCATATGAAATACATGCTTTAAATAACATAACTATCATATAAATAAGTCAAATCTTTAATACAAACAATGTAATGAAGCTTGATAATTCAGAATTATCTAGAGAATTTTGACTTTGTAATTATGAATGTAAACACACCTAATCAAATGGGAAAGTCATTTTCCAGAAAAGTTGGTTATAAGAAAACTATTGCAAAGACAATCATATATTTACCATCTTTGAGGGAAAAATAATCAAGGTAAATTATATATACACACTAATATGAATATACATAGTGTATCCACAGTGATGCACATAATGACATTGAAATATCTGAAAATTCTAACCATGGAAAGGTCTTACATGGCATCTGGCTCCAGTACAGATGGCATATTGGAGTATATAACCCATAATAGATGCTCTGAGAAAGACAGAACCTGCTCTGCTGTCAAGACTTTTCAGCTACTCCAGGCAGCCCCTTTTCTTCTACTGCCTATGTTCCCGAGCACCTAATAAACCACTCTTTGATTTTTGAAAAACTGATTCCTTTCTCTTTCCTGTTGTATATTTGGTAGCATGAAAACAAAATTGCAATGTCTAACATCATACCGTGGTATCTAATAATATTCCATATACCATAGTTAGAATATAGAGACTTCTTCATGCTTTTAGGTATGAGGTTTCATTACCTATGTAGATCTGGAGACAATAACTGATTTTACTTAAAATAAATTGTGGTTTCTGGTTCCAAATACTCAGCTTTGAATGCTGGCTTAGACACTTATTTATTTTCCCTGTGCTGGATTCATCACCTGCAAGATTGGGATAATAATAGTGCTTGCTTATAAGAGTAGCATGAGGATTAATTGAGCTAAAAGATGTAAAACACTTGCAACAGTACTTAAAACAATATAGGCATTATATACTTATATCCTGTTACCAACATATTTGTTATTATCAACATTGTTAGTTAGTACGGTGTTATGTAATGTGATTTCCAAAGAGATTAGTTCCTTTGACATTTAGTAACAAAAGGAATAGTTAATTTAATTTCCTAAAGGCTTTACTGTAGGTGACATTGAATGTTTCCTCTTTAGGATCTAAAGAAATTAAACATGGCACATTGAAAAGGAACATACAACAAATGAAGAATAGTCTTATACTTGAAAATTCAAGTTTGATTCATAATGTGCATTTTGAAAATACCTGTCAACAATTATTCAGAAAGTCTGGCTCTCATGATGAGGGGTATATACTTTATTGACAGATATTAGATAGTATTGCCCACTAAGAAATAAAATAAGAATATATTTGACATGTAAAATCAAAAGTGCTTATAAAATAAAATTCATGAGAAGTAAATGAGAAGTATTGTTAGAGCTCTTCATTTACTACTTAAGGAGATTTAGGTGGGATGATATATGTGATAGTCAAAATAGAAAGCTCCAGTTCATATTGAAATTCAAAATCTTTTATTTTTTTATTTTCTATTAAGGCATCTGGCTCCAGTACAGATGGCATATTGGAGTATATAACCCATAATAGATGCTCTGAGAAAGACAGAACCTGCTCTGCTGTCAAGACTTTTCAGCTACTCCAGGCAGCCCCTTTTCTTCTACTGCCTATGTTCCCGAGCACCTAATAAACCACTCTTTGATTTTTGAAAAACTGATTCCTTTCTCTTTCCTGTTGTATATTTGGTAGCATGAAAACAAAATTGCAATGTCTAACATCATACCGTGGTATCTAATAATATTCCATATACCATAGTTAGAATATAGAGACTTCTTCATGCTTTTAGGTATGAGGTTTCATTACCTATGTAGATCTGGAGACAATAACTGATTTTACTTAAAATAAATTGTGGTTTCTGGTTCCAAATACTCAGCTTTGAATGCTGGCTTAGACACTTATTTATTTTCCCTGTGCTGGATTCATCACCTGCAAGATTGGGATAATAATAGTGCTTGCTTATAAGAGTAGCATGAGGATTAATTGAGCTAAAAGATGTAAAACACTTGCAACAGTACTTAAAACAATATAGGCATTATATACTTATATCCTGTTACCAACATATTTGTTATTATCAACATTGTTAGTTAGTACGGTGTTATGTAATGTGATTTCCAAAGAGATTAGTTCCTTTGACATTTAGTAACAAAAGGAATAGTTAATTTAATTTCCTAAAGGCTTTACTGTAGGTGACATTGAATGTTTCCTCTTTAGGATCTAAAGAAATTAAACATGGCACATTGAAAAGGGAACATACAACAAATGAAGAATAGTCTTATACTTGAAAATTCAAGTTTGATTCATAATGTGCATTTTGAAAATACCTGTCAACAATTATTCAGAAAGTCTGGCTCTCATGATGAGGGGTATATACTTTATTGACAGATATTAGATAGTATTGCCCACTAAGAAATAAAATAAGAATATATTTGACATGTAAAATCAAAAGTGCTTATAAAATAAAATTCATGAGAAGTAAATGAGAAGTATTGTTAGAGCTCTTCATTTACTACTTAAGGAGATTTAGGTGGGATGATATATGTGATAGTCAAAATAGAAAGCTCCAGTTCATATTGAAATTCAAAATCTTTTTAATATTTTTAATTAAAATTCAAAGAAGTCTAGTGAGTTACACCATTAACCTTTCACCACTAGAATTCACAGGATCACATTTTAGGTTGATATGAATAATGAGTTTGCCAGTCTCATCCAAATGTCCTTTTGCACTCCTCCCCACGCCAAAAACAGGAGTATTAAATCATCATAGAGTTGGCAGTCTTTAATGAGAGAAAAGTGGGGAACAGAGATTTTGGGTCAGGACTGTCTTTGATGGATAATGCAGCATAACATATTTAAGGAAGCCTTTTCTTGATTTAATTCACTGATATCAGTACCTAATTTTTTTTTTTTTAAATCTGAAAATGGTTAAACACATGCCAAAGAGAGAAGAGAAGCAGACTTTTTTAAAGTTTTAGAGAATAAAAATTTGTTAAAAAAGTTTTAGTAGTAGTGTCTGTGATATGATTGATTATGTTTGTGTTTATATTTTGTGATTAAAAAATAGTCAGAAGACTCTCATCACGGGGCAAATTATTATGAACTTCTGAATTTTAAAGCACAAGAAGGTCAAAAAATGGGGCTTCCCTGGTAGTCCAATGGGTAAAGAGTCCATCTTGCAGTGCAAGTGGCGCTGGTTTGATCCCTGACCTGGGAAGATCCCTTATGCCATGGAGTAGCTGGACTGGGGCTGTCCAAATGTTAGCCAGCGCTCTGAAGCCCATGTGTCCGGAGCCGGTGCTCTGTGGCGAGGGAGGCTGCTGCGATGGGAGACCCACACGGGTCAAAGAATTAAGATGGATGCAAATAAATAAAGGACCAATAAAAGAGGCCAAAATGTAAAACAAACAAACAAAGAAAACATGGTATGTGTTTAAAAAAAGGTGAAAAAATGGAAAGAACCTGTTTGTTTGAGGAAGATTTAATTATTGGGGTCTAACTTTTCCTAGACCGGGCAGAAGATAAAACATGAATTTTAAAAGTAAGGGAGGAATATCATGAGGAAGTTGAAGACAGTCAACATCAGCAACACTTTGCTAGCGTCTGAAAAAACTGCGAAGAAGAGAAACTCTGAACCAACAGAGCTATACATCCTTTTCACATGAGCTCAACTGAGATACCTAAAGAGGAAATGCAGTTTTGTTTCCCTGGACAATAAATACGTTTCTTCATTAACAGATCTGAGGAAATCTGTTGGTGGCCTCCAAGAAAAAGACCCAATGCAGCTAATGGCTGGTTTGACTGGTAACTGAAGTTTATGGTGAGTTTCTATGGATAGACTATTATTATGAGGAAGGAAAAATGTTGCCTTCCCACATCAATTATTGTTTACAAGACAAAGCAGCTTACAAAATCTTTGCAATGACCTTCTTCCTGTTGGTCTATATTGGAACGAATGCCAGTGCCAGTTCAACTGGTAGAGGATCTCTAAGGAATTCTAGACATTGAGGTAGAAAAGTAAAAGACTTGAAGATATATTTGATTTTTACCTCTTCTTAAAATGGAAGATCATAACTTTAGAGGAGAAAGAAAATCGGGAGTGCACAAATGGTTCTTGTGTGGAAGAACAGAATTTATTTTCCTTGACATGTTTTAATCTATGAAAATGTGTCCTTCATTTGGATTGAATTATTTGGTGGGGACAAAAAACAGTGACCCATACATTGCCATTATGATCAGTGGAATTTTTGATCTCAAAGAAGAGAGAGGGAAGGGAAAGAAAAAATTCTTATTAAATGAAAATCTAAGAACTGGAATAACATAGATTATGAGAACTCAATTTTATTGAGTTCTTAATATGCACTGTAAGTTCTAAGACTCTTCCATGCATTAGCTTGTTTAATTATCTCATTAACTTATTGGGTAAGGCTTTTTTTTCTTTTTAATTTAAATCATCAAATATTGATGAGAAAAATGGGACATAAAGACATTTAAAAAATTGGTTAAGGTCATATTGTTTGCAAAGATGTAAAAGGAGCGGTCTGCCTCCTTGAGCTCAGCGACTTGAAAACTATCCTGTCTGTCTTGCTGACATAAGCATGTGGCAATCATAAAGTGCCAAGAAATTTGCTAAAGAAAATATTAAGAGTGTCAGGAGACATATTTATCCTCTCTTTAAGGTGCTCAAGCAATAAACAAAGAAGGTAAAATTTACATACAGGTAAGACTTTCCAGTTAGGTGGAGAAAGTGGTTGATGGGCATTAGGGACAAACTTTAAAAAAAAAAAAAAAAAAGGAAATATACAAGTTCTTTTTTATTATTGTTTTATTTATTTGTTTATTTTTCTCCATCTTTATTATTTGGCCTGTGTGGGCCTCCCATTGCAGTGGCCTCTCTCGTTGCAGAGCACCAGCTCTGGGCGCATGTGCTCCAGAGTGCTGGCTCATAATTGGATACACCGGTCCAGCCACTTGGCCACATGTGGGATCTTCCTGGGCCAGATATCAAACCGGCGCCGCTTGCACTGCAAGGCGGACTCTTTACCCACCAGTGAAGCCCTATATAATTTCTAACAGTAATGCTTCCTTGGTGGTTCAGATGGCAAAGAATCACCTGCAATGCAGGAAACCTGGGTTCTGATCCCTGGCTCTGAAATATTCCCTGGAGAAGGAAATACCCACTCCAGTATTCTTGCCTGAAGAATTCCACACACAGAGCAGCCTAGTGGGCTACAATCCATGGGTCACAAAAAAAAAACAGACACTGCTACTTTCAACTTTCATAATAATATGAGTTTCTTATCATGAGGATTCATCAGGAAGACTCAGCTTTTTTTGATGTTTATTTTATATTAGAGAACAGTTGATTACCAATGTTATGTAAGTGCCAGGTGTACAGCAAAGTGATTCAGTTTACATATACCTGTGTCTGTTCTTTTTAGGATTCTTTTCCCATTTAGGTTATACAGAATATTGAGCAGTGTACCCTGTGCTGTACAATAGATCCTTCTTGGTTATCTATTTTACATACAATAGTATGTATATGTTAATCCCAAACTATCCCTCTTCTCAAGATGTATCCCCAAGTAACCATAAAGTTTGAGTGGATGAAAAGTTCTTTTTTTTCCCTAATCTTTATTGGAGTATAGTTGCTTTAGTTTTATCAGTTTCTGCTGTATAGTAATATGAATCAGTTTTACATATACATATATCTATTCACTTTATTTTAGATTCTTTTCCCATTTAGGTCACCACAGATCATTGAGTAGAGTTCCCTGTGTTACACAGCTGGTTCTCATTCATTATCTGCTTTACACATAGTGTTATATACATGGGGTGGGCTTCTCAGGTGGCACTGGTTGCAAGGAACCCACCTGCCAATGCAGGAGACATGAGAGACATGGGTTCGATTCCTGGGTCAGGAAGATCCTTTGGAAGTGGGCACGGCAATCCACTCCGGTGTTCTTGCCTGGAGAATCCCATGAACAAGGGAGTCTGGCAGGTTACAATCCATGGGGTTGAAAAGAGTTAGACGTGACTGAAATGATTTAGCATGCAAGCATGCAGGTATGTATATGTGGGGAGACAAGTTCTTTTAAAAACATGTTCAGCTCTCTTTATAACTGGTTGCACTATTAATAGTTTTCTGGGTGAAATAACAAAGTACTGCAAACTGCATCGCTTATAACAACAGAAACTTATTGTCCCACAGTTCTGGAGGCTAAAAGTCTAAGATCTAAGTGTTTGTGGAATCGGTTTCTTCTGAGCGCTCTGAAGGAAAACCTGTTCCATGCATCTCTCCTAGATTTGCTGGCAATCTTTGGCATTGTTTGTAGATGAATCACCCTGATCTATGCCCTCATTTTCACATAGGGTTCTCCCAGAGTGTGTCAGTGTCCAAATTCTCCCTTTTTTATAAAGTCACCAGACTTAATAAATAAGGAAGCCACCCTACCCTGTGTGACTTAACTAATTACATACGCAACCACCTTATTTCCCAATTATGTCACAGTCTGAGGTACTGGGGCATTCAAACTTCATTTTTGAATTTTTGTAGAGATACAATTCAACCCATAACAGAGGTTGTGTATAACGTTTCCACTTTTCAGAACATAAGGCAAGTAATAGTTGAAGTAGTATTTTGGAATTAATGGTGACTGTCAATGGTGGTTGGATACTGGGGAATGTTGGACACAGAAAGTCGTAACTAAAGCAGGGAACACCAGGTAGATAATGTCACATGAGCACTGAAAACTACAGGAATGTAGTTCTATAGACTACAATAGGTAAGAGTAAAGATATTTATGGAATTGAATCCTGGGACTTTACAATGGAAAAAAACTTCAGCAGGGATTAATGGTAGTTAAGAATCTGTTTGCAATGGAGGAGACTGGGTTCAATCCCTAGGTCAGGAGGATCCCCTGGAGAAGGGAATGGCTACCCATTCCAATATTCTTGCCTGGAGAATCCTATGGACAAAAGAGCCTGGGGTTGCAAAGAGTCAGACATGACTCAGGGACTGGGCACAAATAACTTTTAAAAAATTTCCAGTAATGAAAGATTCCAACGTGAATGAGCAAAATTTGAGGAAGGGGAGCAAGTATAGAGGCATTATTCTTTCCAGAAAGAGCATTTTTAAGAGTTCAAGTTCATACTATAGAACATCAACTTGAAAGGGTTTAATAGCTTGATTAATAGGCAGATTTGAGGGAGGCCAGTGGGCCCCAAGGAGGAGGAGGCGAGGGATAAAAGAAGGACAAGTATTTTTCTAACCTGAAATGTTTGTTATGATAAGATCAATCCAAAACTAAGTTTACTGTCTTATGTTGATGCTGTGGGCCTAAAAAGGCCTTTACACCAGAATGTCTCACCTAGCCCGGAGATTATCCCCTGGTTAATCTCATGTGAGTGTAAGACTGGAATGCCTTTATGACCTTAAGCTATTGTTTCGATAAGCCATAACTGACTGGAAAATACAAATTGTCATGCCTAAACTGGCAAGGTGGGAGTACTCTTCTATCCCCCTTCCAGTGCCTGTCCTGGAAGCTTTTCCCTATCCTTTCTCATTCTAATAAACTTTTTACTGCACGAAGCTCTGAATGACCATCGCCGAGTCTTTTTGATCCCAATGTGAATTCTTGTCCATTGGAGATCTAGAATCTGACACCGTTTACAGTAACTTACTGTTAGCTATCACCTATCAAACTAACACTAGGTTCTCTTGATTTAAGGTAGTTAGTCATGCACAAAACATGGAAATTAGCTAACATGACCAAGAACTAATATTAAAAGTACTTGAAACATACATAAATTACATCAGGAAATCTGTACCTCTGAGTAAAATGTGGCTTCAGAAAAATGTCAACAGTACCAAAGGGCTTTTTCAGGCATGTTAAAAGCAAGTAGAAGGCAAAATAAGTGGAAGCCTGCTGCTTGGGCAGATGGTATAATGTTAATAGACAACAGGGGAAAAACGGGATTCCTTCACTTCACAGAATTTTAGCTACTTTGTCAGAGGAAATGATCCTTCAGCTAGAGAAGGGAGAGCCCATATTGTCAGGTGGGAATTGACCTGTAAGAAAGGTGAGATCATTTATAGAGTGGACCTGGTGCTCCAGACAATCCAGACAAATTGTATCCTCGGTTCCAAGGGAACTTGGGGAGGAGATGGCCACATGTCTGCTGCTCAGACATTTTGAGGAGTTGTGGGAAATGGTAGGGCACTAAAATATTGAAGCTAGAAAATAACATTCTGGTTTCCAGTAAATAGAAGACAGAATAGATTATCTGTACTGCAGATTGGTGAACCTGAAGCAATTCCAAAAAAAACCCTACAGAATTGCAGTTTTATAAACTTTGATTGTCCATGCCTTATGGTTCTTCATGTCTTGGGGCTATTAACAGACATTGTAAGGGTAGCAGTGCCAGAGAAAGGGCTCCCAAGTGAGGAAGAAGAGGCAAAGAAAGATGATTGTCAACCCTGAACCCAGGAAAAAAAGACTTCAATGATTTGCTTTTTTCTTTTCTTTTCAAATATGTTTTGGCTGGGTTGAAGTGTTCTATAAGCTTTTTTTTTTTTTTTTTTTTTCAAAATCATGAAAACCTCTCCCACATTTTACAAGGGACACATAAGTCCTTGATCTGTAAACAGGATTGCAGTGAATACTACCACTCACAGTGAATTGAGTGACAATCAGTTATGAGAGGTTGTTTTTCCTTTTTGTGTTCTTATTTATTTCCTTCCTCTACATCTACCTCTTCCCTCCCTCTTTCTCTATATCTGTCTTTTGTTTCTTTCTTAGTTTTTAATCTTCTTCCTTCTTTCTTCACTTAAGTTTACTAAAGAATTTTCTAGACATATAGAACTGGATTTTCTGCAAGACATTGACAAAAACTTTGAATAGCATTTTTATGGATGAGAATGAGAGATGACTTCTGATATAATTAGGTTGAATTGTGAGGAGTTGATTAATTGGATACATAGGTTGAAAATTTAATGAGCTGTTAACATGAAAAGATAGCTAACATGAGGTCTCAAAGCTCTATTCTCTTCACAGTAATACTCAACATTTTCAATTAATAGCTTTATTTCAATTAATAAGACATGCCAACCAAATTGGCACATTACATGAAGCTGTGAGGAAAAAAAACAAATTTATTTTTAGTTTCTTTCTTTTTAAAATGTTTCTGCAGATGGAAGTGGAATAAAACATATCTCTGAGCCCAGCATGCCCAATTACCACACCAGCAGCTGAGGAGGGCAGTGGGTCACCCACTGGGGATAACAAAGGGAAGCTTCATCATGCCTCTAGACAAGTACCCAAGTGAGAAAGTTACTAGTGGGCCATATGGGCTCATGAAGGCCATTTGCATGGCTGCACAGTAAAATCCAACCTCAAAAGCCATCTATGCCAAGAAAAAATAACTTACCTGCACCAGCTGGAGGAGCAGATGAAGCTGAAGAAATTATGTGCTACCTACAACGATGCCGATGGGCACCCAACCATGAGTGATACTTTCATTCTCTCCTTGCTGCTCCTGGTTCCTGGCATGAGTGAGGGAGGAAAATTAAATGATGGAACAGGTGGCATAAGGGGGAAAGACCTCTGATAATTGGAAGAAGATCAGAGAGAGACAGGTAAGCATTGGCTGAGAGAGTAATACATTAATTACATTAAATATTCACTTAACTTTGAGTATGTTTTGATTTCTGATTGTAAATAGTAACACTAGTGAGCACCAAACAGAAGCAGAATCTCATAGGGAAACTTAGTTTTGTTAAATATTAAAGACTTCCTTTCTCTTTCTCTGACTTACTTGATATTGTCCTTTCCTACTGTCCCTGTTTCACAAGCAAAAGATTTTGAATAATACCTGAAACTTCTTAAATGTTCAATAGATGACAGTTCCACAGAGAAAGGTCTATTTTGTAGTATCTAGGTCACATATGAAAAATTAGGATACGTTTAGCATTAAAATGAATTAACTAGAATGTACTCAGAAGAGACTGTCCAAGATAGTTTGTATAGGGTTGGCCAAAAAAGTTATTTGGAGTTTTCGGTTATATCATAGGGAAAAGCCCCAATGAACTTTTTCTCCAACCAAATATTATTCTAGCCCCAGGTATATCAGTGTTGTTTTTTCAGTCCCTAAGTCATATCCAATGCTTTGTGACCCTATAGACTGGGCTTCCTTGCCCATGGGATTTTCCAGGCAGGGATACTGAGGTGGGTTGGCATGCCCTCATCCAGGGGATCTTCCTGACCCAGGGATCGAACCCACATATCCTGCATTGGCAGGCAGATTCTTTAGCACTGAGCCACCTGGGAAGCATAGGCACATTAACTCTCCTCAAAATGTTCCAACCATACAAGTAACATGTATTAAGTGGATGTGGGGAAACAGGCGAGGATGTGTTTTCTAAGAAAGGATGACAATTAAGGGGCTATGATGAATAAGGAGAGATCTAAAGTAGGTGTCTAGGCATGCAAGCTTGTTGTGAGAGAGCCAGGTGAGTAGGCTTCCTACTGTAGGTTGTCATGAAAGGAGATTATTTTGAAACATTGCCTATATTTGTAAGGGAAAATATATAGAGGAGAAATGACCCCATATACACTCAAAATCAGTAGGACAGTGAGTTTCTTAGTGGCATGGGACAAGATGTGGCATTCTGCAGGCATGAGTTGAAAACTGAGTTATTGCCATATCTATTAGATTTTGTGTTGAGCTTATATTACCTCACAATTAGTTGGGTGGAAAATATGGAATTATAAAGATAAAATCTTATCCTCAAGTAAGTCAAAGTTTAGTAAAGTAAGCATATTAAAAATACACATATTTCTCTAAAAAGAAAGAAAGACTTAGTTTTGTTAAATATTAAAGACTTCCTTTCTCTTTCTCTGACTTACTTGATATTGTCCTTTCCTACTGTCCCTGTTTCACAAGCAAAAGATTTTGAATAATACCTGAAACTTCTTAAATGTTCAATAGATGACAGTTCCACAGAGAAAGGTCTATTTTGTAGTATCTAGGTCACATATGAAAAATTAGGATACGTTTAGCATTAAAATGAATTAACTAGAATGTACTCAGAAGAGACTGTCCAAGATAGTTTGTATAGGGTTGGCCAAAAAAGTTATTTGGAGTTTTCGGTTATATCATAGGGAAAAGCCCCAATGAACTTTTTCTCCAACCAAATATTATTCTAGCCCCAGGTATATCAGTGTTGTTTTTTCAGTCCCTAAGTCATATCCAATGCTTTGTGACCCTATAGACTGGGCTTCCTTGCCCATGGGATTTTCCAGGCAGGGATACTGAGGTGGGTTGGCATGCCCTCATCCAGGGGATCTTCCTGACCCAGGGATCGAACCCACATATCCTGCATTGGCAGGCAGATTCTTTAGCACTGAGCCACCTGGGAAGCATAGGCACATTAACTCTCCTCAAAATGTTCCAACCATACAAGTAACATGTATTAAGTGGATGTGGGGAAACAGGCGAGGATGTGTTTTCTAAGAAAGGATGACAATTAAGGGGCTATGATGAATAAGGAGAGATCTAAAGTAGGTGTCTAGGCATGCAAGCTTGTTGTGAGAGAGCCAGGTGAGTAGGCTTCCTACTGTAGGTTGTCATGAAAGGAGATTATTTTGAAACATTGCCTATATTTGTAAGGGAAAATATATAGAGGAGAAATGACCCCATATACACTCAAAATCAGTAGGACAGTGAGTTTCTTAGTGGCATGGGACAAGATGTGGCATTCTGCAGGCATGAGTTGAAAACTGAGTTATTGCCATATCTATTAGATTTTGTGTTGAGCTTATATTACCTCACAATTAGTTGGGTGGAAAATATGGAATTATAAAGATAAAATCTTATCCTCAAGTAAGTCAAAGTTTAGTAAAGTAAGCATATTAAAAATACACATATTTCTCTAAAAAGAAAGAAATATGTGCCTGTGTATAGTATAGACCTGAAAGAGAGAGGAAAGATCAGGAAAAATTCTCAACAAAAAAGAGGTGCTTGGATTGAGTTTGGAAAGATGGATGTATTTCTTCCAAATTAATTATGGAAAAAACTTTGAGGTAGGTAGGGGGAATCCCATGTTCCACATTGGAAGGCATGTTGTCATGAAAAGGCCTGTCAAATTTTAAATGCCGGGAACTCAGGACTATTGGACTCAAGTTGAGACTGTGATGAGAAACAGAAGTTACAAAGATGTACAAGTCCTTGATGAGGATGAACATACCCAGGATGCTAGTATGTTCTGCCATTTTCTTACAGAAAATATGAACCAGAAAAGATTTTTTAAAGCCACAAAGAGGAAAATCACACTGGTAAGGGCTTGAAGATGAAGTGGAAGGAAAAAAAAGAGCAAAGACTTACAGAGACTTTTCTGGAAACTAGTTCAGTGATCCCTGGAAGGACTGAAGGAGTTCTAAACGACAACAGTAGTTCAGTCATGGTGGAGAGAAAGAAGAACCAATAGATTTTAGTCATCTTCTGGGCTGAGGGTAGGAAGGAGAAGGCTAAATAAGCCTTGACTGGATCTCAGCTTTCTACCAAGGACATTTACCAAGAACAATAAAACAGGGTAGGAGCCATTTCAGTAAAGATGAGTTTTGTTTTTAGGTATGTTGATTTAAGTTGTCTGGAGTTAAACTGCGTGGCACAGTCCTATAGGCAGTTGGCTATATCAGTATAGAGCTCAGAAAAGAACAAACTAGTAATTCTATTTTCAGGCATGTAAATAGTAGCTGAATAATTGGGTTTAGTGTTTAATGAGAAGTGTTTGTGTGTAATGGGAAGGAGCACACACAATTTTAGATTGTGTCAACATTAAACAGATTCTTGAAAGACCATTCATCTGAAGTGATTAGAAAGACTGCTTGGAGAGATCAAAAGAAGGCGTATGCAATATAGGTAGTAGAAGCCAAGAAATGAGAGTTTGCATAAGATAGATGTACGCAATACCATGGCAGAGAACTGAAAACAAGTCGAGGACATAAAGGCTGTATGTTCAATTGACTGATTGACTGAGATACCAGGGCAGAATTATATAGCAGCAAGTAGAACAGGAATGCCAGGTGAGAAAATGAACACAATTAACATAAATGATTAATTTAAGGAATGTTGCATTAATTTAAAAAAGAAGCTCTCACTCTTCAGACACGGGGAAAAAGAAGTGATGGTGAGTTGAGCTATAGCTAAATGTGAATGTAGAAACAGAAAACATCTGATGGCTGTATTTTTCTCAGAAATGTAGGAGGTAAGTACAATGGAACTGGCAATAGTGCATATTGCTGCAGGACTCCTGACACCCCCACTGAGATATATTTAAGGCATCATACATTCAACCTATAGAAAATCTGACTCATGATAATTCTGACAGCCTTGACTTCTATATTTAGCTCTAAATCCATAGTTTTAAACATTTGTTGTATGAGCATCTCAAGGGTAACTTGAAATCTAGAATTCTTCCTTGTCAAATCTTAACTCTTATCCTTCAAAAGCCAGAGTATCTCTCATCCTATTTTGCCACGAAAGTATCTCCACCTTCTGTTAAGTGCATTCTCTCTGGCTGCCATTGTTCCAGTCCAAGTTTTCTCATCTCTTACTGCAGCAACCACCAGCATGCATGCTACTTACAATCTGAGACGCCATCAGCTTGTTAACCATTGAACTCCTACAGTTCTAGAGGAGGAGCTGGGGTTGGCCCTTAGTAAATACTAAATGCTTATTCATGAAATGGATCATCGAACAGCTTTCTAACTCATTTCCCACCTTATTTATCCATACTTTCTTTCTGTAAACTCTTGCTATTCAAAGCATGGTCTGTGGACCCCCCAGTAGCCATCTCATCTGTGAATTTGTTAGAAATGTAGAATCTCAGGTCCTACCCCTAGATGGACTGGATCGGAATTGGCATTAACAGAATCTGCAGGTGATGTATAGGCACATAGAACTGAAAAGCTCTCAGGTTCTTAATGCTTTAAATAGCATTCAGAGAGATCTCTCAAAATATAAATATTGTGATTCGTACAAGAAAAAATACTATTAAGATAGATGTACGCAATACCATGGCAGAGAACTGAAAACAAGTCGAGGACATAAAGGCTGTATGTTCAATTGACTGATTGACTGAGATACCAGGGCAGAATTATATAGCAGCAAGTAGAACAGGAATGCCAGGTGAGAAAATGAACACAATTAACATAAATGATTAATTTAAGGAATGTTGCATTAATTTAAAAAAGAAGCTCTCACTCTTCAGACACGGGGAAAAAGAAGTGATGGTGAGTTGAGCTATAGCTAAATGTGAATGTAGAAACAGAAAACATCTGATGGCTGTATTTTTCTCAGAAATGTAGGAGGTAAGTACAATGGAACTGGCAATAGTGCATATTGCTGCAGGACTCCTGACACCCCCACTGAGATATATTTAAGGCATCATACATTCAACCTATAGAAAATCTGACTCATGATAATTCTGACAGCCTTGACTTCTATATTTAGCTCTAAATCCATAGTTTTAAACATTTGTTGTATGAGCATCTCAAGGGTAACTTGAAATCTAGAATTCTTCCTTGTCAAATCTTAACTCTTATCCTTCAAAAGCCAGAGTATCTCTCATCCTATTTTGCCACGAAAGTATCTCCACCTTCTGTTAAGTGCATTCTCTCTGGCTGCCATTGTTCCAGTCCAAGTTTTCTCATCTCTTACTGCAGCAACCACCAGCATGCATGCTACTTACAATCTGAGACGCCATCAGCTTGTTAACCATTGAACTCCTACAGTTCTAGAGGAGGAGCTGGGGTTGGCCCTTAGTAAATACTAAATGCTTATTCATGAAATGGATCATCGAACAGCTTTCTAACTCATTTCCCACCTTATTTATCCATACTTTCTTTCTGTAAACTCTTGCTATTCAAAGCATGGTCTGTGGACCCCCCAGTAGCCATCTCATCTGTGAATTTGTTAGAAATGTAGAATCTCAGGTCCTACCCCTAGATGGACTGGATCGGAATTGGCATTAACAGAATCTGCAGGTGATGTATAGGCACATAGAACTGAAAAGCTCTCAGGTTCTTAATGCTTTAAATAGCATTCAGAGAGATCTCTCAAAATATAAATATTGTGATTGACAGAATATACTATTAATGCTACATATAAAATAGTTAACTAATGAGAACCTGCTATATAGCACAGGGAACTCTACTTAATGTAATGCAGCAGTGTGGCTGGAAGGGGAGATTGAAGGAGAGTGGATACGTGAATACTTATGGCTAAGTAGGTTTACTGTGTACCTAAAATTATCACAGCATTGTTAATCAGCTCTATTTCAAAATAAATAAAAAGTTTTAAAAATGCAAATATAATCATATTCAACTCTTTGAGACCCCCATGAACCGTAGCCCACCAGGCTCCTCTGTCCATGGGATTCTCTAGTCAAGACTACTGGAGTGAGTTGTCATTTCCTTCTCTAGGAGATCTTTCCCACCCATGGATTGAACCTACATCTGCTGCATTGCAAGAGGTTTCTTTACTTCTGTGCCATCGGGGAAACCCTTACTGGACCATCTTAAAAACATTTCAGTGACTTCCCTTGCTAAAGATTAAACTTGTTAACCTATCTGAGAGGACAGAGATTAGTCTCATTCCTTCCCACTTTCCCTACAAGCCTCCTTTCTCGCCTTGGTCTCTTCAGTGCTCTAGCCTTCTCTCAGGTAGCCTTGCTCCCTCCTACCACAGGCCTTGCCTCCTGTTGTTTCTCCTGTTTAATTCACCTCTTTACTCAACCCCTCATAATACCTTTCATCTACCTAGTTAGTACTCATCTTTCAAATCTCATGTCATTTTTAATTTTTATTCAATAAAGCCTCTTTGACCCCTAGATGCCTCCTTCCTCTGTTTAGTGACAAAAGTCCTGTTTATTTCTATATAGTATTTAACATAGTTAATGATGTAATATTGATATTTTTGGTATATTAGTATTGCTGGATTAAAGGCTGGTTCCTCAATTGGAGTGTGAGTTCCTTGAAGGTGGGAAAAGTGTTTGTTTTGTTCACTGTACTATCTCCATTGCTTAGCACAAGGTTTCACTTGATAGATAAGTATTTAAAGCAAAATGAAAGCAAAAAAGAAAGAACGGATTTATTTTTCATAATAAAGTCACAAAGAAGTATGGTAAGACTGGAGAAAGAGAAAGAAAAGAGTAGTTCTATGCTTCTGAATCAATAAGTGGAAATGGTCAGGAAGATGCACGTAAAAATTGTCAGAGGGGGCTTTTAGAAGATTTGTTAATGATCTGACCATCAGTAAAACAAAGATCAAATTGCTACTAAGTCACTGAGGGAAAAAACTGATTCATTGCAATTAAAAAGAAAACTGAGTAATTCAGTAATTTCAATATTGTTAAAAACAATAATCCTGACTTTTCTTTGAAATTACTAAACCAGAAAGTAAATGTTTTCCAATCAGTGTTTTTAAATTTCTTAACTATCTAATATGGCAGCAATTAGTATTGATGTCTTTATCAGGACATGGGAATAATGAATCTCAAAGGAAGAAGTAACTTCCTCAGGACACATCACTGACGTGAGCTTAAGTTTGCTTCAGTTCAGAGCAAAGTTATTTTTACTATTTTATGCTCTGTCCTGTAAACAAATATTGTTTATATAGCTCTGCTTCACCACAAACAGATTTTAAGTCTTTGCACTGAGAAGAAAACCACTGTGAAAAAATAAGAAACATCTATAAAAACTTCTTTTTATTAGATATTTTAAAAAGTACAATATGTGTTCTTTCAGAAAATAAAACTTCACATGTTGTGAGCAAAGCATATATTAGCAGAGAATAGATTAAATAACCAAAAGATCCACCAGTTTGTTAGTCAGCATTGTCTGTTATTTAGGCTACAACATATGATAATATTTTATTTGGAAAAAAGTGTGCAAAATATGAAAAATTTTCATCAGAGCTTTCAATATATTGGAAATTATTTTACTTGCTTTAGGAAAAGCTGGATATAAAAGGGCACTTGCAAACCAAAATTCAATCTCCAAATAAATGAATAAGGACAGAAGTAATCAGATAACAATGTCTAAGCAGAAGTATCTCCATATGCTCATTCTAATGGTTAACAGTGCTTGAATTCACAATGGATGAATTTTGAATCGAATCTGCCAGCACCATTCAGTACACATTCCTTGTTGACGTCAACTTAAATTCTTTATCTCAGGAGGAACAGAATAATAGAACAGATTCCCAGGGCAGTGCTGAGATTAATAAAAAGAAAAGTCATAAATATACACCATCAGGGAAAAATAACACTGGTAGGAACTAGCATAGTAACAAAACCTCTTTCTTATTAAAAGAGGAAAATTCCTGAATTTTTAAAAATGAGCATTGTAAATACATTTTCTTCATTACCAAATAAGGCCTGGTAATTTTATTGTGTAAATTGAGTTGGAGGATCCTGTGAGGTCTCACAGAGAAAAACCACTGCAATGATTACCACTCCCTCTCAGCAGGACTTTGGTGCTGCTAAATGTGATATTCTTTTCCTTCTCAAAGTCAGAGGTGTTTTCCCAGTTGATAGAATTAGTAGGAGAGAATTGTGAAGGATGTGACACTAATAATCCACAGAATCAAAATAAAAAAAAAAAAAAGGATCATAATACTCTTTGCTGCTCAGGGCCATTTTTGCTCACCGCTTCTTAAATTACAGCTATTGTATGATTTACAAGCATCTGTCTTTTATCTAGAGAGTCATCTAGATCAAAACAGTAATATAGCTTTGTTGACAAATGCCACAGAACTGACTTTATTCTCAGGGTCCGTCTCGAATTTCTGCTTAGTCACACGCAGACAACAAATGGATACGAGGATGATTTTTTTTTTAAGGTCTTTATAGAGTTTTGTTGTTCGCTGACATGTGTGTTCCCAGATCAGTCATATGGAGGATGATTTTTAATATCAGGCTGCCCATCTTGGCATTGGTGGTTTTTCAAGGGTACGATCCAGTGCTTCAGTGCTACACTGGGATCATGTAACTCACCAACACTCCCAAGGAAAACACCTTGCAGGGTAAAAAAAACGTTATGACTCGCTTGCTTAGCTAGGAGTTCCAAAGAGTTCTCTGGATATTGTATATTTGACAAATTACAAAAATAAGAGAGAAAAACAGATGATTTCAGGGAGCAGCTAAATACAATAAAATTTTATTTTTCCTCAACTTTTTAGATAAGCAAATACTTTGTGTGTGTGTGTGTGTGTGTGTGTGTGTGTGTGTGTGTGTGAAATCCAGAAAGCTACTGGAGTTTTACTGCCTTGAAGGAGCTAGGAGTTTATAACAACTTGCCCTTCAGCTAAGATCAGAGGAGGAAGAAAACTGAAGGAGTTATTTTTCCCAAGTGACATTGTTTCCAATTAATAGACCTCGCAATATGAAAAGGGTCATGTGTTTAAAAAGTCCACAGTATGGAAATTTGCTGAAATAATTGCCCAGGTTGGAAGCTTCATCAGGCCGTCAGATCTTTCCACTAGTATGAGCACTTTTTATAATATACTTGAAGAGACCACTGTGTAACCTTCACAGACTAAACATCCACCCAGCAGCACATGATTAAATTCTCAAACATATATAAAAAGAGCCCTGCTGGATATTTTCCTTTCAACTGGCTGGTATTTCAGGTTTCACAGTGTAATTTTTTTTTTTTTTATAACAGCTTGCATTATGAGGAAAGCTGTATAACTAGAAGAGTAACCAGCAGTGGTTGAGAAAAGTGGATGTTGCAAGCTGCATGTCTTCCTGAAACTATTAAAGGCATCTCAGCAATTCAAAATTCATTAACGTTTATTCCAAATTCACATGTATTCTAATTTACCTATCTTGATCAATTCATATGTTAAATTCTAGTACTACAGATGATATTGTTGAATATTTTTTCTTATATAATTTAAGGGGATAAAAGAAGAAGACACATACCTTATTATCATGACTAAGTATGGGTAGTGTAGGTGTAATGCTATAGCATTCAATTGGAATGTGGGATATCATAGAGTGGTTAATCACATAGGTATTGTTTTTTGACTCTGTAGGTCAAATCCCAGTGTTTTGATTTTTGTTAGTTACATGAACTTGGACAAGATATTTTACTTTTCTAAGCCTCAGGTTCTTCTGTGAAATTATAGCATTTTCCTAACTGAGTACAGGATGTCATAGGGATCAAACCTTGTTTGTAGGGTATTTCAGACAATACCTGGCAAGTTGTTCAATAACTGAATTAATTTTTTTTTACTTCAATTGTTATTAATAGCTGTATCAGTACCACTATTGTTCACTGGAGATAAAATTATATATATGGCAGACCCTTTGAGTTGGTTTACTTGTTATTAAGGAGAGGACTGCTTATGCCACCTGGGAAACCCATCTAAAATCTTGAAGAGCTTAAATTAATAGCTTTAAATTAAATTAAATTAAAGCTGTTGAGATTGCTGCACATGAGGTGGTATGATATTTATGGAAGATGAGACAACGAGAAGTGAATACTCACTTATACACATCAAATCTGTCATCTGGCATTCATGAACTTAGTAAACAGCACTACATAACCATTTGTATCATTATTTTTCAGACTTGAAAACCTTACGGTTTTCTTCTACATTTTAGAAGACCTCTTCTGGAGTTCTTTATATCTAAAGAATATGCTCATTCAAACAGAGTAGATGTCAACTCTCTATGTTAATGTTTTAGGGTTAGTTAAGAAAGCTTTTCGTACTTTTTATTGCCCTTTAAGACAGTCCTTCCTGGTTGTTCCATACATAATAAGTGAATGCAGAATATGACCAATTCTTATTATGATAGGTACTAAGCCGTGTACAGGATACAATCATGAGAAAATTAGCATTCTGATCTTCTAAGAGCTTACCGTCTGTTGGAGAGACTAAACATAATAGTACAACTGACCATGAGGAATGCTTTTCCTAGGGTTCCATGGGGGCAGGAAGGGGTGAATGGTCAAGGAGAGGTTCTTCAAAGAGTTAATATTTGAGCTGATTCCTACATGAGAAGTGGCAGTAAACACGGAAGAGAGGAGTCAGAAAGACAGAATATCTTAGTAAAATACATGATGTGCTGGGGGAGCTACAGCTTTTGTGTTCAGCCTTCATGGAGAACACAGAAAGGGGGTGGGGGACAAGTACAGTTACATAAGCAGAGCCATATCACAAAGTGCTTTGCAGGGAAACTTGGTTTTTGCTCTAAAGGCAATTGGAGTCATTGAAACACTTTGATCAGGTAAGTGTTATGACATCTGGTGGTGAGGGAGAGAACAAATTTCAGGATGGGGTCAGGTGGACTTGTTAGTCATAAATTTAGAGGAGTTACAAACCTTGTTTGTAGGGTATTTCAGACAATACCTGGCAAGTTGTTCAATAACTGAATTAATTTTTTTTTACTTCAATTGTTATTAATAGCTGTATCAGTACCACTATTGTTCACTGGAGATAAAATTATATATATGGCAGACCCTTTGAGTTGGTTTACTTGTTATTAAGGAGAGGACTGCTTATGCCACCTGGGAAACCCATCTAAAATCTTGAAGAGCTTAAATTAATAGCTTTAAATTAAATTAAATTAAAGCTGTTGAGATTGCTGCACATGAGGTGGTATGATATTTATGGAAGATGAGACAACGAGAAGTGAATACTCACTTATACACATCAAATCTGTCATCTGGCATTCATGAACTTAGTAAACAGCACTACATAACCATTTGTATCATTATTTTTCAGACTTGAAAACCTTACGGTTTTCTTCTACATTTTAGAAGACCTCTTCTGGAGTTCTTTATATCTAAAGAATATGCTCATTCAAACAGAGTAGATGTCAACTCTCTATGTTAATGTTTTAGGGTTAGTTAAGAAAGCTTTTCGTACTTTTTATTGCCCTTTAAGACAGTCCTTCCTGGTTGTTCCATACATAATAAGTGAATGCAGAATATGACCAATTCTTATTATGATAGGTACTAAGCCGTGTACAGGATACAATCATGAGAAAATTAGCATTCTGATCTTCTAAGAGCTTACCGTCTGTTGGAGAGACTAAACATAATAGTACAACTGACCATGAGGAATGCTTTTCCTAGGGTTCCATGGGGGCAGGAAGGGGTGAATGGTCAAGGAGAGGTTCTTCAAAGAGTTAATATTTGAGCTGATTCCTACATGAGAAGTGGCAGTAAACACGGAAGAGAGGAGTCAGAAAGACAGAATATCTTAGTAAAATACATGATGTGCTGGGGGAGCTACAGCTTTTGTGTTCAGCCTTCATGGAGAACACAGAAAGGGGGTGGGGGACAAGTACAGTTACATAAGCAGAGCCATATCACAAAGTGCTTTGCAGGGAAACTTGGTTTTTGCTCTAAAGGCAATTGGAGTCATTGAAACACTTTGATCAGGTAAGTGTTATGACATCTGGTGGTGAGGGAGAGAACAAATTTCAGGATGGGGTCAGGTGGACTTGTTAGTCATAAATTTAGAGGAGTTACAAACCAGTTCTGTAGATTCTTTGGATTCTACAGTTGTGAGGTGGGACTTTGTAGCCCTGATTGCTTATTGTCTATTCATTTTTACATCAGCTTTTTTCCTGGCCCAAAGTCTTTTTGTTGTCTGCTTTTAAAATCTTTATAATCACATTAGAAATCAAGTAAATAAAAGGTGACTCTCTGGCTGGGTTGTGTTGAACCACAAAATGTTTCACCAGTTCACAAAAGACAAGTGTGCTATCACTTTTGCTGGATCATCTAAAGCTGAAACGGCAGACATGTCTTACAATTGCTATGCATAGGTATATTGTCTTATTTTTGTTGTAATGACATTTTCAAAGGTGTTAATATGTATTTTTATTTTAAAGAGCAAATACAGCTTTAAGAGGTATAAAGGAATTTTTCCCCAAAAATATCTTAGTAATTTTGAAAGCAAATGGGATCAGTTATTAGTGGAAAAACTATGTAGGCCCAAGATATTTTTATGATAAAACATATTTACATTTTTTAGAGATATTTAGCCAAAATACCCACTTAGAAATGACAAGTTTCAGTTTTATTTTACTTCTGACCTGTGTGTTCCATTTTGAAGATTATAAGAGAATTCATAACATTTGTTCTGGTCTCTGGGAATGGGAGGTTTGATAGTTCACAGAAGATGTGGAGATTGGCATGCATACATTCAATAACTGATACTACATGTATCATATATATCATAGTTATATGGCGGAAAGGTTCATGATTCAACAGAGTGCAGATAAAATTTATCCAGATAGAATTTAAATGAAGGGAAGAACAGCAAGGATTTCTAAACCACTTTTGAAACTTTTTCTGTTACAGAAAAGAGCTCTTAAAACTTGTAACCTTTAACAAATAAAACAGAATTAATTGAGCTTACCCTAACAAGAAAAACTTGGGAAGCCATATCACAAAGGGGGGACTACAGTTACATAAGCAGAGCCATATCACAAAGTGCTTTGCAGGGAAACTTGGTTTTTGCTCTAAAGGCAATTGGAGTCATTGAAACACTTTGATCAGGTAAGTGTTATGACATCTGGTGGTGAGGAGAGAACAAATTTCAGGATGGGGTCAGGTGGACTTGTTAGTCATAAATTTAGAGGAGTTACAAACCAGTTCTGTAGATTCTTTGGATTCTACAGTTGTGAGGTGGGACTTTGTAGCCCTGATTGCTTATTGTCTATTCATTTTTACATCAGCTTTTTTCCTGGCCCAAAGTCTTTTTGTTGTCTGCTTTTAAAATCTTTATAATCACATTAGAAATCAAGTAAATAAAAGGTGACTCTCTGGCTGGGTTGTGTTGAACCACAAAATGTTTCACCAGTTCACAAAAGACAAGTGTGCTATCACTTTTGCTGGATCATCTAAAGCTGAAACGGCAGACATGTCTTACAATTGCTATGCATAGGTATATTGTCTTATTTTTGTTGTAATGACATTTTCAAAGGTGTTAATATGTATTTTTATTTTAAAGAGCAAATACAGCTTTAAGAGGTATAAAGGAATTTTTCCCCAAAAATATCTTAGTAATTTTGAAAGCAAATGGGATCAGTTATTAGTGGAAAAACTATGTAGGCCCAAGATATTTTTATGATAAAACATATTTACATTTTTTAGAGATATTTAGCCAAAATACCCACTTAGAAATGACAAGTTTCAGTTTTATTTTACTTCTGACCTGTGTGTTCCATTTTGAAGATTATAAGAGAATTCATAACATTTGTTCTGGTCTCTGGGAATGGGAGGTTTGATAGTTCACAGAAGATGTGGAGATTGGCATGCATACATTCAATAACTGATACTACATGTATCATATATATCATAGTTATATGGCGGAAAGGTTCATGATTCAACAGAGTGCAGATAAAATTTATCCAGATAGAATTTAAATGAAGGGAAGAACAGCAAGGATTTCTAAACCACTTTTGAAACTTTTTTCTGTTACAGAAAAGAGCTCTTAAAACTTGTAACCTTTAACAAATAAAACAGAATTAATTGAGCTACCCAAGCCTAAATTTTTACCTCGGGCCTATCTAACTTAAAACTGGAAATGTGATTAAATGACTAAAAACAAAGAAATTTACCCTTCATTTATCTTACATTTGTGCTGATGATCCCTTTTTTTAAAGTGTGCTGAAATCTCAATGAATTTTTAGGACACAGAAACTTAAGACTATCTGGGAAATTATTATCAGTCACACAAATAAAGCATCACAGAGCCTCTGGGGTTGATCATAGGATGCAAACTTAGTTTTATGAATTCTTGAGAGGGATTTCCTGCCAAAATACAGACAATAAGTTATTTTAATTAGGAGATATTGTATTCTTACAGTTAGCAAGAAGAGAGCTGTATTCCTCTATGGTGATATAGTGATCAGTATGACTACAACAGATACATAGAATATAACAGGAATAATTATACAACACAGTATCTTATTTAAAACAGAACTATAATTTTATTTATTTATTAATTTTTTTGCTTTGCAAAGCACTCATTTATTATCTTGTTCACCAAAGGTATCCTTTCCAAATTCAATATCTTATTTTCTTTTTTTATTTTTCTTTTTTGCTTTTACAGAGTTTTGTTGTTTACAGATATGTATAATCCCAGATTAATCATTTATATATCCTGTCCCCCCTCATCCCACCCCTCTGGGTCATCGCATAGCCCCCATGTAAGATCCCTTAACCCACAGTGAAATGACAATAGTTATTTATTTTACATATGCTAGTATAGGGCTCCATGTTGCTCTTTCTGTATCTCTCACGTACTCTTCCCTATCCTCAATGTCCATAAATCTGTAAAACAGAAGTATAATTTTAAATTACATTTTTGAAACAGAATAGCCCTTTTGTTTTTATACATTTGGTTAATAATGACAACTTTTGAGGAAAAATCAATATTTTAAGTTAATATATCTGAAAAGAGATATTGCAATGGTCATAGTCAATGATGTTCAGCTTCACTCATATTGAACAAATTGAGAAATGCAGGGCTAATGCTCTATTATCATATAATTTTTTTTTTCTTTTTCCTCATCATACCTCTTCTTATTTTTATATTTATTTGCATCCCTCTTTTATTCTTTGGCATGTGTGGTCCTCCCATTGCAGTGGCCTCTCTTGTTGCAGAGCTCTGGCTTTGGGTGCATGTGCTCCAGAGCTCTGGTGCCGCGAGATCTTCCTGGGCCAGGGATAGACCTGGTGTTCCTTCCACTGCAAGGTGGACTCCCTACCCATTGGAAGCCCTATCATTTTAAATTTTAAGCTTGACTTTGATGTATAAATTCTAAGAGCTCCTCCTCTCCCTCCCTCTGTTCCTCCCTTTCACTCTTTCTTTCTTCTTCCCATGTGTCCATCTTTTAATCTATTGCCAATTTAGAAAAAAAAAAAATTAGTATGATTTTCTTTCTTCTTTGAATTTTCCATTTGAACACTGTGCTAAACAATTTTATCTTTATCTTACAGGTAATGGTATCATTGAGAGTTGCTGAGCATAGGAATGTTCTTCCCATGAACTCTAGGATCAATTGGTGGTATTACTCTCTGGAAGACAGGGGGCTATTATAATAGGTCACACAAGAGAGACTGGGACTTGGGTTAGGTTGATAGCAGTGGGAATGGAAGGAAGAGATCATGTGGTAAAGGAGGAACCAGAAGGCCTTACCAATTGGCTGTGTAAGGATGATAGCTATAGTTGTAGATAAGGATTCAGGTGCCTTTGTGATAAGGAACAAAAGATGGAAATACATATAATAGATAAGAAAGAGAGTAAAATATTGCAGAAATGATGTGGTAGCAGTGGATGTAGCCTGAGAGAAAGAAAGAAAGAAAGTAATATTTAAAAGACACGTCATCTAGACACTATATCATATTGATGGGACAGCCTTATTATTTCTCTTAGGTGTTCACATAGCAAGCTGTCTTGGTGATAAATAGGGAAACTGCAGTGTCAAGATGGGAAGCACACTGTCCAATGCCATTTTAGCGAGTTTCAATAAAAATTCAGAAGATACAACAAAGAATGATCATGGTGAAGATAGAGGTTTGATACTGTCAGCCACTTCTGGTTAATATTTTTCAAGATACTGTAAAATTACCTTCTTTGGCATGTACATATGTGTATGTGTGTGAATCTTGTTTAAAAAGTAATTAATGTAGTTTTTGGCTGCCCTAGGTCCTTGTTGCTTTTTGAGGGTTTTCTCTAGTTGCTTCAAAGTGATGCTCCTTTTCATTGTGGTGGGCAGGCGTCTCATCACAGTGGCTTCTCTTGTTGCAGAACACAGGCTCTGGAGCGCAGGCTTCAGTAGTTGTGGCACACAGGCTTAGGTGCTCAGTGGCACCTGGAAACTTCCTGGACCAGGAACTGAACCAGTGTCCCCTGCATTAGCAGGCAAATTCTGTACCACCAGGGCAGTCTTGTGTGCCTCTTGATTATGCTTTGCTTGTGGTTATGACGATCATAACTAGACTACTAAGTGCTTACTCAGTGGAAATAATCATGGAAAGCACTAATAGGCACAGTCATATTTACTCTTCACAACCAACTCTAAAGGTAGCAGTATTATTATTTTCATTTGACAGATGAGGACACTAAAATTCCAAAATTAAAAAATAAAATTCTGCTCAGTTTATTGAAGCTGGTAAATGTCAGGATTCAAATCCAAGTAGTCCGACACTAAAGTCTCCATTTTAAAATTTTTAATAAATATCCTTTACTCTCAAGGTTTTTATTGACATTGAAGAAAGGTATTCAAGTTCTTTATGGATTTACTTCATCTCCAACTTTTTCATATCATGTGCAGAGGATGTACAGAAAGGCAAAATCCTAGCATATCACAACTGCTTAATCACTGTGGAGAGAATAAGTGCAGCCTGGATTTTTGTGGGGAAACATGAACTTCCCATCCTTATCCAAGACCATACAGGATGGAAGCATCAACACTGTCATGTATAGTCTCATAAAGCAATATTTCTCTTGAGATAATTCATTCATAGGGTGTAACATTTCTTAGGGGATGCTGTAGCAGAAATACCTAAAGGGATTCTTTTCCCCCTTGATCTTCCATACCTGGATTATCCCTTCTCTTTATACAGCAAAATTTGATTCTGTTAGACAAGGCAAACTGAATTCCTTAATAATTCCAGGAGTTAGTAGCACTCTTTCTGGGATTATCTAGCACTTTGTACAAGACCGTCACAACACATCATGGTGAAGATAGAGGTTTGATACTGTCAGCCACTTCTGGTTAATATTTTTCAAGATACTGTAAAATTACCTTCTTTGGCATGTACATATGTGTATGTGTGTGAATCTTGTTTAAAAAGTAATTAATGTAGTTTTTGGCTGCCCTAGGTCCTTGTTGCTTTTGAGGGTTTTCTCTAGTTGCTTCAAAGTGATGCTCCTTTTCATTGTGGTGGGCAGGCGTCTCATCACAGTGGCTTCTCTTGTTGCAGAACACAGGCTCTGGAGCGCAGGCTTCAGTAGTTGTGGCACACAGGCTTAGGTGCTCAGTGGCACCTGGAAACTTCCTGGACCAGGAACTGAACCAGTGTCCCCTGCATTAGCAGGCAAATTCTGTACCACCAGGGCAGTCTTGTGTGCCTCTTGATTATGCTTTGCTTGTGGTTATGACGATCATAACTAGACTACTAAGTGCTTACTCAGTGGAAATAATCATGGAAAGCACTAATAGGCACAGTCATATTTACTCTTCACAACCAACTCTAAAGGTAGCAGTATTATTATTTTCATTTGACAGATGAGGACACTAAAATTCCAAAATTAAAAAATAAAATTCTGCTCAGTTTATTGAAGCTGGTAAATGTCAGGATTCAAATCCAAGTAGTCCGACACTAAAGTCTCCATTTTAAAATTTTTAATAAATATCCTTTACTCTCAAGGTTTTTATTGACATTGAAGAAAGGTATTCAAGTTCTTTATGGATTTACTTCATCTCCAACTTTTTCATATCATGTGCAGAGGATGTACAGAAAGGCAAAATCCTAGCATATCACAACTGCTTAATCACTGTGGAGAGAATAAGTGCAGCCTGGATTTTTGTGGGGAAACATGAACTTCCCATCCTTATCCAAGACCATACAGGATGGAAGCATCAACACTGTCATGTATAGTCTCATAAAGCAATATTTCTCTTGAGATAATTCATTCATAGGGTGTAACATTTCTTAGGGGATGCTGTAGCAGAAATACCTAAAGGGATTCTTTTCCCCCTTGATCTTCCATACCTGGATTATCCCTTCTCTTTATACAGCAAAATTTGATTCTGTTAGACAAGGCAAACTGAATTCCTTAATAATTCCAGGGAGTTAGTAGCACTCTTTCTGGGATTATCTAGCACTTTGTACAAGACCGTCACAACACATCACTTAGAGCAATCATATATATCATGAGGGCAAGGATCATACATTCTTATATTTATTGTTACCCGACCATGGTAGAGATGTATGAGAGACTGTTAAGCTAATATATACATGAAAAGTAGGTGTATTTAAGAATACCATTTGTGTGTATTTCAAGCTTGAGTTTAACAACTCTTTGTGCTATGGAGCACAAATGACTTTCAGAAGTCCTGAGGTGCTATAGAGACTTGGTGAACAAAACATTTGATTTATGGGCCAAGTGAAACTGTCAATTTTACTTGAAAGCCATAATGTACATTTCTTATTACATTTTTAGAAATATGACTGTGGATGGTGCCTTCTTCAATGTTTTCTCAGATTCTGAATCTATGCTTGATTGCCCTGAGTATCATCAAGCTGTTCAGCTTGATGCCCAATTATGTTTAATTGCATCACTTTCACAGTTAAAATTTCCACCATGACCAATTTTTCTGTGTTCCTGGATGGCTTTATGAGTAATCTATTATTTTTTTTTAATTTTCCATTTGAAATAATGACATGCTCAATTTTCTTCTTATGTTTGTCTAAATATATATGTCTGTGTATATCAATTGCCTTTACCCAATCTTGCAAAATTATTTAATTCACTTTAATTATGCATCTGCTATGTTTTTGATTCGATCAGGCACACTATAAGATTCAACAGTTTTCCTGCTATAACAATTCTATTTCTCAGATGGCAAGTTATTGTTCCAGAACCAGCAAAGGACCTGAGTAGTTAGCCAAGGGGGATGATGGATGTAAATGAAGGGTTTATTCAGCACTCTTCTTAGCCCAAGAGTCTCTTTATTGTCTTTTACTTTTTTGCATTTAGAAAAGAATAAATTTTATACACTACCACTCAGAAATGATGAAAGGAACCATTTTTCTCTAACCTCCTATTTTAAGTAATATATTTAGACTTATTCCTGCAACTTTAGTGAAATCTGTTACTCTGAAAGAAGTTATGCTCTCATCTACATACAAGTAGAGAGAAAACCTTATTCTGCATCTTCTAACAATGGATAGTAAGGGTTTTGCCAGCCAGTGAAATTTGAGTCAAATTTTAGCTTAGGAGATAGACACCCAGTTTACTCCAAGGTGAATGGCCTAACTTGTTTCAAACGAAAGAGGCAAATACTGGATCACGAGAGTGCATGTCTTCTGTTAACCATTTAAGTAGCTACTGTCAGAAGGTTACCATTTGCACAGAATTTTATCTTTCCCCCAAGTACTTTGAGATCACAGTAAATTGTAATAATTTATAAACAATTTCTTCAGCAAGCATTTCCTGTGTCTCAATTACATATCTAGCACTCTCTCAGTCTGTGGAAAGAAATTTAGAGTTCCAGAATATAGGGGCATCAGGCAGTTTCAATCTAAAGGGGCCCATCCACATCACACAAATGAGTACTAGCGGGATGGCTGCTATCTTTTTAAATTAATTTTTTATTGGAGCATAGTTTTATAATTGTGTTAATTTCTACTGCACAGCAAAGTGAATCAGCTATACAGATGCATATAGCCCTACTGTTTTGTATTTACTTCCCCTTTAGCACTGAGTAGATTTCCCTGAGTTATACAGATTCTCATTACTTATCTATTTTATGCATATAGTAGTATCAATAGTACACATATGTCAATTCCAATCTCCCAATGAGTACCCTCCTTCCTACTCCTTTCCGTGTTTGTAGAGATTTGATCTCTACATTTGTGTCTCTATGTCTATTTTGCAGTAAGATTATCTTTATAGATTATACACCATCTTTATAGATTCCATATATATGCATTAATATACGATATTTGTTTTCTCTTTCTGATTTATTTCACTCTGTATGACAATCTCTAAGTCTAGGATGGTTGCTACTATAAACATCCATTCAGAGAAGACATTCCGAGAACTGAAGGCCAGTTGGAGTGACTTACTCAGAGACACAACTAGGGGGGCCCAAATCACGTGTTAAACATTTGCCCCAATGTCCTCAAAGCTAGTGTGACTACTTAGATTCCTCCTCCACCCTCTGCAACCAGTAAAATGTGAAAGGAACCATTTTTCTCTAACCTCCTATTTTAAGTAATATATTTAGACTTATTCCTGCAACTTTAGTGAAATCTGTTACTCTGAAAGAAGTTATGCTCTCATCTACATACAAGTAGAGAGAAAACCTTATTCTGCATCTTCTAACAATGGATAGTAAGGGTTTTGCCAGCCAGTGAAATTTGAGTCAAATTTTAGCTTAGGAGATAGACACCCAGTTTACTCCAAGGTGAATGGCCTAACTTGTTTCAAACGAAAGAGGCAAATACTGGATCACGAGAGTGCATGTCTTCTGTTAACCATTTAAGTAGCTACTGTCAGAAGGTTACCATTTGCACAGAATTTTATCTTTCCCCCAAGTACTTTGAGATCACAGTAAATTGTAATAATTTATAAACAATTTCTTCAGCAAGCATTTCCTGTGTCTCAATTACATATCTAGCACTCTCTCAGTCTGTGGAAAGAAATTTAGAGTTCCAGAATATAGGGGCATCAGGCAGTTTCCAATCTAAAGGGGCCCATCCACATCACACAAATGAGTACTAGCGGGATGGCTGCTATCTTTTTAAATTAATTTTTTATTGGAGCATAGTTTTATAATTGTGTTAATTTCTACTGCACAGCAAAGTGAATCAGCTATACAGATGCATATAGCCCTACTGTTTTGTATTTACTTCCCCTTTAGCACTGAGTAGATTTCCCTGAGTTATACAGATTCTCATTACTTATCTATTTTATGCATATAGTAGTATCAATAGTACACATATGTCAATTCCAATCTCCCAATGAGTACCCTCCTTCCTACTCCTTTCCGTGTTTGTAGAGATTTGATCTCTACATTTGTGTCTCTATGTCTATTTTGCAGTAAGATTATCTTTATAGATTATACACCATCTTTATAGATTCCATATATATGCATTAATATACGATATTTGTTTTTCTCTTTCTGATTTATTTCACTCTGTATGACAATCTCTAAGTCTAGGATGGTTGCTACTATAAACATCCATTCAGAGAAGACATTCCGAGAACTGAAGGCCAGTTGGAGTGACTTACTCAGAGACACAACTAGGGGGGCCCAAATCACGTGTTAAACATTTGCCCCAATGTCCTCAAAGCTAGTGTGACTACTTAGATTCCTCCTCCACCCTCTGCAACCAGTAAAATGTGCCAAGGTCTCAATACCTATATAAAGAGAAAGACTGAGGGTTAATTTCTTAGTTTCAATACTTAGACTTAAGCAACACTTTCTGAGCCTCAACTTTCTTATCTGCAAACTAAGAAAATGTACTGTAAAATGTTGTTTTGAGAACTTAATATATTCAGTAATCCTTTGTACACGACATACTTTCTTCACTGTGCTCAATAAATGGTGACTATTGTTTTAGTGAGGCCCTATCTATGAACTTCGAGGGCTTCCCGCATGGCTCAGTGATAAAGAATTCATCTGCTGAGCAGGGTCATGGGTTCAGTTCCTGGGCTGAGAGGACCCCTTGGAGAAGAACATGCAACCCAGTCCAGTATTCTGGCCTGGGAAATCCCATGGACAGAGGAGTCTGGTGGGTGACAGTCATTGGGTCACAAAGAATTGGATGTGGCTTAGGGACTAAACAACAGCAACAGTAAATGAACTTTGCAATAATAGAAAATTAGAATGTTCTATGCAGACTGTAGTCTAACACTTTCCTACTTAAATTCAGTTCAGTACAGTTTCTATATTTAGAACTTAGATTTGGGTAAATCCGGTCCCAAGGGAAGCTTGGGAACAGTCTGGAAAGAGTCTTGGTCAGAGTGGCCTTCCTCCCTCCCTTCCTTCCTTTCTTATTTCTCTTTCTCCTTTCCCTCTCTACTTTTCTCCTTTTCTTTTGTCTCTCTTTTCAGCACTTGGGGGCATATTTTATTTGTCTCTGATGAGGGTATTGTTATTTCCAGGATTCCTTGGGAGCGGATGGGTGAAGGGTTGGGGTGGGGGACTTTAGTGCCATAGAAAGGCAGTATAGAGAAGGAAAGGGGCTTTCAGAATCAAAATAAACCTAATTTTTGCTTATTTATCCTTAAATCTGAGGAAATTAAATCATGCAGACATACACTTTTCTGGTAATCAGTGCATTTATGGAGTCAAATGCACTGGAACTGAAGATGGGAAAATCAAACAAACTTGTGTGAGGGGTTTTCTTCCTGCTTTTGTTAATATACACCAAACCACTAGTCACAGCTGAATAAGCAAAACCTTCAACCTACAATCTGTATATTGAAATTATTTCCACATAAATGACTATTTTCCTGATTCCATTTTCAGTTAACATGTTTGTTTAAGGAATATGTTAACTCTCAGCAAAAAAGACTTAAAATGTCAGTAATATGAGCAATTCCTTTAAAAAGTTTTTTTTCTGTACTTGTAATGAAAAGGGACTATTCAGGAGATAGAATATCTGACTTCAGTTGTTCCCTCTTCTCATTTTTCTTCTCTTTAATGGAATCATTAGACAAATAGTGCAGCACTTCATGGGTCTTAAAACAAATCTTTCACCTATATATTCTTTCTAATTTTCTGTGCTGAAAAGAAGGGATTTGTGCTATGACACCAAGAGAAGGGGGATTACTAAATGACATTTTCAATTGTTAGAGTTCTGTGTGATTTACAGACATTGAATTTAGTGGGTTCAATTTTAATCTGTTTTACAAGAAAGTGTCACTATATATCATGTGAAAAATATACGTCCTCAATTGGGAAACAAAACACAAAAATATTTCTTTTCATCTTTCAATATATCTCCTAGTATAAAAACAAAAAGCTTGCCTTTGCTTTTCACATCTTACAGACTATTTTTTTCCCACAATCTTCATGCTAGATTAATCATGATGTCTAAAAACCACTGGCTGTCCTAACATTTAATAGGCTTCTTGTTTTAATGTTTCTATGTCATGATGACAAAACATTTGACATCTGCAATGCAAATTTATCTTAATCAGGGCATGTAAAGCATGCTATTGCCAAACAAAATACAATATTTTTAAGCTTTATTTTATTGAGGTAACAAATTTGGCTTATAAATAAAATTAGTTTCATGCCTTTAAACAACATGATTCATTGATGATCCAAGCATACCCTAAAAAATCCTTTTTTAAAAATCTGAGGAAATTAAATCATGCAGACATACACTTTTCTGGTAATCAGTGCATTTATGGAGTCAAATGCACTGGAACTGAAGATGGGAAAATCAAACAAACTTGTGTGAGGGGTTTTCTTCCTGCTTTTGTTAATATACACCAAACCACTAGTCACAGCTGAATAAGCAAAACCTTCAACCTACAATCTGTATATTGAAATTATTTCCACATAAATGACTATTTTCCTGATTCCATTTTCAGTTAACATGTTTGTTTAAGGAATATGTTAACTCTCAGCAAAAAAGACTTAAAATGTCAGTAATATGAGAAATTTCCCTTTTAAAAAAGTTTTTTCTGTACTTGTAATGAAAAGGGACTATTCAGGAGATAGAATATCTGACTTCAGTTGTTCCTCTTCTCATTTTTCTTCTCTTTAATGGAATCATTAGACAAATAGTGCAGCACTTCATGGGTCTTAAAACAAATCTTTCACCTATATATTCTTTCTAATTTTCTGTGCTGAAAAGAAGGGATTTGTGCTATGACACCAAGAGAAGGGGGATTACTAAATGACATTTTCAATTGTTAGAGTTCTGTGTGATTTACAGACATTGAATTTAGTGGGTTCAATTTTAATCTGTTTTACAAGAAAGTGTCACTATATATCATGTGAAAAATATACGTCCTCAATTGGGAAACAAAACACAAAAATATTTCTTTTCATCTTTCAATATATCTCCTAGTATAAAAACAAAAAGCTTGCCTTTGCTTTTCACATCTTACAGACTATTTTTTTCCCACAATCTTCATGCTAGATTAATCATGATGTCTAAAAACCACTGGCTGTCCTAACATTTAATAGGCTTCTTGTTTTAATGTTTCTATGTCATGATGACAAAACATTTGACATCTGCAATGCAAATTTATCTTAATCAGGGCATGTAAAGCATGCTATTGCCAAACAAAATACAATATTTTTTAAGCTTTATTTTATTGAGGTAACATTGGCTTATAATATTAGTTTCATGCTTTATCAACATGATTCATTGATGATCCAAGCATACCCTAAAAAAATGCTTAGGATTGCACTGTACTTACCTGCAACCTCTGTTGGTAATGGAGACAATGCAAATGGACATTGAAAAGTCAATGTCGTCACTTGCTGGAGTTAGGCAGTTTACCAAAAGTATCTATAAGCTAGTTTCCAGAAAAAAAAAGTCATGAAAAGCATTTGTACCCTTTACATTACATAAAATTACTAAAGGCAAAGCTAAAAATTTCACACGGGGTTATATTCTACACCAATGAGTGTCTCATTTTTATTGTTGTCTGCAATTTTTTAATCGAACTCTCTTTCCTCTGTGTAGGATTAGCCATTTTTGGAGCCAAGCTGAACACTCTGAACCTGTCTGTCATTATATTGGCAATTTGGAGTTCTTTCCCCAAAGGATTATAATCAGTTTGCTTTTAAAGACTAAGTGATGAATTTGAAAGAGAGTGACGGGAAGAAAATTAAAAATAAAATGACTGTAAAATGGAAATATATAAAATAGCTTGAGAAATTGTCTTATCATATTTGTCCAATTAGTCTGAAACAAGCTCTAAATTCAAGCTTTTATAAATGTCAGATCTATACATGTATCAAAGTGGCTCAATTTTAGCCCATGTATATTCCTGCAATTGGGGTGACCAACGTTCCAAAATACCATTTTTACAGCTAATTAGTTTTGGACAACAACTTTATGGTCTTTTATAGTTTTCCTATTCCTGCCTCTAAACGAACAGAGATGCTGTAGCCATAGATTGAATTTGAGTTGCCAGTGTGATAAGAAACAAATCTTGTTTTATATTGATATCTTCCAATTTGCATATGTCCGTACTCACGTTCTGCAGTCATGTTCAACTTTTTATGACCCCATGGACTGTATCCCAACAGGCTCCTCTGTCCGTGGAATTCTCCTGGCAAGAATACTGAAGTGGGTTGCCATGCCCTCCTCCAGGGAAATCTTTCTTACACACTCAAAAATTGAATCCACATCTCCTGCATCTTCTGAATTGCAAGCAGATTCACAGCCCACTAAGCCACTGGGAAGCCCACCTTTCTGCTTAGAGATAGGTAATTTGAGTGATATCCATACATTTAAATGTGTTCTTTGAAATTATTAAAATCACTTAGCAACTACATAAAAATACTCCATTGTCTCATATTCCAATGCTTGGATAGAATATCTTACTGTCTTGTATCCAAAACCCCTGCCTGTCCATAGATAGAATTTCTGAGTGTTTATTTACACAACGTCCACATATATACACATAATCGTAAATTGGGCAGTCTGTTTTGAGTAAAATTAGTCTATCCACATGTCATAACACTTACCCTTTTTGAGTTTAATGTACCAAAGAGACTTTACTTTTCTCAAGCCCAAGTCACTGGTAAGAGAACATATTTTTCCTACTTGTCTGCTTCCATCGTTTTCATTTCTGAAAGTGTTGATTTAATAACCTCTGAAAATCTTCTGAAATCTTAAGATGATTTTATGCCTATTTGTATTCTATAGCAACATTTTGGTGACAACTTCAGTTTATACAGTTTATTAGTCTGATGTACTGAGTTTAGTGTTAAGTCCCAAATCCAAGTGTCTTATGGGACTTTTCTGCTTGAAGTTCCCCACCACAGTCACTGCAGCTAGGATATCAGTCCCACCGTTACAGGATTGGATGTGGGGAAGAGGAAGGAGAGAACAAGTCTAGGAAGATAAAGAACTCCAGTGGAGGGAGGGGACAGGAAATCCGATATCTATAAACAGCCAACAACTCCTTTGGTGAATTTTTTCCTACATTTTCCTTTCATCTTAAATATACTTATTAAAAAGTCAACAGGGGCTTCCCTGGTGGTCCAGTGGGTAAAGAGTCTTCCTTGCAGTGCAAAGGGTGCCAGTTTGATCCCTGACCCGGGAGGATCCCACATGCCGCAGAGCGGCTGGGCTGGTGTGTCTGATTAGGAGCCAGTGTTCTGCAGTGAGAAAGGCCACGGCAATGGGAGGCTCACACAGGCCAAAGAATCCGGTGTATGAAAATAAATAAATAACCAATTAAAGAGGCCAAAAATTTTTAAAACAAAATCCTTTGTTGCTTATTAGGTAACAGTTTTGAGCATTATAAATCTGCTCTCACTAGCTTAAATATAGGATTTAAGGTGTTCTTTGAATTAATTAGAGATAGGTAATTTGAGTGATATCCATACATTTAAATGTGTTCTTTGAAATTATTAAAATCACTTAGCAACTACATAAAATACTCCATTGTCTCATATTCCAATGCTTGGATAGAATATCTTACTGTCTTGTATCCAAAACCCCTGCCTGTCCATAGATAGAATTTCTGAGTGTTTATTTACACAACGTCCACATATATACACATAATCGTAAATTGGGCAGTCTGTTTTGAGTAAAATTAGTCTATCCACATGTCATAACACTTCCCCTTTTTTGAGTTTAATGTACCAAAGAGACTTTACTTTTCTCAAGCCCAAGTCACTGGTAAGAGAACATATTTTTCCTACTTGTCTGCTTCCATCGTTTTCATTTCTGAAAGTGTTGATTTAATAACCTCTGAAAATCTTCTGAAATCTTAAGATGATTTTATGCCTATTTGTATTCTATAGCAACATTTTGGTGACAACTTCAGTTTATACAGTTTATTAGTCTGATGTACTGAGTTTAGTGTTAAGTCCCAAATCCAAGTGTCTTATGGGACTTTTCTGCTTGAAGTTCCCCACCACAGTCACTGCAGCTAGGATATCAGTCCCACCGTTACAGGATTGGATGTGGGGAAGAGGAAGGAGAGAACAAGTCTAGGAAGATAAAGAACTCCAGTGGAGGGAGGGGACAGGAAATCCGATATCTATAAACAGCCAACAACTCCTTTGGTGAATTTTTGCCTACATTTTCCTTTCATCTTAAATATACTTATTAAAAAGTCAACAGGGGCTTCCCTGGTGGTCCAGTGGGTAAAGAGTCTTCCTTGCAGTGCAAAGGGTGCCAGTTTGATCCCTGACCCGGGAGGATCCCACATGCCGCAGAGCGGCTGGGCTGGTGTGTCTGATTAGGAGCCAGTGTTCTGCAGTGAGAAAGGCCACGGCAATGGGAGGCTCACACAGGCCAAAGAATCCGGTGTATGAAAATAAATAAATAACCAATTAAAGAGGCCAAAAATTTTTAAAACAAAATCCTTTGTTGCTTATTAGGTAACAGTTTTGTTTGCAAGCATTATAAATCTGCTCTCACTAGCTTAAATATAGGATTTAAGGTGTGATCGAGACTTAAGAACAAGCTTTTGTCCTTTCCTGGGAACAGAAACTGGGTATAGTGACTGTGTGGTGCTTGGACAGTGAGTATGGGCTAAGTATGTTCTTTGTGTGAGAAGAGCAAAAGGTATTTGGTGACCAGAGGTTCAACTATGGCAGAGACTGACTAGCTGGTCACCAAACTTTTTCTCTGTCTCCTGGGCACACAGCTTGATGATATGTAGGTAGTGCATGGCCACTGGACTGAGTTCCAGCCCATGGTTGGCATAGAAATGATTCTGACAGGTGCAGTTTTGAACCGTAAAAATACATCCTTTTTTCATTTGCTCAGTTAAGAAAACTTCAAGAAAGGCAGAATCACAAGACGGAAGTTGTTGAACTCTATAAATTGTCAAATGAAAGACACTTCCTAGGAGACTCATCTTACACAACCAACCCCACAGAGCTACCATATGAGCAGCAGATAACATTTTACTGCAGTAAGCCACTGAGATTTGGGGGTTCTTGTTTACAACATTGAGTCTGTAGAGAGAAACATCAGAAGACAAGTTCAAGAAGCAGATCTCCAGAAGCAGAGACTCCAGACCAGCTGGGGGATTCTGGCAGGCCCTTTCCTAATCACAACTGGAGCACTAGATTTAATTCAGCTCTAACAACTACCAACCTTTCTAATTCTTGAACTTTGGTTTGCTGGAAATAACCATCTGTATGGGTCAAAGTTGATTAGCTGTTTAGCCCTGGAATGCTAGTTACACTGGCCAATGGAAAAGAGTCCAGCTTTGAGAAGACACAAGATGTCTCTAAATGTGCTTCACATACCAGCAGCTGGGGCTCTCCCCTCTCAGCCCCATCCAATTATTTTTTCTCTTTCATCTTACTTATTGCTGTTATAATTTCTCTAGCACTTTTGTATAGATCCCCTAAAACCCTATATGAAATTAGTAGAACAAAAATAAACACATAAATAATAAATAGATGAAGCATTCTGTTTCTTGCCTCGTTTTACAAAATCCTTTGTTGCTTATTAGGTAACAGTTTTGTTTGCAAGCATTATAAATCTGCTCTCACTAGCTTAAATATAGGATTTAAGGTGTGATCGAGACTTAAGAACAAGCTTTTGTCCTTTCCTGGGAACAGAAACTGGGTATAGTGACTGTGTGGTGCTTGGACAGTGAGTATGGGCTAAGTATGTTCTTTGTGTGAGAAGAGCAAAAGGTATTTGGTGACCAGAGGTTCAACTATGGCAGAGACTGACTAGCTGGTCACCAAACTTTTTCTCTGTCTCCTGGGCACACAGCTTGATGATATGTAGGTAGTGCATGGCCACTGGACTGAGTTCCAGCCCATGGTTGGCATAGAAATGATTCTGACAGGTGCAGTTTTGAACCGTAAAAATACATCCTTTTTTCATTTGCTCAGTTAAGAAAACTTCAAGAAAGGCAGAATCACAAGACGGAAGTTGTTGAACTCTATAAATTGTCAAATGAAAGACACTTCCTAGGAGACTCATCTTACACAACCAACCCCACAGAGCTACCATATGAGCAGCAGATAACATTTTACTGCAGTAAGCCACTGAGATTTGGGGGTTCTTGTTTACAACATTGAGTCTGTAGAGAGAAACATCAGAAGACAAGTTCAAGAAGCAGATCTCCAGAAGCAGAGACTCCAGACCAGCTGGGGGATTCTGGCAGGCCCTTTCCTAATCACAACTGGAGCACTAGATTTAATTCAGCTCTAACAACTACCAACCTTTCTAATTCTTGAACTTTGGTTTGCTGGAAATAACCATCTGTATGGGTCAAAGTTGATTAGCTGTTTAGCCCTGGAATGCTAGTTACACTGGCCAATGGAAAAGAGTCCAGCTTTGAGAAGACACAAGATGTCTCTAAATGTGCTTCACATACCAGCAGCTGGGGCTCTCCCCTCTCAGCCCCATCCAATTATTTTTTCTCTTTCATCTTACTTATTGCTGTTATAATTTCTCTAGCACTTTTGTATAGATCCCCTAAAACCCTATATGAAATTAGTAGAACAAAAATAAACACATAAATAATAAATAGATGAAGCATTCTGTTTCTTGCCTCTTTTTACATTAGCTGTGGTATTTATTTCTCCACAGCACTTTGGCATTATTCCTATCCTCCAAACTCTTCAAAGGTTTCTAACAGTAGTTTACTGATCTCATTTGCACATTTCCCTATATCCTGATATACAATTATCCTCTCACCATGAGAACTTAATTCATTTACAACAGCCTGGGTATTCTCTAACAGTCTCCTTGTTCATATTAGGCTGTATTTCCTCCTTCCTATGCTGGAAATCATTCTTGAGAGGGGAGATAGAAACAGAATAACAGAGGAAATGTGCCTCATGTTGTTCATCAATAGTGCATCTCAGGCTGTTGAAAGCAAACCGTCCTATTTCATCATGTTTTTTTGATTTGAATTTAAATAAAAGAACAGATATGGTTATTAAGAGCAATTTTTCAAAACCTAAACTCATTAGAAGATTTAAATGCAAGGACATTGATCAGCTTGGTATGTGTCAACTTCACATTTTCACCACCATTTTAACGTGGATTTTAAAGTGTGACATGATCGGAACAGACAATTTGTACTTTTCCTGGCATTCTTTAGGTATCTTCTTCTATCTTTCTCAACAGATTCATTTATGATTAAAAAAATAAATATTATATTTTTGAGAACCCCTAAGCACTTTCTATGACAGAATCTTATATCATGAGATCAATACTATTTCTTTCCTAAGTATTTGGATTTCTGCCTTCAAGGATACATGTCTTCATCTTCTCAGTTATTATAAACTATAAAATGACATAGTTTCTTTGTCCTGGTTTCATTTTTTGATATGAGAAGAAACAGTGCCACCTGAGAAAAGCTAGTCATCCTTCAAAAGAAATGATTGATGATCACATTCAGGATTTTGTTCAAGATTTGCTGCCTTGGAAATATAATTGTTAATAAATGCAGAGTCACTTCCCTCACTACAAAACCAGCCAAGAACGTCAGAAAATAAAATAAAAAAATATGACAATTTATGAGCTTATGTAAACGGATCTATAACCAGGACATGTAGATATTTGCAGTAAATGACGGGCGTATTCTTTCTCTGTAGTCAAATGTGTAAGTTTAAAGTCAAACTGTAAACTAAAATCATGAAATCAGTTAAATTAAAATGAGTTGGACAATTTTCATCTTGGGGCATCCTTCTGTGAAAACCTGATGCATCAACCTTTCCTAAAGGGAAATATCTAAATGGGACATTTTTTCACACTGCCGTTCAGAAATTTCTAAAGACTTTCAGTATGTTTTGGGGATTTATTACTTCTATGATTATAGTTTACTTCTGGTTTTCATTTGCAGATTTATAAGAATGAATTATAAAGACCAGACAATTTTTAAGGAATTATTCACAAATGAAAATAATTTTTTATTCTCAAGTATATGTTCTAAAATCAATGTGAATAAGCTTCTGGAGATTTAAATGTTTTCGAGGGTGTCTGACTATATTTTCCCTTACAAGAAGGTGATGGTGGTTTAGTTGCTAAATCAGGTCCTACTCTTGAGATCTCATGGACTGTAATCCCCCAGGCTTCTCTGTCCATGGAATTCTCCAGGCAAGAACACTAGAGTGTGTTGCCATTTCTTTCACCAGAGGAATTTCCTGACCTAAGGACTGAATCTGCGTCTCCTGCATTGCAGGCTGATTCTTTACTGACTGCACCACCAGGAAAGATAAGAAGTTCCATAACCTACTCAATTTTGAAAAACTCTGCTGTAGTTGATTAGACCATTGGCCCTGGATAAGACCAAAACAACTACTGACATTTGGAAGTGTGATTTCTCCCAATTTTTCCCTCCATTTCCTATTATAATACACTAGAATTCTTACTAGATAACTTAGCTCATTGACTTAGGTAACAGTCTTGTCTATAAGCCATTTATTTCCCTATTAAAAATTAAATCTCTCTTATGTTTTTCTCCAAATCAGTCACAAATTATCTGTGAAATCTTGTTTTTAATCCAAGTTCCAATTTTCAGTAAGATTTGATCAGAAAGACTTAAGTGTGTAGAAACAAAGGTATTTTCTTGCTATCCTACAGTCCCCAAGGTAGATTTGCCTGTTTCTACTTTAAACTCTTACGTATTGATAGTTTAAATATTCAAAAATAATTTCATCTTCTCTATTTTCAGATTTTGTATGGTTTCATCCTACCTGATTCCTACTAATTTTACGTCAGCACAAATTCATCATTATTGGCCTGAGTAGTGGTTTTCTTTCTCTCCAAGATGAACTTTTCAGCAGGTGAGAATTTGTTAGGGACAATGCTTATAAGCATTTTTTATTTTTTTGTTCAGTGACTAAATTGTGTCAAACTTTTTGTTCTTTGGATCGCAAAGAATCAGACACAACTTAGCAACTGAACAAAAACAAAAATGCTTGTTAGCCAAATAAACTCCAAGGAATTCCTAGTATTTGGAAGTTGCCAATGACTCCTTATCTTTATGACAAGAATGAATCAGAGTGTCTAGAATATTTACACAATAATACTGTCTCCATGTCCCTTTCCATTTCTCTGTAGGAATATGTTTACAGGCCAACATTCATTGTCCAGAAGAGTCACAAATTTTCATTCTGGTGACTCTCTTCAAAATACTGTTTTCCACTCAGTGAAACCCAAGAGATCTTATTAACCACTCTAAAAATATAGTTGCAACATTAGTTGGTTTTTTATTAATAACACCACCTGACCATACAGCCGTGTTTTTTTTTCGGCAGCTTCCTTTCCTGTTCTCTGTGACAACTTTATCAAACATGCTCTGCTTTTCCTCAAAATTCTCTTATCTGCCCTCATTTCAAAGGAAATCAAAATCACTTAATGGATGAATAGTCTTAATTCGAGCTTGGCAGGGTGTGTGTGTGGGGTGGGTTGTGATATAAATAACTACCTGTATCTGCAGCTACCCTCAAGTTTTTCTTTTCTCTTGTTGTGTTTTAATTCATGGCTCTGTGCTAATGAACTAGATGCTGTTATAAGACTTACCGCCTAGTAGTCAGGGAGAAATACAGGTACATCAGTAAGTTCCCCATGACTTCTTACATGCTGCTACAGAGGCATGATTGGGTTTAGGGTACTATCAGAATAGAACTCAAATCAGGAGAACCAGGATGTCTACTGCCTGTACTGCATGAGCCAAGCCTTGAAGAATACATAAGGAGGACAGTGGATGGAGCAATGAGAAGTCCTCCACACTCCCTGCTTCTTGCTATTCAGCCCCAGGTAGATTTGCTTTAGGGAAAAAAAATAATTTCATCTTCTCTATTTTCAGATTTTGTATGGTTTCATCCTACCTGATTCCTACTAATTTTACGTCAGCACAAATTCATCATTATTGGCCTGAGTAGTGGTTTTCTTTCTCTCCAAGATGAACTTTTCAGCAGGTGAGAATTTGTTAGGGACAATGCTTATAAGCATTTTTTATTTTTTTGTTCAGTGACTAAATTGTGTCAAACTTTTTGTTCTTTGGATCGCAAAGAATCAGACACAACTTAGCAACTGAACAAAAAAACAAAAAATGCTTGTTAGCCAAATAAACTCCAAGGAATTCCTAGTATTTGGAAGTTGCCAATGACTCCTTATCTTTATGACAAGAATGAATCAGAGTGTCTAGAATATTTACACAATAATACTGTCTCCATGTCCCTTTCCATTTCTCTGTAGGAATATGTTTACAGGCCAACATTCATTGTCCAGAAGAGTCACAAATTTTCATTCTGGTGACTCTCTTCAAAATACTGTTTTCCACTCAGTGAAACCCAAGAGATCTTATTAACCACTCTAAAAATATAGTTGCAACATTAGTTGGTTTTTTATTAATAACACCACCTGACCATACAGCCGTGTTTTTTTTTCGGCAGCTTCCTTTCCTGTTCTCTGTGACAACTTTATCAAACATGCTCTGCTTTTCCTCAAAATTCTCTTATCTGCCCTCATTTCAAAGGAAATCAAAATCACTTAATGGATGAATAGTCTTAATTCGAGCTTGGCAGGGTGTGTGTGTGGGGTGGGTTGTGATATAAATAACTACCTGTATCTGCAGCTACCCTCAAGTTTTTCTTTTCTCTTGTTGTGTTTTAATTCATGGCTCTGTGCTAATGAACTAGATGCTGTTATAAGACTTACCGCCTAGTAGTCAGGGAGAAATACAGGTACATCAGTAAGTTCCCCATGACTTCTTACATGCTGCTACAGAGGCATGATTGGGTTTAGGGTACTATCAGAATAGAACTCAAATCAGGAGAACCAGGATGTCTACTGCCTGTACTGCATGAGCCAAGCCTTGAAGAATACATAAGGAGGACAGTGGATGGAGCAATGAGAAGTCCTCCACACTCCCTGCTTCTTTTGCAGAACTCCCTTATTTCTTCTCTTCCACAGTTTGTGAAAGTGAATGTGTTAGTCCCTCTAACATGCCTGACTCTTTGCAATCAGGCTCCTCTGTCCAACTTCATCTTTTTTGGTGGAGGAGCTGTGCCAGACATATGGGATCTTAGTTCCCCCACCAGGGATTGAACCCACAATCCCTGCATTGGAAATGTGGAATCTTAACCACTGGTCTGCCAGCTTTATGCTGATCCTCTCATGGAGAACATCTAATTCTTTTTGAATGTGAGATTCCAATATCCAAATCTGAATATGAACTCAATTCTTCCTAAATTTTCCAAAATCTATCTAACCATAACCTGAACCTTTGTTAGTGTCTCATTAGTATCCCCTTTCTGAACAATTCTTCTTTGGTTCCTCACGTTTCTCCTTAGATGATTCCATATCCATTCTACTATCTGAGCCAAAGGAGGCACTGAAGCTGCTGCCTGCCTCCAGGTGACTTTGATTCTGGCTTCTCACTTCCCTAACCCATCTGATGCTGTAAGACTCATTTTCCTTGACTGACTGGTCACCTTTTGGGATTTTTACCTCCAAAGTCAGATCACCTCCACTAGCTGTGGATACCACATTGTCATCCCTGAGTTCCAATAGAACTGTTTTCTCATGTACTAAATGAGGAGGGTGACAATATCTAGCCTACCCACTGTTGATGATCACTGTGAGAAGATTTAAAAGAACTGTCAAGAGACACACTTTTATTATCATATGTTAAATTTATAAGTTCTTCTAACTTTTTGAAACTCCATACATTTTTTTTTCCTATTTCCTATTGCACATTGCTGCTTCTAGGAATAAAAGTTTTAGGAGAAGAGTTTCACGGACTGAAACCTAAAATACAATAAAAGTCTTCCCATCTGTATATTTTTGTTTGGTGTTTCCTTTTGTTTGAATTATCATTCTCTCTTGTATGTGCTTGTCAAGATACACTATTAGGTCCAATTCATCTTTATTTCCCCCATGAAATTTTTCTGATAGCTTTATCCATCATATATTACTTCCTTCTTTAAATTTTATCACTAATAGCTTGATGCAATACTCATTGTAATACCATTGCTGTTACTATTTTTCTTTCACTTTAGCAGCTACTACACTATAGTAGGCAGGCTTCACTGGTGGCTCAGATGGTAAAGAAACCACTTGCAATGCAGGATATCTGAATTCAATCCCTGGGTCAGGAAGATTCCCTCCAAAAGGGAATGGCAACCCACTCTAGTATTCTTTTCTCTTTTTTTTAAAAGTTTGGCCTCTTTTATTGGTTTTTATTTATTTATTTTCCTCCATCTTTATTCTTTGACCTGTGTGGGCCTCCCATTGCAGTGGCCTCTCCTGTTGCAGAGCACCGGCTCTGAGTGCATGCACTGCAGTGTGCTGACTCACAATTGGACACACCAGTGCAGCCGCTCTGCGACATGTGTGGTCCTCCTGGACCAGGGATTGAACCAGTGCCCGTTGCACTGCAAGGTGGACTCTTTACCCACTGGACCACCAGGTAGACCTGAAGTATTCTTGAGCCTGGCAGGTATAGTCCATGGAATTGCAAAGAGTCGGACATGACCGAGCGACTAACACTTTCACTTTCACACTATATTAGGTGCTCAATAATTGTTTTGATTGACTTATATAAGTAGCAAGCATTGCATCATACTGTAAATCCCTCTTTGAAATAGATTATTCTTATTCCTAATATATTTGAAAAAGTCCTGATGAAACAATTGCATTATATTAGCAAAACAGAAATTATTGCTTTCTGGATTAGAAATTCCTAGATAAAGCTAAACATACCAATCTTTACATTCTAGTGAACCATAAGGACAACTCAGCCTAACAAATTGTAAGTCTGTAATGTGCTTGTGCCACTTGACAATGAGTCCCATCAACATAAATTGATACCATGGACCAGTTTCTTATTAATCTTGCTTCACCAGGGCATTGCCTTAAATGTTTAAATAACAGGATGATAGGATTCTTGCTGGCAATTTAATTCTTGATTTCTAGACTCTGGAAGATAGAGTCTCCCCGCTCCTTCCCTGGAGGAGGGGAAGTCCATTAAAATGTCGTTAGTCTGCATGTGTAATGATGTCATTTCTCTTGGTCTCTGTGCAGGTAAAGTTGTAGGCTGTGCATGGTGATGGTGATGAAGGGCCACTGATTGAGCCTCACAAAGTCACTTCTATCCCCTCCCTATAACCAGGATCCTGTTTTTCATCACTTTGCTGTGTACTTCCTTTGCCTTATCCATTATGTAAGGAGGTCAGCTAGTTACATTCAATATGAATAATTATAAAAAGAACCCCAAGGTACAGTGCACAGAGGGCCTCTGGTAACTGCAGTGATAGCTGTGAATAACAATGACAATGAATGAGACCTATAACGGCTTTGTGAATAGTCGTTTGCCCATTCAAATGAGGTGAATGGCAATTTACACTGAGTGAGGAGAGTTCAATTTTTTTTAAATCCATTTTTATTTACTTAATTTTTAAATTTCATTTTATTTTTTACAGAGTTTTGTTGTTTACTGCCATACATCAACCTGAATCTTCCATAGATATGCATATGTCCTCCCCTCTCTGAACTTCACTCTCACCCTCCTTGCCACCCCACCTCTCCAGGTCACCACAGAGCCCCTGCTTGAGATCCCCTAGTCCCACAGCATATTCCCTTCCTCACCCCAATGTCCATAAGACTGCTCTCCATGTCCGTCTCTCCATTGTCTCTCTGCATATTCATTTATCAGCATCATTCTTCTAGATTCCATATATATGTGTTAGTATATAATATTTATCTTTCTCTTTCTGACATACTTCACTCTGTATAATAGGTTCTAGATTCATCTACCTCATTAGAACTGATCCAAATGCATTTCTTTTTATGGCTGAGTCATATTCCATTGTATATCTGTACCACAGCTTCTTTATCCATTCATTTGTCAGTGGACATCTAGGTTGCTTCCATGTTCTAACTATTGTAAATAGTGCTGCGGTGAAACATGGGGTACATGTGTCTCTTTCAATTTTGGTTTGCTCAGAGTATAAATTGATACCATGGACCAGTTTCTTATTAATCTTGCTTCACCAGGGCATTGCCTTAAATGTTTAAATAACAGGATGATAGGATTCTTGCTGGCAATTTAATTCTTGATTTCTAGACTCTGGAAGATAGAGTCTCCCGCTCCTTCCTGGAGGAGGGGAAGTCCATTAAAATGTCGTTAGTCTGCATGTGTAATGATGTCATTTCTCTTGGTCTCTGTGCAGGTAAAGTTGTAGGCTGTGCATGGTGATGGTGATGAAGGGCCACTGATTGAGCCTCACAAAGTCACTTCTATCCCCTCCCTATAACCAGGATCCTGTTTTTCATCACTTTGCTGTGTACTTCCTTTGCCTTATCCATTATGTAAGGAGGTCAGCTAGTTACATTCAATATGAATAATTATAAAAAGAACCCCAAGGTACAGTGCACAGAGGGCCTCTGGTAACTGCAGTGATAGCTGTGAATAACAATGACAATGAATGAGACCTATAACGGCTTTGTGAATAGTCGTTTGCCCATTCAAATGAGGTGAATGGCAATTTACACTGAGTGAGGAGAGTTCAATTTTTTTTAAATCCATTTTTATTTACTTAATTTTTAAATTTCATTTTATTTTTTACAGAGTTTTGTTGTTTACTGCCATACATCAACCTGAATCTTCCATAGATATGCATATGTCCTCCCCTCTCTGAACTTCACTCTCACCCTCCTTGCCACCCCACCTCTCCAGGTCACCACAGAGCCCCTGCTTGAGATCCCCTAGTCCCACAGCATATTCCCTTCCTCACCCCAATGTCCATAAGACTGCTCTCCATGTCCGTCTCTCCATTGTCTCTCTGCATATTCATTTATCAGCATCATTCTTCTAGATTCCATATATATGTGTTAGTATATAATATTTATCTTTCTCTTTCTGACATACTTCACTCTGTATAATAGGTTCTAGATTCATCTACCTCATTAGAACTGATCCAAATGCATTTCTTTTTATGGCTGAGTCATATTCCATTGTATATCTGTACCACAGCTTCTTTATCCATTCATTTGTCAGTGGACATCTAGGTTGCTTCCATGTTCTAACTATTGTAAATAGTGCTGCGGTGAAACATGGGGTACATGTGTCTCTTTCAATTTTGGTTTGCTCAGAGTATATGGCTAGTAGTGGGATTGCTGGGTCATATGGTGGGTCTACTTCTAGTTTTTTGAGGAATCTCCATACTGTCTTACACGCTAGTTTAACTTAGAAGTTTTTGCACAGCAAAAGAAACTATAAACAAGGTGAAAACACAACCATCAGAATGGGAGAAACAAATAGCAAATGAAACAGCTGACAAAGAATTTATTTCAAAAATATTCAAGCAGCTCAGACAACTCAACACCCCAAAAATAAACAACCCAATCAAAAAATGGGAAAAAGACCTAAATAGACATCTCTCCAAAGAAGACATACAGATGGCCAACAAGCACATGAAAAGATGCTCAACATCACTCATTGTTGGAGGAATGCAAATCAAAACTACAATGAGATATCACCTCACACCAGTCAGAATGGCCATCATCAAATAGTCTACAAACAATAAAATGCTGGAGAGGGTGTGGAGAAAAGGGAGCCCTCTTGCACTGTGGGTGGGAATGTAAAATGATACAGCCACTATGAAGACTCAATTCTTGTGATTCATTTGAACATTCTTCTTTTCTCTCTTCTCAAGCTATCTTGATTTGGGGCATTTCAGAAATATTGGTAAGGGGTAGACTTGGAACCATGCTTCAAACGATAGCGCAAAAGTTGAAATGATGTAGAAGTACTGATAATGCTAATATAACAATTTTGAATTCTAAAAAAAAAAAAAAAAAAAAAATGATAGCGCAGTGTTCCAAGGTGAGAAACATCTCTGCCTGTGCTACTTTATGGAAAAAAATATCAGGCTAAACTGAACTACCTTGGGAAGGGTAAGAAAGGGGCCAGATTCAATGGGGAGGAAATGTAGAAAGTTGCTGAAAGAGGCATCTTCTAATTTTATACCTAGTAGGAGCATTTGAGGCTATCTATTGAGAAAACTGGGGTTAAGTAAGGCAAAGAAATGTGTTCAAGGTCCTATAACTTGTTTGTGTCAGAGTTAGGACAAGAAGATAGAAGACCTGGCCTTGTGTCAGAGATCTTCGCAGAGCAGACCTCTGAGGGCTTCAACAGTCTCATGAAGGAGGATAAATGGAACGGGGTTGGGAAGACCTCACCATGCTGTCACAGAACTATCTAGTAGCTTAACTATAAATGGCAGGTTGCTAGAAAAGGAACATATTTGTACAGGTGATACAAATAGCCAGAAGTATATGAAGGCCGACAGCAAAGGTGACAGTGAAAACAAGAGACATGAGCATGCTCTCTCAATTCAGGCAGAAGCATCGAATCATCTTGTCCTGACTTAAAAGCAAACGAATATGCTTTACTGCTGGATAATGCTTTGTTCTTCTTGGAAAATCTGTATCCTTTTCTCCTCAGGGCGTTCCAAATTTCTTCAATGCCATTTTACCTTCAGATCCTAGATAAAGTGGTGTTTTGTTGAGAATATTTTCCCTAATTTTCTGCCAAGTTCAAATCTTTCCTTCCATTAGAGAATTGCACCACATTGTGAATCTTTCTTTTGATCTTTGCTATCCAGTTTATTTGATTAATGTGGATTTTCATCACTAGGTTTAAAGTCCTATGGGGAACAGAATAGTATCTATTTTTAAGTACTATTGTATTATTCTTTCCTAGCTTGTGCCTGACATATAGTAGGCAATTTGTTTTAATGAGTAAATGAATAAATAAAGGTACAAAAAGAAATGAAATAGAGAATGATTTTATAGGGGAAAATATACAACACACAGCATGTTGCTTTGTGAGGAATGCCTGGTTGGGCCCTCCAGACAGCCTGTGTCTGACTTAGCTAGTGTTAGTCATTCAGTCGTGTCTGATTGCAAACCCTATGACCTATAGCCAGCCAGGCTCATCTGACCAAGGGAATTCCTCAGTCTAGAATACTGAGATGGGTATCCATTCCTTCCTGCAGAGGATCTTCCTGACCCAAGAATGGAACCCAGGTCTCCCTGAACTGCAGACAGATTCTTTACCCGCTGAGTCACCAGGGAGAGCCTTAATTGTTCGCCTTACTCACTGCAGAATCTTTAGCACTTGGCTGTTACTTGAGTCGCAGCTTGTAAGATAGGCTCAGTGATTGAATGATTAGCTCGTTGTGATGTTAGGAGGTAAATGTGAATCTTCTCAGAGCAGACCTCGGGGTTCAACAGTCTCATGAAGGAGGATAAATGGAACGGGGTTGGGAAGACCTCACCATGCTGTCACAGAACTATCTAGTAGCTTAACTATAAATGGCAGGTTGCTAGAAAAGGAACATATTTGTACAGGTGATACAAATAGCCAGAAGTATATGAAGGCCGACAGCAAAGGTGACAGTGAAAACAAGAGACATGAGCATGCTCTCTCAATTCAGGCAGAAGCATCGAATCATCTTGTCCTGACTTAAAAGCAAACGAATATGCTTTACTGCTGGATAATGCTTTGTTCTTCTTGGAAAATCTGTATCCTTTTCTCCTCAGGGCGTTCCAAATTTCTTCAATGCCATTTTACCTTCAGATCCTAGATAAAGTGGTGTTTTGTTGAGAATATTTTCCCTAATTTTCTGCCAAGTTCAAATCTTTCCTTCCATTAGAGAATTGCACCACATTGTGAATCTTTCTTTTGATCTTTGCTATCCAGTTTATTTGATTAATGTGGATTTTCATCACTAGGTTTAAAGTCCTATGGGGAACAGAATAGTATCTATTTTTAAGTACTATTGTATTATTCTTTCCTAGCTTGTGCCTGACATATAGTAGGCAATTTGTTTTAATGAGTAAATGAATAAATAAAGGTACAAAAAGAAATGAAATAGAGAATGATTTTATAGGGGAAAATATACAACACACAGCATGTTGCTTTGTGAGGAATGCCTGGTTGGGCCCTCCAGACAGCCTGTGTCTGACTTAGCTAGTGTTAGTCATTCAGTCGTGTCTGATTGCAAACCCTATGACCTATAGCCAGCCAGGCTCATCTGACCAAGGGAATTCCTCAGTCTAGAATACTGAGATGGGTATCCATTCCTTCCTGCAGAGGATCTTCCTGACCCAAGAATGGAACCCAGGTCTCCCTGAACTGCAGACAGATTCTTTACCCGCTGAGTCACCAGGGAGAGCCTTAATTGTTCGCCTTACTCACTGCAGAATCTTTAGCACTTGGCTGTTACTTGACACTCAGCTTGTAAGATAGGCTCAGTGATTGAATGAATACCTCGTTCTTATGTTAGGAGGTAAATGTGACTCTTCAGTACTATATTTAAAATTCTAAAAATGTTAACACATTTACTGGTCAGTGGGAAATTGTTTAGTGTGTGGGAGATTTACACATGAAATGATTTAATTTGCCACCAAGATTCTTGTTGACCAGAATAGATGAGCACCAACTCTTCTTTTTTTTTTTTTTTTTTTGGGGCGGGTTGGGGAGGGACGGGAAGGGCGGGCCACTTCTATTGGTCTTTCGTTTCTCTATTTTCATCCATCTTGTTCTTTGGCTCCTGTGGGCCTCCCATTGTGGTGGCGTCTGTCACTGCAGAGCGCCAACTCGGTAATTGGACACATCAGTCCAGCTGCTCCGCGGCACGTGGGATCTTCCCAGGCCAGGGCTCGAACCGGCGCCCCTTGCACTGCAAGGTGGTGTCCTTACCCACTGGACCACCAGGGAAGCCCGCACCAACTCTTCTGTTACAAGCTTCCTTAAAATCCCTATACTATCTTCCAGGTTATTGTTTACATCTGAAACAGAAATCCCTAAGAGGTTTGGCCAGTCTGATTTGGATTTCATTTACATATTCTCATTTTATTAAAACTGAAGGAAGCCTTTAATGAATAATACTGAGGTAGCTATATATCCACAGGCAAATAATGAAGTCACACTACTACCTTATACCGTACACAAAATTAATTCAAAATGAATCTTACACACAAACTTGTGTGTAAGAGTTAAAAGTATATGATTCTTAGAAGAAAAGAAATCTTCATGGTTTCTTAAATATGACATCAAAAACACAAGTGATCAAAAACAGCAAAAATAGATAAACTGGACTTTACAGAAATTAAGAATTTTGTGTTTCCAAGGACAACTCACATAACAGGAAAAAGTATTTGCAAATGATATATTTGAAAGAGGCTTGTTTCTCCGAAGACATATATAATCATCTAATAGCAAGTGTAAATATACCCAGTGTCATTAGTCATTAGGGAAGTGTAAATCAAAAGCATAATGAAATGTTACTTCATACTCAGAGATACTTAAGAAAACAGACAAAGAATAACTAGTGTTGCTGAAGATGTGGAAGAACTGGACCACAGATACACAGCTGGTAGAAAGGTATAAGATTGTTGCCTCTTAGGAAAACAGTTTGGCAGTTCCTCAAAATGTCAAACATATAGTTACCGCAAGATCAGCAAAATTCACTCCTAGGTAAATACTCAAGAAAATTGAAAATATGTGTTCACATAAGAATTTGTATGCTACTGTGCACACAAATATTATTTATAATAGCCAAAAAGTGGAATCAGCCCAAATGCCCATCAACTAGTGAATGGATGAGCAAAATGTGGTCTATCTATATAGCTGAATATGTTTCTTCCATAAAAGAAATGAAGTACTAATATTTGCTAAAATGTATGACTCTTGAAAATATTATACTAACAGAAGGAATTCAGATGAAAAGGTCCTATATTGAATAGTACTTTTTATAACATACATACCACAGAAGAGGCAAATGCCTAAGGAAGGAAAGTTGGTTGGTGGTTTCCAAAAGGTGGGAAGAAGTGGGAAATGGGGACTGAATGCTGTTTGGCACAGATTTTATTTTGAAGGTTATTCTAAAAATTTTCAACGATGATAGTTACACATCTCTGTGAATATAATAAAAACACTAAGTTGCATACTTTCAAAAAGTCAATTTTATGAAATGTGAGTTATCTCAATAAAGCTATTATTAAAAAAAATAAGAAAAACCTCAAGCAAAAATAAAAGCAATGTATACCAGTGCACATGGCTGATATTACATTCTAAGTTTAGCTGGTGCTAATAGTGAGAGATATTATGCTTTTATATACACCATTTTTTTTTAAGGTAACAAGTGGATTTATTCAGATTCAGAGAAAGCACACTCCACAGACAACAGTGTGGGCCATCGCAGAGCAAATCCAATGGCCCTGAAAACATGGTGCTCTTAGCTTTTATAGGATGGGTAATTTCATATGCTAATGAGTAGGAGGATTATTCCAGCTCTTTTAGGGAGGCGTAGAACTGTCATGGTGCCTCTGGGTGCCTCTGGTGTCATTTAGCTTGCTGACTGAGGATCAAGGTCTGATCTGCCATCTTGGACTCATTTGATTCTAATGGGTTTATGCTGTGTCCTTGAGCTGTCATTCTTTTCAAAAATTGTGCCCTGCCCCTTTCCCTCCTAACCTTCACATTCCCCCCTCAAGAGATTTTACTCCCATATTCTTATGGGAGGCAGAAGGGAGAAGGTCCCTCTTCTGTAATTGCTTCAAGTCTGAGCATGGGCATTGACTCTGCCTATCAGGGAGTAAAAATCTCTTGAGTAGGTACTCAAGAGATCTAGGGGCCTCAGGGGCATGGCAGCTCCTAGTTTTAGCTCATATGGGCTAAAATTCTTACATAGCATTATCTTGATGTAGAACAGTTGTTTGTAATTGGTTCCTTAGCCTTCCTATGGATCCCCTTGATGATTGGGCATGCTTTTTACCAACACCAAGGCATAAATATATCTATAAATGACAAAAGACTTAAAAGGCATGGTCAAACATCTACTTACAGTGTAGAATAAAGGTGAGTTACAATAACCAGAATTACAAACAATTACATTTAACTTAACATACTAAGCAATCTTAGTTAACTATTTTTCTTTGCCATACCATAGGGACTTTGTAAAACATCCCAAAGTTAGTTTTTAGCCAGATAAGATCATAAGTCACTGTGAGACAATACTAATTCTCTAATCAAAACTATATAAAGATCTCCAAAGTAAGTACAAATCACTTAAAGGCAAAGAAATTTACCACAATTTTTCAAACCATAATCTGTCTGTCAAAAGCAGCATTTTAAGAATACTTTGGAGGAAGAGACCAAATCTAGTCTAGTTTTAACCCATCCCTATTAAAATCCATTACCAAACCCAACTAAATAATGATCATGAATAACTCTTTATACAGTGAGGGTGGTTCCGTTTCTCCTCCAGAGACAGAGTGGCCCCTAACAGTTAATAAATCTCTCTCCATTAAAGGGAAAGGACAATCAGGCACAAACAGAATCAAATGCAAAAACAGCTGTCCATTAGCATTACACAAAACAGCTCCAGGAAAGTGGAGCTCTTTCACCTTTTTCATAATTAACAGGTCTTTTTCATGTCCTCTATTAAACAGTTAATCATGCGACCCTGTCTATCTCTATCAGTAGAGTTTAACTGGTAATTCCATTTCGGGTTTGTCTCAGAAACAGCCTCATTCCCCACCTGGTGCACTGCATGATTCTGTCGGACTCAGGCTGCCAGTTGATCAGCATGATCTTTGGCTGCTAGTATTATACCCAGTATTATGCCAGTATTACATCTGTGGGGCTCTGAATTGAGGACCGTTGCAAGCATAAAGAAGCTTAAGCACATGTTTGCAGTTTGGAGCTAAGATGGCGCCTACAGGAAGGGGCGTGGAAGTGAAAAGAAGCTTAAGCACATTGTTTCAGCTTGGAGCTAAGATGGTGCCTACAGGAAGGGACATGGGAATGAAGGGAAGCTTAAGCACATTGTTTAAAGAAGCTTAAGCACATGTTTGCAGCTAAGATGGTGCCTACAGGAAGAGACAGGGCGTGATCTAAATTGTTAATTGATGGTCAAAGTTTCTGATTGGTTCCCTTGGTTTCTGCGCTCATGAATGATTGCTTGGCCTTTAGCTTGATTGGTGTAATCTATAGGAAGTCCTGCAAAACCCCTTCACTTGCCTATAAAAGCTGTGGATCTTCATTAATAAAGCAGAACTGCTTCGATGGAACCCCTGTCGCGTCTGATTGTCCCCCCCCAGCCTGAGCCAGGGGGCTGCGGGGCGGGCAGTCAAGATTTGCCTCTCTCCGAGATCTCCCGGTTCAGCCGGGGGCAATCCTGCTGCCTTCCCTTTCTGCGGAAGGTCCCCGCAGAAGCTGGCGCCCAATGTGGGGCCTGAAGGTGAGAAAGTAGAAGGCAGCATCACCGAGTGGGTTTGAAAGAGAACCGGCGGCGGCCGCGGGCCTCAGTCGTCGCCTCCCTCTAGAGGGCATCTTCTCGGAGTAATCCGGATTTCAAGGTGAGTCTTCCCTTTATCGTGCCACTCCCGAGAGGGTGGGGATTTATGGAATAACTTTATCAGGGTCCGTCTAAATTAAAACCCAAGGGTAAAATCAAATGCAAAAACAGCTGTCCATTAGCATTACACAAAACAGCTCCAGGAAAGTGGAGCTCTTTCACCTTTTTCATAATTAACAGGTCTTTTTCATGTCCTCTATTAAACAGTTAATCATGCGACCCTGTCTATCTCTATCAGTAGAGTTTAACTGGTAATTCCATTTCGGGTTTGTCTCAGAAACAGCCTCATTCCCCACCTGGTGCACTGCATGATTCTGTCGGACTCAGGCTGCCAGTTGATCAGCATGATCTTTGGCTGCTAGTATTATACCCAGTATTATGCCAGTATTACATCTGTGGGGCTCTGAATTGAGGACCGTTGCAAGCATAAAGAAGCTTAAGCACATGTTTGCAGTTTGGAGCTAAGATGGCGCCTACAGGAAGGGGCGTGGAAGTGAAAAGAAGCTTAAGCACATTGTTTCAGCTTGGAGCTAAGATGGTGCCTACAGGAAGGGACATGGGAATGAAGGGAAGCTTAAGCACATTGTTTAAAGAAGCTTAAGCACATGTTTGCAGCTAAGATGGTGCCTACAGGAAGAGACAGGGCGTGATCTAAATTGTTAATTGATGGTCAAAGTTTCTGATTGGTTCCCTTGGTTTCTGCGCTCATGAATGATTGCTTGGCCTTTAGCTTGATTGGTGTAATCTATAGGAAGTCCCGTGCAAAACCCCCTTCACTTGCCTATAAAAGCTGTGGATCTTCATTAATAAAGCAGAACTGCTTCGATGGAACCCCTGTCGCGTCTGATTGTCCCCCCCCAGCCTGAGCCAGGGGGCTGCGGGGCGGGCAGTCAAGATTTGCCTTTCTCCGAGATCTCCCGGTTCAGCCGGGGGCAATCCTGCTGCCTTCCCTTTCTGCGGAAGGTCCCCGCAGAAGCTGGCGCCCAATGTGGGGCCTGAAGGTGAGAAAGTAGAAGGCAGCATCACCGAGTGGGTTTGAAAGAGAACCGACGAAGCGGCCGACGGGCCTCAGTGCGTCGCCTCCCTCTAGAGGGGCATCTTCTCGGAGTAATCCGGATTTCAAGGTGAGTCTTCCCCTTTATCGTGCCACTCCCGAGAGGGTGGGGATTTAGGGTAGTCACAAAAATACTGAACGCTGCTTTTCCTTGTGCCTCCTTTACTTTAATTCCTACTTTCACGTTCTCTCTGATTCGAGACTTCCAGTGAACTGTTGGACAGTCTAAAAAGCAACTGATAGGGCCTGGTGAGGGCCACTCTCTGGCGGCCTCAGAAGGCTTTAAGATAGTTTGCCCCAGTAGCGGTAGCCCGACTTGGTGGAAGCCTCTCTTTTCTGTATTTCAAATTGAGGACGCGGCCTAAACCTCTCCCTTGCGGGCACGGGTCAAGCACTTAAAAGCCATTAGGGCGCCTGCCGCTTGAAGACTCCCATGACAGGATAAGGGGGTCATGGAATGGGCCAGAGCCTCTTAGAGCGCCCGCCCCCAGCAAGACAGTGTCCATGCAAACATTAGGGACTCCTTCACTGTTTCACAAGCACGACATAAGCCCAACTTCCCGGCCACCACCACTCCTGTTAAGAATTTTGGTGGTTGTCCTCAGTTGTCTTTTTTTTCTGCTCTTTTTCAACAAAATGGGAAACTATATCCAAGCTCTTAACAGAGCCTGGGACTCATTTATAAATGAAGACGAAATTAGCTATGATGAGCGTTTCCCCAATCACTCGGGGTCAAGACCTCAAGGCACAGGACTGCACTCCACACTCCCTCCCGCCTTTAAAGAGACCACAGAGGCTCCACGGGGAGGGAAGGCACTGGGGACCTATTCTGAAGAAACTGAGGAGCCCTCAGCGCCCTTCATGGGCCCAACCCAAGCTTTTCCTGTAAACGTTAACCTGGGGGGAAACAGACCAGACCCCTGGTATCCATGGGAGGCCAATGACCTAAAGGAACTTAAGAAGGCGGTAGTCGAGGACGACCCAAACTCCCCATGGGCAGAAGCCATACTCCAAGGGCTAGCCCACCAACCTTGTAGCACCCAAGACTGGAAGATGCTATGTAAGGCAGTACTTCCCAGTAACATTTATATCAAATGGTGTGCCTTCCTCAAAGAGGAATGCCATGCTCAAGCCCGGCTGCCAATCCCGTCATTCCAATAACTTTCGGAATGCTATCGGAATCCGGATTTCAAGGTGAGTCTTCCCCTTTATCGTGCCACTCCCGAGAGGGTGGGGATTTAGGGTAGTCACAAAAATACTGAACGCTGCTTTTCCTTGTGCCTCCTTTACTTTAATTCCTACTTTCACGTTCTCTCTGATTCGAGACTTCCAGTGAACTGTTGGACAGTCTAAAAAGCAACTGATAGGGCCTGGTGAGGGCCACTCTCTGGCGGCCTCAGAAGGCTTTAAGATAGTTTGCCCCAGTAGCGGTAGCCCGACTTGGTGGAAGCCTCTCTTTTCTGTATTTCAAATTGAGGACGCGGCCTAAACCTCTCCCTTGCGGGCACGGGTCAAGCACTTAAAAGCCATTAGGGCGCCTGCCGCTTGAAGACTCCCATGACAGGATAAGGGGGTCATGGAATGGGCCAGAGCCTCTTAGAGCGCCCGCCCCCAGCAAGACAGTGTCCATGCAAACATTAGGGACTCCTTCACTGTTTCACAAGCACGACATAAGCCCAACTTCCCGGCCACCACCACTCCTGTTAAGAATTTTGGTGGTTGTCCTCAGTTGTCTTTTTTTTCTGCTCTTTTTCAACAAAATGGGAAACTATATCCAAGCTCTTAACAGAGCCTGGGACTCATTTATAAATGAAGACGAAATTAGCTATGATGAGCGTTTCCCCAATCACTCGGGGTCAAGACCTCAAGGCACAGGACTGCACTCCACACTCCCTCCCCCCTTTAAAGAGACCACAGAGGCGCCACGGGGAGGGAAGGCACTGGGGACCTATCCTGAGGAAACTGAGGAGCCCTCAGCGCCCTTCATGGGCCCAACCCAAGCTTTTCCTGTAAACGTTAACCTGGGGGGAAACAGACCAGACCCCTGGTATCCATGGGAGGCCAATGACCTAAAGGAACTTAAGAAGGCGGTAGTCGAGGACGACCCAAACTCCCCATGGGCAGAAGCCATACTCCAAGGGCTAGCCCACCAACCTTGTAGCACCCAAGACTGGAAGATGCTATGTAAGGCAGTACTTCCCAGTAACATTTATATCAAATGGTGTGCCTTCCTCAAAGAGGAATGCCATGCTCAAGCAGAGAGAAACCAGGCTGCCAATCCCGTCATTCCAATAACTTTCGGAATGCTATCGGGAACGGCGGACCAATGGAGCACTGGTATTCAGCAGGCCGCCATCCCTGCCCCTTATCAAGACCAAGTACGGGCTATATGTCTGGCTGCCTGGAAAAAACTTGCTGAGGGCCCTACTGAACCCACCATATCGGGTATAACACAAAAGAATAGCGAAGGCCTTGCCACTTTTGTAGATCATGTAGAAAAGAGCCTCCAGAGAAAGTTCCCTCCAGGGCCTTTAAGAGATCAGTTCCTCAGAATGTTAGTTTGGGAGGGAATGAAGACAGACCATAAACTGGCCTGCTCAGGACAAAAAGATCGTTCCTTTGAGCGATGGATTGTGTGCTCTAAAGATATAGGCACACAAAGCCACCAAGCCCGCTCTATCACCAATGCCCTTCAGGCTCAAACTGAGGCTCTCTGAGCAATGACTAAAGCCTTATCCACTGTAATGGCTACAGGCAGGGCCTTGTCCCAGGGTCCCCCCGCTTCACCTGAATCAGGCCACTGCTTTAATTGCGGCCAACCAGGGCACTTTAAGAGAGAGTGCCCCCAAGGAGATAAGAAAACATCCCACCGAAACACCCCCTGAAAGAAATAAGGGTGGGGCAAGACATTCTGTGCTCAGAGGAATCCAGTGGAACAGATCTTTCGATAGGTAAATGACTTTTAGAAAGAGCTTTTATTATCTCAATCCCTGCATCTCCTCACAACTAAAAAAGTGCTAAAATCCTTCATGAAGATATCACATCCTCATGTCAGGCACAAGCCATTTGTAAGACAAAAGCCTTTTAAAAAAACCGCTTTCTTTGACATTTAAATTTCCCCCACACTGAAACCCTTGTGCTGACTTGCTTCCCCTAACTCTTTGGAGCGGTCTCTCTCGGAGCTATCTGGGGTGCTGCCTCCGGGACTGCAGTCCTAATTATACCTCAGATAAAACTTAACCCACAGATCCCCATCAAGAATTTAAAGAAAATTGTACATACTTGTAAGTCTTGCCTCCCTCATTTACAAGTTGCTCCTTCATCTGGGAGTAAACCCTCGAGGACCCATATGGAAGATGCTATGTAAGCAGAGTAACAATTATATCAAATGGTGTGCCTTCTTCCCAGGCGAATGCCATGCTCAAGCAGAGAGACACCAGGCTGCCAATCCCGTCATTCCAATAACTTTCGGAATGCTATCGAACGGCGGACCAATGGAGCACTGGTATTCAGCAGGCCGCCATCCCTGCCCCTTATCAAGACCAAGTACGGGCTATATGTCTGGCTGCCTGGAAAAAACTTGCTGAGGGCCCTACTGAACCCACCATATCGGGTATAACACAAAAGAATAGCGAAGGCCTTGCCACTTTTGTAGATCATGTAGAAAAGAGCCTCCAGAGAAAGTTCCCTCCAGGGCCTTTAAGAGATCAGTTCCTCAGAATGTTAGTTTGGGAGGGAATGAAGACAGACCATAAACTGGCCTGCTCAGGACAAAAAGATCGTTCCTTTGAGCGATGGATTGTGTGCTCTAAAGATATAGGCACACAAAGCCACCAAGCCCGCTCTATCACCAATGCCCTTCAGGCTCAAACTGAGGCTCTCTGAGCAATGACTAAAGCCTTATCCACTGTAATGGCTACAGGCAGGGCCTTGTCCCAGGGTCCCCCCGCTTCACCTGAATCAGGCCACTGCTTTAATTGCGGCCAACCAGGGCACTTTAAGAGAGAGTGCCCCCAAGGAGATAAGAAAACATCCCACCGAAACACCCCCTGAAAGAAATAAGGGTGGGGCAAGACATTCTGTGCTCAGAGGAATCCAGTGGAACAGATCTTTCGATAGGTAAATGACTTTTAGAAAGAGCTTTTATTATCTCAATCCCTGCATCTCCTCACAACTAAAAAAGTGCTAAAATCCTTCATGAAGATATCACATCCTCAAGTCAGGCACAAGCCATTTGTAAGACAAAAGCCTTTTAAAAAAACCGCTTTCTTTGACATTTAAATTTCCCCCACACTGAAACCCTTGTGCTGACTTGCTTCCCCTAACTCTTTGGAGCGGTCTCTCTCGGAGCTATCTGGGGTGCTGCCTCCGGGACTGCAGTCCTAATTATACCTCAGATAAAACTTAACCCACAGATCCCCATCAAGAATTTAAAGAAAATTGTACATACTTGTAAGTCTTGCCTCCCTCATTTACAAGTTGCTCCCTTACAATCTCTGGGAGTAAACCCTCGAGGACTGAGGCCTAATATGTTGTGGCAGACAGTTGTGTCACTTTTCTCCCTTTGGAAAACTCAAGTACATCTTTGTATCCATTGATTTATTCCCATGCCTGCTGGGCTACAGCCCACTCAGGAGAAAAAGCAAAACATGCCCAGAGTCATTTCTTACAATGCTTTGCAACTCTGGGTCTACCTTATCAGATAAAAACAGACAACGGTCCCTGCTTTGTTAGTAAAAATTTACAAAACTTTTTTCAACTATGGCACATCCGCCACACCACAGGGATCCCATACAACCCTCAAGGACAGGCCATAATTGAACATCATCATCAAAACTTAAAGGCCCAATTACAAAGACAAAAAGCCCCTCACCAGCAACATGGAATGGCACTCTTTACTCTAAATATTTTAGACTTTTCAAAAAATGAACTGATGGCACCTTTTCAAAAACACTGGTTCAACCAAGAAATAAAACCTGAAATACAAGTGAGATGGAAGGACCCCATTACTGGCCAATGGAAGGGGCCTGATCCACTCCTTACGATGGGGAGAGGATTTGGGTGCATATTCCCCATTGAGGAACCCAGTCCTATATGGGTACTGGTGAGAAATCTTAAATTTATGCCACAAAACAAGGATCAAACCTTAGAATCTGCTGCAGATAAAATATGACCATATATCAGGCTCAAGAACAAAAAATTCTTGAGGCATCTCTCTCTCTCTCTTTCTCTCCTTCATAGGTACAACAGTAAGAACATCTGTGCTCGGAGTTCAACAAATACACACCATCACAGCGGTAAACAACATCCACCGCCTCTCCCCAGGGACTTCAGACCAGCCTACACCAGCTTGAACACCTGAGGGCTGCCATAATGGGACTCCAGCAGCAGCTTCATCTACACGCCAGAGCTATCGAGATATTAAGCGTTCTGGCATGCTTGGACTGTGACGTGAGATATCCCCGCTTTTGCCTGACAAAACGGGGTTAATGATTTTTGGCTATGGATACAAAGTCCTTTCACCTGGTTTAAAAATGCTTTCTGTTTGTTTTTGTTGTCTTGCTAGCTATACTGTTTAAGGTCAAGGACACTATGGCCCGCAAGAGACAGTTACAACAAAATAATTATGCTTGCTCAGGTCCTAGAAGAGGAGCGCCACGTTGGACAAAACCCCTGGGTTGATAGGGCCCCTCAAGAAATCACTTGAGACATAAAATGAGGCCGTTGAATGAAGAACGCTCTAAAAACTCCGTCCAGCCCCCGCGAAATGGCTGGTTAGCCAGTGACGGGTAAGAGGACACTACTGCAGAGCAGGCCTAAGACAGGAGGGCCGCCGCAGCTGCTGCCTGATCCCATGACGGGCTCTGCCTGAATAGTGCTCTGTCCCGACCTAAGACAGGCACAGCCGCAAGGGAGAGCGCATGAGAGGGGCTGGCTACCTCTTAGCTCTATGCGTTGCCTCAACAAAAGTCTCTTAATTTTAAAATAAAAGAGGGGCAGATGTGGGGCTCTGAATTGAAAGAGGACCGTTGCAAGCATAAAGAAGCTTAAGCACATGTTTGCAGTTTGGAGCTAAGATGGCACCTACAGGAAGGGGCGTGGGAGTGAAAAGAAGCTTAAGCACATTGTTTCAGCTTGGAGCTAAGATGGTGCCTACAGGAAGGGACATGGGAATGAAGGGAAGCTTAAGCACATTGTTTAAAGAAGCTTAAGCACATGTTTGCAGCTAAGATGGTGCCTACAGGAAGAGACAGGGCGTGATCTAAATTGTTAATTGATGGTCAAAGTTTCTGATTGGTTCCCTTGGTTTCTGCGCTCATGAATGATTGCTTGGCCTTTAGCTTGATTGGTGTAATCTATAGGAAGTCCCGTGCAAAACCCCCTTCACTTGCCTATAAAAGCTGTGGATCTTCATTAATAAAGCAGAACTACTTCGATGGAACCCCTGTCGGGTCTGATTGTCCCCCCCAGCCTGAGCCAGGGGGCTGCGGGGCGTGCAGTCAAGATTTGCCTTTCTCCGAGATCTCCTGGTTCAGCCGGGTGCAGTCCCGCTGCCTTCCCTTTCTGAGGAAGGTCCCCGCAACATCCTCGAAGGTGTAGCAGTGGGACAGTACAGTCTGTAAGTCTTCCCAAGTGAGATCAAAAGACCTAATCAGTCTGATAAAATTTTTTTTGAAAAACATTCAGGATCTTCAGAAAAACTTTCCAACTTGTCTTCTGCCATATTTAGATCAGACACTGAGAAAGGTACATAGACTCTTAATGTTTTTTGATTTCTATCATGAACTTTTTTCAGAGGTAAAACTGTAGGGGCAGTTGGTTGGTAACTTACATTATTGCCAATGCTAGCTGAGCTAAGGATGGGCCCCTTGGGTAATTCCGGGTATAAAGCAGAGGGTTGGGCCTCAACTGTGTCATCCCCAGAGACAATGGCTCCTCCCAGTAGGCGGGGAGTAGCTCCAGCAGCTCCTTGCAGATGATTTAGCATTTGAATGGCCCCAGGGTCCATCATTTAAAAGGTCTTTTGTATCTTTCCTAGAATTTTCCCGCAGAGCCAAACATACCTTAAATTTCTTTTGAATCTCATTGTCCAGATACAAGACCATGAAGATTTGAAGGTATGGAAGTTACCTCCATCTAAACTTCCTTTTACAATATAATTCTAACAGTAATAACGTATCATAATTCAGGCACCCATTTAATGGCCATTTTTCTTGACTTCCTAACTCATATTGTAGCCAAACATGATTACATAGCCTTAATAAGCTTTTTTCTTTTCAATCCCAGTAGTCTGAATCTTTCCCAGTCCTGGAGGATATAACCCAGGGGGTACTGGTTAGGACCAATGCCACCTGACCCATTTCAGACCCAAACCTGAGATGTCTCTAATTCTCGTTGTATCCAAAATAGTACCCTTAAATTCAAAATCCAGCACAACATTTTGTAAAAGATTTGTACTTATGATTTTAGATGCTATCCCTTCTAAAGTAGTCTCCAACCAGTTGTTAGTGCCCAAAAGTTGTCATAAAGAAACTACATGGATGACGTTCCCAATGGTGTTGACATTCGAGCTGGTAAATTGGGAATAAAACACCGGCACTTTTTAATGGTTCAGCCGGGTGCAGTCCCGCTGCCTTCCCTTTCTGAGGAAGGTCCCGCAACATCCTCGAAGGTGTAGCAGTGGGACAGTACAGTCTGTAAGTCTTCCCAAGTGAGATCAAAAGACCTAATCAGTCTGATAAAATTTTTTTTGAAAAACATTCAGGATCTTCAGAAAAACTTTCCAACTTGTCTTCTGCCATATTTAGATCAGACACTGAGAAAGGTACATAGACTCTTAATGTTTTTTGATTTCTATCATGAACTTTTTTCAGAGGTAAAACTGTAGGGGCAGTTGGTTGGTAACTTACATTATTGCCAATGCTAGCTGAGCTAAGGATGGGCCCTTGGTAATTCCGGGTATAAAGCAGAGGGTTGGGCCTCAACTGTGTCATCCCCAGAGACAATGGCTCCTCCCAGTAGGCGGGGAGTAGCTCCAGCAGCTCCTTGCAGATGATTTAGCATTTGAATGGCCCCAGGGTCCATCATTTAAAAGGTCTTTTGTATCTTTCCTAGAATTTTCCCGCAGAGCCAAACATACCTTAAATTTCTTTTGAATCTCATTGTCCAGATACAAGACCATGAAGATTTGAAGGTATGGAAGTTACCTCCATCTAAACTTCCTTTTACAATATAATTCTAACAGTAATAACGTATCATAATTCAGGCACCCATTTAATGGCCATTTTTCTTGACTTCCTAACTCATATTGTAGCCAAACATGATTACATAGCCTTAATAAGCTTTTTTCTTTTCAATCCCAGTAGTCTGAATCTTTCCCAGTCCTGGAGGATATAACCCAGGGGGTACTGGTTAGGACCAATGCCACCTGACCCATTTCAGACCCAAACCTGAGATGTCTCTAATTCTCGTTGTATCCAAAATAGTACCCTTAAATTCAAAATCCAGCACAACATTTTGTAAAAGATTTGTACTTATGATTTTAGATGCTATCCCTTCTAAAGTAGTCTCCAACCAGTTGTTAGTGCCCAAAAGTTGTCATAAAGAAACTACATGGATGACGTTCCCAATGGTGTTGACATTCGAGCTGGTAAATTGGGAATAAAACACCGGCACTTTTTAATGGTTAGAGGGAGGGGAATAAAAGCAAAATACACCTTGGGGAACTCACAGGTTTTTTCAGGTTAACAAAAGTGAGAACAAAACAAAGCAGCAATGAACAGAAGGTAAGAATGTAGGAGGAAAATCTCAGAGTCAAAGAGAACAGTATAATTCTGTCTTCCCCAGTCTACCTGGCTCACAGCTTCCCATGGGCCTCTCTGGGACAAAGATCTAATTCTAAGCCTTTCTTACCTTACCACCATCGCTTCATTCATGATCACCATCTGAAGGGTTCAACCTCAATTTGAGACTTAAACCCAGGGCCCAGGCTTAATCAAACCTGTTTGGGACTTGAACCCACGCAGCCGGGACTCGAATCCAGCCAAAACCCTGGTAATTATAATCACTCACCCAATGTCTGGACTCATTGAGGTTCAGATTCTTCATTGTCTCTTTGCAGAGAAGAATTCATTGAGAGACAAAGTGATAGGTAAGAAATGGATGTATTCAGATTCAGAGAAAGCATATTCCACAGAGTGTGGGCCATCATAGAGAGAATCCAGTGGCCTATATATACAATTTTTGAACCAAATTTATTTTATTGAAGTATAGTTGAGTTATAATATTGTGTTAGTTTCAGGTATCACAGAGTGATTCAGTTAGATATGTGTGCGTGTATGTATTTCTGTGTGTGTGTGTATATATATATATGTATATATGTACATATATATAATTCTTCAGATTCTCTTGCTTTATACGTTATTAGAAAATATTAAGTATAGTTCCCTGTGCTATACAGTTGGTCCTTGTTGGTTATCTATATATGCCATTTTTTAAATACTAGAGTTTACACAGAAAATGCACTTTTAGCTACCTTTTGCTCAACATATTTGCATTTACTCCTGATAGAACAAGCTATTTAGAACAGTAGTTGCTAGCTAAGTCTATGAATTGCAACCACATAGGATGAGAATATTTAAGCAATTTTATCATGAATATTTCATATATACATTTAAGAGTATATGTTTAGCACATGTATCAGGTCTCCAACCATTGTTAGTGCCCAAAAGAAAAGCTGGATGCGTTCCCAATGGTGTTGACATTCGAGCTGGTAAATTGGGAATAAAACACGGCACTTTTAATGGTTAGAGGAGGGAATAAAGCAAAATACACCTTGGGAACTCACAGGTTTTTCAGGTTAACAAAAGTGAGAACAAAACAAAGCAGCAATGAACAGAAGGTAAGAATGTAGGAGGAAAATCTCAGAGTCAAAGAGAACAGTATAATTCTGTCTTCCCAGTCTACCTGGCTCACAGCTTCCCATGGGCCTCTCTGGGACAAAGATCTAATTCTAAGCCTTTCTTACCTTACCACCATCGCTTCATTCATGATCACCATCTGAAGGGTTCAACCTCAATTTGAGACTTAAACCCAGGGCCCAGGCTTAATCAAACCTGTTTGGGACTTGAACCCACGCAGCCGGGACTCGAATCCAGCCAAAACCCTGGTAATTATAATCACTCACCCAATGTCTGGACTCATTGAGGTTCAGATTCTTCATTGTCTCTTTGCAGAGAAGAATTCATTGAGAGACAAAGTGATAGGTAAGAAATGGATGTATTCAGATTCAGAGAAAGCATATTCCACAGAGTGTGGGCCATCATAGAGAGAATCCAGTGGCCTATATATACAATTTTTGAACCAAATTTATTTTATTGAAGTATAGTTGAGTTATAATATTGTGTTAGTTTCAGGTATCACAGAGTGATTCAGTTAGATATGTGTGCGTGTATGTATTTCTGTGTGTGTGTGTATATATATATATGTATATATGTACATATATATAATTCTTCAGATTCTCTTGCTTTATACGTTATTAGAAAATATTAAGTATAGTTCCCTGTGCTATACAGTTGGTCCTTGTTGGTTATCTATATATGCCATTTTTTAAATACTAGAGTTTACACAGAAAATGCACTTTTAGCTACCTTTTGCTCAACATATTTGCATTTACTCCTGATAGAACAAGCTATTTAGAACAGTAGTTGCTAGCTAAGTCTATGAATTGCAACCACATAGGATGAGAATATTTAAGCAATTTTATCATGAATATTTCATATATACATTTAAGAGTATATGTTTAGCACATGTATCAGGTTAAAGATTTATCATGCTATGTATAGTACAGAAAGTTTTGTCCTAAATGCTTTGTCATAAAGTGTTTCTGTTTCTGCCTCTATTAATATGATTATATATCTATTTTCCTTCAATTGATTAACATGATAAGTTCCATCAATTGATTTTTTGATATAAAAGCACCTTCACATTAAAATGAAAAGCTAGCACATGACTTGTAAAAATGTCATGTTTGTCTGTCTTCTTTCATACACTGCTGGTGAATGTCTGCAAGTGTACTGGAGTGCACTGGAGTCTAACCTCCATGAAGTCAGGGGCTACATACTGCTTTATAGTGCTTCCCAGGTGGCTCATTGGTAAAGAATCTTCCTGCCAATGAAGAATACACAAGAGACGCAGGTTAGAGCCCTCAGTTGGGAAGATCTCCTGGAGTAGAAAATGGCAACCCACTTCAGTATGCCTGCCTAGAGAATGCCATGGACAGAGGAGCTTGGCATGTTACAGTCTGCAGGGTTGCAAAGAGAGGGACACAACTGAGCACATGTGTGTGACCTTTTTAGATACCTAACCCCCTTACCCTAGATCTTCTGAGTGAATATATCTGAAAAAACCCTTTAATGTTACCTTATCACTGATGGAAGTTTATACCTTTATTTCTCTTACATTCAGAAAGATGTAAGGTAGAATCTTGAACCAGAGAAATATCAAGACTCATGTTACCCAAATCTGATGCCTATGGTATTACTTCCATAAAATATCCTGATAACTTGGGGTTTCATGGTTAAATAAAATTGGGAAAGAGTACACACCATGGCTCCATTTTGAAGATTTATAGTGAACATTTGCACAGTAAAAGTCCTGAAAAGTCATACCATAAATAACACTATTTTACATTGCTTAATATTTTTCTTAAAGTTTATTAACATCTAAAAACAAATAGTATTCCATAGAATAAACTTTATCATTTTCCAGTGAGGAAACACAATCTCATGGAGGCTTATAAATCTGTTGGTAACAGATTTAAGAGGAAAGGTAATGTTTGTTTCTCTTGCTTCACATCACATCTGCCTCAGAGCAGTGAGCAGGGATACTAAAGAAATGAGTTATGGGCTATGGGTGACATAAATAGTCCTATATTTGTAAGGAGCAAGAGTACTCAGTTACAAAATATGAGAGGCTTTCCAACATATGAAAGGGATTTCTGGAATCTGGACATTTAGGAAGGGAGGATGACAGGATTATGTTTTGGAATGGTGAACTAGAAAGATCAGGCATTCACTAAAAAGGATAGGGGACACTCCAGGGCTTAGTTCTCCTACTTCTTATTTTGACCAGTTGACCTATTATTAATTGCTAGTTAAGCAGGTGTTTGAAAGGACAGCAAGGACTTCTAGCTAATAGGTTCTCTAATGTGGGATTAATTTCTGTACATTTAAATTCCATACAACACAAAACTACTTTCTTTCATTCCTTTAAAACCTCTGCTTATAAGCATTAAAGAATTAATTATCTTGATCCTACAAGGCAGAAAATTTAAAGTAAGAAAAAAGGTATCTTATTCTGTAGTCTTATAGAAATTTCTAAAATGTCTGTCTGCCATGACAAATAGTCAAGGAAACGCCTTGACTATTTCCCTTCCTATCCTATCCTTGTGGAAATCATAATTTATTTAATCTGTAATATATAAATTTTTTCATTTAATAAAAAAATCTGTTATTTGTTCCTTTTATGTGTCTCAGGAATCTTTTTGAAAAGGCTGAATAGTCAGACTTGATAAGGAAGCCAGTGGGTTCCAAGGAGGAGGAGGAGGGAGAACCAACATCTTCTAGCCCATGATGTTTGCCATGATAAAGATCTACTCTGAAACTAACTTATTGTCTTATGGAAGCAAACTATTTTGCATTGGAATATCTCATCTAATCCTAAAGTCTGGAGACCATCCTGTGGCTAATCTTGTGCTAATGTTGTGGGTGTGGGTCTAGTGAGCCCTTTACAGCCTTAAGACATTCTTTGATCTATTTCTAATAACTAGCTGGAAAATACAAAATGTCTTGCCTAAACTGGCTTCTGAGTGAAAGGGTTTTACCTCGATTTGAGGCTTAAACCCAGGGCCCAGACCTGATCAAACCCAGTTTGGGACTTAAAACCATGTGACTGGAGCTTGAATTCCAGCCAAAACCCTGCTTGGGATTCGAATGCACATAGTCAGGACTCAATCCTGGCCAAAACCCTGTCTGGGACTCTAATCCACGCAGCTAGGACTTAATCCAGCACTCACCCAATGTCTGGACCCACTGAAGCTCAGGTTCTTCGTGCCTCCATGCAAAAGGAATTCAGTGAGAAGCAGAGTGATAAAGAAGAGGATTTATTAAGAGAGGGTACTTGTAAGAGGTACAAGCAGGCACTCTTCGATTGAGTGAGCAGCAATATATATAGGATGGTAGAAGACCAACACCCTCAAGTAGATACAGATGCAAGGCATACATCATTAGTTTCTTCTTCAACAGATCTTCCTCATCAGCTGTTATACTCAGTCTGGCCTGTTTTACTGAACAAGGAGCAGCTCTCCTGAGTTATTGTCAACTCAGCAGCCTCCCAACCTTTCTCAGGTTTCACCCTTCTACCTACTGTCCCCTACTCGGACTCTACAAACATCTACCTATTCTACTCTGTCTCTATCATGAGGGTACTCTTCTATTCTCCTTCCAGTTCCTTTAGCTAGAAGCTTTCTCTATCCCTTTCATTTCTTTAATAAAACTTGTCCTGTAGGAAGCTCTGAGTGACTAAAGCCAATTCTTTTTGATCCCATTGTGAGATCTTCTCCTTTGGAGATCAAGAATCCGACACTGTTCACCTATCATACTGTCATAACCTATCCACCATTATCTATCATTTTGACAGATTAATTCTTAGATGGAAGTCCATATAAAAAGCTTTGGTGAAGAGGATTGTTGGATATGCAGCTCACCTTTTCAGTCATTCTCCTAAACCCTTTATTCTGAATCACAGAGGCATTTCATTAAGACTCCACAAACACACTTGAAAAATGGTAGAAACAGATGAGAAATCAGCAGTTCTGTCTACACCCACCTTGTCCCCTTCAGCTGTCTCCCAGTAGTTCCGTGTAGAAGGGGAGAGGGTGCTCGCTCTCATCCAGCACTGAGTCAGTCTGTTTTTGAAATTATTATCTGCTTCTACCTGACTTCCATCAAATCTTCTCAGCCCATCAACTGGATAGCCTTTGTTTTCCCTGCAGTGATGGAGCGAGCCCCATGACTTAACTCTCTCCCAGCCCGGGTCAGTTCTGAACGTTTAGACAGATTGAGGGCTCAGCTCCACTCTACATGTAGCCCATGTAACTCACAGTAATTACGCTTATCTGACGTGGAAGACTTGAGGATAATGAGAACTGAATATATTACAGGGAAAACAAGTTACATGTTAAATATGTCTGTTTCCAAACCAGAAAAGATAATTTCTGTCCTTTATAATATTCCCTTAGTGAGTAAATGTTTCTTCCTAGTCTTGCTGCCCTCAGTCTATATCCATGTTTCTCAGAATAAGGCACTTATTTACTCCTTTATTGTGAGTATCTGATCACTTTTGGAAAAGCTTCATTTTATAAGGATTTTTTTCATCCTATAATTAACAACTCCCCACACTTCCTCCATCCTCTTACCAAGGAGAGCAGTGATTAAAATAAACCACGGTCTACTTTCAGAAAAGTTAGAATTATTCTGGACAACCACATAGGGTGGAGGGATTATAACAGAACAGGAAAGAATGATATTAATCATTTCAAGCCCTGACCCCTTTAAATTCTCCACATCTTTCTCTCTTCAGTATCATTGAATCTTCTAAAGTAAAAAACTCACAGAAATATAAATACTAACAACTCACGTGGCTTTCTCAGATACGGAATCTACATTTGTATTAAAGAGAAGAAATATTTCCCAGATGGCTCTATAGTATGTCGAGACTTTCCCCAGCTTGCTGTAACATTCAAGATAATTATGCAAGGAATTTCAATTCCCCGTCCTGATGTATTTTATACCCTCAGAAAATCATTAACCACCAAGATTAAGACCATTGCTATTTGGTACATTGATTTATATGTTTTAATAAACTATGATATGACAAATACATCTAAGCCTAAGGTACCAAGACAGTGTGTATATTTCTCGTGTTTGTATTTATATTCTACCGCATACACATGCAAAAGAATGCTCCCCCTTTTTTAATATTCCTGCTCCAGTCCAAACACTGAAGTCTACTGGGGCCTCTCCAAACATTTACCTCTGATTTTTCTGCAGTTATTCACACAAAGAAGCTAGGGATATGGGGAGGAAGTACCTACATATTTTGGAAAACAAGTCTATTCAGATGTTTGCCTACATTTTCAAATTTGATTTTTGCATCAATTATAATAAGAAAACTAATGTCCTAAGAAGAAAATGATTTAAACTATATCCATGTCATGTGTTAGTAAAGCAACAGCATTAGAAATCCATGTGACATCACTTCTGTGCTAGAAATGGACAAGTTCAGATCTCTACTCTCTAGAGAAGATTTGTTATTTCAACTATGTAGTGGTTAATGTTAATAGTGATAAAGGAAGGAGAACACTATAATGGAATATGTGTGTCACTGTAATGAGTATGTCACACTATATTTAAATAGTTTATCACAGAATTTTCCATTTATATATGTACTCTAGAGTCAGGGAGATATCATCAAAATAAATTTGATCATGATGATAAAATTTTAGACTTTTAGTAAAAAATCTCTACCAGAAAAGTAACAAAATATATTTATGAGTAAACAGCTGTATATTATAAATGGAGCATATGAAACATGTATAATCATTGTTTCATTAGCAGACTTCTTATAATTGTTGATATGCTTTCATTTTAAAAGATAACCATACATTAATATTATTTTTGTTCCTTCTAAGATTTTGAAGTCAATGGCTGGAGACTGGTTTATTACCATTCGTTTATTAGGAAGTCAGCTTATCAATTGCTTTTGTTGTTATTATCCTTAATGAGACTTTGTAACAGTGGAGTGCCAGTGTTCTAATGTTTTGATGGTCTTAACTTTAAGGCTGTAATAGTCAATACACAGAAGACATTGTAATATTATTCCCAATACTTAATGAGAAGTAGCATTACTTACTTTCTCTATTTTTCCACAGGCAGCTGGAACTTCTTAACAGTCGTGTGACTAATAAAACATGACATCTACTTTCTAATTTAGAAACAAGGAAGTAATGCTACTAAGCATTATTGTAAACTGGGTCACAGCCACATAACATATTATCTGAAAAAGCTGAGTGGTGCTTCAATTAATGAATAACCTGGAAGTATAACTAGACTGAGCGTTTTTTTTTCCTAACCCATTTTTCATAAGACTAAGTGCAAAGCTTTACAGAATGAAAAAACATCTAATGACATAATTATCATACATAAAGAAAGAGATGAAATCAAGAGATGAAATCAATAACTAGTGGAGAAAAAGGGTAGGTAAGAAAACTAACATTTAAAGACTGTTAATTCTTTTACTGACATCTTATTATACATCTCTCATATCAGTTACCTTATTTAGCCCCTACAGAAAATGTGTGTGTTGATATGATTATTCCCATTTTATTGGTTAAAAAAACTCAGGTTTAGAATGCTTAAATAAATAGTCATGGTAGGAAGTAAATCATGTGAGTTGGTAGAGATGTCATTCTGTTTGTTTCTGGGGCAATTTATTTTGTTTAGTCACTAAAGTTATTTATTTTGTATTAAATTTGATCATGATGATAAAATCATCAAAATAAATTTGATCATGATGATAAAATTTTAGACTTTTAGTAAAAAATCTCTACCAGAAAAGTAACAAAATATATTTATGAGTAAACAGCTGTATATTATAAATGGAGCATATGAAACATGTATAATCATTGTTTCATTAGCAGACTTCTTATAATTGTTGATATGCTTTCATTTTAAAAGATAACCATACATTAATATTATTTTTGTTCCTTCTAAGATTTTGAAGTCAATGGCTGGAGACTGGTTTATTACCATTCGTTTATTAGGAAGTCAGCTTATCAATTGCTTTTGTTGTTATTATCCTTAATGAGACTTTGTAACAGTGGAGTGCCAGTGTTCTAATGTTTTGATGGTCTTAACTTTAAGGCTGTAATAGTCAATACACAGAAGACATTGTAATATTATTCCCAATACTTAATGAGAAGTAGCATTACTTACTTTCTCTATTTTTCCACAGGCAGCTGGAACTTCTTAACAGTCGTGTGACTAATAAAACATGACATCTACTTTCTAATTTAGAAACAAGGAAGTAATGCTACTAAGCATTATTGTAAACTGGGTCACAGCCACATAACATATTATCTGAAAAAGCTGAGTGGTGCTTCAATTAATGAATAACCTGGAAGTATAACTAGACTGAGCGTTTTTTTTTCCTAACCCATTTTTCATAAGACTAAGTGCAAAGCTTTACAGAATGAAAAAACATCTAATGACATAATTATCATACATAAAGAAAGAGATGAAATCAAGAGATGAAATCAATAACTAGTGGAGAAAAAGGGTAGGTAAGAAAACTAACATTTAAAGACTGTTAATTCTTTTACTGACATCTTATTATACATCTCTCATATCAGTTACCTTATTTAGCCCCTACAGAAAATGTGTGTGTTGATATGATTATTCCCATTTTATTGGTTAAAAAAACTCAGGTTTAGAATGCTTAAATAAATAGTCATGGTAGGAAGTAAATCATGTGAGTTGGGTAGAGATGTCATTCTGTTTGTTTCTGGGGCAATTTATTTTTGTTTAGTCACTAAAGTATGTCCGACTCTTTTTAACTCCATGGACTACAGCATGCCAGGCTCCTGGGACCTCTAGCATCCTCTGGAATTTGCTCAAATTCATATCCACTGAGTCAGTGACACTATCTAACCATCTCATCCTCTGCCGCCCCCTTCTCCTCTTGCCTTCAATCTTTTCAAGCTCAGGTTCTTTTCCAATGAGTGGGCTCTTCCCATCAGGTGGCCAAAGTATTGGAGCTTCAGCATCAGTATCAGTCCTTCCAAGGAATATTCAGGGCTGATTTCCTTTAGGATTGACTGATTTGATCTTATTGCAGTCCAAGAGTCTCAAGAGTCTTCTCCATCACCACAAATTTGAAGGCATCAGTTCTTTGGTGCGTAGTCTTTTTTTATGGTCTAACTCTCACATTTATACATGAGTATTGGAAAAACCTTAACTTTGACTATACAGACCGTTGTTGGCAAAGTCATGTCTTTGCTTTTTAATATACTGTCTAGGTTGGTCATAGTTTTCCTTCCAAGGACCGAGTGTCTTTTAATTTCATGGCTGCAGTCACCATCTGCAGTTATTTTGGAACCCAAGAAATAAAATCTGTGATTGCTCCCACTTTCTCCCCTTATATTTGCCACGAAGTGACAAGATTGGATGCCAGAATCTTAATTTTTTTGAATGTTGAATTTTAAGCCATTTTTGTCATTCTTCTATAGTCCTTGCTTTTCTTTGGATTCTACTTAGTTTTGCATGTCTCTGGCCTACTGTACTTTGTCAATAAAAGGATTTATATGTATTCCAAAAAAATTTTTTTTACTTCAGTATCTTAAGCAAATCAGGTTTTTCCCAGGCAGGTACCTGGATTTTAATCTCAATTCTGTAACTCATTACTTATGTGATCTTGATAATTAATATGCTCACCCTGTCTGAGCCTTAGCTTTCCCATCTATGCAAAGCACTTCAGCCAGAGATTTGAGTGAGATAATGCATAATTCTGAACATTTTTTCACAGGTTTATTAGCCATTTGGATTTTTCTCTTCTGTGCTAGACTAATTCTTGTTTTTGTTTTTGTCGTTTTACCAATTTTTCTTTTACTTTTTCTTTGGATACATCATGTGGCATGTGGGGTCTCAGTTTCCTGACCAGGGATCAAACATGCACCCCAGACAGTGGAAGTGAGTTTTAACCACTGGACCACAGGGAAGCTCACTAATTTTTCAATTAGGCAATTAACTCAGGCTCCAAGTTTCAACTTGAATTATTTTCTGAAATTATTTCATGCTTGCCTTTCTCCTTTTCTAAGTGACTAATGTCACCTGATTGAAGGTTCACGTTTATCCAGTACTAATGAAGGAGGAAGGACGATACGAGAGTAACTGATACACTGAAATAATAGATAATGTTAGATTCTGCCTTCTATTGTGAGGAATAAAACATATCTCTATATCTTTCTATATATATACTCATGTGTATATATAAATACAGGTATATAATTATTATTATTTTTAAAAAAACATAAGGAGAGGAATTTCAGGTTTCATAGCAATATGATAGAATTTTGTGACTAGGCAAAAGGAAAGAAATAGCCTGAATCTAAGACTGATTCTAAAAAGTCTCAAACATATCATTTGAAATCCTGTAACATATTGTCATATTATATACAATATTATTTATATAGATGGCCATGTGAATGAGTGTGAAATGTAATGAGTAATTTGGAAGTCTTGTCTATTTCCTAAAAAGAGGAAATTAATGCAATGTAAAATTAGTCTGCATTATACAATTCTATTTTCAAATGTCTGTTCAATGAAGGCAATTACAGAATACACTTTATTTTAATTTAATGACTTTCTTAGATAGACTATCATGAAAAAGCATTATGAAGTGATAGTATATTTTGTCATTCATTGTCCTTACTGTTTACATTTTGTCATTCTGCTGAGCTTGAATACTGATGTGCAGAAATCTGCTTAACGTTCTTTGTCTAATGCAGCAATCTTAAGATTTTTAGGATAGAAGGCACTTAAAATAACAATATAACTTTTGTTACTTCATGTATACACCACACTAACTTTTGCTAATTGAAAATAAGTATACAAAACTAATATGCGAGACTTATTTTAAAATGTATAATTTGGGGAAATAAAGAAAGACTTGAAACATTTGAATATTAACTCCTTGCCAAATAACATAGATATCTGTGGTATTTATTTAAACCTAATCTTTTAACGTAAAAGAAATACTGCTGATGGGGGTGGAGCTAAGATGGCAGCGTAGAAGGACGTGCACTCATCTCTCCTGTAAAATCGCCTGAATTGCGACGAGTTCCTGGGAAACCATCGACAAAAAGAGGTTGGATTTGATCACAGAGAGGACACCCCACATCGAAGAACAAAGGAGAAGCCGCATCAAGACGGTAGGAGGGGCGCAATCGCACTTTTAAAAGTCTAACCTCATACCCGCCGGAGAGGCTGGGCAGGCCAAAGGCGCAAAGCCTGTTGCAGATCAAAACCCTGGAGAGGAGCACTGACACCCACAAGGGACGGAGCCAGACCTGCTTTGGAGGGTCCAGGTGCCCCCTTGAGCTAGAAGTGCCCTTGAACAGGCCTCGGAAGGGCGGCACTCAGTTCCCTTTGGAGGAGGTTACCATTAACCCGATCACAGAGTGGCGGAAGAGGACTGGAAAGTCTCTGCACACTGTGATCAGGGAGAGAGGAATAGCAATCCTGCATGAGACTGAGCCAGACTCACCTCTGAGTAACTTGACGTCTCCCGCGGTGGCGGGGGTCGACGGTGGCCTGCAGCAGGGTCGGGGTCACTGCGGAAGTGCTTCCCATAGAGCGTGTGGGAATAAATCCTCTGTGAGACAGGCGCCATTTTCCCTACTGTAGTTTGGCTGCTGGTCAAACTGCAGGGCTGCTGGTCAAGCTACAGGGAGGGAATTTAGCTCCACCCAGCAAGCAAAGGGATTTGGATTAAGAAACTCCCAGGGCCAGCCTGGGCGGGCCTTTTAATTCTGGAATAGGCCAAAACAAACAAGCAGTCAAAGAGGTCTTCAGATCCAACCACTGCCAGAGGCAAGAAAAAGACTGATAATTCCTGAATAGTCAGCAAGAGACAGAAGAACATAAACACTATTTTCACGTTTTGTCTGAAGCTGGAGTTACTGCTGGACTTTAAAATTTTCATTTTTTGTATTGTATTACTTTGTTTCAATTTTTTTTTTTCTCTTTTTTCCAAACCCACTCAGTGCACCCACCGCTTTTTTTTTCTTTTCTTGGGGTGTGTGTGAGAGAGAGAGTGGGTGTGTTCATTTCCTTCACTGAATTCTATTGAAGCTACTAATCTTATCAGTAAGACTGAATATATTCAAGTTTACAAATTTTTTTTTTTTTCTTTTTCCTTTTAAACCACACATTTTATTTTGGTATAAACTTCTGGTTCCCCATTGGCCTTTTAAGGTTCTGTGGGGGTTTTGTTTGTTTCTATTATTTTTGCTTTGTTTTTCTACATTTTTCTATAAAATTTAAATCTTTTAATTTTTAATAATTTTTCATTTGTACTACTACTTCCTCTATAATTCTTTGCTTTCTCTGAAGCTCCTTTCTTATAGCACTAAATTCTAATACATACAAATCTTTATCTCCCTATATTTAACTTTGCAATATTATTCTATATTTCTCTTCTATCCTCCCTTTCTCTTTTTCCCTTTCCCCACCATATTTCTTATTGCCTTATCCCTAACGGGGATCCTGCTCTAGCGTTATTCTCTAATTGGTGCTCTACTTAGTTTGCTTATTAACTGGTGGATATCATTCTTGGATTTCTCTATTTGCCGTGCTAACGTATTGTACTGTATTTTTTATTGGAATGCTTGGGTTATGTTATAGCTGTATATGTTTATGTGTACAATTCAATACGCTAGATAGTACTTGCATAATTTTTAAATTGCCATTTGTCAAAGGTATACCTTCTGTTTCTCATTTGCATATATATGTTTTAATATCATTTAATGCCATAACAAACCAGCCGTGAAATCTTCATTCCCTGGTCAGACAACAAGCCCCCGAGGTTTTAAGGAGGGTGCACTAACTCCAAAACTCTACTATACTAGAGAACGCCTAACACTAAAGAGCAGTATACAAGTGAGAACGCCAACAAAGGTAACCACTTGTATGCAAGTCCTGACATCACCCAATCACCAGCATCACCCAGAATAGAAGCCCCATCCAAACAACAAACACCAACAGACGTAACTTAAAGTCTGGGAAAAGGAAATCCCAAACAGAGTCAGTTTTAAAAAATTAATAATAACAATGAAACGGCAGAGAAATACCACACAAGTAAAGGAACAATCCACAAACACACAAGATCAAATTAATGAAGAGAATTTGGATAAAATTTCTGAAAGTGATTTCAGAAGAATGATAGTAAAGATGATCAAAGACACTGAAAAAAGAATTTCAGAGAAATTGCAAGATACAACTAACACACTGAATAAAGAAATACAAAAACTTACCAAAAAAGTAACAGAGACAAACAACTCAATTGCTGAACTGAAAAACACTGTAGAAGGAATCAAGAGCAGAGTATCTGAGACAGAAGACCGGATAAGTGAGCTGGAAGATAAAATGGTGGAAGTAACTGCTGAAAAACAGACTCTAGCTCAAAGAATGAAAAGAGCAGAGGACAGCCTCAGAGACCTCTGGGATAATATCAAACGCACCAATATTCGAATTATAGGGGTTCCAGAAGAAGAAGAAAAAAAGAAAGGCTATGAGAAAATTTTTGAAGAGATTATAGTTGAAAAATTTCCCAACATGGGAAAAGAAATAGTCAATCAAGTCCAAGAAGCACAAAGAGTACCATACAGAATCAATCCAAGAAGAAACACACCAAGACACATATTAATGAAGTTAACGCAAATTAAACACAAAGATAGAATTCTCAAAGCAGCAAGGGAAAAGCAACTAGTGACATACAAGGGAAAGCCCATCCGTTTAACAGCTGATCTTTCCACAGAAACTCTGCAGGCCAGAAGGGAATGGCAGGACACATTTAAACAGCTAAAAGAGAATAATTTGCAACCAAGAATCCTCTACCCTGCAAGGATCTCCTTCAAAATTGATGGAGAAATCAAAAGCTTTACAGAAAAGCAAAAATTAAAAGAATTTAGTCACACCAAACCAGCCTTACAAGTGTTAAAGGGACTTATATAGAAAACAAGTATAAAAGGAGACGATCCATGAAACAAATCCATCATAACATCTAAGAAGATGACAATAGGATCATTTGTATCAATAATTACTTTGAATGTCAATGGACTAACCACTTGTATGCAAGTCCTGACATCACCCAATCACCAGCATCACCCAGAATAGAAGCCCCATCCAAACAACAAACACCAACAGACGTAACTTAAAGTCTGGGAAAAGGAAATCCCAAACAGAGTCAGTTTTAAAAAATTAATAATAACAATGAAACGGCAGAGAAATACCACACAAGTAAAGGAACAATCCACAAACACACAAGATCAAATTAATGAAGAGAATTTGGATAAAATTTCTGAAAGTGATTTCAGAAGAATGATAGTAAAGATGATCAAAGACACTGAAAAAAGAATTTCAGAGAAATTGCAAGATACAACTAACACACTGAATAAAGAAATACAAAAACTTACCAAAAAAGTAACAGAGACAAACAACTCAATTGCTGAACTGAAAAACACTGTAGAAGGAATCAAGAGCAGAGTATCTGAGACAGAAGACCGGATAAGTGAGCTGGAAGATAAAATGGTGGAAGTAACTGCTGAAAAACAGACTCTAGCTCAAAGAATGAAAAGAGCAGAGGACAGCCTCAGAGACCTCTGGGATAATATCAAACGCACCAATATTCGAATTATAGGGGTTCCAGAAGAAGAAGAAAAAAAGAAAGGCTATGAGAAAATTTTTGAAGAGATTATAGTTGAAAAATTTCCCAACATGGGAAAAGAAATAGTCAATCAAGTCCAAGAAGCACAAAGAGTACCATACAGAATCAATCCAAGAAGAAACACACCAAGACACATATTAATGAAGTTAACGCAAATTAAACACAAAGATAGAATTCTCAAAGCAGCAAGGGAAAAGCAACTAGTGACATACAAGGGAAAGCCCATCCGTTTAACAGCTGATCTTTCCACAGAAACTCTGCAGGCCAGAAGGGAATGGCAGGACACATTTAAACAGCTAAAAGAGAATAATTTGCAACCAAGAATCCTCTACCCTGCAAGGATCTCCTTCAAAATTGATGGAGAAATCAAAAGCTTTACAGAAAAGCAAAAATTAAAAGAATTTAGTCACACCAAACCAGCCTTACAAGTGTTAAAGGGACTTATATAGAAAACAAGTATAAAAGGAGACGATCCATGAAACAAATCCATCATAACATCTAAGAAGATGACAATAGGATCATTTGTATCAATAATTACTTTGAATGTCAATGGACTAAATGCCCCAACCAAAAGACACAGAGTGGCTGAATGGATCCAAAAACACGACCCATACATATGCTGCCTCCAGGAAACTCATTTCAGACCTAGAGACACTCATAGACTGAAAGTGAGAGGCTGGAAAAAGATATTCCATGCAAATGGAAATCAAAAGAAAGCTGGAGTAGCAATCCTCATATCAGACAAAATAGATTTTAAAGTAAAGAAGATTCTAAGAGACAAGGCAGGTCACTACATCATGATTAAGGGATCCATCCAAGAAGAAGACATAACAATCATAAACATCTATGCACCCAACGCAGGAGCACCCCAATACATAAGCCAAACACTTTCAGACATAAAAGAAGACACTGACAGCAACACAATCATAGTAGGAGACTTTAACACTCCTCTCACACCAATGGATAGATCATTCAAACAGAAAATTAATAAAGAAGCACAAGCCTTAAATGCCACACTAGAAGAAATGGACCTCATTGATATCTTTAGGACTTTCCATCCAAAAGCAGAAGAATACACTTTCTTCTCAAGTGCTCACGGAACATTCTCCAGGATAGACCACATCTTGGGCCACAAATCAATCCTCAGTCAATTCAAGAAAACTGAAATTCTATCAACCATCTTCTCGGACCACAATGCAGTGAGACTAGAGATCAATTATAGGAAAAAAACCGCTAAAAACACAAACACATGGAGATTAAACAACACATACCTAAAAAACCAACTGATCATTGAGGAAATCAAAGGAGAAATAAAAAAATTCCTAGAAGAAAATGACAATGAACACACGACAGTACAAAACCTATGGGATACTGCAAAAGCAGTTCTAAGAGGGAAGTTTATAGCAATTCAATCCCACCTCAAGAAACTAGGAAAATCTCAAACAGACGACCTTACCTTACGCTTAAAACAACTGGAGAAAGAAGAACAAAAACACACCAAAGCCAGCAGAAGAAGGGACTTATATAGAAAACAAGTATAAAAGGAGACGATCCATGAAACAAATCCATCATAACATCTAAGAAGATGACAATAGGATCATTTGTATCAATAATTACTTTGAATGTCAATGGACTAAATGCCCCAACCAAAAGACACAGAGTGGCTGAATGGATCCAAAAACACGACCCATACATATGCTGCCTCCAGGAAACTCATTTCAGACCTAGAGACACTCATAGACTGAAAGTGAGAGGCTGGAAAAAGATATTCCATGCAAATGGAAATCAAAAGAAAGCTGGAGTAGCAATCCTCATATCAGACAAAATAGATTTTAAAGTAAAGAAGATTCTAAGAGACAAGGCAGGTCACTACATCATGATTAAGGGATCCATCCAAGAAGAAGACATAACAATCATAAACATCTATGCACCCAACGCAGGAGCACCCCAATACATAAGCCAAACACTTTCAGACATAAAAGAAGACACTGACAGCAACACAATCATAGTAGGAGACTTTAACACTCCTCTCACACCAATGGATAGATCATTCAAACAGAAAATTAATAAAGAAGCACAAGCCTTAAATGCCACACTAGAAGAAATGGACCTCATTGATATCTTTAGGACTTTCCATCCAAAAGCAGAAGAATACACTTTCTTCTCAAGTGCTCACGGAACATTCTCCAGGATAGACCACATCTTGGGCCACAAATCAATCCTCAGTCAATTCAAGAAAACTGAAATTCTATCAACCATCTTCTCGGACCACAATGCAGTGAGACTAGAGATCAATTATAGGAAAAAAACCGCTAAAAACACAAACACATGGAGATTAAACAACACATACCTAAAAAACCAACTGATCATTGAGGAAATCAAAGGAGAAATAAAAAAATTCCTAGAAGAAAATGACAATGAACACACGACAGTACAAAACCTATGGGATACTGCAAAAGCAGTTCTAAGAGGGAAGTTTATAGCAATTCAATCCCACCTCAAGAAACTAGGAAAATCTCAAACAGACGACCTTACCTTACGCTTAAAACAACTGGAGAAAGAAGAACAAAAACACACCAAAGCCAGCAGAAGAAGGGAAATCATAAAGATCAGAGCAGAAATAAATGAAAAAGAAACAAAAGAAACAATAGTAAAGATAAATAAAACAAAAGCTGGTTCTTCAAAAAAGTCAATAAAATCGACACACCACTGGCCAGACTCATCAAGAAAAAGAGTGAAAAGAACCAGATCAACAAAATCAAAAATGAAAAAGGAGAGATTACAACAGATAATGCAGAAAACCAAAGGATTATAAGAGACTATTATGAACAGCTTTATGGCAACAAACTGGACAACCGGGAAGAAATGGACAGTTTCTTAGAGAAGTTTAATCTCCCAAGACTCAACCAGCAAGAAATAGAAAGTACGAACAAGCCAATCACAAGCTCAGAAATCGACCTTGTGATCAAAAATCTACCCAAAAATAAAAGCCCAGGGCCAGATGGTTTCACAAGTGAATTCTACCAAACATTTAAAGAAGAGCTAATGCCTGCCCTTCTAAAACTCTTCAAAAAATTGCCCAGGAAGGAACACTTCCAAACACATTCTACGAGGCCACCATCACCCTGATACCAAAGCCAGGCAAAGACATCACAAAAAAAGAAAATTATAGGCCAATTTCACTGATGAATCTAGATGCCAAAATCCTCAACAAAATTCCAAGACAATTCACAAATCAATCCTCAGTCAATTCAAGAAAACTGAAATTCTATCAACCATCTTCTCGGACCACAATGCAGTGAGACTAGAGATCAATTATAGGAAAAAAACCGCTAAAAACACAAACACATGGAGATTAAACAACACATACCTAAAAAACCAACTGATCATTGAGGAAATCAAAGGAGAAATAAAAAAATTCCTAGAAGAAAATGACAATGAACACACGACAGTACAAAACCTATGGGATACTGCAAAAGCAGTTCTAAGAGGGAAGTTTATAGCAATTCAATCCCACCTCAAGAAACTAGGAAAATCTCAAACAGACGACCTTACCTTACGCTTAAAACAACTGGAGAAAGAAGAACAAAAACACACCAAAGCCAGCAGAAGAAGGGAAATCATAAAGATCAGAGCAGAAATAAATGAAAAAGAAACAAAAGAAACAATAGTAAAGATAAATAAAACAAAAGCTGGTTCTTCAAAAAAGTCAATAAAATCGACACACCACTGGCCAGACTCATCAAGAAAAAGAGTGAAAAGAACCAGATCAACAAAATCAAAAATGAAAAAGGAGAGATTACAACAGATAATGCAGAAAACCAAAGGATTATAAGAGACTATTATGAACAGCTTTATGGCAACAAACTGGACAACCGGGAAGAAATGGACAGTTTCTTAGAGAAGTTTAATCTCCCAAGACTCAACCAGCAAGAAATAGAAAGTACGAACAAGCCAATCACAAGCTCAGAAATCGACCTTGTGATCAAAAATCTACCCAAAAATAAAAGCCCAGGGCCAGATGGTTTCACAAGTGAATTCTACCAAACATTTGAAGAAGAGCTAATGCCTGCCCTTCTAAAACTCTTCAAAAAATTGCCCAGGAAGGAACACTTCCAAACACATTCTACGAGGCCACCATCACCCTGATACCAAAGCCAGGCAAAGACATCACAAAAAAAGAAAATTATAGGCCAATTTCACTGATGAATCTAGATGCCAAAATCCTCAACAAAATCCTAGCAAACAGAATTCAGCAACACATCAAAAAGTTCATTCATCATGATCAAGTTGGGTTCATCCCAGGCATGCAAGGATTCTTCAACATCCGCAAATCAATCTATGTGATACACCATATCAACAAATTGAAAGACAAAAATCACATGATCATCTCAATAGATGCAGAAAAAGCCTTTGACAAAGTACAGCATCCATTTATGATAAAAACTCTTCAAAAAATGGGCATAGAAGGAACTTATCTGAACATAGTGAAAGCCATATATGAGAAGCCCACAGCGAACATTATCCTCAATGGTGAAAAACTCAAAGCATTCCCTCTAAGATCAGGAACAAGACAAGGGTGTCCACTTTCACCACTCTTATTCAACATAGTCCTGGAAGTTCTAGCAACAGCAATAAGAGAAGAGAAAGAAATCAAAGGAATCCAGATTGGAAAAGAAGAAGTCAAACTCAATTTGCAGATGACATGATATTATACATAGAAAATCCCAAAGACACTATTACAAAACTACTAGAGTTAATCAGCGAATTCGGCAAAGTCGCAGGATACAAAATCAATATACAGAAATCACTGGCATGCCTATACACAAACAATGAAAAATCAGAAAATGAAATCAAAGAGGCAATCCCCTTCACCATCGCAATCAAAAGAATCAAATATCTAGGAATAAACCTACCCAAAGAAACAAAAGAACTGTACACAGAAAATTACAAGACACTCACGAGAGACATTAAAGAAGAGTTAAACAGATGCAGAAATATTCCATGTTCCTGGATCGGAAGAATCAATATTGTGAAAATGACCATACTACCAAATGTCATCTATAGATTCAATGCAGTACCTATCAAACTCCCAGTAACATTCGTCACAGAACTAGACCAACAAATAACACAGTTCATATGGAAACACAAAAGACCTCGAATAGCCAAAGCAATCCTCAGGAAGAAGAATGGAGCTGGGGGGATCAGCCTCCCCAACTTCAGACTCTACTACAAAGCAACAGTTATCAAGACAGTATGGTACTGGCACAAAAACAGAAATATCGACCAATGGAACAAGATCGAGAACCCAGAGATAAAGCCACGCATCTATGGGTACCTTATTTTTGACAAAGGAGGCGAACATATAAAATGGGACAAAGACAGCCTCTTCAACAAATGGTGCTGGGAAAATTGGACAGCTACATGCAAGAAAATGAAGTTGGAACATACCCTGACACCATACACAAAGATCAACTCAAAATGGATTAAAGACTTAAATGTAAGGCCAGAAACCATCAAACTCTTAGAGGAGAATATAGGCAAAACCCTCAAGGACATCAATCAAAGCAAGATCTTCTCCAACCCACCTACTAGAATAGTGGAACTAAAAAGACAAATGAACATGTGGGACCTAATGAAGCTTAAAAGCGTTTGTACAGCTAAAGAAATTATAAAAAAGCTGAACAGACAGCCCACAGAGTGGGAGAAAATCATAGCAAATGAAACAACAGACAAAGAATTAATCTCCAAAATCTACAAGCTACTCAGACAACTCAGCACTAGAAAAACGAACAACCCAATCAAAAAATGGGAAAAGGACCTAAACAGACACCTCTCCAACGATGACAGACAGATGGCCCAAAAGCACATGAAACAATGCTCAACTTCACTAATAATTAGAGAAATGCAAATCAAAACTACAATGAGATATCACCTCACACCCGTCAGAATGGCCATCATCCACAAATCGACAGACAATAAATGCTGGAGAGGCTACGGAGAAAAGGAACACTCCTGCATTGCTGGTGGGAGTGTAAATTGATACAGCCTCCATGAAAGACTACAATGAGATATGCACCTCACACCCAACTAAGACAGAAATATTCCATGTTCCTGGATCGGAAGAATCAATATTGTGAAAATGACCATACTACCAAATGTCATCTATAGATTCAATGCAGTACCTATCAAACTCCCAGTAACATTCGTCACAGAACTAGACCAACAAATAACACAGTTCATATGGAAACACAAAAGACCTCGAATAGCCAAAGCAATCCTCAGGAAGAAGAATGGAGCTGGGGGGATCAGCCTCCCCAACTTCAGACTCTACTACAAAGCAACAGTTATCAAGACAGTATGGTACTGGCACAAAAACAGAAATATCGACCAATGGAACAAGATCGAGAACCCAGAGATAAAGCCACGCATCTATGGGTACCTTATTTTTGACAAAGGAGGCGAACATATAAAATGGGACAAAGACAGCCTCTTCAACAAATGGTGCTGGGAAAATTGGACAGCTACATGCAAGAAAATGAAGTTGGAACATACCCTGACACCATACACAAAGATCAACTCAAAATGGATTAAAGACTTAAATGTAAGGCCAGAAACCATCAAACTCTTAGAGGAGAATATAGGCAAAACCCTCAAGGACATCAATCAAAGCAAGATCTTCTCCAACCCACCTACTAGAATAGTGGAACTAAAAAGACAAATGAACATGTGGGACCTAATGAAGCTTAAAAGCGTTTGTACAGCTAAAGAAATTATAAAAAAGCTGAACAGACAGCCCACAGAGTGGGAGAAAATCATAGCAAATGAAACAACAGACAAAGAATTAATCTCCAAAATCTACAAGCTACTCAGACAACTCAGCACTAGAAAAACGAACAACCCAATCAAAAAATGGGAAAAGGACCTAAACAGACACCTCTCCAACGATGACAGACAGATGGCCCAAAAGCACATGAAACAATGCTCAACTTCACTAATAATTAGAGAAATGCAAATCAAAACTACAATGAGATATCACCTCACACCCGTCAGAATGGCCATCATCCACAAATCGACAGACAATAAATGCTGGAGAGGCTACGGAGAAAAGGGAACACTCCTGCATTGCTGGTGGGAGTGTAAATTGATACAGCCTCCATGGAAGACAGTCTGGAGATTTCTTAAAAAACTAAAAATAGAAGCACCATATGACCCAGCAATCCCACTCTTAGGCTTATACCCTGATGAAATCAAATCTGAAAGAAGCACCTGTACCCCAATGTTCATTGCAGCTCTCTATACAATAGCTAGAACATGGAAGGAACCTAGATGCCCATCGACGAACGAATGGATCCAAAAGCTCTGGTACATATATACAATGGAATACTACACAGCTGTAAAGAGAAGTGCAGAAGAATCAACCCTAATGAGGTGGCTGGATCTAGAACGTATCATAAAAAGTGAAGTCAGTCAGAAAGAGAAGGGCAAATACAGTATATTAACACATATATATGGAATCTAGTAGGATGGTGATGATGGCACACGCAGTGAAGTGACAGAAAGACAGACATGGACAGTGGACATATGGACATTTTGGGGAAGGAACAGTGGGTGAGAGGCGTAAAGGAAGTAGCATGAAGGCATGTACTATCATGTGTGAAGAAAATAGCTCTAGTCATTGCTCTGTGAGAAAAGGGGATCCTTCAGGGGTGCTGTGTGATGGTCGGGAGGGGTGGGAAGGGGGGGATATACATATGACTAATCTGAGAACATACATATCTGTAAACAACAAAACTTTGTAAAAGTTAAAATAAAATAAAGGTTTAAAAAAATGGTAATAGGCATGATATGACTACACTTAAAAAAACATAAGCAAATTGAAAAATTATAAAAAAGCTGAACAGACAGCCCACAGAGTGGGAGAAAATCATAGCAAATGAAACAACAGACAAAGAATTAATCTCCAAAATCTACAAGCAACTCAGACAACTCAGCACTAGAAAAACGAACAACCCAATCAAAAAATGGGAAAAGGACCTAAACAGACACCTCTCCAACGATGACATACAGATGGCCCAAAAGCACATGAAACAATGCTCAACTTCACTAATAATTAGAGAAATGCAAATCAAAACTACAATGAGATATCACCTCACACCCGTCAGAATGGCCATCATCCACAAATCGACAGACAATAAATGCTGGAGAGGCTACGGAGAAAAGGGAACACTCCTGCATTGCTGGTGGGAGTGTAAATTGATACAGCCTCCATGGAAGACAGTCTGGAGATTTCTTAAAAAACTAAAAATAGAAGCACCATATGACCCAGCAATCCCACTCTTAGGCTTATACCCTGATGAAATCAAATCTGAAAGAAGCACCTGTACCCCAATGTTCATTGCAGCTCTCTATACAATAGCTAGAACATGGAAGGAACCTAGATGCCCATCGACGAACGAATGGATCCAAAAGCTCTGGTACATATATACAATGGAATACTACACAGCTGTAAAGAGAAGTGCAGAAGAATCAACCCTAATGAGGTGGCTGGATCTAGAACGTATCATAAAAAGTGAAGTCAGTCAGAAAGAGAAGGGCAAATACAGTATATTAACACATATATATGGAATCTAGTAGGATGGTGATGATGGCACACGCAGTGAAGTGACAGAAAGACAGACATGGACAGTGGACATATGGACATTTTGGGGAAGGAACAGTGGGTGAGAGGCGTAAAGGAAGTAGCATGAAGGCATGTACTATCATGTGTGAAGAAAATAGCTCTAGTCATTGCTCTGTGAGAAAAGGGGATCCTTCAGGGGTGCTGTGTGATGGTCGGGAGGGGTGGGAAGGGGGGGATATACATATGACTAATCTGAGAACATACATATCTGTAAACAACAAAACTTTGTAAAAGTTAAAATAAAATAAAGGTTTAAAAAAATGGTAATAGGCATGATATGACTACACTTAAAAATAACATTAATAATATGAACAATATTAGAGATAAAAGGAAAATTTAGGATATGCCTCAACCTGTTTAGTGACTATATCTGGTGGAGGAAATAATGGTTAGTATAATTGGTAACTTTTATTTGATTGGGGACATCTACTTTCTACTGTATATTGCTGTATCATTTAAAGTACAAGCATCTTGAATTAAAAACAATTTTAAACAAACAAACAAACAAAAAAAAAATACTGCTTTTATTTTTAGAAAAAATTTCGAAGGTTTAGTAAAATTTTGAATTTTCAAGATACAAAATTTAGTATTCTAAGTCATAATTTTAGTTTTTCATCAAATCAGCTACATAGAGAACATACAGCTATCACTAGTTTGCCCAACTCAGTGTTTAGACACAGCAATTTAACTCTTTTCAATAAATGTTTAAGTGTCTATAGTATATTTATAATGATTGAAATATTTAAAATGATGAATGTTTAACTTATGAATACTCTAAAATATGTAGTAAACTTTTATTTCTTTGTATTTTCCATCTCAAGACCCAAGTTTCAGCCATTTGAGCATATTTCTTTAAAGTATACACCTGGAACTCAGTAAATATGAGCACATTTTAATCTGCCTTATGGAGACGTATTTCATTTTTCAGGTGAAACAAAGGCGTCTTAAAAATATAATGTCATTCCTGAGTATATAAGCATCTGGAAGGCAACTCAGTTTGTAAAAATTGCAGTAGATTTTTATTGTCTAGACTTATTACGAATTTATCAATTTAAAATGCACTTACTGTTACTTAAGTAAATCAATTGTGAAACTAAATTTGAAAAGTGCCCTTAACTTCAAAGAAAAACCACACTCGATGAGCTGTAGATGACCATTAAGGAAGGCATGTTTCCAATAATTTTTCCAGTATTTCCAAATACTGTTTATAACATTGTGCTCATACTCCTTTATGTCTCTTCAAGGTAAATTACTTGCTTATAGTTACTTTCTAAAATTTTGATTTTCTTTCATATGATGAGCAGATACAGTGCATTAGATCATGCAAATACCCTTTTTATGGTTTCATGGCATTTTTATGCTGCCAGTGTCTTAATTTCTGTATTTATTTCTGTTTATAATGAGTTACAATAATTATTTCATTTTATTCCTGGGGTGCCTTACTGAAAGTGTGCTTATGAAAAGTTTTGTTGCACTGCTATATTCATGGCAAGAAGTAAATCTCATTGGGCATTTTGGCTAAAGAACTCTTTAAGTACAAATTTAATAAACTCTACATTTTGAGAAAATTTGGAGTATTCATTTTGATAATTTGATATTCCCAAAAAACCACAAAATCAAGGAACGCCATTTTTTCTTAACTCATTTTCAGATGCCTTCTTTCAACTGGTGCTGGATCTGGTTCAGACTGCATGATTGCTTTCAATATTAAATATTGTGGCTTCGGAGTCTAAATATTTAAAACTTTCATAACTAAAAATTATATAGACTGATGAATTTTCCTGAATTAAATTGTTCAAAATCAGATTGTTTGACATGGCACAGTGGTAAAGAATCTGACTGCCAATGCAGGAGACACAAGAGACATGGATTCGATCTCTAGGTTTGAAGGGTCCCTTGCAGTAGGGAATGGCAACCCACTCCAATATTCTTGCCTGAAGAATTCCATGGCAGGCTACAGTTGGGATTGCAAAGTGTTGGCCAAAACTGAGCTTTTACACATGCACCAATCTCTACAGACGTAGTAGAACTTGCGATTTTTTTTTTCTGTACCATTCCAGCCTGGAAGGCAACTCAGTTTGTAAAAATTGCAGTAGATTTTTATTGTCTAGACTTATTACGAATTTATCAATTTAAAATGCACTTACTGTTACTTAAGTAAATCAATTGTGAAACTAAATTTGAAAAGTGCCCTTAACTTCAAAGAAAAACCACACTCGATGAGCTGTAGATGACCATTAAGGAAGGCATGTTTCCAATAATTTTTCCAGTATTTCCAAATACTGTTTATAACATTGTGCTCATACTCCTTTATGTCTCTTCAAGGTAAATTACTTGCTTATAGTTACTTTCTAAAATTTTGATTTTCTTTCATATGATGAGCAGATACAGTGCATTAGATCATGCAAATACCCTTTTTATGGTTTCATGGCATTTTTATGCTGCCAGTGTCTTAATTTCTGTATTTATTTCTGTTTATAATGAGTTACAATAATTATTTCATTTTATTCCTGGGGTGCCTTACTGAAAGTGTGCTTATGAAAAGTTTTGTTGCACTGCTATATTCATGGCAAGAAGTAAATCTCATTGGGCATTTTGGCTAAAGAACTCTTTAAGTACAAATTTAATAAACTCTACATTTTGAGAAAATTTGGAGTATTCATTTTGATAATTTGATATTCCCAAAAAACCACAAAATCAAGGAACGCCATTTTTTCTTAACTCATTTTCAGATGCCTTCTTTCAACTGGTGCTGGATCTGGTTCAGACTGCATGATTGCTTTCAATATTAAATATTGTGGCTTCGGAGTCTAAATATTTAAAACTTTCATAACTAAAAATTATATAGACTGATGAATTTTCCTGAATTAAATTGTTCAAAATCAGATTGTTTGACATGGCACAGTGGTAAAGAATCTGACTGCCAATGCAGGAGACACAAGAGACATGGATTCGATCTCTAGGTTTGAAGGGTCCCTTGCAGTAGGGAATGGCAACCCACTCCAATATTCTTGCCTGAAGAATTCCATGGCAGGCTACAGTTGGGATTGCAAAGTGTTGGCCAAAACTGAGCTTTTACACATGCACCAATCTCTACAGACGTAGTAGAACTTGCGATTTTTTTTTTCTGTACCATTCCAGCCTGAAAATAATTTGCCTTTGAACTAATCACCTGTTATACCAGGTTAGAGGGATTTTTTGACACAAATTGATTTTAATAGACCATCAAATCTCCTACCAGGACTGCATGTATAGATATACATATAATAACCATCTATTCCATTAATATAAGCTTTCTGAATTTTCATCATTCCTGATCTCTTTAATTCCCATCTCTTCCCTTTCCTACATATCTATTTCCTTCACATTCACAATGTAGAATTTGATTTAGACTAGGAGGAGTTTCCAAACCCTACTGCTGGAGTCAAGTCCCTTTTGTGTGTGAGTGTGTGTGTATATTTAGAAGACATTTTTATTGCTCCTTTTTGTGTTGTTTTTTTCTTTTAGCTTTTTAAAATTGAAGTATTATTTGCATACAATATTATGTTTACACAGGTATACAATATAATGGTTCAATAGTTACATATATTGTGAAATGATCAATACAAGTCTAGTTAGCATCTGTAGATTTACATAATTTTTCTTGTGATAAGAAAGTTTATCTCTTAGCAACTTTTAAATACGCAGTGTTATTAACTATAGTAGCCACCCTGTACAGTATATCCGCAACAAGCCCCTTCTTATTTCTCCATATAAATCCATAGGCATTTTTTTTCTAGACAAAAAAAAAAAAACAACCAACCTTTATTTACAACCATGGGTATCCCACAGGAGTACAGGAAACACACAATGTGCACGACACACAGAATGAACCTTGGATGTCTCCACCAAGCCGCGCCAATCGTGCCCCACTGCACCTCTTTGATGGCCAGCCTACTGCAAGTGGCTTCATAGCAGGCGTCCGCGGTGGCCTTCCCCTGCCGGCTCTGGATTTTCACATCCTCCAGGCAGGGCAATATGATGTCCACAGTTTCTTCTGGGGTAAAGACCTTGAAGAGGCCATCACAGGCCAGCAAAATAAACCTGTCGTTGGGGGTGAGCTGGCAGTGTCTGATGTCTGGCACAGAGGTAACCCCACAGCGCTTGTACAGCCCATCCCGCACGGGGTGCGACACCTCCAGCACACCCAAGACACGCCCGTCCCAGACATTTTCTCCAGTCTTCTGTATTCTCATTCATTCTTCATACTGGGTTGGAATATGTTCCTTGCTGAGGCTTAAGGCTGCATGTTTCTGACTCTCCTTATTATAGCAACATACTATTGCCTGACTGTCCCCAAGCTTGGCAATATAAAGAGTGTTGTCTACAGCCAGAGCACACGTGGCAGTAGACCTGTTTTTCCAAGCAGGCTTCTGGCTCAAAGCTTGCTTCAGGAACTCTTCATCAGTATCCTGAAAAGTGTCCAGAAGGCATCTTTTCACGGTTTTCTGTACGCTCATTGCATCTCCTTTAGGAAATTTCCTGATTAAGTTCTGGTGCAAATTCTGTGCAGCGAATTTCGAGGCTCAAACTCCCCCATGTCCATCAAAAACAACAAAGTATGAAACCTGGGTAATGAGGGAGGTGGTGGGCCTACATTCCTCAGTGATATGGTTCAGGATGACTTGGGTGTCCTGCATCTCCTCTCGCTCACCCTTCCGCTCGGCCATGTAGCCTTTCAATCCAAAGATCACGAAGAGTCTTTGCAGCCCGTGAGCAGCAGTGGGCTCCACACCCTGTGGTGACAGTGCAGGCGGTGGTGGGTCCATTGACATTTTTAACAGAATACTAGCATCTGCATTGAAATCACTGGTCATATATTTCTCTCTGTTTTATTCTAAATGACTGGAAGTCATAAGGTGTATCTTTATCATTAACAACTAGTAATTCTGAACTATTTTAAAGGATCTATAACCCCAAATGGTGCTAGTGAAAGAACCTGCCTGTCAATACAGGAGACATAAGAAAGGTGGATTTCCAGCCTACTGCAAGTGGCTTCATAGCAGGCGTCCGCGGTGGCCTTCCCCTGCCGGCTCTGGATTTTCACATCCTCCAGGCAGGGCAATATGATGTCCACAGTTTCTTCTGGGGTAAAGACCTTGAAGAGGCCATCACAGGCCAGCAAAATAAACCTGTCGTTGGGGGTGAGCTGGCAGTGTCTGATGTCTGGCACAGAGGTAACCCCACAGCGCTTGTACAGCCCATCCCGCACGGGGTGCGACACCTCCAGCACACCCAAGACACGCCCGTCCCAGACATTTTCTCCAGTCTTCTGTATTCTCATTCATTCTTCATACTGGGTTGGAATATGTTCCTTGCTGAGGCTTAAGGCTGCATGTTTCTGACTCTCCTTATTATAGCAACATACTATTGCCTGACTGTCCCCAAGCTTGGCAATATAAAGAGTGTTGTCTACAGCCAGAGCACACGTGGCAGTAGACCTGTTTTTCCAAGCAGGCTTCTGGCTCAAAGCTTGCTTCAGGAACTCTTCATCAGTATCCTGAAAAGTGTCCAGAAGGCATCTTTTCACGGTTTTCTGTACGCTCATTGCATCTCCTTTAGGAAATTTCCTGATTAAGTTCTGGTGCAAATTCTGTGCAGCGAATTTCGAGGCTCAAACTCCCCCATGTCCATCAAAAACAACAAAGTATGAAACCTGGGTAATGAGGGAGGTGGTGGGCCTACATTCCTCAGTGATATGGTTCAGGATGACTTGGGTGTCCTGCATCTCCTCTCGCTCACCCTTCCGCTCGGCCATGTAGCCTTTCAATCCAAAGATCACCGAAGAGTCTTTGCAGCCCGTGAGCAGCAGTGGGCTCCACACCCTGTGGTGACAGTGCAGGCGGTGGTGGGTCCATTGACATTTTTAACAGAATACTAGCATCTGCATTGAAATCACTGGTCATATATTTCTCTCTGTTTTATTCTAAATGACTGGAAGTCATAAGGTGTATCTTTATCATTAACAACTAGTAATTCTGAACTATTTTAAAGGATCTATAAATCCCACCTTCCCAAGTGGTGCTAGTGGGAAAGAACCTGCCTGTCAATACAGGAGACATAAGAAAGGTGGATTTGACCCCTGGCTTGGGAAGATCCCCTAGAGGAGGGCATGGCAATCCACTCCAGTCTTCTTGCCTGGAGAATCCCATGGACAGGACAGCCTGATAGGCTACAGTCCATGGGATCATAGAGTCGGTCATGACTGAAGAGACTTAGCATGCATGCATGAATATCTATTTGGTGATTGAGTGATTTGTATATGTGAAGCTACAGCTGAATGTCAGTCCATCTGAAAGTGGTCAGTCAATTTTAAGCATCTCTGATGTAGACTCTCTGAAGCTTTGAAACCCAAGAAATACTTTTATTGATTATAAAGGATGGGTATTTGAAAAAAAGTTGGCATCATATTACATATTTAAATTAATGATCTGAAAACAATCAGATGGCTATATATACGCCTGGGCATTGATAGGTCAGTGTTATAAAAATTTTAATGCCTATGATTTTGGCCCACATTCAAGCAGTTTTTTGAAAGAAGTTCTTAAGTACAATATCATCACTTACTTTCATGTTTCCTGATTAGTGAAAGCTAAATGATCTATCTTAGAAGCAGATCAGTTAATTGTATTGTGTCCATTTTTATATTCTGGATAGAAAATCAATATAAAAATAAATTTACAGAGTAAATTATTAGGTTAATATGGTAGTGGCCATAAAGCAATTAGATATAGTTCAACAATAAAGCGGCATGGCCATGTATGTTTTCATTGTCTGTTATCTCCTTATGTAAAGTAATGATTTATGAAATGAAATAGAATTCTAACTTTTTTTTGCCAGGTATAGCTATCTTTTCATTTGATGATTTTTCATTTTATGAGTAACAGTGTCTCCTCATTACAGAAAAAGTTACCTATAGAAAGCACATTTGAAAGCACCACTTGCATATTTGCCAAATTAATCCAATGAAATTGGCTTTAAAATAATTTAATTTAGCAAAGACATCTGCATTGAAATCACTGGTCATATATTTCTCTCTGTTTTATTCTAAATGACTGGAAGTCATAAGGTGTATCTTTATCATTAACAACTAGTAATTCTGAACTATTTTAAAGGATCTATAAATCCCACCTTCCCAAGTGGTGCTAGTGGGAAAGAACCTGCCTGTCAATACAGGAGACATAAGAAAGGTGGATTTGACCCCTGGCTTGGGAAGATCCCCTAGAGGAGGGCATGGCAATCCACTCCAGTCTTCTTGCCTGGAGAATCCCATGGACAGGACAGCCTGATAGGCTACAGTCCATGGGATCATAGAGTCGGTCATGACTGAAGAGACTTAGCATGCATGCATGAATATCTATTTGGTGATTGAGTGATTTGTATATGTGAAGCTACAGCTGAATGTCAGTCCATCTGAAAGTGGTCAGTCAATTTTAAGCATCTCTGATGTAGACTCTCTGAAGCTTTGAAACCCAAGAAATACTTTTATTGATTATAAAGGATGGGTATTTGAAAAAAAGTTGGCATCATATTACATATTTAAATTAATGATCTGAAAACAATCAGATGGCTATATATACGCCTGGGCATTGATAGGTCAGTGTTATAAAAATTTTAATGCCTATGATTTTGGCCCACATTCAAGCAGTTTTTTGAAAGAAGTTCTTAAGTACAATATCATCACTTACTTTCATGTTTCCTGATTAGTGAAAGCTAAATGATCTATCTTAGAAGCAGATCAGTTAATTGTATTGTGTCCATTTTTATATTCTGGATAGAAAATCAATATAAAAATAAATTTACAGAGTAAATTATTAGGTTAATATGGTAGTGGCCATAAAGCAATTAGATATAGTTCAACAATAAAGCGGCATGGCCATGTATGTTTTCATTGTCTGTTATCTCCTTATGTAAAGTAATGATTTATGAAATGAAATAGAATTCTAACTTTTTTTTGCCAGGTATAGCTATCTTTTCATTTGATGATTTTTCATTTTATGAGTAACAGTGTCTCCTCATTACAGAAAAAGTTACCTATAGAAAGCACATTTGAAAGCACCACTTGCATATTTGCCTTAAATTTAATCCAATGAAATTGGCTTTAAAATAATTTAATTTAGCAAATGACTAATGTTAAGTTAATCTTTTTTTTTTTTTTGGCCACTTCTATTAGTCTTTCATTTCCAACTTTGTTCTTTGGCCTGTGTGGGCCTCCCAATGCAGTGGCCTCTCTCGCTGGGTACATGTGCACTAGGACTCCGGCTCGGTAGTTGGACACATCGGTCCAGCCGCTCCGTAGCACATGGGATCTTCCCAGGTCAGGGATCAGACTGGCGCCCCTTACACTACAAGGTGATGTCCTTACCCATTGGACCACCAGGGAAGCCTAAGTTAATCACTGTAATAAAACATTTCTTTTGGCACTGTTCGTACTGAGTAGCTTAGCTATACACAGACATCTCTGAACTCTCTTTCTTATGGCTAGAAGTCTCGTTTATAATATCCTGACAATATTCTTATTTCTGTAAATATATTAAGCTATCAGTACATCACTAGTATTTGTAGTGAAGTAATATTGAATGACTCCAAACTCTGTAGTATGTGAAACTGTCTCATGGGGCTTTGTAGGTAGGTAATAGAGATCTAACAAGCTCCTTCATGAGACCTGTACTATCACATGTGAAGAAAATAGCTATAGTCATTGCTCTGTGAGAAAATGGAGTCCTGCAGGGGTGCTGTGTGATGGTCTGGAGGGGTGGAATGGGGGCAAATATACATATGACTAATCTGGGAACATACATATCTGTAAACAATAAAACTCTGTAAAAGTTAAAATTAAAATAAAAGGCTAAAAAAAAAAAATTTAAAAAAGTTCCTTCATGAATGGTTCCATGATTTGTTCACATTTTACAAACCTTCCAGATATGTTTATTTTTAATTCATAATTATGTTTTGAAGATCCTAGAGTTTATCTCTAATGCCTAAACCTTGGTAAAGTTTGCTACATATAATAAATGCCACACTTAGGAAACCTGAATAACATTAAGCTTTAAAATTTAAAATGATTAAATGAGCCTACCTCTGAAAGTACTTCACAGGCTTCTGTATGTCCCACTAGATACAAAGAAACAAGCTCATGGGAACCTAAATTAGCCAAACTGAATGTGCTTTATTAATTTAAAAAAATGGCTTCAAACTTTTTGAAGTTGTTAATGATATAATAAAAAAATGATATATAGGAATATGAGGGGAAGAGATAAAATGATTATGATTTTTCTATTTAAAAAATTGCTATCCAGGAAACTCAAGAAAGTCAATTAAAAAAAGCAAAAATTTTAGAAAAAGCAAAATTCCAAAGCAAAACAATTAATCGAGTTTCATAGCTCTCCCATGGGAACAACAGTTTTCAAATAATGAAAACTAATACTTTAGAAATGACACCTGGGAAAGAATTTCTCCTGCCTAATGGAATCTAAATTATAAAGAAACTAGGGATTAATTAATATTAATTAGATGATATAGGTTCCATCCCTGAGTCAGGAAGATCCCCTGCAGGAGAATCTGAAAATCCACTCCCACGAAAAGAGGAGACTGGCAGGTACAGTCCATAGGGTCACAAAAAGTCAGACATGACTGAAGTGCCTCAGCACGCACGCAGATGTCTTAATAAACATGTCTAAAATCTTATTTTATACATATAATGATTGTATACAAAAAAGGAGACAACTGCATAATATTTTTAAGACTGGACCATTTAATGATATTTTAAATTTTATTTTATATATAATGCTATTCCATTCAAAATCTCAATAATATTAATGTATTTATTTACTTTTATTAAGTACTAAAGTTGTGCTGGAGAATAAATGAGACAGAGCTTTTGAAAAAAAAAAGAATAATTCTAATGGCATAGATGAAAAGCTCTGTTGATCAACAATGTTTAATACTAGCATAGCAATATTTCAGTAGTACATGAATGGCCTACATTTAAAATTTGATAAGAATGGCACTGTAAGTCTGTAGGAGAAGTCAAGGAGAGAAATCTGGACAATTACTGTCACTTGACAGGTCAGCAGTGGTTTACTGTGGATAATGAGGCAATAGCATTCCTCCAACAGAAACAAGAAGACGTGTTCGTCTTTGGTGGGGACGTATTCTCAAACAGAGCAGCTCAAATAGTATCCATAGTGACATAATACATTTGAAACTTTTAACAACAATTTAACACTTTTTGTTATATATTTTATCTTCATAAATACTAGGAAAACTGAAACTTCATATAATATTACCAATATAGTGTATTAAAGTTCACCTGCAGTTTTCCCAAATTTCTTCTTGTGGGAACCTCACAATTATTATTTTAATCACAAATAGTATTGCCCAAACTAACTTCACTTTCTTATTTGTTTTAAAGTGACTTAAGTATGTTAAGAAGGAAAATGTAGAATTTTTAGCAACTTTTCATTTGTACTTTTCACTTCTTTCATTTACATTCAGAATCTTTTTAAATTATTGGTTGCTAAATTATGACTTGATAAATTATGGATGGGAAATAGCTATCACCTGTAACAACTAAAATGAATGTCATTGACTTCATCATGGAAATGCTATGCTTAATTTTCTTCCTATTTTTAAACTTATTTTAACAACAAATTCAATGATTTGAAGGTTTTTCCCCCTTTTTTATCTATATCTGACACCAAGGCATGTGTAGCAAAACTGCAGCCTTTGCAAAAATTAATCTGTGTCAGTGTGTCTCAGGTAGCACAGGTCACCTTTCTAACTCTCTCTGCTTTCCTCCTAGCAAGATAAGGAGCTTCCCTGGTGACTCAGATGGTAAAGAATCTACCTGCAATGCACAATGCAGGAGACCTTGGTTCAATCTTTGAGGCAGGACGATCCCTGAAGAAGGGAACGGCAACCCACTCCAGCATTTTGCCTGGAAAATTCCATGGACAGAGGAGCCTGGCAGGCTACCATCCATGAGGCCACAAAGAGGCAGACATGACTGAGCACCTAACAGTTTCACTTTCACTTTAGCAAGGCAAATAGCAGCAACAACAATAACAACAGCAATAAAACAATAATCCCCTGCGGGATTTTAACAATGGATAAAGTCAAGTATTATTTTATAATCATCTTCTGAGTTTCTTGCCTGGGACTTTTGAGATGCAAGTCACAATCTCTGACTTCCTGGATACTACTTCTTCTCTGAGGTGCTTCTTCTCTGAGATCACAAGGACTCTCTGCACTGACCTGGCCAGTTCTATCCACCCAGGGCTGCTCTGATGTTATTCCAAGAGGTTAAGTTTATTTCTTTGGCCTTCCTTGTTTTCCTGGATTCTTCATTATACAGGTTTTCAAAGACCAGTACCTGAATGCAATATTTTAATACATCCCACACAATCAGTGCTTTTTTTTTTCCTCCAGTGCTCATCTCATTGAATCCAATATGGCTTTTCTTGTCTAACTTCTCTCTGAATCTCTGGTCTTCTGTGATTCTGATGGAATGGGCTTTAGCAGTTTCTGCCTTTAAAAAACGTTGTGAAGGAAACTGGGAAACAATGCATTCAGCATCCTCTGCGGAGCAATGGAGAAGTTTGCAATAAATCTGTAGAACTTATTGCTGTAGCTTTGAGCTTTGAAACAGACCAATTTACTTTTCTTTCTGTAGAGTGTAATTCATTAGAACCCTGTTATAAAACTTTTATTGGAGAAGTTGAATTGTAAAATCAACCAGAAAGAAAAAATTTGGTGGTAAGTAGTTTAAGTGCTATAATGTGAAGAATAAAATGCTACAGACAAAAATAAAATGTTTATTTGCTGCTGTTTGAACTGAAACAGCTTGAAAAAAATAACACAACTGCATTCCCAGTGATGATAAATTTCCTTCTTTTTCCCCCTAACTATAGTGCTTTGGCATGCTTCCTGTATTGGAGATGTGATTACTGATCTGTATTACTATAGTGCACACACATGTAATACACATGTATGCATTTATATTTGGATTTGTGAACATAGGGCTTCTAGGCTGGCTCAGATGATAAAGAATCTGCCTGCAATGCTGGAGACCTGGGTTCAATCCCTGCATCAGGAAGATCGTGGTTAAGGGAATGGCAACCCACTGCAATATTCTTCCCTGGAGAATTTCATGGACAGAGGAACCTGTCAGGCTACAGTCCATGGGGTCACAAAAGAGTCAGACATGACTGAGCAACTAACACTAAGGCAGATACACACAGACATATATACATACATACTATGTATACACTATATATTATATAACATATGTATTTTCCTGACTAGGGACGATCACTTAATCTGAAAATGAGGACAATTAGTCCTCTTTTATATAAGTCTGGAGTAGAGATAATTCTCCTGTTCACACTTCTTTCCTAGTCTGTAGATAAGATGGTTTAGCTGCGTTCTTAAATAGAACAAATTAAATTGTTGAAAAATAGAAATAGATCTACACAATTAATTAAATGATCAAACATTAGCTGTCATTCCCCCTCAAATGTTGCATTATCTCTCTTACTGTTTTTATATATGAAGCTGAGATTTTCATTTTAATATTTGATTTTTCTGTAGGATTCCAATTTATTCTATTCTTAAACACTTAAAAATATGTGAAAACTCCTCCTCCTCCAAGAAGAGCATTTCAATTGCCCTATTTACTATAAGTATTATTTATTAAAGGGAAATTTATCTTTCTATAATTTCTATCTCCTTTTGTGACAGGTTCTTGAGACAAATTTTTGAAACCTATTCTTATTCTTGCTAACTTCATCTTGCTTGTCTATACTCAAACTTCTGTTACGACATGCTCAGTTTCTGTATGTTCTCTTATTGTCTTGATTTTATTTTGTATTGTTATTATTTTTACCAAAATAAAAGGGGGCTATTTCCAGACAAAAATAAAATGTTTATTTGCTGCTGTTTGAACTGAAACAGCTTGAAAAAAATAACACAACTGCATTCCCAGTGATGATAAATTTCCTTCTTTTTCCCCCTAACTATAGTGCTTTGGCATGCTTCCTGTATTGGAGATGTGATTACTGATCTGTATTACTATAGTGCACACACATGTAATACACATGTATGCATTTATATTTGGATTTGTGAACATAGGGCTTCTAGGCTGGCTCAGATGATAAAGAATCTGCCTGCAATGCTGGAGACCTGGGTTCAATCCCTGCATCAGGAAGATCGTGGTTAAGGGAATGGCAACCCACTGCAATATTCTTCCCTGGAGAATTTCATGGACAGAGGAACCTGTCAGGCTACAGTCCATGGGGTCACAAAAGAGTCAGACATGACTGAGCAACTAACACTAAGGCAGATACACACAGACATATATACATACATACTATGTATACACTATATATTATATAACATATGTATTTTCCTGACTAGGGACGATCACTTAATCTGAAAATGAGGACAATTAGTCCTCTTTTATATAAGTCTGGAGTAGAGATAATTCTCCTGTTCACACTTCTTTCCTAGTCTGTAGATAAGATGGTTTAGCTGCGTTCTTAAATAGAACAAATTAAATTGTTGAAAAATAGAAATAGATCTACACAATTAATTAAATGATCAAACATTAGCTGTCATTCCCCCTCAAATGTTGCATTATCTCTCTTACTGTTTTTATATATGAAGCTGAGATTTTCATTTTAATATTTGATTTTTCTGTAGGATTCCAATTTATTCTATTCTTAAACACTTAAAAATATGTGAAAACTCCTCCTCCTCCAAGAAGAGCATTTCAATTGCCCTATTTACTATAAGTATTATTTATTAAAGGGAAATTTATCTTTCTATAATTTCTATCTCCTTTTGTGACAGGTTCTTGAGACAAATTTTTGAAACCTATTCTTATTCTTGCTAACTTCATCTTGCTTGTCTATACTCAAACTTCTGTTACGACATGCTCAGTTTCTGTATGTCTTCTAGATGTATTATGTTTCTTATTGTCTTGATTTTATTTTGTATTGTTATTATTTTTACCAATTATTTACTTATTATTATTACATTTTACTAATGACTAATGTTCATTGAGGGTTTAATAAAAAGATCTAGAGAGCTCCAGGTACAGGGCATATAGCACAATTATAAACAAATCAAAAGTCCTGTTCTCATGAACCTCATAATATAGTTAGAGGGAAACAGAAAAATGTCAGGATTTGTTGAAATCTAGATAGAAGCTTAGCTTAGATCCATATATTTGGAGTCTCAAAAGTTTAAATATATGAATCCTTTTTTTTTTTTTTTTTTTAATTTTGGCCTCTTTTGTTGTTGAATTTCTTTTTTCAAACATATTTATTCTTTGGCCTGTGTGGGCCATCCATTACAGTGGCCTCTCTTGTTGTAGAGCACCAGCTCTGGGCACATGTGCTCCAGAGCGCTGGCTACTAATTGGACACACATGTCCAACCACTCCTCAGCATGTGGGATCATCCCAGGCCAGGGATCAAACCTGTGCTACTTGCACTGCAAGGCAGAATATTCACCCACTGGACCACCAGGGAACCCACAAATATATAAATTCTTTTAAACTTCAAAAAGAGTTTTCTGAAGACTGCTTGCATCTGAATTACATGAAGAATTTGGATATTCTATCTCATCTCCACTTATGTCCTGATGACACATTTTCTGTAGAATATTTTTAGCAAATAGAGTTGCAGACTTGCCCATGAGCACATGTTGCTACATTCAATCATCTATACTTTACAGATCACACAGGTTATTTTTCTCCATTTGAAAAATTAGGTTGATATTTTCTAGATTTATCAACTGGATTCCATTTATTCTATTCTTAAACACTTAAAAATATGTGAAAACTCCTCCTCCTCCAAGAAGAGCATTTCAATTGCCCTATTTACTATAAGTATTATTTATTAAAGGGAAATTTATCTTTCTATAATTTCTATCTCCTTTTGTGACAGGTTCTTGAGACAAATTTTTGAAACCTATTCTTATTCTTGCTAACTTCATCTTGCTTGTCTATACTCAAACTTCTGTTACGACATGCTCAGTTTCTGTATGTCTTCTAGATGTATTATGTTTCTTATTGTCTTGATTTTATTTTGTATTGTTATTATTTTTACCAATTATTTACTTATTATTATTACATTTTACTAATGACTAATGTTCATTGAGGGTTTAATAAAAAGATCTAGAGAGCTCCAGGTACAGGGCATATAGCACAATTATAAACAAATCAAAAGTCCTGTTCTCATGAACCTCATAATATAGTTAGAGGGAAACAGAAAAATGTCAGGATTTGTTGAAATCTAGATAGAAGCTTAGCTTAGATCCATATATTTGGAGTCTCAAAAGTTTAAATATATGAATCCTTTTTTTTTTTTTTAATTTTGGCCTCTTTTGTTGTTGAATTTCTTTTTTCAAACATATTTATTCTTTGGCCTGTGTGGGCCATCCATTACAGTGGCCTCTCTTGTTGTAGAGCACCAGCTCTGGGCACATGTGCTCCAGAGCGCTGGCTACTAATTGGACACACATGTCCAACCACTCCTCAGCATGTGGGATCATCCCAGGCCAGGGATCAAACCTGTGCTACTTGCACTGCAAGGCAGAATATTCACCCACTGGACCACCAGGGAACCCACAAATATATAAATTCTTTTAAACTTCAAAAAGAGTTTTCTGAAGACTGCTTGCATCTGAATTACATGAAGAATTTGGATATTCTATCTCATCTCCACTTATGTCCTGATGACACATTTTCTGTAGAATATTTTTAGCAAATAGAGTTGCAGACTTGCCCATGAGCACATGTTGCTACATTCAATCATCTATACTTTACAGATCACACAGGTTATTTTTCTCCATTTGAAAAATTAGGTTGATATTTTCTAGATTTATCAACTGGAACTTCTCTTTTCCATTATTCCTCAATACTAATGCCTAAACAACACTATGTTATTCCTTGTAAATATGTTGATCTACTTTGCACATTCTTACAGTGCTAAGAATAAATCTATGCCTTCCAGGAAATTTGAATTTAATGAGAATATCTCAAGTATTTATTTTATTAAATTTATTTATTCAAGTAAAAATTTTTATTCATTGATCTTGGACTTTATTTTCTTTTATCCATGTTTATTTCTTAGGTTTATATCCTCAGTTGTTTATTCAGGGAGAAATGAGGCTCAGAAGAATCCCATAATTTGGTCAATCATATAAAAATAGTTGACAGAATTTTAAAATAGGGAGATGTTTTGAATGATTCCATTGTTATTGCCTTGTTATTACCTATAAGCATCTTGAGACTAGATTTTTGTGATTTTGAATATGCTTAATTAATTTTATAGTAAGTCAACCCTTTTAGAACATGGCTTTTTAAAAATGTATACTGTGCACCTAAAATAGTTACAAAGTAATTAAAAACAACAAACACTTGTCTAGTGGCCAGCTACTGTTCTAGGTGCTTTTATGTACTTTAGCTTACATAATCATCACAATAAACCCAAGAGGTAGATATTATTACTGTCTGCAACATGGAGATGAGGCAGTTGTAGCATAACAAGTGTGAGTAATGCACCTGAGGAACCTCACACAGTGTTAATTGGTATTGCAAGGATTTGAGCTGAGACTCTGGCTTCAGAAATCTATGTACCACATTACACGGTGGGCTTCTTCAGGTTGAAATAATTAAAAATAGCTTGATAGCCTTGCTACAGAAATCACGAGGGGGTCATACAGAAATTAGCAGACATGCCACTAAATGCTTATTTTATTATTTATATCCACTGACGTTGGCTGAGGAAAGAGGTGGTTGGAGACTGTATATATTGTATGTTACTTGTCACACAGGTTATTTTTCTCCATTTGAAAAATTAGGTTGATATTTTCTAGATTTATCAACTGGAACTTCTCTTTTCCATTATTCCTCAATACTAATGCCTAAACAACACTATGTTATTCCTTGTAAATATGTTGATCTACTTTGCACATTCTTACAGTGCTAAGAATAAATCTATGCCTTCCAGGAAATTTGAATTTAATGAGAATATCTCAAGTATTTATTTTATTAAATTTATTTATTCAAGTAAAAATTTTTATTCATTGATCTTGGACTTTATTTTCTTTTATCCATGTTTATTTCTTAGGTTTATATCCTCAGTTGTTTATTCAGGGAGAAATGAGGCTCAGAAGAATCCCATAATTTGGTCAATCATATAAAAATAGTTGACAGAATTTTAAAATAGGGAGATGTTTTGAATGATTCCATTGTTATTGCCTTGTTATTACCTATAAGCATCTTGAGACTAGATTTTTGTGATTTTGAATATGCTTAATTAATTTTATAGTAAGTCAACCCTTTTAGAACATGGCTTTTAAAATGTATACTGTGCACCTAAACTAGTTACAAAGTAATTAAAAACAACAAACACTTGTCTAGTGGCCAGCTACTGTTCTAGGTGCTTTTATGTACTTTAGCTTACATAATCATCACAATAAACCCAAGAGGTAGATATTATTACTGTCTGCAACATGGAGATGAGGCAGTTGTAGCATAACAAGTGTGAGTAATGCACCTGAGGAACCTCACACAGTGTTAATTGGTATTGCAAGGATTTGAGCTGAGACTCTGGCTTCAGAAATCTATGTACCACATTACACGGTGGGCTTCTTCAGGTTGAAATAATTAAAAATAGCTTGATAGCCTTGCTACAGAAATCACGAGGGGGTCATACAGAAATTAGCAGACATGCCACTAAATGCTTATTTTATTATTTATATCCACTGACGTTGGCTGAGGAAAGAGGTGGTTGGAGACTGTATATATTGTATGTTACTTGTCACAAAGGTATAACTTCTTATTAATTAAGTTTATTGTCATATTTCTTTTTAGCTTTGCCATCCTACTGAAATGGGATCCAAGTATCCTCAGGGTCTTGTCTGCAGGAACAGTATTTATTTCTTCAATACATAGCTATAGGTTTAGTGGTAGAGGCCAGAACACTGGAGGGGGTTGCCATTTACTCCAGGAATCTTCCTAACCCAGGGATTGAACCCAGATTTCCTGCAATGTTGGCAGATTCTTTACCAATTGAGTCACCAGGGAAACCAGCTATAGGTTTACATATGCTTAATTAAAAAAAAAAAAAAAAAAGTAGGCCGTGCTAGGTCTTTGTTGCTGCACGAGGGCTTTCTCTAGTTGAGATGGGCAGAGGCTACTCTGTAGTTGGACTGTGCAGGCTTCACCTTGTGATGGCGTCTCTTGTAAACAAGGGCTCTACAGGACTTAGGCTCTAGGGAGTACAGACTCAGTAGTTGTGGCACATGGGCTTAACTGCCCCGTGGCACATGGAATCTTCCTGGATCAAGGATCAAACCTGTGTCACATGCATTGGAAGGCAGATTTCTAACCAATGGACCTTCCAGGGAGTCCCATATACTTAATTTTATCAATATGGTAAAGGCTTCTGAATAAGACTATGTGAGATTTCCAGGCAACATCCTGGGAATATGTAGGAGAGAATTTTAATTGATTTAGACCTGTGAGAATTTAATGCATAGACTTTATTACCTTGAAATTCAGGAAGAAAAACATGTCTATAGGTTCATTCTGTAGAACATAAAATGAAGACAGCTTATTTTAGATAATGTAGATGAACCACAGTCTATTGGTTTTGAACCTCAAATGCCAAGCTTTCAATAAGCCCACCATCCCCACTGTAAGATCAGGAAATTGGATACAAAGCTTTGTTCAAATGGTGTGCCCTTTCACCTAGTTTGTGCTTTCCTCTGCAAGGGCTAATTGATCATAGAGGCTGTGACTCAGGGAAATCGTGACTGGCCTCAGACCTAGCCACTCAGTTCTAAGAATCAGTCATTTCTTTGTTCTTAAATTGCCTGTAGATCTGTTAAGCTATAACCATTGATGCCGATCTGACTATAGATAAATGTAGCTGCATCACGTTCATTACTCTTTTGATCTCTGTAAATAGCTTTTACAACGTGAATCAGAAAATGAAAATAAAATACCCAAGATTGTGAAAAATGCTAGTATGGCCTATAAAAATATGTACCTTCCCTCAGTTCTGGGCTGCACACCAAAGCCACAGTTAGACAGTATGCGGTCACCGATCGGTAATAAAGACTCCTAATTTAGCGATTTTCCTGCTAAGAGTGGTCTCTGTTTCTTTTCGGCACACCACCACCACTCCCAACTACATGCTACTCTATCCTTGACTTATGAGCCACCTTCATGAGCAAAAAAATATGAGAAAATATACTCAGCGCAAAATTCCTTCTCCTGACACACTTCCTTTCCTTTTCTTAGTACATGTGGTCCTGGTACCAAGATACTGGGCTTCCCAGGTGGCTCAGTGATAAGAATACACTTACCAGTGCAGGAGACAGGACACGTGGTTTAGATTCCTGGGTTGGGAAGATCCCCTGGAGAAGGAAATGGCTACCCACTTCAGTATTCTTTCCTGGCAAATCCCATGGACACAGGAGCCTGGTGGGCAACGTTCCATAGGGTCTCAGAATCAGAAGCAGTTGATATTTCTGCTTGCTTTTCTAAAACCATTGTTGATACACCCCCATGGTGATTTTTGTGTTGTGAAATGAAAATATCTCCTGCCAATATGAATAAACAAGAAATGTCACAGCCATTGGCGATTTCTGGCCCCCAAATGTGAACGAGAGTTCTCCAAGCTGCAATCCAGTGGATGTTGCCATCCCCATGGCTGATTGCTGAGGGGCTGGGGGAATATAAGAAGCAAGGTGAACAAGGAAACAAGATAGGCCCCAGATAGCTGAGGCACATATGAAAGGAATGAATTCAGTAAGCCCAAAAGCTTGTGTCTTCCCACACATAGACTGCTAAATTCCTTACCTTGACAGCTGATATTTGATGTTCAGACTGCCTGTTCCCTTTGTTACAGAGTGACTTCCCTATCTGCCACCTTGGAGCAGTTTTCTCAGAGCTATTGAGATGCTGTCTCTGGGTCCTGAGTTCTAAATATTTCCACCAAATAAAATAACTCTACTTTCAGGTTGTGAGTACAATTTTTAGTTGATGGTGTCTCACTCCAACCCATATAATCTAGAAATGGCCATTCTTGGCACAAGAATACAGCCATAATCCTCTTGCATACTTGCAAAATGGCTCCTGGCTTCTCTTTTCTGTGGTGGACTATAATTTTCCCAGAGGTTAGTGTCTTATTCTTGGTTTACAGTTAGACAGTATGCGGTCACCGATCGGTAATAAAGACTCCTAATTTAGCGATTTTCCTGCTAAGAGTGGTCTCTGTTTCTTTTCGGCACACCACCACCACTCCCAACTACATGCTACTCTATCCTTGACTTATGAGCCACCTTCATGAGCAAAAAAATATGAGAAAATATACTCAGCGCAAAATTCCTTCTCCTGACACACTTCCTTTCCTTTTCTTAGTACATGTGGTCCTGGTACCAAGATACTGGGCTTCCCAGGTGGCTCAGTGATAAGAATACACTTACCAGTGCAGGAGACAGGACACGTGGTTTAGATTCCTGGGTTGGGAAGATCCCCTGGAGAAGGAAATGGCTACCCACTTCAGTATTCTTTCCTGGCAAATCCCATGGACACAGGAGCCTGGTGGGCAACGTTCCATAGGGTCTCAGAATCAGAAGCAGTTGATATTTCTGCTTGCTTTTCTAAAACCATTGTTGATACACCCCCATGGTGATTTTTGTGTTGTGAAATGAAAATATCTCCTGCCAATATGAATAAACAAGAAATGTCACAGCCATTGGCGATTTCTGGCCCCCAAATGTGAACGAGAGTTCTCCAAGCTGCAATCCAGTGGATGTTGCCATCCCCATGGCTGATTGCTGAGGGGCTGGGGGAATATAAGAAGCAAGGTGAACAAGGAAACAAGATAGGCCCCAGATAGCTGAGGCACATATGAAAGGAATGAATTCAGTAAGCCCAAAAGCTTGTGTCTTCCCACACATAGACTGCTAAATTCCTTACCTTGACAGCTGATATTTGATGTTCAGACTGCCTGTTCCCTTTGTTACAGAGTGACTTCCCTATCTGCCACCTTGGAGCAGTTTTCTCAGAGCTATTGAGATGCTGTCTCTGGGTCCTGAGTTCTAAATATTTCCACCAAATAAAATAACTCTACTTTCAGGTTGTGAGTACAATTTTTAGTTGATGGTGTCTCACTCCAACCCATATAATCTAGAAATGGCCATTCTTGGCACAAGAATACAGCCATAATCCTCTTGCATACTTGCAAAATGGCTCCTGGCTTCTCTTTTCTGTGGTGGACTATAATTTTCCCAGAGGTTAGTGTCTTATTCTTGGTTTATTAAATCTTATTTAAATTTCCAAAAAGACTTAATATGATTTAAGGAAATAAGAATGTAGTCTTAAATAATTAAGGATATCCTAGAAATAACTTATATGGACATACCTGATTATAGATGGGATATGTTTGAATTCCACCTGATTTAAAAAAACAAGTCTCACCATTTTTGGTTATGGCATACGGTCACACAGAAGCAGACACCACTGAAGCAACTAAGCAGCAGCAGCAATTCCTCCTATGCCTTTTCTTGACAGTGTTTCCAGACATTTTAAATGTGTCATTAAACACTTAGCATTACTTTCTTTGTCAGTAGGAAAAAAATATATCTTTACAATTCAAGGGCTTCAATGATCAAATAGCAAGTCAATGGTCTCTTATCCCCTTCAGTATGTGGAACTCCTTTTAATTCTAACCCACTTTTGCACATGAAGTGCACTGTAGACAAGCAGCTCTTAGTTTGTTCTGATTATAAACAAAAATATTTGTAGGGAGCACTGCTATGAGATCTTTAAAGCAATATAAAACAATAACAATCAGTGTAGCTCAGTTCCTGATGTGTCTAGGGATGTTTAATTTGGTCTGTTTGACTGATCTTATTAGACAAGAAAAGGTAACTTAGATGTACACACATAAAGACACTTCTAGAGAAAGGCAATGTCCTTAAACTTTGAAATATGACCATCTTGGTGTTCTGAGGGAGAAAATGACTTCTATTTATAAGTCCTACAAGTTGAAGTTCATTTTTTTTTTTTTAACATTTATTTATTTATTTATTTTGGCAGGGTGGGGAGGAAGCAGGGTGGGCAGGCCACTGGTCTTTTGCTTGTCTAGTTTCATCCATCTTTTGTTCTTTGGCCCGTGTGGGCCTCCCATCGCGGTGGTATCTGTTGCCACAGAGCACTGGCTCTGGGCACATGCACTCCAGAGCTCCAGCTGGGTAATTGGACACATCGGTCCAGCCGATGTGTCCATGACACATGGGATCTTCCCAGGCCAGGGATCGAACTGGCGCCCCTTGCACTGCAAGGCGGAGTCCTTACCCACTGAAGTTCATTTTTATGCAAGTGTAAAGATATAAAGTAATGCATATGTTCATTGAACAATCACTTATTTTTCGCCAGATATTGTGTTATGCATGAGATATACAAAAATGAAAAGACACCTCTCATTTTAACATTTACACCTTAGCATGTAGACAAATGTGTGAAAAGTTACAACACAGGTGCAATAATAATGAGGCAATCTAAAAATATCAAATCAGCTGTTGGAGTTCAAGTCCGAAATGTATTACCATTGTTGCCCATATATTGAGGGCCTAATGCCAAGGGAAATGGAAGGTTTCTGGTACAGCTTAAAGAGATGAAACATTGAGAGACTCTGTGATTTAAATATGAAGGAATTGGGGAGCAAAAGAGAATGGACTTCCACAGCTAAGTCGCTGGAAATTCAATGTGTTATTGTGTTAATGAATTAGCAATGCCAATTCAAGTGTTCTGGACAGCAGCCTATATAAAGGCCTAGAGATGTATTGATAAAAATTAGGCAGTAATTGGAGAATTGCATATAGGTGATGGTTACTAGGATTTGGAATTTTTGTTTTGCAATTTTTAAAAGGTTGTGAAAAAAGAACAGTCAGGTAGATAAAACTCCTGATCGTAAAGGAACTTCATGAAGTATATATTGGAGTTTGCACATTGTCCTTTAGGTTTGGGGAACATTTGAAGGTTTTCTAAGGTAAGGCATAAAGAAAATCAAGTCGCTTAGTCATGTCTGACTCTTTGCAACCCATGGAGAAGCCATGCAATTCTCCAGGTGAGAATACTGGAGTGTGTAATCTTCCTTGTTTCCAGGGGATCTTCCCAACCCACGGATTGAACCCAGGTCTCCAGTATGCTAGGTGGATTATTTACTATCTGAGCTACCAGGGAAGTGCAAGGTAAAGAAAATTTGGTCTTATTTACAAGTTACAAAGGCCGTTCCAAGTTTAGTGTGGCATGTAATTTAGAGAGGAATGAAAGCTCCAGGTCAGAGTTTGTAACAAAATTCTGAGAGGTAGGAAGAGCCTGTAGCAAAATGGTGGTTAGAGATACGTGAGAAGTCCAAATTAAGACTGAGTATTATGTACTTCCTTGACGTATGGGAAAACTGAGATGATCTTAAATGACCTGCACAGAAAACCCACTTCCATTTTGCTCCTGTGGGCAAGGTCCCCCAGCCAAAACTTGTCCTTATCATGTGGATCAGGTGCAGTTTCTGCTTGTCCCAGAAAGTGAGTTTCAGTTACCTGTCAACCTGCAGAATTACTCAGACAAGCCAATTATATGTTCCTGTGGGAGCCAGGGGTCACTTTACCATCTTGGTGCAACAAAAGCTTGTCTCCCAGAGCCCTTGGTTGTTCATTTCTTCCCAAGTGCAACTCCTATGGCATCTGGCATGATGGGCACTGTCCTTCTCCTAGGCTGTGAGCACACGTAACAAAGTGCTGTTGATCCCGTCTATCCAGTTTTGGGAGCTGTGTGTTTGGTGTCCCCTGAAAATTACAGGGTGAGAGTCCTTCTCTCACCATAGGGGTGAACTGGATGGGATCGAAAGCAAATGGGTGAGAATGGTAGAGGCCGATAGTTTCAGGTGGCTATTAAGCACTTGAAATGTGTCAAGTCCAAAACTGTTATGCGCTATGCCAGTGAAATACAAGCTAGATTTTGAAGGATTAGTATTAGCATAAGAGGATAAAAATCACAGTAATAATTTTTTAATTGATTTCATGTTGAGATAATATTTTGGATATATATTATATTAAAGTATGAGAAAAAGTAAAATATTTTAGAATGGAAATTGACTATATAAATATCTTACTGAGGGCCTGAAATATACATTTACAATTAAAAATGCAAAAAGTAATATATGGTGTTAATAAGTACAACATAAAACAATATATTAAAACAGAATGTTTCTTTTGTGGAAAGGAAATAATATTATAAGAAGGTGAAGTTGAAAATAAAGGCTTACAGAAAATTCAGATAAATTTTCTTGTAATTATCTAGGATCTTTAAATTTGTTACTTATCACTGCATTAAATGTTACTTTCCTTTGAGCAAGTTGTACCTCTAGATCTGGCATGTAATTTAGAGAGGAATGAAAGCTCCAGGTCAGAGTTTGTAACAAAATTCTGAGAGGTAGGAAGAGCCTGTAGCAAAATGGTGGTTAGAGATACGTGAGAAGTCCAAATTAAGACTGAGTATTATGTACTTCCTTGACGTATGGGAAAACTGAGATGATCTTAAATGACCTGCACAGAAAACCCACTTCCATTTTGCTCCTGTGGGCAAGGTCCCCAGCCAAAACTTGTCCTTATCATGTGGATCAGGTGCAGTTTCTGCTTGTCCCAGAAAGTGAGTTTCAGTTACCTGTCAACCTGCAGAATTACTCAGACAAGCCAATTATATGTTCCTGTGGGAGCCAGGGGTCACTTTACCATCTTGGTGCAACAAAAGCTTGTCTCCCAGAGCCCTTGGTTGTTCATTTCTTCCCAAGTGCAACTCCTATGGCATCTGGCATGATGGGCACTGTCCTTCTCCTAGGCTGTGAGCACACGTAACAAAGTGCTGTTGATCCCGTCTATCCAGTTTTGGGAGCTGTGTGTTTGGTGTCCCTGAAAATTACAGGGTGAGAGTCCTTCTCTCACCATAGGGGTGAACTGGATGGGATCGAAAGCAAATGGGTGAGAATGGTAGAGGCCGATAGTTTCAGGTGGCTATTAAGCACTTGAAATGTGTCAAGTCCAAAACTGTTATGCGCTATGCCAGTGAAATACAAGCTAGATTTTGAAGGATTAGTATTAGCATAAGAGGATAAAAATCACAGTAATAATTTTTTAATTGATTTCATGTTGAGATAATATTTTGGATATATATTATATTAAAGTATGAGAAAAAGTAAAATATTTTAGAATGGAAATTGACTATATAAATATCTTACTGAGGGCCTGAAATATACATTTACAATTAAAAATGCAAAAAGTAATATATGGTGTTAATAAGTACAACATAAAACAATATATTAAAACAGAATGTTTCTTTTGTGGAAAGGAAATAATATTATAAGAAGGTGAAGTTGAAAATAAAGGCTTACAGAAAATTCAGATAAATTTTCTTGTAATTATCTAGGATCTTTAAATTTGTTACTTATCACTGCATTAAATGTTATGACTTTCCTTTGAGCAAGTTGTACCTCTAGATCTGATATTCTGAATAGAATATTTCTTGAGTTGCAAAAAATTTGAAGAGAGAGATATACAAGAGAGATAGCCTAGTAGATAAACAGAGGAAGAAGTAAGTAGGAGGAAAAGGATAAAGAGACGCCAACAGAACGGATTTAGATGAAAAAATTTTGCTTTGAATGGTGATCACAAAAATAGCTAGGTGTTGTACAAAGTTTATTTTTGGATAATGAACATAAAGACAGTTATCATTTTAACCAAATATAGTTAATGATATGTTTAAGATATATATGTTTTATTATTAAAGGGAATAGAAAAACATATTCTTACTTGATGAAAGAAGAGAGTGTGGTTTGAATATTATACATTATTTCTATAACAGACATGTTCCAGTATAACTACATTAGGCATTGTGCTAAGTCGTTTAAATATACTCTCATTTAATGTTTACAATGACCCAATAAGTGATACTTCATTGTCTCTATTTTACAGAAAGGGAAACTGTGACTCAGAGAAGTTCTACACATTGTTCATGGCCACACCCAAGGCAGAACATGGCTGCAAACCCGGATACCCCAAATCCACTTTTATAACTTCCTGGTTACACATTTTATGTGTCTCAAATTCAGGGAGTGTGTATAGAGTGAAAAAAGTAAAAGGGAAAGGAAAGGATTTATCTATTGATTAAAACTTTGGAATCCAGCAGTTGCCATACCAGCAGTAGTATTTATTCTGAAGAAGTGAGAACCAAAGGTACGCTACGCGTGTACTACTAATACATCGGTTACTGAACAATTTCAGTAAATGCAGAGTTCTCTTTCTGCTTTTCCTACTCACCTCACTGGCTCACACAAGAAAATATTCATTCATTGAGTATATTTATATACCCATGTGCTAGCTATGTTCTTGTAGCAGAAGTAAAATGGTATATGCAAGACTATTTGATTTCTTTCTTTTTGAAATTGTTGGACAGCATTGTTTTTGAGAAACCTCCATCAAGCAAATGGTAAATATGTTATCTAGCCACCAAACATAGGTTTGTAAGTTATTACTGGAATATAAATTGTTTGCATAATTAAATCAACATTCATGGTGAATAGGTCACCTTATATCATATTAAAACAGCAAGATCGAAGAATGGGAATTCCATTAGGTTCATGAGAATAAGTCTGAAATCAAGGCAAATAAAAACTCTCATTGGATGAAGAGCTATTTGCACCTAGTAGATAAAGGGTGGGGGAAAAAAACGCCAACAGAACGGATTTAGATGAAAAATTTTGCTTTGAATGGTGATCACAAAATAGCTAGGTGTTGTACAAAGTTTATTTTGGATAATGAACATAAAGACAGTTATCATTTTAACCAAATATAGTTAATGATATGTTTAAGATATATATGTTTTATTATTAAAGGGAATAGAAAAACATATTCTTACTTGATGAAAGAAGAGAGTGTGGTTTGAATATTATACATTATTTCTATAACAGACATGTTCCAGTATAACTACATTAGGCATTGTGCTAAGTCGTTTAAATATACTCTCATTTAATGTTTACAATGACCCAATAAGTGATACTTCATTGTCTCTATTTTACAGAAAGGGAAACTGTGACTCAGAGAAGTTCTACACATTGTTCATGGCCACACCCAAGGCAGAACATGGCTGCAAACCCGGATACCCCAAATCCACTTTTATAACTTCCTGGTTACACATTTTATGTGTCTCAAATTCAGGGAGTGTGTATAGAGTGAAAAAAGTAAAAGGGAAAGGAAAGGATTTATCTATTGATTAAAACTTTGGAATCCAGCAGTTGCCATACCAGCAGTAGTATTTATTCTGAAGAAGTGAGAACCAAAGTGCGCTCTGGCGTGTACTACTAATACATCGGTTACTGAACAATTTCAGTAAATGCAGAGTTCTCTTTCTGCTTTTCCTACTCACCTCACTGGCTCACACAAGAAAATATTCATTCATTGAGTATATTTATATACCCATGTGCTAGCTATGTTCTTGTAGCAGAAGTAAAATGGTATATGCAAGACTATTTGATTTCTTTCTTTTTGAAATTGTTGGACAGCATTGTTTTTGAGAAACCTCCATCAAGCAAATGGTAAATATGTTATCTAGCCACCAAACATAGGTTTGTAAGTTATTACTGGAATATAAATTGTTTGCATAATTAAATCAACATTCATGGTGAATAGGTCACCTTATATCATATTAAAACAGCAAGATCGAAGAATGGGAATTCCATTAGGTTCATGAGAATAAGTCTGAAATCAAGGCAAATAAAAACTCTCATTGGATGAAGAGCTATTTGCATTTTTAGAAAAAAAATACAGTATTAGGAGTGTAAATTTTTCTCTCTAGCATTCTTCCTTGTTTTTTAATTATTTTGAAGCCATTGTTATATACAAAGAAAATATGATTTTGTGTGAGATTTGTAATATAATTTTTAGAGATCGGTATTTGACAAGCATATATATTTTTATCTAGGCTTATATCAAATGCTGTTCCTTACTTTTATTAATGTAATCAATTGTTGTAAGTTAAGCAACTAGAATAAAGACAGAGAAGGAAGGAAGGGGAGATACTGGCTTATTTAAAGGTTTTAGGAAATTCTTTAAAATTTTAAAAAGGATGTCATTCAAGATCACAAAAGATAATTTGTTTAGAGTGTTGTTTAGAGTGTAAAGAGTTACTTATATGAAATCTTGAGTCAATAGTTCAATAGTCATCAGTTGAAAATTGGAAAAACCAAGATATTCTTTTTTTTTTTTTTTGCGGAGTGGGGGGAAGTTTGCGGAGGGAGGGGGGTGGACGGGCCACTTCTATTGGTCTTTTATTTATCTATTTTCACACATCTTTGTTCTTTGGCCCGTGTGGGTCTCCCATCGTGGTGGCCTCTGTTGTCACAGAACACTGGCTCTGGGCGCATGCGCTCCGGAGCACCGGCTGGGTAACTGGACACATCAGTCCGGCCGCTCCGCGGTACGTGGGATCTTCCCAGGCCAGGCAGGGATAGAACCGGCGCCCCTTGCACTGCAAGGCGGTGTCCTTATCCACCCAACCACCAGGGAAGCCCCCAAGATATTCTTAAAACTAAACTTTTTTTTCAGATTAATTATAATCTTCTCATAGCCCAGAGTGCCTCTACGTAGTTCACTGTAAGAGATGAAGATGAATTACTTAATTAAAATTGTTTGAGAAACCTCCATCAAGCAAATGGTAAATATGTTATCTAGCCACCAAACATAGGTTTGTAAGTTATTACTGGAATATAAATTGTTTGCATAATTAAATCAACATTCATGGTGAATAGGTCACCTTATATCATATTAAAACAGCAAGATCGAAGAATGGGAATTCCATTAGGTTCATGAGAATAAGTCTGAAATCAAGGCAAATAAAAACTCTCATTGGATGAAGAGCTATTTGCATTTTTAGAAAAAAAATACAGTATTAGGAGTGTAAATTTTTCTCTCTAGCATTCTTCCTTGTTTTTTAATTATTTTGAAGCCATTGTTATATACAAAGAAAATATGATTTTGTGTGAGATTTGTAATATAATTTTTAGAGATCGGTATTTGACAAGCATATATATTTTTATCTAGGCTTATATCAAATGCTGTTCCTTACTTTTATTAATGTAATCAATTGTTGTAAGTTAAGCAACTAGAATAAAGACAGAGAAGGAAGGAAGGGGAGATACTGGCTTATTTAAAGGTTTTAGGAAATTCTTTAAAATTTTAAAAAGGATGTCATTCAAGATCACAAAAGATAATTTGTTTAGAGTGTTGTTTAGAGTGTAAAGAGTTACTTATATGAAATCTTGAGTCAATAGTTCAATAGTCATCAGTTGAAAATTGGAAAAACCAAGATATTCTTTTTTTTTTTTTTTGCGGAGGGGGGGGAAGTTTGCGGGGGGGGGGGGGGGGCGGGCCACTTCTATTGGTCTTTTATTTATCTATTTTCACACATCTTTGTTCTTTGGCCCGTGTGGGTCTCCCATCGTGGTGGCCTCTGTTGTCACAGAACACTGGCTCTGGGCGCATGCGCTCCGGAGCACCGGCTGGGTAACTGGACACATCAGTCCGGCCGCTCCGCGGTACGTGGGATCTTCCCAGGCCAGGCAGGGATAGAACCGGCGCCCCTTGCACTGCAAGGAGGTGTCCTTATCCACCCAACCACCAGGGAAGCCCCCAAGATATTCTTAAAACTAAACTTTTTTTTCAGATTAATTATAATCTTCTCATAGCCCAGAGTGCCTCTACGTAGTTCACTGTAAGAGATGAAGATGAATTACTTAATTAAAATCTGCTTTGTTGTCCTCATTATCAATCTTAGTGAGAAAAATGTGTATACTGATTGAAATGAAACAAGGGAGACGAGATTAGTTGAATTTAGAATTTGGGAGAATTTTCTCCCAACTATCTGCAGGTAGGGGAATAATCTGTATATATCATTTAGAAAAAATAAGAAAATGCAGAAAATTAATTACATTTTAAAAAATCTGGTGATAACTTAGGCTTTGAATGATATGAATTTTACACAATATGAAAAGTACCTCATCTGTTTTCTATAAATATCTCTTGAGAAAAAGTTAATTTCTAGTTCACAAAAGAAAAAATCATAATGTAAACTGGAGGAAACTAGTGAACGAATAAATCAAAAAGTTAGAGCTCTAAAACACAATTGTTATGATTTTAGTGTGCTTAATGGACTGCTATCAAGCACATACTCACTTAGGTAATGATAAGATTGAGAAACGCTCACACTTAACAAAGAAACAAGAAAAGCAGCTGTGATTTGTTTCAGCTCATGCCCATGCACTCTCCAAATCTTAACATTTTCTGAAAAATATCAAAAGCTTTAGATGCAGTGGAAAAAAACACAGAAAAACAAACAAAAATCTTAATAAAGTATAAATCCAAAATTGAATCCTGAAATAAAGTATGTAAAAATTCTTGGTTCTCTTTTAGATTATACTTCAATTATCTGCTTAAAACTACAAACAACAAATAAAAATGACTTTCTGTTTCCTTTGAAAACATTGAATTATGTCAGGCATAATTTCTTAGTATAGGAGAAAGTAATATTATTTATAGGCTGTAGAAAAAATTTTCTGGAAGAAGGATGAATTGATAGTAATGCTACCAAAGTTATTTTGATTTTCTCTTCTGCTGAAATTTTACCCTCACGTACAACTGAAAAAATTAACAAAGGTTTAAAGTACCTTTATTGACAAATGAGAGAAAATTTAACCAGCATGACAACAACCTCCAAGTGAGACAGTAACCTATAATTCTAAAAGGGACATGAAACTTTTTTCAGATTAATTATAATCTTCTCATAGCCCAGAGTGCCTCTACGTAGTTCACTGTAAGAGATGAAGATGAATTACTTAATTAAAATCTGCTTTGTTGTCCTCATTATCAATCTTAGTGAGAAAAATGTGTATACTGATTGAAATGAAACAAGGGAGACGAGATTAGTTGAATTTAGAATTTGGGAGAATTTTCTCCCAACTATCTGCAGGTAGGGGAATAATCTGTATATATCATTTAGAAAAAATAAGAAAATGCAGAAAATTAATTACATTTTAAAAAATCTGGTGATAACTTAGGCTTTGAATGATATGAATTTTACACAATATGAAAAGTACCTCATCTGTTTTCTATAAATATCTCTTGAGAAAAAGTTAATTTCTAGTTCACAAAAGAAAAAATCATAATGTAAACTGGAGGAAACTAGTGAACGAATAAATCAAAAAGTTAGAGCTCTAAAACACAATTGTTATGATTTTAGTGTGCTTAATGGACTGCTATCAAGCACATACTCACTTAGGTAATGATAAGATTGAGAAACGCTCACACTTAACAAAGAAACAAGAAAAGCAGCTGTGATTTGTTTCAGCTCATGCCCATGCACTCTCCAAATCTTAACATTTTCTGAAAAATATCAAAAGCTTTAGATGCAGTGGAAAAAAACACAGAAAAACAAACAAAAATCTTAATAAAGTATAAATCCAAAATTGAATCCTGAAATAAAGTATGTAAAAATTCTTGGTTCTCTTTTAGATTATACTTCAATTATCTGCTTAAAACTACAAACAACAAATAAAAATGACTTTCTGTTTCCTTTGAAAACATTGAATTATGTCAGGCATAATTTCTTAGTATAGGAGAAAGTAATATTATTTATAGGCTGTAGAAAAAATTTTCTGGAAGAAGGATGAATTGATAGTAATGCTACCAAAGTTATTTTGATTTTCTCTTCTGCTGAAATTTTACCCTCACGTACAACTGAAAAAATTAACAAAGGTTTAAAGTACCTTTATTGACAAATGAGAGAAAAATTTAACCAGCATGACAACAACCTCCAAGTGAGACAGTAACCTATAATTCTAAGACAGGAAGAGTATCACTTCTTCTCTAGAAATTAATTTTTGGATGGCATGTCTGAGAAATAGCATTTAATTTAGAAAATTTGTGGTGTTTAAAGAGGTAAAGTTTAGATTTATATTTCTTTCTGTTAAATAGGTATTAAAAACATAATCTTCTGCCTTAGTGTATGTACTGGCATATATAAAAGTCCATGCTTTAAACAATTGACCTATACCACATAAAAGGCACAAGTGCCTCACTCTACTTGTAAACACATATTGGTATTTTCATACTAGTCTTTCGAATAAAGGGTTTTTTTTTTTTTCCTTCTGGGGATAGAGAAAAAAAATATAAATGCTACATCCTCGTCAAGGTGGAAATACCCAGATTAATAGTATAGTAAGGTTTTTAATCTATGGAGAGCTGGCCTTATACATAGTAGTTAATATTATGTAAAGTATATGCCTTCTCATTCATTTCTCCTCCCAAATCTCTGATAGAGGCTATTGAGACCAGAGTGCAAAATTCACTGAGAATGGCATGTCCTGTCAGATAAATACTATTAATAACAAATATAGAAACTGGCAGATAGTTCCTCCTGCAAGAGGAATGCAGACCAAGAAGGCAGGAGGTTACAATTTCACAACTTTAGCAAGTCAAAGACATTCCTAAAAAGGAGTAACTGAGGAAAACCTGTGTGGGCTAAATAGTATAAATACTAAGTACTAAAAATAAGAGCGTATAGAATTACACAGATAATTTCAAAACAAATGAAAGATTGTTTCCAAATTAGCAATGGAAAATAGAAGCCCTTAAGTCTGATATTGGGTTACTACCCATCTCATTTATAGATATCATAGTCTTTATCTTTTTCTCAACATTCCGATTTGTCACTTGCATATAATCAGGGTTCTCAGTCAAATATAGTTCCCAGAACATTATGGTTAACAGAGGAACTGAACTGTGTTATGACCCCCACATTGGAAGCTGGGTAATGCCACAAAACCCCACATTACTTCCCCAAAGCTCACACAGGAACTGATGCTAGTAACTGCCAATGTGTGCATATATAATAGTTTTCATTTTATGAAAAAGATGGAAGGATGTTCATTCACACGGTCCTCTGTTGACAATCACAAGTGCATTAAAGGGATAAAGATGGGGGTTCGCCTTTTGGTTTCATGGTAGAAGTCAGTATCTTGTGGGCCGTGGTTCTTCTCTCCAGTGCTATCTCACTTTCTGTAGCTCCTGTCTCAGCCACGAGGGTAGAGGCTGCCCTAGTCTGTGCAACAGTTTGGACAGTTCCACATTATGATCTCGGTAGTAATTAGAGAGGAAGTTTCTAGACTGAAAAGCAAAAAGAAGGCAAGGGAAGTTATTAGCTCATTAAACGAGATCGTGCCCCTTTATTAAGAAATTTTACTACAATAGGAGTGCCTATATAATAGGTATTTCTTTGTAATTTTCCCACAGATACCATTCATTTTTCCCTTTAGGAAAGATTTGGCAGAAGTGTAGTTGTAAAATAAATATGGATCTGGGAATAACTTATGTGACTTAATATACCATTGAAGCACTTATTTATTGAGGGACTGATGAAGTCTACATAACAAAAGAGGCTGATGAAAGGTATATAATACTAAAGAAGAATGAGGTTAAGTAGGGACCAGATGTGGCACCAAATCTACAGGAAGAAACGCCTGTGTTTTTTAAATTGGTCACTTTCAGTAAATCTCAGCCACAGGATAAAGATGAGAGGTGGACATAATCATAAAAGCTGAAATTCAAAATGAAAGAAACAACTTGTAATGTTATAAAGTGTTTTCTGTATTTATTTAGGACCAAAACAGATTTTTTGGAAAGCATTAAGCATTTCTACTTCAAAAACATTATAAGGCCTTATTAGAAAGATCATTATAGTGATCTTTCCTGGGATACTTATGATCCTAACCAAGCTGGAGTGATGGGTCATTTTTAGATTAATGACTGAAGAAAGGAGTATCAGATAGATCTGTGACTTTTGTTTGTTTTATTTTATTCCAAAAAAGACAGAAAACTTATAATTGGGCTTTTTCTCTGGATGTCACTTATATCATATCATAACTCACTGAACACAGTTCTGTGTCTGTTTGATAAAACAACAGAGAATGAATATTTTTTCTGTCAAATATAGGCAGCAATGGTTCATGTATTAGTTTCCATCTGGTTAAACTTATACCATCTCTCTTAAGCCCTTCCCAATATTTTAGCACAAATTATTCTCTTTCTTCCTAAAATTCCCTTAGCACCTTTTGTTTATACTGTGGAAATGGACTTAAGATAACTACATTTTGTCTTGTACCATTCATCAGAATTTTCACTACATTTCTTCCCTTTAAACTGACTGTGAACACTTCAAATTCTGGACAAGATGTTTATAGAAGTAGTGGAAGCATCACGTTGATTTCTTGGTAGATCAAAGTGATTTTTGAAGCCCCTTTGAAATGATTGGGTTCAAAGGTAAAGTTTGAGGACCTTCTGGTTCTTCTATTTCCATGGTAACACCTAATCACTTCCATCCTCCTGCCCACACTGTCTTAGGAGAGATACTCATTGTATCTGCTCAGTTGATAGGTTTCCCAATCCCAGTCCATCTCCTCATGCCATAAATTTAACTGAGAGATTTTTATCCCCTGCCTTTTGCAGTTTGATATTGTTTTACATATTTTATTATAAACAAGTGATCATAACTAATTTACTTTCTTATAATAAATCTAGGCTCATAACTGTTTTATTCTGTATCCTATTTGTGATATGTGATTATGTGGCACCAAATCTACAGGAAGAAACGCCTGTGTTTTTTAAATTGGTCACTTTCAGTAAATCTCAGCCACAGGATAAAGATGAGAGGTGGACATAATCATAAAAGCTGAAATTCAAAATGAAAGAAACAACTTGTAATGTTATAAAGTGTTTTCTGTATTTATTTAGGACCAAAACAGATTTTTTGGAAAGCATTAAGCATTTCTACTTCAAAAACATTATAAGGCCTTATTAGAAAGATCATTATAGTGATCTTTCCTGGGATACTTATGATCCTAACCAAGCTGGAGTGATGGGTCATTTTTAGATTAATGACTGAAGAAAGGAGTATCAGATAGATCTGTGACTTTTGTTTGTTTTATTTTATTCCAAAAAAGACAGAAAACTTATAATTGGGCTTTTTCTCTGGATGTCACTTATATCATATCATAACTCACTGAACACAGTTCTGTGTCTGTTTGATAAAACAACAGAGAATGAATATTTTTTCTGTCAAATATAGGCAGCAATGGTTCATGTATTAGTTTCCATCTGGTTAAACTTATACCATCTCTCTTAAGCCCTTCCCAATATTTTAGCACAAATTATTCTCTTTCTTCCTAAAATTCCCTTAGCACCTTTTGTTTATACTGTGGAAATGGACTTAAGATAACTACATTTTGTCTTGTACCATTCATCAGAATTTTCACTACATTTCTTCCCTTTAAACTGACTGTGAACACTTCAAATTCTGGACAAGATGTTTATAGAAGTAGTGGAAGCATCACGTTGATTTCTTGGTAGATCAAAGTGATTTTTGAAGCCCCTTTGAAATGATTGGGTTCAAAGGTAAAGTTTGAGGACCTTCTGGTTCTTCTATTTCCATGGTAACACCTAATCACTTCCATCCTCCTGCCCACACTGTCTTAGGAGAGATACTCATTGTATCTGCTCAGTTGATAGGTTTCCCAATCCCAGTCCATCTCCTCATGCCATAAATTTAACTGAGAGATTTTTATCCCCTGCCTTTTTGCAGTTTGATATTGTTTTACATATTTTATTATAAACAAGTGATCATAACTAATTTACTTTCTTATAATAAATCTAGGCTCATAACTGTTTTATTCTGTATCCTATTTGTGATATTGTGATTTATAATAAGAAATATATACTTGGTATTTACCCCATTTCTGGCACAGAGCAGCTAAAATCCTTGGAATTTCCTAAGTGTGATAGTGATAAAGGTATATTTTGTTACGTTAATGAGGTAGCTTTTGAACCCTACCTAAAGAAGGAGGCTGGTCATCTGGAGAACCAACCTTGTGATTAGAAAGCTGGAACTTTAAAATCTATCCCCTGACCCTGGAGAAAGGGTTAGGGGCTGTATGTTGAATGAACTGCCATTTGTCAAGGATTTAATCAATAATGTCCACGTAATAATACTTTCATAGAAATCAAAAAAGGACAGGAGAGTTTTTTGAGAGTTTTGGGACTGATGAATTTGCGGTGTTTGGGGGAGAGTAGAGCACTCAGAGAGGGTATGGAGGCTCCACAGAGCTCTTATCCTGTATCTTGCCCTATGTATCTCATATATATGGCTGTTTCTGAGTTATATTCCTTTAGAAGAAAACGGTGATCTCATTGGAAAAATATTCCTCTGAGTTCTGGAAGATGCTCTAGCAAATAAATTAAAACCAATGAGAAGGTTGCTGAAATGTCCAATTTATAGCCAGTGGATCAAGATGCAGGTGATCATCTGGACTTCTGATGATGTCTAAACAAGACGGGACAGCCTCATAGGACCAGGCGCTTAGGGACTTGATACTATCTCTCTCTTGGTAGACAGTGTCAGAATTGTCTTGAGTTGTGGGACACTCAGTTGGTGCCTGAGCCTTGCTTAGTGCTGTGGAAAAACCTCCTCACTGTATGTTGTAATTGGTGATCAGAACACTTTACAATCCATGGGTTAACTCAGTACCATGCATGTATAGGCACTGGATATTTAGATTTAATATATAATAGTAATACTTAAATATTTTAGACAAAGTCACTTGTTTAGTAGATAACTTACTGAAGTACTTAACACATTTGGAAAGGAATTACTGTTCAGTAAGTGTTCATATTTGAATTGCATCCCAACAGCCCACAATTTCCACAAGTATCTACCAACCATCTCTCTCTGTTAGTCTATCTTTTCTTCTGAGTGTGTAAAACTATTGATAGCAAAGAAAGACAAGAAAAATGAATCAAATATATTGTCTATTAATTTTGAAATAATTGTAAGTACAGGTTTCTACTGTAACAGGAAAGGGTTAATTCTGATTCCATGTTGGAACTATTCTTTTGACTTGTTTTCCATGGCTTTTGTTCTACATTAATAGCTTTCCTGCCCCTCTACCTGACTGTTGAAACTAAAGCCCTGGAACTTTAGAATCTATCCCCTGACCCTGGAGAAAGGGTTAGGGGCTGTATGTTGAATGAACTGCCATTTGTCAAGGATTTAATCAATAATGTCCACGTAATAATACTTTCATAGAAATCAAAAAAGGACAGGAGAGTTTTTTGAGAGTTTTGGGACTGATGAATTTGCGGTGTTTGGGGGAGAGTAGAGCACTCAGAGAGGGTATGGAGGCTCCACAGAGCTCTTATCCTGTATCTTGCCCTATGTATCTCATATATATGGCTGTTTCTGAGTTATATTCCTTTAGAAGAAAACGGTGATCTCATTGGAAAAATATTCCTCTGAGTTCTGGAAGATGCTCTAGCAAATAAATTAAAACCAATGAGAAGGTTGCTGAAATGTCCAATTTATAGCCAGTGGATCAAGATGCAGGTGATCATCTGGACTTCTGATGATGTCTAAACAAGACGGGACAGCCTCATAGGACCAGGCGCTTAGGGACTTGATACTATCTCTCTCTTGGTAGACAGTGTCAGAATTGTCTTGAGTTGTGGGACACTCAGTTGGTGCCTGAGCCTTGCTTAGTGCTGTGGAAAAACCTCCTCACTGTATGTTGTAATTGGTGATCAGAACACTTTACAATCCATGGGTTAACTCAGTACCATGCATGTATAGGCACTGGATATTTAGATTTAATATATAATAGTAATACTTAAATATTTTAGACAAAGTCACTTGTTTAGTAGATAACTTACTGAAGTACTTAACACATTTGGAAAGGAATTACTGTTCAGTAAGTGTTCATATTTGAATTGCATCCCAACAGCCCACAATTTCCACAAGTATCTACCAACCATCTCTCTCTGTTAGTCTATCTTTTCTTCTGAGTGTGTAAAACTATTGATAGCAAAGAAAGACAAGAAAAATGAATCAAATATATTGTCTATTAATTTTGAAATAATTGTAAGTACAGGTTTCTACTGTAACAGGAAAGGGTTAATTCTGATTCCATGTTGGAACTATTCTTTTGACTTGTTTTCCATGGCTTTTGTTCTACATTAATAGCTTTCCTGCCCCTCTACCTGACTGTTGAAACTAAAGTGGCTTTGTTTAGAACCCTGTCCATCTGTAGATGGTAGGAAGGAAGAAAGGAACACATCCCCCTGCCTGAAGCTTGCCATTCTAGGAAATGTTTGCAAGATTAAAGACTTTTTTATTTTGTTTTCTCACCTCTCTCCATCTCTGATCCATAAAAGAACCTGGCATCCAGGCCCAGGTAAGATGGTTACTTTGAGATGTTCGTCTGCCATGCTCTTTGTCAGCCAGTTTTCTGAATAAAGTCATATCCCTTGCCTCAACACCTCCTCACATTCATTGGCCTACCGTGCTGCTAGCACAGCATGCTAAGACTAGGTAGCATTACCAGAGAATTTCAAAGATAAGGAAAATTTTACCTCTGGATCCATGGGTGGATATTTCCGACCTTTGCTTTTTCCAAGGCATTTGGTCTTTCCTCCTTCCAGTAGTTGACACCAAAAGCCCTTTTGGGGATCAAAACTACAACAGATCAAATATATAAATGATAATAAAAATATAATGATTATATATTACATACAGAATTATGACAGACATTTACCACATGTATAACAGAAATGCACATACATATGCTTATTGCTTTGTTTAATTTAATTTTATAAATATTCACTTAAATGATTTGAGAGAATCTGAGATTAAATGAACTATGTTATATATTTTTGAATATTTCTATTGTAATGAAAAGGACATATAGATATTTAATCTTATGATAAAATTATTAAGTTTTATATTTTATCTATTCATCCATAAAAGATCAATGATGAATCAACAAAACTGCAACCATATATATAGGATCTTTAGAATATTTATTTTCTTATTTGTATGATTTCCCTGTCAAAATATATTAGCAGACTTCTTTGAAATTGTTCAACAGTGTATCTTAAGGTGACAATGTAATGTAAATATGCTTCTTTGCATATAAACTTGAATCTTAAATCTAAGAAAACTACTAGTTTTTTTTTTTTTTTTTTTTGTAAACAGTTCAAAATGTTTATACTTTTCAAGGAGAAAATGAAAAGGGTAAAGATATAATTTACTATATTTTCCCAAAGAACATGAGACACAGGTTATACAAATGGTGAATGGAATATTAGACAACTCTTCATTTGTTTGGTTGAAGGTAGATGATTCTATTGGATCATTCAGATCTCAATATGCTTAAAAAGGTTCTAATGTGGATTTGCTCCCTTGGCACATCCCCTGCCTGAAGCTTGCCATTCTAGGAAATGTTTGCAAGATTAAAGTTTTATTTGCTCACCCTCATCTCTGATCCATAAAAGAACCTGGCATCCAGGCCCAGGTAAGATGGTTACTTTGAGATGTTCGTCTGCCATGCTCTTTGTCAGCCAGTTTTCTGAATAAAGTCATATCCCTTGCCTCAACACCTCCTCACATTCATTGGCCTACCGTGCTGCTAGCACAGCATGCTAAGACTAGGTAGCATTACCAGAGAATTTCAAAGATAAGGAAAATTTTACCTCTGGATCCATGGGTGGATATTTCCGACCTTTGTTTTTTCCAAGGCATTTGGTCTTTCCTCCTTCCAGTAGTTGACACCAAAAGCCCTTTTGGGGATCAAAACTACAACAGATCAAATATATAAATGATAATAAAAATATAATGATTATATATTACATACAGAATTATGACAGACATTTACCACATGTATAACAGAAATGCACATACATATGCTTATTGCTTTGTTTAATTTAATTTTATAAATATTCACTTAAATGATTTGAGAGAATCTGAGATTAAATGAACTATGTTATATATTTTTGAATATTTCTATTGTAATGAAAAGGACATATAGATATTTAATCTTATGATAAAATTATTAAGTTTTATATTTTATCTATTCATCCATAAAAGATCAATGATGAATCAACAAAACTGCAACCATATATATAGGATCTTTAGAATATTTATTTTCTTATTTGTATGATTTCCCTGTCAAAATATATTAGCAGACTTCTTTGAAATTGTTCAACAGTGTATCTTAAGGTGACAATGTAATGTAAATATGCTTCTTTGCATATAAACTTGAATCTTAAATCTAAGAAAACTACTAGTTTTTTTTTTTTTTTTTTTGTAAACAGTTCAAAATGTTTATACTTTTCAAGGAGAAAATGAAAAGGGTAAAGATATAATTTACTATATTTTCCCAAAGAACATGAGACACAGGTTATACAAATGGTGAATGGAATATTAGACAACTCTTCATTTGTTTGGTTGAAGGTAGATGATTCTATTGGATCATTCAGATCTCAATATGCTTAAAAAGGTTCTAATGTGGATTTGCTCCCTTGGCTGCATAAAGGTAAAAAAGAAAGAATATGTATCCGAATTATTTTGTTTAAATTCAGATACATAAAAGTTTTTGTTTAGGACTAACAAGATAGGAAAAAGGAAAGAATAAACCAAACAGGAAGGGAAATTTTAAATTTACTGCTATGGGACTTGCTGCATGCATAAAACATCGAAAAGGTTTGCCTTTTTGTTGCTTGGCAGATGTTTTAGAAGAATGAAGCATAATTGACTAGGATGTAAAGTTAATTAGTTGCAGAATATTTTGTTGCCCTGGGCCCATTCCTGTAATACCAGCACACCTGCAATTTGCTTCTGCACACATGTGAACTCATTTATGAGGGAAATTTTCTTCACAGTTCCCTGCCCAATCTATTATTAGAGACCTGGTCCTTGCAATCCAGGTTGTTCTACTACATGGTATCAATTAAAACTAAATACATCGCTGGTTAAATGGATCAAAGGAAGACAGGGTCATTTCCAACCTGGACTTTTCCAATGTGCACCCTGTCTATCCTAGGCCTTTCTCTGGTTTTCATTAATTTCCTAAGAGGCAAAACAATTCAGTGTGCTGTTCAAAATGAGATGGGGAAGACTGCACAACGTGCCCCTAAACAGCATTTTCTGCCTCAGGACGAGAATATTTAACTGCATTAAGGTAAAATACCGCTCTTGCAACTGAGCCAAGATATTTATACACCCTGAGAGCCTCTCCTCTGCTCTCTGGTATGCAGAAGGCTCAGGATGGGCTCCTGTCTCTCTTTGCTCTCCAAACAGCTGTTGTGAGGCAGAACCTAATATGATCCAATGAAGGAGAGCCATCCAGACTACTGAAGGTCATTCTTTTAGATTGGGTTCTCATAACCTTGAAACCACATTATTTTGCTGTCCTCGTTTCATTTATTGCATTGACAATGTTATATACATGGAGTCTAACAAAGGGCATTTGTTCTTGCTAAGTTATATCAATTTCTTGTTTTATGGTTTGGTTTTAGTAGGCATGAAATTGTGAAATTAAGATGCAAAGCCTTTCTCAGATAACTGTTAGACAACTTTGAGGACACAAACTGGTTGCCATACAAATTCTTTTATTACACTGAACATCACTGTAGTTATTAATTTTTTGTGATGTGTGAGACATTAAACACAACATATTCTCTATTTGTTTGTAATCTCTTCTTTAAAATTATGACTTTGCAGGTGTATTGAACCATTACCATTTGTAGTAAACAGGTTTGAATGATTCTCTAAACCACTGCAGGGAGGCAGGGGAAGCCATGCTGACATCCATGCCTGTTCCTGTAAACATATTAGGGGGAGCTTTGTCTACTTAATCAACAGGGGCCATGCTTTGTGTTGTTATTTCCATGTGTAGGTAAAAACTTCATTAGGCTTATTTTAGTAGATAAGGAACAACCCAATCTTATTACTGTTTTTCTTGCCCCTCTATTACCTACTCTAATTGTCTAATTGCTGATTCTAATCTGCTGTGAACTGGGAAATTATATAATTGGGCTTGTTAAAATTTTGTCTAAAACTTCATAGGCTTTAGATCAGGCCTTGGGAAGGAGTCAAGCACATGCTCTTTTAAATATGTATTTTGACTGCTTGGAACTTTTGACTTTGTTTGTATTTTGCTTTATTACATTCTCTCCCATTTTCAATAACTCAAAGTATAGGATTTTATTTCCCAAACTGATGGCAACCATCCCCCATCCCCATCCCTATTCTCTTCTGCAGGATGCCCTTGCCCCTTCCCAGGAAAAGGAAGAGGCTCCTTTCCCTGCCTGTGGATTTGGACTGGCAATCAAGAGAATATGGTATTAAGTGATGCTGTGTGATTTCCAAGGCTGGGTCAGAGAAGGCCTTGAACCGTGTTCCCTCAACATCTCATTCCTTCTCAGAACACACAGCCACCACACTGCAAGAAGGTCACACAGAGAGGTCTCATCTGGCTGAACTCAGCTTTGAGTCATCCCAGTCCAGGAGCCAAAGATATGAGTGAAGAAGCCTCTAGAAGACACCAAGCTCCAACCATTCAAATCATACCTAGATATTCATGCCTTCCCAGATATGGTCCCAGGTATTTTGAGCAGAGACAAGTTTTCCTGGCTGTGTTCTGTCTAAATTCCCAGCCCACAGGATCCATGAGTATTATGAAATGTCTACAGTTACAGTCTGGTTGGTTCGGGAAGGTCTGCAGTGCAATGGTAGACAACTGCAATGTTATCGGTGATTATAGTTGGTTATACAGAATGTAATGGAACATAATGTATCCCTCTAAAATTATGACTTTGCAGGTGTATTGAACCATTACCATTTGTAGTAAACAGGTTTGAATGATTCTCTAAACCACTGCAGGGAGGCAGGGGAAGCCATGCTGACATCCATGCCTGTTCCTGTAAACATATTAGGGGGAGCTTTGTCTACTTAATCAACAGGGGCCATGCTTTGTGTTGTTATTTCCATGTGTAGGTAAAAACTTCATTAGGCTTATTTTAGTAGATAAGGAACAACCCAATCTTATTACTGTTTTTCTTGCCCCTCTATTACCTACTCTAATTGTCTAATTGCTGATTCTAATCTGCTGTGAACTGGGAAATTATATAATTGGGCTTGTTAAAATTTTGTCTAAAACTTCATAGGCTTTAGATCAGGCCTTGGGAAGGAGTCAAGCACATGCTCTTTTAAATATGTATTTTGACTGCTTGGAACTTTTGACTTTGTTTGTATTTTGCTTTATTACATTCTCTCCCATTTTCAATAACTCAAAGTATAGGATTTTATTTCCCAAACTGATGGCAACCATCCCCCATCCCCATCCCTATTCTCTTCTGCAGGATCCCCTTGCCCCTTCCCAGGAAAAGGAAGAGGCTCCTTTCCCTGCCTGTGGATTTGGACTGGCAATCAAGAGAATATGGTATTAAGTGATGCTGTGTGATTTCCAAGGCTGGGTCAGAGAAGGCCTTGAACCGTGTTCCCTCAACATCTCATTCCTTCTCAGAACACACAGCCACCACACTGCAAGAAGGTCACACAGAGAGGTCTCATCTGGCTGAACTCAGCTTTGAGTCATCCCAGTCCAGGAGCCAAAGATATGAGTGAAGAAGCCTCTAGAAGACACCAAGCTCCAACCATTCAAATCATACCTAGATATTCATGCCTTCCCAGATATGGTCCCAGGTATTTTGAGCAGAGACAAGTTTTCCTGGCTGTGTTCTGTCTAAATTCCCAGCCCACAGGATCCATGAGTATTATGAAATGTCTACAGTTACAGTCTGGTTGGTTCGGGAAGGTCTGCAGTGCAATGGTAGACAACTGCAATGTTATCGGTGATTATAGTTGGTTATACAGAATGTAATAAATACGGAGTAAAACATGAATGTATCCCTTGCCAAATTCAGCCCAAAATACTCTTCACTTGCACAGAACTAACCATGACCATCAACATTTTATTTCTAACCTGTAAATTACTTGGGGAAAGAGAGCATCTTTTTCACCTTTGTAACCTCAATTTCTTGGACCCTTTCTGCACAGGGTAGGCATATAAAACATTTATATAAACAAACATATTGGTAAAAAGTTCACAAAAGGGGAAATCGGTGATATATAAAATGCCTATAAGGTATTCTATAGTCATAATTTTTAGGCATATTGTTATGCCTGTGAGGTAGGCTGGTATTCAAAAGACAGACACTATATGAATAATGAGGACACTCCTTTGACTGCTTTTGAGTAACATAATGATGTATAAATTCATAGCAAGTATTAATGATGCTATATACACACCTACTAGTGATAATTTATGATGGCAAATAATGGAAATGAACTCAAGCATGAGAATAGACTCACGTTAGTGCTTCAGAATAATTATAATGAGGTGTAACTCCCAGAAACTTCTGGACTTCATCCATCACAGTAGCTGGGTCAGATCTCAGCTGCTGTCCATCAATAATTAGCAACTGTAGAGTCAAAAAATAGTTACTCTATGAAGAATAAAACTATATTAAGTAGACAGAACTGCCTTCCTTTATCTGCTATGATGTTAATCAATTAGATTAGTGTAGATAGGAAGAAAATATGCACTCTTTGGCATACATATGCACATTTACGATTCTTGTATCCTTCCAAATAAATCAACAAAGTTTGCTAAAAGCATTATTTATAACCCTTAACTAACTGGATTATAAATCAGAAATAAACATTGGCACTCTCTTGATTGAGTGGTTCAACAGAAACACAATTTTCCATCTGTTCTGTAGTCAGGTAATTATCCACCCTACGAAATCCCCATGAGTTAACCTTGGAAAGGGCTTAGAAATAATGGGCATACAGATGAAAATTACCCAATTTTAGCGGCAAAACTGTTTTCTAGCTGAGTGATTGAGTAGTACAACTGCAATGTTATCGGTGATTATAGTTGGTTATACAGAATGTAATAAATACGGAGTAAAACATGAATGTATCCCTTGCCAAATTCAGCCCAAAATACTCTTCACTTGCACAGAACTAACCATGACCATCAACATTTTATTTCTAACCTGTAAATTACTTGGGGAAAGAGAGCATCTTTTTCACCTTTGTAACCTCAATTTCTTGGACCCTTTCTGCACAGGGTAGGCATATAAAACATTTATATAAACAAACATATTGGTAAAAAGTTCACAAAAGGGGAAATCGGTGATATATAAAATGCCTATAAGGTATTCTATAGTCATAATTTTTAGGCATATTGTTATGCCTGTGAGGTAGGCTGGTATTCAAAAGACAGACACTATATGAATAATGAGGACACTCCTTTGACTGCTTTTGAGTAACATAATGATGTATAAATTCATAGCAAGTATTAATGATGCTATATACACACCTACTAGTGATAATTTATGATGGCAAATAATGGAAATGAACTCAAGCATGAGAATAGACTCACGTTAGTGCTTCAGAATAATTATAATGAGGTGTAACTCCCAGAAACTTCTGGACTTCATCCATCACAGTAGCTGGGTCAGATCTCAGCTGCTGTCCATCAATAATTAGCAACTGTAGAGTCAAAAAATAGTTACTCTATGAAGAATAAAACTATATTAAGTAGACAGAACTGCCTTCCTTTATCTGCTATGATGTTAATCAATTAGATTAGTGTAGATAGGAAGAAAATATGCACTCTTTGGCATACATATGCACATTTACGATTCTTGTATCCTTCCAAATAAATCAACAAAGTTTGCTAAAAGCATTATTTATAACCCTTAACTAACTGGATTATAAATCAGAAATAAACATTGGCACTCTCTTGATTGAGTGGTTCAACAGAAACACAATTTTCCATCTGTTCTGTAGTCAGGTAATTATCCACCCTACGAAATCCCCATGAGTTAACCTTGGAAAGGGCTTAGAAATAATGGGCATACAGATGAAAATTACCCATCTATTCTCCTTAGAAACCATGGCAGAAAACTCATGTTTTAGTTGTGACCTGAAGTGGACTGGAGAAGATAAAGGATGTGGACACTTTTCTTAAATCCTTATTTCGTGATCTATCCCAAGTTCTTAGAGCTTTAACTGCTTTACTTCCCATTCTGACAGTTGAATCCATGACTTCCTTCTTTTTTCATAAGAGTTTCACATGAAAGGCAACCCATGGTATTTGCACGTGATGCTCAAGAAAGGTTCTATCTAGCTGGTGGCTCTGCTGCTGGTTACTGTCGATGAAACACGTGAAGCCTCTTGTGTGAGGACTTACCACGCTGAGAGTACCTACTATCTAAACGAAGTCCCTAAGAACGTATTTCACAGCCACTTATCACTGTAATATTACCACTACAATTAACAAAATGTAAAAACCCATATTTCTTCCTTAGGTATGATCATCTCTGATAATAAATTGCTCTCTGTGGCAATGTTAACTTATACTTTCTGCTTGTCATTGCAGCACTATCATGATACAATAAGCAGAAGAAATTCATTTTAGGACATTACCTGAGAAGTAGCAAAGTAAGTTAGCCATCTTTCAATGTGGATCGCATACCATCCAGGTACTAGACATCTCCTCTGCAAAGTTTTCAGGTCAGATGGGGCCCAATGGCCTGTTGTGATAACTTCATAAAAATTAAACCTCAGAGCAGCAGGGTCTTCATGGGATCTTTGGTGCTTTAACAAGAAAGGCAATTGCAAAATCAATTTTCTTTATGCCTGCAAAGGTATGTGTGCCTGCGTGTGTTTGATGTGTCGATGTGTGGATGTGTGTGTCTTTTATTCCAAAAATAGTAATGAAAAATGATTATTTGATTTTAGAATAAAAAATGAGGTAAAAAATGCATGGTCTATTGAAACCTGAGCATTGGAATATTGCTTATATAGAGTGTAAGCCTTTCAGATATATTAAGTAGCATTCACATAAGCCCATGGCTGTCTTCATGTCTAAAATATTTAGGTGCAAGAAAAGAGACAGAGTACAAAGATTTTCTCCATGGGTCTGATTAGAAGTGAAAAGATGTCAGGGACCAGATGAATCAAACTTGATGAAAAGAGATTCTGACTGGCAGGGGTAGGGTTCCACACTACTGAGATCTTGTTTCATTACAGCAACTCCAGTGCTCTGACAATTTCCCAGTATCCCTGTGTGGCAGGTGCTATGGGTACAGAGAAGGCAGGTGTCTATTTATAACATTTGTTTAGATGTCACATTCATGTTGATGTCACCCAAGGCACCCTGCTCTTGCCCTCCCAAGGGCTCCCACCTAACTCTGTTAATTCCTAAATACCAATTCACTATGCTTTGTAGTATCAAATCCTCTGAATTCTTCACATCTAACCATCACTAGTCAAGTTCAAGAGCTCAATCTGAGTCAATATAATTTCACAAGTATTTCTCAAGATCCTTGCAGAAGGGACTTCCCTGGTGGTCCAGTGGGTAAAGACACTGCCTTGCAGTGCAAGGGGTGCCAGTTCAACCCCTGGCCTGGGAAGATCCCACGTGCTGCAGAGCAGCTGGACTGATGTGTCCAACTATTGCGCCAGAGGTCTGGAGTGCAAGCGCCCAGAGCTGGTGCTCTGTGACAAGAGAGCCTACTGCAATGGGAAGCCCACACAGGTCAAAGAACAAAGATGACAAAATGAAAGACCAATAGAAGTGGCCAAAAAAAAAAAAAAAAAAGATCCTTGCAGAACAAAGACGTGCAACAGATTATACAGATGAACAAACATAGTTTGTAAGATAAAATCGTTGTCCTGAAAGAAATAAAAATCTTGTATGGAAAGCAACAAATAAACAGATTGTGATAAAGTCATATATATGACAGAGGTATAAGTTATTTGCTGTGATAGCCAAACCAATAAGTGATTAGTTCTGAATGAACTATTAAGGGGTCTTTTTTTTTTTTTTTTTTTTTAATGATTGAGGCTTTTGAGCTAAGCATGTAGTGAGAAAGATTTTGATAAGCAGAAAAAAATACATGTGGAAACTAAAAGAACTTTTTCTCTAAAGTAAATTTGAGTGAAGATGAATGAAATGTGTGGGAATGGATAAACTGATTTTGCAATATACCTCAAAGTGAACTTAAAGAAAATTTACTACAGAATAAAGATGGAGGTATACTAGAGATTGACAGAATTATGTTATAGCAATCTCTATATAGGTTAGAAATTAAAAATTACTAAGAAAGTAAAGATGATTAACTGTTGGGTGGTTAAAGAGTAACTAGTGAGTGGCATATTATTAGAAATAAAACTTTTGAAGCCCTCTCATAGTTTATATATTTAATGACCTTCTTATTTGTAAATGCATTATACTACCTAGAGACTACATAATGCATTTACTTAATATAAAGTACAGAAGCAACATAACATGAATGAATATAAACATACTATGTCTATATTAATACAGTAATGCTAACATTTTTACTTCACACAGTGATAATAAGGAACTATACTTAATCTGCTTGATATTGACTTATATCAATTTTTTTATATTCATGCAATGAAAATGATTAGCATAAAAATATGGCCAGAAATCACATGGAAAAATAGTACTACAGGCCCTCTGTGAGAACTGTTACAATAATGTGGGGTAAAAATTATAGTGGCAGATGACATTTGTAGGAGTTTGTGAATTATACCTGCCGAGCTTCAGATTTATGGTACTTACTGAACAGTCAGGACTGGCTAAGTAATAGGTTACATTACTGTGAAATGTACAATGATCTGGGGACCCTACTCATAGCAATATAGCAGTAAAAAGTATTAGCTGAAAAAATTATTCCTTTCAAATGTAGATGTTCAAAGAATTTACTCAAAGAAGCAGGCATAGATTCTCGTTTTTTAAAGAAATGGTTGAATCCATGTGGAAAAAAAAAAGGTTTCTATAAATCTGCTCTAAGTAGAGACCATGCTTTCTGCCAGGAAAACGTGCAACATTTTGTCCAAATTATTTACTTTCAAAAAAATTTTGGCACAAGTCATATATATGACAGAGGTATAAGTTATTTGCTGTGATAGCCAAACCAATAAGTGATTAGTTCTGAATGAACTATTAAGGGGTCTTTTTTTTTTTTTTTTTTTTTAATGATTGAGGCTTTTGAGCTAAGCATGTAGTGAGAAAGATTTTGATAAGCAGAAAAAAATACATGTGGAAACTAAAAGAACTTTTTCTCTAAAGTAAATTTGAGTGAAGATGAATGAAATGTGTGGGAATGGATAAACTGATTTTGCAATATACCTCAAAGTGAACTTAAAGAAAATTTACTACAGAATAAAGATGGAGGTATACTAGAGATTGACAGAATTATGTTATAGCAATCTCTATATAGGTTAGAAATTAAAAATTACTAAGAAAGTAAAGATGATTAACTGTTGGGTGGTTAAAGAGTAACTAGTGAGTGGCATATTATTAGAAATAAAACTTTTGAAGCCCTCTCATAGTTTATATATTTAATGACCTTCTTATTTGTAAATGCATTATACTACCTAGAGACTACATAATGCATTTACTTAATATAAAGTACAGAAGCAACATAACATGAATGAATATAAACATACTATGTCTATATTAATACAGTAATGCTAACATTTTTACTTCACACAGTGATAATAAGGAACTATACTTAATCTGCTTGATATTGACTTATATCAATTTTTTTATATTCATGCAATGAAAATGATTAGCATAAAAATATGGCCAGAAATCACATGGAAAAATAGTACTACAGGCCCTCTGTGAGAACTGTTACAATAATGTGGGGTAAAAATTATAGTGGCAGATGACATTTGTAGGAGTTTGTGAATTATACCTGCCGAGCTTCAGATTTATGGTACTTACTGAACAGTCAGGACTGGCTAAGTAATAGGTTACATTACTGTGAAATGTACAATGATCTGGGGACCCTACTCATAGCAATATAGCAGTAAAAAGTATTAGCTGAAAAAATTATTCCTTTCAAATGTAGATGTTCAAAGAATTTACTCAAAGAAGCAGGCATAGATTCTCGTTTTTTAAAGAAATGGTTGAATCCATGTGGAAAAAAAAAAGGTTTCTATAAATCTGCTCTAAGTAGAGACCATGCTTTCTGCCAGGAAAACGTGCAACATTTTGTCCAAATTATTTACTTTCAGAATGTTTCATTAAGACTCAACATTTTAATATTTTGGGCACAATTTTCAAAAAAAATGTATCTTGCTTTGCAATATGGATTTTGATAGTGAGAAAGACACACTTTTGTATCTTGAAGGAGTCATTGGTTCATAGATTCAACTAATACCTTCTCAATTCTGCTCCAAAAAAAAAAAAACAGACATGGAAAGTAGACATATGGACATTGTGGGGAATGAACAGTGGGTGGGTGGGTGGCAGGCATAAGGGAAGTAACCTTATGAAAACCTATACTGTCATATGTGAAATAAAAAGCTATTGTCATTGTGCTGAGAGAAAAAGGGATCCTGAAGGGGTGCTGTGCGACAGACTGGAGGGGTGGGAATGGCTAGGATGTGCATATGACTGATCTGGGATCATAGGCTATCTGTAAACAACAAAACTCTGTAAAAGTGAAAAGTAAAATAAAAAAGAAAAAAACAAAAACAAGTATTCCAGTTGATTTCCAACCCTTTGCAATCTGTTTGCAGAATCATATTTCTCTATCTACTGTTATTTATTCTTAGCAATATATGTTTCCTGAAGAAATGTTGAAAAGCTAAGAAAGAGAGTAAGGGAAAAAGAAAATTGACATTATTTTACAATGTTATTAATTTTTCTTTTAATCTCTTTAATTTGGCATTTATTCATGTATTAATAAGCTTTAATGCATATGGACTGTTGCCACCATACACTCAAGATCATCAGCTTTAATTAGGAGTTCATTGCAATAGGAAATTTTACATTTCTCTGGGCAACTTTATCTCACCCCTCTATCTAGATTTCACACCCTCTCTTTTTGCTCCTCAGACTACTGCCTTCCAAATTATCCCTCTCTTTTTCACTAGATTAACTCATTCTCAACTTTCTAAAAGAAAATGAGACCATCATATTCACTTTAATTTCTTTATCCCAGACCTTCCAATTTACCAGCACGTACATGTATACACTTTTCTATCCCTTAAGTTTCAGTGCAGGTGTGCTTAACAAATAGATACCCATAGATAGAATTTAGAGGATCTAAGAATGTGGATCTGCAAAAAAAAGTCTCTTTATTCTTAGTAACATTTAAATAAAATTTAGTAGTTAATGTACCTATCATTTTACCACCAATAAAAATCAATTCTTTTATATCACATTGTAGGTCAATCTTAAGGGAAATCAACACTGAATATTCACTAGAAGGACTGACGCTAAGCTGAAGTGCCAGTCCTTTGGCCATCGGATGTGAAGAGCTGACAGAGGATGAGATGGTTGGATGGCATCACTGACACAATGAACACGAGTTTGAGCAAACTCCACGAGATGGTTAAGGACAGGGAAGCCTAGCTTGCTACAGCTCATGGGATCACAAAGGATTGGACACAACTTAGTGACTGAGCAACAACAATGCTCATACTGACTCATACTGCTCAACAATGCTCATGTCTGACTCTGTGACTCTAGCTATTTATGCTCATTGCTACTTCAAAATTATAGTAGTTATTAGTCTCATCATTAGATCTTTCTATTTAATAATTTGTTAATGATTTTATAAGTCTTTTGATAATTATACTTTATACAATTGTTTCCTTTGTAATACTATGTAGCTTAATGCTTTGAAAATATGTCTGAAATGGGGCAGATAGACTCCATCTGACAGCCAAAAGGGTCCCAGCACAAGAAAAGTGAAAAACTCTGGAAATGAAGGGCTTGTTTCCATTGAAGCTATTTTCTGTAGCTATCCTTCTGATCTAGAAGGCTCCTCCCAGGGTTGATTCTTCATTTTTCCCTGTGATGCCTTTAACAGCCCTCTTCCTTTGAAAACTATTATTATTCAAATCACCACCACAGAAAACACCCTTCTTGACTCACCCTAGCCTCTCATTTGCTAAAGGGTTCACTTCAGGCTTTATTATGCCTTATTGTCTATTTCTTAGTCTCATTCTGTTCTGTACTTTTATCCTCTGAACTTTTTCCTTAGGCGATCTCATCATTTTGGGTTTTGTGTGTGTGTGTGTGTGTGTGTGTGTGTGTGTGTGGCTTTTGGCCTCTCATTTACCAATTTCTGTCTCCTGTTCAGACCTCTCTCCAGAGTGCCAGCTACCTCTACTATTCCTTTTGGCAGGACAGTGATTCCATAACCTCCTGATCTCCAGTTGAGGCACATCTTTAGCCTTCCCCCTCACCACACAATGCCTGTATCTTTCTTCAGTACTTCATTTTCATGGGAAAATATGGTTATCATTTAGTTGCCTAGACTGGAAATTTGACTTATTGACACTGTTTTCTCATCAGGTCCTGTTGATTATAATCCCTAAAGATTTCTTGATACTTTATAACTTCATCCAGTTTCTACTTCCTATATTTGTCCTTGCTACCACCATTTCTAAGCAGGATTACTGCACCAGCCTCTACTTGATTTCTCTGAGTGGTCATTTCTTCTGCTCCAATCCACTCATCAAATATCAGAAAGTATCATGCTTTGTAAAAGAAATTCTAGTAGTTAAACGCTGGCTTAACATTTTTAAAAGGTTTTTGATCACTTAAGGAGTGGCGACCACTTGGTTCTCCCACTTGGCTCCAGCTTGTAACTCTCAGCTCATCTCCTGCAGGTCTCCATCTTGGCTTTGCTCTCTAACCACAGGGACCTTTTTTTTTTTTTTTTAATGCTTCTAAGAGGAATTCATTACCTGTTCTAAACTATTAAAGTATTAGCAGGGAGGTATGTTTCCACTGAATCACTTAACAATGCATTCCTATAGTACCACCAAGATATACACACACATCAATGGTTATTATCAAAATATAAATATGAACACATTCACATACAACCCACCTTTTATACTTCCTTCTGCATCTTTGCTGCTAAACAAATCAAACAAGTCCTGATATACATTTCTCAGAGATGGTTTAACAATTCCATGTCCAAGATGCTGCCTTTTTTTATATCAATTATAAAGATATTTACAAAGTGACTAATTAACTAGTTCTACTTTTTATCATGCATTGTCACCTCAGGACATCTAAAAAGCCTAGATGTTGCAAAACAATAAACCTTCTCCATAATGAACATAGGTACTTTACAAAAATGCACACACAGACCTATGGATATAACCTAAAACTGTCTTCCAGATGACGGAGATATTAGCCAAGAGTCCTTTCTCTTACTCTTTCTCCAGCATTTCAATGACTAAGTATCAGACTAATTTAGCTCCAAGAGGTGGATTAACATAGAGACTCCAGGAAAACACAGCCCTCCCTAAAAACCAACAAAAGGGCATTTATTAAGGAGTTACTTTTAATATAGTTTGGGTATTAGGACTTATTTATTCTTTAAAAATGCAAGCAGTATTAACTGAAATGCACAAACAGAACAATTCTCTAGCCTTTTTTCAGTTCTTTAGCTCTGCTCTGGTTCTTTGTACCCACTGGACTATACCTACTTTCCCTCTCTCCCAGTCTCCCTCTGTATCACTCAGTTAACACCTACTTGTCCTTCAGGTTTAAGTCTAAAGTTTATTTCTCCAGAGTGCTCTCAGAGCACCTTCCATGCTTCTTCACAGTGCATACAAAATTTCTAGTTATTTATATACATATATATGTGTATATATATGTGTGTGTGTATATATATATACATATACATATATATATATATATATATATACTTATTTGATTAATATCTATTGATGAAGAAGAAAACTGGGACTCATGTTAACTAATGATTAATCAACTACAAAGTTCTTTTTCCTCCCATGAGATATACCTGTGGTGTGGAAACCATTGTAACTGCAAGATGTTCTGATAAGCATGGAATGACCCTTTCCAGCCTTTGTGGGCCTTTGTTTAAAGATTGTTTACCTGTAACCCCTAGCAACTCCTGCCCTCTGTAAATTGCCAAAATTCAAAGTGACCAATCAAAAATTGCCAACTTTATCCATATGTGTTAATCCTGTAAAAGAAGAGTTCATCCTGAGCCCAGGGCCCAGAATTTCTGAGCTCTAACTCCTCTGGCACCCCTGGTGCATAATATACATTAGTTTTCCGCCCCTCTGAGTATGGTGCTTGGTTTCTTGATTTTCCACAACATTCACACATTAGAATGAACACAACGTTTTAATTACCATTCTATGGATTAAAACTATCATTAAATCCTGAAGACTCGATGTTGGTGTGACACAGTTCTATACTTTGGGATATTTACTATTCCTTTTCTTTAGTATTTTATTATGGTTAGTATCTTGATGAATAAAAAAGGATACATATTTTTAATCCTTTTGAGGTTTTCTTAGGACTGATTCCAGAAGAGGAATAACAGCACAAGGGTACCTTTGCAAACCTCTTGATATCTATTATCATATTAGCTTTCAGAAAATATCTCCCTTTCTGTTGGAATGTTTGAGCACCTTTATTATCATACTCTTGTCAGCAGAGAGAAGAAGGGTAACAATTTTTGTTAGGATAATATTTATGAGTACCATTTTGACTTGTATTTTCTTGACCCCTAATGGGGTCATTTTTACACAGAAAATGTTGCACAGTTGGATTGGGGTGTGTGTTTGTGTGTGTGTGTAAATTATTTATTTATGTCTTTTGCTCATTTTTTTCTACTAAAACATTTATTTATTTTTAACAATTTTCAGGAACTTTTGCTTTTTAACAAGTTAAGGGAACGAAGCTGTTTACCCTGTATTTTTAAAGATGTTCTACTCAGATACTTCAGTTTGTGAATTATGACAGACCAACATTTCACATGTTTATATGGTTCAATTCTTTGATTTTTTTTTCTATTATGTTTTGCTGGAAATTCTTTGTCCAAATCGGTATGAATTAGATATTAACTCTTATTTCTCATAATTTTTGTTTGTTTAATTCTTTTAACATTTGATTGTTGAATACAAATGGATTTCAGTAATTCATCATTGCTTACATTCATGCTATGACCAAATGCTTTTAATGGTATTTTTTACAGCTTCATACCTGGTACCAAGAGTATGCCCTATCTGAAGGGTCAATGAGGATGGTGATGATCTTGGCTTTGGGGACCAGAGATGCAGCTCGTTTGGGAGCCTCTTCTGAGTGGAAGTAATTAGCACTCTTTTCAAATAGTAAGTCACTTGTAATGTTGGATGGAGTAGGGAAAAAGTCCATATACCTGAAGGCAGAGAAAAACAATTAACTTGAAGTCTAATTCTTTCCTTACCATACTACAGATAGTACATTATATAAACATTTTTTGCATTCATTTATATCAATTTCTAATTTTGGTGTTATCATAGTCAAAATAGAGATTATTCTATCCACTTTGAATGTGAAAACAATCCCAGGTATCATTATTCTAGTTGACTATTTAGGGCAGGTGAGAGAGTGAGATGAAATAGGTAGGTTGCTAAGGAACAGAGGAAAATTCTTTAGGGATCATTTACTGTATTTTATTATGGTTAGTATCTTGATGAATAAAAAGGATACATATTTAATCCTTTTGAGGTTTTCTTAGGACTGATTCCAGAAGAGGAATAACAGCACAAGGGTACCTTTGCAAACCTCTTGATATCTATTATCATATTAGCTTTCAGAAAATATCTCCCTTTCTGTTGGAATGTTTGAGCACCTTTATTATCATACTCTTGTCAGCAGAGAGAAGAAGGGTAACAATTTTTGTTAGGATAATATTTATGAGTACCATTTTGACTTGTATTTTCTTGACCCCTAATGGGGTCATTTTTACACAGAAAATGTTGCACAGTTGGATTGGGGTGTGTGTTTGTGTGTGTGTGTAAATTATTTATTTATGTCTTTTGCTCATTTTTTTCTACTAAAACATTTATTTATTTTTAACAATTTTCAGGAACTTTTGCTTTTTAACAATTTAAAGGGGAACGAAGCTGTTTACCCTGTATTTTTAAAGATGTTCTACTCAGATACTTCAGTTTGTGAATTATGACAGACCAACATTTCACATGTTTATATGGTTCAATTCTTTGATTTTTTTTTCTATTATGTTTTGCTGGAAATTCTTTGTCCAAATCGGTATGAATTAGATATTAACTCTTATTTCTCATAATTTTTGTTTGTTTAATTCTTTTAACATTTGATTGTTGAATACAAATGGATTTCAGTAATTCATCATTGCTTACATTCATGCTATGACCAAATGCTTTTAATGGTATTTTTTACAGCTTCATACCTGGTACCAAGAGTATGCCCTATCTGAAGGGTCAATGAGGATGGTGATGATCTTGGCTTTGGGGACCAGAGATGCAGCTCGTTTGGGAGCCTCTTCTGAGTGGAAGTAATTAGCACTCTTTTCAAATAGTAAGTCACTTGTAATGTTGGATGGAGTAGGGAAAAAGTCCATATACCTGAAGGCAGAGAAAAACAATTAACTTGAAGTCTAATTCTTTCCTTACCATACTACAGATAGTACATTATATAAACATTTTTTGCATTCATTTATATCAATTTCTAATTTTGGTGTTATCATAGTCAAAATAGAGATTATTCTATCCACTTTGAATGTGAAAACAATCCCAGGTATCATTATTCTAGTTGACTATTTAGGGCAGGTGAGAGAGTGAGATGAAATAGGTAGGTTGCTAAGGAACAGAGGGAAAATTCTTTAGATTTGGGTTGATGTTCTGTGCTATTGGAAGCCAAATCCAGAAAAAGTTTGCCCTTGACAAGCAGCAAATTACACCATATTGCCTAGTAAATATTTTAAAATAGAAAATTTATGTTTGCACACTTGAACGCTAAATTCTTAAATGGAGATTAAAGTGCACAGAAGAGGAAAATATGTAAGTCAGAATAGCTATAAAATACTAAACAGATTAGGGCATAGTTGCTTTCCTCCTTTTTAACTTCTGTGTAATTTGTAGTGTGTATAGCAATGTGAGCCCATTATAGTCTATCCAGTGTAATTAAAGAGATATTTCCTGCCAGTTGATCCTGTGGTGCCGCGGCAGGTTCACTCCTCCATATGTTGTCAGAACAGTCCTCTGTGTGTAGATTATAGAATCAATATGTTCAGAGGTTAATTCAGTGCAAGGCGTTAATTATGTGTGTAACCCTCCTTACAGCTCCTCACTTCTCTAACCCTCAAATGTTCTCGAAATAAATAATGAGAACAATTAAGAATTCATAAAAGGCACTTATTTTTCTCTTTGACATTTGTTATTATGTTTCCCAAATGTGAAGTGGTGAAAAGTCTCATCTATATTCCTGCTTAACAAATTTGCGTTCCATTTGAGCTCACAAAGAGGAAATTGCTGCTCTGTTTTGAATAACTTGCATGTAATTTCCAAATTCATTTAGTCTTTTTAAAGTAAGATAGAATTGTGCTATCCCAGGGGCAGAGTGGACATGTCAAAACCCGCGATGGGAAGTCAAATTGACCCCCCTGCATAGCCCTGGTCCCACTCTCGATCAAGTTGCATCTTAAAAGAATGAGCCTCGCATGGGGACAGACTTATGTGTGATGTTGACATAAGGTTACAAGCTACATGCTACGTCGCTCAGCTGTGTCTGACTCTGGACGGTAACCTGTGAGGCTCCTCTATCCATGGAATTTTCCAGGCAAGAATACTAGAGTGGGTTGCCATTCCCTTCTCCAGGGATCGTCCCGAGCCAAGGATCGAACCCACACCTCCTGTGTCTTCTGCCTTGAAGGCAGATTCTTTAACTGCTGAGCATCAGATGAAATAGGTAGGTTGCTAAGGAACAGAGGAAAATTCTTTAGATTTGGGTTGATGTTCTGTGCTATTGGAAGCCAAATCCAGAAAAAGTTTGCCCTTGACAAGCAGCAAATTACACCATATTGCCTAGTAAATATTTTAAAATAGAAAATTTATGTTTGCACACTTGAACGCTAAATTCTTAAATGGAGATTAAAGTGCACAGAAGAGGAAAATATGTAAGTCAGAATAGCTATAAAATACTAAACAGATTAGGGCATAGTTGCTTTCCTCCTTTTTAACTTCTGTGTAATTTGTAGTGTGTATAGCAATGTGAGCCCATTATAGTCTATCCAGTGTAATTAAAGAGATATTTCCTGCCAGTTGATCCTGTGGTGCCGCGGCAGGTTCACTCCTCCATATGTTGTCAGAACAGTCCTCTGTGTGTAGATTATAGAATCAATATGTTCAGAGGTTAATTCAGTGCAAGGCGTTAATTATGTGTGTAACCCTCCTTACAGCTCCTCACTTCTCTAACCCTCAAATGTTCTCGAAATAAATAATGAGAACAATTAAGAATTCATAAAAGGCACTTATTTTTCTCTTTGACATTTGTTATTATGTTTCCCAAATGTGAAGTGGTGAAAAGTCTCATCTATATTCCTGCTTAACAAATTTGCGTTCCATTTGAGCTCACAAAGAGGAAATTGCTGCTCTGTTTTGAATAACTTGCATGTAATTTCCAAATTCATTTAGTCTTTTTAAAGTAAGATAGAATTGTGCTATCCCAGGGGCAGAGTGGACATGTCAAAACCCGCGATGGGAAGTCAAATTGACCCCCCTGCATAGCCCTGGTCCCACTCTCGATCAAGTTGCATCTTAAAAGAATGAGCCTCGCATGGGGACAGACTTATGTGTGATGTTGACATAAGGTTACAAGCTACATGCTACGTCGCTCAGCTGTGTCTGACTCTGGACGGTAACCTGTGAGGCTCCTCTATCCATGGAATTTTCCAGGCAAGAATACTAGAGTGGGTAGCCGTGCCCTCCTCCAGGGGATCGTCCCGAGCCAAGGATCGAACCCACACCTCCTGTGTCTTCTGCCTTGAAGGCAGATTCTTTAACTGCTGAGCATCAGTATATGCTACAGAGGTGTGCAGAGAGGGGACTTCACCTCAGGGGGATTTGCTTTAAAGACTTGGGATTTGGAAAGCAGGGCCCATATTTTCCTTAGCAAAGTAGGACCTGGCTAGGATAAAACCCAGAGTGAACATCAGTTACAGTATTAGGTTTATTCTGTTTCAGTTTAGGGATAATACTGTAATTTAAAACTTTCATTACATCAAATACAAAGTAATTTCCCTCTTACACATGTGTATGACTAGCATTAATATGGTTTTGGAAATGCTCTGGTATTTCATGACAAATATCCGTTTAGATTATAATACAACTTTAGCATCTATGTGGTTAATGAAGATACATATCAGAGTACAAAATAAAGCAATCTATTGATTTATTTGTTTTCTCAAGTGTTGCTGTGAAGACAAATTGTGTATTTAGTTAAAAAAAATTCTTGGCACAGTGAAATAATAATATGCTTAAGGAGAACTTTAAATATCCTTATGAATAATTCTGATGAAAGTATTCCATAATCCTCTTTATTCAATTATACTAATTTACCAGGAAAATATTATCATTATTGTACTGTCCAAATCAAATTATAGGCAGTACTGATTAAACATATCATCACTATAAATTAATTTCTTACACACTATGGTAGAATTGAACATAACAAATTTATTCTGTAATTATGTAGATGCCATGTATACATCTATAATTGCTCAGCTGTGAATGAGCATGTGTTAATAATGGACTTTACCTTTTGTTGTTTTTCTTACCAGTCAATTCCCTTGTGGTAGTTGTTGCCATTAAAGAACTGGACTTCTTCAAATGTTTTGGGACTGGGTAGATTGCTGATGATGGAAGGGTGCATAAGAAGAAATAAATAAAGTGCTGTTGTTCCTATTACAAAAAAAGGAGGCAAAGGGTTATATGGCAATAAAAGACAAGGCAAATATTTTATTATTATTTTGGGGAGAGCTGTGCTGAGCAGCATGTGGGATCTTAGTTTCCTCAACCTGAGATTGAACCCGTGCCCCCTGCACTGGAAGTGGACCATCAAGGAAGTCACAAGACAAATATTTTAACAAAATTTTTGCTCAAAAAGTAATTTGCAAAAGACCAAATCATTCCAATGGCAAAATGATTTCCCAAAAATCAATTAAGTGCCTTTCATGTGGCAATGCTTTGAGTTATTCTTCATGAATCTATTGACCTAAACACCTCATTTAATATGAGTACACAGTCAAAGTCAGGCAGATGGATACAGCTAGGGGAGAAATACAGGAACTGGGTGGTTAAATTTCCCTCCTGAAGTCAGATGAGTGCCTAAAGTATCACAGACATCCTGCACAATACCCAAATTCCAATTAATACTATATTCAAATCAATTAAATTAAATCAATCTATTCAACAGATGCCAATCAGTGGAAACCTGTAACTGTAGTAGTGATTGGTGACAGCTCGTGATAAGAAAAATATATTTGCTGGCTTCAGTAGACTTAAGTGCATATGTGGACTTGAGTCAAGTAAACAGGTAATTGCACCATAGTGAGGGAGGTCCCATGGTGGGAGAAGAGGAGAGTGTTTTTCTAATGTATGAGAAAATGGGTGATTTAGACTTGGGAAGTCAGGGAAGGCTTCCTGGAGGAAACATTTTCTAAGATTATACCTTAAAACTGTAAGCATTTCCCATAAGGCTGAAACAGGAATGCAGTATTCTGGAAGACGGCCAGTTGAATGTCCTACCTTGACAAGCCTGGTAATGAAGCATTAGGCTGAACAGACTGGCTGGCATCACCCACTGAGTCTACACATCACAGAAGGCACAGATGTCACCTCTAAACCTGAGATAGGCCAGAAACTGAGGGCAGGAAGGCAGGAAGGACCTTGAAGAGACTAACTCTCATAAATCAAAATGGCCCTTACAGAAAAGGTTGTTTCTTTTGTAACATGGTACACCCTGCAGATTGTTCTTGGATTTCCAAGCCCCAGGAGATCATGGAATGAGCTATAAAGGTGAACTGGCAGAACAGCAATGATAGCAACTGGGGATCTGGAAGCATTGATCATCAGAGAATTATCTAGATAAAGAAAGCAACAACAGGTCTCAGGACACCTAAGAAATCCAGAATGAGTGGCTCCCAATGAAATGGGAGGGCAAAAATTAATAACTTCTCTTAAGGAGATTTAATTTTTATAGCATATAAAATACTATTTCCAATTTCTTTCGGTTGTCTTAGGAAAGTCAAAACCAGCTAAAAGCTTCATCACTTCCACAATGTACCAGTTATTGTCTTTATGAATACAACCAGCAAAGAGGAAAACCAAATCTATGCTTACTAACCTGTAACATTGCAATAGAACTGAGAAGTAGTAATATTCAAGGACAAATGATAGAAGATACGATTTTAAATAAAATTTTTAACAAAATTTTTTAAACTATTTTTTTGACTCTAAGTCATCATTTGTTTTCACCCATCTTTATTCTTTGGCCTTTGTGGGCCTCCCATCGCAGTGGCCTCTCTGGTTGCAGAGCACTGGCTCTGGGCACATGCACTCCAGAGCACTGGTTCGTAATTGGACACATCAGCTCAGCTGCTCCGCAGCAATGTGAGATCCTCCCCAGCCAGGGATCGAACCGGTTTCCCTTACATTGCAAGATGGACTCTTTACCCACTGGACCACCAGGGAAGCCCTTAACAAAATTTTATAACATAGAAATGTTTTATTTCTTTAGCAGCTATTCCAATGTTAGAATTGCTGTGAGGGAGTTGGTGGAAAATTAATGCACATTTTAAACAACAACAATGACAACAGAAGTGATATACGTGAAAACATGCTGATTTTTCTCCCTCCCTGCACATGTGTAACTTATTGTTGTAACAGAATTTATGTTCCTGGAGGAAGAAAAGATTTCAACAACCAATATCTAATAGTCTGGAAATTTTGCCCACAACTTTTAAAATGATCTACTTGCTTGTATTACAAATACCTTCATCTGGGCCAGGCTTATTTATTGTGACTGTTTGTTTTGTGTTATGGTTTGTGCACTCACTGATGAAAATGCTTCTAGTCAGAGTTGTGAATTCAAAATACAGCAAGTCAATAAAAAGTTTAATTAATCAGATCATGAGCTATAAAGGTGAACTGGCAGAACAGCAATGATAGCAACTGGGGATCTGGAAGCATTGATCATCAGAGAATTATCTAGATAAAGAAAGCAACAACAGGTCTCAGGACACCTAAGAAATCCAGAATGAGTGGCTCCCAATGAAATGGGAGGGCAAAAATTAATAACTTCTCTTAAGGAGATTTAATTTTTATAGCATATAAAATACTATTTCCAATTTCTTTCGGTTGTCTTAGGAAAGTCAAAACCAGCTAAAAGCTTCATCACTTCCACAATGTACCAGTTATTGTCTTTATGAATACAACCAGCAAAGAGGAAAACCAAATCTATGCTTACTAACCTGTAACATTGCAATAGAACTGAGAAGTAGTAATATTCAAGGACAAATGATAGAAGATACGATTTTAAATAAAATTTTTAACAAAATTTTTTAAACTATTTTTTTGACTCTAAGTCATCATTTGTTTTCACCCATCTTTATTCTTTGGCCTTTGTGGGCCTCCCATCGCAGTGGCCTCTCTGGTTGCAGAGCACTGGCTCTGGGCACATGCACTCCAGAGCACTGGTTCGTAATTGGACACATCAGCTCAGCTGCTCCGCAGCAATGTGAGATCCTCCCCAGCCAGGGATCGAACCGGTTTCCCTTACATTGCAAGATGGACTCTTTACCCACTGGACCACCAGGGAAGCCCTTAACAAAATTTTATAACATAGAAATGTTTTATTTCTTTAGCAGCTATTCCAATGTTAGAATTGCTGTGAGGGAGTTGGTGGAAAATTAATGCACATTTTAAACAACAACAATGACAACAGAAGTGATATACGTGAAAACATGCTGATTTTTCTCCCTCCCTGCACATGTGTAACTTATTGTTGTAACAGAATTTATGTTCCTGGAGGAAGAAAAGATTTCAACAACCAATATCTAATAGTCTGGAAATTTTGCCCACAACTTTTAAAATGATCTACTTGCTTGTATTACAAATACCTTCATCTGGGCCAGGCTTATTTATTGTGACTGTTTGTTTTGTGTTATGGTTTGTGCACTCACTGATGAAAATGCTTCTAGTCAGAGTTGTGAATTCAAAATACAGCAAGTCAATAAAAAGTTTAATTAATCAGAACATGAGCAAAGTATATAAAGCTGTCACATGTTGAAGAAAGTATAAAATATTCTAATTGGAAGTGTCATCTCAATGGTGAAATACTTTCACTCTCTTTTACTACATTCTTATACACTTGTCCTTCAGCCTATGAGAAAATATCACAGGGAAAAATGCCTAATAAGCCTTAGGTGCATCAGAGAATAAGTCCAAACCATATTTATACATAATGATTATTTGAAAACAAACAAACTACACAGATAGAGTATTTGAAGGTATTAATGACAGTGTTTCTGAAACAAAATCAATTCAAGGTTGATATTCAGTATAAAATAATTTGAATCAACCCAAAGTCCTCTTTTATAACATAATTCAGCAGTTTAGGCAAAGCCACTAAAAAGGGTAGAAATTAAAACCTGGATAATACAATTGTGACATATATGCTCAGAGTTGTCAGAAATGTGATGTCTGTTGAACAGCTTTAAAACTGATACTTAAAAGTTTAATCCATAAGTCTAATTATATGAGCAACTTTAGGGTCCTTTTAAAGAATCATGGTAGAAAGATGATCCACAGGGTGAAGAACAATTCAATAATGAACTTGCCTGTGTGTCTAAATATTTCACTAAGCCAAACTTAATCAAATACCATATGACAATGTGCTTTATGACAAAACAAAGAAACAGACTCAAAAATAAATGCAAACAGCACAGTTGATTACTCTTTCTTACCTGTTTTTTGTGGCCCAATTACAAGGAATTTTGGTAAGTGGTCACACGTTTTCTCTCTGGACCAGATGTCTTTGTGTCTTTTATCATCACATGGATTCTGCAAGAAGGAAGAATAATGAATCTTACCTTGTAATGAATGTCTGACCTGGTTCCATAAAAAGTCTTCAAAACATAGGATCAAATTCTTGCCCGATGCCCTAAAACTAGGAGCTAGACTTTGTTCTGGTTCTGATATCCCAATTGTTCACTTCTAAAATTGCACTTTACTTTCTTTCAAGGCTAGAGCAGCATCGAATCTCTCCTGCTGTCATCCTTCTGAGGTTTGGCTTAGTTCTAACTGCGGTGATTCACATTTTAACCTATGGATTCATGTTTTAAGTCTTTCTACCTGAGTCTTAACTTGTCTCTACTTGGTTTGAACACAGTTATTCAGCAATCTATCCTCTGCCCTAGTTATTCTTATTTGTTTCCCCTAGAGGTCTTTCGGAAAGCCATTCCTGAACTCTGGAGTTGGCCAACATTTTCTTTCCTTTTTACACTATATGCTATTCTCTGTTGATCCAGATAATCATAGTTTGGTCATAACCCCCAAGTGAATACCATGCATATCATTATTCTAGTCCCTACTTCCTTCCTGAACTCTAGCAATTTAACTTGCATATTGGGGCCATTATTGCATAGACATGTTGAGAAAATGACCCAACATAGATAGCCATATGTCTAATTTTATCTCCATCTTGGCCTTCTCCTACACCAGCCTCCATTCTGTTCCAGTTGAATGATCCAAATTTGTCATCCAATTCATGACACTTTTGAGAATTCAAGGGGTCCTTAGGACTTCCCTGGCGGTGCAGTGGATAAGAATCCGCCTGCTATTGCAGAGAACATGAGTTCAATCCCCAATGACTGGGAATTCCACATGCCTTAGAGCACTGGCCTGTCTGAGACAGCCATTGAGCCCGTACTCTACAGCTCTCGGGCTGCAACTACTGAAGCCTGTGTGCCCTAGAGCCCCTGCTGTCTCTGCAAGAAAAGAAGTCACTGCAATGAGAAGCCTGTGTGTTGCACAAAGAGTAGCCCCCACTGGCCACAGCTAGAGAAAGCCTGTAAAAAGCAACAAAGATCCAGAAGTCATAAATAAATTAATAACCTTAAAAAAGGGCAAATGAAAGTGACATAATTTTAAAAATATCTATTGATTGACAAAATGGTTCTATTATATTGGTAATATAATTAATAATTATAATCAAAAATTACTTTCACAAAATTCTTTCTCAAAAATATATGTTGTCTGAGAAAAGGGAGGGGGGTTCAGGTAGGAGGGGTCAGGGATATACCTGAGACTGTTTAAAACTAGGAGCTAGACTTTGTTCTGGTTCTGATATCCCAATTGTTCACTTCTAAAATTGCACTTTACTTTCTTTCAAGGCTAGAGCAGCATCGAATCTCTCCTGCTGTCATCCTTCTGAGGTTTGGCTTAGTTCTAACTGCGGTGATTCACATTTTAACCTATGGATTCATGTTTTAAGTCTTTCTACCTGAGTCTTAACTTGTCTCTACTTGGTTTGAACACAGTTATTCAGCAATCTATCCTCTGCCCTAGTTATTCTTATTTGTTTCCCCTAGAGGTCTTTCGGAAAGCCATTCCTGAACTCTGGAGTTGGCCAACATTTTCTTTCCTTTTTACACTATATGCTATTCTCTGTTGATCCAGATAATCATAGTTTGGTCATAACCCCCAAGTGAATACCATGCATATCATTATTCTAGTCCCTACTTCCTTCCTGAACTCTAGCAATTTAACTTGCATATTGCGTGCCATTATTGCATAGACATGTTGAGAAAATGACCCAACATAGATAGCCATATGTCTAATTTTATCTCCATCTTGGCCTTCTCCTACACCAGCCTCCATTCTGTTCCAGTTGAATGATCCAAATTTGTCATCCAATTCATGACACTTTTGAGAATTCAAGGGGTCCTTAGGACTTCCCTGGCGGTGCAGTGGATAAGAATCCGCCTGCTATTGCAGAGAACATGAGTTCAATCCCCAATGACTGGGAATTCCACATGCCTTAGAGCACTGGCCTGTCTGAGACAGCCATTGAGCCCGTACTCTACAGCTCTCGGGCTGCAACTACTGAAGCCTGTGTGCCCTAGAGCCCCTGCTGTCTCTGCAAGAAAAGAAGTCACTGCAATGAGAAGCCTGTGTGTTGCACAAAGAGTAGCCCCCACTGGCCACAGCTAGAGAAAGCCTGTAAAAAGCAACAAAGATCCAGAAGTCATAAATAAATTAATAACCTTAAAAAAGGGCAAATGAAAGTGACATAATTTTAAAAATATCTATTGATTGACAAAATGGTTCTATTATATTGGTAATATAATTAATAATTATAATCAAAAATTACTTTCACAAAATTCTTTCTCAAAAATATATGTTGTCTGAGAAAAGGGAGGGGGGTTCAGGTAGGAGGGGTCAGGGATATACCTGAGACTGTTTTGGGATTATGCATAGCTGTAAACAATAAAGCTCTGTAAAGACCTATAACAATAACTTTGCTGTACACCTGAAACTAATGCAACATTGTAAATCAACTGAACTCCAATTAAAAAAAAAAAGGTCAAACAAGATGCCAAATTTTAACTAATGATTAAAAGGAAAAAAATAATCATTTTGTATTTATTATACAAATACTAAAAATGGCATAAGATAACCAGTCATTCATGGCTTGTATTTACTTACTTAAATCAGGTTTTCTAGCCATATCTGCTCTAATATTATGTCACCCGAGTTCCTCTGAAGAATGTTTTCACTAAACCAACCGAATTTCAGGGGGCTATCATCTTGACCAGCTTTTAGAAACCAGTGGTCTGCAGCATGTGGTGACCTGCCTTCCAAAGTAAAGGGTGAGTACTGTACTTTACACCTCCTCTTACTGAGATAGAGGGGCTTCCCTGGTGGCTCACATGGTAAAGAATCTGCCTGCCATGCGGGAGACCCATGTTCCATTCCTGGGTTGGGAAGATCCCTTGGAGGAGGGAATGGCAATCCACTCCAGTATTCTTGCGTGGAGAATTCGATGGACCAAGGAACATGGACGGCTACAGTCTATGGGTTCCCAAAGAGTTGGACAGGACTGAAAGACTAATGCTTTGACTTTCACTAAGATACAAGCACAGTGCTGGATAGGCTTCTTTGGGTTTTGGACTTTTTTTTTTTTGCCCTAGGAAATACTGTTCTGAGTCACTGACTGAATGATGCAGAAACCGGATGGTTTTGAGTGGAATCCAGAACAAGTAAGAACCCTGCAATAGACATGGTACCATGGCATCTATGGTATAAAGGATGCCAAAGAGACTATTGGTCAAGTCCCAGAGGAGAATCACACTGTACACCCTTAAGGTACTGCAGCGAATGGTTCAAACATTAGCCCCTGGGATGCTGCTGAGCCCTGGAAAAGATGTTTGTCATGGGCTTTCAAAGTAATCATATGGCCACAACTTCCTATCATAAGCTAATGCACTGACTTACCAGCCAAATCATAAGTTCAGGTATACCTAGTAGCTATTCATTGTAAGATGGGGAGATACATCTGGAACTGACGTGAAGAAGACACAAAGGCTACAAGTAAACTTTGCAAGCAAGCGCCCAGAACCCATGTTACCTATCATTATTCACTGATGTCTCTACATCAGCTGTAAACAATAAAGCTCTGTAAAGACCTATAACAATAACTTTGCTGTACACCTGAAACTAATGCAACATTGTAAATCAACTGAACTCCAATTAAAAAAGGTCAAACAAGATGCCAAATTTTAACTAATGATTAAAAGGAAAAAAATAATCATTTTGTATTTATTATACAAATACTAAAAATGGCATAAGATAACCAGTCATTCATGGCTTGTATTTACTTACTTAAATCAGGTTTTCTAGCCATATCTGCTCTAATATTATGTCACCCGAGTTCCTCTGAAGAATGTTTTCACTAAACCAACCGAATTTCAGGGGGCTATCATCTTGACCAGCTTTTAGAAACCAGTGGTCTGCAGCATGTGGTGACCTGCCTTCCAAAGTAAAGGGTGAGTACTGTACTTTACACCTCCTCTTACTGAGATAGAGGGGCTTCCCTGGTGGCTCACATGGTAAAGAATCTGCCTGCCATGCGGAGACCCATGTTCCATTCCTGGGTTGGGAAGATCCCTTGGAGGAGGGAATGGCAATCCACTCCAGTATTCTTGCGTGGAGAATTCGATGGACCAAGGAACATGGACGGCTACAGTCTATGGGTTCCCAAAGAGTTGGACAGGACTGAAAGACTAATGCTTTGACTTTCACTAAGATACAAGCACAGTGCTGGATAGGCTTCTTTGGGTTTTGGACTTTTTTTTTTTTGCCCTAGGAAATACTGTTCTGAGTCACTGACTGAATGATGCAGAAACCGGATGGTTTTGAGTGGAATCCAGAACAAGTAAGAACCCTGCAATAGACATGGTACCATGGCATCTATGGTATAAAGGATGCCAAAGAGACTATTGGTCAAGTCCCAGAGGAGAATCACACTGTACACCCTTAAGGTACTGCAGCGAATGGTTCAAACATTAGCCCCTGGGATGCTGCTGAGCCCTGGAAAAGATGTTTGTCATGGGCTTTCAAAGTAATCATATGGCCACAACTTCCTATCATAAGCTAATGCACTGACTTACCAGCCAAATCATAAGTTCAGGTATACCTAGTAGCTATTCATTGTAAGATGGGGAGATACATCTGGAACTGACGTGAAGAAGACACAAAGGCTACAAGTAAACTTTGCAAGCAAGCGCCCAGAACCCATGTTACCTATCATTATTCACTGATGTCTCTACATCAGTTCATTCCTATAGTTTCATGGAAGGTCCCCTATAACCTGCTAGAGAAGAGGGGGAACTCAAACTTGGTTTTGTGACTAGGCTGACCCATATGCTGGTAGAAGCCGAAAGTGGACTGCTGCTGCCCTAGAAGCTCCATTCTGGGAGTGGTTAAGAGAAAGTGTCCAGTTGGCAGAGTTATGGATAGTATCTTGGGCTAGTTACATTTCTGTGGTTAGACCAGTAGCCCAAGGCAAGGATATAGCCAACTAAAGGAAGTTAAAGGGGCAAGATAGAAGTATTAGGGCTGGCAACTTAGGAAGAAGTATTTGGATGGACTCACTGCTGCTGTCACTGAGTTACTAAGTTGTGTCCAACCCTTTGTGACCCCATGAACTGTAGCATGCCAGTCTTCCCTGTCCTTTACTATCTCCCAAAGTTTGCTCAAACTCATGTCCATTGATTTGGTGATGGCATCCAACCATCTCATTCTCTGTTGTCCCCTTCTCCTCCTATCCTTAATCTTTTTCAGAATCAGACTCTTTTCCAATGAGTCAGTTCTTTACATCAGGTGACCAAAGCATTAGAGCTTCAGTTTCAGCATTTGCCCTTACAGAGACTATTCAGGATTGATTTCCTTTAGGATTAACTGGTTTGATCTCCTTGCTGTCCAAGGGATTCTTCAGTATTACAGTTCAAAAGCATAAGTTCTTAGGGACTTAACCTTCTTTATGGTTCAGCTCTCATATCCACATATGACTACTGGAGAAATCATAGCTTTGGCTATTTGGACCTTTGTTGGCAAAGTGATGTCTTTGCTTTTTAATACACCTTCTAGGTTTGTCTTCCATTTCCACTAGGCTTCCCCTTTTTGGATGTATCCATATAGTGACCAAAAAGTGCAATGATCTTTGTATTGCCCATTAATGTACACCAGAGAGTACCCAGTGTGGGAGAAGTGCTACATAATCCAGCAGTCAGATGACTCAGCCAGTTCCCACCATTCCCACACATTACTAACCTCTGTCCTCAGCCAACCCAGTGCTGAAGCAAGGAGATATGAATGGAGAAGCTGTGAAAGCAAGATGGAAGCCATTCATTGGCTTCCTTCCCCCAAGTCTCCTTTAGTTACAGCTATTGCTGAACACCTGACCCCTCAGTAACAGAGATTAGTTCTAAGTTCCAGAACAGCACTGTCCTACCACTTGGTAGAAAATTGACTGTGTTGGACACTTCCATCCTGAAAATGGCAGTGACGCATCTTGATCCGAGCTCACACATATTCAGAGTAAAAACTTGCCTTCTTATCTTACATAGGCTTGGACATCATTACTCTGTGAGACCTCACAACATGTCTGACTAATTGACATGGTTTCTCACATAATACTGCTTTAGATGGAACCACACCTGACAAAAGAAGTGTCGCTTATGCCCATGAGAGTCACTGGTTATATCATGCTTCACCATCCAGAGATTCTCACTTTACAAACTAGGGAAAGACCACATGAAGAATGCAGTTGAGGTACCAGCTTGGAGATGCTTTGTACTTCTTAAATGAAAAGCTATTGGTTGGTGCTAGAGACTATATTTCAGAATCTCTTGAATTTCGCTTATTTCATATGAATCACTTCAGTTTAACTAAACCAAAATGATGTAAAAATAAAGTCACTCTTCCTAGACTTTCCCTTTTCTAATTACTACCAGCTGTAAAACAGCTACAATTGTACCATGTGCCTTGGACTCAGAAGTGAACACCTGTATATACGTTGAATACCTGCCAACCTGGGGCCCTGGATAACCATGTAGAACAGAGCTGTCTAACTCTCCTAGACTGCTTTCCCATTTTTCAGACAGTTGTATGAGAGTGAAATATCTATTTCATTTAGCCCTGTCTTTTGGAATGCCATCCTTATAGTGACCACAATGCAATGATCTTTGTATTGCCCATTAATGTACACCAGAGAGTACCCAGTGTGGGAGAAGTGCTACATAATCCAGCAGTCAGATGACTCAGCCAGTTCCCACCATTCCCACACATTACTAACCTCTGTCCTCAGCCAACCCAGTGCTGAAGCAAGGAGATATGAATGGAGAAGCTGTGAAAGCAAGATGGAAGCCATTCATTGGCTTCCTTCCCCCAAGTCTCCTTTAGTTACAGCTATTGCTGAACACCTGACCCCTCAGTAACAGAGATTAGTTCTAAGTTCCAGAACAGCACTGTCCTACCACTTGGTAGAAAATTGACTGTGTTGGACACTTCCATCCTGAAAATGGCAGTGACGCATCTTGATCCGAGCTCACACATATTCAGAGTAAAAACTTGCCTTCTTATCTTACATAGGCTTGGACATCATTACTCTGTGAGACCTCACAACATGTCTGACTAATTGACATGGTTTCTCACATAATACTGCTTTAGATGGAACCACACCTGACAAAAGAAGTGTCGCTTATGCCCATGAGAGTCACTGGTTATATCATGCTTCACCATCCAGAGATTCTCACTTTACAAACTAGGGAAAGACCACATGAAGAATGCAGTTGAGGTACCAGCTTGGAGATGCTTTGTACTTCTTAAATGAAAAGCTATTGGTTGGTGCTAGAGACTATATTTCAGAATCTCTTGAATTTCGCTTATTTCATATGAATCACTTCAGTTTAACTAAACCAAAATGATGTAAAAATAAAGTCACTCTTCCTAGACTTTCCCTTTTCTAATTACTACCAGCTGTAAAACAGCTACAATTGTACCATGTGCCTTGGACTCAGAAGTGAACACCTGTATATACGTTGAATACCTGCCAACCTGGGGCCCTGGATAACCATGTAGAACAGAGCTGTCTAACTCTCCTAGACTGCTTTCCCATTTTTCAGACAGTTGTATGAGAGTGAAATATCTATTTCATTTAGCCCCTGTCTTTTTGGAATGCCATCCTTATAGTGACATTGCCCATATTCTCACTCAGTGTGTTTCAAAGCACTTGTCTGTGAGAAGTTAAAAAAATTATGTCACAGTGTGAATTACTGCACTATGTGCTTCAATAAGGATATTCTACTATGGGAACAAAAAAGAAGATTCTGGATGAAGCAACTGGCTGGTATAGATTGCTTATCTCATGGTGAATCAGCAACAAATAATTCAAGCCTGTTCATGAACCTCTGCCTGCAAGGCAGGAAACCTGGATTTGATCCCTGGGTGAGGAAGACCCCCTGGAGAAGAGAATGGCAACCCACTCCAGTATTCTTGCCTGGAGAGTTCCATGGACAGAGAAGCCTGGAAGGCTACAGTCCATGGGGCTGCAAAGAATCAGGCATGACTGAGCGACTAATACTTTGAGTAGCATCGAAGTAACAACTGTCAAGACAACCTAAAGCTTCAGTTCCACTGTATTCAGTATTATAGATATACTCATACCTGCACCTGAACCTTTGAATCATTTATATTTCTGTGCAATGCGCTTACTTTTTCCCTGCAATTCAGGGTGAAAATCTTGCTAGTTCTTCTCACAGAAGCTAATATCTACCATAAATCTTTCCTACTTATTTTGTAGGGGCAGTAGAACTCCATTGTTAAGAGTGTGTGCTCAGGAGGAGATGGCCTGTGTCTTAAGCAAGTTTCCCAAACATTAGATTTCTTTCATTAGATTTCTTATCCAGAAAATAATGATTGATATTGTCTACCAGGTATGGTTGTTGAGAACACTAAATGAGCCATTATATTTAAAACAATTAAATCATGCTCTATAAAAGAAAGTGCATATTTTGTAACCCCACATTAACTCTCCCCTCCCTCTTTGTTCAGATTAGGTGGGCAACTGTAGCAGTAGAGAGTACTCTTGCTGATGGACTGGTTTATTGCAGATATCCATCCTGAGAGCTGACTTCCTGCTGTAGAAGCAGCCAAGCTAGACTTCCGGGACACGTGAGCTACTGGAGAGATAACCATGTAGAACAGAGCTGTCTAACTCTCCTAGACTGCTTTCCCATTTTTCAGACAGTTGTATGAGAGTGAAATATCTATTTCATTTAGCCCCTGTCTTTTTGGAATGCCATCCTTATAGTGACATTGCCCATATTCTCACTCAGTGTGTTTCAAAGCACTTGTCTGTGAGAAGTTAAAAAAATTATGTCACAGTGTGAATTACTGCACTATGTGCTTCAATAAGGATATTCTACTATGGGAACAAAAAAGAAGATTCTGGATGAAGCAACTGGCTGGTATAGATTGCTTATCTCATGGTGAATCAGCAACAAATAATTCAAGCCTGTTCATGAACCTCTGCCTGCAAGGCAGGAAACCTGGATTTGATCCCTGGGTGAGGAAGACCCCCTGGAGAAGAGAATGGCAACCCACTCCAGTATTCTTGCCTGGAGAGTTCCATGGACAGAGAAGCCTGGAAGGCTACAGTCCATGGGGCTGCAAAGAATCAGGCATGACTGAGCGACTAATACTTTGAGTAGCATCGAAGTAACAACTGTCAAGACAACCTAAAGCTTCAGTTCCACTGTATTCAGTATTATAGATATACTCATACCTGCACCTGAACCTTTGAATCATTTATATTTCTGTGCAATGCGCTTACTTTTTCCCTGCAATTCAGGGTGAAAATCTTGCTAGTTCTTCTCACAGAAGCTAATATCTACCATAAATCTTTCCTACTTATTTTGTAGGGGCAGTAGAACTCCATTGTTAAGAGTGTGTGCTCAGGAGGAGATGGCCTGTGTCTTAAGCAAGTTTCCCAAACATTAGATTTCTTTCATTAGATTTCTTATCCAGAAAATAATGATTGATATTGTCTACCAGGTATGGTTGTTGAGAACACTAAATGAGCCATTATATTTAAAACAATTAAATCATGCTCTATAAAAGAAAGTGCATATTTTGTAACCCCACATTAACTCTCCCCTCCCTCTTTGTTCAGATTAGGTGGGCAACTGTAGCAGTAGAGAGTACTCTTGCTGATGGACTGGTTTATTGCAGATATCCATCCTGAGAGCTGACTTCCTGGTCCTTGTCAGAAGCAGCCAAGCTAGACTTCCGGGACACGTGAGCTACTGGAGAGAAAACAGCTTGAAGTTTCTTTAGGCAACTTGAAGTTATAGACTCTTCTACCAGATGACCCCCCAACTCCTATATTGTCCCAATTCAGTTTACTACTGAAAGTTTTTTTTTTTTTTTTGCATTTATTACATTTAATGGGTTTCCCAGGTAGCACGGTGGTAAAGAATGTGTCTGCCAATGCAAGAGAAGCAAGAGACACAGCTTTGATCCCAGGGTCAGGAAGATCCTCTGGAGAAGGAAATGGTGACCCACCCCAGTATTCTTGCCTGAAAAATTACATGGACAGAGGAGCCTGGAGGGCTACAGTCCAGAGGGCTAAGATATTTTAACATAATCTAGGTACATTTACTGCTTGCTCGGAAAGCTTTTTCAAAGTGCTATTTTATTTTAACTTATTTTTAAAAAATCTTTGCGTTTTGTATTGGAGTATAACTGATTAACAATGGTATAGTAGTTTTAGATGAACAGCAAAGGGACTCAGCCATACATACACATGGATCCATTCTCTCCTAAACTCCCCTCCCATCCTATTTTAGGATATTCTTGCTATTTGGCTCCTGCCACTCATCGAGGTCATTATTTAAGCACTCGTTGTCATTCAGGGCTCAACTCAAGTATCACCCTGTGAAAGAGGCCTTCCTTGATGACTAGACCCAAAGCTCTTCCTCCCATTTCTGTCTCTCTATAAGAGCTTCCTGTCATATTTTCTTCACTGCATTTCAGTACCTGAAATTGTTTTATTCAAGTGTGTGTTTCTAGTAATAGTATGTGATATGCATACTAACAGTATAGTGATATTTATAATAATTTTATTCAACTTGGATAGAAGTTTTCTGAAGAGAAGACCTCTAATATGCAAGAGCTGCTTGATAATTATGGACTGAATGACTACCTTTGTTAGGAGGGGCACTGTACACATTTAGTAATAAACATAAGCAGGTTTTAATAAATGTTTGAAAACTAACATAATATAAACTGTATAGATATTTTACTTCCCAAACACTGACAAAAAATTTCAGTCTCCAGTGATGTCCTTCATGGTTACCCCAGATGCTAGTTCTTGCTATTTACTCATATCATCACTGTAAAACTTTAGTCTTTATTGTCCTCATATTATCATTTAACTGCTTCATTTGCAAAGCAATATTTTTGATATTAAGCAATAGGAAGGCAGTTTCAGTGACCTATTCTTATTGAGTTTCCCCATACTCAACAAAAAATAGATCTCAAGAGTAGGTGTTCAGTTCATTTGCTCAAATGGTTCCTTTATGCTTAGCAAAGTGAATGAGCAAATTCACTGCTTATTCAGTGCCACTGCTGAAAATTAGAGTTTTTTGTGAAACCTCTCTTGGTTCTATATGTTTAACTAGAACTCTTTTTTCTTTACTACAATACGCATGGCTTTGCCATATGAATTTCTGCATGCAAAACTGGTGAAACAAAATTTTCACAGAAATATACAGACTGATAAGACTTGGAAAGAGCCTGACTCTAACACATAGATGGATAAATGCTTGTTTTGGTAGACAAAGACACTAGTTATTTTAGTTGTACTTTTCCAGGAAATTGCATGGATAAGAGTAAACTCTCATGTAAAATTACCTGGGTGCTAAGATGGGTCTCCCAGGTGGCTCAGGCAGTAAAGAACATGCCCACAATGCAGGATACCTGGGTTCGATCCCTGGGTCAGACAAATCCCTAGAGAAGAGAATGGCTATCCACTCCAGTATTCTTGCCTAGAGAATTTCATTGACGAAAAGACTGACCAGCTACAATCCATGGGGTTGCAAACAGCACCTAACACATGGACAAGATATTACAGTACTTTCTGTTTCAAATGTTTTTTATTATTTCAATTTATATTACTTCAGTTTCTCCTGTAGATATCTTATAATTGGGGACACTTGTATACATTGACCTAGACAAACTTTCTTTCTAACTGCATTCCTTCTATGTTAGGCTATTTTACAGCTATTGGGATGCCCATATTTCTTCTTTTATCTCTTTTCTTGACATTTCTTCTTGTATCTGTTAATCATGGCTTTAATAACAGGATGTCTGCATTTCCTACTTTATATTCCAAAAATGTTTGTTTAGAGTTTTCCTACTCTGACCCTCCTTTTATTGTCTGAATAACAGCTAACCTAATATTTAGCTTTTATTGATCACCTTCTATATTCCAGGCACTTGTTTGACATAGATTATTTCTAATCCTCAAAGCAACCTGGCAAGACAGATATTATTATCCCATCTTTATAGCTGGGGAAGCTGAGATACAAGTTGTTTTATTTAGGTCTTGCTGAAGGTGACACAGCCCATTAGTCTTAGATTTGAAATCCAAAGCTGGGATTGTCTCTGCAGTTAAATTCTGTGTGTGCGTATGTGTGTGTGTGTGTGTGTGTGTGTGTGTATCAGAGATGGCTGAACAGGGAGAAGATTCTGCAATGATTATGAAGAAAAGGATGCATTTGCATGTACTTTCATATTTTATTCCATTTTTGCTATTTTAACTCTAAAGGTCAAAAACTGATAAAACAATTATATCCCTACATAATTGTTTCCCACATATCTGAAATGGTTACACACTGTAATGCAGTTTTTAGTATCTAGTATTATAGATATGCTGAAACTTTGAAAAGTCATTCAGTTAAAACTGCTTTAGGCAGTGGATATGATAATAGTGCCAGTATTGTGAAAATGCATGCCAGTAGCTCTCACACAGGTAAAGGGGCTGCAGATGGGTTTTGTGTGTGGAATATATGATGAGTTAGATTTACCTGTAGGTCAACATAAGCAGAGTGGACAGGAGACTCCTTGAAGTGATTCACCAGACTTAGAAAGGGCAGTACATTCTGACGAAAGCGTGTTACTAAGAAGGGTGTGAACACTCAGATTTATCCTCTCTAATTAAGTAAAAATTTCAAATTTACTTTCAAGTTAAAAATACACATACTTAAAAAAAAATCACACCACTGTCCTTATCCTGAAGTTTATTTTTTATAGAATAATGAAAATATCTTTTATTTTCATTAGATCCGGTTATTCCAACGTACCTGCCTTTTCTCTACTAACAATTTGCTCTACTCACAGCTTCTCCACACCCTTCTCTGAGAAGGGCACCATAAAATTATCAATTAGACTGATTATCCTCTCTCAAGTCATGTGTCTTTTCCACATAACTAGGAAATCTCTAGACCTTAATAGCCAAAACATTAAAATCACCCAGTGTTCATGGTAATTAGAAACATTTCCCGGTTATTGGTTTAATCTCCCTTGCCTCTGCTTGCCTTCTGCTACTCTGACCTCACTGTTTAAAGGAGAGTGCTAGGAAAGGTGTTTTTTGTTTTTCTTTTTAAGCTATTCTGCTTCCTCCTATCTGGTTGTGTTGTTTTAAATTTTCTTTGGCTTATTAAGTTTGGCCGTGTACACATGTTTAAAGAAAATCCTTTTCTAAATCTGCATTATACAAGCTGGTGACTTTCAATTTTTTGTCTCTCAATGTCATTTAAGCCTAATAAAATTCACGTACACTAATGAAGAATTTTAATAGGTTAGGGATATATATCCTAAGTGCTTCAATCAGCAAATCCTTAATGAGAAACTCGGAGACACACACCGTCTTTACAAAGACTTGATTCTACTTGCACACCATGTAAGCCAAGAAGTCCATCAGCTCCTTGGAAAAGCCTTTCCTTTCTGCAGGCACTGATCCATAATGAATGCCCTCTCCATAGAACTCTGGTAGCACGAATAGTCTGGTTCTTCAGACTTTTCTACCATAGTACTCTGATTTACAGAGGGCATCGATGCCAGCCTCTGGTGGTAGGCTTGGTACAAGGGGCTTGTGATTCATGAGTGGATCCATGGTCATAGTGCTATAAGAGTGTCTTTAAGCATAAATCATCTCTGATTTATCCTAAACACCTGTGTATTCTTCACTGTATTGCACATCTTTTACTTCAATAAATTCACATTATTTGTGTTTTCCCATGGGATATACTCAAATGTACAATTGACTTCAGGGTAAAGTGACAAGCTCCCTCTTTGGTCCTGAGTTATGTTCAAGTGTGAATGCACACTCTTGTATGAAATACCAAAAAAATATTTTCATTAGATCCGGTTATTCCAACGTACCTGCCTTTTCTCTACTAACAATTTGCTCTACTCACAGCTTCTCCACACCCTTCTCTGAGAAGGGCACCATAAAATTATCAATTAGACTGATTATCCTCTCTCAAGTCATGTGTCTTTTCCACATAACTAGGAAATCTCTAGACCTTAATAGCCAAAACATTAAAATCACCCAGTGTTCATGGTAATTAGAAACATTTCCCGGTTATTGGTTTAATCTCCTTGCCTCTGCTTGCCTTCTGCTACTCTGACCTCACTGTTTAAAGGAGAGTGCTAGGAAAGGTGTTTTTTGTTTTTCTTTTTAAGCTATTCTGCTTCCTCCTATCTGGTTGTGTTGTTTTAAATTTTCTTTGGCTTATTAAGTTTGGCCGTGTACACATGTTTAAAGAAAATCCTTTTCTAAATCTGCATTATACAAGCTGGTGACTTTCAATTTTTTGTCTCTCAATGTCATTTAAGCCTAATAAAATTCACGTACACTAATGAAGAATTTTAATAGGTTAGGGATATATATCCTAAGTGCTTCAATCAGCAAATCCTTAATGAGAAACTCGGAGACACACACCGTCTTTACAAAGACTTGATTCTACTTGCACACCATGTAAGCCAAGAAGTCCATCAGCTCCTTGGAAAAGCCTTTCCTTTCTGCAGGCACTGATCCATAATGAATGCCCTCTCCATAGAACTCTGGTAGCACGAATAGTCTGGTTCTTCAGACTTTTCTACCATAGTACTCTGATTTACAGAGGGCATCGATGCCAGCCTCTGGTGGTAGGCTTGGTACAAGGGGCTTGTGATTCATGAGTGGATCCATGGTCATAGTGCTATAAGAGTGTCTTTAAGCATAAATCATCTCTGATTTATCCTAAACACCTGTGTATTCTTCACTGTATTGCACATCTTTTACTTCAATAAATTCACATTATTTGTGTTTTCCCATGGGATATACTCAAATGTACAATTGACTTCAGGGTAAAGTGACAAGCTCCCTCTTTGGTCCTGAGTTATGTTCAAGTGTGAATGCACACTCTTGTATGAAATACCATATATTATTATTTATGGGTTTATGAATATGCTGTCAGGGAATCTGGGTAATCAACTTAATGAAAGAAACTCTATTTTTAAACTTATGAATAGGTTGGTCTCACAGAATATATTCACTCAAAGTATATTAAAGTTATCCAACATTTCTGTAGGGCACACACATACAATTCAGTTTTTATCGCTATACTTGAAAATATAGTTATTTTACAGTCATCAAGTATAACTGTTATTTTACAGTTATTTTTGACTCATCAAGTATGAATGTATTATAACTTTTAATTTTATTTTTGTTTGCTATCTGTAAGTAGTTTTTCCATGATGAAACCTTAGTAAGTTACTTGTTTGGAGAATTTGACACCTGACAAGACCATATTTGCAACTGACTGATGGGAGAAGGAAAATCCATCACCATTTCTGGATGTCAGAATGTCTGACAGCCTTGTGTAAGCAAAGTTGTGAAGTGGCTCATTGTAAACTGAAGAACTAAAATACTGAAAGAATTAAAATTGTGAGGAATTACCTGACTATTTGGGAAGAATTCCTGAAAGGTTTAAATACTATTCTGAATTAAGAGGAGAAACATAACACTGTGACACATAAATCTACCTGCTGACTAGGAAAATATGTCAGATGATGATGAAGTCTGCACCACTGCTCTGAGTGTGAAGTGATAGATCTGTTCTGGCTATTTCACTAGAAAGGCTAAATAGATGAATAAATGGACACGAAGAATGTGAAATTATAGCACTCTTATTTCCCCATACGTGGGGGTACTTAGACATCAGAGTTCGTTTAAACTCAAGGTCTCACCCACAAACACTTTCTAGCACTATTTCTTTGAAGGTCTCTTTTTTTTCCTCCCATAGCCATGAAGCTAATCAGGGCTTCCCTCTCTCATTGCTATATTATTACCTAACTTCTGCTCCTTGCTATTCTTACTTGTCATGAAACAAAAACTTCTGGTATAATCCTTTTGGCCAACTTTTACTTGTCATGAAAACAAAAACTTCTGGGATATACTCAAATGTACAATTGACTTCAGGGTAAAGTGACAAGCTCCCTCTTTGGTCCTGAGTTATGTTCAAGTGTGAATGCACACTCTTGTATGAAATACCATATATTATTATTTATGGGTTTATGAATATGCTGTCAGGGAATCTGGGTAATCAACTTAATGAAAGAAACTCTATTTTAAACTTATGAATAGGTTGGTCTCACAGAATATATTCACTCAAAGTATATTAAAGTTATCCAACATTTCTGTAGGGCACACACATACAATTCAGTTTTTATCGCTATACTTGAAAATATAGTTATTTTACAGTCATCAAGTATAACTGTTATTTTACAGTTATTTTTGACTCATCAAGTATGAATGTATTATAACTTTTAATTTTATTTTTGTTTGCTATCTGTAAGTAGTTTTTCCATGATGAAACCTTAGTAAGTTACTTGTTTGGAGAATTTGACACCTGACAAGACCATATTTGCAACTGACTGATGGGAGAAGGAAAATCCATCACCATTTCTGGATGTCAGAATGTCTGACAGCCTTGTGTAAGCAAAGTTGTGAAGTGGCTCATTGTAAACTGAAGAACTAAAATACTGAAAGAATTAAAATTGTGAGGAATTACCTGACTATTTGGGAAGAATTCCTGAAAGGTTTAAATACTATTCTGAATTAAGAGGAGAAACATAACACTGTGACACATAAATCTACCTGCTGACTAGGAAAATATGTCAGATGATGATGAAGTCTGCACCACTGCTCTGAGTGTGAAGTGATAGATCTGTTCTGGCTATTTCACTAGAAAGGCTAAATAGATGAATAAATGGACACGAAGAATGTGAAATTATAGCACTCTTATTTCCCCATACGTGGGGGTACTTAGACATCAGAGTTCGTTTAAACTCAAGGTCTCACCCACAAACACTTTCTAGCACTATTTCTTTGAAGGTCTCTTTTTTTTCCTCCCATAGCCATGAAGCTAATCAGGGCTTCCCTCTCTCATTGCTATATTATTACCTAACTTCTGCTCCTTGCTATTCTTACTTGTCATGAAAAACAAAAACTTCTGGTATAATCCTTTTTTGGCCAACATTTAAAAAAGTGTCTCACTTTCGTCTTTAGAACACACAGATAGTTGCTCCTTGTTGCCTATCAAACCCCAATTACTCTGAGAGCTCTCACAGATTTCCTGGCTGGCTTGTACATGCGCCTTAAGGTTATGTCCCATTGCACACCTACTCTTATCAAGAAACAAGCGTGCCACTCTTACTGTTTTTTGTGCACACACACACAAACCCTCTGCTTGTGCTTATGCACTATGAGATTTTAATGATGGTAGCTAAAACGCTATTATGCTAGGTTCTAGATTACGAACACAAATGAATAAACAGTCTCACCCATTTAAGGTTTGCATGGGCTGGTATTGGACAAGCAAAAGGGTCTGCAATACCATAGGGGAAATGGTAATAATAGAGTCATCAATAAGGTACAGAGAGGAAAAACATGAAGACAAATTTATGATGTAATTTGTTCACATAACCAGGAGTTATAATGGTTTGTAAATTCCATGACGGCAAAGACCTCTCTTTTTATTATGCAGGTATTTCAAAAGCATCAGTTGCATAAATTCATTCCATCCTGTGCTTCTAAAGTCACAAGGCATTCCTGATATTTCAGTCTACACAGACAATTGATGGTAGAATATATTTATTATTCTAAACAGAAAACTACCATCTTGTGGTGTGGTTGAGACTAAAGTGGAGTTCCAGGAATATGGCTACTTGAGCTTCAGTTCTGGCTTGTCCCTTGCCCCTAATAAGCCAAGCAACTTAGAATGAGACATTGAACCTCCTCAGGTGTCTAAAATGAATAGGTTGAACTAGATGCCTCTAATGTCTCCTGCTCCTACATTCCCTAAGTCTCCACTTCAGCCCCACCACAGAGGATCTACAACGTCTGGATCATGAGACCTTGTGATTTGTTTATGTCACAGACATTCAGATCTCATCATTTCTAAGCTGGAGTTGGGTGATTTCACAGTGAGAATTCACTAAGGTGTTAATTCTCTAAGGTTAGCACACTGGCTTTGTTCCCCTGTTTCTTTAATCCTGGGGATGTTGTCCTGGAAAGAGAGAAGCTGCAGCTCTTTGAGCATTCCCTTGGTCACACAGGCCGGGAAGGAATCCGCATCATGCTTGGCACGTTTATTGATAGTGAGGCCCTGGAGTGATTGACTGGAGATTGAGACTGAGCTAACCTGACAGCTTGAGAAAACATCGTGTCTCACTTTCGTCTTTAGAACACACAGATAGTTGCTCCTTGTTGCCTATCAAACCCCAATTACTCTGAGAGCTCTCACAGATTTCCTGGCTGGCTTGTACATGCGCCTTAAGGTTATGTCCCATTGCACACCTACTCTTATCAAGAAACAAGCGTGCCACTCTTACTGTTTTTTGTGCACACACACACAAACCCTCTGCTTGTGCTTATGCACTATGAGATTTTAATGATGGTAGCTAAAACGCTATTATGCTAGGTTCTAGATTACGAACACAAATGAATAAACAGTCTCACCCATTTAAGGTTTGCATGGGCTGGTATTGGACAAGCAAAAGGGTCTGCAATACCATAGGGGAAATGGTAATAATAGAGTCATCAATAAGGTACAGAGAGGAAAAACATGAAGACAAATTTATGATGTAATTTGTTCACATAACCAGGAGTTATAATGGTTTGTAAATTCCATGACGGCAAAGACCTCTCTTTTTATTATGCAGGTATTTCAAAAGCATCAGTTGCATAAATTCATTCCATCCTGTGCTTCTAAAGTCACAAGGCATTCCTGATATTTCAGTCTACACAGACAATTGATGGTAGAATATATTTATTATTCTAAACAGAAAACTACCATCTTGTGGTGTGGTTGAGACTAAAGTGGAGTTCCAGGAATATGGCTACTTGAGCTTCAGTTCTGGCTTGTCCCTTGCCCCTAATAAGCCAAGCAACTTAGAATGAGACATTGAACCTCCTCAGGTGTCTAAAATGAATAGGTTGAACTAGATGCCTCTAATGTCTCCTGCTCCTACATTCCCTAAGTCTCCACTTCAGCCCCACCACAGAGGATCTACAACGTCTGGATCATGAGACCTTGTGATTTGTTTATGTCACAGACATTCAGATCTCATCATTTCTAAGCTGGAGTTGGGTGATTTCACAGTGAGAATTCACTAAGGTGTTAATTCTCTAAGGTTAGCACACTGGCTTTGTTCCCCTGTTTCTTTAATCCTGGGGATGTTGTCCTGGAAAGAGAGAAGCTGCAGCTCTTTGAGCATTCCCTTGGTCACACAGGCCGGGAAGGAATCCGCATCATGCTTGGCACGTTTATTGATAGTGAGGCCCTGGAGTGATTGACTGGAGATTGAGACTGAGCTAACCTGACAGCTTGAGAGCTTAAAAGCATCGATCAAGAAATATGCAAGAATCTGACCTTCTAACTGCCTCCATGTTGTGGTTTTGGTTTCTATAATGAGAATTTAAAAAAAAAAAATAGAGGAAACCTTATTCTTTTATGCCTTGTAGTGATTATTCTACTCAAACAAAAAGGGGCATGAGTTAATAGAAACCCATGTATATAATTTTAAGAATCTTACACACCAGGGACTGCACTGAGGAGGCTCTACTCTAAGGACAGAGTTTTGTGTGTGTCCTCAGTATATATTCTCATATTGAACATCTTTGAAAGAATCCCCTCCAGTGAAGAGAGGACATACATTCTCCATTGTATTTTCCATGCTGTCAACTGACAGATATTCATATTGCACTTTTTAATTAGGTGACAAAGCAGTTTTCACATATATAGTAGTTGGTGCTAATGAAAATTTACATAAGGAACCAAAGGAAATTAAATAGCTGTTAAGATTATCATTTTGCACATTTTCTTTTTATTTGTGTTAATAGAAAAGTGTGAATTGAAAAATCTAAGGAAAGATAACTGTTGAGTTACTTTTTAAAAGTAAAATGCACTAAATAAAAAGGCATGCAACATTTAATTTAGAGAATATATAGTCAAGACATACACATAATATTAATTTATCCTAAATGGAAGGTTGTGATGAATGGACTGTAAAACCTTCAATTAATGTTGGTTATGCTTATATGTGGGGTTTCTCTGGTGGTTCAGATGGTAAAGAATCTGCCTGCAGTGCAGAAGACCCGGGTTCCATCTTGGATTGGGAAGATCCCCTGGAGAAGGGAATGGCAATCCACTCCAGAATTCTTGCCTGGAGAATTCCACGGACAGAGGAGTCTGGTGGGCTGCTGTCTATGGGGTTGCAAAGAGTCAGACATGACTGAGCAACAAATATTTCACTTTCATGTTTATATGTATTTTGAAAAAATAAATTAATGTTGTATAAAGGACACAGTGATAATGGTTATAGCTATTTTGTTGGTTTGTCATTGTAAATATGAAATGAGGATAAGAGAAAACTGTCGATCCAGCTGACAATCGAACAGGTCCAGAGAGGGAGAGAGTCACGACTAAGAAAGAAAGATTATAGAAAAGATGGGGTCGAGAGGGCCAGCAACACAACAGAACACTCTGTTAGCCGCTGACAAACTTTATTCTTTCAAGCAAGGAATATATAGTAAAAGCTTCATAAGATAATAAATTTTCCAGGATGCGCATTCTGTTACTATGTTTTGCCCAAGGTTACATGCTTTTCCCAAGGTTACATTATTATGCTTTGCCCAAGGTTACAGAGCCTGGGAACACAGGTGCTCTTTACGATATTTTGGCTATGTCTCCACAATACGTGGGGTGGCGGGACAGAGAGCTATGCTGTTATCAGCCCCTGTTGCCAGGGCAGCTCCCAGGGCTATGTTTCCTTAATAAAGAGAAACCCCTTGAAACAGGGCAGCTCCCCGCAGAAAACCACCATGGAAAGGAAATCAAAAGTATCATGCACTTAATCTTCATCTGATCATTTGTAGTTTCTCATATCCTTTATGACCAGAAAAGTTTTGCTTCAATTAGTCTACGGTTCTCAAAATCTCATGTATGTGAATAACTCCTTCAGCTTACCTGCTATTTGGCTTTCTAGTCTTTGGTTTTTGTTGTTGTTGTTGCTGTTGTTGTTGTTAAATACATTTGAGGATATATGACACTTTAGTTAATGGGAAATGTTTGCAACTTCATTTTTCAGTGAAAAGAAACCATATAATTAAAATAATTCATGTGATAAAATGGGTATTGTAGTAAAAATTTACTCTTGAGTGTTATTTAAAAGCTCTTATAATAAGCTAAGTTGTAATAATAGACATGTAAATGAGAACAACGGCATAAATTTGTGGATTTTCTGAAGGCTTTTTCTGATTAATTATATCATTTATTAAGAACTCCCTAGGAATTTACCTCTATAATGTTCTTCAGAATTAAAAATTACATTCATAGTTAATTTTTGTGTATGTATATGTTCTTGTACCTTCCAAAGTGATGCAATTCTTAAGGACTAATTTTATTTTCTCTTTCTTATTTTCATTTATACCCCCATTCCACTACCACTGTATTTGCTATTTAACATTTGATCACCACATTTAAAATCATCATATTGATCAAACATTATTGGAGCTAATGTGTCTTTGATTATACTCATTTCCTAACAAAAATGAACAGTGTCACTGAGATGGAAAACTGTCAGTGAACACAATTCTTTTTTTTTAAAAACTCATACAATATTAAGAAGAATGAATTCTTCATTTAACAAAGGATTTTTTTCTTCTGAGGAAGAAGAAGAGTAGAGCTTGGGGTCACTGATGCATTTTTTAGATTGTCAGTCTACAACTTATGTTAAGTAGGATATGTTTTACTATTTCTGTTCCATGAATTAGAGGACTTCCCTGGTGGCTCAGATGGTAAAGAGTCTGCCTGCAGTGCAGGAGGCCTGGGTTGGATCCCTGGGTAAAGAATATCCCCTGGAGAAGGAAATGGCTACTTCTCCCAGTAGATTTGCTTGGAAAATCCCATGGACAGAGGAGCCTGAGGGCTACAGTCCCTGGGGGTGCAAACAGTCAGACACGACTGAGTGACTATCACTTTCACACTCTCTCACCATGAATTATAGATATAAATAAAAACACATGAGAAAAAAAAATTGATTTACTATCAATAATTGATCAATTTTATAAGTATGTGAGAGTACTTCTAACTACCATTTATGGGACACAAAGCTTTGCCTTTTATGAAATTCAGCATCTACATAGTGTGACTATACACACTATCTAAAAACTATGTCTTTATTTATCTCTCTACTTAATATATACACCAAACTGCAATATAAATCATGAAAATAAAGTATGACTTATTGTAGCAGTTTAAAAACACATTTTGAAGTATATAACAGTAAATAAGAAAATGTTTTATTCTTCTTTGCATTCTCTAGAGCAGCTAGCCTTGCCTTATATGTAGCAAATGCTCAGTAAACATATGGTGGATGCATTCCTGACCAGATAGACACAGAAAGGCATGCAACATGAACTATGGAATAACGAGAAACACAGGAGATGATGAGGAGATGGTGAAAAATCTGTTTCACAGATTTTTCATTAATGAGGATGCTACTCCTCTACTGACTACTTAGTAGGGGACCATCTGATCTGCTCTCTGCAGTCAGTTTATTGACTGTGTGGGCCAATGTAATCTGACGCATAAAGGGTCAAGAAAGTCGACAGCATTTCCATAGATAAATGGTAAGAAGCAGCTAGTTTACATTTTTGTGCCTCAAGGCTCAGTGGCTTCCACATAAAGCTGAAATAAAACTGAGAATTTCTTCTTTATCAATAGATCTGATCCTAGAGAAAGATTAAATTAAAAATAAAACCATGAAGACATATTAAAGATAGAATCTGGATGAGCATGAAATAAAAACTGCTTTTCCTTTTTTTTTACATAGACCATCTGTGTGGTGCACATACATGTCAGGGTCTAATTATAAGCCATTTAGATTACAGTGGCCCTTGATTTCTCTCTTCCTAGTCAGATGTATGCTGTGTGTGCTCAGTTGCTCAGTCCTGCATGACTGTTTGTAATGGTATGAACAGACAGTAGCCACCAGGCTCCTTGTCCACGGGATTTTCCCTGCAACAATATTGGAGTGGCTTGACGTTTCCTCCTCCAATGGATCTTTCCGACCCAGGGATCGAATCTGTGTTTCCTGAAAAACCTGCATTTCAGGCAGATTCTTTAGTGGTGAGTCACCTTGGAAGCCCATCTTCCTAAATACTCAGCACCTAACTGTTTTACTGCTTGTTAGTGGCCACACTAAATGCAAGTCAAAATGATTAGCTTTGAGAAAACACCAACAATAAAACAACATCCTCTATGCAAAACTTGCAAACTGACGAACAGACAACATCCCAGAACAACAAACCCCAAATGCCAACACTAAGTCCATAAAACAAATAAAAAGTATTATTGAAGAGAATGAAAGCATTGGATAAAAAAGCAGTTTGTGTTAAATGCCTGCTTTAATATTTCCAGCAGTGCTCCCAAATGACCAACACCTTTCTTTCACCCCAGGAGAAAATGTTGATTTTCTCTTTAAACAGATTTTTGCAACATGAACTATGGAATAACGAGAAACACAGGAGATGATGAGGAGATGGTGAAAAATCTGTTTCACAGATTTTTCATTAATGAGGATGCTACTCCTCTACTGACTACTTAGTAGGGGACCATCTGATCTGCTCTCTGCAGTCAGTTTATTGACTGTGTGGGCCAATGTAATCTGACGCATAAAGGGTCAAGAAAGTCGACAGCATTTCCATAGATAAATGGTAAGAAGCAGCTAGTTTACATTTTTGTGCCTCAAGGCTCAGTGGCTTCCACATAAAGCTGAAATAAAACTGAGAATTTCTTCTTTATCAATAGATCTGATCCTAGAGAAAGATTAAATTAAAAATAAAACCATGAAGACATATTAAAGATAGAATCTGGATGAGCATGAAATAAAAACTGCTTTTCCTTTTTTTTTACATAGACCATCTGTGTGGTGCACATACATGTCAGGGTCTAATTATAAGCCATTTAGATTACAGTGGCCCTTGATTTCTCTCTTCCTAGTCAGATGTATGCTGTGTGTGCTCAGTTGCTCAGTCCTGCATGACTGTTTGTAATGGTATGAACAGACAGTAGCCACCAGGCTCCTTGTCCACGGGATTTTCCCTGCAACAATATTGGAGTGGCTTGACGTTTCCTCCTCCAATGGATCTTTCCGACCCAGGGATCGAATCTGTGTTTCCTGAAAAACCTGCATTTCAGGCAGATTCTTTAGTGGTGAGTCACCTTGGAAGCCCATCTTCCTAAATACTCAGCACCTAACTGTTTTACTGCTTGTTAGTGGCCACACTAAATGCAAGTCAAAATGATTAGCTTTGAGAAAACACCAACAATAAAACAACATCCTCTATGCAAAACTTGCAAACTGACGAACAGACAACATCCCAGAACAACAAACCCCAAATGCCAACACTAAGTCCATAAAACAAATAAAAAGTATTATTGAAGAGAATGAAAGCATTGGATAAAAAAGCAGTTTGTGTTAAATGCCTGCTTTAATATTTCCAGCAGTGCTCCCAACACAAATTCAGCACTCACACATTGCTCGTTTCTTTTCTTTCACCCCAGGAGAAAATGTTGAGTGTTACCTGCCACAGAGGGTCTTTTTGCTCAGGGAAGAGCTCAAAGTACTTGTGGGCTAGCTGTACCGGAGGCAGAGTTTGCAATTTCAGGTTGGTCCAGCTCTGCACAAAGTTGGCTAGGTTCACAAACGTGTATAGCCCTAGGCGATCATTCCCATAGTTCGACAAATGGGTCATGAAAATGCTGATCTGAAAAAAAAATAATAAAAATGACCATACATGTCATATGCGTATTCTCAAAAGTGGCATGGAAGCTCTCAGAAGTACTTCACCTAAACATGGAATTTCATAAGTACAATTATCATTTTAGGTGGTATTAGGGACTGAATTGTATTCCTGCTTCCCATATTCACAGGTTGAAACTGTAGCTCCCAATGTGACTGTATTCAAAGACAGGTTCTTTAGGGAGGTAACTAAGCTAAGCTTAAATGAAGTCATAAGAGTGGAGTCCTAACCTGATAGATCTGGTGCCCTTATAAGAAAAGAGACTGATACCACAGCACCTGCCCTCTCTTTCTCCTTTCTCTCTCTCTTTTTCCCTCCCTCCTGCAATGCACAGAGAAGAGCACAAGTGAAAACACAGCCAGAAGGTGGTTGTCTTTAATTCAGGAAGAGAGGTCCCACCAGAAACTGAATTTTCTGGCACCTCCATCATGGACTTCTAACCTCCAAAACTGAGAAAATAAATGTCTGTTGTTTAAATCACCCAGTCTGTGATGTCTTGTAATGGCATGCAAAAACTAATACAGGTAGAAAGTCACACATCTGATTTGTATTTCAAAGTCAACTCTTATACTCACTGTTAAAAGCTGATGGCCAATAAGCACATAGAAAGGTGCTCAACATAATTCATTATTAGAGAAATGCAAATCAAAACTACAATGAGATATTATTTCATACCAGTCAGAATGGCCATCATCAAAAAGTCTACTAACAATAAATGCTGGAAAGGGTATGGAGAAAAGGGAACTCTCTCTTGCACTGCTGGTGGGAATGTTAATATTTCCAGCAGTGCTCCCAACACAAATTCAGCACTCACACATTGCTCGTTTCTTTTCTTTCACCCCAGGAGAAAATGTTGAGTGTTACCTGCCACAGAGGGTCTTTTTGCTCAGGGAAGAGCTCAAAGTACTTGTGGGCTAGCTGTACCGGAGGCAGAGTTTGCAATTTCAGGTTGGTCCAGCTCTGCACAAAGTTGGCTAGGTTCACAAACGTGTATAGCCCTAGGCGATCATTCCCATAGTTCGACAAATGGGTCATGAAAATGCTGATCTGAAAAAAAAATAATAAAAATGACCATACATGTCATATGCGTATTCTCAAAAGTGGCATGGAAGCTCTCAGAAGTACTTCACCTAAACATGGAATTTCATAAGTACAATTATCATTTTAGGTGGTATTAGGGACTGAATTGTATTCCTGCTTCCCATATTCACAGGTTGAAACTGTAGCTCCCAATGTGACTGTATTCAAAGACAGGTTCTTTAGGGAGGTAACTAAGCTAAGCTTAAATGAAGTCATAAGAGTGGAGTCCTAACCTGATAGATCTGGTGCCCTTATAAGAAAAGAGACTGATACCACAGCACCTGCCCTCTCTTTCTCCTTTCTCTCTCTTTTTCCCTCCCTCCTGCAATGCACAGAGAAGAGCACAAGTGAAAACACAGCCAGAAGGTGGTTGTCTTTAATTCAGGAAGAGAGGTCCCACCAGAAACTGAATTTTCTGGCACCTCCATCATGGACTTCTAACCTCCAAAACTGAGAAAATAAATGTCTGTTGTTTAAATCACCCAGTCTGTGATGTCTTGTAATGGCATGCAAAAACTAATACAGGTAGAAAGTCACACATCTGATTTGTATTTCAAAGTCAACTCTTATACTCACTGTTAAAAGCTGATGGCCAATAAGCACATAGAAAGGTGCTCAACATAATTCATTATTAGAGAAATGCAAATCAAAACTACAATGAGATATTATTTCATACCAGTCAGAATGGCCATCATCAAAAAGTCTACTAACAATAAATGCTGGAAAGGGTATGGAGAAAAGGGAACTCTCTCTTGCACTGCTGGTGGGAATGTAAATTGATAACAGTCACTATGGAAAGCAGTATGGATATTCCTTACAAAAAAATAAAACCCACAATATGGAAGCAACCTAGATGTCCATTGATGGATACATGGATAAAGAAGCTGTTGTACATATATACAATGGAATATTACTCAGCCATAAAAAGTTAGAATGTATCTGAGTCAGTTCTAATGAGGTAGATGAACATCTACAGAGTGTTCTACACACTCTACATCTACAGAAGTAGATGAACATCTACTTCTACAGAGTGAAGTAAGTCAGAAAGAGAAAGATAAATATCATATACTAACACGTATATATGGACTCTAGAAAGATGGTACTGATGAATTTATTTGCAGGGCAGCAATGGAGAAATAGATATAGAAAACAGATTTATGGACATTGGGGTGAGGGAGGAGAGGGTGAGATGTATGGAAAGAGTAACATGGAAACTTACATTATCATATGTAAAATAGACAGCCAATGGGAATTTGCTGTAAGACCCAGGGAACTCAAACAGGGGCTCTGTAACAACCTGGAGGGATGGGATGGGGAGCGAGGTGGAAGGAAAGTTCAAGGGGGAGGGGAGTAAACAAAACTCTGTAAAGCTATTATCCTTTAATTAAAAAAAAATTGAAATTGGGATTGGCCAACTTCATTGTTTATTAAAAGTATAGTGTAATGTTATAGATCAGTTTATTCCCCATTGTAGAATCAGCACAGTCAAATTCAATAATTTATTAACTCCAGAAACATACCAGTTTTAAAATTAAACTATTGTTCCAGAACATTTTTAGTCTAGGTATGCATATGGGTTGAAATGAGATCAAACTTTTAGAAAACTTGTCTTTTTATGGTCTAATGAGTAATTTTAACTGCGATAAAGAAACTGTTAATGTTTGTCAGACAGTACATTTAGCCAAAAACTCTTCTGTACTTTCTATTTTTTATAATGTTTCCTACCTCAGTATTGAGGAGGGCATGGCAATCCACGCAAGTGTTCTTGCCTGGAGAATCCCATGGACAGAGACACCTGGTGGGCTACAGTCCATTAGGTCACACAGAGTCAGACATAACTGAGCAACTAATACACCCATACGTGCCCCTCAGCATTAACTTTAAACCTCTCATAGCATTTGGGTATTGTGGATCAGAGACAAGGAATAAGTAAACTCTAGATTCATTGCTCTTGAGAGAGCAAGAAAAAATTTCAATGTGAGTATGGATATAATCTTATATATAATCAATCAAGGATGGCAACTGGAATGGAAAAAAATACCAAATAAAAGAAAGCTTGCATATTCTTGGTATAGACTGCAGAAATTACTGATGCAACTCATACAAAGGGAGCTCATCATTTTCTACCATAGAAAATATATGTACTTGCTCCTGAACCTCATATATGTATATAAGTATTTTAAAAATGCATTTTATCATTTATTGTTTAGATGTATAAATATTTTGGAACCGCTAATATAATTAGTTTACTAAGTTGACTTTTATTAGAAAACTAAGGGTAATATAATATAAAGAGGACATCTTCTATCTTGAAATTAACACAGCTTTATTGGGTTACTATTTAAAATACACGAAAAATTTAAGCAACAATAACAAAGTGTCAAAAAGTCCAAACAACCCAGATTAAAAAATGGGCAGAGGATCTAAATACACATTTCTTCCATAGAAGACTTATAGATAGCCAAGAGGCAAATGAAAAGATGCTCAACATCATTATCAGGGGCATGCACATCAAGACCAACATAAGATATAATCTCAAACCTGTCAGAATGGCTATTATATATAAAAAAAAGACAACAAATAACAAGTGTTGGAGAGGCTATGGAGAAAAGGGATCCATCATGCACTATTGCTAAGGATGTAAATTGGTGAAGCTATGGTGAAAACCATATGTGATATGGATGGACCTTATACTAACTGAAACACATCAGACAGAGAAAGATAAATACTATATGATTTCCCATACATGTGGAATGTAAAGAACAAAAGAAATGAATAAACATAACAAAACATAAACAAAAGTCACAGATACAGAAAACAAAAGGTGGTTGCCAGAGAGCAGGGGGCTCAGGGAAGAAAATAAATAAGTGAGGGAGATCAGAAGGTACAAACTTCCAGTTGAAAAATAAATGACTCATGGGCATGAAATGTACAATGTGAGGACTATAGTCAATAAATATGTAATATCTTTGTATGGTAATAGATGGTAGCTAGACATATCACGTATAAAAATAATGAGTCACTAAGTTGTGTAGGAGAAACTAAGATAGTGTGGTACATCAATTATATGCCAAAAACAAACAAATATAAAAACTCATAGAAAAAAAAGATCATACTACCTGAGGGGAAGGAAATGGGGATAAGGGATTGGATGAAGGTAGTCATAGGTATAAGCTTCCAGTTACAAGATCAATAACTACTAAGGATATAATGTACAACATGAAAAATACAATTAACACTTACGTATGTCACGTATGAAAGTTGTAGATCCTAAGTCCTCATCATGAGGATAAAATATTTCTTTTCTAATTCCTTTAATCTAGTATGTATAAATATTTTGGAACCGCTAATATTATTAAGAAAACTAAGGGTAATATAATATAAAGAGGACATCTTCTATCTTGAAATTAACACAGCTTTATTGGGTTACTATTTAAAATACACGAAAAATTTAAGCAACAATAACAAAGTGTCAAAAGTCCAAACAACCCAGATTAAAAAATGGGCAGAGGATCTAAATACACATTTCTTCCATAGAAGACTTATAGATAGCCAAGAGGCAAATGAAAAGATGCTCAACATCATTATCAGGGGCATGCACATCAAGACCAACATAAGATATAATCTCAAACCTGTCAGAATGGCTATTATATATAAAAAAAAGACAACAAATAACAAGTGTTGGAGAGGCTATGGAGAAAAGGGATCCATCATGCACTATTGCTAAGGATGTAAATTGGTGAAGCTATGGTGAAAACCATATGTGATATGGATGGACCTTATACTAACTGAAACACATCAGACAGAGAAAGATAAATACTATATGATTTCCCATACATGTGGAATGTAAAGAACAAAAGAAATGAATAAACATAACAAAACATAAACAAAAGTCACAGATACAGAAAACAAAAGGTGGTTGCCAGAGAGCAGGGGGCTCAGGGAAGAAAATAAATAAGTGAGGGAGATCAGAAGGTACAAACTTCCAGTTGAAAAATAAATGACTCATGGGCATGAAATGTACAATGTGAGGACTATAGTCAATAAATATGTAATATCTTTGTATGGTAATAGATGGTAGCTAGACATATCACGTATAAAAATAATGAGTCACTAAGTTGTGTAGGAGAAACTAAGATAGTGTGGTACATCAATTATATGCCAAAAACAAACAAATATAAAAACTCATAGAAAAAAAAGATCATACTACCTGAGGGGAAGGAAATGGGGATAAGGGATTGGATGAAGGTAGTCATAGGTATAAGCTTCCAGTTACAAGATCAATAACTACTAAGGATATAATGTACAACATGAAAAATACAATTAACACTTACGTATGTCACGTATGAAAGTTGTAGATCCTAAGTCCTCATCATGAGGATAAAATATTTCTTTTCTAATTCCTTTAATCTAGTATCTATACAGAATAATGGATAGTAATCTTATTGTGGTAATACTCATTTCATAATGTATATTGTCAGATCATTGTACTGCACACCTTAAGCACTGTTGTATTTCAATCATATCTTAATAAAGCTAGAAGAAAAAATAACAGAGCATCAGCTTGCACAAGAGTTAAAAAAAACACCACTCTGGTAAGGTAGTATAAACTATAAGTCAAAGTTATCAGGTTCATGGAATGCCCTTTACTAGAATGCTGAAAAGGATTCTCTGAGGACATCCCACTAAGATGGTTAAAGATACTCCTCACCACGGTTGAAGGTAGAGGAGTAAGAGAACTTGGCCTATTCCTTCTTATCCTAAATCACATAAAGTATCACCTAAAAAGCATCCAGCACTTACTATGTGTTAGGCATAACTCTAAGCCCTTTACATGTAAGAAATGATGAAGTTCTCACAACAATCTTATAAGGAAAGTACAGATACTGTTCCCTTCACAGATGAAGAAACTGAGGCCCAGTTAATTTGTTTGAGTCTTACATTTAGTCAATGGCAGAGCAAAATTTAAACCCCATGCAAATTTGATACATTATATACCCAAACCTTCACCCAAACAGTTTTATGTATAGAGTTTGACATCCATCATTTCTTCCTTTTTGCCTTTTTGAGAATAAAAGGCAAAGAATATATATCTATAGAAGAAAGTAGAAAACCTATGTATTATCTTGGCAACATAAAGCTTCTCTTTTTAAAATAAATATGATAGAATATAGATGGTAGCTAGACATATCACGTATAAAAATAATGAGTCACTAAGTTGTGTAGGAGAAACTAAGATAGTGTGGTACATCAATTATATGCCAAAAACAAACAAATATAAAAACTCATAGAAAAAAGATCATACTACCTGGGGGGAAGGAATGGGGATAAGGGATTGGATGAAGGTAGTCATAGGTATAAGCTTCCAGTTACAAGATCAATAACTACTAAGGATATAATGTACAACATGAAAAATACAATTAACACTTACGTATGTCACGTATGAAAGTTGTAGATCCTAAGTCCTCATCATGAGGATAAAATATTTCTTTTCTAATTCCTTTAATCTAGTATCTATACAGAATAATGGATAGTAATCTTATTGTGGTAATACTCATTTCATAATGTATATTGTCAGATCATTGTACTGCACACCTTAAGCACTGTTGTATTTCAATCATATCTTAATAAAGCTAGAAGAAAAAATAACAGAGCATCAGCTTGCACAAGAGTTAAAAAAAACACCACTCTGGTAAGGTAGTATAAACTATAAGTCAAAGTTATCAGGTTCATGGAATGCCCTTTACTAGAATGCTGAAAAGGATTCTCTGAGGACATCCCACTAAGATGGTTAAAGATACTCCTCACCACGGTTGAAGGTAGAGGGAGTAAGAGAACTTGGCCTATTCCTTCTTATCCTAAATCACATAAAGTATCACCTAAAAAGCATCCAGCACTTACTATGTGTTAGGCATAACTCTAAGCCCTTTACATGTAAGAAATGATGAAGTTCTCACAACAATCTTATAAGGAAAGTACAGATACTGTTCCCTTCACAGATGAAGAAACTGAGGCCCAGTTAATTTGTTTGAGTCTTACATTTAGTCAATGGCAGAGCAAAATTTAAACCCCATGCAAATTTGATACATTATATACCCAAACCTTCACCCAAACAGTTTTATGTATAGAGTTTGACATCCATCATTTCTTCCTTTTTGCCTTTTTGAGAATAAAAGGCAAAGAATATATATCTATAGAAGAAAGTAGAAAACCTATGTATTATCTTGGCAACATAAAGCTTCTCTTTTTAAAATAAATATGATAGAATATAAATTATGTTTGGACTCTTTAAATGAATACTTTTAAGACAACAAATTATAGTGTTTGAAAAGAATTATACAGATAGACTGCAAATTTATCTTTGAAGGCAGCATCCCTCCCATCATATTTCTAGTCCATTTTTTACTCTGTGGGATGTATTCAAAGCTTTTTATTCTAAAGCTCAAAGGAGATAAAAGGTATTACAAAGTATATTCTTTACACAGCTTGTTTAGATAGAAATTTAAATTAAACCCCTAAATGTTAGTTGATACAATGATCTTGAGATTCATGGGAATCATTTAAACTGGCTCAGGGTAACCGTGTCACTGATTTTACATTGGCCAAACTGTCTCTCACTTTTAAGTTCATTTTTTTTTTTTTTTCAAATAGAAAATGCTCTCTTGGCAGGACTTAATTATAGAGTTTTTAGAATATAACATAGTATCAGTAGTTGATGACCATATAATTGCAATTGTTGTCATGAGAACTTCTTTGTAATCGCCACAAAATAATATGCATTTGATCCCAATAAGTATGCATTTATCTCATGTCACTACTGTAATTAAGAAATAAGACAGTGTAAGTAGTATTCTCCAGGGTAATTATAGTTTCTCAAGACTGAAATTATTATGAAAAACCAGGCTGCAGGCAAATGCCTGAAGAAATACTATAAGGTCCTAGAAATCTACCACCTGCCCTTTAGCACTGTTATTTTAAGATGGAACTTTAAGGTACCTGTCAGTGTCTAACCATAAACAAGAATACTAAAAATTATTTTTATACCATGAGCAGATGTATAGCTCTTAAGTTAAGAAATGATGAAGTTCTCACAACAATCTTATAAGGAAAGTACAGATACTGTTCCCTTCACAGATGAAGAAACTGAGGCCCAGTTAATTTGTTTGAGTCTTACATTTAGTCAATGGCAGAGCAAAATTTAAACCCCATGCAAATTTGATACATTATATACCCAAACCTTCACCCAAACAGTTTTATGTATAGAGTTTGACATCCATCATTTCTTCCTTTTTGCCTTTTTGAGAATAAAAGGCAAAGAATATATATCTATAGAAGAAAGTAGAAAACCTATGTATTATCTTGGCAACATAAAGCTTCTCTTTTTAAAATAAATATGATAGAATATAAATTATGTTTGGACTCTTTAAATGAATACTTTTAAGACAACAAATTATAGTGTTTGAAAAGAATTATACAGATAGACTGCAAATTTATCTTTGAAGGCAGCATCCCTCCCATCATATTTCTAGTCCATTTTTTACTCTGTGGGATGTATTCAAAGCTTTTTATTCTAAAGCTCAAAGGAGATAAAAGGTATTACAAAGTATATTCTTTACACAGCTTGTTTAGATAGAAATTTAAATTAAACCCCTAAATGTTAGTTGATACAATGATCTTGAGATTCATGGGAATCATTTAAACTGGCTCAGGGTAACCGTGTCACTGATTTTACATTGGCCAAACTGTCTCTCACTTTTAAGTTCATTTTTTTTTTTTTTCAAATAGAAAATGCTCTCTTGGCAGGACTTAATTATAGAGTTTTTAGAATATAACATAGTATCAGTAGTTGATGACCATATAATTGCAATTGTTGTCATGAGAACTTCTTTGTAATCGCCACAAAATAATATGCATTTGATCCCAATAAGTATGCATTTATCTCATGTCACTACTGTAATTAAGAAATAAGACAGTGTAAGTAGTATTCTCCAGGGTAATTATAGTTTCTCAAGACTGAAATTATTATGAAAAACCAGGCTGCAGGCAAATGCCTGAAGAAATACTATAAGGTCCTAGAAATCTACCACCTGCCCTTTAGCACTGTTATTTTAAGATGGAACTTTAAGGTACCTGTCAGTGTCTAACCATAAACAAGAATACTAAAAATTATTTTTATACCATGAGCAGATGTATACTCTCATGTGTGGGCACTGCCATAATGCTTTTAAAAGATTTTGCGGCTTACTAATTTTGTCATTTATGCAGAAGTTCCTGGGGAGAACAAGCCTGGCTTTCTGAAGTAAGTAAAACACTGCTGCAGGACAAATGGAAAATCCACCTTTGGAAGAGAGCAGAGTCTGCAGACACTGTGTGGTTCTAAGCTGAGGCATGCTTCTGCATTTCAATGTCCCTCTGCTGAGAAAAAAGCTGGCCAAAAAAGTTGCAGTCCATGTACACAGGACAGCATGTGTACATGCTTTACGGGTTAGAAATAAATTAGTGCTGGTACATGGTCAATTGACTGCACTTTAAAAAGAAAAATTCTGCAAGCACAGCTTAACTGCATATTTGACTTGCTAAAAGTACCTATTGTTCCGACAGAACATCTCAGGTTTAATGTTTCTGGCCACATGGCTTGTTTGTTAAAAATGTATTTGCAGACTGTAGGAAGAATAAGACAAATTAAGATTGAATGTGGTTTGAAACATATATAAGGAAGGTCAAAAGAAATGTAGTATGAAATAGTTGCAAATAATTTTTCACAGACATAATATATTGCTACTGTTTTTTACATGACAGCATGTATTCCTCCAGGCTTCCCTGGTGGCTCAGTGGTATAGAATCTGCCTGCCAATAGAAGACATGTGGATTTCATCCCTGGGTCAGGAAGATCCCCTGGAGAAGGAAATGGCAACCCAGTCCAGTATTCTTGCCTGAAAAATCCCATGGACAGAGGAGCCTGGTGGGCTACAGTCCATGGAGCTGCAAAGAGGAGGACAGGACTTTGCGACTAAAGATCACTACCAATATGTTCCTCCACTTTTCCTGTGCTGTTGTTTATTTTGACTGCTGTTTCCTTTAGGATATAGGAAAACTACTCTTGCCCAATACTTCCCAAAGCATCATCAAGGAAAGGTATGACTGTGATACATGGTGCAAATGGTTTACAGATAAAAACCCATTGCACCTGGAAATACTGCAGCTCAGAGATGTGCATGGATTCAGACAAGCAGTGCTTGACCTCTCATAGACGGCATGCTCAACAGATGACTTTAAGACTAAGATATCAAATGCTCATGTCTAGAGGTCACCTGAGGCAGGTCTTCCAGATGGGTCACCCAGGTCCCCAGGCTTCTGTCCCCAGGCTGGCCTCTGGGTAACCTCCACCCTGTCACTGTTGCCATGGCCTCTGTCCTTCCCTCACTCTCCACACACACCTCCATTACAACTGAACACAAAGCAAGTCTAAAGTCTTCCTTTTTGTGCTTGTAAAAATTTAAAAAATCAAGCTCGAAGGCACTCTAATAGTCTAATTATTCATTCAAACCATAAAACAGTATTTCTCACTGTCAAATGCAATAGCGCATGCACCAAATTTAGGAAAACAATTGCCTGTGGAATAAATCCATTTAATGATGTATCTATAGTCCAAGGAAAAAGGATGTTTTAAATAAAGTGATACATAGTAATAGAGGATTAGATAAAAGTAATGGGACTCTAAGGACAATCTTTTCTTCCACTCTGCTTGTGCTCAGTTGTGTCTGACTCTTTGTGACCCTATGGACTGTAGCCCACCAGGCTCCTCTGTCCATGGGATTCTCCAGGCAGGAGTATGGGAGTGGGTTGCCATTTCCTACACCAGGGGATATTCCCAACCCAGGGGTTAAAACCTCATCTCCTGTCTCCTGAATTGTAGGTGGATTCTTCACCTGCTGAGCCATGGGGAGGATAATCTTTAAATGTGGGTAAAAGTGACAAACTATAGTATTGTGTAAATGCAGGCAAGTCTTTAGTTCGAGTCTTTAGGTGCAAGTCATACAATTGTTTTTTATAACTTTTTATTTTGCCTCTGTTACTACATAGAAAGGTTAAATGAAAAAAGGAAAAATAAAAATAAAAACTACTTTATTCAGAAAATGAAGCATCAATCCTTTCTAAATTGAGCTATAATATTTTCAGACTTCCAATTCCAGAAAAATTTTCTGGCTTTTCCTACTTGTATGACAAGCGTGATGTCACCATAAACTGTATGGATGTTAATATCCTTCACCAGAGTATCCAGTGTAGTGTCTTAAATTAGCGAAGCTATGAACCCAAGCATCATCAAGGAAAGGTATGACTGTGATACATGGTGCAAATGGTTTACAGATAAAAACCCATTGCACCTGGAAATACTGCAGCTCAGAGATGTGCATGGATTCAGACAAGCAGTGCTTGACCTCTCATAGACGGCATGCTCAACAGATGACTTTAAGACTAAGATATCAAATGCTCATGTCTAGAGGTCACCTGAGGCAGGTCTTCCAGATGGGTCACCCAGGTCCCCAGGCTTCTGTCCCCAGGCTGGCCTCTGGGTAACCTCCACCCTGTCACTGTTGCCATGGCCTCTGTCCTTCCCTCACTCTCCACACACACCTCCATTACAACTGAACACAAAGCAAGTCTAAAGTCTTCCTTTTTGTGCTTGTAAAAATTTAAAAAATCAAGCTCGAAGGCACTCTAATAGTCTAATTATTCATTCAAACCATAAAACAGTATTTCTCACTGTCAAATGCAATAGCGCATGCACCAAATTTAGGAAAACAATTGCCTGTGGAATAAATCCATTTAATGATGTATCTATAGTCCAAGGAAAAAGGATGTTTTAAATAAAGTGATACATAGTAATAGAGGATTAGATAAAAGTAATGGGACTCTAAGGACAATCTTTTCTTCCACTCTGCTTGTGCTCAGTTGTGTCTGACTCTTTGTGACCCTATGGACTGTAGCCCACCAGGCTCCTCTGTCCATGGGATTCTCCAGGCAGGAGTATGGGAGTGGGTTGCCATTTCCTACACCAGGGGATATTCCCAACCCAGGGGTTAAAACCTCATCTCCTGTCTCCTGAATTGTAGGTGGATTCTTCACCTGCTGAGCCATGGGGAGGATAATCTTTAAATGTGGGTAAAAGTGACAAACTATAGTATTGTGTAAATGCAGGCAAGTCTTTAGTTCGAGTCTTTAGGTGCAAGTCATACAATTGTTTTTTATAACTTTTTATTTTGCCTCTGTTACTACATAGAAAGGTTAAATGAAAAAAGGAAAAATAAAAATAAAAAAAAACTACTTTATTCAGAAAATGAAGCATCAATCCTTTCTAAATTGAGCTATAATATTTTCAGACTTCCAATTCCAGAAAAATTTTCTGGCTTTTCCTACTTGTATGACAAGCGTGATGTCACCATAAACTGTATGGATGTTAATATCCTTCACCAGAGTATCCAGTGTAGTGTCTTAAATTAGCGTTTAAAATCATTTTTAGTGCATATACTCATTTAAAGTACACATGAAATATTTGCACATAAATTCTGTGTCTTACAGTGCCTCTAAAATGCAATCATTCACAGGGCTGTCAGATATCCTAGTTCACAGGAAAAGCACAATACTATAACAAATACAGAAAGAAACAAGAGCTTTGCACTGCTGGGCAGACCAAGAGAAGACATGCTTTGTTTTAAGGCCGCTTGCCCTGTCCGCTGCCACAGCACAGATAAACATTAAATAGTAGTTTTCATTTTTATGGTCTTGTCAGTGCACTGCTTTTCAGAGTCCATTGTGTTTAAAAATATGCCCATTAGCTTGTTAAATTATTGATTAGGCTTTTAGTTCTCATAAAATGTGAAAATAGATGGAATATAGGCAGTGGCCTCTCTGATGGCTCATCTGCTGGGCTTTGGCACTGTACTGGTATTTTTCCTATAAAAGGAGATTTTATGTCTTTATTTGTTCTGAATATAGGCTGGAACCACACAAGAGATACTAAGAGTTAAAACTATGCTTAACGTTGCCAAATTGCATGCCATTACATTGTTAATTTAAACACTGATGATGTAACTGTTGTGTTATAATTAGAGGCACCCTAATACTATCTTTTCATTCTTAAGTAACTAATAACTTGGTATATGCATACATATATGTTTTCAGATGTCCAAAGTAAGGAATATTTGTCCCAATCTAATATAGTTACATTATTCTCCCACTCAGTCTTTAAAAAAACCTATTAGCTTCGAATTCACTACTGAGATATACTACTTTATTTTCTAAAAATGTATCAAATATTGAAAGATTCGCCAATGATTTATTTTTTGGAAGCACATGATGCGTTTGAATTATAATGTCAATTTATTTATATAACTTTGCCATGGAATTGTATGTTAATTTTTGTTGTATTGGTTGGGTACTAAGAATGCATCCTATTTTAGAGAAAAGGAAGTGGAGGTTTAAGTGATCTTCTAGTATTAAAGAGGGAATCCCAGCAAATCACTGTTCAAAGTTGGGCAAGTGAATTCAGAATCAGTGCTCTCTCATATCCAAGGTTCTGCCATAGATATAGGCAACAAATTTATCTAATTCTATTTTCTGCTTTTTCTCCTTCTTTTAATAATCTGATAGATTTTATTTATAACAAAAATCTGATAGATTTTATTTACAAAAATTTTTGGTCAAAGCTAACATTTCTTTGTGAATGGGTCCTAGAACTGATCCAACATAAAATTTGGATATTAATTTTTTTTAGAAGTAGAAGAAATAAAAGTCACTATACTTCAATATTTACATCTCTACTGACATACATTTCAATGATTGTTGATTCTGAACATTTCAAAATAATTCATAGTGAAGAGAGAAATTGTTCCCTTGGGAAGACTGGCATATTTCTTAACAGAAATGTGTTCTAAAAAGTGAAAGTAACTCCAAACTTCCAATATTTAAGGAAAGATGTTTGATGGATTTTAACAGACCCTTCAAAATGTATTTCTCTAAAAACAGTCTTAAGGAGAAAGAAAAAGAGGAGAAGAACATGAAGAAAGAAACAAAGTAAAAAAAGAAGGAAGACAAGAAGGAAGGAATGGAGTAAAGAAAATAGGAGCAAGGAAGAAAGAGAATAAAAGGAAGAAAGAGAAGCAAAGAAAATCTCCCAAACTGGACATATCTCACCATCTGTAGGCAGATGGACAAGAAAAAAGTAGGAAAGATCTAGTTCATGTCATTACATCTTTACTGAGCAAAGCTCCAGCTATTGATTCAACAACGCAGACTACTTCTCCTCTAAGTACAGGGAGCTCTTTGGCTCCATGTGACTTTCAGTGTGGTTGCATGTAAGATGTACATCACCACAGGCATTTATAAATAATTACTACTCTCAGTTAATGTTTTAACATCCACACCCTTGACTATTACAGGAAAGACTCTTCTTGGGTGCGTAAAAAAAAGTAAGCTTTTGTTTTTAACTTGGAACAGGCTTAATGAAGAAAAACAACGCTAATCAAACAGTTCACAAAATAAAAGAGATAATAAGGAACATATTATCCCGGGAGTCTTTATGGCACAGATCAAACTACAAAGGATTTTGGGTTGCTGTTATAAATTCACATCAGTTCTGTTTACACACAGTGGGACAGTACCATCATGAAACTGGGAACCTGAGTTTGATTGATGTTTGGGTTTAAGGACTGTCGCTGCCTCACCATATGGATCAACAGCTCTGAATCTCAGACTTTTCTACCGTAAATGGAAACAATAACTCACTTGACAGTTTTATGTGATGCTCAAATGAGTTGGGGTATTCTAAGGCATTTTGTAAAATGAAAGCATTAAATAAAATGTATCATCATTATGCATACTCAATTAAGGTAACTATGGAGTAGTTAACATATCAAATATAATTTTCAATTACTTGATATATACCTCAGAGATAATACCTTTTGTAAGCAAAGTTGGTGTTTCTTTGATTTGCTGGAATAACTGCATATATCACCCTGATGATAATTACTGTGATTTTTAGCCAAACTAGAAAGTGTTGGATATAATTACAACAGCGTTAAAAGTCACTGTTTGATAGCTAATATATGAAACTCTTTTGTAGTCTCCACGTAATTTAATAAATGCAAGTTTTATTCCCCAGAATCACTTCTGATGGCTGCAGTTAAGAATGAATATAGGAGAAGATTATTACACAGAGTCTTTTGTTTTATTTCAAAAAGTGCAATGAGGAGATTTCAGAGACAGACAATATTCAAGTGCAGTAGTGTCATGAGCTGATTCTATTTTGCCAAATCTTTATGCACCTAAGTCAAAGAGCACTCCCATTGTCCTTTAAGGCACTCACCACCTGACGACGTCATGCATCTGTTCAATGGTTTATTGTTCCCTCACTCCCATGTTAGAATGTAAGCTCCCTGAGTTCAGGCACTGTACTGCTGGGTTTGCAAGATGTCCAGCAATACTAAGTGCGCAAGAAATATTTACTGAATTAACACATGAATCCTTGGTACCATAAACTTCTTTTGCTAGTGGAAAAATGTGAAATAACTTAATTGCTTTCCAATTATTCTCCATATTCTCAAGATGTGAGGGGAAAAAGCACCAGATCCTAAATTCCTGAAAACAGCTGACATTTAATAGGAGATGATGAATTGCTAAATTACATTGTTTTTATTTGTGTTTTCCATTTCCATTATCAGGCTAAACGCACCAGAAGTTCCATTCTGCATCTGATTATTTACCACTGTCCCAGTTTTTCAGTCATAATATTTGGTTAGTGAATTATTAACTAATCAGAACTGATTTGATTTGGGTTTAAGGACTGTCGCTGCCTCACCATATGGATCAACAGCTCTGAATCTCAGACTTTTCTACCGTAAATGGAAACAATAACTCACTTGACAGTTTTATGTGATGCTCAAATGAGTTGGGGTATTCTAAGGCATTTTGTAAAATGAAAGCATTAAATAAAATGTATCATCATTATGCATACTCAATTAAGGTAACTATGGAGTAGTTAACATATCAAATATAATTTTCAATTACTTGATATATACCTCAGAGATAATACCTTTTGTAAGCAAAGTTGGTGTTTCTTTGATTTGCTGGAATAACTGCATATATCACCCTGATGATAATTACTGTGATTTTTAGCCAAACTAGAAAGTGTTGGATATAATTACAACAGCGTTAAAAGTCACTGTTTGATAGCTAATATATGAAACTCTTTTGTAGTCTCCACGTAATTTAATAAATGCAAGTTTTATTCCCCAGAATCACTTCTGATGGCTGCAGTTAAGAATGAATATAGGAGAAGATTATTACACAGAGTCTTTTGTTTTATTTCAAAAAGTGCAATGAGGAGATTTCAGAGACAGACAATATTCAAGTGCAGTAGTGTCATGAGCTGATTCTATTTTGCCAAATCTTTATGCACCTAAGTCAAAGAGCACTCCCATTGTCCTTTAAGGCACTCACCACCTGACGACGTCATGCATCTGTTCAATGGTTTATTGTTCCCTCACTCCCATGTTAGAATGTAAGCTCCCTGAGTTCAGGCACTGTACTGCTGGGTTTGCAAGATGTCCAGCAATACTAAGTGCGCAAGAAATATTTACTGAATTAACACATGAATCCTTGGTACCATAAACTTCTTTTGCTAGTGGAAAAATGTGAAATAACTTAATTGCTTTCCAATTATTCTCCATATTCTCAAGATGTGAGGGGAAAAAGCACCAGATCCTAAATTCCTGAAAACAGCTGACATTTAATAGGAGATGATGAATTGCTAAATTACATTGTTTTTATTTGTGTTTTCCATTTCCATTATCAGGCTAAACGCACCAGAAGTTCCATTCTGCATCTGATTATTTACCACTGTCCCAGTTTTTCAGTCATAATATTTGGTTAGTGAATTATTAACAAATCAGAACTGTTTTGATTCAAGACCAACTAGAGTGTAAACACTGATCTTTCTGAATAAAGAAGCTGGGCCATGATTTCATCAAAGCCGCTGGAAATAGGGCAGCTGTTCTAACAGAGAACAGAAGGCTCCTACTCTATTTCAGTGAGCAGGAGCTATACTCTCCATTTTTCTTGTACATTAATAGAGGCCTAAGTCATTAAGAGGCAACACATGCACACAACCATATCATTATTGAATGTATTTGTGTTTTGTTTTGCTTTAATATTCAAGTCAGGTTTCAGATGTTGCTGTAATTGCTTTTAGCATGCTCTGATTCTGAACAAAGATGGGTCATTTTTCCATGAAGGGAGAAAAACAACCAAAGCTGCTTCTCATCTGAACTACTTAGCATTACTCTCTTTTCCAGAGATTTAATCTCCTTTCCAACATGCTTCAGTTAAGGCTACGTAAAGGTTACAGGACTTCAAATTCATAACCTCAGGAATAGTCATGGGCAGTTCAGTCCCTGGGTAGAGGAAACATGTCCAGTAGTGATCTGTGTAGGGAGCACTAATAAGCTCAGAATTCAACAGTTCCCAGTGGGAGAAACAAATAACTTTTATTTATTTAAATAATCAACCAATTGAAAAATATTTATTAAATGCCTGCTAAGTGTCTGTCAATTAAGAACTGGAGATATTATTAGGAATAAACCATGAATAGTTTTTGCCAAAAAGTCAGGGTGAAATGGTGATATAGTAAAGAACATAGCAGATTATAATACTTTGTGAAGTGGAAATTCCCTGCTCTATGACATCACACAGATGCAGGCAGTTGGACATTGATCTAAGACTTGTAGAAGGGGTCTTCATTGGCTGTTCAGTGGTTAAGACTTTGCCTACCACTGCAGAGGGTGTAGGTTTAATGCGTAGTTAGGGAACTAAGATCCCTCATGCCTCAGTGGACAAAAATCAAATCCAAAAAAAAAAAAAAAGAAGCAGTATTGTAATAACTTCTAAAAAGATTTTTTAAAAGTGGTCCATATTAAAAAATCTTAAAGAAAAGAACTTGTGGAAGGCTTCTTGGAAAAAAAGAACCTTGGAGTTAAAATCTGAAAAACAATGAGTTATGTAAGGATACTTCAGCTAAGAGAATGGGTTGGGGAAGGAATGGGTGGCATGAGGCTAAGGTCATGTGTTAGAAGAAACATGTGTCTGAAAGACAGTTGGTGAAAGTTTGTATTCCAGAAACTAAAAATGCAATGCAGTCTATGCAAGTGGGCAAGGTAGCAAGAGAAAGGAGAAGATCAGTTGGTACCGATCTTTTACATTCTTGATGGATTTGAGTTGCAATCCTAAGAACAATGGGGAACACTGACACATTTTGAGTAGGGGTGAAACATAGTCAGGTACACATTTTAGGAAATACATCCTAACTGCTTTTTGAAAAAGGGTGAAGGTTGGAGGTCAGAGGTCATTTAGGAGGTTTTTCCATGGATATGATCGAGAGATAATGATGACCTGGTCAGTCGCCATGGGAAAGGATACAAATTAAACAGATTCAAGTGATGTTAAGATAATCAGTCTTGAGGAATGATGTCAGAAAAGTGGCTGAATAAGACGACCTTTATTTGTGTCTCACCTGGAATACTGTTCAGTCATGAGAAGGAGGAAATCCTGTCATCTGAGACAGTATGGATAGACTTGTTAAGTGTGATAAGGCAAACAGAGGAAGAAAAAGTATTGTACGACATTACTTATATCTGCAATCTAAAAAGTCAAACTCATAGCAACAGAGAGTAAAATAGTGGTTACCAGTAGCACTGGGGTGCGAGGAAAGCGGAGATGTTGGTCAAAGTGTATAAGCTTCCAGCTGTAAAAGGAATAGATTCTGGGGGTCTAATGTATAGCACTGTAATTATGGCAAACCATACTGAATTATATACTCCTAGAATATATTCAAAAGTTGCCAAGAGACTAAATCATAATTGTTCTCACTACACACACATATGATAATTATGTGACATGATGATGCTAACCTTACTGCAGTCATCAGTGATGTATGTGCATCAAATCACCCTGCTGTACCTCTTAAACTTACACAATGCTACATGTCAATTATATCTCTTTAAAGAGAGAAAAAAACAATGAATCTCTAATGACCTATTGAATTATATGTCCAAAGTGAAACAAAGAAGTCATCAAAGATGACACAGTTTTTGTTTTTCTGGGTTAGGTGACTGAATGGATACTGAAACAATTTTACCAAAACAGGAAACAACAGAGGGATGAATAGAAGAAAAGATTAAGAGAAACAAAAGCTTTTAAAACAGTGGTCACAGAGAACCACAGGCTCTCTAAAAAGGGAATAACAGGTTCTTGCTGTGGATGCTCTGAGGGTCCTGTTGGGACCACACACATTTATAGAGGCTTAGAGCTGTAGGATATTCTCCAGTATTTTGTCAGGTTTAGAAGTCAGTCATAGATCTTAAGGGAGCAGACAGTTAAATTATTCCAGAGTTGGGGATTTTCTAAATCAATAGAATGGAAGCAAAGTGGGACAAGGGATTTCTTAATAATGATTGGCAGAGATTGAAATGATCTCAATGTGCTTTCTGCCAATGAACAATGCATTCATCTTTTAAATATACTTTTAAACATTAAACTACTCACTTTATGGATACAGAACATCAGAAAGAATGGGAAGGAAGATTTGCGAATGCTCTGGTCCAAGGGACCTGCACTGCATATGAAGCAGTATAGAATTATTTGAACATAGTCTCAGGTTAGTTAAAGATGTATATTCCAAACTCTAGGGCCACCACTAAAAATATTTAAAAAGAAGTATAATTGACTCACTAAAAGAGGAAATAAGATGGAGTTGTCTAAAATGACCAAAAAAGGGGGGGGCAGGGCAAGAGCAAATGCAACAAATAGAAAACAGTTATAATATGGTAGATGCTAATTCAATGATCAATAATTGCATTAATTGTACATGTTCTAAATCCACTAATGACAAGATAGAGCTTACAGGAATAGATTAAAAAACCAAGACCCAACTATATGCTGTCTACAAGAAACACACTTTAAATATGACTCAATTAGATTAAGAATAAAAGGACAGATAAAAATATTATGCTGACAAGAAAGAAAGAAAGCTCGGGTACCAGTATTTATTATAGAAAAGTTGGCTCCAGAACAGGAAGGCTTTTGTAGATAACAAGTATACACACTGCCAAGAACAGACCCCAGACTCTTCACACTCACTCATATACTCCACTCACTTGCATTCATGTACATATGCACTCAGATATTAATACATTCCCTTGCACATCCATATGTAGACTTGTGTGCACACACACATCAACTCCAAGATACTGAGGAGACAAGCAGACATGGTCAGCATTGGGAGAAGGAAAAATCTTTGGGTTTAAAATCACAACTTTAAAAAACATTAAATATTTACAGTGTTCTTATAACTAAAAGTGGTTAGAAAGTTACGGATTCAGGTTAAGATATTCCTATGGAACCCCCTAACTTGTAGGAAGCAGAGTTCAGTGTAGCACATGTAAGAGTTTTCAATAAACTTATTATATATTCTTATGTGGTCCAGTAATAGTTCTCCAAGAGTTCACAGTGATATGGTATCTTTAAAATTACCTTATCTAAATACTTTAACAGAGGAAATGGCTTAAAACTTGTTTTAACATAGGTTAAATCAATACCCATTTATAATATAGATTTAATTTTTAAGAGGTATTGTTTCTCATGTATAAGTATCTGTGCTTGATTTTTTGGTATTTTTTTGTGGCTTTGTTGCCTTTTAGTAAAGAAATAGAAAGGGTACACATGGTTCTCCATCTTATGCTGGATGAAGAACATCAGGGTAACTCCTCCACTGAAACCTTGTTATGGACACATAATATCACAATATATAGTAAGATAATTAAAAAGAGGGGTACTAAAATTTTGACTAAAGTGAGTCAGGTGGTTAAACGAATTTGGTTTGGGGGCTGGTCCAACTGTGGTAATAGTCATCTAAGTAACTTGTGACCTTTGTGGTTGTGCAGTGGTCATATATACAGAAATAATTGTATCTTTCCATTTCACCATTTTTTTAACCTCTGTCTACCATTGTTCTATTTTCTACTCTCTGTGTACTGATATAACTATGGGTTTTGCTCGTTTCAGTCTTTTTATTAAACTAACAAAATCTTCTATAATTTCTAAGCTGTCAAAATCTGATCTACATGCCAGAAGGCTATATTTTTAAATACATGAATAGGACTGTGAACAAAACAATCCCTGTGACAATCCCTGTCACATGTCCATTTCTCAGTACCCAAATAGTTTCACCCTTGGTTATCTGTCACAGTGGTTCTTTGAGATTTGAGTGTTTAACACGTATCATCTCCTGACAGTCTACCATTACAGATTACAGTTGGCTAACATAGATGAAAATCTATAGTACATTCACTGTGTTGGACCTCCTGGAACACTTGGATCTGCTAACTCAACAAACAGCTGCAGTAACACAAAAGGATGGCTGAAACAGAGATTTTGGATTGACAGAGCACTAATTTTAATAATGACAAACTGTCTCAGACTTCGACACTTTTTATATTCATGACCCCTCTGCTCCTGAAACAGAGTAATTTATGTGTCTGAAAATTGTTCCTGTGATTTAATTTGGTGCTTGTATAGATACCGTGTGTCTTTATTTCAGCAAATGTGACAGGAGTTAAATATTTTCTTTGTAATATTTCTTCAATGAAAGGGCAAAGAGGCAACATCTGAATGAAATTTTTTCTCTCTTCTGTGTTCCCACAGCACTTTGAATATGGTTTTATACACTTGTTTATTATATTTAGTTGATTAATTATTTGTCCACTAGATTGTGAGCACATCTGGAACAGGGAAAAACTTTTATACATGTCTATCTCTTGGACTCTGCATAATTCCTGGTATGAGACAAAACAGAAAACATTCACTCAGATGAATGTAAGGGTAGTAATTAAAGTAAAATAAAATAATTTGCATTTTTTTAAAGCAAAACAAAAGATGCACATCACAGAAATATCAAATTTACATTCAAGACAATCAGGGGTATGGTATCAGTATTGACCTGAAAAGCTAATAGCTTGCTTTCTACTCTCTAATAGATGGTCATCCAACTTTTTAAGACTTTGTATAAATTTTGCTAATGCATTTACATTTTTAAATAATGGTGAATAATCTTCCTCCCAAACAAAGCATGTCTATGTCTATGTCATGTGCTGGCAGTTTTACAAACTTTGATGAAGATACTCAACAAATAGGTACATGGTTAAAAACAGAACATCATACATTTTCACAGCCCACTCATTTTAAAGCATAGTTTCATTAACTAGTTGTTTGTATTTTAAAATTTATCATTTATTAAGACATGTTTATATTAATTAATAAAACATAATTCTACTGATGCATTTAAAGTTGTAAAAATAAAATGCAGTACAATTTATCTCTCTTTTGGCTACACAGATGTACAAATCAAGAGCATAAAGACAGAGTTTTCAAACTGAATGAGAGTTGCAAATTGGAAAAGTTGCTCTCCTTTAAATACATTAAAGCTACCATATATTGATCAAACAATCTCTTATTTATCTCTTCATGAATTTCAAATTTCAGTAGTGGGATCTGTGTGGCATGCTAAGCAAATGTGTACAATTGTTACAAATAAAATGGAATTTCCATTGAGTTTTCTAAAAAGTGAGCACCGAATATTTTTCCTTTAAATATCCACAGTGAGATTTAGAAAACTAGAGATTTAACTGTAGAAAACTTAAGAGATAAGTGAATAATTGCTTGATCAATATTTGACTATTTAAAATACTTAAAGGAAAAACAACATTGTACACTCTGCAAGCACTCATGCAACTTGAGATTATCTTTGTGGTCTTCATAAAATTATTATTAATATATAATACTTATATAAGTTCTTTCACCATTTAATAGGGAAATAACATCTGTAAAAGAGACTAATGAACAATTCCAAAATCTGTCCCAGTTTTACAGAGTTATACTTACCTGGAACCATTGACAATTATTATGCAGAAAGAAAATGTAATCCAAAGAAAATGTCAATAGAGAAAGCACAAAATTATAAAAAGAAACAATGTACAGTTATTATTAAAGCAATAATTTTATTAAGCACACAAAGAAAGTTTCAAATTGAGTGAGTTCTTGCAGAGTTTAGAAGGTTGTTTTTCCTTTAATTTAAATCTTTTAAGTTACAAGGCAATTGGATGAGCACATTAGCTTTGAAAACAGAGAGAAGGTCTTTAGTGTGTTGCATGGTCCAGGAAGAATTCACAAAATGAGAGGAACTTCAATTAGACTTTGACTGTAAGTAAATTTTGACTACCTTCAGAAGGAAGTATTTAGTATTATGTCACTCTGGATGGGAAGAAAAGCACGAAAATGGGACACATAAGACATGTGGGAGAATACCAATTTTTTATGAGTTAACTGTGTTCCTCTAAAATTCATTTGTTGAAGCCCTAACCCCCAGTATGTGAAAACATGACTGTATTTAGAGACAGAGTCTTTAAAGAAGTGATTACATTAAGTTGTAGCCTTTAGTACTGACCTTGAGTGTGCCTGCTCAGTCATATCCGACCCTTTTCAACCTCATGGACTGTAGCCAACCAGGCTCCTCTGTCCATGGGGTTATCCTTGCAAGATTCCTGGAGTGGGTTGCCATTTCCTCCTCCAGGGGATCTTTGCAACTCAGGGACTGAACCATGTCTCCTGCGGTTCTTGCATTGGCACGCAGATTCTTTAACCATTAAGCCATTTAGGAAGTCCCTGTATTGGCCCTAATCTAATCTCACTATAAGAAGAAAGTGACACCAAGGATGCATGAGCCCAGAGAAAAGACTATGCCAGGACCTGTCTGCAAGCCAGGAGTGAGGCCTCAGGATCATGGATTTCTATAGAATCCAAAGCTGTGACAAAGTAACTGCTGTTACTTTGTGAAGCCATCTGGCCTGTGGCATTTTGTTATGGCAGTCCCAGCAAAGGAATACAGTGAACACACCATTTTAGCAAGAGTAGAGGATTTATGTGGCTGGAGAGTGAAATATAGCTTAGGAAGGCTTGAGGCCAGATTGGGGGGGTCATCCAATCAATCACCATTGAGATCAGGGTCAATATGGGACTTCATGGGGGTACTGTTTCACTGTCCTGTGCACAAGTGGAGCATTGGTCCATGTAGCTCTTCAATTGGGGGTCAAAAAGCACACAAAGAAAGTTTCAAATTGAAGTTCTTGCAGAGTTTAGAAGGTTGTTTTTCCTTTAATTTAAATCTTTTAAGTTACAAGGCAATTGGATGAGCACATTAGCTTTGAAAACAGAGAGAAGGTCTTTAGTGTGTTGCATGGTCCAGGAAGAATTCACAAAATGAGAGGAACTTCAATTAGACTTTGACTGTAAGTAAATTTTGACTACCTTCAGAAGGAAGTATTTAGTATTATGTCACTCTGGATGGGAAGAAAAGCACGAAAATGGGACACATAAGACATGTGGGAGAATACCAATTTTTTATGAGTTAACTGTGTTCCTCTAAAATTCATTTGTTGAAGCCCTAACCCCCAGTATGTGAAAACATGACTGTATTTAGAGACAGAGTCTTTAAAGAAGTGATTACATTAAGTTGTAGCCTTTAGTACTGACCTTGAGTGTGCCTGCTCAGTCATATCCGACCCTTTTCAACCTCATGGACTGTAGCCAACCAGGCTCCTCTGTCCATGGGGTTATCCTTGCAAGATTCCTGGAGTGGGTTGCCATTTCCTCCTCCAGGGGATCTTTGCAACTCAGGGACTGAACCATGTCTCCTGCGGTTCTTGCATTGGCACGCAGATTCTTTAACCATTAAGCCATCTAGGAAGTCCCTGTATTGGCCCTAATCTAATCTCACTATAAGAAGAAAGTGACACCAAGGATGCATGAGCCCAGAGAAAAGACTATGCCAGGACCTGTCTGCAAGCCAGGAGTGAGGCCTCAGGATCATGGATTTCTATAGAATCCAAAGCTGTGACAAAGTAACTGCTGTTACTTTGTGAAGCCATCTGGCCTGTGGCATTTTGTTATGGCAGTCCCAGCAAAGGAATACAGTGAACACACCATTTTAGCAAGAGTAGAGGATTTATGTGGCTGGAGAGTGAAATATAGCTTAGGAAGGCTTGAGGCCAGATTGGGGGGGTCATCCAATCAATCACCATTGAGATCAGGGTCAATATGGGACTTCATGGGGGTACTGTTTCACTGTCCTGTGCACAAGTGGAGCATTGGTCCATGTAGCTCTTCAATGCTGGAATGGGACAAGGAGCTGAATGTCCAGCAAATTGTTCAGAATGTAGAGATGAGTCCCTGGATTCACTGAGGAACGCTAAAGATAAACGCAGAAAACATTTTCTTGTAGCTGTTTACTGTTTTCCTGCAAGTTTTCTCCACTTTGCGTGAAGATTTCATATTGCCAATTCAAATAAACATTTGCGACATAAGTAATCAGGTTATTAAGAGGAGGAAATGGCAACCCACTCCAGTATTCTTGCCTGGAGAATCCCGTGGACAGAGAAGCCTGGAGAGATATAGATCATAGGACTGCAAAGAGTCAGACACAACTGAGCGACTTAAGCTACCACCAATCAGGTTATGGACCTAAAAAAGGGATTGGATATTGTCTACTTTGTAAAGTATTATTATAAACCTCTTACATTATTATCTTTATAGTTTATGATTTTCCTCATTATGATGCATTTCTTGTCAGAACTAATCATTTTTTGATAGGAAAATTTTATTTCTCTCTCATAGATACCATCTGCTGCTTCATTCAATGAGAAAATGAGAAATACAGAATGAAAGATGGAAAGAAAGAAGTCCAGCAGCTTACATGACCTGGATTTTCCACATCTCCTTATCTCCTGCCTGCTTGTTGGCAAATAACAAACAGAAGTTTTGAATATTTTTGTGTGAGTGCAGTAGGCTTAGATTTATGAACTCCTTGCAAACAAAGGAACTCATAGGAGGACTGAGAAAACCAGAAAAGATAAGATACAGTTATGCTTTTTAGTGAGTATGTGATATTATCTGTCAGACAGACCAATGTAGGGGCTTTTTAAGAGGTGCATAATAGCAATGAGTCCATTGTGAATTACACTTAAAAAAACAACGATGGAGTGATAAGAGGCAAATGTGAAGCCAAGAATTCCTAAATGTGTTAAAGTTTGGTTTCTAAAGAATCTGATTCAAAATCAGTTTCCATAGACAAAACCAAGTAATTTATGAGTAAAGACTTTTAAGAATATCAGGGTCTAACTGATTCCCTTTAAGAAGTAGCAGCAAACTCTTGGATTAGTGTAAATATTCATTTCCTTCAAAAATTAAATGTGATTTTTTTTAATGTAAAGGAAGAGCTAGATAAATAGCAAGAGGCAAATATTATAACAATGGAATATCTTTTGTTTTCAGAATCATGCAGGAGAAGATTTCAAACCTGAACAAGAAAGGATCCAATGCTTAATTAAGAACTGTTTAAGGAATTCTCTGCCTGGATGTGAATTTATAGGTTCAGTGTTGAGTTTTAAATTAAGGGTAAATTGACATTCAGCTACAGCTACACAGAAGAGACTCTGATTAAAACCTGGAACTATGTCCTCGCTGCCTGCTGGCACAAAAACAGACATCCATGTGTACTTCTGCTCTAATTTTTCTATGAAATCCCAAGCTATCTAGCTAAAGGTAATTTGGCATTTAAAATTCCTGAAATGTTAGCTAATATCTTTGCTCACCTGGAGTACATTCAATTTATGTATTAATATAATGAGTTTATTATCCCTATGCAATGTCACCTTTTCACTTTTTGGACTACAGGTCTACAAGGGACCCTGATACTGTACCCAGGGATTTCCCACTTGCTGTCATTAGGTAATCTCAGATTTCCTTCATTGCCTTTACTATGAAAGAGAGGGAGGAAGATCCTTTTCCTATAATTGGTTGTCTGGATTCTAACAAACCTTCTCCTGGAGTCTGCACATTGATCCTGCTGCTCTCTCCCTTATTAGTTACAGCTAGCACTATCTTAACATGGAACTACACTCTACTACAAGTGATGGAAATTCCAGAGAGAAATAATACACCCGAGAAGTAGAATCAGTTCAGCTTCAAGCTGCTTGCTTATTAAGGCTGAAGCTTAAAAGCATTTATTTGCCCAGTCATCGAGTAAGAGGATGGCTGAAATTTAATCATGTCTTATCACTAGTATGTACAAAGGACTGTCTTTATTCTAGCCTTTGCAGCTGCCCTAATATGCTCATTTAACTGCTAAAGAAACTAAAACTCAAGAGACATAACCTGCACAATAAGACAGATTGGGTTTAAAGCACAAGGAGTGTATGATTCTCAAACCCTCTTCAGCAGTATTCTATGTGCAATGTATCATTTGCCTGTTAATTCACATTTTTTTCATATTTGATAAAAATTTCTTCCATCGCATCTTTAATTTTGTTGCCTTTGTTACTACTTTCCTGATCAGTGAGAATCACTTGACTTTGGCCCTAAGGGAAAAACATTCAGTCATTATTTCTTGGGCAGAGATCATAATAGTTTAGCTAACAGGTCTTACATAGCATGTTAATTCTCATTTGTTTTCTTATTCTATATTTTTGGTACTTTGAAGATCAGAAACACTAATTTATTCCTATTCTAAACTTATTTTCCTTTTTTTCTTTCCACTTCCTTCCTCTTCTTCCTCCCTTCTCCCTTGTTTGTTTCCTTATTCCTTCCTTCTTTTTTACATGTCATTTCCACCTCCTGGTTCTCATCTATGCATCTCTGCTGAGCTTTTCTGTTTTCACATTTAGGCAGGCTGTATATTATCATACTTTCTTAAATAATACCCTTCATGGTATAAAACATGCACATCTACATATTCAAAATGATTTCATAGACTATTATATCTCAAAAAAGCACATGCTTTTGAGCAAAGGAACAACTATCCCCTTTGCCACCAACGTGAATATTTCAATCTGTAGACCTTTCTTTGGGAAATGGTATTTTTTCAGATTGCCTCTGCAAGATATTATAAGTGGTTCATTTTAGTACATCTTACACTTTGGTTCAATTTACTCTAGGCAGGTGATGAGTTTACAGATTATATAACTAGTTATCTCTTATCAAATATTAAGAAGTCTAAGGGAGTAGGGTCGACAATGACCTTGAAGAATATGCTAAGTCAAATGTAAAGACTGGGCTGAAAGTGATGCCTGGCAGAGACAATAAAACCTGTGTTCACTTTAGGTAATAAAGTGTTTAAAGTTAAACCATACTTGGAACAAAGCATAAAACTCAAGAGAGGTGCTGCAAAATTGATAATCCTCTTAGAGGTTTACAAAGACCTTTAGAAAATGTCAAAGCAAACATCAATTATAAACTTCTTTAAAAAATGTTATGTGCTGTCTTCAAATGGAACAGCTGCACTTTCCAGGGAGGTTGACTTGGATGAGAAAAAGCACAGAACTTGGTACCAGATGTACCAGTATGTAACTCCTGACTTCATCATTTTCTAACTATTGGCCTTGGGGAAGTTATTTATCCACTCAGAACCTCAGTGACTCCAACTGCAAGTTGGAGATAATGACACCCACATGGGGTTATTATGAGAAGAAAAGTTCTTAGTTCATAGTGAACAGAAAACTGTGTTTTTCAATGGTCACTGAAAGTACAATAATGACAGATGGATCTCAAGAAATCTTGACAGCTTTCTGAAGCTATTCTTTGACAATCCCAATGCTAAAGCACTAAATCACTTGTTGACAAACTTTCTTGAAAGCATATTCGTTAATGCGAAACAATCAGCCTTTTTTCTTTCCACTTTTTTTTTTGTTTCTTTCTTTCTTTTTTACATGTCATTTCCACCTCCTGGTTCTCATCTATGCATCTCTGCTGAGCTTTTCTGTTTTCACATTTAGGCAGGCTGTATATTATCATACTTTCTTAAATAATACCCTTCATGGTATAAAACATGCACATCTACATATTCAAAATGATTTCATAGACTATTATATCTCAAAAAAGCACATGCTTTTGAGCAAAGGAACAACTATCCCCTTTGCCACCAACGTGAATATTTCAATCTGTAGACCTTTCTTTGGGAAATGGTATTTTTTCAGATTGCCTCTGCAAGATATTATAAGTGGTTCATTTTAGTACATCTTACACTTTGGTTCAATTTACTCTAGGCAGGTGATGAGTTTACAGATTATATAACTAGTTATCTCTTATCAAATATTAAGAAGTCTAAGGGAGTAGGGTCGACAATGACCTTGAAGAATATGCTAAGTCAAATGTAAAGACTGGGCTGAAAGTGATGCCTGGCAGAGACAATAAAACCTGTGTTCACTTTAGGTAATAAAGTGTTTAAAGTTAAACCATACTTGGAACAAAGCATAAAACTCAAGAGAGGTGCTGCAAAATTGATAATCCTCTTAGAGGTTTACAAAGACCTTTAGAAAATGTCAAAGCAAACATCAATTATAAACTTCTTTAAAAAATGTTATGTGCTGTCTTCAAATGGAACAGCTGCACTTTCCAGGGAGGTTGACTTGGATGAGAAAAAGCACAGAACTTGGTACCAGATGTACCAGTATGTAACTCCTGACTTCATCATTTTCTAACTATTGGCCTTGGGGAAGTTATTTATCCACTCAGAACCTCAGTGACTCCAACTGCAAGTTGGAGATAATGACACCCACATGGGGTTATTATGAGAAGAAAAGTTCTTAGTTCATAGTGAACAGAAAACTGTGTTTTTCAATGGTCACTGAAAGTACAATAATGACAGATGGATCTCAAGAAATCTTGACAGCTTTCTGAAGCTATTCTTTGACAATCCCAATGCTAAAGCACTAAATCACTTGTTGTTTTATCCATTGATAGTTCTTTTAATCACTGTATAGCAAATATATGCATATTGAACAGTTAAATGCGAAAAGTTTTGCTTTCTAAAGTCTCTTGGCATCCTGTTTTGTAGAGTCTACATCCGTAGCTTCTTCCAGGTTATAGTTTGGGCTATAAGAATATTTACAAATCCAATCTAGTTTATTGGGAAGACTCTAAGTTGGAATATAAATAAAATGCTTGTGTGCCTGTGTGTTCCAGTCACTAAATCGTGGCCGACACTTTGAGACCCCCAAGGGTCAGAGTCCCTTTAAATAAATAACAATAGGAAGTCACTGGCATTCTGATAAAATTTCATTAACCCACAAAGCCTTGCCTCACTTTAAAAGAGACGTGACTCATTCAGGAGAAATGTCCTGGGAGAAGCCCCAAAATGCTTTTTTCTCAAATGTCATCACCACCAATACTTTCGATAAAATTACAGAGGTTGACAACTGAAGAAACTTTCTCCCAACAGAAACTAACAGCTGTAACTCCTATCTCAGTGTAGAGGCAGTGCTAGGAGATAAAGTTAAGTGTTCCTACAACTTGCCCAGTATCTCCAAAATCTTCAGCAGTATCCTCTTTTTTCACTCCTCCTGCTTCCTCAGAATAGCACAGACTAGGATGCTCCCCGCCCCCTGCAGAGTGAACCCTGGTGCTCTCAGTGGTTTTCTCTTCTCTCCTTGGGGCACTTTTCCTGTTAATTACCCATTCTCCTCTCCTATTCTAAGACATACTCCTGCAAATTTCTTCTACCTACTCTCCAGGATCACTTTGCCTATAATCATCTAGGATTTTTTTAATTATTTTTATTCTAAAATAGCTGTCAATTTAGTTATACCCTAAAGCTGCTTTGCAAAAACTTTCTGCTACCTCCCCCTGACTGATTTTGTCAAAATCTTTGCTAGTTGTGCCAAGGCTCTGACTCATGAGTACTTAATAACTGGGCTTTGGTTTTGACCGCCATACCAGAAGCTCTCCGTTGAAAGTCACTAATAACTTTCTAGTTGCCAAATATAAATGTTTTCATCAAATCTAACGTCTTCACCCCCCTTGAGGTATCAATGCTCTTGACAATGTTGATGTTTCCTCTGTCTCTGCAGTGCTCGTCTTTCGCCACAATAACAAACTCCGGTCATACTTTCTTGTTTCCTTTGACAGATTCTTTCTCTCCTTTTGAAAAGTACATTTTACCACCAAGTCCGTGTTCGTATCAATACCACTTGTTTTTTTTAACATAATACAAGTAAATGCTTTTCACATAACTTATGCTTCTCATAGCTAATTCATTAATTATTAGAGATTGTGAACATGTATTTGAAATGGAGCAAGACCCTATGTTCTTTCCCATGTCCCATGTTCTCTGGATGCTTTTTTGTCTGTAGAGAAGCTTTAGCCAAAGAGTAAGTTTAATCAGAGAAGTGAGAAAATGCAGAAGCAAAGGAAAACAGTCCAACAAGACTAAATAATAACACTTCAGTCAGCATGCAAGGTCAAAAACCTTTAGGACTACAGACAACATTCTGGGTCATATCCTGTGAGTTGTTTAGTAGATACTGAAATGCTACCCCCTAAAATGGAAGAAGTTAACTACAGGATGTCCAGGCTGTAGCCATGTCATAAGCTGCCACAATTCTGAGAAAGCCATGTCTCCAAAATCTTCAGCAGTATCCTCTTTTTTCACTCCTCCTGCTTCCTCAGAATAGCACAGACTAGGATGCTCCCCGCCCCCTGCAGAGTGAACCCTGGTGCTCTCAGTGGTTTTCTCTTCTCTCCTTGGGGCACTTTTCCTGTTAATTACCCATTCTCCTCTCCTATTCTAAGACATACTCCTGCAAATTTCTTCTACCTACTCTCCAGGATCACTTTGCCTATAATCATCTAGGATTTTTTTAATTATTTTTATTCTAAAATAGCTGTCAATTTAGTTATACCCTAAAGCTGCTTTGCAAAAACTTTCTGCTACCTCCCCCTGACTGATTTTGTCAAAATCTTTGCTAGTTGTGCCAAGGCTCTGACTCATGAGTACTTAATAACTGGGCTTTGGTTTTGACCGCCATACCAGAAGCTCTCCGTTGAAAGTCACTAATAACTTTCTAGTTGCCAAATATAAATGTTTTCATCAAATCTAACGTCTTCACCCCTTGAGGTATCAATGCTCTTGACAATGTTGATGTTTCCTCTGTCTCTGCAGTGCTCGTCTTTCGCCACAATAACAAACTCCGGTCATACTTTCTTGTTTCCTTTGACAGATTCTTTCTCTCCTTTTGAAAAGTACATTTTACCACCAAGTCCGTGTTCGTATCAATACCACTTGTTTTTTTTAACATAATACAAGTAAATGCTTTTCACATAACTTATGCTTCTCATAGCTAATTCATTAATTATTAGAGATTGTGAACATGTATTTGAAATGGAGCAAGACCCTATGTTCTTTCCCATGTCCCATGTTCTCTGGATGCTTTTTTGTCTGTAGAGAAGCTTTAGCCAAAGAGTAAGTTTAATCAGAGAAGTGAGAAAATGCAGAAGCAAAGGAAAACAGTCCAACAAGACTAAATAATAACACTTCAGTCAGCATGCAAGGTCAAAAACCTTTAGGACTACAGACAACATTCTGGGTCATATCCTGTGAGTTGTTTAGTAGATACTGAAATGCTACCCCCTAAAATGGAAGAAGTTAACTACAGGATGTCCAGGCTGTAGCCATGTCATAAGCTGCCACAATTCTGAGAACTGGCCTCAAAGATGTCGGAACAAACTGAATCTGGACCTAAAGACTAACTGTACTTAAAACAATCAAAATGATGATGATCAGACCACTGCATGACTAATTTCAAGATGACTATAAAATCTGACTGTGTTGTTTCTGCATATAGCCCCTGCCTTCAGCCTATAAAAGCACTTGTTCACTGATTGTCAACCTTCCCAGGTGGTGCTAGTGATAAAGAACCCATCGGCAATGCAGGAGACATGAGAGATGCAGATTCGATCCCCATGTTGAGAAAATTCCCTAGAGAAGGGAATGGCAACCCACTCCAGTATTCTTGCCTGGAGAATCCCATGAACTGAGGAGCCTGGTGGGCGAAGAGTCAGACATGACTAAAGTGACTTAGCATGCACACACTGCTTGTCAGTGTTGGGAGTGGTGAGTTGGCCTTTGGACAGGAGTCTGCTCTCTTTCCCACTTGCCAGCATCCAAAATAAAGCAAACACTCCACCAACCTTACTTGTGAGCGGCAAGAAGTGGGACCCCACTTTCTGTGACATCTTAAAATAGAAATAAGTATGCTAAAGAGATGAAGATGTCAAAGAAAAGGATTATTGAGTGCTGAGATTATGTCTAGATTTCCTTCCTCATTTTCAAAAAGGTTAAATCTACACAAAAGATTTGTATTGAGTTCAGAAATAGGATTTAATCTACACAAACAATAAATAAATGTGATTGTATTATAAAACACTATTATAAACAATATTAAAATAGTCCATATATTCATATTCATGGAATTAAGGCATAAAATTATAAGGAACATAGAAGCTTTAATACCATTTAACCAGTGACAACTATGAAGGTCTGTCTCTGTGGTATGGACCTAATTCAGTCTTTGGGATCTTTTACCTGTATTGAAAACAAAGACATTGATTGGTGTGGTTTTCAATCTTGATGGCCTTTTAAATGAACGTGAAAGTATCATTGTTGTTTAGTTCATCAGTCGTGTCAGACTCTTTTGCTATCTTATGGACTGTACCCCACAAGACTCCTCTGTCCATGGGATTTTCCAGGCAAGAGTACTGGAGTGGATTGCCATTTCCCTCTCCAGGGGATCTTCCCACCTAGGGATCGAAACCGCTTCTGCATTGCAGGTGGATTCTTTACTGCTGAGATACTGAAAAAGCAGCAAAATTATCATTATTCATTTCTAAAAAACTTTCTTTGGACAAATAACTACATATTGGCATATATATATATATATATGTATATACTCACACACACAGAGACACACACGTGCACACACACACACACATACACATACACACAGGTATATCTACACACACATATATTATAAAATTTCAGATATTCACCTGGACTACACATGTATTATTCAAATTGCATGCACATTATTTGCAAGAAAATCTAAGCAGTTATTATATGTATCTATATCTTCCTATTTTTTTATGTTGTTGTCAGGCTTTCCTGGTGGCTCAGACAGTAAAGAATCTGTCTGCAATGCAGGAGATCCGGGTTTGATCCCAGGGTCAGGAAGATCTCCTGGAGAATAGAATAGCAACCCACTCCAGTATTTTCTCTAGAAAATCCCATGGACATAGAAGCCTGATGGGCAACAGTCTTTGGGATCACAAAGAGTCAGACATTACTGAGTGATTAATACACACACACACACACACAGAGTGTTCTCTGCATTCCATGTTTTTTCAAAAATTGTATTTTAATTATCATTTAGTTCAAAATATTTTCTAGTCTCTGTTTTGAATTCTATGTTATTTGAAGTGTATTGTTCAATCTCCAACTATTTTCCAGCTATCTCTGTTCTGAATGGGCATTTAATATTCCATGTGAAAAATAAAAAAATAGTCCATATATTCATATTCATGGAATTAAGGCATAAAATTATAAGGAACATAGAAGCTTTAATACCATTTAACCAGTGACAACTATGAAGGTCTGTCTCTGTGGTATGGACCTAATTCAGTCTTTGGGATCTTTTACCTGTATTGAAAACAAAGACATTGATTGGTGTGGTTTTCAATCTTGATGGCCTTTTAAATGAACGTGAAAGTATCATTGTTGTTTAGTTCATCAGTCGTGTCAGACTCTTTTGCTATCTTATGGACTGTACCCCACAAGACTCCTCTGTCCATGGGATTTTCCAGGCAAGAGTACTGGAGTGGATTGCCATTTCCCTCTCCAGGGGATCTTCCCACCTAGGGATCGAAACCGCTTCTGCATTGCAGGTGGATTCTTTACTGCTGAGATACTGAAAAAGCAGCAAAATTATCATTATTCATTTCTAAAAAACTTTCTTTGGACAAATAACTACATATTGGCATATATATATATATATATGTATATACTCACACACACAGAGACACACACGTGCACACACACACACACATACACATACACACAGGTATATCTACACACACATATATTATAAAATTTCAGATATTCACCTGGACTACACATGTATTATTCAAATTGCATGCACATTATTTGCAAGAAAATCTAAGCAGTTATTATATGTATCTATATCTTCCTATTTTTTTATGTTGTTGTCAGGCTTTCCTGGTGGCTCAGACAGTAAAGAATCTGTCTGCAATGCAGGAGATCCGGGTTTGATCCCAGGGTCAGGAAGATCTCCTGGAGAATAGAATAGCAACCCACTCCAGTATTTTCTCTAGAAAATCCCATGGACATAGAAGCCTGATGGGCAACAGTCTTTGGGATCACAAAGAGTCAGACATTACTGAGTGATTAATACACACACACACACACACAGAGTGTTCTCTGCATTCCATGTTTTTTCAAAAATTGTATTTTAATTATCATTTAGTTCAAAATATTTTCTAGTCTCTGTTTTGAATTCTATGTTATTTGAAGTGTATTGTTCAATCTCCAACTATTTTCCAGCTATCTCTCTGTTATTGTTTACTTGTTTAATTCCACTGTGACATTGTATGATTTATATTCTTTTACATTTGTTAAGGTGTCTTTTAGGGCCAAAAAGGGATCTATCTTGGTGAGTGTTCCATGTGAACTTGAAAAGAATTTGCTTTATGCCGTTTTTGAATGAAATAGTCAAAAAATGTCCATTACATCTTGTTGATTGATGCTACTGAAGTCAACCATGTTCTAAGTTTCTGTCTGCTAGATCTGCCCTTTTTAGAGACAAGAGTGTTGATGTCCCCAAGTATGACACTGGATTTATCTACTTTTGCTTATAGTTCTATCAGTTTTTGCCTTCCATGGTTTGATGCTCTGTTATTAGGCACATATAAGCTGATAATTCTTATGTCTTCTTGAAGAATTGATCCCTTTATTATCATGTAATTCCTATTTTTAATACTATTAGCTTCTTGCCTCAAACTCTGTTCTGCTTGAAACTAATACTGCTTCTCCCCTTTTTAAATTAGTATGATATATGTTTCAAGCTATTTATTTTAATTTTATACATTTTTATATTTAAAGTTGGTACCTTGTAGAGAACATATAGTTGGGTCTTATTTGTTGATCCACTCTGATAATTTTTAAATTTTTAAAATTAGTATATTTAAGCTCATGTAAGATTCATATTGATAAGTGATATACTTTGTTAACATCTACCAGATTTGTTATTGTTTTCTCTTTGCTGTTCTTACTCTTTGCTCCTATTTTTGCCTTTCACTCTGAGTAGATCTACATTTCTGTCCTATATAGTTTTCCTTTTCTCTAAAGAAAGGCCTTTAAACATTGTTTTTCACCAATTTTTATTGCAAAATTTTCCCTTTCAGAAAATCCCATGGACATAGAAGCCTGATGGGCAACAGTCTTTGGGATCACAAAGAGTCAGACATTACTGAGTGATTAATACACACACACACACACACAGAGTGTTCTCTGCATTCCATGTTTTTTCAAAAATTGTATTTTAATTATCATTTAGTTCAAAATATTTTCTAGTCTCTGTTTTGAATTCTATGTTATTTGAAGTGTATTGTTCAATCTCCAACTATTTTCCAGCTATCTCTCTGTTATTGTTTACTTGTTTAATTCCACTGTGACATTGTATGATTTATATTCTTTTACATTTGTTAAGGTGTCTTTTAGGGCCAAAAAGGGATCTATCTTGGTGAGTGTTCCATGTGAACTTGAAAAGAATTTGCTTTATGCCGTTTTTGAATGAAATAGTCAAAAAATGTCCATTACATCTTGTTGATTGATGCTACTGAAGTCAACCATGTTCTAAGTTTCTGTCTGCTAGATCTGCCCTTTTTAGAGACAAGAGTGTTGATGTCCCCAAGTATGACACTGGATTTATCTACTTTTGCTTATAGTTCTATCAGTTTTTGCCTTCCATGGTTTGATGCTCTGTTATTAGGCACATATAAGCTGATAATTCTTATGTCTTCTTGAAGAATTGATCCCTTTATTATCATGTAATTCCTATTTTTAATACTATTAGCTTCTTGCCTCAAACTCTGTTCTGCTTGAAACTAATACTGCTTCTCCCCTTTTTAAATTAGTATGATATATGTTTCAAGCTATTTATTTTAATTTTATACATTTTTATATTTAAAGTTGGTACCTTGTAGAGAACATATAGTTGGGTCTTATTTGTTGATCCACTCTGATAATTTTTAAATTTTTAAAATTAGTATATTTAAGCTCATGTAAGATTCATATTGATAAGTGATATACTTTGTTAACATCTACCAGATTTGTTATTGTTTTCTCTTTGCTGTTCTTACTCTTTGCTCCTATTTTTGCCTTTCACTCTGAGTAGATCTACATTTCTGTCCTATATAGTTTTCCTTTTCTCTAAAGAAATGCCTTTAACATTTCTCACAGGCAAGTATATTGGCAAAATATTCTCTCAATTTTTTTCCGAGAAAGTCTTTCTCACTTAGAAGGATTATTTCATAGTTCACAAAATTCTAGTTTGGTAGATACTTTTGTCTCAACATTTAAAATATTTTACTCCATTTTCTTCGCCCTTTTTGATTTTTGGCCCCTTTTATTGCTTTTTTATTTACTTATTTTCATCCATCTTCATTCTTTGGCCTGCATGGGCCTCCCATTGCATTGACCTTTCTCGTTGCAGAGCACCAGCTCTGGGTGCGTGTGTTCCAGAGCTCTGGCTAGCAATTGGATACACCAGTCCAGCCGCTCCACAGCACCTGGGATCTTTCCATGCCAGGGATCAAACTGGTGCCCCTTGTACTGAAAGGCAGACTTTTTACCCACTGGACCACCAAGGAAGCCCCCTTTTTTTTCCTTTTTATTGAAGCATAATTGACTTCCACCATTATGTTATTTTCAGGTATAAAGCAGTAATTCAATATTTATTTACAAAGTGATCACCATAAATTTAGTTACATATGTCATCCCACAAGTTGGTATAATACTTTTGATTACATTCCCTAGTCAGTATATTATGTCCCCATGTCTTATTTATTTTATAAGTGGAAATTTGTATGTCTTCATTCCCTTCACCTATTGTCCACTCTCCCACTATTTTCCTCCCTAGCAACTAACAGTTTATTACTTCTATTTATGAGCCTGTTTCATTCTACTTTCTTCTATCTTGCATGGTTTCTGGGGAGAAATTGGAAGTAAATCTTTTTTAGTTGTACCATGGTTTTTGGATAGCCTATTCTTTTCTTTTATTCAGTCATGTTTTTCTTTTAGTTTTGGAGGGTTTTTTTTTTTTTTTTAATTGGGATCCATCAACATCAGAGACACTTTCCTCAATCATGATCAGAATAGTAATAAGCCCAACAAAGGCATTATTCTATGGTATTTTTGACCTCTGTCATTTTTTTAATGGTTCTTTATTTGAATTTTCATTTCTCTGTTTACATTGCCTGTCTATTCTAGCAAACTGTATACTTTATCCATCACATCCTTTATTAATCAAAATGGTGTTAAAGACCTTGGTCTGTTAATTCCAGTATCTCTGCTGTATCTGAGTTTAGTTCTGATGCTTTGTCTCTTCATACTGTGTATTTGTCTCTTACTATGCCTTTAATTTTTTCTTGATAGTCTGACATGAAATATTGGATAAAAGGAACTGAAAGAAATAGATTTTTATTGATGTAGCTGTGATATGTGGGAGATGGTGAAGCAGCCTATAGTTCTATGATTAAGTATCAGTCTTGCAGTGAGCCTGTGTATTGGACTAGGAATTTCTTAAGTGCTTCTTAGTCATCACCTTCACTCAGGTGGGACAGGATGGCTAGACTGGCCTGGAGTTGGGTGTTTTTCTTCTCCCAGATCAATTACGTTAGGCTTTGGTTGAAAAGTTTCTCCTGAGGGAAGACCTTGTTAAGGAAACCAAAGTTCTCTGAGGTATTTAAATATTGCTCCTTTTTCCTTCCCCCTGTGGGAAGCACAAGAAGAGTTTTCTCAAATATTCACTTTAAAAAATATTATTGAAATGTAGTTTATGTACAATTGGTGCAGTGGTAAACAATCTGCCTCTCAATCAGGAGGTCCAAAAGACGTGGGTTCGATCCCTGCATCCAGAAGATCCCCGAGCGTGGGAAATGGCAACCCACTTTACTGTTCTTGTCTGGAGAATTCCACGGATGGAAGAACCTAGTGGGCTACTGTCCATGGGATTTCAGGGTCAGAGATGACTGAGCTACTGAGCACACACATATTAGTTTTAGGGTTGGATGCATCACTGACTCAATGGACATGAGTTTGAACAAACTCTGGGAGATAGTGACAAACAGGGAAGTCTGGCATGCTGCAGTTCATAGGGTCGCAAAGAGTTAGACACAACTTAGAGACTGAACAACAATATCGTGATTTGATATTTGCATACATTGTGAAACGATCACCATGATGACTCTAGCAACAATCTGTCCCCAAAAAAGTTACTACAGTACCACTGACCACATTCCTTATGTTACCTATTACATTCCTGTAGCTTATTTTATAACTGGAAGTTTCCTGGTTGAGCTTATGAATGTAAAACTCTCAAAAGTTTGGGGTTGCCCTGGGCCTGGGTCTCCTGCTGGACTCTCAGACTTGTGTCCACTGAGCCTCAGCAACATATCAGTTACCAGTTCAGTTTTTTCCCTGCTGGACTCTCAGACTTGTGTCCACTGAGCCTCAGTCTCTTATTTATGTACATTGAAATATTGGATAAAAGGAACTGAAAGAAATAGATTTTTATTGATGTAGCTGTGATATGTGGGAGATGGTGAAGCAGCCTATAGTTCTATGATTAAGTATCAGTCTTGCAGTGAGCCTGTGTATTGGACTAGGAATTTCTTAAGTGCTTCTTAGTCATCACCTTCACTCAGGTGGGACAGGATGGCTAGACTGGCCTGGAGTTGGGTGTTTTTCTTCTCCCAGATCAATTACGTTAGGCTTTGGTTGAAAAGTTTCTCCTGAGGGAAGACCTTGTTAAGGAAACCAAAGTTCTCTGAGGTATTTAAATATTGCTCCTTTTTCCTTCCCCCTGTGGGAAGCACAAGAAGAGTTTTCTCAAATATTCACTTTAAAAAATATTATTGAAATGTAGTTTATGTACAATTGGTGCAGTGGTAAACAATCTGCCTCTCAATCAGGAGGTCCAAAAGACGTGGGTTCGATCCCTGCATCCAGAAGATCCCCGAGCGTGGGAAATGGCAACCCACTTTACTGTTCTTGTCTGGAGAATTCCACGGATGGAAGAACCTAGTGGGCTACTGTCCATGGGATTTCAGGGTCAGAGATGACTGAGCTACTGAGCACACACATATTAGTTTTAGGGTTGGATGCATCACTGACTCAATGGACATGAGTTTGAACAAACTCTGGGAGATAGTGACAAACAGGGAAGTCTGGCATGCTGCAGTTCATAGGGTCGCAAAGAGTTAGACACAACTTAGAGACTGAACAACAATATCGTGATTTGATATTTGCATACATTGTGAAACGATCACCATGATGACTCTAGCAACAATCTGTCCCCAAAAAAGTTACTACAGTACCACTGACCACATTCCTTATGTTACCTATTACATTCCTGTAGCTTATTTTATAACTGGAAGTTTCCTGGTTGAGCTTATGAATGTAAAACTCTCAAAAGTTTGGGGTTGCCCTGGGCCTGGGTCTCCCTGCTGGACTCTCAGACTTGTGTCCACTGAGCCTCCAGCAACATATCAGTTACCAGTTCAGTTTTATCTGCCTGACCACTGGTCTGAATGAAGGTTTCTGCTCTGGTAGGTTGTGATTATCCCTATTCATCTCTCTGTGTTTCTAATTTTGGGGGTAACAGTTGCCCTGCAACCTCACTTCTCTGATCTAAGAAGTTGATTTTTCACTTTGTTTACCTTTTTTTTTTGTTTGGAGGTGAGGTGACTGTCAAACTCTACATGCCAGATCAGGAACCTGAAGTCTGGGTTGACTTATAGTAAAGGAAAACAAAAAAGAAAGGAAGAAAAAGCTACACATGCACTATCTTTAAACTTGAAACACTTGTTATCTAAACCTTGGTTTCCCATCTTAACTCTCCAGAGTCTGGGAATCACTATATTATTGACACCTACAGTGATTTTTACAGAAGCTCAGAGATGCCAAAGGCTGAAGGTAATGGAATGAGATAAGATTCTACAAGTATTGGTTTAGGGTTCCTTTGAGATGGACATTATAATTCCTATGTTCATGTTTTTAAAATATGTTAGTCTTGATATCACATATCTTTCATAATATGAGTGGTTTAAATATGAAAATATTGCGCTTCAATTAATGTATACTTGGAAGTATGAGAGAAGAATTTGAGAGAGATCATCTGAATCACAATTACACTTTTCTGTGTGAATTATATCTGAGTAACAATGTGGTGCATGCATGCTAAGTCACTTCAGTAATGCTTGACTCTGTGTGACCCTGTGGACTGCAGACTACCAGGCTCCTCTGTTTATGGGATTCTCCAGGCAAGAATACTGGAGTGGGTTTCTGCACCCTTCTTCAGGGATTGAACTCACATCTGTTACATCTCCTGCTTTGGCAGGAGGTTTCTTTACCACTAGCACCACTTAGCAAGCCCTCTGAGTAACAGTACTTTTTTCAATTTCCATTTCTCACTCAAGTGGAAGTCTTTATTGTAATGTATATCACATATTTCTCATCTAATTTTTTCTCTCATCATGCAACACACTAACAGATATCTACAATATGATCTGAAACAGTACGGTGATAACGAGTGTACAAAAAGAAAATTTCACAGAATTTTCTTGTTGCTTTATTCTAGAATTGAATAAGTTATTTCATCTAACAAGAAAGTTTTAATATCAATGATACATGCTCACTATGTGTATATGATATACAAGAATGCTTAAAGATCATAAAAATTCATATAAAAAAGAAATGTATGTGTACTGGAAACTTCATTTTTGACAATATTTATCCAACTGCTTGGTTACATAGATGCTAGAAATAGCTGAACATAATAAAAAATATTTAAAAATAACTATGTTTCTATTTCTGAGATATTAGACAAAAAGAACATGTATCATTTTGGTAAGTTCTAGAGATTGTTTTCAATAAGGAACAAGATATAAAATATTAACAGCAATCCTATTAAGTGCATGCAATTCCATGTAGACTGACAGGTATTATATCTATTATTCTCCCCACTATTTACTGCACAGATCACACAGGTATTATAGAAATTGTTAGGTGATCAAACAATGTTGAAACTTTGTTATTCTTGTCCATCCATAAATTAATAGTTAATTAAGGGCTGGAACAGACCCCAGAAGGAACACTGTCACTCTTTTTTCATAATATGAGTGGTTTAAATATGAAAATATTGCGCTTCAATTAATGTATACTTGGAAGTATGAGAGAAGAATTTGAGAGAGATCATCTGAATCACAATTACACTTTTCTGTGTGAATTATATCTGAGTAACAATGTGGTGCATGCATGCTAAGTCACTTCAGTAATGCTTGACTCTGTGTGACCCTGTGGACTGCAGACTACCAGGCTCCTCTGTTTATGGGATTCTCCAGGCAAGAATACTGGAGTGGGTTTCTGCACCCTTCTTCAGGGATTGAACTCACATCTGTTACATCTCCTGCTTTGGCAGGAGGTTTCTTTACCACTAGCACCACTTAGCAAGCCCTCTGAGTAACAGTACTTTTTTCAATTTCCATTTCTCACTCAAGTGGAAGTCTTTATTGTAATGTATATCACATATTTCTCATCTAATTTTTTCTCTCATCATGCAACACACTAACAGATATCTACAATATGATCTGAAACAGTACGGTGATAACGAGTGTACAAAAAGAAAATTTCACAGAATTTTCTTGTTGCTTTATTCTAGAATTGAATAAGTTATTTCATCTAACAAGAAAGTTTTAATATCAATGATACATGCTCACTATGTGTATATGATATACAAGAATGCTTAAAGATCATAAAAATTCATATAAAAAAGAAATGTATGTGTACTGGAAACTTCATTTTTGACAATATTTATCCAACTGCTTGGTTACATAGATGCTAGAAATAGCTGAACATAATAAAAAATATTTAAAAATAACTATGTTTCTATTTCTGAGATATTAGACAAAAAGAACATGTATCATTTTGGTAAGTTCTAGAGATTGTTTTCAATAAGGAACAAGATATAAAATATTAACAGCAATCCTATTAAGTGCATGCAATTCCATGTAGACTGACAGGTATTATATCTATTATTCTCCCCACTATTTACTGCACAGATCACACAGGTATTATAGAAATTGTTAGGTGATCAAACAATGTTGAAACTTTGTTATTCTTGTCCATCCATAAATTAATAGTTAATTAAGGGCTGGAACAGACCCCAGAAGGAACACTGTCACTCTTTGGAAATGACTTGTAGATTTAAAAATATCCTCATATACTTAATGCTACTTTATCTACATCATCAAACCAAGCTGAAAACAAAAAAACAAATGAACAAACAAATTAAAAAACAGGGTACAATAACTTATTTAAACTGAGTCTTTTTCTTCATCTACCCTGCCCCAAATCCAGTGGCACGGTGGAAATTCTTTCTTTCTTTTTTTCCCCTCATATAGATCAATATGCTGTACAGGTGCAGCCTTAACCTAATTAATACATCACTCTATAAAACTCTACATTATGCATCTCTCGACTACTTCATTGTTAATTTGTAAAGCATGTTAAATGATCTATCTATCCTGGATAGAATTATACAGATAATACTTAGCTTCTTTTTAAAGTCATTGTGTAGCACACACAAATTGTGCTGATAAGTTCTTATCAACTTATCAGCTACTCGCAAAAACTTAATCCAGCTTTTTAATCAGAATGTCATTGTAAGTATAGATAAAGGATATTAGTTCACCTGAGATTAAAATTTTTTTTAATTTGTTATAAAAACTGCACAAAATTAGTGAAATTGAGATATATTTGTTTTCATGACTTTCTCTTCATTTTCCATTGTCTAGCTGATTTCATGAAGTATTTAAAAAAAAACTTTTTTAACGTGTATAATTCAAAGTACTTGCAATGATACTTTCATTTTGGAGCTCTATGTGTAAATGACCCTTGGAACTAATTTTATTCACTATGTAGTCAGTTTGCTAGAGTATTTCAAATATTCAAATCAACGACTTTCCTAGTAATTTTGAATGGTGAACAGCACAGCTGCAGTTCTGTTCTTTTCCATTTACTTACATTAAAGATTCATTTTGGGTAATCAGAGAATTTTGTATCAGCTATTTTTTAGCTTAAAGGTTTGCTTCTGACACTTTAATAAATTATCCTGTAGTCTGTGCTGGAAGGTAACTGAATTTTTGGCTCAACAGCACTCTTGTTGACACATGTTCATTTATTACCATTTCTTTCATCAGTTGACTCACTTGAGGCTAATTCTGATGAAATGCTTTCAAACAAGGACCACTATTGGTTTACATTAATGAGGAAATGGTGGAAAGGCAGTTTTCAAACAGAAGAAATTAGAAAAAGAAAAATTATGAACCTTGGGATCAATTTTTCTATGAGCCATAACATAATTAACTATAAAATATGAAGCTGCAATGTATTATTTTCCTCACACCCTCATCTTTTGATTCACTTAGGAACTCTGGATTAAGAAGGAAAATGAGAGAGAAAGATTGAAAAGAAAGATAGACTTACACAGTTGTATTTAGGAAGAAAAATTGTGCAGAAAAGCTTGAGTTAGGGAGAAACAGATTTTAATCATGTATCTGTAGTTGGATGATAAAAGCGGCTTTGACTTTTATGTTTGTACTGTAATTTTTCTATCACGTTATCACCACCACAGCCTTTCTTGTTATGAAAGGAGATATTTGGGAAATATTATTCTACAGATAAGGACTCTTTAGTAACACACCTTTTACTATAAATGTAATCCTTAAACTTTCATACTGTAAACAAATGGATGTGGTTAACCCACTCTGTTCCCTGAGTCAGTTAATTTCATATGTCATCACAGATACAAGATATGTAAAATATTTAATTGTTACATTTTCCACATATTTACTGAAGCAGAATAAAATCATATTCTTTATCCACCTTGTTATAGATCTTCTGACTTTAAGTTTGGAGGATGTACATTATATGTATAAATCTAGTCTTTCTGTAGACTGGAGGCAAGCTTCCAATCAACTTGCATTTGAAAATATACAGCTCTTCTGAAGGGACTGTAGTGCATTTATTTTTAAGCCTTTGTCAAGTCGGGAGTCATTGCATACTTTATGAAAATTTTGCTTTCAATAAATAAAAATAATTCTTTTTATTAAATTTATTAAATTATTTAATACCTTTATAAAAAACAAAGAATTTTGTCAAAACATTACAAATTATAATGCTTGATAGGGACCAATTCTCTTTTATGATCTCAGTATTATTCCTCTGCCAATATCTTAGCCAAAATAGTATTTTGATGTGATCCAAGCCTATAACTGAAGAATATTTATATATTCATTATTATTTTCAAAATTCATTTATCAAAAATTACCTCTTCCTATTCTGGGATATCTCACCCTTCACAGATAGAATATTAAACAAACAAATGATTTAATATTTTCTCTAAATTATTATGATGACTATGAATAATGCATGTTGAGGATGAAGAGGTTGTTAGGTAATTTGCTACATACAGGCTGACATGGCATCGGGATCAGAGACTTAAAAAATCTCAACCACTAAGACTTATTTGAAATCTACATTTATAATTTAGATTAATACAATGGCCATTCAAATATTTATCTGTTAAGATAACACCAAGTTCCTTGGGCAAATCCTTACTCAGTAGTAAAGACACTCTAATGCATTAGTGTGAAATTAAAAGGTTATTGAGATGAGTAGCAAGAGGTATCATTAAAATGCCAGAAGAGTTGCTAATATCTCATTTGAAATGTAGATTTTCTTCTGAATTTTGATTTAAACAGTTTGGCTTGTAGAGAGCTCTTCTTGGTTGGCACAAGAATTATTCCAAGATAGATAATTCTTGGACTATTATAAGGAAATGGTATTTAGAACTGTATTTATTAGCTTATCTTGTCTGTTAAACATTTATGAGCAGGTTCTTTATCGTCCAAAATGGCAAGGGAGCAAGAAAGATGAGCTGGGGAAAATATACTATGAGACCTTGTAGATACTAAAGAGATAAGATCATGGGGACAGATCCTGTCTCAGGATGCCTTAAATATGCCAGGGCACTTTCTCTTCAGACCTACTCAAAAACTTGGTGAAGAAATACAGGGAAAATTAAAGGTATTCAATGAGGCATAAACTTTAGTATGTGAGCAAAAATGAAAAGTTCATCTCAATCATCCATGTCCTTAATTTCTCAAAACTGCCATTTCAGAAAATGAACATTTCTATTAGAACAAAGAGGCTGACTTTTTTCCAAGTATATATTCCTCTGTTTCAAAACATTACAAATTATAATGCTTGATAGGGACCAATTCTCTTTATGATCTCAGTATTATTCCTCTGCCAATATCTTAGCCAAAATAGTATTTTGATGTGATCCAAGCCTATAACTGAAGAATATTTATATATTCATTATTATTTTCAAAATTCATTTATCAAAAATTACCTCTTCCTATTCTGGGATATCTCACCCTTCACAGATAGAATATTAAACAAACAAATGATTTAATATTTTCTCTAAATTATTATGATGACTATGAATAATGCATGTTGAGGATGAAGAGGTTGTTAGGTAATTTGCTACATACAGGCTGACATGGCATCGGGATCAGAGACTTAAAAAATCTCAACCACTAAGACTTATTTGAAATCTACATTTATAATTTAGATTAATACAATGGCCATTCAAATATTTATCTGTTAAGATAACACCAAGTTCCTTGGGCAAATCCTTACTCAGTAGTAAAGACACTCTAATGCATTAGTGTGAAATTAAAAGGTTATTGAGATGAGTAGCAAGAGGTATCATTAAAATGCCAGAAGAGTTGCTAATATCTCATTTGAAATGTAGATTTTCTTCTGAATTTTGATTTAAACAGTTTGGCTTGTAGAGAGCTCTTCTTGGTTGGCACAAGAATTATTCCAAGATAGATAATTCTTGGACTATTATAAGGAAATGGTATTTAGAACTGTATTTATTAGCTTATCTTGTCTGTTAAACATTTATGAGCAGGTTCTTTATCGTCCAAAATGGCAAGGGAGCAAGAAAGATGAGCTGGGGAAAATATACTATGAGACCTTGTAGATACTAAAGAGATAAGATCATGGGGACAGATCCTGTCTCAGGATGCCTTAAATATGCCAGGGCACTTTCTCTTCAGACCTACTCAAAAACTTGGTGAAGAAATACAGGGAAAATTAAAGGTATTCAATGAGGCATAAACTTTAGTATGTGAGCAAAAATGAAAAGTTCATCTCAATCATCCATGTCCTTAATTTCTCAAAACTGCCATTTCAGAAAATGAACATTTCTATTAGAACAAAGAGGCCCTAAAACATCGTCATACTTCAATATTATGACGGTCATTCAAGAGAGTGGGTTTTGTGTCTGCGTGAGTGTGTGTGTGTGTGTGTGTGTGTGTGTGTGAAGTGACTTGTTTGTTGTAGAGAAAGAGAGATTCTCTTTGCAATTACTAATAAGACACAGCAGTTTGGATAATATTCCTAAACATGAGAAAAAATTGTGCATGTTATTGAATCTGTTCTACTGCTCTGTAGATAGATCAGTCAGTCCCATAACTTTATATGCCATCTTGATGCCAATATGTCTTAGTTATAAACACTACAGACAGAGTTACTGAGCTGTAGCCAAGGAACAAACATAATACTATGGATGCCTAACATATATCTCAAAATCAACATCAATAAATGTACTCTTGATAGCCCTTTTCCCAGACTGACTCCTCTCTCGATATTCCCCATCTCAGTAAATGTGCTTTCATCCTTCCACATTTTTTTTTTTTTTAACAAAGTAACAATCCTCCTTTCAGAAATTAGTACCATCCTGAAGCAGCAGGAAATTGAGATGGAATCAATTGGGATCCAGTTCCCACTTTCAGTCCTAGCTTTTATAAGGTGAGAGCAACTTCTTGTTTCTCTTTAATGTTTCATCAAAATCTTTTTCGCTCTTGGCATCACCAGGCAGAGAATAGGTAACTTGGACTCAGACAGAAGTCAGATGAGAAGAGAGGCACTTTTATGTCTGTTCCTTTAATTTCTCCTTTACTATACATGTTTAATCTTTATTTTTCAGAGTTTTGTTGCTTACTGCCACACAACAACCTGAATCAGCCATAGGTATACATATGTCCCCTCCCTCTTGAACATGTTGATCTAATCTTTATTTTCAGGAAGGTGCCCTGAAGGAGAAAAATGACAATTCTAGCATTCTTGCTGGGATACTCCCACGGATGGACAGAGGAGCCTTGCGAGCTACAGTCCTCAAGGAATTTGATATAAGGTATTCCCTGGTGGTCCAGTGGGTAAAGAGTCTTCCTTGCAGTGCAGTGGGCACTGGTTCAATCTCTGTCCCGGAAAGATCCCACATGCCATGGAGCAGCTGGACCGGTGTGTCCAATTACCAACCAGTGCTCTGGAGCGTATGTGCCCGGAGCTGGTGCTCTGCCAGGAGAGAGGCCACTGCAATGGGAAGTACACACAGGCCAAATAAAAAAGATGGATGAAAATAAATAAATAAATAACCAATAAAAAAGAGGCCAAAATTAAAAAAGTAAAATAAAGGAGTTGCATATGACTGAGTCACCAAGCAAGATCCTATGAATTTTTTAAAGTGAAGAAAAGAAATATTAAATGTAAGATATTAATTAGCAAAACCGCTAGATATGAACTTGAAAAGCAAGATTCTGCAGTAAACTGGTAAGATGATCCCAAAGGCAATTGTTCTTCCTAGTCTCCCTTTGTTCTCAGGGCTCCTGCAACCACAAACAGGCAGCCTCTCTTCAGCATCCAAAGAAAAAAACCACAAAACTGTCAGACCTGCAAGAGTGAAGTGGTAAAGCTTGGTCAATGCCATAATGGAGCCACTGAACTAGCTGTACTTGAATCTGATTTTGTTTGTTAATGGCTCAGTATTTTCTCCCCAATGACACCAAATAGGATACAATGAGGTTAACAAATCTATTTAGAAGTTATATATATATTAAATTTATCCTTCTTTTATAGTCATCTATTTAACAGTCAAATGTGCAAAGAATTACAACCCTCCTTTTCATTATTAAAATTATAAGTTACAAGTTATTTTTCTTGGGTAGTGACAGTCTTAAGAATAGATCTCTTTCTGTTTTTCTTTAACACAGAAAACATTTCATTAAAGACACTAGGTATTACAGACACTAGACAGTATTACAAAGCTTGTGTGTTTTTCCAAACAAAAGTTCATTTATAAGCCCACTTCATTGGTTGTTAATCGGAGTCTATGATTTTTGTCACTATAAGTGACATTAAGTGTCATTGGATAGTGTAAAATTACATGTTTTCTGTGTTTTAATTACATAATGATTCTAGAAATAATGTATGGAAGCTCTTAAAGAAAACAGAAGACGAAGGAAGATGGAAGGAGAAAGGAAAGAAGGAGGAGGTGAGAGAAGGAAGAAGGAAAAGGTCCCGGAAAGAAATCCCACATGCCATGGAGCAGCTGGACCGGTGTGTCCAATTACCAACCAGTGCTCTGGGCGTATGTGCCCGGAGCTGGTGCTCTGCCAGGAGAGAGGCCACTGCAATGGGAAGTACACACAGGCCAAATAAAAAAGATGGATGAAAATAAATAAATAAATAACCAATAAAAAAGAGGCCAAAATTAAAAAAGTAAAATAAAGGAGTTGCATATGACTGAGTCACCAAGCAAGATCCTATGAATTTTTTAAAGTGAAGAAAAGAAATATTAAATGTAAGATATTAATTAGCAAAACCGCTAGATATGAACTTGAAAAGCAAGATTCTGCAGTAAACTGGTAAGATGATCCCAAAGGCAATTGTTCTTCCTAGTCTCCCTTTGTTCTCAGGGCTCCTGCAACCACAAACAGGCAGCCTCTCTTCAGCATCCAAAGAAAAACCACAAAACTGTCAGACCTGCAAGAGTGAAGTGGTAAAGCTTGGTCAATGCCATAATGGAGCCACTGAACTAGCTGTACTTGAATCTGATTTTGTTTGTTAATGGCTCAGTATTTTCTCCCCAATGACACCAAATAGGATACAATGAGGTTAACAAATCTATTTAGAAGTTATATATATATTAAATTTATCCTTCTTTTATAGTCATCTATTTAACAGTCAAATGTGCAAAGAATTACAACCCTCCTTTTCATTATTAAAATTATAAGTTACAAGTTATTTTTCTTGGGTAGTGACAGTCTTAAGAATAGATCTCTTTCTGTTTTTCTTTAACACAGAAAACATTTCATTAAAGACACTAGGTATTACAGACACTAGACAGTATTACAAAGCTTGTGTGTTTTTCCAAACAAAAGTTCATTTATAAGCCCACTTCATTGGTTGTTAATCGGAGTCTATGATTTTTGTCACTATAAGTGACATTAAGTGTCATTGGATAGTGTAAAATTACATGTTTTCTGTGTTTTAATTACATAATGATTCTAGAAATAATGTGTGGAAGCTCTTAAAGAAAACAGAAGACGAAGGGAAGATGGAAGGGAGAAAGGAAAGAAGGGAGGAGGTGAGAGAAGGGAAAGAGGGAGGAAAGAGAAAAAAAAGAAAAAGAGAAGAAAGAAAAAAGGAAAAAACCCACAAGGATTATGGGTCTAATATTAAGTATTTCCATTTGTTACACAGTCTTAAAATCAATTTTCAAAAAGTAATCTTCAGAAGTTCTGAGGTTGTTCATTTTGCAAAGACAGCCTAGGAAGAAAGGGAGCACATACTGCTCTTCTCTTATACCACCATCTTTTTAGTGAGCAAAGGACTAACAGAATTGCTTCCTGGGCTCCTTGAAATGGGGACAACTTTTCAAAAGTTCTAGCACACTCATGGTGTGATGAAAAAAGTGTCTATCCTTTTTCAAAGAAGAACATTTTGATGGAACAACTTGAATGTAAAGAAATGTGTATTAGCTTTGTCTCTAAATCTGAGTACAACATCACTCAAGTGTCCTTACAAATGATCCATAGAAACCTGCACAAGGCAGCCTCAACCTTCTGATCACCACCATTCTCTCCATTTACTCTTCTATCTTCTTCTTTATATTATTTCTTTTTTTCCATACCCTTTTCTTTGTATAACTCCAGTTCATTATCTCATTAGTTTCCTCACAGTGTGAAACACTCTTCTCCTTCAATGACCCTCAAAACTCTATACGTTCTGTTGAGATCTAATGTCACATCACCTCTGTAGATTTCTGGTTCTTTCACTTAGCGATAATCTCCCCTCTTCTGTCTGTCCATTTTTGTGACAGCACTAAAGCCATATCCAAATTTTCTGTTGTATGCTTGTTTCTCCCACCAGTTCATGAAGACTACACTCACGTTTTCTTATATTTCTGGAAAACTAATCACACTTAATAGGTGTTTATGAATGAACCAAGGACTCTACAGCTTAGAGATGAGCAAGAAATTTTCAAAAATGCAGATATAAATATATGTATGTCTATATATAAGTGTATTCAACCCTGGAAGTTGATGGAACCTAGTTATCGCTGTTAAAATCACTCTAATACAAAAGACAGATTTCCTCCAAGTAATATTATTATTTTAAATAGTAGTCAGACTTGAGAGAAACAATGAACTGTACTGCTGAAAGAATGTGGGTGGAACCTGGCCTACAACCAGAGGTAGAAGAGATTAAGAAGAGGTGGCAAAAAAAAAAAAAAAAAAAAAGAAGAGGTGGCAAGAATACACAGAAGAATCATACCATAAAGGTCTTAATGACCCAGATAATCACAGTGATATAGTCACTCACCTACAGCCAGACATCCTGGAGTGTGAAGTCAAGTATGCCTTAGGAAGTATTACTAAAAATAAAGCAAGTGAAGGTGATGGAATTCCAGATGAGGTATTTAAGATTGCAAAAGATGATGCTGTGAAAGTGTTGCACTCAATATATCAATAAATTTGGAAATCTGAGCAGTGGCCACAGATCTGGAAAAGGTCAGTTTTCCCAAGGAAGGGAATCAAAGAATGTTCAAACTACAGAATAACTGTGCTCATTTCACATGCTAGCAAGGTTATACTCAAAATCCTTCAAGGTAGGCTTCAGCAGTATGTGAACTGAAAACTTCCAGATGTACAAGCTAGGTTTAGAAAGGGCAGAGGAGCCAGAGATGAAATTGCTAACACTACTTGGATCATAGAGAAGCCAAGGAAATTCCAGAAAAAAACATCTTCTGCTGCTTCATTGACTACACTAAGGGCTTTTGTTGTATGGATCACAAAAATCTGTGGAAAATTCTTAAAAAAATGGGAATACCCAGATCATCTTACTTGTCTCCTGAGAAATCTGTATGCAGGTCAAAGAGAAAGAGTTAGAACTGGAGAGGGAACAAGAGACTGGTTCAAAATTGGGAAAGGAGTACTAAAAGGCTGTATATTGTCACCCTGTTTATTTAACTTAGAGTACATCAAGTGAAATGCCAAGCTTGATGACTCACAGGCTGGAATCAAGATTGCTGGGAGAGATATCAACAACCTCAGATATGCAGGTGACACCACCCTTATGGCAGAAAGCAAAAAGGAACTAAAGAGCCTAGTGATGAGGCTGTAAAAGGAGAGTGAAAACACTGGCTTAAAACTAAATATTTGGGCTTCTCTGGTGGTCCAGTGGGTAAAGAGTCCTCCTTGCAGTGCAGGGGGCACCAGTTTGATCCTGGGCCCTGGGAAGAGCCCATGTGCCGCGGAGCAGCTGGACTGGTATGTCCAATTGCGAGCCAGTGCTCTGGAGCGTATGTGCTCAGAGCTGGAGTTCTACAACCAGAGAAACCACTATGATAGGTCCATGCAGGCCAAAGGAATAAGGATGAAGGGAAATAAATAAGTCAAAAAATCAATAAAAGAGGCCAAAATTTAAAAGATAACAAAAAAACCCCTAAACATTCAAAACACTAAGATCATGGCATCCTGTCCCATCACTTCAAGGAAAATATAAGTAGAAATCGTGACAAATTTTATTTTCTTAAACTCCAGAACCACTGCAGATGGTAACTGCAGCCATGAAATTAAAACAACAACCAAAAAAAAACAAACACTTGTTCCTTGGAAGCAAAGCTATGACCAACCTAGCCAGTGCATTAAAAAGCAAAGACATCAGTTTTTTTGCCAACAAAAGTCCGAATTGTCAAAGCTATATATATTTTTCCAGTAGTCATGTATGGATGTGAGAGTTGGCCCATAAAGAAGTGTTGGAAAATTCAAGTTTCAGCTCAGTAGCTGCTTCATTGACCTAAGCACTAAAGGGAAATTCCAGAAAAACATCTTCTGCTGCTTCATTGACTACACTAAGGGCTTTTGTTGTATGGATCACAAAAATCTGTGGAAAATTCTTAAAAAAATGGGAATACCCAGATCATCTTACTTGTCTCCTGAGAAATCTGTATGCAGGTCAAAGAGAAAGAGTTAGAACTGGAGAGGGAACAAGAGACTGGTTCAAAATTGGGAAAGGAGTACTAAAAGGCTGTATATTGTCACCCTGTTTATTTAACTTAGAGTACATCAAGTGAAATGCCAAGCTTGATGACTCACAGGCTGGAATCAAGATTGCTGGGAGAGATATCAACAACCTCAGATATGCAGGTGACACCACCCTTATGGCAGAAAGCAAAAAGGAACTAAAGAGCCTAGTGATGAGGCTGTAAAAGGAGAGTGAAAACACTGGCTTAAAACTAAATATTTGGGCTTCTCTGGTGGTCCAGTGGGTAAAGAGTCCTCCTTGCAGTGCAGGGGGCACCAGTTTGATCCTGGGCCCTGGGAAGAGCCCATGTGCCGCGGAGCAGCTGGACTGGTATGTCCAATTGCGAGCCAGTGCTCTGGAGCGTATGTGCTCAGAGCTGGAGTTCTACAACCAGAGAAACCACTATGATAGGTCCATGCAGGCCAAAGGAATAAGGATGAAGGGAAATAAATAAGTCAAAAAATCAATAAAAGAGGCCAAAATTTAAAAGATAACAAAAAAACCCCTAAACATTCAAAACACTAAGATCATGGCATCCTGTCCCATCACTTCAAGGAAAATATAAGTAGAAATCGTGACAAATTTTATTTTCTTAAACTCCAGAACCACTGCAGATGGTAACTGCAGCCATGAAATTAAAACAACAACCAAAAAAAAACAAACACTTGTTCCTTGGAAGCAAAGCTATGACCAACCTAGCCAGTGCATTAAAAAGCAAAGACATCAGTTTTTTTGCCAACAAAAGTCCGAATTGTCAAAGCTATATATATTTTTTTCCAGTAGTCATGTATGGATGTGAGAGTTGGCCCATAAAGAAGGCTGAGTGTTGGAAAATTCAAGTTTGCAAATTGTGGTTCTGGCAAAGACTTGTGAGTCCCTTGGAATGCACAGAGATCAAAACATTCAATCCTAAAGGAAATCAACCTTAAATATTCATTGGAAGAACTGATGGTGAAGCTGAAGCTACAGTACTTTGGCCACCTGATGCAAAGAGGTGACTCTGGAAAAGTCCTGATGCTGGGAAAGATTGAAGGCAAAAGGCGAAGAGGGTGACAGAGGATGACATGGTTAGATTGAATCACTGACTCAATGGACATGAATTTGAGCAAACTCTGGCATGTAGTGAAGGACAGAGAAGTCTGGTGTGCTGCAAGCCATGGTTGCAAAGGGTGGGACAAGACTGAGAGACTGAATAACAACAGCACCTAAGATTAAATTGTAGCTCTACTGTTCTCTATTATCATGGAATTGGATTAATTAGCTAACTTCCCTGGTTAGTTTCCTCATTCAGAGAGTGACGATAACAACATCTTCATTACTTGGTTTCTGGAAGGATTAAATGAGTTAATACATGGAAAGCATTTAGAGTTTTAGATCTAGGTAACATTGGGCAGTACTAGTTATTATAAGTAGAACAAAGAGATTATCACATTAAAAGTAATGGATATTAAAACTTGACAGAATATTGAAGATGGTTTGCATATCACAAGAATATTGTAGGTTTTACCCTCACCTTCCAGATTTATTCTCATATTTCTTAAAATATGATTACTGTCTGCCTGCCTGCTAAGCCTTTTCAGTTGTGTCTAACTGTTCATGACTTCATAATACTCCAAACCACTGCAGATGGTTAACTTCAAGGAAAATATAAGTAGAAATCGTGACAAATTTTATTTTCTTAAACTCCAGAACCACTGCAGATGGTAACTGCAGCCATGAAATTAAAACAACAACCAAAAAAAAACAAACACTTGTTCCTTGGAAGCAAAGCTATGACCAACCTAGCCAGTGCATTAAAAAGCAAAGACATCAGTTTTTTTGCCAACAAAAGTCCGAATTGTCAAAGCTATATATATTTTTTTCCAGTAGTCATGTATGGATGTGAGAGTTGGCCCATAAAGAAGGCTGAGTGTTGGAAAATTCAAGTTTGCAAATTGTGGTTCTGGCAAAGACTTGTGAGTCCCTTGGAATGCACAGAGATCAAAACATTCAATCCTAAAGGAAATCAACCTTAAATATTCATTGGAAGAACTGATGGTGAAGCTGAAGCTACAGTACTTTGGCCACCTGATGCAAAGAGGTGACTCTGGAAAAGTCCTGATGCTGGGAAAGATTGAAGGCAAAAGGCGAAGAGGGTGACAGAGGATGACATGGTTAGATTGAATCACTGACTCAATGGACATGAATTTGAGCAAACTCTGGCATGTAGTGAAGGACAGAGAAGTCTGGTGTGCTGCAAGCCATGGTTGCAAAGGGTGGGACAAGACTGAGAGACTGAATAACAACAGCACCTAAGATTAAATTGTAGCTCTACTGTTCTCTATTATCATGGAATTGGATTAATTAGCTAACTTCCCTGGTTAGTTTCCTCATTCAGAGAGTGACGATAACAACATCTTCATTACTTGGTTTCTGGAAGGATTAAATGAGTTAATACATGGAAAGCATTTAGAGTTTTAGATCTAGGTAACATTGGGCAGTACTAGTTATTATAAGTAGAACAAAGAGATTATCACATTAAAAGTAATGGATATTAAAACTTGACAGAATATTGAAGATGGTTTGCATATCACAAGAATATTGTAGGTTTTACCCTCACCTTCCAGATTTATTCTCATATTTCTTAAAATATGATTACTGTCTGCCTGCCTGCTAAGCCTTTTCAGTTGTGTCTAACTGTTCATGACTTTATGAACTGTAGCCTTCCAGGCTCCTCTGACCATGAAATTCTCTAGGCAAGAATATTGGAGTGGGTTGTCATGCCCTCCTCCAGGGAATCTTCATAATATAACAAAGCAAAAAATAAAATTCTCTCTCTATATATATCATAAATACAGGACTTCTTAGGCGGTGCTAGTGATGAAGAACCTGCCTGCATTGGCAGGAGGTGTAAGAGACGTGGGTTTGATCACTGGGTCAGGAAGATCCCCTGGAGGAGGGCATGGCAACCCACTCTCCAGCATTCTTGCCTGGAGAATCCCCATGGACAGAGGAGCCTGGCAGGTCACAGTCCATAGCGTACAAAGAATTGGATACTACTGAGTGACTGAGCACATACAAACACAGATACTCATATTAGTCTTACTGATAAGGTAAAATAAAATATTACTGTAAATCAGAATTGCATAAATATTATAAAACCCTTCAGGTATATGGACCATTTTCCATACAAATTTGAAAATTATTTGTATGCATCAAAACAAGCAATGATCAAATATATTCAAAATCCTTCAAATATACAGAACTGTTTTCATTTGCACATTAGCATTTTAAATCTTTAGTTAAAGATCTCTTCCAAAACTCACAAAGACATCTATACAGAAATAAAGAACGATTAATAATCATATGCCTTAGCAGTTTCTATCTTCCTGTACCCCAACATACGTTTTGCTGGACTGGGAGCTAATGTGGAATTGTAGCAAAAAGAACTGGGGAATGGTCTATCTATTATCATGGAATTGGATTAATTAGCTAACTTCCCTGGTTAGTTTCCTCATTCAGAGAGTGACGATAACAACATCTTCATTACTTGGTTTCTGGAAGGATTAAATGAGTTAATACATGGAAAGCATTTAGAGTTTTAGATCTAGGTAACATTGGGCAGTACTAGTTATTATAAGTAGAACAAAGAGATTATCACATTAAAAGTAATGGATATTAAAACTTGACAGAATATTGAAGATGGTTTGCATATCACAAGAATATTGTAGGTTTTACCCTCACCTTCCAGATTTATTCTCATATTTCTTAAAATATGATTACTGTCTGCCTGCCTGCTAAGCCTTTTCAGTTGTGTCTAACTGTTCATGACTTTATGAACTGTAGCCTTCCAGGCTCCTCTGACCATGAAATTCTCTAGGCAAGAATATTGGAGTGGGTTGTCATGCCCTCCTCCAGGGAATCTTCATAATATAACAAAGCAAAAATAAAATTCTCTCTCATATATATCATAAATACAGGACTTCTTAGGCGGTGCTAGTGATGAAGAACCTGCCTGCATTGGCAGGAGGTGTAAGAGACGTGGGTTTGATCACTGGGTCAGGAAGATCCCCTGGAGGAGGGCATGGCAACCCACTCTCCAGCATTCTTGCCTGGAGAATCCCCATGGACAGAGGAGCCTGGCAGGTCACAGTCCATAGCGTACAAAGAATTGGATACTACTGAGTGACTGAGCACATACAAACACAGATACTCATATTAGTCTTACTGATAAGGTAAAATAAAATATTACTGTAAATCAGAATTGCATAAATATTATAAAACCCTTCAGGTATATGGACCATTTTCCATACAAATTTGAAAATTATTTGTATGCATCAAAACAAGCAATGATCAAATATATTCAAAATCCTTCAAATATACAGAACTGTTTTCATTTGCACATTAGCATTTTAAATCTTTAGTTAAAGATCTCTTCCAAAACTCACAAAGACATCTATACAGAAATAAAGAACGATTAATAATCATATGCCTTAGCAGTTTCTATCTTCCCTGTACCCCAACATACGTTTTGCTGGACTCGGGGAGCTAATGTGGAATGGACTGTAGTTCAAGGATGAGGAATGAAACTGGGGAAAGGAGATAGCTGTTGAACACATTGATCAATAGAAGAACTCTAAAAAGCGGTGAAGGCTCCCCAGTGATCCAGTGGTAAAGAATCTGCCTATCAGTGCAGAAAACATGGGAAATGCTGGTTCAGTCTCTGAGTTGGGAAGATTCCCTGGAGAGGAAAATGGCAACCCATTCCAGTATTCTTGCCTGGAAAGTTCCATGAACAGAGGAGTCTGGTGGGCTGCAGTCTATGGAATCACAAAGAGTCAGACACACCTAAGTGACTAAGCACACATGCACACAATAGAGAGTGGTAAATACCATGAAAAATTAAGACAGACAAATCATAGACAATAATTCAAAAACACCAGGCAACCACTCTCTGAGGTGGTAACTTCTGACCTGAGATATGAAAGGCAGAAGAAATCAAGGCTAAAAAGTCCCTGAAAGCAACTCATTCTAAGCAAAAGGATGGAAGCACAAAAGCCCTGAGGGGCAAATGATCTTGACTTCTTTGAAGGACGGTATGGAAGCAAGCATGGTGTGGTTGGAATTTGGACAATGCAAAGAAGCCTGAAGAGGATCGGGTCATTGACCAGAGTTTGAATTTTATTCTGAGATGAAATGAGAAACCTTTGAAGGGCTTTCTGTTTTTTTAGTTTTTGGCCTCTTTCATTGGTTTTCTGTTTGTTTATTTTTCATCCATCTTTATTCTTTGGCCTGTGTGGGCCTCCCATTGCATTGGCCTCTGTTGCTGCAGAGCACTTGCTCTGGGCGCATGCACTCTAGAGTTCCGGTTCTGTAGATCCAGCCGTTCCCTGGCAAGTGGGATTTTTCCCAGGTCAGGGATGGAACTGGAACCCCTTGTACTGCAAGGCAGTGTCCTTACCCACTGGGCCACCAGGGAAGCCCCCTTTTTTTCCTTTTTATTGAAGCATAATTGACTTACAGGCCAGGGATGGAACCGGTGTCCCTTGTACTGTAAGGCAGACTCTTTACCCACTGGACCACCAGGGAAGCCCTTGAAGGGCTTTAAGAATGTCATGACATGGTCTGTGTTAGATTTAACAATATCATTCTGACTGCTCTTGGGAATAATAGATTCTATGTGGCCAGAATAGTAACAGTTCTCTGGAGGAGAGATAATAGGGCCATTGTTTATGAGGTTCACTGTAGAAGTGGCGAGAAAAGTGCTAATTGGAACATGCTTTGAAAATGTGAACTTTCCTGATGGCTCAGATGGTAAAGAATCTGCCTGCAATTCGGGAGACCTGAGTTTGATCCCTGAGTTGGGAAAGATCTCCTGGAGAAGAGATAGGTTACCCACTCCAGTATTCCTGCCTGGAGAATTCTATGGCTTGTCCATGGGGCTGCAAAGAGTCGGACACGAGTGAACAGCTTGACTTTGACTTTGAAAGTAGAGTTGATGGTATTTATTATAGATTAATTCATTCAACAGACATAAAATAGGTCCCACTGTGAGCATCAACATGCAAAACGAATGTCTCCTGATGTTACTTGGGAGTTTGTCTGCCTTCTACAAAATCAGTTCCGAAAGACAATTCTAAAAAGTCATAAGGCCCTGAGGCAAATGATCTTGCAAAGGGTATGGAAGCAAGCATGGTGTGGTTGGAATTTGGACAATGCAAAGAAGCCTGAAGAGGATCGGGTCATTGACCAGAGTTTGAATTTTATTCTGAGATGAAATGAGAAACCTTTGAAGGGCTTTCTGTTTTTTTAGTTTTTGGCCTCTTTCATTGGTTTTCTGTTTGTTTATTTTTCATCCATCTTTATTCTTTGGCCTGTGTGGGCCTCCCATTGCATTGGCCTCTGTTGCTGCAGAGCACTTGCTCTGGGCGCATGCACTCTAGAGTTCCGGTTCTGTAGATCCAGCCGTTCCCTGGCAAGTGGGATTTTTCCCAGGTCAGGGATGGAACTGGAACCCCTTGTACTGCAAGGCAGTGTCCTTACCCACTGGGCCACCAGGGAAGCCCCCTTTTTTTCCTTTTTATTGAAGCATAATTGACTTACAGGCCAGGGATGGAACCGGTGTCCCTTGTACTGTAAGGCAGACTCTTTACCCACTGGACCACCAGGGAAGCCCTTGAAGGGCTTTAAGAATGTCATGACATGGTCTGTGTTAGATTTAACAATATCATTCTGACTGCTCTTGGGAATAATAGATTCTATGTGGCCAGAATAGTAACAGTTCTCTGGAGGAGAGATAATAGGGCCATTGTTTATGAGGTTCACTGTAGAAGTGGCGAGAAAAGTGCTAATTGGAACATGCTTTGAAAATGTGAACTTTCCTGATGGCTCAGATGGTAAAGAATCTGCCTGCAATTCGGGAGACCTGAGTTTGATCCCTGAGTTGGGAAAGATCTCCTGGAGAAGAGATAGGTTACCCACTCCAGTATTCCTGCCTGGAGAATTCTATGGCTTGTCCATGGGGCTGCAAAGAGTCGGACACGAGTGAACAGCTTGACTTTGACTTTGAAAGTAGAGTTGATGGTATTTATTATAGATTAATTCATTCAACAGACATAAAATAGGTCCCACTGTGAGCATCAACATGCAAAACGAATGTCTCCTGATGTTACTTGGGAGTTTGTCTGCCTTCTACAAAATCAGTTCCAAAGCCATAATAACTGAACCAATGATTCCTCACAGAATAAGTCACTATCATTGTACTTCCTATGGATGAGTGACTTTCCTACCATCAAAGTTACTAAAGATTCAAGAATCACTATAAGCTATTGCATGTCTTTTTTAAAGTGCATTCAGCAAAAGATGGGGTAAAAGATGATTCCAATTTGGGGCACTGTGACGTGTTTAAAGTTTCTTTTTTATTTCTTTAAATAGCTCGTAACTCCCCAAATCTCTGTGTTTATGATTATAACATCTTAGCCAACATAGAAAAGTCTGCCTATATAGACTTGATTGCTCTAGCAAGTTATTTAAGTGAACTACAGAATGGACTTCTGAAAAGAAATTGCAGGATAATGGCAATTTTCAAGTCACATCTTTGATTCACATTTGATTTGAATGTGTACCTGTGTGTGAAAGAAAGTTTCAGTGGCTATAATAACAGCTTTAAGAAGGAGCACAATTCTGCTTCTTACACTTTATACTTTGAATGGCATTATTGGATACCTTAAATTGTGTTCAAAGCGAGACCTATAAATCAGGGAAACACTTCATGCTTGAAATCTTATCTTTTACATTATTTAAGCTAGTAATTTTCATACAGTGCTAAAGGAGGCTGGCACTCCCCATGAACTCTGTTCACAAAAACAGGACCTTTCAGGACTTGTAAATCTCTTGGCTCCTTCTCTAGTTTTAGTTAATGTTATCACTGAGAGGTAATTGAACACTGACAGTTCTGTTAGGTGTGAAGTCCAGTGGAGATGGATCTATAGGATCAATGCTGGCAGACATGAAGAGTATCTTCCCCTTGTGATATATAAGGGAAATCAGCCTAGAATGTAGGTATTTGGTTGGGGGGGGGGGTTGTACTTTCTTATATATAGTAGGCTCAACTCATTCATCTTAACTATCTGTAATTATGTTTCATTTGGGAGATCTTCCATTTTTCATATCATTAATTTTATGTACGAAACACAGAGATTGCTATAATTGTACAGTACTTCTCATTTGAGTATAACAGTCAGTGTTGAACATAAAGTATTAAAAGTATGGATCTAGTGTTTCTGACAAAGCTTTCTATTAACCAAAAAATAAATAAATAAAAGGCCTTAAAATCAGCAATCCTAGCAACAAAAATAAAAATCTCTGGCAAAAACATCTGAGGTACTTTGATAGACGACCAGATGAAATTTAAAAAAGCAGTCTTGACCGACCAAGCAAGCAATGCATTTCATAACACAATTTGGTTCACTGGAATAAGGAATAATGATAGATATTTTATTGTTTAAAAATAGCTCGCAAAGCACAATAAAGTGACAACCAAGAACATTTTCAGAAGCAAAAGCTCTAATGAAATAAATACCTCTGTGAAATAATGTCTTTATCTCATGATTTATGTGTTCTAGCAGGGAGAAACAGTCAAGGAAAATTCACACTGTAAATAAATCCAGGGTTTATGGATTGCTAACACACCTCAAATATTGATAATAAAAGTGATATATACGTCTACTTTCTCAAATAAGAATTATGTCCAAATTATTTACATTTTCTCTCAGAAAAATTGAAGATCTAGCTTTTTTCTACATCTTATACTCTCTGTAAAACTATAAGGGAACCAATATCAGTTTTCTCATTTTATGGACAAAGCAATTCTGAAGCACAGTCAAATTGACCAACTTTTTCTTCAGTTTTTAGTCAGCCAGGAAAAATAAAAAAAGAATTTCTGAGTTTGATTACTAGATAATACACTCCTGCTCTCCCTTTGATTTTATAAAAAGAGAAAGAAATAACATCCCACTTCCCTTCTTCTTTCATTCCATTCTTGACTCCTTTCCTCTCCTGTCTTTTTTCCTCTTCTTTGTTCCACATTTCCCCTCTCCTCTCATTTTTCCCTCTCCTCCCCCGCTTTTGTCATTCTGTCATTTTTCTTTCCTTTCCCTTTTCTTCTAAAGCAATTTAACAACTCGTGAAACAACAGCATGTGGTATACACAGGCAGTTAGATGCTGTAATTTTTATTTATTGTCTTATTAAACAGGTACCTGCTAAGGCAGAACTATGTTCCTGGGGTGTAGGTAGCACAGGTGACGGAGACAAGATTCACTAAACATAAAGATATTTATCACTGTGAGCAGGATTACCCACCTGGCTCCATGTGTACATTGTGTGTATACACAGCAGTGAGAACTGACCTGTGAGGAGATCCTGATGAGGAGGAGAAATCAGAGATAGAGTCTGAAGGAAAAAGGGGAAGTGAAGTCAAAAGTAATGGGAACAGAAAAGTATAGTAGGCATAACAAGGAGTGTGAACAAAGGCCCTAACCTGTTAGCTAGAACTATAAATAAAACTATTATTTGGGTTTGTCACTCCCTTGTTTGAATTCCTTTCCTCTGCACAAAAGAATAAAGGTATTCAATCTGTCAACCTGTCACACAAAAACTTTCATAATTTTATCTACCTACTCTTAATGACTTTATCTTCATTTTTTACTCCTGCAAAACACAAACATTTACAGTTCCCAAGCTTGCCATGAGCATTTTATCCTCTGTAACTTTGTAAACCTCTTCCCTCTCCTGCTGCAAACTCTCATGGCCCATGTCTACCATGCGACCTCATTCATTTGACGAAACCCTACAAGTTTCAGCTCAAATACCAGCTCCTCTGGATAGTATTCCCAGGCGTTCTTCCAAGGAGTTATACACACACATCAACATCCACACAACAGAACTACTTTATAGAAATCATATCAAGAAGATCTCCTTGAAAACAAAAAATCAAATAAAGAATTAAAATAGTTGAGATACAAATGGTAGTAGAGGCATGCACTCTAAGCAATTGACGGCATTCTAACAATTCACTATTTATTTTTATCAACAATTTTTACATCTGAGATTTTATGAATCGCAAAGAAAAATGGAACAAATTTAGTGATAGATGCTTTTGGACATCTGCTAATAAGAGTATGTGGATGGAAATGATAAAAGACTTTTTCTTTTTAACTCCTCAATGGATACCAGCAAGTGGATTTATATAAATATTCCTTATAATATCAGCATTATGATATAATTGAAAAACTTAAGACAAAATAATTTGGTTTCCTAAAATAAAAAGTAATGTGAAAATATCAACATGCTTTAGAAAAGAATTAACGTATGTATTTTGACAATATCTGACTCTGAGGATCAGCCAGAGGAAAATAAAAGTAGGAATAGCCAAAATGAAATAAAGAGAAGTGATCCCAAATGGTCTTTCTATTCCAATGTACTTCAAAATTTTAAAATAAATAAATATCAAAGAAGGAAACAAGATATACTGAAATACCTAGGAAGAGAGAATAACATCAATAATTTTGAACAGGATGGTGGGGTGAAAACTCACAAACTCCCAAAAACACATTTATCAACATTAATTTTGCATGTTCCCACAGAATGCATCTACTTTCTTCCTATCTCACAAGCCACTAAGCATATAAACAGTAATACAGAGAGGTTTTTTCTTTTCTTTTTTTTTTTTTTGATTTTTAACAACCATGAATTCACTGATTTTGCTTTCAGGTAATCCCTGTCAAGAGCATTATGCACCACCCAATACTTAGATATTGTGAGCCTCAAAATAGAAAGAGAAAAGGTCTATCTATTGATTAACATCTACCTAAATAGGAGGTGGTATATTTTGCTGTTGAAAATTTACTTATGCTAAAGAGCTATTCCACAACCTTTCATAACATGCTCTTGAAACCCTCCCTCCTGCTGCAAACTCTCATGGCCCATGTCTACCATGCGACCTCATTCATTTGACGAAACCCTACAAGTTTCAGCTCAAATACCAGCTCCTCTGGATAGTATTCCCAGGCGTTCTTCCAAGGAGTTATACACACACATCAACATCCACACAACAGAACTACTTTATAGAAATCATATCAAGAAGATCTCCTTGAAAACAAAAAATCAAATAAAGAATTAAAATAGTTGAGATACAAATGGTAGTAGAGGCATGCACTCTAAGCAATTGACATTCTAACAATTCACTATTTATTTTTATCAACAATTTTTACATCTGAGATTTTATGAATCGCAAAGAAAAATGGAACAAATTTAGTGATAGATGCTTTTGGACATCTGCTAATAAGAGTATGTGGATGGAAATGATAAAAGACTTTTTCTTTTTAACTCCTCAATGGATACCAGCAAGTGGATTTATATAAATATTCCTTATAATATCAGCATTATGATATAATTGAAAACTTAAGACAAAATAATTTGGTTTCCTAAAATAAAAAGTAATGTGAAAATATCAACATGCTTTAGAAAAGAATTAACGTATGTATTTTGACAATATCTGACTCTGAGGATCAGCCAGAGGAAAATAAAAGTAGGAATAGCCAAAATGAAATAAAGAGAAGTGATCCCAAATGGTCTTTCTATTCCAATGTACTTCAAAATTTTAAAATAAATAAATATCAAAGAAGGAAACAAGATATACTGAAATACCTAGGAAGAGAGAATAACATCAATAATTTTGAACAGGATGGTGGGGTGAAAACTCACAAACTCCCAAAAACACATTTATCAACATTAATTTTGCATGTTCCCACAGAATGCATCTACTTTCTTCCTATCTCACAAGCCACTAAGCATATAAACAGTAATACAGAGAGGTTTTTTCTTTTCTTTTTTTTTTTTTTGATTTTTAACAACCATGAATTCACTGATTTTGCTTTCAGGTAATCCCTGTCAAGAGCATTATGCACCACCCAATACTTAGATATTGTGAGCCTCAAAATAGAAAGAGAAAAGGTCTATCTATTGATTAACATCTACCTAAATAGGAGGTGGTATATTTTGCTGTTGAAAATTTACTTATGCTAAAGAGCTATTCCACAACCTTTCATAACATGCTCTCGGAAAACTAAATTATCCAGTTATACAAGATGAAACAGACTTCCCCAACAAAATAATGCTGCTTTCATTTGTTTTTCTAGGGAAACAAAATTGAAAAAAAAGAATGCAATTTTATGGATTTGTTCATGATCGGGAAATATATAGGAATGTAAATTGTATTCCATCAAGACCTGTAGAAACCACTACTTCAGAAAGATGCATGTCTACACAATAATAGTAACCTTTCTCTCATTTGATAAGAAGCTAACTTAGGTTTAGGAGATAAACTATTCTGTTCTTTTCTAGTGGTGCATTTTACATTCTGAACTATTAATGGCTAAATAAATTTGACTGTAGAAAATCAAACAAAACCTGCACTACCCCCCAAATCAGGAGAAAGCAAAATTTTCTCAGTTTTCTCTAAAATTTATACTAACTCTGATCCTGATCTTCAGTGTGGACAAAAAAAAAAAAAAATAGTATCTTCTGTAGTGAAGCCATGGATCTTAGCTGACTCCATATTCTGCAACATCCCTACTGTGAGTATGAATCACTGAAGTGATGATTCATGTCCTTTCATAAAGGTTAGTCTTGCAAATCTTTAAGAAAAGTTAAAAAAAAAAAGCCAAACTCAAAAAAAAAAAAAAAACCAGATAAAGGGGAAAAAAAAGGCGGTGACTGTAGGTCTTTCAGTGAGTGGAAATAGAATTTTCCACAATCTATATACTCTACAGGAGTCTATTCTTCTCACAGTTGGTGGCTGTTCTCCCAGGCTCTGAAGCCTCAGAGCTCCAATAACATTAATTGCTTCAAAGTTCCTGCCCAAATAAAAGGCACATCTCACTGTAGTAGAGCTTTTAAAAGTTAATTTATTCTTTTTTTTTTAGTAAACACTGCTCAAACATATATCAATATATTCCATGACCCTGAGTCAGAAATATTAATATATTGTTTTATAAAGAAGCACATTTTGTGTGCACGCGTACTAAGTTACTTCAGTCCTGCTGAGTCTTTGGGATGCTATGAACTGTAGCCCACCAGATTCCTCTGCCCATGGAATTCTCCAGGCAAGAATACTGGAAGGGGTTGCCATGGCCTCCTCCAGGGGATCTTCCCTGACCCAGGGATCAAATTTGTGTCTCCTATGTCTTCTGCATTGGCAGACGGATTCTTTACCATTTCAAATATATATTTGCTTTGTTCTGCGTGAAAAATCTGATGGCAACTATTTTCTATAAAGCACTGAATTTGCAGGAAATCAAAGATTATTTAGATGTCTGGAATATCAGTAATTTGTAATTCTTTATAATCTTCTTTAGAAACAAGATATAAGATGCTTCATGCATTTTATTTTGCTGTACTGCACATGTTTATGTGAATTATCTTACATATCTACTTCTTTATTATTTCCACATGTAAAAGAACTTAGAGCTTAGTTCAGGTTAGTTCATGTTGATACCTTCCTACACTTTGCAGCTGTCTTTAATTGGCTCGAAGCACAAACACTTATCTATAATGTACTGCACCTATTATTAGACTCCATAAGTTTGGAGATTGATATACATAAGAAAGGAAAGCTCATTAACCAGCCTAGGTGTGTGAAGGTTTAGGAGACAGCACCTGGGGAAGTATATCATTGCGGTTCCATTATACTCTACTGTCAACTTCAAGTACACCATTCTTCCAGGCACATATTTTTTGTTCACCTGAATTTCCAACTGGCCAAAGAACAGACAAAGGTTAGTGAGTCTAGGCACTGCTCTGAACTGTGGACAATGTAGTGGATTTCCTAGCTCCAGTATTGCCATTTTAAAGCTCTCTAGAATCAGAACACACTTACACACATCTGTTAAGAGCACTTAGCAAATTCTATTTTCATATTGTTCTTTGTGGAGTACAAAATTAAAAGGGGTTAGAAAAAAATTAAATCTGGTAAGGCATATTCATTCTAAGCTTTTAAAGGTACTGGTGACACCATCCAATAAGACTCCAGAGTTTTTTTAATCAGTTGCTGCATATTTTATAGGGTAGTGTCTCGACTTGAATGATGGTGGGCTACCTGGTGTAAGCTGTTTTACCTCATACATGATTAAATTATATTTCTTCCTGTCTGTACAAAGACTATATTGAAGATACAGGAAGAATCTGGCACTAGGGAAATACATGTTAGTATCTGACAAGTGTGGAACAGTGCAGACAAATATCAATATGTGATGAGGTCATGATAGACTCTAAAAAATAAAAAGAGGAAGTTATCTGAATGTTAAGTGGGCAGATGCTTAGCTATTCTTTTGAAATGCCATTCAGACAGCCCTCATGTCATTTAATTTTCAATTTTTTACATTCATCTGGGCAAAACACATTGGTATCTAAGGAAATCAAGAAACCCCATTTCTTGTAGTTTGCTGAATCAAAAAATCTAATATGTAACAATAACAGCAGTTCATATGCGAGTCAAGATGTAAAAATATATTCCAATTTGCATTTTCTACTTTATGGTATATTAGAAAATAATGATATATTTTAAAATGTGTAAAACTATGAGAATGGCATAGTAGCTAGAATGAAAATTATACTTAAAAACTATTGAATATGCATAAAGAAAAAAATATCAGGGACTTTTGAGCACAGAAAGTATACAGGTCTGTTCTAGAGTAGGGCAACACAAAAAATGTGAATTTCTAAACTGGAAGCGGGACAGACAAAGCAGTTATACTGGTCTTGGCACAATTCATGCCTTTTGGACTGCAGGGCAGAGTTGTAGAAGTTAGGAACCGGGGGAGGGGGGAAATGCTATGTGGACCTGAATTTCCAACTGGCCAAAGAACAGACAAAGGTTAGTGAGTCTAGGCACTGCTCTGAACTGTGGACAATGTAGTGGTTTTCCCTAGCTCCAGTATTGCCATTTTAAAGCTCTCTAGAATCAGAACACACTTACACACATCTGTTAAGAGCACTTAGCAAATTCTATTTTCATATTGTTCTTTGTGGAGTACAAAATTAAAAGGGGTTAGAAAAAAATTAAATCTGGTAAGGCATATTCATTCTAAGCTTTTAAAGGTACTGGTGACACCATCCAATAAGACTCCAGAGTTTTTTTAATCAGTTGCTGCATATTTTATAGGGTAGTGTCTCGACTTGAATGATGGTGGGCTACCTGGTGTAAGCTGTTTTACCTCATACATGATTAAATTATATTTCTTCCTGTCTGTACAAAGACTATATTGAAGATACAGGAAGAATCTGGCACTAGGGAAATACATGTTAGTATCTGACAAGTGTGGAACAGTGCAGACAAATATCAATATGTGATGAGGTCATGATAGACTCTAAAAAATAAAAAGAGGAAGTTATCTGAATGTTAAGTGGGCAGATGCTTAGCTATTCTTTTGAAATGCCATTCAGACAGCCCTCATGTCATTTAATTTTCAATTTTTTACATTCATCTGGGCAAAACACATTGGTATCTAAGGAAATCAAGAAACCCCATTTCTTGTAGTTTGCTGAATCAAAAAATCTAATATGTAACAATAACAGCAGTTCATATGCGAGTCAAGATGTAAAAATATATTCCAATTTGCATTTTCTACTTTATGGTATATTAGAAAATAATGATATATTTTAAAATGTGTAAAACTATGAGAATGGCATAGTAGCTAGAATGAAAATTATACTTAAAAACTATTGAATATGCATAAAGAAAAAAATATCAGGGACTTTTGAGCACAGAAAGTATACAGGTCTGTTCTAGAGTAGGGCAACACAAAAAATGTGAATTTCTAAACTGGAAGCGGGACAGACAAAGCAGTTATACTGGTCTTGGCACAATTCATGCCTTTTGGACTGCAGGGCAGAGTTGTAGAAGTTAGGAACCGGGGGAGGGGGGAAATGCTATGTGGACCTTTACAAGGTTATTTAATCCAGTCTCCTTCTTTTAGGCACATAAACTCCCAAGGCAATAAGAAGGAACTACACAGTTATTGATTCTATTTTAAAGTACTCAAGAGAGGGAAACTCGAGGATATTCCCACATATACCTTCTCCAGCTTTTATTATCCTCATACAATGCACACATACAAATGAATCCAGAAACTATTCAATCAGTTCAGAATGATCTGCTAAATCTGGCAATAATATTTCTTTCAGGATACTAATGATAGAATTTTTTTTCTCTTCTACTTCCCTCAATGCATCTACCACTGAATATCACCTCATTTTATATCATTTTAAAATTTCTATGTTGCTGTTGTTTAGTTGTTAAGTCATGCCCGAAACTTTGTGCCCCCAGGGACTGTAGCCTATCAGGTTCCTCTGTCCATGGGATTTCCCAGACAAAAATACTGGACAGGGTTGCCATTTCCTTCTCCAGGGGATTTTCCTGATCCAGGAACCAATCTGGCATCTCCTGCATTAGCAAGGAAACTGAATACGTCATGAGCAGTCCATGCAATTTTCTGGTAGGTTTATCCTTATATGGTATTTATACTTATATAATGCTAGAACTATACACTATTTTCTTTGAAAGTACTTTGGCACTTCTCATTATTCCTTGTTAAATTTCATCTTGCTAGATTTGGTCTATCACTTCACTGTTCTAAGTATACTGGGAATTAACATAATCATTGAGTGTATTTACCATCACCACCAGCTTTGTGTCACACTACACACACACACACACACACACACACACACATATCCTTATTCATCTGTTCATTAACATACTGAAAATCCAAAGCCAAAAACCTATGGATCATTTACAAATCCACAAAGAAAATAACCATGCAAGAGAGATATAAAATGTCTACAATGGAAGTAGAGATCATTATTGAAAAAAAAATACAATAAAGACTGCTCTTAAATCCTTAGAGTTTATACTAACACTATGATCACTCATCCTACTTATAAGCCCTCACAACATTGATGATTCTTCACATTTAGAATCAGTTGGAACAGCAGGTCCCCACGAAAGAGGTGGTCATCTTTCTCTATGATTTCATGGAATTTGAAAGTTTACTACTAAAATATTTCCCTAGGGACTTTGATACCTAAAACAATGCAATCATAGACCTCTCCTTTGGCAACAGGCTCTGGGAAAATACAAATATTCTTTAGAGTTAGCATATTAATGAACTCATGGTGAAAACATTTTTTCACAGCAGTGAATTTATACATTTTTTTTCTTCAGCATAGCTTTGATGAAAGAATGAAATACTCTACTCTGACAAAGAATTAAGTGCTAATTGGAGAAAAAGGGTAAACCAGAGGAGAAGGCTGGGTATCAGTATTACTTCTTATTTTCTTCTTTCTTCAAGTCCCTTCCTGGAGACTCCTTCTTTGGCAGCCTTGCTAAAATCATCTAACTAAAATAGACATTAATCAAGCAGTCTCAACACCTCTTTTCTCCACATCAATGAAATGACTGCTGATCATCCAGAGCCCAACATCTCGCTATTCGTAATAGCACATAGGTACAAAAAATTCCAAGCTTACATTATCTCTACTTCATTCATCACTTCCTTCCCTCTTTCTATACTCCCCATTTTATTTCACTCACTTCCAGTCTGCTCCTGCCTTAAGTTCCTCATTTGGTGTGATGATTAATTTTGTATCCACTTGACTGGCCCACAGGTTACTCTGATATCTGCTCAAATGTTATTATGGATGTGTCCAGGAGGATGCTTTTGGATGAGAATAGCAATCTAATTGGTGAACTGAGTAAAGCTGATAATGCGGATGGGCCTGATCTAATCCACTGATGGCCAGATAGAATGCCTGATTGCCTTTGAACTGGATCATTGGGTTTTTTACCTGCCTACAAACCTGAATGGAGTCGTTGGCTCTTCCAGGGTCTCAATCCTGCTGAATTTTGAGTTGGAGCGACACCATCAGCGCTCTTGAAACTCTACCTTGTCCACTGTAGATTTTGAGCCATGTCAACCTCTGTAATCACATGAGGAAATTCCTCCTAATAAACATCTTCCACACCCATCCTCTTGGCTTGGTTTCTCTGGAGAACCCTGACTATTATGTAGCTCTAGAATTAAGCTCTCTTTTGAACTGGGTTGTCAGATGCTGACCACAGCCTGTCTCCTTGGAGAGCTGGGTAGCATTGACCTGGATAATCTATGACTGTTCATTTTCTGAGGAGTATTATTCCTTACTCTTGTATTTTTATTGACTACTGTTTGTCTGATTGCACATTCATATCACCATACACAGAATGTCCTATATTATCCACATATCCATTATCTGGCATTGCTCCTTTTTCTGGGTCTGTTTGGGTATCTCCCTTTTACTCATGGATGCTACTTAAAGATCACCATCAACTCAGAATGATAAAGTAAGTACAGTTTGTAACTGGATTCTAGAAGTCTCCTGAAAACTTCCCTCTTCCACTGTTCAAGTCCTCCTGTTATTAAAATAACTAGGTGGCAGCGATAAGCTTTTTAAATGAGGTTAGTGTTATTTTGTTAGTTTACAGATAGAAGTGCCAAATAGTCTTCCATTTTTATATAAAGAAGAAACCATTAGTCTCTGAATAATGCTTTTATAAGGAGTACTGAATAAAAATTTTTATAAAGCTGTTATAAATCTATCTTTTTAATGGCAAGTGGTCAGATGGGCACACAGGTAGTAACTCAGTACCAACTAGACCTTGGGGCAAGACTGTATTTTGTCACTCTGCTTATTTAACTTCTATGTAGTATACATACATGCTATATGACTCATAAGCTGGGATCAGGTTTGCCAGGGAAATATCAACAACCTCATATATGAAGATCTAATGGCAGAAAGTGAAGAGGAAATAAAGAGCCTCTTGATGAAGGTAAAAGAGGAGAGTGAAAAATCTGGTTTAAAACTCAACATTCAAAAACTAAAATCTATGGCAAATAGGAGGGGAAAAAGTGGAAGCAGTGGCATATTTTATTTTCCCATATCACTGTGGATGACAATTCCAGCTAGGAAATTAAAACATGCTTGTTCCCCAGAAGAAAAGCTATGACAAACCTAGATAGTGTATTAAAAAGCAGAAATATCACTTTGCTGACAAAGGTCCATTAGTCGATGCTATGGTTTTTTCCCTACATACCAATGTGAGAGTTGGCCCATAAAGAAAGTTAAGTGTGTGAAAGTCACTCAGTTGTATCTGACTTTTTGCTATCTGTGAACTGTAGCCTTCCTGGCAGCTCTTTCCATGGAATTTTCCAGGCAAAAATACTGGACCAGGCAGCCTTTCCCTTCCTAGGGGATCTTCCAAGCCCGGGGATTAAACCCAGGTCTTCTGCATTGCATAGAGCATCCAAGCTATTTCCCAATTTAGTGAACCCCAACAACAAAAAAGGCTATTTTTTTTGTGCCAAAGAATTGATGATTTTGAATTGTGGTGCTGAAGAAAACTCTTGAGAGTCCCTTGAACTGCAACGAGATCAAACCAGTCAATTCTAAAGGAACTCAACCCTGAATATTTATTGGAAGGTCTGGTGCTAAAGCTGAAGGTCCAGTACTTTGGCCACCTGATGCAAAGACTCAACTCATTTAAAAAGACTCTGATGTTGGGAAAGACTGAAGGCAAAAGGAGGAGATGACTCCTCTTCCACTGTTATTTTAAATCTAGTCGATAAGCTTTTTAAATGAGGTTAGTGTTATTTTGTTAGTTTACAGATAGAAGTGCCAAATAGTCTTCCATTTTTATATAAAGAAGAAACCATTAGTCTCTGAATAATGCTTTTATAAGGAGTACTGAATAAAAATTTTTATAAAGCTGTTATAAATCTATCTTTTTAATGGCAAGTGGTCAGATGGGCACACAGGTAGTAACTCAGTACCAACTAGACCTTGGGGCAAGACTGTATTTTGTCACTCTGCTTATTTAACTTCTATGTAGTATACATACATGCTATATGACTCATAAGCTGGGATCAGGTTTGCCAGGGAAATATCAACAACCTCATATATGAAGATCTAATGGCAGAAAGTGAAGAGGAAATAAAGAGCCTCTTGATGAAGGTAAAAGAGGAGAGTGAAAAATCTGGTTTAAAACTCAACATTCAAAAACTAAAATCTATGGCAAATAGGAGGGGAAAAAGTGGAAGCAGTGGCATATTTTATTTTCCCATATCACTGTGGATGACAATTCCAGCTAGGAAATTAAAACATGCTTGTTCCCCAGAAGAAAAGCTATGACAAACCTAGATAGTGTATTAAAAAGCAGAAATATCACTTTGCTGACAAAGGTCCATTAGTCGATGCTATGGTTTTTCCATACATACCAATGTGAGAGTTGGCCCATAAAGAAAGTTAAGTGTGTGAAAGTCACTCAGTTGTATCTGACTTTTTGCTATCTGTGAACTGTAGCCTTCCTGGCAGCTCTTTCCATGGAATTTTCCAGGCAAAAATACTGGACCAGGCAGCCTTTCCCTTCCTAGGGGATCTTCCAAGCCCGGGGATTAAACCCAGGTCTTCTGCATTGCATAGAGCATCCAAGCTATTTCCCAATTTAGTGAACCCCAACAACAAAAAAGGCTATTTTTTTTGTGCCAAAGAATTGATGATTTTGAATTGTGGTGCTGAAGAAAACTCTTGAGAGTCCCTTGAACTGCAACGAGATCAAACCAGTCAATTCTAAAGGAACTCAACCCTGAATATTTATTGGAAGGTCTGGTGCTAAAGCTGAAGGTCCAGTACTTTGGCCACCTGATGCAAAGACTCAACTCATTTAAAAAGACTCTGATGTTGGGAAAGACTGAAGGCAAAAGGAGGAGATGACAGATGATGAGATGGTTAGATGGCATCACTCAGTTAATGGAGATGAATCTGTGCAAATTTTGAGAGACAGTGAAGGATAGGGGAGCCTGGCATCCTGCATCAGGACAAAGCTTAGTGATGGAACAACAGGTGAAACATTTTTGCCCCCACTTCCCCAACCCTTCACTTCAGGTTACAAGTCTTTCTCTTTACACAAGGTAGGTTTTTATTTAATTTCTTCAGTAAATAAAAATACCATATATCAATTATATAAATTTATTTAAACATACCTGGAAATTCACCAGAGACCACTGAGCTATAGTTTTGTCTAAAGATTTAATAATTTTCTCTTAGTATGAAAATTTCTTATAGTAAAGAAGTTGGACATAGCTGTATACCCACCATTTCATATTTTTTGTGTTCAGTGGGATGTAAAAAAAGGACATGCTTCTCTAAGACCTCAGAAAAAATTGAGAAAGTTGAAGTATTTTCAACATTATCTAATGACAATATATTTCCACACTGTTATTCTATTCCACATATAACTGGAAATAAAATTGCAAAACTGCGCAAGGGCACAGTTAAAGGGACAAATTCTCTAGGTTTGATTCCAAATAAAATTAATGAATATTTTAAAAAGAAGCCTCAGATGAACCTAGTACATAAAGGTAATGCATAATTTTGTATTTTCAATGCAGTTTTTCATTGTGATCATTTTCAGAGATTGAAATATGCATGTATGCTGATATCTTGAATTACAAGGAGATTCAATTTATAGAAAAAATATGCACCACCATATTGTAAATGTTAATTTTTGGCTGCATATATGTGTGTACTCAGTCAATTTATCTGACTCTTTGTGACCCTGTGGAGTGTAGCCCACCAGGCTTCTCCAGCCATGGAATTTTCCATACAAGAATACTAGAGTTCGATTGCCATTTCCTTCTCCCAAGTGTCTTCCAGACCCAGGGATTAAACGTGTGTCTTTGGCTAGACAACTGTAATATGTCTTTACAACAATTCAACTATAAGAGCCAATATTGAGATGTTACAGTTATACCACAGTTTGAACTGATACTTTCAAACTGTGGTGCTGGAAAAGACTTCTGAGAGTCCCTTGAATGACAAGGAGATCAAACCAGTCAGTCCTAAAGGAAATCAACTGTGAATACTCATTGGAAGGACTGATGCTGAAGCTGAAGGTCCAATATTTTGGCTACCTGATGTGAAGATCTGACTCATTGGAAAAGACCCCAAATTTGGGAAAGATTGAGGGCAGGAGGAGAAGGAGGTAACAGAGGATGAGCTGGTTGGATGGCATCACCTCCTTAATGGACATGAATTTGAGCAAACTCCAGAGATAGTGAAGGATAGGGAAGCCTTGTGTGCTGCAGTCCATGGGATCAAAAAGAGTCGGACACCACTTAGCGACTGAAAAACACATCTTACATTTAAGTGTTATATTCAGCACATCAGTCTTAACAAATCTGTGTTTTTCTTGATCAGGATTATTAAGGGAACTGAATAATCTGGAGATGTACTCTACGTTCTCTCTGGTATTTAGCAGCTATTCTTGTGAGAGGATTAACAAGAGAAATAAAATGAAACATGTATTTGAAAAGCCTGATGCTATTGTGAAAAGTATAAATAGGATACCTACTGGGTTTAGAAGGACTGTGAGGAAAAGTTCACCTCCTCTGATACTTTTATCCAGTTCTTGGGGGCCTCCTGGATACTCTTTGTAGAAAATAGTGTGTGAACAACCCACAGGTCTGTCGAGGAGGACCTGCGGAGAAAGAAAATGCAGCAGGTTGATATGACATAATTAAAAGCTCCTTCACTCTGTCATGACCTGTCTGCTGGTGTGGTTATGTAAATAGTTTTTTTCAATTTTCAGAAGATTGAAATATGCATGCATATCTTGAATTACAAGGAGATTCAATTTATAGAAAAATATGCACCACCATATTGTAAATGTTAATTTTTGGCTGCATATATGTGTGTACTCAGTCAATTTATCTGACTCTTTGTGACCCTGTGGAGTGTAGCCCACCAGGCTTCTCCAGCCATGGAATTTTCCATACAAGAATACTAGAGTTCGATTGCCATTTCCTTCTCCCAAGTGTCTTCCAGACCCAGGGATTAAACGTGTGTCTTTGGCTAGACAACTGTAATATGTCTTTACAACAATTCAACTATAAGAGCCAATATTGAGATGTTACAGTTATACCACAGTTTGAACTGATACTTTCAAACTGTGGTGCTGGAAAAGACTTCTGAGAGTCCCTTGAATGACAAGGAGATCAAACCAGTCAGTCCTAAAGGAAATCAACTGTGAATACTCATTGGAAGGACTGATGCTGAAGCTGAAGGTCCAATATTTTGGCTACCTGATGTGAAGATCTGACTCATTGGAAAAGACCCCAAATTTGGGAAAGATTGAGGGCAGGAGGAGAAGGAGGTAACAGAGGATGAGCTGGTTGGATGGCATCACCTCCTTAATGGACATGAATTTGAGCAAACTCCAGAGATAGTGAAGGATAGGGAAGCCTTGTGTGCTGCAGTCCATGGGATCAAAAAGAGTCGGACACCACTTAGCGACTGAAAAACACATCTTACATTTAAGTGTTATATTCAGCACATCAGTCTTAACAAATCTGTGTTTTTCTTGATCAGGATTATTAAGGGAACTGAATAATCTGGAGATGTACTCTACGTTCTCTCTGGTATTTAGCAGCTATTCTTGTGAGAGGATTAACAAGAGAAATAAAATGAAACATGTATTTGAAAAGCCTGATGCTATTGTGAAAAGTATAAATAGGATACCTACTGGGTTTAGAAGGACTGTGAGGAAAAGTTCACCTCCTCTGATACTTTTATCCAGTTCTTGGGGGCCTCCTGGATACTCTTTGTAGAAAATAGTGTGTGTGAACAACCCACAGGTCTGTCGAGGGAGGACCTGCGGAGAAAGAAAATGCAGCAGGTTGATATGACATAATTAAAAGCTCCTTCACTCTGTCATGACCTGTCTGCTGGTGTGGTTATGTAAATATTTAGAGAGTTGCCCAATCAGAGCCAAAGGACATATATGTTAAGGTATTCACATTCATGCTTTTACATTTCATCCACCAGCTAAGTCATTTTACAGAACTGGTTAAAAACAACAACAACAACAACAAAGGTCTTCTTAGGGTTATTTTACTTCAAATATAGAGATTCTCCAGGGTTGCATTTTTCGTAGTCTTAGACCATGATGCTCCTTGTTTCTGACACAGAGTTCACATGGTCACCAGATTGTGAAATTCAAAACAATGACTTTTCATCATCTTTACTGCTTTATTTTGTTTTACTATTTTGAATTAAAATTTTAATCACAGTAATAGTCAAATCATCTAATGATTGCTTCTGGAGTATTTCGTGCTGAATTCTGTTGTAAGTCTGAATGTAATTCTGCTATAAATCTGAATGTTCAACAAAGGAAGTAAATAAATAATTTTATTCCAAAAATTTTTTGAATAATAAACTACTTATAATCTAATAGGGAAATGCATTCTATTGCATAGAATAGCTATAATTTTATTTGCCCTTTGCTTAATTTTTGTAACAATCTGTCTTAAACTCAAGGTAAATGAATGTATGTAGTATTGGTTTAAAGGAGTGCTTCTGTTTGATAATATATCAAATGGTCACACTATTCAATTAAAGGAAAACTGCTTTCACCATGATCTGCCATTATATCAGGGCAAGCTGATATAACTTTTTCTATATCCTAGATTTCTATAAACATCAATACTAGTAGATGCATTATCAATAGATCCATTTATATCTAAGGATTCCTTGGGGCTTCTAGTACCAAATAAAAAATAACTTTGAATAATAAAAAACTAAAGTTTTATGATTAGTGAATACTAGCTCTGGTTAATACGTGTGCTATTACTTTTTTTTTAATTTTATTTTTTATTTTGGGGGGGCGTGGTGGGGAGGTAGTGGGGTGGGCCACTTCTATTGGTCTTTCATTTCTCCATTTTCATCCGTCTTTGTTCTTTGGCTCCTGTGGACCTCCCATCGCGGTGGCCTTTTTTGTGGCAGAGCACTGGCTCTGGGCATATGCGCTCCAGAGCTCCGGCTCGGTAATTGGACATATCGGTCCAGCAGCTCCGCAGCACGTGGAATCTTCCCAGGCCAGGGATGGAATCGGCGCCCCTTGCACTGCAAGGTGGCGTCCTTACCCACTGGACCACCAGGGAAGCCCTGTGCTATTTCTTTTTCTTTGGTTTTAGATATTATTAGGTAGATAGACAAACAGGTAGATAATTCTAATAGTAATCTGAATAATGGATTGAAAAGACATAAATATTTAAAGGAGGGGGAACAGTTTGCAAAACTTTCCTGTGATCTTGACACCCAGTGATGAAAATATGACCTGAGGCACTGGATGTCAGGGATGGACATTTTAAGATGAACTATTTTATCACAAAGTAAGAAAAATACATAATTTTTTCACTTCAATGTATAATTATAAATTACCATTCAATATGTATTTAGTTTTATTCTTATTTATAGGAACAGATGTATCGTTCTTACATCAAATTATTATTTTTTTCCCTTAGTATATCTAAGAAAAGAAAAAAGAAACTTTTTGAAAAGAAAATAGATACTTTTGTTTTATAGTATGCATAGAAAAAAATTGAAAAACTGCTGTCCTAAGATATTCTTGAGTGTCTGAAAGCCAAAATAAAGGAGTGCTTCTGTTTGATAATATATCAAATGGTCACACTATTCAATTAAAGGAAAACTGCTTTCACCATGATCTGCCATTATATCAGGGCAAGCTGATATAACTTTTTCTATATCCTAGATTTCTATAAACATCAATACTAGTAGATGCATTATCAATAGATCCATTTATATCTAAGGATTCCTTGGGGCTTCTAGTACCAAATAAAAAATAACTTTGAATAATAAAAAACTAAAGTTTTATGATTAGTGAATACTAGCTCTGGTTAATACGTGTGCTATTACTTTTTTTTTAATTTTATTTTTTATTTTGGGGGGGCGTGGTGGGGAGGTAGTGGGGTGGGCGGGCCACTTCTATTGGTCTTTCATTTGTCTATTTTCATCCATCTTTGTTCTTTGGCCCGTGTGGGCCTCCCATCGCGGTGGCCTCTGTTGTGGCAGAGCACTGGCTCTGGGCATATGCGCTCCAGAGCTCCGGCTCGGTAATTGGACATATCGGTCCAGCAGCTCCGCAGCACGTGGAATCTTCCCAGGCCAGGGATGGAATCGGCGCCCCTTGCACTGCAAGGTGGCGTCCTTACCCACTGGACCACCAGGGAAGCCCTGTGCTATTTCTTTTTCTTTGGTTTTAGATATTATTAGGTAGATAGACAAACAGGTAGATAATTCTAATAGTAATCTGAATAATGGATTGAAAAGACATAAATATTTAAAGGAGGGGGAACAGTTTGCAAAACTTTCCTGTGATCTTGACACCCAGTGATGAAAATATGACCTGAGGCACTGGATGTCAGGGATGGACATTTTAAGATGAACTATTTTATCACAAAGTAAGAAAAATACATAATTTTTTCACTTCAATGTATAATTATAAATTACCATTCAATATGTATTTAGTTTTATTCTTATTTATAGGAACAGATGTATCGTTCTTACATCAAATTATTATTTTTTTCCCTTAGTATATCTAAGAAAAGAAAAAAGAAACTTTTTGAAAAGAAAATAGATACTTTTGTTTTTATAGTATGCATAGAAAAAAAATTGAAAAACTGCTGTCCTAAGATATTCTTGAGTGTCTGAAAGCCAAAATAAACTGAGTGGATAAATTTAGCTCTCGGATGCTATTTGTTAGATCCTGTTTGTGGATAGTGTGGTGATTTGAGCAATGTTTTCTTGATTTATGAACCTATATTTTGCCTGGAAAACTCTGAATAAAACCAGTCAAACATACAGACCTGGAGAAACTCCCCAGAAGCATAAGGACACTAGACAAATTCAGAAATTGCAGAGGATTATCTACATGAAACCCATTTCAATATTTTGAGCTTGTCTTGAATTTGCCACAACTATCCAACAACATAAGAAGCAAGTCAATAGCCAAGGAATGTATTAAAGATGTGACCATCATGGCATATAAGGGATTTATGATATTCATGTTAAAGAGTTTTGAAGTTAGATTTTGCCTTTATTCCATATGTACATACTAAGAGCCTTTGATACACACAATAGTACATGCTCACCATGATGCTATTGTGAATGAAGCCCTTTCGATATCGAGCAGGTTTCAGATGTGGATACTCTTCAGTGCTGGTGACCTGAATACCCCAGACCTTCTTCCAAGCTGTGTACAGCTGAATATGAACTGGGTAGACCCCTGAGTGATGTGGTGCCACAGCATAGCCCATGTTGATTGGTATTCCATGTTCCTAAAAGAAAGCCAGAATAACATCATATGCCAAGCAGTATATTGATTTCAATTAAAATTGTTTCCACAAACATCTATTTGAGAATACATTGAATTCTATGCTAAGGATGAAATATATAAAAACTAATAGGAGAGAGTTTTTCTTCTTCAGTAGCTCATAATCTTATAAGAGTCATAGTATATGCTTTAGGCATGTGGTGTGTGTGTGCTCAATTGCTCAGTCATGTTCAACTCTTTGCAATCCCATTGACTAGAGCCCGCCGGACTCCTCTGTCCATGGAATTTTTGAGGCAAGAATACTGGAGTGGCTTCCCATTTCCTTCTTCAGGGCATCTTCCTGACTGAGAGGTTGAACCCACATTTCCTGCATCTCCTGCATTGGCAGGCAGATTCCTTATCACTGCATCAGGTGGAAAGCTAAGATTAATTCTGAGTTTTGAATATAGAAAGTTTGGGGGGAAGACAGAAGAGGAAACAGCCCTTAATCAGAAAAGGAAAAAAAGGTGTCACTTGAATAAGTGCCCAACTATGAGATGTAATAGCACAATGTGGGTGGTGTGTGCGTGTGTGTGTGTGATGTTGAAGACAACCAAAAAAGGTCAACATGAACATTAATGTGATGAGCTTTTACTGTTAACCTCAGGGATTGGAAATTACTATATTTGAATGGTGCTGACAAGGAAGCTCTGTGAGTATGAAGGGTCATGACTGCTCTATGAAGAAGGATATAGTGACGACATGTTAAAATGAACCAGAAGTGGGGAAGAAACGAGTCAGGTCAGTACATTAGGGAGCTATTGCAACGGTACAGTTTAGAGAGAACATGAGTACTAAACTAGATTGTTGGTGGTTGGATTAAAACCCTAGGAATAAATGCCATATGAGATTCAGTGATGTTCCGGATACAGAGGGTTAAAGTGAAGATTGGTTTAGGATCTTAGCAGCTCAATGTATTTTTACAAAACCTAATATTTCCTATAATATGCTTGTCTTGGGTAAACAGTCAACTATAAAAGAAAAGAGGAATGAGTTTAAAATAATAATGAGAAAATTGTCAAAGAATGGTATTATATTGTGAAGCACATGATATAGAGCTATAGCCTTCTAATTTCTGCTTCTCTGTATTTCTCTCTTTAAATGCTTGCCTGCTTTATAAAGATGCCTTGTAGGATTGAATCTCATCAATTGAGGTTATAAATGACAATATACAGTAACACATGAAGGCTGACTGAGTCAATAAACAGACACAAAAAACTGTTGACTTGACAATTGCCATTTATATTTTCTATTATGTGATACACAGCATAGGGAAAAAATTGAGACTGGCCTAATAAACAAGTAGTGAACAGATCACGTGCCTACAATGCCTAAGTCATATACCACATTCAGTTCAGAAGATAGGCCCTAAATATTTTGCAGGTCTCCTTCATTCTTCCTTTCATGGAATGACCCTCATTGTATAGTCTGATTCAATTCTCTTTCACTAGGAGTGTGTTTTCTAATGTCTATTACAATAAATGACTCTGTAGAAAGACTAAACTATGAAATCAATGCTGCAAAATGAACTGGAGTCTTTGGCTAGGTATTGGGGAAAATTCGTTTCTTTGTGTGTACAGAGGAAAAATACTTTTTTTTCAAGGAACTTATGTTTTCAATATAAAACAAGTTTGGAAAAGTGCAGTTACAAAACTACTAGGAAACTACCAGGGAGCAGGTAACCACTGTTATGCTCACACTTACTGGGGAACATGTACAGGAAAAAGCCTTAGATCTCTCTGGTTATTCCATGTTGCTCAGTGAATGGCTACAAAGCCTTCTGAGGATCCATATCATGTAGTAGCCAAAATGTGGAAGCACTGGATATGATAAATAGATAAACTTACTCATGAGTGAAGTCTAAGGTCAAGTGTGTTCAAACCTCTTTGTTTGGTAAACAGAATTTGTGTGACTGATGCTTAGAGAGTTAGTTCTGATTTACAAAAATGGGGAAGGAAACCCGTTATATTCCAACTACATTTTCAAGTGATTCATATGAAGCTGTGGAGTAGTATTGACCCATGATTAGAAGAATAACAAAGTCAATGGAGCATGAATCTAACAGTCTTTACTTTATTAGTCCTCATTTTTATCACTGTTTGATATTTTATTCCAGATTTGGGGCCCAGAACACTAGATAAACATGTGAATATTTTAGAAACACAGAGATTAAAAAAAGCATGAGAGAATTGAAATGTTAAACAAGCGCATCTCTTCAGAAAAAAAAGGTAGTAAAATGAACTGCAGAACTTTCATGAAAAAAAAAACAGGAAGTAAAAAGCAATTGATCTGGTGAGTAGGAAGGAAGGGACAGTAAAAGGATTTTACTATATGTATTGACTTCTGGGGGTTTAATGTTCTGCTGCTCATAAGGTCATCTTATCGCACTGACAACTGGAGCTCCATCAAAATAGCAAATCATGCCAGATAATTGTGAGTTTATACTTTTTCAATCTAAATGATAACACAAATGAAAACTAATTCCCTAGTAACTCTTTTTCTGTTATCAGGAAGTTTGCTGTGGAAACCTTCATTCTTTACTATCTAGAGCTTAAAATAAGATTTCACAGTGACTTGATCAACTAAAAAGTGACCTAAACATATATTTTCACAAGACCATAAAAATTACAAATTTGAGATTTCCTAATGTGAATATAGGAAGCACTGAGACTATTAAAATTAAGCATATAGATGACAAAGTGTATTATTTTATTATGCATTAAAATAATGTCTTTTAAAGGATCTAGGAGTTCTATGATATCATACTATGACATGTCATCACAAGTGATTATGGGCAGCTTAAACTTGATCTATCTGACATTTATATTAAATTCCTAATTAATTTGAAAATGAGATAATGGCATAATTTACAGACTATTAAAAACAAGGGTGATCAGTTTTCAAATACTAGAATCAAATAAAATATATTTAACACCAAACACCTAGTAGCAATGGACATGATCTCATTTACTTTTTCATTAATTCTTCCTACTGATCATATCTGCTTACAACCGCTTAGTAATGATATTTATGAAGTGTTTTTACATCCATATCTAACATCCTCATGATTACCCTGTCAGGTAGCCTGGATGTTATTATCACATGTGGAAACTGAGGCTCAAAAAAGACAAATAACTGGCTCCTGTTTAAAAATGTCAGAGCTAGAACTATACCCAAGTCATCTAAATTCATTGTTTCTGCTTTTCTACCAAGTTGCTACTACTGTGATCCTATCTCCCCACTCCCAGTTGATTACTAGAAGCACTTTACTGACAAAAGGGAAAAATTGATTTCACACTGTCAAATTAAAAGCATGAGAGAATTGAAATGTAAAAATTTGGTTAAAATGAACTGCAGAACTTTCATGAAAAAAACAGGAAGTAAAAAGCAATTGATCTGGTGAGTAGGAAGGAAGGGACAGTAAAAGGATTTTACTATATGTATTGACTTCTGGGGGTTTAATGTTCTGCTGCTCATAAGGTCATCTTATCGCACTGACAACTGGAGCTCCATCAAAATAGCAAATCATGCCAGATAATTGTGAGTTTATACTTTTTCAATCTAAATGATAACACAAATGAAAACTAATTCCCTAGTAACTCTTTTTCTGTTATCAGGAAGTTTGCTGTGGAAACCTTCATTCTTTACTATCTAGAGCTTAAAATAAGATTTCACAGTGACTTGATCAACTAAAAAGTGACCTAAACATATATTTTCACAAGACCATAAAAATTACAAATTTGAGATTTCCTAATGTGAATATAGGAAGCACTGAGACTATTAAAATTAAGCATATAGATGACAAAGTGTATTATTTTATTATGCATTAAAATAATGTCTTTTAAAGGATCTAGGAGTTCTATGATATCATACTATGACATGTCATCACAAGTGATTATGGGCAGCTTAAACTTGATCTATCTGACATTTATATTAAATTCCTAATTAATTTGAAAATGAGATAATGGCATAATTTACAGACTATTAAAAACAAGGGTGATCAGTTTTCAAATACTAGAATCAAATAAAATATATTTAACACCAAACACCTAGTAGCAATGGACATGATCTCATTTACTTTTTCATTAATTCTTCCTACTGATCATATCTGCTTACAACCGCTTAGTAATGATATTTATGAAGTGTTTTTACATCCATATCTAACATCCTCATGATTACCCTGTCAGGTAGCCTGGATGTTATTATCACATGTGGAAACTGAGGCTCAAAAAAGACAAATAACTGGCTCCTGTTTAAAAATGTCAGAGCTAGAACTATACCCAAGTCATCTAAATTCATTGTTTCTGCTTTTCTACCAAGTTGCTACTACTGTGATCCTATCTCCCCACTCCCAGTTGATTACTAGAAGCACTTTACTGACAAAAGGGAATTGATTTCAATATAAATGTATTTCTGAATTGGAACTCCAACCACTATATTTTTACTTGGAAGGAATATAAAGCAAAATGATACATTTCCCAAACTCTGCAGGTATTTTTGATGCAAACAAGGTTCAGCCAACTAGAAGTAATTAGGATAAATGTCAGCAGGCAGTAGGTGGGCAGATGCTAAAGTCTGGTAGTTCCTGGCTCCTGTTGCTGGTATGGAAGATCCTTCCTGAAGAAGTATTTGGTGCCCATCTGCAGGAGAGTGCTGATATATTGCTTCTGTCAGAGCTCCTGTGGCAACTTTAGAAACAGTCGCTCCCTTAGGGAATCAGTTCTGTCTGGTTCTGTCCCAGAGGAGGACAGCCTAGAATCTGCTCCATCAGCCTTTCCAAAGTTTTTTGAAGCACTTAAATCACTGGGTAAAGACTTTCTTTGTTTAAAAAGGTTCCAAATGGGCTCTGCTCTGTCAAGGAAACCTGACTGATACAAGTGGTCTCTCCCCTTTCTAATAAGTATAAAAGGTTTGGGGGGGGGGGTGCGGGATGTGCTTCCCTGGTTGTCCGGTGGGTAAGGACACTGACTTGCAGTGCAAGGGGCGCTGGTTCCATCGCTAGCCTGGGAAGATCCCATGTGCCACAGAGCGGCTGGACTGATGTGTCCAACTACTGGGCCGGAGCTCTGGAGTGCGTGCGCCCAGAATCGGTGCCCTTCAGCAACAGAGGCCACTGCGATGGGAGGCTCACACAGGCCAAAGAACAAAGGTGGATGAAAATAGATGAATGAAAGATGAATAGAAGTGGCTAAAAAAAAAAAAAAAAAAAGGTTTAAGGGGTTCAGGTGAAACACCAGTGGCTTGAATTCTAAAAGAACAGAGAAAGAGTTTGCCAAAGTACTGTCCAGTTCTCTTCAAGAAAATTCATGGATACCTGAGAAGCACGTAGTTGTCTAGCTAGACACGGACACTATCATGTTATATATAGGACTATTAAATCCTGGGCTTCCCTAGTGGCTCAATGGTAAAGAATTCACCTGCCAATACAGGAGATCTAGGTTTGATCCCTGGGTCAGGAAGATCCCCTGGAGTTGAAAACGGTGACCCAGTCCGGTATCATTGCCTGGAGAATCTCATGGGCAGAGAAGCTGGTGGGCTACTGTCCACAGTGTGGCAAAGAGTCAGACATAACTTATCAACTAAAAAACAATAACGTTAACTCCTGTATTGATCAGCCGGTGATTAACACATAGAGAAAATAACCAGGAGACTAGTCTTGAGGCTGGAGATAGATGGGCCCTAGGCTGAGCAGTTTCACCCGTGTGAACAGAAACTCCATAACAACAGAAACTTCATAAAAGCAGGATGACGGAGGAAGCTGGGCCCTGCCCAGATAAGAGATGAAAGACCACACCTTGAAGTCCAGGAAACCTCTCCAATCACATATGCACAGAAAGACCCCCTAGAGGTCAAAAAGGGAGGGAGTCTCATCTCTCAGTAAGTGATGTCAACTACCCATAGCTCTCGTCACTAGAATTCATCTTGGCTAAGAAATGTGTGTGCACACACACACATGGACGGACCCTGAGATATACCAACTCAGAACCAGACAAAGCAAAATGACTGGCCAAAGGAAACCAGGAAGAAATGCCTCGTAAAAGTGATTCCAACCACCACAAGGGTACAGCTCTCTCTCTGAGACAGCCTCTGTGCCTATTCACACACTCTGTAGTTTTTTTCCTCCTGATGAACACTTTACTTGTTTCAGTATTTTCTGTCTTTGTGGGAATTCTTTTCTGCAAAGCAGGAGCCAGGGCTGTGTCTCTGACCACTGGACTAGTGGCTAGGTTTCGGTACTTTCATTACCTAAACCTGACCTTAATCTCTGGCCAGTGCAGGTCGAGGCCACCCGAGATCAGTCTGTTTAAATAATAAATGTCACAGGTCAACCCCGTGGTGAAACCATATTGTAACAAGAGAGAGGGAACAGAATGCATGCAAATAACTTTGCTCTAATGGATTAATTTTGATGACGTGCAAGAACCTTTGTGCCAGCATGTAAAGAAATACCCCTTCATAGGATCCCTACATGCTAATATATAGGCAGACAGATGTGTCCTCCTAAATACACAACTTATAGAGAGTAGCCTTGGCACTAAAGAAAACAGATCTCATTATCTATTTTTCCTTTGAAAAAGGACTTGGAATCACTTTGTCAACTTTGAGAATGATTCTATGATCATTGATTTTGCACTGTGTTCTGGGTACTGAAACTGTCTTCTGTTTTCATAAGTGATAAAAAGCAATGAATGAGTGACCCTGGAAATTGGCTGGGGCAGTCCTGACACTTTTTGGAGCAAAGCCTAGTAAATGGTGACAAATCTCTGGAAAACTCTGCGTCACAAATGGGTTTTTCTTTTGAAAAAAGAAACGGCACAGCAATGGCATTGCTTCTCTAGTGTGAACTCTCCAATTCTAAGAGAGCTATTTTGGGCAATTGAGATACATTCCTTTAATATTCTCGACCTGCTGAAGATCTACTTACTGGCTTAAAGAGAACTAACAAGAAAACTAAGTAAGCCTTCATTCACACTGTGTAAAATGCAGTTGATTAGGTACTTTCCTTGCTAACTTTCTGTGTTCAGAATTTCCACTTTATTGGTAATCATTCAGCATATATTTATTATGTATTATCATGTAGTAGGAGCCATTTTAGTTGCAGAGAATACAGTAGTAAACAGACAGAAATCCCTGTGCATCTGGAACTGGGTTGAGAACAAAATTACACAAACAAGTTGGTAAACTGTTTATTATGTTAGAAGGTGCTAGGAGCTATGGAGAATAGACAAAGCAGAGAAAAGAAGGGGAATCAAGGGGTATGGGTTACAATATTATAATAAATAGACTATTAATTGAGGGACCCATATAGAAGGTAATATTTTGAGTCCAGGTCTGAAGTTGTACAGGATTAAGCTATACAGATAAGTTGGGAGAAATTATTCCAGGCAGAGGCGACAGTGCATACACTGTTCTGAGGTGAAAGCACCATCAGGTATTTTTGAGGAATAATAAGAATTCAACTGTATTTGGAGCAGCATTAGGAAAGAGGAAGAGTAGTAAGAGATGATGTCAATAGGTGGCATTGAGGTAAGCAGACCTGTCAGTTATTTACTGAATGACACCAGGGGCACCATTCCCATTGAACAAGCTCTTACAAAAGTTACACTATACAGTATTACTGACAAGAAGGAATGAGGGCAGAGCATGTAAATCCTTAATATGCCCCAATAAGGATGGTGATGTTTATTTACCTTGAATGAAATGAGGAGCTGTTGCTAAGTTTTTACCAGATAAACAAGCTAGACTATCATTAAAAATAAAATTCTTCTGGCTGCTATGTTGAGAACTGAAAGGAAAAAAGGAGGCAAGTAGAAGCCAGTTAGTAGGTTATTGCAATCTAAGGGAGTGACAATGATAGTTCAGAGCAGGGTGGGGACAATGTAACTGGTGAGAATTAATTTTATTCTGGATATATTGTGAAGGTGGAACCACAGAATTTGTGATAGATTGAATGTGAAACATGAGAGAAGGCACTCAGAGAGAAGGATAGAATTTCCATCAAGTGAGGCTGCAAAGTTCAAAAAACCCAAAAAAGTTTGGAGGAGAAAGATTTAAAGAGAACTAACAAGAAAACTAAGTAAGCCTTCATTCACACTGTGTAAAATGCAGTTGATTAGGTACTTTCCTTGCTAACTTTCTGTGTTCAGAATTTCCACTTTATTGGTAATCATTCAGCATATATTTATTATGTATTATCATGTAGTAGGAGCCATTTTAGTTGCAGAGAATACAGTAGTAAACAGACAGAAATCCCTGTGCATCTGGAACTGGGTTGAGAACAAAATTACACAAACAAGTTGGTAAACTGTTTATTATGTTAGAAGGTGCTAGGAGCTATGGAGAATAGACAAAGCAGAGAAAAGAAGGGGAATCAAGGGGTATGGGTTACAATATTATAATAAATAGACTATTAATTGAGGGACCCATATAGAAGGTAATATTTTGAGTCCAGGTCTGAAGTTGTACAGGATTAAGCTATACAGATAAGTTGGGAGAAATTATTCCAGGCAGAGGCGACAGTGCATACACTGTTCTGAGGTGAAAGCACCATCAGGTATTTTTGAGGAATAATAAGAATTCAACTGTATTTGGAGCAGCATTAGGAAAGAGGAAGAGTAGTAAGAGATGATGTCAATAGGTGGCATTGAGGTAAGCAGACCTGTCAGTTATTTACTGAATGACACCAGGGGCACCATTCCCATTGAACAAGCTCTTACAAAAGTTACACTATACAGTATTACTGACAAGAAGGAATGAGGGCAGAGCATGTAAATCCTTAATATGCCCCAATAAGGATGGTGATGTTTATTTACCTTGAATGAAATGAGGAGCTGTTGCTAAGTTTTTACCAGATAAACAAGCTAGACTATCATTAAAAATAAAATTCTTCTGGCTGCTATGTTGAGAACTGAAAGGAAAAAAGGAGGCAAGTAGAAGCCAGTTAGTAGGTTATTGCAATCTAAGGGAGTGACAATGATAGTTCAGAGCAGGGTGGGGACAATGTAACTGGTGAGAATTAATTTTATTCTGGATATATTGTGAAGGTGGAACCACAGAATTTGTGATAGATTGAATGTGAAACATGAGAGAAGGCACTCAGAGAGAAGGATAGAATTTCCATCAAGTGAGGCTGCAAAGTTCAAAAACCAAACAAGTTTGGAGGAGAAAGATAAGACATATGTTTGAGATTAGACATTCAATTGGATGTATCAGGTAGGAAGCAAAATAAGTACACTTAGCATTTAGAGGAGTTCAACTGGAGACCTAAATTTGGTGAGATATCAACATACAGATTTTATATAAAGTCATAGAATTCATTAAGTTCACCAACAAAATGAGTGTGCCAACAGATAGAAGAGGAAGCCTAAGAAGTCTTTGGGACAGATTAATATCAAGAAGGCAGAGGAATAGAACAAATCCAAAAAATACACTCAGAAAGAGTACTGTAAGTGAGATGGGAGGGACACTGGGAATTTACAATGAGAACTAAGAATTGCCCATTTGGGTTTAACACTGGATGCCCTCTCATGAACTGGGAGAGAAAAGACCTGGGGGAGAATGGTAAAGAGCAAGCAAGCTAGAGAGGATGCAAGAGAGACCAGAGGGAGCTGAAATGCTGACAGTGAATACAACAAAGATTTCAAGAAGTTTCGTCAAGATGAAGGGTCAAGAAATCGTTCTGTAGTTGCAGGGAGAAATGAAATAAGAACAGGGCTATCTGGAGATGGCAGAAATAGCTATATGTTTAAATGGTTTAGAAGGGTGGAAACTGCTGAAATTATGTGTATATATACAAATGCATATATAAGCAACACATTATATGTGTACATTATATATATATATAATGTATATTTCATTCTAAGACCCTGGAAGGATGGTAGCAATAATCCAGTTGCAGAGGTTAGGGAAGCTTGCTGACGTCCTGCAGGTGGTGTGGGTCTGGACCTTGGCTGAGAGGCCAGAGCCTCCACTCCTGACCACAAAGGTGCTGAGTTGGGGCATGGGAGTTGGCAGTACCTGAAGTCCGGAGTCCTGAAGACTGTGCACCTGAGCAGCTGGACCTGAGGGCCTCAGAGCTTGGAGACCAGGGCGGGATCATCTGCCAGAAGACGTCATTGCGTAACGTGACGCCGTAACCTGTGGGCGGATGCTCTCCTGAGGCGGGCAGCTATAACTCCTTTAATGTGGTGGTGAAGTCCGAGTTCCCCTCAAAGTGAGGCTGCAGTAGATGAGTACACTCGCAGCTTCAGCAGGCAGGAGGCGGTCTCTAATGAGACTGAACTGGTGCATGTGCCAGTTCCCCTGAGATGGCCGTTACGCGTCACACAGGATCCCATCAAGGTGACTGTCTGGCAGGGTGAGTGACACTTTTCCCACTGGTCTTTCAAGTTAGCCACCTCTCGGGATCTCCCAGCACTGTCCAGGACCTGCAGGTGCGTGTCTGCTGCATCATAGGCTGCGGGCCCCACCCACCACTCAGGGCTGAGTTCCCAGTGTCGGGAAGGTGAGGGTTGCTGCGGGGGCTTTTGAATGGAGGACTGGATAGGGTGTCCCAAAGTTCCGGATGCACAGGGCTGGTCCCTGCAAGGCCTTCAGGCCAGGGGCCTGGAATAATATTCTTGAACAGTTGGGAAGGAGCCGAATTAAGTGCAAATGGATAGAATTTGTTCCTTGTATTTGCAATTCTTTTATTCATTGTTTCAAGACGAAGCGAAGATCGCGAACTCCTCTCACAGGATGCCAGGCCGCAGTGAATATTTGGATCACTGTTAACACAGTTCATGGTAATAAATGGCATCTATTATTCAAAAAACCATACTAAATAATTATCGTCATTTTAGTTACTAGCTATGAAGATGGTTTCAACTTTTATGTTTGCTTTCTGTCTAGACATATTCATATGCTTCAAATGAAAATCAAACTTACTATGATGCTTCCATTTTATTATCATCACATTGAAGTAGCAGTTGTAGTAATGGGGCATGGGTGGAAGTTCTCTTTCTATTGATAGATTTTTTTTTTCCCAGTGAAATAAGAAATTTATCAGTTGCGAGTGATGATGGGACAAGATGTGTATAGTTTTCAGAAAGAGACGGTATGAAACAGTGGTCCAGGAGAATCAGAATGTGAATAAAGTTGCTGAATAGCATTGGTATTCTGGGTAGCATTGAGAGTTCACTGGACGTCTGTGGTTGTGGTTTTAAAGGGAGAATTGTTAAGTGTTGGTCCCAGCTACATTCCTTTTCAGGGGTAAAGGCATGGACTAGGTAGAGATTTGGACTTGAACTGAGTTGAGGCTTTGCAAGGGAGTCTGATGAACCAAGAAATGTAAAGGAGTTCAGAGAGAATTCAAGAGAATAGGGTTTTTGAGAAAAGCTGAATAAAGAGAAAGCACAGACCTGCAAAAGGAAAGTTAGGGGCAGCAAAGATGTGTTATCAGGCAATCTCCAGAAATGCCAGGATTGCACTTTAGCACCTTTCTCTTTGTTGTTGCCTCTGCTGCATGGAAAGATCTAGTTCTAGAATTAACTTAGAAACTATACTAAATATTTAGAATGTTAAATAGTGCTTTTAAGCTGGAAGAAATAACATTTCTAGAGAGTCTTTGTAAATGTGTTAAGAGTTGAGATAGAAGCAACAATATTATTATCCATCCCATTATGACATAACTTCCATAGGTACTATAAGCAGAAATATGCAAAAACCAAAAAAAGGTACTCAAAATAATTCTCCTGAATGCAAGTCATAGAATTTTCACAATATGTTCATTTGTAATTTTATCTCAAGTAAATAATATGATTAATCTACGTTCCCATATATCTCTATTTTTAGTGCCTCAAATATCTATACACAGCATGTATTAAATGACGAAAATCCTCTACCTGATTGCCTATGTTCATGAAATAAAGCACTGGTTTAGATGAAATGGCTAGGGTGGGTATATGTGTTGAGGATAGCAACTTTTCTTTTTTGAAGTTGCTGGAATGATCCTCACTTTAAAAATTTGCACACATTTCCTAATTTTTGGATGCTTTCCAAGTTATATGGCTGATGGTTTGGAATCATTAATTTAAATACATCGTTTTGCAGAAATATATTTGCATAAACTATTACTTTGAGCAATGGAATATTATTTTTGAGTCAAGCTGAGATTTCCCTTAGGAGTCATTTTTTGCCTTAGTGTCAGCTTAATGCATTTATGGAAAAATGCTTAAAACATTTGGTGTAGGAATGAGACATTCCTCTGGTTGTAAATGTCCTCCCCCGTCTCCAAAGTATAAGCTATTACTACATTTTGTCCTTCTGTGACATCCTGTGCCTTCTCTAAGAGTTAAAATAATTCTCATCTGTGATTGTTTCCAATTTTGTGGAAACTTTATGAGCCTATTAAATAGATTTCATCAGAGAAAAAGTAATTTTATGTTAACAAATGGTACCTATATAATAAAAAAAATCATGTTCACTTAAGTAACTGCCTATAAATATGATTAAATTACTATATTTTTCTGTAGACATGCCAAATATTATATTATTGTATTTCCATATTCTTCATGTTAAAGTGGCATCCTATTTGGAAATAAAAGTATCAATACAGTTTTCATCTCAAAACAACTTCACTTCAAATACCCCGATTCTCCTGTATTATTAACCAGCTTTAACTCTTTTCACTGTCAACGTGTTTGAAAACAATTTCTCATATTTTCATATTGCTCAGGTTACTGAGAAATGACTGCAGGGAACTGAAGTGTCGACTCTCAAGAGGTAATCATGGAATGATGAAAACATTCAGCCACAATAGGTAAAGCATAAAAGAAACTATTGAGCTGAATGAATTTTTCAAATTGAAAAAACAGAAGAGGAAAACATATGGTAACTAATGATTTTGATGTATTATTTAATTTGAATAGGGTATGTTCAGTAGAGCAGCAGTTAAATTTCTGAAAAAATGTTGAAAATCTTGTATTTTGATTAGCTCATGATCACTTAATAATTAAAAGAAGTTTGGTTATTGAGGCAAAAATGAAGATCAGTGAAAGTTCATTATGTTATTGAACATTCTAAGAATTCACTTGCAAAATAGTTACCTAATAATTGATTGATAATTAACGTAATATATTTACCGTCAATGCTTCTTAAAAAGTGTTAGGCCATGTTTGCATGTGTGCATGCTAAGTCACTTCAGTTGTGTCCGACTCTTTGAGGCCCTATAAATTATAGACTGCCAGGCTTCCCTGGACTGCGTTGCCATGCTCTCCTCCATGGGTTCTTGACCCATGGATTGCATCTTTTGTGACTCCTGAATTGCAGGTGGATTATTTACCACTGAGACACTGGGGAAGCCCAGACCATATTTAGGCTATTCTATATGCATATTCCTTTGAAGGGGCTACACATTTTAGACAATGGTGTGATTTGGATGTACGCAAGTCTGAAAATGGCCTATGAGAAAAAGTGCAATGGAGAAGCAAGCACTGGATAGGAAATGGTCAAACTTTGTATCAGGAAAACAAAAATGAAACAAAAACAGTAGATTGAAAAAAATCTTATTTTTTGTGAGTAATTGGAAATCTGGAGATAAGTGGTTGGTTCAGAAGTTCAAGAATGCCAGAAGTGAGGTCTCTGATTCTGTTGGCCTTTCCTTCAAGGTTTAAGATGGATGTGTCATTTCCAGCCAATAAAACCATATACTGGGCAAGAGAAAGGAGCAAAGGCAGAGTGCAAAAGGGCAAACATCAACCATATCTAACCTGCTTTCCTGGGAGTTTCATGCAATGGCATACTCTTGAATCTAATTGGCCAGAATGATAGTAAATGCTGTCTACCTTAAGTAAAAGCTGAAAAATCAGCCCCCTAGCTAGACATTTGGCTCCACAAGCAAACTTTGGCTTTATTCACCCGGAAGACTTTAAAAATGGGTACTGAGTATGCATTTAGAAGTGATGACCAAGTATTAAAAACATCTGTACCCTGAAATGAGAATGTAGAAATAAGAAGTCTCATGCCTGTTTGCTAAGCAGCCTGCTTCCTAATGTTGTGTGTAAAAGACATACAAGAGTCCTCATCCAGGAAGTTAGAGTAGAGCAGCAGTTAAATTTCTGAAAAATGTTGAAAATCTTGTATTTTGATTAGCTCATGATCACTTAATAATTAAAAGAAGTTTGGTTATTGAGGCAAAAATGAAGATCAGTGAAAGTTCATTATGTTATTGAACATTCTAAGAATTCACTTGCAAAATAGTTACCTAATAATTGATTGATAATTAACGTAATATATTTACCGTCAATGCTTCTTAAAAAGTGTTAGGCCATGTTTGCATGTGTGCATGCTAAGTCACTTCAGTTGTGTCCGACTCTTTGAGGCCCTATAAATTATAGACTGCCAGGCTTCCCTGGACTGCGTTGCCATGCTCTCCTCCATGGGTTCTTGACCCATGGATTGCATCTTTTGTGACTCCTGAATTGCAGGTGGATTATTTACCACTGAGACACTGGGGAAGCCCAGACCATATTTAGGCTATTCTATATGCATATTCCTTTGAAGGGGCTACACATTTTAGACAATGGTGTGATTTGGATGTACGCAAGTCTGAAAATGGCCTATGAGAAAAAGTGCAATGGAGAAGCAAGCACTGGATAGGAAATGGTCAAACTTTGTATCAGGAAAACAAAAATGAAACAAAAACAGTAGATTGAAAAAAATCTTATTTTTTGTGAGTAATTGGAAATCTGGAGATAAGTGGTTGGTTCAGAAGTTCAAGAATGCCAGAAGTGAGGTCTCTGATTCTGTTGGCCTTTCCTTCAAGGTTTAAGATGGATGTGTCATTTCCAGCCAATAAAACCATATACTGGGCAAGAGAAAGGAGCAAAGGCAGAGTGCAAAAGGGCAAACATCAACCATATCTAACCTGCTTTCCTGGGAGTTTCATGCAATGGCATACTCTTGAATCTAATTGGCCAGAATGATAGTAAATGCTGTCTACCTTAAGTAAAAGCTGAAAAATCAGCCCCCTAGCTAGACATTTGGCTCCACAAGCAAACTTTGGCTTTATTCACCCGGAAGACTTTAAAAATGGGTACTGAGTATGCATTTAGAAGTGATGACCAAGTATTAAAAACATCTGTACCCTGAAATGAGAATGTAGAAATAAGAAGTCTCATGCCTGTTTGCTAAGCAGCCTGCTTCCTAATGTTGTGTGTAAAAGACATACAAGAGTCCTCATCCAGGAAGTTACAGGAAAGCAGTAGATGAGGATACATTAATTAGCGGAAGTGATATGAGAATCTAGAGAACTGGAATTTCAAAAGGTAGCATTCTAAGTGAAAGTGACCAGTGCAGCTAGAATTAGGGTCCCTGGGACCCTAAAACCTAGGGAGAAAATCTCCTGCATGTTCTGGCTCCACATGAACTACACAATCTCATTTTCTCTTAATTCACAGCTCAAAGCCTCTTCTGACAGCAAATCAATTTCTTCTCTGTTCCTTCAATACTTTGTGCTCCTTTTGGAGATTCATAAGGGCAAGCGTTATCAGAAATGTATTCTGTGTTCCACAAATTTCATTATTTCGAAGGACACAGCAGGTTACCAATAATCACTGTAGGTAGATGTGCATTAATTAGGGATTCATGAAATACTGTCCATCATTATGATTCCAATCTGACATACTTTCCTCTGCATCATTATGTGTGGGGCCAAAGTCTGGAAGATTTTTCTCTAAAAGGCTAAGTAGGAAATGCTTTAGGCTTCAGCGGCAGCATAATGTCTCTGTCACATATTTTTCTTTGTTTACTTGATTTGTTTTTACATAAAGTCTTCTGCATTCTCTTTGTTTTGCAATTAATTATTTATTTTGGCTGGTGCTTTCCACTAATTGTGGGGATGAGAGGCTACTCTCTAGGTGCAGTGGGTGGACTTGTCATTGCAGTGGCTTCTCTTGTTGGGACTCTAAGGCGCTCAGGCTTCAGTTGCTGCAGCATGTGGGATCTTCCTGGATCAGGGTTGAAACGTGTGTCTCCTTCATTGGCAGGCAAATTCTTTACCACCAAGCCCCTGTTTACTTGACTTTTATAACCATTTTCGAATATTAATTCCACTCTTAGTACACTAGTATTACAAAAATAGACTGCAGGCAATCCCACTGGCAATAGTTTCCGGATCCACAGACAGATTGTTGCTGAAGCAAGTTATGTTGATAAATATGTTGTCGGAAGAGTAGAACACATTTTGGGCAATATGCTGTGCCTTTTTTCACACTGTTCCCTCTGCTTGGATGCCCTGCTCCTGCCTTCTGCCTCAAGCGTGCACGTGTGCTAAGTTGCTTCAGTAATGCCTGACTCTGTGCAATCCTATGAACTGCAGCCTGCCAGATTCCTCTGTCCATGGAAATTCTCCAACCAAGAATACTGGAGTGAGTTGCCATGCTCTCTTCCAGGGATCTTCCTGACCCAGGGATTGAACTTGTGTCTCTCAAGTCTACCTGCATTGGCAGGCAGGTTCTTTACCATTAGTGCCACCTGGGAAATGCACATACTCATTTTTCACAAGTGTTGTTGTATCAGTTGTCTGTCCTTTATTAATTTTCTTTCTCTTATAACTAACCTGTGTCTCATTTGTGGCTATTCTGGGTCCTGAATGTATATGTCTCTCAAAAAACCCGAAATGCCATTTTGTTAAACTTAAGTTAAATCCTTGAGAATAAGCAGCACTCTCATTTTTGCATCATTGCTGTCAAGTAAATCCTTAATTATTATCTACTTACTTAGTAGATAACACATATCATTAATTATCTGTTGAGGAGAGGAAGGAAGGAAAAGAGGGAGAAACAAGAGAAGATGGAAGAAAGAAATGAACAAACCAACTGAACAGATGAAAAGCAGGAGTTACTTTTTTACACCAAATGAAGTATCTGAAAATGTTTGGACATAATTGGAAAGCAGTAACATCAAAGATTCAATAGTTCACATGTACATGGATCAACTTTTTCTTTATATTTCATATATTTCTTTAAAAACACAATTTTTATCATTAATGCTCTTTTTCATGTCACATTTGATAAGATATTAGTCTCTTTTAATCACCAAAAATTAGTGACCAAATTTAGTACCAAATGATGGATAGATGGAGGACTGAAAAGCAAAGTAAACTGTCTTGTATCTCTTCCCAATTTGCATATTATATTACCTTGAAAAAGTCATCTGGTGGTTTTACCATCATCATCAACCTCTTATTTCAAAGGGAATGGTCACATAGTTCCTGGAGAAATATGGTTTTCATGATCATGATGATAATGGGAGTCTTCCGGATCCACAGACAGATTGTTGCTGAAGCAAGTTATGTTGATAAATATGTTGTCGGAAGAGTAGAACACATTTTGGGCAATATGCTGTGCCTTTTTTCACACTGTTCCCTCTGCTTGGATGCCCTGCTCCTGCCTTCTGCCTCAAGCGTGCACGTGTGCTAAGTTGCTTCAGTAATGCCTGACTCTGTGCAATCCTATGAACTGCAGCCTGCCAGATTCCTCTGTCCATGGAAATTCTCCAACCAAGAATACTGGAGTGAGTTGCCATGCTCTCTTCCAGGGATCTTCCTGACCCAGGGATTGAACTTGTGTCTCTCAAGTCTACCTGCATTGGCAGGCAGGTTCTTTACCATTAGTGCCACCTGGGAAATGCACATACTCATTTTTCACAAGTGTTGTTGTATCAGTTGTCTGTCCTTTATTAATTTTCTTTCTCTTATAACTAACCTGTGTCTCATTTGTGGCTATTCTGGGTCCTGAATGTATATGTCTCTCAAAAACCTGAAATGCCATTTTGTTAAACTTAAGTTAAATCCTTGAGAATAAGCAGCACTCTCATTTTTGCATCATTGCTGTCAAGTAAATCCTTAATTATTATCTACTTACTTAGTAGATAACACATATCATTAATTATCTGTTGAGGAGAGGAAGGAAGGAAAAGAGGGAGAAACAAGAGAAGATGGAAGAAAGAAATGAACAAACCAACTGAACAGATGAAAAGCAGGAGTTACTTTTTTACACCAAATGAAGTATCTGAAAATGTTTGGACATAATTGGAAAGCAGTAACATCAAAGATTCAATAGTTCACATGTACATGGATCAACTTTTTCTTTATATTTCATATATTTCTTTAAAAACACAATTTTTATCATTAATGCTCTTTTTCATGTCACATTTGATAAGATATTAGTCTCTTTTAATCACCAAAAATTAGTGACCAAATTTAGTACCAAATGATGGATAGATGGAGGACTGAAAAGCAAAGTAAACTGTCTTGTATCTCTTCCCAATTTGCATATTATATTACCTTGAAAAAGTCATCTGGTGGTTTTACCATCATCATCAACCTCTTATTTCAAAGGGAATGGTCACATAGTTCCTGGAGAAATATGGTAAAAATTACATGATCATGATGATAATGGGGAGTCTCTGGTGACTGACCAGTAATGAATCTGCCTGCAATGCAGGAGACACGGGTTCAGTCCCTTGGTTGGGAAAATTGCCTGGCGAAGGAAATGGTAACCTATGCCAGTACTCTTTTCTGGGAAATTCCATAGACAGAGGAGCCTAGCAGGCTACAGTCCATGTGACTGCAAAGAGTCAGACATGACTGTGTTTGACTTAATACAAGCACACATACACATATAAATATGTATATACATCGTCTGATCGTCATAGAAACCTATGAGGTAGAAACTATTATTATCATCTCCATTTTGCATGTTGAAAAAGTGCAGGAGTTTTAAGTCATTTGCTAAGGATGCCCATCTAGTAACTGGCAGAGATAAAATCTGATCCAAGATATGTCTGAAGCTAAACATATGAGCTTAATTAATACTCTGGACAATTAAATAATGACTTCCATAGGATAAACTCATGTCATAAAAGATGTTTATGTATAAAAGTAGCCAACTTTTTGTTTTCTTCAGAGGAACATGAATTTTTCTTTTGTATTTTGTGCACAGTTTATTGTTCTATATTATATAAATACAATTTAATATTTACATGAAATATGTAACCTTTACCTACTTGCTTTACTTTAAAGCAAGTAGATTAAATATTAAGAACTACTTTATGGGGCTTCCCCTGGTGGTCCAGTGGGTAAGGACACCGCCTTGCAGTGCAAGGGGCGCCGGTTCGAGCCCTGGCCTGGGAAGATCCCACGTGCTGCGGAGCGGCTGGACTGATGTGTCCAACTACCGAGCCAGAGCTCTGGAGCGCATGCGCCCAGAGCTGGTGCTCTGCGACGACAGACGCCACCACGATGGGAGGCCCACAGGAGCCAAAGAACAAAGACGGATGAACATAGAGAAACGAAAGACCAATAGAAGTGGCCCGCCTGCTCCCCTCCCTCCCCAACCCGACTCCCGCCCAAAATAAATAAATAAATAAATCTTTAAAAAAAAAAAAAAGAACTACTTTATGGAGTTATCAGCCTACCTCCTGGGGAAATCTTTGTTGCAATTGTTATATGTATTAGCAGTTGAAAAGAAATAGAGCTCATCTACTTAATCTTAAAATATTTAAATATATAAAAAGCATAAAGCAAAATGAATGACTTTTAAGATTTTATAGTTACCAAAGATAACGATAACAAGATACCCAGAACAGACAGATGCAAATCTTGATAGATTCATATTAATGTATCTGAGTAATATAAATAGTTCATTTCCTTCTATTATTGCTGTTCAATATTAAAGTGCATTTTGTAGGTGGTATTTATTCCTCTGAATTTAAAGTGTTCAGGAATAAAATAGCTACTTTATTGGAAAAAAAATGTTGCAGCTAAAATAGGAATATGGGTTGAGGGTGTCTAATGGTGCTCTCAGCTAAAAATATCAAATAGATAAACAGGTATTGCAGAGGTTTTCTGTCTAAGGGAAATTTTTTCATCTACCTGTCAATACCACACCAGCAAATCAAGGACTGACTGTGATACAACACATAACAAGAAAAGCCAGGTTTTTTTTTTTTTTTTTTTTGTCTAAATTCATCAGTCAGCAGTATGAATAGTAAAAGCTAATGGAAAACCAATTCTAATTTCCAGGCAAAAAGTTTTCCATCTTATCTATGTCATAGGTTTGGTATAAACAGAAATTGAGAAGCTTAGTGACAGCTTGTATAAATTAGTTATAGTTTTATTAAACAGTATCATCCTACTGTAATAAGAGTAAAAAAACCTACCTCCTGTCAGTGGGTAGCTGAGAGCGAAGTCAAATATTTTCACTTTTTATGCAATACACTTGTCATGATGACATTAATACACTAAATTTCCATGTTAATCTCTACAATCACATCTGTCTCTTTGAAGTGATGATCTGATGTCCTATAATATTTCCACTGTGATTGTATTATTTTTGTCTTGTCTAACAACATTTTGCTCATCATAGATTTCCAATAAGTAGAATTAGATATATTCAAGATCATACAAATATTCCATTTACTAAACATTTAGCAAAGCTTCACTGCTCTGTCTTCCAAGAAAATGCCATTCATATTTGATTTCATAATTGACTGCTTTTTCAAATGTAAAAATATATGCATTTTGCCTACTTTAGGATTAAATACAGATAGAAAAATTATTTCAAAAAATATAGTTGGTTTTAATTTGGAAAACCAGTCTAGAAATTCTATCTTATCAGGAGAAATTATCAGCAATTATAGCTTCATTTCTATCTCAAGGGTAGGATGGCTCTAAGAGTAGGATGGCAGTTTTGGTATGGAGAATTAGGATAGCAGATTACACAGGCTGAACTATATAATGAAGGAAGTAAAATAAAAGTGATTCCATCCTTATAGAGAAAGGAAAAGTGGAAATGGAAACTAAAACTAGAATATAGGCAATTTACCTTTAGGTAGAAGAGACAAAGGCAATACCTTTCTTCTCTCTCTTCAACTTCTTTTCTGGTACCAGCAAAGATAACTTTTGAATTCACACAAGATGAAGTCACTAAAATGTTCTTTGACCCATGCCTTTCTAATTTGTCTTTGAGTGTGTGTATGTAGTGTAGAGGATTGGAGGTAGAGAAATGCTCCTCCAAATTCCAGAAACTCAGAGCCTATGGGGAATAAGATCAGCAGTAACTTGTAGGAAGAGTAGAGCCTTGGGGTCAAAATGAGAGTCATTGAACCAAATGTCTAGTTTTAAGCAGAAAATTACAAGATATGTAAATAAACTAGACCCATGTGTGACCCATAGACAGGAAAACAAAGTAAGCAATACAAACTCTCATTAAAGGGCTCAGATGTCAGATTTAGCAGGCAAAGATTTCAAATGGATTCTGAGAGATTCATATTTACAGACATAAAGGAATGTATGATGGCAGTGACTCATCAAATACAGTATATCAATAAAAAGATAAATTATAAAAAATAATCAAGTGGAAATTCTGAAACTGAAAAATACAATTAAGTTTATTAAAGGGGTTCAACAGAAGAGCTGGCAGAAGAAAGATTCCACGAATTTAAAGATACATCAATACAGATTATGCAGTCTGAAGAACAGAGCGGGAAAAAAAAATAAGAAAATGGAACAGAATCTCAAAGAAATGTGAGAAACTGTTGAGTGGAACAATTTATGTGACATTGCCTTAACACCAAAACCAGACAAAGATATCATAATAAAGGAAAGATGCTGATGAAATCCTTAGGAATATAGATGCAAAATCTTCAACAAAATACTAAACAGTTAAACTCAACAACCTTATGAAAAGCATGCACCATGGCCAAGTGAGATTTATCACAAGCATGTAAGGTTGTTTTGAAATCTGAGAGTCAATTAACATAACACAGCAAAAAAAAATGAAGAATAACCGTTATCAATGAAATAGACATCAAAAAACATGTAACAAATCCAACAGCCTTTTATGATAAAAACACTCAACTGTGAAGGAATAGACACACACTTCAAGTTGATAATGAGCACCGGATGGTGCAGTTGTAAAGAACCCTCCTGCCAATGCAGGAGACACAAGAGATGGAGGTTTGATCCCTAGGTAGAAATCCGAAAGAAATGGCAACACTGTACCTTTCTCTCTCTTCAACTTCTTTTCTGGTACCAGCAAAGATAACTTTTGAATTCACACAAGATGAAGTCACTAAAATGTTCTTTGACCCATGCCTTTCTAATTTGTCTTTGAGTGTGTGTATGTAGTGTAGAGGATTGGAGGTAGAGAAATGCTCCTCCAAATTCCAGAAACTCAGAGCCTATGGGGAATAAGATCAGCAGTAACTTGTAGGAAGAGTAGAGCCTTGGGGTCAAAATGAGAGTCATTGAACCAAATGTCTAGTTTTAAGCAGAAAATTACAAGATATGTAAATAAACTAGACCCATGTGTGACCCATAGACAGGAAAACAAAGTAAGCAATACAAACTCTCATTAAAGGGCTCAGATGTCAGATTTAGCAGGCAAAGATTTCAAATGGATTCTGAGAGATTCATATTTACAGACATAAAGGAATGTATGATGGCAGTGACTCATCAAATACAGTATATCAATAAAAAGATAAATTATAAAAAATAATCAAGTGGAAATTCTGAAACTGAAAAATACAATTAAGTTTATTAAAGGGGTTCAACAGAAGAGCTGGCAGAAGAAAGATTCCACGAATTTAAAGATACATCAATACAGATTATGCAGTCTGAAGAACAGAGCGGGAAAAAAAAATAAGAAAATGGAACAGAATCTCAAAGAAATGTGAGAAACTGTTGAGTGGAACAATTTATGTGACATTGCCTTAACACCAAAACCAGACAAAGATATCATAATAAAGGAAAGATGCTGATGAAATCCTTAGGAATATAGATGCAAAATCTTCAACAAAATACTAAACAGTTAAACTCAACAACCTTATGAAAAGCATGCACCATGGCCAAGTGAGATTTATCACAAGCATGTAAGGTTGTTTTGAAATCTGAGAGTCAATTAACATAACACAGCAAAAAAAAATGAAGAATAACCGTTATCAATGAAATAGACATCAAAAAACATGTAACAAATCCAACAGCCTTTTATGATAAAAACACTCAACTGTGAAGGAATAGACACACACTTCAAGTTGATAATGAGCACCGGATGGTGCAGTTGTAAAGAACCCTCCTGCCAATGCAGGAGACACAAGAGATGGAGGTTTGATCCCTAGGTCAGGAAAATCCCCTGGAAAAGGAAATGGCAACCCACTGTTACCTCGAGAATCCCATGGACAGAGGAGTCTGGTGGGATAGAACCCAGGGTATCACAGAGTTGGACATGACTGAGTGAGCACCCGCGTGCACCCTTGCACACACACACACACACACACACACACAATTTTCAGAAGTCCACAACTAACATCATTCCTAATGAGGAAGGACTACATGCTTCCCTCCTAAGATCAGGAATAAGACAAGGATATTTGCTCTTATCATTTCTCTTCAACATGATATTGTAAGCTCTAGTCAGGAGAATTAGACCGTAACATAAGACAAACTGTATTCAGACTGTAGAAGAAGTATTTACATATGACATGATCTTGCATAGAGACTATCCAGAGGAATCCATTTTAAAAAGCCTCTAGGGCTTCCCTGGTGGTCCAGTGGGTAAGGACGCCACCTTGCAGTGCAAGGGGCACCAGTTTATTCCCTGGCCTGTGAGGATCCTACATTCTGCGGAGCAGCTGGACCGATGTGTCCAACTATGGAGCCGGAGCTCTGGAGTGCATGCGCCCAGAACAGGTGCTCTGCAGCAAGAGAGGCCACTGCGATGGGAGGCCCATACAGACCAAAGAAAAAAGGTAAATAAATGAAAGATCAATAGAAGTGGCCAAAAATCAAAAAACAAACAAACAAAAATCCCTCTAAAACTACTGAGTGCAGCAAATTTTAAGGTTGTAAGATTCACACACAAAAATCAATTGTATAAACAAATACTAAAAAAAATAAATAAATAAAAAAAGAAAAAGAAGGAAAAAAAAGAATAAAAAAATCAATTGCAATTCAATACATTAAAATGAATAATGTGAAAATGAAATTAATAAAAATTCCATTTACAATAGCATTAAAAAGAATTTAAGACTTATGAATATTTTTAATAAAAAGAGTAAAACATAGACCCTGAAAATTATAAAATATTGTTGAAAGAAATTAAAGACCACCTAAGTAAATGGAAAAATGGCCCATTAGAAGAGATAACAGTGTCAAGATGGATTCAGTATTTTCCAAAGTGATCTGTGGATTCAATGCTATCCCTATCAAGCTGATCTATAGAGTCTTATCCCTATCAAACTGATCTGTGAATTCAATCCTGTCCCTATCAAAATTCCAGTTGGCAATTGTGCCGAAATTGATAAACTGATCCTATAATTCATATGGAAATTCAAAGAACACCAAATAACCAAACAATTGTACATGTGAGTAGCCCTTCAGAGCAACCCTCATGGTGTGGAACTGAAAGTGGACTGAGGTAATAAGTGAGGAGAAACTCAAGTCTACAGTCTAACAGTCCATAAGGCACTAAGTCTAACTAGCAAACACATGAGAGAGCTTTGAAGCTGGTCCACCTTCTAATTGAGCCTCAAAATGACTGCTGACTTAGCTGGCACTTTGGTTGAAATCTCTTGAGAGGGCCTGAACTACAAGGTCCAGTTAAGTCTTACTCACACAAACTGTTGATATCAGTGTGTGTTAAGTTTTGGACTAATTTATTATAAAGCAAAAGATAACAAATACACTCAATTGCATTAGTAACTAGAAGCATTTTGTAAGGATATTTGTACTACGTGGGTGTGTATTCTGCAGGATCCCTCAAGAACTCATGCAATTGCTGAAAACATTTCAAACTTTTCTATGCCTGGATGCTTTACTTCTTTATGTTTTATCTAAGTCCTTGCTCATATGTCTACTCTGCTGGGTTTACAGACTGCCTTATACATCACTGAACCTTCAAAATACACTACTTGTTCCATAGTAATCTTTCACCAGGACTTCTTGGTGGTTTAGTGGAAAGAACCTTCCTGTCAGTGAAAGAGACATAAGAGACGTGAGTTTAATCCCTGACTTGGGAAGATTCCCTGGAGAATGGCATGACAACCCACTCCAGTATTCTTGCTTGGAGGATCTCATGGACAGAGGAAGCTGGTGGGCTACAGTACATAGGGTCGCACAGAATCAGACAGGACTGAAGCAACTTAGCTTAAGGCTATATAGCGTATCATTTAGTAAACATATAGGCTTAGCAGCTAATGAATGGCAGTGCTTTGTTATATTTCATTGTGCCATTAATTCCACTATTAACATTTCTAATAGTTGATTTTATGTGCAGGTCATTGAAACACTTAATAATTGTTCACAGTTGGGCTTCCCTGGTAGTCCAGTGGGTAAAGAGTCTGCCTTGCAGTGCAAGGGGTGCCAGTTCGACCCTTGGCCTGAGAAGATCCCACATGCCATGGAGCAGCTGGACTGATGTGTCCAATTACGGGCCAGTGCTCTGGAGCACATGTGCCCAGAGCAGGTGCTCTGCGACAAGAGAGGCCACTGCGATGGGAGGCCCACACAGGCCAAAAGAGCAAAGATAGACAAAAATAAAAAAATGAAAGAACAATAAAAGAGGCCAAAATCTAAAAAAAAATAATTGTTCACAATTGCTCTTTGATGAATTTAGGTTTTTTTATGAGAACAATTTTAATGTCAGAAAATTTCATATCAGAGAATATTGTATCTTATTATGAAAAAAATTATATAGAGTTTATAAATATGTGTAGTGTGTTCAAAATAGATTTAAAAACCTGTGCCTTTATTTATAGAATCATTTACTTATCTACTTGTGAATAAGGTTTCTGACTGTTTGATAAAATGTCAAAAAGAAAACTCACCAAATTTTTGAAAAGTTACTACTGAAGATGAAAAGTGTTCCTTTTTTCCCTTCAGGATATTTTTGGTCTGTTTCTGTTAAGTGAACTAAAAGACTACTGTCATTTGGAAATTTTAATGAATCTATATACAAAACTTATAACAATAAGGCATCATTTCTTCCTTTTACCCCACAAATCTATTGTGGAATAAAAATAAATAATTCAGGATTATTCTACAGGCATCTTCTCTGTGTTTGAAGACAAAATGTGGGTTAAGTGAGGAATGATTTTTGGTAACTTTTTCATCATACATTTTAATAGTAGTTGAGTGTTCTTTCTCTCTTTAAGCCTTAACATTTTACTGTCACCTTTGAAGTGTTGTTTCTGTTTGGTGATGACAAAAAGTTTGATTTAGTTAAAAAAGAAAGTGAATCAAAATTATTTCCCTCCACCCTACTGCTATATCAGTATATTACCATACAATGACCATGACTGTGCTAATCATTAGACTAACACTTTCTGGACAAACATGCACATGAATGCACACACTCACATGGCATGTATGTTCATGAATTAAATATGCATACATATATAAATGCACACTCAAACACAGACACTACATACACATGTGCTCATGGATAGACATACACATAACTGCCCATATATACAAACATCACACTGCAGACTTAAGTGTACATGAATTAAAAAATGATTATGCTTTACAATAATAATAGTTCTTCTGATATGATGAAACAGTAAAGAAACAGTCTCAAAATGTATTTTTCTCATGATTTTTAGACATATAACAATAGAAAATAAACTCTGTCAAGAGACAATTTGGAGAAATTCTGTAAGTGAAACCAATTTGAGTGATAGTTTTTGAAATAATAATATGAAGCTATTAATACATTATTAGAATCATTTTTGTGAATGTTGTGAGAACAATTGTGCCTTCCACTGACAGTCCTTCTGCCAACCAAGGTCATACCAAGGAATAGGGAGTAATGTCTTTTGATTTTTTTTCCTTATAAATTGATCTTTTAGTTTGAAAATCTCTTTCCATAATTGCTTAGATTGCAGCTAGATGAGTATTTCGAGATGCTCATTACAAATTTGTGGACTGATATTATCAACGATCACAGAATTTTAGAATTGGAATTGATCAGTGGATTATCTGGTCCAGTGCTTTTGGTTGGCAGATGAGTTGATATAAATTAAATATCTAAAAGCTCTGTAATGTGAGAGTGAAAAAGGGAATCATTATCATTTCATGGAAGGAAACAGAGGCATTAAGTGAACAAAAGACTACTATAAAACCTTATAACAATAAGGCATCATTTCTTCCTTTTACCCCACAAATCTATTGTGGAATAAAAATAAATAATTCAGGATTATTCTACAGGCATCTTCTCTGTGTTTGAAGACAAAATGTGGGTTAAGTGAGGAATGATTTTTGGTAACTTTTTCATCATACATTTTAATAGTAGTTGAGTGTTCTTTCTCTCTTTAAGCCTTAACATTTTACTGTCACCTTTGAAGTGTTGTTTCTGTTTGGTGATGACAAAAAGTTTGATTTAGTTAAAAAAGAAAGTGAATCAAAATTATTTCCCTCCACCCTACTGCTATATCAGTATATTACCATACAATGACCATGACTGTGCTAATCATTAGACTAACACTTTCTGGACAAACATGCACATGAATGCACACACTCACATGGCATGTATGTTCATGAATTAAATATGCATACATATATAAATGCACACTCAAACACAGACACTACATACACATGTGCTCATGGATAGACATACACATAACTGCCCATATATACAAACATCACACTGCAGACTTAAGTGTACATAAATTTAAAAAAATGATTATGCTTTACAATAATAATAGTTCTTCTGATATGATGAAACAGTAAAGAAACAGTCTCAAAATGTATTTTTCTCATGATTTTTAGACATATAACAATAGAAAATAAACTCTGTCAAGAGACAATTTGGAGAAATTCTGTAAGTGAAACCAATTTGAGTGATAGTTTTTGAAATAATAATATGAAGCTATTAATACATTATTAGAATCATTTTTGTGAATGTTGTGAGAACAATTGTGCCTTCCACTGACAGTCCTTCTGCCAACCAAGGTCATACCAAGGAATAGGGAGTAATGTCTTTTGATTTTTTTTCCTTATAAATTGATCTTTTAGTTTGAAAATCTCTTTCCATAATTGCTTAGATTGCAGCTAGATGAGTATTTCGAGATGCTCATTACAAATTTGTGGACTGATATTATCAACGATCACAGAATTTTAGAATTGGAATTGATCAGTGGATTATCTGGTCCAGTGCTTTTGGTTGGCAGATGAGTTGATATAAATTAAATATCTAAAAGCTCTGTAATGTGAGAGTGAAAAAGGGAATCATTATCATTTCATGGAAGGAAACAGAGGCATGAAGACATTAAATGAGCTGCCAGATGTATTAGAACATGCTAGCAGCAGTCAGAGATACAATTTTGCCCGCCAGTATAGTGATCTCCACAGTCCTGTCCCATCTGGATACCGTTGAGGCTTGTGAAATGTCATCTGGATGTGGAAAGATAATAGCCTAATCAGAAAGAACTATGTTTCCTGGCTCTCTGGACAGCACACATATTGCCATCCTATGTTTACATTTAAAGCTGGGGTTCTGAGTGTCACCCTTTGAAGAATCCTGAGTAGTTTTATCGAGCTCAATGCCAGAAGGAAAAAGACAATGCCATTTCAGTATGTGTGTCTAAAAGACTTCACTTTAGTTATCATATTTTGATTATGCGGTACATAATAAGATTTTTTTCTTACAAAGATATTTATAAGCTTCGGTGTAGTTTCTAGCCACACTGGCTAAACAAATGTAATTGTTCTGAATGGACTCAGAATAGCTTTCAACATTTCATTACAAAGTCATTACATCTGGGTCTTTCCCAGTGCTCTTGGCATGACTTTAAAAAAATGTACACAAACAGGTGAAATCAACCATTATGAAATATAATCTGCATGCTGAAAGAACAAGGTTTCAGAGAGGGAATGAAGTGAGGGGGTCTAAGTCAAATGATAAGCGCAGTTTACTTTCAGGGTAACTGCACTGAGAAAATTTTTAAAAAAAAATTTTCCAATGTAATGAAGCACTACAAAATGTGCTAGACATTCCCCAAAAGTAAGTGAGGATCACACTTTTGTGCCTTCCACTGACAGTCCTTCTGCCAACCAAGGTCATACCAAGGAATAGGGAGTAATGTCTTTTGATTTTTTCCTTATAAATTGATCTTTTAGTTTGAAAATCTCTTTCCATAATTGCTTAGATTGCAGCTAGATGAGTATTTCGAGATGCTCATTACAAATTTGTGGACTGATATTATCAACGATCACAGAATTTTAGAATTGGAATTGATCAGTGGATTATCTGGTCCAGTGCTTTTGGTTGGCAGATGAGTTGATATAAATTAAATATCTAAAAGCTCTGTAATGTGAGAGTGAAAAAGGGAATCATTATCATTTCATGGAAGGAAACAGAGGCATGAAGACATTAAATGAGCTGCCAGATGTATTAGAACATGCTAGCAGCAGTCAGAGATACAATTTTGCCCGCCAGTATAGTGATCTCCACAGTCCTGTCCCATCTGGATACCGTTGAGGCTTGTGAAATGTCATCTGGATGTGGAAAGATAATAGCCTAATCAGAAAGAACTATGTTTCCTGGCTCTCTGGACAGCACACATATTGCCATCCTATGTTTACATTTAAAGCTGGGGTTCTGAGTGTCACCCTTTGAAGAATCCTGAGTAGTTTTATCGAGCTCAATGCCAGAAGGAAAAAGACAATGCCATTTCAGTATGTGTGTCTAAAAGACTTCACTTTAGTTATCATATTTTGATTATGCGGTACATAATAAGATTTTTTTCTTACAAAGATATTTATAAGCTTCGGTGTAGTTTCTAGCCACACTGGCTAAACAAATGTAATTGTTCTGAATGGACTCAGAATAGCTTTCAACATTTCATTACAAAGTCATTACATCTGGGTCTTTCCCAGTGCTCTTGGCATGACTTTAAAAAAATGTACACAAACAGGTGAAATCAACCATTATGAAATATAATCTGCATGCTGAAAGAACAAGGTTTCAGAGAGGGAATGAAGTGAGGGGGTCTAAGTCAAATGATAAGCGCAGTTTACTTTCAGGGTAACTGCACTGAGAAAATTCAGCATGCTTTCTCAAGGTATTTGTTATTTTTTGAAAAAGTAATATTTGCCTAATTTTCCAATGTAATGAAGCACTACAAAATGTGCTAGACATTCCCCAAAAGTAAGTGAGGATCACACTTTTGTAAATCCATATATTGCAAAATGCTTGTTTTTCTTTAAAGCAAAATATAACTGCATAATTGAATTTAGGAAGGTCATAACTGATTAATTAATACTCATTGAATGCTTATCATATGCCCTCAAAGTATGTTATACTTTTCCTCAAAGTGGCCCGATGAGGTGGTTGTCATGATGATTTTCTTTTTTACAGATGAGGAGACTGAGACATAGAGAGTAAGTAATTTTTGTTTAAGATCAAGCAGCCATTGATGGAAACTCAGGATTCACACAAAGGCTTGAGTCCATGATCTTAACTGCTTTCTATGTTCTCACTCACACTCACTATTAAGGATCCTCTGTGCAGATCTGACACAAGTTTTGGGATTTAGAGATGGAAAGAAGGGTGAGTCATTAACATAATAACTAGGCATAACATTTTAAAATATCCTAGTTCTCATATGGTCTTGGGTCTGTGCCTCCCAATTAGGCTTAAAAAAATGAAATCTATCAACAAGCACACAGTTCAAATAAACTGTTTATTTCAAATAAAAAACTTGAAGACAGAGGATTAACTGGGTTCCAGGGTCTGTGGGAGAATTCGCATACCCCTTGTGACCTTCTGCCACACTGTGTAAAGATGTGAGAATATGCCTCTGAGTGTGTTTCTGGGGAAAAGATTTCTTCCATTAGATCGTTAAAAGGACAGATGATTTACTTCATGTCTAGCACAGAGGTGGGCAGACTTTCTCAATTAAGTTTAATAAGTATTTTGAGTGGGCTCTGGAGGACATATAATCTCTTTTGCAACTACCCAGCTCTGCTGTTGTGGTGAAGAAGCAGCTGCAGACAATGCAGAAAGAATGTTGTGCTATTCCAATAGTGCTTTATTTATGGACATGGAAATATGAATTTTATGCCATTTTTATGTTCCAATGAATGATGAGTGGGTCTAAGTCAAATGATAAGCGCAGTTTACTTTCAGGGTAACTGCACTGAGAAAATTCAGCATGCTTTCTCAAGGTATTTGTTATTTTTTGAAAAAGTAATATTTGCCTAATTTTCCAATGTAATGAAGCACTACAAAATGTGCTAGACATTCCCCAAAAGTAAGTGAGGATCACACTTTTGTAAATCCATATATTGCAAAATGCTTGTTTTTCTTTAAAGCAAAATATAACTGCATAATTGAATTTAGGAAGGTCATAACTGATTAATTAATACTCATTGAATGCTTATCATATGCCCTCAAAGTATGTTATACTTTTCCTCAAAGTGGCCCGATGAGGTGGTTGTCATGATGATTTTCTTTTTTACAGATGAGGAGAATGAGACATAGAGAGTAAGAAATTTTTTGTTTAAGATCAAGCAGCCATTGATGGAAACTCAGGATTCACACAAAGGCTTGAGTCCATGATCTTAACTGCTTTCTATGTTCTCACTCACACTCACTATTAAGGATCCTCTGTGCAGATCTGACACAAGTTTTGGGATTTAGAGATGGAAAGAAGGGTGAGTCATTAACATAATAACTAGGCATAACATTTTAAAATATCCTAGTTCTCATATGGTCTTGGGTCTGTGCCTCCCAATTAGGCTTAAAAAAATGAAATCTATCAACAAGCACACAGTTCAAATAAACTGTTTATTTCAAATAAAAAACTTGAAGACAGAGGATTAACTGGGTTCCAGGGTCTGTGGGAGAATTCGCATACCCCTTGTGACCTTCTGCCACACTGTGTAAAGATGTGAGAATATGCCTCTGAGTGTGTTTCTGGGGAAAAGATTTCTTCCATTAGATCGTTAAAAGGACAGATGATTTACTTCATGTCTAGCACAGAGGTGGGCAGACTTTCTCAATTAAGTTTAATAAGTATTTTGAGTGGGCTCTGGAGGACATATAATCTCTTTTGCAACTACCCAGCTCTGCTGTTGTGGTGAAGAAGCAGCTGCAGACAATGCAGAAAGAATGTTGTGCTATTCCAATAGTGCTTTATTTATGGACATGGAAATATGAATTTTATGCCATTTTTATGTTACAGAATATTATTGTCTGTTTTCCATTTTAAAATGTAAAGTCAAAAACACCCTAAACAAAAAACTCTCTTAGCTCAAGAACAATGGAAAACAAGTAACAGGCCAGATTTGACCCATGGGCCATAGAATGCGAACTCCTGGTCCAGAGCAGTAATTGTCAAAGTGCAGTTCCAGTGGTAAGGGCATCCTCTGAAAATTTGATAGAAATGCAAATTCTCAGGGCTCTCTGCCCTTCTTCCTAGCCAAAAGACTGAGAAACAATCTTGCAGGCGTCTCTGACAGTATACTGAATCAACGACTCCAGGGGTAGGTCCAGCATCTATGTTTTAAAAAGTCCTCTAGGTGAGAAAAACACACACTCAAGTTTGAGAACCACTGGTCTACAGTCATTGTTTTAGTGACTCAATTTATCCATCTATTTATTAACTGTTGCAACAAATATTTTTGAGAGGGCAATTCTCATGTTCTCATTTCAGTTTAGTCATCAGTTGTGTCCGACTCTTTGCAACCCTATGGACTGTGGCACGCCAGGCTTCCCTGTCCTTCACGATCTCCCAGAGCTTGCTCAGACTCAGGTCCATTGACTCAATGATGCCATCCAACCACTTTATCCTCTGTCATCCCCTTCTCCTTTGCCATTTTCCCCAGCATCAGGCTCTTTTCCAATGAGTTGTCTCTGCATCAGGCAACCAAAGGATTAGAACTTCAGCTTCAGCATCAGTCTTTCCAATGAATACTCAGGGTTGATTTCCTTTAGTATTGACTGGTTTGATCTCCTTGCACTCCAAAGAACTCTCAAGAGTCTTCTCCAGCACCACAGTTCAAAGGCATCAATTCCTCAATGCTTAGCCTTCTTTATGCTCCAACTCTCACATCCACACATGACTACTAGGAAAAACATAGCTTTGACTTCATGGAGTTTTATGACTAAAGTGATGTCTCTGCTTTTGAATATGCTGCCTAGGTTGGTAACAGCTTTCCCAAGGAGCAAGCACCTTTTAATTTAATTTCATGGTTGCAGTCACCATCCACAGTGATTTTGGAGCCCAATAAAATGAAGTCTGACACTGTTTTCATTGTTTTCCCATGTATTTGCTATGAAGCAATGGGACTGGATGCCATGATCTTCATTTTTTGACTGCTTTTCACTCTCCTCTTTCACCTTCTTAAAGAGGCTGCTTAGTTCCTCATCACTTCCTGTCATAAGGGTGGTATCTGCATATCTGAGATTATTAATATTTCTCCCAGAAATCTTGACTCCAGTTTGCTCATGTACTAAGATACGATGACTCCAGTTTGCTCATGTACTAAGATACGATAAAAGTCTTACATAGGTGGCCCAGTGGTAAAGAATCTGCTGGCCAATGCAGGAGATGCATGAGATGTGGGTTCAATGCCTGGGTGGGGAAGATCCCCCAGAGGAGGCAATGGCTACCCACTTCAGTATTTTTGCCTGGAGAATTCCATGGATGCCATCACTGACTCAATGGACATGAGTTTGAGCAAACTCTGGGAGATTGTGAAGGACAGGGAAGCTTGACATGCTGCAGTCTATGGGGTCACAGAGAGTCAGACACAGCTTATCATCTGAACAGCAACAAAAAGGAATACAATGGAGAAAGCACTACTTTCCCTTTTCATAGGATAATCCTTTCATAAAGCAGTAGATTGTAACTTTCTGACAATGACCTGTACTTCAAATACATTTCATAGCACATCATGACCCATTTTCCCCAGCATCAGGCTCTTTTCCAATGAGTTGTCTCTGCATCAGGCAACCAAAGGATTAGAACTTCAGCTTCAGCATCAGTCTTTCCAATGAATACTCAGGGTTGATTTCCTTTAGTATTGACTGGTTTGATCTCCTTGCACTCCAAAGAACTCTCAAGAGTCTTCTCCAGCACCACAGTTCAAAGGCATCAATTCCTCAATGCTTAGCCTTCTTTATGCTCCAACTCTCACATCCACACATGACTACTAGGAAAAACATAGCTTTGACTTCATGGAGTTTTATGACTAAAGTGATGTCTCTGCTTTTGAATATGCTGCCTAGGTTGGTAACAGCTTTCCCAAGGAGCAAGCACCTTTTAATTTAATTTCATGGTTGCAGTCACCATCCACAGTGATTTTGGAGCCCAATAAAATGAAGTCTGACACTGTTTTCATTGTTTTCCCATGTATTTGCTATGAAGCAATGGGACTGGATGCCATGATCTTCATTTTTTGACTGCTTTTCACTCTCCTCTTTCACCTTCTTAAAGAGGCTGCTTAGTTCCTCATCACTTCCTGTCATAAGGGTGGTATCTGCATATCTGAGATTATTAATATTTCTCCCAGAAATCTTGACTCCAGTTTGCTCATGTACTAAGATACGATGACTCCAGTTTGCTCATGTACTAAGATACGATAAAAGTCTTACATAGGTGGCCCAGTGGTAAAGAATCTGCTGGCCAATGCAGGAGATGCATGAGATGTGGGTTCAATGCCTGGGTGGGGAAGATCCCCCAGAGGAGGCAATGGCTACCCACTTCAGTATTTTTGCCTGGAGAATTCCATGGATGCCATCACTGACTCAATGGACATGAGTTTGAGCAAACTCTGGGAGATTGTGAAGGACAGGGAAGCTTGACATGCTGCAGTCTATGGGGTCACAGAGAGTCAGACACAGCTTATCATCTGAACAGCAACAAAAAGGAATACAATGGAGAAAGCACTACTTTCCCTTTTCATAGGATAATCCTTTCATAAAGCAGTAGATTGTAACTTTCTGACAATGACCTGTACTTCAAATACATTTCATAGCACATCATGACCCAGTACGTACACACACACATGCCTGAAACAGAATAATACAAAACAGTATAGACCCTTAATGGTTGTGGTACATTTGGATATTTTCTTTTGCATTCTGTTTCTATGGGGTTAAACCCAGTAAATTGATTTTTACAATTCACTAATATTATCACAATTCGTAGTTTAAGAAATATGGCAATAAAATGTACTCACCAGTGCAAACTCCTTGTTGAGAATCATCTGCTCCACCAAAGATGACTCGTTGTGGAAGAGGTGGGGCTGCATGTGACTCCACATGTGAGGAAACCACCAGAACTCATCCACAGACCGAAGCAAAAGGTCATCTCCCTCATCCTCCTCTTCGGTCCCTGTAAAGCATATAAAAAATGGCTTAAGTGAAAAATTTGTATTAGCTTAAAGGTTACATTTGTCAGATTTTTGTTATCCTTCTTGCTACTGATACAGAAATGCAATTTTGTGTTGTTTTAATAAAAGAGAAATGACCATAGCCAAAATTACATCAGAGGCAGTGTAGTTGGGAGTAGGATAGGATAGGGTAAGTCCAAATAGGTGTTTAGATTTAGAGATTAGGGGCATTTTATCACTATTTATTTTATCATTTGGAATTGTTAGCATATGGTGGTAATGTAAAAAAAAAAAAAAAAAAACAGACTAAGTTTTGGTGTGTTTGTTTTAAATATATCAACTCTTAATTCTCTCCTTTTTATACATGCATAGGGGAAACCTGACCAAAGATGATTATTCCATTTACTCTTAAAAAATATCTCTGCATATAAGCCTAATATTGAGTGGAAAAATTTTAAATTTAAACGATGAAGTCCATTAGTTTTTTCTGATTATAAAATAATATGTTCTTATTGAAGAAATATAGAAAGGTTAGATAAGTGATATATATACAACTCAGAAACATAGATAAAACAAAAATCAAAACCATCTTCCAGAACTAACCAGTAAAAACATTTTGGTATCTTTTGTTAAACCTTTTTCTACTTATTTTTTTAATAGTTGACATCTTAGTGTCTCATTAAAGGATACATTTTCATCCTTATATTTTAATCTTACCATTATAAACATAAATATATCACTTTTATACAAAACTTTAATAAAATTTAAGTAATAAATCAATTAATACAACAGAAACTTGAATTGAGAGTTTAAAACTAATACTAGTTTTTTATCCTCTTTTAGGAAAATTTGTTAATAAAGTCCAATGCATAGAAAAGGCCATTAGTCATACAAAAAGAGAGAAAATAAGGAAGGAAAACAACATCAGCAACTTAGTTTCAAGGAAATTCACTTTGTTGCAGCTATCCAAGAAGTTTTTCACTGTATGAAGTCATAATTTTTGCACAATTTTACAATATTCAGTTTTAAAAATTTAACAAAAAAAATTCCCAGTATGTGAGGAAACCACCAGAACTCATCCACAGACCGAAGCAAAGGTCATCTCCTCATCCTCCTCTTGGTCCCTGTAAAGCATATAAAAAATGGCTTAAGTGAAAAATTTGTATTAGCTTAAAGGTTACATTTGTCAGATTTTTGTTATCCTTCTTGCTACTGATACAGAAATGCAATTTTGTGTTGTTTTAATAAAAGAGAAATGACCATAGCCAAAATTACATCAGAGGCAGTGTAGTTGGGAGTAGGATAGGATAGGGTAAGTCCAAATAGGTGTTTAGATTTAGAGATTAGGGGCATTTTATCACTATTTATTTTATCATTTGGAATTGTTAGCATATGGTGGTAATGTAAAAAAAAAAAAAAAAAAACAGACTAAGTTTTGGTGTGTTTGTTTTAAATATATCAACTCTTAATTCTCTCCTTTTTATACATGCATAGGGGAAACCTGACCAAAGATGATTATTCCATTTACTCTTAAAAAATATCTCTGCATATAAGCCTAATATTGAGTGGAAAAATTTTAAATTTAAACGATGAAGTCCATTAGTTTTTTCTGATTATAAAATAATATGTTCTTATTGAAGAAATATAGAAAGGTTAGATAAGTGATATATATACAACTCAGAAACATAGATAAAACAAAAATCAAAACCATCTTCCAGAACTAACCAGTAAAAACATTTTGGTATCTTTTGTTAAACCTTTTTCTACTTATTTTTTTAATAGTTGACATCTTAGTGTCTCATTAAAGGATACATTTTCATCCTTATATTTTAATCTTACCATTATAAACATAAATATATCACTTTTATACAAAACTTTAATAAAATTTAAGTAATAAATCAATTAATACAACAGAAACTTGAATTGAGAGTTTAAAACTAATACTAGTTTTTTATCCTCTTTTAGGAAAATTTGTTAATAAAGTCCAATGCATAGAAAAGGCCATTAGTCATACAAAAAGAGAGAGAAAAATAAGGAAGGAAAACAACATCAGCAACTTAGTTTCAAGGAAATTCACTTTGTTGCAGCTATCCAAGAAGTTTTTCACTGTATGAAGTCATAATTTTTGCACAATTTTACAATATTCAGTTTAATTTTAAAATATTCTGAACAAATAACATAAGAAATGATCCCTATGTGCTCTCTGGATACTTAACTAAATAAGCAAAGTAACAAATTCTGGCTAACAGTGTGAGGTGTAGTCGGTTTTCTTTTTTTAAAAATTGGAGTATGTTTTATAGGTGATTGTATATTCTTTACTTAAACAAATGAACGTTAAGGGAAGAGTCTTCTTTAAATATTCATTTTTACTTGTCCTGTGGTAAAGATTATATCATGAAGGAGTGCTGTGAGATGATTAAAACATATATTTGTTAAAGTGTATCCATGACTATGTGATCTTGTATAAGTCAACTTGCTTGAGTCTTAGTTCCTTGGTTTAAAATGGGGGCATAAAAATCTATCTCATAGGCTCTTGTGAAGAATTGATGAGATCAATTATTAAAGCACTTAACATTATGAATTGCAGATTCATAAATATTATGACCACTTTATTTTTAAATAGTATCTACTGGTTTATACCTGTGATGTTCTAAAGTTACATATTTTCAAACATTCTTAAAGATATTGCCTGCCTAGATTATTAAATTCTTGAAGTCAGAGGTAGGACTCCTTTAACTTGCATTGTTTCAGGCCACATCCGCAGGACAGCAAATAAGAGCAGTGAATTTTAGAACCTTCATATTTGGCTTCAGTGCATGTCAACCTTTGTGTGTATTTATGTATATGCATTATTCGTGGTATATATTCCATAATCTGTAATTCTCAAAATGTGTGAGGACCACCAAGTTTCATTGGCACTATTACTACTGTAACAGTGATTACTGTATAAAGAGTAAACAAATAGAAGTTTTGAAATTGATAAAGTTCTATGAATAAGATAAGCAGAAAATATTCTTAATTTTTGTTCACTCAAGTCAAAAGTTTTGAGAGTTTAAAACTAATACTAGTTTTTATCCTCTTTAGGAAAATTTGTTAATAAAGTCCAATGCATAGAAAAGGCCATTAGTCATAAAAAAGAGAGAGAAAATAAGGAAGGAAAACAACATCAGCAACTTAGTTTCAAGGAAATTCACTTTGTTGCAGCTATCCAAGAAGTTTTTCACTGTATGAAGTCATAATTTTTGCACAATTTTACAATATTCAGTTTAATTTTAAAATATTCTGAACAAATAACATAAGAAATGATCCCTATGTGCTCTCTGGATACTTAACTAAATAAGCAAAGTAACAAATTCTGGCTAACAGTGTGAGGTGTAGTCGGTTTTCTTTTTTTAAAAATTGGAGTATGTTTTATAGGTGATTGTATATTCTTTACTTAAACAAATGAACGTTAAGGGAAGAGTCTTCTTTAAATATTCATTTTTACTTGTCCTGTGGTAAAGATTATATCATGAAGGAGTGCTGTGAGATGATTAAAACATATATTTGTTAAAGTGTATCCATGACTATGTGATCTTGTATAAGTCAACTTGCTTGAGTCTTAGTTCCTTGGTTTAAAATGGGGGCATAAAAATCTATCTCATAGGCTCTTGTGAAGAATTGATGAGATCAATTATTAAAGCACTTAACATTATGAATTGCAGATTCATAAATATTATGACCACTTTATTTTTAAATAGTATCTACTGGTTTATACCTGTGATGTTCTAAAGTTACATATTTTCAAACATTCTTAAAGATATTGCCTGCCTAGATTATTAAATTCTTGAAGTCAGAGGTAGGACTCCTTTAACTTGCATTGTTTCAGGCCACATCCGCAGGACAGCAAATAAGAGCAGTGAATTTTAGAACCTTCATATTTGGCTTCAGTGCATGTCAACCTTTGTGTGTATTTATGTATATGCATTATTCGTGGTATATATTCCATAATCTGTAATTCTCAAAATGTGTGAGGACCACCAAGTTTCATTGGCACTATTACTACTGTAACAGTGATTACTGTATAAAGAGTAAACAAATAGAAGTTTTGAAATTGATAAAGTTCTATGAATAAGATAAGCAGAAAATATTCTTAATTTTTGTTCACTCAAGTCAAAATTGTTAGTATTTTGGACTTATAATTCACTGGTTTTGTTATACATTAAGAATTTCAAATATTGAATCCAAATGAAGAGAAGTTTATCACTTCCTCAGATGGATTTTAAGTATGAGGTACTTATGATACAGACCAAGTGTTTCTTGTGGTCATAGTTTAGCAGACTAAGGCATAGGCTAGAAAGAGCCACTGTATGTCACATGAGATGATTGAATTGATCTCCCACAGTTCTATTGTACTTTGGATACAGACTGTCTGAGAAATGCTTCCATTCACTTCAAACTCCACAGATTGCTATTGGAAGCAGCAGGAAGCACATAATACATACTTGACCAGGAAAGAGGTCAATTACTAAATTTAAAAAAAAATTGCCAATTATTGACAAAAACAGATGCATGACTGGTCATTGGTAATTTTTATACCAAAGAGTGTGTTATTTTATAAGCACTCTCCACAAGGATAGGAGTGATGCTTAAAACCTCTTTTTTTTTGTCCACGCTATGGATTAATTTCCTATCAGCTTTTCTCTTAGTTTATACAGGTCATGTAATTCAAAGCCACATAAGGCAAGTTCATGACACTGGAAACTGCTTAATGAAAAATATGACTTCGAGTCATGCTGAAGGACCAAAGAAGACTTTGAAATGTTTTGGTTTTTTTTTCATTTTTTTCTTTTTTGAATTCTTTTTTAAGACGTTACAGAGTTTTGTTGTTCACCAACATGTATGTTCCCAGATCATTCATATGCATATCCCTGGGGGATATGAAATATTTTTAAATCCAGCTAAATGAAAATATTAAAATTTTGACTCCTTGCAAACAGTTTTTTTTCTGTACCTAATACATGATTCAATTACATGTGAGAATATAATTTACAGTTCATGCATGACTATTTAGTGTAAATTCTAGTCCATTTAGGTGTGTATGTTCAAATTGACCCTTTTGCCTTTAACCTGATAGATTAAAATCTACATCATTGTTAATTAAAAATGTGAAATTTTTATTCTTATTTAAAAGTTATCTCATTTTACTTTCCTGATTCCCAGAAAATAAAAGTGTTTTAATTCACAAGTAAAATATTTATGCACTCATTTGTTTGTTTCTGCATTTGGGTGATCTGTGTTATGTGATAAGAACATGCGTCTAAAAGATTTTCAGTCTGCCAAAGTAAGATTTTTCTTTTTTGGTTTATACATTAAGAATTTCAAATATTGAATCCAAATGAAGAGAAGTTTATCACTTCCTCAGATGGATTTTAAGTATGAGGTACTTATGATACAGACCAAGTGTTTCTTGTGGTCATAGTTTAGCAGACTAAGGCATAGGCTAGAAAGAGCCACTGTATGTCACATGAGATGATTGAATTGATCTCCCACAGTTCTATTGTACTTTGGATACAGACTGTCTGAGAAATGCTTCCATTCACTTCAAACTCCACAGATTGCTATTGGAAGCAGCAGGAAGCACATAATACATACTTGACCAGGAAAGAGGTCAATTACTAAATTTAAAAAAAAATTGCCAATTATTGACAAAAACAGATGCATGACTGGTCATTGGTAATTTTTATACCAAAGAGTGTGTTATTTTATAAGCACTCTCCACAAGGATAGGAGTGATGCTTAAAACCTCTTTTTTTTTGTCCACGCTATGGATTAATTTCCTATCAGCTTTTCTCTTAGTTTATACAGGTCATGTAATTCAAAGCCACATAAGGCAAGTTCATGACACTGGAAACTGCTTAATGAAAAATATGACTTCGAGTCATGCTGAAGGACCAAAGAAGACTTTGAAATGTTTTGGTTTTTTTTTCATTTTTTTCTTTTTTGAATTCTTTTTTAAGACGTTACAGAGTTTTGTTGTTCACCAACATGTATGTTCCCAGATCATTCATATGCATATCCCTGGGGGATATGAAATATTTTTAAATCCAGCTAAATGAAAATATTAAAATTTTGACTCCTTGCAAACAGTTTTTTTTCTGTACCTAATACATGATTCAATTACATGTGAGAATATAATTTACAGTTCATGCATGACTATTTAGTGTAAATTCTAGTCCATTTAGGTGTGTATGTTCAAATTGACCCTTTTGCCTTTAACCTGATAGATTAAAATCTACATCATTGTTAATTAAAAATGTGAAATTTTTATTCTTATTTAAAAGTTATCTCATTTTACTTTCCTGATTCCCAGAAAATAAAAGTGTTTTAATTCACAAGTAAAATATTTATGCACTCATTTGTTTGTTTCTGCATTTGGGTGATCTGTGTTATGTGATAAGAACATGCGTCTAAAAGATTTTCAGTCTGCCAAAGTAAGATTAGTTTTAGCAGGATCTGTTGTCTAGGTTAGTTTCCATAAGGCACAGTTGTGGCTTGGAAATCAGATACATGAAATTCCAGTGCTGTATTGTCAATTCTATATAAATAATTGTCTTGTATTTGCTATTATATGTGAAATACTATGATTCTGAAATGACTAGAAGAGGTTTCTAACTTTCTTCTTGTAGTGAACTTGACACAGTTCCATATAGGTGGCTATAGAATAAACTGATTTTAAATCTACTAAATAAAAATAATTGTTTGTGAAATTGATTAAAAGCTATCCATAGTTTCAAAATTAGAAAATAGAGCCATGTGAATAATTCACTATTTTTTAATAATATTTTATTCTTATACAAAATGCTTAAATAATGAACAGTTACATAGCATGATATGCTATGCACTGTTCTAGATAAGATATATAGCATTATTCTCATTTTGGAGATGCAGGCAATGTGGCACAAAAATAACCTGTTTATGTTTACATAGCTAATGTAAAGCCAGAACCTAGATTTAAACAAAAACAGGTGGTTTCCAGCATCTTGTCTTTGAAGAAATACATTACACAGAAAAGTAAAAACAAAAGAGAATAAATGTAATACTTTCATATTTAAAAGTTAATAGTTTTATATACAGTTCTGCTTTCTTCATATAAAAATGAACTCTCATGGAAAAGACCAGTATTTATCCAATTTGAAAATACTGTACACGAGGTAACTATGTCACGTTCAATTTATTGTCAGTTACAAAGAATGGTAATGATGGTCACCAGAAAGCATGTCCTACAAAAAATATTTGCAGTTCTCCATCTCTACAAGGTGTCTTAATCCTGTAATGTCTCCATTTTTCAATTGAGTGTCCATTGTGCAATTCCAATCATGCTTTAAAATATTTCCAGACTAACAGATAATGCTCTGAACTCCACGCTTTTATGCATTTATTTCTTTTTACTTTTAATCACAAGTATGTCTTTCCTCTTTCAATTTGGCATCCATGAATGCCTGACTTTTAGACATGTCTTTTTAGTTGAGATTGTTTTTAGCATGTGAAGGACAGAGAAACTGTACAGGAAAGATTTTCAGTCTGCCAAAGTAAGATTAGTTTTAGCAGGATCTGTTGTCTAGGTTAGTTTCCATAAGGCACAGTTGTGGCTTGGAAATCAGATACATGAAATTCCAGTGCTGTATTGTCAATTCTATATAAATAATTGTCTTGTATTTGCTATTATATGTGAAATACTATGATTCTGAAATGACTAGAAGAGGTTTCTAACTTTCTTCTTGTAGTGAACTTGACACAGTTCCATATAGGTGGCTATAGAATAAACTGATTTTAAATCTACTAAATAAAAATAATTGTTTGTGAAATTGATTAAAAGCTATCCATAGTTTCAAAATTAGAAAATAGAGCCATGTGAATAATTCACTATTTTTTAATAATATTTTATTCTTATACAAAAATGCTTAGCAATAATGAACAGTTACATAGCATGATATGCTATGCACTGTTCTAGATAAGATATATAGCATTATTCTCATTTTGGTGATGCAGGCAATGTGGCACAAAAATAACCTGTTTATGTTTACATAGCTAATGTAAAGCCAGAACCTAGATTTAAACAAAAACAGGTGGTTTCCAGCATCTTGTCTTTGAAGAAATACATTACACAGAAAAGTAAAAACAAAAGAGAATAAATGTAATACTTTCATATTTAAAAGTTAATAGTTTTATATACAGTTCTGCTTTCTTCATATAAAAATGAACTCTCATGGAAAAGACCAGTATTTATCCAATTTGAAAATACTGTACACGAGGTAACTATGTCACGTTCAATTTATTGTCAGTTACAAAGAATGGTAATGATGGTCACCAGAAAGCATGTCCTACAAAAAATATTTGCAGTTCTCCATCTCTACAAGGTGTCTTAATCCTGTAATGTCTCCATTTTTCAATTGAGTGTCCATTGTGCAATTCCAATCATGCTTTAAAATATTTCCAGACTAACAGATAATGCTCTGAACTCCACGCTTTTATGCATTTATTTCTTTTTACTTTTAATCACAAGTATGTCTTTCCTCTTTCAATTTGGCATCCATGAATGCCTGACTTTTAGACATGTCCTTTTTGGTTGAGATTGTTTTTAGCATGTGAAGGACAGAGAAACTGTACAGGAAAGAATACAAGGAAAATACAAATAAGTGAAGCAGTCTGAAAATGCAGAATGTATCATTATTAAACTGGGCATATGTGATTAAATGTCTTTAAAACTGTGGAACTCATCAGTCAGCATCTTCATGCATTGGGAAATCAGATCATCGTGGGAGAGTCAGATAGTGATTGTGACAAGGCCATCGTCTCATGGCTACCTGTCACAATCAAGTACACAGATAAGGAAAGCACTCTTCTGATTTGTTGAGGTCCTGACAGTTAAACCACCATATAGAAATGTGACTAAATAGGGAAGAGGCATACCCTACCCCTAGTGAATACTGTTAATGTTTAACTCCAACCTGGAAGAAACCTTGATATCCACAAGTGAATAAATAAGTCCTTAATAATGTATGATTGCACCCTTGAAAAATATCATGGATGCATTTCAGTGATTCTATACAGAATGTAGCAATTAAAGTTTCACATTTATGTGAAAGCAATTAAGCTCCTAGAACTTAACAGATACATATATTGCTTGGTTTTTAAAGCACATTATCCCAGAGCATAACAGAATAGTGGTTTATTCCATTATTTTTCTTAGATTAGTACCAACATGAACAGTCAACATAAAGGTTCATTTAAGAAATATAATTAAAATATTTTTTTGTTATTGTTGTTTGGTATCTTCCTCCAACAACTGTCCCTGTGATGTTAACTAGCGTGTTTATTTCCTTGCGGATGTGTAGTGTGTTCATGTTCAAGATTATAAAAAGAAGTGGGAAGTGTCATAACCTGCTATCAGCATCAACTCTACAAATGTCTGGCAGGTTTAATAGGTCTGAATATGAAAAGTAAATAAAAGCTGAGACAGTTATCTAGATATGTTGCAGCCAAACAAATGGCTTTTACTTTACCTATACAGCTATTTAAGACAAAATTGTATTGTTTGTTTGTGAACTCCAAACAATCTCATGTTTTTTCTCCAGATTGAGTAGATATAGTCTTTAGTGTTATCTGCTTTATAACTTCATAGTCAGTGATTCTTAGGTCTGAACTCATCTCTTGAGGGGCTTTTGAATAAAAGGTTTATAAAACCATGTCTATTTTCAAAATTGTCAGCTAAAATTGCTTTGGCTGTGCAGATGTGATGACCCAAATCTTTTTTCTGCAAAATGTCCTTTTAAAATATGGAAAACAAGTACAGAATAAAAGTGAAGCAGTCTGAAAATGCAGAATGTATCATTATTAAACTGGGCATATGTGATTAAATGTCTTTAAAACTGTGGAACTCATCAGTCAGCATCTTCATGCATTGGGAAATCAGATCATCGTGGGAGAGTCAGATAGTGATTGTGACAAGGCCATCGTCTCATGGCTACCTGTCACAATCAAGTACACAGATAAGGAAAGCACTCTTCTGATTTGTTGAGGTCCTGACAGTTAAACCACCATATAGAAATGTGACTAAATAGGGAAGAGGCATACCCTACCCCTAGTGAATACTGTTAATGTTTAACTCCAACCTGGAAGAAACCTTGATATCCACAAGTGAATAAATAAGTCCTTAATAATGTATGATTGCACCCTTGAAAAATATCATGGATGCATTTCAGTGATTCTATACAGAATGTAGCAATTAAAGTTTCACATTTATGTGAAAGCAATTAAGCTCCTAGAACTTAACAGATACATATATTGCTTGGTTTTTAAAGCACATTATCCCAGAGCATAACAGAATAGTGGTTTATTCCATTATTTTTCTTAGATTAGTACCAACATGAACAGTCAACATAAAGGTTCATTTAAGAAATATAATTAAAATATTTTTTTGTTATTGTTGTTTGGTATCTTCCTCCAACAACTGTCCCTGTGATGTTAACTAGCGTGTTTATTTCCTTGCGGATGTGTAGTGTGTTCATGTTCAAGATTATAAAAAGAAGTGGGAAGTGTCATAACCTGCTATCAGCATCAACTCTACAAATGTCTGGCAGGTTTAATAGGTCTGAATATGAAAAGTAAATAAAAGCTGAGACAGTTATCTAGATATGTTGCAGCCAAACAAATGGCTTTTACTTTACCTATACAGCTATTTAAGACAAAATTGTATTGTTTGTTTGTGAACTCCAAACAATCTCATGTTTTTTCTCCAGATTGAGTAGATATAGTCTTTAGTGTTATCTGCTTTATAACTTCATAGTCAGTGATTCTTAGGTCTGAACTCATCTCTTGAGGGGCTTTTGAATAAAAGGTTTATAAAACCATGTCTATTTTCAAAATTGTCAGCTAAAATTGCTTTGGCTGTGCAGATGTGATGACCCAAATCTTTTTTCTGCAAAATGTCCTTTTAAAATATGCGATGATTTGGTTTATCAACTGGTCTAAATACCAATTTTCCTTCTATTACTTTAAAGAGATTTATATGTTTCAAAGCAGGAGGGAAAAAAGCATTAAAGAAAAGCCAATATGACACTGCTGCTTCAATATTCTAATAAACCATGCTGAGCCTCTGTGGGTAAACATTCAAAGGCCTCTTTGGGTAAATGAAGTGCATTTATGATAATTAAAGACTACCTTTACATGGGATTTTTAAAATGAGTCAATAACTTGAATGCATACAGAATACTGTGAAATGTTTTCACTAAGATACTATGAAGTAACAACAATGAAAAGTCCTAAACAAAGCATTTAGATTTCACCAGAGATGTAGAAATAGGACCAGATAGTAGGTATTGTCGTAATACAGGCTCTAAGACACCATTTTGTGCCATTTTTGTTGTTACTATAAGACAATCACTTTTATGCACATAATCTTCTCCATACTAGTGCTTGACATTATAATGCTGCTAATCAGAAAATAAGAGTCAAATTATGGAGATGAAAAATAGCAGAACATTTAGTACATGAACACCAATCACATTTTTTTTTTTTTAAAGATTTATTTATTTATTTTGGGCGGGGGTCGGGTTGGGGAGGGAGGGGAGCAGGCGGGCCACTTCTATTGGTCTTTCATTTCTCTATTTTTCATCTGTCTTTGTTCTTTGGCCCGTGTGGGCCTCCCATCGCGGTGGCGTCTGTTATTGCTGAGCGCCGGCTCTGGGTGCATGCTCTCCAGAGCTCCGGCTCGGTAATTGGACACATTAGTCCAGCCGCTCTGTGGCACGTGGGATCCTCCCAGGCCAGGGATCGAACTGGCGCCCCTTGCACTGCAAGGCAGTGTCCTTACCCACTGGACCACCAGGGGAAGTCCCACCAATCACATTTTAAGGATTTCTTTGGAGGCTGAGACGAAACAGAAATGAAACAGTGATTGGATAGACATGGGAAGAAATACAAGTTTGATTGTGATTGTTTTAATGCATGTTGTGCCAAATCACTATAATGTTTTTTAAGGAAAAATCCTGCAAGGGACAGTAAATGAAGCAAGAGGACTCTTAAAATCTATTAAATTTCTTTAAGGCTATACAGTTCCTATCTTATCATTAGAGGCTTTCCAAAGGAAAATAATATATTAAAAATGTGTATCCCTGGACTGTCCTACAATTTTAAAACACTGTCCATTGTTACAATGATCACTATTAGCTCATTGTCATCTTCATCACCATCGTCACTATGCTTTACAGGATGCAAAGACACGTTTAGTACATTGGTTATAGTTTCTCTTACTGAGTTTACAAAGTCAAGTCTCCTTGTTTGCCCTTGACTCTTAACAGTATTTTCCAAAGTAAACAACTTTCACTGATTTTGGATTTGGCTACTCATAATGCACCCAAGTTTTTCCCATAATCAGTCTGGATATTCTATTTCTCCTGGTTTTGAAACATTAAAAATTCTCTCTCCTATTTATATGTATCTGCCTGAGAACACAAAGCTCCTTCTTACCTGTGTGGTAAAACTTCCCTGAAAATCCAAGGTTGAAGGTAAAATTTGCAACCTGAGTGCGCAGTAAATTTTGAGTCTCTAGTAATGCCTGAAATAAATAAGAAATTAACATGATTTTAGAAAAATAAATATGAAGCTTTGGGATGCCTCTTTTTCATATGCATATGGATGAATGAAACAAAATAATGTGTTCTTTGTTGCTTTTGGGAGTTTTGATGGCTACAGTTAGGTGCTATTCATATCTCAGATATTAGAATAACTTTTGTGATTATTTTTATGGAAGGCTACCAAATTATGAAGCAGTTAAGTCTTAAGTGTATTATAAGTTGCTGAGAGGCAATTATCTAACCCCATAGCACTGAAATCATTTTTCATTTCTATGTGAGACATTTCTCGAATTTTAGATTATTGTACTTTTTTTCCTCGGGGAAAATCTTTCACAGCTGTTGGATGTAGACAGGCCATGTATTTGTTGATAAGAGTTAGGAAGATAACTTTTGTATGAGTTCTAAATGAGTATTTTTTTTTTTTAACTGTGCAGCCTTTCTTATCATTTCTTAAGGCACATTTAACTGAGCTGAAAAGTTGGCTTTTTACTTTACAAACTAAAGGACATTTTATATTTTATAGGATGTTAATTATAAATCTTGAGATATAAACAAGGAAAGGGCAATTAGGAAATTGGTGATTCCGTAAAGAAATATTCTCTAAACAGGGCAAAATGTTTCTTGATTTTTCATTCTGAATTATTCAAGGTTAATTTCTTGTTTGTAGACAGAATAAGGACATTCTGACAATAGTCTATGAGTTAGACTTCACCCTCTAAGCTTTCTGCCGATCCTTCTGCTGCTTTTATTCCTATGTCGACATACATAGTGTAATTCAGAATTCTCATATCCTTGGGCGTTTGTGCTCTTACTGAGTTTACAAAGTCAAGTCTCCTTGTTTGCCCTTGACTCTTAACAGTATTTTCCAAAGTAAACAACTTTCACTGATTTTGGATTTGGCTACTCATAATGCACCCAAGTTTTTCCCATAATCAGTCTGGATATTCTATTTCTCCTGGTTTTGAAACATTAAAAATTCTCTCTCCTATTTATATGTATCTGCCTGAGAACACAAAGCTCCTTCTTACCTGTGTGGTAAAACTTCCCTGAAAATCCAAGGTTGAAGGTAAAATTTGCAACCTGAGTGCGCAGTAAATTTTGAGTCTCTAGTAATGCCTGAAATAAATAAGAAATTAACATGATTTTAGAAAAATAAATATGAAGCTTTGGGATGCCTCTTTTTCATATGCATATGGATGAATGAAACAAAATAATGTGTTCTTTGTTGCTTTTGGGAGTTTTGATGGCTACAGTTAGGTGCTATTCATATCTCAGATATTAGAATAACTTTTGTGATTATTTTTATGGAAGGCTACCAAATTATGAAGCAGTTAAGTCTTAAGTGTATTATAAGTTGCTGAGAGGCAATTATCTAACCCCATAGCACTGAAATCATTTTTCATTTCTATGTGAGACATTTCTCGAATTTTAGATTATTGTACTTTTTTTCCTCGGGGAAAATCTTTCACAGCTGTTGGATGTAGACAGGCCATGTATTTGTTGATAAGAGTTAGGAAGATAACTTTTGTATGAGTTCTAAATGAGTATTTTTTTTTTTTAACTGTGCAGCCTTTCTTATCATTTCTTAAGGCACATTTAACTGAGCTGAAAAGTTGGCTTTTTACTTTACAAACTAAAGGACATTTTATATTTTATAGGATGTTAATTATAAATCTTGAGATATAAACAAGGAAAGGGCAATTAGGAAATTGGTGATTCCGTAAAGAAATATTCTCTAAACAGGGCAAAATGTTTCTTGATTTTTCATTCTGAATTATTCAAGGTTAATTTCTTGTTTGTAGACAGAATAAGGACATTCTGACAATAGTCTATGAGTTAGACTTCACCCTCTAAGCTTTCTGCCGATCCTTCTGCTGCTTTTATTCCTATGTCGACATACATAGTGTAATTCAGAATTCTCATATCCTTGGGCGTTTTAGTTTGATTATTGATTTGGAATGCTTTTTTCAGTTCTTTTTTTTTTTTTAACACTTTATTTATTTTGGGGGGGTGGGGAGGGAGGGGAGCGGGCGGGCCACGTCTATTGGTCTTTCATTTATCCATTTTCATCCATCTTTGTTCTTTGGCCCGTGTGGACCTCCCATCGCAGTGACCTCTGTTGTTGCAGAGCACTGGCTCTGGGCGCATGCGCTCCAGAGCTCCAATTCGGTAATTGAACACATCGGTCCAGTCGCTCCGCAGCATGTGGAATCTTCCCAGGCCAGGGATTGAACCAGCGCCCCTTGCACTGCAAGGCGGTGTCCTTACCCACTGGACCACCAGGGAAGCCCCCAGGTTTTTTAATGGAATTTTTGCAAGGGAGCTTATTTTGTTCTGATGGAAATGAGAAACTTATTTCAAGCTAGAGATTTTTACTAAGATAGTTTTGGCTCCTGCTATTTATCTTTTAAAGTATAAAAGACCAGAGGTTTTGACAATTTCCTTAGAGCATTTGTTTCAAATATTAAGTGGGCTGTCCTGCAAATTTCTAAAGAAGAAATGAGGAGGAAATGATCAATTAATTAAAAGGTTGGTAAACTGTATAGTCCCTGTTTATCCAAGATTACAATTATACTAGTTGTAATTCTGGCTAATCATATTTAAATTTTTATTTTTAGTTAAATAGAAAAAGGAAAAATCGATGTACTAGTATGACTAGTTATATAAAATGTTTTAAAAGTGCTCCCCCAAAGCAAATTAGATATGAAAAAGAGCTTAGAGTTCTAAATAAACAGTTGAGCTTATTGGTATATACTGTGCAATTAAACTTTAAAAATAAAAAAAAATCAAAAAAAAATCATGCATCATTTTTCTTAGGAAATTCCTTTTTCTGGGTTTCTTGTTTTATTCAATGCACAATCCCTGAGCTTCCATACCTTGAAATAGTTTTTCTTTTTTTTTTTTTTTTTCTGTTTTAAAAATTCTTCCTTCTATTCTCACCACTGCAATTCCATCCACTCAGTTTTCTACCTCTGTGTTCTTGAAATCATTCTTTATTCTACACTTATTTATCCAATATCCATTCTTAAATTCAGTAAATATTTATTTTAGATGAATATAGTGTTGAGTTTGGCAAGTAGAGCCTCTGCAACCTTCCTTCAGCTTTACCAAGAGGAACAGTGATATTAAATATAAGATCCCTCAAATATGAAATCACAAATCATAATAAATACTCCCAAAGAAATCTAGAACATGTTGTGATAGACGCAATAAAGCATTTAATTTAGACTGAGGAAGCAGGCCCACTTGATGCTTTCTTAGGTGGCATCTAAAAAAGTTCAATGTATTTTTTTCACAGTAAGCTTGCCACCACTTCAGGCAGGCCTTCATGTCTCTTTCTTGAGCTTTAAAATACTACAGACCGCTAACCATATTCTCACCTTCCTCTATTCTGTTTTACACTGTTGAGTCATGCTGACATCCCAAAGATAGCAATGCTTCACTTGTGGTTAGGGAAGCCACTCAATTAATGACTCAGCTTTGTTGGTCATTTCACTTCTTAAATCTTTTCCCTTATCTGTGAATTTATCTTTTAAAGTATAAAAGACCAGAGGTTTTGACAATTTCCTTAGAGCATTTGTTTCAAATATTAAGTGGGCTGTCCTGCAAATTTCTAAAGAAGAAATGAGGAGGAAATGATCAATTAATTAAAAGGTTGGTAAACTGTATAGTCCCTGTTTATCCAAGATTACAATTATACTAGTTGTAATTCTGGCTAATCATATTTAAATTTTTATTTTTAGTTAAATAGAAAAAGGAAAAATCGATGTACTAGTATGACTAGTTATATAAAATGTTTTAAAAGTGCTCCCCCAAAGCAAATTAGATATGAAAAAGAGCTTAGAGTTCTAAATAAACAGTTGAGCTTATTGGTATATACTGTGCAATTAAACTTTAAAAATAAAAAAAAATCAAAAAAAAATCATGCATCATTTTTCTTAGGAAATTCCTTTTTCTGGGTTTCTTGTTTTATTCAATGCACAATCCCTGAGCTTCCATACCTTGAAATAGTTTTTCTTTTTTTTTTTTTTTTTCTGTTTTAAAAATTCTTCCTTCTATTCTCACCACTGCAATTCCATCCACTCAGTTTTCTACCTCTGTGTTCTTGAAATCATTCTTTATTCTACACTTATTTATCCAATATCCATTCTTAAATTCAGTAAATATTTATTTTAGATGAATATAGTGTTGAGTTTGGCAAGTAGAGCCTCTGCAACCTTCCTTCAGCTTTACCAAGAGGAACAGTGATATTAAATATAAGATCCCTCAAATATGAAATCACAAATCATAATAAATACTCCCAAAGAAATCTAGAACATGTTGTGATAGACGCAATAAAGCATTTAATTTAGACTGAGGAAGCAGGCCCACTTGATGCTTTCTTAGGTGGCATCTAAAAAAGTTCAATGTATTTTTTTCACAGTAAGCTTGCCACCACTTCAGGCAGGCCTTCATGTCTCTTTCTTGAGCTTTAAAATACTACAGACCGCTAACCATATTCTCACCTTCCTCTATTCTGTTTTACACTGTTGAGTCATGCTGACATCCCAAAGATAGCAATGCTTCACTTGTGGTTAGGGAAGCCACTCAATTAATGACTCAGCTTTGTTGGTCATTTCACTTCTTAAATCTTTTCCCTTATCTGTGAATTGGGATCAGGCTTAAGACTTATTTTTCACTATTATTGTGAGGATTACATTATATAAGGCATACAAAGTGCTTAGATAAGTGCCTTGTACAAAAGCTTGAAAAATGCTGTTAATGACCACTTAATGTGGCATTCTCTTACCACAAATTAGGTTTCAGTTCTGCTTCCACAGTTGACTTCATTATCATTTTTCCCAAATCATCCTATCCTCTGCACTATTCCCCACCTTCTACAATTTTCCACGTCATTTCTCTCTCTCTTTTTTAGGCCTGAAAAGTGTCTAGCTCTTTCCCATTCCATTTTTCAGCCCTACCCATTTTTAAAGGTCTACCCGGTGTGTGTATGTGGGTTAGTTGCTCAGTCGTGTCCAACTCTGCGATTCTCGCCAGGCTCGTCTGTCCATGGGATTCTTCAGGCAAGAATACTGGAGTGGGTTGCTATGCCTTCCTCCAGGGGATCTTTTTGACCCAGGGATCAAACCTAGGTCTCCTGCTTTGCGGGCAGATTCTTTACAGTCTTAGCCAACAAGGAAACCCATAGCTCTGTCCAAATATCATCTACTTGGATGAAGTCTTCTCTGATACCTTCCAGGGTTTTCCTTTTCTCTTGGCCCAAAGTAAGTTCCTAAATTGTTTTTCTTAAGACTTGAATCATTTTCTCCTTCACTGCTCATTTTAACTATTGTTGTTAAGCCTATTTTTGTATATGTGGAAGACATTCAAAATGTAATAAAAACCTATATTAATACATGGCAACCAATTGAGTTAGTTTCATTTATTTTTGTTACTAACATTTTTTTCTAATGATAAAATGATGAGAATGGTTCATGGGCCATACATTACATAATATAGATAGGGTCCTGCATTTCACCAACACAATGATCACACAGATGTCTTATAATTTTAAATTGTAAATCATGGAATAAGACAGGCTCTCACAGATGCGAGTAGATGGATTTTCTTCCACTGAAGTTAATTAACTATATGAAGAATTTGACAGACCTTCCCACTGTTAAAAGAATTAGTGCTGTCTAGTCACAGTTTCCCAATATGTAATCGTGGATAATTTGGAGTAGAATGACAATTTCTATAAGTTAAAACAAAATAAATGGATAAAATGAAGAAAATTCTAAAAGATTCAAACTTCTATTTCATTGTAACTAAATGTTCTTTGAGTTTCAAAATTCAAGGAAAGAAATGTTCCATGTCTTTCAGTGATAAAAAAAAAGAGAGAACATATTTAAATAATTAAATAAATTAATATGTATATAATAGGTATAAGTAAAAAATGAAAGTCAGAAATAAATGTAAAAAAATGTCATGAAAATTAAAGAAGAAATATAGAAAAATATACAGGATTTAAATACAAGAAAAATACAAAATATCAAGAAATATCAGAACAAATACAAATATTAAATTATAAATAAATAAAATACAATGACCCCTGCAAAACCTTTATTTTGGACAAACTTGTTAATGGACTAGAAATACTATGTCCCAATTGAGATGAAAATCAAATAGTATAATATAGGAAACAATATGTAGTTTTATGTATATGAATTTTATTGGAATATTTTGTGGGAAATTTTGATTAACTTTTAAAAGTATATGTAAGATAAAATGCATTTAATATTTAGGTAATAAACCTTAGTTATTTTCTTTAATAACTTATAAGTCATAAAAATGTATAAACTGCTTTGAAGGTTTTCACTGCATTATTCATGAAGGTCTCACCAAACCATTTAATTGGATATTAAAGAGAATAAATATATAACTTAAATGAGTATAAGCAAAATTCATTATTTTAACAAACATACTTTCATTCACTTAATATTCTTATAAAGAGTTCCTCAGTGTTTCAAGTACAACTTTTTCTTATTGGAAAATATTAAAGAGAGCAATGATTTTCAAATTTTATCAGACATAACATTTTCTAGAGGAGACTGCTAAAACTGTCAATTCTATGGGACTGTTTGAAAAATTATTGATTTAATCTGTCTATGATGGGACCCAAGGATGTGTATTTCATTACAGATGCGAGTAGATGGATTTTCTTCCACTGAAGTTAATTAACTATATGAAGAATTTGACAGACCTTCCCACTGTTAAAAGAATTAGTGCTGTCTAGTCACAGTTTCCCAATATGTAATCGTGGATAATTTGGAGTAGAATGACAATTTCTATAAGTTAAAACAAAATAAATGGATAAAATGAAGAAAATTCTAAAAGATTCAAACTTCTATTTCATTGTAACTAAATGTTCTTTGAGTTTCAAAATTCAAGGAAAGAAATGTTCCATGTCTTTCAGTGATAAAAAAAGAGAGAACATATTTAAATAATTAAATAAATTAATATGTATATAATAGGTATAAGTAAAAAATGAAAGTCAGAAATAAATGTAAAAAAATGTCATGAAAATTAAAGAAGAAATATAGAAAAATATACAGGATTTAAATACAAGAAAAATACAAAATATCAAGAAATATCAGAACAAATACAAATATTAAATTATAAATAAATAAAATACAATGACCCCTGCAAAACCTTTATTTTGGACAAACTTGTTAATGGACTAGAAATACTATGTCCCAATTGAGATGAAAATCAAATAGTATAATATAGGAAACAATATGTAGTTTTATGTATATGAATTTTATTGGAATATTTTGTGGGAAATTTTGATTAACTTTTAAAAGTATATGTAAGATAAAATGCATTTAATATTTAGGTAATAAACCTTAGTTATTTTCTTTAATAACTTATAAGTCATAAAAATGTATAAACTGCTTTGAAGGTTTTCACTGCATTATTCATGAAGGTCTCACCAAACCATTTAATTGGATATTAAAGAGAATAAATATATAACTTAAATGAGTATAAGCAAAATTCATTATTTTAACAAACATACTTTCATTCACTTAATATTCTTATAAAGAGTTCCTCAGTGTTTCAAGTACAACTTTTTCTTATTGGAAAATATTAAAGAGAGCAATGATTTTCAAATTTTATCAGACATAACATTTTCTAGAGGAGACTGCTAAAACTGTCAATTCTATGGGACTGTTTGAAAAATTATTGATTTAATCTGTCTATGATGGGACCCAAGGATGTGTATTTCATTACAGATCCCAGTTGGTTCTTAAGCAAGGTCAAGCAGTTGTTTCTAGTTTACCCATAAGAAATGAATCAGCAGGATGCTCCTTTCAGGTCCATTTCCTAGGTATTCTGAATTGGAGAATAGGATGGAGCCTTTGAATCTGTGTTTATCACGGTGATTATTACAGCTTCAAACTGGAGATTATAGCCATTAAGAAACGTCAGGAAATAGTGCATTATTTGAATACTGCATACATTTTAAGCCACTGTGACATTCACATTGTTGCCATCAGGCAAATCTTTTCCCTATGTGTAATTGTAAGTCATGACTATATGTACACTCTTCTATAGGCTTACACTTCCAGAATTTCAAATCAAATACAAAAGGGTGATAGTTTTTGTTTCTTTTTCTTGAAAGGTCTTTTAATGTATTCAGTAACTCACGATGGTATCCTATTTATCCTTATAGGGCTTCCCATATTGCACAGTGATAAAGAATCAGTCTGCCAGTGCAGGAGATGTGAGAGGCACAGGTTCAATTCCTGAGTTGGGAAGATCCCCTGGAGTAGGAAATGGCAACCCACTCTAGTATTCTTGCTTGGATTTCAAGGACAAAGGAGCCTGGTGGGCCACAGTCCATGAAGTCACAAAGAGTTGAACAGAACTGAGCAACGGAGCATGTTTATCGTTATAAGATCTTAATGTGGGAATCAGAAGAGGTTACATCTATACTGTTTCTCAGGTGGGAAACAAATTGCTTCATGGAGAATTTAAATGGCCCAATCAGGCAACAACTAGAGTGCCAAAATTGAGCATGTTCGCCTTAACATTTAGTTTGACTTTAACCTCAGGTCTCGCTACAGTAAGTCTGTGTGGCCACCCAGGTTGAAATAGACTGAGAATTTCATGAACTCTTGTGCAAAGACTATTTGTCAATGTACAAATGAAGATGAGTAGGACTGGCCCAGGGTGAAAGTATGAAACTTTTGAAGTTCATCTTTGATAGTCTATGTCTCCCTTCTTGCTCTTCTCTTTTCCCCTTAGAAGAAATCTCCATTCCTTCAGAAACCTAGTCTTCTTTTTTTTGGTATGTCTCTAAAAACTTATTAAGCCAACATGCTGAGTCTTCAAAAGAATTTCACAAGGAACAGTTCAGTTTTGTTTGTGGGTGAGTTAATTAAGAAAGAATGAATGCACACTTCTGATAATAATAGTGAAGAGATGTGGGGGGTTCTTTTTATTTTTTTTACATGCCACACACTTTTCAATTTTCCAAGGCAAATCTTTTCCTATGTGTAATTGTAAGTCATGACTATATGTACACTCTTCTATAGGCTTACACTTCCAGAATTTCAAATCAAATACAAAGGGTGATAGTTTTGTTTCTTTTCTTGAAAGGTCTTTTAATGTATTCAGTAACTCACGATGGTATCCTATTTATCCTTATAGGGCTTCCCATATTGCACAGTGATAAAGAATCAGTCTGCCAGTGCAGGAGATGTGAGAGGCACAGGTTCAATTCCTGAGTTGGGAAGATCCCCTGGAGTAGGAAATGGCAACCCACTCTAGTATTCTTGCTTGGATTTCAAGGACAAAGGAGCCTGGTGGGCCACAGTCCATGAAGTCACAAAGAGTTGAACAGAACTGAGCAACGGAGCATGTTTATCGTTATAAGATCTTAATGTGGGAATCAGAAGAGGTTACATCTATACTGTTTCTCAGGTGGGAAACAAATTGCTTCATGGAGAATTTAAATGGCCCAATCAGGCAACAACTAGAGTGCCAAAATTGAGCATGTTCGCCTTAACATTTAGTTTGACTTTAACCTCAGGTCTCGCTACAGTAAGTCTGTGTGGCCACCCAGGTTGAAATAGACTGAGAATTTCATGAACTCTTGTGCAAAGACTATTTGTCAATGTACAAATGAAGATGAGTAGGACTGGCCCAGGGTGAAAGTATGAAACTTTTGAAGTTCATCTTTGATAGTCTATGTCTCCCTTCTTGCTCTTCTCTTTTCCCCTTAGAAGAAATCTCCATTCCTTCAGAAACCTAGTCTTCTTTTTCTTGGTATGTCTCTAAAAAACTTATTAAGCCAACATGCTGAGTCTTCAAAAGAATTTCACAAGGAACAGTTCAGTTTTGTTTGTGGGTGAGTTAATTAAGAAAGAATGAATGCACACTTCTGATAATAATAGTGAAGAGATGTGGGGGGTTCTTTTTATTTTTTTTACATGCCACACACTTTTCTATTTTCATTTTAAACATGGCAATGTGTATTTGACTTTCCCAAAGACATATGGGAGTTTCTTGTGTGGAGAAAGGTTTGGGGATTGAGGGTCCTTCTGCTAAAATCAGCTTCTACTTGAAGAACAACTGGCCAGGTAGAAAAACACCATAGTGTTACTGAACAATTATCCTCTCATTTTCTGCCCACCACTAAGTGGTCCAATGCTATGTATCTTCTCTCACATAAGTCTCCAGGAGGCCAAGAATCTGGAACTCTGGGCTCTCTACCTCCTTGTACCACTTTTCACTCATGTATCCATTCAAGCAGCATTGATACTGGACCCCTACTTTTTGTTTAGGCCTTCTTCTAGGTACTAAGGACACAGTGGAGAATGGTGACAACCATATCTAACGTAACTGAGCTTTACTATGTGTTGGGCATTGTTAGGTATTATGAGAACTCCTCTACTTGAAATATCTCTTTCAGCCTCTCCATGATCTCTTTATTAACCCTGTTTTACAAGTGGGGAAAATAAATCATGAAGAGCCTAAACAGGCTATCTAAGTTTAAGGAGCTAGAAAGTGTCTGACAGACAAAACCACTAGGCTTATTCTCATTCTTTTTAGGCATGCAAACATATGGCAAATCAGTCAAATGATTATTTAATTGAAATCAGGATTTTATTGTTAAAATAGTTATAGTATGTGCTACTACTGAAACTACCACAGAGTACCTACATTTTAACAGGAGGGGCACTGGGATGTATGAAACTCTCTAAAAAAAGTGCAGTTGGGTTGAGAGAAAGATAAACCAAAAAAGAGTAAACCTAAAATTTTAACAGGAGGGCAAAAACAGTCTATGTTTTCCTTCTTGCTCTTCTCTTTTCCCCTTAGAAGAAATCTCCATTCCTTCAGAAACCTAGTCTTCTTTTCTTGGTATGTCTCTAAAAAACTTATTAAGCCAACATGCTGAGTCTTCAAAAGAATTTCACAAGGAACAGTTCAGTTTTGTTTGTGGGTGAGTTAATTAAGAAAGAATGAATGCACACTTCTGATAATAATAGTGAAGAGATGTGGGGGGTTCTTTTTATTTTTTTTACATGCCACACACTTTTCTATTTTCATTTTAAACATGGCAATGTGTATTTGACTTTCCCAAAGACATATGGGAGTTTCTTGTGTGGAGAAAGGTTTGGGGATTGAGGGTCCTTCTGCTAAAATCAGCTTCTACTTGAAGAACAACTGGCCAGGTAGAAAAACACCATAGTGTTACTGAACAATTATCCTCTCATTTTCTGCCCACCACTAAGTGGTCCAATGCTATGTATCTTCTCTCACATAAGTCTCCAGGAGGCCAAGAATCTGGAACTCTGGGCTCTCTACCTCCTTGTACCACTTTTCACTCATGTATCCATTCAAGCAGCATTGATACTGGACCCCTACTTTTTGTTTAGGCCTTCTTCTAGGTACTAAGGACACAGTGGAGAATGGTGACAACCATATCTAACGTAACTGAGCTTTACTATGTGTTGGGCATTGTTAGGTATTATGAGAACTCCTCTACTTGAAATATCTCTTTCAGCCTCTCCATGATCTCTTTATTAACCCTGTTTTACAAGTGGGGAAAATAAATCATGAAGAGCCTAAACAGGCTATCTAAGTTTAAGGAGCTAGAAAGTGTCTGACAGACAAAACCACTAGGCTTATTCTCATTCTTTTTAGGCATGCAAACATATGGCAAATCAGTCAAATGATTATTTAATTGAAATCAGGATTTTATTGTTAAAATAGTTATAGTATGTGCTACTACTGAAACTACCACAGAGTACCTACATTTTAACAGGAGGGGCACTGGGATGTATGAAACTCTCTAAAAAAAGTGCAGTTGGGTTGAGAGAAAGATGAGAGGCCAGCCATGTCCAAAATGGAGACTCTAGAGAGAGTGTTACAGGCAAGGGGGCCAGTGAGAACAAGACTTCCTGTCAAGAAGGACCTTGGCTTCTTCTTTTATGTTGTTTTTAATTTTTTTATTGGGGCATAGTTGGTTTACAATGTTGCATTAGTTTCAGGTGTACAGTGAAGTTATTGTTTTACATCTTTTATGGAGTTTTGCTGTTTACAGCTTTATATAGCCTTGGCTGCTTCTTCATACACCACACTCTACTTCACCTCACCTAGGATATGTTTTACATTTTAAATGGTTTCCTCTGGCTCCTGGCTGTAAAGAAATCATAAGAAAACTGGAAAGGAAATGGGGAAATCATTCAGCAGGCTTTTGTGGTGGTTCCAGTGAGAGAGAATAAAGGTATGACTTCTACTGGTGGTACCAGGAGTGGAAACAAGTAAATAGATAATTATTGATGAGCTGATGTGGGTAACAGAGTGGAGGGACTTCAGTCATGATTAAGATTTCTCACACCCAGTGAGGTGAGGGAAGAGTTGAGAAAGGTTTTGAAGGAAGAATCAATAGTTTTGTGGCTATACTATGTTATTCCCTACGGTAGGATAGTTGAGTGGTGGACAGTCTCGCAGCATCATTGCTTTCAAATACCCATGGCACAGGAGTACCAATATATACAAGGAGTGTGTATGTTAGTAAGCAGAGTAGTTTCATAGTACCAGGAGTGCTTGTCAGGTACTGGAAGGTTAAACACTGATACTGATTAAAGGTACAGACAAAGAGAAGGAAAAAATTTGAAAATTGGTTTGACCTTGTGAAATAATATTATTTTGTGTGATGAGTGTGCATTTTCTGCTTGGCTATCCAAGAACACAATGAGGGTGATATAAATCATTAAACTTTAAGTGTATTTACAGTGTTGTAAATTTTATTTGATTGTTTCAGCAAAGCATTCCATGTGTCTTTCACTCCCTTTCTGGTGGATGGATGGATGTGCCTTGTGCCCTAAACTTTGTTATGGGGGAATGTCATTGGTGTCTGGTATCGCTGTGTGCATGACTCTGAAGACAGTATTACATGAACTGCTGGAGTTTCCTGTTGTAAGTTCTTCTAAGTCACCCCTTCAATTATATTATTAATTTTTTTCATATGCTTTGCTGCCAAGTTTCCTTAATGGCATATGTGAATTTTTGAGTTGTAAAGTGATAAATGTATAATCAATCACTTTAGAAGTCATGGCTCATGCAGCATGAATATTTTGTTCAAAGGATTTTATAAAGTAATGATGAGAATAATTGTCTTATTTGCACTTGGCCAAAGTGTTTAAGTAAATGCTAAAGGAATAGTAAGATAGAACTATCTTATATTGGGGCTTACTTGGGCATGTAGAATGAAGTTGGTCTTTATAAGCCCAATGACTGAAAGATGGCTTCAGGAATCTAAGGAATCAGAGAGCTGACAGAAACCTACACGTGCACAACAAAATAATAATGTTAGACCTTTTTTAGGTGAGGGTGGGAGCAAAGTAGTTTACAACTCAAAATATTTGCAAAGATACTAAGTAAGGCTCTGCCCTGAACTGGACCCTAATTTTCTCTGTGTTAGGTTGAAACTTTTCATGCATAACCTGAATCATCCTGCATAATCCTGATTTCTGTGTTGGAGAGCCTGTTTGATAGAAATGCTTTGTTGTGCTGTGGTAACACAGAGACATGGAATCACCACCTTCAGAGCTAGCCTGGGTCCGTGAAGTGTGGATGCTTGGGCTGCCTTCAGTCGTGAGCTTTCGTGGATGATTTTATTGTAGAAGTGATGACAACCAGTGAAACAAGAGTTCCTCATTACACATTTCCCAAAGGTGATCTGTGGGCAACTAGGTCTATAAAGTTTAATTATTCCATGAAGAAGTAATTCCATGTTCAAAATATTTGGGAAACACTCTATATTATATATATTTTGCATGCTAAGACACTTTAGTTGTGTCTGACTCTGTGATCCCATGAATTGTAGCCCACTAGGCTCCTGAGGGTGATATAAATCATTAAACTTTAAGTGTATTTACAGTGTTGTAAATTTTATTTGATTGTTTCAGCAAAGCATTCCATGTGTCTTTCACTCCCTTTCTGGTGGATGGATGGATGTGCCTTGTGCCCTAAACTTTGTTATGGGGGAATGTCATTGGTGTCTGGTATCGCTGTGTGCATGACTCTGAAGACAGTATTACATGAACTGCTGGAGTTTCCTGTTGTAAGTTCTTCTAAGTCACCCTTCAATTATATTATTAATTTTTTTCATATGCTTTGCTGCCAAGTTTCCTTAATGGCATATGTGAATTTTTGAGTTGTAAAGTGATAAATGTATAATCAATCACTTTAGAAGTCATGGCTCATGCAGCATGAATATTTTGTTCAAAGGATTTTATAAAGTAATGATGAGAATAATTGTCTTATTTGCACTTGGCCAAAGTGTTTAAGTAAATGCTAAAGGAATAGTAAGATAGAACTATCTTATATTGGGGCTTACTTGGGCATGTAGAATGAAGTTGGTCTTTATAAGCCCAATGACTGAAAGATGGCTTCAGGAATCTAAGGAATCAGAGAGCTGACAGAAACCTACACGTGCACAACAAAATAATAATGTTAGACCTTTTTTAGGTGAGGGTGGGAGCAAAGTAGTTTACAACTCAAAATATTTGCAAAGATACTAAGTAAGGCTCTGCCCTGAACTGGACCCTAATTTTCTCTGTGTTAGGTTGAAACTTTTCATGCATAACCTGAATCATCCTGCATAATCCTGATTTCTGTGTTGGAGAGCCTGTTTGATAGAAATGCTTTGTTGTGCTGTGGTAACACAGAGACATGGAATCACCACCTTCAGAGCTAGCCTGGGTCCGTGAAGTGTGGATGCTTGGGCTGCCTTCAGTCGTGAGCTTTCGTGGATGATTTTATTGTAGAAGTGATGACAACCAGTGAAACAAGAGTTCCTCATTACACATTTCCCAAAGGTGATCTGTGGGCAACTAGGTCTATAAAGTTTAATTATTCCATGAAGAAGTAATTCCATGTTCAAAATATTTGGGAAACACTCTATATTATATATATTTTGCATGCTAAGACACTTTAGTTGTGTCTGACTCTGTGATCCCATGAATTGTAGCCCACTAGGCTCCTCTATCCATGGGATTCTCCAGGCAAGAATACTGAAGTAGGTTGCTGTGCTCTCCTCCAGGGGACTCTTACTGACCCAGGAATTGAACTTTCATCTCTGACATATACATGCATTGGCAAGTGGGTTTGTTACCACTAGCGCCACCTGGGAAGCTGCATCTCTTGGGAAGTTCTCAGTTCCTATTAATATGCTAAAAACTGTAATAGGAAAATGTTTGTACTTGATTTATCTTAGCTTATTCCTCAAACTATCTGCCAGCAATGAACTCTCCTGCCTACCTAGTTTTAAGCAACAGTCTTAGGAAAAAACATTAAGTAGGTGGCTAATACTTTGGAGGTAGAGGTGTTTCCTGGGGCTATGATAGCCTTAATCAAATAGTTTCCTATTTAGTATCTAATGGAAGCTGTAAAGTATAATAGCTGTTATTTTGTATGAAATGTGTTCTGCATAGGTATCCAGTTATATAATCATATTGACTACATGCATTCTGTAGAAAAGAGTACTTTTCCATTGCTCCAGTATTTGTTATCCCACAAGAGTTTCAGAACAAACACAATTTCTTAGTATTGTGAAATTATGCAATTAGAGATAGCAATTAGCCTTTTGATAAATATGATACTTCTTGGAGCACCTTATCCTTGATGAAATTTTGCTCTGTCTTTGTTCACAATCTCCACATCTCATTCTTCATCCTCTAGTCACTCAGTGCAAGTCTGAGGGCTCTTATAACAGTTCTTGGCATAATATAGATATTCAGTAATTGTTGGCTGGTGTTGTAATTGACTTACCTAATTTCATTTCTAGAAATATTGTCTTCTAACATACAATCAGAAATCTCTTCAATGTCAAGGTATTCGCTTTTGTTGTTGTTCAGTTGCTAAGTCATTGTCTGACACTTTGCAACACCATGGACTGTAGCAGCACAGGTTCCTCTGTCATTTACTATCTCATGGAGTTTGCTCAAACTCTTGTCCATTGAGTCAGTAAAACTATCTAATCATCTCACTCTCTGTCACCCCCCTCTCCTTTTGCCATCAGTCTTTACCAGCATCAGGGTCTTTCCTGATGAGCTGGCTCTTGCCATCAGGTAGTCAAAGTATTGGAGCTTCAACTTCAGCATCAGTCCTTCCAATGAATATTCAGGGTAGATTTCCTTTAGAATTGACTAGCTTGATCTCCTTGCTGTCCAAGGACTCTCAAGAATCTTCTCCAGCACCACAATTTGAAGGCACTAATTTTTCAATGTTCAGCCTTCTTCATGATCTAACTGTCACAGTCATACATAAATACTGGAAAAACTATGTTCTATGCTTAGTTACTCAGTTGTGTCTGACTCTTAGCAGCCCCATGGATGGAATGCCTCTCCACCAGGCTCCTCTATCCATGGGGATTCCCCATGCAAGAATACTGGAGTGGGTTGTCATTCCCTCCTCTATGGGACCTTCTCAACCAAGGGAGTGGACCCAGGTCTCCCACATTGCAGGTACATTCTTTATCATCTGAGTCACTGCTTTGACTATACCGACCTTTTTTTTTTTTAATATGTTGTCTAGGTTTGTCATAGTTTTCCTTCCACGGAGCAAGTGTCTGCATTTTACAGCTACAGTCACCATCCACAGTGATTTTGGAACCCAAGAAAGTAAAATCTGTCACTGCTTTCCTTTTTTTTTTCATCTATTTGCCATGAAGTGATGAGATTGGATGCCATGATTTTAGGTTTTTGATTGCTGACTGTGAAGTCAGCTTTTTCACTCTTCTCTTTATCCTCATCAAGAAGCTCTTCAGATCCTCTTCACTTTCTGCCATTAGAATGGTATCACCTGCATACCTAAGGTTGTTGATTTTTCCTGGCAATTTTGATTCCAGCTTGTGAGTCATCCATTCATGACGTACTTTGCATATAAGTTAAATAAACAGGGTGACAATATATAACCTTGTTTTACTCTGTTCCCAATTTAGAATCTGTCAGTTGTTCCATGTCTTATTCTAACTGTTGCTTCTTGATCCACACAAGGGTTTCTCAAGAGACAATTAGAGATTGCAACACCATGGACTGTAGCAGCACAGGTTCCTCTGTCATTTACTATCTCATGGAGTTTGCTCAAACTCTTGTCCATTGAGTCAGTAAAACTATCTAATCATCTCACTCTCTGTCACCCCCCTCTCCTTTTGCCATCAGTCTTTACCAGCATCAGGGTCTTTCCTGATGAGCTGGCTCTTGCCATCAGGTAGTCAAAGTATTGGAGCTTCAACTTCAGCATCAGTCCTTCCAATGAATATTCAGGGTAGATTTCCTTTAGAATTGACTAGCTTGATCTCCTTGCTGTCCAAGGACTCTCAAGAATCTTCTCCAGCACCACAATTTGAAGGCACTAATTTTTCAATGTTCAGCCTTCTTCATGATCTAACTGTCACAGTCATACATAAATACTGGAAAAACTATGTTCTATGCTTAGTTACTCAGTTGTGTCTGACTCTTAGCAGCCCCATGGATGGAATGCCTCTCCACCAGGCTCCTCTATCCATGGGGATTCCCCATGCAAGAATACTGGAGTGGGTTGTCATTCCCTCCTCTATGGGACCTTCTCAACCAAGGGAGTGGACCCAGGTCTCCCACATTGCAGGTACATTCTTTATCATCTGAGTCACTGCTTTGACTATACCGACCTTTTTTTTTTTTTAATATGTTGTCTAGGTTTGTCATAGTTTTCCTTCCACGGAGCAAGTGTCTGCATTTTACAGCTACAGTCACCATCCACAGTGATTTTGGAACCCAAGAAAGTAAAATCTGTCACTGCTTTCCTTTTTTTTTTCATCTATTTGCCATGAAGTGATGAGATTGGATGCCATGATTTTAGGTTTTTGATTGCTGACTGTGAAGTCAGCTTTTTCACTCTTCTCTTTATCCTCATCAAGAAGCTCTTCAGATCCTCTTCACTTTCTGCCATTAGAATGGTATCACCTGCATACCTAAGGTTGTTGATTTTTCCTGGCAATTTTGATTCCAGCTTGTGAGTCATCCATTCATGACGTACTTTGCATATAAGTTAAATAAACAGGGTGACAATATATAACCTTGTTTTACTCTGTTCCCAATTTAGAATCTGTCAGTTGTTCCATGTCTTATTCTAACTGTTGCTTCTTGATCCACACAAGGGTTTCTCAAGAGACAATTAAGATGGTCTGGTATTCCCATCTCTTACAGTCAAAGGCTTTAGCATAGTCAATGAAGCAGAAGTAGATTTTTTGGGGGGAATTCCCTTGCCTTCTGTATGATACAACAAATGTCAGAAATATGCTCTCTGGTTCCTTTGCTTTTTCTAAGTACAGCTTGTATATCTGGAAGTTCTTAGTTCACATACTGTTGAAGCCTAGTTTGAAGGATATTGAGCATTATCTTGCTAGCATGTGAAATGAGCACAATTGTATAGTAGTTTGAATATTCTTTGGTATTACCCTTCTTTGGGATTGTAATAAAAGTTGACCTTTTCCAGTCCTGCGGCCACTGTTGAGTTTTCCAAACTTGCTGACTCTATTGAACAGAGCACTTTAACAGCATTATCTTCTAAAATTTTATATGGTTCTTTTAGGATTTTGAATAGAATTCCATCGCCTCCATTAGCTTTGTAGTAATGCTTTCTAAGGCCCACTTGTCTTCACACTGCAGGATATCTGACGCTAAGTGAGTTACCACATAATCCTGATTATCCTTTTGATTGTCTTCTTTCCTCAGTTATTTGTAGAGCCTCCTCAGACAACCAGTTTGTGTTCTTGCATGATTTTGGTCACTGCTTCCTTTACGATGTTATGAACCTCTATCCACAGTTTGTCAGGCACTCTGTCCACCAGATCTGATCCCTTGAATCTATTCTTCACCTCCACTGTATAATGAATCATAAGATATTTGATTTAGGTCATATGTGAATGGCCTAGTGATTTACTCCTTCTCTCTTCAATTTAAGCCTGAATTTGCAATAAGGAGCTCATGATTTGAGCCACAGTCAGTTCAAGATCTTGCTTTTGCTGAAAGTGTAGAGCTTCTCAGTCTTTGGCTGCAAGATTGCTGTAGTGTTGCATGTCTTGCCTTGGAAGTGAACTGAGATCTTTCTGTCGTTTTTGAGATTGCACCTGAGTACTGCATTTCAGACTCTTTGATTGACTATGAGGGCTACTCTATTTCTTCTAAAGGATTCTTTCCCACAGTAGTAGATATAATGGTCATCTGGATTAAATTTGCCCATTCCCATCTATTTTAGTTCACTGATTCCTAAGATGCCGATGTTCATTCTTTCCATGTTCTGCTTGATCACGTGCAAGTTATTCACTTATTAGCTATATTATATCATTCTTTCATTAAATATTGTGTTGTATCTTTCATTAAATATTGTGTTGTAACAAAATGTTTCTTTGGCACCAAAAATGTAACTTCTATTCTCAATTTTATACAACTCCCCATTCTTTCACTGAGCACTTTGGAAATATCTGAATTCAGTGAGAGATCTTTAAGGTCTTGGAGACAGGCTTCAGATTCCTGTCATTGGTCAGGCAGACATGTTGGTCCTATAATAATTCTCCCAGAAATATCCTGGAATCACAGCATTTTAATTTCAGTTTTCTCTCGCAGCCATTTTATTCAAGATTAAAAAGAAAAAGATTAAATTATTGTCAATTTCCATCATTCCTGCCCCACAGAAGCTATGGATACATTACTGACATCAAGGGATGTGTGCATGTTTTTATCCACTTTTTCATAGTAAGGTATAGTGTCTTCTCATCTTCCCTGTGATTTCACTCAGTTGTTCTCTACTTAGAATATAAATAAATTTCAGGTTAAAATAAGTATGATTTTTCAGGTAGGCAAACTTTTCCTATTACTAGAGTTATTTTTGCATGATTTTGGTCACTGCTTCCTTTACGATGTTATGAACCTCTATCCACAGTTTGTCAGGCACTCTGTCCACCAGATCTGATCCCTTGAATCTATTCTTCACCTCCACTGTATAATGAATCATAAGATATTTGATTTAGGTCATATGTGAATGGCCTAGTGATTTACTCCTTCTCTCTTCAATTTAAGCCTGAATTTGCAATAAGGAGCTCATGATTTGAGCCACAGTCAGTTCAAGATCTTGCTTTTGCTGAAAGTGTAGAGCTTCTCAGTCTTTGGCTGCAAGATTGCTGTAGTGTTGCATGTCTTGCCTTGGAAGTGAACTGAGATCTTTCTGTCGTTTTTGAGATTGCACCTGAGTACTGCATTTCAGACTCTTTGATTGACTATGAGGGCTACTCTATTTCTTCTAAAGGATTCTTTCCCACAGTAGTAGATATAATGGTCATCTGGATTAAATTTGCCCATTCCCATCTATTTTAGTTCACTGATTCCTAAGATGCCGATGTTCATTCTTTCCATGTTCTGCTTGATCACGTGCAAGTTATTCACTTATTAGCTATATTATATCATTCTTTCATTAAATATTGTGTTGTATCTTTCATTAAATATTGTGTTGTAACAAAATGTTTCTTTGGCACCAAAAATGTAACTTCTATTCTCAATTTTATACAACTCCCCATTCTTTCACTGAGCACTTTGGAAATATCTGAATTCAGTGAGAGATCTTTAAGGTCTTGGAGACAGGCTTCAGATTCCTGTCATTGGTCAGGCAGACATGTTGGTCCTATAATAATTCTCCCAGAAATATCCTGGAATCACAGCATTTTAATTTCAGTTTTCTCTCGCAGCCATTTTATTCAAGATTAAAAAGAAAAAGATTAAATTATTGTCAATTTCCATCATTCCTGCCCCACAGAAGCTATGGATACATTACTGACATCAAGGGATGTGTGCATGTTTTTATCCACTTTTTCATAGTAAGGTATAGTGTCTTCTCATCTTCCCTGTGATTTCACTCAGTTGTTCTCTACTTAGAATATAAATAAATTTCAGGTTAAAATAAGTATGATTTTTCAGGTAGGCAAACTTTTCCTATTACTAGAGTTATTTCATTAAGTCTGCACTTAAAAATTACAAATAATACATTTTAACTTTTTTGCTATTTTTCTGTTAAGAATTTAAAAGGAACTGATCTTTTCAAACTGAAGCTTCCACTGGGACAAAGTAAGTTGGCAAGGGACAATAGTTTTGTGCTGTAATGATTCAGCTGATTGATATGCTATAAGCTATTTGAACAAAGATAAATCACTGACTTTATTGGACACTGAAAAATTGTATAATATCATGTAGATTAGGTGGAATACTAATGTATATATATGTGCGTATATGTATGTATATATATATATATATATATATTTGTCTCCTTTCTGGATAAGGATATCTATTTTAAAATACATGATTGGGCTAATAGATGAATAAACAGACTATGTCTACTAGCCAATTTATTATTTACTGTCAGAGTTGATTAAGATAGTACAGTATAACTTAATTGCTTAGACTTTTAAAAAGGATTATCATTTCAGAATATTGGCATATATGAATAAAACAATAAGTGTAAAATTAAAAATTCAAAAACATTCCCTTGATGGATTAGAAAACAAGGAAAAAAAGGTTACTACTGATATTAGATTTGAACCTAGAGTTTTTCATTTAGTCACTGTAATATAACAAATTTGGTATTTAGTTTATTGGAACAGGTGAAATGAGAAACATTTATTTTTAAGTAAAAACATCTCCCTGTAACCACCAAATAGACTTTAAGGAAATGCCAAATACTTTATAAGGAACAGTTCGGCAAGCATTTATCAAACCACTTCTGCCTTCAAAGTGGTCTCCTAGATCTTGCTAATACACTGTATCCTTGTAAAAATTATGCAAATAATAAGTAGTTTCTGTGTAAAAACATTTCCGTACCTTATTTTCATGTTATTTTACCATATCTGAATAAATCTAGATTAAATAGTCAATTTCCATCATTCCCCCACAGAACTATGGATCATTCCTGCCACAAGGGAATTTGCATGGTGTTGCATTTTTTATCCACTTTTTCATAGTAAGGTATAGTGTCTTCTCATCTTCCCTGTGATTTCACTCAGTTGTTCTCTACTTAGAATATAAATAAATTTCAGGTTAAAATAAGTATGATTTTTCAGGTAGGCAAACTTTTCCTATTACTAGAGTTATTTCATTAAGTCTGCACTTAAAAATTACAAATAATACATTTTAACTTTTTTGCTATTTTTCTGTTAAGAATTTAAAAGGAACTGATCTTTTCAAACTGAAGCTTCCACTGGGACAAAGTAAGTTGGCAAGGGACAATAGTTTTGTGCTGTAATGATTCAGCTGATTGATATGCTATAAGCTATTTGAACAAAGATAAATCACTGACTTTATTGGACACTGAAAAATTGTATAATATCATGTAGATTAGGTGGAATACTAATGTATATATATGTGCGTATATGTATGTATATATATATATATATATATATATTTGTCTCCTTTCTGGATAAGGATATCTATTTTAAAATACATGATTGGGCTAATAGATGAATAAACAGACTATGTCTACTAGCCAATTTATTATTTACTGTCAGAGTTGATTAAGATAGTACAGTATAACTTAATTGCTTAGACTTTTAAAAAGGATTATCATTTCAGAATATTGGCATATATGAATAAAACAATAAGTGTAAAATTAAAAATTCAAAAACATTCCCTTGATGGATTAGAAAACAAGGAAAAAAAGGTTACTACTGATATTAGATTTGAACCTAGAGTTTTTCATTTAGTCACTGTAATATAACAAATTTGGTATTTAGTTTATTGGAACAGGTGAAATGAGAAACATTTATTTTTAAGTAAAAACATCTCCCTGTAACCACCAAATAGACTTTAAGGAAATGCCAAATACTTTATAAGGAACAGTTCGGCAAGCATTTATCAAACCACTTCTGCCTTCAAAGTGGTCTCCTAGATCTTGCTAATACACTGTATCCTTGTAAAAATTATGCAAATAATAAGTAGTTTCTGTGTAAAAACATTTCCGTACCTTATTTTCATGTTATTTTACCATATCTGAATAAATCTAGATTAGTTAAAATTTTCATGATTAATTCCATAAACTTTTGAAAATGTTTCATGTATGGCATAGTTTAATATTTTGCAAATGCACATTCAGATGCATATTTTAAAATGCATATCACAAAAATCCTTTCCAAAAGCTAAATATCAAATCATGCATCAACTTATATACATTTGAGGCATTAACTGTTTTTTATTGTTTAAGTTCATATGTAGTAAAATCTTCTAATTATACTGCCAGCAAGGAAAAGATATTTCTATTTGTGCTTTTTAAAAAATATAAATGTGAACATACATGTCATTACCACAAAGATTTGGTTATAACCAAATTATACTACAATTCATTGTATAGATATTTTAAGGTGGGTATTTCTTGTATTGGTAGACAAATCATTTAGGAAGTGCCACCCTCATGCTGACAAAACTTGAGTTTCAAAAATAAGAAGCTCCTGTGAGATGTTGTTGTCACCTCCTCAAGCTCAATTCTATTTTAAGTCTAATTATGATTCAGATTCTTAACAAAACAGTCTTGACATCATCTGATAAACACCTACTAGTCTACCAACTCCACTTCTCAGTAAATGAAGGGAAACTAGTGAGATATTCATAAAGGAGACTGACAAAAACAAAAATATACTAATGGTAACATTTTCTGTCCAGTTCTCATTTCCCAGCAAAAGAAGGCAGAATTCAAAACATTTTCTATGTCAGTCATCTTCTTTAGAGTTCCATGACCGACACCATTCACTTTTCACACTATATATTTTTGTTTGTTTGTTTGTTTGTTTGTTTGTTTGTTTTGAGGTGGGGTGGGGTTGGGGAGGGAGAGGGGCAGGCGGGCCACTTCTATTGGTCTTTCATTTACCTATTTTCATCTTTGTTCTTTGGCCCGTATGGGCCTCCCATCACAGTGACCTCTGTAGTCGCATAGCAGTGGCTCTGGGCGCATGTGCTCCAGAGCTCTGGCTCCATAATTGGACACATAGGTCCAGCCTCTGTGCAGCACGTGGGATCTTCCCAGGCCACAGATCTAACCGGTGCTCCCTGCACTGCAAGGCAGTGTCCTTACCCACTGGACCACCAGGGAAGTCCCACACTATATATATTTTAAGAAATTTGGTCATAATTTAATTTTACAATATGTTACAATACGTTATTCTGTTTACTTATTCAGGAAATATTTGAGTAACTAGTATATTCCAGCTGTTATACATACTGGAGATTTCAAAGAAAATGCATATTTTTTCTATTCAGATGCATATTTTAAAATGCATTTTTAAAAATATCAAATCATGCATCAACTTATATACATTTGAGGCATTAACTGTTTTTATTGTTTAAGTTCATATGTAGTAAAATCTTCTAATTATACTGCCAGCAAGGAAAAGATATTTCTATTTGTGCTTTTAAAAATATAAATGTGAACATACATGTCATTACCACAAAGATTTGGTTATAACCAAATTATACTACAATTCATTGTATAGATATTTTAAGGTGGGTATTTCTTGTATTGGTAGACAAATCATTTAGGAAGTGCCACCCTCATGCTGACAAAACTTGAGTTTCAAAAATAAGAAGCTCCTGTGAGATGTTGTTGTCACCTCCTCAAGCTCAATTCTATTTTAAGTCTAATTATGATTCAGATTCTTAACAAAACAGTCTTGACATCATCTGATAAACACCTACTAGTCTACCAACTCCACTTCTCAGTAAATGAAGGGAAACTAGTGAGATATTCATAAAGGAGACTGACAAAAACAAAAATATACTAATGGTAACATTTTCTGTCCAGTTCTCATTTCCCAGCAAAAGAAGGCAGAATTCAAAACATTTTCTATGTCAGTCATCTTCTTTAGAGTTCCATGACCGACACCATTCACTTTTCACACTATATATTTTTGTTTGTTTGTTTGTTTGTTTGTTTGTTTGTTTTGAGGTGGGGTGGGGTTGGGGAGGGAGAGGGGCAGGCGGGCCACTTCTATTGGTCTTTCATTTACCTATTTTCATCTTTGTTCTTTGGCCCGTATGGGCCTCCCATCACAGTGACCTCTGTAGTCGCATAGCAGTGGCTCTGGGCGCATGTGCTCCAGAGCTCTGGCTCCATAATTGGACACATAGGTCCAGCCTCTGTGCAGCACGTGGGATCTTCCCAGGCCACAGATCTAACCGGTGCTCCCTGCACTGCAAGGCAGTGTCCTTACCCACTGGACCACCAGGGAAGTCCCACACTATATATATTTTAAGAAATTTGGTCATAATTTAATTTTACAATATGTTACAATACGTTATTCTGTTTACTTATTCAGGAAATATTTGAGTAACTAGTATATTCCAGCTGTTATACATACTGGAGATTTGGCTTTTGAACCAAACACAGTCCTTTCTTTAGGAGTTCATATTCCAGTGAGACAAACAATAAACAAAGAAACTAATGGTGCAGTAGGATGACAGTACTCAGAAGCCACTGGAGAATTTTGATCAGGCAGAAATATCACCTTAAAAATTGGGTCATTGAATGAAGAATTAACTGGGTCAAGAGGAAATGTATGGAAGAGGGAGGCATTTAGAAGAAGGAACTATGCTAATTGAGAAATGAGTGTGTTGAAGTTGGTGGTATCGTAAGAGAAAAATGGTCAGATTTGGGATACAGTTTGAAGATTTTTAGGATTCTAAATATCAAACGATGAATTGAATGCAGGTCATGAGAGAATTGGATGTGGTAAACAATGACTCCTGCATTTGTTCCCATAGTTTGTATATCAGATAAACACTGGAAATGACCAGCCACATTTATTCTCGGGTAGGAAAGTATCTCTTCAACATCCCCAGAGCATCTTTTAGTGAGCTGATGTCATTTACAAAAAGCAGGTGTTCCTAATCCATTACTTTCTTTGGTTAAATTACACTTTTTTTCCTTTCTGTGTTTTCATGAGAGCTCAAAATGTGTAGACCGAAAGCAAGCTTTTCTGAGAAAAAATGTTGGAGTAAAGTAAAAATACTGCTCTAAGGATTTTTTTTTTTTTTTAAGGAAGAATATTAGATACATCTTAGAGAAGTAGATGCAGTGAACAGACTCCTGGACACAATGGAAGGAGAGAGTGGGACAAATAGAGAAAATAAAGCAGAGGGCATCCCTGTTAGCACTAGTGATAAAGAACACACCTACCAATGCAGGAGACATAAGAGACACTGTTAGATCCCTGGGATGGATAGATCCCTTTGAGGAGGGCATGGTGGTCCACTCCAGTTTGCTTGCCTGGAGAATCCCATTGAGAGAGAAGCCTGGTGGGCTACAGTCCATAGGATTGCAAAGAGTTAGACCTGACTGAAACGATGTAACATGAACGCACATGTAAAATAGACAGCTAGTGGAAAGCTGCTGTATAGCACAGGGAGCTCAGCCTGGTGCTCTGTGATGACCAAGAGAAGTAGGATGGAGGTGTGAGATAGGTAGAGGTGTGAGGAATATATATATGTATAGAGAGAGAGAGAGAAAGAGAGAGAAAAAGAGATAGATATATAGATACACACACACAGAGTTATGATTGATTCATGTGGTTGTATAGTAGAAAGCAACACAACGTTATAAAGCAATTATTCTCCAATTTAAAAAAAGTAAATTAAAAAATGTTGCAGAATAAAAAAGCTTTCATATAATATGCAAATATGCAGATATTCATGCTTCCTACTATACTGTAATAAGTTCATTTATCACTGAAAGTAAAATAAAATTAAAATATAAGAGAAAGAGAAGAAATAAAAAGACAAAAAATGTAGAGAAAATATATTTAAACACATTTAACTAACCTTATATAAGGAATCTGAAACAATGTAAAATGAAGAGCATATCATTATCAATAATTATTATGTAAATATTGAGGTATAGATATAAGACATTAAATAGGGTTTATGCTTTCGTTCCATTCTCTGAACTATTAAATTAGAACTGAAGAAAACTTAATTCTTATTTTACTAACTATGACTCAATTAGCATTATAAAAAAACTTGACCAAATATTAGAATTTGTTGAAACAAATATTTTTAACTTCTATAAATGCAGTGTAGTTAACTCTTTTAAATAACTTCTTAAGGAATCTCTTCCTAAAATAAATTTAATCAACTACAGGAACGTTTCATTTTATTAACTGACTCTTTAGTTTGACATTGGTTGGGCCATGAATGAGATAAAGCCTCTTAAAAAATCTTACTCTCACATAGCAGATCCTGGACACAATGGAAGGAGAGTGGGACAAATAGAGAAAATAAAGCAGAGGGCATCCCTGTTAGCACTAGTGATAAAGAACACACCTACCAATGCAGGAGACATAAGAGACACTGTTAGATCCCTGGGATGGATAGATCCCTTTGAGGAGGGCATGGTGGTCCACTCCAGTTTGCTTGCCTGGAGAATCCCATTGAGAGAGAAGCCTGGTGGGCTACAGTCCATAGGATTGCAAAGAGTTAGACCTGACTGAAACGATGTAACATGAACGCACATGTAAAATAGACAGCTAGTGGAAAGCTGCTGTATAGCACAGGGAGCTCAGCCTGGTGCTCTGTGATGACCAAGAGAAGTAGGATGGAGGTGTGAGATAGGTAGAGGTGTGAGGAATATATATATGTATAGAGAGAGAGAGAGAAAGAGAGAGAAAAAGAGATAGATATATAGATACACACACACAGAGTTATGATTGATTCATGTGGTTGTATAGTAGAAAGCAACACAACGTTATAAAGCAATTATTCGCCAATTTAAAAAAAGTAAATTAAAAAATGTTGCAGAATAAAAAAGCTTTCATATAATATGCAAATATGCAGATATTCATGCTTCCTACTATACTGTAATAAGTTCATTTATCACTGAAAGTAAAATAAAATTAAAATATAAGAGAAAGAGAAGAAATAAAAAGACAAAAAATGTAGAGAAAATATATTTAAACACATTTAACTAACCTTATATAAGGAATCTGAAACAATGTAAAATGAAGAGCATATCATTATCAATAATTATTATGTAAATATTGAGGTATAGATATAAGACATTAAATAGGGTTTATGCTTTCGTTCCATTCTCTGAACTATTAAATTAGAACTGAAGAAAACTTAATTCTTATTTTACTAACTATGACTCAATTAGCATTATAAAAAAACTTGACCAAATATTAGAATTTGTTGAAACAAATATTTTTAACTTCTATAAATGCAGTGTAGTTAACTCTTTTAAATAACTTCTTAAGGAATCTCTTCCTAAAATAAATTTAATCAACTACAGGAACGTTTCATTTTATTAACTGACTCTTTAGTTTGACATTGGTTGGGCCATGAATGAGATAAAGCCTCTTAAAAAATCTTACTCTCACATACCACATTATTTTACTTTAATCTCTAGAATTACCTTTAGAAGTTTTGAGTCATCTTTATTCTTTCTAATTGCTGCATATTAAGCAACAGATATTTTTCTACAATATCCTTGATAATTGCTAACATACCCCACCTTTACATAATATACTTTTGAGGGCAATTTCTGTGGTAACATTCATGGGTAATAGGAAGCAATTTGCTGTTCTTTATTTAGTACATTAAAACTGCATGCCCTAGAAATCATTGATGGTAAACATTTGATTCTGCTCAAATTTAATGCACCAAGGCATTTTGCTGTGCCATATTAGGTTTATTTATGTGCTGTGTTCTGCATTGTTAGCTGCTAATGAGACTTCAACTCTTATTGCTCTAAGGCCTAAACACTAACCTCATTTTAATGAGTTCATTATTTGCTGTCTTCTGAAAGGAAGACAACAAATTTTCCTTTTAATTAAAGGTCAAAACACCTCTGGTGAAGGAAAGGGAAGAGGTTATCAAACCCTAAGAGAAACTGAGAGATGGCTCTTTCAGATTTCTAAGTTACGCAGAGTTAATATAGACTGGGGCAGGCAGTGGTTTTTTAAGAATACAGACAGTCGATCAATCTCTAGAGACGAAGGTGCATCTAAATTTAAGACAAATGAGAACACTACAGCATAACAGCTAATGTGCCTAAGACTTTGTGAAAAATGAAAGTCAGCCAAAGTAATTAAAGAGGCTTTACTCCTAACCAAAACAGCCACCTGGATCAATAGGGCTGCAGGAGCAAGATTTGTCTTTTGCATGAGGAATGAGTTATGGGTTTGAGAAAAAACATGCCATTTTCATTGAGCCTAGAAAAACTACTCTCCAATATTTTATCACCAAACATGAATCAAAAGCAAGCCAGTATTTTGGGGGAACTATTTTTAATAATGTATGGAATATGTGGACCTAGTATGAGATGTTAAGAATGTGTATATTAAGAGGCAACTTAGGGCTTCCCCTGGTGGCGCAGTGGGTAAGGACACCACCTTGCAGTGCAAGGGGCGCCAGTTCAATCCCTGGCCTGGGAAGATCCCACGTGCCGCGGAGCAGCTGGACCCATGTGTCCAATTACCGACCCGTAGCGCTGGAGCTCTGGAGTGCATGCGCCCAGAGCCGGTGCTATACAATGACAGACGCCACCGTGATGGGAGGCCCACAGGAGCCGAAGAACAAAGATGGATGAAAATAGAGAAATGAAAGACCAATAGAAGTGGCCCGCCCACTCCTCTCCCTCCCCAACACGACCCCCGCCCCCCCCCAAAAAAAGAGGCAACTTAGATGCTCAAATGTGAAATTCCTAGGAATGTCAGTTGTTATTTGCATTTGCAGGCAATGCATACCTCTAACCACACGGGAAGGTGAATTTAAATAATGTATAGTCCTGTCGTGACAGATAGCATGAACAACTTGCTACTTATGTAAATTTTAATATGAATTAAACCAAGAGATCAGAGCATAAGAAGTACATGGAACCTTTGCACTTAACAAATAGTGTGGTTAGATTAAAACTCCAAATTTTTCCATTTTGCTTTGACAAACATACACATCCACACTGGGTGATTTTAATTTTGTACACTGCTTTCATTTGGGTTGTTTGTTTTCATATCATTGTGGTTTTTTGAGTCCCTTATATATTTGAATGCAAGTCTATTATTGGATATGTGTTTTACAAGTATTTCCACTGGCTTGTCTTTCCGTTATCTTAATGCTGTTTTATGCAGAAGACATCAGAAGTTTTGTATTTTCCTGAAGTCCCACTTACCAATTTTTTTTTTCATGGATAATGCTTGAAATAAAATTTGTTGGGTAAATGGATTTAATACATAAACTCAGATCAGTTTTTCCTGAGCATCTTTTATGCATATAGGCACTATGAACTGGACTAGAATAAAATGAGATGAGAAGGAGACAATACAAAAAACATTCCTTGATTTAAGGAGCTTAAAGTTCTATATTGTTGTTGATCATAAATTATTGCAATTTTACAGTTTTGTCTAAATATACTTCAATGAAATCTAAGGGGGTCAATTATGTGCACTTGAACGTTATCCACTAAATATTAATATATATTAACTACAAAGCCCCAAATACCCAGTTTTGAGAGGCAAAAAAAAATTGGCTATAAATTTTGTCATTGACAATTGCTCTTCTTTGGCTTTTTTCAGATATACAGAGGGGAAAAAACTTAGGTATGGAAAAGAAGATAATTTTAGAAACAAAGCTTATTTCAAAAGATTTTTTTTTTAAGTTGTGAAAGCATTATACCACACTATGAATAATATTCATTGTTTTAAAATTTTCAAAATATTGCCATATTGTATTTCACTGAATGTTTAAAATAATTCTAGGTATTATAATATCATCTTTATTTCATAGCAGGGGTTAGCAGTTCATCTAAAAAGCGGGGTGACTGAGCTAGGCTCTGAAATCTGAATATTATGATTCCAAATCTCTTTTTGCTTGTAGTTCCTATGGATACTGGTGGGCCATGTGTGCCATCATCTACTTATGATGGTCAGCTGAACTGTGAATAGTTTAGCTGAACCACGCAACTATTGTTGTTGTTATTGTTTTGTTGCTCAGTCCTATCCAACTGTCTGCAACCCCATGGACTGTAGCCCGCCAGGCTCCTCGGTACATGGGGTTTTTGAGGCAAGAATACTGAAGTGGGTAGTATTTCCTTCTCCAGGGAATCTTCCTTAACCATGGGTCAAGCCTGCCTCTCCTGCATTAGCAGGTGAATTCTTTACCAGTGAGCCACGTATATTTTACTTAAAATGGCTACTTCAGTTTCAGAATTTAATGTTTCAAAGGAAGTGGAGTTAAAACTGAAGGAAATGAAATAGTATTGAAATAATGTTATATAATTATAGCAGTTTCATACTGTGCTATACCTAGTAAGTGCTTGGAATCTCAAAGAAATAAGACTCAAATTGCAAAGCATCCATCTTTTAAAAAAATTAGTTGAAATTTTAAAACATCTTTTTTGCTCATTACTCTTATTGACAGGCTAAGAATCTAGAGGTATTTTGGAGAAAGGAATTTCATCTGAGTCCACTACTAAAAACTCAATGAAATCTAAGGTTTTGTCTAAATATACTTCAATGAAATCTAAGGGGTCAATTATGTGCACTTGAACGTTATCCACTAAATATTAATATATATTAACTACAAAGCCCCAAATACCCAGTTTTGAGAGGCAAAAAAATTGGCTATAAATTTTGTCATTGACAATTGCTCTTCTTTGGCTTTTTTCAGATATACAGAGGGGAAAAAACTTAGGTATGGAAAAGAAGATAATTTTAGAAACAAAGCTTATTTCAAAAGATTTTTTTTTTAAGTTGTGAAAGCATTATACCACACTATGAATAATATTCATTGTTTTAAAATTTTCAAAATATTGCCATATTGTATTTCACTGAATGTTTAAAATAATTCTAGGTATTATAATATCATCTTTATTTCATAGCAGGGGTTAGCAGTTCATCTAAAAAGCGGGGTGACTGAGCTAGGCTCTGAAATCTGAATATTATGATTCCAAATCTCTTTTTGCTTGTAGTTCCTATGGATACTGGTGGGCCATGTGTGCCATCATCTACTTATGATGGTCAGCTGAACTGTGAATAGTTTAGCTGAACCACGCAACTATTGTTGTTGTTATTGTTTTGTTGCTCAGTCCTATCCAACTGTCTGCAACCCCATGGACTGTAGCCCGCCAGGCTCCTCGGTACATGGGGTTTTTGAGGCAAGAATACTGAAGTGGGTAGTATTTCCTTCTCCAGGGAATCTTCCTTAACCATGGGTCAAGCCTGCCTCTCCTGCATTAGCAGGTGAATTCTTTACCAGTGAGCCACGTATATTTTACTTAAAATGGCTACTTCAGTTTCAGAATTTAATGTTTCAAAGGAAGTGGAGTTAAAACTGAAGGAAATGAAATAGTATTGAAATAATGTTATATAATTATAGCAGTTTCATACTGTGCTATACCTAGTAAGTGCTTGGAATCTCAAAGAAATAAGACTCAAATTGCAAAGCATCCATCTTTTAAAAAAATTAGTTGAAATTTTAAAACATCTTTTTTGCTCATTACTCTTATTGACAGGCTAAGAATCTAGAGGTATTTTGGAGAAAGGAATTTCATCTGAGTCCACTACTAAATTGCACCCAGTTTGAAAAGTTTAGGACTCTTTTATTTTGACAGTAGCCTGACTTAGTAATGCATTTCTTCATTTTTTTTTCTTATCTGATAAGAATAGGATAGGATATAGACTTATTAGATGTTTCTTTGTCCTCTGACCTTAAAGTTATTGTGTCTGTTTTAAAGAAGACTGGTTTTAGATGTGGGATTGAGAGGAGGAAGTATAAAACATTAAAAGTAGCTTTGTCTCAGCATTCATTCATGTTGTTATGATAATGTCTTTCATTGGAAACCCATTCTGCTGGCTTTTAGGTCTGTTTTTGTTGGATAATTTGTGGGTACTTTGCATCATTTTTGCCAGAGAAAAAAATTAAAATAATCTTTAAAATTATATTTGAGCTTCTTTTTTCAAAAACAAGTGGTGAAAGCAACTGTCTATAGAAGGTTTGTATAAATTCTGGATATCTGTGCACTCATCAAGGGTACCTTCTGCTTAGGAGTTCTCTAGTTCTTTAAAGTTAAGCTCCTTGTCCTTAAAGCAAATTTCCACAAAGACATTGCTCCTCTGAATTTGGCTGAACTACTTCTATTCGAGAGATGAAAGTAGATTAGCAAGTCTATAATCATGATCCATACATGGTCAACTATATTTCATATCTTTTGTGATAGGGATACAGTTTATTGGCAGATCTTAAGGAAATTGTTAGAAGTATGATCCTGTATCTGTTTCATTTTGAAAGCCATATTTAACCCTGCTGTTTGGTTATGAAACTGATGCCCAGTGGTTAAGATGCACTTGTATAGTCTAAAAACCCTGCATTGCAAGGGTTTTTATCCTTTTTCTTAAAATGGCTACTTCAGTTTCAGAATTTAATGTTTCAAAGGAAGTGGAGTTAAAACTGAAGGAAATGAAATAGTATTGAAATAATGTTATATAATTATAGCAGTTTCATACTGTGCTATACCTAGTAAGTGCTTGGAATCTCAAAGAAATAAGACTCAAATTGCAAAGCATCCATCTTTTAAAAAAATTAGTTGAAATTTTAAAACATCTTTTTTGCTCATTACTCTTATTGACAGGCTAAGAATCTAGAGGTATTTTGGAGAAAGGAATTTCATCTGAGTCCACTACTAAATTGCACCCAGTTTGAAAAGTTTAGGACTCTTTTATTTTGACAGTAGCCTGACTTAGTAATGCATTTCTTCATTTTTTTTTCTTATCTGATAAGAATAGGATAGGATATAGACTTATTAGATGTTTCTTTGTCCTCTGACCTTAAAGTTATTGTGTCTGTTTTAAAGAAGACTGGTTTTAGATGTGGGATTGAGAGGAGGAAGTATAAAACATTAAAAGTAGCTTTGTCTCAGCATTCATTCATGTTGTTATGATAATGTCTTTCATTGGAAACCCATTCTGCTGGCTTTTAGGTCTGTTTTTGTTGGATAATTTGTGGGTACTTTGCATCATTTTTGCCAGAGAAAAAAATTAAAATAATCTTTAAAATTATATTTGAGCTTCTTTTTTCAAAAACAAGTGGTGAAAGCAACTGTCTATAGAAGGTTTGTATAAATTCTGGATATCTGTGCACTCATCAAGGGTACCTTCTGCTTAGGAGTTCTCTAGTTCTTTAAAGTTAAGCTCCTTGTCCTTAAAGCAAATTTCCACAAAGACATTGCTCCTCTGAATTTGGCTGAACTACTTCTATTCGAGAGATGAAAGTAGATTAGCAAGTCTATAATCATGATCCATACATGGTCAACTATATTTCATATCTTTTGTGATAGGGATACAGTTTATTGGCAGATCTTAAGGAAATTGTTAGAAGTATGATCCTGTATCTGTTTCATTTTTGAAAGCCATATTTAACCCTGCTGTTTGGTTATGAAACTGATGCCCAGTGGTTAAGATGCACTTGTATAAGTCTCAAAAAGAGTGTGCTGACTTTTGTTTGAAACAGTGTTTTACATATTAAAAATCATATTCTTATTCCCATTCAGTATGATGTATACAGATGGAGTACTTAGTATATACTTGAAACAGTTCTATGCTTTTAGAAGAAACCAAAATACAGAAAAGCAATTGCCCCTATATCTAACAGAAGCAATTTTCTGTCAAACAAGCAAAACAAAATAAAACTGGAAAAGTGCAGCAGGAAAAGCATGTTACTGGGTTGGCCAAAAGGTTTTGTTGCTACTGTAGAAACAACTAGATGTAAATACTCAGTGGATTTAAATTAAATAAAATAATAGTTAAGTACAATGTTAATAAGAGGAGAGTTCATTAAGTGAATTTCAAACAGATCTTTGAATAAACTGTGATATCTGACCTAGTGTACCAAAAGGAAAACATTCTAAGAAAGGTGAGAGTATGGAAAGATGAATTATTTATTATCATATTTTTCATAAATTGTATTTCTCTTCTTCCTCTTCTCAGAGTTTAGAGAAGTGAATTATTTTAAATGACATACCACAGTTTGAATATCTGGCTGTAAGAATATGCTTTTGTTGTTCTTTAGTCATTCAGTCATGTCTGACTCTTTGCAAGATCACACACTGTAGCCTGCCAGGCTCCTCTGTCCATGGAGTTCTCCAGGAAAGAATACTGAAGTGGGATCCTCCTGACCCAGAATATACTTTAATTTCCCATAAAATGATATACTGCCAATTTTCCTACACCTGTTTGTACAGGTGTCTAAGTCATTTCCATATACATAATGATCTTCTGTTAGCTAATGTTTTCTCAAATACACTGATCAATGACAAGTAGAGAATATTAGGGCCTGTGCTACTGGTAGGTCACTTTAGTTGTGTCTGATTCTTTGCACCCCTGTGGACCATAGCATACCAGGCTTCTCTGGTCTATGAGATTTTCCAGGCAAGAACACTGGAATAACCTTTCCCTTCTCCAGGATTTCTTCCTTAAACAAAGATCAAACTCATGTCTCCTGCATGGGCAGGTGGGTTTGGCCGAAGAGGACGCTATTCAAAATCAATCTCACAGATAATGACAAACAACAGTTTGGGCCTGTAAGGTACTGAAATATGTTAAATTCAATTCTAAATTACCAGGAAAACATTGCATTATTTCAGAGTACTTTTACTAATCAAATATTAATTTTGAGTATTTATCAGCATGTAAATGTGCTACAAGTTGGTAAGAATTTTTTTTTGATGTGTAAAACATGGTTTCTATGCTCAAGGATAATCAGTGCAAAGGAAAACATTTACCTGAGTAATTATAATGAAAAAACAGAAAAGATGTCATAAGTATTTTAAGAGACTTGACAGTATTGTCTTATACCAGACTGTGGGGCTCTGAATTGAAAGAGGACCGTTGCAAGCATAAAGAAGCTTAAGCACATGTTTGCAGTTTGGAGCTAAGATGGCGCCTACAGGAAGGGGCGTGGGAGTGAAAAGAAGCTTAAGCACATTGTTTCAGCTTGGAGCTAAGATGGCGCCTACAGGAAGAGACGTGGGAATGAAGGGAAGCTTAAGCACATTGTTTAAAGAAGCTTAAGCACATGTTTGCAGCTAAGATGGCGCCTACAGGAAGAGACAGGGTGTGATCTAAATTGTTAATTGATGGTCAAAATTTCTGATTGGTTCTCCTGGCTTCTTCGCTCATGAATGATTGCTTGGCCTTTAGCTTGATTGGTGTAATCTATAGGAAGTCCCGTGCAAAACCTCCTTCACTTGCCTATAAAAGCTGTGGATCTTCATTAATAAACCGGAACTGCTTCTATGGAACCCCTGTTGCGTCTGATTGTCCGCTGCCTGAGCCAGGGGGCTGGGGGGGCGGGCAGTCAAGATTCGCCTCTCTCCGAGATCTCCTGGTTCAGCTGGGGGCAATCCCGCTGCCTTCCCTTTCTGTGGAAGGTCCCTGCACCAGACAACATGCAAAATATACAATGAGCAGGCCAAAGGGTGCCAGACAAGGTAACTGAGGTAGAGAATTTGTGAGTCGGTGGGAGAGTCAATGTACTTTGAGATGTCATTTTTAATATTATATTTTTTATTTTTTTACAGAGTTTTGTTATTTACTGCCACACATCAACCTGAATCAGTCATAGGTATACATATGCCCCCTCCCTCTTGAACTTCCCTTCTGTCTCCCTCCATGTTTCACCCTTCTAGATTCTTACAGAGCCCTTGTTTGAGTTCCCTTATTCTTACAGCAGATTCTCATTAGTTATCTATTTTACATATGGTTATACAAGTTTCCATGTTACTCTTTTCATACATCTCGCCTATTCCTCCCTTCTCCCAGTATCTGTAAGTCTGTTATTTATTTCTGTTTCTTCATTGCTGCTCTGCATATACATTTATCAGTGCCATCTTTCTAGATTCCATATACATGTGTTAGTATACAATATTTATTTCTCTCTTTCTGATTTACTTCCCTCTGTATAATAGGTTCTAGGTTCATCCATCGTTTTAGAATTGACTCAAATGCATTTCTTTCTACGGCTGAGTAATAGTCCATTGCATATATGTACCACAGCTGCTTTATCCATTCATCTGTTGATGAACATCTAGGTTGTTTCCATGTTCTAGCTATTGTAAAAAGTGCTGCAATGAACAATGGGGATATATGTGTCTTTTTCAATTTCCTCAGGTTATATGCCTAGTAGTGGGATTACTGGGTTTTATGGTGATTCTACTTCTAACTTTGGGGGGAATGTCCATACTGTCTTCCATAGTGGCTGTTTCAGGATGTTCTTTTGAAGAAGGTTTGAAATAAATCCTCTTCAAGAAACTTTAATCTTTAAATTGGAATAATCTGGCAAGTGTGGATGGGTAAATCCCAGGTGTTAGATGGGATTTGGTCATGACAGGGGAAACCAGCAAAACAGAGGTTATTAAAGTAATATTTATTTGGACTTTAAGAGCTTTGGTGTAGTATTAGCTGTGAATGCAGAGGAAGAGACAAATGGACTGCCTTGCAGAAGAAAAAAAATATATGATCTGCCAGTGTTCTTATATGATAAGAAATAGAGAGGAAATAGGGAAATCTTTTAGCCTGAGTGTCCAAGAAGATTGGGAGCTCATTCATAGAATGATAATGACATTAAAGGAAATGACTGGTGTGGATGATAACATCAATAAGTGTTAACATCAAATGTTTTGGGTTAAAATGACCTGAAGATGAATTACAAATACTATATACGTGTGCAATGCATACATATATCCCAAATACAACCATTTATAAAAAGGACAGAAAAAACTCAGAGCTAAAAGTATGCTTGAAACAGTAAAATTCATTCAGAAATTTAAGGACATTATTCAAAACTTATAAGTACGGACACTTAATTCCTATTAGTTTGTATGTTAATACAGAAGTAAATGAATGTTAATCTTATAATAGAAATTCATTTGCATTTGTGATGGTAATTGTTTTTATGATCTCACAACTGTCAGTAAATATTTTGAGATTAAGTCCTTAATACATGAGTACTTATTTTTATAAATCCAGTCCTTGTACTCTTATAATCATTTTAGTACTTTATAAAATAAGCAAAGTAGAAGTGAGAAAATGAAGTGAACACTATTTTAAATGTTTTATTCTATTTGTTACTAGCATAATATCTTTTTCTGGTGCAAACAAAAATTATCATGTCTTAACTGAAAGGAATGTGACTGAACATGTCAGATCTGATTAGAGATCCAGATTTGAAACCTGTAAAGTAACCTGACTGACAAAGCATAGGCACCCAGGATGTGAGAACAGAGGCAGCTATGCCATTTTCTTGCTATTTACTTGTGCTTGAGTTGCCAGTATTATGTTTAATCGGTGGTCTGTTCCTAGGAAGAATTTTCAAATTACTCACTTCATCTGGGAGGGTTAGTGTAGTCAAAACACAGCATAAACATCTATACATGCCTTTATATGATTTCATAAACAATCTTTACCAAAAGACAAACTGAAGAAGCAGGGAGGCTGCTATGGTTCACCCCTTCCAGTGTGATTCTTTCTACTTCCAGGATGCTGTGCTTAAGGTCTGAGATAAGAGACTGCCTGAGAGTCAGTCTAGTGGGGCATCAGGGTTCATCTCTACAAAATAATATTTTAGGTCAAATCTTTCTTTCTATTAGATGACTGTTACTAAGTGTTTTAATATGTTTTTCCTCAAATGCCAATGAATTGCCTGGTATTCAGTCCACACTGGAGCTGTGCTTGTCAAAGCTGCTGATAGGAGTCAAGGTCACATTGTGCTTAAGAGCCCAGGAGTTAGTATGAAAAGGAAAGTGTTAGTCACCCAATTGTGTCTCACTCTTTGCAACCACATGGATGGTAGCTCACCAGGATCCTCTGGTTTAAAAGGACAGAAAAACTCAGAGCTAAAAGTATGCTTGAAACAGTAAAATTCATTCAGAAATTTAAGGACATTACAAAACTTATAAGTACGGACACTTAATTCCTATTAGTTTGTATGTTAATACAGAAGTAAATGAATGTTAATCTTATAATAGAAATTCATTTGCATTTGTGATGGTAATTGTTTTTATGATCTCACAACTGTCAGTAAATATTTTGAGATTAAGTCCTTAATACATGAGTACTTATTTTTATAAATCCAGTCCTTGTACTCTTATAATCATTTTAGTACTTTATAAAATAAGCAAAGTAGAAGTGAGAAAATGAAGTGAACACTATTTTAAATGTTTTATTCTATTTGTTACTAGCATAATATCTTTTTCTGGTGCAAACAAAAATTATCATGTCTTAACTGAAAGGAATGTGACTGAACATGTCAGATCTGATTAGAGATCCAGATTTGAAACCTGTAAAGTAACCTGACTGACAAAGCATAGGCACCCAGGATGTGAGAACAGAGGCAGCTATGCCATTTTCTTGCTATTTACTTGTGCTTGAGTTGCCAGTATTATGTTTAATCGGTGGTCTGTTCCTAGGAAGAATTTTCAAATTACTCACTTCATCTGGGAGGGTTAGTGTAGTCAAAACACAGCATAAACATCTATACATGCCTTTATATGATTTCATAAACAATCTTTACCAAAAGACAAACTGAAGAAGCAGGGAGGCTGCTATGGTTCACCCCTTCCAGTGTGATTCTTTCTACTTCCAGGATGCTGTGCTTAAGGTCTGAGATAAGAGACTGCCTGAGAGTCAGTCTAGTGGGGCATCAGGGTTCATCTCTACAAAATAATATTTTAGGTCAAATCTTTCTTTCTATTAGATGACTGTTACTAAGTGTTTTAATATGTTTTTCCTCAAATGCCAATGAATTGCCTGGTATTCAGTCCACACTGGAGCTGTGCTTGTCAAAGCTGCTGATAGGAGTCAAGGTCACATTGTGCTTAAGAGCCCAGGAGTTAGTATGAAAAGGAAAGTGTTAGTCACCCAATTGTGTCTCACTCTTTGCAACCACATGGATGGTAGCTCACCAGGATCCTCTGTCCATGGAATTCTCCAGGCAAGAATACTAGAGTGGGTTGCTGTTCACTCTCCAGAGGATCTTTCCAACTCAGGGGTTGAACTTGGGTTTCCTGCATTTCAGGCAGATTTGCTACAAGTCAGTCATGAGGGAAGTCACAGGACTCAATGTTCATGAGTTCAAAATGAGTTCTACCACATATCTTATTAGGTCTTCTGTTTCTTAACTCCCCAATTTGTAAAATGAAGATGTTGCATACATTGTAGACACGTTGGGAGGAATACTTGAATTAACATATAATGCGGCTGTATGTGAATAATGTGTGGTATATTACAAGCTTTTAATAAACACAAATTCTGACTGTGTGGATGACAGCAAACTGGAAAATTCTTAAAGAGATGGGAATATCAGACCATCATTCTGCCTCCTGAGAAATCTGGCAACAGTTAGAACTGGACATGGAGCAACAGACTGGTTCCAAATTTGGAAAGGAGTACATCAAGGCTATATACGGTTACCCTGCTTGTTTAACTTAAATGCAGAGTACATTATGCAAAACACCATGCTAGATGAAGCTCAAGCTGGAAACAAGATTTCTGGGAGAAATATCAATAACCTCAGATATACAGATGACACTTCCCTTGTGGCAGAAAACAAAGAGGAACTAAACAGCCTCTTGATGAAGGTAAAAGAGGAGAGTGAAAAAACTGACCTAAAACTCAACATTCAAAAAACTAAGATCATAGCATCTGGTCCCACCACTTGATGTCAAATAGATGGGGAAACAATGGAAATAGGGACAGACTTTATTTTCTTGGGCTCCAAAATCACCATGGATAATGACTGCAGCCATGGAACTAAAAGATTCTTGTTGCATGGAAGAAAGGCTATGACAATAATAGTGTATTAAAAAGAAGAGGCATCACTTTGCTGATGAAAGTCGATATACTCAAAGCTATGATTTTTCCCGATATTCGTGTACAAATGTGAGAGTTGAACTATAAATAAAGTTGTTTCGGGGACTTCAGAGTCCCTTTCCAGGAGTAATGAAAAGGAAAGTGTTAGTCACCCAATTGTGTCTCACTCTTTGCAACCACATGGATGGTAGCTCACCAGGATCCTCTGTCCATGGAATTCTCCAGGCAAGAATACTAGAGTGGGTTGCTGTTCACTCTCCAGAGGATCTTTCCAACTCAGGGGTTGAACTTGGGTTTCCTGCATTTCAGGCAGATTTGCTACAAGTCAGTCATGAGGGAAGTCACAGGACTCAATGTTCATGAGTTCAAAATGAGTTCTACCACATATCTTATTAGGTCTTCTGTTTCTTAACTCCCCAATTTGTAAAATGAAGATGTTGCATACATTGTAGACACGTTGGGAGGAATACTTGAATTAACATATAATGCGGCTGTATGTGAATAATGTGTGGTATATTACAAGCTTTTAATAAACACAAATTCTGACTGTGTGGATGACAGCAAACTGGAAAATTCTTAAAGAGATGGGAATATCAGACCATCATTCTGCCTCCTGAGAAATCTGGCAACAGTTAGAACTGGACATGGAGCAACAGACTGGTTCCAAATTTGGAAAGGAGTACATCAAGGCTATATACGGTTACCCTGCTTGTTTAACTTAAATGCAGAGTACATTATGCAAAACACCATGCTAGATGAAGCTCAAGCTGGAAACAAGATTTCTGGGAGAAATATCAATAACCTCAGATATACAGATGACACTTCCCTTGTGGCAGAAAACAAAGAGGAACTAAACAGCCTCTTGATGAAGGTAAAAGAGGAGAGTGAAAAAACTGACCTAAAACTCAACATTCAAAAAACTAAGATCATAGCATCTGGTCCCACCACTTGATGTCAAATAGATGGGGAAACAATGGAAATAGGGACAGACTTTATTTTCTTGGGCTCCAAAATCACCATGGATAATGACTGCAGCCATGGAACTAAAAGATTCTTGTTGCATGGAAGAAAGGCTATGACAATAATAGTGTATTAAAAAGAAGAGGCATCACTTTGCTGATGAAAGTCGATATACTCAAAGCTATGATTTTTCCCGATATTCGTGTACAAATGTGAGAGTTGAACTATAAAGAAGGCTGACCACCCAAGAATTGATGCTTTCCGATTGTGGTGTTTGAGAATACTCTTCAGAGTCCCTTGGATAACAAAGAAATCAGCCAGTCAAACCTAAAGGAAATCAAGCCTAAATATTCATTAGAAGGACTGATGCTGAGGCTCCAATGCTTTGGCTACCTAATGGGAAGAGCCAACCCATTGGAAAAAGACCCTGATGCTAGGAAAGAATGAAGGCCAAAGGAGAAGGAGATGATGGAGAATGAGATGGTTGGTTGACATCATTGACTCAGTGGACCTGAGTTTTAGCAAGGTCTGGGAGATAGTGAAGGACAGGGAAGCCTGGCATGCTGCAGTTCATGGGGTCACAAAGAATCAGACATGACAGAGCAATTGTGCAACAACAAAACACAAATTACTGTTGTGGTTATATGCTAACAAAGAATGCATCATCTGAGTCCTGCAGGTTCCAGAATGTGTGAGGTTGTTAGTTCCACAAAATCAAATGTACATGTTTATACTGGAGTTATATGGCATTTGTCACCTCAAACTCTTTTCTTTTTGCCTTTAATATGATATCTTCCAGTGTGTCTGGCTTTTGTGTCAGCTCTAGCTTTATTTTTTTGGTATATAATGGTAAATTCCTTCCTCCCTTCTAAATCATTAATTTTCAATTCATGATAGGTTATATCTTTATAAAATTAATTTAATGAAGCAATCATTTAAAGAAGAAACAAAACAACAAAGACCCAATCTCTTTTTCTTAGAAAGAAACTCTTGGTAAGAGAATCAGTATAATTTGCATTTCAAATATAATGGGGGCTATGTTCCATCATTGCATGTAATTATTTATTTTGAATAGATCTCCCTTGGCCACAATGATTTTCTTGGCTTCACACAGAAAAACAGGGTCCTTGGTTTGTTGGAACAATACTGATAGTTAATTCTAGGACCTCTTTCAAGATTTCCATCTAACATCCCCTAAAACAACCTAGACGGAGGTATTTACTAATGCAGCTTTCTCCAAACCTCACTCAGTACTCCTTATCCTATTCTACATTTACTTATTTATTATATATGTTAACTGCTTTCCCAACTACATACACTCAAATGGGGGGGAGGGAACTTTTCTGTCTTTTTATCCTGATATATACTATGGGACTAAGTACCTGAAACATAGAGTGCTCAATAAACATGCAGTGAATCAATGATGACAGTGTTTGGAATCAGTGGAAGTCAATTACTGGGTGGTAGATGCCCATATTTCACATCTCTAGGGTGAAAACATCTCCATTGAAGCTGCAATTACTGTCTGTGGGTTGAAATAAGCAAGAATAATGTTCAAATGTACACATGTTTTCTTTAGTTATGGAGTCATTGCCTATAATTAGGTATTTGAGCCTGTTGGGTTAGATAATCAGATGCTACAATTAAGATTGCAACTTGAAGAACATTTAGATCTTGTGAAAAGTAGACTCCTAGAGTTAAAGAAATTAATGGCTTTCATTTTAATTAATCAACAAACTGGAACTAAGTAGTTATTCATGATTAACTAATCAGAAAATGTCACATTGGATGGAGAAAACCATAAAAATCTCAGTAGACTTTTTGAACAGCAGTAGAAATGTCTCTGAATAAATTATATGCTTTTCTTGGAATAGATCACTTCAAGAGGTCTCTGAAATTCTCCCTGATTTGTAACTAATACAGATTATTGAAGTGGTACCAGAAGCAGAAATTTAGAGACTGAAATGTGTGGTGAGCTGTTTGCTATAATTCACACAGTTAGTCTCCTAAAATCTCAAAAAAAAAAACCACTTAAGTTGCTCTCATTTTTTTTAAACAGAATGGCATTTTCTTTTTTTTTTTCTTTTTTTTTTAACTTTGGCCTTTTTTACTGTTTTTTTTTTTTTTTATCCTCTTATTTTTTCATCCATTTTTTATTCTTTGGCCTGTGTGGGCCTCCCATTGTAGTGGCCTCTCTAGTTGTAGAGCACAGGCTCTGGATGTATGCGCTTCAGAGTGCTGGCTCATAATTGGACACTGATCCAGCTGCTCCTTGGCACATGGGATCTTCCCGGGCCAGGGATCAAATCGATGCCCCTTGCACTGCAAGGCAGACTCTTTACCCACTGAACCAGCAGGGAAGCCCCTATTTCTCATTTTTTTCTAATTTCCTCTAAACTGGCCAGGAAGTTATATAGTTATGAACTGTTGTTTGGGAGTTCAGAAGTTCAGATAGTTCAATGAAGCAAGAACTGTCTCATCACTGATAGCAGAACTGTGAACCTGGAATCAGTATATGAAACATTTACAATGATATATTGATACATATTCTAATTTGAATTAAGATATCTAATTCATAATAATTTATATTATGGATTCATTTTCAATAAACTAATACCTCTGCTATTTTTATTAGAAGTAATGGAAGATGAAAGTATTTTGACATGTCTTTTGGATAGCTATTTTAGTAGCGTAATTTTATTACGCTACTAAAATTCAAACATTGAAGTCGTGTTATTTTGAAAGATTTACTTATTTATTTATTTTGGGTGGGGGTTGGGCTGGGGAGGGAGGGGAGCAGGCGGGCCACTTCTATTGGTCTTTCATTTCTCTATTTTCATCCTTCTTTTTTCTTTGGCTCCTGTGGGCCTCTCATAGCGGTGGCGTCTGTCTTTGCAGAGCGCCAGCTCTGGGTGCGTGCACTCCAGAGCTCCGGCTCAGTAATTGGACATATCGGTCCGGCCGCTCCACGTTATGTGGGATCTTCCCAGGCCAGGGATCAAACCGGCGCCCCTTGCACTGCAAGGCGGTGTCCTTACCCACTGGACCACCAGGGGAAGCCCCTGAAATAGTGTTATTTTGAATGAACATCTACATTAAACACCTGTAGACATTATTTTGTGTGGTGCAATACCTTTCTTTTAGGCCACTATATATGATCAGAGACTGCATGATGTTAAATGATCCTGACATTGTATAAATTTTATTTCAATTCTCCAAAATTATCTTTCCAATTATTTATTTCAACTGGAATGCCTTGGTTTTTATTTGTTTCCTATATTGCACATTTGATTTTGACAAATGTCTTTTATCATGGCTCTATAATAATAGCAGTCTCTTTTAAAATCTTTTGTTATAGTGAAAAAATTTCTATTGGTTCTTTGATGCATTAACATTATAACAGTAAAGATTTAAAGCAGAAACTTGGGTTGCCAACTGACAGAGTAAATTTTTTGAAACTTGGTTTTTCCATCCTTAAAACAGAAATAAAAAGACCTGCCTTGAAGAATTGATGAAGATTTCCTGGAATAGGTAATGGCAATCCACTCTAGTATTCTTGCCTGGAAAATTCCATGGATAGAGGAGCCTGGTGGGCTACAGTCCATAGGGTTACAAAGAGTCAGACACTACTGAACCTGCATTCATGTCATGTCATTGATGCAAATCATGAAAATCTGCTTTGTGCATACCCCTTTTATGTATGGAGAAGTAGAAAATTGATAAGATTTCTTAAATTTTACAGGAAGTTCATCTTAGAGCTTGGGATCCTTGTTTTCTGACCCGTCATCTCTGTACTATGCTATGCTGTAATTCATGTCTAACTCCATATCTCTGTGTCAAAGAACACCTTTGCACCATAAAGACACAAACAATAGTCATGTGCAAGAGGCATTCTTATTTCTTCATTTCTTTATCTCTTTTTCCAAAGTTCTGTCTCACCTCCAGAGGCACTCTCATGCAAGAGTCATTCTCATTTCTGCATTTCTTTATCTCTTTTTGCAAAGTTCTGTCTCACCTCCATAGGTACTTGCTGTACCTCCTGAACCTGTCAGAAAGGTGATCAACCTACAATGAAATAAACATCCCTCATTTTTATTATAAGAAACTCCCTTAAGTTATTTAAACCTGGCCAATATTAAAAATCCAATTTTCATTCAATGTACACTGGCTTAAATTGAGAACTCAAATTACTTGCAACCCCCTGACTACATTAAACACCTGTAGACATTATTTTGTGTGGTGCAATACCTTTCTTTTAGGCCACTATATATGATCAGAGACTGCATGATGTTAAATGATCCTGACATTGTATAAATTTTATTTCAATTCTCCAAAATTATCTTTCCAATTATTTATTTCAACTGGAATGCCTTGGTTTTTATTTGTTTCCTATATTGCACATTTGATTTTGACAAATGTCTTTTATCATGGCTCTATAATAATAGCAGTCTCTTTTAAAATCTTTTGTTATAGTGAAAAAATTTCTATTGGTTCTTTGATGCATTAACATTATAACAGTAAAGATTTAAAGCAGAAACTTGGGTTGCCAACTGACAGAGTAAATTTTTTGAAACTTGGTTTTTCCATCCTTAAAACAGAAATAAAAAGACCTGCCTTGAAGAATTGATGAAGATTTCCTGGAATAGGTAATGGCAATCCACTCTAGTATTCTTGCCTGGAAAATTCCATGGATAGAGGAGCCTGGTGGGCTACAGTCCATAGGGTTACAAAGAGTCAGACACTACTGAACCTGCATTCATGTCATGTCATTGATGCAAATCATGAAAATCTGCTTTGTGCATACCCCTTTTATGTATGGAGAAGTAGAAAATTGATAAGATTTCTTAAATTTTACAGGAAGTTCATCTTAGAGCTTGGGATCCTTGTTTTCTGACCCGTCATCTCTGTACTATGCTATGCTGTAATTCATGTCTAACTCCATATCTCTGTGTCAAAGAACACCTTTGCACCATAAAGACACAAACAATAGTCATGTGCAAGAGGCATTCTTATTTCTTCATTTCTTTATCTCTTTTTCCAAAGTTCTGTCTCACCTCCAGAGGCACTCTCATGCAAGAGTCATTCTCATTTCTGCATTTCTTTATCTCTTTTTGCAAAGTTCTGTCTCACCTCCATAGGTACTTGCTGTACCTCCTGAACCTGTCAGAAAGGTGATCAACCTACAATGAAATAAACATCCCTCATTTTTATTATAAGAAACTCCCTTAAGTTATTTAAACCTGGCCAATATTAAAAATCCAATTTTCATTCAATGTACACTGGCTTAAATTGAGAACTCAAATTACTTGCCAATGTGAGTCTCTGCATTCAGGCTAAATTAGAAAATGACTCTGGAGAATCCCTTTCATGTGTTCATAGGTGGCCTAATAGACCAAAATGAAAAAAACAAAACAAAACAGAAATTCATGTTTAGAAGAAACAATGACTTGTTTTAACTTCAGTGCATTCTTAAAAACCAGTGATGGGCTTCCTCTGGTGGTCCAGTGAGTAAGGACACCGCCTTGCAGTGCAAGGGGCGTCGATTCGATCCCTGGCCTGGGAAGATCCCACATAACGTGGAGCGGCCGGACCGATATGTCCAATTACTGAGCCGGAGCTCTAGAGCTCATGCGCCCAGAGCTGGCGCTCTGTGACAACAGACACCAGAGCACTGGGAGGCCCACAGGAGCTAAAGAACAAAGACGGATGAAAATAGAGAAATGAAAGACCAATAGAAGTGACCTGCCCGCTCCCCTCCTTCCCCAACCCAACCCCCACCCAAAATAAATAAATAAATAAATCTTTAAAAAAAAACACCAGTGATGCTGCAAGATGTTCAACTGAACCGGCACTTTAGGTTTCCATGATCCAGCTTCCTCAGTTGCCCTTGCTGCACTCAGTTTGGATGTAGGGACCCTAGAATGAGTTATGTATACCTTTCACATTTCATCACATTTCTCTGTTATCAAGGTTGATGATATTGATACCCACCAGGGTTCTTGGCCTTTCCCAATCAATACAAATTGACTAGAGGCTATACACAAGAAATTTAGGCAGCAGAAGGGAGTGAAAACAAGTAGCAGGTTTCCTTGCTCATTTCCCACAAGGGATGGTGAGCTATTTCAGTAGATGGTGTAAGGGTAAGGATGTTTCCAGGGGTTGGACTAGAGGTGTGGCTTAGCTATTTCACCCACCCCTTGGGTGATGTTGGGTGCAGAGTCTATGGCTGCTTTTGTCCCCACCACCGTGTTTCTGCTTCCATCTCTCAAGAAGGGGCAGTTGGATTTCTTTCTTTTTTGGTCTTTTTGTATTTTTTGTCTAGAATCAACCCCAATTTCACATGCATGTGGTTATTTTTAGTCCCATACAGTTTCTTTTTATTTTGTTGCTGGAGCAGACTTTTGTCCAGGTGCAAGCTTTGCAGTACTGCAGAAAGTACCCAGGTCCCAGCTTGTCTCAATATCATTCATTGCTTAGCAAATATGATCCATTTACCAACTTCTGAGTTTTTGTGCATGTAGGATACTTTTTACTTCCCCTGTAGCCCTATCTATTGTAAAATTTCTCTTCCTCCAAAAATACAAATAAATCTAAAATTTCCATGATGCTTTTCACATTTCTTCTTTAGGAGGGCATTTCCTTTTCCATCTTGTTTTCCTTCTACTTCACCTAGCATATTTAGTCATCAATATAGATGAAGGAGACACAGCAAGGGAAAATATGGAGATAGACTCTCCACGTTTCTAAAGAAAATATATATTCATTTAATAAGTGATAATATTTTCAAAATTCATATAATCAGCTCATTGAGTTGTGAAATATGCTACCATTCTAATTTCTTGGTGACTGATTTTTCCAGTAAAGTAAATATAATGCCCACCACCATTTACAAGTAATCTGAATATATATAGGCCTAACATTTCATCCAAAGAAAGCTATGTCGATGATTCAGTCTTGTAGTTTTTCTGGGTCACTTCTTAATTTGCAACGTGATAGCAAGAGCTTAGACAGAGGAACTTAATCTCATTTATCTTCATACTTCTTATGTAAAGAAACATGCCCAGTGCACTGTCCATGGTACAGACCTAGTAGATATTGGATTGCATTGAACTGAATACACCACTAGATTTCTTAATATACCCGGAGAGAAATATGACTCACTTTGGAAGAATTATGTAAGTGATCCTGATTTTAATAGAGGAGTACTATTTCCCTAGTTCTAGGGGTTTTAAACTTGCATCCTTTTGAAGAGGATTAAAGGATTTGTTGAAAATGACAGTCTATATTGGAAAGTTTATGTAGTCTATGATACATAAGCATCTACAGTACATTGTGATAGTCATCTCTGGCTATTTCACCCACCCCTTGGGTGATGTTGGGTGCAGAGTCTATGGCTGCTTTTGTCCCCACCACCGTGTTTCTGCTTCCATCTCTCAAGAAGGGGCAGTTGGATTTCTTTCTTTTTTGGTCTTTTTGTATTTTTTGTCTAGAATCAACCCCAATTTCACATGCATGTGGTTATTTTTAGTCCCATACAGTTTCTTTTTATTTTGTTGCTGGAGCAGACTTTTGTCCAGGTGCAAGCTTTGCAGTACTGCAGAAAGTACCCAGGTCCCAGCTTGTCTCAATATCATTCATTGCTTAGCAAATATGATCCATTTACCAACTTCTGAGTTTTTGTGCATGTAGGATACTTTTTACTTCCCCTGTAGCCCTATCTATTGTAAAATTTCTCTTCCTCCAAAAATACAAATAAATCTAAAATTTCCATGATGCTTTTCACATTTCTTCTTTAGGAGGGCATTTCCTTTTCCATCTTGTTTTCCTTCTACTTCACCTAGCATATTTAGTCATCAATATAGATGAAGGAGACACAGCAAGGGAAAATATGGAGATAGACTCTCCACGTTTCTAAAGAAAATATATATTCATTTAATAAGTGATAATATTTTCAAAATTCATATAATCAGCTCATTGAGTTGTGAAATATGCTACCATTCTAATTTCTTGGTGACTGATTTTTCCAGTAAAGTAAATATAATGCCCACCACCATTTACAAGTAATCTGAATATATATAGGCCTAACATTTCATCCAAAGAAAGCTATGTCGATGATTCAGTCTTGTAGTTTTTCTGGGTCACTTCTTAATTTGCAACGTGATAGCAAGAGCTTAGACAGAGGAACTTAATCTCATTTATCTTCATACTTCTTATGTAAAGAAACATGCCCAGTGCACTGTCCATGGTACAGACCTAGTAGATATTGGATTGCATTGAACTGAATACACCACTAGATTTCTTAATATACCCGGAGAGAAATATGACTCACTTTGGAAGAATTATGTAAGTGATCCTGATTTTAATAGAGGAGTACTATTTCCCTAGTTCTAGGGGTTTTAAACTTGCATCCTTTTGAAGAGGATTAAAGGATTTGTTGAAAATGACAGTCTATATTGGAAAGTTTATGTAGTCTATGATACATAAGCATCTACAGTACATTGTGATAGTCATCTCTGGCTTTCCTCCACTGATGATAATTTAAGTAGTGTGGCTAATGGAATCATTCTGCTTTGGACTGGATTTCTGTACTAAGAGGACCTGGGGATTAATAGTTTCCACCTGAGGCTCTTATCCCTTGCCTGCTTTCCTGTCATGTTCTCTAGTGTCAGAATTCTTGCAGCTGTCTATAAAACTTAGTATTTCCTTGGTAAATGCAGGAACGGCTGTTTCACACTGCAAGTGTCTCTGCCTATCCCCCAAGTGAGCATCTTATATGTATAGTCTTTGCTGGAGATACCTTTCCAGCATACTGTGGATATGAAAGAGGCTTTTTAAAACCTGTTTTAATGGAAAGAATAACTTCCAGCTTAGAATCCAAGTTGAAAATGAATTCTCCAAAGTGCAGAGACCTGAAGGTCATGTCTCATATTGTGCAACACCATTAACTATTCCCTGGGTAGCAGATGCTCTGGAGTAGGGCATACCTAGCTCCCTTGATGAAGGCCTTAGGGAAACGTTGTTTCTAAAAGAAAGAAGGTTATGTGCAAGAATTAAATGCAGTCTCATAACATAAGTGCTAGAATTCAGGCTTTTAAGCCTCATTGCTTTCAGATATATCATCAAAGTGACACTGCTGATATAGGAATTCTGTGGTTTGACTGTGGTTTTGCAACCATATTTTTTGAAACTTAACCTCAGACTCAATCAATAGAGTATTTTGTAGTCTTGCCTCTGTTTGCTGAGGTACCTGCCTCATGATGTGTAGGGGGGCCATTTTGTTTGGAAGGCCCTTGTCAACTTATCTCATTTATCTTCATTACTTCTAAAATTTTTTTGTAAAGAAACATGCCCAGTGCACTGTCCATGGTACAGACCTAGTAGATATTGGATTGCATTGAACTGAATACACCACTAGATTTCTTAATATACCCGGAGAGAAATATGACTCACTTTGGAAGAATTATGTAAGTGATCCTGATTTTAATAGAGGAGTACTATTTCCCTAGTTCTAGGGGTTTTAAACTTGCATCCTTTTGAAGAGGATTAAAGGATTTGTTGAAAATGACAGTCTATATTGGAAAGTTTATGTAGTCTATGATACATAAGCATCTACAGTACATTGTGATAGTCATCTCTGGCTTTCCTCCACTGATGATAATTTAAGTAGTGTGGCTAATGGAATCATTCTGCTTTGGACTGGATTTCTGTACTAAGAGGACCTGGGGATTAATAGTTTCCACCTGAGGCTCTTATCCCTTGCCTGCTTTCCTGTCATGTTCTCTAGTGTCAGAATTCTTGCAGCTGTCTATAAAACTTAGTATTTCCTTGGTAAATGCAGGAACGGCTGTTTCACACTGCAAGTGTCTCTGCCTATCCCCCAAGTGAGCATCTTATATGTATAGTCTTTGCTGGAGATACCTTTCCAGCATACTGTGGATATGAAAGAGGCTTTTTAAAACCTGTTTTAATGGAAAGAATAACTTCCAGCTTAGAATCCAAGTTGAAAATGAATTCTCCAAAGTGCAGAGACCTGAAGGTCATGTCTCATATTGTGCAACACCATTAACTATTCCCTGGGTAGCAGATGCTCTGGAGTAGGGCATACCTAGCTCCCTTGATGAAGGCCTTAGGGAAACGTTGTTTCTAAAAGAAAGAAGGTTATGTGCAAGAATTAAATGCAGTCTCATAACATAAGTGCTAGAATTCAGGCTTTTAAGCCTCATTGCTTTCAGATATATCATCAAAGTGACACTGCTGATATAGGAATTCTGTGGTTTGACTGTGGTTTTGCAACCATATTTTTTTTTGAAACTTAACCTCAGACTCAATCAATAGAGTATTTTGTAGTCTTGCCTCTGTTTGCTGAGGTACCTGCCTCATGATGTGTATTTTGCCCTTTGGTTGAGGGTCTCTTGATGGAGTAAAAAGATCATTTCTAAGTCTTGGATTTAAATTGGGCTTGCCTTTCTTAGATGAGTCACTTCAACCTCCAAGCTTCATAATAAGACAAGATTTTCTATTTCCTCCATTTCAGGCCTAAAATTTGGAACAAGTTGAGAATGTAGCTTGCTTAATTCCTAGTAACAGCTATGAAAGATGGCGAGAATAAGCTTCATGAAAATAGAGTCAATGTTGATTTTGTTTATTGTTTAATCATCAATGCAAAACATAGTTTCCGGTTTGTATTGAATACTTAAACGCATGTATGCACATGAATGGATAGATTAACACAAAAATGAAAGTTTTATGTTTCATCAAGATATTTATCACCTTACCTGCCTCCTGAGAAACCTGTATGCTGTTCAAAAACCAACAGTTAGAACTGGACATGGAACAATTAACTGGTTCCATGTTGGGAAAGGATTATGTCAAACCTGTCTATTGTCACCCTGTTTATTTAACTTATGTTCAGAGTACATCATGCAAAATACTGTGTTCGATGAATCACAAGTGGAATCAAGATTTCCAGAAGAAATATCAATAACCTCAGAGATGCAGAGGACACCACCCAAATGGCAGAAAACCAAGAGATACTAAAGAGTCTTCTGATGAAAGTGGAAGAGGAGAGTGAAAAAGTCAGCTTAAAACTCAACATTCAGGGCTTCCCTGGTGATCTAGTGGGTAAGGACACTGCCTTGCAGTGCAAGGGGCATCAGTTTGATCCCTGGCCTGGGAGGATCCCACATGCCACAGAGCAGCTAGACTGATGTGTCCAATTACTGAGCCAGAGCTCTAGAGTGCATGTGCCCAGAGCCAGTGTTCTGCAATGAGAGAGGCCACAGAGATGGGAAGCCCACACAGACCAAAGAAAAAAGGTAAATAAATGAAAGATCAATAGAAGTGGCCAAAAAAAAGTCAATATTCAAAAAACTAAGATAATAACCTTTGATCCCATCACTTCATGGCAAATAGATGTAGAAACAATGGAAACAGTGACTCTCATGATTTTGTAGTCTTGCCTCTGTTTGCTGAGGTACCTGCCTCATGATGTGTATTTTGCCCTTTGGTTGAGGGTCTCTTGATGGAGTAAAAAGATCATTTCTAAGTCTTGGATTTAAATTGGGCTTGCCTTTCTTAGATGAGTCACTTCAACCTCCAAGCTTCATAATAAGACAAGATTTTCTATTTCCTCCATTTCAGGCCTAAAATTTGGAACAAGTTGAGAATGTAGCTTGCTTAATTCCTAGTAACAGCTATGAAAGATGGCGAGAATAAGCTTCATGAAAATAGAGTCAATGTTGATTTTGTTTATTGTTTAATCATCAATGCAAAACATAGTTTCCGGTTTGTATTGAATACTTAAACGCATGTATGCACATGAATGGATAGATTAACACAAAAATGAAAGTTTTATGTTTCATCAAGATATTTATCACCTTACCTGCCTCCTGAGAAACCTGTATGCTGTTCAAAAACCAACAGTTAGAACTGGACATGGAACAATTAACTGGTTCCATGTTGGGAAAGGATTATGTCAAACCTGTCTATTGTCACCCTGTTTATTTAACTTATGTTCAGAGTACATCATGCAAAATACTGTGTTCGATGAATCACAAGTGGAATCAAGATTTCCAGAAGAAATATCAATAACCTCAGAGATGCAGAGGACACCACCCAAATGGCAGAAAACCAAGAGATACTAAAGAGTCTTCTGATGAAAGTGGAAGAGGAGAGTGAAAAAGTCAGCTTAAAACTCAACATTCAGGGCTTCCCTGGTGATCTAGTGGGTAAGGACACTGCCTTGCAGTGCAAGGGGCATCAGTTTGATCCCTGGCCTGGGAGGATCCCACATGCCACAGAGCAGCTAGACTGATGTGTCCAATTACTGAGCCAGAGCTCTAGAGTGCATGTGCCCAGAGCCAGTGTTCTGCAATGAGAGGCCACAGAGATGGGAAGCCCACACAGACCAAAGAAAAAAGGTAAATAAATGAAAGATCAATAGAAGTGGCCAAAAAAAAGTCAATATTCAAAAAACTAAGATAATAACCTTTGATCCCATCACTTCATGGCAAATAGATGTAGAAACAATGGAACAGTGACAGATTTTATTTTCTTGGGCTCCAAAATCACTGCAGATGTTGACTGCAACCATGAAATTAAGTGAAGCTTGCTCTTTGGGAGAAAAGCTATGAGACATCTTATTAAAAAGCAGAGCCATCACTTGGCTAACAAAGGCCTGCATGGTCAAAGCTATGGTTTTTCCAGTAGCTATGTATGGATGTGAGAGTTGGACAGTGAAATAGGCTGAGCACTGAAGAATTGATGTGTTGGAACTGTGATGTTGGAGAAGACTCTTTAGAGGCTCTTGAATAGCAAGGACATCAAGCCTGTCAGTCCTAAAGGAAATGAACCTTGAATAGTCATTGGAACAACTGATGCTGAACAGATCCTAATGCTGGGAAAGACTGATGGCAGGAGGAGAAGTGGGAGACAGAGGATGATATGGTTGGGTGGCATCACTGACTCAATTGACCTGAGCTTGAGCAAGCTCCAGGAGATGGTAAGGGACTGGAAAGGCTATTATGCTGCAGTCCATGGAGTTGCAAAGAGTCAGACAAGACCGACAAACTGAACAATCACAGGGAGTTTAATCACATGTTCATTTTTGTAAATGTGCTTTTTTAGATTGTATTTACAAAGAAATTAATAGGTAATAAAAAACTAACCTCTATTGAGCATTTATTAAGTACTGTAATAAGTACTATTAATATATGCATATTAACTCATTTAATCTGTACCATTGGATACATGTTACTATTACTGAATTTCATAGATAATGAATCTGAGACTCAGAGAAGTTAACTATAAAACATTGCTTAAAATCAAATAGCTGGTATGAGGTGAAAGCCTGGATTTAATAATAGATGGTCTTGTTTTACAGTCTTTGCAGAATCTCTGGATTTTGAATACTGAACTGGTAGTGTGATCATCTGGATCTTCATTTGCTTCTTTTACATCATCTGTAGAATGGGACTGACATTTGTTTCTACACAGTAGTTCCTTGTGAGCAAAAGTTGAAGTATTACATGGAAAGTACTTACAGTTGTCTCCTGGCAAAGAAAGTACTCAAGAAAGATAAGTGATTGTGGTCCAATGGTTAAGCCTCTGTGCTCCCAGTACAGGGATCTTGAGTTCGATCCTTGGTCAGGGGACTCTAGCCCACATGCTGCAACTAAGACCTGGTGCAGCTAAATAGTTAAATTAAAAAAGATGAGTGGATTAATATTTTCATACTAAAATGTTTGTCCTAATTGTTAATCTGGATGTGCATTCATTTAATTAAACATACTGGATACTTGACTTTCCCAAATGGAGAAGATTTAAGGCATAAGAGATTTATGCAAGAGGACATAAATTATCAAAGGTCACAGAGTGTTTACACAATGATAAAACATTCTGAGTGTCCTTTCTTTCCTCTTCTTGCCAAGACATTGGAAGCTATTTTCCAGGCAATAGGTAATCACAGAGTTTTCCATGAGGATTATTTTGAAGTAGGGGATGCAGTAGAAAGAATCATCAGGGCAAAGACACTAAAAAAGGAGGGATGCAGTAGAAGTACAGAGGATGATATGGTTGGGTGGCATCACTGACTCAATTGACCTGAGCTTGAGCAAGCTCCAGGAGATGGTAAGGGACTGGAAAGGCTATTATGCTGCAGTCCATGGAGTTGCAAAGAGTCAGACAAGACCGACAAACTGAACAATCACAGGGAGTTTAATCACATGTTCATTTTTGTAAATGTGCTTTTTTAGATTGTATTTACAAAGAAATTAATAGGTAATAAAAAACTAACCTCTATTGAGCATTTATTAAGTACTGTAATAAGTACTATTAATATATGCATATTAACTCATTTAATCTGTACCATTGGATACATGTTACTATTACTGAATTTCATAGATAATGAATCTGAGACTCAGAGAAGTTAACTATAAAACATTGCTTAAAATCAAATAGCTGGTATGAGGTGAAAGCCTGGATTTAATAATAGATGGTCTTGTTTTACAGTCTTTGCAGAATCTCTGGATTTTGAATACTGAACTGGTAGTGTGATCATCTGGATCTTCATTTGCTTCTTTTACATCATCTGTAGAATGGGACTGACATTTGTTTCTACACAGTAGTTCCTTGTGAGCAAAAGTTGAAGTATTACATGGAAAGTACTTACAGTTGTCTCCTGGCAAAGAAAGTACTCAAGAAAGATAAGTGATTGTGGTCCAATGGTTAAGCCTCTGTGCTCCCAGTACAGGGATCTTGAGTTCGATCCTTGGTCAGGGGACTCTAGCCCACATGCTGCAACTAAGACCTGGTGCAGCTAAATAGTTAAATTAAAAAAGATGAGTGGATTAATATTTTCATACTAAAATGTTTGTCCTAATTGTTAATCTGGATGTGCATTCATTTAATTAAACATACTGGATACTTGACTTTCCCAAATGGAGAAGATTTAAGGCATAAGAGATTTATGCAAGAGGACATAAATTATCAAAGGTCACAGAGTGTTTACACAATGATAAAACATTCTGAGTGTCCTTTCTTTCCTCTTCTTGCCAAGACATTGGAAGCTATTTTCCAGGCAATAGGTAATCACAGAGTTTTCCATGAGGATTATTTTGAAGTAGGGGGATGCAGTAGGGAAAGAATCATCAGGGCAAAGACACTGAGGAAGTATATAATACTTCACAGTCCCAATGAAAGACTGACTAAGCACATAATTCACATGCATTGGAAGGCCCTTGGTAGAAGTTATCAAAAGGCCTACACTGGGCTCCCCTGGTGGTCCAGTTGGTAAAGAGTCTGCCTTGCAGTACAGGAAGCACCAGTTCAATCCTTGGCCCAGGAAGATCCCGTGCCACGGAGCGGCTGTACCAGTGTGTCCAATTACCAAGCCAGCGCTCTGGAAAGCATGTGCCCAGACATGGTGCTCTGCAATGAGAGAGGCCACTGAAGTGGAGGGCCCACACAGGCCAAAAGAATAAAGATGGTTGAAAATAAAATTTTGAAAGAAAAAAAAAAAGACTTATACTTAAAATCCTCATTTTGCCAATCTTAGTTTGTGTCAGTATTTCTATCCTTCTAGAATATACTTCAAATTTGTAATTAAGTATATACACTTTTGACTTTTTCATCAGTAGTCATGAACATCTGATAGTCTATGTTGCAATGCAACAATATAGAATATTAAGATTATAGTTTAAAATATTAAATTTTATAATTGCTTGAAAGCTGTAATTTATCAATCCAATTCAGTTCTAAAATATGAGAGGTAGATCATCTTACATTAAATGGAAATTTATTTGAATAATCTATTTATCAGTCAAAATAATGATAAAATGAGGGCACCTTAACTGATATGAATTACAGACAATGTGGGAAAATCAAGTATCTTCACTTTAACAGTTTACCTGATTTCCCAGGAATTTAATCTTTTCTCTTATATAGTGTCTCATGAAAATATATGTCTTAGAAATCTTCTAAGGAATCAAATATCTCCATTAATCAGTGCAAGATGATAAATCACAAAGATCCAAAGGATTTTAAGATGCTTTAGCTCCTTTCCATGTTTACAGTGAGAACTTAAACATAGTTCCAAGTGGATTGACCAATCATTTTAAAAACTAAAGTAAAACCTAACAACTCCCAAATTCCTTAAGTAGTAGTTTAGTTGCTAAGTCATGTCCAACTCTCGTGAGCACATGGATGGTAGCCTGACAGGCTCCTCTGTCCGTGGGATTCTCCAGGCAGGAATACTGGAGTGCATTGCCATTTCCTTCTCCGGGGGAACGTCCTGATCCAGGAATGATTCTTTACCATTCAAGTTACAAGGGAAGCCATGAATGTATTTATTTGACCCAGGGGACCTTCCCAACTCAGGGATTGAACCCAGGTTCCCCACATTACAGGCCAGTTCTTTACTGTCTGAGCCAAGAATACTGGAGTGAGTAGCCTATCCCTTCTCCCAGTGGTCTCCCAGACCCAGGAATTGAACCAGGGATCTCCTGCATTGCAGGCAGATTCTTTACCAGCTGAGCTACCAAGAAAGCCAAAATTACTTAAAGGAGAAACTTAAAAAGTCTGTCTATATTGTCCAGAGTCTTGCTCTGATACTAGTTTTTAATGCCAAAATTCTTTCCCTTCTGCAAGAGTTTTCTGCATCCAACTGCTCAAATCCTATCGTTCAGGATCTGTTTTTCCTAAAGCCTTTGCTAAAATCCTCTATCCCTCATAATTTACTCCTCAGAGTAGTCCTTTGTACTTTGCCTGCTAATTATTAATCACCCCTGCAGTAACACCTTAATGTTCCTCCATTGTATGAGATCATAGCGGGATTCTTAATGTCTGCCCTTGCTTTATCTAAGGAGTCAGCATGCACACAAACTAGGCCAGCCAGACTCTCACTTCCAGGATTTTAATTATTCAGAGGAGTGACCCAAAGACAGATGGTTAGAGTTCATTGACTTATTAAAGCATTGCTGTAGAGATTATGGGCATTAATTTCCCTCACCTAGACTATCAGGGATGTCCTGCTCTTTGTTTTGAAAACTATTTCTTTCAGCTTTCTAATAATACGTGTACCTTCCCATCAATTGATTTTGCTTAAAATTACCACATTCTGATCCCATTTGGATGTCAAAGAACAACTCTGCATATTAAGTAACTTTTCCTGGAACCTTATATTAGAATTTAGTTACATATTTACAAATGTTCTCACTTTTCCATGTTTACAGTGAGAACTTAAACATAGTTCCAAGTGGATTGACCAATCATTTTAAAAACTAAAGTAAAACCTAACAACTCCCAAATTCCTTAAGTAGTAGTTTAGTTGCTAAGTCATGTCCAACTCTCGTGAGCACATGGATGGTAGCCTGACAGGCTCCTCTGTCCGTGGGATTCTCCAGGCAGGAATACTGGAGTGCATTGCCATTTCCTTCTCCGGGGGAACGTCCTGATCCAGGAATGATTCTTTACCATTCAAGTTACAAGGGAAGCCATGAATGTATTTATTTGACCCAGGGGACCTTCCCAACTCAGGGATTGAACCCAGGTTCCCCACATTACAGGCCAGTTCTTTACTGTCTGAGCCAAGAATACTGGAGTGAGTAGCCTATCCCTTCTCCCAGGGGTCTCCCAGACCCAGGAATTGAACCAGGGATCTCCTGCATTGCAGGCAGATTCTTTACCAGCTGAGCTACCAAGAAAGCCAAAATTACTTAAAGGAGAAACTTAAAAAGTCTGTCTATATTGTCCAGAGTCTTGCTCTGATACTAGTTTTTAATGCCAAAATTCTTTCCCTTCTGCAAGAGTTTTCTGCATCCAACTGCTCAAATCCTATCGTTCAGGATCTGTTTTTCCTAAAGCCTTTGCTAAAATCCTCTATCCCTCATAATTTACTCCTCAGAGTAGTCCTTTGTACTTTGCCTGCTAATTATTAATCACCCCTGCAGTAACACCTTAATGTTCCTCCATTGTATGAGATCATAGCGGGATTCTTAATGTCTGCCCTTGCTTTATCTAAGGAGTCAGCATGCACACAAACTAGGCCAGCCAGACTCTCACTTCCAGGATTTTAATTATTCAGAGGAGTGACCCAAAGACAGATGGTTAGAGTTCATTGACTTATTAAAGCATTGCTGTAGAGATTATGGGCATTAATTTCCCTCACCTAGACTATCAGGGATGTCCTGCTCTTTGTTTTGAAAACTATTTCTTTCAGCTTTCTAATAATACGTGTACCTTCCCATCAATTGATTTTGCTTAAAATTACCACATTCTGATCCCATTTGGATGTCAAAGAACAACTCTGCATATTAAGTAACTTTTCCTGGAACCTTATATTAGAATTTAGTTACATATTTACAAATGTTCTCACTATTTTTTTCACTCATGTATTAGTCTTGTGTGTATATAATTCTGTAAACTCCTTCAGGGTTAGAATTATGTAGTATACATTATTTCATAGCATCTCTCAACATAGCACTGGACACAAAAGATGCCAAGTTTTCAATAATGGTTTACTTCATAAAATCAACTTATTTTTATACCCACTGAGCACACTCTCTAAGACAGATACTATCACCATGCCTAAAGGCACCACTGCCAAAAGGAAAAAGCCTGCGAAGAAAGAGGTTTGAACCCTGCTCTACCCCTTAGGGGCTCTTGTCTACTGGGGCATGTTATATACAACATTTCTGTAGTCTGTCTCCTCTTCTATTACAAAATTTGAAAAAGAATAGATATATATATGGGGCTTCCCTGGTGGTTCAACGTTAAAGAATCCACTTGCCAAGCAGGAGACCCGAGTTCAATCCTTAGGTCAGGAAGATCCCCTGGAGAAGGAAGTGGCAACCCACTCCAGTATTCTTCCCTGAGAAATCCCACGAACCAAGGAGCCTGGTGGGCTATAGTCCATGAAGTCACATATAGTCAGACATGATTTAAAAACAGACTTTAACTTTTCACGGGTATATGTAAAACTGAATTACTTTGCTGTGCATCTGAAACTAAGACAACATTGTTAATCAACTATACACCTATATAACTAATTAAAAAAACAAAACAGAGATCATACAACAGTCAGAAAAATAATAAATGGATAACTTCTACCTTAAATTGTAAGGCTACTATTCAAGGATATAAAGGGAGTATTATAAAATGGGTACTAATATTAAATAAATATTAATTATTTCATTATCATTTGTAAATAAAGAAATGAAGCACAATGTTTTTTGATGGATTTTACCTATTTACATAGTCAGTAAACAGACTGCTGAATCGACTTGGGTATATGTAAGTCCCTGCCAACCAGGCAGCCCATGAGAGCAAGAATCTGCCCTTTCAATACATACTGACCTATGGCTGTCTTTACTTCTCAAAATTAATGTCCTGCCTTTTGCCTATTTCTATAGAGTCTAATCTCCTCTAAGTTTTAATATTTTTAAAAATTAAGTAGCTAAAAATAAAGTAATTTCAATTTAGAAATGTAAACAGTGGAAAATCAGTTATTTGTATTCACACAGTGCCTTGGGGCTTCCCTGGTTCTCACTATTTTTTTCACTCATGTATTAGTCTTGTGTGTATATAATTCTGTAAACTCCTTCAGGGTTAGAATTATGTAGTATACATTATTTCATAGCATCTCTCAACATAGCACTGGACACAAAAGATGCCAAGTTTTCAATAATGGTTTACTTCATAAAATCAACTTATTTTTATACCCACTGAGCACACTCTCTAAGACAGATACTATCACCATGCCTAAAGGCACCACTGCCAAAAGGAAAAAGCCTGCGAAGAAAGAGGTTTGAACCCTGCTCTACCCCTTAGGGGCTCTTGTCTACTGGGGCATGTTATATACAACATTTCTGTAGTCTGTCTCCTCTTCTATTACAAAATTTGAAAAAGAATAGATATATATATGTGGGGCTTCCCTGGTGGTTCAACGTTAAAGAATCCACTTGCCAAGCAGGAGACCCGAGTTCAATCCTTAGGTCAGGAAGATCCCCTGGAGAAGGAAGTGGCAACCCACTCCAGTATTCTTCCCTGAGAAATCCCACGAACCAAGGAGCCTGGTGGGCTATAGTCCATGAAGTCACATATAGTCAGACATGATTTAAAAACAGACTTTAACTTTTCACGGGTATATGTAAAACTGAATTACTTTGCTGTGCATCTGAAACTAAGACAACATTGTTAATCAACTATACACCTATATAACTAATTAAAAAAACAAAACAGAGATCATACAACAGTCAGAAAAATAATAAATGGATAACTTCTACCTTAAATTGTAAGGCTACTATTCAAGGATATAAAGGGAGTATTATAAAATGGGTACTAATATTAAATAAATATTAATTATTTCATTATCATTTGTAAATAAAGAAATGAAGCACAATGTTTTTTGATGGATTTTACCTATTTACATAGTCAGTAAACAGACTGCTGAATCGACTTGGGTATATGTAAGTCCCTGCCAACCAGGCAGCCCATGAGAGCAAGAATCTGCCCTTTCAATACATACTGACCTATGGCTGTCTTTACTTCTCAAAATTAATGTCCTGCCTTTTGCCTATTTCTATAGAGTCTAATCTCCTCTAAGTTTTAATATTTTTAAAAATTAAGTAGCTAAAAATAAAGTAATTTCAATTTAGAAATGTAAACAGTGGAAAATCAGTTATTTGTATTCACACAGTGCCTTGGGGCTTCCCTGGTGGCTCCATAGTCCTGGGTTCGATCCCTGACATGACTGAAGCAACTGAGCATGCGCAGAGGCACTAACAATGCCACAGTCCACTAAAACAAACAAAAACAATTGGAGGTGTTTTTATCATGTTCACCCTTCAATATCAATAGATATTTTGGCTTTAAATGTGTATTACTTACTAATTATCAAAACAATAAATATATGAGAATCTTCACTAGAGATCTAGAAATGGTATTGTCTTCCAGAAAGAACAATTCAGTTTTCATTCCTTTGGGAGGTAAAAGGATTTTGCTGATTGCTTTGCAGATGGCACTTGGTAATACTTTATTCCCAACCCCTAAGCTTTGGGCGCACTATGTGCAATGAATATAATAGGAGGCTTTCTGAGCTGTGGCAGACAAACCACATATCTGTCATTCTGAAAATTAAGCTGGCCTCAAGCATGGAGTTGGGATAAATATATCTTCATCTTGCTGCTCGTCACAGTAGCCACCCCTTCTCAGTTAACCCCAGATCACAGCACCATTTGAACATATAATATAAAGTTATTCTACTATAACAGATGTATCAATTATGAGTATGTATATCCACAGTACTTAATATTTCATCTTTTCTGGGTTAATTGAGCAAAAAGCTCCTAGATCTCTAAATTAGTGATTGGCAAAAAAAGTGAAAAATGTTTTAACCTCTTTTATAGGAAAATGAAGCTGTAACAAATTGAATTTCCAGATGATCAATCTAAAATATAGTTGAATTTACAAGTCTGAATATTATTTGATCTTACCATAATGGGGAATATTCCCTCTACTTTTAACAAGGACTTGATACTTCATATTGCTTAATTTTAATTCGGTTATCAAAATTTAATAAAGTTTTGATTCATTATTAACTCTATGAACACTCATTGAAAATCTATTATGTACTTGGTGCTATACTACCTAAAAAGAATAACTTGGGGCTTCCCCTGGTGGTCCACAAGGACACCGCCTTGCAGTGCAAGGGGCGCCGGTTGGAGCCCTGGCCTGGGAAGATCCCACGTGCCGCGGAGCAGCTGGACGGATGTGTCCAATTACCGAGCCGGAGCTCTGGAGTGCATGCGCCCAGAGCCGGCGCTCTGGGACAACAGACACTACCGCGATGGGAGGCCCACAGGAGCCAAAGAACAAAGACGGATGAAAATAGAGAAATGAAAGACCAATAGAAGTGGCCTACCTGCTCCCCTCCCTCCCCAACCCCCGCCCAAAATAAATAAATAAATTAATTAAAAAAAAAAAAAAGAATAACTCAACTATCACTCTTTTTATTCATTTTTTAAATAGATATTTGTTGAGTACCTTTTAGAAACCTATGGAATGACTTATAGCTTGGTAGACTTTTCTAAGTTTTCTTACTCAGAAAAGACTCTTTGAATTGGCCTTAAGAGTAGCCTGAGGGCTTCCCTGGTGGTCCAGTCGGTAAAGAATCTGCCTTGCAGTGCAGGGGGCACTGGTTCGATCCCTGGCCTGGGAGGATCCCACGTGCAGTGGAGCAGCTGGACTGGTGTGTCCAATTAGAGCCAGTGCTCTGGAGGGCATGTGCCTGGAGCCAGTGCTCTGCTACAGGAGAGGCCACTGCAGTGGGAGGCCCACACAGGCCAGGGAATGAAGATGGATGAAAATAGATAAATGAAAGACCAATAGAAGTGGCCGGCCCGCTCCCCTCCCTCCCCAACCCCCGCCCAAAATAAATAAATAAATTAATTAAAAAAAAAAAAAAGAATAACTCAACTATCACTCTTTTTATTCATTTTTTAAATAGATATTTGTTGAGTACCTTTTAGAAACCTATGGAATGACTTATAGCTTGGTAGACTTTTCTAAGTTTTCTTACTCAGAAAAGACTCTTTGAATTGGCCTTAAGAGTAGCCTGAGGGCTTCCCTGGTGGTCCAGTCGGTAAAGAATCTGCCTTGCAGTGCAGGGGGCACTGGTTCGATCCCTGGCCTGGGAGGATCCCACGTGCAGTGGAGCAGCTGGACTGGTGTGTCCAATTAGAGCCAGTGCTCTGGAGGGCATGTGCCTGGAGCCAGTGCTCTGCTACAGGAGAGGCCACTGCAGTGGGAGGCCCACACAGGCCAGGGAATGAAGATGGATGAAAATAAATAAATGAAAGGCCAATAAAATAGGCCAAAATTTAAAAAAAAAAAGTGTAGCCTGAGAGATATGATAAGCTCTGATAAATCTTTCTGGATGAATGAGGACATCTTAACTATAGAATTTCCATCATGCACACATCAGATGTAATATATTTCAGCAGGGCGCAATAAAAACTATTATATAGTAAGTATACAATTTCTCTTTTTCTTATTATCAGATAGTTGCCAATAACTTACAGTCATAAGAGTATAAGGTGAACTTGTGATTCTAAAATGAGCAAATTCATTGTCTTAGTTTATTTCCATAAGTTTAATATTTTTCTTTTACCTAGACTCATGTTCTACTCAAGCTGTTTCCAAGATTTCAACTAAAACTTTAAGTAATCTTGACTAGAAGTCGTTGCATTCACCTCAACTTAATTTATCTTTGACAAACAGTTACATTATCTGATTGTCTTTGAAAGACATAGCCACAGCCTTGTAAAGCTTACATGAAATATGGAACCCAAAAATGTCACATACATACTAGAGTTAACACGGTGGATTGCCGTTATTTTTGCCTCAAGCAATCACATACACTTGGACCCACATATAAGGATGTCAGATGGCATACTGTGTTTTCTGGGCTGATACAATTTGCCTATTAGCCTTCCCATAAACTGCAGAGTTTCCAATGTTTTGAGATGAGGTCACAGCAATTTCCTTGATCATTCAGTGCTTTACTAAATAATTTACTGGAGTAACCTTCCAGTAAGGATTCCTAGGGGAAAAACTCCTCATAAAACTCACTGAATTAACCGCTCACTTTCTTCTAAAATATCTATTCTGGACAAATGAGTCATTTATATATAAGACAGTGTTGGCAATATGCTGTGCTCTCTTCAAAATCTTCAGAACTAGTTCATTGAAAACAGATATTTAAACAAGAGAGAGAACTGAATTAGGGAAAGATAGCTGGACTGTCATCTTCAAAATCTTTTAATTAAAATATCTATATGGAAACCAAGCTAGTAGGAACTCTTGAAGATAATACAGTGCTATTGTATCCTCCTTCTATTCTTTTCCTTTCACCCTGTCAGATGACGAGGTTACTCTATTGTGTCACTGTCCTAGGGCATGTTATATTTTTTATATAAAGTAATATCATTTGGCTACTTTTTAAATTTAATGAACTGGTTCCTTAAGGGTATAGAAGATTATTATTTTCACTTCAAAATTAATGTAAGATATGGAGAGGGGGGGAACTGGGTGGGGGAAGGGGTCCAGGGATATACATATGAATGATCTGGAAACATACATGTTGGTGAACAACAAAACTCTGTAAAATCTTTAAAATAATGAAAAAAAAAGCACAATCAAAAATAAAAATTAAAAAAAATTTATGTAAGATATGAAGTTCCAGCTTCCTAATTCTTATAGATATCAATGAGCAATGATTGACATGTACACACTGATATATTTAAAATAGATAACCAACAAGGACCTATGGTATTGCACAGGGAATACTGGTAAATAATGACTTAAATGGAAAAAGAATTTGAAAAAGAATAGATACATGTGTACATATAACTGAATTGCTGTGCTATACACCCAAAGCTAGTTTTTATTTTACATTACTGTTAAAGTATAGTTGGCTAACATTGTTAATCAAAAATAAAACAAACAATGTATACATACTAAGAATCTGTTGAGAAATGGACAAAGGTAAAGGGGGAATAATTTTTAAATTAATTCACAACATAAAAACAAAAGAAGCACGTGATTTACTGATGAAGTCACAGGTAAGGTTATGAGGGAATCAGAATGTAAAGAGCTTAGGTGTACATTTACAGTCCAGTGTGCTTTAAGACACGGTGATGATTATAAACCTTGCACCCTCATCTTCAGTTCTTGCTATGAAAACTAACACAAAAACGTACCTTTCCTGAAATTGCTATTTTTGTTTTTTAAGGCTTGGCTTCTACTGATAAATCATTTAAATGAAGTGAGATGCATGGATCTTAAACTGCTCAGTCTGATGAATTTTGTAATTTTAGACACCTGGGTAAGCACTCTCTGAAACAAGATATAAAACATTTATTCCACACTGAGTTCACGTGGGCCCCTTTTCTGCCAATTCCTGCCTTTTGAGAAGTATCTTCTTATTTCTTCCCCCTTACCGTAAGTTTTTTATTTTAAAAAAGAAATTTATTGAGGTATAATTCACAGTACAAAGCAACTATTTTAAGTGTACAGTTCAATGACTGTAGTTTACTGAGTTCAGTTTCATCACCCTAAATGTTCTCTCATGACCCTTTAAATGAACGGGCCACCTAGTCCCAGGATTTTATATCATGGAAATGTAGTTTCATTACTTTTATTTACTAGTATTTCAATGTATAGATATATCACAATTCTTCAGATGATGGACATTTCTGTTACTTTCAGTTGTAATTGTATTAAATAAAATTGTAAGAATGGACATCATAACAGTGTAACTTCGAATCCAGGAACTAATCTAATTTCCTTTTTTAGGTCTCTAATTTCTTTAAGCAATGTTTGATGGTTTCCAATGTAAAACATTTGCATGCTTTTAGCTTTTGATAATGTAACTGATATCCTTTTAAATTTCATTTTACAATTAGCTTTTTATATTTTGTACTTATTTATTATGTCATGTATGGTAAATTGTCTTTCAGGGAGATTTTTCCATTTCATCAATTTCAAAATTTATTGTTACAGAGCTGTTTATGATTATCTTTTTTAAAAATTTCTATGATCTGAAATGATAATCTTTATTTCATTGCTGATATTGATAATCCCCCCCTTGCAAGACATTTATCAGTTTTATTAATCTTTCAGATAGTCATTATTACTTTTTTAACATTACCTTATTTCCTTTTTTCTATTTGATTTCTGCTCTTATTTTTAACAATATTTTCAATTCTATTAACTTAGAGCTTAATTTTCTCGTTTTCTCTAAATTTTAAGCTAGAAAATTAGATTATTCATTTACACCTTTCTTAGTCCCTATTCCAGGTTTTAAAGCTAAAATTTGGGTAAATTGCTATTTTGTTTTTAAAAAAAAGGTTTTTTTGGCTTTTTACTGATAAATCATTTAAATGAAGTGAGATGCATGGATCTTAAACTGCTCAGTCTGATGAATTTTGTAATTTTAGACACCTGGGTAAGCACTCTCTGAAACAAGATATAAAACATTTATTCCACACTGAGTTCACGTGGGCCCCTTTTCTGCCAATTCCTGCCTTTTGAGAAGTATCTTCTTATTTCTTCCCCCTTACCGTAAGTTTTTTATTTTAAAAAAGAAATTTATTGAGGTATAATTCACAGTACAAAGCAACTATTTTAAGTGTACAGTTCAATGACTGTAGTTTACTGAGTTCAGTTTCATCACCCTAAATGTTCTCTCATGACCCTTTAAATGAACGGGCCACCTAGTCCCAGGATTTTATATCATGGAAATGTAGTTTCATTACTTTTATTTACTAGTATTTCAATGTATAGATATATCACAATTCTTCAGATGATGGACATTTCTGTTACTTTCAGTTGTAATTGTATTAAATAAAATTGTAAGAATGGACATCATAACAGTGTAACTTCGAATCCAGGAACTAATCTAATTTCCTTTTTTAGGTCTCTAATTTCTTTAAGCAATGTTTGATGGTTTCCAATGTAAAACATTTGCATGCTTTTAGCTTTTGATAATGTAACTGATATCCTTTTAAATTTCATTTTACAATTAGCTTTTTATATTTTGTACTTATTTATTATGTCATGTATGGTAAATTGTCTTTCAGGGAGATTTTTCCATTTCATCAATTTCAAAATTTATTGTTACAGAGCTGTTTATGATTATCTTTTTTAAAAATTTCTATGATCTGAAATGATAATCTTTATTTCATTGCTGATATTGATAATCCCCCCCTTGCAAGACATTTATCAGTTTTATTAATCTTTCAGATAGTCATTATTACTTTTTTAACATTACCTTATTTCCTTTTTTCTATTTGATTTCTGCTCTTATTTTTAACAATATTTTCAATTCTATTAACTTAGAGCTTAATTTTCTCGTTTTCTCTAAATTTTTAAGCTAGAAAATTAGATTATTCATTTACACCTTTCTTAGTCCCTATTCCAGGTTTTAAAGCTACTTATTCCCCTCTAAGCATTGCTTTAGCTGTAACCCACATATTTAGACATGAAGTATTTTGTGACCATTCACTTTGAAATATTTTAAGCTATTTAGCTTAAAAATATTTGAGAATTTTCTGTATACCTTATTGTTGAGTTCTTATTTAATTTCATTGTGTTAAAAAAAATAGTGCATTTTATATTTTGACTCTGATAACTAGAAAGATTTTTTTTATGGCTCAGCATATAGTATATTTTAGTGAATGGTGTATGTGTTCTTAAGAAGAAAGGACATGGGCTTCCCTGGTGGTCCAGTGGGTAAGGACACTGCCTTGCAGTGCAAGGGGCGCCGGTTCGTGCCCTGGCCTCGGAAGATCACACGTGCCATGGAGCGGCTGGACCGATGTGTCCAATTACCAAGCCGGAGCTCTGGAGCACATGCACCCAGAGCCGGTGCTCTGCGACAACAGAGGCCACCGTGATGGGAGGCCCACACGGACCAAAGAACAAAGATGGATGAAAATAGACAAATGAAAGACCAATAGAAGTGGCCCGCCTGCTCCCCTCCCTCCCCACCCCACCTCCCCATAAATAAATAAATAAATAAATAAATCTTTGAAAAAAAAAAGAAGAAAGGACATTATACAGTTGTTTGGTATAATGTTCCAAAGGTATCAATTATGGCAGGTCCATTGTTACGATTGTTCAGATCTTCTGCATAACTACTAAATTTTCATTTACTTTTTCTGAGAGAAACACTCCTCTGAGAGAGGAGTGTTAAAATATCCATCTACGATTATGGATTTGAGTATTTTATGATTATCTTTTTAAAAATTTCTATGATCTGAAATGATAATCTTTATTTCATTGCTGATATGATAATCCCCCTTGCAAAATTTATGATTTGATAATCTTTTTCAGTTTTATTAATCTTTCAGATAGTCATTATTACTTTTTAACATTACCTTATTTCCTTTTTTCTATTTGATTTCTGCTCTTATTTTTAACAATATTTTCAATTCTATTAACTTAGAGCTTAATTTTCTCTTTTTCTCTAAATTTTAAGCTAGAAAATTAGATTATTCATTTACACCTTTCTTAGTCCCTATTCCAGGTTTTAAAGCTACTTATTCCCCTCTAAGCATTGCTTTAGCTGTAACCCACATATTTAGACATGAAGTATTTTGTGACCATTCACTTTGAAATATTTTAAGCTATTTAGCTTAAAAATATTTGAGAATTTTCTGTATACCTTATTGTTGAGTTCTTATTTAATTTCATTGTGTTAAAAAAAATAGTGCATTTTATATTTTGACTCTGATAACTAGAAAGATTTTTTTTATGGCTCAGCATATAGTATATTTTAGTGAATGGTGTATGTGTTCTTAAGAAGAAAGGACATGGGCTTCCCTGGTGGTCCAGTGGGTAAGGACACTGCCTTGCAGTGCAAGGGGCGCCGGTTCGTGCCCTGGCCTCGGAAGATCACACGTGCCATGGAGCGGCTGGACCGATGTGTCCAATTACCAAGCCGGAGCTCTGGAGCACATGCACCCAGAGCCGGTGCTCTGCGACAACAGAGGCCACCGTGATGGGAGGCCCACACGGACCAAAGAACAAAGATGGATGAAAATAGACAAATGAAAGACCAATAGAAGTGGCCCGCCTGCTCCCCTCCCTCCCCACCCCACCTCCCCATAAATAAATAAATAAATAAATAAATCTTTGAAAAAAAAAAGAAGAAAGGACATTATACAGTTGTTTGGTATAATGTTCCAAAGGTATCAATTATGGCAGGTCCATTGTTACGATTGTTCAGATCTTCTGCATAACTACTAAATTTTCATTTACTTTTTCTGAGAGAAACACTCCTCTGAGAGAGGAGTGTTAAAATATCCATCTACGATTATGGATTTGTGTATTTTACTATTATTTTTTAATGATATGATCATTGTATGTTTCAAACAGAGGTTGTAAATTAGTGACTCTTTTTCTTAGTGAATTGGTCCTTTTATCATTATGGAAATCATGGTTTATATCTGACAACACCATCTATCCTGAAGTTTATTGTCTGTTATTAACTTAGATATACTTTCTTTAGTTTATGCTTCCATACCTCTAATTTTTCTATCTGTTTAATTTCACTGTTTGTATTTAAAATCAGTTTCCTATAAATAGCCCAGAGTTGGATCTTGCATTTATTCAATATTATGATCCATCCTTTAATTGAAGTCTGAGCCACTTACATTTCTGTAATAACTGATATGGTTATTTTTACACCAACTATTTTAGTGTTTTTTCTTTTCTTTCTTTTTTTTTTTTTTTCCAATTGTCTTATATGGTTTACATGTTCTTTATTCTTTTATGCATTCTTTTGGGTAAACTGAAGATTTTATGTTCTACTAATTCCCCTCTGTCGACTTTTTAGCTACAAACATTTCTAAAAGACAGCTTTAAGTATTATATATCTTTAAGGCATTACAATCTATATTCAAATAGTGTGCTACTTCACTGACAATGTAAAAAGCCTTACAACACTGTAAATCTTGTCTTCATACTTTTGTTGGCATATATTTTACTTATCTATGTACTTTGACCTCCAAAATGTATTGTTATTTTTATCACGTTAAACAATTAATAGACTTTTAAAAATTTAAATTATGTGTGTATGTAAAATATAGAAAAAGATGTCAGTTATAATATACCCAAATAGTTACCTCTTTTTTGTGTTCTTAATTGCTTTCTGCTTATACTGACTTTTATATGATATTTTACTTCAGATTCAAGAATATCTTTTTTAGCATCTCCCACAGGTCATATATAGAGTGGTGGAGTGCCCAGTTGCATCCAATTCTTATTGTTTAGTCACTAAGTTGTGCGTGACTCTTTGGTGACTCTATGAGCCTTTCAGGCTCCTCTTCCATGGGATTTTCCCAGCAAAAATACTTGAGGGGTTGTCATTTCCTAATCCTACTTCCCAATCCAAGGATTGAACCCCTGTGTCTTGCATTAGCAGGCAGATTCTTTACCAATATGTACTGGGGAAAAAAAAAAAAAAACTTCAATTTTTATTCTGTGTCAAATGTTTCTCATCTTAACTTTTAAAGAAACATTTATAAGGTACAGAATTCAAGTTTTTATGAACTAAATGTTTGCTTCTCCTCTAATTCATTTGTTAAAGTCCTAAGTCCCAGTGTGATGGTATTGGGACATGTGGCCTTTGAGAGGCAATTAAAGTTAGATTAAGTAATGGGGGGCAGGGGCGCTTCCCAATGGGATGAGTGGAGAGGGAGAGAGACTTATGTATTTCTACACTGACAGTGTGAGGTTATAGGTTAGTTGTTGGCAAGTCAGGAGCCAAATCAGCCAGCAATTTGGTCTTATGGTGCCCAGTTTCCAGAATCGTGGTTAATAAATCTGGTTCTTATCCCATTGTCTACAGTGTTTTGCTATGGCACCCTGAGTGACAAATACAGATTTTGTTATTGAGACATTGAGTGCTACTAAAATGAATACCTAAATATGCAAGCAGCTTCGGAGTCAGGCAATGGGTAGAAGTTGGAAGATTTTTGATGTACATGTTAGAAACATGGACACCAAGACTGGTTCTGGTGAAGGCTTTTGCATGTAGAGATTTAGTTTTCTCAAGACCAGTTCTTGAAAATACTGTAAAGGGAATTCTTCTTGAACTTTAAGATCTGATGGAATTTTCCTTGCTAGGTTTTTGGCCTATTTGGGACCTGTTACTTGTTCCTTTTTATCTATTTCTCCATTTTGAAATGGGAATGTCTATCTTAAGCCTATCCCAGATTGCTAATTTGGAAACACATGACTTACCTAGTTCAGAGCTGGATAGGGATTTTGCCTTAGGTTGTACAGTATCTCAAGTTTCACCATGTTTGATATTTAGATGAAACTTTTATTTCAGACTTTCGAGTTAATGCTGCAGTGAGTTAAGATTTTGGGTGCTCTTGGGATAGAATGAATGCGTTTGCATTTGAGAAAGACATGAACTTTGTGAAGCTCAGTGAACAATGAACTGACTATGGAGTCTCTCAAAATTTCTGTGTTGAAGCTTTCATCCCTGATGTGATAATATTTGGACATTTGGCCTTTGGGAGTTAATAAAGTTTAGATTAGGTCATGAAGAGAAGACTATTTTATGATGGCCTCATAATAAGAGGAAGAGAGAGAATAGGAAACTTTGTGTGAGTACATAGCAAGAAGGCAGCTTTTCACAAGCCAGGAAGAGCGATCTCAGCCTTCACTTTGATCCTGGACTTCCCAGTTTCCAGAACTAAGAAAAACAAATGTTGTTTCACCTATTCAGTTTATAGTAATTTGTTGCAGCAGTCCAAGTAGGCTACTACACAGATTTTATTCTTTAAGCAATTTAAAGGTGTCTTTCAAATGTCTTCAAGTCTCTTGTTTTCAATAGGTCAACGTGATTTGTGTAGCTGCTCCCCTACAGGAACAATCTTTTACTTTGGCTTTCAGTAGCTGGGCCACAATGTTCCTGAATGAGGTTTCTTCCCTTTGTTTTGTTCTTTTGGTATTCTTTTTTTCCTGCCTGATTTCTTGAATATGAAATTAATATCTTTCAACAATTTGGGAATATTCTAAGCCAATATATCTTAAAGTAGTTTGCCTTCCTTATTCTCATTCCTTTATCTTTTTTTCTTTACAAACTTTTGATGTACATGTTAGAAACATGGACACCAAGACTTCTTGAACATGTAGAGATTTAGTTTTCTCAAGACCAGTTCTTGAAAATACTGTAAAGGAATTCTTCTTGAACTTTAAGATCTGATGGAATTTTCCTTGCTAGGTTTTTGGCCTATTTGGGACCTGTTACTTGTTCCTTTTTATCTATTTCTCCATTTTGAAATGGGAATGTCTATCTTAAGCCTATCCCAGATTGCTAATTTGGAAACACATGACTTACCTAGTTCAGAGCTGGATAGGGATTTTGCCTTAGGTTGTACAGTATCTCAAGTTTCACCATGTTTGATATTTAGATGAAACTTTTATTTCAGACTTTCGAGTTAATGCTGCAGTGAGTTAAGATTTTGGGTGCTCTTGGGATAGAATGAATGCGTTTGCATTTGAGAAAGACATGAACTTTGTGAAGCTCAGTGAACAATGAACTGACTATGGAGTCTCTCAAAATTTCTGTGTTGAAGCTTTCATCCCTGATGTGATAATATTTGGACATTTGGCCTTTGGGAGTTAATAAAGTTTAGATTAGGTCATGAAGAGAAGACTATTTTATGATGGCCTCATAATAAGAGGAAGAGAGAGAATAGGAAACTTTGTGTGAGTACATAGCAAGAAGGCAGCTTTTCACAAGCCAGGAAGAGCGATCTCAGCCTTCACTTTGATCCTGGACTTCCCAGTTTCCAGAACTAAGAAAAACAAATGTTGTTTCACCTATTCAGTTTATAGTAATTTGTTGCAGCAGTCCAAGTAGGCTACTACACAGATTTTATTCTTTAAGCAATTTAAAGGTGTCTTTCAAATGTCTTCAAGTCTCTTGTTTTCAATAGGTCAACGTGATTTGTGTAGCTGCTCCCCTACAGGAACAATCTTTTACTTTGGCTTTCAGTAGCTGGGCCACAATGTTCCTGAATGAGGTTTCTTCCCTTTGTTTTGTTCTTTTGGTATTCTTTTTTTTTTCCTGCCTGATTTCTTGAATATGAAATTAATATCTTTCAACAATTTGGGAATATTCTAAGCCAATATATCTTAAAGTAGTTTGCCTTCCTTATTCTCATTCCTTTTTCTGTTGCCCCACTTTACATAAGATAGATCTCTTTATATTTGTCACTCTATCTATCAAATGGCTCTTTGTGACCTCAATATCTTAAATGGTTGACTGAATATAGACTTGGAATTTCAGATGATATGAAAGACAGTTACCATATAAAATCTTCATTCTTTCAAACCCCATCCAAATGTCTTCTAAACTATTTCTAAAAAAAAAAAAAAAGTCTTCCCCTGGTGGTTCAGTGGGTAAGGACACCGCCTTGCAGTGCAAGGGGCGCTGGTTCGATCCCTGGCCTGGGAAGATCCCACGTGCCGTGGAGCGGCTGGACCGATGTGTCCAATTACCGAGCCGGAGCTCTGGAGCGCGTGCACCCAGAGCCAGTGCTCTGCAACAACAGATGCCACCGCAATGGGAGGCCCGCAGGAGCCAAAGAACAAAGACACATGAAAATAGAGAAATGAAAAACCAATAGAAGTGGTCCGCCTGCTCCCCTCCCTCCCCAACCCGACCCACACCCAAAATAAATAAATAAATAAATCTTAAAAAAAAAAAACCTTTTTCTAAAAGTAAAGCTGCATTTTGCTCTGTCAAAACAAAAACTGAGTCACTGCTTACAAAAATTTAGCAACTATTCTGCAATCACTTGATCAAATAAAACACTGAAGTTTGTCACTAACTCAGAACTAAATGCAAAAAATGATAATCAAAACTTAGGTAGTAATTTTACCATTGATGAGCGTTTGATTTTCTCATGCAATCTAATTGCTTTTCCTTTCCCACAATCACCACAATATGGGATGACGTTTCACCTATTCAGTTTATAGTAATTTGTTGCAGCAGTCCAAGTAGGCTACTACACAGATTTTATTCTTTAAGCAATTTAAAGGTGTCTTTCAAATGTCTTCAAGTCTCTTGTTTTCAATAGGTCAACGTGATTTGTGTAGCTGCTCCCCTACAGGAACAATCTTTTACTTTGGCTTTCAGTAGCTGGGCCACAATGTTCCTGAATGAGGTTTCTTCCCTTTGTTTTGTTCTTTTGGTATTCTTTTTTTTTTCCTGCCTGATTTCTTGAATATGAAATTAATATCTTTCAACAATTTGGGAATATTCTAAGCCAATATATCTTAAAGTAGTTTGCCTTCCTTATTCTCATTCCTTTTTCTGTTGCCCCACTTTACATAAGATAGATCTCTTTATATTTGTCACTCTATCTATCAAATGGCTCTTTGTGACCTCAATATCTTAAATGGTTGACTGAATATAGACTTGGAATTTCAGATGATATGAAAGACAGTTACCATATAAAATCTTCATTCTTTCAAACCCCATCCAAATGTCTTCTAAACTATTTCTAAAAAAAAAAAAAAAGTCTTCCCCTGGTGGTTCAGTGGGTAAGGACACCGCCTTGCAGTGCAAGGGGCGCTGGTTCGATCCCTGGCCTGGGAAGATCCCACGTGCCGTGGAGCGGCTGGACCGATGTGTCCAATTACCGAGCCGGAGCTCTGGAGCGCGTGCACCCAGAGCCAGTGCTCTGCAACAACAGATGCCACCGCAATGGGAGGCCCGCAGGAGCCAAAGAACAAAGACACATGAAAATAGAGAAATGAAAAACCAATAGAAGTGGTCCGCCTGCTCCCCTCCCTCCCCAACCCGACCCACACCCAAAATAAATAAATAAATAAATCTTAAAAAAAAAAAACCTTTTTCTAAAAGTAAAGCTGCATTTTGCTCTGTCAAAACAAAAACTGAGTCACTGCTTACAAAAATTTAGCAACTATTCTGCAATCACTTGATCAAATAAAACACTGAAGTTTGTCACTAACTCAGAACTAAATGCAAAAAATGATAATCAAAACTTAGGTAGTAATTTTACCATTGATGAGCGTTTGATTTTCTCATGCAATCTAATTGCTTTTCCTTTCCCACAATCACCACAATATGGGATGACAGGGAACTGACAAGCAACAACAACAAAAAAAAACGACAATGATAAAATCATCCATGATATTTACATTGTTTGCCTTCAGAAGTCAGATATAATGTGCTTATCTTATCCCTCTACATGACTTACTTGTCTGTTGAATTCTTTCTATTCATCCCTGTCACATGTCTACTGGACATTAAACAATTACCTTAACTCCACTTCACAGCTGTCATGCCATTCTGGTACTTAATTATATCTCTCCACTCAAAGTCTTATCACTTATCTCTTCAGTTACTCCATTCAAGTCTATTTCTTAACCTTACATTATACTTGATGCACCGTCAAACTTTCTACTTTTATAACAGTTTCAGATCATCAGGGTTTTTTTAAATGTTACAACCTGCATGTGTATACTGGCTTTTCTAAAATGTTTGACAGTTTTATGAACTGGCATTTCTTGTAAGGCCTACTGCTGTCGACTTACAGAATCCTTTTATAAGGAAAGTATTAATGTATTATAGAAATAGCAATATCAGAAATAAGCAGTGAAAATCTATTTCTTGAAGGTTTACTCATCTGAGAATCACAAACAATATAGTACCAGTAAAATATTTAAAAACATTTTATCTTTCTGAAGTACTGCAGAACTTACTTTATTTAATATTCAATATATCTCCCTAGGACAAAAGAACTATTTTATGTGGAACCCAATTGCTAAGAACAGAAACAAGAAGCAATATATTTAACTGTTAATAGTACATGGTTCTACATGAACAGTTTTGCAGATGTATTATCTAGTATAAATTTTCCATACCTATAATCTAAAACATAGTTATTTAATTGTAGTAGAACTGTAATAATTCATAAAAGGCTTTACCAACAGGATGCATACATAGCAAAATGAAGGAGTCAGAATAAGTTTGTGAGTGTGTGTATGCATGTGTGTAAGTGAGTATGTATGTGTATGAGGCAGAGGTGAAGTAGAGGAAGTGAAAGGGGGATTTAATGACCACCAACAATGAGTCCAAGAGCCAATCCATCACTTCAGAGAACAAAACAAACAACAGAAAGCACAAACCAATAAGCAAGCAACTATTGATGTCAACCATCAATGTTATCATCATAAAACAAATGATAATTTATCAGTTTTACAATCTAGATATTATGCCTATTAAAGCTAGGCATGCCTGAGACTGTTTTTTACAATCAGCAAAACATCTTGTTTTTATATTTATCCTTGATATATGGGAGCTTTCACTTATAAATGGCTGGGTTATCTGATGGGAAATTGAACCAGCATCTTAAATTTTCACTACCTGATGTTATGGCTCAACATCACTATAAATCAATGGTGTTAATACTTGATGGCTACTGAATAAAACTATCAGCCTAACGCCATAACTTGTGACTTCACTTGATCTCTTATTGGAATTTCTTCACACAAATTAGGCAAAAGAAACTACTTATATTGGAGTAACTGCTTACCCTGCAATTCTTAATATAAATAATATAGTATAAAAATAAATATATTATGATTCCTATAATATAAAGTTTGATTCATATATATTTTCAATACCATAATTAACTTTGCTACCTATATTAGTTCTGTGATATGATTGAGTACTTCATGAATAATGAGTTATTGAAATTATCTACTTTTTTTTTCTTTTTTGCTGAGAACTCATGAGATCTCATATCTTAGCAACTTTGAAATACACAGTACAGTGTTGTTAACTATACTCATTGTACCCCTAGGAATTATTTACAATTGAAAGTTTGTATTTGTACTTTTTTTATTTTTTAATTTTGGCCTCTTTTTTTTTTTTTTAAAGATTATTTATTTTATTTTGGGCGGGGGTCGGGTTTGGGAGGGAGGGGAGTGGGCAGGCCACTTCTATTGGTCTTTCATTTCTCTATTTTCATCCATCTTTGTTCTTTGGCCTGTGTGGGCCTCCCATCGCGGTGGCGTCTGTTGTCGCAGAGCGCCAACTCTGGGCGCATGCGCTCCAGAGCTCCGGCTCGGTCATTGGACACATCAGTCCAGCCCCTCCGCGGTACGTGGGATCTTCCCAGGCCAGGGCTCGAACTGGCGCCCCTTGCACTGCAAGGCAGTGTCCTTATCCACTGGACCACCAGGGGAAGCCCTAATTTTGGCCTCTTTTATTGGTTTTTATTTATTTGTTTTCATCTCTCTTTATTCTTTGGCCCATGGGGCCTCCCATAGCAGTGGTCTATCTCATTGCAGAGCACCTGCTGTGGTTGCATGTGCTCTAAGAGCACTGGCTCCTAACTGGACACACAGGTCCAGCCCGTGGCACGTGGGATCTTCCTGGGCCAGGGATCAAACCGCACTGCAAGGCGGAGTCTTTACCCACTGGACCACTAGGGAAGCCCGTGGAATTTCCTACTTTTAACTTGTGCTCTATTCTTTTTCAAAGCTCTTATCAAATGAATAAAGAATATAAAGAGGTTTTCTACTCTGGAAAAGAAGACACCAAAACTTTCTTGCTCCCTCAGTATTATTCCAATTGTCCTTTTAATGTTATTATTATTGTTTAATCACTAGGTCATGTCTGACTCTTTTGCAGCTTAATGGACTGTAGCCCTCCAGGCTCCTCTGTCCATGGGATCTTCCAGGCAAGAATAATGGAGTGGGTTGTCATTTCCTTCTCCAGGTAATCTTTCTGACCGGGAATGGAACCTGTATCTCCTGCATTGGCAGGTGGGCTCTTTATCACTGAGCCACCAGGAAAGCCCATCCTTTTACTAGCAAACTTCTTTTAAAAATAAATTACATTTACTTTGGAGAAATATCTGTTTAGATCAAAGAAGACATTCACATAGGCAATAAGCACATGAAAAGATGCTCAACATTGCTTGTTATTAGAGAAAAGCAAATCAAAACTACAATCAGCTATCACCTCACACCTGTCAGAATGGCCATCATCAAAAAGTCTACAAACAGGGTTTTCCTGGTGGACCAGTGGGTAAGGACACCGCCTTGCAGCACAGGGGGCGCCGGTTCGATCCCTGGCCTGGGAGGATCCCACATGCAGTGGAGCGACTGGACTGATGTGTCCAACTACTGAGCCGGAGCTCTGGAGCACATGTGCCCAGAGCCAGTGCTCTGCAACTAGAGAGGCCACTGTGATGGGAGGCCCACACAGGCCAAAGAACAAAGATGGATGAAAATAGTTATACAAAAAACCAATAGAAGTCGCCAAAAAAAAAAAAAAAAAGGTCTATAAACAGTAAATGCTGGAGAGGATGTGGAGAAAAGGGAACTTTCTTGTACTACTGGTGGGAATGTAAATTGATACAGCTAGTATAGAAGGCAGTATGGAAATTCCTTAAGAAAAGAAACAAGCAAAAGAACCCCACCGTATGACCCAGCAATCCCACTGCTATGCATATATCCCAAGGAAACCAAAATTGAAAAAGACATGTATCCCATTGTTCATTGTACCACTATTTACAATAGCTAGAACATGGAGGCAACCTAGTTGTCCATCGATAGATACATGGATAATGAAGCTGTGGTACATATATACAGGAATATTACTCAACCATTCAAAGAAATACATTTTAAGTCAGTTCTAATGAGGTGGATGAACCTAGAACCTATTATACAGAGTCAGAGAGAGAAAGATGAATATCGTATACTAACACATATATACAGAATCTAGAAAAATAGTACTGAAGAATTTATATGCAGTGCAGCAATGCAGAAACAGACATAGAGAACGGACCTGTGGACATGAGGGGGAGGGAGCAGAAGATGAGATGTATGGAAAGAGTAACATGGAAACGTATTACCATATGTAAAATAAAAAACCAACAGGAATTTGCTGTAAATCTCAGGGAACTCAAACAGGGTTATTACTGGGTTCTGTAACTGCTGATTCATGTTATGTTTGGGAAAAAAAAAACATAATTCTGTAAAGCAATTATCCTTTAACTAAAAAAAAAAAAAAAATACACTTTAAAAAAGTAGAAAGCTACATTTACTCCATTCCTTCCACTAGATTAGCTAGAATTAGCATCATCAGAAATTCAACACAGGGATTTCCCTGGTGGTCCAGTGGTTAGGGCTTTGCTTCCAATGCAAGTGGTGCAGTCACTTCCAATGCAGTGGAGCGACTGGACTGATGTGTCCAACTACTGAGCCGGAGCTCTGGAGCACATGTGCCCAGAGCCAGTGCTCTGCAACTAGAGAGGCCACTGTGATGGGAGGCCCACACAGGCCAAAGAACAAAGATGGATGAAAATAGTTATACAAAAAACCAATAGAAGTCGCCAAAAAAAAAAAAAAAAAAGGTCTATAAACAGTAAATGCTGGAGAGGATGTGGAGAAAAGGGAACTTTCTTGTACTACTGGTGGGAATGTAAATTGATACAGCTAGTATAGAAGGCAGTATGGAAATTCCTTAAGAAAAGAAACAAGCAAAAGAACCCCACCGTATGACCCAGCAATCCCACTGCTATGCATATATCCCAAGGAAACCAAAATTGAAAAAGACATGTATCCCATTGTTCATTGTACCACTATTTACAATAGCTAGAACATGGAGGCAACCTAGTTGTCCATCGATAGATACATGGATAATGAAGCTGTGGTACATATATACAGGAATATTACTCAACCATTCAAAGAAATACATTTTAAGTCAGTTCTAATGAGGTGGATGAACCTAGAACCTATTATACAGAGTCAGAGAGAGAAAGATGAATATCGTATACTAACACATATATACAGAATCTAGAAAATAGTACTGAAGAATTTATATGCAGTGCAGCAATGCAGAAACAGACATAGAGAACGGACCTGTGGACATGAGGGGGAGGGAGCAGAAGATGAGATGTATGGAAAGAGTAACATGGAAACGTATTACCATATGTAAAATAAAAAACCAACAGGAATTTGCTGTAAATCTCAGGGAACTCAAACAGGGTTATTACTGGGTTCTGTAACTGCTGATTCATGTTATGTTTGGGAAAAAAAAAACATAATTCTGTAAAGCAATTATCCTTTAACTAAAAAAAAAAAAAAAATACACTTTAAAAAAGTAGAAAGCTACATTTACTCCATTCCTTCCACTAGATTAGCTAGAATTAGCATCATCAGAAATTCAACACAGGGATTTCCCTGGTGGTCCAGTGGTTAGGGCTTTGCTTCCAATGCAAGTGGTGCAGTCACTTCCAATGCAGTCACTGGTTGAAGAACTAAAATGCCAAATGCCTTGTGGCCATAAAACCAAACCATAAAACAGAAACAATATTGTAACAAATTCAATAAAGTTTTCTAAAATGATTTCCAGATTTTAAAAGTCATAATTTAAATTTATTTTAATTTTAATATTAAAAATTTGATATAATTGCCATGAATAAAATCTAGCTACAAAATAGATCTTTTCTTCCTTCTTTACTTAGTTTGATCACATTCAAAAACTTTTTCCCTGTTTTGGTTGGTATTGAACAGGGTAGTTCTATTCTTCCTAATGTTTTTTCTATAGCAATGGCTTTCCTTAACTTTCAATGTAAAATAATCCTCAAGCCTCATACTCATTATTTTCACTCCTGTTAAATTTAAATATCTTTAAAAATAAAAATATTTTAATTATCACCACATTACACACATCCTTTAAATACAGATCCAGCCTCAAATTTTTACCTGAGTCAAAGTTCACTTGCCATTCCTTAGTTGCTTGAGGAATCTCTCAGGTCAAATGCCTTCCATCACCTTGAGTTTAATATATCTAAAATTTATTTCCTTTTCAAAATCATATCCCTTCCAGTTTTCTGATTTTCTCTAATGTTACAATCATTTATAATGCTTTGCCAAGGTTAAAAAAGTCAAGGTCATGCTCTAGTCTCTCAACATCTGCCCGCTGTGTGTTTGAATTTTCCTCTCATGATCCAGTTTAAAATTTTTTCCACTGCCTCTAGCCGATACTAATCAATCCAATACTGGGCAATTGTCAATGTCAGTGCATTCAAAAACATTCAGGGGCTACATATTATCTACCAAAGGTCTACAAAATCCTCTAAAATGTGCCTCCACATTATTTTCCCAGCCTGCCCACCAGAGTTTTCCTTATGCCACCTAAGTCCAAATATATGCTGATTCATGTTATGTTTGGGAAAAAAAAAACATAATTCTGTAAAGCAATTATCCTTTAACTAAAAAAAAAAAAAAAATACACTTTAAAAAAGTAGAAAGCTACATTTACTCCATTCCTTCCACTAGATTAGCTAGAATTAGCATCATCAGAAATTCAACACAGGGATTTCCCTGGTGGTCCAGTGGTTAGGGCTTTGCTTCCAATGCAAGTGGTGCAGTCACTTCCAATGCAGTCACTGGTTGAAGAACTAAAATGCCAAATGCCTTGTGGCCATAAAACCAAACCATAAAACAGAAACAATATTGTAACAAATTCAATAAAGTTTTCTAAAATGATTTCCAGATTTTAAAAGTCATAATTTAAATTTATTTTAATTTTAATATTAAAAATTTGATATAATTGCCATGAATAAAATCTAGCTACAAAATAGATCTTTTCTTCCTTCTTTACTTAGTTTGATCACATTCAAAAACTTTTTCCCTGTTTTGGTTGGTATTGAACAGGGTAGTTCTATTCTTCCTAATGTTTTTTCTATAGCAATGGCTTTCCTTAACTTTCAATGTAAAATAATCCTCAAGCCTCATACTCATTATTTTCACTCCTGTTAAATTTAAATATCTTTAAAAATAAAAATATTTTAATTATCACCACATTACACACATCCTTTAAATACAGATCCAGCCTCAAATTTTTACCTGAGTCAAAGTTCACTTGCCATTCCTTAGTTGCTTGAGGAATCTCTCAGGTCAAATGCCTTCCATCACCTTGAGTTTAATATATCTAAAATTTATTTCCTTTTCAAAATCATATCCCTTCCAGTTTTCTGATTTTCTCTAATGTTACAATCATTTATAATGCTTTGCCAAGGTTAAAAAAGTCAAGGTCATGCTCTAGTCTCTCAACATCTGCCCGCTGTGTGTTTGAATTTTCCTCTCATGATCCAGTTTAAAATTTTTTCCACTGCCTCTAGCCGATACTAATCAATCCAATACTGGGCAATTGTCAATGTCAGTGCATTCAAAAACATTCAGGGGCTACATATTATCTACCAAAGGTCTACAAAATCCTCTAAAATGTGCCTCCCACATTATTTTCCCAGCCTGCCCACCAGAGTTTTCCTTATGCCACCTAAGTCCAAATAATATTAAATGAAGTTTAAATGAGGAAAATTTTCTATGTACATAATCTGTATCCTATCCCCCTTGGAAAATGACATTCTGTTTATCCTTCATTTTTACATATTTAAGTTGAATCTATAATTCAAGACCTACTACAAATATTGTTTCCTCCACTATGCCTAAGCAATGCCACCCTTACTTCCTTAATCCCTCAACAAATAGTATTGTCATGTGGACTGTCCTTAAGGACAGTCTGCCTTCAATATATTATATATAAAACTTAGTAACATTCTGCTGCATTATACTTCCAATTGGACTTAAGAATAGCCTATAATATTTGTATCTGCTACCACCTTACCACACTTAGTGTAGGGTCTCAAATATTTATTGAATGAATAACTCAATTGACTGAAATTCCTTGTGTTAATTTTATGTCTCAACTTGACTTGGCAATATGGTATCCAGAAATTTGTTCAGACCTTATCCTAGGCGTGTCTTTGAGGGTGTTTCTGGATGAGATTTGAGTTGGTAGACAGGGTAAAGAAGATTGTCTTCCTAATATGGGTTAGGTTCATTGAATCAGCTGAAAACAAGAATAAGGAAAAAGGTTGACTAAGATGAAATTCCTCCTAACTATTAGTGTCCGAGTATCAGTCTTTTCCTGACTCTAGACTAAAAGGAAAAAGTAGCACTTCACTCATGAAAAAACAGAGAATAGACATAAAGACATTGTAGAGACCGAACAGTGGGAGAGAGGCATGGAGGGAGTAACATGGAAACCTATACTGTCATGTGTGGAAAAGATAGCTATTGTCATTGTGCTAGGGGAATAGGAGTACCTACAACCACTTGGGGCGATGGTCTGGAGGGATGGGAGAGGGGGAACTGGGTTGGGGGAGGGTCCAGGGATATGCATATGAATGATCTGGGAACATACATGTAAAAAATAAAAAAAAAAAAAAAAACACACTTGGGTATTCTGATAATATAATCAAGCTACGTGTATGAATAAACATTGAGTGTAGTATTTGAAAAAAAAAAAAAAAAAGTAGCACTTCTTGGATCTTGAGTCTGCCAGCCTTCAGACTGGATCTTACACCATCAGCCTTCCAGAGTCTTCAGATAGTGACACTGCTCATTCTCCATAATCATGTGACCCAGTTCTTTATAATAAATCAATCTCCTTATCTCTGTGTCTTATTGATCTATTTCAATTTTCAATTTTATTGAGATAAAATTGACGTATAACATTTTGTTAAAGCATATAAAATAATGAGTTGATGTATGTGTACATTGCAAAGTGATTACCAAAATATGTTTGGTAACACCGTCTCCTCACATAGTTACAATTTTTCTTTCTTGTGATGAGAACTTATAATATCTACTCTCTAAGTAACTCCCAAATATACAATAAAGCAATTTTGGAAAAACCTGAGAGGTCTAAAATTAGGAATCAGTTTTTCTTTAATGGAAAGTAGGTTTTTATTATGCTTTGGAAATAACTTGTATTGCTCAATTAGTTACTTGATGCTTAGCCATAAAATGATTTCAATTACAATTAAATCACTCAGACAGAAGAAACACTTAAAAGTTGTCAAATAATGCTAATTGTTATAAGGGATAATATATAGTTTAATAAAACAAATTGGATTTTTGAAGTTTCAGCATGCTATTACCAAAAAAGTAAGAATATATTACAAAATATTTTCTTTTTTTTAATGTCACTTTTGAACTCTATGGAACTCAGTTACACTTCATTTTTATTCAGCATATATACTTTTTTCTTCACCAAATACATCATCTAAATAAAGAGCCGCACAAAAGATCTTTTTTTTAAATCTTCATGGAACATTGTAGCATATAGTACTCTTCTGTCCAGAGCGCTTTTTCCTCAGTCATTCCAAATTTCCCTAAACACATTTAAATTCCCAGCATCATCATACTCCACTCAGTAAAACCTTACACACAAGGTTAGTTTGAGCATCAGTCGGTGTGGGTATGGATTTGAATTTCCCTTTCTATCAAATTCACCCCCTTGACAGGTCACCATTTTATTTTCTAAAGGAATGTGTAGTCAAACATTGAGATGACAGGAGGTGAATTCAGTGTAAAAATGTGCTAGCTATATCATAGAATATCTTAACTAAGAATGTCTTAGAAATAACAAATCAATCATTTGTAAAAGTATTGTCTATACAGTGCTTTTAAAACTTTTTGGACTAGAGATTATCCAGAAACAGAGCAAAGGCCCCCAGTGATCAATCTCATAGTCCATTCCTAATCTTTTAAGCAGAGTGGAGAGTATCATATATATTTGGTTATATTAATTAGAGACCTTTTTCCATAAACATAATTGGAGAAAAAATTTAATATATATCTACTATATTAATAAAGGTATGATACTGTAGGTTGGCAATAGGGAGTTGGATATATGTGTTTGTACAATAATATATATTTTCCTCAAAATCTTGGTATTTTCTGTAAGTTAAAATGCTGCTAAAGTGTGCATATATCTGTCACTAAACACTACTATACCCAAAATATTTCAAATTGCTGACTATAAAGAAAATTAAACTAACAATAATTCCCTTTCAAAAATAGAAAAATGATAGCCATTGGGAGCAAGGACCAGTCCTACCCTCAATGTGCTGACTTCCAAGTATCTTTAACCCACACTGCAATATTTGCATTTGTGCATGTGCAGCAGAGGTTTTGCCATACTAACGAGTATGATGGGTAGCAGATTTCTTCACAGAAGACACAGTTAAAATTCTCTGTACAGTATGGAAATAAGTTAATTTAAACTTTCTATGTGAAATCTCTTTTTCAGTATTAATAATATGGAGGCTGATGAGTTTTAACTACATATTTTCAAAAGCAATCTTCTATTTGACTTTTTCTTCACCAAATACATCATCTAAATAAAGAGCCGCACAAAAGATCTTTTTTTTAAATCTTCATGGAACATTGTAGCATATAGTACTCTTCTGTCCAGAGCGCTTTTTCCTCAGTCATTCCAAATTTCCCTAAACACATTTAAATTCCCAGCATCATCATACTCCACTCAGTAAAACCTTACACACAAGGTTAGTTTGAGCATCAGTCGGTGTGGGTATGGATTTGAATTTCCCTTTCTATCAAATTCACCCCCTTGACAGGTCACCATTTTATTTTCTAAAGGAATGTGTAGTCAAACATTGAGATGACAGGAGGTGAATTCAGTGTAAAAATGTGCTAGCTATATCATAGAATATCTTAACTAAGAATGTCTTAGAAATAACAAATCAATCATTTGTAAAAGTATTGTCTATACAGTGCTTTTAAAACTTTTTGGACTAGAGATTATCCAGAAACAGAGCAAAGGCCCCCAGTGATCAATCTCATAGTCCATTCCTAATCTTTAAGCAGAGTGGAGAGTATCATATATATTTGGTTATATTAATTAGAGACCTTTTTCCATAAACATAATTGGAGAAAAAATTTAATATATATCTACTATATTAATAAAGGTATGATACTGTAGGTTGGCAATAGGGAGTTGGATATATGTGTTTGTACAATAATATATATTTTCCTCAAAATCTTGGTATTTTCTGTAAGTTAAAATGCTGCTAAAGTGTGCATATATCTGTCACTAAACACTACTATACCCAAAATATTTCAAATTGCTGACTATAAAGAAAATTAAACTAACAATAATTCCCTTTCAAAAATAGAAAAATGATAGCCATTGGGAGCAAGGACCAGTCCTACCCTCAATGTGCTGACTTCCAAGTATCTTTAACCCACACTGCAATATTTGCATTTGTGCATGTGCAGCAGAGGTTTTGCCATACTAACGAGTATGATGGGTAGCAGATTTCTTCACAGAAGACACAGTTAAAATTCTCTGTACAGTATGGAAATAAGTTAATTTAAACTTTCTATGTGAAATCTCTTTTTCAGTATTAATAATATGGAGGCTGATGAGTTTTTAACTACATATTTTCAAATTCTTCTTTGTAAGCAATCTCAGCTCATTATTTTGACTTTATTTTTTCACAAATGGATAAAAATGAAAAAACTCAATAAAAATTACTGAAATATATTTCCATATTATTCTCTGCAAATAAGCAAGTTGTGAATGATTGCAAGATGGATTATAAATCTTCCACTATCAATTAGCATACTGGGCAGAGTTTTATATAAACTCAAGGAGCCAAAATTAAGTGGTGTATGTGGCAGATGTGTGTTTTTTTTTTATAGTTATAAAATTCAGAATGTTTATAAAATCAATTATGGAGTCAAGATGAAAAAGAACTTATAAAATTATTATTAGGATTATGTTAATGTTCAATACAAATATTATATGACAATTAATACAATAAAAATAAGGTGAAGCTATGAAGCTATCCCTTCAAAACTGTTTCCTTTTTTCTTTATTTTCAGTGTCTCAATATTAATTTAATCAGCCAGATTCTTATTCTTACTGAGTATTTCTCCTGGCTCCTGCATTATCAGAAAGGTGGATATCAAATATGTTCAGCCACTCAGTCACCTCTGACTCAGTGTGGTCCAATGGACTCCATCAGGCACCTCTATCCATGGAATTTCAAGACAAGAATACTGGAATGGGTTGTCTTTCACTTCTCTGGGTGGGGAAAGGGGCGGGTTTTCCTGACCCAGGGATCAAACCCATGTCTACTGCTTGGCAGGCAGATTCACTGTGCTAAGATTGACTTAATGGTATTTTCTGTAAGTTAAAATGCTGCTAAAGTGTGCATATATCTGTCACTAAACACTACTATACCCAAAATATTTCAAATTGCTGACTATAAAGAAAATTAAACTAACAATAATTCCCTTTCAAAAATAGAAAAATGATAGCCATTGGGAGCAAGGACCAGTCCTACCCTCAATGTGCTGACTTCCAAGTATCTTTAACCCACACTGCAATATTTGCATTTGTGCATGTGCAGCAGAGGTTTTGCCATACTAACGAGTATGATGGGTAGCAGATTTCTTCACAGAAGACACAGTTAAAATTCTCTGTACAGTATGGAAATAAGTTAATTTAAACTTTCTATGTGAAATCTCTTTTTCAGTATTAATAATATGGAGGCTGATGAGTTTTTAACTACATATTTTCAAATTCTTCTTTGTAAGCAATCTCAGCTCATTATTTTGACTTTATTTTTTCACAAATGGATAAAAATGAAAAAACTCAATAAAAATTACTGAAATATATTTCCATATTATTCTCTGCAAATAAGCAAGTTGTGAATGATTGCAAGATGGATTATAAATCTTCCACTATCAATTAGCATACTGGGCAGAGTTTTATATAAACTCAAGGAGCCAAAATTAAGTGGTGTATGTGGCAGATGTGTGTTTTTTATAGTTATAAAATTCAGAATGTTTATAAAATCAATTATGGAGTCAAGATGAAAAAGAACTTATAAAATTATTATTAGGATTATGTTAATGTTCAATACAAATATTATATGACAATTAATACAATAAAAATAAGGTGAAGCTATGAAGCTATCCCTTCAAAACTGTTTCCTTTTTTCTTTATTTTCAGTGTCTCAATATTAATTTAATCAGCCAGATTCTTATTCTTACTGAGTATTTCTCCTGGCTCCTGCATTATCAGAAAGGTGGATATCAAATATGTTCAGCCACTCAGTCACCTCTGACTCAGTGTGGTCCAATGGACTCCATCAGGCACCTCTATCCATGGAATTTCAAGACAAGAATACTGGAATGGGTTGTCTTTCACTTCTCTGGGTGGGGAAAGGGGCGGGTTTTCCTGACCCAGGGATCAAACCCATGTCTACTGCTTGGCAGGCAGATTCACTGTGCTAAGATTGACTGGGAGGTTGCTGTAATTTTACAGAAGGGAAGATAGTGGTTGTTCATGTTTGGTTGCTAAGTCCTGTCTGACCCTTTGCATCCTCATGGACTGTGGCATGCCAGGCTTCTCTGTCCTCACCATTTCCTGAAGTTTACTCAAACTCATGTCCATTGACTCAGTGATGCCATACAACCATCTTGTCCTCTGTCATTCCCCACTCCTGTCTTCAGCCTTTTCCAGTACCAGGGTTTTTCTAGTGAGTCGTCTCTTCACATCAGGTGGCCAAAGTATTGGAGCTTCAGTTTCAGTATCAGTCCTTTCAATGAATATTCAGGATTGATTTCCTTTAGGATTGACTGGTTTGATCCCTTTACAGTTCAAGGGACTCTCAAGAGTCTTCTCCAACACCACAGTTCACTTTTGATACTTTTATCAATTCTTTGGCACTCAGCCTCCTTTATGGTCCAGCTCTCACCTCCATACATGACTACTGAGAAAACCATAGCTTTGACTATATGGACTTTTGTTAGCAAAGTGATGTCTTTGTTGTTTAATATGCTGTCCAGGTTTGTCATTGCTTTTCTTTCAAGGAGCAAAAGTCTTTTAATTTCATGGCTACAATCATCTACAATGATTTTGGAGCCTAAGAAAATAAAATCTATTACTGCTTCTACATTTTCTCTTTATTTGCTATGAAGTGATGGGACCAGATGCCATTATCTTAATTTTTAATCAAATATTATTTTTTTGGATTATGTTAATGTTCAATACAAATATTATATGACAATTAATACAATAAAAATAAGGTGAAGCTATGAAGCTATCCCTTCAAAACTGTTTCCTTTTTTCTTTATTTTCAGTGTCTCAATATTAATTTAATCAGCCAGATTCTTATTCTTACTGAGTATTTCTCCTGGCTCCTGCATTATCAGAAAGGTGGATATCAAATATGTTCAGCCACTCAGTCACCTCTGACTCAGTGTGGTCCAATGGACTCCATCAGGCACCTCTATCCATGGAATTTCAAGACAAGAATACTGGAATGGGTTGTCTTTCACTTCTCTGGGTGGGGAAAGGGGCGGGTTTTCCTGACCCAGGGATCAAACCCATGTCTACTGCTTGGCAGGCAGATTCACTGTGCTAAGATTGACTGGGAGGTTGCTGTAATTTTACAGAAGGGAAGATAGTGGTTGTTCATGTTTGGTTGCTAAGTCCTGTCTGACCCTTTGCATCCTCATGGACTGTGGCATGCCAGGCTTCTCTGTCCTCACCATTTCCTGAAGTTTACTCAAACTCATGTCCATTGACTCAGTGATGCCATACAACCATCTTGTCCTCTGTCATTCCCCACTCCTGTCTTCAGCCTTTTCCAGTACCAGGGTTTTTCTAGTGAGTCGTCTCTTCACATCAGGTGGCCAAAGTATTGGAGCTTCAGTTTCAGTATCAGTCCTTTCAATGAATATTCAGGATTGATTTCCTTTAGGATTGACTGGTTTGATCCCTTTACAGTTCAAGGGACTCTCAAGAGTCTTCTCCAACACCACAGTTCACTTTTGATACTTTTATCAATTCTTTGGCACTCAGCCTCCTTTATGGTCCAGCTCTCACCTCCATACATGACTACTGAGAAAACCATAGCTTTGACTATATGGACTTTTGTTAGCAAAGTGATGTCTTTGTTGTTTAATATGCTGTCCAGGTTTGTCATTGCTTTTCTTTCAAGGAGCAAAAGTCTTTTAATTTCATGGCTACAATCATCTACAATGATTTTGGAGCCTAAGAAAATAAAATCTATTACTGCTTCTACATTTTCTCTTTATTTGCTATGAAGTGATGGGACCAGATGCCATTATCTTAATTTTTTTGAATGTTGAGTGTCAAGCTAGCTTTTTTCACTCTCCTCTTTTATCTTCATTGAGAGGATCTTTAGTTCCTTGTGACTTTCTGCCACAATGGTGGTGCCATCTGTATATCTGAGGATATTGATATTTTTCCTAGCAATCTTGATTCCAGCTTGTGCTTAATCCAGTCTGACATTTCATGTGATGTACCCTGCATATAAGTTAAATAAGCAGGGTGACAATATACAGCTCTCCCAACTTGGGACCAATCTGTTGTTCCATGTTCAATTCTTAACTTTTGGTTCTTGACCTGAATTCAGGTTTCTCAGGAGTCAGGTAAGATGGTCTGGTATTCCCATCTCTGTACGAGTTTTCTATACAGTCAAAGGCTTTAGTGTAATCAATGTAGAAGTAGATGCTTTCCTTGAATTCTCTTCCTTCTATGATCCAACGGATGTTGGCAATTTGATATCTGGTTCCTCTGCCTTTTCTAAATCCAGTTTGTAAATCTGGAAGCTCTCAGTTCACATACTGTTGAAGTCTAGCTTGAAGGATTTTAAACATTACCTTGCTACATTTGAAATGAGTGCAGTAGTTTTAACATTCTTTGGCATTTTCCTTCTTTGAGACTGAAATGAAACCCTTTTCCAGTCATGTGGCCACTGCTGAGTTTTCCAAATTTGCCAGCATATTGAGTAGAGCACTTTAACAGCACCATCTCTTAGGATTTTAAATAGCCAAGCTGGAATTCTATCACCTTCACTAGCTTTTTCTGTAGTGCTTCTTCCTAAGGTCCACTTGACTTCTCACTCCAAGATGTCTGGCTCAAAGTGAGTGGTCATACCGTCATGGTTATCCAGGTCATTAAGATGTTTTTTGTATACTTCTTCTGTACAGCTCTCACCTCCATACATGACTACTGAGAAAACCATAGCTTTGACTATATGGACTTTTGTTAGCAAAGTGATGTCTTTGTTGTTTAATATGCTGTCCAGGTTTGTCATTGCTTTTCTTTCAAGGAGCAAAAGTCTTTTAATTTCATGGCTACAATCATCTACAATGATTTTGGAGCCTAAGAAAATAAAATCTATTACTGCTTCTACATTTTCTCTTTATTTGCTATGAAGTGATGGGACCAGATGCCATTATCTTAATTTTTTTGAATGTTGAGTGTCAAGCTAGCTTTTTTCACTCTCCTCTTTTATCTTCATTGAGAGGATCTTTAGTTCCTTGTGACTTTCTGCCACAATGGTGGTGCCATCTGTATATCTGAGGATATTGATATTTTTCCTAGCAATCTTGATTCCAGCTTGTGCTTAATCCAGTCTGACATTTCATGTGATGTACCCTGCATATAAGTTAAATAAGCAGGGTGACAATATACAGCTCTCCCAACTTGGGACCAATCTGTTGTTCCATGTTCAATTCTTAACTTTTGGTTCTTGACCTGAATTCAGGTTTCTCAGGAGTCAGGTAAGATGGTCTGGTATTCCCATCTCTGTACGAGTTTTCTATACAGTCAAAGGCTTTAGTGTAATCAATGTAGAAGTAGATGCTTTCCTTGAATTCTCTTCCTTCTATGATCCAACGGATGTTGGCAATTTGATATCTGGTTCCTCTGCCTTTTCTAAATCCAGTTTGTAAATCTGGAAGCTCTCAGTTCACATACTGTTGAAGTCTAGCTTGAAGGATTTTAAACATTACCTTGCTACATTTGAAATGAGTGCAGTAGTTTTAACATTCTTTGGCATTTTCCTTCTTTGAGACTGAAATGAAACCCTTTTCCAGTCATGTGGCCACTGCTGAGTTTTCCAAATTTGCCAGCATATTGAGTAGAGCACTTTAACAGCACCATCTCTTAGGATTTTAAATAGCCAAGCTGGAATTCTATCACCTTCACTAGCTTTTTCTGTAGTGCTTCTTCCTAAGGTCCACTTGACTTCTCACTCCAAGATGTCTGGCTCAAAGTGAGTGGTCATACCGTCATGGTTATCCAGGTCATTAAGATGTTTTTTGTATACTTCTTCTGTACATTTTTGCCAGTTCTTAATCTCTTCTGCTTCTTCTAGGTCAATAACATGTCTGTCCTTTATAGTGTCCATCTTTGCATGAAATGTTCCCTTAGTATCTCTAATTTTCTTGGAGAGATCGCCAATCTTTCTCATTCTATTGTTTTCCTCTAGTTCTTTGCATTGTTCATGTAGGAAGGCTTTCTTATCTCTCCTTGCTATTCTTTGTGATTCTGAATTCAGATGAGTACATCTTTCATTTTCTCCTTTGCCTTTTGCTTGTCTTCTTTTCTCAGCTATTTGTGAGGCCTCCTCAGACAGTCATTTGATAGACGATTGTAACCATCATCATTAATAGTAATAATAAAACAACAATAAGAGGTAATGTACCCAGAGAGTTGGGGCACAGAGTTTATGGCATAACTCAAACTTGAATTTATTTTGTCTTCCACTGTCCTTTTGAATGAATACAGTAAAGTGCAGTATTGCCCAGTGCTACAAAGAAAACGACCAGCCTTGTGACTTTTCTGCTCAATCCTAAATAGTAATCAGTTCTGCTTCCTCACAGGTTCATTCACTCAGAAATTAAAAGTAGGCAGAAATGTTAATCACATTAAACACAAATCAATTGTTATTTCAGATAAGACTTCTCCTTTCTCTCCCTTCCTCACTCTACAACCTGCCTTGAAAATAAGGTGCAATCAGCCTTTGATCCTTTGCTGACTCCCCCATTTTACTGAATTTTAGTTGCTCTTTAATTCCCAGAGTAGTTCAAAGGAAGGACAGTAGGGAAAAGAGGTAACCTGGCTGAGCCCTTCTCTGCTGGGTGTTTTCATAGGTCCTTTGAATGTTCCCAGTACTGTGAATCCTATGAATTCTCATACTGTGTAGGTGTGATATTTACTTTCCCTGTTGGCCACTCCTTTTCAGTGAGTCTCACAGGTGCACAGCTCCATACTATACTGGAGTCTACATATATGCCCTGAAGTTCCTCTTGGGCAGAACTTAAAATCAACTGACTACCCTTTCTGCCCCCGAGCCTTACATTTGCTCCCTTTGAAACACACACACGTCCTTTGCCATCCGTAATGAGAAATGAAACCCTGCTCTCACTTATCTCCTCCAGCAAAGCAATGTCTCAGCCCATGTATTGATTTCTAGATTTCTGGTTGAGAATGATATGTCTCAGAATTGTAGGTAAAATATACTAAGCTCCCTGAGTCTTTTCCTTGAAGTGCAATTTCAGTGTGCTTGACATGAGAAAGAGAGTAACATATATCTACCTCCTACTGGAGAAGAGAACGAGGCTTCACAAGATCTTTTTAAAGAATTTTTCTCAAATTGATCTCTTGACCTTTTTTATAGTTGCTTGGCGAGTGAGAAGTTTCAAGCATCATGGATACTGTTTTTGACTATTTTATTTGTAAACCCTTCATATCCTGAATTAATTTTGTGGCTTCATATCAATTACATCTTGTTGGAAAGTTAAATTTCAGCATGTTAAAGCACTGTTTCTGAGCATTTAAATTTTTTTGGTAGGCTCTGTTATATGAGTTTCACATATATCAATCCACTGACTCCTCACAATAACCCAGAATGGAAGAGATTATTATCTCAATGTCCTTTTGAATGAATACAGTAAAGTGCAGTATTGCCCAGTGCTACAAAGAAAACGACCAGCCTTGTGACTTTTCTGCTCAATCCTAAATAGTAATCAGTTCTGCTTCCTCACAGGTTCATTCACTCAGAAATTAAAAGTAGGCAGAAATGTTAATCACATTAAACACAAATCAATTGTTATTTCAGATAAGACTTCTCCTTTCTCTCCCTTCCTCACTCTACAACCTGCCTTGAAAATAAGGTGCAATCAGCCTTTGATCCTTTGCTGACTCCCCCATTTTACTGAATTTTAGTTGCTCTTTAATTCCCAGAGTAGTTCAAAGGAAGGACAGTAGGGAAAAGAGGTAACCTGGCTGAGCCCTTCTCTGCTGGGTGTTTTCATAGGTCCTTTGAATGTTCCCAGTACTGTGAATCCTATGAATTCTCATACTGTGTAGGTGTGATATTTACTTTCCCTGTTGGCCACTCCTTTTCAGTGAGTCTCACAGGTGCACAGCTCCATACTATACTGGAGTCTACATATATGCCCTGAAGTTCCTCTTGGGCAGAACTTAAAATCAACTGACTACCCTTTCTGCCCCCGAGCCTTACATTTGCTCCCTTTGAAACACACACACGTCCTTTGCCATCCGTAATGAGAAATGAAACCCTGCTCTCACTTATCTCCTCCAGCAAAGCAATGTCTCAGCCCATGTATTGATTTCTAGATTTCTGGTTGAGAATGATATGTCTCAGAATTGTAGGTAAAATATACTAAGCTCCCTGAGTCTTTTCCTTGAAGTGCAATTTCAGTGTGCTTGACATGAGAAAGAGAGTAACATATATCTACCTCCTACTGGAGAAGAGAACGAGGCTTCACAAGATCTTTTTAAAGAATTTTTCTCAAATTGATCTCTTGACCTTTTTTATAGTTGCTTGGCGAGTGAGAAGTTTCAAGCATCATGGATACTGTTTTTGACTATTTTATTTGTAAACCCTTCATATCCTGAATTAATTTTGTGGCTTCATATCAATTACATCTTGTTGGAAAGTTAAATTTCAGCATGTTAAAGCACTGTTTCTGAGCATTTAAATTTTTTTGGTAGGCTCTGTTATATGAGTTTCACATATATCAATCCACTGACTCCTCACAATAACCCAGAATGGAAGAGATTATTATCTCAATGATTCATATGAATGCACTTTTAGTAGAGAAAGATAGGAAGACATAAATTCCAGGAGATATTTAGGGGGTATAATCAGTAGTAAGACTTGATTAGATGTTAGAGATGATAGAGAGGATTGGTTATGGCTCTCAAAACACTTAGCAGCAATATCTGGTTGGATGAACTTGCTATCAAAGAAAAATTATTTTAAAAGTGCAGCATGAAAATCATTTATAGAGGGTTGAGTTGTGGGTACTCTTTGGACAGGAACTGCCAAAGGGTAGTGCCTACAAGTAGATTAGTTTTAAAATCTGAATTTCAGGAAAGACATGTGGGTATAAGTATTGATTTTAAATACATTAGTGTACATGTGTCCTGAAACTCTATTGATTAACCTCAAAAATCTGAAGTTACAAAATAAAAATAACAATGGCCTGAGCTGAAACCACTGGGAGCCATGTCATTCCAAGAGGAGATATTAGAAACAAACAAAAGAAGAGCCAAAGGAAAAGAGGTAAGAAGCTACAAGGAAAATAATATAAGACTGTTATGTGTTTAAATCTTTGGAGAGACTGAGTTGAAGGAGAGGGTGCCTATATGTAGAGGCAATGTCAACAAAATAAAGAATCAAAAAGACTGATGAGAAATTAGGAAGTACTTGGAACATTTAGCAAGAACAACTGTATTACAGACATACAGTAGGAGCTAGAGTACACTGGATGAGAATTGAACATGATATTTATTAGTTAAGATCTGTGCAGAAGGGCTTCCCTCATGGTCCCATGAGTAAGGACACCGCCTTGCAGTGCAAGGGGCGCCAGTTTGATCCCTGGCCTGGGAAGATGCCCATTTGATCCAGTGAGAAGTTTCAAGCATCATGGATACTGTTTTTGACTATTTTATTTGTAAACCCTTCATATCCTGAATTAATTTTGTGGCTTCATATCAATTACATCTTGTTGGAAAGTTAAATTTCAGCATGTTAAAGCACTGTTTCTGAGCATTTAAATTTTTTTGGTAGGCTCTGTTATATGAGTTTCACATATATCAATCCACTGACTCCTCACAATAACCCAGAATGGAAGAGATTATTATCTCAATGATTCATATGAATGCACTTTTAGTAGAGAAAGATAGGAAGACATAAATTCCAGGAGATATTTAGGGGGTATAATCAGTAGTAAGACTTGATTAGATGTTAGAGATGATAGAGAGGATTGGTTATGGCTCTCAAAACACTTAGCAGCAATATCTGGTTGGATGAACTTGCTATCAAAGAAAAATTATTTTAAAAGTGCAGCATGAAAATCATTTATAGAGGGTTGAGTTGTGGGTACTCTTTGGACAGGAACTGCCAAAGGGTAGTGCCTACAAGTAGATTAGTTTTAAAATCTGAATTTCAGGAAAGACATGTGGGTATAAGTATTGATTTTAAATACATTAGTGTACATGTGTCCTGAAACTCTATTGATTAACCTCAAAAATCTGAAGTTACAAAATAAAAATAACAATGGCCTGAGCTGAAACCACTGGGAGCCATGTCATTCCAAGAGGAGATATTAGAAACAAACAAAAGAAGAGCCAAAGGAAAAGAGGTAAGAAGCTACAAGGAAAATAATATAAGACTGTTATGTGTTTAAATCTTTGGAGAGACTGAGTTGAAGGAGAGGGTGCCTATATGTAGAGGCAATGTCAACAAAATAAAGAATCAAAAAGACTGATGAGAAATTAGGAAGTACTTGGAACATTTAGCAAGAACAACTGTATTACAGACATACAGTAGGAGCTAGAGTACACTGGATGAGAATTGAACATGATATTTATTAGTTAAGATCTGTGCAGAAGGGCTTCCCTCATGGTCCCATGAGTAAGGACACCGCCTTGCAGTGCAAGGGGCGCCAGTTTGATCCCTGGCCTGGGAAGATCCCATGTGCCATGGAGCGGCTGGACCGATGTGTCCAACTACTGAGCCAGAGCTTTGGAGCGCATCACCCACAGCCGGTGTTCTGCAAGGAAAGAGGCCCCTGCTATGAGAGGCCCACACAGGCCAAAGAACAAAGCTGGATGAAAATAAATAAATAAATAAGATGATTAAAGGGAAAGTTTAGAAAAGAGTGATTTATAAAAATGAGGATGCAGAGTAGAAAAAAATACAAAGGATCATATAGTATCTTAGAACTTAAACACAGGGCCCCATTGCCACTTCCGGACCTTATGGATCATGAGGCCTTGAGGAAGGACTGGTTACCAGCTTTAAGGCAAAAATAATTCTATATAAAGAGGCCACCTGAGAGAGGCGAGGTTTTCAGTCGAAACAGTCTGCCAAGAGTGCAGCTTCCCCACAGGTAAATGGATATTTTTATCCCACTTTGCTTCTGCCAAGCTTCCATGTGTGTCTCATGGTGGCAAAACTCAATTGAAAGCTGTAGGACAAGACAGTTCTGTGATGGAACCCATGTAGGTCACCCCGGATCTGGAGAGGCCAAGGTAAGGTACCCAGCATAAGTGTGATAAAAGGAAGTGCTAAAAGTTAGAGTGGACTCTTGTTTAAAAATGTGTCAGTAAGAAGGAAAAGAAGAAAATCAGCCACTACCAGAAATGCATGAGAGTTCAAAGAGGGGTTTCTAGGATAAGCAAGTATTGCACATATTAATAGGCTATAATAAAGAATTCCTTAGAGGAGGGGAGGTTGAAATATAGGGAGCAGAGCTATTCATTCATACATCAAAATTCCAGAGGAGAATGTGATGAGATCAAGAACAATGACTGAGGAACTGATATTAAACAGGAAGAGAGACATTTCTTAATCTGACATTTTAGAGGAAAAAAGGAAGGACACATACTTATGGAGGTATGTTTTATGTATGAGAAACAAAATAGAGGGATCAAAACTCCAAAAATATTTGCTTATAAAACCTCTTATTCATAATGGTAGAGAACACAGATTTTAATACTGATTCAATTCAGAATTTTGTTACAATGTGTGACAGAAGAAACATAGGGATGGTGGGCAAAGCAGATGTATTCGCTGAGAATATGAGAAAACTAAATGGAGAAAGCGTTTTGGTCAGAATTGACAGTGGAATGTATCTCTGGCATTGAGAAATTTCTGTTGAGTGCTTTAGGAGGAGGTGGCAGGAGAGCAGTGTTGAAGGTATTAAACCTGGAGATCTTAAGGCAGTGGTTCTTAAACATATTTTTAGCATAAAAGTGCTAAGGTTTAAAAACCCTGTATAAAGATACTGTCTTGATAAGTCCAGATTGACTCTGGCTTGTCTCTCCATAGAAAACTCGAATTAGACTGCTCCTAGAACTTGAAGTAAATGAAAGCTACTCTGTCGTGTCCGAATCTTTACAACCTCATGTACTGTAGCCCTCCAAGCTCCTCTGTCCATAGAATTCTCTAGGCAAGAATACTGGGGTGGGTTGCTATTCCCTTCTCCAGGGGATCTTCCCAAGAACTTCCCAACCCTTCCAAGGGTTGGAACCTGGGTTTCCTGTATTGTAGGCAGATTCTTTACCATCTGAGCCATCAGGGTAGTACTTCTCTGAAAACAGAGGCTTAAGGGCAGACCCTACTTGGAACTTAACTACTAGGTTGAAATCTAGATTGGAGGAGAGAATTGGGATGGAGAGGGAGACTGAGAGCATAAAGTTTTCAGTCTGTGACTAGGAGGTGATTTGACAGAGGAACAGGTTGAGGTCTATGTGGCCAATCCATCTTGAAGCAGTAGCAAAGCATCAGGAGAATGCCAAGCTTCTCTACTAGACCAGTATCTTTATAGCTACAGAGAAAGCAGTGTCTCTGAGAGTTCCAGTTTTCACTGAAGGCAAAATAAGATAAACGTGTTCTGTGGAAACATTGAAAAGATAGGAAAGATAGTTCGCAATCAAATGAGAATTGCAGGGAACCTGGAGGGGAAGTATGGAGTTAGGAGTGGGCATAATTTTTTGATGAACTCAGAATAAGTGATATAAAGTATGTCTAGTTTATTTTTTTCTTTTAAAACAAAGAAGTCAATATATTTTTGTGTGGTTTTGTTGCCGTTATTCATTTATGTTATATAATGAAGAGATACAGTGAAGATGAACACTCCTGTGTGAAAATTCATAAACTATAAATTTGAAAACCTATACTTTAAATGCATATAAATGAAGAAATAAACAGAAGTGATACATTTGCCCAAATATGATAGAAACTACCAGCAAATCACAAGATATCAGAGATGTTTTCCTAACACAAATTACAATATGAAAATGTACAAAATATGGTCTGATCAGAAGTAGCATCCGCATGAATGAATTTTGTAATTTTCATTCTGTTAATTCTGAGCATCTAGGAAATCTTTAATGCAGTTTGTAGATGGCTGTCTTACTCAGAAGGAAGACACAAGAGAAATTGCTAGTTTGAACTTAATTCTTTCCTCCACAAAAGGCTTATATGTAATGTCATCTTGACAGAAATTCTAAGTCGTAGTAACCATGATCCTATTAAAACTTGAAGTAAATGAAAGCTACTCCAAGCTCTCTGTCCATAGAATTCTCTAGGCAAGAATACTGGGGTGGGTTGCTATTCCCTTCTCCAGGGATCTTCCAAGAACTTCCCAACCCTTCCAAGGGTTGGAACCTGGGTTTCCTGTATTGTAGGCAGATTCTTTACCATCTGAGCCATCAGGGTAGTACTTCTCTGAAAACAGAGGCTTAAGGGCAGACCCTACTTGGAACTTAACTACTAGGTTGAAATCTAGATTGGAGGAGAGAATTGGGATGGAGAGGGAGACTGAGAGCATAAAGTTTTCAGTCTGTGACTAGGAGGTGATTTGACAGAGGAACAGGTTGAGGTCTATGTGGCCAATCCATCTTGAAGCAGTAGCAAAGCATCAGGAGAATGCCAAGCTTCTCTACTAGACCAGTATCTTTATAGCTACAGAGAAAGCAGTGTCTCTGAGAGTTCCAGTTTTCACTGAAGGCAAAATAAGATAAACGTGTTCTGTGGAAACATTGAAAGATAGGAAAGATAGTTCGCAATCAAATGAGAATTGCAGGGAACCTGGAGGGGAAGTATGGAGTTAGGAGTGGGCATAATTTTTTGATGAACTCAGAATAAGTGATATAAAGTATGTCTAGTTTATTTTTTTCTTTTAAAACAAAGAAGTCAATATATTTTTGTGTGGTTTTGTTGCCGTTATTCATTTATGTTATATAATGAAGAGATACAGTGAAGATGAACACTCCTGTGTGAAAATTCATAAACTATAAATTTGAAAACCTATACTTTAAATGCATATAAATGAAGAAATAAACAGAAGTGATACATTTGCCCAAATATGATAGAAACTACCAGCAAATCACAAGATATCAGAGATGTTTTCCTAACACAAATTACAATATGAAAATGTACAAAATATGGTCTGATCAGAAGTAGCATCCGCATGAATGAATTTTGTAATTTTCATTCTGTTAATTCTGAGCATCTAGGAAATCTTTAATGCAGTTTGTAGATGGCTGTCTTACTCAGAAGGAAGACACAAGAGAAATTGCTAGTTTGAACTTAATTCTGTCCTCCACAAAAAGGCTTATATGTAATGTCATCTTGACAGAAATTCTAAGTCGTAGTAACCATGATCCTATTAAAACTTTCCTGCAGGGCTTCCCCTGGTGGCCCAGTGGGTAAGGACACCACCTTGCACTGCAAGGGGCTCCGGTTTGATCCCTGGCCTGGGAAGATCCCACGTGCTGCGGAATGGCTGGACTGATGTGTCCAATCACTGAGCTGGAGCTCTGGAGCGCATGCGACGATAGAGGCCACCGCGATGGGAGGCCCACATGGGCCAAAGAACAAAGACAGATGAAAATAGAGAAATGAAAGACCAATAGAAGTGGCCCGCCCATCCCCCTCCCCCCCCACCCCACCCCCCAAAAGATAAATAAATAAAATAAATCTTAAAAAAAAAAAAAAACTTTCCTGCATTGTTTAAGAGAGAAAAGGGGAATTCTGACAGAGGAGACAGGCTTTTCAGGGGAAAAAGCAGAAACATTTTATTGTTATCTCAGACACAAACACACACACACAAAGAAAAAAAATCAAAGGAGATGAATGGAGGATGCTAAAAACATAATTCCGATCATACTTTTGCAAATAATGAAAATTTTAAAAAAAGGTAAGAAAAATAAGCTCTGTTGGGCAGAGGGTTCCCCAAAGATTGCAACAGTCAGAAGATATATAATAGATAAATGGAGGGCATGTTACTGAGACTGAGTCATGCTCCTCTGTGGACAGGACTACAACAGGGCAAGGAGTGACCTCACACTTTAATGGAGAAATAGTAGATAAAATAGAACATTCAGAAAAGGATTACAAGGATATTTAGAAATACTGATACCATATGCTGTAAGGAATGGTTAAGCATCTGTAGCAATGTAGTTAGTATCTCCCCAAGCAACGTCATCACCCCCTCTATTGGGTCTTGTTTCTCTAACTCCCCAGTGATATCTCCAGTATAACTCATACCTTCCTTGTTCACTTTTCAATGTTACAACAGTTTGATTTTCAGAGATTAAAAGAAATCCAGTCCAAACAGCATCTAGGAAATCTTTAATGCAGTTTGTAGATGGCTGTCTTACTCAGGAAGACACAAGAGAAATTGCTAGTTTGAACTTAATTCTGTCCTCCACAAAAGGCTTATATGTAATGTCATCTTGACAGAAATTCTAAGTCGTAGTAACCATGATCCTATTAAAACTTTCCTGCAGGGCTTCCCCTGGTGGCCCAGTGGGTAAGGACACCACCTTGCACTGCAAGGGGCTCCGGTTTGATCCCTGGCCTGGGAAGATCCCACGTGCTGCGGAATGGCTGGACTGATGTGTCCAATCACTGAGCTGGAGCTCTGGAGCGCATGCGACGATAGAGGCCACCGCGATGGGAGGCCCACATGGGCCAAAGAACAAAGACAGATGAAAATAGAGAAATGAAAGACCAATAGAAGTGGCCCGCCCATCTCCCTCCCTCCCCACCCCACCCCCCAAAAGATAAATAAATAAAATAAATCTTAAAAAAAAAAAAAAACTTTCCTGCATTGTTTAAGAGAGAAAAGGGGAATTCTGACAGAGGAGACAGGCTTTTCAGGGGAAAAAGCAGAAACATTTTATTGTTATCTCAGACACAAACACACACACACAAAGAAAAAAAATCAAAGGAGATGAATGGAGGATGCTAAAAACATAATTCCGATCATACTTTTGCAAATAATGAAAATTTTAAAAAAAGGTAAGAAAAATAAGCTCTGTTGGGCAGAGGGTTCCCCAAAGATTGCAACAGTCAGAAGATATATAATAGATAAATGGAGGGCATGTTACTGAGACTGAGTCATGCTCCTCTGTGGACAGGACTACAACAGGGCAAGGAGTGACCTCACACTTTAATGGAGAAATAGTAGATAAAATAGAACATTCAGAAAAGGATTACAAGGATATTTAGAAATACTGATACCATATGCTGTAAGGAATGGTTAAGCATCTGTAGCAATGTAGTTAGTATCTCCCCAAGCAACGTCATCACCCCCTCTATTGGGTCTTGTTTCTCTAACTCCCCAGTGATATCTCCAGTATAACTCATACCTTCCTTGTTCACTTTTCAATGTTACAACAGTTTGATTTTCAGAGATTAAAAGAAATCCAGTCCAAATAAGTAAAAAAGTGGTACCTCTTTCTGATTTCATAGGTTTTCTTCTCCCCACCTCAGATTTAAAATGACAATGACAAAAGAGAGGCATAGTCTGCTCCTTGTCATGTCTTTACCTGGTTCTTTACAAAAGTGAAAGTGTTAGTCACTCAATCCTGTCCAGCTCTTTGAGATCCCATGGACTGTAGCCCTGCCATGCTCCTCTGTCCATGGAATTCTCCAGGCCAGAATTCTGAAGTGAGTAGCCATTCCCTTCTCCAGGGGATCTTCCTGACTCAGGGATTGAACCCATTCTCCTGCTTTGCAGGAAGATTCTTTACTGTCTGAGCCTGGTTCTTTAATGCTTCCTTAAAGCAGAGAGTCCATACCACTAACGGACTTTCAGATTTGTGGTAAAAACAAAACTGTGTCTAACTTTAAAAGTAGGAGTATAAAAAAGAGAAGAAAGTAAATTTCATTTAATAGTATTTTATGATACAGAAAGAAACCCAGAAAACAAAAGCTATGAATTGGGAAGAGATAAATATAAATGAAATAGTGAGTAAAGTCCACATGATCATAAAGTAAAGTCCACGCTGGTTCTTCAAAATAAAATAATCCAAGGAAGAGAATGGCAGGGATTATGTGCACAAAGGACACAGAAACTATAGAAGAGTCAAGCAAAAACATGTGTGATACATTGGAAGGTTCCTGAATAACTAATTGTGGAAATATAACATGTAGTCACCATTAAATCTAGAGATGAAAGCACATGCCATGTTATTTACAATACAGTATGGTGGCTTTGGTTTTAAGACAACTACCAGTTAAGGAGTAAGAACATTTCGCAATGTACATAGTAAATGTTAAAATGAGAACATTTTACAGAAAAGGATTACAAGGATATTTAGAAATACTGATACCATATGCTGTAAGGAATGGTTAAGCATCTGTAGCAATGTAGTTAGTATCTCCCCAAGCAACGTCATCACCCCCTCTATTGGGTCTTGTTTCTCTAACTCCCCAGTGATATCTCCAGTATAACTCATACCTTCCTTGTTCACTTTTCAATGTTACAACAGTTTGATTTTCAGAGATTAAAAGAAATCCAGTCCAAATAAGTAAAAAAGTGGTACCTCTTTCTGATTTCATAGGTTTTCTTCTCCCACCTCAGATTTAAAATGACAATGACAAAAGAGAGGCATAGTCTGCTCCTTGTCATGTCTTTACCTGGTTCTTTACAAAAGTGAAAGTGTTAGTCACTCAATCCTGTCCAGCTCTTTGAGATCCCATGGACTGTAGCCCTGCCATGCTCCTCTGTCCATGGAATTCTCCAGGCCAGAATTCTGAAGTGAGTAGCCATTCCCTTCTCCAGGGGATCTTCCTGACTCAGGGATTGAACCCATTCTCCTGCTTTGCAGGAAGATTCTTTACTGTCTGAGCCTGGTTCTTTAATGCTTCCTTAAAGCAGAGAGTCCATACCACTAACGGACTTTCAGATTTGTGGTAAAACAAAACTGTGTCTAACTTTAAAAGTAGGAGTATAAAAAAGAGAAGAAAGTAAATTTCATTTAATAGTATTTTATGATACAGAAAGAAACCCAGAAAACAAAAGCTATGAATTGGGAAGAGATAAATATAAATGAAATAGTGAGTAAAGTCCACATGATCATAAAGTAAAGTCCACGCTGGTTCTTCAAAATAAAATAATCCAAGGAAGAGAATGGCAGGGATTATGTGCACAAAGGACACAGAAACTATAGAAGAGTCAAGCAAAAACATGTGTGATACATTGGAAGGTTCCTGAATAACTAATTGTGGAAATATAACATGTAGTCACCATTAAATCTAGAGATGAAAGCACATGCCATGTTATTTACAATACAGTATGGTGGCTTTGGTTTTAAGACAACTACCAGTTAAGGAGTAAGAACATTTCGCATAAGGTAGGTACATAGTAAATGTTTAAACACAGAGAATATTTCAATCACATATCAATATAGAAGTAACATGTTGACTCCTTGCTTAATTCCTCCTTTGTCAGCTGCATACCAAGGATGTAGCAAAAACTCTAATTCATTCCATGGAAGTCAATTACAGAATCCTACTTACAAAGGAAAATGTCATTACTAGTACAGACAGAGAAAGATAATGAGAGCATAACTTGGATATATCTTATGACACTGTATGCAAAGCAAGATAATTGGGCCTCTAAAGCTTTTGAGTAGTTATCTTTGGAAACAAAGATTCAAATAAATGACTAGTAAGACTGTGTTCTTTGTTTATTAAGACACAGCAGCTTTAACAGGTAGTGAGGGGACAGAGAATTAATAAAAATGTAAATGTTAATTGTGTTTCTTATTTCAAAAATCTTACTTCTCAAAGGAGAAGAACATTTTCATCTGGTTAGAAAATTTGCTCCTCTAAGTTGACTACCACATAATATTTCTTAATAGAGCTGTTTCTGTAACAAATATTTGCAGGTTTAAAACAAGCTATTGTCTTTCTTATAGTTTCAATGTAATACGTCTCTTTTCATAGTAGCTTACAGTTGTACACTATCAGTTTTTAAATATAGATTGAACAGGATCTATATACTTCTCTGGGCTTCCCTGGTGGTTCAGTTGGTAAAGAATCCCCCTATAAGCTGGAGACAAGGATTTGATCCCTGGGTCGGGAAGATATCTTAATGTCTTAATGAAGGAAATGGGAAACTTATTCCAGTATTCTTTTTTTTTTTTTTTAAAGATTTATTTATTTATTTATTTTGGTGAGGGTAGGGTGGGGAGGGAGGGGAGCAGGCGAGTCACTTCTATTGGTCTTTCATTTGTCCATTTTCATCCATCTTTGTTCCCTGGCCCGTGTGGGCCTCCCATTGCGGTGGCCTCTGTTGTTGCAGAGCACCGGCTCTGGGCGCATGCGCTCCAGAGCTCCGGCTCAGTGATTGGACACATCAGCCAAGTCACTCTGTGGCACGTGGGATCCTCCCAGGCCAGGGATGGAACTGGCGCCCCTTGCACTGCAAGGCAGTGTCCTTACCCACTGTACCACCAGGGAAGCCCTATTCCAGCATTCTTAGCTGGGAGATCCCATGGACAAAATCATTATTCAATAGTAACAAAATTTTTCAAACATTATTTTGATATTAAATAAGGAACACAATTACATGATATCTTTCATATTTATCTTCATGCTTATAATAGTTTTATTTGCAAATATAAGATGCTAGTATGAAACAAAAGTTAGTTTAAATATAAGAATAAAACTTCAGGAATATGTGAGAGGAAGCAATTTTTAAATTTCTCACTTATTAGTTATGCTGTATTTTAAGAGAGATGAAGGGGAAAGACAGAGACTATGTATGTTACAAGAACTTTCATGAAAAGAAAAATAGAACGATTTAGTTAAGGTCAGTAAGATTTTGATCTGAACGTTTTGTTTTTTTTTTTTCCCTTGTATGGATGGTGGCCATTAATGAGCCTTCCACAAAGAAAAAGTGAGGAAAGGTAAGAGTAATTTGTAACACAGTGAACATGGCTAGAGACTGGTGACCCATGGAAATAGAGTTCAAGTAGGACAAGTCAAGGTAAATAATCAAAATGTACCACCAAAGAGCAGAAGGAGCTATGGGTGACTTTTGAATTGAACATATAATTGATAATTTGTGAATCAAGAGTTGAGTTTGTAAATCTGCAGCAAAATGCAAAAGATAAAATTTTATCTTTTAAAGTATCTATACAATCATGTGAATCCTTAGTAGTAACAAAATTTTTGGTTTGTCTTACTACTGCTAGGGGTGTGTGTGTGTGTGTATACATTTATGTATATATTAATACAATATACATGTTTTTCTCTCCAGAACGTTCTCTGTGATCAGGGATTTTTTTCAATATCTCCACTGCATGAATTAAGTATCTGGAACATCACAGGTGTTAAAAGGAAATATTTTTGAAATTCTTTGTGTGGCCCAGGTGGCCTCTGTTGTTGCAGAGCACCGGCTCTGGGCGCATGCGCTCAGAGCTCGGCTCAGTGATTGGACACATCAGCCAAGTCACTCTGTGGCACGTGGGATCCTCCCAGGCCAGGGATGGAACTGGCGCCCCTTGCACTGCAAGGCAGTGTCCTTACCCACTGTACCACCAGGGAAGCCCTATTCCAGCATTCTTAGCTGGGAGATCCCATGGACAAAATCATTATTCAATAGTAACAAAATTTTTCAAACATTATTTTGATATTAAATAAGGAACACAATTACATGATATCTTTCATATTTATCTTCATGCTTATAATAGTTTTATTTGCAAATATAAGATGCTAGTATGAAACAAAAGTTAGTTTAAATATAAGAATAAAACTTCAGGAATATGTGAGAGGAAGCAATTTTTAAATTTCTCACTTATTAGTTATGCTGTATTTTAAGAGAGATGAAGGGGAAAGACAGAGACTATGTATGTTACAAGAACTTTCATGAAAAGAAAAATAGAACGATTTAGTTAAGGTCAGTAAGATTTTGATCTGAACGTTTTGTTTTTTTCCCTTGTATGGATGGTGGCCATTAATGAGCCTTCCACAAAGAAAAAGTGAGGAAAGGTAAGAGTAATTTGTAACACAGTGAACATGGCTAGAGACTGGTGACCCATGGAAATAGAGTTCAAGTAGGACAAGTCAAGGTAAATAATCAAAATGTACCACCAAAGAGCAGAAGGAGCTATGGGTGACTTTTGAATTGAACATATAATTGATAATTTGTGAATCAAGAGTTGAGTTTGTAAATCTGCAGCAAAATGCAAAAGATAAAATTTTATCTTTTAAAGTATCTATACAATCATGTGAATCCTTAGTAGTAACAAAATTTTTGGTTTGTCTTACTACTGCTAGGGGTGTGTGTGTGTGTGTATACATTTATGTATATATTAATACAATATACATGTTTTTCTCTCCAGAACGTTCTCTGTGATCAGGGATTTTTTTCAATATCTCCACTGCATGAATTAAGTATCTGGAACATCACAGGTGTTAAAAGGAAATATTTTTTGAATTAAGGGATAAATAATCAGTTTGAATAACTCCTAATAAATAGCTAATGCTTGAAGGTCAAAGTTAGGGTCCTAATTCTAGTTGGTGTGAGTTCTGAGCCCTCATTATTGATTCAGGTATTCAACAACATGAATGATCCATATTATGACAGCTTCAGGGCCATGTATTTAAATTAGAAGAAATAAATTTATGTGGAAATATCTGAAGGGATCAACTAGAGAAAGGGAGAATGTCTTGTTGGAATTTATATGCCATCAAACATGGGAATTTGAGATAAGTTCAAGGGGGACTTCTATGTTTGATACATGTTTTGACTTTGCATCTGAGGCTAAAATCAGAAAATAAGGGTAAAATCAGAATTCAAAACCTCATGTAGGTAGAATATATTATATATTTTGTGCACCTAGAATCAAACACAGTATCTTATACATTACACCTGTTCAATTAAGATTTGTTTAAGTGGGTCAATGGACTCCAGTGGGCTTTTGTACACTATTTCATAAAAGAATGAGAAACTATAAATACTCACACCTGTAATACATTTTAGGAAGTCCAATAACTTTTCTAACCTTCACCTTCCCATTTTTTGCTATCTTTTGTCTTGTTTATGTGTTTATTCACTAGGAAAATAATTACAGTTTGAGTTGTCTTTAACTTCAGATACAACATGAAGGGGAAAACTGAGGAAAGAATAAGACAATGGAACAAGGAACTCTATGCAATGGAAGCGGTCATGAAGGCCACCAAAGAAGCCATAAATTTCTCTGATGTCTGGCAAAAAAAAAAAAAAAAAAAGCCAGGGAAGCAAACCTATGCTAAAAAAGTGTCCAGTAACTTAAAACTCATTCATTAAACTTAACATTCAACAAATGAAAAAACCTGAGACACCCTATTTTTAATGACAATATTCTATCTTTATATAAAGACTTACCATCATTTATTTTCAAAGCATTAAATGACCTGTTATTGAGCATGCATCCATGCTTAGTTGTTCCATCTTGTCCAACTCTTCGTGACCCATGGATTGTAGCCCGGAATGCTCCTCTGTCCATGGAATTTTCCAGGCATGAGTACTGGAATGGGTTGCCTTTCCTACTCCAGGAGATCTTCCCGACCCAGGGATCAGACCTGCATCTCCTGCATCGGCAGACAAATTCTTTACCACTGAGCCATGTAAAAAGCCCTGGTTTTTAAATTTGTGACTTTTGCCCTTTAAAACTGAAATTATAAGAAATATATTGGGAACATAGTAGCAGTAGCACACCTATGAATATTCCACAGACATAAAAATATATGGAAACTAGAAACTATGGACTACACCTAAAACAGAAGCAGGTGAGCAGGTATTCCAGTGAAGCCCACAAAATTAGTGTGTAGGATCAAACTACCTACAGGTAAAAAATAACTCAATTTCAGCATCTGTAGAGGAGGAAGCAAAGGGTAGCAAGAGGGTATGGGAAACAACTGAGAAGAGACACATTTCCTTTCAAAGACGAGTCGAAGAAACACTGAACACTTACAGTAATTAGTGTATAAAACATATAAACCTCAGAACTACTCAACAGAAGCTTTTGGTGTGGAAAAATTCTGAGGGGGAAAAAATGTTAATACTAGAATCTAAATTTAGCAAAAATGAAAGTAGGGCAAACACACTGATATGCAATGTGTGTATGTGTATGTGTACATTATACACATATTGGTTAATCATTAAATAGAAATGGATTAACTTATCTGTTAAAATAAAATGTATTCACAATGCCTAATGACCCTAAATCCAATACTGTGCTGTGTATCTCTCTACTCTGAATTGATCTCCAAGTTCTTTTGTTAAAAATAAAAAATCAAGGGAATTCCTTAGTGATCTGGTGGTTAACATTCTGAGCTCCCCATGCAGAGTGCCCAGGTTCGATCCTTGGTCAGGGAACTAGATCCCACGTGTTCAAATAAGACCAACTGCAGACAAATAAATAAAAAATACTAAAAACATTTTTAAAAAATAGAATAAACAATCAAAAATGGCATTAAAAATGGTAAAGAGGCAGTTTGCCCACCATTCATGTACTGTTTTGACTCTTCCCTGGATGAAAACAGGTACAAAGGTTAAGATGACTATGGAACTTGTTAAGGATGATATTTGTATGCCTTTGCTCTCTCTGCCTTATGCCTCAATATAGTTTAAAAACCTTTGTACTAGTGAATGATGGGATAGTGTGGGATAGTGTAATAACCAATTTGATAATTTATTAATCACAAAATAATAAATTTCTAGCTTTTAAAAAATAATCAAAAAAAAATGAAAAGAGAAAAACCAATGTAGAGAATCCTTTATAGTATATATTAGCTAATGAAAAGAGGGACGTATAAGTAATACATAGGTATTTAATTACATTTAAAGAATACAAGGATAAATCAAAGCCAGTTTTTGAAAACATAACCTACATGGGATTAATGGAATAAAATGAAAGTCAGATCTAAAAGCTAGACTTCTTTGACTATACCTTGATTGGTGAATTTTTCTTTGGAATCATATAACAATTTATTGTAATTTTTTAAATTATTTTTTAAAAAGCATTTTGGAAATATTAAAAATAAAATGAAAGAATTGATGATGAATGTGAATCTAAGATCACACTAGTGTGTGATAACTGCACAGTAGCCTACTAGCCATGAAGCTTTTAATCAAAGTAATTTTTTGTACTTTTTTTTTTTTAGCCTCTTTTCATTGATTTTTATTTATTTATTCATTTTTCATCCATATTTATTCTTTGGCCTGTGTGGGCCTTGCATTGCAGTGGCCTCTCTCAGGGCAGAGCACTGGCTCTGTGTGCATGCGCTCCAGAGTGCTGGCTGGCTCATAATCGGACACACTGGTCCAGCCATTTCACAGCATATGGGATCTTCCAGGGCCAGGGATCGAACCAGTGCCCTTCGCACTGCAAGGCAGACCCTTTATCCACTGGACCACCAGGGAAGCCCTTTTCTATACTTTTCTACCGGAATATACGTTAAGTACTAAAGGAATTAGAGAAAAGTTTGTGTTATCAATAATTGCATCATATTGTCCCAGGGGTGTTCAGTTGGTATTGTAAGATATGACAAGTAACTCAGTTGTTTTCCTCAAGTATTCTCAGTATCATGGAACACCTCTCAGCACTAGAGAAAGGAGAAATACATGTGAGTAAAAACATTATTAAAAAATAGAATAAACAATCAAAAATGGCATTAAAAATGGTAAAGAGGCAGTTTGCCCACCATTCATGTACTGTTTTGACTCTTCCCTGGATGAAAACAGGTACAAAGGTTAAGATGACTATGGAACTTGTTAAGGATGATATTTGTATGCCTTTGCTCTCTCTGCCTTATGCCTCAATATAGTTTAAAAACCTTTGTACTAGTGAATGATGGGATAGTGTGGGATAGTGTAATAACCAATTTGATAATTTATTAATCACAAAATAATAAATTTCTAGCTTTTAAAAAATAATCAAAAAAAAATGAAAAGAGAAAAACCAATGTAGAGAATCCTTTATAGTATATATTAGCTAATGAAAAGAGGGACGTATAAGTAATACATAGGTATTTAATTACATTTAAAGAATACAAGGATAAATCAAAGCCATTTTTTGAAAACATAACCTACATGGGATTAATGGAATAAAATGAAAGTCAGATCTAAAAGCTAGACTTCTTTGACTATACCTTGATTGGTGAATTTTTCTTTGGAATCATATAACAATTTATTGTAATTTTTTAAATTATTTTTTAAAAAGCATTTTGGAAATATTAAAAATAAAATGAAAGAATTGATGATGAATGTGAATCTAAGATCACACTAGTGTGTGATAACTGCACAGTAGCCTACTAGCCATGAAGCTTTTAATCAAAGTAATTTTTTGTACTTTTTTTTTTTTAGCCTCTTTTCATTGATTTTTATTTATTTATTCATTTTTCATCCATATTTATTCTTTGGCCTGTGTGGGCCTTGCATTGCAGTGGCCTCTCTCAGGGCAGAGCACTGGCTCTGTGTGCATGCGCTCCAGAGTGCTGGCTGGCTCATAATCGGACACACTGGTCCAGCCATTTCACAGCATATGGGATCTTCCAGGGCCAGGGATCGAACCAGTGCCCTTCGCACTGCAAGGCAGACCCTTTATCCACTGGACCACCAGGGAAGCCCTTTTCTATACTTTTCTACCGGAATATACGTTAAGTACTAAAGGAATTAGAGAAAAGTTTGTGTTATCAATAATTGCATCATATTGTCCCAGGGGTGTTCAGTTGGTATTGTAAGATATGACAAGTAACTCAGTTGTTTTCCTCAAGTATTCTCAGTATCATGGAACACCTCTCAGCACTAGAGAAAGGAGAAATACATGTGAGACATAAATGAAACCCTGTGACACAATTTGTTTTGTGAGTATGACATGTAAATGGATAATATATTTTATATGAAAACAATGAGCATATTTAGGCATGGTTGGTGGCCATGAAATATGTCTAATAAGAACCAGGACTTTATGGCTTAAATAGTTGGATCCAGTTCCAGACCAGAAAATGAACAAGATGAAGCTGGAATGTATTGTTATGCTACACAGTAAGTTGGAATGTTTCCCACAAATAAAGTGGGACTCATTTGAGCATCAAAAATGGATAAGAACATCATCACTGAATTTAAATATACACATGCCTATATTTATATAGCCTATATACCTTATAAGGATACTGAAACCAAAAAGCAAATAATTGTTCACAGTTGGAGAATGCCAGTTAGCCAACATCCTGGTGGCTCAGATGGTAAAGAATCAACCTATAATGCAAGAGACCTGGGTTCCATGCCTGAGTTGGGAAGATCCCCTGGAGAAGAGAACAGCTACCCACTCCAGTATTCTTGCCTGGAATCATGGACAGAGGAGCGTGACAAGGCTACAGTCCATGGGGTCACAAAGTGTCAGACACAACTCAGCAAATAACATATGCAGTCTTTGAAAACCAATCATACCACAATAAAGCTTGGAAAATTTTTTAAAATAATGAAAATGACATAAAAATTGGAAAAAAAAAAAAAAAGGAAATTAGTGGGTAAAAAAAAAAAAAAAAGGCAACAACAACTAGAATTCACTTCACCTTTCCTTTATGAACTGTACCACAAATAACCAAACAATGAAGTTTCTCTTTATAGAGGTACTCAAGATGATGAATAGAGGAAGAACTACAATATCATCATTTCACAATTCCTAATAAATTAATGGATCTAGCCATTGATCATTAATGGCTGCTAAAGCCAAACAGAGAGAGACAGCAAGATATTGTGTCTCCTGATTAAAGAAGACAATTCCCTTTGTGACAAAGTTTTATTTAAATATTGAGCCTGAATCTCAGCTAGCCTCTAGCTCCAATTCTCAATTTATAAAAAATATAGAATATGTTAAAAATAGCTTTTAGACAAAATATTTAGTGAGTGATTTCTTTTCTGGACCTCATTATTATTTACTAAATATATTTTTTAAAATATTATGTAAGTGCTATCAGTGCCTCATCCTTCGGATCACTTTGGGTCACTGAAGGAAAGTTCAAACAGGTTTAAATAAAACGCTCATGAATGTCTAATAAGAACCAGGACTTTATGGCTTAAATAGTTGGATCCAGTTCCAGACCAGAAAATGAACAAGATGAAGCTGGAATGTATTGTTATGCTACACAGTAAGTTGGAATGTTTCCCACAAATAAAGTGGGACTCATTTGAGCATCAAAAATGGATAAGAACATCATCACTGAATTTAAATATACACATGCCTATATTTATATAGCCTATATACCTTATAAGGATACTGAAACCAAAAAGCAAATAATTGTTCACAGTTGGAGAATGCCAGTTAGCCAACATCCTGGTGGCTCAGATGGTAAAGAATCAACCTATAATGCAAGAGACCTGGGTTCCATGCCTGAGTTGGGAAGATCCCCTGGAGAAGAGAACAGCTACCCACTCCAGTATTCTTGCCTGGAATCATGGACAGAGGAGCGTGACAAGGCTACAGTCCATGGGGTCACAAAGTGTCAGACACAACTCAGCAAATAACATATGCAGTCTTTGAAAACCAATCATACCACAATAAAGCTTGGAAAATTTTTTAAAATAATGAAAATGACATAAAAATTGGAAAAAAAAAAAAAAAGGAAATTAGTGGGTAAAAAAAAAAAAAAAAGGCAACAACAACTAGAATTCACTTCACCTTTCCTTTATGAACTGTACCACAAATAACCAAACAATGAAGTTTCTCTTTATAGAGGTACTCAAGATGATGAATAGAGGAAGAACTACAATATCATCATTTCACAATTCCTAATAAATTAATGGATCTAGCCATTGATCATTAATGGCTGCTAAAGCCAAACAGAGAGAGACAGCAAGATATTGTGTCTCCTGATTAAAGAAGACAATTCCCTTTGTGACAAAGTTTTATTTAAATATTGAGCCTGAATCTCAGCTAGCCTCTAGCTCCAATTCTCAATTTATAAAAAATATAGAATATGTTAAAAATAGCTTTTAGACAAAATATTTAGTGAGTGATTTCTTTTCTGGACCTCATTATTATTTACTAAATATATTTTTTTAAAAATATGTAATTGTGTATCAGTGCCTCATCCTTCCAGAAGAAGTCACTTGGATCACTGAAGGAAAGTTCAAACAGGTTTAAATAAAAACGCTCATCATTAAATCCAAGTATGATGCAAATCAGTCCAAGGTGGTTTCTGGTTACGGCTGTGCTGACAGGCTGGCTAATGACATTCTCTGAGAAGGATTACCTCTGAATGAAAATGTATCACTGAAATATGAGTGCAAAGGGAAAAGATTAAATGTCTTGTTTTGAAATTAACAGATTCTACCCCTTGAAACTTGTGGGAGTAACTTTGAGAAATTAAAAATAAAAAAGTATTTTTTTTTCTTCCTTAAGAAGTAATGCCTTCCTATGAAAAATCTTAGTTATTCAGTCATTTATTCATTGTCATCAAATATTAAGTGCCTATTTTTTGCCAACGTCTGAGGGTGGTGTTAGAGAGATAATGATTTACTTATTAAAATTTTTAACAGATAGTGTATAGTACTTATTATACGTTGAGCATCTTTAGCACTGGTAGATTTGTGATTTAAACATACAGAGGTTGGTTCCAGATTCTGTGTCAGAGGTTCCCAACTTTTTTCAATTCACAGCAATTTTAGTCTAAGTAATTTCTTGATATTCCTAGATCAAAAGAAGTATCTTAGAGTTCCATTATTATATATTTGACTTCCTAAACTTAAAAATAATAGTATGTATGGTACCTGACAGATGCCCCTGTGTTTCTCTCAAATATTTAAAGATCTTATGACAATTCTGGAAGTTTACTGCATTCCCCAGGAGCCTGGTACAAAGTTTGGGAAATGCAGATTCATTTGTTTAACCGCCACACATACTGCATACACATAAAAACAGTACCTACTCTTTGGACTCTTACCACAAGGAAACCAGATATATTCTATCAATTTAAAAACTACTTTTAAAAATCTAGGCAAGGGCTTCCCTGGTGGTCCAGTGAGTGAAGAGTCCACCTTGCAGTGCAAAGGCAACAGTTCGATCCCTGGCCCGGGAAGATCTCATGTGACATGGAGCAGTTGGACTGGTGTGTCCAACTATGACCCAGCGCTCTGGAGTTCATGTGCCCAGAGTTGGTGCACTGCAGTGAGAGAGGCCACTTCAATGGGAAGCCCACACAAGTCAAAGAATTAAAAAAAAAAAAAAATGGATGAAAATAAATAAATAAAAAACCAATAGAAGAGGCAAAAATTAAAAAAAAATCAAAGCAAGATATAAACAAAATTATAACTAAAAATAAAAATAAAATTCCAATAAATGCATAATTTTCAATATTTTTTCTCAGTTGTGGTCTTCTACTGTTTCACTAGGATGTATGTAGCATTTGCCAAAAGAAGTACAAGAGTGATTTAGCATTAGCTAAAATACCCAAGCTTTGAGAGTGATGCACATTTTAAAATCATCCCAAAAATGATTCAAAGTTATCACTGAGGTGCACTTTCATTTCCACATATTTTATTGAATGGAGGAAATAAACTATTGTATGTATCTCTGGCTCAGCAGGAGATGTTTGCTACTATCTTTATATAGAATAAATTCATGAGTGTTGGTATTGGGAATACATAATATGTTCATTAGGGGCCATGTCTTTTGCAAAAAATGAAGTGAAGAACCATTGCTTAAAGTTTCATTCAAGCAGTATAATAAAGTGAAGAATGTAGGTTTTAGCATGAGATACCTGGATTAGATCCCTGGATCAACCACTGAAATAACTGTGAGACCATGGACAAACTACCCAATGTCTCTTAACACAACAGTTTCCTCGTCTACAAAATGGACAAATAATATATTTTAACTTTTAATTTTTATATTGCCGTATATCCAATGAATAATGTTATGATAGGTTCAAAGGTCTCAGCCATGCATACACATGTATCCATTTTCCTACAAATCCTTCCACAAAGCAAAAAAGGAGCCTGGTACAAAGTTTGGGAAATGCAGATTCATTTGTTTAACCGCCACACATACTGCATACACATAAAAACAGTACCTACTCTTTGGACTCTTACCACAAGGAAACCAGATATATTCTATCAATTTAAAAACTACTTTTAAAAATCTAGGCAAGGGCTTCCCTGGTGGTCCAGTGAGTGAAGAGTCCACCTTGCAGTGCAAAGGCAACAGTTCGATCCCTGGCCCGGGAAGATCTCATGTGACATGGAGCAGTTGGACTGGTGTGTCCAACTATGACCCAGCGCTCTGGAGTTCATGTGCCCAGAGTTGGTGCACTGCAGTGAGAGAGGCCACTTCAATGGGAAGCCCACACAAGTCAAAGAATTAAAAAAAAAAAAAAATGGATGAAAATAAATAAATAAAAAACCAATAGAAGAGGCAAAAATTAAAAAAAAATCAAAGCAAGATATAAACAAAATTATAACTAAAAATAAAAATAAAATTCCAATAAATGCATAATTTTCAATATTTTTTCTCAGTTGTGGTCTTCTACTGTTTCACTAGGATGTATGTAGCATTTGCCAAAAGAAGTACAAGAGTGATTTAGCATTAGCTAAAATACCCAAGCTTTGAGAGTGATGCACATTTTAAAATCATCCCAAAAATGATTCAAAGTTATCACTGAGGTGCACTTTCATTTCCACATATTTTATTGAATGGAGGAAATAAACTATTGTATGTATCTCTGGCTCAGCAGGAGATGTTTGCTACTATCTTTATATAGAATAAATTCATGAGTGTTGGTATTGGGAATACATAATATGTTCATTAGGGGCCATGTCTTTTGCAAAAAATGAAGTGAAGAACCATTGCTTAAAGTTTCATTCAAGCAGTATAATAAAGTGAAGAATGTAGGTTTTAGCATGAGATACCTGGATTAGATCCCTGGATCAACCACTGAAATAACTGTGAGACCATGGACAAACTACCCAATGTCTCTTAACACAACAGTTTCCTCGTCTACAAAATGGACAAATAATATATTTTAACTTTTAATTTTTATATTGCCGTATATCCAATGAATAATGTTATGATAGGTTCAGGTGGACAGCAAAAGGTCTCAGCCATGCATACACATGTATCCATTTTCCCTACAAATCCCTTCCCAATTCAAGCTGGCAAATAGTGAATTTGTATCTTTTTCTGAGTTAAATAAGATTCCAAGAAAACCTACTGCTTAGCACACATTATTAATCAAACAAATACTGAATAAATGAAATAAAATGGGATATCATTAAAAAGTTGACTTAATGAAGTATTACATGAGTAGCATAATCAAAATGCTATGATATTTCTAAGGGGGGAGAAATTATACCTTGAAGTATCAAAAAAGATATTATAAGAGTGACTTTTAAGGATAGCTTGGAGTAGTGACTTCTAAACTTTTTAGCATGACCCTCCCAAAACATACATTTTTATGACATTAAAACTTTATGTTGGTTTTAATACATTCAATATAATATATTCAAAATAATAATGCATTCAAAATAACAATTTGCTTTCTAGATTTGACACATCTTGCTTACAGTCTGCTAAAATTATTTTCATGTCCCACAGTCTGAAAGAAACTGATTTAAAGTATGGACAGGCACTAAGTTGGAGTTTTTATTTCAGAATCAAATGACACATAGGTAGAGACTGATCCTTCTAACAGTATAGTGGGCTAAATATTCTGCAGATACTGACAATAAAATTACAAGATTTAAAATATATCACAGTAATATATATATATATGTTTCATATTGGCATGCTCACTAAAATTTACAAGCAAGGGGGCAACAGAGGGTAAGAAAGATTGAAGATTTAGGAGAAATAAACACATAAAGAACTATAAACTGAACTATAAGCAGGGATCTATAGGAGGAAGCTAGTGAGTAGAGAGGATATTGGTAAAGGGTACTTTTGCCATTCCGGCAAATGCCCATGTTGGTGCTCTACAGCGAAACAAAGTAAATCTTAAGAGTCATGGCATGGTGGAGGAGGTCAAGTGGTGATTCTGTGTTAAAACAGATATGGGCCAAAATATTCCAAATCAACTGCAAATACTGATTCAGTAGTAGGAGAAAAACTCAAATCATCTCTGGTGAAAAGCACCCCCTAGTTTAGGCCCTATGTGTTTTCATAGATTAAACTCAAATCAAGTGTTCCAAACATTTAAGGAAATAAGCATCGTGAGTAAAAGTCAGTAACAAGGAAGAAAAAAAAAAACAAAACAGATTTAGACCCCCTAGAAATCAGATATTGGAGTTATCAGATGAATAATGCAGTATAATTATGTATGAATGTTTAAGGACAAACAGATTAAATAAGCAAGTAAAATGAGACCAAAATAAGTGACCAAGCAATTTCATAGATGTGGCTAATAGATACATGAAAAGATGCTTAAATTTATTAGTAGTCATGGAAATTCAAATTAGACCATAATGGACATCATTTCACACCCTCTAGAGGAAAGAGAAGTAAAGTCTGGGAATGTTAATATTGTCAAGAATGTGAAGCAATGGGAACGTTTATTCTTAGCATGCAAATTGGTGGAACTATTTTGCATAACAATTGGCACTAATTATAAATATGACCATGTGCATTCCCTACAACTTGGCAATTCTACTCCATAGAAAATGTCTGATGAGGTCTAATAGGAAAAATCCACATAAATGAGCCCTAGGTTTTTGCACATGGAGTCTAAGGATAAGGTGAAAATTGACCATTCTTATAGAAGACAAGCAAGGGGGCAACAGAGGGTAAGTTGGTTGGATAGCATCGCTGACTCAATGGACATGAATCTGAGCAAACTCTCAGAGATCCTGGAGGACTGAAGAGGCTTGTGTGCTTCAGTCCATGAGGTTGCTCAGACATGACTTAGTGAATAAACAAGAGCAATGTGTTTGTGTGTTTTTCTCCAATGAACTTTCACAGTTGGAGTCATAAGTGGAGCAAAAGGACAGTTAAATTTAAACAAAGCTAGAGTTTTGCCCTGTGAGTTATGGCCAGAGATTGAAAGATGTATACAATAGAATTAAACCTGTACTGAATTAATGGGAAATGAGAACATGTCTGTGAAGAGTCATGGCATGGTGGAGGAGGTCAAGTGGTGATTCTGTGTTAAAACAGATATGGGCCAAAATATTCCAAATCAACTGCAAATACTGATTCAGTAGTAGGAGAAAAACTCAAATCATCTCTGGTGAAAAGCACCCCCTAGTTTAGGCCCTATGTGTTTTCATAGATTAAACTCAAATCAAGTGTTCCAAACATTTAAGGAAATAAGCATCGTGAGTAAAAGTCAGTAACAAGGAAGAAAAAAAAAAACAAAACAGATTTAGACCCCCTAGAAATCAGATATTGGAGTTATCAGATGAATAATGCAGTATAATTATGTATGAATGTTTAAGGACAAACAGATTAAATAAGCAAGTAAAATGAGACCAAAATAAGTGACCAAGCAATTTCATAGATGTGGCTAATAGATACATGAAAAGATGCTTAAATTTATTAGTAGTCATGGAAATTCAAATTAGACCATAATGGACATCATTTCACACCCTCTAGAGGAAAGAGAAGTAAAGTCTGGGAATGTTAATATTGTCAAGAATGTGAAGCAATGGGAACGTTTATTCTTAGCATGCAAATTGGTGGAACTATTTTGCATAACAATTGGCACTAATTATAAATATGACCATGTGCATTCCCTACAACTTGGCAATTCTACTCCATAGAAAATGTCTGATGAGGTCTAATGGGAAAAAATCCACATAAATGAGCCCTAGGTTTTTGCACATGGAGTCTAAGGATAAGGTGAAAATTGACCATTCTTATAGAAGACAAGCAAGGGGGCAACAGAGGGTAAGTTGGTTGGATAGCATCGCTGACTCAATGGACATGAATCTGAGCAAACTCTCAGAGATCCTGGAGGACTGAAGAGGCTTGTGTGCTTCAGTCCATGAGGTTGCTCAGACATGACTTAGTGAATAAACAAGAGCAATGTGTTTGTGTGTTTTTCTCCAATGAACTTTCACAGTTGGAGTCATAAGTGGAGCAAAAGGACAGTTAAATTTAAACAAAGCTAGAGTTTTGCCCTGTGAGTTATGGCCAGAGATTGAAAGATGTATACAATAGAATTAAACCTGTACTGAATTAATGGGAAATGAGAACATGTCTGTGAAGAGGGTTGTTGTTGTACCCAACTCTGTGACTCCAAGGACTGCAGCACCCCAGGCCTCCTCATCCCTCACCATCTCCTGGAAATTTTCCCAAGTTACTGTCTATTGCATCAGTGATACTGTCCAGCCATCTCATCCTCAGAGGAGTAGAGAGGTAAAAATATTGTCGGAATTTGTTTAATACAGAAAAATTATGAGATGATGGCATGAAGAGAGAAGTTTAAAACTGAAGTTATTTAAAGCATACTCTGTTACATCCATATGACATGTGTTAATAACATGCACTGCATCATTGCACTCATTTCACATGCTAGCAAAATAATGCTTAAAATCCTCCAAGCTAGGCTTCAATAGTATGTGAACCAAGAACTTCCACATGTACCAACTGGATTAAGAAAGGGCAGAGGAACCAGAGATCAAATTGCCAACATCTGCTGGATCATAGAGAGAGTGAGGGAATTCCAGGAAAACATCTACTTCTGCTTCATTGACTATGCCAAAGTCTTTGGGTAGATCACAACAAACTGGAAAATTCTGAAAGAGATGGGAATACCAGGTCATTTTACCTTCCCCCTGCGAAACCTATATGTAGGACAAGAAGCAACAGTTAGAACCAGACATGGGACTGGTTCAAATTGGGAAAGGAATACGTCAATGCTGTATATTGTCACCCTGCTTATTTAATTTATATGCAGAGTACATCATGCAAAATGCCAGGCTGGATGGAGCATAAGCTGAAATCAAGACTTCCAGAAGAAATATCAATAGCATCAGGTATGCAGATGACACTACCCTTATGGCAGGAAGCAAAGAGGAACTAAAGAGCCTTTTGATGAATGTGAGAGGAGACAGAAGAACCTGGTCCAAACTCAACATTCAAAAAAACAAATATCATAGCATATGGTCCCATCACTTCATAGCAAATAGATGGGCAAACAATGGAAATACTGACAGATTTTATATTCTTGGACTCCCAAATCACTGTGGATGGTGACTTCAGACATGAAATTAAGACACTTGCACCTTGGAAGAAAAGCTATGACAAACCTAGGCAGTGCATTCAAAAGCAGAGACATCATCTTTCCAATGAAAGTCCATATAGTCAAAGCTATGATTTTGCCAGTAGTCATGTACGGATGTGAGAGCTGGACCATAAAGAAGACTGAGCACCAAAGAATTGATGCCTTTGAACTGTGTGTGTTGTTGGAGAAGGCTGTTGAGAGTCCCTTAGACTGAAAGGAGATCAAACCAGTCAATCCTAAAGGAAATCAACCCTGAATATTCATTGGAAGGAATAATACTGAAGTTGAAGCTCCAATACTTTGGCCACTTGATACAAAGTGACAGTTCATTGGAAAAAATCCTGAGGTTGGGAAAAATAGAAGGCAAAAGGAGAAGGGGATGACAGAGGATGAGATGGTTGGATGGCGTCAGTGAGTCAGTGGACATGAGTTTGAGCAGGTTCTGGGAGATGGTGAAGGACAAGGAAACCTAACATGCCACAGTCCATGGGACTGCAAAGAGTCAGACATGACTGAGTAACTGAATTGAACTGAGGAGGCTTAGCTCATTACAGCACCACTAGTACGTTGTTATTTTAAGATGATGACACTGAGATCCAATGACCTAAAACAAGAAGTTTTTATCTGCAGTTCTATCAGGAGTAGGTCCAAAATCTGACTTTTCTGATTATCTGGTTCATTGTTTTATTCCAGTCCCTCCTAAAGTGACTTTTTTTTTTTCAATATCTTATTTTTATGTTATATAGTCCTACTAGCTCCCATACAGTTCACATTTTTCCTCCCATGAGAATTCAAATGCAATTATTTCTTAAAGTTCTATTCCTTCATGTGCAGGAAAGATCTTGTTGATAATATTTTGGGAGTTCTTATGTCAATGCTCTGGGGAACCGCAATCCTCAAGTATGTAACTATGTCACCACAATTAGAATTTTTTTTGAAGGCATTAATTATACATATTGCAAAATGATCTTCCAGAAGCATGTAAATAGCTAGAGTATACTTAATCAATCATAAATTATACCTGCTTACTTCGCATTCATTACTTTGAAAATGAAGCAACACACACATACACACACACACACACACACACACAAACACAAACACACACCTCACTGTTGAGAGCATGTCTGCTGGATTTTAATGGAATTAAATGCATCAGAGATTTCCCAGATATATTTGATACTTATGGTTACAGCCATGCTTTAGAAGAGTGCTTCTAGTTTTCAAAGAAATAATGATGTCATTTTTTGGGAAACTTGGTTTTCATTGTTAATAGTAAATTTAATAGAATTATGCATTGTAAATCCTAATCATGCTTGGTTATTGTATCTGTGAATCTTAGTAGGTACTATCAGGAGGAGACATGCACAGTTTGTGAGAGACATAAAATATCCATAATTTGTGTTTGCATGTTCCCTCTAGAAGGACTGTTGTTAGACACAATTTGAAAATGTGAGATGTAAGACGTTACACTACATTAAATTCTTATGACTGTGGAAATAAGTAGGTTATATATGCCTTGGTAATATAAAGTCTCCTTCAAATAGGAAAATATTATGGGTTTGTAATGTAGAAAATCCTATTCCAGAAGCAAATCCTCAGATTAATCAGTGGAAAATGGTTTCTTAGAGTGACATAACTGTATTTTACTTGGATTGTATGCATTTTAGTAAAATTGTTCTAAGTACTTCTGAACTTATCTAAATAAGAACATATTTTATAATTTCAAGCTAAACAATTTTATAGTTAAAACTATTTTTAGAATTAAAGGATTTTACTGAACTAGGAGTTGTTCCTTGGCTTCTCTTCCCTCCAGGATAGTAGGTATTATATATGTATATTTTCAAGCTTTATTAAATTCTAACTTGGCTTTATGATTTTGTTTAGTTGTAAATGTATCCCAAAAAAGTTTAAAATTCAGAGCCTTTACACACTGTTTACCTCAATTCATATAAAGCATATATTCCTGTAAATTTTGTGAAAACTAGTCTCTATCTTACCAAACATTGAAGGACTGGCTTCATATTTATGTGATTCTAAGCCTAAATACTTTTTAATCTCCAGGCTTTCTATTAAATTCAGAGTTGTCTGGTTGTTTTATAAGCTAGCACTGTCAATAGGCAATCAGATTGAAATAGCATTTGATCCCCTACAAAGTTTTTACCCAACTCCTCTGAGAAAACGCAGAGAAAAATATAGATGTAAATTTTCATCAGAGTATTTTGCCAGGACACAGTGCTTAATTCACCTTTTAATGCATTCAAACAATGTTTAGTGGATCCTATAAATCCTGTGCAGCAGTATCAGCTTCATTCTAACCCACTTAGCTTGATTTTTAAGAATCTGCCTAGAGAAAGGCATTTAAGAAAGAACGATAATCACTTTGAAATCTGTCATGATTCCTGGAGTAGAAAAGCCATGTAATAAATGCTAAAGTTAGGTACAGATGCAAAGTAAGTTAAAAAAATAAGAATATTTTATGTCAAAATATCACTCTATTACTCAAGCAGATGACAATTGTTTATAAGGAAATAAGGCCATTTATTCCATATTAGAGTCCAGTGCAAAAATCAGGGTGGCCAGCATATACTGAACCATCAATAAATAAATGGTCCATCGTATGTTATGGGAAGTTAATATACTGACTGAAAGTAAAGTTGAATGAGAAGCACATTTCTCTCAGTGTCAGGCAGCAGCAGTTGTAGATGATACAGGCAATATAAAGAAAGTCTCTGTTGAGACATCTAGTTAGTAATCATTGAAGAACATTCTAACCACTAGTAAAGAATTAGTAGTGGAATTTCAGGAAACATACTCGATGCATAGTCTTGTTCTTTAAAAATTATGAGAATGGTGGTAGTCACAATAAGTTTTTAGAATTTAAATTGGATTTTACTGAACTAGGAGTTGTTCCTTGGCTTCTCTTCCTCCAGGATAGTAGGTATTATATATGTATATTTTCAAGCTTTATTAAATTCTAACTTGGCTTTATGATTTTGTTTAGTTGTAAATGTATCCCAAAAAAGTTTAAAATTCAGAGCCTTTACACACTGTTTACCTCAATTCATATAAAGCATATATTCCTGTAAATTTTGTGAAAACTAGTCTCTATCTTACCAAACATTGAAGGACTGGCTTCATATTTATGTGATTCTAAGCCTAAATACTTTTTTTAATCTCCAGGCTTTCTATTAAATTCAGAGTTGTCTGGTTGTTTTATAAGCTAGCACTGTCAATAGGCAATCAGATTGAAATAGCATTTGATCCCCTACAAAGTTTTTACCCAACTCCTCTGAGAAAACGCAGAGAAAAATATAGATGTAAATTTTCATCAGAGTATTTTGCCAGGACACAGTGCTTAATTCACCTTTTAATGCATTCAAACAATGTTTAGTGGATCCTATAAATCCTGTGCAGCAGTATCAGCTTCATTCTAACCCACTTAGCTTGATTTTTAAGAATCTGCCTAGAGAAAGGCATTTAAGAAAGAACGATAATCACTTTGAAATCTGTCATGATTCCTGGAGTAGAAAAGCCATGTAATAAATGCTAAAGTTAGGTACAGATGCAAAGTAAGTTAAAAAAATAAGAATATTTTATGTCAAAATATCACTCTATTACTCAAGCAGATGACAATTGTTTATAAGGAAATAAGGCCATTTATTCCATATTAGAGTCCAGTGCAAAAATCAGGGTGGCCAGCATATACTGAACCATCAATAAATAAATGGTCCATCGTATGTTATGGGAAGTTAATATACTGACTGAAAGTAAAGTTGAATGAGAAGCACATTTCTCTCAGTGTCAGGCAGCAGCAGTTGTAGATGATACAGGCAATATAAAGAAAGTCTCTGTTGAGACATCTAGTTAGTAATCATTGAAGAACATTCTAACCACTAGTAAAGAATTAGTAGTGGAATTTCAGGAAACATACTCGATGCATAGTCTTGTTCTTTAAAAATTATGAGAATGGTGGTAGTCATTTTGCAATATGTAAGTGTATCCAATCAACATATTATACACTTTATACTTAACGTTATGTGCCAATTGTATTTCGATAGAGCTGGAAAACCTGATGAGGTAATTGTCTCAGCACTCTACATTTTATTATTCTCTGGGACATAATTCTGTCTCCTTGTCCTTGCCATACTCTTCTTTTGACTATTCAATTCTCAGTCTTCTGTATTCCCAGACTATTTCACCATATTCTTGAATAACTCTGACACTTCCATAATAAACACAATCACACACAAAATGATACTCAAGGGCGTGAACATTTTCCTGGGAATGCAAAAATCAGGTGTACTATTTATCAAAACTGCTGTCACAATAATTAGTACTGTCTATCATGCACTTACTCTGTTAATAAAAGTAAATCAGACTGATGGAGAGGAGGAAATATGAGTCTAGATAAGGTGGTCACCCCCAAACTGCCTCTGAACATCTCATCTTTTTAATCAGCACCATGCTGGTTCAATTGCTTCCTGGAGTCACTCAGTTATGCAAATGATACTGCCCCTTCTTATGCTGAGGGCTATCTACTTTGCCATCTAAAATTTCCTTAGTTATCTCAGCTATAGTAACACAATGGATACTAATCATACTGGATCTCGGTCAAGAGTCTTGTATCCAGTGAAATCTCTCAGTGTGCTACATACTGAATCTCTCCAAATGCTAATAAGTCACTATGAACTTTCTAAAAGCAGGGCGGGGGGGGGGGGGCAAAAAAATATTACAGCTTAAAAATCTGTAATAATTAATAATAAATATTTACAATATTTAGAGAATAATGTATCTATACAGATATGACAGATAAAACATAGAGGGTTTATTTTACTGTAAGAATCATAGGAGAAGAAGACAAAGGAATATAATATCTCATATTTGTTGTGCAGCAGGAAATCACTGGAGTCACACCCTTGCATGAAAGTTTTACTAAATAAAAATGAATGCCAGACATAAAGTCATTGAACTGACACATTTGTTGTGTGCTTTTTGGTGTATTTATCTAGTGCTATACTTTTCAAACTGGAATCCTTGTATTTATTCCAGTGAGCATACAAGTTCTGTCTTACACTCATATATAATACACAATTTGTACTTTATTTCAATGATAATATTTTAAAAGTATCACCATATTTAAGATCAAATACACATATGATTGCCAATCTTTTAATTTTGCATGAATTTTAAAGATAAACACTTCAAAATATAATTATTAGAAAGGTAAGATAAAATGTAAAGAGTTGAAACTCTCTTTTCTCTTGGCATTCCAGTAGGGTGCACCCAGCCCTCTTTGTAGACTGCTAACCCAGAGGAACACTCAGGGTAGTTAATGGTCTGCTGTGAGTCTTATGGTATAGACCGGACAATTAGATATCAAAAATTTCCTCATATGCTACTATTAACTAGAAATTTTAAGTCCTTGATTCTTGCAGTGGTCCATACCCCTTGACTGATTGTTTAATGAAAGACAGAAAAACTAAAATTCAAATCACCTTTGACGCAGAGGGCTCCTAATTTCATTGCAGATACGTTGTCCATTGTAAAGTCCACATTCACCCAAGAGTAAATGGATAGCTGTCTTGCTATACCTATGTTATTAACTTGTATAAATCCTTTCATACTTTGTTGTCGTTATTTAATATGGAAATAAACCAAAACAAAACAAGCTTAATCTACATTTAAGTTGTCATTTCAATTCTTGTATCCAAACAGACTTTTTGATCTTGCTTAACTTTCAATGTGTGGCCTAGTAGACATCCTATTAATGCCTAATTTGAGTGTCTATTTTAATGTAATTCTTGCAAAGTAATACTTATTTGATTTTGTAGGTTAATGAGAAAAGGCACATGAATAGTTAATAAGTAGGTGGTAAGGTGACACCAAGTAAAGGCCTACAGGGTGCACAAATGAGTCGTTGATGCCAAGAGGAAGCCTGAGCATGCTGAACTTACAGGAGTCCATGCACAGCAGATGGTGCCATATACACACTGCTCAAATTACAAACGCTGTGAGAAATATTTCAGCAATAACATCTTCCATGACATTACATTAATGTTGTTAATTTTAGTACTGACCATTGATTGACTTTGACTTTATATAAATTGTGGATCTGGGGGAGTTATAATTGAAACCAAACTCCACGTTTACATTTAATTTAAATTAACAAATATTTGTTGTATTATAAAAATGTTTTAAATGATCACTGTTGTTTATAAGTGCTTTTCTTTAAAAGGCACCTGTAAAACATTCAAATTTTCAAAACACTAATAGAGACAGGACTAATAGTGCAATTAATAGTAAATTGCATTAAAATCATAGTATTAGCTTATACTTTTTAAAAGAGTAAAGTACCTCTATAGGCTTCTAAATTAGTTGTGATATTATAAGGGTGATGGTGATGTTGACAGACTTAATTTAGTTTCAAAAGACCCTTGATTTGTCTTGGAGTTTCTTTCCAATTTAATTCAAGTTTCTCAACCAGGGAGCAGCTCAAATGATTTGTAGTTTCATAAAGTATTCTGAAAGGCCATTTCATTGACCATAGGAAATAAACTTAGAATAAGGTTCCCTCTACCCAGTCTATGATAGAATGCTGCTTTCACAATGTGACATACAACTTTTATTAGAAATTGTTGTATCACCATAAAACCAAACCCTTCACTATATTTCTGATCATGCCTAGTGAATAAATATTTATACTACGATTTTAGCATGGTTTATAGACTTTCAAAACTGTGGATCTTAATATTAACATGATTTCTTTATTTCAAAAGGCTAATTGTTCTTCTTTTTAATAAATTTAAATTACAGATAAATCCTTGTTTCTTGATCCTTTTTATCTAATGTCAATGTAATGTAATTGTCTATTTTAATGTAATTCTTGCAAAGTAATACTTATTTGATTTTGTAGGTTAATGAGAAAAGGCACATGAATAGTTAATAAGTAGGTGGTAAGGTGACACCAAGTAAAGGCCTACAGGGTGCACAAATGAGTCGTTGATGCCAAGAGGAAGCCTGAGCATGCTGAACTTACAGGAGTCCATGCACAGCAGATGGTGCCATATACACACTGCTCAAATTACAAACGCTGTGAGAAATATTTCAGCAATAACATCTTCCATGACATTACATTAATGTTGTTAATTTTAGTACTGACCATTGATTGACTTTGACTTTATATAAATTGTGGATCTGGGGGAGTTATAATTGAAACCAAACTCCACGTTTACATTTAATTTAAATTAACAAATATTTGTTGTATTATAAAAATGTTTTAAATGATCACTGTTGTTTATAAGTGCTTTTCTTTAAAAGGCACCTGTAAAACATTCAAATTTTCAAAACACTAATAGAGACAGGACTAATAGTGCAATTAATAGTAAATTGCATTAAAATCATAGTATTAGCTTATACTTTTTAAAAGAGTAAAGTACCTCTATAGGCTTCTAAATTAGTTGTGATATTATAAGGGTGATGGTGATGTTGACAGACTTAATTTAGTTTCAAAAGACCCTTGATTTGTCTTGGAGTTTCTTTCCAATTTAATTCAAGTTTCTCAACCAGGGAGCAGCTCAAATGATTTGTAGTTTCATAAAGTATTCTGAAAGGCCATTTCATTGACCATAGGAAATAAACTTAGAATAAGGTTCCCTCTACCCAGTCTATGATAGAATGCTGCTTTCACAATGTGACATACAACTTTTATTAGAAATTGTTGTATCACCATAAAACCAAACCCTTCACTATATTTCTGATCATGCCTAGTGAATAAATATTTATACTACGATTTTAGCATGGTTTATAGACTTTCAAAACTGTGGATCTTAATATTAACATGATTTCTTTATTTCAAAAGGCTAATTGTTCTTCTTTTTAAGAAATTTAAATTACAGATAAATCCTTGTTTCTGGATCCTTTTTATCAAATTTCAATTTTGAGAACTAAGCTGTAGTAAGTCCTAATAACAACAATAAGTAGCAACAACAAATTCCTGTAAGAAAAAGCAGCACCATTTTGACTCATTCTCTGCTTTTTTTTTGTATTTTAATTCTTTTTCTTACTCTCATGCATATCTCCCCATGTATTTATAGTAAAATTATCTTCAGAAATTAAAATGTCAATTTAATTGGAATTGTATTCATCATAGATTACATATTTCAGGCAGCATTTATTTCCCTAAAGACTTTAACATAAATAAGATGGAAATGTCTTACATTTCCATATTAGTATAGGTGTAATTACAAATTGTCTAAGCGGTTTTAATTTAATACCTTGAATTAATATTTGTATTTAGTCTTTTCCCTTTCCCTCTCCAAACACACTTGTTATTAGAGTTAAAAAAAAAGACTTGAAATCAAACATACTATAAATAATACTACATCAGATATTAGTTTAGACTTAACATCTGAACTCAAACATGGTATGCTATTATTCTTAGAACTGCTAATATTAATAATGATCAGATCAAATTACATTATCATGTCAGTGGTTTGGAGAACCAGGTATCATAACCTGCTGGTGATCTAAGTCTGATAAAACACAAATTTGAAAAGCATCAAAACAACAGATTATAGCAACTGATATGTTGCCTACTAGGAAGACTTAGTGTATATGAATTTGTTTTTTTCATTGCTATGTCATCCCTGACTCTTTAGGCAACTATGGACCATAGCCTGCCAACACAAACCATTCAGTATCCCAGTAATCCAAGTCTATGCTTCAAGCACTAATGTTGAAGAAGCTGAAGTTTAACTGTTTTATGAAGATCTAAAGGACCTTCTAAAACTAACATCAAAAAAAAGATTTTCTTTTCATCATTGAGGACTGGGATGCAAAAGTGTCATGTCAAGAGGTACCTGGAGTAACAGGCAAATTTGGCCTTGGGGTACAAAACAAAGAAAGGGAAAGACTAACAGAATTTTGCCAAGAGAATGTTTCAACTTTTTTTTAAAAGATTTCGTTATTTCAAAAGGCTAATTGTTCTTCTTTTTAAGAAATTTAAATTACAGATAAATCCTTGTTTCTGGATCCTTTTTATCAAATTTCAATTTTGAGAACTAAGCTGTAGTAAGTCCTAATAACAACAATAAGTAGCAACAACAAATTCCTGTAAGAAAAAGCAGCACCATTTTGACTCATTCTCTGCTTTTTTTTTGTATTTTAATTCTTTTTCTTACTCTCATGCATATCTCCCCATGTATTTATAGTAAAATTATCTTCAGAAATTAAAATGTCAATTTAATTGGAATTGTATTCATCATAGATTACATATTTCAGGCAGCATTTATTTCCCTAAAGACTTTAACATAAATAAGATGGAAATGTCTTACATTTCCATATTAGTATAGGTGTAATTACAAATTGTCTAAGCGGTTTTAATTTAATACCTTGAATTAATATTTGTATTTAGTCTTTTCCCTTTCCCTCTCCAAACACACTTGTTATTAGAGTTAAAAAAAAAGACTTGAAATCAAACATACTATAAATAATACTACATCAGATATTAGTTTAGACTTAACATCTGAACTCAAACATGGTATGCTATTATTCTTAGAACTGCTAATATTAATAATGATCAGATCAAATTACATTATCATGTCAGTGGTTTGGAGAACCAGGTATCATAACCTGCTGGTGATCTAAGTCTGATAAAACACAAATTTGAAAAGCATCAAAACAACAGATTATAGCAACTGATATGTTGCCTACTAGGAAGACTTAGTGTATATGAATTTGTTTTTTTCATTGCTATGTCATCCCTGACTCTTTAGGCAACTATGGACCATAGCCTGCCAACACAAACCATTCAGTATCCCAGTAATCCAAGTCTATGCTTCAAGCACTAATGTTGAAGAAGCTGAAGTTTAACTGTTTTATGAAGATCTAAAGGACCTTCTAAAACTAACATCAAAAAAAAGATTTTCTTTTCATCATTGAGGACTGGGATGCAAAAGTGTCATGTCAAGAGGTACCTGGAGTAACAGGCAAATTTGGCCTTGGGGTACAAAACAAAGAAAGGGAAAGACTAACAGAATTTTGCCAAGAGAATGCACTGGTCAAAGCAGACAGCCTTTTCCAACAGCACAAGAGATGACTCTACACTTGGACATCACTAGATGGTCAATACTGAAATCAGATTGACTATAATCTTTGCAGTCAATGGTGGAGAAGCTCTATAGAGTCAGCAAAAACAAGACCTGGAACTGACTGTGGCTCACATCAAGAACTCTTTATTGCAAAATTCACTTAAATTGAAGAAGGTAGGGAAAACCACTGGGCCATTCAGGTATGACCTAAATCAAATCCCTTATATTATACAGTGTGAGATACAAATAGATTCAAAGGACCAAATCTGATAGAATGCCTAAAGAACTATGGACAGAGGTTCATAACATTGTACAGGAAGCAGTGATCAAAACTATCCCCAAGTAAAAGAAAGCAAAAAGGCAAAATGGTTGTCTGGGGAGGGTTTACAAATAGCTGAGAAAAGAAGTGATGCCAAAGGCAAAGGAGAAAGGGAAAGATACCCCCTGAATACAGAGTTCCAGAGAATAGCAAAGAGAGAGAAGAAAACCTTCTTAAGTGAACAATGCGAAGATACAGAGGAAGACAATAGACTAGAAAGACTAGAGATCTCTACAAGAAAATTATTGATATCATGGGAACATTTCATGTAGGTAGGCACGATAAAAGACATAAACAGTATGGACCTAAAAGAAGCAGAAGATATTAAGAAGTGGAGAGAAAACACAGAAGAACTATACAAAAATAATCTTAATGACCAGGATTGACCATGATGTGTGATCACTCACCTAGAGCCAGACATCTTACAGTGCGAAGTCTAGTGGGCCCTAGGAAGCATCTGAACTGTGGTGTTGGAGAAGACTCTTGAGAGGCCCTTAAACTGTAAGGAGATCAAACCAGTCAATCCTAAAGCTTAACATAGATTTTCTTTTAAATTTCATTGTTTTATGAAGATCTAAAGGACCTTCTAAAACTAACATCAAAAAAAAGATTTTCTTTTCATCATTGAGGACTGGGATGCAAAAGTGTCATGTCAAGAGGTACCTGGAGTAACAGGCAAATTTGGCCTTGGGGTACAAAACAAAGAAAGGGAAAGACTAACAGAATTTTGCCAAGAGAATGCACTGGTCAAAGCAGACAGCCTTTTCCAACAGCACAAGAGATGACTCTACACTTGGACATCACTAGATGGTCAATACTGAAATCAGATTGACTATAATCTTTGCAGTCAATGGTGGAGAAGCTCTATAGAGTCAGCAAAAACAAGACCTGGAACTGACTGTGGCTCACATCAAGAACTCTTTATTGCAAAATTCACTTAAATTGAAGAAGGTAGGGAAAACCACTGGGCCATTCAGGTATGACCTAAATCAAATCCCTTATATTATACAGTGTGAGATACAAATAGATTCAAAGGACCAAATCTGATAGAATGCCTAAAGAACTATGGACAGAGGTTCATAACATTGTACAGGAAGCAGTGATCAAAACTATCCCCAAGTAAAAGAAAGCAAAAAGGCAAAATGGTTGTCTGGGGAGGGTTTACAAATAGCTGAGAAAAGAAGTGATGCCAAAGGCAAAGGAGAAAGGGAAAGATACCCCCTGAATACAGAGTTCCAGAGAATAGCAAAGAGAGAGAAGAAAACCTTCTTAAGTGAACAATGCGAAGATACAGAGGAAGACAATAGACTAGAAAGACTAGAGATCTCTACAAGAAAATTATTGATATCATGGGAACATTTCATGTAGGTAGGCACGATAAAAGACATAAACAGTATGGACCTAAAAGAAGCAGAAGATATTAAGAAGTGGAGAGAAAACACAGAAGAACTATACAAAAATAATCTTAATGACCAGGATTGACCATGATGTGTGATCACTCACCTAGAGCCAGACATCTTACAGTGCGAAGTCTAGTGGGCCCTAGGAAGCATCTGAACTGTGGTGTTGGAGAAGACTCTTGAGAGGCCCTTAAACTGTAAGGAGATCAAACCAGTCAATCCTAAAGGAAATCAAGCCTGAATATTCATTGGAAGGACTGGTGCTGAAACTCCAATACTTTGGCCACTTGATGAAAAGAGATGACTCATTGGAAAAAAGCCTGATGTTGAGAAAAATAGAAGGCAAAAGGAGAAGGAGACAACAGAGGATGAGACAGTTAGATGGCATTGCCGAGTCAATGGACATGAGTTTGAGCAAGCTTTGGGAGATTGTGAAGGACAGGGAAGCCTGGTGTGTCACATTACATGGGGTTGCAAAAAGTTGGACACAACTGAGCAGCTAAACTGAACTGCACTAAAAGGATTTTTTTTAAGTTGATGTTCAGTAATGAATTTTAACGATTTTTGTTATTAACATGTAGTGCTGTAGTATGGTTTGTGGTTCCATTGTAACCAGAAGCCTTTATCAAATTCTGTCATAAATAAGCTTTCTGTCTACATGGTATTTGAGAAAATAAAGCAAAATATGGTAATGCACCAGGAAATAAAGATATGTAGAGAGAATGCTTGATTCTGTTTCTGTGTTACCTCTCACTCAAGTAAATCATTTTAAGTAAATCACTCAGTGTTTACTACCTACTCTGTGTAAAAAACTGAGCTTCCCAGGTAGGTCATTGGAAAAGCATCTACCTGCCAATGTAGGAGAAGCAAGAGATGTAATTCAATCCTTGGGTTTGGAAGATCCTCTCGAGGAGGAAGTGGCAGCCCACTCCATTATTCTTGCCAGGAAAAACCCAAATGGGGCACAGAGGAAGACAATAGACTAGAAAGACTAGAGATCTCTACAAGAAAATTATTGATATCATGGGAACATTTCATGTAGGTAGGCACGATAAAAGACATAAACAGTATGGACCTAAAAGAAGCAGAAGATATTAAGAAGTGGAGAGAAAACACAGAAGAACTATACAAAAATAATCTTAATGACCAGGATTGACCATGATGTGTGATCACTCACCTAGAGCCAGACATCTTACAGTGCGAAGTCTAGTGGGCCCTAGGAAGCATCTGAACTGTGGTGTTGGAGAAGACTCTTGAGAGGCCCTTAAACTGTAAGGAGATCAAACCAGTCAATCCTAAAGGAAATCAAGCCTGAATATTCATTGGAAGGACTGGTGCTGAAACTCCAATACTTTGGCCACTTGATGAAAAGAGATGACTCATTGGAAAAAAGCCTGATGTTGAGAAAAATAGAAGGCAAAAGGAGAAGGAGACAACAGAGGATGAGACAGTTAGATGGCATTGCCGAGTCAATGGACATGAGTTTGAGCAAGCTTTGGGAGATTGTGAAGGACAGGGAAGCCTGGTGTGTCACATTACATGGGGTTGCAAAAAGTTGGACACAACTGAGCAGCTAAACTGAACTGCACTAAAAGGATTTTTTTTAAGTTGATGTTCAGTAATGAATTTTAACGATTTTTGTTATTAACATGTAGTGCTGTAGTATGGTTTGTGGTTCCATTGTAACCAGAAGCCTTTATCAAATTCTGTCATAAATAAGCTTTCTGTCTACATGGTATTTGAGAAAATAAAGCAAAATATGGTAATGCACCAGGAAATAAAGATATGTAGAGAGAATGCTTGATTCTGTTTCTGTGTTACCTCTCACTCAAGTAAATCATTTTAAGTAAATCACTCAGTGTTTACTACCTACTCTGTGTAAAAAACTGAGCTTCCCAGGTAGGTCATTGGAAAAGCATCTACCTGCCAATGTAGGAGAAGCAAGAGATGTAATTCAATCCTTGGGTTTGGAAGATCCTCTCGAGGAGGAAGTGGCAGCCCACTCCATTATTCTTGCCAGGAAAATCCCATGAACAGAGGAGCCTGGGGACCTACAGTCTATGAGGTTGAAAGAGTTGGACATGACTTAGTGACTAAACAACAAATGTACAAAAAGTGTTATTCTTAGTGTTCTATAGATTTCAATGCAAATCCTGAAAACAAGCTAAGCATAATGATAACTACTTTGAAATTACTGAGATTAGAGCAAATATAAAATACTAATCACAATGTATATATCCAAAATATAAATTTTGCCGTTATTAATAAATAATAAGTCCGTCATGAGATGGTTCTCTAAACCTTTATGTCCTTTTTCCTTTTTGTAACTTACATGTATGGTGCCAAAGTTAAATCTTTTCTTTGGAATTTTTTCTCTTCAGATCTACTTGCTTAGACTGAAATCTCAAATTGAATCTTCCTCCCAAAGCCCTCTTTCTGTCAATGAAATTACTTTCTCCTCACTTCCTAGTTTCATAATGTAAATCTAAAGTGATACTCATGTTTCCCCTCTCTTTGTTCCATAGATTCAATTCACCAACTTCAACAGATTTGTTCATCAAATATCTCAGGTTTATCTCTTCCTCCCTGTTCTTATGTGATCACTCTGACATAATCACCAGCACTTCAATGAAATAGCACTTCTTGCTTGAATTCATCTCAGGATATAATTCCTTGTGAGATATAATTTCCTGTTTCAGTTTACCACAACTGTCCTTGAAAGTCTGTCCTGGCAAACCCCCATGACTGCCTTCCTTAGGTGTGAGTGAGCTAATTTCATTTGTGACTTTTCCCCGTAAGAACTTTAAAATTGTTTCTTAACCCTCTTTACCTATTGAATTTCCAAAGACTTTTCTCTTCTCTCTCCTTTTACTTTTCTTAAACAAGCAGATCAATACGCAGTATCTTCATGAAACTTACCTAACATTTTTCAACATTTGACTGTCTTTTAATTTTGTAAACAGTAGTTATGTTTCCTAATTTTTAGTTGGCTATCTTAGTGATTTACCGGTTCTTTTCCTAATTGTGCCCCCAAAAGACATGCTGAGTTTTTTCCCTTTAGGTGGTACAACCAACATTTAAAGGATCCTAGGCCAATCCTTAGACTAATTTTTAAATGTTTCTTCTCTTCTGTTCCTTAGAGATGCCCCTCCTCTGTTGCCCCCCTTCTAAAGTAGTAAATGTTTATCTGTGGGATGACTCCTCAGCCATCCTCTCCTGTCTAGTTCTGCTGACATAGGATTAGTTCAGGTCTTGTTAATGTCTGCCTGATTTATTGCCTCAATTCCCTGAGCCATGTTTCTGAGGGCTTGTTTCCAGCCTCAAGCCCTCCCACTCATCCTACACTGTTATTTTTCTAGAACTTTGATTGGTCCTTCTTGAAACATAAAAGAACAAAACAAAAAAACACCCAGTGGTTCTTCATGTGCTGCAGAAAGAAGCCTAAACTCATTGTGTCCTTTGTGACACAACATAAAGTGATACTAAAATAACATTTTAGTCCCATTTCCTCTTTTCCACCGAAATACAGGATCCTGCCATAGCAAATACCATTCCATCTCAGTATTTTGCTAAGGAATTCTTTTTGTTTGGCTTATTCTCTGATTGTTGAGATTCCCTTAAATCATTAATGTCCAAACATCACCTTCTCCATAAATTTTTTTCTGGTTATGTTCATCACAATTCAGTATTCTAGCAGTTACAATTCATTCTTTATTTATAGCTTTCTCTCTCTCTCTTTTTGTTTTAATTTTGGACTCTTTTAATAGTCTTTCATTTATTTATTTCCGTCCATCTTTGTTCGTTGGCCTGTGTGGGCCTCCCATTGCAGTGGCCTCTCTCATTGCAGAGCACCAGCTCTGGGCACATGTGCCCCAGAGCGCTGGCTCGTAATTGGACACACTGGTCAAGCCGCTCCATGGCATGTGGCATCTCTCCAGGCTAGGCGGAACCGGCATCCCTGCACTGCAAGGTGGACTTTACCCACTGGACCACCTGAGAATCAATACGAGTATCTTCATGAAACTTACCTAACATTTTCAACATTTGACTGTCTTTTAATTTTGTAAACAGTAGTTATGTTTCCTAATTTTTAGTTGGCTATCTTAGTGATTTACCGGTTCTTTTCCTAATTGTGCCCCCAAAAGACATGCTGAGTTTTTTCCCTTTAGGTGGTACAACCAACATTTAAAGGATCCTAGGCCAATCCTTAGACTAATTTTTAAATGTTTCTTCTCTTCTGTTCCTTAGAGATGCCCCTCCTCTGTTGCCCCCCTTCTAAAGTAGTAAATGTTTATCTGTGGGATGACTCCTCAGCCATCCTCTCCTGTCTAGTTCTGCTGACATAGGATTAGTTCAGGTCTTGTTAATGTCTGCCTGATTTATTGCCTCAATTCCCTGAGCCATGTTTCTGAGGGCTTGTTTCCAGCCTCAAGCCCTCCCACTCATCCTACACTGTTATTTTTCTAGAACTTTGATTGGTCCTTCTTGAAACATAAAAGAACAAAACAAAAAAACACCCAGTGGTTCTTCATGTGCTGCAGAAAGAAGCCTAAACTCATTGTGTCCTTTGTGACACAACATAAAGTGATACTAAAATAACATTTTAGTCCCATTTCCTCTTTTCCACCGAAATACAGGATCCTGCCATAGCAAATACCATTCCATCTCAGTATTTTGCTAAGGAATTCTTTTTGTTTGGCTTATTCTCTGATTGTTGAGATTCCCTTAAATCATTAATGTCCAAACATCACCTTCTCCATAAATTTTTTTCTGGTTATGTTCATCACAATTCAGTATTCTAGCAGTTACAATTCATTCTTTATTTATAGCTTTCTCTCTCTCTCTTTTTGTTTTAATTTTGGACTCTTTTAATAGTCTTTCATTTATTTATTTCCGTCCATCTTTGTTCGTTGGCCTGTGTGGGCCTCCCATTGCAGTGGCCTCTCTCATTGCAGAGCACCAGCTCTGGGCACATGTGCCCCAGAGCGCTGGCTCGTAATTGGACACACTGGTCAAGCCGCTCCATGGCATGTGGCATCTCTCCAGGCTAGGGGCGGAACCGGCATCCCCTGCACTGCAAGGTGGACTTTACCCACTGGACCACCTGAGAAGCCATTTTATATCTTTCTTTTATCATATTATATAACACAATAGAATTATCTGCATATATGTTACCTCTCACAGATCATAGATCATATTCAAAATTTCCAGAGGCTATTTCTATATTCTAACCCTAATCATATTAAATTGCAATTTCATTGAAATAGGAATTTCATTAATACATTTTACTGAATGAATTCAGCTTCTCTTGAATTTCACCCATGGCTCAGCCAGTTCTAACTCTATGACTGGCAGTCATCACCAGACATCTGATAATTTTGCCATATTTCTGTATTATTACTAACATTTATAACTAAATATTAGTATATACTATTTCATATTTTGATATTTATTGGTAGTAGACAAAAATTTTAAGTATGCATAAAGAGGCTGACTTACTGATTAATCACAGTTAACAAGACTACCAGTAACTTGCTTTATGGAGCTGATATGTCTGGTCCATATTCTTTTATTCGGGGGTGGGGGTGAGGCTCCATTTGTTTACTAGTGTATTTATTTTATGTATTTATATATTTATTTTTTAGCTAATCATGTTTTTAAAAACAGCTTTATTGAGGTCTACACACATCTAAATTGTACAGTTTTTGGAATTTTGATGTATTTATACTCTCATGAAACTATCACAATCAGTAGAATAAACATCATCATTCTGAAAAATTTTCTTGTTTTCCTTTGTGACTCCTCTTTCCTGCCTCTCTCTGCTCCTCATTGCTGATCTGCATGTATTCAGTATAGATTAGTTTTCATTTTCTACAGTTTAACCTAAATGTAAGCATACACAAGGCACTTCTTTTTTATCACATTTTTTTCCTTTAACATAATTATTTTGAGATTCATCCATGCTGTTGCATGTCTCAGTAGCCTGATCCATTTTATTGTTGATAAGTGTATTCTATGGATACACCACAGTTGTTTATTAATTCACATGTTTGTCCTGTTCATATTCTTAAAGAAATTGCATAGTTTCCAAGTACTTTTAAGACTGGGCAGTTACACACAGGCACACACATACACACACAGGATTAGTTAAAATAGTTTTAAAGTTCTTATCCAATGAAAAATCCAAATTTCTGTATAAAAATTATAAACCCACATAAGGGAAGAAGAAGCAATTTCAGTTGACAGGCTAAGAAATATAATCCAGTATCCATTTAAAAATTTGCAATACAAATATCTTGATATTTAAAAATAATCTGTATTCCCTATCATCTTCAATTTCTGTGCATACTGATCAATTCATACACAAATATACATATAAAGTATTTTCAGTCTTTCACTTCATATCCTAATAGTAGTAATGGGATAGTATTTAGTAAGACCAAAATTCTTAAGATCGAAGAACCAGGTATAAAGCTCTTGTTCTCCTACAAACTCCTTAACTTCCAACTCCATTTTTAAAAAATCAAATTTATAGCAATGCAATGATTGAACGTTTAAAATACTGAAAAATTACTTTAAAAGAATGAAACCATTCTTACAACTTCACCTAGTATATTTCATTAAAGTGTGCTTTCAAGACCCAGGTGCATTCTGTACATCTGGTGTTTTTAAAAAAGCACTTATATTACAAACAAACCATTACTAGGAATTTATATTAGTAGATTAGAAAATAAGCTTGAGATAAATAAAATACATTTTTGGAAAGCTTTTCCATTTGCAGTATTACATGGTAAGAACTGAACAGACTAGCTATAAAAGACAAATGTTCAGACGTTTGGAAAAAATTACTTTTATGAATGTGACTAAGTAGACAAACACATATGCATACAGAATAGGTGCATTTGGATGATCTATCAAAACTAATGCTCATAATGGAGGAACTTAATAGGTCGATAATATCTAATAATTTTTAATTTAAGCTTCACTATCATATGTTAAAATATAAAAAGGTGTTCTGCATGTTTAGTTTTCATTTTCTACAGTTTAACCTAAATGTAAGCATACACAAGGCACTTCTTTTTTATCACATTTTTTTCCTTTAACATAATTATTTTGAGATTCATCCATGCTGTTGCATGTCTCAGTAGCCTGATCCATTTTATTGTTGATAAGTGTATTCTATGGATACACCACAGTTGTTTATTAATTCACATGTTTGTCCTGTTCATATTCTTAAAGAAATTGCATAGTTTCCAAGTACTTTTAAGACTGGGCAGTTACACACAGGCACACACTACACACACAGGATTAGTTAAAATAGTTTTAAAGTTCTTATCCAATGAAAAATCCAAATTTCTGTATAAAAATTATAAACCCACATAAGGGAAGAAGAAGCAATTTCAGTTGACAGGCTAAGAAATATAATCCAGTATCCCTTTAAAAATTTGCAATACAAATATCTTGATATTTAAAAATAATCTGTATTCCCTATCATCTTCAATTTCTGTGCATACTGATCAATTCATACACAAATATACATATAAAGTATTTTCAGTCTTTCACTTCATATCCTAATAGTAGTAATGGGATAGTATTTAGTAAGACCAAAATTCTTAAGATCGAAGAACCAGGTATAAAGCTCTTGTTCTCCTACAAACTCCTTAACTTCCAACTCCATTTTTAAAAAATCAAATTTATAGCAATGCAATGATTGAACGTTTAAAATACTGAAAAATTACTTTAAAAGAATGAAACCATTCTTACAACTTCACCTAGTATATTTCATTAAAGTGTGCTTTCAAGACCCAGGTGCATTCTGTACATCTGGTGTTTTTAAAAAAAAGCACTTATATTACAAGCAAACCATTACTAGGAATTTATATTAGTAGATTAGAAAATAAGCTTGAGATAAATAAAATACATTTTTGGAAAGCTTTTCCATTTGCAGTATTACATGGTAAGAACTGAACAGACTAGCTATAAAAAGACAAATGTTCAGACGTTTGGAAAAAAATTACTTTTATGAATGTGACTAAGTAGACAAACACATATGCATACAGAATAGGTGCATTTGGATGATCTATCAAAAACTAATGCTCATAATGGAGGAACTTAATAGGTCGATAATATCTAATAATTTTTAATTTAAGCTTCACTATCATATGTTAAAATATAAAAAGGTGTTAGGTGAGTTTGGCAAAGGAACAAATTATGAATTAGGATTCCTATTTTAAAGTTTAATTTATAGGGTTACATTTTCTAATGAGGACAGTCAAATTAGAAAATATTTATTCAAATTAAACTATATAGAGAAAAGCAAACTGTCTGCAAATTTAATGACCAAAGGAAAAATTCAAGATCATAAGTCAATATTTAGAGGCACTGAACCATATTAGGAGTAGTAGGAGTTCAGACTTCCAGAATTCAAATAACTTTCCTAATTCCTGATTATGTAACTTTGATCACATCTTTTAAACTCAAAGCATCTGTTGCTTTTGTAAAATGGTGTACTGGAAACATATCCATAACTCTGATTGTTTGGAGGATTTGAATTAAAATCCAAAGAGACACTAGGAATGATATTAGACATAGAGAAAATATTATATTCTTATTATGAAAAATTGTATTACCATTATTTATTTTTATTTATTTATATTTATATTTATTTATCTGTTTCATGTGAATATACATTATATTAGACTGTCTGTATATACTATGTAATATATATCATACATATAATATGTAATAATTAATATTATATATATGATATGATATATAAATTATATAATAAAATATATAACATATTATTCATCAAAATGATATCAGACTATGTAAAATATATAGATTATATGTAACATATAATATATACAAATAATATTTATTACATCATATATTATACATAATATATTATATGCATATTTAATATATATATTCATGTAATATATATTCTATATGTATTTATTTTTACATATAAAATACATTATATATATTTATACATATTATTTATACAAATATGTACTACATATAAAGGACATTATATATCATATATTATATTAAATATATTATAAATAATGTATATCACATATATAATATATTTATAAATGATATATTGTCTATGTTAACATGTATATATGTATATATAATATGATATATTTCTATAAAATATATATATTCATTAAAATTATATGCATTTTATATAGGTATGAATATATAAAATATATATGTGCATATTATATATCATATATATTTATTATGTAATCTATGCATATACATTATATGTATTCACATGTATGTATAGACATATATGTAATGTATATATATTATACATTCATATATACTATATATTCATATAAATGTATTATGCATATTACATAATTTATATATTATACATATTATTTATACAAATATGTACTACATATAAAGGACATTATATATCATATATTATATTAAATATATTATAAATAATGTATATCACATATATAATATATTTATAAATGATATATTGTCTATGTTAACATGTATATATGTATATATAATATGATATATTTCTATAAAATATATATATTCATTAAAATTATATGCATTTTATATAGGTATGAATATATAAAATATATATGTGCATATTATATATCATATATATTTATTATGTAATCTATGCATATACATTATATGTATTCACATGTATGTATAGACATATATGTAATGTATATATATTATACATTCATATATACTATATATTCATATAAATGTATTATGCATATTACATAATTTATATATTATACATATTATATATACAAAATATATTTCATATGTATATGACATCAATAGATTTATTTTTATACTCTTTCACATATGTTTATGTCATGCATATATTGATATATGTATAATATATGAGATATATAGTATATATATGAAATATATCTATATACATTAAATATATATTGCATACATATATTTATATGTGCATATTAGGTTTTATAGTTACATATATATAGCCTTTTATAGTTACAATACATACTGATATATATTTATATACGTCATATTATATTTACATATAATATAAATATATATTTCTTTTTTAAATTTAATTCTTCATTATTATTTTATTATTTCATATTGATAAAATGAAAGTTTTATATTATTAAGAACATTATTCTTAGTATTGTTGCTTTTTTAACTATTACTTTGTTCTTAAAATGTCCATTCCAATACATCAATCCCATTCATTATTATGGCATCCCAATTATTTCATTTCCTTTCTGGACAAGTGATCCAATTATAATACATATACTATGCTTCAGTTATAAGACATCTGGCAAACATTTCAAGTTTTTAAAATCCAATCATGTTTTCCTTCTGAAAACAGTTGCATATAGGTATGCATTTTACATTTTGCATAAACTGTTTAAATATTTCAGTTTAGTCCTGCATGTCTATTATTTTGACTGACTTAATAAACATATCAATTGCTCAAATGAATAGATACAGCTTTTTTATGTGACTAGAAATTTTCTGTACAACTACACAGGTGTACACACACATTGAATGCTTGTGCACGCACTCAAATATCAAAATGGATCAGAATGGGCAGGTTTCAGATGTGAGATCCTGTTTATCTACCTGTCTAATGTCTTTGAAAGTAATCCATACATATAGATAGATAGATACACACACACACACACACACATGTGTTTTCACTATATATGTGTATACATGTATATACAAATATGCATCTGTGTATAAGTAAATATATGTACAGGGACCCTTCCCACCTTTTCTGTTTCCTCCTTAATGTGCATAGGAAATAATTTTATCTCTACATAGCTGTTGATTCACCTGAGTTTTTACTGTCACTGATGAACAGAATGTTAACTGCTTGACAAAATATATTTCATATGTATATGACATCAATAGATTTATTTTATACTCTTTCACATATGTTTATGTCATGCATATATTGATATATGTATAATATATGAGATATATAGTATATATATGAAATATATCTATATACATTAAATATATATTGCATACATATATTTATATGTGCATATTAGGTTTTATAGTTACATATATATAGCCTTTTATAGTTACAATACATACTGATATATATTTATATACGTCATATTATATTTACATATAATATAAATATATATTTCTTTTTTAAATTTAATTCTTCATTATTATTTTATTATTTCATATTGATAAAATGAAAGTTTTATATTATTAAGAACATTATTCTTAGTATTGTTGCTTTTTTAACTATTACTTTGTTCTTAAAATGTCCATTCCAATACATCAATCCCATTCATTATTATGGCATCCCAATTATTTCATTTCCTTTCTGGACAAGTGATCCAATTATAATACATATACTATGCTTCAGTTATAAGACATCTGGCAAACATTTCAAGTTTTTAAAATCCAATCATGTTTTCCTTCTGAAAACAGTTGCATATAGGTATGCATTTTACATTTTGCATAAACTGTTTAAATATTTCAGTTTAGTCCTGCATGTCTATTATTTTGACTGACTTAATAAACATATCAATTGCTCAAATGAATAGATACAGCTTTTTTATGTGACTAGAAATTTTCTGTACAACTACACAGGTGTACACACACATTGAATGCTTGTGCACGCACTCAAATATCAAAATGGATCAGAATGGGCAGGTTTCAGATGTGAGATCCTGTTTATCTACCTGTCTAATGTCTTTGAAAGTAATCCATACATATAGATAGATAGATACACACACACACACACACACATGTGTTTTCACTATATATGTGTATACATGTATATACAAATATGCATCTGTGTATAAGTAAATATATGTACAGGGACCCTTCCCACCTTTTCTGTTTCCTCCTTAATGTGCATAGGAAATAATTTTATCTCTACATAGCTGTTGATTCACCTGAGTTTTTACTGTCACTGATGAACAGAATGTTAACTGCTTGCATAATGTTAATGATATTAAACTGTATCATTGCCATATGTACTTATTCTTGCATTTGAATAGCAGAGCAACATCAATAATGCCATTGAAAATGGGCAAACAATACATATGACAATTTTTTTGTGATGGCTTTGTTGCTACAACAATGTTCTTCAAGCTAAGCTAAGCATTATAAATCTGCTTTTTATGAGCCGTGAATATATATATATGTGTGTATATATACATATACATGTATATATTTTTTTATGTTCTGTTACCAATATAGGAAACAATTCTTTTTATTTTCCTGTTAAATTTTACGACTTTTTTTCTGAGATTTTAAAACATAGTTTACCTCCTCTGAATGCACACCATGTTTGTTTGTTTCTTTTTAATCTTTTTTTTTGGTTGGTTTTTTAACACTGTAAAGCATTGAAATCCAGATGTGGTATCTTTTCCATAGCCAAACACAAAGCTTTGAACCTATTTCTCCTGCTTGAGGTAAGTGCAGCAATACTTGAATGTAGCATCTTCTGAAGCAATTCAGTTTCAAGATCTCTTTCAAATCCCTTTTTTTTCAGTAGTAATGGTGCAGCTGAAATTGTACTGCACAGGAACTCCAAACTATTTCTTAGGTAGAGCAGTAGGAAAGACTTGGAATTAAACTACATAAAACAAACAGGTAACAAAAATTAATTTGTACTTTTTAAGGTTTAAGTAACTCAGAACAGATGAGTAGCTGGAACTATGCAAAGTTCTCTAAGTTGCATACACACAAACACAGTCAAAACTGAACTTAGGGCTTCCCTGGTGGTCCAGTGGGTAAGGACACTGCCTTGCAGTGCAGGGGACGCCGGTTCGATCCCTGGCCTGGGAAGATCCCACGTGCTGCGGAGCGGCTGGACCAATGTGTCCAATTACCAAGACGGAGCTCTGGAGCGCACGCGCCCAGAGCCAGTGCTCTGTGACAACAGAGGTGACTGCGATGGGAGGCCCACACGGGCCAAGGAACTTTTCTGTTTCCTCCTTAATGTGCATAGGAAATAATTTTATCTCTACATAGCTGTTGATTCACCTGAGTTTTTACTGTCACTGATGAACAGAATGTTAACTGCTTGCATAATGTTAATGATATTAAACTGTATCATTGCCATATGTACTTATTCTTGCATTTGAATAGCAGAGCAACATCAATAATGCCATTGAAAATGGGCAAACAATACATATGACAATTTTTTTGTGATGGCTTTGTTGCTACAACAATGTTCTTCAAGCTAAGCTAAGCATTATAAATCTGCTTTTTATGAGCCGTGAATATATATATATGTGTGTATATATACATATACATGTATATATTTTTTTATGTTCTGTTACCAATATAGGAAACAATTCTTTTTATTTTCCTGTTAAATTTTACGACTTTTTTTCTGAGATTTTAAAACATAGTTTACCTCCTCTGAATGCACACCATGTTTGTTTGTTTCTTTTTAATCTTTTTTTTTGGTTGGTTTTTTAACACTGTAAAGCATTGAAATCCAGATGTGGTATCTTTTCCATAGCCAAACACAAAGCTTTGAACCTATTTCTCCTGCTTGAGGTAAGTGCAGCAATACTTGAATGTAGCATCTTCTGAAGCAATTCAGTTTCAAGATCTCTTTCAAATCCCTTTTTTTTCAGTAGTAATGGTGCAGCTGAAATTGTACTGCACAGGAACTCCAAACTATTTCTTAGGTAGAGCAGTAGGAAAGACTTGGAATTAAACTACATAAAACAAACAGGTAACAAAAATTAATTTGTACTTTTTAAGGTTTAAGTAACTCAGAACAGATGAGTAGCTGGAACTATGCAAAGTTCTCTAAGTTGCATACACACAAACACAGTCAAAACTGAACTTAGGGCTTCCCTGGTGGTCCAGTGGGTAAGGACACTGCCTTGCAGTGCAGGGGACGCCGGTTCGATCCCTGGCCTGGGAAGATCCCACGTGCTGCGGAGCGGCTGGACCAATGTGTCCAATTACCAAGACGGAGCTCTGGAGCGCACGCGCCCAGAGCCAGTGCTCTGTGACAACAGAGGTGACTGCGATGGGAGGCCCACACGGGCCAAGGAACAAAGATGGATGAAAATAGAGAAATGAAAGACTAATAGAAGTGACCTGCTTCCCCAAAAAATAAATAAATAATAAGTATTAAAAAGAAACACACACACAACTGAATTTATTGAGGCCAAGAACCAAGAAATTATATTTTTTTTTCCTATTAGCACATAGCACTGAGCAGAAAATTATTAAAACCTTAGTGTGATAACAAGAATTGTCCAAAGTACCTCTCCAACAACCAAAAAAAAAAAATTTTTTTTTTTTTTTGGCTTCTGATTACAACAAGAAAGTACAGTGAGAACTGGTCATAATAAAAGTGAAGAGATTAGAAATTAATTGGAAGGTATATTAGCTGGTCATGAAATGAGAAATATAATCTTAAGGAATACACAAATTTGTCCCTTTGTTCACAGAACCCCAATCACATACCTAATATTTCATTTCATCAAGCCTTATATTACCTTCATTAGGGAAGGTGTTCCATATGGTACACATGTGACCATACATGAATGTAATAGCTTACAATGAGAATATAGAGAGGTACATTTGGCTTTCCAATGAACTGAGAAAAAATACAGATGTGCAGAGACCAAAGACCACCCTAGAATAATGTCAAAGTGGTAGACAACTTTATTAACCACTAGAATTCAATTATTTTTCCTTATAAACTCTTCTAAAGAAAAATTTTACATAGACTATCTCTTTTTTCATAAATATTTTCTAATCTGGCACTACCTTGTATTTCTTTTTTTTTTTTTTTTTTAAATAATTTTTTCACAGAATTGTTGAAAAGTTTAATCAGACAGGGTGAATATAAGTGCTTTACACATATGGGGTGCTCCATAATAACTGAAAAAAGCTAAAACATTTAAAAATCAGGGCTGACATTAAAACGCAAAAAGTGCCTACAGAAGCAGAACATCGTCTGTAATTGAGAGCCTGCCTTGACCATCACTGCCAAAATGCCCTTGGCCTTTTACTCCAAGTCTGAACTTTAGAAGCTCTTATTAGAGATCACAACTGAAAGCTTTCAAATTATGCCTTTTTGTAAGGAAGAACAAATCAGTTTTAACAAAGTCAGAGTGTCGTTTAAGTAAAAGGAACTTGAGCCAGTGAGGTCACCGACTGAAGGTCCCATGTGGCAGAGGTGCCATTGCTGGCGTCCTCGTAGGGCAGGAATGATGCCATCACTAGAGAACTTCTCACAGATCAGGAGGGAAAACCCTCACCCCCAACCCCTGACACAGAGGCTTAGGAACTGGTGGAGAAATGCTTCCTTCTGACCCGCTGAACGTCCCTCAGATTCATCACTTCCTTACCTTGTATTTCATCCAAATTACACTCTTTAAATAAAGGTGCATCCATACAGTTATTCCACTCTCTAAAAAGTGAAAAACTGAAAGTGTTAGTTGCTCAGTCTGCCCAACTCTTTGTAACCCCATGGACTGTAGTCCACCAGCCTCCTGTTCATGGGATTCTCCAGGCAAGAAAACTGGAGTGGGTACCCATTCCCTTCTACGGGGGATCTTTTTGACCCAGGGATTGAACCTGTGTCTTCAGCATAACAGGCAGATTCTTTGGAAGGTGTTCCATATGGTACACATGTGACCATACATGAATGTAATAGCTTACAATGAGAATATAGAGAGGTACATTTGGCTTTCCAATGAACTGAGAAAAAATACAGATGTGCAGAGACCAAAGACCACCCTAGAATAATGTCAAAGTGGTAGACAACTTTATTAACCACTAGAATTCAATTATTTTTCCTTATAAACTCTTCTAAAGAAAAATTTTACATAGACTATCTCTTTTTTCATAAATATTTTCTAATCTGGCACTACCTTGTATTTCTTTTTTTTTTTTTTTTTTTAAATAATTTTTTCACAGAATTGTTGAAAAGTTTAATCAGACAGGGTGAATATAAGTGCTTTACACATATGGGGTGCTCCATAATAACTGAAAAAAGCTAAAACATTTAAAAATCAGGGCTGACATTAAAACGCAAAAAGTGCCTACAGAAGCAGAACATCGTCTGTAATTGAGAGCCTGCCTTGACCATCACTGCCAAAATGCCCTTGGCCTTTTACTCCAAGTCTGAACTTTAGAAGCTCTTATTAGAGATCACAACTGAAAGCTTTCAAATTATGCCTTTTTGTAAGGAAGAACAAATCAGTTTTAACAAAGTCAGAGTGTCGTTTAAGTAAAAGGAACTTGAGCCAGTGAGGTCACCGACTGAAGGTCCCATGTGGCAGAGGTGCCATTGCTGGCGTCCTCGTAGGGCAGGAATGATGCCATCACTAGAGAACTTCTCACAGATCAGGAGGGAAAACCCTCACCCCCAACCCCTGACACAGAGGCTTAGGAACTGGTGGAGAAATGCTTCCTTCTGACCCGCTGAACGTCCCTCAGATTCATCACTTCCTTACCTTGTATTTCATCCAAATTACACTCTTTAAATAAAGGTGCATCCATACAGTTATTCCACTCTCTAAAAAGTGAAAAACTGAAAGTGTTAGTTGCTCAGTCTGCCCAACTCTTTGTAACCCCATGGACTGTAGTCCACCAGCCTCCTGTTCATGGGATTCTCCAGGCAAGAAAACTGGAGTGGGTACCCATTCCCTTCTACGGGGGATCTTTTTGACCCAGGGATTGAACCTGTGTCTTCAGCATAACAGGCAGATTCTTTACTGTCTGAGCCAAAGAAATGAATTTCAGTCACAAACATTTCAAAGTTTTCTAAGTTTTTAACTAACCAAGAATAACTAATTCTACAAAGGCACATAAGGAGCAGTCACAAGACATGTTAAAACTTTTATAATTGTGTTCATGGAACTCAATCTTACTAGGTTAGCTCTCTCTGAAACTTCAGTATAGAAGCTACTTGACCTGTCTTATTTTGAGTTATTCCCACTAAACCTCTAAAATTCTGTTATTTCAAGTGTTCTTGTCTTCCCTTACATGTTTCTTTCATACTTATTCCTTATTTCCTTTATAAAAATTTTTCTTTATTGCTTATATCCTCTGATATGGTAACAGTGGCCATTTTTATACACAAATCATTCAAATGAAATTCATTTATACTCCAGAGTGTTGCCACACAGTTGTCAATCATTGTCTTCCTACTTCATTCTGCAAAACTTGCTAGGTCATTTGTTTCTGCAATTTGAAAAAAACAAGTCCAACAAGGTTCAAGATAAACACTTCTCAGTAGGGAGATTCTTATGTCTTAATTTAGTAAAACATTTTAAAAGACAGCAATGTATTATATTGCCAATACATTACTGTAATTTCCCTTTCACTGTGAAAATACAAAGTATTTTGAGAGGTTGAAGAGGAAGTCTTCTTAAGCACTATAAAAGGTTTAATTTCAATTAAGCAAACTATTACTAACATGATGAGAAATTTTTTTAATGTATTTTTAAAAAAAATTTCGACCTCTTTTATTGGTTTTTTATTTATTTATTTTCATCCATCTTTATTCTTCAGCTTGTGCGGGCCTCCCATTGAAGTGGCCTCTCATTGCAGAAAATCGGCTCGGGGCACATGCACACCAGAGCACTGGCTCGTAATTGGACACACCAGTCCAGCCGCTCTTTTACACGTGGGATCTTCCCGGGTCAGGGATTGCACTGCAAGGCAGACTCTTTACCCACTGGACCGCCAGGGAAGTCCAACAGTATGAGAAATTTAAAAACAAAATTTAAATTTTAGTTATGCAACAGAAAGTAAAATTTTATTTAAAATACTCAAATGGGATAGAAATTTAATCTTTGAAACACATCTTATAGTTTAAAATTTATGTCTTGAATGTGGGGAGAAACAGAGAGCAAATTGTGAGGGTCCATCTTATATACCATTAAATATTGTTTGGGGGGCTAGTATATATTTGGGATTTTGTGTGATAAGGATTAATACAGCTTTTTTTTGTCCATAGAAGCAACAATTCATATGAATGCTTCTCCACAGACCTCCAAAATATTACTTTGTCTTTAATTGTACATCATACATATTGTGTATGAAAGTGTATGAATTTTAGTTTTAAATTAGAATTAAACAAATTAGGCAAACTACTACATATTGAAATAAGCAAAATGAATCTTTTGAAATAGTACTTTAGGTGATTTTTAGTTGAGTGTATTGAAATACGATTTGAGGATATTGTGTGCTAAGGCTATGTGAGACAGTTGTCAATCATTGTCTTCCTACTTCATTCTGCAAAACTTGCTAGGTCATTTGTTTCTGCAATTTGAAAAAAACAAGTCCAACAAGGTTCAAGATAAACACTTCTCAGTAGGGAGATTCTTATGTCTTAATTTAGTAAAACATTTTAAAAGACAGCAATGTATTATATTGCCAATACATTACTGTAATTTCCCTTTCACTGTGAAAATACAAAGTATTTTGAGAGGTTGAAGAGGAAGTCTTCTTAAGCACTATAAAAGGTTTAATTTCAATTAAGCAAACTATTACTAACATGATGAGAAATTTTTTTAATGTATTTTTAAAAAAAATTTCGACCTCTTTTATTGGTTTTTTATTTATTTATTTTCATCCATCTTTATTCTTCAGCTTGTGCGGGCCTCCCATTGAAGTGGCCTCTCATTGCAGAAAATCGGCTCGGGGCACATGCACACCAGAGCACTGGCTCGTAATTGGACACACCAGTCCAGCCGCTCTTTTACACGTGGGATCTTCCCGGGTCAGGGATTGCACTGCAAGGCAGACTCTTTACCCACTGGACCGCCAGGGAAGTCCAACAGTATGAGAAATTTAAAACAAAATTTAAATTTTAGTTATGCAACAGAAAGTAAAATTTTATTTAAAATACTCAAATGGGATAGAAATTTAATCTTTGAAACACATCTTATAGTTTAAAATTTATGTCTTGAATGTGGGGAGAAACAGAGAGCAAATTGTGAGGGTCCATCTTATATACCATTAAATATTGTTTGGGGGGCTAGTATATATTTGGGATTTTGTGTGATAAGGATTAATACAGCTTTTTTTTGTCCATAGAAGCAACAATTCATATGAATGCTTCTCCACAGACCTCCAAAATATTACTTTGTCTTTAATTGTACATCATACATATTGTGTATGAAAGTGTATGAATTTTAGTTTTAAATTAGAATTAAACAAATTAGGCAAACTACTACATATTGAAATAAGCAAAATGAATCTTTTGAAATAGTACTTTAGGTGATTTTTAGTTGAGTGTATTGAAATACGATTTGAGGATATTGTGCTGCTAAGGCTATGTGAGAACTTCCCTGGTAGTCCAGTGATTAAGAATCCACCTACCAATGCAGGGAACATGGGTTTGATTGCTGGTCCAGAAAGATCGCCCATGTTGCAGAGCAGCTAGGGCTGTGCACCACAACTACTGAAGCTTCTGTGCCTGGAGTTCACAATGAGAAGCTTGTGCACCACAATGAAGCAGAACTTTGATGATGGTTACTAGACTTATTGTGATCATTGTGTAAAGCATGCAGATATCAAATCACCATGTATCCACCTGAAACTCACATAAAATTGTATATCAACTATATTTCAATTAAAAAAGAAGAAAGTAGTGGGTGGAAACTATCAATTTCATCAAAGAGCTAGAGAACAAAACTCAGAGTACTCAAAAAGTAATGATTGAATGACAATAAAATGCAATGTTTGGACTTCCCCTGGTGGTCCAGCGGGTAAGGACACTGCCTTGCAGTGCAAGGGGCGCCAGTTTGATCCCTGGCCTGGGAATATCCCACGTGCTGCGGAGCGGCTGGACCGATGTGTCCAATTACCAAGCCGGAGCTCTGGAGCGCATGCGCCCAGAGCCAGCGCTCTGCAACGACAGACGCCACCGCAATGGGAGGTCCACAGGAGCCAAGGAACAAAGACGGATGAAAATAGAGAAATGAAAGACCAATAGAAATGGCCCGCCCACTCCCCTCCCTCCCCAACCCGACCCCTGCCCAAAAACAAACAAACAAACAAACAAACAAATAAATAAATAAATAAATTTTAAAAATAAATAAATAAAATGCAAAGTTTGTGTCTGCCTTACCAGCTTGATCTGTTATCTAAGTAATAGTAATAATAACAATAATAACATAATACTCTACCTGCTACAAGATTCTATAACCAAGGTATTCTTCTCCATGATCATTTTATATATTTCAGAATAAGGAACAAGCTTTTACTTTGTTCTTCTCTTCAGTCATTCTTCAAATATGAAACTATTTGTAGTATATTTTGATGATTATCATTAATAACACTGTGACCTTAGCTAAAGAGGCTGATTGTAATCTGAACCAATTAATTGGCTAATTAATTAATTACTATTTATTGAATCACAGAGAATGACAAAATATATAAAATCAATCATAAAACCCTCCCTGTGTTTATCCCTGGGGTTTTTAAGGCATTGACCATGAGGCTTTAAGACTATAATAGGGGTTGTTTTCTGCTCCTTTGGGAGGTGGTGAGCTTGGTTGCCCTTACCAGTGTATTTTCTAACATTTTCTCTTTCCCATGGAGACAATCGTGACATCTTAAGCAATCAAAATGGGGCTGCACGGACTTTAATTGTGTTCTTTCCTGGTATATCAAGTGATTGCTTTCTGCTAAGTAACTGTTTTACACTGTGAACAAACAAAGTGAGCACTCAAGTTAGTGCTAGATCCATTACTAACTAGTTTATGCTGAGTGTGAATGAATTCGGGACACGTCTAATTTTAAATTGAAATTGAATTTATATATAAAAAGCTTTACAAAATGTCCCGAACAGAAAATCTTTATACTTGGTAATAAGTCTTGTTTCAAAATATGTTTTATAAAGTAATGATGATTGATGATACGCTGAAAATTGATTTAAATGAACGTATGCTTCTAAAAGCCTTGTTTCTAACAAAAAAGTGATGTACACAATAAATGGTATCACCAAGAAAATAAATACATAAAAATTAAAGAAAATGCTTGGAGTAGACCATAATTTCTGGGTACAATAACTGCAAATGGATGTTTAGCTTGTTTGTTCATTTAATACTCAATGCCTACATATTACTACAAATTTCAGGAATATATATAAGATAGTGTCATTTGGTACATATCACAGTCACATTAAGAGGGGATCTTATTATAATTCTTGTTAATCAAAGGTTCATAAATAAGAAGGAAAAAAATTCTAAATTCCAAATTCCCAGTGAAAGATTGTGCTCTCTCTGCTATGTGAACACAGCCTTGTTCCTAGTTAGGCATTCTTTTAATTTAATTTTTCTGAAGACTGCCAATATTTAAATGTGCGGCTGATGGGATGCCTACATCTGGATAGCCTATGTTAAGTCATTAGACATTAAAACAAACTCCTCATCTTCCTAGCACCATCCCCTCTGCCCGATTCTGCATATGTTTATGGACACACCAAGGCGAAAACACATGATATAAACAGCATGTGCACCTTCTTTTCTGATCCTTCATTGAGCATGTGCCCAGGTACTGCGTGAATTCTGCATGGTCTCTCCCACTCTCCCATTTTCATCCTGACTGCTCTCAGACTGAGCCAGTCTAACAGGCCAAGCTCTGTCCTGGCACCTCTCCAGTCTGTATCTCATTCAGGGCTCATCTCAGCACTGATAACTGGGCTGCTTTCCACTATTTATACAGGTCTGCATTTTGAGAACTGGGTCAGTTTTCAAGAATGTTCAAGGTTAACCAGTAAGCATAGATGCCCAGAATGAAACCTAAACAAGTTATTGTATTCTAAAAGAAAGCTGAGACATTCAGGACAAATAGTCTGGGTTTGCTCTGTTATTTACCAGCTAGGTGAGTATTGATATTACTAACCCTCATTGCATTCATTCAGAAAATCTTTATACTTGGTAATAAGTCTTGTTTCAAAATATGTTTTATAAAGTAATGATGATTGATGATACGCTGAAAATTGATTTAAATGAACGTATGCTTCTAAAAGCCTTGTTTCTAACAAAAAAGTGATGTACACAATAAATGGTATCACCAAGAAAATAAATACATAAAAATTAAAGAAAATGCTTGGAGTAGACCATAATTTCTGGGTACAATAACTGCAAATGGATGTTTAGCTTGTTTGTTCATTTAATACTCAATGCCTACATATTACTACAAATTTCAGGAATATATATAAGATAGTGTCATTTGGTACATATCACAGTCACATTAAGAGGGGATCTTATTATAATTCTTGTTAATCAAAGGTTCATAAATAAGAAGGAAAAAAATTCTAAATTCCAAATTCCCAGTGAAAGATTGTGCTCTCTCTGCTATGTGAACACAGCCTTGTTCCTAGTTAGGCATTCTTTTAATTTAATTTTTCTGAAGACTGCCAATATTTAAATGTGCGGCTGATGGGATGCCTACATCTGGATAGCCTATGTTAAGTCATTAGACATTAAAACAAACTCCTCATCTTCCTAGCACCATCCCCTCTGCCCGATTCTGCATATGTTTATGGACACACCAAGGCGAAAACACATGATATAAACAGCATGTGCACCTTCTTTTCTGATCCTTCATTGAGCATGTGCCCAGGTACTGCGTGAATTCTGCATGGTCTCTCCCACTCTCCCATTTTCATCCTGACTGCTCTCAGACTGAGCCAGTCTAACAGGCCAAGCTCTGTCCTGGCACCTCTCCAGTCTGTATCTCATTCAGGGCTCATCTCAGCACTGATAACTGGGCTGCTTTCCACTATTTATACAGGTCTGCATTTTGAGAACTGGGTCAGTTTTCAAGAATGTTCAAGGTTAACCAGTAAGCATAGATGCCCAGAATGAAACCTAAACAAGTTATTGTATTCTAAAAGAAAGCTGAGACATTCAGGACAAATAGTCTGGGTTTGCTCTGTTATTTACCAGCTAGGTGAGTATTGATATTACTAACCCTCATTGCATTCATTCAGAAAATGTACAAAATATTTCCTCTTAATGTTGTTGTATTAAATGTCATGTGTTCTGTGATCAATTGATCAGTAGGGTGCAATTCTTTGTGACCCCAAGGATGGGAGCTTCCCAGGCTTCTCTGTCCATGGAATTTTTCAGACAAGAATTATGGAATGGGTTGCCATTTTCCACTCCAGAGGCTCTTCCTAACTCAGGGACTGAAGTCATGCCTGTTGCATCTCCTATACTGCAGCCAAATTCTTTACATTTGAGCAACCAGGGAAGGCCCCATTAAATGATACACTGCCTGTTAATGATTAGCTCCATGTCTTTTAGTATCCTACATAAACACTATCTTAAAACATGCATGATAAATATTGTGTCTATTTTGTTGTAATTGGCTCTTTTACAGGTCTTCTCAAAGGTATCTCCCTGATTCAAATGTTTTTCTTAAATCCTAGATTTGATTCTGTCATTTTCTGGCTTAAAATCTTCAGTGATTCTGCCCAGAGAGCTCCATATTAAGGCCACAAACAATTCAGCATTTAGTTCCACTACTACTTATTCATCATCCAACTAACACAAGCAAAATACCATTTATTCTGATAAGCGCAGTCAGTTTTGTGCTTGGGCTGACCTACAGCCAGGAATCCACTTCCTCATCTTGATTTGCTAGTGGTCTATCAGACTATCACAGAAGACTCAAGTGTATCACCTCCTCCAAGAAATCTCCTTAATTCCCAGAGGAAGAAATATTGTTGTCCTTTCTTTGTTCCCAAGTTCCACAGTAACGTTGTCATGACATACTGTATTTTGTTTTGTAATGTTGATAATTGTGACTATGTCTTGCCTATGCTACTGAAATCAAGAGCCAAATATTTTGCATATTTGTGTGAACTCTGTAATGAAGAATAGCAATGAAGAATAATATACAGAGTCCATGAGTGACAAATAAGTGATTTGAGCAATGAATTAAATTATATTAAATTAATATGTAGACTATAAATGTGTTTAATTGAATACTCAGTCTTGAAGATATATTACTGGTGTATATTTTCACACTTTTTTTCATTCTTATCACTTAAAATGCACCCTTATATAATTTTGGCAATTATTTAAAGTGGAAATTGACCCTGTTTTAAAGGAATATTTTTTGGAATGATACGTTTTTCCTTCCATGATAAATTTAAATGTATGACCACTTGAAATAATTGAGAATAAAAAAGAAACTGGGGCATTTACATCGAGATGTTAAATGAAGAAAGGAAAATACCTTTTTTCTGAGTGTATTTGAGGTCATTATTGACTTTTCCAAAATATTTATAAGTAGCTTCTCTTTCCAGTCAAGCAAAACTCTACTTAGAAAAACATTTTAAATGCATCTCAATTTTCATAGCAGCATTCTTTACAATTTCCAAGATATGGAAGTAACCTAAATGTCTATGAACAAATGAGTGAGTAAAGTAGATGTGATATATATATATATATTACTATGGACAATGGGAATATGTATATTTATATATATATATATATATATATATATATATATATATATATATATATACATACACATATACACATATGTATAATGGGAAACTACTTGGCCATAAGAGAGAGTGGAATTTTGTGGGTGGGCTTGGAGCGTATTATGCTAATTGAAATAAGTCAGAAAGACAGATACTTTATGATATCATGTATATATGGAATCTAAAAAATACACCAAACTAGTGGATGTAAAAATAGAAGCAGATACAGACATGGGAAACAAATTAGTGGTTTCCAGTGGAAAGGGGAGGGAGGGGCAAAAAAGCTGTCGTGGGGACTTCCCTGGTGGTCCAGTGGCTAAGACTTTGAGTTCCCAATGTGGGGACCCGGGTTCGATCCTTGGTCAGGGAACTAAATCCCACATGCCTCAACTAAAACCCCATACAAATACATAAAAATGATAATAAAAAAAGTGTGTGGAATAGGAGGTTGTAAGATACTATTACATAAGATAGGTTCAAGGATGTATTGTACAACATGGGGAATACAGCCAATATTTTGTAATTCCTATAAAGGAAAAGAAAACTTTAAAAATTATATAAACATTTAAAAAAATAAAACATAAAGTCTCCCAGCTGAAAAATAAATAAAACACTAACTGACACAGCAACTTTCTCTGTATTTATGCAGAAAATGGGTCATTCTTATTATAACCCTTTGGTAGTATCTGCTTTTCCTTTTGAATCCACTGAGTGTCTTCAAAGAGTACATCTACTTTTTGCACCAGGGCACCTTGGTAAGTTCTTGATGTGGTTCTTCCCCAGAGACTTAAAGAGTCTGAGTGTGTCAGGGTTGCTGTTTCACAAGTCTTGCTAATGGATCCTCTGTCCTTCATAGGATTATTGTTTTGACTGAGCTGCTGCCTTCCAGGTCTGTCACATTCTGTCTGTCCTTGAAAAAGTGGTTCTTCCCCAGAGAGAGACTAAACTCTACTTAGAAAAACATTTTAAATGCATCTCAATTTTCATAGCAGCATTCTTTACAATTTCCAAGATATGGAAGTAACCTAAATGTCTATGAACAAATGAGTGAGTAAAGTAGATGTGATATATATATATATATTACTATGGACAATGGGAATATGTATATTTATATATATATATATATATAAATACAATATACACATATGTATAATGGGAAACTACTTGGCCATAAGAGAGAGTGGAATTTTGTGGGTGGGCTTGGAGCGTATTATGCTAATTGAAATAAGTCAGAAAGACAGATACTTTATGATATCATGTATATATGGAATCTAAAAAATACACCAAACTAGTGGATGTAAAAATAGAAGCAGATACAGACATGGGAAACAAATTAGTGGTTTCCAGTGGAAAGGGGAGGGAGGGGCAAAAAAGCTGTCGTGGGGACTTCCCTGGTGGTCCAGTGGCTAAGACTTTGAGTTCCCAATGTGGGGACCCGGGTTCGATCCTTGGTCAGGGAACTAAATCCCACATGCCTCAACTAAAACCCCATACAAATACATAAAAATGATAATAAAAAAAAAAGTGTGTGGAATAGGAGGTTGTAAGATACTATTACATAAGATAGGTTCAAGGATGTATTGTACAACATGGGGAATACAGCCAATATTTTGTAATTCCTATAAAGGAAAAGAAAACTTTAAAAATTATATAAACATTTAAAAAAATAAAACATAAAGTCTCCCAGCTGAAAAATAAATAAAACACTAACTGACACAGCAACTTTCTCTGTATTTATGCAGAAAATGGGTCATTCTTATTATAACCCTTTGGTAGTATCTGCTTTTCCTTTTGAATCCACTGAGTGTCTTCAAAGAGTACATCTACTTTTTGCACCAGGGCACCTTCGGTAAGTTCTTGATGTGGTTCTTCCCCAGAGACTTAAAGAGTCTGAGTGTGTCAGGGTTGCTGTTTCACAAGTCTTGCTAATGGATCCTCTGTCCTTCATAGGATTATTGTTTTGACTGAGCTGCTGCCTTCCAGGTCTGTCACATTCTGTCTGCCAAACTCCATGTTGTCAAATACCACCCTTCCTCTATGCCTGGCTTACTATCTATGTGTGCCAATTTTTTTTTTTCTTTTCAGAGAGAAGACATACACCCACAAACCCTAAATCTCATTCTGCTGTGAAACACTTTGACAAATGCTGACCCCCATCAGCCTGACTCACTGCCTAGCTCTCTTATAGTATACCTGCTGGACTACTCGCTGAACCAATTGCCTAGAAAATGCCTAGGAACTCTGAGATGCTGCTCACTGGAGTCTAATGAGCCATTTACTCAGTTCCTTACACCTGGACTGTTCAGCTTTTCTAAATGTATACTGGTTGATGATGAATAAAATCTAGATTCCATCTACCACATACAACATTTCCTTTTAGTCTCTTGTTTTTAATTGTGACTTTAATTTAGTTGTGACTCCAAAGATATCAAGGATTCTTGATTTGCCAACTAGAACAAACCCGTTTCAGTCATAATTGTAGTATGTTCATAATTTCAATTACCAGTGTAGCCCCTCATACTGGGTTGATGTTCATAGCATCAATAATTTCTATTTTTCTAGTTTTGCTCTTTAGGCATTATGGATTTCTTTTTCCTGTATATCCTCTAACTCTTATTCAACGCAATAATAAAAGTTTTAAATTTTCTTCTAAGATGGATTTCTTCTTTCCTACTAATATGGCTCCTGTTAAACATGGTAATTCTTACAAAAGTTTGAACTAGGATTTATTAAAATATTCACATTAGTAATAATAAAAATGTTCTCAAATATTTTTATCATGTCATATTCTTATTGAAAGGGTGCTTTCAAATAGGTATTGGAATGAATCAAAACTCATTTCCTGGACTTCCCTGGTGGTCCAGTGGGTAAGGACACCGCCTTGCAGTGCAAGGGGCGCCGGTTCGGTCCCTGGCCTGGGAAGATCCCACATGCCGCAGAGCAGCTGGACCGATGTGTCCAATTACGGAGCCGGAGCTCTGGGGCGCATGTGCCCAGAGCTGGTGCTCTGCAACGGCAGAGGCTGCCGCGATGGGAGGCCCACATACCTTTGGGAGGCCAAAGAACAAAGATGGATGAAAATGAACAAATGAAAGACTGATAGAAGTGGCCCACCTGCTCCCCTCCCTCCCCACCCCTCCCCTTTCAAATAAATAAATAAAAATAAATCTTTAAAAAAAAAAAAAAACTCATTTCCTTAAACTTCAAGACCCTCTATTAAATGGTTCCTTTATATCTATTAATTTAACTTTTCCATTTTAGTCATTTACATTGCCCAGTTTACTATTTCTGCACTGCAAATATTTGAACATATGATCATCACTATAGGAAATATATAGTCAGATTAATGTATAAAGAAATCTAAATTAAGATATTGGTAAATTGCTTTATCTGGGTCAAACTTTAACACCAGTCTAGGTACAGATTTATTAAAAGCACCATGTGGAGGGAAAAGTAAAATGAGTCAGCAGTTACTCATGTATTTTGAAATTCATGTTCACAGCAGAGGTTATTTCCACTAGTTTTGTCTCTCATTAAAACTATACATATCACTTGTTTTGAAACAAGGCTCAAATATATCCTTGAATTAATCTTTTTAAGGTTTAAATGGCAAGTCAATTCTGAGACTAATTAGTTCTTTACTCAACAAACATTTAAAAAACAATATAATAATTGTCAGTATACTATTTTCAAATCACATCTAAGGTTTCATTCTATGTATGTGGATCATAATTAGATACATCAGAAAAACTGTTTCACCACCTACTTTTGGAGTTGACTCTTTTACATGGAGATGCTAAGTGACATTTGAAGTCAGTTGATTATTCAGGGACTTAGTTTCAGTTTAAAGTTAAATCACTATCTACTGGAATGATTAGGGCATGTTTCACCTACTCAAAAGAAGCTGGACTTATGGGGCTTTCCTGGTGGTTTAGTGGTACCAAAAAAAAAAGTCCCCTGCCAGTGCAGGAGATAGGAGTTCAACTCCCAGTTTGGGAGGATCCCACATGCTGTGGAGCAACTAAGTGCACGCGTCACACCTATTAAGCCTGTGCTCGAGGCTGCTGGGAGCTTCAAGTACTGAGCCCACTTGCCTCAACTACTGATGTCCATGTGCCTTAGAGCCTGTGCTCTACAAGAGAAGCCACTGAAATGAGAAGCCCATGCACCACAACTACAGAGTAGCCTCCACTTGTCACAACTAGAGAAAAGTCAGCATCAAAGATATAGCATAACCAAATAAATTAAGTAAAAAAAGAATAATTATGTTAAAAAAAAGGAGGACTTGAGATAACTTCTGAAATATGAGTAGATTCAAGGAAAGTATTTTAGTCAAGGCTTAGAAGCTGAGAAATGAAGAAAAACTAGACACGAAAACTATTTTTTTTTTTTTAAAAGTCATTTACATTGCCCAGTTTACTATTTCTGCACTGCAAATATTTGAACATATGATCATCACTATAGGAAATATATAGTCAGATTAATGTATAAAGAAATCTAAATTAAGATATTGGTAAATTGCTTTATCTGGGTCAAACTTTAACACCAGTCTAGGTACAGATTTATTAAAAGCACCATGTGGAGGGAAAAGTAAAATGAGTCAGCAGTTACTCATGTATTTTGAAATTCATGTTCACAGCAGAGGTTATTTCCACTAGTTTTGTCTCTCATTAAAACTATACATATCACTTGTTTTGAAACAAGGCTCAAATATATCCTTGAATTAATCTTTTTAAGGTTTAAATGGCAAGTCAATTCTGAGACTAATTAGTTCTTTACTCAACAAACTTTTAAAAAAACAATATAATAATTGTCAGTATACTATTTTCAAATCACATCTAAGGTTTCATTCTATGTATGTGGATCATAATTAGATACATCAGAAAAACTGTTTCACCACCTACTTTTGGAGTTGACTCTTTTACATGGAGATGCTAAGTGACATTTGAAGTCAGTTGATTATTCAGGGACTTAGTTTCAGTTTAAAGTTAAATCACTATCTACTGGAATGATTAGGGCATGTTTCACCTACTCAAAAGAAGCTGGACTTATGGGGCTTTCCTGGTGGTTTAGTGGTACCAAAAAAAAAAGTCCCCTGCCAGTGCAGGAGATAGGAGTTCAACTCCCAGTTTGGGAGGATCCCACATGCTGTGGAGCAACTAAGTGCACGCGTCACACCTATTAAGCCTGTGCTCGAGAGCTGCTGGGAGCTTCAAGTACTGAGCCCACTTGCCTCAACTACTGATGTCCATGTGCCTTAGAGCCTGTGCTCTACAAGAGAAGCCACTGAAATGAGAAGCCCATGCACCACAACTACAGAGTAGCCTCCACTTGTCACAACTAGAGAAAAGTCAGCATCAAAGATATAGCATAACCAAATAAATTAAGTAAAAAAAGAATAATTATGTTAAAAAAAAGGAGGACTTGAGATAACTTCTGAAATATGAGTAGATTCAAGGAAAGTATTTTAGTCAAGGCTTAGAAGCTGAGAAATGAAGAAAAACTAGACACGAGCAAACCACAGCAAAGGAATAAGCAGTGGGTTAGCATAACAGAAATGGTGTATATTAACTAGTAAGAATAAATGTGTTCTAAAGGCAAACTGATCTGAATCACATATGGCATTGAAATAAATTTGAATTTCTCAGATGGATATTGTCTTAAATATAGTCTTGTAAACAGTAGATGTCCAGTGACTAAATGGGTACATTTCCTCAAGAAATGTAAAGACATACAAAAATGTTAATGATGATGTTTGGGTGCCGACAGAGAAAATAATGATAGATCAACAGAACTGAAGAAAGCACACCAGAACTATTAGTAGCAACAATAATAAATTTCATTTTGTTGTCAGTGTGAAAAATTACATTCACCATGTTCATGACTTTCAAAAGCCTCATCAAGAGAAAGCATTAATTCTGTTTTTAGGAAACTATGAAAAAAAGAACACATTTTCTCAATTCTCTCAAATTTCTATTGCTATATGAGTGTGCTCATTTGCCTCAGTTGTGTCCAACTCTTTGGGATCCTATGGATTATAGCCCTCAAGGCCCCTCTCTCCATGGAATTTTCCATGCAAGAAAACTATAGTGGGTTGCCATCCCCTCCTCCAGCGGGTCTTCCTGACCCATGGTTTGAACCCACACCTTTTACATCTCTTACATCTCTTGCATTGGCAAACAAGTTCTTTACCACTAGTGCCATCTGAGAAGCCCCTGTAAGATTATATCAAGTGTTATAACTAAGGGTAAAATAGTGTTCATAGAAATCAGTAGTGGACTGCAGGAGACTTAAAATTAAATGTTTAATAATCAGAATGGCCCTTTACTATTTTACCTTTCTCTAAAAAATGCATTATCATCCAACTGATATCACTATGGAATGAATACTATCTATACATAATTAAGGGCTTCCCTGATGACTCAGATGGTAAAGAGTCTGACTAAAATACAGGAAACCTGGGTTTGATCCATGGGTTGGGAAGATTCCCTGAGAAAGGAATGGCTACTCACTACAGTATTCTTGCCTGGAGTATTCCATGAACAGAGGAACCTGGTGGGATACATAATTCATGGAATCAGAGTCAGACGCAACTGAGTGACTAACACTAACACATATAATTAAGGTCCTGATGTAAGCAAGAGTTGCTTTGAAAACCAAGAAAGAATAAAGCACATGTATAAGACATCATCCTCCACAGCCTAAAGTCATCTTGCTCATAGGCGTTAGGTTTACAAGATGTGCTTTGTGGTTGCCTTGAGGACCACACAGAAACAAAGCATGACCATATTTTCCGACTTCATCCATAGCTAATATTTCACAATCTTTCAAAATGCAATTGGTTTCTGAAAGTTTCTGTACATTAAATTTATCTCATATCTTGAGTTTTTGGATACACAATGACATTTTATTAACAATCAGATAACAGCGAAATAGTCTGAGCTTGATTTTGCTTGCCTTAGAAATGGACTTATTAGTTTCCATTTCAGGGCTTTGGTCAGATTTAGGGCATGATAAAGTTCAAATTTCTTAAAAAAAAAAAAACCTAGATATATTGTAGTTCAGGTCTAGCAGAATCATGTAGCTGTGGATTTTCAAGCTCAGCTGAAAATTTTGCATTATTTGCACCACATCAAATTCTGTGCCTTAAAAATGCTAATTGTTTAGCAGTATGAGCCAGAATCTCTATCTAAAAGTAAGTAAAATGGCTCAAATAATAATATGCTAGTATAACTTTTGTGCATAGGGTGACATGGTGCCACAGATGAGACTATGTTTCAATTTGCTGCTAATTATTCCCAGCTATGCCCCCACCAATCCAATTGTGAGAGTGGCCCAGTGAGGGTCCCATCACACACAGTACCAAGAATTTTCAGTCATAACCCTCCAGCTTTCTTCAAACTGTTCTGCTGAAGAACAGAACAACTCTACTTGCTGATTTGGAATAATATAGAAAAATGTCACCAGCTGTCCACTACCCTTGCTCTGGAAAATTCAGGGATATTTTCAGGGAGGATGGATTTCTCCTCATATATTAATATGTAATGAAATGTTACACCACTAAAGGAACATGAAGATGAAGAACTGGCAGCATGCAGAACCTTTCCACACACAGTACAAGATTCTTTCCCACAAGATCATTTTTATCCAAAATATAATAGTCAACAGATAAATCAAACACCCAAGATTAGAAGCATAATTTCTATATTGAAAGACAGCATTTCATCACTGACCAATAAGTAACTCATCATGTTATTTCAGTCCCAATCAAGTTTCTGATATTCTTTGATTAATAGTTCCAAGATAGAACCAGATACAACACTCAAAGGGACAAAAAAGAGGATTATCTTCAAAGTGACATTTAATATCGCATGGGAATGTGTGTGTGTGTTGTGTGTCTGTGTGTCTGTCTGTTTGTGTAGAACATACAATTAGTGTACATATGCACACAATATGATTCTTTATCTGCCTTTGGTATTGCTCCAGCCTTTCTTAAATATCAGTATTCTGTTATTTTGTTTGGAATTATGTCATTCAAGAAGTCATCAGTAATCTTTGAATATTATATGAGTAGTGGTAAACAGCTATTTCTTTTCTACTGAGAATAAGCGCAATACCTGAACTAGACCTGGAAAATTTTGTTAAGAGTTATATTTTTCAGGTCTAGCAGAATCATGTAGCTGTGGATTTTCAAGCTCAGCTGAAAATTTTGCATTATTTGCACCACATCAAATTCTGTGCCTTAAAAATGCTAATTGTTTAGCAGTATGAGCCAGAATCTCTATCTAAAAGTAAGTAAAATGGCTCAAATAATAATATGCTAGTATAACTTTTGTGCATAGGGTGACATGGTGCCACAGATGAGACTATGTTTCAATTTGCTGCTAATTATTCCCAGCTATGCCCCCACCAATCCAATTGTGAGAGTGGCCCAGTGAGGGTCCCATCACACACAGTACCAAGAATTTTCAGTCATAACCCTCCAGCTTTCTTCAAACTGTTCTGCTGAAGAACAGAACAACTCTACTTGCTGATTTGGAATAATATAGAAAAATGTCACCAGCTGTCCACTACCCTTGCTCTGGAAAATTCAGGGATATTTTCAGGGAGGATGGATTTCTCCTCATATATTAATATGTAATGAAATGTTACACCACTAAAGGAACATGAAGATGAAGAACTGGCAGCATGCAGAACCTTTCCACACACAGTACAAGATTCTTTCCCACAAGATCATTTTTATCCAAAATATAATAGTCAACAGATAAATCAAACACCCAAGATTAGAAGCATAATTTCTATATTGAAAGACAGCATTTCATCACTGACCAATAAGTAACTCATCATGTTATTTCAGTCCCAATCAAGTTTCTGATATTCTTTGATTAATAGTTCCAAGATAGAACCAGATACAACACTCAAAGGGACAAAAAAGAGGATTATCTTCAAAGTGACATTTAATATCGCATGGGAATGTGTGTGTGTGTTGTGTGTCTGTGTGTCTGTCTGTTTGTGTAGAACATACAATTAGTGTACATATGCACACAATATGATTCTTTATCTGCCTTTGGTATTGCTCCAGCCTTTCTTAAATATCAGTATTCTGTTATTTTGTTTGGAATTATGTCATTCAAGAAGTCATCAGTAATCTTTGAATATTATATGAGTAGTGGTAAACAGCTATTTCTTTTCTACTGAGAATAAGCGCAATACCTGAACTAGACCTGGAAAATTTTGTTAAGAGTTATAAAGAACTTTTTCAATTCGTATAGCCTATTAGACTAAAATTAGGAAAATCTTCTTTTCAGGGTTTTAGAATAGAAATCACTCAGAAAATCGTTTGTACCAAATGACCTTACCTTAAGTTCATGATTTTAAAATTAAAATAAAAGTAGAATTTACATTAAATAAAAGGCATAGTAAAGACAAAAAATGAAAGAAAAAAAAACAGAAAAATCTAGCTATAATTCAAGAGGGGTCACTTAATCCCTTTATAACAATGCCCAAAATGAAATATTTTATTATAATGGTCATAAGATGTTAGGATCGGGGGGAAAGCCATTATTTTGAAGTAGTATCAAGGGTTCATTTTTGCAGGATAAAAAGCCTAACTGCAGAAATTTTAAAAAGATGACATGATCTTAACAATCTCTACCTTTTATGTCCTGTTATTTTTATTTATATGTTTGATAAAATTATTTGTTCACAGAATGAATTTAATTATATATAAAACAAAGATAGGCACAAGTGACTACTGAATCAAGATGACAAAAAAGGAAATTATTCTCATAATTACCTATATAACCTAATGAAATGTATTTGGCTTTTGCTTTATCTGATAGTAATCACAGGGTGAATTTGTTGCACTGCAGTCAATTTGACCATAATTTAAAAGAGCTACCAGTAACACTGCTGTGTTACCTAAAATTATGTGAAAATAGATATAGCAAGGGTAGCTTCCTGAGGTCAAGTTTAATACCACTTCCAGATAAAACTATTATTATTCATATCTATATTTACAACTATATGAACATTTCCTATAGGCAAGCACTGTTCTTACTTGTAGAAAACCATGATTTGGGCTGCTTCTCTATCTTATATTTCAACCACCATTGTCAAACCCAGGTAAGGCAGGAGCATCCATCCAGTGATAAAAAAAATTTTCATGATTATATTAGTCTCACTGCTACAACCTGCAACATGTGTGGAGTAAAGGAGGTTGGCAGTTCTATGGGGCACTAGCTTCGACAGGTAAAGCCTAAGAGTCAAGAAAATTAAGATCAAATACGTTTTGGGGTATTTCAGTTTTATGCCCCTCAGAAGCATTTCAGGGATAGGAAAGTGTTAGTTCAAAGGGTTTTTTTTAAGGTTTATTTTCTCCTAGACTTACTGCATCTTAAAATTTTGAGTAACTGGATTCTAAAATATTCAAAATGATGTTTTATCAATACTAACTTCTTTCAGAGTTAATGAAAGAAAAATAATGATGCTATTTATAAGTGTTCTTACCTTTACATCTTTGACATTCATCCTTGTTCCTTCCTTCCCAACAAAGATATCATCAATATCCACAAGGATATACCTGTCCAGAGACAAGGTCAGCCTCTTTCCTGACAAGAAAGAAATGGCATCTATAAAGATGAGCTTGTGCAGCCAAAAGTTTAGGTTGTTGCCAAAAAGAACTCGCTGAATTCCATCATGAAGCCCCAGATCCTGAATCACCGTCACATAGAGTGGTTTGCTGGACAAGGATGAAAGGGATTTTTCTGACTGTAATTCAGCTAAAAGCACAGGCTGGTAGGTTGAATGATTATATTGGAAAATTGTCCAGTCTTCCCCGGGAAGAGGGCCTTTCTCAACCTTGGGGGCTTTGGTAATATGCAGCAAAGGAGACTGAGGGTTGATGAAACAGTCCTTTAGAGCTAGATTATTGAAAAGGTTTAATGGAAAACCTTTTAATTGTGTAGTTGGTGAGCTGTTTTCATTGGCTTTATGAAAACCAATTATACTAACACTGTATTCCACACAGTATTTTTCTAGAAGATCTCGATTCCATGAGTCCATGCTGACATACTTCAGAATATTTTCATAAATAACTAAAATATATTTCCCTTTGCCATTATCAGTGAGAGGAGGTATATCTCCCTTGCCAGGAGCAATGACCATGTGGTGCTGAAATCGGCTAGACTCCAAGATTGCAATGATATCTTGACCAAGTTGAGAATATTGGCTCTCCACAAACAGGAGGACAACAGGATCAGTTTTAGATGTATCAATAGGTTTAACTGTCTTCAGCTCCATTGACCGGTATGGTAGGATTTTAACATCAGTACATTCTGCTTCAACAGTGGTTTCAACAAGGGTCATTTCCTGTTTATAGCCAGAGTAGAGAAAATATGCAGAAATGGCAATGCTCACCAAGCAAAATGTTACTAAGAGAACAATCAATGTTCGAAAACTTCTCCGAAGCTTCACAATAAGATTCATTTTTTTAAAAATACTGCTTTGGAAACTTTTTCCAAATTCTTTTCCTAAAGTGCCATTGTGAATAAAGTATGAGATGGTGCAAATGCCACTTCCCAAAAGCTCATGTAACCATTGCAAACCATGTAAAATGTTTGATGGGATTGCAAGCAAGTTAATGCAGTAGGACAGCAGACCAGGAAAGTAAAAGTTGAAGAGATTTTGAATATGTCCAATACCAAAGATCGCTGTAGAGTCCTTTAAACATTACCTGCAAAAGAGAAGAGATATGACTAAAACAAAAATAGTAATGTAAGTATTTATGTGTGTACTTGTGCTGATAAATAAGAAACATACATATCAAAGATAATTTTAGTGTGTTAATACACTAAAATATTAACAGCCTCACGTTTACCATCTACATTTTATGACACAGAGTGCAATAGGTTCATTATGTTCTCTACAATATAAAACTCTATTTTATTCTGCCAAAATGTCCATATATCAATATATAGAAACACAGATTGAGACCATTTTTAAAACTAATCATCTAAAAAAAAAGTGAGGGACTTCCCTGGTGGTCCAGTGACTAAGGCTCCATTCTCCCAATGTAGGAGACCTGAATTCAATCCCTGGTCAGGGAACTAGATCCCACATGCCAATCCTGTCTGATCATAACTGAGACCTGGTTCAACTAAATAAATAAATACTAAAAAAATATTTATTTATAAAAAGTGAAAAAAGCTTTAGAGTATAATGATAATACCATGCAACTTGCTTCCATGAGACTGGTAAACATTATATACCTATAGAATTAGGAAATCAGGATCTGCAGGAGTTTCGAAAAGGCCATTATCAGTGAGAGGAGGTATATCTCCCTTGCCAGGAGCAATGACCATGTGGTGCTGAAATCGGCTAGACTCCAAGATTGCAATGATATCTTGACCAAGTTGAGAATATTGGCTCTCCACAAACAGGAGGACAACAGGATCAGTTTTAGATGTATCAATAGGTTTAACTGTCTTCAGCTCCATTGACCGGTATGGTAGGATTTTAACATCAGTACATTCTGCTTCAACAGTGGTTTCAACAAGGGTCATTTCCTGTTTATAGCCAGAGTAGAGAAAATATGCAGAAATGGCAATGCTCACCAAGCAAAATGTTACTAAGAGAACAATCAATGTTCGAAAACTTCTCCGAAGCTTCACAATAAGATTCATTTTTTTAAAAATACTGCTTTGGAAACTTTTTCCAAATTCTTTTCCTAAAGTGCCATTGTGAATAAAGTATGAGATGGTGCAAATGCCACTTCCCAAAAGCTCATGTAACCATTGCAAACCATGTAAAATGTTTGATGGGATTGCAAGCAAGTTAATGCAGTAGGACAGCAGACCAGGAAAGTAAAAGTTGAAGAGATTTTGAATATGTCCAATACCAAAGATCGCTGTAGAGTCCTTTAAACATTACCTGCAAAAGAGAAGAGATATGACTAAAACAAAAATAGTAATGTAAGTATTTATGTGTGTACTTGTGCTGATAAATAAGAAACATACATATCAAAGATAATTTTAGTGTGTTAATACACTAAAATATTAACAGCCTCACGTTTACCATCTACATTTTATGACACAGAGTGCAATAGGTTCATTATGTTCTCTACAATATAAAACTCTATTTTATTCTGCCAAAATGTCCATATATCAATATATAGAAACACAGATTGAGACCATTTTTAAAACTAATCATCTAAAAAAAAAGTGAGGGACTTCCCTGGTGGTCCAGTGACTAAGGCTCCATTCTCCCAATGTAGGAGACCTGAATTCAATCCCTGGTCAGGGAACTAGATCCCACATGCCAATCCTGTCTGATCATAACTGAGACCTGGTTCAACTAAATAAATAAATACTAAAAAAATATTTATTTATAAAAAAAAGTGAAAAAAGCTTTAGAGTATAATGATAATACCATGCAACTTGCTTCCATGAGACTGGTAAACATTATATACCTATAGAATTAGGAAATCAGGATCTGCAGGAGTTTAGAGCAGTGAAAATATGCTCTTAAGTATCTGGATACTGAGGTAAGAGAATGATTTTATCTCAAACATATGGGGGAAAGAACAAAATGGGAACCGGAGCTTCAGATCTTTCTAATGAAACCAGAAGGATCTTCTAGATGAAAACAAAAATCTTGACATGTTTTCTTCAGAGCACATCCCTAAATTTGGCTGATTATGGTTATAAGAATTAAAATTGTTTTCCTTTATTAACTTTTATGCAACATCAAATGACTTTCTATCATCCCAAACAAAATACATCAAAGCATTAAAAAAAATTTCCCCCTAACTGCTTCACCACAAATGGACATAATTATCCATTATAATTTGTAGGTTTTTATCATGTTTTCAATCTGTGATACATATACTTTAACATATATATTATTAATGTGCTAAAACATAGAGAAAAAATTAGCATGTTTTGCAATATTAGTTGTACATTCCATCACTTTGTATTTTATGAGTTTTTTATTTAAAAAAATCTAAATAATTATGCATATACTTATCAAGATTATTTGATTAACTAATTAAACATAGCAGTATATCATTACTTCCATTTATGTTTTTTAGTTCTGAAATATATTTTTCCTACTGAGTAATTTAAATTAAAAATAGACAGTAAGTTAAAAAATAATATGTCTTAGATTTCCAAAAAAATTTAAATAATTTAAAAATTATAATTTAAAAATTTTAAATTTCTACCTAACCTGCTTATTTTTTAGATTCCAAACATAGAAACAGGCCTGAATTTGCCCCTTTGGAAGAGTGAACCATTTTTAAAAATATCCCCAGTGATTTCCAATTCACTTAAAAGAAATATTAACTCCACAAATACACTGTTATCAAATATAATTTTTAAGTAATTATTTGCTCCCCCAAAACAAAGTTCTGTTCCCTTTGAACAATTTAACTTATATTTTACTTAAAAGAAAATAAAACACAGTGATAAAAGACTTAGGTCTGATATAAAATATATAAACCAATTTTAGTCTACATTTATGTATATCTGAAATGTTCATGAAGTAAATTATAAAAAATTAAATTTAATAAATATTGAAAGAGATTTGGAATTTGCCAAAGAAAATTATCCAGTTTTTATCATGTTTCTTCTCAGACTTCTCCAGGTTCATGGATTTGATTAAAAAATCCACTGAAGGAAACATGGAATCTGTCCTACTCCTACCTCCATATACATTGGTTGTTTACTTAGTATTTTCACAATACATTTGATCAGGTATTTGAAAAGAAACTAAGTGTGTAACACGTTAATATTTGTTAAATCATTGTCTATTCTAACATCAAAAGTATGACTTTTACTGTTGAATGTACAAAAGATGAGATGTCAGTTTTGCATATTAGAACAGCTCATTCTAATATGCGATAGTGAAAAAAGAAATAAAAAAGCATATGGGACCAGACTCTGCCAAGAAAAAGAATAAATAAAATTTAAATGTGACATTTATTTAACATTAACATGTTCAGAGTTAGAAGAATGATAGATGCACATTACCACCACTGTGTGTGTGTGTGTATTTGACTCTATAAATGTGTGTTAATCAAATGAGTTATACTTCTCACTTAATTCTCTTGTTCATTCTTCCCTAGCAAAGATTGGCCAGTGGATGTGAGAAAGCCTGGACAATAGAAGATGCTATAACAAAGAAATTTACGCATGTCCTGTTCCTGAGATAAGAAATGGCATGGTAATGTTTGGGATAGCAAAGAAATACAGTATATAAACCTGGGGAGGGAAAAAAATCCTGCCCTAGGCCATTTGGATCTTTTGGTTGGTCTAATAATTTAAAAACAAAAACACAAGACATGAGCAGAAGAAAATCAAATTTGCTTTCATATGCATGGAAGTCTCATGGATATAGGACCTAAAAAGAGACCAAAGCATGCAGCTTTTAGACAAAGCAACAATAAATTTGAGAGGAATAAAAAAGACAAAGAAATAAGTCTTGGAGACTATTTAGTGAAGAATCTAAGCAGTTTACACAGCCTTTTCCACTCTGAATTCCCTATCTCTGGTTATAAGGAGGTCTCCCTATCACTTGGTGCAAGGAGGGTACCTTTCACACGGAAGAGCTACTTCCTAATTTCTTGAAATGAAGGAGAGGTAGAGTGTTCTTGCACTGTTATTTCTATAGTAACTTTAGTTCCAAATAATCATTATGTGCAGTCATGTCCAACTCTTCGCAATCCTGCCAACATTCTGTCCATGGGATTTTCCAGGCAAGAATACTGGAGTGGGTTGCCGTTTTCTACTCCAGTGGATCTTCTTGATCCAGAGATCCAACACACATCTCCTGGGTCTCCTCCATTGGCAGTCAGATTCTAGCTGCACCATCTGGGGCTTCCCATGGGGTTCAAATGGTAAAGAATCTGCCTGCAATGCAAGAGATCTGGGTTCTATCCCTGGGTCAGAAAGATCTCAGTATTCTCACCTGGAGAATTCCAGGGCCAGAGAAGCCTGCCGAGCTACAGTCCATGGGATCGCAAAGAGTCGGACATGACTGAGCAACTAACACTTTCACTCAAGATGCCACTTTGGTAAATTCAGGGATGGCCCATCCTGAGCTCCAACAATGCACAGTGATCTCTGCTCCCAGCTCCTGGCACAGAGCTCTTAAATCCCTTGTAATTTCCTGGGTGATACCAGTGTCTTTTTGTTCTAGTGAAGCCACACTAAGCAGGGCCCTGTGGGGCTTTAGGGCACAAAAGTCTTCCCGTGTCTCCCTTCTTTGATTACAGAAAATAGGTTTCATTCAGTCCACAGGACTTCCCCTGAGTACCAATGGGCAGGTTTAAGCAATTGTTAATTAGGGAAGGGAGGGGGTGCAAGACTACGGAAATCAAACAGTCAAGAGAAACAATAGTGCAACCCTAGGGCAAGGCCTTGTTCCCCATCAACAGATACAGAATATGTTTGAACTGTTCCTCAGTGCTGCGGACCAGCATGCAGATCCCAGAAGGCTGATGATGCTGACTCCCACTTACCTCACCATCAATCAAAGGAATGTCCTCAAGCCTATCACTCTCTCTTTGAACCAATACTACAGAACTCCTCACTACTCTCTCCAAGTGGAGACACAGTTTTGAGGCCATTAGCCTACTGTGCCCTCTTCTTTGTTGGCGAAATAAAGCTGTTCTTTTCCACTTCAACCAAAAGTCCATCTCTGAGATTTAATTTGGTGTTAGGATACAGAAGTTGGGTTCAGCTCCACTCTTAGGAGACTGCAGTCCTCACCCTATGTATCTCTTCATCTAGCTCTTCATCTATATCCTTTATCATTATAATAAATGAGTAAAACTTGAGTAGGTATTTCCTAGAGATCTGTGAGTTGCTCTTGCAAATAACTGAATCCACGGTGTGGTATCTTGGGGACTTCTGATCTTTAGCCAAATAGGACAGAGCCAGTACTTGAGACTGGAGCCCAGGACGGAAGCAGTTAAAGGACTGACTCCTACCTAACCTATGGTGTCTGTGCTAACTTCAGTTAGTGTCAAATTTGAACTGTAGGATACTATCTAGTGTCCCAAAGCATTGCTTCATATGGGAAAAAAAACCTCACACACCCTGTGTCAGAAGTATTATGTATGTGATAAAAAGAGTGAAAGTAAAGGAAACAACACTGCAGGGCCCATGATTGAAGGGCCCATCCTGAGCTCCAACAATGCACAGTGATCTCTGCTCCCAGCTCCTGGCACAGAGCTCTTAAATCCCTTGTAATTTCCTGGGTGATACCAGTGTCTTTTTGTTCTAGTGAAGCCACACTAAGCAGGGCCCTGTGGGGCTTTAGGGCACAAAAGTCTTCCCGTGTCTCCCTTCTTTGATTACAGAAAATAGGTTTCATTCAGTCCACAGGACTTCCCCTGAGTACCAATGGGCAGGTTTAAGCAATTGTTAATTAGGGAAGGGAGGGGGTGCAAGACTACGGAAATCAAACAGTCAAGAGAAACAATAGTGCAACCCTAGGGCAAGGCCTTGTTCCCCATCAACAGATACAGAATATGTTTGAACTGTTCCTCAGTGCTGCGGACCAGCATGCAGATCCCAGAAGGCTGATGATGCTGACTCCCACTTACCTCACCATCAATCAAAGGAATGTCCTCAAGCCTATCACTCTCTTTGAACCAATACTACAGAACTCCTCACTACTCTCTCCAAGTGGAGACACAGTTTTGAGGCCATTAGCCTACTGTGCCCTCTTCTTTGTTGGCGAAATAAAGCTGTTCTTTTCCACTTCAACCAAAAGTCCATCTCTGAGATTTAATTTGGTGTTAGGATACAGAAGTTGGGTTCAGCTCCACTCTTAGGAGACTGCAGTCCTCACCCTATGTATCTCTTCATCTAGCTCTTCATCTATATCCTTTATCATTATAATAAATGAGTAAAACTTGAGTAGGTATTTCCTAGAGATCTGTGAGTTGCTCTTGCAAATAACTGAATCCACGGTGTGGTATCTTGGGGACTTCTGATCTTTAGCCAAATAGGACAGAGCCAGTACTTGAGACTGGAGCCCAGGACGGAAGCAGTTAAAGGACTGACTCCTACCTAACCTATGGTGTCTGTGCTAACTTCAGTTAGTGTCAAATTTGAACTGTAGGATACTATCTAGTGTCCCAAAGCATTGCTTCATATGGGAAAAAAAACCTCACACACCCTGTGTCAGAAGTATTATGTATGTGATAAAAAGAGTGAAAGTAAAGGAAAAAAACACAGGAAGAAAAGCAGGTTTTCTCAACACCTATCTTGTATTGTGACCCTTAAAAAGGAAAGAAAAAAAGGCTAACCAGATGGCAAACTGGTCGAAACACCAACTTAAGCATCTTTAAAGGTTACATTGGACAATGCCAATTATTTTAAAGACACACATAGGTTAAATGAGTCATAAAAGTAATATTCATTTAAGGATAATAGTGAAGACATGCTGCTCCAAAAGTCCAAAATTATGTGCAGTGTTTCTTAAAGGGGTCTAGGTGCTATATTAAGACTTTAATTTTACGTTAATACAGTACATTGTGAAGGATGAATCTGATACCAGTGCGCAGCAAGCAGGTTCACAGGAGCACATTGCCTACTTTCACTTCCATCTTGATGGTAGGCTTTTATTACAGGATGAATGGACATGTGTGGATAGTTAATTGCATCTGTGAAGCACTGATGTTTTTTAAGCATCATACCAAGCAAGAGAAGAGGCATTGCTCCCAATTCTGCTAAATCTGCTTTTTGCCTTTCCTAATAAATCTATTGGTAAATCTTTGGAAAGGGAAACCTTCTCATTATTTTAGCAACAATCTATCCCAAGATTTCAACTGTGTGATTCCTATGCAGATTTTGTTGAGAAAAAAAAGTGAGGCTTTTTTTAGGTGCCGCTTTCCTATTCTCACCCTTCTTTCTTCCTTTTTTTTTTTAAATTTCTAATTGTCTAAGTATGACTCATCACATCAACAGTAGTGGAATAAACATCCACCAGAATTTACATCTCTTTTAAGACTGGATAGTATGAAGAAATTATTGCCTTGCGTATCTATTTTTAAGTTCCTCTCTGACCCATTTCCACATTGTGTTTATAGATTTTCTAAAATACAGTCTGCAAAGTCCATTTACCAACAGGTCTTCAATTACTGTAAATTTTTAGTAATCTCGGTAGCAGCAGAGAAATCATTAAACAAAGCAACTGCAGGTATTCCTGAAATTATTCCAAATTTTGGCAAGAGGGAAATTCAGAAGTAAGCTAGGAGCTAGGATTCACAATGATTGTGTGCATCATTGTTTATTTCTTTAAGATAATCTGATGAATTATACAGTTCTTCAAAGAGTCTCTTAAAGTTCAGCTGAAGTTGAAAAAAAGAATAGAATATTTACTGGCATTTAATGATAAGCTGCTACTTGTCAGTCATTATGTTATATTCTTGGCATTCATCGTCCTATTCAATCATTATTAATCTAATTTTTAAATGAAGAAATTGAGTTTTAGAGTATGTAAGAACAAGACTGAGATTACAGCATGAGTGATTTGTGATGCTAGAGTTCTACTTTTTTCACCATAGCACTTGATGAGAAAAATCTAAGTTAGACAAAACCAAAATCTTAACAGTTATCATAATTAAATACTTTAATTCAGATACCAGCAAGTTTTATTTCAACTTTGCAAATTCAGATATTCAAAGCTAAAAATATCTAACAAAAATGAAATGAATTATTACTAGCCCATTTCAAAAGAAATTGTGTTGTAAGTTGTAATGGCATAAGAATTGTAATAATTTGATCTCCTTTGACTTTTCATGATGAATGGAGGGCAAGATATTTCATCATGTATCTCACTTGTACATGCTTCACGAGATTTTTACTTGATGCTTGAGATTATCATAAATAGCTTATATTGTGTATCAATACAGAGGTAGTTTTAATTAAAACTGTGCTATGTAAACATTTAATGATTTATTTAAAGATATTTATCAATAGCACTTTCACTCTCTAGTGGAGAATTCCAAAGTTTATAACCATATTTCAAGAGAAATACTCTTTTTTTTTAAATTTAAGGTCAGCACCAGATAAATAAAAATGAAATAAACAAGAATAGAAATAGAGATATACTTCATGGGTAAAGGTAAAGGTAAGTACTGCTTTAAGAAATGTTTGTTAGGGGTGTGTGTGTGTGTGTTTCTATGTGTGTATGTATGTGTGTTTATTTGTGTTCTGGGTCCTGATGTTAAGGTTGTTTTTTATTCTGAGTCAGGGTCAAAGGTTTTGAGAGACACTACCCTAGAGGGCACACCTAATTCTAATCATTTAACCTGATTTTATAAATATCACAGAGGTTTTAGCTAAGATGAGTGTAGTCTCTTATGATTCCAAGTGGCTTCCTGAAAATATCCTTTGTTGATTCAACAAAACTTGAGACTAGGAATTCGTTGATAACACGTAGTTTGGTGACTTGGCACTCCTTTCAGCTTCCAGGACACAAAATATTATATTATTTTTGGTAACAACCATAGCTGCCTACAAAACTTTTCAGATAAAGATGCAAAGTGATAGTAAATGTTACATTTAATTAGAATAAAAGAACTATGCTTATTTTATGATTTTCTGCAGGAAGGATATTTTTTCCACTTGTAAATAACCAGTTGACTATTACCTAACTTTTAGACATTTCATATTTTCTTGATTTCAGTGACACAATATACACTTATTTTAATTCAGATACCAGCAAGTTTTATTTCGAACCAAATTCAGATATTCAAAGCTAAAAATATCTAACAAAAATGAAATGAATTATTACTAGCCCATTTCAAAAGAAATTGTGTTGTAAGTTGTAATGGCATAAGAATTGTAATAATTTGATCTCCTTTGACTTTTCATGATGAATGGAGGGCAAGATATTTCATCATGTATCTCACTTGTACATGCTTCACGAGATTTTTACTTGATGCTTGAGATTATCATAAATAGCTTATATTGTGTATCAATACAGAGGTAGTTTTAATTAAAACTGTGCTATGTAAACATTTAATGATTTATTTAAAGATATTTATCAATAGCACTTTCACTCTCTAGTGGAGAATTCCAAAGTTTATAACCATATTTCAAGAGAAATACTCTTTTTTTTTAAATTTAAGGTCAGCACCAGATAAATAAAAATGAAATAAACAAGAATAGAAATAGAGATATACTTCATGGGTAAAGGTAAAGGTAAGTACTGCTTTAAGAAATGTTTGTTAGGGGTGTGTGTGTGTGTGTTTCTATGTGTGTATGTATGTGTGTTTATTTGTGTTCTGGGTCCTGATGTTAAGGTTGTTTTTTATTCTGAGTCAGGGTCAAAGGTTTTGAGAGACACTACCCTAGAGGGCACACCTAATTCTAATCATTTAACCTGATTTTATAAATATCACAGAGGTTTTAGCTAAGATGAGTGTAGTCTCTTATGATTCCAAGTGGCTTCCTGAAAATATCCTTTGTTGATTCAACAAAACTTGAGACTAGGAATTCGTTGATAACACGTAGTTTGGTGACTTGGCACTCCTTTCAGCTTCCAGGACACAAAATATTATATTATTTTTGGTAACAACCATAGCTGCCTACAAAACTTTTCAGATAAAGATGCAAAGTGATAGTAAATGTTACATTTAATTAGAATAAAAGAACTATGCTTATTTTATGATTTTCTGCAGGAAGGATATTTTTTCCACTTGTAAATAACCAGTTGACTATTACCTAACTTTTAGACATTTCATATTTTCTTGATTTCAGTGACACAATATACACTTATTTTAATCCTCAGTGTGGATTTTTATCATTACAAACTCCTAAAAGTGTCATTTCAAACATAATGATACCATTACTGCCACCATATTATACTGTAACATTAAATTATATGAGGTATATAGCTCTGAACCATCAGCTATATTCACACTTCAAAAGATTATGAAGGCAACTCAGTAAATAGAAGAGTAAATTTTAGGTGATTTCTCACCATTTTGTGTGTATATATATATATATATATATATATATGTATATATATATATATATATACACACTGCTTATTTACCATTTTCCTAGGTCTTCTTTTCTAAAGCAGAAAAATAATGTGATATTTTTTTAAAAGAATTCACTTATATTAAAACCAAACTGCAAATATCTATGTATTTATCTTGTTTATTAGAAAAATATGTGAACTTTGAGAAGAAGGAAAATACTAAGTGAACATTTTACTAGATATAGTTGCAGAGATGGTATTTGTGACCAAGTAGGGTGAGCTATAAATCATTGTGCAAAATGATTCATATTTTTATTTGTTTCATATTTATATGCAAAATTTCACTATTGATTTCTACCTTTAACATTACTGAAATAATAGTATTTCCAATATGGTCCAGGTTTAAATAGAAGTAATCAGATTTGGGATACCTGTATCTGTCCTAAAGTCTCCTGAAGTCCAGATGACTCTCTTAGAAGCTTGGGATGACTTTGGATGGATATGTGGCATCTATCTAATTCTTGTCTAGATTTGGGGGTACTACTTACAATGGCGCATTCAAAATCAAACTAGGACTGGCCAGGCAAAAATTCGGTTCAATTTTGGATATGCTCCTACTTTCTCCCTAACACAAGGAGCAAAAGCATTCATCCAACATGCATTGGACACACAAAGTATTAACCTTTATTAAGAGCCTACTATTTTTGAACTTCCCTGGTGGTCCAGAGGTTAAGAATTTGCCTTTGGGGGTTTTTTCTGCAGGAAGGATATTTTTCCACTTGTAAATAACCAGTTGACTATTACCTAACTTTTAGACATTTCATATTTTCTTGATTTCAGTGACACAATATACACTTATTTTAATCCTCAGTGTGGATTTTTATCATTACAAACTCCTAAAAGTGTCATTTCAAACATAATGATACCATTACTGCCACCATATTATACTGTAACATTAAATTATATGAGGTATATAGCTCTGAACCATCAGCTATATTCACACTTCAAAAGATTATGAAGGCAACTCAGTAAATAGAAGAGTAAATTTTAGGTGATTTCTCACCATTTTGTGTGTATATATATATATATATATATATATATATATTATATATATATATATATATACACACTGCTTATTTACCATTTTCCTAGGTCTTCTTTTCTAAAGCAGAAAAATAATGTGATATTTTTTTAAAAGAATTCACTTATATTAAAACCAAACTGCAAATATCTATGTATTTATCTTGTTTATTAGAAAAATATGTGAACTTTGAGAAGAAGGAAAATACTAAGTGAACATTTTACTAGATATAGTTGCAGAGATGGTATTTGTGACCAAGTAGGGTGAGCTATAAATCATTGTGCAAAATGATTCATATTTTTATTTGTTTCATATTTATATGCAAAATTTCACTATTGATTTCTACCTTTAACATTACTGAAATAATAGTATTTCCAATATGGTCCAGGTTTAAATAGAAGTAATCAGATTTGGGATACCTGTATCTGTCCTAAAGTCTCCTGAAGTCCAGATGACTCTCTTAGAAGCTTGGGATGACTTTGGATGGATATGTGGCATCTATCTAATTCTTGTCTAGATTTGGGGGTACTACTTACAATGGCGCATTCAAAATCAAACTAGGACTGGCCAGGCAAAAATTCGGTTCAATTTTGGATATGCTCCTACTTTCTCCCTAACACAAGGAGCAAAAGCATTCATCCAACATGCATTGGACACACAAAAGTATTAACCTTTATTAAGAGCCTACTATTTTTTGAACTTCCCTGGTGGTCCAGAGGTTAAGAATTTGCCTGTCAATGCAGGAGACATAGGTTCAGTCCTTGGTCAGGGAAGAATTCACATGCTTCAAGGCAATTAAGTCCTTGCCGTAACTACTGAGAACAAGTTTCAAAGTTTGAGAGCTCCAACTACTGAAGCTTAGAGCCTGTGCTCTCACAAGAGAAGTCACCACAATGAGAAGTCTGCACACCACAACTAGAAAGTAGCCACTTCTGGCAGCAACTGCAAGAAGCCCCTTGCAAGACCCAGTGTGCCAAAAATAAATTGATTTAATTTAATTAAATAAGTAACAAACTTAGGGCTAACCGAGTGATCAATTCACTAAAGCCAACAAAGAACTGTGCATGCTCAGTCATCTCCAACTCTTTGCATCCCCTCGGACTGTAGCTGCCAGGCTCCTCTGTCCAGGGGATTCTCTAGGCAAGAATACTGGAGTGGGTTGCCATTTCCTTCTCCAGGGAGTCTTCCAGGGACCGAACCCACATATCGTGCGTGTCCTACAATGACAGGCAAATTTCCATACCACTGTGCCACCTGGGAAACCCTCAATTAACTAAAGCCAACAAATAATTATTTAATTAAAAAAAAAGCTTACTGTTTTCAAGTAGTCAGGTATCTTCTAATTCAGCTGCATATCATCTCATCATTAAAAAAAAAAAAAACCTACCTGATTTTGCTTTCATTTATAATAAGTCTCTTTTTTCAAACAGTGGATATGAAACTTGGGCTAATGGATTTAGTGTGAAGAGTGTGGTCATTAATCAGTCAAGCAATGGAATAATATTTTCACTTCCTAATCCATTTTATTTCCTCACCACGCAACCAGTTTATATCAGGGCTACAAAAGATGACTAGAAAATACAGTGTCATGGTATGTTTATTTAGAGAGAGTTTTCTCTCAAAAGTAGACTATTTTTCAATAAATTGTGATTACACAACAAACAATTTTTATCTTACCTTTCAACTTAAAATCATAAGTTGTTATAATAAATAGGAAACATGGTTGAGAAATTCTTCCAAGACCCATCTTGTTTTTTCAATTCTATTCCACTAATTTATAATATTGTGATGATTTCATTAATTTTTTAGCCAGGTAGATCCACCACCTAACTCCTCAACTACACTAAAAAGAAAATAGAAAGTCAGGGCTGAATTAGCTAAATATTACCCAGGAAGAAAAAGTAAGTCCCATCAATGTTTCCCAAATTTAAGTAGGTATTGCTTAGCTTATGTACTTCTGTGGAAAATGTGTATCTTTTGAAAAGTCATTATTATGTTTTTCTTTTGCTCCTCCCTTTTCTAGAACTTCAATCTCTCTTTTCTCAGAATACAGTTAAACAATGGGACTAATCATGTTAGTGATTGACTATAAACAGCATTGGCATATTTTTGTTAGATAATTATAATATTTTAATATCTGAATGACTTTAGTTGCTACTATTTGATCACTAATTTAAGTCTATATACTTGGCCTATATTTAAAGATTACAGATATAATCTTCTTCACAAGAGAATACTGGAGTGGGTTGCCATTTCCTTCTCCAGGGAGTCTTCCAGGGACCGAACCCACATATCGTGCGTGTCCTACAATGACAGGCAAATTTCCATACCACTGTGCCACCTGGGAAACCCTCAATTAACTAAAGCCAACAAATAATTATTTAATTAAAAAAAAAGCTTACTGTTTTCAAGTAGTCAGGTATCTTCTAATTCAGCTGCATATCATCTCATCATTAAAAAAAAAAAAAACCTACCTGATTTTGCTTTCATTTATAATAAGTCTCTTTTTTCAAACAGTGGATATGAAACTTGGGCTAATGGATTTAGTGTGAAGAGTGTGGTCATTAATCAGTCAAGCAATGGAATAATATTTTCACTTCCTAATCCATTTTATTTCCTCACCACGCAACCAGTTTATATCAGGGCTACAAAAGATGACTAGAAAATACAGTGTCATGGTATGTTTATTTAGAGAGAGTTTTCTCTCAAAAGTAGACTATTTTTCAATAAATTGTGATTACACAACAAACAATTTTTATCTTACCTTTCAACTTAAAATCATAAGTTGTTATAATAAATAGGAAACATGGTTGAGAAATTCTTCCAAGACCCATCTTTTTTTTTCAATTCTATTCCACTAATTTATAATATTGTGATGATTTCATTAATTTTTTAGCCAGGTAGATCCACCACCTAACTCCTCAACTACACTAAAAAGAAAATAGAAAGTCAGGGCTGAATTAGCTAAATATTACCCAGGAAGAAAAAGTAAGTCCCATCAATGTTTCCCAAATTTAAGTAGGTATTGCTTAGCTTATGTACTTCTGTGGAAAATGTGTATCTTTTGAAAAGTCATTATTATGTTTTTCTTTTGCTCCTCCCTTTTCTAGAACTTCAATCTCTCTTTTCTCAGAATACAGTTAAACAATGGGACTAATCATGTTAGTGATTGACTATAAACAGCATTGGCATATTTTTGTTAGATAATTATAATATTTTAATATCTGAATGACTTTAGTTGCTACTATTTGATCACTAATTTAAGTCTATATACTTGGCCTATATTTAAAGATTACAGATATAATCTTCTTCACAAGAGAATATCCCCTGCAGTAGGGCATGGCAACCCACTTCAATATTCTTGACTGGAAAATTCCATGGACAGAGGAGCCTGGCGACCCTCAGTCCATGGGATTGCAAAAAGTCAGACATACCTGAGCACATACACACACAGCTAAGAATTTATAGCCAACGATGAGGGTTGGAGTCAGTAGATGGAAAATTACCAAGAGGAAACACCATATGTAAGGGAGGTTCTAGCTAAAACTATCTAAGAGGATTCTTGTTGAGGACAGGCTAGGGTCATCGGACTTTGGAGGAGGACAAGGAACCTGATTGGATATCGAGGGTGATCAAATATCGAAGGTAGGGAAGCTGGTTAAATAAAATTACCAGGATTCTTTCTAAAGCAAGATTTTTCAGAAAAGTGCAAACCTTAGAGAATGTTCAGAAGCCTACCTAGAGTTTGGTCAGGCAAAGAGTCTTTGTAATGTATAGGAAACAATTATGCTAAATCAACAACTTATTGACATCTTGCATATAGCAACCTTTTTTTCTATTCTAAGGAATAGCTCAAATATTATATTTTCTAGAAACTTGTGGGGTGGGAGAAAAAGCCTAACGTTTGGTTTTGTCACTGGAAAACGAAAGAAACTTATCTGTTTATCTTTCTATTTGCATGTGTTCATTCTTTTTTTAGCCAAAGAAAACTTACAACTGATTTTGTAAAAATTAGTAAAGCTACTATAAATACTAGGATATGAAGCATTATAATTCACCTTTCATAAAGCTTACAATCATAATTAAAAAGTTAAATAGTAAAAAGAAATAATTTATTCTCAACATAGTTATTTTTTTTAATAACAGACGCTATACAAATAGGTCAATAAATTATGCTTGATATTTGTTTTTTCTAGGATTCAAGATGATAACCTAAATATTAGTATATCACATTTATTTGAAAAGAGAAAATAAGACATTTGCTTTTTAAAATACATCATTTCTTAAGCGTAAGCAATACTTGAATATCCTAGCATTCTCAACACTAGAGGGCAATATGTTCTTGCTTTTATTAGAAAAATAGACCCACAGCTCTTCCTTTCCTGTTGACAGCCAAAGTGCCAAGTAGCTGAGGACCGGCCTCACAGACAACTTTGCTTTTCATAAACTTTCTACTGTTGACATCAGTGATTCTTAAGATTAAAACACGAATTATGCCACATTTCTACACAGAATACATGTAGTGAATGCTCTTTCCTCATATCTGAAATAAACAACCAATATAATATGATTCCATTTCTGAATTCTTCTATTTTTTAATTAAATATATTTTTTGTTATCGTACCCTAGAAAAACAAAGATAAATGAAATATCAGCTGTTCTTAACAGCTTACTAACTTTTGCAAGTTTTTAAGATCTGAATCTTTTACTTAAGGAACAAAAATATAATGTCTATACTTTGAAGATGTATAAAACAATTATGCTAAATCAACAACTTATTGACATCTTGCATATAGCAACCTTTTTTTCTATTCTAAGGAATAGCTCAAATATTATATTTTCTAGAAACTTGTGGGGTGGGAGAAAAAGCCTAACGTTTGGTTTTGTCACTGGAAAACGAAAGAAACTTATCTGTTTATCTTTCTATTTGCATGTGTTCATTCTTTTTTTAGCCAAAGAAAACTTACAACTGATTTTGTAAAAATTAGTAAAGCTACTATAAATACTAGGATATGAAGCATTATAATTCACCTTTCATAAAGCTTACAATCATAATTAAAAAGTTAAATAGTAAAAAGAAATAATTTATTCTCAACATAGTTATTTTTTTTAATAACAGACGCTATACAAATAGGTCAATAAATTATGCTTGATATTTGTTTTTTCTAGGATTCAAGATGATAACCTAAATATTAGTATATCACATTTATTTGAAAAGAGAAAATAAGACATTTGCTTTTTAAAATACATCATTTCTTAAGCGTAAGCAATACTTGAATATCCTAGCATTCTCAACACTAGAGGGCAATATGTTCTTGCTTTTATTAGAAAAATAGACCCACAGCTCTTCCTTTCCTGTTGACAGCCAAAGTGCCAAGTAGCTGAGGACCGGCCTCACAGACAACTTTGCTTTTCATAAACTTTCTACTGTTGACATCAGTGATTCTTAAGATTAAAACACGAATTATGCCACATTTCTACACAGAATACATGTAGTGAATGCTCTTTCCTCATATCTGAAATAAACAACCAATATAATATGATTCCATTTCTGAATTCTTCTATTTTTTAATTAAATATATTTTTTGTTATCGTACCCTAGAAAAACAAAGATAAATGAAATATCAGCTGTTCTTAACAGCTTACTAACTTTTGCAAGTTTTTAAGATCTGAATCTTTTACTTAAGGGAACAAAAAATATAATGTCTATACTTTGAAGATGTATAAAACAAATTGCTTCCAAATTAACATTTTCTTGAGGATATACAATTTTTTTTTCTTTAATGAATGTAATGGTATGACTTGTGTGTGTATGTGAAATAGAGTTACTATTCAGTTTTCCATTCCTCTATTATGTAATCATATTTGTGCCGTAATTCCACTGTCCCATGAAAACATGATTTCTGAAGATTTGAATCTGCTTAAATGATGAACTCATTTTAATAATCTTAGAAGTAAATAAAAATATAAAATCAACGGCAATCAAATCATTAATACAAAAGAGAAATGTGAATACCAACCATGATTTTTGCCATCTCCCAATTTATTTTTCAGTTCTATGTGGAAATATAAAACATAAGAATTATATTCAAAATAACTTAAAATTGTGGTCACAATTTCTGTTTAAAATGGCATTATGATTTCTTCACAAAGAAAGATTTCTAGATATCAACTTCTGCTCACAGTTTTATCTTATAATTGTAATAATACATACTTTTATTTTACTTTATCATTTATCTGAGAATCCATAAAAATACCCTACCTGTTCATATACAGCTGGCTGATGATTTGAAAGATAATGTATTATTAGGAAGCTGTTTGTGCAATGAAATATGCTCAAATTAATCATCTTGAGTAATACATACATACATGTAAAAAAATTTCTTTCTGTTCATGTTTTGAACCTTTCCCGAACTTATTTCCATAAGTTAGTCATTAAAAATTTGTTATTTTAGAGACTGAGAAATGACGTTCAATTCACAGAATATATCAGAAATGAGTACTGAATTAGTAGGTAATATAAAAAATTTAATGCTCTTCCTCAATGAAAAACAAATTTTGATTCCATTTCTGAATTCTTCTATTTTTAATTAAATATTTTTTGTTATCGTACCCTAGAAAAACAAAGATAAATGAAATATCAGCTGTTCTTAACAGCTTACTAACTTTTGCAAGTTTTTAAGATCTGAATCTTTTACTTAAGGGAACAAAAAATATAATGTCTATACTTTGAAGATGTATAAAACAAATTGCTTCCAAATTAACATTTTCTTGAGGATATACAATTTTTTTTTCTTTAATGAATGTAATGGTATGACTTGTGTGTGTATGTGAAATAGAGTTACTATTCAGTTTTCCATTCCTCTATTATGTAATCATATTTGTGCCGTAATTCCACTGTCCCATGAAAACATGATTTCTGAAGATTTGAATCTGCTTAAATGATGAACTCATTTTAATAATCTTAGAAGTAAATAAAAATATAAAATCAACGGCAATCAAATCATTAATACAAAAGAGAAATGTGAATACCAACCATGATTTTTGCCATCTCCCAATTTATTTTTCAGTTCTATGTGGAAATATAAAACATAAGAATTATATTCAAAATAACTTAAAATTGTGGTCACAATTTCTGTTTAAAATGGCATTATGATTTCTTCACAAAGAAAGATTTCTAGATATCAACTTCTGCTCACAGTTTTATCTTATAATTGTAATAATACATACTTTTATTTTACTTTATCATTTATCTGAGAATCCATAAAAATACCCTACCTGTTCATATACAGCTGGCTGATGATTTGAAAGATAATGTATTATTAGGAAGCTGTTTGTGCAATGAAATATGCTCAAATTAATCATCTTGAGTAATACATACATACATGTAAAAAAATTTCTTTCTGTTCATGTTTTGAACCTTTCCCGAACTTATTTCCATAAGTTAGTCATTAAAAATTTGTTATTTTAGAGACTGAGAAATGACGTTCAATTCACAGAATATATCAGAAATGAGTACTGAATTAGTTGGTAATATAACTTAAAAACTATAATTGAATGCGAACATCAAGAGGATTGAAAATGCAATAACAATTAGTTCTTTTTTCATTTTTTTAATTTTAATTTTGGCCTATTTCGTTGGTCCTTGGTTTATTTATTTTCATCCATCTTAATTCTTTGGCCTGTGTGGGCCTCCTGTCGCGATGGCCTCTCCTATTGCAGAGCACCGGTCACATGCGCTCCACAGCCCAGGCTAGTAATTGGACACACTGGTCCAGCCTCTCCACGGCATATGGGATCTTCGCATGCCAGGGATCAAACCGGCGCCCCTTGCACTGCAAGGTGGACTCTTTACTCATTGGACCACCAGGGAAGCCCAACAAATAGTTCTTAATTAGATTTGTCACACTGTGTATGCTAAGTCAATTGTGTCCAACTGTTTGCGACCCCATGGACTGTAACCTGTCAGGCTCCTCTGTCCATAGGATTCTCCAGGCAAGAATACTGAAGTGGATTGCCATTTCCTCCTCCAGGGAATCTTCCCAACTCAAGGACTGAATCTGCATTTCTTATGTATCCTGCATTGGCAGGCAGGTTCTTTTTATCACTAGCATTGTCAGTATTAAGAATTGGGCTGTTCTCCGTGAGTTGCTGTTATTGATGCCTCTGGACCATGGGTATAGATGCAGACACCCTAACCAAAAGGGAATCTGTTCTACACACTTGTAGTTGGCATGTCCCTGCCTTGGCTGTGAGAGAGGTTGAGAAATAATTATCTGATATCTAACATGAAGATGTTGAAACCTCTTTGATTGTGAATTTTTCAAACATAAGAAGAGTGTTAGAATTGTTCAACAGAATAAAGATAAAATAATCGATAAAAATGTAAATTAACCAATGACATTAAAATATGAAAAGATAGTAATAAATTTTTATGGTACTTGAAATAAATAAGATCAATGCCATGGAAGTCAGAAGGGAATAAATGGAGTAAAAATGTTCTAAGAGCCCTGTATCAAAGTCATGGCATTAATTGACTGAAGATTTTGTTAAGTATGAATATTTTGATTTCTAATGAAACCAATACAGAATGTATATCTCCAAGACTAGTAGAAGAAAAGAATGAAATGCTAGAAAAGTATCCAATTTAGAAAAAAAAAATAAAGGGGACAAAAAGAAGCCTAGAATAAATAGGATTATGCAAAACAAAAACGATTTAGGTCTGTTTATCTTAGTAATCACATTGCATATTCAATCACTTCAGTCACTTCTGACTGGGACGCTGTGAACTGTAGTCCACAAGGCTATTCTGAGACTCTCCAGGCAAGAATTCTGGAATGGGTTGCCATGCCTTCCTCCAGGGAATCTTTTAAAATCTGATTATTTCAAATGGCTGATAACTTTGACAATCATTAAGATTAAAAAGAGATAAATCACACATAAAGTATAGGGGATGGGAAAGAGAAAACAACTAATTTTCCTTCAGACACTGGAAAGATATGAGAAAATTATTTATGAATTTATAAGAATATAATTTTAAAAGAATTTAAGTAAATGAACTTTTGAGAAAATGTAGCTTTATAAAATTGATTTAAAAGAAGCCTGAAAATGAATACAGCAGGGCTTCCCTGATGGTCCAGTGGGTAAAGAGTCCGCCTTGCAATGCAAGGGGCACTGGTTCAATCCATGGCTCTGGAAGATCCCATATGCCGTAAAGCAGCTGGACCTTTGTGTCCAATTATGAGCCAGCACTCTGGAGTGCATAAGCCTAGAGCCCGTGCTCTGCAATGAGAGAGGTCACTGCTATGGCAGGCCCATGCCGGCCAAAGAATAAATATGGATGAAAATAAATAAATTTTTTAAAAATTAAAGAGGTCAAAACTTAAAAAAAAAAGAATAAATCAAAATGCAATAATTTGAATAGTCAAAAATATTCCCACAAAAAATACTCTAGGCACTTATTCCTTCACCATAAGGTCCAATCAAAGTTTTAAGGAATAAATAATTAAAATTGCACATAATCTTTTGTGAAATCAATGAAAAAGAATAATACCTGTCGATTGCATTTTATTAGGCTATCACAACCTATTGTTATTGTTTTGTTGCCACGTTGTGTCTGACATTTTTGCAAGATAGTAGTAAGGAACACTGCTGAAGGAATAACAGAAAGGAGGAAGTTACAGGAAATACAATTCATGAATATAAAGTGTAGAGTCTAAACAACTTATAAGCCAAGTTAACTATCTAGAGAAAAAAGAATTAAATGGTATATAAAGTTGAGACTTACTCTTGTAGGTTAACTGTGTCTCCCTCCAGATTTGTATGTTGAAGTCCTAGACCCTGGTATCTCAAAATGTGAACTTATTTGGAAACAAGATTATTACAGATATAATTATATAAAATAAAGTCATACTGGAGTAAGGCAGGCCCCTAACCCAATATGACTGGTAAAAGGGAAAATTACAAAAAGGAAAAATTCGACACAACACAGGGCTTCCCAGGTGGTGCAATAGTAAAGAACCCACCTGCCAGTGCAGGAGACATGAATTCAATCCCTGGGTGGGGAAGATGTCCTGGAGAAGGAAATGGCAACCCACTCCAATATTCTTACCTAAGAAATCCTATGGACAGAGGAGTCAGATGGGCAACAGTCCCTGAGTCACAAAGAGTCCAACAGGACTTAGCAATACTGAGCAATCAAAAAATCAGAGTTATGAATTTATAAGAATATAATTTTAAAAGAATTTAAGTAAATGAACTTTTGAGAAAATGTAGCTTTATAAAATTGATTTAAAAGAAGCCTGAAAATGAATACAGCAGGGCTTCCCTGATGGTCCAGTGGGTAAAGAGTCCGCCTTGCAATGCAAGGGGCACTGGTTCAATCCATGGCTCTGGAAGATCCCATATGCCGTAAAGCAGCTGGACCTTTGTGTCCAATTATGAGCCAGCACTCTGGAGTGCATAAGCCTAGAGCCCGTGCTCTGCAATGAGAGAGGTCACTGCTATGGCAGGCCCATGCCGGCCAAAGAATAAATATGGATGAAAATAAATAAATTTTTTAAAAATTAAAGAGGTCAAAACTTAAAAAAAAAAGAATAAATCAAAATGCAATAATTTGAATAGTCAAAAATATTCCCACAAAAAATACTCTAGGCACTTATTCCTTCACCATAAGGTCCAATCAAAGTTTTAAGGAATAAATAATTAAAATTGCACATAATCTTTTGTGAAATCAATGAAAAAGAATAATACCTGTCGATTGCATTTTATTAGGCTATCACAACCTATTGTTATTGTTTTGTTGCCACGTTGTGTCTGACATTTTTGCAAGATAGTAGTAAGGAACACTGCTGAAGGAATAACAGAAAGGAGGAAGTTACAGGAAATACAATTCATGAATATAAAGTGTAGAGTCTAAACAACTTATAAGCCAAGTTAACTATCTAGAGAAAAAAGAATTAAATGGTATATAAAGTTGAGACTTACTCTTGTAGGTTAACTGTGTCTCCCTCCAGATTTGTATGTTGAAGTCCTAGACCCTGGTATCTCAAAATGTGAACTTATTTGGAAACAAGATTATTACAGATATAATTATATAAAATAAAGTCATACTGGAGTAAGGCAGGCCCCTAACCCAATATGACTGGTAAAAGGGAAAATTACAAAAAGGAAAAATTCGACACAACACAGGGCTTCCCAGGTGGTGCAATAGTAAAGAACCCACCTGCCAGTGCAGGAGACATGAATTCAATCCCTGGGTGGGGAAGATGTCCTGGAGAAGGAAATGGCAACCCACTCCAATATTCTTACCTAAGAAATCCTATGGACAGAGGAGTCAGATGGGCAACAGTCCCTGGAGTCACAAAGAGTCCAACAGGACTTAGCAACTGAGCAATGAGCAATCAACAACACAGACACATGCAAGGGGAGAATGCCATGTAGAGATCGGAATTATGCTGCTACAGTAAGCCAAGAACTGCCCGCCAGGAAAGAGATCTGGAACACCACCTTCCCAAGATCCTTTGGAGGATAAAGGTCTCTACTGTCACATTGATCTCAAACTTCCAGGCCCTAGAAGTGTGAAACAATAATTTTTTAATGTTTAAACTACTCATTTTGTGAAACTTTATTATGATATCCCTAACTAATATGGGGCTTCCCTTGTGGCCCAGTGGTAAATAATCCACTGCAGTGCAGGAGATGGGGATTTGATTCCTGGGTCAGGAAGATCCCTGGAGGAGAAAATAGCCATCCACTCCAGTATTCTTGCCTGCTAAATCGCATGGACAGAGAAAGCTGGTGGGCTACAGTCCATGGGGTTGCAAAAGAGTTGGGCATGACTTTGCAACTAAAGAACAACAAACAAGCTAACTAATACAGTAACCACGATTATTGCTTCATCCACACAAACCATCTTTACCCAACTTTCATGAAATCATACAATTGTTGTTTTCTGTAAGTTCTTAGTTACATTTTCTGGTTCCTTCACATCTCTCTTCCAGATATAGAGTCCCCTAGGGTTTGGTCCTTGAACCTTATCTCATTTCTATTCACATTCATTTCCTTAGTGACCTCACATTGTTTCACTGTTTTAATCACTATCTAGAAACTGACTTGAAAATTTATATCTCCAGTTAAATATTTTATTTGTTTCTATCTGTGTGTTCAGCCACCTGTTTGGTATTTCCACTTGGAAATCTAATGGACATCTCAAAGTAGAACAAGGACCTACCAAAACAAAAGGACCTACTATACAGCACAGGGAACTTTTCTCAATACTCTGTAATGACATATATGGGAAAAGAATGTTAAAAAGTATATATATATATATGTATATATATATGTATGTATGTATGTATGTATAACTAGCTCACTTTGCTGTTCAGCAAATCAACTAGACTCTGATAAAAAATTTATTTATTTACTTATTTTCCCTAAATGTTTATATTTTACCTTATCTTTGACATAGACTTTTCATCTTATAATCTAGAAAGAAAACTGCTTACACCAGGGGAGAAAAAATGTCTTAGATCTATGCAATATAAAAAAAAAATTTTTTTAAGAGACCAAATCTGATTGCCTGATATTTTTCTTAACCCCAAAGCAATTCTTCTTACCATAAGTAAATGATAGATGCATTGTTTTAATTGCTTAGGGACACACACACACACAAGCATACACTTTCGCATAAGTTGTCTCTTTCTTTCCCATTAGACTCACTGAATTTTCAATCCATTGCCTCCACCTGTGAAATATACCTAGATTCTGAACAATAAAACTTCAGCTGTCACAGTAGTGCACATTAGTATTATATCTCCACTGGATAATTGAAATATCTTCCTAACTGATTTCTGCCTCTCCCATGTCTCCGCATCATTGTTAGCCAGAGAAATCATTTTACAAGCTACATCAGACTAACCCTTTCTTCTGATCAGCTTCTACTTCCATAGGGTCTCCCCATTTCACTCAGAGTAACAGTAAATTTCATAGAGTGGTTTCTACAGCTCTACCTTATCTACCACTTCTCTTTCACTGAACTCTCAGCTACCTCACTGGCCTTCTTGTTGTTCTCTGATAACTCAATTTAAAAGACAGGCAGGTACCAGAAAATAAAGAAAAAGTGTCTTATTCAAAATGTTATAGATTTGTGATTGGCGTGGATATTGGACAATTAATGAAACCGTTTAATTTTGAGGCTGACATGGCAAATCTTGTGTTTTAAAAATATTTTTGAGTAAGTAGGAGAATAGATTGAAGGCATGAGAAAGAAAATCAATTAAAAATTGATTAAAATAGTTCAGATGAAGACTTTGGAAAATGGAAATAGACAAACAAGGTCTTACTGTATAGCATCGGGAACTATATTCTATATCTTGTAATAAACTATAATGGAAAAGAATAAACAAATCATGAAGCAATAGTTAGATACTTTAAACAGTGGGGCAGGGATGCTGAAGGAGAGAACTTTAAAGCAATGAAACAGAGGAGAAGGTGTAGATTTAGACTCAACTGTTTATGGAAGTTCATCATGGGTAAGGACGGACTTAGTCTTTGCAAGACACTGTGTGATATAACTTGTTTATAATATTTCACTCAATATTAACAATGAGCCTACAAGGGAGACATCACACCCCATTTTACAAGGGAGAAAAACTCAGTTTAAGCAGTATGCTTAAGGATCATGTGGCCAGAAAGTGGCAAAGCTGGAATATTAACTCTGCAAGCTCATATTCATAACAGCTAAAGAGACAAAAAAAAACCAAGTACCTAAGAAAAAGGAAACAGGTATTAAAAATAGCAACCAAAGTTTAAATGGAAAGCAAGACTCAGAGCAGGCAACACTGCACTGAAGAATGAAATCATGGAACTGGCACTAACAAACTTAAAGAATCACTGTATAACCACAGTAATCCAGAGAGTGTGGTGTTGGCAAAATAATAGAGGCACAAATCAATGTAACAGAATAGAATGCCCAGAAATAAACCCACACAAAGACAATCCACTGGTCTTTGACAAAAAGTAAAGGCAATTCAATGGAGAAAAGATAGGTTTTGGAACAAGTGGACATTCATATATTAAAAAAAAAAAAAGTGTAGATATTACACCCTTCCCCCAAATTAATTCAAAATAATTAAGAAACCTAATTTTAATTAAAAAAAAAAAACTGCAAATCCTGGAAGATAATGTTGTAGAAAGTCTAGATGACTGGCTTGGCTGATGACTTTTTAGGTATAACAGCAAAGGCTTGATCCATAAAAGACAGGCAGGTACCAGAAAATAAAGAAAAAGTGTCTTATTCAAAATGTTATAGATTTGTGATTGGCGTGGATATTGGACAATTAATGAAACCGTTTAATTTTGAGGCTGACATGGCAAATCTTGTGTTTTAAAAATATTTTTGAGTAAGTAGGAGAATAGATTGAAGGCATGAGAAAGAAAATCAATTAAAAATTGATTAAAATAGTTCAGATGAAGACTTTGGAAAATGGAAATAGACAAACAAGGTCTTACTGTATAGCATCGGGAACTATATTCTATATCTTGTAATAAACTATAATGGAAAAGAATAAACAAATCATGAAGCAATAGTTAGATACTTTAAACAGTGGGGCAGGGATGCTGAAGGAGAGAACTTTAAAGCAATGAAACAGAGGAGAAGGTGTAGATTTAGACTCAACTGTTTATGGAAGTTCATCATGGGTAAGGACGGACTTAGTCTTTGCAAGACACTGTGTGATATAACTTGTTTATAATATTTCACTCAATATTAACAATGAGCCTACAAGGGAGACATCACACCCCATTTTACAAGGGAGAAAAACTCAGTTTAAGCAGTATGCTTAAGGATCATGTGGCCAGAAAGTGGCAAAGCTGGAATATTAACTCTGCAAGCTCATATTCATAACAGCTAAAGAGACAAAAACACACCAACTCCCCAAGCAAAAGGAAACAGGTATTAAAAATAGCAACCAAAGTTTAAATGGAAAGCAAGACTCAGAGCAGGCAACACTGCACTGAAGAATGAAATCATGGAACTGGCACTAACAAACTTAAAGAATCACTGTATAACCACAGTAATCCAGAGAGTGTGGTGTTGGCAAAATAATAGAGGCACAAATCAATGTAACAGAATAGAATGCCCAGAAATAAACCCACACAAAGACAATCCACTGGTCTTTGACAAAAAGTAAAGGCAATTCAATGGAGAAAAGATAGGTTTTGGAACAAGTGGACATTCATATATTAAAAAAAAAAAAAGTGTAGATATTACACCCTTCCCCCAAATTAATTCAAAATAATTAAGAAACCTAATTTTAATTAAAAAAAAAAAACTGCAAATCCTGGAAGATAATGTTGTAGAAAGTCTAGATGACTGGCTTGGCTGATGACTTTTTAGGTATAACAGCAAAGGCTTGATCCATGAAAGAAAGGATTGGTAAGTTGGACTTTATGAAAAAAAAATTCTCTGTGAAAGACATTATCAGGAGATTGAAAAGACAAGCTACAGACTGGGACAAATTATTGCAACAGCTGTATCTGATAAAGTCTTGTTATCCAAAATTTGGGCTTTCCTGGTGGCTCAGCAGTAAAGAATTTGCCTGCAATGCAGGAGACATCAGAGATCCAGGTTTGCTCTCTGGGTTGGGAAAGTCCCCTGGAGGAGGGCATGGCAACCCACTTCCAGTACTCTTCCCTGGAGGATCCCATGGATAGAGAAACCTGCCGGTCTACAGTCCATAGGGGTTTTATGTGTCCTCCATGAGTCAGACATGACTGAAGCAACTTAACATGCCTGGACACATCCAGCATATATGAAAAACACTTAACGCTGCACAATAAGAAATCTAATAAGCTGATTTTAAAATGGGCCAAAGACCTGAACCAACATCTGGCCAAAGAAAATATACAGATGGCAAACAAACATGAAAAGATGTTCTGCATCAAATACCATTAGGAGATTACATATTAAAATAGCAATGAGATACCACTACACACCTATTACAGTGGCTAAAACTTATAACAACATTGACAACACCTAATGCTAGGAAGGATGTGCAGCAACAGGAACTCTCATTCATTGCTGGTGGGAATGCAAAATGGTATAGCCAGTTTGGAAACCAGTGAGACACTTTCTTACAAAACTAAATGAAATCTTATATGATCCAGCAATTGAGATCCTTGTTATTTGCCCTAAAAAGCCCTTTTTGCCAGTTGGCAAAATAATAGAGGCAAACTGTAACAGTAGAATGCCCAGAAATAAACCCACACAAAGACAATCCACTGGTCTTTGACAAAAAGTAAAGGCAATTCAATGGAGAAAAGATAGGTTTTGGAACAAGTGGACATTCATATATTAAAAAAAAAAAAAGTGTAGATATTACACCCTTCCCCCAAATTAATTCAAAATAATTAAGAAACCTAATTTTAATTAAAAAAAAAAAACTGCAAATCCTGGAAGATAATGTTGTAGAAAGTCTAGATGACTGGCTTGGCTGATGACTTTTTAGGTATAACAGCAAAGGCTTGATCCATGAAAGAAAGGATTGGTAAGTTGGACTTTATGAAAAAAAAATTCTCTGTGAAAGACATTATCAGGAGATTGAAAAGACAAGCTACAGACTGGGACAAATTATTGCAACAGCTGTATCTGATAAAGTCTTGTTATCCAAAATTTGGGCTTTCCTGGTGGCTCAGCAGTAAAGAATTTGCCTGCAATGCAGGAGACATCAGAGATCCAGGTTTGCTCTCTGGGTTGGGAAAGTCCCCTGGAGGAGGGCATGGCAACCCACTTCCAGTACTCTTCCCTGGAGGATCCCATGGATAGAGAAACCTGCCGGTCTACAGTCCATAGGGGTTTTATGTGTCCTCCATGAGTCAGACATGACTGAAGCAACTTAACATGCCTGGACACATCCAGCATATATGAAAAACACTTAACGCTGCACAATAAGAAATCTAATAAGCTGATTTTAAAATGGGCCAAAGACCTGAACCAACATCTGGCCAAAGAAAATATACAGATGGCAAACAAACATGAAAAGATGTTCTGCATCAAATACCATTAGGAGATTACATATTAAAATAGCAATGAGATACCACTACACACCTATTACAGTGGCTAAAACTTATAACAACATTGACAACACCTAATGCTAGGAAGGATGTGCAGCAACAGGAACTCTCATTCATTGCTGGTGGGAATGCAAAATGGTATAGCCAGTTTGGAAACCAGTGAGACACTTTCTTACAAAACTAAATGAAATCTTATATGATCCAGCAATTGAGATCCTTGTTATTTGCCCAAAAGAGTTGAAAAATTACACGCACAGACAGTTTACACACAAATGTATATAGCAGCTTCATTTATAGTTGCCAAAACTGGGAAACAACCAGGATGTCCTTCAGTAAGTGAGTATATAAGTAAACTGTGGTACAGACCACATAACAGAATAATGGACTATTACTCTGTGTTAAGGGTCTCCTGATGACTCAGTGGGTAAAAAATCCACCTGCAATGCAGAAGACATTGGAGACGCAGGTTTGATCCCTGAGTTGGAAAGATCCCCTGGAGAAGGAAATGACAACCCCCGCCAATATTCTTAGCTGGGAAATCCCATGGTCGGGGAGCTTGGCAGGCTATAATCCAAAGGGTCACAAAGAGTTGTGACTAAGCATGCATTCTGTGTTAAAAAGAACTGAGGTATTAAACAACAAAGATATATGAATAAATCTAAAATGCATGTTACTAAGTGAAAGAAACCAATTAGAAAAGGCTACACATGGTGTGATTCCAACTATCCAACATTCTGGAAAAGACAAGATTATGAAGACACTAAAGACACCAGTGGTTGCCAGTTTGGGAAAGAGGCAATGAGGGATGAATATGTAGAGCACCTGGATCTTTAGGCACTGACACTATTCTGTAGGATACTTTAACAGTGGGCACATCTATTATACATTTGTAAAACCACAGAGAAAGTGCAACACCAAATGAACTCTAATATAAACTACGGACTTAGATGATAACGATGTGACAGTTTAGGTTCCTTACTTGTAAGGAATATTGGTGGTAAGGAAGGCTGAGTGTATGTATATGCACATATTGGGGGACAGGGTGCATGAGAACGCTATACTTTCCGATCATTTTTGCTGCTCTAAAATGTCTATATATTTTTTTAAAGTGTAAGCAGTTTCACAACATTTATATATCATTTTGAGCTCCTATAGCCAGTTTGCATCAAATACCATTGAAACATAGCAAATGAGATACCACTACACACCTATTACAGTGGCTAAAACTTATAACAACATTGACAACACCTAATGCTAGGAAGGATGTGCAGCAACAGGAACTCTCATTCATTGCTGGTGGGAATGCAAAATGGTATAGCCAGTTTGGAAACCAGTGAGACACTTTCTTACAAAACTAAATGAAATCTTATATGATCCAGCAATTGAGATCCTTGTTATTTGCCCAAAAGAGTTGAAAAATTACACGCACAGACAGTTTACACACAAATGTATATAGCAGCTTCATTTATAGTTGCCAAAACTGGGAAACAACCAGGATGTCCTTCAGTAAGTGAGTATATAAGTAAACTGTGGTACAGACCACATAACAGAATAATGGACTATTACTCTGTGTTAAGGGTCTCCTGATGACTCAGTGGGTAAAAAATCCACCTGCAATGCAGAAGACATTGGAGACGCAGGTTTGATCCCTGAGTTGGAAAGATCCCCTGGAGAAGGAAATGACAACCTACGCCAATATTCTTAGCTGGGAAATCCCATGGTCGGGGAGCTTGGCAGGCTATAATCCAAAGGGTCACAAAGAGTTGTGACTAAGCATGCATTCTGTGTTAAAAAGAACTGAGGTATTAAACAACAAAGATATATGAATAAATCTAAAATGCATGTTACTAAGTGAAAGAAACCAATTAGAAAAGGCTACACATGGTGTGATTCCAACTATCCAACATTCTGGAAAAGACAAGATTATGAAGACACTAAAGACACCAGTGGTTGCCAGTTTGGGAAAGAGGCAATGAGGGATGAATATGTAGAGCACCTGGATCTTTAGGCACTGACACTATTCTGTAGGATACTTTAACAGTGGGCACATCTATTATACATTTGTAAAACCACAGAGAAAGTGCAACACCAAATGAACTCTAATATAAACTACGGACTTAGATGATAACGATGTGACAGTTTAGGTTCCTTACTTGTAAGGAATATTGGTGGTAAGGAAGGCTGAGTGTATGTATATGCACATATTGGGGGACAGGGTGCATGAGAACGCTATACTTTCCGATCATTTTTGCTGCTCTAAAATGTCTATATATTTTTTTAAAGTGTAAGCAGTTTCACAACATTTATATATCATTTTTGAGCTCCTATAACTTTGTAGCCCCATGTGGGCAACACAGATGAATTTAAGAAGCACAGTATGAGAACCACAATAACTATCAGAAGGAAATCATGTTCTTCAGTCACATTTTCTCAACAGCATTAGAGTTCCAATTTGTAAAATAAAATGACACTTTTAAAATGTTGATTTCCCTTTAAGTTTCCCCGTACCCCAAAGCTACTCTGGAAATCTTCATATGACAAAATTCTCATTTTGACATCTGATTCACTATTACTTTCTTTCCTTCTCTTACCTGTTTTCTTTAAGACCCTATTATATTGATCAATCAACCTCACCCTTAGAAAACAAGGGTGTTCCCCCTCTTTGGGGGAACAGTGAAAGGGTGAATGTTTTACACTGGTATTTTTTTTTTGCAAGGGCAATGAATATTCTTATATGAATTATCTTTTCTGTCATATAAATATAAATATCAAGACTTGATGGTTGAGTGAATGTGGAGAGAAAAATTTTTTTATAAAACTTCAGGTTTCACATTCATTCATTCAATGTTTACTGAATGCTTACCAACAACCAGCTGCACTGTTCACCTGATAAATACCACTTCTCCTCAAAAGCAATGGAAGCTTATTCTATGACATATTTGAGTAAAAGGCAGTTGCAGTAAAATGTAAGAATGATGATAGGAAAAATACAAAATTGTATGGAAACAAAGGAGATGTGAAAGAGAAATAAATAANCTNGATACATTGTTTCAGAAATTTTTGTGAGGTATTCAAGGGCTTCCTGGTGGCTCAGACGGTAGAGAATCTGCCTTACACCAGTGGTTGCCAGTTTGGGAAAGAGGCAATGAGGGATGAATATGTAGAGCACCTGGATCTTTAGGCACTGACACTATTCTGTAGGATACTTTAACAGTGGGCACATCTATTATACATTTGTAAAACCACAGAGAAAGTGCAACACCAAATGAACTCTAATATAAACTACGGACTTAGATGATAACGATGTGACAGTTTAGGTTCCTTACTTGTAAGGAATATTGGTGGTAAGGAAGGCTGAGTGTATGTATATGCACATATTGGGGGACAGGGTGCATGAGAACGCTATACTTTCCGATCATTTTTGCTGCTCTAAAATGTCTATATATTTTTTTAAAGTGTAAGCAGTTTCACAACATTTATATATCATTTTTGAGCTCCTATAACTTTGTAGCCCCATGTGGGCAACACAGATGAATTTAAGAAGCACAGTATGAGAACCACAATAACTATCAGAAGGAAATCATGTTCTTCAGTCACATTTTCTCAACAGCATTAGAGTTCCAATTTGTAAAATAAAATGACACTTTTAAAATGTTGATTTCCCTTTAAGTTTCCCTGTACCCCAAAGCTACTCTGGAAATCTTCATATGACAAAATTCTCATTTTGACATCTGATTCACTATTACTTTCTTTCCTTCTCTTACCTGTTTTCTTTAAGACCCTATTATATTGATCAATCAACCTCACCCTTAGAAAACAAGGGTGTTCCCCCTCTTTGGGGGAACAGTGAAAGGGTGAATGTTTTACACTGGTATTTTTTTTTTGCAAGGGCAATGAATATTCTTATATGAATTATCTTTTCTGTCATATAAATATAAATATCAAGACTTGATGGTTGAGTGAATGTGGAGAGAAAAATTTTTTTATAAAACTTCAGGTTTCACATTCATTCATTCAATGTTTACTGAATGCTTACCAACAACCAGCTGCACTGTTCACCTGATAAATACCACTTCTCCTCAAAAGCAATGGAAGCTTATTCTATGACATATTTGAGTAAAAAGGCAGTTGCAGTAAAATGTAAGAATGATGATAGGAAAAATACAAAATTGTATGGAAACAAAGGAGATGTGAAAGAGAAAATAAATAAGCTGAATACATTGTTTCAGAAATTTTTGTGAGGTATTCAAGGGCTTCCCTGGTGGCTCAGACGGTAGAGAATCTGCCTGCAGTGAATGTCCACTAGACAGCCTGCTGAATATATCAAAATGAATTTTAAGCTCTGTGTTAGAACGGTAGCTTACAGGATATAAAAAGCCATGATATTGTGTAAAAGAGTTAAGGAACAGTGTGTGTAATGTAATGATAGTGGTATACCATTAAAACTTTTGAGATTGCTTGAACTATGGTTAGAAGAAGAGAGCCATGAAAACTACAGTCAAAGGGACACAAAAGTGTCTGATTAAGAACTGAATACTATATACGAGTCAGGAATACAACTGAAAATTGACCTTGACTTTGTTGACCTTACCAAAATGTCTAGTGGTGTAGTAAAGTCAAATTCAAGATTAAGCTAAGTTGAGAAATAAGTAGGTGATAAACAATTGCCTAGTATTTAGCATCAAATTTTTATTGAAGTAAATCACTAAGAAATTTATTAAACTGTCAGTTATTTAAATTTTTATATCAATTAGTTTGTTTTATTATGACTTTAATGTGTTACTGATAGTATTATACTTATGTTCACAAGTTACATTAAAATCCATAGTCTCTTAGAAGCTATTTTTTCTAATTATTCTCCTTTTGAATTGAGGTATTATTTTATCATTATGAATAGAATTGGACTACAGCAGAAGTAGCAAAATATTACTGTATCTTAATATGCATTTCAACAGTCATTTCTCTACCACTGTCTTTCATATCTAGAGACTCAATACACAAACGCCTGGAGAAAATTTGGATTGTTTTGGGGCAATATAACTGAAGTCTATTATAGAATTTATAGGAAGTTCTAGTAAGTTTTGCTTTTCATATTATCACACTATCAGGATAATGTCTGTGTAACATTCTATATTACTGATTTTCAACTGCATGTAATGGTAAATAAACTCTTCAAATGGACATTTTTTATTCTGTATACAAACAACTATACATTTCAATTATCAAAATTATTGTTCAAAACACTCAGTGAACGAATGAATGGAGAATTTAGTGCACAGAAAAGTGAAAAGACCTGTTCATTGTGACACAGGTCTCATGAACCCACATTTTTGTTTGATTTTATATCTTCTCCTGCATTGCCACTATTCTGCATCCATACTCTAAATACCAAGAAGAATTTCACTGCCATGAACTGAACTTACAACAAACTTTTTGAAATGAAAATGAGTTTCTTTCATGTTTTATTTTTTCACTGTGAATTTTGTGTATCTTACAGTTACTATTTCTACTTTTCACTTAGACCTCTTTAGAGCATTCTTCATCTGATAAAGACCGCAAAAAATCTTTCAGTTTCACTGGTGTTTTGTGCCTATTTTTCTTTAATTGCTTTACAGCTTATGTAATTTTAAACTTTTGAGATTGCTTGAAAAACTATGGTTAGAAGAAGAGAGCCATGAAAACTACAGTCAAAGGGACACAAAAGTGTCTGATTAAGAACTGAATACTATATACGAGTCAGGAATACAACTGAAAATTGACCTTGACTTTGTTGACCTTACCAAAATGTCTAGTGGTGTAGTAAAGTCAAATTCAAGATTAAGCTAAGTTGAGAAATAAGTAGGTGATAAACAATTGCCTAGTATTTAGCATCAAATTTTATTGAAGTAAATCACTAAGAAATTTATTAAACTGTCAGTTATTTAAATTTTTATATCAATTAGTTTGTTTTATTATGACTTTAATGTGTTACTGATAGTATTATACTTATGTTCACAAGTTACATTAAAATCCATAGTCTCTTAGAAGCTATTTTTCTAATTATTCTCCTTTTGAATTGAGGTATTATTTTATCATTATGAATAGAATTGGACTACAGCAGAAGTAGCAAAATATTACTGTATCTTAATATGCATTTCAACAGTCATTTCTCTACCACTGTCTTTCATATCTAGAGACTCAATACACAAACGCCTGGAGAAAATTTGGATTGTTTTGGGGCAATATAACTGAAGTCTATTATAGAATTTATAGGAAGTTCTAGTAAGTTTTGCTTTTCATATTATCACACTATCAGGATAATGTCTGTGTAACATTCTATATTACTGATTTTCAACTGCATGTAATGGTAAATAAACTCTTCAAATGGACATTTTTTATTCTGTATACAAACAACTATACATTTCAATTATCAAAATTATTGTTCAAAACACTCAGTGAACGAATGAATGGAGAATTTAGTGCACAGAAAAGTGAAAAGACCTGTTCATTGTGACACAGGTCTCATGAACCCACATTTTTGTTTGATTTTATATCTTCTCCTGCATTGCCACTATTCTGCATCCATACTCTAAATACCAAGAAGAATTTCACTGCCATGAACTGAACTTACAACAAACTTTTTGAAATGAAAATGAGTTTCTTTCATGTTTTATTTTTTCACTGTGAATTTTGTGTATCTTACAGTTACTATTTCTACTTTTCACTTAGACCTCTTTAGAGCATTCTTCATCTTGCACAGCGTGAAACAACTGGATAATCCTTTGCCAAAGGAAGACATACTTCATTCAGTTTCACTGGTGTTTTGTGCCTATTTTTTCTTTAATTGCTTTACAGCTTATGTAATTTTAACTTTTAGATACTGCAGACTAAAACACCAGCTTGACCATCAACAGAAACAATATGACTGTTCACATACAAATATATCCCATATAGAAGTTCATCCTCCCACCCAAAACTTATCCAGATACAAAATTCTCAAAGTTTGGAAAAAAACATGATAAAAACTCATGAGTAGAGACTTGGAATAATGTCAAATTTTTGCTACTTGTCAGAGGCACCTTTTTTTAAAGATGCTCCTATTTTAATACTTGATGAGTGGAATTCAGAATTATTACAAATCTTACTTAGGAATGCTTTAAAAGGATGCTAGACACTATCAAAATAAATCACTGAGGAGCCTGTTTGGTAAAAAAAAAGAAAAATACTGTGAGATTATGAAATGTCAAATATTTTATTGATCATCAAAAATATCTTTGGGAGAAAAGGAGGAAAGAATGGTCTTGTTTTAAATATGAAAACCATATTAAGATACTAACACATTTGTGGCAAAACTTAAAACATAATTTGTATCTTTTTATTCTCAGTCTGGATCGACATTAGTAATATAGAGTGGTTTAATCCATTGTCCAAAGGTTTCTGTAGAAGAAATTCCTGCCCTGAGCAACAGCATGATGGTAGTTAGTAAGCTCTCTTGTGTTTCTCGTTGTGGGATTACAGGGATGTGGATAATGAACATTCTGCCACCTCAAAGCCTGCTCTGCAGTTGGTTAAACACCCGTTCAATAAATACCAAGGAGACAACTGGGTTAAATTATGTAATAGCATAATTTTCACATGTTTACATGGTTTCCACATGTAAAACAAGTTTTGTTTTCCTAATTCTTACCCCCCAGATATATTCTGATGATGAATAAAATGTCTTACATTTCATAATCTCCCAGTAGTTTTTTTTTCCAAATTGGCTTCCTAAGCAAATTATTTTGGTTCAGTGCCTATGGTCTTCTGAACCATTCATAAGTAAAGTTTTCAATAATTCTAGAAAATTTGTCAACATAGACACTACATGAAATATTTTTTAGTGTTTTACTAGGGAAACTTGCCAACAAAGTAACATTGGTATTTGCTATAGTACTATCCAGTTTTTGAATCTTTGCCTTCTTGTCTTCTTCCAGTCCCATGTTTTTGCTTACTCCAGCATCACAGAAAATTAAGATAAACTATTTGGCACAATTTTTTGACAGTTCTTTCTTTTGGTTTTTGATCTGTTTTCCTTAAGACATTTGAATGTGGATTAATTTTCAAAACTGTGACCAGTCAGATTAAAATGTTGGCTAGTGAAGTTTGATCCTTTAAGTTAGATTTAATATTTCTAATACTCAAATATGTGATAAAAATACAGTAGAGACAGTGCAAAATGTGATTTAGATCATTACCTCCAAGTGAATAAGATTGGAATCCATCAACACTCATCACTCAGGAGTTTCTTTAAATCGGTACAGAAGATTATATTGTAGGCCAAAGTCACAGTGTTGATGCATGTAACTAATAATTATATTAATTTAACACCTCTCATGTTTCCAACATTGTACTAGGAGATTTATGTATATTGTCATGTTTAGTTTTCCCAGCAATTCTATGAAGTATAATTATTACTGCCACTTGCAGATCATAAGTCTGAGGCACAGAAGGGTTAATTAGCGTTTTCAAGGTTATATTACAAGATTCTAATTTAGCTTTGGTGGAATTTAATATTACCGCCTGGCTTCTACTATGCTACTATGCCATCTCATCTTTGAATCAATTCATATTAGTTTATATGACTGGAGCTCTTCTCTCACAAGGCTTACACTTGACAATCAAACCAAACAATGTCTATAGTCCTTCTGATTTAGAAGGGGTATAGAAACTGGAAACATTCTACTCATGCATCTAATCTTTAGATATTTTCTTTCTTGGACTGGCTCAAAAGATGAGCAAAAGAAATATGTTCAAATTTTTAAAAATCAGTTATTTGGGGCCCTGGTGGGTAAAGAGTCTGCCTTGCAATGCAAGGGGTGCTGGTTCCATCTCTGGCCTGGGAAGATCCCCCATGCCATGGAGCAGCTGGACCGGTGTGTCCAGTTACGAGCTGGTGCTCTGGAGCACGTGCTCCCAAAGCCGGGGCTCCGCAACAAAGGAGGCCACTGCAATGGGAGACCCACACGGGCCAAAGAACAAAGATGGATGAAAATAAGCAAAAAAATCAATAAAAGAGGGCAACATTTTTTTAAAAAATCAGTTATTTGCCTAATTAAGAAATTTATCATTTCATTTTCTTTAAGGACTTACACATTTTATAAAATGATCTTTTGATAAAAATTTGCTCTTATGCTCCCAAGGCATATCATGATTAATATATATATTCTTTCTATATAACTGTGTGCAACCATTATTTACTTAGATACTGTTGACCAGTCTTCTAACCAAATGTTAGAGCTGAGTTTTCAGTTGGGCAGAGTATTCAAGCTAAAGCCTTTATCATCAGTCCTTATAGCTACATGATGAGAAACACGAGACCTCCTTGTCTCCACCATTTAGCTCCTACTCAAGGCAGACACTCCTTCCATGGAAGTCTTTGGATAAGTGGCACTCCAACTGTGCTGATTACTTTGACCACAATCTCACTGATTTCTAGAATGTCCAGTTTCTTCTGTCCTTGTGCAGAAACCATCTCTCAAATATCTCCACTGGTGTCACATAATATAAAGCAAATTCCCTTTCCATTAAGGAAAATATCTTGCAATACATAAAGGTAACTCAACTGTTTCTCTATAGTGTTTTTTTCCCCTTAAATGTCATTATTTCTTCAAGTATTATTCTCAAGACATGCTTCCCAAACATCACCTTATATTTTACATTTGTTCAACCCTTGCTGTCAAGCACTTTCTAAGCATTCCTGTCATTAAATTGATTGGTTACAGGAGGGGAACTGTTAAACACACAGAAATTACACCAAAAGATAGAGGTATCGTGATCTGTGAGAGTGAAGCAGGGACAGTGGCCTGCACTGGGTAAAGGTGCTCAGAGAAGACTGGGCCTCATGTGAGGCATCAGGAACCTGAGACTGGCGAATAGGTCAAATGATGTCAGACCTGTGCTAACCAGGATCACTGTTTCCTTGCTGTTGTTGCTCTGACTCTGTTAATTCATTTTATGTTTGCATTAGCATTGCATTAGCCTTATTATACTTGTTTGAAGTACATTTGTAACTGGTGAAATGTTTTTAAAAATTCAATAAGTTACATTTATCCCTCTGTAATTTCATTATGTTAATAAGTCCATTGTTCCAGGCAAATGAGTAATGATTTGGAATATTGGTTCTCACACCCACCAATTTGTGAGAATGAGACAGGTGATCAGTTCTTCTGCTGTTTACATTTCAACAATAGTACTTTCAGGCTATAGGAAAAAGTGTAATCATTTGAGACCATTTATTCACAACACTACTTTTCAAATTCTTTGTAAGTGTAAAGAGGAGAAGTCAAGTTGAGAATGACATTTTCTAAAATGGATTGGTTTTTCTGTTATCCAGAGAGAATAACACTAAACAGTGTGCCGCGTCCTAAACTTCACCAGACAATTTCAAGGAATCAAGAATGATGATCATTAGGTAGAGTCAAGATTCAGTTTGGCCGTTTGTCTGTTACAAGTTGATGCTCCTCGTCACATTTTTCTATAAGATGGGATAGTATTCTTAGTTTGGCATGTAACTTTTCCATAGGTTTTCTAAGTGTCAGTTCATCAGAAAGGTATTTCCTCACCAGTTCCACAGTTTTCACTTACACCCTTTAATCTATAACCTTGATTTATTCATCTTTGTAGTACTTAATAGCCAATAGCTCTTTATTGTTTTACCTGCCTGTTTTCTCCCACCAAAATACAAGCCTGCTAAGGGCTATTTTGTTCATCCTAGTATCTTGAATGATATCTGAGACATATTGAATATAAGAGATAATATTTATTATCATTAACTCTGTCCATCATTGAACAAAAATGAGAAACAGAATAACCTACGTACTAAATTGAGTTCAACTTCATTTGACCCATTTAAGGATCTTTTTTGTGTTTACTCAGGAAGTGCCCAAGGAAAGTGGATTCCAAGGAAAGTGGATTCACAAACAAATATTTGGAGCCATCACACTTGAAATGAATTAATGTGCAAATTTTAAATGATTCCCTGTGTTTGATTTTACATATTACAGTATGTGAAATCTCAAGTGCATTGACATAACTATTAGGGGAAAGATTGGTTGGGAAACAAATGAAATTTAATTCTGATTCTAATTATCCATTTGCACTTTAAGAGTAATGAATAGAATTAGGACTTTTATATGCATTCGCAGGAGCATATGTGTCTCTGCATCTGTTTCCTTTCTTGTATTAATCTTTAGTGTCGCTATATTTATTTCCGAGGTTTAAATTATTTTTATGTAGGAGTGAAAGACTATTCAGTACATCAAGAAGAACTCTTTTGAGATGTCTGATGAAATATGACAAATTCTGTGGATCAGCAGTCTACAACTGAATTTCTGATTCAGGAATGGAGTCAAGCCAAAGCATCTTAATGTGCAAAATAGCTTTCCCTTCTCTCTTTTTCTTCCATTAGTATGGCAGTCGGCCTTTAGGTTGAAGATGAATGTTACTATGTTTAGGAATTGATTTGTTTTTCATAAAAAAAGGTGCCGCGTCCTAAACTTCACCAGACAATTTCAAGGAATCAAGAATGATGATCATTAGGTAGAGTCAAGATTCAGTTTGGCCGTTTGTCTGTTACAAGTTGATGCTCCTCGTCACATTTTTCTATAAGATGGGATAGTATTCTTAGTTTGGCATGTAACTTTTCCATAGGTTTTCTAAGTGTCAGTTCATCAGAAAGGTATTTCCTCACCAGTTCCACAGTTTTCACTTACACCCTTTAATCTATAACCTTGATTTATTCATCTTTGTAGTACTTAATAGCCAATAGCTCTTTATTGTTTTACCTGCCTGTTTTCTCCCACCAAAATACAAGCCTGCTAAGGGCTATTTTGTTCATCCTAGTATCTTGAATGATATCTGAGACATATTGAATATAAGAGATAATATTTATTATCATTAACTCTGTCCATCATTGAACAAAAATGAGAAACAGAATAACCTACGTACTAAATTGAGTTCAACTTCATTTGACCCATTTAAGGATCTTTTTTGTGTTTACTCAGGAAGTGCCCAAGGAAAGTGGATTCCAAGGAAAGTGGATTCACAAACAAATATTTGGAGCCATCACACTTGAAATGAATTAATGTGCAAATTTTAAATGATTCCCTGTGTTTGATTTTACATATTACAGTATGTGAAATCTCAAGTGCATTGACATAACTATTAGGGGAAAGATTGGTTGGGAAACAAATGAAATTTAATTCTGATTCTAATTATTCATTTGCACTTTAAGAGTAATGAATAGAATTAGGACTTTTATATGCATTCGCAGGAGCATATGTGTCTCTGCATCTGTTTCCTTTCTTGTATTAATCTTTAGTGTCGCTATATTTATTTCCGAGGTTTAAATTATTTTTATGTAGGAGTGAAAGACTATTCAGTACATCAAGAAGAACTCTTTTGAGATGTCTGATGAAATATGACAAATTCTGTGGATCAGCAGTCTACAACTGAATTTCTGATTCAGGAATGGAGTCAAGCCAAAGCATCTTAATGTGCAAAATAGCTTTCCCTTCTCTCTTTTTCTTCCATTAGTATGGCAGTCGGCCTTTAGGTTGAAGATGAATGTTACTATGTTTAGACTATTAAATATAGAAATGATTTATGGGAGTGTGAAATACCAGTATAAGGATTATTTACATTTATTATTATTTTATTTTTGCCTCTAAACAGCATTTGCTGCATAAAAAATTCCATTGACAATGAAAGAGAAGAATATAAAAAGGGAACAAAGGGTTCTACTTAAAGAATTTAGCCAATTAAAAGAAAATTCATAGGTAGGAGGATAGTCAGTGTTTTAAAGCTGAGTACTTATCTGACATGAATTTCTCATCCTATCTTATGTTTTATGGTTTAATGTTCTTTACCTCCCTTTTCTATGCCTTCTTCTACCCTTTCCCCTGTTGAGATCTGGCCATTAGATTAACAAGAGCTGCCATCCTAGACAGGAGTGATGTGCTCCCCAATTTTGCAAGAGAACACTTATGCTGAAGTGGTAAAAACAAAGAGAAAAGAAAGAGGGAGATGGGGAAAGTGAGAAAGGAAAGAAGGGGTAGGGAGAGTGAAAAAGTGAGGAAAGAAGGAAGAGAAAGAGGCAAGTTAAAAAAGAAGAGGAAGAAGGTTGGCAGGAAGGAAAAGAGAGGAAGAAAGAAGAAAGGAGGAGAAGGGAAGGGAAGGGACTGGAAGAAAAGAAAAAGGAGGAAAAGAATGAAATGAGTGAAAGAGATTAAGGAAGTATTTCTACGTTTACTTTTTGCTTGAATATACTGAACCTGCCCAGCTTTCAACTTCCATAAAATTATGGTGGAAGACAAATCCCATAAAAGACTTTTAATGAGCAGGTTAAATATTTGAAATAAGGGAGAACTCCTGTTTATCTGATGGTGGAAACTCCAAAATAGAGGAAATTTTTTTAATCCAGGGGAAAAGAATTCTGTGTTGTGTGCCTGCACATGTGAGTGATCTTACTAAACACTGACTTCTTATTGACCTCTGTAAATATTCAGTACATCAAGAAGAACTCTTTTGAGATGTCTGATGAAATATGACAAATTCTGTGGATCAGCAGTCTACAACTGAATTTCTGATTCAGGAATGGAGTCAAGCCAAAGCATCTTAATGTGCAAAATAGCTTTCCCTTCTCTCTTTTTCTTCCATTAGTATGGCAGTCGGCCTTTAGGTTGAAGATGAATGTTACTATGTTTAGACTATTAAATATAGAAATGATTTATGGGAGTGTGAAATACCAGTATAAGGATTATTTACATTTATTATTATTTTATTTTTGCCTCTAAACAGCATTTGCTGCATAAAAAATTCCATTGACAATGAAAGAGAAGAATATAAAAAGGGAACAAAGGGTTCTACTTAAAGAATTTAGCCAATTAAAAGAAAATTCATAGGTAGGAGGATAGTCAGTGTTTTAAAGCTGAGTACTTATCTGACATGAATTTCTCATCCTATCTTATGTTTTATGGTTTAATGTTCTTTACCTCCCTTTTCTATGCCTTCTTCTACCCTTTCCCCTGTTGAGATCTGGCCGTTAGATTAACAAGAGCTGCCATCCTAGACAGGAGTGATGTGCTCCCCAATTTTGCAAGAGAACACTTATGCTGAAGTGGTAAAAACAAAGAGAAAAGAAAGAGGGAGATGGGGAAAGTGAGAAAGGAAAGAAGGGGTAGGGAGAGTGAAAAAGTGAGGAAAGAAGGAAGAGAAAGAGGCAAGTTAAAAAAGAAGAGGAAGAAGGTTGGCAGGAAGGAAAAGAGAGGAAGAAAGAAGAAAGGAGGAGAAGGGAAGGGAAGGGACTGGAAGAAAAGAAAAAGGAGGAAAAGAATGAAATGAGTGAAAGAGATTAAGGAAGTATTTCTACGTTTACTTTTTGCTTGAATATACTGAACCTGCCCAGCTTTCAACTTCCATAAAATTATGGTGGAAGACAAATCCCATAAAAGACTTTTAATGAGCAGGTTAAATATTTGAAATAAGGGAGAACTCCTGTTTATCTGATGGTGGAAACTCCAAAATAGAGGAAATTTTTTTAATCCAGGGGAAAAGAATTCTGTGTTGTGTGCCTGCACATGTGAGTGATCTTACTAAACACTGACTTCTTATTGACCTCTGTAAATATTCAGAACATTTACTTTTGAGAAGTATAAAAATTGAATTTGGCACAGAAGTTTCTGTTCTAGAACTTAATAGTGTCATTAATTTCGTTTTCTCAGATGTTCTGAGTACATCACCAAATTAAGTTCTCAACCATTCAGTCTTCTTTAACCCTTTGATTTTTTCACTTTTCCTTAATTCCAATTAATTAATCATGATTATCATTTTGGAATTCATAGAGTATCAAGTATACCTCTTGAGGTAATGTTTTTAAGACTGTCTAAATATGAAAATTTCCTCAATGAGTGACTTTGAAAGCCAATAATTAGTATGTCATAGACATGCTATTGTGCTGTAATCTATGTGATGACCTGAATTATATGGATATTAATGGACATAGACAAATTTTAAGAAGACAAATGAAATAAATATATCAAGTTATATCAGCAAACATTTTCACCAGTAGGAATGGAAAATAAGTTACTATTCATGGTTTTAAAATATCTACTTGCCTTGAAAGCTAGAAGCCATTAATATGTTTGGGTTTCATCATCAGACTATTTTGGATTGGGGAAAATCTGTTATCAATTCAATATTATTCTAAAAGAAATTTTAAGATCTGTCAACTCTAGAATGTGATAGCATTCCTTAGAAAACTGAGATAAAGAAAACTTGGAAACAAGACTGTATTTATAAAAGTTTTATATTGCAATCGACACCTCAGCTTTGAAGACTGCTGAAAATAACTTTTAAAAAAGAGTGCCTTTGACACTCTGTAACAGTGCAGCTGAAAGTTTCCTGAAGTGTTAGAGAAAAGGTTGACTAAATGTTATTCCCTGATGGCTGAAGCAGCAGCATTATGTCTGCCACCTGACCCATTTCTCTCACTTCATAAACTTAAAATAAATCAACAGACAACATAGTTCCCCCTTTTCCTAGTTTTTTGGGATACATAATGAATAAGAGTTAGCTTTCTCTCTGCTGTCTAGCTTCACAAGACATATACAGGTTTACTAGGCCTACTTCTACTGAAATCTTACTAGGCCAGTTACTTTCAGAAAATCTTCACATTTCTTTAGGGGGATGTATCCATATGTAGTATATCTGACCACTCTGTCATCTTCAAGTAATGGTTAGACAATGCACCACATCATTATTTCTCATTCTACTCTTGAGTATCAACTATGTTTCATAGGAGCTTCAGCTATGTTGTTTACACTTTTCATGCGAGCAACCTTTAATAAAGAAGACAACTTTCTTATTTGAAAATTTTACTCTACTCAGAAAATATATTTGTTCTTTAAATATCCCACAGTTTATACTAGAGGAAAAAGTAACACTTTAGGTTTGACTTTAAGCATAATGCATTATCAATGAGTTTCAGCCCAGAAAGAATTAGTTTCTGGGTGCATGGCTTCTCCCTTGGCCTCCAGCCAGGGCTGATATTCTAGCTTTATTTTATAAGTTTCCCCAGCTGCTTTCCAAATCAGGAGAGGCAGCACCAGCTAGAATCTTGTAGTTTAAGAGACAAATTGAAATAAATATATCAAGTTATATCAGCAAACATTTTCACCAGTAGGAATGGAAAATAAGTTACTATTCATGGTTTTAAAATATCTACTTGCCTTGAAAGCTAGAAGCCATTAATATGTTTGGGTTTCATCATCAGACTATTTTGGATTGGGGAAAATCTGTTATCAATTCAATATTATTCTAAAAGAAATTTTAAGATCTGTCAACTCTAGAATGTGATAGCATTCCTTAGAAAACTGAGATAAAGAAAACTTGGAAACAAGACTGTATTTATAAAAGTTTTATATTGCAATCGACACCTCAGCTTTGAAGACTGCTGAAAATAACTTTTAAAAAAGAGTGCCTTTGACACTCTGTAACAGTGCAGCTGAAAGTTTCCTGAAGTGTTAGAGAAAAGGTTGACTAAATGTTATTCCCTGATGGCTGAAGCAGCAGCATTATGTCTGCCACCTGACCCATTTCTCTCACTTCATAAACTTAAAATAAATCAACAGACAACATAGTTCCCCCTTTTCCTAGTTTTTTGGGATACATAATGAATAAGAGTTAGCTTTCTCTCTGCTGTCTAGCTTCACAAGACATATACAGGTTTACTAGGCCTACTTCTACTGAAATCTTACTAGGCCAGTTACTTTCAGAAAATCTTCACATTTCTTTAGGGGGATGTATCCATATGTAGTATATCTGACCACTCTGTCATCTTCAAGTAATGGTTAGACAATGCACCACATCATTATTTCTCATTCTACTCTTGAGTATCAACTATGTTTCATAGGAGCTTCAGCTATGTTGTTTACACTTTTCATGCGAGCAACCTTTAATAAAGAAGACAACTTTCTTATTTGAAAATTTTACTCTACTCAGAAAATATATTTGTTCTTTAAATATCCCACAGTTTATACTAGAGGAAAAAGTAACACTTTAGGTTTGACTTTAAGCATAATGCATTATCAATGAGTTTCAGCCCAGAAAGAATTAGTTTCTGGGTGCATGGCTTCTCTCCCTTGGCCTCCAGCCAGGGCTGATATTCTAGCTTTATTTTATAAGTTTCCCCAGCTGCTTTCCAAATCAGGAGAGGCAGCACCAGCTAGAATCTTGTAGTTTGAGCAAAGCATGCTAAACGTTTCTCTGTTTTCCCTGAGTAGATGCTACTATATGAAACACAGAAAGTTTGAATTTTGGATTTTATTCTCAATGGAACCTTTCTCACTCAAACAGAATGTGCTAGAGGATCATATAAACATAAGACTTCCTGGGTGCAAATATTTTACAGACTTAGAATCATTTACTTAACATCTTTAAGGATTAAGGTTAGCACTTAGGTTTGGATTAAGAGACTACATTTACTTAAGAATGATTTTTTGGGTGGAAGGAAAGAATAGCTACAATAGTTTGAATATTCAGGTATAAAAGATTGTCCTTTGATTTGCATATATATATATATAAACATGTATTTCTATTTTGTCTATCAGATATAGAAATTCCAAATAATAGTTGCATTTATATATATAAATATATCTCCAAAAACTATAATTGTTTTTGGTATTTAAGGAAAATCATCTAAATGGACATGCTTCTTTGATAATAACTTCAGTTAGAGGAAGCAAAATGCAATTTACATACATTTTCAAATTTATATAAAGGAAAATAAATGTTGAAATATTTATATAGTTTTACCTTTTATAGTTAAGAATACATGAATTTTTAAATAACAATTATATTTTCCTCTAGGGGTGAATTTATGTCATAGTTAATAAGTCATACATATAATTTGTTCAAAGGATTTTCTAAGCATCAATCTTAGTGCTGACCAATTTCCATTAAGATAGAATAATGACAAAAAAAAAAAAAACTGATTCTGCTTAGTGTTCAATTTCCAAAAATTTTCTCCATTAGCTTATCATGAGACTTCTATCCATGTAGGTGCTACATAATATTGATCATCACAAGATACATATTTACAGGATTGCTTATTATAATAATATCATTACAGCAGGTACTAAATTTATTCAATTCTCATTTTTGCATAGAGATAAATGTACATGGAAAATACATTTTGCTTATTAATCTTTTTTGTTCCAGTTGAAGAGCTTCTCTCCTTGGCCTCCAGCCAGGGCTGATATTCTAGCTTTATTTTATAAGTTTCCCCAGCTGCTTTCCAAATCAGGAGAGGCAGCACCAGCTAGAATCTTGTAGTTTGAGCAAAGCATGCTAAACGTTTCTCTGTTTTCCCTGAGTAGATGCTACTATATGAAACACAGAAAGTTTGAATTTTGGATTTTATTCTCAATGGAACCTTTCTCACTCAAACAGAATGTGCTAGAGGATCATATAAACATAAGACTTCCTGGGTGCAAATATTTTACAGACTTAGAATCATTTACTTAACATCTTTAAGGATTAAGGTTAGCACTTAGGTTTGGATTAAGAGACTACATTTACTTAAGAATGATTTTTTGGGTGGAAGGAAAGAATAGCTACAATAGTTTGAATATTCAGGTATAAAAGATTGTCCTTTGATTTGCATATATATATATATAAACATGTATTTCTATTTTGTCTATCAGATATAGAAATTCCAAATAATAGTTGCATTTATATATATAAATATATCTCCAAAAACTATAATTGTTTTTGGTATTTAAGGAAAATCATCTAAATGGACATGCTTCTTTGATAATAACTTCAGTTAGAGGAAGCAAAATGCAATTTACATACATTTTCAAATTTATATAAAGGAAAATAAATGTTGAAATATTTATATAGTTTTACCTTTTATAGTTAAGAATACATGAATTTTTAAATTACAATTATATTTTCCCTCTAAGGGTGAATTTATGTCATAGTTAATAAGTCATACATATAATTTGTTCAAAGGATTTTCTAAGCATCAATCTTAGTGCTGACCAATTTCCATTAAGATAGAATAATGACAAAAAAAAAAAAAACTGATTCTGCTTAGTGTTCAATTTCCAAAAATTTTCTCCATTAGCTTATCATGAGACTTCTATCCATGTAGGTGCTACATAATATTGATCATCACAAGATACATATTTACAGGATTGCTTATTATAATAATATCATTACAGCAGGTACTAAATTTATTCAATTCTCATTTTTGCATAGAGATAAATGTACATGGAAAATACATTTTGCTTATTAATCACTTATTTTTTATGAATTCCAGTTGAAGACTTACACTCTTCTAATCAGTGCACTTTACATTTTCTACATATATGTGCTCCATGAAAAAGCCGTGACCAACATAGCACCCACTTGGCTTTTGGATATAGCTAGCTGTCATGTTTTAATAGAAGAAATTAAAATTATTGTTTTGATAAAAAATATTTTTAAAATCTTTACGGGAAAAATCTGCATCTTAGTTTTAGAGATACTCAGTCAATTATAAGAACTTTTGTCTCCACGGATTTTCACTTGTGTAAGAAAACTCACAGAATTTGAACCACAAAGTTGGTGAGAAAGTGAATAACTAAAATAATTAAGACAGCACATGAATATCTTTTTTCTCCCTACGCATGAATATCTTTGTATGCACTTTACTTTAAAACATTTATGATCTTAAGTTGATGAAAAATATTCTCATAGACCATACCACAAAAGCAAGAAAATGTGAGTTTAGAAAACACATAATAAAGTATTAATAAAGTATAAGCTTTTGAAACTTTTCCAGAGCTATATTAGAACTCACAATATAACTATCACAATAAAATATTACTTCAAACTACTCTTGATAGTAACTCTGAAAAATACAGCATCTTATAAATAAGGACAAAATACAAGGAAAACACAAGTTTAAGGTTCTCTCTTTATATAGCTTTTTCTAATCAGAGATTTGGGAAGAGATGAATGAAAGTCATATTTAAATAACACCTCTTATATTTCAACTTATTTTGTGCCTGAGGAATTTGGAGGTATTTACAGGAATAACATAAAGCTGTTTTTATCCTCCTGGGAATCCGTGCTTCTGGCATATGGCATAGATTGTTCTAAGAATTTATTTTTCTTACCTAATAGGACCTAGTAGGAAAGCATCGATTTCTTTAAAAGTGATTTATGATTGTAGCATACAATTTCAAATGTTTGTGACAGCTGTTTCTCCAAAGCAGACCATTAGGACAGAACGTGGCTATAAATCTCAGGTCCCAAAGAGAGGAGTTCCCGTCTTGAGTAACATGAATTCTGTTATCAGTAACACTTTTCAGGGAAACATTTCTAACTGCATAGTTAGGTCCTTGAGTTTAGAATATTTGCATTTCAATATGAAAAGGCTAAAACTGTTGTCTTTGTTATGTAAATATTCTGGCAACAGTTTACCATATTTCAAGTTCTGTCTTTTTTAAGGCAGGACTGTATTTTCGGTTTACAAGTGCAAATATAACTTCTACAAAGCATCATGACAGGTAAGCATACATATGTTGAAAAGGGAGGCTGCATTTGGTTTAAAACTATAGTCTGCTACTACATAAATCTCTCACAAATAAAACTTTATTGTGTTCAACTTGTTTACATAGCTAAGCAACATCTATTCATTTAATGCACATAGCTCCGTTTCAGTAAATGAAGCAATAACTTACCTAGAGAAGCATTTCATTTTTTTTTTTTTCTTTTCCTAACTTGAATTTATCCCGAGTTAGAAAATGAGATATCCAGTATTTCAGATTCGTTGGGCTCCAGGTTAATTAGAAGGAGCTTTCAGTTCATACAATCTGCCTTAATATTCCGAGAGCACTCTTTAGCTCCAGTCCTAGTATCTGAACTCTTCCAGCAGAGTCTTTTTTTATTTATATACACATTGTCCTTTTCAAAACAAGCAGCCAGCTGGAATGATTCAAACCTCTGCTCAGCACACCGTTAAAATGCAGCTTCCTCCTTGGACACGAGAATTACACCAGGGAGCGGACCGAGTACAGCAAAAAGGCTATGAGAACTATTTAATCACCAGAATACCAGCTGTTATGCTCCGCTCTTGCTACTGCCGCTCTGCTTCTTGTTTAGCTGGAGTCGGTCCTGCCCTCCCTCCCTCTTTCTCTCACATCTCCAGAACTATAAAGGCAGCTCTTGCCGGATTATGATTGGCAGAAACAGCCAATTCCTTCAGCTAATCATCCTCAAGACTTTCAAGGACCTGGAACTGTTGTGATGTCATCCAGTCAGCAGGATGTTACACATGAATACATTCCAACAGAAGCTAATTCAGCGATCAGCTGCATTCCTCTCACACCAGGGTGATTGATTAGATGCTCCTTGAAGATCTGCATAATCTTTCATTGTACGCTTGGACTATTTCCTATGAAATTTGAGAGTAAAATTCCACTTTGCAGCTAGGACACTGTACCAAAAGATTCTATTGGGTGAACAAGGAAAAGTTCATGACAGGATTCCCTGTGGTAAATGTGTGCTAGGCAAGCATGAGTTACGAACTCAACAAAAGCCAAGGATGAGCAGGAGGAAACTTGAAGAAATCCTAGTGACCTATGTATTTCTGAAATTAATAATAATGTTTTATATCATAATAAATGCTAGAAGAAAAAAATGAGTAGGCATACATGTATATATGTTTAGTGTATAAATGGTTTCATTGAGTTTAACTACTGAATTATTATGGAAATGTTCTAGTCCTTGTATGGACATTAAAATTGTCTCCTTGCCTTATTTCTTATTTGTCAATATAAGATGAAGATTACCTGTTTTTTGTTCTCTGCTAACTCATAAAGGTATAGATTGCATTTATTTACGTAAAATTCTTTGAACTGTTTTGTCCAAATACATACAAGATAAAGGTAGAGTACTTTCAAGTATAATTCTTCATTCCAGGCTATCTGATCTCCTGGGCTCTTATGGCTTTAGTACGTTGTTGAGTACCATCTCATTTAGTGGAATAAAATGTGTTAAAGACCCTTTATAGCCTAGAGAACAGAGCTGTGAACTTTTCTCTAAGTTCTATTGTGGCATATTTCTGTCTTTGATGAGGAAGATTTCTGCTAGAATTTCTGTGTTGGTGTCAGTAACCCTTTCGCTATGATGCAGGTAAAGGGGGATGTCCTTCAAAACACACTTTTATTGATTATATGGTCTTTGGGTGAGAATTTTAATGCATTCATTGCTGCTAGTGTTATTATACTGCACTAAGTTTGGAGGTTCAGCACACTGCAGGCATATATTAGTAGAGGATAGGGAAAAAGTCTGGTCAGTTACAAAGACTACCAGTTATTTCCTAATCTAATGACTCTATCATTAACAGATCATGGATCATGTGTCAGTTATTTTTCCAACAGAAGCTAATTCAGCGATCAGCTGCATTCCTCTCACACCAGGGTGATTGATTAGATGCTCCTTGAAGATCTGCATAATCTTTCATTGTACGCTTGGACTATTTCCTATGAAATTTGAGAGCAAAATTCCACTTTGCAGCTAGGACACTGTACCAAAAGATTCTATTGGGTGAACAAGGAAAAGTTCATGACAGGATTCCCTGTGGTAAATGTGTGCTAGGCAAGCATGAGTTACGAACTCAACAAAAGCCAAGGATGAGCAGGAGGAAACTTGAAGAAATCCTAGTGACCTATGTATTTCTGAAATTAATAATAATGTTTTATATCATAATAAATGCTAGAAGAAAAAAATGAGTAGGCATACATGTATATATGTTTAGTGTATAAATGGTTTCATTGAGTTTAACTACTGAATTATTATGGAAATGTTCTAGTCCTTGTATGGACATTAAAATTGTCTCCTTGCCTTATTTCTTATTTGTCAATATAAGATGAAGATTACCTGTTTTTTGTTCTCTGCTAACTCATAAAGGTATAGATTGCATTTATTTACGTAAAATTCTTTGAACTGTTTTGTCCAAATACATACAAGATAAAGGTAGAGTACTTTCAAGTATAATTCTTCATTCCAGGCTATCTGATCTCCTGGGCTCTTATGGCTTTAGTACGTTGTTGAGTACCATCTCATTTAGTGGAATAAAATGTGTTAAAGACCCTTTATAGCCTAGAGAACAGAGCTGTGAACTTTTCTCTAAGTTCTATTGTGGCATATTTCTGTCTTTGATGAGGAAGATTTCTGCTAGAATTTCTGTGTTGGTGTCAGTAACCCTTTCGCTATGATGCAGGTAAAGGGGGATGTCCTTCAAAACACACTTTTATTGATTATATGGTCTTTGGGTGAGAATTTTAATGCATTCATTGCTGCTAGTGTTATTATACTGCACTAAGTTTGGAGGTTCAGCACACTGCAGGCATATATTAGTAGAGGATAGGGAAAAAGTCTGGTCAGTTACAAAGACTACCAGTTATTTCCTAATCTAATGACTCTATCATTAACAGATCATGGATCATGTGTCAGTTATTTTTCAGGTACACAGGCTAAAAGTATTTGCTAAAGGAAAAATATAAAGACTCAACTACTTACTACTTTTTAAGAATCTTTGGAAGGAGGCTTCCCTGGTAGTCCAGTGGGTAAGGACACCGCCTTGCAGAGCAAGGGGCGCTGGTTCGATCCCTGGCCTGGGAAGATCCCACGTGCCGCGGAGCTACTGAGCCAGAACTCTGGAGCGCATTCACCCAGAGCCAGTGCTCTGCGACAACAGAGGCCACCGCGATGGGAGGCCCACACGGGCCAAAGAACAAAGATGGATGAAAATGGATAAATGAAAGACCAATAGAAGTGGCCTGCCAGCTCCCCTCCCTTCCCACCCCCACCCCCAATAATAAATGAATAAATAAATATTTTTTTTTAAAAAAAAGAATCTTTGGAAGGCAAAGATGCATTAGAAGATTGAGGCAAGAATTTCCATGGTGATTTGCTTCAAAATGTAAAAATAAATTGCAGCTAAATAGATCAATAATATCTTAATCAAGCTATTTTTAGAACAACAATAAACCAAACAGTAACTGTTGGGAAACAAAATAAAATAAACAACAACAAAAAAAACCTGATTGAAGGTTTTTCCAATTTATGGAGGTTCTGACACTAACCATGTCTTTTTTTTATCCCAGTTTAGTCATCCTTTTTATATGATATATACAAAATGAAAATAAGTATTAAAAATATTCAAGTATTTTATTCTATTGATATATTTCTATCTCATGAAAACATGCTATTTAAAACAGTACCCTTTATAGCCTAGAGAACAGAGCTGTGAACTTTTCTCTAAGTTCTATTGTGGCATATTTCTGTCTTTGATGAGGAAGATTTCTGCTAGAATTTCTGTGTTGGTGTCAGTAACCCTTTCGCTATGATGCAGGTAAAGGGGGATGTCCTTCAAAACACACTTTTATTGATTATATGGTCTTTGGGTGAGAATTTTAATGCATTCATTGCTGCTAGTGTTATTATACTGCACTAAGTTTGGAGGTTCAGCACACTGCAGGCATATATTAGTAGAGGATAGGGAAAAAGTCTGGTCAGTTACAAAGACTACCAGTTATTTCCTAATCTAATGACTCTATCATTAACAGATCATGGATCATGTGTCAGTTATTTTTCAGGTACACAGGCTAAAAGTATTTGCTAAAGGAAAAATATAAAGACTCAACTACTTACTACTTTTTAAGAATCTTTGGAAGGAGGCTTCCCTGGTAGTCCAGTGGGTAAGGACACCGCCTTGCAGAGCAAGGGGCGCTGGTTCGATCCCTGGCCTGGGAAGATCCCACGTGCCAGCGGAGCTACTGAGCCAGAACTCTGGGCGCATTCACCCAGAGCCAGTGCTCTGCGACAACAGAGGCCACCGCGATGGGAGGCCCACACGGGCCAAAGAACAAAGATGGATGAAAATGGATAAATGAAAGACCAATAGAAGTGGCCTGCCAGCTCCCCTCCCTTCCCACCCCCACCCCCAATAATAAATGAATAAATAAATATTTTTTTTTAAAAAAAAGAATCTTTGGAAGGCAAAGATGCATTAGAAGATTGAGGCAAGAATTTCCATGGTGATTTGCTTCAAAATGTAAAAATAAATTGCAGCTAAATAGATCAATAATATCTTAATCAAGCTATTTTTAGAACAACAATAAACCAAACAGTAACTGTTGGGAAACAAAATAAAATAAACAACAACAAAAAAAACCTGATTGAAGGTTTTTCCAATTTATGGAGGTTCTGACACTAACCATGTCTTTTTTTTATCCCAGTTTAGTCATCCTTTTTATATGATATATACAAAAATGAAAATAAGTATTAAAAATATTCAAGTATTTTATTCTATTGATATATTTCTATCTCATGACTCAATAAACAGTGCTACTTTATCAGAGTAATTTCAGTTATTAAAACTACATGAAATTGAGTGACTCTGACCCCAAGCCATGGAAGAGAATCTATACAGCCTTAGCACTGGTGACAACCATACTTGCATGCATGCTAAGTAACTTCAGTCATGTTCAACTCTGTGGACCTATGGACTATAGCCTGACAGGCTCTTCTGTCCATGGGATTCTCCTGGCAAGAAAACTAGAATGGCTTGCCATTTCCTTCTCCAGGGGATCTTCCTGACCCTGGAATCAAACCTGAGTCCCTGCATTGCAGGCAGATTCTTTGCCATCTGAGCCACTAGGGAAGCTCAGTGGCAACCATACCTAGTATGAAGTGATTACAAGTAAAAGTTGTTGCTTTTTGTCCAGTATTAGTCCATGGGCAATGCTTAGAACTAAAGCATTATAAATTGGAGTGAAATGAATAATAGAGTGAAAACACTTTGACAATATAAAAACTTAAAATATGTGTTAAAGGCTACCTTTAAAATTAAAAAAATCCAAATTTCTGAGTTCTACTTCCTAATAGGAAAATGAAAGAAACAAAGGACAGAGGGTCCTACGAGATACACCATGTATAAATGATGTGACCCAAGCAAAAAGTGCTTTATTTATTACTCCTGGGAAAAGTCATAGGAATTCATAGTGTCCATACTGAAAAAATTAAAAATACGATAATCCCCAAATCACCTTAAATAGTTTTCTTATAATTTACTTTGTGCATTATATTTTCATGTCATTTAAATAAAACTGAGAAATTTACTTTTTATCATTTTCTAATCTATTATGATGGAGAAATGAAGCAAATGACCTTGAATGTTGCAGACAAGAAACAAGATGATATGTAAGAGAAGATAGGGAGGAATTATTTTGTCAAAGTATTTTTAGAACAACAATAAACCAAACAGTGTAAACAAAATAAAATAAACAACAAAAAAAACCTGATTGAAGGTTTTTCCAATTTATGGAGGTTCTGACACTAACCATGTCTTTTTTTTATCCCAGTTTAGTCATCCTTTTTATATGATATATACAAAATGAAAATAAGTATTAAAAATATTCAAGTATTTTATTCTATTGATATATTTCTATCTCATGACTCAATAAACAGTGCTACTTTATCAGAGTAATTTCAGTTATTAAAACTACATGAAATTGAGTGACTCTGACCCCAAGCCATGGAAGAGAATCTATACAGCCTTAGCACTGGTGACAACCATACTTGCATGCATGCTAAGTAACTTCAGTCATGTTCAACTCTGTGGACCTATGGACTATAGCCTGCCAGGCTCTTCAGTCCATGGGATTCTCCTGGCAAGAAAACTATAGTAGGTTGCCATTTCCTTCTCCAGGGGATCTTCCTGACCCTGGAATCAAACCTGAGTCCCTGCATTGCAGGCAGATTCTTTGCCATCTGAGCCACTAGGGAAGCTCAGTGGCAACCATACCTAGTATGAAGTGATTACAAGTAAAAGTTGTTGCTTTTTGTCCAGTATTAGTCCATGGGCAATGCTTAGAACTAAAGCATTATAAATTGGAGTGAAATGAATAATAGAGTGAAAACACTTTGACAATATAAAAACTTAAAATATGTGTTAAAGGCTACCTTTAAAATTAAAAAAATCCAAATTTCTGAGTTCTACTTCCTAATAGGAAAATGAAAGAAACAAAGGACAGAGGGTCCTACGAGATACACCATGTATAAATGATGTGACCCAAGCAAAAAGTGCTTTATTTATTACTCCTGGGAAAAGTCATAGGAATTCATAGTGTCCATACTGAAAAAATTAAAAATACGATAATCCCCAAATCACCTTAAATAGTTTTCTTATAATTTACTTTGTGCATTATATTTTCATGTCATTTAAATAAAACTGAGAAATTTACTTTTTATCATTTTCTAATCTATTATGATGGAGAAATGAAGCAAATGACCTTGAATGTTGCAGACAAGAAACAAGATGATATGTAAGAGAAGATAGGGAGGAATTATTTTGTCAAAGTATTTTTTAATCAGTTCAACTTGTGTTCCACAGTTTATAGACCTTGCATTTAAGTCAGATGTAGCATCCATCCACTTAGCCTGTAATAGTGCATATTATGCAAAGCATCTGCCCATATGCTCATAGTTGAATTCTATCATTTTCCTTTTGATGTCTCATGAAGTGCAATATAATTTTGTTCTTTAACTATCAAAATGTAGGTTCAGGTCCAAACACGACTTCTCAGATGGCACAGAGTTAAAGAATCTACCTGCCAATAGAAGAGAGGCAGGTACGATCTCTGGGTATTGAAGATCCCCTGGAGTAGGAAATACAATGATAGGGTTGCAAAGAGTCAAACATGGCTGACTGACTAAGCACGCACATCAGATGCAGGGATATAATAAGTTTTCAAAGGATCTTTTATTAAATTGAATTGGTCAAATTAATAAATTTTTGGTGTTTCACATAGTTTTTAGTCAATAGCTATCAAAACTTTTTTTTTAACAGAATTAACTTTTAAGTTCAAAAATGTATTATATGCTTTGTTTTGAAATTATAAAAATAATTTTTAAAAAACTTTGAAAATATTCCCCCATACAAGGCATGCAATGAATATACGAGTGCCTTTGTATTCAGTAGAAGAAACAGAAACTAAGCCAAATATATTTACTAAAGAAAGAAACTCATTGTTTTGTTTGCATATCAATTCATTTTTTATAGTTAAAGAAGGTAAGTATATCTACTAATAGAAATAATAGAAGAGTTCAAAAAATTTCAGCAGTTTCTAGATTTTCATTATTTTTCTCATTAACATTTTTTGTTAATTAATACTAAAGTGAAAGTGAAAGTGATAATCGCTCAGTCGTGACCCATAGACTGTACCCCAGGCTCCTCTGTCCACGGAATTCTCCAGGCAAGAATACTGGAGTGGGTTGCATGTCCTTTACCAGGGAATCTTCCTGACCCAGGGATTGAAACTGGGTCTTCTGCATTGCAAGTAGATTCTTTACTGTCTGAGCCACTAAGGTAAGTTTTAAATCCATGCATGTAAAATACACACAAATTTGCAAAGAAAATGTTAAAGAATTACTTAGAAGCAATTTGTAATTTCTATGTTTTAAAAACCCTTCACATGCATGTACAGGTAATAAATAGACGATAATATAGCTTTAATATATATTTTTATTTTCCCCAAGTTTCCTTTTTGTTCCTTCATCCTAAAAGTGACAACTTTGAATAAGCACAGTTCAAATTCTAATGTATTTTACAATTTATACTGCTAACAGTTATGTGTGCAGGATTCTATACCATGGTACTACTTTCTGTCTCCTTTCCCTGTAATTTTTTTTTGTTTGAATGAGTGCCTTTGCAGTTGTCCCAACTAACACACACACAAAAACTCTTCTAACTCATTTTAAAGGAAAAAGCATGAATAGAAGAAAATTGTTGTTCAAAGTTGATTCCTTTGCGGGGGAAATCTTTTAATTGGACTATGGGTGATTAATACAAAAACTTTTTTTAAGGAAAAAACCTCCCATTAATAATTACTCAGATAAGAAATCAGGTGAGATAGAAAGAGCATAAAGTCAGCTTAGCTCCACTGGAATCATATACACAGAAAAATTAGTGCCATGTAGCGTTAATTATATAACAAGCATTCCAGTCACAGACTTAAACAGCATCTGGGTCTCTAGTTAGCAAGTTACTGAGAAAAGGAAAAATGGGAACCACAGGTTGGAAGAAGAATCTTGCCAGTTACACTGTAGTGTGTTGTTTTAGCAAGAGACAAATCAGCATGTTAATGCTTGAAATTAATCCTTTGAAGATGCAAAGCTTGAAAGGCCAAGTGAGGGAACAAACAGACTAAACAGTCCAATTTCAGTTTGGCTGAGAACAGCCTAAAGCAACAGGATTTTTAATAAATAGCAGATGTTGGCCAACGCATTACTGAATCTTAGCAATCTCTGTTGTGTAGCACACAAGTGAGACCCTAGTGAGTAGGGGTAGGACAGTAGAAATTGAATTTCTGATTATTCCATGGTCAGATTCCTGTTATGAGAATTTTCAGTGAACTTCACCTTCTGAGGCTAAATAAAAGTGGTTAGAGTTCATAGGTCACAACTCCATTGGAAGTCTCTTACAGAGGAGAATCTTTACTGCAAAGTGCTTCAGTATGAATGGGGTATCTACCATAGGGAAGTTTTTTTTTTTTTTTCTTCATCTCTTTTCTTTGTAATGTGTTTGTCAAAATTTCATCATGGTTTAGTAGCAATTTTATTTTGACTTAAGCCTTACAAGTTAAGTCATTTTACTTCTTCTAATTTAAAGTCTAAAGTGCTCACAATAAGAAATCTTCTTGCAGATCGGAATCCGAGCAGATAAATTTGTAAAAACTTTCTGTTCTAAAGGGTATTTTGTTTCATTTGTTAGCAAATTCCTTTTATCTTAGGTATCCCAATATCATTTGTTTCCTGTGTCCTCCAGCGCTTTGGGAAAATCATCTCATTTAGGAGCTCCTCTTGCTAATATTCAGATCAGCATGGGAAATCTGAGAGTTTCATCAAGGCTTCCTAAATCAGTTTCTGTCCTGTTAGCTCCAATGCTTTACTCTAATTTCCATCGCTCTGGGACAATTCACCCAATGCTGTCATTATTTCTCCTATTTGGTGTCAGTACAGTGGTGTGTGTGTTGGAGGCAGTTGAAAGGGTAAGTTGTGAGCAACAGTATAAGAATATGATGTTTGAATGTTAGCCAACAACGGTTGAAAGCCTCCTTTTATGCTTGAGAGGTGATTCAAATAAGCATGAGATACAGGAACAGGGTCAGAATGCAGTCCAAAGGTGTTGTTTTAGCAAGAGACAAATCAGCATGTTAATGCTTGAAATTAATCCTTTGAAGATGCAAAGCTTGAAAGGCCAAGTGAGGGAACAAACAGACTAAACAGTCCAATTTCAGTTTGGCTGAGAACAGCCTAAAGCAACAGGATTTTTAATAAATAGCAGATGTTGGCCAACGCATTACTGAATCTTAGCAATCTCTGTTGTGTAGCACACAAGTGAGACCCTAGTGAGTAGGGGTAGGACAGTAGAAATTGAATTTCTGATTATTCCATGGTCAGATTCCTGTTATGAGAATTTTCAGTGAACTTCACCTTCTGAGGCTAAATAAAAGTGGTTAGAGTTCATAGGTCACAACTCCATTGGAAGTCTCTTACAGAGGAGAATCTTTACTGCAAAGTGCTTCAGTATGAATGGGGTATCTACCATAGGGAAGTTTTTTTTTTTTTTTCTTCATCTCTTTTCTTTGTAATGTGTTTGTCAAAATTTCATCATGGTTTAGTAGCAATTTTATTTTGACTTAAGCCTTACAAGTTAAGTCATTTTACTTCTTCTAATTTAAAGTCTAAAGTGCTCACAATAAGAAATCTTCTTGCAGATCGGAATCCGAGCAGATAAATTTGTAAAAACTTTCTGTTCTAAAGGGTATTTTGTTTCATTTGTTAGCAAATTCCTTTTATCTTAGGTATCCCAATATCATTTGTTTCCTGTGTCCTCCAGCGCTTTGGGAAAATCATCTCATTTAGGAGCTCCTCTTGCTAATATTCAGATCAGCATGGGAAATCTGAGAGTTTCATCAAGGCTTCCTAAATCAGTTTCTGTCCTGTTAGCTCCAATGCTTTACTCTAATTTCCATCGCTCTGGGACAATTCACCCAATGCTGTCATTATTTCTCCTATTTGGTGTCAGTACAGTGGTGTGTGTGTTGGAGGCAGTTGAAAGGGTAAGTTGTGAGCAACAGTATAAGAATATGATGTTTGAATGTTAGCCAACAACGGTTGAAAGCCTCCTTTTATGCTTGAGAGGTGATTCAAATAAGCATGAGATACAGGAACAGGGTCAGAATGCAGTCCACCTGTAAGCCCAGTGTTGCCTACTATTATCAGCTAGTGATTGGATATACAGCACTATACTGCGAGTATTACATGCCTTAGAGACTCACACTATTTTTGAATCCCAGTCATAATTCAATCAATGTAGTCCTTGCCTTTTGAGGATCTCTCTCTCTCTCTCTCTCTCTCTGTCTCTTTTTTTGTTTTTATCTGTATTCAATACTTGGAGCAGTATTAGCAGTCATAGCATAGAGTAGATATTTCTAATTTTTTCAAAAATTAAATTTATAAATGAATGAATGGTGGCAAGTGACAGCTAGGAAATGGGGGGAAAGGTGCACTAATATTTACATACAATATATTTTCAATGCAAATAGAAGTAACAACTCATTTCAAAATGAAGTCACAAAGATGTATTACAAAGCAATTTTTCCCCCCAAGGATAAGAAAACCCAGATTAGTTTTTCTTTTTAGAACCCATGTTATTTAAATCTCCCTAATATTACTCATAAATAAAAAGATTTTAGTAAGATTAAAGTCCTCATTTCTTCTTTAAATATATATATGTATGTATATATATATTTGATTTATATTTATAGAATCAAAGGAATGACAATGTAATTTCTAAATGCTCCATCATGATAAGATTTGTTATATTTTATTTTAGTGATTTAACTGATGTTTCTCTTTCTGAATAGAAATTATCAAACATAAAATGATTATAAATTAATTGGAAATAAATACAGTGTTGTGACAACAAAGATTTTACCAAAAGAAGACAAAACAAATAACTGAATGTAACATAAAATAAAATGAATTCTGTAATGAATAGAGTAAAATGGCACCGTAAACACATAATGAAGGAATGATAAATTTATTTGCCAGCTCAGCTGCATTTATCTGTTAGAAAGTGAGGAAGGGAGCAGTAATTAAATTTAGAGGGGGCAAAAAAGCATGTGAAAAGGATAGAAGTATATCAGAAAATGCACTTACCACTCTACTAAAATCTTCAATATTTTAGGTTCCCATAGAGGGCAATATTGTATAAAAGATGGTGAACTCAGAATCTGCCAATTCATCTTTGTTGATACACTTTAAAGAAACTGCTGTTATCATAACTTTGGTGCTATACTTCCCCTCAGACTGACTAATATATAAAATGACGCACACAAAAATACAGAGCAGAGGCTCATCAAATGCAAAGAAAATTAATTTGCTATCCTATTTACTCGTAGATTACTTGAGTGAACAGCCTTCCATTTCACCTATAATTGGACTCAATCACTGAATCTCAGATATGGATTGCTTCTATAACTATTATATATACATACACACACATATACATATGGTTATTTAGTCTAGTGAATATCTTAGTGGAATTGTACCTTCTTCTATACTTGAAAAAGAATGGTAAACTATAAATAAGATGAAAGCCACATTTATGTTTCAAATCTAGCATTACTGAATCACAACAATCTCTGGTAAGATGTGAGTTAGATGCTAGGTGAGATATGAAAAGGATAGTAGTAAAGCTATGACAAACCTTGACAGTGTATTAAAAAGCAGAGATATCACTTTACTGACAAAGGTCTGTCTAGTCAAAGCTATGGTTTTTCCAGTAGCCATGTATGAATGTGAGAGTTGGACCATAAAGAAGGCTGAGCACCAAATAATTTATGCTTTTTTTATATATTGGGGTACATTTGTTTTACAATGTTACATTAGCTTCAGGTGTACAGAGAAGTTATTGTTGTACATCTTTACAGAGTTTTCTTGTTTAGAAATATACATAATCCCCAAACAGTCATAGGTATATCCTTGACCCCTCTGCCCTCAGCCTGAGAATTTACGCTATTGAACTGTGGGGCTGGAGAAGACTCTTGAGACTCAGAGTCAAGGAGACCAAACTAGTCAATCCCAAAGAAAATCAACACTGAACACTCATTAAAAGGACTGATGCTGAAGCCGAAGCTCCAATACTTTGGCCATATGATGGGAAGAGATGATTCATTGGAAAAAGACCCCAGTGGTGGGAAAGATTGAAGGCAGGAGAAGAATGAAGCCATAAAGGATGAGATGGTTGGATAGTATCATCGACTCAATGGCCATGAGTTTGAGTAAACTCTGGAAGATAGTGACAGACAGGGAAGCCTGATGTGCTACAGTTCATGGGGTTGCAAAGAGTCAGACACGACTGAGGGACTGAACAAGAACAACAAAGCCATAGCACAAGGATAAGGCATGGAGAATGCAATTATACTTACCTATCGACCTTAAAGTTATTTCTGTCACTAAATATGCATCCCTCATTTACTTTTCTATCTCTCTTATAACTTGAAAACTGGATGCCTCTATTTAAGTGCCTTCCTTTTCAAGAGGTTAAATATAACTACAGCTTGAAGCATTTATTCACAAATAATCTTTATACTTATTGCTAATCTCTATTGAGATTATGCTGAAAGTAGTAAAGGAAGGACTTTATACATTATAAAATATCAATAAATCTTGATATCTCACTTAATATACAATTATGTGTATATTTCAATATATGTGTTGATACGGAGTACCTGGCTTATGGGGCATGCTCTCATGGCCTATCACATATGCCTCAGATGCAGTTCTGAAAGAGAAATGACTTCTGAGTTTACCTCGCTATGGAATGTCTTCTCTAAGATTATTATAATGAGATCACATAGGAAATGCTTTAAGACTAACATAAATAAACTAAAATAAATAAAACTGTAAGTTGAGTTTTCAATCCCTTAATCATAAGAGATAGAAAGCTAGACTTTTATTTTGGACGTTCCTTGTTATGTGAAGGTCCATAACTGTATACATTTGTTTTACAATGTAAAGCTTCAGGTGTACAGAGAAGTCATTGTTGTACATCTTTACAGAGTTTTCTTGTTTAGAAATATACATAATCCCCAAACAGTCATAGGTATATCCTTGACCCCTCTGCCCTCAGCCTGAGAATTTACGCTATTGAACTGTGGGGCTGGAGAAGACTCTTGAGACTCAGAGTCAAGGAGACCAAACTAGTCAATCCCAAAGAAAATCAACACTGAACACTCATTAAAAGGACTGATGCTGAAGCCGAAGCTCCAATACTTTGGCCATATGATGGGAAGAGATGATTCATTGGAAAAAGACCCCAGTGGTGGGAAAGATTGAAGGCAGGAGAAGAATGAAGCCATAAAGGATGAGATGGTTGGATAGTATCATCGACTCAATGGCCATGAGTTTGAGTAAACTCTGGAAGATAGTGACAGACAGGGAAGCCTGATGTGCTACAGTTCATGGGGTTGCAAAGAGTCAGACACGACTGAGGGACTGAACAAGAACAACAAAGCCATAGCACAAGGATAAGGCATGGAGAATGCAATTATACTTACCTATCGACCTTAAAGTTATTTCTGTCACTAAATATGCATCCCTCATTTACTTTTCTATCTCTCTTATAACTTGAAAACTGGATGCCTCTATTTAAGTGCCTTCCTTTTCAAGAGGTTAAATATAACTACAGCTTGAAGCATTTATTCACAAATAATCTTTATACTTATTGCTAATCTCTATTGAGATTATGCTGAAAGTAGTAAAGGAAGGACTTTATACATTATAAAATATCAATAAATCTTGATATCTCACTTAATATACAATTATGTGTATATTTCAATATATGTGTTGATACGGAGTACCTGGCTTATGGGGCATGCTCTCATGGCCTATCACATATGCCTCAGATGCAGTTCTGAAAGAGAAATGACTTCTGAGTTTACCTCGCTATGGAATGTCTTCTCTAAGATTATTATAATGAGATCACATAGGAAATGCTTTAAGACTAACATAAATAAACTAAAATAAATAAAACTGTAAGTTGAGTTTTCAATCCCTTAATCATAAGAGATAGAAAGCTAGACTTTTATTTTGGACGTTCCTTGTTATGTGAAGGTCAAACCTAAGTAATATGAACTGTTTGGTTTAAATTAAGTCATGCTAATCCTTAAAATAAAGTGCAATTAACATTTCCCCGTCTGCCAAAACAAGGTGTGTGTATGCGTGTCTGCAATTAAGCAAGAGCTACATTTGGAACAATCTAGTTTTTATCTCTATCTCAGATTTCCAGATTATCTTGGAAGGAGTTATTCCTCCTGCATGAATGATTACTTGACCTGACCATTCTATGTCTACTGTTAGGGTGATGTAGAAAAAGAAGGTATCTATCAAACCTAATTGTTCAAACCTTGTTGTCAGCAGAAGCTAGTTTCAACATGTTTGCTTTAATAATATATTCAATACCAAAATTATGCTACCTTCATATCACCTTTAAAAAGTACTTCAGAGTTTATAAAAAAAAGATTTACACAGATTATTTGGAGTCTTACAGTGATTCTCTAATAAGAGTACTATTGTGTATACTGTACAAGTTAAAATATTGGGGCCAAAGCAGCAAATCCGCAGTCTGCATGTGGACAAACATACACAAAAAATCACTTACATCAGAATGAGTCTGAAAGTTCATGAAGCAAGAAGGATTTAACTTAGGTTTTAGAAACACTAAGTAGGGGTTTCCCTGGTAGCTCTGTGGTAAAGAGTTCACCCGTCAATGCAGGAGACACGAGTTTGATCCCTGATCTGGGAGGATCCCACATGCTTCGGAGCAACTAAGCCTGTGAGCCACAACTATTGAGTCTGTGATCTAGAGCCTTGGAACCACAACTATGGAGCCCATGTGCTGCAACTACTGAAGCCCGTGTGCTCTAGAGTTCAAGTTCCACCACAAGAGAAGCCATCACAACAAGAAATCTGCTCACCTCAACTAGAGAGTGCTTCCCACTCTCCGCAACTAGAGATGAGCCTGTGGCAGCAGTAAAAACCCAGAAGAGCCAAAAATAAATAAAAAGAGAAAGAAATACTAGGCAGTAATAGAATCATGTGAATGAGTGAGTGTTAATCAGTTATGTCTGATTCTTTTCCATGGACGATAGCCCGTCAGGCTTCTCTGTTCATGGAATTCTCCAAGCAAGGATATTGAACTGGGTTGTCCTTTCCTCCTCCAGGGGATTTTCCTAGCCTAGGGATCAGGCACGGGTCTCCTGCATTGCAGGCAGATTCTTTACCATCTGATTCACCAGGGAAGCCTACTATTAAGAGACATTTCTCAGTATAAAGACAGGTCAACTTAGCAAACATCAGAAGATACATGCTTGAATTTATCTTATAATCTGTAGTCAATACATTAGCATATGAATCCATACACATTTTACAAAGGAATTCCTGAGCAGAAGTAGCAATAAAGCTATAAGTGACAGTCATCAATCTGATAAAATAATTTAAATGAAGCTTGTCTCTTTCAACATGTTTGCTTTAATAATATATTCAATACCAAAATTATGCTACCTTCATATCACCTTTAAAAAGTACTTCAGAGTTTATAAAAAGATTTACACAGATTATTTGGAGTCTTACAGTGATTCTCTAATAAGAGTACTATTGTGTATACTGTACAAGTTAAAATATTGGGGCCAAAGCAGCAAATCCGCAGTCTGCATGTGGACAAACATACACAAAAAATCACTTACATCAGAATGAGTCTGAAAGTTCATGAAGCAAGAAGGATTTAACTTAGGTTTTAGAAACACTAAGTAGGGGTTTCCCTGGTAGCTCTGTGGTAAAGAGTTCACCCGTCAATGCAGGAGACACGAGTTTGATCCCTGATCTGGGAGGATCCCACATGCTTCGGAGCAACTAAGCCTGTGAGCCACAACTATTGAGTCTGTGATCTAGAGCCTTGGAACCACAACTATGGAGCCCATGTGCTGCAACTACTGAAGCCCGTGTGCTCTAGAGTTCAAGTTCCACCACAAGAGAAGCCATCACAACAAGAAATCTGCTCACCTCAACTAGAGAGTGCTTCCCACTCTCCAACTAGAGATGAGCCTGTGGCAGCAGTAAAACCCAGAAGAGCCAAAATAAATAAAAAGAGAAAGAAATACTAGGCAGTAATAGAATCATGTGAATGAGTGAGTGTTAATCAGTTATGTCTGATTCTTTTCCATGGACGATAGCCCGTCAGGCTTCTCTGTTCATGGAATTCTCCAAGCAAGGATATTGAACTGGGTTGTCCTTTCCTCCTCCAGGGGATTTTCCTAGCCTAGGGATCAGGCACGGGTCTCCTGCATTGCAGGCAGATTCTTTACCATCTGATTCACCAGGGAAGCCTACTATTAAGAGACATTTCTCAGTATAAAGACAGGTCAACTTAGCAAACATCAGAAGATACATGCTTGAATTTATCTTATAATCTGTAGTCAATACATTAGCATATGAATCCATACACATTTTACAAAGGAATTCCTGAGCAGAAGTAGCAATAAAGCTATAAGTGACAGTCATCAATCTGATAAAATAATTTAAATGAAGCTTGTCTCTCTCAAAGAGTTGGGGACTGGGTAAGTGGTCAGGAAGTATACAATGTGCTTTTAACTTTGCATGAAAAGTAATGTTCAGTTCCATGTTGCTGAACATAGTTCTGTTTTTACCACATAAATACTTTATTTCAAATTACTGTCAGAATTTGAATAGTCATTGAAATATGCTAATGGAGAAAATAAAATAAGAAAAATTTGTGAGATTTTCTTTTGTAGCAATGTACTGTTGATTTACAATATTATATTAATTTCAGGTATACAACATAGTGATTTGATAATTTTATAGATTATACTCCATTTAAAGTTATAAAATATTGGCTGCATTACCTGTGCAGTATGATATGTTCTTGTAGCTAATTTTATATACATAGTAGCTTCATTACATAGTAGCTTAATAATTTTCCACCTCAAAGTTGTCACCAGCTTTCTGCTCCCTTCTACCCATTGGTACCATTAGTTTTATCTCTATATGTGTGAGTCTGTTTCTGTTTTGCTATATTCATTTGCTTTATTTTTCAGATTCCACACATATAAGTGATAACATATTTATTTGTCTTTCTCCAGTTTATTTATTTATGCTTACTATTTAAACATAACTGTCTCCATATTGTTGTAAACAACAGAATTCCTTTTACACAATTGAATAATATTCTATTATATCTATACCACATCATTTTACCCATTTATCTATTGATAAACAGTTTCTATCCAATAACTTGGCTATTTTAAATAATGCTAGGGTGTATCTGCTCTTTTTAGTTAGTGTTTTCATTTTCTTTGGATATATACAGGAGTGGAATTGCTGAATCATATGGTATTTCTATTTTTAGTTTTTTGATGAACTTCCATATTCTTCTCCATAGTGACTCTGTCAATTTACATTCCCACTAACAGTATGTTAGGGTTTCCTTTCTCCTCACCCTTTTCAACATTTATTATTTGTAGATTTATGTGGAAGCCATCCTGACACGTCTGAGGTGATACTTCATTATGACATTTACTTTTGTAAAATATGTGAATTCAGGAAGTAGCAATAAAGCTATAAGTGACAGTCATCAATCTGATAAAATAATTTAAATGAAGCTTGTCTCTCTCAAAGAGTTGGGGACTGGGTAAGTGGTCAGGAAGTATACAATGTGCTTTTAACTTTGCATGAAAAGTAATGTTCAGTTCCATGTTGCTGAACATAGTTCTGTTTTTACCACATAAATACTTTATTTCAAATTACTGTCAGAATTTGAATAGTCATTGAAATATGCTAATGGAGAAAATAAAATAAGAAAAATTTGTGAGATTTTCTTTTGTAGCAATGTACTGTTGATTTACAATATTATATTAATTTCAGGTATACAACATAGTGATTTGATAATTTTATAGATTATACTCCATTTAAAGTTATAAAATATTGGCTGCATTACCTGTGCAGTATGATATGTTCTTGTAGCTAATTTTATATACATAGTAGCTTCATTACATAGTAGCTTAATAATTTTCCACCTCAAAGTTGTCACCAGCTTTCTGCTCCCTTCTACCCATTGGTACCATTAGTTTTATCTCTATATGTGTGAGTCTGTTTCTGTTTTGCTATATTCATTTGCTTTATTTTTCAGATTCCACACATATAAGTGATAACATATTTATTTGTCTTTCTCCAGTTTATTTATTTATGCTTACTATTTAAACATAACTGTCTCCATATTGTTGTAAACAACAGAATTCCTTTTACACAATTGAATAATATTCTATTATATCTATACCACATCATTTTACCCATTTATCTATTGATAAACAGTTTCTATCCAATAACTTGGCTATTTTAAATAATGCTAGGGTGTATCTGCTCTTTTTAGTTAGTGTTTTCATTTTCTTTGGATATATACAGGAGTGGAATTGCTGAATCATATGGTATTTCTATTTTTAGTTTTTTGATGAACTTCCATATTCTTCTCCATAGTGACTCTGTCAATTTACATTCCCACTAACAGTATGTTAGGGTTTCCTTTCTCCTCACCCTTTTCAACATTTATTATTTGTAGATTTATGTGGAAGCCATCCTGACACGTCTGAGGTGATACTTCATTATGACTTTCATTAATATTTCTTTGATGATTAGTGATGCTGAATATCTTTTCAGGCACCTGTTGTCCTTATGTGTATCTTTATTGGACAAACTTCTATGTATGTCTTCTGCCCATTTTTAAAATCAGGTTTTTTAATTGTGAGATGTACTTTGTGTATAATTTTACTTAAATCATACAATTTTTATTTCAGTTTATGAAAGAAGGATGAGCCAGAGAATTTCTGAGATCAACGCTATGATACCAGAACTTAGATTTCCAGTTGTCAAACTTCTTTGATGCACATCATGCAGACACCAACACACACACCAGAGAAAAGAGTTTCATAAAACAGTTTTTACTATTACTATAACTATGTACATTGCAGTTAATACTTTCCATTTAGACCTATTTTATTTCTTTATATTTCATTCCATAAACATTTGGAATGTTAATCTGTTAATGTAAATGCACATAATGAGTCACGGTCTGCAATTGGGAAAAATAAGGAAATCTGGATTCATTCAATATCTATACAATACTAAATATAAAAATGATCAAGGGCTTCCCTAGTGGTCCAGTGGGTGGGGAATCTGCCTTGTAATGCAAGGGGCATCGGTTCCATCTCTGGTCCAGGAAGATCTTACTTGCCATGGGGTTGCTAGATCGATGTGTCCAATTATAAGCCAGTGCTCTGGAGCGCATGCACCCAGAGCTGGTGCACTGCTAGGAGAGCGGCCATTGCGTTGGGAGGTCCACACAGGCCAAAGAATAAAGATGGATGAAAATAATAATAATAATAAAAGAAAAGAGACCAAAAAAAGAAAAGATCAAGTCATTTTCATAGTTTTGTAATTGGAAATTTTCCTAATTTTTTCATTAAGCTGATTATTTTTACAATCTTAACCAACACTTGCTTTATTTCACAAAGTGACCAGCAATATACAATGCCATTCTTTGGAGAATATAGGTCTGAAGAGGCAGACCAAGTTACCATATGAACATAGAAGCAGATAGAGCTCTGGATTATACAATAATATCACTGGTCACTTAACAGGCAACACTAGAGTAACTAATATATTAATTCCCCTTAGGACTTTAATTGTTTGCAATTAAGAATTCACAGACAGGGCTTCCCTGGTAGCTCAGTGGCAAAGAGTTCGTCTGCCAATGCAGGAGACACAGGTTCAATCCCCGATCCGGGAGGATCCCACATACTGCGGAGCAACTAAGCCTGTGAGCCACAACTATTGAGGCTGTGCTCTCGAGCCTTGGAGCTGCAGCTAATGGAGCTCATGTGCCCTAGAGCCTGAGTTCCATGACAAGAGAAGTCACCGCAACAAGAAACCTGCTCCCCTCAACTAGAGAGTAGCCTCCACTCCCTGCAACTAGAGAAGAGCCTGAGGCAGCAGTGAAAATCCAAAATAGCTGAAAATAAATAAATAAATAAATAAATAAAATGCATTTTCTAAAAAAAAAAAATCACAAATACTTAAAAATCCCAAACTTCAAAATAAAGGAAGAAATGAGTTGTCTTAAAGACATGGAAGGAAGTATTTTTCCATGATTATTTGTGGGAAAATGGAAAATTCATACTTGATGCTTATAAAACTAGATTGCTTTTTGTTGTTGTTATTTAGTCATGAAGTTGTGTGCTACTATTTGTGACTCCATGCACTGTAGCCTGCCATGTTCCTCTGTCAATGGGATTTCCCAGGCAAGAAATATAACAGTAGGTTGTCATTTCCTTCTCCAGAGAATGCTTTCAGAGTGTCACTAATGAGCTTATTTTAGTTGTGCACTGTAGGAACAGTAGTTCCAATGAAACTCTAAAGCAAAAAAATCAAAACAAACAAAAATCCCATGCTTTTCTTTTGTTAAATATGCAGCTAAAATTAGAGGGAAAACATCATGCTTCAGATTGAAGAAGAAAGGAGGAAAATGGAGTGGGCTGCATCACTGACCATACATTTTAATTTCTGCTCATATTCAAGCTCTTTGTCAACATGACTTTCTGGTTCCTTCCAATAAAAAGGCTACCATATTTTCCCACTACTTTACTTTTCGGTCAGCTACATGATGCATTTTATACAAAAGGATGAGGAGGAAGTGTCACTATGTAAACAAAAAGTCCTAGGCACTTTGGTAGCTCTGGATACAATAATATCACTGGTCACTTAACAGGCAACACTAGAGTAACTAATATATTAATTCCCCTTAGGACTTTAATTGTTTGCAATTAAGAATTCACAGACAGGGCTTCCCTGGTAGCTCAGTGGCAAAGAGTTCGTCTGCCAATGCAGGAGACACAGGTTCAATCCCCGATCCGGGAGGATCCCACATACTGCGGAGCAACTAAGCCTGTGAGCCACAACTATTGAGGCTGTGCTCTCGAGCCTTGGAGCTGCAGCTAATGGAGCTCATGTGCCCTAGAGCCTGAGTTCCATGACAAGAGAAGTCACCGCAACAAGAAACCTGCTCCCCTCAACTAGAGAGTAGCCTCCACTCCCTGCAACTAGAGAAGAGCCTGAGGCAGCAGTGAAAATCCAAAATAGCTGAAAATAAATAAATAAATAAATAAATAAAATGCATTTTCTAAAAAAAAAAAATCACAAATACTTAAAAATCCCAAACTTCAAAATAAAGGAAGAAATGAGTTGTCTTAAAGACATGGAAGGAAGTATTTTTCCATGATTATTTGTGGGAAAATGGAAAATTCATACTTGATGCTTATAAAACTAGATTGCTTTTTGTTGTTGTTATTTAGTCATGAAGTTGTGTGCTACTATTTGTGACTCCATGCACTGTAGCCTGCCATGTTCCTCTGTCAATGGGATTTCCCAGGCAAGAAATATAACAGTAGGTTGTCATTTCCTTCTCCAGAGAATGCTTTCAGAGTGTCACTAATGAGCTTATTTTAGTTGTGCACTGTAGGAACAGTAGTTCCAATGAAACTCTAAAGCAAAAAAATCAAAACAAACAAAAATCCCATGCTTTTCTTTTGTTAAATATGCAGCTAAAATTAGAGGGAAAACATCATGCTTCAGATTGAAGAAGAAAGGAGGAAAATGGAGTGGGCTGCATCACTGACCATACATTTTAATTTCTGCTCATATTCAAGCTCTTTGTCAACATGACTTTCTGGTTCCTTCCAATAAAAAGGCTACCATATTTTCCCACTACTTTACTTTTCGGTCAGCTACATGATGCATTTTATACAAAAGGATGAGGAGGAAGTGTCACTATGCTAGGTCCAAGCTAAAGCCTGAGAGTTATTATGAGTTTCTACTCACTCTTGCTTCATTAACACTGCAAGACCATGTCTGGGCATGTGAACCAAGGCTGCCCAGTTCAAATGTCCTAGCCAAATGTCCAGTTTAGAACAGAGCCCCCAGCTGACCTGTACATACATGAGCAAGTCTGGTGGAAGCTAGCAGATCCCAGCTCCATCAGCTGATTTGCTGATTCATGAGCAGCACAGTAAAACAGAGAAAGAGGTACACTTTGTTAATGCCACGGACAAGAAAATAAATTAAGCTTTGAGCTATTTATTATCATTATTATGTAAAAAACAGTGGAATAGTTAAATACATTAATTCACTTTAGAACTACAATTGCTTGCAGTTGTAAAGTTTCAGATAAGTACATACAAATCCAAATCTTAACCTTTTTTTTTTTTTTTTTGCTTTTAGGTCATCATTTGTTTTTCATCCATCTTTCTTCTTTGGCATGTGTGAGCCTTCCATTGCAACGGCTCTGTCACTGTAGACTGGCTCTGTGCACATGTGATCTAGAGCACTGGCTCTTAAATGGACACACCCGCCCAGCTGCTCTGTGACACATGGGATCTTTCTGGGCCAGGGATAGAACCAGTGCCCCTGCACTATAAGGCGGACTCTTTACCTACTGGGCCACCATGGAAGACCCAAATCTTAACAATTTTGGAAAGTAAAATAAATATACATTTAAATTGCTGAATTTTAGGTAGTTTGTTGTATAGAATTATTTAATCAACATATAAAGTTACTTTTCTCTGTACCTAAAACTATCTTAAAAGATCTGTTCTTCTTAATATATAGATTATGTACATTGAGATAAGAAAAAATATTAGTCACATATTTTCTTCATCTGGAATTTGTTATGTGGATTCGAAGATAATTTATCTGTTGTAAGACTTTTTTTTTAAATGCACATTTTTGAAAATGTGACTAAATTTCAAGATTTTTCCGGCTTCCCCTGGTGGTCCAGTGGATAAGGACACCGCCTTGCAGTGCAAGGGACGCCGGTTCCATTCGTGGCCTGGGAAGATTCCACGTGCCTTGGAGCGGCTGGACTGATGTGTCCAATCACCGAGCCGGAGCTCTGGAGTGCATGCGCCCAGAGCCGGTGCTCTGCGACAACAGACGCCACCGCGATGGGAGGCCTGCAGGAGCCAAAGAACAAAGACGGATGAACATAGAGAAATGAAAGACCAATAGAAGTGGCCCGCCCATTCCCCTCCCTCCCCAACCCGAGTCCCGCCCAAAATAAATAAATAAATAAATCTTTAAAAAAAAAGATTTTTCCTTGCTCTGTTAGCTCTATATAGTTCCCAAGGCACAAACACAGTCTATATCTCTTCACAAATCTGGTATTTTATTACAAAGATTAAGATCGATTTCAAAGCATAAATATCACTGACAGATGCAATAGGATCTTTTTCCCAGTAAAAATATGGAGTGATCAGTATTAAAACTAAACCCTTTTTTATACAGAGGATTTTGCTTTGATACAAGATGATCTTAAATGTACGAAAGAAACCTTTCTTTTAATTGACATAATTTTGGAAATGGGTAGGGAACCATCAATTTTACTGTGAAGCAGTAATTCTAGAGAAAGCAGACTAAACTATAATAAAATGCATTCATAACTTAAGACTCCCAACAGAAGTTTTCATGTTGACATAAGTTAGTCTGCTTGAAGTAAAAACAAATTAATATTTCATTGATTCATGCTTACAAAGATCCTTATTTTTTTCCCAGTCAAACATATAAAGGAAAGAAACAATAACCTCATAATTGATTTCTAACTTGAATAACATAGCTGTTGATTCACCATTTTCTCTTTCTCTTAAAATTAACTGAGGATGCTTATTCTTCTGTGTAAGGAATATATTGACAAATGGTTAGTACACATCAAGACCCTCATCTTTTGGATCCTAAGAAAAAGGAATAATAATGACTCCCAAATGATAATATGAAATAGTTAAAATTACCTCAGAAATAATAATATCACCACTGATTTAACCAAGCCACCACAGTATCAACAGCAGCCTTGATTTCTTGAACCACTGTAGGGTCCAAGCAATGTGCTAATTAATTTGAGCTATCTTCAAGAAAAAAAAAAAAAAAAACGCAAATTTTAAACCAAATCCTAGCCATGTTAGGATAGGTCTTGAGTGAATCCTTTTAGAGTGCACAGGTTATATAAATGTAGATATTTATAACCCACAATGAATTGAGAAATAAGAATAATAGTAAAAGAAAACAGGGAGGCAAAGCAAGTGAGAACAGAATAGAAATGAAACTGTAGCCTCAAGACAATGCTTATAGCAAGCACTGAAACAGCCTGGTGTCTTCTAAGCAACTTGCTTTTATTAACTCACTTAATCCCCATGGAAAATCTACCTCATAAAATACAAATGAAGATACTGGAGCACAGGAGGATTAAGTATCTAAGGTGTCCCAGGTAGTAGGACTGGCATCTCAACTTGGTTTGTCTAGCTCCTGGGTTCTAAAATTAAACCTTAATGCATAGAAATAGGAAAAGAAGCACTAAAATGACATGACTGGTCATCGCTTTCACTCCATACTATCTAAAGCACTATTAAATCTTCTAATAGCTTAGATCTCAAAATATCTGAACTATGAAGCTCAGAACAATGGCACAGTGGAAAACAAAGCAAAACACTAAATCACTACTAGAGTAACGTTAGGCACAATTTATTAAAAAAAAAAGAAAAAGAAAAAGGAAAAGTCCTGCCAGATGACAATCAATAAATTGAATAAACAAATAGAAATAAAAAACAATGCCATTCAGTCTTAATGAGATGGATGAATCTAGAACCTATTAAACAAAGTGAAGTAAGTCAAAAAAAAAGGACAAGTATAGTATACTAACACATATATATGGAATCTAGTAAGATCGTACTTATACATATACATGCAGAAGAGCATCAATGGAAAAACAGTCATAAAGAATGGACTTATGGACATTGGGGAGAGGGAAGAGTAGGTGAGAGATATGGAAAGAGTAACACGGAGCTCTATACTATCATATGTAAAAGAGATAACTATTGTCAATGTGCTGTGGGTTAAGGGATTTTACATGGGGGCTATGGAATAGCCTGAAGGGGTGGGATGGGGGGATGGGATATACATACGACTAATCTGGGATTATACATATCTGTAAACAACAAAACTTCGTAAAAGCAAAAAAGAAAAATTTTTAAAATGGCAAAAAAATATAATAATGCCAAGATAAGACTTAAGAATGTACCAAATTGTATGAGAAACTTATGAGTCAAGTAGCCTCATTTGACATGGACAGTTCTGTTTCATTTCTATTGTTCAGGTATGCTGTCTACCTTTCTTAGCATTTTTCTGGATTTTTTCATTTTCTTTGAACCCAGTTTAAATAGTTACATAAACCTACACGAGGTTGGTGGACTCCAGTTTGCTGCTTTCAGCTGCTCCCTATCTTCTTCTTTTATCATGTGCCAACTAAATATTGCTTATAGCAAGCACTGAAACAGCCTGGTGTCTTCTAAGCAACTTGCTTTTATTAACTCACTTAATCCCCATGGAAAATCTACCTCATAAAATACAAATGAAGATACTGGAGCACAGGAGGATTAAGTATCTAAGGTGTCCCAGGTAGTAGGACTGGCATCTCAACTTGGTTTGTCTAGCTCCTGGGTTCTAAAATTAAACCTTAATGCATAGAAATAGGAAAAGAAGCACTAAAATGACATGACTGGTCATCGCTTTCACTCCATACTATCTAAAGCACTATTAAATCTTCTAATAGCTTAGATCTCAAAATATCTGAACTATGAAGCTCAGAACAATGGCACAGTGGAAAACAAAGCAAAACACTAAATCACTACTAGAGTAACGTTAGGCACAATTTATTAAAAAAAAAAGAAAAAGAAAAAGGAAAAGTCCTGCCAGATGACAATCAATAAATTGAATAAACAAATAGAAATAAAAAACAATGCCATTCAGTCTTAATGAGATGGATGAATCTAGAACCTATTAAACAAAGTGAAGTAAGTCAAAAAAAGGACAAGTATAGTATACTAACACATATATATGGAATCTAGTAAGATCGTACTTATACATATACATGCAGAAGAGCATCAATGGAAAAACAGTCATAAAGAATGGACTTATGGACATTGGGGAGAGGGAAGAGTAGGTGAGAGATATGGAAAGAGTAACACGGAGCTCTATACTATCATATGTAAAAGAGATAACTATTGTCAATGTGCTGTGGGTTAAGGGATTTTACATGGGGGCTATGGAATAGCCTGAAGGGGTGGGATGGGGGGATGGGATATACATACGACTAATCTGGGATTATACATATCTGTAAACAACAAAACTTCGTAAAAGCAAAAAAGAAAAATTTTTAAAATGGCAAAAAAATATAATAATGCCAAGATAAGACTTAAGAATGTACCAAATTGTATGAGAAACTTATGAGTCAAGTAGCCTCATTTGACATGGACAGTTCTGTTTCATTTCTATTGTTCAGGTATGCTGTCTACCTTTCTTAGCATTTTTCTGGATTTTTTCATTTTCTTTGAACCCAGTTTAAATAGTTACATAAACCTACACGAGGTTGGTGGACTCCAGTTTGCTGCTTTCAGCTACTCCCCTATCTTCTTCTTTTATCATGTGCCAACTAAATATTGTCACTTGTCATCTGGTTCTACAAGAATTACGTCTCTAGCCACTGCAGTTGCCAAACTTCAAGATTTCCAGAAAGGGGTTCAGGGTGGAAATAAGGAATGAAGCACTCTGTGCTCTGGGAAAACTGTCATTAACCCAAATTCTGACATTTATGCAAAGTTGGGAAAACACTAAAATCATTAATGGGGACATCTGCTCCTCTTGATGAGTAGCAATCTTCTCATGACTAGGAGTAACCTTCTGCCAAAAAAATGTGTGCTTGGTTGCATATATTCTCCTACACCAAAATCACATACACACTGATTCCCGTCTGCCACCACTTTTTTTTTTTTTTTTAAGTTTTTTAAAATTTATTTTGGGGAAAGGGGGTTTGATGGGGAGGGAGGGTGGTGGGCAGGCCACTTCTATTGGTCTTTAATTTATCCATTTATTCATCCATCTTTGTTCTTTGGCCCGTGTGGGCCTCCCATCGTGGTGGCCTCCATTGTCACAGAGCACTGGCTCTGGGCACATGCGCTCCAGAGCTCCGGCTTGGCAATTGGACACATTCGTCCAACTACTCCAAGGCACGTGGGATCTTCCCAGGCCAGGGATCAAACCGGCATCCCTTGCACTGCAAGGCAGTGTCCTTACCCACTGGACCACCAGGGAAGCCCCTGCCACCACTTCTTAAGAGCAGTTCTTCACAGTTCTCTGAGAGGTTTCCCAGGCTGTAGTTCTCATTTTGCCCCAAATAAATTCAGTACTCTCATGTTGGGCATTTGTTTTTTGTCAACATCTGTAAGACATGGGCAAAGCATAGAGTTCTTACTCTAACATGTGGTTAAAAATGAAAAGATTGTCAATAATAACATGTTCCTTTTCTTCTTTGGGCTGATTTAGTCTCAACTTAACTCCCAAGTATCTTTCAAACTCAGCATTTACAATATTTGTTGACAAAATGAAGGTGCGTGGATAATAGCCAAGTTAGCCAAGAATGTGATTATAGTGCTAAGGTGTCATGGAAGGTGCTGAAGCCCGCCCAATGCATGAAGCTGCCAGAATGCCCATCAATGGGATGTCTGGGCATTAAAAATTATACCTTTGTGAATGTGAAATATGTGTGGGTTATAAAATATGAGCAGCCCTACAATAGAGTTTAAGTTGATTATAGAGTGTAGTTCAAATGTTCTTACTACAGTGCTTTTGCAATATATGTATGGCATACTATCTGTATTACTACTTTCAATGCTAATTTTGCAATGATGCTTTTCTGTAGCAATGAGTCAAAAATGTTTAATATAATGAAGGAAGTATTTTAACTTTTCCAGAAAATGTTGATTAAAACATCAACATTTATTATGTACTAAGACTATTGTGATGTAATATCCTATCAAGATAATCACTGTGAATCTACTAAACACGAAAGAGTCCTGCATGAGCACGCATGCATGTGTATATTTGGTTGCTCAGTCTTGTTGACTCTTTGCCATCTCATAGACTGTAACCTGCCAAGCTCCTCTGTCCATGGAATTTTCCAGGCAAGGATCCAGCGGTGGGTTGCCCTTTCCTTCTCAGGGCATCTTCCCGACCCAGGGATTGAATCTGCATTTCCTGCACTGCAGGTGGATTCTTTACCTCTGAACCAGAATCTATTTAAAATATTATCGTTAGTTTCATTAGAATTTGCTCTATGATGATGACGTCATACAGAGCTTCAGAAATAGCATTTTGTAAAGTATGAGTTTTTATTTAGATCATATGACTTCTAAAATCACAGTTTTTTCTCCTGCCCCTGCACCACTCCCCCCCCTTAAGAGCAGTTCTTCACAGTTCTCTGAGAGGTTTCCCAGGCTGTAGTTCTCATTTTGCCCCAAATAAATTCAGTACTCTCATGTTGGGCATTTGTTTTTTGTCAACATCTGTAAGACATGGGCAAAGCATAGAGTTCTTACTCTAACATGTGGTTAAAAATGAAAAGATTGTCAATAATAACATGTTCCTTTTCTTCTTTGGGCTGATTTAGTCTCAACTTAACTCCCAAGTATCTTTCAAACTCAGCATTTACAATATTTGTTGACAAAATGAAGGTGCGTGGATAATAGCCAAGTTAGCCAAGAATGTGATTATAGTGCTAAGGTGTCATGGAAGGTGCTGAAGCCCGCCCAATGCATGAAGCTGCCAGAATGCCCATCAATGGGATGTCTGGGCTTTAAAAAATTATACCTTTGTGAATGTGAAATATGTGTGGGTTATAAAATATGAGCAGCCCTACAATAGAGTTTAAGTTGATTATAGAGTGTAGTTCAAATGTTCTTACTACAGTGCTTTTGCAATATATGTATGGCATACTATCTGTATTACTACTTTCAATGCTAATTTTGCAATGATGCTTTTCTGTAGCAATGAGTCAAAAATGTTTAATATAATGAAGGAAGTATTTTAACTTTTCCAGAAAATGTTGATTAAAACATCAACATTTATTATGTACTAAGACTATTGTGATGTAATATCCTATCAAGATAATCACTGTGAATCTACTAAACACGAAAGAGTCCTGCATGAGCACGCATGCATGTGTATATTTGGTTGCTCAGTCTTGTTGACTCTTTGCCATCTCATAGACTGTAACCTGCCAAGCTCCTCTGTCCATGGAATTTTCCAGGCAAGGATCCAGCGGTGGGTTGCCATTTCCTCTCCAGGGCATCTTCCCGACCCAGGGATTGAATCTGCATTTCCTGCACTGCAGGTGGATTCTTTACCTCTGAACCAGAATCTATTTAAAATATTATCGTTAGTTTCATTAGAATTTGCTCTATGATGATGACGTCATACAGAGCTTCAGAAATAGCATTTTGTAAAGTATGAGTTTTTATTTAGATCATATGACTTCTAAAATCACAGTTGTTATTTTCAATGACAACTTTTTCCTATTTGAAGTGAGGTCTGTTAATCTTTGTCCTTTAGAAGAAAAATTATTTCACAAAAAGTTAAATGATGGCATTTGAAGATAGCATATTCAGAGATTTAAAATATAAACCAGAAAATGTTAAATCTAATAATGGTTCAAATTATTTTCCTTCAACTATTGGAATCAAGTAAAGCTACTGAAAGTTAATGCAACATTTGATATTATTATAAGTATTATTGTAAGGTAAAGCTCAACGGTAAAGATAAAAGTAACTTATTTTATAATTAAAAGTACAGATTTTTGGTAGAGCAAGGAATCATGGTAGAAACAATATTTTTACTAAAATAAGTAAAAACAAGAATGGAATTGAAATGTACTTGAAATCAGCTGTGGTACATGCCTAACTTATGGTTTATGCTGAAAGACCTCAATTATTTTCCAAATATAAGGAAAAACTTTACTTGTTATAACTCCCAAATATTTTTTGTGTATGTGTCTATATTAATATATGAAGTTAGAGTAATGGAACTCCAGTATTTTTATAAGACAGCTGATAGCTGATGCTGTTCAGTCACTAAATCATGTTCAACTCTCTGTGGCTCCATGAACTGCAGCACATCAGGCTCTTCAGTCCTCCACTATCTCCTAGAGCTTGTTCAAATTCTTGTCCATTGAGTTGGTGATGCTATTTAACCATCTCATCCACTACTTCCTATCAAGATAATCACTGTGAATCTACTAAACACGAAAGAGTCCTGCATGAGCACGCATGCATGTGTATATTTGGTTGCTCAGTCTTGTTGACTCTTTGCCATCTCATAGACTGTAACCTGCCAAGCTCCTCTGTCCATGGAATTTTCCAGGCAAGGATCCAGCGGTGGGTTGCCATTTCCTCTCAGGGCATCTTCCCGACCCAGGGATTGAATCTGCATTTCCTGCACTGCAGGTGGATTCTTTACCTCTGAACCAGAATCTATTTAAAATATTATCGTTAGTTTCATTAGAATTTGCTCTATGATGATGACGTCATACAGAGCTTCAGAAATAGCATTTTGTAAAGTATGAGTTTTTATTTAGATCATATGACTTCTAAAATCACAGTTGTTATTTTCAATGACAACTTTTTCCTATTTGAAGTGAGGTCTGTTAATCTTTGTCCTTTAGAAGAAAAATTATTTCACAAAAAGTTAAATGATGGCATTTGAAGATAGCATATTCAGAGATTTAAAATATAAACCAGAAAATGTTAAATCTAATAATGGTTCAAATTATTTTCCTTCAACTATTGGAATCAAGTAAAGCTACTGAAAGTTAATGCAACATTTGATATTATTATAAGTATTATTGTAAGGTAAAGCTCAACGGTAAAGATAAAAGTAACTTATTTTATAATTAAAAGTACAGATTTTTGGTAGAGCAAGGAATCATGGTAGAAACAATATTTTTACTAAAATAAGTAAAAACAAGAATGGAATTGAAATGTACTTGAAATCAGCTGTGGTACATGCCTAACTTATGGTTTATGCTGAAAGACCTCAATTATTTTCCAAATATAAGGAAAAACTTTACTTGTTATAACTCCCAAATATTTTTTGTGTATGTGTCTATATTAATATATGAAGTTAGAGTAATGGAACTCCAGTATTTTTATAAGACAGCTGATAGCTGATGCTGTTCAGTCACTAAATCATGTTCAACTCTCTGTGGCTCCATGAACTGCAGCACATCAGGCTCTTCAGTCCTCCACTATCTCCTAGAGCTTGTTCAAATTCTTGTCCATTGAGTTGGTGATGCTATTTAACCATCTCATCCACTACTTCCCCTTCTCCTTTAGCCTTTAATTCTTCCCAGCATCTGGGTCTTTTCCAATGAGTCAGCTTTTTGCATTAGATGTCTTATGTGTGTGTGTGTGTGTGTATGTGGAGAGAGAGAAAGAATAGCAGTTACGTGCTTTCTCTTTTTGCTGCAGGACATCAGTCAGATTTTAGACATCTTTAGCTCTTTGAAGGACTACTTTTGTTAATCAACCTAAATGCCACACAATGGTATTTAATTTTTAGATGCATTAGTCCTCTGTATTTTCTTTGAATCCTTTTCTAATGCATTTAGAAAATATGAATAAAGTATTTCAAACATGGAACAGCAACTTCCCTCATTATTTAAGGTTTATCCACCTGTAATTATTAACTACAAAATTTCCAAACAGAAAACATTGAAATTAAGCTCTATAGATGCACGAGTTGTATTGAATAAAATCAAATATATGAGCTCATGGGGTGTGTGAAATTGAAATATTGAATTATATAATCGTATTTTCTAAAATAATGTCTTGTAAGAAGTGCTTTATGGCTTTTCTATTGTACTGCATATATTTATACTCTATATTGAAATGGGATAAAATTACATTCTAAAGCACTTAAATTTTTTGCTATAGGCCAAATAATAAGAACTAGAGATATCTTGTCTTGAAAAAAAAAGTATTGAAGGAAGGTACCTTAAAAGAGATCAAACAATTATACCTCTAAAAATATTAAACACTTCTTATCAAGAAGTGAAAAGATAAGACCCTCCATTAGGAGGAATCTTGAAATTCTCCAACAAAATAGTTCCTCAGTTAAAAATAACATGTCTGAAAAAATAACATACTGGCAGAAAAGAAGTAATGTGAAAAATTACAATTTATTAATTATAAGATTAAACTCTGAGGACTTCAGGCAACATTATAAATGAAATTAAAATACTTTAATAAAATATTTGATGTTTTTGAAGTTAGAGTAATGGAACTCCAGTATTTTTATAAGACAGCTGATAGCTGATGCTGTTCAGTCACTAAATCATGTTCAACTCTCTGTGGCTCCATGAACTGCAGCACATCAGGCTCTTCAGTCCTCCACTATCTCCTAGAGCTTGTTCAAATTCTTGTCCATTGAGTTGGTGATGCTATTTAACCATCTCATCCACTACTTCCCCTTCTCCTTTAGCCTTTAATTCTTCCCAGCATCTGGGTCTTTTCCAATGAGTCAGCTTTTTGCATTAGATGTCTTATGTGTGTGTGTGTGTGTGTATGTGGAGAGAGAAAGAATAGCAGTTACGTGCTTTCTCTTTTTGCTGCAGGACATCAGTCAGATTTTAGACATCTTTAGCTCTTTGAAGGACTACTTTTGTTAATCAACCTAAATGCCACACAATGGTATTTAATTTTTAGATGCATTAGTCCTCTGTATTTTCTTTGAATCCTTTTCTAATGCATTTAGAAAATATGAATAAAGTATTTCAAACATGGAACAGCAACTTCCCTCATTATTTAAGGTTTATCCACCTGTAATTATTAACTACAAAATTTCCAAACAGAAAACATTGAAATTAAGCTCTATAGATGCACGAGTTGTATTGAATAAAATCAAATATATGAGCTCATGGGGTGTGTGAAATTGAAATATTGAATTATATAATCGTATTTTCTAAAATAATGTCTTGTAAGAAGTGCTTTATGGCTTTTCTATTGTACTGCATATATTTATACTCTATATTGAAATGGGATAAAATTACATTCTAAAGCACTTAAATTTTTTGCTATAGGCCAAATAATAAGAACTAGAGATATCTTGTCTTGAAAAAAAAAGTATTGAAGGAAGGTACCTTAAAAGAGATCAAACAATTATACCTCTAAAAATATTAAACACTTCTTATCAAGAAGTGAAAAGATAAGACCCTCCATTAGGAGGAATCTTGAAATTCTCCAACAAAATAGTTCCTCAGTTAAAAATAACATGTCTGAAAAAATAACATACTGGCAGAAAAGAAGTAATGTGAAAAATTACAATTTATTAATTATAAGATTAAACTCTGAGGACTTCAGGCAACATTATAAATGAAATTAAAATACTTTAATAAAAATATACTTTAGAAAAATATTCATGACATTTGTTGGAGTTTGGGTCAGAAATTGACTGGAGTGTGTAACTATGTATCAATAATTACTATTTGACTCATTTTTAACCATTGTAATGGTTTGAGAGAGATTTCTGCTTAAGAGAGATTTCAAAATGGCAACATGGGGAAACCCTGAACTCACCTTCTCCTATGAACACAAGAAATCTCAGCAACATATGGAATAATTCCCACAGAAAGTAATGTGAAGACTGGATGAACAGAGCCTGCACATTACAGGGTAAAAAGCCAGCATTAGATGGGTAGGAAAGAAAGAGAAAGAATCTCACCAAGGAGAAAAATTCCACCCTACAGGGGCGATTCTGGGAAGGATTACCAATGAAAAACAATCTTTTCCCTGAGGAGAGAGGGGTTTGAGCTCCACATCAGGCCCAAGAACCTCTAGATCTTACCCAGAACGAACAAACGGGGAATATACCAGGAAAATCACAATCATTGGAAATATAAAGTGAATAAGAGATCTAGCCTACTATTAAGTTCAGAAGAGAGAGGAAAACACTCAGGATAATGATAAAAGTTTAAGCTGGATTCTCTGGTCACTAAAAATGAACATCTAGAAATAGCAACTAATACATGCATAACACTATATGTTATTCCATACACTCTTCTAAATTCTCTACACTTACGGTCTAACTTAGGTCATACAGTCATTGCATCAGGGGTAGACATGTGTGCAACGAGTGAAAATCATCGGACACTTTCTTGTATTACCAGGAGAAAACATACCCTACTTCCCTGGAAATCTTGGTCTACAGAAAGGTGGAAGTTGTTCTTGTCATTACAAGGCATACACACAAGAATAAAAACTGCAAGAAGAGAGCATGGCTGGGGGAAATTCAGGTATAATCCACAGAACTGATGCTACTAAATTAGGCTAATTGTGAACCTGGCACTCTTCCTCGAATTTTAATTACATGAAGTGATACATTTATGTTTTGTTTTAGTGAAATTGAGTGGAACGTACTGACACTTGGCACTTGCAACTGAATGACAACTTATTTATTTAAAACTTTTATTTTACTTTTAACTTTTACAGAGTTTGGTTGTTTACAGATATGTATGTTCCCATATTAGTCATATGCATATCCCCCACATCCCACCCCTCCAGACCGTCACACAGCACCACTGAAGGATCTCCTTTTCTCACAGAGCAATGACTATAGCTATTTTCTTCACTTATGATAGTACAGGCCTTCATGCTACTTCCTTTATGCCTTCCACCCACTGTTCCTTCTCCACAATATCCATATGTCCACTGTCCATGTCTGTTTCTCCATCGCTTCACTGTGTGTGCCATCATCATCATCCTACTAGATTCCATATATGCATGTTAGTGTATTCTACTGGTCATTCTCTTTCTGACTGACTTCACTTTTTATGATACGTTCTAGATTCAGCCACCTCATTAGGGCTGAGTCTTCTGCATTTCTTTTTACAGCTGAGAAGCACTCCATTGTACGTATGTACCAGAGCTTTTGTATCCATTCTCTTGTCTACGGGCATCTAGGTTGCTTCCATGTTCTTAGAGAGCTGCAATGAACACTGGGGTACAGGTGCTTCTTTCAGATTTGATTTCATCAGGGTATAAGCCTAAGAGTGGGATTGCTGGGTCGTATGGTGCTTCTATTTTTAGTTTTTTAAGGAATCTCCATACTGTCTTTCATAGAGGCTGTATCAATTTACATTCCCACCAGCAATGCAGGAGTGTTCCCTTTTCTCCATACACTCTCCAGCATTTATTGTCTGTCGATTTGTGGATGATGGCCATTCTGACAGGTATGAGGTGATATCTCATTGTAGTTTTAATTTACATTTCTCTAATTATAAGCAAGGTTGAGCATTGTTACATGTGTTTTTGGGCCATCTTTATGTCCTCTTTGGAGAGGTGTCTGTTTAGGTCCTTTCCCATTTTTTGATTGGGTTGTTCGTTTTTCCAGTGCTGAGTTGTCTGAGTTGCTTGTAGATTTTGGAGATTAATTCTTTTGTTATGAAATTAGCAGTGGAAAACGTACATTTATGTTTTGTTTTAGTGAAATTGAGTGGAACGTACTGACACTTGGCACTTGCAACTGAATGACAACTTATTTATTTAAAACTTTTATTTTACTTTTAACTTTTACAGAGTTTGGTTGTTTACAGATATGTATGTTCCCATATTAGTCATATGCATATCCCCCACATCCCACCCCTCCAGACCGTCACACAGCACCACTGAAGGATCTCCTTTTCTCACAGAGCAATGACTATAGCTATTTTCTTCACTTATGATAGTACAGGCCTTCATGCTACTTCCTTTATGCCTTCCACCCACTGTTCCTTCTCCACAATATCCATATGTCCACTGTCCATGTCTGTTTCTCCATCGCTTCACTGTGTGTGCCATCATCATCATCCTACTAGATTCCATATATGCATGTTAGTGTATTCTACTGGTCATTCTCTTTCTGACTGACTTCACTTTTTATGATACGTTCTAGATTCAGCCACCTCATTAGGGCTGAGTCTTCTGCATTTCTTTTTACAGCTGAGAAGCACTCCATTGTACGTATGTACCAGAGCTTTTGTATCCATTCTCTTGTCTACGGGCATCTAGGTTGCTTCCATGTTCTTAGAGAGCTGCAATGAACACTGGGGTACAGGTGCTTCTTTCAGATTTGATTTCATCAGGGTATAAGCCTAAGAGTGGGATTGCTGGGTCGTATGGTGCTTCTATTTTTAGTTTTTTAAGGAATCTCCATACTGTCTTTCATAGAGGCTGTATCAATTTACATTCCCACCAGCAATGCAGGAGTGTTCCCTTTTCTCCATACACTCTCCAGCATTTATTGTCTGTCGATTTGTGGATGATGGCCATTCTGACAGGTATGAGGTGATATCTCATTGTAGTTTTAATTTACATTTCTCTAATTATAAGCAAGGTTGAGCATTGTTACATGTGTTTTTGGGCCATCTTTATGTCCTCTTTGGAGAGGTGTCTGTTTAGGTCCTTTCCCATTTTTTGATTGGGTTGTTCGTTTTTCCAGTGCTGAGTTGTCTGAGTTGCTTGTAGATTTTGGAGATTAATTCTTTGTCTGTTGTTTCATTTGCTATGATTTTCTCCCACCCTGTGGGGAGTCTGTTCAGCTTTTTTGTAATTTCTTTTGCTGTACGATAGCTTTTAAGTTTCATGAGGTCCCACATGTTCATTTTTGGTTTTAGTTCTGCTATTCTAGTAGGTGGATCAGAGGAGATCTTGCTTTGATTTATGTCCTTGATTGTTCTGCCTATATTCTCCTCTAAGAGTTTGATGGTTTCTGGTCTTACATTTAGGTCTTTAATCCATTTTGAGTTGATCTTTGTGCATGGTGTCAGGGAATGTTCCATCTTCATTTGCATGTAGCTGTCCAATTTTCCCAGCACCATTCGTTGAAGAAGATGTCTTTGTCCCATTTTATAGTTTCTCCTCCTTTGTCAAAAATAAGGTACCCATAGGTGCGTGGGTTTATCTCTGGGTTCTCTATCTTGTTCCATTGGTCTGTAGTTCTGTTTTTGTGCCAATACCATACTGTCTTGATGACTGTTGCTTTGTAGCAGAGGCTTGAAGTTAGGAAGGCTGATTCCTCCAGCTCCATTCTTCTTCCTCAGGATTGCTTTGGCTATTCGAGGTCTTTTGTGTTTCCATATGAACTGTATTATTCTTTGGTCTATTTCTGTGAAGAATGTCATTGGTAGTTTGATAGGGATCACATTGAATCTACAGATGACATTTGGTAGTATGGTCCTTTTCACAATATTCATTCTTCTGATCCGGGAACATGGAATATCTCTCCATCTGTTTAAGTCTTCTTTAATTTCTCTCATGAGAGTCTTGTAATTTTCTGTGTACAGTTCTTTTGTTTCTTTGGGTAGATTTATTCCTAGATATTTGATTCTTTTGGTTGCGATAGTGAAGGGGATTGCCTCTTTGATTTCATTTTCTGATTTTTCATTGTGTATAGGAATGCCAGTGATTTCTGTGTGTTGACTTTGTATCCTGCGACTTTGCTGAATTCGTTGATTAACTCTAGTAGCTTCGTTAATAGTGTCTTTGGGATTTTTGTATATATAATATCATGTCGTCTGTGAATAGAGAGAGTTTGACTTCTTCCTTTCCAATCTGGATTCCTTTGATTTCTTTCTCTTCTCTTATTGCTGTTGCTAGAAATTCCAGGACTATGTTGAATAACAGTGGTGAAAGTGGACACCCCTGTCTTATTCCTGATCCTAGAGGAAATGTTTTGATTTTTTCGCCATTGAGGATAATGTTCGCTGTGGGCTTCTCATATATGGCTTTCACTATGTTGAGATAGTTTCATTCTATGCCCATTTTTTGAAGAGTTTTTATCATAAATGGATGCTGTACTTTGTCGAAGGCTTTTTCTGCATCTATTGAGCTGGTCATGTGATTTTTGTCTCTCAATTCGTTGAAGAAGATGTCTTTGTCCCATTTTATAGTTTCTCCTCCTTTGTCAAAAATAAGGTACCCATAGGTGCGTGGGTTTATCTCTGGGTTCTCTATCTTGTTCCATTGGTCTGTAGTTCTGTTTTTGTGCCAATACCATACTGTCTTGATGACTGTTGCTTTGTAGCAGAGGCTTGAAGTTAGGAAGGCTGATTCCTCCAGCTCCATTCTTCTTCCTCAGGATTGCTTTGGCTATTCGAGGTCTTTTGTGTTTCCATATGAACTGTATTATTCTTTGGTCTATTTCTGTGAAGAATGTCATTGGTAGTTTGATAGGGATCACATTGAATCTACAGATGACATTTGGTAGTATGGTCCTTTTCACAATATTCATTCTTCTGATCCGGGAACATGGAATATCTCTCCATCTGTTTAAGTCTTCTTTAATTTCTCTCATGAGAGTCTTGTAATTTTCTGTGTACAGTTCTTTTGTTTCTTTGGGTAGATTTATTCCTAGATATTTGATTCTTTTGGTTGCGATAGTGAAGGGGATTGCCTCTTTGATTTCATTTTCTGATTTTTCATTGTGTATAGGAATGCCAGTGATTTCTGTGTGTTGACTTTGTATCCTGCGACTTTGCTGAATTCGTTGATTAACTCTAGTAGCTTCGTTAATAGTGTCTTTGGGATTTTTGTATATATAATATCATGTCGTCTGTGAATAGAGAGAGTTTGACTTCTTCCTTTCCAATCTGGATTCCTTTGATTTCTTTCTCTTCTCTTATTGCTGTTGCTAGAAATTCCAGGACTATGTTGAATAACAGTGGTGAAAGTGGACACCCCTGTCTTATTCCTGATCCTAGAGGAAATGTTTTGATTTTTTCGCCATTGAGGATAATGTTCGCTGTGGGCTTCTCATATATGGCTTTCACTATGTTGAGATAGTTTCATTCTATGCCCATTTTTTGAAGAGTTTTTATCATAAATGGATGCTGTACTTTGTCGAAGGCTTTTTCTGCATCTATTGAGCTGGTCATGTGATTTTTGTCTCTCAATTTGTTGAGATGGTGTATCACATTGATTGATTTGTGGATATTGAAGAATCCTTGCATGCCTGGGATGAACTCGACTTAATCATGATGTATGAGCTTTTTGATGTGTCGTTGAATTCTGTTTGCCAGGATTTTGTTGAGGATCTTGGCATCTAAGTTCATCAGAGAAATTGGTCTGTATTTTTCCTTTTTTGTGTTGTCTTTGCCTTCTTGGGGTATCAGGGTGATGGTGGCCTCATAGAATGTGTTTGGAAGTTTTCCTTCCTGTGCAATTTTTTGAAAGAGTTTTAGAAGGACAGGCATTAGCTCTTCTTTAAATGTTTGGTAGAATTCAGCTGTGAAGCCATCTGGCCCTGGGCTTTTATTTTTGGGTAGATTTTTAATCACAAATTCGATTTCTGAGTTTGTGATTGGGTGTTCATAGTTTCTATTTCTTCCTGGTTGAATCTTGGGAGATTAGTCTTCTCTAAGAAACTGTCCATTTCCTCCAGGTTGTCCAGTCTGTTGCCATAGAGTTGTTCATAATAGTCTCTTATAATCCTTTGGATTTCTACATTATCTGTTGTAATCTCTCCTTTTTCATTTTTGATTTTGTTGATCTGGTTCTTCTCTCTCTTTCTCTTGATGAGTCTGGCCAGTGGTTTGTCGATTTTATTTACCTTTTCGAAGAACCAGCTTTTTCTTTTATTTATCTTTACTATTGTTTCTTTCATTTCTTTTTCATTAATTTCTGCTCTAGTCTTTATCATTTCTCTTTTTCTGCGGACTTTAGAGTGCTTTTGTTCTTCTTTCTCCAATTGTTTTAAGCATAGGGTTAGGTCGCCTGTTTGAGATTTTCCTAGTTTCTTGAGGTAGGATTGAATTGCTGTAAACTTGCCACTTAGAACTCATTGTCGTTTTCTTCTAGGAAATTTTAAATTTCCCTTTAGATTTGCTCAGTAGTCAGTTTGTTTTTTAGGTATGTGTTGTTTAATCTCCATGTGCTTGTGTTTTTAGCAGTTTTTTTTTTTTTTTCCTGTAGCTGATCTCTAGTCTCATTGCATTGTGGTCCAAGAAGACGGTTGATATAATTTCAGTTTTCTTGAATTGATTGAGGTTTGATTTGTGTCCCAAGATGTGATCTATCCTGGAGAATGTTCCATGAGCACTTGAGAAGAAAGTGTATTCTTCTGCTTACGGATGGATGGCCCTGAAGATATCCGTGAGGTTTTTTTCCCTCTTTTTTTTTTTTCTTAGTTTGTCACTTAAGGCTTGTGTTTCATCAGAGAAATTGGTCTGTATTTTTCCTTTTTTGTGTTGTCTTTGCCTTCTTGGGGTATCAGGGTGATGGTGGCCTCATAGAATGTGTTTGGAAGTTTTCCTTCCTGTGCAATTTTTTGAAAGAGTTTTAGAAGGACAGGCATTAGCTCTTCTTTAAATGTTTGGTAGAATTCAGCTGTGAAGCCATCTGGCCCTGGGCTTTTATTTTTGGGTAGATTTTTAATCACAAATTCGATTTCTGAGTTTGTGATTGGGTGTTCATAGTTTCTATTTCTTCCTGGTTGAATCTTGGGAGATTAGTCTTCTCTAAGAAACTGTCCATTTCCTCCAGGTTGTCCAGTCTGTTGCCATAGAGTTGTTCATAATAGTCTCTTATAATCCTTTGGATTTCTACATTATCTGTTGTAATCTCTCCTTTTTCATTTTTGATTTTGTTGATCTGGTTCTTCTCTCTCTTTCTCTTGATGAGTCTGGCCAGTGGTTTGTCGATTTTATTTACCTTTTCGAAGAACCAGCTTTTTCTTTTATTTATCTTTACTATTGTTTCTTTCATTTCTTTTTCATTAATTTCTGCTCTAGTCTTTATCATTTCTCTTTTTCTGCGGACTTTAGAGTGCTTTTGTTCTTCTTTCTCCAATTGTTTTAAGCATAGGGTTAGGTCGCCTGTTTGAGATTTTCCTAGTTTCTTGAGGTAGGATTGAATTGCTGTAAACTTGCCACTTAGAACTCATTGTCGTTTTCTTCTAGGAAATTTTAAATTTCCCTTTAGATTTGCTCAGTAGTCAGTTTGTTTTTTAGGTATGTGTTGTTTAATCTCCATGTGCTTGTGTTTTTAGCAGTTTTTTTTTTTTTTTCCTGTAGCTGATCTCTAGTCTCATTGCATTGTGGTCCAAGAAGACGGTTGATATAATTTCAGTTTTCTTGAATTGATTGAGGTTTGATTTGTGTCCCAAGATGTGATCTATCCTGGAGAATGTTCCATGAGCACTTGAGAAGAAAGTGTATTCTTCTGCTTACGGATGGATGGCCCTGAAGATATCCGTGAGGTCCATCTCTTCTAGTTTGTCACTTAAGGCTTGTGTTTCTTGATTAATTTTGTGTTTTGATGATGTGTCCATTGGTGTGAGAGGAGTGTTAAAGACTCCTACTATGATTGATTGTGTTATTGTCGATTTCTTCTTTTATGTCTGAAAGTGTTTGTCTTATGTATTGGGGTGCTCCTGTGTTGAGTGCATAGATATTTATGATTGTCATGTCTTCCTCTTGGATCGATCCCTTAATCATTATGTAGTGTCCTGCCTTGTCTCTTCTAATCTTCTTTATTTTGACGTCTATTTTGTCTGATATGAGGATTACTACTACAGCTTTCTTTTGATTTCCATTTGCATGAAACATTTTTTTCATCCTCTCACTTTCAGTCTCTGAGTGTCTCTAGGTCTGAAGTGAGTTTCCTGGAGGCAGCATATGTATGGGTCTTGTTTCTGGATCCATTCAGCCAGCCTGTGTCATTTGGTTGGGGAATTTAGTCCATTTTCACTCAAAGTAATTATTGATATAAATGATCCTATTGTCAACTTCTTAGATGTTATGATGGCTTTGTTTTGTCAGTCTTCTTCTTCTTCTCTTATACTTGTTGTCTATATAAGTCCCTTTAACACTTGTTGTAAGGCTGGTTTGGTGTGACTAAATTCTTTTCATTTTTGCTTATCTGTAAAGCTTTTGATTTTTCCATTAATTTTGAATGAGATCCTTGTGGGGTAGAGGATTCTTGGTTCCAGATCCTTCTGTTTCAGTGCTTTGAATGTGTCCTGCCATTCCCTTCTGGCCTGCAGAGTTTCTGTGGAAAGATCAGCTGTTAAACATATGGGCTTTCCCTTGGCTTTTCCCTTGCTGCTTTGAGAATTCTGTTTTTGTGTTTAATTTGAGTTAGCTTAATTAATATGTGTCTTGGTGTGTTTCTTCTCAGGTTGATTCTGTATGATACTCTTTGTGCTTCTTTGACTTGATCGACTATTTCTTTTCCCATGTTGGGGAAATTTTCAACTATAATCTCTTCAAAAATTTTCTCTTAGCCTTTTTTTTTTCTTCTTCTTCTAGAACCCCTATAATTCGAATATTGGTGCGTTTGATATTATCGCAGAGGTCTCTGCAACTATCCTCTGCTCTGTTTATTCTTTGAGTTTGATTCTGTTTTTCAGCAGTTACTTCCACTATTCTATCTTCCAGCTCACTTATCGGGTCTTCTTTCTCAGATGCTCTGTTCTTGATTCCTTCTACAGTTTTTTCAAGTTGAGCAATTGAGTTGTCTCTGTTACTTTTTTGGTAAGTTCTTGTATTTCTTTATTCAGTGTGTTAGTTGTATCTTGAAATTTCTCTAAAATTCTGTTTTCAGTGTTTTTGATCATCTTTACTATCATTCTTCTAAAATCACTTTCAGAAAGTTTGTCTAAATCCTCGTTGTTGATTTGATCTTGTGTGTTTGTAGATTATTCCTTCACTTGTGTGGTATTTCTCTGATGTTTTATTGTTATTATTAATTTTTAAGCTAACTCTGTTTGGAGTTTCCTTTTCCCAGACTTTGAGCTACGTCCGTTGGTGTTTGTTGTTTCGATGGGGCTTCTTATTCTGGGAGATGCTAGTGGTTGGAAGATGTCAGGGCTTGCATACAAGTGCTTAACTTTGTTGGGGTTCTCACTGTTTACTGGTCTCTAGTGTTAGGTGTTTTCTAGTATTGTAGAGTTTTGGAGTCAGTGTTCTCTCCCTAAAGCCCCTGGGCTTGTTGTTGACCAGGGAATGAAGATTTATCTGTAAAGCTTTGACCATTAATTTTGAATGAGATCCTTGTGGGGTAGAGGATTCTTGGTTCCAGATCCTTCTGTTTCAGTGCTTTGAATGTGTCCTGCCATTCCCTTCTGGCCTGCAGAGTTTCTGTGGAAAGATCAGCTGTTAAACATATGGGCTTTCCCTTGGCTTTTCCCTTGCTGCTTTGAGAATTCTGTTTTTGTGTTTAATTTGAGTTAGCTTAATTAATATGTGTCTTGGTGTGTTTCTTCTCAGGTTGATTCTGTATGGTACTCTTTGTGCTTCTTTGACTTGATCGACTATTTCTTTTCCCATGTTGGGGAAATTTTCAACTATAATCTCTTCAAAAATTTTCTCTTAGCCTTTTTTTTTTCTTCTTCTTCTAGAACCCCTATAATTCGAATATTGGTGCGTTTGATATTATCGCAGAGGTCTCTGCAACTATCCTCTGCTCTGTTTATTCTTTGAGTTTGATTCTGTTTTTCAGCAGTTACTTCCACTATTCTATCTTCCAGCTCACTTATCGGGTCTTCTTTCTCAGATGCTCTGCTCTTGATTCCTTCTACAGTTTTTTCAAGTTGAGCAATTGAGTTGTCTCTGTTACTTTTTTGGTAAGTTCTTGTATTTCTTTATTCAGTGTGTTAGTTGTATCTTGAAATTTCTCTAAAATTCTGTTTTCAGTGTTTTTGATCATCTTTACTATCATTCTTCTAAAATCACTTTCAGAAAGTTTGTCTAAATCCTCGTTGTTGATTTGATCTTGTGTGTTTGTAGATTATTCCTTCACTTGTGTGGTATTTCTCTGATGTTTTATTGTTATTATTAATTTTTAAGCTAACTCTGTTTGGAGTTTCCTTTTCCCAGACTTTGAGCTACGTCCGTTGGTGTTTGTTGTTTCGATGGGGCTTCTTATTCTGGGAGATGCTAGTGGTTGGAAGATGTCAGGGCTTGCATACAAGTGCTTAACTTTGTTGGGGTTCTCACTGTTTACTGGTCTCTAGTGTTAGGTGTTTTCTAGTATTGTAGAGTTTTGGAGTCAGTGTTCTCTCCCTAAAGCCCCTGGGCTTGTTGCTTGACCAGGGAATGAAGATTTCATGGCTGGTTTGTTATTGCATTAAATGATATAAAAACGTGTATACATGATTGAGAAACAGAAGATATACCTTTGACAAATGGCAATTAAATTATTATGCAAATACTATCTAGTGTATTGAATTATACACACAAACATATACAGCTGTAACATAACCCAAGCATTCCAACCAAAAATACGGTACAATACGTTAGCATGGCAAATAGAGAAAACCAAGAATGATATCCACCAGTTTATAACCAAACTAAGTAGAGCACCAGTTGGAGAATAATGCTAGAGCAGGGTCCCCGTTGGGGGTAAGGCAACAAGGACAGAACAGACTAAGAAATATGGTGGGAAAAGGGAAAAAGTGAAAGGGAGTATAGAAGGGAAATATAGACTAATACTGCAAAGTTAAATATAGGGAGATAAAGATTTGTATGTATTAGAGTTTAGTCTATAGGAAAGAAGCATCAGAGAAAGCAAAGAGTTACAGAGGAGGTAGTAGTATGAATAAAAAAAATTAAAAATTAAAACAGAGACACATATACAGAAAAATATAGAAAAACAAAGCCAAAACAATAAAAACAAACAAAAGCAAACAAAATCCCCACAGAATCATAAAAGGCCAACATGGAACCATAAGTTTATACCAAAATAAAATGTGTGGTTTAAAAGGAAAAAAAAAAAATACAAGCTTAAATATATTCAGTCTTACCGATAAGATTAGTAGCTCCAATAGAATTAAATAGAGGAAATAAACAAACACACCCACCCACCTGCCCACACAGACACACACACAAAACAGGGGAGGGCTGAGGGGATTTGGAAAAAAGGGAAAAAAACAATTGAAAAAAAAAAAACAAAACAAAACAAGAAAAGCAATAAAAAAAAAAAAAAAGAAATAAAGTGAAATTTAAAAAATCTAGCAGTAACTCCAGCTTCAGACAAAACGTGAAAATAGGGTTTCCATTCTTCTGTCTCTTGCTGACTATTCAGGAATTATGTCTTTTTCTTGCCTCTCGCAGTGGTTGGATCTGAAGGCCTCTTTGATTGCTTGTTTATTTTGGCCTATTCCAGAACTAAAAGGCCCACCCAGATTGGCCCTGGGAGTTTCTTAATCCTTAATCCAAATACTTTACTGAGTGGAGCTAAATTCCCTCTCTGTAGTTTGACCAGCAGCCAAACTACAATAGGGAAAATGGCATCTCTCTCACAAAGGATTTATTCCCACACTCACTATGAGACGCACTTCTGCAGTGACCCCTCCCCTGTTGCAGGCCACCGTCGACCCCCGCCAATGTGGGAGACGTCAGATTACTCAGAGGTGAGTCTGTCTCAGTCTCATGCAGAATGGGTATTCCTCTCTCCGGATCATGGTGCACAGTTTCCAGTCCTACTCTGTGATTCTATGATCGGGTTAATGGTAACCTCCTTCAAAGGGAATTGATGACCATCCTTCCGAGGACTGCTCAAGGGCACATCTAGCTCAAGGACAGAAAGATAAGAAATAGGGGAATTATAGCTAATACTGCAAGTTAAATATAGGGAGATAAAGATTTGTATGTATTAGAGTTTAGTCTATAGGAAAGAAGCATCAGAGAAAGCAAAGAGTTACAGAGGAGGTAGTAGTATGAATAAAAAAAATTAAAAATTAAAACAGAGACACATATACAGAAAAATATAGAAAAACAAAGCCAAAACAATAAAAACAAACAAAAGCAAACAAAATCCCCACAGAATCATAAAAGGCCAACATGGAACCATAAGTTTATACCAAAATAAAATGTGTGGTTTAAAAGGAAAAAAAAAAAATACAAGCTTAAATATATTCAGTCTTACCGATAAGATTAGTAGCTCCAATAGAATTAAATAGAGGAAATAAACAAACACACCCACCCACCTGCCCACACAGACACACACACAAAACAGGGGAGGGCTGAGGGGATTTGGAAAAAAGGGAAAAAAACAATTGAAAAAAAAAAAACAAAACAAAACAAGAAAAGCAATAAAAAAAAAAAAAAGAAATAAAGTGAAATTTAAAAAATCTAGCAGTAACTCCAGCTTCAGACAAAACGTGAAAATAGGGTTTCCATTCTTCTGTCTCTTGCTGACTATTCAGGAATTATGTCTTTTTCTTGCCTCTCGCAGTGGTTGGATCTGAAGGCCTCTTTGATTGCTTGTTTATTTTGGCCTATTCCAGAACTAAAAGGCCCACCCAGATTGGCCCTGGGAGTTTCTTAATCCTTAATCCAAATACTTTACTGAGTGGAGCTAAATTCCCTCTCTGTAGTTTGACCAGCAGCCAAACTACAATAGGGAAAATGGCATCTCTCTCACAAAGGATTTATTCCCACACTCACTATGAGACGCACTTCTGCAGTGACCCCTCCCCTGTTGCAGGCCACCGTCGACCCCCGCCAATGTGGGAGACGTCAGATTACTCAGAGGTGAGTCTGTCTCAGTCTCATGCAGAATGGGTATTCCTCTCTCCCGGATCATGGTGCACAGTTTCCAGTCCTACTCTGTGATTCTATGATCGGGTTAATGGTAACCTCCTTCAAAGGGAATTGATGACCATCCTTCCGAGGACTGCTCAAGGGCACATCTAGCTCAAGGAGGCACTTGGACCTTCCAAAGCAGGTCTGGCTCAGTCCCTTGTGGGTGTCACCACTCCTTTCCTGGGTCTTGATCTGCAACAGACTTTGTGCCTTTGGCCCACCCAGCCTCTCTGGCAGGTATGAGGTTTGACTTTTAAAAGCACAATTGTGCCCTTCCTACTACCATCTTGTTGTGACCTCTCCTTTGCTCTTTGATGTGGGGTATCTTTCTTGTGATCAGATCCAACCTCCTCCTGTAGATGTTTTTCAGGAACTCATTGTAATTCAGGCGATTTTTCAGGAGAGATGAGTGCATGTCCTTCTATGCTGCCATCTTAGCTCCACTGCCTTCCCCCCAACAACTTATTGAAGTACTGTAATTTTCCCATAGTTTTCTCAAAGTCCTCCCACTCTTTACATATTTCTTCTTTCCTTAATAAATTCTAACCTGCCCATTAAAGTTGAATTCAACTGTAACAATCTATAGTAAGCCTTTCATGATCTCTCCAGAGAAGTAATTAATTACTCCTTTGGCTTCTATTGCACTTAGTGGCATTGATTTAACTATGTCTTGTATTTTGAGGTAGGGGACGGCACTTCAATTGGTCTTTCATTTATCTATTTTCATCCATCTTGGCTCTTTGGACAGTGTGAGCCTCCCATTGCAGTGGCCTTTGTCGTTGCAGAGCATGGGCTCTGGGCGCATGCACTCCAGAACTCCAGCTCAGTAGTTGGACAGGTCAGTCGAGCCGCTTAGCAGCCTGTGGGATCTTCCCAGGCCAGGGATCGAACTGGGGCCCCTTGCACTGCAAGGCAGTGTCCTTACCCACAGGACCACCAGGGAAGCCCCCTTCATTGATTTTCTGATTAGAAAGATGACGATCAAATGACAACTCCTCTAATTACAAGTTGGAAGGTTACTAAATGTCTTTGACATAGAGCTTCTTCATATCTATAAAATATAGATAATCTTAAAACCAAATAATAAGGCCAAAGAAAATGAAATCAGTGAACATAAGTGGTGAGGGTTGAACTGTGTCCTTTCTAAAGCAAGATGTTGAAGTCTCTACCTTTCCCAGAAGCTCAGAATGCAGTGTTATTTGGAAACAGAGTTGCTGTACAAGGCTAACAAGGCTAACAAGACCGGTGTTTTTATACAGAGACTGCTTTGTGAAGAGAGAAAGACACAGGGGAGACCATCATGTGACCAAGAGGACAGAATCAGAGTTGTGCAGTTGTAAGACAAGAAACCAAAGACTGCTGGCAAAGCACCAGAAGCTATGAAAAATCAAGAGAAGAAGCCACCATGGGTTCAGAGGGAGCACAGCCCTGCTGCCACCTTGGTCTTAGACTTCTTGCCTTCATAACTGTGAGACAGTAAGTTTCTATTGTTTTAAGCCACCTAGTTCCTGACACTTTGCTAAAGTAACCCTAGGAAGCTAATACAACATGCAACATACTGTTCATAGTATTTAAAGCTTACTCTATGGGCAATAAATATCAAATAAACATTAAAATATTTCAGTTCTCACTGTATGGTTCACAGTCTCATATGATATATTACATCTCTCTACATGTGCATTTATCTTTTCACATATTTGTATAATAAGTTTTCAATATATAATAAGATCAATTTTGTCCTCTCAAGTAAAGACCGCATGAATCCTACCTATTTTCTTCTCTAGTACACTGATACATCTGGATCTAACAGAAGTCCATAACAACAGCTTTATTACAGCAATGACATCCATTCCTCTATAACTTTATACTCATTTTTCTCTTGCCAAGTGGCTTCATTTTGAATTAGCAGGATTTCCTGTATAGATTGAAGCTATCAATTTAAAAAGTAGCCTGTGGGATCTTCCCAGGCCAGGGATCGAACTGGGGCCCCTTGCACTGCAAGGCAGTGTCCTTACCCACAGGACCACCAGGGAAGCCCCCTTCATTGATTTTCTGATTAGAAAGATGACGATCAAATGACAACTCCTCTAATTACAAGTTGGAAGGTTACTAAATGTCTTTGACATAGAGCTTCTTCATATCTATAAAATATAGATAATCTTAAAACCAAATAATAAGGCCAAAGAAAATGAAATCAGTGAACATAAGTGGTGAGGGTTGAACTGTGTCCTTTCTAAAGCAAGATGTTGAAGTCTCTACCTTTCCCAGAAGCTCAGAATGCAGTGTTATTTGGAAACAGAGTTGCTGTACAAGGCTAACAAGGCTAACAAGACCGGTGTTTTTATACAGAGACTGCTTTGTGAAGAGAGAAAGACACAGGGGAGACCATCATGTGACCAAGAGGACAGAATCAGAGTTGTGCAGTTGTAAGACAAGAAACCAAAGACTGCTGGCAAAGCACCAGAAGCTATGAAAAATCAAGAGAAGAAGCCACCATGGGTTCAGAGGGAGCACAGCCCTGCTGCCACCTTGGTCTTAGACTTCTTGCCTTCATAACTGTGAGACAGTAAGTTTCTATTGTTTTAAGCCACCTAGTTCCTGACACTTTGCTAAAGTAACCCTAGGAAGCTAATACAACATGCAACATACTGTTCATAGTATTTAAAGCTTACTCTATGGGCAATAAATATCAAATAAACATTAAAATATTTCAGTTCTCACTGTATGGTTCACAGTCTCATATGATATATTACATCTCTCTACATGTGCATTTATCTTTTCACATATTTGTATAATAAGTTTTCAATATATAATAAGATCAATTTTGTCCTCTCAAGTAAAGACCGCATGAATCCTACCTATTTTCTTCTCTAGTACACTGATACATCTGGATCTAACAGAAGTCCATAACAACAGCTTTATTACAGCAATGACATCCATTCCTCTATAACTTTATACTCATTTTTCTCTTGCCAAGTGGCTTCATTTTGAATTAGCAGGATTTCCTGTATAGATTGAAGCTATCAATTTAAAAAGAAAGGTAAAACTTTTAATGACTGGGCTTTCCTGATGGCTCAGTGGGTAAAGAAGCCACCTGAAATGCAGGAGACATAGGAGATTTGGATTTAGTCCCTGGGTCAGGAGCATTTCCTAATGGAGGAAATGGAAACCCACTCCAGTAGTCTTGCTTGAAAAATTCCATGGACAGAGCAGCCTGGCAGGCTACAGTCCAAAGGGTCACAAAGATGTGGACCTGACTATACCCACTGACACAAAATGTAAAGTCATAGCAAATGAGTAACTTTAAAATGAGCCTAGACATTCAAATTTTAGTTGAATGCATAACTTTAAAAATAATCATAACATAAAATTTATACATTTATATCACCATAGAGTTTTCTGTGCATGTATATATATTCAGATGAAAATTAAACAGGGCTCTGTAAAAGACTGACTTTGACCTAAAGTCTTTAAAATTAGAACTAAAGAGATACTAAGTGAGCATTTTATTTCAGGAACTGTGTTGTGCCCTAAAGAGATCTACATGTAAAGACTCCAAACACTTACTAGTCTACAAGAACTGACAGCAGATTTGAAGAAGCTATTTTCACAGTTTCACAAACTGTGTAAGAGCAGTCCTTGGGGAAATACTAGGTCTTTGTTGAGTAAGTGTGATAATTTGAATTTCAATCAGATATCAATTTCCTGCCAAAGATTTCTTTCTGTTATCTAATATAGTTATTTCTATCACAAAATCTATTAGATTTTAAAGGTCAAAATTTTGGATGCATCTGCTTTTATTTAATAAGTATTAAATAGTCAGTTATGCACTGAAACATTCAAAACAGTCCACAGACAATTTGTCCCTATAGCTATTGAGTTATTTTTATAAACAGAGGTTTATATCTTCATAAAGGTGTTTGAATCTCCAGATTATTGCATTCACATATTGACAAGCCCATCTATGTAACACTGCTCTGGAAATGTTCCCCACACAGGGGCTGGAAAAAAGCAATCAATTCAAAAACATCTCTACTAGAGAATTATGCATTAAGAAATTATTCTCCTGAGTATTATACAACTTAACTCATATTATTAAAGTTATATATTATTCTAAAATGAAAAGTATTTTGGCCTTCACCATATCCCAGAATTTAGGACCAGGATTAAGCAAGTGGAAGCCATAGAAACAGAGTCACTGTAGACAGAGAAGAGGTATGTGAAGTGAAAACAGGACTGTCTTGAAACATATTTACTCATTCAGTGGAATGTGAGAGACTCTCTCACAGACAGAGGTAATATGTCCAGTTTTAGTATAACAACATGGTGGAAACATTTTGTTTCATGGCCCCAAACAGATCAGTTGGTGTCTGAGGCTCCTCATTACCTCAGAGCTTTTATGAAAAAGATGAGCTGTGGCCCATAACTCTTTTTCAACCATGAAAGTTTTGCCAACAGTAGTTTCATCCAACTCAGGTACTAGAACACCCTTCATTTAATGTAATTTTATCAGGTCAGTATCTGAAGAGGGTGTATAATGACTATTTTCATCATATCATATACAAAGTTATTTGAGCTCAAAACTTTTTCACCCACCTATCTTCCTTCCTCACCACTTCATCTCACAACACCTATTTCAATACACCTTTGCTTGAACACGACATATTCCTCAAGTTCATTCACTGTTTTCTAGAAGGCAACATGGTAATGCTCACTGCTGAAGGAATAAACATCATTTTTAGAGGAAAGGAAACAAATGTACAAGCCTAGAAGATGGTAATATAGTGATGTGCTTTATGTTAATATAAAATAGAAATGTTATTTTGTAGATACAAATGATAAGCTTATACTCACTACACATTTCAAAATACCTAAAAATCATTATCTAATTATTTGATATATGTGCTTCTTAAATATATGTATTGCTTGGTTTTAATTTGCATGTATGTTTTCTACAGACAATTGAAATTGAAGTATCTGCATAGTTGAAAATGTATGGAATAAAAAGACTGTGAAGAGGCTTAAATTAATTCCATTTCCGAAATGAACCATCTGAGACCTTGTCCAAAGAACTTTCACTTCCCAGCCTCAATTTTCCTTTTGGTAAGACTGAGAAATGAGACTAGTGTATCTCTAAATTCTTCTGAACACTAAAAAGCAATCAATTCAAAAACATCTCTACTAGAGAATTATGCATTAAGAAATTATTCTCCTGAGTATTATACAACTTAACTCATATTATTAAAGTTATATATTATTCTAAAATGAAAAGTATTTTGGCCTTCACCATATCCCAGAATTTAGGACCAGGATTAAGCAAGTGGAAGCCATAGAAACAGAGTCACTGTAGACAGAGAAGAGGTATGTGAAGTGAAAACAGGACTGTCTTGAAACATATTTACTCATTCAGTGGAATGTGAGAGACTCTCTCACAGACAGAGGTAATATGTCCAGTTTTAGTATAACAACATGGTGGAAACATTTTGTTTCATGGCCCCAAACAGATCAGTTGGTGTCTGAGGCTCCTCATTACCTCAGAGCTTTTATAAAAAAGATGAGCTGTGGCCCATAACTCTTTTTCAACCATGAAAGTTTTGCCAACAGTAGTTTCATCCAACTCAGGTACTAGAACACCCTTCATTTAATGTAATTTTATCAGGTCAGTATCTGAAGAGGGTGTATAATGACTATTTTCATCATATCATATACAAAGTTATTTGAGCTCAAAACTTTTTCACCCACCTATCTTCCTTCCTCACCACTTCATCTCACAACACCTATTTCAATACACCTTTGCTTGAACACGACATATTCCTCAAGTTCATTCACTGTTTTCTAGAAGGCAACATGGTAATGCTCACTGCTGAAGGAATAAACATCATTTTTAGAGGAAAGGAAACAAATGTACAAGCCTAGAAGATGGTAATATAGTGATGTGCTTTATGTTAATATAAAATAGAAATGTTATTTTGTAGATACAAATGATAAGCTTATACTCACTACACATTTCAAAATACCTAAAAATCATTATCTAATTATTTGATATATGTGCTTCTTAAATATATGTATTGCTTGGTTTTAATTTGCATGTATGTTTTCTACAGACAATTGAAATTGAAGTATCTGCATAGTTGAAAATGTATGGAATAAAAAGACTGTGAAGAGGCTTAAATTAATTCCATTTCCGAAATGAACCATCTGAGACCTTGTCCAAAGAACTTTCACTTCCCCAGCCTCAATTTTCCTTTTGGTAAGACTGAGAAATGAGACTAGTGTATCTCTAAATTCTTCTGAACACTAAAAAATTCTCAGGTTAGGTTTTTTAAAATCACGAAATAAACTCTACTCTAAATGACATAAGAACAACTCAGGTAAAGCCACTTTTACAGAGTTTATTGTCAAGTCAGCAGTACAAAGGATGTCCTAAAAAACGGCTATCTGTGCATTGACTCCTATTGGCTTCTTGGTTTTTTCCAGGAACATAAATGGAATTTAGTTCATCTTGGCAGCCTAAGAAGTGGAAGGAGTCTAAGAGCCAGAGCAATCCAGAAATGGTGCCTTTCTGTACAGAGATGATCCAGAAGCCCTTCTCATAGAAGACACATGGACAAAGTTGGGGTAAAAATATAAGATATTTTGATAAAGAGTGATGCAGCTGCATGCTACCTCTCTCAGAGTCCTATTAAAATAAACATGGAATATGAAAAAGACAAAGTTTTCAACAACCCATCAAAGTAATGGTAAAAATACAGTATTTATTAGTCTGGGAGGAATGATTATTGACAACAATAGTGATGTGGTTGGCTGAGAAACATGGTCAAGACTGATCTTAATGTACTAATATATGCAGCAGTGTGAGCAATGACCACGAATCCTGGGACACTCACTCCAACTTACACTTCTGGGGCACATTGGTTCTTTTTCTTGAATTGCCTTCTGATTTCTCTTTCTGAATCTACTCCAAAAGTACAACTCCCAGTTAGCAAGCGGAACAGAGGAAAATGGCCTTAATATACTTGATCATGCAACATGCAGGATGTCAGAAAATGTTCTGTGTGTGTGTTTGTGTATGTGTGTTTGTGTGTATGGGGGAAGAGGAAGTTAGAGATGAAAGCAGTAAACAGTCATAGGACCCATGAGTATTGCAGAAGGAAAGATGTAGTTTTTTGACATGAGGAGATGGTTAGAGATTAGTAAGTAATTTAGGTTGCCTACGGCACTTTTTTCTCCCCAAAGAAAGACTCAGGTTTCTAGGTAGGGAAGACTTGTTTCTCCAAGTCATTTGTTCTCAAAGTGTTAGGTTCAATGGTGCATTTTGGAAACTAATATTGTAGAGATATTCATAAATTTATGATGAAATAATAAGCAATTCTGAAGTAAGATGTTATAACTTAATAAAATGTAAAAATATATGTAAAAGCTTCAGAACACATTAACAAAATCTGTAAAGTGAGATTGTGAACAGGTACCACAGTAAACTACCTATTTTAGGAATTATTGTAATTTGAGGGAGATAAATTCAAGGATACAGTTGATAAATTAAAAGATGACTGTACTCACTGTAATTAAAGCTAGGACTCTGAGTGTTGGTGTTTTATCCTCAGGTTCTGAGGAGTCTGAAGTTATGCTCATACAGAATGACCTTCTACATCCTACAGCAGAGTTTTCAACATTACCACTATTGACAATCTAGGCTGTGCATTACAGGATTTTGGGGAAATACCTAATGTCTACCCACTAGCTGCCAGTACACTCTCCTTCACCTCTTTGAGATGTGCTAAACAAAAGTAGCTCCAAGTGTTGCCAAATATCCCCTTCGAGGCAAATCTCCCTTGGTTGACAGTCTCTGCCCTGCAGGTATTAAAGCAACAGGGCAGATTCCTTATAACAAGCACAAACAAGTCAAGTGAAAATTTAATGAAGTTTGAGAAAAGGAAAAAAATCTACAGTATGGCACTAGAAAAACACACGTGAAACTTGATTAAGTATTACAGTTTAAATTTTTTCTACAAAAGTTCAATTTTAAAATTAAGTTTGAGAGAGAAATAAGACCGAACAAAGTTGAAAAACATGTAGCTGAAGAAATTCAGTGAGAAATAATACCTATTACTAGGTATTAATAATATCAAAAACATAATTCAAAGAAATGCTATTCATTGGGATCAATAGATTATTTTATAATGAAAGAGGTTAAAGCCACTAACCCTTATATACATAGTATATGGCATAAATCAAAAGATATTAATAAATAGATATATACACTAACAATATGAGAGGAGGCGAATTTAACACATGACACTCTATATCTGGTAGAGAACTATTACAAGTCCATGTGAAAAACCACAGTCAGTTAAATTGTTCATTTTTAACTTTTTCTACACATAGAAATTACAAGATTTTTTCAATCTTGTAATGTTTATGTGCTCTGAATCACATTTAACAAAATTGATTAAAATCCAAGGAACAGGGCTTCCCTGGTGGTCCAGTGGGTAAGGACACCACCTTGAAGTGCAAGGGGTACCGGTTCGATCCCTGGCCTGAGAGGATCCTACGTGCAGTGGAGCGGCTGGACTGATGTGTCCAATTACTGAGCTGGAGCTCTGGAGTGCATGTGCCCAGAGCTGGTGCTCTGCGACAACAGAGGCCACTGCTATGGGAGGCCCACACGGGCTGAAGAACAAAGATGGATGAAAATAGACAAATGAAAGACCAATAGAAGTAGCCCACCTGCTCTCTCGTTCCCCACCCCACCCCCCCTCAAAGAAAGAAATAAATAAATCTTTAAAAAAAAAAAAATAATCCAAAGAACAAAGATAGCTAAAATATGTATATGTTTAACCTAAAATGCATGTATACAAATGAAATTCACAAAAGCCATAATTCTCTAACCATAACACAAAACCTAAACCATAATAGCAAAGAAAAAATACCAATGATGCCAGGAAACACTAAGTATACCTAAACAGAGTGGACACAAACAAGAGATTACAAGTTTTGGAAATTTTACCAAAACAAACAAAACACCAAAATGAAATGTCTTCAGATAAATACTGTATAGTAATGTTAGCAAAATCAACTATTATTTAATAACTTTCACTGTCTACTTATCACATTGGTAAGTAATTTTACACATACATTTATTTCATCTTCAAAATAACCCAAAGAGGCCCAGTACTCCCAATAGACAGCTGATTGGTTTTAGGTGAATTTAGTCGTTAAGTTATGTCTCACTCTTTGCAATCCCATGGGCTGTAATCCTCCAGACTCCTCTGTCCATGGAATTTCCCAGGCAAAAATACTGGAGTGGGTTGCCATATCTTTCTCCAGAGGATCTGCCCAACCCAGGGATTGAACTGAGGTCTCCTTCATGGCAGGTGGACTCTTTACCACTAATCTACCAGGGAAGTCTTACAGACAGCTGCCATATAATAAAATGGGTCAGCAACAAAGAGGAAGTTTGGTCTGTGTGTGGATAGGGAATGAATGGATTCAGGGAGAGAGAACCAAGTGTTTTTTCTTCGATGTACTACATTTAAAGTGCTTCTGCATGGTGTTTTCATTCTGGAAAGCTCCGCCCTGGGATTTGCACGTGACTCACATTCTCACTTTAGTCAGATCATCTCACTGACCACCCTATTAAAAAATAGTACCTAATCAAAACTATCTAATTTTTCCTCATGTGTATATACTGTTTTGAGCAATTGAGACACGGGCTATATCTATTCCATTTTTTATGCCTAGCCCCTGCAGAGTGTGTTACTAGTGAATAATCTATGAATATTTGCTGAATTCATTCATTCATTTATTAATAAATGGGAAGAAAAAAATGTGAAGGAAAAAGCAACATCCTTGGAGAGAATCCTGGAAGAATCAAAAAGCCAAACTGTGGATTTCAGAGACTGTTGTGATCACACAACCCCAGACAGGACCTGGTGTTCTACCGAGGTGCGTGGACTGGAGCGACATGCTTCTGATGACTATATGTGAATGCTTGATTAGGGTCAAGTGAGGGCCAAGGCAGAAATGTAAGTTCTAGCCAGCATTACAGAACAGTTAGCCAACCCTGTAAGTATCAAATTTTTAAGAAATATAAGTTGGACAGGAAATGATGGTTTCAAAGCTATACTAACTGAATAGACATTTAAAGTCTATTGCATGCTGGAAGACTATGATTTTCCACAGGCTGCTGCTTACAAGAGGTTGTAATGTTCAACACCAAAAACAAATTCTGTTATTCAGCAAAATAAAAATGACACATAGTTAGGAAAAAAGTCTGTTACTGCTTTCCATTGTTTTTAATTTTATTATTGTGCACAAGCAAAGAGTCAGTGTGCTTTAGTCATGTGGTTTATATCATGGAGATGACTTCCTCTGACTTTGAGGCTCATTGACTTTCTTGTTACTGCTTTCTGTTAATACAACATGCTCTGCTGTTAACACTATGAGTTGTTTCTTTTTTTTTTCTCTCCTGAGGAAGAGGTCTGCTTTAATTTGCTTTGCTCAAACCAACCTATGCCTGAATGAAGCCCAGAGGAATATTTAGTCCACAGATGCTATATAGATCAGTGATCTGGTTAATATTTAATCAGATTAAATGTTGTTACTTAATCCCAAAATGTAGAAACTTGATCCTTTGCTGCCACAGTTAAAATATACTGACACACCTAATACGGACACAATTACATTAATAGGAATTTCACATGGTACCTTTCATTTTGGAGTATACTCTTTGTGGTGTAGAATGTCTGACCTCCGTTTCTCTCTTGGGGAATTTTCCTTCATGTGATTCATCAATATTTATTTGAACAATGACAACAACAATAAATAAATCCTCAAAACTCAAAATATGACTCAAAATAAACTCAAAATAAATAAGTCAAAATAAACTAAAAAATTTGTTATATCTTTTCAGCACATGTTTAGAGTTGCTTCTGGATGTCACGTTTCTTTCCCTTTATTTTTTGGAGGAATCTATATTCAGAAAATTATACATCATTTTCTGTTATTTCTCTGACTTTTTTTTTTTTTAAAGATTTCTTTATTTATTTATTTTGGGTGGGGGTCGGGTTGGGGAGGGAAGGGAGCAGGCGGGCCACTTCTATTGGTCTTTCGTTTCTCTGTTTTCATCTGTCTTTGTTCTTTGGCTCCTGTGGGCCTCCCATCGCGGTGGCGTCTATTGTCGCAGAGCACCGGCTCTGTGCGCATGTGCTCCAGAGCTCCGACTCGGTAATTGGACACATCAGTCCAGCCGCTCTGCAGCACGTGGGATCTTCCCAGGCCAGGGCTCGAACCAGCGCCCCTTGCACTGCATGGCGGTGTCCTTACCCACTGGACCACCAGGGGAAGCCCATCTCTGACATTTAATACATCATTTTGTTAATATTTCTGAACAATAATGCTAAGAAATAAAGTCAGAAAAAAGCAAAGAGTCAGTGTGCTTTAGTCATGTGGTTTATATCATGGAGATGACTTCCTCTGACTTTGAGGCTCATTGACTTTCTTGTTACTGCTTTCTGTTAATACAACATGCTCTGCTGTTAACACTATGAGTTGTTTCTTTTTTTTTTCTCTCCTGAGGAAGAGGTCTGCTTTAATTTGCTTTGCTCAAACCAACCTATGCCTGAATGAAGCCCAGAGGAATATTTAGTCCACAGATGCTATATAGATCAGTGATCTGGTTAATATTTAATCAGATTAAATGTTGTTACTTAATCCCAAAATGTAGAAACTTGATCCTTTGCTGCCACAGTTAAAATATACTGACACACCTAATACGGACACAATTACATTAATAGGAATTTCACATGGTACCTTTCATTTTGGAGTATACTCTTTGTGGTGTAGAATGTCTGACCTCCGTTTCTCTTTTGGGGGAATTTTCCTTCATGTGATTCATCAATATTTATTTGAACAATGACAACAACAATAAATAAATCCTCAAAACTCAAAATATGACTCAAAATAAACTCAAAATAAATAAGTCAAAATAAACTAAAAAATTTGTTATATCTTTTCAGCACATGTTTAGAGTTGCTTCTGGATGTCACGTTTCTTTCCCTTTATTTTTTGGAGGAATCTATATTCAGAAAATTATACATCATTTTCTGTTATTTCTCTGACTTTTTTTTTTTTTAAAGATTTCTTTATTTATTTATTTTGGGTGGGGGTCGGGTTGGGGAGGGAAGGGAGCAGGCGGGCCACTTCTATTGGTCTTTCGTTTCTCTGTTTTCATCTGTCTTTGTTCTTTGGCTCCTGTGGGCCTCCCATCGCGGTGGCGTCTATTGTCGCAGAGCACCGGCTCTGTGCGCATGTGCTCCAGAGCTCCGACTCGGTAATTGGACACATCAGTCCAGCCGCTCTGCAGCACGTGGGATCTTCCCAGGCCAGGGCTCGAACCAGCGCCCCTTGCACTGCATGGCGGTGTCCTTACCCACTGGACCACCAGGGGAAGCCCATCTCTGACATTTAATACATCATTTTGTTAATATTTCTGAACAATAATGCTAAGAAATAAAGTCAGAGAAACATGAGGAAAGTACTTCCTTTAAAAAGTTCAAATGTGTATTCATTGCAAATATTTGTATCATTTAAAATTTCAGCATCAATATTTTGTACCATAAGAGAAAAAGAAGGACCAAAGAAGAAATGATCTATGTTTAGGCCAATATAATCTCGGAACATGGATCTGACATGTCATTACTTTCGTTATAAGATTCTTTCGTCTCATCTGTTGCCTTCATTTTATCCCAACAGGCGAAAACAAACCTTCTATCACCATTCCCAGTTCAACTCTGCTTGTGTGCACACATGTGCACAGACATATTTACTATGGTTGGGCTACCTCTGCTCTTTTAGCTTATAAGCCTCAATCAAAACTTAATAAGAAGGGTTTCCCTAGTGGTTCAGTGGGTAGAGTCTGCTTTGCAGTGCAAGGGGCACCAGTTCAACCTATGGCCGGGGAAGATTCCACATGCCACGGAACAGTTGGACCGGTGTGTCCAATTACAGGCCAGCGCTCTGCAGCACATGTGCCCAGGGCCAGTGCTCTGCAACAAGAGAGGCCACTACGATGGGAGACCCACACAAGCCAAAGAATAAAAATGGATAAAAAATAAAATTAAAAAGACAAAAATTAAAAAAAAATAAAATTAATAGGGAGAACACAGTAGATGGACTGTGGACTCTTGATATAACTTGATCTTTCTGTGTGAGATATATGTGATACATTTAAAAAATATTTTTATAATAAACTCAGAATCTGTTACCAAAATAATCTTTCAGAAAAATAAACATAATAAGGAATGAAAAAAATTTTTCCTTACAATTGGAAGTGATGACAGAGGGAGCTGAAAATTCTGGGTGAAGATAGAAAACACCATTTTCCTTCATCTGTCCACTTAGGAGTCAGAAACAAGAACTGTAACAAGGATGCTCTCAGATTCTCCTGTAACTATGGAATGCTGTCCTCCTGTTATTATCTGTAAGAGTTCATGAACTTATCTTCAGGGCCTTCCTTACGCAAAACATTTGCCAGCCATTGTGGAAGCAAATTGGTTCTTAGATTCAGAGAAGATCTGACTCTCATGGTGTGACATCAACATAATAGTTAATCCTATGTAAGTTTTAATTTTTTTTTACTTATAAAGATTGTGATGTATTTTTATAACAGAACAGATAAATTATGAGAAATCCTAGGTGCATTGTAAGAGTCTGATACTGTAACATAAATTGTTCTTATATTAGTAAGCATTCTACATAATATAGAACAGTAACATAAAACTTGGTCATCTAACTATTTTCACTAGATTGGCCACAGAGGCAATTTTGTCAGTATACACTTTAAATGAAGAGCACATTCTTAAAGATACAGAATATATTTCTATATGAAGGTGAGTGCCCAGCTCAGTGATTGCCTCACAACATAGCACTTTCCTTAAACTATCACTGTCAGAATAGAAACAGAATCTGATCTGATAATTACCCTGAGAATTAATTCCTCACTTAGGGTGGTCATAGACTATTGAATGCACAAGAAATGATGTGCAGTTTTATGAATTTCCAAATTTCTAGTCAGTGTGGAAAGAGAGTTTATGATTAAAAGTGTTACTTTGCAAACTTGAAATCAAGACAAAGTAAGTTAGTTTTGTATTTAACTCTAATGGTATCAGCACATACACTCTTATCCCATTTAACTACCAAAGGACCAGGGTGGCCTCCACACTTGACAAGGCATAATCCTTCAAAATTAGAAGCAGTCCCCTGATCTGAACACCTGGACCAAATATCAATTTTCTCATTCAATTATAATCAACTGGGGAAGCATTTCTTTTCAGTTCTGTTACTCTCACTAAAACATAAGTGATAAACTAAAACAGCACTTTTTAAAGGAGATCAGAAATATTTATTAATGGAAGGCTTAAGAATCTTACAAACAAAGTTCATAAGCAGAGAATCTTTTCTAAGGCAATGAAACATGAAAATGCAAAGGACATGCACATGCTAAATTGCTTCAGTTGTGTCCAAGTCTATGAAGCCCTATGGACTGTAGCTAGCCAGGCTCTTCTGTCCATGGGGATTCTCTAAGCAAGAACACAGGAATGTGTTGCCATGCCCTCCTCCAGGGGTTTTCCTAAACCAGGGATCAAACCTGTGTCTCATTCTTTAAATTATTTTTATTTTACTTTTACAGAGTTTTGTTGTTTAGAGTGATGTTTCCTGCAAAGACAGGCGCATTCCTTACCACTGGGAAGCCCAAAGGACATGTAGCCTCAAACAGGAAGGAGATAATGCATTTACATCCAAAAAAATGCACAATATCTTCTTGAAAGTAGTAAAAATAAAGAAAAAAATATTTTAAGTCATTGAGTGAAATAAAGACTGTGAATTACAAAATGGAAAATTTGGGTTGCATATTCATTTAAATTTTCCTGGTGACTCAGTCGTTGAGAAAATGGAATAATTTACTCAAAGAGGAATTAAAAGCAAAAGTATTAGTGACATTTAAAGAAAAAACTTGAAAAGAAATTTTTAAAATCACTGTCATCAACTCTTCTGTTCATAATTGTAGAGTGAGCATTTATATTACAGAAGCAACTTTTAAATATAAATGAATGTAACTTCAGAAGCTGCACTTATTATTCTACTACATTAGGTAGCATGTGAATAAAGAAATTAGAGTCAGTATGACTAAGCAGAGTAGTCTGGCACACCACCTATATATATATATATTTTTTTTTTTTATTTTCAACATGAAGTGTCCTAAAATGTGCAGTGCAATGCTTTTCTAAAAAAAAGTTTAATAGATCAATGATGCTTTAGTCTTTTAGTTTTGAAATAACAAAACATGATGCTAGGTCTTTAAGGCAGGAAGCATGGGACCTGAGTGACACACTTTTTCTGGAACATTGCCATTTATACTACAGCAGGACATAATGACTTTCTAGTAAAAGAATACTAAAGCAGCTAGCATAGAGAATTGTATTAGTACACAATCTCGCACAGAGTAAACACCCAAAGAATATTTAGGGAGAGGAAGAAGAAACTTACAAACAAAGTTCATAAGCAGAGAATCTTTTCTAAGGCAATGAAACATGAAAATGCAAAGGACATGCACATGCTAAATTGCTTCAGTTGTGTCCAAGTCTATGAAGCCCTATGGACTGTAGCTAGCCAGGCTCTTCTGTCCATGGGGATTCTCTAACAAGAACACAGGAATGTGTTGCCATGCCCTCCTCCAGGGGTTTTCCTAAACCAGGGATCAAACCTGTGTCTCATTCTTTAAATTATTTTTATTTTACTTTTACAGAGTTTTGTTGTTTAGAGTGATGTTTCCTGCAAAGACAGGCGCATTCCTTACCACTGGGAAGCCCAAAGGACATGTAGCCTCAAACAGGAAGGAGATAATGCATTTACATCCAAAAAAATGCACAATATCTTCTTGAAAGTAGTAAAAATAAAGAAAAAAATATTTTAAGTCATTGAGTGAAATAAAGACTGTGAATTACAAAATGGAAAATTTGGGTTGCATATTCATTTAAATTTTCCTGGTGACTCAGTCGTTGAGAAAATGGAATAATTTACTCAAAGAGGAATTAAAAGCAAAAGTATTAGTGACATTTAAAGAAAAAACTTGAAAAGAAATTTTTAAAATCACTGTCATCAACTCTTCTGTTCATAATTGTAGAGTGAGCATTTATATTACAGAAGCAACTTTTAAATATAAATGAATGTAACTTCAGAAGCTGCACTTATTATTCTACTACATTAGGTAGCATGTGAATAAAGAAATTAGAGTCAGTATGACTAAGCAGAGTAGTCTGGCACACCACCTATATATATATATATTTTTTTTTTTTATTTTCAACATGAAGTGTCCTAAAATGTGCAGTGCAATGCTTTTCTAAAAAAAAGTTTAATAGATCAATGATGCTTTAGTCTTTTAGTTTTGAAATAACAAAACATGATGCTAGGTCTTTAAGGCAGGAAGCATGGGACCTGAGTGACACACTTTTTCTGGAACATTGCCATTTATACTACAGCAGGACATAATGACTTTCTAGTAAAAGAATACTAAAGCAGCTAGCATAGAGAATTGTATTAGTACACAATCTCGCACAGAGTAAACACCCAAAGAATATTTAGGGAGAGGAAGAAGAAAATATGAAAAAAATAAAAATGAATGAAAAATCTCACAAACCAATCATAATTCCATGACATGATTTTTGTTTGTTTCATTTTTATGATTTATTTAATGGTTAAAGATAATAGAAAAATAACAGTTTGCCAAGAACTATTCTATGTATTTCCTATTAACAGACTTACTCTTCAAAACACATCCACAAAGGCAGATATTATTACTCTCTCATTTCACCATGGCACAACCCATGGGAAAATATTTTACTTTTTGGCACAGGGAGAGCAAGAGGAAGACGCAGGACTTATACAGCCCATTCTGACCTGAGAGCTTGTGTTGAGTGATGTACAATTAGGATGACTTTTGAGATTGCCTCCCCATCTGAGAGCTTAAACGTTCATGACTTGGGAAAAGTTATTATACACATTTTTTTTTTTTTAATTTCTAAGGTTTTGATTGTTGTGGTTGTTTTTTTTTTTTTCACTTTTTATAAAAGACTTTTATTTATTTATTTCGCTTGTCTGGGTTTTCACAGATGCCACAGGCTCTTCTCTAGTTGCAGAGAGTGGGAGCTACTCTCTAGCTGAGGTGAAGCAGGTTTCTTCTTCTTTTTTTTTTAAATTTTGGCCACTTCTATTGGTCTTTCATTTATTTCCATCTTTATTCTTTGGCCTGTGTGGGTCTTCCCTTGAACTGCAAGGCGGACTCGTTACCCACTGGACCACCAGGGAAGCCCTTAAGCAGGCTTCTTGCTGCAGTGACTTTTCTTGATGTGGAACTCGGGCCCTTGGGCTCATGGGCTTCAGTAGTTGCGGCACATGGGCTCAAAGTTGCTGCTCCAAAGCTCTAGAGCACAGGCTGAATAGTTGTGGCTCATGGACTTAGTTGCTCCACTGCATGTGGGATCTTCTTGTTGCAGTGACTTTTCTTACTGTGGAACTCTGTCTCTGGGGCACATGGGCTTGAGTAGTTGCAACACTTGTATTATACACATTTTAAACTGGGCAATCTTTAACTTGCAGATAATAGGAAATCACCTTCTTTGCCCATGTCTTCTGCATCAATGGATTCAACCAACAGCTGATCAAATTTTGATCTATACAGGTCAAATATATATCATGTTATACAAGGGACTTTAACATTCCCAGATTTTGATAATCCTAGGGGGTCCTTCAACAAATCCCCTGCAGATTCCAAAGAACAACTATCATGAGAAATTTAATACTGTATCATGATTTATTTTTACAAATGCTTCTTACCTGTTCATAATAATAATATATACCTTAGACATTGATGACCTCTGAGATGTAGCAGTGAGATTATTTCCTCAAAATAATGTATACTAGTTGTTCTAAACATATCAGAATATTATGTTACTTTTGGCACAGGAGAGCAAGAGGAAGACGCAGGACTTATACAGCCCATTCTGACCTGAGAGCTTGTGTTGAGTGATGTACAATTAGGATGACTTTTGAGATTGCCTCCCCATCTGAGAGCTTAAACGTTCATGACTTGGGAAAAGTTATTATACACATTTTTTTTTAATTTCTAAGGTTTTGATTGTTGTGGTTGTTTTTTTTTTTTCACTTTTTATAAAAGACTTTTATTTATTTATTTCGCTTGTCTGGGTTTTCACAGATGCCACAGGCTCTTCTCTAGTTGCAGAGAGTGGGAGCTACTCTCTAGCTGAGGTGAAGCAGGTTTCTTCTTCTTTTTTTTTTAAATTTTGGCCACTTCTATTGGTCTTTCATTTATTTCCATCTTTATTCTTTGGCCTGTGTGGGTCTTCCCTTGAACTGCAAGGCGGACTCGTTACCCACTGGACCACCAGGGAAGCCCTTAAGCAGGCTTCTTGCTGCAGTGACTTTTCTTGATGTGGAACTCGGGCCCTTGGGCTCATGGGCTTCAGTAGTTGCGGCACATGGGCTCAAAGTTGCTGCTCCAAAGCTCTAGAGCACAGGCTGAATAGTTGTGGCTCATGGACTTAGTTGCTCCACTGCATGTGGGATCTTCTTGTTGCAGTGACTTTTCTTACTGTGGAACTCTGTCTCTGGGGCACATGGGCTTGAGTAGTTGCAACACTTGTATTATACACATTTTAAACTGGGCAATCTTTAACTTGCAGATAATAGGAAATCACCTTCTTTGCCCATGTCTTCTGCATCAATGGATTCAACCAACAGCTGATCAAATTTTGATCTATACAGGTCAAATATATATCATGTTATACAAGGGACTTTAACATTCCCAGATTTTGATAATCCTAGGGGGTCCTTCAACAAATCCCCTGCAGATTCCAAAGAACAACTATCATGAGAAATTTAATACTGTATCATGATTTATTTTTACAAATGCTTCTTACCTGTTCATAATAATAATATATACCTTAGACATTGATGACCTCTGAGATGTAGCAGTGAGATTATTTCCTCAAAATAATGTATACTAGTTGGTCTAAACATACCAGAATATTATGTTAATTTTGGCTAACAAGGAATTTATCTCCACACTCTAGAAATGATGAGATTGATGAATGCAATTCTGAAAATCATAAAGTAGTTAAGTTCATATGGAATTGGTAATCAGATAGCCGTGTAAAACTGTAGTATATTCCATGATAAAATATTTTTTCAATTTAGACTTTGATTTTTCTCCATAAAAGTGTCATGGAAGAGGCCAATTCTTTTCTGTTTCTATCATTCCATCAGTTAAAAACCAAATGAAAAACACATTGCACTAAACTTCACATTACCTGTTGTATGCCACTGGTCTAATAGAATGTTCTAAGAAAAGCATATTCAGTACATTTAAATGTCTCACTGTCAAATGGATAGTGGTTTAAAACAAACAAAATATGAGAAAAACAAACAAAACATACTTTACTCAGAATGTCACTTAGTTACTTGATACTAGTCTAAAATAATGTGCTGGGGTTAGTGGCTAAGACTTCATGCTCCCAATGCAGGGGCCCTGGGTTTGATACCTGGTAAGGGAACTAGATCCCACATGCTGCAACTAAAGATTCCAAGTCCCAAAACTAAGACCCAGCATAGTCAAATAAATAAATGTTTTTTTTTTTTAAATTTTACAGAGTTTTGTTGTTCACAGACTTGTATGTTCCCACAATACTTTTAAAAAATTAAAGAAAAAAATAATGTACTAAAAATATCCAAGGCATTCCTATGTCTGCTTTCATCCTTTAATTGCATTAAGTGATATCTTCTGCCCAAGCATATATTTGAGATATTTGCCGTCCTCAGAACGTTTTATTTTAGCAAAAGCCCTTTGATGACCTATATGCGAAAGTGTATTTGTGGTCCACAAAAGGAAAATAAAGGCCATCACCTTTAACATTCAACCAACAGCTGATCAAATTTTGATCTATACAGGTCAAATATATATCATGTTATACAAGGGACTTTAACATTCCCAGATTTTGATAATCCTAGGGGGTCCTTCAACAAATCCCCTGCAGATTCCAAAGAACAACTATCATGAGAAATTTAATACTGTATCATGATTTATTTTTACAAATGCTTCTTACCTGTTCATAATAATAATATATACCTTAGACATTGATGACCTCTGAGATGTAGCAGTGAGATTATTTCCTCAAAATAATGTATACTAGTTGGTCTAAACATACCAGAATATTATGTTAATTTTGGCTAACAAGGAATTTATCTCCACACTCTAGAAATGATGAGATTGATGAATGCAATTCTGAAAATCATAAAGTAGTTAAGTTCATATGGAATTGGTAATCAGATAGCCGTGTAAAACTGTAGTATATTCCATGATAAAATATTTTTTCAATTTAGACTTTGATTTTTCTCCATAAAAGTGTCATGGAAGAGGCCAATTCTTTTCTGTTTCTATCATTCCATCAGTTAAAAACCAAATGAAAAACACATTGCACTAAACTTCACATTACCTGTTGTATGCCACTGGTCTAATAGAATGTTCTAAGAAAAGCATATTCAGTACATTTAAATGTCTCACTGTCAAATGGATAGTGGTTTAAAACAAACAAAATATGAGAAAAACAAACAAAACATACTTTACTCAGAATGTCACTTAGTTACTTGATACTAGTCTAAAATAATGTGCTGGGGTTAGTGGCTAAGACTTCATGCTCCCAATGCAGGGGCCCTGGGTTTGATACCTGGTAAGGGAACTAGATCCCACATGCTGCAACTAAAGATTCCAAGTCCCAAAACTAAGACCCAGCATAGTCAAATAAATAAATGTTTTTTTTTTTTAAATTTTACAGAGTTTTGTTGTTCACAGACTTGTATGTTCCCACAATACTTTTAAAAAATTAAAGAAAAAAATAATGTACTAAAAATATCCAAGGCATTCCTATGTCTGCTTTCATCCTTTAATTGCATTAAGTGATATCTTCTGCCCAAGCATATATTTGAGATATTTGCCGTCCTCAGAACGTTTTATTTTAGCAAAAGCCCTTTGATGACCTATATATGCGAAAGTGTATTTGTGGTCCACAAAAAGGAAAATAAAGGCAACAAAACAAAGAATGCAGAGTGAGTGGTGTTGGATCCCACCTGCACTCAGCTAAACCCCTTGACTAGTCTGGAGCCTGTACCTGAAAAGAGAAGATAACATTAAAAAGCTGATGTTATGACCAATTATTGTTTGGGGACAAGAGTACTGCTTTAAAAATACGACCCAGCAATCCCACTCTTAGGCTTATACCCTGATGAAATCAAATCTGAAAGAAACACCTATACCCCAATGTTCATGGCAGCTCTCTATACAATAGCTAGAACATGGAAGCAACCTAGATGTCCATCGATGAACGGATGCATACAGAAGCTCTGGTACATATATACAATGGAATACTACACAGCTGGAAAGAGAAATGCAGAAGACTCAGCCCTAATGAGGTGGCTGAATCTAGAACGTATCCTAAAAAGTGAAGTCAGTCAGAAAGAGAAGGACAAATACAATAAATTAACACATATATTGTGAGGCTCTGAATTGAAAGAGGATCGTTGCAAGCATAAGGAAGCTTAAGCACATTGTTTCAGTTTGGAGCTGAGATGGCGCTTACAGGAAGAGATGACGGCGTGATCTAAATTGTTAAGTGATGGTCAAAATTTCTGATTGGTTCCCCTGGTTTCCACACTTGTGGATGATTGCTTGACCTTTAGCTTGATTGGTGTAATCTATAGGAAGTCCAGTGCAAAACCTTCACTTGCCTATAAAAGCTGTGAGTCTGCACTAATAAAAGGGAACTGCTTTGACGGAACTCTTGTCAGATCTGATTGTCTCCCGCTTGCTTGGGGGGCTGGGTGGCTGGCAGCAGACTCACCTCTCTCCGAGATCTCGCGGTTCAGCTGGGGGCAATCCCACTGTCTTCCTTTCTGTGGAAGGTCCCCGCAATATATATGGAATCTAGTAGGATGGTGATGATGGCACACACAGTGAAGCGACGGAAAGACAGACAAGGACAGTGGACATATGGACATCGTGGGGAAGGAACAGTGGGTGGAAGGCATAAAGGAAGTAGCATGAAGGCCTGTTCTATCATATGTAAAGAAAATAGCTATCGTCATTGCTCTGTGAGAAAAGAAGATCCTTCAGGGGTGCTGTATGATGGTCTGGACGGGTGGGAAGCGGGTGATATACATATGACTAATATGGGAACATACATATCTGTAAACAACCAAACTCTGTAAAAGTTAAAAGTAAAATAAAAGTTCATAAAATAAAATAAAAAGAGCACTGCTTTAACAGCCAAATGACAAACAATGGCATGGAGTTAGATGATTCTGTCTTTTTATTTCTTCATTGAAACCAGCATCTCTTAGTGGCTTTCACATGAGCAGGAGAAGACAATGCCTTTATTAAGCCAAAATCAACCCTGAATATTCATTGGAAAGACTGATACTGAAAATTGAAGGCAGGAGGATAAGGGGACAACAGAGGATAAGAGGTGGTTGGATGTAATCATTGTTTTCAATGGACATGAGTTTGAGCAAAGTCTAGGAGATGGTGACGGATAGAGAAACCTGGTGTGCTGCAGTCCATGACTGAGTGACCAAATAACAATAATATAATAACAATCTATGAGATAAGTTCAAGGTTTTCACAGGAATGAAATACTAATTGTATAAAGGTTGATGATGCAAAGGAACAATACAGAAGATGTCTCTTAGTTAAAATAACCAATTGACTGGTTTTTTATTTATTTATTTTTTATATAAGGCATTTCAACATTTTCAGGAATAGACATGAGGGGACATCATTAGAAGAGGTATTGAGTGGCTTGCATTAAATATGCAAACAGTAACAGTAATAGTAAAATAAATGTTAGGTAATTGTCACTAAAATGCAACTTCATTTTATTTCACTGGGTGGTGAGGCTTTGGGACATTTAAACTTCAATTATTTTGAATCAGTTGGTAGATATCTCAAGAAACAGATTTGAATTTTGAAGCATGTTACTAAAGTAAGTTGGACAGTTGTTTCAGTTTGAGTAGATAAACTATTTTAAGATAGTTTAAAATAAATATATTATCTTAAAATAACCATTGTCTTCTTCATGGTTAAGATACTTATTATTCAAAATCTTATATCTTGGCATTATATATAATTAGGTAACAGTCATAATCTCCTAATATTCTTGCCTAGTACCTTGAGCATAATGAGGTGTTATGTTGCATGCCAACAGAATGTTTTCTAAATGTACAGTGTATTATACATATTTTAAATAACATGTCTTTCTGTATAAATCTTCAGGAAAAACAAATATAGCAATAACCACATTGTCACTTTGTGTGCATTTTGTCCATGTGTATGAATTATAGAGACTAGAAATGGATCCAAGCTTTGCATGCTATACACATTCTATTATTATTTTATTGGATATAATGCCAAGTAAATCTGTGGCACAAAATGAGTGTATGAGGATAGTTATTTTAGAATATTTATATTATTAAAATACTGAAAATTGAAGGCAGGAGGATAAGGGGACAACAGAGGATAAGAGGTGGTTGGATGTAATCATTGTTTTCAATGGACATGAGTTTGAGCAAAGTCTAGGAGATGGTGACGGATAGAGAAACCTGGTGTGCTGCAGTCCATGACTGAGTGACCAAATAACAATAATATAATAACAATCTATGAGATAAGTTCAAGGTTTTCACAGGAATGAAATACTAATTGTATAAAGGTTGATGATGCAAAGGAACAATACAGAAGATGTCTCTTAGTTAAAATAACCAATTGACTGGTTTTTTATTTATTTATTTTTTATATAAGGCATTTCAACATTTTCAGGAATAGACATGAGGGGACATCATTAGAAGAGGTATTGAGTGGCTTGCATTAAATATGCAAACAGTAACAGTAATAGTAAAATAAATGTTAGGTAATTGTCACTAAAATGCAACTTCATTTTATTTCACTGGGTGGTGAGGCTTTGGGACATTTAAACTTCAATTATTTTGAATCAGTTGGTAGATATCTCAAGAAACAGATTTGAATTTTGAAGCATGTTACTAAAGTAAGTTGGACAGTTGTTTCAGTTTGAGTAGATAAACTATTTTAAGATAGTTTAAAATAAATATATTATCTTAAAATAACCATTGTCTTCTTCATGGTTAAGATACTTATTATTCAAAATCTTATATCTTGGCATTATATATAATTAGGTAACAGTCATAATCTCCTAATATTCTTGCCTAGTACCTTGAGCATAATGAGGTGTTATGTTGCATGCCAACAGAATGTTTTCTAAATGTACAGTGTATTATACATATTTTAAATAACATGTCTTTCTGTATAAATCTTCAGGAAAAACAAATATAGCAATAACCACATTGTCACTTTGTGTGCATTTTGTCCATGTGTATGAATTATAGAGACTAGAAATGGATCCAAGCTTTGCATGCTATACACATTCTATTATTATTTTATTGGATATAATGCCAAGTAAATCTGTGGCACAAAATGAGTGTATGAGGATAGTTATTTTAGAATATTTATAGTTATTAAAATTCTTGAATGAGTTCTAATTATTCCAATTGATTCATAAAATTTTTGAACCTAAATTGTCTTAACTTTGGACTCTAGCTGTAGTTGCAAAATATAATCATGTAACTTTAGCTAAATTCTGTAACTGTAACTGTAGTCTTTTTCAGTATTTATAACTAGAAAAATTTCTAAAAGAGATTTTGTCCCACAATCTATGTAGATTCCAATCCAATTGTTGACAATTTCCCAAAGAAACCAATTCCATGTTCACCAATAATTGCTAAAATACTCTTCTAACATATAATACAATTATAATAATTGAAATCTATTTGGTAACTTGTTTTTAATAGAGTTTATAGATTATTAAACAATAATATATGGTAAAGACCCAGTGCTGAGGAAAATAGGCACAGATTAGGCCATCATAGAGCTTACAATTGAGTAGGGATAGGCAGACCTTAATTAAAACATTCTCTATGAGAAATGTTGAAAGAAGCAAATGCTTATGCAAATATACTAAGAAACTGACTGTAGTGATTGGGGGTGAAATCTGCTTGAGTAAAAGTTATAGAAGCCAAGTTAATATTAAAACTCACTACCAGTATTTAAAATGACAAATATGAAGGGATGAGAAGAAACAAAGAATCTCTGATTAAATGGAAAAATTCCCACAGGGTTTCAACTTAAAGAGCAAGAAAGATCTGAGGACAAGAGCTTGGGTTACAGTGAGTACACGAACCTGAAGGGCTAAAAGGGGTTGGGCTATGTTAGATTTCTGTAGCTCTCTGAGCACTTAGGACACAATTGCAGTAGGACACAATGAAGGGTCTTCTTCTTTTTTTTTTTTTTTTACCCAGGAAGTTCCCAGTATCAGATATGTGTTTTTGAAAAATAATATATTCTGGCTACAAGGTGGATAGTGATTATAATGAGGGCAGAAGTAGATCCAGAAAGAAATTTTAGGAAACTTAGAGCTGGCAAGAGACAATGCTTTCCATATGTAATGTCATTGAAAGAAGTAGGGGATATTTAAATGATTAAATTAATTGGGCTGTATGAGGGCTTCCCTGGTGGTACAGTGGGTAAGGACACCGCCTTGCAGTGCAAGGGGTGCCGGTTCGATCCCTGGCCTGGGAGGATCCCACGTGCCACGGAGCGCCTGGACTGATGTGTCCAGTTACTGAGCTGGAGCTCTGGAGCGCATGCGCCCAGAGCTGGTGCTCTGAGACAACAGAGGCCACTGAGATGGGAGGCCCGCATGGGCCAAAGAACAACAAAAAAAAGATGGATGAAAATGGATAAATGAAAGACCAATAGAAGTGGCCCCCCTGCCCCCCTCCCTCCCCAACTCACCTCCCCACGCCACCCCACCCCCCACAAAAGAGAGAAAAAAATAATTAATTAATTAATTAATTGGGCTGTATGAGAATTAAGAGAAATATATATGCATATTCATATTTATAAATATCTAATGCATGCAACTGTACACTGGTGATATTCACTGAAAGAAGTAATACTGGAAAAGAACAAACTGCTGGATTGGGGTGTTTGATACCATTTGATTATATATAGGTTGAATTTGAAGAGCCTTTGCTGACATATCAAATATAATTTTCAGTATTAAATAAGGGTGAAAATGAGTAGTGTGTGTTAGTCACTTAATTGTGCTTATCTCTTTCTGATCCCATGAACTGGAGCCTGCCAGACTTCTCTGTCCATGGGATTCTTCAGGTAAGAATACTGGAGTGGGTTGCTATTCACTTCTCTATGGGATCTTTCCGACCAAGGGATGAAACCTGGGTATCCCATGTTGCAGGCAGATTCTTTACCATCTGAGCCACGAAAATAAGTAGAAGACAAGTTAACTATGAAGCTGACTCTTCTGGTTTGAAATGCCAGAGAAATGTCTGAGCTGGAGTCATAAATATAAATTTATACATAATTTTCATATTTACATATAAATGATAATCTAAGCTGTGCTCACAGTTGAGTCTAGAAAATACAGAGTGAGAAGAAAAAAAAGGCTTAAAGCTGTGTCAGCGTGTAAGAACAGATTGAAGTAAAGAAGGATTTAGAAGGGATGGTCCACACTGTCACATATTGATGAGAGGATAAATAAGATCAGGATTGAAAATGTGTCAAATGAATGTTTGGTATAAAGTAAATTGTGTCTCTGGTGAGAACTCTTTCACTGAAATGATCAAGGCAAGAGTCAAATCATGGTTGGTTTTGGAGGTAGTAGGAAGAAATGATACAGAGAAAAATCTTCTATATTCTAATAGTACAGGAGGAGATATGTAGTTTTGTGTATTTTTTGCTCAGGAATTTCAAAAGTAGTTAGCCAGTATCTTTCTTACAATGCCCTATTATCCACAGTATGATAGTTATATCAGAGGAAAGAATCTATGCATATGTCTTCCACACAATTTGAAGTCATTCTAATGAGATTCTATGTATATAAAGCTGACTAAACTGAACTTGGCCCTAAAATCTATGATTTGGCCAGTATTAAAAAAAAAAGGAAATATTGAATAAAACAGCAATATATACAGCAAGATACTGCTTTCAGTAATATATCTCTAAATTCTGTGTTCAAGAGGAAAATTACAATGCAAAAATGATTTTTTAAAAAAATTCTTTATTTTAAAGGTTTTACAGAGTTTTGTTGTTCACAGACGTGTATGTTCCCAGGTCAGTTATATGCATATCCCTGGTCCCCATCCCCTGAGTTCCCCCAATCCCACCCCTCCGGACCATTGCCCCATGCCATTGTGAGCACTCCTATTCCCTTAGCACAATGACAATAGCTAACTTTTCCACACAAGACAGAATAGGTTTCCACGTTACTGTCTCCATGCCTCCCCTCCCTATTTCTTCCCCACAATGTCCCTAAGTCTATGCTTTGTCTGTTTTTCCATGTGTTCACTGCGTGTGTTATCAAGACCATCCTACTAGATTCCATATATGTGTGCAGGTATACTGTATTTGTCTTTCTCTTTTTGACTTACTTCACTTTTTATTATAGGTTCTAGAGCCAGCCACTTCATTAGGACTGATTCTTCTGCATTTCTTTTAACAGCTGAGTAGTATTCCATTGCATATATGTACCAGAGCTTCTGGATCCATTCATTCATCGCTGTGCTCACGTGAAGAAAAAGGGGGCTTAAAGCTGTGTCAGCGTGTAAAAAATTGAAGTAAAGAAGGATTTAGAAGGGATGGTCCACACTGTCACATATTGATGAGAGGATAAATAAGATCAGGATTGAAAATGTGTCAAATGAATGTTTGGTATAAAGTAAATTGTGTCTCTGGTGAGAACTCTTTCACTGAAATGATCAAGGCAAGAGTCAAATCATGGTTGGTTTTGGAGGTAGTAGGAAGAAATGATACAGAGAAAAATCTTCTATATTCTAATAGTACAGGAGGAGATATGTAGTTTTGTGTATTTTTTGCTCAGGAATTTCAAAAGTAGTTAGCCAGTATCTTTCTTACAATGCCCTATTATCCACAGTATGATAGTTATATCAGAGGAAAGAATCTATGCATATGTCTTCCACACAATTTGAAGTCATTCTAATGAGATTCTATGTATATAAAGCTGACTAAACTGAACTTGGCCCTAAAATCTATGATTTGGCCAGTATTAAAAAAAAAAGGAAATATTGAATAAAACAGCAATATATACAGCAAGATACTGCTTTCAGTAATATATCTCTAAATTCTGTGTTCAAGAGGAAAATTACAATGCAAAAATGATTTTTTAAAAAAATTCTTTATTTTAAAGGTTTTACAGAGTTTTGTTGTTCACAGACGTGTATGTTCCCAGGTCAGTTATATGCATATCCCTGGTCCCCATCCCCTGAGTTCCCCCAATCCCACCCCTCCGGACCATTGCCCCATGCCATTGTGAGCACTCCTATTCCCTTAGCACAATGACAATAGCTAACTTTTCCACACAAGACAGAATAGGTTTCCACGTTACTGTCTCCATGCCTCCCCTCCCTATTTCTTCCCCACAATGTCCCTAAGTCTATGCTTTGTCTGTTTTTCCATGTGTTCACTGCGTGTGTTATCAAGACCATCCTACTAGATTCCATATATGTGTGCAGGTATACTGTATTTGTCTTTCTCTTTTTGACTTACTTCACTTTTTATTATAGGTTCTAGAGCCAGCCACTTCATTAGGACTGATTCTTCTGCATTTCTTTTAACAGCTGAGTAGTATTCCATTGCATATATGTACCAGAGCTTCTGGATCCATTCATTCATCAATGGACATCTAGGTCACTTCCATGTTCTGGCTATTGGATTGAGAGCTGAAATGAACATTGGGGTACAGGTGCCTCTTTCAGTTTTGATTTCATCAGGATATAGGCCTAATAGTGGGATTGCTGGATCATAAGGTGATTCTATTTTTAGCTTTTTAAGGAATCACCACACTGTCTTCCATAGAGGCTGTATCAATTTACATTCACACCAGCAGTGCAAGGGGGTTCCCTTTTCTCCACACCCTCTCCAGCATTTATTGTCTGCAGATTTGTTGATGATGGCCATTCTGACGGGTGTGAGGTGGTATCGCATTGTAGTTTTAATTTTGCATTTCTCTAATAATAAGCAAGGTTGAGCATCGTTTCATGTGCTTTTGGGCCATCTGTATGTCCTCTTTGGAGAGGTGTCTCTTTAGATCTTTTTCCCATTTTTTGATTGGGTTGTTCATTTTTCCTGTGCTGAGTTGTCTGAGTTGCTTGTAGATTTTGGAGATCAATTCTTTGTCTGTTATTTAATTTTCTATGATTTTCTCCCACTATGTAGGGTATCTGTTCAGCTTTTTTGTAATTTCTTTTGCTATACAAAAACTTTTAAGTTTCATGAGGTCCCACGTGTTAATTTTTCTTTTTAGTTCTGCTATTCTAGTAGGTGGGTCAGAGAAGATTTTGCTTTGATTTATGTCCTTGAGGTTTTTGCCTATATTCTCCTCTAAGTGTTTGATTAGATCTTTAATCCATTTAGAGTTGATCTTTGTGTATGGTTTCAGGGAATGTTCCAACTTCATTTTTTTTTATATAGCTGTCCAAAGTTTCCCTTACTGTCTCCATGCCTCCTCCTATTTCTTCCCCACAATGTCCCTAAGTCTATGCTTTGTCTGTTTTTCCATGTGTTCACTGCGTGTGTTATCAAGACCATCCTACTAGATTCCATATATGTGTGCAGGTATACTGTATTTGTCTTTCTCTTTTTGACTTACTTCACTTTTTATTATAGGTTCTAGAGCCAGCCACTTCATTAGGACTGATTCTTCTGCATTTCTTTTAACAGCTGAGTAGTATTCCATTGCATATATGTACCAGAGCTTCTGGATCCATTCATTCATCAATGGACATCTAGGTCACTTCCATGTTCTGGCTATTGGATTGAGAGCTGAAATGAACATTGGGGTACAGGTGCCTCTTTCAGTTTTGATTTCATCAGGATATAGGCCTAATAGTGGGATTGCTGGATCATAAGGTGATTCTATTTTTAGCTTTTTAAGGAATCACCACACTGTCTTCCATAGAGGCTGTATCAATTTACATTCACACCAGCAGTGCAAGGGGGTTCCCTTTTCTCCACACCCTCTCCAGCATTTATTGTCTGCAGATTTGTTGATGATGGCCATTCTGACGGGTGTGAGGTGGTATCGCATTGTAGTTTTAATTTTGCATTTCTCTAATAATAAGCAAGGTTGAGCATCGTTTCATGTGCTTTTGGGCCATCTGTATGTCCTCTTTGGAGAGGTGTCTCTTTAGATCTTTTTCCCATTTTTTGATTGGGTTGTTCATTTTTCCTGTGCTGAGTTGTCTGAGTTGCTTGTAGATTTTGGAGATCAATTCTTTGTCTGTTATTTAATTTTCTATGATTTTCTCCCACTATGTAGGGTATCTGTTCAGCTTTTTTGTAATTTCTTTTGCTATACAAAAACTTTTAAGTTTCATGAGGTCCCACGTGTTAATTTTTCTTTTTAGTTCTGCTATTCTAGTAGGTGGGTCAGAGAAGATTTTGCTTTGATTTATGTCCTTGAGGTTTTTGCCTATATTCTCCTCTAAGTGTTTGATTAGATCTTTAATCCATTTAGAGTTGATCTTTGTGTATGGTTTCAGGGAATGTTCCAACTTCATTTTTTTTTATATAGCTGTCCAATTTCCCTAGCACCATTTGTTAAAGAGGCCGTCTTTGTCCCATTTTATAGTTTCACCTCCTTTGTCAAAAATAAAGTACCCATAGGTGCGTGGATTTATCTCTGGGTTCTCTATCTTGTTCCATTGGTCTATAGTTTTGTTTTTGTGCCAGTACCATACTGTCTTGATGACTGTTGCTTTGTTGTATAGTCTGAAGTTAGGAAATCTGATTCCTCCAGCTCCGTTTTTCTTTCTCAGGATTGGTTTGGCTATTCGAGGTCTTTTGTGTTTCCATATGAACTGTGTTATTGTTTGGTCTAATTCTGTGAAAAATGACAATGGTAGTTGGAATAGGTATTGCATTGAATCTGTGGATGATATTTGGTGGTATGGTCATTTTCACAATATTGATTCTTCCAACCCAGGAACATGGAATATCTCTCCATCTGTTTAAGTCTTCGTTAATTTCTCTCATGAGTGTCTTGTAATTATCTGTGTACAATTCTTTTGTTGCTTTGGGTAGGTTTATTCCTAGGTATTTGATTCTTTTGTTTGCAACGGTGAAAGGGATTGCCTCTTTGATTTCGTTTTCTGATTTTTCATCGTTTGTGTATAGGAATGCCAGTGATTTCTGTGTGTTGACTTTGTATCCTGCAACATTGCTGAATTCGTTGATTAGCTCTAGTAGCTTTGTAACCGTGTCTTTGGGATTTTCTATGTATAATATCATGTCATCTGCAAAAGAGAGCTTGACTTCTTCCTTTTCAATCTGGATTCCTTTGATTTCTTTCTCTTCTCTATTGCTGTTGCTAGAAATTCCAGGACTATGTTGAATAACAGTGGTGAAAGTGGACACCCTGTCTTATTCCGTTTGGGGAAAGCTTTCATTTCACTAGGAGGTTCTTCCCTTTTATACAAAAACTTTTAAGTTTCATGAGGTCCCACGTGTTAATTTTTCTTTTTAGTTCTGCTATTCTAGTAGGTGGGTCAGAGAAGATTTTGCTTTGATTTATGTCCTTGAGGTTTTTGCCTATATTCTCCTCTAAGTGTTTGATTAGATCTTTAATCCATTTAGAGTTGATCTTTGTGTATGGTTTCAGGGAATGTTCCAACTTCATTTTTTTTTATATAGCTGTCCAATTTCCCTAGCACCATTTGTTAAAGAGGCCGTCTTTGTCCCATTTTATAGTTTCACCTCCTTTGTCAAAAATAAAGTACCCATAGGTGCGTGGATTTATCTCTGGGTTCTCTATCTTGTTCCATTGGTCTATAGTTTTGTTTTTGTGCCAGTACCATACTGTCTTGATGACTGTTGCTTTGTTGTATAGTCTGAAGTTAGGAAATCTGATTCCTCCAGCTCCGTTTTTCTTTCTCAGGATTGGTTTGGCTATTCGAGGTCTTTTGTGTTTCCATATGAACTGTGTTATTGTTTGGTCTAATTCTGTGAAAAATGACAATGGTAGTTGGAATAGGTATTGCATTGAATCTGTGGATGATATTTGGTGGTATGGTCATTTTCACAATATTGATTCTTCCAACCCAGGAACATGGAATATCTCTCCATCTGTTTAAGTCTTCGTTAATTTCTCTCATGAGTGTCTTGTAATTATCTGTGTACAATTCTTTTGTTGCTTTGGGTAGGTTTATTCCTAGGTATTTGATTCTTTTGTTTGCAACGGTGAAAGGGATTGCCTCTTTGATTTCGTTTTCTGATTTTTCATCGTTTGTGTATAGGAATGCCAGTGATTTCTGTGTGTTGACTTTGTATCCTGCAACATTGCTGAATTCGTTGATTAGCTCTAGTAGCTTTGTAACCGTGTCTTTGGGATTTTCTATGTATAATATCATGTCATCTGCAAAAAGAGAGAGCTTGACTTCTTCCTTTTCAATCTGGATTCCTTTGATTTCTTTCTCTTCTCTTATTGCTGTTGCTAGAAATTCCAGGACTATGTTGAATAACAGTGGTGAAAGTGGACACCCCTGTCTTATTCCTGATCTTAGAGGGAATGCTTTCATTTTTTCACTGTTAAGGATAAGGTTTGCTGTGGGCTTCTCATATATGGCTTTTATTATGTTGAGATAGGTTCCTTCTATGCCCATTTTCTGAAGAGTTTTTATCATAAATGGATGCTATACTTTGTCGAAGGCTTTTTCTGCATCTATGAGATGGTCATGTGATTTTTGTCTCTCAGTTTGTTGAGATGGTGTATCATATTGATTGATTTGTGGAAATTGAAGAATCCTTGCATGCCTGGGATGAACTCGACTTGATCATGATGTATGAGTTTTTTGATGTGTAGTTGAATTCTGTTTGCTAGGATTTTGTTGAGGATCTTGGCATCTAAGTTCATCAGAGAAATTGGTCTGTAATTTTCCTTTTTTGTGTTGTCTTTGCCTGGTTTGGGTATCAGGGTTATGGTGGCCTTGTAAAATGTGATTGGAATTTTCCTTCCTGTGCAACTTTTTGGAAGAGTTTTAGAAGGACAGGCATTAGCTCTTCTTTAAATGTTTGGTAGAATTTGCCTGTGAACCATCTGGCCCTGGGCTTTTATTTTGGGGTAGATTTTTAATCACAAATTCGATTTCTGAGCTTGTGATTGGGTTGTTCAAAGTTTCTGTTTCTTCCTGGCTCAGTCTTGGGAGATTAATCCTGTCCAAGAAACTGTCCATTTCTTCCAGGCTGTCCAGTCTCTTGCCATATAGCTGTTCATGATAGTCTCGTAGAATCCTTTGGATTTCTGCATGATTTGTTGTAACCTCTCCTTTTTCGTTTTTGATTTTGTTGGTCTGATTCTTCTCTCTCTTTTTCTTTATGAGTCTGGCCCATGGCTTGTCAATTTTGTTTACCTTTTCAAAGAACCAGCTTTTTGTTTTATTTATCTTTACTATAGTTTCTTTTGTTTCTTTCTCATTTATTTCTGCTCTGATCTTTATGATTTCTCTTCTTCTGCTGGCTTTGGGGTGCTTTTTCTTTCTTCTTTCTCCAATTTTTTTAATCGGAGGGTTAGGTCATCTGCTTCATATTTTCCTAGTTTCTTGAGGTGGGACTGTATTGCTATAAATTTCCCTCTTAGAATTGCTTTTGCAGTATCCCATAGGTTTTGCACTGTCGTGTGCTCATTGTCATTTTCTTCTAGGAATTGTTTAATTTCTCCTTTGATTTCCTCAATGATCAGTTGGTTTTTTAGGTATGTGTTGTTAAATCTCCATGTGTTTGTGTTTTTAAAGATTTTTCCCTGTAGTTGATCTCTATTCTCATTGTATTGTGGTCCGAGAAAATGGTTGATATAATTTCGGTTTTCTTGAATTGACTGAGGTTTGATTAGTGGCCCAAGATGTGGTCTATCCAGGAGAATGTTCCATGAGCACTTCAGAAAAAAGTGTATTCTTCTGCTTTTGGATGGAATGTCCTAAAGATATCGATGAGGTCCATCTTTTCTAGTGTGGCATTTAAGGCTTGTGTTTCTTTATTAATTTTCTGTTTGGATGGCCTGTCCATTGGTGTGAGAGGAGTGTTAAAATCTCCTACTATTACCGTGTTATTGTTGATTTCTTCTTTTATGTCTGAAAGTGTCTTCTGTATTGAGATGCCCCTGTGTTGGGTGCATAGATATTCATGACTGTTATGTCTTCCTCTTGGATAGATCCCTTAATCATGATGTAGTGACCTGCCTTGTCTCTTAGAATCTTCTTTACTTTAAAATCTATTTTGTCTGATATGAGGATTACTACTCCAGCTTTCTTTTGATTTCCATTTGCATGGAATATCTTTCCAGCCTCTCACTTTCAGTCTATGAGTGTCTCTAGGTCTGAAGTGGATCTCTTGTAAATAGCATATATATGGGTCTTGCTTCTGGATCCATTCATCCAGCCTGTGTCGTTTGGTTGGAGCATTTAATTCATTTGCATTCAAAGTAATTAACTATATGAATGTTCCTATTGTCATCTTCTTAGAAGTTTGGGGTTTGATTTGTTGGACTTCATCTACTCTTGCATTTATTGGCTATATCAGGCCGTTTAACACTTGTTGTAGGGCTGGTTTTGTGGTACAGAATTCTTTTAGTTTTTGTCTGTCTGAGAAGCTTTTGACTTCTCCATCGATTCTTAATGAGATTCTTGCTGAGTAGAGAAATCTTGGTTGGAGGTTATTCTCTTTTAGCCGTTTAAATGTGTCTTGCCATTCTCTTCTGGCCTGCAGGTTTTCTATTGAAAGATCCGCAGTTAGACGGATGGAGTTTCCTTTATATGTTATTTGTTGTTTGCTCCTAACTGCTTTTAGTAATCTGTCTTTATATTTAGTCTGCGTTAGTTTGATTAGAATGTGACTTGGTGTGTTTCTTCTGAGGTTTATCCTGTATGGAACACTTTGTGCTTCTTGGACTTGGTGGACTATTCCCTTTCCTATGCTGGGGAAGTTTTCTACTATAACCTCTTCAAGAATTTTTTCATAGACTTTCTTCCCCTCCTCTTCTTCTGGAACTCCTATAATTCCAATGTTGGTGCGTTGATATTGTCCCATAGGTCTCTGACAGTATCCTCAGTTCTTTTAATTCTTTCAGCTTTGTTCTGTTCTTCAGCACTTTTTTCCACCATTCTGTCTTCCAGCTCACTTATCCATTCTTCTGCCTCCGATACTCTACTGCTAAGACCTTCTATAGTATTTTTGAGTTCAACAATTGAGTTGGTAGTCTCTATTCGCTTGGTTTTCATTTCTTGCATGTCTCTTCTCAATGCACTAATTTCCTCTTATATTCTGTTTTCAGTGTTTTACATCCTCATAAGCATAGTTTTTCTGAATTCTCTTTCAGATAATTTGTCTATCTCCTCCTCTGTCATTTGAAGCTGTGTTTCTCTAGCTTGGTCCTTCATTTGTGCAGTGTTTCTCTGTCATTTCATTATTAGGTTAATTTTTGTTTCTTTGTGTGTGTCTGTGTGTATGGAGTTCTTTTTCCCACCAGGCTTCTTGGTTGAATTCTCTCTTCCTTTGGATTTCTGTCCTTGTAGAAGGGTTCAGTGGTTTGTATCTTGGGTGGTGTCAGGTCTTGTTTACAGGTGAATAATCTCTAGTGTTGTATGTTCTTTGATAGTGTGGGGTCTTGGAGTCAGGGCTTCCGCTCCGAGGATCCTTGGTTTGATGATTGGTCAGGGGGTATAGGCTCTATGTCTGGTTTGCTATGGTGTTCCATGATATTAGTTCAAATACTAGCATCTGAGGAACAAGAGATGCATTCCTGATGGGTGACAGTCATAAAAGCATGCAGATGCTTTCTAACATAGTCATAAGATATACATACATACATACACAGCAATAACCACGTCTAACCAGTCTTACAGAGATAAAGCATAGGAAAATTTTCTGGTAAACGACGCAATCAAAGATGATACTTGCCCGTTAAGCTCTGAATTAATTAAAATAGTGCCTGGAAGAATAGATCCGGGGCAAGGTCCTGGCTTGGACGATTTCATTGAAAGCAATTTTTAGCTAGGATATGTGTTGGGAGTGAGGAGGAGGAGAGTGTATGGGTAATGAGAAGGTAGACACTTTGTGCTTCTGGACTTGGTGGACTATTCCTTTCCTATGCTGGGAAGTTTTCTACTATAACCTCTTCAAGAATTTTTTCATAGACTTTCTTCCCCTCCTCTTCTTCTGGAACTCCTATAATTCCAATGTTGGTGCGTTGATATTGTCCCATAGGTCTCTGACAGTATCCTCAGTTCTTTTAATTCTTTCAGCTTTGTTCTGTTCTTCAGCACTTTTTTCCACCATTCTGTCTTCCAGCTCACTTATCCATTCTTCTGCCTCCGATACTCTACTGCTAAGACCTTCTATAGTATTTTTGAGTTCAACAATTGAGTTGGTAGTCTCTATTCGCTTGGTTTTCATTTCTTGCATGTCTCTTCTCAATGCACTAATTTCCTCTTATATTCTGTTTTCAGTGTTTTACATCCTCATAAGCATAGTTTTTCTGAATTCTCTTTCAGATAATTTGTCTATCTCCTCCTCTGTCATTTGAAGCTGTGTTTCTCTAGCTTGGTCCTTCATTTGTGCAGTGTTTCTCTGTCATTTCATTATTAGGTTAATTTTTGTTTCTTTGTGTGTGTCTGTGTGTATGGAGTTCTTTTTCCCACCAGGCTTCTTGGTTGAATTCTCTCTTCCTTTGGATTTCTGTCCTTGTAGAAGGGTTCAGTGGTTTGTATCTTGGGTGGTGTCAGGTCTTGTTTACAGGTGAATAATCTCTAGTGTTGTATGTTCTTTGATAGTGTGGGGTCTTGGAGTCAGGGCTTCCACTCCAAGGATCCTTGGTTTGATGATTGGTCAGGGGGTATAGGCTCTATGTCTGGTTTGCTATGGTGTTCCATGATATTAGTTCAAATACTAGCATCTGAGGAACAAGAGATGCATTCCTGATGGGTGACAGTCATAAAAGCATGCAGATGCTTTCTAACATAGTCATAAGATATACATACATACATACACAGCAATAACCACGTCTAACCAGTCTTACAGAGATAAAGCATAGGAAAATTTTCTGGTAAACGACGCAATCAAAGATGATACTTGCCCGTTAAGCTCTGAATTAATTAAAATAGTGCCTGGAAGAATAGATCCGGGGCAAGGTCCTGGCTTGGACGATTTCATTGAAAGCAATTTTTAGCTAGGATATGTGTTGGGAGTGAGGAGGAGGAGAGTGTATGGGTAATGAGAAGGAATAGATTCATCTTGGAAGGATTTTATAAGGTTACGTAGCCAAGATTAGTGTGTTGTATTGTTTAGTGTACTTGGAAGAAACTAGTGGAGACAGGAAGGTAGGAAATATTTATCTAGAGTGTAGTGGTAGATAGGAGAATGTTTTACATTTAGAACATAGAGGGAGGAAGCAGTGGCAAAGAGGAAAGAAAATTAGAATTTTCTAAGAATTAAAATTAAAAAAAAAAATTTAATTAAAAATCAAAAAACAAGAAATTAAAAATCAAAAAGGGAAGAAAAACTTAATAAGAAGAGACAGAAAAACCAAAACAAAAAAAACCAAAAAAAACCCGAAACCTTACCGATCAATCAAATAATCAAAACCATCCACAACAAATAAACAAACAAAAAAAGCTAAATACTGTCCCTGGTTTTTATCCTCTCATCTGTCTGGTGGAAGCCAATCTGCTCTCGATGGTGTTGTTTTGATGATGTAGCTTTTCCCTTACAGCACCAGTTGCTATGGTTTCTGTTTTTGTTTTCAGCCAAACAAAGGCTTTGGGGCAAGCTCAGGTGCTGGCCAGGGGGTGGGGGTGGTGGGGGGAGAAAGGGGGTTGGACTGATCCCATTCCATTGGCCGTGGGGAGGTCGCTGCGTGCACAGTCCTGTGTTGGAGGGGGGTGCCCCGACTCTACAGCGCATCAGCTGGTAACCTCCAATACTTGCCCTTCTCCCGGCTTCTTCCGCTGTGGGTGTAGCTATAGGGGTGCACGGGCTGCTCCGCCACTGGCATGCGCACACTGCAAGTTATGCATCCAAGTCCCAAAGGCAGGCACGTGCTTTCCCCTTCTGGCTCGAGCCCAGTCCCTGGTCAGCAATCCGTGGGCGACATCCCCTCTCCGTTCAGCAAGACCCCCACTAGGAGTGTTTGAACTTACCCGGTGCCAGGCGGAAAGTCACAATTTTTGCCCAGCCAAGAGGCGCAATTTTCGTGGTGGTCACTCCCTGTTCAGCTCTATCCAGGTCCCTAGGCAGTTCCCCGCAGGGAACTTCCTAATTGCGTTCTGCCCGGCCCCTCTCCAGTATCTTAACTTTGCAGTGTCTTAATTTCTGCCAGCAATCCGGGTGGATTCTTGGAATTTTCACACTGAGCGCTACCCTCTCTCCCCTGACGCTCTACTCAGGCCCCCTTTTAGGGCACTTCCTAGCGCACTCTCCATCTGTCCAGTCAGGCATGGGGGTTTGCATAGAGCGTTCTCAGAACAGTAGCTCTGGGAAAGTTCTGGCTGTTCTCTCTTTGACCCTCTCTGACTTAAGGTGTTCTTCTGTCGTCTAGCGGCTGGTTTGTTGGTGGTATTTCATTTCTTGATTAGTTCTGGTGATTCTGTTGAGTAGCTGGTGAAATCTTCCCTTCATTCCTCCGCCATCTTGGCCCTCTCCCCCCAAAATGATTTTTTACTGTGGGTCACATGCAAATAAATGTATTTACTGGGAAAATACATTAAAGCTAATATTATGTTACTTATTTCATTCCTATGGATGGAAATCAAGTAATAACATTGTATTATTTTATGATTTTTCAAATTTATTGGCCAATATTCTACGCAATCTTTGTGAACAAACTAACTATATATGTCAAGTCAAATGTTATCAGCAACATCAGCATTTAAATCAAGAATGTAAAGGACTGTTCTGTTAAAATCTGTTGAGGTAAAAGTCAGCAACAAATCTTTTATTTCTGAAAGCACTTTATCGTCCTGCATAATGTGATTTTAATATATTTATCTGGGTTTGATAAGATATTAAAATAAAATGAGAACACATCTCTTTAATGTTGGTGTACAAGGGAAGTTTCTCCTGTGCACTTTAACCCAGAAGTTTATTAATCATTCTAAAGCTTTTGTCAAAAGGAGAATGCAGCATAATGATGCAATTACGACCTTGGATATCTGGGGTCTATTTTCAGTTTTCTGTCTTGCTTGTGTTTAATGATTTAGAAAGTCACTAAACTTTACTGTGGTAGATTTTTTTTTTTTTTTAATTACAGAGTACTCCAATTAGAGGGACCCATGCTACTCATGTTCAGCAATGATTAATCCAATTCCCATGAGTCAAGGGAATTCCTGGTGATGATGGGCAATGTTGGTTGGCTTCAAATGTATTGCTTACTGGTCACATTGACTATGATGCCCTGATTGTTTCTGTTCCATTTTTCAAAAATCTCTTTGCACTTTCGTCTATTTCTAGAATTAATTTATTCATATTACATTATATGATTGTCATGAATATTATCTGATTTCCCACTGCAGTATTCTTGCCTGGAGAATCCCATGGACAGATGGGCCTGAGGGTCACAAAGAGGAGGACGTGACTGAAGTGACGTAGCACACATGTGCACATACACAACCAGTGCCAATACTTCATAGAAGGTTGACTGTATGTATAGACATACACATAAAAGTTTAGTCAATGTGATGCTGTAACATCTTAAGTGAGCTCTGTGAAAACTCAGGTAGGATACTTTAAATATTACTACCTATATATATATATATATATATCAAGGATTTTCCAATTTAACAGCAAATCATGATAAAGTAGTAGTTCCCAAGTTGGATTGCGTTTTTCTTTGAAGACTATATATGACCACTGCTCAACTGAATACTATCTAAAAATGTCAGACAGAATGTCCTTACAGAGCATTGTGACTACATAAGCAATTCTAAGAATGTAAATTTTATTAAATATTTCATAACATCACCTAATATATATTTCACTTTTTAATCTATCAATTTTATTTCTCTTCCACAGGAATGAAAACTGCATAAGGTCATGGAGCTTGTATTGTTTTGTATATAACTGCATCTCCAGTGCCTTAGAGTATCTGTCAAATAATCTCATTTGTAAATATTTGTTGAATGAATGAATATATGTGAAGGAAATTCTGATGTGTCAGTATTTGAGTTTCTAACATTTGGTCAGGGCTTAGAAACAGGCATGGTATAATTAGGAGTTGTAGTTTTTGTTATATGGATCAATACAAGTATATATCTATGCTTTATAAATAAACTTTTAATAAATTACAGTAAAATATGCTCATATTAGATTCCATAAAAAGAGAAGTATGTATCATTGTCTATAACTCTGCCTTTATTTTATTCAGGCTACCTTTTATTGCCCTTAATAAGCTTTTGAATGTATTTATCAGCTTCTCAGATTCAATTTGTTTCAAATGAATTGATAATAATCAAATAACAGGTAATATTATTTCTAAATGCTAAAATTGTACACATTTGGCTAGGAGAAGCTCTCAACAGTGACATCTTACTCTTTCACTCGTACTTTAGTATTTTAGCAACAGGATATTCTCAACCTTTCCCCATTTTATTCATCCCACGGCATGGAACTGGGACTTTCAAGACAGTCTTGACTTCCTTTGCTGGAAAATATTAGCAGAGGACTGAAGGCTCACTGATGACTTGGTAATGGTAAGTGTTTTGCCCCTGATGCTGCTACTGAGGCAATTCTGAGTGAAATAACTTGAAAAATGCTTCCTTTCTGGTTATGAGCTGACATTGATTTTACAAATTTAATGTATCATACTGTTACCTGCTTTTTAATAATATGTGGTTTCATTGATTACCAAAGTTTCCTCTACATTGACATTTTGCACATCAGATGTCAGGCTGAATTAGCAACATAGACAACCTAGGACACAGGAGATAAAATAAGAGCCAGAGACCATGACTAGACCACTGGGATATAAATGTGATTTAAAGTTTCTCTGGCTAAATCTCTATCAAATACCAGCCCTTTTTTCCTGCCCTTGACAGTCACTATCACTTTCACCTTCCTTCATTTTGTTTTTCTATAGCAGATAAAAAGCATTATATATGTGTTATTTATTTCCTTCATTGGAATCTAAGCTCTATGAAGAGATTACATTCAGTTTTGTTCACCATTGCATTCCCATTGCCTAAAAAGTACTTGGCACATAATATAGTTCCTTGTTAAATAACTGTTAAATAAAAAAATTTATTTTTCCCTTATAAAATCCATAGGCTGGATGCTTTCACCAATATATATATATATTAAAAGTGAAAAGAGTTGAAGGTAAGAAAGTAGCTAAGTCATATTGTGCTTTAGGACAAGGGAAGAACAGTCCAAAATGTTGGCTGAGAAGAATTCTCAGGAGAAAAAAAAAAATGAGAAGATCAAAATGAAACCAAGATATTACAGAAGCTAAAGAAAAAGGAATCCTAAATTAGATTTTATAGTTATTAGATCAAATGCACATAATGGTCAAGAAAAGAAAAAAAATTTCCCATTACGTTTGGCATAATGCAGCGGTGTTTTAAATCTGGCAAGAGCAATGTCAGTGCAGTAGTGAGAATGAAGCCAAGTTCTAGATTTGGAAGAGTGAATGGAAAGTCAGACCTTAAACAGAACACATATTTAGCATTTCCTCAAAAAGTTTGGTATAAAGGAGAGGATGGGGATGTGGGGACTCTGAAACATTTCTGTGCCTTTCCTTATTTTAAAAGAGAGTGATTTCAATATGCTTTATATTACAGGAGCAAAGATTAATTAAGTATTAGGAGATGAGAAGAGAAGGGGATGATTGATGGTTCAAGATCTCTGAAGGACAAAGTAGGTCTGAAATTCAAAGCCTCAGAAAACAATAACTATAAAATAACAAGGGCACATTTCTGAGCACAGAGAGCAGGCTAATTGGTAGTATAAGAAGAATAATTGGGGAGGATTTCCAAGTGACAGAACTGACTTCTTACTAATTCCCAGGGAAGCTGAAAACAAGGTCTCATGCCAAGAGTGTGGGAGAAAAGACAGAAGGACATCTCTAAGAGACACCAGAGATGAGAAAGCATGGCTTTTGGAATCTAGACAGGAAATTTACACAGGGACAGATAGAAGTATTTAAGAAGGACCAGCATGGAGCTCTGTGGTATGGTTGAAATGACATTTGTACTGACACAGTTTTATAAGAGTGAGTCATGGTCTTTGTTCTCTTTTGTATTAGAGAGTGAGAGCTTAGGAATTAGATTTTCAGAATATTCAGTTTCGGGTTAATCTATCATAACAAGGTGTATATTTTCTAAAGAAGAGGAATGATGATGGAATTGATGGTTTTGATAAAATCAAAGAGAACCAAAAGCAAGAAGTTGAAAAGCCGAAAGGGTGAGATATAGTACCAGAGAAAAATACTGAGAGGCAAAAACGTTTCAAAGGTAAATATTTTGGTAGTGAAAAATTTCCGAGCTTGTTCATAGGAATGTTTTACAGATGAAAATATAAGTATTTTTATCTGTAATGGAAATTGAGAGGTGCAGAAATTGTGAAATCGGAATGTGAAATGGGTCAAGGACAACACATATAAAGTTTTCAAATTCCAGTTTCAATTTTACCATAGGACAATGAAACAGATGTAATTTTAATTTCAATTCTTGAAGTGTCTCACCGAGTCTCATAGAATTGGCTGACTTACCAAACTCAGAGTTGGCATATGGCAGAAATGAGATTCAGGCTTAGGTCATTATTAGGGATTATAGCAACACTACTGTACTGACAAACTCAAGCTGGATTATGTTTTGTGTTTGGGGTACAGTGCTATATGTTGGCCTTTTTCCAAGGTTTGCAAAAGTGTGTTAATGAATGTTGACTGGCTTCTCTGCAGAACTCAACTCAGTAAGGAAGAAAAACAGGCAGGATCCAAGATGATATACTTGTGCACTTTGGGACAGTTCATTTAACTATAAAATAACAAGGGCACATTTCTGAGCACAGAGAGCAGGCTAATTGGTAGTATAAGAAGAATAATTGGGGAGGATTTCCAAGTGACAGAACTGACTTCTTACTAATTCCCAGGGAAGCTGAAAACAAGGTCTCATGCCAAGAGTGTGGGAGAAAAGACAGAAGGACATCTCTAAGAGACACCAGAGATGAGAAAGCATGGCTTTTGGAATCTAGACAGGAAATTTACACAGGGACAGATAGAAGTATTTAAGAAGGACCAGCATGGAGCTCTGTGGTATGGTTGAAATGACATTTGTACTGACACAGTTTTATAAGAGTGAGTCATGGTCTTTGTTCTCTTTTGTATTAGAGAGTGAGAGCTTAGGAATTAGATTTTCAGAATATTCAGTTTCGGGTTAATCTATCATAACAAGGTGTATATTTTCTAAAGAAGAGGAATGATGATGGAATTGATGGTTTTGATAAAATCAAAGAGAACCAAAAGCAAGAAGTTGAAAAGCCGAAAGGGTGAGATATAGTACCAGAGAAAAATACTGAGAGGCAAAAACGTTTCAAAGGTAAATATTTTGGTAGTGAAAAATTTCCGAGCTTGTTCATAGGAATGTTTTACAGATGAAAATATAAGTATTTTTATCTGTAATGGAAATTGAGAGGTGCAGAAATTGTGAAATCGGAATGTGAAATGGGTCAAGGACAACACATATAAAGTTTTCAAATTCCAGTTTCAATTTTACCATAGGACAATGAAACAGATGTAATTTTAATTTCAATTCTTGAAGTGTCTCACCGAGTCTCATAGAATTGGCTGACTTACCAAACTCAGAGTTGGCATATGGCAGAAATGAGATTCAGGCTTAGGTCATTATTAGGGATTATAGCAACACTACTGTACTGACAAACTCAAGCTGGATTATGTTTTGTGTTTGGGGTACAGTGCTATATGTTGGCCTTTTTCCAAGGTTTGCAAAAGTGTGTTAATGAATGTTGACTGGCTTCTCTGCAGAACTCAACTCAGTAAGGAAGAAAAACAGGCAGGATCCAAGATGATATACTTGTGCACTTTGGGACAGTTCATTTGAGTATGGAAAAACTTGTGTCATATTGAGTTAAGATCATAGTGATGCTGTTAATGAAATGAAGAAAAAAAAGAGATAAAGAAAAATGTGTGATAAACCTTATATAGTAGAGATTCGTCTTGGCTACTAGAATACCTTTGCCTCTGTCCTTGTATGCATTCCTCTGTTCTTAGGAGAAATAAAGAGCAAAAACTTAGAAAGCTGTATCTTAAAGATAATAACATAAGAATGGAGAAACAAAATACCCTGGAGGTTTGTGTCAAAGCAAAACATACGGAATGTTAGGACCAAGTAATAAAGGACAATGGAGGGATGGAAGGCTTCAGAGATCAAAGAAATGAGGTACAGAAACAGGATGGAACAGGGAACATCAACAGGAATCCTAACTTTGGATTATCCCCTAGGTAAGAGTTATTCTTTTTCTAGTAGGTTTTTTCAGTAGTCTTGTATGAATGTGACAGTTGGATCATAAGAAGGCTGAGCACCAAAGAATTGATGCTTTCAAATTGTTCTCCTAGAGAAGACTCGTAAGAGTCGCTTGAACTCCAAGGAAATCAAACCAGTCAATCATAAAGAAAATCAACCCTGAATATTCACTGGAAAGACTGTTCTAAACCTGAAGCTCCAATACTGTGGCCACCTGATGCAAAGAGCCAACACATTGAAAGAGACCCTGATGCTGGGAAAGATTGAAGGCAAAAGGAGAAGAGGGTGGTAGAGGATGAGACAGTTAGAAAGCATCACTGACTGAAAGGACATGAATTTGAGCAAACTCCAGGAGATAATAGAGGACAGAAGAGCCTAGCATGCTACAATATACTGGATCTCAAAGAGTTTGATCTTACTTAGCTACTGAAAAGCAACAAGAATTATTCTTTCTTTACAAACACAAATACTAAAGATCTTGAATGAATAGTTACTTTATTCTAAGTTGCTTAGCTAATTAGAAATAGAGCCAAGGTTCACATTCAGATGGTTATCATAGTTGACTAGCTGTTAACATGCTAACCCATTTGAAAAGGGAAAAACCCTCAGACTAAAGTAAGGAAGAAAAACAGGCAGGATCCAAGATGATATACTTGTGCACTTTGGGACAGTTCATTTGAGTATGGAAAAACTTGTGTCATATTGAGTTAAGATCATAGTGATGCTGTTAATGAAATGAAGAAAAAAAAGAGATAAAGAAAAATGTGTGATAAACCTTATATAGTAGAGATTCGTCTTGGCTACTAGAATACCTTTGCCTCTGTCCTTGTATGCATTCCTCTGTTCTTAGGAGAAATAAAGAGCAAAAACTTAGAAAGCTGTATCTTAAAGATAATAACATAAGAATGGAGAAACAAAATACCCTGGAGGTTTGTGTCAAAGCAAAACATACGGAATGTTAGGACCAAGTAATAAAGGACAATGGAGGGATGGAAGGCTTCAGAGATCAAAGAAATGAGGTACAGAAACAGGATGGAACAGGGAACATCAACAGGAATCCTAACTTTGGATTATCCCCTAGGTAAGAGTTATTCTTTTTCTAGTAGGTTTTTTCAGTAGTCTTGTATGAATGTGACAGTTGGATCATAAGAAGGCTGAGCACCAAAGAATTGATGCTTTCAAATTGTTCTCCTAGAGAAGACTCGTAAGAGTCGCTTGAACTCCAAGGAAATCAAACCAGTCAATCATAAAGAAAATCAACCCTGAATATTCACTGGAAAGACTGTTCTAAACCTGAAGCTCCAATACTGTGGCCACCTGATGCAAAGAGCCAACACATTGAAAGAGACCCTGATGCTGGGAAAGATTGAAGGCAAAAGGAGAAGAGGGTGGTAGAGGATGAGACAGTTAGAAAGCATCACTGACTGAAAGGACATGAATTTGAGCAAACTCCAGGAGATAATAGAGGACAGAAGAGCCTAGCATGCTACAATATACTGGATCTCAAAGAGTTTGATCTTACTTAGCTACTGAAAAGCAACAAGAATTATTCTTTCTTTACAAACACAAATACTAAAGATCTTGAATGAATAGTTACTTTATTCTAAGTTGCTTAGCTAATTAGAAATAGAGCCAAGGTTCACATTCAGAAGTTAGTCAGTCTATAATGTCCAGACCTGTACCTGGGTATTTAGCTTTTATAAAAGTTACACTGAAGGACTTCCTTGGTGGTCCAGTCATTAGGATTCCACACTCCCAACTCAGGGGGCCTGGGTTCCATCCCTGGTCAGGGAACTAGATCCCACATGCTGCAACTAAGATCCAGTACAGTCAAATAAAAATATAAATAAATAAAATATATTTTTAAAAGTTACACTGAGTTTGATTTGATTTCATGCAGGAAGTACTATTGTTTAGATAAACGTCTTGTCAGAGTAAGCATCATGTTGGTATAGAAGAGATGGCAAAATAAGACTTATGTCAGATGGAATCAGCTGGCATGTATATAATTTTCTAACACGGGCAATGTTCAATTTTTTAGAGTAATTTTAATTTTTTGCTGTCTACATATAACATCTTTGGAATATATTATGCTCTGAAATGTATGCTTTTTTAAACTTATCAGCATGTTCAAATAGATAATATATTCCGTAGCAATCTCTGGAGTTATAATTTTAGTACATTTAAAATATTTTCAATAATATTAGCTTATTAACAACAGCTTACAGTTTTTCTTATTCCACATTTATCTCATTCTTATTTGTGTTCAATTTTCAAAACAGAGTTTTTGCAATTCAAGCTATTTGATTTTGAAAATTAACTCATTCGTTTCGCAGAGAAACGTGCTACCTCTCTCTCTTCAAACAGTTTGTAAAGGTGCTATCTAGTTCTCTACTAATATCAATAGTTTTTATAATGCCTACATTCAGAAAGAGTTTGTGGATATTCTACAATAGAACAAAATTTTATTAGAAAGCCTTTACATCTTCTCCTTCACATCTCCAGTCCCATCCCTGGCTTGAATCCTGTGGGAGGCAGAGATACACACTTCATTTTACTGCATAATACACTGCAATTCTAATCTCACTTTTGGGACAGTGATGCAGTCTTCGGCTAGAGCTGCCTGTTTCCATCAATTAGTGGAATGGTATTTCAGCACATTTCAATTTAATGGAAAAACTAATTTTTCTTCTATAATGAAATTTGTTTCTCTCTGCTGAGTTCTCTAGGTAATACATAAGGCTGTAAACTTTTCTGATATTGAAAACAAATACAAATAAAGCAAGTGAAAAAATATGGACCAATTACTGCTAGTTCAAAATTTACATTCAATATGAACACTATTCTAAAAATTTAAGACAGGGCAACAATCAGCATACCCAGAATATGGTCGCAATTATCCACAAGAGCTATTTAGACAGAAGTGTGACATTATAAACAGGGTAGTTGATGTTTCAGATGAAATTTGCAGGATAAAGGAGTTATACTCAAATAATATGATCAACTTGAAAATGGACACCTAACTGAATCATCCATAATGCATGAGCCAGAGTTAATGGAACAGTCCAGTGCATTTCCAATAAGCATCTTACACATTTCCATTGACTTAATGAATCATAAGGAAATGTATTAATTACTTGGTACTGAATGATGTGTAATGATTTGAAGGCAAGCAATAAAGCTGTTATTAGTTGCAGGCAATATAATTAGCTGTATGAATCATTTCCAGTGTTGCTTATCAAAGGAATCACTTGGGACAGGTTGCCAGATAACATACAGGATTTTCAGTAAAATCTGAATTTTAGATAAATAATGAATAACTTTGTTATATCCCTTTTATTTTTGTGTGGGATATGCTTATTCTAAAACACTATTTTTTAATCACGATTAAAAATTAACTGTATTTTGCTTGCTAAATCTCATGTTTTTATTTGATAAACATAACTGGAGAGTTTCAGCTCCTTCACTACCATTAAGTATTAAAACATCAAATCTTTTAAGGTGCTAAAATTGTGAATTATCTAATATATAATACCTTCAGCAGTGATTCTAATAAGTAAGTGACAAAAATTGATCATATTTACTTATATCAACAATAATAAATTGAACATAGAAATTACAATAGAAAAGTAAGATATAATGAATTACCAGAAACCCAGAAACTAAAGTATGTCAATAGCTTGTAAATACTACCTTGGAAAGACTATAAGACCTCCAATGGAGAAAAGTGATTAAATTGTATTAAAAGACACAGATTAAGATACTTTGTACTCTTAGACAAGATGATTTCTCTCTGCTGAGTTCTCTAGGTAATACATAAGGCTGTAAACTTTTCTGATATTGAAAACAAATACAAATAAAGCAAGTGAAAAAATATGGACCAATTACTGCTAGTTCAAAATTTACATTCAATATGAACACTATTCTAAAATTTAAGACAGGGCAACAATCAGCATACCCAGAATATGGTCGCAATTATCCACAAGAGCTATTTAGACAGAAGTGTGACATTATAAACAGGGTAGTTGATGTTTCAGATGAAATTTGCAGGATAAAGGAGTTATACTCAAATAATATGATCAACTTGAAAATGGACACCTAACTGAATCATCCATAATGCATGAGCCAGAGTTAATGGAACAGTCCAGTGCATTTCCAATAAGCATCTTACACATTTCCATTGACTTAATGAATCATAAGGAAATGTATTAATTACTTGGTACTGAATGATGTGTAATGATTTGAAGGCAAGCAATAAAGCTGTTATTAGTTGCAGGCAATATAATTAGCTGTATGAATCATTTCCAGTGTTGCTTATCAAAGGAATCACTTGGGACAGGTTGCCAGATAACATACAGGATTTTCAGTAAAATCTGAATTTTAGATAAATAATGAATAACTTTGTTATATCCCTTTTATTTTTGTGTGGGATATGCTTATTCTAAAACACTATTTTTTTAATCACGATTAAAAATTAACTGTATTTTTGCTTGCTAAATCTCATGTTTTTATTTGATAAACATAACTGGAGAGTTTCAGCTCCTTCACTACCATTAAGTATTAAAACATCAAATCTTTTAAGGTGCTAAAATTGTGAATTATCTAATATATAATACCTTCAGCAGTGATTCTAATAAGTAAGTGACAAAAATTGATCATATTTACTTATATCAACAATAATAAATTGAACATAGAAATTACAATAGAAAAGTAAGATATAATGAATTACCAGAAACCCAGAAACTAAAGTATGTCAATAGCTTGTAAATACTACCTTGGAAAGACTATAAGACCTCCAATGGAGAAAAGTGATTAAATTGTATTAAAAGACACAGATTAAGATACTTTGTACTCTTAGACAAGATGATTTAATGTTTTGAAATGTCAATATTCCAGAAGTTTTCCTTAAATTCATTGCAGTTCCAATCAGATTCTGTGGGTATATTATTTAGGGTGAATTCTCAAGCTATTCTGATTATTCTAAAACACATTCTAAGACAAATGTAGGCAAATGAAGTCATCAGAGAATTAAGTTGACTCTGAGTGAGAAGTGCATAGTGGAGGGTATTGAGAACTTTCCTGTCAGGTTGTAATATAAATGACAGGACCACTGGAGTAAAAACTTACTGTTAATATTACTAGGAAAGTCAAGTGCTACGTTACCAGACGATGACTTCAAAGTTAGAAAATTTGTGTATCTTAAAGACAGAACTACCAAGTTGTAGAGACAGAATTGATTATGTAGTAAATAGTGCTTTGAAGTCTTGCTTAAGTAGGGAAAAATGCCAAAATTGTATATAAGTGGATTTCTGCAGGACTGAAGACTAAAATATGACAAAGATAACTATAAATAGAACTAAAAAATAGAAAAGAAAAAGAAAATGATTTTATGGAGATAATGGGTTGTATTGAATGAGCACTAACCAAAAGGTAAAAATTGATATAAAATTCTAAACAGTGACATAACCTCAGAGAGAAGGTACAGAGAGCTTACAACATTTGAAATTGATGTGAGACCAGTATCTAGAAAGTATAAGAAATTCCTACAAGTCAGGCTTCCCTGGTAGCACAGCAGTAAAGAGTTCACCTGCCAATGCAGGAGGCACAAGTTTGATCCCTGATCCTGGAAGATTCCACATGCTACAGAATAACTCAACCTGTGAGCCACAATTATTGAGCCTGTGCTCTAGAGCCTAGGAGCCACAACTATTGAGCCCATGTGCCACAAGTGCTGAAGCCTGTGGGCCCTAGAGCCTGAGTTCCACAACAAGAGAAGTCATGGCAACAAGAAGGTTGCTTACCTCAACTAGAAAGTAGCCACCACTCCCTGCAACTAGAGAAGAGCATGTAGCAGCAGTGAAAACTCAGAATATCTCACAAAATAATAAAAAAAATAAAATTATTATTTTTTTTTTTAATTATTGCTTTATTTATCTTAATTTGGCTGCACTGGGTCTTAGTTCTGACATGTGGGATCTAGTTCCTTGACTAGGGATCAAACCCGAGCCCCTTGCATTAGAAGCACAGAGTCTTAACCACTGGACCACCAGGGAAATCCTAATAAATAAAATTATTTTTAAAAAAAGAAGTTCCTACAAGTCAATGAGGAAAAAAATTAAAACCATAAGTGATAATTGAACAAAGGACTTCAACAAGTGACTCACAAATAGATAAACGCAAATGGATAATCTGTAAAAAATACATTCAATTTATAAGTCACATAAATCTCAATTAAAATAGAAGAATATTACCTGTAGCACTAATTTACAGATTAAAAATGGAAAATTAAGTGACATACTGAGGTATGTCACTTATTTTATTTATTCCTCTTTACTTTGATTCAAACTACTGACAGAGTTACAGAGGCCTGGGACTAGTTTTCTAACTTTTTGAGATCACTTAAACTTTTTGCTCACTGGAAGAATATCAAGACACTTCCATTCATACATATGATAAAATCCATATCAAAGTCTTTTCTATGGTTTTCTTTGGTTACAGTTGCCTACATTTTGAAAATGTTATGTGAAACTTCACATGAAAATTATTTTGCTGGAGATATCTTTTTATCATAAATCTTTGTTTATTTCTTTAGCCTATCAGCTTTATTCATTTTTTTTATATTGTTGCATCTATATTTTTGTCAGCTGGAGAATTGCATTAAATATTAAATACATGTTTTACTTCTAATTCCATCTATCTGAATAAAACAAGCAGAATAAAATTTTCCTAGAAGTTTCTGTATCATTGTAAGATGCCTCCTTAGTTTTGAATAAAGTGAAACATAATGATGATTGCACGAAAACGGGAACATTCACACAAAGCTATTCACTATATATTTCTATTTAACATTTTGATTTCTATCCTGGTAAATCAATAGTTTCTTGGATGTTCTTTGGTTCTTAGTAAATAGCACAATATTCCTCTAAGACTAAAACTTATTATAAGTATTTATAACAAGGGAATTGAGACATTGTTAATCAAAGACAGTCAACCCAGCACAGTTGATCATGTTTAATTAGATCCAAGAATAGAGAAAAATAAATATTAATATCATTTTCTAAGCTTTTATAGTGGAACAAAAATGTCCCAGAAAGCAATATCCACTTAGGTCCCTACACACTAGTGATACCTCTTCTTCATAATTGATTTCATTCTTATAATAATCAAAAATAATGTACACTATACCATAGGAATATTTATGTGAATAAAAGATTACACTAATGGATAGGTCTCATTCCTTCATTTACATTGAATTTACTGAAATGTTTGGATCTTCATAGATAGGAGAAAAGATCTTGGGTTATTTTCACTTAAATTTTCTACCTTTATATTCCATATCTTTTATCCTAATCTCTATATCAATGCTCTTTTTCTGATTTTGCATTTCATGTCAAAAATATATTATTTTATATTCAATAGCAAAAGTATTAAAAATTACTTAAATACTTGAACCTGAAAGCTTTATTTTTTGTGATTTCCTATATTTTCCTTATTCCTTAGTGATCCAAGCAAATGCATTATATTTAGCTTCATTCACCATCACATCTGTGCAAAACTGGGTACAGCTTCCCAAATTAGAGTATGTGCCACAAAAACAGAACTACAGACCAATGGAACAAGATAGAGAACCCAGAGATAAACCCACGCACCTATGGGTACCTTATTTTTGACAAAGGAGGAGAAACTATAAAATGGGACAAAGACATCTTCTTCAACGAATGGTGCTGGGAAAATTGGACAGCTACATGCAAATGAAGATGGAACATTCCCTGACACCATGCACAAAGATCAACTCAAAATGGATTAAAGACCTAAATGTAAGACCAGAAACCATCAAACTCTTAGAGGAGAATATAGGCAGAACAATCAAGGACAAAAATCAAAGCAAGATCGTCTCTGACCCACCTACTAGAATAGTGGAACTAAAAAGAAAAATGAACACGTGGGACCTAATGAAACTGAAAAGCTTTTGTACAGCAATAGAAATTACAATAAAGCTGAAGTTTCGGATTCTTTTATAGACATAAAACTTATTATAAGTATTTAAAACAAGGGAATTGGGACATTGTTAATCAAAGACAGTCAACCCAGCACAGTTGATCATGTTTAATTAGATCCAAGAATAGAGAAAAATAAATATTAATATCATTTTCTAAGCTTTTATAGTGGAACAAAAATGTCCCAGAAAGCAATATCCACTTAGGTCCCTACACACTAGTGATACCTCTTCTTCATAATTGATTTCATTCTTATAATAATCAAAAATAATGTACACTATACCATAGGAATATTTATGTGAATAAAAGATTACACTAATGGATAGGTCTCATTCCTTCATTTACATTGAATTTACTGAAATGTTTGGATCTTCATAGATAGGAGAAAAGATCTTGGGTTATTTTCACTTAAATTTTCTACCTTTATATTCCATATCTTTTATCCTAATCTCTATATCAATGCTCTTTTTCTGATTTTGCATTTCATGTCAAAAATATATTATTTTATATTCAATAGCAAAAGTATTAAAAATTACTTAAATACTTGAACCTGAAAGCTTTATTTTTTGTGATTTCCTATATTTTCCTTATTCCTTAGTGATCCAAGCAAATGCATTATATTTAGCTTCATTCACCATCACATCTGTGCAAAACTGGGTACAGCTTCCCAAATTAGAGTATGTGCCACAAAAACAGAACTACAGACCAATGGAACAAGATAGAGAACCCAGAGATAAACCCACGCACCTATGGGTACCTTATTTTTGACAAAGGAGGAGAAACTATAAAATGGGACAAAGACATCTTCTTCAACGAATGGTGCTGGGAAAATTGGACAGCTACATGCAAATGAAGATGGAACATTCCCTGACACCATGCACAAAGATCAACTCAAAATGGATTAAAGACCTAAATGTAAGACCAGAAACCATCAAACTCTTAGAGGAGAATATAGGCAGAACAATCAAGGACAAAAATCAAAGCAAGATCGTCTCTGACCCACCTACTAGAATAGTGGAACTAAAAAGAAAAATGAACACGTGGGACCTAATGAAACTGAAAAGCTTTTGTACAGCAATAGAAATTACAATAAAGCTGAACAGACACCCCACAGAGTTGGAGAAAATCATAGCAAATGAAACAACAGACAAAGAATTAATCTCCAAAATCTACAAGCAACTCAGACAACTCAGCACTGGAAAAATGAACAACCCAATCAAAAAATGGGAAGAGGACCTAAACAGGCACCTCTCCAAAGAGGACATACAGATGGCCCAAAAACACATGAAACGATACTCGACTTCACTTATAATTAGAGAAATGCAAATCAAAACTACAATGAGATATCACCTCACACCTGTCACAATGGCCATCATCCACAAATCAGCAGACAATAAAAGCTAGAGAGGGTGTGGAGAAAAGAGAACATTCCTGCATTGCTGGTGGGAATGTAGATTGATACAGCCACTATGGAAGACAGTATGGAGATTCCTTAACAAACAAAAAATAGAAGCACCATACGACCCAGCAATCCCACTCTTAGGCTTATACCCTGATGAAATCAAATCTGAAAGAAGCACCTGTACCCCAATGTTCATTGCAGCTCTCTATACAATAGCTAGAACATGGAAGCAACCTAGATGCCCGTAGATGAGAGAATGGATACAAAAGCTCTGGTACATATATCCAATGGAATACTACACAGTTGTAAAGAGAAATGCAGAAGACTCAGCCCTAATGAGGTGGCTGAATCTAGAACGTATCATAAAAAGTGAAGTCAGTCAGAAAGAGAAAGACAAATACAGTATACCTACACATATATATGGAATCTAGCAGGATGGTGATGATGGCAAACACAGTGAAGCGATGGAAAGACAGACATGAACAGTGGACATATGGACATTGTGGGGAAGAAACAGAGGGTGGGAGGCATAAAGGAAGTAGCATGAAGGCCTGTACTATCATATATGAAGAAAATAGCTATAGTCATTGCTCTGTGAGAAAAGGAGATCCTTCAGGGGTGCTGTGTGATGGTCAGGAGGGGTGGGAAGAGGGGGATATATATATGACCAATCTGGGAACATACATATCTGTAAACAACCAAACTCTGTAAAAGTTAAAAGCAAAATAAAAGTTAAAAAAAAAAAAATAGAGTATGTGCCATACAATGCAAAATTAAACTGTATAACCTTTCACAAATAAGAAATGGTGAAATGTGAGTGAAACGTTAGACAGAAGGAACAGTGAGACCAGCAGGCCGTTTAAGCTACAGTATACACATAGTGCTTTTAAAAAATGATTATGCCATTATATGCTCTTTACTTCTACTGTGTCATAATTGTCTTACATCTCAAGTCATTAATTAAAGAAGTCTAAGAGAAGAAACTGCCTGAATTAAGTAATTTGAGTCTGGAAAGAGTTTCTTAAATACATTTAGGTGAACTTATCAGTTACTCTCTTCTACTTACACTGTCTAAGGATTGACTTTGTGGTAGAAGAGACAGTATTGTAACACTTTTAATTCAACAAGGATGATTATGTAATTTTATGAAAAGTACAGAGTAACAAAGTACTTGCCATAGAAAAGAATTTTCATGTTTAAAGTATATTTTCTGTGTTTTTTTTAAAAACAACCTGAGCCACATTAGTTTCATACTTGTAATACATTCATTTTCCACATTAAGAATTTAATTTCTCTTAATTTCAAAAAGTATGAAAGTGAACAATTAGAAAAAATCAGTATCAAACAATGAGGTAAAGTTTGCTTTGTTATTTATTGAAATTAAAAAGTATCAAAATAACAAAAAAGATCTTTTTATTTTCTTAAAATTTATTTATTTATTTTTGACTCTTCTGGATTTTCACTGCTGCCGCAGGCTCTTCTCTAGTTGCAGGGAGTCAGGGCTACTCTCTAGTTGAAGTGAGCAGACTTCTTGTTGCCGTGACTTCTCTTGTTGTGGAACTCGGGCTCTAGGGCACATGGGCTTTAGTAGTCGTGGCACATGGGCTCGATAGTTGTGGCTCTGAGACTCTAGAGTCCAGGCTCAATAGTTGCAACCCACCAGCTTAGTTGCTCCACAGCATGTGGGATCTTCCCAGATCACGGAGCAAACCCGTGCCTCCTGCATTGGCAGGCAAACTCTTCACCACTGAATTACCAGGGAAGCCCAAAAGATAGTTTTGAAATGTTCAAAATCACAATTTTATAGGAATAAATTTCATTTATGAATTTACATTTTAGTGCAGTGAAACAGAAAATAACTAAATAGATAATGGACTTCCCAGGTAGCACAGGTGGTAAAGAATGCATCTGTCAACGCAGAAGATATAAGAGACATGGGCTTCTTTCCTGGGTTGGGATGATCCCCCGGAGAAGGAATGGAAACCTGTATTTTTGCCTGGGAAATCCCATGGACAGAAGAGACTGGTGGGCTACCGTCCATTGGGTTGCAAAGAGTTGGACACAACTGAACACACATGCACACACACACACACACACACACAAGTAAAATAAGTCATGTATTATATGGTGACAATCTTACAAAGAAAGATAAGGAAAGGAGCAAATTGCCATTTTAGTAGAGTAGCAAAGAAAAGCTTCACTAAATCAAGTGGCATTTTAGTAAAGATCTGGAGAAGTGGCAAGCCATGCACATATATACAGGTTAGGAAGGGTCCAGGAAGAGGAAGAGTGTCTCAGAAGCATGTCTTTTGTTACTCCAGAACAGCAGGGCTGTGAATTTCACTGAAATATCTGTTAGCAGATAATTAAATTAGGAAGGTGTCGGTGCTGGTGCTGGTTGCAGTGGGAATCTTTTATTTGCTAATACACATCTCTAAAATCTTTAATGTAGTGAAACAGAGGTCTATTAATGTGTTGTACTATTATTATTATTGTTCTAAGTTCTGGAAGAAGCAAAGCCCTTTATTTTTATTTATTTTAGGTCACACTGTGCAGCATGTAGGTTCTTAGTTCCCCAGCCAGGAATGGAACCTGTACCCCTTGCATTGGAGGTTCAGAGTCTTAACCACTGACTTTCAGAGAAGTCCCTAAGGGTTCTGTGCTTTTAAAGAAAAGTATCAGAGTCTTTACCCGACTAGTCGTGGCACATGGGCTCGATAGTTGTGGCTCTGAGACTCTAGAGTCCAGGCTCAATAGTTGCAACCCACCAGCTTAGTTGCTCCACAGCATGTGGGATCTTCCCAGATCACGGAGCAAACCCGTGCCTCCTGCATTGGCAGGCAAACTCTTCACCACTGAATTACCAGGGAAGCCCAAAAGATAGTTTTGAAATGTTCAAAATCACAATTTTATAGGAATAAATTTCATTTATGAATTTACATTTTAGTGCAGTGAAACAGAAAATAACTAAATAGATAATGGACTTCCCAGGTAGCACAGGTGGTAAAGAATGCATCTGTCAACGCAGAAGATATAAGAGACATGGGCTTCTTTCCTGGGTTGGGATGATCCCCTGGAGAAGGAATGGAAACCTGTATTTTTGCCTGGGAAATCCCATGGACAGAAGAGACTGGTGGGCTACCGTCCATTGGGTTGCAAAGAGTTGGACACAACTGAACACACATGCACACACACACACACACACACACAAGTAAAATAAGTCATGTATTATATGGTGACAATCTTACAAAGAAAGATAAGGAAAGGAGCAAATTGCCATTTTAGTAGAGTAGCAAAGAAAAGCTTCACTAAATCAAGTGGCATTTTAGTAAAGATCTGGAGAAGTGGCAAGCCATGCACATATATACAGGTTAGGAAGGGTCCAGGAAGAGGAAGAGTGTCTCAGAAGCATGTCTTTTGTTACTCCAGAACAGCAGGGCTGTGAATTTCACTGAAATATCTGTTAGCAGATAATTAAATTAGGAAGGTGTCGGTGCTGGTGCTGGTTGCAGTGGGAATCTTTTATTTGCTAATACACATCTCTAAAATCTTTAATGTAGTGAAACAGAGGTCTATTAATGTGTTGTACTATTATTATTATTGTTCTAAGTTCTGGAAGAAGCAAAGCCCTTTATTTTTATTTATTTTAGGTCACACTGTGCAGCATGTAGGTTCTTAGTTCCCCAGCCAGGAATGGAACCTGTACCCCTTGCATTGGAGGTTCAGAGTCTTAACCACTGACTTTCAGAGAAGTCCCTAAGGGTTCTGTGCTTTTAAAGAAAAGTACGATTATCTTACTGCTATGTGGGAAAACAGCTTGAAATGTAGCCACAGAAGACACTAGGAGACTAGCTTCCAGAAACTGGAAATGAGGTGGAAAGAAACAGACCTGAAGGCCTACCAAAGATTAGGCTTGAGTAACTGAATGGAGAAGGCTGTCAGGAATGAAATGACAAGTTTCTGGGAAGAGACAGTTTGAGTGGTGGTCATAGTGAGAGATGGTTAGTGACTGGAATTTCCGTTTTCAGGATTTTAAGCTTAAAATGTTTATAAGAATCAAAGCCAAAACACTAATTACTTAGTTGATTAGGAATCTAAAATTCAGGAAAGAATTGTAGGCATATGAACATAGACATCATTACTATAAAATGCATCATTACTACAAAATGATACAATTGGATGATATCACTAAAGGTTTGAATGAAGATGGAAAAGAGAAGAGAGGGAAGGTCTGACTGCCGAGGCACTACAATATTGGGAGATGATGAAGCACCATTAAAAGTGAATGAAAAAAAAAAAAAGTGAATGAGAAGGAGCAGGAAGATAAGGAGAGAAAGAAAAACCAGGGAAATGTGGATTTGGAAGACAAGTGGAGATAATGTTTCAAAAATAAAGAGGGTTCAGGGCTTCCTCTGGTGGTCCAGTAGGTAAAGACACCGCCTTGCAGTGCAAGGGACGCCGGTTTGATCCCTGGCCTGGGAAGATCCCATGTGCTGCAGAACGGCCGGACTGATGTGTTCAATTACCGAGCCCGAGCTCTGAAGCACATGCACCCAGATCCGGCGCTCTGCAACGACAGACGCCACCGCGGTGGGAGGCCCACAGGAGCCAAAGAACAAAGACGGATGAACATAGAGAAATGAAAGACCAATAGAGTGGCCCGCCTGCTCCCCTCCCTCCCCAACCCAACCCCCGCCCAAAATAAATAAATAAATAAATCTTTTAAAAAAAATTTAAAAATAAAGAGGTTTCAAAATGTTGCTGATAAGTCAAAGAGAAGGGAACTGATAAATGACAGTTGAACTGGGCAGAGTAAAAGCAATTAATTACCCTTTCAGGTAGTGGTAGAATTAAAATAATATCCAAATGAGTTCAAGAAGATACTTTGGAAATAGAAAACTTGAGGAGGGTGAGAAAGTTGGCTATCAAATGAAGTGGGGTATGGGACAGAACACAGAGGGAGAAGTGACAATGGAGTAAAAACATCCTGTCATTGAATCTCACCATTTCTTTCCAATGAATCAGAATTCCCAAACCTTATTTACAGTAGCTATAGGTGTTCATATTGTGTACATGTGTGCTCAGTTGTATCTGACTCTGTGTTTCCTTGGACTGTACCCCCCTAGGCTTCTCTGTCCATGAGATTCTCCAAGCAAGAATACTGGATTGGGTTGCCAGTTCTTTCTCCAGGAGATCTTTCCAACTCAGGGACCAATCCCACCTCTCTTCTGTTCCCTGCATTGGCATCTGCAAACCATGATTTTCTTTATTAACAAGGACCTCAACTTTCAATAGCTGAGATATTTTCAAATATATATATGTAATATTTTCAATATATTTTCTCAAACATATGATTTTAAACTAAGCCAGTAACTCAGGCATAACTAACTACGAAATGGAAGCACAGATCAGTTGGTACCTATTCAAGTTCTCTCAGGTATTTTACAGAAGATACTGTATCAAGATATACACATATCCACAAAAATATTTCCCTAGATTGCCCAAATAAATATTATATACTTCTTTGCAATCACCTTTATAAGTAAACTATCTTCAAAGTTTTATACATTATACAAATATAGTGAAGTAAAAATAAATACAGAATAGAAATTGTGAGATCGGATTTTTTAAAGCATGGGGACTGGTTTTGGCTAATCAAAATGTCATGTGTATCAGATGTAACACTTTCATAGAGCTTTGTTCAGGCATGTAAAGAAGAGATGATAGTCAAACAAAAACTACATTCATTTTCACTTCATAAACATCCCTTGGTATTGCCAAAAGAGCATTATTGTAAATCAAAATAAAATACCAACAAAACCACACATCTTCAGAGATGTATGTTTTATTATCCAAATGCGGAAGTGAAAACAAGTACTCTCAGCTGTTATTCTAGAGAAGCCAATTTGAAAAATGTAAAGTTCCAGAGAAAGCATGTTTTCGATGGCAGAGAAAGCAACATTCGGTTCTATATTTAGTTTTGCTTCAAGTTGCACTAAGGCTTGAATAAAATTCAGATCAAAATGTTATTATTTTGAGTTGTTTACACACTTACCCTCATATAGGCTGTATTTTTAACACTTTTAAGTAGTGTGAAAACATGGTCTCTTGTTGCCTTGCTTTGACAGCTTAAATAGCCTCCAAGCAATACACGATCTTTAGAAAAACATCATAATGGTGAGTTTAACTAATGTATTTACATTTGAACACATATAGAAATGTGGTGCAATGTTTATTCCAATATATTTGGAGCTGTTGGCATACTGTTATGATATCACTGGTTATGAATAAATCAAGGTCTTATTAAGAATAATGTGAATCCTTTAAAATATGCACAGTTATCAAATTCAATGAATTTTAATATCACCTTACATTTCAATTCAATGCAAATTCAGTTCAGTGACTTAGTAAAACTTCTACCAATCACTTTCAACATACGAAGACATAGTTTTAATAGAAAAAGAAGAGATGAGAAAGTTAACATCCATGGAGTGGCACCTTATTACAAGATATGCACTAAAATCAGGACATTTCTCCAGTCTGAAGAGCTAAAGTTTTCTGAAAGGAGACATTTGAGCTGCATTTTAACACTTTAAAATAAAAGAACTGGTTTGATATCCATGATGTCACTTGATACCCTTGTTTCCTCCTTAACCCACACTAATTGGGCTTTCTTCTCAACCTTTTTATTGAAAACACTCTTGCTCAAAGTTACGGGAATGAAGTGCTGAGAATTTTAATCATGAACCATGAGCTCTCAACAGTATGCAAAACAAATTGGCCACCTTTCCTTTATAAAAGTCTCTTCTTTATTTAGTAATACTTTATTTATAGTTTGTATTTCTCTGTTCCTGAATAGGGATTGGGCATTAATATCCTTTCTACACTCCCTTCTTCTGATTTAGATATTAAATTTACAACAGGGTGACACACTTTGTTGGGGGAATGTTTCCTTCCTTTACTGTCCCTACCTATTTTGAGAAGTTTAGATAATATTAGAATTCTTTTCTGTATATTTGTTGATACTATATATTCTAAAATTCATGTGTCAAACACATTTCTTCTGAGAGAAAGTTTTAAAAATAGTGATCTAATTTCTTTAATGGCTATAGGCTGTATTTTAACACTTTTAAGTAGTGTGAAAACATGGTCTCTTCTTGCCTTGCTTTGACAGCTTAAATAGCCTCCAAGCAATACACGATCTTTAGAAAAACATCATAATGGTGAGTTTAACTAATGTATTTACATTTGAACACATATAGAAATGTGGTGCAATGTTTATTCCAATATATTTGGAGCTGTTGGCATACTGTTATGATATCACTGGTTATGAATAAATCAAGGTCTTATTAAGAATAATGTGAATCCTTTAAAATATGCACAGTTATCAAATTCAATGAATTTTAATATCACCTTACATTTCAATTCAATGCAAATTCAGTTCAGTGACTTAGTAAAACTTCTACCAATCACTTTCAACATACGAAGACATAGTTTTAATAGAAAAAGAAGAGATGAGAAAGTTAACATCCATGGAGTGGCACCTTATTACAAGATATGCACTAAAATCAGGACATTTCTCCAGTCTGAAGAGCTAAAGTTTTCTGAAAGGAGACATTTGAGCTGCATTTTAACACTTTAAAATAAAAGAACTGGTTTGATATCCATGATGTCACTTGATACCCTTGTTTCCTCCTTAACCCACACTAATTGGGCTTTCTTCTCAACCTTTTTATTGAAAACACTCTTGCTCAAAGTTACGGGGAATGAAGTGCTGAGAATTTTAATCATGAACCATGAGCTCTCAACAGTATGCAAAACAAATTGGCCACCTTTCCTTTATAAAAGTCTCTTCTTTATTTAGTAATACTTTATTTATAGTTTGTATTTCTCTGTTCCTGAATAGGGATTGGGCATTAATATCCTTTCTACACTCCCTTCTTCTGATTTAGATATTAAATTTACAACAGGGTGACACACTTTGTTGGGGGAATGTTTCCTTCCTTTACTGTCCCTACCTATTTTGAGAAGTTTAGATAATATTAGAATTCTTTTCTGTATATTTGTTGATACTATATATTCTAAAATTCATGTGTCAAACACATTTCTTCTGAGAGAAAGTTTTAAAAATAGTGATCTAATTTCTTTAATGGCTATAGGGGTATTTATGCTTTATGTTTCATTTTGAAAAAGGTAAAAATATATTTTTATAGGAATTTGTCTATATATATATTTCAAACTTATTAACATAACCATCTTTATTTTTATTCAACTCTCAGGGCCTTCTTTCTGACTTTTCCATCTGTCATGATTCTTATTTCCCTAGATCTTATAATTTAGGTTTCAACTCAAAATAGATCTCATAAACCTGAGATCTCAATTCTCAGTTCTCTGACCTAATTATATGATTTTTTACTGAGTGTCTTTTAGTGTCATTAACCTAAACAAGTCCTGAAATTCTCTGCCTTAGCTAAGCCTGACAGCAAGGAATGTTCATGAGTGCAGAGACTGTGTTTATCCTGTATTCACAATGTCTAGATTAAGTGCGTGCATGCATGCTCAGTTGTGTGTGACTCTTTGAGCCCCCATGGACTGTGGCCCAACAAGTTCCTCTGTTCATGGGATTCTCCAGGCAAGAATACTGGAGTGGGTTGCTATTTCCTCCTCTAGTGGATCTTTCTGACCCATGAATCCAACCCACGTCTCTTGTGTCTCCTGCACTGACAGGCAGATTCCTTACCACTGCGTCAACTGGGAAGCCCTAATAATGATTTTTTTTTTTTTTTTGAATAAATGAATGGTGCTTATCACTGTTGGAAGATATGCTTGCATAGTTCTCTAACAATTCTGCACACCTCGCAGTAGATATTGCCTGCCATTTTGTTATAGATATCTTTTCAAGGCTGTTTGTATAGACAACAACCTTTGAAGAGACTGTCTTCCTCTGAAGCAAACGGGCAAACATGCTTACTGTCTAGTATAATAAAAATAATTCTCTCTCTCGAGTATAAGATAGGCTTGCTTATGCTTGGGATTCTTTTCTTAAAGCACAAACCACTGTATGTGAAGCTTTATATCTGGGCCAATCTTCTTTGTGTCTGTGGCATTGGGAGCAAAGGAAACTGACACAATATGCTAATGTTAATACCACCTGCAGTGCTGTATGTAATACAGTCATTTGTTTCTGACCCAGGAGTCTCCTGTGTTCTCCACGTATGCATGAAGCCCTCGCAAGTTAACTTGCTACCTTGTAATAGGATAAAATCTCATATCTTCACTTTTTTTGACAATTACATACTAATAGACTATGTAGGTATGATTTGAAGTAAAGTATGCTTGAATGTACTATCTTGAGGATTTCAGTATGTTGTCCACAATTACAGTGAATAACTTCAAGTTTTGCAGCTGATTCCCATGTTTTCTATTGACTATCACTTAAAACTAGAACGAAAAACCCTGGTGGCTATCAAAAGATGTATTTTTAATCTTCCTTTGCATGTACTCTTTAATACCATTTGATATATAATGATTATAATGATTATTGCATTCATGTTTATGTGGTAATCATTAATGACCAAGATGCACATTATTATTTTCAGCTAAAGTCACTTAATATTTTATCATTTTGAAAAAAAACTTTCCAATTTCCTATTATAAAATGGTGCTAAAAGAGAATCATTTTAAAGTGTTTGACAATAGCTCATGTCTATTTTAGCTGTATAAAAATATCTGTTTATACATAATTTTTACAAGTTCCATAAATGTGAAGTCTTATTTGCTAATAAGCCTGAATAAAATACTTCTTTCCAATAGCATATCTTGAAAGGTTTTATGGAGCTGCTATTTTGACTTCAGTTGTACATTTTTTTCAGTCAAGAAAATAACTCAGCTAAAGTCTATTACAGCATAGTTATCTTATTTGTTACACTAGCTTTGAAGCTCCCAAAATTTCCTTGAATTATAGCCTCAGAATTTAACCAAGGTCTCCCACTCTAACCACCCAAGACTGAAATCATCCTTAATAATTTTCTCTGACTTGATACATAAACAGCAATATATTGACTTTATATTCCATCTGGATATGGCTAATAAATTTGGGTTACCCAGCTTTAAAATTGATTCTTTTCTTAAAGCACAAACCACTGTATGTGAAGCTTTATATCTGGGCCAATCTTCTTTGTGTCTGTGGCATTGGGAGCAAAGGAAACTGACACAATATGCTAATGTTAATACCACCTGCAGTGCTGTATGTAATACAGTCATTTGTTTCTGACCCAGGAGTCTCCTGTGTTCTCCACGTATGCATGAAGCCCTCGCAAGTTAACTTGCTACCTTGTAATAGGATAAAATCTCATATCTTCACTTTTTTTGACAATTACATACTAATAGACTATGTAGGTATGATTTGAAGTAAAGTATGCTTGAATGTACTATCTTGAGGATTTCAGTATGTTGTCCACAATTACAGTGAATAACTTCAAGTTTTGCAGCTGATTCCCATGTTTTCTATTGACTATCACTTAAAACTAGAACGAAAAACCCTGGTGGCTATCAAAAGATGTATTTTTAATCTTCCTTTGCATGTACTCTTTAATACCATTTGATATATAATGATTATAATGATTATTGCATTCATGTTTATGTGGTAATCATTAATGACCAAGATGCACATTATTATTTTCAGCTAAAGTCACTTAATATTTTATCATTTTGAAAAAAAACTTTCCAATTTCCTATTATAAAATGGTGCTAAAAGAGAATCATTTTAAAGTGTTTGACAATAGCTCATGTCTATTTTAGCTGTATAAAAATATCTGTTTATACATAATTTTTACAAGTTCCATAAATGTGAAGTCTTATTTGCTAATAAGCCTGAATAAAATACTTCTTTCCAATAGCATATCTTGAAAGGTTTTATGGAGCTGCTATTTTGACTTCAGTTGTACATTTTTTCAGTCAAGAAAATAACTCAGCTAAAGTCTATTACAGCATAGTTATCTTATTTGTTACACTAGCTTTGAAGCTCCCAAAATTTCCTTGAATTATAGCCTCAGAATTTAACCAAGGTCTCCCACTCTAACCACCCAAGACTGAGATCATCCTTAATAATTTTCTCTGACTTGATACATAAACAGCAATATATTGACTTTATATTCCATCTGGATATGGCTAATAAATTTGGGTTACCCAGCTTTAAAATTGTTTTGGGAACATAAAACTCATTTAACTCATCAATTATGTGGCTGCAATCACTGTCAGTTGGCTTTTTGGAGTATAAATAACTGGCTGCAGTTAAGCTACTGAGCTGTTGTTTTATCAGGTTTAACAGCTAAGGGATTATTTTAGATACATGCAATTGTAAAGTAAAAAATTTGTATTTATTTTTTTAAACATATGTACTCCATAATTTACATATCTTTGTAAAAAAGATTCCATAAAGTATACAAATATTCACTGTGGCTTAAACTACTATAAGTGATATACAGTAATGAATTCGCTCCTAAAAAATTGATATTTTTACACAGGTGCCAATCCCCAATGTTAGAAAAACAAAGAAGTTACATAATATAATGTTATTTTCAAAGAACCTAATAAAAATCAACATATAACTCACTGTCATGTTACTCATATATACGTAGAGATAATAAAATCATATTTAAACTTATCATTGAATCTTACTATTTATCAGTCCTTAAAAAGGTAAAAATCTGTGAAATTTGAAGACAAAGGCAATACTTATTTCCTTTATCTTTAATGTTTTTACATTTTAATATGAAAAAACACTGTTCATAATGTATACAATTTCTCTGTTAAATTTTAATAGTATTCTCCATATCATTTTAATTAAAATTTGCATAAAGCAAATTGAAAACAGGTTTTTTAAACCCTTATTTATCTCAATAAAAGCAAAAGACTCTGCAAACTTTTGTTTCTTTTTGGGTAATGTTATTTGAAAATACATAAAATATTTCCTTATTGAATCTTAAATCTCCTGAAATATATCTTCCTTAATTTGAAATAATACCCTTCTGGGGAAAGCAATGCTGGGGGTTCATGTATGTATAATAGGGATGTATCTTAGCCTACAGAGATTAAATCACAGTTTTTGGGTTTATACGTCTAAAAAGAACTACCCCATCACAATTTACATGATTAATTAATTATTATAATATCAGTTTATGCTGGAAAAATGTAAAATGAAAGCTTGGATTTATTACTCTACCCACCTGATTTTTAGTAGATATGCAAAGAGATACACAGACATACACACACACACACACACACTCACAAACACAGGCGCACTCTTGCTATTCCCAGTCATGAACGCTCATTACATACATGTTACATACCAGACATTCTCCATTTGTGAGCTGTTTTTATTTTCAACACAGTATTTACACATAGAGAAATAAGCAGGGAGGGTAAATGAGTCTCTCTATTCATTCCCTTTCAAGGAGTGTTGTAGGGATCTAAACCCAGACAGTCTGGTTTGAAGTCCAGGCTCCCAACTATTACATTTCCTAGACAAAACATTTTGAAAGTTACATTTGTCAACTTTTTATTAAAATATACTTTCCCCCTTGAAAGTTCTTGTTCAAAATCAATATATCTTTTATGTTTAAAGCTCAGTAAAAACACCCCATCTATTTAAATCAATGAAATGACTACCTCATATATTAAAATGACTGATAAAAGTTATTATTCAGTATCAAAATTGAAGGCTGCATTATTTCTTAAATTTCTTGCATGATCACCCGTCCAGTAGTAATAAACTTCCCTGGACTCAAAAGAGAGAAAAAAAGAAAGAAAAAAATAAACTAATATCATAGTGCAAAAAAAGCAACTCAGTTTTTATTGCCAATTCATTGATGGGTTGGAAATAAACTCTCATTTTTTATGTGAAAATTTCAGCATAGTTTTCTACCTCATATAAACCCTTTTGAGGTATAGTTCAAACTTTTGCAAATACTTAACCCATTTTACTTGAATATGTTTTCATTATATGAAATAAAGGACTATATAATAACATATTTGGGTAGAAAAAAAAATACTGAAAATTTCCTAAAATGGCATTGAAATTTGTAGAGTATAAAAATGACATGTTGGACTAAATTTCAGGTAAGTTGTATATTAAACTCTAAGGTTTGGTGTGTTTCTTGCTTCTTTACAATCGTAATGTGTATTAGTGTTCATTGTCTTCTAAGTTTCAATGGTAATTATCTTGACATATATTTTTTCTAATAAAGGACATGTACAGTACTTTATTTATTCCAGCATATATTCATCAAAAAGGTGATGGAGGCAACACATGTTTTAAGCTGAATATGCATGAGAGACCTCAGATAAATGTTTTAGATTTCAAATAAGAGAGCTAGCTACTCCTAGTCATTTATTCATGTCTTATTCTTTGTGATCCCATCTTGCCAAGCTCTTCTGTCCATGGAATTCTTGAGGCAAGAATACTAGAGTGGGTATCCATTCCCTTCTCCAGGGGATTTTCCTAATCCAGGGACTGAACTCTAGACTCATGCATTGCAGGCAGATTCTTTACAATCTGAGCCACCAGGGAAGTCCTTGAAATAAGAAAAACTTAATATAAATCAACAGTATATAAACTGAGAACTTCTAGGTGTACATGCTGGATATAGAAAAAGCAGAAGAAACAGAGATCAAATTGCCAATATCTGTTGGATCATAAAAAAAAGCAAGAGGATTCCATAAAAAAAAAAAAAACATTCTACTTCTGATTCATTGACTACGCTAAAGCCTTTGACTGTGTGGATCATAACAAACTGGAAAATTCTGAAAGAGATGGGGACACCAGACCACTTTATAGCTGCCTCCTGTGAAACCTGTATACAGGTCAAGAAGCAACAGTTATAAATGAATATGGAGCAATGGACTGGTGTGGGGCCCTGAAGGAAAGAGGGCCTTTGCAAGCATAGGGAAGCTTAAGCACATATTTGCAGTTTGGTGCTAAAAGGTTGCCTACAGGAAGAGACAGGGCATGATCTAAGGTCCATTGTCAAAACTTCTGATCGATTCCCCTGGTTTCTGAGCTCTGGACAATGCGTGCTAACCATGAGTTCCTATTGCAATGTAAATACATAACTGCTCGACCTTTAGCTTGATTGGTGTAACTATAGGAAGTTCCTTGCAAACCCCCTTCGTTTGCCTATAAAAACTGTTAGTTTACATTAATAAAGTGGAACTGCCTCGACAGAACCCCTGCCATGTCTGATTGTCTCCGGCAGATGCCGATGGGCTGGGGGCAGCAAAATCTCACCTCTCTTCGAGATCTCCTTGTTCAGCCAGGGGTAAACCCCGGCCTGCCTTCCTTTCTGCAGAAGGTCCCTGCAGACTGGATTCAAAGGACATGTACAGTAATTTATTTATTCCAGCATATATTCATCAAAAAGGTGATGGAGGCAACACATGTTTTAAGCTGAATATGCATGAGAGACCTCAGATAAATGTTTTAGATTTCAAATAAGAGAGCTAGCTACTCCTAGTCATTTATTCATGTCTTATTCTTTGTGATCCCATCTTGCCAAGCTCTTCTGTCCATGGAATTCTTGAGGCAAGAATACTAGAGTGGGTATCCATTCCCTTCTCCAGGGGATTTTCCTAATCCAGGGACTGAACTCTAGACTCATGCATTGCAGGCAGATTCTTTACAATCTGAGCCACCAGGGAAGTCCTTGAAATAAGAAAAACTTAATATAAATCAACAGTATATAAACTGAGAACTTCTAGGTGTACATGCTGGATATAGAAAAAGCAGAAGAAACAGAGATCAAATTGCCAATATCTGTTGGATCATAAAAAAAAGCAAGAGGATTCCATAAAAAAAAAAAAAACATTCTACTTCTGATTCATTGACTACGCTAAAGCCTTTGACTGTGTGGATCATAACAAACTGGAAAATTCTGAAAGAGATGGGGACACCAGACCACTTTATAGCTGCCTCCTGTGAAACCTGTATACAGGTCAAGAAGCAACAGTTATAAATGAATATGGAGCAATGGACTGGTGTGGGGCCCTGAAGGAAAGAGGGCCTTTGCAAGCATAGGGAAGCTTAAGCACATATTTGCAGTTTGGTGCTAAAAGGTTGCCTACAGGAAGAGACAGGGCATGATCTAAGGTCCATTGTCAAAACTTCTGATCGATTCCCCTGGTTTCTGAGCTCTGGACAATGCGTGCTAACCATGAGTTCCTATTGCAATGTAAATACATAACTGCTCGACCTTTAGCTTGATTGGTGTAACTATAGGAAGTTCCTTGCAAACCCCCTTCGTTTGCCTATAAAAACTGTTAGTTTACATTAATAAAGTGGAACTGCCTCGACAGAACCCCTGCCATGTCTGATTGTCTCCGGCAGATGCCGATGGGCTGGGGGGCCGGCAGCAAAATCTCACCTCTCTTCGAGATCTCCTTGTTCAGCCAGGGGGTAAACCCCCGGCCTGCCTTCCCTTTCTGCAGAAGGTCCCTGCAGACTGGTTCCAAATCGGGAAAGAAGTATATCAAGGCTGTATACTGTCACCTTGTTTATTTAATTTATTTGAAGAGAGTGAAAAAGCTGGCTTAAAAATCTATATTGGGACTTCCCTGGTGGTCCAGTGGGTAAGGACACCACCTTGCAGTGCAAGGGGTGCCAGTTCGATCCCTAGCCTGGGAAGATCCCACGTGCCATGGAGTGGCTGGACCAGTGTGTCCAATTACCGAGCCGGAGCTCTGGGGCACGTGCACCCAGAGCCTGTGCTCTGCGACAACAGAGGTCACCGCAATGGGAGGCCCACACAGGCCAAAAGAACAAATGAAAGACCAATAGAAGTGGCCTGCCTGCCCCTCTCCATCCCCTCCTCCCCCCAAAATAAGTCCATATTGACAAATGAAGATCATGGCATCCGGTCCCATCACTTAATGGCAAATTGGGGAAACAACGCAAACAGTGACAGACTTTATTTTCTTGGGCTCCAAAATCACAATAAAATAAGTTGAGCACTGAAGAATTGATGCCTTCAAACTGTGGTGCTGGAGAAGACTCTTGAGAGTTCCTTTGACAACAAAGAAATCAAACCAGTCAGTCTTAAAGGAAATCCATCCTAAATACTCACTGGAAGGACTGATGGCAAAGAGTTGACTCATTAGAAAAGACTGACACTGGGAAAGATTGAAGGCAGGAGGAGAAAGGGATGACAGAGGACGAGATGGTTGGATGACATCACCATCTCAGTGGATATGAGTTTGATAAACCTCCTGGAAACAGAAAAGGACAGGGAAGCCTGTCCATGCTACAGTCTATGGGGCCACAAAGAGTTGGATACGACTGAGCAACTGTACAATAAATATAAATCGAAAGTTCATACTCAGGCTTGAACTAATTGCAAATTTACAAAAACAGTGCTTCCTTTCCTCTTTTTAAATTGTTTGTGGTATCATAATTACAAGTTACTGCTTAAGAAAAATGAACAATTTTTAGGTTAGGCATACAGAGTCTAAGTAAAACTACTTTTTGAATGTTGAATGTTGTATTTTCACCATCTTAATACTGCAAAAGTAACATCAAATATATCTCCTAACAATTAAGAAAAGATACAAGCTTAAAATGAATTATATAGGGGCTTCCCTGGTAGTCCAGTGGGTAAGGACACCGCCTTGCAGTGCAAGGGGCGCCGGTTCAATCCATGGCCTGGGAAGATCCCACGTGCCGTGGCACGACTGGACCGATGTGTCCAATTACCAAGCCGGAGCTCTGGAGCGCATGTGCCCAGAACCGGTGCTCTGCGACAACAGAGGCCACCGCAATGGGAGGCCCGCATGGGCCAAAGAACAAAGACGGATGAAAACAGACAAATGAAAGACCAATAGAAGTGGCCCGCCTGCTCCCCTCCCTCGCCATCCACCCCCAAAATAAATAAATAAATCTTTAAAATAAAAGAATTATATATTGTTGGTATTAATTTGATATGAGAGAAGTTTTTATGAAATAAATATAAAGACACAGTCAAGAGATAGGTGTCTTTCAATGGTTTGCTGACTCCTTTACCTAAATATATACCACAAAGCTCAGCATATCTTCTCTGTAAATGCCCAATAAAATATTAACAATGTAAATCCTGAACTAATACAGGTGGTATCTGAATTCCAAGCTGGAAGCTCTTTTGGATATGTATTTAAATTTGCAGAGCTCTTTCAAATATGCTTTGATGCTGTAAAAGTCAGAAACACTTTTAGTAGAAGTTCTGACAGAGCCATAAATAAGACAGAGGCCGCCAGCATGCCAACCAACATACTGCATACCAACATACAACATATAATTTTTATTTCATTTAGAGACATTATATCAAAGATGTATAGAGAGACTAGACAAAATAATGATGTATGGTTGTTTCTATTGTTCTTAGCTTTCAGAAAGTTTATAGTTTAGAATGTTAAAGAGATGATATATTTATATGCATCCTTAACTATTTTATTGTGACAAGTAGATGCCAATTTCTAGGAAACTGAAGTGCTGCTACTCCATTTTTACCTTAAGTTGTCATGTTAATAACTGTGATATAAAGGAGATTTGCATTAAATGAATAGTCCAGTAATTATCTGAAAGTTTCACATATACTTAATAAAGATAAAATGTATAGTAGAAATTTAGTTCTCTTATTCAATATCTCTGTTACAAAGCTCATTTTTATTGATGGCTGAGATGTTTTAGAGTTTGAAGAATAATGCTGCTTTATTTTCCCCCTCTTTTCTTCAGTCTTCACTATCCTTTCTTTTCTCTCCCATCCTATGTCTTTTCTCCCTCTCTCTATCCTTCATTTCCATCCTCCCTTTCATTTTCACTCTCTTCTGTTTTTTCCTTTTCTGACATGAGCACATGATAAAGCTTGTGGGTGTTTGGGCATCTGCCAATTCAATCAAGTCGTTTTCAACTAGGGAGAAAAAGAAAATTAGAATGATCTGGATATTTTCCTAAATAAATACATATCCTCTCCAAATCCAAAGGGATTGTGATAGTCTCACATATTGCTATCTGAAAATGAGGAACATGTATATTTTGAAAAAATGTTTAGGTTATTGTGCTATTGTTCTCTACTTACTTCACATGTCCTGTTGGGAACCTACTGTCCATAATTTTGAAAGTGTCACTTGGTTTCCAACTGAACATGTGAAGTACATAGAGAACAGTACTATAGCCTAGAAGTCTTTTTTTCCAAAAGGTCTTGCGTAGATACTTGCACGCAACTGTACAGAAATTTGAAGGATTTAAAAACATTTCAGGGCATAACTTCAAGAATGTTTTCCAGAGAAGATTTGATAGATATACAATCTTTTTATAGTTGAATATAAATTTTTAAATATTCTCCACAAACACAATGAATAGCAACACAAATTTCTCACATTCTGCATTTGTATGTGTATATGTAGAATTGTTTTAGTCTGATACAAATCTTGACTTAGATGTGTAATAGAATTTAACAAGCTACAGATGCTATATTAGCTATGGATGAGATAGTTAGACAGCATCACAGACTCAATGGACATGGGTCTGAGCAAACTTCAGGAGACAGTGAAGGACAGGGGAGCCTGGCATGCTGCAGTCATGGGGTATCAAAGAGTCAGACATGACAGCAACTAAATAACAAAAACAAATTAATGCTTATGCTTGGAATTTAATCAATTTATTTTTTGATGTCATAGTACCTCTAAATGTATATCAATATAAATTAATGGTTAATATTGAGTCATATCTATCAGTCTCTTGTGAGATTAGTTAGTGAGAATTAGTGTTCTAAAGTCAGTTTACCTCTGGGTCAAATAAGAAAATTATGTTTTATTATTTAATAACTGAAAACAGATCTATTTATGGTGACATTTCAGGCCTTACCTGAAGCAGCTGCCACTCCCTATCCTAATCTCTTTACTATTACATAAGCCCAGTATTAAATATTATAAGAGTTATAATAAGGGCAAAAATGACCAGGACATTTGGAAAATAGTAATTCAGAGAAGTCTTGAAAAATAAGAGTACTAGCTTTTAGACAACGAAATGACAACATGATGTTTCCCAGAAAAAAAAGTGGCCAAGATATTCTTCGTATTTCTAGGAAAGTCAGAAATTTAAGATAAAAGAGCATAATACATTCAAAAATTGAGTCAAGCTATCTATAAAACAAACTGAATACTTTAATTATTGATATTACTATTCATGTTTATGATTTAGCCAAGGAAGCAATGGTTTTCTAAAAATTACCTTTTGAGTACTGTCAAGGGTGATCATGGCCATAGTCATTGAAAGTAAGCCTACATATCAGGCTATGAAGTTAGAAGATGTATCAACAAGCTGAAGGTCACACCTTGTGCAAATGTTATGGCAATCTCTCTTTTCCTCCTTCTTTTCTTTGAGCCATGCCTGTGAATAACATGTATTGATATGACCTAAATAATCTGCAGAATTCTAGTTTTTATCTTTAAAGATCAAATCACCCAGCAATCTTTACCATAATCCATGTTATGCCCTATGAAATACAGATATGGGATTTCATTGCCTAAAGGTTATAACTGAGCCCTGATTAGCTATGGATGAGATAGTTAGACAGCATCACAGACTCAATGGACATGGGTCTGAGCAAACTTCAGGAGACAGTGAAGGACAGGGGAGCCTGGCATGCTGCAGTCATGGGGTATCAAAGAGTCAGACATGACAGCAACTAAATAACAAAAACAAATTAATGCTTATGCTTGGAATTTAATCAATTTATTTTTTGATGTCATAGTACCTCTAAATGTATATCAATATAAATTAATGGTTAATATTGAGTCATATCTATCAGTCTCTTGTGAGATTAGTTAGTGAGAATTAGTGTTCTAAAGTCAGTTTACCTCTGGGTCAAATAAGAAAATTATGTTTTATTATTTAATAACTGAAAACAGATCTATTTATGGTGACATTTCAGGCCTTACCTGAAGCAGCTGCCACTCCCTATCCTAATCTCTTTACTATTACATAAGCCCAGTATTAAATATTATAAGAGTTATAATAAGGGCAAAAATGACCAGGACATTTGGAAAATAGTAATTCAGAGAAGTCTTGAAAAATAAGAGTACTAGCTTTTAGACAACGACATGTCAACATGATGTTTCCCAGAAAAATAAGTGGCCAAGATATTCTTCGTATTTCTAGGAAAGTCAGAAATTTAAGATAAAAGAGCATAATACATTCAAAAATTGAGTCAAGCTATCTATAAAACAAACTGAATACTTTAATTATTGATATTACTATTCATGTTTATGATTTAGCCAAGGAAGCAATGGTTTTCTAAAAATTACCTTTTGAGTACTGTCAAGGGTGATCATGGCCATAGTCATTGAAAGTAAGCCTACATATCAGGCTATGAAGTTAGAAGATGTATCAACAAGCTGAAGGTCACACCTTGTGCAAATGTTATGGCAATCTCTCTTTTCCTCCTTCTTTTCTTTGAGCCATGCCTGTGAATAACATGTATTGATATGACCTAAATAATCTGCAGAATTCTAGTTTTTATCTTTAAAGATCAAATCACCCAGCAATCTTTACCATAATCCATGTTATGCCCTATGAAATACAGATATGGGATTTCATTGCCCTAAAGGTTATAACTGAGCCCTGAGTAGCAATGAACATGAAGACAGCGGAAGATTATTTTCTGCAAAAATATTTCAAGAGGATTGCTAGTTAATGTCAGTAGTACTATGCAGCCTCACTATGGATTACTCACACACGAAAAAAAACAATCAAATGAACCACAGAAAACCACGGAAAGTGCTAAGCGGAAAGAAATTTGTAGATTTGATTAGAGAGAAAACTCTGATCATTAAAGATTAGAAACAACCTACTCTGAGACAGTACAATGTTGAAACTTCAAGCACCTGGTAGGAATTGGAAAATGATAAGATGATTAACAAACTGAAAAAAAAATATATAAACTCGGGGCTTCCCTGGTGGTGCAGTGGGTAGAGTCCGCCTTGCAGTGCAGGGGGCACTGATTTGATCCCTGGCCCAGTAGGATCCAACAGACTGTAGAGCAGCTGAACCAGTATGTCCAATTATGAACTGGCACTCTGGAGTGCATGTGCCCAGAGCTGGTGCACTGCAGTGAGAGAGGCCACTGCAATGGGAGGCCCACAAAAGCCTGAAAAATAAAGATGGATAAAAAAAAAATGAGAATTAAAAAAAATATATATATATACTCATTTCTTTCATTTTTGTGAAGTTAGTATAAGTTTCTAATATCTGGATAGTGAGTTTCTAATATCTAACAGTGAAGATCAGGTTACAACTTGTAGCATGGATAATCCTGGCAAGATAAGAATGAGGACGGTTATGGGAATTGCAATGAAAGACCCAAAGTCAATGAATTCTCAACAGAAAGCCTACCCTATCTCCAGTTTTCGTAAGCCTAAAGGCAAACATCTATAAAAATCAAGAAGTTGTTTGCAGAGTAGCAACAGTAAGATTTTCCAGACTCATACAACAACAGCAAGCAAATTTAAATTTTTGGTGTTAATTATAACAATATAATTCTGTTGCAAAAGTCCCAGTTCTTTATTTTACTTATTCCAACAAGTGCAAGGAAAAGGAGACATGTTGATGAAACTAATTACCCGGTAAAAATTATTTTTAAAAATTGTACTGAAAATGGTGCTTCATTAATATGAATCAATAATGTGATCTGACTGCTAAAAAAGACTAATGTAAACTCAGACTGCATTAATTGAACCAGAGGATCAAGTCACAGGAAGTGTTAATTTTCCTGTACTTGAGTTCATTAAAAATCAGCTTAAAATATATGTATCTCTGAGACTTACACTTTAGGTGAACAAAATTCTACACTGTCTCAGGAAATTGGGCATTAGAAATCAGAAAATAAGCAAAACAGTTTTCTTCTAGTGTTTGTGTGTCTGAGGATACTTTGACTGTCTGTCTGAAATGCTTTTGCTTCAGATTTTCTCATGATGGTCCATTCTTATCATTTAGGTTTCAGTTGAACTATTACCTACCTTGTCCATTCACTGCATCTATTCTTCCTTCCCAGGGCAATATCTTCTTATCATCTTGTTTACAGTCACAGAAATAAACATTAGTTTATTTTTACATGACTATATATTGTTCATACAGAGAATATGATTTATGGAAGATGATGCCAAGTGGTGCTAGTGGTAAAGAACCCATTTGCCAATGCCAGAAGACATAAGAGAAGAGGATTTGATCCCTGGGTCGGGAAGGTACCTGGAAGAGGGTACGGCAACACACTCCAGTATTCTTGCCTTAAGAATCCCATGGACAGAGGAGCCTGACAGGCTATGGTCCATAGTGTCACTAAGAGTCAGACACGACTGAAGTGACTTAGCACACACAGCACACAGCACGCCAAATTTCTTTACCGAGACTATTCCTATATTTCTTGCCAATCACTGCACTTGGCACTACAGTAAGCATTCACATATGTGGATGAAAAATATTTTAATAGACTGGTGGAATTTGGAGTAAATAAATTTAAAAGAAAATATAATAGTTTAATTGCAATTGTCTTTATTGGTTGAGAATACAAAGTGAGAAAAACTACTTTGAATTTGAAAGGGGACATATTTCATTTCAATGCAAGAAACAGCTTTACAACTAAATTAACCTTCAATAGAGCTGCTTTGTACAGATGGAAATATGCAAAAAAATATGTAGAAATTATACATGCATTGGTTAATTAAATTGTATAATATTGAGAGTGGCCTACATGACTTTTAAGAACTATCTAAAGTCTCATATTTCATTGTGGTGTGATCTATAATTTGTAACACATTTTATTTAAATAAAAGAAATTATTTAAAAGTATAAAAAAGAGGACTTCCCTAGTGGTCCAGTGGGTAAAGAGTCCGCCTTGTAGTACAAGGGGTGCCGGTTCAATCCCTGGCCTGGGAAGGTCCCACATGCCGAGTAGCAGTGGGACTGGGGTATCCAATTATGAGCCAGTGTTTTGGAGTGCATGCACCCATTGCTGGTGCTCTGGGCAAGAGAGACCACTGTAATGGGAGGCCTACACAAGCCAGAGAACAGTGATGGATGAAAATAAATAAAATGAAAGACCAATAAAAGAGGCCCCCCCAAAAAAGTATAAAAAAAAGAATTTATTGGTTCATATACATAAAACTTCTTGAGCTGGACCCACCTCTTATCACCTGAATTCACCGACTCATTCTTTCTCTCCCCATCACCCTCTCGATAGTCTCTTTTGTTGCCTTCAATCTGATGCAAGCTATCTTCTGAGACATTCCTCCATTATATTCCTACATTATATTCTACATTATATTCCTACATTATATTCTATAAGCTCAACTATCCAATAAAAAGTTGATTTGCCTTTCTCAAAAGTTCTAGAAATTCCTGCCCTTTGACTTTCATTGGTTCAAACTGAGTTGGATGTAGTTTTCTGGGAAGACTCAAACCAGATCCAATTACTGATCTCCCCAAACTAACAGGAAAAACTGATGGCTGTGTGGTCATCAGCGGTGGAGAGATGACTCTCAAAGGGGAAAAAGTCATTCTGTTACTAGAAAGGGAGATATATGTCTGGCCAGTAAAATAATATCCATTCACTATAGAAATTCTTCTTCCTGCATGTGGGGAATTGGTAAGTAATTCTGAGGTTACCTTCATGGCTTCAAACCATAATTTTGAAATTCTGTTCTCTATCTCCCTCATTCTAGTTTTTCATTTAAAATTAGTTCCTCATTTTACTATTTCCTGATAGAATCTTCCTTCCCTTTCATATTGGTTCATTTTCATTGCCCATTTGTGATTCCATCATATCCTCCTTGATGCATAGTGATCATAAACACATAGCCATTTATATAAAATGAGAGGATAATTTTCTATTGAGTTTCCAAGACTTTTCTGAGAAGTTATTTCATTAGTCTTTAAGATTGATGCTGAATTTTAGACTCCCTTTCCCTTAAAATAACCAAAAATATTTTTCAGACTTTTTTCTTATTATTTAGAGCTCAGTGCTCAATTATCATTGAGAGCTGCTCTCATGCAGTATATTTTGGCATGTACCTCAAAGTCTCTCTCTCTAAAGATACATAGATAGATATCCAGATTTAATCTATATTGCTAGTCCCCTGGGTCAGAAAGATTCCCTGGAGGAGAAAACGGCAACCCACTCTAATATTCTTGACTGGAAAATCCCATGGAGAGAGGAGCCTGATGGGCTACAGTCCATGAGTCAGACAGGATTAAGCAACTGAACACATACCCTCTAGTCACTATACTAACTGATTTCTGAGATGTCACATTAAAACATGCCAAATTATAAGGACACTTCTTAAAGTCGTGAGGAATTAGTAGCTCTCTATTGTAGACATACATACATATTGTACTTAAAACATATTCCACAGAAAATGTATCTCTAGGCTTCACGAACTTCTCTTATGGAAGATTTTCAGTGAAACTGTGGAACAAGGACATAAAAGCCCTCTGTGAGGCTCTCTCTATCCCAGCATCTCAGCACTGAGCCCGTTTTCCTCTCTCTGCCCTGCTCTCTACACCACTGTCATAACCTGGTGGAATCTAGCCTCTGTTTCTGTCTGACACTGAGAATTAGCACATTCGCTATAATGCTAAAACGATAATAATAACTGCTTACCTTGTTCTTCTTTGATCACTGAGATTTCTGAAGATTTTCATCTAGAAAAATATATGCTGGCCATAAAATATTCTTCCTGATTCTTTCCTGCATGTGGGGAATTGGTAAGTAATTCTGAGGTTACCTTCATGGCTTCAAACCATAATTTTGAAATTCTGTTCTCTATCTCCCTCATTCTAGTTTTTCATTTAAAATTAGTTCCTCATTTTACTATTTCCTGATAGAATCTTCCTTCCCTTTCATATTGGTTCATTTTCATTGCCCATTTGTGATTCCATCATATCCTCCTTGATGCATAGTGATCATAAACACATAGCCATTTATATAAAATGAGAGGATAATTTTCTATTGAGTTTCCAAGACTTTTCTGAGAAGTTATTTCATTAGTCTTTAAGATTGATGCTGAATTTTAGACTCCCTTTCCCTTAAAATAACCAAAAATATTTTTCAGACTTTTTTCTTATTATTTAGAGCTCAGTGCTCAATTATCATTGAGAGCTGCTCTCATGCAGTATATTTTGGCATGTACCTCAAAGTCTCTCTCTCTAAAGATACATAGATAGATATCCAGATTTAATCTATATTGCTAGTCCCCTGGGTCAGAAAGATTCCCTGGAGGAGAAAACGGCAACCCACTCTAATATTCTTGACTGGAAAATCCCATGGAGAGAGGAGCCTGATGGGCTACAGTCCATGAGTCAGACAGGATTAAGCAACTGAACACATACCCTCTAGTCACTATACTAACTGATTTCTGAGATGTCACATTAAAACATGCCAAATTATAAGGACACTTCTTAAAGTCGTGAGGAATTAGTAGCTCTCTATTGTAGACATACATACATATTGTACTTAAAACATATTCCACAGAAAATGTATCTCTAGGCTTCACGAACTTCTCTTATGGAAGATTTTCAGTGAAACTGTGGAACAAGGACATAAAAGCCCTCTGTGAGGCTCTCTCTATCCCAGCATCTCAGCACTGAGCCCGTTTTCCTCTCTCTGCCCTGCTCTCTACACCACTGTCATAACCTGGTGGAATCTAGCCTCTGTTTCTGTCTGACACTGAGAATTAGCACATTCGCTATAATGCTAAAACGATAATAATAACTGCTTACCTTGTTCTTCTTTGATCACTGAGATTTCTGAAGATTTTGAGTTATTCTTAACTTTGGTGGTTTAATAATGTATGTGCTCCTTTGGAAAATGTATTAAATATCAAGTGAGATGATTAGGAGCATCAATCACTAAAGGCACATCTTTAACTAATCTGCCAGTTTATCTTTATGAGCAGTATCCTGTTTTCAAACAGATAGCATAAAATAAAAGTTAAGACTCTGGTGTGAGAGTTTAGGAAGGCAAAAATGTCACTTAAACTTTCTTGAACACTTCCGCTGCCTTGTCTCTAACATGAAGAGACTAATTAATCCATCTCATAGAACCGTCAGGAGCCAATGATGCAACACATGACATATGTTAAACATTTAATAGCACTGGTTTTTACTATTCTTTATCTGGGATTAAAAACCAACAGAATGATTACTCAGTGATTTTATGAATACCAAAGGCAATGTTTTTGAAAGGATGCTATCACATTCCAGGGGGCCAACAATGATTTTCTTCCTTTGACCTTGTATTATGCTCTCAAAAGACATTATCCCTTTCTTATTTCAATACTTTTCATATTTCAATTATGTATATGATGAATTCATGTACAAAACAGAAACACACAGACATAGGAAATAAATTTACGGTTACTATAGGTGAAGGAAGATAAAGATAAATCAGGAGTATGGAATTAAGAGATTCACACTATTATATAAACAACAGACAAACAACAAAGATTTACTATATAATCCAGAGATCTATATTCAATATTTTATAATACATTATAACAGAAAAGAACTGAAAAAGAAGTGCATATGTCAATATATATATGTATATGTGTGTATATGTGTGTATATATATATATCCTGATCATTTTACTGTAACCTGAAAGCAACATACCATTGTAAATCAACTGTACTTTAAAAAAATTATTTATGTGTCTGACTTCTCTTTGTTTTAACTGTTTGCCTGGATTTTCCCATGACTTCATCTCTTCATCCCCATGAATTGCTCTCTAAATCTTCGTTTAAATTCCAAAAAGTGCACACAAATGGTCTACATCATTACATATAACTAACGATAATAATAACTGCTTACCTTGTTCTTCTTTGATCACTGAGATTTCTGAAGATTTTGAGTTATTCTTAACTTTGGTGGTTTAATAATGTATGTGCTCCTTTGGAAAATGTATTAAATATCAAGTGAGATGATTAGGAGCATCAATCACTAAAGGCACATCTTTAACTAATCTGCCAGTTTATCTTTATGAGCAGTATCCTGTTTTCAAACAGATAGCATAAAATAAAAGTTAAGACTCTGGTGTGAGAGTTTAGGAAGGCAAAAATGTCACTTAAACTTTCTTGAACACTTCCGCTGCCTTGTCTCTAACATGAAGAGACTAATTAATCCATCTCATAGAACCGTCAGGAGCCAATGATGCAACACATGACATATGTTAAACATTTAATAGCACTGGTTTTTACTATTCTTTATCTGGGTTTAAAAAACCAACAGAATGATTACTCAGTGATTTTATGAATACCAAAGGCAATGTTTTTGAAAGGATGCTATCACATTCCAGGGGGCCAACAATGATTTTCTTCCTTTGACCTTGTATTATGCTCTCAAAAGACATTATCCCTTTCTTATTTCAATACTTTTCATATTTCAATTATGTATATGATGAATTCATGTACAAAACAGAAACACACAGACATAGGAAATAAATTTACGGTTACTATAGGTGAAGGAAGATAAAGATAAATCAGGAGTATGGAATTAAGAGATTCACACTATTATATAAACAACAGACAAACAACAAAGATTTACTATATAATCCAGAGATCTATATTCAATATTTTATAATACATTATAACAGAAAAGAACTGAAAAAGAAGTGCATATGTCAATATATATATGTATATGTGTGTATATGTGTGTATATATATATATCCTGATCATTTTACTGTAACCTGAAAGCAACATACCATTGTAAATCAACTGTACTTTAAAAAAATTATTTATGTGTCTGACTTCTCTTTGTTTTAACTGTTTGCCTGGATTTTCCCCATGACTTCATCTCTTCATCCCCATGAATTGCTCTCTAAACTTCTATCCGTTTAAACCAAATTCACACAAATAGTGCACACAAATGGTCTACATCATTAAGGTATTGGTCACTCATCAAAGAATAAGTACACATAATATTAAATACATTTTGATAAAGTATCTTGAGCTTGATAGTAGAAAAATCTCCCAATACAGGAGGAAGGCTCAGAAGGGAATTCTAACAGAGAACAGCTCAGTGAACTGAAATCACAAAATAAAAATCTGATGGGGGAATTATGAATGACTAGTCAAGTGAAAACACATCATGAACGTGATTCAAGAAAGGGTTGGCTTTAAAGACCTGAACATCACAGAGAAATACAATGCCAAATAACATCAATAACTGTCAAGTAACAAAATTCCTGCCCTTTACCCCCTTTTCTCTCCAATTCCCCTACTCGTACTCATTTTTGAGCAGCCTTACTACAGCCTAGTGAGGGAGAGGGGAGAGCAGTAATAGAGGCAGAAAATAGAAACCATTCATTCTTCCCTTTCCTTCTGCAAGCTTCCCTTCTGAAAGACTCATTCTGTTAGAAAGGACCAGACTTAATTTTGAATGAGGTTCATACTTTTTAATTATCGTGCTGGACTGGCTTTGTTAATTATTAAAATGAGATCCTTCTTTTCATCTGAATGAAGACTGAGTGTAGTAAAAAGTGTTCACCTGTCAAAACTTTCATCTGAGACAGGAAAGTTCTGTTCTCACAGAACAGATTTAAATGAGTAGAAAAGGGAGGGAAATAAATTTGTTTCCTGATTATACCATAAGATCCCCACTTGTTCAATTACATATTTCCATAAATAACTTCAAATTACAAAGCATTACCAAACATATCTTCCAATTTCTCTTTGAATGGAGAATCTAAAAGATCAAACATCTCCCATGAAGTTTCTTGGCAGTGTTATCAGAAAAAAAAAAAAAAAATGGTTAGGCTTGATGATATCAAGTGTCATCTCCAGGTGTGAAAATGATAAACCACATTTTCTTTGGAAAATTAATGAGCACAATTGAAAATGAGAGTATTATTTTCTTTGGAATTAAACACAAAACACTGTAACAACATGCAGTCTTAATGTTCATTTAAGCTGTCCTTAATAGAAATAGTTTCAAAGGTACTGATTGCATCCTACTAACACTCCATTTTTCATGCTTCTGAAAGAAGTCTTGTGACTAGTTGACTAATGTAATTTCTTTTTTCAAAATCCAGGAAATACGATTATACACTGAGGTATTATGTAAAATTAGTAATTATGGATTTAACCCTGATTACTTGTCTACTGTCTACCTGACTCGTCTATGTAGTTTTCAGGTACAAACGTCTAGACGGCTAGACTAGACTAGAATTAGTTCTTAAATTTGGTGATTTTCCATTTGAAGCAAATATACAAGTAAAACACTAACTAACCAAAACATTAACTAACCAAACAATGAGTTTAATAATAATTTTAAAAATGTCCATAGCAAGCAGAGTGGATGTAAGAGAAAACAAACGTATGCCTTGACTCTGGCTCCAGGAAAGGCATCACTGTGTTCACACAATGGATAGGGTACTGAACACAGACTTAGAGTCCTGATATTCACTCAGACTCGCCTGTTATGAGGTGAGGATGTCAGGTGTGTGACAGGTTCAGCCTGATCACAGAGCTAAATTTAAATATAAAGGCATATTTCAATTCTTCTGAGAGATACAGTTTGGCAGCTGGAGAGCAGAGCCTGAGAAACACAGGAGAGGGAGATGCTGAGAAGAAAGTGACTCCTGGCAATTAATCACACATGTCAAGGAAGAGTCAAGAAGATCTGGTGAGTCTGACAAAACAAGAGACTCCTCGTGCCCTGAAGAACAGGACCTCCAATTCCTCTGGTACTGTTGACTATGTTTGTTCAAATCAGAGTGCCACTGGGAAGAGACAGTGAAGGAAAAACAGAAATTCAACAGATATAAATTAATTCATGACATTCTACAGTAACATTGTGGATTTTAATGTAATTTTTAAAAATTAATAAAAAGACCAGTATATTATGTGGAGTTTCATATCTAATTCCAAAAAAAAATGTACTTTTGTTCCCTTTGTGTCTTGGATTATTTGTTCAGGGGCACATTAACTTTTGACAGTTGAAGGCACCTGGTATCTTCTTATTTGTCAACATTTGTGTTTCTTATTCTGTTTAAACTCATTCCAGTGCTCTACTTGGCTCCCACCTTGCTACAAAAGTTCAGTTAAAATTTATTTGTCACTCTCTTCCATCCCTGACATAGAATCTGTCACTAATTTTATCAGGTTTGCTTGGGAAACATTTTTCTAATCCCACAGTATTGCCAGTTGTCAGTTTCTATTTAAAAATTCTAACTTGTCTTTTAAAATACTGCCATCATTTTCTAATGTAGACCTGATTATAACACTCTCCCTCATAAAGGAAGAGTCTTGAATACCAGCACAAAGGAATTGTTCTTTTTTCATTAAGAAATACAATGAAGGTGCACGTTTTGATAGGAATATATTAAATAAAACTGAGAGCATGTAATTAAGAGGATCTACAGTATTATCTGGGGTGTGATTTCCAACAGAAGTAAAATGTGTTACATGCATTTGTGTATACAGATTTAAAGGAGGGTCTGCAGCACTGTCACTGCTTGTGTCGGGGTGACGGCTGCACATCTTTTGAGTAATGAGGCTTCCCTCTCTTGCTCAATTAAAGACATAAAAATATCTTGATGATTCTCTGACGTCTACATTGTGAAAGGATTTCCCCAGTCTTCTGAGCTAGCTTCTATTTAGTATTCTGCATATGCTCTTAATACTTTCCTCTGTCAAGATCATTCACTAGCCCTATCAAAATTACCGAGAGAAATTTGTTCATTTCTCTTGATATTTTTTCTTTTTACATAATGTTCATTCTGTTTGAATTTTTCCCTTTCTTTTCTAATTGTTGAATTCCTCTCTGTTATATGGGTTCTTCAGTTTTTCCCTTCTGTAAAGATATCCAGAGCCTCACCAGGTGAATGACTTACTTTGTCTTGGATACAGTATCACAGCAAAGTGAAAATGTATAATGATGATTTCATTATTCTCCAGTTTATTTTTAATTTGGTTGACTTATATGTTATGAGATATTATGGATTATATGGATTCTTATAATTGATAAAATGTACTTTTGTTCCTTTGTGTCTTGGATTATTTGTTCAGGGGCACATTAACTTTTGACAGTTGAAGGCACCTGGTATCTTCTTATTTGTCAACATTTGTGTTTCTTATTCTGTTTAAACTCATTCCAGTGCTCTACTTGGCTCCCACCTTGCTACAAAAGTTCAGTTAAAATTTATTTGTCACTCTCTTCCATCCCTGACATAGAATCTGTCACTAATTTTATCAGGTTTGCTTGGGAAACATTTTTCTAATCCCACAGTATTGCCAGTTGTCAGTTTCTATTTAAAAATTCTAACTTGTCTTTTAAAATACTGCCATCATTTTCTAATGTAGACCTGATTATAACACTCTCCCTCATAAAGGAAGAGTCTTGAATACCAGCACAAAGGAATTGTTCTTTTTTCATTAAGAAATACAATGAAGGTGCACGTTTTGATAGGAATATATTAAATAAAACTGAGAGCATGTAATTAAGAGGATCTACAGTATTATCTGGGGTGTGATTTCCAACAGAAGTAAAATGTGTTACATGCATTTGTGTATACAGATTTAAAGGAGGGTCTGCAGCACTGTCACTGCTTGTGTCGGGGTGACGGCTGCACATCTTTTGAGTAATGAGGCTTCCCTCTCTTGCTCAATTAAAGACATAAAAATATCTTGATGATTCTCTGACGTCTACATTGTGAAAGGATTTCCCCAGTCTTCTGAGCTAGCTTCTATTTAGTATTCTGCATATGCTCTTAATACTTTCCTCTGTCAAGATCATTCACTAGCCCTATCAAAATTACCGAGAGAAATTTGTTCATTTCTCTTGATATTTTTTCTTTTTACATAATGTTCATTCTGTTTGAATTTTTCCCTTTCTTTTCTAATTGTTGAATTCCTCTCTGTTATATGGGTTCTTCAGTTTTTCCCTTCTGTAAAGATATCCAGAGCCTCACCAGGTGAATGACTTACTTTGTCTTGGATACAGTATCACAGCAAAGTGAAAATGTATAATGATGATTTCATTATTCTCCAGTTTATTTTTAATTTTGTTGACTTATATGTTATGAGATATTATGGATTATATGGATTCTTATATGGATTATATTCATATTCATATAATATGAATATTACATTCATACTATATGTTATATTATATATTACATATATTCCATACATTATATATACAATACAATAATATATGTGATATATGATATATATTATGTAATATATACTATGCACCATTACATGTAGCATATATGTTTATTATATATAATATTTACTGCAATATATGTATTATATTCTATACATTCTATATATGATGTATATTATATATTATACATATATATATATATATAGAAATCACTCTGTTGCAAAAGTCCCAGTTCTTTATTTTACTTATTCCAACAAGTGCAAGGAAAAGGAGACATGTTGATGAAACTAATTACCCGGTAAATGTTATTTTTAAAAATTGTACTGAAAATGGTGCTTCATTAATATGAATCAATAATGCGATCTGACTGCTAAAAAAGACTAATGTAAACTCAGACTGCATTAATTGAACCAGAGGATCAAGTCACAGGAAGTGTTAATTTTCCTGTACTTGAGTTCATTAAAAATCAGCTTAAAATATATGTATCTCTGAGACTTACACTTTAGGTGAACAAAATTCTACACTGTCTCAGGAAATTGGGCATTAGAAATCAGAAAATAAGCAAAACAGTTTTCTTCTAGTGTTTGTGTGTCTGAGGATACTTTGACTGTCTGTCTGAAATGCTTTTGCTTCAGATTTTCTCATGATGGTCCATTCTTATCATTTAGGTTTCAGTTGAACTATTACCTACCTTGTCCATTCACTGCATCTATTCTTCCTTCCCAGGGCAATATCTTCTTATCATCTTGTTTACAGTCACAGAAATAAACATTAGTTTATTTTTACATGACTATATATTGTTCATACGGAGAATAAGATTTATGGAAGTATGATCCCAGGTGGCACTAGAGATAAAGACCAGCCTGCCAATGCCAGAAGACATAAGAGAGGAGAGTTTGATCCTTGTGTCAGGAAGATACCTGGAGGAGGGTATGACAACACACTCCAGTATTCTTGCCTTAAGAATCCCATGGACAGAGGAGCCTCACAGGCAACGGTTCATAGGGTCACTTTCCACTCTTATTACATAGATTTATATATATATTATAGGTATATAATATTACATATTATATTATAAAATATACATAATATATAATAATATCTATGATATTTACTCTATTTATCATATATATTATGACCATTATGTTTTATATATAATATATACTATATATTATATACTACACATTATATAATATGTACATATTATATAATATAATTATATACCATATGCAATATATTACATATATATTAATGTATATAATTATAATATATAAATACATTATACATGATTATATATTATGTCATAGATTATATAACATGCAAAATGTATATTATATATTATATAAATATATATACATATTATATTCACAAGTACATATAACATAATATATATAATATATAATAAATAAATAGCATATAATATCTACTATATAATATATAATTAATATAATATATATTATAGATGTTATAATGATTGTTATTAGCATATGATATTATATATGATATATAATTATATTTTACACATTATATAATATGTACATATTATATAATATAATTATATACCATATGCAATATATTACATATATATTAATGTATATAATTATAATATATAAATACATTATACATGATTATATATTATGTCATAGATTATATAACATGCAAAATGTATATTATATATTATATAAATATATATACATATTATATTCACATTTACATATAACATAATATGTATAATATACAATAAATATATAGCATATAATATCTACTATATAGTATATAATTAATATAATATATATTATAGATGTTATAATGATTGTTATTAGCATATGATATTATATATGATATATAATTATATTTTACAGAATATATAATATATATAGTATATATTATAATATATAGCATACAGTATGTAATAACATATGATTGCTAATATCTAATAATATAGTATATCATATATATCATAGAATATTTACTATATAATGATACATATCATATATTTTATCATATATCATATATATTTTGCATATAATATATTTTACAATATTATAAATATATAGAATTACATATTATATATAACATATATATAATATATTATATATATAATATAATACATATGCTATAATATAATACATATATTATATATAATATATATCACAGTCAACCCTTCATGTCTGTGATTAATTGACTCCCCACGTTCAGAATATGGAGGGATGATTATACAACCCCATTACACACAAGGAACCTGAGCCTTCAGGATTTTTGGAGCCTTGAAACCAACCCTCTGAAGATAGTAAGCTACCACTGTAATGGGTTCAGCAGTATTAATTAAATAACTATTATCATCAAGACTTGTTAAGGCCTAGGAAATTTCTGCTTTAGTGAAGAAATGCTGCATATCTATTTGTTTTCTCAGCAAATACCCAATGGACAAATAGACTGTACCAGATACTGAGCAGCACTCTGGATGCAGAGAACAAACAGCTAGCTGTGACTCTTAAATTCCATAGATGTCTGTGATAGAAGCATACTTAAATGTTGTGAGTATAAATTGAGAAAGCATTTAATTTTACCCAAGGGAGAATAAAATAACAATTAGAAATGCATGGAGCATCTATTGATGAATATGTTATACGTTGCACATGGATGTGGCATTAATGCCAAGCTGCTGGATTATTATAGTGCTATTTGTTTCTGAAATGCTTCTGATAATTTTACATATAATAATATAGAACAATTTACTATAGTACAGTCTGTAATTTTATTTGAGTGTTATTCTATTATATCTTTCAGTCAATATTTGCTTTAACTGACTGCCCTTAATTGAGTTTATTACAAAGTGTGGTTTACACTACTATAAACATTACCTGCAATTTCCTTTTTGTTTTGATTAATGGTTTTGGCTGACACACCTGACAAATCAAAAAGCAAGCTATAGTGTTTAACCTGGTGCAAAGTAAAATATGTACCACATGGGATATTAAAATGAAAGTGTATAGATTGGAAGACCATCAGAAAGTGATTGAAAAAATAGATGACCAAAATCATCATAACATTTAGGATGGTGGATGGACTTTCATTTTAACAAAGCTATCAAGAGAGTCTGGGCAAAGAATAGCATAAAAGGTAGCTGAAAGAGAATATGACTATGACAGTTATAAGTTTGCTATGTTCTACACACATGCACTATGCTGCAAACTTATTCCTCTGAGAATCATGCTTAGAGGCCTATAAATGACCTAGTTAATAAGACAATGTCCAACAACACACCCACTTTTCAATAAGTGCATGTGAACACCATGTCCTTTTCATTTATGATATCAGAATAGGAGTATTTCTAAATAAAAGTAAAATTTAAGCTGGACTTTGACTGATTGATTGTCTTTCAACATATGTCTAATGAAGAGAAGAGAAAATTAGAACAGATGACCTAAATGTATGCTTTAGTGAAGAAATGCTGTTTCAGCAGTATTAATTAAATAACTATTATCATCAAGACTTGTTAAGGCCTAGGAAATTTCTGCTTTAGTGAAGAAATGCTGCATATCTATTTGTTTTCTCAGCAAATACCCAATGGACAAATAGACTGTACCAGATACTGAGCAGCACTCTGGATGCAGAGAACAAACAGCTAGCTGTGACTCTTAAATTCCATAGATGTCTGTGATAGAAGCATACTTAAATGTTGTGAGTATAAATTGAGAAAGCATTTAATTTTACCCAAGGGAGAATAAAATAACAATTAGAAATGCATGGAGCATCTATTGATGAATATGTTATACGTTGCACATGGATGTGGCATTAATGCCAAGCTGCTGGATTATTATAGTGCTATTTGTTTCTGAAATGCTTCTGATAATTTTACATATAATAATATAGAACAATTTACTATAGTACAGTCTGTAATTTTATTTGAGTGTTATTCTATTATATCTTTCAGTCAATATTTGCTTTAACTGACTGCCCTTAATTGAGTTTATTACAAAGTGTGGTTTACACTACTATAAACATTACCTGCAATTTCCTTTTTGTTTTGATTAATGGTTTTGGCTGACACACCTGACAAATCAAAAAGCAAGCTATAGTGTTTAACCTGGTGCAAAGTAAAATATGTACCACATGGGATATTAAAATGAAAGTGTATAGATTGGAAGACCATCAGAAAGTGATTGAAAAAATAGATGACCAAAATCATCATAACATTTAGGATGGTGGATGGACTTTCATTTTAACAAAGCTATCAAGAGAGTCTGGGCAAAGAATAGCATAAAAGGTAGCTGAAAGAGAATATGACTATGACAGTTATAAGTTTGCTATGTTCTACACACATGCACTATGCTGCAAACTTATTCCTCTGAGAATCATGCTTAGAGGCCTATAAATGACCTAGTTAATAAGACAATGTCCAACAACACACCCACTTTTCAATAAGTGCATGTGAACACCATGTCCTTTTCATTTATGATATCAGAATAGGAGTATTTCTAAATAAAAGTAAAATTTAAGCTGGACTTTGACTGATTGATTGTCTTTCAACATATGTCTAATGAAGAGAAGAGAAAATTAGAACAGATGACCTAAATATGTATGCCATATTCTGGAACTTTGAGGATGCTACAAGATGAGGCTATGACCAAGATAGGGCTGAAGAAAGGGAGAAAGACACAGAACTTTAAAGAAAAACAGTTGTAGAAAGTGGTATTGAATTTGATATGAAGTTGAAAGTACTGTTAATATAATCTCATGAAAACAAGGAAAAAACTGGTAACCATTTGCTTTTTTTGGGCTAGCATTTTTAAATGTTCCCTATTCACAAATTCTATGAGTTGTCTTAATATGCATCTTTTTTATATGTCAACCTCAGCTATCTAGAATACAATCAACAAATTACATGGTAAAAATTATCATGAATAACTGATATTTTCTGAAATATGTTTTATTGACAATAGATATCCTCACTTCTGTGTCACAGTTTACATTTTTCTATGCCAGTTCACTTCTTGGTCTGCGAGAAATCAAAAACAAAAACTTTAAAAGGTATTAGAGTTTTCTGCTTCTGGATGTGAGGCAATAGCTTGCAGAAAAAATAAGACTAAGTAAAACACCAAAGAAACAATTCTTTCTTGAATTGCTAGCCCAGATTGGAGGGAACCAAGGAAAGATGGGCTGAAGCTGTGCAGGCTGCTTTGAAGACAGGGCATTTGTAAGCCTGAAGGGGAGGCAAAAGGCTATGAGGTCAGACAGAGCTGTTACTAAGAGGACAGAAAACAAGCCATGCTTTCAGCCATTTCATAAGTCTTGGAAGAAAAAGTAGAGTTTCAAGCAACTGTCACAGGCCAAACGTGTAAAACCAAGATCTCAGGAAAACTGAAGCATCAAGAAATAAGGCAAAAATCTTGGATTTTTTCACCTTAGGACATTGAATTTTTAAACCACACAAAGAAGCAGAGAAGCTAAAGAAACAGTTGTCCCAAAATATCACAGAATTTTTTCCCTCCTCCAGGAGATCCTTTCTAACCCAGGGATGGAATCCAGGACTCCTGCATTGCAGGCATTTTACTATTGAGCTAGGAGTATTTCTAAATAAAAGTAAAATTTAAGCTGGACTTTGACTGATTGATTGTCTTTCAACATATGTCTAATGAAGAGAAGAGAAAATTAGAACAGATGACCTAAATATGTATGCCATATTCTGGAACTTTGAGGATGCTACAAGATGAGGCTATGACCAAGATAGGGCTGAAGAAAGGGAGAAAGACACAGAACTTTAAAGAAAAACAGTTGTAGAAAGTGGTATTGAATTTGATATGAAGTTGAAAGTACTGTTAATATAATCTCATGAAAACAAGGAAAAAACTGGTAACCATTTGCTTTTTTTGGGCTAGCATTTTTAAATGTTCCCTATTCACAAATTCTATGAGTTGTCTTAATATGCATCTTTTTTATATGTCAACCTCAGCTATCTAGAATACAATCAACAAATTACATGGTAAAAATTATCATGAATAACTGATATTTTCTGAAATATGTTTTATTGACAATAGATATCCTCACTTCTGTGTCACAGTTTACATTTTTTTCTATGCCAGTTCACTTCTTGGTCTGCGAGAAATCAAAAACAAAAACTTTAAAAGGTATTAGAGTTTTCTGCTTCTGGATGTGAGGCAATAGCTTGCAGAAAAAATAAGACTAAGTAAAACACCAAAGAAACAATTCTTTCTTGAATTGCTAGCCCAGATTGGAGGGAACCAAGGAAAGATGGGCTGAAGCTGTGCAGGCTGCTTTGAAGACAGGGCATTTGTAAGCCTGAAGGGGAGGCAAAAGGCTATGAGGTCAGACAGAGCTGTTACTAAGAGGACAGAAAACAAGCCATGCTTTCAGCCATTTCATAAGTCTTGGAAGAAAAAGTAGAGTTTCAAGCAACTGTCACAGGCCAAACGTGTAAAACCAAGATCTCAGGAAAACTGAAGCATCAAGAAATAAGGCAAAAATCTTGGATTTTTTCACCTTAGGACATTGAATTTTTAAACCACACAAAGAAGCAGAGAAGCTAAAGAAACAGTTGTCCCAAAATATCACAGAATTTTTTTCCCTCCTCCAGGGAGATCCTTTCTAACCCAGGGATGGAATCCAGGACTCCTGCATTGCAGGCATATTTCTCACTATTGAGCCATCAGGGAAACCACATATATATATATATATATATATATATATATATATATATATATATATATTTGAGACCCCATGGATTATAGCTCACCAGAGCTCTCCATCCATGGAATCTTCCAGCCAAGAATACTGGAGCGGGCTTTTATTTCCTTTTACAATATCACATAATTTTTGACAATCTTAAAATGCTAATAAAATTAAAAAACATTGGAGGACATTTGAGGAAAAGGGCTTTCAGTTAACACACCAAGAGTAGTTCAATTCTGCCCAGCTCTAATTATTCAGCAGAAGGAAATATGAATCTTCTCTGGAGCAAAATACAGTTATTCAGAGTCTCTACACTCATTAATGCAAAGTGTAGCAAAGTCAATAAAATTACTCAGCATACCAAGAAAAAGAAATCAGAACAAAGTGCAACTAGGCAAAGACTTAGACATATTCACTGAGGACATACTTTAAAGTTTTAAAGTGTGAATTCAGTTAAAGAAAATAGGTGATGTAATCAAGAATTTCACCAGAGAACTAGAATCTATAAAAATGCACTAATCAGGCTTCCCTGGTGATCCAGTGGGTGGAGAGACCTCCCTGCAGTGCAAGGGGCGCCAGTTCGAGCCCCAGGCCTGGGAGGATCCCACGTGCCATGGAGCGGCTGGACCGTGTGTCTAACTGAGAGTCAGCGCTCTGGAGTGCATTTACCCAGAGCCAGTGCTTTGCAGCGAGAGAGGCCACTGCAATGGAAGGACATACAGGCCAAAGAATGGGGGTTGATGAAGGTAAATGAATAAAAAGACCAATAAAAGAGGCCAAAAAGAAATAAAAAGAGAGAAAAAGAAAAAAAAAGCACTAATCAATGTAAATTTTACCGTTTACAAATAGAACAACAAGTTAAGAAACAAAAAGACTAGTCTGCCAACTAACTGGATGTAGCAAAACAGGTTAGTGATAAGAAGTGAAGATCAATAGAAGATACTTTAACTAACTGTGTGGGGAGTGACAGGATTGAAAATAGAAGAAAAACAACAAGATATGGGAGGAGAAAGAGAAATGTTATACCGTACTTACAAGTTGAATCCCGGTGCATCAGAAGGAAGAAAAGACAACAGAACAATGCTCAATGATAGCCAAGAATTTTCTGAGAGACAAAAGATATCAACTCCCAGATTTAAGAGTGTAAAAGTGGAACAAGATAACTTACAGAGAAAGGAGCACCATGGCCTTGTTTTTCGCTAAGACCTCCAGGGTTTGTATCTAGGGAAAGTGAGTAAGTGTTAGTATCACTGAGAAAGTATAGATGGCTGAATGGGAAGATGATCTGAGGGAAATGGTGAGTGCTTGGCTGTAGAGAAGATCATGAAGCAAGCAAAGAGGGATAAATTCCGTCCTGAGCTATCTGCCAGAAGATGTGGAAAGAAGTCATCCATGATCAAAGGAGATGCCTCTACCTAAGGAGGGGAAAATGACTTTATCCAGAAAGTGGGGGAGGAGGAATTCAAGGTTAAAAATTCAACCCCCGTGGTCTTCATTTGATTCATATAAAAATGAAAGTGTTGGCGGAGGTACTGAGTGATATATGTATTAATACATAGCATTTTATGGTTGTCAATGTTCTCATATATTTAGTCTCTCCTATCTCACAATACATATGCTTTGATTGAGACAGGATGAATATTATTAAGACTTCCATTTCAACCACATTAGAACTGATCTTGAGAAAATTTGAGTGTGTTGTTGCTGTTAAGATCCTTTTGGCTGTAACACATGGAAGTTGACCTCTAAGGAAGGGGGTTTGTTCTTAAATTAGAAAATTGAGTCTTGAGATTTTAGTATTAGTAAGGAATTATAGTTAATACTTATAGGAGTGAAAAACGTTACTATGATTTCATTTTTAATAATGTGTTTCTTTTATAGGAATACACTGAAATATTTTTGACTATGACACCTAATATGTACATTAAAATAATATAGGAAGTATGAAAGTGTTACATAGCTTGCTTTGTTTAATTCTTAAATGGATATATAGATATAATTGTTAAAGTTCATCAACTTCCCAAGTTTTTTAAGTTTAGTACATGCAAATTACATCTAAACAAGAAAAAAATATGTAAAAGTAACTAGCAAAAAGTCTTGAGAAAATAGAAGAAAAACAACAAGATATGGGAGGAGAAAGAGAAATGTTATACCGTACTTACAAGTTGAATCCCGGTGCATCAGAAGGAAGAAAAGACAACAGAACAATGCTCAATGATAGCCAAGAATTTTCTGAGAGACAAAAGATATCAACTCCCAGATTTAAGAGTGTAAAAGTGGAACAAGATAACTTACAGAGAAAGGAGCACCATGGCCTTGTTTTTCGCTAAGACCTCCAGGGTTTGTATCTAGGGAAAGTGAGTAAGTGTTAGTATCACTGAGAAAGTATAGATGGCTGAATGGGAAGATGATCTGAGGGAAATGGTGAGTGCTTGGCTGTAGAGAAGATCATGAAGCAAGCAAAGAGGGATAAATTCCGTCCTGAGCTATCTGCCAGAAGATGTGGAAAGAAGTCATCCATGATCAAAGGAGATGCCTCTACCTAAGGAGGGGAAAATGACTTTATCCAGAAAGTGGGGGAGGAGGAATTCAAGGTTAAAAATTCAACCCCCGTGGTCTTCATTTGATTCATATAAAAATGAAAGTGTTGGCGGAGGTACTGAGTGATATATGTATTAATACATAGCATTTTATGGTTGTCAATGTTCTCATATATTTAGTCTCTCCTATCTCACAATACATATGCTTTGATTGAGACAGGATGAATATTATTAAGACTTCCATTTCAACCACATTAGAACTGATCTTGAGAAAATTTGAGTGTGTTGTTGCTGTTAAGATCCTTTTGGCTGTAACACATGGAAGTTGACCTCTAAGGAAGGGGGTTTGTTCTTAAATTAGAAAATTGAGTCTTGAGATTTTAGTATTAGTAAGGAATTATAGTTAATACTTATAGGAGTGAAAAACGTTACTATGATTTCATTTTTAATAATGTGTTTCTTTTATAGGAATACACTGAAATATTTTTGACTATGACACCTAATATGTACATTAAAATAATATAGGAAGTATGAAAGTGTTACATAGCTTGCTTTGTTTAATTCTTAAATGGATATATAGATATAATTGTTAAAGTTCATCAACTTCCCAAGTTTTTTAAGTTTAGTACATGCAAATTACATCTAAACAAGAAAAAAATATGTAAAAGTAACTAGCAAAAAGTCTTGAGAAATACAACGAAGATTGAGGACTTACGCTATCACAATCAAAACACGCATAATCAGAGTGATAAAGGAAAACAGTGTGTTTAGCATAGGTGTAGAAAAATGGATTGATAGAAAAGGACAACTAGAAACAGGCTAAAAAATATATAGTGATTTGTTAGAACAAAGTTTATCCTATAGTGAAATTAAAAAAGAATTTTTTTTTCAGTGATGGTCATGGTTCAACTGGATACATATGTAAGAAAAAAAAAATCAGTTTAAATAATTAATTCCAAGTAGAAACAAATGCCAATATGAATCATAGAAAAATTTTCCAGAAAAAAACCCAAAGAAAACACAGAAGGGTATTTTCATGATCTTGATCTTGGATTTTTCTGTGTGTTATTTTTAGGTAACACAAGCACTAACCATAAAAATAAATAAATAAATAAATAAAGCTACATTAACCCTAAGGGCTTCTATTTATCCAAAGAAACCGGTGAGAAAATGGATAGGTAATGCACAGACAAAAAGAATTTATTTGCACCATATACATTTAATGGAGGTTTACGCAGACCAAAATCAATTACGTAAATTGACAAAATAGAAAGCTCCACAGAATACTATGAAAAAGATCTGAATAGGCATTACAGCAGAGGGTAACCAAATGACGAATTAACATATAAAAAGGTGCTCGGCCTCACTGACCACAGAAAAATGCAAATCATTTCAAAATACAATCATTTCAAATGTAATGATTGTACCATCTCCAGAATATTATATCAAAAAGAGCTAATACCTGTCATCTACAATTGACATTTACCAGTTACATTGCCAATGACTGAACAAGCGCATTTGCCATCTGCCTCTGTGGAGATTGACCTCATGCTAACAGCTGCTGACTTTCAACACCCCCTGAGGCAGTTCAGGGAAGTGAGGCACTCTGTGCTCCAGGGAATTTGGTGGGGTAGGTCTTTAGACAGGTGGATGCTTTTAAGAACAGGTATTATCTCAATCCTTGCATCTTCTCATATTTAGAAAAGCGCTAAATCCCTTCATGGTGACATCAGATCCTCATGATTAACTAAAAAGCCTTTTGTTATCGGTATTAAGCTCCCTCTTCCTCAAAATCTTATATATTGATCTTCTTCATGCTGTCTCTTTGGAGAAGTCTCTCAGAGCTATCTGAGGTGCTGTCTTCTGGACTGCAGTCCTAATTGTGCCCCAAATAAAACAATCCACAACTCTCAAGTTGTTCATCTTTTTTAGTTGACATACACAACTTTAGTGAGAAGGTGAAGTAATTGGGTTTTTTATACTACTGGTGGGAATGTAAAATAGTAAAAACACAGAAAATTGTTTAGTATTATCTACTGACACAGAGTAGACATCAGAATCTTCATTTTTTGCTGTATACCCAACAGATATGTATTCAATAAAACATATACATGGGTTTTCATAGTAGCATCACGTATGGAAGATAATAAGTGATAATATCTCAAATGAACACTGATAGAAAAAATAAAAACATCATGTCCTATTTATAAAAGCAAAATTTTGTAGTATTGGGAACACATGAATTGCTCCTATACAGAACACCATTCATAACATTAAGTGAAAGATCCAGACATCGAATAATAATACTACCTATATATAGGTTAAATACTACCTATATAATATGACCTGTATAATACTATCTATGTATATAGTTAAAAATAGGTAGAATTAATACAAGATAGTGAAATCCAGTAGTACCCTGTGGGGCTCCTGGGCACAGAAGCCTTTTTGTCTCCTGTTTCTTGTTTGTAAGGAACAGTTCTGGCATCCATGACCTTTCTTGAATTCCAAAGGGCAGATTCAAATACTTGATAATCAAGGGAGGAACAGTCGAAAAAACACCCAATGCAGGAGTAAAGGAAACAGTGATGCTCATCAAGACTAGGAGACCACCTGAGACCAGATTAAAAGAATGCAATAAATGGAAGCAGTGACCAAAATCAATTTGAACAGTGACTGGAGCCATGAAATTAAGACACTTGCTCATTGGAAGAAAAACTATGACACATCTAGAGAGCATATTGAACAGCAGAGACATCACTTTGCTATCAAAGGTCGACATGGTCAAACTATGGTTTCTCCAGTAATCACGTACAGATGTCAGAATTGGAATCATAAAGAAGGCTGAACACGCAAGAATTGATGCTTTAGAATTGTGGTGCTTGAAAACCCTATTGAAAGTCCCTTGGAATGCAAGGAGATCAAACCAGTTAGTCCTAAACAAAATCAAGCTTGAATACTCATTGGAAGGACTTGAAGGCTGAGGCTGAAGCTGTAATACTTTGGCCACCTGATGCAAAGAGCTGAATCATTGGATAAGACCCTGATGATGAGAAGGCTTGAAGGCAAAAGGAGAAGAGGGCAGCAGAGGATGAGATGGTTGGATTTCATCATTGACTCAATAGACATGACTTTGAGCAAACTCTGGGAGACAGCATAGGACAGCGGGGTTGGCCGGCTGGAGTCCATGGGGTTGCAGAGAGTGAGACGTAATTTAGCAACTGAGCAATAACAAACAAGGTCCTGCAAGCACCCTAGTCTTATCAGCAACCTCACCCTGGAACCATTACTATGACTCATCAAATACTCCTAAGTTGGGATACATAGTGTCGACTAAAAAAAGAACAACTTGAGAGTTGTGGGTCAAGTTTTATTTGGGGTATAATTAAGACTGCAGCCTGGGAGACAGCACCCCAGATAGCTCTGAGAAATTGCTCCAAAGAGGCAGCAGGAGGAGGGTCGATATTTAAGGATTTTGGTGAGGGGGACTTTCATATCATAAAACAATCATTTTACAAAGGGTCCTAGTTAGCCACGAGGATCTGATGTCACCATGAGGAGATTTAGCTTTTCTAAATGAGGAGATGCAAGGATTGAGATAATAAAAGTTGTTCCTAAAGCATCCACCTATCTAAAGACCTGCCCCACCAGATTTCCTGGAGCACAGAGTGCCTCTACCCCACCCTGATCTCCATCAGGGGGTATTGAAGGTCAGCAGCTCTCAACAGCACAGGGTCTGGTATCTGCAGAGGCAGAGGGCAAATGTCCTTGCTGTCCAGGCATTGGCAATGTAACTGGTAAATGTCAATTTGTAGTTGACAATAGTTTTTAAGGAAAGTTGCCACTGTGCCATCTTTTCCAGGCAAAGCAATTAAGCTATTCTTTTCCATTTCACCCAAAGCTCTGTCTCTGAGATCCAGTTTGGCAGAAAACTTCCCCAGCGGCTCAGTGGGTAAAATATCTGCCTGCAATGCATGATACACAGGAGACTCAGGCTAGATACTGGGTCAGTAAGATCCCCTGGAAAAGGAAATGGCAACACACTCCAGTATTGTTACCTGAAAAATCCCAAGGACAGAGGAGCTTGGTGGGATCTTGTCTATGAAGTCTCAAAGAATAGGACACATCTTAGTGACAAAGCAAGCAAAACATCAAGCAAGGGCAGAGAGTGAACTTTAAGAAGGAGTCACATGTGCTGTTTGTAGAAGAATAATATGGAGAGAGTATATAGGGTGTTTTAGGAATGCTGACACTATTCTATTTTTTGAATATGTATTAAGACGACATTGTGAACAATAACAACAAAAACAGAACTTACAGTTTTCATAGTTTATCTTTTGTTTATTATATGTTAATATAAAATATAAGCCTTTTACCATAAATATACATACATACAAATACAATATGCTACATCTTAGAAGTATATGTGATAAACTCAGATAAAGACACATACACAGACAATAAAATAGGCAAAAAGATTTGCTAGAAAAATTGAGGATCAGAATTTTTCTAGAAAGCAGTTTCCTCACCTCAAAAATCAGTGCAAAGGGGAGCTACTAGCATACTCAGTCACTTCAGTCGTGTCTGACTCCATGCAGCCCCATGGACTGTAGCCTGCTAGGGCCCTTTGTCCATGGGATTCTCCAGACAAGAATACTGGGGTGAGTTTGAAACAGGAGGGAAGGGGATAGGGCACACCTTTTGAAAGAATGACATAGCTCAAGGATACAACAAGCTACCTAGGGTCAAATAGTCCGAGATGACATACAAGTTAACTTTGACTAGCCCTTGATCCTCAATCAGGAAGGTATGCCATGAGAGTTCTCATGGTGCCATGAGAGTTCCAAGACACCACCGAAAGACCAAAAAGTGGGTGGTGGCCTGGCTCCTTGAAACCTCCACCCACTCCCCAAAATTGTTGGAATAACCCTCCCACTCATTAGCTTATGAAATTACCCAACCCATAAATGTCAACAACATTTTGGGGTGGATTTGCCCTATGTGATGGCCCACATTCTGCCTGTTGGGTGTGTTTCTCTCTAAATAAATCCAGTTCTTACCTATCACTTTGTCTCTCACTAAATTCTTTATGCGATGAGCCATCAAGACCCTGAGCTTCATTAAGTCCTGAAACCAAGTACTGTGCGATTTTGCTGGGTCTCCAGCCATATGGGTTATAGTCCTGTCAACTACAAGCTGGCATTTACCAATTACATTGCCAACAAGAGCATTTGCCATCTGCCTCTGTGGAGACTGACCCCATGCTAACAGCTGCTGACCTTCAACACTCCTTGAAGTGCCATGAGCGCAGAACTCCCCGAAGGCAGTTCAGGGTGGAGTAGGCACTCTATGCTCCAGGGAATCTGGTGGGGCAGGTCTTTAGATAGGGGGACTTTTTTTTTTTAATTTTGGCCTCTTTTATTGGTCCTTTGTTTATTTGTTTTCATCCATCTTTGTTCTTTGGTTCGTGTGGGGCTCCCATCGCAGTGGCCTCGCTCATTGCAGAGCACCAGCTCTAGGGGCATGTGCTCCAGAGCTCCAGCTCGGTAGTTGGACACATCGGTCCCGCCACTCTGCAGCATGTGGGATCTTCCCAGACCAGGGATCGAACCAGCGCCCCTTGCACTGCAAGGTGGTGTCCTTATCCACTGGACCACCAGGGAAGCCCTAGGTGAGTGTTTTTAGGAACAGATTTTGTTATCTCAATCCTTATATCTCCTCATATTTAGAAAAGCACTAAACCCATTTATGGTCATATCAGATCCTCATGACTAACCCAAAACCCTATGTAAAATGATTTGTTTGTTGGTTTGGAAATCCCCCTTCCTCAAAACCTTATATGTTCATTTTCTTCCTACTGCCTTTTTGGAGAAGTTTCTCAGAGCTTTCTGAGATGCTGCTTCCTGGGCTGCAGTCCTAATTATGCCCCAAACAAAGCTTAACCCACAACTATGAAGCTGTTCATCATTTTTTTTTTTAGTCTACAGTTCCAAGCAGAGTTTTGGCTAGGTTCAGGTTCCAATCTGAAGTAAAAGGTTTCAGGTGGACATTTCCATCTGTAGGGGATCTTCTCAACCCACAGACTGAACTCACATCTCCTGTGTCTCCTTCATTGTTAGGCAGATTCTTAACCTACTGAGCAACCAGCTACTTGGTGACAGTATAAAGCTCTACAAATTTAGATAGGCTTTGAGGACACTTTTTGTTAACCTAGGAAAATATGTTATTGACTGCAAAGGTGAAAAAGTGTAATAAAACAAATTTGAATTCTATTTGATATATATTTTTAATATTTTTAATTTTCCTAGTTTCCCTGTTGGCTCAGATGGTAAAGAATCTTCCTGCAAGGTGGGAGACCTGGTTTATTCTCTGGGATGGGAAGATCCCCTGGAGGAGTAAATGGCAACCCACTCCAGTGTTCTCACCTGGAGAATCTCCATGGACAGTGGAGCCTGTAGGGTGGCAAGGAGTCCTACAGGACTGAGCAACTAAGCATAGCACACAGTTTCCAAATAGTCATTTCCACTCCATCCCACCTTCTTCCCCCTTCTGATAAGTATCATCTTGGCTCCTAGAGATGACCAAGTAGAACATTTGCACTTCCCTTCAGTGCAGAACTTTTGTTTCCTAAGGCCAGAATTATTTTAAAAATCTATAAGTCTTTTGAGATGAATAGGGGAGGTATTGAGGATTTGTAAAAAGGCTAGAGGGCATTTCCTGTTCTTGTGAAGGCTTGATTTGTAAGACAAATTGTACAAGTTGTCCTCAATTTTAAGAAATCATTTTGAATTTCCCAAAGAACTGGTTTTCCAACGGCATTATCTTCCATAAAACTAACCCATTTATGGTCATATCAGATCCTCATGACTAACCCAAAACCCTATGTAAAATGATTTGTTTGTTGGTTTGGAAATCCCCCTTCCTCAAAACCTTATATGTTCATTTTCTTCCTACTGCCTTTTTGGAGAAGTTTCTCAGAGCTTTCTGAGATGCTGCTTCCTGGGCTGCAGTCCTAATTATGCCCCAAACAAAGCTTAACCCACAACTATGAAGCTGTTCATCATTTTTTTTTTTAGTCTACAGTTCCAAGCAGAGTTTTGGCTAGGTTCAGGTTCCAATCTGAAGTAAAAGGTTTCAGGTGGACATTTCCATCTGTAGGGGATCTTCTCAACCCACAGACTGAACTCACATCTCCTGTGTCTCCTTCATTGTTAGGCAGATTCTTAACCTACTGAGCAACCAGCTACTTGGTGACAGTATAAAGCTCTACAAATTTAGATAGGCTTTGAGGACATTTTTTGTTAACCTAGGAAAATATGTTATTGACTGCAAAGGTGAAAAAGTGTAATAAAACAAATTTGAATTCTATTTGATATATATTTTTAATATTTTTAATTTTCCTAGTTTCCCTGTTGGCTCAGATGGTAAAGAATCTTCCTGCAAGGTGGGAGACCTGGTTTATTCTCTGGGATGGGAAGATCCCCTGGAGGAGTAAATGGCAACCCACTCCAGTGTTCTCACCTGGAGAATCTCCATGGACAGTGGAGCCTGTAGGGTGGCAAGGAGTCCTACAGGACTGAGCAACTAAGCATAGCACACAGTTTCCAAATAGTCATTTCCACTCCATCCCACCTTCTTCCCCCTTCTGATAAGTATCATCTTGGCTCCTAGAGATGACCAAGTAGAACATTTGCACTTCCCTTCAGTGCAGAACTTTTGTTTCCTAAGGCCAGAATTATTTTAAAAATCTATAAGTCTTTTGAGATGAATAGGGGAGGTATTGAGGATTTGTAAAAAGGCTAGAGGGCATTTCCTGTTCTTGTGAAGGCTTGATTTGTAAGACAAATTGTACAAGTTGTCCTCAATTTTAAGAAATCATTTTGAATTTCCCAAAGAACTGGGTTGCCACCTTAAATCATATCAAAGACCTGATCCAACGGCATTATCTTCAATTTGCTTCTTTATATCAGAGATAAGATCTTCAACTAAGATGAAAAATCAAAAGATTCCTTGTTCTAGATTTAGGGTTATTTACATTTGAAATATGTTTCTTTTTCTATTGGTAAAGTTTCATTTAGATTAGGAGAGAGGCTAAAAAAGTTCCTATCAGGCTCTCAGAATCTGAATGTCAGCTTTCAATTTGACCTTAGAGTTTACTTTAAAAAAAAGTATCTTTCAACTATCTTGTTAAGTTTCAACTAAGCCAAAGAGTAAAATTCCTGGCAGTACTGAATAGTCTTAAAATTGACTGTCCTCCCAAGATCCATAGGCACTCCCAAAGATAGCTAAAATAAAAAATGACTTCGAGAATTCCACCCTGAAGGCTGGAAACAGTGTGTAGGACCTGTGCCACAAAACGTGTGCAACCCACATTTCTAACAAGCCATATCTTGGGAACCCCCTTAACCTCATGGTTGAGGTGTCTGTGTCTATTAGTCATTTAGTTACATCCAATTCTTGTGACCACATGGACTAGGGGGTTGCCAGGCTCCTCTGATCATGATATTCTCCAGGCAAGAATACTGGAGTGGGTAGCCATTTCCTTTTCCAGAGTATCTTCCTGACCCAGATATCAAACCCGGGTCTCCTGCTTTACAGGAAGATTCTTTACTATCCAAGCCACCAGGGAAGCCCAAAATTTAAAGTGATGGTGACAGTGGAATGATTCTAGTGTGCAGGTGCATGCTAAGTCTCTTTAGTTATGTCCTATTCTTTCTAACCCTATGAACCATAGCCCACAAGGGCCCTCTGTCCATGGCATTCTTCAGGCAAGAATACTGAAATGGGTTTCTGTAAGGAAAATATGATAAAGGAAAGAGAAGGAGATCTCAGACAGTCTGGATCAAGCTTCATTAAAAATTGAGGGGTCACCATGAGAGATCCGGTTACATAGACCTAACTGAGAGAAAGTGATGTGCTCTCCTGTTGTGGTGAGGAGCTTATATAGCCGGGTGGGGGCAGGAAAAGGAGTGGATGCTGGGCTAGGGGAGGGGTTGGTGCAGAAGTGAATTTGTAGGCAGGAGAGCTTTGTGGCTGCAGAGATTCGAGGGGGTTGTGGCAGGAAAAGACCCTGTGAGGAGCAGGTTTCTTTGTTCAGGAGGTCACAGGACAGCGGGGCTGAATCAACATTTGGCAATTTTCCACCTCCATCAGTCTCCATTTCCTCCTCCAGGAGGTCTTTCTAACCCAGGGATCAAACCTGTGTCTCCTGAATTGGCAGGCGATTTCTTTACCACTAGCATGACCTGGGAACCCCATGGTTGAGCTATTTGCATACATAAGAGCTGGCAATGTGGTACATAAGGCAGGCAAATGCCAAGTCAAATTCTCAGGAGACAAATAAGAAGCATAGCTGTCCCTATGAGAGAAAAAGATTGACAACAATGAGTACCTTAAAACTGAATTCACAAGAAACTAGTTGGAAAGGAAGGGCCAATATAAAAATGTACCTTCCTTTCTGAACCAGGAACTACAGAAAGACAGGAAAACTGATTCTAGTAAGAACTGTCAGGACTTCCCTGGTGGTCCAATGGTTGAAAATCTGCCTTCAAATGTCAGGGACACAGATTCCATCCCTGGTCAGGAACTGAGATCAAATTAAGCCCACAGCTACTGAACCTGTAAAATCTGAAAGCCACAACTAGAGAGAAGCTTATACACAATGACGATCCTGCATGCTGCAACTAAGACTCCATGCAGCCAAATAAACAAATAAATATTTAAAGAGAGAGAGAAAGAGAGAAGAATTGGCATCCTTCACAGGCTTCTGCTAGTTTTCCCAGGACTCTGCAATTAATGGGTTTGTCAGCTATAAATTGGCACTTGCTGAGAGCATTGCCAGTGACTGAACAAGGGCATTTGCCATCTGCCTCTGTGGAGATTGAACCCTGTGCTGCTGCAGCTGTTGACCTTCAACAACCCCTGAGGGAGTTCAGGGTGGAGTGAGGCACTCTGTGCTCCAGGGAAACTGGTGGGACAGGTCTTTAGATAGACATTTTCAGAAACTGACTATATGACCCCAAACTTTGGACCTCCTCATATCTAGGAAAGTACTAATATCCTTCATGGTGACATTAGCCCCTTGTGAAAAGGAGTGGATGCTGGGCTAGGGGAGGGGTTGGTGCAGAAGTGAATTTGTAGGCAGGAGAGCTTTGTGGCTGCAGAGATTCGAGGGGGTTGTGGCAGGAAAAGACCCTGTGAGGAGCAGGTTTCTTTGTTCAGGAGGTCACAGGACAGCGGGGCTGAATCAACATTTGGCAATTTTCCACCTCCATCAGTCTCCATTTCCTCCTCCAGGAGGTCTTTCTAACCCAGGGATCAAACCTGTGTCTCCTGAATTGGCAGGCGATTTCTTTACCACTAGCATGACCTGGGAACCCCATGGTTGAGCTATTTGCATACATAAGAGCTGGCAATGTGGTACATAAGGCAGGCAAATGCCAAGTCAAATTCTCAGGAGACAAATAAGAAGCATAGCTGTCCCTATGAGAGAAAAAGATTGACAACAATGAGTACCTTAAAACTGAATTCACAAGAAACTAGTTGGAAAGGAAGGGCCAATATAAAAATGTACCTTCCTTTCTGAACCAGGAACTACAGAAAGACAGGAAAACTGATTCTAGTAAGAACTGTCAGGACTTCCCTGGTGGTCCAATGGTTGAAAATCTGCCTTCAAATGTCAGGGACACAGATTCCATCCCTGGTCAGGAACTGAGATCAAATTAAGCCCACAGCTACTGAACCTGTAAAATCTGAAAGCCACAACTAGAGAGAAGCTTATACACAATGACGATCCTGCATGCTGCAACTAAGACTCCATGCAGCCAAATAAACAAATAAATATTTAAAGAGAGAGAGAAAGAGAGAAGAATTGGCATCCTTCACAGGCTTCTGCTAGTTTTCCCAGGACTCTGCAATTAATGGGTTTGTCAGCTATAAATTGGCACTTGCTGAGAGCATTGCCAGTGACTGAACAAGGGCATTTGCCATCTGCCTCTGTGGAGATTGAACCCTGTGCTGCTGCAGCTGTTGACCTTCAACAACCCCTGAGGGAGTTCAGGGTGGAGTGAGGCACTCTGTGCTCCAGGGAAACTGGTGGGACAGGTCTTTAGATAGACATTTTCAGAAACTGACTATATGACCCCAAACTTTGGACCTCCTCATATCTAGGAAAGTACTAATATCCTTCATGGTGACATTAGCCCCTTGTGACAAGCCGAGAACCTCTTGTAAAGTAAACTGGTTGATTGTTTCAAACTCCCGCTTCACCAAAATTTTATATATTCACCTTCTCCAGCTGCATCTTTGATCAGTCTCTCAGAGCTATCTGAGGTGTTGCCTACTGGGTTGCAGTCCTTATTTTGCTAAAACTCAACTCACAACTCTCAAGTTGTGCATCTTTTTAGTCAACAGATTTAAAATGGAGAGTGCAGCTTTGAGCATCGATCAGAGTTTTAAAAGGTTTTCTATTCATTTTCATTTCAGTTTGTCCTAGGTACTTTAAGGGAATAACTGGTAGTGAATGGGTTCTAATTTGATTTGAGGCTTAAAGCCAGGACCCTGACCTAATCAAACCCTGTTTGAGACTTGAACCCATGGGGCTGGAGCTTGAATTCCAGACACATAAACCCAAAGCCCAGTCCTAATCAAACTCTGTTTGGGACTCGAACCTACGTGGCTGGGACTTGAACCTAGGCAAAACCCAGTTTGGGACTTGAACCCACGTGGTTGAGGCTTAACCCCAGCCAAACCCCTGCTTGGGACTTGAACCCACATAGTTAGGACTCAATCCTGGCCAAAAACCCTGTCTGGGACTTGAACCCATGCGGCCAGGACTTAATCCAGCACTCACCCAATGTTTGAACCCACTGAGGCTCAGGTTCTTCGTGCCTTAACACAGAAGGAATTCAGCAAGAGGCAGGGTGATAGGCAAGAAGAGGATTTATTAGGATAGGGCACTTGTAAGAGGTGCAAGCAAGCAGGCAGGAAAGCTCTGTTCCTCGTCTTTGGGTGGGCAGCAACATATATACATGAGGGTAGAAGACCACCTTCCTCAAGTAGAGGCAGATGCAGACACAAGGCATACATCATTAGCTTCTCCTTCCTCAGTTCTTTCTGCTTTATTGAATAAGGAGCAGCATTCTTGAGTTATTGTTGACTTACTGGCCTCCTAATTTATTCCAGGTTTTACCTTTGGGAGTGGGACAGTTTAGATAGACATTTTCAGAAACTGACTATATGACCCCAAACTTTGGACCTCCTCATATCTAGGAAAGTACTAATATCCTTCATGGTGACATTAGCCCCTTGTGACAAGCCGAGAACCTCTTGTAAAGTAAACTGGTTGATTGTTTCAAACTCCCGCTTCACCAAAATTTTATATATTCACCTTCTCCAGCTGCATCTTTGATCAGTCTCTCAGAGCTATCTGAGGTGTTGCCTACTGGGTTGCAGTCCTTATTTTGCTAAAACTCAACTCACAACTCTCAAGTTGTGCATCTTTTTAGTCAACAGATTTAAAATGGAGAGTGCAGCTTTGAGCATCGATCAGAGTTTTAAAAGGTTTTCTATTCATTTTCATTTCAGTTTGTCCTAGGTACTTTAAGGGAATAACTGGTAGTGAATGGGTTCTAATTTGATTTGAGGCTTAAAGCCAGGACCCTGACCTAATCAAACCCTGTTTGAGACTTGAACCCATGGGGCTGGAGCTTGAATTCCAGACACATAAACCCAAAGCCCAGTCCTAATCAAACTCTGTTTGGGACTCGAACCTACGTGGCTGGGACTTGAACCTAGGCAAAACCCAGTTTGGGACTTGAACCCACGTGGTTGAGGCTTAACCCCAGCCAAACCCCTGCTTGGGACTTGAACCCACATAGTTAGGACTCAATCCTGGCCAAAAACCCTGTCTGGGACTTGAACCCATGCGGCCAGGACTTAATCCAGCACTCACCCAATGTTTGAACCCACTGAGGCTCAGGTTCTTCGTGCCTTAACACAGAAGGAATTCAGCAAGAGGCAGGGTGATAGGCAAGAAGAGGATTTATTAGGATAGGGCACTTGTAAGAGGTGCAAGCAAGCAGGCAGGAAAGCTCTGTTCCTCGTCTTTGGGTGGGCAGCAACATATATACATGAGGGTAGAAGACCACCTTCCTCAAGTAGAGGCAGATGCAGACACAAGGCATACATCATTAGCTTCTCCTTCCTCAGTTCTTTCTGCTTTATTGAATAAGGAGCAGCATTCTTGAGTTATTGTTGACTTACTGGCCTCCTAATTTATTCCAGGTTTTACCTTTCCACCTACAGCCCCCTACTAAGACTCCACAACTACCCAACTATTCTACTCAGTCCCTATCAGAAGCAGTTTACCAGAGAATCTCTAGAGTCCTGTCAGCTCTGGGAGGACCCATATGGGGATGCTCCATTGAAGGTAGATATGGGGTCATTTCAGTTGATATGGAAGAGTTTGATAAAATCTTTGAGGACAAACAATTTTTTTCAGTTTCCCAGTTAACTGCAAATGAGAGAGATTTCTGGTACAGTGTTTTTTTGTTTTGTTTTTTTTTTCTTTGTTTCTTTTTCTTTTTTTGTTTCTTTTTTGTTTGTTTGTCTCTTTTATTTTTTCTGTTTTTGGCACAGTGTTTTGATGAGGGACCCCTAGGAAAAATGCCTTGAGGGAGGCACAGGTGTTTAAGCTTTTTGGACTTGAGGCTGTTGCAGTTGTAAGGCCACAAACTTGGTGGACTTAGGTATGGTCTTGTAGTCTTTTCAGAGTGGAAAGGCAATTCACATAGAGGTGTAGTAGACTGAGTGCTTAGATATAGGAGGACTCCTATAGATTGGACTCATAGGAGTCAGGTTGCCTCATAGTATTCTGTTGTAGGTACCTCTTGTGCCTTTAACCTCTCTTTACCTTTTGCAATGAATATTTTAATGACACTGTTTTGAAAACTTAAAGCCTTCTGGAAGCTCTTGGGTACTAATTAAAATGGGTAGTCCATTCTGTTTGCTGATTTGGGAAACTTCGCCTCCAAGTGCACTTTTTAAAAGAACAATAGTCCAATTGGATCATTTTCCATAATGATCATTGTAACTCTTGGTGGTTGTAGAAAGATTTTGCCATTTTATACATTTTTACCTCCTATGACCACCGTTTTTAGAAACTGAGAGAATATGCTGGAGATGGTGCATTCAATTCTTTGCTATTTCAGTATTCCATTTTGTTAGCTAAGTTTTGGGTCTCTCAGAACCAAATTAAGAACCTTATAGAGATGTGCTAGTGAGTTGGACATGTTGTTGTGTTTTACCTTGTTACATGGAAACTCTCTTGAGGTTGGTAATGACAGAGTGTTAATCTAACCTCTTCCATGAACAGCTTAACCTAGAAAAGGAGATTTAGAGTTAGGTGAGAGCACTCTAACAGCTTTTAAGTGCTCAACCTCTGAACACCAGTTTTGTGGCTTTGGCTTCTGAGATTTCCATTAGCAACCGATCTATTATTCCTTTCACAAAATTTTTTTGTAGTGGCATATGCCCTGATAGCTTTTAGTGGTCTGACTTTTGTCTCATTAGATTTTTTTTTTTTTTTTTAGAGACTTTTTTTGGGGAGGAGGGTGAGGAGGGAGGGGGGCGGGCAGGCCACTTCTATTGACTTTCATTTGTCTATTTTCATCCATCTTTGTTCTTTGGCTTGCATGGGCCTCCCATGGCACTGGCCTCTGTTGTCGCAGAGCACTGGCTCTGGGCGCATGCATTCCAGAGCTCCGGCTCAGTAATTGGACACATCGGTCCAGCCGCTCTGCGGCACGTTGGATCACCCAGACCAGGGATCGAATTGGCGCCCCTTGCACTGCAAGGCAGTGTCCTTACCCATTGGACCACCAGGGAAGCCACATCTCCTTAGATTTTGATGATCACAACAGTCTGAAATTTTTGTCTTATTTCCCTAAGACCTATAGTGGTTTATGCTGTGAACTTAACCTCAAAGCCTTGCAAGTATCCTAAAAGATGCCAATCATTGAGGACCCCAAATATAACTACTCCAGAACCTTTCTGGGAACTTGAATAAACCCTAGAAGATGTCCAGGGCCCAGCGCCTTTCTGGGAATACTATATGCGTAGCTTGCTTGGATGGGAGAACTGCACATAAGATGGTTGTACTCAAATCCAGGAGTGATAAGGCCTAGGTTTGAAGAAGGCAAGAATAACAGTGAAGCAAAGGATTCTTTGAGTGTTTTACTTGTTTGTCTCCCTGTGCCGTAAACTATAGCAGTCAATTTTGCATCTTATTCCTTGTCATCAAAAACTGATTAGTAATTATTAAAGAGAACAACTTAGGTTGTTCAAACAAACTTTAACAGTTCATGAAACAGACAGGAAGGAAGTTTTCAGAGGATAACTAAGACAGAGCCTAATAAAAAATACCTGATTGATTAGGGCACACGCACAGTCAACCTGACTTGGAGTGAGATGATCCTGAGTCGACTTGATGTTAGGGACTGGCTGACTGTGGTCAATCTGAGTGTTTATTGGGACACAAAATTTATCTATGTTTGTGTTTGCTCACATGACACCTCAGATAGTATATCCTGGGGCTAAAAATTTATTTCAACAACATGTTTTCAGCCGTGTTTTTCTACCAAGTCCTGGGACCTTGAACTTTTGCTTAAATGACTGCATGGAGAATAGAAGATAATGATTCTGCTTGCCCAAGGTACAAAACTGGAGTGCTAACTCCACATAAGGCAGAGCACTAAACTTAAAGAAAATCAAACCCACTGTACAGAAAGAGACAGGACAAATTTCAAATCTTGACCTTGGAAATGGAACAAGACAAAGATTTTTTTTTTTGCATTCCTAATCAAAAGTTGCTCTGCCTTAGAGTGAAAATCTGCAAATAAAGTATAATTCCAAATGCTTAGCAAAGCTCAAAGTACAAAAATAATGCACTTCTAGAATCTAACAGCCATCAGCTAACTAAGATGAGGTCAAAAGTGGTCATTAGGAATACTTTATTTTTAATGTGCAAAATTTGTGGGGAGGAAATTATTAAACTTTACTGTAAGACCTTAAAGAAAATATAAAGAAACAGTAGAAATATAATAACTATCTCAAGGACTGGATACTCAACATTGTTATGATACAGATTTAACCAACTGATAGCAATTACAGTTCTAGTAAGATAATCAATATGGTTTGTTTGGGCTAATTTTACATTTAAAAATTTGATTCTAAAAATTTATACCAAACTGCAAATAACCAAAAATAGTCAAAAACATTCTAGAAAAAGAGCAATGAGCAGAGACTGATCCTTCGACATATTAAAAAGAAGCCATAGAAATACAGTACCTAACACAGGGAAAACTCAGCATAGATATAACTCCTAGACAAAAGACACTGAAAAAGAGCTTATATATAGACTCAGCATATAAAAATAGACCAATAGGGCTTCCTGGTGGTCCAGTGAGTAAAGACACCACCTTGCAGTGCAAGGGGCGCCAGTTTGATCCCTGACCTGGGAAGATCCCCTGTGCTGTGGAGCTGCTGGACTGATGTATCCACCTACCGAACCGGAGTTCTGGAGCACATGCACCAAGAGCTGGTGCTCCACAGAAAGAGAGGCCATTGCAATGGGAAGCCCACACAGGCCAAAGAACAAAGATGGAAATAAATGAGAGACCAATAGAAGTGGCCTAAAAAAAAAAAAATTAACCAATAGATATATGGTAAACTGATTTGAGATTGAACAAAAATGGCTGAGTAGTGTGGAAATAACAGATCCTTAAACAAATTGTAATGTGACAGTGATATCAATAACAACAACAACAAAATAGCACAGGTTTGTAGAGAGGGGAATATGAGAACTTTTACTTCCTGTTTGCATTTTCTTTTTTTAAATTTCTTAATATAAAATATAAAAAGAAAGAAAGCAACAAGTGCCATTAAAATGTAGTGAAGAAAAGGAGATGAAGTAGGGATTTATAAATAACTCTTGAAGTTTGGCTATGAGGCAGGGATTTAGACACTGATTTGAAAGCAGCAAGAACAAGAGGACATTATTTTTGATGTTGGAATGTGGAGCATATTTATAGTATGAAAGGAATGATCCAGTAAAGAGTGGGACCTTAATGATGCAGGAGACTAAGGAAAGCAATTATTTAAAGTTTGTCTGTATGAGAAGTGACTCTTTGTAACCCCAAAGACTGTAGTCCACCAGGCTCCTCTGTCCATAGAATTTTCCAGTCAAGAATGTTGGAGAAGGTTGCAATTTCCTACTCCAGGGGATCTTACCAACTCAGGGATCAAATCAACCTATCATGTGTTTCCTGCACTGGCAGCAGATTCTTTCCCACTGCGCCATATGGGAAGCCCTGTCCAGTATAGGGAACTCTCAGTCCTCTAAAATTTGATACAAATGAAACACAGTTAAAATGCAGACACTGTGACCATGAGCTGAAATATTTCTAGGTTCTTTTCCAAATCTTTATTATAGATTTCAGAAAGAGCAGATATTACCTGAAAGAAAAAAATGTCCTAGAATATTTCTGGAAAAAATCTTTTGAACTTGAAAAATGTAATGTAAACATCAATGTGAAATGCATGAGTGTGGATACCATGAGACTAAAAAAGACACAACTTTACTTTCTTTGGTTTCAATAAGGAAGGTATACTTCTTGATAGAAGTTGAAGAGTTGCTCTTTGGAATTTCTTATTTATAGAATCTGCTGCAGGTCTACTGAACTACTGAAGAAGATATAAATGCATGGATCAGGGGAATGAGTGGGAGACTACAAAGGAAGTTAATGTTACTGTAATTCTTCCTTGATGCACAATCCTTTATATCTATTTTGCTTTACTTTTAGTGAACCATATTGCTATGACTCTAATTTATTAATATTAAAATTATTAATAAAAGACTCACTTTGGTAAGCATTACCACTGTTCACCAAAATATGGTTCTTCTCCATATTTCTGGACATACAGGAAGACTGCACTTCTCCATCTCCTTGAATTAAAGAGTGATCGATCATATATCTTTTCTGGTCAATCTAAGGAGAGAAGTAGGGAGGTATCTTCTGAAGTTGGTGATCGATTTTTCAGCCTGACTCCTTGCTTCAGTGGTTACAAAAGCATATGTTGATGTGGAGGCTCCATATTCAAGAGCTGCTTGGAAGCCTGACTAAATACAGGGAGGGTGCATTGCATGGTCTTGAGGCCTGTTCTATCCCCACAGAGACATGTTTGCTAAGATAAATATTGAACTGAGCCAAAGAAAACTTAAGGTTGTTGCTACCACAGCATTATTTAGATTTCCTGAATGAATTAAGAAGCTAAAATAGAAGTTGGAGCAGGAGAATTAAACCTGAGAAGTAAACGAAGCTGGATAGAAGAAAATCTAAATCTTCTAACTATCTCTGAGTCAGGAAGAATTAAACCTGAACGAAGTAAACACCCACTGCGCCATATGGGAAGCCCTTCCAGTATAGGGAACTCTCAGTCCTCTAAAATTTGATACAAATGAAACACAGTTAAAATGCAGACACTGTGACCATGAGCTGAAATATTTCTAGGTTCTTTTCCAAATCTTTATTATAGATTTCAGAAAGAGCAGATATTACCTGAAAGAAAAAAATGTCCTAGAATATTTCTGGAAAAAATCTTTTGAACTTGAAAAATGTAATGTAAACATCAATGTGAAATGCATGAGTGTGGATACCATGAGACTAAAAAAGACACAACTTTACTTTCTTTGGTTTCAATAAGGAAGGTATACTTCTTGATAGAAGTTGAAGAGTTGCTCTTTGGAATTTCTTATTTATAGAATCTGCTGCAGGTCTACTGAACTACTGAAGAAGATATAAATGCATGGATCAGGGGAATGAGTGGGAGACTACAAAGGAAGTTAATGTTACTGTAATTCTTCCTTGATGCACAATCCTTTATATCTATTTTGCTTTACTTTTAGTGAACCATATTGCTATGACTCTAATTTATTAATATTAAAATTATTAATAAAAGACTCACTTTGGTAAGCATTACCACTGTTCACCAAAATATGGTTCTTCTCCATATTTCTGGACATACAGGAAGACTGCACTTCTCCATCTCCTTGAATTAAAGAGTGATCGATCATATATCTTTTCTGGTCAATCTAAGGAGAGAAGTAGGGAGGTATCTTCTGAAGTTGGTGATCGATTTTTCAGCCTGACTCCTTGCTTCAGTGGTTACAAAAGCATATGTTGATGTGGAGGCTCCATATTCAAGAGCTGCTTGGAAGCCTGACTAAATACAGGGAGGGTGCATTGCATGGTCTTGAGGCCTGTTCTATCCCCACAGAGACATGTTTGCTAAGATAAATATTGAACTGAGCCAAAGAAAACTTAAGGTTGTTGCTACCACAGCATTATTTAGATTTCCTGAATGAATTAAGAAGCTAAAATAGAAGTTGGAGCAGGAGAATTAAACCTGAGAAGTAAACGAAGCTGGATAGAAGAAAATCTAAATCTTCTAACTATCTCTGAGTCTTAGGAAGAAAGAAGGTTCATCTGTAAGACCACTAGAAAATCCTTTGACATAGTATACATGAGTACTAAGTTGCTTCAGTCATGTTTGACTCTCTGTGACCCTATGGACTGTAGCCCTCCAGGCTCCTCTGTCCATGGGATTCTCCAGGCAAGAACACTGAAGTGGTTGCCATGCCTTTCTCCAGGGGATCTTCCCAACCCAGGGATTGAACCTACATCTCTTACATCTCCACCATCTACATTAGCACCACCTGAGAAGGACTTATGACATGCTATATGGCTTGCCTATTTATTTTCTTCTAATGGCACTGGACTTGAATATCACCTACTTATTTATCTGTGATACCTTTATGAAATTTTACCTGATTTTATTTTTTTAATTCACTTTAAAAATGCTTTGTTGCTCTGGGACCAGAAAAGCAGAGGTCTATGATTTTAAGCTCTGAAATTAGAAAACAGAATACGAGTAAAAGAAAATTACAACATACATATCCTTTGGAAAAAAAAAAAAAAACAGAAACATCTAGGATTGTTCATGCTTTGTGATGAGGCAATTTTGTAGAATTTACAGTGTCTAAGGAAAGTTAATTAAAAATGAATTAGCTAGTACTTATTCTTAGTATTTTAAGAAACTATAACAGCATGCTTGATCTTTTTGTGCTTATGTGTTGTTTTATCATTTTATTTTAAGCTCTAGGATGTATTTTACCAAAATTTTCTAAAAAATATCCTTTAGGTTTGTTACTGAAAATATTCCCACCAAATGATTTCAGAAAATAATCTTTATAGCTGGACACTCTTGCATGTAATCATGAGAAAAGACTGTCAGTGAATTTCTAAGATACCTCTTAAAAAATCTTATAGGTTGTGCTCCCCGTTGACTTTTTAACATTAAAACAAAGAACAATATTGTTTTTATTTCAAAGTTCAAGCTATGGAAACAATAAGCTGGGCTACAAGTAAAACAGCACTATTATAAAATCAAACAAGAAAACATAGCCATAAAATTCAGATTACCAATTTGTTCTTACTTTGGCTGGCTTGTGGGAATTTATTGAAGAGGTCTTTTAAATTTCATCAAAAAAGCCAGTTAATGATAGTATGGGGGAGAAGAGGTTTTGCTATGTTTAAATTCCATTAGAGCATTGTGGGTTTTCACTTCCTTAAGTGGATCTTTTAACTTCTGAAGTAAATCTTTTGAGGTCTAAGCTTACTTGATGTCAGCAAAAATATGGTTTAAATGACTTAGAAAAAAAATATTTTTAAGACAGTAGTAATTTTTAAAAACATGTACTTGTGAAATGTTTTCCTAATATGAATGTGTAACTGAAATTCATTTTAAATTATTAGTTATAATGCATAAATTTAAATTTCAAATTACATGGAATCAGCTAAACTGGGCATCAATTAACTGCAAATTTTTTCTTCACTTATTCATAGGAGGAAGCACTAAATAATAAGAAAAGTAGCTCATAAGAGCAATATGGTAAAAAAGAAAAAAAAAAAAATTGAGTCATTTCAAACCTCGTAAGTTTTCCAAATTTTGTTGCTGTGTTTTAATAAAGCCTGGATTAAATTCTAGACCCATGTTCATGAAAAATTTTGCTTGACTTATGTAGGGTCAATGATAAACTCACACTGGATAAATACATGATTATCTGATAAGATGCATAAAAATAATGTTAATTTGTTTACACCAATTGTAATGATTTATATATATTCAAAATTTTGTGAAACCAATAGTTTCCTTAGATATTACCTTCTCCTTATCTACTAAGAATCCTTATCTACATCTACTTATCTAATCTTTATTGACTTTGCAAAGTCCTCCAGATGATGTACAAGCAGAGGTGGAGATAAAACCATAATTGAGCTGCAGGGCGGAGTGGCTAAGGAAGTGGATCAAAAACTTTTCCACCAGCTATACAAGCTAGAGATTAAACTCACATGATCAACTATGTAGAATCTGTGTCTATGGAATAATTTGACTCTGAAGCTTCAGGTTAGACATGGAAGACTGAAAAGTCACTAATGTTTATTTCCTTTTCTTATGAAAACTCATTAAAACAGAAATTCAATATATATAAAGCACATAAGATCAAAGAGAACAAGGGAAGAAATCACAGAGGTGGAGAGACATGATCTTCACTTACAACATGATACCTCCAGGGGGCATGACTGACATGAAAAAGAATTGTTTCCATATCTCCTGGAAACTTCAGAAAAAAATTTTCAGAAAAAAGTTTTTCAGAAAAAGTTTTTTTTTCTGAAGAAGAAATCGGATGGAAAGCTGAAAATAGGAGACTGTGTAAAAGACTGTCTTTGCACTTCTCATTCCAGGTCACTTCCTTACAGTTGGTAAATGTAATTTTCATACTGAGACCCTTAATAGGGGACATTCAGCGTGGTCCGATACACTCTGGACTGGGACCTTGGGCTTAGGGCTTCCCAGCCACTAGTGGTAAAGAACTTACTCGCCAATGCAGGAGATCTGAGAGATGTGTGTTCAATCCACGGGTTGGAAAGATCCCCTAGAGAAGAAAATGGCAATCCACTCTAGTATTCTTGCCTGTAAAACTCTTTGGACAGAGGAACCTTGTGGGCTACAATTAATGCGGTCACAAAGAATAATACATGATTGAGGGCACACACACACAGCAGTGGGCCTATCCACATTCAAACACACACCTGTGGTCCCACCCACACCCAAAAATATAAACCTAAGTCACCTTGCACTTAATGGGAAACTCCATGCTGTCAAAGAGACCTAAAGTATGCTGACTACAATCTCCCAACTCTAAAAAAATAGGATCTTTTGGCCTGATGAAGGTAGCCCACCCACACCAATCATAGTTCCCTTTAAAACTCCTTATCTACTAAGAATCCTTATCTACATCTACTTATCTAATCTTTATTGACTTTGCAAAGTCCTCCAGATGATGTACAAGCAGAGGTGGAGATAAAACCATAATTGAGCTGCAGGGCGGAGTGGCTAAGGAAGTGGATCAAAAACTTTTCCACCAGCTATACAAGCTAGAGATTAAACTCACATGATCAACTATGTAGAATCTGTGTCTATGGAATAATTTGACTCTGAAGCTTCAGGTTAGACATGGAAGACTGAAAAGTCACTAATGTTTATTTCCTTTTCTTATGAAAACTCATTAAAACAGAAATTCAATATATATAAAGCACATAAGATCAAAGAGAACAAGGGAAGAAATCACAGAGGTGGAGAGACATGATCTTCACTTACAACATGATACCTCCAGGGGGCATGACTGACATGAAAAAGAATTGTTTCCATATCTCCTGGAAACTTCAGAAAAAAATTTTCAGAAAAAAGTTTTTCAGAAAAAGTTTTTTTTTCTGAAGAAGAAATCGGATGGAAAGCTGAAAATAGGAGACTGTGTAAAAGACTGTCTTTGCACTTCTCATTCCAGGTCACTTCCTTACAGTTGGTAAATGTAATTTTCATACTGAGACCCTTAATAGGGGACATTCAGCGTGGTCCGATACACTCTGGACTGGGACCTTGGGCTTAGGGCTTCCCAGCCACTAGTGGTAAAGAACTTACTCGCCAATGCAGGAGATCTGAGAGATGTGTGTTCAATCCACGGGTTGGAAAGATCCCCTAGAGAAGAAAATGGCAATCCACTCTAGTATTCTTGCCTGTAAAACTCTTTGGACAGAGGAACCTTGTGGGCTACAATTAATGCGGTCACAAAGAATAATACATGATTGAGGGCACACACACACAGCAGTGGGCCTATCCACATTCAAACACACACCTGTGGTCCCACCCACACCCAAAAATATAAACCTAAGTCACCTTGCACTTAATGGGAAACTCCATGCTGTCAAAGAGACCTAAAGTATGCTGACTACAATCTCCCAACTCTAAAAAAATAGGATCTTTTGGCCTGATAAGGAAGTCTCTGACCTCCTAGCCAATCATGCCCTATATCTGTGTCTCCTCCACTAATCCTTTGTAAAACTCGTTCTTATCCAAAATCCCTCAGGAAGGGTGCTCACTGGCTGTGAGGCAGTGCCCCTCCACCAATCCATGGATTGTTTTCCCATGAATAAAGAACAGGAAGCCTGCTACTATTTTTTTTTAGTTTTGCCATTTGAACATTTCATTATGACACAGGACCATAAGACAGTGGATGGGGGACTCAGCAACTGAAGATTCTGGGGGATTGCTTCTTAACCCATGTGAAGAAATCACTGAATCCTTTGGTTCACCATCTTTGGCTAATCTCAAGGGATCTTCAATAGCTTCAGATCAAGCTCCACTAACTTTGCATTCTGAGTTCTTCATGCTTATTTCTCCTAATCCTTCTTGGTGAGAAATTGGGATGTGAAAGGCTGAAGATTTTTCACTATGTGATTTAGTGGACCACAAAAATTGGGTTTGCACTGACTTCAACAAAGTAAATGCCTTTGGGAGGTCCTGAGAACACGGTTCTAAAGAACTGTGCACAAACAGCCAGACATATTAACTCTGGTTGAATTCAGGAGGATAATTGACACAATGGAAGATACCGGGAACCCCTCAATCTAAAGATGCAAGATGGCAGCTGTTAAGGGACTCACAAAACCTGGAGGTAAGTCCACATCATAAACCATTGAGTTTAACCTGTTTCTTCAACTTCTCTTTGATTTTCTCATATTTTTTTAACTTCTTAATGTTTAATTAATTCTGTTGCTTTTTCAGATAAAGTATTTTACTTTATCTCAGAAAATAGTTGTGGCCAGTAAAACATCTAAAAGTATTCCCAGTTTCGAACATAAATCTAATTGTAGACAGAGTATTGCAATTAAGCCAAGTTTCCAGAGGAATGTTGTTTTATTCAAATGAATATTTTTAGTGAAATTTTTGTCAATTAATTTATAATTTTATAAATGTTTAAATGAAAGTATAACTAATACAGTTTCTGCTTATTGGTGTTTGCTAAAATTTTCATCATCTAATACTATTTGAATCTGTTTAGGAAAATGTTTTAGAAATAACAGCTATTCTACAAATTTAGCTTTATTAAATGTTCTATACAACTCTCCTATTTCCTCATATTGTTTATGCCAGTGAGAGTAGTTAAAAGCAAAGTTTGTATTTTCTATGCATTTTGAAATATATGCTGTATTTTTATATAGAGAGTATGGATATATGTATTTTGCATTTACCTTGAAAAATTGTGGGTGAATGATTAATGTCTTTTATTGTATGCTCCTTAAACTAGATATGCATGTGTAAGAATCTCTTATATGTATTAAAAAGTACATAGTTCAATAAAGTTATCAATTTTTTCTTTCCCCATGAGGATTTATTTGTCCTGTTTGCCAAAAAAGTATACTTCACTGCCTAGTGTCCATTACTTTCATTAATCTTGCATTCTTTTGTTTGAATTTCTTTCATGAAATTTTGCTCAGTTTGTTACTTATAATTGTCAATATTATGTATAGTATAAATAATGGATATATTATCTTTAACAAAATTTTCAAAATATTTTTAAAGAAGCCTTTAACCACTTCATTTTTATTTTCACTTCATTATTTTATAAGCATTTTGTTTTGTTGTTCTGTTTTGTGATTTGAGTTCCTGATGCTTTCATTGCTATGTTTTTATTATGGACTATTTGTCTTTATACTTGTTTATTTTGTTGTTGTTGTTTCTCAGTTGCTGTCGTGCAGCATGTAAGGCTTCCCTGTCCATTACAATCTCCCTGAGTTTGCTTAAACTCAGGGCCACTGAGCCAATGATGCCATCCAACCATCTTATCCTCTGTTACTCTCTTCTCTTGCCTTCAATTTTTCTCATCATTTCCAATCAGTCTGTTCTTCACATCACGTGGTCAAAATATTGGAGCTTCAGCTTCAGCATCAATCCTTCCAATGAATATTCAGAGTTGATTTCCTTTAGTATTGACTGGTTTGACTTCCTTGCAGTCAAAGAGACTCTCAAGAGTTTTCTCAAACACCACAGCTCAAAAGCCTCAATTCTTCAGTGCTCAGCCTTCTTTATGCTATAGCTCTCATCTGCACATGACTACTGGAAAAATCAAAGCTTTGACTATACAGACCTTTGTAGGCAAAATGACGTCTCTGCTTTTTAAAACACTGTCTAGGTTTAACGTAGCTATTCTCGCAATAATCAAGCATGTTTATAATTTCGTGGCTGCAGTTCCCATCCTCATTGATATTGCAGCCCAGGAAAATGAAATCCAACAGTACTTCCACATTTTCCCATCTGTTTGCCATGAAGTGATAGGATCGGATGCCATGATCTTAAGTTTCTGAACATTGAGTTTTAAGCCAGTTTTCTCACTCTCCTCTTTGCCTACATCAAGAGGCTCTTTAGTTCATTTTCACCCTTTTACTTTAAAAAATTTTAGTTTTAATGCATGTGTAAGAATCTCTTATATGTATTAAAAAGTACATAGTTCAATAAAGTTATCAATTTTTTCTTTCCCCATGAGGATTTATTTGTCCTGTTTGCCAAAAAAGTATACTTCACTGCCTAGTGTCCATTACTTTCATTAATCTTGCATTCTTTTGTTTGAATTTCTTTCATGAAATTTTGCTCAGTTTGTTACTTATAATTGTCAATATTATGTATAGTATAAATAATGGATATATTATCTTTAACAAAATTTTCAAAATATTTTTAAAGAAGCCTTTAACCACTTCATTTTTATTTTCACTTCATTATTTTATAAGCATTTTGTTTTGTTGTTCTGTTTTGTGATTTGAGTTCCTGATGCTTTCATTGCTATGTTTTTATTATGGACTATTTGTCTTTATACTTGTTTATTTTGTTGTTGTTGTTTCTCAGTTGCTGTCGTGCAGCATGTAAGGCTTCCCTGTCCATTACAATCTCCCTGAGTTTGCTTAAACTCAGGGCCACTGAGCCAATGATGCCATCCAACCATCTTATCCTCTGTTACTCTTCTCTTGCCTTCAATTTTTCTCATCATTTCCAATCAGTCTGTTCTTCACATCACGTGGTCAAAATATTGGAGCTTCAGCTTCAGCATCAATCCTTCCAATGAATATTCAGAGTTGATTTCCTTTAGTATTGACTGGTTTGACTTCCTTGCAGTCAAAGAGACTCTCAAGAGTTTTCTCAAACACCACAGCTCAAAAGCCTCAATTCTTCAGTGCTCAGCCTTCTTTATGCTATAGCTCTCATCTGCACATGACTACTGGAAAAATCAAAGCTTTGACTATACAGACCTTTGTAGGCAAAATGACGTCTCTGCTTTTTAAAACACTGTCTAGGTTTAACGTAGCTATTCTCGCAATAATCAAGCATGTTTATAATTTCGTGGCTGCAGTTCCCATCCTCATTGATATTGCAGCCCAGGAAAATGAAATCCAACAGTACTTCCACATTTTCCCCATCTGTTTGCCATGAAGTGATAGGATCGGATGCCATGATCTTAAGTTTCTGAACATTGAGTTTTAAGCCAGTTTTCTCACTCTCCTCTTTTGCCTACATCAAGAGGCTCTTTAGTTCATTTTCACTTTCCTTGATTTAACTTCTAGCTTCTTTATTTTACTTCTAGAAAAATTGCATAGTGTGCATAATATTTTAAATTTCATTAATGGTCATTTTATGCTTATGCTCATTGCTAAATGTGAAATGCTAATTCAATATTTTTTATGAGTTTTAAGAATAAGGGAAAATCTAATTATGCCTTAAGAATTGAGATTGCATTTGACTATAAGTAACTGAAAATCAAACTACATTTACTTATAGGATTATAAGTTTATTTTTCAAAAAAAAAAAATTTGAAAGTAGGTTATGGCTGACACTAGTTTAGAGAAGTACAGAGGGAATCAGTGTTCCAAGTGTTATTTTGGCCTTTCCGTAACGACCTTAAGATGGCTTCTCAAACTCTAGTCAAGAAAGATCTATGGTCAAGATACGAAGAAGGAGGGATCCAAGTGGTTCTCTGGAGCAATCCCTTGTCTGGAAGTCTTCAGCATCACTTTACCCAAGATGAATAATTTTTTTTCCTGTCATTCATTTCTATCCTCTCCTAAGCTGATATGTATATTTTAATTTATTAGATGTATTTTTCTTAAGAATTTCATGGTTTGTTTTCTACTCTTTCATAAGATATCTGATTTATTGTTAATATTAAGTTTTATAAAATTATATATATAATAATTATTTAGATAAAATATATTTAATGTTCATGAGATGATTTTAGTTGTGCCTTTTGATATATCATTGGTGAATTGTGAGTTATATCTTATATATTTTATAGAATTAATACCACCATGCTAGCTTTTCAAGTTCTTGAAGCTTCTAACTTATTTCCTTTATGGTCCAGAGAAATTTCCCAATATTACAAAATAAAAACAGTCATGTACTAGTGAAAATTTTGTTGTGGAGAAAACTTTGGCCAATATCATTTTTAATTTCTCCTAAGACCAAATTTTTCTTTTCGCTGGATGGTTAATTTTTCTGTCTGAATGCATCTAGATTGCTTTATTTTAAAAAATTAAGGAAAAAACCTACATACCTATTTCAAGGAAGAACACTTTTTTTTTTTTTTTTTGGAAATGTCAGTGAATCATTACCACTTATATTTTAGACATTTTTTAAAAATTTATTTATTTTTCATCCATCTTTATTCTTCAGACTGTGTGGGTCTCCCATTGCAGCAGCTTCTCTCATTGTGGAGCACCAGCTCTGGGCACACGTACTCCAGAGCATTAGCTTGTAATTGGACACACCAGTCACAGCTGCTCCACAACACATGGGATCTTCCTAAGCCAGGGATCAAACTGGTACCCCCTGCACTGCAAGGCAGACTCTTTACCCACTGGACCACCAGGGAAACCCTATTTTAGATATTTTTAAGATCACTTTTTTTTATTATTTGATTATTCCATCAGTTCCATGAGTTTTGGTTACTTCCAAGTTTCAGATAAACATTTCAAGATTTCTTGGAACTTCTCACCTATAATTTTAATCTCCTTGATATTTTCCTCCATTTTCAGGAGTTAGTTCTCAAGTTTTACTTCAGTTCTCTGATATTACATTCTGTAGTATTCAGTTCTTTATGATCTTTCAATTTGATATTGATATTGCTTTAAACCTGTTAGTTATCTTATAGTATTTTTTTCTCCCACATGATCTTTTTGTGGATTTTATTCACTTTTCTTTTCATTTCAGTTTGTTACTTTCTCTTTTTTAATTTTTTCAATTGTTTTTTTTTTTTTTTTCATGAGATGATTTTAGTTGTGCCTTTTGATATATCATTGGTGAATTGTGAGTTATATCTTATATATTTTATAGAATTAATACCACCATGCTAGCTTTTCAAGTTCTTGAAGCTTCTAACTTATTTCCTTTATGGTCCAGAGAAATTTCCCAATATTACAAAATAAAAACAGTCATGTACTAGTGAAAATTTTGTTGTGGAGAAAACTTTGGCCAATATCATTTTTAATTTCTCCTAAGACCAAATTTTTCTTTTCGCTGGATGGTTAATTTTTCTGTCTGAATGCATCTAGATTGCTTTATTTTAAAAAATTAAGGAAAAAACCTACATACCTATTTCAAGGAAGAACACTTTTTTTTTTTTTTTTTGGAAATGTCAGTGAATCATTACCACTTATATTTTAGACATTTTTTAAAAATTTATTTATTTTTCATCCATCTTTATTCTTCAGACTGTGTGGGTCTCCCATTGCAGCAGCTTCTCTCATTGTGGAGCACCAGCTCTGGGCACACGTACTCCAGAGCATTAGCTTGTAATTGGACACACCAGTCACAGCTGCTCCACAACACATGGGATCTTCCTAAGCCAGGGATCAAACTGGTACCCCCTGCACTGCAAGGCAGACTCTTTACCCACTGGACCACCAGGGAAACCCTATTTTAGATATTTTTAAGATCACTTTTTTTTATTATTTGATTATTCCATCAGTTCCATGAGTTTTGGTTACTTCCAAGTTTCAGATAAACATTTCAAGATTTCTTGGAACTTCTCACCTATAATTTTAATCTCCTTGATATTTTCCTCCATTTTCAGGAGTTAGTTCTCAAGTTTTACTTCAGTTCTCTGATATTACATTCTGTAGTATTCAGTTCTTTATGATCTTTCAATTTGATATTGATATTGCTTTAAACCTGTTAGTTATCTTATAGTATTTTTTTCTCCCACATGATCTTTTTGTGGATTTTATTCACTTTTCTTTTCATTTCAGTTTGCTACCTTATCTCATTTTTCATTGTAATCTCTTTTTTGACACAGTCTCAAACTTTTAAAAGTCTAGTAATTTTATCATGTTTCTCTTGTATTGAACTCAAGTCTCCCTCTGTTTCATGGTGTGAAATCTTTTATTTGCAGATCTACATAGCTAGGCCAGTAGTCCACAGTGTGGCTGGGTGTGGAGGCCACTACCAAATGTAGATGACAGTAATAGAACTAATCAGAAACCACTCTAACTCTACCACCACCCAGGAATTTAAATATGAGTATAAGAATTACTTTCAGGTGGCCTCAGGGGCAAGAAAGAGAGGATATTAAGAGAGATATGTGAGTTATATTAGCATCAGTGAGAGAATGAAGGTTAGGAAATTGGGTTCATACTGTCTCCAGAGGTTCAGTCATGAATCCAGTACCTTTTATTTTATACCTGTTTTTTTTTTTTTTTTCAGAAATAGCATGATTAATGACAACTAGTTATCCAAGAAATTCCTTCTTGTTTATTATGCCACATATAATTTTATGACAAAAAGGCCTATCTGTTTTTCCTGAGTCAGTTACCATTTCTTGATTATTTCTGCCTTTGGTATTATGCTTATAGGAACAATCTCAATTTCAAATCCAAGAATACTGACATATTTTACTTTACTTGTATAGTTTCAGGCTTTGCATTTTTAGGGTATCTTTTTTTATCTCACCACGTGATAGGTGGTCAAGCTTAACCTTTTTTCTTATTTAAATAAATCATAAATTCCACAATCCTGTGTACTAGTGCATTGTGCCTCATAGATTACAAACTGTATTAGTGCACTGCAAGGCAGACTCTTTACCCACTGGACCACCAGGGAAACCCTATTTTAGATATTTTTAAGATCACTTTTTTTTATTATTTGATTATTCCATCAGTTCCATGAGTTTTGGTTACTTCCAAGTTTCAGATAAACATTTCAAGATTTCTTGGAACTTCTCACCTATAATTTTAATCTCCTTGATATTTTCCTCCATTTTCAGGAGTTAGTTCTCAAGTTTTACTTCAGTTCTCTGATATTACATTCTGTAGTATTCAGTTCTTTATGATCTTTCAATTTGATATTGATATTGCTTTAAACCTGTTAGTTATCTTATAGTATTTTTTTCTCCCACATGATCTTTTTGTGGATTTTATTCACTTTTCTTTTCATTTCAGTTTGCTACCTTATCTCATTTTTCATTGTAATCTCTTTTTTGACACAGTCTCAAACTTTTAAAAGTCTAGTAATTTTATCATGTTTCTCTTGTATTGAACTCAAGTCTCCCTCTGTTTCATGGTGTGAAATCTTTTATTTGCAGATCTACATAGCTAGGCCAGTAGTCCACAGTGTGGCTGGGTGTGGAGGCCACTACCAAATGTAGATGACAGTAATAGAACTAATCAGAAACCACTCTAACTCTACCACCACCCAGGAATTTAAATATGAGTATAAGAATTACTTTCAGGTGGCCTCAGGGGCAAGAAAGAGAGGATATTAAGAGAGATATGTGAGTTATATTAGCATCAGTGAGAGAATGAAGGTTAGGAAATTGGGTTCATACTGTCTCCAGAGGTTCAGTCATGAATCCAGTACCTTTTATTTTATACCTGTTTTTTTTTTTTTTTTCAGAAATAGCATGATTAATGACAACTAGTTATCCAAGAAATTCCTTCTTGTTTATTATGCCACATATAATTTTATGACAAAAAGGCCTATCTGTTTTTCCTGAGTCAGTTACCATTTCTTGATTATTTCTGCCTTTGGTATTATGCTTATAGGAACAATCTCAATTTCAAATCCAAGAATACTGACATATTTTACTTTACTTGTATAGTTTCAGGCTTTGCATTTTTAGGGTATCTTTTTTTATCTCACCACGTGATAGGTGGTCAAGCTTAACCTTTTTTCTTATTTAAATAAATCATAAATTCCACAATCCTGTGTACTAGTGCATTGTGCCTCATAGATTACAAACATTGTATATTAGTGTTACAAAGTGATTCCTTGAAAAGTGAACCCAACACAAAGTTGAAGAAAGGGCATTGTATGTTATTTTTTGCCATAGATTCTTCTACTTACATAATACAATTCTAAGTTCATGGTGCTTAAAATAAATGCTTTCTGGTAGATTAAATATAATTTTTAGTTGTTGTACCTTCATACAATATTGCTAATCAGAAGCCTGTCTCAGTTTCATACAAATGCAGTCTAAACATGCAGCTTTAACCTCCACTGATTCAAGGACTCTGTCATTATCCCATTTTCCAGGGTGAGGTGATTTCTAATTACTGCACATCCTGGTGTTTAATTTCATGTAATAAGCTTGAATCTAATAGATGAATGGCCCTGCTTGTAATCTGAGGACAAAATAATTTGGATAGAATGTCAGGAAAGAAAGCACTTCAACAAATGACTGATGAATTTCACAAAGTGAAACTTATTTTAAATGCTGGTTACCTACAATTTTACTGCCTTCAAAAACAAAACAAAAGCCCGTTTGCCCTTTCAGGAGCCATGAAAAAATAGATCGAAAAAAGGAAAAAAGAAAAAACAACATTTTTCTGTTGGTTTATAAACAGGGACTTCAAAAAATCACAGAAAATGGATAAGTTTGTTTTCCAATATAATGGGACAAATATGTGCTTTGTTTCAAGTATCTAATGATTTTTTACTTTTTCTTTTTTCTTTTTTTTTTGATTGTAGTGAGGCATTTAAAGATATTCAAATGCTGGGGGTTCCTTGGTGGCACAGTAGGTAAAGAGTCTACCTTGCAGTGCAAGGGGCACCGGTTTGATCCCTGGCCTGGGAGGATACCACATGCTGTGGAACGGCTGGACTGCTGTGCACTCTGGTGCGCATGAGCCCAGAGCTGGTGCTCTGCAATGAGAGAGGCCACTGCAATGGGAGGCCCACAGAAACCAAAAGAATAAAGATGGATAAAAATAAATAAAGAAAGGACCAGTAAAAGAAGTCAAAATTTAAAAGAGAAAAACATTCAAATGGGTATTCATACAAAATCTCACTGTATCTCTTTTAGAAAATGATTCTTTCAAAAATCATTACTTTTGCTGTTTTGAGTTTTTAAATACACATATAAAGACAATGTCTGCTGATGCTTAGGATTAGGGTTAACCCTAACTTTAAATATACAATTACTGGTATAACCATTCAGATTTATCAATAGTGTAGGGTTAGAAAAATCACATCTCTACTTTGTGCAGTAAACATTTGTGAAGCAGAGGTTGCTTTTACACTGAAGGAGTTGGAGTGAAGTAAGATGCAAGCTGTTTAAAGAAATGCACATTATATTCAAGCATGGTTTGATATTCCCTTGCTATTCACTTTTTTGAGTGCAAAAAGTGGCTTTTGCTACCTCCATTTTACTGCTCACGGAAAACTGAAAAATCAATAGCTGCAGGTTGATGAAACTTAAATCCGTTTGATTCCTTTCCACCACTGCCATTATGCAGACAGTCAAGTGTGATGCATTTAGTTCATGCAGTACTTATTACTCTCAAGCACAGCTTCTCATCAGGGAAAAATTAGACCAGATGAGAAGTAATCAAGAAATTCTGGAGAGGTTGCAAAGAGATTCCTTTTAACTGCCTCTTCTTTTTTTTTTTTCCTTCTTCTCTGTCTTTAAATCTCAGTCTTCTGGAAGCAAGAAGAATTCAAGCCTCTACCACAAAGCTTCATAAAGGTCTATAAAAATACTTTATGTCATTATATTCTATGATATTTTTATTTAGTAACAGTCATAACAATAAAGAACACAAGCTGAATAAATGCCAAGTTAAGAAATTGACCCTTCTACTAGAGCTACCAGAGTTATCACTTTGACAGAACTGAACCAACAGAAAATTGCTTAAACTGATTTGGACATTTTCTTTCTTTTTTTCTTTTTTCTTTTTTTTTTAACTGAACAGATCATTCAATGTATGACAGATAATGCAAAGTGGCTGTATAATCCACAGCATTGACTGTTTTGGACTGAAATCACATTTCTGTTGATAACTAGCTATTTGATCTATCTTAGACATGTTGTCCTCTCTGTCAATTTCACCATGTGTATAGGGAATTGTAATAACATAACCTCAAATTTTTGATGATAAAATAAGTAGTCAATATAAAGCACTTATTTAACATAGTAAACATTCAATATGAGTTAGAGGTTAATAGTAACCCCTTCTGTCGCAATGAATGAGTTTGAAAATGCAGCAATTCTTTTCTGGTTTAGCAATATTTTTGACATCTGAATTGAACCTTATAGATATTTAACTGATAAACCGCCCTCCATATCACATTTTTGCAGTGAATATATTACCGTAATTTATCAAATGATCATCTGACCCAATCTCCTATTTTAGTAGCTAAGATTCTAAAATGACAGAGGGTCTTAGTGATTTGCCTGAAAGCAAATATTCATGCTTAATAGAGAACCAAGACTAGAGCTTGGATGCTCTGACTTTCAGAAGTGTCTCTTGCCTGAATACTCCAACTGTGAGTCCACCCTAGACTTACTTTTTAGACATGGGTAGAAAAGACAGGCTCCAGGTTATAGAAACCAGATTTTAGTTGAACATGGTCACAGAGCTGTACATAAAGATTATCCTCACTACAACTGATACAAATAGTTGACTACTTGAGAGGAATTAGGAGTTGGCAGAAACCATTATCTCTTTGGGCTTCCCAGATGGCCCAGTGGTAGAGAATCCGCCCACCAGTGCAGAAGATGCAGGAGACACAGGTTCAATCTCTGGATAGGGAAGATCCCTGGTGGAGGAAATGGCAACCCACTCTAGTATTCTGGCTTGCAGAATTTCATGGAGAAAAGAGCCTGGTGGGCTACAGTTCATAGGGTTGCAAAGAGTTAGACACAACTAAGCACACATGCACACTGTCTCTCTGACTGATGGAATAAGAGTCATTTTGGTAGGACAATCCAACTGAAAGACACTGAAAGAGCCATACTCCTAATAGACAAAACAGTAAAATAAGGCGATGACACACCATAGAAAGATACCAGTCTACTCTCCTAGACTTTAAGCACATTGAAGATGAAGCCTCTATCAATTAGATTCTATTAGTTGTGCAGGATCCAGATGGATTGTAACAAGCCATAGTGGATTACATAATCGCAACCAGTTGTTAGCTACTATGACGCTTGTAGTCCTAAAGAGGCATCTTTACCGAAATATATCAAGATTGTCTTGCAGAAGTAGTATGTTACTATTTCTATGACAAATGCATTCATCTCATTCTCTATCAATTGAAAGGATCCCAGACTCTTGCCTTTGGTACAAAGAACACAGGGATGCACTATTTTGCCCTAAGGTTAGCTTAATACTACTTATCTCTGTTTAAAAATAATCTGCATTACCTTGGTTATCTTGACGTTCTGCAGAACATCACACTGGCTCATTATTTTAATTACATCATTAAAATTGAACTAGTAGCAGGAAATGGCATATATTTAATAAATAATGCTAAGACATATAGATGTCTGCTTGTGGGAAATAAACTCTACAAAAATTCAGAGACGTGTCATATTAATAAAGGTTTTTAAGATTGTTTAGCTGGGGGATTTTGAAATGTGGACAGGAATGTACCCAGTATTCAGGGGATACCCTCAACCGTCTCTGGTTACTTCCATGCTTTTGTTTTGACTATAGCCTCACAACGGCAAGGCAATAAACATCTCAGAGCTTGATGGAATGTGTTAACGAAGAAAACAACCCACTATGAAGATGAATCTAGTCCAGCTGAATGGCTGACTTAGGCTGAAAAAAATCTAGAATGAATTGTTCAAGAAGAGAATTATTAATATAACAATAATAGCCATTATAGTTTATTTCAATGACCACTGTATTTGGGTTGTTGTATCACATAAAGAAGATAGTTCTCTCTCAATTTAAAAGCACAATGATGAAAAAGACCAAATTGCTGCAGGTGGTAGTGTGATGCCTAGGCTGCCTCCCCCCACATCTGCTTTGTTTTATATATAATACTAGCTGAGACTTTGTGGACAGTTCCACATGAGCTTTGCAAAATCTAGTGTCAATAGTCTAGTATCTGTTTTAAGGATTCTCCAGAGCTGCAGAAACAATGGGAGTTAGTCCAACACTCTCAATAGTAATCCAAAAACAAAGGGCAGTCAATGTCCTTGAGAGCAATCCTTAACTGATGCACTGATAGAAACAGAAGTGGTATTCTGTACCCTCCTCTGAGTATCCTAGTTGAAATTGAGCTTCTCTTCACAACAATGAGCATTATTCCTCACACATTGACTTTTCTTCCTTCCCTCAGTTCTCCAAGTTTTGAATTCCTTCTCACTGAGATTAACTCCTAAAAATGAACTGCAGCTAAATCCTTGCTTTGAACTGTTTCAAAGGCCTCCCAGGCTAAGACATCCTCTGAAAGTAAAGCTACCATATTAAATTATGAAGAGAAATATATGTTTTGGTACAGAAATTACATCACATACTCAATTGATGAATAAATGTAATTCTTTAAATTATGAGACTTAACTTTTTCATATGATTCTTTTCACATAGATATCTTCCATAATCAATTTCATAAATTAACTTTTGTATATATGTATACACACACCCATGTATTTATTTGAAAGTTAGCCAGATTTATAACATTTACTCCCTATTGATTCATTGTCATATACTCATTTAAACCAAATTTGTTTCTTCCTTTGATCTTGTTCCACGCAGACTCTACTACCTTTAGTTTCAAAACTTCCCAGTCTGAAATTTTAAAGAACTATATTACTTCATAAGTGAATCAGAGAAAAACAGCGTAAAGTCTGGTACTTACAAATGTTCAAGAATCGTGGGGGAATTAGATAAGGGAATCCAACAGCTTCACTGTTTGAATAATATGTTTGCAATGATACTAAATTTAGTAGGATTAAACATGTAAGAGAATTGTTAAACTCATGCACAAATTGACTTTACTTACCTCTTATAGTGTATTAATCCTGGAAGTTCTCTTATTATATTGTGAAATCTTAGATTTTTACTGGCTAATTTTATATCAAATTTGATTTATGTTAAGAAGCCAAATTGCTGCAGGTGGTAGTGTGATGCCTAGGCTGCCTCCCCCCACATCTGCTTTGTTTTATATATAATACTAGCTGAGACTTTGTGGACAGTTCCACATGAGCTTTGCAAAATCTAGTGTCAATAGTCTAGTATCTGTTTTAAGGATTCTCCAGAGCTGCAGAAACAATGGGAGTTAGTCCAACACTCTCAATAGTAATCCAAAAACAAAGGGCAGTCAATGTCCTTGAGAGCAATCCTTAACTGATGCACTGATAGAAACAGAAGTGGTATTCTGTACCCTCCTCTGAGTATCCTAGTTGAAATTGAGCTTCTCTTCACAACAATGAGCATTATTCCTCACACATTGACTTTTCTTCCTTCCCTCAGTTCTCCAAGTTTTGAATTCCTTCTCACTGAGATTAACTCCTAAAAATGAACTGCAGCTAAATCCTTGCTTTGAACTGTTTCAAAGGCCTCCCAGGCTAAGACATCCTCTGAAAGTAAAGCTACCATATTAAATTATGAAGAGAAATATATGTTTTGGTACAGAAATTACATCACATACTCAATTGATGAATAAATGTAATTCTTTAAATTATGAGACTTAACTTTTTCATATGATTCTTTTCACATAGATATCTTCCATAATCAATTTCATAAATTAACTTTTGTATATATGTATACACACACCCATGTATTTATTTGAAAGTTAGCCAGATTTATAACATTTACTCCCTATTGATTCATTGTCATATACTCATTTAAACCAAATTTGTTTCTTCCTTTGATCTTGTTCCACGCAGACTCTACTACCTTTAGTTTCAAAACTTCCCAGTCTGAAATTTTAAAGAACTATATTACTTCATAAGTGAATCAGAGAAAAACAGCGTAAAGTCTGGTACTTACAAATGTTCAAGAATCGTGGGGGAATTAGATAAGGGAATCCAACAGCTTCACTGTTTGAATAATATGTTTGCAATGATACTAAATTTAGTAGGATTAAACATGTAAGAGAATTGTTAAACTCATGCACAAATTGACTTTACTTACCTCTTATAGTGTATTAATCCTGGAAGTTCTCTTATTATATTGTGAATCTCTGTGGCCTGTACTCATTAGAGTTTTTTATTACATTCTGGAAATCCAGAAATGCAATTTATATCAATTTGCTTTCCATACTTCTTAGGGAATTTGATTGAATATGAAAAAAATTCTGAGTTCCTGCATGATATCATGGTAATTGTGACATATACCTGTACAACTCACTTGTGAAAAGGTCTAATACTTTCAGCTAATAAATTCTTGAATATAAAAGGCTATATCTCTGAATATACACACCTTGATTTTTTTTGGTATACTTTTGCATTTGGCGAAGGAGAGACATGGAGAATCAGAAAAGTGTGGAAAGGAAACTTTTTCATATGATTTCTATAATGAGTCAGTTACTGAGTTGTGTTTATTATATACCAGGTATTAGTCCTTAAAGACTCTCTTTAAGGTAATAATAAGTTTCATTTTCTTATTTTTTGAACAGGTGAAGATGTACATGGGAGCTTGGAGAGGTAGGATGATTTGCCTAGATTTCACAGCTAATTGATGACAAAGTAAAATTGCAATCCTTCTGAATTTGTTTTAAATTTTAATATTTTCATAACCACTTAATCCTTTTTTTTCTATTTTAATATTTTTTGGTGGGGGGCGGGTTGGGGGGGGGGGCGGGTGGGCAGGCCATTTCTATTGGTCTTTCATTCATTTATTTTCATCCATCTTTGTTCTTTGGCCCACGTGGGCCTCCCATTACAGTGGCTTCTGTTGTCACAGAGCACTGGGCTCTGGACGCATGCGTCCAGATTTATAAAAAGATTCATTGTCATATACTCATTTAAACCAAATTTGTTTCTTCCTTTGATCTTGTTCCACGAGACTCTACTACCTTTAGTTTCAAAACTTCCCAGTCTGAAATTTTAAAGAACTATATTACTTCATAAGTGAATCAGAGAAAACAGCGTAAAGTCTGGTACTTACAAATGTTCAAGAATCGTGGGGAATTAGATAAGGAATCCAACAGCTTCACTGTTTGAATAATATGTTTGCAATGATACTAAATTTAGTAGGATTAAACATGTAAGAGAATTGTTAAACTCATGCACAAATTGACTTTACTTACCTCTTATAGTGTATTAATCCTGGAAGTTCTCTTATTATATTGTGAATCTCTGTGGCCTGTACTCATTAGAGTTTTTTATTACATTCTGGAAATCCAGAAATGCAATTTATATCAATTTGCTTTCCATACTTCTTAGGGAATTTGATTGAATATGAAAAAAATTCTGAGTTCCTGCATGATATCATGGTAATTGTGACATATACCTGTACAACTCACTTGTGAAAAGGTCTAATACTTTCAGCTAATAAATTCTTGAATATAAAAGGCTATATCTCTGAATATACACACCTTGATTTTTTTTGGTATACTTTTGCATTTGGCGAAGGAGAGACATGGAGAATCAGAAAAGTGTGGAAAGGAAACTTTTTCATATGATTTCTATAATGAGTCAGTTACTGAGTTGTGTTTATTATATACCAGGTATTAGTCCTTAAAGACTCTCTTTAAGGTAATAATAAGTTTCATTTTCTTATTTTTTGAACAGGTGAAGATGTACATGGGAGCTTGGAGAGGTAGGATGATTTGCCTAGATTTCACAGCTAATTGATGACAAAGTAAAATTGCAATCCTTCTGAATTTGTTTTAAATTTTAATATTTTCATAACCACTTAATCCTTTTTTTTTTTTTTTAATATTTTTTGGTGGGGAGCGGGTTGGGGAGGGAGGCGGGTGGGCAGGCCATTTCTATTGGTCTTTCATTCATTTATTTTCATCCATCTTTGTTCTTTGGCCCACGTGGGCCTCCCATTACAGTGGCTTCTGTTGTCACAGAGCACTGGCTCTGGACGCATGCGCTCCAGAGCTCCAGCTTGGTAATTGGACACATCGGTCCAGCCGCTCCACGACATGTGGGATCTTCCCAGGCCAGGGATCAAACCGGCACCCCTTGCACTGCAAGGTGGTGTCCTTACCCACTGGACCACCAGGGAAGCCCCACTTAATCCTTTTTTGATCAATGTGTTAGGAATTTCTTTAAAAACTTACTTGTCTAAGATTTAGGCATGCAATTATTGTGACTTGATTGATATCTTACATAAATTTCTATTATCTAATGTATTCCATTATCTCTTTACATCTCCAATGAAGACATTTATCAAATTGTGTTAACAAAGTTTTGACTCATCTAAGACTGTGTGTCCTTTGAAGGAAATTATTTAATAAATTGGGTTATAATGCTATACATGAAAGACATACTTTTCAATGAGTAAAGGCAGTGAAGGCATATGATTGTATCTTTGCCTTCTACATTATCCCTATAAATTTGTTTCTTTAATACTGCTGTTGTGGAAAATATATTTATTTTACAGATATTACTATTTATACACTTGATGAGCTAAAGTAGGCAAAATATTCAAAAAATAATTTGACTTTAAATACTGAAATGTCCAAAAATTTTCAAAAAATGGAAGAAAAAAGGAATAAATTACATATAGTAAGAGATGATTTTGAATTACTGACTTGAAGATAATAAAATACTGATCTGCATAGGACTATATACCAGTCAAAGTAAAACCTATTTAAGCCTGGCTTAGTTAAGTATCACTTTGCCTGGTAAATTTTCTGGTACAATTACATATCTACACATGAAACTGTAAAGACTATTCTATTCCAAATGCAAAACTAATTGAAAGGCCAACAGACACATAAAAATGATTTTTACCTTTGGTGCTTCTACACTGAAATCATATGTTTTATTAATAACAGAGAGATACTTGGAAAACTATGAAGTTACTTCACCTCTTGATAACTAATTCCAATAATTTGCCAGATATGTTTAAACTATCAGGAAGTTCTGTTACCAAGTCCAAGGTCTCTGTGCTTACTGCCATACAGGGCAATTAATCCGAGACATGGTGTTGAGGCAAGGAATATGCCTTTATTCAGAAAGCCGGCTGACTGAGAAGATGGCAAACTAATTAATATCTCGAAATAACCATCTTACTGGGTTCTGGATGGCAGATTCTTTTATAGAACAGAGAGGCAGGGAGGTGTAGAGGTAAGGGAGAAGAAAGCTATTAAATTTACAAATATCTCCTGGAATGGCTAGCGTCAGGAAGGGGATGTGTTAATCTCTTCCTTTCTGTAGACATCCATAGGTGGATACGGTAATTTTGCAAGATTTAGGCATGCAATTATTGTGACTTGATTGATATCTTACATAAATTTCTATTATCTAATGTATTCCATTATCTCTTTACATCTCCAATGAAGACATTTATCAAATTGTGTTAACAAAGTTTTGACTCATCTAAGACTGTGTGTCCTTTGAAGGAAATTATTTAATAAATTGGGTTATAATGCTATACATGAAAGACATACTTTTCAATGAGTAAAGGCAGTGAAGGCATATGATTGTATCTTTGCCTTCTACATTATCCCTATAAATTTGTTTCTTTAATACTGCTGTTGTGGAAAATATATTTATTTTACAGATATTACTATTTATACACTTGATGAGCTAAAGTAGGCAAAATATTCAAAAAATAATTTGACTTTAAATACTGAAATGTCCAAAAATTTTCAAAAAATGGAAGAAAAAAGGAATAAATTACATATAGTAAGAGATGATTTTGAATTACTGACTTGAAGATAATAAAATACTGATCTGCATAGGACTATATACCAGTCAAAGTAAAACCTATTTAAGCCTGGCTTAGTTAAGTATCACTTTGCCTGGTAAATTTTCTGGTACAATTACATATCTACACATGAAACTGTAAAGACTATTCTATTCCAAATGCAAAACTAATTGAAAGGCCAACAGACACATAAAAATGATTTTTACCTTTGGTGCTTCTACACTGAAATCATATGTTTTATTAATAACAGAGAGATACTTGGAAAACTATGAAGTTACTTCACCTCTTGATAACTAATTCCAATAATTTGCCAGATATGTTTAAACTATCAGGAAGTTCTGTTACCAAGTCCAAGGTCTCTGTGCTTACTGCCATACAGGGCAATTAATCCGAGACATGGTGTTGAGGCAAGGAATATGCCTTTATTCAGAAAGCCGGCTGACTGAGAAGATGGCAAACTAATTAATATCTCGAAATAACCATCTTACTGGGTTCTGGATGGCAGATTCTTTTATAGAACAGAGAGGCAGGGAGGTGTAGAGGTAAGGGAGAAGAAAGCTATTAAATTTACAAATATCTCCTGGAATGGCTAGCGTCAGGAAGGGGATGTGTTAATCTCTTCCTTTCTGTAGACATCCATAGGTGGATACGGTCTTGTAGAAAGGTATTGTGGTTTAACTTTCAGGCAGAAGGGCAGGATTCCCTGAGGCAGGGCATTATGTATGAACAATATCATTTTAGTGAACAAAAGCAATGGGAAGCAAAGTTTAAGGTAAAGGAAACAGATCCAACATGGCGTCAGTTCTCCTCTGTAATAATACTTCCAAAGCCTAGTACTAAATTTTTTCAGTTGTTTTCAAAGACTGTTTTCTTTTAACCGATGTCTGGTCCTTGGTAACTATTATAACAGAAGATAGCGTTTAACTTTTGTAATATTCCATATCCTGTTTCTCAGTTTATGAAGGGACCAACAATATATTCTTACTTCATTCTTATTATTACTTAGATCTAAACATCTCTTACATGAAAAAAACTGAACTTATCTTCAAGATAGTTACTATTTAACAATTATTTATGTCATTTTATATTATAATATTTTAAATATCATTTTATAATTTTAATGTTAAATCATTAATGTAATCATATTTTATTAGATTTACAAAATTGATTTTTCACTTTACGTTGTAGTTTTGATTTGGTTACAGAAAACTGAGCATTTTAAGTTAATTTTTCCACCTTATTTTTAAAAAGATGGATTCTGTAAGACAAGGAATCTTTTAAGTAGTTAATATAAAAACAAAACGTGAATTCTAGGAAGTATAATACAAATTTCCTAACATCTTTGAGAAGCTCATGTTTTCACTTGGAAAAAAAAGGCAAAATAAATTTGACATTCTAATTGCAATCAAATATTAAAATCAAATGTATAATCAATGAAAGAAAATTCTACTATACACATATCTTAATCTAGGTAGATTTCTTTAATTGACATTCTGTGCAATTTACTGCCATACAGGGCAATTAATCCGAGACATGGTGTTGAGGCAAGGAATATGCCTTTATTCAGAAAGCCGGCTGACTGAGAAGATGGCAAACTAATTAATATCTCGAAATAACCATCTTACTGGGTTCTGGATGGCAGATTCTTTTATAGAACAGAGAGGCAGGGAGGTGTAGAGGTAAGGGAGAAGAAAGCTATTAAATTTACAAATATCTCCTGGAATGGCTAGCGTCAGGAAGGGGATGTGTTAATCTCTTCCTTTCTGTAGACATCCATAGGTGGATACGGTCTTGTAGAAAGGTATTGTGGTTTAACTTTCAGGCAGAAGGGCAGGATTCCCTGAGGCAGGGCATTATGTATGAACAATATCATTTTAGTGAACAAAAGCAATGGGAAGCAAAGTTTAAGGTAAAGGAAACAGATCCAACATGGCGTCAGTTCTCCTCTGTAATAATACTTCCAAAGCCTAGTACTAAATTTTTTCAGTTGTTTTCAAAGACTGTTTTCTTTTAACCGATGTCTGGTCCTTGGTAACTATTATAACAGAAGATAGCGTTTAACTTTTGTAATATTCCATATCCTGTTTCTCAGTTTATGAAGGGACCAACAATATATTCTTACTTCATTCTTATTATTACTTAGATCTAAACATCTCTTACATGAAAAAAACTGAACTTATCTTCAAGATAGTTACTATTTAACAATTATTTATGTCATTTTATATTATAATATTTTAAATATCATTTTATAATTTTAATGTTAAATCATTAATGTAATCATATTTTATTAGATTTACAAAATTGATTTTTCACTTTACGTTGTAGTTTTGATTTGGTTACAGAAAACTGAGCATTTTAAGTTAATTTTTCCACCTTATTTTTAAAAAGATGGATTCTGTAAGACAAGGAATCTTTTAAGTAGTTAATATAAAAACAAAACGTGAATTCTAGGAAGTATAATACAAATTTCCTAACATCTTTGAGAAGCTCATGTTTTCACTTGGAAAAAAAAGGCAAAATAAATTTGACATTCTAATTGCAATCAAATATTAAAAATCAAATGTATAATCAATGAAAGAAAATTCTACTATACACATATCTTAATCTAGGTAGATACTTTTAAATCTTTGTACTGACATCTTTGAATCTAGAAATTCTTAGATTAGAAATAAAAATGGAAAGAATACTGTTTAATTTCCAAGTAAACTCCTTTTTGTCATGAATATATGCATCCAAATACCTAATAGAATTCAGAAGCGTTTTGCTAAACTGAAAGCAAGCTTAAATGGAATAATTCCTTCCAAATAAGAAACTTTCTCTAGTGAACAGATTTAAATTTCCTAACCATTGATGAAGTTCAGAGTAGAATCATCTCATCTCCATGGCTTCTAAGCCCCAGGAATAAGGGAATAACTAATTTGATTCTAAATGTAAACTGCATTCTCTCAAATTTATTAGGCCTTTCTGACTAATATATACATATATTCAAAATGAATTTTCTTTAAAATTTTATTTTACTTTTCACTTTTACAGAGTTTGGTTGTTTACAGATATGTATGATCCCAGATTAGTCATATGTATATCTCCCCCATCCCACCCCTCCAGGCCATCACACAGCACCACTGCAGGATCCCCTTTTCTCACAGCACAATGACAATAGCTATTTTCTTCACATATGATAGTATAGGTTTTCACGCTACTTCCTTTATGCCACCCACTCACTGTTCATTCCCCACAATGTCCATATGTCTACTGTCCATGTCTGTTTTTCCATCGCTTCACTGTGTGTGTTATCAAGACCGTCCTGCTAGATTCCATATGTATATGTTAGTATATTATTCTTGTCCTTCACTTTTTGACTTACTTCACTTTTTATGATAGGTTCTAGAGCCAGCCACTTCATTAGGACTGATTCTTCTGCATTTCTTTTTACAGCTCTGTAGTAGTCCATTGTATATATGTACCAGGGCTTTTATAGCCATTCATTCATCAATGGACATTTGGGTTCCTTCCATATTCTAGCTATTGTATAGAGAGCTGCAATGAACACTGGGGTACAGGTGTTTCATTCAGTTTTGATTCCATCAGGGTATAAGCCTAAGAGTGGGATTGCTGGGTCTCATGGTGCTTCCAATTTTAGTTTTTTAAGTACTCTCCAAACTGTCTTCCATAGTGGCTGTATCAATTTACATTCCCACCAGCAATGCAGGAGGGTTCCCTTTTCTTGAAACCCTCTCCAGCATTCATTGTCTGTCCATTTGTTGATGATGGCCATTCTGATGGGTGTGAGGTGATATCTCATTGTAGTTTTGATTTGTATTTCTCTAATTACAAGCGAGGTTGAGCATCGTTTCATGTGTTTTGGGGCCATCTGTATGTCCTCTTTGGAGAGGTGTCTGTTTAGATCCTTTTCCCATTTTTTGATTGGGTTGTTCATTTTTCTGGTGTTGAGTTGTCTGAGTCCCTTGTAGATTTTGGAGATTAATTCTTTTTCTATTGTTTCATTTGCTATGATTTTCTCCCATTCTTTAGGTTGTCTGTGCACCATTTTTGTAGTTTCTTTTGCTGTACAAAAGCTTTTCAGTTTCATTAGGTCCCACATGTTAATTTTTCTTTTTAGTTCTGCTATTCTAGTAGGCGGGTTAGAGAAGATCTTGCTTTGATTTATGTCCTTGAGGGTTTTGCCTATATTCTCCTCTAAGAGTTTGATGGTTTCTGGTCTTACATTTAGGTCTTTAATCCATTTAGAGTTGATCTTAGTGTATGGTGTCAGGGAATGTTCCAACTTCATTTTTTTTTTGCATGTAGTTGTCAGTGGAAAGTTAATTCTTCTTTAAAGGAAAATGATCTCAATATTTTACATAATGTCTATGATATGTTCATTACTAACTTAAATAGAATTTTTAGTGTTAGTTACCAATCAGTGTGTTATCTGTATTACTCCTTATAAACCATTAATTGTCTTCCATGAACAGAATTCAAACAATTTATTTTTCTTGTTAAATTATATAAAGGAATGATCAATGAGCATTTGTGTTATCCAGCTTTTGATCATGTGAGTAGATGACATGAAGACATATGTGAAGATAATACTGTAGTTACAAGGTCATCAGTGTGGATTCTATAACTAGACTATATATTCTTTCACTTACCAAAGTTTGAATTTGGAAAAATTACTTAAGCTCTTTGCACCTGTTTTTATAACATATATTATAGCACACACTTCATGTAAACAATGTTTGTCACATAGTAGATGCTCAATAAATGTTAGTTGTTAGTATTATGAGAAAGTAAATGTGTGTATTTAATGTTCAAATACTGGAGATTTCTCTTTATATGTTAAACAAGTTTTGATTTGTATTTCTCTAATTACAAGCGAGGTTGAGCATCGTTTCATGTGTTTTGGGGCCATCTGTATGTCCTCTTTGGAGAGGTGTCTGTTTAGATCCTTTTCCCATTTTTTGATTGGGTTGTTCATTTTTCTGGTGTTGAGTTGTCTGAGTCCCTTGTAGATTTTGGAGATTAATTCTTTTTCTATTGTTTCATTTGCTATGATTTTCTCCCATTCTTTAGGTTGTCTGTGCACCATTTTTGTAGTTTCTTTTGCTGTACAAAAGCTTTTCAGTTTCATTAGGTCCCACATGTTAATTTTTCTTTTTAGTTCTGCTATTCTAGTAGGCGGGTTAGAGAAGATCTTGCTTTGATTTATGTCCTTGAGGGTTTTGCCTATATTCTCCTCTAAGAGTTTGATGGTTTCTGGTCTTACATTTAGGTCTTTAATCCATTTAGAGTTGATCTTAGTGTATGGTGTCAGGGAATGTTCCAACTTCATTTTTTTTTTGCATGTAGTTGTCAGTGGAAAGTTAATTCTTCTTTAAAGGAAAATGATCTCAATATTTTACATAATGTCTATGATATGTTCATTACTAACTTAAATAGAATTTTTAGTGTTAGTTACCAATCAGTGTGTTATCTGTATTACTCCTTATAAACCATTAATTGTCTTCCATGAACAGAATTCAAACAATTTATTTTTCTTGTTAAATTATATAAAGGAATGATCAATGAGCATTTGTGTTATCCAGCTTTTGATCATGTGAGTAGATGACATGAAGACATATGTGAAGATAATACTGTAGTTACAAGGTCATCAGTGTGGATTCTATAACTAGACTATATATTCTTTCACTTACCAAAGTTTGAATTTGGAAAAATTACTTAAGCTCTTTGCACCTGTTTTTATAACATATATTATAGCACACACTTCATGTAAACAATGTTTGTCACATAGTAGATGCTCAATAAATGTTAGTTGTTAGTATTATGAGAAAGTAAATGTGTGTATTTAATGTTCAAATACTGGAGATTTCTAATCTTTTTATCTGAGTATTTTAATTAGCTTGATGTTTGTATCCTAAAACCTTCCTAAAATTATGATCAAAGTTTAAGAATGATAGCACTGAAGTTAATTTTTCCTGGGAATGTTATAATATTCTTTGAAATAAATACCCTGGGTAATAATAATTTAGCTCAATATTGTAGCCCTAGCAGTAAAGAATCTGCTTTCCATTCCAGGAGACATAAAGAGATGTGGGTTCAATCTCTGGATTGGGAAGATCCCCTGGAGGAGGGCATGGCAAACCCCAAGTATTCTTGCCTGGAGAATTCCATGGACAGTGGAGCCAGGCAGACTACCGTCCAAAGGGTCGCACAGAGTGAGACATGACTGAAGTTACTTGGCATGCACTTTAATAATATAAAAGATTAGAGTTGGAAGCAAACTTAGAGGTCATTACTTAAAAGAAGATGGATGTAGACCCAGACAGATATAATAACCTTCTGAAAATCACGGGCAAGGAAGTAGAGAACCTGTAACTAGAATATAGGTCTTCTGAGACTTAAATCAGTAGTTTTTTTGTTTTGTTTTGTTTTGTTTTGCAAAGTGACTTTTCTTTGCTCTTAAATTGCTTGTGTTCTTTTCTTTTAAATAAAAATGAACATATTCTTTCCTCTTTATGTAAGTATTTCTCAGAGATGAGAAGTACTATTACGATTGGAAAACAAATTTGTCAGGCTAGTTTATATGCAGACAGCATTTCCCTAGCTTTCTGATTCTAAATAATCCTTATACTATTGAACAAATGATTAGGCATTTTTCACATCTCAGGATATAAGACCAATATTGTTAAATCTTTAATCATGCCCAGAGGCAAAACATCAAAGGAATCAACTATTGTAACGATGATGACTTCAATTAACTATTTTGTAATCCAATAATGCATTTCATTAGGGTACGCTAAGAACTTCCCAGGCATTATTACCATAATCTTCAGTATTCGTATTTGTATTTCATATTTAGTTCAGGTGCTGAGCATAATAAATAGAAAACCACAGTCTCTACTCTCAGATAACTTTCATTTCTTAGTAGAACATATTGCAGAATAATATGTGTTGACAAATGGAAATATTTGCACCAAAATTTTACTCCTGTGGACTGGTGACAGGTCTGTGTGGTTCTTTACCAGAAAGCAAAGAAGAGGGAAATACAAATGAGGGATTCCTTTTTTTTTTCTGGCTTGTCAAAAAATCAGACAACAGCTCCTGCCAAATACTAAAACTGCTACAATCTCTAACCAAAGGTGAGAGATGCAGTTCTTCCACAAAACACATGAGAAAGATAAAAAATAGCATTCATGACCTTTAATTATGGAAAGTTGAGACATTTACTAACAACAGGATCCAGGACCATGTGACAGTCTTATTAGCTCAGTTAATTCTTTTAAATCTAACCTCTGTCTTATTTCACTAAGTATCTCTTTCTATAAAATAATTTCTCCTTTAACAGCTCTGTGCCTTTGTGAGTCTCCATATATGTTTCTGTTTAACAATAACTGTCAACTTATTTAAATAGTGGCAATTCATGGTGAGCAAAATAAATGAGTGAACATATGTACATGCACCTATTATTTTAAAACTAGGTGGTCTCCCTGACTAACAGGATTTTTGACGTGTGAAAATTCCACAGGAATTCAACTGCATTTTCTTAGGTAAAAGAATCCTGCTTATCTCCCTAGGTACAGGGTTAAAAAAAGAGATGATGTTCACGCTTAGTTTCTAGTACCATAACAGAAAATCAAAAAGAAGAGAAAACAGAACTCATCTACAAGCTATTGAAAGCAATGCTGTGACCACCTGGTGTCTAAGATCACTGTACTCATCTCTGTGCACACATGGTGACATTTCTGTAAATTAATAGTGCATGGTTCCTTTATATTTTCAACCCTGTACCTAAAATGCATTTTGTCTAAAGCGTAGCTTAACTCCTTTCTCTCAAACACATACAAACAGATCCAAATGACAATGATATGAATCCTCTAATTGTTAACAATTATGTTTGTTTCTATGATTTTTTGCTCCATTTAAAGGTAGAGATAAAAAACACAGATCTTAAATTAAATAAGATACTATTTATAAAACCATGCATTAGAAAATATTTTTCTTTTATTTTTTAAATTGCAGTTGATGAATCTAATCATTTAATCAGTCATAGAACAGGAAAGTCATGATAAAACTAGAAAGTGTATTTAAAAACAGAGACCTCACTTTGCTGACGCAGAGTCAAAGGTATGGTTTTTCCAGTAGTCATGTATGAATGTGAGAGTTGGACCAGAAAGAAGGCTGAGAGACCAAGAATTGATACCTTTGAACTGCGGGGCTGGAGAAGACTCTTGAGAGTCCCTTGGACTATAAGATCAAACTAGTCAGTGCTAAAGGAAATCAATCCTGAATATTCATTGAAAGGACTGATGCTGAAGCTCCAATACTTTGGCCACCTGATGTGAACAGCCAACTCATGGAAAAGACCCTGATGCTAGGAAAGATTGAAGGCAGGTTGAGAAGGGGGTGACAGAGAATGAGATTGTTGGATGGCATCACTGACTCAATGGACATGACTTTGAGCAAATTCTGGACAGGAAAGACAGAGAACTCTGGCATGCTGCAGTCCAAGGGGTCACAAAGAGTTGGAAATAACCTAGCCACCAAATAAATGAACATATGTACATGCACCTATTATTTTAAAACTAGGTGGTCTCCTGACTAACAGGATTTTTGACGTGAAAATTCCACAGGAATTCAACTGCATTTTCTTAGGTAAAAGAATCCTGCTTATCTCCCTAGGTACAGGGTTAAAAAAAGAGATGATGTTCACGCTTAGTTTCTAGTACCATAACAGAAAATCAAAAAGAAGAGAAAACAGAACTCATCTACAAGCTATTGAAAGCAATGCTGTGACCACCTGGTGTCTAAGATCACTGTACTCATCTCTGTGCACACATGGTGACATTTCTGTAAATTAATAGTGCATGGTTCCTTTATATTTTCAACCCTGTACCTAAAATGCATTTTGTCTAAAGCGTAGCTTAACTCCTTTCTCTCAAACACATACAAACAGATCCAAATGACAATGATATGAATCCTCTAATTGTTAACAATTATGTTTGTTTCTATGATTTTTTGCTCCATTTAAAGGTAGAGATAAAAAACACAGATCTTAAATTAAATAAGATACTATTTATAAAACCATGCATTAGAAAATATTTTTCTTTTATTTTTTAAATTGCAGTTGATGAATCTAATCATTTAATCAGTCATAGAACAGGAAAGTCATGATAAAACTAGAAAGTGTATTTAAAAACAGAGACCTCACTTTGCTGACGCAGAGTCAAAGGTATGGTTTTTCCAGTAGTCATGTATGAATGTGAGAGTTGGACCAGAAAGAAGGCTGAGAGACCAAGAATTGATACCTTTGAACTGCGGGGCTGGAGAAGACTCTTGAGAGTCCCTTGGACTATAAGATCAAACTAGTCAGTGCTAAAGGAAATCAATCCTGAATATTCATTGAAAGGACTGATGCTGAAGCTCCAATACTTTGGCCACCTGATGTGAACAGCCAACTCATGGAAAAGACCCTGATGCTAGGAAAGATTGAAGGCAGGTTGAGAAGGGGGTGACAGAGAATGAGATTGTTGGATGGCATCACTGACTCAATGGACATGACTTTGAGCAAATTCTGGACAGGAAAGACAGAGAACTCTGGCATGCTGCAGTCCAAGGGGTCACAAAGAGTTGGAAATAACCTAGCCACCAAATAACAACAAGAACAGTTTCTTTATTAAACCAAGGAAAATGTAGATTATCATTGATTAGAACTTTAATATTTCATTTTAAAAACATTCTTTTTTTTTAACTTTTATTTTACTTTTAACTTTAAAAACATTTTTTATTGCCCGTCTCAATGTGACATTGCTGAGGAACATAGCTCCTAACCTTGTAAACTCTGCATACTCACCTGTCAGCTAATGATACTCCTATCCTTTCTTCCTAGGTAATTGTTTTAATTGTTTTATGTATCTAGATTCAGCTAGGCAAGTTCATTCCTTTGGTGCTGTCTTGAGCTTCTATCGTTAGCACTTTTGTTCTTTATTCACCTTTATACTGCTGTTTGTAGAAGCAATTAGGAAAGAATCATAGAGAAAAGGCCATTATTGTACAGCACTCCAGAAAGAGTTATAATGTTAAATCCGGTATCTGAGCAGATTGCCAAATAGTGGATTAAAGAACAGATGAACAAAAACCACTTTATATGTAACAGAATCTTGACCCTATGAAATAGCAAAACAAGAATACCATTTTTAGAGCCGGATTATGTAACAAATATGAAAAAGTTGATCTGTTTATCCCAAATTAGTTCTAAGCTACACATGTGTAGGTATTAATTCATTTCTTTTTTAAAATGGTTTTAGTTGGTAGTAATTGTTCAAAATATTTGCTTAAAAGTGGCACACACACACACACACACACACACACACATATATATATATATATGTACATGTATATGGTGAAAATTTGCCTGACAATGCAGGAGACCTGGGCTCAATCCCTGGATCAGGAAGGTCCCCTGGAGGAGGAAATGGCAACCCATTCTTGTCTGGAGAATCCCATGGACAGAAGAACCTGGCAGACTACAGTCCAGGGGGTTGCAAAGAGTTGGACATGACTGAAACAACTTTCACTTTGCTATACACCTGAAACTAACATGGCATTGTAAATCAACTGTATTTTAATTTAAAAATAAATTAAAAATTTGCTTCAATTTCCTTTCAGTTTCTTCCTTACACAACCTTTCCCTGTAGGAATGACTTCCTATATATACCCTAATATTTGTAGGAATCCTAATTCTACATATGCTTTATTTGCTTGCCTATTTGATAACATAGTTGTCCATGTGATTTTGGTCAAGTGAACATTAAAAAGCATAATATGCTCCCGACAGTTTTGTTTTTTTTTTTTTTAAGATTTATTTATTTTTTTATTTATTTTTATTTTGGGCGGGGTATGATCAGGTTGGGGGGGGAGGGGAGTGGGCGGGCCACTTCTATTGGTCTTTCTCTATTTTCATCCGTCTTTGTTCTTTGGCTCCTGTGGGCCTCCCATCGCGGTGGCATCTGCCATCGCAGAGTGCTGGCTCTGGGCGCATACACTCCAGAGCTCTGGCTCGGTAATTGGACACATCGGTCCAGCCGCTCCGCGGCACGTGGGATTTTCCCAGGTCAGGGATTGAAACCGGCGCCCCTTGCACTGCAAGGCTGTGTCCTTACCCACTGGATCACCAGGGGAAGCCCCCCAACAGTTTTAAGATAAGAGCTAGGATGTAATCAGCATACTCCAGAACAAAGAGAATTGGGAATTGATAAAGAGCCAACCATGAGAAATTTTATATGAAAAGACAATAATCCTTTTCTTGAGCAGATTGCCAAATAGTGGATTAAAGAACAGATGAACAAAACCACTTTATATGTAACAGAATCTTGACCCTATGAAATAGCAAAACAAGAATACCATTTTTAGAGCCGGATTATGTAACAAATATGAAAAAGTTGATCTGTTTATCCCAAATTAGTTCTAAGCTACACATGTGTAGGTATTAATTCATTTCTTTTTTAAAATGGTTTTAGTTGGTAGTAATTGTTCAAAATATTTGCTTAAAAGTGGCACACACACACACACACACACACACACATATATATATATATATGTACATGTATATGGTGAAAATTTGCCTGACAATGCAGGAGACCTGGGCTCAATCCCTGGATCAGGAAGGTCCCCTGGAGGAGGAAATGGCAACCCATTCTTGTCTGGAGAATCCCATGGACAGAAGAACCTGGCAGACTACAGTCCAGGGGGTTGCAAAGAGTTGGACATGACTGAAACAACTTTCACTTTGCTATACACCTGAAACTAACATGGCATTGTAAATCAACTGTATTTTAATTTAAAAATAAATTAAAAATTTGCTTCAATTTCCTTTCAGTTTCTTCCTTACACAACCTTTCCCTGTAGGAATGACTTCCTATATATACCCTAATATTTGTAGGAATCCTAATTCTACATATGCTTTATTTGCTTGCCTATTTGATAACATAGTTGTCCATGTGATTTTGGTCAAGTGAACATTAAAAAGCATAATATGCTCCCGACAGTTTTGTTTTTTTTTTTTTTTTTTTAAGATTTATTTATTTTATTTTTGGTGGGGGTCAGGTTGGGGGGGGAGGGGAGTGGGCGGGCCACTTCTATTGGTCTTTCTCTATTTTCATCCGTCTTTGTTCTTTGGCTCCTGTGGGCCTCCCATCGCGGTGGCATCTGCCATCGCAGAGTGCTGGCTCTGGGCGCATACACTCCAGAGCTCTGGCTCGGTAATTGGACACATCGGTCCAGCCGCTCCGCGGCACGTGGGATTTTCCCAGGTCAGGGATTGAAACCGGCGCCCCTTGCACTGCAAGGCTGTGTCCTTACCCACTGGATCACCAGGGGAAGCCCCCCAACAGTTTTAAGATAAGAGCTAGGATGTAATCAGCATACTCCAGAACAAAGAGAATTGGGAATTGATAAAGAGCCAACCATGAGAAATTTTATATGAAAAGACAATAATCCTTTGCTATTGTCAACCCTGAGATTTTGGTATTATCTTTCACTACAGCATAAATTAATCTCAGCTGACAAATACAATCACTGCTTTGTCCATAGTTATGACACATTTTTAAATTTTTTTCTTTCTCATTCACCCATATCTTGTTAAACATTTAACCAGAAATTTGGCTTTCTATTTTCTTCAAAAGCACAGTTTTCTTTTTTCAATCTCTATTTCATTTCTGCTTTCGGTTCTGTTGATAGAAACTACCCTTGTTAACAGAGGTTTCTTTATTTTATCATCTCTTTTTTTTGTTTCCTTTAGGCTTATTTTGTAGTTTTCAAATTTCTTAATGTGGATCACTAGCTTATTTTGTGTTAATATTTCTGTTCTCTAATCCATACTTTTCAGTTATAAATTTCCCCTTTCATTAACATTTTACTTCATCCTACAAGTTTTAATGTATAGTAGTTTGACTAGGTTTTATATATTTCATGAAACTTGAAATAATTATACATTTTCAAAATTCAAAGCAGATATTGTTTTCTTTGCTTATATAATACTTATTGACTTCTAATTTAATTGTATTGCTTGCAGAGTAAGTATTCTGTATGATAATGATTTTGAACATTTTAAATTGTTTTTAATGTCAAGTTTAGAGAAACTTTTTATAAATGGCCATGTGTGCTATAGAATAATTTGTATTTTCTTACTGTTAGTTGCAAATTTGTTTTCTTTGCTTTTTTTCCCGTCTTTGTTCTTTGGCTCCTGTGGGCCTCCCATCGTGGCATCTGCCATCGCAGAGTGCTGGCTCTGGGCGCATACACTCCAGAGCTCTGGCTCGGTAATTGGACACATCGGTCCAGCCGCTCCGCGGCACGTGGGATTTTCCCAGGTCAGGGATTGAAACCGGCGCCCCTTGCACTGCAAGGCTGTGTCCTTACCCACTGGATCACCAGGGGAAGCCCCCCAACAGTTTTAAGATAAGAGCTAGGATGTAATCAGCATACTCCAGAACAAAGAGAATTGGGAATTGATAAAGAGCCAACCATGAGAAATTTTATATGAAAAGACAATAATCCTTTGCTATTGTCAACCCTGAGATTTTGGTATTATCTTTCACTACAGCATAAATTAATCTCAGCTGACAAATACAATCACTGCTTTGTCCATAGTTATGACACATTTTTAAATTTTTTTCTTTCTCATTCACCCATATCTTGTTAAACATTTAACCAGAAATTTGGCTTTCTATTTTCTTCAAAAGCACAGTTTTCTTTTTTCAATCTCTATTTCATTTCTGCTTTCGGTTCTGTTGATAGAAACTACCCTTGTTAACAGAGGTTTCTTTATTTTATCATCTCTTTTTTTTGTTTCCTTTAGGCTTATTTTGTAGTTTTCAAATTTCTTAATGTGGATCACTAGCTTATTTTGTGTTAATATTTCTGTTCTCTAATCCATACTTTTCAGTTATAAATTTCCCCTTTCATTAACATTTTACTTCATCCTACAAGTTTTAATGTATAGTAGTTTGACTAGGTTTTATATATTTCATGAAACTTGAAATAATTATACATTTTCAAAATTCAAAGCAGATATTGTTTTCTTTGCTTATATAATACTTATTGACTTCTAATTTAATTGTATTGCTTGCAGAGTAAGTATTCTGTATGATAATGATTTTGAACATTTTAAATTGTTTTTAATGTCAAGTTTAGAGAAACTTTTTATAAATGGCCATGTGTGCTATAGAATAATTTGTATTTTCTTACTGTTAGGTGCAAAGTTCTATGTATTTCCAACAAATCCTACTTGCTGATTTTATTATTCAAATGTCTTTCTTTCAACTGAGTTATTCTCTTTCATCTATGTCTACTGTGCTAAGTCATATTTTAAGTATTTTTCAACATTTACATTTTTATTTTAAAATAGTTTATTTTTCAAATATGCTTATTGATTGCTCACTTTTGTCATTCTAATTTTGTGTTCTTAAACATCCACTCAAATAAACGTATATACAGACATTTCAGATACCTTTAATATCCAAAGTACTGAGTAGTCTAAATCTATCCTTTGTTGTGCTAATTCTCATTCATGATATTTTGCTTGATTGTATATTAGCTGATTCTTGATTTTGACCTCATATATAATTGATCACAAATTCTAGGAAATGTGGAGGCCTAAATTGCTGAGATTTTTTTCCACAAGTGATTTGCTCATGCTTCTATGTGACACAGAGTCCAATGTGATGTTTGATTCATGGCTCCTCTTTTTTGCTTCCAGCAACCCTTTCTTTTCTATGTGCTCACTGCTCAATACTGGTTGAGATACCTTCTCAAGACTTCTCTTCTTTCTGTGAACCTCAAAATGCCCATGCGTTCATAATATGCAGTATGAGACTCCCTTTGTGCATCTGGCCCCAAATGTTATATTTTCTATTTTTAAAATTCTCTTTTAACCAAGGGGTTCATACATCAACATTTTGAAAGCTGTTTAAGTTCATGTATATGGTGTTTAAATTAATTATATGAATTTTTAAATCAGTTGATATTTATATATATATTTTCATCAATTCATATGGCCAGTCTGTTAAATAAGAAGTCATAGATATATAGGTAGGGATGAAATCTTTAGAATACTAGTTCTTTCTTTGTGATATGTGATAACTGAGTGTAAATTAGTCATTCCTGTCCAGCTCTTTGTGACCTGTGGATTGTAGCCTGACAGGTTCCTCTGTCCATAGAATTCTCTAGGCAAGCATAGTGGAGTGTGTTGCCATTTCCCTCTCCAGGGGTCTTCCTGACCCAGGGATCAAATCTGAATCTCCTACATTGCAGGCAGACTTTTTACATTGCACCACTAGGAAAAGCTCATTCTTTCTTTCTTTAAGCTATATTATACTATACAATTTAAATTCTGAGCCCAAGAAGTTAGGAACTTTTTTTCCTTTCACCTAACATACAAACCTGGTGTAAATTGATTATATTTGTTGTTTTAATGAAATAAGGTACCACATTAATAACTAATGCTTTGGAGAGTATTTATATAATAGAGAAGTCTGCTATCATAAATCACTTTGGCGAACACAACAATGTTTTATTGGTGGTCATTAGAGTCAGCACAAAAATCAATTCCCATCAAATCAAACTGTAGGTGCACACATTTTAACACTTTAATGAGATTAATATACTTAACACTAGGTTTACTCTTTATACTTAATTTGAATTTTAATAGTGTGCAGATAAAGTTGAATATATAATTTATATTTATGTTTTTACTAAAAATACACATATCATGGAATATAAATACAATTTTCAAAGATGCCTTAATGTGTAATATCATATACATTAATTTCTAACCTAAACAGGTCAAAGCTAATTTGATATCTTAGCACTTAGTATTCATTGGTGTAGCATACTTATATATACTAGTAATGGATGGGTATTTCTTTAAATTAATTCTCTAGCAAATTCTTAAGGCTCTTGCTAAAAGTTTATAATTTTAGCTGTAGGATATATACATTAATTCCCAGTGTGTTAAAATACAGGTTTAGAGATAGCTATTGAATAAATGGGGCTTCTCTGGTGCCTCGGTGGTAAAGAACCTGCCTGCCAGTGCAGAGATATAGATTAGAAATATCCTCTGGAAAAGGAAATGGCAATCCACTCCAGTATTCTTGCTTAGAAAATCCCATGGACAGAGAAGCTTGGTGGGATACAGGTCATGCAGTCAAAAAGAAATAGATACAACTTAGGAAATAAACAACAACAGTTCTCTATCTAAAATCAGATAGAAACTATACATTATGTCACATAAAATTGAGAGTCTCCTCCATTCAAAATCAGACAAAAGTCACATGTATTAACAGATAAATAGTCAATTAACTCTGATTATTTCTTTATAGGAACATTCTGCATCTTATACATTTCTGGGCATCTTGACCATACAATGATATTACAAAAATCACACCAAGTGTTTATTGCTTTATATATCTCTTAACTGTCGCACTGCCAAAGTACTGTATTAAAATAATTACAGCATTCCATTCTTTGTATCTCCATATTCAAATGAAAATTTCTAAAAAAATGTTCTCAGAGTAAAGCTCTGTTGATATATTATGTTTTTATGTCCCAAATTAAGCCTACAACTAATCTACTTGAATTTTTAATATAGCATTTATTTTAAGCAGTAGCATATACATATATTTAATTTTTAGGAGTACCATTTTTCTTTTATCAAAATTTTGTTTGGTCCTAACAGAAATAAGAAAGGTGTCATCTCTTGACTCTAGAAGGAAAATATCATCTCTTTATCTAGAAAGCACATCAACAACTATGTGCCAGGGAATGAACTATATATGTTACATGTATTAGGGCATTTAATGTTATGTACCAACTAATGCAGAGTTAGTTGTTATGTTACCAGAATTATGACAAGTTTATATTGGAAAGAGATGTGGGCACACTGACCTCAATTTGATATCTTAGCACTTAGTATTCATTGGTGTAGCATACTTATATATACTAGTAATGGATGGGTATTTCTTTAAATTAATTCTCTAGCAAATTCTTAAGGCTCTTGCTAAAAGTTTATAATTTTAGCTGTAGGATATATACATTAATTCCCAGTGTGTTAAAATACAGGTTTAGAGATAGCTATTGAATAAATGGGGCTTCTCTGGTGCCTCGGTGGTAAAGAACCTGCCTGCCAGTGCAGAGATATAGATTAGAAATATCCTCTGGAAAAGGAAATGGCAATCCACTCCAGTATTCTTGCTTAGAAAATCCCATGGACAGAGAAGCTTGGTGGGATACAGGTCATGCAGTCAAAAAGAAATAGATACAACTTAGGAAATAAACAACAACAGTTCTCTATCTAAAATCAGATAGAAACTATACATTATGTCACATAAAATTGAGAGTCTCCTCCATTCAAAATCAGACAAAAGTCACATGTATTAACAGATAAATAGTCAATTAACTCTGATTATTTCTTTATAGGAACATTCTGCATCTTATACATTTCTGGGCATCTTGACCATACAATGATATTACAAAAATCACACCAAGTGTTTATTGCTTTATATATCTCTTAACTGTCGCACTGCCAAAGTACTGTATTAAAATAATTACAGCATTCCATTCTTTGTATCTCCATATTCAAATGAAAATTTCTACAAAAATGTTCTCAGAGTAAAGCTCTGTTGATATATTATGTTTTTATGTCCCAAATTAAGCCTACAACTAATCTACTTGAATTTTTAATATAGCATTTATTTTAAGCAGTAGCATATACATATATTTAATTTTTAGGAGTACCATTTTTCTTTTATCAAAATTTTGTTTGGTCCTAACAGAAATAAGAAAGGTGTCATCTCTTGACTCTAGAAGGAAAATATCATCTCTTTATCTAGAAAGCACATCAACAACTATGTGCCAGGGAATGAACTATATATGTTACATGTATTAGGGCATTTAATGTTATGTACCAACTAATGCAGAGTTAGTTGTTATGTTACCAGAATTATGACAAGTTTATATTGGAAAGAGATGTGGGCACACTGACTCTTCAACACCTCTTTATCCCCTTTATCTACCTTGAAGTCCTATAACCTTAAGGTTGGAAATGTAAAGTTATACACTATAAAGATCTCTTTACATTGAACTTTGGATGTAACCCAGCTTATGCCAAACACACGTAGTCTTGTAAGTCATGAAAATTAAAAGTGAACTCTTTATTTATTCATATTAGTGTGAACACTTTAAAGTAGCAGCTGCATAGGTATCTTGGAACTTTTAAGCAAGGTGTTCTATTCTTTTTTTTAACTTTTTTCCCTAGAAAGCTGTATTAGTGGCTCTAGTGTCCAAAGAGTCTCTAGAATCAGTGTTGTCTATTATCCGCAATGGCTGCTTCCTGATGTAAGACTCTCTTGGTTGTGAAAGATGTGGCATGGTTCTTAGCTCAGCATGATTGTCAGCTCCTTTACCAAGCCAGCTTTACAGTGTCTCTCCGGAGGCTTTCCTGATAGATCAAACTAAGCCCCCAGTTCCTGAACACTTCCCTATGTCACTTAATTCCTAAAGTAGACTGCTTTCTTAAATTTTGAGGGGTTGTGTTTTCTGCAGCTGTAATCTGGTATGTAAACTGGAGAAAGAAACTAAAACAAATAAAATCTCAAGTATTTTAATAACATGCTTGAAAGTGAAAGTAAGTGAAAGTCACTAAGTCCGTAGCACTCTTTGTGACCCCATGGACAAGCTATGTGATTCTTCAGGCAAGAATATTGGAGTGGGTAGCTGTGTCCCTCTCCATAGGATCTTTCCAACCCAGGGATCAAACCCAGGTTCCCACAATGCAGGCAAATTCTTTACCATCTAAGATACCAGGGAACATGCTTAAAGTTCGTTAATTATAGAGCCAGAATTTGAATCCATTTAATGGGAAACCAGAGACCAAATCTTCACTTATATAATTTTTGCCGGTAAATCAAGTATTTAAGAATATCAAAGACAGACATGTGACATGTCATTAGAAAGAGATATTTCCTCAAATATCTCTTAAAAATTAATTAGTATTTGCATTTCAGTGAAATGCAGTATCTTTTATTTATTAATTTATTTTTACTTTTTGGCCACTTTTATTGGTCTTTCATTTATTTATTTTTCATCCATCTTCGTTCCCCGGCCTGCATAGGCCTCCCATCTCAGTGGCCTCTCTGGTAACAGAACAATGACTCTGGGCGCATGTGCTCCAGAGCACTGTTCCGCAATTGGACGCACCGGTCCAGCCGCTCCGTGGCAAGTGGGAGCCTCCTGTGCCAGGGATCGAACCAGAGCCCCCTGCAGTGCGAGGCGAACTCTCCACTCATTGGACCACCAGGGAAGCCTGAAATGCAGTATGTTATAAATTATCTCCATATAAGTCCAGGAATCTGAAAATTTGAAATGTATTCTAAAAGAATGGATGACTAAACTTAACTCTATCTGAAATTAATGGCTGGTGCATAATTTTCAACTATTCAAACTTATTATAAATCATCACACTGAATTAAAACTGAGACAGACTTTTTTAAGCTATTGCTTAGAAATAATCCAAAAGACAGCAGGAAAACAAGACTAAAAAAAAAAAAAAAGCAAAGTGTAAACGGAATGATGAGAAAATAATTTTTAAAAGTCATAAATATAAATCTAAACATATTAATAAATATATTGCATGTTAATAAAGTAAACATTTCAATTAAAAGCCAATGATTTTAGGGATGTAAATCAGTAAGATACAACTATAAGTTATCCCCAGAATATGGACTTTATTTATAAATTTATAAATTAATAAAATGTAAATAGATGGCAAAAGAGTTTTCATAAACATTAAAATCATGCAAAGGTAGGAATGACTATATTAGTAGAGCATAATATAGACTTTCTAGAGAGAGACTATCACCCAAAATAGAGATGATTCTTTAGGAAGACAGAAAAAATATAACATTATTTTTAATAATAACAGACTTTCAAACTACAAGAAAAAAGAATTTGCAGAATTAAAGGGATTAAAAGACAAATAAAATATAGAGCCAGAATTTGAATCCATTTAATGGGAAACCAGAGACCAAATCTTCACTTATATAATTTTTGCCGGTAAATCAAGTATTTAAGAATATCAAAGACAGACATGTGACATGTCATTAGAAAGAGATATTTCCTCAAATATCTCTTAAAAATTAATTAGTATTTGCATTTCAGTGAAATGCAGTATCTTTTATTTATTAATTTATTTTTACTTTTTGGCCACTTTTATTGGTCTTTCATTTATTTATTTTTCATCCATCTTCGTTCCCCGGCCTGCATAGGCCTCCCATCTCAGTGGCCTCTCTGGTAACAGAACAATGACTCTGGGCGCATGTGCTCCAGAGCACTGTTCCGCAATTGGACGCACCGGTCCAGCCGCTCCGTGGCAAGTGGGAGCCTCCTGTGCCAGGGATCGAACCAGAGCCCCCTGCAGTGCGAGGCGAACTCTCCACTCATTGGACCACCAGGGAAGCCTGAAATGCAGTATGTTATAAATTATCTCCATATAAGTCCAGGAATCTGAAAATTTGAAATGTATTCTAAAAGAATGGATGACTAAACTTAACTCTATCTGAAATTAATGGCTGGTGCATAATTTTCAACTATTCAAACTTATTATAAATCATCACACTGAATTAAAACTGAGACAGACTTTTTTAAGCTATTGCTTAGAAATAATCCAAAAGACAGCAGGAAAACAAGACTAAAAAAAAAAAAAAAGCAAAGTGTAAACGGAATGATGAGAAAATAATTTTTAAAAGTCATAAATATAAATCTAAACATATTAATAAATATATTGCATGTTAATAAAGTAAACATTTCAATTAAAAGCCAATGATTTTAGGGATGTAAATCAGTAAGATACAACTATAAGTTATCCCCAGAATATGGACTTTATTTATAAATTTATAAATTAATAAAATGTAAATAGATGGCAAAAGAGTTTTCATAAACATTAAAATCATGCAAAGGTAGGAATGACTATATTAGTAGAGCATAATATAGACTTTCTAGAGAGAGACTATCACCCAAAATAGAGATGATTCTTTAGGAAGACAGAAAAAATATAACATTATTTTTAATAATAACAGACTTTCAAACTACAAGAAAAAAGAATTTGCAGAATTAAAGGGATTAAAAGACAATTAAAATATCAGATTAAAAACATGCAAACTCCTTTCTCAACAACTGAAAAAAACAACCAGATGAAAAAAATATAAATAAATAAAACAATGATAGAGACACAGAAAATCTGGACCTTGACCAGATGGCAGTTATAAAACATGACACACTATGAATGCAAAATGAACATTCTCTACAAGTACTTGGCCATCAAATAAGTCTCGTTGCATTTTTTTTTGGTAAAGATTTATTTATTTATTTATTTTGGGGGGATGGGGTGGGGAGGGAGGGGAGCAGGCAGGCTACTTTTATTGGTTTTTCATTTGTCTATTTTCATCCATTTTTGTTCTTCAGCCTATGTGGGCCTCCCACCGCGGTGGCCTCTGTTGTTGCAGAGCACCGGCTCTGAGCGCATGCGCTCCAGAGCTCGGGTTTGGTAATTGGACACATCAGTCCAGGTGCTCCACGGCACATGGGGTCTTCCCAGGCCAGGGATTGAACCAGCGCCCCTTGCACTGCAAGGCGGTGTCCTTACCCACTGGACCAACAGGGAAGCCCGTCTCATTGCATTTTAAATGATTAGGGTATCATCTCAGATCAAAATAATCTAAAAAAATAATTGATATTTTTCTTCAGTTGCCTTCCTTTGTGAAATTTGTGTTTATATTGAAGATGTAAACCCTAAAAGTCTTTGAATATTAAAGTTGAGTAACAAATAATATTAACTTTTTTTGTCTTAATTCAAACACAAATATAAACCTTGACCTTCATTCCCAGTAATCATCTCTGACTGGAGGCTAAAAAGTCACAATAGGTTATGAAATAGAAACCCTTCAATGAGGAAAATATTTCTTTAAATCTTAGAAAATGTTAAAAGTCTTACAGCATTTATTTAAAGCATTGAAAAAAAATATTCTGTGAGAAGAAAATCTGCCTTACTCTTTTGAGAAAGTTGGATTTGTAGAAAATTGCAGCAAAAGTACAGAGAATTTTCAGATACATGTACCATTCAAACTCCCTTTCATGAATACATCTTACATCGCCACAGTACATAAAACCAGGAAACTGGCATTTGTGAAATGTATGTTGTATATAATTCTATGCATTTTGTCACATGTACATAAATATTCAGGATATTCCTACATTATGACATACAGAACTATTTCATCACCTTAAAAGACAATTAAAATATCAGATTAAAAACATGCAAACTCCTTTCTCAACAACTGAAAAAAACAACCAGATGAAAAAAATATAAATAAATAAAACAATGATAGAGACACAGAAAATCTGGACCTTGACCAGATGGCAGTTATAAAACATGACACACTATGAATGCAAAATGAACATTCTCTACAAGTACTTGGCCATCAAATAAGTCTCGTTGCATTTTTTTTTGGTAAAGATTTATTTATTTATTTATTTTGGGGGGATGGGGTGGGGAGGGAGGGGAGCAGGCAGGCTACTTTTATTGGTTTTTCATTTGTCTATTTTCATCCATTTTTGTTCTTCAGCCTATGTGGGCCTCCCACCGCGGTGGCCTCTGTTGTTGCAGAGCACCGGCTCTGAGCGCATGCGCTCCAGAGCTCGGGTTTGGTAATTGGACACATCAGTCCAGGTGCTCCACGGCACATGGGGTCTTCCCAGGCCAGGGATTGAACCAGCGCCCCTTGCACTGCAAGGCGGTGTCCTTACCCACTGGACCAACAGGGAAGCCCGTCTCATTGCATTTTAAATGATTAGGTATCATCTCAGATCAAAATAATCTAAAAAATAATTGATATTTTTCTTCAGTTGCCTTCCTTTGTGAAATTTGTGTTTATATTGAAGATGTAAACCCTAAAAGTCTTTGAATATTAAAGTTGAGTAACAAATAATATTAACTTTTTTTGTCTTAATTCAAACACAAATATAAACCTTGACCTTCATTCCCAGTAATCATCTCTGACTGGAGGCTAAAAAGTCACAATAGGTTATGAAATAGAAACCCTTCAATGAGGAAAATATTTCTTTAAATCTTAGAAAATGTTAAAAGTCTTACAGCATTTATTTAAAGCATTGAAAAAAAATATTCTGTGAGAAGAAAATCTGCCTTACTCTTTTGAGAAAGTTGGATTTGTAGAAAATTGCAGCAAAAGTACAGAGAATTTTCAGATACATGTACCATTCAAACTCCCTTTCATGAATACATCTTACATCGCCACAGTACATAAAAACCAGGAAACTGGCATTTGTGAAATGTATGTTGTATATAATTCTATGCAATTTTGTCACATGTACATAAATATTCAGGATATTCCTACATTATGACATACAGAACTATTTCATCACCTCAAAAATTTTCTGTGTTTCTAGTGTATAGTCACACCCATTCTGTTGCAACCCACCATACCTTCACTGGCACTGTACCACAAGCTTTGGCAATCATGAATCTGTTTTCATCACTATATAGTATTTGAACTTTGCAGACTGGCTTCAAGTGAATTAACTGAGCATTTTAAATTTGAGATCTATATTGTTGTTGTTTAGTCACTAAGTTGTGTCTAGCTGTTTGTGACCCTCATGGACTGCAGAATACTAGGCTTGCCCATCCTCCAATATCTCCCCAAGATTGCTCAAGTTCATGTCCACTGAGAAACCTATATAAGCTGTTGTATGTATCAATAGTTTTTTCCCTTTCTATTGCTAAATAGCCTTCCATGGTCTGGTTTTTCTACTCTCTTTCAGGGATCTACACATCAGCCCCTTTGATAATACAAAGAAAATGTTGATTACTGTAGCCAGAAATTCTGGATGAATTCTTCTTCATTCTATTTCAAAATTGTTGCAGCCTTTTTTCAGTTCCTTTGTATTTTTCCACAAATTTAGAATAAACTTTCCTATAGATACAGATAGACGGATTTTACTTGGAGCTCTGCTAAAATATGTCATTTTGGGGGTACTTACATTCACTGTGTTGTCTTCCATTTCATTTATTACCTGATTTATGTATGCAAAATTGTATTACCTTATTTTCCTTTAAATGTATTCAAGGTGTATAAAGACATCACATGTTTCCTATTAGATCTAGCATAAATTTTTTTTTGGTTCATCTTATTTTGGATTCCCTTGACTTCTTCAATCTAAGTTTATGTTTTTTGCCAAATTTAGCAAACTTCTAGACATTTTTACTTCAAATATTTTATGAACTTTACATTCTTACTCTTCTTCTTTGGGATTTAGTTGATAGAAGTGTTAGATCTTTTCCTATAGTTGGATTTGTAGAAAATTGCAGCAAAAGTACAGAGAATTTTCAGATACATGTACCATTCAAACTCCCTTTCATGAATACATCTTACATCGCCACAGTACATAAAAACCAGGAAACTGGCATTTGTGAAATGTATGTTGTATATAATTCTATGCAATTTTGTCACATGTACATAAATATTCAGGATATTCCTACATTATGACATACAGAACTATTTCATCACCTCAAAAATTTTCTGTGTTTCTAGTGTATAGTCACACCCATTCTGTTGCAACCCACCATACCTTCACTGGCACTGTACCACAAGCTTTGGCAATCATGAATCTGTTTTCATCACTATATAGTATTTGAACTTTGCAGACTGGCTTCAAGTGAATTAACTGAGCATTTTAAATTTGAGATCTATATTGTTGTTGTTTAGTCACTAAGTTGTGTCTAGCTGTTTGTGACCCTCATGGACTGCAGAATACTAGGCTTGCCCATCCTCCAATATCTCCCCAAGATTGCTCAAGTTCATGTCCACTGAGAAACCTATATAAGCTGTTGTATGTATCAATAGTTTTTTCCCTTTCTATTGCTAAATAGCCTTCCATGGTCTGGTTTTTCTACTCTCTTTCAGGGATCTACACATCAGCCCCTTTGATAATACAAAGAAAATGTTGATTACTGTAGCCAGAAATTCTGGATGAATTCTTCTTCATTCTATTTCAAAATTGTTGCAGCCTTTTTTCAGTTCCTTTGTATTTTTCCACAAATTTAGAATAAACTTTCCTATAGATACAGATAGACGGATTTTACTTGGAGCTCTGCTAAAATATGTCATTTTGGGGGTACTTACATTCACTGTGTTGTCTTCCATTTCATTTATTACCTGATTTATGTATGCAAAATTGTATTACCTTATTTTCCTTTAAATGTATTCAAGGTGTATAAAGACATCACATGTTTCCTATTAGATCTAGCATAAATTTTTTTTTGGTTCATCTTATTTTGGATTCCCTTGACTTCTTCAATCTAAGTTTATGTTTTTTGCCAAATTTAGCAAACTTCTAGACATTTTTACTTCAAATATTTTATGAACTTTACATTCTTACTCTTCTTCTTTGGGATTTAGTTGATAGAAGTGTTAGATCTTTTCCTATAGTCTTACAGACTCTTAAATTTCTGTCCATTTATTTTCAAATGGTTTCCTTTCTACTGTGAAAATGGTATGATCTTTAATGTTATACTTTTAAGTTTAGCGAATTTCTTGTTATCTCAGTCTACTGTTGAGTCTATTCTACCAACTTTTTAATTTGGTTATTATATTTTTAAAATTTTAGATTTCTAGTAGGTCCTTTTTATATTTTTGCCTGAGACATTCTATTTCATTACTGAGTTTATTTTTAAATTTGATGAATTATTTTTATGATGGCTGCTTTAAGGTCCAGCATCTCTGTTATCTCATTGTTGTCTGTTATCTTCCATCATTCAAGTTGAGGCTTCCTAGTTCTTTTCAAGATGAGTACTCTTCAATTATATCCTGTGTCTTTTGGGTACTATCTTATCAGAATCTGTATCTTCTTTAAATCTTCTTTTTTAGCAGGGTATTTCCTGGCACCACACTGGTAGGATAAAGAAGATGATGCTTTATTACTACTCTGTGGGAATAAGAGTCAGGGTTCTCCTCTGGGAGACACTGAACTGTCCTCTGTTGACATTTCAGGGGGTCAGGAGGGTGCCTTCATAGAGCTGGGTGGGATTGGAAGATGGGACTTTGTTACTGCTTCCCTATGGCTTCCACTGGCATTGTGTGGAAAGTCTCTTTCCTGCCTGATGGAAATAAAATTACAAATCCCAGCTGGGTTTATCTGACTTTTATCATCAACCCAGCAAGGAATGAGATTCCCTTGTAGCAATGCAGGAGACCTCAGTCCAATTCCTGTGTTGGGAAGTTTCCTGGAGAAGGACTAAGCTGCCCACTACAGTATTCTTGGGCTTCCCTGTGGCTCAGATGGTAAAGAATCTACCCACAGTGAGGGAGACCTGGGTTCAATCTCTAGGTTGGGAAGATACCCTGGAGAAGGAAAAAGCTACCCACTGCAGTATTCTTTCCTGGAGAATTCTATGGCTTGTCCATGGACTTCAGAGATTTGGCCACGAGTGAGCAACTTCACAGTCAGGAATAAGAGCCTTTTATGAAGAATGTAAAGGTGGGAGTCGCCAATTTATCCATGCTTGAAGTAGAAAGCTATTGTTAATCTTTTTATAAAGTTTTTACAGACTCTTAAATTTCTGTCCATTTATTTTCAAATGGTTTCCTTTCTACTGTGAAAATGGTATGATCTTTAATGTTATACTTTTAAGTTTAGCGAATTTCTTGTTATCTCAGTCTACTGTTGAGTCTATTCTACCAACTTTTTAATTTGGTTATTATATTTTTAAAATTTTAGATTTCTAGTAGGTCCTTTTTATATTTTTGCCTGAGACATTCTATTTCATTACTGAGTTTATTTTTAAATTTGATGAATTATTTTTATGATGGCTGCTTTAAGGTCCAGCATCTCTGTTATCTCATTGTTGTCTGTTATCTTCCATCATTCAAGTTGAGGCTTCCTAGTTCTTTTCAAGATGAGTACTCTTCAATTATATCCTGTGTCTTTTGGGTACTATCTTATCAGAATCTGTATCTTCTTTAAATCTTCTTTTTTAGCAGGGTATTTCCTGGCACCACACTGGTAGGATAAAGAAGATGATGCTTTATTACTACTCTGTGGGAATAAGAGTCAGGGTTCTCCTCTGGGAGACACTGAACTGTCCTCTGTTGACATTTCAGGGGGTCAGGAGGGTGCCTTCATAGAGCTGGGTGGGATTGGAAGATGGGACTTTGTTACTGCTTCCCTATGGCTTCCACTGGCATTGTGTGGAAAGTCTCTTTCCTGCCTGATGGAAATAAAATTACAAATCCCAGCTGGGTTTATCTGACTTTTATCATCAACCCAGCAAGGAATGAGATTCCCTTGTAGCAATGCAGGAGACCTCAGTCCAATTCCTGTGTTGGGAAGTTTCCCTGGAGAAGGACTAAGCTGCCCACTACAGTATTCTTGGGCTTCCCTGTGGCTCAGATGGTAAAGAATCTACCCACAGTGAGGGAGACCTGGGTTCAATCTCTAGGTTGGGAAGATACCCTGGAGAAGGAAAAAGCTACCCACTGCAGTATTCTTTCCTGGAGAATTCTATGGCTTGTCCATGGACTTCAGAGATTTGGCCACGAGTGAGCAACTTCACAGTCAGGAATAAGAGCCTTTTATGAAGAATGTAAAGGTGGGAGTCGCCAATTTATCCATGGCTGAAGTAGAAAGCTATTGTCAAAAAGGTTTCTGTCTTCCTAATCTGCTCTTTTCCTAGTCCTTTTTTAGGGAAAGAACTCTTTACTTTTTAAAATTTTAGTTTTAAGTTTTTGAAACATTTATTACTTTATTAAGATCACTTAATATGTTATCTAGCCTCCTAAATTACAAAGGCTTCTTTTGTTTACTCTATATAACAGTCAGGATTATTATCTATACTTATCAAGAGTAATAGACATAAAGAAAAAAGAGTAATAGACATACATACAATTAGGTCATTTTGTCTCAGAGTCAGACCCCTCATAGGGCCTTTTAAACTGGCATCCCTGGGCTTCCCCTGGTGGTCCAGTGGGTAAAGACACCGCCTTGCAGTGCAAGGGGCGCCGGTTCAATCCCTGGCCTGGGAAGATCCCACGTGCTGCGGAATGGCTGGACCGATATGTCCAACTACGGAGCCGGAGCTCTGGAGTGCATGCGCCCAGAGCCGGTGCTCTGCAACATACGCCACCACAATGGGAGACCCACAGGAGCCGAAGAACAAAGACGGATGAAAATAGAGAAATGAAATACCAATAGAAGTGACCCGCCCACGCCCCTCCCTCCCCAACCTGACCCCCGCCCAAAATAAATAAATAAATAATTTAAAAAAAAATAAAATAAAATAAACTGGTATCCCTGTCTCCTTCTCTTGCTTTCCCATCTAAAAGGGACATGTAAATTCATTAAAGAACAAAAACAAACTATAAGCAAATCAAAAATAAAATATGGCAGAACAACATTAATTGTTTTACTTGAAAATATATTTCTACCTATAACTACATACACACAGACACACACACACACACACACATATACTCAAAAAGGCATGCTAAGTCACTTCAGCGGTGTCTAATTCTTTGCCAACCTACTCTGTCTATGGGATTCTGCAGGCATGAATACTCTAGTGGGTTGCTATGCCCTCCTGCAGGTGACCATCCCAACCTGGGGATTGAACCCACATCTCATATGATTCCTGCACTGGTAGGAGAGCTCTTTACCACTAGCATCACCTGGGAAGTCCATATACATGTATTTTTTGTTCTCAATTTGCAGGTGGGTTTGATCTATTTTTACCTCTTTAGATATTATCCCAGCATTCAGTTGTTAGCTTCTTTTACTTCACTGTTGTCTTTGCATAGCATGGTCTTTATAAAGGTTTTTAGGTTCTTTGCATTTATAATTGTGAGTGTCTCTTCTGCAATAAAATAAACAGTATTTTGACTTAGCCTTTGACTGACTGAGGTAAAATTTACTTTGGGCCATTTGAGAATTATTTTTATTTTTTCTTCCACTTCAGACTCCTGCCTAAAATATTTATCATTAGATATTTTCAAATAAATGATACATTACTATCATCATTGAGTAGTTTTTTAATGAGCTGTACAAGTAAATATTTATTTTACTCATTTAATTTGAGATCTGGGAATAATTTAGGCAGAAGAAAATGCAAGTTTCATGTCAACATATCACAGATCTGTGTTTCAGAGTCTCAATCAGCAATATAGCAAAAACAGATGCATATTAAATGACTGGGTTATGTGAATAATAATGAACTATTTCTAAAGCTATTGTATTTAAATGGAAGAAAGGAGTTATGAAAACTAACTCTTAATTTCACATTTTAGTAACAAATACAGCTCTAATACTATAATATTTTGGTAATCAATCTTTTAGAAAAACATGAAAATTAAACAAGAAAGCATTTTGTCTGTTTAAAAAGACATTAAAGCCATGATCAAAATCTGTAATTATAGAACTGTTGACTGTATGGATTTACAGAGAATTGCAAGGAGAGGTAAGAAGGCCTTCTTAAATGAATGATGCAAAGAAATAGAAGAAAACAATAGAATGGGAAAGACTAGAGATCTCTAGAAAAAAACTGGAGATATCAAGGGAATATTTCATGTAAGGATGAGCACTATAAAGGACAGAAACAGTAAGGAACACATAGAAGCAGAAGCGATTAAGAAGAAGTGATAAGAATACACAGAAGAACTAAACTGGGAAGATATTAATGACCCAGACAACCACAATGTTGTGGTGACTCACCTAGAGACAGACAGACATCCTAGAGTGCGACATCAAACATGTCTTAGGAAGCATTGCTTCCAACAAAGCTGGTTAGGATGATGGAATTCCCAGCTGAGTAACTTAAAATCATGAAAGAAAATGTGGTTAAATTGTTCCACTCATATGTCAGCAAATTTGGAAAACTCAGCAATAGTCACAGAACTGGAAAAGGTCAGTTGTCATTCCAATCCTCAAAAAAGGCAATGACAAAGAATGTTCAAACTGCCATTCAAATGAGCTCATTTCACGTGCTAGCAAGGTTATGCTCAAAATCCTACATGTTAGGCTTCAATAGTACATAAACCAAGATCTTCCAGATGCACAAGCTGGGTTTAGAAAAGGCAGAGGAACCAAAGATTCCCTTGCCAACATTTTCTGGATCATAGAAAAAGCAAGGGAATTTCAGAAAAACATCTACTTCTGCTTCATTAACTCTGCTAAACCTTTTGACTGTACAGATCACAACAGACTGTGGAAATTTCTTAAAGAGATGTGAACACCAGACTTTGCCTGTCTCCTGAGAAACCATTTGCATGTCAAGAAGCAACACTTAGAACTTTACATGGAACAACTGACTTCTGTGAAATTGGGGAAGGACTACAACAAGGCTGTACCTTGTCACCCTGCTTATTTAACTTACATGCAGAGTACATCATGCAAAATGCTGGGTTGCATGACTCACAAACAGAAATCAAGCTTGCTGGGAGAAATACAGCAACTTCAGATACTTAAATGATACCACTCTAATGGCAGAAAGTGAAGAGGAATTAAAGAGCCTCTTGATAAGAATAAAAGAGGAGAGTGAAAAAGCTGGTCCTAAATGAAACATTTTAAAAAAGAAAGATCATGGCATCTGGTCCCATCACTTTTTGGAAAATTGAAGTGGAAATAGTAGAACTAATGAAAGACTTTAATTTCTTGGGTCCAAAATCATGGCTGATGATGATTGCAGTCATGAAATTAAAAAACACTTGCTCCTTAAAAGGAAAGATATGATAAAGAAAGACAGTATATTAAAAAGCAGAGACATCACTCTGCCAACAAAGATCTGTATAGTTAAAGCTATGGTTTTTCCAGTAGTCATGTATGAATGTGAGCGCAGCAGTATAAAGAAAACTGAGTGCCTAAGAATTGATCCTTTTGAATGATGGTGCTGGAGAAGACTCATGAGAGTCCCTTGGATAACAAGGAGATCAAACCAGTCAGTCCCAAACAAAATCAAAACATTGATCATGCTTCCAACAAAGCTGGTTAGGATGATGGAATTCCCAGCTGAGTAACTTAAAATCATGAAAGAAAATGTGGTTAAATTGTTCCACTCATATGTCAGCAAATTTGGAAAACTCAGCAATAGTCACAGAACTGGAAAAGGTCAGTTGTCATTCCAATCCTCAAAAAAGGCAATGACAAAGAATGTTCAAACTGCCATTCAAATGAGCTCATTTCACGTGCTAGCAAGGTTATGCTCAAAATCCTACATGTTAGGCTTCAATAGTACATAAACCAAGATCTTCCAGATGCACAAGCTGGGTTTAGAAAAGGCAGAGGAACCAAAGATTCCCTTGCCAACATTTTCTGGATCATAGAAAAAGCAAGGGAATTTCAGAAAAACATCTACTTCTGCTTCATTAACTCTGCTAAACCTTTTGACTGTACAGATCACAACAGACTGTGGAAATTTCTTAAAGAGATGTGAACACCAGACTTTGCCTGTCTCCTGAGAAACCATTTGCATGTCAAGAAGCAACACTTAGAACTTTACATGGAACAACTGACTTCTGTGAAATTGGGGAAGGACTACAACAAGGCTGTACCTTGTCACCCTGCTTATTTAACTTACATGCAGAGTACATCATGCAAAATGCTGGGTTGCATGACTCACAAACAGAAATCAAGCTTGCTGGGAGAAATACAGCAACTTCAGATACTTAAATGATACCACTCTAATGGCAGAAAGTGAAGAGGAATTAAAGAGCCTCTTGATAAGAATAAAAGAGGAGAGTGAAAAAGCTGGTCCTAAATGAAACATTTTAAAAAAGAAAGATCATGGCATCTGGTCCCATCACTTTTTGGAAAATTGAAGTGGAAATAGTAGAACTAATGAAAGACTTTAATTTCTTGGGTCCAAAATCATGGCTGATGATGATTGCAGTCATGAAATTAAAAAACACTTGCTCCTTAAAAGGAAAGATATGATAAAGAAAGACAGTATATTAAAAAGCAGAGACATCACTCTGCCAACAAAGATCTGTATAGTTAAAGCTATGGTTTTTCCAGTAGTCATGTATGAATGTGAGCGCAGCAGTATAAAGAAAACTGAGTGCCTAAGAATTGATCCTTTTGAATGATGGTGCTGGAGAAGACTCATGAGAGTCCCTTGGATAACAAGGAGATCAAACCAGTCAGTCCCAAACAAAATCAACATTGAATATTCATTGGAAAGACTGATGCTGATGCTGAAGCTTCAGTAGGTTGCCCACCTGATGAGAAGAGCTGACTCATTGGCAATGACCTTGATGCTGGGAAGGAATGAAGGCCAAAGGAAAAAGAGGTCGCAGAGGATGAGGTGGTAGGACGGTATCACTGATTAAGTGGACATGAATTTGAGTAGAGTCTGAGAGATAGTGGAGGACAGCGGAAGCTGGCATTGGGCACTCCATGGGTCACAAAGAATCAGGGATGACTTAGTGACTGAACAACAACAACAAGATTATAGCCACAGTTAATTGACCACCTACCATGTAGTTTTCATTTACAGTATAATTTAATTTTTACCAAAACCCTTGGTAACAGGTATTAACTCTAACTTGTTTATGAAACAAATGAAGCTTAAGGAGTTTAAAAATTTTTCTTTTCCACTGTCACAGTTAATAAGTATAAGATCCAATTCACGCTTATCTCTCTGGACTTACTATGCATGCAAACCTAACTTTTAACATTATCCATTGCCACCTTAATTGCTTAAAATAGACCACATTAGCTGTTTTATGATCATTTAATTTAGTAAATAACATTTAATTAATTTTGCCTGGTCTTTCTCCTACTTTATTTTTATTTATGTATTTATTTATTAATTTATTTGACATGTATAATATAGTTTTCTAAATGAAGGATAAGTAACATTCTTCTTATGAAGGATGATGCTTTAAAAAGATGAAGAGTGAATAAGCAAATTTTTCTGAAGTCCTGCTGCTTTCTTGAATGTAGATTTATGATGAAGTGCAGATAAGATTATTTTAAATGCTATATGATAAAGAAAGACAGTATATTAAAAAGCAGAGACATCACTCTGCCAACAAAGATCTGTATAGTTAAAGCTATGGTTTTTCCAGTAGTCATGTATGAATGTGAGCGCAGCAGTATAAAGAAAACTGAGTGCCTAAGAATTGATCCTTTTGAATGATGGTGCTGGAGAAGACTCATGAGAGTCCCTTGGATAACAAGGAGATCAAACCAGTCAGTCCCAAACAAAATCAACATTGAATATTCATTGGAAAGACTGATGCTGATGCTGAAGCTTCAGTAGGTTGCCCACCTGATGAGAAGAGCTGACTCATTGGCAATGACCTTGATGCTGGGAAGGAATGAAGGCCAAAGGAAAAAGAGGTCGCAGAGGATGAGGTGGTAGGACGGTATCACTGATTAAGTGGACATGAATTTGAGTAGAGTCTGAGAGATAGTGGAGGACAGCGGAAGCTGGCATTGGGCACTCCATGGGTCACAAAGAATCAGGGATGACTTAGTGACTGAACAACAACAACAAGATTATAGCCACAGTTAATTGACCACCTACCATGTAGTTTTCATTTACAGTATAATTTAATTTTTACCAAAACCCTTGGTAACAGGTATTAACTCTAACTTGTTTATGAAACAAATGAAGCTTAAGGAGTTTAAAAATTTTTCTTTTCCACTGTCACAGTTAATAAGTATAAGATCCAATTCACGCTTATCTCTCTGGACTTACTATGCATGCAAACCTAACTTTTAACATTATCCATTGCCACCTTAATTGCTTAAAATAGACCACATTAGCTGTTTTATGATCATTTAATTTAGTAAATAACATTTAATTAATTTTGCCTGGTCTTTCTCCTACTTTATTTTTATTTATGTATTTATTTATTAATTTATTTGACATGTATAATATAGTTTTCTAAATGAAGGATAAGTAACATTCTTCTTATGAAGGATGATGCTTTAAAAAGATGAAGAGTGAATAAGCAAATTTTTCTGAAGTCCTGCTGCTTTCTTGAATGTAGATTTATGATGAAGTGCAGATAAGATTATTTTAAATGCTATATGAAAATTCATATGTAAATTAGCTAAGCACCTTTTGGAGGAGAGTGCTAGAGTCTGAAATACAGGAATAATGTGATCAATCTCTTCTGTTATTAGTGTTTTAGCTAAACATATAAGGAATTTATAAATATCAGATGTTTATTTCAGATATAGTTTTTCACAAGCTATAAAAGACATGGTTTGATCCTTTGAACAAAGCAGACATTTTGTACACATTTCCCCAAGCATCAGATTATAAGATTACTTTCTTGTCCATTGCTCATGCTCTTCTGTTTTCTTCCCATACTGATCTATAGGGAGAATGGTTTTCCATCTGTCTAGGTCCTAGGAATTATTATTACACTTCTTTTTTAAGAAGTATGAGATAACTTGTCTTAGGGAAAATGAAAAACTGCTGTGTCCTCTGTGCAAAAAAACTTGAAGACACTGAATTTATGATGCCTGGGAGAAGACTCAAACAGAACAAATTTATGTCCAAGGTTAGTGTTCCTTTGAGAGTTTATGACAGTTCACCATCTCCAAATTACAGAGAGAAAAAAAGAAAGATGTTCAATTCAAATTTTATGCTTTAAATTTTTGATTTGGTGAAAAAATTATATTTTTTGTTACAAACAAAAATAACCTTTTTAGTTATATAACACTTGGAATGTGTCTTAATTAAAGAGTGTGTTCTAGTGATTGAGAAATATAATGGAGAGGAAAAAGTCATTTGATATAGAATTATAAATTACAACTGAATATTCCTGTAAAACCTGAAATAATCTATCTTACGCATAAGAGTTTTATCATTATTCTATTATTACTAATAGTAATAATCATAGTTAACAATATTGTGTGCTTACTATGTGCATTGAACCAAATAGTTTATACTAATAATTCACTTATTTGGTAGAAAATTAAGATATGTTTATAATATATATGATAAAATTAAGGACTACATTCAAATAACTCATCGACTGAATAGAAACTCAAGGTCTGAACACAGTTGCACTACTTTCAAAACTCACAGTCTAAGCCACTGAAGGACGCTCCCTGTTGCTGAGGTCACAGAGGTAAGCCCAAATGGTCAAACGTATCGGGGCAGATAAGATTATTTTAAATGCTATATGAAAATTCATATGTAAATTAGCTAAGCACCTTTTGGAGGAGAGTGCTAGAGTCTGAAATACAGGAATAATGTGATCAATCTCTTCTGTTATTAGTGTTTTAGCTAAACATATAAGGAATTTATAAATATCAGATGTTTATTTCAGATATAGTTTTTCACAAGCTATAAAAGACATGGTTTGATCCTTTGAACAAAGCAGACATTTTGTACACATTTCCCCAAGCATCAGATTATAAGATTACTTTCTTGTCCATTGCTCATGCTCTTCTGTTTTCTTCCCATACTGATCTATAGGGAGAATGGTTTTCCATCTGTCTAGGTCCTAGGAATTATTATTACACTTCTTTTTTAAGAAGTATGAGATAACTTGTCTTAGGGAAAATGAAAAACTGCTGTGTCCTCTGTGCAAAAAAACTTGAAGACACTGAATTTATGATGCCTGGGAGAAGACTCAAACAGAACAAATTTATGTCCAAGGTTAGTGTTCCTTTGAGAGTTTATGACAGTTCACCATCTCCAAATTACAGAGAGAAAAAAAGAAAGATGTTCAATTCAAATTTTATGCTTTAAATTTTTGATTTGGTGAAAAAATTATATTTTTTGTTACAAACAAAAATAACCTTTTTAGTTATATAACACTTGGAATGTGTCTTAATTAAAGAGTGTGTTCTAGTGATTGAGAAATATAATGGAGAGGAAAAAAAGTCATTTGATATAGAATTATAAATTACAACTGAATATTCCTGTAAAACCTGAAATAATCTATCTTACGCATAAGAGTTTTATCATTATTCTATTATTACTAATAGTAATAATCATAGTTAACAATATTGTGTGCTTACTATGTGCATTGAACCAAATAGTTTATACTAATAATTCACTTATTTGGTAGAAAATTAAGATATGTTTATAATATATATGATAAAATTAAGGACTACATTCAAATAACTCATCGACTGAATAGAAACTCAAGGTCTGAACACAGTTGCACTACTTTCAAAACTCACAGTCTAAGCCACTGAAGGACGCTCCCTGTTGCTGAGGTCACAGAGGTAAGCCCACATGGTCAAGACGAATATCCGTTTTTAGGTGTCATTTTCACTGATCAGCATTTTTCAGACATCTTTTATGAACTCTGATTGACCTGAGAATAAAGCAGGGTTGCAGCTTTCAGCTGACAACTGATGGAGTCTCTCGGTGTTCTCAGTCTGAATTGGAGGCAAGTGTAGTTTCTCAAACTGCTTGTGGGAGTTTAAACATGTAGTTGGGAGGAAAAGAGAAAGTGCTTCCATTGGGATTCAAACAGTGATATTTAATATTGATATTTTCAGGATACCCCTGGATATCACTATGCTACAGAAACAACAAAGAAGTACAAAGGCCGGTGGCCAAATATGTATGGAATAAGCTAATTCTTTCTTTACAAAATATCTAAAGAATGCTTTGTGTCCTGCCTCTAATTGCAACATAGTCTTATACAACTTTGTTAACTAGAAAATTCAATGGCTCTGTCCTGCAAAATACTTTTATTCAGTGATTCAAATCATCACACTTTCAAATAATCTAAATATTATTTCTGACAAATAAGTTACTTGAAAAAAACAAATTCATAATTTTTGAAGCTTTCTGACTTTTGCAGTCTTCATGTGTTTTCATGAAAATGAAAGAGGCTTTATCAAGCCTCACTGTGCTTAGTTGCTCAGTCATGTTTGACTCTGTGTGACCCTGTGTACTGTATTCTGGCAGGCTCCTCTGTCCTTGGGATTTTTCCAGCCAGAATAGTGGAGTGGGTTGCCATTTCCTCCTCCAGGGGATCTTCCCAACCCAGGGATCGGATCCCTACCTCCTATGTCTCCTGCATTGCAAGCATTTTCTTTCTTTCTTTCTTTTTTGCTTACTGAGCCATCAGGGAAGCCCCACTATTTATATGCTATTTCAAATCGAAAAAATTGGGGTACAGGTGCTTCTTTCAGATTTGATTTCATCAGGGTATAAGCCTAAGAGTGGGATTGCTGGGTCATAGGGTGCTTCTATTTTTAGCTTTGTAAGAAATCTCAAGGTCTGAACACAGTTGCACTACTTTCAAAACTCACAGTCTAAGCCACTGAAGGACGCTCCCTGTTGCTGAGGTCACAGAGGTAAGCCCACATGGTCAAGACGAATATCCGTTTTTAGGTGTCATTTTCACTGATCAGCATTTTTCAGACATCTTTTATGAACTCTGATTGACCTGAGAATAAAGCAGGGTTGCAGCTTTCAGCTGACAACTGATGGAGTCTCTCGGTGTTCTCAGTCTGAATTGGAGGCAAGTGTAGTTTCTCAAACTGCTTGTGGGAGTTTAAACATGTAGTTGGGAGGAAAAGAGAAAGTGCTTCCATTGGGATTCAAACAGTGATATTTAATATTGATATTTTCAGGATACCCCTGGATATCACTATGCTACAGAAACAACAAAGAAGTACAAAGGCCGGTGGCCAAATATGTATGGAATAAGCTAATTCTTTCTTTACAAAATATCTAAAGAATGCTTTGTGTCCTGCCTCTAATTGCAACATAGTCTTATACAACTTTGTTAACTAGAAAATTCAATGGCTCTGTCCTGCAAAATACTTTTATTCAGTGATTCAAATCATCACACTTTCAAATAATCTAAATATTATTTCTGACAAATAAGTTACTTGAAAAAAACAAATTCATAATTTTTGAAGCTTTCTGACTTTTGCAGTCTTCATGTGTTTTCATGAAAATGAAAGAGGCTTTATCAAGCCTCACTGTGCTTAGTTGCTCAGTCATGTTTGACTCTGTGTGACCCTGTGTACTGTATTCTGGCAGGCTCCTCTGTCCTTGGGATTTTTCCAGCCAGAATAGTGGAGTGGGTTGCCATTTCCTCCTCCAGGGGATCTTCCCAACCCAGGGATCGGATCCCTACCTCCTATGTCTCCTGCATTGCAAGCATTTTCTTTCTTTCTTTCTTTTTTGCTTACTGAGCCATCAGGGAAGCCCCACTATTTATATGCTATTTCAAATCGAAAAAATTGGGGTACAGGTGCTTCTTTCAGATTTGATTTCATCAGGGTATAAGCCTAAGAGTGGGATTGCTGGGTCATAGGGTGCTTCTATTTTTAGCTTTTTAAGAAATCTCCAGACTGTCTTCCATAGAGGCTGTATCAATTTACACTCCCACCAGCAATGCAGGAGGGTTCCCTTTTCTCCGCAGCCTCTCCAGCATTTATTGTCTGTCGATTTGTGAATGACGGCCATTCTGACGGATGTGAGGTGATATCTCATTGTAGTTTTGATTTGCATTTCTCTAATTATTAGTGAGGTTGAGCATCGTTTCATGTGTTTTTGGGCCATCTGTATGTCATCGTTGGAGAGGTGTCTGTTTAGGTCCTTTCCCCATTTTTTGATTGGGTTGTTCGTTTTCCCAGTGCTGAGCTGTCTGAGTTGCTTGTAGATTTTGGAGATTAATTCTTTGTCTGTTGTTTCATTTGCTATGATTTTCTCCCACCCTGTGGGCTGTCTGTTCATCTTTTTTGTAATTTCTTTTGCTGTACAAAAGCTTTTAAGTTTCATTAGGTCCTACATGTTGATTTGTCTTTTTAGTTCTGCTATTCTAGTAGGTGGGTCAAAGAAGATCTTGCTTTGATTGATGTCCTTGAGGGTTTTGCCTATATTCTCCTCTAAGAGTTTGATGGTTTCTGGCCTTACATTTAAGTCTTTAATCCATTTTGTTCATTGCAGCTCTCTATACAATAGCTAGAACATGGAAGGAACCTAGATGCCCATCGACGAACGAATGGATCCAAAAGCTCTGGTACATATATACAATGAAATACTACACGGCCGTAAAGAGAAATGCAGAAGAATCAGCCCTAATGAGGTGGCTGGATCTAGAACGTATCATCAAAAGTGAAGTTAGTCAGAAAGAGAAGGATAAATACAGTATATTAACACATATATATGGAATCCAGTAGGATGGTGATGATGGCACATGCAGTGAAGCGACAGAAAGACAGACATGGACAGTGGACATATGGACATTGTGGGGAAGGAACAGAAGGTGGGAGACGTAAAGGAAGTAGCATGAAGGCCTGTACTATCATAAGTGAAGAAAATAGCTCTAGTCATTGCTCTGTGAGAAAAGGGGATCCTTTAGGGGTGCTGTGTGATGGTTGGGAGGGGTGGGAAGGGGGGGATATACATATGACTAATCTGGGATCATACATATCTGTAAACAACAAAACTCTGTAAAAGTTAAAAGCAAAATAAAGGTTTAAAAAATAGAAAAGAAAAGAAAAGAAAAAATTACTTGTATCTCTTGATTGAAATGAAAATGACTTCAGCCAAGAGACTAGTATATAATAATGTATCACTGGATGTCTCTATGCAAAGGTGTGGTTTCCAATTATATGTTATTTACAAAGTATTGACTAAGTATTACAAAGAAAAAGCAAAAGGAACTCAGAAAATTTTCTATTCATTCCATATATGCAGAGGAATATTCAGCCATGGAGGACTCTATCACTATTTCACTTGCAAATTCAAGACTCTATAGCACAGATTCTGCAAGACAAAATTCACATGGAGAACCTCTATTACAATGAAGCCCAGGTGTTCTCAGTGCAGATGAAAACACCTAGCAGTTAGTGGTCATGATATCCTGATGAGGTAGGATACCTGGGCTGTACTCTGAAGGACAAGAAGGATGGCTCTAGGCACTGCAGCATTTCTATTCTAATTCCACCACTGTGCTGCCAATTTTAGCGAATTTCCAAGTGCAGATAACTAATATAGTGCCTAGATCATTTCCTCACAATGATTTTGTGAAAGTTGTTGAGACTACTGTATTAACAAAGGTAAGGTAATTGTTCTTCATGCTCCTAGAAATGCAATGACTCCATGCCTTTAGAGCAATCTGACTTTAGGAAACTATCAATAAGGTCTATTTTCTAAGTGACATGAAGAGTTTACAGTGAATTCAGTCTCTTGTGATTTCTGTTCATATCTTTGTACTATAAAACTAGAAATTCATTCTTTGTTCTAAAGGAGGAAAATGACAATGCTGACTTCCATTCAAACATCTCTTTCTATATATCTATACATATATACCTATATATGTATATCCATATATGGATATATATACACACATACAGATATATAGATAAATGACCATATATATATACACACATATATACATATAAACTTCCCTGGTAGTTCAGCTGTTAAAGAAGCTGCAATGCAGGAGACCCCAGTTCGATTCCTGGGTTGAGAAGATCCCCTTAGAGAAGGGATAGGCTACCCATTACAGTGCTCTTGGGCTTCCATGGTGGTTCAGATAGCAAAGAATTCACTTGCAACGTGAGAGACCGGAGTTCCATTCCTGGGTTAGAAAGATCCCCTGGAGGAGAGAGGGGAGCAGCAACCACCCCAGTATTCTTGTTTGGAGAATCCTGACGAAAAAAGAAGCCTGGTGAGCTACAATCCATGGGGTCACAAAGAGTCTGACATGACTGAGTGACTAAGCACAGCACACCATACATATATGGAATTGCATACAAAATAAACTAGTGGGTGATGTTCCACCTCTAAATGGGCTTATTAACACAAATTTAGGTAAAAGTGAAAACTACAATTACTCTGAGAGGTGAACTTAATCAGTGCTAATATTTACTGGATGGAGCCCTTTGTATCTTCCTAAACACAGTGATTTTATCAACCTCAACCCTTTTTAACCTTATCAGTCATTGGTGATGTCACTTGTGCTAGGATAAACGATCACTGCGTGTCCCAAATCACTAAAAACCCTTCCATTTGGAAATGTTGGAATTCCTATAACAATATATCCTCGTGTTAAGGGATTCCTTCAAATTTGCCATGTTTTCCATCATTTAGCATGCTCACTCTTTCTGAAAGTCTTCAGTAGAATTTATATTACCTATTATTAACCAAGAAAGCAGTAAAGGGAGCCAAAATATTGACCAAGATGTATATTTACCTTCAGAGAAATTAAAGTCTAGTGCACATATAGCCCCGATTTCAGTGTCTGACTGAACCTAATTACAATATTTGCCCCAAATCTTACTTAAAGAGAAATTGGATAATGTATGTGGTCCTTTTCACATGAAAGGCACAAGATAAGCAGTCATTAATCAAAATCTTTAAATACAGTATTTTATAATAGCAGTCATACATTACTAAAGGAACAACCTCAAATATTTCTTAGATATTCTTCTGATGAATTGTAAAACCAATATTCTAACTATTCCTTGGCATCTATTTTGTCTTTCTCTTTTTTAAAAAAAATTGCAGAAGCCAAATGAATAATTTTCTTTAACTACAAAAGTCATCCAAGTTGTATTAATTTGTATTTTCAAACCTATTTGCTTAATACATATTTGGCTTTGTAAAAAGACACCTCTACAACTTATAATTATGCTAAAAAAGGAAGAGTATTATATATTGAAGATGTAATTTTTCCAGTGAATTTACAACAAAAAAATAAATATGTAAGTGTCCATCAGGGTTTAGTTCTACAAATTTTCAGGAATTGAATCTAATGTAAGAGTAGACAGACCAAGAAGGAGACTAGCAATGTTAGCAATACACCCCTGCATCCTTTTCTGATCTTTTTGAACTATATATAAACAGAATCATGTAGTGTATATACTTTTGTGTCTGGCTTATTTCTTTTAATATCATATATCTAGCAGCAGTTTTTTTTTTTTCATTATTATGCAACCAACTCACTGGAAAAACCCCTGATGCTGGGAAAGATTGAAGGCAAAAGGAGAAGAGGGAGGCAGAGAATGAGATAGTTAGACAGCATCACCATCTCTGGACATGAATCTGAAAAGAGATCTGGGAGATGGTGCAAGACAGGGAAGCCTGGTGTGCTGCAGTCTATGGGGTTGCAAAGAGGTGGACACTACTGAATGATAATTACAATCTAGCAGTAGTCTATTCGTTATCATTATTATATAATATTTTATTGCATGGATATAGCACAGTTTATATATTCTAGTGCTGATGGACATACAATTGACTCCAGATTTTGATTCTTATGAATTGTGAAATTGTGAACATTCCCATACATGTTTTTACTAAAAATATGGTTGCATATCTGTAGAACACAATGTACTTTCCTGAGTTTGTCTCAATATTACACTGGTGAGACACATCACATCACTGTTAAGAGTAGTGCCTTCAGGGCTTCCCCTGGTGGCCCAGTGGGTAAGGAGCGCCAGTTCGATCCCTGGTCTGGGAAGATCCTACGTGCCGCGGAGCGGCTGGACCGATGTGTCCAATCACCGAGCCGGAACTCTGGGATGCATGCACCCAGAGCTGGTGCTCTGCGACGACAGACGCCACCGCAATGGGAGGCCCACAGGAGCCAAAGAACAAAGACGGATGAAAATAGAGAAATGAAAGACCAATAGAAATGGCTCGCCCGCTCCCTTCCCTCCCCAACCCGACCCCTGCCCAAAATAAATAAATAAATCTTTTTTTAAAAAAAAAAAAAAGCGTACTGCCTTCATTCTCTCTACCTTGTAATATCAGAATACTGTGTTTTGATGTGTGTTTTCCTTGCTGGTTTTCTCATAGTTACACATTTTTCTCTTTTAGGTTGAATTTGTCTAGAATCATGTTTGCTCCAGAGAATGTCTGTTAATAGGCTACTTATTCTTTGTCTCTTTACTGCCACACAGAACATCTCCCTCAGTCACTCAGCTTAACCCTTGGTAATCAATGCTTAGTGGCCCAGAACAATGAACTATTACTGCTCTCATCAAGTGAAAACCTGAAAAAATACTCACTCTATGCAAAGATTTAAAGCCTTCCGGCGTTTTTCTAAATTAAGTATCCATTGACTTTATGGTTGTTTTATTTCCTTTTTGTTTTAGAGTCCTCTGTAATTAAGCAAGGTCAATGCCTAATTTACTAAAACCTTCACTTTTTAGTGCTATTTTATCTCACATTTTGATTACCTTCCTGTGTTTCTATAAACCTGCAAAGTTGGGGGAAGAAGAAAATTTGGATCGACTTATCCAACATTAAAGATCATATAAAACTGAGGAAAGAACTCAGTTCCATTAATCTTACCAGATGACTTTGGGCTTCTCACTAGCAAGTTTCATGCTGGATGGTGCTTCAGACATCACTGATTTTATCTCTAGTTTAAATAATAAGTCATTTATGTTTATATTTTGCCTTATGTTTCTTTTCTTTCTTTCTTCTTCTTCTTCTTCTTTTTTTTTTTTTTTGGTGAATTCTATTGGTCTTTCATTTATTTCTATCTTTATTCTTTGGCCTGTGTGAGCCTCCCATTGCAGCAGCCTCTCTCGTTGCAGAGCACTGGATCTGGGCACACGCACTCCAGAGCTCCGTCTCAGTAGTTGGACACATCGGTCCAACTGCTCTGCAGCATGAGGGATCTTCCCAGGCCAGGGTTAGAACTGGCACACTTTGCACTGCAAGGTGGTGTCTTTACCCACTGGACCACCAGGGAAACCCAATTTTACCTTATCTTGATTTTTAGTTTCTGATACTTGGTCAAGTTGTATTTTCTTCTTCACTTGAATAAAATTTTATTGAGTAAAATTTTACTGCTCAAGTACTATATTTTGAATTCTAGTTTTTCTACTATTAATACATAATTTCAACATTTGAGAGCTGTTTGTCAATAGTGGTGTTAGAAGTAAGGGCTTAAGGAACAGTATTTGTAGTGTGGAATTCTCAAAAACAGGTATCTCAAAGTGAAAGTGTTAGCCACTCAGTTGTGTCTGACTGTTTGCAACCCCCTGAACTAGCCCACCAGGCTCCTCTGTACACAGGATTCTTCAGGCAAGAGTACTGGGGTGGGTTGCCATTTCCTCCTCCAGGGGACCTTCCCAACCCAGAGATGGGTCTCTTGCATTACAGGCAGATTCTTCCACCAGGAAGAGTTCCACCAGAAATTCATTAATGATTTTTTTTTTTTTTTTGGAATAGGTTGAAAACACAAATGATAGTAGTCACACTATGTTGCTATTTATTTCATGTTTTTCCAAATTATTTTTGGAAAACCATTGTTTCCATGGTGGATTGGTACATTTTAATTCTAGGAAGGAAAAGAGCAGGAAGGGAATTAGGGAATAATGAATCTAATATTGAACAATTCTTCAGGATATTATTGTATATAGACTGTCAAAGAAAACTTGAATCAGGTAGAGTTAAATATGCAAGGTAAAATTTTTTTCAAGACTATTGCAATAGAGGTCAAGACTATTGTAATGGGGAGAAAGGTCATACTTACTGCCATTGAAACCAACGACAAGGTTTTTTTTTTTTTAAATGTGGTGATCTAATGTAAAAGTATTGAAGGACATTGGGGGTGGCGGTTGGTCCATGTGATTAGGTCATCTGTGTTTGCTAACTGGTTTAATAAAGTTAGGATCCTACAGAGACTGGAAGATAGGGGCCCAGTCTGCCTGATGATTACATTTCAAATGGATGACTTTCAAGTCCTTGAGAAATACATCTTTAGGTTGTAGAAGATTTACATCTTATAGGACAGAGGACAAATTTTCAATGCAAATTGTCTAAAGTAGATACTCTAAGTAAGGTAGGTCTGGGGACTGTGGTAAGAAAAAAAACCTAAATTGACAGTAAGTTGGGACCCTCTTGGTAAGCACAAAATATTTGTTTCCATACAAAGAGTCATGTATATAGACTTACATTTTTTTTTTAAAGATTTATTTATTTATTTATTTTGGGTGGGGGTCGTGTTGGGGAGGGAAGGGAGTGAGCGGGCCACTTCTATTGGTCTTTCATTTCTCTATTTTCATCCATCTTTGTTCTTCGGCTCCTGTGGGCCTCCCATCGCAGTGGCATCTGTCGTTGCAGAGCGCCAGCTCTGGGCACATGCGCTCCAGAGCTCCAGCGCTCTGGTTCGGTAATTGGACGCATCGGTACAGCAGCTCCGCGGTGTGTGGGATCTTCCCAGGCCAGGGATCGAACCGGCGCCCCTTGCACTGCAAGGCGGTGTCCTTACCCACTGCGCCACCAGGGGAAGCCCTAGACTTACATTTTTAATCCTGCAATATGTTTCTCAAAAACAGCCTAATTATCTTCATAGTTATATCTTGAATATGAAAATTGAACTTTACTATGATTCCTGCTTAGGCATAACTATAAAACATAACTAAAAAAACTTTTTGTTTCCATGGTGGATTGGTACATTTTAATTCTAGGAAGGAAAAGAGCAGGAAGGGAATTAGGGAATAATGAATCTAATATTGAACAATTCTTCAGGATATTATTGTATATAGACTGTCAAAGAAAACTTGAATCAGGTAGAGTTAAATATGCAAGGTAAAATTTTTTTCAAGACTATTGCAATAGAGGTCAAGACTATTGTAATGGGGAGAAAGGTCATACTTACTGCCATTGAAACCAACGACAAGGTTTTTTTTTTTAAATGTGGTGATCTAATGTAAAAGTATTGAAGGACATTGGGGGTGGCGGTTGGTCCATGTGATTAGGTCATCTGTGTTTGCTAACTGGTTTAATAAAGTTAGGATCCTACAGAGACTGGAAGATAGGGGCCCAGTCTGCCTGATGATTACATTTCAAATGGATGACTTTCAAGTCCTTGAGAAATACATCTTTAGGTTGTAGAAGATTTACATCTTATAGGACAGAGGACAAATTTTCAATGCAAATTGTCTAAAGTAGATACTCTAAGTAAGGTAGGTCTGGGGACTGTGGTAAGAAAAAAAAAAAACCTAAATTGACAGTAAGTTGGGACCCTCTTGGTAAGCACAAAATATTTGTTTCCATACAAAGAGTCATGTATATAGACTTACATTTTTTTTTTAAAGATTTATTTATTTATTTATTTTGGGTGGGGGTCGTGTTGGGGAGGGAAGGGAGTGAGCGGGCCACTTCTATTGGTCTTTCATTTCTCTATTTTCATCCATCTTTGTTCTTCGGCTCCTGTGGGCCTCCCATCGCAGTGGCATCTGTCGTTGCAGAGCGCCAGCTCTGGGCACATGCGCTCCAGAGCTCCAGCGCTCTGGTTCGGTAATTGGACGCATCGGTACAGCAGCTCCGCGGTGTGTGGGATCTTCCCAGGCCAGGGATCGAACCGGCGCCCCTTGCACTGCAAGGCGGTGTCCTTACCCACTGCGCCACCAGGGGAAGCCCTAGACTTACATTTTTAATCCTGCAATATGTTTCTCAAAAACAGCCTAATTATCTTCATAGTTATATCTTGAATATGAAAATTGAACTTTACTATGATTCCTGCTTAGGCATAACTATAAAAACATATTAGAAAATATTTATTATATAAGGCTTATTTTATATCCAGACATATTCATATAATTTCAATATGAATATACCTTAACTTGCAGGCATAACTTTTTTGAAGAATTCAAAATTCAACTTTAATACCAACTGCTTTCCATATATCATGCTCTTGAAATGAGTCCAATTATCTGGTGATCTTTACAAGCTAGACCTATAAGTTTAATTTCTTCTGAAAGAAAAAACCCCAAAGAAGTGACATCCTCTGTAACAAAGATAATTTCCAAGCTACTGTAATTTAGTGTTACTGTCAAATAACAAAAAAAATTTCAGGGTCTTCACCTAATGTGCAGTGAGCATTTTCAGTCATCATTAAGATAATGCAATCTTATCAGCAGAGAATAAAACATGAGAAAAAAAAATCTTAAAATTACCTTTTGCATGTTAATTGCCCACTGTTCAGAGATCTGTCAACTCTTAGTAGTTTTGTACAGGGTTATATAAATTACCACTTCTTGTTTTGTTCTTAGTGATAACTTTCCTGTTTTCCACATATGCTGTCCTACTTAAACACTTTCTGTCTGTGCTTGTCACACTGCTATCTCTAAATTTCACATTACTACATAGAACAGATAAATGATGAGAAACACAAATTCTATAAAATTTTATTTTGCATGAAGTGGTTTTATACTTTATATCATAAATAATGCAAAAAGAAGCAGTTTTAAAATGATTTCTGCATAGCCATCTATTTAAAATGTAAAATAATGTTTTTTCACTGATAAATCAAAATAAAATTAAACAACAGCCTAAAACTCATTTATATTTAATGAAACTACAGTATATAATGGCTCGGGGCACATGCGCCCAGCCCAGCGCCTGTCGTTGGACGCATCGGTACAGCAGCTCGGTGTGTGGGATCTTCCCAGGCCAGGGATCGAACCGGCGCCCCTTGCACTGCAAGGCGGTGTCCTTACCCACTGCGCCACCAGGGGAAGCCCTAGACTTACATTTTTAATCCTGCAATATGTTTCTCAAAAACAGCCTAATTATCTTCATAGTTATATCTTGAATATGAAAATTGAACTTTACTATGATTCCTGCTTAGGCATAACTATAAAAACATATTAGAAAATATTTATTATATAAGGCTTATTTTATATCCAGACATATTCATATAATTTCAATATGAATATACCTTAACTTGCAGGCATAACTTTTTTGAAGAATTCAAAATTCAACTTTAATACCAACTGCTTTCCATATATCATGCTCTTGAAATGAGTCCAATTATCTGGTGATCTTTACAAGCTAGACCTATAAGTTTAATTTCTTCTGAAAGAAAAAACCCCAAAGAAGTGACATCCTCTGTAACAAAGATAATTTCCAAGCTACTGTAATTTAGTGTTACTGTCAAATAACAAAAAAAATTTCAGGGTCTTCACCTAATGTGCAGTGAGCATTTTCAGTCATCATTAAGATAATGCAATCTTATCAGCAGAGAATAAAACATGAGAAAAAAAAATCTTAAAATTACCTTTTGCATGTTAATTGCCCACTGTTCAGAGATCTGTCAACTCTTAGTAGTTTTGTACAGGGTTATATAAATTACCACTTCTTGTTTTGTTCTTAGTGATAACTTTCCTGTTTTCCACATATGCTGTCCTACTTAAACACTTTCTGTCTGTGCTTGTCACACTGCTATCTCTAAATTTCACATTACTACATAGAACAGATAAATGATGAGAAACACAAATTCTATAAAATTTTATTTTGCATGAAGTGGTTTTATACTTTATATCATAAATAATGCAAAAAGAAGCAGTTTTAAAATGATTTCTGCATAGCCATCTATTTAAAATGTAAAATAATGTTTTTTCACTGATAAATCAAAATAAAATTAAACAACAGACCTTTTTTTAAAAACTCAGTTTGTATATCTTAGAGTTGGTACATACTACAATAGTTAGCACATTTGCTTCCTAAAATTAATCAAGTATGAATATGTTTTGAGAACAAATGAATAAACATAGATAAAACCCTATTGGTTTCTCAAGATGTTACTATAAGAACTAGTCATAGTTTTCAAACAAAAACAAAAGAATAAACTTCTTGTGGAATTATTAATAGTTTTGCTTTTGTAGCTATACACAACTTTCTGGTTTCCATACATCTTTTATAAACAAAATTTTGTTAGCACACAGGGGCACAGATTTTAAAAATTATGTCCTTTAACCTTTATGGATTTGTTCTAACTTGGATGCTAATCTATTTTACTCTCTGGAGAAACTGTGTGAGTCAGAGTTACATGACAGTGAGAGAAGCCTTGAATTATCCTCCTAGAGAGATTTTCAAAAATTTCAGAGAAGTCACTGAGTCTTTGTTATAATGCAGAATTCATTTTAAGCATGTGTATTGTTTGGCTTACTACGTCTTCAATATTATCTTAACAATGGAGCAAAAGTGAGTATATGCACTGCCTCCTCAGTAATAATCATGCAGAGTCTGAGAATTGCTCTTCTTGCAAGCTAACAATATAAGCTGCCACAGAGTTTCATAGATTTTGGAAGAAAGTAAAAGACTACTGGGTCAGAAACAAAGGTGTTTGTCACTCACAGTAATAACATTAGTCAAGTGGATCAGCATTTCCTTTTATGATTCCCCAGCTGTCAGGTCTTTCAAAGCCATGAACACTAAGAGGACAAAATGGTACCTGCACTCACAGCAGAGCAATCTCAGTCTTGGGGAACTTGAATATAATTTTCAGTAAGGATACCTTTGCTCCAGAGGGCATCACTATTCTATCTTCCAAACTGTTCACAATAGAAACAGTCTCCAAAGATAGTTTAGAACAAAGGCAGTCAATGCCTCTGTTTGTTAAGATATGCACAAACATGAGTGACCCATGGGGAATTGCCCGTTAAACCTATTAAACAGCTTCTGTAGCCATAAATGATTTCTGCATAGCCATCTATTTAAAATGTAAAATAATGTTTTTTCACTGATAAATCAAAATAAAATTAAACAACAGACCTTTTTTTAAAAACTCAGTTTGTATATCTTAGAGTTGGTACATACTACAATAGTTAGCACATTTGCTTCCTAAAATTAATCAAGTATGAATATGTTTTGAGAACAAATGAATAAACATAGATAAAACCCTATTGGTTTCTCAAGATGTTACTATAAGAACTAGTCATAGTTTTCAAACAAAAACAAAAGAATAAACTTCTTGTGGAATTATTAATAGTTTTGCTTTTGTAGCTATACACAACTTTCTGGTTTCCATACATCTTTTATAAACAAAATTTTGTTAGCACACAGGGGCACAGATTTTAAAAATTATGTCCTTTAACCTTTATGGATTTGTTCTAACTTGGATGCTAATCTATTTTACTCTCTGGAGAAACTGTGTGAGTCAGAGTTACATGACAGTGAGAGAAGCCTTGAATTATCCTCCTAGAGAGATTTTCAAAAATTTCAGAGAAGTCACTGAGTCTTTGTTATAATGCAGAATTCATTTTAAGCATGTGTATTGTTTGGCTTACTACGTCTTCAATATTATCTTAACAATGGAGCAAAAGTGAGTATATGCACTGCCTCCTCAGTAATAATCATGCAGAGTCTGAGAATTGCTCTTCTTGCAAGCTAACAATATAAGCTGCCACAGAGTTTCATAGATTTTGGAAGAAAGTAAAAGACTACTGGGTCAGAAACAAAGGTGTTTGTCACTCACAGTAATAACATTAGTCAAGTGGATCAGCATTTCCTTTTATGATTCCCCAGCTGTCAGGTCTTTCAAAGCCATGAACACTAAGAGGACAAAATGGTACCTGCACTCACAGCAGAGCAATCTCAGTCTTGGGGAACTTGAATATAATTTTCAGTAAGGATACCTTTGCTCCAGAGGGCATCACTATTCTATCTTCCAAACTGTTCACAATAGAAACAGTCTCCAAAGATAGTTTAGAACAAAGGCAGTCAATGCCTCTGTTTGTTAAGATATGCACAAACATGAGTGACCCATGGGGAATTGCCCGTTAAACCTATTAAACAGCTTCTGTAGCCATAAATGCTTTTGTATCTGCACTCATCTATATGTCATATCAATCTCCTTTTTTCTCTGTTTGGTTACCACAATAAGAGATACATTTAATTCTATTCTATTTACTATGAGAAGTAAAATCTAGATTACAGTCTGAACCAAAATCTGTTTCTCCTACTGGGTTGAGTCAAAAAGTTTTGACACCTGTTTGATGTCATCTTAACCAGTTTCTTCTCTGTATTCTGTTTGCAGCTGCTCACTGTGTTAATATTTAAATATCCATAGCCTGTGCCTCTTACATGAGTAATGAGAGTCACAAATAAAATGATTCTTGGACCGTTTCCTTTTTTAAAAAAAAAGATTTATTTATTTATTTATTTTGGGCTGGGGTTGGGTTGGGGAGGGAGGGGAGCAGGCGGGCTACTTCTATTGGCCTTTCATTTGTCTGTTTTCATCCGTCTTTGTTCTTTGGCCCACGTGGGCCTCCCATTGCGGTGGCCTCTGTTGTCGCAGAGCACTGGTTCTGGGCACATGCGCTCCAGAGCTCCGGCTCAGTAATTGGACACATCGGTCCAGCCGCTCTGCGGCACGTGGGATCTTCCCAGGCCAGGGATCGAACCGGCGCCCCTTGCACTGCAAGGAGGTGTCCTTACCCGCTGGACCACCAGGGGAAGCTCCGGACCTTTTTCTTAAGGGATGTAAATTACAATGGCTACAGTAAGACACAGTATATGCATATAAAAATAATACAATGTAAGGGACGAATGTGAACAGAGTTAAGTGCCAAAGTAATATTAGTGCTATATAAAGTCATTTATTTCAGATAAAAACTATTTACAAAGGCAGGTGCTAATAGACCATCCCTTTTAAAGAATTTATTTAAATAAACATTTTATTTCCATTGAACATATAATCTTCAAATGTCAACAGAATTAAATTTGTCAGTTTGCTCTCAAAAAATCACTTTAGAACATCACTGTCCAACAGATAAATAACATGAGTCACACATGGCAATCTGAAAAGTTTTATTGTGTGTGTGTGTGTGCTTAGTTGTTTCTAACTCTTTGTGATCCTCATGCACTGTAACTTGTCAGGCTCTTCTGTTCATGGAATTTTCCAGCCAAGAATACTGGAGCGGATTACCATTCCCTTCTCCAGAGTATCTTCCCAAGCCAGAGATCTAAAGAGTGTCTCTTATGCCTCCTGCATTGGAAGGCTGATTCTTTACCACTGTATCTCCTGGGAAAAGTTCTAGGAGGCACATTCAAAATAGAAACAGGTTAATTTAAATTTGATACAGTTTATTTAAGCCTATATATCAAAAATATTGTTTCTATCATGTAGTCAACATAGAGGGCTTCCCAGGTGGCACTAGCAGTGCCAGTACAGGAGATGTAAGAGACACAAGTTTGATCTCTGGGTCGGGAAGATCCCCTAGAGGAAAGCATGGCAACCAACTCCTCCAGTATTCTTGCCTAAAGAATCCCATGGGCAGAGGACCCTGGTTGTCCACAGTCCATAAACATTGCAAGAGTCAGACATGACTGAAGCAACTTAGCAAACAATACAGCACAGGCAACAAAGAATTATTAATAATTTTTTAAAAAACTCTTTCAATACCCTAAGTCTTCAAATTACAGTGTGCATTTTACACTTTTGGCACATCTCAGCTTGAGCAAGACACATTTCAAGTGCTCAGTACCCATAAGTGGCTAATGTCTATGATATTAGACAATGCAAAAAATACAGTCAGCTTTCATTTAGCTGTTTCATTGAATTCACAAAATGACTATTAAATGAAAATTTAAAAAATTAAATGATGCCAAGATATCCTCTATAAATATATCTGAACAAAGTTTTAGATCTAATCTTTGATTATAACAGAATGATACAAAATAATAACACTGAATAAGAGTCTAGAGTCACAAGCTGAAACTCTTACATATTATCTATAGAACCTTGAATGAGTCATTTTGACTCTTGGGTCTTATTCTCTATGTGCAGAAGAAAGGCTTTAGATTTCATAATATGTAAACTAGTTTTAGTTCTAAAATTCTGCCAATCTATGTGAACCACATAAATGGATGGGGGAGGGTATAAACCACCACTGAAATGAGAAATAAGTAATCATGAATTTGGAAAATCAATGCTATGCTTTACTTCACATAGCCACTAAACTTCATCTGTATAGGTCACATAAACATCATATTTGACATAAAGCATTGAAATAATCAGAGAAGAAACATTTAACAAAATTATGAAGATTACCTCATTTGAGGATTGCAAGGTGTATCAAAGCTTCTATTGAGCCATTACATCTAATTCAGAAGTGCATTTTTTCTTCCAAAAAAGAAGTCAGGTACAATAAAATAAGCAAAAGGTAGCAGAGAAAAATGATGTATTAAACATGCTGCGGTCTTCCTAGACACATACATTAACCTGTCTGGCTGAAGGTATTTGCTAATTCATTTAGCCCCAAACATTGTCCTGAAAATTGGGGTCCGGGCACTAGCAGTGCCAGTACAGGAGATGTAAGAGACACAAGTTTGATCTCTGGGTCGAAGATCCCTAGAGGAAAGCATGGCAACCAACTCCTCCAGTATTCTTGCCTAAAGAATCCCATGGGCAGAGGACCCTGGTTGTCCACAGTCCATAAACATTGCAAGAGTCAGACATGACTGAAGCAACTTAGCAAACAATACAGCACAGGCAACAAAGAATTATTAATAATTTTTTAAAAAACTCTTTCAATACCCTAAGTCTTCAAATTACAGTGTGCATTTTACACTTTTGGCACATCTCAGCTTGAGCAAGACACATTTCAAGTGCTCAGTACCCATAAGTGGCTAATGTCTATGATATTAGACAATGCAAAAAATACAGTCAGCTTTCATTTAGCTGTTTCATTGAATTCACAAAATGACTATTAAATGAAAATTTAAAAAATTAAATGATGCCAAGATATCCTCTATAAATATATCTGAACAAACTTTTTAGATCTAATCTTTGATTATAACAGAATGATACAAAATAATAACACTGAATAAGAGTCTAGAGTCACAAGCTGAAACTCTTACATATTATCTATAGAACCTTGAATGAGTCATTTTGACTCTTGGGTCTTATTCTCTATGTGCAGAAGAAAGGCTTTAGATTTCATAATATGTAAACTAGTTTTAGTTCTAAAATTCTGCCAATCTATGTGAACCACATAAATGGATGGGGGAGGGTATAAACCACCACTGAAATGAGAAATAAGTAATCATGAATTTGGAAAATCAATGCTATGCTTTACTTCACATAGCCACTAAACTTCATCTGTATAGGTCACATAAACATCATATTTGACATAAAGCATTGAAATAATCAGAGAAGAAACATTTAACAAAAATTATGAAGATTACCTCATTTGAGGATTGCAAGGTGTATCAAAGCTTCTATTGAGCCATTACATCTAATTCAGAAGTGCATTTTTTCTTCCAAAAAAGAAGTCAGGTACAATAAAATAAGCAAAAGGTAGCAGAGAAAAATGATGTATTAAACATGCTGCGGTCTTCCTAGACACATACATTAACCTGTCTGGCTGAAGGTATTTGCTAATTCATTTAGCCCCAAACATTGTCCTGAAAATTCACAGCTGGTTACAAATTCAGTCTTTTACAAAGCAATACACCTGCAGGCAGCTCAATGAAATATTTAAATTCAACCTCAACTAAAACAGGAAGTTAATCATTAACTTCCTGGTTTTCTTGCATGATTGAGTCAATCATATTGAATTTGCCCTTTAACATTCTGGCTTTTTCTCCTGACAAAAAGTGATTTGGCCCTACAAGAAGAAAAAAAAAAGAAACAGTACTGATAGGACAATTACAGATACTGAATATTTTGCAACAACTGAATTTGTTTTTGCTGATGACCCACTGTGTTTGATTTCAGATTTTAGGGTAAAAAATTTACTGTTCCCATGATTTTTATGGCAATGTGGACCAGCAAACATTAAGTGAGAATCTGCCCAGTCCCTTATTTAACCAGTATCAACTGTATTTCTAAGACATACTTTTTGTCATTTTTGAGACTAAATCTCATTGAATCAGCACTGAAAATCCCTCTATTAAATAAGAGGGCTTATAGTTTATAAGTAAAGGCAATGTGTATTAAATAACTTCAAAGAAGAAAAAGAGTAATTTAAAAAATCCAGTAAAGCTGCCCTGCTTCTTTTACACCTAGAGAAACTTGGCCTTACTTCATGGCAAAACAAAGATCTCAGTATATTTTGGAGTCACTAAGTAGACAGAAATTTTACAAAATCAATAAGCATTGCTGGTGAAATAACAGGCTTTTAGAAGGTCCCACTCTACATTCTTTAACAAAAGCTCAGGATAGAAATTCATTCTATGGCCTTAGGCTTTAAACCACCACTGAAATGAGAAATAAGTAATCATGAATTTGGAAAATCAATGCTATGCTTTACTTCACATAGCCACTAAACTTCATCTGTATAGGTCACATAAACATCATATTTGACATAAAGCATTGAAATAATCAGAGAAGAAACATTTAACAAAATTATGAAGATTACCTCATTTGAGGATTGCAAGGTGTATCAAAGCTTCTATTGAGCCATTACATCTAATTCAGAAGTGCATTTTTTCTTCCAAAAAAGAAGTCAGGTACAATAAAATAAGCAAAAGGTAGCAGAGAAAAATGATGTATTAAACATGCTGCGGTCTTCCTAGACACATACATTAACCTGTCTGGCTGAAGGTATTTGCTAATTCATTTAGCCCCAAACATTGTCCTGAAAATTCACAGCTGGTTACAAATTCAGTCTTTTACAAAGCAATACACCTGCAGGCAGCTCAATGAAATATTTAAATTCAACCTCAACTAAAACAGGAAGTTAATCATTAACTTCCTGGTTTTCTTGCATGATTGAGTCAATCATATTGAATTTGCCCTTTAACATTCTGGCTTTTTCTCCTGACAAAAAGTGATTTGGCCCTACAAGAAGAAAAAAAAAAGAAACAGTACTGATAGGACAATTACAGATACTGAATATTTTGCAACAACTGAATTTGTTTTTGCTGATGACCCACTGTGTTTGATTTCAGATTTTAGGGTAAAAAATTTACTGTTCCCATGATTTTTATGGCAATGTGGACCAGCAAACATTAAGTGAGAATCTGCCCAGTCCCTTATTTAACCAGTATCAACTGTATTTCTAAGACATACTTTTTGTCATTTTTGAGACTAAATCTCATTGAATCAGCACTGAAAATCCCTCTATTAAATAAGAGGGCTTATAGTTTATAAGTAAAGGCAATGTGTATTAAATAACTTCAAAGAAGAAAAAGAGTAATTTAAAAAATCCAGTAAAGCTGCCCTGCTTCTTTTACACCTAGAGAAACTTGGCCTTACTTCATGGCAAAACAAAGATCTCAGTATATTTTGGAGTCACTAAGTAGACAGAAATTTTACAAAATCAATAAGCATTGCTGGTGAAATAACAGGCTTTTAGAAGGTCCCATTCTACATTCCTTAACAAAAGCTCAGAATAGAAATTCATTCTATGGCCTTAGCACTGCTCAATAATTGTGTCCAAGGAGGTTTACATAATTAATATCTTTAGTTGTAAACATTCAGAACAAAACAAAATGCCTTCCAGTTAAACTAAGCACTGTTTTAGATTAGTTATGATCAAAATGGAGAAAAATGTTATCAAAAAAAGTATGAAAACCTATGAAAAATTTTTAAAAAGAACTATCATGGCAATTAAAATAAGCCCATCTAAAAACATATATTCCTTTTTTAGGAAAATTTACCTATTATTGACTATTTGATTAGAACCCAGTCAACTTTAAAGTGACTGGGACTGCCCTTGGTTGGAAAGATAACTCCAAGGCTATGAACACTAACTAGTTTGTATCTAACTCAGCAACCTTTTCATAATACTCTTTTTTTTTTTTTTTTGTAAAAAAGGCCTTTCACAATGGACTGTATATTTTGATTCTTTAAATGCTTGTAGAGTCACCATTTTACTAGTTAATTAATCAATGAGTTGAATAAATTAATGAATACACACTCATTGTATTAACTTATGATGAGAGTCATGTTAGTAACTTTGAAAGCTGATACTTTATCATTTAAAATATCCTGGAAACCAAATTATTCATGTTACTCAGTAATCTTAGAAACAGCTACTAGCAGTCAAACCATACTTCTAAACATTTAAGTCATTTGGACAAGCATTTCTACTATCAGGACAAAAGACTGTTCACCTAAGCATCCCTTTCTCAAAGACCATGAAGATTCTGTCAAGATGTTATCCTTTAATAAAAGGTCTGATAAAGTTATCTAATCTTGAGCAACACATTATTTTGGTGGCCTTTTGAAAAGGAATTGAGAGCTGACATTCTGGGCCATGGACCTTTAGTTTATGCTTTGAATAAGAAGAAAAGAGTAAATTTAAAAAAAAAAACCAGTAAAGCTGCCCTGCTTCTTTTACACCTAGAGAAACTTGGCCTTACTTCATGGCAAAACAAAGATCTCAGTATATTTTGGAGTCACTAAGTAGACAGAAATTTTACAAAATCAATAAGCATTGCTGGTGAAATAACAGGCTTTTAGAAGGTCCCATTCTACATTCCTTAACAAAAGCTCAGAATAGAAATTCATTCTATGGCCTTAGCACTGCTCAATAATTGTGTCCAAGGAGGTTTACATAATTAATATCTTTAGTTGTAAACATTCAGAACAAAACAAAATGCCTTCCAGTTAAACTAAGCACTGTTTTAGATTAGTTATGATCAAAATGGAGAAAAATGTTATCAAAAAAAGTATGAAAACCTATGAAAAATTTTTAAAAAGAACTATCATGGCAATTAAAATAAGCCCATCTAAAAACATATATTCCTTTTTTAGGAAAATTTACCTATTATTGACTATTTGATTAGAACCCAGTCAACTTTAAAGTGACTGGGACTGCCCTTGGTTGGAAAGATAACTCCAAGGCTATGAACACTAACTAGTTTGTATCTAACTCAGCAACCTTTTCATAATCCTCTTTTTTTTTTTTTTTGTAAAAAAGGCCTTTCACAATGGACTGTATATTTTGATTCTTTAAATGCTTGTAGAGTCACCATTTTACTAGTTAATTAATCAATGAGTTGAATAAATTAATGAATACACACTCATTGTATTAACTTATGATGAGAGTCATGTTAGTAACTTTGAAAGCTGATACTTTATCATTTAAAATATCCTGGAAACCAAATTATTCATGTTACTCAGTAATCTTAGAAACAGCTACTAGCAGTCAAACCATACTTCTAAACATTTAAGTCATTTGGACAAGCATTTCTACTATCAGGACAAAAGACTGTTCACCTAAGCATCCCTTTCTCAAAGACCATGAAGATTCTGTCAAGATGTTATCCTTTAATAAAAGGTCTGATAAAGTTATCTAATCTTGAGCAACACATTATTTTGGTGGCCTTTTGAAAAAGGAATTGAGAGCTGACATTCTGGGCCATGGACCTGGCTTTGAGTTATTTTGAAGATGCTTTGTGTTTACAAGGACATGTTAATTAGTGGTTGGAGAGCATGACTATCAGATAATAAGAGTGTTCTGCCTGTACAAAATTTAAGGTCTATTCTTTACAATGTTTAATTTCTGGATTATTTAATGATAATTAAAAAGTTCTAGATCCACCTTATTGTTATACCTACAGAAGTTAAGTTTTTTAGGCATATAGATAGAATAGTTTTTATGCAGATTTTTTCTTGCATAACAATAACTTTAGTTCTTTTAAAACTTCAATAAAGTATCTTATTGTATGCTATGTGTAAAAATCAAGACCATGGCTGTAAACAAAGTTTTAAATAAGTGAAGTTGGATAAAATGTTTAGATAATAAATGCATTAGTCCCCACCCCATCTCTTTTTCCTAGTAGATATATTTTTTAGCCCAAAGTAATGAATAATGGTTTTGAGAAGTAAGGGTTTCAACTGCCAAATAGGGCTCTTTAGAGAAACAGTGTTTTGACATTGCAAAAATCATAGTCAAAATATTAAAAATAAACATGCTGAGTCACTCAGTAATGTCTGACTGTTCTTGGCCCCATAGACTGTAGCCCATCAGGCTCGTCTGTCCATGGTATTTTTCAAGCAAGAACACTGGAGTGGGTTGCCATTTCCTACACCAGGGGACCTTCCTGACCCAAGATTGAAGCTGTGTCTACAGCATTGAATACAGATGGAGTCTTTACCACTAGTGCCACCTAGGAAGTTCCTTAAAAATAAATAGTGTAAATAACAAATAAAGGATTTGAAGAACACGCATGTGTACAAGTGTATTTATGTCATGAAGAACTCGAATTTCATCAGATGAAAGACTGGAGAGTAAGCGCGTTGAACTGGAGCTGGGTTATTTGCTCAGTGCTGGAAAGGGCTTCCATCACACCAAGGGTCACAGGGAAGTTTGGTGGGAATCTGAGAGCCCTGAGTTTGCCCTTCACTTCCTGTCATGGGTCCTTCCGGAGCAACTTCACCCAGAGCCAGGTCCCAGTCTGGCAGAAATTCCTGAATAAATGGGGCAAAATAAAACCTCCTGTATACTGCAGCTCTTTGATAAAAAGTTCTGGCTTTCAGAGCCATAGAAATGCACGTAATGTAAAGGTAAAGAATATTTGCTTTCACTTTCCCCAGAAACATATAATTCTTTAAATATCATGAGAATTAGATACAATGTCACTTGTCTAGTTAATTGCTCTGACGCAAGAAAGTCAAATGATTCTAGCCTAGACTAGAAGTCCAGGTTAAGTCTACAATGTATCAGAAAGAGAAAAAAAAAAAAAAATCCCTAGATTATTAAAGACACAGATAGCTAGAGTTTATTTGGATCTTAGAAAGATGTATTATATTCTAAAATACTAGGCTGAGAATCCAGGATCATTTCCATCCGTCTCAAAGAAGTACATTCCTCCTTAATTTTTTGGAGAATGACAGGCAGTTTTCTATCCTTTACATAAACAGAGCAGTTGTTGTTCTGCATCACTACCCACAGCTTCCAAGGCACTCCTGTGGGACATTCTACTTGGTTTTCTTCATGTTGTGGTATAATAAAACCTGGGTCAAGGACAGCCAATATTTATTGGCTGTAATATAATTAATAAGAAATCTGTCTCCCAACCAGGATACTTACTATGCATATTCACGATAAAACTAATACAGATGAATTTTAAAAGCTTCAATTGTGAGTATTAAGGGAGCCACTCCTATGTCCTATGGCAGGGTATGACACTTAGGTACTAAACTCCTACGATACGTTTGAGGGCAAACCTGCAAAAAGATAGTAATTTGTTGATGGGGATCAGGAGGACAAAATCTTAACAATCAATAGCCATGGAGGAAAGATAAATGCCAAAGATCAAATAAAATATGTACATTTCAGTGACAACAACCTGGATTGAAGTTCACCAAAGACCAGTTGGCTCATGAGTTCCTTCTCACCCTAAGCTCGGTTTGCCCTCAGTGCTGGAAAGGGCTTCCATCACACCAAGGGTCACAGGGAAGTTTGGTGGGAATCTGAGAGCCCTGAGTTTGCCCTTCACTTCCTGTCATGGGTCCTTCGAGCAACTTCACCCAGAGCCAGGTCCCAGTCTGGCAGAAATTCCTGAATAAATGGGGCAAAATAAAACCTCCTGTATACTGCAGCTCTTTGATAAAAAGTTCTGGCTTTCAGAGCCATAGAAATGCACGTAATGTAAAGGTAAAGAATATTTGCTTTCACTTTCCCCAGAAACATATAATTCTTTAAATATCATGAGAATTAGATACAATGTCACTTGTCTAGTTAATTGCTCTGACGCAAGAAAGTCAAATGATTCTAGCCTAGACTAGAAGTCCAGGTTAAGTCTACAATGTATCAGAAAGAGAAAAAAAAAAAAAAATCCCTAGATTATTAAAGACACAGATAGCTAGAGTTTATTTGGATCTTAGAAAGATGTATTATATTCTAAAATACTAGGCTGAGAATCCAGGATCATTTCCATCCGTCTCAAAGAAGTACATTCCTCCTTAATTTTTTGGAGAATGACAGGCAGTTTTCTATCCTTTACATAAACAGAGCAGTTGTTGTTCTGCATCACTACCCACAGCTTCCAAGGCACTCCTGTGGGACATTCTACTTGGTTTTCTTCATGTTGTGGTATAATAAAACCTGGGTCAAGGACAGCCAATATTTATTGGCTGTAATATAATTAATAAGAAATCTGTCTCCCAACCAGGATACTTACTATGCATATTCACGATAAAACTAATACAGATGAATTTTAAAAGCTTCAATTGTGAGTATTAAGGGAGCCACTCCTATGTCCTATGGCAGGGTATGACACTTAGGTACTAAACTCCTACGATACGTTTGAGGGCAAACCTGCAAAAAGATAGTAATTTGTTGATGGGGATCAGGAGGACAAAATCTTAACAATCAATAGCCATGGAGGAAAGATAAATGCCAAAGATCAAATAAAATATGTACATTTCAGTGACAACAACCTGGATTGAAGTTCACCAAAGACCAGTTGGCTCATGAGTTCCTTCTCACCCAAAGCATCATTCTTAACTCAACACTTAAGTTAGATCCTGCTTGGAGAGAACTGAAGGAGAAGGCAGAAAAGCTTGAGAAGAGACCTGAATTAAACAATTCTTTGCAGGGACCTTCCAGAAAGGAAGGCAGTGGGATTGCCCCTGGCTGAACCCCAGGAGATCTCGGAGAGAAATGAGCCTTGCTGCCGTGCCCGCTCCTGCCCGCAGGAGCATGCCAGAGACGACCAGACATGGAAAGGGGTTCCGTCGGAGCTGTTCCGCTTTATTAATGTAGATGCACAGCTTTTATAGGCAAGTGAAAGGGGTTTTGCACGGGACTTCCTATAGATTACACCAAGCAAGCTAAAGGTCAAGCAATCATTCATGAGCGCTGAAACCAGGGGAACCAATCAGAAATTTTGACCATCAATTAACAATTTAGATCATGCCCTGTCTCTTCCTGTAGGCGCCATCTTAGCTGCAAACATGTGCTTAAGCTTCTTTTCATTCCCACGTCCCTTCCTGTAGCCGCCATCTTAGCTCCAAACTGCAACAATGTGCTTAAGCTTGCTTTCACTCCCACGTCCCTTCCTGTAGGCGCCATCTTAGCTCCAAACTGAAACAATGTGCTTAAGCTTCCTTATGCTTGCAACGGTCCTCTTTCAATTCAGAGCCCCACAATTCTTCAGAGTATAAGCCATGAATAAAATTACTTTGGGATGACAGATTTGTTTTTATTAATGGCATAGAGACAGCCTCAAAAGCTTGGTTACATTCATTATAAACAAATAAGTCAGTATTTTTGACTGTTTTAATCTGTCTCCCAACCAGGATACTTACTATGCATATTCACGATAAAACTAATACAGATGAATTTTAAAAGCTTCAATTGTGAGTATTAAGGGAGCCACTCCTATGTCCTATGGCAGGGTATGACACTTAGGTACTAAACTCCTACGATACGTTTGAGGGCAAACCTGCAAAAAGATAGTAATTTGTTGATGGGGATCAGGAGGACAAAATCTTAACAATCAATAGCCATGGAGGAAAGATAAATGCCAAAGATCAAATAAAATATGTACATTTCAGTGACAACAACCTGGATTGAAGTTCACCAAAGACCAGTTGGCTCATGAGTTCCTTCTCACCCAAAGCATCATTCTTAACTCAACACTTAAGTTAGATCCTGCTTGGAGAGAACTGAAGGAGAAGGCAGAAAAGCTTGAGAAGAGACCTGAATTAAACAATTCTTTGCAGGGACCTTCCGCAGAAAGGAAGGCAGTGGGATTGCCCCTGGCTGAACCCCAGGAGATCTCGGAGAGAAATGAGCCTTGCTGCCGTGCCCGCTCCTGCCCGCAGGAGCATGCCAGAGACGACCAGACATGGAAAGGGGTTCCGTCGGAGCTGTTCCGCTTTATTAATGTAGATGCACAGCTTTTATAGGCAAGTGAAAGGGGTTTTGCACGGGACTTCCTATAGATTACACCAAGCAAGCTAAAGGTCAAGCAATCATTCATGAGCGCTGAAACCAGGGGAACCAATCAGAAATTTTGACCATCAATTAACAATTTAGATCATGCCCTGTCTCTTCCTGTAGGCGCCATCTTAGCTGCAAACATGTGCTTAAGCTTCTTTTCATTCCCACGTCCCTTCCTGTAGCCGCCATCTTAGCTCCAAACTGCAACAATGTGCTTAAGCTTGCTTTCACTCCCACGTCCCTTCCTGTAGGCGCCATCTTAGCTCCAAACTGAAACAATGTGCTTAAGCTTCCTTATGCTTGCAACGGTCCTCTTTCAATTCAGAGCCCCACAATTCTTCAGAGTATAAGCCATGAATAAAAAAATTACTTTGGGATGACAGATTTGTTTTTTATTAATGGCATAGAGACAGCCTCAAAAGCTTGGTTACATTCATTATAAACAAATAAGTCATAGTATTTTTGTGACTGTGAAATTCCCAACTTCTATTTAAGCACAGAGAATTATTTTATTTCTTCCAAGTTTAACTCCTTTGCACTTTCTGTGTTTGGGAAGAAAGCTTGATTCTAATCCAATATTGCACAATTTACCACCTAGATACAGACTGTAGTTTTATGCAGGTAAATACATAGCACACTTCCTAGGCACACACTTTCCTGAAGAGCTTATAGATAAATCTAAATTTATGAACCGTTTGCTTTATTTCTTTTATAATTGATGCCTCATTTTATTTAATGTTTGCATCACTTTCTGCTTAGCTATATTGCACAAAAAGAGACAAGCCATATTAGTATTTATTTCAAAGGAAGTAGTTTTTGTAGGAAGACAAGTATTTTTCCTCCATGTTTTGTGTTACTGTGCTACTTTATTCCTACTGATCTCCAGAAATCTTTAAAAATTTAACATGAATGCAAATATCTGAACTCTTTCCCAAAGCATTTTGTTTACTTTTACTACCTTGGTCCTATTTATTTTAATTTAGCTTTAATTTAATTCAGTTTTAGCTTTTAATTTAGTTCTATTTTAGCTTTTAATTTAGTAGTACATGAATATATTGTTGAGTTTTGGTCTAGAAAAGGCATCAATCTTATTTTCATTAAAAAAAAAAAAAAAACCTAGTTTTTGAATACACTAATTCCTATAAGGATAGAAATTTTGAAAAATAATAATAAAACCACTTTGTTTCCCTTTTAAATGAACAAATTTAATTTTCCAGAGCAGTTTTAAGTTCACAATAAAATTAAGAAGACAGTACAGACATTTCCAGGAAATCCCTTGCCCCACATGCATATCTTCCCCCATTATTAACATCCCCACCTTAGCATTGCATTTGTTATAACTGATGATCCTGTATTACATCACAGCCACCCAAAGTCCATAGCTTGCATTACAATGCACTTTTGGTGTTTTATATTCTATGGATTTAAAGAGCCCCACAATTCTTCAGAGTATAAGCCATGAATAAAAATTACTTTGGGATGACAGATTTGTTTTTTATTAATGGCATAGAGACAGCCTCAAAAGCTTGGTTACATTCATTATAAACAAATAAGTCATAGTATTTTTGTGACTGTGAAATTCCCAACTTCTATTTAAGCACAGAGAATTATTTTATTTCTTCCAAGTTTAACTCCTTTGCACTTTCTGTGTTTGGGAAGAAAGCTTGATTCTAATCCAATATTGCACAATTTACCACCTAGATACAGACTGTAGTTTTATGCAGGTAAATACATAGCACACTTCCTAGGCACACACTTTCCTGAAGAGCTTATAGATAAATCTAAATTTATGAACCGTTTGCTTTATTTCTTTTATAATTGATGCCTCATTTTATTTAATGTTTGCATCACTTTCTGCTTAGCTATATTGCACAAAAAGAGACAAGCCATATTAGTATTTATTTCAAAGGAAGTAGTTTTTGTAGGAAGACAAGTATTTTTCCTCCATGTTTTGTGTTACTGTGCTACTTTATTCCTACTGATCTCCAGAAATCTTTAAAAATTTAACATGAATGCAAATATCTGAACTCTTTCCCAAAGCATTTTGTTTACTTTTACTACCTTGGTCCTATTTATTTTAATTTAGCTTTAATTTAATTCAGTTTTAGCTTTTAATTTAGTTCTATTTTAGCTTTTAATTTAGTAGTACATGAATATATTGTTGAGTTTTGGTCTAGAAAAGGCATCAATCTTATTTTCATTAAAAAAAAAAAAAACCTAGTTTTTGAATACACTAATTCCTATAAGGATAGAAATTTTGAAAAATAATAATAAAACCACTTTGTTTCCCTTTTAAATGAACAAATTTAATTTTCCAGAGCAGTTTTAAGTTCACAATAAAATTAAGAAGACAGTACAGACATTTCCAGGAAATCCCTTGCCCCACATGCATATCTTCCCCCATTATTAACATCCCCACCTTAGCATTGCATTTGTTATAACTGATGATCCTGTATTACATCACAGCCACCCAAAGTCCATAGCTTGCATTACAATGCACTTTTGGTGTTTTATATTCTATGGATTTGGGCAAATATATAGGTGATATATATATATATGCATTATGACAGTGCCATACAGGGTAGTTTCATTGCCCTAAAAATCCTCTGTGCCCTCCAATTCACCTTATTTCTCTTAACCTCTGATAACCAGTGATCTTTTTATTGTCTTGCCATTATTTGCTTTTTTTCAGAATGTCTTATGGTTGAAATCATATTTTTTCAATTATGTTGCTAACTGACTCTTTTCTTTTATCAATATGAATTTAAGGGATTCCATGTCTTTTTGCATCAATATTTTATTTCTTTTTAGTGCTGAATTATATTCCATTGTCTAGCTGTATCCCAGTTTACCCATTCACCTACTAAAGGACTTCTTTGTTGTTACTAAGTATTGGAAACTGACTAAAGCTGCTGTAAGCAGTCCTGTGAAAGGTGTTAGTTGATCAGTCATGTCTGACACTTTGTGATTCTATGACCTCTAGCCCACCAGGTTCCTCTGTCCATGAAATTCTTTAGGCAAGAATACTGGTGGAGGTTGCCATTTCCTTCTTCAGGGGATTTTCCTGACGCAGGGATCAAATCTGAGTCTCCTACATTGGGAGGTAGATTCTTTACCATCACAGTCACCAGGGAAGCTCAGTACGGGGTTTTATGTGGATGTAAGTTTTCAATTCCTTTGCCTAACTACCAAGGGACAATATTGATGGTATGATTTTTCCTGTGACCTCCTCTCTCTCAATACTCTGAGAAAAATTATTGTTTTTTTCAACTTACGGGGGGTTCTAGCTTTTCTAAACTACTCATAGGTGAGAAACAAAATATGATGATGTTCCTAAGATAAATTTTGAAAAATAATAATAAAACCACTTTGTTTCCCTTTTAAATGAACAAATTTAATTTTCCAGAGCAGTTTTAAGTTCACAATAAAATTAAGAAGACAGTACAGACATTTCCAGGAAATCCCTTGCCCCACATGCATATCTTCCCCCATTATTAACATCCCCACCTTAGCATTGCATTTGTTATAACTGATGATCCTGTATTACATCACAGCCACCCAAAGTCCATAGCTTGCATTACAATGCACTTTTGGTGTTTTATATTCTATGGATTTGGGCAAATATATAGGTGATATATATATATATGCATTATGACAGTGCCATACAGGGTAGTTTCATTGCCCTAAAAATCCTCTGTGCCCTCCAATTCACCTTATTTCTCTTAACCTCTGATAACCAGTGATCTTTTATTGTCTTGCCATTATTTGCTTTTTTTCAGAATGTCTTATGGTTGAAATCATAGTTTTTCAATTATGTTGCTAACTGACTCTTTTCTTTTATCAATATGAATTTAAGGGATTCCATGTCTTTTTGCATCAATATTTTATTTCTTTTTAGTGCTGAATTATATTCCATTGTCTAGCTGTATCCCAGTTTACCCATTCACCTACTAAAGGACTTCTTTGTTGTTACTAAGTATTGGAAACTGACTAAAGCTGCTGTAAGCAGTCCTGTGAAAGGTGTTAGTTGATCAGTCATGTCTGACACTTTGTGATTCTATGACCTCTAGCCCACCAGGTTCCTCTGTCCATGAAATTCTTTAGGCAAGAATACTGGTGGAGGTTGCCATTTCCTTCTTCAGGGGATTTTCCTGACGCAGGGATCAAATCTGAGTCTCCTACATTGGGAGGTAGATTCTTTACCATCACAGTCACCAGGGAAGCTCAGTACGGGGTTTTATGTGGATGTAAGTTTTCAATTCCTTTGCCTAACTACCAAGGGACAATATTGATGGTATGATTTTTCCTGTGACCTCCTCTCTCTCAATACTCTGAGAAAAATTATTGTTTTTTTTCAATGTGTTTAGCTTTTACTTGGTGGGATGGAATGGTAACTTCTAAGCTTCTTTTATGTGGAACTATAGACAGGAAGCTATTTTTTAAAATATTACAGTCATATAGGTGAGAAATGATAACAGTCTGGAGTAAAGTTATGACATGAGGTGGTAAAGAAAGCTGAGTATGTTTTGAAGTTAGAGTCAAAAGGATTTGATAATGGAGCAGATTTGAGACTAGAAGGTTGGTGTTAACTTTTGCTCTGTGTGTGTGTGTGTTGTCGTTATTATTAACTGAAAATCAATTAGCAACGTGATAAATGGTTTAAAGAATCACCCATGTTGATACTTCATTTAAGGTAGGATTTACTTAGAACATTGAAATATTTGTGTTTTTTGTTTTGTTTTATATAGAAAACAAAGTAATGAGAGATTCAACAGAAGTAAATTTTGCCTCTTAAGAAGGACTGAAATCTTCTGGAAATACTAGGCAAGCTTGTTTCTGAACTAATTTGGAAAAAATATAGTTTACAAAAATGTTTACATAGAGTATCTTCTACATTGCTTCTGCTTAGGTCATTTTATACTGGCTATGTCTTTAAGATAACAATGATAAGAAAATCATGTCATAGAGAGAGAATAGTTTTAAGGTTTTAAAACTATTTACTATTCTTTTTAATTGACTGGTAATTATTTATTTCAGATTAACCTCATTTTTAGTTCAAAATATCATCACACAATCCCTTATTATTCTGGCATGCAAATAACCAGACTAAATGATATTTATAGGTTTCCAGTCATAGTTTTGTTAAAACTATCAGTCTGTAAAATAGTCTCTATCATAAATTTTTCTTTAGGATTGGGTATAATTAATATAAGTGAATAATGAATGTAGATTTTTTTTTTCTCATTTTAAAAAGATTTGTGGAATTTTGATTGTTACAGAAAAAAAGGAACTACAAAAACAAAATGGACATTCAGAGAAACCATAAACTGGATAATTCCTAAATCTAGTTGAAATTTTAAAATAAATTTGATAAAAGAGGTCTCATAAGCATGCACTGCTCTTAAAAAAAGCAACAACAGTAACTTATTGCATTGGCATAAATAAGCTTTTGACTCAGTAACCTCATCCATAACATTACAAATTTAAAGGAATTGCACATTAGATAATGTTTTTCTGAGATAATATTCTAGTAGTCCAAGCTTAATTAATACTTAATTTTCAAGGCCAACAACTCAGTAATAAATTCAGTTTTTAAACAAGGCACCACACAACCTAATGAAGACTACTTTGACTTTTTCAAGTGTGTGGATTGTAAGGAATTCCGAATAACACAGTGATCACTGTACATTTGTATGTTAATGTTACATGTTAATGTTACCAAGTAATCAACTTTAAAGACTGGAAATGATTAACACACTGGAGCATAAACCAGAGAAAATGTTCAACACTTGATACAGACAGGAACATTTAGAACAATGCAAAAACGTCTGCCCAGAAATTTGTTTTCCAAACACAGAAAATTATAAGCAATTATTAAGAATTTTACCTGACTATATCCTTAGCTCTCACTTAGTGACAGTTTAACTGGTGGTAAGCTTATTTTTCAGTCTTAGAATTTTGTGATAATCACTGTGTGCCTGTAATTTATAGTGTCTCTTCTTCCTTCTCTATACATGCAAAAAATATTTCAGCGATATATTTTTAAAATGGTAATTAGGTTGAAGTATAAGATTGATCATATTTTTCGTAACTGGTAGAAAGAAATTTCCTGTTATTGTTCTTACTTAAAAATTTGTGAACATAAATATTCTCATTTAAAATTTTATTCTTTTATAAAGTAATGCAAAACCAAGTACTTTTCAGTGTGCAGTGTATATAATGTCAATTTCATATGTATGTTAATTAATAGCAACATATATGATTAGTAAAAAGTATATACTTTTTACTAGTTAGTAAAAAGTATAAGACTTTTTTTTTTAGTAAAAATATATGACTAATCTGAGAACATACATATCTGTAAACAACAAAACTCTGTAAAATTTAAAAGTAAAATAAAAGTTAAAAAAAAAAAAAAAAAGAAACCCACTATAACAACAACAACAAAAAAAGTAGTAAAAAAAACATAGAGTGAAGAATTGTATTCAAAGTACAGATTTTGTACCAGACAAATTAATACTCAAACCTTAGCTTTGTCACTCATCCTATAAGTCTCATAATCTCAGTGGCAAATATTTCTGCCACAAATGATAGTGAGATATTGCATATAAAGTACTTAATAAAACTCCCAGAATACGGTAAACACTCAATGGTAATAATTACTACTGTTGGCCAAATATGCACTTTTGAATAATGAAGGTGATACCCATTCACTGTTATTCTTACCATGACATAATTGATTTAGTGTTTTATTTTAATGAATATAAAAACTTCTCATATCAAAAAAAGTAAAAGAAGATAAGTGGAAAAGATCAATGAAATATGTGAAAGTCAAAGATTATTACGCAGAATAGCAATCAAAAATACCTATGAGTTTTAAATAAAACTCAGTGGAGAACACAACTTCGATTCTGTGCAATGTATTTCCTTTCCTGTTCTTCAGGATACATTTGAAAAAGTAAAACATAATATATTCTTTACATGAAGCTATATTCCTTCCACCCATCTACATAGAGGAAAACTCCATCCAGAGAGTAAGCAATAGCATGTGCATTTTAATCAAAATGGAGTACTGGTGACATGGTCCTGAAAACTACAGAAAAAGATTGGATGCCCAATAAATTTTGAGGTTTAAGTTTCAGAAAAAGATAAACCATAATAAAACAGATAATGTCTACAAGCATAATTCCATATTCTTAACTTTAATCTAATATTACAAAAATAATTGATTAAATCTTCGCATAAAATTATAAAAATGACACAAAATCAAATACCTAATTTTTGAAGCTATTTTGCTCATCAACATTTTTCCAGGGAGTCTCTGCTTCATTTTCTTAATACATTTTGAAATGATTATCTTATATTTTATTTCAGGTTTGACACAAGAGCCAATTACATACAAGTTTTAAAATTTAAAGCTCTACTTAATGATCTCTTATTTATTCCAGGAATGTGATTACAAATGCTATTGAAACATCAATGTGATACTGAATGAAAACATTTTATGACCAGCAGTATAGCTATATAGCTCCTGTTAATCAGGAAATAATTTGAATAAAGAAAGAATTTAAACCACTGAATAATATACCATCATCATTACCATCACGATAATAATCAATAGTATCACTTCCAGTGATATGTGTATTATTAGGAATGAAAGCTGTTTATTGATAGACAAATGAATGTCTGCAAAATACTTAAACATGGTTTGAATGTAAAATAAAGAATACAAATTTATTCTTCTTTTTAAATTTTAAAAATTTTATATTGGGGTATAGTTGATTTACAATATTGTAAAGAATAAATTATTTAGTGTTTTATTTTAATGAATATAAAACTTCTCATATCAAAAGTAAAAGAAGATAAGTGGAAAAGATCAATGAAATATGTGAAAGTCAAAGATTATTACGCAGAATAGCAATCAAAAATACCTATGAGTTTTAAATAAAACTCAGTGGAGAACACAACTTCGATTCTGTGCAATGTATTTCCTTTCCTGTTCTTCAGGATACATTTGAAAAAGTAAAACATAATATATTCTTTACATGAAGCTATATTCCTTCCACCCATCTACATAGAGGAAAACTCCATCCAGAGAGTAAGCAATAGCATGTGCATTTTAATCAAAATGGAGTACTGGTGACATGGTCCTGAAAACTACAGAAAAAGATTGGATGCCCAATAAATTTTGAGGTTTAAGTTTCAGAAAAAGATAAACCATAATAAAACAGATAATGTCTACAAGCATAATTCCATATTCTTAACTTTAATCTAATATTACAAAAATAATTGATTAAATCTTCGCATAAAATTATAAAAATGACACAAAATCAAATACCTAATTTTTGAAGCTATTTTGCTCATCAACATTTTTCCAGGGAGTCTCTGCTTCATTTTCTTAATACATTTTGAAATGATTATCTTATATTTTATTTCAGGTTTGACACAAGAGCCAATTACATACAAGTTTTAAAATTTAAAGCTCTACTTAATGATCTCTTATTTATTCCAGGAATGTGATTACAAATGCTATTGAAACATCAATGTGATACTGAATGAAAACATTTTATGACCAGCAGTATAGCTATATAGCTCCTGTTAATCAGGAAATAATTTGAATAAAGAAAGAATTTAAACCACTGAATAATATACCATCATCATTACCATCACGATAATAATCAATAGTATCACTTCCAGTGATATGTGTATTATTAGGAATGAAAGCTGTTTATTGATAGACAAATGAATGTCTGCAAAATACTTAAACATGGTTTGAATGTAAAATAAAGAATACAAATTTATTCTTCTTTTTTTAAATTTTTAAAAATTTTATATTGGGGTATAGTTGATTTACAATATTGTATTTGTTTCAGGTGTATGGCAGTGTCTTTTTTGCGGGGGGGTGTCGGTTAGGGAGGGATGGGGGCGGGCGGGCCACTTCTATTGGTCTTTCATTTATCTGTTTTCATTCATCTTTGTTCTTTGGCCCGTGTGGGCCTCCCATCACAGTGGCCTCTGTTGTCGCAGAGTGCCAGCTCTGGGTGCATGCGCTCCAGAGCTCCGGCTTGGTAGTTGGACACATCGGTCCAGCTGCTCCACGGCATGTGGGATCTTCCCAGGCCAGGGATCGAACCGGGGCCCCTTGCACTGCAAGGCGGTGTCCTTACCCACTGAACCACCTGGGAAGCCCTAAGGAATACAAATTATGTGACTGAATGACAAGTTAGAATATTCATTTTTTTCTCTTCCAAAATTTAGGTGATGATCATTCTGTGCATGGTTATGAGAAGAACTCGGTAGGAGAAATGTAATAACTTTGATTTTCTTTATTTTAATATCCATTTATTTGTTTTTCAACTTTGGAAACTTGGTTGACAGAGGCAGTCGAGGATGAAAGAATTTGTCACCCAACAAACACTTCGTGGTGAGTTGGCTATCCTCTTCTAGAGTACAGTTAAATAAATATTCAAATTAGCTTCAGGGATCATAAAACATCGACTATAATAACAGTCACTTTCACTAAATTGTGTTTTATTGAAAGTAACTTCACATATTTTTTAAAGAGATAAACGTGATTAAGAAAAAGGACGGAAATATAATCCTGAGGAAAAATAATCCTGAGGCATTCTTGGAGTTGACAAAATAACTTATAGACAGAGGTGATTCAATAGATTACCTGCTTTGAAAAAAATACTATCAGAACATATTACCTTACTAACAGATGCCTAACCCTTTCTATATGCCTGTGTACATTTTCGTGGGAAAATGGTAGGAAGCAGAAAGGTAGTTCCCTAGTGCAATAATACCTTTTGAAAAAGAGTGCCTAGAAAAAGCCATTTAGAAAATGAAGTTGGAACATTTCCTGACACCATACACAAAGATCAACTCCAACGGATTAAAGACCTAAATGTAAGACCAGAAGCCATCAAACTCTTAGAGGAGAATATAGGCAAAACACTCAAGGACATAAATCAAAACAAGATCTTCCATGACCCACCTACTAGAATAGCAGAACTAAAAACCAAAATTAACAAGTGGGACCGAATGAAACTGAAAAGCTTTTGAACACCAAAGAAATTACAAAAAAGGTGAACAGACAACCCAAAGAATGGGAGAAAATCATAACAAATGAAATAACAGACAAAGAATTAATCTCCAAAATCTACAAGCAACTCAGACAACTCAGCACTGGAAAAATGAACAGCCCAATCATAAAATGGAAAAAAGATCTAAATAGACATCTCATCAAAGAGAACATACAGATGGCGAAAAAGTGCATGAAATGATGCTCAACCTCGCTTATTAGAGAAGTGCAAATCAAAACTGCAATGAGATATCACCTCACACCCATAGGAATGGCCATCATCAGCAAATCGACAGACAAATGCTGGAGAGGGTGCAAAGAAAAGGGAACCCTCTTGCATTGCTGGTGGGAATGTCAATTGATACAGCCTCTATGGAAGACTGTATGGAGATTTCCTAAAAAACTAAAAATAGAAGCACCATACGACCCAGCAATCCCACTCTTAGGCTTATACCCTGATGAAATCAAAACTGAAAGAAGCATCTGTACCCCAATGTTCATTGCAACTCTCTATACAATAGCTAGAACATGGAAACAACCTAGATGTCCATCGATGAATGTATGGATAAAAAAGCTCTGGTACATATATACAATGGAGTGCTTCTCAGCTGTAAAAAGAAATGCAGAAGAATCAGCCCTAATGAGGTGGATGGATCTAGATTCTATTATAAAAAGTGAAGTAAGTCAAAAAGAGAAAGACAAGTACAGTATACTAACATATATATATGGAATCTAGTGAGATGGTAATGATAACACACTCAGTGAAGCAATGGAAAAACAGACATGGAGAACAGACATATGGACATTGTGGGGAATGAACAGTGTGTAGGAGGCATAGAGGGAGTAACATGGAAACCTATACTATCATATGTGAAAAAGATACCTATTGTCATTGCGCTGTGGGAACAGGGGATCCTGCAGGGGCACGGTGCAATGGCCTGGACACGTGAGATGTGGGTGGGAGGACTGGGGGGAAATGGGGGAAGGGGCTAGAATATGCATATGACTGATCTGGGAACATACGTGTCTGTGAACAACAAAACTCTGTAAAAATTAAAAAAAAAAAAAAAGCTAAACCTATTTGGAAACTTGGGAAAGAAGCATTTGCTGGCTGATCAAAGACAATTATCAATTACACTCTGTGAGTAGACGGGAATGTTGGTTTTATTTTGCTGTATAAGGAAATAAGACAATGTTCTGTGTGCAGACTATTAAATAGAATATGCTCTATGCCCTGTATGTTCTATTGTGAGACTGGAAATAATACACAGTCTACTGAAACAAAAAGCCAAACTCAGACAACTCAGCACTGGAAAAATGAACAGCCCAATCATAAAATGGAAAAAAGATCTAAATAGACATCTCATCAAAGAGAACATACAGATGGCGAAAAAGTGCATGAAATGATGCTCAACCTCGCTTATTAGAGAAGTGCAAATCAAAACTGCAATGAGATATCACCTCACACCCATAGGAATGGCCATCATCAGCAAATCGACAGACAAATGCTGGAGAGGGTGCAAAGAAAAGGGAACCCTCTTGCATTGCTGGTGGGAATGTCAATTGATACAGCCTCTATGGAAGACTGTATGGAGATTTCCTAAAAAACTAAAAATAGAAGCACCATACGACCCAGCAATCCCACTCTTAGGCTTATACCCTGATGAAATCAAAACTGAAAGAAGCATCTGTACCCCAATGTTCATTGCAACTCTCTATACAATAGCTAGAACATGGAAACAACCTAGATGTCCATCGATGAATGTATGGATAAAAAAGCTCTGGTACATATATACAATGGAGTGCTTCTCAGCTGTAAAAAGAAATGCAGAAGAATCAGCCCTAATGAGGTGGATGGATCTAGATTCTATTATAAAAAGTGAAGTAAGTCAAAAAGAGAAAGACAAGTACAGTATACTAACATATATATATGGAATCTAGTGAGATGGTAATGATAACACACTCAGTGAAGCAATGGAAAAACAGACATGGAGAACAGACATATGGACATTGTGGGGAATGAACAGTGTGTAGGAGGCATAGAGGGAGTAACATGGAAACCTATACTATCATATGTGAAAAAGATACCTATTGTCATTGCGCTGTGGGAACAGGGGATCCTGCAGGGGCACGGTGCAATGGCCTGGACACGTGAGATGTGGGTGGGAGGACTGGGGGGAAATGGGGGAAGGGGCTAGAATATGCATATGACTGATCTGGGAACATACGTGTCTGTGAACAACAAAACTCTGTAAAAATTAAAAAAAAAAAAAAAGCTAAACCTATTTGGAAACTTGGGAAAGAAGCATTTGCTGGCTGATCAAAGACAATTATCAATTACACTCTGTGAGTAGACGGGAATGTTGGTTTTTATTTTGCTGTATAAGGAAATAAGACAATGTTCTGTGTGCAGACTATTAAATAGAATATGCTCTATGCCCTGTATGTTCTATTGTGAGTAGTATCCTGGAAATAATACACAGTCTACTGTCACCCTAATTTCAACTGTGTACTTTAGTGATTCTACACCAGTTTTGCCTTTTCACATATCTGGTCTTTGGTGGTTGATGATATTGTAGGGCCCAGAGGCCTTTTTTCATCGACTGCTTTTTCAATTGATAACACCAAGATCTCAACAGACTTCATCTATATTATTTCATCATGTTTTGTGACTTACTATTAAACCCACTAGCTGGTTATTTTTACTAGCAGAGAACTTTCAAAGCCTTCAGTGAAGATCATGAGTCCAAGTTTACTTATTTTCTTTATGCAATTTAGTGTCCTAGGAGGAGAGTTTCATCATTTGTGTGATAAGTACAAACATCTATTTTCTCCAAGATAAAAATGAACCACCTAAAACAAATAAATAAATAAAAGCAATATCAAAAGTTAAATAGCTTAACAAACTTATAAACATATTTAATTCATTAAACCAGAATGAATTATAACTAAATTATGTAATAGAGATTATTATAATTTAGGTGAAGGGAACTTCTATCATGCCTACAAATGGGAGGGTCTACAAATTTTGAGGACTCTTAAAGAGCACACTTCTATTAGAACACTTTGTCCTTATGCCCAAGTCAGGGTTTTGTAACTTTCCTATGTGACTTCAAAATACCAAAGAATTCTTCTTTCTTAGCATTTATCACACTGGAATTATAATTTTATTTACCTCTTTAGATATTACAATTATCTGGTAAACTTCAAAATGACAATGAGAAAACATATCTTCTTTTTATTTTTTTCAGTATCTCCAGTATACTTATGACTGAATTTACATGTCCAGTAAATATGTCTTGTTTAAGTGAATTCATGAAAGGCGCACCTAAATACCCCTGGAGTCCATCCAAAACATTTACATAAAATTTAAAGAAACAATTTTGAAAGATGATGTCTCCTTCCTTGAATACCATATAAATAATCAGACTATGTTCATGCAGGGCTTAATATGTATAAGATGCTCTGTTGAAAGGCTATAACCAATGAAACACATGTAATTTGACAAAGAAAATATGGTTCTACTGGAGAACAAGGAGGGAAATCAGAATCAGATACAAGGTGTTGTAATTCTTCTTCTGGTAATTTTTTTAAAAAAAGAAAAAAGCATTTAACTCATTGGAATTGAAAGCTGTCCCTAGACCAGATATTCTAGAATATGTTCTAAGTTTATCTTTTAGTATAAAACATAGGCTGTATTTAGTTTACCAACTTGTACTTCACTATTCTCTGCATTCAATCTAGAAACATTGTCCTTACCTTCAAATTTTTCCTTAGAAAGTGGTCTAATTATATTGACATATTCTACGGTTTGTTCAGATTTCAGTTTTTGTGAGTGATAACACTCCAACTCTACTTAACTGACTTATACATGTAGATCATGAAGTAATTTAAGGCCCTGATTTCCTCTTTTCCCTGCATATCTTCCTCCACCCTTCCCAAATGACCTCATTCTTGCCTGTGAAAAAAAATGCTTATAGAAAGTCCTTAGGAAAGTTAAAAAAAATGAAAAAAAAAGTCGAAATATCAGTCTCATGGAATTGATAGTCCAGATGGGAGAGAATAAAACATACTTTGGAAGTATAATGTAGAATGTAGAGTCACTATATGTATCTATCTATATCTATCTATCTATCTATCTATCTATATATATATAGTTAAATACTAATGTAACATGGTTATCAGAGACATGAAAGAAAAGGAAACTTCGAATGAGTTGACTCTTGAAGAACAAAGGGATGATCCTAAGTGTAGGATAAGATATAGCAGTTCAAAGGAATCAAAGGAAATAATGATAATATCCAAAAAAAGTAGGTATTCCAAAATTTAATAGTAATAGCCATTATATACATACAAAGCATTTACAATTATCATAATTGATAAAAGAAAGACTTTTTCTTTACCTCTTCCCAACTCATCAAGGAAAAGACAAAAATAATTTTTGAATCCACTTAGGTCTTCTATAGCTATTTAGAAGATATCATGGGTATCTAACCTGCCAAATAATTTTCACTTAGCAATATAGTCTGTCATTTTTTTAATTTAATTTTTTGTTAAAACTTGGCGTCTTGTATTGTTTTCTATTTATTTATTTTTATGCATCTGTATTCTTTGGCCTGTGTGGGTTTCACATTGCAGGGGCCTGCATTATTGCAGTGTACCACTCTGGGCAGAGGCGCTCCAGAGCCCTGACTCCTAATTGGACACACTGGTCCAGCCACTCCACAGCATGTGGGATCTTCCTGGGCCAGGGATCAAACCAGTGCCACTTGTAATGCAAGGTAGACTCTTTACCCACTGGACCACCAAGGAAGCCCTGACTGTTACTTTTGATGAACAGCATGAGATTTTTGCACCCGCCTTGCTTGTTAGAAAATCTGCAGGATAATAGGAGTATGTGTGTGTAGGTCAGCTGTCTGTTCATAACGTAATTTAGACATATTCTACGGTTTGTTCACAGTTTTGTGAGTGATAACACTCCAACTCTACTTAACTGACTTATACATGTAGATCATGAAGTAATTTAAGGCCCTGATTTCCTCTTTTCCCTGCATATCTTCCTCCACCCTTCCCAAATGACCTCATTCTTGCCTGTGAAAAAAAATGCTTATAGAAAGTCCTTAGGAAAGTTAAAAAAAATGAAAAAAAAAGTCGAAATATCAGTCTCATGGAATTGATAGTCCAGATGGGAGAGAATAAAACATACTTTGGAAGTATAATGTAGAATGTAGAGTCACTATATGTATCTATCTATATCTATCTATCTATCTATCTATCTATATATAGTTAAATACTAATGTAACATGGTTATCAGAGACATGAAAGAAAAGGAAACTTCGAATGAGTTGACTCTTGAAGAACAAAGGGATGATCCTAAGTGTAGGATAAGATATAGCAGTTCAAAGGAATCAAAGGAAATAATGATAATATCCAAAAAAAGTAGGTATTCCAAAATTTAATAGAAATAGACATTATATACATACAAAGCATTTACAATTATCATAATTGATAAAAGAAAGACTTATTCTTTACCTCTTCACAACTCATCAAGGAAAAGACAAAAATAATTTTTGAATCCACTTAGGTCTTCTATAGCTATTTAGAAGATATCATGGGTATCTAACCTGCCAAATAATTTTCACTTAGCAATATAGTCTGTCATTTTTTTAATTTAATTTTTTGTTAAAACTTGGCGTCTTGTATTGTTTTCTATTTATTTATTTTTATGCATCTGTATTCTTTGGCCTGTGTGGGTTTCACATTGCAGGGGCCTGCATTATTGCAGTGTACCACTCTGGGCAGAGGCGCTCCAGAGCCCTGACTCCTAATTGGACACACTGGTCCAGCCACTCCACAGCATGTGGGATCTTCCTGGGCCAGGGATCAAACCAGTGCCACTTGTAATGCAAGGTAGACTCTTTACCCACTGGACCACCAAGGAAGCCCTGACTGTTACTTTTGATGAACAGCATGAGATTTTTGCACCCGCCTTGCTTGTTAGAAAATCTGCAGGATAATAGGAGTATGTGTGTGTAGGTCAGCTGTCTGTTCATACCATGGACAGCAAAGTTACCCACTTGCTTTCATGGGACATTTTGTCTTTGTAGATCTATTCTAGGTATAATTGAAACTATACCTTTTCTAACAAAATACTTAAGGTGGTAGAACAAGTCCTCCTAACTCCTGAAAACAAATAAGTAGCAACTTAATATCTTTTTTAAAAACTAAAGAACAGCAAATATGGATTTTAAATATTATTCCTTTGTTTTTAACACATCTTTCCATTATTTCATTCTTAAATGCAATTAAACCTGTGAGTGGAAAGCAATATATTTGAAGGACTAATGAAAAGTTCATCCCTAAATCATTTCATTTTAATAAAGTTGTCAAACTCAATACTCATAGGTCAGAATGTTGCTTCAGTTAAAAAAGATCTGGCAAGAGATTTGTATGCTTATGACCTGCATTTCATAAGTCATAAAGTTCTTCATTAAGAGGTTTTACCCATTAAATCAAGAATTTTGATAACAAGTGGAAATATTTAAACTTGTTCAAAATTTTATACTTTTTTTTTAAATGAAGTGAGTGTTAGAGGATTAAACTAGTTTCAGACTTGACTTGATTCCATACAAGTAATTCTTCCCAATGAATATTTTATTATATACATTGCATGCAAAAGTGTGAAAATAAGATGTTTGCATGGCTCTAAAACACTTTTTCAGTGTATACTGGCATCAGTGTTGTAATTATAATATTTATATTACTAAAGATGTTTCTTTTCACCCTTGGAAAAGTACAAATTCTTCTGGAAAGTTACCCTCCAAGAAATTTGCTGTGCTGATAATGAACTTTGATAGGATGAAACTCCTCTTATTTGCACACCTCATGTTTATATTTTTAGAATCTTCTGAAAGTGTCTTACATATTTTTGGGGGGCAGAGAGAACCACAGCTAGCATCTGGACAACGTGAAAACCAGGGCAGGCCTGTGTGTGGAGCTAAAGAGATACAGGCAGAGTTAGGGTAAGTATACTCATGAGTGTGAGTATATATGACTTCATGTGCATGTGGTAAGTCAAGTCACTAAAGCTCTTGAGCCTCTGTCCCCTTATGTGAAAAAAATATAGATACATAAGTGTTTGGGTTTCAAATGAAATAATGAAAGTGAAAATTGATATGCTATGTTATAAACTTTGTAAAATATATATGAAAATTTCAAAAGGGGTAAAATGACCACCCACTAAGGCCGGCAAACATGATATCTTTAATATGCTGACTGAAAGCAGAGAAAAAATTTAAATAGGAGCAGCTCAATATGAGACAGACCTTAGAGACTACCTACGAAGCCCTTATTTTTACAAGTAGGGAAAATGAGCCCACAACAGGTAAGATATTCATTTGCACAAAGTCACAGAGGCCTGGGCAGAGACATGACTGCATTTAGAAGCCCTTGACCAGAGACTGACCCGTGATATTTCAGTTTAGAATGATAAACAATTTACCAGCAAAACAAAACTACATAATTTGTTCAATGCTATAATCAACATACCACATTTAATTCATTTTATTTATTTATTTATTTTGCTACACTGGCTTGACATACGGTAAATTTCACTTCTGTTCTGATAACTGTTTTATGTGCTCTTTTTGTGAATATAGCCACTGGAAGCCTGAATTTTTACCATGTGTGTTTCTAAGTTCTTTTTATGGCCAAAAACCAATGCGTTAGTAATAATCATGTCCAACTTTCCTCCTCTTTGATCAGGAGATGTATAAAAGAAATGTAGTCTGGTTCTTTTAATTTAGTTATGAAACAAGTGAAAATTTAGTCAGGAAATGCATAATGAACTGATGATATACGTGAACCAAACCAGAACACATTAATGTTGTCCTAAGACATTATTCTTCTAATAATCCTTCCCATTATAGAATATATCCTTGCCTTTTCTTTATGGCAACAAAGCATGTTCAGGAAGAATTAAGATGGTTTTGAACTACATGCAATGCATTTCACAGTGTATTTGAAGAACTCATTTCAAATTTTAAGTAAAACTGTCTTAAAATAGCACTATAACTTTGTTCTTTTTTATTCATTTATTTGATATCTATGTGTTTTGGACAATATAAAAGTATCAAAGCCAAAATGATGATGAGTTACAGATGGCTCCAGCTTTCCTAGAGCAAGCAGCCTTACAGGTAAAACTGACTACTGAGTCTTGGTGGATCACGGCCAGAAACCTGCCAGTGGAGGTACAGGGCTCTAAGGGCTCTCAGGTACATATGAGGATATATGTGTGAGGGTTGCTGACCAAGATATAGGTGAATATTTAGGAGGTTTCCATAATGTTAGAGACTTTCACTAAGGACAAGGCTTGAAGAAAAGTGCTTCCAAACATGGTTACATTCAGAGAACAAAACACGTGCAATGTGAATGGAGTGGCAGAAAACTATTACTAAAAGCTAAAGACAAATCATGACGTGAAGCATAAGCCACATTCACGTATTTGTATTCTATTCACAGACCATAGGAAGGATAAGAAGGGGTTTAAGTGATCTTTCTCATCTAAGATTTTGGGTAAGTTTCTTCACATCTCTTTTATAACTGATCCTTTACTCCCTAAGCCTTGAATACATCTTCCCTTCTGTGCTAACATGAGCATAAACTAGCTATCAAGAAATACTGAAATGTGTCCATAAAACTTGGAGAGATACTAAGTTGTGCTTGCAACTATAAAGAATCATGGAAAATAAGAGGCCAATTATTTTTTAATTGGCTTTAATGTCCCTCCTCCAGCTCTAGTTTCCGTCTACCATCATGCCTAAGAAAGGTAATGAAGGATCTAATTTAGCCAGAGTGTTAGGCTGTGAAGTCTTAGAGTTCCTTAGTTCCAAGAGAAGATTTGAAATATTTTTTGCATTAATTTTTGCCCTTTCTTAAGTCAGATATATAAACTCAAATACCAACTGAAATTAGGTAAGTAAATCAAATGAGTAAAGTTGGTTATATGTAAAAAAAATAAATTAGCATCTTAAAAACTAACTCTAAGATATATTTGGGAGAATACATAGATATTTTGAATACAGCCTGCGTATTAGATGATGTTAACAAATTATTGTTAAATTTTAGGTGTAATACTGAAAATGTCTTAAATAGCACTATAACTTTGTTCGTTTTATTTATTTATTTGATATCTATGTGTTTTGGACAATATAAAAGTATCAAAGCCAAAATGATGATGAGTTACAGATGGCTCCAGCTTTCCTAGAGCAAGCAGCCTTACAGGTAAAACTGACTACTGAGTCTTGGTGGATCACGGCCAGAAACCTGCCAGTGGAGGTACAGGGCTCTAAGGGCTCTCAGGTACATATGAGGATATATGTGTGAGGGTTGCTGACCAAGATATAGGTGAATATTTAGGAGGTTTCCATAATGTTAGAGACTTTCACTAAGGACAAGGCTTGAAGAAAAGTGCTTCCAAACATGGTTACATTCAGAGAACAAAAACACGTGCAATGTGAATGGAGTGGCAGAAAACTATTACTAAAAGCTAAAGACAAATCATGACGTGAAGCATAAGCCACATTCACGTATTTGTATTCTATTCACAGACCATAGGAAGGATAAGAAGGGGTTTAAGTGATCTTTCTCATCTAAGATTTTGGGTAAGTTTCTTCACATCTCTTTTATAACTGATCCTTTACTCCCTAAGCCTTGAATACATCTTCCCTTCTGTGCTAACATGAGCATAAACTAGCTATCAAGAAATACTGAAATGTGTCCATAAAACTTGGAGAGATACTAAGTTGTGCTTGCAACTATAAAGAATCATGGAAAATAAGAGGCCAATTATTTTTTAATTGGCTTTAATGTCCCTCCTCCAGCTCTAGTTTCCGTCTACCATCATGCCTAAGAAAGGTAATGAAGGATCTAATTTAGCCAGAGTGTTAGGCTGTGAAGTCTTAGAGTTCCTTAGTTCCAAGAGAAGATTTGAAATATTTTTTGCATTAATTTTTGCCCTTTCTTAAGTCAGATATATAAACTCAAATACCAACTGAAATTAGGTAAGTAAATCAAATGAGTAAAGTTGGTTATATGTAAAAAAAATAAATTAGCATCTTAAAAACTAACTCTAAGATATATTTGGGAGAATACATAGATATTTTGAATACAGCCTGCGTATTAGATGATGTTAACAAATTATTGTTAAATTTTAGGTGTAATACTGAAAATGTAGCTTTGTAGAAAAAAGTCCTTCTAGTTTTTTTTTTTAAGATATGAACACTGAAGTGAAGCATTTAGAGACAAATATCAGATCTACATTTTATATCTATCTGCATTTTACATCAAAACCTTTTGCCAACAAAGCTAAGTATATGCTTATTTTAGTAAGAATGGAGTAAAAATATTAGGTGTTATGCTTAAATGAGCAGAAGTCTTATAAATCAGCAGGTCATTAATCAGCATTTTTTACATGAAGAAATGTAGGCCCAGTGTTGGCCAGATGTTCAATTTTTCAGGAGAATCTATAAATTCAGACTTTTATATAAAACTATTTGCATTTTAAATGTTGGCACTTAATTAGTCAATCTTTAAACATTCTTTATTCCAAACAAAACAGTCTTGAGACCCTAAGGATATCTCTTGGGAATTGTAGAGATATTGTGCAGCTCATGCACAAATGTGGGAGAAATGTGTTCTGGGATTTGCAAAATAAGGAGGCAGAAGCAATCATTCAAGGAAAGGTGTTGAATGCATTTCCTAAAATGGAAAGCTGACTTGAAATAGTCTAGTAGTACATGCTCAAGACATGATCTCATACAGAGATATGTTCCAGAAAGATGTTAATTTCAAGTCCTGTTTTCCCAAGAAACCTTGCTGGTAGATACAGATATGAACCTATGTCTGTCTGGTTCAGGATTTTAAATGACTATTAGGGTCACTGCCTTAATGTGGTAGTAGAAGTCCTCCAAGAATTTCATTAAGTTTTATGCTTCTCTGGTGAGATAGAATGGAGAATGAGTTAAATTTTATTAAGTGGCATAAAGAAAATCTGACATTTATTATAAGCATTTTGTTGTATGATATGCATATTTGCTACTGATATTTTACAATTATTGTTTGTCAATATGCCAATTTGTAAAAAGTATTGGAGATTAAGCCTAAGCAGAATGAGATCACTATGGGGGTTACTGTAGTCATCCATCCTGAAGGGTGTGATGGTCTGAACTAGAAATACACAATGGGGATATTATTAAAAGGGATTCATTGTTGTTCAGTCACTAAGTCCTGTCTTTGACACCCATGTACTGCAGCATATTAGATATGATATTAGATAATGGATGAGCCTCTGTCCTCCACTCTCTCCCAGAATTTGCTGAAAATCAATATCCACTGAATAATTGATGCTTACACTCCAAGACTCTCAAGAGTCTACTCTAGCACCACAATTTGAAAGTTTTAGTTCTTCAGCACTCAGCTTTCTTTGTGACCCAACTCTCACAATCTGTACGTGACTATTGAAAAAAAAAAAACACCAGGGCTCCAAAATCCCTGCAGATGGTGACTGCAGCCACAAGATTAAAAGATGCTTGCGTCTTAGAAGGAAAGGCATGACAAGCTTAGACAGCATATTGAAAAGTAGAGACATCACTTCTGATGGCTGACAAAGTCCATATAGTTAAGAGGGAAAAGCAATGCAATTCTCAAAGAGATTTACTAGATTTGAAGCTAGTGAAGTAGGTAACCCACAGTGTTATCCACTGAGCTGGAGAAGGCTGGTGAAAAGAGTTTGGGTGGGGATTTCAGACATGCAATAAGAGATAAGTAAGACTTCCCAATCAAAATATACATGAGTCATTTCAATATAGATTTGAAGCTGACTTGAAATAGTCTAGTAGTACATGCTCAAGACATGATCTCATACAGAGATATGTTCCAGAAAGATGTTAATTTCAAGTCCTGTTTTCCCAAGAAACCTTGCTGGTAGATACAGATATGAACCTATGTCTGTCTGGTTCAGGATTTTAAATGACTATTAGGGTCACTGCCTTAATGTGGTAGTAGAAGTCCTCCAAGAATTTCATTAAGTTTTATGCTTCTCTGGTGAGATAGAATGGAGAATGAGTTAAATTTTATTAAGTGGCATAAAGAAAATCTGACATTTATTATAAGCATTTTGTTGTATGATATGCATATTTGCTACTGATATTTTACAATTATTGTTTGTCAATATGCCAATTTGTAAAAAGTATTGGAGATTAAGCCTAAGCAGAATGAGATCACTATGGGGGTTACTGTAGTCATCCATCCTGAAGGGTGTGATGGTCTGAACTAGAAATACACAATGGGGATATTATTAAAAGGGATTCATTGTTGTTCAGTCACTAAGTCCTGTCTTTGACACCCATGTACTGCAGCATATTAGATATGATATTAGATAATGGATGAGCCTCTGTCCTCCACTCTCTCCCAGAATTTGCTGAAAATCAATATCCACTGAATAATTGATGCTTACACTCCAAGACTCTCAAGAGTCTACTCTAGCACCACAATTTGAAAGTTTTAGTTCTTCAGCACTCAGCTTTCTTTGTGACCCAACTCTCACAATCTGTACGTGACTATTGAAAAAAACACCAGGGCTCCAAAATCCCTGCAGATGGTGACTGCAGCCACAAGATTAAAAGATGCTTGCGTCTTAGAAGGAAAGGCATGACAAGCTTAGACAGCATATTGAAAAGTAGAGACATCACTTCTGATGGCTGACAAAGTCCATATAGTTAAGAGGGAAAAGCAATGCAATTCTCAAAGAGATTTACTAGATTTGAAGCTAGTGAAGTAGGTAACCCACAGTGTTATCCACTGAGCTGGAGAAGGCTGGTGAAAAGAGTTTGGGTGGGGATTTCAGACATGCAATAAGAGATAAGTAAGACTTCCCAATCAAAATATACATGAGTCATTTCAATATAGATTTGAAGCTGAATAGTGAAATCTGATCTTAGTGGTACAGATTTGAGGTCATCAATTTAGTGATGATATTTGAATCGACAAATTGTTAAGCAAAATGTGCAGAAAAGAAAAAAATATATATAGTCCATAGTAAATGCTATTATTTCAGCCTTCCCAGTTTCTATTACTTTATTCTTCTAGCCCAAGAATATGTGCTTGATCCAGACTGGACCAATTATAAGTAGTATACCAGTCTCTGATTATATTCATGAGTAAAAGGAGTAGGCATGTAAGTCAAATGAGAGCAATCAGAGTTAAAACTAGAGCTAGGGAAAAAGATTCTTTTGTGTTGCTGTGAGCCAGAAGTAGATAGTCTTTGGGGCAGGTCTGTATGGAGAGAGCAATACACCAAGGGAAGAGAGTGTAGCAAACAGAGATGCAGAAGGGAAGCTGTAAGATAGTCAAAATTAAAAGACACTTGCTCCTTGGAAAGAAAGTTATGACAAACCTAGACAGTGCATTGAAAAACAGAGACATCAGTTTGCTGACAAAGGTTCATAAAGTCAAAGCTATGGCTTTTCCAGTAGTCATGTATGGATGTGAGACTTGGACCATAAAGAAGGCTAAGCACTGAAGAATTGAAGCTTTCGAAATGTGGTATGAAGACTCTTGAGAGTCTCTTTCACTGCAAAGAGATCAAGCCAGTCAATCCTAAAGGAAATCAACCCTGAGTGTTCATTGGAAGGATTGATGCTGAAGCTGAAGCTCCAATACTCTGGCCACCTGATGTGAACAGTCAGCCCACTAGAAAAGACTCTGATGCTGGGAAAGATTGAAGGCATTAGGAGAAAAGGACGACAGAGGATAAAATGGTTAAATGCCATCACTCACTCAATGGACACGAGTTTGAGTCAACCTTGGGAGATAGTGAAGGACAGAGAACCCTGGCATACTGCAGTTCATGGGGTTGCAAACAGCTGGACCTAACTTAGCAACTAAACAACAGCAGTACTAGATCTGTAATACTCCTTCTTAATTATGTAACTTATAAATAAATAACAGACTGATAACAATAATAGTTTATCTTTAATAAGCAGAGCTATTTTATCAAAATGATCATTAAAGAAAATATTTTTTTCAAAGCCATGACAGTGTTCAAAATGAAGAATTTAAAGACTTTTTAACAACAAACAACATATAGCTTTAAATCACGTGGCATTAAGTGACTTGATCTTTGATGTTCTTTATATACACCAAGTAATATGCCACTGAAATCACAATTTAATTTTATTGCAATTAGCAGCATATTACATAGTAAACCTAAATTAGCCAGTTTCTTCAAATTTTCTTATAAAAAGCATGGGGAATTTGTTTTAATACTTAGATAAAAACAAACAAACTCCAAAGTTTTATTTAGCATGCTCTGTTTGTCATCCTGACAGTCCTAAGTGATGTTAAATTCACTAAAAATTTGGACCATTAGGGATTGTGGTGATGTCACAGTATTATTCTAAGGGGAAATTAAGCCATGCAAACTGCCTGGGTTTGGTTGAGTAGTTGGAAAAATCAATTTTTATTCCCAGTAAGATCATGCTAAAACAATAAACTACATTCCCACAAAATGGATTTATGTTAGGAAATACTACTTTATATACTGACTATGAAGGCTGGTTTAAAACTACAATAGAAAAAAAAAATCTCTATCTTGAAGTTATTCCAGATAGTAGCAGATAATTACCCTCATTGGAAGCTTTTAGTGGAATCCTTGTAAAGAAAATGACTTGCATAAATGGCTCTTTCTACTCACTTGTAGGTCATTTGGCCACTTCAATTTCACTCCTGGAGATTACATTCTAGAATATTGCTATGAGTTTTACCTTTATTTGCTTAGTTACATGAAGCAACTATTTTAGGCTTAAAATGATATGTCATTATTAATGATTCATATGGAATTTCATTAGGAAGTTGTAGTATGGTAAGACTCTTTTTTAGTATTACTCAATAAAACTTGTCTTGTGCTTTTAATTTTCTTTTGGCCAGAGACAGATTTCACAGAAAGTAAATTTATTATATTTACTATATTTTAGTTATGCGTCTATGGAAAGAGAATAAAGTTGCATCACATTTGTCACAGTACTCATTTCCTATGTACTTTTGACATCTATTTATTAAATATGCACCTTACATACTTTTAATAATAGGTAAGTAAATGTTCAAACTTAATATTTTAAACATGTTACTAACAATCTTCTATTATGTTGGTGCAATATACTAGATGATACTTTATTAATTTAAAATAAATCTAAGTACTTCTAATGTGCATATTGGCCAATTTGCAACTGTGATCTCCATGATGAGTTCTTCCAGGAAATGAGAGGTACATTATAATTTAAATGGAGTTGTAGATATGGTTGATTTTAATTTGTGACCTAGAGGATAATAGTTACTAGGTATAATAACCCACTAGTAATGGGGAAATTCAAGGCACATTTTTATAATGAGAAATCTAGTAATGGGAATTAAGCCAAGCTTGCATTGTCCTAAGTGATGTTAAATTCACTAAAAATTTGGACCATTAGGGATTGTGGTGATGTCACAGTATTATTCTAAGGGGAAATTAAGCCATGCAAACTGCCTGGGTTTGGTTGAGTAGTTGGAAAAATCAATTTTTATTCCCAGTAAGATCATGCTAAAACAATAAACTACATTCCCACAAAATGGATTTATGTTAGGAAATACTACTTTATATACTGACTATGAAGGCTGGTTTAAAACTACAATAGAAAAAAAAAATCTCTATCTTGAAGTTATTCCAGATAGTAGCAGATAATTACCCTCATTGGAAGCTTTTAGTGGAATCCTTGTAAAGAAAATGACTTGCATAAATGGCTCTTTCTACTCACTTGTAGGTCATTTGGCCACTTCAATTTCACTCCTGGAGATTACATTCTAGAATATTGCTATGAGTTTTACCTTTATTTGCTTAGTTACATGAAGCAACTATTTTAGGCTTAAAATGATATGTCATTATTAATGATTCATATGGAATTTCATTAGGAAGTTGTAGTATGGTAAGACTCTTTTTTAGTATTACTCAATAAAACTTGTCTTGTGCTTTTAATTTTCTTTTGGCCAGAGACAGATTTCACAGAAAGTAAATTTATTATATTTACTATATTTTAGTTATGCGTCTATGGAAAGAGAATAAAGTTGCATCACATTTGTCACAGTACTCATTTCCTATGTACTTTTGACATCTATTTATTAAATATGCACCTTACATACTTTTAATAATAGGTAAGTAAATGTTCAAACTTAATATTTTAAACATGTTACTAACAATCTTCTATTATGTTGGTGCAATATACTAGATGATACTTTATTAATTTAAAATAAATCTAAGTACTTCTAATGTGCATATTGGCCAATTTGCAACTGTGATCTCCATGATGAGTTCTTCCAGGAAATGAGAGGTACATTATAATTTAAATGGAGTTGTAGATATGGTTGATTTTAATTTGTGACCTAGAGGTTAATAGTTACTGGGTATAATAACCCACTAGTAATGGGGAAATTCAAGGCACATTTTTATAATGAGAAATCATAACCAGTTATGATTCAGGTTGATGATTTTTCTCTTTGCCATTCTGATCTGTTGCAATTTTGCCTTTATTTTATAGACTTCATACCTCTAGTATTTAAGGCAGATCTTTACTAGGCAACATTATAGAGCTAGTCTTTGATTTATAAAAAGGTTTATAATATCCAGTCTATTCAAGGCAGGGTTGTTTTTAAATGCTTGCTATTTTTAAATGTATGTTTCTATTATTTTTTATCATAACTCTTGTATTAATATAGTACTTTTTCCTCAGAATTATTTTAAATAATCAGAATTTCCAAGTTTTATTTATTTATTTAACTAAATTAAAATGCATGTTTCTCTAGACTGAAGAAAATTAGGAGCAGAGCTTTCCTTGTACAAAACTTTTTATTGTGTATCAGGACAAAACTAAAATTTATTACAGGATTAGAAACTAGCATCTCTAAGCTAAATGAGAATTACACAGTGAAATAACATAAAATCTGATCTTTATTCATCATTAACTGAATCAGAATTTAACCCTGAATTTAGAATAATGCAAATCAAAATATAGTCAAAAATTTAAAAGTGAAAAGACTTTTACTATGTAGAAGGGCTTTTACTCATGAGTAACAATGATAAAAACAAGGACAATATATTTTTTTAGCTTCCCTGGTTCTCAGTGAGAAAGAATCTGTCTGCTTATGCAGGATATGTGGGTTCAATTCCTGGATCAGAAAGATCCCCTGGAGAAGGAAATGGCAACCCACTCCAATATTCTTTCTTAGGCAATTCTATGAACAGAGGAGCTTGTCAGGCTGCAGCCCATAGGGTCACAAAGAGTCGGTCATGACTGAGCACACATGCTCAACATTAATACATTTTTTAGCAATTATACTGTTATATAATAGATAATTACTCTTTCAGTGATTACCATGTAGTCTTCTAGTATATCTTTGTTACCTACCAGGTGAGACAGATATTGCAATTATATTCATGTTAAAATGAGAAACGAGTGATTTAAAAAAATTAAACTAGTCAAAGTCACTATGAAGTCAATTTAAGTCTGTGGCCTCAAATTCCGTGTTTTATAAACCACTTTTCTTTGAGCTGTTTTGCTTTTTTTTTTTTTTTTTGATAATCTGTTTCAGACCTACTGAGTCAGAATGTCTGGTTGTGGCACATGGTAATCTACATTTGAATGTGTGTATTAGAATTCATTTTTCTTACATATGGTAGCTTGCAGAAAACAGGAAGTATCAATAAGTCATTAACTGAGTCTAATTTACTTCAAATAATGTATTAATCAATAGAACTGTAAATAACCCAACAGTAGAGGGAAGATAAACTGCCTATTTTGGTAGAAAAATGCCTATTTTCAATGATACCTAAAATGGTGAATCCTTTTGACAATAATTTTGTTGAAATTTGCCTCTTCTGGTTCTAAATGAATACTCTACAACCTTAGCTTTGGGTGTTCCTACTCTTTAGCCGTTCATGTGTCAATAATCTGAGTGAGGAAATGTTTGAAGGAAAAATAGCATGTGCTACAAAAATCCACTCCATTCCTGGTTACTTAGAACACTCCCTTCAGTGTTCTCTGCAGAACTTGGTAGGCACTATTCTTGCTTTTCAATATATCACAGCATTTACAGGTATTTAGACTTTCTTTAATATCATCATTTCTTTCTTGAGTTTTAAATAGCTATAATAGGTGAAACAAATATGTTTACTCAAGGCCTTTGATATTTTAATAAAATAATGTTTGTTTACCAGAAAAATCATCTATTATGGAGGAATTTAAAATAAATTAAAATATGGAAATATGAAAGCAGGTATTTACATGCTGAGTGTTTGAAATAAAGATGAAAGAAATATTCAATCTGTGTCAGATTTTAAACAGCTTCAGTCAAATTGTTGAGTTTCGGCTTAGTGGAATCCTGAGAAAATATTCAAATTATTAGGTTATATTGGTTAATTTACGATAGCTTCAATATAAGTGACTTTTGTAAGGGTAAAGATCACACTTTAAAAATATAATGAACATAAAACAAAAAATACGAGGTTAAAAAATAATTTCAATATTGTGAATCATTTCACAATAAGCTATTCCCTATCAATACACCTATATGGGCAGTTGACTACTTCCCACCCACTGAGAAGACTTCAGTCAAAGCAAATAGCTCCTTCAGAAAAGACTAATTTGCTCAGCTTCTCAAATCTTTCAGAGGAACAAGCACTAAACAAACCAGTAGCACTAAAAATAAATAAATAAATAAATACTTTGATATTACCTGAGGAAAAGAGGTTCATTGTAAAATATGTAAAGAAAATATAGGCAAAAGGAAAAAATCAGACTCACCTACAGCCCACTAAATAGATATGAAGATCACTGCTTGGTATATATTAATCCTCCGCCTTTTCCCTCTACACTCCAGGACTAATGGAGAGTGATAATGTCTATTCTTCACTTTACAGTTGGTCTTATATTTTTCCATGTCATAAAACAGTCTTATGTAACTCTGTTTTTGATGGCATTATTGTATTCCCCAATGGGTTTTTTTTTTTAAAGAATAGCAATAAAATAACTTATTGTTGAACATAACAACCACAGGACAGAGGAAATAAAATATATGCCATGGAACAGTGGGTTAATTTCTGCCAAGCTAAATGACCTCAGCTGTGCTACTTTGTACAGTAACTTCCTTAAGTGAATATGTAGATAACGGTTTACTGTCTCATGGAGTTGTTGTGAGCATGGGGTGAGTTAATACCTCTTTAGCACAGTAACAGGAACATGAAATGGCTCAGTAAATATTAGATGTTATGAAAGTGATTATTATCACATGATACCTTCCTAGAAGTAGAATTCTGAGTCAAAGATAATGTATAATTTTTTAGTTTTTTATGCCTGTCATAGACATAGACAAATTATATATGCATGACCCCTGGAGAATACATATAACTCCCTGAAGAAGGAAATGACAACCCACTCCAGTATTATTGCCTGGGAAATCCCATGGACAGTGGAGTCTGGTGGGAAACAGTCCATGGGATTACAAAGAGTTGGATACAACTTAGCCACAAAACAACAACTCTGCATTGTATTGAAAAATTTGAAAATCAAAAACATTAATATCTTCTGACAGTATTCTAACCTGATTTTAGCTTCCCTATTAAGCCCCGTTATTTCTGTAGTAACTCTATAATTAATATATGTTACACACACAATACATGTCAGACATTCTGATAAGTAATTTGCACATATTATTTACTGCATTATTACATGGAGTAGATTGGTATTCTATTAATTGCTTGTTTTTCAAATCAGGCATACAAAGTTTAAGAGGTGTTCAGTTCCACAGATCTAGAGTTGGCAGGGTTGGGTCTTCTTGCCCTCCTATGACCTCTGCTGCACTACAGCATCCTGACACCTTGGGAAACAGAGATAAAAGTAGTAAATGATGAAGAAAGGGTGTTAACGCCAGGAAATGGAAGAAATCTTTGAGGTAATTTGACTCAAATGATTCACTTTTTCCATCAGTGGACTTAATTGAGGATCAGAGTAATTAAATATTTTGCCTGACATGTCATCTAGGTAAGAAATCCAAGAATTTATATTAAGATTATTGCATGTAGATATGACATATTTAGTTAATATTTTTGAACTTGGAATTAAAATATCTGGATATATTTAAATTAATTATTTGTATGACAATCTCTAGTCTTATTCTTTATGTTTATATGCTTTTAATCTTAAAAGTTGGTAATTTATTACTCTGTTATTGTCTACTTTAAGAGAAGATGCAAATAAGCTATCCAATATTTAAGATGATTATTAGCTTCACTAATCATAGGAAAGGAGGCAGAAATTCTATCCCCTGTATATTCTTAGCTGTAACTATGCTCTCTACTCTGCACAATATCCATCCACATATTTTGCCTCAGCCACTAAGCTTGTGAATAATGTTAATACAACCATTTCCATACATAAATGCAACTTCCAGATAGCTTAATACATGCACCCATACTAGCAGGTTTATTTTTCTTCCTTCTTTTAGAATCAATACCATGAGTGTCAACAGAGCCTACTAAGGCTTTAAGAACATTCATTGCTTTTCAGAGCTGGAGCCATAAAGAAAATATCAACAAGGTCCTCAGCAGAATCATTATTCTCAGTCTTTTTAATATACCCTGGTTCTCATATTAGAGGAATAATACATTTACAGGTAAACTAACAATATGTGTTCTGTGCCAGGGCAGAAAAAGATGGAATGAAAGGGGCAGTAAGTAGAGTCCAACTCCTTTCTTCTGGTGGTAATGGGAAACAGCACATCATCACTTCCCCACCTCTTCTGGCCTTCCCTTGGTTGCTTCTCCCTCCATCTACCATGTCACCTTAAGTTTGTTTCAGGGCTAGCTCTGTGTAGCAGAACAGAGTAGGAAAATGGAGAAACAAACACTGACTTCCTATGGAAATTTCCTAGGGCTAAGCTCTGTGACAACTTTTCTTGCCCTCCTATGACCTCTGCTGCACTACAGCATCCTGACACCTTGGGAAACAGAGATAAAAGTAGTAAATGATGAAGAAAGGGTGTTAACGCCAGGAAATGGAAGAAATCTTTGAGGTAATTTGACTCAAATGATTCACTTTTTCCATCAGTGGACTTAATTGAGGATCAGAGTAATTAAATATTTTGCCTGACATGTCATCTAGGTAAGAAATCCAAGAATTTATATTAAGATTATTGCATGTAGATATGACATATTTAGTTAATATTTTTGAACTTGGAATTAAAATATCTGGATATATTTAAATTAATTATTTGTATGACAATCTCTAGTCTTATTCTTTATGTTTATATGCTTTTAATCTTAAAAGTTGGTAATTTATTACTCTGTTATTGTCTACTTTAAGAGAAGATGCAAATAAGCTATCCAATATTTAAGATGATTATTAGCTTCACTAATCATAGGAAAGGAGGCAGAAATTCTATCCCCTGTATATTCTTAGCTGTAACTATGCTCTCTACTCTGCACAATATCCATCCACATATTTTGCCTCAGCCACTAAGCTTGTGAATAATGTTAATACAACCATTTCCATACATAAATGCAACTTCCAGATAGCTTAATACATGCACCCATACTAGCAGGTTTATTTTTCTTCCTTCTTTTAGAATCAATACCATGAGTGTCAACAGAGCCTACTAAGGCTTTAAGAACATTCATTGCTTTTCAGAGCTGGAGCCATAAAGAAAATATCAACAAGGTCCTCAGCAGAATCATTATTCTCAGTCTTTTTAATATACCCTGGTTCTCATATTAGAGGAATAATACATTTACAGGTAAACTAACAATATGTGTTCTGTGCCAGGGCAGAAAAAGATGGAATGAAAGGGGCAGTAAGTAGAGTCCAACTCCTTTCTTCTGGTGGTAATGGGAAACAGCACATCATCACTTCCCCACCTCTTCTGGCCTTCCCTTGGTTGCTTCTCCCTCCATCTACAATGTCACCTTAAGTTTGTTTCCAGGGCTAGCTCTGTGTAGCAGAACAGAGTAGGAAAATGGAGAAACAAACACTGACTTCCCTATGGAAATTTCCTTGAACTCTGGAAGAAATTCTAAATGTAATCATCACATTGAATTCAGTATTTTCTAATTCTTTTTTCTCTATTTCATTTGATTTATCCTCAGTGAACAGGTACTTGGGAAGAGAAAGAATGATCTATCAGGATCAACAGGTAAACCTGAGTGCAGGTTGATATTTATAATTCCCCTGCAGTTAAGTCTATATTATCACCAGCTCTTCCTGCTGATTAGTCTGAAAGATATCTTCTGCCCAGCATTTCTGTAGCTTCAGAACAGAGCTTTTCCCATTTGTTTTGATTTGCTGTGTTTTTTATTCTTTAGTTTGATCTTTTTGGTTTTTCATTTCACTTTTTTTTTTGTCTTTTCGCATTACAACATCCTCCTTTCAAATTCTCATAAACCTGTTTACTGATTTGATCACTTTTTTCCTGCTGCAACCTCACTGAATCTTTACTTCAAGCCAAGATCCCCAAGGACATTTTTACAAAGAACTGTACAAACTGGTGTTCTTTTATGGGACTGAGGTTGGAACACTTATAGCATATAAGCAGATCTATGCTAATTCACTCTACTAACTTTCAGTGAATGTTTGTCTATACACTAAGCACTGTGCTAGGTGTTAAAGAATGAAGAAGAATTGATACTGTCTTCTGTTTTGGGAACCCTAAACTCCCTGTCGTCTTTCTAACATTCAAGAAGAACGGGCAGTCACAGTATCTTCTTAGGAAATGGACATTCAGCAGACATCATTATTCTCAGTTCATTATTTTAATAAAAAAACAACAAGGTCCTCAGCAGAATCATTATTCTCAGTCTTTTTAATATACCCTGGTTCTCATATTAGAGGAATAATACATTTACAGGTAAACTAACAATATGTGTTCTGTGCCAGGGCAGAAAAAGATGGAATGAAAGGGGCAGTAAGTAGAGTCCAACTCCTTTCTTCTGGTGGTAATGGGAAACAGCACATCATCACTTCCCCACCTCTTCTGGCCTTCCCTTGGTTGCTTCTCCCTCCATCTACAATGTCACCTTAAGTTTTTTTCCCAGGGCTAGCTCTGTGTAGCAGAACAGAGTAGGAAAATGGAGAAACAAACACTGACTTCCCTATGGAAATTTCCTTGAACTCTGGAAGAAATTCTAAATGTAATCATCACATTGAATTCAGTATTTTCTAATTCTTTTTTCTCTATTTCATTTGATTTATCCTCAGTGAACAGGTACTTGGGAAGAGAAAGAATGATCTATCAGGATCAACAGGTAAACCTGAGTGCAGGTTGATATTTATAATTCCCCTGCAGTTAAGTCTATATTATCACCAGCTCTTCCTGCTGATTAGTCTGAAAGATATCTTCTGCCCAGCATTTCTGTAGCTTCAGAACAGAGCTTTTCCCATTTGTTTTGATTTGCTGTGTTTTTTATTCTTTAGTTTGATCTTTTTGGTTTTTCATTTCACTTTTTTTTTTGTCTTTTCGCATTACAACATCCTCCTTTCAAATTCTCATAAACCTGTTTACTGATTTGATCACTTTTTTCCTGCTGCAACCTCACTGAATCTTTACTTCAAGCCAAGATCCCCAAGGACATTTTTACAAAGAACTGTACAAACTGGTGTTCTTTTATGGGACTGAGGTTGGAACACTTATAGCATATAAGCAGATCTATGCTAATTCACTCTACTAACTTTCAGTGAATGTTTGTCTATACACTAAGCACTGTGCTAGGTGTTAAAGAATGAAGAAGAATTGATACTGTCTTCTGTTTTGGGAACCCTAAACTCCCTGTCGTCTTTCTAACATTCAAGAAGAACGGGCAGTCACAGTATCTTCTTAGGGAAATGGACATTCCCGCAGACAAAAATTCAACCTTAAGGATTCATAAGCTAAAAAGTAAAGCATATAGCACCAAGGGGTGTGAAAAGAAGCTCCATGTTCTATGTCCACCTATACCTGTGTCCAATTTCCAGGGATGTGGCTGACAAGAGCAGATGTTCAAAAACTATTAAAGGTACTGATTCTGAGTATCATCTGGAACCAGAATAAATGGAGAACACTGTACACTGACTAACTCAGAAATGACAGTTGGAGATCTGCTTTACATTAAAGACAGAAACACATACATGATGTGTAAAAGAACATTTCGTTCAGAGTTTAGATATTATTTTAGTACAGATGTGAGTCAACAGAAGAGATGGCCATTTTCTGAATATGCTTATTTGAAAACAGTGACACTTGTGTTTAGTTACCAAGTTGTGTCTGACTCTTTGCAACCCTATGCACCACAGAATACCAGGCTTCCCTGTCCCTTACCATGTCCCAGAGTTTGCCCCAGTTCACGTCCATTGAATCGGTAATGCCATTCAATCATTTCATCCTCTGTTACCCTCTTCTCCTTCTGCCTTCAATCTTGTCTAACATCAAGGTCTTTTCCAGTGAGTCAGCTGTATGTGTCAGGTGGGCTTTGACTTCAGCATCAGTCCTTCCAAGGAATATTCAAGGTTGGTTTCCTCTAGGATTGACTCGTTTGATCACCTTGCTGTCCAAAGGACTCTCCAGAGTGTTCTACAGCACCACAGTTCAAAATCATCAGCTCTTCAGCTCTCTGCCTTCTCTGTGATCCAACTCTCACATCTAAACATGACTACTGGAAAGACCATAGCCTTGACAATTTGAATCTGTGATGTCTTTTTTTTTTTTTTTTTTTTTAATACATTGTCTGGGATTATCATAGCTTTTCTTCCAACGAGCTACTGTGTTCTAATTTCATGGCTGCAGTCACCATTCAATGTGATTTTAGAGCCCAAGAAGAGGAAATCTGTCACTGCTTCCACATTTTCCCCTTCAGCTTGCTATGAAATGGTGGGACCAGATGCCATGATCTTAGTTTTCTGAATGTTGAGTTTTAAGCTGATTGTTTTTTTTTTCTCTTCTTCTTTCACCTCCATCAAGATACTGTTTACTTCCTCCTCACTTTCTGCCATAAAGGTGGTATCATCTGCGTATCTGAGGTTGTTGTTATTTCTTCTAGCAATCCTGATTCCAGCTTATAACTCACCCAGGCCAGAATTGTACATGATGTGCTCTGCATATAAGTTAAATAAGCAGGGTGACAACATACAGTCTTGATGTACTACTTTCTCAATTTTGAACCAGTCAGTTGTTCCATGTAATGTTCTAATGGTTGCTGCTTGACCTTCATACAGGTTTCTCAGGACACAGGAAATATGTTCTGGTATTCCCATTTCTTTAAAAGAGTTTTCCAAAGTTTGTTAACATCCACACAATCAAAGGCTTTAGGGTAGTCGGTGAAACAGAAGTAGATGTTTTTCTCAATTTCCTTTTCTTTGTCTATGATCCAGTGAATGTTGGCAATTTGATCTCAGGTTCTTCTGCCTTTTCTAAACCCAGCTTGAACATCTGGAAGTTCTCAGTTCATATATTGCTGAGTTCTCACTTGAAGGATTTTGAGCATAACATTACTAGCATGGGAGTTGAGAGAAACTGTCTGGTAGTTTGTACATTCTTTAGTACTGCCCTTCTTGGGAACTGGGTTGAATATTGACCTTTTCCAGTCCTGTAGCTACTGCTGGGTTTTCCAAATTCGCTGACATATTAAGTGCAGCACTTTCATAGAATCATCTTTTAGGATTTTTAATAGCTCTACTGAAATTCTAATTCTATTATCACTAGCTTTATTGGCAGCAGTGTGCTTGTATATATTATAAGCAACCTAATATAAAAATTTATATCAAACTCATTTATTCTATAAGAAGAAGGACTCAAGTCTTCATGAAGGTAGAACATTAATAAAAAAAAAAGGTACAGTGTGCTAAATGAAAGCAAAGGAACTATGGGAATTTTTAAAATGGATGTACTTAATTGTATTTTTTGGCATGTCTTTGCTATGAACATTTTTACTTTAGGCCAAGAGTAGGTATGGAAAAATATGCAGATATTCACAGAAGTTACCTTTTCCTTTACTCTGTTTTTAAATGAATGTGTCAAGAAGAAAAACTAAAAGAGGGGATTTGAAGAGTTAATATGGCAATTTGATCAAAAGGCATTATGCCAAAATAGCACTTTGTGTAAACAACTTAAGAATGGCACATTCAAACAATGGGGACAGCTGAAAGCCAAGGAAGGTAGAAATTTTATTTTGGAACATGTAACCATGACATTGTTATTGGAGAAGCAGTGGGCTTAGATGATTATGCTTTTGTGCAATCAGTAGATGTGGTGGTTTAATTTGGAGTAAAAGCATGAAGTCAGCCTGAGGTTATCAGAGTGGGTTTTAGGCTCTCTTCCAAGTTCTAATACTAAGAATAAATGGTATGTGCTGACTAAGTGGGAGAAACAACAAGGATAATGCTTTTAACAGACAAAAAATATGTTTTTGAGATCACCTTCTCATGGATAAAACAATCACTATTGCAGAGTGTCCATTGAAAACTACAAAATTAAATTAATGTAAGATCTGTGAAGAAGGGGAAATGTATTTGCAAAATCTCAAGCCTCCTCTGTGCAACCCTAAATGCCCCTAGGTGCTGTACACTTGAATGAAAAACAACATTTTTGTCACAGACAATTTGATACAACTAATATGAGGTACCTATGAGATGCAAAGGACAATTCAAAATGGAAAAAAAGTACAAACTCATGAGACATCTCTGATCTTACCTCAAGTTTGCATCTCACGCCAACTCTCAGAGCCTCCCTCCTCTCTCTTGATGAGCAGAAACCATGGAATAATAATATTTTTGTATAATTACTCAAACCCTGGAAGAATAACTATTTATAAAATATTAAGAAATATGTGTGACTATTTTTATTATTTAAGTGTGAAGAAGAATTCTGATGGTAGAAGCAACTTTATGAAAGCTAGCAACTGAGATCAGCTGGTTCACAGCTTAAAACAGTTCATGGCAGCTGATCATGGGCATCAATTTGTAACTCCTTATTCAGAGACAAATCATGATGATAGCTCAGCATCCTCCATGTTTATAATATTTAGAGCAAGTCAATTAGTACACATTACAAATCAGGCTGTACCCCTTTTTCTTCCTCTCCCCCTTTCTCTATCCCTAATCCACAGAGATGACTGTTAAATATTTACCAGCACATCAAAAGATGGGACCATTATAACTGGTTTAGACTTATCAGGATTTACCCTTGAGCAGTGAGTTATGTGTGAGGTGTACTATTAGCAAAGTTTAGGTTCTTAGACATTTAAAATGATGAATGAGTGTTAAACAGTTGAACATTGTCTACTATTATAGCATAGAGATCAAGAACAGAGATAATTTCAACGTATTCTGGACTAGGTTTGCACATTTGAGTTACCATATTCAATTCTTGAGACTCCATTTTAAATATTACACTGATTAACCGGGGGACTGAGATGAAGATAAATAAAAGGTGCAATCTCTAGAACTCCTGACACATAAATGATTATGTAAGAATATGTGCATACTTAGAATGAAACAGAAAAGTATCAAAAAGAATATAGTATGTTCCTCAGTACTCAAAGGTGCACCATTGAGAAGAGTGCTTTGACCTTTTCTGAAGAGTAAGGCTGGAATGTGTACATACACAGTCATGGAAACCAAGATGCATTCTTAATAACTTAGGGGTCATTAACAGCATAATCATTATGGACTTGACTAGTTCTAACTCATTAGAAATATTTTTTTTGTTTTTCTAACCATGTATAATTTAATAGCTGCCATCACTTATTATATTTTTGAAAATATGATACCATCTTTAAATTAAATAAGAAAAAGGCATGATTTAACTTCATAAATCTCTTTATAATCTATTCACATTAACTCTTATAATTATTTGCATTAACAATTCAATGAGAAAAAAATCTTTAAACTTGTATAAACACATAAGTGTCCACAGTTTTAAATTCTTTAAACTTGTATGAAAGCTAGCAACTGAGATCAGCTGGTTCACAGCTTAAAACAGTTCATGGCAGCTGATCATGGGCATCAATTTGTAACTCCTTATTCAGAGACAAATCATGATGATAGCTCAGCATCCTCCATGTTTATAATATTTAGAGCAAGTCAATTAGTACACATTACAAATCAGGCTGTACCCCTTTTTCTTCCTCTCCCCCTTTCTCTATCCCTAATCCACAGAGATGACTGTTAAATATTTACCAGCACATCAAAAGATGGGACCATTATAACTGGTTTAGACTTATCAGGATTTACCCTTGAGCAGTGAGTTATGTGTGAGGTGTACTATTAGCAAAGTTTAGGTTCTTAGACATTTAAAATGATGAATGAGTGTTAAACAGTTGAACATTGTCTACTATTATAGCATAGAGATCAAGAACAGAGATAATTTCAACGTATTCTGGACTAGGTTTGCACATTTGAGTTACCATATTCAATTCTTGAGACTCCATTTTAAATATTACACTGATTAACCGGGGGACTGAGATGAAGATAAATAAAAGGTGCAATCTCTAGAACTCCTGACACATAAATGATTATGTAAGAATATGTGCATACTTAGAATGAAACAGAAAAGTATCAAAAAGAATATAGTATGTTCCTCAGTACTCAAAGGTGCACCATTGAGAAGAGTGCTTTGACCTTTTCTGAAGAGTAAGGCTGGAATGTGTACATACACAGTCATGGAAACCAAGATGCATTCTTAATAACTTAGGGGTCATTAACAGCATAATCATTATGGACTTGACTAGTTCTAACTCATTAGAAATATTTTTTTTGTTTTTCTAACCATGTATAATTTAATAGCTGCCATCACTTATTATATTTTTGAAAATATGATACCATCTTTAAATTAAATAAGAAAAAGGCATGATTTAACTTCATAAATCTCTTTATAATCTATTCACATTAACTCTTATAATTATTTGCATTAACAATTCAATGAGAAAAAAATCTTTAAACTTGTATAAAAACACATAAGTGTCCACAGTTTCTTGTGTAAGCCATTTCCATGTTAACTAGGACTGAATATTTTTTATATTAACACTGAGGAACACTGCAGGTTAGAGCAAGCATATTTTTACATACTGTTCCTGTCAGTACACTGAGCGAAAGAAAAATGCTTTAGGATGATCATTACTGCACGCAAGAAACCAATCCCACACTCAGGACTGGGAAGGCGGTTCTTTACCCCAGCCTCTCATTAGCATTTCCTTTGTATTCTCATGGCAGTAACAGTAACTCATGAAATTTGTTCTCCCTTTGGCTTGAGGTGTTTGTCATTCCACTTTTGTAAGTGAGGTAAATGAAAAGTACAACAAATAAACATACCGTCTTAACAAAATAACACCACTACACATATAATTACCCACATTGATTACTTATATTTTGATTAAGAAAAATACATCTACTTTTACTTGTTTAAATCACAAACTAAGTGACAAAATGAACATGATTTACAGAGGCACAGTTATAGCAGCCCATTTCAATTAAGAGAATTTGGGATTTAAATAAGCTTTTAGTTTGATAATATATTTCTTTCTCTGCCTATTATACTCAAATAAGAAAATAAGGAAGTGTACCTTTTTCACATTTTCATTTGAAATCAACGAACAGCATGCAAGAATCTGTTGATTCCATTCAGACCCACATATAAGCAGGGTGCTATGGAGTAAATACACGGTCAGCTGTGCTGTTTACTCCCAGTGGTAAGGGCAAACAAGGGCTCTGCATTTCATTAAATCTATTTATACTTGAATTTAGCATCTGAATAAGGAAATACTGGAGCTAAGAATCAAATAACTTAGAATCAAGTTCAGAATCTACAAAATTATGAGAGGACATCACTTCAACACACAAAATTCTCAGTTGTACTAGACAGAATAGAAAATATAGCTGTCTTACCTTTCTTTGATGTTTGAACATCAAATAAGATGTTTACTATTATATGCAATTCTAGTTTTAAGATATAAATGTGGGGCTTCTGTGGTGGTCCAGTGGGTAAAGACACCGCCTTGCAGTGCAAGGGGCACCAGTTCGATCCCTGGCATGATTCAAAACCATTAACTCTTATAATTATTTGCATTAACAATTCAATGAGAAAAAAATCTTTAAACTTGTATAAAAACACATAAGTGTCCACAGTTTCTTGTGTAAGCCATTTCCATGTTAACTAGGACTGAATATTTTTTATATTAACACTGAGGAACACTGCAGGTTAGAGCAAGCATATTTTTACATACTGTTCCTGTCAGTACACTGAGCGAAAGAAAAATGCTTTAGGATGATCATTACTGCACGCAAGAAACCAATCCCACACTCAGGACTGGGAAGGCGGTTCTTTACCCCAGCCTCTCATTAGCATTTCCTTTGTATTCTCATGGCAGTAACAGTAACTCATGAAATTTGTTCTCCCTTTGGCTTGAGGTGTTTGTCATTCCACTTTTGTAAGTGAGGTAAATGAAAAGTACAACAAATAAACATACCGTCTTAACAAAATAACACCACTACACATATAATTACCCACATTGATTACTTATATTTTGATTAAGAAAAATACATCTACTTTTACTTGTTTAAATCACAAACTAAGTGACAAAATGAACATGATTTACAGAGGCACAGTTATAGCAGCCCATTTCAATTAAGAGAATTTGGGATTTAAATAAGCTTTTAGTTTGATAATATATTTCTTTCTCTGCCTATTATACTCAAATAAGAAAATAAGGAAGTGTACCTTTTTCACATTTTCATTTGAAATCAACGAACAGCATGCAAGAATCTGTTGATTCCATTCAGACCCACATATAAGCAGGGTGCTATGGAGTAAATACACGGTCAGCTGTGCTGTTTACTCCCAGTGGTAAGGGCAAACAAGGGCTCTGCATTTCATTAAATCTATTTATACTTGAATTTAGCATCTGAATAAGGAAATACTGGAGCTAAGAATCAAATAACTTAGAATCAAGTTCAGAATCTACAAAATTATGAGAGGACATCACTTCAACACACAAAATTCTCAGTTGTACTAGACAGAATAGAAAATATAGCTGTCTTACCTTTCTTTGATGTTTGAACATCAAATAAGATGTTTACTATTATATGCAATTCTAGTTTTAAGATATAAATGTGGGGCTTCTGTGGTGGTCCAGTGGGTAAAGACACCGCCTTGCAGTGCAAGGGGCACCAGTTCGATCCCTGGCATGGGAAGACCCCACGTGCCACGGAGCAACTGGACTGATGTGTCCAACAACTGATCAGGAGCTCTGGAGCACAAGCAGCCAGAACTGGTGCTCTGCAGCGACAGAGGCCACTGTGATGGGAAGCCCACACAGGCCAAAGAACAAAGATGGATGAAAATAGATAAATGAAGGACCAAAAAAAGTGTCCAGGAAAAAAAAAAAGAATACTGGAGTTGGTTGCCCTTCCTTTCTCCAGGCGATCTTCACAACACAAGGATCAAACCCAGGTCTCCTGCATTTGCAGGTGAATTCTTTACCATCTGATGCACCAGGGGCTATGGGAAGTTATATTGATTAGATACTGTAGGTGGTCAAGCAAATGTGTTTTACTGTACATCAGGAGTAGCTTTCTTCATTTACCCCTGAGAAGTGGCTTCTTCAGTCACAGAGAAACTACAGACAGTCATAGGTATGTGCTTTAATACTTTTAAATGCTTAAAGTATATCTTACTTACAGAAAGATTAGAATTTTTGAATATATTTTTATTTCAAAAATATGTTTTATTTTAGGGCAGACAGAATATTGCCCAATCTAAATTTACATTCTCTAAATTAGGGGGAAAAGGAGAAAAGTACTGTTGAGGTACAGTGTGGTTTTACATTTTATGGTATGCTTTATGCGGCAAGATGGGCATATATTCATGAGCCTAACCATGACTTCAGGGCAGGAGCCAATCTTTCAGAGAACATTGAGAAATGAAGTCTTAGAAATGTCACGTGCATATATTTCCTCTTCTTTCCCTTCCTTTTCTTTTTCTATAGAAAAACTGATAAAAAGATATTTGTGAACAATCATAACAAATCCTGTTTATGGATGGTGTATCTTACAAAAATTAACAAAAGCAATTCAGTATCAAAGAAGATTATGGTCATACTAAGTACATTTTCTGTATTAGTGCTTCCCTCAAGTCATAAGTATCAGAATATACATTCACTAAGTTTTTTGAGAAGTTACAAAACTGAATAGAATTTCTTAGAGAGTTTGATGTCAAGGATTAGATTACCAATTGCAATTCATTAGACTAATTCTGAAGAAATAACTAGATTACCCTCCACACAGTGGGTAAAGACACCGCCTTGCAGTGCAAGGGCACCAGTTCGATCCCTGGCATGGGAAGACCCCACGTGCCACGGAGCAACTGGACTGATGTGTCCAACAACTGATCAGGAGCTCTGGAGCACAAGCAGCCAGAACTGGTGCTCTGCAGCGACAGAGGCCACTGTGATGGGAAGCCCACACAGGCCAAAGAACAAAGATGGATGAAAATAGATAAATGAAGGACCAAAAAAAGTGTCCAGGAAAAAAAAAAAGAATACTGGAGTTGGTTGCCCTTCCTTTCTCCAGGCGATCTTCACAACACAAGGATCAAACCCAAGTCTCCTGCATTTGCAGGTGAATTCTTTACCATCTGATGCACCAGGGGCTATGGGAAGTTATATTGATTAGATACTGTAGGTGGTCAAGCAAATGTGTTTTACTGTACATCAGGAGTAGCTTTCTTCATTTACCCCTGAGAAGTGGCTTCTTCAGTCACAGAGAAACTACAGACAGTCATAGGTATGTGCTTTAATACTTTTAAATGCTTAAAGTATATCTTACTTACAGAAAGATTAGAATTTTTGAATATATTTTTATTTCAAAAATATGTTTTATTTTAGGGCAGACAGAATATTGCCCAATCTAAATTTACATTCTCTAAATTAGGGGGAAAAGGAGAAAAGTACTGTTGAGGTACAGTGTGGTTTTACATTTTATGGTATGCTTTATGCGGCAAGATGGGCATATATTCATGAGCCTAACCATGACTTCAGGGCAGGAGCCAATCTTTCAGAGAACATTGAGAAATGAAGTCTTAGAAATGTCACGTGCATATATTTCCTCTTCTTTCCCTTCCTTTTCTTTTTCTATAGAAAAACTGATAAAAAGATATTTGTGAACAATCATAACAAATCCTGTTTATGGATGGTGTATCTTACAAAAATTAACAAAAGCAATTCAGTATCAAAAGAGATTATGGTCATACTAAGTACATTTTCTGTATTAGTGCTTCCCTCAAGTCATAAGTATCAGAATATAAATTCACTAAGTTTTTTGAGAAGTTACAAAACTGAATAGAATTTCTTAGAGAGTTTGATGTCAAGGATTAGATTACCAATTGCAATTCAGTTTTTAGACTAATTCTGAAGAAATAACTAGATTACCCTCCACACAGTGTTTCCATGAGGTGACAGCAATCTCTTTACTTTTGTAAGATGCCCCCAAGATACTCCATCAAAAATCAGCAATATAACATATGAAGATTTGAATCCTGATTTCTTGAGTTAGCATTTCTCATTATCACTATCAGCAGGTAGGAGTCTATCATTTACTGCTTAATTCAAGTTAATCAAACTTTCTCAGCCAAATTAATAATGTCACTTTTGGACAACAGCCATCTTATTTGTAGGCCTCACCTTGCTTCCTTTGAAATGCTTATTAATATGTATTTCTTCAATACATCCAAATCCCATTCTCCTTTTCTGAGTCCAAAAAGATTTCTAGGTATTTTTATTGAGGTTGTTCATTGTGCAAGAAATGTTTCATACTTAGAAGCCAGAATTAGAAATCTATTACTCTACTTATTAATTTAATTTAAGATTTTAGTATCTACTTCATATATATTACATTGAAAAAGAAGTAGAAACATGTAAGACCCAAAGCATGTAATATACAGTTTTACAGCTGGCAGTTTTAAAATCCAGTCACAGAGAAAAGCCTCATAAACAATGTGTATCTAACTCAATATGTTAAGTATCTGATCATAAATGTAGTCAATATATGTGACAATTTTCAAATATTTACGTAGAGGGCTAAAATAGCTTGAAGGTCATTTTGTAAAAAGATTTGAAAAAACTTAGCCCATTTATTTGACAACTTTAGATACTGAATAGATATTTATTAATTGTAATTGTATCCTCATACCCAATGCCTTAATTGCCCAGATTTAGTAAAATACCCTATTTTCTGCCATTAGGTTTCAGGAACATAGGGGAAATTATACATGCCTGGCGATTGAATATGCTGAAAACAGGTTTACTAATCAGATACAGCCACATTCCAAGCACAGTCACTTGACATTTACCCTGAAGGCCTATAACTTTCAGGTTTCCCAGGTGAGTGACATTCAGAATGTAACTGGTCATTGAATTTTCCGAGCTCGTATTATTTTTTAAATGTGGCTATATTAACAGAATAACAAGAAATAAATGTATTTTTGCAACTTCCATTTTCAGTCTACACTTAAATCTGCAAATTAAAGACTGTTTGGAAATCCTATACTATCCTTTCCATTAGAAATATGCCTGAAGGCTGCCAAGTGATTGGAACATCCAATGTGTCCAATAAATAATAGATGGGCATATTGACTATCATTAATGTGGACCTAGTCTTCCTTTAGGATATGGAAAAGTGTTCAATTATTAATTTTAAAATTACATTCAAGAAATAAACAGTCTTTTAGTTTCAATCAGATGATCCTAGAAGATCTATTGTTAAAAGATTATTTTTCTAATGTGTCTTTCTATAATTGTCTCAAATAACTCCTTGCATTATCTTCTTGTCTTTGTATTTGGAATCTCCTAAATTCTAGGTCCTTCATGTCCTTTGACGTGATATGTTTTAAATATAGGATGTTACAAATCATATGCATGTAGGTGTTTCTTTTTTACTTACAATGGAAATCTTTGCATTTTGTATTGTGAGAAAGTTAAATTACGTCTTTCTCAGCTAGATGTTTTAATATTAATAAAAACAGTTTACAATTTACTTCTATTTGTAACTCTACAGTTAGATTTGCCAAGTACCCTATATTTTAGATCATTTTGTATATACAGATAAGCATCAGTTTTTATTATGCTTTAATTCTGTGACTAGAAAAACATCTATTTTGTAATTGTTATATATGTCAAAATTACTATATATGTTTACAGTTGCAGTTAAACATTTCACAATTTCCATGCAGGTTTCTCATTGCACCTATAACCTCCTCCCTGTATTACCTGTATCTCCCAGTTCTTTTTGTACTAACTGCCCCTTCACAGCAAAGCAGCAATGATTCCATGACTCTTAGTGTCTGATTTTGTAACAGTTAGGGAAAGGGGCAGGGCACAATTTTTTGAAAGACTGACACAGTCCAAGGACACAACATAAATCCATTAGAATTGAATGGGTCCGAGATGGCAGGCTAGACCTTGATCCTCAGTCCGCAAGCTAAACGACACACCCAGACATGCCATGACTGTTCTGCCCTTTTCCCAAAATAGCTGGAATAATCCTCGCACTCATTAGTATATGAAATTACCCAGCCCATAAAAGCTAAGAACGCCATGTTTTGGGGGCCGCTGGATTTGTTCTGCGATGACCCGAACTCTTGTCTGTGGAGTGTGCTTTTCTCTGAATCTGAATAAATCCATTTCTTACCTATCACTTTGTCTCTCACTGAATTCTCTGCAAAGAGACATGAAGAACTCGAGCTCCATTAGGTCCTGAAACCAGGTATGATAGGTTTTGTCTGTGTGTGAGTCCCAGCCACGTGGGTTCAAGCCCCAAGCAGGGTTTTGCCTGGATTGGAGCCCCAGTCATGTGGGTTTAGCCAAGGGTTTTAGTCCCAATAGGATATGGAAAAGTGTTCAATTATTAATTTTAAAATTACATTCAAGAAATAAACAGTCTTTTAGTTTCAATCAGATGATCCTAGAAGATCTATTGTTAAAAGATTATTTTTCTAATGTGTCTTTCTATAATTGTCTCAAATAACTCCTTGCATTATCTTCTTGTCTTTGTATTTGGAATCTCCTAAATTCTAGGTCCTTCATGTCCTTTGACGTGATATGTTTTAAATATAGGATGTTACAAATCATATGCATGTAGGTGTTTCTTTTTTACTTACAATGGAAATCTTTGCATTTTGTATTGTGAGAAAGTTAAATTACGTCTTTCTCAGCTAGATGTTTTAATATTAATAAAAACAGTTTACAATTTACTTCTATTTGTAACTCTACAGTTAGATTTGCCAAGTACCCTATATTTTAGATCATTTTGTATATACAGATAAGCATCAGTTTTTATTATGCTTTAATTCTGTGACTAGAAAAACATCTATTTTGTAATTGTTATATATGTCAAAATTACTATATATGTTTACAGTTGCAGTTAAACATTTCACAATTTCCATGCAGGTTTCTCATTGCACCTATAACCTCCTCCCTGTATTACCTGTATCTCCCAGTTCTTTTTGTACTAACTGCCCCTTCACAGCAAAGCAGCAATGATTCCATGACTCTTAGTGTCTGATTTTGTAACAGTTAGGGAAAGGGGCAGGGCACAATTTTTGAAAGAATGGCATAGCCCAAGGACACAACATAAACCCATTAGAATAGAATGGGTCAGAGATGGCAGACTAGACCTTGATTCTCAATCGGCAAGCTAAATGACACACCCAGACATGCTATGACTGTTCTGCCCTTTTCCCAAAATAGCTGGAATAATCCTCGCACTCATTAGTATATGAAATTACCCAGCCCATAAAAGCTAAGAACGCCATGTTTTGGGGGCCGCTGGATTTGTTCTGCGATGACCCGAACTCTTGTCTGTGGAGTGTGCTTTTCTCTGAATCTGAATAAATCCATTTCTTACCTATCACTTTGTCTCTCACTGAATTCTCTGCAAAGAGACATGAAGAACTCGAGCTCCATTAGGTCCTGAAACCAGGTATGATAGGTTTTGTCTGTGTGTGAGTCCCAGCCACGTGGGTTCAAGCCCCAAGCAGGGTTTTGCCTGGATTGGAGCCCCAGTCATGTGGGTTTGAGTCCCAAACTGGGTTTTAGGTTTAAGTCCCAATCCAAGGTAGAACGGTTTTAAATTGGCATGTTTTCACTGGCTGTGATATGGTATCCCTTTCTCATTGTCTTCATGCCAAAATATCACAAGTTCCTTTTCTATTTCATCATAATAACTATTTCCCCCTTACACTGTTCAGGCACTGCTCTAAGTACTTTATGTTTGTTAAGTCATTAATCCTCAGAGAAACTGATGAAAGAGTTAACACCACCGTCTTCATTATAAGGATGGGAAAATAGAAGTACACTGAAGTTAAATAACAGCTGATTAGTCATTGTGCCCACTTGAGCTGCTATGAAAAAAAAAAAAAAGTACCATTGCCTGAATGGCTTAAATATTTATTTCACAAAGTTTTGGAGGCTGGGAAGTTCAACATCTCACCAGACAGATTCTGTTACCTTCTATCCTCACATGGATAAAGTGAGCTCTTTGTGATCCTTTAAAGAGACACTAATCAGTATAGAGAATCTGCCTGCCAATCCAGGAGATGTAGGTTCAATCCCTGAGTCAGGAAGATTCCCTGGAGAAAGAGAGAGCAATCCACTCCAGTGTTCTTGCCTGGAGGCTGGTGGACTACAGTCCATGTGGTCGCAAAAGATTGGGACACGACTTAGCAACTTTTTTTTTTTTTTTAATAAATATTTCAATTTTTATTCTTTTTTATTTTGGGGGGCGTGGGGAGGGAAGGGGAGCAGGCGGGCCATTTCTACTAGTCTTTCATTTGTCTATTTTTCATCCATCTTTGTTCTTTGCCCCGTGTGGGTCTCCCATCGTGGTGGCCTCTGTTGTCACAGAGCACCCGCTCTGGGTACATGCGCTTTATCGGTCCAGGCGCTCCACGGCACGTGGGATCTTCCCAGGCCAGGAATCGAACCGGCGCCCCTTGCACTGCAAGGCGGTGTCCTTACCCACTGGACCACCAGGGAACTCCCGCAACTTTTTAAACAACAAGAAATCACCTTCTAAAGGCCATACCTCCTAATCCTATAATACTTAAAGTGAGAATCTCAACAGGTCAATTGGGACTGGGGTGAGGGGGAGGGCGGGGCACAAGCCTTCAGTTCATAATGGTGGCAGAACTAATATTTGTGTCCAAACAATAAGCTTCCAGAATCGATATTCTTAACCACTGCCTTTTGTAACTACCAGTTCCAGTCTAAGTATAATCCTTTTAGGAAGTATCCTAGTTCCATATGGACCAAAATACTTTTCCTTTCACTGTCATGTTAACACCCTTTACATCTCTACTTTTGTTCTTGTAGTAACTGAGATTTTATTGTAATTCTTGTGTACATGAAATATACCAGTCAAGTGTTATTTACCTCTTTCATAATCAAGTACCAACAGCATTTCAAATTTGAAAGACTTCCTTGGGACCCTTCCTACCACCTCTTGCCAGAAATACTCTTTTACCTCCTTATTTTTTCTTAAAATAACCTTTATAAAGACTGCCTAAATAAAATGAAACATAACATACAACAGATGAAACAGTGATTAAAAAGCATTAGTAGGTAAAATGTCCCAAAACTCTCTATATGTGTTCTTCATTAAGAAATAGCAATAGAGAAATCTGTCCAGAAATACTTCCTTGACTTTAATCAAAATTGCAATTTTGACAAAATTCACATGTAGATATCTTTTAAAATACTTGTTCATTTCCCTGGCGCCTTTGTCTGTATTCTGTGCATCTTAGGTATTTAGCATATATTTTCCAAAATTCTTCCCAACTTTAGAAAATAGGGCAGCCTACTGCTGTAGATTCCCCAGACACTCAATGGAACATTTTCCTGCTTCTAATAAGAATTAACTTGCATTTCTTTACATTACCAAAGCAGATATAAGTACCAAAAATACTGCCGGTGCTGGTGGTAGATAGATCTTTTTTTTTTTTTTTTTTTAATGGTGATATGATACTGATTATCTGGTCCCAACTGGAGCTGAAAGCAATTAAAAATCCAGCAGGTATTGAAGAATTAGAATTTGGCAGCATAGAGCATACAGTTGTAAAACAAATAATTAAATAATAACATGTGATGATCTGGAATTGAAGGGCACATTAAGGAAGGACTGAAAATTTAAGTAGAAATTGATTAAAACAGACAATAAAACAACATACCACACCTGTTTTAGAGGAGGAGAATATAAGTACTGGAGGCAGGTTATATGCCCCAAATATTTATAAATGACCAGAAAAAGGAGAAAGACAAGCTCAAATCCTATATTTAATCTCAAAGCTACTGAATCCAAGGACTTCCTGTATCTCTTGTAATTTCACAGCCAGCAGGCCAGACTGGCAATATTTATATGCAAAGTCTGAACTGGTTGTTTGCCAATTTGTAATTGTTAGTAGGATTTAATGTCTCACAGGTTTTAGAAATAAGATTGAGGTTATTTAATGAAATAGAAGTGAGTACTAAGAACTGGAAGGGAGAGCTTGGCAATTCATCTCCCAAAACCATGGGGTTATTGCCACCTGGAGAGCTGGTTCCTTATTCAGGAATCGTTTCTTGAATTCTTCAAAGTGTGTGCAGCACCTTAATGTAAGCATATTACATGTGAGGGAATGCCAATTTTTTCCTCTTCCCAAAATCTCCCTTGCCTCTGTGCTCGCTCATAACTACAGTCAGGATCTCAACACTCTAATGGGCTAATTATAAAGTTAAGAGCAAAAGTAGGAGACTTGCTTCACAAAAGTGTTTTGAGCACAATGAAGCCTTTGATCACTTACTGCTATGGGGTAAAGAGAGGCCAAAAGGATTCTCCCAGTGTCCCAGCCAGAACTGCACTGTGTGAGGGGCTGGTGGACCAATTCAGACCTGGGGATTCTTTTCTCTGCTGAGGGAATATCAAAGTCTCATGCCCTTTTATGAACCTAAGAGAAGGGAGAGGAGAAGGACCAAGAGGGAAAAAGTACTGAGCCAGAGCTGGAAGATATTTTCAAAGCTTGTACTTTATCTTCCAGATTAGAAGACCTTGACAGAGGCACATTCCCTTGATACATTCCAATAAATAAAAGAAGAAATACTCAGTTGTGTCTGACAATGTTTGTGGGGGCCTTGAATTCTGGCCAGGCTGAAAGCAATTAAAAATCCAGCAGGTATTGAAGAATTAGAATTTGGCAGCATAGAGCATACAGTTGTAAAACAAATAATTAAATAATAACATGTGATGATCTGGAATTGAAGGGCACATTAAGGAAGGACTGAAAATTTAAGTAGAAATTGATTAAAACAGACAATAAAACAACATACCACACCTGTTTTAGAGGAGGAGAATATAAGTACTGGAGGCAGGTTATATGCCCCAAATATTTATAAATGACCAGAAAAAGGAGAAAGACAAGCTCAAATCCTATATTTAATCTCAAAGCTACTGAATCCAAGGACTTCCTGTATCTCTTGTAATTTCACAGCCAGCAGGCCAGACTGGCAATATTTATATGCAAAGTCTGAACTGGTTGTTTGCCAATTTGTAATTGTTAGTAGGATTTAATGTCTCACAGGTTTTAGAAATAAGATTGAGGTTATTTAATGAAATAGAAGTGAGTACTAAGAACTGGAAGGGAGAGCTTGGCAATTCATCTCCCAAAACCATGGGGTTATTGCCACCTGGAGAGCTGGTTCCTTATTCAGGAATCGTTTCTTGAATTCTTCAAAGTGTGTGCAGCACCTTAATGTAAGCATATTACATGTGGGGGAATGCCAATTTTTTCCTCTTCCCAAAATCTCCCTTGCCTCTGTGCTCGCTCATAACTACAGTCAGGATCTCAACACTCTAATGGGCTAATTATAAAGTTAAGAGCAAAAGTAGGAGACTTGCTTCACAAAAGTGTTTTGAGCACAATGAAGCCTTTGATCACTTACTGCTATGGGGTAAAGAGAGGCCAAAAGGATTCTCCCAGTGTCCCAGCCAGAACTGCACTGTGTGAGGGGCTGGTGGACCAATTCAGACCTGGGGATTCTTTTCTCTGCTGAGGGAATATCAAAGTCTCATGCCCTTTTATGAACCTAAGAGAAGGGAGAGGAGAAGGACCAAGAGGGAAAAAGTACTGAGCCAGAGCTGGAAGATATTTTCAAAGCTTGTACTTTATCTTCCAGATTAGAAGACCTTGACAGAGGCACATTCCCTTGATACATTCCAATAAATAAAAGAAGAAATACTCAGTTGTGTCTGACATTTTGTGACCTTGTGGACTATAGCCTGCGAGGCTCTTCTGTCCATGGAATTTTTCAGGCAAGATTACTGGAATGGGTTGCAATTTCCTTCTCCAATACATTCATAAAGAGGCTTCAAATGGAGTACCTGGGTTTGAAGTGCAGCTATGTGCAAGGCCATGAGCTGTAGGCTCCCTAGTCCTTGATTGCAATTCCTTTCAGAGACTTCAATGCACTCACTGTGCACAAAGTCCGGAGTGAGGAGGACAATTTTCTTTTGAGGACTTCCATGTAAATGTCTTTGTAACTGACTAGGTTGGGCTTGAAAAACCACACATAGGATTGGGCCTGGCTGCAGACTCCAATTTTCCCACACATGCAGCAGTTTTTTGTTATTTGGTTTTTTTTAACTTTTGTGTTTTATATTGGAGTATAGTTGGTTAACAATGGTGTGTTAGGGCTTCCACGGTGGTCCAGAAGGTACAGACACCGCCTTGCAATGCAAGGGACGCTGGTTCGATCCCTGGCCTGGGAAGATCCCACGTGCCGCAGAGCGGCTGGACTGATGTGTCCAATTACTGAGCCAGAGCTCTGGAGCAGATGCGCCCAGAGCCAGTGCTCTGCTACAACAGAGGCCACTGCAATGAGAGGACCAAATGGGCCAAAGAACAAAGATTGATGAAAATGGATAAATGAAAGACCAATGAAAGAGGTCCGCCCACTCCCCTCCCTTCCCAACCCGCCCCCCACCGAAAAAAAAAATGCCTGAAACAATGGTGTGTTACCTTCAGGTGTACAGTTAAGTGATTTGCTTACACATACACATGTATTTATTCCTTTTCAAATGATATTCCCATTTAGGTTGGTACATAGAATTGAGCGAAATTCTATGTTTGTTTTCTTTTTTATAAAACCTTTAATTTTACTTTTAACTTTTACAGAGTTTTGTTGTTTACAGACATGCATGTTCCCAGATCAGTCGCATGTGTATCCCTCCCTTCCCACCCCTCCCAACCATCACATAGCACCCTTGAAGAATCTTCTTTTCTCACAGAGCAATGACTATAGCTATTTTCTTCACATATGATAGTACAGGCCTTCATGTTACTTCCTTTGCACCTCCCACCACACTGCTCCTTCCCCACAATGTCCATATGTTCACTGTCCATGTCTGTTTCTCCATCGCTTCATGGCATGTGCCATCATCACCATCCTACTAGATTCCATATATATGTGTTAATATATTTTACTTGTCCTTCTCTTTTTGACTGACTTCACTTTTTATGATACATTCTACATCCAGCCACCTCATTAGGGCTAATTCTTCTGCATTTCTTTTTAGAGTTGAGTAGTATTCCATTGTATGTATGTACCAGTGCTTTTGTATCCATTTGTTTGTTGATGGACATTTAGGTTGTTTCCATGTTCTAGCTATTGTATATAGTGCTGCAATGAACATTGCGGTACAGGTGCTTCTTTCAGATTTAATTTAATCAGAGTATAAGCCTAAGAGTGGGATTACTGGGTCGTATGGTGCTTCTATTTTTAGTTTTTTGAGGAATCTCCATACTGTCTTTCATAGAGACTGTATCAATTGACATTCCCGCCAGCAATGCAGGAGTGTTCCCTTTTCTCCACATCCTCTCCAACATTTATGGTCTGTTGATTTGTTGATGATGGCCATTCTGATGGGTGTGAGGTGATTTCTCATTGTAGTTTAGGTTTGCATTTCTCTAATTATAAGTGAAGTTGAGAATCGTTTCATGGGTTTTGGGTCCATCTGTATGTCTTCTTTGGAGAGGTGTCTGTTTAGGTCCTTTTCCCAGTTTTTGATTGCATTGTTCATTTTTCCGATGTTGAGTTGTCTGAGTTGCTTGTAGATTTTGGAGATTAATTCTTTGTCTGTTGTTTCATTTGTTATGATTTTATCCGATTCTGTTGGTTGTCTGCTCAGCTTTTTTGTAGTTTCTTTTGCTATACAATAGCTTTTATATTTCATTAGGTCCCACATGTTCATTTTGTTTTTAGATCCGCTATTCTAGTAGGTGGGTCAGAGAAGATCTTGCTTTGATTTATATCCGTGAGAGTTTTACCCCTGTGTTGGGTGCGTAGATATTCATGACTGTTATGTCTTCCTCTTGGATAGATCCCTTAATCATGATGTAGTGACCTGCCTTGTCTCTTAGAATCTTCTTTACTTTAAAGTCTATTTTGTCTGATACGAGGATTGCTACTCCAGCGTTCTTTTGATTTCCATTTGCATGGAATATCTTTTTCCAGCCTCTCACTTTCCATCTATGAGTGTCTCTAGGTCTGAAGTGGGTCTCTTGTAAACAGCATATATATGGGTCTTGCTTCTGGATCCATTCAGCCAACCTGTGTCGTTTGGTTGGAGCATTTAATCCATTTACGTTCAAAGTAATTATTGATACGAATGTTCCTATTGTCATCTTCTTAGAAGTTTGGGGTTTGATTTGTAGGACTTCTCCTACTCTTGTGTTTATTGGCTATATCAGGCCGTTTAACACTTGTTGTAGGGCTGGTTTTGTGGTCCACAATTCTTTTAGTTTTTGTCTGTCTGAGAAGCTTTTGATTTCTCCATCGATTCTGAATGAGATTTTTGCTGGGTAGAGAATTCGTGGTTGCAGGTTATTCTCTTTTAGCCGTTGAAATGTGTCTTGCCATTCTCTTCTGTCCTGTAGGGTTTCTGTTGAGAGATCCGCAGTTAGACGTGTGGGGTTTCCTTTATATGTTATTTGTTGTTTGCTTCTAGCTGCTTTTAATAATCTGTCTTTATATTTAGTCTGCGTTAGTTTGATTATAATGTGCCTTGGTGTGTTTCTTCTGGGGTTTCTCCTGTATGGAACTCTTTGTGCTTCTTGGACTTGGTGGACGATTCCCTTTCCCATGCTGGGGAAGTTTTCAACTATAACCTCTTCAAGTATTTTTTCATAGTCTTTCTTCTCCTCTTCTACTTCTGGAACTCCTATAATTCCAATGTTGGTGCATTTGATATTGTCCCATAGGTCTCTGACACTATCCTCAGTTCTTTTTATTCTTTGGGCTTTGTTCTGTTCTTCAGCAGTTATTTCCACCATTCTGTCTTCCAGCTCACTTATCCGTTCTTCAGCCTCTGATACTCTACTGTTGAGACCTTCTATGTTATTTTTCAGTTCAGCAGTTAAGTTGGTTGTCTCCATTTGCTTATTTTTCATTTCTTGCATGTCTCTTCTCAAAGCACTAATTTCCTCTAATATTCTGTTTTCGGTGTTTTGCCTCCTCATTAGTATAGCTTTTCTGAATTCTCTTTCAGATAGTTTGTCTATCTCCTCCTCTGTCATTTGAAGTGGTGTTTCTCTAGCTTAGTCCTTCATTTGTACAGTGTTTCTCTGACATATCATTATTAGGTTAATTTTTGTTTCTTTGTGTGTGTCTCTGTGTATGGAGTTCTTATTCCCATCAGGCTTCTTGGTTGAATTCTCTCTTCCTTTGGGTTTCTGTCCTTGTAGAAGGGTTCAGTGGTTTGTGTCTTGGGTGGTGTTAGGCCTTGTTTACAGGTGAATAATCTCTAGTGTTGTATGTTCTTTGATAGTGTGGCGTCTTGGAATCAGGGCTTCTGCTCCGAGGATCCTTGGTTTGGTGATTGGTCAGGGGGTGTAGGCTCTATGTCTGGTTTGCTATGGTGTTCTGTGATATTAGTTCACATACTAGCATCTGCGCTGTGGCTCCTCACGGCGGGTTCCGGCGGCTCCTCGCGGTGGCGGGTTCCCTTGATCACAAATTTGATTTCTGAGCTTGTGATTGGGTTGTTCAGAGTTTCAATTTCTTCCTGGTTGAGTCTTGGGAGATTAATCTTCTCCAGGAAACTGTTCATTTATTCCAGGTTGTTCAGTTTGTTGCCATATAGTTGTGCATATTGGTCTCTTATAATCCTTTGTATTTCTGCATTATCTGTTGTAATCTCTCCTTTTTAATTTTTGATTTTATTGATCTGGTTCTTATCTTTGTTTTTCTTGATGAGTCTGGCCAGTAGTTTGTCAATTTTATTTACCTTTTCGAAGAACCAGTTTTTTGTTTTATTTATCATTACTATTGTTTCTTTCATTTCTTTTTTCATTTTTTTCTGCTCTGATCTTTAGAATTTCTCTTCTTCTGCCTACTTTGGGATGTTTTTTTCTTCCTTCTCCAATTGTTTTTAGCATAGGGTTAGGTTGTCTGTTTGAAATTTTTCTTGTTTCTTGAGGTGGGATTGTATTGATATAAATTTCCCTCTTAGAACTGCTTTTGTGGTATCCCATAGGTTTTGCACTGTCGTATGCTCATTGTCATTTTCTTCTAGGAATTTTTAAATTTCTCCTTTGATTTCCTCAGTGATCAGTTGGTTTTTTAGTTACGTGTTGTTTACTCTCCATGTGCTTGTGTTTTTAGCTGTTTTCTTCCTATAGTTGATCTCTAGTCTCATTGCATTGTGGTCCAAAGATATGATTAATATAATTTCAGTTTTCTTGAATTGACTGAAGTTAGATTTGTGGCCCATGATGTGGTCTATCCTCGAGAATGTTCCGTGAGCACTTGAGAAGAAAGTGTATTCTTCCACTTTTGGATAGAACGTCCTAAAGATATCGATGAGGTCCATCTTTTCCAGTGTGGCATTTAAGGCTTGTGTTTCTTGATTAATTTTGTGTTTTGATGATCTGTCCATTGGTATGAGAGTAGTGTTAAATTCTCCTACTATTATTGTGTTAGTGTTGATGTCTTCTTTTATGTCTGAAAGTGTTTGTCTTATGTATTGGGGTGCTCCTGTGTTGGGTGCATAGATATTCATGATTGTTATGTCTTCCTCTTGGATCAATCCCTTGATCATTATGTAGTGTCCTCTCTTGTCTCTTTGAATCTTCTCTATTTTGAGGTCTATTTTGTCTGATATGAGGATTGCTACTCCAGCTTTCTTTTGATTTCCATTTGCATGGAATATCTTTTTCCAGCCTTTCACTTTCAGTCTATGAGTGTCTCTAGGTCTGAAGTGGGTCTCTCGTAAACAGCATATTTATGGGTCTTGCTTCTGGATCCATTCAGCCAGTCGTTGTCTTTTGGTTGGGGCATTTAGTCCATTTATATTCAAAGTAATTATTGATACAAATGATCCTATTGTCATCTTCTTAGATGGTATGGTGGATTCATTTTGTGGATCTTCTTCTTCTGTTATACTTGCTGTCTATATAAGTCCCTTTAACACTTGTTGCAAGGCTGGTTTGGTGTTACTAAATTCTTTTAATTTTTGCTCATCTGTAAAATTTTTGATTTCTCCATCAATTTTGAATGAGATTCTTGCAGGGTAGAGAATTCTTCGTTCCAGATTATTCTGTTTAAGCCCTTCATATGTGTCTTGCCATTTCTTTCTGGCCTCATGGAATCTCTGTTGAAAGATTAGCTGTTAAACGCATGGGCTTTCCCTTGTATGTCACTAGTTGCTTTTCCCTTGCTGCGTTTAGAATTCTGTCTTTGTATTTAATTTGCGTTAGATTCATTAATATGTGTCTTCATGTGTTTCTTCTCAGGTTTATTCTGTATGGTACTCTTTGTGCTTCTTGGACTTGATTGACTTTGCTTTCCCATGTTGGGGAAATTTTCAACCATAATCTCTTCAAAAACTTTCTCATCCTTTCTTTTTTCTTCTTCTTCTTCTGGAACCCCTATAATTCGAATATTGGTGCATTTAATATTATCCCAGAGGTCTCTGAGGTTATCCTCTGCTCTTTTCATTCTTAGGGCTTGATTGTGTTCTTCAGCAGTTATTTCCACCATTCTACCTTTCAGCTCATTTATCCGGTTTTCTATCTCAGATACTGTTTGTTTTCTACTTTTTTAGCATTGTATTAGGGTGGCTCCTGTGTTGGGGTCCCCATAGATATTCATGATTGTTATGTCTTCCTCTTGGATCAATCCCTTGATCATTATGTAGTGTCCTCTCTTGTCTCTTTGAATCTTCTCTATTTTGAGGTCTATTTTGTCTGATATGAGGATTGCTACTCCAGCTTTCTTTTGATTTCCATTTGCATGGAATATCTTTTTCCAGCCTTTCACTTTCAGTCTATGAGTGTCTCTAGGTCTGAAGTGGGTCTCTCGTAAACAGCATATTTATGGGTCTTGCTTCTGGATCCATTCAGCCAGTCGTTGTCTTTTGGTTGGGGCATTTAGTCCATTTATATTCAAAGTAATTATTGATACAAATGATCCTATTGTCATCTTCTTAGATGGTATGGTGGATTCATTTTGTGGATCTTCTTCTTCTGTTATACTTGCTGTCTATATAAGTCCCTTTAACACTTGTTGCAAGGCTGGTTTGGTGTTACTAAATTCTTTTAATTTTTGCTCATCTGTAAAATTTTTGATTTCTCCATCAATTTTGAATGAGATTCTTGCAGGGTAGAGAATTCTTCGTTCCAGATTATTCTGTTTAAGCCCTTCATATGTGTCTTGCCATTTCTTTCTGGCCTGCGGAATCTCTGTTGAAAGATTAGCTGTTAAACGCATGGGCTTTCCCTTGTATGTCACTAGTTGCTTTTCCCTTGCTGCGTTTAGAATTCTGTCTTTGTATTTAATTTGCGTTAGATTCATTAATATGTGTCTTCATGTGTTTCTTCTCAGGTTTATTCTGTATGGTACTCTTTGTGCTTCTTGGACTTGATTGACTTTGCTTTCCCATGTTGGGGAAATTTTCAACCATAATCTCTTCAAAAACTTTCTCATCCTTTCTTTTTTCTTCTTCTTCTTCTGGAACCCCTATAATTCGAATATTGGTGCATTTAATATTATCCCAGAGGTCTCTGAGGTTATCCTCTGCTCTTTTCATTCTTAGGGCTTGATTGTGTTCTTCAGCAGTTATTTCCACCATTCTACCTTTCAGCTCATTTATCCGGTTTTCTATCTCAGATACTGTGCTCTTGATTCCTTCTACAGTATTTTTAAGATCAGCAATTGAGTTGTTTGTCTCTGTTAGTTTTTTTGTAAGTTATTTTATTTCTTTATTCAATGTGTTATTTGTGTCTTGTAATTTCTCTAAAATCTTGTTTTCGGTGTTTTGGATAATCTTTACTATCATTCTTCTGAATTCACTTTTAGAAAGTTTGTCTAAATCCTCTTCATTGATTTGAACTTGAGTGTTTGTAGATTGTTCCTTCATTTGTGTGATATTTCCCTGCCATTTCATTGTTATTATTAATTTTTTAACTAACTCTGTTTGGGGTTTCCTTTTCCCAGACTTTGAGTTACATCTATTGGTGTTTGTTGTTGGATGGGGCTTCATATTCTGGGTGATGCTGATGGTTGGGTGATGTCAGGACTTGCATAAAAGTGCTTACCTTTGTTGGCGTTCTCACTGTTTATTGCTCTCTAGTGTTAGGCATTCTCTAGTATTATAGAGTTCTGGAGTCAGTGCTCCCTCCCTAAAGCCCCAGGGTTTGTTGCCTGACCAGAAAATGAAGATTTGATGGCTGGTTTGTTATGGCATTAAATGATATTAAAACATATATATGCGGATGAGAAACAGAAGGTATATCTTTGACAAATGGCAATTAAAATATTATGCAAGTACTATCTAGTGTACACACAAACATATACAGCTATAAAATAACCCAAACATTCCAATCAAAAATACAGTACAATATGTTAGCACAGCGAATAGACAAAACCAAGAATGAGATCCACCAGTTAATAACCAACCTAAGTAGAGCACAAATTGGAGAATAATGCTAGAGCAGGGTCCCCATTGGGGATAAGGCAATAAGGACAGACAGACTAAGAAATATGGTGGGAAAAGGGAAAAAGAGAAAGGGAGGATAGAAGAGAGATATAGAATAATACTGCAAAGTTAAATATAGGGAGATAAGGATTTTTATGTATTAGAGCTGAGTGCGGTAGGAAAAGAGCATCAGAGAAAGCAAAGAAACAGTTATAGAGGAAGTAGTAGTACAAATAAAAAATTTAAAAATTAAAACAGAGATAAATATATAGAAAAATATAAAAAAACAAAGCCAAAAAAATAAAAACAAACAAAACCCCCACAGAACCTTAAAAGGCAATGTGAAACCAGAAGTTTATACCAAAATAAAATGTGTGGTTCAAAAGGAAAAATATAATAATTATGTAAACTTGAATATATTCAGTCTTACCGATAAGATTAGTAGCTCCAATAGAATTCAATGGAGGAAATAAACAAACATCCCCCCCCACCCCCACACACAAAATGGGAGTGGTGGGAGGGTTGAGTGGGTTTGGAAAAAAGGGGAAAAAAACAATTAAAAGAACCAAAACAAAACAGAAAAAGTAAAAAAAAAAAAAAAGAATAAAAAATAAGATGAAATTTTAAAAAATGCAGCAGTAACTCCAGCTTCAGACAAAATGTGAAAATAGTGTTTATGTTCTTCTGTCTCTTGCTGACTATTCAGGAATTATCAGTCTTTTTTTTGCCTCTGGCAGTGGCTGGATCTCAAGACCTCTTATTTATTTTGGTGGGGGTGGGGTAAAGAGGGAGGGGAGCAGGCGGGCCACTTCTATTGGTCTTTCATTTGTCCATTTTCATCCATCTTTTTTCTTTGCCCATGTGGGGCTCCCATCGCGGCGGCCTCTGTTGTCGCAGAGTACCGCCTCTGGGCGCATATGCTCCCGAGCTCCGGCTCGGTAATTGGACACATCAGTCCAGCTGCACCGCAGCACGTGGGATCTTCCCAGGCCAGGGATCGAATCGGCGCCCCTTGCACTACAAGGCTGTGTCCTTACACACTGGACAGCCAGGGAAGCCCTCAAGACCTCTTTGACTGCTTGTTTATTTTGGCCTATTCCAGAACTAAAAGGCCCGCCCAGGTTGGCCCTGGGAGTTTCTTAATCCTTGATCCAAATCCCTTTTCTTGCTGGGTGGAGCTATGTTCCCTCCCTTTAGTTTGACCAGCTGTCATGTAGTTTGACCAGCAGCCAAACTACAGTAGGGAAAATGGCATCTCTCCCACAAAGGATTTATTCCCACACACTCTATGAGAAGCACTTCTGCAGTGACCCCAACCCTGTTACAGGCCACCATCGATCCCCGTCACCATGGGAGATATAAGATTACTCAGAGGTGAGTCTGGTTCTGTCTCCTGCAAGATTGCTATTCCCCTCTTCCAGATTACTGTGTGCAGAGTTTCCAGTTTGTGATTGGGTTAATGGTAACTTCCTTCAAGAGGAAATGAGTGCCATCCTTTCGAGGACTGCTCAATGGTACTTCTAGCTCAAGGGGGCACTTGGACCCTCCAAAGCAGGTCTGGTTCAGTCCCTTGTGGCCATCACCACTCCTTTCCCAGGTCTTGATCTGCAACAGGTTTTGCACATTTGGCCCATCCAGCCTCTCTGGCGAGTATGAGATTTGACTTTTAAAAGCGGGATTAAGCCCTTCTATCATCTTGTTGCAGCTTCTCCTTTGCTCTTCTATGTGGGGTATCTTTTTTGGGATTGGATCCAACCTCTTCCTGTTGACGGTTTTTTAGGAACTCCTTGCAATTCAGGAGATTTTTCAGGAGAGATGAGTGCACGATCTTCTACGCTGCCATCTTAGCTCCCCTTTTTGTTTTCCATTGTTGAGTAATTATTATTTGTGTCTGGGCCATATGGGACATTACACTGTAAGTCCCTGATTCTATTTCATCTTCTAGATGACACTGATACTCTTATTTTCTTTTATTTTGCAGGTTTCCCAGATTTAACACATTTTTTTTCCTGTTGCACAATGTTTAGGGAGACAGGGCTGCTTTAGAAGTTGTTTATTTTAATGACTGACTGAAACTTTGATTCAACAGTGCCAAACTGATGATGGACTTATAGTCTCAGATACTGTTTGATATAATACAAAGGAAAACAGTCATAAGATGTAAGGAAATGCAGGTATGGAAGTATGTTTAGTATGTAGAATCTTTGTTAAGCACCTTAAGTGTTCTTGAACAGATACATAAGTTTATCTTTATCAAGGACTGAGCAAAGGATTGAGAATATATTTATAAAAATGAGTTCTAGCTCAGACTGAGTCATTGGTGAATTCTACCAAAAATTTAAGGAAGAAATCATACAGATTCTCTAAAATCTCTTTAAGAAGACAGATGGAGAAGGGATGATTCCTAACTCAATCTTTGAGGCCAGAATTACTGTAACCCAAAGAAATAGATAAAACACGTTGTAAGAAAGGAAAAACACAAACCAGTATTTTGCGTGAATAGATACAAAAATTCTCAACAAAATATTTTTCAAAACAAATTGAGAGACTACAAAAATATTCACCATAACTCAGGGGAATTTTTCCCAGATATGTAAGACATATTCAGAATTTGAAAATCAATTAACTTTACTCACCACATCAACATGAAGAAGTAAAAGATCATATCAACAGATGTAGAAAAAGTATGTGGCAAAATTCAAAAACAATTTAAGATTAAAGATTCTTACTAAACCAGGACTAAAAGGGAACCTCCTCAATTTGCTAAGTATCTAAAATAAGACTGCAGCTAATGTCTATTTATGGGGAAGATACTAGAAACCTTCATGCTAAGATCAGTGACAAGGCAAAGATATCTCCTCTCATCTTTCCTTCTCAATATCATACAGAAGTCTTAACTAATGTAATAAAATAAGAAAAGGATAAAAATAAACATTGGGAAGGAATAAACAAAACAGACAGTAGGACCATGTATGTAGAAAATATGAAAGAATCAACAGAAAAATTCTGAAAAGGCAATGATAGCAATATTTCAGGATAAAAGGTCACTATACAAAAGCCAATCACCTTCCTAATAGCAATGAGCAAGAAGGTATGAAATTTAAAGTCAGTAAAAAAATACATCTTCTAGATGACACTGATACTCTTATTTTCTTTTATTTTGCAGGTTTCCCAGATTTAACACATTTTTTTTCCTGTTGCACAATGTTTAGGGAGACAGGGCTGCTTTAGAAGTTGTTTATTTTAATGACTGACTGAAACTTTGATTCAACAGTGCCAAACTGATGATGGACTTATAGTCTCAGATACTGTTTGATATAATACAAAGGAAAACAGTCATAAGATGTAAGGAAATGCAGGTATGGAAGTATGTTTAGTATGTAGAATCTTTGTTAAGCACCTTAAGTGTTCTTGAACAGATACATAAGTTTATCTTTATCAAGGACTGAGCAAAGGATTGAGAATATATTTATAAAAATGAGTTCTAGCTCAGACTGAGTCATTGGTGAATTCTACCAAAAATTTAAGGAAGAAATCATACAGATTCTCTAAAATCTCTTTAAGAAGACAGATGGAGAAGGGATGATTCCTAACTCAATCTTTGAGGCCAGAATTACTGTAACCCAAAGAAATAGATAAAACACGTTGTAAGAAAGGAAAAACACAAACCAGTATTTTGCGTGAATAGATACAAAAATTCTCAACAAAATATTTTTCAAAACAAATTGAGAGACTACAAAAATATTCACCATAACTCAGGGGAATTTTTCCCAGATATGTAAGACATATTCAGAATTTGAAAATCAATTAACTTTACTCACCACATCAACATGAAGAAGTAAAAGATCATATCAACAGATGTAGAAAAAGTATGTGGCAAAATTCAAAAACAATTTAAGATTAAAGATTCTTACTAAACCAGGACTAAAAGGGAACCTCCTCAATTTGCTAAGTATCTAAAATAAGACTGCAGCTAATGTCTATTTATGGGGAAGATACTAGAAACCTTCATGCTAAGATCAGTGACAAGGCAAAGATATCTCCTCTCATCTTTCCTTCTCAATATCATACAGAAGTCTTAACTAATGTAATAAAATAAGAAAAGGATAAAAATAAACATTGGGAAGGAATAAACAAAACAGACAGTAGGACCATGTATGTAGAAAATATGAAAGAATCAACAGAAAAATTCTGAAAAGGCAATGATAGCAATATTTCAGGATAAAAGGTCACTATACAAAAGCCAATCACCTTCCTATGCATGAGCAATGAGCAAGAAGGTATGAAATTTAAAAGTCAGTAACATTTACACTAGTATTTCCAAAATAGAAATTGATATAATTTTAACAAAATTTGTACAAGATCTATAAAATACAGAGGTATTCCATGTTCACACAAAGGAAAACTGTCAAGATGTAAGTTTTCCCTAACTTGGTCTATAAGTTCAGTGAATTCCAATCAAAATACCAGCAAGTTATTTTGACAATATTGATAAAGTGGTTCTAAAGTTTACATAGAGAGGTGAAAGACCCAGAATGGCCAAAATAATATGGACAGAGAAGAACAAAGTCAAAACTCTGACACAATCTGATTTCAAAGCTTACCATAAAGTTACAGAAATCAAAACATTATACTATCAGCAAGAAAGAATTCAGTGGAAAAAATAGAAAGCCCAGCATATACTCACATAAATTTAGTCAACCAATCTTCAGCAAAGGAGGAAATGCAATATCATGGAGCAAAGATGATCTGTTCCATATCATAATGTTGCAACAGCTGAACTGCTACATGAAAAAAAAAAAGAAAGGTTAGAAACATCTTACGTGCTTCAAGAAAATAATTAGCTCAAAACAGATCATAAATCTGAATGTAAGATACAAATCTATTAAGCTCTAGAAAATAACAGAAAGACTAGATGACCTTGAGTATGCATTTACTTTTTGATATAATACCAGAAGCACTACACATGAAAGAAATCATTAATAATCTGTTCTTTATTAACATTCAAACAGTTCTCTGTGAAAGAAACTGTTAAGAGCATAAGAGAATAAGCCACGGACAGGGAGAATATTTGCAAAGCACACATTTGATAAGACAGTTATCCAAAGAATTATCATCTGATGAACCCTTAAAATTCAGTAATAAAAAAGAAATAACCCAGAGGGCGGAGCCAAGACGGCGGAGGAATGAGGGGAAGATTTCACCAGCTCCCCAACAGAATCACCAGAACTAATCAAGAAATGAAACACCACTAACAAACCAGCCGCTAGACCACAGAAGAACTCCATAGGTCTGCAAGAGTAGAAGAGTGAATAACCAGAACATTCCCGGAGCTACTGTTCTGAGAACCCTCTATCCTAACCCCCACGCCGGACTGCACCGATGGAGAGCACACCAGCAAGTGCCCTAAAAGGGGGCCTGAGCGGAGCGTCGGGGGAGAGAAGGTAGCGCTCAGCGCAAAAACTCCAAGAATTCTCCTGGATCGCTGGCAGAAATTGAGACACTGGGAATATAGGATACTGGAGCAGGGCCCTGCGGAGTGCTGCCTAGAGACCTGGAGCCAGAAGGGCGCGCCCAGTGTGAAAATCGCGCCACTTGGCTGGGCGAAAAGTGTGACTTTCTGCCTGGCACCGGGTAAGTTCAAACACTCCTAGTGGGGGACTTACTGAATGGAAAATGGAAGTCACCACGGATTGCTGACCAGGGACTGGGCTCGAGCCGGATGGGGAAGCTTGTGCCAGCCTTTGGGACTTGGATGCGTAACTGGCAGTACGTGAGCGCCAGTGGCAGAGCAGCCCGTGCACCCCCATAGCTACACCCGCAGTGGAAGAAGCTGGGAGAAGGGCAGGTAATGGAAGCTACTGGCTGGTGCGCAGCAGAGCCAGGGCATGCCCCTCCATCAGGGGACTGCACGCTCAGGGGCCAACCGCCCGACGGACTGGGATCAGCCCGCCTTCCCGGCCAGCACCTGAGCTTGCAGCAAAGCGATTATTTGGCTGAAAACAAACTATAGCAACTGGTGCTGTAAGGAAAAGGCTATATCATCAAGACAACACCATTGAGAGCAGATTGGCTTCCACCAGAAAGATGAGAGGATAACAACTAGGGACAGTGTTTAGCTTTTTGTTTATTTATTTATTGTGGACAGTTCTGTTTATTTGTTTGATCGGTCAGGTGTTTCTTTCTCTTTTTTTTGATTTTTAATTTTTAATTTTTTTTTTAATTTTAATACTTAGAAACTTATACTTTTCTTTCCTCTTTGCCACTGCTTCCTTCCTCTATGTTCTAAATGTAAAACTTTCTCCTATCTACCACTATCCTCTAGATAAATATTTCCTACATTCCTATCTCCACTATTCTCTTCCAACTGCAAAAAAACAATACACAACACACTAATCTTGGCCACATAACCCTATAAAATCCTTCAAAGATAGATATATTCCTTCTCATTACCCATACACTCTCCTCCTCCTCACCCCCAACACATGTTCTAGCTAAAAATTGCTTTCAATGAAATAGTCCAAGCCAGGACCTTGCCCTGGATCTATTCTTCCAGGCACTATTTTAATTAATCCAGAGCTTAAAGGGCAAGTATCATCTTTGATTGTGTCGTTTGCCAGAAAATTTTCCTATGCTTTATCTCTGTAAGACTGGTTAGGTGTGCTTACTGCTGTGTATGTATGTATATCTTATGACATTGTTAGAAAGCATCTGCATGCTTTTCTGACTGTCACCCATCAGGGATACACCTCTTGTTCCGCAGTTGCTAGTATTTGAACTAATATCATGGAACAACATAGCAAACCAGACATAGAGCCTACACCCCCTGACCAATTACCAAACTAAGGATCCCAGGAGTGGAAGCCCTGATTCCAAGACGCCACACTATCAAAGAACATACAACACTAGAGATTATTCACCTATAAACAAGACATAACACTACTCAAGACACAAACCATTGAACCCTTCTAGAAGGACAGAAAACTAAAAGAAGGAAGAATTCAACTAAGAAGCCTGGTGGGAAAAAGAACTCCATACACACAGACACACACAAAGAAACAAAAACTAATCAAATAATGAAACGTCAGAGAAACACTGCACAAATGAAGGACTAAGCTAGAGAAACACCACTTCAAATGACAGAGGAGGAGATAGACAAACTATCTGAAAGAGATTCAGAAAAGCTATACTAAGGAAGATGCAAAACACCGAAAACAGAATGTTAGAGGACATTAGTGCGCTGAGAAAAGACATGCAAGAAATGAAAAATAAGCAAATAGAGATCACCAACTCAATTGCTGAACACAAAAATACTATAAAAGGTCTTAACAGTAGAGTATCAGAGGCTGAAGAACGGATAAGTGAACTGGAAGACAGAATGGTGGAAATAACTGCTGAAGAACAGAACAAAGCCCAAAGAATAAAAAGAACTGAGGATAGTGTCAGAGACCTATGGGACAATATCAAATGCACCAACATTGGAATTATAGGAGTTCCAGAAGTAGAAGAGGAGAAGAAAGACTATGAAAAAATACTTGAAGAGGTTATAGTTGAAAACTTCCCCAGCATGGGAAAGGGAATCGTCCACCAAGTCCAAGAAGCACAAAGAGTTCCATACAGGAGAAACCCCAGAAGAAACACACCAAGGCACATTATAATCAAACTAACGCAGACTAAATATAAAGACAGATTATTAAAAGCAGCTAGAAGCAAACAACAAATAACATATAAAAGAAACCCCACACGTCTAACTGCGGATCTCTCAACAGAAACCCTACAGGACAGAAGAGAATGGCAAGACACATTTCAACGGCTAAAAGAGAATAACCTGCAACCACGAATTCTCTACCCAGCAAAAATCTCATTCAGAATCGATGGAGAAGTCAAAAGCTTCTCAGACAGACAAAAACTAAAAGAATTGTGGACCACAAAACCAGCCCTACAACAAGTGTTAAACGGCCTGATATAGCCAATAAACACAAGAGTAGGAGAAGTCCTACAAATCAAACCCCAAACTTCTAAGAAGATGACAATAGGAACATTCGTATCAATAATTACTTTGAACGTAAATGGATTAAATGCTCCAACCAAACGACACAGGTTGGCTGAATGGATCCAGAAGCAAGACCCATATATATGCTGTTTACAAGAGACCCACTTCAGACCTAGAGACACTCATAGATGGAAAGTGAGAGGCTGGAAAAAGATATTCCATGCAAATGGAAATCAAAAGAACGCTGGAGTAGCAATCCTCGTATCAGACAAAATAGACTTTAAAGTAAAGAAGATTCTAAGAGACAAGGCAGGTCACTACATCATGATTAAGGGATCTATCCAAGAGGAAGACATAACAGTCATGATATCAGCAACACATGTTAGAGGACATTAGTGCGCTGAGAAAAGACATGCAAGAAATGAAAAATAAGCAAATAGAGATCACCAACTCAATTGCTGAACACAAAAATACTATAAAAGGTCTTAACAGTAGAGTATCAGAGGCTGAAGAACGGATAAGTGAACTGGAAGACAGAATGGTGGAAATAACTGCTGAAGAACAGAACAAAGCCCAAAGAATAAAAAGAACTGAGGATAGTGTCAGAGACCTATGGGACAATATCAAATGCACCAACATTGGAATTATAGGAGTTCCAGAAGTAGAAGAGGAGAAGAAAGACTATGAAAAAATACTTGAAGAGGTTATAGTTGAAAACTTCCCCAGCATGGGAAAGGGAATCGTCCACCAAGTCCAAGAAGCACAAAGAGTTCCATACAGGAGAAACCCCAGAAGAAACACACCAAGGCACATTATAATCAAACTAACGCAGACTAAATATAAAGACAGATTATTAAAAGCAGCTAGAAGCAAACAACAAATAACATATAAAGGAAACCCCACACGTCTAACTGCGGATCTCTCAACAGAAACCCTACAGGACAGAAGAGAATGGCAAGACACATTTCAACGGCTAAAAGAGAATAACCTGCAACCACGAATTCTCTACCCAGCAAAAATCTCATTCAGAATCGATGGAGAAGTCAAAAGCTTCTCAGACAGACAAAAACTAAAAGAATTGTGGACCACAAAACCAGCCCTACAACAAGTGTTAAACGGCCTGATATAGCCAATAAACACAAGAGTAGGAGAAGTCCTACAAATCAAACCCCAAACTTCTAAGAAGATGACAATAGGAACATTCGTATCAATAATTACTTTGAACGTAAATGGATTAAATGCTCCAACCAAACGACACAGGTTGGCTGAATGGATCCAGAAGCAAGACCCATATATATGCTGTTTACAAGAGACCCACTTCAGACCTAGAGACACTCATAGATGGAAAGTGAGAGGCTGGAAAAAGATATTCCATGCAAATGGAAATCAAAAGAACGCTGGAGTAGCAATCCTCGTATCAGACAAAATAGACTTTAAAGTAAAGAAGATTCTAAGAGACAAGGCAGGTCACTACATCATGATTAAGGGATCTATCCAAGAGGAAGACATAACAGTCATGAATATCTACGCACCCAACACAGGGGCACATCAATACATAAGACAGGTACTTTCAGACATAAAAGAAGAAATCAGCAATAACACAGTAATAGTAGGAGACTTTAACACTCCTCTCACACCAATGGACAGACCATCCAAACAGAAAATTAATCAAGAAACACAAGCCTTAAATGCCACACTAGAAAAGATGGACCTCATTGATATCTTTAGGACGTTCCACCCAAAAGCAGAAGGATACACTTTCTTCTCAAGTGCTCACGGAACATTCTCCAGGAGAGACCACATCTTGGGCCACAAATCAATCAACCATCTTCTCAGACCACAATGCAATGAGACTAGAGATCAACTACGAGAAAAAAACCCCTAAAAACACAAACACATTGAGACACAATGCAGACCTAAAAAGCCAACTGATCACTGAGGAAATCAAAGGAGAAATTAAACAATTCCTAGAATAAAAAGATAATGAGCATACCACAGTGCAAAACCTATGGGATACCACAAAAGCAGTTCTAAGAGGGAAATTTATAGCAATAGAATCCCACCTCAAGAAACTAGGAAAATATGAAGCAGATGACCTAACCCTCCGCTTAAAACAATTGGAGAAAGAAGAACAAAAACATACCAAAGCCAGCAGAAGAAGAGAAATTATTAAGACTAGAGCAGAAATAAATGAGAAAGAAATGAAAGAAGCAATAGTAAAGATAAGTAAAACAAAAAGCTGTTTCTTTGAAAAGGTAAACAAAATAGACAAACCACTGGCCCGACTCATGAAGAGAAAGACAGAGAAGAACCAGATCAAAACAATCAAAAATGAAAAAGGAGAGATTACAACAGATCATGCAGAAATCCAAAGGATTCTAAGAGACTGTTATGAGCAACTCTATGACAACAAACTGGACAACCTGGAAGAAATGGACAGTTTCTTGGGGAAGATTGATCTCCCAAGACTGAGCTAGGAAGAAACAGAAACTTTGAACAACCCAATCACAAGCTCAAAAATCGTATCTGTGATTGAAAATCTACTGCAAAATAAAAGCCCAGGGCCAGATGACTTCACAGGCGAGTTCTACCAAACATTTAAAGAAGAGCTAATGTCTGTCCTTCTAAAACTCCTTCGAAAAATTGCACAGGAAGGAAAACTTCCAAACACATTCTACGAGGCCACCATCACCCTGATGCCCAAACTACACAAAGACAACACAAAAAAGGAAAATTACAGACCAATTTCTCTGATGAACTTAGATGCCAAGATCCTCAACAAAATCCTAGCAAACAGAATTCAACTACACATCAAAAAATTTATACACCATGATCAAGTTGGGTTCATCCCAGGCATGCAAGGATTCTTCAATTTCCACAAATCAATCAATGTGATACACCATATCAACAAACTGAGAGACAAAAACCACATGATCATCTCAATAGATGCAGAAAAAGTCTTCAACAAAGCACAACATCCATTTATGATAAAAACTCTTCAGAAAATGGGCATAGAAGGAACCTATCTCAACATAATAAAAGCCATATATGAGAAGCCCACAGCAAACATTATCCTCAACGTTGAAAAAATGAAAGCATTCCCTCTAAGATCAGGAACAAGACAGGGGTGTCCATTTTCACCACTAGTATTCAACATAGTCCTGGAAGTTCTAGCAACAGCAATAAGTGAAGAGAAAGAAATCAAAGGAATCCAGATTGGAAAGGAAGAAGTCAAGCTATCTCTTTTTGCAGATGACATGATATTATACATAGAAAATCCCAAAGACACGGTTACAAAGCTACTAGAGCTAATCAACAAATTCAGCAATGTTGGAGGATACAAAGTCAACACACAGAAATCACTCTCATTCCTATATACAAACGATGAAAAATCAGAAAACGAAATCAAAGAGGCAATCTCCTTCACCATTGCAACCAAAAGAATCAAATATCTAGGAATAAATCTACCCAAAGAAACAAAAGAATTGTACACTAAAAATTACAATACACTCACGAGAGAAATTAAATAAGACTTCAACATATGAAGAGATATTCCATATTGTGAAAATGACCATACTACCAAATATCATCTACAGATTCATGTGATCCCTATCAAACTTCCAATGACATTCTTCACAGAACTAGACCAAAGAATAACACAGTTCATATGGAAACACAAAAGACCTCGAATAGCCAAACATGTCAATTACAAAAGAAGAGCTAATGTCTGTCCTTCTAAAACTCCTTCGAAAAATTGCACAGGAAGGAAAACTTCCAAACACATTCTACGAGGCCACCATCACCCTGATGCCCAAACTACACAAAGACAACACAAAAAAGGAAAATTACAGACCAATTTCTCTGATGAACTTAGATGCCAAGATCCTCAACAAAATCCTAGCAAACAGAATTCAACTACACATCAAAAAATTTATACACCATGATCAAGTTGGGTTCATCCCAGGCATGCAAGGATTCTTCAATTTCCACAAATCAATCAATGTGATACACCATATCAACAAACTGAGAGACAAAAACCACATGATCATCTCAATAGATGCAGAAAAAGTCTTCAACAAAGCACAACATCCATTTATGATAAAAACTCTTCAGAAAATGGGCATAGAAGGAACCTATCTCAACATAATAAAAGCCATATATGAGAAGCCCACAGCAAACATTATCCTCAACGTTGAAAAAATGAAAGCATTCCCTCTAAGATCAGGAACAAGACAGGGGTGTCCATTTTCACCACTAGTATTCAACATAGTCCTGGAAGTTCTAGCAACAGCAATAAGTGAAGAGAAAGAAATCAAAGGAATCCAGATTGGAAAGGAAGAAGTCAAGCTATCTCTTTTTGCAGATGACATGATATTATACATAGAAAATCCCAAAGACACGGTTACAAAGCTACTAGAGCTAATCAACAAATTCAGCAATGTTGGAGGATACAAAGTCAACACACAGAAATCACTCTCATTCCTATATACAAACGATGAAAAATCAGAAAACGAAATCAAAGAGGCAATCTCCTTCACCATTGCAACCAAAAAAATCAAATATCTAGGAATAAATCTACCCAAAGAAACAAAAGAATTGTACACTAAAAATTACAATACACTCACGAGAGAAATTAAATAAGACTTCAACATATGAAGAGATATTCCATATTGTGAAAATGACCATACTACCAAATATCATCTACAGATTCATGTGATCCCTATCAAACTTCCAATGACATTCTTCACAGAACTAGACCAAAGAATAACACAGTTCATATGGAAACACAAAAGACCTCGAATAGCCAAAGCAATCCTGAGAAAGAGAAACAGAGCTGGAAGAATCAGCTTCCCTAATTTCAGACTCTACTACAAAGCAACAGTCCTCTAGACAGTATGATACTGGCACAAAAACAGAACTATAGACCAGTGGAACAAGACAGAGAACCCAGAGAGAAACCCACGCACCTATGGGTACCTTATTTTTGACAAAGGAGGTGAAACTATAAAATGGGACAAAGACAGCCCCTTCAACAAGTGGTGCTGGGAAAATTGGACAGCTACATGCAAAAAAATGAAGTTGGAACATTCCCTGACACCATATACTAAGATCAACTCAGAATGGATTAAAGACCTAAATGTAAGACCAGAAACCATCAAACTCTTAGAGGAGAATATAGGCAAAACCCTCAAGGACATCAATCAAAGAAAGATCTTCTTTGACCCACCAACTAAAATAGCAGAACTGAAAAGAAAAATGAACATGTGGGACCTAATGAAACTTAAAAGCTTTTGTACAGCAAAATAAATTACAAAAAAGCTGAACAGACAGCCCACAGAGTGGGAGAAAATCATAGCAAATGAAACAACAGACAAAGAATTGCTCTCCAAAATCTACAAGCAACTCAGACAACTCAGCACAGGAAAAACGAACAACCCAATTAAAAAAATGGGAAAAAGATCTAAAGAGACGCCTCTCCAAAGAGGACATACAGACGGCCCAAAAGCAGATGAAACGATGCTCAACCTCGCTTATTGTTAGAGAAATGCAAATTAAAACTACAATGAGATACCACCTCACACCTGTCAGAATGGCCATCATCAAAAAATCTGCAGACAATAAATGCTGGAGAGGGTGCGGAGAAAAGGAAACCCTCTTGCATTGCTGGTGGGAATGTAAATAGATACAGCCTCTATGGAAGACAGTGTGGTGATTCCTTAAAAAACTAAAAATGGAAGCACCGTATGACCCAGCAATCCCACTATTAGGTTTATATGCTGATGAAATCAAAACTGAAAGAAGCAACTATATCCCAATGTTCATTGCAGCTCTCTATACAATAGCCAGAACTTGGAAGCAACCTAGATGCCCATCAATGAATGTATGGATAAAAAAGCTCTGGCACATATATACAATGGAATACTACTCAGCTGTTAAAAGAAATGCAGAAGACTCAGTCCTAATGAAGTGGCTGGCTCTAGAACCTATCATAAAAAGTGAAGTAAGTCAAAAAGAGAAAGACAAATACAATGTACTAACACACATATATGGAATCTAGCAGGACGGTCTTGATAATACACGCAGTGAACTCATGGAAAGACAGAGCATAGGGACATTGTGGGGAAGAAATAGGGAGGGGGAGGCATGGAGTGAGTCACATGGAAACCTATACTGTCATGTGTGGAAAAGATAGCTATTGTCATTGTGCTAAGGGAATAGGAGTGCTTACAATGGCATGGGGCGATGGTCTGGAGGGGTGGGATGGGAGGAACTTGGGAGGTGGGGATCAGGGGTATGCATATGACTGTTCTGGGAACATACATGTCTGTGAACAACAAAACTCCGTAAACCTTTAAAATAAAAAATAAATAAATAAAAGAAACAACCCAAATAAAAATGGACAAAAGACCTGAATAGATGTCTCACCAAAGTGTATTCTTCATTTTGCAAGTATTTTTTCAAATCTGTTATTATATCTTTTGACTTATCCTATAATAATGGTGGTTATATTAGGATAAGAAAATAATTGGAATATGTCTACACAAAAATACCTTTCCAACAATATTAGCCAACTTAGAAATTTTGGGAATAAGCTGATGCTATTATGGGGCCTAATGAGGATTATTTGGGGTCGTGTTTGTATCAAAAAACTCCTTTAAATAACTGTCCTATGTAAACCATCACAATGAACAGCCAAGGGTCTTTCTGGATATGCCGAAATTAGTGTTAGTCACCCATAATTCTGAAACCATTTGGATATTTCAGTTTCCTTAGTTCAAGGCAGGCTGGTAATTATTCCCAGAACCCTAGAGAAGGCTATAGAGAACATTCACAGCATATTCTAATGATCTTATTTCAGGGGCCTTTCCCAGTTGTACTATAGTTTTCTTCACTAAAGTTTATATATGTTTTACTAGCTCAGGTCTTGGTGTTGACTGATTATTATGTCAGACCAATTATTTCTACATCTACCTTGCTCCTGCTTCTTCAGAAGCGTCCATTTTGGCCTCTGCCATCCTAGGATCCTAGGAGCCAATTTTATGTGATTCATATCCAGTCTACAGGGAACGTCTACTTACAGACGTAAATATCTGGAGATCCTTTCCAATACCTCTTTCAAACACCTCTTTGCAATATGTTGTCCACTTAATCTAGTGAATCAAATAGACAACATAAGTATATAATATCATGTTGGATAGTGCTATGTGCAGAATAAGGGGACAGAGATTAAATGAGGAAAGGTGAAGTTTTAGGCAGAAGTGTCAGGAAAGGACACTGGGCAGAACTCATATACCCATGGATGTAATGGCAGGATGGAAGTTATTACAGGACCTCGGTAACATGCTTCTGTCATCATAGGAGTTTCCTTTCCTCATGTGAACCAATTTCCCTCCAGTAGAAACCAGCCATGAGCCCACTATGGCAATGTATAGTATGTGACCAGCATGGACCTTATTCAGCCAATTACACTGAAACATTTTCTGTTATGAATGGGACTATACTATTTCTCAGGAAAACATACACTTATTCTGAATTTCTTTTTGTTTTCTATGCCTGCTTTTTTTTTTTTTTTCCCTGCAGAATTATTGAAGACTATATTGAATGCCTTTGATTATATCATGGTACCTTACCTACTTTATTTCATACACCGGAACTTATTTGAGAATTGTTCAAGAGATTTGCTTGTGTTACTATATATATAACCTACTACCCAAATGTACCTAACCTTGAAGAATAAGGAATCCTAACACTAAGCAAGTAAGCATTCAAAATAAGCTCAGGTTAGTAATATATAGATGAGATACTATTTCCCAAAGCCAAAATATACATATCTTGCCTCCAAGATGCCAAAATGTGATTTATCACTTGATTACTGTAACTTCCCTGCTTATTTAACTTATATGCCGAGTACATCGGGCAGGACGTGGGACTAGATGAATCACAAGCTGAAATCAAGATTGCCAGGAGAAATATCAACAACCTCAGATATGCAGATGATACCACCCTAATGGCAGAAAGTGAAGAGGAACTAAAGAGCCTCTTAATGAGGGTGAAAGAGCCGGTTTCAAACTCAACATTTGAAAAACTAAGATCATGGCATTTGTTCCCATCACTTCATGGCAATTAGATGGGAAAAAAATGGAAATAGTGGCAGATTTTATTTTCTTGACCTATAAAATCACTGCATCCGTGACACTTTCCCAGTGAAAACAAAGCTATGACAAACATAGGCAGCGTATTATAAAGCAGAGACATCACTTTGCAATATGTTGTCCACTTAATCTAGTGAATCAAATAGACAACATAAGTATATAATATCATGTTGGATAGTGCTATGTGCAGAATAAGGGGACAGAGATTAAATGAGGAAAGGTGAAGTTTTAGGCAGAAGTGTCAGGAAAGGACACTGGGCAGAACTCATATACCCATGGATGTAATGGCAGGATGGAAGTTATTACAGGACCTCGGTAACATGCTTCTGTCATCATAGGAGTTTCCTTTCCTCATGTGAACCAATTTCCCTCCAGTAGAAACCAGCCATGAGCCCACTATGGCAATGTATAGTATGTGACCAGCATGGACCTTATTCAGCCAATTACACTGAAACATTTTCTGTTATGAATGGGACTATACTATTTCTCAGGAAAACATACACTTATTCTGAATTTCTTTTTGTTTTCTATGCCTGCCTTTTTTTTTCCCTGCAGAATTATTGAAGACTATATTGAATGCCTTTGATTATATCATGGTACCTTACCTACTTTATTTCATACACCGGAACTTATTTGAGAATTGTTCAAGAGATTTGCTTGTGTTACTATATATATAACCTACTACCCAAATGTACCTAACCTTGAAGAATAAGGAATCCTAACACTAAGCAAGTAAGCATTCAAAATAAGCTCAGGTTAGTAATATATAGATGAGATACTATTTCCCAAAGCCAAAATATACATATCTTGCCTCCAAGATGCCAAAATGTGATTTATCACTTGATTACTGTAACTTCCCTGCTTATTTAACTTATATGCCGAGTACATCGGGCAGGACGTGGGACTAGATGAATCACAAGCTGAAATCAAGATTGCCAGGAGAAATATCAACAACCTCAGATATGCAGATGATACCACCCTAATGGCAGAAAGTGAAGAGGAACTAAAGAGCCTCTTAATGAGGGTGAAAGAGCCGGTTTCAAACTCAACATTTGAAAAACTAAGATCATGGCATTTGTTCCCATCACTTCATGGCAATTAGATGGGAAAAAAATGGAAATAGTGGCAGATTTTATTTTCTTGACCTATAAAATCACTGCATCCGTGACACTTTCCCAGTGAAAACAAAGCTATGACAAACATAGGCAGCGTATTATAAAGCAGAGACATCACTTTGCCGACAAAGGTCTGTTTAGTTAAAGCTATAGTTTTTCTGGTAGTCATGTACAGGTGCGAAAGTTGAATCATAAAGAAGACTGGGCACCAAAGGAGTGATGCTTTCAAATTGGTACTGGAGAAGACTCCTGCGAGTCCCTTGGACTGCAAGGAGATGAAAACAGTTAATTCTAAAGGCAATCATTCCTGAATGTCTATTGGAAGGGCTGATGCTGAAGCGGAAGCTCCATACTTTGGCTACTTGATGTGAAGAACTGACCCATTGGAAAAGACTCTGATGCTGAGAAAGATGGAAGGAAGGAGGAGAAGGGGCAACAGAGGATAAAATGGCTGGATGGCATTATCAACTGAATGGGCATGAGTTAGAGCAAACTCCAGGAGATGGTGAAGGACAGGGAAGCCTGCCCTGCTGAAGTCTAAGAGGTCTCAAAAAGTTGGGTAAAACTTAGTGACTGAAAATCAACAACTGCAATTAATACTATTTTTTTCAAAATAAACTGGAGGTTGTATTGTTTACTGGAGGACAAGAGGGAAGACATGTGAACCTATAGTGCATCCTTTGCTAATAAACACACAGGCATAAAATTAAGCAAATCCTAACTCTCTATGGTGGACCATTTGGGTACTTTTTGTTTAGTTTAAGACCACCAATACAACTTTATATACAGGTCACTAAGCACTTAGATCCCATGAGACAGAGTTTTAGTGTTCTCAGGGTAAAAAAATCCATTGCACTAAAGCAATAGTTGAAGATAAAGACAAAAAGGACTAAATAACAAAATAAATAAACAAATAAGGAATTAATAAGGAATAAATAAATGACACCATTTGTGACATCCATACCCTAGTGACCAGTCCATAAACCCATAGCTTGAGAGAAGGAGGGCTAAAGAGCCTCTTAATGAGGGTGAAAGAGCCGGTTTCAAACTCAACATTTGAAAAACTAAGATCATGGCATTTGTTCCCATCACTTCATGGCAATTAGATGGGAAAAAAATGGAAATAGTGGCAGATTTTATTTTCTTGACCTATAAAATCACTGCATCCGTGACACTTTCCCAGTGAAAACAAAGCTATGACAAACATAGGCAGCGTATTATAAAGCAGAGACATCACTTTGCCGACAAAGGTCTGTTTAGTTAAAGCTATAGTTTTTCTGGTAGTCATGTACAGGTGCGAAAGTTGAATCATAAAGAAGACTGGGCACCAAAGGAGTGATGCTTTCAAATTGGTACTGGAGAAGACTCCTGCGAGTCCCTTGGACTGCAAGGAGATGAAAACAGTTAATTCTAAAGGCAATCATTCCTGAATGTCTATTGGAAGGGCTGATGCTGAAGCGGAAGCTCCATACTTTGGCTACTTGATGTGAAGAACTGACCCATTGGAAAAGACTCTGATGCTGAGAAAGATGGAAGGAAGGAGGAGAAGGGGCAACAGAGGATAAAATGGCTGGATGGCATTATCAACTGAATGGGCATGAGTTAGAGCAAACTCCAGGAGATGGTGAAGGACAGGGAAGCCTGCCCTGCTGAAGTCTAAGAGGTCTCAAAAAGTTGGGTAAAACTTAGTGACTGAAAATCAACAACTGCAATTAATACTATTTTTTTCAAAATAAACTGGAGGTTGTATTGTTTACTGGAGGACAAGAGGGAAGACATGTGAACCTATAGTGCATCCTTTGCTAATAAACACACAGGCATAAAATTAAGCAAATCCTAACTCTCTATGGTGGACCATTTGGGTACTTTTTGTTTAGTTTAAGACCACCAATACAACTTTATATACAGGTCACTAAGCACTTAGATCCCATGAGACAGAGTTTTAGTGTTCTCAGGGTAAAAAAATCCATTGCACTAAAGCAATAGTTGAAGATAAAGACAAAAAGGACTAAATAACAAAATAAATAAACAAATAAGGAATTAATAAGGAATAAATAAATGACACCATTTGTGACATCCATACCCTAGTGCCAGTTACAGCAGTGAAGTCAGAACTGTGAGCTGTGTCCTAGACCAACATCTCTTCCCGATGCAACACAAGTATATGTCAAAAACTGACCTATTGTATTGATATATGTTATATCTATTTATCTATGTAGTGAAATTTCTTTTTTCTTTCTATTTTTTGGCTTAATTTATGAGTCAGGAGAACAAAAGAAAGAGTGACCATCATCCAGATGTATTTAGCTGGGAGATAAATGCAGAATTAATGAGCCTTGATATGTACTTTGTATTGCTTGAAGATAATTGGATTACATTAGTGGGAACACAGTTGGGGAGAGAGAAATGATAGGGAGAAAGGCTTACAGTGACGTTGTGAAGCCAAAGTGAAAATTACTTTGGACATTTTTTTCTTTTTAGCTTCTCAACATACGATCTCTTTTCTTTGGGGAAATCTCTATACATATAAATACAGAGCTTGACTCTAATAACATGAAACCAAAAAAGACTAGTTATTCAATTCCCTTGCTGCCCTTTCAACTAGAACACAGAAATATTGCTTAGCCTCACAAGCTTTTACCTCTGACTTGTGTTTAATGATGCAAAGAAGCAGAACCACAGAAAACACCTTTAGAGCCAAATGTTGCCATTAGTGGAAGGAGCAACATGCAATTTTCATGGGAGAGAGCAGCAGCATTGTCAATGGTAGCATCCAATAACTTTTCAAATGGTATCCATGGTGCAAGGTGTGCCATCTGGTGTTGAAGGCTGTTGGCACTAGATTGTTTGGTGAATGATAACTGGCCAATAGTTCTGGCTGGCCAGGTTTCCTTTTGTTAACTTTCTGAGTCTGTCTCTTCATCCTTCTAGAGATTCAGTGAACTGTCAACATTAATATTGATGTTATTTTCTACTTAATTCAATCTGAGTCTGATTATATTGTTCACAAATAAACAACAAACATGACTAGTATATACATGAGGTTTTGCTATAATTTTGATCACTGTATATGGTCACCTTACTTGGGTCATGAGTACATATTACTCATCTCATAATACTGTACTTTTTCTTGTTAATTTCAATCAATATTTTTAAATTATTACTTTTAAGGGTGTCTCATCTGTCTGTGAAATCATTTCTGGTCATCTGTTCTACATATTCTGTTTTTTATGGATTCATTTTTTTCTTTAGTGTTGTCAAGATGATATTATATAATGGTACTAATGAGATTTTGAATTAAGTAAACAGCTTACATCATTTAATAAGGAATATTCTTTATTTCCTATTGTTAATGTTAGAAGCCAAGCAAGGTGAACTGAATTCTTCTAGGACCATTATACTTTCATACCTTTATATCTTCCTTTGCAGTGTAATGTTTTTTCTTGCTGTCTGTACTTGTGTTTTTCTGATACTCTGAATGCAACGTATATACAAGTATGATTCTAAGCACAAAAGGCCCAGGGCTCAAAACTTATTATTGGCATTCTATCATGCTCTAAAATTTACTTTTAGACATTATGAGCCCCAAAATTTTTTTAAAAAAGCATTCTATTGTTGCTAACTCTTTTCATTTTTACTTTTTGAATTGCAAACTCACTTGTTCTACAGCAAACACAAAAAGACTAGTTATTCAATTCCCTTGCTGCCCTTTCAACTAGAACACAGAAATATTGCTTAGCCTCACAAGCTTTTACCTCTGACTTGTGTTTAATGATGCAAAGAAGCAGAACCACAGAAAACACCTTTAGAGCCAAATGTTGCCATTAGTGGAAGGAGCAACATGCAATTTTCATGGGAGAGAGCAGCAGCATTGTCAATGGTAGCATCCAATAACTTTTCAAATGGTATCCATGGTGCAAGGTGTGCCATCTGGTGTTGAAGGCTGTTGGCACTAGATTGTTTGGTGAATGATAACTGGCCAATAGTTCTGGCTGGCCAGGTTTCCTTTTGTTAACTTTCTGAGTCTGTCTCTTCATCCTTCTAGAGATTCAGTGAACTGTCAACATTAATATTGATGTTATTTTCTACTTAATTCAATCTGAGTCTGATTATATTGTTCACAAATAAACAACAAACATGACTAGTATATACATGAGGTTTTGCTATAATTTTGATCACTGTATATGGTCACCTTACTTGGGTCATGAGTACATATTACTCATCTCATAATACTGTACTTTTTCTTGTTAATTTCAATCAATATTTTTAAATTATTACTTTTAAGGGTGTCTCATCTGTCTGTGAAATCATTTCTGGTCATCTGTTCTACATATTCTGTTTTTCATGGATTCATTTTTTTCTTTAGTGTTGTCAAGATGATATTATATAATGGTACTAATGAGATTTTGAATTAAGTAAACAGCTTACATCATTTAATAAGGAATATTCTTTATTTCCTATTGTTAATGTTAGAAGCCAAGCAAGGTGAACTGAATTCTTCTAGGACCATTATACTTTCATACCTTTATATCTTCCTTTGCAGTGTAATGTTTTTTCTTGCTGTCTGTACTTGTGTTTTTCTGATACTCTGAATGCAACGTATATACAAGTATGATTCTAAGCACAAAAGGCCCAGGGCTCAAAACTTATTATTGGCATTCTATCATGCTCTAAAATTTACTTTTAGACATTATGAGCCCCAAAATTTTTTTAAAAAAGCATTCTATTGTTGCTAACTCTTTTCATTTTTACTTTTTGAATTGCAAACTCACTTGTTCTACAGCAAACACAATCACACGAAGTGAGAGAGGGGTTAGAAATTTGGCGCAATAATTAACCTCACAAGGTCATGTTCTTGCCAAACCCTACATCCTGAAAACATGGGGAAAACTGAGATGATTCTTGACTCCTTATCTGATTCCTGTTCCAAAAAACAGATTAGTGCTATGATGGCAGCTGGTAGATTTTTCTTATCCTAGTTCTAGTTGTCTTAGAATTAATATTAATTGCTTCCATATTTTAAATTTAGTTATATCACTTTTAGTTTTCAGTGTTATGAAGGAGAATTTTCATCATTTTCCTGTTTTTGTGAATATATGGAGAACAGCAGAATATCTAAAGAAATTCAAGCCAAATGTCCTTATTCAGTTAATAATTGTTTTAAAAAACTATAATTGAAAGGTAAAAAAAGAACCAAATAGGAGCAATTGTTTAGATGAACCCAGTATCTGTTTTTCCAGATTAGGAGCATCCACACTTTAGAAGAAGAATTTGCATTTAAGCAAAACTAACCAGATCTCTTACTTCATCATTTTCCAATCCTGGGAGGGGATAATTTTATATTTCATAGGCTTTAGATTATCTTGAGGTAAATTTTCCAGGCTATTCCTAAAGATCCTCAACTGATATGAAACTATTTTTAAAGGACTTTTTAACAATGTACAAGTGCCCTGAGTTACAGCACTTTTTTTAAATTTGGAAAATGAAGAGTAGTATGATTACAAATTATTGACTCAAATTTTTAATATTCATTTATTTTTCTTACCTATTGTTAATGTTAGAAGCCAAGCAAGGTGAACTGAATTCTTCTAGGACCATTATACTTTCATACCTTTATATCTTCCTTTGCAGTGTAATGTTTTTTCTTGCTGTCTGTACTTGTGTTTTTCTGATACTCTGAATGCAACGTATATACAAGTATGATTCTAAGCACAAAAGGCCCAGGGCTCAAAACTTATTATTGGCATTCTATCATGCTCTAAAATTTACTTTTAGACATTATGAGCCCCAAAATTTTTTTAAAAAAGCATTCTATTGTTGCTAACTCTTTTCATTTTTACTTTTTGAATTGCAAACTCACTTGTTCTACAGCAAACACAATCACACGAAGTGAGAGAGGGGTTAGAAATTTGGCGCAATAATTAACCTCACAAGGTCATGTTCTTGCCAAACCCTACATCCTGAAAACATGGGGAAAACTGAGATGATTCTTGACTCCTTATCTGATTCCTGTTCCAAAAAACAGATTAGTGCTATGATGGCAGCTGGTAGATTTTTCTTATCCTAGTTCTAGTTGTCTTAGAATTAATATTAATTGCTTCCATATTTTAAATTTAGTTATATCACTTTTAGTTTTCAGTGTTATGAAGGAGAATTTTCATCATTTTCCTGTTTTTGTGAATATATGGAGAACAGCAGAATATCTAAAGAAATTCAAGCCAAATGTCCTTATTCAGTTAATAATTGTTTTAAAAAACTATAATTGAAAGGTAAAAAAAGAACCAAATAGGAGCAATTGTTTAGATGAACCCAGTATCTGTTTTTCCAGATTAGGAGCATCCACACTTTAGAAGAAGAATTTGCATTTAAGCAAAACTAACCAGATCTCTTACTTCATCATTTTCCAATCCTGGGAGGGGATAATTTTATATTTCATAGGCTTTAGATTATCTTGAGGTAAATTTTCCAGGCTATTCCTAAAGATCCTCAACTGATATGAAACTATTTTTAAAGGACTTTTTAACAATGTACAAGTGCCCTGAGTTACAGCACTTTTTTTAAATTTGGAAAATGAAGAGTAGATGTATATTGATTACAAATTATTGACTCAAATGAAACCCATTGATAAATAACTATTTGTGCTATTCTTAAATGTAAAATGCTCACATTTATTTTTTAGCTCAGTTTCAAGCATATAAACTTCTCTTTGTTTTAGGTACTTTAGGAAAAGGCAATCTTGATTGCTATGCATCATTGTGCTTTTCCTGCCAAAGTTACTGACATTATACATTCTTGTTGAAAGCTTACTACAGATATCATAATGACAATTTGATAGTCAAAACTGGCAAATACACAGATAAAATTGGAATTCATGCTTTCATTGCAGAAAATTCCATAGCTAGGAAAAATACACAGGACATTTTAATAATCAATATTCGTGTTCTTACATTGTTTTCAGAACATGGAATGCCTTTTTTTTCTCCCCCCCATAAGATGTCTTTAGTACAGGATATTCTGTTGTTATATCATTCTTAAGACTAGAAAAAAATATCAGTGACCTTTCTCTAGACGTACAATTCTAACTTCTGAGAACATTTATTTGGCTAACTTAGATAATAATAACTTGATTTGTATAGCAGGTACGTCAGAAACTCTCTTTGAACAAATGAAAAGACATTGATTATAGGACTTATGACCAATTATGTTAAAATTGCACATATAAATTTTTTGGATATTAAATTTGAAAGACTTATTAATTCTCATACAGTATGTAGGACAAACATTTGTTAGCAGAATGGATATCTTCCATGAAATGAGTTAGCTCTATTGCCAGCATATGAATTACAGTTAATAATTGTTTTAAAAACTATAATTGAAAGGTAAAAAGAACCAAATAGGAGCAATTGTTTAGATGAACCCAGTATCTGTTTTTCCAGATTAGGAGCATCCACACTTTAGAAGAAGAATTTGCATTTAAGCAAAACTAACCAGATCTCTTACTTCATCATTTTCCAATCCTGGGAGGGGATAATTTTATATTTCATAGGCTTTAGATTATCTTGAGGTAAATTTTCCAGGCTATTCCTAAAGATCCTCAACTGATATGAAACTATTTTTAAAGGACTTTTTAACAATGTACAAGTGCCCTGAGTTACAGCACTTTTTTTAAATTTGGAAAATGAAGAGTAGATGTATATTGATTACAAATTATTGACTCAAATGAAACCCATTGATAAATAACTATTTGTGCTATTCTTAAATGTAAAATGCTCACATTTATTTTTTAGCTCAGTTTCAAGCATATAAACTTCTCTTTGTTTTAGGTACTTTAGGAAAAGGCAATCTTGATTGCTATGCATCATTGTGCTTTTCCTGCCAAAGTTACTGACATTATACATTCTTGTTGAAAGCTTACTACAGATATCATAATGACAATTTGATAGTCAAAACTGGCAAATACACAGATAAAATTGGAATTCATGCTTTCATTGCAGAAAATTCCATAGCTAGGAAAAATACACAGGACATTTTAATAATCAATATTCGTGTTCTTACATTGTTTTCAGAACATGGAATGCCTTTTTTTTCTCCCCCCCATAGGATGTCTTTAGTACAGGATATTCTGTTGTTATATCATTCTTAAGACTAGAAAAAAATATCAGTGACCTTTCTCTAGACGTACAATTCTAACTTCTGAGAACATTTATTTGGCTAACTTAGATAATAATAACTTGATTTGTATAGCAGGTACGTCAGAAACTCTCTTTGAACAAATGAAAAGACATTGATTATAGGACTTATGACCAATTATGTTAAAATTGCACATATAAATTTTTTGGATATTAAATTTGAAAGACTTATTAATTCTCATACAGTATGTAGGACAAACATTTGTTAGCAGAATGGATATCTTCCATGAAATGAGTTAGCTCTATTGCCAGCATATGAATTACAGTAAAATAACATACTTGTTTCTATGATGATGATTATTAAAAGAGAAAAAGTTTACAGAATAAAGTAAATCATATTTTAGAGTTAAGACAGTGGTGATTAGATACTTAGCTTTTATTTTGGGAACTTTAATTATTGCTGTTCATTTTCCTATCCTTTTCAGAGTGGCTCAATTATAAGAATATCAAGCTGCTGGTAATTAAAAGACTGAATAATACAATGACTTTAAAAATAAATAATGTTTCTCTCTTCCATAACACTGCTGGAGTGATAAAGCCAGGGTGTGGTATAGCCCTGCTCAGTCAATGTTCTCATCCAGACACACTGCCTGCTTCCACTGGGTTCTTCCTTCTTTAAGCCAGGGATCTGTAAATATGTTCCGTAAAGGCACAAAGTGTAGGTATTTTAGGCTTCATAGGGTGTATGGTGCATGGTGAAACCACTCTACCCAGCCATTGTGATGGGAAAGTGGTTGCAGACTCTGTCAGGAATGGACATACCTATGTTCCAATGATTTTTTTTTTTAATAGGCAGTAGGAGAGATTTGACTTGTGAGTTGCAGTTTGCCAATCCCTGTACTAGGGTACCATTTTTATTGCATAGTTGCAGTTGGTCACTGTCATGTTTGAGTTTCACTGTCCAGGAGAGGAAAGGAAGTATGGAGTTAGCATACTGTTTTTATAACTTCCAAACATGGAAGTGGCAGCTATAACTTTGGTTTGCATTCAATTAATAATAATTTATTCACCATTTCTAGCTATAAGGAAGGTTGGGAAGGATCTGTTAGCTGAGCAGTAGTAGATCCAGGTGCAGTTTTTGTTTTGTTTTGTTTAATGGAAAGTGTAGATTAAGAGTTTTAGTGTAAATCGGGCAATCTCTGTCACAACAACATAGAATTGAGTGAGTGAGAAAAATACAGAAAATTGATATCATAATGTTCTCTGATTTTATTTAGCCAGGCAACAAAAAGTATGGAGAATGACATGTTCTCAATCTCCTAAGCTTATAACATAAAGTTGGCTTTATTAAGATTGTCTATAAAGCTATCCTTTATAACTGATATCTTTGACACACTGAATAAATTAGCTCTAAGTTGGAATGCTTAACAACTATTCTAGATACTACAAAATTAGTAGTTTTTAACTGTTGACTTATTTTTCTCTGAGTTTGAGTGCCTAAAAATCTTAAGCAGAATTTATAATTCACAGCCTGCAGAAATTGATAAATGTATCCATACAGTTTTGGGGAGAATTTATGCCATTTGAAACAGCTGAATGCAAGCTGGCTTGATGAAGCTCTCCAGCTGTCTGTAGTTTGCTGGAGAGTGTCATGCCACCTACAGATACGTCAATATTTTATCAAGTATTTTTTTTCAAAATGCACATTTTCAATCTATTTTCAATTTTTTTTTTTTTTTTTACCTAAATGACAATAAAAAAAGCACTCCTTGAAATTGCTAGACCATATGAAGCTAGGTGCCTGTATTTGCTAATTCCAGAAAGAAGATTAAAATGACAAGATTATATATTTATATAATAATTAAGTGTGCTATTAGTGTTTTATTTTTATGCTTAGACCTAAAGTGTACAAACGTTTGGGAATTATTTATACCAAGTCTCTCTTTGTTTCAATCACTTCACATTTTTTTCATTAATATAAAATGATAATTGTATTTGCTCATTGCTCTCAAATAGCAACTTGTGAGGATACAGTTTTTCGACTGTCTTATTAAACATGTATAGGGATCCACACAGACTTCCATTCTTACGTTTTGTTTCATGTCATATCCTCTCTTTCAGTTATTCCTGTAGTGATTCACATACTAGATTTTATTCTAGTTTTACCGTATTTTTAACAGATAAACCTCAATTCCCTATTGAGCTAGCTGTTAAGTTAGTGCTGAATACCTTGCAATATGGTATCTGAAATTATGCTTCTCTTTGTCTCCTAAAAGTTTTCCTATGTTGACATTATGTCAGTACATGATGGGTTTTAAATTAATTTTTGCTTATCTGTCTGATCCCACTACCATGATGACATTTTCTACAGCAATAAACAAATCTAACATAATGAGCTATTAAACAAAATCTCTCTTTTTGCAGCAGAATACAATCTGGCTCCTATTTGTATTTGAAAGGAATAACTTCATCAATCATGCATCTGAGTATATGCAATGAACTTTCACAAGAGATTCTAACACATTTTTTTATATTCCTTTTAGAATGTGCATTGCTCTGAATTAACATAACACCAGAATGGCAGATCCTGACTTTACTCCACATCACAGTGTCCTTGAACACAACAAAACAATTAAACAATACTACTATGCAAAAATTGTAAGATTATGCAATAAGTTAAAGTAACAAAGAATTTGAATGTTAACGTATTTGTATATATATCAGCATTATTACACTGGAAGTAGAAATCATATTTTGGCCTGGACTACATTTCTTCCTCCATAAAGGTAAAGATTTTGATGGAAAAATGGAAAACATGACACTGACTCTATTCATTTTTATTAAATAATCAATATAACAGCCTTTCTTAAGCTTGCTTCTCATCTCTCTTTTTTCTCTTAATGTGTCATCCATACTTTTATCTTCCATTCAGATTCTGCAGTTGTTAGGCCTGCACTAGGAGAGAAGGATGCTAACACTCTACATGTTGAAAGATGTCATCAAAGGGCACGAGGTATTATTGACCTGGATGGGTTGAGGCAGAGAACCCTGATTAAGAAGGAGCTGTAAACGACAAAACTATGTAAAAGCAAAATAAAAAATAAAAATTAAAAAAAGTTTCTTTCATTGCCTGCAGGTTTGAAAAAAAAATAAGATTTTTCTGATATTTTGGAAGATACATTCTACTGTTTAAGGCTGAAAAAAAAAGAGCCGCTTTTTTTTGAGGGTTGGTGACAATCTTGTATTTCAATGAGTTACATTATTGATTCTCTGCTGGAGACAACAGAATCTAAAGAACACAAGGGAGGATTGTAAAACGAAGCAAAGGATAAGACCAAACTGCACCATGCCTGGTGTCATAGTGTAAACTTTTAATTATTTAGAAAAATATCAAAAACTGGTTTTATAGGGGACTTCCCTGGTGTTCCCATGGGTAAACAGCCTTCCTTGTAGTGCAAGGGGCCCTGGTTTGACCCCTGGCCAAGGATGATCCCACGTGCCGAGAAGTGCCTGGTCCGGTGTGTTCAACTGTGAGTCAGCGCTTTGCAGTGCATGTGCCCAGAGCCAGTTCTCAGCAAAGAGAGAGCCCACTGCAATGGGAAACCCACACAGGCTGAAGAATAAACATGGATGAAAATAAATAAATTTAAAAAAAAATAAAAGAGGCCAAAATTTAAAAAAATTATTTATATAAAAAATAAATTTTATAGATAATGCTGACATTTGAAAGGAGATGTATTTAAAGCTAAAAAGAACATCACAGTTTAAATTATGAAGAAAAATTATATATATTTGTATATAATCTGTTCTGTTCTCAAGTAGGATTAAAGATATGACCTCTATTACATTAGATAAAGAATAATGAATGAACAACACAATATGCTGAACTAAGAGAATCAAAAAGTAAATTAACTGATAAGAAGAGGATCCAGGAAAAAAATTCTGGAGGGATGAGAAAGCAAAGGAAACAAAATTATCCATACAGACACCAGATAAACAGAATAACACTGCAGAAAGTCCAATCAAATATATTAAAGATAAAGTTGAAACATGTGTCTAAAATACAGAATGAAAAGACAGACTAATATGGATGACTAAGGTGAGAATGGACAACATTGGTGATGAATTCCTGGGGATTCTTTACTGCCTTTCATATACCCCAGACAGAGGGCTACAGAGGTCCTCAATCTGGAACTGCCAACAGACACAGGCAACAACCTCCAGGAAAAGTCTAGGGCTAAGATAACGTTGGCTTAAGGACAGGAAACCTTTTTGCCAATACGCATACTTCTGTAAAGTAACAACAATGGAAACAACTTCTCACTTTCTTCCCTGGGCGGCTGTTCATCCCTCAACTGGCAAAAGCAGGCAATATTTCAATCCATTGCTGCCTGGTAGTGTCCATGGCTCAAGGAGGGACCATGTATTTCCTCTCTTGTCAACTGGAATAACGCAACCCTTCTCTGGCAGAGAGGGCTGTGCTTTGATCCTCTACCCACGTATTGCTAGAGGGTCCAGTGGGAAGAAAAACAAATGATTTGTGACAAATATATGAAAACAGTTCACTGGGGGAAAGGATACTCTTTTGAACAATGATGTTAGAGCAATTGTTCTGAGGCAAGGTGTGACTTTATTCAGAAAGCCTGCTGACCAAGAAGAAGGCAGATAATATGCTTCAAAGTAAGGCTCTTGTGTGGCCTGGGTGCCAGGTTCTTTCATGGATCAGAGATGGGGGAGGTGAGGAAGCAAACTGAAAAGACCATTCAATTCTTGGAAACATCTCCTAGAATGGCAAGCCTGGGGCGGGGGTGTGTTAGTTTCTTTTCTTGCAGTCATTCACAGATGGGCAGGGTCACATTATCTCCCAGTGAGCTAAACAAAGGTCAGGCTGAGTTCTCTGAATGCTGTTTTTCTTTAGAAGTAAGATATGACCTCTATTACATTAGATAAAGAATAATGAATGAACAACACAATATGCTGAACTAAGAGAATCAAAAAGTAAATTAACTGATAAGAAGAGGATCCAGGAAAAAAATTCTGGAGGGATGAGAAAGCAAAGGAAACAAAATTATCCATACAGACACCAGATAAACAGAATAACACTGCAGAAAGTCCAATCAAATATATTAAAGATAAAGTTGAAACATGTGTCTAAAATACAGAATGAAAAGACAGACTAATATGGATGACTAAGGTGAGAATGGACAACATTGGTGATGAATTCCTGGGGATTCTTTACTGCCTTTCATATACCCCAGACAGAGGGCTACAGAGGTCCTCAATCTGGAACTGCCAACAGACACAGGCAACAACCTCCAGGAAAAGTCTAGGGCTAAGATAACGTTGGCTTAAGGACAGGAAACCTTTTTGCCAATACGCATACTTCTGTAAAGTAACAACAATGGAAACAACTTCTCACTTTCTTCCCTGGGCGGCTGTTCATCCCTCAACTGGCAAAAGCAGGCAATATTTCAATCCATTGCTGCCTGGTAGTGTCCATGGCTCAAGGAGGGACCATGTATTTCCTCTCTTGTCAACTGGAATAACGCAACCCTTCTCTGGCAGAGAGGGCTGTGCTTTGATCCTCTACCCACGTATTGCTAGAGGGTCCAGTGGGAAGAAAAACAAATGATTTGTGACAAATATATGAAAACAGTTCACTGGGGGAAAGGATACTCTTTTGAACAATGATGTTAGAGCAATTGTTCTGAGGCAAGGTGTGACTTTATTCAGAAAGCCTGCTGACCAAGAAGAAGGCAGATAATATGCTTCAAAGTAAGGCTCTTGTGTGGCCTGGGTGCCAGGTTCTTTCATGGATCAGAGATGGGGGAGGTGAGGAAGCAAACTGAAAAGACCATTCAATTCTTGGAAACATCTCCTAGAATGGCAAGCCTGGGGCGGGGGTGTGTTAGTTTCTTTTTCTTGCAGTCATTCACAGATGGGCAGGGTCACATTATCTCCCAGTGAGCTAAACAAAGGTCAGGCTGAGTTCTCTGAGGCAGGCCATTATGTATAATTAAAACAACAACAGCAACAACAACAAAGCAAGGGTTAAAATCAAAGAAACTGATCCAACATGAAGTCAAAATTAACCGTTTTTGTTTACAATTGGACTTCTATAGGCAAAAAAGAAGAAGAAAAAGAACTTTGACATAAACCTCACATCTTATAAAAAAATTAACTCTGAATGAATCATTTGACTTATAATGCAGAACTATAGAACTTTCTGTAACAACTACAGAAGAAATGCACTTCAGAAAATACACAGACGCAAATAATTACATAAAATTGTCTTGTATCACCCATCACTAGTGAAGTACGATTACTACTGCAGTGAGATCTTTCTACTAACCTTTCATGACAGCTAAAATTTTAAAAATGGCAATATTAAATGCCCTAAAAGAGGTAGAGAAAATAAATTAGTCATGTCTTGGTGATGGGACCATGTTCCTCTGAAAAATGACTTGGCAGTTTACTAAACAGTTAAACATGCAGTTAATGACACAAAAGCTGCATTTCTGGACATTTATCCTAGGGTGATGAAAGATTATGTTCACTTAGAAACCTGTACATAAATATTTATAGAAACTTTATTTGTAAGACCTCAAAACGGGCAACAGCCTAGATGTTCTTCAATGGGTGAATAAACAACTTGTGCTACATTCACACCATGGAATGCTACTCAGGAGTTTAACAAGATGAATCCTTAGAGAAGTATGTCGAGTTGCACAGGTTAATTAGGCTGTAACACAAACTACATGCTGGACTATTGCATTTATGTTAAAATTACAAATGAAAAAATGAAGAATACATTAAATGGCTGATAGATATGTGATAGAATTTCCTTAATGGTCCAGCTTGTGGTTATGGCTCCTTTCACCAGCAATACTGGCTTGATGGGAAGATCATTTCTGTGGAGGTGATTGACATCCTTCTATACTGTGTATCATCTGTGTATCTGTACTATGATCCTAATTATTCATTTCTTTCTTTGGGTATTTACTCAGCACTCTGAGAAACTGCTTTTACTAGGCAACCTTATGAGAAAAACCTCTCAATTCACCTATTGTTATATGGGATTCCACATTCATTCATGACCCAAAATGAAATACAAGGGTGAGTATAGACCTTAGGATTTGCTGTGACGTTCCTTTGGTTCCCCACTGACCACAGTCTACCTTCACGTGCAAACTCCAAGTACTGCTGTTTCAACCAGGACCCAGAGGCAGTGGAGGAAAGTTCTAGTAAGGAACCTGACCGCCTGCAGGTGTTTTACAAGAAAGCCAGAATGCTTATAAGAAACAATAGAGAGACCACAGTGAGGAGGCTGCTGTGCTAGAGTATAATGCAGAACTATAGAACTTTCTGTAACAACTACAGAAGAAATGCACTTCAGAAAATACACAGACGCAAATAATTACATAAAATTGTCTTGTATCACCCATCACTAGTGAAGTACGATTACTACTGCAGTGAGATCTTTCTACTAACCTTTCATGACAGCTAAAATTTTAAAAATGGCAATATTAAATGCCCTAAAAGAGGTAGAGAAAATAAATTAGTCATGTCTTGGTGATGGGACCATGTTCCTCTGAAAAATGACTTGGCAGTTTACTAAACAGTTAAACATGCAGTTAATGACACAAAAGCTGCATTTCTGGACATTTATCCTAGGGTGATGAAAGATTATGTTCACTTAGAAACCTGTACATAAATATTTATAGAAACTTTATTTGTAAGACCTCAAAACGGGCAACAGCCTAGATGTTCTTCAATGGGTGAATAAACAACTTGTGCTACATTCACACCATGGAATGCTACTCAGGAGTTTAACAAGATGAATCCTTAGAGAAGTATGTCGAGTTGCACAGGTTAATTAGGCTGTAACACAAACTACATGCTGGACTATTGCATTTATGTTAAAATTACAAATGAAAAAAATGAAGAATACATTAAATGGCTGATAGATATGTGATAGAATTTCCTTAATGGTCCAGCTTGTGGTTATGGCTCCTTTCACCAGCAATACTGGCTTGATGGGAAGATCATTTCTGTGGAGGTGATTGACATCCTTCTATACTGTGTATCATCTGTGTATCTGTACTATGATCCTAATTATTCATTTCTTTCTTTGGGTATTTACTCAGCACTCTGAGAAACTGCTTTTACTAGGCAACCTTATGAGAAAAACCTCTCAATTCACCTATTGTTATATGGGATTCCACATTCATTCATGACCCAAAATGAAATACAAGGGTGAGTATAGACCTTAGGATTTGCTGTGACGTTCCTTTGGTTCCCCACTGACCACAGTCTACCTTCACGTGCAAACTCCAAGTACTGCTGTTTCAACCAGGACCCAGAGGCAGTGGAGGAAAGTTCTAGTAAGGAACCTGACCGCCTGCAGGTGTTTTACAAGAAAGCCAGAATGCTTATAAGAAACAATAGAGAGACCACAGTGAGGAGGCTGCTGTGCTAGAGTATGAAAGTCTGGTGGGGCAGATGTGGTCCTCAAAGATGCTGCTCTTCTGAAGCTGAGCAGCTCATTCACCGCTTCCACTGGGGCACTCCTGTGCTGCTCTGCTGACTTGAGCTACCAAGCAAGTTCACCTGGGGGAACTCGGTAACTATTCACGGATCAGACTTTTTAATTTTGATGGCTATATACATTTTGTAAGGTTTTTTTATTTTATTTTATTATTTTTTAAAGTTTTTACAGAGTTTTTTTGTTCACAGACATGTGTGTTCCCAGATCAATCATAAGCAAATCTCTGGTCCCCTCCCCTCTCCCAGGCCTCCCATCCCACCCCTCCAGGCTATTGAACCAAGCCCTTGAAGGAACTCCTATTCCCTGAGCACAATGACAATAGCTATCTTTTTCACATATGATAGTATAGATTTCCATGTTACTCCCTCTCCACTATTCATTCCCCACAATGTCCATATGTCTATTCTCTGTCTGTTTTTCCATGGATTCACTGTGAGTGCTATCATTACCCTTTTACTAGATTCCATATATATATGTTAGTATACTGTATTTGTCTTTCTTTCTTCGACGTACTTCACTTTTTATGATAGGTTCTAGATCCAGCCACCTCATTAGGACTGATTCTTCTGCATTTCTTTTAGCACCTGAGCAGTACTCCATTGTATACATGTACCAGGGCTTCTTTATCCATTCATTCGTCGATGGACATCTAGGTGTATCTCTTTCTGTACTATGATCCTAATTATTCATTTCTTTCTTTGGGTATTTACTCAGCACTCTGAGAAACTGCTTTTACTAGGCAACCTTATGAGAAAAACCTCTCAATTCACCTATTGTTATATGGGATTCCACATTCATTCATGACCCAAAATGAAATACAAGGGTGAGTATAGACCTTAGGATTTGCTGTGACGTTCCTTTGGTTCCCCACTGACCACAGTCTACCTTCACGTGCAAACTCCAAGTACTGCTGTTTCAACCAGGACCCAGAGGCAGTGGAGGAAAGTTCTAGTAAGGAACCTGACCGCCTGCAGGTGTTTTACAAGAAAGCCAGAATGCTTATAAGAAACAATAGAGAGACCACAGTGAGGAGGCTGCTGTGCTAGAGTATGAAAGTCTGGTGGGGCAGATGTGGTCCTCAAAGATGCTGCTCTTCTGAAGCTGAGCAGCTCATTCACCGCTTCCACTGGGGCACTCCTGTGCTGCTCTGCTGACTTGAGCTACCAAGCAAGTTCACCTGGGGGAACTCGGTAACTATTCACGGATCAGACTTTTTAATTTTGATGGCTATATACATTTTGTAAGGTTTTTTTATTTTATTTTATTATTTTTTAAAGTTTTTACAGAGTTTTTTTGTTCACAGACATGTGTGTTCCCAGATCAATCATAAGCAAATCTCTGGTCCCCTCCCCTCTCCCAGGCCTCCCATCCCACCCCTCCAGGCTATTGAACCAAGCCCTTGAAGGAACTCCTATTCCCTGAGCACAATGACAATAGCTATCTTTTTCACATATGATAGTATAGATTTCCATGTTACTCCCTCTCCACTATTCATTCCCCACAATGTCCATATGTCTATTCTCTGTCTGTTTTTCCATGGATTCACTGTGAGTGCTATCATTACCCTTTTACTAGATTCCATATATATATGTTAGTATACTGTATTTGTCTTTCTTTCTTCGACGTACTTCACTTTTTATGATAGGTTCTAGATCCAGCCACCTCATTAGGACTGATTCTTCTGCATTTCTTTTAGCACCTGAGCAGTACTCCATTGTATACATGTACCAGGGCTTCTTTATCCATTCATTCGTCGATGGACATCTAGGCTGCTCCCATGTTCTAGCTATTGTATAGAGAGCTGCAATGAACATTGAGGTACAGGTGGTTCTCCCGTTTTTGACTTCATCAGGGTATACACCTAATAGTGGGATTGCTGGGTTGTATGCTGCTTCTGATTTTAGTTTTTAAGGAATCTCCATACTGTCTTCCATAGAGGCTGTATCAATTTACATTCCCACCAGCAATACAGGAGTGTTCCCTTTTCTCCGCACCCTCTCCAGCATTTACTGTCGGTAGAGATTTTGAAGATGGCCGTTCTGACTGGTGTGAGGTGATATTTCATTGTACTTTTGATTTGCATTTCTCTAATAAATAAGGTTGAGCATCGTTTCACGTGTTTTTGGGCCATCTGTATGTTCTCTTTGGTGAGATGTCTATTTATATTTTTTCCCATTTTTTGATTGTGTTGTTCATTTTTCCTGTGCTGAGTTGTCTGGGTTGCTTGTAGATTTTGGAGATTAATTCTTTGTCTGTTGTTTCATTTGCTATTATTCTCTCCCATTCATGGAGCTGTCTGTTCACATTGTTTGTAGTTTCTTTTGCTGTACAAAAACTTGTAAGTTTTATTAGATCCAACCTGTTAATTTTGGTTTTTAGTTCTGCTATTCTAGCAGGTGGGTCATGGAAGATCTTGCTTTGATTTATGTCCTTGAGGGTCTTGCCTATATTCTCCTCTAAGAGTTTGATAGGTTTTGGTCTTACATTTAGGTCTTTAATCCATTTCGAGTTGATCTTTGTGCATGGTGTCAGGGCATGTTCCAACTTAATTTGTTTGCATATGACTGTTCAATTTCCCCAGCACCATTTTTCCCCGGGAAATTTGCCTTTATCCCTCTCCACTATTCATTCCCCACAATGTCCATATGTCTATTCTCTGTCTGTTTTTCCATGGATTCACTGTGAGTGCTATCATTACCCTTTTACTAGATTCCATATATATATGTTAGTATACTGTATTTGTCTTTCTTTCTTCGACGTACTTCACTTTTATGATAGGTTCTAGATCCAGCCACCTCATTAGGACTGATTCTTCTGCATTTCTTTTAGCACCTGAGCAGTACTCCATTGTATACATGTACCAGGGCTTCTTTATCCATTCATTCGTCGATGGACATCTAGGCTGCTCCCATGTTCTAGCTATTGTATAGAGAGCTGCAATGAACATTGAGGTACAGGTGGTTCTCCCGTTTTTGACTTCATCAGGGTATACACCTAATAGTGGGATTGCTGGGTTGTATGCTGCTTCTGATTTTAGTTTTTAAGGAATCTCCATACTGTCTTCCATAGAGGCTGTATCAATTTACATTCCCACCAGCAATACAGGAGTGTTCCCTTTTCTCCGCACCCTCTCCAGCATTTACTGTCGGTAGAGATTTTGAAGATGGCCGTTCTGACTGGTGTGAGGTGATATTTCATTGTACTTTTGATTTGCATTTCTCTAATAAATAAGGTTGAGCATCGTTTCACGTGTTTTTGGGCCATCTGTATGTTCTCTTTGGTGAGATGTCTATTTATATTTTTTCCCATTTTTTGATTGTGTTGTTCATTTTTCCTGTGCTGAGTTGTCTGGGTTGCTTGTAGATTTTGGAGATTAATTCTTTGTCTGTTGTTTCATTTGCTATTATTCTCTCCCATTCATGGAGCTGTCTGTTCACATTGTTTGTAGTTTCTTTTGCTGTACAAAAACTTGTAAGTTTTATTAGATCCAACCTGTTAATTTTGGTTTTTAGTTCTGCTATTCTAGCAGGTGGGTCATGGAAGATCTTGCTTTGATTTATGTCCTTGAGGGTCTTGCCTATATTCTCCTCTAAGAGTTTGATAGGTTTTGGTCTTACATTTAGGTCTTTAATCCATTTCGAGTTGATCTTTGTGCATGGTGTCAGGGCATGTTCCAACTTAATTTGTTTGCATATGACTGTTCAATTTCCCCAGCACCATTTGTTGAAGAGGCTGTCTTTGTCCCATTTTAAATTTTTGCCTCCTTTGTCAAGGAGGTATCCATACGTGCATCAGCCTATCTCTGGGTTATCAATCTTGTTCCATTGGTCTATAGTTCTGTTTTTGTGCCAGTACCATACTGTCTTGAGTTGCTTTGTAGTAGAGTCTGAAGTTAGGGAGGCTGATTCCTCCAGCTCCGTTTTTCTTTCTCAGGATTGCTTTGGCTATTTGAGGTCTTCTGTGTTTCCATATGAACTGTGTTATTTTATGGTCTAGTTCTGTGAAGAATGTCATTGGTAGTTGGATACAGTTTGCATTGAATCTGTAGATGATATTTGGTATTAGGTTCCTTTTTACAACATTGATTCTTCTGACCCAGGAATATGGAATATCTCTCCATCTGTTTAAGTCTTCTTTAATTTCTTTCAGGAGTGTCTTGTAATTTTCTGTGTACAGTTCCTTTGTTTCTTTGGGTAGGTTTATTCCTAGATATTTTACTCTTTTTGTTGCGATGGTGAAGGGGATTGCCTCTTTTATTTCATTTTCTGATTTTTCATTGTTTGTATATAGAAATGCCAGTGATTTCTGTATATTGATTTTGTATCCTGCGACTTTGCTAAATTTGTTGATTAGCTCTAGTATCTTTGTAATAGTATTTTGGGGTTTTCTATGTATAATATCATGTAGTCTGCAAAAATATGGAGCTTTATTTCTTCTTTTCCAATCTGGATTCCTTTTATTTCTTTCTCTTCTCTTATTGCTGTTGCTAGAACTGTCAGGACTATGTTGAATAACAGTGGTGAAAGGGGACACGCCTGTCTTGTTCCTGATCTTAGAGGGAATGCTTTCAGTTTTTCACCATTGAGGATAATGTTGACTATGTGCTTCTCATATATGGCTTTTATTATGTTGAGATAGGTTCCTTCTATGCCCATCTTCTGAAGAAATTTTATCATAAATGGATCTTACACTTTGTTGAAGATTTTTTCTGCATCTATTGAGATGATCATGTGATTTTTGTCTCTCAATTTGTTGAGATGGTGTATCACATTGATTGATTTGCGGATATTGAAGAATCCTTGCATGCCTGGGATGAACCCAACTTGATCATGATGTATGAGTTTTTTGATGTGTTGCATTCTGTTTGCTAGGATTTTGTTGAGGATTTTGGTATCCAAGTTCATCAGTGAAATAAGTCTATAATTTTCTTTTTTGTATTGTCTTTGCCTGGCTTTGATATCAAGGTGCTGGTGGCCTCGTAGAATGTGTTTGGAAGTGTTCCTTCCTGTGCAATATTTTGGAAGAGTTTTAGAAGGACAGGCATTAGCTCTTCTTTCAATGTTTGGTAGAATTCATCTGTGAAGCCATCTGACCGTGGGCTTTTATTTTTGGTTAGATTTTTGATCATAAATTCAATTTCTGAGCTTGTGATTGGGTTGTTCATAGTTTGTATTTCTTCCTGGTTCAGTCTTGGAAGATTAATCTTTTCTAAGAAACTGTCCATTTCTTCCAGGTTGTCCAGTTTGTTGCCATATAGTTGTCCATAATAGTCTCATATAATCCTTTGTATTTCTTCATTATCTGTTGTAATCTCTCCTTTTTCATTTTTGATTTTGTTGATTTGGTTATTCTTTTTTTCTTGATGAGTTTGACCAGTGGCTTCTCAGTTTTGTTTATTTTTGCAAAGAACCAACTTCTCATTGTATTTATTTTTACTATTGTTTCTTTCATTTCTTTTTCATTTATTTCTGCTCTGATCTTTATAATTTCTCTTCTTCTGCTGACTTTGGGGTGTTTGGTTCTTCTTTTTACAGTTGTTTTAAGCATACGGTTATTTTTTGTTTCTTGAGGTAGTATTGTACTGCTATAAATTTCCCTCTTAGAACTGCTTTTGCAGTATCCCATAGGTTTTGCATGGTCATGTGTTCATTGTCATTTTCCTCTAGGAATTTTTGAATTTCTCCTTTGGTCAGTAATCAGTTTGTTTTTTAGTTATGTGCTGTTTAATCTCCATGTGCTTGTGTTTTTAGTGGTTCTTCTCCTGCAATTGATCTCTAGTCTCATCGAATTGTGGTCCAAGGAAATGATTGATAGAATTTCAGTTTCTTGAATTGACTGAGGTTAGATTTGTGGACCAAGGTGTGGTCTATCCTGGAGAATGTTCCTTGAGCACTTGAGAAGAAAGTATATTCTTCTGCTTTTGGATGGAACGTCCTAAAGATATCCTTTGGGTCCATCTCTTCTACTGTGGTGTTTAAGGCTTGTGTTTCTTGATTAATTTTCTGTGTTGATGATCTGTCCATTGCTGTGAGAGGAGTGAGTGATAAAATCTCATACTATTATTGTATTATTGTTGATTTCTTCTCTTATGTCTGGAAGTATTTGTCATATGTATTGATGCACACCAATGTTGGGTGCATAAAGATTTGTGACTGTTATATCTTCCTCTTGGACAGATCCTTTGATCATTATGTAGTGACCTGCTTTGTCTCTTATAATCTTCTTTATTTTAAAGTCAATTTTTTTCTGATATGAGGATTGCTATTCCAGCTGTCTTTTGATTTCCATTTGTGTGGAATATCTTTTTTCCATCCTTTCACTTTCCATCTATTAGTGTCTCTAGTTCTGAAGTGAGTCTCTTGTAAACAGCATATTTATGGGTCTTGCTTCTGTATCCATTCAGCCAGTCTGTGTCTTTGGTTGTAGCATTTAGTCCATTTATATTCAAAGTAATTATTGATATGAATGTTTCTATTGTCATCTTCTTGGATATTTGGGGTTCGATTTGTAGGACTTCTCCTCTTGTATTTATTGACTCTATCAGGCCCTTTAACACTTGTTGTAAGGCTGGTTTCATGGTGCACAATTCTTTTAGCTTTTGCTTGTTTGTGAAGATTTTGACTTCACCATCAATTCTGATTGAGATCCCTGCTGGGTACAGAATTCTTGGTTGGAGGTTATTCTCTTTTAGCCACTTAAATGTGTCCTGGCATTCTCTTATGGCTTGCAGGGTTTCTGTTGAAAGATCAGCAGTTAAACGTATTGAGTTTCCTTTATATGTTACTTGTTGTTTGTTCCTAGCTGCTTTAAGTATTCTGTCTTTGTATTTAGTCTGTGTTAATTTGATTAGAATGTGCCTTGGTGTGTTTCTTCTGGGGTTTATCCTGTATGGAACTCTTTGTGCTTCTTAGAATTCGTTGATTATTTCCTTTCCCATGCTGAGGAAGTTTTCAATTATAACCTCTTCAAGAATATTTTCATAGCCTTTCTTTCCCTCCTCTTCTTCTAGACTCCTATAATTCTAATGTTGGTGTGTTTGAGATTGTCCCATAGGTCTCTAAGGCTATCCTAGTTCTTTTGATTCTTTGTGCTTTGTTCTGTTCTTCAGCAGTTATTTCCACCAATCTGTCTTCCAGCTCAATTATCCGTTCCTCTCCTTCTGACACTCTACTGTTGAGACCTTCGATAGTATTTTTGAGTTCAGCAATTGAGTTTTTTGTCTCAATTTGCTAATTTTTCATCCCTTACATGTCTCTTCTCAGTGCACTAATTTCCTCTAATATTCTGTTTTTTGGTGTTTTGAATCCTCGCCAGTGTCTCTCTTCTGAATTCTCTTTCCAATAATTTGTCTATCGCCTCTTCTGTCATTTGTAACTGTGTTTCCCTGCGGTGCCTCCCGCAGAGGAGAAATGGCGGCAGGATTGCTCGTGGCCAAGCCATGGGAAGATCAGAGAAGAGTGAGTCTGCTGCCTGCCACCCAGCCCCCCGGCGAATGCAGGAGACAATTAGACACAGAAGGGGTTCTATCAAAGCAGTTCCGTTTTATTAGTGCAGACTCACAGCTCTTATAGGCAAGTGAAAGGGGTTTTTTGCACTACAAACCAACCAAAGCCCTTTAAAGGTCAAGCAATCATCCACGGTCCCAACACTTGTTGTAAGGCTGGGTTCATGGTGCACAATTCTTTTAGCTTTTGCTTGTTTGTGAAGATTTTGACTTCACCATCAATTCTGATTGAGATCCCTGCTGGGTACAGAATTCTTGGTTGGAGGTTATTCTCTTTTAGCCACTTAAATGTGTCCTGGCATTCTCTTATGGCTTGCAGGGTTTCTGTTGAAAGATCAGCAGTTAAACGTATTGAGTTTCCTTTATATGTTACTTGTTGTTTGTTCCTAGCTGCTTTAAGTATTCTGTCTTTGTATTTAGTCTGTGTTAATTTGATTAGAATGTGCCTTGGTGTGTTTCTTCTGGGGTTTATCCTGTATGGAACTCTTTGTGCTTCTTAGAATTCGTTGATTATTTCCTTTCCCATGCTGAGGAAGTTTTCAATTATAACCTCTTCAAGAATATTTTCATAGCCTTTCTTTCCCTCCTCTTCTTCTAGACTCCTATAATTCTAATGTTGGTGTGTTTGAGATTGTCCCATAGGTCTCTAAGGCTATCCTAGTTCTTTTGATTCTTTGTGCTTTGTTCTGTTCTTCAGCAGTTATTTCCACCAATCTGTCTTCCAGCTCAATTATCCGTTCCTCTCCTTCTGACACTCTACTGTTGAGACCTTCGATAGTATTTTTGAGTTCAGCAATTGAGTTTTTTGTCTCAATTTGCTAATTTTTCATCCCTTACATGTCTCTTCTCAGTGCACTAATTTCCTCTAATATTCTGTTTTTTGGTGTTTTGAATCCTCGCCAGTGTCTCTCTTCTGAATTCTCTTTCCAATAATTTGTCTATCGCCTCTTCTGTCATTTGTAACTGTGTTTCCCTGCGGTGCCTCCCGCAGAGGAGAATGGCGGCAGGATTGCTCGTGGCCAAGCCATGGGAAGATCAGAGAAGAGTGAGTCTGCTGCCTGCCACCCAGCCCCCCGGCGAATGCAGGAGACAATTAGACACAGAAGGGGTTCTATCAAAGCAGTTCCGTTTTATTAGTGCAGACTCACAGCTCTTATAGGCAAGTGAAAGGGGTTTTTTGCACTACACCAACCAAGCTAAAGGTCAAGCAATCATCCACGAGTGCGGAAACCAGGGGAACCAATCAGAAATTTTGACCATCACTTAACAATTTAGATCATGCCCTCATCTCTTCCTGTAGGCGCCATCTTAGCCCCAAATCACAAATACGTGCTTACGCTTCCTTGTGCTTGCAACGGTCCTCTTTCAATTAGGGCCCCACATCTCCCTCTCTTTTATTTTAAAATTAAGAGACTCTTGTTGAGGCAAGGCATAGAGCTAAGAGGCGGCCAGTCTCTAGCCTCGTCAGCTCCCCCCAGCGGCTGTGCCTGTCTTACGTTGTACTCTGAGGATCTTACCTGTCATTGGCTAACCAGCCATCTTACTGGGCCTGGACGGAGTTTTTTAGAGTGTTCTTTGTTCGATGGCCTCATTATATGTCTCAAGTGATTTCTTGAAGGACCCTATTGGCCCAGGGGTTTTGTGGGTGCCCAACGTGGGGCTCCTCTTCTAGGACGTGAGCAAGCATAATAATTTTTTGTTGCAACTGTCTATTGTGGGCCATAACGCCCTTGACCTTAAACAGTATAGCTAGCAAGGCAACAAAAACAAGCAGATAGAAAGCATTTTTAAATCAGGCAAATGGGCTTTGTATCCATAGTCAAAAATCATTAACCCCCTTTTGTACTTGTTCCCAGAACGTTTGGGGTGCAATTCGGTTTACTTTGGTTATATTTAGCTTGCTAATAATATGAGTTAGTATCTCTTGCCCCTCCCAAAATTTAGTGTCCCATATTTTCATCTGTGACGATATGTTTTGTACTTCAATTAGAGTCTCGTTTATCACAGGGAAGGCTGTCAAGCAGAAGTGGAGATATCTCACGTCACAGTCCAAGTGTGCCAGAACGCTTAATGTCTCAAGAGTGCTGGCGTGTAGATCAAGCTGTTGCTGGAGTCCCATTATGGCAGCCCTCAGGTGTTCAAGTTCATGCAGGCTGATCTGAAGTCCCTGGGCAGAGGTGGTGGATATGTTGTTTACCGCTGTGATGGTGTGCATTTGTTGAACTCCGAGCACGGATGTTGTTACTGTTGCACCTATTAAGGAGAAAAAGAGAGAGATGCCTCAAGAACTTTCTGTTCTTGGGCCTGATATATGGTCACATTTTATCTGCAGCAGATTCTAAGGTTTGATCCTTGTTTTGTGGCATAAATTTAAGGTTTCTCGCCAGTACCCATATAGGGCTGGGTTCCCCAATGGGGAGTGTGCACCCAAATCCTCTCCCCATCTTAAGGAGTGGATCAGGCCCTTTCCATTGACCAGTGATGGGGTCCTTCCATCTCACTTGTATTTCAGGTTTTATTTCTTGGTTGGACCAGTGTTTTTGAAAGGGTGCCATCAGTTCATTTTTTGAAAAGTTTAAAATATTTAGGGTAAAGTGTGCCATTCCAAGTTGCTGGTGAGGGCTTATTCCCCCTTTTTGTTTTTGTAATTGGGTCTTTAAGTTTTGATGATGACGTTCAATTATGGCCTGTCCTTGAGGGTTGTATGGGATTCCTGTGGTGTGGCGGATGTGCCATTGTTGAAAGAAGTTTTGTAAATTTTTGTTAACAAAGCAGGGACCATTGTCTGTTTTTATCTGATAAGGTAGACCCAGAGTTGCAAAGCATTGCAAGAAATGACTCTGGGCATGTTTTGCTTTTTCTCCTGAGTGGGCTATGGACCAGCAGGCATGGGAATAAGTATCAATGGATACAAAGATGTACTTGAGTTTTCCGAATGGGGAAAAGTGAGTGACATCTGTCTGCCACCACATATTAGGCCTCAGTCCTTGAGGGTTTACTCCCAGAGACTGTAAGTGAGGAACTTGTAAGTGAGGGAGGCAAGACTTGCAAGTATGCACAATTTTTTTTTTTTTTTAAATCTTTGACGGGAACCTGCGGGAATTTTTTATGCAACCGTCTTCAGCCGAAATGGGTCAGACCGTGAAGGTCATGGGCATCCTGCAAACCATGTACCCAAACTCCACAGGAAGCCACCCCGCCAGCTAAGGAATCTCCCACTGAGAGCAGTCCAGGCAGTTGGGTAAAAGCCCAAGGTGGGATCTTTCCCATTTTGGACTTCTCGCTGTCTGGCAAGAGATTGTACTCGGTCCCAGGCTCTGCTAATAGATTGGATATAGTTTTCCATGCTGCTGAAAAAGAGCAGAAAAAAAGAGAGTATTGAAGACAACCACCAAAAATCCTAACGGGAGTGGTGGCGGCCAGGAAGTCAGGCTTATGTCATGCTTGTGAAACACTGAGGAGTCCCTAGTGTTGCACGGACGTTGTCTTGCTGGGGCCGGGCGCTCTAAGAGGATCAGGCCCTTTCCATTGACCAGTGATGGGGTCCTTCCATCTCACTTGTATTTCAGGTTTTATTTCTTGGTTGGACCAGTGTTTTTGAAAGGGTGCCATCAGTTCATTTTTTGAAAAGTTTAAAATATTTAGGGTAAAGTGTGCCATTCCAAGTTGCTGGTGAGGGCTTATTCCCCCTTTTTGTTTTTGTAATTGGGTCTTTAAGTTTTGATGATGACGTTCAATTATGGCCTGTCCTTGAGGGTTGTATGGGATTCCTGTGGTGTGGCGGATGTGCCATTGTTGAAAGAAGTTTTGTAAATTTTTGTTAACAAAGCAGGGACCATTGTCTGTTTTTATCTGATAAGGTAGACCCAGAGTTGCAAAGCATTGCAAGAAATGACTCTGGGCATGTTTTGCTTTTTCTCCTGAGTGGGCTATGGACCAGCAGGCATGGGAATAAGTATCAATGGATACAAAGATGTACTTGAGTTTTCCGAATGGGGAAAAGTGAGTGACATCTGTCTGCCACCACATATTAGGCCTCAGTCCTTGAGGGTTTACTCCCAGAGACTGTAAGTGAGGAACTTGTAAGTGAGGGAGGCAAGACTTGCAAGTATGCACAATTTTTTTTTTTTTTTTTTTTTAAATCTTTGACGGGAACCTGCGGGAATTTTTTATGCAACCGTCTTCAGCCGAAATGGGTCAGACCGTGAAGGTCATGGGCATCCTGCAAACCATGTACCCAAACTCCACAGGAAGCCACCCCGCCAGCTAAGGAATCTCCCACTGAGAGCAGTCCAGGCAGTTGGGTAAAAGCCCAAGGTGGGATCTTTCCCATTTTGGACTTCTCGCTGTCTGGCAAGAGATTGTACTCGGTCCCAGGCTCTGCTAATAGATTGGATATAGTTTTCCATGCTGCTGAAAAAGAGCAGAAAAAAAGAGAGTATTGAAGACAACCACCAAAAATCCTAACGGGAGTGGTGGCGGCCAGGAAGTCAGGCTTATGTCATGCTTGTGAAACACTGAGGAGTCCCTAGTGTTGCACGGACGTTGTCTTGCTGGGGCCGGGCGCTCTAAGAGGCTCTGGCCTGTTCCATGACCCCCTTATCCTGTCATAGGAGTCTTCAGGTGGCAGGCGCCCTGGTGGCTTTTAAGCGCCTGACCTGTGCCCACGCTTTAGAGGTTTAGGCCGCATCATCAATTTCAAATATAGAAAAGAGAGGCTTCCACCCAGTCAGGCTCCCGCTACTGTAGCTAACTACCTTAAAGCCTTTCAGGACTGTCAGAGAGTAGCCCTGACCAGGACCTGTCAGTTGCTCTTTAGACTGTCTGCCAGTTCACTGGAAGTCTCGAATCAGAGAGAACATGAAAGTAGGAATTAAAGTAAAGAAAGACAAACAAGGGAAAGCAGTGTTCAGTTTTTTGTGACTATCCTAAATCCCCACCCTCTCGGGAGTGGCGAGAAAAAGGGCAGACTCACCCTGACATCTGGATTACTCTGACCTGCTGCTACTCTTGCGGGGAGCACTGTGCTGAAGCCTCTCGAAGGTCACTTGTTGCTTCTCTTTCAAAGCCACACGGTGAACCACCATTCTCTCTTGAGCCCCGCATTGGGCACTAGCTTCTGCGGGGCCGGCCGCCCGCAGAGGAGAAATGGTGGCAGAATTGCCCGTGGCCAAGACATGGGAATATTGGAGAAGAGTGAGCCTGCTACCTGCCACCCAGCCCCCTCCCCCTCACCCCCGGCAAGCGGGAGACAATCAGACGCGACAGGGGTTCCATCAAAGCAGTTCCGTTTTATTAGTGCAGACTCACAGCTCTTATAGGGAAGTGAAGGGGGTTTTGCACTGGACTTCCTATGAATTATACCGATCAAGCTAAAGGTCAAGCAATCATCCACGAGTGCAGAAACCAGGGGAACCAACCAGAAATTTTGACCATCACTTAACAATTTAGATCACGGCCTATTTTTTCTCGTTAAATGTCCCAGGCTCTGCTAATAGATTGGATATAGTTTTCCATGCTGCTGAAAAGAGCAGAAAAAGAGAGTATTGAAGACAACCACCAAAAATCCTAACGGGAGTGGTGGCGGCCAGGAAGTCAGGCTTATGTCATGCTTGTGAAACACTGAGGAGTCCCTAGTGTTGCACGGACGTTGTCTTGCTGGGGCCGGGCGCTCTAAGAGGCTCTGGCCTGTTCCATGACCCCCTTATCCTGTCATAGGAGTCTTCAGGTGGCAGGCGCCCTGGTGGCTTTTAAGCGCCTGACCTGTGCCCACGCTTTAGAGGTTTAGGCCGCATCATCAATTTCAAATATAGAAAAGAGAGGCTTCCACCCAGTCAGGCTCCCGCTACTGTAGCTAACTACCTTAAAGCCTTTCAGGACTGTCAGAGAGTAGCCCTGACCAGGACCTGTCAGTTGCTCTTTAGACTGTCTGCCAGTTCACTGGAAGTCTCGAATCAGAGAGAACATGAAAGTAGGAATTAAAGTAAAGAAAGACAAACAAGGGAAAGCAGTGTTCAGTTTTTTGTGACTATCCTAAATCCCCACCCTCTCGGGAGTGGCGAGAAAAAGGGCAGACTCACCCTGACATCTGGATTACTCTGACCTGCTGCTACTCTTGCGGGGAGCACTGTGCTGAAGCCTCTCGAAGGTCACTTGTTGCTTCTCTTTCAAAGCCACACGGTGAACCACCATTCTCTCTTGAGCCCCGCATTGGGCACTAGCTTCTGCGGGGCCGGCCGCCCGCAGAGGAGAAATGGTGGCAGAATTGCCCGTGGCCAAGACATGGGAATATTGGAGAAGAGTGAGCCTGCTACCTGCCACCCAGCCCCCTCCCCCTCACCCCCGGCAAGCGGGAGACAATCAGACGCGACAGGGGTTCCATCAAAGCAGTTCCGTTTTATTAGTGCAGACTCACAGCTCTTATAGGGAAGTGAAGGGGGTTTTGCACTGGACTTCCTATGAATTATACCGATCAAGCTAAAGGTCAAGCAATCATCCACGAGTGCAGAAACCAGGGGAACCAACCAGAAATTTTGACCATCACTTAACAATTTAGATCACGGCCTCATCTCTTCCTGTAGGGGCCATCTTAGCCCCAAACTGCAAATATGTGCTTAAGCTTCCTTATGCTTGCAATGGTCCTCTTTCAATTAGGGCCCCACATTTCCCTAGTTTGGTCCTTCATTTGTGCAATGTTTCTCTGTCTTTTCATTATTATGTTAATTTTTGTTTCCTTGTGTGTGCCTGTGCGTTGGAGTTCTCTTTCCCCCTAGGCTTTGTGGTTGAATTCTCCCTTCCTTTTGGTTTCTGTCATTGAAGGGTTCGGTGGTGTGTTGTCTTAGGTGGTGTTAGGTCTTGTTTGCAGGTGGATAATCTCTAGTGTTGTATGTTCTTTGATAATGTGGGGTCTTGGAGTCAGAGCTTCCACTCCAAGAATCCTTGGTTTGATCTCTGGCCAGGGAGTGTAGGTTCTATGTCTGGTTTTCTATGGTGCTCAGTGGTATTAGTTCAAATAGAAGTATATAAGGAACAAAAGGTGCTTTCCTGATAGATGACAGTCATAAAATCATGCAAATATTTTCTAACATAATGGAAAAATATACATACATACACATCAATAGCCACAACTGAACAGTCTTACAGGGATAAAGTATAGAAAATTTTTCTGGCAAATGGCACAATCAAAGACGGTACCTGATCATTAAGCTCTAAATTAATTAAAATATTGCCTGGAAAAATAGATCCAGGGCAAGGTCCTGGCTGGCAATATTACAATGAAAGCAGTTTTTAACTAAGACATGTGTTTGGCCTGAGGAGAAAGAGAGTGTATGGGTAATGAGAAGGAATAGATTCGTCTTGCAAGGATTTTGTAGGGTTAGGTAACAAAGATTAGTCTTTTGTAGAGTTTGGTACAGCTGGAAGGGAATAGTAGAGACAGGAAGATAGGAAGTATTTATATAGAAGATAGTAGTAGATAGAAAAGGATTTTACAGTTAGGAAGCAGTGGCAAAAAATAAATAAAAGTTTTTAAAATTTTTTAAAAAATTATTAATAATTTTAAAAAAAGAAAAGAAAAGACAAAAAAACAAACCAACCAAACAAACAAACCAAAAAAGGGTAAATAATGTCCCAGGTTTTTATCTTCTCAACTGCGTGTGGACCATCCACCAGTTTGCTCTTGATGTTGTCCCAGGTTTCCCTAATCTTTACTGTCAGGGGTTCGGGTGTGGGAGCTGGACGGCTGCTTATGTCTTAGGTTTCAGTGAGGGTCAGGTTTTTTGATAGTCCGGACCCTTTGCAGAGCCGGTTACTCCAGTTTCTGTTTTTGCTTTCAGCAAAACAAAAGCTCTGCAGACAGCTCAGGCACTGAATGGGGCAGCGGGTGTTTCTCAGTCTATCGACCAGGGGCTTCGTGCGCGGTACCGTGCTCAAGGGGCTCCCCGGTTCCACTCCCTGGTAGCCTTCAATCTCTGCTCTTCTCCGGTTTCCTCTGCCGAAGCTCTCCGCTGACTGCAGAACTGCGGCTTCTTTGCTGCAGCTCTGCGGCTCCATGGACTTTTCTGCAGTCCCCATCGACCAGGGACTTCCGTGTGTTTCTATGGTGCTCAGTGGTATTAGTTCAAATAGAAGTATATAAGGAACAAAAGGTGCTTTCCTGATAGATGACAGTCATAAAATCATGCAAATATTTTCTAACATAATGGAAAAATATACATACATACACATCAATAGCCACAACTGAACAGTCTTACAGGGATAAAGTATAGAAAATTTTTCTGGCAAATGGCACAATCAAAGACGGTACCTGATCATTAAGCTCTAAATTAATTAAAATATTGCCTGGAAAAATAGATCCAGGGCAAGGTCCTGGCTGGCAATATTACAATGAAAGCAGTTTTTAACTAAGACATGTGTTTGGCCTGAGGAGAAAGAGAGTGTATGGGTAATGAGAAGGAATAGATTCGTCTTGCAAGGATTTTGTAGGGTTAGGTAACAAAGATTAGTCTTTTGTAGAGTTTGGTACAGCTGGAAGGGAATAGTAGAGACAGGAAGATAGGAAGTATTTATATAGAAGATAGTAGTAGATAGAAAAGGATTTTACAGTTAGGAAGCAGTGGCAAAAAATAAATAAAAGTTTTTAAAATTTTTTAAAAAATTATTAATAATTTTAAAAAAAGAAAAGAAAAGACAAAAAAACAAACCAACCAAACAAACAAACCAAAAAAGGGTAAATAATGTCCCAGGTTTTTATCTTCTCAACTGCGTGTGGACCATCCACCAGTTTGCTCTTGATGTTGTCCCAGGTTTCCCTAATCTTTACTGTCAGGGGTTCGGGTGTGGGAGCTGGACGGCTGCTTATGTCTTAGGTTTCAGTGAGGGTCAGGTTTTTTGATAGTCCGGACCCTTTGCAGAGCCGGTTACTCCAGTTTCTGTTTTTGCTTTCAGCAAAACAAAAGCTCTGCAGACAGCTCAGGCACTGAATGGGGCAGCGGGTGTTTCTCAGTCTATCGACCAGGGGCTTCGTGCGCGGTACCGTGCTCAAGGGGCTCCCCGGTTCCACTCCCTGGTAGCCTTCAATCTCTGCTCTTCTCCCGGTTTCCTCTGCCGAAGCTCTCCGCTGACTGCAGAACTGCGGCTTCTTTGCTGCAGCTCTGCGGCTCCATGGACTTTTCAGGCTGCCGGTGCAATAAGGGAGTAAACCCCAGCCAGCATGAGCTTCTCCGTGGTCTGGCTTGAGCCAGGTTTCTGGACTGCAACTTGACGTGGTAATTCCCTGTTCCGTTCCACATGCCCCTGTAAGAGGTGTCTCAGCATACCTGGAGACTGTGTACTGTCCTGACGGGATTTTCGCACCGAGCGCTGCCTTCTGTCCTGCCGGCACACTTCCCAGTGCTCTCTCCGCCCAGTCCGGTGTGGGGGTTGGTGTAGGGGACCCTCAGAACAGGAGCTCCAGGAAAGTTCTGGCTGCTTGCTCTCCGACCCTAGTGGATCTGAGGAGTTCTTTTGTTGTCTAGCAGCTGGTTTGTTGGTGGTGTTTCATGTCTTGATTAGTTCTGGTGATTCTACTAGGGAGCTGGTGAAATCCTCCTCTCATTCCTCCACCATCTTGGCTCCCCTTCTGTAAAATATTTTGTGGCAAATGTGTTTATGAGAATTTTATGGTTACTATAGACATTTTTTTTTTTAGGATTTATTTCTTTATTTATTTATTTTGGGCAGGGGTCGGGTTGGGGAGGGAGATGAGCAGGCGGGCAACTTCTATTGGTCTTTCATTTCTCTATTTTCATCTGTCTTTGTTCTTTGGCTCCTGTGGGCCTCCCATCGTGGTGGCGCCTGTCGTTGCAGAGCGCTGGCTCTGGGCGCACGTGCTCCAGAGCTCCCGCTCGGTCATTGGACACATCGGTTCAGCCGCTCCGAGGCACGTGGGATCTTCCAAGGCCAGGGATCGAACCGGCGCCCCTTGCACTGCAAGGCGGTGTCCTTGCGCACTAGACCACCAGGGATAGCCCTATAGACATTTTAAAAATATGTTATGACATTGACTCAAGATTGGAATTTATCATCTCGGAAGTCTGCTTTATGAACAGGAAGTATAAAGCTTTCTTGTTAATATTTTGGAAGGTAAAATTAATAAGTGAACCTAAAGTAATTTAAATCACAGTTGTCCTTTTTTGTTCTGTTAGATAAATTAAAACAGACCGTCTCTACAGATCCACTTAAAATATCAGTTAAAGTTGAAAAAGCCTAAGTGTGAAGAAAATGGTCTGCTTGGTCATTTAGAAAATGTATTGTCAAAAATCAAAACTGGGATGTGGTTCAGTGTGCTCCATCATATTACTACTGATTGTTACGTTATGTAGCTTCACAGGAAATCTGGAAAAAAGGAAATAGTATATATACTATACATGATATGATATGTGATATATACATGATGTATGTTATATAATATGTAGAATGAATATATATAATATATATAAAATGTGTAATATATGATACCATTGTATGTAATATGATTATACATTATATACTATACATTATTCATAGTATATAATACATATCACATAACATGCATTAATTCTATATTATATGATATATAGAAATAATATATATACTATATGATATACAATTACATATAAAATCTATTTCATATATAATATATAATTATATGTACAGTATATAAAATATACCATATGCCATATAATATACACTATATATAGTTATAATTGATATAATAGATAGTTATATATAACATATATGCTAAATAATACATATTATATAAAATATATATTATATATAATGTATGACACATTAGATACAATGTTATATATGATATATAATACATTTTGTATATAGTATAAATACAGTATCTATTATATATTATCTATTATACATTATTATTATATATAATTTTAATGATATATATAATACTTAATATATGATGTATATAATGCATGTAATGTTATACATATCAGATACATACTATATATGACACATAATATATGACATATATAATATATATCATACATATGCCATATAATATACACTATATATAGTTATAATTGATATAATAGATAGTTATATATAACATATATGCTAAATAATACATATTATATAAAATATATATTATATATAATGTATGACACATTAGATACAATGTTATATATGATATATAATACATTTTGTATATAGTATAAATACAGTATCTATTATATATTATCTATTATACATTATTATTATATATAATTTTAATGATATATATAATACTTAATATATGATGTATATAATGCATGTAATGTTATACATATCAGATACATACTATATATGACACATAATATATGACATATATAATATATATCATACATATACTATATAATATACATCATATACATTATATGTTATGTATTATATATACCATTAAAATTATATACATATCATATATATCTAATATGTAGAAAAAAGACATACTATATACTATATATACACTATATCTTATGTATAATATTGCATCTAATATATGTCATATAGTATATATAATGTGCATTTTATATAATACATATCATATATTATAGATATAACTACATATAGATATAACTACATATTTTATATAGTATATATTATATATACCATATATGTGATATATATCATATATACATATAACTATATAACTATATATAAGATATAAGATATTACACAATATGTGATATATTATTATATATAACATATTATATATAATATAATAATAATAACATAAAATAAAAACAATATAATATCTATAATGAACATGATGTATATAATAAGTTATATTCTATATATTATATATATAGGATATATATAGAATATAGCTTATATATTACATATTATGTATCATATAGAATAATCATCATAATAATGTAACATATATAATAAGCCACATATATTCTATATGTTTTACATATATATAACACAGAATATATATACATATATATTATATATACATGTATATTATACACACATACATATGTATATACATGCATATTATATACATGTTTGTATATTATACACGTTATATATGTAATCATATGCATTATAATATATATCATGGATTCTATATGTTGTACTATTTATAATATATGATAACTATATATAATATATTAATATATTTTATATTAATATATCATGATACACTTTATCATATCCATTTTTAATTATAACATCATATTTTTAAAAATATTCCATATCAGTACATGCAGATATGCCTCATGTGCATGTACTGTACATGCATGTGCTCAGTAGTTTTGCTTGATTACAACTCATTGCGACTCCGGAGACTAGCTCATCAGGTTCCTCTGTATGTTCTTCTCCCAGTAAGTTTACTAGAATACTAAAGTTTATTTAATAATCAGCTATTTTATTAGCTCTCTTTATACATTTCAATTGTATCCTAATTTTGCTATTTCAACCTAATGTACATCACAACAGAAAACTTGTAAAACTTATATAAGCACATGCTTAATTACTCTTTCGTGTGTTTGACCCTTTCAACTCCATATTTGACTGCCTGCCCCAGGCTCCTCTTTGAATGTATTCACATAAAGTCCTTGTAACAGAACTGTTGTGTCACCAATTGTGTGAATTTTACATGTCAGTAAATGGTATCAGATTGGTCTTCAGAAAGTTTGTACCAATTTTCACTCCCAACTAATTGTGTTTGACTATGCCCGTTGCCCCATATTCCATTACAAATTGAATATCTAAATTTTTAGTATACTAAATGAGAGCACTGAAGCTATGTTTGGAGACAAAAATGTCTCCCATGTCATTAGTCTGTAATGACATTACCTGTGGACTGTGACATCTATAACAAAACGTATTCGCAAAAGAAGTCTCTTATTTTTCTTTCCTTATGCATTTTCTACCATTCTGCTATATCCTATTAATCATTTAGATGAGGAGAGATGTATAAAAAGCAAGGCTTATGAGTTTTGCAAAGCTTTGGTTAACACTTGGATTGCAGCAAAGCTTATTCAATCTACAGTTGCTCAAAAATACTCAGGCTTCATCTGAGTGGGTTTCCTACAAAAATTTCACTTGAATTCCTTTGTCATCCCTCTGCTTTCCCAGAATTGCTTCTATCAAGAATATTGGAAAATACCTAGAAGCCTGAAGCTTTCCCAAGGCTGCTTTATACTTGAATGCAAGGCAGTGATTGATATGAGACACTGTATCCTCCTAAGCTCTGCAAAATAGAGATTAGTTTCTCCATCAAAATAAGTTTAATTTTCACCAGGGGAGTGCTCGGGCAAGTTACAATAACTTCACATTTTCTTCAGATTTTTTTCATGGGCAATTGAGTTATGCAACTATTTGAATGTTGGTGCACTGATCTGTCCACACCCAAGATCATTTTATAAAGCCTAAAAATGTCATTGATAGCAAGACAAAGGGAAAACAGAAGTCTTAAATTGAATATTACCACTCTAAGATGAACTATTCATTCTAGAAATGAACGTTAAAGCCTCAGTGTTTAGGAATGAAAAAATAGGAAGTTTGGTTTCAGAAATAACTGTTTAATTTTATGCATATTTCCATTAATTCAGTTAAAAATCTGTATAATGAGTCCTAAATTAGGTATTGGTATCCTTCAGGCTAGTAGTTTTTCTAAGCACAAAATTCTATTGATCCTGTGTCTGGCTTATTGCATTTGAAGACAGAGTACAATTCATTATCAAGGAAAGCAAAATCATTGGACTGTTCATGCTTTCAATTAGGCTATTACTTTATCTGTCTTAATTGATACTGCTAATAGTATCATATATAATTGGTGCATATACTTAGAAAGAGGGTTGTTAATAAGTCCTAGCTAATTCACAGAATGACATTTAAATACTATTAGTAGAACTGTACATACATTCAAGATCAATATGTCACCTGTCTTCTTGGTCTTACAGGAGCCAACAGTAACTTAAACTGAGTAAAGATAATTTAAAGTATGTTATGCTATATTTCATTCTATTTTCAGAGGAACAGTTTCATTTTTGCCGTTTTTCTTTGTTTCTTTTTCTTTTTCTATTTTTTGTTTGAGTGATTATATAGGGATATAAGCTTGAGGTGTGGATTGATGACCAAATGGTTCTGAAATTGGTATCACTGCTATTCACAAACTTATGTTCAAGTATGTCACAAGAAGTCTGTTAAAAGAAAACCTTCACTTAACAAATGTTTACAGTTGAAACAAAAAGATTAGAACCCTTCAAGCAACCTGAACTTACCAAACTACACTGCATTATATAAACTGTGTAAAAAGATACAAAGACTAAAGACTGTGTTAAAATAAATGACTTTTTAAAATGCTGATTTTTGTTTAAGGCAAGTTGTGGTGTTAAGTATAAATTAAGTGATTTTCCTAGCTGTTTTAACTGTTTCTATGAATGAACTACTACTTAACTCAACTTTGTATAATAAAATAATTTCAAAAATAAATTATGCAGTGCTTGAGTATCTCAGTGCAGAGTGCTTTTTGAATTGACTGTCCTGATCCCCAGAGTGGAGTACACTCTGGACCTAGTGAGGTCAGCTCCTATTCCTCTGCAGTAGATGGCTGTACTACAAGGACGCTGGGGAGGGAACAGAAAGTTGCCCTATTCAAACAAAGGACGCTTTATTTGAAAAGAACACTCTCCCACTTCCCAGAATTGCTTGCTAAGATGTTCATTAAATTCTGTTTCATTAAATCAGAGCACGACTATAGCTGGCAAGAAATTGAGCTGTAAGAAATGTAGATCCTAGAAAGATTATTTGACTTGTCCAAGGCCTTATCCAGTAGTTATCCACTGATATATAATTAGATCCAGAAATCCTTAGAATGTCATTTAATTTTTTTGGTGGGGTGCTTAGATCACTGAACAATGTACTTCATTTAGAAAAATTTGCATAATATTGGGCTTTTTCAATCAATTTATATAACATACCTGACATGTTTTCAATCTGGAGAGAGCATATTTATAGTCACTTTGCAGAAGCAGTTTAAAAATTATTTTACTTCTAACATAAAGATGCCCTCACCTCAGAACTTTATAAATTTTTTCAAGTATTTCTACTACTTCTTCCCAACAGAAAACATGTACAGCCTACAGCATTTTTACTGACTTTCACTTTTTGAGCAGTACTTTGCTACTAGATTGGAATATGAGTGAAGAACAAATTGGAAAAAAAAAAGCATCTCTCTATTTTCCAGCTCTGTAAGATCCCTTAATGTTACATAAATTCAAAATGGTACAGCATGCAATATTTGAAGAGTGCTTTGGGCTTGAACACTAGATAAGTCTGTTTTTTTTTTTTTACAGAGAAAATGATTTGAGAACCTAGAGGTCATTTCAAATAGTATTGCAAACCCACAAGTATATAATTATCTCATACCTATTCTTAGTTTTTTTCAGAAAAGTTTGGCAATTAAATAATACATATTCACTATGAGAAAAAATCAGTTTCTTCTTACAAATAATCACCTCTATCAGTAATCACCATGTTTTCAGTTTCTCCGAACAATTTTCATTGGAATTTATTCACTTACCTATTAGGGAAGGTGATGGAGTATCTATACCATACATACAAGATACAATAGGGACTGACATTTTAACTATTTTTTCTTTGTACTATTGCAGTTTTGAACATTCACAGACAATTGAGGATATCCAAAAGACTTTAATATATATATACTGGGATAAACTCTTCAAGAGTTTGTCAGAAGTGTACTTACAGATAGCTTAGGCTATTCTAAGTCAAGGAAGTTTGGGAAAGTGATATTCTTCCTAATGCATACCCTAGATGGAAACACACCAGGAAAATAGCAATTCATATAGAATGGTAAACATAGCTTTAGAGAAAGAAAACCATAGTATCTTAACATATTTCTTTAGGGTCCTTTCTAGTGTTTTCTTTTTCTTATGCATTTGCTCAGTCCCTCAACATAAATTACATGTCTGATATTTTGGTAGAAATATTTTTTAAAAATTAGTTGAAATATTATCACATCATCTGTAGCAGATTTTATACACACTCAAATTTCTCATTCAGCCTAGAATATATAATAAAGGCCTCAAAGAGAAATGGCACATAAAAGTTCAATTTAAAAAATTCAATATGGATAGAAATAAGTCATTTATATATTTAGTCTATTGATTCATTAGCAAAAGTATACTTGGAAAATCTATGTGACCAAGTGTTGAGTGATGACATTCTTTTTTTTTTTTGCTCTTTTTAATTTTGGCCTCTTTAATTTCTCCTCCACTAATTTGTTTCCATCCATTTTAATTCTTTGGCCTGTGTGGGCCTCCCATTGCAGTGGCCTCTCTTCTTGCAGAACACCAGTCTGGCGCATGCGCTCCAGAGGGCTGGCTTGTAATTGGACACACCAGTTCAGCGGCTCTGGGACATATGGGATCTTCCCATGCCAGGGACTGAACTGGTGCCCCTTGCACTGCCAGGTGAACTCTTTACCCACTGGACTACCGGGGAAGCCCAAGTGATGACATTTTAGACAAGACAAAAGCACAACCATGAATGAAAAAAATAATAGCTTGAACATACATTAAAATTTTTACAATTTCCACTGTGCAAAAGACAAAATAGTGAAGACAAACTCTGAGAAAAATATTTCCAAAATATATATCTAATAAAGAACTGGTATCTAAATTATACAGAAAATATTTACAATTCAACAATAAAGAAGTCAACATCCAATTAAGAAACAGGCAAAAGATCTGCATAAGGAGCTTACCAGAAAAAAAAAAAAAAACCCAAGGCAAATTATCATCTGGAAGAAAATAACATAATATGCCATTAGGAAGTAGCAAATTGAGACACACACACCTCTATACGTACATACATACATATATATGTACATATGTATGTATAGAGGTATATACATATACATATAGAGAGAGAGAGAGAGAGAGAGAGAGAGAGAGACATACATTTTTACATATATTATACATATATTTTTACATATACACATTAGAAGGACCTTACCTGTCTCCTAAGAAACCTCTATGCAAGTCAAGAAGCAACAGTTAGAACTGGATGTGGAACAATGGCCTGGTTCGAAATTGCAAAAGGAGTATGTCAAGGTTGTATATTGTCACCCTGCTTATTTAACTTATATACAGAGTACATCATGTGAAATGAGACTGAGGAAGCACAAGCTGTCATCAACATTGCTGGGAGAAATATCAGTAACCTCAAATATGCAGATGACACCACCCTTATGGCAGAAAGCAAAGAGGAACTTATTCTCTTGATTAAGGTAAAAGAGGAGAGTGAAAAACCTGCCCTAAAACTCAACATTAAAAAAACTAAGATCGTGGCATCTGGTCCCATCATTTCATGGCAAACAAATGGGGCAACAATGGACACAGTGAAAGATTTTATTTCCTTGGACTCTAAAATCACTGTGGATAACAACTGCTGGTATGAAATTTAGAAAACACTGTTTCTTGGAAGAAAAGCTATGACAATTAGACAGCATATTTAAAAATAGAGACATCACTTTGCTGACAGAAGTCTATATAGTCAAAGCTATGGTTTTTCCAGTAGTCATGTATGGATGTAAGAGTTGGACCATAAAGAAGGCTGAGCACTGAAGAAATTAAGCGTTCAAACTGTGGTGCTGGAGAAGACTCTTGAGAGTAACCTTGGACAGTAAGGGGATTAAATCAGTCAATCCTAAAGAAATCAACACTAAATATTCATTGGAAGAACTGATACTGAAGTTGAAGTTCCAATATTTTGGCCACCTGATGTGAAGAGCCAACCCATTGGAAAAAACCGTGATGCTGAAAAAGATTGAAGGCAGGAGGAGAAGGAGATGACAGAGGATGAGATGGTATGATGGTATCACTGACTCAAGGGACATGAATTTGAGCAAGTTCTGGGAGATGGTGAAGGACAGGGAAGCCTGGGGTCCTGCAGTCCATTGGGTTGCAAAGAGTCAGACACAACTGAGTAAACAACAAAAATTAGAAGAACTAATCACTGATGACCCAGAATACTCATGAGAATATGGAGCGATAGGAACTCCCATTAATTGGTGGTAGGGGGGCAAAATGGAACAGTCAGTCTGGAAGATAGCTTAGACATTTCTTAGGAAACTACATAAACTCCTTTCATATGATCTAGTAACCGTGCTCCTTGGTTTTTACCCAAGTGAACTAAAACTTTAGTCTACACAAAATCCTTTACATGGATATTTATAGCAACTTTGGGGCAAAATTTGGAAGTAGTAGCTATCTTTCAGTAGATGAATAAATAAATGAAGTGTAATACATCCAGAGAAGGAAATGTTATTCAGTGCTAATGGAAAATGAACTATTAAGCCATGAACGTACAGTACATGGAGGAAACTTAGATGTATTGCTAAGTGAAAAAGTCAATCTAAAAAACGTTGACATGATTCCGGCTATATGACATTCTGGAAAAGGCAAAACTATGGAGATGGTAAAGAAAATAAGTGCTTCCAGGAGTTCCAGGGGGAAGGATAGAGGGTATTGATACTGTAATGACGCTACTGATATTGTAAGGATGGATAACATATCATTATACATTTGTCAAAATCCACAGAACATACACAACACAGTGAACTCTAATCTAAACTATGGGCTTTAGCTAATAATATATTAGTATTAACTTATCAATTATGACAAATATGCCATTCTCATGAAGAAAGTAAATAAGGGTAATTAGGACAGAATTTTCAGCTCAATTTTTTCTGTAAATGTAAAATGTCCCTAACATAACATCTATTTTTTTTAAAGACTGTATTTCAATTTCAATTTCAATTGCACTGTTAGCTCTGTATTCTTGAGCATTAAATTAACACTCCTAAATCTTGAATTGTTTGGCTTGTAACCTTCAAGATGAAAATAATTTTATTTACACATTGAATTTTTATAAAAAATAAATGCAGATGCATTTAAAATATGTGACTCTCTGTTCAGTACATACCAATTGCCCAGTGAGTCAGTGGTAGGGGACCTATTATTATGATAATGTATTTATTTAATGGATTTTTTTTTTTACAATGCCACAAAAAAGAAGTGCTCTCTTAGGGATTAATCATCCTTTAACAGCACATAAATTTAAAAATTGGGAAAACATTTCCTAAAAGAACTGTCCTCTCTGTCCTGCTCTTTTCCTTACAAACACAGGATTTTCTAACTGAAGAGAAACATTCCTGTCAGAGAGAAAAAATAAAACTAATCCTACTGGTGATATCCTGGCAGGCAAGAATGAATCCACTGCTGGCTTTTAATATGCTGACGAGTTAGTTTCATCTGCCTCTCTGTGCTGTTTTTCCTGATCTAAGATTATAAGAAGGTGCTTTCTATTTTTTTAGATGACTGAGTCACATATGATTAATCTGGGATTATATACATCTGTAAACAACAAAACTCTGTAAAAGCAAAACAACAACAACAACAAAAAACGTTCTGAAACAGAAAACTGTTTGGCCCTTCCTTGCCTAGACAACCAGGTACTTGGACACCAAATCTGAAATCTGAAATGAAAGGAAATCCAAAGTCTAATACAACCATGCAAATAACCTCATCTTAGCAAATTGTGCTCTCATTTTTTTCGTAGTCATTTGCGGAGAAAGATACTCCTACACCATAAGTAGCATTTTATGATAAGTATTATCAAACTGTTTAAATAGGCAACATTCATTGCAATTTGATTTCAGTCTCTTAACACTGATTTCTGTGTAACTCTTGAGGACTGAGTCAACTATAGTAAATAGATACACAGATCTTAGATATAATGACAGCTTCATAAGAATTGTAAGTGTGATGAAGTGAAAGACATATTCATATTAAGTTTAACTGTAATCTTTTCTTCAATATAAAATAAAAATAAAGAAAAATAAAGGTGTGTATACATTTATACTTATCAGTATATCTATGTGTATTTATACATACATTTTTGTGATGAGGCATTTATGGAAGATGCAAACTCAACCTCAGATATGCAGATGATACCACTCTAACAGCAGAAAGCAAAGAGGAACTAAAGAGCATCTTGAAGAAGGTGAAAGAAGAGAGCGAAAAAATTGACTTAAAATTCAACATTCAGGGAGTTCCCTGATGGTCCAGTGGTTAAAACTCCACACTTCTAATGTGAAGGGTCCAGGTTCATTCCCTGGTCAGGGAACTGGATCCCACATGCCCCAACTAAGACCCAGCACACTCTAATAAATAAATTTAATAAATATTTTTTTTTAAATTACCAAAAAATATCCAACATTCAAAAAACAAAGATCATGGCATCCTATCCTATCACTTCATGGCAAATAAGACGAAGAAAAAATGGAAATAGTGGCAGACTTCATCTTCTTGGGCTCCAAAGTCACTGTGGACAGTGACTGCAGCCATGAAATTAAAAGATGCTTGCTCCTTGGAAGAAAAGCTATGACAAACATGGACAGTGTATTAAAAAGTTGAGACATCACTTTGCCTGACAATGGTCTGTATAGTCAAAGCTACAGTTTTTCCAGTAGCTATGTATGGAACTGAGAGTTGGACAATAAAGAATGATGTGTGGTAAAGAATTAATGCTTTCAAACTGTAGTGTCTGAGAAAAATCTTGAGAGTCCTCTGGAATGCAAGAAAATCAAATCAGTCAATCCTAAAGGAATTCAATCCTGAATATTCATTAGAAGGACTGATGCTAAAGGTGAACTACCAATACTTTGACCACCGAATGTGAACAGCCAACTAGTTGGAAAAGACCCTGATGCTGAGAAAGATTTTAGGCAGAAGAAGAGGAAGACACAGGATGAGATGGTTGGATGGCATCACAGACTCAATGGACATGAGTTTGAGCAAACTCCAGGTGATAGTGAAGGCCAGGGAAGCCTGGCATGCTGCAGTCCATGGGGTCACAGAAAGCTGAATACACCTGAGTGACTGAACGTCAACAATTTATGGAAGATACTGTTAGGCATACAAAGGATTCTGAATATAATAAAAAAAATATATATATTTATTCTTAACATGTTAAAATGAAAATATATTTTCTATGGTGGAATTAAGTTGAGAAATAATATCCGATAATATATTATTTGACATCTGGTTGAATTACAAAAGAGCCGGAAGACTCATTTTTCCTAAAGTAACATTGCTGATGTCTATCTCTATTATGGAGTAAAGGTTTGTATCTCGTCTATATGTATATGTTGAGGTGCTAAACCCATCCCCCCCATTTGATAATACTTAAAGATGGGGCCTTTAGGAGGTAATTAGGTTTAGAGGTCATGACAGTGGGATTCTTATGGTATAATCAGTGAGTTCGTAGTAAGAGACACCAGAGAGCATTTCCCCTGCCCCTCCCTTAGCTTGTGATAAAACAAGAGGCCTGTGGGGCTCTGAATTGAAAGAGGACCGTTGCAAGCATAAGGAAGCTTATGCACATTGTTTCAGTTTGGAGCTAAGATGGCGCCTACAGGAAGGGTTGTGGGCAAGAAAGGAAGCTTAAGCACATTGTCTAAGGAAGCTTAAGCACATGTTTGTGGTTTGGAGCTAAGATGACAGCCTACAGGAAGAGATGAGGGCGTGATCTAAATTGTTAAGTGATGGTCAAAATTTCTGATTGGTTCCCCTGGTTTCTGCGCTCGTGTACGATTGCTTGACCTTTAGCTTGATCGGTGTAATCTATAGGAAGTCCCTTGCAAAACCCCCTTCACTTGCCTGTAAAAGCTGTGAGTCTGCACTCATAACACGGAACTGCTTGGACGGACCCCCTGCCGCGTCTGATTGTCTCCCGCTTGTGGCGGGGTGGGTTGGGGAGCTGGGCTGGCGGGCAGCAGGCTCACTCTTCAAAAGGAAACCCTGATGCTGAGAAAGATTTTAGGCAGAAGAAGAGGAAGACACAGGAGGGGGGCATCACAGACTCAATGGACATGAGTTTGAGCAAACTCCAGGTGATAGTGAAGGCCAGGGAAGCCTGGCATGCTGCAGTCCATGGGGTCACAGAAAGCTGAATACACCTGAGTGACTGAACGTCAACAATTTATGGAAGATACTGTTAGGCATACAAAGGATTCTGAATATAATAAAAAAAATATATATATTTATTCTTAACATGTTAAAATGAAAATATATTTTCTATGGTGGAATTAAGTTGAGAAATAATATCCGATAATATATTATTTGACATCTGGTTGAATTACAAAAGAGCCGGAAGACTCATTTTTCCTAAAGTAACATTGCTGATGTCTATCTCTATTATGGAGTAAAGGTTTGTATCTCGTCTATATGTATATGTTGAGGTGCTAAACCCATCCCCCCCATTTGATAATACTTAAAGATGGGGCCTTTAGGAGGTAATTAGGTTTAGAGGTCATGACAGTGGGATTCTTATGGTATAATCAGTGAGTTCGTAGTAAGAGACACCAGAGAGCATTTCCCCTGCCCCTCCCTTAGCTTGTGATAAAACAAGAGGCCTGTGGGGCTCTGAATTGAAAGAGGACCGTTGCAAGCATAAGGAAGCTTATGCACATTGTTTCAGTTTGGAGCTAAGATGGCGCCTACAGGAAGGGTTGTGGGCAAGAAAGGAAGCTTAAGCACATTGTCTAAGGAAGCTTAAGCACATGTTTGTGGTTTGGAGCTAAGATGACAGCCTACAGGAAGAGATGAGGGCGTGATCTAAATTGTTAAGTGATGGTCAAAATTTCTGATTGGTTCCCCTGGTTTCTGCGCTCGTGTACGATTGCTTGACCTTTAGCTTGATCGGTGTAATCTATAGGAAGTCCCTTGCAAAACCCCCTTCACTTGCCTGTAAAAGCTGTGAGTCTGCACTCATAACACGGAACTGCTTTGACGGACCCCCTGCCGCGTCTGATTGTCTCCCGCTTGTGGCGGGGGTGGGTTGGGGGGAGCTGGGCTGGCGGGCAGCAGGCTCACTCTTCTCCGATCTTCCCATGGCTTGGCCACGGGCAATCCCGCCACGGTTTCTCCTCTGCGGGCGGCCTGCAGAAGACATGTGAGCCCACAGAGGTGATGGCTGCCTACAGGCAATGAGATAAGGCCTCAGAATAAAACCTAATTTGATGACCGCTTGATCTTGGACTTTCAACCTAATTCTTAACTATGGGTAATAGATTTCTATTTTTTAAGCTCTCTGTATTTGGTATTTTGTTATGGCAGTCTGAACAGACTAATATACCCTCCCAATACCCATTGCATTTCATAACTACTTTTTCTCCATAACACTTATACTCTTATTACTACTAACTCATTATACATTTATTCATCCTTTACAAATTCTCTCTTTTTTAATCTAGAAGGTAATCTTCTAGGAACTTGTCTCATTTATTAATTTTTATAGCTAGCAAATACAACCCTGGTATTCAATATATTCTCTTGAAATAAATCAATGAAAAAAAATCAAGAAATTTAAGCTACCTCCTGCAGAATTAAATTTTTGGATGAACTTTTAATATTTTATAGTCATTTTCCCTCTTTATCTTATACATATATTCTTAGACTACATTTAACAATGGAAAGCACATCTATGCTATCTTGCTTTATTATAATGATTAATGGACAGATTGAGGGAGAATGCAAGCAAGAGAGAGAGGGAATACTGTGCTGCTACCAATTGGATATTGTTTGATAATAATAATAATATCATGAACCTTTGTGAATTCAGAGTGTAAAAGCTCAAACATCAGTGATGACCTTGGAGCTCATAAAGTGCTCCTCCCAACTGTAGATCCTATCTCCCTGCTTATCCTCCACATTTTTAGGCTCATATCGTCTTTCCATCAAACTTTCTGCCCTCTATTTTGATTTATTTATTCACTTTTGTCCTAAAATTGACAATTCTCCTTTTGCTTGCTTATTTCAATTCTATACTTAAGTGACTGGACTTAACTTTCTTGCATTCTTTATATAATTCCAAAATCTAGTCTTTAAAAATAAAATATATAGGTTTGCTGAAACTCATTTATAAAGCATATCCTTAAATGGTTTACACACACACACATAGATAGACAGATAAGTAGATAGGTTTATACTGGTACTACATATTAGATTGTACCCAATCGGTGACAAAGCTAAGAAACTAAACGTATTCCAAAAGCACTTCAGGTTTACTTTTGACTGGAAGTAAATAGGTACAGGTGGGAAGCATTTTATGCTACATGGGTCTTCGTTAATATAAGTATCTGAGAATACGTTGCTTCTGATGCCAAATTTAGTCTTATATCCTGTAAAGCTGTAATTCTTGTTTTCTTAGTTTCTCTTTTAGGTTTTTTTTTTTTTTTTTTTTCAGACTTAGCAATACTTTAAACAATAGAAACAGTATGTTTTCCATTTCTTTTTTTATCCTGATAAGGTTTGCTCTCATGTTTATATATTATAGTGCCTTAACTTCTATTTCTGCATTTCCCCAATTAGGCTAAACTCGCTGAAAATGTGTGTTACAGGTCCAGGAAAGAATTCAGGACACATGCACACTCACACATACATCTTGGAAAGCTCCATTTACTTCTCCCAAGAGTTTCCTGAGGCCCTCTCCAGGGGAAACCATGGTACATGTTTGGGATAATTAGAAAACTTTCTTTCACTCTTTCCCATGATTTTTTTTTTCCCTCTGAGAGCACTCCTTTAAGAATACATGTTGTTCTCAGTCTTCTTGCTTTTAGTCATCACTATCAGCAATGATAGTGATGAAGCACAGACTTCCCTCTTGGGTCCCTGGAACTGGGAGAATTTATTTTATATATTTATATTATTCTATTGCTTTATATAGTTCCCCTTTACTTGTCTACTTGTTTCCCCTTAGTCTCCTCAGGATTAAATCCTCCTCCTTAGGATTAAATGTGCAAGGTAAAAAGTTTTATCCTTTTTGGCTTTATCCTCCACATTTTTAGGCTCATATCGTCTTTCCATCAAACTTTCTGCCCTCTATTTTGATTTATTTATTCACTTTTGTCCTAAAATTGACAATTCTCCTTTTGCTTGCTTATTTCAATTCTATACTTAAGTGACTGGACTTAACTTTCTTGCATTCTTTATATAATTCCAAAATCTAGTCTTTAAAAATAAAATATATAGGTTTGCTGAAACTCATTTATAAAGCATATCCTTAAATGGTTTACACACACACACATAGATAGACAGATAAGTAGATAGGTTTATACTGGTACTACATATTAGATTGTACCCAATCGGTGACAAAGCTAAGAAACTAAACGTATTCCAAAAGCACTTCAGGTTTACTTTTGACTGGAAGTAAATAGGTACAGGTGGGAAGCATTTTATGCTACATGGGTCTTCGTTAATATAAGTATCTGAGAATACGTTGCTTCTGATGCCAAATTTAGTCTTATATCCTGTAAAGCTGTAATTCTTGTTTTCTTAGTTTCTCTTTTAGGTTTTTTTTTTTTTCAGACTTAGCAATACTTTAAACAATAGAAACAGTATGTTTTCCATTTCTTTTTTTATCCTGATAAGGTTTGCTCTCATGTTTATATATTATAGTGCCTTAACTTCTATTTCTGCATTTCCCCAATTAGGCTAAACTCGCTGAAAATGTGTGTTACAGGTCCAGGAAAGAATTCAGGACACATGCACACTCACACATACATCTTGGAAAGCTCCATTTACTTCTCCCAAGAGTTTCCTGAGGCCCTCTCCAGGGGAAACCATGGTACATGTTTGGGATAATTAGAAAACTTTCTTTCACTCTTTCCCATGATTTTTTTTTTCCCTCTGAGAGCACTCCTTTAAGAATACATGTTGTTCTCAGTCTTCTTGCTTTTAGTCATCACTATCAGCAATGATAGTGATGAAGCACAGACTTCCCTCTTGGGTCCCTGGAACTGGGAGAATTTATTTTATATATTTATATTATTCTATTGCTTTATATAGTTCCCCTTTACTTGTCTACTTGTTTCCCCTTAGTCTCCTCAGGATTAAATCCTCCTCCTTAGGATTAAATGTGCAAGGCTGTTCTAAAGAAAAGAAACTAATTTTCATACAGAAAGAACTGTGTAATACTAGGTACCCTGGATTTTCACTTTCATCTAACAGGAGCTAACCACAGAGAAGACATCTCTGATGGGCATTTCCTCCTTCCATTCCTGACCTCACCTTCCTACCCCATCAGTAACATTTCCTTCAGTTCTTAAACTGTCATTCTCCTTTGGGAAAACTGGACCTCTCCCATAGGAAGACTCCTTATTCTTTAAGCACTTTTGTTTTTTCTTTTATTCTAACAAAATTCCTTTTTGTTTCACATGGTCTCAATTAAAAACTAATTACTATTACCTTGTTTCACTTCCAGTTTGAGGTCAGGTGTTGGGATGATAAGAAACATGGATTGGGGTTGCCATACCTTGTTTCTATGGGCTATATTAATGAGTCTGTCTCTCTTTGACATTTCTCAGTATTTCTACCACTGAGTACTAAACTGAAAGGGGCACAAAAGAGCTTTACCAGTTGTCGTGGCGACATTCTTCATTAAAGGAATGACAATCTCTATTAATTTCTCAAGTGGCATTCATTACTAGATAACACTATTTCCAACCTAAGGCCACCCCTAACTCCTCTTCTCTCAGCCTTTGCTTTGTCCTTCTTCCTCATAACAAAAAAGCTTTGCTTTCAGAACCTGAGGATTCTCCCCTTCTCCGCTCACTGGATAATCAGCAAACCAGACCCAAACTAGTATAAACAAAAGCAGCCCTTGAGATTAACTGTGAATTAGCCTGATTTGTTCCACAAGAGGTATTAAAGCTCTTCTCTTTCAGCATTCATAAGTGACAATGGAGAACTTTTTTGAAAATTGACATTTTAAACATAAAACATAATATCCACAATGATTTTAAAATGAAAATAAAATGTTTACTCTTACTAATAAAACCATTAAGAGTAGACCATTCTGAATTAATGTTCACTCTTTTCATGGTTGCCTCTTGTGTTCTGCACATACTTCCTAAATCTTTCCTCCTTTACAGACTCATAGATGTGGCACATGCTTAGACCTTAAAAATAGAGAATGAACAATTCTATATAAACAAAAGAATTACCTTTTCTTTTTATTCACTATATTGTATATGTTTAAATACTGTTGTTCTCATTTATACAGTCTACTCACTGATCATTGCATCTTCCTGAAATGCTCTCTACAGGTTGAAATTTTAAAAGGTCATCAGGGAAAGGGCCTGAGATGGTAGATTTATAGAGTTAGAGGATAGGCACATAGGTATCCATTTAGATAGGGCAACATTAAGACTACTTAGATGGTATCTAACATACTTCCAAGTATATAAAGTCCTTTGTATATAATTTTAATTATGTAGTCTATTTATGTGTCATATTCATATTTCTATTAGATATATTATATATTCTGCAAGATTATTTTACAGCAGTGGGCCTACATGTGGAGTCCTCCCACAGCAGCATAAAATCACCAGACAGTTTTTCAGAAATGCAATTTTAGTGACTCCATAGACCTCAGAATGAAATGGGAACCCAGGGATAGGTGCCCAACAATGTGTGGATTAACAAGTTCTCCAGATGATTGTGATGCAAAAAAATTTGTGAACCGCTGGCTTAATATCATTCTAAGCCTAAATTATCAAAGACTTTCTTCAGCGAAGCAAAGTGGCATTCTTCTAGTAACACTTTTCCAACCTAAGGCCACCTAACTCCTCTTCTCTCAGCCTTTGCTTTGTCCTTCTTCCTCATAACAAAAAAGCTTTGCTTTCAGAACCTGAGGATTCTCCCCTTCTCCGCTCACTGGATAATCAGCAAACCAGACCCAAACTAGTATAAACAAAAGCAGCCCTTGAGATTAACTGTGAATTAGCCTGATTTGTTCCACAAGAGGTATTAAAGCTCTTCTCTTTCAGCATTCATAAGTGACAATGGAGAACTTTTTTGAAAATTGACATTTTAAACATAAAACATAATATCCACAATGATTTTAAAATGAAAATAAAATGTTTACTCTTACTAATAAAACCATTAAGAGTAGACCATTCTGAATTAATGTTCACTCTTTTCATGGTTGCCTCTTGTGTTCTGCACATACTTCCTAAATCTTTCCTCCTTTACAGACTCATAGATGTGGCACATGCTTAGACCTTAAAAATAGAGAATGAACAATTCTATATAAACAAAAGAATTACCTTTTCTTTTTATTCACTATATTGTATATGTTTAAATACTGTTGTTCTCATTTATACAGTCTACTCACTGATCATTGCATCTTCCTGAAATGCTCTCTACAGGTTGAAATTTTAAAAGGTCATCAGGGAAAGGGCCTGAGATGGTAGATTTATAGAGTTAGAGGATAGGCACATAGGTATCCATTTAGATAGGGCAACATTAAGACTACTTAGATGGTATCTAACATACTTCCAAGTATATAAAGTCCTTTGTATATAATTTTAATTATGTAGTCTATTTATGTGTCATATTCATATTTCTATTAGATATATTATATATTCTGCAAGATTATTTTACAGCAGTGGGCCTACATGTGGAGTCCTCCCACAGCAGCATAAAATCACCAGACAGTTTTTCAGAAATGCAATTTTAGTGACTCCATAGACCTCAGAATGAAATGGGAACCCAGGGATAGGTGCCCAACAATGTGTGGATTAACAAGTTCTCCAGATGATTGTGATGCAAAAAAATTTGTGAACCGCTGGCTTAATATCATTCTAAGCCTAAATTATCAAAGACTTTCTTCAGCGAAGCAAATCATTAATTTTTTTGGTTGTCTTTCCTATGCTTTCAACTCATGTATATAATAGAAGATAATCTCTTTTATGAGATGTGGCTTTGAGAATCTATTGCCTAAAAATCAGCTCAAAGTGTTAGAAGCTTCTGGCAGTTATAAATATACCTGAAAACATGTTTACTTTATTCTAAGAAGTTTGCTTTTGTTTAATTTATAACCTTTCAGTTTAAGCTTTTATTCCTATTAAGAATCTTGCTTACCCAACATAATCTAAAATATACCATAATTCAAATAGCATTGTGTTCTCTTATCCTTAGGTTGTTAATGCTAAAGTCTCCTCACACAGCTGTTGATTTGGAAAAAAAGAAAAAACAAAACTCTGTTGCTCTAATTTATGGCTTCAAGTTAGGGAAAAGAGTAAATGTATCAAGATGATGATCTGAATCAAAATGTCTACTTCCCCTGCTTACAAAAATCCATTAATATTTTAATATGTGTATGTGTGTATGCATAAACATATTGAAAAGACAAGAATGGATGATTTCAAGGGAACTGCATATACCAATAAATGAGAGGCAAGGGATGGAAATTGGTATAGCTGAAGCCTCAGTACAAAAGACCAAAGATAAGAAAATTTCTTCCGAAGTATATTCTCAAAATTTCTAATCCAGAAGTCGTCAATTAAAAAGGCAGAAGAAGCTCAGCAATTTAAACAGAATGTCAGTCAAAACATTCTTCCTGTTTTTAACACTGAGACTAAGGCAGCATTGACATTTGTTTTCATCACAAGCGTCGCTTTCAAACAAGGTCCTCTGACTTACTTGGAAGGGTTGTAATATAAGTTTGGGGGGCTCAAGCAAATGAAAGACAAGAATTTGATAGTTTTTCACATACCATCCATAAAGGAAGAATAAAAGGAAGTAGAGGAATGCCATTTTGTTCTTCAGAGAGGTTGTACTGACAAAAAAAAGGTATTAGGAGAGACACTGAAGTAGCTTAGAATCATCCTGAGAGATGAAGAAGCAAGCTTGTTCAACCCTATATATTGTCACTTCGCAGCCATGATGAGAAACAGGCCATTGACGTCCGTGCTCGATGTTAAATACTGCTGTCTCAACTTGAAACCCTATCTACGATGTCAAACCTGAGGATGTGGGGCTAGGATTCTACAAATGACAAAGCTCCCTTTTGCTAGCTAGGTCCCTTATAGGATTTTCCAATATGGGATTCTGAAAACACTGTGATGCCAGACATTACACAACATGCAATTTCCTTTGAGTTTTCTTACTCCAATTCTGTCACACATTTTTTATGACAGTGGCATAATGTCTATTCACAGATAGCAAAGCCACCAAGGCAGCACTTCCTCCTGAGTGACCTGCATACCCCAACATGGCAATCCTCCTCCAGTTCCACCACCAGGAGATTAGGTTAAAATTGCAGTAGGTATACAGTATTTATCTTTCTCTATCTGACTTACTTCACTCCATATAATTGGTTCTGGGTTCATCTGTCTCATTAGAATTGACTCAAAAATTGCAGTAGGTACATCCAGCAGAATACTACTCAACAACTACAAAAGGTGAACAACTCCATGCAAAAGGCTGAACTTTCTAAAGTGTTTTAGCTCAGATGCCTGACAGGCAACCAAATAAAGATCCACAAAGTAACCATTTTTAACAAAAACGTTTGTGGCTTAATTAAAATTCATGAGTTTTCATATAGCTTGCTTGAGAGGATCAGATAAGAATAGATACACAAGAACGCCATAATTTTCATTAAAGAATGTGAAGAATTGTTCTAGTACAAAAGACCAAAGAAAAAATTTTAATTCTCAAAATTTCTAATCCAGAAGTCGTCAATTAAAAAGGCAGAAGAAGCTCAGCAATTTAAACAGAATGTCAGTCAAAACATTCTTCCTGTTTTTAACACTGAGACTAAGGCAGCATTGACATTTGTTTTCATCACAAGCGTCGCTTTCAAACAAGGTCCTCTGACTTACTTGGAAGGGTTGTAATATAAGTTTGGGGGGCTCAAGCAAATGAAAGACAAGAATTTGATAGTTTTTCACATACCATCCATAAAGGAAGAATAAAAGGAAGTAGAGGAATGCCATTTTGTTCTTCAGAGAGGTTGTACTGACAAAAAAAAGGTATTAGGAGAGACACTGAAGTAGCTTAGAATCATCCTGAGAGATGAAGAAGCAAGCTTGTTCAACCCTATATATTGTCACTTCGCAGCCATGATGAGAAACAGGCCATTGACGTCCGTGCTCGATGTTAAATACTGCTGTCTCAACTTGAAACCCTATCTACGATGTCAAACCTGAGGATGTGGGGCTAGGATTCTACAAATGACAAAGCTCCCTTTTGCTAGCTAGGTCCCTTATAGGATTTTCCAATATGGGATTCTGAAAACACTGTGATGCCAGACATTACACAACATGCAATTTCCTTTGAGTTTTCTTACTCCAATTCTGTCACACATTTTTTATGACAGTGGCATAATGTCTATTCACAGATAGCAAAGCCACCAAGGCAGCACTTCCTCCTGAGTGACCTGCATACCCCAACATGGCAATCCTCCTCCAGTTCCACCACCAGGAGAATAGGTTAAAAATTGCAGTAGGTATACAGTATTTATCTTTCTCTATCTGACTTACTTCACTCCATATAATTGGTTCTGGGTTCATCTGTCTCATTAGAATTGACTCAAAAATTGCAGTAGGTACATCCAGCAGAATACTACTCAACAACTACAAAAGGTGAACAACTCCATGCAAAAGGCTGAACTTTCTAAAGTGTTTTAGCTCAGATGCCTGACAGGCAACCAAATAAAGATCCACAAAGTAACCATTTTTAACAAAAACGTTTGTGGCTTAATTAAAATTCATGAGTTTTCATATAGCTTGCTTGAGAGGATCAGATAAGAATAGATACACAAGAACGCCATAATTTTCATTAAAGAATGTGAAGAATTGCAGAAGCACTGTGAACTCTGAAACTTAGGATCAACAGAAATGATAAAATGTTGGTATGAATGTCCTTATTTTAATCATACCTGGGTTTTCTAGGAAAATAGTGAAATACTTATCTATTTTCAGAAAGAGGATAGGATTGTGAAAACTATATTTTGCATTGTTTCTTCAGTTTTGTTTATTATCAAATAATGTCCCTAAAGACATCTGCATGACCTTTGAAAAAGCATGGCAGGTGTTATCTACATGACCTTTAAAAAAGCATGGCAGGTGTTAGTGATAATCCACAGATTTCTCAAATAAAGGCAGCAACAATGGGTCATGATAAGCTTTTGTTTTTTAGAAGATACCCAAATATAAAAATGTTGGCATAGTTCAGTGGATACTAATTCAATCACACGGGACTTTTAGGAATCTAGTAAATATTATGTGCATGTGTAGCCATTTCAAAGACAAACAAGTAGAATTACACAGATTATATTTGGAGACAGACATGAAATATAAATGATTAAGTGAAAGAATACATTTTTCATGATGCTATTTTCAAACTGGCTTTTTATCTTAATGATGAGCATAATTTCAACTAATTAACAAAGTCCCTCAAAAAACATTAAGTCAGGAAATGTCATATGTTGCCCTTTTGAGTATAAATAGGTTTTATGAAAAAAAAAAAAATCCAGTAAAAAAAGTTACAATTCTGTGATTCCATGTATCATAATAACTCTTGGATGCATTCTATAAATTGTCTAATTTCAATTCAAACAAGTATTTAACTATCTAGAAAAAAGGAAGCCACCACTGACTAAATGTGGAATTATATCGTGACTAAAATATTTTTGAAGTTTAACATACCAGAAAGATATTGATAAGAATATGACAATGTTTAAAACATTTAAAACTATGAGATACCAGGATTAGAGTTTTTTTTTTTTTAATATGTATTTATTTATTTATTTATTTTGGTGGGGGTGGGTTGGGGAGGGAGGGGAGCAGGCGGGACACTTCTATTGGTCTTTCATTTGTCCATTTTCATCCATCTTTGTTCTTTGGCCCATGTGGGCCTCCCATTGCGGTGGCGTCTGTCGGTGCAGAGCGCGAGCTCTGGGTGCGTGCACCCCAGAGCTCCGGTTCGGTAATTGGACACATCAGGCCAGCCGCTCCGTGGCATGTGGGATCTTCCCAGGCCAGGGATCGAACTGGCACCCCTTGCACTGCAAGGCGGTGTCCTTACCCACTGGACCACCAGGGAAGCCCAGGATTAAGTTTTTTTAGAGTAACATAAAAAAGTAAAAGTAGTCTTTTGAATGAGATATTGCACACAAACATGCCTCTTTAAGTCCTTTAGCACTTTATTTGTTGAATATACATTTAAAAAGAAAAATTACCATTTCCTTGAATTATAAACTATTACAAGAAATTCCTCTACATGATTTTACAAAATTCCTCTCCTGTTGCTCAACGTCCTTGCTAACACTTGGTGTTATATTTTTTTCATTTTAGAAATTTTGCTGGTAGGTTATGATATTCTTCTGTAGCTTTTACCTGTATTTCACTGATGATTAATGGCTTGAACATCTTTTTAAATGTTTAACATCCACTAAAATATCTTTATTTGTGACTTGTCAACTAACATGATTTGATATTTTTCACCCTGTTTTATTGACTTTCTTGTTTTGGGAGGAAAAGAATTTTTGTAAGTTTTATGTACTGAAAATATTTTCTCCCAGTCACAGTTTGTATTTTTACTCTATTAATGGTGTTTTTCGACAAATGAAGTATGGTATTTCTACCTTGTAATTATTATTTTCTGTATTTTTAAAAAAATTTTTGGGCCTTTTTAATTGATGTTTTATTTACTTATTTTTCATCCATCTCTATTCTTTGGCCTTTGCCGGCCTCCCATTGCATTGGCCTCTCTCTTTGCAGAGCACTGGCTCTGGGAGCATGCACTCCTGAGTGCTGGCTCTTAATTGGATACACCAGTCCAGCCACTCCATGGCACTTGGGATCTTCACGGGCCAGGGATGGAACTGGTGCCCCATGCACTGCAAGGTGGACTCTGTACCTACTGGACCACCAGGGAAGCCCCTATTTTCTGTGTTTTGATGAAAACATATTTACTTAACTAAAGGTATACATTATTGTCTTTAAGGAATTTTACACTTTTACCTTTACATTTAAATCTGAGTCCAGTAAGATGATTTTTGTGTATGGTGGAATGCTGGGAACAGGTTTTGTTTTTTTTAAACATGACTATTTAATTAACCAGAACTTTATTTCTTTATATCTAGAAAATGTCTATATAAGTGTGGGTCAGTTCCTGAACTCGTTATAAATACCTGTCATAGGCAAGAGGCCCCATTTGACACTTCTCAGGTAATTCCTTTCCCCTCTTCTCCTTCCTTACAGTATTGCACACAAACATGCCTCTTTAAGTCCTTTAGCACTTTATTTGTTGAATATACATTTAAAAAGAAAAATTACCATTTCCTTGAATTATAAACTATTACAAGAAATTCCTCTACATGATTTTACAAAATTCCTCTCCTGTTGCTCAACGTCCTTGCTAACACTTGGTGTTATATTTTTTTCATTTTAGAAATTTTGCTGGTAGGTTATGATATTCTTCTGTAGCTTTTACCTGTATTTCACTGATGATTAATGGCTTGAACATCTTTTTAAATGTTTAACATCCACTAAAATATCTTTATTTGTGACTTGTCAACTAACATGATTTGATATTTTTCACCCTGTTTTATTGACTTTCTTGTTTTGGGAGGAAAAGAATTTTTGTAAGTTTTATGTACTGAAAATATTTTCTCCCAGTCACAGTTTGTATTTTTACTCTATTAATGGTGTTTTTCGACAAATGAAGTATGGTATTTCTACCTTGTAATTATTATTTTCTGTATTTTTAAAAAATTTTGGCCTTTTTTTAATTGATGTTTTATTTACTTATTTTTCATCCATCTCTATTCTTTGGCCTTTGCCGGCCTCCCATTGCATTGGCCTCTCTCTTTGCAGAGCACTGGCTCTGGGAGCATGCACTCCTGAGTGCTGGCTCTTAATTGGATACACCAGTCCAGCCACTCCATGGCACTTGGGATCTTCACGGGCCAGGGATGGAACTGGTGCCCCATGCACTGCAAGGTGGACTCTGTACCTACTGGACCACCAGGGAAGCCCCTATTTTCTGTGTTTTGATGAAAACATATTTACTTAACTAAAGGTATACATTATTGTCTTTAAGGAATTTTACACTTTTACCTTTACATTTAAATCTGAGTCCAGTAAGATGATTTTTGTGTATGGTGGAATGCTGGGAACAGGTTTTGTTTTTTTTAAACATGACTATTTAATTAACCAGAACTTTATTTCTTTATATCTAGAAAATGTCTATATAAGTGTGGGTCAGTTCCTGAACTCGTTATAAATACCTGTCATAGGCAAGAGGCCCCATTTGACACTTCTCAGGTAATTCCTTTCCCCTCTTCTCCTTCCTTACAAGTTATTGGGCCCTTGCTCAATCTCCGAGGTCTTCAACAAAGTTTTATTTTGTTTATTTTTTGTTTTTCAAACTTTTCTAGTTATTATTAGTGAGTATATAGATCAGGAATAAACTAATCTGCCAAAGTCAGAAGAATAAAGTTTTAAATTAAGAATGAGTGTTTTATAATAACCACTGTTTCCACATATATTGAATTGGTGATTTTTCTTCTTTTGTACATTGTACAGACTAAACAGACAAGACCAAACATCCCATGTTGTACAAGACTATCCTAGTTTTAGCCCCAGAAATCCAATATCTCAAGAAACCTTATAAATAAAGGAAATTGAGACAACTTTTTAATCTATTAGTAAGGGCGTAAGGGTGTATATTTTCACCCTGCTTATTTAACTTATATGCAGAATATATCAGGAAAATGCCAGTCTGGATAAAGCACAAGCTAAAATCAAGACTGCCAGGAGAAATATCAATAACTTCAGATATGCAGATGCCACTACCCTCATGGCAGAAAGCAAAGAGGCATTAAAGAGCCTCTTGATGAAGGTGAAAGAGGAGAGTGAAACTAAAACTCAACATTCAGCAAAAAAGATCACAACATCGAATCCCATCACTTCAAGGCAAATAGATGGGCAAACAATGGAAACAGTGACAGATTTTATTTTTCTGGTTTCCAAAATCACTGTGACTTACTCCTTGGAAGAAAAGCTATGATAAAACTAGACAATGTATTAAAAAGCAGAGACATCATGTTGCCAACAAAGGTCCACATAAATCAAAGCTATGGTTTTTCCAGTATTCATGTATGGATTTGAGAGTTGGATTACAAAGAAGGCTGAGGGTCAAAGAATTGACACCTTCAAACTGTTGTGTTTGAGAAGACTTTTGAGAGTCCCTTGACAGCAAGGAGATTAAACTGGTAATTCCTAAAGGAAATCAGCTATGAATGCTCATTGTAAGAACTGGTGATGACTATTATTCTTACTTTATATCTAGAAAATGTCTATATAAGTGTGGGTCAGTTCCTGAACTCGTTATAAATACCTGTCATAGGCAAGAGGCCCCATTTGACACTTCTCAGGTAATTCCTTTCCCCTCTTCTCCTTCCTTACAAGTTATTGGGCCCTTGCTCAATCTCCGAGGTCTTCAACAAAGTTTTATTTTGTTTATTTTTTGTTTTTCAAACTTTTCTAGTTATTATTAGTGAGTATATAGATCAGGAATAAACTAATCTGCCAAAGTCAGAAGAATAAAGTTTTAAATTAAGAATGAGTGTTTTATAATAACCACTGTTTCCACATATATTGAATTGGTGATTTTTCTTCTTTTGTACATTGTACAGACTAAACAGACAAGACCAAACATCCCATGTTGTACAAGACTATCCTAGTTTTAGCCCCAGAAATCCAATATCTCAAGAAACCTTATAAATAAAGGAAATTGAGACAACTTTTTAATCTATTAGTAAGGGCGTAAGGGTGTATATTTTCACCCTGCTTATTTAACTTATATGCAGAATATATCAGGAAAATGCCAGTCTGGATAAAGCACAAGCTAAAATCAAGACTGCCAGGAGAAATATCAATAACTTCAGATATGCAGATGCCACTACCCTCATGGCAGAAAGCAAAGAGGCATTAAAGAGCCTCTTGATGAAGGTGAAAGAGGAGAGTGAAACTAAAACTCAACATTCAGCAAAAAAGATCACAACATCGAATCCCATCACTTCAAGGCAAATAGATGGGCAAACAATGGAAACAGTGACAGATTTTATTTTTCTGGTTTCCAAAATCACTGTGACTTACTCCTTGGAAGAAAAGCTATGATAAAACTAGACAATGTATTAAAAAGCAGAGACATCATGTTGCCAACAAAGGTCCACATAAATCAAAGCTATGGTTTTTCCAGTATTCATGTATGGATTTGAGAGTTGGATTACAAAGAAGGCTGAGGGTCAAAGAATTGACACCTTCAAACTGTTGTGTTTGAGAAGACTTTTGAGAGTCCCTTGACAGCAAGGAGATTAAACTGGTAATTCCTAAAGGAAATCAGCTATGAATGCTCATTGTAAGAACTGGTGATGAAGCTGAACTTCAGTCACCAATACTTCAGTCACCTGATGGGAAGATCTGATTTATTGGAAAAAATCCTGATACTGGGATAGACAGAAGTCAGAAGGAGCAGGGGACAATAAAGGATAAGAGGGCTGGATGGCATCACTGACTCGATGGACATGAGTTTGAGCAGGCTCCAGGAGATGGTGAAGGACAGGGAAGCCTGGCATGCTGCAGTTCATGGGATTGCAGAGTCAGACACAATTGAGTGACTGAACAACAACAACAAACCAAACAAAAAAAAATGAAGGGCTTCCCTGGGGGCCCAGTGGTAAAGAATTTGCCTGCCAATGCAGCAGACACAGGTTTGATCCCTGGGTGGGGAAGAGCCCCTGTAGGAGGAAATCACAAACCACCCCAGTATTCTTGCCTGGAAAAATCCCTATGGATATAGGAGCCTAGTGGGCTACAGTTCGTAATGTTGCTAAGAATCTGACACGAGTTAGTGGCAAAATAACAACAACAAAGCACAAAATGAGTATCACTTCCTTCCTTGCTGATGATATATTTTAAAACACAGTCAAAAACCATATTGGAGAAGGAAATGGCAACCCACTCCAGTATTCTCGCCTGGAAAATCCCATGGACAGAGGAGCCTGGTGGGTTACAGTCTATCGAGATCACAAAATAGTCAGACACAACTGAGTGACTTGTTACAGCAAACAAACAATAACTACAACATCGAATCCCATCACTTCAAGGCAAATAGATGGGCAAACAATGGAAACAGTGACAGATTTTATTTTTCTGGTTTCCAAAATCACTGTGACTTACTCCTTGGAAGAAAAGCTATGATAAAACTAGACAATGTATTAAAAAGCAGAGACATCATGTTGCCAACAAAGGTCCACATAAATCAAAGCTATGGTTTTTCCAGTATTCATGTATGGATTTGAGAGTTGGATTACAAAGAAGGCTGAGGGTCAAAGAATTGACACCTTCAAACTGTTGTGTTTGAGAAGACTTTTGAGAGTCCCTTGACAGCAAGGAGATTAAACTGGTAATTCCTAAAGGAAATCAGCTATGAATGCTCATTGTAAGAACTGGTGATGAAGCTGAACTTCAGTCACCAATACTTCAGTCACCTGATGGGAAGATCTGATTTATTGGAAAAAATCCTGATACTGGGATAGACAGAAGTCAGAAGGAGCAGGGGACAATAAAGGATAAGAGGGCTGGATGGCATCACTGACTCGATGGACATGAGTTTGAGCAGGCTCCAGGAGATGGTGAAGGACAGGGAAGCCTGGCATGCTGCAGTTCATGGGATTGCAGAGTCAGACACAATTGAGTGACTGAACAACAACAACAAACCAAACAAAAAAAAATGAAGGGCTTCCCTGGGGGCCCAGTGGTAAAGAATTTGCCTGCCAATGCAGCAGACACAGGTTTGATCCCTGGGTGGGGAAGAGCCCCTGTAGGAGGAAATCACAAACCACCCCAGTATTCTTGCCTGGAAAAATCCCTATGGATATAGGAGCCTAGTGGGCTACAGTTCGTAATGTTGCTAAGAATCTGACACGAGTTAGTGGCAAAATAACAACAACAAAGCACAAAATGAGTATCACTTCCTTCCTTGCTGATGATATATTTTAAAACACAGTCAAAAACCATATTGGAGAAGGAAATGGCAACCCACTCCAGTATTCTCGCCTGGAAAATCCCATGGACAGAGGAGCCTGGTGGGTTACAGTCTATCGAGATCACAAAATAGTCAGACACAACTGAGTGACTTGTTACAGCAAACAAACAATAACTAAAATCATATATATTTTTGACAACTGCATCATATTGTATCTTCTTTTAGCTCCCTTTTGACTAAAGTCTGTGTTAGCCCAGGCTTCTCTTGAAACACTGAATGCTATTACATAACTTGAATTCTTTAGTAGTTTGCATTTTTTTGAAGAGGCTTGAGAAAGTTACAATAGTGAAATGTTAGTCCCTCTGTAGTGTCTGACTCTTTGGGGCCCCATGGATTGTAATCCACCAGAATCCTCTGTCCATGAGGTTTTCCAGGCAAGAGTACTGCTGTTGGGGCTTCCCTAGTGGTTCAGTGGGAAAGGATACTGCCTTGCAGTGCAAGGGGCGCCAGTTCGATCCCTGGCCTGGGAATATCCCACGTACTGTGGAACAGATGGAGCGATGTGTCCAACTAACGAGCAGGAGGCTCTGGAGCGCGTGCACCCAGAGTCGGTGCTCTGCAAAGGGAGAGGCCACTGCGATGGGAGACCCACACAGGCCAAAGAACAAAGATAAATAGATGAAAGACCAATAGAGTGGCTAAAAAAAAAAAAAAAAAACATAAAAAAAAAGAAGAAAAAGAATACTGCAATGGGTAGCCATTCCCTTTTCCAGAAGATTGTCCTGACCCAGGGATTGAACCTGGGTCTCCAAGAAGATCTTTTAGGGTCTGAGCCACCAGAGAAACTCTTAATTATAATGAAAAGATTTATATCACTAAAGGTGTATTTTTTTTATATTATACCCAGCCTTTTTTAGAGTTTATTTAAATAAATCATATGACATCTAAAAATTAAGTACCAGAAATTAAAGGAACATACATAAGTAAAAATTTAGAGTAGTGTGTATACCTCTGAGATGGAGAGAGGTCATCATTTAGAAGTACAGGAAAGATTTTCATACTTTTGTTCTTATTCTTAAACTGAGCAGTGTTGTAATAGGTGTTCATTATTTCTCTCAAAATTAACATAACTCATATAAATATATTCTGTAATGTCTACCTAATTTTATTATAGGATAATTTTTAAAAACAAAAGGTAAACTCATGACCTTAGTGCTAATAGAAAATGTGCCAAAGTTTTATTCAATTCATTAACAAAGGAGATACTCAGAGAGATGTTCAGATCAATTTAACGTGTTTGAAAAAACTGTATATTTAATAAAGGCATGTTATAATGAGAATTTTTAGGTAAAATGCATATACAGCTAATGGCATACAGGGAATTTAAATAGCGTAAATCCAATCCTTTGGTGGATTTTTCCCCTGCATGCATGTGTGCATGCTAAATTACTTCAGTTGTGTCCTACTCTTTTGCAACCCCATGGACTATAGCCCACCAGGCCCCTCTGTCCATGAGATTCTCCAGGCAAGAATACTGGAGAGGGTTGCCATGTTCTTCTTCAGGGTATCTTCCACATAGGGATCGAACCCACAGCCTCTTAAGTTTTATTTCCCAAAGATATACCACTCAGATTTTCCCACGCTGGAACAGATGGAGCGATGTGTCCAACTAACGAGCAGGAGGCTCTGAGCGCTGCACCCAGAGTCGGTGCTCTGCAAAGGGAGAGGCCACTGCGATGGGAGACCCACACAGGCCAAAGAACAAAGATAAATAGATGAAAGACCAATAGAGTGGCTTAAAAAAAGAAAACATAAAAAAAAAGAAGAAAAAGAATACTGCAATGGGTAGCCATTCCCTTTTCCAGAAGATTGTCCTGACCCAGGGATTGAACCTGGGTCTCCAAGAAGATCTTTTAGGGTCTGAGCCACCAGAGAAACTCTTAATTATAATGAAAAGATTTATATCACTAAAGGTGTATTTTTTTTATATTATACCCAGCCTTTTTTAGAGTTTATTTAAATAAATCATATGACATCTAAAAATTAAGTACCAGAAATTAAAGGAACATACATAAGTAAAAATTTAGAGTAGTGTGTATACCTCTGAGATGGAGAGAGGTCATCATTTAGAAGTACAGGAAAGATTTTCATACTTTTGTTCTTATTCTTAAACTGAGCAGTGTTGTAATAGGTGTTCATTATTTCTCTCAAAATTAACATAACTCATATAAATATATTCTGTAATGTCTACCTAATTTTATTATAGGATAATTTTTAAAAACAAAAGGTAAACTCATGACCTTAGTGCTAATAGAAAATGTGCCAAAGTTTTATTCAATTCATTAACAAAGGAGATACTCAGAGAGATGTTCAGATCAATTTAACGTGTTTGAAAAAACTGTATATTTAATAAAGGCATGTTATAATGAGAATTTTTAGGTAAAATGCATATACAGCTAATGGCATACAGGGAATTTAAATAGCGTAAATCCAATCCTTTGGTGGATTTTCTCCCCCGTGCATGCATGTGTGCATGCTAAATTACTTCAGTTGTGTCCTACTCTTTTGCAACCCCATGGACTATAGCCCACCAGGCCCCTCTGTCCATGAGATTCTCCAGGCAAGAATACTGGAGAGGGTTGCCATGTTCTTCTTCAGGGTATCTTCCCCACATAGGGATCGAACCCACAGCCTCTTAAGTCTCTTACATTTCCCCCCAAAGATATACCACTCAGATTTTCCAGCTTGTTTTCAAGTTTAGAGGTAATTTTTCTAATAGTTTCAAAAATTGTGAAAAATAAGTTTAAAACTAATGAGTTAAAGGACATAAAATTTTATATTTATGCGGGGACCTTCCGCAGAAAGGGAAGGCAGCAGGGATTACTCCCGGGGGAACCGGGAGATCTCGGAGAGAGGCAAACCTTGAACTGTCCGCCCCGCAGCCCCTCGGCTGAGGCAAGGGACAATCAGACGCGACAGGGGTTCCATCGAAGTAGTTCCGCTTTATTAATGAAGATCCACATCTTTTATAGGCAAGTGAAGGGGGTTTTGCACGGGACTTCCTATAGATTACACCAATCAAGCTAAAGACCAAGCAATCATTCACGAGCGCGGAAACCAAGGGAACCAATCAGAAATTTTGACCATCAATTAACAATTTAGATCACGCCCTGTCTCTTCCTGTAGGCGCCATCTTAGCTCCAAGCTGAAACAATGTGCTTAAGCTTCTTTTCACTCCCACACCCCTCCCTGTAGGCGCCATCTTAGCTCCAAACTGTAAACATGTGCTTAAGCTTCTTTATGCTTAAAACAGTCCTCTTTCAATTCAGAGCCCCACATCTGCCCCTCTTTTATTTTAAAATTAAGAGACTTTTGTTGAGGCAACGCAGAGAGCTAAGAGGTGGCCAGCCTCTAGCCTCGTCCGCTCTCCCTTGCGGCTGTGCCTGTCTTAGGTCAGGACAGAGCACTATTCAGGCAGAGCCCGTCATGGGATCAGGCAGCAGCTGCGGCGGCCCTCCTGTCTTAGGCCTGCTCTGCAGTGGTGTCCTCTTACCCGTCACTGGCTAACCAGCCATTTCGTGGGAGCTGGACGGAGTTTTTAGAGCGTTTGTCATTCAAGAGCCTCATTATATGTCTCAAGTGATTTCTTGAGGGGCCATATCGACCCAGGGGTTTTGTGGGTGCCCAATGTAAGGCTCTTTTTCTAGGACCTGAACAAGCATAATTATTTTGTTGTAGCTGTCTATTGTGACCCATAACGCCCCTGACCTTAAACAGTATAGCTAGCAAGACAGCAAGAACAAACAGATAGAAAGCATTTTTAAACCAGGTGAAAGGGCTTTGTATCCATAGCCAAAGTCATTAACCCCTTTTGTCAGGCAAAAGCGGGATATCTCACGTCACAGGCCAAGCGTGCCAGAATGTTTAATATCTCGATAGCTCTGGCGTGTAGATCAAGCTGTTCCTGGAGTCCTGTTATGGCAATCCTCAGGTGTTCAAGTTGGTGTAGGCTGGTCTAAAGTCCCTGGGCAGAGGCGGTGGATGTTGTTTACTGCTGTGATGGTGTGCACCCGCTGAACTCTGAGCACAGATGCTATTACTGTTGTACCTATTAAGGAGAGAAAGAGAGAGAGAGATGCCTCAAGAATTTTCTGTTCTTGGGCCTGATATATGGTCATTTGTTATCTGCAGCAGATTCTAAGGTTTGATCCTTGTTTTGTGGCATAAACTTAAGATTTCTTGCCGGTACCCATATAGGGCTGGGTTTCCCAATGGGGAATATGCACCCAAATCCTCTCCCCATAGTAAGGAGTGGATCAGGCCCATTCCACTGGCAAGTGATGGGGTGCTTACATCTTACTTGTACTTAAGGTTTTATTTCTTGGCTGGACCAGTGTTTTTGAAAGGGTGCCATCAGTTCTTTCTTTTAAAAAGAGACTTTTGTTGAGGCAGCGCATAGAGCTAAGAGGTGGCCAGCCTCTAGCCTCGTCCGCTCTCCCCTGCGGCTGTGCCTGTCTTAGGTCGGGACAGAGCACTATTCAGGCAGAGCCCGTCATGGGATCAGGCAGCAGCTGCGGCGGCCCTCCTGTCTTAGGCCTGCTCTGCAGTGGTGTCCTCTTACCCGTCACTGGCTAACCAGCCATCTCGTGGGAGCTGGACGGAGTTTTTAGAGCGTTTGTCATTGAAGAGCCTCATTATATGTCTCAAGTGATTTCTTGAGGGGCCATATCGACCCAGGGGTTTTGTGGGTGCCCAATGTAAGGCTCTTTTTCTAGGACCTGAGCAAGCATAATTATTTTGTTGTAGCTGTCTATTGTGACCCATAACGCCCCTGACCTTAAACAGTATAGCTAGCAAGACAGCAAGAACAAACAGATAGAAAGCATTTTTAAACCAGGTGAAAGGGCTTTGTATCCATAGCCAAAGTCATTAACCCCTTTTGTCAGGCAAAAGCGGGATATCTCACGTCACAGTCCAAGCGTGCCAGAATGTTTAATATCTCGATAGCTCTGGCGTGTAGATCTCGCTGGTCCTGGAGTCCTGTTATGGCAATCCTCAGGTGTTCAAGTTGGTGGAGGTTGGTCTGAAGTCCCTGGGCAGAGGCGGTGGATGTTGTTTACTGCTGTGATGGTGTGCACCCGCTGAACTCTGAGCACAGATGCTGTTACTGTTGTACCTATTAAGGAGAGAAAGAGAGAGAGAGATGCCTCAAGAATTTTTTGTTCTTGGGCCTGATATATGGTCATTTGTTATCTGCAGCAGATTCTAAGGTTTGATCCTTGTTTTGTGGCATAAACTTAAGATTTCTTGCCGGTACCCATATAGGGCTGGGTTTCCCAATGGGGAATATGCACCCAAATCCTCTCCCCATAGTAAGGAGTGGATCAGGCCCCTTCCACTGGCCAGTGATGGGGTCCTTCCATCTCACTTGTATTTCAGGTTTTATTTCTTGGCTGGACCAGTGTTTTTGAAAGGGTGCCATCAGTTCTTTCTTTGAAAAATTTAAAATGTTTAGGGTAAAAAGTGCCATTCCAAGTTGCTGGTGAGGGCTTATTCCCCCTTTTTGTTTTTGTAATTGGGCCTTTAAGTTTTGATGATGACGTTCAATTATGGCCTGTCCTTGAGGGTTGTATGGGATCCGGGTGATGTGACAGATTTGCCATAGTTGAAAAAAGTTTTATAAATTTTTGCTAACAAAGCAGGGAGTATTGTCTGTTTTTATTTGATAAGGTAGACCCAGAGTTGTAAAGCATTGTAAGAAATGACTCTGGGCATGTTTTTTTTTTTTTTTTTTTTTTTTCCTGAGTGGGCTGTAGCCCAGCAGACATGGGAATAAGTATCAATGGATATAAAGATGTACTTGAGTTTTCTAAAGGGTGAAAAGTGAGTGACATCTGTCTGCCACAACATATTAGGCTTCAGTCCCCGAGGGTTTGCTCTCGGAGATTGTAAGGGAGGAACTTGTGAGGGAGGCAAGACTTACAAGTACGCACAATTTTCTTTAAATCCTTGATGGGGATCTGTGGGTTAAGCTTTATTTGAGGTACAATTAGGACTGTAGCCCTGGAGGCAGCACCCCAGATAGCTCCTAGAAACTGCTCCAAAGAGTTAGGGGAAGAAAGTCAACACAAGGGTTTCAGTGTGGGGGAAATTTAAATGTCAAAGAAAGGGTTTTTTAAAAGGCTTTTGTTTTACAAATGGCTTGTGCCTGACTTGAGGATGTGATATCTTCATGAAGGATTTTAGCACTTTTTTAGTTGTGAGGAGATGCAGGGATTGAAATAATAAAAGCCCTTTGTAAAAGTCATTTACCTATCTAAAGACCTGTTCCACTGGATTTCCCTGAGCACAGAGTCTTGCCCCACCCTGATTTCTTTCAGAGGGTGTTTCGGTGGGATATTTTCCTATCTTCTTGGGGGCACTCTCTCTTAAAGTGCCCCGGTTGGCTGCAGTTAAAGCAGTGGCCTGATTTGGGTGAGGCGGGGGGCCCCTGGGATGAGGCCCTGCCTGTAACCCATTGCAGTGGATAAGGCTTTAGTCATTGCCTCAGAGAGAGCCTCGGTTTGAGCCTGAAGGGCACTGGTGATAGAGCTGGCTTGGTGGCTTTGTGTGCCTATATCTTTAGAGCATACAATCCATCGCTCAATGGAATGATCTTTTGTCCTGCGAGGCCAATTTATGGTCTGTATTCACTCCCTCCCAAACTAACATTCTGAGGGACTTATCTCTTAAAGGCCCTGTAGGGAACTTTCTCTGGAGGCTCTTTTCTACACGATCTACAAAAGTGGCAAGTTCTCCGTTATTTTTGTGTTTATACCTGATATGGGGGGTTCAGTAGGACCCTCAGCAAGTTTCTTCCAGGCAGCCAGACATATAGCCCGTACTTGGTCTTGATAAGGGGTAGGGATGGTGGCCTGCTGAATACCAGTGCTTCATCTATCTGCCGTTCCTGATAGCATTCTGAAAGTTATTGGAATGATGGGATTGGCAGCCTGGTTTCTCTCTGCTTGAGCATGGCATTCCTCTTTGAAGAAGGCACACCATTTGATTTAAATGTTACTGGGAAGTACTGCCTTACATAGCATCTTCCAGTCTTGGGTGGTACAAGGTTGGTGGGCTAGCCCTTGGAGTATGGTTTCTGCCCATGGGGAATTTGGACCGTCCTCGGCTACCGCCTTCTTAAGTTCCTTTAGGTCATTAGCCTCCCATGGATACCAGGCGTCTGGTCTGTTTCCCCCCGGGTTAACGTTTACAGGAAAAGCTTGGGTTGGGCCCGTGAAGGGCGCTGAGGGCCCTCCAGGGTCTTCAGGATAGGTCCTCTCTCTCCAAGGTGACCCCAGTGCCCTCCCTCCCCGCGGAGCCTGTGATCTCTTTAAATGGAGGAAGGAGCGGGGAGTACAGTCCTGTGCCTTGAGATCTTGACCCCGAGTGATTGGGGAAACGCTCATCATAGCTAATTTCGTCTTCATTTATAAACGAGTCCCAGGCTCTGTTAAGAGCTTGGATATAGTTTCCCATATTGTTGAAAAAGAGCAGAAAAAAAAGACAACTGAGGACAACCACCAAAAATCCTAACGGGAGTGGTGGCGGCCGGGAAGTTGGGTTTATGTCGTGCTTGTGAAACAGTGAAGGAGTCCTAATGGTTGCATGGACATTGTCTTGCTGGGGGCAGGCGCTCTAAGAGACTCTGGCCCGTTCCATGACCCCCTTATCCTGTCACGGGAGTCTTCAAGCGGCAGGCGCCCTAATGGCTTTTAAATGCCTGACCCGTGCCCGCACGGGAGAGGTTTAGGCCACGTCCTCAATTTGAAATATAGAAAAGAGAGGCTTCCACCCAGTCAGGCTGCCGCTACTGGGGCGGACTGTCTTAAAGCCTTCCTGGGACCACCAGAGAGTAACCCTGGCCTGGTCCCCGTCAGTTGCTTTTTAGACTGTCCACCTGTTCGCTGGAAGTCTCGAATCGGAGAGAACAAGAAAGTAGGAATTAAAGTAAAGAAGGAAAAACAAAGGAAAGCAGCGCTCAGTATTTTTGTGACTACCCAAAACCCCCACCCTCTCGGGAGTGGCGCGATAAAGGGGAAGATTCACCTTGAAATCCGGATTACTCCGAGAAGATGCCCCTCTAGAGGGAGGCGCCGCGCTGAGGCCCGTCGGCCGCTTCGCGGTTCTCTTTCAAACCCGCACGGTGATGCTGTTCTTCCGACCTTGGAGGGCTGCCTTACATAGCATCTTCCTGTCTTGGGTGGTACAAGGTTGGTGGGCTAGCCCTTGGAGTATGGTTTCTGCCCATGGGGAATTTGGACCGTCCTCGGCTACCGCCTTCTTAAGTTCCTTTAGGTCATTGGCCTCCCATGGATACCAGGCGTCTGGTCTGTTTCCCCCTGGGTTAACGTTTACAGGAAAAGCTTGGGTTGGGCCCGTGAAGGGCGCTGAGGGCCCCCCAGGGTCTTCAGGATAGGTCCTCTCTCTCCAAGGTGACCCCAGTGCCCTCCCTCCCCGCGGAGCCTGTGATCTCTTTAAATGGAGGAAGGAGCGGGGAGTACAGTCCTGTGCCTTGAGATCTTGACCCCGAGTGATTGGGGAAACGCTCATCATAGCTAATTTCGTCTTCATTTATAAACGAGTCCCAGGCTCTGTTAAGAGCTTGGATATAGTTTCCCATATTGTTGAAAAAGAGCAGAAAAAAAAGACAACTGAGGACAACCACCAAAAATCCTAACGGGAGTGGTGGCGGCCGGGAAGTTGGGTTTATGTCGTGCTTGTGAAACAGTGAAGGAGTCCTAATGGTTGCATGGACATTGTCTTGCTGGGGGCAGGCGCTCTAAGAGACTCTGGCCCGTTCCATGACCCCCTTATCCTGTCACGGGAGTCTTCAAGCGGCAGGCGCCCTAATGGCTTTTAAATGCCTGACCCGTGCCCGCACGGGAGAGGTTTAGGCCACGTCCTCAATTTGAAATATAGAAAAGAGAGGCTTCCACCCAGTCAGGCTGCCGCTACTGGGGCGGACTGTCTTAAAGCCTTCCTGGGACCACCAGAGAGTAACCCTGGCCTGGTCCCCGTCAGTTGCTTTTTAGACTGTCCACCTGTTCGCTGGAAGTCTCGAATCGGAGAGAACAAGAAAGTAGGAATTAAAGTAAAGAAGGAAAAACAAAGGAAAGCAGCGCTCAGTATTTTTGTGACTACCCAAAACCCCCACCCTCTCGGGAGTGGCGCGATAAAGGGGAAGATTCACCTTGAAATCCGGATTACTCCGAGAAGATGCCCCTCTAGAGGGAGGCGCCGCGCTGAGGCCCGTCGGCCGCTTCGTCGGTTCTCTTTCAAACCCGCACGGTGATGCTGCCTTCTACTTTCTCGCAGTCGAGCCCCACGTTGGGCGCCAGCTTCTGCGGGGACCTTCCGCAGAAAGGGAAGGCAGCAGGGATTACTCCCGGCGGAACCGGGAGATCTCGGAGAGAGGCAAACCTTGAACTGTCCGCCCCGCAGCCCCTCGGCTGAGGCAAGGGACAATCAGACGCGACAGGGGTTCCATCGAAGTAGTTCCGCTTTATTAATGAAGATCCACATCTTTTATAGGCAAGTGAAGGGGGTTTTGCACGGGACTTCCTATAGATTACACCAATCAAGCTAAAGACCAAGCAATCATTCACGAGCGCGGAAACCAAGGGAACCAATCAGAAATTTTGACCATCAATTAACAATTTAGATCACGCCCTGTCTCTTCCTGTAGGCGCCATCTTAGCTCCAAGCTGAAACAATGTGCTTAAGCTTCTTTTCACTCCCACACCCCTCCCTGTAGGCGCCATCTTAGCTCCAAACTGTAAACATGTGTTAAGCTTCTTTATGCTTAAAACAGTCCTCTTTCAATTCAGAGCCCCACATCTGCCCCTCTTTTTTTTTAAAATTAAGAGACTTTTGTTGAGGCAACGCAGAGAGCTAAGAGGTGGCCAGCCTCTAGCCTCGTCCCCCTCTCCCTTGCGGCTGTGCCTGTCTTAGGTCAGGACAGAGCACTATTCAGGCAGAGCCCGTCATGGGATCAGGCAGCAGCTGCGGCGGCCCTCCTGTCTTAGGCCTGCTCTGCAGTGGTGTCCTCTTACCCGTCACTGGCTAACCAGCCATTTCGCGGGAGCTGGACGGAGTTTTTAGAGCGTTTGTCATTCAAGAGCCTCATTATATGTCTCAAGTGATTTCTTGAGGGCCATATCGACCCAGGGTTTTGTGGGTGCCCAATGTAAGGCTCTTTTTCTAGGACCTGAACAAGCATAATTATTTTGTTGTAGCTGTCTATTGTGACCCATAACTCCCCTGACCTTAAACATGATAGCTAGCAAGACAGCAAGAACAAACAGATAGAAAGCATTTTTAAACCACGTGAAAGGGCTTTGTATCCATAGCCAAAGTCATTAACCCCTTTGTCAGGCAAAAGCGGGATATCTCACGTCACAGTCCAAGCGTGCCAGAATGTTTAATATCTCGATAGCTCTGGCGTGTAGATCAAGCTGTTCCTGGAGTCCTGTTATGGCAATCCTCAGGTGTTCAAGTTGGTGTAGGCTGGTCTAAAGTCCTCAAGCAGAAGGGAAGGCAGCAGGATTACTCGCGGAACCGGAGATCTGGGGAACTTGTCCGCCCGCAGCCCTCGGCTGAGGCAAGGGACAATCAGACGCGACAGGGGTTCCATCAAGTAGTTCCGCTTTATTAATGAAGATCCACATCTTTTATAGGCAAGTGAAGGGGTTTTGCACGGACTTCCTATAGATTACACCAATCAAGCTAAAGACCAAGCAATCATTCACGAGCGCGGAAACCAAGGGAACCAATCAGAAATTTTGACCATCAATTAACAATTTAGATCACGCCCTGTCTCTTCCTGTAGGCGCCATCTTAGCTCCAAGCTGAAACAATGTGCTTAAGCTTCTTTTCACTCCCACACCCCTCCCTGTAGGCGCCATCTTAGCTCCAAACTGTAAACATGTGCTTAAGCTTCTTTATGCTTAAAACAGTCCTCTTTCAATTCAGAGCCCCACATCTGCCCCTCTTTTATTTTAAAATTAAGAGACTTTTGTTGAGGCAACGCAGAGAGCTAAGAGGTGGCCAGCCTCTAGCCTCGTCCGCTCTCCCTTGCGGCTGTGCCTGTCTTAGGTCAGGACAGAGCACTATTCAGGCAGAGCCCGTCATGGGATCAGGCAGCAGCTGCGGCGGCCCTCCTGTCTTAGGCCTGCTCTGCAGTGGTGTCCTCTTACCCGTCACTGGCTAACCAGCCATTTCGCAGGAGCTGGACGGAGTTTTTAGAGCGTTTGTCATTCAAGAGCCTCATTATATGTCTCAAGTGATTTCTTGAGGGGCCATATCGACCCAGGGGTTTTGTGGGTGCCCAATGTAAGGCTCTTTTTCTAGGACCTGAACAAGCATAATTATTTTGTTGTAGCTGTCTATTGTGACCCATAACGCCCCTGACCTTAAACAGTATAGCTAGCAAGACAGCAAGAACAAACAGATAGAAAGCATTTTTAAACCAGGTGAAAGGGCTTTGTATCCATAGCCAAAAGTCATTAACCCCCTTTTGTCAGGCAAAAGCGGGGATATCTCACGTCACAGTCCAAGCGTGCCAGAATGTTTAATATCTCGATAGCTCTGGCGTGTAGATCAAGCTGTTCCTGGAGTCCTGTTATGGCAATCCTCAGGTGTTCAAGTTGGTGTAGGCTGGTCTAAAGTCCCTGGGCAGAGGCGGTGGATGTTGTTTACTGCTGTGATGGTGTGCACCCGCTGAACTCTGAGCACAGATGCTATTACTGTTGTACCTATTAAGGAGAGAAAGAGAGAGAGAGATGCCTCAAGAATTTTCTGTTCTTGGGCCTGATATATGGTCATTTGTTATCTGCAGCAGATTCTAAGGTTTGATCCTTGTTTTGTGGCATAAACTTAAGATTTCTTGCCGGTACCCATATAGGGCTGGGTTTCCCAATGGGGAATATGCACCCAAATCCTCTCCCCATAGTAAGGAGTGGATCAGGCCCCTTCCACTGGCCAGTGATGGGGTCCTTCCATCTCACTTGTATTTCAGGTTTTATTTCTTGGCTGGACCAGTGTTTTTGAAAGGGTGCCATCAGTTCTTTCTTTGAAAAATTTAAAATGTTTAGGGTAAAAAGTGCCATTCCAAGTTGCTGGTGAGGGCTTATTCCCCCTTTTTGTTTTTGTAATTGGGCCTTTAAGTTTTGATGATGACGTTCAATTATGGCCTGTCCTTGAGGGTTGTATGGGATCCGGGTGATGTGACAGATTTGCCATAGTTGAAAAAAGTTTTATAAATTTTTGCTAACAAAGCAGGGAGTATTGTCTGTTTTTATTTGATAAGGTAGACCCAGAGTTGTAAAGCATTGTAAGAAATGACTCTGGGCATTTTTTTTTTTTTTTTTTTTCCTGAGTGGGCTGTAGCCCAGCAGACATGGGAATAAGTATCAATGGATATAAAGATGTACTTGAGTTTTCTAAAGGGTGAAAAGTGAGTGACATCTGTCTGCCACAACATATTAGGCTTCAGTCCCCGAGGGTTTGCTCTCGGAGATTGTAAGGGAGGAACTTGTGAGGGAGGCAAGACTTACAAGTACGCACAATTTTCTTTAAATCCTTGATGGGGATCTGTGGGTTAAGCTTTATTTGAGGTACAATTAGGACTGTAGCCCTGGAGGCAGCACCCCAGATAGCTCCTAGAAACTGCTCCAAAGAGTTAGGGGAAGAAAGTCAACACAAGGGTTTCAGTGTGGGGGAAATTTAAATGTCAAAGAAAGGGTTTTTTAAAAGGCTTTTGTTTTACAAATGGCTTGTGCCTGACTTGAGGATGTGATATCTTCATGAAGGATTTTAGCACTTTTTTAGTTGTGAGGAGATGCAGGGATTGAAATAATAAAAGCCCTTTGTAAAAGTCATTTACCTATCTAAAGACCTGTTCCACTGGATTTCCCTGAGCACAGAGTCTTGCCCCACCCTGATTTCTTTCAGAGGGTGTTTCGGTGGGATATTTTCCTATCTTCTTGGGGGCACTCTCTCTTAAAGTGCCCCGGTTGGCTGCAGTTAAAGCAGTGGCCTGATTTGGGTGAGGCGGGGGGCCCCTGGGATGAGGCCCTGCCTGTAACCCATTGCAGTGGATAAGGCTTTAGTCATTGCCTCAGAGAGAGCCTCGGTTTGAGCCTGAAGGGCACTGGTGATAGAGCTGGCTTGGTGGCTTTGTGTGCCTATATCTTTAGAGCATACAATCCATCGCTCAATGGAATGATCTTTTTGTCCTGCGCAGGCCAATTTATGGTCTGTATTCATTCCCTCCCAAACTAACATTCTGAGGGACTTATCTCTTAAAGGCCCTGTAGGGAACTTTCTCTGGAGGCTCTTTTCTACACGATCTACAAAAGTGGCAAGTTCTCCGTTATTTTTTTGTGTTATACCTGATATGGGGGGTTCAGTAGGACCCTCAGCAAGTTTCTTCCAGGCAGCCAGACATATAGCCCGTACTTGGTCTTGATAAGGGGTAGGGATGGTGGCCTGCTGAATACCAGTGCTTCATCTATCTGCCGTTCCTGATAGCATTCTGAAAGTTATTGGAATGATGGGATTGGCAGCCTGGTTTCTCTCTGCTTGAGCATGGCATTCCTCTTTGAAGAAGGCACACCATTTGATTTAAATGTTACTGGGAAGTACTGCCTTACATAGCATCTTCCAGTCTTGGGTGGTACAAGGTTGGTGGGCTAGCCCTTGGAGTATGGTTTCTGCCCATGGGGAATTTGGACCGTCCTCGGCTACCGCCTTCTTAAGTTCCTTTAGGTCATTAGCCTCCCATGGATACCAGGCGTCTGGTCTGTTTCCCCCCGGGTTAACGTTTACAGGAAAAGCTTGGGTTGGGCCCGTGAAGGGCGCTGAGGGCCCTCCAGGGTCTTCAGGATAGGTCCTCTCTCTCCAAGGTGACCCCAGTGCCCTCCCTCCCCGCGGAGCCTGTGATCTCTTTAAATGGAGGAAGGAGCGGGGAGTACAGTCCTGTGCCTTGAGATCTTGACCCCGAGTGATTGGGGAAACGCTCATCATAGCTAATTTCGTCTTCATTTATAAACGAGTCCCAGGCTCTGTTAAGAGCTTGGATATAGTTTCCCATATTGTTGAAAAAGAGCAGAACAAAGACAACTGAGGACAACCACCAAAATCCTAACGGGAGTGGTGGCGGCCGGGAAGTTGGGTTTATGTCGTGCTTGTGAAACAGTGAAGGAGTCCTAATGGTTGCATGGACATTGTCTTGCTGGGGGCAGGCGCTCTAAGAGACTCTGGCCCGTTCCATGACCCCCTTATCCTGTCACGGGAGTCTTCAAGCGGCAGGCGCCCTAATGGCTCTTAATGCCTGACCCGTGCCCGCACGGGAGAGGTTTAGGCCACGTCCTCAATTTGAAATATAGAAAGAGAGGCTTCCACCCAGTCAGGCTGCCGCTACTGGGGCGGACTGTCTTAAAGCCTTCCTGGGACCACCAGAGAGTAACCCTGGCCTGGTCCCCGTCAGTTGCTTTTTAGACTGTCCACCTGTTCGCTGGAAGTCTCGAATCGGAGAGAACAAGAAAGTAGGAATTAAAGTAAAGAAGGAAAACAAAGGAAAGCAGCGCTCAGTATTTTTGTGACTACCCAAAACCCCACCCTCTCGGGAGTGGCGCGATAAAGGGAAGATTCACCTTGAAATCCGGATTACTCCGAGAAGATGCCCCTCTAGAGGGAGGCGCGCGCTGAGGCCCGTCGGCCGCTTCGCGGTTCTCTTTCAAACCCGCACGGTGATGCTGCCTTCTACTTTCTCGCAGTCGAGCCCCACGTTGGGCGCCAGCTTCTGCGGGACCTTCCGCAGAAAGGGAAGGCAGCAGGGATTACTCGGCGGAACCGGGAGATCTCGGAGAGAGGCAAACCTTGAACTGTCCGCCCGCAGCCCTCGGCTGAGGCAAGGGACAATCAGACGCGACAGGGGTTCCATCGAAGTAGTTCCGCTTTATTAATGAAGATCCACATCTTTTATAGGCAAGTGAAGGGGGTTTTGCACGGGACTTCCTATAGATTACACCAATCAAGCTAAAGACCAAGCAATCATTCACGAGCGCGGAAACCAAGGGAACCAATTAGAAATTTTGACCATCAATTAACAATTTAGATCACGCCCTGTCTCTTCCTGTAGGCGCCATCTTAGCTCCAAGCTGAAACAATGTGCTTAAGCTTCTTTTCACTCCCACACCCCTCCCTGTAGGCGCCATCTTAGCTCCAAACTGTAAACATGTGCTTAAGCTTCTTTATGCTTAAAACAGTCCTCTTTCAATTCAGAGCCCCACATATTTATACAAAAGTAAAGGATTTTACTTCACTCAAAAATTACATTGAAATAATCTGAATAATTCATATTTGATTAGAGATAAAGCAAGATCTTTTCTTGCAATTTTGCACCTTTATCTGTTTTAAAGCAAAGCAAAAATAAGGATAATAATAGAAAAAATAGCTGAACTTATTCCTAGGATTTTTTTTTATGTTGCATGACTTTCATCTATTAAACTGCTATTTAATGTTTTATAGTCACTCTGAGATCTGAGGATACCAACAGAAATTGACAAACTAAATCCTTTCTTTCACTTCACTTGCAATTTAGTCTCAGACAGGAAAAGACACTGCTTCAAATAATGTTTAATATAGAAATTAAAAATAAAAATAAAGTTAGGATAATGGGAAACAGAATATCTGAAGATACATGGAGGGAGACCATTTTGGATTAGGGAGACAGTTTTTATCAGTAAAACTCCTATAATAATGAGAAAAGCTAAATCTGCTAAAGTCATTTGAAAACTGTAAGTTTTCTCTGAAGACATGCTTTAACTGGCATAAGTGATAAAAATACCATGTTGCAATTTTAAAATTATGTTAAAAATATATATCATGTCTGACAGATAAACTGAACTTATCTAATAAACTGTTCAGTCAAATTTCCAAGTAAAAAGGCTGATGCTTCTATCCTGTTGCTGCTGTTTCAAAGCCATTTGTCAGAATTTAAAACAAAATATAAATTATGGCTTCAAAATGTGAGTTGTAGGGATGCCACAGATTAATATAAGATTTGGTTTAATAAGATTTCCAGGTGAAGTTTCAAGGTAAATCACTTCAGTGCCTGAAAAAATGCTGCTAAAATCTTAAGACTGTGCTAATCTGTAGATGGTATTCCATAATTACCATTAATCTTTAGTTGGTTAATATGAATACTATTTCATACTACCTGTTTTAAGGCTGTTGAAAGGATATATGTACCTTTACATGTTTAAATGTTATACTATCTTAGCAAGCACAATTTAGAATGTGAAGTCTCCATTTCTGCCAATGCCATAATTTCAGATCATATTTGTCCTTTTCTGTTTCTAGTTTCCTGACAGTTTAAGCCATAAATCTAGTGTATTATGTGGCTGTTTCAAAATGATTTGTTAGGAATTGAATTGTGTCTCCATCCCCAAATTCATATGCTCAAATCCTAATCTGTAGTACCTTCCAATGTGACATTACTTGGGAATGGAGCTGTCATTGATATACATAGTTAAACTGAGGTCATAATGAAGTAAACTGGTCCCCTAATCCAACTATGACTGATGTTCTCAGAGCATTGAGAATGTGGACACAGACACTTCTGAGGGAGAACACCATGTCAAGAATGGAGCTGTGGTTTCAGTAGCTAAGCACCACCAGAAGTGAGAAGAGGGTCTGCCTTCCTAGTACCTTCGGAGAAAGCCTGGCCCTACACCTTGATCTTGGACTTCTTGCTTCCAGAACTGAAAGACAACACATTTCTGATATTGTCACTCGTCTGTAATTCTCTGTTACAACAGTCCTAGCAGCCTAATTCATGATTTGTTGTATTTACTGATTTCTTACAATATATGGGGCAAATTTAAGTTCTTTCAATGTATTGTATCATTTGATACTCACCTTACTCCTAAAATGTACCTACTAATATTATCATTATTAGGTAAAGAACAAAGCACATGGAGGAGAGAACTCTTCTGAAGGTTAGTCAGTGTGATGCCAGGCTTCTTACTTAACCATGCCAAAGGAACATTGATTTTTTGTTTTTTCAACTCAGATAGCTCTAGCTTTTCCCTAAAAAGCTTGTGGAATTTGGTTCAGTTAAAATAATCTCTCTTGGGCTTCCCTGGTGGTCCAGTACGTAAAGAGTTCACCTTGCAGTGCAAGGGGTGCCAGTTCCATCCCTGGCCCAGGAAGATCCCACATGCCACAGTGTGGCTAGACTGGTGGTGTGCCCAGTTATGAGCCAGCGCTCTGGAATGCATGTGCCCAGAGCTGGTGCTCTGCAATGAGACAGGCCACTGCAATAGGGGACCACAGGTATTTCATACTACCTGTTTTAAGGCTGTTGAAAGGATATATGTACCTTTACATGTTTAAATGTTATACTATCTTAGCAAGCACAATTTAGAATGTGAAGTCTCCATTTCTGCCAATGCCATAATTTCAGATCATATTTGTCCTTTTCTGTTTCTAGTTTCCTGACAGTTTAAGCCATAAATCTAGTGTATTATGTGGCTGTTTCAAAATGATTTGTTAGGAATTGAATTGTGTCTCCATCCCCAAATTCATATGCTCAAATCCTAATCTGTAGTACCTTCCAATGTGACATTACTTGGGAATGGAGCTGTCATTGATATACATAGTTAAACTGAGGTCATAATGAAGTAAACTGGTCCCCTAATCCAACTATGACTGATGTTCTCAGAGCATTGAGAATGTGGACACAGACACTTCTGAGGGAGAACACCATGTCAAGAATGGAGCTGTGGTTTCAGTAGCTAAGCACCACCAGAAGTGAGAAGAGGGTCTGCCTTCCTAGTACCTTCGGAGAAAGCCTGGCCCTACACCTTGATCTTGGACTTCTTGCTTCCAGAACTGAAAGACAACACATTTCTGATATTGTCACTCGTCTGTAATTCTCTGTTACAACAGTCCTAGCAGCCTAATTCATGATTTGTTGTATTTACTGATTTCTTACAATATATGGGGCAAATTTAAGTTCTTTCAATGTATTGTATCATTTGATACTCACCTTACTCCTAAAATGTACCTACTAATATTATCATTATTAGGTAAAGAACAAAGCACATGGAGGAGAGAACTCTTCTGAAGGTTAGTCAGTGTGATGCCAGGCTTCTTACTTAACCATGCCAAAGGAACATTGATTTTTTGTTTTTTCAACTCAGATAGCTCTAGCTTTTCCCTAAAAAGCTTGTGGAATTTGGTTCAGTTAAAATAATCTCTCTTGGGCTTCCCTGGTGGTCCAGTACGTAAAGAGTTCACCTTGCAGTGCAAGGGGTGCCAGTTCCATCCCTGGCCCAGGAAGATCCCACATGCCACAGTGTGGCTAGACTGGTGGTGTGCCCAGTTATGAGCCAGCGCTCTGGAATGCATGTGCCCAGAGCTGGTGCTCTGCAATGAGACAGGCCACTGCAATAGGAGACCCACACAGGTCAAAGAATAAAGATAGAGGAAAATAAATAAATAAAAAAACAATATTTTATTTATTTATATTTTTGCCCAATAAAAGGCAAAAACTTAAAAAATTAAATAAAATAATTTCTCTTACCATAAATTCCAATATTTATTACTTTTAAATTTGTATATTTTTATTGGTTACCTGTTGTAAATACTAAATTTAGAGCTCTACTTCTTATTCAGCTTTAGACATTATTTATCTACAACTCTACATAATTAAGAAAATAGCACCTCTACATTTCCTCCCACCTGTGCTTTCTCTTTTAATCTCTGAATGTCTGTCTGGTCTCCTGTTATGTTTACATCATCAAGGTAATTGTATGTAGTAACCTTGTAAACTTGATTAAGTCTTCCTAGCTTCAGATATCATTTCCTGTTACATAAACATTTTTTCTAAATCCAGTAATATAAGTTAATCATACAGAAGTAAGTGTTATTGTATGTCACTAAGCATACTGTTGTTTCAAATGACAAAATCAGGTGCAGTGTTTTTCCTTACACTTCAACAAATCCAAATGTTTACTTTGTTTAACATTTTTCGCTTTCTTCTACATATACTTTTCCAAATCCTTCTTTCTCCAGAGTTTCCTACATTTCCCCCATTATTTTGTTATTAAAAGAAAAAATAATAAGTCACAAGCATCTTTATCTGATACAACAAATAACTCTCTACTGATTTTCTTTTAAGCGGGTCATATGGCTTTTGTCCTCGAATCTCTTTTCAATAGCCTATCTGGGCTATTTTTAATTTCAATATTTTTACTCCTCTTAGCTCTTTTGTTCAGTCATATTTTGAACACTTAAGAAATGTATTTGGATCCTTGTATATTGTCATTCATTTTTATTTCATCCATATGCCAACTGAGGTGACATATTGTTTTAGCTGGAAATTTTTCTTGAGATTTTTGCAGGCCCGGCTTTTTTTCCTACAGTTTCTAATGAAAAGCCTGATAAAAATTTATAAAGCTTGTTTTCATAGTTTGTGTTTTTTCAGGGCAGACTTGGAAACATGGGTTTGATTTTAGTTGATTTTACAGGTGAATCTAAAAACACTTGAAGGGTATGGAGTCAGCTCTACAGAGAGGGGTAGATGGCCAATAGAGGCTTGGTTATTAGCACGTTACCACCCTAACCCCACAGAGGATCCCTAGGGTTCAGAAAAGATAATGTTTCAGTGTGAATCCATCTGAGGAGTGAAGGACTAGGGGGTTTGTGCCCCAGTGTTTTCCAGTCATCCGATGTGGAATTCGGAGTTACTTTTAAATTTGTATATTTTATTGGTTACCTGTTGTAAATACTAAATTTAGAGCTCTACTTCTTATTCAGCTTTAGACATTATTTATCTACAACTCTACATAATTAAGAAAATAGCACCTCTACATTTCCTCCCACCTGTGCTTTCTCTTTTAATCTCTGAATGTCTGTCTGGTCTCCTGTTATGTTTACATCATCAAGGTAATTGTATGTAGTAACCTTGTAAACTTGATTAAGTCTTCCTAGCTTCAGATATCATTTCCTGTTACATAAACATTTTTTCTAAATCCAGTAATATAAGTTAATCATACAGAAGTAAGTGTTATTGTATGTCACTAAGCATACTGTTGTTTCAAATGACAAAATCAGGTGCAGTGTTTTTCCTTACACTTCAACAAATCCAAATGTTTACTTTGTTTAACATTTTTCGCTTTCTTCTACATATACTTTTCCAAATCCTTCTTTCTCCAGAGTTTCCTACATTTCCCCCATTATTTTGTTATTAAAAGAAAAAATAATAAGTCACAAGCATCTTTATCTGATACAACAAATAACTCTCTACTGATTTTCTTTTAAGCGGGTCATATGGCTTTTGTCCTCGAATCTCTTTTCAATAGCCTATCTGGGCTATTTTTAATTTCAATATTTTTACTCCTCTTAGCTCTTTTGTTCAGTCATATTTTGAACACTTAAGAAATGTATTTGGATCCTTGTATATTGTCATTCATTTTTATTTCATCCATATGCCAACTGAGGTGACATATTGTTTTAGCTGGAAATTTTTCTTGAGTTTTTTGCAGGCCCGGCTTTTTCCTACAGTTTCTAATGAAAAGCCTGATAAAAATTTATAAAGCTTGTTTTCATAGTTTGTGTTTTTTCAGGGCAGACTTGGAAACATGGGTTTGATTTTAGTTGATTTTACAGGTGAATCTAAAAACACTTGAAGGGTATGGAGTCAGCTCTACAGAGAGGGGTAGATGGCCAATAGAGGCTTGGTTATTAGCACGTTACCACCCTAACCCCACAGAGGATCCCTAGGGTTCAGAAAAGATAATGTTTCAGTGTGAATCCATCTGAGGAGTGAAGGACTAGGGGGTTTGTGCCCCAGTGTTTTCCAGTCATCCGATGTGGAATTCAGTGGATGTAGAACTGAATTTCCTGGCATGAGCATCACCAAGCTGAGAAAATTCTCAGGCAGAGAATGTTTGGTGCTGACAACTGGATGTTGGGCATGAGGCAGTGCTGGGCAGTGGGAAAGGCGAGAACAGAGCACACAGTCTCCAGGGGTACATGTTACATTTGATATGTGTCTACACACTATCAGCTTGTATCTGTTTCACCAGTATGGAAGATTTTATGATTTTATTCTCTGAATCTCCAAATTTCAGGAAAATATGTCTGCATATTTCTTTAAAAAGTCCTAACATTTGATTAGAGTGGGTTGTCATTTCCTACTCCAGGGGATCTTCCCAAACCAGGGACCCAACCCACGTCTTCCGCATTGCAGGAAGATTCTTTACCATCTAAACCGTTAGAGAAGCACAAGCAAATAAAGTACGACGTCTTTCTTTAACTTGGTGAAAATGTATACCATTATTATTGTGATTATTTCTTTTATTTCAGTATTATTCTTTTCTTTTTCAGAAACTTCTATCAGATAGATGTGGTTAGACTTCTTAAGCTTTGTTTTCTCATGCACATATTGATTTTTTTCCTAGACAATTGTGTTTTTATTTTCCATGACCTCTTTCTTGCTTCTTGCTTCTTTTTCATAGCAAGCTGTTAGGTTTTATGGATTCATTTTATATTTTTTATTGAAGGACTATATTCTGAAGATATTTTAGAGGCATTGTCTGATTTTCCTTCTCCCTTCTTTGCCCTTGTTTTCAAATTAGTCTAAGTCATTGAAGACACTTTATTATAGTGACACCACCTTCTAGAGAAATGTCTTTCTTCCTCAGGATCTTGGGAGCAGTTTGCCATCTCTCAGCAGGCACTCTCGTGTTTAGTGCAGATTTCAGATATTTGTTACATATGCTTTATTGCGTGGACTTTACAATGATAAGTTTTGATTTGCTTTGATGGACTATAAATACTTACCCTCCCTTTTTCATTAGTTGAACATTTTCTTTGAATTCTAGGGAAGCATGTGAAGTAGTTCACAAATTTCTGCCCAGATTAATTCATTTTAAAATTAATCCATATAAAATATAAATATATAGATATTTTTCTCTTATACAATTTCTAATATAACTATTTCTTAGCAGTTATTAAAATTTCAAAAATGTTTTCTAATTATATAAGTGCTATGTGTTCATCTTCAAAATACTTCAAAATATAGAATATATAAAAGAAGAATGCAATAATATTAATCCCAACATCTTAATATAACAACTGCATTAATTTTACATACTTTATATAGAGAGTATTACTAGTAGATGCCTCTTAAAATATTGTATTTTATGTTATTAAACTTGAATGATAGAGTAACACGTTAATTCGCTAAATTATTTCTTCATATCACTAAATATTTGTCTCTATAATAAAATCTATGCTTTTAGTACTAGAGTTTAGAGTCAAAATATTGTCTGTAGCATTATTTACTTACCTCTTAAAGTGTAATTTCTGCTATTTGCATTGCCTCTGGTCTCCATCTTTTCATTGATTTAGAAAATTCTAAATTTAACTGGTATACTATCACCACCAATACGTTTAGTGAAGCATTTCTTCTTTTTGTAATTATTTTGATGATTTCATTCTTCAGCTGAATTACACCTTCAGGTAATTTTTTTCAAGAACAATATATGAGTTGTATATTTTAAAATTATGTAAGCCTCCCATTTTCAAAGAATCTTTCCAGCGTTCTCAATATTGGTTCTGCAGAAGCATCCAGTTCTACTTTTGTTGTCTTATTTTTCTTTAATTAGACAACTTTTTAAATTTGTTTGTTTGTTTCCTATATGTTCATAGATATCTCATTTTTTTTTTCTGGAAACTCAAATTACTTGATGAATTTGTCTATGCAGACATCATTTTCAGTAAGTTTTAGCTGGAATATTGCACCTGTGATAAAATTAATTCTGTCACTGACAAGACAATTCAAGACCATCGTTCTTCCAAGCCTTGGAAATGTCTTTAAAAACACTGCAGAGAGACTGGATAACAAAGCAACTGACTGTACAAGTCCAGGGATTTAAGCTAAATATGCAGATCATTTCTTTTGACTTTAAAAATCTGTATCAAAACTATGTATTTTATGGAAAGAAATAGCATTGCATGTAATTTTGAAACTCTCACTTAAATTTTAAAAAGGAATAGTTAAATAGATTGATCTGGACAAATGAAAAGACCACTGCAATTCTGTAAAATATATATTAAGGTGTTATTATTTACTCTGTATTAAAAATTTTATATTTTCTACCAATCATTTCCTAAGACAGTAACATACTTTCTAGTTTTTACTTTATTTTATTTCAAAATTTCATCTATTTGTTACATGCAAATAATAGCATTATTCCTAATTTCTTAATACCTATTTTACAAATTATAATACTGTAGTGACAGTGATTTATAAGAAGGAAAAGACAGTGAAATGAGCGAAGATATTTAAATTTTGAATATTAGGGTTAAAAAAAGATAAACAATTTCAAAATGCCTCTAAGGCAACAAATATGAAGAATGGAAGCTTTATTTCTTCTAAAAGAAATAGTTTACTAGGAAAGAATTGCTATTGTTTTCATAGGCAGTTCAAAATGAAAGAGGAAAAATATAGTTATGTATGCATGCATGCTAAGTCGCTTCAGTCTTGTCCAACTCTTTGCCACCCTCTGAACTATAGACCACCGGGCTCCTCTGTCCAAGGGATTCTCCAGGCAAGAGTACTGCAGTGGGCTGTCATGTGCTCCTCCATGGGATCTTCCGGACCCAGGGATCAAACCCACATCTCTTAAGTCTCCTGCAATGGCAGGTGGGTTCTTCCCAGGTGTGCCACTTGGGAAGCCCTGATATTACATGCAAGTATGTCCAATCAAAGATATTTTTCTTCATTGTTTCTTTGTGATAAGAAGTTTGCATTGAATTTGTAGACATTGTGGCTTTTTCTGTATAAAGACTATTCAGTAAGGAATAATCAGAGGAAAGTCAACCATTGAAACAACAGCAAATGGCTCACACACAGGGTTGAGTGGAGATACAAAACAGCATATATCAGAATGTTAGAATGAGTTTGGGAAATATAAATGACAATCTTCAAAGAACTATCTGAGTAAAGCTGATACAGAGTTTTTCAGAGATGTCACAGAGAACCAAGAGATTGTTTTGGCATGAAAACCAAAGAAGGGAAAAATTTAAAAGACATGCTAAATGTCAAATGTGACTGAAAAGAGAAAAGAGAAAACTGAATTTTAATAAATAATGATTTGAATTGGACTTCCTTGGTGGTCCAGTGGGTAAAGAGTCCACTTTGCAGTTCAAGGGGCCCAGTGCGATCCTGGCTTGGGAAGATCTCACATGCCAAAGGACAGCTGGACTGGTGTGTCCAATTAGGAGCCAGTGCTCTGGAGTGCATGTGCCCAGAGTCAGTGCTCTGCAACAAAAGAGGTCATTGCAATGGGAGGTCGACATATTCCAAAGGATAATAAAGATGGATGAAAAATAAATGATGACTTAGAGGTGCAAAAAAAAATAAGAAAATAAGAGTTAAAGAATATGCTAGAATTTAATATTCATAGTCTTGGCAATTCACCAATAATCCAGATACATTATCTAAAAAAAAAATGATTTAAATAAAAGATGTATTACAATTACCTTAATTAAGTTCTACTCATGTACTACAAGAGAAGCTACACTGCACAGAGTCCAGAGAAAGCTGCAATAAGAAAATACAGAAGCAATGGACATAGTTCTCACTGGAGAATGTGGGAAAGCTAGAATAATAGATGGAAAAAGAATTAACAGGAAAAATTAAACGATAAAAATTTAAAACTTGATACTCAATTTTTACACAAACTATTTCACAAATATTTTCACAGAGGTCATGTCAATTTCTCATACTGCACAATTTTCAGAACACCATGTATGTAAACTATGACTAACACACCAATTGAATGCATGCACATGTTATGTTTGACAAGGTTTTACTATCATTGCAAATGGATCTTCAAGAAGGAAATCATGAATAAAGTTACATCACAGAAAAAAATATTGTTTGAGTCATCTTAAAGATGATTAAAACAAAATGGACAAGACTCCACCTAGACAGCCAGCATAGTTTATATATACTGGAAAGTGATTTTCTCTCAGCTTGTCTTAAATCTAACCTAAAATTGTGTGTGCTGTGTATAAAAAACATCATTAATATTGCTTCAATTTTCATACATCTCAGTCTCCTTGGAACCAAAGATTGGAAGGGTTAATCAAACAGTATACAATTCTTTTGAAATAGTAAACTAGACTTCTTCAAATATGCAATTTTTTCTTATATTTTAATTATTTTGCATGCCATATACACTAACAAAATCATGAAAGTAAAGAATCTGGGTCACTGTGTATTTGCTCAGATGACCAACTGCTACTCTGAAATTTTGAGTAATTAGTCAGTGATTTCCAACTTCATTCAGCAGTTCCCTGGAAAGCCTTTGAAATGCATAAAGACAGCAGATGAAATTCCCAATTGACCTACAAATTTCAGTATGGATACTTGCTTGCCAGAGGCTGAATGATAGGAAAACCACAGACTCCATTCCTGGCACGTAGTGGGTGATAAGCTAGTCTAACCCCTCATTATAACAATCTGGGTTTCTTAAAACAATTATAAATTGAGCCTGCAAATTTCTCTCTCATCTGTAACAGAAGATCTACTATGAAGTTACATAATAAAATAGGCAGCTGTTAGCTTTGCTGCAAGAAGAAATGTCTGAATTAGCATTACATTTAAGGAATTTAGGTTCAATGGAACTACTACAAGCAAATTCCTTTGGAGAACCTATATTTTAGTTACTAAAAATACTTTCAAACTATTTTTACTTTTAGTTTCAAAAATCTTTTGACTCTCAAATATATCAGTAGGCTAGATTAGACTACTAATCCGCTTGGTTTAAAATAGTCTTTTCCAATGTATCTACAGAAATTTTTATATTAAAGGAAAATTTTGTTAGAGTGAATGAAATTTATATATTATTCATCATGAAGGAATAAAATGATTTCAGTAGATTCTTTCAGTAGTTGTTTTTTTATTGGCCATTAAAGTTAAAACTTTTCACAGAAAAAATATTGTTTGAGTCATCTTAAAGATGATTAAAACAAAATGGACAAGACTCCACCTAGACAGCCAGCATAGTTTATATATACTGGAAAGTGATTTTCTCTCAGCTTGTCTTAAATCTAACCTAAAATTGTGTGTGCTGTGTATAAAAACATCATTAATATTGCTTCAATTTTCATACATCTCAGTCTCCTTGGAACCAAAGATTGGAAGGGTTAATCAAACAGTATACAATTCTTTTGAAATAGTAAACTAGACTTCTTCAAATATGCAATTTTTTCTTATATTTTAATTATTTTGCATGCCATATACACTAACAAAATCATGAAAGTAAAGAATCTGGGTCACTGTGTATTTGCTCAGATGACCAACTGCTACTCTGAAATTTTGAGTAATTAGTCAGTAATTTCCAACTTCATTCAGCAGTTCCCTGGAAAGCCTTTGAAATGCATAAAGACAGCAGATGAAATTCCCAATTGACCTACAAATTTCAGTATGGATACTTGCTTGCCAGAGGCTGAATGATAGGAAAACCACAGACTCCATTCCTGGCACGTAGTGGGTGATAAGCTAGTCTAACCCCTCATTATAACAATCTGGGTTTCTTAAAACAATTATAAATTGAGCCTGCAAATTTCTCTCTCATCTGTAACAGAAGATCTACTATGAAGTTACATAATAAAATAGGCAGCTGTTAGCTTTGCTGCAAGAAGAAATGTCTGAATTAGCATTACATTTAAGGAATTTAGGTTCAATGGAACTACTACAAGCAAATTCCTTTGGAGAACCTATATTTTAGTTACTAAAAATACTTTCAAACTATTTTTTACTTTTAGTTTCAAAAAAATCTTTTGACTCTCAAATATATCAGTAGGCTAGATTAGACTACTAATCCGCTTGGTTTAAAATAGTCTTTTCCAATGTATCTACAGAAATTTTTATATTAAAGGAAAATTTTGTTAGAGTGAATGAAATTTATATATTATTCATCATGAAGGAATAAAATGATTTCAGTAGATTCTTTCAGTAGTTGTTTTTTTATTGGCCATTCAAGTTTTTAAAATACATGAAATGGATCCAAGTTTTAAAAGTCCTTTCTAGGAGAAACCTGTGAAAAACTGTTGAATTATTCACATTTTTAACATCTGTAGAGGCACATTCTAGATTAACATTAAGGGAGGATAAAGGTATGTAATTCATTGCATGTGTGGCCATTTTTGAATTTGTATGTTTTTATATTTTATGCTTTGGAAGAATGCATTTTGTGAATATGAAATATTATAATTAATCATATTGTATTTGTCAAAAATTTCAAATGCAGAAAGTACACAATTTACCCACATATAATTTTGTCAGTTGACTTAGGTAGTGATGGCTTAATGTTACCATACATAAAAAATGAGAAGTCCAATCCTAAAAGTGTCCTTTCTAAATAAATCTAATAAATGAACTTTAGAATATAAAATTGATTTTCTGAGTAATGTGTCCCAAAGTATGAATAAAACTTCAATATAAATAATCATCTGAACAGAAATTTAAAGGAAGAGAAGCACTATTCCATTGCATATATATTTATAGCCACAATATACAAAATATATGTAACATATATTTACAAGCATACATATACTCACACTACACAAGCAAATATACACATTTAAAATGAAGGAAGACAAAAATGCAATTTTAGAAGGAATTCAATCTTAGGAATATAAGAATAGATGGAAACTTTGAAAAAAAGGCAATTTTAGGAGTAATTTTTCTAGATTTACATCTTAATAATAAGACTGATGGTTAATTAGTCTGTTCATTGGAACTGAATGAGGAAAGGTTATTACTGCGTTTTTGCTCTTGGCACTTCAAAATGTTAGCACACACACAGGCACACATACACACAGAGGCAAGATTCTTTGCTTCTAAAGGCCATTTAGATGTTTATTATCATTTTCTTCATCTAGGTTTTTTCAAAACTGCTAATACCTACAGTTTGAAAATTATAGGTTTTTCAGGAATGGTTCTTTTTTTTAACTCTCTTTTAGATTAAAACTGGAAATCACAAATCTAATCCCCCCTTTTCACTGATTGTTAAATGCAGTAACTATTACTCAGAAATGTCAGTTTCACATGGAACCAAATCTACTTAAAAATACAGTACATTTGAAAGTGAATGTGTCTTCTTTGTTCTCTCCCACAACCAGAACAATGTTAGAATTTGAGGCATTTTGTTCTTTCGTTTAATCATATTAAACTTTAGTCTTCTTACATGCGTCATTGAATAAGTTCACATTCAGTCTAAAATTCTCTTTAAAACCTACCTTTCCCTTCCAACTGTTCTTTTAATTTTGCACATTATAAGCCTAATTCTCTAATCCACAGGTTTATACAGGGGGTGGGGAAATAGAAATTCTCACCCCTGTTGGACTAGAGCCTTTTCCTGCAAGCTTGTTCTACCCCTTAGGACCCAGGGTGTGTTGAGGAAGTATTGTGTGTTCACTGACAGAATGATCAACTCCCAAATCTCTGCTCCATCACATCTTAGTGAATCCAATATATAGATTGTGTGAATATGTGATTGTATGCACATGTGATGCTGTGCCAGCAGATAGCGGCTCAATAAGTACACCTCAACATGAGTGGAATTTATGGCTTGCAACAGGAAACTCGAAATGATTCTGATATGGAAATAGTGTTTCTCAACCCCTGCAGTTAGTGGTGATGGCACCCCATGGAGATGATAAGGGAAACAAGAGAGCAAATGGAATAGGAGCTTTTTTGTGCAGTCTTCTTATGTTATATGATCTTTCACTGAAGTCAATATAACCTCAGGGCAAAATTAATTTGACTTAAGCATTTCACTATATTGAAAAATTACCAAAAACTGGGCTTAAAATATGAAATAACAATGAAACCAAATATAAGCAGATTAAGAAGCTGTCTATAAAGCTTCCATACTGGATCTATAAAGATTTTTAGTGCACTATGTCTGGGATAAAGTTGTTTTTCCTAAAGCTAATTCTAGTGATTGAGCATTTACTAGACATGTTGCATGAGAAAATGCAGTTATAGTTTAGAAAGTCTTGCATTAGGATCTGAAGATTTTGAGAGAGACAGAACATAGATGCTTCACTGATTAATCAAAATAGAAGACATAAACAGAAAGAGGAGATGTAAAATTATTACTAACTTTTTATATATTCTTTCACCAGGTAATGGAGCTATGGAGAACAGTTAGATATTCTTTTAAAAATATTCTTATTTATCTTTAGTTCAAGCCGCCAAAAAGCAGAGAGGGAAATCATGAGCTTCATTAATAAGAAAAACAAACACTTGATTAGTGTTTTTTAGGTCATTTCCCTACAAATTGCACTCGTTTGTGTTAGAGTGATGCACACATGTGTGAAGTGTACAAACATCTGTGAAGTGCTATAATTGTTTTCTGTAAAAGATCCTTCACAGCTAGCATCTGGTGCTCTGCAATCCCAGAATATCCTATGCTTCCATCTGGATGAACTCACATTCTAGTCCCACATTTCATTTCCCCACCATAATTATCAGACTGAATCTTTTTGTTAGATCAAATAGGTTTTCCATCTCCAAATTCCTTCAACTTTCTTCCTGCGTCCAGGAACATTGATGGACATGGACTTCCAAATTTCCAAGTACATATACAATTCTTAGACAAAGGGTAGCTTTAAATCTTAGATGGATTATAATAAATTGATATGGAACACTATGAAAATTATGACACCATCTTCAGGCATAGAGAACCACACATGTGAATGTCCAATATCAGAGAAGCAAAGGTGGGAACTAGGAACAAACTGTCTGAGTGATCGACATTGCTGCTCTAAGCACTTCCTCATTTGTACTGTGTTGAAAGACCACAGGTTCTGGAATTAGAAACACTAGATTCAGAATGCATACATTTTCTTACAATGTGATTATGATTCTGTTTTTTAATTTGCCTGAGCCCCACTCTGGTAATGGCGATTGTTTTTTTTTGTAGACATAAAATCTGTGCCAATGTTCAGTCAAGTGTCAATTCCTTTGCCTCCCTTCTTTCCCTGTTTCAGATGTAAGTACCAGAATATAAGAACAAAACTGCTATATCTGTATAATTTTGACAACATCAATATATTAAAAGTTGTAATATGACCTTACTGTTGGAAATGTTAATACCTAGCACATAGAAATCTGTTTGTATCAGCATTGTACTTCCAAAGGCACTGCAGATTTTCTCACTTTGGAAAAATATATTTATGGGATTTTATTTCTAATTATAGAATATTTTAATCATTGCAATTGTCATTATTCAGATTTGTTACAGGTGAAATAGCATCAGGATAGTGCTTTAAACTCTTTTGAAATAAATTTGCATGGAAACAGCAATAGCAACAGTTATTAGAATTGTGACAATTGCAGACATAAAAATACTAAAGAATTAACATTACCATTTTCTTCTCTACTGCAAATTTGCTCATTTTGTACTCTCTCTTAACCACAGGGTAGTTTTTAGGTGGGAGGGACTACATATTAACTGCATTGAAAGCAGTGTGATGTCATCAAACTGGGTTGAGAATTTAATCAAACTGAATTTGAATGCATTCGTCCATTCTGGATAATTTAGATTCAATTTACTTCATCTTAATACTAGCCTGTATTCTTTTTTTTTCTGATTTCTTTATTTTAAAGTTTTTACAGAGTTTTGTTGTTCACAGATATGCATGTTTCCAGATCCGTCATATGCATATCCCTGGTCCCCTCCCTCATCCCAGGCCCGCCCATCCTACCCCTCCAGGCAGTCCCACCAAGCCATTGTAAGAACATCTATTCCCTTAGCGAAACGAAAATAGCTATTTTTTCCACACATGATAGTATAGGTTTCCATGTTATTCCCTCTATGTCTCCCAGCCACTATTTATTACCCACAATGTTCACATGTCTATTCTCTGTTTTTCCATGGGTTCACTGTGTGTGCTATCATTGCCCTTTAACTAGATTTCATATACATGTGTTAGTATACTGTACTTGTCTTTCCTTTTTTGACTTACTTCACTTTTTCTGATAGGTTCTAGATCCAACCACCTCATTAGGACTGATTCTTCTGCATTTCTTTTTACGGCTGAGTAGTATTCCATTGTATACCTGTACCAGAGCTTCTGTATCCATTCATTCATCGATAGACACCTAGGTCGCTTCCATGTTCTATATATTGTATAGAGAGCTGCAATGAACATTGGGGTACAGGTGCATCTTTCTGTTTTGATTTCATCAGGGTATAAGCCTAAGAGTGGGATTACTGGGTCGTATGGTGCTTCTATTTTTCATATTTTAAGGACTCTCCATACTGTCTTCCATGGAGGCTGTATCAACTTACATTCCCACCAGCAATGGAGGAGTATTCCCTTTTCTCCGCACCCTCTCCAGCATTTATGGTCTGTCGATTTGTTGATGATGGCCATTCTGACGGGTGTGTGGTGATATCTCATTGTAGTTTTGATTTGCATTTCTCTAATAATAAGCGAGGTTGAGCATCATTTCATGTGCTTTTGGGCCATCTGTGTGTCCTCTTTGGTTAGATGTCCATTTAGATCTTTTTCCCCATTTTTTGATTGGGTTGTTCACTTTTCCGGTGCTGAGTTGTCTGAGTTGCTTGTAGATTTGGAGATTAAGTCTTTGTCTGTTGTTTCACTTGCCATTATTTTCTCCCATTCTGTGGGCTGTCTGTTCACCTTTTTTGTAATTCCTTTTGCTGTACAAAAGCTTTTAAGCTTCATTAGGTCTCAGTTCTGCTCCACACTCCCCCGCTAGCAGTGTCTCAGCTCACCCAGCGCCTGAAGAACTGGCTGGATTTTTGCACTGAGTGCTGTCTTCTGTGCTCCTGGCTTCTGTGCTCAGTGCTTTCTGCCGGCTCACCTCATCAGGCTCGAGCCAGGTCTTTGGGCTGCAACCCACAGAGGATTTTCCCATTCCATTGGCATGCCCCTGCTAGGGGTGTCTCAGCTCACCCAGCGACCGGAGACCTGGTGGGATTTTCGAGCTGAGCGCTGCCTTCTCTCCTCCCAACACACTTTCCAGGCTCCCTCCTGGCGCACTTCCCAGTGCTCTCTCTGCCCAGTCCTGTGTTGGGGTTGGGGTACAGGGGTCTCAGAACAGGAGCTTCAGGAAAGTTCTGTCTGTTCGCTCTCCGACCCTTGTAGACCTGGAGTTCTTTTGTTGTCTAGCAGCTAGTTTGTTGGTGGTGTTTCATTTCTTGATTAGTTCTGGTGATTCTATTGGGGAGCTGGTGAAATCCTCCCCTCATTCCTCCGCCATATTGGCCCCCTCCTAAGCCTGTATTCTTGACTGACTTCTTACAGAGTTTATGGGTATTTCAAATTCAAGACATCTTTCAATAGGTTTTCATTTTGATATTAGAAAACTCAACTTCTATTAATGATAGATATGTTCATTTGAAGTTTTCTCTGGATTTTATAAAATTATTGTTGAGGGCATTTAACTTTTAATATTATTTACATATATAATACACAAATTCCACCATGTATGTATGTTGTAAACCATCTAAAATATGCATTGAATAATCCAAGTTATAGATTAAAAATAAATCATATTTTTAAACAGGACCCTGCTAATAGTAATTTTGTTTCTTTCTTAATACAAAATGGAAGTTACTAAGTATAACAATAACTGTAATCACTGCACAGGTGATTAAGGTGAAACACAAATACAAATGTGGAAGTTTTGAGATTTAACAACAAATTATGGAGTTGAGTTGGAAATACTCGTTTAGAGATTGTAGATGAAGTAGCAACACTCTGAAAACCTTTCTTATTCACTGTGACAGTTTTGGAAAATGTGATTTAATAATAACACACTTTGGTCATTTTCTTGCTGAGAATTAAATAAGCACTGCCTTTTAGAGCAATATGACTACTGTAGTACTGTGAATACTTTCCAAGTTTGACCATCTGTGCCTCTAAACTCATCCTAATGATGTAAACAGCATCACTTAAAACAAACCCATAATTTTTTCCTGTATATTTGTCTTGACTATTTATAAAGAGTTTCATCTGTAGTAGATAGTGTTGGAAAGACTACATATGAAGAATAAATTATTGGAAACCAGAGATTTTATAGAAATGATTTCTAGGAAATGTAAGGAATTGAACAAAATCGTTACTGTTCTTTACATAGGAAGAAATACCTAGAAGAAATGATTTATTCAAACTTATGTAAATGCACAATACTCAATGGAAAAATAGGATAAAGCTATTTATTCTTTGAAAATTAACAGGAGGCTCTTTTCTGCCTTTAACACCTTCATATCTATCAGGATAGTATGACATTGTATTTCTCATCTTCCTTCTGGTAGCTGTTTAATATCTTTTTTCAAAGATGCATGTGAGTGAGCCTTTTCCTAAAGCAAGTGCTGCAGAAACCATACACTTCTCAAAAAATTATCTCATAAAAGTACTGCTCTATCCTTTCAGTATTTAATTGAAGCACTGAAATTAGATTGGTCTTTTACAAACACTTATTAGTGGGTCTAGTTCTTTTTCCGGGAGTAGCCTTCACAGAAGGAGATAGAATTGGCAAAGTGTACACATTCACTTTTTAAGAAAATTCTTCCTATTTTTTTTGAGAGAATAAAATATAATCTTCTCTGTTTTCCTTAGTTTGAATTCATTTCCTCTTTTGGTTCATGAAGGGGCACAATTAGGTAAGGCATCATGGGGGAGAGGCCATGGAAACAAAGGAAAGAGTCTCATTCACTGCACAGGTGATTAAGGTGAAACACAAATACAAATGTGGAAGTTTTGAGATTTAACAACAAATTATGGAGTTGAGTTGGAAATACTCGTTTAGAGATTGTAGATGAAGTAGCAACACTCTGAAAACCTTTCTTATTCACTGTGACAGTTTTGGAAAATGTGATTTAATAATAACACACTTTGGTCATTTTCTTGCTGAGAATTAAATAAGCACTGCCTTTTAGAGCAATATGACTACTGTAGTACTGTGAATACTTTCCAAGTTTGACCATCTGTGCCTCTAAACTCATCCTAATGATGTAAACAGCATCACTTAAAACAAACCCATAATTTTTTCCTGTATATTTGTCTTGACTATTTATAAAGAGTTTCATCTGTAGTAGATAGTGTTGGAAAGACTACATATGAAGAATAAATTATTGGAAACCAGAGATTTTATAGAAATGATTTCTAGGAAATGTAAGGAATTGAAAAAATCGTTACTGTTCTTTACATAGGAAGAAATACCTAGAAGAAATGATTTATTCAAACTTATGTAAATGCACAATACTCAATGGAAAAATAGGATAAAGCTATTTATTCTTTGAAAATTAACAGGAGGCTCTTTTCTGCCTTTAACACCTTCATATCTATCAGGATAGTATGACATTGTATTTCTCATCTTCCTTCTGGTAGCTGTTTAATATCTTTTTTCAAAGATGCATGTGAGTGAGCCTTTTCCTAAAGCAAGTGCTGCAGAAACCATACACTTCTCAAAAAATTATCTCATAAAAGTACTGCTCTATCCTTTCAGTATTTAATTGAAGCACTGAAATTAGATTGGTCTTTTACAAACACTTATTAGTGGGTCTAGTTCTTTTTCCGGGAGTAGCCTTCACAGAAGGAGATAGAATTGGCAAAGTGTACACATTCACTTTTTAAGAAAATTCTTCCTATTTTTTTTGAGAGAATAAAATATAATCTTCTCTGTTTTCCTTAGTTTGAATTCATTTCCTCTTTTGGTTCATGAAGGGGCACAATTAGGTAAGGCATCATGGGGGAGAGGCCATGGAAACAAAGGAAAGAGTCTCATTCACTGACATTTTATTTCTTGCTCATTAATTTTCTGGTGCTGTGCTTGATTTGAGAAAAGTAACTTCTGAAAATGTTGGAATTTCTTTGTAAAATATTATTAACAAAGTTTAAATTTTAATTGGATTTTTGGTTACATGACCTTTATTACTCCTGGCAGAGATGCCTCATATGATAACTAGATAATCCCACTGAAGTGAAAAGGACTTCAAAAGTCAAGATGGCAATGAGAATGGCACACTCCATGCTTTTGATTTTCAAAATCAAAACATTAAGACAAACAAGCACAGTGTAGTCAGTGAGACAATGAAGATGAGTCACCTGCCTTCCAACACACCATGTATGCATATTTAGAAGCAATATAAAAATAAAATATTGAATCTTTCATTCTTAGATGTTGTAATATGATGAAGAATCATAGGATCTACATCTATACATCTGAATTAAACTCTGATTAGATGCTTTTAGGGGAAAATATTAGATTTAATGTTAAGTTACATAAAATTTCATGTCCCAATTCTTCAGGCAATTAGGTTTTATATAATTCCTGATGTCTGAATGTACTCTGAGAAAACATTGAGCTATAACAACTACCCTTAGCCTACAATGAGGAGGAACTGAATGAAAATGTGATATCATGCAGAAAGCAGTATCACCTGTACCTTCTCAGGAAAGAGGAAGTATGACTTTAACAAGATGAACACTGTCTGGGGATTTTACTTTTTTTTCTCAAATAATGTCCATTTTCTCTTATTTAAGAAGTCAGCTGTCTCTAATTTCCTCAGGATAAGAGTAGGACAGATCAAAAAGTAAAGGAAAAGCAAATCTTCTTCATTTTTGCTTTCCAAGTGTTTAAGCTCTTGGATGGATTAAGTAAGTCTGAAGAATAAGTAAAAACAAAGAATGTGTATGCAGGCATCAAAATAATCAGTTTCTATCCCTGCCTGTAACTAAGAACCTACCCTGGATTGAAGAGAGATGAGTTGATAAGGAAAACAAATTTTTCTCGATATCATTGCCACTTGTGTGGAGGGCAGAGTATCTGACATGAGAATTAAAAGCTCTAGGCCATATAATAATACATTTAGTATATGCATATATTTTTCAATAGGTTTTTTTTTCCTTTTTACCTATCATGCTTCTTTTTATTTATTTTAATCCATCTTTATTCTTTGGCCTGTGTGAGTCTCCCAGCACAGTGATCTCTCTCACTGCAGAACACCGGCTCTGGGTGCATGTGTTCCAGGGTGCTGACTCATAATTGGACACACTGGTCCAGCTGCTCCACAGCACGTGGGATCTTCCCAGGGCAGGGACTGAACCAGCGCCTCTTGCACTGCAAGGTGGACTCTTTACCTACTGGGTCACCAGGGAAGCCCTGTTCAGAGTATATTTTAACAAGAGTGTGGTAGACAAATAAGTCTGTTGTTCTGTTGCATTTAATCAGAGCAAATTCTCTTCCAGAGGAGTCTTGACTCTGCAGACTTTCTCTGATTAAGCTATGTGACCTATTGATTTCATCCTTTCACAATTAGAAACCCAACTCTGCAAGCCATTAACTATTTCCCACTGCAATGATCATATTTTAGCAAATTACAACTATTACTTTAGCTTATAAGCACTCTTTGCATACAAACCCAGGTCCATCAAAACATTTACTTTGCCTCAGTATTCCTCAAATCAAAGCTACTAGTCAGATCATATATTATTATAGCATATAAATGTGTATATGTACTGACTATGTTTATGACTATATTTAGAATGTAATTATGCACACTTAAACATGAATACACATGTATTTCACATATGTACATTATGTATGACTGGGTAAACAAGCCACTAAATACATTCTCTTTCCATTTTAAAGTAGGAGACACCAATTTCATTGATTATGGATAGATTTAAGGGACATAACTTTTAACATATAGTTATTAACATTTTATCAAGCATCTGTGAATTGCAAAATAATAAACAATATCTTATTATCTACCAATTTTCTTTTTCATTCCATAATATACATATTAAAAGAGTTCTTTGTTAAAGTGCCTAAATAATTCACATTTAGTCATATTTATTTTCCACTATAGTCTAGAAAATATGCCAGCTAGAAACTATGCTTTTGATTATTTTTAATTTCCTTGATATTTTTTCCTTCTTAGTGTTAGTTCAGAAGGCACTTGTGAAACTTTATTAGTGCTTACTCTCTCTAGACAGTGCTTATGCTTGTACACTACCATTTCACCATGCTACAGATCAATACATCTGGTTCCACCCATCATATTGCTAATATTTTTTTTCGATGAGTTATAAAACATATGATTAATTTTCCACATATTCTAATCACAAAATAGAAATAAAAATAATGTGGATGAAAACATAAAAATTATAAAATATAAATAGGTATTTTGAGCATATATTGATAGTTAAGGCATAAGTTTTTGATGAGTCAAAATGAAAATACACACTCTATATATTTACTCTTTTAGAATAATCTTGGGACATATACATACCAAGGATTTGTACCACCTAATTTTGATAATATCCAGTATGTCTTTTTCTTTTTCCCTCTTTTATTGATTTCATCCTTTCACAATTAGAAACCCAACTCTGCAAGCATAACCCACTGCAATGATCATATTTTAGCAAATTACAACTATTACTTTAGCTTATAAGCACTCTTTGCATACAAACCCAGGTCCATCAAAACATTTACTTTGCCTCAGTATTCCTCAAATCAAAGCTACTAGTCAGATCATATATTATTATAGCATATAAATGTGTATATGTACTGACTATGTTTATGACTATATTTAGAATGTAATTATGCACACTTAAACATGAATACACATGTATTTCACATATGTACATTATGTATGACTGGGTAAACAAGCCACTAAATACATTCTCTTTCCATTTTAAAGTAGGAGACACCAATTTCATTGATTATGGATAGATTTAAGGGACATAACTTTTAACATATAGTTATTAACATTTTATCAAGCATCTGTGAATTGCAAAATAATAAACAATATCTTATTATCTACCAATTTTCTTTTTCATTCCATAATATACATATTAAAAGAGTTCTTTGTTAAAGTGCCTAAATAATTCACATTTAGTCATATTTATTTTCCACTATAGTCTAGAAAATATGCCAGCTAGAAACTATGCTTTTGATTATTTTTAATTTCCTTGATATTTTTTCCTTCTTAGTGTTAGTTCAGAAGGCACTTGTGAAACTTTATTAGTGCTTACTCTCTCTAGACAGTGCTTATGCTTGTACACTACCATTTCACCATGCTACAGATCAATACATCTGGTTCCACCCATCATATTGCTAATATTTTTTTTCGATGAGTTATAAAACATATGATTAATTTTCCACATATTCTAATCACAAAATAGAAATAAAAATAATGTGGATGAAAACATAAAAATTATAAAATATAAATAGGTATTTTGAGCATATATTGATAGTTAAGGCATAAGTTTTTGATGAGTCAAAATGAAAATACACACTCTATATATTTACTCTTTTAGAATAATCTTGGGACATATACATACCAAGGATTTGTACCACCTAATTTTGATAATATCCAGTATGTCTTTTTCTTTTTCCCTCTTTTATTGGTTTTTTTATTTCTGTATTTTCATCCATCTTTATTCTTTGGCCTGTGTAGGCTTCCCATTGCTGTGGCCTCTCCGTTGCAGAGCACCGACTCTGGGTGCATGCACTCCAGAGTGCTGCCTTGTAATTGGACACACTGGTCCAGCCACTCTGCGGCACATGGGATCCTCCCAGACCAGGAATCAAACCGGTGCCCTTTGCACTGCAAGGTAGACTCTTTACCCACTGGACTACCAGGGAAGCCCTCTAGTATGTCTTTAAATCAATATTAAAAGTCCTTGTGTATAATCTGAATTCTCAAACACTGCTGAGAATTGAGCCTCTTGCAACTGTTCCAGCTGTTAAGTAACTGACTGGCAAAGCCCATGACTCAAGCGATGCGAAGATAAGAAGTTGATGATAGTTGTGAACTGAATTATAAATTGGTCATCAAATACAAAATAATTTCAAAGGTCCAAAATTTGGAAATTCAGTGACACCAAGAGATAAGAAACTTAGGCCCCAGTGAAAAACATCTGATTGAGATTTGTTAGGGTGAGGCCAGCGGAGGTTTTTGGAATCAGGTTATGATATTCTTTCAGAACATTTTTTGTTGCCTGTAACATCTTGTGCATAAGTGTTGTGAGCTTACAGAAACATAGTTTGGGCAGATATGTATAAGGTAACTCAATAATATTCAACCATTTATCATGAAGTTTATGTTTCTACATGTGCTTTTATTTTCTTAAAACTAAACTGCAAGCATTTAAATTCATCTACAGCATATGCAAAAGAAGATGTGATTAACTTAGAAATAAAGTGTAAAAACTTTTGCTTTTCCCAAAGTTATTAAAATACAAATATCTCTATGTGTATATATGTATGTAGACAGACAGACACACACACATGTATATATATAAATTTAGTACAGTATTTACATAGTGATTCTGGGTCATAAATAGCAAGGATTTCTTGAAGTAAAGGTGGGACTTGCTTGTCTCACTTCCAGTAATACAAGGAAGGTTTCAACACTATCTTATTCAGTGTGCTGTGCACTATCATTTTCTTGCTGATATTCGTTATCGGACAGGACACATTTCAAAATAACAAGAATTACTCTAAACTATAACAATTAATAGTATGGTACTGGCACAAGAATATGCAAATATAATTCAGGCATACAACACTAATTAATTTATCAAATAGACTAGTGGAGAAAGTATGACCTCTTCAATAAGGAGTGCTATACCAACTGAATAGTCCTAAGGAGGAATAAATAAATAAATCTTCACCCAATAACTACAGTTTATAAAAATATTAATTAGTTGGATTGTAGACTTAAATGTAAAATAAAGTTTCAACAAGTTAACACAAGAAAATGTCATCATGGATCACTACATAAGCAAGAATTTCTTTATATGACATAAAGACCTAACAATAACAAGAAGATATGTAAATTCAATGCCTTAAGAGTTACAAAGTTTTTTTCCTTAAAAAACACCATGAAAAAGTGAACATGAAGAGAGACAATTTGTTTCAATATATACACTAACTTCTTATTTTCAGAATATTAAAGAACTCAAACATGTTATTAAGTAAAAGAGAAATTAGGAAAAAAGAGCAAGACAAGTGTCACTCCAATATTCTTGCCTAGAGAATTCCATGGACAGAGGAGCCTGGCGGGCTGAAAGTTCATAGGGTCAGACACCACTGAAGGCACAAAGTCAGACATGACTGAAGTGACACAGCACATAAGTGTTGTGAGCTTACAGAAACATATTCAAAAAACCATTTAATTCATGAAGTTTATGTTTCTACATGTGCTTTTATTTTCTTAAAACTAAACTGCAAGCATTTAAATTCATCTACAGCATATGCAAAAGAAGATGTGATTAACTTAGAAATAAAGTGTAAAAACTTTTGCTTTTCCCAAAGTTATTAAAATACAAATATCTCTATGTGTATATATGTATGTAGACAGACAGACACACACACATGTATATATATAAATTTAGTACAGTATTTACATAGTGATTCTGGGTCATAAATAGCAAGGATTTCTTGAAGTAAAGGTGGGACTTGCTTGTCTCACTTCCAGTAATACAAGGAAGGTTTCAACACTATCTTATTCAGTGTGCTGTGCACTATCATTTTCTTGCTGATATTCGTTATCGGACAGGACACATTTCAAAATAACAAGAATTACTCTAAACTATAACAATTAATAGTATGGTACTGGCACAAGAATATGCAAATATAATTCAGGCATACAACACTAATTAATTTATCAAATAGACTAGTGGAGAAAGTATGACCTCTTCAATAAGGAGTGCTATACCAACTGAATAGTCCTAAGGAGGAATAAATAAATAAATCTTCACCCAATAACTACAGTTTATAAAAATATTAATTAGTTGGATTGTAGACTTAAATGTAAAATAAAGTTTCAACAAGTTAACACAAGAAAATGTCATCATGGATCACTACATAAGCAAGAATTTCTTTATATGACATAAAGACCTAACAATAACAAGAAGATATGTAAATTCAATGCCTTAAGAGTTACAAAGTTTTTTTCCTTAAAAAACACCATGAAAAAGTGAACATGAAGAGAGACAATTTGTTTCAATATATACACTAACTTCTTATTTTCAGAATATTAAAGAACTCAAACATGTTATTAAGTAAAAGAGAAATTAGGAAAAAAGAGCAAGACAAGTGTCACTCCAATATTCTTGCCTAGAGAATTCCATGGACAGAGGAGCCTGGCGGGCTGAAAGTTCATAGGGTCAGACACCACTGAAGGCACAAAGTCAGACATGACTGAAGTGACACAGCACACATGCATGAATGGATGTATATATACATATATATATATATATATATAAAACAAATGTACTGTATATGTTTGATATAGTCTGTTATATAATATATATAAATGTATGCATAGTGTACATAAAGTAATTTGAAGTCAAGATGATGATTGCCTATAGGAAAAGGAAAGAAATATTAATTTGCAATTAAGAAGGGATAAGATGGCAACTTTCTCAGTTTTTGGAGTTATTAATAGTTAATTTCTAGATCCGAACAGTGCTCAGTTTGCAATAACATTTTGCTGTACATTTATTCTTTTATCCTTTTCATCTCAAGTGAGACATCTTAAGTGAGGTTAAAAAAATAATACTAAATGGACAGTTAGATTCCCATTAACAAGGCCTTGGCAGGAATATGTGAATAAAGGACAGGAGAGGAGTGAGTAAATGACCAAGACAACAAAAGAGACTGGATCCCAGGCTGGCGGAAATGGTGGAAGGATCTGTCAGCAATGATACGTGACTTTAAACCTTCGGTCACTCTCAACACCTGAAAGTATCTGATTCTCTCTAAAATGAAGAGTAGGTCATTAGTTCATTCAATCCACAACTGTAGCTCCTTTACCTGACTGAATCAGAAAAACTCTTGGTCTCAAAGGGCCTTAGTCTTACAGGAGAAAGAGAGGTATTAACATGATTTCTAGGAAGAAGAGTCTCAGTGTTCTCCAGTCCAGGAAGTGGCCTGGAGTGAGAAAGTTAACATTTCAGTGATGTTTACATTATTGCAGGAATGGAGTGGCTTCACATCTGACTGACATTTGAGAAATAATGTATACCTACTATAGTAGATTCAGCAGTTTTATACATTTGACAATAAAATTCGTTATTATCAGTTCAGTTCAGTCACTCAGTCACCTTTTTCATTAACACTAACTTCTTATTTTCAGAATATTAAAGAACTCAAACATGTTATTAATAAGAGAAATTAGGAAAAAAGAGCAAGACAAGTGTCACTCCAATATTCTTGCCTAGAGAATTCCATGGACAGAGGAGCCTGGCGGGCTGAAAGTTCATAGGGTCAGACACCACTGAAGGCACAAAGTCAGACATGACTGAAGTGACACAGCACACATGCATGAATGGATGTATATATACATATATATATATATATATATAAAACAAATGTACTGTATATGTTTGATATAGTCTGTTATATAATATATATAAATGTATGCATAGTGTACATAAAGTAATTTGAAGTCAAGATGATGATTGCCTATAGGAAAAGGAAAGAAATATTAATTTGCAATTAAGAAGGGATAAGATGGCAACTTTCTCAGTTTTTGGAGTTATTAATAGTTAATTTCTAGATCCGAACAGTGCTCAGTTTGCAATAACATTTTGCTGTACATTTATTCTTTTATCCTTTTCATCTCAAGTGAGACATCTTAAGTGAGGTTAAAAAAATAATACTAAATGGACAGTTAGATTCCCATTAACAAGGCCTTGGCAGGAATATGTGAATAAAGGACAGGAGAGGAGTGAGTAAATGACCAAGACAACAAAAGAGACTGGATCCCAGGCTGGCGGAAATGGTGGAAGGATCTGTCAGCAATGATACGTGACTTTAAACCTTCGGTCACTCTCAACACCTGAAAGTATCTGATTCTCTCTAAAATGAAGAGTAGGTCATTAGTTCATTCAATCCACAACTGTAGCTCCTTTACCTGACTGAATCAGAAAAACTCTTGGTCTCAAAGGGCCTTAGTCTTACAGGAGAAAGAGAGGTATTAACATGATTTCTAGGAAGAAGAGTCTCAGTGTTCTCCAGTCCAGGAAGTGGCCTGGAGTGGAGAAAGTTAACATTTCAGTGATGTTTACATTATTGCAGGAATGGAGTGGCTTCACATCTGACTGACATTTGAGAAATAATGTATACCTACTATAGTAGATTCAGCAGTTTTATACATTTGACAATAAAATTCGTTATTATCAGTTCAGTTCAGTCACTCAGTCATGTCCAACTATTTGCGACCCTGTGGACTGCAGCACACCAGGCTTCCCTGTCCTTCACTATCTCCCAGAGATTGCTCAAACTCATGTCCATTTACTCAGTGATGCCATCAAACCATCTCATCCTTTGTGACCCCCTTCTCTTTTGCCTTCTATTTTTCCCAACATCAGGCTTTTCCCCAATGAGTCATCTCCTCATATCAGGTGGCCAAAGTACTGGAGCTTCAACTTCAGCATCATTCCTTCCAATGAATATTTAAGGTTGATTTTCTTTAGGGTTGACTGGTTTGATCTCCTCGAAGTCTGAAGGACTCTCAAGAGTCTTCTCCAGCACCACAGTTCAAAGGCATCAATTCTTTGGCACTCAGCCTTCTTTATGGTCCATCTCTCATATGTAATACATGACTACTGGGAAAACCATAGCTTTGACTATATGTACTTTTGTCGGCAAAGTGATGCCTCTGCTTTTAAATATGCTGCCTAGGTGTGTCATAGCTTTTCTTCCAAGTAGCAAGTGTCTTTTAAAAAAATTTCATAGCTGCAGTCACCATTCACAGTAGAGACCAAGAAAATAAAGTCTGTCACTGTTTCATTGTTTTCCCGTCTCTTTGCTCTGAAGTGATGGGACAAAATGCTGTGATTTTCCTTTTTTGAATGTTGAATTTTAGGCCAGATTTTTCACTCTCCTCTTTCACCTTCATCAAGAGGTTCTTTAGTTCTTCTTCACTTTCTGATATGAGGCTGGGATCATCTGCATACCTGAGGTTATTGATATTTCACCTGGCAATCTTGATTCCAGCTTGTGCTTTATCCAGAACAGTATTTCCCATGATGTACTCTGCATATAAATTAAACAATCGAGGTGACAAAATACAAACTTGACATACTCTTTTCCCAGTTTAGAACCAGTTCATTATTTCATATCCAGTTCTAACTGTTGCTTCTTGACCTGCATACAGGTTTCACAGGAGGCATGTAAGATGGTCTGGTATTCCCATCTCTTTCAGAATTTTCCAACTTATTGTGCTCCACATAGGCAAAGGCTTTATCATAGTCAATGAAGTAGGTGTAGTGTAAATATTTTCCTGGAATTCTCTTGCTCCTTTTATGATCCAATAGATGCTGGCAATTTGATTTCAGGTTCCTCTACCTTTTCTAAAACCAGCTTGTAAATCTGGAAGTTATTAGTTATCATGGTGGCCATTTAAAACATAATTTTGAATTAACAGCTGCTGTTATTACTACTATCAATATTAAAATTTGACTTTAACTATAGCTAGTTGATATTTATTATTGATAATTAATTCTTTCCCTCCTGTGCACCATCAACTGTTAAAAGTGCTCTATGGGTATATACTATTTTAGATTTTACTTCAGTCTTTTAATTGTCACAAAGATTAATGAAGCAGCTACAATTAGTTTCCTATTTTAGTGATGAAGGGGCTAAAAACCAGAGCACTACCCCAAACCAATATATTATACAAATATTTCATTATAAATAATTCATATTGAAAGTGGATTTTTAAAAATATGTACTGCCTTTCAGACCTTAGAATATTAAGTAACAAATCATCTGAATAAAGAAACAAGCCACTCTTGTCATATATCTATTAGGCAAGAGTTTATGTACTCTTCTTAGAACTAATATGAAAAAAAGATGCCCTTTCATCATGGTGGACTGGAATGCAAATGTAGGAAGTCAAGATGTACCTGGAGCCAAAGGTAAGTTTGATCTTTGGGGGAGTTTAAAACAAATGAAGACAAAGGTTGAATTTAGGCCAGATTTTCTCCTCTTTCACCTTCATCAAGAGGTTCTTTAGTTCTTCTTCACTTTCTGATATGAGGCTGGGATCATCTGCATACCTGAGGTTATTGATATTTCACCTGGCAATCTTGATTCCAGCTTGTGCTTTATCCAGAACAGTATTTCCCATGATGTACTCTGCATATAAATTAAACAATCGAGGTGACAAAATACAAACTTGACATACTCTTTTCCCAGTTTAGAACCAGTTCATTATTTCATATCCAGTTCTAACTGTTGCTTCTTGACCTGCATACAGGTTTCACAGGAGGCATGTAAGATGGTCTGGTATTCCCATCTCTTTCAGAATTTTCCAACTTATTGTGCTCCACATAGGCAAAGGCTTTATCATAGTCAATGAAGTAGGTGTAGTGTAAATATTTTCCTGGAATTCTCTTGCTCCTTTTATGATCCAATAGATGCTGGCAATTTGATTTCAGGTTCCTCTACCTTTTCTAAAACCAGCTTGTAAATCTGGAAGTTATTAGTTATCATGGTGGCCATTTAAAACATAATTTTGAATTAACAGCTGCTGTTATTACTACTATCAATATTAAAATTTGACTTTAACTATAGCTAGTTGATATTTATTATTGATAATTAATTCTTTCCCTCCTGTGCACCATCAACTGTTAAAAGTGCTCTATGGGTATATACTATTTTAGATTTTACTTCAGTCTTTTAATTGTCACAAAGATTAATGAAGCAGCTACAATTAGTTTCCTATTTTAGTGATGAAGGGGCTAAAAACCAGAGCACTACCCCAAACCAATATATTATACAAATATTTCATTATAAATAATTCATATTGAAAGTGGATTTTTAAAAATATGTACTGCCTTTCAGACCTTAGAATATTAAGTAACAAATCATCTGAATAAAGAAACAAGCCACTCTTGTCATATATCTATTAGGCAAGAGTTTATGTACTCTTCTTAGAACTAATATGAAAAAAAGATGCCCTTTCATCATGGTGGACTGGAATGCAAATGTAGGAAGTCAAGATGTACCTGGAGCCAAAGGTAAGTTTGATCTTGGAGTACAAAATGAAGCAGGGCAAAGGCTAACAGAGTTTTGCCAAGAAAAGACACTGGTCATAGAAAACACCCTCTTCCAACAACACAAGAGACAACTCTACACATAGACATCACCAGATGGTCAATAGAGAAATCAGATTGATCACATTTTTTACAAGACCAGGAGCTGGCTGTAACTCAGATCATCAGTAAAATTTAGACTTAAATTGAAGAAAGTAGGGAAAACAACTAGGCCATAAATCAAATACCTTATGATTATACAATGATAGATTCAAGGTATTAGATTTGATGGCTTGAGTGCTGGAAGAATTATGAATGGAGGTTCATAACATGATACAGGAGGCCATAACCAGAACCTTCCCCAAGAAAAAGAAGCACAAAAAGGCAAAATGATTGTCTGAGGAGTCCTTATAGATAGCTGAGAAAAGAAGAGATATAAATGGCAAAGGAGAAAAGGAAAGTTATACCCATCTGAATGCAAAATTGCAAAGAACAATAAGGAGAGATAGGAAAGCCTTCTTAAGTGAACAATGCAAAGAAATAGAGGAAAACAATAGAATAGGAAAGACTAGGGATCGCTTCAAGAAAATTAGATACACCAAGGGAGTATATCATGCAAAATGGGCACAATTAGGACAGAAATGGTATGAACATAACAAAAGCAGAAAAGATTAAGAAGTAGAAAGAATACACAGAAGAACTATACAGAAAAGATAACCTGGATAACAATGATCACTCATCTAGTGCCAGACATCCTGGGGTGTTAAGTCAAGTTGGCCTGAGGAAGTACTACTACAAACAAAGGTGATAGAGGTAATGGGATTCCAGTTGAGCTATTTCAAACTCTGAATATGAAGCTGTTGAAGTGTTACACTCAATATGCCAGCAAATTTGGAAAACTCACTAGTGGCCACAGAACTAGAATCAGTTTTCAGTCCAAACCCTAAGAAAGGCAATGCCAAAGAATGTTCAGACTACCACAGCACTGCACTCATTTCACATGCTAGCATGATAATGCTCAAAATCCTTCAAGCTGGGCTTTAACACTCTGTGAATCAAGATTGTCTAGATGAACAAGTTGTATTTAGAAAAGGCTGAGGAACCAGAGATCAAATTGCCAACATCCATTTGATCGTGGAGAAAGCAAAGACATTCCAGAAAATCATTTACTTCTGCTTTGTTGACTATGCTAAAACCTTTGACTGTGTGAATTTCAACATATTGTGGAAAATTCTGAAAGACGTGGGAATACCAGACCACCTTCTGAGAAACATGAAGATCAGGAAGCAACAGCTATAACCAGACATAGAACAATGGACTGGTTCCAAAATGGGAAAGGAATATGCCAAGGCTGTATATTGTTTCCCTTCTTATTTAACTTATATGCAGAGTACATCATGCAAAATGATGGTCTGAATGAAGCTCATGTTGGAGTCAATCTTCCCAGGAGAAATATAAAAAATCTCAGATATGCAGATGATACCATCCTTATGGCAGAAAGCAAAGAGGAACTAAAGAGTCTCTTGATGAATATGAAAGAAGAGAGTAAAAGAGCTGTCCTAAAACTCAACATTCAAAAAATGAAAATCATGGCATCTAGTACCATCACTTTATGGCAAATAAATGGAAAAACGATGACAACTGTGTCAGAATTTATTTTCTCGGACTCCAAAATCACTGGGGATGGTGACTACAGCCATGAAATTAAAAGAAGCTTGCTACATGGAAGAAAAGCTATGACAAACCTAGATAGCGTATTACAAAGCAGACACATCACTTTGCTGACAAAAGTCTGCTTAAGTCAAAGCTATGGTTTTTCCCTTAGTCATGTTTGGATATGAAAGTTGGCCCAAAATGAAGACTGAATGCAGAGAATTGCTGCTTTTGGACTCTGGTGTTGAAGAAGACCCTTAAGAGTCCTTTGGAGAGCAAGGAGATCAAACCAATCAATTGTAAACAAAATCAACCCTGAATATTCATTGGAAGGACTGATTCTGAAGCTAAAATTCCAATGCTTTGGCCACCTGATATGGAGAAGATCACTCGTTGGAAAAGATACTGATGACGAGAAAGATTGAAAGCAGAGGGAGAAGGGATGACAGAGGATGGATGGTTGGATTTTAACATCAATTCAATGGAAATGAGTTTAAGCAAACTCCCTTGGACAGTGAAGGACAGTGAAGCTTGGTGTACTGCTGTCCATGGGGTCGCAAAAGAGTCGGATAGGATTGAGGGACTAAACAAGAGCAACAAATACTTCCTTACCTGACTATGACATGAACATAGCTTGGATCATGTTTTCTATCTCTTTTGGTTGAATAGAAACGATGGGAATACCAGACCACCTTCTGAGAAACATGAAGATCAGGAAGCAACAGCTATAACCAGACATAGAACAATGGACTGGTTCCAAAATGGGAAAGGAATATGCCAAGGCTGTATATTGTTTCCCTTCTTATTTAACTTATATGCAGAGTACATCATGCAAAATGATGGTCTGAATGAAGCTCATGTTGGAGTCAATCTTCCCAGGAGAAATATAAAAAATCTCAGATATGCAGATGATACCATCCTTATGGCAGAAAGCAAAGAGGAACTAAAGAGTCTCTTGATGAATATGAAAGAAGAGAGTAAAAGAGCTGTCCTAAAACTCAACATTCAAAAAATGAAAATCATGGCATCTAGTACCATCACTTTATGGCAAATAAATGGAAAAACGATGACAACTGTGTCAGAATTTATTTTCTCGGACTCCAAAATCACTGGGGATGGTGACTACAGCCATGAAATTAAAAGAAGCTTGCTACATGGAAGAAAAGCTATGACAAACCTAGATAGCGTATTACAAAGCAGACACATCACTTTGCTGACAAAAGTCTGCTTAAGTCAAAGCTATGGTTTTTCCCTTAGTCATGTTTGGATATGAAAGTTGGCCCAAAATGAAGACTGAATGCAGAGAATTGCTGCTTTTGGACTCTGGTGTTGAAGAAGACCCTTAAGAGTCCTTTGGAGAGCAAGGAGATCAAACCAATCAATTGTAAACAAAATCAACCCTGAATATTCATTGGAAGGACTGATTCTGAAGCTAAAATTCCAATGCTTTGGCCACCTGATATGGAGAAGATCACTCGTTGGAAAAGATACTGATGACGAGAAAGATTGAAAGCAGAGGGAGAAGGGGATGACAGAGGATGGATGGTTGGATTTTAACATCAATTCAATGGAAATGAGTTTAAGCAAACTCCCTTGGACAGTGAAGGACAGTGAAGCTTGGTGTACTGCTGTCCATGGGGTCGCAAAAGAGTCGGATAGGATTGAGGGACTAAACAAGAGCAACAAATACTTCCTTACCTGACTATGACATGAACATAGCTTGGATCATGTTTTCTATCTCTTTTGGTTGCTAATAATTTTATGACTATACCATAAATTAATGTGTCATTTTAAATATGTAAGTTTTGGCTGGAAAGCACTTACATTGAAAAAGATTCTCCTGTAAGGTAGGAGAATCAGACTCCTATTACAATACCTTCTTGAACTTTTCCATTGTCTGTTCTGTTTTTTGTTGTTGTTGTTATTTTAACTATAAACATGATTTGACATTTTTGGAAGCACTTTGTTCATCATGAGAAGGTTTGAAAGAAAGTCTGCTGCCAAAATATTATATTTCAGCTCACATTTGTAAAAAACAGAAACAACTGTGCTATCATCATGTTCTGCTGTAGCATAGTTCTTAATTGATTTACTTTTATCAAAATATATTTTTCAAGACTATTAAGATAATTTTAAAAAGAAATAAGCATGACCTCGCCTCCTTTAGTTAAGCCTTTATGCCGATTCAGAACAGGAAAGTGTAATTAAATAATGCTATTTCATTTTGAACTTGAATTTCACAGGAAAGACTATAGAAAGGAAATCCAAAAGGCATAAAGTTAAAGGTCATTATTCACTACATAGGCCAAGATACACATATAAGGACCATATATTCCAAATGAAAATGTCACATAAAGGTAGTGATTTTGTCCAACTTGAATGTAGATGCTAATAAATAAATACAAATACTGAAGGAACTTATTTTTTATAATGTCTTGTAATTTGTGATATTTAGATCTATACTAAGCCATTCCATTTCACTTTCTGTAGGCAAGGAAAAGTTTCCTGCAAATTTACAAGATAAACAGGAACTTGTAAGGAAACCACCGCTTATAACCTACAGTCACAGCACAGGCATATTAAGAACACACTGGTGCAGATCTTGACTTGAGAACATTTTTCATTATCTAGGCAGATGACACTGCAACAAGTCAATTTAACACTTTGGCCATGAAAAATCTCACCCCTTGATCACACTGTGATAAAAATAAGAAGTTCAGAGCTGACATTGTTCTGAAAAGAGAAGCTGCTAGCATGCGGTGATTTGCATTCTATGTTTGAATGTTTTCTATTTCCTATACATCAACTTTCATGCTTATAAACAGCAAGAAATCAGATAACTATTATTTAAAAGAATGGTGCTTAAAAGAACGAACTCTGTGTATTTAATGACACAAATATATGAAAGTGACTTATCCAGCTGGGTAATTATTTATGAATCGCTAATATAAATATAATGTTTGTACTTTAACTTTTATCACAAATAGATGGAACACTCAGAGCTCACCCATCTTAGACTTTGTGAACAGTTACAACACCTGGAAAAATTTCTGTTCATTCAATTGCTGAATAACTGGTTTATTCCAAAGCCTGTAAATATCTTTCTTAGTCATTAAGTTCAAATCACCTCACATTTTATGTGAAGTTTTCGTCCTTTCTTTTTATGTGTCAGCATCTATTAGTACTTGCAAAAATAATGAAGTAGCTAATTAAAAAATTAAGGATAATAGTCAAACTTTATAATAATTTATATATTTAAAAAATACTGTACAAATACATTATAGTTACTCTAAACCTTTTAATACAGTGTAAGTAAAAGAAAGTCGTTTCCTTTCCATTAACCATTATATTATCTGTTTCTCCAAACAGCTCTCTGATGTAAATAGCACTGCAATTTTAAAGCTTATGATAAATGAACAACTGATGTTCACTGAAAGGAAAAATGACTTGCCCACTTGGAAACCAATTCTCCACAGGCCTCTTGCATTTCTGCTCATCTTCTGAGAAAAACATTGGCATACTTTATTATAGACTCTTTTCAAGGATGTTTGTATAGTAAGCAGTCTGGGATGAGATTTCACTGTATTCTCACTAAAATGGATGAAATTGAAATCACTGAGAATACCATGGTTTGGATAAAATATGGAGAAAATACAACCTGAATTTAGGACTAAAGACATATTGAAGCTGGACATTCAGTCTATTTCATGGTTCTATTGCATAATCCTTATAGTCCTAAATGATTTTTAGTATGATCTGACGTTTAACTACAAATGATGTAGGTCTCTCTTTAAATGTTGTAAAGACCCTCTGGCTTCTGAGATATCCCTCAAATTGATAACTGATTGACCTGAAGTTATCACTCTGTTTTTTTTTTTTTTTTGAAATAAACAAAGTGTATTGTTCTTTAGTTGCTCAATTATGTCTGACTTTTTTTGCAACCCCAAGGACTGTAACCCACCAGGTTTTTAGCAACTACAACATCTTTATCAATACCACTTCTTTATAAAATTGCAAGTGCTATGGTTACTGCTATGGGTAGTAAAGTCTTCCTCATCTTCACCTTTTTTATCTTCTGCCAGTGCCCATAAAACTGTGGCAAGCTAACTTTTTAGTTAGCAAATAGTGTAAATCTGAGACCCTTCCTGGTCCTTGATCATTTTGGTGATGAAGATTTATTACTGAAAGAGAAATGATTTTCTCAATCAGAAACACTAATGACTATTTGGGATAGGAGATATGAGAAAACTTCCTGAGATATGGCCTCAGAAGCTCTTGCCTAAGGACTGGTAGAGGGATACTCCCATGTCCTACCTGTTAGTGAGTCTTGAAACAGGAAATGCTTTGAATGTTATGCACTCTTCTCCTGGTAAAAGGGGGAAGGTTCAAGGGGTCCCCAAAAAGGAAATAAATCATATGAGCAATGAGGATATAGAGCTTTGTATGAACTGAAAAGCTGGCTTATTTAAGTCAAAACATTAAATGTGCTGCCAGAAAAGAAAGTAAACGTAAAATATTGCTTGTGGAACAAGACCACTTGTCCTTCTGTATAGCATACTCGCTTCTTTCCATCTCAGCAGTCTTTAAGAACTGTCTCTGGAAAAGATAATCAGTGCTTATAATTATGCAGTATTTAGCAGTTCTTGAATTCCTAGGCTATTGACATTGTCATTACCATGTATGGTTGTGTGGATCCTATGACAATGTGGTAGTTAGGCTTTTCATGCCTGTGGCTTGGCCATAGGCTCTTCCCAACTCCTGGTCTTTATCATAATGGTAATAGAATCTATGATGAAAGGACCTTCTGAGGTGACTGTTACTCATCCTCTACTGGATTTGTCATCTTGTTCACTTATCAGAAAGATTACAGGGTTGTGGGAGAGGCCTGAGACTCTGGAGGATGAAAACATCACCACCTATTACTTTGTGGATGGATGTGCTCCCAGAAACTCTCCTGGATGGGCCGATCACACTATAGGGAGGACACTTCTCTTCTTACTACCTGAGAACTGTTGCAATCAATTGCTAATAAAATCCTACGGATGGAGAAAGAAACTCTTCAGATGGCACAGCCTTTTCAAATTGCCACATATGCAGCAAATTTAATTGACTGCTATGTCTGCTGTCCTGCCATGCAACTTACTGAAAGAGAATGATTTCTCAATCAGAAAACCATTTAATTTTTTTGACAAAATTTAAGTTAGCAAATAGTGTAAATCTGAGACCCTTCCTGGTCCTTGATCATTTTGGTGATGAAGATTTATTACTGAAAGAGAAATGATTTTCTCAATCAGAAACACTAATGACTATTTGGGATAGGAGATATGAGAAAACTTCCTGAGATATGGCCTCAGAAGCTCTTGCCTAAGGACTGGTAGAGGGATACTCCCATGTCCTACCTGTTAGTGAGTCTTGAAACAGGAAATGCTTTGAATGTTATGCACTCTTCTCCTGGTAAAAGGGGGAAGGTTCAAGGGGTCCCCAAAAAGGAAATAAATCATATGAGCAATGAGGATATAGAGCTTTGTATGAACTGAAAAGCTGGCTTATTTAAGTCAAAACATTAAATGTGCTGCCAGAAAAGAAAGTAAACGTAAAATATTGCTTGTGGAACAAGACCACTTGTCCTTCTGTATAGCATACTCGCTTCTTTCCATCTCAGCAGTCTTTAAGAACTGTCTCTGGAAAAGATAATCAGTGCTTATAATTATGCAGTATTTAGCAGTTCTTGAATTCCTAGGCTATTGACATTGTCATTACCATGTATGGTTGTGTGGATCCTATGACAATGTGGTAGTTAGGCTTTTCATGCCTGTGGCTTGGCCATAGGCTCTTCCCAACTCCTGGTCTTTATCATAATGGTAATAGAATCTATGATGAAAGGACCTTCTGAGGTGACTGTTACTCATCCTCTACTGGATTTGTCATCTTGTTCACTTATCAGAAGGATTACAGGGTTGTGGGAGAGGCCTGAGACTCTGGAGGATGAAAACATCACCACCTATTACTTTGTGGATGGATGTGCTCCCAGAAACTCTCCTGGATGGGCCGATCACACTATAGGGAGGACACTTCTCTTCTTACTACCTGAGAACTGTTGCAATCAATTGCTAATAAAATCCTACGGATGGAGAAAGAAACTCTTCAGATGGCACAGCCTTTTCAAATTGCCACATATGCAGCAAATTTAATTGACTGCTATGTCTGCTGTCCTGCCATGCAACTCTAATCACAGTTTGACTGCCATTCCCAATTTTAGAAGAAAATACCGAAACTAGAGAAATAGTACCTATGCTTAAAGTACCTGTGGGAGCCTTCTACAACCATACTTTCCATCATTTCTTTGGGTACATAAATGTCACCTGGCTGGTAGCACAGGAAAACAGGACAGGTAGGCCTAACTGGTCTCAGGGAGTCTCCCCAAAGAGGAATTAGACTCAACTATTATAGAAGGAACTGGAGAGTTAATGCATTTCATCCAGTGAGTGATCATGTGGGAAGAAGTACTCTCGACTTACACAGCCCTACATGGGGAGCACTGATAAGTGTTTGTTTCTAGGACTTCCAGTGTGAAAACCAAGCATTAAGCTGCCTCTCTTGACTCTCATCTTACGTGGATTAGATCAGAGATCTTTAAGTGTTTAAGGAGATACCACCTCAGCCTGGGAAGGCACTTTCACAGTCTCAACTCACTGGACAAAAAATCTAATGGATGGTTGAATTGCCCTAGACTTTCTCCTTGCAGGTGGAATCTGCATAATCCTCAGAAAAAGTGGAAATTTTCAAAGCTACACTCATGTGGATTTATATGGTGGGTTTCATAAATTTGTTCAACTAGGACCCTGGAGGGCATGGCTGAAGTCGGCAGTAATGAGTGCCTTCACCCTGAGGTCTGGGGGCCTGCTGACTGCAACCTTAGCTCAATGCTGGTTGAGGAGAGCTGATCAGATTTGATTTCAGTTCTTATTTGATAGATGAATTAGAGTAGCTGAGAGAGTTGTGTGCTCAGGGCAGAAAGTAGTGCTTCTCTCTAGACACAGGACAGAGTTGGTTTCTGACAAAACTAATAAAAAACAATGTCTCCCTCCTGGGCATTGACAGCCTATTTGCTAGCAGCCCATCCACACAACAGGCAGGTTTCCTTAGCTGAAAGTCACTCAATTGTGGTATAAACTCACTGTGGTGCACAGCATCCACCTGGGCCATGCCACCTTCTGCCCATCGAAATTGAGGGTTAGGGCAATCAATGCAAACATAAAGTTTGTGCAATCTGGTGTTGTGAGGAAGAGCCTTTGTTTGAACAAAACATATAAGTTCTGCCAACATTCATGAGACTGGTAAGCTACATTGTAGACTTGTAAGTAAGCAAACCTCATACCCTTTGCAGACCTTGACATCCATATGTATTCCTCTACCAAAGGGTATAGAACTAGAACTCAGGTCTCGTATTTCCCAATAATATGTTCTTTATCGACAACCATGAGTTTTATTGTTATCTCTAAAGTGCCTACAGAGAATATATACCCTAAGTGTATTTTTTTTGACAGAATATATATTCAAAAAAGTATTTAATGCATCCTCATTTCTAATGTTTATTTGAGAATATAATTTTTCAAGGAAGAGCAGCATCTGGAGTTTCATTGAACATCTGGACATTCCTATAAGAAGCGTTCACCACACTAGCGTTGATCTTGAAATTGGAAAGCTTATTTTTCTATTTCAAAGTTAAACTAAGAGATTAATCAGCAACAACAGGGCTGTAGGGGAAAACAGCATGCTGAAGTAAAAGTAGTTTTGGCCCTTTTAATGATAGGAATTTACTTTGTTACAAGATTTATGTACAACCTAAAGCAATACACATTAAAAAAATATTTCCTGGTTGATTAATCTGCAGCCTTTGGAGAAAGAAATGCAGACACGAAAGTTTTTGATAAAAAACTTTGAAACACCGTTTTCAGTATTTATATGTTAGAATTTTAACAGAATTCAAGGTATAAAATTCTCATAAAAGCTACAATGGAACTATTAATTCTTATAATTTGCAATACTACATATATGTCTATATATTAAGTGATTGAAACATTGATAAGATTATGGTTCTTTTACATATTAATAATAATCATGTAAACAAAATAAATGACTACAGAGGCTATTATTTGTGTATGTTTATTACAATTCATGTATAAACTTGCTTCCTTCAAAAATGTAAGTTAATTCTGAGGAAAATTAAATGAGGATAATTTTAATAAAACTGATCTGATAAAATATATTTTCTTTATGTTGATGGAAAGTCAGCCTAAATCAACTAAATCTAAATTATAAAATAAGCTTAACAAAGTGACAAAACAACAGTTATACACATATGCATTAGCCAATCTAAATAATTTCAGCCAAGTATTGCTTTGAAGAGGTTCTCAGAAACCTAGAGTTAATTTGGAAATGAAGAAAAAGTGCTTATATAGAAGTTATATAGAAGATCTTGTTCAATATTTCCATATATGATGACCATAAACTCACCTCCTACCAAGGGTCTACAGCTATACATGGAATGATTTTATCTTATAAAACCCCAAAGGCTGGCTGAGTAATGACTTTATATGAGGCAAATGAAAAGAGCTCATCGATATATATGGTATATATATATAAAATTTCAAGATATAAAATTAATATACAGAAATCTCTTGTATTCTTATACAATAACAATGAAAGATCAGAAAGAGAAATTAATAAAACAATCTGATCTACCATTGCAACAAAATGAATACAATACCTACAATAAATCTACCTAGTAAGGCAAAAGACATGGACTCAGAAAACTGTAGGATACTGATCTGATGAAAGAAATCAAAGATGATAGAAAAAGATGGAGAGATATACCATGTTCTTGAACTGGAAAAGTCAATATTGAGAAAATGACTATACTATGCAAAGCAAACTATAGATTCAAGGTAATCTCTATCAAATCATCAATGGCACTTTTCACAGAATTGGAAACAATTTTAGTGTTCCTATGGAAACACAAAACATTCTGAATAGCCAAAGTAACATTGAAAAATAAAAATGGAACTGGAGGAATTAGGCTCCGAGACTTCACACTATATTACAAAGCAACAGTAATCAAGACAGAATGATATGGACAAAATACAGAACTATAAATCAGTAGAACAGGGTAGAAAGCCCAGAGATAAATCCACACACCTATGGTCACATAAGTTATAACAAAAGAGGGAAGAATATACAATGCAGAAAAAACAGTCTCTTGAATAACTGGTGCTGGGAAAACTAGATAGCTATCTGTGAAAGAATGGCAGCACTCCCTAGTACATAGACAAAAGGAAGTTGCTCTTAAAGGGGTCCTGTGCTCAGATTCATCTGGCCCAGGGCCCAGCTCAGAGGAAGCTGACTGCACCCAGGCTTTAAAGTGAAGGATGTTCACCTGTTTGTGTTATCATATGGACCTGAGGAGCACAAGGCTTAATGTAACGCACACACATCTAGGAACTTAGTAGAACTCTCTCAGGCAGGGAGACAGGCAGGTTACGCTTCTAGGTAAACAAGCCTCTCTGTTAGGATTTTACCTGTTTTCTGAGGTACCAAGCTGACCTTTTGCAATTGTTGACACTGAATCATCCTTTTAAAAATGCAATTTGATCATTTCACTCTTCAGCTGCAAATATTTCAATGATATCTTACCGTTTCCAGAAAAACAACAACAAAGTATGACTTGAAAAATATTGCAGTCAAATTCTACTTATTTTTCCACTTCTGTTCACCCATGTTCAGACACACCTGCATGTTTCATATATTCCTTACTCTGCTTGGAATGGGCTTCAAACTTAAGTGTGGCTAATTTCACTTTACTCACTTTGGATGTCCTCTTCTCTGTGAAGCTTTCAAACAATTTAGTTAGGTACCCTTTGGATAATGTGTTCATGGAATAATATAATTACATCTATCATGTCATTGTGTCTAATTCTTTTTCATCTTCTGCATAGGTTATGAGCTTCTTAGGCTGAGAGATAGCAGATGCTCAAAAATATGATATGTGAAAAAAATGTAACTGGGAAAAATTATAGGTGATGATTCTTACCAGATTTATCCAGCTACACAGATATGCTGAAATGTTAACTAAGTGTGGATGGATGTTCTGGTCTCAAGTATACAAATCAATATATATTTACTTTTCTTTATGATCTTGCACTTCTTACTAGGCATCTAGATGGCCTGCTGTTTCACATTGAAATTATACCATCTCAACTAATAGTGACAGTAAAATCCACATTTTGCCAAGTGAATGGCTAGCATTTGTTGAGTTTTTCTTACTAAAATAATAAGCTATTTCTCTAACATAACAAGGAAAAATATTATCCTTAAAACAAATGCTTCAATGGTCATAATAAAAATAAATTGGAGATTAAGGACTTTCTTTGGTTCTTATATTTACTATGGCAAGGGAGTCATTTTAAGAATATTTTACATAATCAGTGCTAGAATACCAATAGGATGATAAAATATTCTTGCTGAGTGCTTTTCAAAACTTGGTAAGTTTGAGCCCTTACTAAACTTTCAGTTCCCCAAATTTATCAGAAAACTTTACATTTGAAATACTTTCCTTCTGTAAGGAAATTAAAGACACTAAACTATTATTTGAATGCTGTGCAGGAATTTTAATGGCATCACATGTAAAATTCTTCAGGGAAAAATCTCAAAGATAGCAAGTAATTAGATTGGCATTAATGGCCAGCAAATGAAAGTTTAATATAAGCTGAACAGCATGATATGAAGAAATTGTGGTGAATTATAAAAAAGATATTTGGCATATTGTTGCAATGTTTTTTGGTTAATGTAAATATTTCATTTCAAAGGTGGTAACTAAACCAATAAAAACATTTAGTTAATGTACCTGGTTCTTTGTAACATAATAATTTCTCAAGTCTTAATTAAAAATATCTCTATGGAATGGGTTTAATTGTCACTTTACTCACTTTGGATGTCCTCTTCTCTGTGAAGCTTTCAAACAATTTAGTTAGGTACCCTTTGGATAATGTGTTCATGGAATAGTATAATTACATCTATCATGTCATTGTGTCTAATTCTTTTTCATCTTCTGCATAGGTTATGAGCTTCTTAGGCTGAGAGATAGCAGATGCTCAAAAATATGATATGTGAAAAAAATGTAACTGGGAAAAATTATAGGTGATGATTCTTACCAGATTTATCCAGCTACACAGATATGCTGAAATGTTAACTAAGTGTGGATGGATGTTCTGGTCTCAAGTATACAAATCAATATATATTTACTTTTCTTTATGATCTTGCACTTCTTACTAGGCATCTAGATGGCCTGCTGTTTCACATTGAAATTATACCATCTCAACTAATAGTGACAGTAAAATCCACATTTTGCCAAGTGAATGGCTAGCATTTGTTGAGTTTTTCTTACTAAAATAATAAGCTATTTCTCTAACATAACAAGGAAAAATATTATCCTTAAAACAAATGCTTCAATGGTCATAATAAAAATAAATTGGAGATTAAGGACTTTCTTTGGTTCTTATATTTACTATGGCAAGGGAGTCATTTTAAGAATATTTTACATAATCAGTGCTAGAATACCAATAGGATGATAAAATATTCTTGCTGAGTGCTTTTCAAAACTTGGTAAGTTTGAGCCCTTACTAAACTTTCAGTTCCCCAAATTTATCAGAAAACTTTACATTTGAAATACTTTCCTTCTGTAAGGAAATTAAAGACACTAAACTATTATTTGAATGCTGTGCAGGAATTTTAATGGCATCACATGTAAAATTCTTCAGGGAAAAATCTCAAAGATAGCAAGTAATTAGATTGGCATTAATGGCCAGCAAATGAAAGTTTAATATAAGCTGAACAGCATGATATGAAGAAATTGTGGTGAATTATAAAAAAGATATTTGGCATATTGTTGCAATGTTTTTTGGTTAATGTAAATATTTCATTTCAAAGGTGGTAACTAAACCAATAAAAACATTTAGTTAATGTACCTGGTTCTTTGTAACATAATAATTTCTCAAGTCTTAATTAAAAATATCTCTATGGAAGACCACATTAAGTAACTTTAAAAGTTTTGGTTTTAATTTTCTGAATGTTTATTTTGAAGAGTGGGTAGAGATTTATTATTATTTTCAAAACAGAGACATTTTATTGAAAGAATGCTTAAAAGCTAAGGGGTTTCACCAAATCCCTTTGATATTTATTTTTACAAACAGGACACACAGAACATCAAACCATAAATGATATGAGCTAAGTAAATATCCTATTAGTAAGAAAGTGTTGCCCTCATTCAGCTTTAAGTAAGGGGAAATTATCTGCATATCCTTTTTGCTTCAGTTTAACATAGATCATAATTCAGCATTTAAGGACATGACTTCTAGAAGGAAATTTTTAGTGGTGAGGACATTTAATCATAAGCTCTGCCTAGTCCCACATTCAGGACAATGGTACTACTTTTCTACCTTTCAATTCTCCCTAAATATCCCACCCCCAAATTTCAAATGTAGGTGTGTGCTAAGTCCCTTTTGTTGTGTCTGACTTTTTGCAACCTCATGGACTGTGAAACCCTCCAGGCTCCTCTGTCCATGGGATTCTCCAGGCAAGCATACTGAAGTGGGCTGCCATGCCCTTCTCCAGGAAATCTTCCTGATGCAGGAATGGAACCAGCATCTCTTATGTCTCCTGCATTCGCAGTTGGGTTCTTTACCACTAGAACCACCTGGGCATATTTTATTTTTCAGGGTCTCATTATGTAGGCTGAAGGTGACAGGAAATCTAGATCAAGTGAGAGAACAGGAATTCCATTGGAGAATGTAAAGGAAGGGGCAGGCAGAGGAAAAATCTCAAAGATAGCAAGTAATTAGATTGGCATTAATGGCCAGCAAATGAAAGTTTAATATAAGCTGAACAGCATGATATGAAGAAATTGTGGTGAATTATAAAAAAGATATTTGGCATATTGTTGCAATGTTTTTTGGTTAATGTAAATATTTCATTTCAAAGGTGGTAACTAAACCAATAAAAACATTTAGTTAATGTACCTGGTTCTTTGTAACATAATAATTTCTCAAGTCTTAATTAAAAATATCTCTATGGAAGACCACATTAAGTAACTTTAAAAGTTTTGGTTTTAATTTTCTGAATGTTTATTTTTGAAGAGTGGGTAGAGATTTATTATTATTTTCAAAACAGAGACATTTTATTGAAAGAATGCTTAAAAGCTAAGGGGTTTCACCAAATCCCTTTGATATTTATTTTTACAAACAGGACACACAGAACATCAAACCATAAATGATATGAGCTAAGTAAATATCCTATTAGTAAGAAAGTGTTGCCCTCATTCAGCTTTAAGTAAGGGGAAATTATCTGCATATCCTTTTTGCTTCAGTTTAACATAGATCATAATTCAGCATTTAAGGACATGACTTCTAGAAGGAAATTTTTAGTGGTGAGGACATTTAATCATAAGCTCTGCCTAGTCCCACATTCAGGACAATGGTACTACTTTTCTACCTTTCAATTCTCCCTAAATATCCCACCCCCAAATTTCAAATGTAGGTGTGTGCTAAGTCCCTTTTGTTGTGTCTGACTTTTTGCAACCTCATGGACTGTGAAACCCTCCAGGCTCCTCTGTCCATGGGATTCTCCAGGCAAGCATACTGAAGTGGGCTGCCATGCCCTTCTCCAGGAAATCTTCCTGATGCAGGAATGGAACCAGCATCTCTTATGTCTCCTGCATTCGCAGTTGGGTTCTTTACCACTAGAACCACCTGGGCATATTTTATTTTTCAGGGTCTCATTATGTAGGCTGAAGGTGACAGGAAATCTAGATCAAGTGAGAGAACAGGAATTCCATTGGAGAATGTAAAGGAAGGGGCAGGCAGAGGAAGAATCCAGAGCAAATCGTATGAGAGGTTAGTAGAGAAATTTGGAATATGGGGAAGCAAGATTTTTTGGAAGCAGCCACATTGTGAATTAAGACTTATTACCAGAATTGGAGAGATTTTTAAAAAAGGGGGTAATTAAATAATTACTGCATTACTGAACTAATTAATTAACTTTTACTGAATTGTGGATACGTCCCCTTGCTTAGCTACTTCTTTTTAATTTCAAAAAAATCTTACCTCATTTTTTGTTGACCATACATTCTTTGAATGAATTATCAACTGAAAGTGAGAAGAAGCTATTCTAACTCTATTATTACATATATACATATATATGTGCCTATATATATATGTATACACATGTAGACACATATGTATATATATATAGACACACATGTATGTATATATATATATATATATAGACACATATGTAAGATATACATCAGTATTTCTGCCTACAAAATTTCCTAGCTCAAAGATCAACTAGAAAATGTCTACAATAATAATTTGGCTTAGCTTCAAGGAACCACAGTTCTTTATCTGCCCCTTTAAATTTTAGCAATGCTGTAATACTGAGAAACTCCCTCCTTTCTATCATAATATATCTGATAAAAACATGCTCATTTGCTGCACTAAGAATACTTTTACTCTACACATTTTTTTTTTTTTTTTCTGTAGTGAGGTTAACACTTTCGGGACCACCCTGGATTTTTCAAGGAAGAAAGCAAATGAATTCAACCTGAAAATATTTTCCCACTGAACCAGACATCTTGATTATGCTGCTTCTCTGTGTCATAAGCAAATACACCCACTGGCTCCAGTGATGAGGACAGAGTAGAATAGGTAGGTGGTTGTAGAGTCCTAGTAGGGGACAGTAGGTAAAAGGGCGAAACCTAAGAAAGGTTGGGAGGCCAATGAGTTGACGATAACTCAGGAGAGCTGCTCCTTGTTCAGTAAAGCAGGCCTGACTAGGTATAAACAGCTGATGAAGGAGGAACTGGCAAAGAAGGAACCAATGATGTATTCCTTACATCTGCATTTACTTGAAGGGGGTGGTCTTCTACCATCCTATATATATTGCTGCCCACTCAGTCGAAGGGAGAGCAGAGTAGAGCCTTCCTGCCAGCCCTCTTGCACCTCTTATAAATACCTTATCCTAATAAATCCTCTTCTTTTCTATCACTCTGCTTCTCGTTGAATTCCTTCTGTATTGAGTCATGAAGAACCTAAGCCTCAGTGGGTCCAGACGTTGGGTGAGTGCTGGATTAAGTCCTGGTCACATGGGTTTGAGTCCTGGACAGGATTTTGGCTGGAGTGGAATCTTGACTACGTAGATTCAAGTCCCAAGCAGGGTTTTGGCTGGGGTTGAGCCTCAGCTACATGAGTTCAAGTCCCAAACAGGATTTTGGCTGGAATTCAAGCTCTAGTCATGTGGGTTCAAGTCCCAAGCAGGGTTCGATCAGCTCTGGGCCCTGGGTTTAAGTCTCAAATTGAGGTAAAACCCTTTCACCAGCACCAGTTTGATTAAACTTGAAAGTATTGGAGAGCTGTACGTACAATGACATAATTTAGACTCTAAATAAGTACATAGTACTTATTCCTTTCCTCGGCATTGTTGCATGTTCTTATACAGAATTCTCTGTCTTCAACAGGGAAGAGAGTAAAAGCTTCAGTAAGGAATATTTTTGGATCATACAACTGTCATTTCAAAAGAGATGGGTTAAAGAAATGCATGGCTTAAGGAGGCAAACTTATTGTCGTCTTCTCAATACAAAGCACTGAAAGGCATTATTTTCAGGAAAAAGGGACAAAAGGAAATAAGTTGCATTTTGAAATTTATCGAATTCACACTCTGGGTCAGTAGAAGCATATTGGTTTTTCAGTTTTGACAGTGTTTTCAAATATAAACATAAACAACATAAACATCATTCCAATATTAAAAAGTCAGATTATCAAGCCTAAAGACATCTGTTTTCTTTCCTAGAGTTTTAAGACGCGAGGGAAACACTGTACACAATAAGATGCCTATTTAAAATATATTTAATAGTAATTTTATGTAGATCAAGTAACATTAGATAAGAGTCACAGAACTCAGAATTCTCAGCACAGTTTTTGCTTTATGCTAACAAATCAAATTACTCTGTTATTAGAGATAGTACAGCTTTCATTTGTATAAGAATCTCTGCAACTCTTACTGCTAATATTGCAAGGGGCTAAGCAGAGAAAACACTAGCAATGGATATAAAATCTTGTGTAAAATCTTCTCAGTAGTTACAATGCTATGGTCACTTTTCTATCACTCTGCTTCTCGTTGAATTCCTTCTGTATTGAGTCATGAAGAACCTAAGCCTCAGTGGGTCCAGACGTTGGGTGAGTGCTGGATTAAGTCCTGGTCACATGGGTTTGAGTCCTGGACAGGATTTTGGCTGGAGTGGAATCTTGACTACGTAGATTCAAGTCCCAAGCAGGGTTTTGGCTGGGGTTGAGCCTCAGCTACATGAGTTCAAGTCCCAAACAGGATTTTGGCTGGAATTCAAGCTCTAGTCATGTGGGTTCAAGTCCCAAGCAGGGTTCGATCAGCTCTGGGCCCTGGGTTTAAGTCTCAAATTGAGGTAAAACCCTTTCACCAGCACCAGTTTGATTAAACTTGAAAGTATTGGAGAGCTGTACGTACAATGACATAATTTAGACTCTAAATAAGTACATAGTACTTATTCCTTTCCTCGGCATTGTTGCATGTTCTTATACAGAATTCTCTGTCTTCAACAGGGAAGAGAGTAAAAGCTTCAGTAAGGAATATTTTTGGATCATACAACTGTCATTTCAAAAGAGATGGGTTAAAGAAATGCATGGCTTAAGGAGGCAAACTTATTGTCGTCTTCTCAATACAAAGCACTGAAAGGCATTATTTTCAGGAAAAAGGGACAAAAGGAAATAAGTTGCATTTTGAAATTTATCGAATTCACACTCTGGGTCAGTAGAAGCATATTGGTTTTTCAGTTTTGACAGTGTTTTCAAATATAAACATAAACAACATAAACATCATTCCAATATTAAAAAGTCAGATTATCAAGCCTAAAGACATCTGTTTTCTTTCCTAGAGTTTTAAGACGCGAGGGAAACACTGTACACAATAAGATGCCTATTTAAAATATATTTAATAGTAATTTTATGTAGATCAAGTAACATTAGATAAGAGTCACAGAACTCAGAATTCTCAGCACAGTTTTTGCTTTATGCTAACAAATCAAATTACTCTGTTATTAGAGATAGTACAGCTTTCATTTGTATAAGAATCTCTGCAACTCTTACTGCTAATATTGCAAGGGGCTAAGCAGAGAAAACACTAGCAATGGATATAAAATCTTGTGTAAAATCTTCTCAGTAGTTACAATGCTATGGTCAGTATATATGGTCTAGCTACTTTAAACACAGACACATACACACACACACACAGAGTTTAATTTGTGGTTTCTATTATGTTCTATTACTACCATGATGGTCCACAGCACTTAAATGAGGTACAGATATTTTATCACTGCAACTGAAGAATAAGAAAATGGAAGCAATAACAATGAAATGTAGTTCAATTATAAAAATTCAATAGATTCTAAAATATATGTGACTAAAACAAATCACTGAGGGGAATAATTTGAAAATTATAGCTGAATGTAATACATATAATTTGGCATACTGCAATAAATATAACAATGATATAAAGTCTCATATTAGCAAGAAATTAGCTAAACACTGCATTACATGTTATACATCTTATAACTACTTTATGCTACAATATTTATCTTTACAATGATTAGAAATCATATTAAAAACATTTCCGGGGACTTCCCCTGGTGGTCCAGTGGGTAAGGACACTGCCTTGCAGTGCAAGGGGCGCCGGTTCGATCCCTGGCCTGAGAAGATCCCACGTGCCACTGAGTGTCCAATTACCGAGTCGGAGCTCTGGTGCCCATGCACCCAGAGCCGGCGCTCTGCGACAACAGAGGCCACCGCAATGGGAGGCCCACAGGAGCCAAAGAACAAAGACAGATGAAAATAGAGAAATGAAAGACCAATAAAAGTGGCCCGCCCATCCTGCTCCCTCCCCATCCTACCCCTCAAAAGATAAATAAATAAAATTAAAAAATATATATATTTCCTTGCATAAAGAGATGTCTGACTTAGATAAGGCACAACTGAGTTTTTTTTTTTTTTCAGCATATTTCATCATATTGAAAAAAAGCAGAAACAAACTATATACCTGGTCATTGCAGAACATGGTCACTTGCTTTCTCTGTCCTGTAAGTTCCTTATGAACTGCCTTGTGCTCTGAATCAGAGCCTGGTCTTGTGAATTGCCTGGGACAATTCCATGTTAGGAAAGGTGATGAAAGTAGAAGTCTAACTGTATTTCCACAAAGGCTAGTCCTCCTTTACAGTGCATGGAGCTCCTGCTACCATCAAATGAAGCCGAGTCAGGCTACCAGCTGATGAGAGACACATGAACTCCAGTCACCTGGCTGACAATCTGCAAACCATTCACATGAGCAAGGTTAAATTGCAGCATCCAACCACCAAACTATCAAACTATAATGCAAGAGAGAATCCAGCAAAAGTGAACTGAGGGAGCCCAATCCAGAATACTTGTGGAAATAAACTAAAAATTATGATCTAACTAAATGGTTGTAATTTTAGGTCACCTTGTTTTGAAGTGGTTTGTTACACAGTAAAAGCTACTCACACAAAAAAGTACAAACTAAAGGGCTTCCCTGGTGGTCCAGTGGGTAAGGACACCGCCTTGCAGTGCAAGGGGCGCCGGTTCGACCCCTGGCCTGGGAGGATCCCACGTGCAGCGGAGAGGCTGGACTGATGTGTCCAATTACCGAGCCGGACCTCTGGAGCGCATGCGCCCAGAGCCAGTGCTCTGCGATGACAGAGGCCACTGTGATGGGAGACCCACGCGGGCCAAAGAACAAGGAGGTATGAAAACAGATAAATGAAAAACCAATAGAAGTGGCCCGCCCGCCCACCTCCCTCCCTATCCTCCCCACAACGCCACCAAAAAAGAAAGAAAAAAAAAGTACAAACTAAACACCTTAGGGATTGCTTAACTGTATTGTGCAACATGCTGAAAATAGAAGGTTGCACAGAGAGTTAACAACTGCAAAGACAGATCTATAAACAACAGGATTGGTTATAAAAATAAAACTTAAGCACCATTATTTTTTTTCACTTAGAGTATATTTAATGGTGTCTCAGCTACTTTATGCATGTAAATACATTATATTCATAGGGCAAACTTCAAAAGTAGTAGTATTTTTATCTCTCTCATTGTATATAGGAAGAAATACAGAGCAAATCAGTTAAATAAGACAGATGATTAATTTGAACTCAGGCAGTCTGGCTATAGAAGCAGTACTTTCAACCATTATATGACTTATTGTGATAGATATTCAGAAAATATTGTAGAGTGAATAAAACAGGAAACAATATTATGTAAGTTAAAACCTAAATTTTTGTTTAAAAAAATTAATAGTCTATGCACACTAGACAAAGATAGAAAATGACATGAGTATGACTTTTCTGTTGTTACTGCTACAAATTACCATAAATCTAAGGTCTTAAATTGCAGCATCCAACCACCAAACTATCAAACTATAATGCAAGAGAGAATCCAGCAAAAGTGAACTGAGGGAGCCCAATCCAGAATACTTGTGGAAATAAACTAAAAATTATGATCTAACTAAATGGTTGTAATTTTAGGTCACCTTGTTTTGAAGTGGTTTGTTACACAGTAAAAGCTACTCACACAAAAAAGTACAAACTAAAGGGCTTCCCTGGTGGTCCAGTGGGTAAGGACACCGCCTTGCAGTGCAAGGGGCGCCGGTTCGACCCCTGGCCTGGGAGGATCCCACGTGCAGCGGAGAGGCTGGACTGATGTGTCCAATTACCGAGCCGGACCTCTGGAGCGCATGCGCCCAGAGCCAGTGCTCTGCGATGACAGAGGCCACTGTGATGGGAGACCCACGCGGGCCAAAGAACAAGGAGGTATGAAAACAGATAAATGAAAGACCAATAGAAGTGGCCCGCCCGCCCACCTCCCTCCCTATCCTCCCCCACAACGCCACCAAAAAAGAAAAAAAAAAAAAGTACAAACTAAACACCTTAGGGATTGCTTAACTGTATTGTGCAACATGCTGAAAATAGAAGGTTGCACAGAGAGTTAACAACTGCAAAGACAGATCTATAAACAACAGGATTGGTTATAAAAATAAAACTTAAGCACCATTATTTTTTTTCACTTAGAGTATATTTAATGGTGTCTCAGCTACTTTATGCATGTAAATACATTATATTCATAGGGCAAACTTCAAAAGTAGTAGTATTTTTATCTCTCTCATTGTATATAGGAAGAAATACAGAGCAAATCAGTTAAATAAGACAGATGATTAATTTGAACTCAGGCAGTCTGGCTATAGAAGCAGTACTTTCAACCATTATATGACTTATTGTGATAGATATTCAGAAAATATTGTAGAGTGAATAAAACAGGAAACAATATTATGTAAGTTAAAACCTAAATTTTTGTTTAAAAAAATTAATAGTCTATGCACACTAGACAAAGATAGAAAATGACATGAGTATGACTTTTCTGTTGTTACTGCTACAAATTACCATAAATCTAAGGTCTTAAATAACAGAGTTATTACAGTTCCATAGGTTAGGAATCCAGTATATGTCTCAACAGACTGAATTAAAAGTACTTGTAATCTTTTGTTTCTTTGGAAGAATGCAGCAGAGATTGTGGTTCCTGCCATTGCATCATGTTGGCAGAATTCAGTTCATTGAGGTTGTTGGACTGACATCCGTATTTCCTGACTGACTGTAAACTGGAAGTGCCTTCAAGTTCCTCGAGGCAGCTGAATTCTTTCTTTCCTGTTCCCTTTCTGCCATTTTCTGTCAGTGATGATGAGTTAACAGCTCCTCGTGCTACATCTCTCTGATAGGCTCTTCTTTTATTTTCCTTTTATGAGAATTCATATGGTTAGACTGGGCCCACCTATATAATCTAGGATTTTTTTTTTATATCAAGGTACTTAGCCCTAATCACATCTACAAAATACCTCTTACTGTATAAGTTAAGATAGTCTCAGTTTCCAGGGATCAGGACATGGGCATCTTTCAGTTCATTTTGGTTACTCAATCATGTCTGACCCTTTGTGACCCCAAGGACTGCAGCATGCTAGGAATCCCTGTCCTTCACTGTCTCCTGGAGCTTGCTCAAACTCATGTCCATTGTGTTGGTGATGCCGTCCAACCATCATATCATTTGTTGCTTTGGGGACTGTTATTCTGTCAAGTATATCTCATAAAGATACAAACCCCTAAGTTGCAATTGCTATTTCTGAATGATTCAGTTTTTTTTTTTTTTAAGTGGGTTTTGTTTGCATCTTTCTGTTTAAGAAAATTCTATGATATTTCCAAAGGGAAATTTACTTCAGTATTTGTGTAAGTAATATTTGTATTCAGATTTTTTTCCTGAAAAATATTTAGGGTATATTTTTCAAATATTCCAATTTCTATATGCTTTAAATATAAATAATATTATTTAATTTACATTGCTTAAATATCATATTATTTATTGCTCTAGACAAAACCATTGTGCCTTTTGGCATAAAATTTGACTTATTTTCACATCTACAGTATTTCTGGTTATATTGCTTTTAAGTTTTTCTGACTTTAAAAAAAAACATTTATTTATTTATTTATTTGGCTATGCTCAATCTTAGTTGCAGTATATGAGATCTAGTTCCCTGACCAGGGATAGAATCCAGGCCCCCTGCATTGTGAGTCTGTAGTCTTAGATACTGGACCACCGGTGAAGCCCCTATTTTGACTTTTTTATTAACCCATTATATAGTACTATCATTTATAAATTTCTCATGAATAAAGTTTGTCATCCTTCTTGAATATCTTTTTATTTCCTTCCAAAAGGACATTCTGAGTTCAGTTAGTTAAGCATTATAGAAGTTTTCAGAAAACAGTTTTCCTACTTTAGTATCTTAATTGATCAAATTAGCCAAAAATAGTTTCATCATCCAAACACAGGCCACAGATATTATTTTCTATTAAATTCAGCACAGGATAGAAAGCATTTGAGTCAGCAGTTGGTTAGAGTACAGATACAGTTTTTCTTAGTGTGGGACATCAAGATTTCATATTCTCTTTACACAAGTTGTAAATGCATAATTATCAAAAGAAAGCTCATCAGCATTGGTCCCAGACTATCTTATCTGGGGGACTGAATGTTACCTTCCCCTAGATAGCCTCTGGCAAACTTTACATACCTTTGACAGAGAGCTAGAAGCTCCATATTTTTAAGTTCCCAATGCATTAGTTATACCAGTAGTGTTAATTTTTATTTCAGCATCAATTTTACTTTTCATTTTTTATTTCTTTTTGCCAACTTTATTGATCATTTTCTGTACTGACTAAAGGTTTTATTTATTCTTTAGCCATTTTATAATAGAAGAAAATTTCATATATCACTTTTCTCTAAACTCTCCACTCTCTGTTATGACTTCTATGGATATATAGCAATCTTCAGTTGGTGCAAGTGTTCTGTACAAATTTTTAAACTTTGTGTTCTTATTTAATTATGGCTGCAACAGAATCAGAAGTCAAAACTGAGTTGTTGCTCAGTACCTTGACATATTTGGTAAGTATAAAAGTATTTGGTTAGTTATTGTTATATCAGAAACATTTACTTCATTTTTTTTTTTTTTTTGATGTGTAGTCACAAGTACACAAAAATAAGTTCTTTCAGAAATGCTCAGTAGAAGTGATGTAATAAGCAGTATTTCTTTGGGCATTCTCCTTGAAATCAGCGACAGCATTTTTTAACGCTACATGCTTGGAAAAGTATCAGTTTTCTTACTAAAGTCACTGATATCATTGTGTCAGTTGCTTCTCTAGTTGAACAATTGCTTGTTTTAGCCCTGGGTATATGGCCTGGTTCCAAATTGGGAAAGGAGTACATCAAGACTGTTTACTGTCACTTTGTTTATTTAACTTATATGCAGAGTAAACTATGCAGAACTTGGGCTGGATGAAGCTCAAGTTGGAATCAAGATTGTTGGAAGAAATATCAATAACCTCAGATAGGCAGATGACACCACCCTTATGGCAAAAGGTAAAGAGGAACTAAAGAGCCCCTTGATGAAGTTGAAAGAGTGAAAAAGCTGCTTAAAACTCAACATTCAAAAAATGAAGATCATAGTCTTTTCAGTTCTGTCACATCATGGAAAATAGATGGGTAAACAATGGAAACAGTGACAGACTTTATTTTCTTGGACTCTAAAATCACTGGGGATAGTGATTGCAAGTCATGAAATTAAAAGATGCTTACTCCTTGGAAGAAAAGCTATGACAAATGTAGACTGCATATTAAAAGGCAGAGACATTAGTTTGCCTACAAGGATTTGTATAATCAAAGCTATGGTTTTTCTAGTAGTCATGTATGGATGTAGAATCTGGACAAGAAAAAAGATTGAATGCTAAACAATTGATTCCTTCAAACTGTGGTGCTGGTGAAGACTCTTGAGAGTCTCTTGGACAACAAGGAGGTCAAATCAATCAATCCTGAAGGAAACCAACCATGAATATTCACTTGAAGGAATGATGCTGAAGCTGAAGTTCTAATACTTTGGCCACCTGATGCAAAGAGTCAACTCACTGGAAAAAAGATCTTGATGCTGGGGAAGACTGAAGGTTGGAAGAGAAAGGGATAACAGAGGATGAGATGATTGGATGGCATCACCAACTCAATGGACATGAGTTTGACCAAACTCTGGGAAATAGGGAGGAGAGCGAAGCCTGGTGTGCTGTAGTCTCTGGGGTCACAAATAATTGGACACAACTGAGCAACTGAACAACAACATATCAAAGACCTAAGTTCATTGGTTTGTATAACTGTCCAGCATTACAAAGAATGTTGAATCTCCTCTTGCTTTTTTATACCAGCTGAGTTCCCACTCTTCTGCCTTTAATTACCTAAGATCATATTGAAGCTCTTTTTTTTCCCAACTAATTAGAAATTTTTTTCTGTATCATATAAGACCAGGGAATTGTTCCGTTGAACAATTGCTTGTTTTATATGGCCTGGTTCCAAATTGGGAAAGGAGTACATCAAGACTGTTTACTGTCACTTTGTTTATTTAACTTATATGCAGAGTAAACTATGCAGAACTTGGGCTGGATGAAGCTCAAGTTGGAATCAAGATTGTTGGAAGAAATATCAATAACCTCAGATAGGCAGATGACACCACCCTTATGGCAAAAGGTAAAGAGGAACTAAAGAGCCCCTTGATGAAGTTGAAAGAGTGAAAAAGCTGCTTAAAACTCAACATTCAAAAAATGAAGATCATAGTCTTTTCAGTTCTGTCACATCATGGAAAATAGATGGGTAAACAATGGAAACAGTGACAGACTTTATTTTCTTGGACTCTAAAATCACTGGGGATAGTGATTGCAAGTCATGAAATTAAAAGATGCTTACTCCTTGGAAGAAAAGCTATGACAAATGTAGACTGCATATTAAAAGGCAGAGACATTAGTTTGCCTACAAGGATTTGTATAATCAAAGCTATGGTTTTTCTAGTAGTCATGTATGGATGTAGAATCTGGACAAGAAAAAAGATTGAATGCTAAACAATTGATTCCTTCAAACTGTGGTGCTGGTGAAGACTCTTGAGAGTCTCTTGGACAACAAGGAGGTCAAATCAATCAATCCTGAAGGAAACCAACCATGAATATTCACTTGAAGGAATGATGCTGAAGCTGAAGTTCTAATACTTTGGCCACCTGATGCAAAGAGTCAACTCACTGGAAAAAAGATCTTGATGCTGGGGAAGACTGAAGGTTGGAAGAGAAAGGGATAACAGAGGATGAGATGATTGGATGGCATCACCAACTCAATGGACATGAGTTTGACCAAACTCTGGGAAATAGGGGAGGAGAGCGAAGCCTGGTGTGCTGTAGTCTCTGGGGTCACAAATAATTGGACACAACTGAGCAACTGAACAACAACATATCAAAGACCTAAGTTCATTGGTTTGTATAACTGTCCAGCATTACAAAGAATGTTGAATCTCCTCTTGCTTTTTTATACCAGCTGAGTTCCCACTCTTCTGCCTTTAATTACCTAAGATCATATTGAAGCTCTTTTTTTTCCCAACTAATTAGAAATATTTCTGTATCTTGGGGAACCCTATGATTATGTGGCATTGATATAAAACCAGGGAAACTATTAACACTAGAGTAGATAACTGAGGAATCCTGGGAAATGGCAGTATGATGCCTCGCTACGAGTGTGTTTCCGAACTCTGTAACAATCACTAACATCTCTGTAATCAAATAGATTTTTAAGGTCTATTTGACAGTTAGGAAAGAAAGTGTGGCCCAGTATGATGAAAATAGTTACAAGGTGTCTTCCCTTAGATCAAATGGTGTCTGGGAGACTACAAGTAGAAAAACCCAGGGCATGCATTCATGAATAGAGATTGTGGAGAATCTTTTCCTTGAGCAAATCTATGAAGTATAGAAAGGTTGAAAATTAGTAAATCAGATAGATAGAAACCTCTCCAAATTTAAAGCTAGGAACATTCTAAAGTTTCTAGCCAACATTAGAAGGAGAAAAATTTTCTCTTACTTCCTGGACAAGGGCACTGACAGTTTCTAGCTCTAGCCTACAGAGAGGAAATCTAGTAATTCCTAACCCCTCTTAGGGGCCACTCAAGTTGGTACCTAAAGCCATGCTCTAAGGAGTTGTCAAAATCCTCTGACAATGTACCTGAAATGTTCTAGCAACCAAAAAAAGAAAGAAAGACATACTGAGCATCCAAACAGATAAATCATCAGAAAGTAGAAATTTTGGAAGAGAGAGGTAGCAATATGAACAAAAATGAGAGGAAGAGAAAGACAAGAAAGGGAGATTGATTTGAGAACTAAAAATAAAAACCAAAGTCAAACTTAGTAAACAGAAACTTTACATGAAAGGATACTGCAAGAAGAGGAAAGTTATTATTTCAACAAGGGAGAGGCACTATTGCAGTAGGGAGAGCATTCAGATCACAAGATCAGTAAATGTTTCAAAGATTTTCCTTTTGCATAATATATATTATATATATATGATATAAGTAACATATATGATATAAATTCTATAATATATTTGAGAATATATATTGTAGATTGCATTATATGTATATAATACATATGTAATATAATGGAAGTATATGTATTATGTCTATAAAATATCAGAAATGATCCTACTGGGTACAGAAAATAAATAGCTCTACTCTGCTTAAAATGATTTCTAAAAAAGGGAAAAATAGAAGTTTAGAGAATGTTACTGATGCATGATAGATAACAATATAAGAATTAATATTAAATATCACTACTAACATTACATTAATGTGAATTTAAATAAGATATTATAAGATATGATAAGTTGTATATATGTATTAAATATCATTAAGATTTATTAACATGATAAAGTACCTCACTGAGGCTATTCGGTGGACTCTGTTTTAATTATTTGCAGGTTCTTTAATTCTTATATTCCTACTCTTTATGAAAGAATTCTCTACTTTCTCTATCATTAATAAAATAAGGCAGAAATCTTGTAACAATAATGCTATGTAACAAACCAGTGCAAATCTCATTAGCTTAAAACAATAATCGTTACTTTTTTTTTTAATTAATTAATTTATTTATTTTGGGCGGGGGTTGGGTTGGGGAGGGAGGGGAGCGGGGGGGCCACTTCTATTAGTCTTTCATCTCTCCATTTTCATCCGGCTTTGTTCTTTGGCTCCGTGGGCCTCCCATCGCGGTGGTGTCTGTTGTCGCAGAGCACCGGCTCTGGGTACATGCGCTCCAGAGCTCCGGCTCGGCAATTGGACACATCGGTCCAGCCACTCTGCGGCACGTGGGATCTTCCCAGGCCAGGGATCAAACCGGCGCCCCTTGCACTGCAAAACTTACATGAAAAGGAAAAAATACAATATGAACAAAAATGAAGAGGAAAGATTATTGAGAACTAAATAAAAACCAAAGTCAAACTTAGTAAACAGAAACTTTACATGAAAGGATACTGCAAGAAGAGGAAAGTTATTATTTCAACAAGGGAGAGGCACTATTGCAGTAGGGAGAGCATTCAGATCACAAGATCAGTAAATGTTTCAAAGATTTTCCTTTTGCATAATATATATTATATATATATGATATAAGTAACATATATGATATAAATTCTATAATATATTTGAGAATATATATTGTAGATTGCATTATATGTATATAATACATATGTAATATAATGGAAGTATATGTATTATGTCTATAAAATATCAGAAATGATCCTACTGGGTACAGAAAATAAATAGCTCTACTCTGCTTAAAATGATTTCTAAAAAAGGGAAAAATAGAAGTTTAGAGAATGTTACTGATGCATGATAGATAACAATATAAGAATTAATATTAAATATCACTACTAACATTACATTAATGTGAATTTAAATAAGATATTATAAGATATGATAAGTTGTATATATGTATTAAATATCATTAAGATTTATTAACATGATAAAGTACCTCACTGAGGCTATTCGGTGGACTCTGTTTTAATTATTTGCAGGTTCTTTAATTCTTATATTCCTACTCTTTATGAAAGAATTCTCTACTTTCTCTATCATTAATAAAATAAGGCAGAAATCTTGTAACAATAATGCTATGTAACAAACCAGTGCAAATCTCATTAGCTTAAAACAATAATCGTTACTTTTTTTTTTAATTAATTAATTTATTTATTTTGGGCGGGGGTTGGGTTGGGGAGGGAGGGGAGCGGGCGGGCCACTTCTATTAGTCTTTCATCTCTCCATTTTCATCCGTCTTTGTTCTTTGGCTCCCGTGGGCCTCCCATCGCGGTGGTGTCTGTTGTCGCAGAGCACCGGCTCTGGGTACATGCGCTCCAGAGCTCCGGCTCGGCAATTGGACACATCGGTCCAGCCACTCTGCGGCACGTGGGATCTTCCCAGGCCAGGGATCAAACCGGCGCCCCTTGCACTGCAAGGCGGTGTCCTTACCCACTGGACCACCAGGGGAAGCCCAATCGTTACTTTTATGTATCTGAGTTTCCATTGATGGTTGACTGGTCTAGACCTGACTTAGCCACAGTGTCCAGGTTTAGCTCAGATCTGCTTTACGTGTCTTCTTTTTTTTGTTTGTCTTTGATCTTTGGAGAGACAAGGTTTTATATATACATACATATATATGTATATATATATATATATATATTGTTGGTTTTGGTTTTAGCTTTGGCCTCTTTTATTGGTTGTTTATTTATTTTCATCCATCTTTTATTCTTTGGCCTGTGTGAGCCTTCCATTGCAGTGGACTCTCCTGTTGGAAAGCACAGGCCATCTAGGTGCAAGTGCTCCAGAGTGCTGACTCATAATTGGAGACACAAGTCCAGCTGCTCCGTGGCATGTGGGATCTTCTCGGGCCAGGGATTGAACACGTGCTCCTTGTACTGCAAGGCAGATTCTCTACCCACTGGACCACCAAGGAAGTACCGATGAACAGGTTTTTAGAGTTTATAGAGAATGTTCTGTACTGAAGTCAACCCTCAATGTTTTTCTCGGAATTTTACAACTGATTTCATATTTCATATCATCAGTGTTATGGAAGAAGCCATGATCTAACTCTAGAGTTACTATAGTGTATGCTACAGAGTTGTGTCTGACCCTTTGCGACTCCATGGACTGTAGTGCACCAAGCTTCTCTGTCCATTGATTTCTCCAGGCAAAAATACTGGAGTGGGTTGTCATTCCCTTCTCCAGGGGATCTTCCCAACTCAGCGACTGAACACAGGTCTCCTTCATTGCAGGCAGATTCTTTACCATCTGAGCCACCAGAGAAGCTTAGAATATTAAAACTGACTTCATATTATCAATATTATGGAAGAAGCCCAACAATTTAACTAGTTACGTATTTTCATTACACCTGCTTGCATGTGCACATTGTAAATAATTATGGCATAGCTATAATTATTCAAAGAAGTGTTTCTATCTTCATATCTTCCACCCTTTAGGTCTCTGGTTGACATTTTAAATCGGTCATGCGCCAGAGCTCCGGCTCGGCAATTGGACACATCGGTCCAGCCACTCTGCGGCACGTGGGATCTTCCCAGGCCAGGGATCAAACCGGCGCCCCTTGCACTGCAAGGCGGTGTCCTTACCCACTGGACCACCAGGGGAAGCCCAATCGTTACTTTTATGTATCTGAGTTTCCATTGATGGTTGACTGGTCTAGACCTGACTTAGCCACAGTGTCCAGGTTTAGCTCAGATCTGCTTTACGTGTCTTCTTTTTTTTGTTTGTCTTTGATCTTTGAGAGACAAGGTTTTATATATACATACATATATATGTATATATATATATATATATATTGTTGGTTTTGGTTTTAGCTTTGGCCTCTTTTATTGGTTGTTTATTTATTTTCATCCATCTTTTATTCTTTGGCCTGTGTGAGCCTTCCATTGCAGTGGACTCTCCTGTTGGAAAGCACAGGCCATCTAGGTGCAAGTGCTCCAGAGTGCTGACTCATAATTGGAGACACAAGTCCAGCTGCTCCGTGGCATGTGGGATCTTCTCGGGCCAGGGATTGAACACGTGCTCCTTGTACTGCAAGGCAGATTCTCTACCCACTGGACCACCAAGGAAGTACCGATGAACAGGTTTTTAGAGTTTATAGAGAATGTTCTGTACTGAAGTCAACCCTCAATGTTTTTCTCGGAATTTTACAACTGATTTCATATTTCATATCATCAGTGTTATGGAAGAAGCCATGATCTAACTCTAGAGTTACTATAGTGTATGCTACAGAGTTGTGTCTGACCCTTTGCGACTCCATGGACTGTAGTGCACCAAGCTTCTCTGTCCATTGATTTCTCCAGGCAAAAATACTGGAGTGGGTTGTCATTCCCTTCTCCAGGGGATCTTCCCAACTCAGCGACTGAACACAGGTCTCCTTCATTGCAGGCAGATTCTTTACCATCTGAGCCACCAGAGAAGCTTAGAATATTAAAACTGACTTCATATTATCAATATTATGGAAGAAGCCCAACAATTTAACTAGTTACGTATTTTCATTACACCTGCTTGCATGTGCACATTGTAAATAATTATGGCATAGCTATAATTATTCAAAGAAGTGTTTCTATCTTCATATCTTCCACCCTTTAGGTCTCTGGTTGACATTTTAAATAGAATTGAAGTCTGATCCAATTTCTACTGATTATAAGATAAAGGATGTCATGGAGGATGAATTCCAACATGACAGCTATTAAATTAATCTATTGTGTCAAGATGAAGTTCTTTTATACAAAATAAATATCAGGACATAAATTTTATTGCTTCAAACACTTCTTTATTATCAAGTCTTAAATGATTCTTCAAAAATATTTATGAGAGGTAAAACCATCTGCTGATCATTAGGAATAAGTCTTAGAGAATATTTTTGAGCAGAGTGTTCAAATTATATGAGTTTTAATATTCTATCCTTGAAATTAGGATAAACTTATGTACTCTTTGAAGCTTGATTAACTGAATTATTCTATAGATTTTTAAACATTTGATTACTTGTTATGTTTTAAAGAACTAGTTGTAAGTGTGTGTGTAGATAGAAAAAAATTCTCTGTCAAAAAGCCAAAAATAGAGCCGCCGGAACCCGCATGCCGCGAGGAGCCGCCGGAACCCGCCCGCCGCGAGGCGCCGCGAGGCGCCGCGAGGCGGGTAAGTTCAGCCACTCCAACTGGAGGGCTTGCTGAACAGAGAGAGGAAGTCGTCCACGGGTTGCTGACCAGGGACCGGGCACGAGTTGGACGGGAAAGCTCGCGTCCGCCTTTGGTACTTAACACATAACCGGCAGTGCGCGTGTGCCAGTGGCGGAGGAGCCTGCGCTCCCCTAGAGCTGCAGCAGCAGCGGAGGAAGCCGGGGAAAGAGCAGGGATTGGAGACTACAGCGGGTGCGAGGTCGAGCCGGGGCGCCGCCCTCCAACACGGGACTGCGCGCTGCGGCCTCCGCCCAACTGACTGGGATCAGCCCACCGTTCCGGCCAGCACCCAGTATGGCAGCAAAGCCCTCATTTTGCTGAACACAAAAACAGAAACCAGAGCAACCGGCACTATAAGGGAAAGACTACACCAACAAGACACCACCATCAAGAGCAGATTGGTTTCCAACAGGCAGATGTGAAGATAAAAACCAAGGACAGAATTTAACTTTTTTTTTAAATTTTTTTTCTTTTTCTTTTTTCATTTTTTTCTGCTTGTTTGTGGTGGACTATTTTGCTTATTCAATTGATTGGTTTGGGGTTTATTAGTTTCTTTGTTTTTTGGGTTTTTTCATGTTTGTTTGTTTTTTGGGTTTTTTTTTTTTGTAGTTTTCATTTGTTGATTTATTCTATGTGTTTTTTCTTTGTTTTTCGGTCTCTTATTAATTTTTTCTGCTCTTTTAATTTTTAACTTTCTTTTGACTTTTATTATATTTTTTTTAACTTTAATTTTAATTCTTGAAAACCACTAATTCTCTTTTCTCTTTCCTCTTTCCCACTGCTTTCTTTCTCTATATTCTAAATGTAAAACATCTTCCTAGCTACCAGTATCCTCTAGATAAATTATTTCCTATCTTTCTGTCTCCACTATTCACTTCCAAACACACTAAACAGTACACACACTAATCTTTGCTACCTAATCCTATAAAATACTTCCAAGACAAATCTTTTCCTTTTTATTACTTATAGACTCTCCTCCTTGTCACCCCGAGCACATGTCCTAATTTAAAATTGCTCTTATTGTAATTATCCAAGCCAGGACCTTGTGCTAGATCTATTATACAGGCACTATTTTAATTCATTCAAAGCTTAACGGGCATGTATCATCTGTGATTGCATGAGTTGCTAGAAAGATTTCCGGCGCCTTATCTCTGTAAAACTGGTCAGTTGTGGGGATTGCTGTATATGTATGTATATCTTAGGATTATGTTAGAAAACATCTGCATGCTTTTATGACTGTCACCCATCAGGGATGCACCTCTTGTTCCTCAGATGCTAGTGTTTGAACTAGTATCACGGAACACCACAGCAAACCAGACATAGAGACCACACCCCCTGACCAATCATCAAACCAAGGATCCTCGAAGCGGAAGCCCGGATTCCAAGACGCCACACTGATTATCAAAGAACATACAACACTAAAGATTATTCATCTGTAAACAAGGTCTATCACCACCCAAGACACAAACCACTGAACCCTTCTACAAGGACAGAAACCCAAAGGAAGGGAGAATTCAACCAAGAAGCCTGGTGGGAATAAGAACTCCATACACACAGACACACACAAAGAAACAAAAATTAACCTAATGATGAAACGTCAGAGAAACACTGTACAAATGAAGGACCAAGCTAGAGAAACACCACTTCAAATGACAGAGGAGGAGATAGACAAGCTATCTGAAAGAGAATTCAGAAAAACTATACTAATGAGGATGCAAAACACCGAAAACAGAATATTAGAGGAAATTAGTGCATTGAGAAAAGACATGCAAATATTAATTTTTTCTGCTCTTTTAATTTTTAACTTTCTTTTGACTTTTATTATATTTTTTTTAACTTTAATTTTAATTCTTGAAAACCACTAATTCTCTTTTCTCTTTCCTCTTTCCCACTGCTTTCTTTCTCTATATTCTAAATGTAAAACATCTTCCTAGCTACCAGTATCCTCTAGATAAATTATTTCCTATCTTTCTGTCTCCACTATTCACTTCCAAACACACTAAACAGTACACACACTAATCTTTGCTACCTAATCCTATAAAATACTTCCAAGACAAATCTTTTCCTTTTTATTACTTATAGACTCTCCTCCTTGTCACCCCGAGCACATGTCCTAATTTAAAATTGCTCTTATTGTAATTATCCAAGCCAGGACCTTGTGCTAGATCTATTATACAGGCACTATTTTAATTCATTCAAAGCTTAACGGGCATGTATCATCTGTGATTGCATGAGTTGCTAGAAAGATTTCGCGCCTTATCTCTGTAAAACTGGTCAGTTGGGGGGATTGCTGTATATGTATGTATATCTTAGGATTATGTTAGAAAACATCTGCATGCTTTTATGACTGTCACCCATCAGGGATGCACCTCTTGTTCCTCAGATGCTAGTGTTTGAACTAGTATCACGGAACACCACAGCAAACCAGACATAGAGACCACACCCCCTGACCAATCATCAAACCAAGGATCCTCGAAGCGGAAGCCCGGATTCCAAGACGCCACACTGATTATCAAAGAACATACAACACTAAAGATTATTCATCTGTAAACAAGGTCTATCACCACCCAAGACACAAACCACTGAACCCTTCTACAAGGACAGAAACCCAAAGGAAGGGAGAATTCAACCAAGAAGCCTGGTGGGAATAAGAACTCCATACACACAGACACACACAAAGAAACAAAAATTAACCTAATGATGAAACGTCAGAGAAACACTGTACAAATGAAGGACCAAGCTAGAGAAACACCACTTCAAATGACAGAGGAGGAGATAGACAAGCTATCTGAAAGAGAATTCAGAAAAACTATACTAATGAGGATGCAAAACACCGAAAACAGAATATTAGAGGAAATTAGTGCATTGAGAAAAGACATGCAGGAAATGAAAAATAAGCAAATAGAGACCACCAACTCAATTGCTGAACTCAAAAATACTATAGAAGCTCTCAACAGTAGAGTATCAGAGGCCGAAGAACGGATAAGTGAGCTGGAAGACAGAATGGTGGAAATAAGTGCTGTAGAACAGAACAAAGCCCAAAGAATTAAAAGAACTGAGGATAGCCTCAGAGATCTATGGGACAATATTAAACGCACCAACATTAGAATTATAGGAGTTCCAGAAGAAGAAGAAGAGAAGAAAGACTATGAAAAAATTCTTGAAAAGATTATAGTTGAAAACTTCCCCAGCATGGGAAAGGAGATAGTCAACCAAGTCCAGGAAGCACAAAGAGTTCCATACAGAAGAAACCCCAGAAGAAACACACCAAGGCACATACTAATCAAACTAACGCAGACTAAATATAAAGACAGATTACTAAAAGCAGCTAGGAGCAAACAACAAATAACATATAAAGGAAACCCCATACGTTTAACTGCGGATCTCTCAACAGAAACCCTACAGGCCAGAAGAGAATGGCAAGATACATTTAAACGGCTAAAAGAGAATAACCTGCAAACACGAATTCTCTACCCAGCAAGAATCTCATTCAGAATCGATGGTGAAGTCAAAAGCTTCACAGACAAGCAAAAACTAAAAGAATTCTGTACCACAAAACCAGCCCTACAACAAGTGTTAAAGGGCCTGATATAGCCAATAAATACAAGAGTAGGAGAAGCCTTACAAATCAAACCCCAAATTTCTAAGATGACAATAGGAACATTTGTATCAATAATTACTTTGACCGTAAATGGACTAAATGCTCCAACCAAACGACACAGGCTGGCTGAATGGATCCAGAAGGAAGACCCATATATATGCTGTTTACAAGAGACCCACTTCAGACCTAGAGACACTCATAGACTGAAAGTGAAAGGCTGGAAAAAGATATTTCATGCAAATGGAAATCAAAAGAAAGGAGGAGATAGACAAGCTATCTGAAAGAGAATTCAGAAAAACTATACTAATGAGGATGCAAAACACCGAAAACAGAATATTAGAGGAAATTAGTGCATTGAGAAAAGACATGCAGGAAATGAAAAATAAGCAAATAGAGACCACCAACTCAATTGCTGAACTCAAAAATACTATAGAAGCTCTCAACAGTAGAGTATCAGAGGCCGAAGAACGGATAAGTGAGCTGGAAGACAGAATGGTGGAAATAAGTGCTGTAGAACAGAACAAAGCCCAAAGAATTAAAAGAACTGAGGATAGCCTCAGAGATCTATGGGACAATATTAAACGCACCAACATTAGAATTATAGGAGTTCCAGAAGAAGAAGAAGAGAAGAAAGACTATGAAAAAATTCTTGAAAAGATTATAGTTGAAAACTTCCCCAGCATGGGAAAGGAGATAGTCAACCAAGTCCAGGAAGCACAAAGAGTTCCATACAGAAGAAACCCCAGAAGAAACACACCAAGGCACATACTAATCAAACTAACGCAGACTAAATATAAAGACAGATTACTAAAAGCAGCTAGGAGCAAACAACAAATAACATATAAAGGAAACCCCATACGTTTAACTGCGGATCTCTCAACAGAAACCCTACAGGCCAGAAGAGAATGGCAAGATACATTTAAACGGCTAAAAGAGAATAACCTGCAAACACGAATTCTCTACCCAGCAAGAATCTCATTCAGAATCGATGGTGAAGTCAAAAGCTTCACAGACAAGCAAAAACTAAAAGAATTCTGTACCACAAAACCAGCCCTACAACAAGTGTTAAAGGGCCTGATATAGCCAATAAATACAAGAGTAGGAGAAGCCTTACAAATCAAACCCCAAATTTCTAAGATGACAATAGGAACATTTGTATCAATAATTACTTTGACCGTAAATGGACTAAATGCTCCAACCAAACGACACAGGCTGGCTGAATGGATCCAGAAGGAAGACCCATATATATGCTGTTTACAAGAGACCCACTTCAGACCTAGAGACACTCATAGACTGAAAGTGAAAGGCTGGAAAAAAATATTTCATGCAAATGGAAATCAAAAGAAAGCTGGAGTAGCAATCCTTATATCAGACAAAATAGACTTTAAAGTAAAGAAGATTCTAAGAGACAAGGCAGGTCACTACATCATGATTAAGGGATCTATCCAAGAGGAAGACATAACAGTCATGAATATCTATGCACCCAACACAGGGGCACCTCAATACGTAAGACAGGTACTTTCAGACATAAAAGAAGAAATCAACAATAACACAATAATACTAGGAGACTTTAACACTCCTCTCACACCAATGGACAGATCAACAAAACAGAAAATTAATAAAGAAACACAAGCCTTAAATGCCACACTGGAAAAGATGGACCTCATCGATATCTTTAGGACATTCCATCCAAAAGCAGAAGAATACACTTTCTTCTCAAGTGCTCACGGAACATTCTCCAGGATAGATTCCATCTTGGGCCACAAATCTAACCTCAGTCTGTTCAAGAAAACCGAAATTATATCAGCCATCTTCTCGGACCACAATTCAATGAGACTGGAGATCAACTACCAGAAAAAAACCCCTAAAAACAGAAACACATGGAGATTAAACAATACATACCTAAAAAACCAAGTGATCATTGAGGAAATCAAAGGAGAAATTAAACAATTCCTAGAAGAAAATGACAATGAACACACGACCGTGCAAAACCTATGGGATACTGCAAAAGCAGATCTAAGAGGAAATTTATAGCGATACAATCCCACCTCAAGAACCTAGGAAAATATGAAGCAGATGACCTAACCCTCCGAAATACTGCAAAAGCAGATCTAAGCAAAACTAAAAGAATTCTGTACCACAAAACCAGCCCTACAACAAGTGTTAAAGGGCCTGATATAGCCAATAAATACAAGAGTAGGAGAAGCCTTACAAATCAAACCCCAAATTTCTAAGATGACAATAGGAACATTTGTATCAATAATTACTTTGACCGTAAATGGACTAAATGCTCCAACCAAACGACACAGGCTGGCTGAATGGATCCAGAAGGAAGACCCATATATATGCTGTTTACAAGAGACCCACTTCAGACCTAGAGACACTCATAGACTGAAAGTGAAAGGCTGGAAAAAGATATTTCATGCAAATGGAAATCAAAAGAAAGCTGGAGTAGCAATCCTTATATCAGACAAAATAGACTTTAAAGTAAAGAAGATTCTAAGAGACAAGGCAGGTCACTACATCATGATTAAGGGATCTATCCAAGAGGAAGACATAACAGTCATGAATATCTATGCACCCAACACAGGGGCACCTCAATACGTAAGACAGGTACTTTCAGACATAAAAGAAGAAATCAACAATAACACAATAATACTAGGAGACTTTAACACTCCTCTCACACCAATGGACAGATCAACAAAACAGAAAATTAATAAAGAAACACAAGCCTTAAATGCCACACTGGAAAAGATGGACCTCATCGATATCTTTAGGACATTCCATCCAAAAGCAGAAGAATACACTTTCTTCTCAAGTGCTCACGGAACATTCTCCAGGATAGATTCCATCTTGGGCCACAAATCTAACCTCAGTCTGTTCAAGAAAACCGAAATTATATCAGCCATCTTCTCGGACCACAATTCAATGAGACTGGAGATCAACTACCAGAAAAAAACCCCTAAAAACAGAAACACATGGAGATTAAACAATACATACCTAAAAAACCAAGTGATCATTGAGGAAATCAAAGGAGAAATTAAACAATTCCTAGAAGAAAATGACAATGAACACACGACCGTGCAAAACCTATGGGATACTGCAAAAGCAGATCTAAGAGGGAAATTTATAGCGATACAATCCCACCTCAAGAACCTAGGAAAATATGAAGCAGATGACCTAACCCTCCGCTTAAAACAGTTGGAGAAAGAAGAACAAAAACATCCCAAAGCCAGCAGAAGAAGAGAAATCATAAAGATCAGAGCAGAAATAAATGAGAAAGAAACAAAAGAAACAATAGTAAAGATAAATAAAACAAAAAGCTGGTTCTTTGAAAAGGTAAACAAAATTGACAAGCCACTGGCCAGACTCATTAAGAAAAAGAGAGAGAAGAACCAGATCAACAAAATCAAAAACGAAAAAGGGGAGATTACAACAGATAATGCAGAAATCCAAAGGACTCTAAGAGACTATTATGAGCACCTCTATGGCAACAAACTGGACAACTTGGAAGAAATGGACAGTTTCTTGGACAGGATTAATCTCCCAAGACTGAGCCAGGAAGAAACAGAAACTTTGAACAACCCAATCACAAGCTCAGAAATCGAATTTGTGATTAAAAATCTACCCAAAAATAAAAGCCCAGTACCAGATGGCTTCACAGCCGAATTCTACCAAACATTTAAAGAAGAGCTAATGCCTGTCCTTCTAAAACTCTTCCAAACAATTGCACAGGAAGGAAAACTCCCAAACACATTCTACGAGGCCACCATCACCCTGATACTCAAACCAGGCAAAGACAACACAAAAAAGGAAAACTATAGGCCAATTTCACTGATGAACTTAGATGCCAAGATCCTCAACAAAATCCTAGCAAACAGAATTCAACGACATGTCAAAAAACTCATACATTATGATCATGTTGGGTTCATCCCAGGCATGCAAGTCTTCTTCAACATCCGCAAATCAATCAACGTGATACACCATATCAACAAGTTGAAAGACAAAAATCACATGATCATTTCAATAGACGCAGAAAAAGCCTTTGACAAAGTACAACATCCATTTATGATCAAAACTCTTCAGAAAATGGGCATAGAAGGAACCTATCTCAACATAATAAAAGCCATCTATGAGAAGCCTACAGCGAACATTATTGTTAATGGTGAAAAACTGAAAGCATTCCCTTTAAGATCAGGAACAAGACAAGGGTGCCCACTTTCACCACTGCTATTCAACATAGTCCTGGAAGTCCTAGCAACAGCAATAAGAGAAGAGAAAGAAATCAAAGGAATCCAGATTGGAAAGGAAGAAGTCAAGCTCTCTCTTTTTGCAGACGACATGATATTATACATAGAAAATCCCAAAGACACGGTTACAAAGCTACTAGAACTAATCAATGAATTCAGCAAAGTTGCAGGATATAAAGTCAACACACAGAAGTCACTGGCATTCCTATACACAAATAATGAAAAATCAGAAAATGAAATCAAAGAGGCAATCCCCTTCACCACTGCAACCAAAAGAATCAAATATCTAGGAATAAACCTACCCAAAGAAACAAAAGAATTGTACACAGAAAATTACAAGACACTCATGAGAGACATTAAAGAAGACTTAAACAGATGGAGAGATATTCCATGTTCCTGGATTGGAAGAATCAATATTGTGAAAATGACCATACTTCCAAATATCATCTACAGATTCAATGCAATACCTATTCAACTACCACTGACATTTTTCACAGAACTAGACCAAATAATAACACAGTTCATATGGAAACACAGAAGACCTCGAATAGCCAAAGCAATCCTGAGGAAGAAGAATGGAGTTGGAGGGATCAGCCTCCCTAACTTCAGACTCTACTACAAAGCAACAGTTATCAAGACAGTATGGTACTGGCACAAAAACAGAACTGTAGATCAATGGAACAAGATTGAGAACCCAGAGATCAACCCACACACCTATGGGTACCTTATTTTTGATAAAGGAGGAGAAACTATAAAATGGGACAAAGACAGCCTCTTTAACAAGTGGTGCTGGGAGAATTGGACAGCTACATGAAAAAGGAAAACTATAGGCTTTTGCCAAGATCAAAAATCCTAGCAAACAGAATTCAACGACATGTCAAAAAACTCATACATTATGATCATGTTGGGTTCATCCCAGGCATGCAAGTCTTCTTCAACATCCGCAAATCAATCAACGTGATACACCATATCAACAAGTTGAAAGACAAAAATCACATGATCATTTCAATAGACGCAGAAAAAGCCTTTGACAAAGTACAACATCCATTTATGATCAAAACTCTTCAGAAAATGGGCATAGAAGGAACCTATCTCAACATAATAAAAGCCATCTATGAGAAGCCTACAGCGAACATTATTGTTAATGGTGAAAAACTGAAAGCATTCCCTTTAAGATCAGGAACAAGACAAGGGTGCCCACTTTCACCACTGCTATTCAACATAGTCCTGGAAGTCCTAGCAACAGCAATAAGAGAAGAGAAAGAAATCAAAGGAATCCAGATTGGAAAGGAAGAAGTCAAGCTCTCTCTTTTTGCAGACGACATGATATTATACATAGAAAATCCCAAAGACACGGTTACAAAGCTACTAGAACTAATCAATGAATTCAGCAAAGTTGCAGGATATAAAGTCAACACACAGAAGTCACTGGCATTCCTATACACAAATAATGAAAAATCAGAAAATGAAATCAAAGAGGCAATCCCCTTCACCACTGCAACCAAAAGAATCAAATATCTAGGAATAAACCTACCCAAAGAAACAAAAGAATTGTACACAGAAAATTACAAGACACTCATGAGAGACATTAAAGAAGACTTAAACAGATGGAGAGATATTCCATGTTCCTGGATTGGAAGAATCAATATTGTGAAAATGACCATACTTCCAAATATCATCTACAGATTCAATGCAATACCTATTCAACTACCACTGACATTTTTCACAGAACTAGACCAAATAATAACACAGTTCATATGGAAACACAGAAGACCTCGAATAGCCAAAGCAATCCTGAGGAAGAAGAATGGAGTTGGAGGGATCAGCCTCCCTAACTTCAGACTCTACTACAAAGCAACAGTTATCAAGACAGTATGGTACTGGCACAAAAACAGAACTGTAGATCAATGGAACAAGATTGAGAACCCAGAGATCAACCCACACACCTATGGGTACCTTATTTTTGATAAAGGAGGAGAAACTATAAAATGGGACAAAGACAGCCTCTTTAACAAGTGGTGCTGGGAGAATTGGACAGCTACATGCAAAAAAATGAAATTGGAACACTCCCTGACACCATACACTAAGATCAACTCAAAATGGATTAAAGACCTCAATGTAAGACCAGAAACCATCAGACTCATAGACGCGAACATAGGGAAAACCCTCAAGGACATCAATCAAAGCAAGATCTTCTCTGACCCACCAACTAAAATAGCAGAACTGAAAAGAAAAATGAACATATGGGACCTTATGAAACTTAAAAGCTTTTGTACAGCAAAAGAAATTACAAAAAAGTTCAACAGACACCCCACAGAGTGGGAGAAAATCATAGCAAATGAAACAACAGACAAAGAATTAATCTCCAAAATCTACAAGCAACTCAGACAACTCAGCACAGGGAAAATGAGCAGCCCAATCAAAAAATGGGAAAAAGATCTAAAGAGACGCCTCTCCAAAGAGGACATACAGATGGCCCAAAACCACATGAAACGATGCTCAACCTCGCTTATTATCAGAGAAATGCAAATTAAAACCACAATGAGATACCACCTCACACCTGTCAGAATGGCCATCATCAACAAATTGACAGACAACAAATGCTGGATAGGGTGTGGAGAAAAGGTAACCCTCTTGCATTGCTGGTGGGAATGTAAATTGATACAACCTCTATGGAAGACAATATGGAGATTCCTTAAAAAACTAAAAATAGAAGCACCCTATGACCCAGCAATCTCACTATTAGGCCTATATCCTGATGAAATCAAAACTGAAAGAGGCACCTGTACCCCAATGTTCATTGCAGCTCTCTATACAATAGCCATAACATGGAAGCAACCTAGATGTCCATCGACAAATGAATGGATCCAGAAGCTCGGGTACATATATACAATGGAATATTACTCAGCTGTTAAAAGAAATGCAGAAGACTCAGTCCTAATGAGGTGGCTGGCTCTAGAACCTATCATAAAAAGTGAAGTAAGTCAAAAAGAGAAAGACAAGTATAGTATACTAACTCATATATATGGGATCTAGTAAGATGGTCATGATAACACACGCAGTGAACTCATGAAAAAACAGAGAACAGACATAAAGACATTGTGGAGACCGAACAGTGGGAGGGAGTAACATGGAAACCTATACTGTCATGTGTAGAAAAGATAGCTATTGTCATTGTACTAGGGGAATAGGAGTACCTACAACCACTTGGAGCGATGGCCTGGAGGGATGGGAGGGGGGGAACTGGGTGGGGGGGGGTCAAGGGATATGCATATGAATGATCTGGGAACATACATGTACAAAAATAAATAATAAATAAATAAATAAATAAATAAATAAATAAATAAATAAAAAAGCCAAAAATAAAATACTTACTGATGGTTTTATAACATTTTGAAGAAACGGTCATAAGGTTTTTCTTACAGATTTATTTATTTATTTATTTTTGGGCGGGGGTCGGGTTGGGGAAGGAAGGGGGGCGGGCGGACCACTTCTATTGGTCTTTCATTTCTCTATTTTCATCCGTCTTTGTTCTTTGGCCTGCGTGGGCCTCCCATCGCAGTGGCCTCTGTTGTCGCAGAGTCCCACTCTGGGCACATGCGCTCTAGAGCTCCGGCTCGGTGATTGGACACATCAGTGCAGCCGCTCTGCAGCACGTGGGATCTTCCCAGGCCAGGGATTGAACCGGCGCCCCTTGCACTGCAAGGCGGTGTCCTTACCCACTGGACCACCAGGGGAAGATCCATAAGGTTTTGCTTGATTCAGCATTTATAAAATATATAATATTGATTACATAAAATATTTATAGTGAATTCAGATAAGTACATTATCCTAAAATATGGCATTTATTGTCAAGATAAAATTTATTTAACACATTTTTAAAGGTTCACTACACATAAATTATTATTCAAAGGATAATGAGCAACTGGCCATTCTGAAGTATCACTGCTTTTTTGTTTTGTTTGGGAACTTGTATTTTTGTGCTTTTATGCAAGATTTTCTTTTAAGTGATCATTACCCAGAACGGTGCCAAAATGTATCTGTTGAATAAATGCATGCATGAACAGAGGCAAAAGACAAAAAGAAAAAAAAAGAATGAGGTGGCTGGCTCTAGAACCTATCATAAAGTGAAGTAGTCAAAAGAAAGACAAGTATAGTATACTAACTCATATATATGGGATCTAGTAAGATGGTCATGATAACACACGCAGTGAACTCATGAAAAAACAGAGAATAGACATAAAGACATTGTGGAGACCGAACAGTGGGAGGGAGTAACATGGAAACCTATACTGTCATGTGTAGAAAAGATAGCTATTGTCATTGTACTAGGGGAATAGGAGTACCTACAACCACTTGGAGCGATGGCCTGGAGGGATGGGAGGGGGGGAACTGGGTGGGGGGAGGGTCAAGGGATATGCATATGAATGATCTGGGAACATACATGTACAAAAATAAATAATAAATAAATAAATAAATAAATAAATAAATAAATAAATAAAAAAGCCAAAAATAAAATACTTACTGATGGTTTTATAACATTTTGAAGAAACGGTCATAAGGTTTTTCTTACAGATTTATTTATTTATTTATTTTTTGGGCGGGGGTCGGGTTGGGGAGGGAGGGGGGCGGGCGGACCACTTCTATTGGTCTTTCATTTCTCTATTTTCATCCGTCTTTGTTCTTTGGCCTGCGTGGGCCTCCCATCGCAGTGGCCTCTGTTGTCGCAGAGTCCCACTCTGGGCACATGCGCTCTAGAGCTCCGGCTCGGTGATTGGACACATCAGTGCAGCCGCTCTGCAGCACGTGGGATCTTCCCAGGCCAGGGATTGAACCGGCGCCCCTTGCACTGCAAGGCGGTGTCCTTACCCACTGGACCACCAGGGGAAGATCCATAAGGTTTTGCTTGATTCAGCATTTATAAAATATATAATATTGATTACATAAAATATTTATAGTGAATTCAGATAAGTACATTATCCTAAAATATGGCATTTATTGTCAAGATAAAATTTATTTAACACATATTTAAAGGTTCACTACACATAAATTATTATTCAAAGGATAATGAGCAACTGGCCATTCTGAAGTATCACTGCTTTTTTGTTTTGTTTGGGAACTTGTATTTTTGTGCTTTTATGCAAGATTTTCTTTTAAGTGATCATTACCCAGAACGGTGCCAAAATGTATCTGTTGAATAAATGCATGCATGAACAGAGGCAAAAGACAAAAAAGGGAAAAAAAAGCATTTCTTTGATGAACCTTATCTCTCACCTATCCTCTAACGCTTACCTCTGCTTCCTCCTAATACTAGCCTCTGTCTACATATATTTTCAAGGAATCTTAGAAAGGAACCTTGTTCTAGATCTTGATCTTGTTAGGGAATCTCAGACTAAAGTCTTTTGTGTTTCAAAGGCTGCCATTCCTTATGTCTTCAGAAAATACTAAGGACTTGGGGTACTCAAATGCATTAGGAAATATGGAAGGGTTAGTCTCTTGAAAGCTTGATGGCAGACTGATTTGCTATGGATGTCTCCAACAGAAATACTCTAAAATGGCCTTCTTTTTCAAGCAAGTTGGCTGTGACATGGATGAAGACTATCTGCATAATCTGGACATGCCCACAGAGGTTTCTAGAGAATTTGTCAACACAAAATAAGATACTGTGACCAATTATCAAAATCTCTTTGTTTCCTTAATCTCTTCTATTGTTGCAAATGGAAGCTTGGTTTTCCTGATGACTCAGCGTGAGGTTAGGTGTGTTTCTTGCTTCTTGGCAAGTGAGACTAAGATGCTGGCAGGGATCAGACTGAGAAAAAACTGTCTGTGAGCCAAATACTTACACAGTCACCATTTTTTTACATGATACAAACATACCCTCTTAGGATTTCAGAGTATTTAACATTATGAAAGTCTGTTCATAAACTTGATAAAATGGAATAACAAAGGCAAAAGAAACAAACACAACAAACTGAGCTGCATGCTTAATATGACAAGTGATAAGCAGATTGCAAATGTAATCCTTATTCATAACATGCTGGCACAAGTGACTGCTAAGTCATATACAAATGAGGACTGCTTTCTGTAATATGTAATTACTTTATGGGGTGCATTATCACACCACAGATTGAATTGAATAGAGACCGAAAAGATTTTACAGAATTTATTATTGGTAGAACACAGGCATGCGAAAGCTGAAGTGTCAAATCAAAGTCAACAAAAGTTATGATTTTCCCACCTATCACTCTTTAGATGGGATAATTCCTTGTTACTGAATATGCTCTATATAATGTAGAATGTTCAACAGTATGTCTCTACCTGCTAGACCACTACATGCAAGTAGAAATTCTCTACTACAGTTATGACAAAATAAACTGTATCTTTAAACTTTATGATTAAAAAAGAAAAATTTTTTGAAATAAGTACTCAAAATGATGATATGCTTGCAAAGTGTCATAATAGTTTACCTGTGAAACATTTAATTCTCTTACAAAATATAATACTCTGCCACGGGAAGTAGAACATCCATGGTTGTTAGAGTTTTTACCAACAAACATTGCAACAAATTTCTTTCCTGATAAACATTTTACAGTAGATTTCTTGATATACTGACAAATAGAATTGCCTTTTTGATTGCAGAGCTTATTTTTCAATTGCGATGATCATGTGCCAGAGACATTTCAAGGGAATCTGTTATTGACACTTCTATTTACGGTTTACAGGGTTAATACCAATGATGTTCATGTGGAAATATATATCTTTGTCTTCCTGATGGTTCTTGTTTCCTTAATCTCTTCTATTGTTGCAAATGGAAGCTTGGTTTTCCTGATGACTCAGCGTGAGGTTAGGTGTGTTTCTTGCTTCTTGGCAAGTGAGACTAAGATGCTGGCAGGGATCAGACTGAGAAAAAACTGTCTGTGAGCCAAATACTTACACAGTCACCATTTTTTTACATGATACAAACATACCCTCTTAGGATTTCAGAGTATTTAACATTATGAAAGTCTGTTCATAAACTTGATAAAATGGAATAACAAAGGCAAAAGAAACAAACACAACAAACTGAGCTGCATGCTTAATATGACAAGTGATAAGCAGATTGCAAATGTAATCCTTATTCATAACATGCTGGCACAAGTGACTGCTAAGTCATATACAAATGAGGACTGCTTTCTGTAATATGTAATTACTTTATGGGGTGCATTATCACACCACAGATTGAATTGAATAGAGACCGAAAAGATTTTACAGAATTTATTATTGGTAGAACACAGGCATGCGAAAGCTGAAGTGTCAAATCAAAGTCAACAAAAGTTATGATTTTCCCACCTATCACTCTTTAGATGGGATAATTCCTTGTTACTGAATATGCTCTATATAATGTAGAATGTTCAACAGTATGTCTCTACCTGCTAGACCACTACATGCAAGTAGAAATTCTCTACTACAGTTATGACAAAATAAACTGTATCTTTAAACTTTATGATTAAAAAAGAAAAATTTTTTGAAATAAGTACTCAAAATGATGATATGCTTGCAAAGTGTCATAATAGTTTACCTGTGAAACATTTAATTCTCTTACAAAATATAATACTCTGCCACGGGAAGTAGAACATCCATGGTTGTTAGAGTTTTTACCAACAAACATTGCAACAAATTTCTTTCCTGATAAACATTTTACAGTAGATTTCTTGATATACTGACAAATAGAATTGCCTTTTTGATTGCAGAGCTTATTTTTCAATTGCGATGATCATGTGCCAGAGACATTTCAAGGGAATCTGTTATTGACACTTCTATTTACGGTTTACAGGGTTAATACCAATGATGTTCATGTGGAAATATATATCTTTGTCTTCCTGCTGGTATGTCTTTCCCATTCAATCCATTTTTTTCTTTTTCAAATTAAAAACAACATAAATAATACTCAGCAAATTAATCCATAAAATGCATAAAAATATTTATATATAAATAAAGAATGAAGTTAGAATCGAGGCATTGTAAAAAAACTTTGGCACAAATAATATATTCTAAAATATCTCTATTTAGCTTTCATTCAAATTATAAGAAAAACATTAGTGAGAATTCTGTGATGATTTTTGTTTTTACTTTTCCTTCCAACACTTCCCTCCAGTACATATTGCATTGTTGACAGTCTTTGAATTTGTCATTCATGAGGATTACAAGAATGACCTAAGCTTATGTTGCTAGGAACATTTCTATTACTTGGTTTTTATCATAATGATGCCCTGAGGAAAAAAATGTCCAAAAAAAAAAAAAAAAAAGAAAAAACCAACAGAAAATGTTCTCTGTTCTTGCTTCAGATTTGTTTGGCCCTTGTAAATAATGAATACCCAATGGGAAAAATTTCGAGTTAGTTAGCCTGGTTTTTATGCATAATATTACTAGATATTTAAACATCTTAGATACATTGTCTCATTTGAAACGTGTAAAGTAGTGTTATTATTAATTCACAAGCTGTAACAATATTGAAAAGAAAGTTATAACTTTTTTGGCTTCATTAATTGTACTTCAAACATTGTATTTGTCTTTAGATCTTGGAGAGACATATCATTGTAAAATAACAGATATTTCTTTCTTTATATTCCTCTAATGTATTACTTAAAACATTTTTCAGAACAGATATCTTAAAATAGTTTTCTTAAAAATAATTTTCAAAACATATACACACACACATTTATGTTTTCAGAACATGAGAGCACCAAATTCTTTTCTTGTTTTGTTATATATATTGCAGATTTAAGTAATAAACAATATAAAAAATAAGCTTGATGCTTCATTTTTGTATTTAATTCTGTAATTTTCTATAATGTCAAAATATACTTTGATCAAAATTGTTTTTATCCCATATAAATTCATACAAGATTTGAATTTAACACTAAATTTACTTGTGTAAGTGTTTACAGTAACTGGAAGATCTTAGTGACTACATATAGAGCTATATCAGTTAAAGGTCTTTAGTCAAATAAGCTGAATTAAGCTGATTTGAATTTTTCTGTTCAGGATTAATTGCACTGCTAAGGAATATAAATTTGAATTCATCAATTCTATTACTTATATTTATCAACTATTCTGATAAGTCTACCTAGATATGCATTACCAGTTTTCTAAAATACATTCATCATCATTGCTATTATTATTACTGAAACTATAGTGAGAATTCTGTGATGATTTTTGTTTTTACTTTTCCTTCAAACTTCCCTCCAGTACATATTGCATTGTTGACAGTCTTTGAATTTGTCATTCATGAGGATTACAAGAATGACCTAAGCTTATGTTGCTAGGAACATTTCTATTACTTGGTTTTTATCATAATGATGCCCTGAGGAAAAAAATGTCCAAAAAAGAAAAAAAGAAAAAACCAACAGAAAATGTTCTCTGTTCTTGCTTCAGATTTGTTTGGCCCTTGTAAATAATGAATACCCAATGGGAAAAATTTCGAGTTAGTTAGCCTGGTTTTTATGCATAATATTACTAGATATTTAAACATCTTAGATACATTGTCTCATTTGAAACGTGTAAAGTAGTGTTATTATTAATTCACAAGCTGTAACAATATTGAAAAGAAAGTTATAACTTTTTTGGCTTCATTAATTGTACTTCAAACATTGTATTTGTCTTTAGATCTTAGAGAGACATATCATTGTAAAATAACAGATATTTCTTTCTTTATATTCCTCTAATGTATTACTTAAAACATTTTTCAGAACAGATATCTTAAAATAGTTTTCTTAAAAATAATTTTCAAAACATATACACACAAACATTTATGTTTTCAGAACATGAGAGCACCAAATTCTTTTCTTGTTTTGTTATATATATTGCAGATTTAAGTAATAAACAATATAAAAAATAAGCTTGATGCTTCATTTTTGTATTTAATTCTGTAATTTTCTATAATGTCAAAATATACTTTGATCAAAATTGTTTTTATCCCATATAAATTCATACAAGATTTGAATTTAACACTAAATTTACTTGTGTAAGTGTTTACAGTAACTGGAAGATCTTAGTGACTACATATAGAGCTATATCAGTTAAAGGTCTTTAGTCAAATAAGCTGAATTAAGCTGATTTGAATTTTTCTGTTCAGGATTAATTGCACTGCTAAGGAATATAAATTTGAATTCATCAATTCTATTACTTATATTTATCAACTATTCTGATAAGTCTACCTAGATATGCATTACCAGTTTTCTAAAATACATTCATCATCATTGCTATTATTATTACTGAAACTATATTGTTTGATAAATCCCATCATGTACCTTTTCTCAAAGGGAATATTACAAAGTTAAAATCATGTTAAGGGTAAAATATCATCTTCTAATGTATGTTTTATTAAGTTATAGTTTTGTACTTTACATATGAATGCAGGACACATCAATTGTACTTTGTTTTCAAAGTGAATTTATTTCATGATCACTTATACCTTAAATATTCCATGCAGTTTTTCATATGGTTTTAAATGAATTTACTGTGGCTTTCTGGAATAAAAATAACCACTTCTCAATTTAATTTTCTTTTCCACCTAGATCGAGTCTACCTATCTAGTTGCCGCCATTTCAATTCTCCCAACTTCTATGCACATATATATTTTGCTATCCGTTTCTTCTTCTTCTTTTTTTTTTTTTTTAAAGATTTATTTATTTATTTATTTTTGGGCAGGGGTCGGGTTGGGGAGGGAGGGGAGCGGGTGGGCCACTTCTATTGGTCTTTCATTTCTCTATTTTCATCCGTCTTTGTTCTTTGGCCTGCGAGGGCCTCCCATCATGGTGGCGTTTGTCATTGCAGAGCGCTGGCTCTGGGCTCATGCGCTCCAAAGCTCCGGCTCGGTAATTGGACACATCAGTCCAGCCGCTCCGCAGCACGTGGGATCTTCCCAGGCCAGGGATCGAACCGGCGTCCCTTGCACTGAAAGGCAGTGTCCTTATCCACTGGACCACCAGGGGAAGCCCTATCCGTTTCTTCTTAATTCACTTCAACAAGACTTAATTTGGTCAGTTTTAATCAATATACTGTATATAACTCTAAGATATTCTTGAATTAATGACATCAAACCACCTTTATTTAATAAATGATATATGACTGATTTCTAATAAATTAGAGGAGACAGTAATAATAATTTTAAAATATTTCACTAGTAGCAATATTTAATAAAGACTATGATTCTCAAGGAAATGTGTGATATAAGAGGGAGAGATAGAAATTAAATTTTTCTCATTAAAACAGAATATAAGAGCAATTACTTTTGATGTGAAAACGATACTTAATTTTAAACATAATACTGAATGTACATTTTAATCAACTATAAACAAGGGATGAATATTTAAACTATGCCTCAATGTCCTCTAGTTATACCATCTGGAACATGTAATCTTTATCTCTATAGAAAGAAATGAAAATATGAAATACCTTTCACTGACAAATAGTTTGGTCCAGAACTGATATCCTTCACTTTTCTAAAACCAGTCATAGTTCTCCCTAACTTACAGGGGACAAACAAGTATAATCGTCCAGTATTCCTTAGAAAGAAGGAGAACCTGATGTAAGTAAACAAAGTTTCTACCATAAAGACCAAGAATGCTATGAATGCATAAATCACAGAGTAAATCATGATTGATCACATTCATATGTTTATGAGAACCCAGTTGTTGTGTGAATAGTATTTCATGACAAAATTCTTCGGTAATATTTCAGGCTCAACTTGGTAATCAGCTTAACTGACAGTCCCATGGGGGGAAGCTGCGCACCTCACACCAGATTTGATGCACAACAATGCCTTGTAATTTTCTGCAGGGCTAATGAATCAGGATTCAGTACCCTCCTCCATCACCACGCCAGCCATACTCAAGCACTTGGTCCTGGCATTTCTGTTCAGAGGCTTTATCAGAGGAACTGGCCAAGGGACTTCTCCATACCTTGATTCACTTCCTTTCTACTCCTAGCCCCTTCCCAGGCCCACAGGTCCATAAAGAGGCAGTCACCCTTTTGGAGGCTCTGTGGAGGAAGGAAGAAGCCCCATATCTGTGCTGCACCCATGAGACCCTTACCTGGTACCATTCTATGCGGGGAAATTGAACAATAGGTAGCTGGCCCCTTACTTTTTCCCTTCTTGCTTACATGGTTGTAGTAAGTAAATAAAGGTCTGATTGTTACTTTCACACTTGGTTCATTGTTCCAGGTGACCAACTTGACACATAGGTATAGCAGAAAAAGTCTTGTGAATTTTGGGGAAAGAACTAGAGGTTTCTATGGAGAAAGACATCCTGAGATCTCAGATCTGAATAAGAAAAACGGAACTGCAGGTGGGCACCTTACGAAGTAACATTCTAAGTGACGTGCTGTTCTCTCCTGATAGTAATAGTATTTTTAAAAATGTGGATAATAGAAAGTAATTAGCTTGACTTCTAATTTATTAGAGTGAATTGAGAACTGCTTCCATAGGATGACATGTATTTAAACTACATCCCTTTAATTTTAAATGTTCACCTTTGTTTAGTGGAGAATATTATCTTGTAATATATGAACATGTAAAAAACCAGTTTTTCTTATCATAGGAGGGCCAATTATATAAGCAATATATCACTAATTATTAGCAATATGGAATTTCACTGCCTCTCTCACTTATAAGGATTCCATGTTCTGTAGTAGTTCATATGGCATGATGAACAAATGTCTTCTAATGAATTTGAATAGAAATATTCTTTAAAAACTGAAACTATATAAATCTAAAATAAGGCCTCTGTAAATTACTGTCGACGTTTTTCTGTTGTGCATTTTCTTATCTCCCAAAAGTTAAACAATGTCATAGGTAAAAAATAATTACTTTTTGAATTTTAAAAGATAGATAAATACTAATTTCACATATTTAAAAATAAATATTAAAGAGATTTAACAAACCTATTTACTATAAGAATTACAAATGTACAGAACCTGCCAACATGTCTGTGACTGTTTTGGTAGGATGGCTGGGAGCCCATCAAGATCCACAAATCAATCCTCAGTCAATTCAAGAAAACTGAAATTCTATCAACCATCTTCTCGGACCACAATGCAGTGAGACTAGAGATCAACTACAGGAAAAAAACCGCTAAAAATACAAACACATGGCGAATTACCTGGAGGCTCTGTGGAAAACCCCATTCTATGCGGGAAATTGAACAATAGGTAGCTGGCCCCTTACTTTTTCCCTTCTTGCTTACATGGTTGTAGTAAGTAAATAAAGGTCTGATTGTTACTTTCACACTTGGTTCATTGTTCCAGGTGACCAACTTGACACATAGGTATAGCAGAAAAAGTCTTGTGAATTTTGGGGAAAGAACTAGAGGTTTCTATGGAGAAAGACATCCTGAGATCTCAGATCTGAATAAGAAAAACGGAACTGCAGGTGGGCACCTTACGAAGTAACATTCTAAGTGACGTGCTGTTCTCTCCTGATAGTAATAGTATTTTTAAAAATGTGGATAATAGAAAGTAATTAGCTTGACTTCTAATTTATTAGAGTGAATTGAGAACTGCTTCCATAGGATGACATGTATTTAAACTACATCCCTTTAATTTTAAATGTTCACCTTTGTTTAGTGGAGAATATTATCTTGTAATATATGAACATGTAAAAAACCAGTTTTTCTTATCATAGGAGGGCCAATTATATAAGCAATATATCACTAATTATTAGCAATATGGAATTTCACTGCCTCTCTCACTTATAAGGATTCCATGTTCTGTAGTAGTTCATATGGCATGATGAACAAATGTCTTCTAATGAATTTGAATAGAAATATTCTTTAAAAACTGAAACTATATAAATCTAAAATAAGGCCTCTGTAAATTACTGTCGACGTTTTTCTGTTGTGCATTTTCTTATCTCCCAAAAGTTAAACAATGTCATAGGTAAAAAATAATTACTTTTTGAATTTTAAAAGATAGATAAATACTAATTTCACATATTTAAAAATAAATATTAAAGAGATTTAACAAACCTATTTACTATAAGAATTACAAATGTACAGAACCTGCCAACATGTCTGTGACTGTTTTGGTAGGATGGCTGGGAGCCCATCAAGATCCACAAATCAATCCTCAGTCAATTCAAGAAAACTGAAATTCTATCAACCATCTTCTCGGACCACAATGCAGTGAGACTAGAGATCAACTACAGGAAAAAAACCGCTAAAAATACAAACACATGGCGATTAAACAACACATACCTAAAAAACCAGCTGATCATTGAGGAAATCAAAGGAGAAATTAAAAAATTCCTAGAAGAAAATGACAATGAAGACACGACAGTGCAAAACCTATGGGATACTGCAAAAGCAGTTCTAAGAGGGAAGTTTATAGCAATACAATCCCACCTCAAGAAACTAGGAAAATCTCAAACAGACGACCTTACCTTACGCTTAAAACAACTGGAGAAAGAAGAACAAAAACACCCCAAAGCCAGCAGAAGAAGAGAAATCATAAAGATCAGAGCAGAAATAAATGAGAAAGAAACAAAAGAAACAATAGTAAAGATAAATAAAACAAAAAGCTGGTTCTTCGAAAAAGTCAATAAAATCGACACACCACTGGCCAGACTCATCATGAAAAAGAGAGAGAAGAACCAGATCACCAAAATCAAAAATGAAAAAGGAGAGATTACAACGGATAATGCAGAAATCCAAAGGATTATAAGAGACTATTATGAACAACTCTATGGCAACAAACTGGAAAACCTGGAAGAAATGGACAGTTTCTTAGAGAAGATTAATCTCCCAAGACTCAACCAGGAAGAAATAGAAACTATGAACAAGCCAATCACAAGCTCAGAAATCGACCTTGTGATCAAAACTCTACCCAAAAATAAAAGCCCAGGGCCAGATGGTTTCACAAGTGAATTCTACCAAGCATGTAAAGAAGAGCTAATGCCTGCCCTTCTAAAACTCTTCCAAAAAATTGCACAGGAAGGAACACTTCCAAACACATTCTACGAGGTCACCATCACCCTGATACCAAAGCCAGGCAAAGACATCACAAAAAAAGAAAATTATAGGCCAATTTCACTAATGAATCTAGATGCCAAAATCCTCAACAAAATCCTAGCAAACAGAATTCAGCAACACATCAAAAAGCTCATTCATCACGATCAAGTTGGGTTCATCCCAGGCATGCAAGGATTCTTCAACATCCGCAAATCAATCAATGTGATACATCATATCAACAAATTGAAAGACAAAAATCACATGATCATCTCAATAGATGCAGAAAAAGCCTTCGACAAAGTACAGCATCCATTTATGATGAAAACTCTTCAAAAAATGGGCATAGAAGGAACTTATCTTAACATAGTGAAAGCTTTATATGAGAAGCCCACAGCGAACATTATCCTCAATGGTGAAAAACTCAAAGCATTCCCTCTAAGATCAGGAACAAGACAAGGGTGTCCACTTTCACCACTCTTATTCAACATAGTTTTGGAAGTTCTAGCAATAGCAATAAGAGAAGAGAAAGAAATCAAAGGAATCCAGATTGGAAAAGAAGAAGTCAAACTCTCTCTATTTGCAGATGACATGATATTATACATAGAAAATCCCAAAGACACTATTACAAAACTACTAGAGTTAATCAGCGAATTCAGCAAAGTCGCAGGATACAAAATCAATATACAGAAATCACTGGCATTCCTATACACAAACAATGAAAAATCAGAAAGTGAAATCAAAGAGGCAATCCCCTTCACCATCGCAACCAAAAGAATCAAATATCTAGGAATAAACCTACCCAAAGAAACAAAAGAACTGTACACAGAAAATTACAAGACACTCATGAGAGACATTAAAGAAGAGTTAAACAGATGGAGAAATATTCCGTGTTCCTGGGTCGGGAGAATCAATATTGTGAAAATGACCATACTACCAAATGTCATCTATAGATTCAATGCGATCCCTATCAAACTTCCAATAACATTCTTCACAGAACTAGACCAACGAATAACACAGTTCATATGGAAACATAAAAGACCTCGAATAGCCAAAGCAATCCTGAGGAAGAAGAATGGAGCTGGAGGGATCAGCCTCCCCAACTTCAGACTCTACTACAAAGCAACAGTCATCAAGACAGTATGGTACTGGCACAAAAAAAGAAAATTATAGGCCAATTTCACTAATGAATCTAGATGCCAAAATCCTCAACAAAATCCTAGCAAACAGAATTCAGCAACACATCAAAAAGCTCATTCATCACGATCAAGTTGGGTTCATCCCAGGCATGCAAGGATTCTTCAACATCCGCAAATCAATCAATGTGATACATCATATCAACAAATTGAAAGACAAAAATCACATGATCATCTCAATAGATGCAGAAAAAGCCTTCGACAAAGTACAGCATCCATTTATGATGAAAACTCTTCAAAAAATGGGCATAGAAGGAACTTATCTTAACATAGTGAAAGCTTTATATGAGAAGCCCACAGCGAACATTATCCTCAATGGTGAAAAACTCAAAGCATTCCCTCTAAGATCAGGAACAAGACAAGGGTGTCCACTTTCACCACTCTTATTCAACATAGTTTTGGAAGTTCTAGCAATAGCAATAAGAGAAGAGAAAGAAATCAAAGGAATCCAGATTGGAAAAGAAGAAGTCAAACTCTCTCTATTTGCAGATGACATGATATTATACATAGAAAATCCCAAAGACACTATTACAAAACTACTAGAGTTAATCAGCGAATTCAGCAAAGTCGCAGGATACAAAATCAATATACAGAAATCACTGGCATTCCTATACACAAACAATGAAAAATCAGAAAGTGAAATCAAAGAGGCAATCCCCTTCACCATCGCAACCAAAAGAATCAAATATCTAGGAATAAACCTACCCAAAGAAACAAAAGAACTGTACACAGAAAATTACAAGACACTCATGAGAGACATTAAAGAAGAGTTAAACAGATGGAGAAATATTCCGTGTTCCTGGGTCGGGAGAATCAATATTGTGAAAATGACCATACTACCAAATGTCATCTATAGATTCAATGCGATCCCTATCAAACTTCCAATAACATTCTTCACAGAACTAGACCAACGAATAACACAGTTCATATGGAAACACAAAAGACCTCGAATAGCCAAAGCAATCCTGAGGAAGAAGAATGGAGCTGGGGGGATCAGCCTCCCCAACTTCAGACTCTACTACAAAGCAACAGTCATCAAGACAGTATGGTACTGGCACAAAAACAGAAATATCGACCAATGGAACAAGATCGAGAACCCAGAGATAAAGCCACGCACCTATGGGTACCTTATTTTTGACAAAGGAGGCGAACATATAAAATGGGACAAAGACAGCCTCTTCAGCAAATGTTGCTGGTTAAATTGGACAGCTACATGCAGGAAAATGAAGTTGGAACATACCCTGACACCATGCACAAAGATCAACTCAAAATGGATTAAAGACTTAAATGTAAGGCCAGAAACCATCAAACTCTTAGAGGAGAATATAGGCAAAACACTCAAGGACATCAATCAAAGCAAGATCTTCTCTGACCCACCTACTACAATAGTGGAACTAAAAAGACAAATGAACATGTGGGACCTAATGAAACTTAAAAGCTTTTCTACAGCTAAAGAAATTACAAAAAAGCTGAACAGACACCCCACAGAGTGGGAGAAAATCATAGCAAATGAAACAACAGACAAAGAATTAATCTCCAAAATCTACAAGCAACTCAGACAACTCAGCACTGGAAAAACGAACAACCCAATCAAAAAATGGGAAAAGGACCTAAACAGACACCTCTCCAACGATGACATACAGATGGCCCAAAAACACATGAAACGATGATCAACTTCACTAATAATTAGAGAAATGCAAATCAAAACTACAATGAGATATCATCTCACACCCGTCAGAATGGCCATCATCCACAAATCGACAGACAATAAATGCTGGAGAGGCTGTGGAGAAAAGGGAACACTCCTGCATTGCTGGTGGGAGTGTAAATTGTTACAGCCTCTATGGAAGACAGTCTGGAGATTTCTTAAAAAACTAAAAATAGAAGCACCATATGACCCAGCAATCCCACTCTTAGGCTTATACCCTGACGAAATCAAAACTGAAAGAAGCACCTGTACCCCAATGTTCATTGCAGCTCTCTATACAATAGCTAGAACTTGGAAGGAACCTAGATGCCCATCGACGAACGAATGGATCCAAAAGCTCTGGTACATATATACAATGGAATACTACACAGCTGTAAAGAGAAATGCAGAAGAATCAACCCTAATGAGGTGGCTGGATCTAGAACGTATCATCAAAAGTGAAGTCAGTCAGAAAGAGAAGGACAAATACAGTATATTAACACATATATATGGAATCTAGTAGGATGGTGATGATGGCACATGCAGTGAAGCGACAGAAAGACAGACATGGACAGTGGACATATGGACATTGTGGGGAAGGAACAGTGGGTGAGAGGCGTAAAGGAAGTAGCATGAAGGCCTGTACTATCATAAGTGAAGAAAATAGCTATAGTCATTGCTCTGTGAAAAAAGGGGATCCTTCAGGCGTGCTGTGTGATGGTCGGGAGGGGAGGGAAGGGGGGGATATACATGTGATTAATCTGAGAACATGCATGTCTGTGAACAACAAAACTCTGTAAAAGTTAAAAGTAAAATAAAGGTTTAAAAAAAAAATGTGGATAATAGAAAGTAATTAGCTTGACTTCTAATTTATTAGAGTGAATTGAGAACTGCTTCCATAGGATGACATGTATTTAAACTACATCCCTTTAATTTTAAATGTTCACCTTTGTTTAGTGGAGAATATTTATCTTGTAATATATGAACATGTAAAAAAACAGTTTTTCTTATCATAGGAGGGCCAATTATATAAGCAATATATCACTAATTATTAGCAATATGGAATTTCACTGCCTCTCTCACTTATAAGGATTCCATGTTCTGTAGTAGTTCATATGGCATGATGAACAAATGTCTTCTAATGAATTTGAATAGAAATATTCTTTAAAAACTGAAACTATATAAATCTAAAATAAGGCCTCTGTAAATTACTGTCGACGTTTTTCTGTTGTGCATTTTCTTATCTCCCAAAAGTTAAACAATGTCATAGGTAAAAAATAATTACTTTTTGAATTTTAAAAGATAGATAAATACTAATTTCACATATTTAAAAATAAATATTAAAGAGATTTAACAAACCTATTTACTATAAGAATTACAAATGTACAGAACCTGCCAACATGTCTGTGACTGTTTTGGTAGGATGGCTGGGAGCCCATCAAGATCCACTGTCTACCACTTTCCTTGTAAAAGAGTTGGAGCAGGGATGGGCCGACTGGCTGTGAATTTTCCAGCTCTTATGAAAGCCAAGTATAGATTTTTATTTTTTTAATTTTGGCCTCTTTTTATTGATTTTTTATTTATTTATTTTTCATCCATCTTTATTCTTTGGCCTGTGTGGGCCTCCCATTGCAGTGGCCTCTCTTGCTTCAGAGAGCTGGCTCTGGGTACATGTGTTCCTGAGCACTGGCTCGTCATTGGACACACCTCTGGGTACATGTGCTTCTGAGCATTGGCTCGTCATTGGACACACTGGTCCAGCTGCTCAATGGCACATGGGATGCTCCCTGGGCCAGGGATCAAACCAGTGCCTCCCACCCCCAGCACCACAATGCTGGCTCTCTACTCACTGGACCACCAGGGAAGCCCAAGTGTAGATATCTGCTTTAATTCTTCCCAATGTAAGACAAGAAGAGATAAGAACTTCAACACTGCCTAAAAATAACCCCCTGAAACCCAATATTTTCAGACTTGCTCTTTCCCTTTCCACAAGCTAAAACATAGAAACAGCTGGAAAACAGTTTCATATGTAAAAAAATAACAAAAAATGGAAAGATAGATGGCATTGTAAACCATGAATAACCATGTGAACCAGTCATATACCACTTGAAATGTTACACGTTAGAGAAATAAACACTTCTTTTGCATTAAGCCTCTGAATTATTATGTCTGTTATAATGTTTGTTGTTATTAATGTTATGAAATTACACGCTTAGAGCAAATAAACACAATATGGAATTTCACTGCCTCTCTCACTTATAAGGATTCCATGTTCTGTAGTAGTTCATATGGCATGATGAACAAATGTCTTCTAATGAATTTGAATAGAAATATTCTTTAAAAACTGAAACTATATAAATCTAAAATAAGGCCTCTGTAAATTACTGTCGACCTTTTCTGTTGTGCATTTTCTTATCTCCCAAAAGTTAAACAATGTCATAGGTAAAAAATAATTACTTTTTGAATTTTAAAAGATAGATAAATACTAATTTCACATATTTAAAAATAAATATTAAAGAGATTTAACAAACCTATTTACTATAAGAATTACAAATGTACAGAACCTGCCAACATGTCTGTGACTGTTTTGGTAGGATGGCTGGGAGCCCATCAAGATCCACTGTCTACCACTTTCCTTGTAAAAGAGTTGGAGCAGGGATGGGCCGACTGGCTGTGAATTTTCCAGCTCTTATGAAAGCCAAGTATAGATTTTTATTTTTTTAATTTTGGCCTCTTTTTATTGATTTTTTATTTATTTATTTTTCATCCATCTTTATTCTTTGGCCTGTGTGGGCCTCCCATTGCAGTGGCCTCTCTTGCTTCAGAGAGCTGGCTCTGGGTACATGTGTTCCTGAGCACTGGCTCGTCATTGGACACACCTCTGGGTACATGTGCTTCTGAGCATTGGCTCGTCATTGGACACACTGGTCCAGCTGCTCAATGGCACATGGGATGCTCCCTGGGCCAGGGATCAAACCAGTGCCTCCCACCCCCAGCACCACAATGCTGGCTCTCTACTCACTGGACCACCAGGGAAGCCCAAGTGTAGATATCTGCTTTAATTCTTCCCAATGTAAGACAAGAAGAGATAAGAACTTCAACACTGCCTAAAAATAACCCCCTGAAACCCAATATTTTCAGACTTGCTCTTTCCCCTTTCCACAAGCTAAAACATAGAAACAGCTGGAAAACAGTTTCATATGTAAAAAAATAACAAAAAATGGAAAGATAGATGGCATTGTAAACCATGAATAACCATGTGAACCAGTCATATACCACTTGAAATGTTACACGTTAGAGAAATAAACACTTCTTTTGCATTAAGCCTCTGAATTATTATGTCTGTTATAATGTTTGTTGTTATTAATGTTATGAAATCAGCACAAATACACAAATGAATGTTATGTGATATAAATATTAAATAGGCTTTACTAGTAAAATAAGTTCAAAGAATTAGCAGAACATACGTGATCCCCTGAATTCTCAGTATCACACAAAAAGATATGTTAGGATGGGCACAGCTAGACAATTATTCAACAGCATCATCAATCTGGCAATAAAAAAAAATACATTTATATTTATGGCTCATTCTCACTATTTGGAACATTCCCTATTCATTGTATCATGTTTTTAGTATTATTATTAAGTTCCATGTGTTTCTTAATTACTTTGCTCTATATTGAGATTTATTGTTAAAGTTAACTTTTTAAATTTGACATTGCATTTTAAAATAAAAACTTTTAATATCTGCACACACTTTAACAGTATACTAAAGCATTTAAGAAGTATTATTCTTATGATTTCTAGATAATATACAATTTCAGTTTTAATTTTCTTAAAATTATTCTTAAGTAGCCTTATTTGGCTTTTATTGTCTACACATTTAGTATAAAATTTAGGTACAGTTTCAAAGATATATGATATAAGGATAAACTGTATCATTTTTTTATACTTCACCTTTTTTCTGCTAAACTTGTTTCCATCGTATTTTGTTCTTAAAGAACTTTTTGCTTTCTGCATTTTACTGTCCCTACAATGATTAAAATCATTGTAATTTTATTTGTTCTAAGTTTATAATCCTTTTAATCTTAACTTCTACTTTTTCCTCCCAGAATGCTAGTTTTCACTTATTTACTTATATTTTTTATTTGTCTGTGTTGGGTCTCAGTTGTGTCATGCAGGATCTTTCGTTGCAGCACAGGGGCCTCACAACGTGTGGAATCTTTCCAGACCAGGGATAGAATTCGTGTGCACTGCACTACAAGGCAGATTTTTAACCACTGGACCACCAGGGAAATGTTAACTTCTACTTTGATATAAATGTTTTCAGCCACAATTTTATTTATTATACTTTTTATTATACTGGAAAACATTTTATTTTATTGGAATATAAAGAACACATTATCTGACAGGAAGGACTTGTTCCTCATTTAACTTACTTTGACTGATTGTTTATAGAAATTCAATTTACCAGTTTATCTTTACAAGATGCCAACACATCACCTTGTCTCTGTTGTAAATTCTCTCCTGTTGAGATATTTTCTCTAGCTCAATAGTGCCAGGGCAGCTTACCTGGTATGGACCTCAGGTATACTAGAATGCACAAGAGGTATAGCAACTCAGTGCTTGCATTCTGATAATCTTACTCTCTGTTTCCTGATAGATGAAAGTCATCACGGCTATAAAAGTTTCTCTGTTTTTAATTTTTTCTCACTTCTCCCTCAACTTATCCACCAATCAGGATTTTAATATATTCCAAGGTCAAATATGAGATGTCTAATTAACACTTTTCTACTTATTTTGTATGCTTCCTATTTCAATAAAGAAAAATGATAGAGGCATTCATTAACTAATGTTTTTGGTCCAGAGTTTCACTTTGAAGGAGTTCTGGAATGCTTCTCATTTTAAGTGTCATTTGATCAAAAAGTTCATAATATCATCAGCATTTCTGCTCCATTTCCTAGGGATAAACTCAACTTGACTTCTATAAGTGTGCTTCTGAGTCAAACTGGCAAGAACAGACATGTTATCTAATTTAGAGAAATGCAGAGTGTCAGTACTACATCTCCTATTAATGAGCAAAGTCACAATTTTTAATAGTAGGCCTTGTTCAAAATTAGTGTTTCTTTAGCTCAAAATGTCTCAAACATTCATCCGTAGCACAATGACTGTGAGTAGAGTGATGCTATGCCCTATTAAAGAGTCCTCAACTGAGTCCTTCCATTAATTTTTCTGACTACTCTAGCAGAGTAGTGACTGGGGGATTCTTCCAATGAAATAAGAATATTGTTGATAGAAGAAAGGAGGCACTGAGTGATGAAGGGCAATCTATACATTACAATAGCTAGATAATCTTTTCCTTCTGCCTCTTTTTGTAATATGGTTTATACTTGGACATTGTTGACTATGTTTTATCCTTGAACTATTAGAATGCCACATGGATCTATACATGTGCCTTTTTTTATAAAACAAAAAAAATAACAGTTATATAAATGTTTTCAGCCACAATTTTATTTATTATACTTTTTATTATACTGGAAAACATTTTATTTTATTGGAATATAAAGAACACATTATCTGACAGGAAGGACTTGTTCCTCATTTAACTTACTTTGACTGATTGTTTATAGAAATTCAATTTACCAGTTTATCTTTACAAGATGCCAACACATCACCTTGTCTCTGTTGTAAATTCTCTCCTGTTGAGATATTTTCTCTAGCTCAATAGTGCCAGGGCAGCTTACCTGGTATGGACCTCAGGTATACTAGAATGCACAAGAGGTATAGCAACTCAGTGCTTGCATTCTGATAATCTTACTCTCTGTTTCCTGATAGATGAAAGTCATCACGGCTATAAAAGTTTCTCTGTTTTTAATTTTTTCTCACTTCTCCCTCAACTTATCCACCAATCAGGATTTTAATATATTCCAAGGTCAAATATGAGATGTCTAATTAACACTTTTCTACTTATTTTGTATGCTTCCTATTTCAATAAAGAAAAATGATAGAGGCATTCATTAACTAATGTTTTTGGTCCAGAGTTTCACTTTGAAGGAGTTCTGGAATGCTTCTCATTTTAAGTGTCATTTGATCAAAAAGTTCATAATATCATCAGCATTTCTGCTCCATTTCCTAGGGATAAACTCAACTTGACTTCTATAAGTGTGCTTCTGAGTCAAACTGGCAAGAACAGACATGTTATCTAATTTAGAGAAATGCAGAGTGTCAGTACTACATCTCCTATTAATGAGCAAAGTCACAATTTTTAATAGTAGGCCTTGTTCAAAATTAGTGTTTCTTTAGCTCAAAATGTCTCAAACATTCATCCGTAGCACAATGACTGTGAGTAGAGTGATGCTATGCCCTATTAAAGAGTCCTCAACTGAGTCCTTCCATTAATTTTTCTGACTACTCTAGCAGAGTATTTACTGAGATTCTTCCAATGAAATAAGAATATTGTTGATAGAAGAAAGGAGGCACTGAGTGATGAAGGGCAATCTATACATTACAATAGCTAGATAATCTTTTCCTTCTGCCTCTTTTTGTAATATGGTTTATACTTGGACATTGTTGACTATGTTTTATCCTTGAACTATTAGAATGCCACATGGGTCTATACATGTGCCTTTATAAAACAAAAAAAATAACAGTTATTTAAAAGAAATATGAGATTTTACCTGATATTCTGAAGTACTTAATAAAACAATTTAAAGCACAGGAGGACATTAAGTGGTATTAAAATAGGAACTCATCTCTTTCCATAGTTCCCTCTTTTTCCACCGTGTCTCTGTCAATAACATATATAAGATGTACTGAGACCTATAAACAGCCAGACACTTCATAAGGACACTGTATTACAAAGTATATCAGAGATGATATTTCTGGGCCTTATTAAAAATAATTATGTACCCACATTTTATAATATTTCTTTTACATTATTATCTCAAGGGAAATTATTATTCCAATTGAAATTTGTCCTAAATATTGAATAAGAATTTGATTTCTCTGAGGACCACAATTGATCTCCATATCTAAGCTGAAAAAAGTGGTCTATTGACATATAATAAAAATAAAAATATTAATTCAGAAATGGCAGATGATATGAAGAATAGGACTTGAATCATCTCTTTTGATTTTTTCAATTCTTAATATTGATGGTAAGGTGATGATGACAATATTTTATCATTATTTCAGATTGTTCATGCTTATTAACAAACTTCAAGGTTGGAAAAAAGTAAGATGCTAGGGAGGATATGTGGTTTTACGATTTTTAATATTCAATTCTTAATTGATTTAAATATTTAAGGGTAGTAAACTAATGGACAAGAGAACAAAGACAAATAAAGAATCATAAAACTGTAAGAATCAAAAAACAAAAAAGGATAGCTTAGCACTTCAGCCTTCTATTTTTTGCACAAATTGACCTAAAATAATAAGTCGAGCCATTTTTGCATGAAATTTGCCATCTAAATGCAAATGTAAACTTGTATTTTCTGTGTTAAATTAGTATAAAAATAATACAGTTATTATGGTAGGCTGTAAATAGTTTTTCAAAAGTCAACCGTAGCACAATGACTGTGAGTAGAGTGATGCTATGCCCTATTAAAGAGTCCTCAACTGAGTCCTTCCATTAATTTTTCTGACTACTCTAGCAGAGTAGTGACTGGGGGATTCTTCCAATGAAATAAGAATATTGTTGATAGAAGAAAGGAGGCACTGAGTGATGAAGGGCAATCTATACATTACAATAGCTAGATAATCTTTTCCTTCTGCCTCTTTTTGTAATATGGTTTATACTTGGACATTGTTGACTATGTTTTATCCTTGAACTATTAGAATGCCACATGGGTCTATACATGTGCCTTTATAAAACAAAAAAAATAACAGTTATTTAAAAGAAATATGAGATTTTACCTGATATTCTGAAGTACTTAATAAAACAATTTAAAGCACAGGAGGACATTAAGTGGTATTAAAATAGGAACTCATCTCTTTCCATAGTTCCCTCTTTTTCCACCGTGTCTCTGTCAATAACATATATAAGATGTACTGAGACCTATAAACAGCCAGACACTTCATAAGGACACTGTATTACAAAGTATATCAGAGATGATATTTCTGGGCCTTATTAAAAATAATTATGTACCCACATTTTATAATATTTCTTTTTACATTATTATCTCAAGGGAAATTATTATTCCAATTGAAATTTGTCCTAAATATTGAATAAGAATTTGATTTCTCTGAGGACCACAATTGATCTCCATATCTAAGCTGAAAAAAGTGGTCTATTGACATATAATAAAAATAAAAATATTAATTCAGAAATGGCAGATGATATGAAGAATAGGACTTGAATCATCTCTTTTGATTTTTTCAATTCTTAATATTGATGGTAAGGTGATGATGACAATATTTTATCATTATTTCAGATTGTTCATGCTTATTAACAAACTTCAAGGTTGGAAAAAAGTAAGATGCTAGGGAGGATATGTGGTTTTTTACGATTTTTAATATTCAATTCTTAATTGATTTAAATATTTAAGGGTAGTAAACTAATGGACAAGAGAACAAAGACAAATAAAGAATCATAAAACTGTAAGAATCAAAAAACAAAAAAGGATAGCTTAGCACTTCAGCCTTCTATTTTTTGCACAAATTGACCTAAAATAATAAGTCGAGCCATTTTTGCATGAAATTTGCCATCTAAATGCAAATGTAAACTTGTATTTTCTGTGTTAAATTAGTATAAAAATAATACAGTTATTATGGCTTATAAAACATACATATTTACAAAACCATTTCTACTACATCTCCAAATGCTTTTCTTAATCATCAACGATTCTTGGGAAATAGGAGATTCACACCACACAGATGACAGAATAATAGCATTCATCACCATTTTAAGCATTACATTTTAACAGCTGTCAAAGATTTCACCTCATATATATACATACTAATATTTTTACATAATTAATATTATTATATCATTAAAAATTCTAACATATTTAAGTCAAAATAAATTTTTCCTTACCTGTATTCTTAACGTTGCCTTGTTTTCAAATTTCCTTAACTACTTTTCATCTCTTACTTAAATTCTTCATATACTAAAAATAAGTTATAAATTTAATGCTTATTTTACACAGAAGTATGAGAAAGCAGAGAAATGTTGCAGTATGTTATATCTCAATTATTTTTCTCCTCTTGCAATGTTTCACAGTCATTTCTTCAGAGAAATCTGGTACTCCTCTGAGAATCAGGTTCTTATTTGATTTTTAGGACAAATTTTGGTTGAAATAATAATTGTCTTCAAATAATATAACAAGTAATAGTCTCAAATTTGGGTACTGGCATTACATAACCAATTTTTAAAAGGACCCCAAAATCTCATCTCTAACATTTTGTAATGCAATGTACTTATTAAATTTCTGACTATATGCAGATCTGCTTACAGAACCTACAAAATTTATTGTTAACAAAATAATCAAATGTGATTATTTTTCTTTTTAGAATGATCATATTATTGAACAGGTCAGTAAACTATTTAAAATAAAGCAATAAAAAGTTTTAACATTGATAATATTATACCAATATTAATTCTCATTATCTTAATGATGCTGTTACAAATTTCAAACACTATATATCTTAAGAAGATAGTTATACATATCAGGGATTAGAATAGAGGTAAACTGTGTCTAGCACTTAAACAACTAGTATGGTTTAACCATTTAACTGATTAATTCAACAGATACAAATATTTTATCTTTTACTTTGCACTTTACTTGAACTTGTGTGTGTATGTATTAGTCACTCAGTCATGCCCAATTCTTTATGACCCCACAGGATGTAACCCACCTGGCTGCTTTATCCATGGAATTCTCTAGGCAAGAATACTGGGGTGAGTTGCCATTTTCATTGCCAGGGAAAAACTTACATAATTTTAACTTAGTTAAGAAATATTTACATGATTTTATAATTTATTATTTTAATTACATAATGAGTGAATAATCTTTAGTATATTTACATTATATTTCATTTGAAAATAAAAGCTCTGTATTGTTTTATTATTTATTATATTAATCTTTTTAAAAATAGAAGTGGAGTTGATTTACACTGCTGTGTTAGATTCAGGTGTACAGAAAATTGATTCATGTATATGTCTATTTACATATATTTATATATTTGTTCAGTTATATATATGAAATATACTTTTTTTAACCCTTTTCCATTGTAGGTTATCACAAAATATTGAATACAGTTCCTTGTTCTATAGAGTAGGTCATTATTGGTTATCTATTTTGTATATAGTAGTGTATGCTAATTCCAAACTCCTAATATTCCTTATTTCCCCTTTGGTAGCCATAAAATTGTTTTCTATGTCTGTGAGTCTATTTTTATTCTGTAAATAAGTTCATTTGCATTATTTTTGACATTTCACATAGAAGTGATAGATGATATTTATTTTTCCTTGTATGACTTACTAAGTATGATAATCTCTAGGTCCAATTATATTGCTACAAGTTGCATCATTTCATTCTTTTTTATGACTGAGTAATATTATATATGTATATGCATCCTCTTTATCCATTCACCTACATCCTCATCAACAGATGAATGGATACTCATTTTACTTAAATCAGATACATTTATCATCTAGCTACTTCACATTGAAGAAAGTGAATAATGAATTCACAAGTTAAATAACAGAATGTCAATAAACACAGAAAAGTGTTTTATCTAATAATATATGTCTCAAAACATTTATTCTCTGAACATATTTGTTTTCTAGATCATCAAAAATTCTACAACCAATAAATGCTGGAGAAGGTGTGCACTGTTGGTAGGAATGTAAATTGATATTACCACTATGGAAAATGGTATGGAGATTCAGTAACTAACTAGGGATAAAACTACCCTATGATCCAACCATCTTATTACTGGGCATATACCTTGAAGAAACCATAATTTAAAAAGGCACATATACCCTAATGTTCACTGAAGTACTATTTACAATAGCTAGGACATGCAAGCAATCTAGATGTCTTTGACAGATGAATAGTTACAAAAGTTGTTATACATATATACAATGGAATATTACTCAGCCACAAAATGGAACACGTTTGAGTCGGTTCTAATGAGGTGGATGAACCTACTGCATATTATGCAGAGTGAAGTAAGTCAGAAAGAGAAAAACAATATCACATGTTATGGCATATATATATATATATATACATATATACACACACACACACACACACACACACACACACACACACACGTATATATGGAATCTAGAAAGATGGTACTGATCAATCTATTTGTGGGACAGTAATGGAGACACAGACATAGAGAACAGACTGTGGAAGCAGTGGAGAAAGGAGAGGATGGGACAAATTGAGATAGTAGTATTGAAACATACATTACCATACATAAAATAGATAGCCATTGGGAATTCACTGCATGAAACAGGGAACTCCAATCCAGTGCTCTGTGACAATCTAGAGGGGTGGGATGGGATGGGAGATGGGAGAGAGGTTCAAGAGGGAGAGGACATATGTATTCCCGTGGCTGATTAATGTTGATGTATGGCAGAAACCAACACAATATTGTAAAGAAATTATACTCCACTTAAAAATGAATTAATTAAAAAACACACAAAATAGTGTGGTATTTCACTCAAAAATTTGTAAAAATCAAAGATACCATCAAAACTTTAACAAATATGTTTTCCAAGGAAAGTCCTTTCAATTGATCCCATCTTGGTTGGACAGAATATATAATTTATACAGAATTATGACCAACATTATTTAGCCTGCATCTTATTAATAACTGATGCTTTTAAAACTAATGTTTTAAATTATTTGAGGATTGTCAGATGGGAAAAATACCAAAAGCTACATTGTTGAACTCAGGTGGGTTGTTAATTTATACATAATTTAAATCATTTATGCATATGATTTCAACAACTGATATATTATCACATAACTTAACTTATACACTTTTCACTTTTTTATAAATGAATGATAATGCAAGGAAATTATATACTTTTCTTAGAATGAGATCATCAGGTGTAGAGTCCAGTTACACACTAAGTTTACAGCAGAGGAATAGGCTTAAAGAGCAGTATAACTTATCAGATACACAGTTCATAGAAAATTCATTATTAGAAGAAGGAATATCATCAAAGTATGGTATCAGGAAGATACAATCGATACTGGACATTTATGAGAAACAGGAACATATGGATCAATATAATTATAAAATCTGCTTTACTTTGTATGCATTTCAGTCGATATTTCTTCAAAGAAGACAGTACCATGACAATTTTCTACTGACAACAAAACAATACGAGAAAACATTTCCTCATGTAAACTCAATTTAGAAGTTTCATATATTATCCATGAATGTCATTAATTTAAATATTGCTTTAACTCAGAAAACTGGCAATAGCTTTTCCAAACCTGTTATAGCTCATTGAGTGGTAAATGGGGCAAAGGCAGTTCTTAATTAAATTCATATGTGGTGGCTCTTTGCTAAATTAGCAACAAATGAGGAGACTCAAGATTTTCATTTCTTAAAAAAAAAAATTAACAATTTCTTTAAGTATTGTTTCTCGTTTGAAAGTAATTTTAATAATAAAACCCCGTCTATATTATAGAGCATATCTGATAATGAAATCCATGAAAAGGAATAAAAAAAGTGCAAATTCCTCACAGTAATTTACACATTAAAGGCTCATGTGACCACAACTCGCATCTATACTCTTAACAGCAGTGGTTATGAGGTAACCTTGCCTACACAGCTTTATATTAAAATGAATGGGACAACAGTGAAGTTTTACAGCTATTCAAGCATTTCCTTGTAACTGACTTTATTTTGCAGAAAAAGACTACTGTTTAATATTTTATATAAATTATGGCTTATAAAAGAAACCAGTGAAATACCTTGACACTTAAAAATGAATTGTTCATTTTATTTTGCAGTTGAATATGTTTCTCTGTTTAGTTTTCTAAATATATTTAAATTACCACCAGATCAACTACCTTGTGTTCAAGTCTGCTTTCAGTTGAGCCATGTGTGATGATAATTCAGAACTCTTTACAGATGATGTAGTTGCTAACTTTTTTTTCTTCAGAAATGCTCAATAATATAAATTCCATCAGGAAGATCAGTATTTTATTTCTCTATATATACCCAGAGCTTAAAATGAAGCCTTATGTCTAACTGGTATTAATAAGTGTTTTCTGAATGAATGCAATGCACATTTATTTCTCCTTTGTGCCAAGCTAGGGGTTAGGAGAGAGCAGTATAACTTATCAGATACACAGTTCATAGAAAATTCATTATTAGAAGAAGGAATATCATCAAAGTATGGTATCAGGAAGATACAATCGATACTGGACATTTATGAGAAACAGGAACATATGGATCAATATAATTATAAAATCTGCTTTACTTTGTATGCATTTCAGTCGATATTTCTTCAAAGAAGACAGTACCATGACAATTTTCTACTGACAACAAAACAATACGAGAAAACATTTCCTCATGTAAACTCAATTTAGAAGTTTCATATATTATCCATGAATGTCATTAATTTAAATATTGCTTTAACTCAGAAAACTGGCAATAGCTTTTCCAAACCTGTTATAGCTCATTGAGTGGTAAATGGGGCAAAGGCAGTTCTTAATTAAATTCATATGTGGTGGCTCTTTGCTAAATTAGCAACAAATGAGGAGACTCAAGATTTTCATTTCTTAAAAAAAAAAATTAACAATTTCTTTAAGTATTGTTTCTCGTTTGAAAGTAATTTTAATAATAAAACCCCGTCTATATTATAGAGCATATCTGATAATGAAATCCATGAAAAGGAATAAAAAAAGTGCAAATTCCTCACAGTAATTTACACATTAAAGGCTCATGTGACCACAACTCGCATCTATACTCTTAACAGCAGTGGTTATGAGGTAACCTTGCCTACACAGCTTTATATTAAAATGAATGGGACAACAGTGAAGTTTTACAGCTATTCAAGCATTTCCTTGTAACTGACTTTATTTTGCAGAAAAAGACTACTGTTTAATATTTTATATAAATTATGGCTTATAAAAGAAACCAGTGAAATACCTTGACACTTAAAAATGAATTGTTCATTTTATTTTGCAGTTGAATATGTTTCTCTGTTTAGTTTTCTAAATATATTTAAATTACCACCAGATCAACTACCTTGTGTTCAAGTCTGCTTTCAGTTGAGCCATGTGTGATGATAATTCAGAACTCTTTACAGATGATGTAGTTGCTAACTTTTTTTTCTTCAGAAATGCTCAATAATATAAATTCCATCAGGGAAGATCAGTATTTTATTTCTCTATATATACCCAGAGCTTAAAATGAAGCCTTATGTCTAACTGGTATTAATAAGTGTTTTCTGAATGAATGCACAAGGGCTATTGCCATTCATTTATTTCTCCTTTGTGCCAAGTATCTTCTAGGGGTTAGGAGAGAGCAGTCAAAAAGTTACATGGAATTTTCCTGTCATAGTTTTTACATTTTTAAAGACCTAGAGAACAAAGCAAATTTCGTGTAATCTCATGTAATAGATCACTAGACTAACCCTGTTAACACTGCAATCAAATTTAAAGCAGGGTAAATGGATAGTCTGTGAAAATAGATCAATTTCCATACATATAAAACATTTTCATGAAATATTTTAATTACACTGTACATCTTCAAGAGAAAAATATATAATGTAGCATTTCATCATGAATATTTTGTATTTTTCCTTCAGAGAACTTTTCTAGTTGGTGTTTCATAGAACACATATTAGTTCTGTCACCAAAAATCTAATCTTTTACATTATACCCCATAAGAGAAAACATCTCTTTCTTTAAACTGTCACTGTGAATTGGAGCTTTAATATTACTAAATTGATTTATTAATAAAATGATTGATTAAACAGTATGTCCATTTATTATAGGCTGTGTAAAATCTATAGTATTTTAGGCAATGGACTAAATACTAGTAGTGCAATATTAAATAGCATATGCTCTCCTAAAAGACTTCATTCTCCTTCCTAACATTTTCTCAGAACTGAAAAATCAGTGCGGTTGAGAAAGAAAGTAAAATCTCCATGTAGTCAAAACACAAAAACATGCTACCATTTCTACTAATGACTACGTTCCTACAGAACTGTTTCCTCTGCAGAAAACAATTATAAAACCTAGATGTAAGGAATTATCTGAACAATCTAGAGAGTAAAACACAGCAAGAAAATTCCTGTTGTGCACACATACTCAGAGAAGCAAAGTCTTATTCAGTCAGTTCTTGTTTTCACAAACTTTAGCCTTTTGTCAGCCGCATGCTAGTGTGACATCTGGGGTGTTAGTACTGGTGGACAATATGAAGTTATTCTCTTCTAAGGAACCAGAAACTTAAACCTAAGCCTAGGAAAACTTAAATAAGTAGGGAGGGAATTTCAGGTAGAAAAGAGCCATAGATCCCTAAGTTCTCTCTATCTACATGTTGGCTAATATGAAGTAAGCATATATTAAGCAGTGTCAAAGCAGCTCAATTTAAAATACCGTATCTGATGTGACTGAAATATTTAGTCCTGAAATTGACTTTGGAGAGTGATGTCAGCAAGATGGAGGAATAGGAAGCTCTGCCTCTCACTGCTTCACAATGGATTAAACTGGTATCAACTGATCAAACTGGTATCAAGAAACAACTGATCCCAAAGTACCTTGAGGAGAAATTCAGCATACAACTGAGAATTCCCGAAGGCACACACTGAGAGCAGTCACATCTCAATGAGTAAGAAGAACTTCACTTTCCCCTTGACAGTCCCTTCCTCAAATCTGTTTTGTTCTGAGAGAAGATTCCCTGTAATTTCTCCTGTGGGGAAAGTGGGAGTGTGGAGTGAACTCCTGGCCTCTCAGAGCATCCTGTGTGAGCCGGTTTCTACTTCACCTTATAAGGAGTGCTGAGTGACCTGCACCTGCTATCCTGTGACAAGTGGGAACAAAGGAAAGTGAAGAGCATGCCCTTAGAGCCAAGCATAGCCCTGGGAGACTGGGAATAGGCACAGAGCTGAGATTATTTTTCTTTGATTAGAGCTAGAAGGAGGACAAATACTTTCTCCCAGCATTTTAGAGCACTATCCATGGAGCCACTGTCTATCTTGCTTAAATACTAAATAATGAACAGACTACAGAACACAGTCCTCCAGAAATTAGGAATAAAGACAAGGTGCTAGCATCCTCTTATAGTCCACACTGTTTTGCATCTTTGGGGTAAAAGCACAGAGACTTTTTCTCTAAGTGGAAAATCAAAAAATACCTTGAGGTAGGTATATGAATATTTTACTCAACATCACTAATCATCATGGAAATGCAAATTAAAATCACAATGAATTATCATCTATACCTCTTAGAAGGTTATCATCAAAAAGACCAAAGATATAATTGTTGATGAAGATATAAAATAAAGGAACCATTTTGCACTGTTGGTGAGTTTGAAGATTGCTATAACCTTTATGGAAAACATGGGATTTTCCCCCAAATTAACAACATTCTCCATCAACCTACTACTAAGTAGGCATATACAAAGGAAACATAATTAACATAAAGAGATATCTGCATTCTCAGGTTCATTACAGAATAATTTACATTAATCATGATATACAAACATACTTTCAGAGAAGGATTTATAAACAAAAAATATTTTATTACATTATTGCTTTTAACAGACAGAGATTCATAGAGGTCAAATGTCCATCACAGGTAAATTTAAAGATAGTGTTATATCCATACTGTGTTCTTGTACTTAGCAATTTACAAAGTATTCATGAACTAAACATAGATATTCAACAAAAACATTGATATGTGAAACATGGAATGTGCATAGTGCATAATTTAATGCATGTGAAATCTAGGAGAGGAAAATCAGTAATTGAAACAGAGCTATGGTTTCCAGAGCAATGAGTGGGAGTATAGTTCAACTTGAAAATCAGAAGAGAAAATTAAAGTTGATTATATTAAATCAACTCTATATCTTGCTCTATATTTTTATTGTTATAGTATTTACATGACTGTACAAATGCCAAAAATTCATTAAGCTGTATAATTAAAATATGCAAATTTTATTTTACACAAATTATACATCAGTAAAATTGATGGAAACACAACCAGCTGCTTCATCAGAATGTAAGCATAGAGAAGTCAAGAAATATACCTAATTTAAACTTGAATCCCTCACTCTACCTGCAATATAATTGATAATCAATAAACAATAGTTGAACAATTAAAAGTGCCATGAATCACACTCTCACCTGTCTCTATAAAACATATATAATACTTTACTCTTTGTACATATACTTTGACAAACTTCTGAAGTCTGAATATATTTGAGGTCAAACAGGCTTTTATTTCTCACAAAGAAGATATGTGAAATTCATCATTTAATTTGATAATAAACTCTGATGTGTCATTATGAATTTTTGCCTTGTGACTCCTCTAAGATTCATTGTTTACTGATGTGCAAATGAAAGAATGAAATAATATGTTCATTGCAATCATGGTGGAGACAGACTGCTACAACAGAGCAACAAAAATCAAAAGCACTTTTTTTGTGTGTTTATTTCTTCCCTTGCTTTTTTCCCAGACATATTATTTCCCAAAGCACAGTAAATTGATGCCAATGATTCAAAGAAAACACAAATCTTAGTGTAACAAGAAGTCTGACTTGTTGAAGCAATACTTCACCTTTCAATGCCCGAAAGGGAGAGGTAAGAGAGAAGTAACGTGCTGGGACACACGGTGGGAGAGAAGTATTTAGTCTAATGACTACCACAGAGGACCATTGGAGACAAGGGAACAACTTGAGCAAAATGTACCATTGAGCATGCAAGCATCTTTTGCTTTTATTTGTGGGCCACCTATCCCACAGCAGTGCAAGACATTTCTAAGCATACCCTCTGCCCTGCTCCAGAGCAATGGAAGACAGGGCCTTTCCATACCCTGTGTGGTCGGGTGGCCAGAAAGGTGAAACCTTATGCACTGACTAGGGAAGAAATCAACAGAACCAGAGGAAGAATTTCTCATGAATCTGGGTAATGCATGCCCGGTGTAACTGTTATTTTTCTTAGAGGAATAAAGAAGAGCCTCTCCCGTCTAATCAGANCCACTTAATGTAGTTCCCCAGAAAGAATGAGATTCATGCCCAAAGAGGCAAGTTGAAGTATTTGGTTTGACATCCAGATGTCTCATAACAATGAATCACTGCTTGTCATCGTGTGACTTTACCAGAAGGAAAAAAACCTCTTTCCCACTATATCCATATGCTACTCAGAAGTTTTTTGCCTGCCTAAAAGTATTAGTTTCCCCACTAATAATTTGGCAGGGTTAGAAACCTCTGCTAACTGAATCATTGCTGAAAGAGAACAATTCATCTTTGTTGGGTCGGGCATTGTTTCAATTTGTTTGCTACTGTTGCTTCTCTGTTTTCCACATCTATGCCTTGGTGAATTCTGCTGTGTGTTGGTGCATCCTGATAGTATTTCTATTGTCAAACAGGCTTTTATTTCTCACAAAGAAGATATGTGAAATTCATCATTTAATTTGATAATAAACTCTGATGTGTCATTATGAATTTTGCCTTGTGACTCCTCTAAGATTCATTGTTTACTGATGTGCAAATGAAAGAATGAAATAATATGTTCATTGCAATCATGGTGGAGACAGACTGCTACAACAGAGCAACAAAAATCAAAAGCACTTTTTGTGTGTTTATTTCTTCCCTTGCTTTTTTCCCAGACATATTATTTCCCAAAGCACAGTAAATTGATGCCAATGATTCAAAGAAAACACAAATCTTAGTGTAACAAGAAGTCTGACTTGTTGAAGCAATACTTCACCTTTCAATGCCCGAAAGGGAGAGGTAAGAGAGAAGTAACGTGCTGGGACACACGGTGGGAGAGAAGTATTTAGTCTAATGACTACCACAGAGGACCATTGGAGACAAGGGAACAACTTGAGCAAAATGTACCATTGAGCATGCAAGCATCTTTTGCTTTTATTTGTGGGCCACCTATCCCACAGCAGTGCAAGACATTTCTAAGCATACCCTCTGCCCTGCTCCAGAGCAATGGAAGACAGGGCCTTTCCATACCCTGTGTGGTCGGGTGGCCAGAAAGGTGAAACCTTATGCACTGACTAGGGAAGAAATCAACAGAACCAGAGGAAGAATTTCTCATGAATCTGGGTAATGCATGCCCGGTGTAACTGTTATTTTTCTTAGAGGAATAAAGAAGAGCCTCTCCAGTCTAATCAGATCCACTTAATGTAGTTCCCCAGAAAGAATGAGATTCATGCCCAAAGAGGCAAGTTGAAGTATTTGGTTTGACATCCAGATGTCTCATAACAATGAATCACTGCTTGTCATCGTGTGACTTTACCAGAAGGAAAAAAACCTCTTTCCCACTATATCCATATGCTACTCAGAAGTTTTTTGCCTGCCTAAAAGTATTAGTTTCCCCACTAATAATTTGGCAGGGTTAGAAACCTCTGCTAACTGAATCATTGCTGAAAGAGAACAATTCATCTTTGTTGGGTCGGGCATTGTTTCAATTTGTTTGCTACTGTTGCTTCTCTGTTTTCCACATCTATGCCTTGGTGAATTCTGCTGTGTGTTGGTGCATCCTGATAGTATTTCTATTGCCTTCATTTAAAATGAAAAATACCAGCTGTTCAGATGCTATGCTTTACATCTGTCTTCTCATTCTGCTCTGCTCTCTAAATTCTCAGTTCTATCAAGATTATTACTATTCTTTCCAATTGCTTTGGGTCACAATTGTAGCATTACTTTTACTCCTATTACTGCTTCATCTCCAATTAGATCACTTACCACTTTCTCTTTGTTAATGGTCCTGATTCATCTTTTCTATTTGACTTGTCACAACAAGATTCTCCAATCTCTATTTTTCATTTATCAGACAGATAACTTTTATAGTTTGCAAATTAACACTCTTCATCTAACATTGCTTTTAGCACTTATTTCCTTGGCCAGAAACTTTTGCTCCTCTGAATTGTCCAGCATATTGGATACAAATGGCTCAATCTGGCACCTGAGACTTTCTATAATCCTGAGTTTTTCTTGCTGTCTTTCAACCCTAGTTTTCACTTCCCATGCCTGGTTGTATTTCTAAACGTACAGACCTTTCTTGATTGTGAAATCTTACCTAGGAGAGATGTGTCTTCTCAGCAAATACATATTTAAGCCACACATGTTGTTTTCAGAGTGATATACAGTCAGTGCTCTTCATTTGTGGCAGTTGTGCTGTATAAATTTGCTGTAAACACTGAATATCTAAATGTTGGAGTATTACTGGGAGAAATCATATATCTTCACATACATGTCTCACATAGATTATAATCTGAAATTCTAAAAATAACTCCCCCTGGTAGTTTATATATATATTTTACAAAATAGGAAAACATGGTTTGGATGCTCTAAGTAACTTGCCTAAGGCCAGCCCATAGACAAATGCCAGAGCTGTGACTACAAACTCCATCTAATGGGCCCCAGAGCCAGAGCTTCTTGTACTGCACTGAAAACCCAGTTTTCTGTCGGAACAAAATTTGACCCAGGCAAATGAGCTCAGTCTGAAATTTTGCTAGTCTAACAATTCATCTTTGTTGGGTCGGGCATTGTTTCAATTTGTTTGCTACTGTTGCTTCTCTGTTTTCCACATCTATGCCTTGGTGAATTCTGCTGTGTGTTGGTGCATCCTGATAGTATTTCTATTGCCTTCATTTAAAATGAAAAATACCAGCTGTTCAGATGCTATGCTTTACATCTGTCTTCTCATTCTGCTCTGCTCTCTAAATTCTCAGTTCTATCAAGATTATTACTATTCTTTCCAATTGCTTTGGGTCACAATTGTAGCATTACTTTTACTCCTATTACTGCTTCATCTCCAATTAGATCACTTACCACTTTCTCTTTGTTAATGGTCCTGATTCATCTTTTCTATTTGACTTGTCACAACAAGATTCTCCAATCTCTATTTTTCATTTATCAGACAGATAACTTTTATAGTTTGCAAATTAACACTCTTCATCTAACATTGCTTTTAGCACTTATTTCCTTGGCCAGAAACTTTTGCTCCTCTGAATTGTCCAGCATATTGGATACAAATGGCTCAATCTGGCACCTGAGACTTTCTATAATCCTGAGTTTTTCTTGCTGTCTTTCAACCCTAGTTTTCACTTCCCATGCCTGGTTGTATTTCTAAACGTACAGACCTTTCTTGATTGTGAAATCTTACCTAGGAGAGATGTGTCTTCTCAGCAAATACATATTTAAGCCACACATGTTGTTTTCAGAGTGATATACAGTCAGTGCTCTTCATTTGTGGCAGTTGTGCTGTATAAATTTGCTGTAAACACTGAATATCTAAATGTTGGAGTATTACTGGGAGAAATCATATATCTTCACATACATGTCTCACATAGATTATAATCTGAAATTCTAAAAATAACTCCCCCTGGTAGTTTATATATATATTTTACAAAATAGGAAAACATGGTTTGGATGCTCTAAGTAACTTGCCTAAGGCCAGCCCATAGACAAATGCCAGAGCTGTGACTACAAACTCCATCTAATGGGCCCCAGAGCCAGAGCTTCTTGTACTGCACTGACCCCATTTTTTCCATTTCCACCCTCCAGTCATTTCTGTACAAGAGCAGAAACAAGAAGGCAAAGTATTGATTTGTTTGTCCTCTTAGCTGGCAACATGAGCTTCAAGTGACTGAAAATTTTGCTAGTCTACGTATATTGGCAAGTGTCCCTGAAAGCACTGTGGATGTTAATTTTAGGGTTACAAATACATTGTGTATAGTAGAAATTCACAGATAATGAGGGTGAACCACATATGGCTCTTAAGTGAGTTCCTATTTTAATATCTGCAGCGGCAGCAAAAATATGCATTTTCTCTAATTCTGTTGTGTTTTTATCTCACCACCTTATGTAGCAATTAATCTAAGACAACCACCATGTAAGTGGGTGTGTGTTTCAAAGAGCTCTCAACAGTGGTGGGAACATAACAGAAATATTTATTAAGCAGTCACTATATAGCTAGTTGAACATTGCTGTTATAACCCCTTTCAAAATGGTCACTGGTCAGACTTCAATATAAAATGTAACTATTCCTCTTGTAGTCATAGAATTTAATATCTAGGATCACTGTTGTAGAACTTTTCATTTACAATCTTTGCAGAGGACTTTACAACAGTTGTGTTAGTAATGACAGACTTCAAGTGTTTAGTGAATATCTACTATATGACAGGTATTATCCTCAGTACTTTATATACAGTAGATTTTTTAAACTCCTTTAATATGACCTAAGTCCCTTCATGTTTCCTTGTAAACGGAATAGTAGGTTTTTTCTGCAGGTTTTCCTGATTGTAGAAAACATTCTAAGTGCATGTCACTGTATATGGATATCCTCAAATCCTCTGCTTATAATCAATGTAAAACTTAAGAGTGTGTTGCTAACAAATGTCTTTTACCATGAGAAAGATATTCTAAATGGCTTTTAAGATTAAGTTTGAATGCACTGGTTGAACAAAACAAAAGCAGCAGTCTCCAAGGGATACATAGTTTTAGCTGCCAGATACAGAGTGCTTAGAGGGTGCTGCTGTGTTGTTCCAAATAATAAGGAAAAAGGATGCACCAACTTCCCCTGAAGTCATTAGAGACCCAAAGCCACAGAAAAGAAAAAGCAACAAAACAAAACTACCTTTAAATTTGGAGAGCATAAGCACCTGCAGGGAGAATAAGAACTTGAGATTCTGCCTGTCAGGAATAGATTCTGCTGGATGTTCTGCAAGTGATGCTGGTTACATAGGAGTGTTTAGACAGAGAACATTTATTAAGCTGTAGATTTGTGATATATGCACTTTTATGTTTCTATATTAAACTTTAATAAAAAGCTTAAAAACAAAAAATTCAGCTAGAAATGTTTTTAAAAACTGCTAAAGAAGGATTGTGAGATAGCTGAGTATAGGAAGCTCCTGGGAATCACAGAAATAGGGAAATTTTCACTATCTTAAAAGCTTTTCTTTAAGAACCCCAAGGGATTCACAGGAAATATGGGTGAGAATCTTGAAAAAAGTTTTCCCTGTGGTGTTGTGGAGAGAAATAACAGCTATTGCCAAATTAAGCCTAAATCCATCTTCCTTCTTTCCCATGCGGAACAGCAGACTTTGGTTATAGGGAAAAGGCCGAGGGAGAAAGCAGTCTGGGGCTCTGGGGAGCAGCATAGCAGCCATCACTAAAAATATGCCTTTATTTATCTCCTCTATGCTAGAAAACAAAAAGCCTTACAGAACAGGGAAAATGGAAACAAAATAATAATTTGGAACAAATGTGTAAGCCCACAGCAGTAGGAGAGAGAGGAAGAGCAAACAAAAGAAAGATAGAGAAGGAAGGAAGGAAGGAAGGAAGGAAGGAAGGGTGTAAAGACTAAAACATTATACTTGAAGGGACAATTATATCCCATAGGCCAGGATTACTTCTAGAGAGTGGATAGCAGCACTGGTGAAGTCCAAAACTCACAGTGTCTACTTAAGGCTATCAGAGAATGACCTCTGGTAAGAACATCTGGCAGTGACCTCTCTGGTAAGAACCACAAAAGGAAAACACAGAATTAAATGAGAAGATATAAAGCCAATTATGAAAAAATTCAATCCCAGTTCAACTTCTGACTGCATAAACAGTAAAACCTCAACTAAAGGCTTACCAAAAGGATGGCATATTCATCTTTATGCATAAAATAGTATATATCTCAGTTTCTGTCTATTCAATATAATATGGCTGGCTTTATACCAAAATTTATATGACATACAAAATGGTAAGCCAATCACAGTCAGAAAATAAAAGGAATAAAAAAAAAAGAACCAGATTCAGATGTGACATAGATATTAGAACTGTGAGACAGAGAGTTTAAAATAAGTAAATAAATATGCAGAAGCCATGAATGGACAAGGCAGACAACATTCAGGACTAGATAGGTAATTCCAGAAGAGGTAAAAATCATTAGAAAAGATCAAACAGAAATGTTAGAAATTAGAGACATAGAAACAGATGATAATAATACTTTGATGAACTTATCAGTAGGTTCAAGGAAAGAATCAGTAAGTTGGAAAATAGGTTACTAGAAATTATTCAATCTGAAATACAGAGAGAAACAGGAGGAGGTAAGTAGAGAGCATCCAACAATTGCATGACCATAGCAAGAGGTCAACAGACACAGCTGAAATCTCAGAAAGAGAAAAGAGAAAAATGGGGAGAATATATTTGAAGAAATAATGACTGACAAAAAACCCCCTATTCCAATGCATATCATTCCAATTGACATAAAATACATATAGAATGAGTGTAACAAGCATAGCAAGCTTCTCATCAGAAACTATGGAAGCAAAAATACAAGTGTTACCACTAAAATACTAAAAAAATTCAAAGTTAACTCAGGATTCTATATATACCCAATGGGAATATTTATCAAAAATGGGGCTTTAGAGGACCTGTTCTACAAGAAATAGTAAAACAATTTCTTTAGGTAGAAATAAGAAGAGGAGGTCAGAAAGACAGATCTACATAGAGAAATAAAGAGTACCAAATATGGGTTAAACATATTTTTTACCCTATTTTCATTACTCTAAAAGACAACTGATTGCTTAAAGAAATAAGAGAAACAATGCAGAATGTGTTTATACTGTACATCAGAGAGAAACATATGGGTACAGTAGCACAAGGGATGGAAGGTAGGAATACCATTTTTTATAAAGTTTTTCAGGAAATAGAAGAGAGAATACTTTTAACATAATTTTTGGAGTTCTGCATTGTTCTAATACCAAAAACATTACCAAAAGGATGGCATATTCATCTTTATGCATAAAATAGTATATATCTCAGTTTCTGTCTATTCAATATAATATGGCTGGCTTTATACCAAAATTTATATGACATACAAAATGGTAAGCCAATCACAGTCAGAAAATAAAAGGAATAAAAAAAAAAGAACCAGATTCAGATGTGACATAGATATTAGAACTGTGAGACAGAGAGTTTAAAATAAGTAAATAAATATGCAGAAGCCATGAATGGACAAGGCAGACAACATTCAGGACTAGATAGGTAATTCCAGAAGAGGTAAAAATCATTAGAAAAGATCAAACAGAAATGTTAGAAATTAGAGACATAGAAACAGATGATAATAATACTTTGATGAACTTATCAGTAGGTTCAAGGAAAGAATCAGTAAGTTGGAAAATAGGTTACTAGAAATTATTCAATCTGAAATACAGAGAGAAACAGGAGGAGGTAAGTAGAGAGCATCCAACAATTGCATGACCATAGCAAGAGGTCAACAGACACAGCTGAAATCTCAGAAAGAGAAAAGAGAAAAATGGGGAGAATATATTTGAAGAAATAATGACTGACAAAAAACCCCCTATTCCAATGCATATCATTCCAATTGACATAAAATACATATAGAATGAGTGTAACAAGCATAGCAAGCTTCTCATCAGAAACTATGGAAGCAAAAATACAAGTGTTACCACTAAAATACTAAAAAAATTCAAAGTTAACTCAGGATTCTATATATACCCAATGGGAATATTTATCAAAAATGGGGCTTTAGAGGACCTGTTCTACAAGAAATAGTAAAACAATTTCTTTAGGTAGAAATAAGAAGAGGAGGTCAGAAAGACAGATCTACATAGAGAAATAAAGAGTACCAAATATGGGTTAAACATATTTTTTACCCTATTTTCATTACTCTAAAAGACAACTGATTGCTTAAAGAAATAAGAGAAACAATGCAGAATGTGTTTATACTGTACATCAGAGAGAAACATATGGGTACAGTAGCACAAGGGATGGAAGGTAGGAATACCATTTTTTATAAAGTTTTTCAGGAAATAGAAGAGAGAATACTTTTAACATAATTTTTGGAGTTCTGCATTGTTCTAATACCAAAAACATTACCATAAAACAGAGAGATGAATATCATTTATATATGTAAAAGTAAAAGCCCTTGGCAAAATATTAACAATTTGAATCCAACAATATACCAACATAATACAGCACAGCCAAATGGAGTTCACTCAAATAACACAAACTTGACTCAATAGTTGAAAGTCAGTTCATCTTATTAGTCATATTACCAAGCTGAATAAGATATTCATAGTGATATCAGTTAATACAGAAATAAGATTCAACAGAATTTAAGATTACTCATGATTAAAAATTCTCTTCAAAGTAGGAATAGATGGTAAATCTTATAACCTAGTAAAAGACATCTATAAGAAAAATGACACAAGCTATTTTCTCCTTGGGATCAAGAGCAAGTCAGGGACACTTGCAGCACTTCAATGTTACTGTTAAGATTGGTAATTTTCATCAATGAAGAAAAAGAAATGTGCTTTTTAGCCATCTGTATGTCTTCTTTGGAGAGATGTCTCTTTAGGTCTTTTCCCATTTTTGATTGGGTTGTTTGTTTTTTCAGTGTTGAGTCATCTGAGCTGCTTGTGTATTTTGGAAATTAATTATTTGTTGGTTGTTCCATTTGCTATTATTTTCTCCCATTCTGTGGGTTACCTGTTCACCTTGTTTGTAGTTTTTTTTTGCTGTGCAAAAGCTTTTAAGCTTCATTAGATCCCACAAGATGCTCAGTGTTGCTTATTATGAGAGAAATGCAAATCAAAACTACAATGAGATATCATCTCACACCAGTCAGAATGCCCATCATCAAAAAATCTACAGATAGTAAATGCTGGAGAGGGTGTGAAGAAGAGGGAACACTCTAGCACTTTTGGTGGAAATGTAAATTGATACAACCACATTGGAAGACAACCTGGAGATTCCTTAAAAAAACAGGAATATAAACACCATATGACCCAGAAATCCCACTATAAGGCATATACCATGATGAAATCAAAATTGAAAGAGACACCTGTACCCTAATGTTCTTTGCAGTGCTCTACACAATAGCTAGAACATCAAAGCAACCTAAATGTCCATTGACGAATGAACAGATAAAGAAACTTTAGTGCACATATACAGTGGAATATTTCTCAGTCATAAAAAGAAATGCAGAAGAATCATTCCTACTGAGGTGGATGAATATAGAACCTATTTATACAAAGTGAAGTAATTCAAAAATAAAAGGACAAATACAGTATAATAGCACATATGTATGGAATCTAGTAAGATGGTATTGATAAATACACACAAAGAGTAGTAATGAAGAAACAGACATAGACAACAGACCTATGGACATTGAGGGGAGAGAAGAGTGCATGAGAGATATGAAAAGAGTAACATAGAAACCTACACTACCATATATAAAAGAGATAAACATTGTGAATGTGCTGTGGAACTAAGGGATCTTAAACTGGGGCTATGCGACAGCCTGGAGGGGTGGGATGGGAGGGAGAGGGAGAGGCTCAGGTGGGAGGGATCAGGGATATACCTATGATGGATTTGGGATCATATAGAGCTGTAAAGAGCAAAACTCTGTAAAAGCAAAATAAAAATAATTAAAAAGAAAAAGAAATAAAATTCCCACTTGGAGTGGTAGCAATAAAGTCACTTCCATAGAAGTCATGACCATCTGTGTAGGAAACCCCAAAGACTCCATAAACTTTAAGAATAAACTATATATTCACATAGTTTCAAAGTATCATTTTTATAATAATTTATATTTCTGATGGTTTTACCATATAATCATGGAGAAGGAAATGGCAACCCACTCCAGTACTTTTGCTTAGGGAATTCCATAGGCAGAGGAGCCTGGAAGGCTACAGTCCATGGGGTCACAAAGCAGTTGGACATGACTTAGCAAATAGACAACAATGTGTGAATGAAGAGAAAATTCAATCACATATAATAATTTTATTTTCAATGTTTTCTTTATTTTTAGTTTTTAAAAATTTTATTCTCAATTTTTAAAGATTTATTGTATTCTGTATGTTGCTTCAGTGTGATTTTCAAATTAACATACTATTTTTGTTTTGAATTCAGTATTGTTTTAACCAGAAAATTTTTCTAAGTTTAGCTTTTATGCAAACTTCTCAGGACAAAACTATTTAGTGATATAGATGACACTACATTTAGAAGTTGGGACAGTTTTGCTTACTTTCTTTGGTCCATAAATAAGTTACAGTTTAAACTCATTTCACTTATATGCAATTTGAGATTAATTATACACCATTTTGTAAGTTTCACTAGTAGTTGAAAAGTAAATACAAATTGCGGGGACCTTCCGCAGAAAGGGAAGGCAGCAGGGATTGCCCCCGGCTGAACCGGGAGATCTCGGAGAAAGGCAAATCTTGAACTGTCTGCCCCGCAGCCCCCTGGCTGAGGCAGGAGACAATCAGACGCGACAGGGGTTCCATCGAAGTAGTTCCGCTTTATTGAAGAAGATCCACAGCTTTCATAGGCAAGTGAGGGGGGTTTTGCATGGGACTTCCTATAGATTACACCAATCAAGCTAAAGGCCAAGCAATCATTCACGAGCGCGGCAGCCAGGGGAACCAATCAGAAATTTTGACCATCAATTAACAATTTAGATCACGCCCTGCCTCTTCCTGTAGGCGCCATCTTAGCTGCAAACATGTGCTTAAGCTTCTTTTCACTCCCACACCCCTTCCTGTAGGCACCATCTTAGCTGCAAACATGTGCTTAAGCTTCTTTTCACTCCCACACCCCTTCCTGTAGGCGCCATCTTAGCTCCAAACTGCAAACATGTGCTTAAGCTTCTTTATGCTTAAAATAGTCCTCTTTCAATTCAGAGCCCCACACAAATTGCCAACAATAAGTAATTATTGCATAGTTCTAAATCTAAATAAAACTATTGTAATTAGGCAACTACAATTAAATATAGTCATTCAAATTGTCAACATGCTCTTCCCATTTTCATTTGCAGTACAGTACAACTGATGGAAGTCCTCTAATATTTAAAATAGCTTATTTTGAAAAAATTTTAAAAATATTTGGTGGTTTTGCATTGAACTGTACAGGTTATGAATGTGGATATTGGGAATACTGAAGACCAAAAAGTATAATAGATCTGAAGATTCACTAAGTGCGAACAGACTATATTCTGTATACCTAAATATCTGATCATCTGTTCTCTTATTATTCAAGAGAAAGTATGTATTTGTTTTAAAATGTATGTCTTTATTATGAGATTAGAGATAAATTTTGTAATATATTAATAGGTACAATATTAAAGCTAAGTCATATTTTTACTATTTCTGTATTGCATGTTTAGAATAAATGTATCATCCCACACGGAAGTAATTTTCATTTTAATAAAGTCTGGAATTTGGGCCTGGAATATGATCTATGTCATCCTCACAAAAATGTCTTGTATAACCCATGTAGAATGTAAACCAAGCTTAATTTATTGGACATTTTGGTGAATGGAATAACTTGGGGATCTGCATTATTCAAGAAATTATGAAGAAAATAAAAAGGCAATATATACCCAGGGGTTCCATCGAAGTAGTTCCGCTTTATTGAAGAAGATCCACAGCTTTCATAGGCAAGTGAGGGGGGTTTTGCATGGGACTTCCTATAGATTACACCAATCAAGCTAAAGGCCAAGCAATCATTCACGAGCGCGGCAGCCAGGGGAACCAATCAGAAATTTTGACCATCAATTAACAATTTAGATCACGCCCTGCCTCTTCCTGTAGGCGCCATCTTAGCTGCAAACATGTGCTTAAGCTTCTTTTCACTCCCACACCCCTTCCTGTAGGCACCATCTTAGCTGCAAACATGTGCTTAAGCTTCTTTTCACTCCCACACCCCTTCCTGTAGGCGCCATCTTAGCTCCAAACTGCAAACATGTGCTTAAGCTTCTTTATGCTTAAAATAGTCCTCTTTCAATTCAGAGCCCCACACAAATTGCCAACAATAAGTAATTATTGCATAGTTCTAAATCTAAATAAAACTATTGTAATTAGGCAACTACAATTAAATATAGTCATTCAAATTGTCAACATGCTCTTCCCATTTTCATTTGCAGTACAGTACAACTGATGGAAGTCCTCTAATATTTAAAATAGCTTATTTTGAAAAAATTTTAAAAATATTTGGTGGTTTTGCATTGAACTGTACAGGTTATGAATGTGGATATTGGGAATACTGAAGACCAAAAAGTATAATAGATCTGAAGATTCACTAAGTGCGAACAGACTATATTCTGTATACCTAAATATCTGATCATCTGTTCTCTTATTATTCAAGAGAAAGTATGTATTTGTTTTAAAATGTATGTCTTTATTATGAGATTAGAGATAAATTTTGTAATATATTAATAGGTACAATATTAAAGCTAAGTCATATTTTTACTATTTCTGTATTGCATGTTTAGAATAAATGTATCATCCCACACGGAAGTAATTTTCATTTTAATAAAGTCTGGAATTTGGGCCTGGAATATGATCTATGTCATCCTCACAAAAATGTCTTGTATAACCCATGTAGAATGTAAACCAAGCTTAATTTATTGGACATTTTGGTGAATGGAATAACTTGGGGATCTGCATTATTCAAGAAATTATGAAGAAAATAAAAAGGCAATATATACCCATTTGTTCATCTTATCAAGTCTTTGTTGAGAACAATATACACAGTTTGCTGTTCTTATTGATAAGGGCACAGCAGAAAAATCAAAGTTCTATCATAATGGGCAATAACCTCTGATAATTCAATGTTAATAAGGTTTAAATACATACATTTTTTTCTATGGAAAAATAGTGCATTTATAAAGGTCACAGAAATTAATTTTTAGGTACTTGGCTAAAAGGAAGATGATAATGTAAGTTTACACAAAGACATATTGAGAGAAAATCGTAATCACCAGTGTGGAACAAAATCCATATGTAGTTCATGGTAGATTCTAGTTTTGTCTCACTGTAACTGAGTCACTAGAATTCTAAATAAAAGGCAGGGGGCACTGATTAGTGCTGTTTAATATACTTATTTGTAATTTCCATAGAAATCATTAAGGTTATATTTTTTTCTTATCTTTTTCAACATCAGTACCATCATTTTGCATCATTACTATTGACAACGCTATTATTATCCACATAAGTATTTTTATTGTTTTCATTAAATGTTTATTGAATGTTTACTGTGTGGTTAAGGTATTTTGTGTTAAACATAAAGGAGGAAAAGTCTCACTCCAAATTCATCTCAATAAATAGGTTCCCAAACCATCTCATGGATCAAAGCAGTTTTAATATATTTAAAGATTCCTCATTATTATCGTATCATGTATCCAATCCATCAGCAAATTCTGTCTTTTGTTACAAAAATAAGATTGAACTTCTTATCACAACCTAGCGCATCCAAGTTCAATTGCCCATCGCCTCTTCCCTGAACCACTGATCTACCTAACTGCCTTCTCAGCTTCTACCCTTGTTCCCTGCATGGTATCTTCCACAGCAGCTGAATGCCTTTCTTAAAGTGTTCATTAAACAAGGCCAGGCTCTTTTCTGGACTCATCAAAATCATCCTTATCATATTGTGTTAGTTTTCTCTGTTGCCATAAAAAATGACTACAAGTTTAATAATTTAAAAGAGTAGAGATTTATTATGCCAAATTTGGGAGTTCAGGAGTCTGAAACAGGTTTCACTGGGTTAATATCAAGGCATCAGTAGGCCTGTGTTCTTTAGAGAGGCCATAGGGAAATGTCTTCTTTGACTTTTCCAGCTTCTAAAATCTGCTGGCTTCTGTTCTGCTTGCATCTCCAAAGCCTGCAATGGCCAGTCAAGTCTTTTTCAGGCTGTGTCACCTCAACCCTGATTCTGCTGCCCTCTTCTTCCATATTTAAAGACCTTTGTCATCACATTGAGTCCCCTCAGAAAATTCGGTTTGAGGTCATCTGATTAGCAAACTTAATGACACTGTAAATATTCATTCCCCCATATCATATAAAAATATTCACATATTCTAGGGACTGAGATGTGAACATTTTTGAGGATTATTATTCTACCTATTGCATATATTTATTATAAATTTCATATATCCTACCCTTGGTTAACTTTCTACTTTTTGTTGCATATCATTCTGTGCCTCTCTTGGTACACCTAAATTGCTGTAACTCCCTTGTTTTTCTTTGAAAATGTGGAACTCATCCATTGCCAGGACCTTATATCATCTTTTCTCTCTTCCTTGAGGAAAAGTCTTCTCATAGATGCATGCATCAAATTCTCCTTTGTGTTATTTCATTTGCTCAAATGCCCTGTCTTCTAAAAGTCCTTTGCTCATCAACCTATGTAATGTAATATTCTCTATAAACACAATTTCCTTATCCTGCTTGCCTTCTTCATAAAATATATGTACTTGTTTCTTTTATTATTGTCTCAGTCCCTCATAAGAATTTAAGCACCCAGGGCAGAGATTTAATATGTTTGATTCACCTCAACATTCTTAGCATCTAAAAAGTGATTATTACAGAACAAGCACTCAAATGTCTGTTATATAAATGGAGATGTACAAATGCATGCTTTTCGTGCTCAGATCTATGGTAAGTACTAAACATTTCATATATCATTGGATCTTCATGTCTTTCTGATCAAGTCATGAAGATCAAATGTTATAATTTATATTTTATAGTCCTAACCATAGTTCATAAAAAATGACTTCAAGTTTAATAATTTAAAAGAGTAGAGATTTATTATGCCAAATTTGGGAGTTCAGGAGTCTGAAACAGGTTTCACTGGGTTAATATCAAGGCATCAGTAGGCCTGTGTTCTTTAGAGAGGCCATAGGGAAATGTCTTCTTTGACTTTTCCAGCTTCTAAAATCTGCTGGCTTCTGTTCTGCTTGCATCTCCAAAGCCTGCAATGGCCAGTCAAGTCTTTTTCAGGCTGTGTCACCTCAACCCTGATTCTGCTGCCCTCTTCTTCCATATTTAAAGACCTTTGTCATCACATTGAGTCCCCTCAGAAAATTCGGTTTGAGGTCATCTGATTAGCAAACTTAATGACACTGTAAATATTCATTCCCCCATATCATATAAAAATATTCACATATTCTAGGGACTGAGATGTGAACATTTTTGAGGATTATTATTCTACCTATTGCATATATTTATTATAAATTTCATATATCCTACCCTTGGTTAACTTTCTACTTTTTGTTGCATATCATTCTGTGCCTCTCTTGGTACACCTAAATTGCTGTAACTCCCTTGTTTTTCTTTGAAAATGTGGAACTCATCCATTGCCAGGACCTTATATCATCTTTTCTCTCTTCCTTGAGGAAAAGTCTTCTCATAGATGCATGCATCAAATTCTCCTTTGTGTTATTTCATTTGCTCAAATGCCCTGTCTTCTAAAAGTCCTTTGCTCATCAACCTATGTAATGTAATATTCTCTATAAACACAATTTCCTTATCCTGCTTGCCTTCTTCATAAAATATATGTACTTGTTTCTTTTATTATTGTCTCAGTCCCTCATAAGAATTTAAGCACCCGCAGGGCAGAGATTTAATATGTTTGATTCACCTCAACATTCTTAGCATCTAAAAAGTGATTATTACAGAACAAGCACTCAAATGTCTGTTATATAAATGGAGATGTACAAATGCATGCTTTTCGTGCTCAGATCTATGGTAAGTACTAAACATTTCATATATCATTGGATCTTCATGTCTTTCTGATCAAGTCATGAAGATCAAATGTTATAATTTATATTTTATAGTCCTGATAACCATAGTTCATAGAAATGACTTTATCTAAGTCTCCACAGTAGTATGGAGAAGGAAATGGCAATCTACTCCAGTATTCATGCCTGGACAATTCCATGGACAGAGGAGTTTGGCAGGCTACAGTCCATGGCGAAACAAAGAGTTGGAGATGACTGAGTGACTAAGGACCCCAGCAGCAAAACTTGGACAGTTACTCCTATATGCCTCATTTGATATTCCATATTGTATCACAGCAAAGTTTCTGCTGCTCCACTGCACCATGCTGCTTAATAGAGATGGACAGGCTGATCCATGCCTTCCAAGTGATGACAATTTTATTGGAGATATTAGATATCTAATTTAAAGATAGTGATCAAGGTATAAAATTAACAGTGTGGAACGAATAGTAGAGAGTATCTGTTGCATAGGACACTTTTATAAAATGTTACTGAATGCTTGTTGAAGAAAACCAAAGTTCAATATTCCAAGGAAATTAAAATGGTGCTAAGAATTAGAGCTACCTGTGCCATCTTTAGAAAAGGGGTACATTTGAACAGCATGAGAATAAAAAGCTTATGTACTTTATCTCACCACTCCAATTCATGGGTTCTCTGATGACATCATTGGTGGGTGAGTTTACCTGTACTGAGCATCCTGATACAGAACAAAGACCCTGGTTTTTATTCATTTAAGATATTTTATAGTACAGTGATTCTCCACCCAGGCTTCACATTATAATCACCTGGGACACCTTATAAATATTTCTCCATATTTCTTCCTCGCTAATAAAGATTTAATTGGTACCAGAATCTTTAAATTTTCCTTAAGCGGTTCTAATGTTTAGCTAAGACTGGGAACCACTGCCATAGTTTACGTGCCATAAGAATACTTAATAAAAGCTAGGGTCTGCCAACAGTCAGAGAAATGCTTAGACTTAACAAGTTAATAGTTGCTTTAAACTATGATTTGTTGAAGAGAGACTGAAGAAACATTATACTGCATTCAATCTAATTTCTGTATGCAATAAATGAATACATAATTTCATTTAAATATCCAATAATTGACACATGAAAAACCTATATATATCTTCCCATTATTAATGAATATAAATTAGCGGGATTTATGTATAAAATGATCTTTTCAAAATAAGGTATGACTCCCTTCAAACTTTGAATTGGCATAAACCTCTCAGAAGCAATAATTCCTTTTGCTTCGTCTGGGCAAAAGTTTGAACTTATATGTCTCGCAGCGGTAATTTCATCTAAAATCACAGATCAGACACTGATGCAGAAATCTGAACAACTGAGAATAGACATCTTAAATGTCTTAGGTAATTTTGCTGGTTCCACTTACTTTCCTTGAGAGGATGCTTTTTCTAAAAACCTCTGTAAGTAAGGTATAGTGCAAACGATTTTCACCTTTTATGGCTTTTTAAAATAATGATTATTTCTCTGTAAAGTGAGATGTACTGAGTGACAGAATACAATTTAGCTTTAGTAAAACTTAGCATATTTCAATAATTTAAATGCTAATGGAATTATTACCTCCCCAGCCAATCAAAGAGGTATTTGGTTACCTTAGAAAAAAAGCTCCCCCAAAATTTCTTAATTAAATAGAGTAAACTGAAGGCTATATAAAGCAAAATAATCATAAGCTTTTCATGGAATATCACTCAGTATCTGAAGCTGGTCAGCAATTATAACTACTACATAAAATAGCAAATAGCTGTAAATTAGTATAAATTACTGTTTCTGCTACATGGTAAATATTAAACACTGTTCAAATTTGTGATTGGCTTAATAAATACTTTCATTAAAGTTCTACATATTTGCCCTTTCCTATTATATTAAGACTCCTCATTAGTTCTGTCACTGTTTTCAGATGAGCAGTCGACACCAGGGAATGGGTCTCTGTTCAAGAATCACTATTGAATGCATAATCCAAAACCATGAAGAAAAATTTCATTCAAAATGAAGACCAAAGTGAAGCAGGGCAACAGCTTGCACTACTTCAGGGTTTTAAAAGCATAGGTTCTCTGTGAACTTTTCAATTTTAATATCCAATAATTGTATGCAATAAATGAATACATAATTTCATTTAAATATCCAATAATTGACACAAGCAAAACATATATATACCTACCGATTATTAAGGAATATAAATTAGCGGGATGTATGTATAAAATGATCTCTTCAAAATAGGGTATGCCTCCCTTCAAACTTTGAATTGGCATAAACCTCTCAGAAGCAATAATTCCTTTTGCTTCGTCTGGGCAAAAGTTTGAACTTATATGTCTCGCAGCGGTAATTTCATCTAAAATCACAGATCAGACACTGATGCAGAAATCTGAACAACTGAGAATAGACATCTTAAATGTCTTAGGTAATTTTGCTGGTTCCACTTACTTTCCTTGAGAGGATGCTTTTTCTAAAAACCTCTGTAAGTAAGGTATAGTGCAAACGATTTTCACCTTTTATGGCTTTTTAAAATAATGATTATTTCTCTGTAAAGTGAGATGTACTGAGTGACAGAATACAATTTAGCTTTAGTAAAACTTAGCATATTTCAATAATTTAAATGCTAATGGAATTATTACCTCCCCAGCCAATCAAAGAGGTATTTGGTTACCTTAGAAAAAAAGCTCCCCCAAAATTTCTTAATTAAATAGAGTAAACTGAAGGCTATATAAAGCAAAATAATCATAAGCTTTTCATGGAATATCACTCAGTATCTGAAGCTGGTCAGCAATTATAACTACTACATAAAATAGCAAATAGCTGTAAATTAGTATAAATTACTGTTTCTGCTACATGGTAAATATTAAACACTGTTCAAATTTGTGATTGGCTTAATAAATACTTTCATTAAAGTTCTACATATTTGCCCTTTCCTATTATATTAAGACTCCTCATTAGTTCTGTCACTGTTTTCAGATGAGCAGTCGACACCAGGGAATGGGTCTCTGTTCAAGAATCACTATTGAATGCATAATCCAAAACCATGAAGAAAAATTTCATTCAAAATGAAGACCAAAGTGAAGCAGGGCAACAGCTTGCACTACTTCAGGGTTTTTAAAAGCATAGGTTCTCTGTGAACTTTTCAATTTAATTTTCTGTGATAATGACTTACTTCAAGCAGCAGTCTTTTACATATAACATCCTTACTGAAAAAGCATAAATGAGAATATGCTTGAAATTATCAGCTAAAAGTTGAAATCAAATGGCAACACCTATGACTGAAAAATGAGAAACAGTGAGAAAAAAGGTAGAGCTGTAGATTTGGGTGTATGACTAACCAGTTATCAAGACAGAAAAAGACTTTGTTGCTATAGCAAAGGGGCAGCAAAATGGACATTTTGAGATTAACCCAGCAGGTGCAGAAACCAGTCAATGCCTCAAGCAGCTGCTCTGTACATGTCATTGGAAATTAATGTGGACCTCACAAACACACCTGAGAGAGGAATCCAGAAAGTGAATGAATGTTTGGCCTCTTACTTATTCAGCTGTCTCTTTTCTCCCATTGTCTCTTTAAGTACAACCAAACTACTCAAAAACATTTCAGGCTACACTGCTTAATTCACTATTACTTAGCTGGGGTCTTACCAGATATTTGATTTACTTATGAATAATAATGCCTGGGTATTGTTCTGTAAAGAAAAATGAAAAAGAAATATTCTGACATGGTCTTTCTTGTTTGGACTTCATTTTCCAGTAAGAAAGGTTGAGCTGCTGTTCATTACCAAACTCATATTGATGACAGCATAAAAAGTTAGAAAATTATTTAATAGATTAAGAAGAAGTGAAATGGAGGTAAATTTTACTTGAAACTTTGCAATTTTTTTTTTTTTTTCCCTTTTCTTTCTTCCTCTTTCCTTCTTATCAATATTCCCATAATAAAGCTTTTTAAAAACTGTTTCTGCTACATGGTAAATATTAAACACTGTTCAAATTTGTGATTGGCTTAATAAATACTTTCATTAAAGTTCTACATATTTGCCCTTTCCTATTATATTAAGACTCCTCATTAGTTCTGTCACTGTTTTCAGATGAGCAGTCGACACCAGGGAATGGGTCTCTGTTCAAGAATCACTATTGAATGCATAATCCAAAACCATGAAGAAAAATTTCATTCAAAATGAAGACCAAAGTGAAGCAGGGCAACAGCTTGCACTACTTCAGGGTTTTTAAAAGCATAGGTTCTCTGTGAACTTTTCAATTTAATTTTCTGTGATAATGACTTACTTCAAGCAGCAGTCTTTTACATATAACATCCTTACTAAAAAAGCATAAATGAGAATATGCTTGAAATTATCAGCTAAAAGTTGAAATCAAATGGCAACACCTATGACTGAAAAATGAGAAACAGTGAGAAAAAAGGTAGAGCTGTAGATTTGGGTGTATGACTAACCAGTTATCAAGACAGAAAAAGACTTTGTTGCTATAGCAAAGGGGCAGCAAAATGGACATTTTGAGATTAACCCAGCAGGTGCAGAAACCAGTCAATGCCTCAAGCAGCTGCTCTGTACATGTCATTGGAAATTAATGTGGACCTCACAAACACACCTGAGAGAGGAATCCAGAAAGTGAATGAATGTTTGGCCTCTTACTTATTCAGCTGTCTCTTTTCTCCCATTGTCTCTTTAAGTACAACCAAACTACTCAAAAACATTTCAGGCTACACTGCTTAATTCACTATTACTTAGCTGGGGTCTTACCAGATATTTGATTTACTTATGAATAATAATGCCTGGGTATTGTTCTGTAAAGAAAAATGAAAAAGAAATATTCTGACATGGTCTTTCTTGTTTGGACTTCATTTTCCAGTAAGAAAGGTTGAGCTGCTGTTCATTACCAAACTCATATTGATGACAGCATAAAAAGTTAGAAAATTATTTAATAGATTAAGAAGAAGTGAAATGGAGGTAAATTTTACTTGAAACTTTGCAATTTTTTTCCTTTTTCTTTCTTCCTCTTTCCTTCTTATTCCTCAACTTCTATTCTTCTCCCATTCCCCCTTGTCTTTCTCTTTATCAATTTCTGCTCTCCCAAACATTTCAAGTCCTTTCTTTTCTCACAGTGGTGAGGTTAACTGGTCATAGAAAGCATGACTGACACCTGGACATGGGCTCAGGAATGGCCAGGGAAGGGAGGGGCACGTGAAGATTAAGATGGCTGCTTAGGGGATTCCCTGGTGGTCCAGTGAGTAGAGGGTCCTCCTTGCAGTGCAGGGCACATCGGTTCGATCCCTGGCCTGGGAGGATCCTGCATGACATAGAGCAGCTGGACAGGTGTGTCTGATTGGGAGTGCATGCGCCTAGAGTCAGGGCTCTGGAACTGGAGGGGCCGCTGTGATTTGAGGCCCACACAGGCCAAAGAATAAAGATGGATGAATGCGGGGCCGCCTGCAGAGGAGAAACGGCGGCGGGATTGCCCGTGGCCAAGCCATGGGAAGATCCAAGAAGAGTAAGCCTGCTGCCCGCCAATCCAGGCCCCCAGCAAGCGGGAGACAATCAGGCACGACAGGGGTTCCGTCAAAGCAGTTCCATTTTATTAGTGCAGACTCACAGCTTTTATAGGCAAGTGAAGGGGGTTTTGCACGGGACTTCCTATAGATTACACCAATCAAGCTAAAGGTCAAGCAATCATCCACGGCGCGGAAACCAGGGGAACCAATCAGAAAATTTGACAATCACTTAACAATTTAGATCACGCCCTCATCTCTTCCTGTAGGCGCCATCTTAGCTCCAAACTGAAACAATGTGCTTAAGCTTCCTTATGTTTGCAACGGTCCTCTTTCAATTCAGAGCCCCACAGATGAAAATACATGGATAAAGAATCAATAAAAGTGGCCAAAATTAAAAAACAAACAAACAAACAAAAAGGCTGCTTAGCCATCCTGTGCATATTCTCTCACAACGGGAAGCACTGGACATGCTGATAGTACTGACTTGAATATTTGTGTGTTAAGACAAAAGTTAGTATTCAGACTGAGAAAATTAAAATAGAATTTAAAAAGACAAAATATATAAAGACTTTTTGATAATGAAAGATTTCATTAATAGAAAACTTGCACTACTTTTATAAAAAGCCTGACACAACTAACTTAGCAAACCTGGACCAAATATATGCAATCTAATTATGTCTCTTTGGTTCAGCTCACCAGTCTAATATATGGACCATGAAAATAACATTATTACAGTTTGAACAATTATTCTCAATTGTAAAAAAAAATACAAAAATACAATCTTTTCATATTATTTCCTTGGCAACAAAATTAATCCAAAATACTAAAGGCTATATTTAACACTTTCTCATAAGGGGCATAAGTGCAATTATTTTCCTAAAATTAGTATTGATTATATAAAATCATTTTATAAAAGGTCATTTCAAATTGGTCACTCTTATTATTCAAAAGCCTATTATACTGATTTGAATTGAAATGAACATTTCTTATTATGGCTTATATAGAATGCTACATTATGGATTATTAAAATCTCAATCTTTGTATTCAAGAAATACTGAAAAAATTAATATAGATAAGTTCAAAAAGAACTTTTTCAAATATATTAGTTAATCCAGTCTCGCTTCCCAAAGTTTTCAAATGATTTTTATCAATGGGCATTTGAACTGTTCTTTATGTGGGACATGTGGCAGAGATTGAACGTTATCTATTGAAAGTAAGTTCTCTCTTTTTACTTCAATAACAAAAAGCGTATTGATAGTTATAAGAATATATGAATAAATTCAGCAATAAAAATTCACTTGTTTCTTGGCTTTCCATTGAAAAAACATATATCCAAAACATATATTATTGCAAAGTCACTGAGCGGGACTTTGATGAAGAGCTGCCTCATTCTTTCATGGTCCTCTTCATTTATTCTCCGTGAGTATAATTAGTAATTAGTGGTTAATACTCTTGGGTTAATCTTGTTGAGCGGAAGGAAATGTGAATACTAAAGATGGGACTGACAGATGATAGCGACATTGTTGAGACACACAACCAGCCCCGAGCTTCCTGCCTAAAATTTTAGTTATACTTTAAAGCACTTTTATTTCAGGTCCACTTCTCTAGAAGCCAACACTATTTATCATTGATACACAACAAACATTTCAATTCGAACTATAGCCATGGGTGGGTTTTTTTTTTTTTATTTCTTTCTTTTTTTTTTTTTTAACGTTTGTGTTCCAAGGAACAAAAATTCAGTAAACTTGACTGTTTATGGTGTGCTGATGACTCTGTTCTACTACTATCCAGATCAAATGGGTATTCTCAGGTTCTTCTGTCCTAGCTCAGCTGGTAAAGAATCTGCTTGCAATGCAGGAGACCCTGGTTTGATTCCTGGGTCAGGAAGACCCCTTGGAGAAGGAAGGGAAAGGCTCACTCCCATATTCTTGGGTTTTCCTGACAGCTCAGACAGTAAAGAATCTTCCTGTAATGACGGAGACATGGGTTCAACCCCTGGGCTGCAAAGATCCCCTGAAGAAGGGAAAGGGTACTCACTCTAGTTTTCTTACCTGGAGAATTCCATGGCTTGTCCATGGGTCAATATGAGTTGGACACAACTGAACGACTTTCTGTCAACATAAGTAAGAAGTGGAAATTTTAGTGATGGAATGCAGAGGCAGGAGCATTAGAATCTTGGTATTTATTGATTTAAACTTGAAATTAAAATATTAATTAATAAATAAAAAGTTAAACATACAGCTAAAATAATCACATTCAGATGATTTTTAAAAAAGATCTAAAGAAGTATTTCTCTGGAGAGGTTTTCTTTCTCAATAAACATTTTAATATTTTTCATCGTCCATCATGAGTTTTTCTTCTAAAAGTTTACGCTTCTCTCAATGATGTTAGTTTCCAAAAAACAAAATAGATGTGTACTGTGATAATTTTTTTTTGGTGGGGGAACGGGTTGGGGAGGGAGGGAGGCAGGCCACTTCTATTGGTCTTTCATTTATCTATTTTTCATCCATCTTTGTTCTTTGGCCCGTGTGGGCCTCCCATTGCAGTGGCCTCTGTTGTCGCAGAGCACCGGCTCTAGGCGCATGTCCTCCAGAGCTCTGGCTTGGTGTTTGGACACATCGGTCCAGCCGCTCTGCAGCACGTGGGATCCTGCCAGGCCAGGGATCGTACCGGCGCCCCTTGCACTGCAAGGCGGTGTCCTTACTCACTGGACCACCAGGGAAGCCCCTGTGATAATTTTAAATGTTATTTTTGTAGGTTTAAGGGTACATATTTATAGGACAAACCATGGTGTTCATATGTTACAAATGCAGAAAAGTATATAAAAAAAGAACAAGATAAGAGATCTGTACAGATTTGGGAACTGACTATTCCTCCATAAAACATATTTTCAAATATCATTATCATCTATAACTGTCATTTTTATAATTTATGGTAATAAAATGTTGATTGTGAGATTTTACAAGATGAATGCAGAAGTTTATAGGAATGAAATTACATAATATGTGATACATGCTCTCAAATTATTCACATAAGTGGTAGTGAATAAGTAAACATGACAAAATCTTAATAATTGTTTAAAACAGGTCATGGTTTATATATAGTTATATTGAACTGCTCTATTTTCAGATGTAGTTTTTAAAGTTCCCTTTTAATTAAAAGTAGATTGCTTTGGAAATAATGATAAAATCCAAGTATCAGCATGTCATTGGAGATAAAGTTTCTTAAATTAAAAATATATTAGCAAAGCACCATCATTTTAATGTTTTACAATTTTAATATATTTCCTATGTAACCTATGTTACTTATGTTTCTTCTATTTAACATCATGTTATGACTCAATGAGAATTTTACACTATACAATTAGATGTAACCTGAGCAGTAAAATCACCTGGTCTGAGGCGTAAGATAATTAGCGTCTTGTATTTTGTGCTGCATTTCTTTTAAAGAAGTCAAAACATATCATAACAGGTTCAAACATTCCTCATATTAATAATCCATAACACACTTTAATCAATTATTATCTGCAAGATAGATAAGATCAAATAAGACAGGACAGATTCTTCTGCTAAACAGTTTAGTTTTCATTTCCACAGGGACTCTTTAGATTGATGCTTTGTGCTGAGAAGTTCTAAACCAACTGCTTAATTGTTTTTGCAATAACCCACTATTGCAACCTGTTAGGATTATTTTGGATTCTAATACTTCCATCAAAATAATGTACTGTTATTCCTACATCCTTTAATTCATGTGATTTTTATGGTTTCATCCAAGTTTCATAGAAGAATATATAAGCTTGCTATTACTATCACTAGTAGAAACAGAAAGATCACTGGAAACAAAGGCCTGGTCAACAAAAAGCTATTAAATTAATGATAGCATATCAAGCAATGTTTCTAAAATATTATGAACTATGTATTAAATTGTTGTTTAGTTGCTAAGTCATCTCTGACTTTTTTTTTTTTTTTTAAAGATTTATTTATTTATTTATTTATTTTGTGCGGGGGTCGGGTTGGGGAGGGAGGGGAGCGGGCGGGCCACTTCTATTGGTCTTTCATTTCTCCATTTTCATCCGGCTTTGTTCTTTGGCTCCTACGGGCCTCCCATCCCGGTGGCGTCTGTTGTCGCAGAGCGCCAGCTCTGGGCGCATGCGCTCCAGAGCTCCAGCTCGGTGATTGGACACATCAGTCCAGCCGCTCCGAGGCACGTGGGATCTTCCCAGGCCAGGGCTCGAACCAGCGCCCCTTGCACTGCAAGGCGGTGTCCTTATCCACTGGACCACCAGGGGAAGCCCCATCTCTGACTTTTTTGCAACCCGATGGACTATAACCTGCCAGAACTTTCTGTCCATGGAATTTCCCAGACAAGAATACTGGAGTGGATTGACATTTCCTTCTCCAGGGGGTCTTCCTGACCCAGAGACAGAACCCACATCTCCTGCATTAGCAGGCAAAATCTACCACCGAGCAACCAGGGAATCTCAAGTAATTAATAAATTGGTATAAATAATGGAAGTTTCTGCTTAGTCCTTTTGTTTGTGCTTCTACCCTCTCCACATATATTTTACATAATTTCTATGAAATTCTTTCTTTACTTTTTCATAAAGATCAAAACATTTAATCAAAATTATATAATAATCCATAACACACTTTAATCAATTATTATCTGCAAGATAGATAAGATCAAATAAGACAGGACAGATTCTTCTGCTAAACAGTTTAGTTTTCATTTCCACAGGGACTCTTTAGATTGATGCTTTGTGCTGAGAAGTTCTAAACCAACTGCTTAATTGTTTTTGCAATAACCCACTATTGCAACCTGTTAGGATTATTTTGGATTCTAATACTTCCATCAAAATAATGTACTGTTATTCCTACATCCTTTAATTCATGTGATTTTTATGGTTTCATCCAAGTTTCATAGAAGAATATATAAGCTTGCTATTACTATCACTAGTAGAAACAGAAAGATCACTGGAAACAAAGGCCTGGTCAACAAAAAGCTATTAAATTAATGATAGCATATCAAGCAATGTTTCTAAAATATTATGAACTATGCATTAAATTGTTGTTTAGTTGCTAAGTCATCTCTGACTTTTTTTTTTTTTTTAAAGATTTATTTATTTATTTATTTATTTTGTGCGGGGGTCGGGTTGGGGAGGGAGGGGAGCGGGCGGGCCACTTCTATTGGTCTTTCATTTCTCCATTTTCATCCGGCTTTGTTCTTTGGCTCCTACGGGCCTCCCATCCCGGTGGCGTCTGTTGTCGCAGAGCGCCAGCTCTGGGCGCATGCGCTCCAGAGCTCCAGCTCGGTGATTGGACACATCAGTCCAGCCGCTCCACAGCACATGGGAACTTCCCAGGCCAGGGCTCGAACCAGCGCCCCTTGCACTGCAAGGCGGTGTCCTTATCCACTGGACCACCAGGGGAAGCCCCATCTCTGACTTTTTTGCAACCCGATGGACTATAACCTGCCAGAACTTTCTGTCCATGGAATTTCCCAGACAAGAATACTGGAGTGGATTGACATTTCCTTCTCCAGGGGGTCTTCCTGACCCAGAGACAGAACCCACATCTCCTGCATTAGCAGGCAAAATCTACCACCGAGCAACCAGGGAATCTCAAGTAATTAATAAATTGGTATAAATAATGGAAGTTTCTGCTTAGTCCTTTTGTTTGTGCTTCTACCCTCTCCACATATATTTTACATAATTTCTATGAAATCTTCTATTCATTACTACCTTCTCTGTATGCATAAACTAACACTAACTGTATATATATATGTAGATAGACAGGCATGCATATATACACACATAAATATATAATTACTTTCTATGTTTTAACAGTCATATGTTTGATTATAGTTTATATATTCTCTTGAAGCTTTAAGTTTTTTTCTATTAAAGTATCCCCTACCCATAATGTTTAACAGCAATGATTTTCTCCCATCAAAGCTGATGGTCATACTGAGCATCTGTCTTATCAGCAGCAAAGGCTAATGCCATGGTCTCCAGTGTCTGGTAACAAGTTGACAACAGTGCATCCCCTCCACCCTGGAAATAATAGCATTCCCTCTTAATTGTGTTTATATGTATTACAGATACAAATTTGCCTCTTCTGACCACAGACTTTCCCCAACATCACTATCAGAGGCTCACAGAAGTCTCATTTATTAGAATATGATTCTGCATAACATGTCTCGTACCCAAGAGATCTACTTCATGGAAAATGCGGTGTTGCAGCAGGTACACTCCCATGGAAAATGCGGTGTTGTAGCAGGTACACTCCCATGAATACACTGGTCTCAACAATGCTGTCCTACCCAGAGTTTCTATGCTGAAAAAAGCAATGGCACAAGCCTCTTGAAAATGTAGAAGCACCAGCTTTGCGTATTAACTACTGATGGAATAGTTTACTTTATCCAACGTGGTCAATAATATTACACGAGGCTGGCATATTATCTTTCATGGTGAAGAATATTCCTAAATCAGTGAACATTATTTATGGTCCTATAATTCCAAGAGTTAGAATAAATGGGCCTGGGAATAAGGCACTGAAGTTGGAGTGGCCCTTCTGTCAAAGACTGAGTCACTCTCAGTGATCTACTTGGACAATTAAAGTTTTCACAGTCTTAGTTTTGTGAATCTAGAAGTCCTCCTTTGCAGAGACAGGGTGTTAAAAGAGGGACTCTAATGAAGACAAATCTGACGGAAAACCCGAGCAACCAGGGAATCTCAAGTAATTAATAAATTGGTATAAATAATGGAAGTTTCTGCTTAGTCCTTTTGTTTGTGCTTCTACCCTCTCCACATATATTTTACATAATTTCTATGAAATCTTCTATTCATTACTACCTTCTCTGTATGCATAAACTAACACTAACTGTATATATATATGTAGATAGACAGGCATGCATATATACACACATAAATATATAATTACTTTCTATGTTTTAACAGTCATATGTTTGATTATAGTTTATATATTCTCTTGAAGCTTTAAGTTTTTTTCTATTAAAGTATCCCTACCCATAATGTTTAACAGCAATGATTTTCTCCCATCAAAGCTGATGGTCATACTGAGCATCTGTCTTATCAGCAGCAAAGGCTAATGCCATGGTCTCCAGTGTCTGGTAACAAGTTGACAACAGTGCATCCCCTCCACCCTGGAAATAATAGCATTCCCTCTTAATTGTGTTTATATGTATTACAGATACAAATTTGCCTCTTCTGACCACAGACTTTCCCCAACATCACTATCAGAGGCTCACAGAAGTCTCATTTATTAGAATATGATTCTGCATAACATGTCTCGTACCCAAGAGATCTACTTCATGGAAAATGCGGTGTTGCAGCAGGTACACTCCCATGGAAAATGCGGTGTTGTAGCAGGTACACTCCCATGAATACACTGGTCTCAACAATGCTGTCCTACCCAGAGTTTCTATGCTGAAAAAGCAATGGCACAAGCCTCTTGAAAATGTAGAAGCACCAGCTTTGCGTATTAACTACTGATGGAATAGTTTACTTTATCCAACGTGGTCAATAATATTACACGAGGCTGGCATATTATCTTTCATGGTGAAGAATATTCCTAAATCAGTGAACATTATTTATGGTCCTATAATTCCAAGAGTTAGAATAAATGGGCCTGGGAATAAGGCACTGAAGTTGGAGTGGCCCTTCTGTCAAAGACTGAGTCACTCTCAGTGATCTACTTGGACAATTAAAGTTTTCACAGTCTTAGTTTTTGTGAATCTAGAAGTCCTCCTTTGCAGAGACAGGGTGTTAAAAGAGGGACTCTAATGAAGACCATGAAGAATAATCATATTTCAGACAAAAGGAAGAGCAAGCACAAAGTCTTCATTCGTTCTAAGCAGTGTGAGTCAGACAGAGTATTAGTGGTGCATGGAATTCTTCACATAAGTTCACACCCAAAATGAAAAATAGAAAATCTTGACTTTTTACCCTAGCTGCTCTATGGTTTTTTTTTTTTTTTTAATTTTTTTCTGAGTTCCTTGATCTGTGATTGTGTTTTCTCAATCAAATTTCCTTATTTACATTTTCTACAACTTTCAAGCTTTTTAAGGTTACCTATAGTAAAATTCTTTCCCGTAAATCCGGCAATGACATGCCACATCTGAAGTCTAATTTTTAAATTATACAGAATTGTATATTGTTAACCTTATACTCCTTGAAATTCTCTTTAACTTCTACAATAAAATGGTCTGCTTATTCTCCTGTTGTACAGTAAAAGGATCAATGTGGTTAGGAAGAACTAGCCCTGGGCAGTCTTGTTACTCTACAATTTACCAACCTCACTGGTATGAGTTCTGGTTCTATCTCTGCTAGGCATATTAACCACTGACATAAAGGTTTACTTTATCCAGATGCTGGCCTAAACATGCATGGTCTCCTGAAGGTGTGATCTTAAACATTCCTACACAAAATGGCTATTCTTCCTCACTGACCATTTATTCTCTTGGAATTAATTTTAAATACTAGTTGACTGAATATATTATTATAATCTACAGCATCTTTTTTTAACTCTCAGTCTGCAGTTTGTTCATGTATTTATAAAGCATTGCCTCCTTCCTATTGTTCTTCTGTGTACATAATTTTAAACTATTATTTAATTTACTAAATCTAATAATATCTCCTGGCTTTCATGATCTGACATAATATGATTTTGCTATATTTGAAAAATTATATTTTCCAGTATTTCTCAGGCACCTAGAGCAAGCTCCAGTGTGGTACATTTTCACCAGGGGTGTTGCCAAGATTTTATCCATCATCCACAGTTTTTGTTTTTGAATGACCACCAAGTATCATCCTCTTCCACAAAGCCTTTTTCAGTTAAGGCCACCTATTTTTCTTTGAAGCATACAGCATTTCAAACAATAACAAAATGATTTCAAGTTAATGTTTTATATTACTTAATTTCTTTTTAAGTCAATTCAAATGGAGCAGACCTTTTTTAGGCTTTAAAATGGTTCTTGAAACAGTATACAAATGTATTTGAGAATACAATAATCTGTTGATTACAGCAATCCATGAAAAAGAAAGTCAAGAGGAAATCATAATTGTTTAATGTATAGCATGGGATAGCAGTTAACTCTGAATGAGATGCTGAGTGTCTTAATCGACTTGATAAGTCTTTGGTACCCCATTTAGAGTACGTTTTCTTTATTGCATCATGTTTTGTTTCACATGCATCTCATGGCACTGAACATGAGACAGGAAGAAAACAAAGCACAAAAATTTCCATAGATGCCTGAATATTTTTGATGGGAAAGCATTTGGAAAATAACTTTAAGCAGATGCAACAAGTGAATGCAAAAATCAATCGCGTATTTTTATTCTTAAGTAGTGTTACTGTGAACTGCTACAGTGGCAAAAGCAATCATAAAATATTCTAAATACCTAGGATCTCCTTCATTCCTAAGAATAGTTTATTGGCTGTTGGCAATCCATATCAAAAATGAGAGATCTATAAATTGAAACACATAAACACACAAAATAATCAGCACCTAATCTTGAATTAACTATACAATTAAGAAAAGTGTCCAAAGAAAACATCAGCAACAATTTGATGGAAAATTGCTGAAGAGAATATTAAAATGAAATTTAAAAATAATAGTAGATAAAAGTTCATAAATGCCTGAAGAGCTTATAGACTTGGCTATAATAAATGTTAACTAAATAAAAGACAGATATTCAGATTGGAGGGAAAGATAAAACTTTATTCACATATGACATGATCTTATATGCAGAACATCTTAAAGAATCCCATTTAACTGTTGTAAATAATAAGTGAGTTCAGCAAGGTTCAAGATACAAAAATAACACAACAACCCACTGTGTTTCTAAATTGGCAGTGAAAAATTTGTAAATAGAATTAAGAAAATTTACATTCACAAGAATATTACAAGAATGAAATTATTAGGAATAAATTTAACCAAAAGAGAATGAAACATATACTCAGAAAACTAAAACATTCTTGAAAAAATTAAGACAGATAAAAATAATGAAAAAATACCACATGTTCATGGACTCAAAGACTCAAAACTGTTAAAATGGTAATACTCTCCAAATTGATTTACAGATTCAACAGAATCCCTAATAGAATCTCAGTTACTTTTTAGAAGTGAATGAGCTTGATCAAACATTCATATGGAAATGCAAAGTAGCCAGAATAGCCAAACATTTTTAAAAAGAAACAAAATAGAAATACCCACATTTCCACATTTCAAATCTTACAACAAAGCAAGAATAAAGAGAATGTGATACAAGAGTGGACATACAGATTAATAGAATAGAGCTAAGAGTCCAGAAACAAACCCATATATCCTTGCCCAACTGTTTTTCAAGGGCACCAAAACTATCTCATGGAGGAAAAATAGCATTTCAACAGTTGGTGATGGGACAGCTCCACACTCAAATGGCAGAAAATGAACTCAAACACCTACCTCACACAATCTACACAAAATCCACAAAAAACTTAAATGTAAAAATAAAAATTATAAAATTCTTACAGTAAAACTTCTAAATAAATCTTATTTTGAGATGATTAAATTTTTTTTACTCATTTTTCAAAAGAAAAAAGATTAGAAAGCACTTATTAAAAAACTAACTCTGACATAGCTAATTCTATTAGGTATTATGTCAAATTATCTAACTAAATGTTTCAATGCACTTTTTCTCTTCATCTTCCCTTCAGTATTTATAGGAAGTACCTGTGATTATTTGAACTCCAACAGATGAAGAAAAAGATAACCAGTATTATAATATATCCTTTAAGCATCAGATCCTTAATAAAGAAACTGTCTGGAAAAGAAGACTGAGTAACATGTTTCAGGTCAAGATATGGTACTATGGTTTATAAACATATGCTTTGATATCAGACCTTTTACTAAGAAATCCTTTGTCCTATTAACTTTACTACCTTAAATCCTTTACACTCTGTGTTTCAGCCTTTATTTTTCTGTCAAATGGGATTAATTTCTAGATCATGTAACAGTTGCACAGATTGTCACCATTTAGATACCTTAAAGAAAACTAATCATGTCTTTGCACTGGTAACTTTTTAAGGATATACTTGATTTTTAGAACATTCTTGAAAAATTAAGAAAGATAAAAATAATGAAAAAATACCACATGTTCATGGACTCAAAGACTCAAAACTGTTAAAATGGTAATACTCTCCAAATTGATTTACAGATTCAACAGAATCCCTAATAGAATCTCAGTTACTTTTTAGAAGTGAATGAGCTTGATCAAACATTCATATGGAAATGCAAAGTAGCCAGAATAGCCAAACATTTTTAAAAAGAAACAAAATAGAAATACCCACATTTCCACATTTCAAATCTTACAACAAAGCAAGAATAAAGAGAATGTGATACAAGAGTGGACATACAGATTAATAGAATAGAGCTAAGAGTCCAGAAACAAACCCATATATCCTTGCCCAACTGTTTTTCAAGGGCACCAAAACTATCTCATGGAGGAAAAATAGCATTTCAACAGTTGGTGATGGGACAGCTCCACACTCAAATGGCAGAAAATGAACTCAAACACCTACCTCACACAATCTACACAAAATCCACAAAAAACTTAAATGTAAAAATAAAAATTATAAAATTCTTACAGTAAAACTTCTAAATAAATCTTATTTTGAGATGATTAAATTTTTTTTACTCATTTTTCAAAAGAAAAAAGATTAGAAAGCACTTATTAAAAAGCTAACTCTGACATAGCTAATTCTATTAGGTATTATGTCAAATTATCTAACTAAATGTTTCAATGCACTTTTTCTCTTCATCTTCCCTTCAGTATTTATAGGAAGTACCTGTGATTATTTGAACTCCAACAGATGAAGAAAAAGATAACCAGTATTATAATATATCCTTTAAGCATCAGATCCTTAATAAAGAAACTGTCTGGAAAAGAAGACTGAGTAACATGTTTCAGGTCAAGATATGGTACTATGGTTTATAAACATATGCTTTGATATCAGACCTTTTACTAAGAAATCCTTTGTCCTATTAACTTTACTACCTTAAATCCTTTACACTCTGTGTTTCAGCCTTTATTTTTCTGTCAAATGGGATTAATTTCTAGATCATGTAACAGTTGCACAGATTGTCACCATTTAGATACCTTAAAGAAAACTAATCATGTCTTTGCACTGGTAACTTTTTAAGGATATACTTGATTTTTTCATTAATGTGGTATGGTGGGATTTTGCTTGTACTAAATTAAAAACAAAGCAAAAATACAGCAAATGAATGTCCAACCAGTATCTCAGGAATCTACCACTCAAAAAGAACATTGCAAGCTTCTAGAAAAACAAGACAAAATTTGCCCTGAAGTGAGGCTTAATACTCTCTTTTTTCTGTTTTATTGATATATGCTTCATAAATAAATTTATACATCTAAAGTGTACACTGTGATGATTTATACATACATAGGCTGGGAAGCACCCAAACTTCCCTGATCTGGTTATGTTCTCTGTCCTGTTACCCAATTTCCCTTTCCAGTTCCTCCTCCCTCCTTGGTGACACATACCCTAACCCCTCAGCATATGGTTTTTACTTCTGTGGACTTAATAAAAAGCTTTAGAAACTAAAAAATTATATCTGTAAACATGTACTTTGGTAATAATCACCACAGTCACGTTAAGTAACACATTCATCATCTCACATACTTATCTGTGTGTCTGTGTGTGTGTGTGTGTGTGTGTGTGTTAAGAGTACTCAAGGCCTACTTCCCTAGCAAATTTCAAGTATACAATACAGTATTAATAGTTGTAGTCAGCATGTAGTACATTAGGCTTATAGAACTCATTCATAATATAATAGAACACAGAGAATTATAAAAGATCAAAGAAGTTTAACTTACAGCAAAAACTCTGCAGCTCTCTTAAAAGTAAGGTATGAGCATGGCAGGTAGAAATGGCAGCTATTGAAATAAAATCCTGAGCCAATGTGTACTGAATAGTGATATTAAAGAAACAGCGGAAGGCTTGGTCAGTAAGACTTCATTAGAAATTGTGAAGGATATAAAAAAGTAGAGATTATATATATATAGATTGATAGATGTATAAGACTTTTATTGGAATCTATGAGGGATGTGGGCTTCCCATGTGGCACAAGTGGTAAAAAAAAACTTGCCTACCAATGCAGGAGACATAAGAGACTCTAGCTAGATGCCTGGGTTAGGAAGATCTCCTGGAGGAGGGTATGGCAACTCACTCCAGTATTCTTGACTAGAGAATTCCATGGACAGAGGAGCCTGGCAGGCAAGAGTCCACAGGGTCACAAAGAGTTAAACATAAGTAAAGTAACTTACTACAGCACAGCACGTAAGAGACTGAAAAAAATAGAGATTAAATATACATATAGATATATTGATTGATTGATACATGTAGAGAGAGAGAGAGAGATGAAGTAAAAGTTGCTCAGTCATGTCTTTGATATGACTTTGTGACCCCCATGGACTGTAGTCTGCCAGACTCTTCTGTCCATGGGAACCTTCAGAAAGAATAATGGAGTGGGGCGCTGTTCCCTTCTCCAGTGGATCTTCCCAACCGAGCTCTCCCATGCTGCAGGTGGATTCTTTTACTGTTTGAGTCACCAGGGAAGCATATACACATATAGATAGATAGACAGATAGATGTATATGTACATTTGGGCTTCTTAGGTGATGATGCTAGTGGCAAAGAACCTGCCTGCCAATGCAGGAATCTTGAGAGACATGGGTTTCATTCTTGGGTTAGGAAGACCCCATGAAGGAGAGAAGGGTAGCCCAACTAATCCAGGGTCCTTATCTGGAGAATCCATTTGACAGTGGAGCCTGGTAGGCTACAGTTCACAGGGATGCAAAGAGTTGAACACCACTGAAGTGACTTGCACATGTGCATGTTTGTGTGTGTGTGTATATATAAAGTATATTTCAAATATTTATTTGTGTACATGTGCAAACTTCCATAATTAACAATAGGGAACATGGCAGAGGAATGTGATTGTTCCAAGAAGCTTACAAAAGTCATTTTGGACTAAGAATAGCTACTTGAGATGACACGCTATACCTCATGAGATCAGACTAACACTAATTCAAGCCCTGTTGTCTTACTGATAAGAACAAATAGACTATAAACTTGATTTATAAGTCATGAAATAATCAACAATGAATTTTGGTTTTCTGTCCTATGGTAATAAAGGTGGGTTGAATTTACAGGTTTCTAGTACAGACAGAAAAGTTGATGAAGTGACAGTTTGCCAGGGTTATAAATCATCATATTCTTACTGTAGAAACAATTCTTCAGTTCTTTGTTGTGATAGTGTTATTTAGATTCTGTCTCTTGTTTATGTTCATATTATTAAAATTTGTTTTTATGAAGACAAGTTAAAGCAATTGTGTTTTTTGAGACTGATAGGTTAAATTCTCTTTAAAAAACTTTAGCCAATTCAATTTTAGCCTTTGCTTTGCAGGTGCATTTTGCAAATAGTAATGAAGTACAATTATTCTTTCATTTATAAAGAGCCTACCACTGTACAAAATTGAATAAAGTTTTGCCTCTCCATACATTATTTACCTAATGTTTAAGAGTTTCATTTTTGATGGTTATGCCTCAAAGTTAAATGTACTATGTATTTCAGCAGCGGCACATCAGTTAAAACACTATACAAAATTTCCTAAAAATATTACCTATCTTCGCATGAAATTCATTATTAAATATTACTTTTTAACAAGTTTGCACTTTCTTTGCCTAAACTGATTATAGAATTCTTGATTTCTTAAACATTCTTATTGCTTAAAATAATTTCTTTCATATATTTTTCTGTTTACTTAGTTTATGGAGAGGTTAATACTCAGGCAAAAATGTTTTCAAAAGTTGTCTGTAGCAGTCAGTTAAAATATTTTTTATCTTTATATTTGTGGCAATTGAGAGAAAATTAAAAATCTACAATTTTTTCTCCACTGAGAAGCTAATCAGATAGTATTTCCCCTTATGATCTCTAAACAATAAGTTTTATTATTTATGAATTTAAGAACAAGGCATCTTTGGAGATAACTTTCAGAAGGAAACTTATCTTTGAAATAGCCATTTTTCTTTATGTTAGCAGAGGAATGTGATTGTTCCAAGAAGCTTACAAAAGTCATTTTGGACTAAGAATAGCTACTTGAGATGACACGCTATACCTCATGAGATCAGACTAACACTAATTCAAGCCCTGTTGTCTTACTGATAAGAACAAATAGACTATAAACTTGATTTATAAGTCATGAAATAATCAACAATGAATTTTGGTTTTCTGTCCTATGGTAATAAAGGTGGGTTGAATTTACAGGTTTCTAGTACAGACAGAAAAGTTGATGAAGTGACAGTTTGCCAGGGTTATAAATCATCATATTCTTACTGTAGAAACAATTCTTCAGTTCTTTGTTGTGATAGTGTTATTTAGATTCTGTCTCTTGTTTATGTTCATATTATTAAAATTTGTTTTTATGAAGACAAGTTAAAGCAATTGTGTTTTTTGAGACTGATAGGTTAAATTCTCTTTAAAAAACTTTAGCCAATTCAATTTTAGCCTTTGCTTTGCAGGTGCATTTTGCAAATAGTAATGAAGTACAATTATTCTTTCATTTATAAAGAGCCTACCACTGTACAAAATTGAATAAAGTTTTGCCTCTCCATACATTATTTACCTAATGTTTAAGAGTTTCATTTTTGATGGTTATGCCTCAAAGTTAAATGTACTATGTATTTCAGCAGCGGCACATCAGTTAAAACACTATACAAAATTTCCTAAAAATATTACCTATCTTCGCATGAAATTCATTATTAAATATTACTTTTTAACAAGTTTGCACTTTCTTTGCCTAAACTGATTATAGAATTCTTGATTTCTTAAACATTCTTATTGCTTAAAATAATTTCTTTCATATATTTTTCTGTTTACTTAGTTTATGGAGAGGTTAATACTCAGGCAAAAATGTTTTCAAAAGTTGTCTGTAGCAGTCAGTTAAAATATTTTTTATCTTTATATTTGTGGCAATTGAGAGAAAATTAAAAATCTACAATTTTTTCTCCACTGAGAAGCTAATCAGATAGTATTTCCCCTTATGATCTCTAAACAATAAGTTTTATTATTTATGAATTTAAGAACAAGGCATCTTTGGAGATAACTTTCAGAAGGGGAAACTTATCTTTGAAATACCATTGACACTAGATATTCTATGGATGCTTATAAAGTGTTGGCATTTGTCTATGCACTTTAGGTGTGTCTCTTAAGTTCCACTGTTCTTCTGTCAAAAATAAGCAAAACAAACTATACTAATGGATATATGTGGAATCTAGAAAAATGGTACTGTTGAATTTATTTGCAGGACAGCAATGGAGAAACGGACATAGAGAACAGACTTATGGGCACAGGGTGAGTGCTGAGGGGGAAGAGGGTGAGATACGTGGAGACAGTAGCATGGAAACTTACATAACCATATGTAAAACAGATAACCAATGGGAATTTGCTGTATGATTCAGAGAACTCAGACAGGAGCCTGGTAGCAACCTGGAGGGGTGGGATAAGGAGAGATATAACAGGGAGGTTCTAGAGGAAAGAGACATATGTATACCTATGGCTGATTCGTGTTGATGTTTGGCAAAAAACAATAAAATTCTGTGAAGCAATTAACCTTCAAATAAAAAATAAAATAAAAGGTAAACTTTACAAATTAAATTGAGAGAGAGGGAGAGAGGATTTAAGTTAGTTCCACAAGCTATTAAGTGGCAGAACAAGAACTGAAAGTCACACATTTGTACAGAAGAGCTCTTAATCCTTAAACTTAACTACCTCCCAAGAGAAAAGCAATGAAAAGGAATGATATGTTGTTGATAACACTGATGAAGCACAGAGATTCTATTTCTTTGACATGGCACTGAATACATCTATAAAGTGATAAAACTAGCTGAAAAGGTTGAAGTTTCATAACCAATTCAAACAACATGATAGCAAAGAGAAGAGAACTTTGATCAATTTCTCTTTATTGAGAAGGAGATATGGCACTTTCACTTGGCTTCTGGACTATCATTTTACTATTTCTAAGTACCTGTTTTTAAATAGTTGAGAAATACATGTAGATTTGTAAGGAGCATACAGTGTTAGATTTCTCCAGCGACATACATGAAGACCAAAAATTACTTCATTTCCACCTTGATCTCTAAACAATAAGTTTTATTATTTATGAATTTAAGAACAAGGCATCTTTGGAGATAACTTTCAGAAGGGGAAACTTATCTTTGAAATACCATTGACACTAGATATTCTATGGATGCTTATAAAGTGTTGGCATTTGTCTATGCACTTTAGGTGTGTCTCTTAAGTTCCACTGTTCTTCTGTCAAAAATAAGCAAAACAAACTATACTAATGGATATATGTGGAATCTAGAAAAATGGTACTGTTGAATTTATTTGCAGGACAGCAATGGAGAAACGGACATAGAGAACAGACTTATGGGCACAGGGTGAGTGCTGAGGGGGAAGAGGGTGAGATACGTGGAGACAGTAGCATGGAAACTTACATAACCATATGTAAAACAGATAACCAATGGGAATTTGCTGTATGATTCAGAGAACTCAGACAGGAGCCTGGTAGCAACCTGGAGGGGTGGGATAAGGAGAGATATAACAGGGAGGTTCTAGAGGAAAGAGACATATGTATACCTATGGCTGATTCGTGTTGATGTTTGGCAAAAAACAATAAAATTCTGTGAAGCAATTAACCTTCAAATAAAAAATAAAATAAAAGGTAAACTTTACAAATTAAATTGAGAGAGAGGGAGAGAGGATTTAAGTTAGTTCCACAAGCTATTAAGTGGCAGAACAAGAACTGAAAGTCACACATTTGTACAGAAGAGCTCTTAATCCTTAAACTTAACTACCTCCCAAGAGAAAAGCAATGAAAAGGAATGATATGTTGTTGATAACACTGATGAAGCACAGAGATTCTATTTCTTTGACATGGCACTGAATACATCTATAAAGTGATAAAACTAGCTGAAAAGGTTGAAGTTTCATAACCAATTCAAACAACATGATAGCAAAGAGAAGAGAACTTTGATCAATTTCTCTTTATTGAGAAGGAGATATGGCACTTTCACTTGGCTTCTGGACTATCATTTTACTATTTCTAAGTACCTGTTTTTAAATAGTTGAGAAATACATGTAGATTTGTAAGGAGCATACAGTGTTAGATTTCTCCAGCGACATACATGAAGACCAAAACAGATTACTTCTTTCCAGTGTTACATACAACCTTGAAATATATGCAATACCTTTATCATTTTAATCTACATTTGCATTGTTATTTGCCTACACCTAGAAATCCAAATATAGAATAACTCATGAATTTATTAATAAAAAGGTTTTGAAGTTGAGTCTTTTGGTGCCACCTTCTGGCATAAATTATTGTATAAAATGTTGCAAATATCAACAACGTTTCTAATGTTTAAATAAGTTAAATTATATGATTTTAATGTCCATTTGGTATATAAATTTCTTCTTCAAGGTGATTTTTACTGGTCAATATAGAGAATGAAAGTGTCTTGAACTGTACAAATGCAATATACAAGCTCCAGTATAATATTTATCACGTACATAGGGGAAAAATACTAACAGAAAAGTAGTGAAATCATGAAATACTACCATATAGATTCTTTCATTATGTAACTAATTGCTGCCAGTGAATTTAAAATTATTTTTCCTTAACACAGAATTCAGTACCTTTAATTGTTCTTTAAGTTGAAGTCCAGTACTTTAACATTTACAAAGCAATTTATAACTCTCAGTTATTTCTGTTTTCTCCATTACTTTTGTTTATTGCACAAAACTTAGCATTATGCTTTATTTACCACAAATTGCTCTATAATATATAAAAATAATTTCTGAATGGTAAGGTAAGAAAGTTTTACCTAATGATGGTGACCTATTTTTCCAGGAAACCATTATCATCTGATGCTATTACAGTTAGAATTTAAAACCAAACTTAGGGGGCCCTAACAAATGCACCTTTGGTCGTGCCAGTCCTATTATTATGCACAACTTACGGTGAATATAACCATTCACTAGGAAAGCAAAATGGAAACTTTTGAGTACATGCAATTTTTTGAAATCACAAACACTTGCTATTATTATTAGCGATAGAAATATTAATATACCTTTTAAACTATACCAGTTTTATCAACTTGAAAAAAAAAGCCTTTAGGCTTCTCTTTTAAATTTGGAACACCATCTAATCTGAATTCGCTACATATGCCTTTAAAAAAAATTGCCAGTTTTTTCCCTCTATCTAGAGTTTATTTATTTTCTTTATATATATATATATATATTTTTTTTTTTTTTTGGTGGGGGTGGGGTGGGGAGGGAGGGGAGCAGACGGGCCAGTTCTATTGGTCTTTCATTTGTCCATTTTCATCCATCTTTGTTCTTTGGCCCGTGTGGGCCTCCCGTCGCAGTGGCCTCTGTTGTGGCAGAGCACCGGCTCTGGGCGCATGAGCTCCAGAGCTCCGGCTCGGTGATTGGACACATCGGTCCAGCCGCTCTGCGGCACGTGGGATCTTCTCAGGCCAGGGATCGAACCGGCGCCCCTTGCACTGCAAGGCGGTGTCCTTACCCACTGGACCACCAGGAAAGCCCTATATATTGTTTTTATTGAGATTACAATTAACAATCCCTTCCTTCGCATCTACTTCCCTTCCTTTCTTTTTTGTCTTCCATTTCTATTTTTCTCTCTTTTATTTCCTTTTTTAGTTTTTGGCTTTTAATGTTATTTTTTTATATATTCATAAATTTCTTTTCATTTTCATTTTTTTTTAAAGATTTATTTATTTATTTATTTTGGGTGGGGGTCAGGTTGGGGAAGGAGGGGAGCGGGTGGGCCACTTCCATTGGTCCTTCATTTCTCTATTTTCATCCGTCTTTGTTCTTTGGCTCCTGTGGGCCTCCCGTCGCAGTGGCCTCTGTTGTGGCAGAGCACCGGCTCTGGGCGCATGAGCTCCAGAGCTCCGGCTCGGTGATTGGACACATCGGTCCAGCCGCTCTGCGGCACGTGGGATCTTCTCAGGCCAGGGATCGAACCGGCGCCCCTTGCACTGCAAGGCGGTGTCCTTACCCACTGGACCACCAGGAAAGCCCTATATATTGTTTTTATTGAGATTACAATTAACAATCCCTTCCTTCGCATCTACTTCCCTTCCTTTCTTTTTTGTCTTCCATTTCTATTTTTCTCTCTTTTATTTCCTTTTTTAGTTTTTGGCTTTTAATGTTATTTTTTTATATATTCATAAATTTCTTTTCATTTTCATTTTTTTTTAAAGATTTATTTATTTATTTATTTTGGGTGGGGGTCAGGTTGGGGAAGGAGGGGAGCGGGTGGGCCACTTCCATTGGTCCTTCATTTCTCTATTTTCATCCGTCTTTGTTCTTTGGCTCCTGCGGGCCTCCCATCGCGGTGGCGTCTGTTGTCGCAGAGCGCCAACTCTGGGCGCATGCGCTCCAGAGCTCTGGCTCGGCGATTGGACACATCAGTCCAGCCGCTCCGCGGCACGTGGGATCTTCCCAGGCCAGGGATCGAACCAGTGCCCCTTGCACTGCAAGGCGGTGTCCTTATCCACTGGACCACCAGGGGAAGCCCGTCTTTTCATTTTCTTAGAAAGCATTGTCCAGAGATTTAGTCCAATAATATCAATATAGAATTCAACTATGCATCTATGTGTCTGTCATATGTATGTATTATATGCCCTTGATATTATGGTATTTTCAAATTGATCAAATACTTTCAGTACATGGTACTATAGTCAATATTTTGTCAATAATGTGCTTTTAAGATTTATATAATTAGATAGCTAAGTCATAAAAATACCTAATTATAATACTCTAAGACATAATACATCTAAAATATTTAACACAATGCTTAGCTCATAGTCAATAATAAGTTAATTATTATCATTGATGATCTTCATATGTGCATTGTTTGCATGGAAAGCTGCTTCAGTCATGTCTGATTCTTTGCAACCCCATGCACTGCAGTCAGCCAGGCATCTCAGTTCATGGAATTCTCCAGGTAAGAATACTGGAGTGGTTTGCCATGTTCACTTTCAAAGGATCTTTCCATGCCAGGGCTTGAACCTGCATCTCTTACGTCTCCTGCATTGGCAGGCTGGTTCTTTACTGTTAGCACTATCTGGGAAATCCTCTACGTATATTAGCTTAGATTAGTTTAAAATTAACTTAAATGTGTCTTTATCAACCTCAAATTTCTTATCAAAATGGACCAACTTCATTTGAACATATATTTTGAATTTCTACATTATGTAACCACCATATTTCTTTCTAAATTTAGTTTAGGCATTATTGCTGAACTTTGATCAATTTCAAAATAGGCCTTTCCAGCTAAAATATCTGGAATGTATTATTTATTAAGACATAAAGGAAATTTTTTAATACAAGGATTAAATAAGGGAATTTTCAATAATGGACTAAATATTTAGCTGAATACACTCAAGTGGCAAATTTTTATTCAAGATATTGTGAGATATCTTTAGATAAAACCTGCAACTATGGTACAGACACTGTAGAAAACAGTATGGTGGAAACTCAAAAATTAAAAATAGAATTGCCATGTGATCCAGAAATTGTTCTTCTAGGAATATATATAAAGAAAATAATGCTAACTCAAAGATATGTGCAGTCGCATGCTCATAACAGTACTATTTACAATAGTCAAGTCATGGATCAAGTGTCTACCAAAGGATGAAAAAAGAATTTGTGTTTATATATATATACATATACACACATATGCATATTATTCTAATGTATTGATGTGTGCGTACATGGAAGGACTTCCCAGATGGTGCAGTGGTAAAGAATCCAGCTGCCAATGCAGGATTCGAAACTTTGATCTCTGAGTTGGGAAGATCTTATGGAGGAGAAAATGGCAACCCACTGCAGTATTTTTGCCAAAACTCCTGGACAAGGGGATTATTGTACATAATAAATAGTCGCTTTTAAGATTTATATAATTAGATAGCTAAGTCATAAAAATACCTAATTATAATACTCTAAGACATAATACATCTAAAATATTTAACACAATGCTTAGCTCATAGTCAATAATAAGTTAATTATTATCATTGATGATCTTCATATGTGCATTGTTTGCATGGAAAGCTGCTTCAGTCATGTCTGATTCTTTGCAACCCCATGCACTGCAGTCAGCCAGGCATCTCAGTTCATGGAATTCTCCAGGTAAGAATACTGGAGTGGTTTGCCATGTTCACTTTCAAAGGATCTTTCCATGCCAGGGCTTGAACCTGCATCTCTTACGTCTCCTGCATTGGCAGGCTGGTTCTTTACTGTTAGCACTATCTGGGAAATCCTCTACGTATATTAGCTTAGATTAGTTTAAAATTAACTTAAATGTGTCTTTATCAACCTCAAATTTCTTATCAAAATGGACCAACTTCATTTGAACATATATTTTGAATTTCTACATTATGTAACCACCATATTTCTTTCTAAATTTAGTTTAGGCATTATTGCTGAACTTTGATCAATTTCAAAATAGGCCTTTCCAGCTAAAATATCTGGAATGTATTATTTATTAAGACATAAAGGAAATTTTTTAATACAAGGATTAAATAAGGGAATTTTCAATAATGGACTAAATATTTAGCTGAATACACTCAAGTGGCAAATTTTTATTCAAGATATTGTGAGATATCTTTAGATAAAACCTGCAACTATGGTACAGACACTGTAGAAAACAGTATGGTGGAAACTCAAAAATTAAAAATAGAATTGCCATGTGATCCAGAAATTGTTCTTCTAGGAATATATATAAAGAAAATAATGCTAACTCAAAGATATGTGCAGTCGCATGCTCATAACAGTACTATTTACAATAGTCAAGTCATGGATCAAGTGTCTACCAAAGGATGAAAAAAGAATTTGTGTTTATATATATATACATATACACACATATGCATATTATTCTAATGTATTGATGTGTGCGTACATGGAAGGACTTCCCAGATGGTGCAGTGGTAAAGAATCCAGCTGCCAATGCAGGATTCGAAACTTTGATCTCTGAGTTGGGAAGATCTTATGGAGGAGAAAATGGCAACCCACTGCAGTATTTTTGCCTAGAGAATCTCCTGGACAGAAGAGCCTGGTGGGCTATAATTCACATTGTCACAAAGAATTGGATATGACTGGGAGACTGAGCACACATGTGTGTATATATACACATACATGTACACAACAGAATATTTTCCAGCCATAAAATAGCCTACCATTTGTGACAACATGGATGTAACTTGAAGGTGCTATGCTAAGTGAAATAAGTTAGACCAAGAAAGACAAATGCTAAATCTGACTTCCATATGGAACCTAAAGAAACAAACTGAAAACCTAAACTCACAAAAAGAAATCTAACTTATGATCACAAGTAGTGAGGGGGAATTGAAAGAAGATGGCTAAAAGTATAAAATATCAGTTATATGATATATAAGTACTACACATGTAATGTACTAAATGATGACTACAGCTAATACTGATAGATGAAAAGTTAAAAAAGTACATCCTAAGAGTTAATATCACAAATAATTATCTTTCCTTTTTTCCTTTTTTCTTTCTTTTCCTGTATCTATGTGAGAAGATGGATATTAGATGAATCTAGTATAATTACTTCACTACACATATGTAAAGCAAACCATCATGTTGTATAGCTTAAAATTATACAAAAATGTATGTCAATCATTTCTCAATAAAACTGGGGGAAAACCTCCTATCTAGAAATATTCCATATATAATAAATTCATATAAAAACCTATTGAATTAATTTAGTCACTCTGTGCTCTTAACATTGGTTCACTTATATTGCACTCAGTGTCTTTATCTGAAAAGTGAAAACTCCGTGATGTTAAAGCCAAACATGTGACGACGTGACAACTATTCGCAGTTCTCAGGTTGCCAGGTGTAATGAGAATGCTGTTAAAACGCTACTGTCTTTGAGGCAAATGGAACTGAACTCAAATGTGGACTTTGTTCTACTCCACTTTAAAGCTAATAAAACAAATGAGAAAGCAAACCAAGATCTAATGCAAATTTTTGTGAATTATTTCTGAATTTAGCCTTTCATAAACTCAAAGAGTCTTGGAAATGAAGTTGGACATGCCACATACAATAGCATAGATTTTTTTCAATAATAAGCCATTTAAAACCTGAAGCTCTTTTTCCTGTTATTAAGAATTCATTCTGTTTGACTTACCTTAATAGTCTAATTACATAAACCATTGACAAGTAGTTGTGAATAATGTATTTAACAATATGTTGTAGAATGAATGAATGCGGGAAAGATTACTTCACTGACAGAAGGTTTCTGGTACCAACTTCATATGTGACCCTGAAAATTCTTTTAACTTCTCTGAGGATTTGTTTATTCATGTGTGGGGATAAAGAAGGGTTTGGAGGCAATAGCCCTTACAATCCTATCAGCTCTGAAATTCTCTGAGCATGTGCTTCTGTCAACCAGAGGAATATGAATGTAACTGGAAACTTTACAGTATAAATATACTTTGTTCTGGTGGCTGGAGGAACATCTCAGGATACATAAATAAGTAGAATGGACAAATCTATGTGTATTGTAAACTCTCATGTGTCTCAGTTATGGTAATGAACTCTAAGCTTTGGAATCTCAAAAAGACTATCCTGAAGATGATCCTCATCCAAGTTTTTCATCTTTACCCATTGACAGAAATTCATCAGAGTATAGAGGAGGAGGAGGTATATGTTGACATTTTGTTTAATGAAGTTCTTCAACATAGGATTCAAGAGTGTGAGTGGGTTCCATGATAAACGCAGGATCAGTGTATGAGTATGTGTGTTGAAATGTTTACTAATGAGAATCCAAGGGAAACAAAAAAAAAACTTCTGCAAACTGCTCATGCAGAGGAATAGAGCTTCTTGCCTTTTATTTTTATTTATTTATTTTTATTTTTATTTTTGGGCGGGGGTCGGGTTGGGGAGGGAGGGGAGCAGGCGGGCCACTTCTATTGGTCTTTCATTTCTCTATTTTCATCCGTCTTTGTTCTTTGGCTCCTGTGGGCCTCCCATCGCGGTGGCATCTGTTGTTGCAGAGCACCGGCTCTGGGCGCATGCGCTCCAGAGCTCCGGCTCAGTAATTGGACACATCAGTCCAGCCGCTCTGCGGCACGTGGGATCTTCCCAGGCCAGGGATCGAACCAGTGCCCCTTGCACTGCAAGGCGGTGTCCTTACCCACTGGACCGCCAGGGGAAGTCCTTCTTGCCTTTTAAATGACATACAGATTATAGGCATTTGGAATAACAGGAGTAGCAACCATAATAGTGTGCTACAGAAGTGAGAATCCACTTCTTGCATTTTATGTACTGGGTAAGTCCTCTAATATTATTGTACTTCTATAGAAACATACAGATTTTTCATAAGAATTGCTATGGTATTGTCAATTACAAATTGGCATTTACCAATTACACTGCCAATGACTGAATTGGGGTATTTGCTATCTGCCTCCGTCGAGACTGATCTCCGTGCTGTGATAGCTGCTGACCTTCTACACTCCCTGAAGTTGTTCAGGGTGGAGTAGGCACTTTGTACTCCAGGGAATCTAGTGGGGTAGGTCTTTAGATAGGTGGATGCATGTAGGAATAGGTTTTATTTTCTCAGTCCTTGCATCTCCTCATATTTAGAAAAGCACTAAATCTCTTCACGGTGACATCAGATCGTTGTGACTAACCAAAATCCCTTTGTAAGATGACTGTTTAATGACTTTGAACTCCCCTCCTCATAAAAATCCTTAAATATTGGTCTTCCCACTGCCTCTGTGGAGCAGTCTCTCAGAGCTATCTGGGGTGCCAACTCCTGGGCTGCAGTCCTAATTACACCCCAAATAAAACAACCCACAACTCCGTTTTTCATCTTTTTTAGTCAACATTATGATTTGTGTAACTCTCAGATTCATATTTTGAAAACTTCACCCCTATAAATCAAATTTAGAAAAAGAGGCCTTAAGAGGGCAAAGTTAAATGAGATCATAAGGGTTGGGCTTCAATCTCACAGTACTTATATACTCATAAGAGGAAGAGACACCAGAGAGCTCTCTTTGTATGCACATGGAGGAAAGACTTCATCAGGGCATAATGTCAAGAGACTAACAGCAAACAAGGAAGAGAGGCCTTCCCAGAAACTGACCCTACTGGCACATTGATCTTGGACTTCCAGCCTCCAGAATTATGTGAAAACAAATGTTTGTTGTTTAAGCTTCCCATTCTTGTATGGATGCTTGTTATGGCAGCCTGATCTAACTGATGTAAAGACTTTAATTTTGAAATTTACTCAAACTAGTCACCAGGGGCTCTAAATTTCATTAAGAAATCCCATACTGGGGTTTCCAAGGTGGTCCAGTGGGTAAAGAGTCCATCTTGCAGTGTAAGGGGCACTGGTTCCATTCCTGGTCGGGAAAGATTTCACATGCTGCAGAGCAGCTGGACCAATGCGTCCAATTACGAGCCAGCACTCTGGAGCACATGTGCCCAGAGCTGGTGCTCTGCAATGAGAGAGACCACTGCAATGGGAGGCCCATGCAGGCCAAAAATTAAAGATGGATGAAAATAAATAAATTAAAAATCAATTAAAAGAGACAAAAATTAAAAAAAAAAAAAGAAAGAAAGAAATCCCATACTCGTCATGGAGTAATAATATTTCAATTCATTTTGCTAATAGGTATTTTGAAGTGTTTGACCTTCAACAGAGTTGGAGAATAATAAAATTTTATTTTCTTCCACTTTAGGTAAGGTATTTTAATCTTCCTTTGAATCCTTTTAAGATTTTTTTTTAATCTCTGGTTTTCTGTTGTTTAAGTATATTAATGCCTAGTTGTACAGTCTGGCATTTTTCCTACTTGGTGTGTGGTCTGAGCTGGATTTATACTTTCATGTCTATAATGGTGTAAAATTCTCCACTACTATTTTCTTTTTATTTTAAATTCCTGTCTTCCTGTTTTTTATTTTTCTCTCTGTCTCTTTCTTCTGCCTCTGATATTCCAATTACACAAAAGTTACACATTTTTAACTGCCACACAGTTCTTGGATATTGTGTTGTGTCTTTTGATTACTTTTTCTCTCTGCATTTCAGTTTAGATAAGGGTTGGGCTTCAATCTCACAGTACTTATATACTCATAAGAGGAAGAGACACCAGAGAGCTCTCTTTGTATGCACATGGAGGAAAGACTTCATCAGGGCATAATGTCAAGAGACTAACAGCAAACAAGGAAGAGAGGCCTTCCCAGAAACTGACCCTACTGGCACATTGATCTTGGACTTCCAGCCTCCAGAATTATGTGAAAACAAATGTTTGTTGTTTAAGCTTCCCATTCTTGTATGGATGCTTGTTATGGCAGCCTGATCTAACTGATGTAAAGACTTTAATTTTGAAATTTACTCAAACTAGTCACCAGGGGCTCTAAATTTCATTAAGAAATCCCATACTGGGGTTTCCAAGGTGGTCCAGTGGGTAAAGAGTCCATCTTGCAGTGAACGGAGCCATGGTTCCATTCCTGGTCGGGAAAGATTTCACATGCTGCAGAGCAGCTGGACCAATGCGTCCAATTACGAGCCAGCACTCTGGAGCACATGTGCCCAGAGCTGGTGCTCTGCAATGAGAGAGACCACTGCAATGGGAGGCCCATGCAGGCCAAAAATTAAAGATGGATGAAAATAAATAAATTAAAAATCAATTAAAAGAGACAAAAATTAAAAAAAAAAAAAGAAAGAAATCCCATACTCGTCATGGAGTAATAATATTTCAATTCATTTTGCTAATAGGTATTTTGAAGTGTTTGACCTTCAACAGAGTTGGAGAATAATAAAATTTTATTTTCTTCCACTTTAGGTAAGGTATTTTAATCTTCCTTTGAATCCTTTTAAGATTTTTTTTTAATCTCTGGTTTTCTGTTGTTTAAGTATATTAATGCCTAGTTGTACAGTCTGGCATTTTTCCTACTTGGTGTGTGGTCTGAGCTGGATTTATACTTTCATGTCTATAATGGTGTAAAATTCTCCACTACTATTTTCTTTTTATTTTAAATTCCTGTCTTCCTGTTTTTTATTTTTCTCTCTGTCTCTTTCTTCTGCCTCTGATATTCCAATTACACAAAAGTTACACATTTTTAACTGCCACACAGTTCTTGGATATTGTGTTGTGTCTTTTGATTACTTTTTCTCTCTGCATTTCAGTTTAGGAGCTCTCTTCATGTATTTTCAAGTTTAGCATTTCTTTCCTCGGTCTTGTCATGCTAACTGGTAAGCACTTCAAAGGAAATTTCTGTTACAGAGATTTTTATAGCATGTGTTTCTGATTCTTAGAGTTCCCATGTTTCTGTGTATTATCATCTGTTCTTGTATGTTAGCCTCTTTTCCCATTTGCACCCTGAACATAAGATTCATGGTTATTTAAATATCCTATGTCTTTATTCTAACATCTACATCATATACAAGTTTGGTTCTGTTGTTTTTGTCTCTTGAGCGTACATTCTTGTCTTTTGAAGTATGCCTTGAAATTTGTGGCCGAAAGCCTGGGATGTTGTAATGGCTAATAAGAATTGAGGCAAATAGACCTCTGGTGTAAGGATTCGTGCTTATATGCCTAGAATTTAGTTTTTAATGTTTGTTTTAGATAGAAGAACCAGAGGCTTCGAATTTCACTGCCACACAATATTTTTTCACCATCTCAAACCTGATTACTTTCATAATGTTGTTTTTCTTATTAAAAACACCTTGGAGAAACTAAGCAGGTTGCTTTCTGAAAATTTTCACTCCATTTCAAGTCAGAGAAAGCACCTCTTCCAAGAGGAAGGAAGTTTCTGATTAAAAATCAAAAAAAAAAAAATCACTTTGCTAAGATGCCATTCATTCAATGACTATTTTTTCTTTCTTTCTTTTTTTTAATCAAATTTTACTCAAATTTCACTTATCATCTACACACATATGGGTAAAACAGCTGAAAGAAAAAGATCAAGCACCATTCTAGGTAAATGCTTTCATGCCAGACCACGGGCATGAGTGCACATATGAAGAATTATATATCAAAGAACATAAGAATCGCATTGATCCTTACATGCTATAGGTTTTCTGCTTCCAATTTTTTTTTAATGTTGAAATCCTATTCCCTTGAAATCTGAGAATACAGAATTTGTATTAAAAAATGTTTGGAAAACAGTTTGAGCCATATGTTCTAGCTCTTGACTGAGTCTAGCTCTTGACTGAGCTCACTTGCTCAGTCAAGATTCTAAAATGTCTCATACAAGTTTGGTTTAAATCATGCATTACCAATGAGAGCTATATCAACCCCTAAGGGATGAACATTAGTTCTTGAGGGTTGAAAAATTATTAGATAATACAATAGTTTGTGACCCTCTGAAGCTAAACTGTACTGAAAACCACCAATAGATATTTGCTTATGATATTAAAATACCATGCATGTGTGTGGGGGGGTTTTAAAAAATGTCTGAATTTTTCTTGTATGTGTGTTAATGCTCAGTCATGGCCAACTCTTTGTGACCTCATAGACTGTAGCCTGCCAAGCTTCTCTGTCCATGGAACTCTCTAGGAAAGAATGTTTTAGTGGGTAGCCGTTCCCTTTTCCAGGAAATTTTCCTTAGAAGGTAATAAAGAAAATAGATTGAAAGACAGTATTTCAAAACATTTTCTCTTGAAGATTTAATGCATGGCTCTTCTATAAAACTGAATGAAAGAAAATTATATGTCCTTTCCCTAGTGTGTGTATGTGTCTGTGTATGTGGCTGTGTATATATATATATATATGCAAAGGAAAATATCATAAACTGTATTATTTATTTAGATAGACATTGGAATTTTAGGTGATCTTTTGTGGGAAAAAGATGAAATTAGTAGACATGCAACTGAGTTACTGGGTAACAGACACAAATCAAAATAGAGATGTTTACTCTGACTTCAAAATCGATTCTGGCATACTAAATTTTCTCCAAGAATTTGATTCTGCTTCTTTAAAAAAGAAGCACTGAAGTCTTTGCTTTCTCTAAAATACTGCACTTTCTTTATAGAAAAAAAATAAAAATAAAAAAAGAACTGAAGCATTTTAAGAAAGTTTTTTATTATCTCCCTTTTTATTGCCTCCCTTCTCTTCCTGAGGTCTTACCTGCTGTCTGGAGACAACAAGCCTTCTGCTTTCCCCAGGCTACCCACTGCAGTGTGCTCCACGGCATAGCTAGGCTGCTACTTCCTCCCTTGGTTTCTTCTATTGGCGTTTATTTCATTACACTCTGTTGCCTACAAATTTATTGAATTATGTTCATTGATGAACATATTCTTCTTCCACTTACTACACATAGTTCATTTTTATCAAACCACTATGCCAAATTCATTAATGTTTCAAATAAGAAAAAACAAAATGTTTATATCTCAGTTCACTACCCTAAACCTCTCATGAAATGTTTTAAAAAATAGACAAAATGTTTTATTTCACTCAAGCAATCTGTATTTATCCAAGAAAGTCTTAATTTCCCAGTGGTAAGAAGGATTTCACTGATGTACCCCTGAAAGAGAATTTTGTGTACATGGATCTGTGATTTTCTTGCAAAAATCCTAGATTTTCTTTTTTTGGTTCAGGAACATCTTTGTGACCTCATAGACTGTAGCCTGCCAAGCTTCTCTGTCCATGGAACTCTCTAGGAAAGAATGTTTTAGTGGGTAGCCGTTCCCTTTTCCAGGAAATTTTCCTTAGAAGGTAATAAAGAAAATAGATTGAAAGACAGTATTTCAAAACATTTTCTCTTGAAGATTTAATGCATGGCTCTTCTATAAAACTGAATGAAAGAAAATTATATGTCCTTTCCCTAGTGTGTGTATGTGTCTGTGTATGTGGCTGTGTATATATATATATATATGCAAAGGAAAATATCATAAACTGTATTATTTATTTAGATAGACATTGGAATTTTAGGTGATCTTTTGTGGGAAAAAGATGAAATTAGTAGACATGCAACTGAGTTACTGGGTAACAGACACAAATCAAAATAGAGATGTTTACTCTGACTTCAAAATCGATTCTGGCATACTAAATTTTCTCCAAGAATTTGATTCTGCTTCTTTAAAAAAGAAGCACTGAAGTCTTGCTTTCTCTAAAATACTGCACTTTCTTTATAGAAAAAAAATAAAAATAAAAAAAGAACTGAAGCATTTTAAGAAAGTTTTTTATTATCTCCCTTTTTATTGCCTCCCTTCTCTTCCTGAGGTCTTACCTGCTGTCTGGAGACAACAAGCCTTCTGCTTTCCCCAGGCTACCCACTGCAGTGTGCTCCACGGCATAGCTAGGCTGCTACTTCCTCCCTTGGTTTCTTCTATTGGCGTTTATTTCATTACACTCTGTTGCCTACAAATTTATTGAATTATGTTCATTGATGAACATATTCTTCTTCCACTTACTACACATAGTTCATTTTTATCAAACCACTATGCCAAATTCATTAATGTTTCAAATAAGAAAAAACAAAATGTTTATATCTCAGTTCACTACCCTAAACCTCTCATGAAATGTTTTAAAAAATAGACAAAATGTTTTATTTCACTCAAGCAATCTGTATTTATCCAAGAAAGTCTTAATTTCCCAGTGGTAAGAAGGATTTCACTGATGTACCCCTGAAAGAGAATTTTGTGTACATGGATTGCTGCTGATTTTCTTTAGGTCACAAAATCCACAAAAAATTAGCCTTAGCTTGTCCCTCTTTGTGATAATTTTATATGGCTTTACTAAATCAGGAACACATAATAATTTATTTTATAAAATTCATGCACCTCTAAAAAAGTGGCTGACAATTTTTTGACATTTCAAAAAAAAAAAAATAATATGCTTATATACGTAAATATTGTCTTAATTAGAATTCATAATACTAAATTTCAAAGAAAATTAGAATCTTATAAAACAAATGGGAATTTATTTATATAAACATATGGGTGGGTAGGCCACTTCTATTGGTCTTTCATTATTTATCTGTTTTCATCTGTCTTTGTTCTTTGGCTCCTGAGGGCCTCCCATCGCTGTGGCGTGTGTTGTCGCAGAGAGCCAGCTCTGGGCGCATGCACTCCAGAGGTCTGGCTCGGTAATTGGACACATCAGTCCAGCCGCTCCACAGCACGTGGGATCTTCCCAGGCCAGGGATCGAACCAGCGCCCCTTGCACTGCAAGGCAGTGTTCCTACCCACTGGACCACTAGGCAAGCCCCAAATCTAATTCCAGATTTAACACTTTCACTTGGATACCCAACTAGCAACTCAAGCTTTAAAATGCTGAATTCACTTTATCTTGAGCCCTTCTCATGGCAATTATTGCCAGTCTCTTCTTTTTGATTGCTCAAGTCAAAAATACTGGCAACATCCTTAACATTTACTGGTTTTAGACCACCAGGAATTCCCTTTGCTTCTACAACTTGCCACTATCTCCATTGCTCTGTCACCATGGTCCAAACTACAGTCATTTATAGGCACTATTATTATATGTCTACTTCTATTCTTTCCCCCTTTAGATTACTGATAACAGCTAAACAGAGTTTTCCTATGATACTGTGAATTATACTAAAATTAAGTCATCCTTTGAAAACCATTCATTTTGCAAATTACATCAAGTCACTTGACTGTAGTATCAAATGCTTGCCTTTCTTACCTGCTTATCTTATTTCTTTCTACTCTTATACTTGGTTCTAGCCACCTCCTTGCTTTACTTGCTTATATAGTAATAAAAAAAGTCTCCATCTAAAGTCTCTGGTATTTGCTCTTTCCTCTTATGGAATATTTTTCTCCCAGGTTTCTAAATGTCTAGCTACATGAACTCTATCCTTTTGTTCACCTCCTTTTATCCCCTGAAATATAATCCCCTCCTAGATAATTTTTTACTGTTTTGAGGAACTTGAAAACTATTGTTCTCATCTATGAACCTCTTAATTTCTTAATACCTATTTTGCTTTGTTTAATCTCACTAGATTCCAAGCTTTATAAGATCAGTGCTTCCCTCCTATCCCTAATGTGTAAAATATTTTCAACATTTAGAAAGTGCTAAATATTGAATATACCATTGACTGAGTGAAAAACGAATTCATACTAAAGTTTGATATTTAAAATGGAATAAAATATATAATTGGAACAGTCATGAGATCATTATGATATTAATATGACTACAGCAATAAGATGCAGCTTCCCAGCTGGCACATCAGTCCAGCAGCTCGACGGCACGTGGGATCTTCCCAGGCCAGGGATCGAACCAGCGCCCCTTGCACTGCAAGGCAGTGTTCCTACCCACTGGACCACTAGGCAAGCCCCAAATCTAATTCCAGATTTAACACTTTCACTTGGATACCCAACTAGCAACTCAAGCTTTAAAATGCTGAATTCACTTTATCTTGAGCCCTTCTCATGGCAATTATTGCCAGTCTCTTCTTTTTGATTGCTCAAGTCAAAAATACTGGCAACATCCTTAACATTTACTGGTTTTAGACCACCAGGAATTCCCTTTGCTTCTACAACTTGCCACTATCTCCATTGCTCTGTCACCATGGTCCAAACTACAGTCATTTATAGGCACTATTATTATATGTCTACTTCTATTCTTTCCCCCTTTAGATTACTGATAACAGCTAAACAGAGTTTTCCTATGATACTGTGAATTATACTAAAATTAAGTCATCCTTTGAAAACCATTCATTTTGCAAATTACATCAAGTCACTTGACTGTAGTATCAAATGCTTGCCTTTCTTACCTGCTTATCTTATTTCTTTCTACTCTTATACTTGGTTCTAGCCACCTCCTTGCTTTACTTGCTTATATAGTAATAAAAAAAGTCTCCATCTAAAGTCTCTGGTATTTGCTCTTTCCTCTTATGGAATATTTTTCTCCCAGGTTTCTAAATGTCTAGCTACATGAACTCTATCCTTTTGTTCACCTCCTTTTATCCCCTGAAATATAATCCCCTCCTAGATAATTTTTTACTGTTTTGAGGAACTTGAAAACTATTGTTCTCATCTATGAACCTCTTAATTTCTTAATACCTATTTTGCTTTGTTTAATCTCACTAGATTCCAAGCTTTATAAGATCAGTGCTTCCCTCCTATCCCTAATGTGTAAAATATTTTCAACATTTAGAAAGTGCTAAATATTGAATATACCATTGACTGAGTGAAAAACGAATTCATACTAAAGTTTGATATTTAAAATGGAATAAAATATATAATTGGAACAGTCATGAGATCATTATGATATTAATATGACTACAGCAATAAGATGCAGCTTCCCAGCTGGCACTGATGGTAAAGAACATACTTGCTGATGCAGAAGATGTAGAAGACCCAGGTTCAATTCCTGGGTCAGGTAGACTCCCACAAAGGAGGGCATGACAACCCATTCCAGTATTCGTACTGAAGAATCACATAGACAGAGGAGCTTAGCAGGCTACAGTCCATAGGGCCACAAAGAGTCGGACACAACTGAAGTGATTTAGTATCCACGCCCACACAGCAATAAGAAACAAAGTCATTACTTTCAAAAAATAAATACTCTGGCTATATTCTGTAGTAAAATTACATGGAAGAAAATATTTAGGGTAAAATTGTTTAAAATGTCCGATTAGCAGAAAGAGGAATTATCTTGATGACATCACCTTATAATATTTACATTTAGTCTACTTTTAGATTACTATCAGGTGTTCTTGGGTTTTAGGGATGGTAATTTTAGCGACTGGAATTTTTTATGTCATTACCAACGTGTCTCTGTCTTCTTATGATAGACACCTAGGCATGAAACCACTTGACTCACTTATCTTCTTGGTTGAACTTAAATTTAAAAAGAGTTATAGTAAACTTGGCTGCTTAAATGGGGTTAAACTATAAAGTATCATCCAGATTAAGCAGACTAATTAACTGAAAGGAAAACTTCTAGAGGTCCGTAGATGGTGGCAACCACAGGTTCCCTTCTGTGAGTCAGTGATGTGACACCTTTTGAATCTGAATTACCCAGAAAAGAGGAAAATCCTGAGGATTCAAGCCCTTCTTATGATACAAAAAAAAGGAGGTCTTAAAAATGACTCTATTTTCATTATGAAAGGTTAATTTTCTAATGTCCTCAGTCTCCTTAGGACTGATCAAAACTACAACATTTTAACAGTGAGCTTATTCTTTCTTCCAAAAAGGATAAATCTGGGTCTAAAGTCCATGATTTTAAACCTTCCATCATTTTGTTCAGGAATAAAGATGGAGCCTGAGCCCTAAATGTAATATCTAGATCTTCAAAAGTCTGGACCTAACCAAAATATCCAATTAGTGCCCAGAAATCAGGTATAGGCTTACTTCTATCTTAACATGTGAAGGTGAATTCACATCGTGGGTCTAAGATATACCTCTTCTAGGTTTTATTGGGCTTCTCTGGTGGCTCCATGTTAAGAATCCTCCTACACTGCAGGAGACAATGGGTTTGAGGGAGACATGAGTTCAGTTGCTAGGTTGGGAAGATTCCCTGAAGAAAAAAATGGCAACCCACTTCAGTATTCTGGCCTGGAGAATTCCATGGACAGAGGAGCCTGGAGGGCTACAGTCCATAGGCTTCAACAAATTGGACACAACTTAGAGACTAAACCACCACCAGGCTTTATTACTGCCATCATATACCAGAGGGATTTTCACTATGGAATTAAATCACATTCTTCCCCAAACTCTTTGGGTCCATTGACATAATGACTTTTAACAGCCAGTAATTCAAATCTACTATGACTATTTTTATTCTATCTTTTCTATGCTTTGATTATTCACTGTGAGAAAGTGTCAAACACTCAGGTCATCATTTACTACTACACTCTAAAATCCAAAAAGTTCTGCATAGCTACTATATAATAGTAGAATTGAAAAGGCACCTGCTGCCTTTTCAGTCCTACTACTGATGAATATTGGACTCTTTCCAGATTTTTATTTCGATTATTACTAGTAATGCAAGAAACTGTACATGTAATGCTGTACATGTCTCCCTGTGCGTATGCACATGCATTTCTGTGGAGTATATGCCAGATACAGCACAAAGACATCCAATTAAATTTGAATTTTAGATTAACAACAACAAAAATCCTGAGGATTCAAGCCCTTCTTATGATACAAAAAAGGAGGTCTTAAAAATGACTCTATTTTCATTATGAAAGGTTAATTTTCTAATGTCCTCAGTCTCCTTAGGACTGATCAAAACTACAACATTTTAACAGTGAGCTTATTCTTTCTTCCAAAAAGGATAAATCTGGGTCTAAAGTCCATGATTTTAAACCTTCCATCATTTTGTTCAGGAATAAAGATGGAGCCTGAGCCCTAAATGTAATATCTAGATCTTCAAAAGTCTGGACCTAACCAAAATATCCAATTAGTGCCCAGAAATCAGGTATAGGCTTACTTCTATCTTAACATGTGAAGGTGAATTCACATCGTGGGTCTAAGATATACCTCTTCTAGGTTTTATTGGGCTTCTCTGGTGGCTCCATGTTAAGAATCCTCCTACACTGCAGGAGACAATGGGTTTGAGGGAGACATGAGTTCAGTTGCTAGGTTGGGAAGATTCCCTGAAGAAAAAAATGGCAACCCACTTCAGTATTCTGGCCTGGAGAATTCCATGGACAGAGGAGCCTGGAGGGCTACAGTCCATAGGCTTCAACAAATTGGACACAACTTAGAGACTAAACCACCACCAGGCTTTATTACTGCCATCATATACCAGAGGGATTTTCACTATGGAATTAAATCACATTCTTCCCCAAACTCTTTGGGTCCATTGACATAATGACTTTTAACAGCCAGTAATTCAAATCTACTATGACTATTTTTATTCTATCTTTTCTATGCTTTGATTATTCACTGTGAGAAAGTGTCAAACACTCAGGTCATCATTTACTACTACACTCTAAAATCCAAAAAGTTCTGCATAGCTACTATATAATAGTAGAATTGAAAAGGCACCTGCTGCCTTTTCAGTCCTACTACTGATGAATATTGGACTCTTTCCAGATTTTTATTTCGATTATTACTAGTAATGCAAGAAACTGTACATGTAATGCTGTACATGTCTCCCTGTGCGTATGCACATGCATTTCTGTGGAGTATATGCCAGATACAGCACAAAGACATCCAATTAAATTTGAATTTTAGATTAACAACAACTTTTTTTTAATTATAAATATGCCCCGATTTCCTCCCAACTTTACTGTCTCAAGTTCACAGGCCATGTTTAGCAAAATGACTCACATTATCAACCTTCTTCTGAATTGCCCTTTTGCTTTCAAGTAGTGATTACTTTTTTTCCCTCTCAGAGTCCTCATACCCTGTGACTGAGGTTGGTAGGTATCTTCTTTTAAATTTCAAATCCTTCCCCTTCCTTCCTTCTTTAAATTTCTCAATTTTGAAACAGGTTATCAGAGTATATTTTCCAATACTGCTCATTAAAATTCTAATCAAACAATTCCTTAGCATACTCCTTCTAATTCATTTAAGAGCTGAACCCCTGGCTCTTTATGATTTACTCCAATGGCAATCACATTTGAATGTTTGGAGATTTCAATAATTATATGGCTGACACCTTCCACACTCAGGCTCCCTCAAGTCCTTGAAGTCTTCTCCTCCAATAATCTCAGCTACCCATTCCTATGCTCACCCCCCATATCTGGTTATTACTAACAATGGCAGCTCTCCTGGTGTTTGCCATGTCTTTTTTTTTTTTAATTTATTTTTGTGTGTGAGAGGAGGCAGGTTGGGGAGGGAGGAGGGCAGGTGGGCCACTTCCATTGGTCTATCATTTTTCTATTTCATCCATCTTTGTTCTTTGGCCCGTGTGGGCATCCCATCACAGCAGCCTCTGTTGTCACAGAGCACCAGCTCTGGGTGCATGCATTCCAGAGCTCTGGCTTGGTAATTGGACACATCAGTCCAGCCACTCTGCAGCACGTGGGATCTTCCCAGGCCAGAGATCGAACCAGCACCTCTTGCACTGCAAGTCAGTTTCCTTACCCACTGGACCACCAGGGAAGCCCTTGCCATGTCTTTTGGATGATTACATCTCACATTCTTTTTATGGTTTCTTTTGTGGTTCCTTCTCTTCTCAGAGATATGAGTGTCACCAGGCTTGGTCCTTGGCACTTCTTTGGCTTAGTGTCCTCTCTTTGGGATGGTGCCAGTCTTATACCTTTGATTAGCATCCATATTTTGATTAAAATCCACATTTATATTATTTATATAGTAAACTAAGACTTCAGCTCTAAACTCTTACACCCTATATTCTCCTGAATAACTACAGACATCTTAAACTTTGCATGTTTAAATCTGGTCTCTTCCTGTTCACCCAAACCTGCTCTATTTGCACCTTCCTCTTCATAATTTAAAACAAATGCTTTCATGCAACCAGTAAGGAAGGAAACCAATGACTAACTTTTAGTTTTACTTTCTTTCACAGTCATGTCTATTTTAACAGGAATTCCTTCTATCTCTATTGTCAAACTAGATTCAGAATCTGGTCATTTCTCATCAGCCCAGTTGCTGTAATCCTAGTTCTTTTCATCACCTTTTCTCACTCAGCTTATGGCAACAGCCTACCGGACATGTTTTCTTAATTCCACCCCTGACCAGCTAAATGCCTGTTTCCTGCACTCGTGCTAGAGACGTGGAATTAAGACATATTCCATATGCTAAATTTCCCCTTAAAATTCTTAAATGGGTCCTATTTCACTCAGTCTAAAAGCAAAGTATTTAAAATGACCTGTAATTCCTTAGACATTTTAGCCCCTGCTTATCCCTGCAACTTCACTTCCACTCTTCATTCCCTCACTGTTCTTTGGCCACACTATCCTCTTTGTGAGGCCATGAATGCACCAGGGAAATGCCCACCTTAGGCCTTTGCAGTGGATTTGCCTTCAGGCTGACACATTCTCACCCAACTTACAGGCAGACTGATTTTCTCATACTGTCTTTTGTCAATTATCTTATTCTCAGTGACTGATCACTCTGTATAAACTGAATAAATCTCTATTTTTATTATTGCAAATTTTCTACACTCTCTTCTATTTAATATGTTAACATTATCTAAATATGTTATAGTATAATCTATTACATTTGTTATTGTAATCTACTACTGTTTCCTATCTTGGGAATATAAAGTTGAAGACAGAGACAAGTGTGTCATGCCTGGCACACAGTGGATGTTCCATACATATTTGCTATATTAATAAAATAAATATTCTATTGAGTAAACTATCTTTTAAAAGTGAAACAGTTATGTAACCCTAATCTTGCTGTTACTAAACATCTTTTTATTAGGATAACTAAATACTGTTATTAATTGATGTTCACTGATATGTAGAGATGGCTTGTCGAGAGTAGTACTTGTAACTTCAAGTTCTGAAACTACTTGATTGCACGAAATTATATCTAGAGCTGGAGCATTTCTCTTGTGCCTTTACATTCTCTCTGTAATGAGCTAATTGTACTTCAAATTTGGCATTTCTTCAAAAGAAAAGATGTCCCTGTTCCACCTAACTAGATAAAGTTATTAATACCATTATAACTTATTGTATCTCACTCTAATAATACTTTTTGTAGTTGCAATTAAATGCTTCATTCCCTAGTGGGAAAAGAGCACATCAAGGCTGTATACTCTGTGCTTATTTAACTTATATGCAGAGTATATCATGTGAAATGCCAGACTGGATAAAGCACAAGCTGGAATCAAGAATGCAGGGGAACAAAGAAAAAAATGCAGGGAGAAGCAAATATTTGGATAATACCACTCAAATGGAAGAAAGCAAAGAGGAACTAAAAAGCCTCTTGATAGAGGTGAAAGAGGAGTGGGGAAAAGCTAGCTTAGAACTCAATATTCAAAAACTAAGATCATGGATTCAGTCACATCACTTTATGGCAAATAGATGGGGAGAAAATGGAAAGAGTGGCAGATTTTATTCCTTGAACTTCAAAATCACTGCAGATGGTGAGTGCAACCAATATTCAGAAAAGCTGCAAGCATCATATTAACGAGACATCACTTACAGGCAGACTGATTTTCTCATACTGTCTTTTGTCAATTATCTTATTCTCAGTGACTGATCACTCTGTATAAACTGAATAAATCTCTATTTTTATTATTGCAAATTTTCTACACTCTCTTCTATTTAATATGTTAACATTATCTAAATATGTTATAGTATAATCTATTACATTTGTTATTGTAATCTACTACTGTTTCCTATCTTGGGAATATAAAGTTGAAGACAGAGACAAGTGTGTCATGCCTGGCACACAGTGGATGTTCCATACATATTTGCTATATTAATAAAATAAATATTCTATTGAGTAAACTATCTTTTAAAAGTGAAACAGTTATGTAACCCTAATCTTGCTGTTACTAAACATCTTTTTATTAGGATAACTAAATACTGTTATTAATTGATGTTCACTGATATGTAGAGATGGCTTGTCGAGAGTAGTACTTGTAACTTCAAGTTCTGAAACTACTTGATTGCACGAAATTATATCTAGAGCTGGAGCATTTCTCTTGTGCCTTTACATTCTCTCTGTAATGAGCTAATTGTACTTCAAATTTGGCATTTCTTCAAAAGAAAAGATGTCCCTGTTCCACCTAACTAGATAAAGTTATTAATACCATTATAACTTATTGTATCTCACTCTAATAATACTTTTTGTAGTTGCAATTAAATGCTTCATTCCCTAGTGGGAAAAGAGCACATCAAGGCTGTATACTCTGTGCTTATTTAACTTATATGCAGAGTATATCATGTGAAATGCCAGACTGGATAAAGCACAAGCTGGAATCAAGAATGCAGGGGAACAAAGAAAAAAATGCAGGGAGAAGCAAATATTTGGATAATACCACTCAAATGGAAGAAAGCAAAGAGGAACTAAAAAGCCTCTTGATAGAGGTGAAAGAGGAGTGGGGAAAAGCTAGCTTAGAACTCAATATTCAAAAACTAAGATCATGGATTCAGTCACATCACTTTATGGCAAATAGATGGGGAGAAAATGGAAAGAGTGGCAGATTTTATTCCTTGAACTTCAAAATCACTGCAGATGGTGAGTGCAACCATGAAATGAAGACTCTCACTCCTTGGAAGAAAAGCTATGACAAGCTATAGACAACATATTCAAAAGCAGAGACATCAGTTTGCCAACTAAGGTCGATATAGTTAAAGCTATGCTTTTTCTAGTAGTCACATACAGATGTTACAGTTGGACCATGAATAAGGCTGAGAGTCAAAGAACTGATGCCTTTAAACTGTGGTGCTGGAGAAGACTCTTGAGAGTCCCTTGGACTTTGAGAAGATCAGACCAGTCAATCCTAAAGGAAATCAACCTTAAATATTCATTGGAAGAGCTGATGCTGAACCTGAAGCTGCAATGCTGAAGCTGCCACTTGATGCAAACAGCTTACTCCATGGAAAAGACCTTAATGCTGGGAAAGACTGAGGGCAGGAGAAGGGAGCAACAGAGAATGAGATGGTGGATGGCATCACTGATTCAATGGACATGAATTTGAGCAAACTCCAGGAAATAGTGAAAGACAGGGAAGCTTGGCATGCTGCAATCCATGAGTTCACAGAGAGCCAGACACAACCTAGAGACTGAACAACAAAAAATACAAGTTCCATAAAGGCCAGGATTAGCCATATTATATTTCATAAATGTCCATTTATAACTTAAGTTATCCCTAATAACTCTTGAGTTATTTTAAAATATACCCAATAAATATTTGCTGAATAAATACTTTCTTATAGAAAATGATCAATGATATTTTAATAAGCATTACTTTATTTCTTGACATATAATCAATCATTATGTTTTTGCTAATGACTATTACAAAACATTATCAATAATAATGATTAGTAAGAATAGTATTACATATCTAATCATCTAAATTTGAACTGGACAAAACTTGTAAATATATTATGTGATTGTGTGTTACATTTATATAAACATGAAACATTATTTCTTAAGTGTTCAATAAATGGAGCATTCCAACTTGTTATATAATGGATTTAATTTAATATGATTATCAAAATTGTCTATACCATTTTTAATTATGAAGATCGATGGTGAGATCTAACTAGACACTGAAAATGAGGGGATTAGAAGAGCTATATATTTTTCAGAATTTGCTCCAGTTATATTTATTCTTGCAGTTTCAAAGAAATGAAATGTTTAGCCTTACATTATCATTTACTCTTTTTATAAAGTTCATAATTTTTGATATATATATGATATTTTAGAAGAAATGGACTACTACTAATTCATAATACTGGCTTTAAACATAAGTTATTTTCTTAGATCACACATGGAAAAAAGTTCCCCAGTGACTGCCAAACACAATCTCTAAAATTAAAAATAAGTAGATTAATCAGTTTAGCTTCTAAAATAAGGCAATAAAATACATGGTCTTATCATCCCAATGAATTAGAAAAATAATACACCAAAATGTACTATTACTGCAATTGATATAGTCAATCATATACTATAGAGCTTAACACAAGTCTATAGAACTACGATTTCTATCAATCAAGAATACTACACAGGAATGGCTTTTCATCAGTATCAGCCAGAGCAGTCACGGCGTTTATTTCGTTTTCAATTTGCAAGCAATGAACTACACAGAGAATGGCTTTTCATCAGTGAAAGACGGTTGGCATGCTTCAATCCATGAGTTCACAGAGAGCCAGACACAACCTAGAGACTGAACAACAAAAAATACAAGTTCCATAAAGGCCAGGATTAGCCATATTATATTTCATAAATGTCCATTTATAACTTAAGTTATCCCTAATAACTCTTGAGTTATTTTAAAATATACCCAATAAATATTTGCTGAATAAATACTTTCTTATAGAAAATGATCAATGATATTTTAATAAGCATTACTTTATTTCTTGACATATAATCAATCATTATGTTTTTGCTAATGACTATTACAAAACATTATCAATAATAATGATTAGTAAGAATAGTATTACATATCTAATCATCTAAATTTGAACTGGACAAAACTTGTAAATATATTATGTGATTGTGTGTTACATTTATATAAACATGAAACATTATTTCTTAAGTGTTCAATAAATGGAGCATTCCAACTTGTTATATAATGGATTTAATTTAATATGATTATCAAAATTGTCTATACCATTTTTAATTATGAAGATCGATGGTGAGATCTAACTAGACACTGAAAATGAGGGGATTAGAAGAGCTATATATTTTTCAGAATTTGCTCCAGTTATATTTATTCTTGCAGTTTCAAAGAAATGAAATGTTTAGCCTTACATTATCATTTACTCTTTTTATAAAGTTCATAATTTTTGATATATATATGATATTTTAGAAGAAATGGACTACTACTAATTCATAATACTGGCTTTAAACATAAGTTATTTTCTTAGATCACACATGGAAAAAAGTTCCCCAGTGACTGCCAAACACAATCTCTAAAATTAAAAATAAGTAGATTAATCAGTTTAGCTTCTAAAATAAGGCAATAAAATACATGGTCTTATCATCCCAATGAATTAGAAAAATAATACACCAAAATGTACTATTACTGCAATTGATATAGTCAATCATATACTATAGAGCTTAACACAAGTCTATAGAACTACGTATTTCTATCAATCAAGAATACTACACAGGAATGGCTTTTCATCAGTATCAGCCAGAGCAGTCACGGCTTTATAGTTTGAAGCCTGCTATAAAATAAAACTTTGGTTATCAAATCTCTGTGCTAAGCAGAGCTGAAAATGCTAGTTTAGATTAGTTTGGGAGAGGGCAAACAGCTCTATTTGATCTTGACTGAGGTTTTTTTTTACTTTATGATTTTTTTTTTAAATTTTTATTTTTACAGAGTTTTGTTGTTCACAGACATGTATGTTTCCAGATCAGTCATACTCACATCCCTGGCCCCCTCTCCCCTCCCAGTTCCCCCATCCCACCACTCCAGGCTGTCGCACCGAGCCCTTGTAGGAACTCCTAATAGATTTACTTAGGTCAGAAAATTGGGTAAAAGCTTACTGTGTCTATATTCTACATTTAATAATCTTAAATTTTATGGTGAAAAAAATTGTTCTATATGTTTCATCGAAGTCTTCATGAGAAGTAAAAAGTGAAATTTTATAAATATTAATTATAGAATATTATGTGTGCTTAGCTGTTCAGTCATGTCTGACTCTTTGTGACGCCACGGACTCTTGACCATGAGGCTCCTCTATCCGTGACATTCTCCAGGCAAGAATATTTGAGTGGATTGTCAACTCCTTCTCCAAGGAGGATAGATATTATTCCAGAATAAACATTATTACAGAACAAGTACAGCTAAAAATATCTTTAAGAAATTATGCTGAATATATTATTCCTGAATAGGTAACAAATATAAACTTAGTTAAATATTATCCCTTTTATGGAATATTATTTTAATAAAGTTTTACATGCTCTTATATCTTTAAGATTTATGGTGTTAAATATTTTAAATTTCTTTTTATAATAAATGTAGCAAACATAGGACACCAAAAGAGAAAGAATATGTTTTGTAATCTGCATGAAGGAAACATGTTAACACGTTTGATGTTAGAAAATCCTGTTAGAAAATTTCATTTACTGGTGTTCTTTTTGCACTGACTTAAGAACATGGCCTAACATATATATATATATGTATGGGTGTGTGTGTGTATGTGTATATATGAAATATATATATATATATATATATATATATATATATATACACATATACATATGAAAGATAGTGCCTGTTATTCAGGATCCAGGTTTGCTTAAAATATACTAATTCATTACTATCAAAATTTATACTATAAATTGCAGTTTTAATAAATCAACTATCACTTTCATATTAATTTAGACTTAGAGGCAAAGCTTACAATTTATATTTTTCTATTTTTTAATTCAGTCTCCAAAAAGGACCTGCAAGTTTTAACAAAAGTAGAATAGTCAAAGATACACAATGAAATGATCAACTTAAATATTAGTAAGGTTTACCAACTGAGTGTTTCTAGCATATACAGAGAATTTTTGCATGATACATTTCCATATTCACATAGTCAAAGATCTGAGGAATGATATGGCCCAATTCTTGAAGAGAATAAACATATAAACACTGGGAAAATTAAATTAGTAGTCTTAGGTCATATGAGTCAGATGGCAGCAATAATGGAGCAGGGCCATGTTGCCTAACATCCAAAATTCTACATGTACAACTTAATTTCACATCATAAATAATTATAATAATTACAAAGAATATGAATTAGTAAAGCATTGGGAAATCCTCCCATAATAGCTTTCATAGTTTTGACGCCACGGACTCTTGACCATGAGGCTCCTCTATCCGTGACATTCTCCAGGCAAGAATATTTGAGTGGATTGTCAACTCCTTCTCCAAGGAGGATAGATATTATTCCAGAATAAACATTATTACAGAACAAGTACAGCTAAAAATATCTTTAAGAAATTATGCTGAATATATTATTCCTGAATAGGTAACAAATATAAACTTAGTTAAATATTATCCCTTTTATGGAATATTATTTTAATAAAGTTTTACATGCTCTTATATCTTTAAGATTTATGGTGTTAAATATTTTAAATTTCTTTTTATAATAAATGTAGCAAACATAGGACACCAAAAGAGAAAGAATATGTTTTGTAATCTGCATGAAGGAAACATGTTAACACGTTTGATGTTAGAAAATCCTGTTAGAAAATTTCATTTACTGGTGTTCTTTTTGCACTGACTTAAGAACATGGCCTAACATATATATATATATGTATGGGTGTGTGTGTGTATGTGTATATATGAAATATATATATATATATATATATATATATATATATATATACACATATACATATGAAAGATAGTGCCTGTTATTCAGGATCCAGGTTTGCTTAAAATATACTAATTCATTACTATCAAAATTTATACTATAAATTGCAGTTTTAATAAATCAACTATCACTTTCATATTAATTTAGACTTAGAGGCAAAGCTTACAATTTATATTTTTCTATTTTTTAATTCAGTCTCCAAAAAGGACCTGCAAGTTTTAACAAAAGTAGAATAGTCAAAGATACACAATGAAATGATCAACTTAAATATTAGTAAGGTTTACCAACTGAGTGTTTCTAGCATATACAGAGAATTTTTGCATGATACATTTCCATATTCACATAGTCAAAGATCTGAGGAATGATATGGCCCAATTCTTGAAGAGAATAAACATATAAACACTGGGAAAATTAAATTAGTAGTCTTAGGTCATATGAGTCAGATGGCAGCAATAATGGAGCAGGGCCATGTTGCCTAACATCCAAAATTCTACATGTACAACTTAATTTCACATCATAAAAATAATATATAATAATTACAAAGAATATGAATTAGTAAAGCATTGGGAAATCCTCCCATAATCCACTTAACAACTACTAACCTCCTGCTATTCCTCAAACACAAGTTGGTTTCTGGCCCAGGCTGTACTTTTGATATCCATTATTATAATCTCTGGTGTTGCCCTGTTGACACAGATGATAAAGAATCTGCCTCCTATAGGGGATCTTCCAGACCCAGGGACCCTGGGTCTGGAAGATCCCCTATAGGAGGGCATGGTAACCCACTCCAGTATTCTTTCCTGGGAAATATATATATATATATATATATATATATATATATATATATAATTGTATTTTAAATGTTTCTTTCACTCATGATCTGGGCAACATAAATTAAGACCATGAAGGAGCCCCAGACCTTAAAAAGCAAGAGGAGTGAGCAATTTCTAGAACAAAAGAGTGGATTGTGTGGGGAGAACAACTGGACTGGAGGTAAAGTCTGAGTCTGAGGATGCCTCTAGGAACATACATTGAACCATATAATGAACAGTAAACAAATTTTCCATACAAGATATGTACATCACAGCAGTTATACCTACTGACATGAAAACTACAGAAGAGGTAGAAATATGCATTCTTTAAAAATATCTAAGAATAATTTACCAAAAAAAACTCAAGTAAAAGTTTGTCAGATGTCACGTTTTTACCACCAAAGTAAGAAATACAGTTTAGAAAGACATTTTCTTAGAGAAAATATAGTGACAAAGTAGAAACAAAAGACTAGAAAAGGTAAAGGATAATACGTTGCCTAAAAACAAAATCCAACAAACAGTGCAAAATATTTTAGGCTCATGTGGGACTAAATCACTCTAAAACAGATATTCACTACATTTTATAATTTTTCTAAAGAGAGACTGAGATACTGTCAACAGAAAAGTTTTTCATGGCCCAATTCTTGAAGAGAATAAACATATAAACACTGGGAAAATTAAATTAGTAGTCTTAGGTCATATGAGTCAGATGGCAGCAATAATGGAGCAGGGCCATGTTGCCTAACATCCAAAATTCTACATGTACAACTTAATTTCACATCATAAAAATAATATATAATAATTACAAAGAATATGAATTAGTAAAGCATTGGGAAATCCTCCCATAATCCACTTAACAACTACTAACCTCCTGCTATTCCTCAAACACAAGTTGGTTTCTGGCCCAGGCTGTACTTTTGATATCCATTATTATAATCTCTGGTGTTGCCCTGTTGACACAGATGATAAAGATCTGCCTCCTATAGGATCTTCCAGACCCAGGGACCCTGGGTCTGGAAGATCCCTATAGGAGGGCATGGTAACCCACTCCAGTATTCTTTCCTGGGAAATATATATATATATATATATATATATATATATATATATATATATATATATATATATATTTGTATTTTAAATGTTTCTTTCACTCATGATCTGGGCAACATAAATTAAGACCATGAAGGAGCCCCAGACCTTAAAAAGCAAGAGGAGTGAGCAATTTCTAGAACAAAAGAGTGGATTGTGTGGGGAGAACAACTGGACTGGAGGTAAAGTCTGAGTCTGAGGATGCCTCTAGGAACATACATTGAACCATATAATGAACAGTAAACAAATTTTCCATACAAGATATGTACATCACAGCAGTTATACCTACTGACATGAAAACTACAGAAGAGGTAGAAATATGCATTCTTTAAAAATATCTAAGAATAATTTACCAAAAAAAACTCAAGTAAAAGTTTGTCAGATGTCACGTTTTTACCACCAAAGTAAGAAATACAGTTTAGAAAGACATTTTCTTAGAGAAAATATAGTGACAAAGTAGAAACAAAAGACTAGAAAAGGTAAAGGATAATACGTTGCCTAAAAACAAAATCCAACAAACAGTGCAAAATATTTTAGGCTCATGTGGGACTAAATCACTCTAAAACAGATATTCACTACATTTTATAATTTTTCTAAAAGAGAGGGACTGAGATACTGTCAACGTCCAGAAAAGTCCATTCCAATTATATAATAATCATGGATTGGCAAAATGACCACTGTGTAGTAAATTCTGAATTCCATTGGGCTCATTGGGAGGTAAACTTAAGACAAAAATTCATTAATAGCAGGCCCAAAGATGCCCTGATTCTAGTCAAGATGCTGTTCTTTGAGTTTTAATATAATTACAGAATATAAGTCATTTAAACATTTACCTTCCCTAGCATAAGTTATATAAGAAAAAGATCATAATTCTCTTTGAGGGAAAGGTAGGTTAATCCTTATTAGTCTTGGTTTTTGAGGACTGGCCCCTCTTTCAGTCAGTGGATTATGGATCATTGTGTCCTGGGTATAAATACTGGTTTAGATCTGACAACTAGCAATGAATCAAGACTTTAAACTGAAAAAATCACTCTGAATCAGATAGTCATCTGATTCAGTTCAGTCACTCAGATGTGTCCGACTATTTGTGACCCCATGGATTGCAGGATGCCAGGATCCCCGGTGCTTTACCATCTCCCAGAGCTTGCTCAAACTCACTTCCATTGACACAGTGATACCATCCAATCATCTCATCCTCTGTCGTCCCCTTCTCCTTTTGCCTTCTATTTTTCCCAACATCAGAGTCTTTTCTAATGAGTCATCTCTTTGCATCAGGTGGCCAAAGTATTGGTGCTTCAGCTTCAGCCTCAGTTTTTTCAATGTATATTCAAGGTTGATTTCCTTCAGGATTGACTGGTTTGGTGTCCTTGCAGTCCAAGGGATTCCCAAGAGCCTTGTCTAGCTTCACAGTTTAAAGACATCAATTCTTTGGTGTTCAGCCATCTTTATGGTCCAACTCACATCCGTACATGACTACTGTGAGAACCACAGCTTTTGACTCTTGGGACTTTGGTTGGCAAAGTGGCGTTTCTGCTTTTGAATATACTATCTAGACAGTAAGGGAGATACTGCTATAGAATTTGCCACCTTGGGAACAGTCCAAAAATTTATCAATCGAAAACACCTAAGTAAAGGATAATACGTTGCCTAAAAACAAAATCCAACAAACAGTGCAAAATATTTTAGGCTCATGTGGGACTAAATCACTCTAAAACAGATATTCACTACATTTTATAATTTTTCTAAAAGAGAGGGACTGAGATACTGTCAACGTCCAGAAAAGTCCATTCCAATTATATAATAATCATGGATTGGCAAAATGACCACTGTGTAGTAAATTCTGAATTCCATTGGGCTCATTGGGAGGTAAACTTAAGACAAAATTCATTAATAGCAGGCCCAAAGATGCCCTGATTCTAGTCAAGATGCTGTTCTTTGAGTTTTAATATAATTACAGAATATAAGTCATTTAAACATTTACCTTCCCTAGCATAAGTTATATAAGAAAAAGATCATAATTCTCTTTGAGGGAAAGGTAGGTTAATCCTTATTAGTCTTGGTTTTTGAGGACTGGCCCCTCTTTCAGTCAGTGGATTATGGATCATTGTGTCCTGGGTATAAATACTGGTTTAGATCTGACAACTAGCAATGAATCAAGACTTTAAACTTAAAAAACCACTCTGAATCAGATAGTCATCTGATTCAGTTCAGTCACTCAGATGTGTCCGACTATTTGTGACCCCATGGATTGCAGGATGCCAGGATCCCCGGTGCTTTACCATCTCCCAGAGCTTGCTCAAACTCACTTCCATTGACACAGTGATACCATCCAATCATCTCATCCTCTGTCGTCCCTTCTCCTTTTGCCTTCTATTTTTCCCAACATCAGAGTCTTTTCTAATGAGTCATCTCTTTGCATCAGGTGGCCAAAGTATTGGTGCTTCAGCTTCAGCCTCAGTTTTTTCAATGTATATTCAAGGTTGATTTCCTTCAGGATTGACTGGTTTGGTGTCCTTGCAGTCCAAGGGATTCCCAAGAGCCTTGTCTAGCTTCACAGTTTAAAGACATCAATTCTTTGGTGTTCAGCCATCTTTATGGTCCAACTCACATCCGTACATGACTACTGTGAGAACCACAGCTTTTGACTCTTGGGACTTTGGTTGGCAAAGTGGCGTTTCTGCTTTTGAATATACTATCTAGACAGTAAGGGAGATACTGCTATAGAATTTGCCACCTTGGGAACAGTCCACATAAAACGACCCTTAATCAATCGAAAACACGTCTCGATGTTTAAATGCCAAAAGTCAGTTTGACAGTTATTACAGTTATTACTGTAAGAGCAGATGCCAGGAGGACTCAGAAATAATGAAATTAATAACATGATATGGTGACCTTATGGACAAGATAGATAGATATCCAACAAAAGTGTTGGTCAATGTTTTTTTTTCTTATTCCGTTGAATTTAGTTTCACCGAGTCTCCAGCTCCCCTGGTAGGTTCTATAGTTTCTTGGGATAGAAGCCTTTTCCTCCATGAGAAAACTCTGATCCCCTAGTGATTTAGTCCTAGTTATTGGTTTACTGACAGGAGGGGAATTATGGTTATATTCTTAGGGAGATACATATTGACTTGTAAGTATCATCAAGCAAGTACGTGGAAAACACTACTCTTTAACAACATAAAATGCTACCTCTGAAGAAGAAAAATGTTCTGGAGAATCTGAATTGATTCAAAGCAGATGCCATCATCACACATTTCAGAGTTTCGTGACCTTAGTATAGTAGACCTTCTATGGCTGAAATTTCAACATGTTCTCAACATCTGCTAATATAATATAATTGAGTCCTGAGTAAGACCCTCAGCATTCTGCCCTGAGATTATTATACAGGATATAAGAATTCCTAAATATGCTGTCAGAAAGGCTCTCTGGCTTTAGCACTCAGTTTTCAGTTGGTAACTAATCACATACAGACTTCCTTTCCATTTCTCCAACCACAGCATCTGCTCCCAGGAGCAGCCATCTGATTTCACTGTCTTCATAATTACCGTTTCTCCCATATTTCTCAAATTCCGGATACAAGGTACTCATAAACACTTTTCCTTTCAGGATTATCTCATCCCATGTCCTTATTAATTAAAGTTTAACAATTGTGTTCTGATTTCATGCTAAAAACTGATTAGTACTTATACAACTGTAAAATTCCACATTAAATCTGTTTATTTTTCCCCCAGACTTATTATGGTGTACCTTTGGCTTCAATACTTACAGGTTAAGAAGAAGACAGTATTAATGGATAGAGAAGTTGGTTTGCAATGCATTACAACAGAAAATTCAGTTAATCCAAAGGAAACTGTGGAACTTGAATGACCCCTCAGAGTTGTCCTACATAAGGAGAAGGTGGCTCTTGAGCACCAAAGTTTACCAGTAATTCTGCCCTAAAAGGAAGGCATTTCCTTGTGAGATCATGTTTGACCAAAAGCAACCACCAAAGGATACCTCATGTGAGCTTTCAGTCACCAACACTTTCAGTATCTGGAGGAGGGAATTTTTTTTAATGCTTTTATTATATGTGATTTAAAATATTTATTCATACACAATTTTCATCTTATGATTTATACTCATAAGGAATATCATTTTCTTTTACTTAAATAACATGATCGTATGAGTATGCTAAATTTATTTTCTTTTGAATATCTTTAAATGTGATACTTTTTCTCTTTTTTAAGGTTTAAGGTGTATGGGTTTGATAAATATACAAGCAGATAGCTGCTATGCTACTATTCAAGTCATTTTTATTCATTTTATTATCAAGTCATTCTCTGACTTGAAACCAGTTTTAAGTATTTTGTGTTGTTCACTGACTGTTAAAAATAAAATTTTGTTATCTCTCATTAGATAAGAGCAACATTTAACACAGTCAGTAGTCAGCAATTCATTTCTAAAATGCCTTAAATGCTCTCAGTAGAATGCTTTAAATAATGCATTTTATTAAATAAAATATTCATATCTTCTTTTGAAAAATATTTTGTTTTATCTTCTCACCTCATGATTAAACATTTTTGCCAGGGGTTTTAAACATGAAATTAACTGGGAAAATATTAATTTCAGTCCAGTATTGCCCTTCTGGTTTAGATATATTAGATATGACCTCTTTACCAATTTAATTAAATAAGGTAACATTTTCAAATACTATTCAAGATCACTCTCTGATATCATTGGAATTTTAAAATATGAGTGCATACCACTGTTTTCAGTGACATTAAAGAATTCAATTAATATAATAGAGGCTCGTTTTAAGTTTATAAATTTAGTCAGTGTATTCTGACAATAGCTTAACATTAATTCTTTGAGTAAATAAAAGAATTATATCTTCGAGTCACCTAGTACTTATACAACTGTAAAATTCCACATTAAATCTGTTTATTTTTCCCCAGACTTATTATGGTGTACCTTTGGCTTCAATACTTACAGGTTAAGAAGAAGACAGTATTAATGGATAGAGAAGTTGGTTTGCAATGCATTACAACAGAAAATTCAGTTAATCCAAAGGAAACTGTGGAACTTGAATGACCCCTCAGAGTTGTCCTACATAAGGAGAAGGTGGCTCTTGAGCACCAAAGTTTACCAGTAATTCTGCCCTAAAAGGAAGGCATTTCCTTGTGAGATCATGTTTGACCAAAAGCAACCACCAAAGGATACCTCATGTGAGCTTTCAGTCACCAACACTTTCAGTATCTGGAGGAGGGAATTTTTTTTAATGCTTTTATTATATGTGATTTAAAATATTTATTCATACACAATTTTCATCTTATGATTTATACTCATAAGGAATATCATTTTCTTTTACTTAAATAACATGATCGTATGAGTATGCTAAATTTATTTTCTTTTGAATATCTTTAAATGTGATACTTTTTTTTTTCTTTTTTAAGGTTTAAGGTGTATGGGTTTGATAAATATACAAGCAGATAGCTGCTATGCTACTATTCAAGTCATTTTTATTCATTTTATTATCAAGTCATTCTCTGACTTGAAACCAGTTTTAAGTATTTTGTGTTGTTCACTGACTGTTAAAAATAAAATTTTGTTATCTCTCATTAGATAAGAGCAACATTTAACACAGTCAGTAGTCAGCAATTCATTTCTAAAATGCCTTAAATGCTCTCAGTAGAATGCTTTAAATAATGCATTTTATTAAATAAAATATTCATATCTTCTTTTGAAAAATATTTTGTTTTATCTTCTCACCTCATGATTAAACATTTTTGCCAGGGGTTTTAAACATGAAATTAACTGGGAAAATATTAATTTCAGTCCAGTATTGCCCTTCTGGTTTAGATATATTAGATATGACCTCTTTACCAATTTAATTAAATAAGGTAACATTTTCAAATACTATTCAAGATCACTCTCTGATCTCATTGGAATTTTAAAATATGAGTGCATACCACTGTTTTCAGTGACATTAAAGAATTCAATTAATATAATAGAGGCTCATTTTAAGTTTATAAATTTAGTCAGTGTATTCTGACAATAGCTTAACATTAATTCTTTGAGTAAATAAAAGAATTATATCTTCGAGTCACCTAGTCCATCCTTTTTTAGGAGCTGGGGACTAACTGCTTACTATATGAAAGTTAGGAACTAAATCAACAGCCTCCATCACAGATACTGCCATCAATTCTGTGAGACTTCAGTAGACTTGACTAAATCAATACAAATTCTGAAATACTAAGAACTGTATTTAGTTCATAACTTCTTAATCTCCAATAAACTTTTCTTCCTAACCTACTTAAATATGGGTCACACTCCATAAGTGGGGGATTTTTCATATACCAAAGCACTAACACAAATATCTCATCCTTAATCATAAACTCCTTCTTCTACAGCACAGTCTCTAAACTCACTATAACTTTTAATCCACTGACATTGATAATCTACTGCCTTATTAATTTCTTTAATGTCCACCATCTATCATTACTCTTATCTTTTTGTAGATCTCTTCAATTCACCTTTACCTTTAATGCTTTCTCTTCCACCTGCCTGCCCAGACCTCATTCTTCAATGAAACACGTATACTATTTCAATACTCACACAGCCAATTTAAGAATAATTGGGAGAAATCACAAACTCAATATGATTGAGGTTAAATATTCCTTAAAGTTCACCAAACTCAATAACTCTTCAGATTGATGATTTCATAATTAAATTGTTCTTTTCAAACTCCTCACTTTTCCATATATCCAACTTATAGATACCATTCCAATTATTGACCAGCTACTCTGTTTTATTTAAAAAATAGAACATAGACTGTAACTGTCTTTTCTTTTTACTGAATGGACACACATGCATGACTTTGCAACTGTTTTCTCTTTTCTTATAACAATAAAAAAACATTCCTTTCAAAATACAAGTTTTCCTCAACAGTTCATCATTTGATACCCTATCTTTGTTTCACTACTTAACATCTCTTGCCATTAGATAATTATTCAATCATTCCTACATCATACAAATATAACTTAGATATTCCCATTAAAATACACAAGTACATATACACACACAAGTAAACAAACAATGAAAAACATCTCTTGGCTCTACCAGCCCTTGAATCTGCTGGTCCCTGTGTGCCTTCACTTCAAGAAATAACGCAAATATTACTAGGAGTCAATTTCTTATTTCCCATTTTCGAGTAAATAAAAGAATTATATCTTCGAGTCACCTAGTCCATCCTTTTTTAGGAGCTGGGGACTAACTGCTTACTATATGAAAGTTAGGAACTAAATCAACAGCCTCCATCACAGATACTGCCATCAATTCTGTGAGACTTCAGTAGACTTGACTAAATCAATACAAATTCTGAAATACTAAGAACTGTATTTAGTTCATAACTTCTTAATCTCCAATAAACTTTTCTTCCTAACCTACTTAAATATGGGTCACACTCCATAAGTGGGGGATTTTTCATATACCAAAGCACTAACACAAATATCTCATCCTTAATCATAAACTCCTTCTTCTACAGCACAGTCTCTAAACTCACTATAACTTTTAATCCACTGACATTGATAATCTACTGCCTTATTAATTTCTTTAATGTCCACCATCTATCATTACTCTTATCTTTTTGTAGATCTCTTCAATTCACCTTTACCTTTAATGCTTTCTCTTCCACCTGCCTGCCCAGACCTCATTCTTCAATGAAACACGTATACTATTTCAATACTCACACAGCCAATTTAAGAATAATTGGGAGAAATCACAAACTCAATATGATTGAGGTTAAATATTCCTTAAAGTTCACCAAACTCAATAACTCTTCAGATTGATGATTTCATAATTAAATTGTTCTTTTCAAACTCCTCACTTTTCCATATATCCAACTTATAGATACCATTCCAATTATTGACCAGCTACTCTGTTTTATTTAAAAAATAGAACATAGACTGTAACTGTCTTTTCTTTTTACTGAATGGACACACATGCATGACTTTGCAACTGTTTTCTCTTTTCTTATAACAATAAAAAAACATTCCTTTCAAAATACAAGTTTTCCTCAACAGTTCATCATTTGATACCCTATCTTTGTTTCACTACTTAACATCTCTTGCCATTAGATAATTATTCAATCATTCCTACATCATACAAATATAACTTAGATATTCCCATTAAAATACACAAGTACATATACACACACAAGTAAACAAACAATGAAAAACATCTCTTGGCTCTACCAGCCCTTGAATCTGCTGGTCCCTGTGTGCCTTCACTTCAAGAAATAACGCAAATATTACTAGGAGTCAATTTCTTATTTCCCATTCATTTTTCACCTTACTGCAATGTACATTCCTCTTCTCCCAAACTATTAAAAGTGCACAATAAATTCACCCATACATATTGCAGTACACAGTACTGCAATCAAAGGACTTACTATTCCAGGACAAGTCTTCCTTAGATTTACAGAGATATAATCTTTTCCATGGTTGCATAAGACTTAGCTGTCAAGCTATCTTGCAGGATTTACCTATTTTTTTAATTTTATTTTTTTCCTTTATTTTAAAGATTTTACAGAGTTTTGTTCACCAACATGTATGTTCCCAGATCATTCATATGTATATCCCTGGACTCTCCCCCCACCCAGTTCCCCCCCTCCCATCCCTCCAGACCATCACCCCAAGTGGTTGTAGGTACTCCTATTCCCCTAGCACAATGACAATAGCTATCTGTTCCACACATGACAGTATAGGTTTCCATGTTACTCCCTCTGTGCCTCCCTCCCACTGTTCAGTCTCCACAATGTCTTTATGTCTATTCTCTAGTTTTTCATGAGTTCACTGCGTGTGTTATCATGACCATCTTACTAGATCCCATATATATGAGTTAGTATACTATACTTGTCTTTCTCTTTTTGACTTACTTCACTTTTTATGATAGGTTCTAGAGCCAGCCACCTCATTAGGAATGAGTCTTCTGCATTTCTTTTAACAGCTGAGTAGTATTCCATTGTATATATGTACCAAAGCTTCTGTATCCATTCATTTGTCAATGGACATCTAGGTTGCTTCCATGTTCTGGCTATTGTATAGAGAGCTGCAATGAACATTGGGCTACAGGTGCCTCTTTCATTTTTGATTTCATCAGGATATAGGCCTAAGAGTGGGATTGCTGGGTCATAGGGTGCTTCTATTTTTAGTTTTTTAAGGAATCTCCATACTGTCTTCCATAGAGGTTGTATCAATTTACATTCCCACCAGCAATGCAAGAGGGTTCCCTTTTCTCCGCACCCTCTCCAGCATTTGTTGTCTGTCGATTTGTAGATGATGGCCATTCTGACGGGTGTGACGTGGTATCTCATTGTGGTTTTAATTTGCATTTCTCTAATAATAAGCAAGGTTGAGCATCATTTCATGTGTTTTTGGGCCATCTGTATGTCCTCTTTGGAGAGGCATCTCTTTAGATCTTTTCCCCATTTTTTGATTGGGCTGCTCATTTTTCCAGTGCTGAGTTGTCTGAGTTGCTTGTAGATTTTGGAGATCAATTCTTTGTCTGTTGTTTCATTTGCTATGATTTTCTCCCACTCTGTGGGGTGTCTGTTCAGCTTTTTGGTGATTCCTTTTGCTGTTCAAAAGCTTTTAAGTTTCATGAGGTCCCACGTGTTCACATTTCTTTTCAGTTTCACTATTTTAGTTGGTGGGTCAGGGAGGATCTTGCTTTGATTGATGTCCTTGAGGGTTTTGCCTATATTCCCCTCTAAGAGTTTTATGGTTTCTGGTCTTAAATTTAGGTCTTTAATCCAATTTGAGTTGATCTTAGTGTATGGTGTCAGGGAATGTTCCAACTTCATTTTTCTGCATGTAGCTGTCCAATGTTCCCAGCACCATTTGTTGAAGAGGCTGTCTTTGTCCCATTTTATAGTTTCTCCTCCTTTATCAAAAATAAGGTACCCATAGGTGCGTGGGTTTATCTCTGGGTTCTCTATCTTGTTCCATTGATCTATAGTTCTGTTTTTGTGCTAGTACCATACTGTCTTGATGACTGTTGCTTTGTAGTACAGTCTGAAATTAGGGAGGCTGATCTCTCCAACTCCATTCTTCTTCCTCAGGATTGCTTTGGCTATTCGAGGTCTTTTGTGTTTCCATATGAACTGTGTTATTCTTTGGTCTAATTCTGTGAAAAATGACAATGGTAGTTGAATAGGTATTGCATTGAATCTGTAGATGATATTTGGTAGTATGGTCATTTTCACAATATTCATTCTTCCGACCCAGGAACATGGAATATCTCTCCATCTGTTTAAGTCTTCTTTAATTTCTCTCATGAGTGTCTTGTCATTTTCTGTGTAAAGTTCTTTTGTTTATTTGGGTGGGTTTATTCCTAGATATTTGATTCTTTTGGTCGCAGTGGTGAAGGGGACTGCCTCTTTGATTTCATTTTCTGATTTTTCATTGTTTGTGTATAGGAATGCCAGTGATTTCTGTATATTGATTTTGTATCCTGCGACTTTGCTGAATTCGTTGATTAGCTCTAGTAGCTTTGTAATAGAGTCTTTGGGATTTTCTATGTATAATATCATGTCGTCTGCAAAAAGAGAGAGCTTGATTTCTTCCTTTCCCATCTGGATTCCTTTTAGCTCTCTCTCTTCTCTTATTGCTGTTGCTGGCACTTCCAGGACTATGTTGAATAGTAGTAGTGAAAGTGGGCACCCCTGTCTTGTTCCTGATCTTAGAGGGAATGCTTTCAGTTTTTCACTGTTAAGGATAATGTTTGCTGTAGGCTTCTCATAGATGGCTTTTATTATGTTGAGATAGGTTCCTTCTATGCCCATTTTCTGAAGAGTTTTTATCATGAATGAGTGTTGTACTTTGTCGAAGGCTTTTTCTGCATCTATTGAGATGATCATGTGATTTTTGTCTCTCAGCTTGTTGATAATGGTGTATCACATTGATTGATTTGCAGATGTTGAAGAAGCCCTGCATGCCTGGGATGAACCCGACTTAATCGTAATGTATGAGTCTTTTGACGTGTCGTTGAATTCTGTTTGCTAGGATTTTGTGAAGGATCTTGGCATCTCAGTACATCCGTGAAATTGGCCTATAGTTTTCCTTTTTTGTGTTGTCTTTGCCTGGTTTGAGTATCAGGGTGATGGTGGCCTCGTAGAATGTGTTTGGGAGTTTTCCTTCCTGTGCAATTGTTTGGAAGAGTTTTAGAAGGACAGGCATTAGCTCTTCTTTAAATGTTTGGTAGAATTCGGCTGTGAAGCCATCTGGCCCTGGGCTTTTATTTTTGGGTAGATTTTTAATCACAAATTCGATTTCTGAGCTTGTGATTGGGTTGTTCAAAGTTTCTGATTCTTCCTGGCTCAGTTTTGGAGATTAGTCTTCTCCAAGAAACTGTCCATTTCTTCCAAGTTGTCCAGTTTGTTGTCATAGAGTTTCTCATAACAGAATCTTAGAATCCTTTGGATTTCTGCATGATCTGTTGTAATCTCTCCTTTTTCGTTTTTGATTTTGTTGATCTGGTTCTTCTCTCTCTTTTTCTTAATGAGTCTGGCCAGTGGCTTGTCAATTTTGTTTACCTTTTCAAAGAAACAGCTTTTTGTTTTATTTCTCTTTACTATTGTTTCTTTTGTTTCTTTCTCATTTATTTCTGCTCTGATCCTTATGATTTCTCTTCTTCTGCTGGCTTTGGGATGTTTTTGTTCTTCTTTCTCCAATTGTTTTAAGCGGAGGGTTAGGTCATCTGCTTCATATTTTCCTAGTTTCTTAAGGTGGAATTGTATTGCTATAAATTTCCCTCTTAGAACTGCTTTTGCAGTATTCCATAGGTTTTGCACTGTCGTGTGTTCATTGTCATTTTCTTCTAGGAATTGTTTAATTTCTCCTTTGATTTCCTCAATGATCACTTGGTTTTTTAGGTATGTATTGTTTAATCTCCATGTGTTTGTGTTTTTAGGATTTTTTTTCTGGTAGTTGATCTCTAGTCTCATTGCATTGTGGTCTGAGAAGATGGTTGATATAATTTCGGTTTTCTTGAACTGACTGAGGTTAGATTTGTGGCCCAAGATGTGGTCTATCCTGGAGAATGTTCTGTGAGCACTTGAGAAGAAAGTGTATTCTTCTGCTTTTGGATGGAACGTCCTAAAGATATTGATTGATCCTTTGTTCAGATGTTGAAGAAGCCCTGCATGCCTGGGATGAACCCGACTTAATCGTAATGTATTCTTAGTGGTTAAATTTGGCTAGGATTTTGTGAAGGATCTTGGCATCTCAGTACATCCGTGAAATTGGCCTATAGTTTTCCTTTTTTGTGTTGTCTTTGCCTGGTTTGAGTATCAGGGTGATGGTGGCCTCGTAGAATGTGTTTGGGAGTTTTCCTTCCTGTGCAATTGTTTGGAAGAGTTTTAGAAGGACAGGCATTAGCTCTTCTTTAAATGTTTGGTAGAATTCGGCTGTGAAGCCATCTGGCCCTGGGCTTTTATTTTTGGGTAGATTTTTAATCACAAATTCGATTTCTGAGCTTGTGATTGGGTTGTTCAAAGTTTCTGATTCTTCCTGGCTCAGTTTTGGAGATTAGTCTTCTCCAAGAAACTGTCCATTTCTTCCAAGTTGTCCAGTTTGTTGTCATAGAGTTTCTCATAACAGAATCTTAGAATCCTTTGGATTTCTGCATGATCTGTTGTAATCTCTCCTTTTTCGTTTTTGATTTTGTTGATCTGGTTCTTCTCTCTCTTTTTCTTAATGAGTCTGGCCAGTGGCTTGTCAATTTTGTTTACCTTTTCAAAGAAACAGCTTTTTGTTTTATTTCTCTTTACTATTGTTTCTTTTGTTTCTTTCTCATTTATTTCTGCTCTGATCCTTATGATTTCTCTTCTTCTGCTGGCTTTGGGATGTTTTTGTTCTTCTTTCTCCAATTGTTTTAAGCGGAGGGTTAGGTCATCTGCTTCATATTTTCCTAGTTTCTTAAGGTGGAATTGTATTGCTATAAATTTCCCTCTTAGAACTGCTTTTGCAGTATTCCATAGGTTTTGCACTGTCGTGTGTTCATTGTCATTTTCTTCTAGGAATTGTTTAATTTCTCCTTTGATTTCCTCAATGATCACTTGGTTTTTTAGGTATGTATTGTTTAATCACCATGTGTTTGTGTTTTTAGGATTTTTTTTTTCTGGTAGTTGATCTCTAGTTTCATTGCATTGTGGTCTGAGAAGATGGTTGATATAATTTCGGTTTTCTTGAACTGACTGAGGTTAGATTTGTGGCCCAAGGTGTGGTCTATCCTGGAGAATGTTCTGTGAGCACTTGAGAAGAAAGTGCATTCTTCTGCTTTAGGGTGGAACGTCCTAAAAATATCGATGAGGTCCATCTTTTCCAGTGTGGCATTTAAGGCTTGTGCTTCTTTATTAATTTTCTGTTTGGATGATCTGTCCATTGGTGCGAGAGGAGTGGTAAAGTCTCCTACTATTATTGTGTTATTGTTGATTTCTTCTTTTATGTCTGAAAGTACCTGTCTTATGTATTGAAGTGCCCCTGTGTTGGGTGCGTAGATATTCATGACTGTTATGTCTTCCTCTTGGATAGATCCCTTAATCATGATGTAGTGACCTCCCTTGTCTCTTAGAATCTTCTTTTCTTTAAAATCTATTTTGTCTGATATGAGGATTCCTATTCCAGCTTTCTTTTGCTTTCCATTTGCATGGAATATCTTTTTCCACTTCTCACTTTCAGTCTATGAGTGTCTCTACGTCTGAAGTGGGTCTCTTGTAAACAGCATATATATGGGTCTTGTTTCTGGATCCATTCAGCCAGCCTGTGTCGTTTGGTTGGAGCATTTAGTCCATTTACATTCAAAGTAATTATTGATACGAATGTTCCTATTGTCATCTTCTTAGAAATTTGGTGTTTGATTTGTAAGGCTTCTCCTACTCTTGTATTTATTGACTATATCAGGCCGTTTAACACTTATTGTAGGGCTGGTTTTGTGGTACAGTATTCTTTTAGTTTTTGCTTGTCTGTGAATCTTTTGACTTCACCATCGATTCTGAATGAGATTCTTGCTGGGTAGAGAATTCGTGTTTGCAGGTTATTCTCTTTTAGCCGTTTAAATGTATCTTGCCATTCTCTTCTGGCCTGTAGGGTTTCTGTTGAGAGATCCGCAGTTAAACGTATGGGGTTTCCTTTATATGTTATTTGTTGTTTGCTCCTAGCTGCTTTTAGTAATCTGTCCTTATACTTAGTCTGCATTAGTTTGATTAGAATGTGCCTTGGTGTGTTTCTTCTGGGGTTTCTCCTGTATGGAACTCTTTGTGCTTCTTGGACTTGGTTGACGATTTCGTTTCCCATGCTGGGGAAGTTTTCAACTATAACCTCTTCAAGAATTTTTTCATAGTCTTTCTTTTCCTCTTCTTCTTCTGCAACTGCTATAACTTTCATGTTGGTGCGTTTGATATTGTCCCATAGGTCTCTGACACTATCCTCAGTTCTTTTGATTCTTTGTGCTTTGTTCTGTTCTTCAGCACTTATTTCCACCATTCTGTCTTCCAGCTCACTTATCCGTTCTTCAGCCTCTGATACTCTACTGTTGAGACCTTCTATATTATTTTTCAGTTCAGCAATTGAGTTAGTTGTCTCCATTTGCTTATTTTTCATTTCTTGCATGTCTCTTCTCAATGCACTAATTTCCTCTAATATTCTGTTTTCGGTGCTTTGTATCCTCATTAGTATAGCTTTTCTGAATTCTCTTTCAGATAGTTTGTCTATCTCCTCCTCTGTCATTTGAAGCGGTGTTTCTCTAGCTTGGTCCTTCATTTGTACAGTGTTTCTCTGACGTTTCATTATTAGGTTATTTTTTGTTTCTTTGTGTGTGTCTGTGTGTATGGAGTTCTTATTCCCACCAGGCTTCTTGGTTGAATTCTCCCTTCCTTTGGGTTTCTGTCCTTCTACAAGGGTTTAGTGGTTTGTGTCTTGGGTGGTGTTAGGCCTTATTTACAGATGAACAATCTCTAGTGTTGTATGTTCTTTGATAGTGTGGGGTCTGGGAATCAGGGCTTCCGCTCCGAGGATCCTTGGTTTGATGATTGGTCAAGGGGTGTAGGCTCTATGTCTGGTTTGCTATGGTGTTCCGTGATATCAGTTCACATACTAGCATCTGAGGAACAAGAGGTGCATCCCTGATGGGTGACAGTCATAAAAGCATGCAGGTGTTTTCTAACATAATCGTTAGATATACATACATACATAGCAATCCCCACAACTGTCCAGTTTTACAGAGATAAGGCACAGGAAATCTTTCTGGCAATTTATGCAATCATAGATGATACTTGCCCGTTAAGCTTTGAATTAATTGAAATAGTGTCTGAATAATAGAACTAGCACAAGGTCCTGGCTTGGATAATTACAATGGGAGCAATTTTTAATTAGGACATGTGTTGGGGGTGACAAGGAGGAGAGTCTATAGGTAATAAAAAGGAAAAGATTCGTCTTGGAAGTATTTTATAGGATTAGGTAGCAAAGATTAGTGTGTGTATTTTTTAGTGTATTTGGAAGAGAATAGTGGAGACAGGAAGTTAGGAAATAATTTATCTGGAGGATATTGGTAGATAGGAAAATGCTTTACATTTAGAACATAGAGGAAGAAAACAGTGGGAAAGAGGAAAGAGAATTAGAGGTTTTCAAGAATTAAAATTAAAATTAAAGAAAAACACAATAAAATAAAAGTCAAAAAAAGAAATTAAAAATTAAAAAGGGCAGAAAAAATTAATAAGAGACCAAAAAACAAAGAAGAAACACAAAAAACAAAAGAAACAAATGAAAACAACAAGAAAAAAAAACAACAACAAAAAAGCTAGAATAAACAAACAAACTAATAAACCCCATACCAGAGCAATCAATTGAATAAGCAAAATATTCCACCACAAATAAACAAGCAGAAGAAAAGAAAAAAAAAAGAAAAAAAAGTTAAATACTGTCCCTGGTTTTTATTGTCTCATCTGCCTGTTGGAAACCAATCTGCTCTTGATGGTGGTGTCTTGATGGCGTAGTCTTTCCCTTATAGTGCCGGTTGCTGTGGTTTCTGTTTTTGTGTTCAGCAAAATGAGGGCTTTGCTGCCATACTGGGTGCTGGCCGGGATGGTGGGCTGATCCCAGTCAGTCGGGCGGAGGCCGCGGCACACACAGTCCCGTGTTGGAGAGGGGTGCCCCGGCTCGACCTCGCACCCGCTGTAGTCTCCAATTCCTGCTCTTTCCTCAGCTTCCTCCACTGCTGCAGCAGCTCTAGGGGTGCGCGGGCTCCTCCGCCACTGGCACATGCGCACTGCCGGTTACATGTCTAAGTCCCAAAGGCCGGCACGAGCTTTCCCGTCCAGCTCGTGCCCAGTCCCTGGTCAGCAACCCGTGGGCGACTTCCCCTCTCCGTTCAGCAAGCCCTCCAGTTGGAGTGGCTGAACTTACCGGCGCCGTGGTTCCTCACGGCGGCGGGTTCCGGCTCCAGCAGGATTTACCTATTTTTAATAGGAGACATGGAGTCATAAAGACTTTGACTTATGTTTAATTTCAAAATGAATGAAGGAAAATTCGTCTTGGAAGTATTTTATAGGATTAGGTAGCAAAGATTAGTGTGTGTATTTTTTAGTGTATTTGGAAGAGAATAGTGGAGACAGGAAGTTAGGAAATAATTTATCTGGAGGATATTGGTAGATAGGAAAATGCTTTACATTTAGAACATAGAGGAAGAAAACAGTGGGAAAGAGGAAAGAGAATTAGAGGTTTTCAAGAATTAAAATTAAAATTAAAGAAAAACACAATAAAATAAAAGTCAAAAAAAGAAATTAAAAATTAAAAAGGGCAGAAAAAATTAATAAGAGACCAAAAAACAAAGAAGAAACACAAAAAACAAAAGAAACAAATGAAAACAACAAGAAAAAAAAACAACAACAAAAAAGCTAGAATAAACAAACAAACTAATAAACCCCATACCAGAGCAATCAATTGAATAAGCAAAATATTCCACCACAAATAAACAAGCAGAAGAAAAGAAAAAAAAAAGAAAAAAAAGTTAAATACTGTCCCTGGATTTTTATTGTCTCATCTGCCTGTTGGAAACCAATCTGCTCTTGATGGTGGTGTCTTGATGGCGTAGTCTTTCCCTTATAGTGCCGGTTGCTGTGGTTTCTGTTTTTGTGTTCAGCAAAATGAGGGCTTTGCTGCCATACTGGGTGCTGGCCGGGATGGTGGGCTGATCCCAGTCAGTCGGGCGGAGGCCGCGGCACACACAGTCCCGTGTTGGAGAGGGGTGCCCCGGCTCGACCTCGCACCCGCTGTAGTCTCCAATTCCTGCTCTTTCCTCAGCTTCCTCCACTGCTGCAGCAGCTCTAGGGGTGCGCGGGCTCCTCCGCCACTGGCACATGCGCACTGCCGGTTACATGTCTAAGTCCCAAAGGCCGGCACGAGCTTTCCCGTCCAGCTCGTGCCCAGTCCCTGGTCAGCAACCCGTGGGCGACTTCCCCTCTCCGTTCAGCAAGCCCTCCAGTTGGAGTGGCTGAACTTACCGGCGCCGTGGTTCCTCACGGCGGCGGGTTCCGGCGGCTCCAGCAGGATTTACCTATTTTTAATAGGAGACATGGAGTCATAAAGACTTTGACTTATGTTTAATTTCAAAATGAATGAAGTAAACTGATCATATTAATAATTACATTGTGCAAAATTTAGTACAAAAATAGTTCCTTGTCATGATAAAAATTAAACATTTTTGCTATTTTATTTTCTGTAAAAGTAATTTCCAGAAATAAATCTTATTGCTAACAGAGTAATACTGAATATGCAGATAAAAGATATATAGATATAAATACAATTATATAAATTATAAGTGTATACTTATAAAAGAAAAGTAGTATGGACCAAGTATTTTCTTATTGTTGATTTTTTTTAATTCAGCAAAGCATTCATTTTGTCAGTATTGCTCAAAGAACTTAATATGAAATGAAAAGCTATAATTTATCACTCTCTAATATTATCTTTCTAAGTAATAATCTCTCAAACTAATCCTATGATTTATATATACACAAAATAGTTTTAGCTAAAATTTCCATATTTAAAAATAGTTATAAAGTCATAATAATTTTTCATATTTTCCACTGGCAATTTTTGATGTTTGAAAGACCTAATTCCTTATATATTTTATTTTTTAAATGGTACCTGTTTAGTATTTTGATGCAAGTGTTCCAAGAAGATATAATTCAAAACCTATTTCCCAGTCAAAAGTAATGCTGCCATAGTAAATATGTTTTTATAGGTATAATATTTCTATATACTATTAATCATCATGTTCTGATAACTGAGAAATATTCAGATTCTTTTATAAAAAATCATATGAAAATGGAATCTGACCATAAACTGAACATATTTTACATTGTCTAGGTTTATTCTTGGCTACCTTCATTGTGATCTTTTAAATCTCAGACTGCGTGAGTCAGAGAGCTTGGAAATCAGCAAGTGTGTTTTGGTGTTAGCACAAACACATGATGGCTTTACCAAGAAAGAAAGGATCCTCCTCTTACCAAAAAGGCTAAGTCCCCAAATTCTGAGATGCATTCACCATTTTGGGCTCTGATTTTACAAAAAAAAGAGAGCTCTTCTTATTTCATGATAAACAACTTCCTTTCACTGTGTGTGTTGTAACAAGGAGACACTACCAAAAGCTGAACTGATACTGTAACGTGTCCTGACTGAAGTGGGTATTCAAATTCTTGCGAACTCACAACTGGTATTCACAGTACTGTGTCAGCAAGAGATTACTGCAAGTGTAGACCTAAGACTGAAGATGCTGACCTGGCTCAATGGTATGTCTTCAAATATCTGTATCACTCTGTGATTTTTGTCTGTGCCATACAAAAGTACAATAAGCATGTTATTTTTAAACTTTGATATAAATGAAATTCCTTTGTGTTAGTTAACCAGATGATTATAATCTTAGGATCTAATGAAACATTTAAATTTTATGAAATGTTTTCCTGAAAATAAAAAGTTTTACTAATATTTACTAATATTAGTTTACTACTTTACTAATATCTACTAGTATTTAATAATAGTTTACTGGGTTAACTTGAGAAAACAACAAGGAAAACAGCAATTAAAGCACTGGACATAATAAGAATCTAGTCCACATTTCCACTAAAACTACTACTATCTAAAACACAAAGAATAAACGAACATAAGTATAAATCACAGAAGAAAGACTAAGTGAAACAGACAGCTCCCTGTTGTCCTATTTAAAGGTTATTTTCCTTTTGAGATAATCACTTCTCTTATGTCACCCTGATTCAATTGATTCTGTTCAGTCCAAATACCATTTTAGACTCTCCTTTTCTCACAAATATTTGCAAAACAGTCTTTTGAGCAAAGATGAGTTATCATCATATGCCTGACATCAGGCATAAAAGTCCATAACTTTTTATTAAAACCAATAATCTTAAGCAATTATTATTTATAATGTCTTGATCAATAATAGGATAATATGTTATACATTTAAATAGATTATTAGCTGTCTTCTGCAAGTAGCTATCACAGTTCCTCCTAAAGGAAAGCATAATCATATGTAAGCTCTGTCAGAAAACTGACATAAAATTCTAGCTATTAATAAAATACATTTCTGCAAAAATTTGTCAGAGACAAAATTCCATGGTTACTGAGAAACTATGGCACACTCAACAGCAGTCATATTTTTAACATGGAATTTTTACTTCTTATACCATAGTCATAACAATATTAAATGAATTTAAAGTGTTCATGCATTTTGTAATGTTAAGTACTGCATGCAATAAAGTGGGAGAGAAAAAGAATAGAAGGTGTGTTTGGCTGGAAGTCATGATTTCCATATTTAGTCCTAATCTGGCCCTCTTTGAAAAGCTTTCTTAGTCTTCTGAACCACACTTTACTAATGTATAAAATATGTGTTATTTAAATCTGTAAGGAATCTCCAAACTCTAGTTTTATGTTTCTACAAGAAGCCCAATATATGATAACTAATAAAAAATAAAGCTAGAAAACAAAATAATACATCAAACCGTAGAACTATTAATATTTGTATTGTAAATGTTTTCCAAGACAGAATATGTTTAAATTGAATTAAATTAATTCAAATGAGACTAGGAAGGCTTTGTCCTGCATTGATACATAATTATCAACTCTAATGCATATTACCATGGCATCCCAAGGACTTCCAACATGCCTGCCCAGTATAGTTTTTTATTTTCTTTTATTTTTTTAAATTGCAAGAACCACTGACTTCATTTCTTAAAATTTCATTAGTGATTTTTTTAACATAAACATTTAATATTTTGCTAAGAGTTACATTTTGTGTACTATCTGTATATTGTTTTATTTATCCATTTTTTGTCTTCATTTAATGGCCACATTTTGTTTGTTTGTTTTAATCTTTTTACATCTTTCAGTTTTAAGCATTTTAAGTATCAAGAAATCAAACTAATATCAAACAAGCACTGGGGTTTATTTCTTGTCCTGAAGCTGGGTATTTTTATTAAAGATTTATTTATTTATTTAGGGCGGGGGACAGGTTGGGGAGGGAGAGGAGCGGGCGGGTCACTTCTATTGGTCTTTCATTTCTCTATTTTCATCCGTCTTTGTTCTTTGGCTCCTGTGGGCCTCCCATCGTGGTGGTGTCTGTCGTCGCAGAGCGCCAGCTCTGGGAGCACGCGCCCCAGAGCTCTGGCTTGGTAATTGGACACATCAGTCCAGCCGCTCCGTGGCACGTGGGATCTTCCCAGGCCAGGGATCGAACCGGCGCCCCTTGCACTGCAAGGCAGTGTCCTTACCCACTAGACCACCAGGGGAAGCCCTGGGTATTTTTAAATGTCCTCCTTTCCAAGTAAGCATATCTTTTGTACTTTTGTGTCATAACTAATATATTTGGTTTCATCATTTATTTTGTGATTTCTTTTGGTATTTTTTATTTCTGTATGCTATCATTTGCTGAACTATATAACCTATGTAGGCTCTCATTATTTATACAATGAGATTCTTAGATATCCAGTTTTCTTTAAAATTTGCATTAACATTTTAAAGCCATACATTCACCAGAGACACTCTTAAAAACATATTTAGCCTACAACTGAACTTCCTATTATAACCTTTTTTTTTTCCTTCCTTTTGGAGCATATTTTATATTCCAAATTCATCTACTCTTGCAAATTTCTTCCTTAAAGAAACACCAGTTTCTCTTGGAAGTAAACAATTATGCCTTCTAAGTGTGCCAATTGTGGGGCATGCCTTTAGTCTATTTCCAGGTGGCACCAAAATTTTAGCCAGGACTAGTTTAAGTTTTGATGGATTCATTGCTTCATTAACCAATATATCTCCTTGACAAACACATTATTTTTATAGCACCTTCCCAGAAAATATGGATATAAAAATAAAGACAATTAGTATGAACTTTATAATCTTAATTTTTTCTAGAACCTCTCTCCTAGTTTTCATTTGGTTTACTACTATTGTCACAGAGAGTATCAGTACCTTTTCTTGGTTAGAAAAAAATGCACAGTGAAGCTCCTCATGACATCTTTAAATTCAATTTTAAAATAAATTAATTATTTTACTTCCCCAATTTAACTAATGCAGTTACAATATATAAAAGCAGACTTTAAATAAAAATTAAAGTTATTATAAATAATGTGAAATGACTATGGATGTTTATGTTTTCTCAGATTTTTCATATAACTTTGGGTTACCATTGTCAAGCTAATCTTAAAATATCAAATATCATGATGGAGTCTACAACGCATGGTAAGTACAAAGCTTGTTCAACATTCCATTTGCATTATTTTGACAGAACTCAATGGATGTTCAACTTTTCTTGAGATAGGTCCATTGATAATGTACTTGCATGTAGCAGTCATGTCAAAATTTTAGAAAATTTTCTAAGATATTTTTTTCTCAGTTTCTGAATTTATCTAGTCCTGGAATGTAACTAGCAATTTGGCAACGAGCACAGATGTACAGACTACATATTTAGTAAAACTACATATTTAGGTTTAGTCATAATCTGGTCATAATCAAGAAGTTTTTAGTCATAATCAAGTAATTAATAATAAACAACAAAAAAGTGGGGTTATTAGTTTCTATCCAAGAAATCATGGGTCTTAGTGTGCTCTATTCCCCAGAAGCAGCTCACCTAGAAAGACTGCAAAATGACCTCTTACAGAATCATTTATGAAGTCAGGAAGAAAAGAGAACTCCCTGTAAGCATAAGGAACTGCCTACAGCATTCACTCTTTACCTTTAATGGAATGATCACTTGACTTACTATGGAAGCCAAGAAAGAGGGAAAATAGCAACCATTCAATGCTAAAGAGACAAAGGCTGCGACCTGGCACTGCCTGCAGCATACAGGGAGTTACAGTCACTGTGAGTGGATATTCAGTGTGATCTCTCCCACAGAAAGGAAGCAAAGGCTTAGAATCCACAGTTGGGGTGGCTAAGAATGCCCTTCCACTATTACTTCTAATCACTCACAACATTTTTATATTTAACTTCTGTGACCCTTAGGATTACTATATTTATGTCCTAAGACCCAAGAAGAAATGTTTTCACTAGGAAATCAAATTATGGGCTTATTATCTTGAAACCTAAGTTCCAATTTAACTAATGCAGTTACAATATATAAAAGCAGACTTTAAATAAAAATTAAAGTTATTATAAATAATGTGAAATGACTATGGATGTTTATGTTTTCTCAGATTTTTCATATAACTTTGGGTTACCATTGTCAAGCTAATCTTAAAATATCAAATATCATGATGGAGTCTACAACGCATGGTAAGTACAAAGCTTGTTCAACATTCCATTTGCATTATTTTGACAGAACTCAATGGATGTTCAACTTTTCTTGAGATAGGTCCATTGATAATGTACTTGCATGTAGCAGTCATGTCAAAATTTTAGAAAATTTTCTAAGATATTTTTTTCTCAGTTTCTGAATTTATCTAGTCCTGGAATGTAACTAGCAATTTGGCAACGAGCACAGATGTACAGACTACATATTTAGTAAAACTACATATTTAGGTTTAGTCATAATCTGGTCATAATCAAGAAGTTTTTAGTCATAATCAAGTAATTAATAATAAACAACAAAAAAGTGGGGTTATTAGTTTCTATCCAAGAAATCATGGGTCTTAGTGTGCTCTATTCCCCAGAAGCAGCTCACCTAGAAAGACTGCAAAATGACCTCTTACAGAATCATTTATGAAGTCAGGAAGAAAAGAGAACTCCCTGTAAGCATAAGGAACTGCCTACAGCATTCACTCTTTACCTTTAATGGAATGATCACTTGACTTACTATGGAAGCCAAGAAAGAGGGAAAATAGCAACCATTCAATGCTAAAGAGACAAAGGCTGCGACCTGGCACTGCCTGCAGCATACAGGGAGTTACAGTCACTGTGAGTGGATATTCAGTGTGATCTCTCCCACAGAAAGGAAGCAAAGGCTTAGAATCCACAGTTGGGGTGGCTAAGAATGCCCTTCCACTATTACTTCTAATCACTCACAACATTTTTATATTTAACTTCTGTGACCCTTAGGATTACTATATTTATGTCCTAAGACCCAAGAAGAAATGTTTTCACTAGGAAATCAAATTATGGGCTTATTATCTTGAAACCTAAGTTCCAATCAAATAGGAACCAATCTTCCTATTTGAAGATTGCTACTGAGCTTTGGCTCACCAGAAAAGAATCCACCTACAATGCAGGAACTGTGGGAAATACCAGTTAGATCCTTGGGCTGGGAAGATCCCGTGGAGAAGGAAGTGGCAACCCACTCCAGTATTCTTGCCTAGAGAATCCCCACAGACAGAGGAGCCTGGTGGGCTATACTCCATAATATTGCTAAGAGTCAGATATGACTAAAGTGATTCAGGACCTATGCACACACACTACTGAACAACAGAGAGGAGTTAATGTCCTGACCAAAGTGATTGATGCTTATAACTAAGGAAAATACAAGCGACTTCTCCATGACAGTGTCAAGAACATGTGTGTTATTCTAATCATAAAGTGAGAAGATTCTCTTAAGTGCCTCCTATTTCCCATAGGAGGTAACAGTCGTCACTCTGGTAAACACAGGAGCATGGAGAATCTGTGGTTCCAGGAGAATGAAGATTTGCATCAAGTTAATGCTCCATATAAAATATCTCCAGCCAGTTGATACAGGAAGATAAGGAAACATGCCATACATGATATAAGAAAGAATACTAAATAGCTACATAAAAGCAGCTCCATTTTATATTAATTTCATTTCCATTATTCTGCCACATTTCATGAGACTTCCATCTAAACAAAGCATCTGAGATGATCCCAAGGGGGAAAAGCGGAAAAGTTTGTGCAAGTTACTCTCTATTTGTCCCTCCAGGTTCACTCTTCCATCTATTCTCTCTTGCTACCAACATTGAACATCTGCTCCTAAGGGCTAACAATCAACAAAGCTGATTCATTTTCAAGCTACAAAAAAATTGGGGAATCTGTGAGTGGATATTCAGTGTGATCTCTCCCACAGAAAGGAAGAAAAGGCTTAGAATCCACAGTTGGGGTGGCTAAGAATGCCCTTCCACTATTACTTCTAATCACTCACAACATTTTTATATTTAACTTCTGTGACCCTTAGGATTACTATATTTATGTCCTAAGACCCAAGAAGAAATGTTTTCACTAGGAAATCAAATTATGGGCTTATTATCTTGAAACCTAAGTTCCAATCAAATAGGAACCAATCTTCCTATTTGAAGATTGCTACTGAGCTTTGGCTCACCAGAAAAGAATCCACCTACAATGCAGGAACTGTGGGAAATACCAGTTAGATCCTTGGGCTGGGAAGATCCGTGGAGAAGGAAGTGGCAACCCACTCCAGTATTCTTGCCTAGAGAATCCCCACAGACAGAGGAGCCTGGTGGGCTATACTCCATAATATTGCTAAGAGTCAGATATGACTAAAGTGATTCAGGACCTATGCACACACACTACTGAACAACAGAGAGGAGTTAATGTCCTGACCAAAGTGATTGATGCTTATAACTAAGGAAAATACAAGCGACTTCTCCATGACAGTGTCAAGAACATGTGTGTTATTCTAATCATAAAGTGAGAAGATTCTCTTAAGTGCCTCCTATTTCCCATAGGAGGTAACAGTCGTCACTCTGGTAAACACAGGAGCATGGAGAATCTGTGGTTCCAGGAGAATGAAGATTTGCATCAAGTTAATGCTCCATATAAAATATCTCCAGCCAGTTGATACAGGAAGATAAGGAAACATGCCATACATGATATAAGAAAGAATACTAAATAGCTACATAAAAGCAGCTCCATTTTATATTAATTTCATTTCCATTATTCTGCCACATTTCATGAGACTTCCATCTAAACAAAGCATCTGAGATGATCCCAAGGGGGAAAAGCGGAAAAGTTTGTGCAAGTTACTCTCTATTTGTCCCTCCAGGTTCACTCTTCCATCTATTCTCTCTTGCTACCAACATTGAACATCTGCTCCTAAGGGCTAACAATCAACAAAGCTGTTATTTCCATTTTCCAAGACAGTGATCCAATTCAGAGGAGAGGAATGTATTCAAGGACAGTTGGAGAGAAAAGTCAGGATATGTATTACCTTGGTTCACTTCAGTTTCTGTTTGGTTACACTCTGGTAGTGGTCTCTCACTGGTCTTTTTTTTTTTTTTTTTTTTTAATAGCTACAGTTATCAGATGTAACAACCACTAGCTTCCAATTTCCTACCAGCCTAGGCATGATAACGGATGTGCTGCGGGCAGAGCATAGTTACTTATTTCTAATTAATAGAATTGGGGAAACACTTAATTGCCCCGGTACTATTATCAGAAAACTTCAACCTATACTCTGTAGTTTCCTCTAATTGGAGACTAGAACTTCAACAGTAAAAAGGCGTGGAGTTCAAATCAAGATCAGATTTATTGCAAGACAGTAAATCAACATTTATACATCTTAGTAATCAACTTAATACAACATAGCTGTTGCAATCATCAGTAATCATAGTCAAACCATAACAATAAGGTTTAAAAGTTCAGAACTCAATCAATAAAAATACAATAGTCTTACCCCAGAGCTGGAGAGCCTCTCATGTTCGAGCCTCATGAGCAAGCTGTCTCACAGTCTAATCATCAGTCTTTTTATAATAAATTTTTCCTTTCTTTTCAATTTCTTTATAACTTCTTTGTTTCTAACTATTTGATTTTTAATTGTTTTCAACCACTTAATTTATATAACCTTTCTTTCTAAACATACTGATTCACTTGATAAATCATCAACTCATCACTTCTCTATTTCAGCTTATATCTATTCAAGAATTCAAAAACCCCTTAAATATTATATAACCTTTCTTTTCATCAAGTTAATGCCATAAATCCCGCCAGTTGATACAGGAAGATAAGGAAACATGCCATACATGATATAAGAAAGAATACTAAATAGCTACATAAAAGCAGCTCCATTTTATATTAATTTCATTTCCATTATTCTGCCACATTTCATGAGACTTCCATCTAAACAAAGCATCTGAGATGATCCCAAGGGGGAAAAGCGGAAAAGTTTGTGCAAGTTACTCTCTATTTGTCCCTCCAGGTTCACTCTTCCATCTATTCTCTCTTGCTACCAACATTGAACATCTGCTCCTAAGGGCTAACAATCAACAAAGCTGTTATTTCCATTTTCCAAGACAGTGATCCAATTCAGAGGAGAGGAATGTATTCAAGGACAGTTGGAGAGAAAAGTCAGGATATGTATTACCTTGGTTCACTTCAGTTTCTGTTTGGTTACACTCTGGTAGTGGTCTCTCACTGGTCTTTTTTTTTTTTTTTTTTTTTAATAGCTACAGTTATCAGATGTAACAACCACTAGCTTCCAATTTCCTACCAGCCTAGGCATGATAACGGATGTGCTGCGGGCAGAGCATAGTTACTTATTTCTAATTAATAGAATTGGGGAAACACTTAATTGCCCCGGTACTATTATCAGAAAACTTCAACCTATACTCTGTAGTTTCCTCTAATTGGAGACTAGAACTTCAACAGTAAAAAGGCGTGGAGTTCAAATCAAGATCAGATTTATTGCAAGACAGTAAATCAACATTTATACATCTTAGTAATCAACTTAATACAACATAGCTGTTGCAATCATCAGTAATCATAGTCAAACCATAACAATAAGGTTTAAAAGTTCAGAACTCAATCAATAAAAATACAATAGTCTTACCCCAGAGCTGGAGAGCCTCTCATGTTCGAGCCTCATGAGCAAGCTGTCTCACAGTCTAATCATCAGTCTTTTTATAATAAATTTTTCCTTTCTTTTCAATTTCTTTATAACTTCTTTGTTTCTAACTATTTGATTTTTAATTGTTTTCAACCACTTAATTTATATAACCTTTCTTTCTAAACATACTGATTCACTTGATAAATCATCAACTCATCACTTCTCTATTTCAGCTTATATCTATTCAAGAATTACATAAAATTAACTTTATTTCACTTGATCAAAACATATTCAAATCAAATCCTTGAAATCAAATACTTTCTTCCCTTTATATTATTTAAACTCATGATTAAGGAAAAATCTGAACTTTGGAACTTTAGCACCCTGTGCTAGACCAGGGCAGGCCATTCATTTTAACTTGAGCTGCTCTATACCTAAGAATAATGACCCATTGTTTTTTTTAAAAAATTCTTTCTTTACTTCTCATGCTTCCCCCGCTTACTCTTACAGGGTGGCTGTGACTCAGATGAAGTTTCACTTTCTGCCTTGCTAGAGGAACTTTCTTTCACTGATTCAAAATTTCTCTTACTTCTTTTGGACACAATATTCTTGCCTTTTAGATTAATATATGCTCCTCCTTTAGGTAACATCATATTTGCCCATTCCTCTTCTCCTTCTGAACTTATCTCATTTTCTAAGGGCGAATTTTAGGTCTGAAAAACATATCTGGGGTTCGAGGACTATCTGAGCTATCTGTGTCATCATCACTCATTTCTTCATATCCAGGGGCCCAGTAATTTCTTAGGAACTCACCTGTGGTAGCCCACGTCAGATGATGGCTCTTGCTTGCCCTGTGGCGATTTGCCATCCCTTATTAGTTTTCATTAACCTTGTTGTTACCTCCCTAGATACTGTTTCAGAAAACCCTCTTCATTTATACCTATTGAGAACATCATCTCTTTCATGTGGGAATTCTGACTAAAATGGACATTTTATGTGAAGGTTGATGAAGACCTTTCCTAATATACACCTATACTAACTATAGTTTATGCTATAAAGGATAATTCTGCATACTAAAGGTAAAAGAAGGTAGAATTAAAATTTTAAAAGGGAACTTTTATATAATGAAATGAAAAACAAACTATTTTCTAATTGTCTCTATATTAAGTTATCAAAACAAACATATATATATATATATATAAACATATCCACATGAATTCATATGTATTGATACATAGCCTGAACTTTTTGATTCATGCAAATGAACATAACCTGCCTAGGAGTAAAGACTTGAGGATATAGTTTAGCAAAAAGTAAACAGAAAATCAAAGGATAAAAAGTTAAACTGCTCTGCACAGGATAACAGTGTTTTAAAAGTAGGGATGAACAGAGTAGAGAGAATACAGGATGCAAATCAAAAGGAGGAGAGAGCGATTTAGGCAATGATGCAGAAAGCTAGAAACTATAAAAACAAAAAAGCTCTTTGAGAGGGGCTGTCAGCTAACTTTTCATTAATATTAAAGATACATTACATTCACTTTGGGTTATTTGTCCTATTGCATAGTTAAACTGATTCATCTGCTCAAACATTGAGTGGAACCTGGTAAGTTTCAGGAAAACCTAACATGATGGTATTAGGAGGAACAATAGCACAAAGCCATGACCTCCAATCCTCACACATCTGCTTGAGCTACAATGTGTAGGCCAGCACTGAGAAGGGCAATATGGTCTTCAAATGCTTCCTGCAGTGTTCTGGAGCAGAGTGAAGGCAGGAAGTGAGAGAGGCACAGAGAAGCAGCTCCATCTATAATTGCTCTAGGAAATAAGTAAGACTAATCCCTTTTTGACCTTATACTCCAGAAAAAAGGGGAGACTGACAATCAGAAAATTTAAATATTTTTTAAAATTAAAATGTATAATACAAAGTCATATAAATAAGGAAACATATGTTTAATGGCTGAAGTAAGTAGACACCATGCATTTATAATAGATATGTTTATTTTGAATAAAATAGGCTCCATAAGAGTCCATAATGGGGCTTCCCTGGTGGTTCAGTGGGTAGAGTCCACTTTGCAGTGCAAAGGGCACCGGTTCGATCCTTGGCCCTGGAATATCCCAAGTGCCATGGAGTGGCTGGACCGATGTGTCCTATTAGGAGCCAGCTCTCTGGAGTGCATGTGCCCCGAGCCAGTGCTCTGCAAGAGAGAGGCCACTGTGATGGGAGGTCCACACAGGCCAAAGAATTAAGATGGATGAAAATAAATAAATGAAGGACCAGTAAAAGAGGCCAAAAAAAAAAAAAAGAGTCCATAATGGATTATAGTGTTAATATATATGTATATTTAAAGTATTTTGAATGAACTAGACTCTATAAGATAAACATTTTATTCATTGTTTTCAAACTTTCCCCTTGGATAAAATTACATGAATATATATGTTTGTTCTCTCACTTCTTTGCTCTATATCTCATTTCTGATTTTCTGTTTTAGCCCCTTTATGACAGGGACACCAGTAGGACAGCAATGAAGATACAGTGAAGGTTTACAGATACATATGTATACATATATATATATATATATATATATATATATATATATATATATATATGTATATATACACACACACACACACACACACACACACACACACACACATATATATATATAATTGATAGATTCAAAATTTCTGCTTACTTCCATTAGGTGGTACTTATTTCCATTAGGTGGTGGGTTCTCTGGAGAATTCCACTGTGGGGCATCTCTCTGAGAAGTAAGTGATGTCTCTCCTAAGTGGGTATTCTTCCTACAGTCTCAAGGTGGTATAGTCAATTTCTGGGACAGCCAACTATTCACTTTCTCCTGTTAAACAGTAGCAACCAAAGTAATGACTGTTCATTTTAGAATTGACCAAAAGGACTCAGATGTCCCGTGGACCCTTGCTGGACTTGGGTCAAGTTTTTCCAATGATTATCTTGAAGTCCTTTAATGTCTTGATGTATACAGATGCACTTTCTCACATTCCTCTTGACTTGGGAGAGAAAATACAAAGTGCATCAATAGCTCTCTTGGGATCAATTAGTTTTTAATTTTTAAAAACAAAGTCATATAAATAAGGAAACATATGTTTAATGGCTGAAGTAAGTAGACACCATGCATTTATAATAGATATGTTTATTTTGAATAAAATAGGCTCCATAAGAGTCCATAATGGGGCTTCCTGGTGGTTCAGTGGGTAGAGTCCACTTTGCAGTGCAAAGGGCACCGGTTCGATCCTTGGCCCTGGAATATCCCAAGTGCCATGGAGTGGCTGGACCGATGTGTCCTATTAGGAGCCAGCTCTCTGGAGTGCATGTGCCCCGAGCCAGTGCTCTGCAAGAGAGAGGCCACTGTGATGGGAGGTCCACACAGGCCAAAGAATTAAGATGGATGAAAATAAATAAATGAAGGACCAGTAAAAGAGGCCAAAAAAAAAAAAAAGAGTCCATAATGGATTATAGTGTTAATATATATGTATATTTAAAGTATTTTGAATGAACTAGACTCTATAAGATAAACATTTTATTCATTGTTTTCAAACTTTCCCCTTGGATAAAATTACATGAATATATATGTTTGTTCTCTCACTTCTTTGCTCTATATCTCATTTCTGATTTTCTGTTTTAGCCCCTTTATGACAGGGACACCAGTAGGACAGCAATGAAGATACAGTGAAGGTTTACAGATACATATGTATACATATATATATATATATATATATATATATATATATATATATATATGTATATACACACACACACACACACACACACACACACATATATATATATAATTGATAGATTCAAAATTTCTGCTTACTTCCATTAGGTGGTACTTATTTCCATTAGGTGGTGGGTTCTCTGGAGAATTCCACTGTGGGGCATCTCTCTGAGAAGTAAGTGATGTCTCTCCTAAGTGGGTATTCTTCCTACAGTCTCAAGGTGGTATAGTCAATTTCTGGGACAGCCAACTATTCACTTTCTCCTGTTAAACAGTAGCAACCAAAGTAATGACTGTTCATTTTAGAATTGACCAAAAGGACTCAGATGTCCCGTGGACCCTTGCTGGACTTGGGTCAAGTTTTTCCAATGATTATCTTGAAGTCCTTTAATGTCTTGATGTATACAGATGCACTTTCTCACATTCCTCTTGACTTGGGAGAGAAAATACAAAGTGCATCAATAGCTCTCTTTGCACAAAGCTTTATACAAAACTTTCTCGGCCACACAAAGAATTCATATATACCTCTTAACTATGCAAACAGCCTTGTTTCATCTCCTTAGGCTTATCTTTACTTTTTGTTATGAAGCCTGGAGGTGGTAGGTAATGTGCTATTTCTGCGAGTATGCTTTAATTCCCATTTAGTGTATTCTGAAAGGTGAATCTCAAGTGAGCAGATTTTGCAAAGCAGATATATTTTTAACTTTTTCAGTGATAGTAACTCATTCTTCATTTTTTGCCCATCTTATTTTTCACACCTTCTCCAGTTCTCCTTCAATTACTTAGGACTTTTGGCACTCATTTTCCCAAGGGAAGGATGCAACCAAAAACAATTTTAAAAAATAAAAGAACATTTTCTTTAATGCTTTGGCTTCTAAGAACTCAAGCAATTTTGAAAGATTTTATTCATAAGCAAAACATTTGATAGGTATTCAGAAGTTATATTACAAGGGATCTGTGAAATATGCAATTTTTCTGAAGACTAGAAAATATTCTCCTCGGTAAAGGCAAAAGAAGGGCAAATGATAGAACAGTCTGTTCCAAAGTAGTCTGTATCTTGTGACTTGGAAAAAAGAAAAGCCCCGTGCCCTCCTTTCTATAGGTGTTCAGTAAGAAGTTTTTTTTTTAATAGCGATTGTTAACCTCATCATTTTGGACTGCAAAGAGCTTCTCAGAGATTTTCTTAACCCAGTGTGATGGAAAAGCAGCAAAGTGAACCTTAACTGTAGCATGAGATAATTGGGGGAGGCTGCTGGACCCAAGTCTTTACAGACAATAGGAAAGAACATTTTTGCAACATTTACAAATTGGAAACAGATGGAATGATGCATCTCAATGCATCAGTTGATATGTATACAGACACATGACACAAGGGATACCTAGTCTTCCCTGGTGGTTCAAATGGTAAAGAATATGCCTCTAAATGCAGGAGACCTGGGTTTGATCACTGGGCTGGGAAGATCCTCTAGGTAAAGGAATGGCTACCCACTCCAGTATTCTTGCCTAGAGAACTCCATGGACAAAAGAATCTGGCAGGCTACACTCCGTGGGGTTTCAGTCCATAACTGAGCAACTAATACTTTCACTTCCGTGCTTCCTACTACTTGGTAGTATAAAGTACTCTCAGAATTTTCACTGAACCTTGAAAAAAGAAAATAGTGGCAAACTAAGATTAACTTTCTCCTATCTTGATTGAAAGGGGAAATCAAAATAAAAATTAACCTGAGTTACAGAAACATAAAGATGAACAATTATGCATATCATACTTAAGTCTGTAAACTGAATTGTGCATCTGTGTGTGAGAGAGAATGTATGTTAAACAAGTACAACTATTTGGAAAATAATATTCACATATCACAACATTTCTTTCTCTTATAATTAGGATCAGTGGCAAGTAAATTGACAGGTCATATAGAATAATGAGTACTAAAGCTAACATTTCATAAATAATTTAAATCTAATTTATAATACAGAAACCATCTATCTATGTTCTTTCATAGCACAGAGGATTTTCTAAAACTTGCAGAGGGTAGGGTGATGTTTTTCATTATCACTTTGAGTTAAAGTTCACTGCATGCAGTGCCTTAGGTGCTATAAATTACTCAATTCTGCAAACATTATTTATGTCACCAGATGCTACATTTTCATAAAAATCAATTTCCCATACTTTCTAAAATGATTAAATTATAAGTACAATATTGTAAAAACACACACAAAATAAGCTAACCTCAGAAATATTTATGTCTAATTATTTTCAAGTATGTCCCTTGTGGAAGAAACAAAATGAATGACAGAGAACTTAAGTGAGAGAATATTAAACAATCCTTTTTAAGTTGCTGGTTAATTTGCTTCTGCATGTAATTTGTACAATGTGCATATCTCCTCCTAAAACCAACAGATCATCCACCCAGTCCTCTCTAATTAAGTTTCAATTTAAATTTTTAAAACTCACTGAAGACACATGACACAAGGGATACCTAGTCTCCTGGTGGTTCAAATGGTAAAGAATATGCCTCTAAATGCAGGAGACCTGGGTTTGATCACTGGGCTGGGAAGATCCTCTAGGTAAAGGAATGGCTACCCACTCCAGTATTCTTGCCTAGAGAACTCCATGGACAAAAGAATCTGGCAGGCTACACTCCGTGGGGTTTCAGTCCATAACTGAGCAACTAATACTTTCACTTCCGTGCTTCCTACTACTTGGTAGTATAAAGTACTCTCAGAATTTTCACTGAACCTTGAAAAAAGAAAATAGTGGCAAACTAAGATTAACTTTCTCCTATCTTGATTGAAAGGGAACTCAAAATAAAAATTAACCTGAGTTACAGAAACATAAAGATGAACAATTATGCATATCATACTTAAGTCTGTAAACTGAATTGTGCATCTGTGTGTGAGAGAGAATGTATGTTAAACAAGTACAACTATTTGGAAAATAATATTCACATATCACAACATTTCTTTCTCTTATAATTAGGATCAGTGGCAAGTAAATTGACAGGTCATATAGAATAATGAGTACTAAAGCTAACATTTCATAAATAATTTAAATCTAATTTATAATACAGAAACCATCTATCTATGTTCTTTCATAGCACAGAGGATTTTCTAAAACTTGCAGAGGGTAGGGTGATGTTTTTCATTATCACTTTGAGTTAAAGTTCACTGCATGCAGTGCCTTAGGTGCTATAAATTACTCAATTCTGCAAACATTATTTATGTCACCAGATGCTACATTTTCATAAAAATCAATTTCCCATACTTTCTAAAATGATTAAATTATAAGTACAATATTGTAAAAACACACACAAAATAAGCTAACCTCAGAAATATTTATGTCTAATTATTTTCAAGTATGTCCCTTGTGGAAGAAACAAAATGAATGACAGAGAACTTAAGTGAGAGAATATTAAACAATCCTTTTTAAGTTGCTGGTTAATTTGCTTCTGCATGTAATTTGTACAATGTGCATATCTCCTCCTAAAACCAACAGATCATCCACCCAGTCCTCTCTAATTGCAAAGCTGTCAGGCTCCTTACCTTGGCAAGCAGTGCCCTGTTACAATGGCTGTTCAAAAACTCAGGGCTGATGAGAAGACTTGTGCCAGAAACTGTAAGCAATTAATTTCTACATTGATCTCTGGAACTCATCCAAACTTTTCAAAACTGAGAAAAGCCTTGCCATACTGTCATTCAGTGAATGTATTTCTAACTAGGCTGTCTGATAAATTTGCTGTGAAGAGGCAGGATTAACTGAATCTAGTATTAAATTATGTGGTTCCAATTTTAATACATAATGTGTAATGCATATTTTCAGCATATTTTAATTACTGAAAGATACGTTTTAAAAACAAACAAAGGAACAAAGTTAGTTGTTGTAAAAGCAAATTCTGGACCAGAAAAATAATCATTTCAACATGGGTAAAACATGAAACATGGCAATGGGTACCTTGGGATTATCCTTCCTCAAAGGATCCATTTATCTCACATCCGATATTCACTTTGTCAAGAATCCTAAGAGATCTAATTTCTTTATATATGTTGGTACCTAAATTATCTCCTGCCATTCCCTATACTTTTTTAGCCCATTTCACCAACATCACTCCTAGAGTACTACTTCTAAACCTACTTCCCTAATACACGCTTTCCACACATTTGCCAGAGTCATTGTATTAGTTTTCTCGGGCTACCATAACAAAATACCACACATTTCGGCAGATTATGAAAAAGACATTTACTTTCTCACATTTCTAGTAGCTAAAGGTCCAAGGTCAAAGTATCAGCAGGATTGTTTTTCTCTAAGGCATTTCACCATTGCTTGTAGTGACTGCCTTCTCTCTGCCCTCAGATGGTCTTTTCTCTGTGTGCTCACATCTAGGGTGTCTCTCTGCATATCCAAACTTCCTCTTCTTATCAGTCATATCGAATTAGAGCCTAACCATATGATCTCATTTTACTTTGCAGGTTCTACCTCCAAATGCACACATTTTCCAAGGTACTAAGTTTTAGAAATTTAACTTATGATTTTTGGAGGAATATTAAACAATCCTTTTAAGTTGCTGGTTAATTTGCTTCTGCATGTAATTTGTACAATGTGCATATCTCCTCCTAAAACCAACAGATCATCCACCCAGTCCTCTCTAATTGCAAAGCTGTCAGGCTCCTTACCTTGGCAAGCAGTGCCCTGTTACAATGGCTGTTCAAAACTCTGGGCTGATGAGAAGACTTGTGCCAGAAACTGTAAGCAATTAATTTCTACATTGATCTCTGGAACTCATCCAAACTTTTCAAAACTGAGAAAAGCCTTGCCATACTGTCATTCAGTGAATGTATTTCTAACTAGGCTGTCTGATAAATTTGCTGTGAAGAGGCAGGATTAACTGAATCTAGTATTAAATTATGTGGTTCCAATTTTAATACATAATGTGTAATGCATATTTTCAGCATATTTTAATTACTGAAAGATACGTTTTAAAAACAAACAAAGGAACAAAGTTAGTTGTTGTAAAAGCAAATTCTGGACCAGAAAAATAATCATTTCAACATGGGTAAAACATGAAACATGGCAATGGGTACCTTGGGATTATCCTTCCTCAAAGGATCCATTTATCTCACATCCGATATTCACTTTGTCAAGAATCCTAAGAGATCTAATTTCTTTATATATGTTGGTACCTAAATTATCTCCTGCCATTCCCTATACTTTTTTAGCCCATTTCACCAACATCACTCCTAGAGTACTACTTCTAAACCTACTTCCCTAATACACGCTTTCCACACATTTGCCAGAGTCATTGTATTAGTTTTCTCGGGCTACCATAACAAAATACCACACATTTCGGCAGATTATGAAAAAGACATTTACTTTCTCACATTTCTAGTAGCTAAAGGTCCAAGGTCAAAGTATCAGCAGGATTGTTTTTCTCTAAGGCATTTCACCATTGCTTGTAGTGACTGCCTTCTCTCTGCCCTCAGATGGTCTTTTCTCTGTGTGCTCACATCTAGGGTGTCTCTCTGCATATCCAAACTTCCTCTTCTTATCAGTCATATCGAATTAGAGCCTAACCATATGATCTCATTTTACTTTGCAGGTTCTACCTCCAAATGCACACATTTTCCAAGGTACTAAGTTTTAGAACTTTAACTTATGATTTTTGGAGGAACATAATACAGTGTATACAGTCATTCTGTTCAAGCAAAAGGAACATTCTGTCACAACTCTGCTCAGAATCATACTCTAAATGAGAACTTTGCATCTAAAATGAAAACAGCACCTGACTCTCTCTCTGTCCTCTTAACTTACTCTATTTCAGGCAAATTGGGTCTTTCCTTTCCATGATATACAAAGCAAGCTAGTGTACCAGAGACATTCCACTGATGATCAATCCAGAACAACCATCTTCCAAATATTACTACGATTTACTCCATCATTTATCATTCATCTAGAATACTACTTCTCTATTTTCATCAGCTTTCCTTTTTTTATATTTATTACTGCCCCCAAATATTTATTTAAATATCTATTAATCATAAGTTAATATGTTACTGGCACCAGGATATAAGTTCCATGAAGTCAAACAAAACCCAGTTTCTAGAATAGTACAGTGATACATAGTACAAGGTCATTTGTTAGAGTGAATGAATGACTCTACTGATAAGAACTGTTAATGATTATGCTTCAATCATTAAATCTCTCTTGGAGGACTTCCCCTGGTGGTCCAGTGGGTAAGGACACCGCCTTGCAGTGCAAGGGGCGCTGGTTCGAGCCCTGGCCTGGGAAGATCCCACGTGCCGCGGAGCGGCTGGACTGATGTGTCCAATCACCGAGCCGGAGCTCTGGAGCGCATGCGCCCAGAGCCGGTGCTCTGCAACGACAGACGCCACCGCGATGGGAGGCCCACAGGAGCCAAAGAACGAAGACGAATGAAAATAGAGAAATGGAAGACCAATAGAAGTGGCCCGTCCACTCCCCTCCCTCCCCAACCTGACCCCTGCCCAAAGTAAATAAATAAATAAAGCTTTAAAAAAAAAATTCTCTCTTGGAAAAGCTATTTAGAGAAATCTAACAATATTGTCCTTACTTATTCAAGGTCAGTCAATGTTCCCCTTAAATGCTTTCATATAGAAATCAATGACTTCCCACAAATTTTATTCTAACGATCCACTCAACCATTTCTGAGGAGTATCTTAGCGTTAGGTGTCTGTTTATATAAAATTTCATTTTAAAACCTATTTTTTTGTAGTTTTAGTCATATGCTGGACTCTTCTAGCTAGTTTCCATTATATATATGATCTAATAAGCATATTTTAATAAAAACCCAAGAATAAATATTTTGCACCTACTATAGTTCACCTACTTCAAGCCTAAGAACCCAAATAATAATGAGAAGTAAAATTTCAGATATCAAAAAAAGGATGCTTTTGTCAGCTTCTTGGTTTTGTTCTTCCAAACTCAATTGAGGCAGAACTTCAAGGAGAAGTCCATCTCTCCACTTTTGTAAGTATGACCTTCTTTCTTGTATTTTGATTCCTATTCATTGAGATCTGTACTTTTCTCAATAAAACATTGTTTTCTTCACTATTAGCTTATATTCTTATCTTTCTCTGAGTAAGATGTTTATTGACCTGGTCAGTCTTCTTTTCTAGTGATATTTTCCCCATGTTTTACTGCCCCAAATATTTATTTAAATATCTATTAATCATAAGTTAATATGTTACTGGCACCAGGATATAAGTTCCATGAAGTCAAACAAAACCCAGTTTCTAGAATAGTACAGTGATACATAGTACAAGGTCATTTGTTAGAGTGAATGAATGACTCTACTGATAAGAACTGTTAATGATTATGCTTCAATCATTAAATCTCTCTTGGAGGACTTCCCCTGGTGGTCCAGTGGGTAAGGACACCGCCTTGCAGTGCAAGGGGCGCTGGTTCGAGCCCTGGCCTGGGAAGATCCCACGTGCCGCGGAGCGGCTGGACTGATGTGTCCAATCACCGAGCCGGAGCTCTGGAGCGCATGCGCCCAGAGCCGGTGCTCTGCAACGACAGACGCCACCGCGATGGGAGGCCCACAGGAGCCAAAGAACGAAGACGAATGAAAATAGAGAAATGGAAGACCAATAGAAGTGGCCCGTCCACTCCCCTCCCTCCCCAACCTGACCCCTGCCCAAAGTAAATAAATAAATAAAGCTTTAAAAAAAAAATTCTCTCTTGGAAAAGCTATTTAGAGAAATCTAACAATATTGTCCTTACTTATTCAAGGTCAGTCAATGTTCCCCTTAAATGCTTTCATATAGAAATCAATGACTTCCCACAAATTTTATTCTAACGATCCACTCAACCATTTCTGAGGAGTATCTTAGCGTTAGGTGTCTGTTTATATAAAATTTCATTTTAAAACCTATTTTTTTGTAGTTTTAGTCATATGCTGGACTCTTCTAGCTAGTTTCCATTATATATATGATCTAATAAGCATATTTTAATAAAAACCCAAGAATAAATATTTTGCACCTACTATAGTTCACCTACTTCAAGCCTAAGAACCCAAATAATAATGAGAAGTAAAATTTCAGATATCAAAAAAAGGATGCTTTTGTCAGCTTCTTGGTTTTGTTCTTCCAAACTCAATTGAGGCAGAACTTCAAGGAGAAGTCCATCTCTCCACTTTTGTAAGTATGACCTTCTTTCTTGTATTTTGATTCCTATTCATTGAGATCTGTACTTTTCTCAATAAAACATTGTTTTCTTCACTATTAGCTTATATTCTTATCTTTCTCTGAGTAAGATGTTTATTGACCTGGTCAGTCTTCTTTTCTAGTGATATTTTCCCCATGTTTTATCTTAGGAAAAAGTTTATACTTATTTCCTGTACCTGCCATAACAAAGTACCACAAACTTGGTAGATTGAAACAATTGATACTTAATTTACTAATTTATTGAGATGTCTAAAAATCAAGATTTTAAGCAAAGTCATGCTACCTCCAAAGGCTCAACTGGAGAATGTTCTTTTGTCCTCCTAGCTTCTGGTGGCTCCCCCAGGATCCCTATGCTTAAGGCCTCAACATCAGCAATCTCTGCCTCTGTCTTTAGATCATTAACTCTTCTGTATGGTGATCTTTTTCTCTTTCTAAGGGTACTTCGGACAGTATTTAGTGCTTTAACAGCCAGCTGCTTTCATACATAATTACATCTCAGGAAATTTATCATATCTTTAAGAATCTATTTCCAAATATGTGTTGATAACCATCACAGGTCCAAGGATTAATATGGATATTTCTTGGCAATCCAGTTTTTTCTATTACCATAGAAGTAATAGAAGTAATTATCTAGGATGATAAAGGAAATGTGTACCTTCCATATTGAATGGTCCCCATCCATCACATAGAATGTGTAATGCGATTTGCAGTTGTAGGACTGAGGTTCCAGACTTGTTGCCATCTCATGGATGGAGGTCACTGTCAGATTCTAGGGATACCATTCAGCTCACAGAAACCTCCCATTCTTTCTTACCATGGTTGCTTACATCATCAAACCAGCAGAACCAAGTGTTAAAGAGACTCTACCAGCAATATGGAGTCCTAATGAAACACAATTGTAGAAATGGCATTGTACTAACTTCGCTATACTCTATTAGTTTGAGGTCTATTAGCTCTATCTCTACTTCAGGGGAGGGGGTCATATTTGGTGCCAGGAAGCAGGCATCATAGGAAGCCATCCTAGAGTCTGCCTGACACAATATGTTACTGTAGTGCAATATATCTGTACAATTCTCAAAAAGAAAACATACTTTTAATGGATTTCAAGTGACTAAATCAACTTATACATGAAGCATAGAAGGCAATTAAGAGTTATAATAGACACAACTTCAGCAATATAAAACACAGCTTGGAGAAATGACACTAGACTTGTGAGAGCATTTATACTGAAAAATTATGCTATATCCTTATCATTACTTAATTTTTTTGACAGACTTTTTTGGTTTCTTTTATTGGTTTATTTATTTTCTCTATTCTTTGGCCTGTGTGGGCTCCAGAGCACTGGCTCATAATTGGACACACTGGTCCAGCTGCTCCTTGGCATGTGGGATCTTCCCGGGCGAGGGATCAAACCAGTGCCTCTTGCACTGCAAGGCAGACTCTTTACCCACTGGACCACCAGAGAAGCCCATTCCAGATTTTTTTATCCTTGCTGATACTGGTATATGATGAAAAATTATCAATACATTTGGTATGTGCTATTATAAAAATCTCACAAGATGAAAGATAACTTGTCAAATTTAAAAGGACCATTGAAGAGATCAGTCAGATCCTGTTCATGGCACAGTCCTTAGCTACAACAATCAAATGCAAGATTATTAAAATGCACAACAGACAGTGTACCACATTCACTAAAGTCCACTAATCTGTGGATAAAGACAATCAAGATTCTTAAAAAAAAGTCTCAGATTTTCTTCTACTTCTACACCTCTAGTAAAGCAGTTAAAGGTGAATCACGTGATTTTCTTCACAGATAACTGAAAATCAATCACAACAACACAACAACAATGAGAGAATGAAGTTTAAAGTAAAAGAGAACATGGGAGGAAAAGGGGTCCCTGTGTGATTGTAAGAGCTAAATCCACATCTGACAGAGTGGGAATTATAATATGGGTAAACGAGCTATGTATGGTGAGAGATATTAACTAGAATTATTGTAATGATCATTTCAGAATACAAGCAAACATTGATCCCTGGTCAAAAAGATCCCTGGAGAAGGGAATGGCAACCCACTCCAATATCCTTGCTTGGAAAATCCCATGGACAGAGGAGCCTGGTGGGCTACAGTCTATGGATTTGCAGAGTCAGATACAACTTAGTCACTGAACAACAACAACAAATTTACTCTTGTATTGGATACCCAGCTTGAGAAATTTCTCATTTTTTTGCCATGCCCACCTCCAGGGGATTTTCCTGACCCAGGGATCAAACCCAAGTCTCCCTCACTGGCAGATGGTATTTTTTAATCACCTGGAAAACCCTAACTGATACCTAGTTGATCACTTTAATAGAGCTTTGTTTCTTTGATTTTGGCCCCATATTCATTAACGATTTGGATGACAATTGTATTTTAACTTTAAATTGTATACTTTGACATTCAAATTATTGTATTCTAAGAGTTCTTTTAGGCTAACATGTGTCTGATGAATCTTCTTCAATAGGTTCACTTATTTTTAACCCTTATGTTGCTTTGGTTTAAACATCCCTTTTTCTTAAAGAATTTAATAAGCTTATATTTATGGTCATAACAAACTTTTGTGTTCTTAAACTGTCATCTTGCTTTATACTTTTATTTAATCTATTCATATTCTTATTCTTTTTATACAAGTAAATTTTGAACTTTTATGGAGAAATGTGGGTATAGAAAGTTGCTTAATAGAAAGAAGACATTACAGTTATGGGAGCGTCAAATTTAAAAGGACCATTGAAGAGATCAGTCAGATCCTGTTCATGGCACAGTCCTTAGCTACAACAATCAAATGCAAGATTATTAAAATGCACAACAGACAGTGTACCACATTCACTAAAGTCCACTAATCTGTGGATAAAGACAATCAAGATTCTTAAAAAAAAGTCTCAGATTTTCTTCTACTTCTACACCTCTAGTAAAGCAGTTAAAGGTGAATCACGTGATTTTCTTCACAGATAACTGAAAATCAATCACAACAACACAACAACAATGAGAGAATGAAGTTTAAAGTAAAAGAGAACATGGGAGGAAAAGGGGTCCCTGTGTGATTGTAAGAGCTAAATCCACATCTGACAGAGTGGGAATTATAATATGGGTAAACGAGCTATGTATGGTGAGAGATATTAACTAGAATTATTGTAATGATCATTTCAGAATACAAGCAAACATTGATCCCTGGTCAAAAAGATCCCTGGAGAAGGGAATGGCAACCCACTCCAATATCCTTGCTTGGAAAATCCCATGGACAGAGGAGCCTGGTGGGCTACAGTCTATGGATTTGCAGAGTCAGATACAACTTAGTCACTGAACAACAACAACAAATTTACTCTTGTATTGGATACCCAGCTTGAGAAATTTCTCATTTTTTTGCCATGCCCACCTCCAGGGGATTTTCCTGACCCAGGGATCAAACCCAAGTCTCCCTCACTGGCAGATGGTATTTTTTAATCACCTGGAAAACCCTAACTGATACCTAGTTGATCACTTTAATAGAGCTTTGTTTCTTTGATTTTGGCCCCATATTCATTAACGATTTGGATGACAATTGTATTTTAACTTTAAATTGTATACTTTGACATTCAAATTATTGTATTCTAAGAGTTCTTTTAGGCTAACATGTGTCTGATGAATCTTCTTCAATAGGTTCACTTATTTTTAACCCTTATGTTGCTTTGGTTTAAACATCCCTTTTTCTTAAAGAATTTAATAAGCTTATATTTATGGTCATAACAAACTTTTGTGTTCTTAAACTGTCATCTTGCTTTATACTTTTATTTAATCTATTCATATTCTTATTCTTTTTATACAAGTAAATTTTGAACTTTTATGGAGAAATGTGGGTATAGAAAGTTGCTTAATAGAAAGAAGACATTACAGTTATGGGAGCGTCACTAGGCTAAATGTTTAACATGTATCATATAATTTTTGTGATATGTCTATAATTGCTATACTGAAAATTATATTCACAGAAATACATTCAAATGAGTGATGATACTATTAAGCATGTCTTTTCTGATTTCTGTTCAAAACATAAAATTATACTTCAAGGGCATATTTTGTTTTTTTTTCCAACTTTTTTAAAAATTGGAAACTCATCATCCAAATTTGTATGACAATAGAAAAAATACAGTATTTTTAATAATAGGAAAATACATTATTTTAAAAAATGTTTAAATTTTATAAAGTTAGTATCTCAAGCAATATGTTAATTTTCTAGACAAATATCAGACACATTTTTTAATGTATTTCAGAATAGTAGCATACTTAATTGATAAAGCCTACAGTTAAAGCTAGTCATTTTTAAGTAAATGTGGAATTTTATTATGCTTTCTATAGCAATATTTGAATCTTCTTTGTGATTCATTTTGTCATTTTAGAATAAAAAATGTTCATTGAATAGTTTCAAGTACTCAATTTTATATATGTATTTGTATTGTTTTATTCTACTTTAAAATTATAATAATCATGCAATTAGAATCTACTTCTGATGCTATCCCATAGAGATTTTTCCATATGAAATACTGAATGGTCTAACAATGATTTCTTTCTTAACTTTCAACACTGATGATAGTTGAAGTACAGCTTTTAAATATTAGTATATTAGTATATTTATATTAATATATTAGTATAAATACTAATATAATATTAGTATTTATATTATTAAATTATAAATATTATTATGTATATTTTACTAATATACTAATTTATTAGTATATTAGTATATTTTGTTAGGCCTCAAAGGAACAAAAATACACAATGCCACATACATTGCATTTCTAGAAAATGTTATGAATGAGACTAAGTAGGAGATATGTAATTTTACACATGATTTTCTTTTTTTTCTTTTTTTTAAAATTTTTAATTTTTTATTTTAAAGATTTTACAGAGTTTTGTTGTTCACCGACATGTGTGTTCCCAGATCATTCATATGCATATCCCTGGTCCCCACTCACTCACTCAGTTCCCCTCATCCCACCCCTCTGGACCATCGCCGCAAGCCATTGTAAGCACTCCTATTCCCTTAGCACAATGACAATAGCTATCATTTCCACACATGACAGTATAAGTTTCCATGTTACTCCCTCTATGCCTCCCCCTCACTGTTTGTTCCCCACAATGTCCATATGTCTATTCTCTGTCTGTTTTTCCATGAGTTCACTGCGTGTACACATGATTTTCTTAATGAACATGCATCACAAGGATGTTTCTGAATGTTTGTGTCTGTGTTTAAGAGAGAGTCAGGACACATGCTGGCAGTGTCAGTTAACTGTTAGTCAAAGGGATGCATGCAGTTATTTAGAATCATATCATCATCTTAATATTCTCAGATACTTGAATGAGTTTTCACTCTAATTAAACGTGTAACTTGCAGAGATCAAATATAACTTAGTGACTTACAACTTCAGTGCCAGGTCGTTGTGACAGGCAACAAGCTTTCTTTGTTCAGATTTTATATCATCTAAATACATTCATTTTTGGTAGTTTCACTTATAGATGAAGTTGGAGAGGATTTCAATTAAATAAGTTAGAAATTGTGAAAAAAACAAAGAACAGTATACAATTAAAATCTTTAGTAAAGCACATATAAAAAACAGAGGAAATATTAATAAAACTATATCAACCAGATAGGAAAACAGACAAAAGAAGTGAAGTCATCAAAGTTCAGTATTAAAATTTTATGCTGGTATGTCAGACTGCATCTGAGAGTCTCACCATGGTGTGTCTAAATGTTACTTCCATCTCTTAGTAGTGATTCATTAACACCAAATATTCTTTTGCTGTAAATAAGGTTAAATGATGCATTTGCATTGTATAGTAATTTAGGTTAGAAGTCACTTTTAAAGCATTTTTTTAAATCAGCTGGAAAATCACACTTTCTAACTGTAAAATACCCAAAATATATCTAGCAATATTTAAATTTAAGGTTCCTTTTTAATGCTTAATCCATTTTAAATTGTTCTGGATTGAGCTGTATTAAAAATAATTCCTCAGTTGTTTTCTAGATATCAGTATTGTATTAAAGATAGCCAAGTCAGTGCACATTTATTATGTACTATCTAAGGAGGCACTTTAAAGTGTTGTGCAATAGATATCTTGTTTCCATATTTCTGCCCAAATACCAATCCATTTTTATCTTGTCTTCTAATCAGGAAGATAATATGTAAGAAGTAGAATAAAGTGATTCCCATTGCCTTAATACGTTTCAATAAAAAAAAGTGGAAAAAATAAAAGAAATAAAGAACCCACAGAGAAGAATATAGGTCATGAAGACACAGTATTTAGGTCAGCAACCTTCAAAGAGTGCTTCCCAGGTTATAATGCAATAGGTTCCAGGATTTTAGTAGAATACATGAGAGGGGACAAATGTTTTAGAAAGGCAATTGAAAAAGACTGAATTTAAAATGAATTTTGATCCACCTCATGACAGATATTGAGTTTTTTTTTTTTTCAAATAGAAATAAGGATTCCAAAATTTAAGGAATAATGCAGTTATTTGTTATCACTTATCTAGATCTGAAGTTAAAAGGTAACTTGCAGAGATCAAATATAACTTAGTGACTTACAACTTCAGTGCCAGGTCGTTGTGACAGGCAACAAGCTTTCTTTGTTCAGATTTTATATCATCTAAATACATTCATTTTTGGTAGTTTCACTTATAGATGAAGTTGGAGAGGATTTCAATTAAATAAGTTAGAAATTGTGAAAAAAACAAAGAACAGTATACAATTAAAATCTTTAGTAAAGCACATATAAAAAACAGAGGAAATATTAATAAAACTATATCAACCAGATAGGAAAACAGACAAAAGAAGTGAAGTCATCAAAGTTCAGTATTAAAATTTTATGCTGGTATGTCAGACTGCATCTGAGAGTCTCACCATGGTGTGTCTAAATGTTACTTCCATCTCTTAGTAGTGATTCATTAACACCAAATATTCTTTTGCTGTAAATAAGGTTAAATGATGCATTTGCATTGTATAGTAATTTAGGTTAGAAGTCACTTTTAAAGCATTTTTTTAAATCAGCTGGAAAATCACACTTTCTAACTGTAAAATACCCAAAATATATCTAGCAATATTTAAATTTAAGGTTCCTTTTTAATGCTTAATCCATTTTAAATTGTTCTGGATTGAGCTGTATTAAAAATAATTCCTCAGTTGTTTTCTAGATATCAGTATTGTATTAAAGATAGCCAAGTCAGTGCACATTTATTATGTACTATCTAAGGAGGCACTTTAAAGTGTTGTGCAATAGATATCTTGTTTCCATATTTCTGCCCAAATACCAATCCATTTTTATCTTGTCTTCTAATCAGGAAGATAATATGTAAGAAGTAGAATAAAGTGATTCCCATTGCCTTAATACGTTTCAATAAAAAAAAGTGGAAAAAATAAAAGAAATAAAGAACCCACAGAGAAGAATATAGGTCATGAAGACACAGTATTTAGGTCAGCAACCTTCAAAGAGTGCTTCCCAGGTTATAATGCAATAGGTTCCAGGATTTTAGTAGAATACATGAGAGGGGACAAATGTTTTAGAAAGGCAATTGAAAAAGACTGAATTTAAAATGAATTTTGATCCACCTCATGACAGATATTGAGTTTTTTTTTTTTTCAAATAGAAATAAGGATTCCAATTTAAGAATATTGTGTCCAAGTAGCAGGGTTAAACTGGGTCAGTAATACTCAGACAAGGATCAGCAAAAGATAATCCTGATTAAAAGAAAGATTTTTAGAAAAGGAAAATGCATTATATAAGAGCTCCATTATAGCTTGTCACAAATAATTATATATGATAATTGTATGCTATTGCTGTTTAACTTTACTTAAGAGCAAGGATTGATATTTTCTAAAACTATCATTTCTCTGACCTTTACAAGATTATTTTCTCTGCTTCTTGAAGTGACACAATGATAATCTTTGTGTATAGTTTTGATTTTTATCTAATCCTTGTCAATGACAAATTGGCATTTACCAATTACATTGCCAATGTAACAACAACACGGGCATCTCTACCTTTGTAGAGATTGAACGTTGTGCTGTTGGTAGCTGTTGACCTTCGACAACTCCTGAGGCAGTTCAGGGTGGAGTGAGGCACTCTGGGAATCTGGTGGGACAGGTCTATAGAGGTGGATGTTTTTAGGAACAAATGTTATTACCTAAATTCTTGTATCCCATCATATCTAGAAAAGCACTAAATCCCTTCATGGTGACATCAGATCCTTGTGACTAACTGAAAATCCTTTGTAAAATGACTGTTTATTGGTACTGAACTCACCCTTTATCAAAACCATATATCGACCTTTCCCCCACTACCTCTTTGGAGCAGTGTCTCAGAGCTATCTGAGGTGCTGCCTCCCAGGCTGCAGTCATAATTGCAGCCCAAATAAAACTTTACTGGCAACTCTCAAGCTGTTTATCTGGCTTTTTTTAGTCAACACTCTGTTGTGGATCTTTTACCATAATAACTGCTTTTATCTGACAGGATATGCAGTCTGAAGAAAAGAGACAACACAAGCTCATTCATGGCTGAATATTGTATTTAAATAGTTTTAAAAGTGTCTGTCAGAAAGCTTACATTCTTTCTAGTAATGATTTCTCTACTCATGTTTTGGATAAGGCTATGGCTAAACAATGCCAGGAAATACTAAAAGAATTCATAGTACAATCTATGTTTGTCATTTTCCTCCTTATTCTTTTCAGAATATTAAATAAGGTAATCAGAATCTGAGAAGGAATATATTTGTTTTCAGTCATAATTCTCGCTGAATGTATTTAACTGAGAAGATTCAAAATCCTGGTGGTAAAAAAAAAACTGCCCTTTACTCACCATCTACTAAGTTTCAGACATTATTCTGAGTGCTTTATATGTGTTTTTAATTTAATGCTTAAAATTTCCCTGGAAGCATGTATTATTTTGCCAGTTTTATTAAATAGAAAAGTTGCTCAGAGTTATCCAAGTTTACACAGCTGGAATGGAAATTGAATTGAGGTTTCATTAACTGCAAAGCCCTTTCTGTTAACATCACACACAGGTACACATGCATACACACACACACACACACACACACACACACACACACACCCATATACCAGGACTCTCACAACGCATCAGATAACTGTCTCTGCCCTAGTGGATCTTGGAGCATTATTTTCAAGATCAAATAATTTCTTCAAGTAGAAAATTATGGTGGATTGTACAATCCCCTCAAAACATAAAAATCCCTGAATCTCCTCTTACTGAATTCCTCAATTTCACCCATACTAGCAAACAGAAACACCAAGTTTTTTCTTTTTTTCTCCTAGTCTATTTCAAACTTATTCTACTCCTGGAATTTTTATACTTCTTGATTCTTTTTTCCCTCAGCTCCTAGGATTCCACGGTCTGCTGAATGTTTCTCCTACTTCCGGGACCTCCTTTTATTTAGTTTTCTTCCAGTAAACTTTATATTATTGTGGAAGCTCTATCCTTGGCCTGATCTGTCAGATAACTCCCTTCCTGTTTGCTTTTAGTCAACCCTCTTTTGTGGATTCTTTACCCAACTAACTGCTTTGATCTGACAGGATATGCAGTCTGAAGAAAAGAGACAACACAAGCTCATTCATGGCTGAATATTGTATTTAAATAGTTTTAAAAGTGTCTGTCAGAAAGCTTACATTCTTTCTAGTAATGATTTCTCTACTCATGTTTTGGATAAGGCTATGGCTAAACAATGCCAGGAAATACTAAAAGAATTCATAGTACAATCTATGTTTGTCATTTTCCTCCTTATTCTTTTCAGAATATTAAATAAGGTAATCAGAATCTGAGAAGGAATATATTTGTTTTCAGTCATAATTCTCGCTGAATGTATTTAACTGAGAAGATTCAAAATCCTGGTGGTAAAAAAAAAACTGCCCTTTACTCACCATCTACTAAGTTTCAGACATTATTCTGAGTGCTTTATATGTGTTTTTAATTTAATGCTTAAAATTTCCCTGGAAGCATGTATTATTTTGCCAGTTTTATTAAATAGAAAAGTTGCTCAGAGTTATCCAAGTTTACACAGCTGGAATGGAAATTGAATTGAGGTTTCATTAACTGCAAAGCCCTTTCTGTTAACATCACACACAGGTACACATGCATACACACACACACACACACACACACACACACACACACACCCATATACCAGGACTCTCACAACGCATCAGATAACTGTCTCTGCCCTAGTGGATCTTGGAGCATTATTTTCAAGATCAAATAATTTCTTCAAGTAGAAAATTATGGTGGATTGTACAATCCCCTCAAAACATAAAAATCCCTGAATCTCCTCTTACTGAATTCCTCAATTTCACCCATACTAGCAAACAGAAACACCAAGTTTTTTCTTTTTTTCTCCTAGTCTATTTCAAACTTATTCTACTCCTGGAATTTTTATACTTCTTGATTCTTTTTTCCCTCAGCTCCTAGGATTCCACGGTCTGCTGAATGTTTCTCCTACTTCCGGGGACCTCCCTTTTATTTAGTTTTCTTCCAGTAAACTTTATATTATTGTGGAAGCTCTATCCTTGGCCTGATATGTCGACCAGTAGATAGCCAGTTCCTGACCAATAGTATTTATTTTTCTGGCCTCATCTAATGACCTTGAAGTCTTTATTAAGCTGTGACAACATTCTACTTCATATTCATTCAAAATTAATTCACTCAACACTCATCCATGAAATGAAATTTCAAGAAGATACTAAGGCATTGGTAGTGTTTGTGGTAAAGAACCCACCTGCCAATGAAGGAGATGTAAGGGACACAGGTTCAATCCCTGGGCTGGGAAGATCATTTGCAGTAGGGCATGGTAACTCACTCAAGTATCCTTTCCTGGAGAATCCCTTGGACAGAGGAGACTGGCAGGCTACAGTCCACAGAATCGCGCAGAGTCAGACACAACTGAAGTTGTGCACACAAGGTGTTGTAGAGACAGCTGTTGACTCTGAGTACACAGAGTCAAGCAATTCTCTCAAGAAGTTTGGATGTCCCATTGATATCTTGAATTTATTGTATTCCAAATCAGATTTTTCCTCTTTCTCAGGAAATGTTTTTCTCTTGTATTCTCTACAACAGAAACTAATTTACTATTTATTTATGTTCTTACGTTAAAGTCTCAGTTAGTGTATCACTTAATTTACACATTCTATGATGTCAGTAAGTACTGCACACAGGTTCTATTAGTCATTGTATCACAGCCCATATTTCCCCCACAGCTGCAGGTCAGACTTTCAGCACTTCCAATGTGTATTCATCAGGGAAAGCCTCCCGACTACTTCTCATAACACTCAGGTGGCTCCTGTGTAATCTGCTTCCACACTGATTCTGGAATGACCTTTCTAAAAAGCAAATTTGATCAAGACATTTCCCTGCTCAAAAGCCTTCAGTGCCTTCCCAAAGCTTTCAGTATAAAGTTCAAACGGCTTAGTGTATAAAGCTTTTCCGTATTTTCTCTCTTCAGACTGAGTTTCTCCTTACATACCATCTTATATGCTCTTACATGCTACATATAAGTTGTATAGTGCATTTTTTCACTTTTGTGTGTTTTTTCATTGTGTCTTTCTCAAGAAAACTTTCTCTGAGCCTATTTTTATGCATTAGAGAAATCTCTGGCATGTTTTCTTTCACATTCAATTCATCCATAAAATCACGTTTGCATTGCAATTTCATTAATTTTTTCATTATTTTACAGTTTGAGTCACAAGTATATTGAATGCATTTGAGATTTAGGAACTGAAATTTAGGAACTTTAATTGTATTTCTAAACCCATTACACTTTCTTGGGCCATGATATCCACTCAAGAGATACTAACTAAAGGAATGTAAGGAATAACTGCTCTCCTGATGTGTGCTCTGGCATAACTCCAACGCTTCATGTAAGAGTGGAATTGACTTGAAATTTTTTTTTTTAATTTTATTTATTTATCTTTTGGAGGGTGGGGTGGGGAAGGAGGGGGATGGACGAGCCACTTCTATTGGTCTTTCATTTCTCTATTTTCATCCGTCTTTGTTCTTTGGCTCCTGTGGGCCTCCTATCACGGTGGCCACTGTCGTCGCTGAACACCGGCTCTGGGCTCATGAGCGCCAGAGCTCCGGCTCGGTAATTGGACACATCCGTCCAGCCACTCCGCGGCATGTGGGATCTTCCCAGGCCAGGGATCGAACCGGCGCCCCTTGCACTGCAAGGCGGTGTCTTTACCCACTGGACCACCAGGGGAAGCCCTGACTTGAAATTAAGTTCACATACTGTTTCAGCTGGTGTTCACGAGGAAAAAACAAAACAAAACCTTTGAATAAAGTAATGCTATCGAAAAGGAATAGACACACATGTAAAATACAAAGTACACAAAAAATGTAAAATTAGTATTTCATCGTTTTCCCCCTGCTCTTTCAGCATTTGAAGGTTTCTCCTGTTGGGACCCATGACCTTTCTAAAAAGCAAATTTGATCAAGACATTTCCCTGCTCAAAAGCCTTCAGTGCCTTCCCAAAGCTTTCAGTATAAAGTTCAAACGGCTTAGTGTATAAAGCTTTTCCGTATTTTCTCTCTTCAGACTGAGTTTCTCCTTACATACCATCTTATATGCTCTTACATGCTACATATAAGTTGTATAGTGCATTTTTTCACTTTTGTGTGTTTTTTCATTGTGTCTTTCTCAAGAAAACTTTCTCTGAGCCTATTTTTATGCATTAGAGAAATCTCTGGCATGTTTTCTTTCACATTCAATTCATCCATAAAATCACGTTTGCATTGCAATTTCATTAATTTTTTCATTATTTTACAGTTTGAGTCACAAGTATATTGAATGCATTTGAGATTTAGGAACTGAAATTTAGGAACTTTAATTGTATTTCTAAACCCATTACACTTTCTTGGGCCATGATATCCACTCAAGAGATACTAACTAAAGGAATGTAAGGAATAACTGCTCTCCTGATGTGTGCTCTGGCATAACTCCAACGCTTCATGTAAGAGTGGAATTGACTTGAAATTTTTTTTTTTAATTTTATTTATTTATCTTTTGGAGGGTGGGGTGGGGAAGGAGGGGGATGGACGAGCCACTTCTATTGGTCTTTCATTTCTCTATTTTCATCCGTCTTTGTTCTTTGGCTCCTGTGGGCCTCCTATCACGGTGGCCACTGTCGTCGCTGAACACCGGCTCTGGGCTCATGAGCGCCAGAGCTCCGGCTCGGTAATTGGACACATCCGTCCAGCCACTCCGCGGCATGTGGGATCTTCCCAGGCCAGGGATCGAACCGGCGCCCCTTGCACTGCAAGGCGGTGTCTTTACCCACTGGACCACCAGGGGAAGCCCTGACTTGAAATTAAGTTCACATACTGTTTCAGCTGGTGTTCAAGAGGAAAAAAAAACAAAACAAAACCTTTGAATAAAGTAATGCTATCGAAAAAGGAATAGACACACATGTAAAATACAAAGTACACAATACAATGTAACTAGACCAACACATTGAGAGATGGTGTTTGTAGCTAGATGGCTTGAAATGTGCAATGGAGCTGACTGATGAGATCAAATGTAATGAATATTCTTGAAGACTACTTTTTTCTTATGCTGTCCTCCCTTTTTCTTTCCTTCTTTCCTTCCTTTCTTTTCTTTCTTGAGTTGTTTCTATTAATTCCCTTTTTCTTTTTCCCCCTTTCCCCCTTTCCTTTCATTAAGACACACATAAAACGAACCCTCAAATACAAGGTCTTCGATTCCTTGACATCAAAACTTTTAGTACATATTTTTAGCCATCTTTTCTCTAGTGCATGTTTCATTTTCATTAGACAGTGTACAGACACTCATTTACTTTCTCAGCTGATTCACACAGATGTAAATCTTTATGCATAAACTAAAATGTGAGAAATGTGGCCGTTTGGTCCTGCTCTACTGTTACATATTATGAATCAAGTCTTGAATTCAGACTTTATGGTCTTCCATTTTATATTGCTTCCTCTCTTCTGCTATGTGGATTATAACTTAAACCTGAGCTTCCAAGGTTCCTGACTTGATTTTCAAATGTTAGTATTTTGAGCCTGCTTGTATACTAGAGTTATACTTAGTTTCTTTCCCAAGATTATGTTTTCTTCTACTCCCTTTCCTCCATAAAACTACCTTAAAGGACACAGAAAGCTAACTAGCATGATGCCTAAGGGCAGAGTCTGTGGAACAAGACTATCTTGGTTGGAATAACACTTCTGATCCTTACATGCTGTGTGACACTGTGCAAATTACTTAACATTTCTGTGATTCAGCAACAAAGTAGAAATGACAATATGACCCAACAGAGATGCCACAAGATTTAAAATAGTTAATATGTGTAATATACTTAGCCTGACTTTAGAATTGCAATAAGAACTAATAAGCTTTATATTTCAATATTCCTGAAAATTTCACCTCTTGCTATTGACAAAAAAGACATAATATATCTTTTCCTAAAATTTTTGAGGTTTATTTAAACACTTAGAATTTTGTACAAGGCGGTGTCTTTACCCACTGGACCACCAGGGAAGCCCTGACTTGAAATTAAGTTCACATACTGTTTCAGCTGGTGTTCAAGAGGAAAAAACAAAACAAAACCTTTGAATAAAGTAATGCTATCGAAAAAGGAATAGACACACATGTAAAATACAAAGTACACAATACAATGTAACTAGACCAACACATTGAGAGATGGTGTTTGTAGCTAGATGGCTTGAAATGTGCAATGGAGCTGACTGATGAGATCAAATGTAATGAATATTCTTGAAGACTACTTTTTTCTTATGCTGTCCTCCCTTTTTCTTTCCTTCTTTCCTTCCTTTCTTTTCTTTCTTGAGTTGTTTCTATTAATTCCCTTTTTCTTTTTCCCCCTTTCCCCCTTTCCTTTCATTAAGACACACATAAAACGAACCCTCAAATACAAGGTCTTCGATTCCTTGACATCAAAACTTTTAGTACATATTTTTAGCCATCTTTTCTCTAGTGCATGTTTCATTTTCATTAGACAGTGTACAGACACTCATTTACTTTCTCAGCTGATTCACACAGATGTAAATCTTTATGCATAAACTAAAATGTGAGAAATGTGGCCGTTTGGTCCTGCTCTACTGTTACATATTATGAATCAAGTCTTGAATTCAGACTTTATGGTCTTCCATTTTATATTGCTTCCTCTCTTCTGCTATGTGGATTATAACTTAAACCTGAGCTTCCAAGGTTCCTGACTTGATTTTCAAATGTTAGTATTTTGAGCCTGCTTGTATACTAGAGTTATACTTAGTTTCTTTCCCAAGATTATGTTTTCTTCTACTCCCTTTCCTCCATAAAACTACCTTAAAGGACACAGAAAGCTAACTAGCATGATGCCTAAGGGCAGAGTCTGTGGAACAAGACTATCTTGGTTGGAATAACACTTCTGATCCTTACATGCTGTGTGACACTGTGCAAATTACTTAACATTTCTGTGATTCAGCAACAAAGTAGAAATGACAATATGACCCAACAGAGATGCCACAAGATTTAAAATAGTTAATATGTGTAATATACTTAGCCTGACTTTAGAATTGCAATAAGAACTAATAAGCTTTATATTTCAATATTCCTGAAAATTTCACCTCTTGCTATTGACAAAAAAGACATAATATATCTTTTCCTAAAATTTTTGAGGTTTATTTAAACACTTAGAATTTTGTACATGGCTTGATTATTCGATGTTTTCTTTTTACATAGGCCATAAATGTTTAGCACTTTTCTTAAATGGTCTTTACACTTTATTGCTCATTAGCTGATTGCCAATGCAACAGCATTTTCTTTTCATCATCATGAGTGACAGAATGTCAAGTGAAGGCATTTTAATACTAATGAAAATGGTCAATTATGTATCTTGATGGTTAATGAACCCATAATCAGCAGTTCTAGAATGTTTATGTGCATTCTATTGATAATCATTAGTACTCTCTGACATCCCAAAATGATTAAGCATATATCTCTTTCTTTATAGATAAAGATATAGATATAGACATAGATATAGATATAGATAGACATAGAAGAAGGCATGGCAACCCACTCCAGCATTCTCTCTTGGAGAATTCCATGAACAGAAAAGCCTGGTGGGCTATAGTCCATAGGGTTGCAAATAGTTGGACACAACTGAAGCGATTTAGCATACATGCATAGATATAGATACAGATATAGACAAATATACAGATATAGATATAAATTTAGATATATCTATAAAATAATCATTATTGGAATTAAAATTCTCATACATTTAATTTATATTTATTGGAGAGTAAATAGGTTCTATCTTATTTTTTTTCTCAAATACCTTATTTGAGATATGATGTAAGAGCTTAGTAACATTTTAATACGTTCTATTTAAAGCAACTTTTTTTAAAACAAGAAGGGTCACAGATAATGTGTGTGTATGTATGTGTATATATATATATATTTATATACACACATATATATGTATATACAGACTATTCTATATATTCCAAACAATTATGAAAATTGTTAAAACTTACAAAGAATAGTCTATATATATTTATACACACACACACATAAATGGAATGCAAGCAGCCATAAAATAAATTACCATTCAACATGGATGAACTTTAGAATTGCAATAAGAACTAATAAGCTTTATATTTCAATATTCCTGAAAATTTCACCTCTTGCTATTGACAAAAAAGACATAATATATCTTTTCCTAAAATTTTTGAGGTTTATTTAAACACTTAGAATTTTGTACATGGCTTGATTATTCGATGTTTTCTTTTTACATAGGCCATAAATGTTTAGCACTTTTCTTAAATGGTCTTTACACTTTATTGCTCATTAGCTGATTGCCAATGCAACAGCATTTTCTTTTCATCATCATGAGTGACAGAATGTCAAGTGAAGGCATTTTAATACTAATGAAAATGGTCAATTATGTATCTTGATGGTTAATGAACCCATAATCAGCAGTTCTAGAATGTTTATGTGCATTCTATTGATAATCATTAGTACTCTCTGACATCCCAAAATGATTAAGCATATATCTCTTTCTTTATAGATAAAGATATAGATATAGACATAGATATAGATATAGATAGACATAGAAGAAGGCATGGCAACCCACTCCAGCATTCTCTCTTGGAGAATTCCATGAACAGAAAAGCCTGGTGGGCTATAGTCCATAGGGTTGCAAATAGTTGGACACAACTGAAGCGATTTAGCATACATGCATAGATATAGATACAGATATAGACAAATATACAGATATAGATATAAATTTAGATATATCTATAAAATAATCATTATTGGAATTAAAATTCTCATACATTTAATTTATATTTATTGGAGAGTAAATAGGTTCTATCTTATTTTTTTTCTCAAATACCTTATTTGAGATATGATGTAAGAGCTTAGTAACATTTTAATACGTTCTATTTAAAGCAACTTTTTTTAAAACAAGAAGGGTCACAGATAATGTGTGTGTATGTATGTGTATATATATATATATTTATATACACACATATATATGTATATACAGACTATTCTATATATTCCAAACAATTATGAAAATTGTTAAAACTTACAAAGAATAGTCTATATATATTTATACACACACACACATAAATGGAATGCAAGCAGCCATAAAAACAAATGAAACTTGACCATTTGCAACATGGATGAACTTAGAGGGTATTGTGCTAAGAGAAATAAATCAGACAAATATAAGTACTGTTTGATATCACTTATATATGGAAACTAAAAAATAAAACAAACTAGTAAATATAACGAAAAAGAAAGAGACTCACACAAAGAGAACAAACCAGTGGTTACCAGTGGGAAGAAAGTGGGAAGGAGCAGGATAAGGCTAGGGGATTAAGACTTACAGACCACTATGTATAAAATAAGTAAGCTACAAAGATCCAGTGTACAACATAGGGAATATAGCCAATAGTTTATAATAATTATAAATGGAGTAAAACCTTAAAAATTACGAATCATTATGTTGTACACCTGAAAATCTATCATACTGTTCATCAAATATATTTCACTAAATTTAAACAAAATATTTTGAAATTTTAGTTGCCATTAAAAAATTAAGTGCAAGGAAAATTTAAAGGCTATCTTGCATAGATACAAAATTTGGTAGAACTGCTCCAATTATCTGGATTTTTATTTTTTAAAATTTTTATTTGAGATTATGTAAACCTATGAGCTATACTCACTTTCATGAGTTAAGTCTTTTAATAATTTATATAATAAAACTATACTTAGCTATTTAGCATTTATTGCATTTATATTTTGAATATGAAGTATATATTTTTCACATAGTTATATATATATATGTGTGTGTGTGTGTGTGTGTGTGTGTATAGATAGATAGATAGATATACGTAAAGTATTTCATTTTCTTTGCCATTGGTACAGAATTTGGACTTTAGTTTTAGTGTTTTCATGGCTATATGTTTTATTTGCTGTTTAGTTGCTAAGTCATATCCAACTCTTTTGTGACCCCATGAACTTTAGCCCACCAGGCTCCTCTGTTCATGGAATTTTCCAAGAGAGAATACTGGAGTGGGTTGCCATGCCTTCTTCGATGTCTATCTATATCTATATCTATGTCTATATCTATATCTATATCTATATCTATATCTATATCTTTATCCATAAGCAAAGAGATACATGCTTAATCATTTTGGGATGTCAGGCATCAAATCTCCATCTCCTGCATTAGCAAGTGGATTCTTTACCACTGAACCACCAGGGAATTTTATGATTAAACCATACATGTTTATTTCTGTTTATCATAAAATACATGCTCGAGGTTAAGTTTACTGTTTTTCATAAATTGTAAGATAATCATATTAATCTCATATACTGAAATCTTTTCTTCCCTGGTGACTTGGATGGTAAGCAATCTGCCTGGAATGCAGAAGACCTGGGTTGGGAAGATCCCCTGTTGAAAGAAATGGTAACCCACTCCAGTATTCTTTCCTGGAGAATTGAGTGGACAAAGAAGCCTGGAGAGCTACAGTTCATGGGGTAACAAAGAACCAGATATAGATGAGTGACTAATACAACCTATGTGTGTCTGTCTGTGTATATGTGAGTGTGTGTATAAAAATTTATATATGTATTATTTATATATATATCTGAATATAACATAATATCATACCAATTATGACATCATAGCATTAAATATACATTACTATTTACTGATATTATGTGCCATAATATGTTCCAACAAACTTTTTATATCAATTATTTTCTTATGTTCATTTTAACACCAGCATCACATTTCTGTTAATTTTTACAATGTTACTGAGGTTAACTGATATGCAAAATATTACATGTGTTTATGTTTACAACTTGATGAGTATGAACATATACATACAGTCATGATACTATCACCAAAATCAATGTAATATAAACATGTTTGTCACCTCCTAAAAGTTTCCTAGTGTTCCTTTATTTTTGTGGTAATAATGTTTAACATGAGATGTACTCTTTCAACAAATTTTAAGTAAACAACATCTTACTGTTAACTACGGTCACTATGTTATACAATGGATCTCTGGGACTTATTCATCTTGTATATTTGTAACTTTAAAGCAATTGAACAAAAAGCTCCCCATTCCCCTCTTCCTCTGTCTCCAGGTAATGACCACTGTATGTGCTTCAACAAGTTAGACTATACACCATCTCATACCTGTTAGAGTGCCTATTATCAAAAAAACAAAAATGACAAGTGTTAGAATGAACAGAAGTTAGAACTCTTGCATACTGTTGGTAGGAATAAATCTCTATGCATAAAATGTGTAAAAAAAAATGGAGTTTCCCCCTAAATTGAAGTTAGACTACCATATGATCCAGTCATTCCACTTCTGGGTATGATTTTCCCTGCATTAGCAAGTGGATTCTTTACCACTGAACCACCAGGGAATTTTATGATTAAACCATACATGTTTATTTCTGTTTATCATAAAATACATGCTCGAGGTTAAGTTTACTGTTTTTCATAAATTGTAAGATAATCATATTAATCTCATATACTGAAATCTTTTCTTCCCTGGTGACTTGGATGGTAAGCAATCTGCCTGGAATGCAGAAGACCTGGGTTGGGAAGATCCCCTGTTGAAAGAAATGGTAACCCACTCCAGTATTCTTTCCTGGAGAATTGAGTGGACAAAGAAGCCTGGAGAGCTACAGTTCATGGGGTAACAAAGAACCAGATATAGATGAGTGACTAATACAACCTATGTGTGTCTGTCTGTGTATATGTGAGTGTGTGTATAAAAATTTATATATGTATTATTTATATATATATCTGAATATAACATAATATCATACCAATTATGACATCATAGCATTAAATATACATTACTATTTACTGATATTATGTGCCATAATATGTTCCAACAAACTTTTTATATCAATTATTTTCTTATGTTCATTTTAACACCAGCATCACATTTCTGTTAATTTTACAATGTTACTGAGGTTAACTGATATGCAAAATATTACATGTGTTTATGTTTACAACTTGATGAGTATGAACATATACATACAGTCATGATACTATCACCAAAATCAATGTAATATAAACATGTTTGTCACCTCCTAAAAGTTTCCTAGTGTTCCTTTATTTTTGTGGTAATAATGTTTAACATGAGATGTACTCTTTCAACAAATTTTAAGTAAACAACATCTTACTGTTAACTACGGTCACTATGTTATACAATGGATCTCTGGGACTTATTCATCTTGTATATTTGTAACTTTAAAGCAATTGAACAAAAAGCTCCCCATTCCCCTCTTCCTCTGTCTCCAGGTAATGACCACTGTATGTGCTTCAACAAGTTAGACTATACACCATCTCATACCTGTTAGAGTGCCTATTATCAAAAAAACAAAAATGACAAGTGTTAGAATGAACAGAAGTTAGAACTCTTGCATACTGTTGGTAGGAATAAATCTCTATGCATAAAATGTGTAAAAAAAAATGGAGTTTCCCCCTAAATTGAAGTTAGACTACCATATGATCCAGTCATTCCACTTCTGGGTATTGATTCAAAGCAACTGAAATCAGAACTTTGAAAGGCTATGTGCATTCTCATGTTTATTGCCACACAATTCACACAAAAAACATGGAAACATCTCAAATGCCCATCAACAGATAAACTGATGGAGAAAATGTGATATATATATCTTCATGTTTATCTCTTCCTCCATCTATATACCATAAAGTGCTATTCATCTTAGAAGGAAGCCTACCACTGAAAACAACATGGATGGACCTGAAAGACACTATACTAAAGAAGTGTGTCAGCCCCAGGACAAATACAACATAATTCCACACTTCTGTGACTTTATAGCATGTATAAATTGATGCTATCTTTCAAATTAATTATATTTGTCACATTCAATTATTCCTTTGCTGTGAATTACTTCCTAGTATATTATTCTTACCAAAATTGCTTTGCATTCTTTTCATCTTTTCCTTGGTATATGCCGGAATATAAATTTATTTAGCTTTTAACATTATACTTAGATATAGTGCCTATTCCCAAGATGACTTTTATCATCTCTCATCTAATATGTCTTTCTAGAATCTTAATAATTCACCTAACAAATTATTGTATAACCCTCTCCCATTCAATCTGAATGGGCTTTCTAATCACTTGCAATCATCAGAAATTGTCAGAAATTATGTAATACAACTTCCAATGTTGGGTCGTGAAAGTGAAGCTTCTGACTTTTTAGCTGAAATGCTGGGATGCTCATGTTTTTAAATCTTCAAGTAAACAACATCTTACTGTTAACTACGGTCACTATGTTATACAATGGATCTCTGGGACTTATTCATCTTGTATATTTGTAACTTTAAAGCAATTGAACAAAAAGCTCCCCATTCCCCTCTTCCTCTGTCTCCAGGTAATGACCACTGTATGTGCTTCAACAAGTTAGACTATACACCATCTCATACCTGTTAGAGTGCCTATTATCAAAAAAACAAAAATGACAAGTGTTAGAATGAACAGAAGTTAGAACTCTTGCATACTGTTGGTAGGAATAAATCTCTATGCATAAAATGTGTAAAAAAAAATGGAGTTTCCCCCTAAATTGAAGTTAGACTACCATATGATCCAGTCATTCCACTTCTGGGTATTGATTCAAAGCAACTGAAATCAGAACTTTGAAAGGCTATGTGCATTCTCATGTTTATTGCCACACAATTCACACAAAAAACATGGAAACATCTCAAATGCCCATCAACAGATAAACTGATGGAGAAAATGTGATATATATATCTTCATGTTTATCTCTTCCTCCATCTATATACCATAAAGTGCTATTCATCTTAGAAGGAAGCCTACCACTGAAAACAACATGGATGGACCTGAAAGACACTATACTAAAGAAGTGTGTCAGCCCCAGGACAAATACAACATAATTCCACACTTCTGTGACTTTATAGCATGTATAAATTGATGCTATCTTTCAAATTAATTATATTTGTCACATTCAATTATTCCTTTGCTGTGAATTACTTCCTAGTATATTATTCTTACCAAAATTGCTTTGCATTCTTTTCATCTTTTCCTTGGTATATGCCGGAATATAAATTTATTTAGCTTTTAACATTATACTTAGATATAGTGCCTATTCCCAAGATGACTTTTATCATCTCTCATCTAATATGTCTTTCTAGAATCTTAATAATTCACCTAACAAATTATTGTATAACCCTCTCCCATTCAATCTGAATGGGCTTTCTAATCACTTGCAATCATCAGAAATTGTCAGAAATTATGTAATACAACTTCCAATGTTGGGTCGTGAAAGTGAAGCTTCTGACTTTTTAGCTGAAATGCTGGGATGCTCATGTTTTGAAATCTTCAAGTATGATGTACACATTCCAACTGTTATATGCTCTTAGGAAGATCAAATTAGCATTACTTGGAGAAAGACAAGCCAGACTATTCACCCGAGCTCTTCCAGGATCCACACTTCACCAACGCTCCAGCCTTAGTCACTGTTAGATGGCACTTACATAAACCCCAGGACAAAGCCATGCAGGTGAACATTTCCTGAATCCCTTAACCACAAAACCCATGAGAGATGATAAATACCTGTTTTGTTTATGTTATTGAATTTATGCATCAATAGATAACTAGAACAGAAGCATAATAACTGGAATTATGAATCTAATAAAAGAGAAAATTAAAAATTGTGGCATTTGCTTTGAAACTGGACAGTTGATTGGATAAAACTGAGGCTGCTATTGCTGAAGACTAGGGGCCAAAGATGAAAATGTATGACACATTGGACAAAAAGAGACTAAAAAATACCTCAATATTTTCCCAAATTATCAATAATTGTGTAAGAATTTGATATCCTATCTCTGATTATAAGCAATGGGTGGCACCATACATATAGCTTGAACAATTTTAATTATAAATGGCTTTATCGAGATATAATTTGCTTACTGTAAAATTCACTCACATGCAAAATTTAATACTTTTAGTGTATTTACAAACAAAATTTGCAAAATCTAATTTTAGAACATTTTTCTCACCCCAAACTAAATCCTGTTAGCACTCACTGCTCATTTCCTTCCTCATTAATGTACTTCTAATATCTGCAGGTTTGACTATTCTAAACATTTCATATAAATAGAACAATAAAATGTGTGATTTTTGCAATATTTTTACTTAGAACTTTTTGATGTTCATCCATGTTGTACTATGTATCAGTTTTTCATTCATTTCTTTTTTTTTTTTTTTTTTCAGATTTGCTCACCACTTTTACTCGGTTAAGAGTCAGCGAATTATAGTGCACGGGCCAAATCAAGTCCCTGATCTAGGACCAGTTTCTTCCTTTATTTTCACAATCACAAGCTTTCTTATTTTGCTTTTTTGATTTTACAGAGTTTTGTTGTTTACAGATATGTATAATACCAGCTTAGTCATATGTATATACCATTCCCCCCCATCCCACCCCTCTAGGGCAACACGTTCATTTTTTAACACTAAAAAATTCACTGTATAGATCTACCACATTTTTTCCCCATTGTTAAACAGAGGAATTTTGGTTATTTCTACTTTAAGGCTATTACATTAATAAATGAATCAACAAATGTTTATAAGTATTGGGTGGAGGTCTATGTTTATTTCTTATATGTATACAGCTATGAATGGAACTGCAGGGTTGGATGGTAATTCTATGCTTATCTTTTTGAGGAGAATTTTTCTGAAGTGGCTACTTCATTTTACCGTATCAGCTACAATTTGTAAAAGTTGCAATTTTTCCATTTCCTCATTAAATCAAGAAGTGTGAGCCCTCCAACTTGTTTCTTTCTTTTTTTTTTTGTTTCCCTAGACTTGCTTTGGATAGTCTGGGTATATTGAGTTTATAAATAAATTTGAGGGTCAGCTGTTGATATCTGCCAAAAATTTTAAAAATAATATCAGAAGGAAGACAAGAAGGGAGAAGGGAAAATGATTTTATAGGAACTGAATCTGTAGACCCACTGTTTAGAAATCTGTAGACCCGAAAGTTTAGAAATGGGCCCTCAATCTATGAGTGTTGGGGTTTTTCACCCTTCAGAAGTAGGATGAAAAAATAGGAAAGTGAAGTGGCAGCTTCCCCTATTAAGGATATACACTGTTCTAAGTTGCCAGTGTTGTTCAAAGTTTGGTTACTTGACTTCATCTACTACAAATGAGACTGGGAAATGCAGGCTTGTGTTTGGTTTCCATTACTGGCAGTTTATTAACCTAAAAACTGGGTTTCTGTGATTAAAGTAGAAGAATATATATTCATACTGTATATTCAGAGTTTCTGACTCCTTCTGAGTAGTACTGTTTCAAGGAATCAGGAAAGGAAATTAGAATCATCTTCATCTGGATTATTTTTTAGAAAAGCCAACATAGTGTTGTATTACTCAGGTGTGTCTGGAAGTAATAACAAGAGTCAGCGAATTATAGTGCACGGGCCAAATCAAGTCCCTGATCTAGGACCAGTTTCTTCCTTTATTTTCACAATCACAAGCTTTCTTATTTTGCTTTTTTGATTTTACAGAGTTTTGTTGTTTACAGATATGTATAATACCAGCTTAGTCATATGTATATACCATTCCCCCCCATCCCACCCCTCTAGGGCAACACGTTCATTTTTTAACACTAAAAAATTCACTGTATAGATCTACCACATTTTTTCCCCATTGTTAAACAGAGGAATTTTGGTTATTTCTACTTTAAGGCTATTACATTAATAAATGAATCAACAAATGTTTATAAGTATTGGGTGGAGGTCTATGTTTATTTCTTATATGTATACAGCTATGAATGGAACTGCAGGGTTGGATGGTAATTCTATGCTTATCTTTTTGAGGAGAATTTTTCTGAAGTGGCTACTTCATTTTACCGTATCAGCTACAATTTGTAAAAGTTGCAATTTTTCCATTTCCTCATTAAATCAAGAAGTGTGAGCCCTCCAACTTGTTTCTTTCTTTTTTTTTTTGTTTCCCTAGACTTGCTTTGGATAGTCTGGGTATATTGAGTTTATAAATAAATTTGAGGGTCAGCTGTTGATATCTGCCAAAAATTTTAAAAATAATATCAGAAGGAAGACAAGAAGGGAGAAGGGAAAATGATTTTATAGGAACTGAATCTGTAGACCCACTGTTTAGAAATCTGTAGACCCGAAAGTTTAGAAATGGGCCCCTCAATCTATGAGTGTTGGGGGTTTTTCACCCTTCAGAAGTAGGATGAAAAAATAGGAAAGTGAAGTGGCAGCTTCCCCTATTAAGGATATACACTGTTCTAAGTTGCCAGTGTTGTTCAAAGTTTGGTTACTTGACTTCATCTACTACAAATGAGACTGGGAAATGCAGGCTTGTGTTTGGTTTCCATTACTGGCAGTTTATTAACCTAAAAACTGGGTTTCTGTGATTAAAGTAGAAGAATATATATTCATACTGTATATTCAGAGTTTCTGACTCCTTCTGAGTAGTACTGTTTCAAGGAATCAGGAAAGGAAATTAGAATCATCTTCATCTGGATTATTTTTTAGAAAAGCCAACATAGTGTTGTATTACTCAGGTGTGTCTGGAAGTAATAACTGTTAAAAGGCATCATTAAACTATTCTTTCCTACCTTTTATTACATTTCCTGAATGCATCCTTGGTATATGTTAAAGGATTCTTTCTTGTTGTTTAGAAATATTTAACATTGCCTTCATACTTTCCTAGCAAAATAATTGGCTTTATTGAATTTTATGAAATAATAAATCAAATTTAGTTGCCTGTTTAGCTTTATATTCTACTTAAGATAGCTGTGATTTTGTTTGCAAATATATAGAGACAGTAAATAAATGCATCATAGTTATGTTATAATTATATTACAAAACATTTCATTGAAAAGTAGGAAACGTGGAGTTTCCATAGCTGTGCCTTGGAGAGGAACATGAAAATGACAGATTTAATTTTGGTTATGCTGAGTTTGAGATATTGATAATAGATTTATTTGGAACAAATAAATATGGAACAAATATTTGCAATAGAAAATTGAGGCTCAAAATAAATGAGATTTTAGAAAAGCAGATAGCTGCTCTAAATAATTTTAAATCTCTTGATTTTTGTGAATTATATCTTAAGATACTAAAAGGACAGGAACTTGAGCCTGGTACCCTTTTTAGAGACAGGAATAGGTTATTCAATTGGAAGAACCACAAGTTAATATGAAATACACGAGGTGGTGACTTCACAAAGGAGAAAAATGTAGCTTATAAGACAATTCATCCCAGGGAAGGGTATCAGGTCCATTGTTTAAAGGACACATTTTGCATCTCTAAAGATGTAATTAGAATCTTGAATCTTAAAAAGAAAAGGGATTATCAATAAGAAGAGTAAGAACAATAAGAGTTCCAAGAGTACATTATTTAGGGGGTAGAATCACAGGGGAAGTGAAACACCAGCAGCACTGGCACTGGGGAGAGTCCAGGAAGAGAGTCTGGAAACACCCTGGGTCTCAGACACACTTCTGAGATGAAACAGCAGCTGGCCTCCTCGGGAAACGTGTTTTTTCCTTGTCACTAAACACAATTGGGCTAAGTGGAAATAACATGCTTTTGCTTACTGGCATGAGCTGTTTCTTGAGTAATAAATCCCAGTTTTCACTCAGCAAAATTTAGTACATCCTTTGGGAGAAGTCAGGGCCTCTTTCCCCCATGAAGGATTATTTAACCTCAACCTGGGAGATCACCTTTACCACTCTCAGTACTACACTTGGGACTTTTCTTTCTTTCTTATTTTTTTTTTTTTTTTAAGAACTTGCCCATTTGCTTGGCTATTTGTTTATTTTGATCACACTCACTTGCACACTCACTTGCAGTCCATAGATTTATTTAGAGGGCAAAGAATTTTGACTCTTTTCTTTTTTCTTGCCAGTAGCTTGAAAAAGTACTTTGTTGCTAGTACTTTGCTAATGAAGAAGTATGGAATGTGAAAAAACAAACATTTTAGATAAAAAAAAAAATCAGAAGACACTGAAATGTAAGAACTGGATATATTAGGATAAAATATCAACAATTTAGGTTCATATGCACAAGTACACAAAATACTAAAAACACAAAAACTGAGGAAATATATTCCTTTATTGTAGTGATTATGAAAAACAAAAGAATATTTACTGATTTTAATCTTAATATATTCCAACTGTATAAAGTGAATATTGTGATTATAGAAGTATGTCCATTGAAATTGTCTCACTCATCAATATAATATACTTTAGTCAGTATATGCCAATTGTTCAACATTTTATTTTGTATTTTGAATTAGAATTACATTCATTTAGTATAAAAGGATGTCAACAGTGAAAAGACTTCCTGAATCGCAGTCTCTCACTTTCTTAGTTTCCATCCTTCCCAAACTCTTCTGAGAGTTTTAAGGATAAAAAAGAAAATGTTACCATAGATTAACTATACCACTGTTTTGTTTATATACAACTTGCCTGTTTTTAATTAAAATATACTTTAGAAATATTCATATCTTAATACATAAAATCTTCATTATTTTTACTGTTGCTTAATATTCTTTTAGATAGATGGTCTGAATTCTACTCAATACCATACTAAAGAACATTTTGTTTCCAATGATTCAAAGTTGTAAATGGTAATTTATTAAAAAATATTGTAAGTATTATGTTTCACATAATCACATATGTGATGTCACAAATTCATGTAGGACACTCTCAGATACGCATTTTTTGAGCCACAGAGTATATGGGAACATTTTTAACTGTAACGTACATTATTAAACTGTCATCTTAGTACCTCATACTTTAAATATATATTAATGCAATGCACATATCTTTCTATATTCAACTAATTTATTGGTCATTTATAATCGTTCTATAGAAGCTTCCAACTTAGTAGAGAAAGTACTATTTTGTTGTGATATGAGTTATCAAATTTTTGTCTTTTGCTACTTGCATTTTAATGGTAAATATACATACATGTATATTTCAGCTAGGCAAAATTTTAGTTAATTTTGGTAGATATGTTCTGTTTTTCAATCTTTCCTTAGGTGCTTCTATACTGTGTCCTGGTTTTAATAGCAGACTGTCTCTAATTAGAAAGAAAGCTGTGTCTTCCTCCAGTACTTCTGCTTCGTTGTTTCTATCTAGATTTTTGGTCCATGTGGAATTCATTACCTTGTTGTATAGTTTGAGTGATATTTCCAACATTTTTCTCTAAACCATTATTCCACTTTTCCAGTAGCGTTTAGTCAATTGTCTCTCCCCGCCTCAGTGTTTGTAGACATTACAGTTGGCTGAGGCGACTGACACTCACTGGATAGTCCAAATGTCTTCTTATATATTCCTGTCAGCTTTGCTTTGCTATTTACACATCTAGGGCCAGATGTGTCTTTGTGTCTAAAGAGCAATAGACACAATGGTTATCTTACCATTTTCAGTAGGAGGTAGTTGAAATCTGAAATTACTCATCTATCTCTCCTTTCTCATTTCATTCTGACTTCCAGAGCCACATGTATCAGGTTTTAGTTCCAAGGTAGTCAGGCCTCCTTATTTACCTTGACATCTATCTGAGTAAGGAGGCATAACTGAATTTTACCAGTCCAAGCTGGCCATATCATATAAGCAAGAGGCAAACCACTGAAGTTTGGAGGTTAGTAACAGCAATACAGTCTCTCCTATCAGGAATATTAAGCTCAATCTATCATATATTCTTTAAGTAAAAAAAGTTTTCAACAAAATGGTAATTTATTAAAAATATTGTAAGTATTATGTTTCACATATGTGATGTCACAAATTCATGTAGGACACTCTCAGATACGCATTTTTTGAGCCACAGAGTATATGGGAACATTTTTAACTGTAACGTACATTATTAAACTGTCATCTTAGTACCTCATACTTTAAATATATATTAATGCAATGCACATATCTTTCTATATTCAACTAATTTATTGGTCATTTATAATCGTTCTATAGAAGCTTCCAACTTAGTAGAGAAAGTACTATTTTGTTGTGATATGAGTTATCAAATTTTTGTCTTTTGCTACTTGCATTTTAATGGTAAATATACATACATGTATATTTCAGCTAGGCAAAATTTTAGTTAATTTTGGTAGATATGTTCTGTTTTTCAATCTTTCCTTAGGTGCTTCTATACTGTGTCCTGGTTTTAATAGCAGACTGTCTCTAATTAGAAAGAAAGCTGTGTCTTCCTCCAGTACTTCTGCTTCGTTGTTTCTATCTAGATTTTTGGTCCATGTGGAATTCATTACCTTGTTGTATAGTTTGAGTGATATTTCCAACATTTTTCTCTAAACCATTATTCCACTTTTCCAGTAGCGTTTAGTCAATTGTCTCTCCCCGCCTCAGTGTTTGTAGACATTACAGTTGGCTGAGGCGACTGACACTCACTGGATAGTCCAAATGTCTTCTTATATATTCCTGTCAGCTTTGCTTTGCTATTTACACATCTAGGGCCAGATGTGTCTTTGTGTCTAAAGAGCAATAGACACAATGGTTATCTTACCATTTTCAGTAGGAGGTAGTTGAAATCTGAAATTACTCATCTATCTCTCCTTTCTCATTTCATTCTGACTTCCAGAGCCACATGTATCAGGTTTTAGTTCCAAGGTAGTCAGGCCTCCTTATTTACCTTGACATCTATCTGAGTAAGGAGGCATAACTGAATTTTACCAGTCCAAGCTGGCCATATCATATAAGCAAGAGGCAAACCACTGAAGTTTGGAGGTTAGTAACAGCAATACAGTCTCTCCTATCAGGAATATTAAGCTCAATCTATCATATATTAAAAACCTACTGATATTTGGATCTTTTTATAGATGTTTGTTACTTTCTATTTATCTGTGAGAAAAGAAATACAAAAATTAGCCTGGAGATGCATCTCCTGCTTCTTAAATGGCTTAACAGAAAACTTGGGGGCAGGTTAGTTCTAAGTAGGAAAATACTAAAAAGCACAGAATTCTGGAGTGTTTTCAACAAAACTGTTTTTTTTTTTTTTTTCAATCAGGGAGCTAGAATTTGGAAGGTTTTAGATATTTATCAATTTCCAAGAGGTTTTTGAAAAATAGTATTTGGTCACACTGATGTTATTAATGCACAAGACTATAAAAGTATTTCCTTTATAATAAAAATGTCTCATTTGAGATTGAAGACCACCATCATTAATATAAATCTTGAGTATTTTAAATATCCTTTTTTTATATATAGAATGGTTCTAAGTAAATCATGGATTAACATTTAGATTATTCTTTTATACATGATTATAATGAATTGATTTAACCAATTTTGGACAGTTTTTGCATTCATACCCCAAATTCACACTTTGAATTATGTCAGATATTTGTAAAATATAAATCTGCATATAAATATGGGCTACTAATAATTTGTTCTCTTAACAAAATAAATAAAGAAATAAACCAACTATGATACAAGGTGAATGTCTTTAAATCTATAACTTAGAGTACTTGTTTTTACCTGATTTATATTGTGAAAACTTTAACAATTGAATGTAAGGTAGGCCAGTTTACAAATGAGGGTAAAAACTCAAAATATTGTACTAATTGTACAATATTTTATACAGTACACTGTCCATGGGATTTCCCAAGCAAGAATACTAGAGCAGGTTGCCATTTCTTTCTGCACACTATCTTCCCAACCCAGGAATCAAATTCAAGTCTCCTGCATCTCTTGCGTTGGCAGGTGAATTCTTTACCACTGAGCCACCTGGGAAACTCCACAAAGTTCACAGATCCTATTAAATCCATAAGATAGGGTCCCTGCCTCACTTTCGCCACCTGTAAAGTTAGGATAGCCAGAGATATTTCTTGCAAGTATTTTGAAATGCCATGACACAACAAATAATGTTTGAAATAAATATAATTATAGCTACTTTAAACGCTGTAGCCTGCCAGGCTCCTCCAACACTGGGATTTTCCAGGGAAGAATACCAGAGTGTGTTGTCATTTCCTCCTCCAGGGGATCTTCCTGAACCAGGCATCAAACCCAAGTCTCCCTCACTGCATGCAGACTCTTTACTGTCTGAACCACCAAGGAATCCCTACTTTAAAAATGAATTAAATCAAATAATATCTATATCCATATATAAATTCTTTCAAAGAGAATCTCTGGGACACGACAATAATTATTACTGCTGTTTTAACAGTAAAAATTTTATAAGCAGTGTATATGAACTGACTCACATTTTTAGTATAAGCACAGATTTAATATAATAACTCTAATTTTTAAGTTTTTAGGTGTATTATAGGTGCATACTTTAAAAACATATCCAAAGGTTGAAAGGTATGAAAATGTCAATTATTTTTCTTCTCTATCTTTTGTTTGTTGTATTTTATGAGGCTGAATATTGAGAGATTAACATGTAATGTATAAATCCATTCACGCTGTCCAGATTGTTTGGTTTTCCTTCACCCTCAGTACTGTCTAGTAACACTGATTTCATTCAAAACCAAATAACAGACTGGCCATCTTTCCTCTTTATCTTCATTTTTAAATTTTATTTATCTATTTATTTAAATTAACGGGTGACTGCTTTGTAATATTGGTTTGATTCCTGTCATACATCAACATGAATTAACTATAGTTAGACACATGTCCGCTCCCTCTTGAATCGTCCTCCTCCTTGAGACCATTCTTATCCTTCTAGGTTTTTACAGAGCCCCAGCTTGAGTTCCCTGAGCCACACAGCAGATTCCCATTGGCCTGTATTTACATATGTTAGCGCACCTGCTTCCATGCTACTCTCTCTACTCATCTCCCTCTCTCCTCTTCTCCCTGCTCTTGTCATAAGTCTGGTATCTGTGGCCGTGTCTCCATTTCTGCTCTGTGACCAGATTCATCAGTACCATCCTTCTTGATTCCATATATGTGTGTTAATATACAATAGTTGTTTCCCTTTTTCTGACTTATTTCTCTCTGTATAATAAGCTTTAAGTTCATCTACCTCATTAGAACTGTCTCAAATGTACTCCTCTTTAAGGCTGAGTAGTCTCTCAAGCACAGATCTTCATGCTAGGGTGAATGGGAGACAAGAAGAGTAGACAAATCAAGCTGTAGCTTTTAGAAGGTTAAACAATGATTTGGAGGCCATGAAAAGTTTTGCATCTCTTCTTCTAAGTCTGGTGGTTGAGAATCATTAGTACATATATGAAATGTGAAACTGTTCAAAAAAAATATGAAATAAGTACTTATATAGTCTTCCATATATTTTTTAAGAATTTGGACACGACAATAATTATTACTGCTGTTTTAACAGTAAAATTTTATAAGCTGTGTATATGAACTGACTCACATTTTTAGTATAAGCACAGATTTAATATAATAACTCTAATTTTTAAGTTTTTAGGTGTATTATAGGTGCATACTTTAAAAACATATCCAAAGGTTGAAAGGTATGAAAATGTCAATTATTTTTCTTCTCTATCTTTTGTTTGTTGTATTTTATGAGGCTGAATATTGAGAGATTAACATGTAATGTATAAATCCATTCACGCTGTCCAGATTGTTTGGTTTTCCTTCACCCTCAGTACTGTCTAGTAACACTGATTTCATTCAAAACCAAATAACAGACTGGCCATCTTTCCTCTTTATCTTCATTTTTAAATTTTATTTATCTATTTATTTAAATTAACGGGTGACTGCTTTGTAATATTGGTTTGATTCCTGTCATACATCAACATGAATTAACTATAGTTAGACACATGTCCGCTCCCTCTTGAATCGTCCTCCTCCTTGAGACCATTCTTATCCTTCTAGGTTTTTACAGAGCCCCAGCTTGAGTTCCCTGAGCCACACAGCAGATTCCCATTGGCCTGTATTTACATATGTTAGCGCACCTGCTTCCATGCTACTCTCTCTACTCATCTCCCTCTCCTCTTCTCCCTGCTCTTGTCATAAGTCTGGTATCTGTGGCCGTGTCTCCATTTCTGCTCTGTGACCAGATTCATCAGTACCATCCTTCTTGATTCCATATATGTGTGTTAATATACAATAGTTGTTTCCCTTTTTCTGACTTATTTCTCTCTGTATAATAAGCTTTAAGTTCATCTACCTCATTAGAACTGTCTCAAATGTACTCCTCTTTAAGGCTGAGTAGTCTCTCAAGCACAGATCTTCATGCTAGGGTGAATGGGAGACAAGAAGAGTAGACAAATCAAGCTGTAGCTTTTAGAAGGTTAAACAATGATTTGGAGGCCATGAAAAGTTTTGCATCTCTTCTTCTAAGTCTGGTGGTTGAGAATCATTAGTACATATATGAAATGTGAAACTGTTCATATATAAGTTTTATGTTGTTTTAAAATTATAATAGGTATGAATGCTTTATAATAAGATATCCTTTATATAGTCTTCCAAAATAGTGATTTATAATGATGGCTAATACTATTAAGAGAAAAATAAATCATGTTCTTCTGTTTGATGTCTGTCTTTGTCTGGCTTCTTTATGTGGCTTTTACTGTTTATTCCAAAATTTAGCCATGGCCAGCAGTTTTAGGTTGATTTGATTTACAGTGTCATATAATTGTTGAACTCTCGCCAACCATTATAAGATTCATCTTGTGCCTGTTCTCTTAATTTGTTCAGGAAATTAGTTGGCATGAGTTTCTCCTCTCTGTTCTTATTTGATAATTTTCCAGATTCATCAACTAAGGTTTTGCCTGAATTTTACTAAGTCCACTTCACTTTTTTCTTTTGATTTTTATGAACTTTATAACTATCCTGTGAAATGTTCTACATCTAACTCTACTTAATTATCTGGAAGAAATTAAAAGTGTGAAAGATTAAGTTATAGATTTGAATGCTGCTTCCACTGAAGGCTAATGATCATGTTTTAAATTTTTTATTTGATTTCATAGGTGTTTTATCTTACAATACTTTAATTATTTTATATATTATATATTGCATTATAAAATTAGTATAAAATATATACCTTGCATGTAATATATATTTCATTTTCACCTATCTACAAGCTGTTTTTAATCACTTTAATTTTAAAGTAATACTTCCTGTCTCAAAACTTTTTTCAGTTTGCACAATTGCAAATCTTTAATATACCATACAGTCTTCCTCAATTTATATGGAATATCTCTGAGTTATGCATGAACTCAGATTAATATTTTACTTATTTTTCATCAATTTTTCTCCTGGGATAAAAACATGTCATACACATTCTAATTCTATAAACATATATACATAGAAGTTTTTATATTAAATTGATTTATAAAATATTACCTCAGGATTACTCTTTTCTATTAATCCTTTTCTCATTCACAAATAAGTGTTACTATTTTCTCATATCAACAGACATTTTCTATATATTCCTGTTTTGATGCTGGCCTTGACTTAGTCACTTAATAGTGTACAATGAAAATATAACTGTCAAAGTGACTATTATTTCTAGTATGACTGTAGAAGATAAACTCTAGACAAAATTTACTCTTAATATTAACTTATAATTAAGAAATAATTTTAAAATGAAAAATATCAAAACTGTATATTAATTTTGAATTTTTCTTCACGAGTTAGTACTAGTTAAAATTTAGCCATGGCCAGCAGTTTTAGGTTGATTTGATTTACAGTGTCATATAATTGTTGAACTCTCGCCAACCATTATAAGATTCATCTTGTGCCTGTTCTCTTAATTTGTTCAGGAAATTAGTTGGCATGAGTTTCTCCTCTCTGTTCTTATTTGATAATTTTCCAGATTCATCAACTAAGGTTTTGCCTGAATTTTACTAAGTCCACTTCACTTTTTTCTTTTGATTTTTATGAACTTTATAACTATCCTGTGAAATGTTCTACATCTAACTCTACTTAATTATCTGGAAGAAATTAAAAGTGTGAAAGATTAAGTTATAGATTTGAATGCTGCTTCCACTGAAGGCTAATGATCATGTTTTAAATTTTTTATTTGATTTCATAGGTGTTTTATCTTACAATACTTTAATTATTTTATATATTATATATTGCATTATAAAATTAGTATAAAATATATACCTTGCATGTAATATATATTTCATTTTCACCTATCTACAAGCTGTTTTTAATCACTTTAATTTTAAAGTAATACTTCCTGTCTCAAAACTTTTTTCAGTTTGCACAATTGCAAATCTTTAATATACCATACAGTCTTCCTCAATTTATATGGAATATCTCTGAGTTATGCATGAACTCAGATTAATATTTTACTTATTTTTCATCAATTTTTCTCCTGGGATAAAAACATGTCATACACATTCTAATTCTATAAACATATATACATAGAAGTTTTTATATTAAATTGATTTATAAAATATTACCTCAGGATTACTCTTTTCTATTAATCCTTTTCTCATTCACAAATAAGTGTTACTATTTTCTCATATCAACAGACATTTTCTATATATTCCTGTTTTGATGCTGGCCTTGACTTAGTCACTTAATAGTGTACAATGAAAATATAACTGTCAAAGTGACTATTATTTCTAGTATGACTGTAGAAGATAAACTCTAGACAAAATTTACTCTTAATATTAACTTATAATTAAGAAATAATTTTAAAATGAAAAATATCAAAACTGTATATTAATTTTGAATTTTTCTTCACGAGTTAGTTCTAGTTAAAACTAATAGATGGCAGAAGTTAAAACTTCACAGCCTAGAGTAAAAAGGGTTCCTTCTAATGTTGGCTCTATCATTCTTCAGCATTGCATTCATTCTTTGTCTTAATTTCTCTCTCAGCAAAAAAAGAACAGTAATAGAATTGCAAAAGGGTCATTGCAAGAACAAACTGAAGTAATACATGTGAAATGTTGATATTGGTACCTGGTACCTAGTTAGTATTCAGGGAATCATACTATGCCTATCAGTTATTACTAATAAATTATTACTATTCCTTGGATGGTATTAGAACAAAAGAGATTACTTGGTACAAATATTAAAAGACCACCAATTTTGATAGTCTGATACATTAACCACACAATAAAAATGTAGGTATTACTGCAGGAACTGTTAGTTTTAAGTTAACACAATTTCTTCCTTAGAGATGACCTATAAACATTCAAGTTCTCACAGTTTCAGTTCTCCTGTGCATCATGTCTAGTACACAGATAGACATTGCCCAGATTTCTTTGTCTAATGTTTACTATGCTTGTCTCTTATTATTTTAAAATTTCATCATACATTTATTTCTTGGATGGATAAATTCATTTATTCATATTCTAGCAAAACTTTGCTGATCCAAGAACCACTTTGTCTCTTTTGACTTACATACCACTTAAAAGTAGCTTATGCACATCTCTGAACAGGCAAATTTCCTGACTTTGTGGGCATCTGGTGCTATGGGCTTTAACCTAATTTCAGGATGAAAAGAGACTTTGACCATATATCACTTTTTTCTTTTGGTAAAACAATCATTCAAGGAATTAAGAGTCTATCTACTGTTTGGCTTCAAAATAAATATAAATCTAGATGAGTTCATAAGGAATCATAAGAGTTATCAGAGTAGAAGGGAGGAAAGGTGACATAGCTTCAGAATGATGGTATTCCCAACGAGAGGGTTCTAAACTCATCTTCTCTTGTCTTTTGACCACTTGCTGCTGGGATCTGAAATAAGACTGGCTCCAAAGCCCAGTTTGTTAAAGCCTTGCTTATTTCCTTCGCTAATAAAATCTTACAGATCTTTGGAAAAATCGTATAAAGGATGCATTAATAAATGACTTTCAGTGTTCTGTGGTGACCTAAATGGGAAGGAAATATAAAAAAGAGGGGTTGTCTGTATAGGTACAACTGATTCACTTGGCTGCAAAGTAGAAGCTAACACAACATTGTAAAGCAACTATACTCCAATAAAAATTTAAAAAGTAAATAAATGACTTTCCCAAATCAGTGATTCAGAAGATAACAATTAACAAAATGAAGATTATAACAAAGGTGACAGTAAAACTAATAACCAAATTACTTCCTTGATTATAAATCTTGGTCATTGAATTTTCCAGAAAACCATCAATATCTCTTAGCACTATATTCATTTTGCTAAGTAATTGAATTTATGTCATTTTTTTAACAAAATAACAATTATTTTTCTCTATACACGCATGGTTATATCTTCTTTATTCATTCCTAAATTAACCTAATTTAGTTAGTTACTTCTCTCTTATATCTTTGATCTCTGCAACCTCTCTATATTTTATTTAAGGTTTATTTAAATTTACAATAGTTGTTCATTTATTTATTTTAAACAAACCAGTTTGGGATTCACTTATATCCATAATATAATTTGCTTTTTTTTTTTCCTTTTCCCCATCATGCCTCTTTTATTTATATTTACTCTCATTCATCTTTTTATTTTTTGTCATATGTGGGCCTGCTGTTGCTGTGGTCCTCTCTCACCGCAGAGCACTTTGTCTGGACGCATGTGCTCCAGAGCACTGGCTCATAATTGGACATACCACTCCAGCCTCTCTGTCACACATGGTATCCTCCCAGATCAAACCAGTGCCCCCTGCACTGCAAGGCAGACTCTACCCACTGGACCAGCAGGGCCCCTTTTTTTAATTGGATTGACCATATATCACTTTTCTTTTGGTAAAACAATCATTCAAGGAATTAAGAGTCTATCTACTGTTTGGCTTCAAAATAAATATAAATCTAGATGAGTTCATAAGGAATCATAAGAGTTATCAGAGTAGAAGGGAGGAAAGGTGACATAGCTTCAGAATGATGGTATTCCCAACGAGAGGGTTCTAAACTCATCTTCTCTTGTCTTTTGACCACTTGCTGCTGGGATCTGAAATAAGACTGGCTCCAAAGCCCAGTTTGTTAAAGCCTTGCTTATTTCCTTCGCTAATAAAATCTTACAGATCTTTGGAAAAATCGTATAAAGGATGCATTAATAAATGACTTTCAGTGTTCTGTGGTGACCTAAATGGGAAGGAAATATAAAAAAGAGGGGTTGTCTGTATAGGTACAACTGATTCACTTGGCTGCAAAGTAGAAGCTAACACAACATTGTAAAGCAACTATACTCCAATAAAAATTTAAAAAGTAAATAAATGACTTTCCCAAATCAGTGATTCAGAAGATAACAATTAACAAAATGAAGATTATAACAAAGGTGACAGTAAAACTAATAACCAAATTACTTCCTTGATTATAAATCTTGGTCATTGAATTTTCCAGAAAACCATCAATATCTCTTAGCACTATATTCATTTTGCTAAGTAATTGAATTTATGTCATTTTTTTAACAAAATAACAATTATTTTTCTCTATACACGCATGGTTATATCTTCTTTATTCATTCCTAAATTAACCTAATTTAGTTAGTTACTTCTCTCTTATATCTTTGATCTCTGCAACCTCTCTATATTTTATTTAAGGTTTATTTAAATTTACAATAGTTGTTCATTTATTTATTTTAAACAAACCAGTTTGGGATTCACTTATATCCATAATATAATTTGCTTTTTTTTTTTCCTTTTCCCCATCATGCCTCTTTTATTTATATTTACTCTCATTCATCTTTTTATTTTTTGTCATATGTGGGCCTGCTGTTGCTGTGGTCCTCTCTCACCGCAGAGCACTTTGTCTGGACGCATGTGCTCCAGAGCACTGGCTCATAATTGGACATACCACTCCAGCCTCTCTGTCACACATGGTATCCTCCCAGATCAAACCAGTGCCCCCTGCACTGCAAGGCAGACTCTACCCACTGGACCAGCAGGGAAGCCCCTATTTTTGAGTTTTTGACAATTTTTTTTTCAGCTTTTAGATTTAATAATTTACATTTCTAGAAAGCTTCAAGTTTAACATTATTTTCCTAACATTTTTAAAGTTTAGTAAAACATCTCTTTTCTTTTTTCTTAAACAATAACGTTATTGAAAGCTAAGCTTTTTCCTCTGAGCAAAATTTCCCATAGGCTTTCATTTAAGTGTTTCACTTTTCACTGGTTTCTCTAGATATTATAATTTCACATCAAATTTCTTCTAACAGAAGGATTATCTAAACATATTTAATTTCTAAGTTTATAACTTATAATACTTTGTATTAATATCTAATTTAATTCAGCTTATGTAATGTGGATTTTAAAATGTCTAACTTTCAATATTTAACAGATTTTTCCTTGAAGTCAGTTTTAAGAATTTTTTTGGGGGGGGGGCAGGGGTCAGGTTGGGGAGGGAGGGGAGCGGGCTGGCCACTTCTATTGGTCTTTCATTTCTCTATTTTCATCCGTCTTTGTTCCTTGGCTCCTGTGGGCCTCCCATCGTGGTGGCGTCTGTCGTTGCAGAGCGCTGACTGTGGGCGCATGCGCCCCAGAGCTCTGGCTTGGTAATTGGACACATCGGTCCAGCCGCTCCGTGGCACGTGGGATCTTCCAAGGTCAGGGATCAAACCAGCGCCCCTTGCACTGCAAGGCGGTGTCCTTACCCACTGGACCACCAGGGGAAGCCCAAGAATTATTATTATTATTTTTTGGTCTCTCATTTATTTCCATCTTTATTCTTTGGCCTGTGTGGGCTTCTCATCACAACGGCCTCTTTTTATGCAGAGCACTGGCTCTGCGCACACACGCTCCAGAGCTCCTGCTCAGTAGTTGGACACATCGGTCTGGCCACTCCGCGGCATGTGGGATCATCCCAGGCCAGGGATCGACCTGACGCCCCTTGCACTGCAAGGTGGTGTCCTTACTCACTGAACCACCAGGGAAACCCCAATTTTAAGAATTTTATCTGAAAATATTTCTAAGAAATACCAATTACACGTCTGACATTATGTCTAAATTTAAGAGAGGTATTACTACTTTGCTTTGCTGTTTTTAATTTTCCTTTGGATTTCCTTTTATTTTTAGTATTATATTAATGCAACATAACTGTATTCACTTCAATGCAATATTTTTCTGAGATAACTCAAGTACTTCTATTTGTATGCTATATATTAATTTACTACTAATATTTTTTCTATTTTAAAAATGTTTACTAACAATGGATAACTAATAATAATACAATATCTCAATTATGAATGCATTTAACTTGCATTAAAAAGTTGGTTTTTCAATTGAGAGGCAAAGGTCACATGATAATCTCAATAGATGCAGAAAAAGCCTTTGACAAAATATAACACCCATTTATGATAAAAACTCTTCAAAAAATGGGCATAGAAGGAACCTATCGCAACATAGTGAAAGCCATATATGAGACGCCCACAGCGAACATTATCCTCAATGGTGAAAAACTGAAAGCATTCCCCCTAAGATCAGGAACAAGACAAAGGTGTCCACTTTCACCACTATTATTCAACACAGTCCTAGAGGTTCTAGCAACAGCAGTAAGAGAAAAAAAAGGAAAGAAAAAAAGAAATCCAGATTGGAAAGGAAGAAGTATAACTCTCTCTATTTGCAGACGACATGATATTATACATAGAAAACCCCAAAGACACTATTACAAAACTACTAGAGCTAATCAATGAATTCAGCAAAGTTGCGGGATACAAAATCAATATCACTCACATTCCTATAAAGAAACAATGAAAAATCAGAAAATGAAATTAAAGATGCAATCCTCTTCACCATTGCAACCAAAAGAATAAAATACCTAGGAAGAAACCTACCTAAAGAAACAAAAGAACTGTACACAGAAAATTACAAGACACTCATGAAAGAAATCAAAGACTTAAACAGATGGAGACGTATTCCATGTTCCTGGGTCAGAAGAATCAATATTGTGAAAAGGATCATGCGGGGACCTTCCGCAGAAAGGGAAGGCAGCGGGATTGCAATCCCCGGCTGAACCGGGAGATCTTGGAGAAAGGCAAATCTTGGCTGCTCGCCCCGCAGCCCCCTGGCTCAGGCAGGGGACAGTCAGACGTAACAAGGGTTCCATCAAAGTAGTTCCGCTTTATTGAAGAAGATCCACAGCTGTTATAGCCAAGTGAAGGGGGTTTTGCACGGGACTTCCTATAGATTACAGCAATCAAGCTAAAGGCCAAGCAATCATTCACGAGCGCGGAAGCCAGGGGAACCAATCAGAAATTTTGACCATCAATTAACAATTTAGATCATGCCCTGTCTCTTCCTGTAGGCACCATCTTAGCTGCAAACATGTGCTTAATCTTCTTTAAACAATGTGCTTAAGCTTCCCTTCATTCCCACGTCCCTTCCTGTAGGCGCCATCTTAGCTCCAAACTGCAAACATGTGCTTAAGCTTCTTTATGCTTGCAATGGTCCTCTTTCAATTCAGAGCCCCACAGGACCATACTACCAAATATCCACAGATTCAATGCAATCCCTATCAAACTACCAGTGACATTCTTCACAGAACTAAACCAAAGAATGGCACAGTTCATAGGGAAACACAAAAGGCCCCCACCAGACAAAGAAATCCTGAGAAAGAATGGAGCTGGAGAGATCAGCCTCCCTAACTTCAGACTATACTACAAAGCAACAGTCCTCAAGACAGTATGATACTGGTTCAAAAACAGAAGTATCGACCAATGGAACAAGATAGAGAACCCAGAGTGAAAACCATACACTTATGGGTACCTTATTTTTGACAAAGGAGGTAAAAATATAAAACAGGACAAAGAGGAGGTAAAAATTTAAAACGGGACAAGGACAGCCTCTTCAACAAGTGGTGCTGGGACACTGGACAGCCATATGCAAACAAATTAAGTTGGAACATTCCCTGACACCATACACAAAAATCAACTCAAAATGGATTTAAGACCGAAATGTAAGACCAGAAACCATCAAACTCTTAGAGGAGAATATAGGCAAAACCCTCAAGGACATAAATCAAAGCAAGATCTTCTCTGACCCACCTACTAGAATAGCAGAACTAAAAACAAAAATTAACATGTGGAACCTAATGAAACTTAAAAGCTTCTGTACAGCAAAAGAAACTACAAACAAGGTGAATAGACAGCCTACAGAATGGGAGAAATATAATGGCAAATGAATAACAGACAACAGATAACAGAAAACAAATAACAGACAAAGACTTAATCTCCAAAATCTACAAGCAACTCAGACAACTCAGCACCGGAAAAATGAACAACCCAATCAAAAAATGGGAAAAAGATCTAAATAGACATCTCACCAAGGAGGACATAACAGATGGCCCAAAAGCACATGAAACAATGCTCAACCTCGCTTATTATTAGAGAAATGTAAACCAAAACTACAATGAGATATCACCTCACACCCATCAGAATGACCATTATCAGCAAATCGACAGACAGTAAATGCTGGAGAGGGTGCAGAAAAAAGGGAACCCTCTTGTATTGCTGGTGGGAATGTAAATTGATACAGCCACTATGGAAGACAGTACAGAGATTCCTTAAAAAACTAAAAATAGAAGCATTATATGACCCAGCAATCCCACTCTGAGGCTTATAACCTGATGAAATCAAATCTGAAAGAAGCACCTGTACCCCAATGTTCATTGCAGCACTCTACAATTGCTAGAACATGGAAGCAATGTATATGTCCATCGATGCGTGAATGGATAAAGAAGCCCTTGTACATATATACAATGGAATACTACACAGCTGTTAAAAGAAGTGCAGTAGAATCAGTCCTAATGAGGTGGCTGGATCTAGAACCTATCATAAAAAGTAAAGTAAGTCAAAAAGAGAAAGACAAGTACAGTATACTAACACATATATATGGAGTCTAGTAGGATGGTAATGATAACACATGCAGTGAAGCAAAGGAAAAACAGACATAGAGAATAGACATATGAACAGTGTGGGGAATGAACAGTGAGTGCGTGGCGTAAAGGAAGTAGCATGAAAACCTATACTATCATATGTGAAAAAAATAGCTATTGTCATTGTGCTGTGGGAAAAGGGGATCCTGCAGGGGTGCTGTGCAACGGCCTGGAGGGGTGGGATGGGGGGATATACATATGACTAATCTGGAATCATACATATCTATAAACAACAAAACTCTGTGAAAGTAAAAAGTAAAATAAAAATTTTTTAAAAAAAAGTCGTTTGTTCAGGGTTTCTCTTGTGATTCAGTGGGTAAAGAGTCCGCCTTGCAGTGCAGAGGGCACCAGTTAGATCCCTGGCCCTGGAAGATTCTACGTGCTGCAGAGTGGCTGGATTGGTGTGTGCAATTAGGAGCCAGTGCTCTGGAGCACACGCACCTAGAGCCTCTGCTTTGCATTGAAAGAAGTCTCAAGATTTAAGTGAATCAGTAAAAGAGATTGTCTGGAAAGTAGAAATGCTATCCAAAGATTCTTGTTCATTTTGGAGATAAAATTACTCATCACTAAGAAGCATAGGCAGCATATAAAAAATTTTAGGGCATAACAAGAAAAATCTAATTCTTCAATGATGCCAGTCTAAGTAAGAATAATCCCTTCTTGTTTTAGGAGTTTCATGAAGAAGATGTACTTTCCTTAAAATATGTTTTCATTATTATTGCAGTTTATATTAACAAAATTGTATCAACATTTTGAAACTTGACTATTTTATAATAAAATAGTCACAGAACTATATGATTTTGTTAATCAGTTTGAGTCCAATTTACATTGAATTTAAAATTTTTGCTAGAATATATAAAAAGGTTTTCTGAAAGGGTCCATGGAATCAGTTTTTTGGAAGCATTTACGATCATTATTTATACCTATCTGATATAGCTGGAGGCTGAATTATAGATTAGAGACCATAAAAACCCTGTGCTTATCTAGAACATGCTTATTTCTATAAGAAAGACATTTATAAATACAGTATACTAACACATATATATGGAGTCTAGTAGGATGGTAATGATAACACATGCAGTGAAGCAAAGGAAAAACAGACATAGAGAATAGACATATGAACAGTGTGGGGAATGAACAGTGAGTGCGTGGCGTAAAGGAAGTAGCATGAAAACCTATACTATCATATGTGAAAAAAATAGCTATTGTCATTGTGCTGTGGGAAAAGGGGATCCTGCAGGGGTGCTGTGCAACGGCCTGGAGGGGTGGGATGGGGGGATATACATATGACTAATCTGGAATCATACATATCTATAAACAACAAAACTCTGTGAAAGTAAAAAGTAAAATAAAAATTTTTAAAAAAAAAGTCGTTTGTTCAGGGTTTCTCTTGTGATTCAGTGGGTAAAGAGTCCGCCTTGCAGTGCAGAGGGCACCAGTTAGATCCCTGGCCCTGGAAGATTCTACGTGCTGCAGAGTGGCTGGATTGGTGTGTGCAATTAGGAGCCAGTGCTCTGGAGCACACGCACCTAGAGCCTCTGCTTTGCATTGAAAGAAGTCTCAAGATTTAAGTGAATCAGTAAAAGAGATTGTCTGGAAAGTAGAAATGCTATCCAAAGATTCTTGTTCATTTTGGAGATAAAATTACTCATCACTAAGAAGCATAGGCAGCATATAAAAATTATAGGGCATAACAAGAAAAATCTAATTCTTCAATGATGCCAGTCTAAGTAAGAATAATCCCTTCTTGTTTTAGGAGTTTCATGAAGAAGATGTACTTTCCTTAAAATATGTTTTCATTATTATTGCAGTTTATATTAACAAAATTGTATCAACATTTTGAAACTTGACTATTTTATAATAAAATAGTCACAGAACTATATGATTTTGTTAATCAGTTTGAGTCCAATTTACATTGAATTTAAAATTTTTGCTAGAATATATAAAAAGGTTTTCTGAAAGGGTCCATGGAATCAGTTTTTTGGAAGCATTTACGATCATTATTTATACCTATCTGATATAGCTGGAGGCTGAATTATAGATTAGAGACCATAAAAACCCTGTGCTTATCTAGAACATGCTTATTTCTATAAGAAAGACATTTATAAATACATTTTTGGTGTAAATAAAATATCTCCTGCCTCATTAAATCATTTTGGTATTATATAAACTACATGTCACAGAAAACTAGGAAAAGAAGAGAAAACCATTAAATCTACACTAGTAATGTGCATTCCCAACAAGTCTTCTAAATTTGACAAAATTTTAAGCATAAATTCAAAGTCAAGTTAAAATTTATATACCTAAATATGCATAAGAGATTTACCTTTGCAAATTCAAAAGCAAGGACAATTCTTTCTTATTTATTTTCTTGTAATTGATTCCCATCTTGATAACAGTTTTGTTGAGGTATCCATACAACCTACCCAATTTACAGAGTACAATTCAATGGTTTTAAACAATTCACCCATTTAGAGTGTATAATTATATGTCGTTGTTTTTTTGTTTAAAGATATCCAGAGTTGGGTAACCATCACCACAATACATTTTAGGATATTTTTCATCACCTCAAAAAGAAAAACTGTGTCATTTAACTAACATTTGCAAATTATCCCAAGTCCTAAAGCCCTAAGCAAATAATAATCTCCTTTCTGACTTTAGAGAGGTTTTTGCCAGACATTTAATAAAAATTGAATCATATAAAATGTGCTTTTATAACTTTTCACTTAACATGATGTTTTCAAGTTTCCTTCATGTTATGCTGTACTACATACCAGAACTTCATTATTTTTCATGACAATAATATTTATTTATATACATACATCCCATTTTGTCTATTCATCTATCCATCTATTTGATGGATATTTGAATTGTTTCTTTCAGCTTTTAAGAAAAAGTCTCCTATAAATATTCTGTATCTTAGACAAAATTGCAATCCATCAATTTTAATTGCTGTTTGCATGATGTGTATACTTTCTTCTATTCTGTTACATTCCGTCTATTTGTATCTTTGAATCTAAAGGATGTCTCAACAAGATAGGTATCCAGAATATTTTTAAAAATTCCTTTGATCTCTCTTTTGATAAAACTGCTTGGATAATGTATGTTAAAAATTATTGTTAATATAATTTGTCTACTTTTACCTTTTCTTTTTGTATATCCCTGTGCTTATCTAGAACTGTATTTCTATAAGAAAGACATTTATAAATACATTTTTGGTGTAAATAAAATATCTCCTGCCTCATTAAATCATTTTGGTATTATATAAACTACATGCCCTAGGAAAAGAAGAAAACCATTAAATCTACACTAGTAATGTGCATTCCCAACAAGTCTTCTAAATTTGACAAAATTTTAAGCATAAATTCAAAGTCAAGTTAAAATTTATATACCTAAATATGCATAAGAGATTTACCTTTGCAAATTCAAAAGCAAGGACAATTCTTTCTTATTTATTTTCTTGTAATTGATTCCCATCTTGATAACAGTTTTGTTGAGGTATCCATACAACCTACCCAATTTACAGAGTACAATTCAATGGTTTTAAACAATTCACCCATTTAGAGTGTATAATTATATGTCGTTGTTTTTTTGTTTAAAGATATCCAGAGTTGGGTAACCATCACCACAATACATTTTAGGATATTTTTCATCACCTCAAAAAGAAAAACTGTGTCATTTAACTAACATTTGCAAATTATCCCAAGTCCTAAAGCCCTAAGCAAATAATAATCTCCTTTCTGACTTTAGAGAGGTTTTTGCCAGACATTTAATAAAAATTGAATCATATAAAATGTGCTTTTATAACTTTTCACTTAACATGATGTTTTCAAGTTTCCTTCATGTTATGCTGTACTACATACCAGAACTTCATTATTTTTCATGACAATAATATTTATTTATATACATACATCCCATTTTGTCTATTCATCTATCCATCTATTTGATGGATATTTGAATTGTTTCTTTCAGCTTTTAAGAAAAAGTCTCCTATAAATATTCTGTATCTTAGACAAAATTGCAATCCATCAATTTTAATTGCTGTTTGCATGATGTGTATACTTTCTTCTATTCTGTTACATTCCGTCTATTTGTATCTTTGAATCTAAAGGATGTCTCAACAAGATAGGTATCCAGAATATTTTTAAAAATTCCTTTGATCTCTCTTTTGATAAAACTGCTTGGATAATGTATGTTAAAAATTATTGTTAATATAATTTGTCTACTTTTTACCTTTTCTTTTTGTATATCTCATGTCTCTTTTTGTATTTTACTGCTTTATTTGCAATAAGAGGTTATGTTCTAATCTAAAACTTTATAATTTATAATTTTTCATTATTTAGTTTCACATTAATGATTTCTCTAGGGCAACCACAGGAATCATATCAGAATCTTTTTCAGATATATTCTCGTCTGATATGAAATGGGAGTATTAATGCATACATTTCGTCTATATACACTAAAAATTCAGTATTTTTATAATTATTATTTCTAAAGTTTTATAATTATTATTTGTATAGTTTTATATCTTTTAAAGAAGAGAAGAATAGAGATCAAGTATATATTTATAGTTTTGTAATATTAACTGTTGATTTGCCATTTCTGTATCCCTTCATTTTTTCTCAATGTGTTTCAGTTACAATCTGGAGTCTCTTTTACTTAGCCCAATACTGTTTTGCTTTTTCATCCGCCTCCTTTCTGCTAATATTCAGAAAGTATATTATGTTTTTATATGCTATCTGTTCAGCAATATTACATACATTATGCATATATTGTTTAATGTAATTGGTTTTTAAATCAGCTAGGAGAAGAAAAGAGATGAGAAACGCATTTACACCGACTTTCATAATTGCATAGTTGTCTTTACCAGGGCTCTTTGCTTTATCATATGAGCTTATATCACTGTCTGGAATCATTTACAGAAAGCCTGTAAAACTTCCTCTGGCATATTTTATAAAATGGGTCAAATAACTACAAATCCACTTAGATTTTTATTTTCTTATAATGTCTTTTTCTCATCTTTGTGTTTTAAGGTGGTTTTTCTGGATGTTGAAATCTTTGCTGACAGGTTTCTTTTTCTCTTTTCACAGTTTGAATTGTTTCTTTCAGCTTTTAAGAAAAGTCTCCTATAAATATTCTGTATCTTAGACAAAATTGCAATCCATCAATTTTAATTGCTGTTTGCATGATGTGTATACTTTCTTCTATTCTGTTACATTCCGTCTATTTGTATCTTTGAATCTAAAGGATGTCTCAACAAGATAGGTATCCAGAATATTTTTAAAAATTCCTTTGATCTCTCTTTTGATATAACTGCTTGTATAATGTATGTTCAACATTATTGTTTATATAATTTGTCTACTTTTTACCTTTTCTTTTTGTATATCTCATGTCTCTTTTTGTATTTTACTGCTTTATTTGCAATAAGAGGTTATGTTCTAATCTAAAACTTTATAATTTATAATTTTTCATTATTTAGTTTCACATTAATGATTTCTCTAGGGCAACCACAGGAATCATATCAGAATCTTTTTCAGATATATTCTCGTCTGATATGAAATGGGAGTATTAATGCATACATTTCGTCTATATACACTAAAAATTCAGTATTTTTATAATTATTATTTCTAAAGTTTTATAATTATTATTTGTATAGTTTTATATCTTTTAAAGAAGAGAAGAATAGAGATCAAGTATATATTTATAGTTTTGTAATATTAACTGTTGATTTGCCATTTCTGTATCCCTTCATTTTTTCTCAATGTGTTTCAGTTACAATCTGGAGTCTCTTTTACTTAGCCCAATACTGTTTTGCTTTTCATCCGCCTCCTTTCTGCTAATATTCAGAAAGTATATTATGTTTTTATATGCTATCTGTTCAGCAATATTACATACATTATGCATATATTGTTTAATGTAATTGGTTTTTAAATCAGCTAGGAGAAGAAAAGAGATGAGAAACGCATTTACACCGACTTTCATAATTGCATAGTTGTCTTTACCAGGGCTCTTTGCTTTATCATATGAGCTTATATCACTGTCTGGAATCATTTACAGAAAGCCTGTAAAACTTCCTCTGGCATATTTTATAAAATGGGTCAAATAACTACAAATCCACTTAGATTTTTATTTTCTTATAATGTCTTTTTCTCATCTTTGTGTTTTAAGGTGGTTTTTCTGGATGTTGAAATCTTTGCTGACAGGTTTCTTTTTCTCTTTTCACAGTTTGAATCTGTTTTTATACTACCTTCTGGAGTTGACTGTTTCTGATGATAAATAAGCCTCTGTTCTTACTGGGGTCACTCAAAAGTAGTGATTTTTCTCCCGTCACTTACCAAATTTCTCCTTGTCTTTGGCTTTTAGCATTTTTAATGTAATGAACCTGCTTATGAATTATTTTGTGTTTATCCTACTTAGATATTGGTAAGCTTGTTAAATGTGTAAACAATATTTTCATCACATTTTGGAATTTTCATGACATGCATTGCATATTTCTTTCTCTTCTTCTGGCATTCTCATTCAAAGTACACTACTGTCATTAAGGTACCTGGTATTTCTCTGAGACTCTGGGCATGCATTTTTTATGCAATTTTATTTATTTATTTATTGGCTGCACTGGGTCTTCATGACTGCGTAGGCTTTTCTTTAGTTGCAGTGTGAGAGTGCTACTCTCTAGTTATGGTGTGCAGGCCTCTCATTGTGGTGCCTTCTCATGTTGCTGAGCAGAGTCTACTGCAGGGGCTCAGTAGTTATGATTCCTGGGCTTAGAGCACAGGCTCAATAGCTGTGGTGCATGAGTTTAGTTTCTCCGTGGCATGTGGGATCTTCTCAGCCCAGGAATCAAACTGGTGTCTCCTGCATTGGCAGGCAGATTTTTACCCCTGAACCACCAAGGGAAGCCTCTGTTCATTCTTTTTTTTTAAAACAACATTCTTTACTTTTTTTTTTTTTTTCTGGCCACTTCTATTAGTCTTTCATTTATCTATTTCCATCCATCATCATTGTTCTTTGGCCTGTGTAGGCCTCTCGTCACAACAGCCTCTGTCACTGCAGAGCACCAGCTCTGGGCACATGTGGTCCAGAGCTCCGGCTCTGTAGTTGGACACATCGGTCCAGCCTCTCTGCTGCATGTGGGATCTTCCAAGGCCAGGGATTGAATCGGCTCCCCTTGCACTGCAAGGCGGTGTCCTTACCCACTGAACCACAGGAGAAGCCCTGTTCATTCTTTTTAATTCTTACTCTTTGTTATTCAAATTGTATGATCTCTACTAAAGTATCTTTATGTTAGCTGATAATTTCCTTACTGTTGAAAACTACTTTTGAATTCATCTAATGAAGTGATCATTTCATTTGTTAAATTGTCAACCTCAGAATTTCCATTCATTCCATTTTTTAAATCATTTCTCTTTATATGTATTGCATATTGTATAAGACCTTGTCACATCTTCCTTTACTTTATTTTATTTATTAGTTATTTAGGTATAGTTGATTTACAATGCTGTATTAGTTTCTGTTGTAGAGCAAAGTAATTCATTTTATATGTATATTCTTTTCTCATATTTTTTCCATTATGGTTTACTGTACAGTATTCAATATAGTTATCTGTGTTATACAGTAGGACCTAGTTATTTGCATACTTTTGTATATAGCAGTTTGTACCTGCTAATCTCAAACTCCTAATTTATCCCTCCACCCCCTTTCTACTTTGGTAACTATAACTTTGTTTTCTATGTCTGCTACTCTATGGTTCTACAGATAAATGTATTTGTATCATATTTTAGTTTCCCCTTATAAGTGAGGATATATGATATCTGTCTATTTCTGCTTACTTTACTTAGTATGATAGCTCTAGGCCCATCTATGTTGCTGCAAATATCATTATTTCATTCTGTGCTATGGCTCATTAGTATTTCATTGTCTATATGGACTATATCTTCTTTATACATTCATCTGACAATGGACATTTAGATTGTTTTCATGTCTTGGATATTGTAAATAGTGTTTATATGAACACTGGGTGCATGCATATTTTTAAATTAGAGTTTTCTTCAGATATATGTCTGGGACTAGGAATCCTAGATCATATGGCATCCTAATTTTTACTTTTTTTAAGGAACACCCATACTGTTCTGCATAGTGGTTGCACCAATTTATATTCCCCCCAACAGTTTAGGAGGCTAAATTTCTCTACACATTCTCCAGTACTTATTATTTATAGACATTTGATGATGGTCCTTGACTAGTATGAAGTGACAAGTCAATACAGTTTTGATTACCATTTCTCTAATAATCAACGGACCTGAAATTTTTAAATATGTTTGTTGGCCATTTGTATGCTTTCTTTGGAGAAAGGTATATTCAGGTTTTCTGATCAATTTTTGATTGGATCTTTGGTTTTTTGTTACTGAATTTTATGAGATAATTGTATATTTTGGAAATTAAGCCCTTGTCGGTTTTATCATCTGCAAATATTTTCTTCCAGTTTGTAAATTGTCTTTTTGCCTTATTTATGGTTTCCTATACTGTTCAAAATCTATAAGTTTGATTGGTCTCATTTGTTTACTTTTACATTGATTTCTTCTGCCTTGGGAGACTGTTGTTATGATATATGTCAGAGAATGTTTTGCCTAAGTCTCCTTTTAGGAGTCTTACAGTGTCATTTCATATTTAAGTCTTTAAGCCATTTCTGACTTTATTTTTGTGTATGGTGTGAGAAAGTGTCCTAATTTCACTGATTTACATGTTGCTGTTCAGCTCTTTTAACACCACTGGTAAAGAAACTGTCTTTTCCCCATTGGATATTCATGCCTCCTTTGTAAAAGATTAATTCACCACAAGTGTACAGGTTTATTTCTGAGCTTTCTGTTCTGTTCCATATATCCAGAAATCTGTTCCTGTGTCAACAGAATGCTACTTTGATTACTGTAGCTATGCAGCATTGTCTGAAGTCTGGGAGGGTTATACCTCCAGGCTTGTTCTTTTTCTTCAGAAAAACTTTGGCAATTCTGTGTCTTTTATGTTCCATATGAATTTTAGGATTATTTATGCTAATTCTGTGAAAAATATCATGGGTATTTTGATAGGGACTGCATTAAATCTGTAGATTGCTTTGCGTAGTAGGACAATTTTAACAATATTAATTCTTCCAATCTTAAAGCATGGAATATCTTCCCATTTTTTTAAATCATGTTCAATATTCTTTACCAATGTATTAATAGTTCTCAAAATACATTCATTTACTACTTTAAGCATGATTTCCTTTATGTTACATTAAAGGGACAATGGTAAATTTCTACACATTCTCCAGTACTTATTATTTATAGACATTTGATGATGGTCCTTGACTAGTATGAAGTGACAAGTCAATACAGTTTTGATTACCATTTCTCTAATAATCAACGGACCTGAAATTTTTAAATATGTTTGTTGGCCATTTGTATGCTTTCTTTGGAGAAAGGTATATTCAGGTTTTCTGATCAATTTTTGATTGGATCTTTGGTTTTTTGTTACTGAATTTTATGAGATAATTGTATATTTTGGAAATTAAGCCCTTGTCGGTTTTATCATCTGCAAATATTTTCTTCCAGTTTGTAAATTGTCTTTTTGCCTTATTTATGGTTTCCTATACTGTTCAAAATCTATAAGTTTGATTGGTCTCATTTGTTTACTTTTACATTGATTTCTTCTGCCTTGGGAGACTGTTGTTATGATATATGTCAGAGAATGTTTTGCCTAAGTCTCCTTTTAGGAGTCTTACAGTGTCATTTCATATTTAAGTCTTTAAGCCATTTCTGACTTTATTTTTGTGTATGGTGTGAGAAAGTGTCCTAATTTCACTGATTTACATGTTGCTGTTCAGCTCTTTTAACACCACTGGTAAAGAAACTGTCTTTTCCCCATTGGATATTCATGCCTCCTTTGTAAAAGATTAATTCACCACAAGTGTACAGGTTTATTTCTGAGCTTTCTGTTCTGTTCCATATATCCAGAAATCTGTTCCTGTGTCAACAGAATGCTACTTTGATTACTGTAGCTATGCAGCATTGTCTGAAGTCTGGGAGGGTTATACCTCCAGGCTTGTTCTTTTTCTTCAGAAAAACTTTGGCAATTCTGTGTCTTTTATGTTCCATATGAATTTTAGGATTATTTATGCTAATTCTGTGAAAAATATCATGGGTATTTTGATAGGGACTGCATTAAATCTGTAGATTGCTTTGCGTAGTAGGACAATTTTAACAATATTAATTCTTCCAATCTTAAAGCATGGAATATCTTCCCATTTTTTTAAATCATGTTCAATATTCTTTACCAATGTATTAATAGTTCTCAAAATACATTCATTTACTACTTTAAGCATGATTTCCTTTAGTTGTTTGAACATTCAAGCCACCAGGAAGTACAATGGTAAATAATCTGCCTGCTAAAATAGGAGACTCATGCCTGGGTCAGGAAGATCTCCTGGGGTTGAAAATGGCAGCCCATTCTAGTATTCTTGCATGGAAAATTCCATAACCAGAGGAACCTGGCGGCCTACAGTCCATGGGATGGCAAAGTGTTGGAAATGACCGAGTGACTGTACACAGCAAAACACACACCCATTATTTATAATGGCTACCCCAAAGTCTTTGTTTTAAATACAACATATGGTTACTTTCACTGGCAGTTTTTGTTAAGACTTTTTTCTCCTCAAGGATACTTCAGGATATTTTCTGTGCATATCTTACAATTTTTGTTGCAATCAAGACATTATGTAATATAATGTAGTTATTTTGCTTTCTGTCCCAGGTCCCATGGTTTGTTACTGTTATTTGCTTGTTTACTTGTTATGTAATTATCTTTACTACTATTTAGTAACATTTGTTCACCCCTAGGCCCAGGGTAAGGGCAACTAACTCACTAGGGTTCTCAGTGCACAGAGTCCAAGGTATAATCTCTATCCTATAGAAGCAAAATGGACAGAAGGACCCAGTTGCATCTCCAAAATACACATACACACACAAACACACTCATACACCCTTATTGGCCTCATTGACTCAGAACACAGCTGCTATGACAGGTAGCTGGAAGAATAATAAAAGATATGGAAATTCTGCCTCAGTGAGAGGATATCACAGTCGTTCAACTAGGAGCTAGGGAGTAGAGACATTCTTCTGTTCTTAGCTGCATCTAATTTATTTATTTATTTTTAAATTTATTTGTCCTCACACACATGAGGTCTGTGAAGGCAGCACATATATTTTTAAAGCATCAAAGCTAAAATCAAGAGTATTTGATTCTGCTCCCAAGTTCATAATTAACTCTGTGAGTTCATTTGGCTTCATCACTTAATAGCTCTTGGCTTGAGTTTTCTAATATTTAAATTATATAGTTGAGGTAGTTATTTTCTAAGGTGATTTTCTTCTCTAAGTGATCACTTCTGGTGTAATTGTCACAAAGGCCCTTTTATATCTGATCGCCTGTTGATTAGGTTTACCTATTCATGAGCTACTTCTCTTACCCTAAAGACAGAGGATTTATCCTAGCTGCTAGAACTCGCAGAAAATAAACTATACTGTTGAGCTTAGTTTTAAAATAGTCTCGTGTTTAACTTTCAGAGTTTTCTGTTGGAAAAGTTGATGATTAGAAAGAAACTAAAAAAAAATAATAGTAGATGAAATATAATCACATAAGACCAAAAGTATCATCCTAGATAGGCTTGAATATATTGCTTGTCACTTCTCATACTGCTGTGAGTATGTTTTTATAACACATGGGTAGCATCATTTTCATCTTGCATACCTAGAATACTACAGGCAAAGCACAATGTTCAGGGATATAACAGGAATTCATCAGACAGAAATACTGTTTTCAATTAGTTTACAGTAAGATGCAATCTAAATAGAATATAATACTTAAGTGATTGGTAAGCTTAAGGAACATTAAGTGAGAAACTAAATATGCTTGAATAATCGGAAATGATTTCATTTGCAAGACACGTATAGAAGTTTCTTTTATATGATATTTGGATTGATAAATAAACATTTGTGCTACATTCTGTCTATGCACAGCTAGGTGTAGCGAAGCATATTATACATCTATAAATATAATGTATTAAAATTTTATGTTAATTTTATAAATTTATATATTAATATTTTATATATTAATTTTTTATATATTAATAATGCATAAATGTATAATATGCACATATCTGTAAACTATCAACTTTTCACTTTAATTTTATCCTTTGATGTTTAATTTACTCTGGCTACCATGAATTCTCCAGGGTAAAGCTTATATTAGTGAGTAGTCCAATGCTTTTCAAATTTTATAAATGTGGACTTGAACTTCCCTGGAGTGTGTGGTAGTATATAGAACAGCATCTTCAGAAAAATTGGTTCAGTGGGTCTGCAGTGAGGAACAAAATTGTGTAATTGTCACAAAGGCCCTTTTATATCTGATCGCCTGTTGATTAGGTTTACCTATTCATGAGCTACTTCTCTTACCCTAAAGACAGAGGATTTATCCTAGCTGCTAGAACTCGCAGAAAATAAACTATACTGTTGAGCTTAGTTTTAAAATAGTCTCGTGTTTAACTTTCAGAGTTTTCTGTTGGAAAAGTTGATGATTAGAAAGAAACTAAAAAAAAATAATAGTAGATGAAATATAATCACATAAGACCAAAAGTATCATCCTAGATAGGCTTGAATATATTGCTTGTCACTTCTCATACTGCTGTGAGTATGTTTTTATAACACATGGGTAGCATCATTTTCATCTTGCATACCTAGAATACTACAGGCAAAGCACAATGTTCAGGGATATAACAGGAATTCATCAGACAGAAATACTGTTTTCAATTAGTTTACAGTAAGATGCAATCTAAATAGAATATAATACTTAAGTGATTGGTAAGCTTAAGGAACATTAAGTGAGAAACTAAATATGCTTGAATAATCGGAAATGATTTCATTTGCAAGACACGTATAGAAGTTTCTTTTATATGATATTTGGATTGATAAATAAACATTTGTGCTACATTCTGTCTATGCACAGCTAGGTGTAGCGAAGCATATTATACATCTATAAATATAATGTATTAAAATTTTATGTTAATTTTATAAATTTATATATTAATATTTTATATATTAATTTTTTATATATTAATAATGCATAAATGTATAATATGCACATATCTGTAAACTATCAACTTTTCACTTTAATTTTATCCTTTGATGTTTAATTTACTCTGGCTACCATGAATTCTCCAGGGTAAAGCTTATATTAGTGAGTAGTCCAATGCTTTTCAAATTTTATAAATGTGGACTTGAACTTCCCTGGAGTGTGTGGTAGTATATAGAACAGCATCTTCAGAAAAATTGGTTCAGTGGGTCTGCAGTGAGGAACAAAATTGTGTAATTTTAACTAGTAACTTTTGAGAAATGCTGACCTAGTTTTTCAGGTTTCTTCAATTGCAAATGAGTTTCAATGAAAAGAAACAATAGAAACTCCTCTTTCCCTGATTTGACCTGAAGAAACAAACTGACTATTTTGGGGGAATTGAAAAAAAAATAATAATGAATAAATTATTTCTTTATTCTATACTTAAGGTACAACACCAGCATGTATTATTTCTGTTTTTATTTTTACTATGAGGTGTTTTTTTTTTTTTTTTGGTGGGGAGCAGGGATATCCAGAGACAGTGTATCTACTCTTAAACTCAGTTACTTTCCTAGGTGATAATGAAATAAAATTTCTGATGAAGGGAATAGAGACATTCATTTAATTTCATATTTAAAACTTTTTAAATTTTCCAGTGTTTTTGTTTTTGTTTTGGTTTAATGTCTTAAAAGATATTTTTTGCCCTTGTATCTTTCCAAATTGTCTGTGAAGGCAAAAATATCAATGACTTTGGTGATTCGCCATTCTCTTAATTCCATCCCATTCCTTCCATTTATCTCTTCCTTCACCATGGTAAAGTATCCCTTTCTGCCTCTAATGTTTAGATATATCAAGTGCAGATGCATTATTTGGAAGTGAAATTGGTACCTCAGCAGCAGTAACAGAAGATGATGAAACAGGCAATAAATAGGACCCTAACTAGGCATATACAAGAATTTACTAATGCAAGAGTGTAGATTAAAAGTCATTTGGATAAGAGATTTAGAAAGTCTTTGGTTGACCTTTTCTGAATGGGAGGTCATGTTTCAGTGCAAAAACTTCTTGCAAAAGTGAATAACTAGCAAATCTTTATGTTTATGTCCCAGGGTATTGTAAATATAATTGGGTATTTAATTTAATTCATACTTAGAAATATATTGTATTGCAATGAAAAGAAAAATATCCATCTTTTTTTTTTTTACATAATTCTTATCCTAGCCTATCTTAATTTAAGGATTTATATGTAAGCTGCTACAGATAGACAGTCCCTTTTTTTCTGTAAACATTTCAGTTGATTTAGGAATCCATAAAAAATTAATTTGACATATCTATATTTGTTCAAAATAAAAACCAATGTGTAATCCTATGTATATTTTATCATACAAATATATGCAATCTGCTAATTGCATGATAAATATGCTCGGTTAAAATCATTTTGTTTCAATGTTATGAAGGATATTATAAGTAACATTAAAACTCCCTGGACTCTTACATACAAATTGGAAGCTCCATGTATGTCAAGTCCCATAATCTGGTATTTCTTTTAGAGAAAATTTAAAATTCAGTTTCTTATCAAATAAAAATAAATACTGCTAGCAATATTTTTTGCATAAATGCAACATTGCCTTTTCTGTATCCATTTATATCCATGTTTTCTTTTCCCCTCTGTAACAGAATTCCAATTACATCCAGCTAGGCAATGTCAAGTTACAATAATTTTCTCCTCCTTTTTTGCAAATAAACTTGACTAAAGATGGCTGTAACAGTAGGAAGAGATTGTAGAAAGGCTCCTTAAAAAGATCATGGAGATTTCAGGAATAAAACCCTCAGAAATACATGCTTATTGATTGCTTCTTTTATCATCAGTTTCCAATTAATGACCTCCTGGTGGTGGCTCTGTCTTCCCATTCTCCTTGCACTCTGTCTAGTCTGTGCTCTCAGGATCAAACACCCAGAGAGTAGCAATCTCACCCATTCTCTCATTTTTAGTTTCTTATTTTCTTATATTTTCAACAATCATGAATTCTATGGTTTAATTAAATTTCTTTCATTGTTCATTTCTTCTGTTAGAAATACTAGCTCTGCTTTGTCATACATATACCTTGTCCTAAGACTCTTCAGAGATGCTGCATCATAACTTCCTGTTTCTCTCCTTTACTTTGCAATATAAATTGTTTCTGTGAGAAAAGTCTATTCAAGGTCATCTGTTTTCCATGATTTTATATGTTGAAATGCACCTTATCTCATTTTGTATTGAGATCCAGTTATTGCCCATTGTTTCTCATCCTTAACCTGTTGCAATGAAAAGAAAAATATCCATCTTTTTTTTACATAATTCTTATCCTAGCCTATCTTAATTTAAGGATTTATATGTAAGCTGCTACAGATAGACAGTCCCTTTTTTTCTGTAAACATTTCAGTTGATTTAGGAATCCATAAAAAATTAATTTGACATATCTATATTTGTTCAAAATAAAAACCAATGTGTAATCCTATGTATATTTTATCATACAAATATATGCAATCTGCTAATTGCATGATAAATATGCTCGGTTAAAATCATTTTGTTTCAATGTTATGAAGGATATTATAAGTAACATTAAAACTCCCTGGACTCTTACATACAAATTGGAAGCTCCATGTATGTCAAGTCCCATAATCTGGTATTTCTTTTAGAGAAAATTTAAAATTCAGTTTCTTATCAAATAAAAATAAATACTGCTAGCAATATTTTTTGCATAAATGCAACATTGCCTTTTCTGTATCCATTTATATCCATGTTTTCTTTTCCCCTCTGTAACAGAATTCCAATTACATCCAGCTAGGCAATGTCAAGTTACAATAATTTTCTCCTCCTTTTTTGCAAATAAACTTGACTAAAGATGGCTGTAACAGTAGGAAGAGATTGTAGAAAGGCTCCTTAAAAAGATCATGGAGATTTCAGGAATAAAACCCTCAGAAATACATGCTTATTGATTGCTTCTTTTATCATCAGTTTCCAATTAATGACCTCCTGGTGGTGGCTCTGTCTTCCCATTCTCCTTGCACTCTGTCTAGTCTGTGCTCTCAGGATCAAACACCCAGAGAGTAGCAATCTCACCCATTCTCTCATTTTTAGTTTCTTATTTTCTTATATTTTCAACAATCATGAATTCTATGGTTTAATTAAATTTCTTTCATTGTTCATTTCTTCTGTTAGAAATACTAGCTCTGCTTTGTCATACATATACCTTGTCCCCTAAGACTCTTCAGAGATGCTGCATCATAACTTCCTGTTTCTCTCCTTTACTTTGCAATATAAATTGTTTCTGTGAGAAAAGTCTATTCAAGGTCATCTGTTTTCCATGATTTTATATGTTGAAATGCACCTTATCTCATTTTGTATTGAGATCCAGTTATTGCCCATTGATTATTTCCTGCTTTAAGTCCTCATTTTCTATGTAGCTAAACACCCTTGTATACCATGACTTTTCTTACACTAAATGTTTATATATAAAATAGTAAATATTACAGAACACAATATACCTGTTGATGGACATATTTATTTTAAATCAGATAAATTTTCCACTGCTGGATAACTGAATCCCTTATTTTCCCCAATGCCTCAAAAACAAGAAACATCGCCTTCACCATTTTGTACATTTTATAGCCCATATTCACAACACCCAACATGTCTGTCTTTGAGCACTGTGAAAGGCCATTTCATGTTTCTTAATATCCTTCACCATATTTTTTATTTGTTTTATACAGTTATGGATGTTAAAATAGCAACTCACCCTTTTCCTCTCCACCCTAACTTTTCACTGTTAGTTATCACATAATATTCCATTCCAACTAGCCTCAGAGTTCTACTTGAATGTGAATGTGAATGAACCTACACTAACTGGTTCCCTCCACTGTTTAAAGAGTCCCAAGGTAACATGGAAACACATATGCACATAAATAATAATGCACTATAATTTAAAAATAAATATTCAAGCAAAGATCTTAATTCTAGTTTTTAATCTACTCATAGTTATGAAATGCATACTCAGAGAAAGCCAGACCAGTCAGATTACTTTCCTAGGCATTTCTAACTGGAAATAATAAGGAATTTTCCCCATTCATTTCTTGGTCAGAAATTACGAATGTAATCCCAAAGATAGCAGTTACAATAGACAATGGCAGCAAATTTACAACAGAGAATGTCAATTCTAAATAGTGCAAACAAGCAGAACCCTGTGAGCCCATCCCAGGACAGACTCCTGTACCCTCTGCCTCTTATCATAATTCTCATGGTTTATTAAATTTCTTTCATTGTTCATTTCTTCTGTTAGAAATACTAGCTCTGCTTTGTCATACATATACCTTGTCCTAAGACTCTTCAGAGATGCTGCATCATAACTTCCTGTTTCTCTCCTTTACTTTGCAATATAAATTGTTTCTGTGAGAAAAGTCTATTCAAGGTCATCTGTTTTCCATGATTTTATATGTTGAAATGCACCTTATCTCATTTTGTATTGAGATCCAGTTATTGCCCATTGATTATTTCCTGCTTTAAGTCCTCATTTTCTATGTAGCTAAACACCCTTGTATACCATGACTTTTCTTACACTAAATGTTTATATATAAAATAGTAAATATTACAGAACACAATATACCTGTTGATGGACATATTTATTTTAAATCAGATAAATTTTCCACTGCTGGATAACTGAATCCCTTATTTTCCCCAATGCCTCAAAAACAAGAAACATCGCCTTCACCATTTTGTACATTTTATAGCCCATATTCACAACACCCAACATGTCTGTCTTTGAGCACTGTGAAAGGCCATTTCATGTTTCTTAATATCCTTCACCATATTTTTTATTTGTTTTATACAGTTATGGATGTTAAAATAGCAACTCACCCTTTTCCTCTCCCCCCTAACTTTTCACTGTTAGTTATCACATAATATTCCATTCCAACTAGCCTCAGAGTTCTACTTGAATGTGAATGTGAATGAACCTACACTAACTGGTTCCCTCCACTGTTTAAAGAGTCCCAAGGTAACATGGAAACACATATGCACATAAATAATAATGCACTATAATTTAAAAATAAATATTCAAGCAAAGATCTTAATTCTAGTTTTTAATCTACTCATAGTTATGAAATGCATACTCAGAGAAAGCCAGACCAGTCAGATTACTTTCCTAGGCATTTCTAACTGGAAATAATAAGGAATTTTCCCCATTCATTTCTTGGTCAGAAATTACGAATGTAATCCCAAAGATAGCAGTTACAATAGACAATGGCAGCAAATTTACAACAGAGAATGTCAATTCTAAATAGTGCAAACAAGCAGAACCCTGTGAGCCCATCCCAGGACAGACTCCTGTCATGTCTGCCATCTGCCTCTTACTGAAAGACAAACTGAACTAATGACTGGAAGAATGTTAACATGTAGAACAAAAATAGCAGTTGGGTCAGGAGGACAGGTAACAATTGAAACAGTCAATCTGCCATTTAGCAGTCACAGAATCTTTAGTTTCTCACTGAAGAACAGAGATAACGGTGTCTGGAGCACAATCCTGGGTTGTTTTCAGTTGTTTTACAAATGAAACTAGCACCAGATAGAAGAAGTTAATTGAATGATAACCATGTAGTTCCCAGACTGGGTGCAACCTGAGCACTGATAATGCTAACCCCTGTGATACCATCCTGTTACATCACCATCAACCAATCAGAGAACTGCATCACACACCCAAAGACTCCCCTCCTTTTCCAAGCATTTAGAAACTCTTCCCTGAAACACATAGTAGAGTACGGACTTTTGAGCATTAGATGCCCATACTCTTTGCTCAGTCCCTGCAATAAATGTTGTACTGTCCTTTGCCAAAATCAGTTAATCCAAGTTTGTTCACTAACAATATGATCCTACAGGTTCTTGTAAAAGGTAGGAAATAAAGAAGCAGAACAGAAATAATTCAATTCCTGATCTAGAGTCTAAATCAGCTGGAATTCTCTTGTTTCTTAAAAGTTTCATTTCAATTCTCTGGTTACCATAGTACCTTAATAATAATAAATTCATTCTTAGAGCAAGTTTAACTGAATGTCTGCCAAGCACAGCTTTGATGGTTCTAATTAATTTAAACTCAATGCCATTTAAGTGTTTTGAAATTTAAATATTAAGTTACATTCAATGTGAAGTACTTACTAGTCACCCTTTTCAGAGGTGGACGAAAAGTGGGCCAGGTAGAGTGGCTTCCCCAACCTATGGGGAAAAAAAGAAGATGCACTGTTTATGGGAAATCTATAAGCAGTGATAAAATCAATTGCAAGTTTTTTAAACTTATTTTGTGGGAGTAATCTTACAGTGATAATCTTACGGATGGTAAAGAATCTGCCTGCAATGAAGGAAACCTGGGCTCAATCCCTGATTTGGAAGATCCTGTGGAGAAGGCAATGGCAACCCATTCCAGTATTTCTGCCTGAAAAATCCCACTGGACAGAGAAGCCTGGTCCACAGCATCACAAAGAGCTGGACATGACTGAGTGACTTTCAGTATTATTAATATGACTGATCAAACATTCTTCTTATAAAAATGTCATTCAACAAATGATGTTTTTAGAGAAAATTGTTGCAGTTTATACTGATGAAAATACATAACTGAACTTCTAATTAGTGTATTTATATCACACATATTTTAGTAAAAATTGCAATCTATATGGATGTTACTTTGAAGAACTCCTAACAATAGAGTCAGCCCTAGATATAACACATCTTTGCCACAGGAATCTCCATTGAGAGTTAGATCATAATATTCAGAATCATTTGAGTTTGCCTAGGGTATAGGTTACATCTCCAAGTCTTGTGGTACTCCATATTCCATTTCAGTGTTTGGATGTAAATATAAACAACAATAACACAGAGACTATAAATACAAAGAAATAGAACTCTCATTACTTTAATGAAATCATTGTGAACAACATTCTTTGAACCTGTAGAGTACACATTTTGGCAGTATTTTCAATTTGTACTTATGTACTTTTTTCAAAAATGCACTAATGTAATAAAAATCTTCTTTATTACTTCCAATTATATATATATATGTTTTTTAATTTCTCAATTTATGTATTCATTTTATTTTTATTCACATGATTAATATAAAATAAACTGTCTCCTGCTTTCCTTTACAGCCATTGTTATTATTTGGGTTTTCTCATGATTATTTGTGAAGAAGCTGGTTAAAAATAATCTCCCAGCAAAAGTGTCAAATATGCCCTGCTCTTTCTTCCCTAAGAAATTCAGTTTATGGAGTAGAGATAATAGGAACACATACATACACATACATTTGTATGTATGTATGTATATATGCACCTAAATGAAAAATATGTGGGCTACCTGTGAAAAGTATGTTTCATTGATTTTTTCTTAAATTTATTTCTGAGTCAGTGAAATTCAAATATCTCAACATTTTATATCTAACTGCTTTTTCCAAAATAGCATGCATATTTGTTTTCATTTTTATCTTTATTTCTATTTTCTGTGTTGTTTTCTACAAATCCTTTTTAAAAAGGAAAAATGGCCACCAGCACCTGTCTCGTTTTGAGAGGCAAGATCTTATCACTGACAGCTAATCAATAAAAACAAATGAAAAGTAATAACGTCAGACTTGAGAAGTAAGGTTTTTATTCCTAGCCTGAAGCGAGGGTTCACCAATATGCTAAAATCAATCAATCTTTCTCTCAGACTGAACCGAAATCCTAATCGTTAAATCTTTAACAGTACCATATGCAGAGCACCCTGCTGCTTGCTCTTGGAGCACAAAATAGAACAGACTGTCACTGCCATTCTCCCCCTCGGGCCCTCATAACCAAGACAGATCACTTCGCAGGATAACACCTGACCCTGAGAGTAGAGGGAGCATGGCATCCGCACAACTTTTCTTGCTAAGCAGATTATAAACAACCTCCTTGCACCCACTGTGATGAAAGTCATTCTGAGTTTTCTGAGAAGCAGGCAGAAACCGGACTAAATGCAAAGTTGGACAGTGATCAAATACAATGGAAATGATGGCCAAAGGTCTGGAGGTTGACTGCATATGCATCATGAGCTATTACCAATAAGACATGAAGCAGAGCAAACGTCTTTGCTAGAAAGAAACAAAAATCATAAAGCTTCAAAATAATGTTTGGAAATGTTCTTGTAGGTACAACTTGCATATATTTGACCCCTCAGAAAAACTATTCTCTGCATGTACACTAATTCTGCTTAATCATGAGTCTGCCCTGAACCTTGCCCTCCTGCACTCTCAGAGACTTGTCCTAACCATCCAACACAGCTAATTAGAATATCAATGCACTTCAAAGAGGTCAGAGTAGGCAGTATAAGATAGGATATTTGGCAAAAGTAAAAAGACACACTTTCTCATAAGAGCTCTAAAACAATCTTATTTATTTTATTCACTAATTATTTCTTATACATAATGGAATAAATGTTTACTAATTTACCTTCATCTGATCAGATTTCAAAGACTAAAACAATTTTTTACATTATTTCTCACGGGAAAAGTGAAATATATCATTTAGCAAATAAGATATTTTCCTGAGACAATCACAACAATAAAATTATTTCTCTTCAAAATGGGTAAAAATACAACTTAGTTTTCTGTAGTTCTCATTTTATCATAGTATGTTAATAGGTTAAGTTATCCAGCTTCCCTGTATGCTCAGATAGTAAAAACTCTGCCTGCAAAGCAGGAGACTCAAATTTTATCCTTGAGTTGAGAAGATACCCTGGAAAAGGGCATGGCAACCCACTCTGGTCTTCTTGCCTGGGGAATTCCATGGACAGTGGAGCCGTGCAGGTTGCAATGCACATGGTTGCAAAGAGTCAGACATGACTGAGTAACTAACAATACCTATTTAATTTTCATTTTATCTTCTGGCATTTTTTCCCTTGCCTTTGAGAAAAATGCTAAAATTTTATTTCCCTTCTGGAAAGCAAAAATTAAAAAAAAAAACAAAAAAAAAACAGCTTATTTCAGAGCAAAGTGATTACACCTGCAGCCATATTCCTGGCAACAAACGGCATGAAGTGTCCGCCTCCATCTTCTTTCCAAGGCCTCCACATTCACTTTCCTGAATTAGCTGTCTTAACTCTGTGATGTTCTTCATGAGTCATAGGGTGGACTCTGAGAATCATATAGTATTGGATCTATGAAGGCCTGGAGAGACCATTGGATTTTATGCCTCCTTATACCACTGTGGCACCTGAGGCCTAGACGGTAAGAGTTTAGGGTCATAAAAATTTACTTCCTAGTACCTGCAATCAAGGAGACCTAAGTTTACTGTCTAGATGCTGGCAGGACAATCTGTCTTCTATTTTTCTGGTTTTTACCTATTTGTCATCTATCTATCATCTATGTATCTATCTATCTATCTCTGTATCTATCTATCTGTCTAAACAGTGTGTATGTAAATGCCCAAGTGCTTGCATTTATCCATTACTGACACACTAATTAGATTTGATTCAATGATAGTCTCTTCTCTCCATTATAGGTTCACTTTTCAGCTTAAGCACAAAGAAGCACAGAATTCTATGATTAATACCTTAAGCCCTTAAAATTTTATTCAAATAATTGATTAAAGAATATATTCCTACTAAACACCCTTATCAAGCCATCTTACTTTCACCTAAAACAATTTTTTACATTATTTCTCACGGGAAAAGTGAAATATATCATTTAGCAAATAAGATATTTTCCTGAGACAATCACAACAATAAAATTATTTCTCTTCAAAATGGGTAAAAATACAACTTAGTTTTCTGTAGTTCTCATTTTATCATAGTATGTTAATAGGTTAAGTTATCCAGCTTCCCTGTATGCTCAGATAGTAAAAACTCTGCCTGCAAAGCAGGAGACTCAAATTTTATCCTTGAGTTGAGAAGATACCCTGGAAAAGGGCATGGCAACCCACTCTGGTCTTCTTGCCTGGGGAATTCCATGGACAGTGGAGCCGTGCAGGTTGCAATGCACATGGTTGCAAAGAGTCAGACATGACTGAGTAACTAACAATACCTATTTAATTTTCATTTTATCTTCTGGCATTTTTTCCCTTGCCTTTGAGAAAAATGCTAAAAGTTTATTTCACTTCTGGAAAGCAAAAATTAAAAACAAAAAAAAAACAGCTTATTTCAGAGCAAAGTGATTACACCTGCAGCCATATTCCTGGCAACAAACGGCATGAAGTGTCCGCCTCCATCTTCTTTCCAAGGCCTCCACATTCACTTTCCTGAATTAGCTGTCTTAACTCTGTGATGTTCTTCATGAGTCATAGGGTGGACTCTGAGAATCATATAGTATTGGATCTATGAAGGCCTGGAGAGACCATTGGATTTTATGCCTCCTTATACCACTGTGGCACCTGAGGCCTAGACGGTAAGAGTTTAGGGTCATAAAAATTTACTTCCTAGTACCTGCAATCAAGGAGACCTAAGTTTACTGTCTAGATGCTGGCAGGACAATCTGTCTTCTATTTTTCTGGTTTTTACCTATTTGTCATCTATCTATCATCTATGTATCTATCTATCTATCTCTGTATCTATCTATCTGTCTAAACAGTGTGTATGTAAATGCCCAAGTGCTTGCATTTATCCATTACTGACACACTAATTAGATTTGATTCAATGATAGTCTCTTCTCTCCATTATAGGTTCACTTTTCAGCTTAAGCAAGCACAAAGAAGCACAGAATTCTATGCTTAATACCTTAAGCCCTTAAAATTTTATTCAAATAATTGATTAAAGAATATATTCCTACTAAACACCCTTATCAAGCCATCTTCTCACTTTCACCTGCTTGTCCCATTCCATAACAAAGTGACTTCCAGTCTTGCTTACATTTCTCTATAAAGGAAAAAACCTTTTTTTATCTGTTTAAATTTGAGATATTTCCAGATATACTGTCCCAAGTATTCTCCCTATTGCAATAGTCTTTTTTGGATTAAGTCTCAAAATAGGAGTTTCTGTTCACTAGCTACCAAATTCTAACTTTATCACTTACCATGCTCTTATAGAATGTGTTTCACACTTTGCTTAGAAAATCTGCTTTCTTCAAGCTCACAAATTCTAATAGCCTATTATCAAGTCTCAATCTGCTTCTATTCTTACAACACATTTACACTGTAACTCTTCCTTTCATATAATACATGCTTTGGCTCTCATGAGAATAATATTGGTATTTTTTCCTTTTGACTATATCTAACTATATACTGAGACCTTCAGTCTTTCATTTCCTTGCCTCTTTTGTTGAGACATTTCCTATTTGGTCACAATTGATCAACTATTCTTTCATAGATTCTTTTTCTTAGAGAAATCATAGTTCTTTTTAATCTCCAGTTCCCTTTCTAAAAAGGTTTGCTTTTCATGATCTGAGATATTCAAACTATAGCTTTCTATCTTTATAGGTAAATATATAGTTCACATGCTGACATTCATCCAAAGTTCTGACTATGTAAGTCAAAATGATATTTACATAGAAATAAATGAAATAAATTAACATATACAAACAGCTAAAGATGAGCTAAGAAGACAACTTCTGACTAGCTTCTAAAAGCTTATAATATTTATGAGGTGAGGCTTTACTGTTGTTCTTATATAGTTGCTAAGTCATGTCTGACTCATGATCCCAGGTGTGGTGACTCTCTATGGAGTATTCTATATTGAACTATGTATAATTTCATGATAAGTCAAAGACATTGCAGTGAAGGCAATTTCTCTAATTTGTAAATGAATTTTTTTCCCAACATGGCTTGTAAATAATATACTCACTGTAGCTACTTCACTAGATGAAAATAAACCTGTGAAATTATATATTTTTCCTTCAGTAAGTTTGTGAATTTTCAAATGTAAATATCAGCAGATTGTGACTTACTTCCAAACCAAGACACATATTAGCAGGCGACAACCATGTGTGTGTGTGTGTGTGTGTGTGTTTGTATAACTGTTTCTCAAATATAGGTTCACTGATTACTTGTATCAAACTCACACATGAGGCATGTGTATGTGTGCATTTTAAATACAATTCCTTAGGCTTCACCTAAAACAGCTCAATTATAATGTCCTGTGTAGGGGCTTGAATTTCTTTTAGATAGTTTATCTTTGTGATGCTTTTTATGTACTTTAAAGTTTGATGATCACTGACATTGAGAAGTGAATTAATTTAACTACTATCTGCCCCGTATCCAGAGGGTACTAAGAGAGAACACAATCAGTGAAAAAGTACACTCACCTCTCTAGCTCAGTAAGGCACATCAGAGGTAAAGCTCCCAAGCGTCAAAATACTCTACTGTCTGTCTCAAATCTGCCAACTCCCATTAACAGGAAGGATCCCAGAAGATACTGCCATGGCTGGCACTGCTCGTGGGGTGGCAGAGATTGAAGCGGGCGGTAGGGCCCTGCACTCAGCTGGGGCGTGGGTTCGCTGCCGGTCCCAGTCCTTTCAGCGGAAGCGGCGATTCTTCTTCCTCTGCGGCTGTTTCCCTCCTGTCACCTGAAGCCCTAGTCAGTCTTCCTGGAAGACAACCCCAGGTCCTGAAACACATCACCCATCTCAACATTTCTTTTGAAAATGAAATGCATTTTCTAATTCAACGATCTAGAATCTCACATATGACATCTTTAGATCCACAGGGAAAGATTCAATGGTCTTTAGATCCTTTGGAATTGTCTGAACCATACTGTCAGTGCCTATGAATTTTTGCATTTCGGATTAAGTAATATATCTGGGTTACTTTGTTGAGTTTCTTAAGAGTTATATATATATATATATATATATCCTAGCTGGGGCAGTAACTTTGTTTCAGCTTAAACTTCCTCTTTTGAAAACGGTATTTATCTAATCTTCAAGCTTCAAAATTTATTAATTCAAGTAATTGTTGTACCCTGACATCCACTATATAACAAAGAAGTATATGAATATTGCTTAATTTGTATTGAATTACTCAAATTGACGACAAAGCACATGCTCAAGGCAGCAGCAAAACAGGCTGGAAATGATTTTGGAATGACCTGGGTATGGAATTTATTTTTAAAAGAAGTCATTACAGAAAGTAAATTTTAGGGTATTATATTTTTCTTATACAAATATTAAACTTTTTTAGTCATTGAATTATAAATGGCTGCAAAACTATCCACAATACTTTCTATATTGGAGCACCTAAATATTTAATCATATATATGCTAGATTTTTTTGATTAAAGTTTTACTTAGTCATCTGCTCTTTGATTATATCAGTAGATGTGGCTCCATAGACAACTATTATTGTTGTCATTTTATATACAATAGGTGCTCTAACCTTGACCTAAGGTAATATATATCATTCTCTATAGAAAATATTCATATATGATTGTTTTTCACATGTTAACAGACCTTCTATTCTATTTGTGAATATATGGTTATTACCACATAATACTGCATCTGTATAAACTGGCAAATTGTAATCAGTTAAAATGACACAGGTTCTCTAATTACAAAATGGGCATAACTGATTGCTAAAATACTAAAAGTGTTTATAAAAATAATAAATAACCATCTTAGGGATTCATATAGATAATTGATAATGATTAAATCATAATTTAAAAATCAAATTAAAAAGATAATATGACTTTAGTCATAGAAATCATAGATAAAACTCCTATGTAAGCTAAGATTTAAAAAAAGAAAGCAAAATATTAAAGCCAGGTAGAATATATGAATTATGGAAATACCATTATAGTCAAAGAAATATTCTATATTCATATATCATCTTAATCCAGTATGCCAGACTGCTTTAAAGTAGGACTTACAAGGCTACAGCAAGAACAATTTAATTAGTAGGGTAATAAAATAAAAAATATAGAACATTATACTATTATTTTCATAATTCAAATTAGCCTTTTTTTCTCTGACTTGATATTTCAATTCTTTTCAGATGGCTCACTTACAATCATTGGCAAATGATTATATATTTAACATCCAATGTGTGAAACATACAGAATGAGACATTAGATTGCACCACTTCTTCCAAAGTAATAAATACAACATGGTTTATACAGGAAGAGTGCTCCTGACTAGACCTCAATGTATATTTACTTTTGTTACATCTATAGTCTTTTGCCAGGAGGTCATGGATCTGTCATCAATTATATATGCATACCTCTCCTTTTCCTGTAGTAACCACCAACATAAATTTGTGAAAGAGATGATCATAATTAAAGGTAAAATCTAAAGTAATAATTATTTCAATAATAAATCTTACAGTAATTTGTACAAAGTTAACTGAAACACACATGGGGGGGTGCTTTCCTAAATGAATCTGATTATTATCCAACAAAATAAGAAAGACAAGTTTACCTAAGTCTTCTCATGAACTTAACGGTGATGGGTGAATAATGGCTGTAAGCAGATATTGAAAGCAGAGATGACATAGTTGACATGTGGATTGTTGTTGCTTAGTCACTAGGCTGTGTCTGACTCTTTGTGATCCCGTGGGCTGTAACCCACCAGTCTGCTCTGTCAATGGGATTTCCCAGACAAGAATACTAAAGTGGGTAGCCATGCCCTCCTCCATGGGATCTTCCTGATACAGGGACTGAACCCGTGTCCATTGCACAGCAGGAGGCTCTTTACCACAACACCACCAGGGAAACACTAAAGTGTATACATGATGCTAACGAAATGAGGCAATAATGAGAATGAAATATAGGGAAAATAAATGTTTAATGCTAACATATGACACAGTGCACTCTTGGTAGATATTTATAAAGAGAGTGCCTTGGTTTTTTGGAACTGGCAAAAAATAGATATTGTAGTCTGTGGTGAATCTTTGGGCACTGAGATAGATAGCATAAAAGTCTTTTGGCACTGAAAGTATTCTATATTCATATATCATCTTAATCCAGTATGCCAGACTGCTTTAAAGTAGGACTTACAAGGCTACAGCAAGAACAATTTAATTAGTAGGGTAATAAAATAAAAAATATAGAACATTATACTATTATTTTCATAATTCAAATTAGCCTTTTTTTCTCTGACTTGATATTTCAATTCTTTTCAGATGGCTCACTTACAATCATTGGCAAATGATTATATATTTAACATCCAATGTGTGAAACATACAGAATGAGACATTAGATTGCACCACTTCTTCCAAAGTAATAAATACAACATGGTTTATACAGGAAGAGTGCTCCTGACTAGACCTCAATGTATATTTACTTTTGTTACATCTATAGTCTTTTGCCAGGAGGTCATGGATCTGTCATCAATTATATATGCATACCTCTCCTTTTCCTGTAGTAACCACCAACATAAATTTGTGAAAGAGATGATCATAATTAAAGGTAAAATCTAAAGTAATAATTATTTCAATAATAAATCTTACAGTAATTTGTACAAAGTTAACTGAAACACACATGGGGGGGTGCTTTCCTAAATGAATCTGATTATTATCCAACAAAATAAGAAAGACAAGTTTACCTAAGTCTTCTCATGAACTTAACGGTGATGGGTGAATAATGGCTGTAAGCAGATATTGAAAGCAGAGATGACATAGTTGACATGTGGATTGTTGTTGCTTAGTCACTAGGCTGTGTCTGACTCTTTGTGATCCCGTGGGCTGTAACCCACCAGTCTGCTCTGTCAATGGGATTTCCCAGACAAGAATACTAAAGTGGGTAGCCATGCCCTCCTCCATGGGATCTTCCTGATACAGGGACTGAACCCGTGTCCATTGCACAGCAGGAGGCTCTTTACCACAACACCACCAGGGAAACACTAAAGTGTATACATGATGCTAACGAAATGAGGCAATAATGAGAATGAAATATAGGGAAAATAAATGTTTAATGCTAACATATGACACAGTGCACTCTTGGTAGATATTTATAAAGAGAGTGCCTTGGTTTTTTGGAACTGGCAAAAAATAGATATTGTAGTCTGTGGTGAATCTTTGGGCACTGAGATAGATAGCATAAAAGTGCAAAAATTAAAATGAGTAACTTACAGATTAGGCAGTTATCAATGAAATAGATACATTTTCATAAAAATAAAATATATGAAACATGAGGTGTAAAATATAAAATCTATAAAGTCAGTGCCTGCTCATTCACTGTACCCTCTCCTGCTCAATGTAGAGCTATACTTTCATCTGTCTTCCTTTTTCTCTCTCATCAGACATCTTAAAATGAATTAACATTTAAGATCTTTAAATTCCTTTTTTGTATTCACTTTCATTTACTGCAAAATTTCTCATGGCCCTTCCGTCCTCCTTTTCATATCCTTCATCCATAACTCCATTACCTATATTTCACATTTCAATACTGATGTTTCCAGATCTACAGGTTCAGCTAAGACCTCACTATTATCTGACCTATATTTTCAGGTTAGAGTGCTATTAATACAGAAATTTTAACCTAATCCAAATATAAGTGAACTACCTAACCATCATTTCCCCCTTATTTATATTTTATAGCTTACCATTTCTCGAGTCATTCATGGAGGCCCTTAATACTATTCTCTCTTCTCCTCTTCTCAAATTTCATTAGCCATCAGGTCTGCCTTTCTCTGGTGAATGTTTCTTTTTTTTCATTAATTCCATTAATCTTGTTTTACTTTATGACTTCTCTATGGCCTATTTTCTGAATTTCACAAAAATTCAATCTCTGCTATCAAACTGATGTTTGTTAAAGACATAATGGCCATATTCCTTCATTAACCAATTTCTTTCCTTAAGTCTCTGTGCACAAAAAATGAACTTTTGTGGGTAGCCATGCCCTCCTCCATGGGATCTTCCTGATACAGGGACTGAACCCGTGTCCATTGCACAGCAGGAGGCTCTTTACCACAACACCACCAGGGAAACACTAAAGTGTATACATGATGCTAACGAAATGAGGCAATAATGAGAATGAAATATAGGGAAAATAAATGTTTAATGCTAACATATGACACAGTGCACTCTTGGTAGATATTTATAAAGAGAGTGCCTTGGTTTTTTGGAACTGGCAAAAAATAGATATTGTAGTCTGTGGTGAATCTTTGGGCACTGAGATAGATAGCATAAAAGTGCAAAAATTAAAATGAGTAACTTACAGATTAGGCAGTTATCAATGAAATAGATACATTTTCATAAAAATAAAATATATGAAACATGAGGTGTAAAATATAAAATCTATAAAGTCAGTGCCTGCTCATTCACTGTACCCTCTCCTGCTCAATGTAGAGCTATACTTTCATCTGTCTTCCTTTTTCTCTCTCATCAGACATCTTAAAAATGAATTAACATTTAAGATCTTTAAATTCCTTTTTTGTATTCACTTTCATTTACTGCAAAATTTCTCATGGCCCTTCCGTCCTCCTTTTCATATCCTTCATCCATAACTCCATTACCTATATTTCACATTTCAATACTGATGTTTCCAGATCTACAGGTTCAGCTAAGACCTCACTATTATCTGACCTATATTTTCAGGTTAGAGTGCTATTAATACAGAAATTTTAACCTAATCCAAATATAAGTGAACTACCTAACCATCATTTCCCCCTTATTTATATTTTATAGCTTACCATTTCTCGAGTCATTCATGGAGGCCCTTAATACTATTCTCTCTTCTCCTCTTCTCAAATTTCATTAGCCATCAGGTCTGCCTTTCTCTGGTGAATGTTTCTTTTTTTTTTTCATTAATTCCATTAATCTTGTTTTACTTTATGACTTCTCTATGGCCTATTTTCTGAATTTCACAAAAATTCAATCTCTGCTATCAAACTGATGTTTGTTAAAGACATAATGGCCATATTCCTTCATTACAATTCTTTCTTAATCTGCAGTGCTGTCATCAACTTTCAGAGCAAAACTGTTCATTGTTAGTCTCTGTGCACAATGGGTAAAATGTAATAGCTGATAATTTTTTCCAGTGTTATGGTAATCTCATTGACATAGTTCAGTTAAATCCGGGGAAACAGAACCTAAACACAAAAGGTCAGGTATTGCCAGTAATGGCAAGAATGTTGCAATGGTAGGACACTTGACCAGTGGACACTACTGCAAAAAAGCTCAAAGGGAAAAACATGTTGGTAGGTATGTGTCATGCCAAATGCAGGAAAGTCAATTTAAATTAGCAAATGATAAGTCATCTTCTTATCTGGTTAGTTGTGTGGGTTATTAGTTATTTTACTTCCACTCTCATCACCAGTAGATCACTTTTTCATTTGTTCAATAAATACTTTTATGGATTTCTGTCATATTTGGGCATTATTCTAAAAGTATGGGAATCTATGAGGAAGATATTTGAGTCAAGAGTAGAAGGTTTAATGGAATGGAATCATAGAGTTATATGAATAGGGTAAGGTGGAAGAGATCATTCTAGTTAAAGGCTTTTGGTAGCAGTGTCTGCTATGCACAGTGAGCAGAAAGATCAGTGTGGCTGGAGTTAAAGAGAAGTAAACGAGTTGCTGAGTACTTTATTTGCTGGATTCAAGCCTTAGAAGACTGGCCCTCAGGTTGAATGACCCAGGTATCTGGAGAACTCAATGCTGCTTCTTTTCATGTTCTGTGTTCTCAAACATAATTGAAGATGCCCTGAATAATCAAACATTATGATTTTAAAAGAAGAGTGACAGAGAGGCCCCTAAACACCAAACACTGGATCTGAGAATTATAATAGAGGGGTTTATCTTGATGAGCAGGAGGATTTCACTGTATTAATGCTCTAAGATATATATCTTCCAAATCTATGTGTATCAAATCATTTCTAATTGAATCTTTTTTAGAAAACAATTCTTTCCAGAATTGCTCTTCTTTCTTCTTTATTTTTGAGGATTCTACCAGTAACTGAAGATAGAATGTTCTCAGTCATTATTTTACTTCTTTCATTTATAACTGTTAGCACATCATATCTTCATGATATCAACAGTACTATATTGTAACGGAGAAGAACAAACCTGATTCCTATTTCTGTAGCTCTGACCTTTGTGCTTGGTGGCCTATGCTTAGTACTGACTCTGCACCTTAGTAATACAGTGTTGCCTATATTCTGAAAGATACATGATAAGCCATTCTCATGGTCTCACCTCCCAGCCTTGACCATTTAAGGTGTAAGACTTTTCCATTCACATAGAGATTTTTTAAAAATTGCATAGAGGAGACGATTTGTCCTGTTGGAAATTTACAGGAATATCTTCACCAGGCCTACATGGACAATCTCAAGAACAAAGAATTATCCCAGTCCTTCCAGAATCTGGCCTGAACCAAGAAGTTTGCAGTAAACATACACCCTATTTTTTTTTTTTAATATAAAAGGATTCTAACTCAGGGAAAATAATTACTTGGGACACATGTCCACCGTCTCCTCCATCTGCTGGGTGTCCAAGTCGTTATTCCTGACCCCAACAACTCATATCTTGATTTGCTGGCCTGTTGTGCAGTGAGCACTACAATACTCATTCTAGTATATGCATTTTTAAATATACCTCTTAATTTTAGGAACAGGTAGAGGCACATATAATCATGCTTCATAATCACATATTAAATAAAATTTTTTGGGAACCAAAATATAAGTAGCACATAATTCACTGTCATGTAGGTTAATGCTTCAAGGAACTTTAGCAACCACATCTATCTTTCATAAAGGATTGACCTTTTATGTAATTGGAGTACGTTTTCCACAATATTCTGTTGTTGGGAGAGTGTGTATTTCCCTTGGTTCAATTAGGTAAAGGAAGAATAGTACACCCTAGAGACATGAAAGCAGGCCTACCCGAAGGAAAGGCCTCAACTGGGCTTGGCCCCCTCTTTTTATACATTTTATCTCCTTCCCCTTGAGCCTACCTGATGCAATTTAGGGCTAGCCAGGAAGGGGACCTTTGTTTCACCTGAGGTTCTCACTCTTGTCCTTTTTTCCCTTTGTCTGCTTTTAGTCACTGCCAGTTTGGATTCCTTTTTCCTATTTTAACTACCTAACATTGTGAAAGCTCTTAACACTCAAAATATGTCAGACATGGCCTCTTGTGTCTGACTTTCAACTATCAATATCTGGCCTAAATGAGGTACTTATTTGAACAGATATCAATACTAACGAATTGACTAATCAAATCTTTCCCTTTTATAAGCAGCATCGAGAACTGGATAGGTATTTAATAAACAAGATGAGTGAATAGTCATATTTTCAGGGCACTGCTCGTCAGATCTCAAAGAAGAGCTAGACATCATATATTAAGTAGCCAGCATAAGCCATTCTCATGGTCTCACCTCCCAGCCTTGACCATTTAAGGTGTAAGACTTTTCCATTCACATAGAGATTTTTTAAAAATTGCATAGAGGAGACGATTTGTCCTGTTGGAAATTTACAGGAATATCTTCACCAGGCCTACATGGACAATCTCAAGAACAAAGAATTATCCCAGTCCTTCCAGAATCTGGCCTGAACCAAGAAGTTTGCAGTAAACATACACCCTATTTTTTTTTTTTAATATAAAAGGATTCTAACTCAGGGAAAATAATTACTTGGGACACATGTCCACCGTCTCCTCCATCTGCTGGGTGTCCAAGTCGTTATTCCTGACCCCAACAACTCATATCTTGATTTGCTGGCCTGTTGTGCAGTGAGCACTACAATACTCATTCTAGTATATGCATTTTTAAATATACCTCTTAATTTTAGGAACAGGTAGAGGCACATATAATCATGCTTCATAATCACATATTAAATAAAATTTTTGGTAACCAAAATATAAGTAGCACATAATTCACTGTCATGTAGGTTAATGCTTCAAGGAACTTTAGCAACCACATCTATCTTTCATAAAGGATTGACCTTTTATGTAATTGGAGTACGTTTTCCACAATATTCTGTTGTTGGGAGAGTGTGTATTTCCCTTGGTTCAATTAGGTAAAGGAAGAATAGTACACCCTAGAGACATGAAAGCAGGCCTACCCGAAGGAAAGGCCTCAACTGGGCTTGGCCCCCTCTTTTTATACATTTTATCTCCTTCCCCTTGAGCCTACCTGATGCAATTTAGGGCTAGCCAGGAAGGGGACCTTTGTTTCACCTGAGGTTCTCACTCTTGTCCTTTTTTCCCTTTGTCTGCTTTTAGTCACTGCCAGTTTGGATTCCTTTTTCCTATTTTAACTACCTAACATTGTGAAAGCTCTTAACACTCAAAATATGTCAGACATGGCCTCTTGTGTCTGACTTTCAACTATCAATATCTGGCCTAAATGAGGTACTTATTTGAACAGATATCAATACTAACGAATTGACTAATCAAATCTTTCCCTTTTATAAGCAGCATCGAGAACTGGATAGGTATTTAATAAACAAGATGAGTGAATAGTCATATTTTCAGGGCACTGCCTCAGATGGGCAGATCTCAAAGAAGAGCTAGACATCATATATTAAGTAGCCAGCATATTAAAGGAAAACTCAGGACTGTGGCAGCCTAAGTGTCAGGAGAGGACAGAAAGGTTTTAAGTAACTTGTATTTAAAATTATTCCTTGTAGCAAAACATGCATTAAAGCAACTGTTCCCTGAATGCTTTTTTCCATATCTTAAAGCGATTTTCACCAGTAATATCATATGACTTTGAATAATGAGGTTGTTTCATAAGGAGGCTTTAAGGGAAGAATGTTAGCTGGAGGGGCATGAAGAGATGTCTGAGATATCAAGTTGATTGCCTTGCACGTACCAAAGTGGTGCTGGGGTTGGGCAGCAGGACAGCTATGAGAGAGTTGAGTGGAAATCTCTGAATACAAGGATTAACCTTTTCCTCCAGTGAAGCAGAGAAGGGAATGCTGAAGAGGCAGGTTTTTATATGAATATTTCAGCATGCTACATAAAGTAATATTACAAGCAATGTTCCTACAATTTGTCTTTCTTTGCGCCGTTTACGGTAAGCTTTGTGACCTACACTTTAAATTATTTGCCCTCCTTGGGGATTTATGCGTAAGATAAAATTCTGCTTAGTTGGATGGTATGACATTGATTTAAAAATCCTTGCATTTCAAATGTGCTCCTTTGAGCACTTCTTATTTCAGTATATTTTTAAAAATGGCTATGGCTATGGACAGTATTATTTTGTTACAACAAGGTTTTTGTCTATGATTTCAAATTGAAGTAATTTAAAAAAATATTTCTATTACCCAGTGACAGTTCATGTAATAAAAATAAAGTTCCTATAGTACATACAGAACTGACATTATAAAATTCTGTAGTGATCAGGTCTTATTTATTAATACCTGGTTTTCACTTAATAGCCAGCTGTGACAAAAAAACATATAATTGTGTACTAATCTATTGACACTGCAGTAAGTTCCTCTGTGTGTGTGTGTGTGTGTGTTGTGAATACACACATTTGTGAAGGTCATTTTGTAGACATTTTTTTTGGGAAGATTCTGTCCTAATATGAGTAGGCAGTTTCAATTGCTCCACACTCCATAAATCATTCATACCCTCACATCTTGTCCATTTCTGTTTTGTTTATTTAGCACTGTGATGTGATGATGAGCACTTTTGAAAAGACAGAATTTCTTTGTTACAAGGGAGACAGGTTCTGGAATAAAAGGTTGCAATCATGATTTTCAGTTTTTCCAAAGGTAGAGATGAATCATACTCACTTCACTGTCAAGAAAGCAATTATTAGGTGGCAATAAGTTCCATTTGTGCCTGGACTCAACAGTATAGAAAGACTACAATCATATTATCATGTTTTCCATTTTTATTCCTAATCAATCTTGTATTGGTAGTCTTTTGTGCTAATAATTGTCAAAATAAGCCACAGTAATGAAAAAAGGACTGGGAGACATATCTCAATTTCCTAACACTAGACATATTGATCTTCTAAAAGACATTTATTTTATTTTTCAGGTGAACAATAACTCCTTACAATGTTAGGCAATGTCTCAATGAATAACTATGATTTAAAGTGAGACAAAAGTAATTGTCTATGTTTAGCAAGAAAGCACCATTGAAAACATTCCTAAAACTCACTAAGAAGCACTGTTGCCATTAAAAGGGGAAACAAACTTTTATTTTCTTTAAAGAATATGGATGAAGCTACTTGACAATCCTTTAGGATGTAGAATGAAAGTAAGCACTACCAATTAATGTATTTATACATTTTATACCATAAGAGAAGGACAAGACTAGCGAAGATGAAGAATAGTGTAATAAAGCTTAATGACATATGCAGTTATTAAATTGGTCTTTGATTTTAAAGAACCTCGGGTAGACAATAACCCATGTAACACAAGACTTAGCTTATATACTGCCTCACCACCCTTTAGAGCTGGTACCAGTTGCAAATGGCCTTCAGCCAATTTTTGTAATAATTGACATATGATTTTAATAATAAAAGTGGCCTTGGATTATTAGAAATTGATGTGAACTATTATGGTCTTATTGAATTCCCCCCAAATCCATATTTTGAAGTCCTAATTCTCAATGTGATGGTACTGTAGGTGGGACCCTTGTGAGGTACTCACTCTTTGACTTAAATGGGGCCCTTAACTAACCATACAGTTACCCAGATCTTGAATTTCCAGCCTCTAGAATTGCGCAGTTAATCTCACCCAGTTGGTAGTATATTGTTATAGCAGCATAAATGAACTAAGAACATGTGTTTCTTTTCCTATGTCTTTAACAGTTTACATGGTTCAGTACAACAAAATAAACTTTCCAACAGAATCCTATTGCCAATAAAAATAATAAGCAGCATGAGAACAGACATAAACTGGGTGAGGTACCCATGTATTAATAAATTATTTTGATAATAAATAAATGAATTTCTCATATTTATAAATTTATTATATTTCTGATAAGAAATCTTTCATAAAAGCATCAATTTGAGAATACAACAGTGTTTTGACAGTAAGAATAAGAGTAATTATAGTCCAGATTTCTTAACTATATGAATGCAGTTTGCTCTTTTTCCAAAAAATAATTTTTAATGTGACTTTTACTACTATTAACATAATAAGGGGGGTGGCTTCCCTGGTGATCCAGTGGGTAAGGACACCGCTTTGCAGTGCAAGGGACACCGGTTCGATTCCTGGCCTGGGAAGATCCCATGTGCCACAGAGCGTCTGGACGGATGTGTCCAATCACCGAGTCAGAGCTCTGGAGCGCATGCGCCCAGAGATGGTGCTCTGTGACAACAGAGACCACTGCGATGGGAGGCCCACACTGCCCAAAGAACACAGGTGGATGAAAATAGACACATGAAAGACCAATAGAAGTGGCCCACCCGCCCCTCTCCCCCCCCCCCCCCCCCCCGCTCCCCCCAAAAAAAATAAAAAAAAAAAAAAAAAAAACATAATAAGGGCTTCCCAGGTGGCACAGTAGTAAAGAATCTGCCTGCCTGCAGGCAGATACATGCTCAGTTCCTGGGTTGGGAAGATACCCTGGAGTAGCAAATGGCAACTCACTCCAGCATTCCTGCTTGGAAAATTCCATGGACAGATGAGTCTGGCAGACTACAGTCCTTGAGGTCACAAAGAGTTTGACATGTCTGAACAAAAAGAGCATAAGCATTACTATTACAATATAAAAATTAACTGCTATGACAATAGCTATCTTTTCCACACATGACAGTATAGGTTTCCAGCTATTGTCATTGTGCTAAGGGAATAGGAGTACCTACAACCACTTGGGGCGATGGTCTGGATGGATGGGAGGGGGGGACTCTATGGGGGGAGGGCCCAGGGATATGCATATGAATGATCTGGAACATATATGTAAAAAAAAATAAAATAAAATAAATAAATAAATAAATAAATAAAAAAGATCAGTAGCAACAAAAGCAAATAAACAACAACAAAACCTGAAAAAAAAAATTAACTGCTAAAAGAAAAGAACAACTCTGACGCTATATTCGATCTTTTTCCTTTACTTTAACCTTTGTATTCTATTGCTTCTGCTGTAAGTCTTGATAATTAAAGCAGTGTTGCCTTTAGCAACATTTATGTATATCTTAAAGTATAGCCAAACGTGTAAAGATCCATCTCCCCAAACTCTGTGTCCCATGCATACATGCATGCTCAGTGGTCCAGTCCTGTCTGACGCATTGCGAGCCCGTGCACTGTCGCCCTCCAGGCTCCTCTGTCCATGGAATTATCCAGGTAAGAACACTGGAGTGGGTTGCCATTTCCTACTCCAGGGGTTTTTCCCAGCGCAGGGATCAAACCTGCACCTCCTATGACTCCTGCATTGGCAGTCAGTCTCTTTACCACCAGCATCACCTGAGAAGCCCAACGTGTAGCATAATCATGCCTAAATTCTCAGATATGACTATACTGATAACTATAATAGATGCATACACAATTTATAAGTGAAATAGTTGGCTTTAATGAGTCAAACAAGTTAAAAAAAAAGATAAACCTGAGAAGTCACATTGTAGAATGAACATGAAGCATGCTATTCCTGCAGATAACTTGGAATATATTAAAATTGCAGTGACAAAATCATTCTTGATATTATGATGCATGATGATAAAATGATGAATTAGCACAGAAAACTTGAAATCCCACAGTAGCAAATGGCAACTCACTCCAGCATTCCTGCTTGGAAAATTCCATGGACAGATGAGTCTGGCAGACTACAGTCCTTGAGGTCACAAAGAGTTTGACATGTCTGAACAAAAGAGCATAAGCATTACTATTACAATATAAAATTAACTGCTATGACAATAGCTATCTTTTCCACACATGACAGTATAGGTTTCCAGCTATTGTCATTGTGCTAAGGGAATAGGAGTACCTACAACCACTTGGGGCGATGGTCTGGATGGATGGGAGGGGGGGACTCTATGGGGGGAGGGCCCAGGGATATGCATATGAATGATCTGGAACATATATGTAAAAAAAAATAAAATAAAATAAATAAATAAATAAATAAATAAAAAAGATCAGTAGCAACAAAAGCAAATAAACAACAACAAAACCTGAAAAAAAAAATTAACTGCTAAAAGAAAAGAACAACTCTGACGCTATATTCGATCTTTTTCCTTTACTTTAACCTTTGTATTCTATTGCTTCTGCTGTAAGTCTTGATAATTAAAGCAGTGTTGCCTTTAGCAACATTTATGTATATCTTAAAGTATAGCCAAACGTGTAAAGATCCATCTCCCCAAACTCTGTGTCCCATGCATACATGCATGCTCAGTGGTCCAGTCCTGTCTGACGCATTGCGAGCCCGTGCACTGTCGCCCTCCAGGCTCCTCTGTCCATGGAATTATCCAGGTAAGAACACTGGAGTGGGTTGCCATTTCCTACTCCAGGGGTTTTTCCCAGCGCAGGGATCAAACCTGCACCTCCTATGACTCCTGCATTGGCAGTCAGTCTCTTTACCACCAGCATCACCTGAGAAGCCCAACGTAGCATAATCATGCCTAAATTCTCAGATATGACTATACTGATAACTATAATAGATGCATACACAATTTATAAGTGAAATAGTTGGCTTTAATGAGTCAAACAAGTTAAAAAAAAAGATAAACCTGAGAAGTCACATTGTAGAATGAACATGAAGCATGCTATTCCTGCAGATAACTTGGAATATATTAAAATTGCAGTGACAAAATCATTCTTGATATTATGATGCATGATGATAAAATGATGAATTAGCACAGAAAACTTGAAATCCCACAGTATACCGACAAATATATTCAGCATCTAGAGGTTAAAAAAGACTTTGGAGAACATACTGTTTGAAAAGTGATAGAGAAAAGAGGTTTAACTGGGAAAAGAAGCAGTGGGTGAAACCCCATGATTACTGTATAGAAAATTCCTGGAAGAGCATCAAAGATTGGAAAAAATAGACAGTACAAAAATACATAAAACCAGTCAATATGCAATTTTTATAACATTAATATTTTAGGCTACAAATATTTAATATGCAGAAATTTTAAAAATGGAAAAAAATTTTGGGAAAAATTTGCATTATTAATGAGATTGGATAATATTGTTGCACTGCATGTGTCTTTTCAAATTTGGGACTTCCTGTTCAATGGAGCATCAAAAACCTTCTTAGTCTTGTTTAAGTATAAAACCTTTTGCAATTAGATTAAATGTGCATTCACTTCAAAATCACTTTTTATTCCAACTTTGCTATAAAGTGCCATAATATTCTATGTTGTTTAGTTGCTAAGTCATGTCTGACTCTTTTGAGGCCTCATGGATTGAAGCCCATCAGGCTCCTCTGTTCATGGGATTTCCCAGACAAGAATACTGGAATGGGTTGACACATCTTTCTTTAGAGATCTTCCCATCCCAGGGATCAAACTCTTGTCTCTTGCATTGGCAAATGAATTCTTTACTGCTTAGCCACTAGGCAAATTCAATATATTCTATACCATGGCTTTATATCATAAGGATACAGAAATCTTAAAATCAACAAAGCATAATTTTCATATTATCCAAATAAGAACAGTACAGTTCTAAGTATAAATGGTATACGTACATCCTTTTATAGCGGTAGTAGAGCTATTGGCAGTCAGTCTCTTTACCACCAGCATCACCTGAGAAGCCCAACGTAGCATAATCATGCCTAAATTCTCAGATATGACTATACTGATAACTATAATAGATGCATACACAATTTATAAGTGAAATAGTTGGCTTTAATGAGTCAAACAAGTTAAAAAAGATAAACCTGAGAAGTCACATTGTAGAATGAACATGAAGCATGCTATTCCTGCAGATAACTTGGAATATATTAAAATTGCAGTGACAAAATCATTCTTGATATTATGATGCATGATGATAAAATGATGAATTAGCACAGAAAACTTGAAATCCCACAGTATACCGACAAATATATTCAGCATCTAGAGGTTAAAAAAGACTTTGGAGAACATACTGTTTGAAAAGTGATAGAGAAAAGAGGTTTAACTGGGAAAAGAAGCAGTGGGTGAAACCCCATGATTACTGTATAGAAAATTCCTGGAAGAGCATCAAAGATTGGAAAAAATAGACAGTACAAAAATACATAAAACCAGTCAATATGCAATTTTTATAACATTAATATTTTAGGCTACAAATATTTAATATGCAGAAATTTTAAAAATGGAAAAAATTTGGAAAATTAGCATTATTAATGAGATTGGATAATATTGTTGCACTGCATGTGTCTTTTCAAATTTGGGACTTCCTGTTCAATGGAGCATCAAAAACCTTCTTAGTCTTGTTTAAGTATAAAACCTTTTGCAATTAGATTAAATGTGCATTCACTTCAAAATCACTTTTTATTCCAACTTTGCTATAAAGTGCCATAATATTCTATGTTGTTTAGTTGCTAAGTCATGTCTGACTCTTTTGAGGCCTCATGGATTGAAGCCCATCAGGCTCCTCTGTTCATGGGATTTCCCAGACAAGAATACTGGAATGGGTTGACACATCTTTCTTTAGAGATCTTCCCATCCCAGGGATCAAACTCTTGTCTCTTGCATTGGCAAATGAATTCTTTACTGCTTAGCCACTAGGCAAATTCAATATATTCTATACCATGGCTTTATATCATAAGGATACAGAAATCTTAAAATCAACAAAGCATAATTTTCATATTATCCAAATAAGAACAGTACAGTTCTAAGTATAAATGGTATACGTACATCCTTTTATAGCGGTAGTAGAGCTGGGGATCTCTTGAAGATTAATATAGTTGTTAAATAATGTGTCTATGAAAACCATGGTCATTCCCTTCACCTTAATATGATTGAACCCTTATTCTCCCTGAAGCTTCAGAAAATCTGAGTAAAACTTTGCATAATCTGAAAAATGTTACATCATTTTAAATATTTAATTAGACATTTAGATATTTAACTATAGTTGTTTGAATAAAATTGTTATACCATTTATTAGTGAGTAAAATATTTTTAAAAATTTAATTGAGTTAACAGCTTGACTCTTTTGTGTAGAAAAAACTGTTAAAGTCTTATGTAATGATTACAAAGATCTTAATTATTCAAAGGAAAGTTCTTAATGTTATAAATACCATTGATAACATTCCTTGATCGGTGAAGTCTTTCACTGAGATTCTTGGTTTCTATGTGTCATATGAGCAGAGGGCAATGGAACGTCAAAACGTTGGATGTTATTATTATTATTATTTTGCCTCAAATCTGTTTCTGGCCAACCCAAATGAAGGGTCTTTCTTTGCATAAAAATGCCACTAAGAAAACTGTTTCTGAAATAAATGTTACTGTTTCAAATACTAAAAATTATGTTTCCTCTGGGGATTTTTTCCTTCCTTATGGACATTACAAATTCTGGCAGTAAATCTTCATTTTTCAAGTGAGATGCTTTCATCAACTGGTAATGAAAACCTGCTTGACTAGATCTTATTATACAGTTGACATAGAGTTGACACACAGCTGACATTATTTGACACCTATTTGAGATCTTTCACTCTTATACATTCTTCTCTCTAAACACTGTCAATGCTTAATGGAATAAAATTATTTCAATAGATTTTCTTCCACAATTATCCTTGCTCAGCTGAAAAAGTATTTTTTCAATATTATGGGATTGTTGCTCCTATTTTTCACATTTTCTACTACTCTGGAGAAAACTAACCTTGATACTTCCAATGGCAGAAGTATCTTATGCCTTTTCCAACTTATTAAGCAACATTTCTTGCAAAATATTTAATCTTGACTGTCCATCTAATTAAAAAAAATAGAGAGAGGTACAAGCATGTTGGATAACTATCTGTTTGTTAGTAAAATTATAAGATTTATTTGGAAGAATCAGTTGAAATATTGCTCATACATTTTTAAGTCAGCATTTATAAAATCAAAAAAAATATATGTTTCCCTACGTATAAGTTCTGAATTCCATGAATGTTGAAACTATAAATAAAAACTGATATAAGTGTCTTGAGTTGGCAATATACATAGGTATTTCTGACACTGGAGAACTCATTTCTCCTTTTAATGATCAAATCTTGGTATGTAACAAAATTACAGCCTTCCATTGATTTATGTATAATATTTTCCTTTAAAAAATTGTTAAACTTCTGTGAAAAATTACTGAGTTCATATATGAAAGAATTGGTCCTAGACACAGATAAATATAAAAGGCGTTTCTCTTAGATTAATTACAAGTTGTCAGGAAATAACAATTTCTCACTTTTCAGAAATGTCTTTTAACAATTAAGAAACTTGTGATGCTGGTTAAGACAGAATAATAGAGGTCAACTTCAACTTTCTGAAATACCTTAAACAATGATGATTAATGAATAAAATATGATTAAAACATATTTTAAAACGTTATCCAGATATTGTGCATCTGATGGCCCAGTGATATGATTTCTGAGAGAGGAGAAATGAATGAAACAAACTCTATGAAAACTCCATGAAAGGTCTGAGGCTCCAGCAAGGCAGAGGAAATACAGTGATCTCCCTGATTAAAGAGATGGAGTTGAGAGTCTAAGAGGATGTGAGTTTTAAGGGTTCACAAGTCAAAGTACTAAAGAACAGAGAGGCAGAGGCAGGGAAGGATAGAAGGGGAGGATGAGAGAGAGAGAGAGAGAATGAGACCAGCGTTGGAACTCTGCAAAGTGTCCCTGGAGCATTCAGTCACTAAGAATCAGGGCACTTATATAACAAAACTGAGTCTGGGAAATGAACAACATGAAATAAGCAGAAGGAATGATTTCTGGAGTTTATGCAAAGCCAGGAATAGTTTCTACTTCAACCAGCCATACTGGAAAATTTAATTCAAGAGAATACAGGATGGTTCCTCAGTAGTGTTGCAAAATTACCCTATAATAACAGTTGCTTTAGTTCCTCATAGCAAAACTTAAAACAAGATTCAGATGGGAAAAATTCTTTTCAAGTTATAGCTTAAACCTTGCCCCCAGAACAAAGTAAAATTCACAATGTTTGGTAACAAAAATATATGTACAGAAACAGAAAAATAGGAACTATAATTAACAAACATCAATCAATAGAAGTAAACTGAGGAAAGATTAAAATAACAGAATAAGGACCTAAGCTATTATGAAATGTATTTTATATGTTCAAGATGGGAGAGGAAGAATTGAATATATTAGGTAAGCCTGTGAAAAATGTACACATATAGGAGCAAACCAAACTTTTATATATGAGAAATGTAATATCTGAGTTGAAAAAAATCACTGGGGAGAAATAGCAGATTATAAATTGGAGAAGAGAAAATATAGTTACTTTAATATATAACAATAGAAATCAAAAATGTAGACAAACAATAAAATCAAAAATAAAAATAGCTGTGAGCTGTGGGACAACTTTAAGCAAACTGATATAGATGAAGTCTTGGGAAGGGGTGGTACAGGAAAATAACCGAAAAAATGACAGTCACATATTTCTTGAAATGAATGAAAATCATAAATTCACAGATCCAAGATACTTGACCATTTCCAAATCTTAGACAATGACTAAAATTACAAGGCAAAACTTAATCAAATTCATTAAAATCAATGATTAAAAGAATACCTGTAAAGCAGTAAATGGGAATGAACATAATACATGCAGAGAAACAAAAATAAGAATGGCAGCATGGTTTATGTTATGAATAATGCAAACCAGAACAGACTAGAGTAGCATTTCAAAATTACTTTAAAGCAAAATAGCCATTGAGCTTGAATTATATTAACAAAAACAACAACAAATTTCTTTTCAAAACAAGGGTGAAATAAATATGTTAGACAAAACTAAAAGGAGCATTCAGTCACTAAGAATCAGGGCACTTATATAACAAAACTGAGTCTGGGAAATGAACAACATGAAATAAGCAGAAGGAATGATTTCTGGAGTTTATGCAAAGCCAGGAATAGTTTCTACTTCAACCAGCCATACTGGAAAATTTAATTCAAGAGAATACAGGATGGTTCCTCAGTAGTGTTGCAAAATTACCCTATAATAACAGTTGCTTTAGTTCCTCATAGCAAAACTTAAAACAAGATTCAGATGGGAAAAATTCTTTTCAAGTTATAGCTTAAACCTTGCCCCCAGAACAAAGTAAAATTCACAATGTTTGGTAACAAAAATATATGTACAGAAACAGAAAAATAGGAACTATAATTAACAAACATCAATCAATAGAAGTAAACTGAGGAAAGATTAAAATAACAGAATAAGGACCTAAGCTATTATGAAATGTATTTTATATGTTCAAGATGGGAGAGGAAGAATTGAATATATTAGGTAAGCCTGTGAAAAATGTACACATATAGGAGCAAACCAAACTTTTATATATGAGAAATGTAATATCTGAGTTGAAAAAAATCACTGGGGAGAAATAGCAGATTATAAATTGGAGAAGAGAAAATATAGTTACTTTAATATATAACAATAGAAATCAAAAATGTAGACAAACAATAAAATCAAAAATAAAAATAGCTGTGAGCTGTGGGACAACTTTAAGCAAACTGATATAGATGAAGTCTTGGGAAGGGGTGGTACAGGAAAATAACCGAAAAAATGACAGTCACATATTTCTTGAAATGAATGAAAATCATAAATTCACAGATCCAAGATACTTGACCATTTCCAAATCTTAGACAATGACTAAAATTACAAGGCAAAACTTAATCAAATTCATTAAAATCAATGATTAAAAGAATACCTGTAAAGCAGTAAATGGGAATGAACATAATACATGCAGAGAAACAAAAATAAGAATGGCAGCATGGTTTATGTTATGAATAATGCAAACCAGAACAGACTAGAGTAGCATTTCAAAATTACTTTAAAGCAAAATAGCCATTGAGCTTGAATTATATTAACAAAAACAACAACAAATTTCTTTTCAAAACAAGGGTGAAATAAATATGTTAGACATAAAAAAAGCCTGAAAGAATACATGACCAGCAAATTTGTACTGTTGTCAGTGTTATACAAGGCATTTTTAGCAAAAGGAAAAATGAATCAGTAACTTCACACACAAAATAAGAGCACTGGAAATAGTAAAACAAAATAATTATGATAATAAGTAAATTTAACTTTCTCTATCATGTATCATGTAAAGTCTTAAAAATAATAGCCTGTTTAAAATCAAAACAATATTACATGAACTTTATAGTATACATAGAAGTAAAATGAACAATAATATTTGCACAAAAAGCAGGAGAGGTATAATGGAGCTGTAATACTGTAAATTTCTTAAAATACATATCAAATTCACAGTAACACTTGAAGATATATGCTATTAACTATGAAATAATCACAGAAACACAGAACAAGAGTTACAGTTAATATGCTAGCATGACATTCATAATTCTGGAAAAGGCAGAAAAGGAAAATGAAGGGAACAAAGAACATATGCAACACATTTAAAATAAATATCAAAATTAAGGATTTAATGCTAGATATTGTAGCCAATTATCACATTAAATGTGAATATTCTAGACAATTAAGATGGAGGCTTTTTAAAAATTTTTAAAAAATCTTGGCCTCTTTTATTGTTTTTTTTGTTGTTGTTCATTTATTTTCATCCATCGATATTCTTTGGCTTGTGTGGGCCTCCCATTACAGTGGCCTCCCTACTCGCAGAGCACAGGCTCTGAGCTCATGCACTCCAGAGTGCTGACTCATAATTGGACACACTGGCCCAGCCGCTCTGAGGCATATGGGATCTTCCTGGGCCAAGGATCGAACTGGTGCCCCTTGTACTGCAAGGTGGACTCTCTACACACTGGACCACAAGGGAAGCCCCAAGATGTAGGTATTTTTAACTGAATTTAAAAAATTAGATTGTATGATGACTAATAAAATTCATTTTAAGATATAAAGAAATAAGTACATTAAAACTATATGCTAGGTACATATTTCTAATAATAATTTTAAAAAGTTGAAAAACTGTATTAACAACAAACAAATTTGATTTTATAGCAGCAAATGTTATTAACCATGGAGAAGTTTATTTCACGGTGATAGGGATCAATTTGTATTTGCATTAACTTTAGGGCATATATTTGGCCTTTGTGTACCCATGTTATAAATTGATTGATTGAATTTCCTCCTAATTCTGTCCTTTTGTAAGGATCTATCCAGGCTTGAGAAACAAATGGTACATCAAAGAAAAAAAAAAGTACATGATTAAATTGTCATTATTCACTACTATGCTTTTACTCTGAGTTGAAGTGGTTGATTATGATCTGTCCTTGTGTTGCCATTAGCATACATTTGATATGCAGTAACAAAACATTTAAAACCTCAGTCACCTTGCTAATACTCTGAAAATATGCAACCAGTTTTTTAAAAATAAGGAATATACAGTCAGCTTTCCTGAAATGACAGTATCCTTTGCATCCTTTTATTTTTAATCTTATTTATACGCTCAAGGTTATGGCCCATTGTACCAAGTTTGTAAAGGCAATGATGACTGATATGAAAAAATTTAACCTGACATTCTGAATCATACTGTTAGAATTTGTCTCACAGAGATGTTTAATTATGACAGAGTGTGTGTTGACATACATGTCTTGTCTATGAAAACTGCCAATATGTCTTCACTAATCCTGCCTATCTTTTACTAGAATAAACCATTTGTTCATAGCAATGGTAAAAATATTCCAATACAGTTTTCTAATACCTGTGTAATTTATTTGAGCAGAGGAGAATAAACACTACTTCACATAGGGTAACACTTTTGGAGCTGATATATTTAAATAATGTAAATTCTAATATTGGCTTCATGATGATTTGAGGATGTCCTTGATCTTCTCTAGGCCATCAGAACTTCCCTGGTTCTGCCTCCAAAGCAGTTACTCTTGGGATCTCCACACTTTGCACCACCTATATGGATTCCCTAGCAAGCTCATCCAAGGCTGTGGCATGGTCTCTGCTTGCGCAAACTAAGATTTGTATCACTGCTTCCCCCAAATATCTAGATGCTTCCCAGATTCAAATCCTTTCTCGGATACCTATATATGCAACACCGTGTCCAAGGGATAAAATGTTTTTCTTAATGAAATATATACTTGAGAGTTTTCTCAAACTAACTTTTGGAATTTGGAGACTTTTTATATTGATCCCTCAGCTTAAAAAAAGCAAGAAAAAATCCTATAATGACTGTAATAATGAGTGCAAATCTTATAGAAGAGACTGTAAGAATGAATGTTCATGAATCAGTCTCATGGGAAACCATTTTTATCATAAAAGTTATATATGCAAGATAGAATTGTTTATACAATATACAAAATTTTCTTTGCTTTTCTTCTGTTTTCATTTTTTCTCCTCAGTGCCTTTTGCTCAATAAAGAATTTAATTTTTATGAAGAAAAATGTATACATATATCCCCATATATAATTCTGAGTATCCTTCTACAAAATCATTCCCCCCCCAAAATATTGTTTTCTTACTGAATCTTTAGAATTTTAATGTGTCTATTCAAGTCTATACTTCAATATTAAAATAGTTTCTGTTCATATTATGACTGGAGTTCCAATAATTATCTCACTTTTATCAAAAGTATTCATTTGCTAAATATCATATAACTGGATTTTTCTTTTTTCAAAAAAGTCAATTAAATATATATGTGTGGATCTAGTTCTGAATTCTACTGTATGTTGGAAAAAAAAAAAAGACTTGCACAACATTTAATTCATACTAACAAAAAGCTGAAAATAATCCAAAAGTTAGGTAAAAAAAGATGTGCAATATAATTATACAGTGGAAAACTACTCAACTAAAACCAAGAAATAAACTATTTATATATGTTCTGCATACATCTCAAAAGCAATGTGCTGACAAAATGACCTAAATATTAAAAAAATCAGAGATGGTGATTTGATTTACATGAAATCAACAAGAGATAAATCTAATCTGTTGTTCTGAACATAATAATAGTTGACTATGAGGGTTGAAGAGTGAGTAACAGAGTCTTCTGTTACTTCTATAAGATTTGTATCACTGCTTCCCCAAATATCTAGATGCTTCCCAATAAATCCTTTCTCGGATACCTATATATGCAACACCGTGTCCAAGGGATAAAATGTTTTTCTTAATGAAATATATACTTGAGAGTTTTCTCAAACTAACTTTTGGAATTTGGAGACTTTTTATATTGATCCCTCAGCTTAAAAAAAGCAAGAAAAAATCCTATAATGACTGTAATAATGAGTGCAAATCTTATAGAAGAGACTGTAAGAATGAATGTTCATGAATCAGTCTCATGGGAAACCATTTTTATCATAAAAGTTATATATGCAAGATAGAATTGTTTATACAATATACAAAATTTTCTTTGCTTTTCTTCTGTTTTCATTTTTTCTCCTCAGTGCCTTTTGCTCAATAAAGAATTTAATTTTTATGAAGAAAAATGTATACATATATCCCCATATATAATTCTGAGTATCCTTCTACAAAATCATTCCCCCCCCAAAATATTGTTTTCTTACTGAATCTTTAGAATTTTAATGTGTCTATTCAAGTCTATACTTCAATATTAAAATAGTTTCTGTTCATATTATGACTGGAGTTCCAATAATTATCTCACTTTTATCAAAAGTATTCATTTGCTAAATATCATATAACTGGATTTTTCTTTTTTCAAAAAAGTCAATTAAATATATATGTGTGGATCTAGTTCTGAATTCTACTGTATGTTGGAAAAAAAAAAAAAAAGACTTGCACAACATTTAATTCATACTAACAAAAAGCTGAAAATAATCCAAAAGTTAGGTAAAAAAAGATGTGCAATATAATTATACAGTGGAAAACTACTCAACTAAAACCAAGAAATAAACTATTTATATATGTTCTGCATACATCTCAAAAGCAATGTGCTGACAAAATGACCTAAATATTAAAAAAATCAGAGATGGTGATTTGATTTACATGAAATCAACAAGAGATAAATCTAATCTGTTGTTCTGAACATAATAATAGTTGACTATGAGGGTTGAAGAGTGAGTAACAGAGTCTTCTGTTACTTCTATAAGATTTTTATCATGAATAAAGTATTAAATACACAGCTATACAAGTTCTTCAAAATTCACCAAATTCTATGAACAAACAAAAAAATGTAGAGGAAACTGCAAATGATTCAAATAAGTGGGAATTCATTCTACACCCTTGGACTGAAAGAATTAAGACTGTTAAAATGATCAGACTACCCAAGGAAATCTACAGATGTAATACAATCCCTATCAAATTACCCATGAAAATTTTCACCAGATTAGAACAAATAAGCTGAAAATTTATGTGAATCCATAAAATACCTAGATTGCTAAAGCAGTCCTGAAGAAAAAGAACCAAGGTGGAGGCATAACCTTCCTAGACTTCAGACAATTCTACCAAGCTATGGTACTCAAAACAGACTGATATTGGTACAAAAGCAGACATATGGATCAATGGAATATGTGAATAGAGAGACCAGAAAGAAACAACACACTTACAGTCAATTAATCTTTGACAACGGAGGCAGGAATATACATGGAAGAAAGAATATCTTTAGAAAGTGGTGTTGGGAAAGCTGTAAAACTCTATGTATATCCATGAAAATACTCCCTACTACTTTATACAAAAATAAACTTGAAAATGGCTTAAACACTTACAACAAAACATGACACCATACAACTCTGAGAAGAGAACTTTGGCAAAGTATTCTCTGACAAAAATCCATAGCAATAATTTCTTAGATAAATCTCGCAAGAAGAAATATGTAAAAATAAACAAAGGGAGCCTATCACATGTACAAGCTTTTGCACAGCAAAGGAAATCATAAACAAAATGAAAAGAACCTTACAAAGTGGGAGAAAATATTTGAAAATCATGCAACCAACAATGGCTTAATTTTCCAGATATGCAAACAGCTCATAATATTCTGTCACAAAAGCAAACCGTCTTGTCAAAAACTGGGCAGAAGCCCTAAATAGACACTACCCCAAAGAAAACATAGATGTCCAAAAAGCACATGAAAAGCTGCTCATCATAATTAACTATTAGAGAAATGCAAATTAAAACTACAATGAGTTGTCACTTCACACCAGGCAGAATGGCCAACATTAAAAAGTCTACAAATAACATATGACTAGAGTGTGCAGAGGAAAGGGACACTCCTAACTTTGAGTGCTAATATAAATTGCTGCAGCCACTATGGACAACAAACAAACAAAACCCTAAAAACAGTAATGATCTAGCAAGTCCATTCCTGGGTATATAATCAATAAAGATGGAAACTAATTTGAAAAAATGTAAATACATATACCCAAATTTGTATAGCAACACTATTTATAATCCCAATTTCCCTATCAAATTACCCATGAAAATTTTCACCAGATTAGAACAAATAAGCTGAAAATTTATGTGAATCCATAAAATACCTAGATTGCTAAAGCAGTCCTGAAGAAAAAGAACCAAGGTGGAGGCATAACCTTCCTAGACTTCAGACAATTCTACCAAGCTATGGTACTCAAAACAGACTGATATTGGTACAAAAGCAGACATATGGATCAATGGAATATGTGAATAGAGAGACCAGAAAGAAACAACACACTTACAGTCAATTAATCTTTGACAACGGAGGCAGGAATATACATGGAAGAAAGAATATCTTTAGAAAGTGGTGTTGGGAAAGCTGTAAAACTCTATGTATATCCATGAAAATACTCCCTACTACTTTATACAAAAATAAACTTGAAAATGGCTTAAACACTTACAACAAAACATGACACCATACAACTCTGAGAAGAGAACTTTGGCAAAGTATTCTCTGACAAAAATCCATAGCAATAATTTCTTAGATAAATCTCGCAAGAAGAAATATGTAAAAATAAACAAAGGGAGCCTATCACATGTACAAGCTTTTGCACAGCAAAGGAAATCATAAACAAAATGAAAAGAACCTTACAAAGTGGGAGAAAATATTTGAAAATCATGCAACCAACAATGGCTTAATTTTCCAGATATGCAAACAGCTCATAATATTCTGTCACAAAAGCAAACCGTCTTGTCAAAAACTGGGCAGAAGCCCTAAATAGACACTACCCCAAAGAAAACATAGATGTCCAAAAAGCACATGAAAAGCTGCTCATCATAATTAACTATTAGAGAAATGCAAATTAAAACTACAATGAGTTGTCACTTCACACCAGGCAGAATGGCCAACATTAAAAAGTCTACAAATAACATATGACTAGAGTGTGCAGAGGAAAGGGACACTCCTAACTTTGAGTGCTAATATAAATTGCTGCAGCCACTATGGACAACAAACAAACAAAACCCTAAAAACAGTAATGATCTAGCAAGTCCATTCCTGGGTATATAATCAATAAAGATGGAAACTAATTTGAAAAAAAATGTAAATACATATACCCAAATTTGTATAGCAACACTATTTATAATAGCCAAGACATGGACACAACCTAAGTGTCCATCAAAAGATGAATGGATAAAGAAGATGTGAGGTGGAGTGCGTGTGTATACACAGATTATGTATATGTGTGTACATGCTAAGTGGAATATTACTCTTCCATGAAAAGAATTTTCAGCAACACGAATGGACATATAGAGATTATCATATCAAATGAAGCAATGAGACAAAGAGAAATATTATATGATATCAATTACACATAGTGTTTTAATAAACTTACTTACAAAACAGAAAGAAACTCATAGACAGAGAAAATACATTTATGATTATCAAGGCAGAAGGGGAGAGGAAGGGACAAATTAAGAGGATGTGTTAAACAGGTGTACACCATTATATGCAAAATAGATAAACCAGAATGATTTACTGTATGGCATAGGTAATTATATTCAATATCTTACAATAATGGAAAATAACCTGAAAAACAATATATATATATGTATATATATACAGCTTATTGTACAGTTGAAAATAATGCAATGTTGTAAATCAGCTATATTAATAAACCTTCATGTACATGTATAAGGGGAAAGAGTGTATGTGTATAAACAGATAACCCTGTTATACCCTCCATGTATCAGAAAAGCATTACTAATGTCTCTAATGGAATCTACATTTCTCATCCAGAAATTTATATTTCTTGATCATGATCTATTACTTAGAAGAAATTGAATAATTAATGAAATATGATGTTATATTTCAAAAAATGACATGATGATATTAGATGGTTTATAATATTTCACAAACAAAACATATATAGGTTAAGGAAATTAAAGAAGGAGATTACAAAAAAAACCTTTTAAATCTAGCTAAAACGATACGAAAAAAAATCCTAAGCAGAATGGCCAACATTAAAAAGTCTACAAATAACATATGACTAGAGTGTGCAGAGGAAAGGGACACTCCTAACTTTGAGTGCTAATATAAATTGCTGCAGCCACTATGGACAACAAACAAACAAAACCCTAAAAACAGTAATGATCTAGCAAGTCCATTCCTGGGTATATAATCAATAAAGATGGAAACTAATTTGAAAAAAATGTACAAACATAGACCCAAATTTGTATAGCAACACTATTTATAATAGCCAAGACATGGACACAACCTAAGTGTCCATCAAAAGATGAATGGATAAAGAAGATGTGAGGTGGAGTGCGTGTGTATACACAGATTATGTATATGTGTGTACATGCTAAGTGGAATATTACTCTTCCATGAAAAGAATTTTCAGCAACACGAATGGACATATAGAGATTATCATATCAAATGAAGCAATGAGACAAAGAGAAATATTATATGATATCAATTACACATAGTGTTTTAATAAACTTACTTACAAAACAGAAAGAAACTCATAGACAGAGAAAATACATTTATGATTATCAAGGCAGAAGGGGAGAGGAAGGGACAAATTAAGAGGATGTGTTAAACAGGTGTACACCATTATATGCAAAATAGATAAACCAGAATGATTTACTGTATGGCATAGGTAATTATATTCAATATCTTACAATAATGGAAAATAACCTGAAAAACAATATATATATATGTATATATATACAGCTTATTGTACAGTTGAAAATAATGCAATGTTGTAAATCAGCTATATTAATAAACCTTCATGTACATGTATAAGGGGAAAGAGTGTATGTGTATAAACAGATAACCCTGTTATACCCTCCATGTATCAGAAAAGCATTACTAATGTCTCTAATGGAATCTACATTTCTCATCCAGAAATTTATATTTCTTGATCATGATCTATTACTTAGAAGAAATTGAATAATTAATGAAATATGATGTTATATTTCAAAAAATGACATGATGATATTAGATGGTTTATAATATTTCACAAACAAAACATATATAGGTTAAGGAAATTAAAAGAAGGAGATTACAATAAAGTAAAACCAAACTTTAGAGTGTATTATGTATCATAGCATATATGAGAAACATGTGATACGTCACAAACATATATATCATAAATCCTAATTACTGTATAGATAATGGTAAAAATTTGTCTCTCAATTTTCTATTAGTCATTACAAAAAATGAAACATAGCTATAAGTTCTATGAAAAAAAATATACTTTGAACTAGGAAATGCATTTTTCTTTGCTTTGAAACAGGACATTAAATTTTTCAATGTGCCCTAAAAGAGATACTGGGTAATAAAATGGACAATAGCATCAATTTCATCCTTAAAAAGTTTTTAGAAAATACATTCAATTCTTTCTTTCAACTTTTCTTCTAGGTTCAACTATTTATTTTGATTTTACCATTAATATTACATAATGTCAAAGTGAATTTGAGTGAAATTTATCCTTCGAAGGAACAAAATATACAGTTTGAAGTAGTAAATCTATGAAATCCTCCTAATAATGACTGTAATTCAGAAGAACGATAGATTGGTGTGTTTAAATCAGTATTGACCATTTTCTTTCCTTCCCAACTTAACATATAATAAAAACTGAAGAACCTTGTTAAGACTGCATTATCTGCAATGAATCTAAATACTACCTTGGGTCTAGTTCCATATTGTGCAACAGTCAGTGAATTGCATGATAACTGAAAAAAAAAAAAAAAAGCCACAGAATTCTTATTTTTTGGTAAAAATTAGTAACTTTAAGAAAACAGAATTTTCATTTCTAACCTGTATCAAGTTTATTAAGTTGTATCATCATTAGAGACACATTTCTCTACATATTCATAGATCTCAGAACATTGATTTCTTAGGGGCAAAGTGCCTAAAACTTGACTCTCAAACAACTTCAGTAGTAAGTGACGTCATAAAATATACCATAAAACATGACACATAGTAGTAAGTGTCATCATAAAACATAAAGGTATGTTAATGTTTTAAATAAGAATACTGACAATATAAAAAGATGGTTCCATGCTTCTGACATATTAAATATGAGATGTTTATCTAGAATTTATTTAATAAAAATATTATTATACACTTATGATATGTTAATTTTATACTTATTATGCATAAACTTTGTATTCAAAAACATCTTCAAGTATTCCATAAATTATGCTTGCTCTTTTAAAATCTGGAAGTAAATTTTCTTATTAACAAAACATTTGAGTACCACAAGACAAAATGTAAACAGTGTTATATCTAACATTTAACTGATTAAAATGTAATGTGGGTAAGATTAAAAAATACTGGGAGAAAACATAAAAATATTCAAGTATATATCATGAACATTTCCAATTTCCTTTCTAAATGTCAAGTACTAACTGTATATTTTACATGTAACAAACACGGAAGGGTACTTGCTAATATACTTCTGAAATGACATTTTCTTAGTATGACCTTTCTTTCTAACAATAACTTACATTTTAATTAAATTGGACCATTTTCATTACATGGCAAATATCTCAGTGCCATGTATTATCATTGTCCTTTGTCAGAACTGAGAGTTAAAGGTCACAGGCTTAAATAATTATTGAGATTAACAGAATTGGTAATTTATGAGAAATTGGCACATACATGATAAATGTTTCTTTCAGAAAAGTGAAGCTTTTTAATATTTGAAGATAAGAAAAAATAAGAGGGAAATGACTCAAACAGTCATAAAACAAAAACTGAAAATTTGAAAGTTTGCATCTATAGTCTTTTAAATTTATATCTCCATATTTTCAGCTTAATGTTTCATTTTCAAACCACAAATATACATGCTGAATGAAATTGTAAAACCTCCTATTCCTTTCACAAAGATCATAAAAAAGAAAGTGAAACATGATTAATGATTATTTTCATCATACAATAATTCACAATCATAGATATAATCAGAACAAAGTTAAAAATTTACCATCAAGGGGCTTCCCCTGGTGGTCCAGTAGGTAAGGACACCGCCTTGCAGTGCAAGGGGCGCCGGTTCGATCCCTGGCCTGGGAAGATCCCAAGTGCTGCGGAGCGGCTGGACCGATGTGTCCAATTACCGAGCCGGAGCTCTGGAGCGCATGTGCCCAGAGCTGGTGCTCTGCAACGACAGATGCCACCGCGATGGGAGGCCCACAGGAGCCAAAGAACAAAGACAGATGAAAATGGAGAAATGAAAGACCAATAGAAGTGGCCTGCCTGCTCCCCTCCCTCCCGAACACGACCCCTGCCCAAAAATAAAATAAATAATAATAATAATAAAATTACCATCAAAAAATACCTCCTTGATTCCTCATATTTTGTTTTCATTTAATTTCATTTTTATTTTAAAAACTGTTCATATCAAGTATCAGATACAATGATAAACTATGAAAAAGACAAAAAATATGGCTTCTTGTAAAGATGGAGTTGTTATTCTAGTATTTTATTATAACATTCAAAAAATTAAGAGGTGGACAACTTCAAATTGACAATAAATAATGTATAGAAAATTAAGGTCAGAGTATACCACTTGTAGCTTCTTTTAACATTATAGTTTTATAAATATATTTATTTTACATAGTTAAATTAACCTTAAAATTAAAATATATTAATTTTTTTTATAGTCAAAATTAAATCTTTACTTCTTTTTCTTCTAGAGTTAAAGGTCACAGGCTTAAATAATTATTGAGATTAACAGAATTGGTAATTTATGAGAAATTGGCACATACATGATAAATGTTTCTTTCAGAAAAGTGAAGCTTTTTAATATTTGAAGATAAGAAAAAATAAGAGGGAAATGACTCAAACAGTCATAAAACAAAAACTGAAAATTTGAAAGTTTGCATCTATAGTCTTTTAAATTTATATCTCCATATTTTCAGCTTAATGTTTCATTTTCAAACCACAAATATACATGCTGAATGAAATTGTAAAACCTCCTATTCCTTTCACAAAGATCATAAAAAAGAAAGTGAAACATGATTAATGATTATTTTCATCATACAATAATTCACAATCATAGATATAATCAGAACAAAGTTAAAAATTTACCATCAAGGGGCTTCCCCTGGTGGTCCAGTAGGTAAGGACACCGCCTTGCAGTGCAAGGGGCGCCGGTTCGATCCCTGGCCTGGGAAGATCCCAAGTGCTGCGGAGCGGCTGGACCGATGTGTCCAATTACCGAGCCGGAGCTCTGGAGCGCATGTGCCCAGAGCTGGTGCTCTGCAACGACAGATGCCACCGCGATGGGAGGCCCACAGGAGCCAAAGAACAAAGACAGATGAAAATGGAGAAATGAAAGACCAATAGAAGTGGCCTGCCTGCTCCCCTCCCTCCCGAACACGACCCCTGCCCAAAAATAAAATAAATAATAATAATAATAAAATTACCATCAAAAAATACCTCCTTGATTCCTCATATTTTGTTTTCATTTAATTTCATTTTTATTTTAAAACTGTTCATATCAAGTATCAGATACAATGATAAACTATGAAAAAGACAAAAAATATGGCTTCTTGTAAAGATGGAGTTGTTATTCTAGTATTTTATTATAACATTCAAAAAATTAAGAGGTGGACAACTTCAAATTGACAATAAATAATGTATAGAAAATTAAGGTCAGAGTATACCACTTGTAGCTTCTTTTAACATTATAGTTTTATAAATATATTTATTTTACATAGTTAAATTAACCTTAAAAATTAAAATATATTAATATTTTATAGTCAAAATTACTCTTTACTTCTGCCCTCTCTCCTTCATCTAATCACTTCTTCCTATATAGGTAACTCCTGTTACTTCACTCTTTTGTATCTTTTCATGTGTATAACAGCAAACTAAAGATTCTTACTGAAAAAATATAAATAATGCTGTACAATGCAATATTTTCTGCACTTTCAGAATCTTTCAAGCTGATATAAGACAAATTCATTAGGTTTAGCTCTTACAGTATGCCTTTGTTTTAGGCTGAGGTTTGAAAGAATGAAAATACACCTCAAGTAAGGGATTATTTAAATTGCGGTATAGGTTATTTAATGTAAAGTTATCCAGCTAAATAAAACAAATGAATAAGAGTTAAATGATATGCAAAATAAGATATATTATTAAGTGAAATGAGCAAGGTATATAATTTTATATATACTTTGTGAAAAATAGGAGAATCAACACAGATATATGTATTTGCTTATATCATATAATGTTTTTTCAAATGCTCTCAGATTCTTCTACAATCTTTCATCAAGAGATGAAATGCACATATTCACCCTTTACAACGGGTAAGACTGTGACTCACTTGTTAACAAAATAGAACATGGCGTAAGTGATCCTATATTAACAAGGGCCAGCTTCATTGACAACCTGTCAGTCACAGAGAATCCTATGCTTATAGCCGTCTCATGTTCACTTTAACACTCTACTATCATGGTCTTGAAATTGTTAATTATCAGTGAAAAGACTGGGATGCCAGAAGCCAGCTATAGAGTTCGAGTTATGTCTCTGTCGACACTAATGACATCATGTACAGACAGAAAATCCTTGTTGTGCCCTGATAGAACTGATGGCCTATAGAAGAAATTCAATTTAAAAATTAAATAGCTGTTTCAAGCCACAAATTTGAAGTGCTTTGTCATGTAGAAGTAGTAGCCAGAAAAATTTTATTTAAGAAACTCTGGAAGGAAATATAAGAAATTAAACAAAGTTTACTTATGGAGTATTCAGGGAATCCAAAAAAGGAAGGGGAAGAGCAGGACAGGGGTGGGGAGAATCTTTTCTTGTGTATATTTTTATATGTTTCAATGTTTGAACCAAGTGGGTTTAGTTTTCTTCAAAAATGAATATAAATGTGAAAAGAAAATGAAAGACTATTTTAGAATGTGTGGGTTGAAGAAAAAATGTTTTTATATTGATGCAGAGGTGTAGATTTCTGAATACATCTTGCTGAATACTTGGAATTCTTGTCTTAGAAAAAGCCTTGGGAGGGAAAAACAGAAAGCAAAGGATACAAAATCAATACATGGAAATCACTGGCATTCCTATACATGAACAATGAAAAATCAGAAAACAAAATCAAAGAGGCAATCCCCTTCACCACTGCAACCAAAAGAATCAAATATCTAGGAATAAACCTACCCAAAGAAACAAAAGAACTGTACACTGAAAATTACAAGACACTCATGAGAGAAATTAAAGAAAACTTAAACAGATGGAGAGATAATCCATGTTCCTGGATTGGAAGAATCAATATTGTGAAAATGACCATACTACCAAATATCATCTACAGATTCAATGCAATACCTATTCAACTTCCATTGACATCTTTCACAGAACTAGACCAAAGAATAACACAGTTCATATGGAAACACAAAAGACCCCAGATAGCCAAAGCAATCCTGAGAAAGAAAAACGGAGTTGGAGGATCAGCCTCCCTAATTTGACACTCTACTACAAAGCAACAGTCTTCAAGACAGCATGGTACTGGCACAGAAAAAGAACTATAGACCAGTGGAACAAGACAGAGAACCCAGAGAGAAACCCATGCACCTATGGGTACCTTATTTTTGACAAAGGAGGTGAAACTATAAAATGGGACGAAGACAGCCCCTTCAACAAGTGGTGCTGGGAAAATTGGACAGCTACATGCAAAAAAATGAAGTTGGAACATTCCCTGACACCATACACTAAGATCAACTCAAAATGGATTAAAGACCTAAATGTAAGACCAGAAATTATCAAACTCTCAGAGGAGAATATAGGCAAAACCCTCAAGGACATCAATCAAAGCAAGATCTTCTCTGACCTGTCTACTAAAATAGCGGAACTGAAAAGAAAAACGAACATGTGGGACCTCATGAAACTTAAAAGCTTTTGAACAGCAAAAGAAATTACAAAAAAGCTGAACAGACAGCCCACAGAGTGGGAGAAAATCATAGCAAATGAAACAACAGACAAAGAATTAATCTCCAAAATCTACAAGCAACTCAGACAACTCAGCACAGGAAAACGAACAACCCAATCGAAAAAAGGGGAAAAGGACCTAAACAGACACCTCTCCAAAGAGGACATACAGATGGCCCAAAACCACATGAAACGATGCTCAACCTTGCTTATTATTAGAGAAATGCAAATTAAAACTACAATGAGATATCACCTCACATCCGTCAGAGTGGCCATCTACAAAAAATCTGCAGACAATAAATGCTGGAGAGGGTGCGGAGAAAAGGAAATCCTCTTATATTGCTGGTGGGAATGTCAATTGATACAGCCTCTATGGAAGACAGTATGGAGATTCCTTTAAAAACTAAAAATAGAAGCACCCTATGACCCAGCAATCCCACTGTTAGGCTTGTACCCTGATGAAATCAAAATTGAAAGAGGCACCTGTACCCCAATGTTCATTGCAGCTCTCTATACAATAGCTAGAACATGGAAGTAACCTAAATGCCCATCTACGAACGAATGGATAAAGAAGCCCTGGTACATACATATGATGGAATACTACTCAGTTGTTAAAAGAAATGCAGAAGACTCAGTCCTAATGAAGTGGCTGGCTCTAGAACCTATCATCAAAAGTGAAGTCAGTCAAAAAGAGAAAGACAAATACAGTATACTAACATACATATTTGGAATCTAGTAGGATGGTCTTGATAACACACGCAGTGAACTCGTGGAAAAACAGAGCATAGACATAGGGATATTGTGGGGAAGAAATAGGGAGGGGGAAGCATGGAGGGAGTAACAAGGAAACCTATACTGTCATGTGTGGAAAAGATAGCTATTGTCATTGTGCTAAGGGAATAGGAGTGCTACAATGGCATGGGGCGATGGTCTGGATGGGTGGGATGTGAGGAACTGGGGAGGTGAGGATCAGGGGTATGTATATGACTGTTCTGGGAACATACATATCTGTGAACAACAAAACTCTGTAAAAGTTAAAAAGTAAAATAAAAATAATTTAAAAAAAAGAAGGCAAAAGGTGAAGGGGACGACAGAGGACGAGATCATTAGATGGCATTACTGAGTCAATGGACCCGAGTTTGAGCAGGCTCCGGGAGGTGGTGAAGGACAGGGAAGTCTGGCGTGCTGCAATCCATGGGGTCACAAAGAGTAAGCCATGACTGAGCAACTGAATTGAACTGATAGATAGGTCTATAAATCCAGAGAAACGTACATAATTACAGAAATATATTTTCACATTTTCACAGAAATGACGTTTGGAACTTTGAAAACATCTCTAATTTGCAAAAGCCAATGACACTAGGGTTTACATATTTTGAGAGGTATATTTAATTTCAAAAGGTTATGATGACAACCCAGAAGTCTTTGTACACCTTCATCATGAGCCAAAGATTTTCCTCCTGCCTTTTCTTCCTCTATTAAGCAGATATTATCTATCCTTCTCCCCTCACTTATGGATTTTCATGTTCTGCATGTAGGATATTTTTCCATATGGTTTTCACCACATTTCCCCAGTGGCTTCCCACATGGATAAGATGGTAATGAATCTGCCTGCAAAGCGGGGAACCTAGGTTTGATTCCTGAAATGAGAAGACCTCAGAAAGAAGGTCATGGAAACCCACTCCAGGATTCTTGCTTGGAGAATCAAGGACAGAGGACCCTAGCAAGCTATAGTCCATATGGTCACAAAGAGTTGGACACAACTGAGAAACAAACACACACAGACACACAATAAGAAATATGTCTCTGACACAAAACACACCTCATATGTACATTGATGATTATTTAGTAAATATTAATATTTAAAGCAGGATGCATATATTCTTTGATAAAAGAATGTAAAATTATACATAAAAGACAAATTTTAGAGTAGAAATTATTTCAAGGAAAGAAACTTGTTTGATTTAAGGTGGGAACACAGAGATGAATGCAGGAGTATTAGCACAAATTTTCTTGAGTGTTAGAATACTTGGTGTTCTTGTTATTATTTTCTTTCATAACTTACATATGTTACATGTCATTCATGTATAATATAATAGATGCTAAATTCAAGTATATACACAATTTTATTCTAGTTTCATTGAAATTAAATTGGCAAAGAGAACTGTATAACATTAAGGTGAACAGCACAGTGATTTGACTTATGCATATTATGAAGGCATTAGTATAATGCATTTTGTAAATACCCATCATGTCCTAGAGATTAAAAAAATGAAAGAAAACAAGTTTCCTTGTGATAAACCTTTTCAAAAATGCATGTACTGCAGAGTCACGAATATGATCTGACAAACACCCCTATGTTCACAGCAGCAGAGTCACGGTAGCCAAGATATGAAAACAAATACTGATGAGTGAATGGATACAGAAGATGTGGCACATATACACAATGGGATACAATTCAGCCAAAAAATGAAATTATGCCATCTGTAGTAATACAGATGAACCTAGAGATCATTATCATACTAAGTCAGAAAAGAAAGACAAATACCACATATTACTTGTATGCAGAATCTAAAATAAGACACAAATGAACTTATCTAGCAGACTTGACTTATACAACAGACTCACAAATATAGAGAACAGACCTGAAGTTGCCGAGTGAGCAAGTAGCACTAAGGATGGATCAGGAGTTTAGTGCATGTGTGTGCTCAATCAATCAGGTGTGTCTGACTCTGCCACTCCATGACCTGCAGCGTGAGAAACATGGAACCCCAGATTCTTGCTTGGAGAATCAAGGACAGAGGACCCTAGCAAGCTATAGTCCATATGGTCACAAAGAGTTGGACACAACTGAGAAACAAACACACACAGACACACAATAAGAAATATGTCTCTGACACAAAACACACCTCATATGTACATTGATGATTATTTAGTAAATATTAATATTTAAAGCAGGATGCATATATTCTTTGATAAAAGAATGTAAAATTATACATAAAAGACAAATTTTAGAGTAGAAATTATTTCAAGGAAAGAAACTTGTTTGATTTAAGGTGGGAACACAGAGATGAATGCAGGAGTATTAGCACAAATTTTCTTGAGTGTTAGAATACTTGGTGTTCTTGTTATTATTTTCTTTCATAACTTACATATGTTACATGTCATTCATGTATAATATAATAGATGCTAAATTCAAGTATATACACAATTTTATTCTAGTTTCATTGAAATTAAATTGGCAAAGAGAACTGTATAACATTAAGGTGAACAGCACAGTGATTTGACTTATGCATATTATGAAGGCATTAGTATAATGCATTTTGTAAATACCCATCATGTCCTAGAGATTAAAAAAATGAAAGAAAACAAGTTTCCTTGTGATAAACCTTTTCAAAAATGCATGTACTGCAGAGTCACGAATATGATCTGACAAACACCCCTATGTTCACAGCAGCAGAGTCACGGTAGCCAAGATATGAAAACAAATACTGATGAGTGAATGGATACAGAAGATGTGGCACATATACACAATGGGATACAATTCAGCCAAAAAATGAAATTATGCCATCTGTAGTAATACAGATGAACCTAGAGATCATTATCATACTAAGTCAGAAAAGAAAGACAAATACCACATATTACTTGTATGCAGAATCTAAAATAAGACACAAATGAACTTATCTAGCAGACTTGACTTATACAACAGACTCACAAATATAGAGAACAGACCTGAAGTTGCCGAGAGTGAGCAAGTAGCACTAAGGATGGATCAGGAGTTTAGTGCATGTGTGTGTGCTCAATCAATCAGGTGTGTCTGACTCTGCCACTCCATGACCTGCAGCGTGAGAGGTTCCACTCTCCATGGAATTTTCCAGGCAGAATACTGGAGTGGGTTCCCATTTCCTCCTCCAAATTCTTCCCAACCCAAGGATCGAGTCCCCATCTCCTGCATCACCTGTATTGGCAGGTAAATTATTCACCATCATGCTACCTGGGAAGCACCCTGGAATTAGTAGGTGTAAACTATTGCATACAGATGGATAACAATAAGATCCTACTATACAGCAGAGGGAACTATATTCAATACTCTGTGATAAACCATCATGGAAAAGAACTTGGAAAAGAATATAGACATACACATAAATATAACTGAATCACTTTACTGTATAACAGAAATTAACAAAACACTGCAAACCAACTATACCTCAATAAAATATTTTTTGAAAAATAATATGATTTGGAAGGCTAATTAGCAGGTAACTACATTTCTCCTTGAAAGAAAACATGGTATTTCAGACTAAGGATGTAAGAAAAAATAGAGACGGTGAGTTCTGTTTAGATTTGAGATATATTCTGAAGAACATTGTAACGGTAATTAAAAGTGGACTGGAGAAGAAGTGTGAAAGAGAAGTCTAAGAAATATTACAATGCTTTTTGCTGAACAATGGGGTTAATAGTTTTCTAATTGTTTCCTATGGGCAATAGTGGTGGAATACTGAACAGTTGAAGAAAATATCTATTTATCATTGAATTTTATTAAAACTAAGATAATAATGTACTATGACATTTAAAACAAATTTTCAATTGAACATAAAGGTTTGAATTCATATTGCCAAACTCTTTATTTCTTCTTCGAAATACAGAAGTTGACTGAAGGACATAGATTTTGGTGATTGAACGAATAAATTTTTTTATTTTATTTTTTAAAGGTTTTACAGAGTTTTGTTGTTCACAGACATGTATGTTCCCAGAACAGTCATATGCATACCCCTGATCCTCACCTCCCCAGTTCCTCCCATCCCACCCATCCAGACCATCGCCCCATGCCATTGTAGCACTCCTATTCCCTTAGCACAATGACAATAGCTATCTTTTCCACACATGACAGTATAGGTTTCCTTGTTACTCCCTCCATGCTTCCCCCTCCCTATTTCTTCCCCACAATATCCCTATGTCTATGCTCTGTTTTTCCACGAGTTCACTGCGTGTGTTATCAAGACCATCCTACTAGATTCCAAATATGTATGTTAGTATACTGTATTTGTCTTTCTCTTTTTGACTGACTTCACTTTTGATGATAGGTTCTAGAGCCAGCCACTTCATTAGGACTGAGTCTTCTGCATTTCTTTTAACAACTGAGTAGTATTCCATCATATGTATGTACCAGGGCTTCTTTATCCATTCGTTCGTAGATGGGCATTTAGGTTACTTCCATGTTCTAGCTATTGTATAGAGAGCTGCAATGAACATTGGGGTACAGGTGCCTCTTTCAATTTTGATTTCATCAGGGTACAAGCCTAACAGTGGGATTGCTGGGTCATAGGGTGCTTCTATTTTTAGTTTTTAAAGGAATCTCCATACTGTCTTCCATAGAGGCTGTATCAATTGACATTCCCACCAGCAATATAAGAGGATTTCCTTTTCTCCGCACCCTCTCCAGCATTTATTGTCTGCAGATTTTTTGTAGATGGCCACTCTGACGGATGTGAGGTGATATCTCATTGTAGTTTTAATTTGCATTTCTCTAATAATAAGCAAGGTTGAGCATCGTTTCATGTGGTTTTGGGCCATCTGTATGTCCTCTTTGGAGAGGTGTCTGTTTAGGTCCTTTTCCCCTTTTTTCGATTGGGTTGTTCGTTTTCCTGTGCTGAGTTGTCTGAGTTGCTTGTAGATTTTGGAGATTAATTCTTTGTCTGTTGTTTCATTTGCTATGATTTTCTCCCACTCTGTGGGCTGTCTGTTCAGCTTTTTTGTAATTTCTTTTGCTGTTCAAAAGCTTTTAAGTTTCATGAGGTCCCACATGTTCGTTTTTCTTTTCAGTTCCGCTATTTTAGTAGACAGGTCAGAGAAGATCTTGCTTTGATTGATGTCCTTGAGGGTTTTGCCTATATTCTCCTCTGAGAGTTTGATAATTTCTGGTCTTACATTTAGGTCTTTAATCCATTTTGAGTTGATCTTAGTGTATGGTGTCAGGGAATGTTCCAACTTCATTTTTTTGCATGTAGCTGTCCAATTTTCCCAGCACCACTTGTTGAAGGGGCTGTCTTCGTCCCATTTTATAGTTTCACCTCCTTTGTCAAAAATAAGGTACCCATAGGTGCATGGGTTTCTCTCTGGGTTCTCTGTCTTGTTCCACTGGTCTATAGTTCTTTTTCTGTGCCAGTACCATGCTGTCTTGAAGACTGTTGCTTTGTAGTAGAGTGTCAAATTAGGGAGGCTGATCCTCCAACTCCGTTTTTCTTTCTCAGGATTGCTTTGGCTATCTGGGGTCTTTTGTGTTTCCATATGAACTGTGTTATTCTTTGGTCTAGTTCTGTGAAAGATGTCATTGGTAATTTGATAGGTATTGCATTGAATCTGTAGATGATACTTGGTAGTATGTTCATCGAGACATATACATTGAGACATATTTTTCCAATCCAGGTGTATGTGCATATATACTCATAAATGCAGCTGCAGCTCCAATACTTTGGCCACCTGATGCAGAGAGATGACTCATTGGAAAAGAGCCTGATCATGGGAAAAAATAGAAGGCAGAAGGAGAAGGGGACAGCAGAAAATGACATGGTTTGATATCACCAACTCAATGGACATGTGCTCTAGGAGATGGTGAGGGACAGGGAAGTCTGGTGTGCTGCAGTCCATGGGGATGCAAAGCATCGGACATGACTGAGTGGCTGAACTAAACTGACACGCATAAATACATACATTATCTGAACTGATATTAGTAATAAAAAATGAGAACTATATGTTGATATATATAACTCAATCTCATGCATAAAGTAAAGATGTATCTGTTTTCTACTATTAGCACAAAGAACCCTTTAACATTCTATATGTCAGTCACTGTTCTTGACACAAGCCCAAAACAATTCTATTAAGCAGAAATAATTTATTAATGAATACCTACAAATTGAGAGAAGTAAGATGTCTTCAAGGTGGTTTTAGGAATAAAAATAGTATATGTGAAGTGCCTCATAGATAGAAGGTAATTAATAGTTGGCATTTATTAGTTGAACTAGAATATTTAAGAAAATGATGGCTTGCAAATGAATTTTATAACATAGTTAAAAAATACAGCATATTAAAAAATTCAAAACAATTGAATTATCAAAAACAATCCTCTCAATTACATGGGCTATGGTCCAGTGTATTTGTAAGGTCTTTTTTCTTCACCTTCAAGGCAGATGCAAGTTATTAATGACAAAAAGCCATATCATCTCTATTCCTTAAGTAGCTCAAGATGATGGAAAACTTCACTAACATAAGCTCTAAAAAATCACTTGTGTGTATATGTACTATTACATGCATGATATTCTTAAATCTGCTATCATAAAAATACATCAAGAGGTACAGTAACCCGATAACCAGTAGCCAAGCCATTTATACATATTTAAGGAAGACAGAATGTGAGTACTGTAACAATTCAGAGCTGAGCACTCTCTTGAGAACTGAATCCAATTTTGTTTTCTTAAGATTTATATTTATGATCTTATTAGGAATTCCCTAAGTGATAGCTACAAAAGGTAATACTGAATAGGTAAATTCAAACTTGAATCAAAGGGATATCAATAAATATGACTCCTGCATACTCAACTTCAGAAAATACAGAGAACAAGGGGAATAAAGTTCATTTGACACACACCTAAACTGTTGGCTTATGAAATTTAAACTAGGTGATTTGACAGGGCAATCCTTAAGAAAGATTACTACAAAAAATACATTGCAATACTCTAATCCAGGTAGGATATAAGTTTGTATATGATAGATTGTAACTACAGACATGCTGTAGGGAGAGCAGAATCCTTTTATAAATATTTTAACCTTAGTACTGCAAAAACCATCAAGTATTTGATTGAGTTAGAAGATGTCTGAAATGCTGTTAACAGGAGAATAATAGCCTGCATTATAGTCCATGGGCATCTGTCCCCTAGAACTAATACAATATTGATCTGGAGAAGTCATAAATGCAATCAACCTGAGTGATTTCCTATGATGGTGTTTTCTTTCTTCAGGGAAGCTTCACAGTCATAATTCTGCACAAACCCTTCAGAACTGGGATACTTCTATTCTAATATCGATGGTAGTGCTGTATTCCTAATAACATTTCTAAAATTACTGAACTACCATTTCAAATTTGTGTACTTTATAAAAACTTACCAACCTATAACTCTATTTTTAACATTTATGTAGCAATTATTCTGTGTATCAATCTCAATTAGATTCAAATCCTCTCAATTACATGGGCTATGCAAGTTCTTTTTCTTCACCTTCAAGGCAGATGCAAGTTATTAATGACAAAAGCCATATCATCTCTATTCCTTAAGTAGCTCAAGATGATGGAAAACTTCACTAACATAAGCTCTAAAAAATCACTTGTGTGTATATGTACTATTACATGCATGATATTCTTAAATCTGCTATCATAAAAATACATCAAGAGGTACAGTAACCCGATAACCAGTAGCCAAGCCATTTATACATATTTAAGGAAGACAGAATGTGAGTACTGTAACAATTCAGAGCTGAGCACTCTCTTGAGAACTGAATCCAATTTTGTTTTCTTAAGATTTATATTTATGATCTTATTAGGAATTCCCTAAGTGATAGCTACAAAAGGTAATACTGAATAGGTAAATTCAAACTTGAATCAAAGGGATATCAATAAATATGACTCCTGCATACTCAACTTCAGAAAATACAGAGAACAAGGGGAATAAAGTTCATTTGACACACACCTAAACTGTTGGCTTATGAAATTTAAACTAGGTGATTTGACAGGGCAATCCTTAAGAAAGATTACTACAAAAAATACATTGCAATACTCTAATCCAGGTAGGATATAAGTTTGTATATGATAGATTGTAACTACAGACATGCTGTAGGGAGAGCAGAATCCTTTTATAAATATTTTAACCTTAGTACTGCAAAAACCATCAAGTATTTGATTGAGTTAGAAGATGTCTGAAATGCTGTTAACAGGAGAATAATAGCCTGCATTATAGTCCATGGGCATCTGTCCCTAGAACTAATACAATATTGATCTGGAGAAGTCATAAATGCAATCAACCTGAGTGATTTCCTATGATGGTGTTTTCTTTCTTCAGGGAAGCTTCACAGTCATAATTCTGCACAAACCCTTCAGAACTGGGATACTTCTATTCTAATATCGATGGTAGTGCTGTATTCCTAATAACATTTCTAAAATTACTGAACTACCATTTCAAATTTGTGTACTTTATAAAAACTTACCAACCTATAACTCTATTTTTAACATTTATGTAGCAATTATTCTGTGTATCAATCTCAATTAGATTCAAATCCTTCAGAGAAGTTGTTTCACTATTTATTTTGGTGCACTTCCTAAATCCTAGTTAAGAGATAAAGTAACTTGTGAATTATATGTATGTAAGCGTGGCATTTATAGACATAACTACATATGCAGGTATGTAAGTACGTATGTACATAGTTACATGTCTAAGTAGGCAGTTATGTGAGTATGTAAATATGTAGTTATGTATACAAGTGTTTATATACATGTAATATGATACATATCCAATTTTTATTTATGATTATTACAAACTTTCATTTATGTATTCCAAATATATTCATTTTCATACAAGGGACAGAAATATTATAAAACTAGGGAGTCATTTTGAGTTGGTCTCTGCCATGGGTTCTATTACTATATCAGTATAAGATTTCAATTCTTCATTTCTAAAATTTTAAAATAAGTGTAAGTATAGGTAAATGAAAAATAGATGGATTTATATCCATATATACATATAGAGTTATATATTTAGGATAGTAGATTTAAAGTTATTAGACGAATAAGCAAAGTGATGCATATAAGGCAACAACTTTAGTCATATTCACCCAGTAAGCTTGAAAACATGTCACTATTTTGAGAAAAGGAAAAGAATGTTTTATAAATTCAGATTATTTTTTAATTCAGAATTAAAGCATCTTAATTTAATAAGGTTTAAATGCAATATCAAATTGTCTGACCATAATATATATTACTACTATAATAACAATAATTTGTCATCTTGTATCTAAATTTCCAAAGTTAGAAGATGTCTGAAATGCTGTTAACAGGAGAATAATAGCCTGCATTATAGTCCATGGGCATCTGTCCCTAGAACTAATACAATATTGATCTGGAGAAGTATAAATGCAATCAACCTGAGTGATTTCCTATGATGGTGTTTTCTTTCTTCAGGGAAGCTTCACAGTCATAATTCTGCACAAACCCTTCAGAACTGGGATACTTCTATTCTAATATCGATGGTAGTGCTGTATTCCTAATAACATTTCTAAAATTACTGAACTACCATTTCAAATTTGTGTACTTTATAAAAACTTACCAACCTATAACTCTATTTTTAACATTTATGTAGCAATTATTCTGTGTATCAATCTCAATTAGATTCAAATCCTTCAGAGAAGTTGTTTCACTATTTATTTTGGTGCACTTCCTAAATCCTAGTTAAGAGATAAAGTAACTTGTGAATTATATGTATGTAAGCGTGGCATTTATAGACATAACTACATATGCAGGTATGTAAGTACGTATGTACATAGTTACATGTCTAAGTAGGCAGTTATGTGAGTATGTAAATATGTAGTTATGTATACAAGTGTTTATATACATGTAATATGATACATATCCAATTTTTATTTATGATTATTACAAACTTTCATTTATGTATTCCAAATATATTCATTTTCATACAAGGGACAGAAATATTATAAAACTAGGGAGTCATTTTGAGTTGGTCTCTGCCATGGGTTCTATTACTATATCAGTATAAGATTTCAATTCTTCATTTCTAAAATTTTAAAATAAGTGTAAGTATAGGTAAATGAAAAATAGATGGATTTATATCCATATATACATATAGAGTTATATATTTAGGATAGTAGATTTAAAGTTATTAGACGAATAAGCAAAGTGATGCATATAAGGCAACAACTTTAGTCATATTCACCCAGTAAGCTTGAAAACATGTCACTATTTTGAGAAAAGGAAAAGAATGTTTTATAAATTCAGATTATTTTTTAATTCAGAATTAAAGCATCTTAATTTAATAAGGTTTAAATGCAATATCAAATTGTCTGACCATAATATATATTACTACTATAATAACAATAATTTGTCATCTTGTATCTAAATTTCCAAATTTGATTCTCAAAATTCTTATGACAACAGAACTTGTTTTTGCTACAATACATATATATTTTTTTTCTAAGAAAAACCCAACAAGGCCTCCACTCTATAGTTCATTACACTGACACTCCCAGTCCAGTCAAGTTTCCTAAGAGCCAAAGTAGACGAAACGTCAAAGTTTTATATTTATATCTTGCTTCACTCTGCTTGGATTTATCACATCATGACAAATTTATTATAAGAGCTTTGCCCACTCTTAAGATACTGATAGTGTTTCATTATGAAATACAAAATATGTCTACAAGAGCACACAAACTCTGAATGATTGAATGCCTTCTTTGCTAGACACCAGAAATTCTACATTGTATTATCTTGTTGGTAAACAGTGTCTATTTTATGTCCTTGATTTTATTTTTCTGTAGTTTCTGACCTATCATCTGACAGCTTTTAAGATGTTGTCCTATCTGCCCACCCTCCCAATATTTTCACAATGTGTCACTGAATAGACATAGTCTTTGAATTGTGTTTATGAACATCTGGTAGTTGATGTAAATGGATCGCTTTACTGTGCTTCCTCTGTAAGTTAAAATTAGTTCAGTTATTCTGTTCCATCTTAATGTTACAGTTCAAATACATGTTATATTTAGTTAAACTGAGCAACACTGTCACATACTATGGCTTCTCAGCTAGAAAGAACTGAGCACACTGCAGAGGTAAGCGTATTACTGGGCATTACCAAAGGCAGTTTGTACTATGGAAAAATAAAACTTAAAATTAAAAGAAGAACAAATGACATGTATACATTTAGATGAAAAGAAAAAGCCTAAGATCATTTTATTTAACTAAACCTTGCCATAGGGAAATAAAAATTCCTTGATGGCTATTATCCATCCATCCAAGATAATTTTAATATTTATCAAAAAATTTTTTAGCAAAAAAACCCTTTGATTCCAGGATTAGAAATTGTGTAGAATTTAGCTTAAACTAAAAATACTGTTGATTAGAATTTCCAGTTTGGCTCTCTGCATAGTCTTTGGTGATACTTTACAGTTATTCTGCTATGAAATATTTGGGATATTTAGAGAGGTTCAGCTAGAATGGCCCAACTAGAAAATTCTTTGGTTAGAATTGCAGATCTCTGAATATAATATTTTGAGGAACTATACCCCTCTTTACCATGTTTGATTCAGTTCAATTTCAGAGAGTATGCACACAGACTGGTAGTGGTAGACATACGGTTTAATAGTCAGATTAATAGTATCAGAAACTTAAACCATGAAGGGGTTAATAAATTGCTACCTATTACAAAATAAATCACATTTTGCTATATTTCTAAAACACATCAATTATATGTTAGTTATGGATTTATGAAAGGAATTTCACTTTGTAAATATAATGAATGTTCGTCTCCAAGGCCTCCCCTGAGTCATAGAAGTTTGGCTCAAAAGTTAGGATTGGGAAAATGCCCTTCAGGGCAAACTAAAGATTCTGTGACTCTGCTCCATGATGGATTTCTTGTTTAAATTGTTACAAGTTCTCCTGGCCAAGCTGCTATTTTGTTGCTGTTCTTACTGTATGTTCATATTTTCCCAATCATAGCTCTTGTGAACAGTGTCTGAAACATATTCCTGAATTTTTTTGCAGATACTAAACCCCACACCAGACGGAAGAAGATAACTCTCTGATATCCACGAACAGACAGCTCCCATCCCAGCTGTAGCTTAAGTCTGATGACAACCCCTGAGATGTCACCCTATTACCTCACCATCAACCAGTCAGAGGATTGTGTAGAAACTGATCACATAGCTGGTGACTTTCTCCCTCACCTTGCCTTAAAACCCTTCCCTGAAACTGACTGAGGGGTTTTGGCTTTTGGAGCACAAGCCACCCATTTTCCTTGTTTGGCCCCACGTCAGCCACGTCTCAATAAACACAGTTCTTGCCTTCACCACAACTTACTGTCAGTAGACTGGCTTCCCTATACCGGGGCACATAGAGTCAAGTTTGGTTCAGTAAAAACAGGATTGAGATTTCTTTATTAATTTATAAATTTTCATTAAATGTATACTTTTCAAACTGTTATCAGCACTGTACATTATGTTCTAATTTTATATTGAATTGTATTTAATCAAAAGCTATACACAGCATGCTTTTTAAATTTTGTTGGTTTGCATGTGCACATGTTAAGTCACTTCAGTCATGTCCAAGTCTCTGCAACCCCATGAACTGTAGACAGATATGCTCTTCTATCTATGGGATTCTCCAGGCAAGAAGGCTGGAGCAAGTTGCCATTTCCCCTTCAAGGAGATTTCCCTCAACCCAGGGATAAAACTCACATCTCTACATCACCTGTATTGGCAGGCAGGTTCTTTTCCAGTTGCCTCACATGAGCAGCCCTTTGTGGCCTATAATTTAGTTTAAATTATATATACATTTACCTTTTTTCCAAACTAATTTAAGAAACCAATATTTATTGTGGGATTAACTTTGTTTCAGATCAAATGACTGGCACTAAGTGGGAGCATCATCTTTGGGAAGATACTGAATCTGTCAGAAGCCTTCCTGACATTTCCTAAATGATGACAGCGACAAATCTCTGTTATGTGAATGAGTTAACTTTTGGAAAACATCTAAGGACAGAAACTGGTTACCATGAAAGCCAATCAAGAACAGAGGACTGCAACATTCAGTTCCATCCCCCAATTTCCTCACAGTTCTGGAAGGCTGTCAAGTCTCTTTTATTAAAAACATCAGTTTTATTCATGAGGGCTCTGTCCCCTGATTTAACTGCCTCCTAATGGACCTACCTCCTAATAACATAATATTGGGAACTAGGTTTTAACACGTGAGTTTTTATGAACAAATATTCAGAACAGAGGATTAACTAATGTATTAAACAGACATTAATTGACACATGTATGAATTTACAAGTGTGGACTAATATTCATAGGGTATCTATGAATAATGTTATTCATACTAATCTCTATCTTATAGATAATGAGAATGCGGCATAGAAATGTCAGATAATTCTCCCACAATTATACAACCTGTAAATAGAGACTCAGGATCAAATTAAGATATTCTGAAAGAAGAGCCCATGGATTTCATTTCTAAGCCATCAGATCCATAAAGACAGAATCAGTTTTGTAACTGCTGATCTGTAATCAAATCTGCTTTTATCTTTTATCTTGCCATCCTATTTTACTAAGATAAAAATTTTTTCCATCATCAGTCATTGCATCAGATTTCTTTGTTTCTATTATCCAATACACAGAATCTCTATCATAAGTCTAGGAATAGTTCTGAACAACACAGTTTGCTAAGTAAACTACATTTGAAATATTAAATTATTGAATATGTTTTCTCATTTGTGTATTTACTGACAAAGTCTATGGAAATAAGACTGTGATATTACATTTCTAAAGTAATTTCTAACATAATGTTTGCAAATTGAAATTTTATTCAATATATTTTAAAAGCCAGGTAAAAGTCACCTGCTCCCTCTAATATGGCTTTTTGAACTCAACATTCTACGCAGTGAATTTTTGCAGCACAACCATACCTTGGGGTACTTGAAGTTTCAATCTTTAGAAAAATTACATTAAAAAGTAGAAGAATTGTCAGCAACAATCCATCAGAGATATCAGGAAAAGCGATTTTAGTATTTAAAATAATTATACGATTTTAGTTTATTTAAAATCTGTCCTCCTGAATTTAAATGATGACAGCGACAAATCTCTGTTATGTGAATGAGTTAACTTTTGGAAAACTCCAATGAATGGACCTAACATTCAGTTCCATCCCAATTTCCTCACAGTTCTGGAAGGCTGTCAAGTCTCTTTTATTAAAAACATCAGTTTTATTCATGAGGGCTCTGTCCCTGATTTAACTGCCTCCTAATGGACCTACCTCCTAATAACATAATATTGGGAACTAGGTTTTAACACGTGAGTTTTTATGAACAAATATTCAGAACAGAGGATTAACTAATGTATTAAACAGACATTAATTGACACATGTATGAATTTACAAGTGTGGACTAATATTCATAGGGTATCTATGAATAATGTTATTCATACTAATCTCTATCTTATAGATAATGAGAATGCGGCATAGAAATGTCAGATAATTCTCCCACAATTATACAACCTGTAAATAGAGACTCAGGATCAAATTAAGATATTCTGAAAGAAGAGCCCATGGATTTCATTTCTAAGCCATCAGATCCATAAAGACAGAATCAGTTTTGTAACTGCTGATCTGTAATCAAATCTGCTTTTATCTTTTATCTTGCCATCCTATTTTACTAAGATAAAAATTTTTTCCATCATCAGTCATTGCATCAGATTTCTTTGTTTCTATTATCCAATACACAGAATCTCTATCATAAGTCTAGGAATAGTTCTGAACAACACAGTTTGCTAAGTAAACTACATTTGAAATATTAAATTATTGAATATGTTTTCTCATTTGTGTATTTACTGACAAAGTCTATGGAAATAAGACTGTGATATTACATTTCTAAAGTAATTTCTAACATAATGTTTGCAAATTGAAATTTTATTCAATATATTTTAAAAGCCAGGTAAAAGTCACCTGCTCCCTCTAATATGGCTTTTTGAACTCAACATTCTACGCAGTGAATTTTTGCAGCACAACCATACCTTGGGGTACTTGAAGTTTCAATCTTTAGAAAAATTACATTAAAAAGTAGAAGAATTGTCAGCAACAATCCATCAGAGATATCAGGAAAAGCGATTTTAGTATTTAAAATAATTATACTTAGATGCCAAGGTCATGAGCCTCAAGGAAAAATTTAGTATGCCTTTTTTTTCTTATTTATAATTTATTAAATGCAATTTATCTTCATCCATTTAAAGAATCTCTGCTGCTAGGTTTATGGTAGTATTTTGTATAGATTTTGCAAAATACAATTTTGCTATAGGTGACATTCATTTTTGTTACATATTTTATTCATGCTTTATATGCAAATGTTTATCAAATCAAATTACCATATATTATTTTCTAAAAGGTGACGTTATTTTTGAAAATTAAAATATGATACATATTTAAAAGAGATACAGCATGGTCTTCAGAGAGAGCTTTAAGACCCATCAGTGTTAAATATATTTGCTGTATTTCTTGTTGCTCAGGTAAACTCACAGGGTGTAACATTGACCTTGTTATGTATTAGTGCAGCGTGCAGCAAGAGATTCCAACTGCTGAAAAAAGCTTTGCTTTTTGAACAGACGTCAGAGTCACAGTAAGACTTTTCTGTTCTAGGCTAAAATTGGACACTCCTTCCAATTCACATGATCAGTACAGCATTAAATATATTATGGTTGATTTTAATAGTTAAAGAAGATCATCAAAATTAATGCTAGCATCTGGATGTTATATGACAAGTTGTATTTTACAAGCTTTTAAATGCGGGGAGCTGCCCTGTTTCAAGGGGTTTCCTTTAAGGAAACATAGCCCTGGGAGCTGCCCTGGCAACAGGGGCTGATAACAGCATAGCTCTCTGTCCCGCCACCCCAGGTATTATGAAGATATTCCTGAGCTATCTTAAAGGACACCTGGAGCCTAGGTACAGATAAAAAAGGGGTTGAGGGGCATTATGCCCGGAACCACTGTAATCTAAAGAATTTTGAATATGTTAATGACATCCCAGGAGGTAACACCTAGTTTATGATCTGCCTGCTAGACACTAACAAATGCTAGGTCCAAAAAACCTGGCCTAAAGCACGTATACACAATTGTTTGTTGTGTGTTATCTGATTTTGAGAAGTATAAAATGTATGAGCGAATTCAATAAACTTGTCAGCAACTTGTCAGCAACCTGTAGAGTTGTCTGCCTTCTTGCTGTCCCTCTCAACCCCATCTTTTCTGTCCTTCTTTCTTTTCTTAGCCTATCTGCCACTCTCTTCAGGATCTGTTCGATTGCCGGCTGGCCCGGCATTTAAAAGGTTGTAACTTTCTTTCCTGTTTTCAGTTTGTCACAATTACTATATATCTTAATCTCACAATTACTATATATCTTAATCTCAAACTTTCCCCATTATAACAAATATACTTGGCTGCCAGCATAGACAGTCTTCTAAAGCTGACATCATATTGAGTATTCTTTTTCTTTTTTTATTTTAAGGTCAGTTTTCTATGGATTGATAATTCATGTTTGTTATAATTATTATAATTAACTAGTTCATAATAGGTGAGGATGAATTCCTTCTATTTCATAGCAACATCATTGTTGAGTCACTAAGTCATGTCTGACTTTTTGTGACCCCATGAACGGGAGCATGCCAGGCTTCCTGTCCTTCACTATCCCGGAGGTCTAGTTATTTGCAGCGTGCAGCAAGAGATTCCAACTGCTGAAAAAAGCTTTGCTTTTTGAACAGACGTCTGAGTCACAGTAAGACTTTTCTGTTCTAGGCTAAAATTGGACACTCCTTCCAATTCACATGATCAGTACAGCATTAAATATATTATGGTTGATTTTAATAGTTAAAGAAGATCATCAAAATTAATGCTAGCATCTGGATGTTATATGACAAGTTGTATTTTACAAGCTTTTAAATGCGGGGAGCTGCCCTGTTTCAAGGGGTTTCCTTTAAGGAAACATAGCCCTGGGAGCTGCCCTGGCAACAGGGGCTGATAACAGCATAGCTCTCTGTCCCGCCACCCCAGGTATTATGAAGATATTCCTGAGCTATCTTAAAGGACACCTGGAGCCTAGGTACAGATAAAAAGGGCTTGAGGGGCATTATGCCCGGAACCACTGTAATCTAAAGAATTTTGAATATGTTAATGACATCCCAGGAGGTAACACCTAGTTTATGATCTGCCTGCTAGACACTAACAAATGCTAGGTCCAAAAAACCTGGCCTAAAGCACGTATACACAATTGTTTGTTGTGTGTTATCTGATTTTGAGAAGTATAAAATGTATGAGCGAATTCAATAAACTTGTCAGCAACTTGTCAGCAACCTGTAGAGTTGTCTGCCTTCTTGCTGTCCCTCTCAACCCCATCTTTTCTGTCCTTCTTTCTTTTCTTAGCCTATCTGCCACTCTCTTCAGGATCTGTTCGATTGCCGGCTGGCCCGGCATTTAAAAGGTTGTAACTTTCTTTCCTGTTTTCAGTTTGTCACAATTACTATATATCTTAATCTCACAATTACTATATATCTTAATCTCAAACTTTCCCCATTATAACAAATATACTTGGCTGCCAGCATAGACAGTCTTCTAAAGCTGACATCATATTGAGTATTCTTTTTCTTTTTTTATTTTAAGGTCAGTTTTCTATGGATTGATAATTCATGTTTGTTATAATTATTATAATTAACTAGTTCATAATAGGTGAGGATGAATTCCTTCTATTTCATAGCAACATCATTGTTGAGTCACTAAGTCATGTCTGACTTTTTGTGACCCCATGAACGGGAGCATGCCAGGCTTCCCTGTCCTTCACTATCTCCTGGAGTTTGTTCAAACTCATGTCTATTGAGTGGGTGATGCCATCCAGTCGTATCTACATCATGAACATTTTAATTTAAAGTAAATATAATTATATAATTTCCTTAACTTTCTAATGAACATCAATAATATTGTTTCCTTCCTGGACAACAACTTTGTCTTTTTAATTTGAGGCTATGGTTCAAACTTAATGAAAAATTAAAATTATATGAATATCTTTCTTTCCAATATTTCCTTACAAAAGTGCCAAAGTTTATACCCAACATAATCAAAGATGAATGAGTTTTGGGATGAAAAAACAAAGTTCCCTTCAATATTTTCAATGAGCAGTATCAGATTAAAATTTCAATAGGTCCTAAAAGCTCTTAAAATCATGTTTTTACAAGCCTTTTAAACTACACTGCTTCTGTAATCCTTTCTCTTTTTCTGATTTTTCCTCCTCTTCTCTCTCCTCTGACTCTTTTTCTCCCCTTTCCTTTCTAATCTATTCTCTTGCCTTCCCTTTCTGTCTCTTCTTTTCTCTACAATTTAAAGCCAATAAGCTGAGCACAAACAGTTCTCAGGTAACATGTGTTCTGGAGTCTGACTTATTGAGGTAATATCTTTGCTCAGTGTCACAGTACCTTTGGACTTTATACGTTGTTAATGGGAGCAGATATGAAATTTTATAATGACTGTCTTTTATGATGTTTGATTCAAACAATTTCAACAAGGTTACATTACCTTTTATGCATTCTGAAAATATCCACTAAAGGGGGAAAATGTTACTCTTAGTAGAGAGAAAACAGCAAGGAAAATACTTTTAATGACAGATATTTAGGAAGTTCTTTATTTTCTTATTTAATTCTAAATAGAGAGCACTGAAATCAATGCTCACAATGCCCATTATACAGTAAGAAAGGGAACTGGATCTAGTTGCTCAAGTCATCAGAAGCCAGTACTTGCAGTATACTATATAGTTACTTATGGTATTCCAAGATAGAACTAACAATTGCATGGATATTTGATATCAGAAAAGACTGAAAATAATATGCTTGTACTTATTTCCTAACACTGTTTTCTGTCCTACAGCTTATTTAATCCAAAGTAATCCATCAGTAGAAATTTAAATGGCATCCATAACATTTATTTTTGATTTTAGGACAAAAGTATTATGAGATATAAGCATTCTAAATATGTAAGATGTAACTTATTTACATTATAATTAGCTATTCTTCCTTAACAAGGTGACTTGACATTGTCAAGTATTGATGCTGTCATTAAAATGCCAGTGAAGTCGTGTTCTCTATTGCTAATTAGGAAGTCTTTTAATAGAACTCAAGTCCATTGACACTAATTACTATCCTAATAGAATATGTCTATATACATACTGATAACTTGAAATACACTTTGCTTTTGCTGAGAAGAGAAATGCCCTGACAGGATGCTTCCCTTCAATCTTTTCTAAAGTATCAGATTAAAATTTCAATAGGTCCTAAAAGCTCTTAAAATCATGTTTTACAAGCCTTTTAAACTACACTGCTTCTGTAATCCTTTCTCTTTTTCTGATTTTTCCTCCTCTTCTCTCTCCTCTGACTCTTTTTCTCCCCTTTCCTTTCTAATCTATTCTCTTGCCTTCCCTTTCTGTCTCTTCTTTTCTCTACAATTTAAAGCCAATAAGCTGAGCACAAACAGTTCTCAGGTAACATGTGTTCTGGAGTCTGACTTATTGAGGTAATATCTTTGCTCAGTGTCACAGTACCTTTGGACTTTATACGTTGTTAATGGGAGCAGATATGAAATTTTATAATGACTGTCTTTTATGATGTTTGATTCAAACAATTTCAACAAGGTTACATTACCTTTTATGCATTCTGAAAATATCCACTAAAGGGGGAAAATGTTACTCTTAGTAGAGAGAAAACAGCAAGGAAAATACTTTTAATGACAGATATTTAGGAAGTTCTTTATTTTCTTATTTAATTCTAAATAGAGAGCACTGAAATCAATGCTCACAATGCCCATTATACAGTAAGAAAGGGAACTGGATCTAGTTGCTCAAGTCATCAGAAGCCAGTACTTGCAGTATACTATATAGTTACTTATGGTATTCCAAGATAGAACTAACAATTGCATGGATATTTGATATCAGAAAAGACTGAAAATAATATGCTTGTACTTATTTCCTAACACTGTTTTCTGTCCTACAGCTTATTTAATCCAAAGTAATCCATCAGTAGAAATTTAAATGGCATCCATAACATTTATTTTTGATTTTAGGACAAAAGTATTATGAGATATAAGCATTCTAAATATGTAAGATGTAACTTATTTACATTATAATTAGCTATTCTTCCTTAACAAGGTGACTTGACATTGTCAAGTATTGATGCTGTCATTAAAATGCCAGTGAAGTCGTGTTCTCTATTGCTAATTAGGAAGTCTTTTAATAGAACTCAAGTCCATTGACACTAATTACTATCCTAATAGAATATGTCTATATACATACTGATAACTTGAAATACACTTTGCTTTTGCTGAGAAGAGAAATGCCCTGACAGGGATGCTGCCTTGGTTGATCATCTTCTCTTTAAACAGGAAAGAGGAAGGGGATGAAAGGCAGGAGAAGGAAGAGGAGGTAGGGGAGGAGGGGGGGAGATGGGAGGAAAAAGGAAGGAAGACAAGGAAAGAAGGAAAGAAAGAGATACGGTGACTCTGGATATTATAAACCTCTGACAGCAATAGAGTGATTGAGATGGCCTGTGCTGAATGCAAAATATGAACTTCCATTAAATCATTTTATAAACCCATAAGAGCATATTTTAGTTCTCATGCATGCATGTACTTAATATATCTACTTTTCTTGGAGCAATTTGCATGTTTTTGACTCTGTATATTTTGCCTAGCAAAAATTCTTCCCCTATCACATAAGAATATAAATAAGGCAAGAAAATAAAGGAAGTGAAGGAAGTAATTGGATAAAGGGAGAATATTCACTGAATATACATGTTCTGCTAGATTCTAGTCCCAAGTGCATCAATAGCTTTCACATTATTAAAACTATTATACATTATTAAAACTATTATATAGTTCCAATATACATACAATGAAATAATTGGGCTAAGTAAAAATGCCTGTGATATTCAGTTATACAACTATATTACTTTCTCTAATAGACATTGTGATGATTTCAAATATGAAAGGTCAGTTTAAGGTATTATCAGAAAGGAGGGAAAACCATTACATTCCAATCATCTTACATGACCATCTTCTACTGAAGATAAGACAGTTCTTACCTTACAGATTATAAAACAAAGTTTAAAAGATGTTAAATATTGTATTTCTTGGCAATTGGAATAAAGACAAGAGGAATAAACTGGCTTTTGAAAAGTCTCAGTAACTCCATATTTTTCCTAAGGAATTAGCAATTCAAATTAGAGAAGGGAGAAATAGCCTATTAAAGGAAAAAATCAGTAAGAAACAAACTTTATCTATCAAGGTTTTTTAACCCCTTCATTGATTCTCAAGTTTAGAATATTCCAAGATGCACATAAAATGATATTCTTAATATGAGACTTTTTTGTTTTTTAAATCTAGTTCTTACTCTAAGTACTATGTTCTCCCCACTGTAAAAAGTTTTCAAACTATGTTAAATATTCTAATAACTTCCTGTTCTAGGCCATTTTTAATAGATAACTATTTGTATAAATCAAAAATTATGTTAACACTGGCCTATCAAACATTAAAACAACAGTAAGTCAAATGATTTTTGCATAAAAACAACATAAGGAAGGGGAGGGAAGGCAGGAGAAGGAAGAGGAGGTAGGGGAGGAGGGGGGGAGATGGGAGGAAAAAGGAAGGAAGACAAGGAAAGAAGGAAAGAAAGAGATACGGTGACTCTGGATATTATAAACCTCTGACAGCAATAGAGTGATTGAGATGGCCTGTGCTGAATGCAAAATATGAACTTCCATTAAATCATTTTATAAACCCATAAGAGCATATTTTAGTTCTCATGCATGCATGTACTTAATATATCTACTTTTCTTGGAGCAATTTGCATGTTTTTGACTCTGTATATTTTGCCTAGCAAAAATTCTTCCCCTATCACATAAGAATATAAATAAGGCAAGAAAATAAAGGAAGTGAAGGAAGTAATTGGATAAAGGGAGAATATTCACTGAATATACATGTTCTGCTAGATTCTAGTCCCAAGTGCATCAATAGCTTTCACATTATTAAAACTATTATACATTATTAAAACTATTATATAGTTCCAATATACATACAATGAAATAATTGGGCTAAGTAAAAATGCCTGTGATATTCAGTTATACAACTATATTACTTTCTCTAATAGACATTGTGATGATTTCAAATATGAAAGGTCAGTTTAAGGTATTATCAGAAAGGAGGGAAAACCATTACATTCCAATCATCTTACATGACCATCTTCTACTGAAGATAAGACAGTTCTTACCTTACAGATTATAAAACAAAGTTTAAAAGATGTTAAATATTGTATTTCTTGGCAATTGGAATAAAGACAAGAGGAATAAACTGGCTTTTGAAAAGTCTCAGTAACTCCATATTTTTCCTAAGGAATTAGCAATTCAAATTAGAGAAGGGAGAAATAGCCTATTAAAGGAAAAAATCAGTAAGAAACAAACTTTATCTATCAAGGTTTTTTAACCCCTTCATTGATTCTCAAGTTTAGAATATTCCAAGATGCACATAAAATGATATTCTTAATATGAGACTTTTTTGTTTTTTAAATCTAGTTCTTACTCTAAGTACTATGTTCTCCCCACTGTAAAAAGTTTTCAAACTATGTTAAATATTCTAATAACTTCCTGTTCTAGGCCATTTTTAATAGATAACTATTTGTATAAATCAAAAATTATGTTAACACTGGCCTATCAAACATTAAAAACAACAGTAAGTCAAATGATTTTTGTGCAAAAGTTATAATACATTTTTTATTTGCCATCTTGGTATATACACATATTTGTATGTTGTTTTATATTATAGACTTGTCCTATTTTTTTTTTAAATTTAGCCTCAAGATATTCTTAAGAAATAAAAATTATTCTGAGAAAGAAGACAACAATAACTATAAAAGTATTTCTAAATGCTAAGGTTTTATCCAGTAACAATCTGGGTCCAATTATAATATTAAAACTCTTATAGAATAAAGTCATAAAATAGAAATTAAAATAGGTATGGGAGACCATCCAGCTATGAGTGGAAGAGTATAGAGTAAATCAAACTTCGAAAACATCGGACATCAATGTTAAACATGGAAAAAAAATGTTTGTATATCTCATAGGTAATACCTAGAAAATTCTTATATAAAATGCAAATCTTTAGTAAGTACACCAATTTTAAAATATTTTTTGTTCTCTAGCCTTGTTACATTTATCTATCAATTTAAGTAGTTATATGTGTATTCATGATAGGTAAATATGTTGCCTATTATGAGTCAGGTCCTATCAAAGGTAACAAGATGAAAACTGGAAAAAATATATAAATTCTGATTTCATACACCATACATTCTAGTGATAAAAAACAAAGTCAATTAAGATATACAAAATTCTATTTTTTTTGAGAAAGAAGAAATGAAATACTGAATTATAAGGAAAAGAGAACCACTTTGCCAAAATGTTCTAGGGGAAGACCACTGCAAACATAGACCAGGAAGTAAAAAGGAAATGAGTCTCTTCTAAAGATGAGATCATATTGTGATATATCACTATTTGAAATAGTGAAAGCTATGGTTTTTTCCAGTAGTCATGTATGAAGAAGAGAGCTGGACCATAAAGATGGCTGAGCACAGAAGAACTGATGTCCTTCATGTTAGAATATTCTCAAAATATTTTTTGAGACTTTTTGTTTTTAAATCTAGTTCTTACTCTAAGTACTATGTTCTCCCCACTGTAAAAAGTTTTCAAACTATGTTAAATATTCTAATAACTTCCTGTTCTAGGCCATTTTTAATAGATAACTATTTGTATAAATCAAAAATTATGTTAACACTGGCCTATCAAACATTAAAAACAACAGTAAGTCAAATGATTTTTGTGCAAAAGTTATAATACATTTTTTATTTGCCATCTTGGTATATACACATATTTGTATGTTGTTTTATATTATAGACTTGTCCTATTTTTTTTTTAAATTTAGCCTCAAGATATTCTTAAGAAATAAAAATTATTCTGAGAAAGAAGACAACAATAACTATAAAAGTATTTCTAAATGCTAAGGTTTTATCCAGTAACAATCTGGGTCCAATTATAATATTAAAACTCTTATAGAATAAAGTCATAAAATAGAAATTAAAATAGGTATGGGAGACCATCCAGCTATGAGTGGAAGAGTATAGAGTAAATCAAACTTCGAAAACATCGGACATCAATGTTAAACATGGAAAAAAAATGTTTGTATATCTCATAGGTAATACCTAGAAAATTCTTATATAAAATGCAAATCTTTAGTAAGTACACCAATTTTAAAATATTTTTTGTTCTCTAGCCTTGTTACATTTATCTATCAATTTAAGTAGTTATATGTGTATTCATGATAGGTAAATATGTTGCCTATTATGAGTCAGGTCCTATCAAAGGTAACAAGATGAAAACTGGAAAAAATATATAAATTCTGATTTCATACACCATACATTCTAGTGATAAAAAACAAAGTCAATTAAGATATACAAAATTCTATTTTTTTTGAGAAAGAAGAAATGAAATACTGAATTATAAGGAAAAGAGAACCACTTTGCCAAAATGTTCTAGGGGAAGACCACTGCAAACATAGACCAGGAAGTAAAAAGGAAATGAGTCTCTTCTAAAGATGAGATCATATTGTGATATATCACTATTTGAAATAGTGAAAGCTATGGTTTTTTCCAGTAGTCATGTATGAAGAAGAGAGCTGGACCATAAAGATGGCTGAGCACAGAAGAACTGATGTCTTTGAACTAAGAGTTCCTTGGACGGCAAAGATATCAACCCAGTCAATCCTAAAGGAAATCAACCCTGCATATTCATTGGTAGGACTGAAGCTGAAGCTGAAACTCCAATATTGTGGCTACCTGACACGAAGAGACATCTCATTGGGAAAAAGCCTGATGTTGGGGAAAAAAGAAGGAAAATGGAGTAGGGGATACAGAGGACAAGATAGTTGGATGGCAGCACTGAGTCATTGGACATGAGTTTGAGTCGGCTCTGGGAGATGGCGAAGGACAGGGAAGCCTGGCATGCTGCAGTCCATGAGATCGCAAAGAGTGGGACATGATTGAATGACTGAAATGAACTGAAATGATTTGATAAAAACTCTTAAGCAGTGTTTTTTTCTTTACAGATAAAATATACGGAGGAAGAGAGAAACAGCACTTATGAAGAATAGCAAACCAATCAAAGATATACCATGTTGGTAGCTTAAAGCCCATGACCATAATGTTTTGGAGAACCCTTTACTCATAGGTTCATGTGTCTAATTCTTGGGATATAGAGCAGACCAATAAACTTTGTTCATGAACCAAATTAGATTAACATGTATAGTCTTTTCAAATAAAATGCCCCAAAGACATAAAAGCCTGGATTCACAACCCAAGTAGAAATTAAGTTTTGCCTCCGATTACACATTGCAGGTGGCTCGCTTGGTAAAGAATCTGCCTGCAACGCAAGAGATTTAAGAGATGTGGGTTTGATCCTTGTGTCAGGAAGATCCCCTGGATGAGGGCATGGCAACCCACTCTAGTATTCTTGCCTTGAGAATCCTACAGGTAGGGGAGCCTGGTAGGCTACAATTCATAGAATTTCAAAGAGTCGGACATGACTGAAGTGACTGACCCCTGCTCCCATGATCACACTCTTTTCCAAACAAAAACAACAACAACACAAAGTTCAGTTACTTTGTGGAAAAGTAATATTAATTGTGGTCATTTACAACACATTTTGTCACTTGTACTATTTGAAATAGTGAAAGCTATGGTTTTTTCCAGTAGTCATGTATGAAGAAGAGAGCTGGACCATAAAGATGGCTGAGCACAGAAGAACTGATGTCTTTGAACTAAGAGTTCCTTGGACGGCAAAGATATCAACCCAGTCAATCCTAAAGGAAATCAACCCTGCATATTCATTGGTAGGACTGAAGCTGAAGCTGAAACTCCAATATTGTGGCTACCTGACACGAAGAGACATCTCATTGGGAAAAAGCCTGATGTTGGGGAAAAAAGAAGGAAAATGGAGTAGGGGATACAGAGGACAAGATAGTTGGATGGCAGCACTGAGTCATTGGACATGAGTTTGAGTCGGCTCTGGGAGATGGCGAAGGACAGGGAAGCCTGGCATGCTGCAGTCCATGAGATCGCAAAGAGTGGGACATGATTGAATGACTGAAATGAACTGAAATGATTTGATAAAAACTCTTAAGCAGTGTTTTTTTCTTTACAGATAAAATATACGGAGGAAGAGAGAAACAGCACTTATGAAGAATAGCAAACCAATCAAAGATATACCATGTTGGTAGCTTAAAGCCCATGACCATAATGTTTTGGAGAACCCTTTACTCATAGGTTCATGTGTCTAATTCTTGGGATATAGAGCAGACCAATAAACTTTGTTCATGAACCAAATTAGATTAACATGTATAGTCTTTTCAAATAAAATGCCCCAAAGACATAAAAGCCTGGATTCACAACCCAAGTAGAAATTAAGTTTTGCCTCCGATTACACATTGCAGGTGGCTCGCTTGGTAAAGAATCTGCCTGCAACGCAAGAGATTTAAGAGATGTGGGTTTGATCCTTGTGTCAGGAAGATCCCCTGGATGAGGGCATGGCAACCCACTCTAGTATTCTTGCCTTGAGAATCCTACAGGTAGGGGAGCCTGGTAGGCTACAATTCATAGAATTTCAAAGAGTCGGACATGACTGAAGTGACTGACCCCTGCTCCCATGATCACACTCTTTTCCAAACAAAAACAACAACAACACAAAGTTCAGTTACTTTGTGGAAAAGTAATATTAATTGTGGTCATTTACAACACATTTTGTCACTTGTACCAAATTACTTCTCAGCTATTAAAGGTCACATTTACCAGTAAGAGTCAGATTAACTTCATTGCGAATTTTATTTGGTTTCCATTCTAGAATTTGTATAAATATGTTCAGTCTCTATATTATTCACAAGCCCCATGATCATCCATTATATTTTAAATAATATCAAACTTTATATTTATAATACTAAGCGCATCAATTAATGACTTTTTTAAGAAAGTTGGTTCGTTATCAATTTATAACCACACAGAACCCAAGGAACATATATGAGAAAAGAATGTACAGATAGGAGAATTTTGCAGTTTTAATTGACCAGTAGCAGAAAACTAAAATCTAAAGAGATAATTTTATTTTCCTCACTATCTAACTGAAAGTTTTCAAATATACACTGGCACTAAGAGCTAACCTTTTCCTTTCTTAAGCTGATGAAATCCTTGAGCGGTTAATTAGTCTATCTGGAAGAAATACTTAATAAGTCATAATGGTTGTTATAAATATTGCTGCCCTCACAAGCAGTTCAAAGCCTCAGTTTGTGAAAGAATTTTTGCAAACACCTGTATTCATTCATATATTTTATAACTGTAATTAGACAGAAATCAGAGGGATGTTAAACGAAGGTTAGGTTTGGATCAATCTCCACTGTGCATTTTTTATACTGTGGTGTGCACTACTCCAGTTTAAAGTGATGCATTTATACCAATGTCCACAATATAGAAAGACAGACCTTCTTTTGGTAATTCCAACGATGAAGAAAACTGTCTAACATTAGTATGCCTTATAAAGCAATCTGCAGCATATGCAATGGATTTGCATTTATTACTGTTGCTGTGTGTTTAGAGAATTTTCCATGTATTCTATTTGGCATATGCTCCAGTGTACGTAAGAATTTTTTTTGCCCTTTAACTGACAGATAATGAATGGAGTGAAGCCAATCAGTACAGCTTAGCTCTGTGACTCTAGTAAACTCTGTAACGATTCTCATGGGATATGCTAAGAATGCTAAAAAAGGCTATTATAAGTCAAAATGTCTTTGGGCAAAATTAAATTGCTCCCAGAGTCATTAACGCTGCTGAGTAAGGTTTTTTAACCTATTAGCCATTATTCCTCCTTCCATATAAGCTTTTCTTAATTCTTCTCAGGTTTTATTGTGGGTTCCTTTTTTTCCTTTCCCTCACAACTATATTAGATCTCTCTCTCTCTCTCTCTCTCTCTTTTTTTTTTTTAACATATCTGAGTTGAATTACTTTCATTGATTGGAGGACCTAAGAAGGAGGAATTTACTTGTGAAGGGAAAACATTATCAGGGACCAGACATAAACAATAAGTAAGGAATAGATGTAGGCAAATAATTGTACTAAGGAGTGTTACATGGATGAACAGTCAAGTAATATCTATACTTTGCTTGAATTCCCAGTATCTGCCAGTTATTGGATGCATTCTGTCTGCAGTGTTCGAATGTATGCAGTATGTATATAGTCATTTAGCACCAATTTCTCCAGGGGATATGCTTGACTCAAGGATTGAATCTGCATCTTCTGCATTGCAGGCAGAATCTTTACCATTGAACAACAACAGAAGCCCCCAAGAATCGACAAGGGTTAGGATACTTTCTGAAATGAGGCACTGGGTTAGGCTTTTAATCATGTTAGAATCAGATTTAAAAGATACGTGTAAAAGGAGGCATAAATACAATTTCATAATAAGGAGAAGCTAACAATACATTTTATGCAATATATTTTTATACTGTGGTGTGCACTACTCCAGTTTAAAGTGATGCATTTATACCAATGTCCACAATATAGAAAGACAGACCTTCTTTTGGTAATTCCAACGATGAAGAAAACTGTCTAACATTAGTATGCCTTATAAAGCAATCTGCAGCATATGCAATGGATTTGCATTTATTACTGTTGCTGTGTGTTTAGAGAATTTTCCATGTATTCTATTTGGCATATGCTCCAGTGTACGTAAGAATTTTTTTTGCCCTTTAACTGACAGATAATGAATGGAGTGAAGCCAATCAGTACAGCTTAGCTCTGTGACTCTAGTAAACTCTGTAACGATTCTCATGGGATATGCTAAGAATGCTAAAAAAGGCTATTATAAGTCAAAATGTCTTTGGGCAAAATTAAATTGCTCCCAGAGTCATTAACGCTGCTGAGTAAGGTTTTTTAACCTATTAGCCATTATTCCTCCTTCCATATAAGCTTTTCTTAATTCTTCTCAGGTTTTATTGTGGGTTCCTTTTTTTCCTTTCCCTCACAACTATATTAGATCTCTCTCTCTCTCTCTTTCTCTCTCTCTCTCTTTTTTTTTTTTAACATATCTGAGTTGAATTACTTTCATTGATTGGAGGACCTAAGAAGGAGGAATTTACTTGTGAAGGGAAAACATTATCAGGGACCAGACATAAACAATAAGTAAGGAATAGATGTAGGCAAATAATTGTACTAAGGAGTGTTACATGGATGAACAGTCAAGTAATATCTATACTTTGCTTGAATTCCCAGTATCTGCCAGTTATTGGATGCATTCTGTCTGCAGTGTTCGAATGTATGCAGTATGTATATAGTCATTTAGCACCAATTTCTCCAGGGGATATGCTTGACTCAAGGATTGAATCTGCATCTTCTGCATTGCAGGCAGAATCTTTTACCATTGAACAACCACAGAAGCCCCCAAGAATCGACAAGGGTTAGGATACTTTCTGAAATGAGGCACTGGGTTAGGCTTTTAATCATGTTAGAATCAGATTTAAAAGATACGTGTAAAAGGAGGCATAAAAATACAATTTCATAATGCATTTATGAAATATAAGCTTAGAAATGCTAACAATACATTTTATGCAATATATGGTTTGCATACTACCAAGGTGACTACTTATTCATTAGTTCAAAACCTTTTTGAGAGTCTACTGTGTGTCAAGTACCATGCTAAGAGCAATAGGTACAATGATGGTTTAGCAAATATGATATAATCCTTTAAGGAGTCTAGTGAGGGAAATAAGGGCCATTAAAGTAATTGCAGTTTACATGAATAATAATAAAAAAAAGACAGATTGTGAAACGTGTTCAGGAAACATATATTCGACTTTAACCAAAAGTCAGAGAAAGATGCCCTGCAGAAAGAGCATCTAAGCAGAACTTTAAAGCATACAGAGGAGATGGTGGTGTGTTAAAACCATGAAGAGAGAGTTTTCCAGATAGAGAAGAGTGAATCGGTAGAAATAGAGTCTAAAAAGGAAATTTCATATTCATGAAATCAAACAGTCCGCCAATACTTTCAGTATAACAAAAAAGAGGAAAGGGTTAAGACACAGGGACTTACACTTCAGCCTTTGTGCTCACATACAACAGTTTAATTTTATTCCATGGAAGTAAGTAGTTTAAAGTTTTTTTAGTGGCAAAAAGACACAATAATTTTTGCATTAAAATTATGTCCTCTTCATTGTGGAAAATAAATTTGTAGGGTTGTGTGAACTTAAGTGGTATGAGTATTCTCTAATGAAGAAACGTGTGTGTGCCTGCATGTGCTTACACACATATCCATTACATATGTTAATTTTGCTTTTCCAATCTTCTGGATCCCTATAATTACTTTAACGTCTTGCTTTATTAATTTTAAATAATAGTGGTGAATTCTTCCTCTTACTCTTATGTAATGACCTTCTTCAAAGAGTAATTTCTCTAAGCTAAAAGCTAGTACAGCTCTATTTAGTTAGCACATTCCTAGTCTAGCACATACACCCCCAGGTACTTTTTCCATATGTTCTCACAAATGCAAAATGCTGTAAAAATACTTGATTTTTCTATATTTTACATTAAACATTAACCTCAGCTAAATGAATTAAAAGTTAAATTAATGGTCTTCTATTTTTTTCCTACATGTTTTTTTCTGTTTTCCTTTTTGTCTTGCCTTGTTGGACTGACCATTTCTTAGGATACTATTTTTGTATTTCTATTATTGGTTCTTTAGTACTTCCTTTTCAATAAATTTTAGTTACTACTCTAGGGTTTTGACTATACATATTTCAGGTTTCAGTGTTTCTTTTTTTTATTTTTGTTTTTGTCCTGTGCCATGTGACTTGTGGGATCTCACTTTCCAGACCAGGGGTTGAACCTTGGGCACAAGACTCCTAAGCGGGCTTCCCTGCTGGTCCAGTGGGTAAGGACACTGCCTTGTAATGCAAAGGGCGCCAGTTCGATCCCTGGCCTGCAAAGATCCCATGTGCCATGGAGAGCCTGGACCGATGTGTCCAATTACCGAGTCAGAGCTCTGGATTGCATGGACCCAGAGCCGGTGCTCTGTGACAACAGAGGCCACCACGATGGGAGGCCCACACGGGCCAAAGAACAAAGATGGATGAAAACGGACAAATAAAAGACCAATAGAAGTAGCCCGCCTGCTCTTCTCCCTGCTCCCCCCCTCAAAAAAAAAAAAATAAATAAATAAATCTTTTTTAAAAAAAAAGATTCCTAAGCACTAGACGACCCAGAAACTCCTTCAGAATCTATTTTCAGCTAATCCATGCTGACTGCTCTTTGGGATGAAGATGTGAGTTCTTCAGAGATTACCACAGAATGCTGCACTATGGTCCCGGAGGATTCACTCTCATTGTTTCTATAGGATGTATTTCTGGGGTCATCTTAACAGAAGAAGGATGCCCTTGTTTGTATGTGGGCTCAGCTCTGTCTAGCTCTCTGTGTCCCCATCGATTATAGCCCATCAGACTCTTCTGTCCATGGAATTTTTCAGGCAAGAATACTGGAGTGGGTTGCCATTTCCTCCTTCTCTGGATCTTCCCAACCCATGGATTGAACCCACAACTCTTGTGTCTCCTGCAGTGGCAGGCAGATTCTTTACTGGCTGAGTCATCAGGGAAGCCTTTTGTTGGGTATCAACAGTGATTGTTTCATTTTCTTCTGGACCTTGTTCGTACATAGAAAATGTACAGTACATGCCACATTGTACGATATATACCTAACATTGATAGCTCAGGTTGCCTATCACTGCCCTCTCTATTTTGACATCTATGACTCTTTTAAGCAGTCTCCCTAACTAATAAGAATCACAAAGTGGGAGTACTGGACAAAAGTATTCAAGCTATTATGTATCTAAACTTTAGGATATACAGGTCAACCTCTTTGGGAATTCTCAGCTGAATTTTGACTATAGTTCTGAGATGGGCCTAGGGAAAATACATAAGCATCAACACTTTATATATGACAAAGACCAGGGGTTGAACCTGGCAAGCGGGCTTCCCTGCTGGTCCAGTGGGTAAGGACACCGCCTTGCAGTGCAAGGGGCGCCAGTTCGATCCCTGGCCTGCAAAGATCCCATGTGCCATGGAGAGCCTGGACCGATGTGTCCAATTACCGAGTCAGAGCTCTGGATTGCATGGACCCAGAGCCGGTGCTCTGTGACAACAGAGGCCACCACGATGGGAGGCCCACACGGGCCAAAGAACAAAGATGGATGAAAACGGACAAATAAAAGACCAATAGAAGTAGCCCGCCTGCTCTTCTCCCTGCTCCCCCCCTCAAAAAAAAAAAAATAAATAAATAAATCTTTTTTAAAAAAAAAGATTCCTAAGCACTAGACGACCCAGAAACTCCTTCAGAATCTATTTTCAGCTAATCCATGCTGACTGCTCTTTGGGATGAAGATGTGAGTTCTTCAGAGATTACCACAGAATGCTGCACTATGGTCCCGGAGGATTCACTCTCATTGTTTCTATAGGATGTATTTCTGGGGTCATCTTAACAGAAGAAGGATGCCCTTGTTTGTATGTGGGCTCAGCTCTGTCTAGCTCTCTGTGTCCCCATCGATTATAGCCCATCAGACTCTTCTGTCCATGGAATTTTTCAGGCAAGAATACTGGAGTGGGTTGCCATTTCCTCCTTCTCTGGATCTTCCCAACCCATGGATTGAACCCACAACTCTTGTGTCTCCTGCAGTGGCAGGCAGATTCTTTACTGGCTGAGTCATCAGGGAAGCCTTTTGTTGGGTATCAACAGTGATTGTTTCATTTTCTTCTGGACCTTGTTCGTACATAGAAAATGTACAGTACATGCCACATTGTACGATATATACCTAACATTGATAGCTCAGGTTGCCTATCACTGCCCTCTCTATTTTGACATCTATGACTCTTTTTAAACAGTCTCCTAACTAATAAGAATCACAAAGTGGGAGTACTGGACAAAAGTATTCAAGCTATTATGTATCTAAACTTTAGGATATACAGGTCAACCTCTTTGGGAATTCTCAGCTGAATTTTGACTATAGTTCTGAGATGGGCCTAGGGGAAAAAACATAAGCATCAACACTTTATATATGACAAATGTGGCCTTACTGCTTTATTTAATAAGTTTTTCCTTTATAGAAATCACTTAGTTTCAAGAAGAGAGTAATTACCAAGACATGTAAAATCATACACTAGATAGTAAGTACATTACCCAAGTCCTGACTTAAGCTTTTAAAGATACTCTCTGGTAAAATGATAATTTTTAAACATTAAAATAATGTGTCAACTATGGTGATAAGTAAAAAATATAAAAGTTATATTTAAAGTACTTAAGGGAACTGTTCATCTTTTTTGGCATGAGTTTCTTCAAATCATATTTCTATTCCTCCCTCTCTTAAAAATGTTTTAAAAGCATTATCTAAGTACTCTGAACATAGAGTGAGCATAAAGAAAGTATGCAATCATCAGTGCACATTTCATAAATGCTAATTTTTCAAATAATGTGTAAAAATCACAAATATTGTAGAAAACTAAGACATTTTAAAAAGGGATCTTTAAATTCTGAAGTCACATATGTTTAGGGTTTTGTTCAATAATAATTTTATTTTAATTATGGTCCAACATATACATACATCTTTCTTAAAGTTAGCTATAAAATTTCACCAATATTCAAAAATGTTTATTCTATTATTTTATTTGAAAATAATGGAAGAACCAAAGGAAAGGAATAAAACGTCAGTAAATTTACAAATCAATTATAATTCTTTTAGATATAAAATGCTGGATAAGACACTCTCCTATATCAGAAGAATACATGTTTATACATATTTATCTCTATGATATATTCACTATGGCTGAGTAAATTCTTTACTGGCTGAGTCATCAGGGAAGCGTTTTGTTGGGTATCAACAGTGATTGTTTCATTTTCTTCTGGACCTTGTTCGTACATAGAAAATGTACAGTACATGCCACATTGTACGATATATACCTAACATTGATAGCTCAGGTTGCCTATCACTGCCCTCTCTATTTTGACATCTATGACTCTTTTAAGCAGTCTCCCTAACTAATAAGAATCACAAAGTGGGAGTACTGGACAAAAGTATTCAAGCTATTATGTATCTAAACTTTAGGATATACAGGTCAACCTCTTTGGGAATTCTCAGCTGAATTTTGACTATAGTTCTGAGATGGGCCTAGGGAAAATACATAAGCATCAACACTTTATATATGACAAATGTGGCCTTACTGCTTTATTTAATAAGTTTTTCCTTTATAGAAATCACTTAGTTTCAAGAAGAGAGTAATTACCAAGACATGTAAAATCATACACTAGATAGTAAGTACATTACCCAAGTCCTGACTTAAGCTTTTAAAGATACTCTCTGGTAAAATGATAATTTTTAAACATTAAAATAATGTGTCAACTATGGTGATAAGTAAAAAATATAAAAGTTATATTTAAAGTACTTAAGGGAACTGTTCATCTTTTTTGGCATGAGTTTCTTCAAATCATATTTCTATTCCTCCCTCTCTTAAAAATGTTTTAAAAGCATTATCTAAGTACTCTGAACATAGAGTGAGCATAAAGAAAGTATGCAATCATCAGTGCACATTTCATAAATGCTAATTTTTCAAATAATGTGTAAAAATCACAAATATTGTAGAAAACTAAGACATTTTAAAAAGGGATCTTTAAATTCTGAAGTCACATATGTTTAGGGTTTTGTTCAATAATAATTTTATTTTAATTATGGTCCAACATATACATACATCTTTCTTAAAGTTAGCTATAAAATTTCACCAATATTCAAAAATGTTTATTCTATTATTTTATTTGAAAATAATGGAAGAACCAAAGGAAAGGAATAAAACGTCAGTAAATTTACAAATCAATTATAATTCTTTTAGATATAAAATGCTGGATAAGACACTCTCCTATATCAGAAGAATACATGTTTATACATATTTATCTCTATGATATATTCACTACCAAGACTACAATTCCAAGCTAGACATTTCCATTAGGACAGTTAATCAATAACTGAAATTCACGATGAATCAAATATGCCAGCAGGTCTGGAAAACTCAGCAATAACCCCAGGCCTGGAAAAACCAGTTTCCATTCCAATCCAAAAGGGCAAGATGGTTGGATGCCATCACTGAATTAATGGACATGAGTTTGAGCAGGCTCTGGGAGATGGTGAAGAACAGAAAATCCTGGTGTGCTGCAATATAGTAGGTCACAAAGTGTTGAGCACAACTGAGCAACTGAACTATAATGAAGTGATGAACTGAATACAATATCCTTCTTGCTTTCATTATTCATCTCATATTTTAGTATGATCTAACCTTCAAAAATCTAATAAAGTCTCTCATCCTCTAAGGCTTTCACAAATATCTACTTTCCAATTTGTATCTATATTCTTTGAATAGTTTTAGAAGTTATAACCAATTAAACTCTATATGAATTACAATACCACTTACAGTAGAAGTCTTGTCCACATATATCTACCACTTTCCACTCAGAAAACACCTATTAATTAACTTTTAATTAAAGGGTATGATCATTTCTGAAACCGTTACATCTATTAAGGGACATATTTAAAATTAAAATTAAAGCCATCTCTAACCACTAAAGCATGCCAAGATTAAGAAGTATTTTAAAAGATTATGTGCATTGTTTGTGTCACAGAAGATATCAAAATTTTATAACAATAAACAAAACAGGAAATGCAAGTCTGTGCCTTTAACAAGAGTATTTGTTATGTGTCACTGGTAAGTTTTGTACTAATTGAGAAATTTACAAGAGACAGTATGACATCAGATTTTAACAGATATCACTGTAGGACAATGGTACTTCCTGATACCCTGTACTGTTTCCTCTCCCAGAATGTGAGGTCACTTGCAGAAGCATATTTAACTATACTTAAGTTTGTTTACAAATTACTGCCATTAAAATTAAAGAACTGAAAGCATTTTGAGTTACAAAAGCTATTACTCAGACAAATAATACAGTTTAGATTATAAAAAGAAAGAATAGCAGATGTTCCTAAGGAACAGAAAAATAATTTATAAAGCAGTAAGATGCAGAACATAGGCCATGAAACAAAATATTAAGCAAAGGGAAGAACAGCTGTTGAGCTATATTTCAAGTATTTACAGCTCTGAATGAAATGTGGTGATATTAAAATAAATAGAAAGAAACTTTTTATGCAAGGAATTCTTCCAAATTATCAAATAAATGGAAACTATGAAATTATCAAAGTAACCTTATTTGTATTGCCATATAATGAAAAAATAAATATTTGGCTTGAAAGGATTAGATAAGAGCAAATCTAAAATATGTAATATATAAATTAGTAAAATAGACATGCTATATCAGGAATTTTATAAGGATCAAACTATTTCATAAATAGTACTAGTATATTCTATTTAATTTTGTAATTTACTATATAATTAATAGAGAATAACAAGGAGACATAAGAATGCCTTCTTTTTTATTTTTTTAAATTTTTTTTGGCCACTTCTATTGGCCTTTCATTTACCTATTTTCATTCATCTTTGTTCTCTGGCCTGTGTGGTCCTCTCATCGCAGTGGCCTCTATCACTGCAGAGCACCAGCTCCAGGTGCATGTGCTCCAGAACTCTGGTTCAGTAGTTGGACACATCAGTCCAGCTGCTCCACAGCACGTGTGATCTTCCCAGGTCAGGGATCGAACTGGCACCTCTTGCACTTCAAGGCGGTGTCCTTACCCACTGGTCAACCAGGGAAGCCCAAAGAATACCTTCTTAAGTAAACAATGCAAAGGAATAGAGGAAAAAAACAGAATGGGAAAGACTAGAGATCTCTATGAGAAAAACAGAGACAACAAGAGAACATTTCCTGCAAAGACATGCACAATAAATGAAAGAAACCTTATAGACCTAACAGAAGCAGAAGATATTAACAAGATAATGGAAATGGAAAGAATACATAGGAAATTATACAGAAAGGCTTTAATGAGCTGGATGAACACATTGCTGTGACCACTCCCCTAGAGCCAGAAATCTTAGATTGCAAATTCAAGTGGGCCATAGGAAGCATTACTACAAAAAAATGCTAGTGGAGGTGAAGGAATTCCAGCTAGCCATTTCAAATATTAAAGATGTTAAAGTGTTCCACTCAATAAGTCAGCAGATTTGGAAAATCCAGCAGTGGCCTCGGGAATGGAAAAGGTCAGTTTTCATTCCAATCCCAAAGAATGTCAATGCTAAAGAATGTTCAAACTACCGCACCATTGCATTCAACACTAGCAAAGTAATGCTTAAAATCCTCCAAACTAGGCTTCAACAGTTTGGAAGTTCAACTGTGAACTTCCAAATGTACAAGCTGAATTCAGAAAAGGCAGAGGAACCAGAGACCAAGTTGTCAACATCTACTGGATCATAGAAAGAGCAAAGGAATTCCAGAAAAACATCTACTGCTTCATTGACAATGGTAAATTGTTTGACTGTGTGAATCACAACAAAATGTAGAACATTCCTAAAGAGATGGGAATACCAGATCACCTTATCTGCGTCCTGCAAAATCTATATATAGAACAGAAAGCAACTGGTCAATCTATATATATATATGTAGAAGCAACCTATATATAGAACAATAGAACTGGCCATAGAACAATGGAATGGTTTAAAAGTGGGACAGGAGTACATCAAGGCTGTATATTGTCACCCTGCTTATTTAATTTATGTGCAGAATACATCATGCAAAATGCCTGTCTGGATGAAGCACAAGCTGGAATTAAGATTGCTTGAAGAAATATCAATAACCACAGGTATGCAGATTAGACTACCCTTATGGCAGAAAGCAAGGAGGAACTAAAGAGCCTCTTGATAAAGGTGAAAGAGGAGAGAGAAAAAGCTGGTCTAATACTCAACATTTGAAAAATGAAATTCAAGGCATTCACTCTATCAGTTCATGGCAAATAGATAGGCAAACAATGGAAACAGTGACAGACTTTATGTTGGGGGGGGGGCATACAAAATCAATGCAGCTGGTGATTGCAGCCATGAAATTAAAAGATGCTTGCTCCTTGGAAGAAAAACTATGACAAACCTCAACAGCAGCTGATGTTAAAGCAGAGAAACCTAAAGATACATAGGAAATTATACAGAAAGGCTTTAATGAGCTGGATGAACACATTGCTCCTAGAGCCAGAAATCTTAGATTGCAAATTCAAGTGGGCCATAGGAAGCATTACTACAAAAAAATGCTAGTGGAGGTGAAGGAATTCCAGCTAGCCATTTCAAATATTAAAGATGTTAAAGTGTTCCACTCAATAAGTCAGCAGATTTGGAAAATCCAGCAGTGGCCTCGGGAATGGAAAAGGTCAGTTTTCATTCCAATCCCAAAGAATGTCAATGCTAAAGAATGTTCAAACTACCGCACCATTGCATTCAACACTAGCAAAGTAATGCTTAAAATCCTCCAAACTAGGCTTCAACAGTTTGGAAGTTCAACTGTGAACTTCCAAATGTACAAGCTGAATTCAGAAAAGGCAGAGGAACCAGAGACCAAGTTGTCAACATCTACTGGATCATAGAAAGAGCAAAGGAATTCCAGAAAAACATCTACTGCTTCATTGACAATGGTAAATTGTTTGACTGTGTGAATCACAACAAAATGTAGAACATTCCTAAAGAGATGGGAATACCAGATCACCTTATCTGCGTCCTGCAAAATCTATATATAGAACAGAAAGCAACTGGTCAATCTATATATATATATGTAGAAGCAACCTATATATAGAACAATAGAACTGGCCATAGAACAATGGAATGGTTTAAAAGTGGGACAGGAGTACATCAAGGCTGTATATTGTCACCCTGCTTATTTAATTTATGTGCAGAATACATCATGCAAAATGCCTGTCTGGATGAAGCACAAGCTGGAATTAAGATTGCTTGAAGAAATATCAATAACCACAGGTATGCAGATTAGACTACCCTTATGGCAGAAAGCAAGGAGGAACTAAAGAGCCTCTTGATAAAGGTGAAAGAGGAGAGAGAAAAAGCTGGTCTAATACTCAACATTTGAAAAATGAAATTCAAGGCATTCACTCTATCAGTTCATGGCAAATAGATAGGCAAACAATGGAAACAGTGACAGACTTTATGTTGGGGGGGGGCATACAAAATCAATGCAGCTGGTGATTGCAGCCATGAAATTAAAAGATGCTTGCTCCTTGGAAGAAAAACTATGACAAACCTCAACAGCCTATTTAAAGGAGAGACATCACCTTGCCGAGAAATGTTCATGTAGTTAAAGCTATGGGTTTTCCCAGTAGTCATGTATGGATGTGAGTCGACCATAAAGAAGATTAAGCAGCAAATAATTGATGCCTTTGAACCATGGAGCTAGAGAAGACTCTTGAGAGTCCCTTGCACTACAAGGAGATCAAACCACTCAATTTTAAAGGAAATCAATCCTGAATATATATTGGAAGGACTGATGCTTAAGCTGAAGCTCCAAGACACTGGTCACTTGATGAGAAGAGATGACTCACGGGAAAAGAGCCTGATGTAGAGAGAAATAGAAAGCGAATGGAGAAGGGGATGACAGAGGACAAGATGGTTGGATGGCATCACTGTGTCAATGCACCTGAACTTGAGCAAGCTCTGAGAAATGGTAAAGGACAGGGAAGCCTGGCATCCTGCAGTGCATGGGATTGCAAAGAGTTGGACATGACTGAGCGACTAAACTGAACATTTCATTATTAGTTAATGAATATAATAATTGAATGAAAGGTTATTAAAGTTTAATTGAATATATGAAAATAACAGGAAAATATATTTCAGACTCATCATATACATATAAATGTTTTCAGTTTTAAGCACTTAAAACCAACTACTTCCCAGGTGGCATTATTTGTAAAGAACCTGCCTGCCAATGCAGGAGACTTAAGAGACATGGGTTTGATCCTGAGTCAGGAGATCCCTGGATGAGAGCATGGCAACCCACTCCAGGAGATCCCTGGATGAGGCGATAGCATCACATGGAATTAAGATTGCTTGAAGAAATATCAATAACCACAGGTATGCAGATTAGACTACCCTTATGGCAGAAAGCAAGGAGGAACTAAAGAGCCTCTTGATAAAGGTGAAAGAGGAGAGAGAAAAAGCTGGTCTAATACTCAACATTTGAAAAATGAAATTCAAGGCATTCACTCTATCAGTTCATGGCAAATAGATAGGCAAACAATGGAAACAGTGACAGACTTTATGTTGGGGGGGGGCATACAAAATCAATGCAGCTGGTGATTGCAGCCATGAAATTAAAAGATGCTTGCTCCTTGGAAGAAAAACTATGACAAACCTCAACAGCCTATTTAAAGGAGAGACATCACCTTGCCGAGAAATGTTCATGTAGTTAAAGCTATGGGTTTTCCCAGTAGTCATGTATGGATGTGAGTCGACCATAAAGAAGATTAAGCAGCAAATAATTGATGCCTTTGAACCATGGAGCTAGAGAAGACTCTTGAGAGTCCCTTGCACTACAAGGAGATCAAACCACTCAATTTTAAAGGAAATCAATCCTGAATATATATTGGAAGGACTGATGCTTAAGCTGAAGCTCCAAGACACTGGTCACTTGATGAGAAGAGATGACTCACGGGAAAAGAGCCTGATGTAGAGAGAAATAGAAAGCGAATGGAGAAGGGGATGACAGAGGACAAGATGGTTGGATGGCATCACTGTGTCAATGCACCTGAACTTGAGCAAGCTCTGAGAAATGGTAAAGGACAGGGAAGCCTGGCATCCTGCAGTGCATGGGATTGCAAAGAGTTGGACATGACTGAGCGACTAAACTGAACATTTCATTATTAGTTAATGAATATAATAATTGAATGAAAGGTTATTAAAGTTTAATTGAATATATGAAAATAACAGGAAAATATATTTCAGACTCATCATATACATATAAATGTTTTCAGTTTTAAGCACTTAAAACCAACTACTTCCCAGGTGGCATTATTTGTAAAGAACCTGCCTGCCAATGCAGGAGACTTAAGAGACATGGGTTTGATCCCTGAGTCAGGGAGATCCCCTGGATGAGAGCATGGCAACCCACTCCAGTATTCTCGCCTGGAGAATCCCATGGATAAAGAAACCTGGTGTGCTATAGTCCATAGGGTGACAAAGAGTCAGACTGAAGCGACTTAGCATCCACATCATGAATGCTTATAGGAAGTTAGTAAGTTTGATAAGCTGTAGACTAAGAAATTCAGAAAGTTAGTGGATGTCTTCTGGTTTGATCTTTTTTGTTGTTGTTGCTCTGTTCCTTATCTCTTTTGGTTTCATTATTATTTGTTGTTGTCTCCTCTCTTTATTTCCATTTACTAAAACAATGTCATGCACTTTTTGGCTATTTAGAGTACATCAATGAACAAACAAACCAAAGCTCTGGTTCTGCAGGATCCTTGTATTCCAGTAGAAACAGAGATATAATAAACTTAATGAATTAGTCAAAAATATAATACGTCTAAAGTTGATCATTTCTAGTGACAAAATAAAACAGTAAAAAGGCTAGGGAATGTAAGATAGGAATACAATTTTAAAGGTAGGATAATCAGTCATATTTAAGCTCAGAACTTCCTATTTATCATGATAAATCCTCACATATACTCTTAGAAATCGGTTATATTTCTATGGAGCCCTAATTGTTTTACTTAAGTAATGTTTAGCCTATTTTAAAATCTTTCTATTGAATTTTACTTTTATTGCATATAAAAAAAAATAAGTAGGTTTTTTACATATTTTCTTCTTTTGAACTATTGATTTTCCCCCCCAAACCTTAATGGCTTCTTCTGTTTCATAATAGCAGCATCAGGGATACTCTTCTATCCCCCTTCCAGTGTCTATGCGGGAAGCTTTTCCCTATCTTTTCTTACTTCAATAAACTTTTCACTGTATGAAGCTCTGAGTGACCATCGCCAAATCTTTTGATCCCAATGTGAATTCTTCTCCATTGGAGATTAAGAATCCGACACCATTCATGGTAACCTACCGTCATCTATCACCTGTCATCCGGGGACTTGTCCAGGATCCTCAAGACAAGTTAACTTTATGATGGTTTGATCCCTGAGTCAGGAGATCCCCTGGATGAGAGCATGGCAACCCACTCCAGTATTCTCGCCTGGAGAATCCCATGGATAAAGAAACCTGGTGTGCTATAGTCCATAGGGTGACAAAGAGTCAGACTGAAGCGACTTAGCATCCACATCATGAATGCTTATAGGAAGTTAGTAAGTTTGATAAGCTGTAGACTAAGAAATTCAGAAAGTTAGTGGATGTCTTCTGGTTTGATCTTTTTTGTTGTTGTTGCTCTGTTCCTTATCTCTTTTGGTTTCATTATTATTTGTTGTTGTCTCCTCTCTTTATTTCCATTTACTAAAACAATGTCATGCACTTTTTGGCTATTTAGAGTACATCAATGAACAAACAAACCAAAGCTCTGGTTCTGCAGGATCCTTGTATTCCAGTAGAAACAGAGATATAATAAACTTAATGAATTAGTCAAAAATATAATACGTCTAAAGTTGATCATTTCTAGTGACAAAATAAAACAGTAAAAAGGCTAGGGAATGTAAGATAGGAATACAATTTTAAAGGTAGGATAATCAGTCATATTTAAGCTCAGAACTTCCTATTTATCATGATAAATCCTCACATATACTCTTAGAAATCGGTTATATTTCTATGGAGCCCTAATTGTTTTACTTAAGTAATGTTTAGCCTATTTTAAAATCTTTCTATTGAATTTTACTTTTATTGCATATAAAAAAAAATAAGTAGGTTTTTTACATATTTTCTTCTTTTGAACTATTGATTTTCCCCCCCAAACCTTAATGGCTTCTTCTGTTTCATAATAGCAGCATCAGGGATACTCTTCTATCCCCCTTCCAGTGTCTATGCGGGAAGCTTTTCCCTATCTTTTCTTACTTCAATAAACTTTTCACTGTATGAAGCTCTGAGTGACCATCGCCAAATCTTTTGATCCCAATGTGAATTCTTCTCCATTGGAGATTAAGAATCCGACACCATTCATGGTAACCTACCGTCATCTATCACCTGTCATCCGGGGACTTGTCCAGGATCCTCAAGACAAGTTAACTTTATGATGCTTTGGAGGGTCCCTGAAACATCTCAAAGAGAGCTTCTTTCAGTAGGTTCAGATCTTTGGATAGCTTTGGATGAAGAACAGATGCCTCACAACCTGCAAACAAGACTGGAAAAGGACATAATTTAAGGGACTGTCTGACTGTCTTTAACCTGGATGGAAGGACCTTTTTATAAGGTACTCTTAACTAGTTCGTACACAGTGAAATTAAAGAACAATTTGACTCTTGGATTGATTCCCACCTCCAAAGATCCCTACAATGAGTCGACTCATAGAGATGTCTGCTGACCTTGACTCACCTTAAAATGATGTTGGAACAGAGGAAACTGCACTACACTAGGGTGAGAAGAAGACATCAGAAGTAGACAGCTCACCCAAGATGCTGGACCTGACTCGTATGATCTTTTATAATGTTTTCTTGATTTCTTGAACTTTTATTTATTAGTTAAATGTTTTCTATGATGGGCATAATTCTATGCTAGTTTAAATCTGCATCCAATTGTTGGGTTGTAGCTAATTACCTGTGTCTATTATAGTGGATTTCTCTCTGTCAGGGCTCTGATCAGATACCCCCTAAGGAATTTAATTTAGACGAGAGTTCAGTTCTGCTCCGTCTTCATGGTATTACTAGATGGGATCCTCTCAGCTGGCCAATTAATACCTGCTCTGACCCTGTTCTCTTAGGGTCATTCAAACTCAATCAAAGTGATGAAGTCTTAATAAAAAATCCTGTAACCTCCCATCTCTTAAAAAGATAAAATAAAATAAAACAAAACAAACAAAATAATAGCACCATCTCTCATATCTGGAGAATATCAACTACATATTTTACTTATTTCTTATAGAAAATGATTACATATTTCTTATAGAAAAATATTTTATCTATATCCTATTATTACTTTGTTACAAAGGAAATGTTTTCTCTAATTTAAAATTTTTATTCAGTAAAGATTCAATCATTGTACTAGTTGTCTCTGTTAAAGAAACTGACACAAATGTAATAGCTTAACGCTCTGAGTGACCATCGCCAAATCTTTTGATCCCAATGTGAATTCTTCCATTGGAGATTAAGAATCCGACACCATTCATGGTAACCTACCGTCATCTATCACCTGTCATCCGGGGACTTGTCCAGGATCCTCAAGACAAGTTAACTTTATGATGCTTTGGAGGGTCCCTGAAACATCTCAAAGAGAGCTTCTTTCAGTAGGTTCAGATCTTTGGATAGCTTTGGATGAAGAACAGATGCCTCACAACCTGCAAACAAGACTGGAAAAGGACATAATTTAAGGGACTGTCTGACTGTCTTTAACCTGGATGGAAGGACCTTTTTATAAGGTACTCTTAACTAGTTCGTACACAGTGAAATTAAAGAACAATTTGACTCTTGGATTGATTCCCACCTCCAAAGATCCCTACAATGAGTCGACTCATAGAGATGTCTGCTGACCTTGACTCACCTTAAAATGATGTTGGAACAGAGGAAACTGCACTACACTAGGGTGAGAAGAAGACATCAGAAGTAGACAGCTCACCCAAGATGCTGGACCTGACTCGTATGATCTTTTATAATGTTTTCTTGATTTCTTGAACTTTTATTTATTAGTTAAATGTTTTCTATGATGGGCATAATTCTATGCTAGTTTAAATCTGCATCCAATTGTTGGGTTGTAGCTAATTACCTGTGTCTATTATAGTGGATTTCTCTCTGTCAGGGCTCTGATCAGATACCCCCTAAGGAATTTAATTTAGACGAGAGTTCAGTTCTGCTCCGTCTTCATGGTATTACTAGATGGGATCCTCTCAGCTGGCCAATTAATACCTGCTCTGACCCTGTTCTCTTAGGGTCATTCAAACTCAATCAAAGTGATGAAGTCTTAATAAAAAATCCTGTAACCTCCCATCTCTTAAAAAGATAAAATAAAATAAAACAAAACAAACAAAATAATAGCACCATCTCTCATATCTGGAGAATATCAACTACATATTTTACTTATTTCTTATAGAAAATGATTACATATTTCTTATAGAAAAATATTTTATCTATATCCTATTATTACTTTGTTACAAAGGAAATGTTTTCTCTAATTTAAAATTTTTATTCAGTAAAGATTCCATCATTGTACTAGTTGTCTCTGTGAAAGAAACTGACACAAATGTAATAGCTTAACGCCACACATATTTATTATCTTATAATTTCTACATGTCAGAGTTCTAGGTGTACAGCTTAGCTGAGTTCTTTGCTTTATAGTCTCACAAGACTGTAATCAAAGTGAAGTCAGGGCTATTATTACATCAGAAATTTGTTTGGGTAAAGCTTCCTCAAGGTTGCTAAGCTTCCTCATAGGTTGTTGGTAGAATTCACCTCCTTGTATCTGGAGGAATGAGCTTCCTTTTTTTTTCTTCTACTGGCAAGGGACCAATGACCACTACTAGAGAGCTTTTCCCATTTCCTTGGAACATGTCCCTCTCCACTGGAAGCTCATTTTTCAAAACCAGCAAAAGAGAGTCATTTTCATCATCTGTACATGTGTGACAGAGCCAATACATACCATAAGAGAAACACGAAGGTAACCTCAAATCAACAATGCCTTATTCTAGACACAAGATTTTAACATAGTCAAGGGAAGGACAAGGACATGAACTGTCTTACAGTTGGCTGGCATGCCACAATTGTAATGTTAAATTTCTGTTTAAATCTGGTGGCTTTCAACAGGCAACACCCATGGTATACCCTTAATTTCCTTCATTTCAACTTACGTGGTTTGACTAATGATATCTCAGACACAACCCTCAAATCACAGTATTTGTTTAGATTACCAGGCATCCCTATACTGGTGCTGTGTGAGATAGCCTGATCATTTGGTCCTCTGACAAGACTAGAGAAGAGGTAAAGATTAATAAACTTTATTTTGCTAATATAATCATTTTTAAACTCTCTTGTTTTGTTTTGCAATTTCATGCAACTATTTCCCTTTATGCTACAAGTACCAGGATACAATATGTTATAAAATTCCTTCTCACTTCAAACTTTATTATAAATGTAAATGTCTTTAAAAGGTTGCTAAATTAAAAGAACTAATCTCATAATGATGTAGAGTTGAAAAAACTGGATTAGGGGTTGAAATATTGCCCAGCTGATTTGCAAGATAACTGTTACACAGTAGACATGATTTTTTTATATCCCAGTTATTACATCCCCTGCAATCTTAAGTTAGAATGAAATAATAAGGGGCTTCCCTGGTGGTCCAGTCAGTAAAGAGTCTGCCTTGCAGTGCAAGGGGCACTGGTTTGATCCCTGGCCCTGGAGAATGCTACGTGCCTCGGAGTAGCTAGACAGGTGTGTCCAGTTGCAAGCCAGTGCTCTGGAGTGCATGTGCCCAGAGCCAGTGCTCTGCAAAGAGAGAGGCCACTGTGACAGGAGGCCCACACAGACCAAAGAATAAACATGGATGAAAATAATAAATAACTAAGAAAAAGCTCGTGGCTTGAAGTTAAAAAAAGAATTAAAAAAAAAAAAGAATAAAACAATAGGAAAAGGCAATGTCCATGGTTATATACACTGCAGTATCTTGTTTAGTTATATGTGAGAATGTAGATGTTGTAGTTGAATTCCAACCACTGATGTTGTGGTCAGCAGAAGATTTCCCAAGGCACTTTTTACTTTACCTTCATTTGCATTTATTTGCAAGTTCATGGACTGGATTTTCCTTTACTATTTATCATTATGGTCATTATAAAGGTAAATTGATAGATATATTAGGCATAATATTAATAGGGATTTTTCATTTATTGTTGAGTTTATTATAGTAATAATGTTGCTTATGAGAAAGTTTAAATTTAATGAGCATTTTACTATTTGTTATTTTATCATTGTATATCTATGACTAAATATTTTAAAAGCTCAATTTTAGTTGTAGCTTCTCTCTTATCCATTTTAAATGATTATATATCAAATAATGCTAAATTTATTATAATTATTATTAATTTTCCTATATATGTTTCAAGTTTTATTTACTAATTCATGCAACTTAGCTTTAAAAATGTCAAACAGATTTTATGTTTAAAAATGTAAAAACAGATTCATTTAAAAAGCAGCATTATAGACAGGGCAAATTAACTGGGATATGTTTTCTAAACTTTCTTACCAGATGGTAATAAGGAAAAGTTTCAGAAATAACGGTAAGGAATTATATCATACGCATCTCTGCAACATGTATAGCAACTATTAACATGAATGAACCATCAATGTGTGTTTTTAGTATTTTAAAGTTTGATGATTTGAAATGCTTTACACTGGATTTTTAATGCCAAAATTGAATGAATTTAGCAAAATTTTACAGTATTTTGCTGTTACCATCAAAGCTGGGGAAGAAGAGCATACTATTATCCATTTAAAACCTGATGCAAAAAAAAAAAAAAAAGCCTGATTCAAATTATACCTCGTTAGAGTGCTTGTCTCTTCAAAATAAGTAGATGAACAGGAGACTGTGAAGTTCAGGGTAAACACATCTAAATCAATAAGTAAAACTAAAAATTGATGAAAGCTAATGATCAACAAGCAATGCTGAAGCTGTTATATATTTCCAATTTAAAAACCGTGGCTTGAAGTTAAAAAAAGAATTAAAAAAAAAAAAGAATAAAACAATAGGAAAAGGCAATGTCCATGGTTATATACACTGCAGTATCTTGTTTAGTTATATGTGAGAATGTAGATGTTGTAGTTGAATTCCAACCACTGATGTTGTGGTCAGCAGAAGATTTCCCAAGGCACTTTTTACTTTACCTTCATTTGCATTTATTTGCAAGTTCATGGACTGGATTTTCCTTTACTATTTATCATTATGGTCATTATAAAGGTAAATTGATAGATATATTAGGCATAATATTAATAGGGATTTTCATTTATTGTTGAGTTTATTATAGTAATAATGTTGCTTATGAGAAAGTTTAAATTTAATGAGCATTTTACTATTTGTTATTTTATCATTGTATATCTATGACTAAATATTTTAAAAGCTCAATTTTAGTTGTAGCTTCTCTCTTATCCATTTTAAATGATTATATATCAAATAATGCTAAATTTATTATAATTATTATTAATTTTCCTATATATGTTTCAAGTTTTATTTACTAATTCATGCAACTTAGTTTTAAAAAATGTCAAACAGATTTTATGTTTAAAATGTAAAAACAGATTCATTTAAAAAGCAGCATTATAGACAGGGCAAATTAACTGGGATATGTTTTCTAAACTTTCTTACCAGATGGTAATAAGGAAAAGTTTCAGAAATAACGGTAAGGAATTATATCATACGCATCTCTGCAACATGTATAGCAACTATTAACATGAATGAACCATCAATGTGTGTTTTTAGTATTTTAAAGTTTGATGATTTGAAATGCTTTACACTGGATTTTTAATGCCAAAATTGAATGAATTTAGCAAAATTTTACAGTATTTTGCTGTTACCATCAAAGCTGGGGAAGAAGAGCATACTATTATCCATTTAAAACCTGATGCAAAAAAAAAAAAAAAGCCTGATTCAGATTATGCCTCGTTAGAGTGCTTGTCTCTCTTCAAAATAGGTATATGAACAGGAGACTGTGAAGTTCAGGGTAAACACATCTAAATCAATAAGTAAAACTAAAAAAAATTGATGAAAGCTAATGATCAACAAGCAATGCTGAAGCTGTTATATATTTTCACCAATATTTTGAAAAATATAATTCATATGGAATACTGTATGTTGAGTGGATCTGTTAAAAAATAATATGGATTCTTTAAGGTAGAAACAAATGTTGCAATGCAAAGTTTATTTTGTTTGTTTTTACTTTCCTATTTGATTCAGAAATTTTAAATATACACTATTTCCTCTAATTTCTCACACACTACTGCTTTATTGTGTGAAAGTGTTAGTCACTCAGTTGTGTCCAACTTTTTGACACTGCAGACTGTAGCCTGCCAGGTTCCTCTGTCTATAGTATTCTCCAGGCAAGAATACTGGAGTGGGCTGTCATTCCCTTTTCTAGAGAGATCTTCCTGACTCAGGGATCGAACCCAGGTCTCCTGCATTGCAGGCAGATCCACTAGCATCTGAGCCACCACTATTCTTGGTGATGATTAATTCTCTTATATGTCATTATAAGAAAACCATATTATTTAAATTATATTTTTATAATTTTTTAAATGGAAGTGAAATATATGTTGACAAATTTTTAAGAATTTTAAAGAAATTCCATTTGTCCTTTGGATTTCAATTTTCTATATAAGGTAATGTATCCCTGTTACTTTACATACAATTGGGTGTATTTGTTCAACTACTTTCAAAATTTTCTCCATTTTAAATCAGTTATTCATGTTGTACCTGTTTTCTTTCTGTTTTCCTTGGTTTGGGTTGCTAAACTTCTTATATATATATATGAAAGTTTGCGGTTCTGACTAAACTTGGGAATTTTCTAGTCTTTAACAAATCCTCTGTTTCTTTCCTACTGCCTCTGAAATTCCAATAGCACAAATGCTAACTGACTGATCCTGTTTCAGATCTTAGTGACCACTACTTTCTTAAATTTTTTAGGTGTTCATACATATTGGATACCTATGGATTATCTTCAATTTCAATTACCCACTTTTCCGCTACCTCCAATTTATTGCTAATCCTATCTATTAGATTTTTTTACAGGTACTGTGTATTCTTTCATAATTTACATATTTTAAAACATGATTCCATTTCTCTTCTGTAATTACCTTCCTGTTAATTTTTTAAAATTATATTTCCTTTAATTTGTTAGGTTGCAAATTGCAATTCTGCCAACTGAGGTCAATTTATTTTTTAATTTTTTTTTTTTTAATGGTTTCTTTGGGAGGGGGCAGGTTGGTGGTGGGAGGGGGGTGGGCGGGCCATTTCTATTGGTTTTTCATTTATTTATTTTTCATCCATCTTTGTTCTTTGGCCCGTGTGGGCCTCCCATCGCAGTGGCCTCTGTTGTCGCAGAGCACCAGCTCTGGGCGCATGCGCTCCAGCGCTCCGACTTGGTAATTGGACACATTGGTCCAGCCGCTCCATGGCACGTGGGATCTTCCCAGGCCAGGGATTGAACCGGCGCCCCTTGCACTGCAAGGCAGTATCCTTATCCACTGGACTGCCAGGGAAGCCCAGAAGGTCAATTTTTATTGACTGCTTTTATCTTTACCTATAGTGTGCAATTTCTTCTCATGCCTAGAATTGTTGCTTGTTCATTTTTAGAGTAGACACTGCAAATGGCAAATATTTAGAAATGCTTGATTCAGTTAATTTCTTCTGCTTATATAAGTGATTTTGGTCTATGTAATATTTATCTTACTGGACTTACACTTGAAACACTGTCTTCCCCGCTGTGGACAGTAGCTGAACCCTTTAATTAGGTTTTTCAATCTTTCAGTTATTCCTTTTCTTTTTGAAGCTTGATATCGCTCCCACTTATGTGTGACTTTCCCCTTTTATGACCCTCTCCTTACCAGAATCTGTTCCCTTATTTAGCAACAGCTCTGGAAGCTCTTATTTTTGTAACCAACAATGTGATGAGTTTTTGCTGGATTTCTATTTGTTCTCTATTGTGTAAACTTTGGTGTGTCTTTATGTGTGAAGTCATATAAATGTAAATATTCTATTATACAGTAACCTTCTTTTAAGCATATATCTACTTCTAAGGTTCTGTTTTGTTTTCATCTAGGTTGCTGTCCAGTGCCCCTAGACATCTGGATTTTTTAAAATGTGCTTTGTTCAGAGTTAATTATTTTCTGAATATCTGGAAGCAACCCAATGTTGTGCTTTCACCATAGAAAGTAAAATTTTATAGTGCCTTTGTGTCTTCTAAGATCTAAGAAAAGAAATCCTCTATGATTTCAGGCTAAATTGTGTTATATAAACAAACACATAATTAGACTATTACTAAACTAATGTGATTATAATTAATGTAGCACACCTGCAAAATGATTACCTAAATCAGTCTAAATTAAAAGTCCTAGATACTTATATTTACCATTAACATAAAATCAAAACTTTAATGAAGTAATACCTTTCACATTTCATTTTGTTTGCAGAAAAAGAATGACTCATTTGTGTTTGGAAGTCCCAGAATAGTGATTATTGTTGCATTAAACACTAAGAGTACCTCTAAATGCACAATGAGTGCTATTTCATCTCATATAATTTGAAGTAATCATCAGCTATTAAGAAAAACTGTTAACATTTATGGAAAAGTAAGAGGAATGGCTTACTTTATGTTTAACATCTCCCCAGGATGGGGGAGAATGACAGAAAAAAATGGGAATGCTCACAGAGCTTTGACTGTTGTGCACAATATAATCCATGATTTATATCTATTATTATCCTCAAACAATGTTTCCTGACATAAAAGAATGAGAAAATCCCTCACTTACTAGTGACCTATTTTTATGACTCCTTCCATTCCTCTGTTACTAAGCAACCAAAAGACCCTAAGGAAAAAAAAATTAAAAGATCTGTAACATTTTATATATGAATTTTTTTCAAGTTATTCCTTTTCTTTTTGAAGCTTGATATCGCTCCCACTTATGTGTGACTTTCCCCTTTTATGACCCTCTCCTTACCAGAATCTGTTCCCTTATTTAGCAACAGCTCTGGAAGCTCTTATTTTTGTAACCAACAATGTGATGAGTTTTTGCTGGATTTCTATTTGTTCTCTATTGTGTAAACTTTGGTGTGTCTTTATGTGTGAAGTCATATAAATGTAAATATTCTATTATACAGTAACCTTCTTTTAAGCATATATCTACTTCTAAGGTTCTGTTTTGTTTTCATCTAGGTTGCTGTCCAGTGCCCCTAGACATCTGGATTTTTTAAAATGTGCTTTGTTCAGAGTTAATTATTTTCTGAATATCTGGAAGCAACCCAATGTTGTGCTTTCACCATAGAAAGTAAAATTTTATAGTGCCTTTGTGTCTTCTAAGATCTAAGAAAAGAAATCCTCTATGATTTCAGGCTAAATTGTGTTATATAAACAAACACATAATTAGACTATTACTAAACTAATGTGATTATAATTAATGTAGCACACCTGCAAAATGATTACCTAAATCAGTCTAAATTAAAAGTCCTAGATACTTATATTTACCATTAACATAAAATCAAAACTTTAATGAAGTAATACCTTTCACATTTCATTTTGTTTGCAGAAAAAGAATGACTCATTTGTGTTTGGAAGTCCCAGAATAGTGATTATTGTTGCATTAAACACTAAGAGTACCTCTAAATGCACAATGAGTGCTATTTCATCTCATATAATTTGAAGTAATCATCAGCTATTAAGAAAAACTGTTAACATTTATGGAAAAGTAAGAGGAATGGCTTACTTTATGTTTAACATCTCCCCAGGATGGGGGAGAATGACAGAAAAAAATGGGAATGCTCACAGAGCTTTGACTGTTGTGCACAATATAATCCATGATTTATATCTATTATTATCCTCAAACAATGTTTCCTGACATAAAAGAATGAGAAAATCCCTCACTTACTAGTGACCTATTTTTATGACTCCTTCCATTCCTCTGTTACTAAGCAACCAAAAGACCCTAAGGAAAAAAAAATTAAAAGATCTGTAACATTTTTATATATATCATACACAGTAATATACCTCAAATGTGCTCTATAAGAATATAAAAAATAATACTTTTGTATTTGTGTTTTCTAGGATTTACAGGATTGTCACAATACTGTTTGCCAAAATTTTCTAACACAATATATTTTATAGAGTGTTTTACTTGAGGAGGAATCTGTTCAATGTAGGAGCCAGAGACTCAATGTTTTAATTTTTTTTTAAGTGAAACTTGTACTGTAAGGATTTAAATTGTCTGTTTCCTCTATGACAATCAGTAGTAAGAATACCCAAGGTCCAAAGTCCTTCTGTATTCTTCCAAATACCTATCAACTTGAGCCTTCCTTTTGTTTTATGTACTCTACTCACTTCATCCTCTATTGCATCTTTCTTATCAATATTGCCTTCTCATTTTAATATATAGAATATCACCTTTAAATCTTATCTTAGCTATCTGGTGAAAAGTTGAGAAAAAAGAAATATATCTATTAGGAGCACTATAGATTTTAAACACAATCTTTCCAACAATTATTGATTGGTAAGTCTGACTGATGATGGATTACTCCAAGCAAAGAACTAATGTCTGTTTCCACTCTTATTGCCATGTCTTATTTTAGTTTCAACCAAAAATTATGCTAGAAATTCTCATATTAGTATTTGGAGTGGCACTTGACAAGACATTTCAAATGCATCTATCTTTTGTATATCTCAGGGCTGACAGATACAACAACTAGATATTGCATTAGTAAAGACTGATTTGAAAACTTCCAATTCCAATGCCCTTCTAATTTTTGTCAGTTCTGAATATGATCCTTCTGATAACTGATTTTAGTTGGATAGGTGTGTGCATTTCTGCTGAAAATACAACTAAGAATAGAATCCCTGGATTATACTGATTTTTGTCTCTTTACTGTCCAACCACGAGTGTCTGAGACTCGAAGGTTCTCCACATTCCCAGTAACACTTCATATTATTATTATTAGGCATCCTGGCAAGTATGTAGTTGTATTTCATTCTGGTTTTCATTTGTATCCTCCTAATTAAATTAAATGCCTGTCCATGCATTTTTTCTTTTTTTGTCTATTTAGAAACCCTCAAAATAACTGTTAAGTTTGTAACCCTTTTTGGTTACTGAACAGGGTAGATTTAAATGTTTATACACTCTTTGTATATTGCAGATCTAAGTCCTTATCAGATAGCAGAGTTGCAAAGACCTTCACTCAAGGTCAGTTTTCCACTTTATCAATGGAATAGTTTGAGGGCCAGAAGATCTAATCATTAATGTAGTCAGCATTGTATTTTCCCTTTTATGATTAAAGCTTTTTGTGCCCTATTTGAGAGATGTTTGCTTATCATCCGTCATAATGATATTCTTGTTATGTTTGCTTCTGAAAGTTTACTGCTCTGTCACATTTATCTTCACAATCCAACTAAAACTGACATTTGTGAATACTGTGATTTAGCAATTCAATTTCCCCCCTCAAAGGACCCAATTGACATAGCATTAATTACTGAAAAGACGATCATTTTTTCAGGACATAATGATATTGATTGCATCATAAAGAAGTTAACTGTATATGTGGGAGTCTGTCTGAAGATATTCTTTTTTCTTCCATACTTCATTGATTCAATTCTTATATTACATCTTCATTATTTATTTGGGTTAGAATAAGTTTTATATTTTTTGCCTATTTTATTTTCTATTAAGAGAAGAGGGTGAAATTTTCTGATTACATTTGTGCATTTGTTTATAGTCTTTTACAGTTTCATTTATATTTACTATTTTAGAGGGCATACAGATATGGAATTTTAATATTTATCCTTCTTTAGACTCAGAATAAGAGAACATATGATTTATGTCAGGTGATCTATATTTGTGTAGGGGTATACATGTGTATGTTTGGTAACTGCTAGTTTCTAGGAAAATAAATTAATGAGCTGTTTTTCTATTTCTCCAAATATGAGCTTCTCATGCTTAGAATTCCTCACATAAACTTTGCATTTTAAAACTTTAAGCTGTTTTGAATTGAGCATTTCTGTGATATGGAGCTGTAAGCATTATAAATTTCATATCTGACTGTAGTATATTAAGGCAAATAATAGACATGGCTTTGTATGTTCAAAGCAAAATGTAGATACGAGACCAGGGCATCAGTGCATGGCAAGGAGTGGATATCACTAAAACCTTTACCTTTCAGAATCCATTATTGATTGGGAGCAATAGGAACAATGTATTCAGGGATAAATGGAAAGTAAATAATTGGGATGGATAATAATGGCCTCAGTATGGACACTAGTGTTAGTGTAAATACCAATTTTAAGTATCTTAAAGCCAATTTAATGAAATTAGATGGAGAAGCCAAAATAAAGAGAGAAAGACAAGGAAGACAAATCAGTTCTTGATAGGAAGAAAGTTTCAACTGATACATGCTTAATATGGCAGATGGTCTCTTTTACAAAGCCATAGAAATCATTTAGGACCACATTTGACAGCAAAGAAGGGGGAAGGATTCATCATCAAGTCATCAGAGGCTTAAATTATTATAATTTAGGTTATAAAACTTAGTGGACACTTTATTTTTACTAGATAGGCAAATTAGATGTGTATGAGTAAAAAAAAAATAGAGAATAAATGCAAATACATTAGCTTAACCATAAAAATCCATAATGTTCATTAAAATATGTTTACAACAAAATCCAATAAAAATATTTTAGAATGATGGGAAGTAAAGGAAAGCACTTAAGGTAGAAGAAGCATTTGCTGCAGAAACTCTCAATTGGAAAGTAAGCCGAGGTGCTTGAAGAATAGGAAGAGATTTTAAAGCCTGGAGGATAAAGTGGAAGAGAGGCTCATCAATGGATTAGTTTATCTATTTTAGAAGGCATACAGATATGGAATTTTAATATTTATCCTTCTTTAGACTCAGAATAAGAGAACATATGATTTATGTCAGGTGATCTATATTTGTGTAGGGGTATACATGTGTATGTTTGGTAACTGCTAGTTTCTAGGAAAATAAATTAATGAGCTGTTTTTCTATTTCTCCAAATATGAGCTTCTCATGCTTAGAATTCCTCACATAAACTTTGCATTTTAAAACTTTAAGCTGTTTTGAATTGAGCATTTCTGTGATATGGAGCTGTAAGCATTATAAATTTCATATCTGACTGTAGTATATTAAGGCAAATAATAGACATGGCTTTGTATGTTCAAAGCAAAATGTAGATACGAGACCAGGGCATCAGTGCATGGCAAGGAGTGGATATCACTAAAACCTTTACCTTTCAGAATCCATTATTGATTGGGAGCAATAGGAACAATGTATTCAGGGATAAATGGAAAGTAAATAATTGGGATGGATAATAATGGCCTCAGTATGGACACTAGTGTTAGTGTAAATACCAATTTTAAGTATCTTAAAGCCAATTTAATGAAATTAGATGGAGAAGCCAAAATAAAGAGAGAAAGACAAGGAAGACAAATCAGTTCTTGATAGGAAGAAAGTTTCAACTGATACATGCTTAATATGGCAGATGGTCTCTTTTACAAAGCCATAGAAATCATTTAGGACCACATTTGACAGCAAAGAAGGGGGAAGGATTCATCATCAAGTCATCAGAGGCTTAAATTATTATAATTTAGGTTATAAAACTTAGTGGACACTTTATTTTTACTAGATAGGCAAATTAGATGTGTATGAGTAAAAAAAAAATAGAGAATAAATGCAAATACATTAGCTTAACCATAAAAATCCATAATGTTCATTAAAATATGTTTACAACAAAATCCAATAAAAATATTTTAGAATGATGGGAAGTAAAGGAAAGCACTTAAGGTAGAAGAAGCATTTGCTGCAGAAACTCTCAATTGGAAAGTAAGCCGAGGTGCTTGAAGAATAGGAAGAGATTTTAAAGCCTGGAGGATAAAGTGGAAGAGAGGAGCTTCACAGGAAATTGCATAGGTGAGACTATGGCCATGAATGCATGACACTGCATGTTTTCATACATTTTTTAAAAGATCCAAAGAAAAACAGCTATTAAAAATTTAAATTTGTGGGGCTTCTCTGGTGGTCCAGGGGGTAAAGAGTCTGCCTTGCAGTGCAGGGGGCACCATTTCCTGGCCTGGGAAGATCTCACATGCCACAGAGCAACTGGACCGATGTGTGTGTCCAATTAAGAGCCAGTGCTCTGGAGCGCATGCATCCAGAGCCGGTGCTCTGCAGAGAGGCCACTGCATTGGGAGGCTCACACAGGCCAAAGAACAAAGAGGGAAGAAAATAAATAAATGAAGGACAAATTAAAGAGGCCAACATTTTTTTAAAAAAATTAAATTTGGAAGTCACATAATTCTTCTTTTAATTAGAAAGATATCTGGCTTTATCTTTGGAAGGGATGAGAAAGACACAAAAAAGAATAACAGGGATCAGTTTGCAGGTTCTCAAAATAACCTAGTCATGAGAATGATGATATCTTTTCTTGATGACTTTGACTCATCTGGTAAAAGTGGCAAGTTGTGGAATCCATTTAGTTAGGAATGAACTTGGTAAAATAACTAATAATTATACTTCTACTGGCTGTGGTGATGATATGGCTGAGAAATATGAAGAATTATTTCTAGGTTTCTGACATTAACAACTGAATAAGGGCACTTACAGGATTCTATAAAATATGGGGAGCAGGAGGAGACCCCTTTAAGAGTCATTAACAACTGAATAAGGGCATTAAATTATTATAATTTAGGTTATAAAACTTAGTGGACACTTTATTTTTACTAGATAGGCAAATTAGATGTGTATGAGTAAAAAAAAATAGAGAATAAATGCAAATACATTAGCTTAACCATAAAATCCATAATGTTCATTAAAATATGTTTACAACAAAATCCAATAAAAATATTTTAGAATGATGGGAAGTAAAGGAAAGCACTTAAGGTAGAAGAAGCATTTGCTGCAGAAACTCTCAATTGGAAAGTAAGCCGAGGTGCTTGAAGAATAGGAAGAGATTTTAAAGCCTGGAGGATAAAGTGGAAGAGAGGAGCTTCACAGGAAATTGCATAGGTGAGACTATGGCCATGAATGCATGACACTGCATGTTTTCATACATTTTTTAAAAGATCCAAAGAAAAACAGCTATTAAAAATTTAAATTTGTGGGGCTTCTCTGGTGGTCCAGGGGGTAAAGAGTCTGCCTTGCAGTGCAGGGGGCACCATTTCCTGGCCTGGGAAGATCTCACATGCCACAGAGCAACTGGACCGATGTGTGTGTCCAATTAAGAGCCAGTGCTCTGGAGCGCATGCATCCAGAGCCGGTGCTCTGCAGAGAGGCCACTGCATTGGGAGGCTCACACAGGCCAAAGAACAAAGAGGGAAGAAAATAAATAAATGAAGGACAAATTAAAGAGGCCAACATTTTTTTAAAAAAATTAAATTTGGAAGTCACATAATTCTTCTTTTAATTAGAAAGATATCTGGCTTTATCTTTGGAAGGGATGAGAAAGACACAAAAAAGAATAACAGGGATCAGTTTGCAGGTTCTCAAAATAACCTAGTCATGAGAATGATGATATCTTTTCTTGATGACTTTGACTCATCTGGTAAAAGTGGCAAGTTGTGGAATCCATTTAGTTAGGAATGAACTTGGTAAAATAACTAATAATTATACTTCTACTGGCTGTGGTGATGATATGGCTGAGAAATATGAAGAATTATTTCTAGGTTTCTGACATTAACAACTGAATAAGGGCACTTACAGGATTCTATAAAATATGGGGAGCAGGAGGAGACCCCTTTAAGAGTCAGGTGAAAATTCTCAAAAACAAATGCTTATATTTGAACATATTTATAAGACATATTAAGGCATTTATGCCCTTGAAAACTGTCCTAGAACCAGAGTTCAATGAGCTCAACCATGACAGGTTTGTTACTAATGGACAGTGCTTCTTTTGACAGAGCTTTGGCAGCACACACAGTTGCTCAGCTAAGGATTTTCTTTCTTAGCCACTCTTGGAGGCCGCTGCCCCACTTGGCACTGATTGGTAGCACCTGAGTGAAAATGATGTGTGTGTCTGGTGCTTAAAAATGATGCAAAGGAATTTATTTGTGCCCCACATTTTCTCTTATCTTTTTTCTATTTGAAATACAAGCAAAGCAGCGATCATATTTTGACCATATATATGAAAGTATACTTGGCTACAGCAATGAAACAAAGAAACTGACTCTAGAGGGCAATACATCTACTGCTCTTAGATTACACTCTTACATGAAAGACAAGCTTCTACCTTAATCCATTTTTAATCACTTAGAAAGTTGGTGTCTTAACTAATACCTACAGAAATATACAAAAAATATTGAGTTGGCATAGACTTTATGAACAGAGATTTACAGCCTGAATCACATTTTCAAAGGTCCCAGTATGATTACCTACTATAGCTGCTATTAATGATTTGAAAATTATGTTGGAAAGTGGAATTCCTTTAACATATAGATCATTTAAATCTATAAAAGTTTCTATGGATTATGAAAGAAACAAAAACCAACATGATGACAACAGCAAAGCACTGGCCCCTGAAAGTTCTTGAAATGGTAATTTTTTCTTCTTTAATTTAATGCAGCAACGTGTGAATGAGCTTTGGTTTTCATGTTAGCGAATAAAAAATAATCAACAGGCCATCTTCTTCTGGACACAGATGCCTGCTTAATGAATTTGGAACTGCCACTGCCACAGGTGCAGAGTCGAAGGATGCTTAATTGCTTGTTCTTGCAAATTCCTGGCACACTAAAGTCAATATGTTTTACTTGCCTGTGTCACTTAGAGAATCTTGCTTATTCAAGCAAGGTCTGTATTTCTTCCACCTATGCATGTCAACATGTCATGACAGTAAGGTTGTTCTGGGAATTAAACGCAGTAAAAGCACTTGTCCATTATTATAGGAAGATGACAAGACCAAACCACAATATTGACTGGTTAACTAGAGGAGCTCAGCTTTTTACCACTTATTCTGTTTCTCATCCTACTAAAATATCCTATCTGAGATGTCAGTAAGAGTTATTGTTAAATTTATTTCTAGAATATCACTTCTTGATCAGGATTTTCTTTCTTAGCCACTCTTGGAGGCCGCTGCCCACTTGGCACTGATTGGTAGCACCTGAGTGAAAATGATGTGTGTGTCTGGTGCTTAAAAATGATGCAAAGGAATTTATTTGTGCCCCACATTTTCTCTTATCTTTTTTCTATTTGAAATACAAGCAAAGCAGCGATCATATTTTGACCATATATATGAAAGTATACTTGGCTACAGCAATGAAACAAAGAAACTGACTCTAGAGGGCAATACATCTACTGCTCTTAGATTACACTCTTACATGAAAGACAAGCTTCTACCTTAATCCATTTTTAATCACTTAGAAAGTTGGTGTCTTAACTAATACCTACAGAAATATACAAAAAATATTGAGTTGGCATAGACTTTATGAACAGAGATTTACAGCCTGAATCACATTTTCAAAGGTCCCAGTATGATTACCTACTATAGCTGCTATTAATGATTTGAAAATTATGTTGGAAAGTGGAATTCCTTTAACATATAGATCATTTAAATCTATAAAAGTTTCTATGGATTATGAAAGAAACAAAAACCAACATGATGACAACAGCAAAGCACTGGCCCCTGAAAGTTCTTGAAATGGTAATTTTTTCTTCTTTAATTTAATGCAGCAACGTGTGAATGAGCTTTGGTTTTCATGTTAGCGAATAAAAAATAATCAACAGGCCATCTTCTTCTGGACACAGATGCCTGCTTAATGAATTTGGAACTGCCACTGCCACAGGTGCAGAGTCGAAGGATGCTTAATTGCTTGTTCTTGCAAATTCCTGGCACACTAAAGTCAATATGTTTTACTTGCCTGTGTCACTTAGAGAATCTTGCTTATTCAAGCAAGGTCTGTATTTCTTCCACCTATGCATGTCAACATGTCATGACAGTAAGGTTGTTCTGGGAATTAAACGCAGTAAAAGCACTTGTCCATTATTATAGGAAGATGACAAGACCAAACCACAATATTGACTGGTTAACTAGAGGAGCTCAGCTTTTTACCACTTATTCTGTTTCTCATCCTACTAAAATATCCTATCTGAGATGTCAGTAAGAGTTATTGTTAAATTTATTTCTAGAATATCACTTCTTGATCAGTGTTGACCAGTAAATTGTGTATTTTTTATAAGTCTACTTTCCAGATAATTCTGTACATTGCACTAGTGGCCTATTTTTATATGGTAATAAAAATCATTATTTATAAACTTAAATAAGCCTCAGAGCAATTAACATATACTATTTACATATTTTCAAATGAAACTACAAGTTTAACCTACTAAACTTCTAGCCTAACATTACTAACGAAGATGCAAGTAAAATAAGTGAAACTGAGAAATAAAAACAAGAAAATGGTGTTGTTTCTAAAAAAGAAATTTTGCTACTTACTGATTTATAATGATTTTCACAGAATTATAATACTGACATTCTGTGATACTGAAGTAAGATATAGTATGGTGCTAAACAAATTCTTATATATATATGTATATGAATACCTATATAATATGCATTATATGAAGTCATATGTTATGACAAATAATATTCACTTAAGTGAAAATGTATGCTCAGTAATGCATATAACTAACTTGTTTGATTTTCTTAACCCTGTTTAAATCACACTGCACAGTCTGCATAAAACAGGTTATATCTCTTTTCTACCTACACTTCTCTGTTTATACTTTAATACTGATTTTTAAAAACTGAAGTAATTATGGTACACTATAACATAACTACTTGTAGAAGATTTATGTTAAAATATTTGTTTATTTTCTATTGTTATGTCTTATCTGTGATTTCAAAAGCATAATTTAGCCTTGGAGTAAGTAGGTTTAGGTGCATAGGATTTAAGAAATATTCCAAATTTAAGCAACTAAAATCTGAGATATTCTTAAAAGAAATATTTCTATTTTTTCTCCTTCTAGTACAAAAAACAACTTTATGCTAAGTTTTCATGAGATTTCACTGAGATAATACATTCAAAAACAGTTAACAGAATTCTAATGTATTTCATTAATAAAGTATTTTCTGTCACATATTTCAAAATCCCATTGGAAAAAGATAAAAATAAGATTTCAACTAGAACTCTCTAAAGACTCTTATGGACTCTAATCAGTTTTACTTGTAACAGGTGCATTTTTGAGGAAAGACCAACTATACTAAATGTGAGTGCTACTGATGCTTGCCTATCAAAGCAGTAAAAGCAGTGAGGAGGAGGATAATCACACAGTAGGGTAAAAACTATGCAGAACAAGACAGGAAGAAAACCTTTAAGAGAAACACAAATAGGAGACTAATTCATCAGTTTCCTCCAAAAGGGATGTTAAGACATGGCAGTGGTCAAATGTATGTTAAAATGATTAGGAATATAGAATATCTAACATGATAGATAATTCTGTAATCCTGAAAGTAAAAGAGATATAAACTAGGAGAAGCAACAACAGGGAACACTTACCAATATTTGTAAAAATTTTTACTTCTATAGAACAAAGAGATAAGAGGCAAAACAAAATAAATAACGTATTTCATATATAGCAGGAACGATAACATAAATGTCATCACAAGGAGAGATTGGTAGGAAATTCACTCATAAAAACTGAGAGTTTCTGTCCAAGAAGAGATGTGTATACTTATATCTTCAAATAATGTATAGTAGGGATGACCACAGGGTATTATGCTTTTAATAATGATTAATATTTTAATAAAGTTAATTTGTGGACAGTTTTGAAAAATTGACCTTATTTGGCAAGATTGAAAGATCTATTTTTTGTTTTTTAAATAAAAAGTGACTTGCCTGATACAATCTGGCTAAAATGTTCTTAAAAGAGCTCAAGAAAAGTAATAAATAGTAGCAGATAATTTAGTGTAAATGTTGAAATGTTATTGCAAAAAGGAATTAGGTTATGGAGCAATATGACAATTCCCCCAGTGAGAGATTTTTATTTATGAAAGATAAAGTGTTAGTTGATAAATAAGCAAGCCTCAGATATACCACAGATTGAGCATAATTAAATGATCTGCTATCCAGGTTTGTTTTGTTTTGTTTTAAGTTTCGAGGGCTAAAGCGGGCCTCAAATAAACCACAGATTGAGGAGCACAATTAAATGACCTACTATAACATTTTTATTTTATTTTTTTAAGTTTCAAAGGCTAAAGAAATAGCTGTGCTTCATTCAAAATAGAAGATTTTATGTTTCATAATTCATAAGAGAAAGTTGATTAGGTAAGAGCTATTTTCTCAGACACTGTAAATAGTAAACTACATAAAAATAGGGAGAATGGAGAGAACACAACCTGATGTTTAAGTGTTCTCAGCATTCCTTGGAAATTATTTATCGCAGAGAAATAAAGATGCATGCCTACATAAAAACTTGCAATCAAATGTTTATGGCAATTTTATTTATACTGGCAAAAACTGATGACAATGCAATGCAATGTCCTGTGAATGAATGGTTAAACACAAAGATGTAGTTCATACGTACTGTGGAATACCACTTAGCAATGAAAAGAGGAAAAATGATCAATTTTCAAAATAACTTGGATCTCTAGAGAAGAATATCCATGTGAAAGATGTCAATCATGTATGATTCAATTTTTACAACATTCTTGAAATAACAAATTTATAGCAATGGAGAACATGTCAGTTGTTGTCAGAGGTTAAAGAGGTGGTGGAGATGGGGAACCAGTGTGGCCATAAAAGGGCCACAAGAGGAATCCTTATGGTAATGGAACTGTTCTGTATTTTAACTACCAATGTCTTTATTCTAGATATAGTACATAATACTGTAGTTTTGCAAGACATTACAACTGGCAGAAACTGGGTAAGGATACTGTATTTATTTCTTCCAGACATAAATGAATCTACAATCACCATAAAATAACAAAAAGGATATGAGGAACATAAGATTTGGGGACATCTAATGAATTCAAAATAGTGCCTATAAGAGAAGAGGATGAGAGAAAATGTTTCAGAAGCAATTTTGAAATACATAAGAAACTACTATACTAAGAAAAAGATTCTCAAACAATCCCTAAAGCCAAGATGAATTGTAGTTCTGGATTTTTATGTCTTTATTTTAATATTCTGAAGAATTGAGTTCAACAAACATCTGAGCTTATGCTATACTATTATTATGGTCTAAAATTTTTCTTTTCAAAATTTGATTTAGTTTTAGTCCTTAAGTGATTAAGGATGCTATATGTTGTGTTTAATGTACTTTTTAATACACTGTTGATCTGACTATTTAACTCTGTATCATGCACCCATAAAATCCCAAAATATACAGATGCACATACACACACATATATATATAATTCATAAGAGAAAGTTGATTAGGTAAGAGCTATTTTCTCAGACACTGTAAATAGTAAACTACATAAAAATAGGGAGAATGGAGAGAACACAACCTGATGTTTAAGTGTTCTCAGCTTTCCCTTTGGGAAATTATTTATCGCAGAGAAATAAAGATGCATGCCTACATAAAAACTTGCAATCAAATGTTTATGGCAATTTTATTTATACTGGCAAAAACTGATGACAATGCAATGCAATGTCCTGTGAATGAATGGTTAAACACAAAGATGTAGTTCATACGTACTGTGGAATACCACTTAGCAATGAAAAGAGGAAAAATGATCAATTTTCAAAATAACTTGGATCTCTAGAGAAGAATATCCATGTGAAAGATGTCAATCATGTATGATTCAATTTTTACAACATTCTTGAAATAACAAATTTATAGCAATGGAGAACATGTCAGTTGTTGTCAGAGGTTAAAGAGGTGGTGGAGATGGGGAACCAGTGTGGCCATAAAAGGGCCACAAGAGGAATCCTTATGGTAATGGAACTGTTCTGTATTTTAACTACCAATGTCTTTATTCTAGATATAGTACATAATACTGTAGTTTTGCAAGACATTACAACTGGCAGAAACTGGGTAAGGATACTGTATTTATTTCTTCCAGACATAAATGAATCTACAATCACCATAAAATAACAAAAAGGATATGAGGAACATAAGATTTGGGGACATCTAATGAATTCAAAATAGTGCCTATAAGAGAAGAGGATGAGAGAAAATGTTTCAGAAGCAATTTTGAAATACATAAGAAACTACTATACTAAGAAAAAGATTCTCAAACAATCCCTAAAGCCAAGATGAATTGTAGTTCTGGATTTTTATGTCTTTATTTTAATATTCTGAAGAATTGAGTTCAACAAACATCTGAGCTTATGCTATACTATTATTATGGTCTAAAATTTTTCTTTTCAAAATTTGATTTAGTTTTAGTCCTTAAGTGATTAAGGATGCTATATGTTGTGTTTAATGTACTTTTTAATACACTGTTGATCTGACTATTTAACTCTGTATCATGCACATATACAATCCCAAGATATACAGATGCACATACACACACATATATACATATATGTATACACACACAATACTGATCTATGTATCTAAACATTTTATAAAAATTGTTATGTTACTTCCTGTTTATAGTTTTCTTTCTGAATTATATTTTCAATATCTGCTTTTATTTTGATTTGAAGCAATATTTCTTCTTTTCTGATTGCTACACAGTATCTTATTAAAGGTATACATATAAATTCTAAATAATGATCTGCAATAATCAGGTACATTACTGTCAATGCTTTGCTCATAAAAATATGGCAATAAATGTTCTTCTTATTCCCCGGTGCAATATTTTTCTACAATATTATTTGATGTATTATTTTCCATTAATTAATTTTCAAGTCTTCTCATTTTGTTTGTAGATGTCTCAGCCTAGCATGAGGTGAAATTTTTCAGTTTAGCCCAATTTTGTCTGTTTAGTGAAAAGTACTTTTGCAGTATATACATTTTTTATTACTTATAGTAGCACTTTTGATTTCATTTTTTGAGTGATTTACAAAATTCCTCTCTAGTACTCATTCTATTTTCTAACCTAAAATTTATGCATGCTAAAACTATATTGCACTGTAAACTCAGAAAGATTTAATACACAGAAACAAATATATTTTCATCTGAATTTGACAAGAAGCATATCATATTTTCATTCTTCCACATATTGAACTCCCTTTTTTGGGGTTTTCCAGGTATGCTTTCCATTTCCTTGTACATTTTATAAATTTATGGAAAAATCCTTACATAAAATTGCACTTTGCTGATCTCTGTGCTACCTACTTGTTATGAGTTGAAATAAGTCCACTTAAAATTTATATATTAAAATCTTAAGCCTTAACACTCAGAATGTGAGCTTACTTAGAAACAGGGTCATACAAAACATAATTTTGTAATGTCATACTGAAGCAAGTTGGCTTCCTAACTCAGTATGGTGTATGTCCTTGAAAGAGAGGGGAAATCTGGACAAAGACATGCACGCAGGATGAACACTATATGAAGCCAACAGAGAGACAATGGTGCTGTTTCTACAAGCCACAGAATATTAAAAACTGCCAGCAAATAACCAGAAGATGAGAGAAAGGCATGGAACCGATTATCACAAAGAGTCAAAAGAAACCAGCCTTGCTGACACCTTGACCTTGGATTTCCAGTCTCTACAACTCAAATGCAATACGTTTCCTTTGGTTAAGCTACCTAGTTTGTAGTATTTTGTTATGATTGCCCAAGCAAATTAATATACCACCTTTTTTTGAAAGTATATTTTAATCTTTTCCTCTCTGCATCTCTCCATCCTACATTTAGAATGTAATCATTGGACCACACATACCTGCATGAATTTCTCTTACCTACTGTCTTCCTGTGCCATGCTCAGTCATGCCTGACTGTTTGTGACTCCATGGATTATAGCTGGCCTGGCTAAGTATTCTATCTACTCTGTTCCATTTTCACATCTTACCTTGCCTATAAAGACTGTCAAAATAATCCTGATGACAAAATAAGTCCCTCACCATCATTTCTCATCTCGACTTCTTATATTTTTATGTAGAAAACATTTTTATTACTTATAGTAGCACTTTTGATTTCATTTTTTGAGTGATTTACAAAATTCCTCTCTAGTACTCATTCTATTTTCTAACCTAAAATTTATGCATGCTAAAACTATATTGCACTGTAAACTCAGAAAGATTTAATACACAGAAACAAATATATTTTCATCTGAATTTGACAAGAAGCATATCATATTTTCATTCTTCCACATATTGAACTCCCTTTTTTGGGGTTTTCCAGGTATGCTTTCCATTTCCTTGTACATTTTATAAATTTATGGAAAAATCCTTACATAAAATTGCACTTTGCTGATCTCTGTGCTACCTACTTGTTATGAGTTGAAATAAGTCCACTTAAAATTTATATATTAAAATCTTAAGCCTTAACACTCAGAATGTGAGCTTACTTAGAAACAGGGTCATACAAAACATAATTTTGTAATGTCATACTGAAGCAAGTTGGCTTCCTAACTCAGTATGGTGTATGTCCTTGAAAGAGAGGGGAAATCTGGACAAAGACATGCACGCAGGATGAACACTATATGAAGCCAACAGAGAGACAATGGTGCTGTTTCTACAAGCCACAGAATATTAAAAACTGCCAGCAAATAACCAGAAGATGAGAGAAAGGCATGGAACCGATTATCACAAAGAGTCAAAAGAAACCAGCCTTGCTGACACCTTGACCTTGGATTTCCAGTCTCTACAACTCAAATGCAATACGTTTCCTTTGGTTAAGCTACCTAGTTTGTAGTATTTTGTTATGATTGCCCAAGCAAATTAATATACCACCTTTTTTTGAAAGTATATTTTAATATTTTCCTCTCTGCATCTCTCCATCCTACATTTAGAATGTAATCATTGGACCACACATACCTGCATGAATTTCTCTTACCTACTGTCTTCCTGTGCCATGCTCAGTCATGCCTGACTGTTTGTGACTCCATGGATTATAGCTGGCCTGGCTAAGTATTCTATCTACTCTGTTCCATTTTCACATCTTACCTTGCCTATAAAGACTGTCAAAATAATCCTGATGACAAAATAAGTCCCTCACCATCATTCTCATCTCACTTCAGTTTATCTTCTGGATTGCTTCCTCTTCCAAATTCATAGAACAATATTCAGACTTATAGACCCAGCTTTTACTTCATTTTTCCACAGCTCATACAGTTTTATCTATTGGAGTCTTCTGAATTGATTTTGGATAATCTGTAACTCTGATGATCTCTGCTCCCCTCACTAAGTCGATCTCAGTTATAGTTTACAGTGTTTGATTTATAGACTGCACAGACGACCTTGATTTTAAACATACACTGCTCTGATCATTCTCTCTCTGAAAGAATTTTTAAAGCTTTGCCAAAGGCAACTGAACATATTTAGAGATTTTAAAAAAAATCTTCTCTTTTCTCAGTTGTACTATTTTTTGAGACCTTGTCTTTTTGTGTGTGTGGGGGGGGGGAGTGATGGACATATAGAAATATAAGTCTATTGTCTGTAGTCTAAGTGAGTGTTTCTATTTCTGTATCAACTGTTGAAATAACATATTTTGAGATATAACTGGGTGCTACTTGAGAGTACCCATGAAATGAAGCTTTCAGCTACTACCATTGGAATTACCTACATTTTTTGAGGAGAGACAAGTCTTACATAATTAGCAGGGATATTAGTCCAGAAATATGCTTCCCAGCTCAGATATGTCAATGAGTTTAGTAAAAGAAAACCTTGGTACATTGTCGTTTCTAAAACAGAACTTACACAAACAAGATTTACCATTTTTTCTTTTTTTAAAATTTATTGATGAAATATTGGTTTTTCACAAAGAGTCAAAAGAAACCAGCCTTGCTGACACCTTGACCTTGGATTTCCAGTCTCTACAACTCAAATGCAATACGTTTCCTTTGGTTAAGCTACCTATTTGTTTTTTGATTGCCCAAGCAAATTAATATACCACCTTTTTTTGAAAGTATATTTTAATCTTTTCCTCTCTGCATCTCTCCATCCTACATTTAGAATGTAATCATTGGACCACACATACCTGCATGAATTTCTCTTACCTACTGTCTTCCTGTGCCATGCTCAGTCATGCCTGACTGTTTGTGACTCCATGGATTATAGCTGGCCTGGCTAAGTATTCTATCTACTCTGTTCCATTTTCACATCTTACCTTGCCTATAAAGACTGTCAAAATAATCCTGATGACAAAATAAGTCCCTCACCATCATTCTCATCTCACTTCAGTTTATCTTCTGGATTGCTTCCTCTTCCAAATTCATAGAACAATATTCAGACTTATAGACCCAGCTTTTACTTCATTTTTCCACAGCTCATACAGTTTTATCTATTGGAGTCTTCTGAATTGATTTTGGATAATCTGTAACTCTGATGATCTCTGCTCCCCTCACTAAGTCGATCTCAGTTATAGTTTACAGTGTTTGATTTATAGACTGCACAGACGACCTTGATTTTAAACATACACTGCTCTGATCATTCTCTCTCTGAAAGAATTTTTAAAGCTTTGCCAAAGGCAACTGAACATATTTAGAGATTTTAAAAAAAATCTTCTCTTTTCTCAGTTGTACTATTTTTTGAGACCTTGTCTTTTTGTGTGTGTGTGGGGGGGGAGGAGTGATGGACATATAGAAATATAAGTCTATTGTCTGTAGTCTAAGTGAGTGTTTCTATTTCTGTATCAACTGTTGAAATAACATATTTTGAGATATAACTGGGTGCTACTTGAGAGTACCCATGAAATGAAGCTTTCAGCTACTACCATTGGAATTACCTACATTTTTTGAGGAGAGACAAGTCTTACATAATTAGCAGGGATATTAGTCCAGAAATATGCTTCCCAGCTCAGATATGTCAATGAGTTTAGTAAAAGAAAACCTTGGTACATTGTCGTTTCTAAAACAGAACTTACACAAACAAGATTTACCATTTTTTTCTATTTATTGTTAATTTAAAGTAAAGAGAATATAAATCAGGTGTCTGTAGTTGATTGAAATGGTAGTATCCAAGGCCAATTTCTTTTGAATACTATTTACTTCATGCTATTCATGAAACAAAATCAATTATACTGAATAACAAATTTGTCCCTTTATTTCACTTTCACAGTGATTTCTATATACATTAGGATAAAGGTGCAAATATTTTTTTAAAAAGAGAAATAAGAAAACTTTTTAAAGTCCAATACTTTCCCTTACTATAAAAGAACTTTCTATTTTGATATTGAGAAGTAAATTACTTTATAACTATTACTCAAAATATTAAAATATTATTTAAAGAAAAAGATTATTATAAATGTGATCTATAATTTTTTAATAACATGACTTTTTCTACCCTGTTATATTTTAAACAGTTTTAACACTTCAAAGTATTCCTAACTGCATGAAATATATATTCCAGTATATCCCCTTTAGGGGTTTTTGTTACCCAAGGTAATTTGACGAGAAGCATAATGATACAGATAAATTGGTAGTGACAGATACAATTTTTTAGAATTAATTTATGTGAAAACCAGAACCTAAATAAGGCTCTTGGGAATGGTGAACATTATGTATAAGCTATCCTTTTTAAGTCTCTTCCTAAACAAAAGTTTTATAGAGCAAGGTAATATTCTCTTAGATCCTTTAGTCTATAAATGAGTTCCAACTTGAAGAAAATGCCCAAAGGTCTAAAGAGAGTTATACTGCTACTTAAAGTTATAGTCATTGGGGAGCTATTATGTGCATTTAAACCTGCATTTTATTCTCTATTGGATCATTTAGAAATTTTTTAATTTCTTAAAATTAAAGTCTTTCCCCTTTTGCTTCTTCTGAATGAAATTATTCAGCGCTTTTGTGAATGCTTTGTGGATGTGAATATTTGTATAAATAGGTGCTAAGTAGTACTGCTGCAAATTACAATGAGAGAATATATAATAGTATATGTTATGCTTTTTATGTCATTGCAAGCTGAGTATTCTTAAATTGAAAAAGAAATAATAAATGGTAAACTGAAATTCATATTTATTATATTTTATATAGTGAGTATGCATGCTTAGTTGCTCATTCATGTCCAACTCTTTGTAACTTGTTGGACAGTAGCCTACCAAGCTCCTCTGTTCATGAAATTCTCTAGGCAAGAATACTGGAGTGGGTAGTCATTGCCTTTTCCAGGGGATCTTCCCAAGCTAGAGACTGAACCCAGGTCTCCTGTATTTCAGGTGGATTCTTTAGCATCTGAGCCACTCTAGTCAGCATATTTGGAATTAGATAAGCAATAAGTAAGAGATAATCTTTTATTCTTTTTTAAATACTTATTTGGCTGCATCAGGTCTTTGCTGTGTCACATAGGATCTTTCCTTGTGGCACAAGCGTTTCTCTAAGTGGAGTACATGGGCTTTGTAGTTGTGGTCAGCATGCTTAGTTGCCATGTAACATATGGGATCTCAGTTCCCTGTTGTTTCTGTTGTTCAGTCGCTAAGTTCTGTCCAAATCTTTGCAACCCCATGGACTATAGTCCACCAGACCTTGAATGAAACCCATGTCACCTGCACTGGAAGGTGGATTCTAAACTGCTGAACCAACAGTGAAGTCCCAATGTTTTCTTCTCTCCTGAGACTTAAGCCATATAAACTGAATAACATTAACTAGCTCCAAGTAGACTATATCAGTTGGGTTGCTCTTCAATAAGTTCAAATTTTCTGAGTTAATTTAAATAAGTTTTTACATCAAACATGGGTTTTGCAAAGAAGCACTGAGAGTTTTCTTGTCTCAGGTACACATTTCTTTTTGAATAAGAGTGCTTACTAAAATTCCAAACCTTCACTGTAGGTATAGCAATTAGTTGCTGTGCCTGGCACATCTTTCCAAGTTCAGTGATGAACTGAGAATAACCCCTCCTTTTGACTTTAGAATAAAAGCATTAACAATTTACTGTAATAAAGTCTAGTCAAGAGCTTCAAATAAAACTTACCCTGAAGTAGCATGTCTCCTTCATAAGAGCAAGTTGTGCTGAAACCATGGTGGATTAGGGTGAGGATAACTGATATGGCTGCATTGTGTCTGTGAATTTATCTTTTTCTCATTGATGCAACTGGTTTCAAAGATTAGATTTATATAAATCATGAATAAACAAATAAATTTCTGAATAAAATTAAGACTTTTTTAACCTAGACAGACCCAGGTATTAAACTTTGTATACTGCCTAGTAAAACAGCATGTGCATAGTAAACTTGTCAAGTCAGGTTAAGTAAGATAATTATAGAATGCAACCAAAAAGTTTCAACCACTTTTCATTTTCCATCCAGTTCTAGAATTTTACATATAATCTGTATGCAAACAATTCTTAAATTACTCTTGAATCCCAGACATACCATGCATCAGTAAGAGAGGGTGTTTAAAAGATGGTGCATGAAATGTAGCTAGAAAAGGAGATAAATGTAAGCTAGAAAAGGAGATACAGAGAGGAAGGAATGATGAACATACACATTAGAAGTGTGAACTGTACTGAAGCACAATCAAAGTCAAATGATAGTTGTTTTGGTAGTGTTTCAGTAACAATCTAAAATGATGAAATATTAAGCTCAAAAGCAGGAATAATAAGTTCAAGTTCAATAATGAGTCCAACTTTGGACATGAACAAGAAAGTCTGTAGGAAGGGCTACTGGAGATAGTTCCTGGAGTGCAGGAACAATAAACTAAGAGCGGGGTTTCCCGGCTTTGATACAGGATAGATAGCATGCACTCTTATTTATGTCATTCTAGATGGCAGTAAGTCATAGGATTAGAAATAAAGATTAAATGCAGTCCCAGTGTTTTCATAGAAGGCAGGTAAATTTTAAAGAAATGGGTCAATAACAACAGAAAGGAAATGGTGATGCAAACAATACTGCATCCGTCTCAAAGAAGCTGTGTTTGTACAGAAGATAGGTTTGTAATAATCTTATATTTTCAGTGAAATAAAAGAAGCTATGAGCTCCTGACCATGATGCATGGGAGTGAAATACCGGAAAATAAACATTCACACCTTGAGAATTTTGCAAAGGAAAGAAAGCAAAGACAGACAGATATATAACAATTAAGGGGTGCATTTGAAAAAAAGCATTAACAATTTACTGTAATAAAGTCTAGTCAAGAGCTTCAAATAAAATTTGAAGTAGCATGTCTCCTTCATAAGAGCAAGTTGTGCTGAAACCATGGTGGATTAGGGTGAGGATAACTGATATGGCTGCATTGTGTCTGTGAATTTATCTTTTTCTCATTGATGCAACTGGTTTCAAAGATTAGATTTATATAAATCATGAATAAACAAATAAATTTCTGAATAAAATTAAGACTTTTTTAACCTAGACAGACCCAGGTATTAAACTTTGTATACTGCCTAGTAAAACAGCATGTGCATAGTAAACTTGTCAAGTCAGGTTAAGTAAGATAATTATAGAATGCAACCAAAAAGTTTCAACCACTTTTCATTTTCCATCCAGTTCTAGAATTTTACATATAATCTGTATGCAAACAATTCTTAAATTACTCTTGAATCCCAGACATACCATGCATCAGTAAGAGAGGGTGTTTAAAAGATGGTGCATGAAATGTAGCTAGAAAAGGAGATAAATGTAAGCTAGAAAAGGAGATACAGAGAGGAAGGAATGATGAACATACACATTAGAAGTGTGAACTGTACTGAAGCACAATCAAAGTCAAATGATAGTTGTTTTGGTAGTGTTTCAGTAACAATCCTAAAATGATGAAATATTAAGCTCAAAAGCAGGAATAATAAGTTCAAGTTCAATAATGAGTCCAACTTTGGACATGAACAAGAAAGTCTGTAGGAAGGGCTACTGGAGATAGTTCCTGGAGTGCAGGAACAATAAACTAAGAGCGGGTTCCTGGCTTTGATACAGGATAGATAGCATGCACTCTTATTTATGTCATTCTAGATGGCAGTAAGTCATAGGATTAGAAATAAAGATTAAATGCAGTCCCAGTGTTTTCATAGAAGGCAGGTAAATTTTAAAGAAATGGGTCAATAACAACAGAAAGGAAATGGTGATGCAAACAATACTGCATCCGTCTCAAAGAAGCTGTGTTTGTACAGAAGATAGGTTTGTAATAATCTTATATTTTCAGTGAAATAAAAGAAGCTATGAGCTCCTGACCATGATGCATGGGAGTGAAATACCGGAAAATAAACATTCACACCTTGAGAATTTTGCAAAGGAAAGAAAGCAAAGACAGACAGATATATAACAATTAAGGGGTGCATTTGAAAAGAACATTAATAGAGGATTTCAGGGGTAAGAAGGACTTCTGTAATTACTCAAGACCAAGTCACAGAAAAGGGTTGAGTCCATCATTAGGGAGAGAAAGTCAAGTCACTCAGTTGTGTATGACTCTTTGCAACCCATGGACGAGTCATGGAATTTTCCAGGCAAGAATACTTGAGTGGTTAGCCTATCCTTTCTCCAGGAAGTCTTCACGACCCCAAAATTGAATCAGGGTCACCTGCATCTCAGGAGGTTCTTTACCAGCTGAGTTACCAGGGAGGCCATAAGGGAGAGAAAAGAAAACTGTTAACAGTTTTTCTCTTATTTAAGAGAAGCACAAAGAAAAATAGGCATTATTTCTGTCATTCAGTCATGTCTAACTCTTTGCAACCCTGGACCACAGGACAACAGGTTTCCCTGTCCTTCACCATCTCATGGATTTGTGGAGATTCATGTCCATTGAGTTGGTTATGCTATCTAACCATTTTGTCCTCTGCCACCCTCTTCTCTTTTTCCCTTCAATCTTTTCGAACATCAGGGTCTTTCCCAGTGAGTTGGCTCTTCACATTAGGTGGCCAAAATACTGAAGCTTAAGCTTCAACATCAGTCCGTGCAATGAATATTCAGATTTGATCTCCTCAAGGATCGACTGGTTTGATCCTTTTGCTGTCCAAGTGATTCTCAGCACCACAGTTCAGAAGCATAAATTCTTCAGCACTCAAGTTTTCTATGGTCCAACTCTCACATCCATATGTGATTATTGGAAAAACTATGGCTTTGACTATGACCCCAAAAATTTCTCATAAATTTTAAAGAAATGGGTCAATAACAACAGAAAGGAAATGGTGATGCAAACAATACTGCATCCGTCTCAAAGAAGCTGTGTTTGTACAGAAGATAGGTTTGTAATAATCTTATATTTTCAGTGAAATAAAAGAAGCTATGAGCTCCTGACCATGATGCATGGGAGTGAAATACCGGAAAATAAACATTCACACCTTGAGAATTTTGCAAAGGAAAGAAAGCAAAGACAGACAGATATATAACAATTAAGGGGTGCATTTGAAAAGAACATTAATAGAGGATTTCAGGGGTAAGAAGGACTTCTGTAATTACTCAAGACCAAGTCACAGAAAAGGGTTGAGTCCATCATTAGGGAGAGAAAGTCAAGTCACTCAGTTGTGTATGACTCTTTGCAACCCATGGACGAGTCATGGAATTTTCCAGGCAAGAATACTTGAGTGGTTAGCCTATCCTTTCTCCAGGAAGTCTTCACGACCCCAAAATTGAATCAGGGTCACCTGCATCTCAGGAGGTTCTTTACCAGCTGAGTTACCAGGGAGGCCATAAGGGAGAGAAAAGAAAACTGTTAACAGTTTTTCTCTTATTTAAGAGAAGCACAAAGAAAAATAGGCATTATTTCTGTCATTCAGTCATGTCTAACTCTTTGCAACCCTGGACCACAGGACAACAGGTTTCCCTGTCCTTCACCATCTCATGGATTTGTGGAGATTCATGTCCATTGAGTTGGTTATGCTATCTAACCATTTTGTCCTCTGCCACCCTCTTCTCTTTTTCCCTTCAATCTTTTCGAACATCAGGGTCTTTCCCAGTGAGTTGGCTCTTCACATTAGGTGGCCAAAATACTGAAGCTTAAGCTTCAACATCAGTCCGTGCAATGAATATTCAGATTTGATCTCCTCAAGGATCGACTGGTTTGATCCTTTTGCTGTCCAAGTGATTCTCAGCACCACAGTTCAGAAGCATAAATTCTTCAGCACTCAAGTTTTCTATGGTCCAACTCTCACATCCATATGTGATTATTGGAAAAACTATGGCTTTGACTATACAGACATTTCCTGGCAAAGTGATATTCTCTGCTTTTTAATACATTGTCTAGGTTTCTCATAAATTTTCTTCCAAGGAGCAAGTGTCTTTTAATTTCATGGCTGCAATCACTGTCTGCAGTGATTTGAGATTGCAAGAAAATTAGGTATGTCACTGTTTCCACTTTTTTCCCTTCAATTTGTTATGAAGTGATGGAGCCAGATGCCAATGATCTTAGGTTTTTGAATGTTGAGTTTCAAGCTGACTTTTTCACTTTCCTCTTTTACCTTCATCAAGAGACTCTTTAGTTCCTCTTCCATTTCTGCCATTAGAGTGGTATCATCTGCATACATACTGCTGTTGATATCTTTCTGGGCAAACAATTTCAGCATTTCACATGATGTACTTGCTAATGGCTCACTGGAAAAGAATCTGCCTGCTATGAGGAAGACTGCTGTCAATAGAGGAGAGTTAGTTTGGTCCCTGGGTTGGGAAGATCCCTTGGAGAAGGAAATCATAACCCACTCCAGTACACTTGTATGGTAAATCCCATGAAAAAAGGAGCCTGGTGGGCTACATTTCATGTAGTCCTAACAGTTGGACATGAGTTTGTGACTAACCCACCATCACTACTTTTCTGCATATAAGTTAAATAAGAAGGATGATAATATACTGCCTTGACATACTTCTTTCCCAAATTTGAACCAGTCAGTTTTTCTAGGTCCAGTGTCAAATGTTGCTGTTATTTCTTGACCTTCATACAGGTTTCTTAGGAGACAGGTAAGGTAGTCTGGTATTCACATCTGTTTAAGAAATTTCCCCATTTTGTTGTGATTCACACAGTCAAAAACTTTTAGTGTAGTCAACAAAGCAGAAGTAGATGTTTTCCTGGAACTCCATTGCTTTCTCCATGATTCAAAAAATGTTGGCAATTTGATTTTTGGTTCTTCTGCCTCTTTAAAACCCAGCTTATACATCTGGCAGTTCTTGGTCCATGTACTGCTGAAGTCTAGCTTGAAGGACTTACTAGTATGGGAAAGACGTGCAATTGTACAGTGGTTTGAACCTTCTTTGGCATTGCCTTTCTTGAGATTTGAATGAAAACATAACATTTCAGTTCTGTAACTATAGCTAAGTTGTCCAAATTTGCTAGCATATTGAGCGTAACACTTTAACAGTATCATCTTCTAGGATTTTAAATAGCTCAACTGGAATTCCATCACCCCCACTAGCTTTCTTTGTAGTAATGCTTGCTAAGGCCCACTTGATTTCACACTCTTGGATGTCTGGCTCTAGGTGAGTGACCACACCATCAAAATTATCCAGGTCATTAAGACCTTTCTTGTATAGTTCTTCTGTGTATTCTTCCACCTCTTCTTCATTGCTTCTGCTTTTGTTATGTCTGATCCACTTCTGTGCATTTTCATGCCCATCTATGCATGAAATGTTCCATTGATATTTCCCAAATTTTTCCCGAAAAGATCTCTAATCTTTCCCATTCTATTATCTTCCTCTAGTTCATTGTTATAAACTATAGTAACATTAATTAAAACATACCAAATTAGATATTTTCCTATAATATTACTGTTCTTAAATTTTATAGCCAATTTGGATCCTCATCAATACACGGAAATCACTGGCATTCCTGTATGCAAACAATGAAAAATCAGAAAATGAAATCAAAGATGCAATCCCCTTCACCAATGCAACCAAAAGAATCAAGTATCTAGGAATAAACCTACCCAAAGAAACAAAAGCACTGTATACTGAAAATTATAAGACACTTATGAAAGAAACTGAAGTATACTTAAACAGATGGAGAGATATTCCGTGTTACTGAGTCAGTCTTGACATACTTCTTTCCCAAATTTGAAAGTATTTTCTGGTATTCACTTTTTCTGCTTCATACAGGTTTCTTAGGAGACAGGTAAGGTAGTCCCCATTTTTTGTTGTGATTCACACAGTCAAAAACTTTTAGTGTAGTCAACAAAGCAGAAGTAGATGTTTTCCTGGAACTCCATTGCTTTCTCCATGATTCAAAAAATGTTGGCAATTTGATTTTTGGTTCTTCTGCCTCTTTAAAACCCAGCTTATACATCTGGCAGTTCTTGGTCCATGTACTGCTGAAGTCTAGCTTGAAGGACTTACTAGTATGGGAAAGACGTGCAATTGTACAGTGGTTTGAACCTTCTTTGGCATTGCCTTTCTTGAGATTTGAATGAAAACATAACATTTCAGTTCTGTAACTATAGCTAAGTTGTCCAAATTTGCTAGCATATTGAGCGTAACACTTTAACAGTATCATCTTCTAGGATTTTAAATAGCTCAACTGGAATTCCATCACCCCCACTAGCTTTCTTTGTAGTAATGCTTGCTAAGGCCCACTTGATTTCACACTCTTGGATGTCTGGCTCTAGGTGAGTGACCACACCATCAAAATTATCCAGGTCATTAAGACCTTTCTTGTATAGTTCTTCTGTGTATTCTTCCACCTCTTCTTCATTGCTTCTGCTTTTGTTATGTCTGATCCACTTCTGTGCATTTTCATGCCCATCTATGCATGAAATGTTCCATTGATATTTCCAATTTTCCTGAAAAGATCTCTAATCTTTCCCATTCTATTATCTTCCTCTAGTTCATTGTTATAAACTATAGTAACATTAATTAAAACATACCAAATTAGATATTTTCCTATAATATTACTGTTCTTAAATTTTATAGCCAATTTGGATCCTCATCAATACACGGAAATCACTGGCATTCCTGTATGCAAACAATGAAAAATCAGAAAATGAAATCAAAGATGCAATCCCCTTCACCAATGCAACCAAAAGAATCAAGTATCTAGGAATAAACCTACCCAAAGAAACAAAAGCACTGTATACTGAAAATTATAAGACACTTATGAAAGAAACTGAAGTATACTTAAACAGATGGAGAGATATTCCGTGTTACTGAGTCAGAAGAATCAATATTATGAAAAGTGACCATACTACCAAATATCATCTACAGATTCAATGCAATCCCTATCAAACTACCAATGACATTCTTCACAGAACTAGACCAAAGAATAACACAGTTCATAGGGAAACACAAAAGACCCCGAATAGACAAAGCAATCCTGAGGAAGAAAAACAGAGCTGGAGGGATCAGCCTCCCTAACTTCAGACTATACTACAAAGCAATAGTCATCAAGCCAGTATGTTACTGGCACAAAAACAGAAATACAGGCCAATGGAACAAGATCAAGAACCCAGATAGAAACCTATGCACCCATGGGTACGTTATTTTTGACAAAGGAGGTGATATAAAATCGGACAAAGACAGCCTTTTCAACGTATGGTGCTGGGAAAACAGGACAGCCACATGCAAAAAAATGAAGTTGGAACATTCCCTGACACTGTACACAAAGATAAACTCAAAATGGATTAAAGACTGAAATGTAAGACCAGAAACCCTAAAACTCTTAGAGGAGAATATAGGCAAAACCTTCCAGGACATAAATCAAAGTGAGATCTTCCATGACCCACCTACTAGAACAGCGGAACTAAAGACAAAAATTAACAGGTGGGACCTCATGAAACTTAAAAGCTTTTGAACAGCAAAAGAAATTACAAAAAAGGTGAACAGACAGCCCATAAAATGGGAGAAAATAATAGCAAATAGAAACAACAAAGAATTAATCTCCAAAATCTACAAGCAACTCAGACAACTCAGCACCTGAAAAATGAACAATCCAATCAAAAAATGAGAAAAGGACCTAAACCAGACACCTCTCCAAAGAGGACATACAGATAGCCCAAAAGCATATGAAATGATGCTCAACCTCACTTATTATTAGAGAAAGGCAAATCAAAACTACAATGAGATATCACCTCACACCCGTCAGAATGGCCATCATCTATAAATTGACAGACAATAAATGCTGGAGAGGGTGCAGAGAAAAGGGAGTACTCTTGCACTGCTAGTGGGGATGTAAATTAATAAAGCCACTACAAAAGGCAGTATGGAGATTCCTTAAAAAACTGAAAATAGAAGCACCATATGGCCCAGCAATCCCACTATTAGGTTTATACCCTGATGAAATCAAAACTAAAAGAAGCACCTGTACCCCAATGTTCATTGCAGCTCTCTATTCAATAGCTAGAACATGGAAGCAACCTAGATGTCCATTGACAAATGAATGGATACAGAAGGTCTGGTACATGTATACAATGGAATACTACACAGCTGTGAAAAGAAATGCAGAAGAGTCAGTCCTAATGATGTGGCTGGATCTAGAACCTATCATAAAATGTGAAGTAAATCAAAAAGAGAAAGAAAAGTACAGTATACCAACATATATATATGGAATCTAGTAACAAGATAATGATAACACATGCAGTGAAGTGATGGAAAAACAGACATGGAGAATAGACATATGGACATTATGGAGAATGAACAATGAGTAGGAGGCATAGAAGGAGTAACATGGAAACCTATACTATCATATTTGAAAAAGATAGCTATTGTCATTGCACTGTGAGAAGAGGGGATCCTGCAGGGGAGTGGTGCATTGGCCGGAAGGGTGGGATCAGGGGACTGGGTGGGGGGTGGAGGAGGGAATGGGCCAAGGATATACATATGACTAATGTGGGAACATATATATCTGTAGACAACAAAACTGTAAAAGTAAAAAAGTAAAAATATTTTTAAAATCTTATGCTTGATAATTAATACTTTGTATTTCTCTCAAAATACCATGTGCCTTTTCTATACAGCACAGGACTTCTGAACTCTGACAGCAACATAGGAATTACCTGAGATCTGAAAATAAATGAATATAAAATGCTGATGTCCTCCTCCCATCCCAGCTAATGATTTAATTGATATGGTCAGTTCTGGAAGGTATGAAAATCTCATTCAATGGTTTTAACGTGAAGACAGAAATGAGAACCATACGAATGAAATTATCTCACAGAGATGTACTGTTCCCTTTCCCTGTACACATTTTATGAGAACTCCAGAAAACCTGTGGATTTTGATGCCAGCACCACAGCAATCTTTCAGAAAAGACATAACTGAAGATAGCACAGAATGCAGTAATACTTCTCACAAATGCAAAATTCTACACAAAGGCAATCAGCAACAACATTTAGAGCTTTAGGTGGTTGGTAGGTATCATAAATTCCTTTTTAGAGGAGTATATGATAGCTTAGTCATTTGGTCCAAATAACTGGAATGCTAAATCACAGACAGCTGGGTCCATATCGTCCCCATTGTTCATTCTTAAATAAATACACACAGTAATAAGCTACTGTAAATAAAATTAATCACACATGCTTATTCACATAATACAAGCCTGCTGAATGTTGGGTTGTTTTGAATCTATGGATCTTTTGAAGGTGTCTTTGTGGGTAAACATTCACAGATGGGCAAATTTTCTCTATTAAAAACACCTGCAAAAGGTTGCTGGAAAAGTTTCAAAAAAAGTCTTAAATGATTTCAAATTTTATTTTACATTTTAGCCTGGATGATTGAATGGTTTTGGGAGGTTTTTTTCTTATGCAGTGAAGTGATGGAAAAACAGACATGGAGAATAGACATATGGACATTATGTAACAATGAGTAGGAGGCATAGAAGGAGTAACATGGAAACCTATACTGTCATATGTGAAAAGATAGCTATTGTCATTGCACTGTGAGAAGAGGGATCCTGCAGGGAGTGGTGCATTGGCGGAAGGGTGGGATCAGGGGACTGGGTGGGGGGTGGAGGAGGGAATGGGCCAAGGATATACATATGACTAATGTGGGAACATATATATCTGTAGACAACAAAACTGTAAAAGTAAAAAAGTAAAAATATTTTTAAAATCTTATGCTTGATAATTAATACTTTGTATTTCTCTCAAAATACCATGTGCCTTTTCTATACAGCACAGGACTTCTGAACTCTGACAGCAACATAGGAATTACCTGAGATCTGAAAATAAATGAATATAAAATGCTGATGTCCTCCTCCCATCCCAGCTAATGATTTAATTGATATGGTCAGTTCTGGAAGGTATGAAAATCTCATTCAATGGTTTTAACGTGAAGACAGAAATGAGAACCATACGAATGAAATTATCTCACAGAGATGTACTGTTCCCTTTCCCTGTACACATTTTATGAGAACTCCAGAAAACCTGTGGATTTTGATGCCAGCACCACAGCAATCTTTCAGAAAAGACATAACTGAAGATAGCACAGAATGCAGTAATACTTCTCACAAATGCAAAATTCTACACAAAAGGCAATCAGCAACAACATTTAGAGCTTTAGGTGGTTGGTAGGTATCATAAATTCCTTTTTAGAGGAGTATATGATAGCTTAGTCATTTGGTCCAAATAACTGGAATGCTAAATCACAGACAGCTGGGTCCATATCGTCCCCATTGTTCATTCTTAAATAAATACACACAGTAATAAGCTACTGTAAATAAAATTAATCACACATGCTTATTCACATAATACAAGCCTGCTGAATGTTGGGTTGTTTTGAATCTATGGATCTTTTGAAGGTGTCTTTGTGGGTAAACATTCACAGATGGGCAAATTTTCTCTATTAAAAACACCTGCAAAAGGTTGCTGGAAAAGTTTCAAAAAAAGTCTTAAATGATTTCAAATTTTATTTTACATCACCTGGTGATTGATGGTTTTGCAGTTTTTTCCTTAGGAAACCATGTCTTATTAGAACATTGTGATTACCACACTGATGCCATCAAAGGAACCAGGCAAGGTGAATATTTTATTACTATCCTTCATTTCTTTATGTATTGATCTCTTCCTTCCATCACTTAGTCATTACTTACTGTATAGAAAGATGTCTGCACATCAGTGAATAAAATGCAAATAGTTGTGCCCCAATTATATCTCTTTAATATCACCCATCATAGTAAAAAGAATCATGTAGAAACCTGAACAATTACTTTTACCTACTATTATTTATTGATCACTTGAAACTCAACCTTTTTTCCACTAGGCTCAGGATTGTCCCTACATATATTCTGAGATATTTCTATTCCTGAATTAATAAAAATGAAGAAAGGGTACTTCCTCATGCTTATTTCCATTTACTTTCTTCACTATACTTATCATACTCTGGCTCTATCATATATCCTTTAATATACTACTGACTCAACGAACAGATTTTGAAAACAAGTTATATGTAACCTTGTACAGAGAGGAGGTATCAAGAAATTGTGAACTTCCAAAATTGTTATGGGCATTACCACATACAAAATTAAACAGGACCAGAAGCGTACTAATAAGATGACAAACTCTCTCTCTTCCAATGTATTTTTATTTTACAAGTCAATTTGTAATTCTGCTGTACTGAAACAAAGTAATGTTTGTTTAACTGATGATTTTCATTCTTCTTCTCTCTATTTGATACTATTCAACAAAAGAAAGAAAGAAATATTTTTGTGCTGTCTGTATTTTATTGAATCTATTTTGTGTTCTAATATCCCTTTGGACATATGTTAATTTAAGAGAGATTATGGCACATCCCTAAGACTGTGGAAGTATATGTATCTTTGGAATGGGATAGGGGAAAATGTGTGAATATACATTACTGAAAGAAACAGTGTTAATTGTTATTTTGTTGATATAAATTTTAGTTCACCTTCTACCAGGAATAATATAAAGGACCAATGAAAGTTTTATTTTATTTAAGGTTAACATAAAGCTTTGGGCTATTAAATCTCAATTACATCATTAATTTGTATGTTGATAAGTTAGTTGAGATAGTCAAACAATAAAATTATATTAAGTTTTATAATCACAATATGTTGATAAGTTAGTTGAGATAGTCAAACAATAAAATTATATTAAGTTTTGTAATCACAATCTAAATCCTCAATGTTAAAAAATTACATGAAGGTTATTAGTTTTACTACAAGAATCACCTCCTCTGAGATAGGAAGTAGCATAAAAATTGTTAAAGATAAATATTTATGGTATTGTTACTTGAATTAAAAATGTATTTTCTCAAATGGCAAACTATCTTGTAAGCCTTTTCTCACATATCTATAATAACCTCACAGACTTAAAATACTATTACTTGTTAGGATACTCAGTTTTAGTTACATGTCTTTTATTTCTACACATGGATCAAGTATCATTTAAATACATTAAATTAAAAAGTTCATAAGCCCACTCAAATTCTGCATCAACTGCTATTTTTCACAATGCAATAAAATAAATGATTATAGACCAGAAGTGTCAAAGGACTTCTAGAACACACTTTCTGAAGACAAGGAAAAAAAGTAAAAGTCAGAAAATGTATTCTGAAACAGAAATGAAAATAACTATGGCATAGTTCCAAGCATTTTATATAATTATGTAATTTAATCCTAAACAACATGGAGTTAGTATGCTATACAATTTTCATTTGTATGGTGAGGACATTAAGCAACAGAGATGTTAACTGTGCTGCCCCAAAGTGTACAACTAGCGAGCTGCCAGATTAGGAACCCATTCCTAGCAGTCTGTTGATAGACCAATGCACTTAGGTTGTTTTTATATCTTGAGTATTACAAACAACGCTGTGATAAACATAGGAATGCACTTATCTTTGTGAATTACACCACCACAGCCAGAAGTGGTGTAGCTGGATCATATAGTAGTTCTAGTTTTAAATTTCTGAGCAACCTCCATACTGTTTTCCATAATGGTTGCCCAAATTTACATTCCCCTAACACTGTTTCTTGCACATTGTTTCATAAACACTTGTTTCTTTCCTTTTAACAACAACGAAAGAAACAGTGTTAATTGTTATTTTGTTGATATAAATTTTAGTTCACCTTCTACCAGGAATAATATAAAGGACCAATGAAAGTTTTATTTTATTTAAGGTTAACATAAAGCTTTGGGCTATTAAATCTCAATTACATCATTAATTTGTATGTTGATAAGTTAGTTGAGATAGTCAAACAATAAAATTATATTAAGTTTTATAATCACAATATGTTGATAAGTTAGTTGAGATAGTCAAACAATAAAATTATATTAAGTTTTGTAATCACAATCTAAATCCTCAATGTTAAAAAATTACATGAAGGTTATTAGTTTTACTACAAGAATCACCTCCTCTGAGATAGGAAGTAGCATAAAAATTGTTAAAGATAAATATTTATGGTATTGTTACTTGAATTAAAAATGTATTTTCTCAAATGGCAAACTATCTTGTAAGCCTTTTTCTCACATATCTATAATAACCTCACAGACTTAAAATACTATTACTTGTTAGGATACTCAGTTTTAGTTACATGTCTTTTATTTCTACACATGGATCAAGTATCATTTAAATACATTAAATTAAAAAGTTCATAAGCCCACTCAAATTCTGCATCAACTGCTATTTTTCACAATGCAATAAAATAAATGATTATAGACCAGAAGTGTCAAAGGACTTCTAGAACACACTTTCTGAAGACAAGGAAAAAAAGTAAAAGTCAGAAAATGTATTCTGAAACAGAAATGAAAATAACTATGGCATAGTTCCAAGCATTTTATATAATTATGTAATTTAATCCTAAACAACATGGAGTTAGTATGCTATACAATTTTCATTTGTATGGTGAGGACATTAAGCAACAGAGATGTTAACTGTGCTGCCCCAAAGTGTACAACTAGCGAGCTGCCAGATTAGGAACCCATTCCTAGCAGTCTGTTGATAGACCAATGCACTTAGGTTGTTTTTATATCTTGAGTATTACAAACAACGCTGTGATAAACATAGGAATGCACTTATCTTTGTGAATTACACCACCACAGCCAGAAGTGGTGTAGCTGGATCATATAGTAGTTCTAGTTTTAAATTTCTGAGCAACCTCCATACTGTTTTCCATAATGGTTGCCCAAATTTACATTCCCCTAACACTGTTTCTTGCACATTGTTTCATAAACACTTGTTTCTTTCCTTTTTAACAACAACAATTTTAACAGGCATGAGCAGATATCCCAGTATAGTTTTGATTTGCATTTCCCTAATAATGAGTAATGTTCAACATCTTTTAAAGTGCTTCTTATCATCTGTGCATTTTCTTTGGAAAAATGTTCATTTTTCAGTAACTCTGTTTATTTTTTAATTGGATTGTGTGTTTTTTGTTGTTAATGTTTTTGAAGTTTTTAGTACATTTTGGATATTAAACTCTGATAGGCTGTATAGTGTGCAAACCTCCCATTCAGCAGGTTGTGTTTTTGCCTTATCAATGGCTTCCTTTGCTGTGTAGAAGCTTTTATATATATTTTAAAGATTTATTTATTTCCGTTGGCTGCGCTGGGTCCTGGTTGCTTAATGCAGGCTTGCTCTAGTTGTGCAGTGGAGGTTACTCTCTAGACATGTGGGATCTTCCTGGACCAGGGATTGAACTTGTGTTTCCTGCATTGCAAGGCAGACTCTTGAACCACTGGACCACCAGGAAGCCCTAGAAGCTCTTCTAATTTGATGCACTCCTGTTTACTTTTGCTTCCTTTGCCTAAGGAGAAAATTCTAGAAAGATATTTTTAAGACCATATCAAAGACCATACTGCCTGTTTCCTTCTAGGAGTTGTATGGCTTCAAATCTTGCATTCAAGTAGTTTACAAATGTTGAGTTGATGATTGTGTATGGAGTGAGATAGCAGTCTAGTTTCATATTTTTGCATGTCACTATCATGTTTTCCAAGCTCTATCTATTAAGAGACTATCCTTTCTCCATTGTATGCATTTTGCTCCTTTTTCATAAATTAGTTTTCCATACATGTGTACATTTCTTTCTGGACTCTCAATTCTCTTTCATTGTATGTTCTGTCCTTTTTTGTACTTCTGCCAGATTAGGAACCCATTCCTAGCAGTCTGTTGATAGACCAATGCACTTAGGTTGTTTTTATATCTTGAGTATTACAAACAACGCTGTGATAAACATAGGAATGCACTTATCTTTGTGAATTACACCACCACAGCCAGAAGTGGTGTAGCTGGATCATATAGTAGTTCTAGTTTTAAATTTCTGAGCAACCTCCATACTGTTTTCCATAATGGTTGCCCAAATTTACATTCCCCTAACACTGTTTCTTGCACATTGTTTCATAAACACTTGTTTCTTTCCTTTTTAACAACAACAATTTTAACAGGCATGAGCAGATATCCCAGTATAGTTTTGATTTGCATTTCCCTAATAATGAGTAATGTTCAACATCTTTTAAAGTGCTTCTTATCATCTGTGCATTTTCTTTGGAAAAATGTTCATTTTTCAGTAACTCTGTTTATTTTTTAATTGGATTGTGTGTTTTTTGTTGTTAATGTTTTTGAAGTTTTTAGTACATTTTGGATATTAAACTCTGATAGGCTGTATAGTGTGCAAACCTCCCATTCAGCAGGTTGTGTTTTTGCCTTATCAATGGCTTCCTTTGCTGTGTAGAAGCTTTTATATATATTTTAAAGATTTATTTATTTCCGTTGGCTGCGCTGGGTCCTGGTTGCTTAATGCAGGCTTGCTCTAGTTGTGCAGTGGAGGTTACTCTCTAGACATGTGGGATCTTCCTGGACCAGGGATTGAACTTGTGTTTCCTGCATTGCAAGGCAGACTCTTGAACCACTGGACCACCAGGGAAGCCCTAGAAGCTCTTCTAATTTGATGCACTCCTGTTTACTTTTGCTTCCTTTGCCTAAGGAGAAAATTCTAGAAAGATATTTTTAAGACCATATCAAAGACCATACTGCCTGTTTCCTTCTAGGAGTTGTATGGCTTCAAATCTTGCATTCAAGTAGTTTACAAATGTTGAGTTGATGATTGTGTATGGAGTGAGATAGCAGTCTAGTTTCATATTTTTGCATGTCACTATCATGTTTTCCAAGCTCTATCTATTAAGAGACTATCCTTTCTCCATTGTATGCATTTTGCTCCTTTTTCATAAATTAGTTTTCCATACATGTGTACATTTCTTTCTGGACTCTCAATTCTCTTTCATTGTATGTTCTGTCCTATGTATCTTTCTGCCAGTTCCACACTGTTCTGTTTACTCTGGCTTTGTAATAAACTTGAAATCAGAGAGTATGATACCTCAAACTTTGTTATTTTTCTCAGAATTATTTAGGCTATTAGGGGATCTTTGGTGCTGTCATATAAATTTTAGAACTTTTTTATGTGAAAAAATATATTTGGAATTTTGATAAAGATTCTACTGAATCTGTAGACTGCTTTAGGAAGTATGGACATTTAATAATGTTAATTCTTCCAATACCTGAGTATAGAACCTCTTTTCATTTTACAGTATCTTTTTCATGTCCTTTTAACAATGTCATATAGTTCTCAGTGGATATGTTTTTCATCTCCTTGGTTAAATTTATTCCTATGTATTTTATTCTATGTTGCTATTATAATTAGGACTATTTTCTTAATCTCTCTACTAGTTCTCTGTAGGCATATAGAAGTGCAACAGAGTTCTAAATGTTGATTTGCTCACTGAAGCTTTACTGTATTTATTTATTTTTGTAGAGTCTTTAGGGTTTTCTACATATAAAATGATGTCATTCACAAATAATTAAAGTCCTACTTCTTCCTTTCCAATTTGGATTCCTTTATTTTTCTTGCCTAATTGTTCTGGCTAAAACTCCAATATTTTGTTGAATAAAAGTGGTGAGTGGTAGGTATGCTATAAATGGCTTTATTATGTTGAAATATGTTCTTTCTATACTTTATTGAGATGTAATTTTCATACATCATTGTTGAATTTTGTCAAAGCTATTTCTGCATCTACTTAGATGGTCTCAAGTTTCTGATCTTTGATTTTGTTAATGTGGTCTATCATTTTGATTGATATGCAGATGTTGAACCATCATCTATGCCTGGAATAAGTCCCACTTAATCATGATATCTGATACTTCTACCGTTGCTATCTGGTTGCTAAGTTGTGTCCTACTCTTTTGTGACCCCACAAACCGTAGCCCATCACGCTCCTCTGTTCATGACAGTTTCTACTGGAAAGGGTTGCCATTTCCTTTCTCGGGGGATCTTCCTGATACAGAGATCAAACCTGCATCTCCTGTATTGGCAGGTGGATCCTTTACCAAGTCACCTGGGAAGCCTATTATATTGCTCTATTTGGTGTGCTGAAATATTGTTGAGTAATTTTGTATCTATGTTCATCAGACATATGGGAGGTAATTTTCAATTTTGTGTTGTCTTTGTCTGATTTTGGTATCAGTGTGATGTTGGCCTCAACAGTGTTCCCTCCCCTTCAGTTTTCTGTAATACGTTGAGAAGGACAGGTGCTAAATCTTGCTTGAACGTGTGATAGAATTCACTTGTGAAGTCAAAGCATTCTGGACTTGTATTTTGGAGGAGCTTTTTAAAGTAACTTTTTAAATTTATTTATTTATTTCTGTCTGTGCTGATCTTTGTTGCTGCATGATTTTCTCTAGTTGCAGGAATCAGGGTCTACTCTCTAGTTGCAGTGTGCAGGTTTCTCATTGTGGTAACTTCTCTGTTGTAGAGCATGGCTCTAGGGTGCATCAACTTCAGTAGTTGTGGCTCTTGGGCTCTAGAGCACAGGTCTATAGCTGTGGCATATGTGCTTAGTTACTCCACAGCATGGAATTAAACCTGTGTTTCCTGTCCTGGCAGATGGATTCCTTATTATTGAGCAACCAGAGAAGCACCTGTGGAGGAGCTTTTTGTACTAGTGATCTCCCAGTGATGTGATTTTAAGAATTTGTCTGTTTCTTCTAAAGTTGTTCAATTTGATGTGCACTGCATAGCAGCTCATAATATTCTTTTATAATTCTTTTTCTTGTCTACAGCATTGATTGTAAATTTCCTCTTCTCTACTTTAAAAGCACTTTCTATATTTTTATTAGAGTTTAGCTAAAGGTTGGTCAATTTTATTTATCTTTTCCATTGTCATTTTAGTCTATTTACTTCCTTCTACTAACTCTGGACTCTATTCATTCTTACTCTTTCTAGTTCCTTTAGATGTAAGGCTAGATTCTTTATTTGATTTTTTATCCCTGCTTCTTGAAGTTGGCCTCTATTTCTATAAACTTCCCTCTTAGTACTATTTTTTCTTTTTTTTTTTTTGGAGGGAAGGGAACTAAATAGATTTCTGCATGTTGTACTGATATTTACCTCTAGTTTTTTTTTTTTTTCCTGCTTTGATATCTTCATTGACCTAACAGTTTTTCAGCAGCATACTATTCTCTCTCCATATATTTCCAGTTCTCTTCTTATAGTTTATTTCTAGTTTTATACCATTATAGTTGGAAAAGGTGCTTGGTATAACCTCAGTCTTCTTAAATGTATTGAGACCTGTTTCATATCCCAACATATAATCTATCCTTGAGGAGATTCCATGTGCACTTGAGAGGAATATGTATTCTACTGCATTTGGGTGGAATATTCTGTAGAAACATCAAATTACCCAGGTTAATGTTTCATTAAAGATTGCTATTCCCCATTCCCTGTTGACTTTCTATCTGGATGATCTAGCCACTGATGAAAATGATCTATCTACTGATGATCTGACCACTGATGAAAGTAGGGTATTAAAGTCCCCTACTATTATTTTGTTGTTGTCAATTTCTCCTTTTAGGTCTGTTAATAATTATTTTATATATGTTGCTTAGATATAATTGTTTTATATATGCTAATAATTGTGCTATATATGTTGGCTCTCCTATGTTTGATACATATACATTAATAATTGTTGTGTCTTCTTGATGAATTATCCCCTTCATTTAAAAAAAAAAAAACCATGATTTTTAATCATTATACACTCTTCAGTTTCATCTATTGTTTCCTCTTTGTCTTGAAGTCTATTGTTTCTAATAACAGTATGACTACACCTGCTTTTTGGCTGTGATTTACCAGAAGTATCACCTTCTATCCCTCCATTTTAGCCTGCGTGTCTTTAGAGATGAGGTAAACGTCCTGGAGGCAGCACATAGTCGCCTTATTTTTTAATCCATCTATCCACTGTGTGTCTTTTGACAGATAAATTCAGAGCATTTACATTTAGTGTGATTGCTGATAGTTTAGTACTGCCATTTTATCTTTTGTTTTCTGGTTGTTCTGTATATTCATTGTTTTTTTTTGTTTTTTGTTTTTTTTTTTCCCTTATGTTTCTGTTCGCCATTTTAGTTTAGTGATTTTTAGTGATGTTTTTCTCAATTTTTCTTTTATTAATTTATGTCTCCACTCTGGACATATATTTTGTGGTTCCTGTGAGGTCTGTTTAAAAGTCTCATAAATAAAACAGTCTTTTTTATCTTCTTCTAACAGAATCTTACCTTCATTTTCATACAGAATAGATACAAGAAGGAAATCAGCTTCTTCATCCAGAGTGTACTAAGCTAGTTTCTTCCCACTACTGAATTAACTTTAACCAGTAATTTTGATGTTTCACATAAATATGTTAGATTGGATTAAAACCTATTAGAGTTTTCAAAAAGATTTATATAGTTGGACACACAATAAGAAACAACTAGAAATATTTTAATGTCATATCACCAGATTATACCTCACCAAGTCAATTTTTTCACTATTCATTGGAAATGCCACCATTCTTTTCTATCAGTGCCCACCTTGCATCCCTTATTGTCATTCTGTTGGATCAGAAAACAAAAATGAGACAATTATGTCCTTTTCAAAGTATTAACTTAATGAAAAGAGGGATGCACTCTGTAACTCTCACTTTATCACACATCTTAATTTGTTTTCCTGATTTTAAAATCCCAGACACCCAATTCAAAATCTTGGAACACTTCACTAAAAAAGGAGAGCTAAAGCCCAAAATATTGTGTCTATATAATGGTAGTTTTCTGAAAAAATGGAATTCCAATAGACCATAAGAAGATATTATTACAGATTGGTGAGTTAAAACCATGAATTGTACATGGAAAAATAAGGGATTTATGAACAATACTTTTAGTTGAATCAATGATTTTAAAATAGGAATATTTAACAAATTTCTAAAAGTTTAAAGGTCAAAAACATTACAAAGCATTGTCCTCAGATTATCATATAAAACAGAGTATCTCCATTTGGGGTGTAAAGAAACACAAGTTGGTAGTTTCCATTGACGATAACTTGAAAATTAAAAAAAAAGAGAATGTTATTTGTGAACTGAACATTTTCTAGTACTAAAAAAAATAAATTCTCAGAGATTAAATATAATTAGGGAAATATCAAAATTAACATTTCTATGGTGACATTTAAAATAAATACTAAAACATGTGAGTGTACCATTGGTTACATTATTTTAAATACCAAGGATAATGCTAGCACATTTCTTACTCTCATGGAAAAATGAGTTTATATTTAGAATCAGAATTTCCTGCTACACACATGTGAAACTATAACTAGTAAATTAATCAAATCTATTAAAAATGTTTGCTTTTCAGACATTTTTTGAAGTCACAAAACATATTTAAGAGACAATACTACAAAAGAAAGGAAAGTAATAATTTATATTATGCTTGGGGCTAATTAAGACTCCATAAAATTTATTTCTAAATTAAAATGTCCCATTATATTTAATCTCATTAAAAATAAACTTAACCTCCTTGAAAGTGTCTGAAATTTAGTTTTGACGTAATTTTTATAAAAAGTATACATGTTGAGCACAGCTCAGCTACATTTTCCGAAGCACCTGAAACTTTTTTTAACATACACTTTTTTCATTATCTTTCCACTTCTTGGTAATTGTCAATAATAAATCCATGTGTGAGTCTATAGAAATTGTGGGGCCCTGAAGGAAAGAGGGCCTTTACAAGCATAAGGAAGCTTAAGCACATATTTGCAGTTTGGTGCTAAAAAGATGCCTACAGGAAGAGACAGGGCATGATCTAAGGTCCATTGTCAAAACTTCTGATTGTAAAATCCCAGACACCCAATTCAAAATCTTGGAACACTTCACTAAAAAAGGAGAGCTAAAGCCCAAAATATTGTGTCTATATAATGGTAGTTTTCTGAAAAAATGGAATTCCAATAGACCATAAGAAGATATTATTACAGATTGGTGAGTTAAAACCATGAATTGTACATGGAAAAATAAGGGATTTATGAACAATACTTTTAGTTGAATCAATGATTTTAAAATAGGAATATTTAACAAATTTCTAAAAGTTTAAAGGTCAAAAACATTACAAAGCATTGTCCTCAGATTATCATATAAAACAGAGTATCTCCATTTGGGGTGTAAAGAAACACAAGTTGGTAGTTTCCATTGACGATAACTTGAAAATTAAAAAAAAAGAGAATGTTATTTGTGAACTGAACATTTTCTAGTACTAAAAAAAATAAATTCTCAGAGATTAAATATAATTAGGGAAATATCAAAATTAACATTTCTATGGTGACATTTAAAATAAATACTAAAACATGTGAGTGTACCATTGGTTACATTATTTTAAATACCAAGGATAATGCTAGCACATTTCTTACTCTCATGGAAAAATGAGTTTATATTTAGAATCAGAATTTCCTGCTACACACATGTGAAACTATAACTAGTAAATTAATCAAATCTATTAAAAATGTTTGCTTTTCAGACATTTTTTGAAGTCACAAAACATATTTAAGAGACAATACTACAAAAGAAAGGAAAGTAATAATTTATATTATGCTTGGGGCTAATTAAGACTCCATAAAATTTATTTCTAAATTAAAATGTCCCATTATATTTAATCTCATTAAAAATAAACTTAACCTCCTTGAAAGTGTCTGAAATTTAGTTTTGACGTAATTTTTATAAAAAGTATACATGTTGAGCACAGCTCAGCTACATTTTCCGAAGCACCTGAAACTTTTTTTAACATACACTTTTTTCATTATCTTTCCACTTCTTGGTAATTGTCAATAATAAATCCATGTGTGAGTCTATAGAAATTGTGGGGCCCTGAAGGAAAGAGGGCCTTTACAAGCATAAGGAAGCTTAAGCACATATTTGCAGTTTGGTGCTAAAAAGATGCCTACAGGAAGAGACAGGGCATGATCTAAGGTCCATTGTCAAAACTTCTGATTGATCTCCCTGGTTTCCGCGCTCTGGGCAATTCAGGCTCACCGTGAGTTCCTATTGCAATGTAAATACATAATTGCTCAACCTTTAGCTTGATTGGTGTAACTATAGGAAGTCCCTTGCAACCCCCCCCCCCTTCGTTTGCCTATAAAAACTGGTAGTTTACTCTAATAAAGTGGAACCGCTCCCACGGAACCCCTGTAGCGTCTGATTGTCCCCTGCACGAGCCAGGGGGCTGGGGGGTGGGCAGTCAAGATTCGCCTCTCTCCAAGATCTCCCAGTTCAACCTGGGGCAATCCCGCTGCCTTCCCTTTCTGCGGAAGTTCCCCACAGAAATCATAATCTTAAGATCACATTGAAAGTTGAGAAAAAGAAAAATTGTTCCTTAGTTTAACTCATATTTTCTATTTTTTCTATAATAGAGGTGAATCTTAAAATGTAATTGTTTACAAGTGTAAAATATACCATACTTGCCAATACAGGTTCAGGCACATTCTTCAATTAACTTTTTAACAGTTCCATAATTTTAATTTGGATATCCACATTTCCTAGAAAGAACCCAGGTGCTTTTCAATAAATTGGGTCCATCATTTTCTGGAATTCCTTGGAAAACCTGATTTTCTTAATCTGACTGCTACCTCTCATCATTTATTCAAAGTGACTGGCTAAAACATGGGCAATAAGGCTGTTTTGCAAAACGAGACCTGAGGAGAAAATCGAGACCTGCAGGATTTATATTATGCTTGGGGCTAATTAAGACTCCATAAAATTTATTTCTAAATTAAAATGTCCCATTATATTTAATCTCATTAAAAATAAACTTAACCTCCTTGAAAGTGTCTGAAATTTAGTTTTGACGTAATTTTTATAAAAAGTATACATGTTGAGCACAGCTCAGCTACATTTTCCGAAGCACCTGAAACTTTTTTTAACATACACTTTTTTCATTATCTTTCCACTTCTTGGTAATTGTCAATAATAAATCCATGTGTGAGTCTATAGAAATTGTGGGGCCCTGAAGGAAAGAGGGCCTTTACAAGCATAAGGAAGCTTAAGCACATATTTGCAGTTTGGTGCTAAAAAGATGCCTACAGGAAGAGACAGGGCATGATCTAAGGTCCATTGTCAAAACTTCTGATTGATCTCCCTGGTTTCCGCGCTCTGGGCAATTCAGGCTCACCGTGAGTTCCTATTGCAATGTAAATACATAATTGCTCAACCTTTAGCTTGATTGGTGTAACTATAGGAAGTCCCTTGCAACCCCCCCCCCCTTCGTTTGCCTATAAAAACTGGTAGTTTACTCTAATAAAGTGGAACCGCTCCCACGGAACCCCTGTAGCGTCTGATTGTCCCCTGCACGAGCCAGGGGGCTGGGGGGTGGGCAGTCAAGATTCGCCTCTCTCCAAGATCTCCCAGTTCAACCTGGGGCAATCCCGCTGCCTTCCCTTTCTGCGGAAGTTCCCCACAGAAATCATAATCTTAAGATCACATTGAAAGTTGAGAAAAAGAAAAATTGTTCCTTAGTTTAACTCATATTTTCTATTTTTTCTATAATAGAGGTGAATCTTAAAATGTAATTGTTTACAAGTGTAAAATATACCATACTTGCCAATACAGGTTCAGGCACATTCTTCAATTAACTTTTTAACAGTTCCATAATTTTAATTTGGATATCCACATTTCCTAGAAAGAACCCAGGTGCTTTTCAATAAATTGGGTCCATCATTTTCTGGAATTCCTTGGAAAACCTGATTTTCTTAATCTGACTGCTACCTCTCATCATTTATTCAAAGTGACTGGCTAAAACATGGGCAATAAGGCTGTTTTGCAAAACGAGACCTGAGGAGAAATCAACTGCAGCTTCTTAGAAAGAATCTTACTATCAGGGGCTGCTGCCAGTCTGTCTTTTTTTGATACTGTCAAATCTAAATCAACATTAAGTTGATCCAGTATATATGCTTTCCAACTGAGTCAACATAGGACAATTGTTCTAGTCTATTCATATTGTTTTACTTATAAGTAAAAATTTCCCCTTTGTAGCTAATACCTAACTTTTTCTAAACTCTTTTTTACATTATGATATAATTAAAATATCTATTACCAAATGTGTAAATCTAGGAAGCTGATCACAGGTTGAGATAAATGTTTAAACTTTTTCCATTCACCATTTTTTATAGAGGTTAATTTACACATAAAAAAACCTTATAAAACTGCTTTACTTCTCTTGGTTAATCTATTAATTCCTTCGAAGTGCTAATATCCGTGTATTTTAAAAAGAGCAAATCAAATACTAAATATCGTATTCAAGATCCATTCAAGATTCATTTCTATTGAAAAAAATCATGTGTATTGAATAGGAGTTTTAAAGGACTTAAAATGAATTAATGATGACATTTATTTACAATGTATCTTTTCAGTATTTCAATAAAAATAATCTAAACTGAAGAAGTGATTCTTTTTATAACATTAAGGCATAAATAGTTTTGCATCATAAAATATAGTGTTGATAGCATACTGCCTTCTAAAGTCTGCAATTGCAGTCTTAAATTTCATACATACTGCCTTCTAAAGTCTGTCATCTGCATTTAAATAATCTTAAGATCACATTGAAAGTTGAGAAAAAGAAAAATTGTTCCTTAGTTTAACTCATATTTTCTATTTTTTCTATAATAGAGGTGAATCTTAAAATGTAATTGTTTACAAGTGTAAAATATACCATACTTGCCAATACAGGTTCAGGCACATTCTTCAATTAACTTTTTAACAGTTCCATAATTTTAATTTGGATATCCACATTTCCTAGAAAGAACCCAGGTGCTTTTCAATAAATTGGGTCCATCATTTTCTGGAATTCCTTGGAAAACCTGATTTTCTTAATCTGACTGCTACCTCTCATCATTTATTCAAAGTGACTGGCTAAAACATGGGCAATAAGGCTGTTTTGCAAAACGAGACCTGAGGAGAAATCAACTGCAGCTTCTTAGAAAGAATCTTACTATCAGGGGCTGCTGCCAGTCTGTCTTTTTTTGATACTGTCAAATCTAAATCAACATTAAGTTGATCCAGTATATATGCTTTCCAACTGAGTCAACATAGGACAATTGTTCTAGTCTATTCATATTGTTTTACTTATAAGTAAAAATTTCCCCTTTGTAGCTAATACCTAACTTTTTCTAAACTCTTTTTTACATTATGATATAATTAAAATATCTATTACCAAATGTGTAAATCTAGGAAGCTGATCACAGGTTGAGATAAATGTTTAAACTTTTTCCATTCACCATTTTTTATAGAGGTTAATTTACACATAAAAAAACCTTATAAAACTGCTTTACTTCTCTTGGTTAATCTATTAATTCCTTCGAAGTGCTAATATCCGTGTATTTTAAAAAGAGCAAATCAAATACTAAATATCGTATTCAAGATCCATTCAAGATTCATTTCTATTCAAAAAATCATGTGTATTGAATAGGAGTTTTAAAGGACTTAAAATGAATTAATGATGACATTTATTTACAATGTATCTTTTCAGTATTTCAATAAAAATAATCTAAACTGAAGAAGTGATTCTTTTTATAACATTAAGGCATAAATAGTTTTGCATCATAAAATATAGTGTTGATAGCATACTGCCTTCTAAAGTCTGCAATTGCAGTCTTAAATTTCATACACTGTGAAGTTGTACTGCATATTAAATAGGATTAGAACCATGAATACTGTTCTTTAAATTTGGTTAAAGAACTTACAGAGCCCTCTCCTTTCCCCTGAAATTCTGTATTTTACTACAAATTTCTGCGTATTTCTGGTAATTATTTGAAAAACATAATTAGGTCTCAACTTGTCTATCCTAGATTTCAAAAACTCATAATTTATCAAGGAAGAATTGGGTTAAAATCATCATTCTTGTCTTTTAACTGATAGCTTAAGATTTGTGATGATATTGACCTTGAGATGCATTCTATTTGTTGAAATAATAAAATATATGAATGTAAGAGACAGGAGAATTTATCTCAGAATCAGAACTAAGGTTTGACAATCTGATGCTGCAGAAACAATCACTGTATAACTTTCAGCGTGGTCACATGTCTTCTGCATAGAGAACTCAGGCAATTAAAATATATTCTGTCACAATCACAAGATGAAACCAACTGAATAAAGATTAGAAAGAGTTTGGGTTGTGGAGATACAAATAGAGTCAGTCATACACTTCTGTTAATTTTTATATAAAATTAATGCTCATTACAATGAAAATCTAATCCTAATGCCCTTTCAAAGAATATACTTCATCTTATTAAAATAATAAGCAGCAATTATTTACTACTGTTTTCAATAAAGGAAGTAAAAGTCTGGAAATTATAACTATTTCATTATCAGGAATTTCACTCCCAAAATCTGAAATGCTTAAACTGTATGTAAATGCTAATATCAATAATACTTATAAATGGAGCATAGTGAAGAGAGTATCATGAAATTGATGCATTAGCTAAGACCACATGCTCTAAGTATACCAAAAACTTCCTTTCAAATAATTTATTCATTTAATACAACTTGAACAACATACATGCATATTGTATAAACTATGTGTCTGAATATACATGTTCTTAAAATGAATTAATGATGACATTTATTTACAATGTATCTTTTCATTATTAAACTAGGATTCAACTTGAAACCTTTGGAATACTGTTCTTTGCAATTGCAGTCTTAAATTTCATACACTGTGAAGTTGTACTGCATATTAAATAGGATTAGAACCATGAATACTGTTCTTTAAATTTGGTTAAAGAACTTACAGAGCCCTCTCCTTTCCCCTGAAATTCTGTATTTTACTACAAATTTCTGCGTATTTCTGGTAATTATTTGAAAAACATAATTAGGTCTCAACTTGTCTATCCTAGATTTCAAAAACTCATAATTTATCAAGGAAGAATTGGGTTAAAATCATCATTCTTGTCTTTTAACTGATAGCTTAAGATTTGTGATGATATTGACCTTGAGATGCATTCTATTTGTTGAAATAATAAAATATATGAATGTAAGAGACAGGAGAATTTATCTCAGAATCAGAACTAAGGTTTGACAATCTGATGCTGCAGAAACAATCACTGTATAACTTTCAGCGTGGTCACATGTCTTCTGCATAGAGAACTCAGGCAATTAAAATATATTCTGTCACAATCACAAGATGAAACCAACTGAATAAAGATTAGAAAGAGTTTGGGTTGTGGAGATACAAATAGAGTCAGTCATACACTTCTGTTAATTTTTATATAAAATTAATGCTCATTACAATGAAAATCTAATCCTAATGCCCTTTCAAAGAATATACTTCATCTTATTAAAATAATAAGCAGCAATTATTTACTACTGTTTTCAATAAAGGAAGTAAAAGTCTGGAAATTATAACTATTTCATTATCAGGAATTTCACTCCCAAAATCTGAAATGCTTAAACTGTATGTAAATGCTAATATCAATAATACTTATAAATGGAGCATAGTGAAGAGAGTATCATGAAATTGATGCATTAGCTAAGACCACATGCTCTAAGTATACCAAAAACTTCCTTTCAAATAATTTATTCATTTAATACAACTTGAACAACATACATGCATATTGTATAAACTATGTGTCTGAATATACATGTTCTTAAAATTTAAACCTGGACATAATCTTACATTAAAAATGGTATATTTAAAATTGATTCCAAAGTCACACATTTGGAAAGCAGTCTTTTTTCTGTTTGTTTTTTCAGTTGCAAAATCCATTGATTTGAAATCCAAGCACCTGCTACAGCAGATGAGCACCTCTTCCTCCCTGAAAAGAGATTGCCTCAATATGTGCTTGGATCTCTTTCTGGTTATCTTCTCTGCCACTGCTTATTATCTATTCTTCCTCTTCAATACATAATCAATGCATACAATTACATTCTTCTCATTTTTAAGAATATATTTTCAAGTGTCATCATTCCAAAAATCAGTAGTAACAACAGTAGCAGAAGGAATGACAACAAAAATTCTGTGAATCCCACTTCTTCCTCTTCTCAATATGAAGTAAGTTTTCCTTCATAGCCAATGTTCTCAAAACATCTGGTTATATATATTGTTTTCATTCTATCACTTATGCAGCTTTTGATTGGCCACACTGCTTTTTGTCTCAATGACCTAAACAGTCCTACTACTGAATCTAAACTATGGCCCCTCTGTCACTAAAATCAAACTTCATTTTACCTCAGGGTGTGGCTCCTTCCCCATCCATTCTTGAAGTCCCATCTGCTCTTTCACAATATCCTCATGATTTTCTTTTACCTCACTGAACCCCAATTCACACTCTCTTCTGCAGATCTGTTTTCAACTGCAATACAATTGTAAATTAGATCCCTCCACTTTTGGACCTAAAAGACTTCTCAATCTGTGCCCTTTCTCTGGAGGATTTTACCCATATCCTTGGCTTCAAAATCCACTTAAGACAGAAATCTTACAAAAATATATCATCAGTTCTGATCTCTCCCCAGAGTTCATGATGGAAAAAGACTTCGGCATTTCTGAGTGAAATATCTTTAAAATACAATATTCTGTACATTTTAAGGCATAAGAAAAAAGTTTACATCTCTCCGTGTAGGTTAACATCTTGCACAGTTAACTAATGATACAAAATAGTTCCAACTATTTTGTTACACAAGATAAAAACGTTGGAAAAAAAAAAAAAAAACTTTGTATATATTATTTAATATTATTAAGCTTTCTCTTCTTCCCTAGGCATGTCAAATAAGACTCAGCATTAAAACTTACTGGTATGAGCTAAACTATATCTAGTAAAGCTATTCATTTTATTTTGATAGAAACTTCCCTCCAACCCCTCTCCAACCACACCCACAAAATAGTTCAGATAATAAGTTATTGTTACATATCTTCAGGGGTATTAGTTATTCTGCCAAATCCAGTTTCCTTCTTTAATTTCACTCCCCATTTCTGCACTGGGAATTCTAAAGTGCAAATGAGATGTTCAGAAAAAGCCTTTCTAAAAATATTTAAATAGCTCTTCAATTATCTTGGACATAAACAAAAATCTTTAATATTTGCCTCAAGAAATGCTATGTAATTTGAACTCTACTTGTCCCCAACAACTTCTGACAATGTGATATCATGATCAGTGCTAGTGCTATAAATAAATGTGTTTATTGATGCATAGTATAAATTCAGAAAAAAAGTAATAAATTATACTTACATCCGAGTAGTTATTCATTATATAATTACATATATACAAAGATAATTTTCTTGAGAAAGAGAACTATTGAAAACATTTTCTAGGTCCAAGATGGAGTCGTTCCTGCCTGGGGTGCGTTGGCAGCAAAGTGAACCTTTCTGTTCATACAAATGCTCCTCTTAATCAGAAAAATAGTATATCCAGTCAGTCAGTCCCCAACCACCAAGCCAGCTCTGGGCTTTATACTCTTTTTCTGGTTCCTCCGTCTTTCTAAAAAAAGGTCAGCTGTATAACTCCAGCTAAAATCACACCCTGTCTCTGCACTGCTGCTTCTAACACTCTACAAAACTTGCTCCTGCCCCAATGTCTGTCAGAAAGAGCACTCCACTTCCTGTGAAACTCTGAACTTTCCCAATCCATAGATTGCTTTTCTTTGACTAAAGGACATAAAACACATTATTAAATTGTTATTTTTTTTGTCATTTAACACCTTTTTCCCCTTGCTTCAAATCATTACTTGTGTATTTTATGTTGACTTTCTCACCGGTCACAAATTTCTTAAGTAATTTCACTGTTTTATTGAATTTTTTGTTTCAATTATTCTATTTTCCTGACAACGTTTCCAGTACTCACTGGTTTGGATTTTTTTTTTTTCCTTTTTTTTGCTTTCTTTTTGGTGGTAGTGATTAGCAATACATTGACTCATTATTCTCCCTCTTTCTTAATCACAAATGTTTGGCAAAATTCTCTATTCTTCATTTTAACATCTATTCTCTGAATAACTAAGCCTGGCTATTTTAAAGTCCATTCATAGTAATTTCATTATCTTATAATCTTCTGGCATTCTTCTCCTCTCTACCCAGTCCTCTAAATCTTCTTCCTCTTCTTCATTTTGTATTTAACCCTTTCCATTAACTTCATTTATGATATTTTATTAAAAGCTGACTGTCTGGTATAAAAAGCTGTGGAGATATCTTAAACTCTTTCTAAGATAACCTCCTCCAAAGATTTAATTGTGCTCTCTAGCATGCTATTAAAGTATGTGCAGATTAGTTCTAATGGGTTCAGATGGGTTGGGGCCCATCTGAAGCTAGATTTCAGTCTTTGTGAATATCAGTTTATTGCCTGTTCCACCTTAAGAGGAAGGTTGTGATGTGGTGTTTACCAATATTTTTACAACTTGGTGAACCTTGAAATCTAGCTTTTGACTCTTCTGGTTACTGCTTTTGTAATGTTTTAAATCCCTTAGCCCTGTTCATTACATACCAATGCAAAATGTGTCTATTTTATATTGTACCTCTTTTAGCAAGGATGAAAATTGTCAATATTTTTTTTTATAAATCATTTCTTTTCTATTAGAATATCTCCTATGAGAATAACATTATTGTGCTTATAAGATTCTTACATGCCATGCATCTTAGTTTCATCATACTTTTCTAATTATATATCTCAGCTGTATTTTCATGTCTTTCAGTCTATTTTCAAGTTCAAGCTAATAATTTTTTCTTCAACTTTATCCTAGTATGCCTTTTAGAGAATTTACACTTTAATAAAATATATGTTTTATTTCTAGAATTAATTATTACTAAAATTCTCTTTGACTTTCTGTACTGCTATTTTTAGTTTATCTTTTAAGCTTTTGAATTTAATTTGAATTTTATAAATTTGATCTATATTGTATTCTATGTAAAATTCCAAAAACAAAGACTTTATTTTGCTTATTGTTTTCCTATTACCTCTCATTCATGGTTTCATTTTGAATGCATGTGTTTTTGACATAAGTTCAAATGCCTGAGAAAGCAATCTATGTTCATTGAGGTCTATTTTGAATATGTGCTTTTCCAAAAAAGTATTTCAATTTCTAGCTGGCTAAGTACGATAACAACTTCCATAACTTTATATAAAAATGCCTCGAAGAGAGGGGGGCCAAGATGGCGGAGGAATGAGAGGAGGATATCACTAACTCCCAAATGAATCATCAGAACTAATCAGGTAATGAAACACCACCAACAAACCAGCCACTAGACGACAAAAGAACTCCTTAGGTCGAGAGCGAGCAGCCAGAACTTTCGTGGAGCTCCTGTTCGGAGGGCCCGATACCCCAACACCCATACCGGAAAAGGCAGAGAGAACACTGGGAAGTGCGCCTAGAGGACAGAAGGCAGTGCTCAGCATGAAAATCCCACCAGGACAGTACAGGGTCGCCAGGTGACAGATGAGCTGAGACACTACTAGCGGGGGTATGTGGAACGGAACAGGGAACTCCCTGCGGGTTGCAGCCCAAAAACCTGGCCTGGGCCGAACTGCAGGGAAGCTCGGGACCTTTGGGGCAGTTCACGTGCTCAGGCAGCCTGAAAAGCCCACGCAGCCCCAGAAATGCAGTGGGGAAGCCGCAGTCCCACAGGCAGCAGAGGGTTGCGGCAGAGAAAGCATGGAAAAGAGCAGAGACTGAAGGCTACCAGGAGGTGTGCAGTGGAACCAGGAGACCCTTCAGCATGGGATCAAGGGTGAGGCCCCTGTGGACTGACTGGGAACCGCCTGCAGCCCAGGCCAGCACCTGAGCTGTCTGCAGAATGTTTGTTTTGCTGAAAGCAAAACAGAAGCCAGAGCAACCGGCTCTGCAAGGGTCCTGAAAAATCCAAAATAACTCATCTCACTGAACTTAGAGAATTTACACTTTAATAAAATATATGTTTTATTTCTAGAATTAATTATTACTAAAATTCTCTTTGACTTTCTGTACTGCTATTTTAGTTTATCTTTTAAGCTTTTGAATTTAATTTGAATTTTATAAATTTGATCTATATTGTATTCTATGTAAAATTCCAAAAACAAAGACTTTATTTTGCTTATTGTTTTCCTATTACCTCTCATTCATGGTTTCATTTTGAATGCATGTGTTTTTGACATAAGTTCAAATGCCTGAGAAAGCAATCTATGTTCATTGAGGTCTATTTTGAATATGTGCTTTTCCAAAAAAGTATTTCAATTTCTAGCTGGCTAAGTACGATAACAACTTCCATAACTTTATATAAAAATGCCTCGAAGAGAGGGGGGCCAAGATGGCGGAGGAATGAGAGGAGGATATCACTAACTCCCAAATGAATCATCAGAACTAATCAGGTAATGAAACACCACCAACAAACCAGCCACTAGACGACAAAAGAACTCCTTAGGTCGTAGAGCGAGCAGCCAGAACTTTCGTGGAGCTCCTGTTCTGAGGGCCCGATACCCCAACACCCATACCGGAAAAGGCAGAGAGAACACTGGGAAGTGCGCCTAGAGGACAGAAGGCAGTGCTCAGCATGAAAATCCCACCAGGACAGTACAGGGTCGCCAGGTGACAGATGAGCTGAGACACTACTAGCGGGGGTATGTGGAACGGAACAGGGAACTCCCTGCGGGTTGCAGCCCAAAAACCTGGCCTGGGCCGAACTGCAGGGAAGCTCGGGACCTTTGGGGCAGTTCACGTGCTCAGGCAGCCTGAAAAGCCCACGCAGCCCCAGAAATGCAGTGGGGAAGCCGCAGTCCCACAGGCAGCAGAGGGTTGCGGCAGAGAAAGCATGGAAAAGAGCAGAGACTGAAGGCTACCAGGAGGTGTGCAGTGGAACCAGGGAGACCCTTCAGCATGGGATCAAGGGTGAGGCCCCCTGTGGACTGACTGGGAACCGCCTGCAGCCCAGGCCAGCACCTGAGCTGTCTGCAGAATGTTTGTTTTGCTGAAAGCAAAAACAGAAGCCAGAGCAACCGGCTCTGCAAGGGTCCTGACTCCAAAATAACTCATCCTCACTGAAACATAAGACATAAGCAGCCGTCCAGCCCTTGATACCCAACCCCCACCAGTAAAGACTAGGGAAAGCTGGGACAACATCAAGCTCAAACTGGTGGAACATACACATGTAGATGAGAAGATAAAAACCAGGGACAGTATTTACCCTTTTTTTTCCTTTTGTTTGTTTGCTTGTTTGGTTTGTTTCCTTTTGGCTTTTATTTTTAATTTTTAATATTTTTTTAATTTTAATTTTGTTTAACTTTTAATTTTTTTTGCCACTGCTTCCTCTCTCTATGCTCTAACTGTAAAATATTTTTCTATCTATTACTATGCTCTATATAAATATGTCCTATCTTCCTGTCTCTACTATTCCCTTCCAACGGCACCAAACTCTACGACACATTAATCTTTGTTACCTAAACCTACAAAATCCTTGCAGTGCGAATCTATTCCTTTTCATTACCCATACACTCACCTCCTTCTCAACCCAACACATGTCTTAGTTAAAAACTGCTTTCATTGTAATATTCCCAGGCAGGACCTTGCCCTGGATCTATTTTTCCAGGCAGTATTTTTTAGAGCTTAATGGTCAGGTACCATCTTTGATTGTGCTGTTTGCCAGAAAAATTTCCTATGTTTTATCCCTGCAAGACAGTTCAGTTGTGGTTATTGATGTCTATGTATGTATATTTTTCCACTATGTAAGAAAACATATGCATGATTTTATGCCTGTCATCTATCAGGGATGCACCTGTTGTTCCTCATATACTTATATTTGAACTAATACCACTGAACACCATAGCAAACCAGACAGAGCCTACACTCCCTAGCCAGTGATCAAACCAAGGATCCTTGGAGTGGAAGCCCTGATTCCAAGACTGCACACTATCAAAGAACATACAACACTAGGGATTATATCCCGGCAAACAAGACCTAACATCACACAAGACACAAACCCACTGAGCCCTTTTACAAGGACAGAAACAGAAAGGAAGGGAGAATTCAACCACAAAGCCTGGGGGAAAAAGAACTCCAAAACACAGACACACAGAAAGAAACAAAAATTAACATAATAATGAAAATACAGAGAAACACTGCACAAATGAAGGAACAAACTAGAGAAACACAGCTACGAATGACAGGAGAGGAGATAGACAAATTATCTGAAAGAGAATTCAGAAGAACAATATTAGTCAGGATTTAAAACACCAAAAACAGAATATTAACACTGACAGGAGACATGCAAGAAATGAAAAATAAGCAAATAGAGACAAACAACTCAATTGCTGAACTCAAAAATACTATAGAAGGTCTCAACAGTAGAGTATCAGAGGCAGAAGAATGGATAAGTGAGCTGGAAGACAGAATGGTGGAAATAACTGCTGAAAAACAGAACAAAGCACAAATAATCAAAAGCTGGGGTCTATCTATAGCTCTATATAAATATGTCCTATCTTCCTGTCTCTACTATTCCCTTCCAACGGCACCAAACTCTACGACACATTAATCTTTGTTACCTAAACCTACAAAATCCTTGCAGTGCGAATCTATTCCTTTTCATTACCCATACACTCACCTCCTTCTCAACCCAACACATGTCTTAGTTAAAAACTGCTTTCATTGTAATATTCCCAGGCAGGACCTTGCCCTGGATCTATTTTTCCAGGCAGTATTTTTTAGAGCTTAATGGTCAGGTACCATCTTTGATTGTGCTGTTTGCCAGAAAAATTTCCTATGTTTTATCCCTGCAAGACAGTTCAGTTGTGGTTATTGATGTCTATGTATGTATATTTTTCCACTATGTAAGAAAACATATGCATGATTTTATGCCTGTCATCTATCAGGGATGCACCTGTTGTTCCTCATATACTTATATTTGAACTAATACCACTGAACACCATAGCAAACCAGACAGAGCCTACACTCCCTAGCCAGTGATCAAACCAAGGATCCTTGGAGTGGAAGCCCTGATTCCAAGACTGCACACTATCAAAGAACATACAACACTAGGGATTATATCCCGGCAAACAAGACCTAACATCACACAAGACACAAACCCACTGAGCCCTTTTACAAGGACAGAAACAGAAAGGAAGGGAGAATTCAACCACAAAGCCTGGGGGAAAAAGAACTCCAAAACACAGACACACAGAAAGAAACAAAAATTAACATAATAATGAAAATACAGAGAAACACTGCACAAATGAAGGAACAAACTAGAGAAACACAGCTACGAATGACAGGAGAGGAGATAGACAAATTATCTGAAAGAGAATTCAGAAGAACAATATTAGTCAGGATTTAAAACACCAAAAACAGAATATTAACACTGACAGGAGACATGCAAGAAATGAAAAATAAGCAAATAGAGACAAACAACTCAATTGCTGAACTCAAAAATACTATAGAAGGTCTCAACAGTAGAGTATCAGAGGCAGAAGAATGGATAAGTGAGCTGGAAGACAGAATGGTGGAAATAACTGCTGAAAAACAGAACAAAGCACAAATAATCAAAAGCTGTGTGACGGTCAGGAGGGGTGGGATGGGGGGGATATACATATGACTAATCTGGGAACATACATATCTGTAAACAACAAAACTTTGTAAAAGTTAAAAGTAAAATAGAAGTTTTAAAAAATAATAAAACCTAATATTAAAAAAAATAAAAATAAAAACTGAGGATAGCCTCAGAGACCTATAGGACAATATCAAGTGCACCAACCTTAGAATATCAGGGATCCAGGGGGTCAAGAAGAAGAAGAGGAAATGAAAAGCTATGAAACAATTCTCGAAGAGATTATAGTTGAAAACTTCCCCAGCATGGGAAAGGAAATAGTCAACGAAGTCTAAGAAGCACAAAAATTCCATACAGAATGAACTCCAGACGAAACACACCAAGGCACATTCTAATCAAACTAACACAGACTAAATATAAAGACAAAATACTTAAAACAGCAAGGAAAAACCAACAAATAACATATATGTTATGTTTAACTGCTGATCATTCAACAGAACCCTGCAGGTCAGAAGAGAATGGCAGGACACATTTAAACGGCTAAAAGAGAATAACCTCCAACCTGAATTCTCTACCTGGCAAGGATTTCATTCAGAATTGATGGAGAAGTCAAAAGCTTCACAGACAAGCAAAAGGTAACATTGTGTACCATGAAACCAGCCTTACAACAAGTGTTAAGGGCCTGATAGAGCCAATAAATACAAGAGTAGGAGAAGTTCTACAAATCAAACCCCAAACTTCTAAGAAGACGACAATAGGAACATTCATATCAATAATTACTTTGAATGTAAATGGACTAAATGCTCCAACCAAAAGACACAGGCTGGTGAATGAATACAGAAGCAAGATCCATATAATATGCTGTTTACAAGAGACCCACTTCAGACCTACAGACACTTATAGATGGAAAGTGAGAGGATGGAAAAAGATATTTCATGCAAATGGAAATCAAAAGAAAGCTAGAGTAGTAATTCTCGTATCAGACAAAACAGACTTTAAAATAAAGAAGATTATAAGAGACAAGGCAGGTAACTAGATCATGATCAAGGGATCTGTCCAAGAGGAAGACATAACAGTCATGAATATCTACGCACCCAACACAGGGGCACCTCAACACAAAAGACAAATATGTTCACACATAAAAGAGGAAATTGATAATAACACAATAATTATAAGAGACTTTAACACTCTACTCACACCAATGGACAGATCATCAAAACACAAAATGAATAAAGAAACACAAGCCTTAAATGCCACAGTAGAAGAGAAGGACCTCATGGATACCTTTAGGATGTTCCATCCAAAAGCAGAGGAATACACTTTCTTCTTATGGTCTCATGGAACATCCTCCAGGATAGACCACATCTTGGGCCACAAATCAAATCTCAGTTAATCCAAGAAAACTGAAATTATATCAACCATCTTCTCTGACCACAATGCAATGAGACTAGAGATCAACAGTAGGAAAAAAAAAACAAAAAACTGCTAAAAATACAAGCACATGGAGAGTAAACAAAACATACCTAAAAAACAAACTGATTACCAAGCAAATCAAAGGAGAAATTAAAAAAAATTCCTAGAAGAAAACGCCAAAGAATACACAACAGTGCAAAACCTATGAGATACCGCAAAAGCAGTTCTAAGATGGAAATATATAGTAATACATCCTACCTCAAGAAACAAGAAATATATCGAACAGATGAACTAACCCTATGCTTAAAACAACTGGAGAAAGAAGAACAAAACCACCCCAAAGTTAGCAGAAGAAGAGAAACCATAAAGATCAGAGCAGATATAAACTAAAAAAGAAACAAGAGAAACAATAATAAAGATAAATAAAACAAAAATCAGGTTCTTCGAAAAGATGAAAAAAATTGACAAGCCAAGAAAAAAAGAGAGAAGAACCAGATCAACAAAATCAAAAATGAAAAAGGAGAGATTACAACAGATAATGCAGAAATCCAAAGGATTTTAAGAGACTGTTATGAACAAGTATATGGCAACAAACTGGACAACCTGGTGGAAATGGACAGTTTCTCAGAAAAGATTACTCTCCCAAGACTGAACCAGGAAGAAATAGAAACTATGAACAACCCAATCACAAGCTCAGAAATCGAACTTGTGGCTAAAAATCTACCCAAAAATAAAAGCCCAAGGCCAGATGGCTTCACAGGTGAATTCTACCAAGCATTTAAAGAAAGCTAATGCCTGTCCTTCTAAAACTCTTCAAGAAATTGCACAGGAAGAACACTTCCAAACACATTCTATGAGGCCACCATCATCCTGATATCAAAACCAGGCAAAGACAACACAAAAAAAAGAAAACTATAGACCTATTTCAATGATGAACTTGAATGACAAAATCCTCAACAAAATTCTAGCAAACAGAATTCAACAACACATCAAGAAACTCATACATCATGATCAAGTCGGGTTCATTTCAGGCATGCAAGGATTCTTCAATATCCGCAAATCAATCAATGTGATACACCATCTCAACAAACTGAGGGACAAAAATCACATAATAATCACAATAGATGCACAGAAAGCCTTCAACAAAGTACTACAACCATTTATGATAGAAAAAATAACTCATCAAACAATGGGCATAGAAGGAATCTATTTCAAAATAGTGAAAGCCATATATGAGAAGCCCACAGAAAACATTATCCTCAATGGGGAAAAACTGAAAGCATTCCCTCTAAGATCGGGAACAAGACAAAGGTGTCCACTTTTCACCAATACTATTCAACATAGTCTTGGAAGTTCTAGCAACAGCAATAAGAGAAAAGAAAGAAATAGAAGGAATCCAGATTGGAAAAGAAGAAGTAAAGCTCTCTCTTTTTTGCAGATGACATGATATTATACATAAAAAATCCCAAAGACACTATTAAAAAGCTACTAGAGCTAATCAATGAATTCAGCAAAGTGATGGGATACAAAAATCAATACACAGAAATCACTGCCATTCCTATATACAAACAATGAACAATCAGAAAATGAAATCAAAGAGGCAATCCTCTTCACCAATGCAGCCAAAAGAACAAAATATCTCAGAATAAACCTACCCAAAGAAACAAAAGAACTGTACACTGAAAATTACAAGACACTCATGAGAGAAATTAAAGAAAACTTAAACAGATGGAGAGATATTCCATGTTACTGAGTCAGAAGAATCAATATTGTGAAACTGACCATACTACCAAATATCATCTACAGATTCAATGCAATCCCTATCAAACTACCAATGACATTCTTCACAGAACTAGACCAAAGAATAACACAGTTCATAGGGAAACACAAAAGACCCCGAATAGACAAAGCAATCCTGAGGAAGAAAAACGGAGCTGGAGGGATCAGCCTCCCTAACTTCGGACTATACTACAAAGCAACAGTCCTCAAGACAGTATGGTACTGGCACAAAAACAGAACTATAGACCAATAGAACAAGATTGAGAACCCAGAGTGAAAATCACACACTTATGGGTACCTTATTTTTAACATAGGAGGTGAAACTATAAAATGGAACAAAGACAGCCTTTTCAACATATGGTGCTGGGAAACAGGAACAGCTACATGCAAAAAAGTAAAGTTGGAACATTCCCTGACACCATACACAAAGATCAACTCAAAATGGGTTAAAGATCTAAATGTAAGACCAGAAACCATCAAACTCTTAGAGGAGAACATAAGTAAAACACTCAAGGACATAAATCAAAGCAAGATCTTCCATGACCCACCTACTAGAATAGCAGAACTAAAGACAAAAATTAACAGGTGGGACCTAATGAAACTTAAAAGCTTTTGAACATCAAAAGAAATTACAAAAAAGGTGTACAGATAGCCCACAAAATGGGAGAAAATCATAGCAAAAAAAAAAAATTTGAAACATGATATTATACATAAAAATCCCAAAGACACTATTAAAAAGCTACTAGAGCTAATCAATGAATTCAGCAAAGTGATGGGATACAAAAATCAATACACAGAAATCACTGCCATTCCTATATACAAACAATGAACAATCAGAAAATGAAATCAAAGAGGCAATCCTCTTCACCAATGCAGCCAAAAGAACAAAATATCTCAGAATAAACCTACCCAAAGAAACAAAAGAACTGTACACTGAAAATTACAAGACACTCATGAGAGAAATTAAAGAAAACTTAAACAGATGGAGAGATATTCCATGTTACTGAGTCAGAAGAATCAATATTGTGAAACTGACCATACTACCAAATATCATCTACAGATTCAATGCAATCCCTATCAAACTACCAATGACATTCTTCACAGAACTAGACCAAAGAATAACACAGTTCATAGGGAAACACAAAAGACCCCGAATAGACAAAGCAATCCTGAGGAAGAAAAACGGAGCTGGAGGGATCAGCCTCCCTAACTTCGGACTATACTACAAAGCAACAGTCCTCAAGACAGTATGGTACTGGCACAAAAACAGAACTATAGACCAATAGAACAAGATTGAGAACCCAGAGTGAAAATCACACACTTATGGGTACCTTATTTTTAACATAGGAGGTGAAACTATAAAATGGAACAAAGACAGCCTTTTCAACATATGGTGCTGGGAAACAGGAACAGCTACATGCAAAAAAGTAAAGTTGGAACATTCCCTGACACCATACACAAAGATCAACTCAAAATGGGTTAAAGATCTAAATGTAAGACCAGAAACCATCAAACTCTTAGAGGAGAACATAAGTAAAACACTCAAGGACATAAATCAAAGCAAGATCTTCCATGACCCACCTACTAGAATAGCAGAACTAAAGACAAAAATTAACAGGTGGGACCTAATGAAACTTAAAAGCTTTTGAACATCAAAAGAAATTACAAAAAAGGTGTACAGATAGCCCACAAAATGGGAGAAAATCATAGCAAATAAAACAACAGACAAAGAATTAATCTCCAAAATCTACAAGCAACTCAGACAACTCAGTACAGGAAAAATGAATAACCCAATCTAAAAATGGGAACAAGATCTAGTCATCTCACAAAAGAGGACATAAGGATGGCTAAAAATCACATGAAACAATGCTCAACTTTGCTGATTATTAGAGAAATGCAAATCAAAACTATAATGGGATATCACTTCACACCCATCAGAATGGCCATCATTAAAAACTCTAGAGACAATAAATGCTGGAGAGGGTGCGGAGAAAAGGGCACACTCTTGCATTGCTGGTGGGAGTGTAAATTGATTCAGCTGCTATGAAAGACAGTATGGAGATTCCTTAAAAACTAAAAACAGAAGCATCTTACGACCCAGCAATCCCACTATTAGGCTTATACCCTGATGAAATCAAAACTGAAAGAAGCACTTGTACCCCAATGTTCATTGCAGCTCTCTATTCAATAGCTAGAACATGGAAGCAACCTAGGTGTCCATCAATGAATGAATGGATAAAGAAGCCCTGGTACATATATACTATGGAATACTACACAGCTGTGAAATGAAATGCAGAAGAATCAGTCCTAATGAGGTGGCTGGATCTAGAACCTATCATAAAATGTGAAGTAAGTCAAAAAGAGAAAGAAAAGTACAGCATACTAACACATATATATGGAATCTAGTAACAGGATAATGATAACACACACAGTGAATCCATAGAAAAACAGACAGAGAATAGACATATGGACATTGTGGAGAATGAACAGTGAGGGGGAGGCATAGAGGAAGTAACATGGAAACCTATACTATCATGTGTGAAAAAGATAGCTATTGTCATTGCACTGAGGGAATAGGAGTTCCTACAAGCACCCAGTGTGACAGAGTGGAGGGGTGGAATGGGGGGACTAGCAGGGGGGAGGGGACCAGAGATATGCATATGACTGATATGGGAACATACATGTCTGTGTACAACAAAACTATGTAAATCTTAAAAAAAAAAAAAAAGTCCCCATGGAATCCTCCCTACTTGTTCGTGGGAATGTAAATTAGTGTAACCACTATGGAAGAAAGTACAAAAATTCCTTAGGAAACTAAAAATAGAGGTGCCATTCCATTCCTTGTTATCCATATGGAAAAAATTATAATTCTCAAAGAAACATACACCCAAATATTCATTGCAACACTATTTATAGTAGCCAAGATATGGAAACAAGCTAAATGTCCACCAGTAGATGGACTGATAAAGAATGTGTGTACATATATACAATGGAATATTACTTAGCCATAAAAAAGAATTAAATAAGGCCATTTGCAACAAAATGGATGGACTTACAGACTATCATAGTATTATGCAAAGTAAGTCAGAAAGATAAACAAAAATACCATACAGTATCATTTATGTATGGAATCTAAAATATGATACATATAAACTTCTCAAGGAGACAGAAACAGACTCAGAGACATAGAGAAGAGACTTGCTATTTCCAAGAGAGAAAAGAGATTGGGGAAATGAGTTACAAGTCAGCATATCCAAACTATTATGTGTACAATGGATAGACAATGAGCTCCTATTGTACAACACAGGGAACCATATTCAATACCCTGTGATAAAGCATAACAGAATATAATACAAAAAATATGTATATACATGTATAACCGAAAAGATGCTACTATACAGAATGCATGCTTGTATGTACACATAAATATAGTATAAATTAGTTATTTAATAGCAAGACCCTGATGCTTGGAAATATTGAGGCCAAGAGGATAGTGGGTAACAGAAGATAAGATAGTTGGATGACATCGGTGACTCAACGGACATGAATCTGACCAAATTCCAGGAGATAGTGAAAGATATGGAAGTCTGGTATGCTGCAGTTCATTGAGGTCATAAAGAGTTGGACACAACTTAGTGACTGATCAACAACAACAGAAATTAATACAGCATTGTAAATAAGCTACACTTTAAAGTACATTTGAAAAATAATTTAGTAAATGTTCCCATGAATTTTATTTTTTTAAAAATTTTACTTTTATATAATTTACAAAATAAAGCTTAATTTCAACCATGCTATTTTATGAGAGTTGTCTGCAAATTAACCATAAATTTTTCTCCTCTTGCTCAGTAAAAGATCAGGACCAAAAAGGTTCTTTAAAGACATCTTTCTCACAGTGGTTTTATTTTTTCTTGAATATAATAATGAATATATAATGAAGATGTCTCCCTTTATGATCCATCCTACTTTCATAAATGTTTCTCTTATTAGAGTTCTTCATATGGGCAGATACTATTTTTTGAATTCTTTCCCAGCACAATCTTCAAAAGAGATATCTAATACCTAAACTTACTAGAGTTAAGCTCATATCTTACAGGTGAAATCTGGCCAGAACATAGTTAAACAGTATTGCACCGAATACTTAGATCTCTTTAGATAACATAAAAATGTTACTAGGAGGGCTTCCCTGGTGGTCCAGTGGGTAAAGTGTCCACCTTGTAGTGCAAAAGGGGCCAGTTTGATCTCTGGCCCTGGAAGATCCCACATGCCATACAGTTGGACTGATGTGTCCAACTAGGAGCCAGTGCTCTGCAACAAGAGAGGTTACTGCAATGGGAGGCCCACACAGGCCAAAGAATAAAGATGGATGGAAATAAATAAAGACAAAAAACAATAAGAGAGGCCAAAATTAAAAAAAAAAATGTTACTAGGATATTATTGATCAACTAGGATCCACATTATCTTTGTTCATGTATAATTATTCAGGTCTTGTGGTGTGACTAATGGAACATGTTCAGAGCTAATAAATGAAAAGAAGGTTCCAGATGCAGACCTTAAAAATCTCTCACAGAGCCATTTATTTTCTTCTCTCCATGGTCAGTGTTCATGTGCTGAGAATGACAGATCCAGCAGATTTTAGGAGAGTAGATCCTACATCACTTTAACTAGAGCCTCCAATATCACTTATTTAACTTTGCTAAAATCACTTTTTAATTTTTGGATGACATCGGTGACTGGTAATGCTGGGAAAAACTGGTATGCTGCAGTTCATTGAGGTCATAAAGAGTTGGACACAACTTAGTGACTGATCAACAACAACAGAAATTAATACAGCATTGTAAATAAGCTACACTTTAAAGTACATTTGAAAAATAATTTAGTAAATGTTCCCATGAATTTTATTTTTTTAAAAATTTTACTTTTATATAATTTACAAAATAAAGCTTAATTTCAACCATGCTATTTTATGAGAGTTGTCTGCAAATTAACCATAAATTTTTCTCCTCTTGCTCAGTAAAAGATCAGGACCAAAAAGGTTCTTTAAAGACATCTTTCTCACAGTGGTTTTATTTTTTCTTGAATATAATAATGAATATATAATGAAGATGTCTCCCTTTATGATCCATCCTACTTTCATAAATGTTTCTCTTATTAGAGTTCTTCATATGGGCAGATACTATTTTTTGAATTCTTTCCCAGCACAATCTTCAAAAGAGATATCTAATACCTAAACTTACTAGAGTTAAGCTCATATCTTACAGGTGAAATCTGGCCAGAACATAGTTAAACAGTATTGCACCGAATACTTAGATCTCTTTAGATAACATAAAAATGTTACTAGGAGGGCTTCCCTGGTGGTCCAGTGGGTAAAGTGTCCACCTTGTAGTGCAAAAGGGGCCAGTTTGATCTCTGGCCCTGGAAGATCCCACATGCCATACAGTTGGACTGATGTGTCCAACTAGGAGCCAGTGCTCTGCAACAAGAGAGGTTACTGCAATGGGAGGCCCACACAGGCCAAAGAATAAAGATGGATGGAAATAAATAAAGACAAAAAACAATAAGAGAGGCCAAAATTAAAAAAAAAAATGTTACTAGGATATTATTGATCAACTAGGATCCACATTATCTTTGTTCATGTATAATTATTCAGGTCTTGTGGTGTGACTAATGGAACATGTTCAGAGCTAATAAATGAAAAGAAGGTTCCAGATGCAGACCTTAAAAATCTCTCACAGAGCCATTTATTTTCTTCTCTCCCATGGTCAGTGTTCATGTGCTGAGAATGACAGATCCAGCAGATTTTAGGAGAGTAGATCCCTACATCACTTTAACTAGAGCCTCCAATATCACTTATTTAACTTTGCATAAACAAGAAGTCAACTTTTTTGTCACTGATATTTTAGGTTGCCTTTTCTAGTACTGGCATTACTTTATCTAATCTATAAATTGGTCATTTACAGTGCTGTAATAAGTCATGGGACAATTCCTTAATGTCAGGTGACAACAGCTAAGATTCATAGAAGACACTGGTAGAGGCTTCATAGAATACATAAGCCATAAAATTAGAACAAACAAACATGTAGTACTCATTGCTGGTATTTCTCAATATTTCTGTCTCACTCCATCTTCTACATATATATGTTACACTTTCCAGGTCCTTCATAGTCAGATGAGGTCCTCCTGAACAAATGTCATCCAAATGTGCTTCCGAGGTGGTGCTACGGGTGAAGAACCTGCCTGCGAACACAGGCAAAGTAAAAGACAGGGGCTCAATTCCTGGGTCAGGAAGAGCCCCTGGAAGAGGGCATGGCAACCCATTGCAGTATTCTTACCTCGAGAATCCAATGGACAGAGCCTGCAGGCTATAGTCTAGAGAGCCACAAAGAGTTGGATACGACTGAAGTGACTTAGCATGTTATATGCTACAGTGCTCAGTTGTGTCTGCCAGGTTCCTCTGTCCACAGGATTTCCCAGACAAGAATACTGGAGTGAATTACCATTTCCTCCTCCAGGGGATCTTCCCAACACAGGGATCAAATGTGAGTTTATGCATCACCTCCATCACAGACAGACTCTTCAGCCACTGAGTCACCATTATGTCACCTTCACTTGCAGCTCGTGGAATAGGGGTTAGTTCAGGAGGATGTCATTTGTAGTTGGATGAGGTCCTCCTGGACAAATCTCATCCAATGAGCAGCAAGTAACATAACACTTTGACACTAGAACATTAATTAGATGCCATTAAAGCCTTCAAAGATCTCCTTTTTTTCCTACTAAAGTGACCAACAATCTTCCTGGTATTGAACTATCAGCTTTGATTCCAGAGTAAAGATTTTGCAAGCAGAACTGACAGTCACACAGTAATCTGATATGTACTATCAGTGAAATAAAAACATTTTTGTCTCATTCCACTGTGGTATGAGTGGTTTGGTTTTGTGGTATAACCTGCAGTATACACATGCTAAATAGTGCCCTCTGAGATATGTAAATTGCAATGTATCTATAGAATACTGATGCATTACTTTATCTAATCTATAAATTGGTCATTTACAGTGCTGTAATAAGTCATGGGACAATTCCTTAATGTCAGGTGACAACAGCTAAGATTCATAGAAGACACTGGTAGAGGCTTCATAGAATACATAAGCCATAAAATTAGAACAAACAAACATGTAGTACTCATTGCTGGTATTTCTCAATATTTCTGTCTCACTCCATCTTCTACATATATATGTTACACTTTCCAGGTCCTTCATAGTCAGATGAGGTCCTCCTGAACAAATGTCATCCAAATGTGCTTCCGAGGTGGTGCTACGGGTGAAGAACCTGCCTGCGAACACAGGCAAAGTAAAAGACAGGGGCTCAATTCCTGGGTCAGGAAGAGCCCCTGGAAGAGGGCATGGCAACCCATTGCAGTATTCTTGCCTCGAGAATCCAATGGACAGAGCCTGCAGGCTATAGTCTAGAGAGCCACAAAGAGTTGGATACGACTGAAGTGACTTAGCATGTTATATGCTACAGTGCTCAGTTGTGTCTGCCAGGTTCCTCTGTCCACAGGATTTCCCAGACAAGAATACTGGAGTGAATTACCATTTCCTCCTCCAGGGGATCTTCCCAACACAGGGATCAAATGTGAGTTTATGCATCACCTCCATCACAGACAGACTCTTCAGCCACTGAGTCACCATTATGTCACCTTCACTTGCAGCTCGTGGAATAGGGGTTAGTTCAGGAGGATGTCATTTGTAGTTGGATGAGGTCCTCCTGGACAAATCTCATCCAATGAGCAGCAAGTAACATAACACTTTGACACTAGAACATTAATTAGATGCCATTAAAGCCTTCAAAGATCTCCTTTTTTTCCTACTAAAGTGACCAACAATCTTCCTGGTATTGAACTATCAGCTTTGATTCCAGAGTAAAGATTTTGCAAGCAGAACTGACAGTCACACAGTAATCTGATATGTACTATCAGTGAAATAAAAACATTTTTGTCTCATTCCACTGTGGTATGAGTGGTTTGGTTTTGTGGTATAACCTGCAGTATACACATGCTAAATAGTGCCCTCTGAGATATGTAAATTGCAATGTAGACTAAGTGCCTACTAAGCTAAAACTCTAGAAGAAATTGAAAATGCTATTTTAGAAGGATATTGGCGGCAAATAGCTGCATTTAGCAATGTATTAAGACACAAAATTGTTGAGCTCAGGAGGATTTGGTCTTTCTACAAGCCAAATAAAATGGAATACAGGGAAAAAATGTTGTGCCAGCAGAGTTGCAAAGGGTAACTTATTATAAACTGAAAATGTAAGCAATGAACTCCAAGTCTTTGATGAGTATCTACGTGTAAGGAACATGACTTTCAGAATCACTACATGAAATTCATCACCAGGCACTTGCACTGAATTGTTTTACAGAAAAAAAAAAAAAAAGCTAAGTTTTATATCCTAAGTTTCTGAGATTTAAGGTTTTCTAAAGTTGCTATTTGATTCTAACATACTAAAACTTTTATTTCTATATTCATTTTTTGCATCTGATTACTCATCTTACAGAAGTCAATATATTTGCAAATATACATTTTCTTGTTTTTTAAAAAGGTCCTTGGTGTCTTTCCCCTACAGGGAGAATTTTGCAACATATATAAGTCATCATGGCAACAGAAATATAAATCTGTTTCTTCAGATTTTAGAAAACATTCCCTAATTTAGGGGAATCTTCTAAGTTTTCACTATCTGACATTCTATTACAGTGTACGAATTATGCAATTTTAACTAAATCACTTACAATTACCATTATTTATATTTACAAATTTTCTAAGAAGGGATTTAACTTTTTAATTATCAATCTACCTTACTTCAAAATCAAGGAAGCAAAGGCTTATTTTTTCATTTCAATTTACTTTTAATCTAGTAGTTTTTAAACACGGAAAGAAATGAATATGTGTTATTTCTCTTATATTATATATTATCTCTTTTAATTAATGACCTTTTTATTATTACTGCACTCATTCATACAAACTGTAACCAAGGTTAAGTACAGGAAGAGGTTTTCTGATATGGAGAGTCCAACGTCATATTGTATAAAAGCATTCACAAAAATATTTTGAGTGATATTGAATAATACCAATCATAATATCAGAATTGAAGCACAGGTCAGTAAATATCTATTGCCACATCTATGTCCAAAGCAATATGCAGAGACTTAAAGAAGAAAAAGGTACCAATGAGAAGACTTAGCCTTAGCTGCCAATTTCAACTCAAAATGAGTGTACAATAACTCATAAACAACCCAAAACAAAGCAGGTAGTATTGGAGTCATAGAACATGGGCCACTGTACCACTATTTATTTTACTTGGTCAATTCTGTGAATAAAAGGAGATGCTACTGCCGTCTACACTGCTACAACAGGCACACTCTGGAAATGACCTTAGTTCCTGGCAAGTCTGTACTGGTTTATGGTATCAGCATGAAGAATGAAAGAGCAAAAGAGTCATTTCTCTTGAGAGTACAAAATATGCAAGTTGTTGTTGGGAATTGATTTAGAAAAGTGAACAGAAGTACTAAAAGTTATCACAGGCACACAAACTAGTACAATAAAAGGCATTTTAACCAAAAAGTCTAGGAGATTTCCATGAACAAAGAAATGGTTTATTTAATACATAAAGATGGGTACTTTTACAAACCTCTCTGATATAAATAAATATTATCCTTACTTTAAATTTGAGCAAATAGACTCAGAGAAATTAAAGCTCATGCACAAGGTATTAATACCACAGACATTATTAAATTGCACATTGAATTTTAGCCCCAGTGAAGATCTACTTGGCACTAGAATATGTTGTATAAGGAGACAGTTCAGAATGCGGTAATTTGAATGTCAACCTAGTGAAAGAGCACAGCATTTTATAGGTAATATTAATTCACTTAAAATTTTATTAAGGAAATGGTGTGTGGTTTCATTAGCAAGATATTCATAACATGCTCTAGTGAACAGCAATTATGTGAGATATTTATTATTGGGGGTGAATTTAAGTGGCAAAATAGTCATATTCTCATTAGAGATGTCTGATCTTGTGGGAATTGTTACTTTACTATCCTGTGGAAAAAAATATGTTCAATCAGTTCATGCTACAGATGCTAGTGTTGACAAGCAACAATTATAGACACATCAGACTAGGAACTCTCCTCTGTTTATCGGTTCCATATGCCTCATATAACACTATATGAACTAGATAAAATTTATGTCAAAGTAATTTCTCAAAATGATTAGGAGAATTTGGTTAATGCCCCTGATGTCAGTAATAGAATAACAAACTTACATGAAAAACTGCATTTAAATAATGACAGAATTAGAAACTGATCTTAAGGCAATATACAAATTCACAAAATATTAACTTTTGTTCAAAGGTTTAAGGATCACAAAATACATGTAATCCTTAAAGCTGCTGTTTAAAGGGTGCAGCATAGACCATTGAATTGAATATATATGAAAAGATAAATGAAAGTCATTTTTTTAGGGTACTAAGAAAGTTTTCATTTAAAGATGTATATGTGCAGGAGTTTTCATATTTTAAAAGTGAGCAATTTGTCACTGAGAAAGGGTAAATATCCTCAACTTCAATTCTTCTAATTGCTTATATTTTTCTTCTCACCTTTCTTAGTATCGTGCTAAAGAGACTTTCTAAAGGAAAACTCATCATCTGCAGCTATTTATCCCTCCCTTTCATGTTATCATAACAAAGAAATGGTTTATTTAATACATAAAGATGGGTACTTTTACAAACCTCTCTGATATAAATAAATATTATCCTTACTTTAAATTTGAGCAAATAGACTCAGAGAAATTAAAGCTCATGCACAAGGTATTAATACCACAGACATTATTAAATTGCACATTGAATTTTAGCCCCAGTGAAGATCTACTTGGCACTAGAATATGTTGTATAAGGAGACAGTTCAGAATGCGGTAATTTGAATGTCAACCTAGTGAAAGAGCACAGCATTTTATAGGTAATATTAATTCACTTAAAATTTTATTAAGGAAATGGTGTGTGGTTTCATTAGCAAGATATTCATAACATGCTCTAGTGAACAGCAATTATGTGAGATATTTATTATTGGGGGTGAATTTAAGTGGCAAAATAGTCATATTCTCATTAGAGATGTCTGATCTTGTGGGAATTGTTACTTTACTATCCTGTGGAAAAAAATATGTTCAATCAGTTCATGCTACAGATGCTAGTGTTGACAAGCAACAATTATAGACACATCAGACTAGGAACTCTCCTCTGTTTATCGGTTCCATATGCCTCATATAACACTATATGAACTAGATAAAATTTATGTCAAAGTAATTTCTCAAAATGATTAGGAGAATTTGGTTAATGCCCCTGATGTCAGTAATAGAATAACAAACTTACATGAAAAACTGCATTTAAATAATGACAGAATTAGAAACTGATCTTAAGGCAATATACAAATTCACAAAATATTAACTTTTGTTCAAAGGTTTAAGGATCACAAAATACATGTAATCCTTAAAGCTGCTGTTTAAAGGGTGCAGCATAGACCATTGAATTGAATATATATGAAAAGATAAATGAAAGTCATTTTTTTAGGGTACTAAGAAAGTTTTCATTTAAAGATGTATATGTGCAGGAGTTTTCATATTTTAAAAGTGAGCAATTTGTCACTGAGAAAGGGTAAATATCCTCAACTTCAATTCTTCTAATTGCTTATATTTTTTTCTTCTCACCTTTCTTAGTATCGTGCTAAAGAGACTTTCTAAAGGAAAACTCATCATCTGCAGCTATTTTCATCCCATCCCTTTCATGTTATTCATGCCCACTATCCTGATCCCGCATCTGTGTGACGCCATGAAAACTCCTAAGAACTTGCCCTATCCCAGAGGGAGATGTCTAGTGACACTCCAATTGCACCTGAAATGCGATCATCATTTCTGCTTAGACAGGATGCTGTGCGGGTATTCTCTCATCATAAACATTGACTCTGACTTCCTGATTTCTTTTACTTTATAATTTAAAGTGACCTAATAAAAGTTGCTATCATTTTCATTTTCTCATATCTCTGGCTACCTATACATCTGAATACTTTCATGAGATAAATTTTTCTTTCCTTCCTTATTTTAATACTTCCTAGTCTTCACTGGTGTTTCTCCTGGACATTCATCTGCTGTTCAGTTTCATAAATGCAGCTTTACTGTGACCTCTGGAATGTTTTATATACATTTTCTCTAAAATTTTTTCCATTTCCAGCTAGTCCCTAGGAGGTGCCTGTTCATGGAAGGTGTTATTTTCAATTTTGATAAGAGACTGTCAATATGCATATAACATGTACAATTAAATAGTCTAAAGTGTGCGTACTGGCATCTCAGTAGGAGATGATGAAGAAAATGGTACAGAAATAATATTTGAAGAGTTAAAGACTGAGGATCCTCCAAAAATAATGAATATCATGGCAAACAAATTGAAGAGCTTGGTAAATATCAAGTAGGATAAAGAGAAACTCTCTCTAACATCTAGGCAATATACAAATTCACAAAATATTAACTTTGTTCAAAGGTTTAAGGATCACAAAATACATGTAATCCTTAAAGCTGCTGTTTAAAGGGTGCAGCATAGACCATTGAATTGAATATATATGAAAAGATAAATGAAAGTCATTTTTTTAGGGTACTAAGAAAGTTTTCATTTAAAGATGTATATGTGCAGGAGTTTTCATATTTTAAAAGTGAGCAATTTGTCACTGAGAAAGGGTAAATATCCTCAACTTCAATTCTTCTAATTGCTTATATTTTTTTCTTCTCACCTTTCTTAGTATCGTGCTAAAGAGACTTTCTAAAGGAAAACTCATCATCTGCAGCTATTTTCATCCCATCCCTTTCATGTTATTCATGCCCACTATCCTGATCCCGCATCTGTGTGACGCCATGAAAACTCCTAAGAACTTGCCCTATCCCAGAGGGAGATGTCTAGTGACACTCCAATTGCACCTGAAATGCGATCATCATTTCTGCTTAGACAGGATGCTTTGCGGGTATTCTCTCATCATAAACATTGACTCTGACTTCCTGATTTCTTTTACTTTATAATTTAAAGTGACCTAATAAAAGTTGCTATCATTTTCATTTTCTCATATCTCTGGCTACCTATACATCTGAATACTTTCATGAGATAAATTTTTCTTTCCTTCCTTATTTTAATACTTCCTAGTCTTCACTGGTGTTTCTCCTGGACATTCATCTGCTGTTCAGTTTCATAAATGCAGCTTTACTGTGACCTCTGGAATGTTTTATATACATTTTCTCTAAAATTTTTTCCATTTCCAGCTAGTCCCCTAGGAGGTGCCTGTTCATGGAAGGTGTTATTTTCAATTTTGATAAGAGACTGTCAATATGCATATAACATGTACAATTAAATAGTCTAAAGTGTGCGTACTGGCATCTCAGTAGGAGATGATGAAGAAAATGGTACAGAAATAATATTTGAAGAGTTAAAGACTGAGGATCCTCCAAAAATAATGAATATCATGGCAAACAAATTGAAGAGCTTGGTAAATATCAAGTAGGATAAAGAGAAACTCTCTCTAACATCTAGTCATATCTTAGAATGCTGAGAAGACAATATAAGAAGAAAATCTTAAACTTCCCAAAGTAAACAGATACAATACTTTCAAAGCAGCAACAGTAAGACTAATGGTTTCCTTACCAGACAATCTGAAGGCAGGAGACAATGAAATGATGTTTCTAAAGGACTGAAAATGACAGTTACAGTAGCAACAACAGTTGTGCACTTACCAACCTAAAATTCTGCACCTACCAAAATACTTCTCAAGAGTGAAAGTGAATGAAGACATTAATAAACAAAAAGAAAAAAGCAGAATATTTTTCTAATAAGTTTTGATATAGAACAGAAAAGAACAAAAATAGGAAATGGTACATTTAACTCGATTAGTTTAGTAATTTATACTCATTATGAAAGGACTTAATACTTTAATTTGGAGAAGCAAATGACAACACACTCCTGGAAAATCCCATGGAGAGAGGAGCCTGGTGGGCTACAGTGCATGTGGTCAGGAAGAGTTGGACATGACTGAGTGATTAATACAATCTTTTAATGAAAAACCATAGCTTGTTGTGCTAGGTAAAAAATACAATGCATTTAAATTTAAAGCACATGGAGTTTAAAGATAAGGACATGACGAATTCAAAAGTAAAAAGTTGAAAACCCTAACTAGCAAGAAAATATAAATGTCTCTACTAATACTATACACTAAGACTTACATGCAAGAAGTATCAGACACACCAAGAAATATTCCATATAGATGGAAAAAGGCCACTCAATAGAAAACATATTAATAATATGAATAGCAAACTTATTTTTAAAAAGGGGAAATGAGAGTCAGGGAAATCAATCACAAACACAATCAGATATTTTAACCTACTTCTCTAGATAGTGATAGAACCAAACTAAAGGTCAGTAGGGACCATGTACTGTGTATTTTAAGAGTGCACATCTGTGTTATTATTTGCTAAACTCATTGAATTAACAGAATAAAAGAAAATAGTATATTTCAATATACCTTATAATAAACTTCCCAGTACTCTAGAGTCAGAAGCAAATCTTTCCAAAGTTATAAAAACTATCTACAAATAAACCTATGTCCATCTTATAATTAATGGTTAACTATCAAACTTTTTCTTAAAAAGCGAAAGATGCATTTTCATTCACTCTTCAGTTCATTATTACAACTGAATTCCTAACTTGTGCAATAATATAAAATAAATACTCAAAAGACATAAAGATCTTGTGTAATTGACATGATTATGCATAAACCCTAAAAGAAACTATAAAATGAAATATTAGTAATACGTGAATTAAACTGCTAGATACAAATCAATACATACAAATCAAGTGCATTTCAATATACTGACACATTAAATTGAAAATCTAATCTAAAATTTAACTTAAGATAGTCCAAATATACTGGTTATCAAAGAAGAATCTAATATGTTTAGGTCAGGCTGCTGACAGAAATTTAAAAGACAAATGCAGTTTTTTATTAGCAACTAAATTAAGAAATAAATTATCCCAAAGTTGTTATATTCAACACAAATCTAAAGAGCTTTAACAGTAATATCTCTGAAATTTTACAATTTGATTTTAAAATTTATGTGTAAGTTAAATTTCTTTAGAATAGCCCAGACAATCATGAAAAAAAATCCCAAGTTGGAATGTTTACTTTACCAGATTTTGTAAGTGGTCGCACAATATGAAGAGGATGTGATTTTGAAATGAGTAGAAAGAGATCAAATAAGTTGCTCAGGAAGAGATCCACGCCTATATATGTGAATTATTTTTTACAAAGATATAAAGAAAAATCACAGAAGATGATTAATCATTTCAAAACAACAAAAACATGGTGCTGGAATAATCAAATAACCTTAAATCAAGTAAACTGAAAACACATTTTGGTCTCTGCATGTGTGCTAAGTCAGTTCAGCTGTGTCCAACTCTTCTGGATCCTATGCACTGTAGTCCACCGGGCTCCTTTGTCCTTTTGGGGTTTTCCAGGCAAGATTACTGGAGTGGATAGCCATTCCCTCCTCCAGGGGATCTTCCAGACCTGGGGACTGGAACCCTCCTCTGCCTAGGCCTCCTGCATTAGCAGGCAGGTTTTTTACCCAATGAACTACCTGGGAATGGTTAGATAGCATCACCAAGTCTAATTTCAATATACCTTATAATAAACTTCCCAGTACTCTAGAGTCAGAAGCAAATCTTTCCAAAGTTATAAAACTATCTACAAATAAACCTATGTCCATCTTATAATTAATGGTTAACTATCAAACTTTTTCTTAAAAGCGAAAGATGCATTTTCATTCACTCTTCAGTTCATTATTACAACTGAATTCCTAACTTGTGCAATAATATAAAATAAATACTCAAAAGACATAAAGATCTTGTGTAATTGACATGATTATGCATAAACCCTAAAAGAAACTATAAAATGAAATATTAGTAATATGTGAATTAAACTGCTAGATACAAATCAATACATACAAATCAAGTGCATTTCAATATACTGACACATTAAATTGAAAATCTAATCTAAAATTTAACTTAAGATAGTCCAAATATACTGGTTATCAAAGAAGAATCTAATATGTTTAGGTCAGGCTGCTGACAGAAATTTAAAAGACAAATGCAGTTTTTTATTAGCAACTAAATTAAGAAATAAATTATCCCAAAGTTGTTATATTCAACACAAATCTAAAGAGCTTTAACAGTAATATCTCTGAAATTTTACAATTTGATTTTAAAATTTATGTGTAAGTTAAATTTCTTTAGAATAGCCCAGACAATCATGAAAAAGAATCCCAAGTTGGAATGTTTACTTTACCAGATTTTGTAAGTGGTCGCACAATATGAAGAGGATGTGATTTTGAAATGAGTAGAAAGAGATCAAATAAGTTGCTCAGGAAGAGATCCACGCCTATATATGTGAATTATTTTTTACAAAGATATAAAGAAAAATCACAGAAGATGATTAATCATTTCAAAACAACAAAAACATGGTGCTGGAATAATCAAATAACCTTAAATCAAGTAAACTGAAAACACATTTTGGTCTCTGCATGTGTGCTAAGTCAGTTCAGCTGTGTCCAACTCTTCTGGATCCTATGCACTGTAGTCCACCGGGCTCCTTTGTCCTTTTGGGGTTTTCCAGGCAAGATTACTGGAGTGGATAGCCATTCCCTCCTCCAGGGGATCTTCCAGACCTGGGGACTGGAACCCTCCTCTGCCTAGGCCTCCTGCATTAGCAGGCAGGTTTTTTACCCAATGAACTACCTGGGAATGGTTAGATAGCATCACCAAGTCAATGGACATGAATTTGAGCAAACTTTGGAGTCAGTGAAGGACAGAGGGGTGAGGCATTCTGCAGTCCATGAGGTTGCCAACAGCCGGACACTACTTAGTAACTTAACAATAATCATACCAAGTTAAAATTCACCTTTATTTTAAAAGAGAGCTACATTTGTAACGATCATTAAAGCTGAATACGTATTTTCAAAGTATTTTTGATACTAAACTATTTAGGCAGCCCCTTATATGTTTTTGAAGCATGGTGCACTTTTCAAATTGGAAAAGACGTTTTTATGATTCAGTGGTCTCTTAAAAATGAGTACAAAAAGGCAGCATTTTAGTTTATCTCTGAGAAAACGTCCTCTTTCTTGAGTTCCTTTTCCAAAGGCTTTGCAAACAAAAGTATTATTTATAAACACAGAACGACGGGCGAAGACAAACAGTATGCACTCACCTAAAATCCAGCAGGAGGAGGTCATGGAAATGACCTCAAGACTGACCGAAGGGAGAGTTGGGCGCAGGAACCCAAAGCCTGGGCGGAGCTGGTTAGCGAAGGCGCCAGCCACACCCAGGCCCGTGTCTGAGCCCCACCCACCGCTCCCGGCACTGCAGTCTTGCCCAGGGCCCAGCAGCAGTGATCCGTGTGCTGTAGACTTGGTCTAGAACCCACAGTCTCAACTGCTTTATAAAAAGTTCTACGCTTCTGGTTCGCAAGAGCTGAGGTCCAACTCCTCTTGTAGCTGCATATGTAAGTTACCTTGCTTATCAAAACTTAAATCTGGGACCTGTCCGTCTCAAGTGGCCTGTCCCTCTCTTCCTTCTCTCCTCACCCTCCTCAGAAGGGGACCAGTTTGGAATTTCACCCCACCTGCCCAGATTGTGAACCAACAAATCTGTGCCATTTGAATCTGTTTCTGTTCTCGGCTTATTTACAAAAGGAACTGTGAGTTTGAGGAAATGTGTATCTATAGAATGCAACTTATTTCACGTATTTCAAGTGAGAGGTGGGAAATATGTTTGCTTCTCTTTTATGTTTCAGGTAAGTGCTTTTGAGGAGAAATTTATAAGAACTCAATTATGTATTGAAATTTAATTTATTTTTAAAATTTCTAGTAACAGATCGGGTAAAGTTTTCTAGTAAACAAAAGGTGCCTTTATCATTTAAAATTAGAACATGTCAAATATTTGTTTCTGGTCTAGCTTGTAGTTTATAGTGTTGTTTAAGGTATTTTATTTCTTTATTGATCCTCTGCCTAGTTGTCCAATCAACCATTGAAAATTAGATATTGAAATTATTGTGTTCTTTGTCTCCCTCCATTCTGCTCTATTATGTATCCGCCTTAATCTTTTTATATTTAGCGGCTTTGATTTTATGTGTATATTTTTGTAATTGGTGTATCTTTCTGATAGATTGTCTCCGTTACCATTTTTAATGATCCTCTTTATCTCTAATAACTTCTTTAAGCCTGCTTTAATAACAACATAGCCATTCCAGCTTTCTTAAGGTTTCTCATTGCATGATATCTTTTTAAAAAATATTCAAACTATTATTAATAGTATGTTGACTCTAAAATGTCTCTGCTATAGACAGCGTATAGAAGGATCTTGTTTTTTTGTATAGAAGGACAACATCTGCCTTTTAAATGGATAATACATTTAAGGGTATTGTTTATATGGTTGAATTTACTTTACATTTGTCATTTTACATTTTGTATCTCTGTGTCGATTTTTTTTTTTTTTTTTTGCTTTGCTGTTTTCTCTTGCCTTAGGTGAGTATTTTCTAATGCACCAACTTAATTCCTTTTAAGTTTTTTTGACTATGTTAATTGTATTTATTTCCCCCATGGTTGTTCTGGGTCTTACCATATACATTATAACATATTTGAATCTACTCTAGATTTAAAAGAACTTAATTCCAGTGAACATAAAAAATATTTCTTTGAAATAGTTTTATTATCCTTGCCTAACTTTTGTGGTGTTTATGATATACATAGTACATTTTTTAATGTTATAAACTGCAAATACATTTTGAAAATTTTACTTTACATATTTTTTTTTCTACTACAGATGATCAGAAAAGATCAATGTTTATAGAGAGAGTTTCTTATATTAACCTTCTTATTTACCTTTTCTGGTTCTCTTCATTTTTTTCCAGTGAATTTCAGTTACTGCCTAATGTTGTTTCCTTACCTTCCTCCAGAGCAGCTTTGTTTCTGATCACTGCATTTCTGCTCTGTTAAATATATTTATTTTCTATGTGTTGCAGGTCCTATAGCAAATTATATTCTTATCATTAAGTTTAATTTTTTAATAAATTGGTAAAAAGAAGGAAAGGGAAATATAAAATCATAATCATTTTTACATTATATGACTATATTTCAGAGACCTCTATGTTTGTGCATGCATGTGTTTGTGTGTATTCAAATAACTGTCTGAATCACTTGCTTTCAGTCCAAAAAGCATCTTTTAGTATTTTCTGCAAAGTCGTGTGCAAGAAATAAATCCTCTGAGTAGTATTATATTTGAAATGTCTTTCCTTTGTCTTCAATTTTGAAATATACTAATAATTTTTCTGGACAGAAGACTCCAGACTAACAGGTTTTCTTCTTTAAGCACTTTGGATATATTATCCTACAACCTTTTAGTTTTATTGTTTCTGATGATAAATCCTCTTTTAATTTTATCAGGGTTTATATATATATATATATATATATACATATATATATATACATATATATGTATAATGAGGGTATTTCTCTTGCTGCTTTCAGGATTTTCTTTTGTCTTTGTCTTTCAACACTGAAAAAATTTAGACCCCAGGAGGGCTCTTCTTAGTCATTTGTTTCACTGGTTCCCTCTCAGTTTGGCAAGCCAGTTTTATAGGTTGAGAAGTGTGAGGGGTATTAGCCTCTTGTCCCCCTGGGTAGTCTTCCCCAGCATGGAATCTCTACCTTACAAGCAGCCTGGTACACTGTTCTCTGCTGCCCTGCCTTGAAGCAGAGATTCTTCTTTGTTACTGGGCCTTTAGTGGAAGAAACAATCTTTCCACTATACTGTCACCTGGAAGAGAGCTTTTGCAATGTGAAGCTGATGGTAATGAGAAATGCTGGTGGCCTGTCCCTCCAGGAGAGATCATAGCTCTGACTGAGGGTGGAATTGGGGGATCCTCTTGGAAACTTCTGCCCACAGTTGAGCTTCTGTCAGTGAAATGATACCCTGAGAAAGAGTCATGGAAAAAATACCACAGGCCCTCATTTTGCCCAAGATTTAGCATGTTTTATTGCTTAATTATTATTATTTTTTAATGTGCTGTAATTCCTTAGAATAATCACCATATACAATAAATAGCACTTTTAAAATACTTTTCACTAATTATGATTATGTTACTGGAGAGACACTTCACGCAGTTATTCATGCTGTCTGCTAGGAACTTGTCCCTCCTAAAATTTCTTGTGTAAACTATCTTTTAAAGATTTCGTTACTAGGAAAAACAGGATACCTGATCAAGGTATGTTTAACCCATGTGTGCTTTGGGATTATTTCTGCAAAAGTCGTTTTGCAAGAAATAAATCCTCTGAGTAGTATTATATTTGAAATGTCTTTCCTTTGTCTTCAATTTTGAAATATACTAATAATTTTTCTGGACAGAAGACTCCAGACTAACAGGTTTTCTTCTTTAAGCACTTTGGATATATTATCCTACAACCTTTTAGTTTTATTGTTTCTGATGATAAATCCTCTTTTAATTTTATCAGGGTTTATATATATATATATATATATATACATATATATATATACATATATATGTATAATGAGGGTATTTCTCTTGCTGCTTTCAGGATTTTCTTTTGTCTTTGTCTTTCAACACTGAAAAACTTTAGACCCCAGGAGGGCTCTTCTTAGTCATTTGTTTCACTGGTTCCCTCTCAGTTTGGCAAGCCAGTTTTATAGGTTGAGAAGTGTGAGGGGTATTAGCCTCTTGTCCCCCTGGGTAGTCTTCCCCAGCATGGAATCTCTACCTTACAAGCAGCCTGGTACACTGTTCTCTGCTGCCCTGCCTTGAAGCAGAGATTCTTCTTTGTTACTGGGCCTTTAGTGGAAGAAACAATCTTTCCACTATACTGTCACCTGGAAGAGAGCTTTTGCAATGTGAAGCTGATGGTAATGAGAAATGCTGGTGGCCTGTCCCTCCAGGAGAGATCATAGCTCTGACTGAGGGTGGAATTGGGGGATCCTCTTGGAAACTTCTGCCCACAGTTGAGCTTCTGTCAGTGAAATGATACCCTGAGAAAGAGTCATGGAAAAAATACCACAGGCCCTCATTTTGCCCAAGATTTAGCATGTTTTATTGCTTAATTATTATTATTTTTTAATGTGCTGTAATTCCTTAGAATAATCACCATATACAATAAATAGCACTTTTAAAATACTTTTCACTAATTATGATTATGTTACTGGAGAGACACTTCACGCAGTTATTCATGCTGTCTGCTAGGAACTTGTCCCTCCTAAAATTTCTTGTGTAAACTATCTTTTAAAGATTTCGTTACTAGGAAAAACAGGATACCTGATCAAGGTATGTTTAACCCATGTGTGCTTTGGGATTATTTAAAATGTTTCTCTTAGTAAAAGCAAATTATATATATTTAAATGATAGAGTTTCTAATAGAGTAATGATAAAAGTCTTACTAAGCTGTTGTATCAGTTTTCTATGACTGTAACAAGTTACCACAATGTTAGTGCCTTAAAGTAGCACAGATATATTACTTAGTATCAGGAACTCAGCTGAGCTGGAATTGGGAGCTAAGCTGCTAGTTGTTGTCTGGAGTAGCTGATTAAAGCAATGAGCCAAGAATGAAAATTTAGCCTTTAATATCTTACATGTAAGACGTATACATAAGAGGCTAAAACTGGAGGAAACTTCTTGTCCCATTTTCTCCGTGGAATTTTGTGTCAGTCGAGGTGAGAACAATCAGTGCTGTCATGGGCATCATCTCACTGTTGAAAGAGCCTGAGAAAATGGATGCAGCAGTTAATCAACCTTGGATCTGGGGAGCTTAAAAGTAGGAAAACACTAAGTGCCAAGTTTATGTGGAAAAAAATAAACCTGCAAGATGTCTCCAACCTCCCCAGCTTTAGAAAGCCTAGGTAGAGGTGCCTGAAGAATACCTTTGCACAAGGTCTCAAAGAGAGCTAGCACTGAAGGCAATTCAACTAGGAATGCAAATATATAAAGAGCATGTAAAAGGACTTGAGTCCTTTACTGCAACTCCCTTCGGAGATTGAAAGTGCTGGCTGTGCACACAGCCTGCTTTGGGGAGGACGACTTTTCCTAGGATGCCTGCCTAGTAAAACCTTTGAATTGCCTAGAGTCAGTCCTGAAAAATCACACGTAGATTTTTTTGCTACTGCCGGACTCCTAGTTATGGTTCTGTAGATCTGAAGTCCAAAACTGATTTTCTGCTCTAAGATGAAGGGATCAGCTGAGTTGTGTTTCCTTTAGAAAACTTTAGGAAGTCATCCGGTTTCTTTTCTAGCTTCTAGAGACCACCCACATTCCTAGACTCATGGCTTCTCCTTCCTTTATCAAAGCCGAATCCAGCTTTCTGACATTGAATCATTCTAACCTTGCTTGCATCACCACTTCTTTAATTTTGGCTCTCCCACTTTCCTTTTCTACTTTAAAGATACCTGTAATTACAATCAGCCCACCTGCATCATCCCAGCATCTTTATTGTACTCATCTGATTAGCAGTCTTACTCATGTCTACAACCTCAGCTCCCCTTCACCATGAACTTTTACATATTCATAGATTTCTGTGATTGGAGCCATTATTTTCCTACCATATTTGCTTATCTCATAAACCATTTAACTGTCCCTCAATCCTCCAAAAATTATATAGCCAGACCATTTACTCAAGTTTCTTGTATCATCACCCACATGAGGTTTCTGTTCTTTATTTAAGCCTCATATAAATCTTCAAATGAAGCAAATGTCTGTCTTGCGAGTAATTATAGTCTCTTGTGTCATATGGCTTTCCCTTTCTTACCTCCTGCTCCTAAATTGCACCTCTGTGAACAGATCTTTAGACTCTCTTGGTGATTACTCATACTCTCAAAGCCTGATGTTTACTTCCATCCTAACATGGTTGCTTATCCTAAGAAATTATGTCAACTCCAATTTTGCCTCAGATTAAATATAGCACTGGTCATTTGACAGAATTTTGAAAAGACACAGTTCAAGAAAGGAAAATGCACAAATTCGCTGTATGTCTGTGTGTTGGACAGTGGAAAAAATAATTAGCCTTCCAATTCAAAGACAGTGAATAAAGACAAATAAATTATGTGCGGGGACCTTCCGCAGAAAGGGAAGGCAGCGGGATTGCCCCCGACTGAACCGGGAGATCTCGGAGAAAGGCAAATCTTGAACTGCCCGCCCCGAAGTCCCCTGGCTCATGGAGGGGACAATCAGATGCGACAGGGGTTCCATCAAAGTAGTTCCGCTTTATTGAAGAAGATCCACAGCTGTTATAGCCAAGTGAAGGGGGTTTTGCACGGGACTTCCTATAGATTACACCAATCAAGCTAAAGGCCAAGCAATCATTCACGAGCGCAGAAACCAAGGGAACCAATCAGAAATTTTGACCATCAATTAACAATTTAGATCACACCCTGTTTCTTCCTGTAGGCGCCATCTTAGCTCCAAGCTGAAACAATGTGCTTAAGCTTCTTTATGCTTGCAACGGTCCTCTTTCAATTCAGAGCCCCACAATTATGTGTATGCAGTGTTGTTGGAGGTGTTTACTTTTCCTTTGGACACCGGTGGGGTGTGTAGTGATAGCCCTTTCATTCATGATAACTGGTAATTTGTATTTTCTCTGCCTCTATATCTCTCAATCTTTCTCTTTTTCCCTCTCTCCAGTCCCTGACCCCATCCTAGCCCTGCCCACCGCAACAGGACTCTGTTTATTTTTTTGTCTGTTGCATCAATCTGTAGAAGTATATCAGTTTATTAATCTTTTCAATGAAATATAATTGTTTTCTTTAATTTTCTCTTATTTTTCTTGTTTCAATTTTATTTATTCTTACTCTCATTTGTATTATTTCCTTTGCCCTGTTTGTTTTGCATGTATGTTTTCTGATTGTTTTTCTAGTTTGTGAAATAGAAAGCTTAAATTATTAATTTTATAGTTTTCCTCTTCATATGTATTACTACGTGTGTGTGTATATATATATATATACATGTGTATATGTATTTTTCTCTAAAGAATAATTTAAATACATTCTACAACTTTTTGACTTTTTGGTTCATGTAAGTGATTTATTTTCAAAATATTTTGTTATATTAAAAATATTTTTTCTTTTGTTGGTTTTCAGCTCCATTTTATTATGGTCAGGAAACATGCTCTCAATAGTATCAATTATTTTAAATTTTACATATTTATTTAGTGGATCCGTATATAGTATACATTTGTGGTTGTTTCATGGGTGCTTAAAATATATATATATATATGGATTCTGCAGTCATTTTCTGTATTCTGTATATGTCATTAAGTAAAGTTAGTATTAATGAGGCTTCCCAGGTGGCTCAGTGGTAAAGAATCTGTCTGCCAATGCAAGAGACACAGATTTGATCCCTGATCCAGGAACATCTTCTGGAGGAGGAAATGCAGCCCACTCCAGTATTGTTGTCTGGGAACTCCAAAGGACAGAAGAGTCTGGCTTGTTGAACTACAGTCCACAGGGTCACAAAGAGTTGGACGCTAGCATACACGCAAACATATTCTGTCTTTAAGTAATATTATATCACATAATGGGGGCTTCCCAGGTAGCACTGGTGAAGAACTGACCTGCAAATACAGGAGAAGTAAGAGATGTGGGTTTGATCCTTGGGTTGGGAAGATTCTCTGGAGGAGGAAATGGTGACCCACTCCAATATTCTTGTGTGAAGAATCCCATGGATGGGGAACCTGGCAGATTGTAGTCCATAGAGTTGCAAGAGTTGGACAAGACGCAACTTAGCACAGCGTGTATCATACAGTATAAAATGTAAGAATATATGATAGTATGATTCATCCCTCTAATCGTGGGATTATCATCCCAAACATCTGAAAAATTAAAAAATGTCTAAACAAGACTAAAAACACAATAAAATAAAAGTAAATAATTTAAAATAATAGGAAAAACTGTCTAAATAATTTAAGATTTATTTATAAACTGGTCAAGTAAATATATAAATATAATTAGATAAATCTTCATTAATAATTTAATAAATTTAATATATACACATAATGTATGCACTTTATTATATATATTCTGTTTCAAATTTTGCCCAGGCCAATATTAATGTGTCATATTTTGTTAAATGTTTAAAATAGTTCATAGGAGAAGTACTCCTTCATAATAAAAATATTACAATTAATAATTGGTAAAGTAGGTTTGATTTGTTTCCTTATTAGCTACGTTATTGTTGTTCAGTCACTAAGTCACGTCAACATGGCACCATATCACAACACCATGAACTGAAGAACACCAGGCTTCCGTGTTCTTAATTATCTCCATAAGTTTAATCAGTTCATGCCCACTGAGTCAATGATGTCATCCTGCCAGCTCATCTTTTGTTGACCCTTTTTCTCCTGCCCTCAGTCTTTCCCAGCGTTAGGGCCATTTCTAATGAATCGGCTCTTCCCTTCAAGTGGGCAATGTATTGGTACTTCAACTTCAGCACCAGTCCTTCCAATGAATATTCAGGGTTGATTTCCTTTAGAATTGACTGGCTTGATCTCCTTGAAATCCAGGGGATTCTCAAGAGTCTTCTCCAACACCACAGTTGGAAAGTGTCAATTATTCAGTGCTTCTAACTCAACTGACTAGAAAAGAAAAGTAACACTTGGTGGTCTTCAAGATTTGCAAAATAATGAAGAAAAAACACTTGCATGGAGACTACAGGCAGAGTTGTATTGAAATGGACATTTAACCACTGGCACATGCACAGACTAATGAGTTTATAGGGAATAGTTTTTAATAAAAAAGACCATCTTACTTAAACAGTATGTAGCAGAAGAACATTATATTAAGACTACCAGTAATCTACAGTGTTATGGAAGGAAAATTGGAGTTCATTCTTCAAAGCTATGATTTAACTCTTGACTTACAGAAGTTGCTAGAGTTTTCAACAGGTTCTAAGAAAGTAGATATAGGAGAGTTGATATCAGAATTCTATTTGTAGTATTCTCAGTTCATTTTATAATTTTGTGTATATGTTCATGCCAGTGTTTGAATGTGACTGTGAGCTTCCATGAGCTATGATGTGTATTTGTCATCAGTATGTTAGTTGACTATCTTGTTTTGCTAAGTATTATACACATATACATTTCTGTTAAGTTAAATATTTTAAAGAATTTTTGTTTCAAATTATTTTTATAAGCATATATCTTTTTTAATTTGATTGCATAACATTTTATAAGCTGTATAGTTTGCATAAATTTACCAATTTGAGTTCTTGAGTGATGCGTATATATTAACAGTCAAAAAGCAGTGTAGGCTGAAATAGTCTAAGTTTAAGTCTGTCTGAGAAATGAGATCAATTGCTTGGGTAGGATATCCTCCAGTTTTGGGAGGAGGTTCACGTCAACATGGCACCATATCACAACACCATGAACTGAAGAACACCAGGCTTCCGTGTTCTTAATTATCTCCATAAGTTTAATCAGTTCATGCCCACTGAGTCAATGATGTCATCCTGCCAGCTCATCTTTTGTTGACCCTTTTTCTCCTGCCCTCAGTCTTTCCCAGCGTTAGGGCCTTTTCTAATGAATCGGCTCTTCCCTTCAAGTGGGCAATGTATTGGTACTTCAACTTCAGCACCAGTCCTTCCAATGAATATTCAGGGTTGATTTCCTTTAGAATTGACTGGCTTGATCTCCTTGAAATCCAGGGGATTCTCAAGAGTCTTCTCCAACACCACAGTTGGAAAGTGTCAATTATTCAGTGCTTCTAACTCAACTGACTAGAAAAGAAAAGTAACACTTGGTGGTCTTCAAGATTTGCAAAATAATGAAGAAAAAACACTTGCATGGAGACTACAGGCAGAGTTGTATTGAAATGGACATTTAACCACTGGCACATGCACAGACTAATGAGTTTATAGGGAATAGTTTTTAATAAAAAAGACCATCTTACTTAAACAGTATGTAGCAGAAGAACATTATATTAAGACTACCAGTAATCTACAGTGTTATGGAAGGAAAATTGGAGTTCATTCTTCAAAGCTATGATTTAACTCTTGACTTACAGAAGTTGCTAGAGTTTTCAACAGGTTCTAAGAAAGTAGATATAGGAGAGTTGATATCAGAATTCTATTTGTAGTATTCTCAGTTCATTTTATAATTTTGTGTATATGTTCATGCCAGTGTTTGAATGTGACTGTGAGCTTCCATGAGCTATGATGTGTATTTGTCATCAGTATGTTAGTTGACTATCTTGTTTTGCTAAGTATTATACACATATACATTTCTGTTAAGTTAAATATTTTAAAGAATTTTTGTTTCAAATTATTTTTATAAGCATATATCTTTTTTAATTTGATTGCATAACATTTTATAAGCTGTATAGTTTGCATAAATTTACCAATTTGAGTTCTTGAGTGATGCGTATATATTAACAGTCAAAAAGCAGTGTAGGCTGAAATAGTCTAAGTTTAAGTCTGTCTGAGAAATGAGATCAATTGCTTGGGTAGGATATCCTCCAGTTTTGGGAGGAGGTTCACACAATAGGCACAACTATAGCTCAGGATTGTTTCTAAATGGACAACAAAAATGAGGGAATTAAAGTGATTTTAATGAGTATTTCTCTATCCTGATGAATTATGCTTCTTTCTTTTAGAAGTTTATTTCAGTCTAAGTAACTGAGATTAATGACGATCCACCATCAGCCATCTGTTCTCACTTGCTTTCACCAGAACATCCTAAACTATATTGAACATTTTTCAAAACATTTTACATTGTTCATGTTTTAGCTTTTATTTCTGGTAGCATACTTTTTAAAATCATGTAGGGTTCTTGTTCTCCATCAATAAAACATCAAAAATAGTAAGAATCATTCTATTTATTCTGCCAGTATTATTCATTAAATATTTTGAAAATATTAAAATTGCTTCTCTGATAGATCAGTCATGAATTCTTTAGTCAAAAGGTTTAGAGAAAATAGGAGCACAATGCTGTGATCTTTGAGCAAGTCTAACACATGATAGTTGTGAAAATAAAGATAAGTACATGCAAATATACATACTGATCTATGTACATGAATTCTGATTGCTATAACAAATTAAAAAACTTAGTTTAAATGAATGCAAATTTACAATCTTAGAATTATGGGGTCAGAATTCCAGCATAGGTCTTACTTCGCTAAAACCAGTGCATCAGCAGGGTTGTATTTCTTGCTGGAAGAAATAATGGGAAGAATGTACAAGATAATCCACTTCCTACCTTTCGGGGTCAGACCCCTTCCAAGGCATAGGCTTACTTCGCCAGTGTTTGAATGTGACTTCCATGAGCTATGATGTGTATTTGTCATCAGTATGTTAGTTGACTATCTTGTTTTGCTAAGTATTATACACATATACATTTCTGTTAAGTTAAATATTTTAAAGAATTTTTGTTTCAAATTATTTTTATAAGCATATATCTTTTTTAATTTGATTGCATAACATTTTATAAGCTGTATAGTTTGCATAAATTTACCAATTTGAGTTCTTGAGTGATGCGTATATATTAACAGTCAAAAAGCAGTGTAGGCTGAAATAGTCTAAGTTTAAGTCTGTCTGAGAAATGAGATCAATTGCTTGGGTAGGATATCCTCCAGTTTTGGGAGGAGGTTCACACAATAGGCACAACTATAGCTCAGGATTGTTTCTAAATGGACAACAAAAATGAGGGAATTAAAGTGATTTTAATGAGTATTTCTCTATCCTGATGAATTATGCTTCTTTCTTTTAGAAGTTTATTTCAGTCTAAGTAACTGAGATTAATGACGATCCACCATCAGCCATCTGTTCTCACTTGCTTTCACCAGAACATCCTAAACTATATTGAACATTTTTCAAAACATTTTACATTGTTCATGTTTTAGCTTTTATTTCTGGTAGCATACTTTTTAAAATCATGTAGGGTTCTTGTTCTCCATCAATAAAACATCAAAAATAGTAAGAATCATTCTATTTATTCTGCCAGTATTATTCATTAAATATTTTGAAAATATTAAAATTGCTTCTCTGATAGATCAGTCATGAATTCTTTAGTCAAAAGGTTTAGAGAAAATAGGAGCACAATGCTGTGATCTTTGAGCAAGTCTAACACATGATAGTTGTGAAAATAAAGATAAGTACATGCAAATATACATACTGATCTATGTACATGAATTCTGATTGCTATAACAAATTAAAAAACTTAGTTTAAATGAATGCAAATTTACAATCTTAGAATTATGGGGTCAGAATTCCAGCATAGGTCTTACTTCGCTAAAACCAGTGCATCAGCAGGGTTGTATTTCTTGCTGGAAGAAATAATGGGAAGAATGTACAAGATAATCCACTTCCCTACCTTTCTCAGCTTGTAGAGACCACCTGCATCCTTTGACTTGTGGTCCTGCCTTCATCTCCAAAGTCAGGAATCGTGGTCATAGTCCTTTTCATGCTGCTGTCTTGCTTGGTCTCTATAAGTTGGAAAGATCCTTGGCTTTTTAAGGGCTCATAGTAGATTGCACTTACCTAAGACATTCATGATAATCTTCCATCTATAACTATTTAAGCTTAATTATTTCTCAGAATCCCTTATGCCATCAAGTTAACATATAGAATATCTCTGAGGATTAGAGTTGAGACTTTGGAGGTTCCATTATTCTATATAAATTGCTAAGTGTGAGACCTATTTAATAATATCAAAGCTTATTTAATTCTAATGTGAAAAATAACAGGTGCTCTTTTTTTAGGCTTAAGGTATGTAGTTAATATTTTCAATGTAATATTAAGCATATATTTATTGACAAACTATGAAAAATTAAAAGGAAAACTAAAAGGAAATATTTATAAATTTATATTTATTAAAATTGAGAATTTTGGTCACTGGAAAGCATTATTAGACGAAAAGGCAAACAAGGACTGATATCCAGACTATATGTAGTATACCTACACATCAATAAAAAATTATCAAAAGATGCAGTAGAGAAAAAAGCAAAACAGTTGAATTTTCACTTCATCAAGAATAAATATAAAATATGTGTTAGTGTCTGTAATGAATCTTAATGCTTTGCTTTTTTAAACTTCTGATACTGACTTTTATAAAAGTGTGAGATGACTGAGACGCTGATGTACAGCTTATAGAAGTAGAAATTGGTGCAACCACTTTGGAAAACCGTATAGCATTTATACTAAAGCTAAATATATGTTTTACTTATAACCCATTCATTCCCTTCCTAGATATATATGTAATAACACAGGTACCAGTATCCACTAAAAACAACCTCTATCAATACTAAGATAAATTGTGATATATTAATATAGTAGAACATTAAACTCAGTAAAAAGTAACCAACAAGTAACCAACTAGTACTACATGCAACAACATGGGTCAGTCCAGATAAAATCTGAAGAACAAAAAACTTATACAGAACAGTATATAGTATATAATTGTACCCATATAAAGTTGAAAAACAAGTGTAAATCTCTGGTGATAGAAGTCAGATGTCTCCTGTTTGTGGTTTATAGACTATAATATGAAATGAGGGAAGCCTTTGTTGAAAACTTCATATATCTTGGTCTGGGGTGGTAGTTACATAGGATATTTATATGTAAAATCTTATCAAACTCTATTATTACATCAATCATTTTACTCCATGAATAAAATAGTTAAAAATATAGTATTTCTTCATGAATATATATATAGTTAAAAATATAAAGAATCACCTGGAGTGGTATTTGTTTGCTTATTAAAGGCAGTTTCTAGAGTTTCTGATTCAAGTAAGCATGTATGAATACAAAGTCTGAGTGTTTTTTGGAGAGTCTCCAGTAATTCTAACCAACAGTTTGGATAGAGAGCCACTTTCATAAAAATGACTGGAGTACCAAGATGTAGTGAGACTACTTAAAGACTAAGTGGCCAGCAATTTGGCCAGGAGAACAAAAGTAATAGGGTGCAAAAGCTACAGGAGTAAACACACTTTGAAATCAACAGCCAATCCTGGATAAGGAGATAATGGCCATAGTTGCTGGTCCCACAATGGGAAAGTTTCCAAAAAGCCCAGACCATCTGAGGTGGCCAGATTTCCAGTAGCTGAAGGATCCAAGCATGCATGATTAGGCTCCCAGTTGTTGCTTTCTACTTGTCTTATAGATATCCTTCTAAAAATGTACAATTAGAGAAATAAATATCTTGAACGACAAGGTCATGTATAATCTTTTGTCCTTTTTAACTTTTATCTCCTCCCTCATTTACAAACCTTCTCTGCTGCCATAAATTCCAATCTCTGTCTTCAAGACAGTGACTATTATTGCTCCTCATAAAGGAATCAGATTTTAATGCAATTGTGTCATAAGGAAAGCAATAGTATAAACTGTTATGGGCTTCCCAGGTGGTTCAGCTGTAAATTATCTGCCTACCAATGCAGAAGAGGCAAAATTGGCTCCTTGGCCCAGGAAATGATATATAAATTGACTTCCAGTATACTACATCCTGCAACAACATGGGTCAGTCCAGATAAAATCTGAAGAACAAAAAACTTATACAGAACAGTATATAGTATATAATTGTACCCATATAAAGTTGAAAAACAAGTGTAAATCTCTGGTGATAGAAGTCAGATGTCTCCTGTTTGTGGTTTATAGACTATAATATGAAATGAGGGAAGCCTTTGTTGAAAACTTCATATATCTTGGTCTGGGGTGGTAGTTACATAGGATATTTATATGTAAAATCTTATCAAACTCTATTATTACATCAATCATTTTACTCCATGAATAAAATAGTTAAAAATATAGTATTTCTTCATGAATATATATATAGTTAAAAATATAAAGAATCACCTGGAGTGGTATTTGTTTGCTTATTAAAGGCAGTTTCTAGAGTTTCTGATTCAAGTAAGCATGTATGAATACAAAGTCTGAGTGTTTTTTGGAGAGTCTCCAGTAATTCTAACCAACAGTTTGGATAGAGAGCCACTTTCATAAAAATGACTGGAGTACCAAGATGTAGTGAGACTACTTAAAGACTAAGTGGCCAGCAATTTGGCCAGGAGAACAAAAGTAATAGGGTGCAAAAGCTACAGGAGTAAACACACTTTGAAATCAACAGCCAATCCTGGATAAGGAGATAATGGCCATAGTTGCTGGTCCCACAATGGGAAAGTTTCCAAAAAGCCCAGACCATCTGAGGTGGCCAGATTTCCAGTAGCTGAAGGATCCAAGCATGCATGATTAGGCTCCCAGTTGTTGCTTTCTACTTGTCTTATAGATATCCTTCTAAAAATGTACAATTAGAGAAATAAATATCTTGAACGACAAGGTCATGTATAATCTTTTGTCCTTTTTAACTTTTATCTCCTCCCTCATTTACAAACCTTCTCTGCTGCCATAAATTCCAATCTCTGTCTTCAAGACAGTGACTATTATTGCTCCTCATAAAGGAATCAGATTTTAATGCAATTGTGTCATAAGGAAAGCAATAGTATAAACTGTTATGGGCTTCCCAGGTGGTTCAGCTGTAAATTATCTGCCTACCAATGCAGAAGAGGCAAAAGCTGCAGGGAGTGAAGGTTCAATCCCTGGGTTGGGACAATCCCCTTGAGAAGGGTATGGCAACCCATGTATTTTGGCCTGTAGAATCACATGAACAGAGGAGCCTGACAGGTTACAGTCCATAGGTTGCAAAGAGTCGAATGTGACTGAAGCAACTGAACACACACACCTGCATGTGCACACACAAACTCAAACTATAATACAGTTTTCTAACTTTGTAATTCCCAAACTGCTCTTTTCCATTCAGTCTGTCTTACCCTGGATGAGAAGTGCCAAATTCTCTAAAGAGGAAAGTGTTGTCCTCGCTTAGCTACTCAGTTCTTTAACTATTAAAAAATAATATCGAACAGTCACTTTAGATATTGTTTCCAAGTATTATAGTAGTCGTAGAGGAGCAAAAGTGAACAAGCTTACATTCTTGATATAACAGAAAATACAATGTTAGTGGTATTTTTATACTCATGCTGCACAAAGGAAGAATACTAGAACACTGCAAATTTCCTTCCTACTCATATGTTAAACTGATCAATTTTATTAGCTAGATATAGAACATTACATAAGATATTATGGCTATTTTATGCATTTGGTGATAGATAGTGACATATATTCTGTTTTAAATGATTCTCTTTTAATTTCAAATCTCTCACCCACCTGGGATAATTTCCTCTCTGTCTTTGTATTTCCAAAAATACAGAGGTACTACTGATGAATTATCTCACTTTATCTTTGTCTGAAAAGACTTTTACATCTCATTCAGTTTTAATTAAATGTTATTTGGTAGAGAAACAGGGATAGCAAGTATTTTCTTTACTAAGAAAAATGTCATTATATTAATTCTGGCTTTCATTGTTCCTTCTAAAATATCAAATTTCAATGCAGTCGTTACTTATTTGAGTGAATCCAGCTACCTTGTACTGATTTTTAAATTTGCAACCTGTCTGTAAATGATAAGCTCCTCATAAAGGAATCAGATTTTAATGCAATTGTGTCATAAGGAAAGCAATAGTATAAACTGTTATGGGCTTCCCAGGTGGTTCAGCTGTAAATTATCTGCCTACCAATGCAGAAGAGGCAAAAGCTGCAGGGAGTGAAGGTTCAATCCCTGGGTTGGGACAATCCCCTTGAGAAGGGTATGGCAACCCATGTATTTTGGCCTGTAGAATCACATGAACAGAGGAGCCTGACAGGTTACAGTCCATAGGTTGCAAAGAGTCGAATGTGACTGAAGCAACTGAACACACACACCTGCATGTGCACACACAAACTCAAACTATAATACAGTTTTCTAACTTTGTAATTCCCAAACTGCTCTTTTCCATTCAGTCTGTCTTACCCTGGATGAGAAGTGCCAAATTCTCTAAAGAGGAAAGTGTTGTCCTCGCTTAGCTACTCAGTTCTTTAACTATTAAAAAATAATATCGAACAGTCACTTTAGATATTGTTTCCAAGTATTATAGTAGTCGTAGAGGAGCAAAAGTGAACAAGCTTACATTCTTGATATAACAGAAAATACAATGTTAGTGGTATTTTTATACTCATGCTGCACAAAGGAAGAATACTAGAACACTGCAAATTTCCTTCCTACTCATATGTTAAACTGATCAATTTTATTAGCTAGATATAGAACATTACATAAGATATTATGGCTATTTTATGCATTTGGTGATAGATAGTGACATATATTCTGTTTTAAATGATTCTCTTTTAATTTCAAATCTCTCACCCACCTGGGATAATTTCCTCTCTGTCTTTGTATTTCCAAAAATACAGAGGTACTACTGATGAATTATCTCACTTTATCTTTGTCTGAAAAGACTTTTACATCTCATTCAGTTTTAATTAAATGTTATTTGGTAGAGAAACAGGGATAGCAAGTATTTTCTTTACTAAGAAAAATGTCATTATATTAATTCTGGCTTTCATTGTTCCTTCTAAAATATCAAATTTCAATGCAGTCGTTACTTATTTGAGTGAATCCAGCTACCTTGTACTGATTTTTAAATTTGCAACCTGTCTGTAATTTTCAGAAGTATTTCTTCATATATGCATATTGCTGCCTAGTGTTTTAGGGATTCTTGAATCTATAACTCTGTGTTTCACGCTCTTTTATGTTTCCATTATTTAGGTTATGTTTTACTTATTGTTTGGTGCTCTTTTCCTAGTAACCAGTTACTTCCCCCAGTGTTCTGGTAGAGCTGGTGGGGTTGCATCATTTTCTTTGATTAAACCATAACAACAAAAGATTAATTTATATATATAAGAACTTGACAAGAATTTACATATGCAAACATATCTGTGTGCTGTGCTCAGTTGTGTCCAACCCTTTGCAACCCATGAACTGTAGCCTGGCAGGCTCCTCTGTCCATGGAGATTCTCCAGGAGTGGGTTGCTATGCCCTCTTCCAGGGGATCTTCCCGACCCAGAGATCAAACCCAGGTCTCCCACATTGCAGGTGGATTCTTTACCGTCTGAGCCACCAGGAAAGTCCAAGCATATCTATAGCTATCACCTAATAAAGACAGTGATTGAACATTTATAATACCTTGGTAGGTTTTTTCCTGCACCCTCCCTTTCAAAAATAACAGTGGATAGTTTTTCTACTAGTCATCTTAAACTAATTTTGCCCTAGATTGATTTCTATTTTTGACTGGTGCTTAGATCAAATAAACAGTTGTCTTAACTACTTTTGAGAGGATGTGAAATGTTTATTTGAAACTCTATATTTTGATTTGGTTTCCAAATGAAATATTGATAACTTGTTTCTATCTACTATTTACTACTAAAGTCTTTTGTTTTTTTCAGTCATTTTAATTGGCTTTTTTTTAATAGCATCTAAGTTCTTTATCAACATACCATCTTTATCCCCATGTTCTTATTATGTGATTCATGCAAAACAGTTACCTTACCATTAATATGCTAAGAGAATAGCCAAATCAACAAGGTACTTACTACCTTTTTAAAAACTGTGGGTAGTTTCAGGTAAGAAGAAGGAACAAGAGGAGGAAATGGAGGAGGAAGGGGAAGAGGAAAGAAAGGGTACAAGAAACAGAAAGAAAAGAGGGAAAAGAAGGAGAATAAGCTTAAGTAGGGAGAAGGGTTAGAGGAGAATATGGAGCAGAAGAAATCACAAAAAAAGGATGGAATGTAGAGAGCCTTTCATATGAGAATTAGCTCCTTTAGGGATTCTTGAATCTATATCGTTACGCTCTTTTATGTTTCCATTATTTAGGTTATGTTTTACTTATTGTTTGGTGCTCTTTTCCTAGTAACCAGTTACTTCCCCCAGTGTTCTGGTAGAGCTGGTGGGGTTGCATCATTTTCTTTGATTAAACCATAACAACAAAAGATTAATTTATATATATAAGAACTTGACAAGAATTTACATATGCAAACATATCTGTGTGCTGTGCTCAGTTGTGTCCAACCCTTTGCAACCCATGAACTGTAGCCTGGCAGGCTCCTCTGTCCATGGAGATTCTCCAGGAGTGGGTTGCTATGCCCTCTTCCAGGGGATCTTCCCGACCCAGAGATCAAACCCAGGTCTCCCACATTGCAGGTGGATTCTTTACCGTCTGAGCCACCAGGAAAGTCCAAGCATATCTATAGCTATCACCTAATAAAGACAGTGATTGAACATTTATAATACCTTGGTAGGTTTTTTCCTGCACCCTCCCTTTCAAAAATAACAGTGGATAGTTTTTCTACTAGTCATCTTAAACTAATTTTGCCCTAGATTGATTTCTATTTTTGACTGGTGCTTAGATCAAATAAACAGTTGTCTTAACTACTTTTGAGAGGATGTGAAATGTTTATTTGAAACTCTATATTTTGATTTGGTTTCCAAATGAAATATTGATAACTTGTTTCTATCTACTATTTACTACTAAAGTCTTTTGTTTTTTTCAGTCATTTTAATTGGCTTTTTTTTAATAGCATCTAAGTTCTTTATCAACATACCATCTTTATCCCCATGTTCTTATTATGTGATTCATGCAAAACAGTTACCTTACCATTAATATGCTAAGAGAATAGCCAAATCAACAAGGTACTTACTACCTTTTTAAAAACTGTGGGTAGTTTCAGGTAAGAAGAAGGAACAAGAGGAGGAAATGGAGGAGGAAGGGGAAGAGGAAAGAAAGGGTACAAGAAACAGAAAGAAAAGAGGGAAAAGAAGGAGAATAAGCTTAAGTAGGGAGAAGGGTTAGAGGAGAATATGGAGCAGAAGAAATCACATACAAGTAAAAGGGGAAGAAGGAGTAGAAGAACATGTGATTATGTAGAGAGCCTTTCATATGAGAATTAGCTCCTTTACATAGCCCATCATTATGATAAAAGCATATATATTCCACAATTTTGATATTACAAAGATAATGAAAAATTTATAATTAAAATTTGAATGACTTTTTCTTTGGAAAATTGATTAACATGTTAAATTGTTCATTTTTTAGAGATGAATAGCATTTATCATCAGTTATTTTGTTATTGCTTTCTGGGTGGAATTATTGAGACATTGCCAAGTCAGTCACTAGTTTTAAATGTGCAATAGCTGGCACATTTTGGAAGTTTACAAACTTAGGAAAAATAATTCAGGTGCAGCGTTATAAGTCAGGGAAACAAGAATAATAAAAAAATGGATGATCACTATGTAAGATTATTTTTTCCATGTTGGAAAAACCTAACATCTAAAAAATTTTAAAATGTAAGAATTTTTTTTCATGAAATGTCTAGTCTCACATAGACACATACATTTTAACAGTAATTCAGTTTATGAAATACAAATTTTTCTTATATTATAAAAGTTTTTTTATAATATATTATAGACACATCCATATCACTATATTCCTTTCATATCACTTTTATTTCCTATTTTCACATTCTTATAGCCCACAGAAAATTCTAAGCCCTTCTTGGCTATACTAATTCTAAAGATTAATTAAGTTACTCAACTATTTACTCCAAACTCTTCCAGAAATATGCTGATAACAGTTAAACAATATTTTAAAAATTAATATAAAAATATAAATTGTTAAAATGTATTACTTAAAATATATTAGTATAGTTTCAAAAATTATTTAACACAAATATTAAAAAAATAATTTGGTTCACTTATCCTCAAAACTTGTATTAGTATTTTGAATAAAATCATCATGTTCCACCTAAGTTCCATGTTCCATATAAGTTGTCACTTTAACTTAATTCAACTTAAAGTAGAAAAACAAAGTCTGTAAGTTATTTTACATAGTGCTAATTTAAAAGCCAACTTTTTAAAACTCCAATGTGATTTGTAATATATTGAAAATATTTGCTATTGAAAGCATTTTTTAAATGATGAAACCTTGAATGCCTTTAATTGATTAGAATTCTATCTCCTCCATACACAGCAGATAAATAATTGTGTAAGCCATTTTTGATAGCACGAAGCCAAGATTAGCAAAAGAAAATCAGGATGGTAATAAACCTATAGATGATACTCTTAAATTTAGGGAAGATTATAAAAAAACCAGTCCTTTTCTTCCTAATTCTTTAAATATTCACTGCAGCAATTTTTAAACTTATTATTGCTTACTACAATCAATTATTTACCCTTTACTGTGTTTTCATCTTTTTAAAGTATCTCTTAAAAATTCTTAAAATAATTACTCAGCATTTGTTATTTTAGCGTGTTTTGGGCTTTATATTATATATACTAGGGGTTCCCCCCACCCACAAAGAAATGAATACATCTTTATAAGGTACAGAAAACCAAAATGCGTGCTTCCCCTGGTGGTCCAGTGGGTAAGGACACCGCCTTGCAGTGCAAGGGCCGCCAGTTCGAGCCCTGGCCTGGGAAGATCCCACGTGCCGCGGAGCTGCTGGACCGATGTGTCTAATTACCGAGCTGGAGCTCTGGAGCGCATGCGCCCAGAGCTGGCGCTCTGCAACGACAGACGCCACTGCGAAGGGAGGCCCACAGAAGCCAAAGAACAAAGACGGATGAACATAGAGAAACGAAAGACCAATAGAAGTGGCCCGCCTGCTCCCCTCCCTCCCCAACCCGACCCCCACCCAAAATAAAGAAAGAAAGAAATCTTTAAAAAAAAAAAAAAAGAAAGAAAACCAAAATGCTATTTTTCTCTTAATAGTATATCTAGAAATATTGATTTAATGAATAATCTTCACAATACTGTAAGAGTAATGCTCCATAAAGTCATTTGACTCCGTAAAGTCAAACTAAAGTGGTGACTGTAGCATTGCCACAATGAGATGCCAATATTCATATGGAAAGCTAACAGTCACATGAAAAGCCCTTTTAGAGTCAAGGCTGCCATCTTCACCAATAAAATTTGGGTTTATTCTGTGTCTGCAGTGCTAATTAAAACCTTTTCCAATGTGATTTGTAATATATTGAAAATATTTGCTATTGAAAGCATTTTTTAAATGATGAAACCTTGAATGCCTTTAATTGATTAGAATTCTATCTCCTCCATACACAGCAGATAAATAATTGTGTAAGCCATTTTTGATAGCACGAAGCCAAGATTAGCAAAAGAAAATCAGGATGGTAATAAACCTATAGATGATACTCTTAAATTTAGGGAAGATTATAAAAAAACCAGTCCTTTTCTTCCTAATTCTTTAAATATTCACTGCAGCAATTTTTAAACTTATTATTGCTTACTACAATCAATTATTTACCCTTTACTGTGTTTTCATCTTTTTAAAGTATCTCTTAAAAATTCTTAAAATAATTACTCAGCATTTGTTATTTTAGCGTGTTTTGGGCTTTATATTATATATACTAGGGGTTCCCCCCACCCACAAAGAAATGAATACATCTTTATAAGGTACAGAAAACCAAAATGCGTGCTTCCCCTGGTGGTCCAGTGGGTAAGGACACCGCCTTGCAGTGCAAGGGCCGCCAGTTCGAGCCCTGGCCTGGGAAGATCCCACGTGCCGCGGAGCTGCTGGACCGATGTGTCTAATTACCGAGCTGGAGCTCTGGAGCGCATGCGCCCAGAGCTGGCGCTCTGCAACGACAGACGCCACTGCGAAGGGAGGCCCACAGAAGCCAAAGAACAAAGACGGATGAACATAGAGAAACGAAAGACCAATAGAAGTGGCCCGCCTGCTCCCCTCCCTCCCCAACCCGACCCCCACCCAAAATAAAGAAAGAAAGAAATCTTTAAAAAAAAAAAAAAAGAAAGAAAACCAAAATGCTATTTTTCTCTTAATAGTATATCTAGAAATATTGATTTAATGAATAATCTTCACAATACTGTAAGAGTAATGCTCCATAAAGTCATTTGACTCCGTAAAGTCAAACTAAAGTGGTGACTGTAGCATTGCCACAATGAGATGCCAATATTCATATGGAAAGCTAACAGTCACATGAAAAGCCCTTTTAGAGTCAAGGCTGCCATCTTCACCAATAAAATTTGGGTTTATTCTGTGTCTGCAGTACTGGATTCTCTTCAGAAGTCTACTTAGGAGAATTACCAACAATTACAGCATAAGCAAGAAAGAATGTTAAAATTCTTGTGAGTAAGCCATGTAAACAGCAGTTCGTTTGTTTTATAGAATCTCAAAGTGAGACAAGCCCATCATTTTCTTTCTTTTTTCTTTTTTTTTTTTTTTTAATAACGACTGGTTTGTTTTTTGAGGGAGGGGGCGGGTTGGGGAGGGAGGAGGCGGGCGGGCCACTTCTATAGGTCTGTCATTTATCAATTTTCATCCTTCTTTGTTCTTTGGCCCATATGGGCCTCCCATCGCAGTGGCCTCTGTTGTTGCAGAGCGCCGGTTCTGGGCGCATGCACTCCAGAGCTCCGGCTTGGCAATTGGACACATCGGTCCAGCTGCTCCACAGCACCTTGGATCTTCCCAGGCCAGGGATCGAACTGGCATCCCTTGCACTGCAAGGCGGTGTCCTTGCCCACTGGACCACCAGGGAAGTCCCCATCATTTTTTAATATGAGAATATTTTCTGTCCAAAAGTACTGCCTTGAATTAATATAGAACTGAAAACAGTATATAAAAGTAGAAAGCAAGGCTTCCCTGGTGGTCCAGTGGACACCGCCTTGCAGTGCAAGAGGCCCTGGTTGGATCCCTGGCCCGGGAAGACCCCACGTGACGTGGAGCGCCTGGCCCAATGTGTCCAACTGCCGAGCCGGAGCTCTGGAGTGCATGCGCCCAGAGCCGGTGCTCTGTGATGACAGAGGCCACTGTGGTGGGAGGCCCACACAGGCCAAAGGACAAAAATAAATAAATGAAAGAGCAATAGAAATGACCAAAAAAAAAAAAAAAGTAGAAAGCGTAAGGATGTAAACTCAACTTCAAAAAGCAAACTAAGTATATAAAAATAAAAGTGGTATTTGCATAATACTGTAAGAGTAATGCTCCATAAAGTCATTTGACTCCGTAAAGTCAAACTAAAGTGGTGACTGTAGCATTGCCACAATGAGATGCCAATATTCATATGGAAAGCTAACAGTCACATGAAAAGCCCTTTTAGAGTCAAGGCTGCCATCTTCACCAATAAAATTTGGGTTTATTCTGTGTCTGCAGTACTGGATTCTCTTCAGAAGTCTACTTAGGAGAATTACCAACAATTACAGCATAAGCAAGAAAGAATGTTAAAATTCTTGTGAGTAAGCCATGTAAACAGCAGTTCGTTTGTTTTATAGAATCTCAAAGTGAGACAAGCCCATCATTTTCTTTCTTTTTTCTTTTTTTTTTTTTTTTAATAACGACTGGTTTGTTTTTTGAGGAGGGGCGGGTTGGGGAGGGAGGAGGCGGCGGCCACTTCTATAGGTCTGTCATTTATCAATTTTCATCCTTCTTTGTTCTTTGGCCCATATGGGCCTCCCATCGCAGTGGCCTCTGTTGTTGCAGAGCGCCGGTTCTGGGCGCATGCACTCCAGAGCTCCGGCTTGGCAATTGGACACATCGGTCCAGCTGCTCCACAGCACCTTGGATCTTCCCAGGCCAGGGATCGAACTGGCATCCCTTGCACTGCAAGGCGGTGTCCTTGCCCACTGGACCACCAGGGAAGTCCCCATCATTTTTTAATATGAGAATATTTTCTGTCCAAAAGTACTGCCTTGAATTAATATAGAACTGAAAACAGTATATAAAAGTAGAAAGCAAGGCTTCCCTGGTGGTCCAGTGGACACCGCCTTGCAGTGCAAGAGGCCCTGGTTGGATCCCTGGCCCGGGAAGACCCCACGTGACGTGGAGCGCCTGGCCCAATGTGTCCAACTGCCGAGCCGGAGCTCTGGAGCGCATGCGCCCAGAGCCGGTGCTCTGTGATGACAGAGGCCACTGTGGTGGGAGGCCCACACAGGCCAAAGGACAAAAATAAATAAATGAAAGAGCAATAGAAATGACCAAAAAAAAAAAAAAAGTAGAAAGCGTAAGGATGTAAACTCAACTTCAAAAAGCAAACTAAGTATATAAAAAGTGGTATTTGCAAAACTAAAATGACTTTGCAGCATTATTTGTGAAAGTGATAAGACTGAACATAGCATAGTTTAAAAATTACTACAAGCAACTGAGCAATGTACAGTATTTCTAAGTGAGAAGGTTACTATTGAAATTCAATTTTTTATGTAACTATATTACAATATTAATGAAAAAATGATAATTTACAGTAACATGAGCATAGCATTCGTAAGACAATAAATCAGAAATTGTAGCAATAGTATATGAGGGTCTTATTTTTCACAGCACTATACTGCCAAATTAAATCTTGGATGGAAATTGATGTTCCATTTGATTCTATAATTATTGACTTGGCCATGAACTTGCTACTCACTGAAGATAGTTATCAATGATTGCCCAGCTGTTGCTGGCAGGTAGTAAGGCTTCTGGAAATTGAGCAAGAATTTCAACTTCTTACTGACAATTCTCTAAGTGAGTAAAGTAAAACTGGTAGTTGTTGGTATTTTGAGGCTTACTTATAACTACACAAATTTGGCCATGTACATGCAGTTGTTTAATGTTTGTAATTAAATACCATTAATTAAAATTTATGAAAAGACTATATTACTTAAAAATTTGAAGTTACCTGTTAGTCATATAATTTTCCTTATTATCTAAAAATCTATATTTTATTTATTTATTTTTATTATTTATTTTATTTTGGGCGGGGGTCGGGTTGGGGAGGGAACAGGCAGGCCACTTCTATTAGTCTTTCATTTATCTATTTTCATCTGTCAGCCACTCCGCGGTACATGGGATCTTCCCAGGCCAGGGATCAAACCGGCGTCCCTTGCACTGCAAGGCGATGTCCTTACCCACTGGACCACCAGGGGAAGCCCTAAAAATCTGTAATTTAAATGGTGGAAAAATTTTTAAGGCTCTATTTTGCCTATAAATTAATGTTAAATATTAATCAAGTAGTATAAACAAAGAATTATGGTAAAATTTTATATTTTACAATATGTATGTATGGTAGTGTTTACTACAGAAATATGCTTGTGTTTTCTGTAAAATGAAGTGAATTTTAAGCATTGCCAGAAAAAATAGGGTTAAATTCTAAATGCAAATGTACTCAATATATATTTGACAGCATTAGCTGTAAATTTGCTTTTATTATTTAAAACACATTTAAAATGTTATTTTGGTTTTAAGTCCTAAAATTATTAATTTGGTATAAATTCAATTTTTATGTAACTATATTACAATATTAATGAAAAATGATAATTTACAGTAACATGAGCATAGCATTCGTAAGACAATAAATCAGAAATTGTAGCAATAGTATATGAGGGTCTTATTTTTCACAGCACTATACTGCCAAATTAAATCTTGGATGGAAATTGATGTTCCATTTGATTCTATAATTATTGACTTGGCCATGAACTTGCTACTCACTGAAGATAGTTATCAATGATTGCCCAGCTGTTGCTGGCAGGTAGTAAGGCTTCTGGAAATTGAGCAAGAATTTCAACTTCTTACTGACAATTCTCTAAGTGAGTAAAGTAAAACTGGTAGTTGTTGGTATTTTGAGGCTTACTTATAACTACACAAATTTGGCCATGTACATGCAGTTGTTTAATGTTTGTAATTAAATACCATTAATTAAAATTTATGAAAAGACTATATTACTTAAAAATTTGAAGTTACCTGTTAGTCATATAATTTTCCTTATTATCTAAAAATCTATATTTTATTTATTTATTTTTATTATTTATTTTATTTTGGGCGGGGGTCGGGTTGGGGAGGGAACAGGCAGGCCACTTCTATTAGTCTTTCATTTATCTATTTTCATCTGTCAGCCACTCCGCGGTACATGGGATCTTCCCAGGCCAGGGATCAAACCGGCGTCCCTTGCACTGCAAGGCGATGTCCTTACCCACTGGACCACCAGGGGAAGCCCTAAAAATCTGTAATTTAAATGGTGGAAAAATTTTTAAGGCTCTATTTTGCCTATAAATTAATGTTAAATATTAATCAAGTAGTATAAACAAAGAATTATGGTAAAATTTTATATTTTACAATATGTATGTATGGTAGTGTTTACTACAGAAATATGCTTGTGTTTTCTGTAAAATGAAGTGAATTTTAAGCATTGCCAGAAAAAATAGGGTTAAATTCTAAATGCAAATGTACTCAATATATATTTGACAGCATTAGCTGTAAATTTGCTTTATTATTTAAAACACATTTAAAATGTTATTTTGGTTTTAAGTCCTAAAATTATTAATTTGGTATAAATGCATATATTGTGATCCGCATTGATAATAATTTTGCTGTAGCAGTAAAAATAAAATCTAGTTCTATTTATAGTATTGAAGCATAAATGTGATTTTCTCTGCAAAATATAGGCATTGTTTGTAAGAGACATATGAGTTATAGCATGAAAGAATATAAGGTGAAATAATTAAGAAATAATCTGTTCATGCTGCCATCTTGTTATAGTGTGCCAGAAGACTATCCTTTCTCTTAAAATTTAGTAAATTCAGAATAATGTACCTCATTTATAGATAATTCAGATTTTAGGATATTTAGGATTAGAGATGGTAGTGTTCTTTTCATATTATGTGAAGATTTTATAAAATTGAATATTGACCTAATGGTTATTTTTCCAATAAAGGTTGTCATTAATCTGTTGTAATTTCAGTTAAGACTTCCATTTAACTTCCACTTTCCCAACAACACACCAGCTTCTAAATCTTGACAGAATACTCAGAAGACAGAAGCAGCTTACACTTCTATCTGTTTATGATACTTATTTGAATGATGAATTCACAAGTTGGCAGAGATGCAGCCACATCGCCTGACACAGCTGATTATCATGTCTTAGCAAATGGAGAGAGCCCTAGGGCATTAAGAACTCTCAACTATTAATACTGGTTTTGCCACAAGGCAGTTACATAAACTGACAGTTTGGCAGAGACATGCCTCCTTGCATACTCATATACTGATTACCTCTGAAATGTCATTAATATCACTAAGTTTTCAGTTACTTACAGTTCAATTAGAAAAAAGCAGCCTTTATGGAAGCAAAAAGTATAAACAGATTACCTTGATGTTCTTATGGCTTCTTTTACACCGTGATTTAGAAAATATAGTAAGATGTGTGATTTTTTCTTTCTGAAAGTTTCAGTTGTATATGGAAGGTACTTCTACATTTTAGACTTCAGAATTGTGGAAGATTTTTCACAGAATGAATTTGAGCTTAGAGACCATTAATATTTTCTATATCTATAAGCAAACAAATCTTAACACTCACTGTTTTACTACTTTTCTTCATAGCAAATCTCATTTGACTTTATGTTTAAACACGTAATGTCAACATTACTATTAAACAGTTTGTTGAGATATAATTCACATACAATATTATTTACCAATTTAAGTCGGATAATTCAGTGGTTTGGAATATGGTCAAAAAAAGTTGTACAACCATCATCAGATCAATTTTAGAAAACTTTACCTCCCCAGAAAGAAACATTGTACCCATTGTTATTCACTCCCCATGATTCCCTAGTCTACTAAATTCTCAATTACAACTTCTATACTTTATAGGCATATTTTATATACAACATATGAATGGAATTGTATGATATCTTGCCTTTTGTATGTGGCCTTTATGACTATTTTCACTTAGCATAATACTTTCAAATTTATCCACATTATAATATGCTATGCTAAATAATATTTCATGTGTCAATATACCACATATTATTTGTTAATCAGTTGATAAAAATTTGTGTTGTTTCCACATTTTGGCTATTGTGAATATTGCTGCAAAGAATATCAATGTGCAAGTTTTTGTGTGGATGGATGATATCATTTCTCTTGGATATACATCTGGAAGTGGGATTGCTAAGTAATAGTGCAATTTGGTGTCTTAAAATTTGGGGGAACTGTCAGAGTGTTTTCAAAATAACTGCCTCATTTTGCATTCCTCCCACCACAAGTATATGAAGGTACTAATTTCTCCACATCTTAACTAGCCCTCATTATCATCTATCTTGTTGATTATACTCATCCTCGAATGTATGAAGTAGTCTCTTGCTTCAGTTTTGATTTTCAGTTCCCTGATGACTAATTATGTTGAGCATAGACTTTTATTGGCATTTTTTACCTTCATTGATAAATATCTCTTTATGTATTTATAACCAATTTTAATTGGATTATTTGTCTATTATTATTAAGCTTTGTAATATTATAATTACAAGTCCCTATCAGATATATGATCTGCAAATATTTTCTTTCTGGTGGGATTTTTTTTTTTCTTTCTTGATCACAGAATGAATTTGAGCTTAGAGACCATTAATATTTTCTATATCTATAAGCAAACAAATCTTAACACTCACTGTTTTACTACTTTTCTTCATAGCAAATCTCATTTGACTTTATGTTTAAACACGTAATGTCAACATTACTATTAAACAGTTTGTTGAGATATAATTCACATACAATATTATTTACCAATTTAAGTCGGATAATTCAGTGGTTTGGAATATGGTCAAAAAAAGTTGTACAACCATCATCAGATCAATTTTAGAAAACTTTACCTCCCCAGAAAGAAACATTGTACCCATTGTTATTCACTCCCCATGATTCCCTAGTCTACTAAATTCTCAATTACAACTTCTATACTTTATAGGCATATTTTATATACAACATATGAATGGAATTGTATGATATCTTGCCTTTTGTATGTGGCCTTTATGACTATTTTCACTTAGCATAATACTTTCAAATTTATCCACATTATAATATGCTATGCTAAATAATATTTCATGTGTCAATATACCACATATTATTTGTTAATCAGTTGATAAAAATTTGTGTTGTTTCCACATTTTGGCTATTGTGAATATTGCTGCAAAGAATATCAATGTGCAAGTTTTTGTGTGGATGGATGATATCATTTCTCTTGGATATACATCTGGAAGTGGGATTGCTAAGTAATAGTGCAATTTGGTGTCTTAAAATTTGGGGGAACTGTCAGAGTGTTTTCAAAATAACTGCCTCATTTTGCATTCCTCCCACCACAAGTATATGAAGGTACTAATTTCTCCACATCTTAACTAGCCCTCATTATCATCTATCTTGTTGATTATACTCATCCTCGAATGTATGAAGTAGTCTCTTGCTTCAGTTTTGATTTTCAGTTCCCTGATGACTAATTATGTTGAGCATAGACTTTTATTGGCATTTTTTACCTTCATTGATAAATATCTCTTTATGTATTTATAACCAATTTTAATTGGATTATTTGTCTATTATTATTAAGCTTTGTAATATTATAATTACAAGTCCCTATCAGATATATGATCTGCAAATATTTTCTTTCTGGTGGGATTTTTTTTTTTCTTTCTTGATAGTGTCCTTTGAGATACAAATATTTTCAAATTTGATTAAGTCCAGTTTATCTGTCTTATTGTTGTTGCTTGTACTTTTGTTGTCAAATCATAGAACACTAACACTAGGTCACAAATATTTTTATCTTCTAAGTGTTTCATAATTTAGTCCTTACATTTAGGTTTCCTGTCCATTTTGAGTTAATTTTTGTGCATGCTGTATGGAAAGAACTATTTTTATTTTAATTTTACCTCCCTCCCTTTCTTCCTCCCTTCTTTCATCTTTCTTCCTTTTTTTCTCTTTCCTTCTTTTGTATGTGAATATCCATTGTCATTTGTCCCAGAGTCGTTTTGAATTTTCATCATACATTATGAATTTTGGGATCATTTTGTCAATTCTGTTAAAAAATAAAAAAGCTTAAATTTTTATAAGAACTGAGTTGAATCTTCAGAACAATTTGGAAAGTATTGCTGCCTTAATAATGTTGATTTTTGCAATCCATAAAATATCTTCCCATTTATTTACATTTAGAAACATTTCCGTCAGTGACATTTTATGCTCTTGCAGATATTAGGTTTGTACTTTTTGATAAATTTATTAGTAATTATTATACCATTTTTCATGTAGTATAAATGGAATTGTTTTCTTAATTTTATCTTTTATTATTCACTGCTAATATATAGAAATACAGTTGATGTTTATATGTTATATATGTACCCTGTAGGCCCGCTGAAATCACCTATCAACTCCAATCATTTTAATGCATTCTTAGGATTCTCTGTATACAGGATCATGTAACTTGTAAACAGAGATAATTTTACTTCTTTCTTTCTCATTTGAATGCCTTTTGATTCTTTTTCTTGTCTAATTTCCTTTACTAGAACCTCTACTACTTGCCACCTCCATTCAACATTGTGACCTCATGCAATGTAACCTGCCAGACTCCTCTGTCTATGGGATTTTCCAGTCAAGAATACTGCAGTGGGTTGCCATTTCCTTCTCCAAGGTATCTTCCCAGTCCAGAAATCCAACCTGCATTTCCTGCATTGCCATCAGATTCCTTACCACTGCACCACCAGGGAAGCCCTTTTAAAAACATAATAATATTATAATCCAATCTCCTTCCTATGGCATACTGATTCTATGTGATATGGTCCTTTCCTATCGCTCTGATTTCATCACTCCACTCTGACCACAGCAGCCCTAGTGCGTTCCACCCACATGCTGAGCTCACATCCGTCTAAGTTATTGTCTTTATACTCTTTTCAGAACAGTATTTTCCCGTCTCTTATGTATATATCTTTTGTTCACATCATCCATGTCTTTGCTGAAGATCTTATCAAAACATGGAACAGCCTTCCTGTTTCTATAGTATCTATATTTTTATTGTTTTATTTTTCTTCATTAAATATGTAATTTGTTTTAATAGCTTTCTTTGATAGCATTTAATTGTTTTTCCATGAGAATATTGACATCATAAAGGCTGAAACTTTATATAACTTCCTTCTGAATCCTCATTGCCTAAAATAAAAATGTTAGATGAACAAATGAATAAAATAAGAAATACAAGTTCAGTTATGTTATTCACTTCTTCAAGTCAGGAAATTAAGGGAGAAAAATTTGCTACCTCAGAACATGCAATACGAGCAAAATAGTAATTCTAAAGAAACATAGTTAAAGATTGAGATGAAATTGACAATACATAAAGTATTCCAAGACAAATCTCTTTCTATATGCTTGGATCATATGCTTTACCATCAACATGCTATGTTTCACAAACAGGAGTTTTCTATAGTAAAATGCATCACCATCTCAGGCCAGTTATTATCCTAACAACTTTAGTATCATCTCTTCCCTGGGCTCCCAGGTAAAGTTTGCAAGCTCATGAATAGCCTTCCTTCCAGATCTTCCAAATGTAGTATTGTACGCTTCATAATCATCATTACCTTAGATTACCTGGCAAGGGTAGACATAGGTAGGCATGGCAATTACTGGGTAATTGAGCCAGCAAGTTGCCAAAGACTAGCTGGGAAGGAAAAATCATTACATGAAAACTCATGCCCTCCTTGAAGAAACTGTTATCTCATACCTGTTTTATCAGTACAAATTCACTCAAATTTAATTCCTGAGTTTACTAATTTTTAGTTTTGCAAATGATTTCTTTAAAGGGCCATATAATAAATACTTTAGACTTTGTGGATCATTCAATGTACATCAGAACAAACCAAATCTGTCATTGTAGTGCAGAAACAACCATAGGTAACTTGTAAGTAAGTACCAACCCAGCTCTGATTTCATCACTCCACTCTGACCACAGCAGCCCTAGTGCGTTCCACCCACATGCTGAGCTCACATCCGTCTAAGTTATTGTCTTTATACTCTTTTCAGAACAGTATTTTCCCGTCTCTTATGTATATATCTTTTGTTCACATCATCCATGTCTTTGCTGAAGATCTTATCAAAACATGGAACAGCCTTCCTGTTTCTATAGTATCTATATTTTTATTGTTTTATTTTTCTTCATTAAATATGTAATTTGTTTTAATAGCTTTCTTTGATAGCATTTAATTGTTTTTCCATGAGAATATTGACATCATAAAGGCTGAAACTTTATATAACTTCCTTCTGAATCCTCATTGCCTAAAATAAAAATGTTAGATGAACAAATGAATAAAATAAGAAATACAAGTTCAGTTATGTTATTCACTTCTTCAAGTCAGGAAATTAAGGGAGAAAAATTTGCTACCTCAGAACATGCAATACGAGCAAAATAGTAATTCTAAAGAAACATAGTTAAAGATTGAGATGAAATTGACAATACATAAAGTATTCCAAGACAAATCTCTTTCTATATGCTTGGATCATATGCTTTACCATCAACATGCTATGTTTCACAAACAGGAGTTTTCTATAGTAAAATGCATCACCATCTCAGGCCAGTTATTATCCTAACAACTTTAGTATCATCTCTTCCCTGGGCTCCCAGGTAAAGTTTGCAAGCTCATGAATAGCCTTCCTTCCAGATCTTCCAAATGTAGTATTGTACGCTTCATAATCATCATTACCTTAGATTACCTGGCAAGGGTAGACATAGGTAGGCATGGCAATTACTGGGTAATTGAGCCAGCAAGTTGCCAAAGACTAGCTGGGAAGGAAAAATCATTACATGAAAACTCATGCCCTCCTTGAAGAAACTGTTATCTCATACCTGTTTTATCAGTACAAATTCACTCAAATTTAATTCCTGAGTTTACTAATTTTTAGTTTTGCAAATGATTTCTTTAAAGGGCCATATAATAAATACTTTAGACTTTGTGGATCATTCAATGTACATCAGAACAAACCAAATCTGTCATTGTAGTGCAAAAACAACCATAGGTAACTTGTAAGTAAGTGAACATTACTGTCTTCCAATAAAACTCTATTTACAAAAACAGGTGCTAGGCTGCAGTTGTCCTGAGGGTCATAGCCTGCCAGCCTCTGCTCAGCTTTATCATCAGCTGTGTAGTGATAAGTACTGACTTACCTCTGAGTCCATCTGTCACTTCTTTCTTTCCTCTCAGATCTTACTACTTTCTCCTCCTGGTACAGAACCAGAACATTATCCTAAATTTTCAAACTCTTCTTTGCAATACCTAAAACCTGATTCTCCTATATGGCACCGTTTCTAGAATCTCTCTCAAATGGAGACTGTATTATCACATCTTCAGTTTTATGAGCTCTGTCCCTTTCAGCCATCAGCTCCCAGTAACATGTAAAAATAAACATGTTTTCAATAGGAAGTCTCCTAATCTCAAAATCCCTAACCAAAATTTAGCTCTCTAAAGACAATATACTTTGTTGTTTTTTTTTTTTCTCTAGTAACTTTAAATGTATCTATAATTTATAAATCTAGAGTCCAATTCATTGGCAAAATTTCTATCAAGTAGCTCTCATACTTACTCACTTTCTTGCTTATCCACGCTGTATTCTGTAACTGAGATTATCATATCATGTTCATATATTCACTGAGCCATCCGCTCTCTCTATCTTTTCCTGCATGTGCCTCATAAATTCTTTCATTCCAGAAGAACCTTAAAGTTTTTCTTCCTTTGAATTGCAGAGTTCTGCCGACAAGAATCACACAACAAGCAAGACGTTAAATTGTAACTTATCAATTTACTTCAACAATTTGGGATAATTGTCTGTGCAAAAAAAGGGTAGACATAGGTAGGCATGGCAATTACTGGGTAATTGAGCCAGCAAGTTGCCAAAGACTAGCTGGGAAGGAAAAATCATTACATGAAAACTCATGCCCTCCTTGAAGAAACTGTTATCTCATACCTGTTTTATCAGTACAAATTCACTCAAATTTAATTCCTGAGTTTACTAATTTTTAGTTTTGCAAATGATTTCTTTAAAGGGCCATATAATAAATACTTTAGACTTTGTGGATCATTCAATGTACATCAGAACAAACCAAATCTGTCATTGTAGTGAAAAAACAACCATAGGTAACTTGTAAGTAAGTGAACATTACTGTCTTCCAATAAAACTCTATTTACAAAAACAGGTGCTAGGCTGCAGTTGTCCTGAGGGTCATAGCCTGCCAGCCTCTGCTCAGCTTTATCATCAGCTGTGTAGTGATAAGTACTGACTTACCTCTGAGTCCATCTGTCACTTCTTTCTTTCCTCTCAGATCTTACTACTTTCTCCTCCTGGTACAGAACCAGAACATTATCCTAAATTTTCAAACTCTTCTTTGCAATACCTAAAACCTGATTCTCCTATATGGCACCGTTTCTAGAATCTCTCTCAAATGGAGACTGTATTATCACATCTTCAGTTTTATGAGCTCTGTCCCTTTCAGCCATCAGCTCCCAGTAACATGTAAAAATAAACATGTTTTCAATAGGAAGTCTCCTAATCTCAAAATCCCTAACCAAAATTTAGCTCTCTAAAGACAATATACTTTGTTGTTTTTTTTTTTTCTCTAGTAACTTTAAATGTATCTATAATTTATAAATCTAGAGTCCAATTCATTGGCAAAATTTCTATCAAGTAGCTCTCATACTTACTCACTTTCTTGCTTATCCACGCTGTATTCTGTAACTGAGATTATCATATCATGTTCATATATTCACTGAGCCATCCGCTCTCTCTATCTTTTCCTGCATGTGCCTCATAAATTCTTTCATTCCAGAAGAACCTTAAAGTTTTTCTTCCTTTGAATTGCAGAGTTCTGCCGACAAGAATCACACAACAAGCAAGACGAAAGTCACTCAAAAATTGTAACTTAATATCAATTTAACTTTCAACAATTCCTGGGAATATATTGTCTGTGCAAACAACTCTGCTATAATCTTCTAATATTCTTACGGTTTCTCACATTCTTTTAACCTCAAAGCCCTCACCATCATCACTTCCTTTATTCCACTTAGAAGAAGTTCTGGTCTACTGCTAAATCTGTTAACAAAGTGCAAAATTACTTTTACTCAATTCATTCTAATTATTCTGTCCTTCAATTATAATAAAGACTCAAGAATTCAGTATTGATAATAGTATTGGAATTTTCCTTGGGGGAAAGTTAGTTAGTTAGTTCCTCTAACTAACATAATTCTTGTGGAGTTGATTTTTTCTTTCACTACAGATAGCTTGAGTCTGGGAATGGCTTTTTTCAAATGCAGGTTATGTGATATATTGCTAAATAATTATAGTAAGCCCTTTGACCTTATGTCATACTTACTGTGTGTGTATGTGTCAGGGGTTATTCTATCAGAGGAAGAGAAAGGGGCCCTACAAGATGATATATGATGAAATTTAGTAAAAAAAAAAAAAAATACATACATCAGAAACTATTCACTTCACTCACTGTAATGAATACATTACATCCAATGAAGATTTTTTTTAATATCCCAATAATCAATGTTGATAGTTATAAATAATCAAAGGGATGAAACGTTAAAAATTCTGTTGACAGTATTAGCAAAATGGTGGGATAAGAGGTACCAGTCATCATTTCCCAACAAAACACCAATTTGATAACCATCAATGGATAAATATACCTTTAATGGATTTCCCAAACCCAGATGAGAGATTATAGCACTACAGTTGAACACAGAAATGAGAAGCTGCATTAAAAAGGTTAAGAACAATTTTGTTTTACCTCAGTCACATCTCCCTCAAATCAGCACAGTTTTAGCACTGTGTGAGAGCCCATCCTGGAATATCCTGAGGAGGAAATAGGGGGTAAAGTGGGCACCTGATATTTCAGTATTTCAGAGCATTACCTAAGAAGTCTGTTTCTAACGTACTTCATGTAGGAGACTAAGAGAACCTTAAAGTTTTTCTTCCTTTGAATTGCAGAGTTCTGCCGACAAGAATCACACAACAAGCAAGACGAAAGTCACTCAAAAATTGTAACTTAATATCAATTTAACTTTCAACAATTCCTGGGAATATATTGTCTGTGCAAACAACTCTGCTATAATCTTCTAATATTCTTACGGTTTCTCACATTCTTTTAACCTCAAAGCCCTCACCATCATCACTTCCTTTATTCCACTTAGAAGAAGTTCTGGTCTACTGCTAAATCTGTTAACAAAGTGCAAAATTACTTTTACTCAATTCATTCTAATTATTCTGTCCTTCAATTATAATAAAGACTCAAGAATTCAGTATTGATAATAGTATTGGAATTTTCCTTGGGGGAAAGTTAGTTAGTTAGTTCCTCTAACTAACATAATTCTTGTGGAGTTGATTTTTTCTTTCACTACAGATAGCTTGAGTCTGGGAATGGCTTTTTTCAAATGCAGGTTATGTGATATATTGCTAAATAATTATAGTAAGCCCTTTGACCTTATGTCATACTTACTGTGTGTGTATGTGTCAGGGGTTATTCTATCAGAGGAAGAGAAAGGGGCCCTACAAGATGATATATGATGAAATTTAGTAAAAAAAAAAAAAAATACATACATCAGAAACTATTCACTTCACTCACTGTAATGAATACATTACATCCAATGAAGATTTTTTTTAATATCCCAATAATCAATGTTGATAGTTATAAATAATCAAAGGGATGAAACGTTAAAAATTCTGTTGACAGTATTAGCAAAATGGTGGGATAAGAGGTACCAGTCATCATTTCCCAACAAAAACACCAATTTGATAACCATCAATGGATAAATATACCTTTAATGGATTTCCCAAACCCAGATGAGAGATTATAGCACTACAGTTGAACACAGAAATGAGAAGCTGCATTAAAAAGGTTAAGAACAATTTTGTTTTACCTCAGTCACATCTCCCTCAAATCAGCACAGTTTTAGCACTGTGTGAGAGCCCATCCTGGAATATCCTGAGGAGGAAATAGGGGGTAAAGTGGGCACCTGATATTTCAGTATTTCAGAGCATTACCTAAGAAGTCTGTTTCTAACGTACTTCATGTAGGAGACTAAGAGAATCAGCTGGACCAGTTTGTTATGGGTAACTAAGAACAAAGAAAGGCAGGAGCTCTCAACATCAGTGCAGAGATCTCAACAACTAGCCTACAGGTCCTTTCTTCTATGACTTAATAGCTGAAAACAGACAACCCAATTTAAAAATGAGCAAAACAAATGAAAACACATTTCTCTAAAGAAGACATATATATGGCCAGTTAGTATGTGAAAAGGTACTGAGTATCACTAATCATGAGAGAAATGCAAGTCAAAACCACAATGACAAATCACCTTATACTTTTTAACATGACTACTACAATAAAACAAAACAAAAATAATACAAAAGACACGTGCAAATAAACTAGTATTTTAAGGAGTTGAAGAAAACTTTGTAGGCTGTTGAAGGGAGTATAAAGTGATGCAACAACTGTAGAAAACTGTATTAATATGTCCTCAAAAAATCATAAATGGAATACTATATCATCCAGAAATCTTGCATCTGGGTATTTTTCCCAAAGAAACAAAATCAGTATCTCAGAGAGGTACCTGCCCTCCCATTTTCAGTGCAGCATATTCACTGTGTCCAATGTACTGAATCAACCTTTTTTCATTCATTGACAGATGAGTGAATAAAGAAAGTATGGCCATTTGCAATTGGAGGAGCTTATGCCAAGTGAAATAAGCCAGACTCAGAAGGAGAAATACTACATGATCACACATGTATGAGAAATCTAAAATGTCAAGCTCATGGAGCAGAGAGAATGGTAATTTCCAGGACCTGGGAACAGCAGAAAATGTGGAGGTACTGGTCCAACATAATAGTACAAAAGTTTCAGGTATGCACAACTTATAGAGATCCACTGTCCAGTTTGGTGACTATAGTTAACATTACTTAACTGTATTTTAAAAACTGCTAAGAGGATAGATTTTATATCATGTCCATATCATTCACAGACATAAACACACACACACACCGAAATAAATAGAGTGGGAAAAAACATTTTTAGGTGATAGATATGTTTATTTCATTGATTATGGTGAGGTTTCATGAATATATGTACTTACCTCCAAAGTCATCAAGTTGTATATACTAAATATATACAGGGTTTTGTATGACAATCATAATTCAATAAAATGGCTAAAATTCTATCAATACTGAAGATTTCAGTGAATCTTGTATACAATATTCAGATGCAAGATATGAATATATTTTTTTAAAATTTTTGTTCCATAAAAATGTTAATCAAAATTGTGAGACATTTCCATAAATATTTACTAAATAATACAAGTTCTAAAATAATACTGAATTGTTTAATATTGCAAGGAATATTATATTCTGCCAAGAATTCACACTGAAATTTATAGAGGGACAGATTTTGTGAAATCATTAAATGCTATCCATTCTGTGTGATAATGCTGTTTTATTGAATTTATTGTGTGCAAAATGATTCCATATGCTAATTTAAATGTATGAAGGTTCTGCCATGGAATCTTTATGCATATGTGCATGAATATTTCCTTATGTTATGCTTGGGTGTACTCCAATCTCAACCAAGAATGGAAAATGAACTTTGGGTGAAATTAGAATTGCCACCCAAATGCTGATCCTATCAGATAGGAACATTTTTACGTATGCCTTGAGTAAAATGAGGAAGACACTTGTAAACTTGAAAAATGAAAGCTCATTCACAAAAATAAAGGAACATACATTGAGTGTTTGGCATTATGTAGATGATATTTTATCAGAGAGTGTAACCATAAGTTGGCATTTCAATTTTAATGTTTCTAAATTTTTCAACAGCTTTGTAGGTTGAACATGTACAGTTTGATGTGATACTACATCACAAGATGTAAGAAATGTTGATGTTGGAGGAGCTTATGCCAAGTGAAATAAGCCAGACTCAGAAGGAGAAATACTACATGATCACACATGTATGAGAAATCTAAAATGTCAAGCTCATGGAGCAGAGAGAATGGTAATTTCCAGGACCTGGGAACAGCAGAAAATGTGGAGGTACTGGTCCAACATAATAGTACAAAAGTTTCAGGTATGCACAACTTATAGAGATCCACTGTCCAGTTTGGTGACTATAGTTAACATTACTTAACTGTATTTTAAAAACTGCTAAGAGGATAGATTTTATATCATGTCCATATCATTCACAGACATAAACACACACACACACCGAAATAAATAGAGTGGGAAAAAACATTTTTAGGTGATAGATATGTTTATTTCATTGATTATGGTGAGGTTTCATGAATATATGTACTTACCTCCAAAGTCATCAAGTTGTATATACTAAATATATACAGGGTTTTGTATGACAATCATAATTCAATAAAATGGCTAAAATTCTATCAATACTGAAGATTTCAGTGAATCTTGTATACAATATTCAGATGCAAGATATGAATATATTTTTTTAAAATTTTTGTTCCATAAAAATGTTAATCAAAATTGTGAGACATTTCCATAAATATTTACTAAATAATACAAGTTCTAAAATAATACTGAATTGTTTAATATTGCAAGGAATATTATATTCTGCCAAGAATTCACACTGAAATTTATAGAGGGACAGATTTTGTGAAATCATTAAATGCTATCCATTCTGTGTGATAATGCTGTTTTATTGAATTTATTGTGTGCAAAATGATTCCATATGCTAATTTAAATGTATGAAGGTTCTGCCATGGAATCTTTATGCATATGTGCATGAATATTTCCTTATGTTATGCTTGGGTGTACTCCAATCTCAACCAAGAATGGAAAATGAACTTTGGGTGAAATTAGAATTGCCACCCAAATGCTGATCCTATCAGATAGGAACATTTTTACGTATGCCTTGAGTAAAATGAGGAAGACACTTGTAAACTTGAAAAATGAAAGCTCATTCACAAAAATAAAGGAACATACATTGAGTGTTTGGCATTATGTAGATGATATTTTATCAGAGAGTGTAACCATAAGTTGGCATTTCAATTTTAATGTTTCTAAATTTTTCAACAGCTTTGTAGGTTGAACATGTACAGTTTGATGTGATACTACATCACAAGATGTAAGAAATATGTTATAGTTATGTGATAAATAAAGAGGACAAAAATTTGGATTGTTGAAATTATGAAGATCACTTTGTGAAGCTTTTGTTTCAGAGTAACATTAATAGGTTCTCAGTTATGTAAAGCTTAAATTGAAAGTGTAAAACATGAATTATTTTGGTAGAGACTATGGTGTTGTTTCAGCATTTCATCCTACTTCATATATGTGTAAAGTTATTTTTTATATTAAATAATGCCTTATCTTTGATTTATACTTGTCACAAACTAGATTTAAGACTATTCCTCATTTATAAAATTTATTCTAAGTTCACCAAATACATTATTATATGCTGTAACAGATAATCCAATTGAATATGTCAATCATTTGATATGTTTTATCCATAAAACATGGGCTTCTTAGGTGTCACTAGTGGTAAAGTACCTCCCTATCAATGAAGGAGACATTAGAGGTGTGGGTTCTATTCCTGCATGTGAAAATCCCATAGAGAAGGAAATAGCAACCTACTGCAGTATTCTTGCCTGGAGAATCCCATGGAAAGAGGAACCTGGAGGGCTACAGGTCATAAGGTTGCAGAGTTGGGCATGTCTGAAGCAACTTAGCATGCCAGCACGTCCGTAAAAATATAAAACTTAAAAATATATTGTAATTTCGTTAAAAAAGAAAAATATAATTATATTAGGCATCTCACAGAAAAAAAGTGATGCAGTTTTAGAAAATTAAGTGGTAAAATTTATTATTATAGTTCATTAATTTATACCAAAAATAGTTTTTCTTCCCATGACATAATTTACAATTTACCTAATAAATATGTATTCAAAAACAGTTTTAACTTTGGGTGAAATTAGAATTGCCACCCAAATGCTGATCCTATCAGATAGGAACATTTTTACGTATGCCTTGAGTAAAATGAGGAAGACACTTGTAAACTTGAAAAATGAAAGCTCATTCACAAAAATAAAGGAACATACATTGAGTGTTTGGCATTATGTAGATGATATTTTATCAGAGAGTGTAACCATAAGTTGGCATTTCAATTTTAATGTTTCTAAATTTTTCAACAGCTTTGTAGGTTGAACATGTACAGTTTGATGTGATACTACATCACAAGATGTAAGAAATATGTTATAGTTATGTGATAAATAAAGAGGACAAAAATTTGGATTGTTGAAATTATGAAGATCACTTTGTGAAGCTTTTGTTTCAGAGTAACATTAATAGGTTCTCAGTTATGTAAAGCTTAAATTGAAAGTGTAAAACATGAATTATTTTGGTAGAGACTATGGTGTTGTTTCAGCATTTCATCCTACTTCATATATGTGTAAAGTTATTTTTTATATTAAATAATGCCTTATCTTTGATTTATACTTGTCACAAACTAGATTTAAGACTATTCCTCATTTATAAAATTTATTCTAAGTTCACCAAATACATTATTATATGCTGTAACAGATAATCCAATTGAATATGTCAATCATTTGATATGTTTTATCCATAAAACATGGGCTTCTTAGGTGTCACTAGTGGTAAAGTACCTCCCTATCAATGAAGGAGACATTAGAGGTGTGGGTTCTATTCCTGCATGTGAAAATCCCATAGAGAAGGAAATAGCAACCTACTGCAGTATTCTTGCCTGGAGAATCCCATGGAAAGAGGAACCTGGAGGGCTACAGGTCATAAGGTTGCAGAGTTGGGCATGTCTGAAGCAACTTAGCATGCCAGCACGTCCGTAAAAATATAAAACTTAAAAATATATTGTAATTTCGTTAAAAAAGAAAAATATAATTATATTAGGCATCTCACAGAAAAAAAGTGATGCAGTTTTAGAAAATTAAGTGGTAAAATTTATTATTATAGTTCATTAATTTATACCAAAAATAGTTTTTCTTCCCATGACATAATTTACAATTTACCTAATAAATATGTATTCAAAAACAGTTTTAATGTATAAATGTTAAGTTGCTTTTATTTCTTAGAATCCACTTAAATGTTAAAAATAGTTTAATTTTGCCAATATGATAAAGCAAATACATAGGTTTTCAAATAAATGTATTAGAACTTTATTTAATGTAATTATATTTGGTAATAATTTTACCATTGCTGTGTCTCAGTTTTGACATTAAATTATGTAATTACTTATTCTGTAGTTTTTTTTTTTTTTCCAATCACTAAAATTAAATTACATTTGGTGGAGACTGAAACTGTATTATAGATTCGTATATCAAATCTTTGAAATGACATGAATTATAAAATAGAAACATAAAACTATAATTGTGTAAAGTAACTAGTTATCTTATTTTACTAAAAATTATCAGAAATATCCACAAGATAGAAAAGAAACAGGGTTGCTTTGAAGCACACTATCATAACTAGTGTGTTTACAGGCACATGCTGGAAATCATGCTTCAAATTTGATGTATTTCCAAAGACAGTGGAGATAATAGAAGGAACAGATACAATGGCAGCCAAGAAGTGTGATAGTGGTTTCTCGTGACTGACATTAGACTCTCAACAGTTTTGCACTACTTTAGAAAATTAAACATATATTAAATATATGATCTTTCAATTGTGTTACTAAGAAGTTGCCCAGAATGAAAGAGGTCTGCATTCACCCTTGGACACAAATGTTCATAGTAATTTCACTGATAATAGATCAGAACTGAAAACAAGCTAAAATGTTTAAACATATATTAAATATATGATCTTTCAATTGTGTTACTAAGAAGTTGCCCAGAATGAAAGAGGTCTGCATTCACCCTTGGACACAAATGTTCATAGTAATTTCACTGATAATAGATCAGAACTGAAAACAAGCTAAAATGTCTGTGAAAATAGGTTGTTTTATGTCTCTACAATGAACATTGATCTGTCAAAAAATAGGAGAGCAATATTATATTAGGCATCTCACAGAAAAAAGTGATGCAGTTTTAGAAAATTAAGTGGTAAAATTTATTATTATAGTTCAAATTTAAAAATGTATTAAAAAAAATTTGTATTCAAAAACAGTTTTAATGTATAAATGTTAAGTTGCTTTTATTTCTTAGAATCCACTTAAATGTTAAAAATAGTTTAATTTTGCCAATATGATAAAGCAAATACATAGGTTTTCAAATAAATGTATTAGAACTTTATTTAATGTAATTATATTTGGTAATAATTTTACCATTGCTGTGTCTCAGTTTTGACATTAAATTATGTAATTACTTATTCTGTAGTTTTTTTTTTTTTTTCCAATCACTAAAATTAAATTACATTTGGTGGAGACTGAAACTGTATTATAGATTCGTATATCAAATCTTTGAAATGACATGAATTATAAAATAGAAACATAAAACTATAATTGTGTAAAGTAACTAGTTATCTTATTTTACTAAAAATTATCAGAAATATCCACAAGATAGAAAAGAAACAGGGTTGCTTTGAAGCACACTATCATAACTAGTGTGTTTACAGGCACATGCTGGAAATCATGCTTCAAATTTGATGTATTTCCAAAGACAGTGGAGATAATAGAAGGAACAGATACAATGGCAGCCAAGAAGTGTGATAGTGGTTTCTCGTGACTGACATTAGACTCTCAACAGTTTTGCACTACTTTAGAAAATTAAACATATATTAAATATATGATCTTTCAATTGTGTTACTAAGAAGTTGCCCAGAATGAAAGAGGTCTGCATTCACCCTTGGACACAAATGTTCATAGTAATTTCACTGATAATAGATCAGAACTGAAAACAAGCTAAAATGTTTAAACATATATTAAATATATGATCTTTCAATTGTGTTACTAAGAAGTTGCCCAGAATGAAAGAGGTCTGCATTCACCCTTGGACACAAATGTTCATAGTAATTTCACTGATAATAGATCAGAACTGAAAACAAGCTAAAATGTCTGTGAAAATAGGTTGTTTTATGTCTCTACAATGAACATTGATCTGTCAAAAAATAGGAGAGCAATATTATATACAGCATGAAAGAGCATAGTACAGCCTCTGGTGAGAAAAATGAATGATGGTTAAAGAAATATATAATGGGTGCTTCCGTGTATTTTAAGCTCTAATAATGAAAATATAACCTATAGGCAGACAGAATATCGATAGACTAAATTTAAGGGTGGAATGACAGAATGTAAGTAGTAGCACAGCATAATTTAAGTTGATGAAAATGTTTTATATCTCTTTTATGTAGGCAGTTTTGTATATCTTTTTAAAAATTTATTAAATTGTACAGTTAAAATAAGAAAAAATATAACCAATCAAATGGGCTACAGAACACAATAAACAAAGTATAGACATAAACTAGTGACAAAACAAAATAGTAAATACTAGGTCACAGGTGAATGATGGCATGGAAAAGTAGTAGTTTCACTGTGGAAAAACCTCATAGACACCACCTTAACCAAGTCCTCAGGTTACCACCACCAAGTACTGTATTTATATTTCATACTCTTTGATATAAGAAATTCACTTCACCTCTGTGATATTCTCCCTCAAATCTGTAATCTCAGACTAATCATGAGAAAATATTAGAACATGAATATATTTTACAAAAGATCTGGTCATCTAGCACTCTTCAAAAATACTGAGGTTGTGAATATCAGAGACAAACTGAGAATGTCTAGCAAATCGAAGTAGAGGCATGAGAGCTTAATGTGTAGATTAGGGTCAAAAAAGGATTAGTGGAAAAAGTCGTGGATAAAGTTGAAGACTTACTTTATATATAGTATTGTGGCAGTGCTAAGTTTATAAAGTTTAAGTGTTCACCGTGACTACATAAATGTTACCATTACAGGTAGGTGACCCAAGGGTATATAGAAACTCTCTATACTACCTTTGAAACTCTTTTTGTAAATCTAAAATTATTTCAAAGGGAAACATTTACAATAATCATATCTTTCACCTTCATGAGAAAGAGAAAGATTTACAGCTCTGTACTTCACGAACATCCTATTTTGTGTTTCTGTTTTATTCAATGGACGGCAACATGCCATCTTGATTTTCTTACTTATTTTGTGTATTGTGCCATGCCTCTTGAAAAAGTAAACTCCAAGACTGTAGGGATTTTGTTGGTTCAGTTTTACTGTGATACTCACTCTACCCAGAATTTAGTAAATATTTGTCAAGTTGAATTATTCAACTTTAGCTTTGTGGTTTGGAAATATATTTTGGGTGTAACTGTTTCAATCCTTGGGTTTCCCAGGTGACTCTGTGGTAAAGAATACACCTGCTAATGCAGGAGACACAGGTTCAATCCCTGGGTGGGGAAGATCCCCTGGAGAAATGGCAACCTACCAGTTTATTGCTTGGGAAATCCCTTAGACAGAGGAGTCTGGCAGGCTACAGTTCATGGGGTCAAAAAAGAGTCAGACACGACTTAGTGACTAAGCAACAACCAATTTCAAGCATTATTTTGAGGTTCCAAAAAGACGAGTATGTTGCAGAATCCTTGTCAGATTTCTACAACACACTCCTCAATGCAGCAGCAGCAGTGGTAGTAACAGTGGTAGCAGTGCAGTTGCTCAGTCATGTCTGACTCTGTGTGACCCCATGCACTGCAGCCACCAGGCTCCTCTGTCCATGGAATTCTCAAGGCAGGAATACTAGAATGATTTTCCATTCCCTTCTCTAGGGGATCTTCCAGACCCAGGAATTGAACCCCAGTCTCTCACACTGTATTTTCCCAGAGTAAAAAGCATGAATATATTTTACAAAAGATCTGGTCATCTAGCACTCTTCAAAAATACTGAGGTTGTGAATATCAGAGACAAACTGAGAATGTCTAGCAAATCGAAGTAGAGGCATGAGAGCTTAATGTGTAGATTAGGGTCAAAAAAGGATTAGTGGAAAAAGTCGTGGATAAAGTTGAAGACTTACTTTATATATAGTATTGTGGCAGTGCTAAGTTTATAAAGTTTAAGTGTTCACCGTGACTACATAAATGTTACCATTACAGGTAGGTGACCCAAGGGTATATAGAAACTCTCTATACTACCTTTGAAACTCTTTTTGTAAATCTAAAATTATTTCAAAGGGAAACATTTACAATAATCATATCTTTCACCTTCATGAGAAAGAGAAAGATTTACAGCTCTGTACTTCACGAACATCCTATTTTGTGTTTCTGTTTTATTCAATGGACGGCAACATGCCATCTTGATTTTCTTACTTATTTTGTGTATTGTGCCATGCCTCTTGAAAAAGTAAACTCCAAGACTGTAGGGATTTTGTTGGTTCAGTTTTACTGTGATACTCACTCTACCCAGAATTTAGTAAATATTTGTCAAGTTGAATTATTCAACTTTAGCTTTGTGGTTTGGAAATATATTTTGGGTGTAACTGTTTCAATCCTTGGGTTTCCCAGGTGACTCTGTGGTAAAGAATACACCTGCTAATGCAGGAGACACAGGTTCAATCCCTGGGTGGGGAAGATCCCCTGGAGAAATGGCAACCTACCAGTTTATTGCTTGGGAAATCCCTTAGACAGAGGAGTCTGGCAGGCTACAGTTCATGGGGTCAAAAAAGAGTCAGACACGACTTAGTGACTAAGCAACAACCAATTTCAAGCATTATTTTGAGGTTCCAAAAAGACGAGTATGTTGCAGAATCCTTGTCAGATTTCTACAACACACTCCTCAATGCAGCAGCAGCAGTGGTAGTAACAGTGGTAGCAGTGCAGTTGCTCAGTCATGTCTGACTCTGTGTGACCCCATGCACTGCAGCCACCAGGCTCCTCTGTCCATGGAATTCTCAAGGCAGGAATACTAGAATGATTTTCCATTCCCTTCTCTAGGGGATCTTCCAGACCCAGGAATTGAACCCCAGTCTCTCACACTGTAGGCAGATTCTTTACCATCTGAGCCACCAAGGAAACCCTCAATGCAGAGAATACATCTATTAACAATTTCCCAGGCAAAATAAAGAAATGTTGTCAATTTTTATTGTTCTTTTTATAGTGGATATTTACCATTTCTGTCCAAATAATAGAATACCACTAGTAATGAATACCATTACAATCAATTTCTACCTGTTTTAAAGAAATAGTTAACCATGTTGCTCTTTTTAAATAATTATAATAATTAGGTAGTAAATTTCATATCATTGTGAATAATGAGAATAATGCATAACCCTAGATTATATATCATTCAGACTAAAACAAGACTATATTATTATGAAAATATTCTTTTAAAATAATAGTTTAGCATGTTATGTGAATTGTGTTTCAGGTAAGACTTTGATACATACCTATTTCTGGAGTTTCATAATCTGCATATGACAGGCAAGTATAACATATGCTTTTTTGTTAAACTTATGACATTTTGTTATCTACACAAATCTTTGACTTTTAACCCATACTTCCTTAAAATTAATTATGTTAGTTCTTGTTTTGGAGCATTTGATGGATCATGTAGCTATGAATGCTTAATGTTAAAGTTTATAAAATAGTCTCATCTATAAACTTAGTGGTAAGTCAAATTAACAAGGAGTGACAGAAATAAAATGAGAAGTAAAATTCTAGCATAAAATAAGTATTATTTAAGTTGATTGCACTGTTGGAAAGTATTACTTAATGTTCTTAACAATTATGTTACATCCAAAACTGCTAGAAACCTACTTGATAGCCCAGAAGGAATAATTAAAATATTTCAGGTAGTTTTAAAATTTTTGAATATGCTATTTATGAATATAATTTTATTTTAAAATAATTTCAAGCTTACAGATTACAAAATATTAGAAGGATATTTTCATTTACCATCAACAGGAACCCTAATATTAATATCTTATGATGATTTTACAATACAAGAACCAAAAGCCAAGGAATTAATATTAATACAATACTAACATGTAAACCATATATGTTATTAGGATTTCAGCAATCATTTTCATTAATGTCATGTTTCTGACATTGAATTGCAAGATACAGTTCAGGATTCCACTTTGTTTTAGTTGTCAGTTTTCTTTATCTCCTACAATCTGTAACAGTTCCTCTGACTTCCTGGGTCTTTTATGAAACTGACACTTTTCAAAAGTACTTGTCAAATATTGTACATCTGACATTGTACCTTAACTTCTGATATTTTCTCATGAGTAAATAGAAATTATATTTTTCAGAAATAGAGCCACAGAGATGATATGTACTTTCCAATATATCAAACATTATTTTAATATCTCTTCACTTTGGTGATAAAACTTTGATCACCTAGTTTAGGTAGTATCTTCTGATTTTCTCCACTTCTACATTTTTTAATTTTATAATCAATGCATATTTGGGGAAAAAAATCTTAAGACTTGTAAGAAACAAATTCACCAGTTTATACATTTGGTAGTATTTTCTCAGACTAAAACAAGACTATATTATTATGAAAATATTCTTTTAAAATAATAGTTTAGCATGTTATGTGAATTGTGTTTCAGGTAAGACTTTGATACATACCTATTTCTGGAGTTTCATAATCTGCATATGACAGGCAAGTATAACATATGCTTTTTTGTTAAACTTATGACATTTTGTTATCTACACAAATCTTTGACTTTTAACCCATACTTCCTTAAAATTAATTATGTTAGTTCTTGTTTTGGAGCATTTGATGGATCATGTAGCTATGAATGCTTAATGTTAAAGTTTATAAAATAGTCTCATCTATAAACTTAGTGGTAAGTCAAATTAACAAGGAGTGACAGAAATAAAATGAGAAGTAAAATTCTAGCATAAAATAAGTATTATTTAAGTTGATTGCACTGTTGGAAAGTATTACTTAATGTTCTTAACAATTATGTTACATCCAAAACTGCTAGAAACCTACTTGATAGCCCAGAAGGAATAATTAAAATATTTCAGGTAGTTTTAAAATTTTTGAATATGCTATTTATGAATATAATTTTATTTTAAAATAATTTCAAGCTTACAGATTACAAAATATTAGAAGGATATTTTCATTTACCATCAACAGGAACCCTAATATTAATATCTTATGATGATTTTACAATACAAGAACCAAAAGCCAAGGAATTAATATTAATACAATACTAACATGTAAACCATATATGTTATTAGGATTTCAGCAATCATTTTCATTAATGTCATGTTTCTGACATTGAATTGCAAGATACAGTTCAGGATTCCACTTTGTTTTAGTTGTCAGTTTTCTTTATCTCCTACAATCTGTAACAGTTCCTCTGACTTCCTGGGTCTTTTATGAAACTGACACTTTTCAAAAGTACTTGTCAAATATTGTACATCTGACATTGTACCTTAACTTCTGATATTTTCTCATGAGTAAATAGAAATTATATTTTTCAGAAATAGAGCCACAGAGATGATATGTACTTTCCAATATATCAAACATTATTTTAATATCTCTTCACTTTGGTGATAAAACTTTGATCACCTAGTTTAGGTAGTATCTTCTGATTTTCTCCACTTCTACATTTTTTAATTTTATAATCAATGCATATTTGGGGAAAAAAATCTTAAGACTTGTAAGAAACAAATTCACCAGTATATGTACACTACATTTGGTCTTTAAACTATTTACTAAAGTTATTTAGGTCAACTATTTTCTTCTCTATCTCCTCAAGCACTATTATGTAATTCATTTGTAGCACATGTAGATTTATTTTTCAATCCGCATTACATTTTCAATTTCCTGCAAATTATTATTGAACTTTTCAAATTTATATGCATTTAAAATTCACTCCATGTTGTGTAGTTGTTATAGGTTTTGACAAATACAGATGATCATTTATCTACCACCATGATAATGTAATTTATAGATCTGTCAGTCCAAAGATTACCTGAAACTGCTTTTTTCAGCCAGTTTCATCTCTGTCTCCAACTCCGGGAAATCACTGATTTCCTTTCCATTTCCATATTTTTATCTTTTCTAGAATATTATATAAATCTAATGACATAATATATAGTTTTATGAGTCTAACCTCTTTCCTTAAAGAAGGTGTATTTAATGTCCTGGATATGTGAATAAGTCATTTGTTTCTGTTTATTTCAGTGTGTTATCATCCCATTGCTTGAGGAACTACAGTTAACACCAGTAGTATTGTCTGAGTTTGGTGATTATGAACATAGATTCTATAAACACTCATGGTCTTTTTTGTGTAAGCATCAGTGTTCATTTCACTGGGGTTAATACCTTGGAGAGGGATTTTAGGGTTGCATGGTGGACAGTTTTGAGAGTGCTTGTGACTTTCTATGTTCTCACCAGCAATAATAGTTACAGCTGTTTAAAATCCTTAATAATATTGGTAGCATAAGGTTTGGTGATTTTAGTCATCCTATTAAGTATATATTGGTATCTCTTTATGAGTGTAATTTGCATTTCCCTAATGCTGAAAGGTGTTTTGCAACATTTCACATGCTTATTTGCCATTCATGAATCTTTATCCGTTAGTTAGCTCAGATCTGTCTCTCATTTTTTAATTTGATTGCTTGCTTTCTTATTAATATGTATTTTTTCTGTATATAATATGTATTTTTTTCTATATACTAAGTCCTTTATCCAGTACATGATTTGGGAATATTTACTTTTAATCTGAACCCTACTTTTGTCAGATTTTTTTTAACATCTGTCACTTAGTAAAACTTGACTTGTGATAAAGTTAAATAGTTTTTAAAAAATTATTACATTTTGATGTCAGGTCATAAACTGCCAAACTCAAGATGACAATAAGTTTCATCTTAATTTGAGAAGTTCTCCAGCTGAAAATCTGCTATTTATATTGAGGCAATGAACCACTTGATGAGAAGTTTTACATAAGGTATAAAGAGTATATGTACATTTATTTACTTTATATATGTTGAAGTCCAAATGTTTCAGGAAAATTCTTGAAAACACCATTCTTGGTTTATTGAATTGTATTTTAACCTTCATCAAAAATTACTTAGATGCATTTTCATGAGTCTATTTATGAAGTCTCTATTCTGTCCCATTTGATCTGTGTGTCTGTCCTTTCAACAATACTCTCTTGAACACTGTCTCTTTTTCGTAAGTTGTGATATAGTTAGGATATGTCACACACATTTTGGACCTTTCTTGTTTTTTTCAAGTGGTTTTAGCCATTATAGTTCTGTCATCTTTGTGTGAATTTAAAAATCAGATGGTCAATAACTATACAACTTGATTTCAACTCAGAATGCATTGAAGACTATAGGTCCAACTGGAAAGAACTGATATTACGATGTTGAGTCTTCCGGTCCATAAGCATGATAAATCTTTCCCTTTATTTAGGTGTTATCTGACTTCTTTCACTGGGGTTAATACCTTGGAGAGGGATTTTAGGGTTGCATGGTGGACAGTTTTGAGAGTGCTTGTGACTTTCTATGTTCTCACCAGCAATAATAGTTACAGCTGTTTAAAATCCTTAATAATATTGGTAGCATAAGGTTTGGTGATTTTAGTCATCCTATTAAGTATATATTGGTATCTCTTTATGAGTGTAATTTGCATTTCCCTAATGCTGAAAGGTGTTTTGCAACATTTCACATGCTTATTTGCCATTCATGAATCTTTATCCGTTAGTTAGCTCAGATCTGTCTCTCATTTTTTAATTTGATTGCTTGCTTTCTTATTAATATGTATTTTTTCTGTATATAATATGTATTTTTTTCTATATACTAAGTCCTTTATCCAGTACATGATTTGGGAATATTTACTTTTAATCTGAACCCTACTTTTGTCAGATTTTTTTTAACATCTGTCACTTAGTAAAACTTGACTTGTGATAAAGTTAAATAGTTTTTAAAAAATTATTACATTTTGATGTCAGGTCATAAACTGCCAAACTCAAGATGACAATAAGTTTCATCTTAATTTGAGAAGTTCTCCAGCTGAAAATCTGCTATTTATATTGAGGCAATGAACCACTTGATGAGAAGTTTTACATAAGGTATAAAGAGTATATGTACATTTATTTACTTTATATATGTTGAAGTCCAAATGTTTCAGGAAAATTCTTGAAAACACCATTCTTGGTTTATTGAATTGTATTTTAACCTTCATCAAAAATTACTTAGATGCATTTTCATGAGTCTATTTATGAAGTCTCTATTCTGTCCCATTTGATCTGTGTGTCTGTCCTTTCAACAATACTCTCTTGAACACTGTCTCTTTTTCGTAAGTTGTGATATAGTTAGGATATGTCACACACATTTTGGACCTTTCTTGTTTTTTTCAAGTGGTTTTAGCCATTATAGTTCTGTCATCTTTGTGTGAATTTAAAAATCAGATGGTCAATAACTATACAACTTGATTTCAACTCAGAATGCATTGAAGACTATAGGTCCAACTGGAAAGAACTGATATTACGATGTTGAGTCTTCCGGTCCATAAGCATGATAAATCTTTCCCTTTATTTAGGTGTTATCTGACTTCTTTCGTCAATGTTTTCAGGGGACATTATGCATACTCTGCATACATTTCTGGTAGATCTATATCTCAGTATAACACTTTTGCTAATAACATGGTATTTTATTTAAATTTCAACTCTTTCTTATTATATGGAAATGCAGTCATTTATTGTACATTAACATTTTGTTCTGCAACCATTCTAAAATGATATTGATTTTTCTGTGAATTTTCTTTTCTCTGCTAGTTTGAGTTTAGTTTGATCTTTTTACTAGTTGATTTAGGTAAAATCTTATAGTGATTTGAGGCTTTCCTTTTTTCCTTTAATCATAGTTTGTTTCATCCTTTATATCTCAGTATTGTGTATTTTTATTTTATTTACTTCAGAGTGTTTTATATTCTTTTACACTTCCTTTTTCACTGATAGATTAATTAGAAGTGGGTTGTTTTATTCCAGTTGCTTAGAAATTATCTACCTGTCTTTCTATTATTGATTCAGAGTTTGAATAATTTATGGTATGAGACCATCTTTGTGTGGCTTTTTTCTTTTAAATGTTGAGGATTATTTTAGGACACAGGATCTGGTCTATATTATTGAAATGTTCATGTTTACTTGGGGTGAATGTTCACTCTGCTATCCATCAGTTGTGTGCCTATTAGGTAAAGTTGGTGGGTAGTATTTTTAGGTGTCCTATATCTATATAGGTTGTCTGCCTACTTGTTTCATCTGTTGCTAAAAGAGAAGTTTTGAAGTCTCCTTAACTCTAGATTTGTTTATTTTGCTCTAAATTCTGTCAATTTTTATATCATGTGGATTGAAAAGCATTGCTAAGTATGCACACATAATTCTCTGGCTTTGTTTTGAATAGTATTTAAATGTTAATGATTTTTTTTCCATCTTTTCCATTTTTACCTGTCTGATTCTCTAAATTTATAGCAGGTTACCAGTAGGTGGTATCTAATTAGATGTTTTTTACCTTGATGAATCTCTTTAATCTATAACTGGTTTGCTTATATAATTCAAATTTAATATGATATTTGATAATGTTTAGAATTGCATGCCTAGTTTCTCAAACACATTGGACTCTTTGTGACCCTTTGGAGTCTAGCCCACCAGGCTCCAGTGTCTGTGGGTCTTGTTCAGGCAATAATATTGGATTGGGTTGCCATTTTCCTCCTCCAAATGATCTCAGCCCAGGGACTGAACCCGTGTTTCCTCTGTCTCCTGTATTGCAGACAGACTCTACCTGTTGAACTGAAAATCCCTCTAATTTTCTGTGTATTTCCACTTTTTCTGACTTCTCTTACCTTAAGTAAGTCTTTTATGACTGTATTTCAACCTTTTTTTCCACTTTTACTAAATTTTAAAGCAAGCATAAAATGTTTTAATATATTCGTAAAAAGTGATTTGAGGCTTTCCTTTTTTCCTTTAATCATAGTTTGTTTCATCCTTTATATCTCAGTATTGTGTATTTTTATTTTATTTACTTCAGAGTGTTTTATATTCTTTTACACTTCCTTTTTCACTGATAGATTAATTAGAAGTGGGTTGTTTTATTCCAGTTGCTTAGAAATTATCTACCTGTCTTTCTATTATTGATTCAGAGTTTGAATAATTTATGGTATGAGACCATCTTTGTGTGGCTTTTTTCTTTTAAATGTTGAGGATTATTTTAGGACACAGGATCTGGTCTATATTATTGAAATGTTCATGTTTACTTGGGGTGAATGTTCACTCTGCTATCCATCAGTTGTGTGCCTATTAGGTAAAGTTGGTGGGTAGTATTTTTAGGTGTCCTATATCTATATAGGTTGTCTGCCTACTTGTTTCATCTGTTGCTAAAAGAGAAGTTTTGAAGTCTCCTTAACTCTAGATTTGTTTATTTTGCTCTAAATTCTGTCAATTTTTATATCATGTGGATTGAAAAGCATTGCTAAGTATGCACACATAATTCTCTGGCTTTGTTTTGAATAGTATTTAAATGTTAATGATTTTTTTTCCATCTTTTCCATTTTTACCTGTCTGATTCTCTAAATTTATAGCAGGTTACCAGTAGGTGGTATCTAATTAGATGTTTTTTACCTTGATGAATCTCTTTAATCTATAACTGGTTTGCTTATATAATTCAAATTTAATATGATATTTGATAATGTTTAGAATTGCATGCCTAGTTTCTCAAACACATTGGACTCTTTGTGACCCTTTGGAGTCTAGCCCACCAGGCTCCAGTGTCTGTGGGTCTTGTTCAGGCAATAATATTGGATTGGGTTGCCATTTTCCTCCTCCAAATGATCTCAGCCCAGGGACTGAACCCGTGTTTCCTCTGTCTCCTGTATTGCAGACAGACTCTACCTGTTGAACTGAAAATCCCTCTAATTTTCTGTGTATTTCCACTTTTTCTGACTTCTCTTACCTTAAGTAAGTCTTTTTATGACTGTATTTCAACTCCTTTGTTGAATATTTATACCACTTTTACTAAATTTTAAAGCAAGCATAAAATGTTTTAATATATTCTAAAGATAAAATACATTTGCAATTAATTTTGCTTTAGATAGTTCGTTGTCTTTTAGTGCAGTTAAACTAATTATATATTTTATCTTCTTTATTTGTTTTCAGTGTTCTTCATTCCTTTGTGTAGAAACATGTTTCTGTCTTGCATTTTCTTCCTTCTATCTGAAAATTTCCTTTGCCACCACTTGTAGAGTAAGTCTGCCAGCAGTAGACTTTTATTTTACTTTTAGCATTTAGATTATGACAATATTGCATTTAATCTAGATGTCCACTTTGGGAAAACAGAGTTTCGCTAAAATGAGCATTTCAATCTATTTTTATACTACATTCATCCACTTAAAATAATTATTTGCTTTTCTAAAGAACACTGTGTACTTTTCAACATAAATGAATTACACATTTTAATGAGGTATTTTGTTTCCCTGTTGCTATCAAAATAGCATATTTTGTCTTTTTTTTTTTCTATTCAATTATTGATAGAATACAAAAACACTGTTTGTTTGTAATTCTGTGCATGATTTCAGTGATGTTGATTACTTCTCAACCTTGATTGTTTATCTGACTTTTTTTTGTCCATTATGATCTTATATCAAGGTTCATTTGTGCTTTCTAACACTGGCAACTTACACCTTTCCTGTGTCACTGAATTGTCATATTCATGATCTCCTTTTTTTTGGAAGATGGGGCAGTTCTAAATCCAAATTTTAGCTCTATTGATTTTTTAAATTTTAATTCATTTCATATCATTAATTTCTTATCTTTATGATTTTTTTTTTAAAGATTTATTTATTTATTTATTTACTTTGGGCGGGGGTCGGGTTGGGGAGGGAGGGGAGTAGGCGGACCACTTCTATTGGTCTTTCATTTCTCTATTTTCATTCGTCTTCGTTCTTTGACTCCTGTGGGCCTCCCATCGCGGTGGCGTCTGTCGTTGCAGAGCAGCGGCTCTGGGCACATGCGCTCCAGAGCTCTGGCTCGGTAATTGGACACATCAGTCCAGCCGCTCCGTGGCACGTGGGCTCTTCCCAGGCCAGGGCTCGAACCGGCGCCCCTTGCACTGCAAAGCGGTGTCCTTACCCACTGGACCACCAGGGGAAGAGCTCTTTATGATCTTAATACAGGGTTAGTACTTAGTACAGGGATTTTTGTTTGCTGTGATTTATTATTGCTATGGATGCATAATTAGTTCATATTCAGCTTTGCTTTCCATAATATATGCCTTTACATCTATAAGTTTCTCTCTAAGATGCACATAACCACCTCACCAAACTTTTACTTGATTAGTAGCTATTAAATTAAATTCAAATAACCATTTTTTGAAACTCAGCCATTTTTCACCAACTAATTTATAAGCACTTAGTTGGTATCCAGCACTGTTTTAGTTGTATTGACTCCAAATGTTAAAAAAAAAAAAAAAAAAAACATAACCCTGTGCTCAAAAGTTCCCAGCCTAATAGAGGAGAAAGACAAATGTACATATTGATTTGGTTAAGTAACATCTAGGATAGAGTTCACATTAGAATCACCTGAGACGTTAAAAAAGAAGGCTTGTGTACAAGCTCTGCCCCGAGACCATTTGACTTCACTTGTTTTATTGTAACTATTAACTAATTTTAATGAATATGAATATGTTTTCTTTTTAGCATTGTAAAATCTAAGCAATGGCTACATATGCCTCAGAATTCGTTTAGGTAAGTGTATACTACTGGTTGCAAATATCACTATTTATTTTATTGATTTTCACTATCAAGTCTATTTTGCCACTCTATTTTGAGTGTATTTGTGGTGTTAAATATTCCTTCTAGAGAAATCATATTTAGATTATGTTTGTCTTTGTCTCCAAAAAGTAGCCTGAAATTTCATTAGTTTGACTCTATTACCTGAACTTGAAAATAAAACAGGGATTATATAGAATAATCTTTAACATTCCTTTAAGTTCTATAATTAATGTTGTCTCTTGAATCAACTATATGATGTGACTCTCTTAAAATATATTTAAAATGCACTACTTACTATTTTTTTCATACTCATATGCTGTAATCTAGACAATCTCTGTCCATTGCTTCTACCTATACAGAGAAAATCCATGCCAGAGTAATTGTAAAATTGGAAAGATATATGTGTATGTGTGCATATATCAACTAAAGACATTGTTCTTCTATTAAATGAATAAAAATATTGAAGCCAATTATTTATATTAACATTTTTCTTTATTATAATGCAATGTTTAGGAGTCAACAAAATATATTTAGAATTTTGTAAGCATACCTAACCCTGAGCACACTCACGCTTGGCATGTTTTGTAGTTAACACTGAATGAAAAAAGACAGGCAGGTGACATGATGAAGGTTCAGTAGTCTGGGCATTAACGTGTGCCTTTCTGGGACTAGATATGGAAAAGTAGAGATTTCTGAATGAATTGCTAGAAGCACATGGGAAAGCAGAGATGTTGTGCCTAGTAAGTTGGTTAGTACCAGAGAACTGATGTGTCTTTCCAATATTACATATTATAAATATCACTTGAAGATCTCTTAATTTTTTTTCACTTGAAGATATTTTATGTAGCTTATAAGGGGTTATTATTAAAGTATTTTATTTCCCATTGAGATATTACCTAACTTGATCTGTATGTTAGGTACTAGATTTAGCTTTTAAATTGCTATTGTTCTTTTCCAGTATAAAATACATAATAAATAAAATGCACTCTTCTTTTATCTAAAGTTATTTTAATAAACATGTCAGATTCTGAAAACAGTTTCAACATTGTTTTAAATGGTCCAGAGAAGACTTAAAATAAGTCAACTGATTTCCATGAATATGTTTGATTGATATATTCCCTACATACATAACTTTTAATATATTTCTTAAATATTAATTGCATTTCTTAAATACTATATATAATTGCTAGAAAATTCTTAAATATTTGTAAAGTGATTTTAAGTGCAATTCTAAACAAATAAAGAAAAGACAACTCTATCAATAAAACTGAATCTCTAAATTTGACTCAAAATACTTTCTTCAAGTTAACTCAGCTTATGTAGTTGTAGATAAAACCCATAATACCAATTTTTCTTATGTTCCTATCATCAGAATTTTGTGGAAAAATACATGTCAGAGGTGTAATAAGCAATCTTATATCTTTGTTAAATTACCCAGATGTTCTCTCTTATTACAGTTTTTCCCCAGGAAGTAGGAAGAACAGGTGGTTGGCTGTGTGCTGGCACAACGAGAAAGGGAAAAGATCCATATTTTAAATTCGGTAAACTGTCCCCAACCGTCATTTGCATTTTAAAAATGAATAAAATATTGAAGCCAATTATTTATATTAACATTTTCTTTATTATAATGCAATGTTTAGGAGTCAACAAAATATATTTAGAATTTTGTAAGCATACCTAACCCTGAGCACACTCACGCTTGGCATGTTTTGTAGTTAACACTGAATGAAAAAAGACAGGCAGGTGACATGATGAAGGTTCAGTAGTCTGGGCATTAACGTGTGCCTTTCTGGGACTAGATATGGAAAAGTAGAGATTTCTGAATGAATTGCTAGAAGCACATGGGAAAGCAGAGATGTTGTGCCTAGTAAGTTGGTTAGTACCAGAGAACTGATGTGTCTTTCCAATATTACATATTATAAATATCACTTGAAGATCTCTTAATTTTTTTTCACTTGAAGATATTTTATGTAGCTTATAAGGGGTTATTATTAAAGTATTTTATTTCCCATTGAGATATTACCTAACTTGATCTGTATGTTAGGTACTAGATTTAGCTTTTAAATTGCTATTGTTCTTTTCCAGTATAAAATACATAATAAATAAAATGCACTCTTCTTTTATCTAAAGTTATTTTAATAAACATGTCAGATTCTGAAAACAGTTTCAACATTGTTTTAAATGGTCCAGAGAAGACTTAAAATAAGTCAACTGATTTCCATGAATATGTTTGATTGATATATTCCCTACATACATAACTTTTAATATATTTCTTAAATATTAATTGCATTTCTTAAATACTATATATAATTGCTAGAAAATTCTTAAATATTTGTAAAGTGATTTTAAGTGCAATTCTAAACAAATAAAGAAAAGACAACTCTATCAATAAAACTGAATCTCTAAATTTGACTCAAAATACTTTCTTCAAGTTAACTCAGCTTATGTAGTTGTAGAGAAAACCCATAATACCAATTTTTCTTATGTTCCTATCATCAGAATTTTGTGGAAAAATACATGTCAGAGGTGTAATAAGCAATCTTATATCTTTGTTAAATTACCCAGATGTTCTCTCTTATTACAGTTTTTCCCCAGGAAGTAGGAAGAACAGGTGGTTGGCTGTGTGCTGGCACAACGAGAAAGGGAAAAGATCCATATTTTAAATTCGGTAAACTGTCCCCAGTCAGTTATTTTTCCAAGAGTCACAACTCTTCCAACAAGAACATATTTCTGTCTAAACTGTTTAATTCCACCAAATTCTATTTTAGCCTATTTCATATCTGGGTCTTTGCCACAAACACAAACTGTTCTTGGTCAGTGCGTTAAAACAATAATCCAGAAACAGTCTGTTGGTGTCATTTTCAACTCAAAATATATTCTGTATTTCTTGCTAAACTGCCAACCCTGTAGTATAAACTCAGTGCTTAAGACTTGAAAATTGCAAGTTCTTTCTATAATAATAGATACTTTTATTTTTCAACTTTTTTATTGACTTCACTTTGCATCACACAAAAAAGTTGTTCAATGCCTTAAAATGATATAAAAATAAATAACATCTCACTTCTAAACATATATATATTTTCAAATTATAATTAGCAAATACCTTTGGAAATTTCCAAAAATGTTCTAAATATGCTAAAAATATTATGCTTGAGCTACATAAGCAAGTGCATTTACCAGAAGTAAATGTTTTCACATAGGGTTGTTTTGCATTATTGCTTAAGTAATTTTTGAAACAATTTTTATTGCAAGTATTTTTTCCTAAATTTTCTAATTGGCTATCATATGAGAAGATAATTATGATTGGTTTATGTAGGTTGAGCTTGCATCTAACAAATGTACTACATTATATAATTGGTTTACATGTCCATTCATTTGCTTCTCTAAGTATGTAATTGTATCATCTATAAATAATGACAGTGCTTTCTTCCTTTTTATCTTCATGACACTGATTACTTACATTTAGCGTTTATATCATGATTCACTGCAAAATACTCTAAATTTGACTCAAAATACTTTCTTCAAGTTAACTCAGCTTATGTAGTTGTAGAAAACCCATAATACCAATTTTTCTTATGTTCCTATCATCAGAATTTTGTGGAAAAATACATGTCAGAGGTGTAATAAGCAATCTTATATCTTTGTTAAATTACCCAGATGTTCTCTCTTATTACAGTTTTTCCCCAGGAAGTAGGAAGAACAGGTGGTTGGCTGTGTGCTGGCACAACGAGAAAGGGAAAAGATCCATATTTTAAATTCGGTAAACTGTCCCCAGTCAGTTATTTTTCCAAGAGTCACAACTCTTCCAACAAGAACATATTTCTGTCTAAACTGTTTAATTCCACCAAATTCTATTTTAGCCTATTTCATATCTGGGTCTTTGCCACAAACACAAACTGTTCTTGGTCAGTGCGTTAAAACAATAATCCAGAAACAGTCTGTTGGTGTCATTTTCAACTCAAAATATATTCTGTATTTCTTGCTAAACTGCCAACCCTGTAGTATAAACTCAGTGCTTAAGACTTGAAAATTGCAAGTTCTTTCTATAATAATAGATACTTTTATTTTTCAACATTTTTATTGACTTCACTTTGCATCACACAAAAAAGTTGTTCAATGCCTTAAAATGATATAAAAATAAATAACATCTCACTTCTAAACATATATATATTTTCAAATTATAATTAGCAAATACCTTTGGAAATTTCCAAAAATGTTCTAAATATGCTAAAAATATTATGCTTGAGCTACATAAGCAAGTGCATTTACCAGAAGTAAATGTTTTCACATAGGGTTGTTTTGCATTATTGCTTAAGTAATTTTTGAAACAATTTTTATTGCAAGTATTTTTTCCTAAATTTTCTAATTGGCTATCATATGAGAAGATAATTATGATTGGTTTATGTAGGTTGAGCTTGCATCTAACAAATGTACTACATTATATAATTGGTTTACATGTCCATTCATTTGCTTCTCTAAGTATGTAATTGTATCATCTATAAATAATGACAGTGCTTTCTTCCTTTTTATCTTCATGACACTGATTCTTTTTTTGCTTTATTTCATCATCTATAAACTATATCTTTGGCAAGCATCAGTAATTTTCTGTGTCCATTATTCTTGAGTGTATAAAGATCTTCTTTCATCCTGTTTGAGTACTACAACTAGAGATTTCTTCAGTGTTCTAAATGTGTATACCAGAAAATATTTTATTTTCCTCTCATATTGTAGATGGATGTAATATTTTGGTTTCAATTATTTACAAACAGATGTAGCATAGCATTCTGATTCTATAAAAAAGGAAAACCAAACAGGGTTCCCCAGTAATTATACTACTCTATACCTAGAATTACTTTATGATCTGCAGCACAGTCAGAGAGAACCAAGTAGAGTACTGAGTTTTGGAGAGTTTGAATATTGGGAAGGCTGACACCACTAAAATTTATGGGGCAGACTAATAGAAAAAACAGTGCATAAAAAGACAGTTCTGCAAATTGCATGTGTAGTCACTTGCCTCTGTTGGGACTAAACATTAAAGTGTAATTCCTCACAATCTGTAAGGATATACAGAGGAACTGTAAACTAAACAATTCTAAATGTCACACAATTTTCAAAGACATTCAGGTGTCAATGGGCAAGAATAAAGTTACCCCTTGACATTCAGAAATGACCTCCAGAAGGATCAACACAATAGTAGATGAACTGAAGTGCCCCTAGCATAAGGCTAATATTGGGTTGCAACTACAAACATAAAAAAAGTCATATATATATATATCAAGCTAATTTTCAAGTAGCTGAATTGCCTGCCTGATTATATTTCAAAACATCTACTACTAAGACAACATAATCAGAAACTCAAAATTTGGTAATGTCTGTATCTAAAAAGGTTACCAGATATATACTAAAACTAACATAATGCAACTCTAAGAGAAATATTAGTCATTAGAAACACATCTTGAAAATCCAATGCTGTTCAAATAAACAATGAATAATTTTAAAATATTATCATAAATATATATTTTCAAGTATTTAAAGAAAAAATATCATAAAATAGGAGTAATACAAGGTTTTTAAATAAACTTTTAAAGATACAAACAAGTAAATTATATTTTAAAAATTCTAAGTGGGCTAAAGAGTAATTGGACACTGGGAAATAAAAAGAAAATATGAAGACACAGCCATGTGAAACTAACATTAGTTTTCCAATATGATAGATTCACCACACAACATTTCAAGTAGTCAATAACCAGACAAGGTTTTAAGAAGCTGCTTTGGATAGTGCATATTATAAAACATTTGTATTATTACAGAGTCCAATAGGAAAATGCTGATCCACATTAAAACACAAAGAGAAAATGTCCAAAATAAATGAAATTTGTGTTTCAGTGTTCTGTAGGAGAGTATCAAGTAGTCTCACATAAATGTAATTAGATTTCCAAAGGATAATGGTAAGCAGAAAAAATACTTAAGATAAATTAGGCAAAATATTCTAAATGTGATGAATACTGTAATTCACATGTCTAAAATAGCAGAAATCAAAAAGGATAGTTGGATATCTTTAGCAAGGGACATCATAACTTAAATTGATGAAAATTTATGTAGGAGAAAAGCATAAAAGCATTCAAACTCGAGCTTGCTCAAACTCATGTTCCTTGAGCCAGTGATGCCATATAACCATCTCATCCTCTTTCATCCTCTTCTCCATCTGCCTTCTATTTTTCCCAGCATCAGGTTCTGTTCCAGTGAGTTGTCTCTTCACATCAGATAGCCAAAATATTTGAGGTTGAACTTTAGCATCAGAACTTCCAATGAATATTCAGGGTTGACTTCCTATAGAATTGACTTGTTTGATCTCTTTGCAGTCCAAGGGACTCTCAAGAGCCTTCTCCAGCACCACAGTTCAAAGACATCAGTTTTTTGGCACTCAGCCTTCTTTATGGTTCAGCTTTGACATTTATACATGACTACTGGAAAAACCATAGCTTTGACTATATGGACCTTTGTCAGGAAAATAATATCTCTGCTTTTTAATATGCTCTCTAGGCTAGCATAGTTTTTGTACCAAGGAGCAAGCATCTTTTAATTTCATGGCTGCAGTCACCATCTGCAATGATTTTCGAGCCCAAGAAAATGAACTCTGTTTCCATTGTTTCCTCATCTATTTGGATACCATGATCTTAGTTTTTTGCATGTTGAGTTTTAAGCCAGCTTTTTTACCGACTTAAATGAATAAGCTCATCCATATCATAAATGAATAAGCTTAAGTCAAAAATTCTCCATGTGGCTACTGTAAGTCAAGATTATTTTTGGTGCAATTAACCTGATTCTTCATTCTTAAAATTGTATTCATCTGAGGCCTCACATTGGATCTAGTCCAGTATAACTGGAACTCAATCCACCTCTGGACTAAGATTTGTTTTAACTGAGATTTGTTTAACTAAGATTTGTTTTAGTCTGATTCCAGTGGTTTTCAGACACCATCTGGAAAAAAAAAAAAAAAGAATCAAAAAGTATGAAAATTTATAATGCAAAATCGGTGGAGCTACGGAACAACAGGGACTGACCATTGACCTTCACAGGCAGGGAGAAAGCAGCGAGCTTGTGGGACCCAACTCATACCTACATTAGATTGCTCATTGTTCCTCCAGGGCATTTGGGCATCTCCTTCAGTTTCCTCTTTTAATTCCGTAACTATTATTATTGCCTGAGGCATATTAAAAAGTTTAAGAATTTATTTGAGCAAAAATTGATTCAAAGAGCTTCCCTGGTGGTCCAGTGGGTAAGGACACCACCTTGCAGTGCAAGAGGTGCTGGTTCGATCCCTGGCCTGGGAAGATCACACGTGCCACAGAGAGTCTGGACCAATGTGTCCAACTACTGAGCCGGAGCTCTGGAGCGCATGTGCCTAGAGCCAGTGCTCTGCGACAAGAGAGGCCACTGCTATGGGAGACCCACAGAGGCCAAAGAACAAAGACGGATGAAAATAAATAGATGAGAGACCAATAGAAGTGGCCAAAATAAACAAACAAAGACAAACAAACAAACAAATTGATTCAAACCCAGCAGCATCCAACGAGGCAAATAGGCGCTCTGAGGAGTTGCACACAATGGATTTTTATAGCTAAAGGAAACCTAACTATTGCTGACCAGGAGATTTCTAATTGACTGTTTTAAGATTTCATTTCTTTAAATATCAGTTTGATGATGTGGAGTTTGGCATAAGAAAGTCCATTTTGGACATGTCTAATTTTTAGCGCTATTAACATTAACAAATAATCATAGGCTCAGATAAAATCCTCATTACCATTTTAGATTATTCAGTTATCAGTAAGGACTGGGAAAGTATGATAATGACAACATTTCATTTTCATCTCCATAAATGTCATTCTATTTTTAAAAGTCTCCAATTTAAGAATGGATGTAAAGCTATATAATTATCATAGTCCAAATGTAAAATACAATTTTAATATGTATGATTGTGATTAACCTAAGCAAGATTTTTAAGTATTTCAAAAAGATATATTTTCATTTTTCCTCATCAAGGGCAGAAGGATGCATTAATATTTCTGACTTCATGCCAAATGATCACCGGTATACCAGTCTCTCCTTTAAAATGTATATATACTTATTTTTTTTCTATTTTCTATTCCCATCCTGTCCCTGCTATTACCCTAGGCAGCAGTGATTCTAATGTGTCTGATAGCTATATTTTTGAGATATATGTTTTATACAATGTTTGTGGTTATTTTCTATGTATCTTTATATAAATGGAATCATGACCTCATTTTTAAGTTTTCTTTTCTCTCAGCTCTGTTTTATGCCATATATGCAGTTTGATGTCTACTACCTTGATTTGTCAATAAATATTTTACAATATTGATTGCGAAAAAATATTCATGATAATTTTTAAAGATTCTAAGGGAGATTTTTTCAAGATGAACTATTGTTATAGGTATAGGGAACTCTGCAGTGCATCTTACAGTGGGTGAAAGAGATTTTGCTGAATTCCAAATACCAGAAATTTGAGAATTTATAGTCAAGAATCAGTGAGTGAAGGTAAATGGATGAAAACTTACTAAGAAGAACAATCAAGGGTAAAAGGGTATTCTGGGTAAGCTGCCTTACTAGGATTCCTCCTGAAAGCAGGATATCACCTAGAGGCTGGGGTAGGATAAAGAACCCAGTTTATTATTGAGGGTGGTCAGGTTATGGAGGATGGGGGATCCTGGCTAAACTGACTTAGCATTGTTTTTGCTAAAAACTGGACAATGCAGAGATGAACACAAAAGACCAAAGTTGAAGCCTTGTTGGAAGGAAAGTCTGAGAAGCCTGAGTAGAATTTGGTTAAGTTCAGACTCTGTCAGTATTCAAACATCAGATCAGCTCCTAATTCATGGGCTAGTATAATTCATATCTAGGTGTGGACAATTGATTACCTCTGTGAAAATAAAGGAAAACTACATTTTAGAATGGAGTTAGGAAGTCCTAAAGCACATATCATTCATGCACATACCACTTTTACAACGTGCAGATAGAAGGAAGACAAGAATATTGCCTTTTTTCTGGTCGTACAGAGTACACTGATCACATGGGAATTCAGTCCTCTGCTTTTAGCCATGGCCAACAGTCAGTGAGAAACCACCACAACCTCAAACCCTTGTTCTTCAGAGAAATTTCTGACTTCATGCCAAATGATCACCGGTATACCAGTCTCTCCTTTAAAATGTATATATACTTATTTTTTTTCTATTTTCTATTCCCATCCTGTCCCTGCTATTACCCTAGGCAGCAGTGATTCTAATGTGTCTGATAGCTATATTTTTGAGATATATGTTTTATACAATGTTTGTGGTTATTTTCTATGTATCTTTATATAAATGGAATCATGACCTCATTTTTAAGTTTTCTTTTCTCTCAGCTCTGTTTTATGCCATATATGCAGTTTGATGTCTACTACCTTGATTTGTCAATAAATATTTTACAATATTGATTGCGAAAAAATATTCATGATAATTTTTAAAGATTCTAAGGGAGATTTTTTCAAGATGAACTATTGTTATAGGTATAGGGAACTCTGCAGTGCATCTTACAGTGGGTGAAAGAGATTTTGCTGAATTCCAAATACCAGAAATTTGAGAATTTATAGTCAAGAATCAGTGAGTGAAGGTAAATGGATGAAAACTTACTAAGAAGAACAATCAAGGGTAAAAGGGTATTCTGGGTAAGCTGCCTTACTAGGATTCCTCCTGAAAGCAGGATATCACCTAGAGGCTGGGGTAGGATAAAGAACCCAGTTTATTATTGAGGGTGGTCAGGTTATGGAGGATGGGGGATCCTGGCTAAACTGACTTAGCATTGTTTTTGCTAAAAACTGGACAATGCAGAGATGAACACAAAAGACCAAAGTTGAAGCCTTGTTGGAAGGAAAGTCTGAGAAGCCTGAGTAGAATTTGGTTAAGTTCAGACTCTGTCAGTATTCAAACATCAGATCAGCTCCTAATTCATGGGCTAGTATAATTCATATCTAGGTGTGGACAATTGATTACCTCTGTGAAAATAAAGGAAAACTACATTTTAGAATGGAGTTAGGAAGTCCTAAAGCACATATCATTCATGCACATACCACTTTTACAACGTGCAGATAGAAGGAAGACAAGAATATTGCCTTTTTTCTGGTCGTACAGAGTACACTGATCACATGGGAATTCAGTCCTCTGCTTTTAGCCATGGCCAACAGTCAGTGAGAAACCACCACAACCTCAAACCCTTGTTCTTCAGAGAAATTTTGTTCATAACAATCCTCCCCACTTTCCTCCTAAGACTTAATAAAAGCAAACCCATCCACCTTGTTCTCTAGACTTGCCTGTTTCACCAGAGCTTGACTATCCCAAATTGCAGCTCTCTGCTATTTGTAAATAAACCCATTTTTCTGGTAAAATAGCTTACTGCTTTATATCTGAGATTGATACCTCCAGCTTTATTTTATCACAAATAATACTACAATGAGCAGTCACCATTAGTTTTTTAATACCTCTCTTTATTAATATTATTTTGATAGCACACAAAAGGTTTGTGACCTAGAATAGATTATTACTTGGGCATCCCTGATGCCTCATTAGTAAAGAATCCACCTGCAACATGGGAGGCACAGGTTCTGTCCTTGGAAAACAGGGTCACACAGACTGAAACATGACTTAGCAACTAAACACTGACAACATGATTATTATTTATGACAAATAAAAGACAGTTGGTTTCCCTGTGTGACCCAGAGTGAGGTCTGGCTGCTTGACACTCAGAAGCCAATAAAGAGGCTGGGTAGGTGGAGAGGATGCAAGCACTTGTGGGGAGGGTGGAGGAGGGTGGAAGTCTGTCCAAGGCCTGCTCCCCGCACTCTCTATTAGGGGACGGAGCTTTTATAGATGGAGGGAGGGGGCGGCATGCAAAAAATGGTACAGGCCGCTCTGATAGTCATCTTGAAATTGATCATCAGTGATCTGATTGGTGTCATCTTGATTGTTCTAGGAACAATAACACTTCAGTTCCAGGGTCAGTTTCCATTTCTTTGAGCCTGATTCTTGGAATTATGGCAGCTTGTGTCATGGGTACAAGTGTGGCTTTCATGTAGTTAAATCCTTCCACTTCGTGGAGGTTTCAGTCTATACTCAGAGGATATGGCTAAGAATAGTATCTATAATCCTTGAGAAGGAACTAAAGGTTCTTGACTATACTTAGTAACTACATTATTATTATTTGGTCTCCTTTGATTTTTTTCCCCCTTTAGAAGATAGGGCAGAAACGTACACAAGCATCAAGAATATTGCCTTTTTTCTGGTCGTACAGAGTACACTGATCACATGGGAATTCAGTCCTCTGCTTTTAGCCATGGCCAACAGTCAGTGAGAAACCACCACAACCTCAAACCCTTGTTCTTCAGAGAAATTTTGTTCATAACAATCCTCCCCACTTTCCTCCTAAGACTTAATAAAAGCAAACCCATCCACCTTGTTCTCTAGACTTGCCTGTTTCACCAGAGCTTGACTATCCCAAATTGCAGCTCTCTGCTATTTGTAAATAAACCCATTTTTCTGGTAAAATAGCTTACTGCTTTATATCTGAGATTGATACCTCCAGCTTTATTTTATCACAAATAATACTACAATGAGCAGTCACCATTAGTTTTTTAATACCTCTCTTTATTAATATTATTTTGATAGCACACAAAAGGTTTGTGACCTAGAATAGATTATTACTTGGGCATCCCTGATGCCTCATTAGTAAAGAATCCACCTGCAACATGGGAGGCACAGGTTCTGTCCTTGGAAAACAGGGTCACACAGACTGAAACATGACTTAGCAACTAAACACTGACAACATGATTATTATTTATGACAAATAAAAGACAGTTGGTTTCCCTGTGTGACCCAGAGTGAGGTCTGGCTGCTTGACACTCAGAAGCCAATAAAGAGGCTGGGTAGGTGGAGAGGATGCAAGCACTTGTGGGGAGGGTGGAGGAGGGTGGAAGTCTGTCCAAGGCCTGCTCCCCGCACTCTCTATTAGGGGACGGAGCTTTTATAGATGGAGGGAGGGGGCGGCATGCAAAAAATGGTACAGGCCGCTCTGATAGTCATCTTGAAATTGATCATCAGTGATCTGATTGGTGTCATCTTGATTGTTCTAGGAACAATAACACTTCAGTTCCAGGGTCAGTTTCCATTTCTTTGAGCCTGATTCTTGGAATTATGGCAGCTTGTGTCATGGGTACAAGTGTGGCTTTCATGTAGTTAAATCCTTCCACTTCGTGGAGGTTTCAGTCTATACTCAGAGGATATGGCTAAGAATAGTATCTATAATCCTTGAGAAGGAACTAAAGGTTCTTGACTATACTTAGTAACTACATTATTATTATTTGGTCTCCTTTGACTGTTTCCTTTTGTCTCCACATGTTCTTATTTCTCTGATTTAATTTATTCTTTGACTAAAGCTTTCCACAGACAAAAAGCAGGCAGAGGACATTGGCAGTGGGGTACGCAAGGACCATAATGTCCTGCTCTGTTTCACCTGCACCCCAGTTTTCAACATGGGACAAAACAATGAAAGCTAAATCTCACCCTACACACATGAGGTCTATATTTTAGGCAAAGAACCCACAAATGTACTCTTTTTTGCTTACATGGAGGAAAGAAGCAGTGTCAGCACTCACCTGATGAGTCAATCTCCTTAGCAAAGTAGTAAGTTATGCTGGATTCTTTTTCTCACCCTTTGGTATGTAGATAAATCTCTAAATGGGAGAGATTTAAGTTCTCCAAATTTACAGTCCAGATGTTTATCCCTTTTGAAATGTAAATACCTACTCAAATAACTTCTGAATCCCTCCAGAGTTCTCATTACTCACCAGTCCTTTGTGGTAACCCAGGTCTATATTTATAACTCTTACCCCAGAGGAGAGGAATATGACTACAGATCACCTTTTCCTTTGATGAAATGTAAAATGTTTCTGGGAAGTAAAACAAACTTTCATTCTATTCATGGTATATCAATTCCGATGTCTCCAGAGGCTGAAACTTTACAACCACACTGAGAAATCCTAGAAAGTGTCATTTTTCCACATTCATGTATATGGAGTCTCATTGATCCTTTGGAAAATTCCTCTGGGCTGTAATACATTCAGAGACTGGATTAATGGAAATTAGGCTTGCTTTCGAAGATTGCAGAACCAGTCTACAGTTTTCCTCAACCCTGAGACATCCTTTTTGGGCTTCCCTGGTGGCTCAGATGGTAAAGTATCCGCCTGCAATGTGGGAGACCTGGGTTCAACCGCTGGGTTGGAAAGATCTCCTGGAAAAGGGGAAAGGCTACTAACTCTAGTATTCTATCCTGGATAATTCCATAGTTCATCCATGGGTCACAAAGAGTCAGACAAGAGGAGTGACTCACTCAAATCCATAGAATCTCTTAGAGTTAGCCACCTTTTTAACGTGAACCAATCTAATGCATGTGGACATTGTTATTGTAATTTTCATCCCTGTTATTAGGTTGAGCCTCTCTTCATATAGCCTTTTTATATTTCTTGTTGTATCTTTCTACCTCTTTGGATTCCTCTCCTATTTGTTGTTTCTCTGCCAGCTTCTTCTTCTACAGTATCCCTTCTTCATGGTCTTTTTTTTTTTTTCTTTTAAAGATGCTTGTGCTTTTGAGTTCTTGCTTAAGATGTTGTTATCCACACACACAAAAAAATAGGTCCTAACAATATTCTCATATCTTATGTTTAAAATAACTTTATAATTAATTTTTTCTTAATTATAGTCAATCTCCTTAGCAAAGTAGTAAGTTATGCTGGATTCTTTTTCTCACCCTTTGGTATGTAGATAAATCTCTAAATGGGAGAGATTTAAGTTCTCCAAATTTACAGTCCAGATGTTTATCCCTTTTGAAATGTAAATACCTACTCAAATAACTTCTGAATCCCTCCAGAGTTCTCATTACTCACCAGTCCTTTGTGGTAACCCAGGTCTATATTTATAACTCTTACCCCAGAGGAGAGGAATATGACTACAGATCACCTTTTCCTTTGATGAAATGTAAAATGTTTCTGGGAAGTAAAAACAAACTTTCAATCTATTCATGGTATATCAATTCCGATGTCTCCAGAGGCTGAAACTTTACAACCACACTGAGAAATCCTAGAAAGTGTCATTTTTCCACATTCATGTATATGGAGTCTCATTGATCCTTTGGAAAATTCCTCTGGGCTGTAATACATTCAGAGACTGGATTAATGGAAATTAGGCTTGCTTTCGAAGATTGCAGAACCAGTCTACAGTTTTCCTCAACCCTGAGACATCCTTTTTGGGCTTCCCTGGTGGCTCAGATGGTAAAGTATCCGCCTGCAATGTGGGAGACCTGGGTTCAACCGCTGGGTTGGAAAGATCTCCTGGAAAAGGGGAAAGGCTACTAACTCTAGTATTCTATCCTGGATAATTCCATAGTTCATCCATGGGTCACAAAGAGTCAGACAAGAGGAGTGACTCACTCAAATCCATAGAATCTCTTAGAGTTAGCCACCTTTTTAACGTGAACCAATCTAATGCATGTGGACATTGTTATTGTAATTTTCATCCCTGTTATTAGGTTGAGCCTCTCTTCATATAGCCTTTTTATATTTCTTGTTGTATCTTTCTACCTCTTTGGATTCCTCTCCTATTTGTTGTTTCTCTGCCAGCTTCTTCTTCTACAGTATCCCTTCTTCATGGTCTTTTTTTTTTTTTCTTTTAAAGATGCTTGTGCTTTTGAGTTCTTGCTTAAGATGTTGTTATCCACACACACAAAAAAATAGGTCCTAACAATATTCTCATATCTTATGTTTAAAATAACTTTATAATTAATTTTTTCTTAATTATAGTTTTTCTGTTTGGATTTTTACTTAACTTGTCTCTAGTATATGGTTCCATGTAATGACTACTTTTCTTGTGTTTTCAGACTACAAGAACAACTTATAAGACTTGTATTTTCAAAATTTTCTGCTCAAAAATGTAAATTTCTCAATATTATACATTGTATTGTCTAAGCCTCTGTCATAGCAATTGAAACAGCACTGACTGAAGTTTAAATCAATGTCACTGTTTTATATGGATGTATGTGAGCACACATATAGTATTATATATGCATAATTAATATTACATAATTAATATATACATATTGCACACATAATTAGTATGCATAATTAATATTACTTGTATTATTTATCCTATAAGTATAATTGGTTGTGTGTGTGTGCTCGGTCACCAATCCTGTCCATGGAATGCAACACCATGGACTGTAGCCAGGCTTCTCTGTTCATGGAATTTTCCAGACAAGAATACTAGAGTGGGTTGCCATTCCCTCCTGCAGGGGATATTCCTGAGCCTGAGATCAAACCCGCGTCTTCTGTGTCTCCTACATTGGTAAGCAGAGCCACCAGGGAAGCCCCCAAAATATAACTAGTTGCATAACAAAAACTTGTTAAGACTGTTGCATCAAAATATAACACGAAATATTTATCAAAAATAAAGTCAAAGGAGTGAAAATATTAGAGAAAGTATTCTTTGTCTCTAAGAATATTGTCTAAGCATTAACATAATTTCTCTGTATCCATGTTACATATACATATCTCTTGCTTTTTTTCATTAGCTTTGGGTTGCATATTTTGGAATCTAACTCATTTTTAGTTTTTATAGAGTTTTTCTTTATATAAAATAACCATAAATTTTGAATGATAGTTCTGGTTCAAAATGACTTTAGAAAACAGAAACAGATTGGGGGCTCCTCCTGGTGGTCCAGTGGAGAAGGACACCGCCTTGCAGTGCAAGGGGCGCCAGTTCAATCCCTGGCCTGGGAAGATCCCACGTGCCACGGAGTGGCTGGACCAATGTGTCCAATCAACGAGCCGGAGCTCTGGGGTGCATGCGACCAGAGCCGGCGCTCTGCGACAACAGACGCCACTGCGATGGGAGGCCCACAGGAGCCAAAGAACAAAGATGGATGAAAATAGAGAAATGAAAGACCAATATAAGTCGCCCGCCCACTCTCCTCCCTCCCCAACCCAACCCCCGCCCAAAAATAAATAAATAAATCTTTAAAAAAAACAGATTGGAAGGTTAGACTACAAATCATGACCAGGGACTGGAGTTTTCTCATGCTGTTTCTTTTCCACAACAAAACAGACAAAATGATGAAGTGTACTTGCTTACAAAATCATAGAACCCTGACTATAAACTTTACACACTCATAAACTTATCTAGAAAAATAGAGTATTTTTTTTTAATGAAAGGAAATTTAGATTATTTAGCACATTTGTTCTTTTAAGTGATGAGGAAGTACACTTTATCTGCAATTTCTTATTCTGTTAACAAACTGTCTTCTCACATTAACCACAATTACCACTTAGTAGTTTACTCATTTAGAATTAGCATCTCTTTAAAAAGAAGTGCTCAATTTCGTGTTAGAAAATTATAAACATTTCTGTCTTTTTACCTAGAGATACTTTTAAAGATAAGAAACCCTTAGAAATCTCTATTAGTAACACTATGTTATATTCCAGGAAGCAGAAAAATAATAAAAATTCCAGCAGAAGATAGAGTCAGACGGAGTTAACAAACTGAGTTGGAATCTCAACAGTGATTACACATTATTGTTGGTTTTAATCACTGATAGGTCTTTTGAGATTAACACTTAAATAAAAGGAGAAATGGGTCTTTTAGTAGTGTGCCAAAAGGACTCATCAGAAGTACATAAAAATTTGCCAGTTAGTAGCTGCATTTTAATCAGTCACCTTCTGTCATGTAGTAACACATTTATACAATTTAGTTAATAGTTGCAACCCATGAGTAATGAGCATATAAAATTATACTATCTATAATGCAAAACATTTATATTTCAAGTGTTCTTCCATGTATGTGTAGCATATTATTTTTAAAAGCCTTGAGTTTAAATACAAGAGTTAAGTATTTTTCTTTACCTATTATATATGTATAAAATTCACTGTGAGCTATTCTGTTAGAAATGAGAACCCAAATATTAAACTAGAAATCACACACCTCTGAATTGAATAATCATTAAACTGCAATCATTTAGCTGAAATTAAAATGCATATTTACAGAAATAACACTTTCTATATTTATTAGGAGGTATATATCTTAATCGGATTATATGATATTGCTGAAAGTTATTTATCAAAGATGTTAACAGTTTTTATTTTTTCAAAATTTTTAAATTGTAAGACAATTTGCATTTTTAAAAACTTTAATTAAACAAGGTAACAGAAAAATAATGATTTAAAAATCTTCTAACCCCACTACTATTACCTGGAAGGAAGCTGTCCTATCCCTTTCCCTGCAAAATATATCTTCAGAATTTTAACAGTTTGTAGCTCCATCTCTCTAAATATCATCCATCTTTTTAGATATATTTAGAATTATTGTAGAATGCTTTATACTAGGTGGAAATTATGTGTTTTTGAAGTTTATAAAGAAGTAACATATTATAGATGTCTAAATCTCATGACATTTTTCCTAATATTTTTATTATTTTCCTCATGAATCATCAATTCTAATGGTTTTATTAACCATTCTTTCATTTGGTTTTCCATGGAAACTGTTATTTGTCTAAGACCTGGTGTGGCAATTAAAAATGTCTACAGGTGGTTGGTTGATAATGTAATCAAATACAGTGGCCTGATTTTATCAATGCCTGTAATCCTGTAATCTGCCACATTCTCACCCAGTTTTTCCCGTAACATACAGCTTCTATTCAATACTTATTTTCAAAGGTTTGTAGATCTGAGTGATATCTCACTTTCGTCTTTCATGTTTAAAAAGTAATTTCAGGAAAAACTGTTCCTACTTTTTCACTTGAACACAATGTCAGTCACAAATGGGGAAAGGAATGTACTGTGGAAAACAAACTGTTTCAAAACAGTTAATAGTTGCAACCCATGAGTAATGAGCATATAAAATTATACTATCTATAATGCAAAACATTTATATTTCAAGTGTTCTTCCATGTATGTGTAGCATATTATTTTTAAAAGCCTTGAGTTTAAATACAAGAGTTAAGTATTTTTCTTTACCTATTATATATGTATAAAATTCACTGTGAGCTATTCTGTTAGAAATGAGAACCCAAATATTAAACTAGAAATCACACACCTCTGAATTGAATAATCATTAAACTGCAATCATTTAGCTGAAATTAAAATGCATATTTACAGAAATAACACTTTCTATATTTATTAGGAGGTATATATCTTAATCGGATTATATGATATTGCTGAAAGTTATTTATCAAAGATGTTAACAGTTTTTATTTTTTCAAAATTTTTAAATTGTAAGACAATTTGCATTTTTAAAAACTTTAATTAAACAAGGTAACAGAAAAATAATGATTTAAAAATCTTCTAACCCCACTACTATTACCTGGAAGGAAGCTGTCCTATCCCTTTCCCTGCAAAATATATCTTCAGAATTTTAACAGTTTGTAGCTCCATCTCTCTAAATATCATCCATCCTTCTAGATATATTTAGAATTATTGTAGAATGCTTTATACTAGGTGGAAATTATGTGTTTTTGAAGTTTATAAAGAAGTAACATATTATAGATGTCTAAATCTCATGACATTTTTCCTAATATTTTTATTATTTTCCTCATGAATCATCAATTCTAATGGTTTTATTAACCATTCTTTCATTTGGTTTTCCATGGAAACTGTTATTTGTCTAAGACCTGGTGTGGCAATTAAAAATGTCTACAGGTGGTTGGTTGATAATGTAATCAAATACAGTGGCCTGATTTTATCAATGCCTGTAATCCTGTAATCTGCCACATTCTCACCCAGTTTTTCCCGTAACATACAGCTTCTATTCAATACTTATTTTCAAAGGTTTGTAGATCTGAGTGATATCTCACTTTCGTCTTTCATGTTTAAAAAGTAATTTCAGGAAAAACTGTTCCTACTTTTTCACTTGAACACAATGTCAGTCACAAATGGGGAAAGGAATGTACTGTGGAAAACAAGTAACTACGTGTTCCACTCAAAACATGCAGCAACAACTCAGCTTCATGGACAGGTGCAATTGCTATACTGTTAGCTTTTCTGTTTCTTAAAGATTGACTAAAGGTTAGTTTGCTTTGGAATGTGATAGACTAAAGATTTGTTTGATTTGGATTGTGATTTTTGAAACAAATTTCAATTTGTTTAGAATGTAACACATGTCTAACATGTTAAATATATTCATTAACTCCAGCTGTGTGTATCAGTATAAAACATCATCATCTTAATGCATTTTAGTCTATATAATTCTAACTTTATTTTCATTCCTAACTCAGAATTATCACAATTATCTCAACTTTATTAATCTTTTATTTTTATTATATTGTTTTTTAAAATTTATTTTGTGGAGGCATAATTGATTTATAATGTGTGTTATGATTTAATGTCCAGCAAAATTAATCATTTATATGTGTGTATCTGTATGTGTACATTATTTGTCATATTCTTTTTCACTATAGTTTATCACATGGTATTCAATATAATTCCCTGTGCTATAGAGTAAGATCTTGTTTATCCATGCTATATATGATGTTTTATATCTACTAATACCAGAATCTCTATCTTCCCCTTTACCACACCCCTCTCCCCCACAACAACCACATGGCTGTTCTCTATGCTTATAAGTCTCTATTCATAGATAAATTTAAACTGTGTTGTATTTTAGATTCCACATATAAGTCACAGCATATGGTATTATCTTTCATTTGGTTTTCCATGGAAACTGTTATTTGTCTAAGACCTGGTGTGGCAATTAAAAATGTCTACAGGTGGTTGGTTGATAATGTAATCAAATACAGTGGCCTGATTTTATCAATGCCTGTAATCCTGTAATCTGCCACATTCTCACCCAGTTTTTCCCGTAACATACAGCTTCTATTCAATACTTATTTTCAAAGGTTTGTAGATCTGAGTGATATCTCACTTTCGTCTTTCATGTTTAAAAAGTAATTTCAGGAAAAACTGTTCCTACTTTTTCACTTGAACACAATGTCAGTCACAAATGGGGAAAGGAATGTACTGTGGAAAACAAGTAACTACGTGTTCCACTCAAAACATGCAGCAACAACTCAGCTTCATGGACAGGTGCAATTGCTATACTGTTAGCTTTTCTGTTTCTTAAAGATTGACTAAAGGTTAGTTTGCTTTGGAATGTGATAGACTAAAGATTTGTTTGATTTGGATTGTGATTTTTGAAACAAATTTCAATTTGTTTAGAATGTAACACATGTCTAACATGTTAAATATATTCATTAACTCCAGCTGTGTGTATCAGTATAAAACATCATCATCTTAATGCATTTTAGTCTATATAATTCTAACTTTATTTTCATTCCTAACTCAGAATTATCACAATTATCTCAACTTTATTAATCTTTTATTTTTATTATATTGTTTTTTAAAATTTATTTTGTGGAGGCATAATTGATTTATAATGTGTGTTATGATTTAATGTCCAGCAAAATTAATCATTTATATGTGTGTATCTGTATGTGTACATTATTTGTCATATTCTTTTTCACTATAGTTTATCACATGGTATTCAATATAATTCCCTGTGCTATAGAGTAAGATCTTGTTTATCCATGCTATATATGATGTTTTATATCTACTAATACCAGAATCTCTATCTTCCCCTTTACCACACCCCTCTCCCCCACAACAACCACATGGCTGTTCTCTATGCTTATAAGTCTCTATTCATAGATAAATTTAAACTGTGTTGTATTTTAGATTCCACATATAAGTCACAGCATATGGTATTATCTTTCTTTTTTAGACTTATTTCACTTAGTATGCTAGTCTCTAAGTCTGCCCATGTCACTGCAAATGACATTATTTCACTTTTTATGATTGAGTAATATTCCACTATATATATATTTATAATTATATACTATATATATATATATATATATATATATATATATATATATATAATCTACCACTTCTTCTTTATCCATTTATATACTGATGATCATTTATGTTGCTTCCGTGTCTTGAATATTTTAAGTAATGCTGCATTGAACATTGGAGTGCATGTATATTTTCAAAGTATAAATTTCTCTGGATATATGCATAGGAGTGGAATTACAGGGTCACATGGCAACTAATTTTAATTTTTTGAGGAGGCTCCATAGTGTTTCCATTAGTGGCTGCACCAATTTACCTTCTCACCAGAAGGACTGGGAGGTCCTCCTTTCATCCACAACTTTTTAATGATGGGTATTCTAACTGGTGTGAGGTGACACCTCTTTGTAATTTTGATTTGCTTTTCTCTAATGCTTAGCAATATTGAACATCTATTCACTTGCTTGTTGGCCATCTGTCTCTTTTAGAGAAATGTCTGTTTAGCTCTTCTGCTCATGTTTCATTTGGGTTGCTTGCTTGTTTGTTTTTGTTTGCTTTTCTTTAAATACTGTTTACATATTTTGGAAATGAATCTCTTGTCAGTCACAATGTTTGCCAATATTTCCTCCCATTCTGTAGGTTGTATTTCCATTTTGTTTATGGTTCCCTTTGCTATACAAAAGTAAGTAACTTTGATTAAGTCCCATTTTTGTTTGTTTGTTTGTTTGTTTCATTTCTATTGCTTGGGAGACTGAACTAATTGAATATTAGTAACGTTTATGTCAGATAACATTTTGCATAGGTTCTCTTCTGAAAGTTTTATGTATTTAAGTCTTAAACCATTTTGAGTTTATATTTGCATATGGCATGAGAGTGTGTTCTAACTTCATTGCTTTACATGTGACTGTCCACTTTGCAGAGACCACTAGTGGAAGAAAATATATTTTCTCTATTATATCTTGACTCCTTTCTTGAAGGTTAATTGATAATAGATATGGAGGCTTATTTCTGGGTTCTTTACTCTGTTCCATTGATCTATATGCCTGTTTTTGTAACAATATCTTAGTTTTAATTATTGTATCTTGGTGGTATTCTCTGAAGTCTGCAAGGGTTAAGCTTCCAGATTTGTTCTTCTCGGGGTGGCTTCCATGGTAGTTCAGTTGGTAAAAATCCATCTGCAATGGAGGAGACCATTCAGTTTGTAAGTGAGGACAATCCTCTGTAGAAGGGCTAGACTACCCATTCCAGTATTCTTGTGTTTTCCTGGTGACTCAGACGAAAAATAATCTTTGGGAAACCTGGGTTCAATCCCTAGGTTGGAAAGATCTCCTGGAGAAAGGAATGGGTACCTACTCCAGTATTCTTGCCTGGCAATTCTATAGACAGAGGAGCCTATCAGACTACTGTCCATCGAGTCACAGAGTCACACGTGACTGAGCAACTTTCACTTTGATGGCTACAGAATTGCTTTTATAGTTCCATATAAATTGTACGATTATTTATTTTACTTCTGGGGAAAATTTCATGACTAATTTGATAGGAATCATGTTAAATCTATAGATTGCTTTGTATAGTGTGGCAATTTTAACAATATTAATTCTTCCAATACAAGAGCATGGGATATCTTTCTGCGGGGCCGCCCTCAGAGGAGAAACGGCGACGGGATTGCCCGTGGCCAACCCATGGGAAGATTGGAGAGGGGTGAGCCTGCTGCCGGCCAGCCCAGCACCCCCGGCAGACACAGGAGACAATCAGGCGCAACAGGGGTTCCGTCAAAGAAGTTCCGTTTTATTAGTACAGACTCACAGCTTTTATAGGCAAGTGAAAGGGGTTTTGCACGGGACTTCCTATAGATTACACCAATCAAGCTAAAGGTCAAGCAATCATTCATGAGCGCGGAAGCCAGGGGAACCAATCAGAAATTTTGACCATCACTTAACAATTTAGATCACACCCTTGTCTCTTCCTGTAGGCACCATCTCAGCTCCAAACTGAAACAGTGTGCTTAAGCTTCCTTATGCTTGCAAAGACCCTCTTTCATTTAGGGCCCCACATCTTTCCATTTCTCTGAATCATCTTCAGTTTCCCTTTTTAATGTTTTATAGTTCTTAGCATATAAATGTTTTACCTCTTGGTCAGGTTTAGTTCGAAGTTGTTTTTGTATGTTTGTTAGTGTTACAATTCTAAAATGATTTTCTTTTCCATTCTCCTCTTGATATTTCATTGTTAGTATAAAGAAATGCAGCTGATCTGTATGCTATTCTTGTATTCTACTACCTTGCTGAATTCCTTTAACAGTTGTAGAAGTTTTTGACTCTTACAGGTTTTTATATATATAATACCATGTCACCTGCATAGAATGACAGTTTTACTTCTTCCATTTTGGGTACACTTTATTTCTTTTCATTGTCTGATTGCAATGGCTAGGTTTTGCAATACTGTGTTAAATAGAAGTGGTCAGAGTGGGCATCTTTGCCTTTTTCCAGGTTTTAGCCAGAAGACTTTCAATTTTTCACCACTGAAATTTATATTGGGTGTGGGTGTGTCATAAACAGCCTTTAGTGTGCTGAGATATGTAGCCTCTGTACCCATTTTGGTAAGACTTTTTAATCAAGAATACATGATAAATTTTATCAAATGCTTTCTATGCATCTATTGAGATAATCACATGGTTATCTTTTCTTATGTTGATATGGTGTATCACGTTGATTGATTTGTGTACACTGGACAATCCTTGTGACAACAGGATGGATCCAGGTTAGTTGTTGTGTATCTTTTTATGTGTGTTATTGGATTTAGCTTGCTAGTATTTTATGGAGAACATTTCCATCTATATTAATCAAAGGTATTCACCTATAATTTTCTTTTATGGTTGTGTCTTTTTACAGTTTTAAGATCAATGTGATGCTAGCTTTATAGCATGTGTTTGGGAGTATTATCTCCTGTTCAGTTTTTTGGAAGAGTTTGAGAAACCTCAGTGTAGGTTACTATTTGATATGTTGTCTGTGGCACCATCTGGTTTTTGGGCTTTTGTTTATACAGAGTTTTCCTATTACAGATTTTGTTTTACATGTAGTGATCAGTCGGTTCAAATTATCTATTTATTCTTGATGCAGTTTTGGTGAGCTATATGTTCTTAGAAATTTTTCCATTTCTTCTAAGCTGTCAAATTTGTTGGCATATAATTATTCAAGAAGTATCCTCTCTTTTTTTTTTTTTCTTCTGTATTTCTGTGGTATGAGTTGTTATTTCCTCTTTTTCATTTCTTATTTTGTTTATTTAGATTCTCTCTCTTTGTGAGTCTGGTCAGAGGTTTCCTAATTTTGTTTGTCCTTTCAATGAACCAGCTCTTGATTTTATTGAATTCTTTTCTGTTTTTTAAAATTTTATTTAGTTCCCTCTATGATATTTGTCATCTTATTCCTTGATTATGATTTTGTTTGTTCTTCTTTTCCTAAGTCTTTTCAGTGATAAGTTACATTGTTTATTAGAAATTTCTCTCTCTCTCTCTCTTTTTTTTTTTTTTTTTTGAGGAAAGCTTGCTTTACTATGAGCTTCCCTTAAGCTGTTGTGGTCAGAAAAGATTCAAAATGCTTGTATATTTTTAAATGTCTTGAGGCTTGTTTTGGATTGTAACATTTTGCCCCAGTAATGTGGTCAGACCTAGAGAATGTTCCATGTGCATTTGAATAGAATGTGTGTTTCAAGCATTTTTTTTTAATGTACTGTAAATCATATTGTAGCCTTTAGGATCTCTGCTGCCTTACTGATTTTCTGTCTGTAAGATCTGTACAGGGATGTGAATGGGAAGTTAAAGTCTTTTGAAGTAAAAGAAAGTGTTAGTCACTCAGTCATGTCCAGCTCTGTTTGCAACCCCATGAACTGTAGCCTGCCATGTTCCTCTGGCCATGGGATTTGATAGACAAGAGTACAATTGGGTTGCCATTCCCTTCTCCAAGGGATCTTCCTGACCCAGAGACGGAACCTGGATCTCCTGCTTTGCAGGCAGATTCTTTACCATCTGAGCCACAAGGGAAACCCAAAGTCTCCTAGTGTTGTATTTTCATCCATTCCTCCCTTTATGTCTGTTGTCTTTTTTTGAAGATTTAGAAACCTCAGTGTAGGTTACTATTTGATATGTTGTCTGTGGCACCATCTGGTTTTTGGGCTTTTGTTTATACAGAGTTTTCCTATTACAGATTTTGTTTTACATGTAGTGATCAGTCGGTTCAAATTATCTATTTATTCTTGATGCAGTTTTGGTGAGCTATATGTTCTTAGAAATTTTTCCATTTCTTCTAAGCTGTCAAATTTGTTGGCATATAATTATTCAAGAAGTATCCTCTCTTTTTTTTTTTTTCTTCTGTATTTCTGTGGTATGAGTTGTTATTTCCTCTTTTTCATTTCTTATTTTGTTTATTTAGATTCTCTCTCTTTGTGAGTCTGGTCAGAGGTTTCCTAATTTTGTTTGTCCTTTCAATGAACCAGCTCTTGATTTTATTGAATTCTTTTCTGTTTTTTAAAATTTTATTTAGTTCCCTCTATGATATTTGTCATCTTATTCCTTGATTATGATTTTGTTTGTTCTTCTTTTCCTAAGTCTTTTCAGTGATAAGTTACATTGTTTATTAGAAATTTCTCTCTCTCTCTTTTTTTTTTTTTTTTTAGGAAAGCTTGCTTTACTATGAGCTTCCCTTAAGCTGTTGTGGTCAGAAAAGATTCAAAATGCTTGTATATTTTTAAATGTCTTGAGGCTTGTTTTGGATTGTAACATTTTGCCCCAGTAATGTGGTCAGACCTAGAGAATGTTCCATGTGCATTTGAATAGAATGTGTGTTTCAAGCATTTTTTTTTAATGTACTGTAAATCATATTGTAGCCTTTAGGATCTCTGCTGCCTTACTGATTTTCTGTCTGTAAGATCTGTACAGGGATGTGAATGGGAAGTTAAAGTCTTTTGAAGTAAAAGAAAGTGTTAGTCACTCAGTCATGTCCAGCTCTGTTTGCAACCCCATGAACTGTAGCCTGCCATGTTCCTCTGGCCATGGGATTTGATAGACAAGAGTACAATTGGGTTGCCATTCCCTTCTCCAAGGGATCTTCCTGACCCAGAGACGGAACCTGGATCTCCTGCTTTGCAGGCAGATTCTTTACCATCTGAGCCACAAGGGAAACCCAAAGTCTCCTAGTGTTGTATTTTCATCCATTCCTCCCTTTATGTCTGTTGTGTTTCTTTGATGCATTTGAGTGCTCCTAAATTGGGTTCACATATATATCCTAGTGTAATATACTTTTCTCTTGTGTTGATCCCTTTATCATCACATAGTGTCTGAATTATCTTTCTTTATGAGCTCCTTTTTTCTAAGCTGGGTCAAGTAGCCATTAAAAACCTAAAAAGAAGTCAGACTTCAGTTTCTATGAAGAAATTAAAAGTATCCATACTTTACTGAATTATTTGACAAGGAACAATCCTGGAAATTATACATTAAATAATTCTGAAAAGTAGACAGAAGAAGGAAAACCACCTAAGAAATTCTGCACTCAAGGAAAAACATAGAGGTAAATTACCTGGGTTGGATTTTCCCTTATATACCCTAGATTTAGAATGGAAGAATCCACAACCCAAAAATGCAAAGATGTAGATAATAATGCTCCCAGAAGAGCCTGCTTTCTCTGGTCAAAAGGCAAGAAATATAGAAAACTATCAATACAGAAATATTCTAAAAAGTAAATCCAAAATACTACACAGACAAAAAATTCTGGCTTCATACATATCCCTGCCAACAAAGCCCAATTAAGAAACGTATTATCATTTTATACTGTACAGATGATGTCAAAGAGAGCTGAATAGGAACTCAGACTGTTTCCCAAGCATTGACAATGCAGTGAGGGAATAGTAGCTTTCTTTAATATGTGAATTTAGGTCAAATGAATACCTGTGAGGAAAAAAACAAATCATGATGCCTACCATAGATATAGCATCAGTTTTAATGGATCATTGACCTAAATGTGGTGGTAAAACAATGATGTATTTAGAATATTTCATAAAATTCAATTTTGGTTTCTTATATAACATTTTTCTTATACCTGTTCTTTAAATGTTGCACTCAGTCATGTCCAGCTCTGTTTGCAACCCCATGAACTGTAGCCTGCCATGTTCCTCTGGCCATGGGATTTGATAGACAAGAGTACAATTGGGTTGCCATTCCCTTCTCCAAGGGATCTTCCTGACCCAGAGACGGAACCTGGATCTCCTGCTTTGCAGGCAGATTCTTTACCATCTGAGCCACAAGGGAAACCCAAAGTCTCCTAGTGTTGTATTTTCATCCATTCCTCCCTTTATGTCTGTTGTGTTTCTTTGATGCATTTGAGTGCTCCTAAATTGGGTTCACATATATATCCTAGTGTAATATACTTTTCTCTTGTGTTGATCCCTTTATCATCACATAGTGTCTGAATTATCTTTCTTTATGAGCTCCTTTTTTCTAAGCTGGGTCAAGTAGCCATTAAAAACCTAAAAAGAAGTCAGACTTCAGTTTCTATGAAGAAATTAAAGTATCCATACTTTACTGAATTATTTGACAAGGAACAATCCTGGAAATTATACATTAAATAATTCTGAAAAGTAGACAGAAGAAGGAAAACCACCTAAGAAATTCTGCACTCAAGGAAAAACATAGAGGTAAATTACCTGGGTTGGATTTTCCCTTATATACCCTAGATTTAGAATGGAAGAATCCACAACCCAAAAATGCAAAGATGTAGATAATAATGCTCCCAGAAGAGCCTGCTTTCTCTGGTCAAAAGGCAAGAAATATAGAAAACTATCAATACAGAAATATTCTAAAAAGTAAATCCAAAATACTACACAGACAAAAAATTCTGGCTTCATACATATCCCTGCCAACAAAGCCCAATTAAGAAACGTATTATCATTTTATACTGTACAGATGATGTCAAAGAGAGCTGAATAGGAACTCAGACTGTTTCCCAAGCATTGACAATGCAGTGAGGGAATAGTAGCTTTCTTTAATATGTGAATTTAGGTCAAATGAATACCTGTGAGGAAAAAAACAAATCATGATGCCTACCATAGATATAGCATCAGTTTTAATGGATCATTGACCTAAATGTGGTGGTAAAACAATGATGTATTTAGAATATTTCATAAAATTCAATTTTGGTTTCTTATATAACATTTTTCTTATACCTGTTCTTTAAATATGTATATGTGCAATTTAATTTCATTTGTTTCTTAGCAATAATACTACTAATCATAACACATGGTAGTTACCATGACATCTTATTAAGTAATGATTGATGCTCAAATCTATATATTTTATGGGAATAACTCAATGAACAGTATTGAAATTGAGCTCATCCTTAAAATATTTGTATTAAAAAGATAGGATAACACATTAGTGGTATAAAAAATAATATAGCTTTCAGAAAATTAACAATTTACTAAAATGTCATTTTTATACTGAAGAAACTCTGAATACATGGAGAAAAATTATGTAATGCTAAAATGATAAAGCCAATCTATTGTTTAGATACATATCTGATAAAGGATACTTATATTGATGTTTTCTGTTATACAAAAGCAATGATATCTGTCCCAGATTTTTATTTCCAAGATGAAGTAGTATTTACAGATGGTATATTTTAATACCTTTTTGTTTATTCCAAAGCCTTTATGCAGGTGATTACAGGAAAAGTTACCAGATTAGCATGAGTCTCATTCTTACTAGCTCTTTGTAAAAGCAGATACTATCTCAGCAATTTTAAAATTTTCTTTTAAAATGTTGAATATATTTATAAATTCCTATTTTCTTAATATGTTATCAGAGTAGTCAGTTGTGCTACTGTATACACATATGTTCTCTAGAGTCTGCGGCAGACAATATCTAGTACATTTACATGTATTTCCCTATAAAGTTTGAATTATTTAAGCAAAACATTTATTTTACATGTCAAACTATTGAAATGTGTATCTTAGCGTTGATTACAGGCAACCACAGCAAATTGGTTAAAGGGCAATGTATAAGCTATTTAACAATTATTGATTTATTTTTTCAGTAATTATTTAGTGTCTGTAAACTCAAGACAGAAAGCAATTATGACTGAAATAATATACCAGATAAGACACAGAGATGTAAGTTCTTATTTCTAAAACTTAGTAAACAAAGAGATTCTTACTACAACAATAATTTGGCAAGACTAAATAATTTTAAAACTTTATTAACATCTCAAATATAAATTTAAAATATTGTTCAGTGATGAGAAGTCCTCAGTAACATTGAATGATTCACATTTTTAAGGACAAAAAAAGCCATGTTTCAACAGGGAGTTTAGACATTGATAAATTTATCACATGGAAACCTTTCTGGTATTCAGCTCATACAGCAGTGAAATGTTGCCTTTGTGAGAATTTAACACATGGTAGTTACCATGACATCTTATTAAGTAATGATTGATGCTCAAATCTATATATTTTATGGGAATAACTCAATGAACAGTATTGAAATTGAGCTCATCCTTAAAATATTTGTATTAAAAAGATAGGATAACACATTAGTGGTATAAAAAATAATATAGCTTTCAGAAAATTAACAATTTACTAAAATGTCATTTTTATACTGAAGAAACTCTGAATACATGGAGAAAAATTATGTAATGCTAAAATGATAAAGCCAATCTATTGTTTAGATACATATCTGATAAAGGATACTTATATTGATGTTTTCTGTTATACAAAAGCAATGATATCTGTCCCAGATTTTTATTTCCAAGATGAAGTAGTATTTACAGATGGTATATTTTAATACCTTTTTGTTTATTCCAAAGCCTTTATGCAGGTGATTACAGGAAAAGTTACCAGATTAGCATGAGTCTCATTCTTACTAGCTCTTTGTAAAAGCAGATACTATCTCAGCAATTTTAAAATTTTCTTTTAAAATGTTGAATATATTTATAAATTCCTATTTTCTTAATATGTTATCAGAGTAGTCAGTTGTGCTACTGTATACACATATGTTCTCTAGAGTCTGCGGCAGACAATATCTAGTACATTTACATGTATTTCCCTATAAAGTTTGAATTATTTAAGCAAAACATTTATTTTACATGTCAAACTATTGAAATGTGTATCTTAGCGTTGATTACAGGCAACCACAGCAAATTGGTTAAAGGGCAATGTATAAGCTATTTAACAATTATTGATTTATTTTTTCAGTAATTATTTAGTGTCTGTAAACTCAAGACAGAAAGCAATTATGACTGAAATAATATACCAGATAAGACACAGAGATGTAAGTTCTTATTTCTAAAACTTAGTAAACAAAGAGATTCTTACTACAACAATAATTTGGCAAGACTAAATAATTTTAAAACTTTATTAACATCTCAAATATAAATTTAAAATATTGTTCAGTGATGAGAAGTCCTCAGTAACATTGAATGATTCACATTTTTAAGGACAAAAAAAGCCATGTTTCAACAGGGAGTTTAGACATTGATAAATTTATCACATGGAAACCTTTCTGGTATTCAGCTCATACAGCAGTGAAATGTTGCCTTTGTGAGAATTTACAGCCATAATGTGAGATACATAGCCTATCCTTTTATTTATTGTAGAAATCCCTTGAATACTAGCATAATTATAAATGATGAATTAAATCACAAAAGAATGTAGTTGCAATTCAATCTAGGTCTTCTTTTAAATGAAAAAAAAAAAAGCAAAGCATGCTTGGAAAATAATTATCAGTAACATAATTTGGTTTTATAGCTTATTAATTAATTATATAAAGTTACTTAATTAGAAAATGAGTTGATTAGGATCATTGGGGAAAATTCTTGAGAAACTCAGAGTGTGTATTTGAGGTGAGAAATCTATGTGACAGTTTTTTGTGGGCAGCAGTATATAACTTTTCAGAGGTTTTTCTCTCATGTTGAAAGAAAGTCTTAAGGAGAATAAATTTTATTTGTCATCATGGTCTGGGATCTGTGTACTTGTGGGTAGCACACCACAGATAATCCTTAACTTCTATCACCTGGAGGGGTTTTAATATCTGCAAAATAGCTCAAAGATATTGTTTGTGTGGATGTCCCCAGTGACTCAACTGTAAGGAGTCTGCCTGCAGTGCAGGAGGTACAAAAACACAGATTCAGTCCTTGAGTTGTTTTCCATCCCTGGGTCCAGAAAAATCCCTGGAGGAGGAAATGGCATCTCAATGCTGTATTCTTGTCTGGAAAATTCCATGGAGGGAGAAGCCTGGCAGCTACAGTTCATGAGGTTGCAAAAAGAGTTGGACATGAATTGGTGACTAAACAACAACATTATGATTCTAGAAAGTTTATCCATGTTTGACAAATTAACTTGTGCCTAGATGAGATTCTAACAATGTGAAATTTATACCACTTGTCCAAAATTATTTTTAACTTTCAGCAAAAGTATTTAAAATAATTAGATTAAGCCACTAACTAAATAATACATATAAATAAATTCTTAATAGTAAGATCTATACCAATAAATAGCTAAAAGTGTTTTCAAAAATATTTTTTCAAGAAAAATTTAATTACAGAAGTGACTCTTTGTGAGACATTTACGGGGCCATGGAAACCTTTCTGGTATTCAGCTCATACAGCAGTGAAATGTTGCCTTTGTGAGAATTTACAGCCATAATGTGAGATACATAGCCTATCCTTTTATTTATTGTAGAAATCCCTTGAATACTAGCATAATTATAAATGATGAATTAAATCACAAAAGAATGTAGTTGCAATTCAATCTAGGTCTTCTTTTAAATGAAAAAAAAAAAAGCAAAGCATGCTTGGAAAATAATTATCAGTAACATAATTTGGTTTTATAGCTTATTAATTAATTATATAAAGTTACTTAATTAGAAAATGAGTTGATTAGGATCATTGGGGAAAATTCTTGAGAAACTCAGAGTGTGTATTTGAGGTGAGAAATCTATGTGACAGTTTTTTGTGGGCAGCAGTATATAACTTTTCAGAGGTTTTTCTCTCATGTTGAAAGAAAGTCTTAAGGAGAATAAATTTTATTTGTCATCATGGTCTGGGATCTGTGTACTTGTGGGTAGCACACCACAGATAATCCTTAACTTCTATCACCTGGAGGGGTTTTAATATCTGCAAAATAGCTCAAAGATATTGTTTTGTGTGGATGTCCCCAGTGACTCAACTGTAAGGAGTCTGCCTGCAGTGCAGGAGGTACAAAAACACAGATTCAGTCCTTGAGTTGTTTTCCATCCCTGGGTCCAGAAAAATCCCTGGAGGAGGAAATGGCATCTCAATGCTGTATTCTTGTCTGGAAAATTCCATGGAGGGAGAAGCCTGGCAGCTACAGTTCATGAGGTTGCAAAAAGAGTTGGACATGAATTGGTGACTAAACAACAACATTATGATTCTAGAAAGTTTATCCATGTTTGACAAATTAACTTGTGCCTAGATGAGATTCTAACAATGTGAAATTTATACCACTTGTCCAAAATTATTTTTAACTTTCAGCAAAAGTATTTAAAATAATTAGATTAAGCCACTAACTAAATAATACATATAAATAAATTCTTAATAGTAAGATCTATACCAATAAATAGCTAAAAGTGTTTTCAAAAATATTTTTTCAAGAAAAATTTAATTACAGAAGTGTAAATAAATTTTCTAGTATAAAATTAATAATTTTAATCTGACTGCACATGCACAAAAGACAGAAAGTTACCTAGAAGAGATGAATGAAGTATCTATAATTAATATTAGAAAACAATTGTGATTATATGGCAATTTCTTACATGTTTTGGTCATTTCATACAGATATTTTTTGAAATTTCCATAATTTTTGAATTGACTGCAAATCCCTGAGGTAAAGTTTTAAATGACACCAAAAAAGTGACAAAGTGGAATGCATTCCTAACCACTGTACACCTCAAGTGCCAAATTCTCTTCCCAAATCTATTGTCGTAAATAAAAATCCAGAAATAATAAGTACAAAAATGTATAACTTATACTATATAAAATAGCAACAAATACAGAAGTATGGAACTTAGAGAAGAATAGGGCTATTGTGTTTGTTTTTCAGGGAAGAGTACAGGTATTAATGTATTAAGAAATAGAAATAAACAAGCATAAATTTGGATCTTAAAAAGTTATATTTAAACAAAAGAAAAAATAGAATAATTCAAACATTATTTTCACTTATATAATTGAAAGAACATTTAATCCATCAAGAAGAAGACAGGAAACAAAGAAGAAAAATTATATAAAAAATGTCAAACATGGTAGTTGAAACAAATTCTAAAGTGATTCTAGACATAATAAATATTGGACTTCCCAGGTGGCACTAGTGGTAAAGAACTCATCTACCAATGAAGCAGACACAAGAGATGAGAGTTCGATTCCTAGGTCAGGAAGATCCTCTGGAGGAGAGCATGGCAACCCACTCCAGTATTCTTGCCTGGATTATCCCATGAAAGAGGAATCTGATGTGTTACAGTCCATGAGGTGGCTAGGATATAACTGAAGCAATTTCGCACAGCGTTGCATAATAAGCATTGATGTGATAAAACTCACTAACTAAAGAAACAAAAATCTCAGATTGATGATACAAAAAAATTACTGAAGCAATAAAGAGCCATTTAAATGTAAGAGATTTCAATATGAGCAAATGGACAGTATATAAACAGAGACATATGACCTAAAAGAAAGCTAAGTTACTGACTTCAATATCATAAAAATAAGAGAATTAAAAGGTAAGAAAAAGTTTATCTTTACAGTGCATAATATAAACTGTAATAAAATAACAGCTCACATAATAGTGCAATAAAGAACAAATATAAATGTAACAACATAGTCTTAATATATTTAAGGAAACAATTGTATAAGGTTGTTTGTAGTCGTTAAGTCTTATGAGACTCTTTTGCAACCCTATGAACTGTAGCCCGCTGAGCTCCTGTATTCATTGTATTTTGCAGGTAAGAGTACTGGAGTGGGCTGCTTTTTATAATATACAAGAACAAATATAGACAGTTTATCTTCATCTCTTAAATGGATAGCAGTTTTTTCCCACCATTCCCCTGTGCAGGGTCCCATCTATATATACAGTTCCACTTCTTACATAATCAGATCAGCTTACCAAAAATTACCCTTTGTCTCCTTTATCATCAGGTTGTTGTTACTTTGTTGCTTGTTTCATAACTGGTAGAGCATTTCTGTCAGTATTACATTTCTTTTCTTATAATCTTAAACTACCCTTAACACTATCACCTCTTTATACACAACTCTTTCTTTGTTCTTTGTGTTATAAAACTCAAGCATCTTTGCTATATACACTGCCTCCGATTCCTTATAAGAAAAATTATATAAAAAATGTCAAACATGGTAGTTGAAACAAATTCTAAAGTGATTCTAGACATAATAAATATTGGACTTCCCAGGTGGCACTAGTGGTAAAGAACTCATCTACCAATGAAGCAGACACAAGAGATGAGAGTTCGATTCCTAGGTCAGGAAGATCCTCTGGAGGAGAGCATGGCAACCCACTCCAGTATTCTTGCCTGGATTATCCCATGAAAGAGGAATCTGATGTGTTACAGTCCATGAGGTGGCTAGGATATAACTGAAGCAATTTCGCACAGCGTTGCATAATAAGCATTGATGTGATAAAACTCACTAACTAAAGAAACAAAAATCTCAGATTGATGATACAAAAAAATTACTGAAGCAATAAAGAGCCATTTAAATGTAAGAGATTTCAATATGAGCAAATGGACAGTATATAAACAGAGACATATGACCTAAAAGAAAGCTAAGTTACTGACTTCAATATCATAAAAATAAGAGAATTAAAAGGTAAGAAAAAGTTTATCTTTACAGTGCATAATATAAACTGTAATAAAATAACAGCTCACATAATAGTGCAATAAAGAACAAATATAAATGTAACAACATAGTCTTAATATATTTAAGGAAACAATTGTATAAGGTTGTTTGTAGTCGTTAAGTCTTATGAGACTCTTTTGCAACCCTATGAACTGTAGCCCGCTGAGCTCCTGTATTCATTGTATTTTGCAGGTAAGAGTACTGGAGTGGGCTGCTTTTTATAATATACAAGAACAAATATAGACAGTTTATCTTCATCTCTTAAATGGATAGCAGTTTTTTCCCACCATTCCCCTGTGCAGGGTCCCATCTATATATACAGTTCCACTTCTTACATAATCAGATCAGCTTACCAAAAATTACCCTTTGTCTCCTTTATCATCAGGTTGTTGTTACTTTGTTGCTTGTTTCATAACTGGTAGAGCATTTCTGTCAGTATTACATTTCTTTTCTTATAATCTTAAACTACCCTTAACACTATCACCTCTTTATACACAACTCTTTCTTTGTTCTTTGTGTTATAAAACTCAAGCATCTTTGCTATATACACTGCCTCCGATTCCTTATCACCCACTTTTTTTGAAGTCTCATCAGGCTGTCCTTTCAAGTAACGAACAGAAACTCTAAAGTTAAGGTTATAATTGACTTCTGCATTGCCAAATTCAGTAGCAAAATCCCAGTCCTTGGGTACTTCTGAAATTAGCAGGACGGTTCCCTCCCTCTTTTATATCTTTTCTTTGCTAATTAGATACCACCGTTTTCTTATTTTCTTCTTACCACAGACTACTCTTTTACAGCCTCCTTTGCTAGTTTCTCCTCTTCTGCCCAGCATAAGGATTACATCACTGCTACTGTTTTCTATATATATTCATTTGAAGTTATTTGGGCTCAAAACTTTAATAAACACTGGTTGTATACTCATGTTACTACAAGTATTCTAAACTCAAATATTTTCTTTAGCAATTTCTTGATTTTCAATGCTGTCTAGTAGATATCTGAAAAAGAAAAAAAAAAAAAAAGGTCTAACTCTACTCACTCATCTCTGCTTAAAAAAAAATACCATTAACTTTTCTCTTACTCCCCTTTTGTATCCATCAATGCATTCTGTAGTTTTGCCTTCATAAAATAGTTAGAATTATACCAATCGGACACCTAAAGATGAAAAGAACAGTGTCAGAGATGAAAAGTACACAGTTTACTTTACCTGAAAGGAGAAATGGCAGATGTGTGATTAAATACCATTTCATAGACTATGGTCACTGTTTCAAATGGATGGTCAGGGACTTGGGAGGAATGTGACTGAATATTTGGTGACAAAGATTTCTGAGGAATAAGTGCATAGATAGACCTCTCTAAGTGACAAAAGATGTGAAGATATTTTGTCCCATCTCATTGCCCAGCAAAAGGTAGGCTCAGCAGAGGAAGATGGTAATCATATAGTAGAGAGGATGACTTGTTCTGTAGATACCAATGGGCTCTTTCCCCAGCCACACTTGCTATTGCTCATGTGACAAAGTTGGCCATGGTATCAGGCTGAGGTTTTGTATAGACTCAGGAACAGAGACCTCTGAGTGCCTGGTCCTGGTTAATGCTGAATGCCCGGTGTTCCAGCATCAGATATCACCACTGAGCTCTTTATTTGACAGCATTCCCCAATAGCCCATTAACTAGTGGCAAATTGATTGCATTGGACTATTTCTGTCATAGAGGTCTTTTGTTCTTAATGGAATAGATATTTGCTATGGAATAGATAGTTGCTTTTCCAACTTGCAATACTTCTACCCAAACTGCTGTACATGGAATTGTACAGTGTTTATATATCATCATCATATACTACACAGACTGGCTTTTAATGAAAAACCTCATCTTAAAGCAAATGAAGTGTGGAAACATACCCATGCTCATGGAATTCATTGGTCTTACCATATAGCTCACTATCCTGAGGCAGATGGCTTGGTAGCTTTTTGAAGTCTCAGTCACAGTGGTATCTAGGGGGCAATGTCTTGCAAGGCTAGGAGAGTGTTATCAGAAGGTGGAATAGGCTCCCAAGCAGAGTCCAATATATGGTACTGTTTCTCCCATAGCCAGTATACAGAGGTTTAGGACTTGAAACTGTGAGAGTAAGAGTACCATCGTTCACCTTTACCCATAATGACTCTAGCAAAAGAGCAAAATTTTTGCTTCCTGTCACTGTGTCCTCATGTTTGACTGTCATAAAGGTCTTAGTTCAAAGGGGAGAAATGTCTCCATCAGGAAACATACCAACTATTTCAATAAACTGGAAGGTAAGAGTGCCACCGGCAATTTTAGACTTCTTAAGACTGCCACAAGGCAATTTTAGACTCCTTATCTCTCTAGATCAGCAGGCAAAAGGAGTTATTACATAGACTGGGTAAATGACATTGCTTTTCAAGTGGAAATTGGACTGCCACTCCACAGTGGAGGTTAGGAAGAGTGTATCTGGGATATCTGAAATCCCCTAGATTATCTCTCTCTATTTCCTTATGTTCCCTAGTGGCTCAAATGACAGAGAATTAGCCTGCATTGTAGAATATCCAGGTTCAATCCATGGGTTGGGAAGATCCCCTGGAGGAGGGAATGCAACTCACTCTAGTATTCTTGCCTGGAGAATTCCATGGACAGAGGAGCCTGGTAGACTCAGGAACAGAGACCTCTGAGTGCCTGGTCCTGGTTAATGCTGAATGCCCGGTGTTCCAGCATCAGATATCACCACTGAGCTCTTTATTTGACAGCATTCCCCAATAGCCCATTAACTAGTGGCAAATTGATTGCATTGGACTATTTCTGTCATAGAGGTCTTTTGTTCTTAATGGAATAGATATTTGCTATGGAATAGATAGTTGCTTTTCCAACTTGCAATACTTCTACCCAAACTGCTGTACATGGAATTGTACAGTGTTTATATATCATCATCATATACTACACAGACTGGCTTTTAATGAAAAACCTCATCTTAAAGCAAATGAAGTGTGGAAACATACCCATGCTCATGGAATTCATTGGTCTTACCATATAGCTCACTATCCTGAGGCAGATGGCTTGGTAGCTTTTTGAAGTCTCAGTCACAGTGGTATCTAGGGGGCAATGTCTTGCAAGGCTAGGAGAGTGTTATCAGAAGGTGGAATAGGCTCCCAAGCAGAGTCCAATATATGGTACTGTTTCTCCCATAGCCAGTATACAGAGGTTTAGGACTTGAAACTGTGAGAGTAAGAGTACCATCGTTCACCTTTACCCATAATGACTCTAGCAAAAGAGCAAAATTTTTGCTTCCTGTCACTGTGTCCTCATGTTTGACTGTCATAAAGGTCTTAGTTCAAAGGGGAGAAATGTCTCCATCAGGAAACATACCAACTATTTCAATAAACTGGAAGGTAAGAGTGCCACCGGCAATTTTAGACTTCTTAAGACTGCCACAAGGCAATTTTAGACTCCTTATCTCTCTAGATCAGCAGGCAAAAGGAGTTATTACATAGACTGGGTAAATGACATTGCTTTTCAAGTGGAAATTGGACTGCCACTCCACAGTGGAGGTTAGGAAGAGTGTATCTGGGATATCTGAAATCCCCTAGATTATCTCTCTCTATTTCCTTATGTTCCCTAGTGGCTCAAATGACAGAGAATTAGCCTGCATTGTAGAATATCCAGGTTCAATCCATGGGTTGGGAAGATCCCCTGGAGGAGGGAATGCAACTCACTCTAGTATTCTTGCCTGGAGAATTCCATGGACAGAGGAGCCTGGTAGACTACATGGAGTCACAGAGTTGAACACAATTGAGAGACTAACACTTTCATTTTCACTATGGTTAAAGTCAGTGGAAATCTATAGCAACCCAATTCTGGTAGAAATGTTATTTGTTTAGACCCTCAAAAATGAAAAAAATAATCTTCAGTTGGCTAAAGAAGACCTGAAAGTGAAAGTGTTAGCCACTTGGTCGTATTCGATTATTTTGTGACCCTATGGGTTGTAGCCCATTGAGCATATCTGTTCGTGGAATTCTCCAGCCCAGACTACTGGAGTGAGTAGCCATTTCATTCCATTCCATTTCTCTAGATTATCTTCTTGACCGAGGGATTGAATCCAGGTCTCCTGCATTGCAGGTGGATTCTTCACTTTGTGAGCCATAAGAGAAGCTCAAAGGTCTAATTCAATTTTAATTTTAATGGAAGTTCAACTTAATAGCATTTTCCTTCTTGGAAAGCATTTTTGGTTGTTGTACAAAGACTTGCCACCCAATCAAATGTCATGCATATTTTCTTCAGTGGTTTTGTCTGGAAGCGTATGGTTTTACATTTTGGGTTTAGTATTATAACATATTTCAAGTTAATTTTTATATAAGGTGAGAAGCCTATGTCTAGGTTTAGGGATCCAATTGTTCCAGCTCTATTTGTTGAAAAGTCTCCTTTCTCCACTGAATCCCTTTCTTTTTAGTCAAAAATCAGTTGACTGTGCTTATGTGGGTCTATATGTGTGTACTCTTATCATGTTTTAGTCATCTGTTTATTCTCAATATTATCGTGTGCTTTTTATATAATTTTGGCCTCTTTCATTATTTTTTTTAATTTATTTATTTTCATCCATCTTTATTCTTTGGCCTGTGTGGGCTTCCCATTGCAGTGGCCTCTCCTGTTGCAGAGCACCAGCTCTGAGCGCTGGCTCATATTTGGACACACCATTCCAGCTGCTCCACAGCATGTGGGATCTTCCCAGGCCTGCGACTGAACCGGTGCCCCTTGCACTGCAAGGTGGACTCTTTACCCACTGGACCACCAGGGAAGCCCTATCATGTGCTTTTGACTTCAATAGTTGTATAGTAAATTGGATAGTAAGTTCTCCAATTTTGTTCTTTTCTATAATATTAACTACAGTGTTGCTTTGATTTTCCATATACATTTTACAATCAGTTGTGCATATTCACATAATAGTCTCTTGGGACACTAATTGAGATTGTGTTGAGTCTGGGAGGAATTGGCATCTAAAAATACCAAGACTTCCAATCCTATGTTTCATTTCTATGCTCCAATCTATGCAAAATATACCTCCATTATTTTGGACCTTTTTTTCACTTACTTTTTTTAATAATTTGTATTTTTCAACATATAGTTCCTCCGCATGATTCTTAAATTTATACATAAATACTTCATAATTGTGATACTATTTTGAATGTTATTTTTAAATAGAAGATTCAGTAGTTTATTTCTAGGATATATGAAACCAATTCATTTTCACATATTAACATATTCTGCAACCTTGCCAGATAAGCTTATTACTTTGGTGTTTTTTGTTTGTTTTTCATATATTCTTTGAGATGTTCTACTAAAAAATCACTGAAAATGTCATGAAAATTAATTCACCTGCAGATGAACTCAGATTTTGGTGTTGAACAGAAATAGGGAAGAGTACCTTCTTGCCTTGCTCCCAATCTTAGAGGGAAAATAGTTTCTTGCTCTTCCCTTGTGGCTCAGTGGTAGAGGATCTGCCTGCCAAGCAGGAAACAAGGATTTAACCCCTGGATCGGGAAAATTCCCTGGAGGAGGAAAAGGCAACAGTATTCTTGCCTGGAAAATCCTGTGGACAGAGGAGATTGGGGTGCTACTGTCCATGGGGTCGCAAAAAATTGGAGGCGACAGCTGCAACTGCAGAAGTGGTCTCTCATCATTCAGTATCACATATCTAAAGGTTTTGTGTATAGCCTGTTTTTATAATAAGGGAATTCTGTTCCTATTTGGTGAATTTTAGATTACAAAAATTTTACTAATGATTTTTCTTATATTTGGACACACCATTCCAGCTGCTCCACAGCATGTGGGATCTTCCCAGGCCTGCGACTGAACCGGTGCCCCTTGCACTGCAAGGTGGACTCTTTACCCACTGGACCACCAGGGAAGCCCTATCATGTGCTTTTGACTTCAATAGTTGTATAGTAAATTGGATAGTAAGTTCTCCAATTTTGTTCTTTTCTATAATATTAACTACAGTGTTGCTTTGATTTTCCATATACATTTTACAATCAGTTGTGCATATTCACATAATAGTCTCTTGGGACACTAATTGAGATTGTGTTGAGTCTGGGAGGAATTGGCATCTAAAAATACCAAGACTTCCAATCCTATGTTTCATTTCTATGCTCCAATCTATGCAAAATATACCTCCATTATTTTGGACCTTTTTTTCACTTACTTTTTGTAATAATTTGTATTTTTCAACATATAGTTCCTCCGCATGATTCTTAAATTTATACATAAATACTTCATAATTGTGATACTATTTTGAATGTTATTTTTAAATAGAAGATTCAGTAGTTTATTTCTAGGATATATGAAACCAATTCATTTTCACATATTAACATATTCTGCAACCTTGCCAGATAAGCTTATTACTTTGGTGTTTTTTGTTTGTTTTTCATATATTCTTTGAGATGTTCTACTAAAAAATCACTGAAAATGTCATGAAAATTAATTCACCTGCAGATGAACTCAGATTTTGGTGTTGAACAGAAATAGGGAAGAGTACCTTCTTGCCTTGCTCCCAATCTTAGAGGGAAAATAGTTTCTTGCTCTTCCCTTGTGGCTCAGTGGTAGAGGATCTGCCTGCCAAGCAGGAAACAAGGATTTAACCCCTGGATCGGGAAAATTCCCTGGAGGAGGAAAAGGCAACAGTATTCTTGCCTGGAAAATCCTGTGGACAGAGGAGATTGGGGTGCTACTGTCCATGGGGTCGCAAAAAATTGGAGGCGACAGCTGCAACTGCAGAAGTGGTCTCTCATCATTCAGTATCACATATCTAAAGGTTTTGTGTATAGCCTGTTTTTATAATAAGGGAATTCTGTTCCTAGTATTTGGTGAATTTTAGATTACAAATAGGTGTTAAATTTTGCTTGATATTTTCTATGTATCTAATGATTTTTCTTATACAGCCTACTAGCCTCACAGATTGCATTTATTTATTCATTAATGTTGAACCAGTCTCCTATTGTTGAAAAAAACCTCAAATACTCATGGTGTCTTATCTTTTACATATTATTTTATTTGACTTTGTATTTTGTAGAGAATCTTTGCATCTATGTTCATTTATATTAATATTTTGTAGTTTTCTTTTAGTTAGAAAAATGTTGATTTCTGAAATATGAAAAATGGATTTGGATACATTCATATGCTAAATAATAGCATTACCATGCAAAAAATATGCTATTCTGAATAAAACTAACTTACACAAAATGTAAATTAGTACAGGGCATTATGTAGCATGTAATATATGTTTTAAATTCAAAAGATAGGTTAATATGTCTATTATTTTGAAACACTGAATTTGTATAGTGTATGAGTATATGAATTTCATAGGTGATGTTAAATAAAATGTGAAGGTAGAGTAACATAGATGAGGTAAGTACTATTTATGGGAACAAAGATCACTGGCTCTAGAGTCAAAACATTTGAAATGTAAATCCTGGCTCTAAAATTGTATGACCCTTTAAAATTATTTGCTGTCACAGGTCCATGGAACACATAATTCTGTTTCACTTAGGAATTATTCTGTGATTATATGACATAATGCTTTTTTAAAAATTCCAGTATAGTTCCGACACATTAAATATATATATATATATGTATATATATCAAATATTGCTAAATGACTGTTCTACTATAGTTAATGAGCATAAATTGAAGATAAAAAAGCCATCATTATGATTCTAAGGACAGTTATAGATAATACTTATGAAAAGGGTAATTTAATGATTAAAGATTTTGACAATTGATCAGACACTTTTGTTAATTTAATTGAAAGGATGGCAGAAACAAGTCTTTTCCCAAAATTTCAGTAATCTACGGAGTGCCTACAACCTAACAATTCCAAAATGTCATAATCTTCAGTATTGGTTTTGATAGCCTGTTTTTATAATAAGGGAATTCTGTTCCTAGTATTTGGTGAATTTTAGATTACAAATAGGTGTTAAATTTTGCTTGATATTTTCTATGTATCTAATGATTTTTCTTATACAGCCTACTAGCCTCACAGATTGCATTTATTTATTCATTAATGTTGAACCAGTCTCCTATTGTTGAAAAAAACCTCAAATACTCATGGTGTCTTATCTTTTACATATTATTTTATTTGACTTTGTATTTTGTAGAGAATCTTTGCATCTATGTTCATTTATATTAATATTTTGTAGTTTTCTTTTAGTTAGAAAAATGTTGATTTCTGAAATATGAAAAATGGATTTGGATACATTCATATGCTAAATAATAGCATTACCATGCAAAAAATATGCTATTCTGAATAAAACTAACTTACACAAAATGTAAATTAGTACAGGGCATTATGTAGCATGTAATATATGTTTTAAATTCAAAAGATAGGTTAATATGTCTATTATTTTGAAACACTGAATTTGTATAGTGTATGAGTATATGAATTTCATAGGTGATGTTAAATAAAATGTGAAGGTAGAGTAACATAGATGAGGTAAGTACTATTTATGGGAACAAAGATCACTGGCTCTAGAGTCAAAACATTTGAAATGTAAATCCTGGCTCTAAAATTGTATGAACCTTTAAAAATTATTTGCTGTCACAGGTCCATGGAACACATAATTCTGTTTCACTTAGGAATTATTCTGTGATTATATGACATAATGCTTTTTTAAAAATTCCAGTATAGTTCCGACACATTAAATATATATATATATATGTATATATATCAAATATTGCTAAATGACTGTTCTACTATAGTTAATGAGCATAAATTGAAGATAAAAAAGCCATCATTATGATTCTAAGGACAGTTATAGATAATACTTATGAAAAGGGTAATTTAATGATTAAAGATTTTTGACAATTGATCAGACACTTTTGTTAATTTAATTGAAAGGATGACAGCCAGAAACAAGTCTTTTCCCAAAATTTCAGTAATCTACGGAGTGCCTACAACCTAACAACCTGAATTTTTGATTATTAATTCTGAAGTATGTGAAATTATATATTTGAAAAGATGCTAATTTCACCACAAAATGTCTTTTTACTAATCTAGACTGGAAATATGCTAATACATCTCTTGCTTCTGCATTGGCAGGTGGATTCTTTCACACTGAGCCAACTAGGAAGCCCAGGTTAGAAATATGTTTTAAGAAATAAACTCTGCTTTTATGCTCTGTTATCATAATTGCCAAAAAAAAAAAAAATGCAACTGACTGATAAATCTAAATACCTTAAAATAAGGTCAAGTTACCTACATTTTAAACTGATATATTAATATTAAACTAAATACAAATTCTTTGAGAGCCTAATATTTCAATGAAATTTGAAAAAAAAAACTAGATATGTGAATTTTTGGTAACTTGTAAATTAATTAAACTAATATAAAATGAAACTATTTAATAATTCTGATGCTTTGTATTCTTTAAAGTTCCTCTATTCTCTATAAGTTTAATTTTAAAATTATAGTACTACATGTAATAGTACATATCTCTTATAGGAATGGAAGCCTAAAACACAAGAGAACTTAGAATATAGGAAATTAAGAAGCAATTGATGTTAATAAATTCTTTTAATTTTTGCTTATTTGTAAAGCTTTTGATTTCTCCATCTATTTTGAATGAGATCCTTGCAGGGTAGAGGATTCTTGGTTGTAGATTATTCTCTTTTAGCTGTTTAAATGTGTCCTACCATTCCCTTCTGGCCTGCAGAGTTTCTGTTGAAAGATCAGCTGTTAAACGTATGGGCTTTCCCTTGTATGTCACTAGTTGATTTTCCCTTGCTGCTTTTAGAATTCTGTCTTTCTGTTTAATTTGTGCTAGCTTCATTAATATGTGTCTTGGTGTGTTTCTTCATGGGTTGATTCTGTATGGTACTCTTTGCACTTCCTGGACTTGATTGACTATTTCTTTTCCCATGTTGGGGAAATTTTCAACTATAATCTCTTCAAAATTTTTCTCATAGCCTTTCCTTTTTTCTTCTTCTTCTGGAAACCCTATAATTTGAACATCGGTGCGTTTGATATTATCTCAGAGGTCTCTGAGTCTATCCTCTGCTCTTTTCATTCTCTGAGCTACCAAACCAGCCTTACAACAAGTGTTAAAGGGACTTATATAGACAACAAGTATAAGAGGAGGAGAAGATCCACAAAACAAACCCATCATAACATCTAAAAAGATGGCAATAGGATCATTTGTATCAATAATTACTTTGAATGTCAATGGACTAAATGACCCAACTGAAAGACACAGACTGGCTGAATGAATTAAAAAACATGGCCCATATATATGCTGCCTCCAGGAAACTCACTTCAGACCTAGACACACTCACAGACTGAAAGTGAGAGGATGGAAAAAGATATTCCATGCAAATGGAAATCAAAAGAAAGCTGGAGTAGCAATCCTCATATCAGACAAAATAGACCTCAAAATAAAGAAGATTCGAAGAGACAAAGCAGGACACTACATAATGATCAAAGGAGCAATCCAAGAAGAAGACATAACAATCATAAATATTGATGCACCCAACACAGGAGCACCCCAATACGTAAGACAAACACTTTCAGACATAGAATCCTGAGGAAGAAGAATGGAGCTGGATGGATCAGCCTCCCCAACCTCAGACTCTACTACAAAGCAATAGTCATCAAGACAATATGGGGCTTCCCTGGTGGTCCAGTGGGGTAAGGACACCGCCTTGCAGTGCAAGGGGCGCCGGTACGATCCCTGGCCAGGGAAGATCCCACGTGCCGTGGAGCGACTAGACCGATGTGTCCAATTACCGAGCTGGAGCTCTGGAGTGCACGCGCCCAGAGCCGGTGCTCTGCAACGACAGAGGCCGCTATAATGGGAGGCCCACATGGACCAAAGAAGAAAGATGGATGAAAATAGATAAATGAAAGACTACTACAAGTGGCCAAAAAAAAACTTAAAAAAAAAAAAAAAAAGACAGTATGGTACTGGCACAAAAATAGAACTATAGATGAATGGAACAAGATAGAGAACCCAGAGATAAACCCACGCACCTATGGGTACCTTATTTTTGACAAAGGAGGTGTAACTATAAAATGGGACAAAGACATCTTCTTCAACAAATGGTGCTGGGAATATTGGACAGCTACATGCAAAAAAATGAAGTTGGAATATTCCCTGACACCATGCACAAAGATCAACTCAAAATGGATTAAAAACCTAAATGTAAGACCAGAAACCATCAAACTCTTAGAAGAGAATATAGACAAAACACTCAAGGACATAAATCAAAGCAAGATCTTCTCTGACCCACCTACTAGAATAGCAGAACTAAAAAGGAAAATGACCACGTGGGATCTCATGAAACTTAAAAGCTTTGTACAGCAAAAGAAATTACAATAAAGCTGAAGAAACAACGCACAGAGTTGGAGAAAATCATAGCAAATGAAAAAACAGAGAAAGAATTAATCTCCAAAATCTACAAGTAACTCAGACAACTCAGCACCAGAAAAAAGAACATCCCAGTCAAAAAATAGGAAAAGGACCTAAACAGACACCTCTCCAAAGAGGACATACAGATGGCCCCAAAATACATGAAACGATGCTCACCTTCACTTATAATTATAGAAGTGCAAATCAAAAGTACAATGAGATATCACCTCACACCCATCAGAATGGCCATCATCCACAAATCAACAGATGGCAAATGCTGGAGAGGGTGTGGAGAAAAGGGAACACTCTTGCATTGCTGGTGGGAATATAAATTGATACAGCCTCTATGGAAAACAGTCTGGAGATTTCTTAAAAAACTAAAACTAGAAGCACCATACGACCGAGCAATCCCACTCTTAGGCTTATACCCTGATGAAATCAAATGTGAAAGAAGCACCTATACCCAATGTTCATTGCAGCTCTCTATACCATAGCTAGAGCATGGAAGCAACCTAGATGCCCATTGACGAACGAATGGATCCAAAAGCTCTGGTACATATATACAATGGAATACTACACAGCTGTAAAGAGAAATGCAGAAGAATCAGCCCTAATGAGGTGACTGAATCTAGAAGCTATCCTAAAAAGTGAAGTCAGTCAGAAAGAGAAGGACAAGTACAATATACTAACACATATATATGGAATCTAGTAGGATTGTAATGATGGCACATGCAGTGAAGTGACGGAAAGACAGACATGGACAGTGGACATATGGACATTGTGGGGAAGGAACAGAGGGTGGGAGGCATAAAGGAAGTAACATGAAGGCCTGCACTATCCTAAGTGAAGATAATAGCTATCGTCACTGCTCTGTGAGAAAAGAATATCCTTCAGTGGTGCTGTGTGACGGTCTGGAGGGGTGGGATGTGGGGGATGTACATATGACTAATCTGGGAACATGCATATCTTTAAATGACAAAACTCTGTATAAGTTAAAAAAAAAAGAAGAAGAAAACTTTGAAGCACACAATCTAATATAATCACTAAGATGGTACTACTGTTAATTTACAAATGACAGAATCCAAAGCTAGAGAAGCCGCCGGACCCCGGAGTGAGAAGCCGCCGGACCCTGGAGTGAGAGGCCGCCAGACCCCGGAACGAGAAGAAGCCAGACCCTGGAGCGAGAAGGCGTGGCGCTGCAAGAAGCCACAGAAGCGCCGCGTCGCGGATGCTAGTATGTGAACTAATATCATGGAACACCATAGCAAACCAGACATAGACCCTGCACGCCCTGACCAATCATCAAACCAAGGATCCTCGGAGCGGAAGCACTGATTCCAAGACCCTACACTATTAAAGAACATACAGCACAAGAGATTATTCATTGGTAAACAAGACCTAACACCATGCAAGTCACAAGCCACTGAAACCTGAGTCTGGAGATATCTTAAAAAACTAAAACTAGAAGCACCATACGACCGAGCAATCCCACTCTTAGGCTTATACCCTGATGAAATCAAATGTGAAAGAAGCACCTATACCCAATGTTCATTGCAGCTCTCTATACCATAGCTAGAGCATGGAAGCAACCTAGATGCCCATTGACGAACGAATGGATCCAAAAGCTCTGGTACATATATACAATGGAATACTACACAGCTGTAAAGAGAAATGCAGAAGAATCAGCCCTAATGAGGTGACTGAATCTAGAAGCTATCCTAAAAAGTGAAGTCAGTCAGAAAGAGAAGGACAAGTACAATATACTAACACATATATATGGAATCTAGTAGGATTGTAATGATGGCACATGCAGTGAAGTGACGGAAAGACAGACATGGACAGTGGACATATGGACATTGTGGGGAAGGAACAGAGGGTGGGAGGCATAAAGGAAGTAACATGAAGGCCTGCACTATCCTAAGTGAAGATAATAGCTATCGTCACTGCTCTGTGAGAAAAGAATATCCTTCAGTGGTGCTGTGTGACGGTCTGGAGGGGTGGGATGTGGGGGATGTACATATGACTAATCTGGGAACATGCATATCTTTAAATGACAAAACTCTGTATAAGTTAAAAAAAAAAGAAGAAGAAAACTTTGAAGCACACAATCTAATATAATCACTAAGATGGTACTACTGTTAATTTACAAATGACAGAATCCAAAGCTAGAGAAGCCGCCGGACCCCGGAGTGAGAAGCCGCCGGACCCTGGAGTGAGAGGCCGCCAGACCCCGGAACGAGAAGAAGCCAGACCCTGGAGCGAGAAGGCGTGGCGCTGCAAGAAGCCACAGAAGCGCCGCGTCGCGGATGCTAGTATGTGAACTAATATCATGGAACACCATAGCAAACCAGACATAGACCCTGCACGCCCTGACCAATCATCAAACCAAGGATCCTCGGAGCGGAAGCACTGATTCCAAGACCCTACACTATTAAAGAACATACAGCACAAGAGATTATTCATTGGTAAACAAGACCTAACACCATGCAAGTCACAAGCCACTGAACACTTCTAGAAGGATAGAAACCCAAAGGAAGGGAGAATTCAACCAAGAAGCCTGGTAGGGGAAAAAGAAACACACATAAAGAAAAAAAAAAATAACCTACTAATGAAATGTCGGAGAAACACTGCACAAATGAAGAACCAAGCTAGAGGAACACAGCTTCAAATGACAAGAGGAGGAGATAGACAAACTATGTGAAAGGAATTCAAAAAAACTATACTAATGAGGATGCGAAACACCAAAAACAGAATATTAGAGGAAATTAGTGCATTGAGAAGAGACATGCAAGAAATGAAAAATAAGTAAATAGAGACCACCAACTCAATTGCTGAACTCAAAAATACTATAGAAGGTCTCAATAGTAGAGTATCAGAGGCAGAAGAACGGATAAGTGAGCTCGAAGACAGAATGGTGGAAATAAGTGCTGAAGAACAGAACAAACCACAAAGAATCAAAAGAACTGAGGATAGTCTCAGAGACCTATGGGACAATATCAAACGCACCAACATTAGAATTATAGGAGTTCCAGGGGAAGAAGAGGGGAAGAAAGGCTATGAAAAAAATCTTGAAGAGGTTATAGTGGAAAACTTTCCCAACATGGGGAAGGAAATCGTCAACCAAGTCCAAGAAGCACAAAGAGTTCCATACAGGAGAAACCCCAGAAGAAACACACCAAGGCACATTCTAGTCAAACTAACACAGACTAAATATAAAGACAGATTACTAAAAGCAGCTAGGAGCAAACAACAAATAACATATAAAGGAAACCCCATACGTCTAACTACGGATCTCTCAACAGAAACCCTGCAGGCCAGAAGAGAATGGCAAGGCACATTTAAACGGCTAAAAGAGAATAACCTCCAACCAAGATTTCTCTACCCAGCAAGAATCTCATTCAGAATCGATGATGAAGTCAAAAGCTTCACAGACAAGCAAAAACTAAAAGAATTCTGTACCACAAAACCAGCCCTACAACAAGTGCTAAAGGGCCTGATATAGCCAATAAACGCAAGAGTAGAAGAAGTCCTACAAATCAAACCCCAAACTTCTAAGAAGACGACAATAGGAACATATGTATCAATAATTACTTTGAATGTATATGGGCTAAATGCGCCAACCAAATTACACAGGCTGGCCGAATGGATCCAGAAGCAAGACCCATATATGTGCTGTTTACAAGAGACCCACTTCAGACCTAGAGACACTCATAGACTGAAAGTGAGAGGCTGGAAAAAGATATTCCATGCAAATGGAAATCAAAAGAAAGCTGGAGTAGCAATCCTCGTATCAGACAAAATAGATTTTAAAGTAAAGAAGATTCTAAGAGACAAGGGAGGTCACTACCTCATGATTAAGGGATCTATCCAAGAGGAAGACATAACAGTCATGAATATCTACACACCCAACACAGGGGCACCTCAATACATAAGACAGGTACTTTCAGACATAAAAAAAAAAAAAATCAACAATAACACAGTAATAGTAGGAGACTTTAACACTCCTCTCACACCAATGGACAGATCATCCAAACAGAAAATTAATCAAGAAACACAAGCCTTAAATGCCACACTAGAAAAGATGGACCTCATTGATATCTTTAGGACATTCCATTCAAAAGCAGAAGAATACACTTTCTTCTGAAGTGCTCACAGAACATTCTCCAGGATAGACCACACCTTGGGCCATAAATCTAACCTCAGTCAGTTAAAAAAAACTGAAATTATATCAACCATCTTCTCAGACCACAATGCAATGAAACTAGAGATCACCTACCAGAAAAAAAAACCCTAAAAACACAAACACATGGTGATTAAACAATACATACCTAAAAAACCAACTGATCACTGAGGAAATCAAAGGAGAAATTAAACAATTCCAAAAGAAAATGACAATGAACACACGACAGTGCAAGACCTATGGGATACTGCAAAAGAAGTTCTAAGAGGGAAATTTATAGCAATACAATCCCACCTCAAGAAACTAGGAAAATATGAAGCAGATGACCTAACCCTCCACTTAAAACAATTGGAGAAAGAAGAACAAAAATATCCCAAAGCCAGCAGAAGAAGAGAAATCATAAGGATCAGAGCAGAAATAAATGAGAAAGAAATGAAAGAAACTATAGTATGGATAAATACAACAAAAAGCTGGTTCTTTGAAAAGGTAAACAAAATTGACAGGCCACTGGCCAGACTCATCAAGAGAAAGAGAGAGAAGAACCAGATCAACAAAATCAAAAACGAAGAAGGAGGGATTACAACAGAGAATGCAAAAATCCAAATGATTCTAAGGGACTATTATGAACAGCTATATGACAACAAACTGGGCAACCTGGAAGAAATGGATAGTTACTTGGAGAAGACTAATCTCCCAAGACTGAGCCAGGAAGAAACAGCAACTTTGAACAACCCAATCACAACCCCAGAAATTGAATTTGTGATTAAAAATCTACCCAAAAATAAAAGCCCAGGGCCAGATGGCTTCACAGCCGAATTCTACCAAACATTGAAAGAAGAGCTAATGCCTGTCCTTCTAAAACTCTTCCAAACAATTGCACAGGAAGGAACACTTCCAAACACATTCTACAAGGCCACCATCACCCTGATACCCAAAGCAGGCAAAGACAACACAAAAGGGAAAACTGTAGGTCAATTTCACTGATGAACTTAGATGCCAAGATCCTTCACAAAATCCTAGCAAACAGAATTCAACGACACGTCGAAAGACTCATACATTACGATCAAGTCGGGTTCATCCCAGGCATGCAGGGCTTCCTCAACATCCGCAAATCAATCAATGTGATACACCATATCAACAAATTCAAAGACAAAAACCACATGATCATTTCAATAGATGCAGAAAAAGCCTTCGACAAAGTGCAACATCTATTTATGATAAAAACTCTTCAGAAAATGGGCATAGAAGGAACCTATCTCAACATAATAAAAGCCATATATGAGAAGCCTACAGCAAACATTATCCTCAACGGTGAAAAACTGAAATCATTCCCTCTAAGATCAGGAGCAAGACAGGGTGTCCACTTTCACCACTACTATTCAGCATAGTCCTGGAAGTGCTAGCAACAGCAATAAGAGAAGAGAAAGAAGAACAAAAACATCCCAAAGCCAGCAGAAGAAGAGAAATCATAAGGATCAGAGCAGAAATAAATGAGAAAGAAATGAAAGAAACTATAGTATGGATAAATAAAACAGAAGCTGGTTCTTTGAAAAGGTAAACAAAATTGACAGGCCACTGGCCAGACTCATCAAGAGAAAGAGAGAGAAGAACCAGATCAACAAAATCAAAAACGAAGAAGGAGGGATTACAACAGAGAATGCAAAAATCCAAATGATTCTAAGGGACTATTATGAACAGCTATATGACAACAAACTGGGCAACCTGGAAGAAATGGATAGTTACTTGGAGAAGACTAATCTCCCAAGACTGAGCCAGGAAGAAACAGCAACTTTGAACAACCCAATCACAACCCCAGAAATTGAATTTGTGATTAAAAATCTACCCAAAAATAAAAGCCCAGGGCCAGATGGCTTCACAGCCGAATTCTACCAAACATTGAAAGAAGAGCTAATGCCTGTCCTTCTAAAACTCTTCCAAACAATTGCACAGGAAGGAACACTTCCAAACACATTCTACAAGGCCACCATCACCCTGATACCCAAAGCAGGCAAAGACAACACAAAAGGGAAAACTGTAGGTCAATTTCACTGATGAACTTAGATGCCAAGATCCTTCACAAAATCCTAGCAAACAGAATTCAACGACACGTCGAAAGACTCATACATTACGATCAAGTCGGGTTCATCCCAGGCATGCAGGGCTTCCTCAACATCCGCAAATCAATCAATGTGATACACCATATCAACAAATTCAAAGACAAAAACCACATGATCATTTCAATAGATGCAGAAAAAGCCTTCGACAAAGTGCAACATCTATTTATGATAAAAACTCTTCAGAAAATGGGCATAGAAGGAACCTATCTCAACATAATAAAAGCCATATATGAGAAGCCTACAGCAAACATTATCCTCAACGGTGAAAAACTGAAATCATTCCCTCTAAGATCAGGAGCAAGACAGGGTGTCCACTTTCACCACTACTATTCAGCATAGTCCTGGAAGTGCTAGCAACAGCAATAAGAGAAGAGAAAGAAATAAAGGGAATCCAGATTGGAAACAAAGAAGTAAAGCTGTCTCTTTTTGCAGATAACATGATATTATACATAGAAAATCCCAAAGACACGGTTACAAAGATACTAGAGCTAATCAAGGAATTCAGCAAAGTCGCAGGATACAAAATCAATATACAGAAATCACTGGCATTCCTATACACAAACAATGAAAAATCATAAAATGAAATCAAAGAGGCAATCTCCTTCACCATTGCAACCAAAAGAATCAAATATCTAGGAATAAACCTACCCAAAGAAACTAAAGAATTGTACACAGAAAATTACAAGACACTCATGAGAGACATTAAAGAAGACTTAAACAGATGGAGAGATATTCCATGTTCCTGGATCAGAAGAATCAATATTGTGAAAATGACCATACTACCAAATATCATCTACAGATTCAAAGCAATACCTATCCAACTACCATTGACATTCTTCACAGAACTAGACCAAACAATAATATAGTTCATATGGAAACACAAAAGACCTCGGATAGCCAAAGCAATCCTGAGAAAGAGAAACAGAGTTGGAGGATCAGCCTCCCTAAATTCAGACTCTACTACAAAGCAACAGTCCTCAAGACAGTATGGTACTGGCACAAAAACAGAACTATAGATGAATGGAACAAGACAGAGAACCCAGAGAGAAACCCATGCACCTATGGGTACCTTACTTTTGAGAAAGGAGGTGAAACTATAAAATGGGACAAAGACAGCCCCTTCAACAATTGGTGCTGGGAAAATTGGACAGCTACATGCAAAAAAATGAAGTTGGAACATTCCCTGACACCATACACTAAGATCAACTCAAAATGGATTAAAGACCTAAATGTTAGACCAGAAACCCTCAAACTCTTAGAGGAGAATATAGGCAAAACACTCAAGAACATAAATCAAAGCAAGATCTTCTCTGACCCACCTACTAGAATAGCAGAACTGAAAAGGAAAATGACCACTTGGGACCTCATGAAACTTAAAAGCTTTTGTACAGCAAAAGAAATTACAAAAAAGCTGAACAGACACCCCACAGAGTTGGAGGAAATCATAGCAAATGAAACAACAGAGAAAGAATTAATCTCCAAAATCTACAAGCAACTCAGACCACTCAGCACAGGAAAAACGAACAACCCAATCAAAAAATGGGAAGAAGATCTAAAGAGATGCCTCTCCAAAGAGGACATACAGATGGCCCAAAAGCACATGAAACGATGCTCAACCTCGCTTATCATTAAAGAAATGCAAATTAAAACCACAATGAGATACCACCTCACACCCGTCAGAATGGCCATCATCAACAAATCGACACACACTAAATGCTGGAGAGGGTGCGGAGAAAAGGGAAACCTCTTGCATTGCTGGTGGGAATGTAAATTGATACAGCCTCTATGGAAGACAATATGGAGATTCCTTACAAAACTAAAAATGGAAGCACCCTATGACCCAGCAATCCCACTATTAGGCCTATATCCTGGTGAAATCAAAACTGAAAGAGGCACCTGTACCCCAATGTTCATTGCAGCTCTCTATACAATAGCCAGAACATGGAAGCAACCTAGATGTCCATCGACAAATGAATGGATAAAGCAGCTCTGGTACATGTATACAATGGAATACTACTCATCTGTGAAAAGAAATGCAGAAGACTCAGTCCTAATGAAGTGGCTGGCTCTAGAACCTATCATAAAAAGTTAAGTAAGTCAAAAAGAGAAAGACAAATACAGTATACTAACACACATATATGGAATCTAGTAGGACGGTCTTGATAACACACGCAGTGAACTCATGAAAAAACAGACAGAGCATAGACACATGGACATTGTGGGGAAGAAATAGGGAGGGGGAGGTATGGAGGGAGTAACCTGGAAACCTATACTGTCATGTGTGGAAAAGATAGCTATTGTCATTGTGCTAAGGGAATAGGAGTACCTACAATCACTTGGGGTGATTGTCCGGAGGGGTGAGAGGGGGAGTGAACTGAGTGGGGGGAGGATCTAGGGATATGCATTGAATGATCTGGGAACATACATGTTGGTGAACTACAAAACTCTCTAAAATCTTTAAAATAAAGAATAAAATATAGAAAAAAAATTTAAAAAAAAGAATCCAAAGCTAATAAAGTTTCAATAACTCCCCCCACAAAAAAGAAGCAATTGATATTGCAAAATATTAAGTGAGTTAACCAAGTCCTCAAAGGAATGAATATTAAACTCCTCACATTCTTTTTCATCAAAATTTCAGGTAACTTTTTTCTACAGATTTTCATGTGAACTGTTGTTTTTATACGTACCTGAGTAGCAGAAATAAAGAGAGACATTGTTGTTATCAATGTATTGATCTCTAATGGGTGACTGCACACAGCAGTAATACGTTAGACAAGAAACAGGTTGTTTTTCTGCCTTTGCTGTGAGGTGTCAGGACAAGTAAAACAATGACAACAATATTAATATATCACCTCCAGGTGACAGTAAAAATAAGAAAGCTATTGATTTTATAACATCTTTTGCATCAGAAATAAATCATTGTCTCATGAAGAAAGTGACATACTTATTTATTTCAAACCTGGCATTTTACATGATTTATATGTCATTTATATGACATGTTCTACTTTCCACATTTGAGATTTTAGAGTACAAAGAGAAGTGTATACTTCAAGATGATAACACAAGCAGATGGACTTTATCACTCATATTTTTTTAACATTTAAAGAAATGAGCAAGGAAACACAACAGCAGAGAAGGAATAGTAGCATATGCATTATTTTTGAAATTTGGGAAGAATGTTACCCACAGGATTGCCATTTCTAATTGTTCTTGTATGCTATTAAAATTGCATTGAGTGAAGGATCTGACTAACTAAAAGCAAACAAAACCCTCAAAAGACAGGTTAATCTGAATATAAAGAAGGAATGTCAGCAAGTTTATGACATCCAAAAATATAAAAATAACAATATAATTCAAAACAGAAAGAGAAGAAAACAATTAAGATCAATTTGTATGAAATGGTATATAAAAACATGCACAATTATAAATAGTATCTTCTAAGAACTCGCAAGTAGAGAAAAATATCTGTGACATATGTAAGGTATATTACAAAGTAATATATAAGATTAGTTTGAAACTTCTCTGCCAAACTAAATAAGTAAATGCCAGTGTAGCAAATTGTTAAGACTGTGAGGGAAAGCAAATTTTAGAGGGTGTGAGGGAAAGTTTTATAACCAAAGATTCATCTAACCAGTCAGACGTAGCATATGATCATATGCAGAGCTGGAATAATAAAAGCTCTGGCTGAGGAAAAATACAAAGACAAAACTTTAAGTATTTATTCCTCTTCAGATGTCAGTCATGAACCACAGTCCAGATTGATCCAAGGTTTTCTAAGCTAAATGAGAATATTTAGATATTTTACCTATGACATTTTATTAGAAATTCCTAATATGGCCAAACATAGGTCCACATGTTTTATTCTAACATTTTCACGTGGAACTTGTTTTTGTTTTTTTGTTTTTTTTTTTAATCACTTTATTGATGGGTATAAAAAAATTGAAAACGTACGTTAATAAAATTGATCATAATTAATTTGAAGGAGTACTTTCATTCAGATGTGACACTTGAAGTGTGATTAGACTCTAATCAGATCAAGAGTCTAAGCAGGACATTTAGGTTAATGGGACTAGCATGGGAAAAACTCTCTGACAGGTAGACTTCCTTAAACAGGAAGGAGGTTACAGTAGGAAAATTTTGCATATCATAGGATTAGAAATACACAGAGCTAGATAAAGCTTAAAGAAAATTTGCTCTTAACTTTCCAGTATATCTAAAAGGGAAAACTAACAAGACAATTTAAGAATTCTGCCATATACCACAAAGACAAAACAGAAAAACAAGTACAACTTGTTCAAGTTTCTTGATTGGCCAAGTCTAATATCTTTATAATCTCATATATCTATGTTTTGCACACCTATGCACAGGTGACTTAAATCTTTTTCCTTTAAATATTCTAAGACCCAAGCCTCTTTATGAAGTGGGATTTATATTATTGTAAGGGAAATATTCAATGCATTTTTAGAAATGCATTTTACCACTAAATATCAATAACTGGATGAGAATGAATACCTCTTCTTCCTTCCACTGAACCATAAGGTTTGCTAACTCTACACAGCTGTAGAAATTTAAATAACTGGCATGTGGGGACAGGGAGAAATTTAGCCTTTTCAAGCAGATCATTTTTTTTTTTTTTAAATGACATATTGTCTCATCAACACATCTAGGAGCTTCTATTTTTGAAATGCTTCACTTATCACTGTGGAGTGTTGAAATGGAACCTATTTTTTTCCCCAAAGAGAACATTCCTTGCAAAGACAGATTGTCTCATCTGCATTAAGAAATTGTCCCTCATGCAACACTCTGTTGAGACAGCGCATGCTTTCTGCAAAATTTGAATATATGAAGATTGGAACTTTTACTTTATTCTTGAATGGTGAGTTTTTGTCAGAAACTAATAACAACTGTTTGGATTTGCATTCATCATAGAACCCAACTCTTATACTTAAAAAAAAGAAAGAAAGAAAAAGAAACCATGCTTCCATAAAAAGATACCAACTGACTACAGAACTTGCAGATAAAATTTTCCCTGGATAGCTAATTGTCCTCCTTCCCTCTAGAGAAATGCATATATACACACACACACATATATAGGCGCAGACATCAGATAAACTACTTCCTCTTTGGTGACTTTAACAAGTCACTCTTACTGCAGTAACTCTCAGTTTCTGTGTGTGTCTGTCTGTGTGTCTGTCTGTGTCTGTGCATGCTCAGTGTACACAGTGAGGATACTAATGGCAATTAACACATGGGGATTTTGTGAGTACTGAAAGTGCTTCAGCATGTTGTGTGCTTAGCACATACCACTTGGAAAATAGTAAACTGTACATAATGACTTAAAAAATTATTGGAGTATAATTGCTTATACTTTCTGCTATATGGTCAAGTGATTCAGCGATATATACATATATATCCAATCTTTTTTTGAATTTACTTCCAATTTAGGTCACCACAGGGCACTGAGTAAAATTCCCTGTGATATATAGTAGGTTCTCATTGGTTATCTACTTTATAATGTTGTTGTTTAATCACTAAGTTGTATCTGGCTCTTTTGCAACGCTCTGGACTGTGACCCATCTGTTCTCTGTTCATGGTCCTCTGTTCATGGTATTTCCTAGGCAAGAATACTGGAGTGGGTTGCCATTTCCTTCTCCAGGGGATGTTCCCGGCCCATGGCTTCTACTTTGGCATATAGTTTTTTATTTTTCACCACTAAGCCACCAGGGAAGCCCAATCTTATACATAGTATATATATATATATATGTATATAAATTCCAGTCTACCAATTTATCCCACTCCCCTACCCTCCACTTTGGTGCCCATGCATTTGTTCTCCATGTCTATGTCTCTGTTTCTGTTTTTCAAATAGGTTCATCTATGTGTACCATTTCCCTAGATTCCACATATATGCCTTAATAATCAATATCTGTTTTACTTTTTCTGTAAGACACTCTGTAGGACATGCTCTAGGTCTGTCCACAGCTCCAAAAACAGAGCTACTGTATGACCCAGCAATCCGCTTCCTAGGCATATACCCAAAGGAAACCATAATTCCAAAAAATACATGGATCCCAGTGTTCATTGTAGAGCTATTTACAATAGCCAGGGCATGGAAGCAGCCTAAATGTCCATCAGTAGTGAAATGAATAAAGAAGATTGTGATACATATACACAATGGAATATAACTCAGCTATAGAAAGGAGTGAAAATTTACATATGGCTTTTAACATAAATTTTAATTTTGTATAATATTCATTTTATAAAGTTTATGTTAAAAACCATAGGGTTGAAATGACTTAGTGACTGAACATTTATTTTGAAAATATTAAATTTATAGTGAAAAAGCTCAGTGTATTTTAACCAAATGAACCTCATGTAACCGGCATGTAATCAACATCCCAGTCAGAACAGCAAGGATTCCTCATACCCTCATGAAACATTGAGGTAGAACTTGTTTTTCTCTCAGACCTTTTCTGACTTCTGAGAGTCACTACACCAGCAAGGGTAATGACTGTCCTGGCATTCATCAAGATCGGTGATCGGTGGTTGATGGATTAAGTTATACAACATGAATACTTTTTTCATTTTGTCACCACAGGGCACTGAGTAAAATTCCCTGTGATATATAGTAGGTTCTCATTGGTTATCTACTTTATAATGTTGTTGTTTAATCACTAAGTTGTATCTGGCTCTTTTGCAACGCTCTGGACTGTGACCCATCTGTTCTCTGTTCATGGTCCTCTGTTCATGGTATTTCCTAGGCAAGAATACTGGAGTGGGTTGCCATTTCCTTCTCAGGGATGTTCCCGGCCCATGGCTTCTACTTTGGCATATAGTTTTTTATTTTTCACCACTAAGCCACCAGGGAAGCCCAATCTTATACATAGTATATATATATATATATGTATATAAATTCCAGTCTACCAATTTATCCCACTCCCCTACCCTCCACTTTGGTGCCCATGCATTTGTTCTCCATGTCTATGTCTCTGTTTCTGTTTTTCAAATAGGTTCATCTATGTGTACCATTTCCCTAGATTCCACATATATGCCTTAATAATCAATATCTGTTTTACTTTTTCTGTAAGACACTCTGTAGGACATGCTCTAGGTCTGTCCACAGCTCCAAAAACAGAGCTACTGTATGACCCAGCAATCCGCTTCCTAGGCATATACCCAAAGGAAACCATAATTCCAAAAAATACATGGATCCCAGTGTTCATTGTAGAGCTATTTACAATAGCCAGGGCATGGAAGCAGCCTAAATGTCCATCAGTAGTGAAATGAATAAAGAAGATTGTGATACATATACACAATGGAATATAACTCAGCTATAGAAAGGAGTGAAAATTTACATATGGCTTTTAACATAAATTTTAATTTTGTATAATATTCATTTTTATAAAGTTTATGTTAAAAACCATAGGGTTGAAATGACTTAGTGACTGAACATTTATTTTGAAAATATTAAATTTATAGTGAAAAAGCTCAGTGTATTTTAACCAAATGAACCTCATGTAACCGGCATGTAATCAACATCCCAGTCAGAACAGCAAGGATTCCTCATACCCTCATGAAACATTGAGGTAGAACTTGTTTTTCTCTCAGACCTTTTCTGACTTCTGAGAGTCACTACACCAGCAAGGGTAATGACTATCCTGGCATTCATCAAGATCTTTAATCTGTGGTTGATGGAAGAAGTTATACAACATGAATACTTTTTTTCATTTTGCATTTTCCAGCCAGTGTTTTCTGACTTGTACTCTCAAGGTATCCAGAAGGAAGGAGGGGACAAATAAAAATCTAGCTATTTCTCAGTCAGTGGTAAGGAAATCAAATTGATACTTTGTCCTGTACAACATCATTCAGTTGCACATCAGAGCAGAGATATATTTACCAACATTTTTTAAAATTAAAATACACAATTTTATACCATATCATGCTGTTGTGGCAGTTTATTTGCTAACTCATGTCCAGTTCTTCTACAGCCCCATGGACTGTATTCGTCCAGGCTTGGCTTGATCCTCCATGGGATTTCACAGTCAAGAATACTGGAATGGGTTGTTATTTTCTTCTCTAGGGAGTCTTCCCAAGCCAATGATCCAACCTGTATCTCCTACACTGACAGATTCTTTCCCACTGAGTCAGCAGGGAAGCCCTGCCATATCAGACTGACTTTCAAATATAAATACAGCAAACAGTTTTAAAGATGTAAGAATGCAAAAAACATAGTACCTAAGAATTATTTATAAAAAGAAAACATAATGATAAAATCTCACCATCTAATAGACTGAAGCAACTTAAATAAAAATATCCAGTCTCACATATAAAATTATGCCTAAACAATGATCTAAAAATATGAATGGTGCAAATGATGTAAGTATAAAAATAGCATTTTGAGAAGTAAGACTGGAAGTTAGAGGTGGAAAGAACTGTCAGTGCCATGATCTCATTTTTCTTACTTAGAAATTAATACAAATTATATAGATTTGTTAAAGTGAATAAAAAAGATCTAACTTCATTATATTAAGTCAAATGATTGGTTAAGTCAAAATGATTAACCAGGAAAACTTAGAAAGTAAAACATAAATATTAAATTTATAGTGAATAAGCTCAGTGTATTTTCACCAAATGACCCTCATGTAACCGGCTTGTAATCCACATCCCAGTCAGAACAGCAAGGAATCCTCATACCCTCATGAAACATTGAGGTAGAACTTGTTTTTCTCTCAGACCTTTTCTGACTTCTGAGAGTCACTACACCAGCAAGGGTAATGACTATCCTGGCATTCATCAAGATCTTTAATCTGTGGTTGATGGAAGAAGTTATACAACATGAATACTTTTTTTCATTTTGCATTTTCCAGCCAGTGTTTTCTGACTTGTACTCTCAAGGTATCCAGAAGGAAGGAGGGGACAAATAAAAATCTAGCTATTTCTCAGTCAGTGGTAAGGAAATCAAATTGATACTTTGTCCTGTACAACATCATTCAGTTGCACATCAGAGCAGAGATATATTTACCAACATTTTTTAAAATTAAAATACACAATTTTATACCATATCATGCTGTTGTGGCAGTTTATTTGCTAACTCATGTCCAGTTCTTCTACAGCCCCATGGACTGTATTCGTCCAGGCTTGGCTTGATCCTCCATGGGATTTCACAGTCAAGAATACTGGAATGGGTTGTTATTTTCTTCTCTAGGGAGTCTTCCCAAGCCAATGATCCAACCTGTATCTCCTACACTGACAGATTCTTTCCCACTGAGTCAGCAGGGAAGCCCTGCCATATCAGACTGACTTTCAAATATAAATACAGCAAACAGTTTTAAAGATGTAAGAATGCAAAAAACATAGTACCTAAGAATTATTTATAAAAAGAAAACATAATGATAAAATCTCACCATCTAATAGACTGAAGCAACTTAAATAAAAATATCCAGTCTCACATATAAAATTATGCCTAAACAATGATCTAAAAATATGAATGGTGCAAATGATGTAAGTATAAAAATAGCATTTTGAGAAGTAAGACTGGAAGTTAGAGGTGGAAAGAACTGTCAGTGCCATGATCTCATTTTTCTTACTTAGAAATTAATACAAATTATATAGATTTGTTAAAGTGAATAAAAAAGATCTAACTTCATTATATTAAGTCAAATGATTGGTTAAGTCAAAATGATTAACCAGGAAAACTTAGAAAGTAAAACATAAATATCAAAAATTATGATAAACAGAGAAGAAACTTACTTCTACCAACCTGTGTATATTTATTATAAAAAATCATTAAAAAAATGTCTCTATATTTTCTCCATTTCTGATTTCTATTGGAGTAAAGTATTTACCATTTCACTATATACATATTTTTTTGTGCTATTTTGTAATCATTGATTGCATTCCTCTTTTTTCTTTTACCGTTAAAGTTTAAAATAAATGTTGTTCAGTTACTATATTTTGCCTGACCTTTTATGACCCCATGAACTGCAGCATGCCAGATTCCTCTGCCCTGCACTGTCTCCTGAAGTTTGCTCAAATTCATGTCCATTTAGTCAGTGATGCTCTCTAACCACCTCATCCTCTGCCACCCAATTCTCCATTTGCCTTCATTATTTGTTGGGATCAGTCTTTTTCAGTGTCAGCTTTTAACATTAAGTGGCTAAAGTATTGGAGCTTCAGCGTCAGTCCTTCCAATGACTATTTAGGATTTATTTCCTTGAAGATTGACTCGTTTGACTTTCTTGCTGTCCAAGGGACTCTCGGGAGTCTTCTCCAGCACCACAGTTTGAAAGCATCAATTCTTCAGTGTTCAGTCTTCCTTATGGTCTAACTTTCACATCCGTACATGACTACTTAAAATACCTTGGCTTTGACTGTATGGACCTTTGTTGGCATAGCGTGTCTCTGCTTTTTAATAAGCTGTCTAAATTTGTCATAGCTTTCCTTTCAAAGAGCAAGCATCTTCTAATTTCATGGCTGCAGTCACATTTAACTCTAGCTAATTATATTGGAGAACCTTATGCTATCTTCCCTGTTTCTTAATTAACCCTTTGTATTTTGTCTCTGTGACCTTTGAAATATATACATTTCTTCAAATTTGTGATTGTGTCTTCTAGTTGTATGTTTTATCCACTCTACTGTCTTTGTGATGAGACAGTATATTTTTAATTTGTAAAACTTATTCATGTATACAGATACAAGTGTAGTTATAAACAAAGACACAGACATATATAGATATAAACCATATCCTTCAATGTTTCCAAACAGATCTTTTCCATAGGCATCGGTTCTTTTGTTGCTTTTACTTGTATTTATTTTATGAAGTATTTATGTCTTACTCATCTCTAATTTATGTATTTGAATATCTTAAATGATTTTTTTAATTGTTGTGGGATATAGTTAGTTAATTGAATCTAGGTTGACATTATAAAAATCATTAAAAATGTCTCTATATTTTCTCCATTTCTGATTTCTATTGGAGTAAAGTATTTACCATTTCACTATATACATATTTTTTTGTGCTATTTTGTAATCATTGATTGCATTCCTCTTTTTTCTTTTACCGTTAAAGTTTAAAATAAATGTTGTTCAGTTACTATATTTTGCCTGACCTTTTATGACCCCATGAACTGCAGCATGCCAGATTCCTCTGCCCTGCACTGTCTCCTGAAGTTTGCTCAAATTCATGTCCATTTAGTCAGTGATGCTCTCTAACCACCTCATCCTCTGCCACCCAATTCTCCATTTGCCTTCATTATTTGTTGGGATCAGTCTTTTTCAGTGTCAGCTTTTAACATTAAGTGGCTAAAGTATTGGAGCTTCAGCGTCAGTCCTTCCAATGACTATTTAGGATTTATTTCCTTGAAGATTGACTCGTTTGACTTTCTTGCTGTCCAAGGGACTCTCGGGAGTCTTCTCCAGCACCACAGTTTGAAAGCATCAATTCTTCAGTGTTCAGTCTTCCTTATGGTCTAACTTTCACATCCGTACATGACTACTTAAAATACCTTGGCTTTGACTGTATGGACCTTTGTTGGCATAGCGTGTCTCTGCTTTTTAATAAGCTGTCTAAATTTGTCATAGCTTTCCTTTCAAAGAGCAAGCATCTTCTAATTTCATGGCTGCAGTCACATTTAACTCTAGCTAATTATATTGGAGAACCTTATGCTATCTTCCCTGTTTCTTAATTAACCCTTTGTATTTTGTCTCTGTGACCTTTGAAATATATACATTTCTTCAAATTTGTGATTGTGTCTTCTAGTTGTATGTTTTATCCACTCTACTGTCTTTGTGATGAGACAGTATATTTTTAATTTGTAAAACTTATTCATGTATACAGATACAAGTGTAGTTATAAACAAAGACACAGACATATATAGATATAAACCATATCCTTCAATGTTTCCAAACAGATCTTTTCCATAGGCATCGGTTCTTTTGTTGCTTTTACTTGTATTTATTTTATGAAGTATTTATGTCTTACTCATCTCTAATTTATGTATTTGAATATCTTAAATGATTTTTTTAATTGTTGTGGGATATAGTTAGTTTATAATCTGTTAATCTAGGTTGACATTATGTATTGATTATTAATATTACTGATTTTCATAACATTTTTTTCTATTAGATGAAACTTAATTTATAAATTCCCTTTTAATGAGAAAAGGTTACTCTTATTTCTCCAAGTATTGTGTAATTGCTTCCTGCTTATTACTAATGAAATGCTAAGTGTTATAATACCAGTTGATGTTACTCTAATTTTATATTAGGATAGTGTGCATTCAGTTACTGAACTGGTACTAAGTTTATGGTGTGGTTTAATCCACTTTTTCTTTCCTTTTCCTTCTCATTCTTTTTCACAGGAGTTAATTTTTTTTTAAAGATTTATTTATTTATTTTGGGGGTGTGGGGAGGGAGGGGAGCAGGTGGGCCACTTCTATTGGTCTTTCATTTATCTATTTTCATCTATCTTTGTTCTTTGGCCCATGTGGGCCTCCCATTGCGGTGGCCTCTGTTGTCACAGACCACCAGCTCCGGGTGCATGCGCTCCAGAGCTCCGGCTCGGTAATTGGACACATGGGTCCAGCCGCTCTGCGACACGTGGTATCTTCCCAGGCCAGGGATCGAACCGGCGCCCCTTGCACTGCAAGGCGGTGTCCTTACCCACTGGACCACCAAGGAAGCCCAGGAGTTAAATATTAAATTTGAATGTGCTCACAGTCCCATCCGGTTCCCCTTTTTTCTATATCTTCCTCATCAGCATTTTTTCCAATAAATCTCTTGTTCTTCTAATATCATTTTGATTTCTATGTCACAGACTAGATGTATCCCTTATAATGACAACTTTCTATGCCTTCATATTTTAGCACAAAGAAAGAACGATGATTGGCAGGTCCCTTTGGCTTATGGATACATTTTACTGTCTTGATACATTCAATAGTTATAAACAAAGACACAGACATATATAGATATAAACCATATCCTTCAATGTTTCCAAACAGATCTTTTCCATAGGCATCGGTTCTTTTGTTGCTTTTACTTGTATTTATTTTATGAAGTATTTATGTCTTACTCATCTCTAATTTATGTATTTGAATATCTTAAATGATTTTTTTAATTGTTGTGGGATATAGTTAGTTTATAATCTGTTAATCTAGGTTGACATTATGTATTGATTATTAATATTACTGATTTTCATAACATTTTTTTCTATTAGATGAAACTTAATTTATAAATTCCCTTTTAATGAGAAAAGGTTACTCTTATTTCTCCAAGTATTGTGTAATTGCTTCCTGCTTATTACTAATGAAATGCTAAGTGTTATAATACCAGTTGATGTTACTCTAATTTTATATTAGGATAGTGTGCATTCAGTTACTGAACTGGTACTAAGTTTATGGTGTGGTTTAATCCACTTTTTCTTTCCTTTTCCTTCTCATTCTTTTTCACAGGAGTTAATTTTTTTTTAAAGATTTATTTATTTATTTTGGGGGTGTGGGGAGGGAGGGGAGCAGGTGGGCCACTTCTATTGGTCTTTCATTTATCTATTTTCATCTATCTTTGTTCTTTGGCCCATGTGGGCCTCCCATTGCGGTGGCCTCTGTTGTCACAGACCACCAGCTCCGGGTGCATGCGCTCCAGAGCTCCGGCTCGGTAATTGGACACATGGGTCCAGCCGCTCTGCGACACGTGGTATCTTCCCAGGCCAGGGATCGAACCGGCGCCCCTTGCACTGCAAGGCGGTGTCCTTACCCACTGGACCACCAAGGAAGCCCAGGAGTTAAATATTAAATTTGAATGTGCTCACAGTCCCATCCGGTTCCCCTTTTTTCTATATCTTCCTCATCAGCATTTTTTCCAATAAATCTCTTGTTCTTCTAATATCATTTTGATTTCTATGTCACAGACTAGATGTATCCCTTATAATGACAACTTTCTATGCCTTCATATTTTAGCACAAAGAAAGAACGATGATTGGCAGGTCCCTTTGGCTTATGGATACATTTTACTGTCTTGATACATTCAATAGATCAGATGAAAGAATCAAATTATTCAGTGGCCATAAGGGGAATAGATGATTTTGTAGTAACTCCTTTTGCATATGACTGCAATATCTTATACTGCTAGAGAAATCTGTGATAAGGTAAGGTTGTCATTGCATAAAGTCACACCTGTGATATCATGAAGAATACTCTATTACCATTTGTTAGAGAAGGAAAATAAACAAGTCTTATTTTTTAATTTAATTATTTATTTATTTTTGGCTATTCTGGATTTTCACTGCTGCTGCATGCTCTTCTTTAATTGCAGGGAGTGGGTTCTACTCTCTAGTTGAGGCGAGCAGGCTTCTTGTTGTGATGACTTGTCCAGTTGTAGATCTCAGGCTCTAGGGCACACGGGCTTCAGTAGTTACAACACATGGGCTCAGTAGTTGCAGTTCCAAGGCTCTGGAGCACAGGCTCAATAGTTTTGGCTCACAGGCTTAGTTGCTCCACAGCATGTGGGATCTTCCTGGATCAGGGATCAAACCTGTGTCTCCTGCATTGACAGGCGAACTCTTCACTACTGAGCTACCAGGGAAGCCCCCAAGTCTGATTTGTATGTAGACCGATTCAATGCCATTGAACAAAAACTGACAGTCAGTTTCTACTATACTAGATTCTCATACACACTGGTGGCTCTAAAAAAGTATTTGGGTCAGGGTAAATTCTTCAAATGTGCAACAATCTGATTTGGTGCACTGGAAAAGGCACTGCTTGAGCTTAGGTTACAAATAGGTTCCTATACTGTGAAGGATGGTGTGGGTGTTTGGCCAAGGGCCTGGAAGAAGAAAGATTGGTAGATTTTGATGAGAAGGTAGGGGGACATGGAGAAGAGCCGTGATAACGCATTTTGGGAGCAATCATAAAATATAGTATGACTCATCAATGACTACTAGGACACATCCTCTGCAGAAAATACACTAAAGCAGGTGAACAAATTGGCTGATTCAGGAGCTGTCAAACAGGTTGTTTTTAATCACCCTAGTTTTTACACAATGGGTCCATGGATCCCTGTGTATGGTAGTGAATCCACTGTAGTCGGGGTACAGGTGAAAACTGTGCATATGTCCATACCATAAGCTTCTTCTCATCAGTGCTTATTTAGTGACTTCTACTACTGTTTGACATATCAACAACATAGATTATTATTGAACCATCATATAATTTAATACCTCAAGGAGATCCACTAGCACAATGGTGGCAAATTGGTTACATCAAACCTCATACAATTAAAAACTATCTTAATTAGTCTTTACTGAGACTAGAGAATTTTCCCAGTGTGGATCACTTCTCTCACTGAGTATCTTTACACAGAATGTCTGATTTACTGACATGGAGTTCTGCTTGACATGACTTCTGGTCAAGTGATTCACTGTGTGGGAAAGGAGATGTGATGATAAACACATGAAAATGAGAAGTAGTGATACTTCCACATATTTTACACTATCCACAATCTGCCAATTTTATGGAGCAATGGACTAGCTCCTTAATGGCTTAGTTAAGTGTCAGTTTGAAGGGAAATCCTGTGAGTTTGTGGTGCTCTCCTTTAGGAACCAATATCTATCTTATACTAATGATGCTGAGTCCTCAAGAGGTATAGGAACCAGGGACTCAGAAGTAGTCTAAATGGATTTTTGTGATCCCCATGCCAAGAATCAATAGGGAAAGAAGGGAGCTACATTATAGGTAGGGCTATTGACTCTGTTCAACTATAAAGATAAATGAGGCCAGTTGATTAATACATGATGACCAGTTTTTAACTTTCAGTGAGAAAGGACATCATGCAACTGGATAAGCTACTTAGATGGAAAGATATGCTAGCTGAGAGTGAGACAAGTCTAAAATGGGTGGTAGAAGGAGTGGCAATGAATATTGCTTTGAAATATGTACAGCTAGTCAAGCTTGAGTGCATCCCAGTAATTTCTCCTGCATTTCCTCCCCAAATTATGATCATCTAACATCTTAAAGGAAACATGGCAGGATGGAATAAACAATGTAATAAAAAATGTAAGTTACTAGGGGATTCAACCAGTGCATGGTGGTATGTAGTGGATATCTGAAATACCTTCCAAAGTCTTCAACTGTTTCTCTGCTTCAGATTGCCAGTACCTTGTGAGTCACTTCAGGGAGTGCCCTTAGTTTCCTAGAGCTGCTGGATCTCCATGTGGAAGAAGCTGAAAATGGGGATTTATGAATTTATGTCTGGCTCCTGATACTGCTGCTTAGTCACTTCATTTGTGTTTGACTCCGTGTGAACCCATGGACTGTAGCCCATCAGACTCTTGTCCATGGGGTTCTCCAGGTAAGAATATTGAAATTGGTTGCAAGCCCTCTTTCCAGCCCAGGGATGGAACCCAGGCCTCCTGCATTGCAAGGCAGATTCCTCACCACTAAGCCACCAAGGAAGACACATATATATATATATATATATATATATATATATATATATATATACATATGCACATATACACATACACGCATACATATATATATATATATATACACATACCTATATATATAGGTATAGGTATGTATATATATGAAACCCCATGGACTGTAGGTCACCAGTCTTCTCCATCCATGGAATTTTCCAGGCAAGAAGACTGGAGTGGGTTGCCATTTCCTTCTCCGTATCTGACTCCTATTGTAGCATTGCAAAAGCCCATTTCCTTGGCTTGAGTGAGTAAAAACTTTTGAGCCTTAACCTAAATTGAAGAATTCTGCAAAATTAGGCTGAGGCTATACTCCATTGAATCAGAATTCAAATCATCACCATGTTGGGTTTGACCTTCTTCCTGTCCCATTTTTCCTAGCTATCTTACTGATTTCTCACTTGTAGATAAAATGATTCTCAAGGTGTGTTTCTGGAGAATCTGTTTTAGGTGACTTCTTACAACATGCACTGCAATGAAGGTAGAATTCTGAACAGCTTATACATGATCATTCTCTTAAGGAAACTTATTCCATTATAGCCCTTAGATGTACCATGGTAAATGAAATATTACCGATTTTAATAACTTTAATGAACACCATAAAAATCTGACTGAGATAACTAATAACAGAGGATTTTTTTCATATAGAATAATCAGAATCTTACAGCCCTATTTCTCTAGGCTCTGCTGCCAGGCACAGACAGCTGATGTGTTCACTTCTAGTAAAAAGTATTGAGTGTGAACCCTGGGGATGAAGAAGTGCTGAGTTCTTATTAAGTAGATATTTTTCCATTCATAATGGATGCACATAATCATTCTTAAAGATAAACTATAGTTACACCTTTCCCAGGAGCATTGTATAATCCCTCACCTACATTAGAAACCATATTCACATAAAGGGAACAGGTATTTTCTAGCTCAAATTCAAGCTAACAACCTGTAATTGCCAATCTTATGGGAAAACTCAGACATTGGAAGCATAGTAACAGTGTTCATGAATATATAAAAAAACAAAGGAAATCTCATTACAACAAACTATCCACTTCAGAGTGGGATAACATACCTGCAAAATAATTTTTAAAAGTTCACATAACTTTGATAATATGAGACAAAATATATAAAGTAATTATATAGTTGCATTATAGACAATAAAGTGATCACTATGTAATGCTAGAATACTCAAGAAAGAGGATATTATGTGTATAAACGTGTATACCTGTGAAAATATAGGCTCTATATATGTAAAGTGGAAAGTAAATAATCATATAATCTATTATCGGGTAATTGCTGACTCAAAAGAGAAAATAAAACTAATCATATTTCATAACACAGAAGTACACAAGAACACATAGAGATCTAGTGAATTAACTTCTATACGTGAAAAGAAAACTTTAAATTGTTTGTGAGAAAATATATCAGTGATGCCCTCCAGAGGATCTTCCCAATTGAACAGCATGACTGGTAGATTCTTTACCACTGAACCGCCAGGGAAGCCTAACAAGTAGCATGCTTAAAGTTATTCATGAAATTCATTCTCTTAAGGAAACTTATTCCATTATAGCCCTTAGATGTACCATGGTAAATGAAATATTACCGATTTTAATAACTTTAATGAACACCATAAAAATCTGACTGAGATAACTAATAACAGAGGATTTTTCATATAGAATAATCAGAATCTTACAGCCCTATTTCTCTAGGCTCTGCTGCCAGGCACAGACAGCTGATGTGTTCACTTCTAGTAAAAAGTATTGAGTGTGAACCCTGGGGATGAAGAAGTGCTGAGTTCTTATTAAGTAGATATTTTTCCATTCATAATGGATGCACATAATCATTCTTAAAGATAAACTATAGTTACACCTTTCCCAGGAGCATTGTATAATCCCTCACCTACATTAGAAACCATATTCACAAAAAGGGGAACAGGTATTTTCTAGCTCAAATTCAAGCTAACAACCTGTAATTGCCAATCTTATGGGAAAACTCAGACATTGGAAGCATAGTAACAGTGTTCATGAATATATAAAAAAACAAAGGAAATCTCATTACAACAAACTATCCACTTCAGAGTGGGATAACATACCTGCAAAATAATTTTTAAAAGTTCACATAACTTTGATAATATGAGACAAAATATATAAAGTAATTATATAGTTGCATTATAGACAATAAAGTGATCACTATGTAATGCTAGAATACTCAAGAAAGAGGATATTATGTGTATAAACGTGTATACCTGTGAAAATATAGGCTCTATATATGTAAAGTGGAAAGTAAATAATCATATAATCTATTATCGGGTAATTGCTGACTCAAAAGAGAAAATAAAACTAATCATATTTCATAACACAGAAGTACACAAGAACACATAGAGATCTAGTGAATTAACTTCTATACGTGAAAAGAAAACTTTAAATTGTTTGTGAGAAAATATATCAGTGATGCCCTCCAGAGGATCTTCCCAATTGAACAGCATGACTGGTAGATTCTTTACCACTGAACCGCCAGGGAAGCCTAACAAGTAGCATGCTTAAAGTTATTCATGAAATTAATCTTTGAGCAGGGTATAAACACAGTTATTATGCCTCTGGAACCCATTTCTGTAAATGTTGTGCATAACATTCATTAAGAGTCTGGAGGATGTACTTAGCACACTACATAGTATTTTAAAATAATGGAACTCTGCTCCATTTATTAACTTCGACCTATAGACTGAAAAAATCATATAGCAGAAAAATATAGTATGAAACATGTATATAAAATTTAAAAACATGTAAGCCCAAACCATATATTCTATAGCTACACACATATTAAAATAGAAAATGAGCTAGACATGATGAGTATGACTGTTATTTCCAAAGTGGTGTTTGTACTAGAGAGTAGGATTGAGGAGTGTAAATGGATACTTCAATAATATTGTTATTTTTTTAGATAAATAAATACTATAGATGAGAGGCAGTACTTTAATAATCCCTGTGTATATTAGACATTTTGCATAATTTCACTGACTCAGACATTAGCATGGCAGGAAGTGAGGACAATCAAATCAAGGTTGAAAGGCTTCCAGATCTGATGTTTATGTTGGGAGCACTGGACATCAACCTGCCCTCCTACAGGTGAGTTCATCTGAGGAGATGCTCTTAAACACTTACACAGAAAGCTAAGCCAAGGGCAGTTTCAAACAACATATAGGTTAGTAATAGTCTGTACAGATCGACACCATTAGAGGATGAGTGAGAGGGAAATAATGACCAAGGCTTAAAAAAATAAAGGAAAATAAAGCAAAGTTCATAGAGCTTAGAAAACAAACATAATTCTGAAAAAGACCACCATCTGAGGGCAGAAGATGTTGGAAAACTGTCATCTATAAAATGTATTTCCTTCAAATGTGCTAATGAATTTGATTTGCCATTACTTTTACAACAATTTTTATTAATGTTCATCAGTGATACTGGCCTGCAATTTTTCTTGTGGGGTTTTTCTTGTGGGTTCTACAAGAGAATCCCTTCCCTATACGTGAAAAGAAAACTTTAAATTGTTTGTGAGAAAATATATCAGTGATCCTAATGACTGGTAGAGTCTTTACCACTGAACCGCCAGGGAAGCCTAACAAGTAGCATGCTTAAAGTTATTCATGAAATTAATCTTTGAGCAGGGTATAAACACAGTTATTATGCCTCTGGAACCCATTTCTGTAAATGTTGTGCATAACATTCATTAAGAGTCTGGAGGATGTACTTAGCACACTACATAGTATTTTAAAATAATGGAACTCTGCTCCATTTATTAACTTCGACCTATAGACTGAAAAAATCATATAGCAGAAAAATATAGTATGAAACATGTATATAAAATTTAAAAACATGTAAGCCCAAACCATATATTCTATAGCTACACACATATTAAAATAGAAAATGAGCTAGACATGATGAGTATGACTGTTATTTCCAAAGTGGTGTTTGTACTAGAGAGTAGGATTGAGGAGTGTAAATGGATACTTCAATAATATTGTTATTTTTTTAGATAAATAAATACTATAGATGAGAGGCAGTACTTTAATAATCCCTGTGTATATTAGACATTTTGCATAATTTCACTGACTCAGACATTAGCATGGCAGGAAGTGAGGACAATCAAATCAAGGTTGAAAGGCTTCCAGATCTGATGTTTATGTTGGGAGCACTGGACATCAACCTGCCCTCCTACAGGTGAGTTCATCTGAGGAGATGCTCTTAAACACTTACACAGAAAGCTAAGCCAAGGGCAGTTTCAAACAACATATAGGTTAGTAATAGTCTGTACAGATCGACACCATTAGAGGATGAGTGAGAGGGAAATAATGACCAAGGCTTAAAAAAATAAAGGAAAATAAAGCAAAGTTCATAGAGCTTAGAAAACAAACATAATTCTGAAAAAGACCACCATCTGAGGGCAGAAGATGTTGGAAAACTGTCATCTATAAAAATGTATTTCCCTTCAAATGTGCTAATGAATTTGATTTGCCATTACTTTTACAACAATTTTTTATTAATGTTCATCAGTGATACTGGCCTGCAATTTTTGTTTCTTGTGGGGTCTTTGCTTCTTGTATCAGAGTAATGCTCATTTCTTTGAATATCTTAGAAGTGTTTCCTCTTCTTCAGGTTTTGGAAGTGTTTATGAATGACTGGCATTAATTATTTTTAGATGTATGGTAGAATTTAACATGGCAATTCACTCCAGTATTCTTGCATGGAAAATCTCATAAACAGATGGGAAAGAGTTAGACACAATTGAGCACATAAGACAACACATACATAATTTAACAGTGAAGCCATCTGGTACATGGCTTTCCATTGTTAGGAGGTGTCTTATTTATTTCATGATGTATCCTAGGTATTCATGGTGCTTTATACTCATTGTCCAAGATGGCTACCAAAGCCATCATATCTACATTCTAGCCAGCCCAGATTTAGGAATCTAAGTAAACATATCATATAATATTCTTGCTGACATGTTATTAGAATTTAGGAATATGCTGAAGATTGCTCCAGATCTGTTACAATCATATTTTTAAATTATTGACATCATAGAGAATTGCTACTGGTATCACAGTAGGAAATGGCTAGTGAGTTAAAAAAGGACATTGAGAAAATGGTAGGTGATGTGACTGACAAGATTATGTGTGACTTCACATAATGGATGGCTTCAGGTGTGTTGATAATAGAGAAGGTGCGTAAGTGTTAGTTTTACTATCATCATATAATGCTATCTATTTGCATACCTCCATTTATATGACACTGACACTATATATCAGTGCCCAGGTTATACCACTACCCAGGTTTCTTTTAAGGACTAAACACTTCCTTTAGCACTCAGCTGCATCAGCGGGGTAGTTGTGTAACTAATGGTTGAATGGTCTCCATATAGCTAGCATATGGCAAGGTTAAACACTTACACAGAAAGCTAAGCCAAGGGCAGTTTCAAACAACATATAGGTTAGTAATAGTCTGTACAGATCGACACCATTAGAGGATGAGTGAGAGGGAAATAATGACCAAGGCTTAAAAAAATAAAGGAAAATAAAGCAAAGTTCATAGAGCTTAGAAAACAAACATAATTCTGAAAAAGACCACCATCTGAGGGCAGAAGATGTTGGAAAACTGTCATCTATAAAAATGTATTTCCCTTCAAATGTGCTAATGAATTTGATTTGCCATTACTTTTACAACAATTTTTTATTAATGTTCATCAGTGATACTGGCCTGCAATTTTTGTTTCTTGTGGGGTCTTTGCTTCTTGTATCAGAGTAATGCTCATTTCTTTGAATATCTTAGAAGTGTTTCCTCTTCTTCAGGTTTTGGAAGTGTTTATGAATGACTGGCATTAATTATTTTTAGATGTATGGTAGAATTTAACATGGCAATTCACTCCAGTATTCTTGCATGGAAAATCTCATAAACAGATGGGAAAGAGTTAGACACAATTGAGCACATAAGACAACACATACATAATTTAACAGTGAAGCCATCTGGTACATGGCTTTCCATTGTTAGGAGGTGTCTTATTTATTTCATGATGTATCCTAGGTATTCATGGTGCTTTATACTCATTGTCCAAGATGGCTACCAAAGCCATCATATCTACATTCTAGCCAGCCCAGATTTAGGAATCTAAGTAAACATATCATATAATATTCTTGCTGACATGTTATTAGAATTTAGGAATATGCTGAAGATTGCTCCAGATCTGTTACAATCATATTTTTAAATTATTGACATCATAGAGAATTGCTACTGGTATCACAGTAGGAAATGGCTAGTGAGTTAAAAAAAAAGGACATTGAGAAAATGGTAGGTGATGTGACTGACAAGATTATGTGTGACTTCACATAATGGATGGCTTCAGGTGTGTTGATAATAGAGAAGGTGCGTAAGTGTTAGTTTTACTATCATCATATAATGCTATCTATTTGCATACCTCCATTTATATGACACTGACACTATATATCAGTGCCCAGGTTATACCACTACCCAGGTTTCTTTTAAGGACTAAACACTTCCTTTAGCACTCAGCTGCATCAGCGGGGTAGTTGTGTAACTAATGGTTGAATGGTCTCCATATAGCTGTAGCATATGGGGTCATGTTTTTCTTGCTATTTTGGGAGCCCATATCCATTAACTAGTATGTGTGGGAGAAAGGAAAATAATAGAAAGATCAGAGCTCTCTGTAGGTCTACTAAAACTTATTGCAACTGAATCACCAGTTAACTCCTACCTCCATCCCCTCTCACTTCCTTCTCTTTCCTTAAGAGTGAATTCATTGGGAACTCACTCTGCTCACCTTCTCCAAATAGTTTCTGCATGTTAATTTCCACCTCATGTGGGACTCTGAATTGAAAGAGGACCGTTGCAAGCATAAGGAAGCTTAAGCACATTGTTTCAGTTTGGAGCTAAGATGGTGCCTACAGGAAGGGACGTGGGAGTGAAAGGAAGCTTAAGCACAGTTTTTCAGTTTGGAGCTAAGATGGCACCTACAGGAAGGGACATGGGAGTGAAAGGCAGCTTAAGCACATTGTTTAAAGAAGCTTCAGCACATGTTTGCAGTTTGGAGCTAAGATGGCGCCTACAGGAAGAGATGAGGGTGTGATCTAAATTAAGTGATGGTCAAAATTTCTGATTGTTTCCCCTGGTTTCCATGCTCATGGATGATTGCTTGACCTTTAGCTTGATTGGTGTAATCTATAGGAAGTCCCGTGCAAAAACCCCCTTCACTTGCCTATATAAGCTGTAAGTCTGCACTAATAAAACGGAACTGCTTTGACAGAACCCCTTCCATGTCTGATTGTCCCCTGCGTGTCTCAGGGGGCTGAGGGGCCGGTAGCAAGACTTGCCTATCTCCGAGATCTCCCGGTTCAGCCAGGGGCAATCCCGCTGCCTTCCGTTCTGCGGAAGGTCCCCACAACCTCAGAGTCATTTTTCTAGAAAACCTCCATGAGTTTAAATGGATAAATTACAAAATCTTCAGGTGTGTTTAATAGAGATGGTGCGTAAGTGTTAGTTTTACTATCATCATATAATGCTATCTATTTGCATACCTCCATTTATATGACACTGACACTATATATCAGTGCCCAGGTTATACCACTACCCAGGTTTCTTTTAAGGACTAAACACTTCCTTTAGCACTCAGCTGCATCAGCGGGGTAGTTGTGTAACTAATGGTTGAATGGTCTCCATATAGCTGTAGCATATGGGGTCATGTTTTTCTTGCTATTTTGGGAGCCCATATCCATTAACTAGTATGTGTGGGAGAAAGGAAAATAATAGAAAGATCAGAGCTCTCTGTAGGTCTACTAAAACTTATTGCAACTGAATCACCAGTTAACTCCTACCTCCATCCCCTCTCACTTCCTTCTCTTTCCTTAAGAGTGAATTCATTGGGAACTCACTCTGCTCACCTTCTCCAAATAGTTTCTGCATGTTAATTTCCACCTCATGTGGGACTCTGAATTGAAAGAGGACCGTTGCAAGCATAAGGAAGCTTAAGCACATTGTTTCAGTTTGGAGCTAAGATGGTGCCTACAGGAAGGGACGTGGGAGTGAAAGGAAGCTTAAGCACAGTTTTTCAGTTTGGAGCTAAGATGGCACCTACAGGAAGGGACATGGGAGTGAAAGGCAGCTTAAGCACATTGTTTAAAGAAGCTTCAGCACATGTTTGCAGTTTGGAGCTAAGATGGCGCCTACAGGAAGAGATGAGGGTGTGATCTAAATTAAGTGATGGTCAAAATTTCTGATTGTTTCCCCTGGTTTCCATGCTCATGGATGATTGCTTGACCTTTAGCTTGATTGGTGTAATCTATAGGAAGTCCCGTGCAAAAACCCCCTTCACTTGCCTATATAAGCTGTAAGTCTGCACTAATAAAACGGAACTGCTTTGACAGAACCCCTTCCATGTCTGATTGTCCCCTGCGTGTCTCAGGGGGCTGAGGGGCCGGTAGCAAGACTTGCCTATCTCCGAGATCTCCCGGTTCAGCCAGGGGCAATCCCGCTGCCTTCCGTTCTGCGGAAGGTCCCCACAACCTCAGAGTCATTTTTCTAGAAAACCATGTAGGAAAAAGAGGATAGAGGCTAATGCCTGTATTATATGTTCATAAAAGCTTAATCAATTGTTAGATGAAACATTGCATAACAAATTGGAAATATTTAAAGACACAGTTGTTAAAATGCCATAATTTTTTGTTTTATGGCAATACAAGAATATTGCTTACTTTTCAAGTACTTCCCTATTTAAGATTTTGTTTGCAGAATGAAGAAAAATCTATTTCATTCAACTCTATGAGTTATAGGTATCATAGCTAAATTATAAATTCCCAAAGAGTGTTAAAATGCAAGACAGTTTGGAGGAAAGAAGGAGTGCTAAATAAATCAATGGTGATTTTAATAAACTAGAAGCTTTTAGGTACTAAATCTGTCTGCATCTGATCTGAATTGCAATTACCTGTCAAAAATTCATCCATCACCACAAGCTCCAAACAAACTTTCTTGGCAGCAGATGTTTGAGGAAAGCTATTTCGTATGGCAAATTTTTCTTTTGGTTTACAACATCCTCAAGAATGACAGAAATTTCAGGGAACATTTTAGTACAACTCAGCAATAACCTGTTAGGGAGAAAAAATCATGGTTTGCATAGTTTATATAATGTATAAATATGTGCTATATATATAAAACCTTTATTCACAAATGGCTTGATTTCCATCATTTCTAATATATGTAATATTATAATATTTTGGTATTTTCTAGGAATACATGTAAATGTATATTTTAACAATAGGCTTGAATAAAGCATTCTCATTTTATAATGCTTCTGTGTTAAAATTACCATATGTTGTATTTTCAAGACTTTCCATGCTCATGGATGATTGCTTGACCTTTAGCTTGATTGGTGTAATCTATAGGAAGTCCCGTGCAAAAACCCCCTTCACTTGCCTATATAAGCTGTAAGTCTGCACTAATAAAACGGAACTGCTTTGACAGAACCCCTTCCATGTCTGATTGTCCCCTGCGTGTCTCAGGGGGCTGAGGGGCCGGTAGCAAGACTTGCCTATCTCCGAGATCTCCCGGTTCAGCCAGGGGCAATCCCGCTGCCTTCCGTTCTGCGGAAGGTCCCCACAACCTCAGAGTCATTTTTCTAGAAAACCATGTAGGAAAAAGAGGATAGAGGCTAATGCCTGTATTATATGTTCATAAAAGCTTAATCAATTGTTAGATGAAACATTGCATAACAAATTGGAAATATTTAAAGACACAGTTGTTAAAATGCCATAATTTTTTGTTTTATGGCAATACAAGAATATTGCTTACTTTTCAAGTACTTCCCTATTTAAGATTTTGTTTGCAGAATGAAGAAAAATCTATTTCATTCAACTCTATGAGTTATAGGTATCATAGCTAAATTATAAATTCCCAAAGAGTGTTAAAATGCAAGACAGTTTGGAGGAAAGAAGGAGTGCTAAATAAATCAATGGTGATTTTAATAAACTAGAAGCTTTTAGGTACTAAATCTGTCTGCATCTGATCTGAATTGCAATTACCTGTCAAAAATTCATCCATCACCACAAGCTCCAAACAAACTTTCTTGGCAGCAGATGTTTGAGGAAAGCTATTTCGTATGGCAAATTTTTCTTTTGGTTTACAACATCCTCAAGAATGACAGAAATTTCAGGGAACATTTTAGTACAACTCAGCAATAACCTGTTAGGGAGAAAAAATCATGGTTTGCATAGTTTATATAATGTATAAATATGTGCTATATATATAAAACCTTTATTCACAAATGGCTTGATTTCCATCATTTCTAATATATGTAATATTATAATATTTTGGTATTTTCTAGGAATACATGTAAATGTATATTTTAACAATAGGCTTGAATAAAGCATTCTCATTTTATAATGCTTCTGTGTTAAAATTACCATATGTTGTATTTGGATAAAATTAATTTAATATGTCAATACTTTGTAGTCTTCATTGACAACTTAGCAGGGTTGAGGGGATATTGATAAAAGAAAAATCTAGAGGTATTATTTGGTAAACAACAAACTGCTGTTTCCAACTTGGTTCCTTATATTTATCCTTTCTTTGAAAAAAATAATGCCACTTTTTAGATTTTACTGCCAGGAAGTACATTTCCAATTTAATTTTTTTTTAATTTTATAGCTCAAACATACTGTTTGGTACATGGTAGATTTTTATAATTAGTTCATTGATTGATGCATACATTGAATGTATGGATGTTTCTTTTATGTTTTTGTCTATTTTAGTACTCATAGTCATATATTCCTGAAACTATTTTTTGTGAGCAAAATATCTTATTTCTAAGACAAAACATGGAATAGTATCTTTGTGACATCAGGACAAACATAAGCAGATGTTCTCAGAAGTCAAAAAAGCAATATTCATAAATATAGAAAAATGGGACAAAGTAGATTTCATAATTTAAAATTTATATTAATCAAAATATAGACCAACAAAATAAGTATACTGTAAGTTGAAAGTGAATATTCACAAACCATATAAAAAGATCTCCTACAACTGAGTAATAAAAATGTAAAGATTTTAACAAACACACAAGGAAAATGTTTAAGCAATGTTTACAAAGACTTCACTAGTGTCTAATAAACATGAGGCATGCTTACCTTATTAATTTTAGGATATTATATATTGAAACCACACTTAGATATTACTGTATCTGCCATAACAGCTAAAGTTAAAAAGAGTGAAAAGATGAAAAAGATAAAATGCTGGCAAGTTCAGGGAATACTGAAGTGCTGAGGCTGTAAAATGTTATAACTACTTTGGAAAAACTTCTGGCACCATTTTTTTAATACACATAAAACTAAATACACAACAAACTGTGAGCCATTGGTTTCAGTCCCAGGCCTTTATAAAGATAAATAAAATGTATTTTTTATTTAAGATGGAAAGTTAAAGAAAATTTACATTAAAAAAACAACAAAAATAAGCAGACAAGTCTCAGTGTAACTTATAATATTCCAATTCTGGACATCAATTGATGATCCATTGTATAGGATTGATTAATAATACCTGTTGTATATTTATACAATCAAATGAATACAGAAAGAAACTGCTGCTATATGAACCAGACAAATGAGACTCAAAACTTTATACTGAGTGACAGAGTCTTGTAAACACACATCAAATATATAATTCCACTCTCACATAGTTCAAAACTAAGCAGTTCATCTATGGTGGAGAAACTCAGAATGGTAATTGCTTCTGAGGGAGCGAATGTGGTGATGGACTAGTAAAGGATATAGGGAACGTTTGGAGGTGATAATAATACCATTTCGCTCAAGTCACCAGGAGCTATTCAACTGTCAAAACTCTGGATATGTATCCTTAAGATTTTTTCATGACATGTATGTAAATTTCACCTAAAATTCTGTGTAGTTATAACAAATTCTACTTAAAAATATGCATGCTAAAATATTTGTATTATCTGAGCTTGTATATTGGCTAATTTATTTGAACTTAGCTATAAATAAATTAGGCAATTTATAAGCAGGTTAAATTCTGCTTCTCCCAGGAACATTAATTTGGATTAACATTCAAAAATTACTTAATATGTTTTACTACGTTAATAAGATGAAATAAATCATGAAGATTAATTTGAAAAGATTTATTACCAATTTTTGATAAAAATCAAGTGCAAGTTATGAATAAGATGAACTCCTTCAGTCTAGCAAAGTGATCTATTAAAAATCCAGAGCTTGTATCTCATATGGTGACGATAGTGATCAAATAAAGCATATTGATGCTTACCATTTCTTTTCAACACTGTACTAGAGAAGTTATTCATTGTATTTAAAAAAGGAAGTACATGTAGATATATTGAAAAGGAAGAAGTAAAACCCTCTTTTCAGAAATGAAATGATTGCTTACATAGAAATACCTGAGTTTAGAAGATAACTATTAGAACTACTTAGTGAATTTAGCTATTCCAAATAAAAGGGCAAAATACAAAATGTATTATATTTATTATATACTAGCTTTAAATAGTCTAAAATGAAAAAAAATTCTAAATACCTTTTACAATAGCATTACAAAGTATAAGATGTTAATGAATGAATACATTTCACAAAATACTTTCAAAATTCCTAAAACTACAAAATACTGCTGAGAGAAAATAATAAAAACTGAAGTAAATGGGAAATTATACCATGTTCATGAATTGGATACACACACACACACATATATATATATATATAAGATACCCATTCTCCCCTGAACAATCAGTGTTTGGATCATTGAAATTTTTAAGGGAATGAATAATTTCCTTATGTTTATGTGAAAAATTCAAAAGTTCTAAAATTTCTGAAAGCAGCTTGTAAAATAAACATAAACTTGGAAGATTTATACTATTGCATGTCAAAACTTTCTACAAAACTGATGTGCTTTGTTTTCACGATAACTAAAATTTATTAATGTTAGAGAAGAGAGTTCAGAAATAAAGCTGCAAATATAGGGGCAATTGATCTTGACAAAGGTGACAAATGATTCAGTGGAGAAATTAGATACTTTTTAAACTGTACTAGAACAACCAGATATCTATATAAAACAAAAAGAGCCTTCTCCTACACCATGCACAAGTAAATATTAATTTGAGTAGCCTCATAAATCTGAATTTAGAGTTTAAAATTATACAACTTCTATAGAAAAGCAGAATATATCCATGGCCTCAGATTAGGTAACAGTTTCTGAAACTGAACTCAGAAAACAGCAGTATTAAAAATCCTAAACTAGCTATAATTAAAATTAAAATATTTCTAGAGAAACTCATTTCATTTTGGAGGGGGATGTAAAATTATACAACCACTTTGGAAGGCTGTTTGAAGATTTCTTACAATACTAAACATGCACTTACAATCCAGCAGCCCTTCCACAAATGAGGTGAAATAAAATATCCACACAGAAACCTATATTGTTTATGTTAATAACATATGTTATGTTAATAATAGCTTTATAATTGCAAAAATTTAGAATTAACCAAGAAAGACTGCTGCAGGTAAATAAAAGAGTAGACCGGATGCACTAAAACAGTGGGGTATTATTCAACACTGAGAAGAAATGATCTATCAAGTCAGAAAAAGGAGGAATATTAATTGCATATTGCCAAGTGAATGAAGCCAATTTGAAAAAGACTACATACTATATGATTCCAATTGTATGACTTTCTAGAAAAGGCAAAACTTTGGAGACAGTAATATATGAGTGGAGCCAGAGGTTCGATGGGGCAGGAGGGAGGGAGGAACAGAAGGGCACAGGGATGCTTAGGACAGTGACACTGGTTCATTCACATGGGAGGGGGTTGCGTAGGGACTCACTAAGAGGCATGTGAGGGGAAGCTTGAATCATTTAATGATATCCTTATGTTTATGAAAATTCAAAAGTTCTAAAATTTCTGAAAGCAGCTTGTAAAATAAACATAAACTTGGAAGATTTATACTATTGCATGTCAAAACTTTCTACAAAACTGATGTGCTTTGTTTTCACGATAACTAAAATTTATTAATGTTAGAGAAGAGAGTTCAGAAATAAAGCTGCAAATATAGGGGCAATTGATCTTGACAAAGGTGACAAATGATTCAGTGGAGAAATTAGATACTTTTTAAACTGTACTAGAACAACCAGATATCTATATAAAACAAAAAGAGCCTTCTCCTACACCATGCACAAGTAAATATTAATTTGAGTAGCCTCATAAATCTGAATTTAGAGTTTAAAATTATACAACTTCTATAGAAAAGCAGAATATATCCATGGCCTCAGATTAGGTAACAGTTTCTGAAACTGAACTCAGAAAACAGCAGTATTAAAAATTGTAAACTAGCTATAATTAAAATTAAAATATTTCTAGAGAAACTCATTTCATTTTGGAGGGGGATGTAAAATTATACAACCACTTTGGAAGGCTGTTTGAAGATTTCTTACAATACTAAACATGCACTTACAATCCAGCAGCCCTTCCACAAATGAGGTGAAATAAAATATCCACACAGAAACCTATATTGTTTATGTTAATAACATATGTTATGTTAATAATAGCTTTATAATTGCAAAAATTTAGAATTAACCAAGAAAGACTGCTGCAGGTAAATAAAAGAGTAGACCGGATGCACTAAAACAGTGGGGTATTATTCAACACTGAGAAGAAATGATCTATCAAGTCAGAAAAAGGAGGAATATTAATTGCATATTGCCAAGTGAATGAAGCCAATTTGAAAAAGACTACATACTATATGATTCCAATTGTATGACTTTCTAGAAAAGGCAAAACTTTGGAGACAGTAATATATGAGTGGAGCCAGAGGTTCGATGGGGCAGGAGGGAGGGAGGAACAGAAGGGCACAGGGATGCTTAGGACAGTGACACTGGTTCATTCACATGGGAGGGGGTTGCGTAGGGACTCACTAAGAGGCATGTGAGGCCTCTGCCCTTTGCACTCAGTTTTGCTTTGATCCTAAAACTGCTCTGAATATTAAAGTCTACTAACTTAAAAAGTTAAATTTCTGTCCCTCAAAAGATACTACCGAGTAAAGAAATAAGGTAGACAAAACAAATGCTAAATATTTGTCAAATATGTAACAATTAATGGACATATTGAGAATGCATAAAGAACTCCTCCATCCCTGGAACAAGATAAGAAAATCTTTAGGTGAACCTGCAGGATCCTTTGCTCTAAAGCAACTAAATGCTCAGGGAAATATGTAAGTCACAGAGAAGTCATCTTGAGCGGACTCCTGAGTTAATCTTGGACAATGTGAACATCAAAATATACAGCGACAGAGTATATGTAACCCTTAAATAAAAAAAACAATAGCCCTTATTTATATAATTGTATCAGTAATAAAGACAGGGAACAAACCATTTAGGTAGAATGCTAATTCTATAATCAAAAATATGGGTGAAAGACTAATAATAAACAATATGTTTGCATAGTTTCAAAATGTATCCTCTGATATTAGCTATTAAATACAAAAAGAAAAAAATAGCTTCACTACAAGAGAAACCCTAAGAATAATTCCTAAATTAAATAGCTAAAACTTAACATCACAATTAATGAAATATATCAAGTATGTTTTTATCCTGATATGTTCCATCCAGAATGACAATTTCATTTTTGGCAAAATGTGTATAAACTGAATTTACATAAAAAGTAATGTAAGGAACATTCAAATCAAAAAAAAAAGGGGGGGGCTGATATTTAAAAAATAGACCGGATGCACTAAAACAGTGGGGTATTATTCAACACTGAGAAGAAATGATCTATCAAGTCAGAAAAAGGAGGAATATTAATTGCATATTGCCAAGTGAATGAAGCCAATTTGAAAAGACTACATACTATATGATTCCAATTGTATGACTTTCTAGAAAAGGCAAAACTTTGGAGACAGTAATATATGAGTGGAGCCAGAGGTTCGATGGGGCAGGAGGGAGGGAGGAACAGAAGGGCACAGGGATGCTTAGGACAGTGACACTGGTTCATTCACATGGGAGGGGGTTGCGTAGGGACTCACTAAGAGGCATGTGAGGCCTCTGCCCTTTGCACTCAGTTTTGCTTTGATCCTAAAACTGCTCTGAATATTAAAGTCTACTAACTTAAAAAGTTAAATTTCTGTCCCTCAAAAGATACTACCGAGTAAAGAAATAAGGTAGACAAAACAAATGCTAAATATTTGTCAAATATGTAACAATTAATGGACATATTGAGAATGCATAAAGAACTCCTCCATCCCTGGAACAAGATAAGAAAATCTTTAGGTGAACCTGCAGGATCCTTTGCTCTAAAGCAACTAAATGCTCAGGGAAATATGTAAGTCACAGAGAAGTCATCTTGAGCGGACTCCTGAGTTAATCTTGGACAATGTGAACATCAAAATATACAGCGACAGAGTATATGTAACCCTTAAATAAAAAAAACAATAGCCCTTATTTATATAATTGTATCAGTAATAAAGACAGGGAACAAACCATTTAGGTAGAATGCTAATTCTATAATCAAAAATATGGGTGAAAGACTAATAATAAACAATATGTTTGCATAGTTTCAAAATGTATCCTCTGATATTAGCTATTAAATACAAAAAGAAAAAAATAGCTTCACTACAAGAGAAACCCTAAGAATAATTCCTAAATTAAATAGCTAAAACTTAACATCACAATTAATGAAATATATCAAGTATGTTTTTATCCTGATATGTTCCATCCAGAATGACAATTTCATTTTTGGCAAAATGTGTATAAACTGAATTTACATAAAAAGTAATGTAAGGAACATTCAAATCAAGGGATTATTTTTAAATGATTGTAAAGATTAGGGAAAAAATGAAGAAAAACTGGATAAATAGTCCAGATTAAAGATTACTAACATATATCAACTATTGCTAAATGCAGTGCATGGGGCAAAATCAGGTCTTGGACTAGGAATAAAAGTATAATTCTATATTTTACTGTGAGATAGTTAAAACCAATATGTACTATAGATTAGATAGTAATATTATATCATGTTAATATTTTTGATTTTGATAGCCACACTGTGTGCATTACATATTTGAACCAAATAATTTCTTATGGGAAAAACCACATGGAACTATTTAGGAATAAATGAAAATGCTTCTAACCTACTGTCAAACAGCACCCTTCCCTTTACCTAGTAGTGCCAATCTGTAAAAAGGATTGTGCAAACTGAAGTCATGCAAAGTCAGTATGAATAATCGCTGATGTTCTATGATCTAAAGATTTTTGTCAAAACATTAAAAATTCTGGTCTTTCCTGGCAGCTCAGTGGTAAAGAGTTCTGCCAGTGCAGGAGTCATGGGTTCAATCTCTGATCCAGGAAGATCCCACATGCTGTGGAGCAACTAAGCCCGTGAGTCACAACTATTGAGCCTATGCTCTGGAACCTAGGAGCTGCAACTACTGAGCCCCATGTCCACAACTACTGAAGCCTGTGTGCCCTAGAGCCCAAGTTCCACAACAAGAGAAGTCACTGCAATAGGAAGCCTGCTCACCTCAACTAGACAGTAGCCTTCACTCCTTGCAACTAGAGAAGAGCCTGTGGCAGCAGTGAATGCCCAGAATAGCCAAAATTAAATCAATAAAATAAAATTTCAAGAAACATTAAAAATTGTTTACTTTCTGCTATAATATATAGGGAAATTAAAATTAGTGAAACTAAAGTGTATTTTATACTTGGTTATAGAAATATTGTCAGAGGGACCAGAGATCAAATTGCCAACATCTGCAGCATCATTGACAGATTAAGGGAATTCCAAATAACGTCTGTTTCATTGACTACATTAAAACCTTTGACTGTGTGGATCATAGCAAACTGAAAAATTCTTAAAAAAACTGGAATACCAAATCACATTACCTGTCTCCTGAGACACCTGTATGCAGGACAAGAAGCAATAGTTACAATGGAACATGCAACGATGGCTTGGTTCAAGATTAGGAAAGGAGTATGTCAACGTTGTATATTGTCACCCTGTTTATTTAACTTATATGCAGAGTACATCATGCCAGGCTGGATGAATCACAAGCTGGAATCAAGATTATGGGAGAAATATCAACAACCTCACATATGCATATGACACCACTTTTTTAATGGAAGAAAGTGAAGAGGAACTAATGAGCCTCTTGATAAAGGTGAAAGAAGGGAATGAAAAAGCTGGCTTAAATATCAACTTTGAAAAAACAAAGATCATGGCATCTGGTCCCATCACTTCATAGCAATAGAAGGGGAAAAAGTGTCAGATTCATTTTCTTAGGCTCCAGAATCACTGTGGATGGTGACTGCAGCCATGAAATTAAAAGACACTTGCTCATTGGGAGAAAAACTATGACAAACCTAGACAGCATATTAAAAAGCACAGACATCAATTTGCCAAAAAAGGTCCACATAGTTAAAACTATGGTCTTTCTAGTAGTCACATACAGACGTGACAGTTGGACCATAAAGAAGACTGAGTGCTGACGAGTTCATGCTTTTGAACTGTGGTGTTGGAGAAGGCTCTTTCAGACTCTTGGACTGCAAGGAGATTAAACCAGTGAGACTTAAAAGAAATCTATCCTGAATATTCATTGGAAGGACTGATGCTGAAGGTCCAATATTTTGGCACCTGATGAGAACAGCTGAATCATTGGGGGAAAACCCTAATGCTGGAAAAGAGTCGAGAGCAGGAGGAGACGAGGGTACTGAGGATGAGATGATTGGAGGCATCATTGACTCAATGAACATGAATTTGAGCAAACTCTGGGGGGCAAACTGATGTGCACGAAACTAAATTTTAGTATTTATAAAAAAACTTGGTTATAGAAATATTGTCAGAGGGACCAGAGATCAAATTGCCAACATCTGCAGCATCATTGACAGATTAAGGGAATTCCAAATAACGTCTGTTTCATTGACTACATTAAAACCTTTGACTGTGTGGATCATAGCAAACTGAAAAATTCTTAAAAAAACTGGAATACCAAATCACATTACCTGTCTCCTGAGACACCTGTATGCAGGACAAGAAGCAATAGTTACAATGGAACATGCAACGATGGCTTGGTTCAAGATTAGGAAAGGAGTATGTCAACGTTGTATATTGTCACCCTGTTTATTTAACTTATATGCAGAGTACATCATGCCAGGCTGGATGAATCACAAGCTGGAATCAAGATTATGGGAGAAATATCAACAACCTCACATATGCATATGACACCACTTTTTTAATGGAAGAAAGTGAAGAGGAACTAATGAGCCTCTTGATAAAGGTGAAAGAAGGGAATGAAAAAGCTGGCTTAAATATCAACTTTGAAAAAACAAAGATCATGGCATCTGGTCCCATCACTTCATAGCAATAGAAGGGGAAAAAGTGTCAGATTCATTTTCTTAGGCTCCAGAATCACTGTGGATGGTGACTGCAGCCATGAAATTAAAAGACACTTGCTCATTGGGAGAAAAACTATGACAAACCTAGACAGCATATTAAAAAGCACAGACATCAATTTGCCAAAAAAGGTCCACATAGTTAAAACTATGGTCTTTCTAGTAGTCACATACAGACGTGACAGTTGGACCATAAAGAAGACTGAGTGCTGACGAGTTCATGCTTTTGAACTGTGGTGTTGGAGAAGGCTCTTTCAGACTCTTGGACTGCAAGGAGATTAAACCAGTGAGACTTAAAAGAAATCTATCCTGAATATTCATTGGAAGGACTGATGCTGAAGGTCCAATATTTTGGCACCTGATGAGAACAGCTGAATCATTGGGGGAAAACCCTAATGCTGGAAAAGAGTCGAGAGCAGGAGGAGACGAGGGTACTGAGGATGAGATGATTGGAGGCATCATTGACTCAATGAACATGAATTTGAGCAAACTCTGGGAGATGATAAGAACAAGGAAGACTGGTGTGCTGCAGTGCATGGGGTCACAAAGAGTCAGACAGGACTTAGTGTCTGAACAACAACAAATATATAAACATTAGAAATATTTACTAAATATTTTGACTTCTTTGTGTATAACTTATCAATATAAATCAGAAACTTGCTTTCTTTCCTCATACAATTTAAAATACACATGAACAGGTAGGGGGCCAAGATGGCAGAGGAATGAGGGGAAGATTTCACCAGCACCCCAACAGAATCACCAGAACTAATCAAGAAATGAAACATCACCAACAAACCAGCCGCTAGACGACAGAAGAACTCCTTAGGTCCGGGAAAGTAGAAGAGTGGACAGCCAGAACTTTCCCTGAGCTACTGTTCTGCAAACCCTGTATCCTAACCCCCACGCCAGACCGGATCGATGGAGAGCGCGCCAGCAAGTGCCCTAAGAGGGGGCCTGAGTGCAGCGTTGGAGGAGAGAGGGTGGCGCTCAGTGCGAAAATTCCAAGAATCCCGCCGGATCGCCAGCAGAAATTAAGCACTGCGAAGATAAGATACTGGAGCAGGCCAGGCAGAATGCAATTAGGAAGTTACCCGTGGGGAGCTGCCTGGGGAACTGGATAGAGCCGAACAGGGAGTGCCCACCGCGAAGATCACACCACTTGGCCAAGCGAAAATCACGACTTTCTGCCTGGCACCGGGTAAGTTCAAACACTCCTAGTGGGGGGCTTGCTGAATGGAGAGGGGAAGTCGCCCATGGATTGCTGACCAGGGATCAGGCTTGAGCCTGACAGAAAAGCTCGTGCCCGCCTATGGGACTTGGACACGTAACTGGCAGTGCGCACGTGCAAGTGGCAGAGGAGCCCATGCACCCCCCCCCGCCCCTAGCTACACCCGCAGCGGAGGAAGCCGGGAGAAGGGCAGGTATTGGAGGCTACCAATACCGTCCCGGCCAGCACCTGAGCTTGCAGTAAAGCCTTTCTTTCCTTGAAAACAAAAACAGAAACCATAGCAATCAGTGCTGTAAGGAAAAGGCTGCATCATCAAGACAACACCATCCAGAGCAGATTGGCTTCCACTGGAAACATGAAAGGATAAAAAACAGGGACAGTATTTAGCTTCTTTTATTTGTTTATTTGTTGTGGACGGTTCTTTTTATTTGTTTGATCAGTCAGGCTTGTTTGTTTTGTTTTGTTTTGTTTTTTGTCTCTTCTTATTAAGTTGTTCTTCCCTTTTTAATTTTTTAAATTCTTGTTTTGTGATTTTTATTTTTTGTTTTTTTAAATTTTAATTCTTGGAAACTTCTAATTTTCTTTCCCTTTGCCACTGCTTCCTCCATCCATGTTCTAAATGTAAAACTTTCTCCTATCTACCACTCTTCTCTAAATAAATATTTCCTACATTCCTGTTTCCACTATTCTCTTCCAGCTGCACTAAACAATGCAACACACTAATCTTGGCTACATAACACTATAAAATCATTCCAAGACGAATTTATTCCTTCTCATTACTCATACACTCTCCTCCTCCTCACCCCCAATGCATGTCTTAATTAAAAATTGCTTTCAATGAAATAGTCCAAGCCAGGACCTTGCCCCACATCTATTTTTACCAGGCACTATTTTAATTAATTCAGAGCTTAATGGGCAAGTATCATCTTTGATTGCATCATTTGCAAGAAAAAGTTCCTATGCTTTATCACTGTAAGACTGGTTAGATGTGGTTATTGCAGTGTATGTATGTATATCTTTATTGAAAATATGTTTTAGAATAGGACATCTGTTCCTCAAAATCACGACTTTCTGCCTGGCACCGGTAAGTTCAAACACTCCTAGTGGGGCTTGCTGAATGGAGAGGGGAAGTCGCCCATGGATTGCTGACCAGGGATCAGGCTTGAGCCTGACAGAAAAGCTCGTGCCCGCCTATGGGACTTGGACACGTAACTGGCAGTGCGCACGTGCAAGTGGCAGAGGAGCCCATGCACCCCCCCCCGCCCCTAGCTACACCCGCAGCGGAGGAAGCCGGGAGAAGGGCAGGTATTGGAGGCTACCAATACCGTCCCGGCCAGCACCTGAGCTTGCAGTAAAGCCTTTCTTTCCTTGAAAACAAAAACAGAAACCATAGCAATCAGTGCTGTAAGGAAAAGGCTGCATCATCAAGACAACACCATCCAGAGCAGATTGGCTTCCACTGGAAACATGAAAGGATAAAAAACAGGGACAGTATTTAGCTTCTTTTATTTGTTTATTTGTTGTGGACGGTTCTTTTTATTTGTTTGATCAGTCAGGCTTGTTTGTTTTGTTTTGTTTTGTTTTTTGTCTCTTCTTATTAAGTTGTTCTTCCCTTTTTAATTTTTAACTTCTTGTTTTGTGATTTTTAATTTTTAATTTTTTTAAATTTTAATTCTTGGAAACTTCTAATTTTCTTTCCCTTTGCCACTGCTTCCTCCATCCATGTTCTAAATGTAAAACTTTCTCCTATCTACCACTCTTCTCTAAATAAATATTTCCTACATTCCTGTTTCCACTATTCTCTTCCAGCTGCACTAAACAATGCAACACACTAATCTTGGCTACATAACACTATAAAATCATTCCAAGACGAATTTATTCCTTCTCATTACTCATACACTCTCCTCCTCCTCACCCCCAATGCATGTCTTAATTAAAAATTGCTTTCAATGAAATAGTCCAAGCCAGGACCTTGCCCCACATCTATTTTTACCAGGCACTATTTTAATTAATTCAGAGCTTAATGGGCAAGTATCATCTTTGATTGCATCATTTGCAAGAAAAAGTTCCTATGCTTTATCACTGTAAGACTGGTTAGATGTGGTTATTGCAGTGTATGTATGTATATCTTATGACTATGTTAGAAAACATCTGCATGCTTTTATGACTGTCACCCATCAGGGATGCACCTCTTGTTCCTCAGATGCTAATATTTGAACTAATATCACGGAACACATAGCAAACCAGACAAAGAGCCTACACCACCTGACCAATCATCAAACCGAGGATCCTCGGAGCGGAAGCCCTGATTCCAAAACCCCAAAATATCAAAGAACATACAACACTAGGGATTATTCACCGGTAAACAAGACCTAACACCACCCAAGATACAAACCGCGGAACCCTTCTACAAGGACAGAAACCCAAAGGAGGGGAGAATTCAACCAAGAAGCCTGGTGGGGAAAAGAACTCCACACACACAGACACACAAAAAGAAAAAAAAAAAACTAATGTAATATGAAATGACAGAGAAACACTGCACAAATGAAGGACCAAGATAGAGAATCAAAGCTTCAAATGACAGAGGAGGAGATAGACAAACTATCTGAAAGAGAATTCAGAAAAGCTATACTAATGAGGATGCGAAACACCGAAAACAGAATATTAGAGGAAATTAGTACATTGAGAAAAGACATGCAAGAAATGAAAAATAAGTAAATAGAGACCACCAACTCAATTGCTGAACTCAAAAATACTATAGAAGGTCTCAATAGTAGAGTATCAGAGGCAGAAGAACGGATAAGTGAGCTCGAAGACAGAATGGTGGAAATAAGTGCTGAAGAACAGAACAAACCACAAAGAATCAAAAGAACTGAGGATAGTCTCAGAGACCTATGGGACAATATCAAACGCACCAACATTAGAATTATAGGAGTTCCAGGGGAAGAAGAGGGGAAGAAAGGCTATGAAAAAAATCTTGAAGAGGTTATAGTGGAAAACTTTCCCAACATGGGGAAGGAAATCGTCAACCAAGTCCAAGAAGCACAAAGAGTTCCATACAGGAGAAACCCCAGAAGAAACACACCAAGGCACATTCTAGTCAAACTAACACAGACTAAATATAAAGACAGATTACTAAAAGCAGCTAGGAGCAAACAACAAATAACATATAAAGGAAACCCCATACGTCTAACTACGGATCTCTCAACAGAAACCCTGCAGGCCAGAAGAGAATGGCAAGGCACATTTAAACGGCTAAAAGAGAATAACCTCCAACCAAGATTTCTCTACCCAGCAAGAATCTCATTCAGAATCGATGATGAAGTCAAAAGCTTCACAGACAAGCAAAAACTAAAAGAATTCTGTACCACAAAACCAGCCCTACAACAAGTGCTAAAGGGCCTGATATAGCCAATAAACGCAAGAGTAGAAGAAGTCCTACAAATCAAACCCCAAACTTCTAAGAAGACGACAATAGGAACATTTGTATCAATAATTACTTTGAATGTATATGGGCTAAATGCGCCAACCAAATTACACAGGCTGGCCGAATGGATCCAGAAGCAAGACCCATATATGTGCTGTTTACAAGAGACCCACTTCAGACTTAGAGACACTCATAGACTGAAAGTGAGAGGCTGGAAAAAGATATTCCATGCAAATGGAAATCAAAAGAAAGCTGGAGTAGCAATCCTCGTATCAGACAAAATAGATTTTAAAGTAAAGAAGATTCTAAGAGACAAGGGAGGTCACTACCTCATGACCTAGGGATCGATCCAAGAGGAAGACATAACAGTCATGAATATCTACACACCCAACACAGGGCACCTCAATACATAAGACAGGTACTTTCAGACGTAAAAGAAAAAATCAACAATAACACAGTAATAGTAGAAGACTTTAACTCTCCTCTCACACCAATGGACAGATCATCCAAACAGAAAATTCATCAAGAAACACAAGCCTTAAATGCCACACTAGAAAAGATGGACCTCATCGATATCTTTAGGTCTTTCCATCCAAAAGAAGAAGAATACACTTTCTTCTGAAGTGCTCATGGAACATTCTCCAAGATGGACCACATCTTGGGCCATAAATCAAACTTCAGTCAGTTCAAGAAAACTGAAATTATATCAACCATCTTCTCGGACCACAATGCAATGAGACTAGAGGTCAATCACAGGAAAAAAGTGCTAAAAACACAAACACATGGCGATTAAACGACACATACCTAAAAAACCAACTGATTACAGAGGAAATCAAAGGAGAAATTAAACAATTCCAAAAGAAAATGACAATGAACATATGACCATACAAAACCTATGAGATACTGCAAAAGCAGCTCTAAGAGGGAAATTGTAGCAATGCAATCCCACCTCAAGAACCTAGGAAAATATGAAGCAGATGACCTAACCCTCCACTTAAAACAATTGGAGAAAGAAGAACAAAAACATCCCAAAGCCAGCAGAAGACGACAATAGGAACATTTGTATCAATAATTACTTTGAATGTATATGGGCTAAATGCGCCAACCAAATTACACAGGCTGGCCGAATGGATCCAGAAGCAAGACCCATATATGTGCTGTTTACAAGAGACCCACTTCAGACTTAGAGACACTCATAGACTGAAAGTGAGAGGCTGGAAAAAGATATTCCATGCAAATGGAAATCAAAAGAAAGCTGGAGTAGCAATCCTCGTATCAGACAAAATAGATTTTAAAGTAAAGAAGATTCTAAGAGACAAGGGAGGTCACTACCTCATGACCTAGGGATCGATCCAAGAGGAAGACATAACAGTCATGAATATCTACACACCCAACACAGGGCACCTCAATACATAAGACAGGTACTTTCAGACGTAAAAGAAAAAATCAACAATAACACAGTAATAGTAGAAGACTTTAACTCTCCTCTCACACCAATGGACAGATCATCCAAACAGAAAATTCATCAAGAAACACAAGCCTTAAATGCCACACTAGAAAAGATGGACCTCATCGATATCTTTAGGTCTTTCCATCCAAAAGAAGAAGAATACACTTTCTTCTGAAGTGCTCATGGAACATTCTCCAAGATGGACCACATCTTGGGCCATAAATCAAACTTCAGTCAGTTCAAGAAAACTGAAATTATATCAACCATCTTCTCGGACCACAATGCAATGAGACTAGAGGTCAATCACAGGAAAAAAGTGCTAAAAACACAAACACATGGCGATTAAACGACACATACCTAAAAAACCAACTGATTACAGAGGAAATCAAAGGAGAAATTAAACAATTCCAAAAGAAAATGACAATGAACATATGACCATACAAAACCTATGAGATACTGCAAAAGCAGCTCTAAGAGGGAAATTGTAGCAATGCAATCCCACCTCAAGAACCTAGGAAAATATGAAGCAGATGACCTAACCCTCCACTTAAAACAATTGGAGAAAGAAGAACAAAAACATCCCAAAGCCAGCAGAAGACGAGAAATTATAAAGACTAGAGTAGAAATAAATGAGAAATGAAAGAAACTATAGTATGTATAAATATAACAAAAAGCTGCTTCTTTGAAAAGGTAAACAAAATTGACAAGCCACTGGCCAGACTCATCAAGAAAAAGAGAGAAAGGAACCAGATTAACAAAATCAAAAATGAAAAAGGAGAGGTTACAACAGAGAATGCAGAAATCCAAAGGATTCTAAGGGACTATTATGAGCAACTCTATGGCAACAAACTGGATAACGTGGAAGAAATGGACAGTTTCTTGGGGAAGATCAAACTCCCAAGACTGAGCCAGGAAGAAACAAACTTTGAACAACCCAATCACAAGCTAAGAAATTGAATTTGTGATTAAAAATCTACCCAAAAATAAAAGCCCAGGGCCAGATGGCTTCACAGGCGAATTGTACCAAACATTTAAAGAAGAGCTAATGCCTGTCCTTCTAAAACTCTTCCAAACAATTGCACAGGAAAGAAAACTTCCAAACACATTCTACAAGGCCACCATCACCCTGATACCCAAACCAGACATAGACAACACAAAAAAGAAAATTATAGGCCAATTTCACTGATGAATTTAGATGCCAAGATCCTCAACAGAATCCTAGCAAACAGAATTCAACGATACATCAAAAAACTCATACATCACGATCAAGTCGGGTTCATCCCAGGCATGCAAGGATTCTTCAATATCCAAAAATCAATTAATGTGATACACCATATCAACAAACTGAGACAAAAATCACATGATCATCTCAATAGATGCAGAAAAAGCCTTCGATAAAATCCAACAACCATTTATGATAAAAAAAAAAAAAACTCCTCAGAAAATTGGCATAGAAGGAACCTATCTCAACATAGTAAAAGCCATATATGAGAAGCCCACAGCGAACATTATCCTCAACGGTGAAAAACTGAAAGCATTCACTCTAAGATCAGGAACAAAACAGGGGTATCCACTTTCACCACTACTATTCAACATAGTCCTGGAAATTCTAGCAACAGCAATAAAAGAATAGAAAAAAATCATAGGAATCCAGATTGGAAAGGAAGAAGTCAAGCTCTCTCTTTTTGCAGATGACATGATATTATACATAGAAAACCCCAAAGACACGGTTACAAAGATACTAGAGCTAATCAAGGAATTCAGCATAATCGCAGGATACAAAGTCAACACAGAGAAATCACTGGCATTCCTATTCACAAACAATGAAAATCATAAAATGAAATCAAAGAGGCAATCCCCTTCACCAGTGCAACCAAAAGAATCAAATACCTAGGAATAAACCTACCAAAAGAAGCAAAAGAATTGTACACAGAAAATTACAAGACACTCATGAGAGACATTAAAGAAAACTTAACCAGATGGAGAGATATTCCATGTATACAGTATAATAAAATAGTTGACTAAAATATGAGATGGATCAATGAAGTGCTAAAATATTTAAATAAATACAATTTTAAATCAGATTCACTTGCTCATAAGTTTTGCATCTTTGGAGAAGTTATACAAAATCTCTGGGTTTTCAAAGCATCATCCACAAAATGGTTAATAGTTAATGCCCTTAAAATGCCCCTGGGTGTTAACAATCACTCAATATCTAGTAACTGTTATAATAGTGTAAAGAGAATTATTGTTATCAACAAAAATAAGGTTTAGTATATTCTATTTGTTATTATTACGAACAGTATAAGCATAGAGAAAAGCTGGTTCAGGAAAAATATTAGTCCTTCTCTTTTGGTACTGAGGGAATCCAGAAAACCTTGTTTCTTTAAATATGGCCAAGGATTATCAATTTCTCCAAAGACTTAGCCTTTACTTATGGGCTATATGGTCCTGGAACTGTGCTTCAAATTAGGCAAAGAATCTTGAAAGTAACAGTTAAAATGCACTCTCAAATATCTATCAAATTAAATCACTTGGTCCCCAAAATAAAATGTGATACTCTGTATTGTACAGATTGCACTCATTTCACACATTAGTAAGGTAATACTCAAAACACTTCTACTAGGCTTCTACAGTACATGAACCAAAAACTACCAGATGTTCAACTAGGTTTAGAAAAGGCACAAGAACCAGATTTCAAATTGCCAACATCCATAAAACTTCTGCTTCATTGACTAAAGCCTTTGACAGTGTAGATCACAACTAACTGTGGAAAATTCTTAAAGAGGATGGAACTACCAGACCACCCTACCTGGCTCCTGAGAAATCTATATGTGAGTCAAGAAGCAACAGCTAGAACTGGACATGGAACAACAGACTGGTTCGAAATTGGGAAAGGTGTATGTCAAGGCTGTTTATCGTCACCCTGCTTATTTAACCTATATGCAGAATACATTATGTGAAATGCCAACATTTCAACATTATGTGCTTGGATGAAACAGAAGCTGGAATCAAGACTGCCAGGAAAAATAATCAAAAACCTCATATATGCAGATGATACCAGCCTAATGGAAGAAAGTGAAGAGGAACTAAAAAGCCTCCTAATGAAGGTGATATAGGAAAGTGAAAAAACGACATTCAAACTCAAAACACAAAAAACTAACATCATGGCATCTGGTTTCATCACTACATGGCAAGTGGGGAAAAAATAGAAACAGTGACAGTTTATTTTTTGGAATTCCTTGGAATAAAATTTATGACAAATATAGATAGTATATTTTTTTTTTCATTTTTTTTTTCATTTTTTTTAAACCTTTATTTTACTTTTAACTTTTACAGAGTTTTGTTGTTCACAGACATGCATGTTCTCAGATTAGTCACATGTATATCCCCCCCTTCCCTCCCCTCCCGACCATCACACAGCACCCCTGAAGGATCCCCTTTTCTCACAGAGCAATGACTAGAGCTATTTTCTTCACTTATGATAGTACAGGCCTTCATGCTACTTCCTTACGCCTCTCACCCACTGTTCCTTCCCCAAAATGTCCATATGTCCACTGTCCATGTCTGTCTTTCTGTCGCTTCACTGCATGTGCCATCATCACCATCCTACTAGATTCCATATATATGTGTTAATATACTGTATTTGTCCTTCTCTTTCTGACTGACTTCACTTTTTAGGATACGTTCTAGATCCAGCCACCTCATGAGGGCTGATTCTTCTGCATTTCTCTTTACAGCTGTGTAGTATTCCATTGTATATATGTACCAGAGCTTTTGGATCCATTCGTTCGTCGATGGGCATCTAGGTTCCTTCCATGTTCTAGCTATTGTATAGAGAGCTGCAATGAACATTGGGGTACAGGTGCTTCTTTCAGTTTTGATTTCATCAGGGGATAAGCCTAAGAGTGGGATTCCTGGGTCATATGGTGCTTCTATTTTTAGTTTTTTAAGAAATCTCCAGACTGTCTTCCATAGAGGCTGTATCAATTTACACTCCCATCAGCAATGCAGGAGTGTTCCCTTTTCTCCGCAGCCTCTCCAGCATTTATTGTCTGTCGATTTGTGGATGATGGCCATTCTGACGGCTGTGAGGTGATATCTCATTGTAGTTTTGATTTGCATTTCTCTAATTATTAGTGAAGTTGAGCATCGTTTCATGTGTTTTTGGGCCATCTGTATGTCATCATTGGAGAGGTGTCTGTTTAGGTCCTTTTCCCATTTTTTGATTGGGTTGTTCGTTTTTCCAGTGCTGAGTTGTCTGAGTTGCTTGTAGATTTTGGAGATTAATTCTTTGTCTGTTGTTTCATTTGCTATGATTTCCTCCAAATCTGTGGGGTGTCTGTTCAGCTTTTTTGTAATTTCTTTAGCTGTAGAAAAGCTTTTAAGTTTCATTAGGTCCCACATGTTCATTTGTCTTTTTAGTTCCACTATTGTAGTAGGTGGGTCAGAGAAGATCTTGCTTTGATTGATGTCCTTGAGGGTTTTGCCTATATTCTCCTCTAAGAGTTTGATGGTTTCTGGCCTTACATTTAAGTCTTTAATCCATTTTGAGTTGATCTTTGTGTATGGTGTCAGGGTATGTTCCAACTTCATTTTCTTGCATGTAGCTGTCCAATTTTCCCTGCACCACTTGTTGAAGAGGCTGTCTTTGTCCCATTTTATATGTTCACCTCCTTTGTCAAAAATGAGGTACCCATAGGTGTGTGGCTTTATCTCTGGGTTCTCGATCTTGTTCCATTGGTCGATATTTCTGTTTTTGTGCCAGTACCATACTGTCTTGAGGACTGTTGCTTTGTACCCCGATTCGATTTTCTTTCTGCATTCTAGGTTCCCCCTCATGAGGGCTGATTCTTCTGCATTTCTCTTTACAGCTGTGTAGTATTCCATTGTATATATGTACCAGAGCTTTTGGATCCATTCGTCGTCGATGGGCATCTAGGTTCCTTCCATGTTCTAGCTATTGTATAGAGAGCTGCAATGAACATTGGGGTACAGGTGCTTCTTTCAGTTTTGATTTCATCAGGGGATAAGCCTAAGAGTGGGATTCCTGGGTCATATGGTGCTTCTATTTTTAGTTTTTTAAGAAATCTCCAGACTGTCTTCCATAGAGGCTGTATCAATTTACACTCCCATCAGCAATGCAGGAGTGTTCCCTTTTCTCCGCAGCCTCTCCAGCATTTATTGTCTGTCGATTTGTGGATGATGGCCATTCTGACGGCTGTGAGGTGATATCTCATTGTAGTTTTGATTTGCATTTCTCTAATTATTAGTGAAGTTGAGCATCGTTTCATGTGTTTTTGGGCCATCTGTATGTCATCATTGGAGAGGTGTCTGTTTAGGTCCTTTTCCCATTTTTTGATTGGGTTGTTCGTTTTTCCAGTGCTGAGTTGTCTGAGTTGCTTGTAGATTTTGGAGATTAATTCTTTGTCTGTTGTTTCATTTGCTATGATTTCCTCCAAATCTGTGGGGTGTCTGTTCAGCTTTTTTGTAATTTCTTTAGCTGTAGAAAAGCTTTTAAGTTTCATTAGGTCCCACATGTTCATTTGTCTTTTTAGTTCCACTATTGTAGTAGGTGGGTCAGAGAAGATCTTGCTTTGATTGATGTCCTTGAGGGTTTTGCCTATATTCTCCTCTAAGAGTTTGATGGTTTCTGGCCTTACATTTAAGTCTTTAATCCATTTTGAGTTGATCTTTGTGTATGGTGTCAGGGTATGTTCCAACTTCATTTTCTTGCATGTAGCTGTCCAATTTTCCCTGCACCACTTGTTGAAGAGGCTGTCTTTGTCCCATTTTATATGTTCACCTCCTTTGTCAAAAATGAGGTACCCATAGGTGTGTGGCTTTATCTCTGGGTTCTCGATCTTGTTCCATTGGTCGATATTTCTGTTTTTGTGCCAGTACCATACTGTCTTGAGGACTGTTGCTTTGTAGTAGAGTCTGAAGTTGGGGAGGCTGATCCCCCCAGCTCTATTCTTCTTCCTAAGGATTGCTTTGGCTATTCGAGGTCTTTTGTGTTTCCATATGAACTGTGTTATTCGTTGGTCTAGTTCTGTGAAGAATGTTATTGGAAGTTTGATAGGGATCGCATGGAATCTATAGATGACATTTGGTAGTATGGTCATTTTCACAGTATTGATTCTCCCGACCCAGGAACACGGACTATTTCTCCATCTGTTTAACTCTTCTTTAATGTCTCTCATGAGTGTCTTGTAATTGTCTGTGTACAGTTCTTTTGTTTCTTTGGGTAGGTTTATTCCTAGATATTTGATTCTTTTGGTTGTGATGGTGAAGGGGATTGCCTCTTTGATTTCATTTTCTGATTTTTCATTGTTTGTGTATAGGAATGCCAGTGATTTCTGTATATTGATTTTGTATCCTGCGACTTTGCTGAATTCATTGATTAGCTCTAGTAGTTTTGTAATAGTGTCTTTGGGATTTTCTATGTATAATATCATGTCATCTGCAAATAGAGAGAGTTTGACTTCTTCTTTTCCAATCTGGATTCCTTTGATTTCTTTCTCTTCTCTTATTGCAGTTGCTAGCACTTCCAGGACTATGTTGAATAGTAGTCATGAAAGTGGACACCCTTGTCTTGTTCCTGATCTTAGAGGGAATGCTTTGAGTTTTTCACCATTGAGGATAATGTTTGCTGTGGGCTTCTCATATATGGCTTTCACTATGTTAAGATAAGTTCCTTCTATGCCCATTTTTTGAAGAGTTTTTATCATAAATGGATGCTGTACTTTGTCGAAGGCTTTTTCTGCATCTATTGAGATGATCATGTGATTTTTGTCTTTCAATTTGTTGATATGGTGTATCACATTGATTGATTTGCGGATGTTGAAGAATCCTTGCATGCCTGGGATGAACCCAACTTGATCGTGATGAATGAGCTTTTGATGTGTTGCTGAATTCTGTTTGCTAGGATTTTGTTGAGGATTTTGGCATCATTAGTGAAATTTTGGCTTTGGTATCCGATTGGTCGATATTTCTGTTTTTGTGCCAGTACCATACTGTCTTGAGGACTGTTGCTTTGTAGTAGAGTCTGAAGTTGGGGAGGCTGATCCCCCCAGCTCTATTCTTCTTCCTAAGGATTGCTTTGGCTATTCGAGGTCTTTTGTGTTTCCATATGAACTGTGTTATTCGTTGGTCTAGTTCTGTGAAGAATGTTATTGGAAGTTTGATAGGGATCGCATGGAATCTATAGATGACATTTGGTAGTATGGTCATTTTCACAGTATTGATTCTCCCGACCCAGGAACACGGACTATTTCTCCATCTGTTTAACTCTTCTTTAATGTCTCTCATGAGTGTCTTGTAATTGTCTGTGTACAGTTCTTTTGTTTCTTTGGGTAGGTTTATTCCTAGATATTTGATTCTTTTGGTTGTGATGGTGAAGGGGATTGCCTCTTTGATTTCATTTTCTGATTTTTCATTGTTTGTGTATAGGAATGCCAGTGATTTCTGTATATTGATTTTGTATCCTGCGACTTTGCTGAATTCATTGATTAGCTCTAGTAGTTTTGTAATAGTGTCTTTGGGATTTTCTATGTATAATATCATGTCATCTGCAAATAGAGAGAGTTTGACTTCTTCTTTTCCAATCTGGATTCCTTTGATTTCTTTCTCTTCTCTTATTGCAGTTGCTAGCACTTCCAGGACTATGTTGAATAGTAGTCATGAAAGTGGACACCCTTGTCTTGTTCCTGATCTTAGAGGGAATGCTTTGAGTTTTTCACCATTGAGGATAATGTTTGCTGTGGGCTTCTCATATATGGCTTTCACTATGTTAAGATAAGTTCCTTCTATGCCCATTTTTTGAAGAGTTTTTATCATAAATGGATGCTGTACTTTGTCGAAGGCTTTTTCTGCATCTATTGAGATGATCATGTGATTTTTGTCTTTCAATTTGTTGATATGGTGTATCACATTGATTGATTTGCGGATGTTGAAGAATCCTTGCATGCCTGGGATGAACCCAACTTGATCGTGATGAATGAGCTTTTTGATGTGTTGCTGAATTCTGTTTGCTAGGATTTTGTTGAGGATTTTGGCATCTAGATTCATTAGTGAAATTGGCCTATAATTTTCTTTTTTTGTGATGTCTTTGCCTGGCTTTGGTATCAGGGTGATGGTGGCCTCGTAGAATGTGTTTGGAAGTGTTCCTTCCTGTGCAATTTTTTGGAAGAGTTTTAGAAGGGCAGGCATTAGCTCTTCTTTACATGCTTGGTAGAATTCACTTGTGAAACCATCTGGCCCTGGGCTTTTATTTTTGGGTAGATTTTTGATCACAAGGTCGATTTCTGAGCTTGTGATTGGCTTGTTCATAGTTTCTATTTCTTCCTGGTTGAGTCTTGGGAGATTAAGCTTCTCTAAGAAACTGTCCATTTCTTCCAGGTTGTCCAGTTTGTTGCCATAGAGTTGTTCATAATAGTCTCTTATAATCCTTTGGATTTCTGCATTATCCGTTGTAATCTCTCCTTTTTCATTTTTGATTTTGGTGATCTGGTTCTTCTCTCTCTTTTTCTTAATGAGTCTGGCCAGTGGTGTGTCGATTTTATTGACTTTTTCAAAGAACCAGCTTTTTGTTTTATTTATCTTTACTATTGTTTCTTTTGTTTCTTTTTCATTTATTTCTGCTCTGATCTTTATGATTTCCCTTCTTCTGCTGACTTTGGGGTGTTTTTGTTCTTCTTTCTCCAGTTGTTTTAAGCGTAAGGTAAGGTCATCTGTTTGAGATTTTCCTAGTTTCTTGAGGTGGGATTGTAATGCTATAAACTTCCCTCTTAGAACTGCTTTTGCAGTATCCCATAGGTTTTGCACTGTCGTGTGTTCATTGTCATTTTCTTCTAGGAATTTTTTTATTTCTCCTTTGATTTCCTCAATGATCAGTTGATTTTTTAGGTATGTGTTGTTTAATCTCCATGTGTTTGTGTTTTTAGCTGTTTTTTTCCTGTAGTTGATCTCTAGTCTCACTGCATTGTGGTCCCAGAAGATGGTTGATAGAATTTCAGTTTTCTTGAATTGACTGAGGGTTGATTTGTGGCCCAAGATGTGGTCTATCCTGGAGAATGTTCCGTGAGCACTTGAGAAGAAAGTGCATTCTTCTGCCTTTGGGTGGAAAGTCCTAAAGATATCAATGAGGTCCATTTCTTCTAGTGTGGCATTTAAGGCTTGTGTTTCTTGATTAATTTTCTGTTTGGATGATCTGTCCATTGGTGTGAGAGGAGTGTTAAAGTCTCCTACTATGATTGTGTTGCTGTCAGTGTCTTCTTTTATGTCTGAAAGTGTTTGTCTTATGTATTGGGGTGCTCCTGTGTTGGGAGCAAAGATATTTATGATTGTTATGTCTTCTTCTTGGATCGATCCTTTAATCATGATGTAATGACCTGCCTTGTCTCTTAGAATCTTCTTTACTTTAAAATCTATTTTATCTGATACGAGGATTGCTACTCCAGCTTTCTTTTGATTTCCATTTGCATGGAATATCTTTTTCCAGCCTCTCACTTTCAGTCTATGAGTGTCTCTAGGTCTGAAATGAGTTTCCTGGAGGCAGCATATGTATGGGTCGTGCTTTTGGATCCATTCAGCCACTCTGTGTCTTTTGGTTGGGGCGTTTAGTCCATTGACATTCAAAGTAATTATTGATACAAATGATCCTATTGTCATCATCTTAGATGTTATGATGGGTTTGTTTCGTGGATCGTCTCCTTTTATACTTGTTGTCTATATAAGTCCCTTTAACATTTGTTGTAAGGCTGGTTTGGTGTGACTAAATTCTTTCTCCAGTTGTTTTAAGCGTAAGGTAAGGTCATCTGTTTGAGATTTTCCTAGTTTCTTGAGGTGGGATTGTAATGCTATAAACTTCCCTCTTAGAACTGCTTTTGCAGTATCCCATAGGTTTTGCACTGTCGTGTGTTCATTGTCATTTTCTTCTAGGAATTTTTTTATTTCTCCTTTGATTTCCTCAATGATCAGTTGATTTTTTAGGTATGTGTTGTTTAATCTCCATGTGTTTGTGTTTTTAGCTGTTTTTTTCCTGTAGTTGATCTCTAGTCTCACTGCATTGTGGTCCCAGAAGATGGTTGATAGAATTTCAGTTTTCTTGAATTGACTGAGGGTTGATTTGTGGCCCAAGATGTGGTCTATCCTGGAGAATGTTCCGTGAGCACTTGAGAAGAAAGTGCATTCTTCTGCCTTTGGGTGGAAAGTCCTAAAGATATCAATGAGGTCCATTTCTTCTAGTGTGGCATTTAAGGCTTGTGTTTCTTGATTAATTTTCTGTTTGGATGATCTGTCCATTGGTGTGAGAGGAGTGTTAAAGTCTCCTACTATGATTGTGTTGCTGTCAGTGTCTTCTTTTATGTCTGAAAGTGTTTGTCTTATGTATTGGGGTGCTCCTGTGTTGGGAGCAAAGATATTTATGATTGTTATGTCTTCTTCTTGGATCGATCCTTTAATCATGATGTAATGACCTGCCTTGTCTCTTAGAATCTTCTTTACTTTAAAATCTATTTTATCTGATACGAGGATTGCTACTCCAGCTTTCTTTTGATTTCCATTTGCATGGAATATCTTTTTCCAGCCTCTCACTTTCAGTCTATGAGTGTCTCTAGGTCTGAAATGAGTTTCCTGGAGGCAGCATATGTATGGGTCGTGCTTTTGGATCCATTCAGCCACTCTGTGTCTTTTGGTTGGGGCGTTTAGTCCATTGACATTCAAAGTAATTATTGATACAAATGATCCTATTGTCATCATCTTAGATGTTATGATGGGTTTGTTTCGTGGATCGTCTCCTTTTATACTTGTTGTCTATATAAGTCCCTTTAACATTTGTTGTAAGGCTGGTTTGGTGTGACTAAATTCTTTTAATTTTTGCTTTTCTGTAAAGCTTTTGATTTCTCCATCCATTTTGAAGGAGATCCTTGCAGGGTAGAGGATTCTTGGTTGCAGATTATTCTCTTTCAGCCGTTTAAATGTGTCCTGCCATTCCCTTCTGGCCTGCAGAGTTTCTGTTGAAAGATCAGCTGTTAAACGGATGGGCTTTCCCTTGTATGTCACTAGTTGCTTTTCCCTTGCTGCTTTGAGAATTCTATCTTTGTGTTTAATTTGTGTTAACTTCATTAATATGTGTCTTGGTGTGTTTCTTCTCGGATTGATTCTGTATGGTACTCTTTGTGCTTCTTGGACTTGATTGACTATTTCTTTTCCCATGTTGGGGAAATTTTCAACTATAATCTCTTCAAAAATTTTCTCATAGCCTTTCTTTTTTTCTTCTTCTTCTGGAACCCCTATAATTCGAATATTGGTGCGTTTGATATTATCCCAGAGGTCTCTGAGGCTGTCCTCGGCTCTTTTCATTCTTTGAGCTAGAGTCTGTTTTTCAGCAGTTACTTCCACCATTTTATCTTCCAGCTCACTTATCCGGTCTTCTGTCTCAGATACTCTGCTCTTGATTCCTTCTACAGTGTTTTTCAGTTCAGAGATTGAGTTGTTTGTCTCTGTTACTTTTTTGGTAAGTTCTTGTATTTCTTTATTCAGTGTGTTAGTTGTATCTTGCAATTTCTCTGAAATTCTGTTTTCAGTGTCTTTGATCATCTTTACTATCATTCTTCTGAAATCACTTTCAGAAAGTTTGTCCAAATTCTCTTCATTAATTTGATCTTGTGTGTTTGTTGATTGTTCCTTCGCTTGTGTGGTATTTCTCTGCCGTTTCATTGTTATTATTAATTTTTTAAAAATGATTCTGTTTGGGATTTCCTTTTCCCAGACTTTGAGTTACGTCTGTTGGTGTTTGTTGTTTGGATGGGGCTTCTATTCTGGGTGATGCTGGTGATTGGGTGATGTCAGGACTTGTATACAAGTGATTACCTTTGCTGGCGTTCTCACTTGTATACTGCTCTTTAGTGTTATGCGTTCTCTAGTATTGTAGTTTTGGAGTCAGTGCACCCTCAAAACCCCGGGGCTTGTTGCCTGACCAGGGAATGAAGATTTCACGGCTGGTTTGTTATGGCATTAAATGATATTAAAACATACATATGCAAATGAGAAACAGAAGGTATACCTTTGACAAATGGCAATTTAAAAAATTTTGCAAATACTATCTAGCGTATTGAATTATACACATGAACATATACAGCCAAAACATAACCCAGGCATTTCAAACAATAATACAGTACAATACGTTAGCACGGCGAATAGAGAAATCCAAGAATGATATCCACAAGTTAATAAGCAAACTAAGTAGAGTACCAATTGGAGAATAATGTAGAGCAGGATCCCGTTGGGGATAAGGCAATGAGGACAGAACAGACTAAGAAATATAGTGGGGAAAGGGAAAAAGAGAAAGGGAGGATAGAAGAGAAATATAGAATAATATTGCAAAGTTAAATATAGGAGATGCCTTTCTTTTTCTTCTTCTTCTGGAACCCCTATAATTCGATTATTGGTGCGTTCGATATTATCCCAGAGGTCTCTGAGGCTGTCCTCTGCTCTTTTCATTCTTTGAGCTAGAGTCTGTTTTTCAGCAGTTACTTCCACCATTTTATCTTCCAGCTCACTTATCCGGTCTTCTGTCTCAGATACTCTGCTCTTGATTCCTTCTACAGTGTTTTTCAGTTCAGAGATTGAGTTGTTTGTCTCTGTTACTTTTTTGGTAAGTTCTTGTATTTCTTTATTCAGTGTGTTAGTTGTATCTTGCAATTTCTCTGAAATTCTGTTTTCAGTGTCTTTGATCATCTTTACTATCATTCTTCTGAAATCACTTTCAGAAAGTTTGTCCAAATTCTCTTCATTAATTTGATCTTGTGTGTTTGTTGATTGTTCCTTCGCTTGTGTGGTATTTCTCTGCCGTTTCATTGTTATTATTAATTTTTTAAAAATGATTCTGTTTGGGATTTCCTTTTCCCAGACTTTGAGTTACGTCTGTTGGTGTTTGTTGTTTGGATGGGGCTTCTATTCTGGGTGATGCTGGTGATTGGGTGATGTCAGGACTTGTATACAAGTGATTACCTTTGCTGGCGTTCTCACTTGTATACTGCTCTTTAGTGTTATGCGTTCTCTAGTATTGTAGTTTTGGAGTCAGTGCACCCTCAAAACCCCGGGGCTTGTTGCCTGACCAGGGAATGAAGATTTCACGGCTGGTTTGTTATGGCATTAAATGATATTAAAACATACATATGCAAATGAGAAACAGAAGGTATACCTTTGACAAATGGCAATTTAAAAATTATGCAAATACTATCTAGCGTATTGAATTATACACATGAACATATACAGCTATACCATAACCCAAGCATTCCAATCAAAAATACAGTACAATACGTTAGCACGGCGAATAGAGAAATCCAAGAATGATATCCACAAGTTAATAAGCAAACTAAGTAGAGTACCAATTGGAGAATAATGCTAGAGCAGGATCCCCGTTGGGGATAAGGCAATGAGGACAGAACAGACTAAGAAATATAGTGGGGAAAGGGAAAAAGAGAAAGGGAGGATAGAAGAGAAATATAGAATAATATTGCAAAGTTAAATATAGGGAGATAAAGATTTGTATGTATTAGAATTTAGTGATATAGGAAAGGAGCTTCAGAGAAAGCAAAGAATTATAGAGGAGGTAGTAGTACAAATGAAAAAATTATTAAAAATTAAAAGATCTAAATTTTATAGAAAAATATAGAAAAACAAAGCAAAAATAATAAAAACAAACAAAACCCCCACAGAACCTTAAAAGGCCAATGGGGAACCAGAAGTTTATACCAAAATAAAATGTGTGGTTTAAAAAGAAAAAGAAAAAAAAAAAATTTATGTAAACTTGAATATATTCAGTCTTACTGATAAGATTAGTAGCTTCAATAGAATTCAGTGAAGGAGATGAACACACCCACTCTCTCTCTCACATACACCCCCAAGAAAAGAAAAGAAAAGAAAAAAAAAAAAGCGGTGGGTGCACTGAGTCGGTTTGGAAAAAAGAGAAAAAAAAAAAAATTGAAACAAAGTAATACAATACAAAAAATGAAATTTTAAAGTCCAGCAGTAACTCCAGCTTCAGACAAAACGTGAAAATAGTGTTTATGTTCTTCTGTCTCTTGCTGACTATTCAGGAATTATCAGTCTTTTTCTTGCCTCTGGCAGTGGTTGGATCTGAAGACCTCTTTGACTGCTTGTTTTGGCCTATTCCAGAATTAAAAAGGGCCCCCCCAGGCTGGCCCTGGGAGTTTCTTAATCCAAATCCTTTTCTTGCTGGGTGGAGCTAAGTTCCCTCCCTGTAGCTTGACCAGCAGCCCTGCAGTTTGACCAGCAGCCAAACTACAGTAGGGAAAATGGCATCTGTCTCGCAGAGGATTTATTCCCACAGCTCTATGGGAAGCACTTCCACAGTGCCCCGACCCTGCTGCAGGCCACGTCCCCCCCCACAACAGCTATACCATAACCCAAGCATTCCAATCAAAATACAGTACAATACGTTAGCACGGCGAATAGAGAATCCAAGAATGATATCCACAAGTTAATAAGCAAACTAAGTAGAGTACCAATTGGAGAATAATGCTAGAGCAGGATCCCCGTTGGGGATAAGGCAATGAGGACAGAACAGACTAAGAAATATAGTGGGGAAAGGGAAAAAGAGAAAGGGAGGATAGAAGAGAAATATAGAATAATATTGCAAAGTTAAATATAGGGAGATAAAGATTTGTATGTATTAGAATTTAGTGATATAGGAAAGGAGCTTCAGAGAAAGCAAAGAATTATAGAGGAGGTAGTAGTACAAATGAAAAAATTATTAAAAATTAAAAGATCTAAATTTTATAGAAAAATATAGAAAAACAAAGCAAAAATAAAAAAAACAAACAAAACCCCCACAGAACCTTAAAAGGCCAATGGGGAACCAGAAGTTTATACCAAAATAAAATGTGTGGTTTAAAAGGAAAAAGAAAAAAAAAAATTTATGTAAACTTGAATATATTCAGTCTTACTGATAAGATTAGTAGCTTCAATAGAATTCAGTGAAGGAGATGAACACACCCACTCTCTCTCTCACATACACCCCCAAGAAAAGAAAAGAAAAGAAAAAAAAAAAAGCGGTGGGTGCACTGAGTCGGTTTGGAAAAAAGAGAAAAAAAAATTGAAACAAAGTAATACAATACAAAAAATGAAATTTTAAAGTCCAGCAGTAACTCCAGCTTCAGACAAAACGTGAAAATAGTGTTTATGTTCTTCTGTCTCTTGCTGACTATTCAGGAATTATCAGTCTTTTTCTTGCCTCTGGCAGTGGTTGGATCTGAAGACCTCTTTGACTGCTTGTTTTGGCCTATTCCAGAATTAAAAGGCCCGCCCAGGCTGGCCCTGGGAGTTTCTTAATCCAAATCCCTTTTCTTGCTGGGTGGAGCTAAGTTCCCTCCCTGTAGCTTGACCAGCAGCCCTGCAGTTTGACCAGCAGCCAAACTACAGTAGGGAAAATGGCATCTGTCTCACAGAGGATTTATTCCCACACGCTCTATGGGAAGCACTTCCACAGTGCCCCCGACCCTGCTGCAGGCCACCGTCGACCCCCGCCACCGCGGGAGACGTCAGGTTACTCAGAGGTGAGTCTGGCTCAGTCTCATGCAGGATCGCTGTTCCTCTCTCCCGGATCACAGTGCACAGAGACTTTCCAGTCCTCCTCGGCGGCTCTGTGATCGGGTTAATGGTAACCTCCTCCAAAGGGAACTGAGTGCCGCCCTTCCGAGGCCTGCTCAAGGGCACTTCTAGCTTAAGGGGCACCTGGACCCTCCAAAGCAGGTCTGGCTCAGTCCCTTGTGGGTGTTAGTGCTCCTCACCGGGTTTTGATCTGCAACAGGCTTTGCGGCTTTGGCCCGTCCAGCCTCTCCGGCGGGTATGAGGTTTGACTTTTAAAAGTGCGATTGCAGCCCTCCTACCGTCTTGATGCGGCTTCTCCTTTGTTCTGCGATGTGGGGTGTCCTCTCTGTGATCAGATCCAACCTCCTTTCGTCGATGGTTTCCCAGGAACTCGTCGCAATTCAGGCGATTTTGCAGGAGAGATGAATGCACGTCCTTCTACGCCGCCATCTTAGCTCCACCCCCCTCTTTATTTTTTTAAAGATTTATTTATTTATTTACTTTGGGCGGGGCTCGGGTTGGGGAGGGAGGGGAGTGGGAGGGCCACTTGTATTGGTCTTTCATTTCTCTATTTTCATTCGTCTTCTTTCCTTGGCTCCTGTCGGCCTCCCATCGTGGTGGCGTCTGTCGTTGCAGAGCACTGGCTCTGGGCACGTGCGCTCCGAGCTCCAGAGCTCGGTGATTGGACACATCAGTCCAGCCGCTCCGCGGCACATGGGATCTTCCCAGACCAGGGATAGAACCGGTGCCCCTTGCACTGCAAGGCGGTGTCCTTACCCACTGGACCACCAGGGGAAGCCCTGAAATTTATTTTTATGGAAGTTAAGGGCTGTTTGTGTGTCTGTGTGTGGACAAATATGTATGGACAAGTACATATTTGTGCATGCAAGTATATATATATATATATATATATATATATATATGTGTATATATATATATATATATATATACACACATACATACAGATATATTTTCTTTTTTTGCTGAAACAAAGAAGCAGATGGGGCAAAATGATGGAAACCGTTGTTAGTCTGTGGTAATGAGACTTTATTGTACTGAAACCTTTTCAGTAGAGAACAGAAAATTTTAAACTTTTAGCACAGGTTACAAATGCAATTGGAGATGCTATTAGCAAAATGCTAGTTTATAGGTCTGTCTTTCAAAATATCATATTGCCTGTCACTTAATGATACATGTTTAATGAGTGAAATTGATATATAACGTTTTCCATTTTCCTAATATTTCCAGGGGAAGCTTTGCTTCTCAACTTTATCATGTTTTTTATGTTTATTTTATTTATTTTTTGATTCAGTCATTCAGTGCTACAATATGAGATGTCTATCACAATTATCTTTTTATGAATGGAGATCCATCAGTAAAGTGCGATTGCAGCCCTCCTACCGTCTTGATGCGGCTTCTCCTTTGTTCTGCGATGTGGGGTGTCCTCTCTGTGATCAGATCCAACCTCCTTTCGTCGATGGTTTCCCAGGAACTCGTCGCAATTCAGGCGATTTTGCAGGAGAGATGAATGCACGTCCTTCTACGCCGCCATCTTAGCTCCACCCCCCTCTTTATTTTTTTAAAGATTTATTTATTTATTTACTTTGGGCGGGGCTCGGGTTGGGGAGGGAGGGGAGTGGGAGGGCCACTTGTATTGGTCTTTCATTTCTCTATTTTCATTCGTCTTCTTTCCTTGGCTCCTGTCGGCCTCCCATCGTGGTGGCGTCTGTCGTTGCAGAGCACTGGCTCTGGGCACGTGCGCTCCGAGCTCCAGAGCTCGGTGATTGGACACATCAGTCCACCCGCTCCGCTGCACATGGGATCTTCCCAGACCAGGGATAGAACCGGTGCCCCTTGCACTGCAAGGCGGTGTCCTTACCCACTGGACCACCAGGGGAAGCCCTGAAATTTATTTTTATGGAAGTTAAGGGCTGTTTGTGTGTCTGTGTGTGGACAAATATGTATGGACAAGTACATATTTGTGCATGCAAGTATATATATATATATATATATATATATATATATGTGTATATATATATATATATATATATACACACATACATACAGATATATTTTCTTTTTTTGCTGAAACAAAGAAGCAGATGGGGCAAAATGATGGAAACCGTTGTTAGTCTGTGGTAATGAGACTTTATTGTACTGAAACCTTTTCAGTAGAGAACAGAAAATTTTAAACTTTTAGCACAGGTTACAAATGCAATTGGAGATGCTATTAGCAAAATGCTAGTTTATAGGTCTGTCTTTCAAAATATCATATTGCCTGTCACTTAATGATACATGTTTAATGAGTGAAATTGATATATAACGTTTTCCATTTTCCTAATATTTCCAGGGGAAGCTTTGCTTCTCAACTTTATCATGTTTTTTATGTTTATTTTATTTATTTTTTGATTCAGTCATTCAGTGCTACAATATGAGATGTCTATCACAATTATCTTTTTATGAATGGAGATCCATCAGTAAAGATTTATTGATGGATCTCCATTCATAAAATATTTATATTTATATGTACAAATATTTAAATCTCCGCTATAAATATTTATTCAAAGTGCTATTAATTTTAATTAATAGTTTTTATTTAAACTCCTGGTTTGTATTGTTTTTGATTGAAAGTTATAAGCACTTTTGTGTATTAACAATTGGAACTGACTAAAACTTAACACAGATTATAAATATCTCAACCATTTTTTAAAAATTTTGATTTGTCCAAAATTTACTTATCTAAATATGTTTCCTCTTATATTACATGTATAATATTAAGTTGGGGAAGAACAAATATGAAAACAAAAAGAATAGTTTGCAAAAAGAAAAAATACATGTTTGTATCAACATAGTAAATGAGCTGTATGCTACAGACACTGTGGTTCCCTAATCAAATCTGTGGTTATCAGAATGGCTTCACAGCTGATTGTTGAATCACTTTCCAGGAATTAGAGGAAGAAAGTTTCTTTATCGATATTTTGGTTCTCCCAGAGGAGACATGGCTTTCGGTGACTGAATGGAATGGGAGAATGTTGAAAGAACTGACCCACTTTCTTCTAATTAATATACCTCTGGAAGGACTGCCCCGTTTCCATATCTCTAATAGAACTGTCTGAAGGCACACATGTGACCTCTTTGTAGCTGGATTTCTTCCTGCTCCCAAGGGCACTTTTCCTCAGGACACACCATAATTAAACATCAGTGTCTTTCTCTGAGTCTGTTTTTGAGCAACCCAACTCAAATGGATAAGGATTTGATCCCAGAGAGTATAACTGTGTCCTGGCATTCCTTCAATTTCTTTGACATTTAACACCAATATCTTAACTGTTCATGCAGTAAGTATTATGACTGTGAGATGCTTCACAAAGATGTATCACAAAGATGGAAAACACTATCTTAGAGCAATGTTCATAAACCTTGTTACCAGAATCTCATGGAGAGCTTAATAGAACTTGGAATGTGGGACCTCATTCCTAGAATTTCAGATTTGAATTGTTTTGGTAGAAAACCAAAATTTTCATCTTTAGCTAATTCTCAGATGATGCTTCTGCTGCTGCTGCTGCTTTGGGGAACACACTTTGAGAGAGATGGTCAGTAGATGTCTTTAAGAAAGCAAAAGGAGTGGTAAATGTCAGGAAATTTGATGATGCCAAATGATAATTTTCATAAAAGAAGGCATTATAGAAAGTGTAAGATATGGAGGACGGCTTTCTAATTTGATTTGTATATAAGTAGTTTGTTTTCTTACTATGTATAATAGGGAAAAGAATTAGTGCTGAAATTTGCTATCTGAGGAATTGCTTACTGTTTATAAGAGCAGATAATGAAAAGCTACCTTTTCATTATGCATGCCTGCATGATTAGTCACTTCAAAGAGTCATGTCCAACTCTTTGCAACCCTATGGAGTCTCCATACTTATTTTTCCCTGGGATTCTCCAGGCAAGAATACTGGAGTGGGTTGCCATTTCCTCCTCTTCCTGACTCAGGGACAGAACCTGTGTCTCCTGCATTTCAAGTAGATTATTTACCAACAGAGCCATCATGGAAGCCTGCTGTCAGGAATACTTCCCTGAAATTACCATGTAAATTATGGTTGTTGCCACATAATAGAGGAAGATTCAGCTAGCCAGTGACTGTTGGGTCCGTACTTTTTTAGGCAGAACCACTTATCTTAAGACTTGCTTCACAACATAGCAGACACATTAAAGTAAGAAACTGGATTGCATGCTTAATCCCTGGGTAGGGAAGATCTCCTGGAGAAAGAAACAGCAACTCACTACAGTATGCTTGCCTGGAAACTTCCATGGACACAGGAGCCTGGCAGGCTACAGTCCATGGAATTGCAAGCAGTCGGACATGACTGAGCAACTAACACACACACACACACATTAAAAAATACCATTGGTGGGAAAATTGGTGAGAGTAATATGACTAATAAACCCTATCTCACAAACCATTGTATCATCAATCTTTCTAAAATAAAACTTTTAAAGAGGAAAATATAACAACCCATGCCATAAAATACCACAGAAAATCTATGATTCTTGAAAGTATTAAAGTATATTAACGAGAGAGGCTTTTCAGAATGTATGGGGAGCTGAATAGGTTTCAAATGATGACTAATGGGCTCAGTACATCAATATTATGAGCAAGTTTTACAAAACTAGGATCATTCGTCATCACACAGTGCCAGGCACTGCCTCAGGTGTCATGGGCGTACTGACAAATAAAGCAGAGATGTGTATTATTTTCATACAGCTTGCATTTCAGTAGGAGGAAAAAAAAACAATTACATACATAGCCAGATATATAAGAACACATTTGCAATTATTTTGAAGAAATTAACATAATAGAAAAATCGAAATCAAAGGATAGAGCTATCTGCTGTTGTAGGAATAGGATTTTAACATAAACAGATGATATGTGTGCATGCTAAGTCACTTCAGTCATGTCCAACTCTTTGTGACCCTATGGAACCTAGCCCACCAGGCTTCTCTATCCATGGATTTCTCTAGGTAAGAATACTGGAGCGGGTTGGCATGCCCTCCTCCAGGAGATCTTCCCAACCCTGAGACTGAACTCGTGTCTCTTTTGTCGCTGGCAGTGTGATATAGTATATATTCAAGATATTGAGTAAAGGCAACATCAAAAACATAAAATGGAAAAGATGTTATTGAAAAATATTTTTAAATGACATTAAAAGACATATCAAAGAACTAAAATGCAGTGACATTTATGAATCTGAGAATCCTTATGAAGTAGGAAGATATATAACAAAACAGTGATGATAAGCATACTCTAATAAAGTGGCATAATAAGGGTAATTTAAACAATTGTAGAAGCCATTTTTAAAAGCCTGTACAGAAACTGGATTGCATGCTTAATCCCTGGGTAGGGAAGATCTCCTGGAGAAAGAAACAGCAACTCACTACAGTATGCTTGCTGGAAACTTCCATGGACACAGGAGCCTGGCAGGCTACAGTCCATGGAATTGCAAGCAGTCGGACATGACTGAGCAACTAACACACACACACACACATTAAAAAATACCATTGGTGGGAAAATTGGTGAGAGTAATATGACTAATAAACCCTATCTCACAAACCATTGTATCATCAATCTTTCTAAAATAAAACTTTTAAAGAGGAAAATATAACAACCCATGCCATAAAATACCACAGAAAATCTATGATTCTTGAAAGTATTAAAGTATATTAACGAGAGAGGCTTTTCAGAATGTATGGGGAGCTGAATAGGTTTCAAATGATGACTAATGGGCTCAGTACATCAATATTATGAGCAAGTTTTACAAAACTAGGATCATTCGTCATCACACAGTGCCAGGCACTGCCTCAGGTGTCATGGGCGTACTGACAAATAAAGCAGAGATGTGTATTATTTTCATACAGCTTGCATTTCAGTAGGGGGAAAAAAAACAATTACATACATAGCCAGATATATAAGAACACATTTGCAATTATTTTGAAGAAATTAACATAATAGAAAAATCGAAATCAAAGGATAGAGCTATCTGCTGTTGTAGGAATAGGATTTTAACATAAACAGATGATATGTGTGCATGCTAAGTCACTTCAGTCATGTCCAACTCTTTGTGACCCTATGGAACCTAGCCCACCAGGCTTCTCTATCCATGGATTTCTCTAGGTAAGAATACTGGAGCGGGTTGGCATGCCCTCCTCCAGGAGATCTTCCCAACCCTGAGACTGAACTCGTGTCTCTTTTGTCGCTGGCAGTGTGATATAGTATATATTCAAGATATTGAGTAAAGGCAACATCAAAAACATAAAATGGAAAAGATGTTATTGAAAAATATTTTTAAATGACATTAAAAGACATATCAAAGAACTAAAATGCAGTGACATTTATGAATCTGAGAATCCTTATGAAGTAGGAAGATATATAACAAAACAGTGATGATAAGCATACTCTAATAAAGTGGCATAATAAGGGTAATTTAAACAATTGTAGAAGCCATTTTTAAAAGCCTGTACACCCTTATAATGTTTTATATGAAATTTTTAAATTGTATTTTTTATAGATTATAGATTCTGAAAGTATATTATCAAGGTTCTATTTTTTAAAAGAAAATTTTAATAATGAAATATAATCGTAGCATTTCAGGACAACTACGTGAAACAGTAAAAATATGAAGTGTATTAGTAAATATGCATGTATGCTTAGTCGCTTAGTTATGTAGACTCTTCCCTACCCCATGGACTGTAGCCCACCAGACTCTGTCCATGGGATTTCCCAACCAGGAATACTGGAGTGGGTTGCCATTTCTTTATCCATGGATCAGTAAATATATATTTCATTAAAACAGAAAAAGTAATTAAAATATGATAACAAACTGAAAAAAGGTTGAAAAATAGTCTAAAAACTATGGTAGACATTTTGTCCAGTATGAGTCTCCAGTAAAATCTGTATGGATTAAAGAAAAATATTTATAATGGTTGGAAGTAAATTTCAGTGGATGAGTAGAGACTTACTTATGAAAAAATACTGTTATGTAGGAGAGAAATTTGAAATAGTAATATTAATTCTATTATTTAAAAATTCCAGTCAATTTTTGTGAATGATTACCCATTGCATATATGTACTTAGTCACACAAATGTGTATTTAATCTTGATTTAAATTATTCTTTTACTAAGTTATTTTAAATTGATAATCTGTTCTCAAGCTTTTAATTGATTCTCAGAGTTCTTATAGTGCTAGAAATATTTGCAAAATAGTTTGATATTTCTTTGAGGTCAGAATCTTTATTAGTGAAAGAGAAGTCTCTGTAATATTCACAAAATAAATCATGGTTATCTTAGTGACTTTCTTTAGGGAACTTGTATATTTTATCTTATTTCTACCAGTTGACATTTATTAATGAGTTATTTTACTTCAATAGGAAAGATTTAAACCTAAAGCATGCTGTCAGAATATTGTAATTAAAATTTTAGAAATCAAATTTGAGAATAATTCAAAGTGAAAAAATGGAAAATAAATTCAAATTAGAAATCAAACTCAAAACTTAAAATTGGGGATAACTCACTGTTGAAATCTTTAGGATAAAACAATTCAAGCAAAATTACCTTCATCATTTTGTGAGGAAACATGTAAGGAATTTTGCTTAGGATATCTATCTCTTATATAACATAGATTCAGCTTTCTGTTTTTCTTTGGGGTGGGGGAGTGGAGAGTAGATAAACATTATATTTTCATGTAGAAAAAAAGATTATAAGAGATGTATTCAATAGAACAAGTGGCTGATGCTTGTGTGCATTAAAAATTTAAGCTGACAAGCTGAAATCATGTTGTCATAAAAGTTTCATAAATGCTTCTGGACCCACTGTTCTTACATGTCACAGGATCTAATTCTGTGCAGCCTAGGTATCAGTGCTTCTTTCAGATAGACAGGTGTTTCCTGTTTCTTCTTACTGACATATAAAGTCTTGGACTGGAAATACTCAGTTTATTCACCTATGAAATTAATTCTGTTTCTGCAAATAAATTTGATTAGTTTAAAATCATCATGGGATATATCAAGATTAGCTTTATTGACTGTGACTATAAAAATAATAAAGAGATGGAACTCTAATCATTTCTTATTAACACAACTGACTGATCACCATAACAATGGGGAAAAAATAATCTGTATTTATTGATTTACTTTACACTTCTCCAGACTAAGGAAAAAAAAAATAGCATTGACTATATTCTACAATCACTACCACTGAAATATTAACTGGAAGATTTACAGAAAACTTATGGTTTTATGTAAATTTCATCTTATTAAAATGAATTATATCTAACATACATACACATGGGCTTTCCAGGTGTCACCATGGTAAAGAATCTGCCTCCCAGTGCAGGAGATGCAAGTGATAAGAGTTTGAAGCCTGGATTAGGAAGATCCCCTGATGTAGACAACAGCAATCCACTCCAGTGTTCTTGCCTGGACAATTCCATGGACAGAGGAGCCTGATGGCCTATAGTCCATAAGGTCATAGAGAATTGAACACAATCTAGCATGCATGCAAGTAATATACCCAAAGCTTATTTATAATGAGTTCCTTTTAACTGAAACATGTATTTTAATATTGTGTGTTGACTGATTGATTGATTGATATTTTGGCTTTTCAATTGACTTACTTATTTTACATTTTATTATAGTACATCATTGGATGTTCTTTTGTGATACCATAATGATTAGGAATTTAAATAGGTACTTTTAAATTTTTGCCTATTTAAAATATGGCTAAAACTTTAAAGTTTAAATCAATATATATGGATATAAAAGGCAAATTGATTGTTATTTCTTCTCAATTTATAAAAGAAAATCTTGAATCCAGGGTTCAGTTATATAATCTGTGCCTTTTTTTGCCATAAGCTATATAAATCAGTGATAATTTTTTATAATTCTCCAAATAATCCATTATTCTATTAACAGTTCACAAGTGTTGTCAAAGGTATACTTTATTTGCACACTCACAATAATGTTCAGCCTATGGTAGGGATTTTTAAATTGGAGAGGATTCTTTCTCTTTTGTAGTCGTAAGTGAGTTTGTATGTCTATGGAAAAGTTTTGTTCCTTGAGAATGTGGTGTAACTGTAAAATCATCTTGCCCTGGTTTTTGTTACAAAGAAAATTAATTGAAGATTGCATTGCTGTATTTACTATAGAAGTTAATCAAATTTACTTCACTTCAAAAAACATTTTGTAATTATGAAGTTTCAGAATTTGGTTTTTGTGTTAGTTTTCTAGGTCTCTGTAACTAAGTGCCACCAGCTGAGTATATTAAACAATGGAAACGTTGCTGTCTTGGAGTGCTTCTGAGGCCTGTGCAGGAGACTGTGCTGTGGCTCTCTCATAACCCTGGTGGCTTTTCAGGATCTGGAATCCCTTGTCTTGTAGATGTCTACCTTTATATTCATGTGACGGTCTCTAAATTACCAGTCATTTTGAATTGGAACCCAGCCTGGTACACTATGACCTCATCTAATTATTTACACCTGAGATAAACCTAGTTTCAGACAAGGCCACATTCTGAGCTTCTTGAAGTTAGGTCTTCAACATATGTATAATGGATAAAACAATTCAAACCATAGCAGTATTTTCCATACACTTTCCAATTTTTAGGTTAAAGTTGTGATTTTTATTAAGATATAGTTGATATGTAACATTATACTAGTTTCAGGTGTACAACGTAATGATCCAGTTGTATGTTTTAAAAAATGATTACTTCAGTAAGTCTAGTTAATATCTGTCTTTTTCTGTTACTTTTTAAACTTCTGCTTGACCTACACAAAATTTGTTTACATATTCTGTGACCTAAGTTTTGGTGTGCTATTTGAAATCAGGAAACCATTATACATGGATATTTTAACATCCAAAAGAAAAGTTCACTCTCTTCTAAATGGATTTCTTTGTTACCTTATGAAGTATTTTTTGTATTTTTGATATATGTGCTTTTAAATCACCTTTTGACTTATTTTATTATCTGTAATTTTTTCTAGGGTTTTTTTTTTGGCTTTATTCTTACAGATTGTTGCTGGAAATCCGATTTTAATTAGTTTTCTTCCTCCCTTTGCTGTACTACTTTGAGGATTACATTTAGTCTTACTATTATTTTAGAAGATATGCTTCACCTTCTGATATTCATAAATAATTTAATAAAGTATAATGTTATCTAAACTCTAGTCTCACAAGAATATATATATATTAAAAAAACTCATTGGAGCATAGGAGGGGTGCAACCTGATAGGACTCCAGGTGCTTTTAATTTTCCCTGGCTTAAGTGGAGCAAATTCACTGCAGCTTCCCCAGCGAGTTTGGCAGGGTACACTTCGTTGTCTCAGAAAACGTCCATGCTTACTGAGTTTTGTAGATCCCAGATTTTCTTTTTTAATTTTTATTTTAGGCTCCATTGGTGATTGAAATAGAACCAAATCTGGCCCTCAAGAATCTTCCAAGGTATGTAAGTGAAATTTATATTATAAACTTCTATGTCAGTGATATTGGAAACTTCTCTGTGTGATTTAAGCAAGCGTGGTGTTACATGAAAGGTAATAGCAAATGCTGCGAATACTGTGGAAGTACACCTCTTTTTATATAGTGAAACCTAGTTTCAGACAAGGCCACATTCTGAGCTTCTTGAAGTTAGGTCTTCAACATATGTATAATGGATAAAACAATTCAAACCATAGCAGTATTTTCCATACACTTTCCAATTTTTAGGTTAAAGTTGTGATTTTTATTAAGATATAGTTGATATGTAACATTATACTAGTTTCAGGTGTACAACGTAATGATCCAGTTGTATGTTTTAAAAAATGATTACTTCAGTAAGTCTAGTTAATATCTGTCTTTTTCTGTTACTTTTTAAACTTCTGCTTGACCTACACAAAATTTGTTTACATATTCTGTGACCTAAGTTTTGGTGTGCTATTTGAAATCAGGAAACCATTATACATGGATATTTTAACATCCAAAAGAAAAGTTCACTCTCTTCTAAATGGATTTCTTTGTTACCTTATGAAGTATTTTTTGTATTTTTGATATATGTGCTTTTAAATCACCTTTTGACTTATTTTATTATCTGTAATTTTTTCTAGGGTTTTTTTTTTGGCTTTATTCTTACAGATTGTTGCTGGAAATCCGATTTTAATTAGTTTTCTTCCTCCCTTTGCTGTACTACTTTGAGGATTACATTTAGTCTTACTATTATTTTAGAAGATATGCTTCACCTTCTGATATTCATAAATAATTTAATAAAGTATAATGTTATCTAAACTCTAGTCTCACAAGAATATATATATATTAAAAAAACTCATTGGAGCATAGGAGGGGTGCAACCTGATAGGACTCCAGGTGCTTTTAATTTTCCCTGGCTTAAGTGGAGCAAATTCACTGCAGCTTCCCCAGCGAGTTTGGCAGGGTACACTTCGTTGTCTCAGAAAACGTCCATGCTTACTGAGTTTTGTAGATCCCAGATTTTCTTTTTTAATTTTTATTTTAGGCTCCATTGGTGATTGAAATAGAACCAAATCTGGCCCTCAAGAATCTTCCAAGGTATGTAAGTGAAATTTATATTATAAACTTCTATGTCAGTGATATTGGAAACTTCTCTGTGTGATTTAAGCAAGCGTGGTGTTACATGAAAGGTAATAGCAAATGCTGCGAATACTGTGGAAGTACACCTCTAATATAACAAAATTCTAGATGTTCAGTTTAGTGAACATTTCCTAATTTTACTTCATGAGTATATAGGAGTGATGTACATGTTAATCTTATTTAAGCAAAATGAGAAAATATATAATACCAAAGGAACTTAATAATTATTATAAAATATTATATCTTCTGTTCAGCATAAAGTTGTCACCATGCAATACATGTGTTGCATAACAAGAGTATTTCTGTGAATATAATTATTGTGGAAAATTTAACTTCGTGTTTGCTTATGTTGTGTTAATTCCTTAGATTGGGGAAATAAGAATTGGTTTTTCAATTCTGTTGCCTATTGGAACTTTATAGACATTTCTGTCTTTAAGTAAAAAGGTATATCTTTTAACAATTATCTTGACTCAAGGTATATTGTGAAATAAAAGCAGGATTTCATTTTCCATGGTGAAAAAATAAAGAGGGTGTTGGAAGAAGAATATGGAAATTACAGCTCAGGCTAAAGCCTGATAGTTGATTTGGGAGAAATAAGTCTATAAAATAATGTGTAATCTAGAAAAATGATCAGAGAATGGGAGTTGAGTACTCTTCTTCAGATCAGAAAAACTGCATTTATACAAAAGAGCCCCATTTCTTCCCATTGGAATAAAAAAGGCCTTGTGACTCTCTGCTTCAGTGTCCTACTCGTTAATCACCCACCAAGTCACATTGCTTACTGTGAATTCCAATTTATTATCTCATTTGAAGAGTTGAAATTCTGGTTAGAAATAGCATTTATGAGAAAATATACATATTTAAAAAGCATCGGCTTATTTACTTTGTGTGACTTAAGGGAAAAATTCAGCAGTGGAATTAGACAAGAATAGATTATTTGTAAGAACTTTTAATATCATTACCTATTATTCTGTATTGGAAAGAGCTTTATTTGTTTTGTCAGCAATAGCAAAAAATTAGTCAGTTTAAAAAAGAAATGGAAACTTGATTGAAGTAAAATTGAGGATTATATCACAGGAACAGCCTTTCTGAAAACTCTGATAATGGTTTCTCTAATTAGAGGTCAAAACACAGTTATATTGGTCTTTGAGACATTCCAAGATGAAAGTAGTCTGTACAAACGAGATCTGTAAGTACAAAGTGGTGAGTCTCATGACCCCTTACAGGGTTAAGGAGCATTCTTTTTTTTTTTTTTTTGGCCACTTCTATTGGTTTTTCATTTATCTATTTTCATCCGTCTTTGTTCTTTGGCCTGTGTGGGCCTCTCATCACAGCAGCCTCTGTCACTACAGAGTGCCGGCTCTGGAAGCATGTGCTCCAGAGCTCCGGCTTGGCAGTTGAACACATGGGTCCAGCTGCTCCATGGCAAGTGGGATCTTCCCAGGCCAGGGGTCAAATCGACGCCCCTTGCATTGCAAGGCAGTGTCCTTACCCACTGGACCACCAGGGAAGCCCAAGGAGTGTTGTCTTTTAAGTAGTTGTCCTAACGGTGCTAGGAGACTGTTCTTCTTTATGGTTGAGTAGGTATTTCTACTGATGGGAAGGTTAGTTTGGTGTAAATATAATGCAGATACACTTTGTACAGTATAGAAAAGAAGGAAGGTCAAAAGACAAAGAAGATCTGAAAATTATTTCATGTCTTACTATAGAATATGAATTTTTTCACAGTTTATGGTAGCTATTATAGATAAATGCATATGTTTCTTATGGTTCTTTCCTGATTCATATAAATAATATCTTGCATATAGTCAAGTGTTATGTGTGTTATTGGGTTTACACATGCATGGGTGCTTTAGTCTGAATCACCCACCAAGTCACATTGCTTACTGTGAATTCCAATTTATTATCTCATTTGAAGAGTTGAAATTCTGGTTAGAAATAGCATTTATGAGAAAATATACATATTTAAAAAGCATCGGCTTATTTACTTTGTGTGACTTAAGGGAAAAATTCAGCAGTGGAATTAGACAAGAATAGATTATTTGTAAGAACTTTTAATATCATTACCTATTATTCTGTATTGGAAAGAGCTTTATTTGTTTTGTCAGCAATAGCAAAAAATTAGTCAGTTTAAAAAAGAAATGGAAACTTGATTGAAGTAAAATTGAGGATTATATCACAGGAACAGCCTTTCTGAAAACTCTGATAATGGTTTCTCTAATTAGAGGTCAAAACACAGTTATATTGGTCTTTGAGACATTCCAAGATGAAAGTAGTCTGTACAAACGAGATCTGTAAGTACAAAGTGGTGAGTCTCATGACCCCTTACAGGGTTAAGGAGCATTCTTTTTTTTTTTTTTTTGGCCACTTCTATTGGTTTTTCATTTATCTATTTTCATCCGTCTTTGTTCTTTGGCCTGTGTGGGCCTCTCATCACAGCAGCCTCTGTCACTACAGAGTGCCGGCTCTGGAAGCATGTGCTCCAGAGCTCCGGCTTGGCAGTTGAACACATGGGTCCAGCTGCTCCATGGCAAGTGGGATCTTCCCAGGCCAGGGGTCAAATCGACGCCCCTTGCATTGCAAGGCAGTGTCCTTACCCACTGGACCACCAGGGAAGCCCAAGGAGTGTTGTCTTTTAAGTAGTTGTCCTAACGGTGCTAGGAGACTGTTCTTCTTTATGGTTGAGTAGGTATTTCTACTGATGGGAAGGTTAGTTTGGTGTAAATATAATGCAGATACACTTTGTACAGTATAGAAAAGAAGGAAGGTCAAAAGACAAAGAAGATCTGAAAATTATTTCATGTCTTACTATAGAATATGAATTTTTTCACAGTTTATGGTAGCTATTATAGATAAATGCATATGTTTCTTATGGTTCTTTCCTGATTCATATAAATAATATCTTGCATATAGTCAAGTGTTATGTGTGTTATTAGAGTTACACATGCATGGGTGCTCAGTCACTTAGTCACGTCTGATTCTACGACCCCATGGACTATCACCCTCCAGACTCCTCTGTCAATGGGATTCTCCAGGCAAGAATACTGGACTGTGTTGCCATTTCCTTCTCACATATCAAGGGGTCTAAAATGTTGGCTTGTATACCTACACATTTTAGGAATAAATATAAGTGTTTTACAGACCTATCAAAGAAATATTGCACTAAAGAGGTAAACTGTCAAAGAAGGCTTTCTTCAAGACTGTTACAATTAGGAAAGAGAAAGCAGGCTCAGCTCTGCTGAAACAGAATGTGGGATTTGTAATGACTGTGGTGAGCTAGTGAGAAACACACTAAGTGTTGAGGGGAAGGTTGGTCAATACAATTAGGTCATTTGTGTTTGCTGTCACATTTTGAAGTCAGTGTCCTTATTGCCCAGTCTCTGTGGGATTATATTTCAAGGGGATGGTCCCCAAGTCCATGAAAAGGATATTCCCTGCACTGGAAAAACTAGCAAAGCCTGGGAGAAGATTAATATCTCAAAGGGGCAGAAAACATAATTTACAAGGTTTCTTAAGAAAATGCTTTGAAAAAAGGAAGGCCCGGGAGCTATAATCAGGGAGAAGACAGTCCAAAATTTACTAAAGCTGAAACGGTAAGGCTGTCCTGTGCAGCCCATGTGCACAAAATGCAGGGGGCATTTTCTTCTGAATTATCTTGAAAATAACTACTTGTCCCAATACTAAGAGATTAAAATAGCCTGGAACTTAGAATACCCTTTGTGAATATAATTTAATAATTTTAAAAAGTAGGAAAATATTATTTACTCTAGTTAAAAACAAAGTAATACCAAATATTTTTTCAAGTGAAATATTCTTTTGAAAATGTAAACATATTGTTTATCTGGGCTTATTTTTAAAGTAAAAAAACTTTTTACTCAAAAAGTAAAAAGCATAAGTCTTTTATGTCCTATTATTCTTATTATTCACTAAGAAATATTACTGATAAAAATAGACAGTTCAGTAAGTAGTGCAGAGTAAATGGAGAAAATAACAAAGTTAAAGCAAGGATTTCTGTGGCTCTGGTGAGCAGATAAACTATACCTTTGCTGCATATCCATCTAATGGGCAAAGCTTAATGTAATGGTTACTTAATATTTATCCAGATAGAGCAATGTGAAGATATTGCAGTAATGAGCTATTTTAAAGGCTTTAAATGATAATCTAAGGAACTATGCTGATATCTTTAATAGATTTAAAATGATTAAATAGAAAATAAACCATATTAAAAGCAATCTGGAAAACCATGAGGCATGTCCTCAGTAAAACAATCAACAAGCAAGGTTTATTTTCAATAGCAGATGACGAAGTGTCAAAATAAAAGGTCAAACTATGTTAAAATTTAAAAGCAAATATACAGTCTTCATTGGAAATATATATATATTTAAATCAGAAACTTAAAAACAATTCCAAGTATATTCAGAAAAGAATAAACATGGCATTAAAGACTTCAAATGAATAATTTAGTATAGAGATCATTGTCTTTATATCATAATGGCTTGACACTGACAAATGTTATGTACTTGTGCTTTTTCTAGGTGAAAGAGATCCAAAAATTATTTATATTTTTTAAAATAGTGGTATAGTAACGTCAAATGTGTTCAATTTTAATTTTTTACATTTGTTACGTTTAATGCACATTCGTATGAAATTAAATTTTTGACTTCTTTATAGTACCACTAAAATGGGACAAATGTATTATCTATAGTGTCAGTAATAACATCAAAAATACTAAATTGAAATATATCTTGTGCATAAACTGAAATAGAAATTCTGTTTTCCTCATGAAATTATTTTGGAATTTATAAAGCACTTTATATAGTCCCATGAAATATTCCCCCTGAAAAGAATCACACTTTTGTTTATATATATATAAACCTCCAATAAGTTTGTGCTACAGATATTTATCTGGGGAGTAGATTACAGCCATGTTTATTTAAGACATTTTTAAAGTAAGTAGAAATAACTGTAACTAAAATTAATAATATTTCCACTAATAGATTCTCATGTGGAAAATTCTTCATATGGAATATGAAAACACTTAGCAGAGACTTCACAATAGTGTAAATTAATACTGGTCTCCCTTTGATACAAAAACAATACATTTTTAAAGGAAGACTCAAGCACCCTATTATTATGACAAGTATAATCTTGAATATTGCTGTGCAAGTGATGTTTTTAAAAAGGACAATTATTCTTTCCCAATCTATTTCAAAACTATTACTTTGAGGACTAAAAGGATTATATGTGAGCATTATTCTTTATCTTTATATTCTTCCTCCACGAACACACATAATAACTGTACTACTTCAATCTTTTGAACATATTCATTCATATATTTCATTTGCAGGATAATATAACCTCAATTAATCAGTTATTTTAGACATAGATATTATACTCTAGGCTTGAAGAAAAGAAATAGTTGAAAATTTTATCCACTTAATGGTATTTCTGCAAGTAACTATTCCTGAGTGATTCTTACTCTTCCAAGATGTTAAAGAACAATGAAATGAACAATTTAAAAACAAAAAACAGTTTATACACTTGGAATAATAATCCTCACTGCTAGCATAAAAGAAGTAATCTTCATAGTCAGTTATCCAACAATTCAAAACACTAGTCTTAGTATTTAGGCAGTTTCTTTCACAAAGTATTTTTTACTATAGTACAGATTTTACATTAATCTATGTATATTCTAATAGAATACTCTGTCTTATGGATAATATAGTTACTAAATTATTGAGGTAAATATTGTTATGGAAATTAATAATCATGTTATTGTCACCTACCTATATGATGTTTTAATTGTTTTAAGATTATATGTATATATATGCTATTTAAATTTAATTTCAAAATAACCACTGTAAAATTACATCTACCGATAAAGAAGAATAAGATTTTACATACATATATAATTATGTTCATGGCATACATATTGTTTGTTTTTTGTTTTGGCAAGTGTAGTGTCTTTTCTTTTTTTTATTTTGGGCGGGGGTAGGGTTGGGGAGGGAGGGGAACGGGCGGGCCACTTCTATTGGCCTTTCATTTCTCTATTTTCATACGTCTTTGTTCTTTTAGCTCCTGTGGGCCTCCCATCATGGTGGCGTCTGTCGTCGCAGAGCACCGGCTCTGGGCGCATGCGCTCCAGAGCTCCGGCTCGGCAATTGGACACATCGGTCCAGCTGCTCTGCGGCACGTGGGGTCTTCCCAGGCCAGGGATCGAACCGGCGCCCTTTGCACTGCAAAGCGGTGTCCTTACCCACTGGACCACCAGGGGAAGCCCAGCAAGTGTAGTGTCTTATTCTTCAGTTCAATTGACTGAATTTCCTTTACTCCCTTTGCTCATAAACTTCTTAAAAATTAAATTTGTGGGCTTCCTTGGTGGTCCAGTGGGTAAGGACACTGCCTTGCTAAACTACAAGGGGCACCAGTTCAATTCCTGGTTTGGGAAGATCCCACGTGCCACGGAGCGGCTGGACCGACCTGTCCAACTAAGGAGCTGGAGCTCTGTAGCGCATGCACCCAGAGCTAATGCTCTGCAGCGACAGAGGCCACTGTGATGGGAGGCCCACAGGGGCCAAAGAACAAAGATGGATGAAAACAGATAAATGAAAGACCAACAGAAGTGGCCAAAAAAAAAAAAAGTCAATAAATACTAAACAATTTTTGAGACAGATTATATTGTATATGCATAAGGCGTACAACGTAATAATTTGGTACATTTATACTACAACAGGGGCTTCCCTGGTGGTTCAGACAGTAAAGAATCTGCCTGAAATGCACGAGACCTGGTTTAAATCCCTAGGTTGAGAAGATCCCCTGGAGGAGGGCATGGCAACCCACTCCAGTATCCTCACCTGGAGGATCCCTATAGACAGGAACCTCGTCGGCTACAGTCCATAGGGTTATACACAGTCGGGCATGACTGAAACCACTGAACACAGCACGGTACACATTACGGTACAGTTGTCACTGTAGTGTTAGCTCAACTTCTAGCATGTAATGCAGTTATGATCTAGTGATGGGAACATCTAAAACTCTAGTTTCCCAGTACGTATAATGTTTACAATACACCTTTGTTGTCTACAATAACTCTACTGTGTATTCTATCCCTATGACTTATTTATCTGGTAGTGACTAGCATGTATTCTTTAACCTCTCTTCCATTCCCTTACCACCCAGACCTATCATTTCACTCTACTTTTTCAAGTTCACTTTTTAAAATATTTCACATATAAGAGATCATACAGCATTTCTCTGTCTGACTTATCTTGCTTAGCCCAGCATCATCAAAGCCTATCCCTGTTGTTGCAAATGACAGTCTCCTTTTTCTCATAGCTGATTAGTATTTCACTAAATATATATGGTCTCATCTTCTTTATCCATTCATCATTGATGGACACAGATTGTTTACTTACATAAAGAAAGGCTCCTGTGAATGATGCTATAGGCAATATGAGATGAATGTATCTTTTCAATAGCCTGTGTTCATTTCCTTTAGATGTATACCCAGAAGGAAGGGTTGTTAGACCACAGATCAGTTCTGTTTTAAATTTTTTGATGAATTTCACTTCTCCATGGTGGCTGAATCAGTTTTATAACCCAACAGTGCCAAAGGGTACCCTTTTAAGGCATCCTTGCCAGTACTTGTTATCTCTTGTCTTCTTGATGATAACCACTCTTACAAGTATGAAGTGATATCTCCTTGTGGTTATAATTTTCACTTCCCTGATGATTAGCAATGTTGAGTGCCTTTTGATGTACCCCTGCATATCTTCCTCAGAAAAATGTGTATTTAGTTCCTCTCCTAGTTTTTTAATGGGGTGGTTTGTTTTGTGTTGCTGTTACTGAGTTGTATGATTTTGTGTGTGCATGTGAAGCTATGTATATTTAATTTTAAAAATTGTTACTTATTTTGAACTTGTACCCTTCCTATTTTTGGGACTATTAAAATAATTTTTCTTATTTGAAGAGTAGTGATAGTAGAGTTGTTACCTACCGTTATTTTTAATTTATTTGAAAAAAAAAGGTTGTTCTCTCATTATACCCTCCATTTCCTCCCACATTTATTAAATTTTTTTACTTATTTACAAAATCTGAAACTCTGAGGACAAATGTGTAGGTAATGCAGAAAGCTAAAATGCCAAAAACCTAGTACAGTTGTGTGTGTGTGTGTATTAGTTATTCAGTTATGTCTGACTCTTTGTGACTCTATGGAGCGTAGCCCGCTGACCACTCTGTCCATGGGATTCTCCAGGCAAGGATACTGGAGTGGGTAGCAATTTCCTTCTCCAAGGAATCTTCCCAACCCAGGGATTGAACCCAGGTCTCCTGTGTTGCAAGAAGATTCTTTTCCATCTGAGCCACCAGAGAAGCCCCTTGTAGCACAGTTATGATAAAAATCAATATCTAAAAATGGGTTTATTACCCAATTACTATCATTTAGTTACTCTGAAACAAATTAGTGAAGGTGAGATCCTTTAATATAATAATTATAATAATATAATCTATAAACAAAATTTAGCTAAAGATATTCTAAAAATAGCTAAAGTTTTTTGGCATTAGAAAGTATTTGTGATTTTGTACACATAGAAATTATTCATGGAGTCAGTCTAAGTAATCCTGAGTGTCTGATCATTAGAATTTTCCTATGAACATTTATCAGAAAAATGCCTTTATGACTGGTGGTCTATTTGATATTACATTTTGGGAGACAATGTTTTTGTATAATCAAAATTATTTTGTATAAATCTGTAGCCTGCTTTGCTCATTTAATGTCATAAGCATTTTTCTGTTAATGTGATATTTGTGACTCTTTTATTAGCATATAGTTAATTTACAATGCTGTATTAATCTCAAAGTGATTCAGATATATACATACATACATATTAATTATTTTTTAGAGAACTCTTACTTTAAACCTGGAGGAAAACAAAGTGGGTTATTTCTTTTTTTTGTTATTATTTATTTATTTTCATCCATCTTTATTCTTTGGCCTGTGTGGGCCTCCCAATGCAGTGGCCTCTCCCATTGAAGAGCACTGGCTCTGGGCACATGCGCTCCAGAGTGCTGACTTGTAGTTGGACACACTGGTCCAGCTGCTCCGTGGCATGTGGGATCTTCTTGGACCAGGGATCAAACTGGTGCTCCTTGCACTGCAAGGCAGACTCTTTACCCGCTGGACCACCAGGGAAGCCCCAACGTGGGTTATTTCTTATAACGTGGGATAGAAACATACTTTGCTGAAAGATCCTTATGACTAATCTCTGTCTTTTGCTTATTTGTACTTTAAACTTTTATACTTTCAAAAAGTTCATATATATTCAGTTGAGTTCTAGAAAGGATATATTAACTAGCTTCCTCTGATATTTGTGTATAGTGTTGGTGATTTTTTAAAATCATTTTTATTTCCTAGATGAGGTGATGAGTCCATGACGTGCCCATTGTTATAGGAAAATCTGATTTCCCCTCACTTAGTATCTTCTAATTCTTCTCCATATCTATTAGCCTAAAAATTAATAGAATTTTGTCCATGGGTCAAATTCCAGAGCTGAAGGAAAGAAGTAATTTGACCATTCAATTCCAGAGTCATTGTACTCTGTGGCTTCATGGATAATTTAATGGAAAATTGAAAGAGGATCCATTTGGTAGAGTCATACAATTACCATTTTGAACCTGAGGGTAGTAGTTTTCTGTATTTACATAGAGCAGAATAAAAGCAGGAACTAACCATTGAAGTAGTGCTGAATACTGTGCAGTTCTTAAAAAGTAGGCCATGTATTTTAGACCTTGAAATACCAAAGTCATGAAGGCACAAATATTTTATTAGATAACCAAAGGCAAATCCATTTAAAGTACAAAGCTTATATTTTATCCAGGCACTTTCTTAAATAAGTGAGGTGAAACATCAAAATCACCTTGAAGTAAGATTCAATGACTATATAAAAGTAATTGAATCTGAAAGTTAAAAAGTTAAGAATACATCTAGCAAATTTTAAACATTAAATATTATACACTAAAGATTTCTTAAAGCTACTTTAAAGATGAAATATTATGTATATTTTAAAAGTAATATAAGCATATGTGTCATTTTAGTGACAGTTAATAAGGTCAATTTACCAAATATTTGAATATTTAAAATTATATAAAACAAATTAAAATGTATACAGTAGGATAATATTTCAGATCTATATAAGGTTATACATTATCATTATATATTTAAAGCTTTAAAGAAATGTTTTAAAACTCCACAGTATTACCATATTCAACAAATCTGATTCCTCATGTAGTTAAAAAAAAAAATTGACAGGCCTTTAAAATAAACCAAAATCTCAATTAATTGAAAGATCCTTATGACTAATCTCTTTTTGTTATTTTTAAAAAAGTTCATATATATTCAGTTGAGTTCTAGAAAGGATATATTAACTAGCTTCCTCTGATATTTGTGTATAGTGTTGGTGATTTTTTAAAATCATTTTTATTTCCTAGATGAGGTGATGAGTCCATGACGTGCCCATTGTTATAGGAAAATCTGATTTCCCCTCACTTAGTATCTTCTAATTCTTCTCCATATCTATTAGCCTAAAAATTAATAGAATTTTGTCCATGGGTCAAATTCCAGAGCTGAAGGAAAGAAGTAATTTGACCATTCAATTCCAGAGTCATTGTACTCTGTGGCTTCATGGATAATTTAATGGAAAATTGAAAGAGGATCCATTTGGTAGAGTCATACAATTACCATTTTGAACCTGAGGGTAGTAGTTTTCTGTATTTACATAGAGCAGAATAAAAGCAGGAACTAACCATTGAAGTAGTGCTGAATACTGTGCAGTTCTTAAAAAGTAGGCCATGTATTTTAGACCTTGAAATACCAAAGTCATGAAGGCACAAATATTTTATTAGATAACCAAAGGCAAATCCATTTAAAGTACAAAGCTTATATTTTATCCAGGCACTTTCTTAAATAAGTGAGGTGAAACATCAAAATCACCTTGAAGTAAGATTCAATGACTATATAAAAGTAATTGAATCTGAAAGTTAAAAAGTTAAGAATACATCTAGCAAATTTTAAACATTAAATATTATACACTAAAGATTTCTTAAAGCTACTTTAAAGATGAAATATTATGTATATTTTAAAAGTAATATAAGCATATGTGTCATTTTAGTGACAGTTAATAAGGTCAATTTACCAAATATTTGAATATTTAAAATTATATAAAACAAATTAAAATGTATACAGTAGGATAATATTTCAGATCTATATAAGGTTATACATTATCATTATATATTTAAAGCTTTAAAGAAATGTTTTAAAACTCCACAGTATTACCATATTCAACAAATCTGATTCCTCATGTAGTTAAAAAAAAAAATTGACAGGCCTTTAAAATAAACCAAAATCTCAATTAATTGAAAATATGACCTTGTATTATACACTAGAATAATGTATGAGATGTTGTGAAGGGTCATATTTTCAGGCCAATTTTGGGTAAATTATTTGTCTTAAATTTACAAAGCAAAACAATTGAAGTAAAATTCACAAAATATAAAATTCACCATTTTAAACTGTGTGTTTATGTTTAAGAAAAGTACACCTATCATTACCTTTATTTAGTTTCAAAAACATTTTCCACCACTTGTAGAGACAGTTAAACAATCAGTCCTCATTCAGCAAACACCATTTTGCTGCCTCCATGAATTTACCTATCATGAATGAATCATATGAATAGAATCATAAATACATGGCTTTCTGTATCTGTCTTTTATTCATTTAGAATGTTTTCAGAGTTTGTCTTTTTTATGATATTATCACTACTTCATTTATTTTATTGGATGAATGATATTGCATATATATACCATATCATGTTTATCCATCAACTTGTTGATGGCCATTTAGATTGTTTCTGTCTTATGGATTTGGGGAATTGTGTTGCTTATGCAAGTAAATATTTAAGTTCCTGTTTTCAGTTCTTTGGGACATGTATATAGAAGTGCAGTTGCTAAGTCATACTTAGGCTGTGTTTAACTTTTTGAGGAACTAGTAAAATGTCCACAGCAGTTTGATACTATTTCACATTCGAATTAGTGATGTACGTAAAGGTCCAATCTGTCTATATCTTACCAAACTCTTCTAATTTATCCATTTTAAAATAATAGCCATGCTAGAAGGTATAAACTAGTATCTCATTGTAGCTTTGATTTACATTTTTCTAATGCTTAATTATTTTAATCATCCTTTCATGAGATTTAACCAAGAGATTTTAGGACCAACGTTTTCACTATGACATTACTAGATTCGCCCCCCACCCCCACCCCCCGAAACATTATATCTGTCCCAGAAAAATTGAAGCATCTTCACAAAAACTTGTTTTATAAATATATAGGTTAAATGACTGTTAAATTTACTTCAATAAAATTTGATAACAACCTAACAATATATTTGTGAAAACTATTTCAAAATGTTAGATCAGCAGAAAAGTTTCATCATTTGAATATCTTTGAAAAAATGTATATTCAGGCCTTTTTGAATCTTATTTTATGTGTGTGCTGTCATTTGCTTATTTGCTTCTATAGGTTTCTTTATATATATTTGAATAATAATCCTTTATCAGATCAGTGCTTTGAGAGTATTTTCTTGCATTCCATACATTACCTTTCATTTGATCATTTCTTTTATTATGCAGAAGATTTTAGTTTGATATAGTCCCAACTGTTTTTTGTTGTTTGCATTTTTGGTGGTACATGTGAAAATTGTGGCCAAGACCAATGTCAAGGATTTGTTTAATTCTAGGACTTTTATGTCTTTAGGTCTTACATTTAATTATGTCTGACTGTAGTCCTTCAATTTATTTGGTTTCCTTTAAACTTCATGAATCTGGATATCAGTTTCTTTCCTCAAGATTGGAGATCGTCAATAGTTTTTGGTTTCATTAGATCCTCTGCCCCTTTCTTTTTTTCTCTTTCTGGGATTCCTGTAATGTGTATATTGTTTCACTAGTAAAGTATCGTAAATCCTAAAGGCTTTTTCATTCTTTTTCTTTGTTGCTTCTGTGACTGGATAATTTCAAATAACTTTTAATTCAATGATTCTTTGTTCTTTTGGTCAGGACCACTGTTGAAATTCTCTATTGATTCTTTAGTCATTTTCTTCAGCTCTATAATATTTGTTTGGATGGCTTCTGTTTCTTTTTTTAAATTCTCATTGTGTTCATGCAGTTTTATTAATTTTGTGTCTCTGTCATTGTGATTCACTGATCTTCTATAATAGGATCATTCTAAATTGTCAGAAAATCAATAAATCACCATTTATGCAGGTTGAATTACTAGAATTTTATTATTCCTTTGATTTCATGTTTATCTGATTCTTTGTGGATATTGATTCCTTAAATTAGGAGGGTATTTGTGTAAGCAGTGTTGTTACAGAACTCAAATTTAGTAGCTTGTGACTCAGGAAACCAAAAAGATTATATCTTTGTCCCAGAAAAATTGAAGCATCTTCACAAAAACTTGTTTTATAAATATATAGGTTAAATGACTGTTAAATTTACTTCAATAAAATTTGATAACAACCTAACAATATATTTGTGAAAACTATTTCAAAATGTTAGATCAGCAGAAAAGTTTCATCATTTGAATATCTTTGAAAAAATGTATATTCAGGCCTTTTTGAATCTTATTTTATGTGTGTGCTGTCATTTGCTTATTTGCTTCTATAGGTTTCTTTATATATATTTGAATAATAATCCTTTATCAGATCAGTGCTTTGAGAGTATTTTCTTGCATTCCATACATTACCTTTCATTTGATCATTTCTTTTATTATGCAGAAGATTTTAGTTTGATATAGTCCCAACTGTTTTTTGTTGTTTGCATTTTTGGTGGTACATGTGAAAATTGTGGCCAAGACCAATGTCAAGGATTTGTTTAATTCTAGGACTTTTATGTCTTTAGGTCTTACATTTAATTATGTCTGACTGTAGTCCTTCAATTTATTTGGTTTCCTTTAAACTTCATGAATCTGGATATCAGTTTCTTTCCTCAAGATTGGAGATCGTCAATAGTTTTTGGTTTCATTAGATCCTCTGCCCCTTTCTTTTTTTCTCTTTCTGGGATTCCTGTAATGTGTATATTGTTTCACTAGTAAAGTATCGTAAATCCTAAAGGCTTTTTCATTCTTTTTCTTTGTTGCTTCTGTGACTGGATAATTTCAAATAACTTTTAATTCAATGATTCTTTGTTCTTTTGGTCAGGACCACTGTTGAAATTCTCTATTGATTCTTTAGTCATTTTCTTCAGCTCTATAATATTTGTTTGGATGGCTTCTGTTTCTTTTTTTAAATTCTCATTGTGTTCATGCAGTTTTATTAATTTTGTGTCTCTGTCATTGTGATTCACTGATCTTCTATAATAGGATCATTCTAAATTGTCAGAAAATCAATAAATCACCATTTATGCAGGTTGAATTACTAGAATTTTATTATTCCTTTGATTTCATGTTTATCTGATTCTTTGTGGATATTGATTCCTTAAATTAGGAGGGTATTTGTGTAAGCAGTGTTGTTACAGAACTCAAATTTAGTAGCTTGTGACTCAGGAAACCAATACTGAGAGACAAATATTGAGTAACAAAAAGAAAAGAGAGCTTTATTTTTTGGAAAATGGCAATATTGGAAAGAAGATGGACTAATATCTCAAAGAACCAGCTTCCACTATCAATCAGGAAGCAAGAGCTTTTTAAAGTTTCAGGCATTCATAGACAGAGGGAGCGTTCTATATGCAGAGCACTACAGTCAGTTCTGACAGTAATCTTGAAATTGGTCATGCAGTGGTCTGATCAGTGTCATCATGATTGTTTTAGGTAAACTTAAGTTCAGTCTCAGAGGCAGTTTGTTAACCATTTTCTTGAGGCCAATTGCACAAGATGGAGCAGATTTTGTCGTGGCCACAATCTGGTCATCATGTACTTAACTTCTTCCACTTGGTGGTGGTTTCTGTATCTATAAAACAACCAAAGGATATGGCTCAGAATATTATCTATAGCCCTTGAGGAGGAATTAAAGGTCCATGGCTTTATTTAATGGCTAACAATTATTATTTCATCATTTGAATTTTTCCTTTATTTCTGAACTTTATCATTTCTCTGGTAGAAGTTTTTTCTATAGCCAAGAAGCAGGTAAAGGAAAGGAGCAGGGGTGAGGTGGGAGATATCTGTCCTGGGAAGGCTCCATAGGACCCTGCTCCATAGCAGTGTCATCTTTCAGACTTCACAGATACATTTTGGTAGGGAAGATCCTCACCTGTCACCTCAGCTTGAGCTATTGCACAGGTTAACTAGTATCATCCATGAGCAGGTACCAGTGGACTCGCTGACCAGATGTCACCAGGGCTTTGCTGATACACTGGGTCTACTCCACAGTCATTTTGGGCCTCAGTCTGTACTCTTAAGCTGGGCAAGGCCATAGGTTAGGCTTCATAATCAGGTAGGCCTTTAGCTGTACTCCACATTTCAGCAAAGTTATTTCCTGGGGTCTCTAGTTGAAAGCAGACAAATGCCACAGTTGAGTGAGGTTAGATACTGTGGTCATGTATGGTTGCTCTCTAGGCTTTCCATCTGGGCAAGACCACAGGTTGCATGGCCTTTGGGTCAATACTCCAATGGATATTATTTTTGGACTAGGCAAGGTTGGCTAACAGATGTGATGAGGCAATATCTCACCAGTGTCTGGATGGTCAAAAGTCACCTTACCTTTATATCCAGGGCCTCATCTCTGACAACTGGGCATATGGGAAAATATCTCAAAGAACCAGCTTCCACTATCAATCAGGAAGCAAGAGCTTTTTAAAGTTTCAGGCATTCATAGACAGAGGGAGCGTTCTATATGCAGAGCACTACAGTCAGTTCTGACAGTAATCTTGAAATTGGTCATGCAGTGGTCTGATCAGTGTCATCATGATTGTTTTAGGTAAACTTAAGTTCAGTCTCAGAGGCAGTTTGTTAACCATTTTCTTGAGGCCAATTGCACAAGATGGAGCAGATTTTGTCGTGGCCACAATCTGGTCATCATGTACTTAACTTCTTCCACTTGGTGGTGGTTTCTGTATCTATAAAACAACCAAAGGATATGGCTCAGAATATTATCTATAGCCCTTGAGGAGGAATTAAAGGTCCATGGCTTTATTTAATGGCTAACAATTATTATTTCATCATTTGAATTTTTCCTTTATTTCTGAACTTTATCATTTCTCTGGTAGAAGTTTTTTCTATAGCCAAGAAGCAGGTAAAGGAAAGGAGCAGGGGTGAGGTGGGAGATATCTGTCCTGGGAAGGCTCCATAGGACCCTGCTCCATAGCAGTGTCATCTTTCAGACTTCACAGATACATTTTGGTAGGGAAGATCCTCACCTGTCACCTCAGCTTGAGCTATTGCACAGGTTAACTAGTATCATCCATGAGCAGGTACCAGTGGACTCGCTGACCAGATGTCACCAGGGCTTTGCTGATACACTGGGTCTACTCCACAGTCATTTTGGGCCTCAGTCTGTACTCTTAAGCTGGGCAAGGCCATAGGTTAGGCTTCATAATCAGGTAGGCCTTTAGCTGTACTCCACATTTCAGCAAAGTTATTTCCTGGGGTCTCTAGTTGAAAGCAGACAAATGCCACAGTTGAGTGAGGTTAGATACTGTGGTCATGTATGGTTGCTCTCTAGGCTTTCCATCTGGGCAAGACCACAGGTTGCATGGCCTTTGGGTCAATACTCCAATGGATATTATTTTTGGACTAGGCAAGGTTGGCTAACAGATGTGATGAGGCAATATCTCACCAGTGTCTGGATGGTCAAAAGTCACCTTACCTTTATATCCAGGGCCTCATCTCTGACAACTGGGATTGCTGAGACCGCCCTATACAGAATTTATCATCCTCACACAGGACATCCTGGTCTATTAACATGGCAATAGAAGGATGTGGAGTAGAAAAAAGAGCAAAGCCCTAAGTCTAAGCAGCTGTCCTATATCTGCTAGCATCACACTTGCTAATGACAATAAGATAAAAGAACGCCCAAGGCCAAATTCAAGAGGAAAAAATAGATTTATCATTTCATGAGATAAATTGAAAAATATTGTATATAGTTATTGCTTAAATCAGCCACAGGGATTTTTTAAAACTTTACTCACAAAGAATAAATTTAAGTAGGTTATAAATGCCATCATAATTTTTAATATATTTGATTGTATTTGGATAAATGGTACAAGAATGGATATGGCATATTCTGTGACTTTAAATTTATCTGGGAACTGTAATACTTTTATCAGAGGAATTACTGGCTGTATATAAAGAACAGTCAAATTTCTGTTAAATAATAATCACTGTGTCTAATAATCTAGAGTCCTTAAATTCCCAGAAGAAAAAAAAGTTTATTTTTATTAATATTTATAAGAAATCTGCTTTTGCTCTTTTGATAAATTTGTGATTCAATAGAATGATACAGACGTAAATGTAACAATAGTTTCAAACTCTTACATTACCTTATTAACTGAGGATCATACCTAAACTTTTATTGCATTGAACATTATGTAAATGTTTTGAGACTTCAAAGTGGTAGTCATAACAGAGTGGACAGTATATTGTGGACTACTTTGACAAAGTGTCAATAGGATATCCACACTGTGACTTACTTTCTGGATATCACATATGTCATTGGATTTAAAGCATTAATAAATGTCATATTCAAAAATATTGGGGCCAGTTAAATAATAAACCAGTCTATTTAATCATTGGTTAATGTGCATCATCTAAACTGTGGCTACAGATAGAAAGTATCAAACAGTAATTTGAGATGAATCAAGCAGTGAGTGGTAGAAATCTTTTAGCAAAGATTAGTAAAATCAAATATATTATCTAAAATAGTATTCTGAAATTGAATATTTTAAATTATTTGTAACACCTGCAAATGTGTAATAATATATTTATAAGGTCTTGAAAAAGATATTTGAAAACATACCAAAACATATATTGTAAGTTTTACAGTGGAGTTTTATATTTTGTTGTGGAGACCAAATATAAAATTTCTTAGGAAAACTAGAAAAATCACTAAGATAAAAGAATATTAGATGGAAAACAAGATGAAGTTAAAATAACAAAATATGAAACAAAAGAATAATAGCATCAAGTTGAGGTAAATTAAACTGTTTAATGAGCATATCTAATAAGTACAGTATTAATTTGGCTTGTCAGTTTTTGTGGGGAGCAAATTTGAACATCAAACATAAACTATTTTAATGTGATTAAGTATGTTCAATTTTATGAACATGGACTTTTGATTCTGATTCTGATATTGATTTTATGAACATGGACTTTTGATATTTTTCTAGTCTAGTCATCAAAGGAATAGAAATTGATAGTTGGGAATGCTAAATTGATATCTCAAAGTAATTTAGCTTCTTAGAAGCAGAACTGAAATCATAATTCATATGTAATTCTTACTTAGTGATATTTTCATTTAATTATGGTTATTTAAAAATTCCAGATTGAATTTTCACAGTCCAACCAGAGCAGATATTGAATTATTATGAAAGTCAATTATATATGGTAATACAATATCCCCACATGAATATTTTTATTTTTTAATTTTATGTGAAGGTTTTCCTACTGAATAACATTCAGTCTCATTTCTAGCTAAATTATAATGGTAGTCATAACAGAGTGGACAGTATATTGTGGACTACTTTGACAAAGTGTCAATAGGATATCCACACTGTGACTTACTTTCTGGATATCACATATGTCATTGGATTTAAAGCATTAATAAATGTCATATTCAAAAATATTGGGGCCAGTTAAATAATAAACCAGTCTATTTAATCATTGGTTAATGTGCATCATCTAAACTGTGGCTACAGATAGAAAGTATCAAACAGTAATTTGAGATGAATCAAGCAGTGAGTGGTAGAAATCTTTTAGCAAAGATTAGTAAAATCAAATATATTATCTAAAATAGTATTCTGAAATTGAATATTTTAAATTATTTGTAACACCTGCAAATGTGTAATAATATATTTATAAGGTCTTGAAAAAGATATTTGAAAACATACCAAAACATATATTGTAAGTTTTACAGTGGAGTTTTATATTTTGTTGTGGAGACCAAATATAAAATTTCTTAGGAAAACTAGAAAAATCACTAAGATAAAAGAATATTAGATGGAAAACAAGATGAAGTTAAAATAACAAAATATGAAACAAAAGAATAATAGCATCAAGTTGAGGTAAATTAAACTGTTTAATGAGCATATCTAATAAGTACAGTATTAATTTGGCTTGTCAGTTTTTTTGGGGAGCGGATTTGAACATCAAACATAAACTATTTTAATGTGATTAAGTATGTTCAATTTTATGAACATGGACTTTTGATTCTGATTCTGATATTGATTTTATGAACATGGACTTTTGATATTTTTCTAGTCTAGTCATCAAAGGAATAGAAATTGATAGTTGGGAATGCTAAATTGATATCTCAAAGTAATTTAGCTTCTTAGAAGCAGAACTGAAATCATAATTCATATGTAATTCTTACTTAGTGATATTTTCATTTAATTATGGTTATTTAAAAATTCCAGATTGAATTTTCACAGTCCAACCAGAGCAGATATTGAATTATTATGAAAGTCAATTATATATGGTAATACAATATCCCCACATGAATATTTTTATTTTTTAATTTTATGTGAAGGTTTTCCTACTGAATAACATTCAGTCTCATTTCTAGCTAAATTATAATGGTAGAATAGGCAGTTTAAGTTTCAATTTAGTATTTTTTACAGGTTCAAATGGAATTTATAACAAAATGATTGTTGAAAGTCAACAAGTAACAATTTCAGGCCACTGACCAAATATAAATCCCATGGTTCTTTCTGTAAAGCACCCCTGACCATGTCATTTTGGCAACAAAACTTTACTAAATTTTCATAGAGGCAATTCTGAATGTGATAAAATCAACTCTAAAATCATTGTCTACTAGTAAGCAATAGATATATCATGTTTACTCTTAACTCATAAATAATGTGAATGTCTAAAATTTGAAAACAACAAGAACAAGAATCTCTGACACACGGCTAAGTCAAAATGACCACAGCATGAAAGCTCTGTACATCTGATAGCCTGATGAAAGGATTCCTTTTTTTGTCACTGTCTTTTGAAAATAAATAAACCAAGTTGCTACAATAACTCTCTTTTTTAAATTGACCTGTAAGTTACTGGCAGAAAAATCAATAAATTCTAAATGAAAAATAATACTGCAATAGCCACACTCACTCAGCTTGACCTAAAAACATGTATAACAATCAATATTGTAAAGACTCTGTAGACTTGATAAAGAAAAAAAGACTAGTGCATTCACATGGAAAAGTCATTTTGCCAGCTAAACGTTCTCTACTAAAACTGAACATTGACTTTGCTTAGGTTTTAATGCATTCCTGCATCCTGAAATGCACACAGTATATTCTCAGTGTTCAAATTAATAATGTGCTAGAATGAAAGCACATATCTGCAGGCTCTTATTATACACATGTTATCTATCCTGTGTGTTTGTAGGAAAATATACTTTTCATCATTTGATGTTATAAAATTTCGTGAATTTAGTAAACTATTTCTGGAAAATTGAAAAAATTAAATTTTCATTATTAAATAGCACCCTTAATTAGTGTAGACATGCTAAAATCTTGAGTTCTGAGCTATGATTAGCAGGAGACCTACTCATAAACTTGCCTGCAAAGTTGTTAAGTCATGTCTAACTCTTTGTGTCCCTGTGGATTGTGGCCCACTAGGCTACTCTGTCCATTGATTCTCCAGGTAAAAATACTGGAGTGGGTTGCCATTTCCTTCTCCAGCGATCTTCCCAACCCAGGGATCAAACTCTAGTCTCTTACGACTCCTGCATTGGCAGGTGGGTTCTTTACAACCAGCACCATCTGTGAAGCTAGTCTCTCAGGAAATAACTATTAATAGCGGTATTTCAGATAAAAATCAAAAGATAGCCTGCTGTATTGTAAATATAAATTTATACAAATTGCACATTATATAATTCATTATCTTTAAAATTTATATTAAAACATGCTTTAAAAATTTTCATAGCCAAGATACCAAAGTTATACCTCCAAATTTAATTCTGTCACATCAGTGATTAAAAACTTGATAGTGAACAAGATAATGAATATATTTAATAAATATCTGTAATATATCTAATATATATTATAATCTATATAATTATTATAGTTAGATTTATGATATACACCATAATCTTATATATATCTAATAAATTTAGAATATTTTCTTATATGATGAAAATACAATATTATATAGTTAAATACAAGGTGGTATTGTCAATCCAACAACTATGATTGATTGGGTTCTGCTATTTCCTAGCATGTAACTTTGAGGAATTTTATTAACCTCTTTAGTTGATATCATTTGTATTAGATCTAGGAGGGCTATTAAGAATTATACCTAATGTAATTGTAAGTTCCTTGCTTTGTTATGAGTATTTAGCAAATCATAGGTACTTAGCTAAAGTTTTGTGTGTTAACGTGGAGCCTATTATTATAGAAACTTCTACCTCTTTGCCTGAGTTACTTATTGGGGACTTAGTGCAGACTTGAAGTAGAAAAGATCTTACATGGATAAATTCATCCTGTTCTCATGATCTTTCTGGAAGAAAAGGCAAATCTTAAACCTATTCTAACAGTAAAATTTTGAATGTTTTAATCAGAGCAGTATGAAGATATTATAGGAGTTGCTGATGTTACATAGACTGCTGAATAATTTTCCTGCAAAGTTGTTAAGTCATGTCTAACTCTTTGTGTCCCTGTGGATTGTGGCCCACTAGGCTACTCTGTCCATTGATTCTCCAGGTAAAAATACTGGAGTGGGTTGCCATTTCCTTCTCCAGCGATCTTCCCAACCCAGGGATCAAACTCTAGTCTCTTACGACTCCTGCATTGGCAGGTGGGTTCTTTACAACCAGCACCATCTGTGAAGCTAGTCTCTCAGGAAATAACTATTAATAGCGGTATTTCAGATAAAAATCAAAAGATAGCCTGCTGTATTGTAAATATAAATTTATACAAATTGCACATTATATAATTCATTATCTTTAAAATTTATATTAAAACATGCTTTAAAAATTTTCATAGCCAAGATACCAAAGTTATACCTCCAAATTTAATTCTGTCACATCAGTGATTAAAAACTTGATAGTGAACAAGATAATGAATATATTTAATAAATATCTGTAATATATCTAATATATATTATAATCTATATAATTATTATAGTTAGATTTATGATATACACCATAATCTTATATATATCTAATAAATTTAGAATATTTTCTTATATGATGAAAATACAATATTATATAGTTAAATACAAGGTGGTATTGTCAATCCAACAACTATGATTGATTGGGTTCTGCTATTTCCTAGCATGTAACTTTGAGGAATTTTATTAACCTCTTTAGTTGATATCATTTGTATTAGATCTAGGAGGGCTATTAAGAATTATACCTAATGTAATTGTAAGTTCCTTGCTTTGTTATGAGTATTTAGCAAATCATAGGTACTTAGCTAAAGTTTTGTGTGTTAACGTGGAGCCTATTATTATAGAAACTTCTACCTCTTTGCCTGAGTTACTTATTGGGGACTTAGTGCAGACTTGAAGTAGAAAAGATCTTACATGGATAAATTCATCCTGTTCTCATGATCTTTCTGGAAGAAAAGGCAAATCTTAAACCTATTCTAACAGTAAAATTTTGAATGTTTTAATCAGAGCAGTATGAAGATATTATAGGAGTTGCTGATGTTACATAGACTGCTGAATAATTTTCCAGAAAAGATGGATTTATTCTTGATCTACAGAAAATTGCCGTTTTGGGATCTGTAGCCATGGAGAGCCACTTGTAAGTCCCTGCACAGCAAGGGAAGGAGAATGCTTTTATAGGCCTTTATAGAAAAAAGGAAGTTGGGAGGAGGATAGTAAACAAAATCTAAGTTTATTTCACTGAGTCCCTTCCAGAGAAGAGGAGGAGAGGTTCTTCTTCCTGTTTGCAATTGTCAAAGGTCTTAAAAGATGTCTCCCAAACTATTTCATTGAAGTTTCTGCTTACTAATTTTTTTTATATCTCCCCTTTTGATCAAGATCTTTCTCTGATAGCATTGTTGGTCGAGAGTCAGATTTTCCAAGGTCAGTAGTTTTTTGTCCCTCAGTACCAAGAATCACCAAGAACAGGATTCCTTGAATTGTAATTTGGATACATAAGATAATGTAGGTAGTTTTGAAACCTTACTAATGCTTTTCCACTAATACTGATTCAGTACTGAAATCAGTAGACCAATAGTTTTTCAGGAGACCAATAGTTAAATGAATGTTCAGTGGTATAGGGGCTGCCCTGGTGGCTCAGTCAGTAAAGAATCTGCTTGCAATGCAGGAGACCATCGTTCCATCCCTGGGTAAGGAAGAGCCCCTGGAGAAGGAAATGACAACTCACTCAAGTATTCTTGTCTGAGAAATCCCAAGAACAGAGAAGCCTGGCAGGCTATAATCTGTGGGGTCACAAGAGTCAGAAATGACTTAGTGACTTATCCAGTATTGCCACCAACACAGTGGTGTGGAGTAAGAATTGTAGTTTCTCTGGTAGGATGAGGTTGTTATTTGTTTCAAACCAGAGCTTTCTCTGTTTATGAAAGGAACAATTTTAAAATTTTTCAGTGTTATTTTTTTTCCTTTTCTTAGGCCAACTTCTCAGGTTCTCTAACCAGTGTTTCTAAATTTCCATTTAGAAAAATATTCTTTTGGATCATGACAAAGGCTTAGCTAGTATTATTGGTCCTGTAAATGCAGAATTCCTTAGAAGAATATCAGCAAGGTGATTTCCTTTAACTTCCAAAGAGTTAAGTTTAGAGTGCTCTGGAGAGGAGTTTCCTGGTTGCCTAGTGGTTAGGATTCAGGCTTTTCTTCCCATCCCCCAAATGATTCAGTTTCAATCCCTGGTTGAGGAACTGAGATCCTGCAAGCTTCGTGGCATGGTCTAGGCCTTTATAGAAAAAGGAAGTTGGGAGGAGGATAGTAAACAAAATCTAAGTTTATTTCACTGAGTCCCTTCCAGAGAAGAGGAGGAGGAGGTTCTTCTTCCTGTTTGCAATTGTCAAAGGTCTTAAAAGATGTCTCCCAAACTATTTCATTGAAGTTTCTGCTTACTAATTTTTTTTATATCTCCCCTTTTGATCAAGATCTTTCTCTGATAGCATTGTTGGTCGAGAGTCAGATTTTCCAAGGTCAGTAGTTTTTTGTCCCTCAGTACCAAGAATCACCAAGAACAGGATTCCTTGAATTGTAATTTGGATACATAAGATAATGTAGGTAGTTTTGAAACCTTACTAATGCTTTTCCACTAATACTGATTCAGTACTGAAATCAGTAGACCAATAGTTTTTCAGGAGACCAATAGTTAAATGAATGTTCAGTGGTATAGGGGCTGCCCTGGTGGCTCAGTCAGTAAAGAATCTGCTTGCAATGCAGGAGACCATCGTTCCATCCCTGGGTAAGGAAGAGCCCCTGGAGAAGGAAATGACAACTCACTCAAGTATTCTTGTCTGAGAAATCCCAAGAACAGAGAAGCCTGGCAGGCTATAATCTGTGGGGTCACAAGAGTCAGAAATGACTTAGTGACTTATCCAGTATTGCCACCAACACAGTGGTGTGGAGTAAGAATTGTAGTTTCTCTGGTAGGATGAGGTTGTTATTTGTTTCAAACCAGAGCTTTCTCTGTTTATGAAAGGAACAATTTTAAAATTTTTCAGTGTTATTTTTTTTCCTTTTCTTAGGCCAACTTCTCAGGTTCTCTAACCAGTGTTTCTAAATTTCCATTTAGAAAAATATTCTTTTGGATCATGACAAAGGCTTAGCTAGTATTATTGGTCCTGTAAATGCAGAATTCCTTAGAAGAATATCAGCAAGGTGATTTCCTTTAACTTCCAAAGAGTTAAGTTTAGAGTGCTCTGGAGAGGAGTTTCCTGGTTGCCTAGTGGTTAGGATTCAGGCTTTTCTTCCCATCCCCCAAATGATTCAGTTTCAATCCCTGGTTGAGGAACTGAGATCCTGCAAGCTTCGTGGCATGGTCTAGTCCTGCAATATTAAATACCTGAAGTGGCTGGTAAAAAGTGTTACACTGAATAATTCCTGAAAATAGGGGCTGTTTTTAATTTAATCGTACCTGGAATTAAGGAAGCCAGGTTTCTTCTACAACACTCTAACACTCTAAAATCATATACTCCTCCAAAAACATATCTACCATCAGTATAAATATCAGCAGTTTTGTTATTAGCTAATGTGCGAGTTCATGCAAGAGTGTCTAATTCAGCCCGTTGGACCAAAATAACCAGAGGTAAAGATATTGTGCAGTAACATGAAAAGGAGTTGTAATAACATACCTACCACAATACCACACTGTCACCTTTTAAAAAAGAACCACCAATGAACCATGAGAGGTCAAAGCTACCCAGTGGAATTTCCTGTAGTTTATTAGGAGGAGTCAGGAGATGGTCTGTTAGCATTAAGCAGTTTTGAGGGACTTCTGGCTGGACAGAAGGAAGAAGAATTACCTGGTTAAGGTTATTATAACATAAGCTATGGGGAGGGGTAGTTAAGAAAAAGACTTCATAGGAGGTGAGGAGGCTCACTGACAAATGTTGAGTATAATGAGAATTCAAGAGATCTTCTTGTGTTTGAGGTACACAAATGGTTAAAGTAGATCCCATTATAATGTTCTTAGTGTACTTAACCAAAAGGGTAGTGACCATATCTAGAGGGCAAGGGGCTGTCCCCATACCATAGGGTCCAGTTGCTGGCTGTTATACCCTATGGGTCAGAGGTGATATCTGAGTTGTGGGGTGAGTATTCCTTCTTTTCATATACAAAAGGAAAAAGAGAATTTAAAAATTGGGATGTCCAAGGGCGAATGGATCCATCAGACTCTCCTTCAAGGCCTTGAAGTTTGCCACCTGATTTTTTTTCATAAAATTGCATGAGAGTTGTTATGGCCAAACCACTGTATATTTTACTAAACAATAAGTGAAATTTAGAGTACAATTTTAGTGATAACCAAGTAGGCTAAAAACCTTGAATTCAGTGCTTAGTTTTGGGTTTTGAAAAACTTAGGATACCATAAACTCTATCTGGAGGTAGGTGTAACCCTTATTCTAACATTTGTTGACCCAAATATCAATCAAACCTGGGTATGGACAAACTATATTTTTTCTTTAGTGAACTTATGTCCATGAAAGGCTAAAAGCTTTGGCACTGCCTTCCTGTGAAGAGGCTTGGAAAGAAGAGCAAAGCATCAGATCAGCCACAAATTGTTAAGTAGAACCTCTAGGGAGAATTTGTCATTCAAATCAGCCTTCAGGGTTTGTGAGAAATAAAGACACAGTAAAACTCTGAGGCATTACAGTCCAGGTGAATTCTTTCATCCCAAGTTAAGGCAAAAAGTTATTGCCTAGTTTCATCATCCAGAATGCTAATGAATACACTGCATAAATCAGTCAAAATAAAGAATTTACCTTTCGTTGGAATGGATATTAGCAATGTAGGAAGGTTAGAAAACAGGGTGTCATGGGATAGCACTATTAATTCTTGTTCTAAATTCTTGGATAAACCCCACCATTGACCTTTAGATTTCCTTACTGGAGAAGCAGGAGGTCTTGGACTAATAAAAGAGAAAATGAGGCATTGAGTCTTATAGTTTTCATATATGTGCTTTATGCCTTAAAGTATGCCAATACTTATATGGTATTGATTAATTCTGGCAAGAGATTTTGAGAATCCAACTTGAATTTTGATGGGTGGTGCACTGAATTTTGCCAGCATTAGGAAAGTGGTGGCTGAATCAATTAGGAAAAACAGTCAGTATTTCCAGAATCAGCTTTAGTATTGTCAGAGATGGAAAAAATAAAAGTTGTCAAAATGTCATTTAATTCACCTGGTGGGTTACTTTGACTATTGTTAGTTTCAAAGATTATTTTGCCCTTTTTGGGGAAAAACATTCCTGCATGATACTTCTCTAAGAATACTTGGCCTAAGAGTATGTATCTCAGAGAGCCTAAATAAAAGGACAAGGTTCAGAGACAACAAACTCTTGAGGATCACTGGAAATCCCCACTATTTGAACTGTTTTAGCACCCCAAGGCAAAGGTTGTTTTATAATAGTGGTGTTGAGCATCAAGAGTGACTCAGTATCAGTTAAAAATGGAAGACATTCTTCCTGAGTCTGGACCAATGTTTGTCCAAGCCAATCAAACAGGAAGATTGGAAAGAACCTTTGTAATTCCTTACAGTCTGGTCACTGAGAATTGAGGACATTGTGAAAGGGAACCATAACTTATGTACCAAATGAAAAGGCTAGCTGGACTGCCTTCCTGTGAAGAGGCTTGGAAAGAAGAGCAAAGCATCAGATCAGCCACAAATTGTTAAGTAGAACCTCTAGGGAGAATTTGTCATTCAAATCAGCCTTCAGGGTTTGTGAGAAATAAAGACACAGTAAAACTCTGAGGCATTACAGTCCAGGTGAATTCTTTCATCCCAAGTTAAGGCAAAAAGTTATTGCCTAGTTTCATCATCCGGAATGCTAATGAATACACTGCATAAATCAGTCAAAATAAAGAATTTACCTTTCGTTGGAATGGATATTAGCAATGTAGGAAGGTTAGAAAACAGGGTGTCATGGGATAGCACTATTAATTCTTGTTCTAAATTCTTGGATAAACCCCACCATTGACCTTTAGATTTCCTTACTGGAGAAGCAGGAGGTCTTGGACTAATAAAAGAGAAAATGAGGCATTGAGTCTTATAGTTTTCATATATGTGCTTTATGCCTTAAAGTATGCCAATACTTATATGGTATTGATTAATTCTGGCAAGAGATTTTGAGAATCCAACTTGAATTTTGATGGGTGGTGCACTGAATTTTGCCAGCATTAGGAAAGTGGTGGCTGAATCAATTAGGAAAAACAGTCAGTATTTCCAGAATCAGCTTTAGTATTGTCAGAGATGGAAAAAATAAAAGTTGTCAAAATGTCATTTAATTCACCTGGTGGGTTACTTTGACTATTGTTAGTTTCAAAGATTATTTTGCCCTTTTTGGGGAAAAACATTCCTGCATGATACTTCTCTAAGAATACTTGGCCTAAGAGTATGTATCTCAGAGAGCCTAAATAAAAGGACAAGGTTCAGAGACAACAAACTCTTGAGGATCACTGGAAATCCCCACTATTTGAACTGTTTTAGCACCCCAAGGCAAAGGTTGTTTTATAATAGTGGTGTTGAGCATCAAGAGTGACTCAGTATCAGTTAAAAATGGAAGACATTCTTCCTGAGTCTGGACCAATGTTTGTCCAAGCCAATCAAACAGGAAGATTGGAAAGAACCTTTGTAATTCCTTACAGTCTGGTCACTGAGAATTGGAGGGACATTGTAAAGTCTAGCCAATGGGCTTCAAGGTGCTGAAAGCATTTAAATTTGTAACAATCTGAGGGGGGAGCCAAGATGGCAGAGGAATGAGGGGAAGATTTCACCAGCTCCCCAATAGAATCACCAAAACTAAACAAGAAATGAACCACCACCAACAAAACAGCCGCTAGACGACAGAAGAATTCCATAGGTCCACGAGAGTAGAAGAGTGAACAGCCAGAACTTTCCCGGAACTATGGTTCTAAGAATCCTCTATCCTAACCCCCACTCCGGTTCACACCTACAGAGAGCGCGCCAGCAAGTGCCCTAAAAGGGGGCCTAAGCGGAGCCTCGGGGGAGAGAGAGCAGTGATCAGCATGAAAACTCCAAAATCCGCCTGGATCGCCCGCAGAAATTAAGACATTGCAAAGATAGGATACTGGAGCAGGACCAGACGGAACGCAATTGGAGTGCTGCCTAGCAACCTGGAGCCAGGAGGGAGTGCCCAGTGTGAAAATCGCGCCGCTCGGCTGGGCGAAAAAACGCGATTTTCCGCCTGGCACTGGGTGAGTTCAAACATTCCTAGTGGGGGACTAGCTGAAGGGGAGGTTGCCCACGGATTGCTGACCAGGGACCTGGCTCGAGCCAGACGGGGAAGCTTGTGCCTGCCTTTGGGACTTGGACACATAACTGGCAGTGCTCGCGCGCCAGTGGCAGAGGAGCCCGTGCACCACCATAGCTACACCCGCAGCGGAGGAAGCTGGGAGAAGGGCAGGTATTGGAGGCTACCAACGGGTGCGCGGCAGAGCCAGGACGCCCCCGCCCAACAAGCGATTGTGAGCCCGCCGCGGCCCCACGCCCAACGGACTGGGATCAGCCTGCCATCCCAGCCAGCACCTGAGCTTGCAGACCGGTGCCATAAGGAAAGGCTACATCATCAAGACAACACCATTGAGAGCAGATTGGCTTCCACCAGATAGATGAGAGGATAAAAACCAGGGACACTATTTAGCTTTTTTGTTTATCTGTTGCAGACGGTTCTGTTTATTATTTTGATTGGTCAGGTTTAGGTTTTTATTTTTTTATTTTTTTTTCTCTTTTGTCTCTTCTTATTAAGTTTCTCTTCCCTTTTTAATTTTTAATTTCTTTTTTTTTGATTTTTAATTATTATTATTATTTGTTTAAATTTTAATTCTTGGAAACTTCTAATTTTCTTTCCTCTTTGCCTCTTTGCTTCCTCCCTCTATGTTCTAAATGTAAAACTTTCTCCTATCTAACACTCTCCTCTAAATAAATATTTCCTACATTCCTGTTTCCACTATTCTCTTCCAGCTGCACTAAACAATACAACACACTAATCTTGGCTACATAACCCTATAAAATCCTTCCAAGACTAATCTATTCCTTCTCATTACCCATACACTCTCCTCCTCCTCACCCCCAATGCATGTCTTAGTTAAAAATTGCTTTCAATGAAATAGTCCAAGCCAGGACCTTGCCCAGGATCTATTTTTCCAGGCACTATTTTAATTAATTCAGAGCTTAACAGGCAAGTACCATCTTTGACTGTGTCAGTTGCCAGGAAAATTTCCTATGTATTGTCACTGCAAGACTGGTTAGATGTGGTTATTGTTGTGTATGTATGTATATCTTATGACTATGTTAGAAAATATCTGCATGCTTTTATGACTGTCACCCATCAGGGACACACCTCTTGTTCCTCAGATGCTAGTATTTGAACTAATATCACGGAACACCATAGCAAACCAGACATAGAGCCTATACCCCCTGACCAATCATCAAACCAAGGATCCTCAAAGTGGAAGCCCTGATTCCAAGACCCCACACTATCAAAGAACACACAACACTAGAGATTGTTCACCTGTAAACAAGACCTAACACCACCCAAGACACAAACAATTGAACTGTTCTAGAAGGACAGAAACCCAAAAGAGGGGAGAATTCAACCAAGAAGGCTGGTGGGGGGAAAAGAACTCCGTACACACAGACACCCACAAAGAAACAAAAACTAACCTAATACTGAAATGACAAAGAAACACTGCACAAATGAAGGACCAAGCTAGAGAATCACAGCTTCAAATGACAGAGGAGGAGATAGACAAACTATCTGAAAGACAATTCAGAAAAACTATACTAATGAGGATGCAAAACACAGAAGACAGAATGTTAGAGGAAATTAGTGCACTGAGAAAAGACATGCAGAAAATGAAAAATTAGCAGATAGAGACCATCAACTCAATTGCTGAACTCAAAAATACTATAGAAGGTCTCACCAGTAGAGTATCAGAGGCAGAAGAATGGATAAGTGAGCTCGAAGACAAAATGGTGGAAATAACTGGTGAGGAACAGAACAAAGCCGAAAGAATTAAAATAACTGAGGATAGCATCAGAGACTTATGGGACCATATCAAATGCACTAACATTAGAATTATAGGAGTTCCAGAGGAAGAAGAGGGAAAGAAAGGCTGTGAAAAAAAATTCTTGAAGAGGTTATAGTTGAAAACTTCCCCAACATGGGAAAGGAAATAGTCAACCAAGTCCAGGAATCACAAAGATTTCCATACAGGAGAAACCCCAGAAGAAACACACCAAGGCACATTCTAATCAAACTAACATAGACTAAATATAAAGACAGATTACTAAAAGCAGCTAGGAGCAAACAACAAATAACATATAAAGGAAACCCCATACGTCTAACAGTGGATCTTTCAACAAAAACCCTGCAGGCCAGAAGAGAATGGCAAGACACATTTAAATGGCTAAAAGAGAATAACCTCCAACCAAGATTTCTCTACTCAGCAAGAATCTCATTCAGAATCGATGGAGAAGTCAAAAGCTTCTCAGACAGACAAAAACTAAAAGAATTCTGTACCACAAAACCAGCCCTACACAAGTGCTAAAGGGCCTGATATAGCCAATAAACACAAGAGTAGAAGAAGTCCTACAAATCAAACCCCAAACTTCTAAGTAGATGACAATAGGAACATTTGCATCAATAATTACTTTGAATGTAAATGGATTACATGCTCCAACCAAACGACACAGGCTAGCTGAATGGATCAAGAAACATGACCCATATATATGCTGTTTACAAGAGACCCACTTCAGACCTAGAGACACTGATAGATGGAAAGTGAGAGGCTAGAAAAAGATATTCCATGCAAATGGAAATCAAAAGAAAGCTGGAGTAGCAATCCTCATATCAGACAAAATAGATTTTAAAGTAAAGAAGATTCTAAGAGACACGGCAGGTCACTACATCATGATTAAGGGATCCATCCAGGAGGAAGACATAACACTCATGAATATCTACACACCCAACACAGGGGCACCTCAATACATAAGACAGGTACTTTCAGACATAAAAGAAAATATCAACAAAAACACAATAATAGTAGGAGACTTTAACACTCCCCTCAAACCAATAGATAGATCATCCAAACAGAATATTAATAAAGAAACACAAGCCTTAAATGCCACACTAGAAAAGATGGACCTCATCGATATCTTTAGGACGTTCCATCCAAAAGCAGAAGAATACATTTTCTTAAGTGCTCACAGAACATTCTCCAGGATAGACCACATCTTGGCCAAAAATCAAACTTCAGTCAATTCAAGAAATCTGAAATTATATCAACCATCTTCTCGGACCACAATGCAATGAGACTAGAGATAAACTACCGGGAAAAAAAACTGCTAAAAATACAAACACATGGCGATTAAACAACACATACCTAAAAAATCAACTGATTACAGAGGAAATCAAAGGAGAAATTAAAAAATTCCTAGAAGAAAATGACAGAGAACATTGGATACCGCAAAAGCAGTTCTAAGAGGGAAATTTATAGCAATACAATCTCACCTCAAGAAACTAGGAAAATATGAAGCAGATGACCTAACCCTCCACTTAAAACAATTGGAGAAAGAAGAACAAAAACATCCCAAAACCAGCAGAAGATGAGAAATTACAAAGACTAGAGCAAAAAGGAAGAAAAAGAAAAAAAAAATATCTAAAGGGCCTGATATAGCCAATAAACACAAGAGTAGAAGAAGTCCTACAAATCAAACCCCAAACTTCTAAGTAGATGACAATAGGAACATTTGCATCAATAATTACTTTGAATGTAAATGGATTACATGCTCCAACCAAACGACACAGGCTAGCTGAATGGATCAAGAAACATGACCCATATATATGCTGTTTACAAGAGACCCACTTCAGACCTAGAGACACTGATAGATGGAAAGTGAGAGGCTAGAAAAAGATATTCCATGCAAATGGAAATCAAAAGAAAGCTGGAGTAGCAATCCTCATATCAGACAAAATAGATTTTAAAGTAAAGAAGATTCTAAGAGACACGGCAGGTCACTACATCATGATTAAGGGATCCATCCAGGAGGAAGACATAACACTCATGAATATCTACACACCCAACACAGGGGCACCTCAATACATAAGACAGGTACTTTCAGACATAAAAGAAAATATCAACAAAAACACAATAATAGTAGGAGACTTTAACACTCCCCTCAAACCAATAGATAGATCATCCAAACAGAATATTAATAAAGAAACACAAGCCTTAAATGCCACACTAGAAAAGATGGACCTCATCGATATCTTTAGGACGTTCCATCCAAAAGCAGAAGAATACATTTTCTTAAGTGCTCACAGAACATTCTCCAGGATAGACCACATCTTGGCCAAAAATCAAACTTCAGTCAATTCAAGAAATCTGAAATTATATCAACCATCTTCTCGGACCACAATGCAATGAGACTAGAGATAAACTACCGGGAAAAAAAACTGCTAAAAATACAAACACATGGCGATTAAACAACACATACCTAAAAAATCAACTGATTACAGAGGAAATCAAAGGAGAAATTAAAAAATTCCTAGAAGAAAATGACAGAGAACATTGGATACCGCAAAAGCAGTTCTAAGAGGGAAATTTATAGCAATACAATCTCACCTCAAGAAACTAGGAAAATATGAAGCAGATGACCTAACCCTCCACTTAAAACAATTGGAGAAAGAAGAACAAAAACATCCCAAAACCAGCAGAAGATGAGAAATTACAAAGACTAGAGCAGAAATAAATGAGAAAGAAATGAAAGAAATAATAGTAAAAATAAATAAAACATAAAGCTGGTTCATCAAAAAGGTAAACAAAATTGACAGGCCACTGGCCAAACTCATCAAGAAAAAGAGAGAGAAGAACCAGATTAACAAAATCAAAAATGAAAAAGGAGAGAATACAACAGAGAATGCAGAAATCCAAAGGATTCGAAGGGACTATTATGAGCAACTCTATGGCAACAAACTGGACAACCTGGAAGAAATGGACAGTTTCTTGAGGAAGATTAATCTCCCAAGACTGAGCCAGGAAGAAACAGAAACTTTGAACAACTCAATCAGAAGATCAGAAATCGAATCTGTGATTAAAAATCTACCCAAAAATAAAAGCCCAGGGCCAGGGCTTCCCCTGGTGGTCCAGTGGGTAAGGACACCGCCTTGCAGTGCAAGGGGCGCCGGTTCGAGCCCTGGCCTGGGACGATCCCACGTGCCGCGGAGTGGCTGGACTGATGTGTCCAATTGCTGAGCCGGAGCTCTGGAGCGCATGCACCCAGAGCCGGCGCTCTGCAACGACAAATGCCACCACGATGGGAGGCCCACAGGAGCCAAAGAACAAAGCCGGATGAACATAGAGAAACTAAAGACCAATAGAAGTGGCCCACCCATCCCGCTCCCTCCCCAACCCGACCCCCGCCCAAAATAAAAATAAGTAAATCTTTAAAAAAAAAAAAGCCCAGGACCAGATGGCTTCACAGGTAAATTCTACCAAACATTTAAAGAAGAGCTAATGCCTGTCCTTCTAAAACTCTTCCAAAAAATTGCACAGGAAGGAGAACTTCCAAACACATTCTACGAGGCCACCATCACCCTGATACCCAAAGAAGGCAAAGACAACACATAAAAGGAAAATTACAGAGCAGTTTCTCTGATGAACTTAGATACCATGATCCTCCACAAAATCCTAGCAAACAGAATTCAACAACACATCAAAAAACTCATACATCATGATCAAGTCAGGTTCATTCCAGGCATGCAAGGATTCTTCAACATCTGCAAATCAATCAACATGATACACCATATCAACAAACGGAGAGACGGAAATCAGATGATCATCTCAATTGATGCAGAAAAATCCTTTGATAAAATCCAACAACCATTTATAGTAAAATAAAAAACTCTTCAGAAAATGGGCATAGAAGGAACCTATCTCAACATAGTGAAAGCCATATATGAGAAGCCCACAGTGAACATTATCCTCAACGATGAAAAACTGAAAGCATTCACTCTAAGATCAGGAACAAGACAGGAGTGTCCACTTTCACCACTACTATTCAACATAATCCTGGAAGTTCTAGCAATAGCAATAAGAGAAGAGAAAGAAATCACAGGAATCCAGATTGAAAAGGAAGAAGTCAAGCTCCCTCTTTTTCCAGACGACATGATATTATACACAGAAAATCCCAAAGACACTATTACAAAGCTACTAGAGCTAATCAACGAATTCAGCAAAGTCACAGGATGAAAAGTCAACACACAGAAATCACTGGCATTCCTATACACAAAAAATGAAAAATCAGAAAACGAAATCAAAGAGGCAGTCCCCTTCACCAGTGCAACCAAAAGAATCAAATACCTAGGAATAAACCTACCCAAAGAAACAAAAGAATTGTACACAGAAAATTACAAGACACTCATGAGAGACATTAAAGAAAACTGAAATAGATGGAGAGATATTCCATGTTCCTGGGTCAGAAGAATCAATATTGTGAAAATGACCATACTACCAAATATCATCTACAGATTCAAAGCAATACCTATCCAACTACCATTGACATCTTTCACAGAACTAGACCAAAGAATAACACAGTTCATATGGAAACACAAAAGACCTCGAATAGCCAAAGCAATCCTGAGGAAGAAGAATGGAGCTGGAGGGATCAGCCTCCCCAACTTCAGACTCTACTACAAAGCAACAGTCCTCAAGACAGTATGGTACTGGCACAAAAACAGAAATATCGACCAATGGAACAAGATAGAGAACCCAGAGATAAACCCATGCACCTATGGGTACCTTATTTTTGATAAAGGAGGTGAAACTATAAAATGGGACAAAGACAGCCTCTTCAACAACTGGTGCCGGGAAAATTGGACAGCTACCTGCAAAAAAATGAAGTTGGAACATTCCCTGACCCCATTCACAAAGATCAACTCAAAATGGATTAAAGACCTAAATGTAAGGCCAGAAACCCTCAAACTCTTAGAGGAGAATATAGGCAAAACCCTCAAGAACATAAATCAAAGCAAGATCTTCTCTGACCCACCTACTAAAATAGCGGAACTGAAAAGAAAAATGAACATGTTGGACCTCATGAAACTTAAAAGCTTTTGAACAGCAAAAGAAATTACAAAAAAAGCTGAACAGACACCCTACAGAGTGGGAGAAAATCATAGCAATTGAAACAACAGACAAAGAATTAATCTCCAAAATCTACAAGCAACTCAGACCACTCAGCACAGGAAAAACGAACAGCCCAATCAAAAAATGGGAAGAAAATCTAAAGAGACGCCTCTCCAAAGAGGACTTACAGATGGCCCAAAAGCACATGAAACGATGTCCAACCTCTCTTATTATTAGAGAAATGCAAATTAAAACTACAATGAGATACCACCTCACACCCCTCAGAATGGCCATCATCAAAAAATCTGCAGACACTAAATGCTGGAGAGGGTGCGGAGAAAAGGGAACCCTCTTGCATTGCTGCTGGAAATGTCAATTGTATGGAAGACAGTATGGAGATTTCTTAAAAAACTAAAAATAGAAGCACTCTATGACCCAGCAATCCCACTCTTAGGCTTATATCCTGATGAAATCAAAACTGAAAGAAGCACCTGTACCCCAATGTTCATTGCAGCTCTCTATACAATAACCAGAACATGGAAGTGACCTAGATGCCCATCGGCGAATGAATGGATACAGAAGCCCTGGTACATATATACAATGGAATACTACTCAGCTGTTAAAAAAAATGCAGAAGACTCAGTCCTAATGAAGTGGCTGGCTCTAGAACCTATCATAAAAAGTGAAGTAAGTCAAAAAGAGAAAGACAAATACAGTATACTGACACATATATATGGAATCTAGTAAGATAGTCTTGATAACACACGCAGGGAACTCATGGAAAGACAGACAGCATAGGCATAGGGACATTGTGAGGAAGAAATAGGGAGGGGGAAGCATGGAGGGAGTAACATGGAAACCTATACTGTTATGTGTGGAAAAGATAGCTATTGTCATTGTGCTAAGGATATAGGCATGCTTACAATGGCTTGGGGCGATGGTCTGGAGGGGTGGGATGGGGAGAACTGGGGGTGGGGTCCATGGATATGCATATGACTGATCTGGGAACATACATGTCTGCGAACAACAAAACTCTTTGAAACCTTTAAAATAAAGAATTAAAAAAAAATAATTGTAACAATCCCTTTCCCAATGCCTGGCTGTTTGCAATAACAGCAGAAACTAGGAGAGTTTTGATTTTGTTTAGGAACCTCTATTTATTTTAGTTGAACGTTACAAATTTTGATAGTCTTTCTTGGAAATGACTCATCTGTAAGAGAATGATTTACTTGGTTAACTAAATCTAGAGTGGGCATCCTAGTCCTTCTCCCTAAAGTCCTTCCCCTATAGGTAGATACAAAATGTCCAACCTCTCTTATTATTAGAGAAATGCAAATTAAAACTACAATGAGATACCACCTCACACCCCTCAGAATGGCCATCATCAAAAAATCTGCAGACACTAAATGCTGGAGAGGGTGCGGAGAAAAGGGAACCCTCTTGCATTGCTGCTGGAAATGTCAATTGTATGGAAGACAGTATGGAGATTTCTTAAAAAACTAAAAATAGAAGCACTCTATGACCCAGCAATCCCACTCTTAGGCTTATATCCTGATGAAATCAAAACTGAAAGAAGCACCTGTACCCCAATGTTCATTGCAGCTCTCTATACAATAACCAGAACATGGAAGTGACCTAGATGCCCATCGGCGAATGAATGGATACAGAAGCCCTGGTACATATATACAATGGAATACTACTCAGCTGTTAAAAAAAATGCAGAAGACTCAGTCCTAATGAAGTGGCTGGCTCTAGAACCTATCATAAAAAGTGAAGTAAGTCAAAAAGAGAAAGACAAATACAGTATACTGACACATATATATGGAATCTAGTAAGATAGTCTTGATAACACACGCAGGGAACTCATGGAAAGACAGACAGCATAGGCATAGGGACATTGTGAGGAAGAAATAGGGAGGGGGAAGCATGGAGGGAGTAACATGGAAACCTATACTGTTATGTGTGGAAAAGATAGCTATTGTCATTGTGCTAAGGATATAGGCATGCTTACAATGGCTTGGGGCGATGGTCTGGGGGGGTGGGATGGGGAGAACTGGGGGGGGGTGGGGTCCATGGATATGCATATGACTGATCTGGGAACATACATGTCTGCGAACAACAAAACTCTTTGAAACCTTTAAAATAAAGAATTAAAAAAAAATAATTGTAACAATCCCTTTCCCAATGCCTGGCTGTTTGCAATAACAGCAGAAACTAGGAGAGTTTTGATTTTGTTTAGGAACCTCTATTTATTTTAGTTGAACGTTACAAATTTTGATAGTCTTTCTTGGAAATGACTCATCTGTAAGAGAATGATTTACTTGGTTAACTAAATCTAGAGTGGGCATCCTAGTCCTTCTCCCTAGAAGGGAATGGTCCATTAATAAACGAATAAAAGCTACCAGAGTGTAATCAACATCTGAAGGAGTACTAGGATATTATTTAAGAATAACATCAGTTGTAATCATTATGAACAATTTCATATAGATTTCTGTGTACAAATCTGAATTTTATTCCAAGCAACAGGCTTTGGAAAGGCCCTAGGAATTGTTCAGTTGTTGTCCAAGCTTAAATATATACTAGTTAGTGGGCTGCCCTCCCAGTTGTAATTCTAGAAACTTTTCAGTGTTTATTCAGCAGTTGTCATTCAGAGCTATGCTTGGTCTTCAGTGATAAGTATACTCACTAGCTGATAATCAGCTGATACAATAAGTCAGAGAAGTGAGGTTGATAGGTTTGATTGACTTTTTAATTCTTTAGCAAATCTGTGAGGTTCTTTGATTATTTCAGGAAAATCTTTGACTATGGCTCACAGTTCAGCTTCAGTTCATGGATACAGTGTGTCTAGCCTCTGGATCCTCAGAAGACATAATTTTTTAGCTTTCTAATATGTTCAGAGGAAGAGGAGTAAGTAGAGTTTCAGAGAAAGGGGTAGTTTTTGAGAGAATTAGTGTGGGGAATTGAAGGCGTCGTTGACATAGAAAGGAAGGAGAAAGTTGGCAGTGAAAGCAGAGTCTGGCCAGAAGGAGCTGAGAGAGATAAGGTGATGCCAGAGGCATATCCTGAGACACAGAAGCCAAGGAAGAAGACCCTGGGTCCTAGGGACCCATTTTGCCTTACATTATTTTCTTCCCTCAGTTAATCGTCAAATCTTGTTGGTCCATGACAACTGATCTGGGAACATACATGTCTGTGAACAACAAAACTCTTTGAAACCTTTAAAATAAAGAATTAAAAAAAAATAATTGTAACAATCCCTTTCCCAATGCCTGGCTGTTTGCAATAACAGCAGAAACTAGGAGAGTTTTGATTTTGTTTAGGAACCTCTATTTATTTTAGTTGAACGTTACAAATTTTGATAGTCTTTCTTGGAAATGACTCATCTGTAAGAGAATGATTTACTTGGTTAACTAAATCTAGAGTGGGCATCCTAGTCCTTCTCCCTAGAAGGGAATGGTCCATTAATAAACGAATAAAAGCTACCAGAGTGTAATCAACATCTGAAGGAGTACTAGGATATTATTTAAGAATAACATCAGTTGTAATCATTATGAACAATTTCATATAGATTTCTGTGTACAAATCTGAATTTTATTCCAAGCAACAGGCTTTGGAAAGGCCCTAGGAATTGTTCAGTTGTTGTCCAAGCTTAAATATATACTAGTTAGTGGGCTGCCCTCCCAGTTGTAATTCTAGAAACTTTTCAGTGTTTATTCAGCAGTTGTCATTCAGAGCTATGCTTGGTCTTCAGTGATAAGTATACTCACTAGCTGATAATCAGCTGATACAATAAGTCAGAGAAGTGAGGTTGATAGGTTTGATTGACTTTTTAATTCTTTAGCAAATCTGTGAGGTTCTTTGATTATTTCAGGAAAATCTTTGACTATGGCTCACAGTTCAGCTTCAGTTCATGGATACAGTGTGTCTAGCCTCTGGATCCTCAGAAGACATAATTTTTTAGCTTTCTAATATGTTCAGAGGAAGAGGAGTAAGTAGAGTTTCAGAGAAAGGGGTAGTTTTTGAGAGAATTAGTGTGGGGAATTGAAGGCGTCGTTGACATAGAAAGGAAGGAGAAAGTTGGCAGTGAAAGCAGAGTCTGGCCAGAAGGAGCTGAGAGAGATAAGGTGATGCCAGAGGCATATCCTGAGACACAGAAGCCAAGGAAGAAGACCCTGGGTCCTAGGGACCCATTTTGCCTTTACATTATTTTTCTTCCCTCAGTTAATCGTCAAATCTTGTTTTGGAGAGTGGCAACTTTACATTCTTGATAACATTGGGAAGCCTCAAATACCAACTGAAATAAGCTTTTCACTCAGTTCTGTAAATGTTTATACTAGTGTAGTCCATTTTGGTTTTAAGGGAATTGAGTGTGGGGATTTCAGAAATTCTCCATAATGGCCATTGGTATTCTAACTAAATTGCCTTTAGTGAGGTTCCTTCCTTTAATTAGAGATGTGCATAGGAAGGACAGATGTTGTTTAACATAAAACCAGCTGGAGTCCCTGCAGAGGGGACACCCTCAAGAATAACCTCACCTTTTCTCAGAAGTTTTCTCTCAAGAGTGAAGTACAAATTTCAAACAGTCAAATGGCTCATAACATAAGTGCCTTGCAGATGATTTGGGCTGAGCCAAAATTAGTCATTCTTAAAAACCAACTTGGTCCCAGGGGAGCTAGACCTAAGATATTTTAGCCAATCTCTGGAGGGTAGCCCTTATTATGGCGTAGCCTAGAGATAAAAAATTGGCAATTTCAAATGAAGCAGCTTCTTCCAGAAGTTACTAGACTTATGACTTTTTCAGCCAGTTTTGGCTGAAAGTCTGATGTAAAAATCAGAGCTAAAAGTTTTAAAAATACCACTGTATAGACAGAACTTCTATGGATTGGACTGTTACAGAGTTAAGCTCACTCTGCTCACCCCATGACAAGTCATTGAATTCGAAAGATGAGGTGTTGAGGCAAGGAAAACAACTTTATTTGGAAACCAGCTGACCAAGAAGATGACAGACTAGTGCCTCAGAAAAACCATCTTATTAGGGTTTGGATGACAGATTATTTTATGGATCAGAGATGAGGGGAGGTGAGGAAGCAAAGCAAAAAGGCCATTAATCTTGCAAACATCTCTTAAATGGCAAGCCTCAGGCCAGGGAAGTGTTAACTTCTCACTTCCTGCCATCTACAGGTGGAAAGGATTCTTGAAGTATTTTACTTTAACAACAGGTCAGTAGTTAAGCTATCCTTGAGACACAGAAGCCAAGGAAGAAGACCCTGGGTCCTAGGGACCCATTTTGCCTTACATTATTTTCTTCCCTCAGTTAATCGTCAAATCTTGTTTTGGAGAGTGGCAACTTTACATTCTTGATAACATTGGGAAGCCTCAAATACCAACTGAAATAAGCTTTTCACTCAGTTCTGTAAATGTTTATACTAGTGTAGTCCATTTTGGTTTTAAGGGAATTGAGTGTGGGGATTTCAGAAATTCTCCATAATGGCCATTGGTATTCTAACTAAATTGCCTTTAGTGAGGTTCCTTCCTTTAATTAGAGATGTGCATAGGAAGGACAGATGTTGTTTAACATAAAACCAGCTGGAGTCCCTGCAGAGGGGACACCCTCAAGAATAACCTCACCTTTTCTCAGAAGTTTTCTCTCAAGAGTGAAGTACAAATTTCAAACAGTCAAATGGCTCATAACATAAGTGCCTTGCAGATGATTTGGGCTGAGCCAAAATTAGTCATTCTTAAAAACCAACTTGGTCCCAGGGGAGCTAGACCTAAGATATTTTAGCCAATCTCTGGAGGGTAGCCCTTATTATGGCGTAGCCTAGAGATAAAAAATTGGCAATTTCAAATGAAGCAGCTTCTTCCAGAAGTTACTAGACTTATGACTTTTTCAGCCAGTTTTGGCTGAAAGTCTGATGTAAAAATCAGAGCTAAAAGTTTTAAAAATACCACTGTATAGACAGAACTTCTATGGATTGGACTGTTACAGAGTTAAGCTCACTCTGCTCACCCCATGACAAGTCATTGAATTCGAAAGATGAGGTGTTGAGGCAAGGAAAACAACTTTATTTGGAAACCAGCTGACCAAGAAGATGACAGACTAGTGCCTCAGAAAAACCATCTTATTAGGGTTTGGATGACAGATTATTTTATGGATCAGAGATGAGGGGAGGTGAGGAAGCAAAGCAAAAAGGCCATTAATCTTGCAAACATCTCTTAAATGGCAAGCCTCAGGCCAGGGAAGTGTTAACTTCTCACTTCCTGCCATCTACAGGTGGAAAGGATTCTTGAGCAAAGGTATTTTACTTTAACACTCAGGCAGAGGGCCAGAGTCCTCGAGGCAGGCCATTAAGCAAGTTTATGATAATAGCAACGGAAAGCAAGTCAAAGAAACATTTTGCTACATAGAACCAGAATTGATTTTCTCCCTTCAACAGGGCCAAGAAGTGAAAAACTTTTTAATGTCGCCAAAATGATTTCAATCTACAGTGTATTTGTTGTTTAGTCTCTCAGTCATGTCCAACTCTTTGCAACTCCATGGACTGCCTCCTGCACACCAGGCTTCCTCGTCATTCACCATCTCTCAGACCTTCCTCAAAATCATGTCCATTGACGCCATCCAACAATCTCATCCTCTGTTGTCCCCTTTGCCTCCAATCCTCAATCTTTCCCAGCACTAGTATCTTTTCTAATGAGTTTTCTCTTCCCATCAAGTGGCCAAACATTGGAGCTTCAGCTTCAGCATCAGTCGCTCCAATGAATATTAGGGTCGATTTCCTTTAGGATTGACTAACTTGATCTCCTTGCTGTCCAAGGGATTCTCAAGAGTCTTCTCCAGAACCACAATTCAAAAGCATCAATTCTGCTTTGTCTTCATTATGGTACATCTCTCACATCCATACATGATTACTGGAAAAAACACAATTTTGTCTATATGGATCTTTGCCGGCAAAGTGATATTTCTGCCTTTATTTTTTTTCTGGAGGTGGGGGGCAGGTTGGGGAGGGAGGGGGCAGGTGGGCCACTTCTATTGGTCCTTCATTTATCTATTTTCATCCATCTTTGTTCTTTGTCCCGTGTGGGACTCCACCCCATGACAAGTCATTGAATTCGAAAGATGAGGTGTTGAGGCAAGGAAAACAACTTTATTTGGAAACCAGCTGACCAAGAAGATGACAGACTAGTGCCTCAGAAAAACCATCTTATTAGGGTTTGGATGACAGATTATTTTATGGATCAGAGATGAGGGGAGGTGAGGAAGCAAAGCAAAAAGGCCATTAATCTTGCAAACATCTCTTAAATGGCAAGCCTCAGGCCAGGGAAGTGTTAACTTCTCACTTCCTGCCATCTACAGGTGGAAAGGATTCTTGAGCAAAGGTATTTTACTTTAACACTCAGGCAGAGGGCCAGAGTCCTCGAGGCAGGCCATTAAGCAAGTTTATGATAATAGCAACGGAAAGCAAGTCAAAGAAACATTTTGCTACATAGAACCAGAATTGATTTTCTCCCTTCAACAGGGCCAAGAAGTGAAAAACTTTTTAATGTCGCCAAAATGATTTCAATCTACAGTGTATTTGTTGTTTAGTCTCTCAGTCATGTCCAACTCTTTGCAACTCCATGGACTGCCTCCTGCACACCAGGCTTCCTCGTCATTCACCATCTCTCAGACCTTCCTCAAAATCATGTCCATTGACGCCATCCAACAATCTCATCCTCTGTTGTCCCCTTTGCCTCCAATCCTCAATCTTTCCCAGCACTAGTATCTTTTCTAATGAGTTTTCTCTTCCCATCAAGTGGCCAAACATTGGAGCTTCAGCTTCAGCATCAGTCGCTCCAATGAATATTAGGGTCGATTTCCTTTAGGATTGACTAACTTGATCTCCTTGCTGTCCAAGGGATTCTCAAGAGTCTTCTCCAGAACCACAATTCAAAAGCATCAATTCTGCTTTGTCTTCATTATGGTACATCTCTCACATCCATACATGATTACTGGAAAAAACACAATTTTGTCTATATGGATCTTTGCCGGCAAAGTGATATTTCTGCCTTTATTTTTTTTCTGGAGGTGGGGGGCAGGTTGGGGAGGGAGGGGGCAGGTGGGCCACTTCTATTGGTCCTTCATTTATCTATTTTCATCCATCTTTGTTCTTTGTCCCGTGTGGGACTCCCATCGCGGTGGCCTCTGTTGTCGCAGTGCACTTGGGCGCATGCGCTCCAGAGCTCCGGCTCGATAATTGGACACATCGGTCCAGCTGCTCCGTGGCATGTGGGATCTTCCCAGGCCAGGGGTCGAACCGGCGTCTCTTGCACTGCAAGGTGGTGTCCTTACCCACTGGACCACCAGGGAAGCCCTCTGCTTTTTAATATGCTAATTTTGTCATAGTATTCCTTCCAAGCTGCAAGAATTTTTTAATTTCATGACTGCAATCACCATCCACACTGGTTTTGGAGTTCAAGAAAATAAAGTCTGTCACTATTACCATTTTTTTCCAAATCTATTTGTCATGAAGTGATGTGGCTGGATGCAATGATCTTAGTTTTTTGAATGCTGAGTTTTAAACCAACTTTTTCACTCTCTTTCACCTTCATCAAAAGGCTCTTTAGTTCCTCTTTGCTTTCTGCAGTTAGCGTCGTATCATCTGAATATCTGAGTTTATTGATATTTCCCCCAATATCTTGATTCCAATTTGAGCTTCAGCCAGCCAGCATTTCCCATGATGTATTCTGCATATTAGTTAAATATGCAGCGTGACAGTAAACAGCCTTCACGTATATTCCTTTCCCAATTTGGAACCAGTCTGTTGTTCTCTATCCAATTCTAACTGTTTCTTCTTGAGGTGCATCCAGGGTTCTCATGGAAGCAGGTCAGGCGGTTTGGTATTCCCATCTCTTTAAGAATTTTCCAGTTTGTTGTGATGCACACAGTCAAAGGCTTTAGTGTAGTCAATGAACCAGAAAGTAGATGTTTTTCTGAAAGTGCCTTGTTTTTTTCTATGATCCAATGACTATTGGCAATCTGATCTCTGGTTCTTCTGCCTTTTCTAAACCCAGCTTATACATCTGATCCACACTGTGTTGAAGCCTAGCTGGAAAGATTTTGTGTATTACCTTGCTGTCATGTGAAATGAGTGCACTGTACAGCTAATTTTTAAAACCACTGAGTTAGAGAAATGAAAATATAAAATTTTAAATAAACTATTTCAGAAGTATAGAATATAGAATAGAGATAGAGTGTTCTAGACAAGGGGACACAAATTTTAATTTTTTTGATAAAATTATTTCAACTATAAAATAATCATTAATCAAATAAATGTAAGCTCTCTTTTGTCACATTTGTGACTCCTAACACCCTTATATCTTTTCCATTATGACACCATTTCATGTATCTTCAATATACTATTTTCTTTCTACTAGACACAATGAATTGTTAATGTTCTTTAGTTAGGCCTTAAAAAACAAAAAAAAATACATCACAGGTATGAACAATGTATGCTTTCAAAGTAAAACACTGTTTTTAATATGCTAATTTTGTCATAGTATTCCTTCAAGCTGCAAGAATTTTTTAATTTCATGACTGCAATCACCATCCACACTGGTTTTGGAGTTCAAGAAAATAAAGTCTGTCACTATTACCATTTTTTTCCAAATCTATTTGTCATGAAGTGATGTGGCTGGATGCAATGATCTTAGTTTTTTGAATGCTGAGTTTTAAACCAACTTTTTCACTCTCTTTCACCTTCATCAAAAGGCTCTTTAGTTCCTCTTTGCTTTCTGCAGTTAGCGTCGTATCATCTGAATATCTGAGTTTATTGATATTTCCCCCAATATCTTGATTCCAATTTGAGCTTCAGCCAGCCAGCATTTCCCATGATGTATTCTGCATATTAGTTAAATATGCAGCGTGACAGTAAACAGCCTTCACGTATATTCCTTTCCCAATTTGGAACCAGTCTGTTGTTCTCTATCCAATTCTAACTGTTTCTTCTTGAGGTGCATCCAGGGTTCTCATGGAAGCAGGTCAGGCGGTTTGGTATTCCCATCTCTTTAAGAATTTTCCAGTTTGTTGTGATGCACACAGTCAAAGGCTTTAGTGTAGTCAATGAACCAGAAAGTAGATGTTTTTCTGAAAGTGCCTTGTTTTTTTCTATGATCCAATGACTATTGGCAATCTGATCTCTGGTTCTTCTGCCTTTTCTAAACCCAGCTTATACATCTGATCCACACTGTGTTGAAGCCTAGCTGGAAAGATTTTGTGTATTACCTTGCTGTCATGTGAAATGAGTGCACTGTACAGCTAATTTTTAAAACCACTGAGTTAGAGAAATGAAAATATAAAATTTTAAATAAACTATTTCAGAAGTATAGAATATAGAATAGAGATAGAGTGTTCTAGACAAGGGGACACAAATTTTAATTTTTTTGATAAAATTATTTCAACTATAAAATAATCATTAATCAAATAAATGTAAGCTCTCTTTTGTCACATTTGTGACTCCTAACACCCTTATATCTTTTCCATTATGACACCATTTCATGTATCTTCAATATACTATTTTCTTTCTACTAGACACAATGAATTGTTAATGTTCTTTAGTAGGCTAATCAGAATACATCACAGTATCCCAAATTGGATAAGAATAAGACAGAAAAGAGTGAAATACATATATCATTCTTGTCCTAAGCTGACACATGGTTTTGATACTGAACAATGTATGCTAAAATGATTGGAATAAGCTTGAATTCAGTAAAACACTGTATAAAAAAATTACTAAACTTGAAACCATATATCTGAAATATCACTGTCTCACAAAAAATTTTTAGAAATTTAAACCTACCATTTTGGGCTTCCCCTGGTGGTCCAGTGGGTAAGGACAACGCCTTGCAGTGCAAGGGGCACCGGTTCGAGCCCTGGCCTGGGAAGATCCCACGTGCCGCAGAGTGGCTGGACCGATGTGTCGAATTACCGAGCCGGAGCTCTGGAGCGCATGCGCCCAGAGCCAGCGCTCTGCAACGACAGACGCCACCGCGATGGGAGGCCCACGGGAGCCAAAGAACAAAGACAGATGAACATAGAGAAACGAAAGACCAATGGAAGTGGCCCGCCTGCTCCCCTCCCTCCCCAACCCGATCCCCGCCCAAAAATAAATAAATAAATAAATCTTTAAAAAAAAAAAAAAATGTGTTTCTAAGCAGAACTGTCTAAAATGGAATTTAGGGGTGTCCCTGGTGGTCCAGTAGGTAAAGAGTCCACCTTGCAGTGCAAGAAGCACCAGTTTGATCTCTGGCCCGGGAACATCCCATGCACTGTGGAGTGGGTGGAGCAGTGTGTCCAATCAAGAGCCCACGCTCTGGAGTGCACGTGCCCAGAGCTGGTGCTAATTTTTAAAACCACTGAGTTAGAGAAATGAAAATATAAAATTTTAAATAAACTATTTCAGAAGTATAGAATATAGAATAGAGATAGAGTGTTCTAGACAAGGGGACACAAATTTTAATTTTTTTGATAAAATTATTTCAACTATAAAATAATCATTAATCAAATAAATGTAAGCTCTCTTTTGTCACATTTGTGACTCCTAACACCCTTATATCTTTTCCATTATGACACCATTTCATGTATCTTCAATATACTATTTTCTTTCTACTAGACACAATGAATTGTTAATGTTCTTTAGTAGGCTAATCAGAATACATCACAGTATCCCAAATTGGATAAGAATAAGACAGAAAAGAGTGAAATACATATATCATTCTTGTCCTAAGCTGACACATGGTTTTGATACTGAACAATGTATGCTAAAATGATTGGAATAAGCTTGAATTCAGTAAAACACTGTATAAAAAAATTACTAAACTTGAAACCATATATCTGAAATATCACTGTCTCACAAAAAATTTTTAGAAATTTAAACCTACCATTTTGGGCTTCCCCTGGTGGTCCAGTGGGTAAGGACAACGCCTTGCAGTGCAAGGGGCACCGGTTCGAGCCCTGGCCTGGGAAGATCCCACGTGCCGCAGAGTGGCTGGACCGATGTGTCGAATTACCGAGCCGGAGCTCTGGAGCGCATGCGCCCAGAGCCAGCGCTCTGCAACGACAGACGCCACCGCGATGGGAGGCCCACGGGAGCCAAAGAACAAAGACAGATGAACATAGAGAAACGAAAGACCAATGGAAGTGGCCCGCCTGCTCCCCTCCCTCCCCAACCCGATCCCCGCCCAAAAATAAATAAATAAATAAATCTTTAAAAAAAAAAAAAAATGTGTTTCTAAGCAGAACTGTCTAAAATGGAATTTAGGGGTGTCCCTGGTGGTCCAGTAGGTAAAGAGTCCACCTTGCAGTGCAAGAAGCACCAGTTTGATCTCTGGCCCGGGAACATCCCATGCACTGTGGAGTGGGTGGAGCAGTGTGTCCAATCAAGAGCCCACGCTCTGGAGTGCACGTGCCCAGAGCTGGTGCTCTGCAGCGACAGAGACCACAACAATGGGAGGCCCACACAGGCCTAAGAATAATGATGGATGAAAATCAATGAATGAAAAATCAATAAAAGAGGCCAAAGTTTTTTTAAAAATTATAATAAAGTGTGGACTATGAACATTCTTTAAAAAAAAACACTTAAATAAAAATAAAATAGAATTAAAAGGACAAAAATAAATATGAAGAGTATGAAAAGACATTTCAGCTGCAGAAAGCATGTTTTGTACCAGTATAGTGGTAGTGTTGTCACTGAGAAGGGAATGCAATGGCATATGATTGAACCATGTATGATCTTAAAAGATCCTCATAAAATTTTTTATTTTTATTGTAATATCTGTAGAAATCCACTCAAATTGTGTTTTGTCTTATTGTTGATTCAATACATCTGTGTCTATTCATAAATTTCCTTCAGTGATAATAAATTATTATCAGAAAATAATCAAATTTTAATTATCAATTTTATAATCCAATTTAATATAATTTTTCTGATCATAATCTAATTATTAGATTATTATAATTATAATTAGATTATAGTCAGAAAAAATGTTGCCAGGCTTCTGGTTTTAACTTAGACATGCAAAGACCTTGGAAGTCATCATCTTCTTCATTAAAATAGAAAAGTCTGAACTGAAATTTAATGATTTCTTGGACCTGCTACAGAACTGAACATAGAAAAAAGTACTATCCTAACATAGGGAGAGAAAGGCATGTCTAGTGAGATCCAGCAGCAAAGACAAGGAATAAGTTAGTGATCACCCAGTATTTCTGCCTGTCATATGACAGTGCTATTTTAATTTAGATCCTCAACATTGTTTTATTCTTAACTCTCATTGTTCATATATTCTATTAAAACTCACTTGTCATGGCAAGGGCAAAGTCAAAAAACTCAGAGAAAAACTGTAAACGGAAGTAAACAATTTGATTAAGCAGATAATGGTTTTGTGTAACTTTGATTGATAAATATAAGGTAATATATGATAATTTGTAGACTATAGGCATAAGATGATTTTACCAGACATTGAATTCTAGAGGTTGAAGAGTTCAATATGTAGGGTTAGAGCAGCAGGATCTGAGGATTGCTAAACTAGTGGTCAGGTTATTGAAAATGCATAAAACCAAAGAAAAGAAGGAACAGAAGAGTAAACAGATGTAACATAAGTAGAATTAGAATAGACTAGAAAGGAAAGAAATAAGCAGCAGCCTTATTGGAAGAAATTATTTTCCAACCTGAAAGAAAAATCTAACCCTTCTCTCAGGTCTTTGTGTGATTGCTTAGACCAATTTTCCTAGTCTGAGAAAAATCATAAAGCAGCAAGAGGAACAATGGGTAACAGCATCTAAAGAGTGACAGGAAGATTTATAGACATGGAAATTGGAAAGGTGTTAATATGGAAAAAAATGTCATTGTCTCTTTAAAGTCCTGAAAATAATTTTTATCCCCTACAACATTTCTTTCAAAATGGAAGGGGAGATAATGATTTCATGCAGATAGTATTTGAGAGTGTTTGTTACAAGTATACAAATGGAATACTAAATACACACAAAGGAGATTTTTCAGGCAAAAAATAAGATGATAGCTAAAGGATTAGGAAATGTAGGAAAGAATAAAGAGCAAGTGAAAGGTAAATGTGGGGTATTAAATTTACCACACTGTTTTTTTAATTATAGTCAGAAAAATGTTGCCAGGCTTCTGGTTTTAACTTAGACATGCAAAGACCTTGGAAGTCATCATCTTCTTCATTAAAATAGAAAAGTCTGAACTGAAATTTAATGATTTCTTGGACCTGCTACAGAACTGAACATAGAAAAAGTACTATCCTAACATAGGAGAGAAAGGCATGTCTAGTGAGATCCAGCAGCAAAGACAAGGAATAAGTTAGTGATCACCCAGTATTTCTGCCTGTCATATGACAGTGCTATTTTAATTTAGATCCTCAACATTGTTTTATTCTTAACTCTCATTGTTCATATATTCTATTAAAACTCACTTGTCATGGCAAGGGCAAAGTCAAAAAACTCAGAGAAAAACTGTAAACGGAAGTAAACAATTTGATTAAGCAGATAATGGTTTTGTGTAACTTTGATTGATAAATATAAGGTAATATATGATAATTTGTAGACTATAGGCATAAGATGATTTTACCAGACATTGAATTCTAGAGGTTGAAGAGTTCAATATGTAGGGTTAGAGCAGCAGGATCTGAGGATTGCTAAACTAGTGGTCAGGTTATTGAAAATGCATAAAACCAAAGAAAAGAAGGAACAGAAGAGTAAACAGATGTAACATAAGTAGAATTAGAATAGACTAGAAAGGAAAGAAATAAGCAGCAGCCTTATTGGAAGAAATTATTTTCCAACCTGAAAGAAAAATCTAACCCTTCTCTCAGGTCTTTGTGTGATTGCTTAGACCAATTTTCCTAGTCTGAGAAAAATCATAAAGCAGCAAGAGGAACAATGGGTAACAGCATCTAAAGAGTGACAGGAAGATTTATAGACATGGAAATTGGAAAGGTGTTAATATGGAAAAAAATGTCATTGTCTCTTTAAAGTCCTGAAAATAATTTTTATCCCCTACAACATTTCTTTCAAAATGGAAGGGGAGATAATGATTTCATGCAGATAGTATTTGAGAGTGTTTGTTACAAGTATACAAATGGAATACTAAATACACACAAAGGAGATTTTTCAGGCAAAAAATAAGATGATAGCTAAAGGATTAGGAAATGTAGGAAAGAATAAAGAGCAAGTGAAAGGTAAATGTGGGGTATTAAATTTACCACACTGTTTATTATAACCTCAAATTCAAGGCAGCTGAGTATTCTGGGAAATCAAAAGGAAAAAAAAAGTTCCAAGTCCCAAAAGATTGTAGTGAAATGTGTTTGTCTGTAACAGAAATGATGGCTTTTGAATGGGAGGTTAATAATTTAGATCAGAGGTTGCAAACTGAAATGTTAGAAACTCATAAAGTCACTTAAGGAACAATTTGTAGGTCAGCAGCCTGTATTCACTTTTGGTCACATTTTTCTCAGCAATTTGGAGTGTATCTGATAATGTAACAAGAATCGAAACATGGTATGTCAACCTCATCAGGTTTGGGGAGAGATTCTCAATCACTGAGACAGGAATGGAAGTTGATGGAGAGAAGTGGACACCTCTTTTTAGCTTACTGCCATGAACCACACTTCCAAACTCTTCACATAAACTTCACGTATCTTAGTGAATAAATCCATTTATATTATCAGCTTTTTAAAAAATATTGAAATAAAGACACTCTTAAAAATGCTTTCTTGGATTTCCCTGGTGGTCCAGTGGTTAAGACTCTGTGTTCCCAATGCAGGGGGCCTGGGTTCGATCCCTAGTCAGGGAACTAGATCCCACATGCTGCAATTAAGATCCAGTAGAGCCAAATAAATAAATAATTGTTAAAAAAAGGCTTTCTTGGGGCTTCCCTAGTGGTCCAGTGGGTAAGGACACCGCCTTGCAGTGCAAGGGGCGCCAGTTCGATCCCTGGCCTGGGAAGATCCCACATGCTGTGGAGCGGCTGGACTGATGTGTCCAATTACTGAGCCAGAGCTCTGGAGCGCATGTGCCCAGAGCCGGCACTGCACTCTGCGACAACAGATGCCACTGCGATGGGAGGCCCACACGGGCCAAAGAACAAAAGATGTATGAAACTAGACAAAGACCAATGGAAGTGGCCCGCCCACCCCCCTCCCCACCCCCGCCAAAATAAATAAATTAATTAATTAATTTTTAAAAAAAGGCTTTCTTTTCAGGAGAGTGGTGTGAATCATGCATAAAGTTTTCTTTTTTTATTTAAATTAGTAGAGCTAGCAGTATTGATTTGGTGATAATACACCATATATATGTTATTAAATAATATGATTCATTAATAAATGATTGATCTCTTTCTTACTCTAGATTTTTAATGTTAGGATGGATTTTATCAAAATAATGTTAGATTTAATTATACATCAGTGATATAAAAGGACATTTTAACTTTGTAGAAAATTGAATTACAGTGCTATTCTTGACTCACAAGTCCATAAACTACTTATTCTGGATTCATGAATACAAATATATAGGAATTCTAAGACACAAGGTCACATTTGTCTACTATAGAGTTGAATTAAATTTTCTAATTATATAGTGTCTTACACATATACAAATATGATTTTGCAAAAAATTAAGGTATTTACATTGTTGAAAGAGTGTAGAAGACTACTATGAAAGCTTGTATATAAAACATAATGTGGTAAATAATGCATTTAGATTCCTAATAGTGGACATATGATTTATAAAATTAACCATAATTTATAAATGGCTCAAATGCCTCTTCTCTGTCATTCTATTTATAGGAATAACTGAAAATTATATCTACTTAAGTCAGATTACATGACAGGTAAAACCAATATAGTACAAACACATAACCAGCACAAGTGTGTGGATGCTACATTTTAAATGTCTATATTTCTCTTGACTAGAGACATTCTGACCCCTGAGAAAGGAAGATTAGTATTTGAACTACCAAGAGACTGTCACACCTGAAGCAAAATTCTTGGGGAATAAGGAAACAAAAATCAATATAATTTATTATCATACTTTGACCCTTCAAAATGATTCTCTTTTTAATTTTGTGTTTTTCTGTGCACATGTGTGTGTTTAGACTTGAAGTTATTCAGAAATTATATTTGTCTTTTGAAAGTATTGTCAGAAAAAAGATCAAATTAATCATTGTCATCATGCTCATCCTTTGAGCTTGGAATCTGCTGCTGAATATTGGTCATTTGACTTAGAAGTTGCAGTCCATTATTGATCTTGAAACATGCTTATTAGAACACTAATAAGTATGATATGTATGAGGTTAGGAGAAGATGGGATATAATCAATTGGAAACAGTGAACATTTATAATTTAAGATTATTTGTCCTTAGTAAAGAGATCATGTATGTGTTAGTTGCTTAGTTGTGTCTGACTCTTTGTGACCCCAGGGACTCTAGCCCACCTGGCTCCTCTATCCATGGGATTCTCTAGGTAAGAATACTGGAGTGGGTTGCCATTTCTTTCTCCAAAGAGATCATATCTGGATAAAAATCTGTGATTAAAGTTATGACTTAAATTTATTAAACTTAACCTTTTCTTGTGATCCTTCATTTATACCTGTTCTGTATCAGTCAAATCAGAACAGTGAAACGTGATAATTTTTACCAACTGGTATCTTGTAAATCTAATTTGGTTAAATATTTGCTACTATAGAGTTGAATTAAATTTTCTAATTATATAGTGTCTTACACATATACAAATATGATTTTGCAAAAAATTAAGGTATTTACATTGTTGAAAGAGTGTAGAAGACTACTATGAAAGCTTGTATATAAAACATAATGTGGTAAATAATGCATTTAGATTCCTAATAGTGGACATATGATTTATAAAATTAACCATAATTTATAAATGGCTCAAATGCCTCTTCTCTGTCATTCTATTTATAGGAATAACTGAAAATTATATCTACTTAAGTCAGATTACATGACAGGTAAAACCAATATAGTACAAACACATAACCAGCACAAGTGTGTGGATGCTACATTTTAAATGTCTATATTTCTCTTGACTAGAGACATTCTGACCCCTGAGAAAGGAAGATTAGTATTTGAACTACCAAGAGACTGTCACACCTGAAGCAAAATTCTTGGGGAATAAGGAAACAAAAATCAATATAATTTATTATCATACTTTGACCCTTCAAAATGATTCTCTTTTTAATTTTGTGTTTTTCTGTGCACATGTGTGTGTTTAGACTTGAAGTTATTCAGAAATTATATTTGTCTTTTGAAAGTATTGTCAGAAAAAAGATCAAATTAATCATTGTCATCATGCTCATCCTTTGAGCTTGGAATCTGCTGCTGAATATTGGTCATTTGACTTAGAAGTTGCAGTCCATTATTGATCTTGAAACATGCTTATTAGAACACTAATAAGTATGATATGTATGAGGTTAGGAGAAGATGGGATATAATCAATTGGAAACAGTGAACATTTATAATTTAAGATTATTTGTCCTTAGTAAAGAGATCATGTATGTGTTAGTTGCTTAGTTGTGTCTGACTCTTTGTGACCCCAGGGACTCTAGCCCACCTGGCTCCTCTATCCATGGGATTCTCTAGGTAAGAATACTGGAGTGGGTTGCCATTTCTTTCTCCAAAGAGATCATATCTGGATAAAAATCTGTGATTAAAGTTATGACTTAAATTTATTAAACTTAACCTTTTCTTGTGATCCTTCATTTATACCTGTTCTGTATCAGTCAAATCAGAACAGTGAAACGTGATAATTTTTACCAACTGGTATCTTTGCAGAATTTTGGGGTACCACTGATTGACCTTTTTTGATAGTGACAGACAGCTGATCAGTTTCCACGTAGTGATTTCCATTGCAATAATCAACATCATTAGCAAGATAGTCATTGTAAGGATTTTTCTGTGTCTTAAGTACGTGTACTCAAACTCAACATTGAAGTAGTGAAGAAATGTATCATGTGATGGTCTCTGCACACTGCTAAATTGGATAATTTCTGGATAATCAATTGCCTCTATGATTTACTAAATAAAAGTAACCTAGAAGAGACCAGTTTTGATACACACCCACCACATTCAATTATCCAGAAATTGTCAATGTGCTTGTACTTTCCATTGTCTCTGAAAGATAAGGAAAGGGTGTTTCCTTTTTTTTAGTACATAAATACCTAGGTAAATAGCCTTGGGACATTTGACTGAAGGTCTGGAGTGGCATTTAGAATGTTGTTTTTGTATTATTACTGTGGAAACTTTTCTCAAATTTTTCAGCTTCACCTGGGCTGTCTCAAACTGTGGATTAACCGAATGCCTGCATGCATGCTCAGTCACTTTAGTCATGTCTGACTCTTTGTGATCCTATGAACTGTAACCCTCCAGGCTCCTCTATCCATGGAATTTTCCAGGCAACAATACTGAATGGGTTGCCATCCCTTCCTCCAACAAATCTTTCTCATCCTTGGATTGAACTTTGGTCTCTTGCACTGCAGGGAGATTCTTTATCACTGAGCCACTGAGGAAGCCCTTATTCAATTCAGTAGATAATCCAAACTTGAGAACTGAATTATCTCTTGTGGAGGCTCAAGTAAGACCTCAGTTTATATTATTTAGAATATTTTGTCGTTACTCTTGCTGTTTGTTAGTTATTAAAAATTGGTTTCTCATGTATGTTGGTCCGGTGATACCAGTAGATTGAATTACTCTGATACCACTAGAGTGAGACTTGTTTTGGTAATCTTATCTTTCCTCTAATGGTAATGTGTTTCTATCTGAACTTTTCCATTCTGAATCTGCTATCTCCATTGGTAACTGAGAACTCATTTCAACTTGCTATCCGTATTTGTCCCAAAACCATAAAAAGTTATTCAAAGATAATAGGGCTGCCCCCACTAGTGTAGTTGCTTTGTGAAGGAAATATTTCCTTTGTAAGGAATACTCCTATATTTTTTTCTTCAGTTTATTGAATACTGATGGACTGATCCTATATTCTAGGTTCCACTCTAGAACAATCAATAGTAAAATAAAAAAGAGACAGAAAGCCTTGTTCCCACAGAGGGTGTATTCCACTTGAACTTGGGTGTTGAATCGAAGGGTAATAAGAGTATTTCAGAAAGTTATATGTGCTTTGCAGATAAAACAAAGAAGGGGATATGAAGTGTTGGAGGGTATGGTGAAATTTTAAATAAGTTTTTCAGGGAAGATATATCTAAAGTATGTGGTGTTTAAGGTGAGACCTAAATAGGGAAAAGCAAGCCATGTGGGACATGGGAATATCAGGGTGGAGTGTGTGGGGTGTTAGTCAACAAAATAGATAGCAAATGCAAAATCCCTGAACGGAGACCTTCCTGGCAACCTGGGCTGTCTCAAACTGTGGATTAACCGAATGCCTGCATGCATGCTCAGTCACTTTAGTCATGTCTGACTCTTTGTGATCCTATGAACTGTAACCCTCCAGGCTCCTCTATCCATGGAATTTTCCAGGCAACAATACTGAATGGGTTGCCATCCCTTCCTCCAACAAATCTTTCTCATCCTTGGATTGAACTTTGGTCTCTTGCACTGCAGGGAGATTCTTTATCACTGAGCCACTGAGGAAGCCCTTATTCAATTCAGTAGATAATCCAAACTTGAGAACTGAATTATCTCTTGTGGAGGCTCAAGTAAGACCTCAGTTTATATTATTTAGAATATTTTGTCGTTACTCTTGCTGTTTGTTAGTTATTAAAAATTGGTTTCTCATGTATGTTGGTCCGGTGATACCAGTAGATTGAATTACTCTGATACCACTAGAGTGAGACTTGTTTTGGTAATCTTATCTTTCCTCTAATGGTAATGTGTTTCTATCTGAACTTTTCCATTCTGAATCTGCTATCTCCATTGGTAACTGAGAACTCATTTCAACTTGCTATCCCGTATTTGTCCCAAAACCATAAAAAGTTATTCAAAGATAATAGGGCTGCCCCCACTAGTGTAGTTGCTTTGTGAAGGAAATATTTCCTTTGTAAGGAATACTCCTATATTTTTTTCTTCAGTTTATTGAATACTGATGGACTGATCCTATATTCTAGGTTCCACTCTAGAACAATCAATAGTAAAATAAAAAAGAGACAGAAAGCCTTGTTCCCACAGAGGGTGTATTCCACTTGAACTTGGGTGTTGAATCGAAGGGTAATAAGAGTATTTCAGAAAGTTATATGTGCTTTGCAGATAAAACAAAGAAGGGGATATGAAGTGTTGGAGGGTATGGTGAAATTTTAAATAAGTTTTTCAGGGAAGATATATCTAAAGTATGTGGTGTTTAAGGTGAGACCTAAATAGGGAAAAGCAAGCCATGTGGGACATGGGAATATCAGGGTGGAGTGTGTGGGGTGTTAGTCAACAAAATAGATAGCAAATGCAAAATCCCTGAACGGAGACCTTCCTGGCATGTTTAAAAACCTTTAAAGGGTTAGGTGTGCCTGGAATAGAGGGATGAAAGAGGAGAGGTTAAATAAATTACCAGTGATGGGAGAATAGTCAATCCATCTCTATCGGAATAATTCTCTGTAAATTTCTTCAGGTCATTGTGAGTATAACATTTTACTTCTGAGTAGTATTTCACATATGGATATACCATAGTTTATTTAACTTGTTACCTATTGAAGGATGGGCTTCCCATGTGGTATTAGTGGAGAAACTTCTTACCAATACAGGACATGTAAGAGAGAGACATGGGAATTTGATCTGTGAGTCAGGGAGATCCCTCGGAGGAGGATATGGCAACCCAATCCAGTATTATTGCCTGGAGAATCCTATAGACAGAAGAGCCTGCTGGGCTACAGTCACAAAGAGTTAAACAAAGACTAAAGTGACTTAGCGTGCAGCATGCACAATTGAAGGATAACTAGCTTTTTCTAGTTTGGGGCTATTATGCCTAAAGCTGCTATAAACTTTAACATACAGGATTTTGCGTGACCATCTCTTTGTTTTTCTGAAATAAATGCCAAAGGTGCGGTTACTGGAATGTGTGGTAATTGGGAGCTGTTTTTCCTTAAAAGAAATTGCCAACATTTGTTGTTTTTATTGTTATTATCAGATAGATCTGTAGTGATACTTCATGTTTTAAAAAGGTAACATATATCATTGTCTTTGAATAGTTTTAAGTTAATATAAAAATTAAGTTTCCTATATAAGCCCCCTATAGATCTTTATGTATACCTAACACTAAAGGGTACTGTAGCAATTTTCAAATTATAAATTCTCTCTAGTAGTCTAAGTTTTGTAAAACATAAAAATCCTTCCTCTGGACTTTTATGTCTATAAACTATCTATTACTAAAAACTTTCTATTAGCTTAAATTACAGAAACAGTCATTGAGTTCGCATTTAGATAACTAAGCAAATACAAAAACCATGTCATACTTTTAATGTTAACACAGTAAATTCAGATTTTCAGGTAAGTTCACCCATATTAATACATATCTCTCAAAAGTATTTTTCTCTTTTTAGGTGTTCAGTTTCAAAATCATAGTTTGATTTTCCACATTTTGCTTGTATAAAGTATGACATTTTTTCATTTGTGTTCCTACATATTTCATTCTGTATTAAATTTGGACTTATAATTGGCACACTGATCCAAGTTGATATCAAAGTTTAGTTACAGATTTGAATACATGAGGAGTAGTGGAGGTGAAGGTAACTTCTTGCAGTCTAACACACCCAGTAGACAATTAGGCAGAATGATTATTGAAGCTGGAAGCATCATCATTTTACAGTAGGAAAAAAAAACTGGCAATCAAGCTTCATTGATGAAGTGTATTTTTCAGTTTTTGAATGCTCCTGGGTGACTCCATTCAACTTACAGGGTTTGGTGTTTGGATATCACTGCCTTATCTTTAATTTACTAAAGTTTTGGATGATGTGGATTTAACTGATGCTGAATTCTGGCTTAGTATTCCAGGTGTGAGACAGAAGTCTTGAGGCAAACAAACACCTGAGTTTGTCTTTCTCTGTAAGCTGACAGCACTCTTATAAACACTATGTTTCTGCAATAATCTTCACATCTTTTGTGACCTTGATAGTGATCTATGTCAGTTGGCATTTGGTTCCCCAGGCCTAGACTGTAATAGGCATTTTATAACTAGTGGTCACTGATGGTATTTGTCTTTTGCCACTTTATGACATTTACTGACAAAATCCTCTCTCTTTTTAATTATATATATAATATGACATCTGGGCTCAAATTAGACACAACTGTTCTATCATACCTCTTAAATTCTCTACAGTTCTAGTTCCTGACACTTCTCTATACAAATTTCTATATCAGTTAATTCTTTTATACATAAGTGACTGAAACCAGTACTAACTGACTTTAGAGAAGAAATATTATGTTAGTGAGAATTCTACAGAGAAAAAGAACTAATAAAATGTTTTATGTATTTATCATAAATTAATGTAAGTGTATATGAAATATAAAATTTGTACAGATATAAGATATAAACACACATTCACACACAGGTATTTATTGTGGGGCCTGCCTGGAAAGTCTGAAACCTGTAGCATGAACCAAAAGAATGGTGAAGCAGGGAAGAGCTGATGTTGTTGCTCTAGTTTTTAAAGACAAAATTCCTTCTTCAGGAAGCCTCAGACTTTGTTCCTAAGGCCTTCAACTGACTGGACTAATTGAACCCTGATTATGGACGATTATCTATTTTACTCAAAGATTACTGACTTAGATGTTAGTCACACATAAAATATACCTTCTGAGTAACAACTAGTTGGATATAGGTGTCAGGGCCTAGCCAAGTTAACATAAAAATTTAACCATCACAAATATATTAGAATATACACACAGCTTATAAAATTGTAGAGAGAGTGAAGAGCCATATGTAGAAACATAAGCTGGGCTGAATACCAGGAGTTGCTTCTTATCCACCTGATTTTCCTGACACAGGGATTCAGGCACTCCAAGATTACTGAAGGAATTACAGTTTGTCACTGCTATTGTACCAGTTTTAATCTTATGTTAACTATCAGAGATACCACCCAGCTACCCTGCTTAACCAGTAACCACAATAACAAGAGGGAGAAACTTTAGCCTTGGCTTACACTAATTATTTTAATTATTCCTTCACTTATTCAACACAAAACTCTGAACCAGTTATTACATGCCAGAATGTTAGTAAATTTCAAGGCAGTGACAGAAATCAAAATCAAGGTTCCTGATCTTATGGAATTTGTGTTATCAAATGGAGTAACAGTAACATACTACTGACAAAATCCTCTTTTTAATTATATATATAATATGACATCTGGGCTCAAATTAGACACAACTGTTCTATCATACCTCTTAAATTCTCTACAGTTCTAGTTCCTGACACTTCTCTATACAAATTTCTATATCAGTTAATTCTTTTATACATAAGTGACTGAAACCAGTACTAACTGACTTTAGAGAAGAAATATTATGTTAGTGAGAATTCTACAGAGAAAAAGAACTAATAAAATGTTTTATGTATTTATCATAAATTAATGTAAGTGTATATGAAATATAAAATTTGTACAGATATAAGATATAAACACACATTCACACACAGGTATTTATTGTGGGGCCTGCCTGGAAAGTCTGAAACCTGTAGCATGAACCAAAAGAATGGTGAAGCAGGGAAGAGCTGATGTTGTTGCTCTAGTTTTTAAAGACAAAATTCCTTCTTCAGGAAGCCTCAGACTTTGTTCCTAAGGCCTTCAACTGACTGGACTAATTGAACCCTGATTATGGACGATTATCTATTTTACTCAAAGATTACTGACTTAGATGTTAGTCACACATAAAATATACCTTCTGAGTAACAACTAGTTGGATATAGGTGTCAGGGCCTAGCCAAGTTAACATAAAAATTTAACCATCACAAATATATTAGAATATACACACAGCTTATAAAATTGTAGAGAGAGTGAAGAGCCATATGTAGAAACATAAGCTGGGCTGAATACCAGGAGTTGCTTCTTATCCACCTGATTTTCCTGACACAGGGATTCAGGCACTCCAAGATTACTGAAGGAATTACAGTTTGTCACTGCTATTGTACCAGTTTTAATCTTATGTTAACTATCAGAGATACCACCCAGCTACCCTGCTTAACCAGTAACCACAATAACAAGAGGGAGAAACTTTAGCCTTGGCTTACACTAATTATTTTAATTATTCCTTCACTTATTCAACACAAAACTCTGAACCAGTTATTACATGCCAGAATGTTAGTAAATTTCAAGGCAGTGACAGAAATCAAAATCAAGGTTCCTGATCTTATGGAATTTGTGTTATCAAATGGAGTAACAGACACTAAACAAAATAAGGTGAATACTACACAGATGAATAAATCAAGAAATATGACTATGAGACCACCATTTTGACTTGTAGTCTAATTGTGAAGGTGACATTGAGTAAAACTTTCACAAGGAAATGAGGGTGAGAAATAAAGCCATCTGTGTCAAGACTGGAGATTGTAGACCGTGTAAAAGCCCTGGCTCTTTCTTTGAAAGGGCTTGGGCTTTATCTGAGGATTTTAATCACAGGAGTGGCATGACTACATGCATGTTTAATACACTAATAGATTTTTCTTCTTCTTTTTTTTTTAAAACCTTTATTTTGCTTTTAACTTTGACAGAGCTCTGTTGCCCACAGACATGTATGTTCCCAGATCAGTCATATGTATATCCCCCCTTCCCACCCCTCCCAACCATCACACAGCACCCCTGAAGGATCCCCTTTTCTCACAGAGCAATGACTAGAGCTATTTTCTTCACTTATGATAGTACAGACCTTCATGCTACTTCCTTTACGCCTCTCACCTTCTGTTCCTTCCCCACAATGTCCATATGTCCACTGTCCATGTCTGTCTTTCTGTCGCTTCACTGCGTGTGCCATCATCACCATCCTACTAGATTCCATATATATGTGTTAATATACTGTATTTGTCCTTCTGTTTCTGACTGACTTCACTTTTTAGGATACGTTCTAGATCCAGCCACCTCATTAGGGCTGATTCTTCTGCATTCCTCTTTACAGCTGTGTAGTATTCCATTGTATATATGTACCAGAGCTTTTGGATCCATTCGTTCGTCGATGGGCATCTAGGTTCCTTCCATGTTCTAGCTATTGTATAGAGAGCTGCAATGAACATTGGGGTACAGGTGCTTCTTTCAGTTTTGATTTCATCAGGGGATAAGCCTAAGAGTGGGATTGCTCGGTCATATGGTGCTTCTATTTTTAGTTTTTTAAGAGATCTCCAGACTGTTTTCCATAGAGGCTGTATCAATTTACACTCCCACCAGCAGTGCAGGAGTGTTCCCTTTTCTCCGCAGCCTCTCCAGCATTTATTGTCTATCAATTTGTGGATGACGGCCATTCTGACGGGTGTGAGGTGATATCTCATTGTAGTTTTGATTTGCATTTCTCTAATTATTAGTGAAGTTGAGCATCGTTTCATGTGCTTTTGGGCCATCTGTATGTCATCGTTGGAGAGGTGTCTGTTTAGGTCCTTTTCCCACTTTTTGATTGGGTTGTTCATTTTTCCGGTGCTGAGTTGTCTGAGTTGCTTATAGATTTTGGAGATTAATTCTTTGTCTGTTGTTTCGTTTGCTATGATTTTCTCCCATTCTGTGGTCTTCTTCTGTACATTTTTTCTTATATTTTCAAAGATAATTTCCTAATTGGCATGCATGATGTTCCCATTAGGAACAGCATTATAGACAGACTTACAAAATGCATTAATGATAAAAATTGTGGTTTATAAGAGGCAAGTATCTTTCACTTTGATTTCATTACAGGCTTTATAGTAAAATGTATTTCATAGTTTAGTGGAATATAGTAAAATATAATTATTATAATTGATAATGATAATTTTTTCAGCCATATTAAAATATATTTGTATAATCTCATGTATTTTTTTGAAATATTCACTCTCAATGGATTTTACTACCCATCAATTTTTTCATTTTAGGTAATACATAACATTCTTTAAATGATGTAATCATTTTTCTCCAACTTTTTCTTGTTTTAATTTTGTCCACTTCTATTTGTCTATTTTCATCCATCTTTGTTCTTTGGCTTGTGTGGGCCTCCCATTGCAGTTGCCCCTCTCCTTGCAGAGCACTGGCTCTGGGCGCATGTAATTCATTTTAATGCTCCACAGCATTGGTCTTCGGGCATTGAACCGGTGCCTTGCACTGCAAGGTGGATTTTGGGCCCCCTCTTTTTTGTCCAGCCACGTCATTAGGGCTGATTCTTCTGCATTCCTCTTTACAGCTGTGTAGTATTCCATTGTATATATGTACCAGAGCTTTTGGATCCATTCGTTCGTCGATGGGCATCTAGGTTCCTTCCATGTTCTAGCTATTGTATAGAGAGCTGCAATGAACATTGGGGTACAGGTGCTTCTTTCAGTTTTGATTTCATCAGGGGATAAGCCTAAGAGTGGGATTGCTCGGTCATATGGTGCTTCTATTTTTAGTTTTTTAAGAGATCTCCAGACTGTTTTCCATAGAGGCTGTATCAATTTACACTCCCACCAGCAGTGCAGGAGTGTTCCCTTTTCTCCGCAGCCTCTCCAGCATTTATTGTCTATCAATTTGTGGATGACGGCCATTCTGACGGGTGTGAGGTGATATCTCATTGTAGTTTTGATTTGCATTTCTCTAATTATTAGTGAAGTTGAGCATCGTTTCATGTGCTTTTGGGCCATCTGTATGTCATCGTTGGAGAGGTGTCTGTTTAGGTCCTTTTCCCACTTTTTGATTGGGTTGTTCATTTTTCCGGTGCTGAGTTGTCTGAGTTGCTTATAGATTTTGGAGATTAATTCTTTGTCTGTTGTTTCGTTTGCTATGATTTTCTCCCATTCTGTGGTCTTCTTCTGTACATTTTTTCTTATATTTTCAAAGATAATTTCCTAATTGGCATGCATGATGTTCCCATTAGGAACAGCATTATAGACAGACTTACAAAATGCATTAATGATAAAAATTGTGGTTTATAAGAGGCAAGTATCTTTCACTTTGATTTCATTACAGGCTTTATAGTAAAATGTATTTCATAGTTTAGTGGAATATAGTAAAATATAATTATTATAATTGATAATGATAATTTTTTCAGCCATATTAAAATATATTTGTATAATCTCATGTATTTTTTTGAAATATTCACTCTCAATGGATTTTACTACCCATCAATTTTTTCATTTTAGGTAATACATAACATTCTTTAAATGATGTAATCATTTTTCTCCAACTTTTTCTTGTTTTAATTTTGGCCTCTTTTTTTGGTTTTTATTTATTTATTTACATCCATCTTTATTCTTAGGCCTGTGTGGGCCTCCCATTGCAGTTGCCCCTCTCCTTGCAGAGCACTGGCTCTGGGCGCATGCACTCCAGAGTTCCGGCTCCTTAATTGGACTCACCAGTCCAAATGCTCCACAGCATGTGGGATCTTCCAGGGCCAGGAATTGAACCGGTGCCCCTTGCACTGCAAGGTGGACTCTCTACCCACTGGACCACCAGGGAAGCCCTCTCTAACATTTTTTTACAAACTTTTGTTGTATTTTAAGTTATATGATCCACTAGAATATATAATATTTCTATTACATTAAAGCATTGCTAAGTGACTTTAACATATTTACGAAACATACTCATCATAGAAGAATTGGTTGTCTCTTACATTCTTGTGTAAAGTGGGAGATGTTAAAATTTAAATATGTTTTAGAATACATAAAATATGCCCCATACTATGATTGAGTTTACTTATGAAATAATTTTTATCTTAAAGTATAATATGTGAAAATAAATCCATTTACCTGATGAATTTGCTAGCTCTTCTTTTCAGTCTTCTTTTCAGACTGAATGTCTTACATCCAGTCTTATTTGATCTTTGAAAGTGAGTGAATTTATAGAATTAATTAACTGAAATCATTATTGCACTTAAACATTACAGAGCACTTTCCTGTATCATTATCTCATTGACCTTATTTGATGTGATATAATAATCTAACTCGACATAAGATTGTAACCTTCATATGAGAAAATTTTGAATATTGGTGTTTCTTTTTACTGTTTCGCTGTAAAATATAAGGACGGTGAAGAAGTTTGAGAAAATAAAACTAAATACAACAAAACACAAAATGTGCATTTTGTCCTTATCTGGAATTGTTTAAACAAAGTGTATATCTTAATAAGTTTTGCCTCATAAATAAATAAGCATTACCTCAGCAAATAGTTGTCTGTACACTGTACATTTGTACATTGCAAGTTTCCCATCAGTATTTAACTTTTTCAACCACATCAGAATAATTTCAAACTCCCAACCTCTGTGACTCTTCCTGAGAGAATCTCTGCCCTCTCAAACCCAGTATGCGCAGATCACAAGGAAATGCCAGGGGATTGACCTGCCTCTGAGAACAGTACTCCATCAGTGACTAATGGAATTGACACAAATATGCCCCAGGTCCCATCGCTCCAAGTGAGTTAACACTGAACTGTATGCCCTAAATGAAGCTCCTTAGTCTGGCGCAGAGCACTGGCTCTGGGCGCATGCACTCCAGAGTTCCGGCTCCTTAATTGGACTCACCAGTCCAAATGCTCCACAGCATGTGGGATCTTCCAGGGCCAGGAATTGAACCGGTGCCCCTTGCACTGCAAGGTGGACTCTCTACCCACTGGACCACCAGGGAAGCCCTCTCTAACATTTTTTTACAAACTTTTGTTGTATTTTAAGTTATATGATCCACTAGAATATATAATATTTCTATTACATTAAAGCATTGCTAAGTGACTTTAACATATTTACGAAACATACTCATCATAGAAGAATTGGTTGTCTCTTACATTCTTGTGTAAAGTGGGAGATGTTAAAATTTAAATATGTTTTAGAATACATAAAATATGCCCCATACTATGATTGAGTTTACTTATGAAATAATTTTTATCTTAAAGTATAATATGTGAAAATAAATCCATTTACCTGATGAATTTGCTAGCTCTTCTTTTCAGTCTTCTTTTCAGACTGAATGTCTTACATCCAGTCTTATTTGATCTTTGAAAGTGAGTGAATTTATAGAATTAATTAACTGAAATCATTATTGCACTTAAACATTACAGAGCACTTTCCTGTATCATTATCTCATTGACCTTATTTGATGTGATATAATAATCTAACTCGACATAAGATTGTAACCTTCATATGAGAAAATTTTGAATATTGGTGTTTCTTTTTACTGTTTCGCTGTAAAATATAAGGACGGTGAAGAAGTTTGAGAAAATAAAACTAAATACAACAAAACACAAAATGTGCATTTTGTCCTTATCTGGAATTGTTTAAACAAAGTGTATATCTTAATAAGTTTTGCCTCATAAATAAATAAGCATTACCTCAGCAAATAGTTGTCTGTACACTGTACATTTGTACATTGCAAGTTTCCCATCAGTATTTAACTTTTTCAACCACATCAGAATAATTTCAAACTCCCAACCTCTGTGACTCTTCCTGAGAGAATCTCTGCCCTCTCAAACCCAGTATGCGCAGATCACAAGGAAATGCCAGGGGATTGACCTGCCTCTGAGAACAGTACTCCATCAGTGACTAATGGAATTGACACAAATATGCCCCAGGTCCCATCGCTCCAAGTGAGTTAACACTGAACTGTATGCCCTAAATGAAGCTCCTTAGTCTCAAAGCAGGATTTATCTTTAATTGTTCGCCATGGTAACTTGCTTAATAAGGCACCCTGTACTGGCTTGTTTTCCTGCCCTAACTCAATTGTCTTCTCCCCTACCATTGTTTCCTAGGAACACCTAACAACTAAACTAATTTTATGCAAATCCTCATATCACAGTAGGCCCCTGGGGAAACCCAAAATAACGTAAGCAGTTAAACCAATAAAAAATTATATCCAATTCTGTTGAATAGGCTTTAATAATAAATAAGCCATTGGGAAATAATACTGGGAAAATTAGGTCAGCAAACAGCATGGTTCACTTTTAATGTCTGTCAAAGAAAACATAGAAGACCACCCTGGTCAGAGGAGGGAATTCTCTCATGGGTGTGCTTTTTTGCTGGAAGCTGACAGTGTTTTCCATTCTTCAGATTTCACTTTTTGAAATGAGTAAATAAAGATAAAGGCTAAATTACATGAACCATTAGTCAAGCTGCTTACATGCAGTTAAATAGTCTTCTAGAATTTTTACTCTAGAAAATGAAAATACTAAGTGAGCATCAACCCCAAATATCCCATTCTTTAGTGCCATGATAATTTGAATTCTTAATTCACAGCTCAATGCAAACAAGGTTTTGTCCTCTAGTGGAAAGTTCTTTTCCTCAGTTCAAAACAAAACAAAATAAAACAAACCAAACAAAAATAAAGCCTCTTTAATTCAACAAAGCTTGAAGATGTAAAATGATAAAATAAGAGACTTCTGGGGTATGAGGTTTAGGAGACACTTCCTCTTTTTAATCCCTTATTTCCCAGATTCTGTATTGTGGCTGTGGGAGAAAGAGTAGCAAATACTGGCTGCTAGTTCGTAGTTTTTCTGATGCTCAGAATGTAGTTTGTTAGGTGTTGTCACTCAACGTGTTCTGTTTGTTTAGTAATTCTGTGAATTTAGCTGCCAACTAATTTAGAGTAATGGGCCATTTATGGGTGTAAGCTTATTTGTTTACTTCTTTTGCTGTACTTTACAAGAAGCAGTATTATAGAGAGGCATGATGGGAAATAGTGAATTTAGTAAGTTCAAGAACAATGCTGGCATAAGCATTGTGGACAGTGCCACTGTTTACCCAGGGAGGAGAAATCCTATTACAAGAAATCAAACAATCTCTGAGCAGCAGGGAGATTCTTGATCTGCTTGCCAAATTTCCATAGATCTGACCAAGAAGAGATCTGGGAACCCAGATCAAGTTAGATCGTTTGTGACTCATGGTAGAGCAGGAAATTGGAATTTTCATGTCCACATCAGTTTCTCTTGCCCATCAAGGTCCCATAGATCTGAATTGCTATGAGACCAGGTGAGTGATATACAGGTAGAGACTCTTCATTAAAGCTGAGGAACAGTGAGCTTAGCCAGCCACAACCTTATACGGAGATTGATAGCAAACAAGTCTAATATTTGACCTGGGGGAAGTCTTTATCTTTATTGTTTTGGTTAGGAAACAAGTCTGTTCTTTGGCCCAGAGGAAGATGGTATCTTTACATGGGTGTGCTTTTTTGCTGGAAGCTGACAGTGTTTTCCATTCTTCAGATTTCACTTTTTGAAATGAGTAAATAAAGATAAAGGCTAAATTACATGAACCATTAGTCAAGCTGCTTACATGCAGTTAAATAGTCTTCTAGAATTTTTACTCTAGAAAATGAAAATACTAAGTGAGCATCAACCCCAAATATCCCATTCTTTAGTGCCATGATAATTTGAATTCTTAATTCACAGCTCAATGCAAACAAGGTTTTGTCCTCTAGTGGAAAGTTCTTTTCCTCAGTTCAAAACAAAACAAAATAAAACAAACCAAACAAAAATAAAGCCTCTTTAATTCAACAAAGCTTGAAGATGTAAAATGATAAAATAAGAGACTTCTGGGGTATGAGGTTTAGGAGACACTTCCTCTTTTAATCCCTTATTTCCCAGATTCTGTATTGTGGCTGTGGGAGAAAGAGTAGCAAATACTGGCTGCTAGTTCGTAGTTTTTCTGATGCTCAGAATGTAGTTTGTTAGGTGTTGTCACTCAACGTGTTCTGTTTGTTTAGTAATTCTGTGAATTTAGCTGCCAACTAATTTAGAGTAATGGGCCATTTATGGGTGTAAGCTTATTTGTTTACTTCTTTTGCTGTACTTTACAAGAAGCAGTATTATAGAGAGGCATGATGGGAAATAGTGAATTTAGTAAGTTCAAGAACAATGCTGGCATAAGCATTGTGGACAGTGCCACTGTTTACCCAGGGAGGAGAAATCCTATTACAAGAAATCAAACAATCTCTGAGCAGCAGGGAGATTCTTGATCTGCTTGCCAAATTTCCATAGATCTGACCAAGAAGAGATCTGGGAACCCAGATCAAGTTAGATCGTTTGTGACTCATGGTAGAGCAGGAAATTGGAATTTTCATGTCCACATCAGTTTCTCTTGCCCATCAAGGTCCCATAGATCTGAATTGCTATGAGACCAGGTGAGTGATATACAGGTAGAGACTCTTCATTAAAGCTGAGGAACAGTGAGCTTAGCCAGCCACAACCTTATACGGAGATTGATAGCAAACAAGTCTAATATTTGACCTGGGGGAAGTCTTTATCTTTATTGTTTTGGTTAGGAAACAAGTCTGTTCTTTGGCCCAGAGGAAGATGGTATCTTTAACTTCCAAGACTTTGCTATGGGCACACCCTTGAAATACAGTCCTGAAGAGTTTTCATAAGTCATATAGAAATACCCTGAAGTATTGCCTCTCAGTCCCCTCCATGTTGAAGTCCAATGTAATTAGCCTTAATTAGCCTATTTATTGACAGTGGTAAATTGGGTCCCTCAAAGGAATTAGCTTTGGTGTCTGCTTTTCAAAAATTGACTACTCCTTAATAGAAGAATCAAATAAATCTTGATGTGCAGAATCCCAGACTGTTAGCTCAAGCATCATTTCAGTTGCAGTTCTGCCACCATTACCCCTTTGGTAATGTACTGAGAAACACCAGAAAAAGACATCTCTGATATCATAGTTTTATTGTTATTGAAAGTGGGATCCAGCTGCTCAGTAGTCAAGAAAGAGGTAAGGTGGGTGGAAGGAAAAGTTTGCTTTATTTCAGAAGCTGGCAGTCTAGGAAAAAGCACTGATTCTGCCCCTACTCTTACCCTCTTCCCGACAATCAGTGAGCAAGAGCTTTTAAAGAGGAGTTTCATGGGTGCATAGGTGAAGGGGAAATGTCACATGCAGAAATAGCACAGTCAACTCTGGCAGTCAGCCTGATCCTGGTGACAGACCAACCATGCACTGGTTTGACCAACATCATCTTGAGTGTTTTAAGTACAGCTAGTCTTCATTTCCAGGGTCAGTTTGTTTTTATTTTTTTGAGGCCTGTTCTCAGAATTGTGGCAGTTTATGCCATGGCTACAGTCTGGTCTTCATGTAGTTAACTTCTTCCACATGGTAGGGATTTCAGTATCTATAACACAGCTCAAAAGATATGGCTCAGAATATTAAATATATAGCCCTTGAGGAGGAACTGAAAATCTTTGACTTTGCTTAATGGCTAAAATATTATTATTTAGTCTTGTCTGATGGCTTTTCTTCACTTCTGCATTTTGTCACTTCTCTGACTAAACTTATTCTTTGGCTAAAGTTTACCCACAGACAAAAGACAGGTGGAAAACTTGGGGAACAGGGACCTGCTGTGTGGCAGTATTGCTCACATTATTATTAAGGGCCTCATCTGTAGGGCATGTCCTATGGTGGTCATCCTTATACCTTGCCTCTGTTATTAAACTCCTGTCTTTGCTCTTGTTTCTCAGTACCTTTTGCCATTGTTCTGGCAGTCTTGTTCTTCCAATACCTTGTCCATCCAGGCATACCTTTAGTGACTGTTTATGGATTATGTGGATCCATGTCTCCAGCCAACTCTTAATTATGAACAATCATATGTATACCTCAAATCCTACTCATTCCCCTTTAGGTTCATCCATGAGGAGAGGGATAATGTTCATATGCATGGTGCCAGCATTCCTCAATATAAAGTTCCATGAGGCCAATATTGGTGAATTCAGGGGAAGGTACCCAGTGTAGAGTCAGAGTTATCATTAGTGTGTGAGATACTTTATTATTTCAGCAGGATCTGCTGGTCACCCCCTTCTCCTCCTGCCCTCAATCTTTCCCAGCATCAGAGTCTCTTCCAATGAGTCAGATCACCACATCAGGTGAGCAAGAGCTTTTAAAGAGGAGTTTCATGGGTGCATAGGTGAAGGGGAAATGTCACATGCAGAAATAGCACAGTCAACTCTGGCAGTCAGCCTGATCCTGGTGACAGACCAACCATGCACTGGTTTGACCAACATCATCTTGAGTGTTTTAAGTACAGCTAGTCTTCATTTCCAGGGTCAGTTTGTTTTTATTTTTTTGAGGCCTGTTCTCAGAATTGTGGCAGTTTATGCCATGGCTACAGTCTGGTCTTCATGTAGTTAACTTCTTCCACATGGTAGGGATTTCAGTATCTATAACACAGCTCAAAAGATATGGCTCAGAATATTAAATATATAGCCCTTGAGGAGGAACTGAAAATCTTTGACTTTGCTTAATGGCTAAAATATTATTATTTAGTCTTGTCTGATGGCTTTTCTTCACTTCTGCATTTTGTCACTTCTCTGACTAAACTTATTCTTTGGCTAAAGTTTACCCACAGACAAAAGACAGGTGGAAAACTTGGGGAACAGGGACCTGCTGTGTGGCAGTATTGCTCACATTATTATTAAGGGCCTCATCTGTAGGGCATGTCCTATGGTGGTCATCCTTATACCTTGCCTCTGTTATTAAACTCCTGTCTTTGCTCTTGTTTCTCAGTACCTTTTGCCATTGTTCTGGCAGTCTTGTTCTTCCAATACCTTGTCCATCCAGGCATACCTTTAGTGACTGTTTATGGATTATGTGGATCCATGTCTCCAGCCAACTCTTAATTATGAACAATCATATGTATACCTCAAATCCTACTCATTCCCCTTTAGGTTCATCCATGAGGAGAGGGATAATGTTCATATGCATGGTGCCAGCATTCCTCAATATAAAGTTCCATGAGGCCAATATTGGTGAATTCAGGGGAAGGTACCCAGTGTAGAGTCAGAGTTATCATTAGTGTGTGAGATACTTTATTATTTCAGCAGGATCTGCTGGTCACCCCCTTCTCCTCCTGCCCTCAATCTTTCCCAGCATCAGAGTCTTTTCCAATGAGTCAGATCACCACATCAGGTGGGCAAAGTATTAGAGCTTCAGCTTTAGCATCAGTCCTTCCAATGAATATTCAGGGTCAATTTCCTTTATGCTTAGCTGGTTTGAGCTCCTTGCTGTCTAAGGAACTTTTAGTCTTCTGCAGCAACACAGTTTGAAAAAAATTAATTATTTTGGTGCTCAGTCTTCCTTATGGTCCAACTCTCACATCCAAACATGACCACTGAAAAAATCATAGCTTTGACCTCATGGAATGTGTCGGCGAAGTAGTAACTCTGCCTTTTAATACACTGTCTAGGTTTGCCATAGCTTTCCTTCCAAGGGGCAAGCATCTTTTAATTTCATGGCTGTAGTCACCATCTGTAGTGATTTTGGAACCCAATAAGATTAAATCTGGCACTTTTTCCATTTTTTTTCCCTGTCTGTTTGCCATGAAGTGATGGAATCGGGTGCCACCATGATCTCAGATTTTTGAATGTTTTGTTTTTTTGGTTTTTTTTTTCCTTTGGCCATTTCTGTTGTTCTTTCATTTATTTATTTTCATCTATCTTTGTTCTTTGGCCTCCATGGGTCTCCTGTTGCAGTGGCCTCTGTCGCTACAGAGCACCGGCTCTGGGCACATGTGCTCCAGAGCACCGGCTCGGTTGTTGGACACATTGGTCCTGCCACTCTGTGGCACATGGGGTCTTCCCAGGCCAGGGATCGAACCGGCACCCCTTGCACTGCAAGGTGGAGTCCTTACCCAATCCAGGAAAGCCCTGAATATTGAGTTTTAAGCCAGCTTATTTGCTCTCCTCTTTCACCTTCATCAAGAGACTTTAATTCCTCTCAGCTTTCTGTCATTAGAGTGCTATCAGCTGTTTATCTGAGATTGTTGATATTTCTCTCAAAATCTTGACTCAGCTTGTGATTCATGAATATTTTCAGTGATAGTACTAAACAGTGACCACTTGATCAGTGTTTTCAAAAGTTTACACAATGAGGTGCCAGCATAGGTGGAATTAAAACCCAGTGTAGAGTCAGAGTTATCATTAGTGTGTGAGATACTTTATTATTCCAGCAGGATCTGCTGGTCACCCCCTTCTCCTCCTGCCCTCAATCTTTCCCAGCATCAGAGTCTTTTCCAATGAGTCAGATCACCACATCAGGTGGGCAAAGTATTAGAGCTTCAGCTTTAGCATCAGTCCTTCCAATGAATATTCAGGGTCAATTTCCTTTATGCTTAGCTGGTTTGAGCTCCTTGCTGTCTAAGGAACTTTTAGTCTTCTGCAGCAACACAGTTTGAAAAAAATTAATTATTTTGGTGCTCAGTCTTCCTTATGGTCCAACTCTCACATCCAAACATGACCACTGAAAAAATCATAGCTTTGACCTCATGGAATGTGTCGCCGAAGTAGTAACTCTGCCTTTTAATACACTGTCTAGGTTTGCCATAGCTTTCCTTCCAAGGGGCAAGCATCTTTTAATTTCATGGCTGTAGTCACCATCTGTAGTGATTTTGGAACCCAATAAGATTAAATCTGGCACTTTTTCCATTTTTTTTCCCTGTCTGTTTGCCATGAAGTGATGGAATCGGGTGCCACCATGATCTCAGATTTTTGAATGTTTTGTTTTTTTGGTTTTTTTTTTCCTTTGGCCATTTCTGTTGTTCTTTCATTTATTTATTTTCATCTATCTTTGTTCTTTGGCCTCCATGGGTCTCCTGTTGCAGTGGCCTCTGTCGCTACAGAGCACCGGCTCTGGGCACATGTGCTCCAGAGCACCGGCTCGGTTGTTGGACACATTGGTCCTGCCACTCTGTGGCACATGGGGTCTTCCCAGGCCAGGGATCGAACCGGCACCCCTTGCACTGCAAGGTGGAGTCCTTACCCAATCCAGGGAAGCCCTGAATATTGAGTTTTAAGCCAGCTTATTTGCTCTCCTCTTTCACCTTCATCAAGAGACTTTAATTCCTCTCAGCTTTCTGTCATTAGAGTGCTATCAGCTGTTTATCTGAGATTGTTGATATTTCTCTCAAAATCTTGACTCAGCTTGTGATTCATGAATATTTTCAGTGATAGTACTAAACAGTGACCACTTGATCAGTGTTTTCAAAAGTTTACACAACTCTTGAAGCAACATTCTTCACAAAAACACATATTTAAGATTAACAAGTAATGGACAAATGCATTTTGTCTAGCAAATGTCTTATGAAACTGCTGAAAAAAATTTTAGCCTTTGATAATACCTTAATTTGGAAAATGTATGAGGACTTAAAAACTTTTGTCACTGAAATTTCTATTAACCTGAAATTACTAACTTAGAGACACTTTTGGAAATACTGAATAGTAGAAGTTAGTATTTTCATCGCTATGTAGAACTGTTCTATAGGGAAACACCTATAAACAATTATCCATCTGATATTTGATACCAATGCCTATAAATCCAGTGGTTTATTACAGTTATTTGTGGTAGTATCTCTTTGCTCACACCCCAGCCCAAGTGAATATAATTGTGTAAATACAAAGGTGAAAACTGGATTGAGAAAAAAATACATATATATTTATTTCTTAGTACATGTATATTTGTAATTGTTAATCTGTCACTCATTTAAGGGCATAAAGATTTTCTCAGATAATGTGACTTTTTAACTTCAGCTAATATTTCTTTCTCATGATCAAATACAGAATTTTAAGTGGAGCTCAGTGTTCCAATTCAAATAAACTGTGATTCATTTCCTTGGCTGAGAGAGAGAAAAAAATAACAACTATTCATGGTATTCAGAGCAATTGCTAAGTCTTTCTTCATATTTTTACAGCATGTGGATCACTGAAACATAACATTCAGCGCTCTATGAAGCTGCCTTAATGATAACTGCTCATGCACTTAGTGCTTCAGAATCCCCATGAATTTAGAAATCAATTATGTGAGCAGGTGCAACTGAGGAACTAGGCTTCATGCTCACTGGGATATCACAAACATTTAAATTTGATAAAGTTAATCTACAAATATGTTCCTTCATATACAACAATAAGTTGATATACATTCATGAAAATGCAAATATAGAAATGAAGCCCTGGAAAGTGATTAAGATTGCTTTTTAGCAAATTGATGCAATAATTTCAGCTCCATGCAAGATTTTCACTAAGGATGAAACCAACACTGATGCAAAAATAGGCTAAATGATTTTTCCCATCTATATAGCATTTGCTGGCATAAAATCTGGTTATTCTCTTCATAAGAAAAGTAAAAACAAAAAATACATTATTGACTTTCTAGAATCAAACCCTTTGAAAACATATATGCATTACAAGAAATATAGCAAAACCTATGATTCATTTTACCAAAATGTTAAAATTCTAAAATTAGTATCTTAATTAAAATAAAGTTTAAATAAAAAATAAGTATTTTTAATTTGTAATTGGAAAACTTATCACAAAGAATAACACTATAATGATTCTGATAAATGTGATTCACAAAAATATTCCCTAGGAGAAATGATAGAAGTAAAAAAAAAGTAAAAGATGACATTTTCTTTATTAATTTTAATAGTTTTGAAGTATTTATTGCTTTCTTAATTCTTAGAATTCCTGTGTATAATTCACTCTGACATAGAAATAAAAGAAAATTAAGAACTCTATTATAGATTTTAATAATATGAGAAGTATAACTTTATTGTCAGATGCTTGAAACAGTACTAAGGGCATAAAGATTTTCTCAGATAATGTGACTTTTTAACTTCAGCTAATATTTCTTTCTCATGATCAAATACAGAATTTTAAGTGGAGCTCAGTGTTCCAATTCAAATAAACTGTGATTCATTTCCTTGGCTGAGAGAGAGAAAAAAATAACAACTATTCATGGTATTCAGAGCAATTGCTAAGTCTTTCTTCATATTTTTACAGCATGTGGATCACTGAAACATAACATTCAGCGCTCTATGAAGCTGCCTTAATGATAACTGCTCATGCACTTAGTGCTTCAGAATCCCCATGAATTTAGAAATCAATTATGTGAGCAGGTGCAACTGAGGAACTAGGCTTCATGCTCACTGGGATATCACAAACATTTAAATTTGATAAAGTTAATCTACAAATATGTTCCTTCATATACAACAATAAGTTGATATACATTCATGAAAATGCAAATATAGAAATGAAGCCCTGGAAAGTGATTAAGATTGCTTTTTAGCAAATTGATGCAATAATTTCAGCTCCATGCAAGATTTTCACTAAGGATGAAACCAACACTGATGCAAAAATAGGCTAAATGATTTTTCCCATCTATATAGCATTTGCTGGCATAAAATCTGGTTATTCTCTTCATAAGAAAAGTAAAAACAAAAAATACATTATTGACTTTCTAGAATCAAACCCTTTGAAAACATATATGCATTACAAGAAATATAGCAAAACCTATGATTCATTTTACCAAAATGTTAAAATTCTAAAATTAGTATCTTAATTAAAATAAAGTTTAAATAAAAAATAAGTATTTTTAATTTGTAATTGGAAAACTTATCACAAAGAATAACACTATAATGATTCTGATAAATGTGATTCACAAAAATATTCCCTAGGAGAAATGATAGAAGTAAAAAAAAAGTAAAAGATGACATTTTCTTTATTAATTTTAATAGTTTTGAAGTATTTATTGCTTTCTTAATTCTTAGAATTCCTGTGTATAATTCACTCTGACATAGAAATAAAAAGAAAATTAAGAACTCTATTATAGATTTTAATAATATGAGAAGTATAACTTTATTGTCAGATGTTCTCTTAATGAAACAGTACAATTAGAATATATAAAGTTATACAAGGTAACTGGCATTTCAGTTGAAATGTTCTCCAAAAAATACTGCAGACTCAGAACGTATCTTTAAATATTACTAGATTTCATTAAAATAGAAAAAAAAAAAAAGCTGTGTGCGCAAATAGCTCTGACACAGGACTCATTCACTTAGAATCAAATCTTGTGAAACAGTTCTTCCAGTATTTTTAGAGATTTTATTATCTGACATGGTGGGTCTAAGAAATATGCTGTTGAACCATTCTTAGGCCTGAATAAGTGATTGAGGTGTCAAGAAATGTCTTAAAGGTGCATAGTTGGCATTATTTTACCCTTAATTCATTTATTAGATTATTTGATTTTGCTGGAAGTAACATTATGAAAATTATTTTTATTTTTGATTATGCTAAGTCCTGTATAATTTATATTATCTCTACTATTGGATGCCTACACTTATCTTCATCTCTCTCAGTCTACCCTGCCATACAAACAGTTGGCACTTTCATTCTCCATGGAAGCCCCCTCTACCATAGTCTCTACTTCACTATAAATTCCTTTTTCTATGTTACCACAGCTGCCAGAGTTGGCCAGTGTTCTCATTCTCCATAATGTAGGTCTCATTCTCCTCCAGACTCTGTGTCCTTTAGTACTTACTAATGGTATTCTTGAGGAGCTTCCAGTTTTCATGCACTGCTTAATTTCAAAAGGAATGACCCATGTATAAATTGTGGAATCATCCTACATCCAGTTACCCATTTCTGTTTGTTATTTACTGCTTTGTAACAGGACAGCCCAATACTTAGTTGCCTAAAACAACAGTATTTTTCTGTCTCACAGTTCTGAGTAAACTGGACTTTTAGGGAGGTTCTTGCTTGGTGTCACCAATGTGCTCACTAGTCCAATAGCATTCAGTGCTGATGGGGATGCAATGAGGTATAACTGCTGTGGAAAACAGTGTGGCTGTTCCAAATTTAACATAGAATTTTGAAGTTTTAGCTTTCTTAATTCTTAGAATTCCTGTGTATAATTCACTCTGACATAGAAATAAAGAAAATTAAGAACTCTATTATAGATTTTAATAATATGAGAAGTATAACTTTATTGTCAGATGTTCTCTTAATGAAACAGTACAATTAGAATATATAAAGTTATACAAGGTAACTGGCATTTCAGTTGAAATGTTCTCCAAAAAATACTGCAGACTCAGAACGTATCTTTAAATATTACTAGATTTCATGAAAAAAGAAAAAAAAAAAGCTGTGTGCGCAAATAGCTCTGACACAGGACTCATTCACTTAGAATCAAATCTTGTGAAACAGTTCTTCCAGTATTTTTAGAGATTTTATTATCTGACATGGTGGGTCTAAGAAATATGCTGTTGAACCATTCTTAGGCCTGAATAAGTGATTGAGGTGTCAAGAAATGTCTTAAAGGTGCATAGTTGGCATTATTTTACCCTTAATTCATTTATTAGATTATTTGATTTTGCTGGAAGTAACATTATGAAAATTATTTTTATTTTTGATTATGCTAAGTCCTGTATAATTTATATTATCTCTACTATTGGATGCCTACACTTATCTTCATCTCTCTCAGTCTACCCTGCCATACAAACAGTTGGCACTTTCATTCTCCATGGAAGCCCCCTCTACCATAGTCTCTACTTCACTATAAATTCCTTTTTCTATGTTACCACAGCTGCCAGAGTTGGCCAGTGTTCTCATTCTCCATAATGTAGGTCTCATTCTCCTCCAGACTCTGTGTCCTTTAGTACTTACTAATGGTATTCTTGAGGAGCTTCCAGTTTTCATGCACTGCTTAATTTCAAAAGGAATGACCCATGTATAAATTGTGGAATCATCCTACATCCAGTTACCCATTTCTGTTTGTTATTTACTGCTTTGTAACAGGACAGCCCAATACTTAGTTGCCTAAAACAACAGTATTTTTCTGTCTCACAGTTCTGAGTAAACTGGACTTTTAGGGAGGTTCTTGCTTGGTGTCACCAATGTGCTCACTAGTCCAATAGCATTCAGTGCTGATGGGGATGCAATGAGGTATAACTGCTGTGGAAAACAGTGTGGCTGTTCCTCAAAAAGTTAAACATAGAATTTCCATACAGTCTATTAGTGCTGCTTCTGGGTATATCCAAATGAACTGAAAGCGGAAGTTAGAACAGATGTTTGTATTGCTTGCTGTTGTTCAGTCACTAAGTTGTCTCTGACTCTTTATGATCCCATGGACTACAGAACTACAGACTTCCCTGTCCTTGTCTATCTCCCATAGTTTGCTTAAATTCATGTCCACTACTCAGTGGGTGCTATCTAATCATCTCATCTTCTGCGACCCTCTTCTTTTGTCTTCAGTTTTTCCCAACATTAGGCTTTTTTCTATTTAGTCGGCCAAAGTATTGGAGCTTCAGCATCAGTTCTTCCAGTGCATATCCAGGATTGATTATTCACAATGGTCAAAAGGTACAAATGGCCCAGATGTTTGTCAGTGGATGAACAGATGAACCAAATGTTGTATACACATACGATGAACTACATTTCAGCTCAAAAAAGGGATGAAACCCTGACATGTGCCACGATATATAAGAAACTTGAACACAGTATCCTAAGCAAAACAAAATAGCTGCACAGGGACAAATGTGTGTGATTCCATTTAGATCAGGTATCTGAAAGAGTCAGATTTATAGAGACAAGGTAAAATGGCAGTGGGCAGAATCTGGGGATAGGTAGAAATGGGGAATTGCTGTTTAGTGATGCAGAACTTCAGTATAGGAAAACAAATCTATCTGTAGTTAGATGATGGTGATAATCACACAACAGTATAAATGCCATTAATGCCACTGAATTGTGCACTAACAATGCTTAAAATGCTAAATTTTATGAGGAGCTTCCAGTTTTCATGCACTGCTTAATTTCAAAAGGAATGACCCATGTATAAATTGTGGAATCATCCTACATCCAGTTACCCATTTCTGTTTGTTATTTACTGCTTTGTAACAGGACAGCCCAATACTTAGTTGCCTAAAACAACAGTATTTTTCTGTCTCACAGTTCTGAGTAAACTGGACTTTTAGGGAGGTTCTTGCTTGGTGTCACCAATGTGCTCACTAGTCCAATAGCATTCAGTGCTGATGGGGATGCAATGAGGTATAACTGCTGTGGAAAACAGTGTGGCTGTTCCTCAAAAAGTTAAACATAGAATTTCCATACAGTCTATTAGTGCTGCTTCTGGGTATATCCAAATGAACTGAAAGCGGAAGTTAGAACAGATGTTTGTATTGCTTGCTGTTGTTCAGTCACTAAGTTGTCTCTGACTCTTTATGATCCCATGGACTACAGAACTACAGACTTCCCTGTCCTTGTCTATCTCCCATAGTTTGCTTAAATTCATGTCCACTACTCAGTGGGTGCTATCTAATCATCTCATCTTCTGCGACCCTCTTCTTTTGTCTTCAGTTTTTCCCAACATTAGGCTTTTTTCTATTTAGTCGGCCAAAGTATTGGAGCTTCAGCATCAGTTCTTCCAGTGCATATCCAGGATTGATTATTCACAATGGTCAAAAGGTACAAATGGCCCAGATGTTTGTCAGTGGATGAACAGATGAACCAAATGTTGTATACACATACGATGAACTACATTTCAGCTCAAAAAAGGGATGAAACCCTGACATGTGCCACGATATATAAGAAACTTGAACACAGTATCCTAAGCAAAACAAAATAGCTGCACAGGGACAAATGTGTGTGATTCCATTTAGATCAGGTATCTGAAAGAGTCAGATTTATAGAGACAAGGTAAAATGGCAGTGGGCAGAATCTGGGGATAGGTAGAAATGGGGAATTGCTGTTTAGTGATGCAGAACTTCAGTATAGGAAAACAAATCTATCTGTAGTTAGATGATGGTGATAATCACACAACAGTATAAATGCCATTAATGCCACTGAATTGTGCACTAACAATGCTTAAAATGCTAAATTTTATGATTTATATATTTTACCACAACAAAGAAACTGGGAAAATGTTGGGCCTATATATTCTCAAATGAAAAGTTATTCAAATCAAATAATTAAGTAAATATTTAATGAGAGGAAATTCCTCAGTAGTCAAACTGTTAGGACTCAAAGCTTTCACTCCTAAGGGTGAGGGTTCATCCTTTGGTTGGGGAACTAAGACCCTACAAGCTGTGATGTGTGGCAACAAACAAAATACTTAATGAGATAACATATATGTTAAAAAGTGATAACACATTTGAGCTTCCCTGGTGACTCAGATGATAAAGGATCTGGCTGCAATACAGGAGATCTGAGTTTGATCCGGGGGTTAGGGAGATCTCCTGGGGAAGAGAATGGATACTGGCTCCATTATTCTTGCCTAGAGAATCCCATGGACAGGGGAAACTGGCAGGTCAAGGTCTATGGGATCAAAAACAGTAGAACACGACTGAGTGATTAACACTTTCATGACACTCATGGCCAAACTGATAAGAGAGGAGAGATGAAATTTTATATTTGTTGATGCATTTGTTTCTATTACAGGGCTCATAGATTTCAGACTTTTAATAATAATGTATTTATATCTTATAATTAAAAAGAAAATCAACTGACAAAATTAATAAACTATCATAGTATAAAGCATGCTTCTTACTGTAAATACACTTAATAACAAAAATCATACAACTGCATGAAAAACTTAAACAGTGGTTCAAGAAATTTGATCATGTTTTATTTCTATATTTCCGAGAGGATGAACATATTTCTGTTTTGCATGGAGAGCTAGAAAATTGAATTTTAGAGATATGACAATGATTAAGGAAGCTAATATGAAACTACTACTTTTCTCTTTTTAAAATGCCCTTGTGCATAACCCTTCTTTTGAATACATAGTTGATTTTTCTGGAAAAAGAATAAAAGGGGGGAAAAAAAGCAAAAACATACTAGAAATAAGAAGCTAGAGGCAAAACCTGTGAAAGAAATGTTTGAGACTTTGGTGACATATGTACCATAGAACACAAAATGCCAATGGACTTCAATATCAAACCAACATTTTTTAAAATATTTATTTATTTATTTAACAACAAAAACATTTTGTATTGGGGTCTAGCCAATTAACAATATTGTGCTAGCTTCAGGTGAACAGTGAAGGGGCTCAGCCATGCATATACACATATTCGTTCTCCCCCAAAACCCCCTACCATCCAGGCTGCTACATAACATTAAGCAGAGTTCCATGTGTTGTACAATAGATTTTTGTTGGTTATCCATTTCAAACATGGCAGTGTGTACATGACTTTCCCAAAGTCCCCAACCATCCCCTCCCCACTGCAACCATAAGTTCATTCTCTATGTCTGTGAATCTCTTTCTACATTGTAAATAAGTTCCTTTGTATCATTTCTTTTTAGAATCCACATAAAAGGGATGTCATATTATATTTCTTCTTGTCGGTATGACTTATTTCACTCATTATGACACTCTGGGTCCATCCATATTGCTGCAAATGGACTTATTTTATTCTTTTTAGGCTGAGTAATATTCCATTGTGTGTGTGTGTGTGTGTGTGTGTGTGTGTACACACACATCTTTATCCATTCCTTTGTTGTTGGACATTTAGGTTGTTTTCATGTCTTGGCCACTGTAAACATTGCAATGAACATTGGGTTGAATATGTCTTTTTGGGCTGTGTTTTTTCTCTGGATATATGCCTAGGAGTGGGATAGCAGGGTCATATGGTAGCTCTATGTTTAGTTTATTAAGGAACCTGCACATGGTTCTCTATAGTGGCTGTACCAATTTACATTCCCACCAATAGTGTAGGAGGGTTCCCTCTATCCACACCCTCTCCAACATTTGTTGTTCATGGAATTTTTGATGAGAGCCATCCTGACTGGAGTGAGGTGGTATCTAATTTTCATTTTAATCAGCATTTCTCTAATAATTAATGATTTTGAACATCTTTTCATGTGCCTGTTGAGCATCTGTATGCCCTCTTTAGAGAAATGTCTATTGAAGTCTTCTCCCACTTTTTGAGTGGGGTGTTTCTTTTGATGCTATTGAGTGTCATAAGTTGCTTGTAAATTTTGGAGACTAGTCCCTTATCAGTCACATTATTTTCAAATATGTTCTCCCAGTTTTTGGGTTGTCTTTTTGTTTTGTTTATTGTTTTCCTTGCTGTGCAAAAACTTTTGATTTTACTTAGGTCTCATTTGTTTATTTTTTCTCTTGTTTCCATTATGCTGGGAGATGGATTAGAAAAGATTTTGCTATGATTTGTGTCAGAGAGTCTTCTGCCTATGTTTTCCTCTAAGAGTTTCATAGTGTCCAGTCTAACATTTAGGTCTCTAATCCATTTTGAGCTTAATTTTTTTGTATGGAGTCGAGGAATGATCTAATTTCATTATTTTACATTTGGTTGTCCAATTTTCCCAGAACCATTTGTTGAAGAGACTGTCTGCCTAACATTGTGTAGTCTTGCCTCCTTTGTCATAGGTTAATTGACTATAAGTGCGTGGGCTCATTTCTAGGTTTTCTACCCTGTTTCGTTGATCTATTTTTCTATTTTTGTGCTAATATCACACTGTCTTGATGACTGTAGCTTTGTAATATAGTCTGAATCAGGAATCCTGATTCCTCTATCTCCATTTTTGTTTTTCAAGATGGCTTTGGCTATTTGGGTTCTTTTGTGTCTCCATAGAAATTCTGAGACTTTTCGTTCTAGATCTGTGAAAAATATCATTGGTAATTTGACAGGTATTCCAATGAATCTATAGATTACCAAACTGACTTTTATGTTATAATTGTCTTCAAGTGTTTGCTGATCTTAATAGTGTAGTGTAATAGTGTAATAACCTTAAAAATAAATAATACTTTTAACTACACCAAGCTGCTCCAATATGACCTTTAAAAATGAAGATGTAAGTCCTTGGCTTTGTTTGGATCAGTGTATTTGAGTATGTAGCTGATCCTTCTAAACCCTGCTTAATCTGAGGACACAGTTGTCTCTACTCATCTTACATTCTGGCCAAATCCATCTGCTGTATTACTCTCCTTAGAGAAGCTCTCTCAACAACTCCTGCTCCCAAAGCACCAGTAAAACCTGAAGATTCTTGCCTAATGTTTCCTCAGTGATAGTATTGGTGGTAGGGAGTTTCTGTAAAAAGTAGATCATAAATTTTCATAAATAACATCTATCTCATTAATCATTTTACTTAAAAATGATATTCCCTTACTGAAGGAACATATAGAAATATGTACATATTTAATTATTTCATGAACAATGATAGGTCTAAGAGCATAAAATATTACAGTAGTGCTTTGGGACTTATATTATTGCAATTCATGTTATCTTTATGCCAGTTCCCTTTGCATTCCCACAGTGTTAAGCATAATACTGAGATATTTATTTTTTCTCTTGTTTCCATTATGCTGGGAGATGGATTAGAAAAGATTTTGCTATGATTTGTGTCAGAGAGTCTTCTGCCTATGTTTTCCTCTAAGAGTTTCATAGTGTCCAGTCTAACATTTAGGTCTCTAATCCATTTTGAGCTTAATTTTTTTGTATGGAGTCGAGGAATGATCTAATTTCATTATTTTACATTTGGTTGTCCAATTTTCCCAGAACCATTTGTTGAAGAGACTGTCTGCCTAACATTGTGTAGTCTTGCCTCCTTTGTCATAGGTTAATTGACTATAAGTGCGTGGGCTCATTTCTAGGTTTTCTACCCTGTTTCGTTGATCTATTTTTCTATTTTTGTGCTAATATCACACTGTCTTGATGACTGTAGCTTTGTAATATAGTCTGAATCAGGAATCCTGATTCCTCTATCTCCATTTTTGTTTTTCAAGATGGCTTTGGCTATTTGGGTTCTTTTGTGTCTCCATAGAAATTCTGAGACTTTTCGTTCTAGATCTGTGAAAAATATCATTGGTAATTTGACAGGTATTCCAATGAATCTATAGATTACCAAACTGACTTTTATGTTATAATTGTCTTCAAGTGTTTGCTGATCTTAATAGTGTAGTGTAATAGTGTAATAACCTTAAAAATAAATAATACTTTTAACTACACCAAGCTGCTCCAATATGACCTTTAAAAATGAAGATGTAAGTCCTTGGCTTTGTTTGGATCAGTGTATTTGAGTATGTAGCTGATCCTTCTAAACCCTGCTTAATCTGAGGACACAGTTGTCTCTACTCATCTTACATTCTGGCCAAATCCATCTGCTGTATTACTCTCCTTAGAGAAGCTCTCTCAACAACTCCTGCTCCCAAAGCACCAGTAAAACCTGAAGATTCTTGCCTAATGTTTCCTCAGTGATAGTATTGGTGGTAGGGAGTTTCTGTAAAAAGTAGATCATAAATTTTCATAAATAACATCTATCTCATTAATCATTTTACTTAAAAATGATATTCCCTTACTGAAGGAACATATAGAAATATGTACATATTTAATTATTTCATGAACAATGATAGGTCTAAGAGCATAAAATATTACAGTAGTGCTTTGGGACTTATATTATTGCAATTCATGTTATCTTTATGCCAGTTCTGCCCCCAGATAATAATGATGCATTCCCACAGTGTTAAGCATAATACAATTGAGAGCTGTATTCTGAGGTAAAAGTAATTGCATGAAAATACTGTTTTCCCTAAAGGAGTCACCTGTTTCTGTTTAAATAATGTGGTTCTAGATGGTCAGAAAAATTGATGAGAAAAAATCTGAGTCAAAAATACCAAGTTTAAACTAATTAAATAAACCTTTCTTTTTTTTTTTTTTTCAACACTGCAAACCAGAAATGGCAATTGGAAAAAAATAAAAAGAAACAAAACTCCCCATACTCTTAACTACCCCTCCTCCTCCCTTTTTCTCTTATATCTGACTCAATTACAGACACACAATCCTAATTTTATAGAGATATGTACCAGAAATAGTTATGTAGAACAGAATTACTCTTACTTTTAACTAAATCGTGTTTGTACCACATTCATTTACCTGTTTTCTCTCCAAAGCATAATAGTTGCTCACAGCATGCTAGATGACAATGTCATTTGTTATGAGGGAAAAGCAAAAGAGTTATCAAGTAACTTGTATGCCCTGGAGTTTCAGATTCCATCAGTTAAATTCTATGATTAACTAGAGTCAGCCATATTTATTCATAAATCATATCAGTAGGTTTTTTCAACAACGAAGATAATTTCATTTTTAAAACTATACATAATGCTTATTTAAATCAAGCAAGCAAACAAACTGCAGATGTGAATTACTAATAAACTTTCAAATTAAAGCTTACCATGGATGAAAGAGAACTCTAAAAGTTTGGGGGGAAAATCACAAGGCCTAGGAAGATCTTTTTAAAACACTTTTCTCTACACAATCACTGGTTCTTGGGCTACCATTGTTTCACATGTCTTGAGCAAATACTGTTTGTTCAGGGTAATTATAATGAGTCTGTTTTTCTTGTTAGTGATGAGTTCAGAAGTAGACAGCGATCCAGTTCAAGCTGTTGGAAAAACTTTATCACCCTTAAAAAGGAGGGAAGCTGGACTACAGAGAGCAAAGGGAAAATGTAGGTGGTGTTTAAAGGCATTCAGGAGCCACCGAATTGACTAAACACTGCTGTCCTTAGAACCATCTTGCTTTTTGAAATAATCTTACTACTGTTTGCATTTTTCTGTTACTTTCTAATCAATGATCCAGTTGGGTATATTAACGGTAGACCAAAATTTATCAAAACTGGCTACAAATTAAACTCACTTGGAATATTCTTATAAAGCAAACAAAAACCAAACAAACCAAAAACAAAAAAAAACAACAATATATGAGCTGCATGCTAAATATATCAATCACAATCTCCAGGCATCAGTATTTTTTATTTCCTACATCTGACTCCAGTGTACAGCTACATTTGGGGCTACAGACGTGCATGGGTGTTTTCTTTGCAGAGCTGGTAGAGGTTCTTTGTTCTTCACTGCATCTCTCTGGGGATAATGGAAAGGTTTGTGGATTTTTATAAATGAATAGTGTCTTGAAATTTGGGAAGCAGACTGTTCCTTTCTTCTGTGTTGGACCACTTTACCATTATCTCTTTCTCTACATTGAATAAGTTTAAGTTGATAGAGGCTTTTCTATGGTAGTCCCACAACGTCACTTATTGGCATTGTTAACTTTCTTAGCAGCATAGTTGTGCATGCTCTTAAGTTGCATATTATTTGTAACAGCTTGTATGTATTCAATGGGAAAGGGGAAGACCAAAACAAAGCTAGCCATGTGTTCATTAGGAAATAATTAATTTCATTTTTTGATAATGATGATTATCCTAAGTGCATGAAAGTCCATGTCATCTGTTAGTATTTTTATGAAATGAACCAACATGAAAGGTACATGAGTTCCACTGGAGAAAAATGATTCTGATCTTAGTTTTTTCAGCACCTTGAGTTATGGCACTTCTATTCTAGGTTTTTTGGAAATCAAATCCCTGTTCTAGAAATACCCTGAGTAATTTCTCTATTGATGTATCTGTTTTTCCTTCTTTAGAACTGTTATTTTGTTTATATTCTCACTGTCAATTCAGTTCAACTTTTGGAAGGACTGAAATGAAGGTGTGTTTTTTTAATGTTGTTGGAGTCAGAAGTAGACAGCGATCCAGTTCAAGCTGTTGGAAAAACTTTATCACCCTTAAAAGGAGGAAGCTGGACTACAGAGAGCAAAGGGAAAATGTAGGTGGTGTTTAAAGGCATTCAGGAGCCACCGAATTGACTAAACACTGCTGTCCTTAGAACCATCTTGCTTTTTGAAATAGTCTTACTACTGTTTGCATTTTTCTGTTACTTTCTAATCAATGATCCAGTTGGGTATATTAACGGTAGACCAAAATTTATCAAAACTGGCTACAAATTAAACTCACTTGGAATATTCTTATAAAGCAAACAAAAACCAAACAAACCAAAAACAAAAAAAAACAACAATATATGAGCTGCATGCTAAATATATCAATCACAATCTCCAGGCATCAGTATTTTTTATTTCCTACATCTGACTCCAGTGTACAGCTACATTTGGGGCTACAGACGTGCATGGGTGTTTTCTTTGCAGAGCTGGTAGAGGTTCTTTGTTCTTCACTGCATCTCTCTGGGGATAATGGAAAGGTTTGTGGATTTTTATAAATGAATAGTGTCTTGAAATTTGGGAAGCAGACTGTTCCTTTCTTCTGTGTTGGACCACTTTACCATTATCTCTTTCTCTACATTGAATAAGTTTAAGTTGATAGAGGCTTTTCTATGGTAGTCCCACAACGTCACTTATTGGCATTGTTAACTTTCTTAGCAGCATAGTTGTGCATGCTCTTAAGTTGCATATTATTTGTAACAGCTTGTATGTATTCAATGGGAAAGGGGAAGACCAAAACAAAGCTAGCCATGTGTTCATTAGGAAATAATTAATTTCATTTTTTGATAATGATGATTATCCTAAGTGCATGAAAGTCCATGTCATCTGTTAGTATTTTTATGAAATGAACCAACATGAAAGGTACATGAGTTCCACTGGAGAAAAATGATTCTGATCTTAGTTTTTTCAGCACCTTGAGTTATGGCACTTCTATTCTAGGTTTTTTGGAAATCAAATCCCTGTTCTAGAAATACCCTGAGTAATTTCTCTATTGATGTATCTGTTTTTCCTTCTTTAGAACTGTTATTTTGTTTATATTCTCACTGTCAATTCAGTTCAACTTTTGGAAGGACTGAAATGAAGGTGTGTTTTATTAATGTTGTTGGAGTCTTTTCATGTTTCATCATATTTTAGGAAACAAACTATACAGCCATGTAATAGTGATGTCGGGGAAAACTGTTATGTAACAAGTATACCTAAAACTATAATGGTTTTTTATAGGTATAATATATACCGTATATAACATATTATGAATATACTATAGATAAAGTGGGTAGATTGGTTGATAGATGATAGATAAATAGATATAATATCTACTTAGTTATTTTTCTTAAATGAGAAAGTATCTCTCCATCTCTCTAGGCAAGTTTTTTTCTGACAAACTATTGATAATTGGACATACTTGCCTTGGTGCTTCTGGTACTTTAATGCAAAAAATATGTTATGCTAAGATTCTAAAGTCCCAGAGGCTTATCTTGGTGTATTTTTATTTTATTACAATTCAAAACCTGTGAAGACAGAGCTGACGTATTTGTATAATAAGTTTAGTGTATGAGCAGAAGCAACAGAACTGAGATCAGATTTCTGTATTTATTTTTCTGTTTGTCTTGAAAGTCCAGTATATGGTTTAGAAGTACCTGGCCTCCTTGACAGAACCAGCCACATCAGTGGGAGAGGCCTACCAAGCCAGGTGGGTGTTAATAGGCTCTATATTTGCTAACACCAATCACATGTGGTGTTTTTCCAGGGACTTCTGGCCAAGAGGCTGACCACAGTTGAAAGAAGAGCTTCCAAATATGTTACACGTCTCCAGTTTAGGGATTATCATAGGGCTTTATCAAAGTTATTTTATTTTCTGTAATTCACTCTTGCTTTTGATAGAGAGTTGTTCTGAGGTGACCCCTAGCATCTGTCTTCAGTATGAGTAGCCCAATTGTTGTTTATAAAAGGCATCTGCAGGATTTTTCTTATTTTAATATTCTTTAGCAATTTTCATTATTATTGGGGAATAAAATTAGAATTATTTGAGACAAATTTAAAATTACTACATCGTTTTATGTTTGTCTCAATTCTTTTTTCAAAGTCTTATACAGGTATGTTGACTTCTTTTTAGTTGTTAGTTCTCTTCCAATTTTTCTCTGTTCTTATAGTTAGTGATTTTTTTCTCTTTTTTTGGTACTCTTTTTTTTTATTACTGCAGTATAGTTGATTTACAGTATTGTGTTAGTTTCAGGTGTACAGCATAGTGATTCAATTATTTTTTATGATTATATCCCATTATGTTATTATAAGATCTTTTATAAAATTTCCTGAACTATACAATAAATTTTCGTTGCTTATCTATTTTATGTAGAATAGTTTGTGTCTGTTAATTCTACACTCTTAGCATGCACCTCTGCCCACCACACTTTTATTAACCCTAAGTTTGTTTTCCGTTTCTTTGAGTCTGTTTTGTGTTCTTTATTATATTCCACATATAAGTAATATCATTTTTTTCCTTAATCTATTATTTTTTTCACTAAGTATAATATTGTCTAGGTAAGTCCATGTTGCTGCAAGTTCAGTATTTCACTCTTTTTTATGCATGAGTAATATTCCATTTTTTGTGTGTGTGTGTGTTTGTGTACCACACAGCTTCTTATGCCAGTTTTCTGTTGATGGGCACTTGGATGGTTTCCATGTCTTGCCTATTGTAGATAATGCTGTTATGAACATTGGGATTCATGGAGCTTTTTGGTTTAGACTTTTCGCTTTCTTTCTGGGTGAACATGCAGGGTTGGGCTTGTGAGATCCTACAGTAGCTCTATTTTTAGTTGTTTAAGGAACTTTCATACAGTCCTCCATAGTGGCTGCACCAATTTACACTCCCACTAATGTAGTAGGATTCACTTTTCTCCACACTCTCTGTAGCACATATTTGTAGAATTTTTGATGATAACCATTTCTGACATGTGGGATCATATCTCATTGTTGTTTTGATTTGCATTTCACTTAACAGTTAATGAAGTTGAGCATCTTTTCATGTGCCTGTTGGCCATCAATATGTCTTTGTGGAAGAATGTTTATTGAGGTATTTGGCTTTTTTTTTTTTTGATTGGGCTACTTGTTTAGTTTTGTTGTTATTGAGTTTTTTGTTTGTATACTTTGGGCACTGACATCTTGTCAGCTGCATTATTTGCAAATATTTTCTACCATCATATAGATTGTCTTTTCATTTTGTTGAGGTTTCCTTTGCTTTGCAAAAGCATTTTAGCTTTGATTAGATACCACTTGTTTATTTTTTGGTTTTATCACTTTTGTCTTGGGAGAGAGTGAGCTAAGAAAATATTGCTACAATTTATGTCCAAGGATATTTTGCCTAAGTTCTCTTCTAGTATTTTTTATAATATCATGCTTATATTCAGGTCTTTAAATCATTTAAAGTTTAGTTTTTATATGTGTGATAGAGTGTCATCATTTCATTAATTTACGTGTACCTGTCTAACTTTTCCAACACTACTTGCTGAAGAGACTGTCTTTTCTCCATTGTGTATTCTTGCCTCTTTCACAGGATTAATTGACCATAGGTGTGTAGGCTTATTTCTGGGCTCTCTATTCTGTTCTGTTGATCTATATGTCTGTATTTGTGCCAATACCATGCTGCTCTTTTCCAGTTCCCAGGTAGTTTATTGGGAGGTTAGTACAGTATTTTTATTACTTTTTATTGACATATAATTGCTTTACAATACTGTGTTAGTTTCTGTTGTACAACAGTGTGAATCAGACATATGTATACATATATCCTCTACCCCAGCAGCCTCCCCTCCCCACAGTCCCGTCCCTCTAGATCATTCCAGAGCATCAAACTGAGCTCCCAGTGCTATACAACAGCTTTCTGGTGGTTGTCTGTCTTATACATGGTAGTGCATCTACGTCACTTCTTTGATTGCTGTAGATGTATAATATACTTTGAAGTCTGGAATGGTTTTATCTTCATTGTTGTTCTTTTTCCTCAGGATTGTTTTGGCAAGGATTGATGTGGCTAGTATAGTACTTTAAGTACTAATTCTTCTGATTCAAGGGTGCAGGATATCTTTCCATTTTTTTGAAACACCCTTGATTTTCTTTATCAGTATTGTCTTTTCATTTTGTTGAGGTTTCCTTTGCTTTGCAAAAGCATTTTAGCTTTGATTAGATACCACTTGTTTATTTTTTGGTTTTATCACTTTTGTCTTGGGAGAGAGTGAGCTAAGAAAATATTGCTACAATTTATGTCCAAGGATATTTTGCCTAAGTTCTCTTTTAGTATTTTTTATAATATCATGCTTATATTCAGGTCTTTAAATCATTTAAAGTTTAGTTTTTATATGTGTGATAGAGTGTCATCATTTCATTAATTTACGTGTACCTGTCTAACTTTTCCAACACTACTTGCTGAAGAGACTGTCTTTTCTCCATTGTGTATTCTTGCCTCTTTCACAGGATTAATTGACCATAGGTGTGTAGGCTTATTTCTGGGCTCTCTATTCTGTTCTGTTGATCTATATGTCTGTATTTGTGCCAATACCATGCTGCTCTTTTCCAGTTCCCAGGTAGTTTATTGGGAGGTTAGTACAGTATTTTTATTACTTTTTATTGACATATAATTGCTTTACAATACTGTGTTAGTTTCTGTTGTACAACAGTGTGAATCAGACATATGTATACATATATCCTCTACCCCAGCAGCCTCCCCTCCCCACAGTCCCGTCCCTCTAGATCATTCCAGAGCATCAAACTGAGCTCCCAGTGCTATACAACAGCTTTCTGGTGGTTGTCTGTCTTATACATGGTAGTGCATCTACGTCACTTCTTTGATTGCTGTAGATGTATAATATACTTTGAAGTCTGGAATGGTTTTATCTTCATTGTTGTTCTTTTTCCTCAGGATTGTTTTGGCAAGGATTGATGTGGCTAGTATAGTACTTTAAGTACTAATTCTTCTGATTCAAGGGTGCAGGATATCTTTCCATTTTTTTGAAACACCCTTGATTTTCTTTATCAGTATTTTCTTTTAGTATTTAGGACTTTCACCTCCTTGGTTAAGTTTATTCCTATGTATTTGTTCTGTATGAAGTTTCAAATGGGATTTTTCTTTTTGCTTTCTTGGTCTAATGTTTCTGATGTTGAGTAAAAAAATACAGTAGAATCTTATGCTTTAACCTTGTATCCTAGTACCTTGTTGATATTCTTTATTAGTTCTAATAGGTTTTGTGTAGAGACTTTAAAGTTTTCTAAATAGAGTATTATGTCATCTTCAAAGAGTGGTAGTTTTACGTCTCTCCTTCCAATTTGAATATCTTTTTTATTTCTTGTTCTTCTCTAATAACTGTGGCTAGGACTTCCAATACTATGTTGAATAGAAGTGTTGTAGTAGCCATTCTTGCCTTATGCCAGAATTTAATAGGAGGGCTTTTAGTTTTTCTTTATTAAGTATTGTGGCAGCTATAGGTTTATTGTAAGTGACCTTTATCATATAAAGACATGTTCCCTTAATACACACTTTTTTTATTCTATTTTTTATTGAAATATTTTTTTTAAATTACATGCTGTGTTGGTTTCCATCATACAAAAATGCAAATCAGCCATAATTGTATATATATTCCTTCCCTTCCTATCCTCCCTCCTGTCCCATATCCCATCCCTCCAGGTTATCACAGAGCACAAGACTGGGATCCCTGTGCTACACAGCAGCTTCTCAGGAGCTATCTGTCTTACACCTGAGTGTGTGTATGGGTTGGCGCTGCTTTCTCCATTTGTCCCATCTCTTCCTCCCCCACCGTGTCCACAAGTCTGTTCTCTTCATCTGAGCTTCCATTCCTTTCCTGTAAATAGGTTCATCCATGTCATTTTTCTAGATTACAGGTATATATGGATTAATACATTTGTTTTTGTCTTTCTGACTTATTTCACTCTGTATAAGAGGCTCTAGGTTCATTCACCTCAAACGACTGATGTTTCTTTTATCAGTATTTTCTTTTATTGTAATTTTAAAACTTGAGGAATTTTCTTTTTCCTCAGGATTGTTTTGGCAAGGATTGATGTGGCTAGTATAGTACTTTAAGTACTAATTCTTCTGATTCAAGGGTGCAGGATATCTTTCCATTTTTTTGAAACACCCTTGATTTTCTTTATCAGTATTTTCTTTTAGTATTTAGGACTTTCACCTCCTTGGTTAAGTTTATTCCTATGTATTTGTTCTGTATGAAGTTTCAAATGGGATTTTTCTTTTTGCTTTCTTGGTCTAATGTTTCTGATGTTGAGTAAAAAAATACAGTAGAATCTTATGCTTTAACCTTGTATCCTAGTACCTTGTTGATATTCTTTATTAGTTCTAATAGGTTTTGTGTAGAGACTTTAAAGTTTTCTAAATAGAGTATTATGTCATCTTCAAAGAGTGGTAGTTTTACGTCTCTCCTTCCAATTTGAATATCTTTTTTATTTCTTGTTCTTCTCTAATAACTGTGGCTAGGACTTCCAATACTATGTTGAATAGAAGTGTTGTAGTAGCCATTCTTGCCTTATGCCAGAATTTAATAGGAGGGCTTTTAGTTTTTCTTTATTAAGTATTGTGGCAGCTATAGGTTTATTGTAAGTGACCTTTATCATATAAAGACATGTTCCCTTAATACACACTTTTTTTATTCTATTTTTTATTGAAATATTTTTTTTAAATTACATGCTGTGTTGGTTTCCATCATACAAAAATGCAAATCAGCCATAATTGTATATATATTCCTTCCCTTCCTATCCTCCCTCCTGTCCCATATCCCATCCCTCCAGGTTATCACAGAGCACAAGACTGGGATCCCTGTGCTACACAGCAGCTTCTCAGGAGCTATCTGTCTTACACCTGAGTGTGTGTATGGGTTGGCGCTGCTTTCTCCATTTGTCCCACTCTCTTCCTCCCCCACCGTGTCCACAAGTCTGTTCTCTTCATCTGAGCTTCCATTCCTTTCCTGTAAATAGGTTCATCCATGTCATTTTTCTAGATTACAGGTATATATGGATTAATACATTTGTTTTTGTCTTTCTGACTTATTTCACTCTGTATAAGAGGCTCTAGGTTCATTCACCTCAGTAGAACTGACTCAAATTCTTTCTTTTTTATGGTTGAGTGATATTCCACTGGATATATATATTACATTTTTTGTACCTATTTTAATGAGAGTATTAATCATGAATTTTGTCAAATGCTTTTTCTGCATCTGTTGAAGTGATCATGTGGTTGTTGTCTTTCCTTTTGTTAATATGGTGTATCACATTGATGAAGCATCCTTGTGACCCTGTGATGAATCCAACTTAAGATGTCTCATGATTCTTTTGAGGTATTGTTGAATTCAGTTAGATAATATTTTGTTCATCTATTTTCATCAAAGATTTTGGTCTGTAATTTGCTTTTTGTGTGTGTGCCCTTACCTAGTTTTGGTATCAGGGTGATGGTGATCTCATAGAACGAATTAGAGAATGTTCCCTCCTCTTTGTTTATCTGGAATAGTGTGAGAATGATGGCTATAAGTTGTTCTCTTTTTTTGTAACATCATCATTTATAGTCTTCATGTGTTCATTCTTTTCCTGTTTTTTTTCTTTGGGCTTGTTTCTACTTTCATCCTGTCGTAGTCAACAAAGATGCTTGAAGTAATTTCTATTTACTTAAATTTGTTGAGGCTTATTGTTATGATTTATATTTTAATAAAAATTGTTCCCGTCTTCTTAAAATATTGTGTTTTGTTTACTCTCTACTACTGAATAGTACTTATGGCTGTATGTGTCCTTATTATGCTGAGGTATGATCCTTCACACCCACTTTTTTGAGAGTTTTTATCATAAATGGATGCTGAACTTTGTGAAATGTCTGTTCCTGAAACTATTGAATTGATTATATGATTTTTATCCTTCATTTTGTTGATTTGCTGCATCAGGTTGAATGATTTGCAGATTTTTTTTTTTTAAGATTATTTTTTTATTTATTTATTTTGGTGGGGGTGGGTTGGGGAGGGAGGGGAGCAGGCGGGCCACTTCTATTGGTCTTTCATTTGTCCATTTTCATCCATCTTTGTTCTTTGGCCCTTGTGGGCCTCCCATCGCGGTGGCCTCTGTTGTCGCAGAGCACCGGCTCTGGGTGCATGTGCTCCAGAGCTCTGGCTCGATAATTGGACACATTGGTCCAGCCGCTCTGTGGCACGTGGGATCTTCCCAAGCCAGTGATAGAACAGGCGTCCCTTGCACTGCAAGGCAGTGTCCTTACCCATTGGACCACCAGGGAAGCCCTGATTTGCAGTTGTTGAACCATCATTGTATCCCCAGAATTAATCCCATTTGATCATGGTGTGTGATCCTTTTATTGTTATTGTTAAATTTGGTTAGCAAAGTTTTTTCTTGAGAATATTTTTAATTTATCAGGAATAATGACATATAGTTTTCTTTTCTGGCTTTGTCTTTTTCTGGTGTCAGTGTCAGGGCAATCCTGGCATGATAAAACTAATTTGAAAGTACTCCTCTCTCTTGTGCTTTTTTGAAAGGTTTGAGAAAGATTGGTGTTATTCTTTGAATGTTTGGTAAAACTCATCACTGTTCCTGGGCTTTTATTGGGAGATTTTTGATAAATGATTCCATTTCTTTACTAGTAATTGATCTATTTTGCCTTCTTTACATAACTTTTACATTAGTGACTTAATTGTATCATATAATGTTCTGCTAAAACACCTAGTATTTTGTCAAATTATATTCATAGGTATTCATAAGTGGCTTGCAGACAGTATAATTTTTTAAGTCGGTAATTAGGTTTTTACAGTCTGTATTATGATAGTTTTATTCAGTACATTATGAGTTTTCTTTATTTTTACTCTCTGGAATAATTCACATAAGGATATTATAATGTGTTTATGAATGTTGAAATTGTTCACACTAAAATAATCTTAGTTGAAGGATTTTGCAGATTTTTTTTTAAGATTATTTTTTTATTTATTTATTTTGGTGGGGGTGGGTTGGGGAGGGAGGGGAGCAGGCGGGCCACTTCTATTGGTCTTTCATTTGTCCATTTTCATCCATCTTTGTTCTTTGGCCCTTGTGGGCCTCCCATCGCGGTGGCCTCTGTTGTCGCAGAGCACCGGCTCTGGGTGCATGTGCTCCAGAGCTCTGGCTCGATAATTGGACACATTGGTCCAGCCGCTCTGTGGCACGTGGGATCTTCCCAAGCCAGTGATAGAACAGGCGTCCCTTGCACTGCAAGGCAGTGTCCTTACCCATTGGACCACCAGGGAAGCCCTGATTTGCAGTTGTTGAACCATCATTGTATCCCCAGAATTAATCCCATTTGATCATGGTGTGTGATCCTTTTATTGTTATTGTTAAATTTGGTTAGCAAAGTTTTTTCTTGAGAATATTTTTAATTTATCAGGAATAATGACATATAGTTTTCTTTTCTGGCTTTGTCTTTTTCTGGTGTCAGTGTCAGGGCAATCCTGGCATGATAAAACTAATTTGAAAGTACTCCTCTCTCTTGTGCTTTTTTGAAAGGTTTGAGAAAGATTGGTGTTATTCTTTGAATGTTTGGTAAAACTCATCACTGTTCCTGGGCTTTTATTGGGAGATTTTTGATAAATGATTCCATTTCTTTACTAGTAATTGATCTATTTTGCCTTCTTTACATAACTTTTACATTAGTGACTTAATTGTATCATATAATGTTCTGCTAAAACACCTAGTATTTTGTCAAATTATATTCATAGGTATTCATAAGTGGCTTGCAGACAGTATAATTTTTTAAGTCGGTAATTAGGTTTTTACAGTCTGTATTATGATAGTTTTATTCAGTACATTATGAGTTTTCTTTATTTTTACTCTCTGGAATAATTCACATAAGGATATTATAATGTGTTTATGAATGTTGAAATTGTTCACACTAAAAATAATCTTAGTTGAAGGATTTTGACATAGTTCTTTCATATCTTTATTTTGTTCACAATTATTAGTCTATTAAGTTGATTTTATTTGCCAAATTTTGGATATACCCATTTTTATTTAGAAATTTATCCTTTTATCAAGATTCTTACATTTAGATCATGATCAATTTATATCACTACCTCTTGTTTATTTCTTACATTCTCATATTTTTTCTTAGATCTTGTAATATTTTTATAATTAAAACTAGCAGTTTGTTTTTAAATTCTCCTCTGCACAAACACCCACAATGGTCTAACAAAATATATCCCTATTTGATGTCTGGACTCAAATTAGCTTTGAATCTTAGTCAAGTTACAGTATTCATATTCTTGCACTTTTTTTTTGATTTAGCCAACGTAAATGGATACTGTTTTTTAAAAACTCTTTGATACATATCACCTCATATGATCCTGTATAGAAAGACTTAAAAGTCCACATAAATAACAAGAAAGGCAAACTAAATCAGAATAATTCTGTGATGTTACTATTTTCAGTAAATTACAGCACAGTATATGGAAAAGGAAATGTGATTAACAGTGACAAATATTCTTCAGAATCTAAACAGAAGCACATATATCCTTCCTTTTAAAATGCCTAAGTCTAAAATGCTGTATTTTAATGCACAGGCTTATATATGATAGTTTTTCTTCTAAAATTCAGTATTGGTTTTATGCTGATGCCAATTTGTAAGTTATTCAAACAGAAAACTAATTATGGCTTTTGCCTGAAGTACACAGATGCTACAAGAAAACTAAGTCATTGCACTGAATTACCAAGGAATGTAGAGCTGGGTGCACTGGACCATAAAATCAATTAACAGATGTTTTCCTCAGCTCAATAGTTCATTCTTATTTGCATTCATAGTATTACATATCCTGTTATATAGATGAGTCTTTGTTGATTACTGGAAGAAATTTATTTTTAAAATAAAAATATATCAATTTTAAGCCTTTATTCTTTTTACTGCAAAAAAGAAATCATTTTTCCATTAAAAGATTTACTTTCTTCTCATATCTTCTATGATCATAAGCATCAGCATAAGAATATAAGTTAAATGTATCTGAATGTTTTATTTTTTTAAAAATCCAGGTATGTTCTATAAAATATACTATGCTTTTCATGAATTATAAGACCAAGTATTTTCATTAACAGTTTCTTAAAACTTTTTCTGCAGGAGTATAACTTCAAGCCAGATTGATTAATCTTAATGTTTTCACAATTGTTTTATCATTTTATCATTTTCTGTTTTACCATTATCTCTGTTCTCTTTCTCTCTCCCTCTGACACACATATGCATCACATAACACATATACAAAGTTGTGTGTGTATACATTCCCTTATGAGAGGTACTTGCCAAACCACATTTCAAAGAATATGGAGAGAAGAGGTGGAAAGATGCAGATTTTCTGCATTATCTTAAATGTTTTACCCTATTTGGTCTACTAATTCTTGTCTACTTTTTTTGATTTAGACAACGTAAATGTATACTGTTTTTTAAAAACTCTTTGATACATATCACCTCATATGATCCTGTATAGAAAGACTTAAAAGTCCACATAAATAACAAGAAAGGCAAACTAAATCAGAATAATTCTGTGATGTTACTATTTTCAGTAAATTACAGCACAGTATATGGAAAAGGAAATGTGATTAACAGTGACAAATATTCTTCAGAATCTAAACAGAAGCACATATATCCTTCCTTTTAAAATGCCTAAGTCTAAAATGCTGTATTTTAATGCACAGGCTTATATATGATAGTTTTTCTTCTAAAATTCAGTATTGGTTTTATGCTGATGCCAATTTGTAAGTTATTCAAACAGAAAACTAATTATGGCTTTTGCCTGAAGTACACAGATGCTACAAGAAAACTAAGTCATTGCACTGAATTACCAAGGAATGTAGAGCTGGGTGCACTGGACCATAAAATCAATTAACAGATGTTTTCCTCAGCTCAATAGTTCATTCTTATTTGCATTCATAGTATTACATATCCTGTTATATAGATGAGTCTTTGTTGATTACTGGAAGAAATTTATTTTTAAAATAAAAATATATCAATTTTAAGCCTTTATTCTTTTTACTGCAAAAAAGAAATCATTTTTCCATTAAAAGATTTACTTTCTTCTCATATCTTCTATGATCATAAGCATCAGCATAAGAATATAAGTTAAATGTATCTGAATGTTTTATTTTTTTAAAAATCCAGGTATGTTCTATAAAATATACTATGCTTTTCATGAATTATAAGACCAAGTATTTTCATTAACAGTTTCTTAAAACTTTTTCTGCAGGAGTATAACTTCAAGCCAGATTGATTAATCTTAATGTTTTCACAATTGTTTTATCATTTTATCATTTTCTGTTTTACCATTATCTCTGTTCTCTTTCTCTCTCCCTCTCTCTGACACACATATGCATCACATAACACATATACAAAGTTGTGTGTGTATACATTCCCTTATGAGAGGTACTTGCCAAACCACATTTCAAAGAATATGGAGAGAAGAGGTGGAAAGATGCAGTAATTTTTTCTGCATTATCTTAATATAAATTGAGTATTACTAAGCAGAACTGAGTAAGAGCTACTGTAACATAGATAAAAATAGAAAACTTCCTAGTAAGGTACATGAAAAATCATATATGTGTGTAAATACAGAATAATTGCAAATAAGGAATAAAGATTAAATATATTTATATGATAAAGGTTATTTATCAAATGAGCTGTGAAGATTTAATAGATACCATGTCCATATCCATTATGTGACAGTGAGTAATATAATTCAATGTTCAGTCATAGTTGGGGTATTGTAAAGAGATCTAAAAAGCTAAATACTTAAGTGTCAGACAACGGCTTACTTAAGCAGGGATATGATTCATTGTTATTAAAATTACTCATATTATGATTAGAATACTTATTTGGATTTTTCCTTAACTAAAATCAAAAATTAAGGGCTTCGCTGGTCACAGTGGATAAAGAGTCCGCCTTGTGGTGCAAGGGGCACCAGTTTGGTCCCTGGCCCAGGAAGATCCCATGTGTCGTGGAGTGGCTAGACTGGTGTGTCCAATTATGAGCCAGCACTCTGGAGTGCATGTGCCTGGAGCCAGTGCTCTGCAACCAGGGAGGCCACTGCAATAGGAGGCCCACACAGGCCAAAGGACAAAGATGGAAACAAATGGAAGACCAATAGAAGTGGCCAAAAAAAAAAAATTGTTAAAAAAAGTCAAAAATTTAAATACATTCAGGAGATATTATGATGAGAGGAAGGTAACTATGTATAATAAAGATCATGAGCTTTTTTGGTGAAGCAGCGTAGGTCAAGTCCTGTCTTCCAAAATGAACAAGATAACATCTCCAGAATTTCAATGATGTATGTCAATAGCACTTAAAATGAAGAAAAAAAGTGTACAATATTTCTAAAGCATCTAGGACCATATTAGGTGGTCATTTTTCTTCCTCAGGATGGCATTTGCTTTGTAAAAGAAAATAGTTCTCAAAAAAAAACCACTTTATTAATAAGCCCAGACCTTTGATCTTCCTGTTTCTCTTTGCATCAGAAAAGATTTATAAGATTTGTTTAACATACGTCTTGAAATACGTTACAATAATTATCTTTAAAATTGTGGACTGCAGAACTTTTCAGAAATCATATAATGAACAGCTGTTGAATTTTGGAATAAATTTAGAAAAAGTAATGCAAATATTAAATATACAGATTTCAGATACATTTAAAAAATGCTAATTTTTATCTGAGAGACATACTTTGGTCCTTAGCCAATATATAGGCAGATGTTACCAATATTCCAGTAAAAGTATAGGTATTTGTGGTCAGAACAATATTATACCTGCTAGAGTTTTCTATTTTACTCTAAATTTATGTGAAAGTTGATGATATCCCATTGAGTCAGAGCAGTGTTTTGGGTTCATCTTTATAATCTACAAAATACTGAAGTAAAAGCACTTCTTCAGGGATTCCCTGGTAGCTTAGTGATAAAGAGTTTGCCTGCCAATGCAGGAGACACAGGTTTGATCCCACATGCTGTGGAACAACTAAGCCCATGAGACACAACTATTGAGCATGTGCTCCAGAGCCTTGGAACCACAACTAATGAGCCCATATGCCACAATTACTGAAGGCCATGAGCCCTAGAGCCTGAATTCCACAGCAAGAGAAATCATCACAACAAGAAGCCTGCTCACCTCAACTAGAGAGTAGCCCCTACTTCCTACTGCTAGAGAAGAGCCTGTGGCAGCAGTGAAAACCCAGAATAGCCCAAGATAAAAATAAAGAAATAACTTTTTTAAAAAGTACTTCTTCAACTATCAGTTAGAAGAATTGACAAAACGAGTCATAACCAGCCCAGTAGGGAATATACTATGCAGTTGCTCATTTACACGACACACAAAAAATGACTTTGGTGCTGCCATATTTATCATTTCAGTGAGAATCTGGAAATGTTTAATTGGTCACCATCAATGCTATCAAATAAACACTAGCTATTAAAGTAGAGACACTCATTTTCGGATTTGCAGAAATCCTTTACTAAAGAACAATAACAACAAATTCATAGAAATCAGCATATATGAATAGTGCTGTGGGAACTGAATTATACCTATTATAATGAAATAATTGGTTTTAAAACATAAATGACTGTATAGCAAGAATAGGTTTAGATATATCTGCTTACACTACTGAAATATATTTTATTATATATGATCTTGGTTTTATGTTATATTAAATGTATCACTATTATTTTATTTCTTAACAAATTAACTTTACAAAGTATAGTTTCCCATGCATTCAGCTGAAGGTATACTGTTCAGTTCACGATTATATTTTCATAAGATTTGCAGTAGAAAATTTTGAGCTTCCTCTTGAAAATATAAAGATGTGATTCAGTGCATTCATGTGGAAAACTGGGGAACTCTGAAAATAATCAGGAGCCATCTGGCAAATAATGAAATAATTGAAGGAAAGAGAGTCTTGAGGAAAATGAAACTTGAATATTTTTACTAATTTGTACCCAAAGAAGAAACTAAAACATCCAGTTTGTGAAGATAATGACACATAATAGAAGAAGAAAAATAACTCTTTTAAATAATGCAGGTTTTTATTGCATAGGAGCCTGGAATGGTAGGTCCATGGATCAAGGTAGGTTGGAAGTGATCAAACAAGAGATGGCAAGAGTCAACATCAACATTCTAGGAATCAGTGAACTAAAATGGACTAGAGTAGGTGAATTTAGTTCAGATGACCATTATATCTATTACTGTAGACAGGAATATCTTAGAGGAAACGGAGTAGCCTCCATTGTCAATAAGAGTTTGAAATTTGGTACTTGGTTGCAGTCTCAAAAACAATAGAATGATCTTGGTTTGTTTCTAAGGCAAAGCATTCAACATCACAGTTACCCAACTCTATGTGCCAACCACTAAAGCCAAAAAAGCTGAAGTTGAACAGTTTTATGAAGACCTATAAGACCTTCTAGAATTAACACCAAAAAAAAAAAAAAATGTCCAGATGTCCTTTTCATCATAGAGGACTGGAATGCAAAAGTAAAAAGTCAAGAAATACCCATAGTAACAGGCAAATTTGGCCTTGGAGTGCAAAATGAAGCAGAGTAAAGGCTAATAAAATTTTGGCAAGAGAACCATTGGGCATAGCAAACAACACCCTCTTCTAACAACACAAGAGATGACTCTACACATGGACATCACCAGATGGCCAATACCTAATTCAGATTGATCATATTCCTTGCAGCTGAAGATGGAAAAGCTTAATACACTCATAAAGCAAGACTAGGAGCAGATTGTGGCTCAGGTCATGAGCTTGTTATTGTAAAATTTAGACTTAAATCAAAAGTAGGGAAAACCCACTAAGCCATTCAGGTATGAACTATTTCAAATCCTAAATGATGATGCTGTTAACGTGTTGCATGCAATACGCCGGCAAATTTGGAAAACTCAGCAGTGGCCACAGGACTGAAAAAGGTCAGTTTTCTTTCCAGTACCAAAGAGCAATGCCAAAGAATGTTCAAACTGCTGCACCATAGAACTCATTTCACATGCTACCAAAACAATGCTCAAAATCCTTCAAGCTAGACTTCAACAGAGCATGAACTGAGAAATTCCAGACATACAAGGTATATTTAGGAAAGGCAGAGGAACCAGAGATCAAATTGTCAACATTCATTGGATCACAGAAAAAGAGAATTCCAGGAAAACATCTACTTCTGTTTCATTGACTACACTAAAGCCTTTGACTGTGTGGATTACAACAAACTGGAAAATTCTTAAAGAGATGGGAATACCAGACCACACTACCTACCTCCTATGAAATCTGTGTGCAGGACAAGAAGCAACAGTTAGAACCTGACATGAAAGTACTGATTGGTTCTAAATTGGAAAAGGAGTATGTCAAGGTTATATATCGTCACCCTGCTCATTTAATTTAAATAGAGAGTACATCATGCGAAATGCCAGGCTGGATGAAGCACATATTGGAATCAAGATTGCTGGGAGAAATGTCAATATGCAAATTACATCACCCTTATGGCAGAAATGAAGGTGAAAGAGGAGAGTGAAAAATTTGGCTTAAAACTCTGCATTCAAACAACTAAGACTATGGCAACCAACCCCATCACTTCATGGCAAATAGATTGGTAAAAAACGGAAATAGTAATGTATAGTAGTAAACAACAAAACTCTGTAAAAGTCAAATAAAAATAAGGTTTTTTTAAAATAAAAAGCATAATGAAATAAATCTATCAAGTACAGTATCCAAAAGAATTCCAAACTGATGATTACTTCAAATCAAAAAAGGTTCACAATGTGAACTGACATACTGAAAAGAATAAAAAATAAAAGGACTCATCTTATCTTTACAAGTCAAAAAAAAAAAAAAAACACTAAAACAATGACAGAAATTATTTTCTGGGCTCCAAAATACAGCAGAAGATGACTGAGCCATGAAATTAAAAGACGTTTGCTCCTTGGAAGAAAATGAACCTAATGAGCATATTAAAAAACAGAGACTTCTCTTTGCCAACAAAGGTCCATATAGACAAACCTATTATTTTTCCAGTAGTCATGTAGGAGTGTGAGTGTTCAACTATAAAAGAAGGCTGCGTGCATAATAATTGATGTTTTCACACTGTTTTGTGGAAAAGACTCTTGAGAGTCCCTTGGTCTGCAAGGACATAAAAACAGATAATCCTAAAGGAAATAAATCCTAAGTATTTATTGCAAGTGATGTTGAAGCTGAAACTTCAATACTTTGACCACCTGATGCGACGAGACAACACATTGGAAATGACCATGATGCTGAGGAAGACTGGAGGAAAGAGGATAAGGGCAAGACAGAGGACAAGATGGTTGGATGGCATCAACGACTTGGTTGACATGAGTTTGAGCAAGTCGGGAGATGGTGAAGGACAGGGAAGCCGGGTGTGCTGCAGTCCATGGGGTCCCAATGAGTCAGAAACGACAGAGCAACTGAACAACAAAAGGTGCAGCTAATTTGTCACATTAAAATTTTTAAAAATTATATTGCTTAATTAGTTGATTTCTTTTTATTAATACAGAAAATAGCATAATAATTGAAACTACTTGTTCTCAAAGTTTAGTGGAATTGACATCAACTTTTCCATGTTGTTCTGTGCTCAAAAATATACATTAAGACTCTCCTGGTGGTCCAGTGCGTAAGGACACCGCCTTTCAGTGCAAGCGGCGCTGGTTTGATCCCTGGCCTGGGAAGATTCCACGCGCTGCGGAGCGGCTGGACCATTGTGTCCGAGCCAGAAACCTGGAGCGCATGCGCCCCAAGCCAGTGCTTGGCGACGAGAGAGGCTGCTGCGATGAGAGGCCCTCACAGGCTAAAGAACAAAGATGGATGGAAATAAATAAATGAAAAATCAATAGAAGCGCCCCCCCCCCAAAAAAAAATTAAAAGAAATATATACATTAAATAACACAAACTCTTTAATAGAAGTTAAGTTAGCAGTGGTCCTAGAACATGTTTACTGTGAAGTTTTATTTTTTTCCCCATCTATCATATTCTTTCTGTAATGTTTACTGGTTGTTCAGAATTCAAGTTAATGAAAACTGCCTGCTTGTAAACCTAGAACTGAAGAGAAGCAGGCAATATTAACAATTTACATATAAAAACAAAACATGTTGAGCCACAAGATGTCAGTGTAGTTCAAGCAAGACATAGCTTTCTCTAAATTAAATAGAAAAGAGAATATATTGGGTTTAATTTATATATTTAATCTGCTTTTGATTACATTCCAGATATATTTAATGATGGGCTTTAAAATTAAAATAGAGCAATGAATAATTTGCACCTGGAGTATTCATCTAATTTTCCAAGAGTATCAGTGTTAGATATTAGAAGAAATAATTCAGTCTTTTAAACTTTATGAAATAATAATTTAAATGAATAGTTATAACAAGAACAAATGAGTTCTGGCTTTTTACCTTTACCTTTTATATGTGTAGGATAGTATAATATTCAAGGTATGAAATATGAATTTAAACTGCATGGGTTCATAACTTTGTGTCTTCCCAGCTACTCTTAAAGTAACCTATCTCATTCAACTGTAAAGTGGCAGTAATATTTGTAATTATCTCAGAGGGTTCCCACAGATTAAATAAAAGTGACTATATCTAGGATTTAATACAAATTAGTTCTAAAAAATTGTTATCTGATGATATGAACAAACCTATATGCTCCAAACACGTTTTTAGAAAATTGCATTTTAATATTTTATTTTATAATGTCTTCAGTTTTCGAATGTATAGAATATAAAGCCCCCAGGATTACTAACTTTATCTTCTGCTACTTCCCTCTTCCCCAGATTACCTATTATTGTGGTGAGAATCAAAAGCTATATAATTATGACTCTGTTCATGCCTACTCAAAAGGAATGTTTAATGTGTAAACTGTCAAAAAGCAGGAATATAATATTTTGTTAAGATGAGGTATTACCTTATAGAAAAATATCTTAATTGCCTTCAAAATTAATTGATGTTTAATACATTTATACATGTTTTGAATACTATCAATAAAGTGTTTTAGTTCTTATTATATGAAACAGTTGCAGATTTGAAACTTTCAAACTCAACAGAAAAATTTAAATTAAACATTTAATATCTAAATATGTATTGATTTAGAATATTCTAATACCTACCTCTATTTTTCAAGTTACTCTTAAAATGGTAAAATACACTTTCTGTTATATATGCAGTTTTGCATAATATACTTTAAAATTTTATAAATGAAGAATCTTATTTTCCCATTAAACAATCCCTCTCAGCTTCCCTTTTAATACTTTACCTTTTGGCCCTACCCTGTGCAAAGTAGGGCTCGTACCTGTCACCAGTCAGGAAAGGGAATACAAATGGGCATATGCCTAAGGCCATTTAGGGAAAGGGACGTGTCTGGGCACATGCAAAATAGAGCTTTTACAAAGTCATCTGCATGATGACTGGCCTGGACTGAGAACTTTTATTGACAGTTGCAAGTTACATATGCACATGTCTTCATCGCACATGTCTTTCCCATAATTCAGTATGTTATGACCAGATGTATGCATGTTTAGAATATTTATAACCCTTATTGGGCTCCTGCTGCCTAAGGTTACTTGTGAACACAGGTATGAATCAAGGGCACTTGTGCCAGAGTTGGAGAAGCGCCTGTGGTTTGCGATTGTCTACTGTGTGCCTAGGGTGCTTGCTCAGGAGTTTGGAAAGGTCTCATTGGTTATTTTGTAGCATTATCTGTGAGCTCTCCTCACATATGTGGGAGGGTTTAGAGATCATACTGCATCCTTTTGGGCTAGGCCACCCCTCCTTGCTCATGCCTAATGTCCTACCTAACGAAAAGATTTTTTTAAACATTAAACTGCATTCCTTTTGGGCTAGGCTACCCTTCCTCTTCCCCAGATTACCTATTATTGTGGTGAGAATCAAAAGCTATATAATTATGACTCTGTTCATGCCTACTCAAAAGGAATGTTTAATGTGTAAACTGTCAAAAAGCAGGAATATAATATTTTGTTAAGATGAGGTATTACCTTATAGAAAAATATCTTAATTGCCTTCAAAATTAATTGATGTTTAATACATTTATACATGTTTTGAATACTATCAATAAAGTGTTTTAGTTCTTATTATATGAAACAGTTGCAGATTTGAAACTTTCAAACTCAACAGAAAAATTTAAATTAAACATTTAATATCTAAATATGTATTGATTTAGAATATTCTAATACCTACCTCTATTTTTCAAGTTACTCTTAAAATGGTAAAATACACTTTCTGTTATATATGCAGTTTTGCATAATATACTTTAAAATTTTATAAATGAAGAATCTTATTTTCCCATTAAACAATCCCTCTCAGCTTCCCTTTTAATACTTTACCTTTTGGCCCTACCCTGTGCAAAGTAGGGCTCGTACCTGTCACCAGTCAGGAAAGGGAATACAAATGGGCATATGCCTAAGGCCATTTAGGGAAAGGGACGTGTCTGGGCACATGCAAAATAGAGCTTTTACAAAGTCATCTGCATGATGACTGGCCTGGACTGAGAACTTTTATTGACAGTTGCAAGTTACATATGCACATGTCTTCATCGCACATGTCTTTCCCATAATTCAGTATGTTATGACCAGATGTATGCATGTTTAGAATATTTATAACCCTTATTGGGCTCCTGCTGCCTAAGGTTACTTGTGAACACAGGTATGAATCAAGGGCACTTGTGCCAGAGTTGGAGAAGCGCCTGTGGTTTGCGATTGTCTACTGTGTGCCTAGGGTGCTTGCTCAGGAGTTTGGAAAGGTCTCATTGGTTATTTTGTAGCATTATCTGTGAGCTCTCCTCACATATGTGGGGAGGGGTTTAGAGATCATACTGCATCCTTTTGGGCTAGGCCACCCCTCCTTGCTCATGCCTAATGTCCTACCTAACGATATCACATTTATGATTTTTTTCCCCTTTATATCAGTAATTAAAGATCCTTTGATTTTTCAAATCTAAAAACATCTCCTTTCGGGACGAATGAAGTAATGCTTACCCTGAATTAACATACCTTTTTCAGACACATTTAATAGTAATTTTACAAAGAATTTGATATTCTGGTTTTCTTAATATAGAACTTTGGTATATATTCTGAAGCTACCATCTTTAATTCTAACATGTGACTATTGTGGTACATACTTCATCTGATTTCATTTAAACTCTAGTGAGTTATTTGTTTTTATTTTTATTTTGTAAAGAAGAGATCCATGGACATCGTAACAAAACACAATATTGTAATGAGAAAACCAAATTTTTTTGCTTGTATAATAAAAGTTTTACTTTGTTTCATTACTTTCGTGCCAGTTTAGAAGCAAAAATATTTTCTATACTGGAGCATTTAATAACTTATGCATTACAAACAGTAGTCTCAAAACATAATGGACTTTTTTTACATGACATAAACCCATGCCTTTTCAACTGAAGATTCCCCATTTATTTGATGAGTATTGCAATTGTTGTTGTTTTTTGTTTTATTTTCACTTTATGTTTGTATCAATATAGGATTTAACTTACTCTGGCATATAATTGGGAATCTTAGTTCTTATCTATATTATTGAATTATTATGACAGCTTGACTTGTTTTAGAGAACTTGACCTTGTCTGAAATAAGTGAGTTTTCTTTGTCTTTAAAGCTGTCCCCTGTGCAGTGGTGAACAGAGAAAAAAGTAATAGGGTTCTAAGCCCATGCAATATATAAGGAGCTTATGGAAAAAATTGAAAAACTTTTTTTTTTTTTTTAATTTAAGAAACTATATCTTTTTATTTCTCTATTTTCTGTTCAAATCCAAGTGTTTAGTAATAACCCTTTTTATGACAATTCAAGTGGGACAAGGGGCAAATTTCTTGTATAGGGAGAGAAAGAGGATAGAGAAAAGAGAAAAGCAAATGCATTTGGATGCAAAATAGCAAAGAATAGTCTGAAAGAAATGTTCTTAGTTTTGCCTGTTAATATGCATTCTCTTTATATTCATCAGACTTTTAAATGAATAATCTGTATGCTGTTTTATCTACTATATAGATGTTTAATTCTTGAAATAGAATTTTTTAACATTCATTATTAATTTTAAAAGGGAAATTGCTACCAATGTTCTATAAAGAATAGAATGAGTTAAGATGAAACAGTAATATCTGTGGTTTACTAGAAGACAGCATCAAGTCCCAAAGGCATTTGGACTCATTGATTTTGTTAGGAAACTAATATTAAACCTTAGCAAAGCAGACTAAGTTTTCTTTCTTTTACTAGAAATAATAGAAAGTTTAATATATTTGCCACATGCTTTCAATTCCATGCTGTTAATGAAATAGCTTTTTTGATGACTATATAAGCATTTGATAATTGTGACAAAGTAAGTCAATGTTATTAATATAAGTAACAATTAAATCCTTCCTGTGGCTCTAAATAATGATATGCATAAACAAAGGAAAAATGTATGGAAAAGTATTTATAAGATTTTAAGATAAATCCAATTGATTTGTACTTTTGATTGTCTCTCAGCTTCACAAAATCTTAACTAGACAGAGATAAAGATTAAAGGACTAATAGAAGTTATTATTTCATGAAACATAAGAGCAAATTTGCTTTTCACATTTTTTATTTACTTTATATCTTACCTCTTTATTATTTCAATACCTAATATATTTAATAGAGTATTTAACTGAATAATTTTGATAACAAAATTAAAATTAAATTTGGCAAGTTAAAATAAAGATATAAAATACTTATTCATATATAGAGAATATTTTTATTAACAATCATGTTTTTAGTTTAACTGTTGTTAACTTTAATATTATCAGATTAGTTTCAGGTGTATAACATAGTATTTGATATTTTTATAAATTATACTTCACATAACATTATTATATAATATGGGCTATATTTCCTTAGCGGTACACTAAATCTTTGTAACTTATCTGTCTTGTGTCTAGTAGTCTATACCTCTTAGTCCCCTTTGCCTAGTTTGCCTCCCCTCCCACCCATTTATTCTCTTGTAATCATTAGTTTGTTCTGTGTATCTGAGTCTGTTTCTGTGTTGTTATATTTATTTGTTTTACTTTTTAGATGCACTAATAATCGAAAACATACAGTATTTGTCTGTCTCTATGTAACTTACTTCACTAAGCATAATACCTTTCAGGTGCATTTATACTTTTGCAAATGGTAAGATTCCATTCTTATTTATGGCTGAGTAATAATCCATTTTGTTGTATATTGTATATATGTATTATATGGAGTCTCTACCCTACATATTCTCTATCCACTCATCTGTTGATGTGCACCAAGGTTGCATTTATATATTGAGAATGTAAATGATGCTACCATGAATATGTTGTTATTTAGTCACTACATCATGTCTGATTCTTTTATGAACCCATGGACTGTAGTACATCAGGCTTCTCTGTCCATGGGATTTCCTAGGCAAGAATACTGAAGTGGGATGCCATTTTCTTCTCTAGGAAATCTTCCAGGGTGTATATATATTTCTTAATTAGTATTTTAATTATCATCAGATATATATCAGGAATGAAATTGCTGGATTATATCATAGCTATGGTTTTAATTTTTGGGGGGGATAATGTAAATTGGTACAGAGACTATGAAAAACAGAATGAAAATTCCTAAAAAGTCAGAAAAGTAAATAACAGGTATAAACAGTTGATGCCATTAATTTCACCAAAGTATGCTAATATTAAATTAGTGAAGTTAGACATTTCCTTTTATATTGTACACAATGTGAATATATTACTACCATATCCAGAGTTCATCAAAAGAAAATAAGAAACTATTAACTGAGTATAAACTTTACTATAAACAAGTGCTTTAAATAAGTTTCAAGCACAAATGTACGTTACAAGAATAACTGGTAAGTTTTTCGTACATTTTCCCACCAAAATGGAATCCTCAAAGTAGTAAAAAATATCTACCACCTTTATCACCAGATTTAAAAATAATACATTTGACATCAAAACATTATGAAAGATGTATAATGTCTTTTGTATCATAAAAAGTTAGCACTATCCCTTTAAACTCCAAACTATGTATTTGAATTTTATAAATAAGGGTTTGGAGATATAAATTAAATGAACATTTATTTATTTAATTGTTCATTCATTCATTCATGGAGGTGTTTGTCTCCCTATATTCTTAATCTTTCTTTTTTTCTGGATAGGAATGGAAGTAAATGATATTAGACTCATACAGTGTGACTTCCTGGTAAATTTTACTTTTTATGAGTACTCTTCTTTGAATGTTTTATTTCTATTAACTAAAGTTTTGATGTAGTTCTTAATACGGCAGTATGGCAACCCCTGGAGAAGGGAATGGTAATGCACTCCAGTACTCTTTCATGGAGAATTCCATGGACAGAGGAGTCTGGTAGGCTACATTCTATGGAGTTGCAAAAGTACCTAACATTTAACCCTTCAGATCCATAGCTTGTCTTGGGAGAGTACACCCTTAAGGTTGATTTTGGGAACCTATAAAGCTGCTGTTAAATGATACCCCCAAGACCAAGAAACAGATTTAACTTCATTAAATAGAAAATTAAATATTACTAATATTGGCCATGTGTGTGTGTTTTTTTACAAGTAATCAATAATCTACTTATGTTAATTTTCTTTTCATTAAAGATATTAATGATTGCTATGAGATTTATCAGTGAGAAATAACATGGTTAAAAAATTATCAAGTATGTGTGAATTGAACACACTTTTGTTTTCGGCTAACTCTAGCTTCACTGTCCATATTTACAGAATGACAGTTTTCAGAGTTACAGTGGAACATCACAGCTTACCTTCAAACCATTGATACATTTCCTTTTATATTGTACACAATGTGAATATATTACTACCATATCCAGAGTTCATCAAAAGAAAATAAGAAACTATTAACTGAGTATAAACTTTACTATAAACAAGTGCTTTAAATAAGTTTCAAGCACAAATGTACGTTACAAGAATAACTGGTAAGTTTTTCGTACATTTTCCCACCAAAATGGAATCCTCAAAGTAGTAAAAAATATCTACCACCTTTATCACCAGATTTAAAAATAATACATTTGACATCAAAACATTATGAAAGATGTATAATGTCTTTTGTATCATAAAAAGTTAGCACTATCCCTTTAAACTCCAAACTATGTATTTGAATTTTATAAATAAGGGTTTGGAGATATAAATTAAATGAACATTTATTTATTTAATTGTTCATTCATTCATTCATGGAGGTGTTTGTCTCCCTATATTCTTAATCTTTCTTTTTTTCTGGATAGGAATGGAAGTAAATGATATTAGACTCATACAGTGTGACTTCCTGGTAAATTTTACTTTTTATGAGTACTCTTCTTTGAATGTTTTATTTCTATTAACTAAAGTTTTGATGTAGTTCTTAATACGGCAGTATGGCAACCCCTGGAGAAGGGAATGGTAATGCACTCCAGTACTCTTTCATGGAGAATTCCATGGACAGAGGAGTCTGGTAGGCTACATTCTATGGAGTTGCAAAAGTACCTAACATTTAACCCTTCAGATCCATAGCTTGTCTTGGGAGAGTACACCCTTAAGGTTGATTTTGGGAACCTATAAAGCTGCTGTTAAATGATACCCCCAAGACCAAGAAACAGATTTAACTTCATTAAATAGAAAATTAAATATTACTAATATTGGCCATGTGTGTGTGTTTTTTTACAAGTAATCAATAATCTACTTATGTTAATTTTCTTTTCATTAAAGATATTAATGATTGCTATGAGATTTATCAGTGAGAAATAACATGGTTAAAAAATTATCAAGTATGTGTGAATTGAACACACTTTTGTTTTCGGCTAACTCTAGCTTCACTGTCCATATTTACAGAATGACAGTTTTCAGAGTTACAGTGGAACATCACAGCTTACCTTTCAGAATCAGGCTAGAGTAATATTAAAAATATTTCTAAAGATAAATCTTCTTTACTTTTATGTGTATTACATATGTTGTAGTCTATGCCATAGAAGTTATAGTGCTTTGCATTTGACAAAATTACTTACATTCCTCAAAATATCTAGATTTGTAGAAAAATGGTTATTGACAATTTAGTAACAATATATAACAAAGAAAATATCTTGTTTATGATTATAAGCATGTTAATTAAATAGAAGAAATATTGACATTTAGTAAATTTGAAAGTTACCATGATGTGCTTTTTCCATAATTGTTTTGAATAATAGCTCTCATATAAAATTACTTTCACCTTCATTCTCTTTGTCATAATCCATTATTTTTTCATTACTTAGTGTTAAACCTATGATATAGAGAGTATAATTAGGTTAAGGTGGTTCATTTCCTTAATATTTTTATTAGTACCTAATAAAATGTAAAAGCATGCACATGAGTGCTTCTGCATGGAGAAAGATGAGAGTGAGTTATCAAGCAAAAGAAGGCTTTATGATTCATGAGAGTAAGGGAAAAGTGAACTTCTTGGACTCTGGGTCCTTGCTCCCATGATATTCAGTTTATCTATGGCTTCCTAATAAACTTGCACAATATTAAAGAACAAAATAACACCCACTTATTTTAGGGTCATGGAATTTATGGGTCAGAATTTCAAACAGAAAACAAAGAAGATGGCTTATTTCTTCATTATAATTTCTTTCTTTCTTTTTTTTAATTTTTGGCCTCTTTTACTGGTTATTTGTAGTGATTTAAAATCACTGGCTGGAAATTCCCTGCAAGTCCAGTGGCTACGAATCTGACAGCCAATGCGGAGGATACGAGTTTGATCCTTGGTCAGGGAAGATTCCACGTGCCATGGGGCAATGAAGCCCATTTGCCACAACTACTGAGCCTGTGTGCCACAACTTTTGAAGCCTGTGTGCTCTAGTGCCAATGCTTTGCAACAAGGGAAGCCCACATAATGAGAAGCCCACATACAGCAACTAGAGCATAGACTTCATACTCAGCAACTAGAGAAAGTCTGTGCACAGTAACAGGGATCCTGTGCAGCAGAAGTAGATAAGTAAATAATTGTAAACCTAGTTGGCTGGCATTTCTCTAACCTGAAGACTCTGCCTGTTCCTCTCTGGCATCTTAACAACTGGCACCTCAGGTTGTGCAACTTCTTTCAAAATACCTTGGGGATTGGAGAGTAAAAGTATCTGAGAATAAGGTGGAAAATACACTATCTTTTGTTAGCTAGCCTAAAAAATAGTGTCATTTCTGTTGCATCATATAAGTTGAAGCAGTCACAAATCTGTGCAAATCCAAGGGGAAGGAACATAAAGCCTGTTTTTCAATGGTAGGATTGTTGTTGCTTTTTTTTTTTTAAATAGCATTCTGTTTTAAAACCTTCACACGTGAGAAAGTGTATTTGTCCATATTCCCTCCAGTGTGTCCACAGAGCAGGAGAAACCTTATATCTAGATATCTCAGTTCTCAGGTAGTCCCCAGAACACTCTTATTTATTGCAAAAACTTAATCCTGTATATTTTAACAAAATTGTGTGCCAAACCAACTTTATAACTTTAGAAAGTCAGCTTTTTCTTAATGGAGCCTGAATTTCTTTACTCTCTAAAACAGCATTAGTATTATCTTTTCACATACTTCAGAGGATTGTGCAGTAATGCAAAATTTTGAATTTAAGTAACATAGAATTGTGCAGTATTCTATAGCTCATACTTTACCCAGTTACTGGACATTTTTTGGTACTTTGTGAATTATGAATAATGTTTATGATTTATATTTAACATCACAGTAAATACAGATTAATAAGGCATGATATTTTCATTGTAACAGTGAAACATCTTTAGAAAACCTGCATAATAACTGTAGTATACAATGAAGTCTGATAAGTACTCTGTATCTTATTATTTTAGTAAGTTCTGAATGATGATAGTAGAATTATGTCATGTAAAGTAATTTAAAACTAAATAATATCTTGAAAGATCATGAAATTGCTGTTCAAGGATACATGAGACTTTTTTTCATAGTCACATATTTTAGGCAGATTAACAAAAGACAGTACTGTGAGAGTGGTATTAAATCATACATTAATTCTTTATATAACAAATTAGATTTAAAAAAATTAAGAGAATTCTCTTTTCTCAACTTCAGAGTATGACAATACTTAATCAGAAGACTATGTGAAAAAAAAACATTTATTTGTACAATTTATAGACTAAAATGTAAACTAAAATGCTCTTTAAGTTAGGATTACTTCTGGCATACTTATGCAGAGATATATGTTAATTTATACTTTTCATGTTTAATTTTTCACTAAAGTCAAACTTAATCACTCAAGAAATAAAGTCGGTAGAGAGCGTTGCACTAATTTCAGATTTTGCTCATAAGACTTCTGCTCAGAGCTTGGTAAAACCTCTAGAACGTAAATAAAGTTAATCATCACAATACATTTATCACGGAGAAAAATGATCAAGGGATCTTAAAATTTTATCTGTTGCATCATATAAGTTGAAGCAGTCACAAATCTGTGCAAATCCAAGGGGAAGGAACATAAAGCCTGTTTTTCAATGGTAGGATTGTTGTTGCTTTTTTTTTTTTAAATAGCATTCTGTTTTAAAACCTTCACACGTGAGAAAGTGTATTTGTCCATATTCCCTCCAGTGTGTCCACAGAGCAGGAGAAACCTTATATCTAGATATCTCAGTTCTCAGGTAGTCCCCAGAACACTCTTATTTATTGCAAAAACTTAATCCTGTATATTTTAACAAAATTGTGTGCCAAACCAACTTTATAACTTTAGAAAGTCAGCTTTTTCTTAATGGAGCCTGAATTTCTTTACTCTCTAAAACAGCATTAGTATTATCTTTTCACATACTTCAGAGGATTGTGCAGTAATGCAAAATTTTGAATTTAAGTAACATAGAATTGTGCAGTATTCTATAGCTCATACTTTACCCAGTTACTGGACATTTTTTGGTACTTTGTGAATTATGAATAATGTTTATGATTTATATTTAACATCACAGTAAATACAGATTAATAAGGCATGATATTTTCATTGTAACAGTGAAACATCTTTAGAAAACCTGCATAATAACTGTAGTATACAATGAAGTCTGATAAGTACTCTGTATCTTATTATTTTAGTAAGTTCTGAATGATGATAGTAGAATTATGTCATGTAAAGTAATTTAAAACTAAATAATATCTTGAAAGATCATGAAATTGCTGTTCAAGGATACATGAGACTTTTTTTCATAGTCACATATTTTAGGCAGATTAACAAAAGACAGTACTGTGAGAGTGGTATTAAATCATACATTAATTCTTTATATAACAAATTAGATTTAAAAAAATTAAGAGAATTCTCTTTTCTCAACTTCAGAGTATGACAATACTTAATCAGAAGACTATGTGAAAAAAAAACATTTATTTGTACAATTTATAGACTAAAATGTAAACTAAAATGCTCTTTAAGTTAGGATTACTTCTGGCATACTTATGCAGAGATATATGTTAATTTATACTTTTCATGTTTAATTTTTCACTAAAGTCAAACTTAATCACTCAAGAAATAAAGTCGGTAGAGAGCGTTGCACTAATTTCAGATTTTGCTCATAAGACTTCTGCTCAGAGCTTGGTAAAACCTCTAGAACGTAAATAAAGTTAATCATCACAATACATTTATCACGGAGAAAAATGATCAAGGGATCTTAAAATTTTTACTGTGTGCTAACTTCCCATGGTACTATCATGTTAAAAGAGGTTGGAAAAAATTTAGGACCACCCCATAAAACAAAATTAATCTGCATTTAGTCCTAGCTTTACAAGTAAATGATTTTCAGTTTAAAAGGATTATGATTTCTTATGTAATTTATCTTTTCAGAAGTATAGTTGATTTACAATATTAGTATCATGTATAGAAACTAATGAGTCAATTTTTTGAGAAATTATACTCTGTTTAAAGTTATTACAAAATGTTGGCTATATTCCCTGTGCTATACAATATATAGTCTTTTAGCTTATATAATTTTAGTTTATATACTCTAGTTTGTACCTCTTAATTTCCTATGCTTACATTTTCCTTCTCCCTTTCCTGTCTCTAGAGAGAACTGCTAACAGGTTCTCTATGTGTGTGAATCTATTTTGTTTTAGTTATCCAATTTTTGTGTCTCATATGCTGTATATAGATGATAATATACAGTATTTGTCTTTCTTTGAATTATTTCACTAAGTATAACACCCTCCAGGTCCATCCATGCAAATGGATGTTGCATCCATGTTGTTGCAAATGCAAAATTTTCATTTTTATGACTGAATAATATCCCATTATGTGTGTATGTGCTTTATAATATATTAAAGAAAGAAATGGCAACCTACTCCAGTATTATTAGCTGTGAAATCCCATGGACAGAAGAACCTGGTAAGCTACAATCCAGGGGGTTGCAAGAAGGAAACACAACTGATCAACTAAATAAATGACAACAGCATATTGGATGTCCAAAGTATTGGAGCTTCAGCTTCAGCATCAGTCCTTTCAGAATGGACTGGTACATGAGACTATGTGAAAAAAAAACATTTAATTTGAAAAAAACAATTTATAAAAAAAAACTAAAATTTTGAAAAAACTAAAATGTTTTCTTTTAAGTTAGGATTACTTCTGGCATACTTATGCAGAGATATATGTTAATTTATACTTTTCATGTTTAATTTTTCACTAAAGTCAAACTTAATCACTCAAGAAATAAAGTCGGTAGAGAGCGTTGCACTAATTTCAGATTTTGCTCATAAGACTTCTGCTCAGAGCTTGGTAAAACCTCTAGAACGTAAATAAAGTTAATCATCACAATACATTTATCACGGAGAAAAATGATCAAGGGATCTTAAAATTTTTACTGTGTGCTAACTTCCCATGGTACTATCATGTTAAAAGAGGTTGGAAAAAATTTAGGACCACCCCATAAAACAAAATTAATCTGCATTTAGTCCTAGCTTTACAAGTAAATGATTTTCAGTTTAAAAGGATTATGATTTCTTATGTAATTTATCTTTTCAGAAGTATAGTTGATTTACAATATTAGTATCATGTATAGAAACTAATGAGTCAATTTTTTGAGAAATTATACTCTGTTTAAAGTTATTACAAAATGTTGGCTATATTCCCTGTGCTATACAATATATAGTCTTTTAGCTTATATAATTTTAGTTTATATACTCTAGTTTGTACCTCTTAATTTCCTATGCTTACATTTTCCTTCTCCCTTTCCTGTCTCTAGAGAGAACTGCTAACAGGTTCTCTATGTGTGTGAATCTATTTTGTTTTAGTTATCCAATTTTTTGTGTCTCATATGCTGTATATAGATGATAATATACAGTATTTGTCTTTCTTTGAATTATTTCACTAAGTATAACACCCTCCAGGTCCATCCATGCAAATGGATGTTGCATCCATGTTGTTGCAAATGCAAAATTTTCATTTTTATGACTGAATAATATCCCATTATGTGTGTATGTGCTTTATAATATATTAAAGAAAGAAATGGCAACCTACTCCAGTATTATTAGCTGTGAAATCCCATGGACAGAAGAACCTGGTAAGCTACAATCCAGGGGGTTGCAAGAAGGAAACACAACTGATCAACTAAATAAATGACAACAGCATATTGGATGTCCAAAGTATTGGAGCTTCAGCTTCAGCATCAGTCCTTTCAATGAATATTCTGGGTTGATTTCCTTTAGGATTGACTGGTTTGGTCTCCTTGCTGTCCAGGGAACTCTCAAGTGTTTATTTTGGATGCTAACCCCTTATTGGTTATAACATTTGCAATATTTTTTCCCATTTAGTAGTTCGTTCTTTTTGTTTATAAAGATTATTTCCTTTGCTGTGCAAATTTTTAAATTTCAATTAAAAGAAAATGAAAGTGTAGTTGCTCAGTCATGTCCAACTCTTTGTGACCCCAAGCACTGTAGCCTATCAGGCTTCTCTGTCCATGGACTTCTCTAGGCAAGAATACTGGAGTGGGTTTCCATGTACTCCTCCAGGGGATTCTCCTGACCCAAGGATTGAACCCAGATCTCTCACATTGCAGGCAGATTCTTCACCATCTAAGCCAATATTAGGTCTCATGTATTTATTTTTGCTTATATTTCTTTCCCCATTGAAACTGATTTTTAAAAATTGCTGGTTTATTTATTTATTTATTTTATGATTAAAAAATATTCTGCCTCTGTCCTCCTCTAGGATTTTTAGCGTTTTAGGTCTTATATCTATTAAGTTTTTTATTCACTTTGAATACATTTTTGTAATAGGGTGAAAAAGTATTCTTATTTCATTCTTTTCATGCAACTACCCAGTTTTCTCAACATCACTTATCAAAGAGACTGTGTTTTCCCCATTGTATATTCTTGCCTTCTGTGTCATAGATTAATTGACTTTAGGTGCATGATGTATTTCTGGGCTGTCTGTTAGTTACCATTGATCTATGTGTTTGTTTTTGTTCCAGTACTGTACCGATTTGATTATCATAAGTTTATAGTATAGCCTGAAATCGGAGAGTTTAATTCCTGCATTTTTGTTCTTTTTTTTTTTTTTTCTCTCCAGCTCCTTTGTGGTTCAGAATGATTAAGTTGTGTATGTGCTTTATAATATATTAAAGAAAGAAATGGCAACCTACTCCAGTATTATTAGCTGTGAAATCCATGGACAGAAGAACCTGGTAAGCTACAATCCAGGGGGTTGCAAGAAGGAAACACAACTGATCAACTAAATAAATGACAACAGCATATTGGATGTCCAAAGTATTGGAGCTTCAGCTTCAGCATCAGTCCTTTCAATGAATATTCTGGGTTGATTTCCTTTAGGATTGACTGGTTTGGTCTCCTTGCTGTCCAGGGAACTCTCAAGTGTTTATTTTGGATGCTAACCCCTTATTGGTTATAACATTTGCAATATTTTTTCCCATTTAGTAGTTCGTTCTTTTTGTTTATAAAGATTATTTCCTTTGCTGTGCAAATTTTTAAATTTCAATTAAAAGAAAATGAAAGTGTAGTTGCTCAGTCATGTCCAACTCTTTGTGACCCCAAGCACTGTAGCCTATCAGGCTTCTCTGTCCATGGACTTCTCTAGGCAAGAATACTGGAGTGGGTTTCCATGTACTCCTCCAGGGGATTCTCCTGACCCAAGGATTGAACCCAGATCTCTCACATTGCAGGCAGATTCTTCACCATCTAAGCCAATATTAGGTCTCATGTATTTATTTTTGCTTATATTTCTTTCCCCATTGAAACTGATTTTTAAAAATTGCTGGTTTATTTATTTATTTATTTTATGATTAAAAAATATTCTGCCTCTGTCCTCCTCTAGGATTTTTAGCGTTTTAGGTCTTATATCTATTAAGTTTTTTATTCACTTTGAATACATTTTTGTAATAGGGTGAAAAAGTATTCTTATTTCATTCTTTTCATGCAACTACCCAGTTTTCTCAACATCACTTATCAAAGAGACTGTGTTTTCCCCATTGTATATTCTTGCCTTCTGTGTCATAGATTAATTGACTTTAGGTGCATGATGTATTTCTGGGCTGTCTGTTAGTTACCATTGATCTATGTGTTTGTTTTTGTTCCAGTACTGTACCGATTTGATTATCATAAGTTTATAGTATAGCCTGAAATCGGAGAGTTTAATTCCTGCATTTTTGTTCTTTTTTTTTTTTTCTCTCTCCAGCTCCTTTGTGGTTCAGAATGAATTACAATATTTTTGTTTTAATTGTGTGGAAAAATTCCTGGGTATTTTGACATTGACTGTAGATTGCCTTGGGTACTTTAACAATATCAATTGTGATACTACAACATCATTTCACAATATCAATTCTTGCAATACAAGAGCACAGGCTCTCTTTCCACGTATTTTTATAGACTTAAATTTCCAACTTCCTTGTCTTCTAGTTCTGAGATAATAGATCTTCCATTTCCTTGGTTTGTTTATTCCTTGGTGTATTATTCTTTTTTAATGCAGTTACAAATACTATCAATTTCTTAAATTCACTTTTTGATAATTCATTATTAGTGTAAAGAAAAGCAGGAGATTTTCTCATACTTTTTCTGATTCATGTCTTGAAGGAATGTCCTCTGTGAGGATACCTCTGTATAGCATCTGTTTTCCCATGACTCTGAAGTGCTGTAACTGGAGTGAGCAGAGTTACAGCTTCTCTCCAGGATGTGTTGTCACCATCCCCTTGGTAGAAGGTGGGGCTACAGAAGGCAGAGCTAGAATCAGAGCCAGGTGAGCCAGGTATGGACTGAGACTCTTCCTCTGCTTAGTGGCTAACACCACCCTATCTGGGGCAAGTTTAAGTCCCAGGTTGCTGGAATAGAAGTCCTGAGGCTAAGGTCTGAGCTGGTTCTATTCTAAGTGTGTCCTCTCCCTCTGCCCAGCATTGACTCCTTTGTCCCAGAGCTTAACATTGCTGAAGCAAGAACGTCCAGAGAGAGCACTTGCTATGGGTCAGGACATGGGTTGGGGTGGTTCCAGCACCAGTCAGAGCTCTAGACTGCTCCAATCTGCCACATTTGTGAACACGTCCCATTCAGATGCCCTGCCAGGCCGGAGCTGACTCCATCTCCACAGCTGCCTATTTTCCTTGGCCATGCAGGCGTTGTCCTAGTGTGTTGCTGCTCCATGCAGCAACAGGGACTGGAGGGGGTCAGCTCAGACTAGGCCATGCTCCAATGTGGTCGTGAGAAGTGGGTCAGAATTCAGGGCATTTTCAGTGTGTTTCCTCTGACTTGTTTTGGGAATAAGGAAGTGTGTATACAATGCTCACTAGCTGAGACTAGGTTCAAGGTCAGTCCCACAAAAGAGGAAGAGAATTACGTGGCTCAGAGAGGTCCTCCCTGGAGAGTGATTGGATCAAACCATATACCGGGCACCCAACTGTGTGGGTCAATACTGAGAGGAGAGTCCTCTTTTGTGTCCTCTTCCATGGGAGCAAGTACTAACCTGATTGCCTCTCCTCCCTTTCTTCAGCCTTGGTTGTATAAGTCTTTCTGCCAATATACACTTCGTTTGCAAGGAGAATCCCTGCTTGTGTAGATGTATTCCTGATGTGTTTGTGGAGGGTCGTTGAACTCTGCATCTTTCTAACTACCATCAAGGAAAGTAAATCTAAAATTGTTTTTACAAAACAAAGAGAACACAAACCCAGGAAAAAATGTACCAAAAGAAAAATCGTTGGAACTCATGTCTTGAAGGAATGTCCTCTGTGAGGATACCTCTGTATAGCATCTGTTTTCCCATGACTCTGAAGTGCTGTAACTGGAGTGAGCAGAGTTACAGCTTCTCTCCAGGATGTGTTGTCACCATCCCCTTGGTAGAAGGTGGGGCTACAGAAGGCAGAGCTAGAATCAGAGCCAGGTGAGCCAGGTATGGACTGAGACTCTTCCTCTGCTTAGTGGCTAACACCACCCTATCTGGGGCAAGTTTAAGTCCCAGGTTGCTGGAATAGAAGTCCTGAGGCTAAGGTCTGAGCTGGTTCTATTCTAAGTGTGTCCTCTCCCTCTGCCCAGCATTGACTCCTTTGTCCCAGAGCTTAACATTGCTGAAGCAAGAACGTCCAGAGAGAGCACTTGCTATGGGTCAGGACATGGGTTGGGGTGGTTCCAGCACCAGTCAGAGCTCTAGACTGCTCCAATCTGCCACATTTGTGAACACGTCCCATTCAGATGCCCTGCCAGGCCGGAGCTGACTCCATCTCCACAGCTGCCTATTTTCCTTGGCCATGCAGGCGTTGTCCTAGTGTGTTGCTGCTCCATGCAGCAACAGGGACTGGAGGGGCTCAGCTCAGACTAGGCCATGCTCCAATGTGGTCGTGAGAAGTGGGTCAGAATTCAGGGCATTTTCAGTGTGTTTCCTCTGACTTGTTTTGGGAATAAGGAAGTGTGTATACAATGCTCACTAGCTGAGACTAGGTTCAAGGTCAGTCCCACAAAAGAGGAAGAGAATTACGTGGCTCAGAGAGGTCCTCCCTGGAGAGTGATTGGATCAAACCATATACCGGGCACCCAACTGTGTGGGTCAATACTGAGAGGAGAGTCCTCTTTTGTGTCCTCTTCCATGGGAGCAAGTACTAACCTGATTGCCTCTCCTCCCTTTCTTCAGCCTTGGTTGTATAAGTCTTTCTGCCAATATACACTTCGTTTGCAAGGAGAATCCCTGCTTGTGTAGATGTATTCCTGATGTGTTTGTGGAGGGTCGTTGAACTCTGCATCTTTCTAACTACCATCAAGGAAAGTAAATCTAAAATTGTTTTTACAAAACAAAGAGAACACAAACCCAGAGTTCAAGATAAGAATGTACCAAAAAAGAAAAACTAAAGGCAGTTGGTAGTTATGAAAACCTCAGCAAAACAGGAGTGGTTTTCTTATATCATTCCTAAGAGGGTGAAATATCACCATGTATTAACGAATACATGATAAAAATTTGGTTCATTCAAATATTTTGAATTATTTGTTAATGCAATTAAACTTCTAGATGTTTTGCTAAATGTCATACTATTTCAAAATGTTAAAAAAAAGTTCAACTTAGCAATATTTGTAGCTGCAAACACAGACAACTAGAAATAACCTAATAACCATCAGTTTGAAAATGGCATAAATATATCTCATTCATAGATTGACATGATTTTCTCCTGCTAAAATAAATTCAGTAACGCTTTAAGCACTTCTATGAACAATGTTCAGGACGTATTGATCCTAAAGGAAGATGCCTTTACTGGGACAGAATTGAGCTCTAAGTTTATCAGTCTAAGGATATGTATTTTCTGGGAGCCACATGCAAAAGAAAGAATAACAGAAAATTACTCTTGGCTCATACTGTACCCTAACCTCTCCTGTATACTCTGAGAAGCAGTAAAACTTTCACATAAGACAGTGGTAAAAGAAATGCTAAGGATAAAACAGAAGTCATCTTAGGTTAGCAGTTAGAGTTGAGTAGTATCTGCAAAAAATGTAAAGGTGAGGGAGTTCTTAAAGGAGAAAGAATGTCAAACATATGTCAAACTCAGGGAAGAATGATCTTTGGTACTAGGCATATTTCCTACCCTCCTTCATCCGCCAGAGTCAAAATACCCAATTTTCAAAGCTGGGGAGGTAGAGAAGACAGAACTTTCACTACTTCAATTATAGTCTTTCTGTTCATAACAATGACGAGTTAAGGGAAGGAATGAGTTTTATGAATAATATTGACATTTTATAATTATCAAAAACCAGATATTCTGATTAGTGGCCTATTTTTTTTTTCATTTAAATGATTATAATAATTTTAAATCCTTAAGAGTTACCAAAATTTAGTGTCATTGAATCTTCATCTGAGAGTAAGATGAACTACCATCAAGGAAAGTAAATCTAAAATTGTTTTTACAAAACAAAGAGAACACAAACCCAGAGTTCAAGATAAGAATGTACCAAAAAAGAAAAACTAAAGGCAGTTGGTAGTTATGAAAACCTCAGCAAAACAGGAGTGGTTTTCTTATATCATTCCTAAGAGGGTGAAATATCACCATGTATTAACGAATACATGATAAAAATTTGGTTCATTCAAATATTTTGAATTATTTGTTAATGCAATTAAACTTCTAGATGTTTTGCTAAATGTCATACTATTTCAAAATGTTAAAAAAAAGTTCAACTTAGCAATATTTGTAGCTGCAAACACAGACAACTAGAAATAACCTAATAACCATCAGTTTGAAAATGGCATAAATATATCTCATTCATAGATTGACATGATTTTCTCCTGCTAAAATAAATTCAGTAACGCTTTAAGCACTTCTATGAACAATGTTCAGGACGTATTGATCCTAAAGGAAGATGCCTTTACTGGGACAGAATTGAGCTCTAAGTTTATCAGTCTAAGGATATGTATTTTCTGGGAGCCACATGCAAAAGAAAGAATAACAGAAAATTACTCTTGGCTCATACTGTACCCTAACCTCTCCTGTATACTCTGAGAAGCAGTAAAACTTTCACATAAGACAGTGGTAAAAGAAATGCTAAGGATAAAACAGAAGTCATCTTAGGTTAGCAGTTAGAGTTGAGTAGTATCTGCAAAAAATGTAAAGGTGAGGGAGTTCTTAAAGGAGAAAGAATGTCAAACATATGTCAAACTCAGGGAAGAATGATCTTTGGTACTAGGCATATTTCCTACCCTCCTTCATCCGCCAGAGTCAAAATACCCAATTTTCAAAGCTGGGGAGGTAGAGAAGACAGAACTTTCACTACTTCAATTATAGTCTTTCTGTTCATAACAATGACGAGTTAAGGGAAGGAATGAGTTTTATGAATAATATTGACATTTTTATAATTATCAAAAACCAGATATTCTGATTAGTGGCCTATTTTTTTTTTCATTTAAATGATTATAATAATTTTAAATCCTTAAGAGTTACCAAAATTTAGTGTCATTGAATCTTCATCTGGAGAGTAAGATGAAAAAAATAAAACAAATTCACAGGCTATAAATTCTAAGTGACCATAGAACAATAATAATAGTTTTCATAATGATGGCCTATGGTTCTTGCTAGATGAAAACACTGCTACATGCATATGTATGAACAAATCCATGACACTATTTCAGTTGACATGGTGGAGTCACATCTATGTGTCACCATTTAGCCCTAGGCCTGCATGAATGTTAACTTTTAAAAGATGAAATATCTCCAGGGACTCAGATATGTAGCAATATGCAAACTGAAGGGTTAGCGCTTGTAGTTTTTCTCTCTATAATTCTGAACCTCTTTACTTTTTGGACTCTTTCACTATGTCTTGTATATCTTTTATACTCTTTTTAGTATTGTATATTATTTATTAATAAGGATAATGCCTCTTACAAAATTGTTTTCTTCATCTCTAATACAGTCTTGAAATTTATTTGTATATTAGAGTCACCTATTGTATATTTAAGTTACATTTTTGAAAATGGATTACCTTCATAAGTTGTTTTACTTTGATGTATTAATTCTACCACATTCTGTTTCTCTCATTTTTGAAAAAATGGCTTACGTTTAATCTTAGGTACAAATATCACTCATTTTGCTTGCTATCATAATATTGTAACAGTGATAGGCTAGAGTTTCTCACCACAGGTGCACATTCTGCGTGTATTAGACTATGAGTTCTCTCAGTTGAAATTATCTGTCATAGTCTAAATGGCTCTATTATATCAAACACTTGAGTTCCTATAAGTGACTTTATAGGAAAAGAACTTTAGCCATTGATAATATTGTTAGTTTTCAGGAAATATATTGAGAGAAAATGATTGCAATATTTTAAGAATATTTTAGGGCTTCCCTGATGGTTCAGTGGGTAAAGTGCCTGCCTTGACAAGATGTTCAATCCTGGCCAGAGTCAAAATACCCAATTTTCAAAGCTGGGGAGGTAGAGGAGACAGAACTTTCACTACTTCAATTATAGTCTTTCTGTTCATAACAATGACGAGTTAAGGGAAGGAATGAGTTTTATGAATAATATTGACATTTTATAATTATCAAAAACCAGATATTCTGATTAGTGGCCTATTTTTTTTTTCATTTAAATGATTATAATAATTTTAAATCCTTAAGAGTTACCAAAATTTAGTGTCATTGAATCTTCATCTGGAGAGTAAGATGAAAAAAATAAAACAAATTCACAGGCTATAAATTCTAAGTGACCATAGAACAATAATAATAGTTTTCATAATGATGGCCTATGGTTCTTGCTAGATGAAAACACTGCTACATGCATATGTATGAACAAATCCATGACACTATTTCAGTTGACATGGTGGAGTCACATCTATGTGTCACCATTTAGCCCTAGGCCTGCATGAATGTTAACTTTTAAAAGATGAAATATCTCCAGGGACTCAGATATGTAGCAATATGCAAACTGAAGGGTTAGCGCTTGTAGTTTTTCTCTCTATAATTCTGAACCTCTTTACTTTTTGGACTCTTTCACTATGTCTTGTATATCTTTTATACTCTTTTTAGTATTGTATATTATTTATTAATAAGGATAATGCCTCTTACAAAATTGTTTTCTTCATCTCTAATACAGTCTTGAAATTTATTTGTATATTAGAGTCACCTATTGTATATTTAAGTTACATTTTTGAAAATGGATTACCTTCATAAGTTGTTTTACTTTGATGTATTAATTCTACCACATTCTGTTTCTCTCATTTTTGAAAAAATGGCTTACGTTTAATCTTAGGTACAAATATCACTCATTTTTGCTTGCTATCATAATATTGTAACAGTGATAGGCTAGAGTTTCTCACCACAGGTGCACATTCTGCGTGTATTAGACTATGAGTTCTCTCAGTTGAAATTATCTGTCATAGTCTAAATGGCTCTATTATATCAAACACTTGAGTTCCTATAAGTGACTTTATAGGAAAAGAACTTTAGCCATTGATAATATTGTTAGTTTTCAGGAAATATATTGAGAGAAAATGATTGCAATATTTTAAGAATATTTTAGGGCTTCCCTGATGGTTCAGTGGGTAAAGTGCCTGCCTTGCAGTGCAAGGGGCACCTGTTCAATCCCTGGCCAGGGAAGATCCCACGTGCTACAGAGAGGCTGGACTGGTGTGTCCAGCCCAGAGCCAGTGCTCTGTGAGGAGAGAGCCCATTGCAATAGGAGGCCCACACATGCCAAAGACTAAAAGATGGATGAAAATAAATACAAGAAAAATAATGCAGGAATGATGACAAATAAAACCCATTTTTACTATTTAAAAAAGAACATTTTAAAAGCTGAAATGTTGAAAGTGACTACTATATAATCAAAATGTTAAAAAAATGAAAAATAATACTTATTAATCAAAGAGTAAGTAACACACATATTCGATAATTAATTTATAAGGGAGATTGTCACCCTAGATGATCTTTATATCACTGATTTGGCAGGGACTGAGCTACACTGAATGCCATCCATTAAGGGTATGTCCATTTAGGACCACACCAGCCCCACGTTTCTTGATAACAGATTTTCTGTGTTTTTCCTTACTCTATGCTGACCAACACCTGCAGAATGCTCTTCCCATTGTGTGATCTGAACCTGAGTGATAGCAATACACTAGCCCCTCACGAAGGGTGGAATTTTTTTAGAGCTTCACAGTTTATAATAGAAGTATACATTAATGAAATACCTGAGAGAGGGAAGCTTAATAAAATCCGTGAAACTTGATGTGTATTACATTGTCACTTTTATTTCTTTTACTTTAATTAATATCAGAATGAAAACTTAAGAATATTTCTGTCATTTAAAAAGAAATATGGTATATTTCAAAGCCTGAATCAGAATTAGAGAATGTGCTCAGTACTTTAAGAAAATGCAATGTTCTTTTGAATAATGAAATTTAATAAATTATCATTTGCTTGTAGCCTTTATTATTGTGGATTCAGGTAGTTCTCATAAGCTTTTAGAATGAATGAACCCTAATAAGAGATTTGAATAGTAATAAAATTAAAGAAGTAAAGAAAAGACTTTTCAGTTTAGAGTGGTATAAAATGTTGTCAAGCTGATTCATGGGATAATATTAGAATAAGGCTCTATTCCAAACTAACAAAAGTCTGTATTTTAGCAAAGCCAGCTAGGTTACAGTGACCTTTTGAGCACATTATTTGAAACTGGATGTGAGTACAGTTGGAAGTAGTTGGGAAAAGAACAAATAATATAGATCAAAAATGCCAGTTTATTTATGCATATGCATTTGATCATAAAGTGAAAATCTTGGTAGGGAGAAAGACAACCATGACCAGAATGATTAGGTATATGGACAAATTATATTTATGTCTTTCAAAACAGTACTTAAATCCACAACTTTATTTATATATATGTGTATGTTTACCTTCTACCCATTTAATCATTAAATAATCAAACAGAGCACTGACTATGTGTTAGGAAATATGTTTGGACATTTAAAATGCACAATTGATCTGTTTATTTATAAACTTAATTTTCATTATGTGGCTTTCTTTGGTATAAAACAGAAAATAACAAATGATCCTAGTCATAAAGTATCTGTTTAATCCCTGAAGAAATTCTGTTTTCAGCATTTCTAGTTCAGATAGTATTGTGTGTCTCCACCAGTTTTAATTATAGAACTTAAGATTACATATAGTAAACTTATGTTTCTGTCAAATAAATTTTATATATATAACGAAATAGTTAAAGTGGGGAAAGTTCACTTTAGAGATAGATATTAAGGACTACATGATTTGTATTTCTTTAACTTGAGGAATCTTCAAGTTTCACTCATAAAGACCTTGTGTGATCTGAACCTGAGTGATAGCAATACACTAGCCCCTCACGAAGGGTGGAATTTTTTTAGAGCTTCACAGTTTATAATAGAAGTATACATTAATGAAATACCTGAGAGAGGGAAGCTTAATAAAATCCGTGAAACTTGATGTGTATTACATTGTCACTTTTATTTCTTTTACTTTAATTAATATCAGAATGAAAACTTAAGAATATTTCTGTCATTTAAAAAGAAATATGGTATATTTCAAAGCCTGAATCAGAATTAGAGAATGTGCTCAGTACTTTAAGAAAATGCAATGTTCTTTTGAATAATGAAATTTAATAAATTATCATTTGCTTGTAGCCTTTATTATTGTGGATTCAGGTAGTTCTCATAAGCTTTTAGAATGAATGAACCCTAATAAGAGATTTGAATAGTAATAAAATTAAAGAAGTAAAGAAAAGACTTTTCAGTTTAGAGTGGTATAAAATGTTGTCAAGCTGATTCATGGGATAATATTAGAATAAGGCTCTATTCCAAACTAACAAAAGTCTGTATTTTAGCAAAGCCAGCTAGGTTACAGTGACCTTTTGAGCACATTATTTGAAACTGGATGTGAGTACAGTTGGAAGTAGTTGGGAAAAGAACAAATAATATAGATCAAAAATGCCAGTTTATTTATGCATATGCATTTGATCATAAAGTGAAAATCTTGGTAGGGAGAAAGACAACCATGACCAGAATGATTAGGTATATGGACAAATTATATTTATGTCTTTCAAAACAGTACTTAAATCCACAACTTTATTTATATATATGTGTATGTTTACCTTCTACCCATTTAATCATTAAATAATCAAACAGAGCACTGACTATGTGTTAGGAAATATGTTTGGACATTTAAAATGCACAATTGATCTGTTTATTTATAAACTTAATTTTCATTATGTGGCTTTCTTTGGTATAAAACAGAAAATAACAAATGATCCTAGTCATAAAGTATCTGTTTAATCCCTGAAGAAATTCTGTTTTCAGCATTTCTAGTTCAGATAGTATTGTGTGTCTCCACCAGTTTTAATTATAGAACTTAAGATTACATATAGTAAACTTATGTTTCTGTCAAATAAATTTTATATATATAACGAAATAGTTAAAGTGGGGAAAGTTCACTTTAGAGATAGATATTAAGGACTACATGATTTGTATTTCTTTAACTTGAGGAATCTTCAAGTTTCACTCATAAAGACCTATAAGGAAAATAATGATCATCTCTATTTGCATGTAGCATCATTTATATAAATTAAGAAAAATTAAAGACCATTAGGCCAATATCCTTAACAATGTTTATATAAAGCTATTAGATTTTATCTGATCTTTCTAATTGTTTTGTCAGTGGTTTATCTTGAATAAACTCACTGACCAATTTATACATAAACATATACACATTTCTACACATTACTATAGGTTATCTTTTTAAAAATTAAACTATAATTAAATCCTATAGAAAACGTTTGACGTTACATTTGTTGTAAAATGACTGCAGTTGACCTCTGAAAAGTTTGAAGTGACTGTTAGACATACAAAATAAAATCACTGATGTTAATAGGAAATAAGATTTTTTTTTTTAATAAATTTTGTAGCTTAGACATTTATTTTATTTATTTATCTTTTGGAGAGTGGAGTGGGGAGGGAGGGTAACGGACGGGCCACTTCTATTGGTCTTTCATTTCTCTATTTTCACCTGTCTTTGTTCTTTGGCTCCTGTGGGCCTCCTATCACGGTGGCCTCTTTCATCGCAGAGCACCGGCTCTGGGCGCACACGCCCCAGAGCTCGGGCTCGGTAATTGGACACATCAGTCCAGCCGCTCTGCAGCTCGTGGGATCTTCCCAGGCCAGGGATCAAACCGGTGCCCCTTGCACAGCAAGACGGTGTCCTTACCCACTGGACCACCAGGGGAAGCCCAAGGAAATAAGATTTTAAAAGATTTTATTATCAATATGTTTAAGGATTTGAATAAAATGATCATATATCATGTTAAAATGAATTCATTCCTAACAACAACAACAGAACAAACAGGAGCTGTTACTACACCTAAATATGAATAGATATAGTCCAATAAAACGCTCCACTACACCTAAATATGAATAGATATAGTCCAATAAAATGCTCCACAGAAACAGAATTGCTCATGCTCAACACTGATGTATAGACATAAGTGTTTGTTGAACTAGCTTGCATACTGTCCAAGTGTTTTATCACTGAAAGACTGTAAATTTTCAGATGTGAAAAACAAGTGTTGCAGTCAATGCAACTTTTAGGGATATTAGCAAATATATTGTAATTTTATAAAACATTAAGATAAGAATAATACTTAAATAATTACTTTTTTCTAATAATACCCCATGAAATATTTTCATACTTTAATGATATTCCTAAATTAATATATAGAATATATTAATAAGGTGGGGGAAGCTTTAAATATACACATACTCATGTATATACAAACAACTTTCTTTAATCAGTATTTTTAATTGATGTAGAGTTGACTTATATCTGCTATATAACAAAGTGATTCAGTTATACATCTGTTCTTGTTCAATTACTAAGTTGTGTTGTACTCTTTCTGATCCCATGGTCTGCAGCTCACCAGGCTTCCCTGTCATTTGCTGTCTCCTCGAGTGTGCTCAGATTCATTTACCTTGAGTTGGTGATGTTCTTCAAACACCTCATCCTCTCCCACTGCCTTCTCCTCCTGCTGTCAGTCTTTCCCAGCATCAGGCTTCATATATATACACATACATATGTACATATATACATATATTCTTTTTGAAAATATTATTTTCCATCATGCTTTATCATAAGATATTGATATGGTGCTTTGTGTTACAAGTAGAATCTTTTTGCTTATCCATTCTATATATAAAAACTTACATCTACTAACCTCAGACTCCCCCTCCAACCCTCTTGAACTCTCTGCCACTTGGCAACCACCAGTCTGTGCTCTATGTCCATGATTCTGTTTCTGTTTCATAAATAGGTTCATTTGTGTCATATTTTAGATTTCATTTATCATTATAAGTGATATCATGTGGTATCTTTTTCTTATTTACTTAGTAGGATAAAGTCTAGGGCTATCCATGTTGCTGAAAATAGCATTATTTCACTTTTTTTTTCCTGTGTACAGGAAAGGTTGTATTACAGAAAAAAAGGGGTAGAGAAAGCTTCCAGCTGAAGGAACAGGAAGGGAGATAGAAGAGTACCCCCAGAAACTAGTTTAGGTGAGGAGTTTTATACTTTTCCAATTGGTTATTAACAATAGATCAAACAAATTTAAGGTGATAAATGTGGGGCTCTGAATTGAAAGAGGACCCTTGCAAGCATAAGGAAGCTTAAGCACATTGTTTAAAGAAGCTTAAGCACATGTTTGCAGTTTGGAGCTAAGATGGCGCCTACAGGAAGGGACGTGGGAATGAAGGGAAGCTTAAGCATATTGTTTAACGAAGCTTAAGCATATGTTTGCAGCTAAGATGGCGCCAACAGGAAGAGACAGGGTGTGATCTAAATTGTTAATTGACGGTCAAAATTTCTGATTGGTTCCCCCAGTTTCTGCGCTCATGGATGATTGCTTGACCTTTAGCTTGATTGGTGTAATCTATAGGAAGTCCCGTGCAAAACCCCCTTCACTTGCCTATAAAAGCTGTGGATCTACACTAATAAAGCGGGACTGCTCCGACAGAACCCCTGCCGTGTCTGGTCATCCCTGGCATGCTCCAGCGGGTGGGAGGGGGCACAGCAGCAAGGCTCATCTCTCTCCAAGATCTCCTGGTTCAGCCGGGGGCAGTCACGCTGCCTTCCCTTTCTGCAGAAGGCCCCCGCAGATAAAGGTCTTTCCAGGCCCACATCCTCAAAATACATCTTGAGATAACATAGATGCAAATTAAGAAGGAGAAACATGTTCTCCAGCAAGTTGCATTGTTGTTATAAATATTAGCTGTGGGCTTAAAGAAAGTCTTAGGCAAAATAGATTACTGTCATAGGTGTGGCAATCAAGGTGAAGGCACCTTGGCTAAAAATGTTTGTTCCCCTCCCCTCCTCCTTGGAAACCTCTAGCCTCCTTACCAAGTCTGCCTATCCACCCCTTTGATTCCCCCCTTTTTCTCTTAGGAGAATTATGTTGCCAGGGAAGAGGGGCGATGACCACTCTGGCTTTTTCAAGCTGTACAGGGGCATTGTGGGGCTCTGGGTTGTTGCAACATATTCTCCTCACTCTTTTACTTAGGGTCTCAGATCCAGGATCCCAGTTAATAGCTGGAGGAGGTCGTAGGAGCATGAACAATCATTTGTAACTTAAAAACTTTTAGATGAAAAAAAAAAAAAAAAGCTTTTAGATGGTTAGAAAGAAATCTCACTATGCAATCTCAGACTTAAGGAGCAAACAACAGAAAGGAAACAATCAGTATTATAGAAAGTCTTTTTATTGAACTGGAGAAATCCACATTTCCATGGTGGACCCTTTAACTGATGTGGAGGGGAGCATTCCACAGATCCAGCAATTGATAACATGGTCTGGCTCAAATACCAGCTTGTTTGAGTAAGAGGTCAGGAGTCACCTCTAAAAGTTCTCACAACGTCTGTTGAAAGGCTGAAATCTGGGTTACATAGTTAATTAATTTTAAGGTTTTTAGAACCTATGACAGTACTTGTGTCATTTATTATACTTATTACTCACTTGATCATATCTCTCTTTGGGCCCTCTGAAGCATCCAAAAGTTAGCTAGAAGTCAAAGGTGTTTCAGTAGAACTGATTTAGGAAGTTTTGTCAGCAAATATCAAAAAACAGAAGGTATATCCATGGAACCGCAAAGCTGGACTCCATACTCACTTCATACAGATTTCCATATATTTCAAGCACATTGCACTAACACAGTAGCATACTGTAGGGTTAGTAGGGTTAGTAACATACAGAAGAAAATATGTGTACTGAAAGGACAGAAGAACTGAAGCTGTTAGTTTCCTTACCTTGTCATGAAGATCCCAGATGAACTCCCATTATGATAGATGACTGGTAGATAGGCTAAGGAGATTTCACGACGGAGTCAAAATGACTTGGCTTTGGTCACTCAGAGCTTCATGCAGGAAAAGTTTTGCTAAAGGAAAAAAGGATAGAAAAATCTTCCAACTGAAGGAACTGGAAGGGGAATAGAATAGTACCCTCTATTTCATTTTTTAGTGGCTGAGTTTTATTCCTTTGTATATATGTACTATATCTTTTTTATCTATTGATCTGTTGATAGACATTCCCTCTCTTGGCTGTTGTGAATAGTGCTGGTATGAACATAGGAGTGTGTGTATCTTTACAAAGTATGGTTTTGTCTCAAGATACAGCCAAGAGTGTGAGTGCTGTATCATATGTCAAACTCTATTTTTAGTTTTTTGAGAAACTTTCATACTGTTTTTTCCCACAGAGACTGCACCAACTTATATTCCCACCAAAGATATAAGAGGGTTCCCTTTTCTTCAAAGTCTCTTTAGTATTTACTATTTGTAGACTTTTTAATTATAGTCATTCTGACTAGTGTGAGGTAGTACCTCTCTGTAGTTTGCATTTATCTAATAATTAGTAATATTTAGCATCTTGGCATATACCTATCAATCACTAAACTTTCATGAGTTTTATCTTCAAGAGCTCCACTAGCTTCTCGTGATCAAGCTTAGAGGAAAAGTCACCTTGTGTTTTCTCAGGGAAATGGAAACTAATATTTTGAATTTTGTTAAGGTGGAAAATGCCATTTTGAAATATCCCCAGAAGAAAAATAATCATTTCTAAGTAATCCCAGAGAGTTTCCCACAAATAAGTCCTACTCAGCAAGACTTTGAAAAGGCATCATGGTTCTTATTGAATTTGGGAGCAGAAAATTTACATAACATAATCTCTATCTAGCATTTGTGTCTCATCCTGGTGGTTCAGACAGTAAAGAATCTGTCTGCAGGGAGTGGGACATACATATGACTAAGCTGGAATTATACATATCTCTAAACAACAAAACTCTGTAAATTCAAAAAAAAAAAAGTGAAAAAAATGGTTAAAAGAATTTTTTTATCTACAATCCAGGAGATCCAGGCTTAATTCCTGGGTTAGGAAGATGCCCTGGAGAAGCGTTTGGCAACCACTCCAGTAGTCTTGTCTGGAGAATACCATGGACCAAGGAACCTGGTTGGCTACAGTCCATAGGGTCACAAAGAGTCAGACACAACTGAATCAACTTAGCACACAAGAGGTTTAGGAGGGATAAAAAGGCTGAGAAACACTTGTGAAGGTCACAGCCACAGAGAACATTACTAAGATTGAGAGTTAATTAGAGGATTATTGAATGCTTCCTGTCCACTTGCACTTTATCACCACATCAAAAGGGCTTCTGTTGATAGACATTCCCTCTCTTGGCTGTTGTGAATAGTGCTGGTATGAACATAGGAGTGTGTGTATCTTTACAAAGTATGGTTTTGTCTCAAGATACAGCCAAGAGTGTGAGTGCTGTATCATATGTCAAACTCTATTTTTAGTTTTTTGAGAAACTTTCATACTGTTTTTTCCCACAGAGACTGCACCAACTTATATTCCCACCAAAGATATAAGAGGGTTCCCTTTTCTTCAAAGTCTCTTTAGTATTTACTATTTGTAGACTTTTTAATTATAGTCATTCTGACTAGTGTGAGGTAGTACCTCTCTGTAGTTTGCATTTATCTAATAATTAGTAATATTTAGCATCTTGGCATATACCTATCAATCACTAAACTTTCATGAGTTTTATCTTCAAGAGCTCCACTAGCTTCTCGTGATCAAGCTTAGAGGAAAAGTCACCTTGTGTTTTCTCAGGGAAATGGAAACTAATATTTTGAATTTTGTTAAGGTGGAAAATGCCATTTTGAAATATCCCCAGAAGAAAAATAATCATTTCTAAGTAATCCCAGAGAGTTTCCCACAAATAAGTCCTACTCAGCAAGACTTTGAAAAGGCATCATGGTTCTTATTGAATTTGGGAGCAGAAAATTTACATAACATAATCTCTATCTAGCATTTGTGTCTCATCCTGGTGGTTCAGACAGTAAAGAATCTGTCTGCAGGGAGTGGGACATACATATGACTAAGCTGGAATTATACATATCTCTAAACAACAAAACTCTGTAAATTCAAAAAAAAAAAAGTGAAAAAAATGGTTAAAAGAATTTTTTTATCTACAATCCAGGAGATCCAGGCTTAATTCCTGGGTTAGGAAGATGCCCTGGAGAAGCGTTTGGCAACCACTCCAGTAGTCTTGTCTGGAGAATACCATGGACCAAGGAACCTGGTTGGCTACAGTCCATAGGGTCACAAAGAGTCAGACACAACTGAATCAACTTAGCACACAAGAGGTTTAGGAGGGATAAAAAGGCTGAGAAACACTTGTGAAGGTCACAGCCACAGAGAACATTACTAAGATTGAGAGTTAATTAGAGGATTATTGAATGCTTCCTGTCCACTTGCACTTTATCACCACATCAAAAGGGCTTCTGTTTAATAACAGTGGACTACAGCTACAAGGGACATCAAACAGGATAAATAATAAAAACGTCCACACCTGGAGCTTTCCTTTTCAAGCTGCAAAACCATAGAGAAAAAAATCTTAGAAGAAGCCAAGTATGTTTCTGGGGATAGCCTTGATTATAGTACAGCAAGGTTAAGAATTATATTAGGGTTCTTCTCACAAACCATGAAGGCAAGATGAGGCTTGACTGAAATATTTAAAATATTAAACTAAAATTAAAAACAAACAAGCAAAAATACCAACTTTAAATTCTGTATTCAGAAAAATTATCCTTTAAAATTATGGCAAAATTATTCTCAGACAAGCAAAACTGACTGTTTGAGAAGAATTGGTCTCAACTATAAGTGAAAAGGAAAAGATTGCCCTGTGAATACCAGTAAGCCCTGAGTATAGACAGAAGTACCTGAGACCCAAGCATAAGTGCTGTCAATGTTGGAGTGAACATGATGGTTTCATTTGCAAAGAGTGAAAATCTTGTTTTCCCTCCTCTTTTTCTTTTGATTGCTCTTATTTCTCTTTGTTGTCTAAATGTGTGGTATTTAAAGAGGAAAAAATGAACCTGGCTATATTAGAGTTTTCACCCTATAACCACATAAAATTGTGAGTGTTTCAACATACTCTCATTAATACAGAGATAAAATAATATTCCTTTCAAGAGACATAACTGGGAAATAGTCAGTACATTTATAACCATTAATTCCTATGAATATCCACATCCATTCTCTATATTACTTGAGTTTATTCTCAGATGATCAGATGTACTTATCTCAAAAGCATGAAGTAAATTACCCCAATTTGTATGACCCTTAAGCATTATTTTGGGTACCTAAATTACTGTCTATGTAATATAATTCATTATAATATTAATCTAGAGTTTAAGAGGTTTGTAGTACCTACCAGTATGTGGTGCCTGGTGTTTTGAGTTTATTTGTTGAAAAGTCTCTGGTCAACTTTCTCAGCAATATTGATATAATGCATTTAAAATAAGCAGAATGAGCAATTTGAGATAGATTAAGTAGTATACGTCATAAAATCACAGAATGCAATATTAATCTATGATCCACGGTGTGAATATGGAAAATTGTATTTTTATTAAAGTCATTAATCTTCTTAATGACTTATTGAACTAAGCTGCAAATGTATGATAAAAATTGATCCCAGTAGCTACTTCATTTTATCTTTAACAGTTTCATTCACTATTACCTCTTTGACAGAAAAAGATTATTTTTTACCCAAAGTGGCATTCATTATGCTATAAGGATGATGTTTAGTATTAGAACTTATAAAAATAGGCTTGTTATATTGATTTTTAAAAGAAATTTATATTCATTAATTTTTGTAAACTACTTTACCTTGTACTATGGGATGGGGTGTGGAAGGATTGTGTCATAATATTTATTTGATGTCTGTAACTTAGAAATTCACTCTGAAAGTGCACATATTTTTATGATGTATATGGGTGACCTGTGAACCTCCATCATATCCCAATAAAATAAAATGCTAAAGCTAGTATACATTTTTTATATATTCAATTATATATTTTTGTAATGTCTTGTATTTCTTTTATTCAGGGTATCTTTACCCCATATTCCTCTTTGTGATATATAACTTAGAGTGTGGTTTTTAGTTTTATTTAAAATTTCATAAATAAAAATATTTTTCAAAGTAGGTTACACAGAATAAACAATATGCATTACTTATCTCAATAAGGAAATTTTGAAAAAAAAGTAAAATAGTCAGTACATTTATAACCATTAATTCCTATGAATATCCACATCCATTCGTCTATTTTACTTGAGTTTATTCTCAGATGATCAGATGTACTTATCTCAAAAGCATGAAGTAAATTACCCCAATTTGTATGACCCTTAAGCATTATTTTGGGTACCTAAATTACTGTCTATGTAATATAATTCATTATAATATTAATCTAGAGTTTAAGAGGTTTGTAGTACCTACCAGTATGTGGTGCCTGGTGTTTTGAGTTTATTTGTTGAAAAGTCTCTGGTCAACTTTCTCAGCAATATTGATATAATGCATTTAAAATAAGCAGAATGAGCAATTTGAGATAGATTAAGTAGTATACGTCATAAAATCACAGAATGCAATATTAATCTATGATCCACGGTGTGAATATGGAAAATTGTATTTTTATTAAAGTCATTAATCTTCTTAATGACTTATTGAACTAAGCTGCAAATGTATGATAAAAATTGATCCCAGTAGCTACTTCATTTTATCTTTAACAGTTTCATTCACTATTACCTCTTTGACAGAAAAAGATTATTTTTTACCCAAAGTGGCATTCATTATGCTATAAGGATGATGTTTAGTATTAGAACTTATAAAAATAGGCTTGTTATATTGATTTTTAAAAGAAATTTATATTCATTAATTTTTGTAAACTACTTTACCTTGTACTATGGGATGGGGTGTGGAAGGATTGTGTCATAATATTTATTTGATGTCTGTAACTTAGAAATTCACTCTGAAAGTGCACATATTTTATGATGTATATGGGTGACCTGTGAACCTCCATCATATCCCAATAAAATAAAATGCTAAAGCTAGTATACATTTTTTATATATTCAATTATATATTTTTGTAATGTCTTGTATTTCTTTTATTCAGGGTATCTTTACCCCATATTCCTCTTTGTGATATATAACTTAGAGTGTGGTTTTTAGTTTTATTTAAAATTTCATAAATAAAAATATTTTTCAAAGTAGGTTACACAGAATAAACAAATATGCATATTGTTCCTTAGTATCAGGGTAAAATTAAATGTTTCTTAAAATTTCGGTAATCTATAAAAATCAATGACATTAGTTTAATTATCTTTACTCATGCTAAGCACAGGTAATATAGCATGTTATTTGACAGTATCTGTTCAGTTCCTGAAAGAGAAATAGGTAGATTTGTGGAATAATTATATATAAATTAGCTAGACTTCAAACTAAAAGTAATGAACTAATATCAATATACAGGAGAATCTCCAGTGGCTTTTATGAGATTTGTTCCTTGTTCTTGTTCAAATCAATATAGTTATCAGGAAATCTTTTTGAAGCTCAGAGAGTTTGCATTATATCTATACTCATTGCCTAATGCTGTATTGATATCCTATCAAAATACAGCCTCTGTACAGATACAGAGGCTTTTTTTTTTTTCCTGGTTTGGACACTATTATATTCTTGAAATCTGATTATTGGTAGTAGATTCTTACTTTATCAAACGTGTTGTAAACCTAAATTATTTTGCAAGAGCAATAGGAACATAAAGGGACTTATATGTCACTAGTGACAAAGAAGCTCTAATATATTTTGCCTTGAGAAGAAAAGATTTGAAAGAACATAATATTTACTCCATAAAATCAAGGAGGAATTCACTAAAGAAGAAATACAGTTTTCCTTTGGATCCCTTTTAAATAGAAAGTGGTAACCATTCCAGTATTTTTGTCTGGAGAATTCCATGGCTCATCCATGGGCTCACAAAGAGTCAGACATGACTAAGCGGAAGAGATTTGTATTACATAGTTAAAAGCTTTATTTTAATATAATGAGCCTTTTCTAATAGATTGCTCTAGAAAATTGCATACCTTTTGTACTATGGGATGGGGTGTGGAAGGATTGTGTCATAATATTTATTTGATGTCTGTAACTTAGAAATTCACTCTGAAAGTGCACATATTTTTATGATGTATATGGGTGACCTGTGAACCTCCATCATATCCCAATAAAATAAAATGCTAAAGCTAGTATACATTTTTTATATATTCAATTATATATTTTTGTAATGTCTTGTATTTCTTTTATTCAGGGTATCTTTACCCCATATTCCTCTTTGTGATATATAACTTAGAGTGTGGTTTTTAGTTTTATTTAAAATTTCATAAATAAAAATATTTTTCAAAGTAGGTTACACAGAATAAACAAATATGCATATTGTTCCTTAGTATCAGGGTAAAATTAAATGTTTCTTAAAATTTCGGTAATCTATAAAAATCAATGACATTAGTTTAATTATCTTTACTCATGCTAAGCACAGGTAATATAGCATGTTATTTGACAGTATCTGTTCAGTTCCTGAAAGAGAAATAGGTAGATTTGTGGAATAATTATATATAAATTAGCTAGACTTCAAACTAAAAGTAATGAACTAATATCAATATACAGGAGAATCTCCAGTGGCTTTTATGAGATTTGTTCCTTGTTCTTGTTCAAATCAATATAGTTATCAGGAAATCTTTTTGAAGCTCAGAGAGTTTGCATTATATCTATACTCATTGCCTAATGCTGTATTGATATCCTATCAAAATACAGCCTCTGTACAGATACAGAGGCTTTTTTTTTTTTCCTGGTTTGGACACTATTATATTCTTGAAATCTGATTATTGGTAGTAGATTCTTACTTTATCAAACGTGTTGTAAACCTAAATTATTTTGCAAGAGCAATAGGAACATAAAGGGACTTATATGTCACTAGTGACAAAGAAGCTCTAATATATTTTGCCTTGAGAAGAAAAGATTTGAAAGAACATAATATTTACTCCATAAAATCAAGGAGGGAATTCACTAAAAGAAGAAATACAGTTTTCCTTTGGATCCCTTTTAAATAGAAAGTGGTAACCATTCCAGTATTTTTGTCTGGAGAATTCCATGGCTCATCCATGGGCTCACAAAGAGTCAGACATGACTAAGCGGAAGAGATTTGTATTACATAGTTAAAAGCTTTATTTTAATATAATGAGCCTTTTTCTAATAGATTGCTCTAGAAAATTGCATACCTGCCAGAGATAGTAATAAATTATTCATATTGAATCACATGCAAGAACAGTCCCTTAATCAGACATTGTGAAAGCCTCACACATTGGATCATGGATAAACTGAGCCTTTGTGTTCTTTACATTCCTCAAATGATGTCATTATGATACAGTCTTTCAAAATCCCTTTAACTCATCAAGCATGTATTTATTTTACAAACCCCATAGCAGTGTTTCAATTTAAATATAATTTTCATACTCATGTGCATCTAATAAAATACTTGTTTTTTAATTTAGCATTTTTCTGCTACCATAGTTAATGAAATTATATATTCAACTATCTAACTACAAAACTAAAACTAAGAATGGTGCCATAGTTTAGAATATTGCACACCAATAATTAAAATGAAAAGGCAGTGTAATAAAGTGAAACTGGTGATGTTCTAGAATATTCAGGAGCTATGTTATTATTGCTGTTCAGTTCAGTTCAGTCACTCAGTCATGTCTGACTCTTTGTGACCCCGTGGATTATAAATACCCTGATAAGGACATTGGCCTCAGATGGTTGGGTTATTTCTATGAGACTCTTAATTATATGATGCCCTGCAGATTAAAAAAAACAAAGGTTTGGGGCTTTCCTGGTGGTCTAGTGGGTAAGGACACCGCCTTGCAGTGCAAGGGGTGCCGGTTCGATCCCTGGCCTGGGAAGAGCCCACGTGCCACAGAGCAACTGGACCAATGTGTCCAACTACCAAACCAGAGCTCTGAAGTGCATGCTCCCAGAGCCAGTGCTCTGCAGCAAGAGAGGCCACTGCGATGGGAGGCCCACAAAAGCCAAAGAACAAAGATAAATATATGTCACTAGTGACAAAGAAGCTCTAATATATTTTGCCTTGAGAAGAAAAGATTTGAAAGAACATAATATTTACTCCATAAAATCAAGGAGGGAATTCACTAAAAGAAGAAATACAGTTTTCCTTTGGATCCCTTTTAAATAGAAAGTGGTAACCATTCCAGTATTTTTGTCTGGAGAATTCCATGGCTCATCCATGGGCTCACAAAGAGTCAGACATGACTAAGCGGAAGAGATTTGTATTACATAGTTAAAAGCTTTATTTTAATATAATGAGCCTTTTTCTAATAGATTGCTCTAGAAAATTGCATACCTGCCAGAGATAGTAATAAATTATTCATATTGAATCACATGCAAGAACAGTCCCTTAATCAGACATTGTGAAAGCCTCACACATTGGATCATGGATAAACTGAGCCTTTGTGTTCTTTACATTCCTCAAATGATGTCATTATGATACAGTCTTTCAAAATCCCTTTAACTCATCAAGCATGTATTTATTTTACAAACCCCATAGCAGTGTTTCAATTTAAATATAATTTTCATACTCATGTGCATCTAATAAAATACTTGTTTTTAATTTAGCATTTTCTGCTACCATAGTTAATGAAATTATATATTCAACTATCTAACTACAAAACTAAAACTAAGAATGGTGCCATAGTTTAGAATATTGCACACCAATAATTAAAATGAAAAGGCAGTGTAATAAAGTGAAACTGGTGATGTTCTAGAATATTCAGGAGCTATGTTATTATTGCTGTTCAGTTCAGTTCAGTCACTCAGTCATGTCTGACTCTTTGTGACCCCGTGGATTATAAATACCCTGATAAGGACATTGGCCTCAGATGGTTGGGTTATTTCTATGAGACTCTTAATTATATGATGCCCTGCAGATTAAAAAAAACAAAGGTTTGGGGCTTTCCTGGTGGTCTAGTGGGTAAGGACACCGCCTTGCAGTGCAAGGGGTGCCGGTTCGATCCCTGGCCTGGGAAGAGCCCACGTGCCACAGAGCAACTGGACCAATGTGTCCAACTACCAAACCAGAGCTCTGAAGTGCATGCTCCCAGAGCCAGTGCTCTGCAGCAAGAGAGGCCACTGCGATGGGAGGCCCACAAAAGCCAAAGAACAAAGATAAATAAATGAAAGACCAATGGAAGTAGCCAAAAAAAAAAAAAAAAGTTTTGACTAAGCACTTTATGTGCAAAATTCTAAGACTCCAAGTACAAAATAACAAGACTATCAATGCGAATAGCAGCCCTTTTTTATTTTCAGATTAAAAAGACTAATATGCTATATCTGCTTTTAAATGAACCATGAGAAATTAGAGGGTATTAGTTAGTTTACTAGTTTTCTAAGCTTAAATTGCCAAGCATAGTAACATCCTGTTGATGGTTTATACTGTACATTATAATAAAATATTTTATTTTAAGATACTTCTAATTTAGATTAATAAATCAAATAACAACTTTTTGTATTTTATTAATATAGCCATAAATCTTCCAAAATATCAATATTTCTATCACACTGAAGACAGTGATAAAAGTTAATGTATCCATTCATATGAAACTTCAAATACAAATGGATGCAGTGATTTTCAATCTGCCTCAGTTGTTTTGTGTGCTAACATATGCACAGTAGACTTAGAGAGAAGAAGAAATCACACTCATTTGAAAGAATGTTCACAATAAAGAATTATTACCAGGAAAAAATTGAGATAGCTTAACTAAACTGGGGAAAAAGTCACTCTTTAATGCAAAATTAAAATTTTTTAAATGTCCCTAACAATAATAAGTTAATAATGCATAGAAGTTTGTGACCATATTATAAATACAATATAAACTAGGAATGTCAAAATTCTTTGATAACTTTTCTAAATGGAGGAGCTAAATTGGATAGTTGCTGTTGTTCAGTTGCCAAGCTATGTCTAACTCTTTGAGACCCATGAGCTTCAGCACCCCAGGCTTCCCTGTCCTTTGCTATCTCCCAGAGTTTGTTCAAATTTATTCCCATTGAGGCAATGATGTCACAGAAGCATCTCATCTTCTGCTGTCTGCTTTTCCTGCCCTCAGTCTTTCCCAGCATCAGGCTATTTTCCAGTGAATTAACTCTTCACAAAGTATTGGCCAAAGTATTGGAGCTTCAGCATCATTCCTCCCAATGAATACTCAGGGTTGATTTCAATTAGGATTCATTAGTCTGATCCCCTTGCTGTCCAAAGGACTGCCAAAGGTCTTCTCAAGCACCAAAATTAGAAAGCATCAATTTTTTGTTGTTTGGCTTTCTTTATGGTCCAGCTCTCACATCTATACATGACTACTGGAAAGACCGTAGCTTTGATTATACAGACCTTTGTCAACAAAGTGTTGTCTCTGCTTTTAAATATACTATCTATGTGTATGGTGTCAGGGTATGTTCCAACTTCATTTTCTTGCATGTAGCTGTCCAATTTTCCCAGCACCATTTGTTGAAGAGGCTGTCTTTGTCCCATTTTATATGTTCGCCTCCTTTGTCAAAAATAAGGTACCCATAGGTGCGTGGCTTTATCTCTGGGTTCTCGATCTTGTTCCATTGGTCTATATTTCTGTTTTTGTGCCAGTACCATACTGTCTTGAGGACTGTTGCTTTGTAGTAGAGTCTGAAGTTGGGGAGGTTGATCCCCCCAGCTCCATTCTTCTTCCTGAGGATTGCTTTGGCTATTCGAGGTCTTTTGTGTTTCCATATGAACTGTGTTATTTTTTGGTCTAGTTCTGTGAAGAATGTTATTGGAAGTTTGATAGGGATCGCATTGAATCTATAGATGACATTTGGTAGTATGGTCATTTTCACAATATTGATTCTCGCGACCCAGGAACACGGAATATTTCTCCATCTGTTTAACTCTTCTTTAATGTCTCTCATAAATTAAAATTTTTAAATGTCCCTAACAATAATAAGTTAATAATGCATAGAAGTTTGTGACCATATTATAAATACAATATAAACTAGGAATGTCAAAATTCTTTGATAACTTTTCTAAATGGAGGAGCTAAATTGGATAGTTGCTGTTGTTCAGTTGCCAAGCTATGTCTAACTCTTTGAGACCCATGAGCTTCAGCACCCCAGGCTTCCCTGTCCTTTGCTATCTCCCAGAGTTTGTTCAAATTTATTCCCATTGAGGCAATGATGTCACAGAAGCATCTCATCTTCTGCTGTCTGCTTTTCCTGCCCTCAGTCTTTCCCAGCATCAGGCTATTTTCCAGTGAATTAACTCTTCACAAAGTATTGGCCAAAGTATTGGAGCTTCAGCATCATTCCTCCCAATGAATACTCAGGGTTGATTTCAATTAGGATTCATTAGTCTGATCCCCTTGCTGTCCAAAGGACTGCCAAAGGTCTTCTCAAGCACCAAAATTAGAAAGCATCAATTTTTTGTTGTTTGGCTTTCTTTATGGTCCAGCTCTCACATCTATACATGACTACTGGAAAGACCGTAGCTTTGATTATACAGACCTTTGTCAACAAAGTGTTGTCTCTGCTTTTAAATATACTATCTATGTGTATGGTGTCAGGGTATGTTCCAACTTCATTTTCTTGCATGTAGCTGTCCAATTTTCCCAGCACCATTTGTTGAAGAGGCTGTCTTTGTCCCATTTTATATGTTCGCCTCCTTTGTCAAAAATAAGGTACCCATAGGTGCGTGGCTTTATCTCTGGGTTCTCGATCTTGTTCCATTGGTCTATATTTCTGTTTTTGTGCCAGTACCATACTGTCTTGAGGACTGTTGCTTTGTAGTAGAGTCTGAAGTTGGGGAGGTTGATCCCCCCAGCTCCATTCTTCTTCCTGAGGATTGCTTTGGCTATTCGAGGTCTTTTGTGTTTCCATATGAACTGTGTTATTTTTTGGTCTAGTTCTGTGAAGAATGTTATTGGAAGTTTGATAGGGATCGCATTGAATCTATAGATGACATTTGGTAGTATGGTCATTTTCACAATATTGATTCTCCCGACCCAGGAACACGGAATATTTCTCCATCTGTTTAAGTTTTCTTTAATGTCTCTCATGAGTGTCTTGTAATTGTCTGTGTACAGTTCTTTTGTTTCTTTGGGTAGGTTTATTCCTAGATATTTGATTATTTTGGTTGTGATGGTAAAGGGGATTGCCTCTTTGATTTCATTTTCTGATTTTTCATTGTTTGTGTATAGGAATGCCAGTGATTTCTGTATATTGATTTTGTATCCTGCAACTTTGCTGAATTCGCTGATTAACTCTAGTAGTTTTGTAATAGTGTCTTTGGGATTTTCTATGTATAATATCATGTCATCTGCAAATAGAGAGAGTTTGACTTCTTCTTTTCCAATCTGGATTCCTTTGATTTCTTTCTCTTCTCTTATTGCAGTTGCTAGCACTTCCAGGACTATGTTGAATAGTAGTCATGAAAGTGGACACCCTTGTCTTGTTCCTGATCTTAGAGGGAATGCTTTGAGTTTTTCAACATTGAGGATAATGTTTGCTGTGGGCTTCTCATATATGGCTTTCACTATGTTAAGATAAGTTCCTTCTATGCCCATTTTTTGAAGAGTTTTTATCATAAATGGATGCTGTACTTTGTCGAAGGCTTTTTCTGCATCTATTGAGATGATCATGTGAGTTTTGTCTTTCAATTTGTTGATATGGTGTATCACATTGATTGATTTGCGGATGTTGAAGAATCCTTGCATGCCTGGGATGAACCCAACTTGATCGTGATGAATGAGCTTTTTGATGTGTTGCTGAATTCTGTTTGCTAGGATTTTGTTGAGGATTTTGGCATCTAGATTCATCAGTGAAATTGGCCTATAATTTTCTTTTTTTGTGATGTCTTTGCCTGGCTTTGGTATCAGGGTGGTGGTGGCCTCGTAGAATGTGTTTGGAAGTGTTCCTTCCTGGGCAATTGTTTGGAAGAGTTTTAGAAGGACAGGCATTAGCTCTTCTTTAAATGTTTGGTAGAATTCACTTGTGAAACCATCTGGCCCTGGGCTTTTATTTTTGGGTAGATTTTTGACACCATACACAAAGATCAACTCAAAATGGATTAAAGACTTAAATGTAAGGCCAGAAACCATCAAACTCTTAGAGGAGAATATAGGCAAAACACTCAAGGACATCAATCAAAGCAAGATCTTCTCTGACCCACCTACTACAATAGTGGAACTAAAAAGACAAATGAACATGTGGGACCTAATGAAACTTAAAAGCTTTTCTACAGCTAAAGAAATTACAAAAAAGCTGAACAGACACCCCACAGATTTGGAGGAAATCATAGCAAATGAAACAACAGACAAAGAATTAATCTCCAAAATCTACAAGCAACTCAGACAACTCAGCACTGGAAAAACGAACAACCCAATCAAAAAATGGGAAAAGGACCTAAACAGACACCTCTCCAACGATGACATACAGATGGCCCAAAAACACATGAAACGATGCTCAACTTCACTAATAATTAGAGAAATGCAAATCAAAACTACAATGAGATATCACCTCACACCTGTCAGAATGGCCATCATCCACAAATAGACAGACAATAAATGCTGGAGAGGCTGCGGAGAAAAGGGAACACTCCTGCATTGCTGATGGGAGTGTAAATTGATACAGCCTCTATGGAAGACAGTCTGGAGATTTCTTAAAAAACTAAAAATAGAAGCACCATATGACCGAGCAATCCCACTCTTAGGCTTATCCCCTGATGAAATCAAAACTGAAAGAAGCACCTGTACCCCAATGTTCATTGCAGCTCTCTATACAATAGCTAGAACATGGAAGGAACCTAGATGCCCATCGACGAACGAATGGATCCAAAAGCTCTGGTACATATATACAATGGAATACTACACAGCTGTAAAGAGAAATGCAGAAGAATCAGCCCTCATGAGGTGGCTGGATCTAGAACGTATCCTAAAAAGTGAAGTCAGTCAGAAAGAGAAGGGAAAACAGTCGTGATGAATGAGGTTCTTGATGTGTTGCTGAATTCTGTTTGCTAGGATTTTGTTGAGGATTTTGGCATCTAGATTCATCAGTGAAATTGGCCTATAATTTTCTTTTTTTGTGATGTCTTTGCCTGGCTTTGGTATCAGGGTGGTGGTGGCCTCGTAGAATGTGTTTGGAAGTGTTCCTTCCTGGGCAATTGTTTGGAAGAGTTTTAGAAGGACAGGCATTAGCTCTTCTTTAAATGTTTGGTAGAATTCACTTGTGAAACCATCTGGCCCTGGGCTTTTATTTTTGGGTAGATTTTTGACACCATACACAAAGATCAACTCAAAATGGATTAAAGACTTAAATGTAAGGCCAGAAACCATCAAACTCTTAGAGGAGAATATAGGCAAAACACTCAAGGACATCAATCAAAGCAAGATCTTCTCTGACCCACCTACTACAATAGTGGAACTAAAAAGACAAATGAACATGTGGGACCTAATGAAACTTAAAAGCTTTTCTACAGCTAAAGAAATTACAAAAAAGCTGAACAGACACCCCACAGATTTGGAGGAAATCATAGCAAATGAAACAACAGACAAAGAATTAATCTCCAAAATCTACAAGCAACTCAGACAACTCAGCACTGGAAAAACGAACAACCCAATCAAAAAATGGGAAAAGGACCTAAACAGACACCTCTCCAACGATGACATACAGATGGCCCAAAAACACATGAAACGATGCTCAACTTCACTAATAATTAGAGAAATGCAAATCAAAACTACAATGAGATATCACCTCACACCTGTCAGAATGGCCATCATCCACAAATAGACAGACAATAAATGCTGGAGAGGCTGCGGAGAAAAGGGAACACTCCTGCATTGCTGATGGGAGTGTAAATTGATACAGCCTCTATGGAAGACAGTCTGGAGATTTCTTAAAAAACTAAAAATAGAAGCACCATATGACCGAGCAATCCCACTCTTAGGCTTATCCCCTGATGAAATCAAAACTGAAAGAAGCACCTGTACCCCAATGTTCATTGCAGCTCTCTATACAATAGCTAGAACATGGAAGGAACCTAGATGCCCATCGACGAACGAATGGATCCAAAAGCTCTGGTACATATATACAATGGAATACTACACAGCTGTAAAGAGAAATGCAGAAGAATCAGCCCTCATGAGGTGGCTGGATCTAGAACGTATCCTAAAAAGTGAAGTCAGTCAGAAAGAGAAGGACAAATACAGTATATTAACACATATATATGGAATCTAGTAGGATGGTGATGATGGCACATGCAGTGAAGCGACAGAAAGACAGACATGGACAGTGGACATATGGACATTTTGGGGAAGGAACAGTGGGTGAGAGGCGTAAGGGAAGTAGCATGAAGGCCTGTACTATCATAAGTGAAGAAAATAGCTCTAGTCATTGCTCTGTGAGAAAAGGGGATCCTTCAGGGGTGCTGTGTGATGGTCGGGAGGGGAGGGAAGGGGGGGATATACATGTGACTAATCTGAGAACATGCATGTCTGTGAACAACAAAACTCTGTAAAAGTTAAAAGTAAAATAAAGGTTTAAAAAAAATGAAAAAAAAATGAAAAAAAAAATATACTATCTATATTTGTCATAAATTTTATTCCAAGGAATTCCAAAAAATAAACTGTCACTGTTTCTATTTTTTCCCCACTTGCCATGTAGTGATGAAACCAGATGCCATGATGTTAGTTTTTTGTGTTTTGAGTTTGAATGTCGTTTTTTCACTTTCCTATATCACCTTCATTAGGAGGCTTTTTAGTTCCTCTTCACTTTCTTCCATTAGGCTGGTATCATCTGCATATATGAGGTTGTTGATTATTTTTCCTGGCAGTCTTGATTCCAGCTTCTGTTTCATCCAAGCACATAATGTTGAAATGTTGGCATTTCACATAATGTATTCTGCATATAGGTTAAATAAGCAGGGTGACGATAAACAGCCTTGACATACACCTTTCCCAATTTCGAACCAGTCTGTTGTTCCATGTCCAGTTCTAGCTGTTGCTTCTTGACTCACATATAGATTTCTCAGGAGCCAGGTAGGGTGGTCTGGTAGTTCCATCCTCTTTAAGAATTTTCCACAGTTAGTTGTGATCTACACTGTCAAAGGCTTTAGTCAATGAAGCAGAAGTTTTATGGATGTTGGCAATTTGAAATCTGGTTCTTGTGCCTTTTCTAAACCTAGTTGAACATCTGGTAGTTTTGGTTCATGTACTGTAGAAGCCTAGTAGAAGTGTTTTGAGTATTACCTTACTAATGTGTGAAATGAGTGCAATCTGTACAATACAGAGTATCACATTTTATTTTGGGGACCAAGTGATTTAATTTGATAGATATTTGAGAGTGCATTTTAACTGTTACTTTCAAGATTCTTTGCCTAATTTGAAGCACAGTTCCAGGACCATATAGCCCATAAGTAAAGGCTAAGTCTTTGGAGAAATTGATAATCCTTGGCCATATTTAAAGAAACAAGGTTTTCTGGATTCCCTCAGTACCAAAAGAGAAGGACTAATATTTTTCCTGAACCAGCTTTTCTCTATGCTTATACTGTTCGTAATAATAACAAATAGAATATACTAAACCTTATTTTTGTTGATAACAATAATTCTCTTTACACTATTATAACAGTTACTAGATATTGAGTGATTGTTAACACCCAGGGGCATTTTAAGGGCATTAACTATTAACCATTTTGTGGATGATGCTTTGAAAACCCAGAGATTTTGTATAACTTCTCCAAAGATGCAAAACTTATGAGCAAGTGAATCTGATTTAAAATTGTATTTATTTAAATATTTTAGCACTTCATTGATCCATCTCATATTTTAGTCAACTATTTTATTATACTGTATACAAGAGCATGCTCTGCTGGCAGAACCACATCTTAATATATAACCTTGCTATTAATTTAAAGCACAGTATTTAATCATATTCTTCTGAATACTTTAATCACCTTTCCTGTAGTGGTGGTATTAGTAATTATCTTCATGGCTATATCTCTCCCTTCATTATATTTTATCTTTATAAAACACATTAAAGTACATCTAGTTTAAATGAAGCATTTCACATACTAGAAAAAGGAGATAAAAAAGATAGAGCAACTTACCAAAGTTCTGCTAATTATAATTGCCAAGGATTCTTGACTCTTCTATATCTTTATTAACAGCATTAAAAGATTTTATAACACCTGTGTCTATACATATATCCCTGAATTGAGTTCTACAACAAAAATTAAGAAAATATTTAGAGTATATGGTATACAATAAATAGCTCATGCTGTTTTAGGGACATAACAATTATATTTTGAACTTAAATGTATATTTTTTCTAATAAATGAAATGATTAAACTTGGTATTGAAATGATCAGCTTTCATAATATAACAAGGCATATTTAATTTGCTTTAGAATTTTATTTATCTGTACCACTTGATAACAAATTTTGTAGTGGTTATAACTTCCTGGAAATTAATATTTCTTGAGGATAAGCTAAGCTCTGTAAAAGCCATCCTAACACCTTAACGATGCCACCAATTTTTGATCCAGAGAAAGCACGTGCATATAATATAGTCAAAGACTTAAGTAAAATATGCACGAGAGAGAGATTTAGGATGCAGGAAAGTGAAGGTATTAATTCAAGAGAAAATCCTTGAATACCAGAGAAGAGGGACTGAACTGAAAAATGGGAGTCTATCTTAAAATAGGAGAAGTATATCTCACAAACCGGAGACATTCAGGAGAGGCTGTTGGGTCTCCATGTACATAAATGAGTAGAGTTTGTACTGGAAATATGAGTCGACCTTTTCAAAAGGCTTCTGGGTTTTGTTTGTGTGTGCTTTTGTTGTTGCTGTTTCTGTTTTGTTTTTCAGTGAAATGAAGGTGATATGTGCAGACTGTCATATTACTGTTTTCTGGACAGATATGAGGTGTAAAATATTAAAATATTATTAAGAGTGAGGAATACAAGTGATCACAGAATGCAGTAGGATTGCTAAACATTGTTATGACCCTGCTTAAAATTGTCTATATACATGCATTTCTGCAGTTTCCCATGTTATTCACTGGTTGGTGCAAACTCATCTGATAATATTTTCTTCTTCTTTTTTTAAATATTTATTTATTTATTTATTTATTTAGGCAGGGGTGGGGAGGGAGGGGGGTGGGCGGGCCACTTCCACTGGTCTTTCATTTGTCTAGTTTCATCCATCTTTGTTCTTTGGCCCATGTGGGCCTCCCATCGTGGTGGCATCTGTTGTCACAGAGCGCCGGCTCTGGGCGCATGCGCCCAGAGCTCCGTGCGGTAACTGGGACACATCGGGCATGCCGCCCAGAGCCCTTAAGAAAATATTTAGAGTATATGGTATACAATAAATAGCTCATGCTGTTTTAGGGACATAACAATTATATTTTGAACTTAAATGTATATTTTTTCTAATAAATGAAATGATTAAACTTGGTATTGAAATGATCAGCTTTCATAATATAACAAGGCATATTTAATTTGCTTTAGAATTTTATTTATCTGTACCACTTGATAACAAATTTTGTAGTGGTTATAACTTCCTGGAAATTAATATTTCTTGAGGATAAGCTAAGCTCTGTAAAAGCCATCCTAACACCTTAACGATGCCACCAATTTTTGATCCAGAGAAAGCACGTGCATATAATATAGTCAAAGACTTAAGTAAAATATGCACGAGAGAGAGATTTAGGATGCAGGAAAGTGAAGGTATTAATTCAAGAGAAAATCCTTGAATACCAGAGAAGAGGGACTGAACTGAAAAATGGGAGTCTATCTTAAAATAGGAGAAGTATATCTCACAAACCGGAGACATTCAGGAGAGGCTGTTGGGTCTCCATGTACATAAATGAGTAGAGTTTGTACTGGAAATATGAGTCGACCTTTTCAAAAGGCTTCTGGGTTTTGTTTGTGTGTGCTTTTGTTGTTGCTGTTTCTGTTTTGTTTTTCAGTGAAATGAAGGTGATATGTGCAGACTGTCATATTACTGTTTTCTGGACAGATATGAGGTGTAAAATATTAAAATATTATTAAGAGTGAGGAATACAAGTGATCACAGAATGCAGTAGGATTGCTAAACATTGTTATGACCCTGCTTAAAATTGTCTATATACATGCATTTCTGCAGTTTCCCATGTTATTCACTGGTTGGTGCAAACTCATCTGATAATATTTTCTTCTTCTTTTTTTAAATATTTATTTATTTATTTATTTATTTAGGCAGGGGTGGGGAGGGAGGGGGGTGGGCGGGCCACTTCCACTGGTCTTTCATTTGTCTAGTTTCATCCATCTTTGTTCTTTGGCCCATGTGGGCCTCCCATCGTGGTGGCATCTGTTGTCACAGAACACCGGCTCTGGGCGCATGCGCTCCAGAGCTCCGGTGCGGTAACTGGGCACATCGGTGCAGCCGCTCCACGGCACATGGGATCTTCCCAGGCTAGGGATCGAACCGGCGCCCCTTGCACTGCAAGGCAGTATCCTTACGCACTGGACCACCAGGGAAGCCCTAATTACATGTATATTAGCCTGCTTGAGTTATACTACATCTTACTATCTTCATTTATTTCATTGTTTCTTTTCTGTTTTATCTCCCGTAGTTGCTATTAAGTTTTTTTAATTGTGGCTTTTATTGATGTTTTATTTATTTATTTTTCATCCATTTTTATTCTTCGGCTTGTGTGGGCCTCCCATTACAGTGGCCTCTCTTGTTGCAGAGAACTGGCTCTGGGCACATGGACCTCAGAGCATTGGCACATAATTGGACACACCAATCCAGCTGCTCTGTGGCACATGGGATCTTCCCAGGCTAGGGATCGAACCGGCGCCCCTTGCACTGCAAGGCAGTATCCTTACGCACTGGACCACCAGGGAAGCCCTAATTACATGTATATTAGCCTGCTTGAGTTATACTACATCTTACTATCTTCATTTATTTCATTGTTTCTTTTCTGTTTTATCTCCCGTAGTTGCTATTAAGTTTTTTTAATTGTGGCTTTTATTGATGTTTTATTTATTTATTTTTCATCCATTTTTATTCTTCGGCTTGTGTGGGCCTCCCATTACAGTGGCCTCTCTTGTTGCAGAGAACTGGCTCTGGGCACATGGACCTCAGAGCATTGGCACATAATTGGACACACCAATCCAGCTGCTCTGTGGCATGTGGGATCTTCCTGGGCCAGAGATTGAACTGGTGCCCCTTCTGCTGCAAGGCAGACTCTTTACCCACTGGACCACCAGGGAAGCCCTATTCTTATGTTTTCAATTTCAATTATACTTCACTATTTTGAATAATTTACTCTTAATTACATATAGAATATTTTAAATTTGATACATTGTATTTTTCATCTCTAAAAGTTAAAAATGGATGTTTTTTACACCTCTTATGTCTCTACCTAATGTGTTTAATCTTTACCTTTTAATACTGTATAATAATAACTATTTAGACATTCCATCTATGTAAATTCTCTGTCTATTTTGGTAGATTTTTTTCTTTACATTCTGTATAATTTCCTGCTTCTTTGCAATAATTTTACTGGATTCCAGCAACTATAAAGTGTATCTTGTATGATGCTGAGTATTTTTATATTCCTAAAAAATATTCCTGAGCATTTAAAGTAGTTCTGTGGAACCAAGCAGTTTTATACGAAGGCTCATTTTCCTCCTTTTTGAAGAAATGCATTTTTTTTATATTCTACCCTGTGAATTAGCTATGATTTTTAGATCCCCATGAATTACAAGTCCTTTCATTTATATCATTGGGGAAATGAACTATCCCTAGGACCATGTGAGGATGTCCAAGGTGGTGCTAATGGTAAAGAATACACCTGCCAGTGCAAGAAATGTAGAGGTGTACGTTTGATCCCTGAGTTGGGAAGATCCCCTGGAGTAGGAAATGGCAACCTGCCCCATTATTCTTACCTGGAAAATTCCATGGAGCCTCAGAGAGCTAGACACATGCCTAAGGGACTAAGCCCAATGCAGGATTGATTGTGTGAGCTCCAGGATTCTTTGTTTCTTTTGTGTGGTCCTTTCACCAGCTTTGAGTTGTATGAACATACGTGAACCAGTCAGTATTCAGCTGAAGACAAGGAGGGTCCTCTGCAGCTGTACAGACTTCTCTCATCCTCTCTCTCTGTCTCCTCTTTCTGGGTGTGTCTGAAGCTCTCTCCATTGAATTATTATGCTATTTGAATGCTAGTTCTCTTTGACTTTCAATCTATTCAAATCAGGGAGGTTGCCTGAAACCACTGGGGTTTGCTCTCACTGTGCTATAGAATAGACGTTTCATTTAGGACATTGAGTAATTGTAAGACAGCTCCTTTGTTTCACTTCTTTATAGGATTATTCTTTTGTGTCATCAGTGTTTCCCACATATTTTATTTGCTTTATCGTTTATTTTAGGTTAGAGGGTAAATCTGGTACCTGTTATTCCACCTTAGCCAGAAGCAAAAGTCAGGTCAGTCAATTTTTTTAAAGAAAGGCATTTTTATTTATTTATTTTTGGCTATTCTGGGTCTTCACTGCTGCTGCAGGCTCTTCTTTGTTGCAGGGAGGGCGGGCTACTCTCTAGTTGAGGTGAGCAGACTTCTTGTTGCAACTTTTCTTGTTGTGGAACTCGGATTCTAGGGCACACAGGCTTCAGTGGTTGTGACACATGGGCTCCATAGTTGTGGCTCCGAGACTCTAGAGCACAGGCTCAACTGTTGTGGCTCACGGGCTTAGCTGTTCCGCAGCATGTGGGATCTTCCAGGATCAGGGATCGAACCTGTGTCACCTGCATTGGCAGAAGAACTCTTTCCCACTGAACTACCAGGGAAGCCCCAGTCATTTTTATGGTAATTTTTAGTCTGCTTATTACACAGAGTTTATAGAAGAAATAATAGTCCTATGTATAAAAAGAAAAAAAGTCACATTTTCTTTTAGAATGACCCAATATTAATTTCCATTAGTGAACAACTTGGTTTGACTTTGTATTAGTACTCTTATTAGTTAGTTACTATTATTCTAGTTCATAATTTATAATTTAAACAATCTAGATATTTTAGCCTATTTAATATAGTTATATGTTTATATATTATAGTTTTCTCAGGTTTCAATAACATAACATTACCTTCAATGTATATATTTGTATGTTATTTTAAGCATTTTCTCAGTTTAGTATTCCAGTTTATGCCCCTTGCATTTGTCAACTCAGGCAATGAACTCCTGAATTCAAATTTAAAATTACTAATCATTATTTTGGTCAATACTGATCAATATTTAACAAGGAAAGCTCATTTTATGTTGGGTAAAATTTCTTCTGTGCAGGTACTTTGGAAATTGATGTATGTACATTTTAAAAATGATGTGTTAAAGTAAAGCAGTTTTAAAGACATCTAATAATACATGACACTGGGCTGCCTTAAGAATAGTATTCCATTCCATCATGGGAAAACACATGTATGATTCATGGTAAAATAGTTATTTACAAAAAATCATTAGGAACCATAACAATGAATCAATTCTTCTAAAAAGAGGTCTACTTTAGTTCTTTGCCACATTCTGAGTATTATCTTTACAGTATTAATATTATTGACTGAGATTTTTTAATATGCTGTTAATATCTTCAGTGAGATACAGTAACTAAATTTTTACTGTAATCATATCATATATTAAGATAACTTTGGGTTAGAAAGGAAATAACATAATTTTAGTTTATATATAATATTTTGTACAATTATGTAATTATAATTTATCTACATTAAAGTTTATGCAGTTCTTTCACTTGAAGTTAATTCATTTTAGTTGTCTCATTAAAATGCTAAATCTTGTAAATGATCTTATAATTAAAGGAGGTTAAAATACCTTTCACTGGATATATTATCAGTTTAAAGAGTTTCAAGGCAAACACAGGCATTTTGTAAAAAAAAATTGATGTTGTAAATTAAGCCATTCTCATTTTTACCAAAAGTATTTTGCATTGTAACTTGCTTATTTCCTGTATAAAAAGAACCTGTGTCACCTGCATTGGCAGAAGAACTCTTTCCCACTGAACTACCAGGGAAGCCCCAGTCATTTTATGGTAATTTTAGTCTGCTTATTACACAGAGTTTATAGAAGAAATAATAGTCCTATGTATAAAAAGAAAAAGTCACATTTGCTTTTAGAATGACGCAATATTAATTTCCATTAGTGAACAACTTGGTTTGACTTTGTATTAGTACTCTTATTAGTTAGTTACTATTATTCTAGTTCATAATTTATAATTTAAACAATCTAGATATTTTAGCCTATTTAATATAGTTATATGTTTATATATTATAGTTTTCTCAGGTTTCAATAACATAACATTACCTTCAATGTATATATTTGTATGTTATTTTAAGCATTTTCTCAGTTTAGTATTCCAGTTTATGCCCCTTGCATTTGTCAACTCAGGCAATGAACTCCTGAATTCAAATTTAAAATTACTAATCATTATTTTGGTCAATACTGATCAATATTTAACAAGGAAAGCTCATTTTATGTTGGGTAAAATTTCTTCTGTGCAGGTACTTTGGAAATTGATGTATGTACATTTTAAAAATGATGTGTTAAAGTAAAGCAGTTTTAAAGACATCTAATAATACATGACACTGGGCTGCCTTAAGAATAGTATTCCATTCCATCATGGGAAAACACATGTATGATTCATGGTAAAATAGTTATTTACAAAAAATCATTAGGAACCATAACAATGAATCAATTCTTCTAAAAAGAGGTCTACTTTAGTTCTTTGCCACATTCTGAGTATTATCTTTACAGTATTAATATTATTGACTGAGATTTTTTAATATGCTGTTAATATCTTCAGTGAGATACAGTAACTAAATTTTTACTGTAATCATATCATATATTAAGATAACTTTGGGTTAGAAAGGAAATAACATAATTTTAGTTTATATATAATATTTTGTACAATTATGTAATTATAATTTATCTACATTAAAGTTTATGCAGTTCTTTCACTTGAAGTTAATTCATTTTAGTTGTCTCATTAAAATGCTAAATCTTGTAAATGATCTTATAATTAAAGGAGGTTAAAATACCTTTCACTGGATATATTATCAGTTTAAAGAGTTTCAAGGCAAACACAGGCATTTTGTAAGAAAAAAAAATGATTGATGTTGTAAATTAAGCCATTCTCATTTTTACCAAAAGTATTTTGCATTGTAACTTGCTTATCTTTTATTTCCTGTAAACACATATTAATAGTCATATATATATATTGATTTTTATAGTTAATATATATGTATATATTTTTCAATATGAATTGCACTTATTAATGTATAAGCATAAAGCATATTAATGTATAAGCATTAATGTATAAGCATAGATGTATATATATAACTCTAAACTCTTTAAAATATTATTTAAAAAGTCATTCTTTTATTACTGACTTGAGACAGCAACAGCAATTTCCATAAAAGATAGCAACAGCAATTTTCCAGCTCACTTCCTGTTTTCCAGCATGCTGATATCCCATCATTTCACTAATATGCCTCAAACTACTCCAAGGGTATGGTAGTATAAATCAGTATTTATCATCTTTTTAAAAAATCTCTTCTTCCCCACACATCCATATCTAGTTGCTTGTCTCCCTTTCCATGTGGATCTTCATTACAGCCTTGGCTTTACAAGAGTCTTTCTATTAGACAGCAGTTTGTCTTCACTGAGACTTACTCCACATATAGATGTATATTTGTTGTGTTCATTAGAGGAATTGAATTCTGAATCTTCCTACGCTGTAATCTTGATCTTCTCTTTCTCACATAATATTTTGTGTCAGTTAATTCTACCATATAAAATCATTGGAATGATAATTATGATTCTTGTTCCTATTGAATCTTATAATACAATACTTTGCTTAGAGTAACTCTAAGCCAAACACAGTCATGCAATTTTTTCTCATATTTTACATTTTATAGTTATGTCTGTGATCCATTGTGGGTTAATTTCTTAAGGTATAATTCTAGGTTAATATAGTTCTTTAGATGTTAAATTATTTAGTACCTTTTTGGAAAAAAATATTCTTTTTCTGTTGAATGGCTTTGTATCTTGATTATTTTCAGGTGGGTCATTATATGGACTCTATGGTAATTCATTGATTTACGTATCTTTCCTTTCACTAAAATAACACAAGTTACATTCCTTTATAGCAAATTTTAAAAACAGGTGATGTGAGTTTTTCAACATTGTTCTTAAGTTCCCTTTTCAACAATTAATTTTGAGAAGTATATTGTTTAACTTCCAAATGTTAAAAATTTCTAGTATCTTTCTGGTAATGAGTTAATCTTCCTTTTGCAACATTTAAATACTAAGACATGCTTTAGACCTGAGACATAGTCTGTCTGGGCAGTGCAGATGAGACAGGATTCAAGGGAGTAGAGTGGTTGCTATGCTTAGGCAGTGCATCAATACTCAGTTATGCCTGACTCTTTGTGACTCTATGGACTGTAGCCCATAAGGCTTCTTTGTACATGGAGCTCTCCAGGCAAGAATACTCAAGTGAGTTGCCATTTCCTCAGGGGATCTTCTTGGCACAGGGATCAAACCCAGATCTTCTGCACTGCAGGCAGATTCTTTACTGTCAGAGCTACCAGGGAAGCCAACTTATGCAGTGGGAAACAAATAATAGTCATTGAAGAATAGGATGGATTTTAAGGCATTGGAAGCCTTAAAAAAAAATCTGTGAAAATTCTAACACTGTTACAGAACCTTTTAAGAAGATATTTGTCCTGCATATGCAGGGCACCAATCATTATCATTTCAGTCGCTGAAAATAAAGCCTGAAATCCTATTATATGCAAAGATGAATATAAACAGAAATCAGAATGTGCTTATTGCATTAAATTACTAAGAAGGACCTTAAAATCCTCAAAGTTTGAGCAAAAGCTGCTCCGATTATAAACCATGTCTTGAATTGTGAATCTTCTACGTAATTTGATTTTGTGTCATTTAATTCTACCATATAAAATCATTGGAATGATAATTATGATTCTTGTTCCTATTGAATCTTATAATACAATACTTTGCTTAGAGTAACTCTAAGCCAAACACAGTCATGCAATTTTTTCTCATATTTTACATTTTATAGTTATGTCTGTGATCCATTGTGGGTTAATTTCTTAAGGTATAATTCTAGGTTAATATAGTTCTTTAGATGTTAAATTATTTAGTACCTTTTTGGAAAAAAATATTCTTTTTCTGTTGAATGGCTTTGTATCTTGATTATTTTCAGGTGGGTCATTATATGGACTCTATGGTAATTCATTGATTTACGTATCTTTCCTTTCACTAAAATAACACAAGTTACATTCCTTTATAGCAAATTTTAAAAACAGGTGATGTGAGTTTTTCAACATTGTTCTTAAGTTCCCTTTTCAACAATTAATTTTGAGAAGTATATTGTTTAACTTCCAAATGTTAAAAATTTCTAGTATCTTTCTGGTAATGAGTTAATCTTCCTTTTGCAACATTTAAATACTAAGACATGCTTTAGACCTGAGACATAGTCTGTCTGGGCAGTGCAGATGAGACAGGATTCAAGGGAGTAGAGTGGTTGCTATGCTTAGGCAGTGCATCAATACTCAGTTATGCCTGACTCTTTGTGACTCTATGGACTGTAGCCCATAAGGCTTCTTTGTCCATGGAGCTCTCCAGGCAAGAATACTCAAGTGAGTTGCCATTTCCTCAGGGGATCTTCTTGGCACAGGGATCAAACCCAGATCTTCTGCACTGCAGGCAGATTCTTTACTGTCAGAGCTACCAGGGAAGCCAACTTATGCAGTGGGAAACAAATAATAGTCATTGAAGAATAGGATGGATTTTAAGGCATTGGAAGCCTTAAAAAAAAATCTGTGAAAATTCTAACACTGTTACAGAACCTTTTAAGAAGATATTTGTCCTGCATATGCAGGGCACCAATCATTATCATTTCAGTCGCTGAAAATAAAGCCTGAAATCCTATTATATGCAAAGATGAATATAAACAGAAATCAGAATGTGCTTATTGCATTAAATTACTAAGAAGGACCTTAAAATCCTCAAAGTTTGAGCAAAAGCTGCTCCGATTATAAACCATGAGAAATACTGCCTCAGTATACATCTTCCACTTGGGAAAGTCAAAAGATACTCTATGAATTCAGTATCTCATCTTGCTTTTCCATGGGAACTTGAATTTTTGTCTGATTCAATATTTCTCAATCTTTTCTTCCCTCTTCCTCAAAAATATTTGAATTTTAAAAATTTCTTTGGTAATATAGGTATACTGTGTATATTTTTATTATATGTCTATAGACTTGTACTTTACATATAAAAGAAAAAGTATAAAGTTCCAATTTTTATTCAAAGCAAGATTATTGATTAAATAACATTTTAAGTTAAATTTTTAAATTGTAAAGCTATTAACATTTAAATTAACACAACTTATTGCTAATGGTTAATATGCTTGGAAAAAATCATATCTCTTGATGAAAATAAAAGTAGTGAAGAACAATCTGGAAACAAATGGTATGTCAATTTTTCTCAAAGTGATTATATGTATGTATTTTAGGGGGGTAACGTACATCTCTCAGCTCTTCCTTTTCTGCATAGAATATTTTTTTTATAATTCAATTTATTTTAACTTAAGCAGTTTCAAGTGAAATAATTTGAACTACCTTTGGAGCACTGTTGGTGTTTAGTCACTCAGTCTTGTCTGATTATTCTGCAATCACATGAACTTTGCCCTGCCGGGCTCCTCTGTGCATGGGATTTTCCAGGCAAGAATATTGGAGGGAGTTGTCATCTCCTTTTTCAGTGGAATGTTCCTGAGGCAGGGATTCAACCCATATCTCTGAGCTGATAGACCGATTCTTTACAGCTAAGCCACTGGGGAAGCCCATCTTTGGAAAAGCCAATTTTGGTAGCTCAGAGAAAAAATTTTCTTTTTATTCTGTTATAGTTATATCCCATTTATTTTTTTTTAATTTTATTTATTTATGCTTAAAGTTTTTACAGAGTTTTGTTGTTCACAGACATGTATGTTCCCAGATCAGTCATATGCATATCCTTGGTCCCCTCCCCCGTCCCAGATCCCCACCCTTCATATCCCACCCCTCCAGGGTGTCACACCAGGTCCCTGTAGGAACTCCTATTCCCTCATGGCAATGACAATACCTATCTTTTTCACATATGATAGTACAGGTTTCCATGTTACTCCCTCTATGCCTCCCACCCACTATTCACTCCCCACAATGTCCATATATCTATTCTCTGTCTGTTTTACCATAGGATCACTGTGTATGCTATCATTACCCTTTTACTAGATTCCATATATATGTGTTAGTATACTGTACTTGTCTTTCTCTTTTTGACTGACTTCACTTTTTATAATAGGTTCTAGATCCAGCCACCTCATTAGGACTGATTCTTCTGTATTTCTTATTAGAGCTGAGTAGTATTCCATTGTATGTGTATATATATATATATATATATATATATATATATATATATATATCAGGGCTTCTTTATCCATTCATTCGTCAATGGACATCTAGGTTGCTTCCATGTTCTAGATATTGTATAGAGAGCTGCAATGAACATTGGGGTACAGGTGCTTCCTTCAGTTTTGATTTCATCAGGGTATAAGCCTAAGAGTGAGATTGCTGGGTCATATGGTGCTTCTATTTTTAGTTTTTTAAGAAATCTCCAGACTGTCTTCCATAGAGGCTGTATCAATTTACATTCCCACCAGCAATGCAAGAGGGTTCCCTTTTCTCTGCAGCCTCTCCAGCATTTATTGTCTGTCAATTTCTGGATGATGGCCATTGTGATGGGTGTGAAGTGATATCTTATTGTAGTTTTGATTTTCATTTCTCTAATTATAAGCGAAGTTGAGCATTGTTTCATGTGTTTTGGGGCCATCTGTATGTCCTCTTTGGAGAGGTGTCTATTTAGATCTTTTTCTCATTTTTTGATTGAGTTGTGCATTTTTCCAGTGCTGAGTTGTCTGAGTTGCTTGTAGATTTTGGAGATTAATTCTTTGTCTGTTGTTTCATTTGCTATGATTTTCTCCCACTCCGTGGGCTGTCTGTTCAGCTTTTTTGTGATTTCTTTAGCTGTACAAAACCTTTTAAGTTTCATTAGGTCCCACATGTTCATTTGTCTTTTTAGTTCCGCTATTGTAGTAGGTGGGTCAGAGAAGATCTTGCTTTGATTGATGTCCTTGAGTGTTTTGTCTATATTCTCCTCTAAGAGTTTGATGGTTTCTGGCCTTACATTTAAGTCTTTAATCCATTTTGAGTTGATCTTTTTGTATGGTGTTAGGGAATGTTCCAACTTCATTTTTTTGCATGTAGCTGTCCAATGTTCCCAGCACCATTTGTTGAAGAGGCTGTCTTTGTCCCATTTTATAGTTACACCTCCTTTGTCAAAAATAAGGTACCCATAGGTGTGTGGTTTTATCTCTGGGTTCTTGATCTTGTTCCATTGGTCAATAGTTCTGTTTTTGTGCCAGTACCATACTGTCTTGAGGACTGTTGCTTTGTAGTATAGTCTGAAGTTAGGGAGGCTGATTCCTCCAGCTCCGTTTTTCTTCTACAGGATTGCTTTGGCTATTCGGTGTCTTTTTTGTTTCCATATGAACTGTGTTATTTTTTGGTCTAGTTCTGTGAAGAATGTCATTGGTAGTTTGATAGGGATCACATTAAATCTGTAGATGACATGTGGTACTATGGTCATTTTCACAATATTGATTCTTCCGATCCAGGAAAATGGAATATCTCTCCATGTGTTTAAATCTACTTAGTTTCTTTCATGAGTCTCTTCTAATTTTCTGTGTACAGTTCTTTTGTTTCTTTGGGTAGGTTTATTCCTAGGTATTTGATTCTTTTGGTTGCAATGGTGAAGGGGATTGCCTCTTTCATATTCTGATTTTTCATTGTTTGCATATAGGAATGCCAGTGATTTCTGTGTATTGATTTTGTGTCCAGCAATTTCCCTTTGATTTGTTCAGTAATCAGTTTGTTTTTTTAGGTATGTGTTGTTTAATCTCCATGTGCTTGTATTTCTAGCATTTTTTTTTTTGTCCTTGCAGTAAATCTCTAGTCTCATTGCATTGTGGTCTGAGAAGATGGTTGATATAATTTCAGTTTTCTTGAATTGACTGAGGTTTGATTTGTGGCCCAAGAGGTGGTCTTTCCTGGAGAACGGTCCAGGAGCACTTGAGAAGAAAGTGTATTCTGCCGTAGGATGGAAGGTCCTATCGATATCCATGAGGTCCATCTCTTCTAGTGTGGCATCTAAGGTTTGTGTTTCTTTATTAATTTTCTGTTTGGATGATCTGTCCATTGGTGTGAGAGGAGTATTAAAGTCTACTACTATTATTGTGTTATTGTCAATTTCCTCTTTTATGTCTGAAAGTATTTGTCTTATGTATTGAAGCGCACCTGTGTTGGGTGCATAGATATTCATGACTGTCATGTCTTCCTCTTGGATAGATTCCTTGATCATGATGTAGTGACCTGCCTTGTCTCTTACAAACTTCTTTATTTTAAAATCTATTTTGTCTGATATGAAGATTGATACTCCAGTTTATTTTGATTTCCATTTGTGTGGAGTATGTTTTTCCATCCTCTCACTTTCAGTCTATGAGTGTCTCTAGGTCTGAAGTGGGTCTCTTGTAAACAGCATATATATGGGTCTTGCTTTTGGATCCATTCACCAGCCTGTGTCTTTTGGTTGAAGCATTTAGTCCGTTTACATTCAGACTAATTATTAATGTGAATGTTCCTATAATCATCGTCTTAGATATTTGGGGTTTCATTTGTAGAACTTCTCCTACTCTTGTATTTATTGACTCTATCAGGCCCTATAACACTTGTTGTAGGGCTGGTTTTGTGGTTCAGAATTCTTTTATCTTTTGCTTGTCTGTGAAGCTTTTGACTTCTCCATCAGTTCTGAATGAGATCTTTGCTGGGTAGAGAATTCTTGGTTGTAGGTTATTCACTTTTAGCCGTTTAAATGTGTCCTGACATTCTCTTCTGGCCTGCAGGATTTCTGTTGAAAGATCAGCAGTTAAACGTATCATTTTTCCTGTATATGTTATTTGTTGTTTGCTCCTAGCTGCTTTTAGTAATCTGTCTTTATATTTAGTCTGCATTAGTTTGATTAGAATGTGCCTTGGTGTGTTTCTTCTGGGGTTTATCCTGTATGAAACTCTGTGCTTCTTGGACTTGGTTGATTATTTCCTTTCCCATGCTGGGGAAGTTTTCAATTATAACCTCTTCAAGAATTATTTCATAGCCTTTATTTCCCTCTTCTTCTTCTGGGGCTCCTATAATTCTAACGTTAGTGCATTTGATATTGTCCCATAGGTCCCTGAGGCTATCCTCAGTTCTTTTAATTCTTTGGGCTTTGTTCTGTTCTTCAGCACTTATTTCCACCATTCTGTCTTCCAGCTCACTTATTCATTCTTCTGCCTCTGATACTCTACTGTTGAGACCTTCTGCAGTATTTCTGAGTTTGGCAATTGAGTTGTTTGCCTCTATTTGCTTATTTTTCATTTCTTGCATGTCTCTTCTCAGGGCACTAATTTCCTCTAATATTCTGTTTTTGGTGTTTTGAATCCTCACTATTATTAATCATCTGAATTCTCTTTCAGATAATTTGTCCATCTCCTCTTCTGTCATTTGAAGCTGTGACTCTCTAGCTTGGTCCTTCATTTGTGCGATGTTTCTCTGTCTTTTCATTGTTATGTTAATTTTTGTTTCTTGGTGTGTATCTGTGTGTTGGAGTTCTTTTTTCCCACCAGACTTCGTGGTGGAATTCTCCCTTCCTTTGGGTTTCTGTCCTTCTAGGAGGGTTCAGTGGTTTGTGTCTTGGGTGGTGTTAGGTCTTGTTTATAGGTGAATAATCTCTAGTGTTGTATGTTCTTTGATAGTGTGGGGTCTTGGAATCAGGGCTTCCACTCCAAGGATCCTTGGTTTAATGATTGGTTAGGGGGTATAGGCTCTATGTCTGTTTTGCTATGGTGTTCCGTGATATTAGTTCAAATACTAGCATCTGAGGAACAAGAGGTGTGTCCCTGATGGGTGACAGTCATAAAAGCATGCAAATATTTTCTAACATAGTGGAAAAATACGCATATATACACATCAATAACCACAACTGAACAGTCTTACAGTGATAAAGCATAGGAAATTTTTCTGGCAAACAGCACAATCTGAAATGGTACCTGACCCTTAAAGCTCTAAAGTAATTAAAATGCTGCCTGGAAAAATAGATCCAGGGCAAGGTCCCGGCTGGGAATATTACAATGAAAGCAGTTTTTAACTAAGACATGTGTTGGGGGTGAGGAGGAGGAGAGTGTATGGGTAATGAGAAGGAACAGATTCATCTTGCAAGGATTTTGTAGGGTTAGGTAACAAACATTAGGGTGTTGTAGAGTTCAGTACAGCTGGAAGAGAAAAGTAGAGCCAGGAAAATAGTAAGTATTTATTTAGAGGATATTAGTAGATACAAAAAGATTTTACATTTGGAACTTAGAGAGAGGAAGCAGTGGCAAAAAGGGAAAAAAAGTTAAATCTTTTAAAAACTTAAAAATAAAATATAAATTTTTTAAAAATTAGAAATTTATAAAAAGAAAAAAATTAAAAAGAAAAGACAAAAACCAAAACAAACAAAACAAGCGAACAAACAAAACAAAAGGGTAAATACTGTCCCTGGTTTTTATCTTCTCATCTGAATGTGGACCTTCCACCAGTTTACTCTTGATGTTGTCCCAGGTTTCCCTAGTCTTTCCCTTGCAGAGGTGATTGCTCTGGTTTCTGTTTTTGCTTTCAGCAAAACAAAGGCTCTGCAGCCAGCTCAGGTGCTGGCCTGGGGCCTCACCCATGGTCCCGTGTTGGAGGGGGCTCACCGGTTCCACTGCACACCCCTGGTAGCCTTTAATACCTGCTCTTCTCTTGATTTCCTCTACCACAGCCCTCCACTGCCTGCGGGAATGCAACTTCCCTGCTGTCGCTATTGGGCTGCATGGGCGTGCACTGCCGCATGCGGGACTAAGCCCCAAATGTGGGCACGAGCTTCCCTGTCTGGCTCAAGCCAGGTTTTGGGGCTGTAACTGGCAGGGGTTCCCCCATTTCGTTCCACATGCCCCTGCTAGTGGAGTTTCAGCTCACCTGGTGCCCGGCAACCCTGTACTGTCCAGAGTGGATTTTCACAATGAGTACTGCCTTCTGTCCTCCCAGCGCACTTCCCAGTGCTCTCTCCCAGCGCACTTTCCAGTGTTCTCTCTGCCCCGTCTGGTGTTGGAGTTGGGGTACAGGGTTCTCAGAACAGGAGCTCTGGGAAAGTTCTGGCTGCTCGTTTTCCGACCCTCGTAGACCTGAGTTCTTTTGTACTCTATCAGCTGGTTTGTTGGTGATGTTTCATTTCTTGATTAGTTCTGGTGATTCTATTGGGAAGCTGGTGAAATCTTCATCTCATTTTTCCACCATCTTGGCCCTCTCCCCTATGTCATTTAATTTTTAGATGTATTTACTAACAAAGCTGTTAAATTAGCAGATTTAAAGTACTCATTTTAAATTGAAGTAAAATTTCTGAAAGCAATCCTATGAAGATGTATCAAGTACCTAACAGTTTTCAGACACTGTGGTAGAATATGTATATTCAGAAATGTGTGTGTTTAGATATTGTACAACTATTTTCTTTTTTCAAAATTAAGTCTCTACTAATGTGCTTTGTAAAGAATTCCCTCTGTAAGTAAAAGTAACAGGTAGAAGGTTGTATCATATATTATAATAGAATATGAAAATTAAATTGGCACTCAAATTTTTCCTGACAGCATTTACAAGTACCACACTTATGGTCATCAATACAAATTAATTAACTGCATATTGTCTGATGGATTATTTCTGAGTTTTCTCAAAACTCAGACAAGGGAAATGAGTGCTGGGAAAAAAATTAAAAAGTTAAGGATGTGGTTTTACCAATCAAGCTTCTCATTAGAGATAGTCTCAAGGCAGTAGCCATTTAACTGAAAGACAGTTGAGGGCTTTCCTGGTTGCTCAGTGGTAAGGAGTTTGCGTGCCAATGCAGGAGACATGAGTTTGACCCCTGATCTGGCAAAATCCCACATGTTGCGGAACAACTAGGCCCATGAAGCACAACTGTTGAGCCTGTGCGCTAGAGTCTCGGAGCTGCAACTATTGAGCCCATGTTCCTCAACTACTAAAGCCTGTGAGCCATAGAGCTCAAATTGCACAGTAAGAAAAGTCATTGCAACAAGAAGCCTGCTCACCTCAACTGGAGAGTAGCCCCCACTCCCTGCAAATAGGAACCAGTGGCAGCAGTGAAAACCCCAGAAGAACCAAAAACTAAATAAATGACTATTAAAAAAAAAATAAGAGTTGAATGCAGCAAGCACACAGACTGCTAAATAAACAAACTTGAGATATGCATAAATTATATACAATATGATAGAAACATCAGGCAATCATTATCAATCAGGAATTAATGAAAGCAATGACTAAAATATTAAATGTGAGTAAAACTGTACTTATTAAAACCTCCCAATTTTGGATTCAGGTCAAAGTGTGACAGTAAACAACAAAACTCTGTAAAAAAATAAAATTAAAAAAAAAGCACCCTGCCTATTTGACAAAAGCAAAGAACTTTGGGTTTCATTCATTAGAGATACATGAATTATTGATGTCAGTGTCTAGTATATTGCAGTAGGTCTTTAAGTTAGCTTTCAACTGAATTTTAAAAATGTAGTATTTTACATTTTTCACAGAAAAATCACTTTGATTTTTTTAAATCTATGGACTGTCTTTTACAAGGCTTAATAGTATAAAACATTTATTTTAATTGAAATTTAAAGAGAAAAAAAAAAACTGACTTCTATTCAAAAGCCAGTCTTCTCATAATTTTACAAGTGTGTCTTTATATGTGGGCTTATTCTATCCAGGACTAACTTGTTGTTTTGCACAACACTCAAGCTTTTCATGGGCTTTCCTGATGACTCAGTGGTAAAGAATCTGCCTGTCAATCCAGGAGACACAGGTTCAATCCCTGGATTGGGAAGATCCCCTGTAGAAGGAAATAGCAACTCACTCCAGCATTCTTGCCTGGGAAACCCCACGGACAGAGGAGCTTGGCAGCCTGCGTACAGTTCATGGGGTTGGCGAAAAGAGTCTGACATAACTTAGCAACTAAACTATAACAATAGCATGCATTTCTTAATGTAGAACTTTTTATGGCAAATACCCAAATAATTAAAAGATTAAATGAATGACATAGCACACAGTTCCTTGATAAAGACTTAATCTCAATAACCACTAGACATTTGGTCCTTTTATTGGAACATTAAAATTAGGAATTTACTCAAAGGACCAACACATTTTTTTATTCTTATTATAAATAGTAATTTGTTTTGAAAACACTTCATTTTCTAGGAAGACTTTGAGGAAAACCCTTAGATAACTAGGTCCTGAACTACTATAATAGGTCTCCTGAACAGGGGCTTATGAAGGATCAAGTGATAAATCAACTTTTGGCCATAATCTCACTCTCAGTGAGATCAATGACATTACTCAAAAACTTTATTTTCTTCATTCCTCAGTGGATAATTGAAGTAGTCTAATCAGCAGATTGGTTTCCTGACTTGCAGCTAGATGGCCATTATGGTAAAAATGGTAAAGAATAAATCTCTAAAATTGCCCCATGCCCAAATAGTAAAGCAAATCCAGTGCAGTGTTTGAGGAGAAATTGCAAAACATGTTATATCATAAAGAATATATGGGGGCTTCCCTGGTGGTCCAGTAGGTAAAGAATCCACCTTGTAGTGCAAGGGGCACCATTTTGATCCCTGGGCAAAATTTAAAGTCCTTAATTACAGATTTGTGGGGCCCTAAATGAAAGAGGGCCTTTGCAAGCATAAGGAAGCTTAAGCACATATTTGCAGTTTGGTGCTAAGATGATGCCTACAGGAAGAGACGAGGGCATAATCTAAAGTCGATTGTCAAAACTTCTGATTGATCCCCCTCATTTCCGTGCTCGTAGACAATGCATGCTCACCATAAATTCCTATTGCAATGTAAATACATAATTGCTTGACCTTTAGCTTCATTGGTGTAACTGTAGGAAGTCCCTTGAAAAACCCCCTTCATTTGCCTATAAAAGCTATAAGTCTACATTGATAAAACGGAACTGCCTCGACAGAACTCCTCCCGTGTCTGATTGTCCTCGACATGCGTCGGTGGGCTGGGGGGCCGGCAGAATGGCTCGCCTCTCTCCAAGATCTCCTAGTTCAGCCAGGGGCAATCCGCTGCCTTCCTTTCTGCGGAAGGTCCCCGCACAGATTTCCTGGTTGGAAATAATTTTCCCTCAGAAATGTGAAATATTGACCCATTGTTCTATTTCATAGTTTGTTTTTGCAAAGATTGATGGCATTAAATCACAGTTATTTGCCAGCAAATATTTTCTATTTATTTCTTTGTATTCTTCTTTTTGTTATTTTCCTAATTTCCTTACTGCAAGCTTTAGATAGCCTGTCTGTACTTGACTCTATACCTTTTTACATATATTCGGTATTTTTGCATACTTTCTAGAGGATTTCCTTGACTGTATTTTTCCTCTAAATATTTGTTTCCTGATTTTTTTTTTTCCCATGATAAAAACAGCTTGATGTTTTTTTGGTTGCCAGTTGCTAAGATGGTGACTGGAAGCTGTGAGTTTGTGAGTCTGCCCTAGGAGGGTGTGAAGAATGCTACAAGGGCATCTAGACATTTGACTGAGGGCAGCCCCCAAAATGCAGAGATACAGAGAAGGAGAAGTGTTCCAAAGGGGAACAGCTGAAAGTTCTACATGCAGTTTACAAACCTAGCTGTGCTGTTGAGTGTCAGAAGGGGACTAAAAATTGAATTTTACATTTTACAGATTAAGTCAGCAAATTCTATTCACCATATATTTTTGACCATGAATGAAGAATGTTTTTTACATCTTTCAATGATTCTTTTTTACAAAGGCTATTTTTGACACATGAAAATTATATAAAGTTCAAATTCCACTGTCTAAGAATAAGCATTTATTGCAATCCATCCAAAATTATTGCTTGTGTTTTTGGCTATTTTTAATCAAATCAGTTATACTAGCTGAAGAGTTTTGAGGCTGTATTTAACTTCTGATTGATCCCCCTCATTTCCGTGCTCGTAGACAATGCATGCTCACCATAAATTCCTATTGCAATGTAAATACATAATTGCTTGACCTTTAGCTTCATTGGTGTAACTGTAGGAAGTCCCTTGAAAAACCCCCTTCATTTGCCTATAAAAGCTATAAGTCTACATTGATAAAACGGAACTGCCTCGACAGAACTCCTCCCGTGTCTGATTGTCCTCGACATGCGTCGGTGGGCTGGGGGGCCGGCAGAATGGCTCGCCTCTCTCCAAGATCTCCTAGTTCAGCCAGGGGCAATCCGCTGCCTTCCTTTCTGCGGAAGGTCCCCGCACAGATTTCCTGGTTGGAAATAATTTTCCCTCAGAAATGTGAAATATTGACCCATTGTTCTATTTCATAGTTTGTTTTTGCAAAGATTGATGGCATTAAATCACAGTTATTTGCCAGCAAATATTTTCTATTTATTTCTTTGTATTCTTCTTTTTGTTATTTTCCTAATTTCCTTACTGCAAGCTTTAGATAGCCTGTCTGTACTTGACTCTATACCTTTTTACATATATTCGGTATTTTTGCATACTTTCTAGAGGATTTCCTTGACTGTATTTTTCCTCTAAATATTTGTTTCCTGATTTTTTTTTTTCCCATGATAAAAACAGCTTGATGTTTTTTTGGTTGCCAGTTGCTAAGATGGTGACTGGAAGCTGTGAGTTTGTGAGTCTGCCCTAGGAGGGTGTGAAGAATGCTACAAGGGCATCTAGACATTTGACTGAGGGCAGCCCCCAAAATGCAGAGATACAGAGAAGGAGAAGTGTTCCAAAGGGGAACAGCTGAAAGTTCTACATGCAGTTTACAAACCTAGCTGTGCTGTTGAGTGTCAGAAGGGGACTAAAAATTGAATTTTACATTTTACAGATTAAGTCAGCAAATTCTATTCACCATATATTTTTGACCATGAATGAAGAATGTTTTTTACATCTTTCAATGATTCTTTTTTACAAAGGCTATTTTTGACACATGAAAATTATATAAAGTTCAAATTCCACTGTCTAAGAATAAGCATTTATTGCAATCCATCCAAAATTATTGCTTGTGTTTTTGGCTATTTTTAATCAAATCAGTTATACTAGCTGAAGAGTTTTGAGGCTGTATTTAACTTCTCATTGTATACTGTCATTGGGCTTACTACAGATTACAGTGATATAGTTATAATTCAACAGCATTTAAACTGTCACACATATTATCATAATACAGTGTCTTTTTCTTGTGTTTGTTATCAATGTATATTTGACACATCAAAACAGCAACAAAAAAATGTGGACCAAAAAGCCTTACTTTTAATGATTGTAGATAATTCTGTTACATGATTATATGGAAAAGCATTTTAGTTATGCATCTATACATCTGGTTGGACTAAGATAATATAATATACATAGTTTCACCTACTCTTAGGAAAGTCATAAAAATAGAAAGTTAAAGCAGAATATTTTATCACATTGAATTTTCACACACACACACACACACACACACAATCAAAATGAGGCTACAACCAAAGTAAGTGTCCAGGTGACTCATTTGTTAGCCAAGACGTGAAGGCCATTTACCTTTGGTGACTCAATTAAATCATGTTTGATTACAGAGTCTGAAGAAATGTATTCAGAGAAAATAAAGTTGTTTAAGGCTATTAACATTCCACTGTAACAGTGGCTTTACAAGTTTAGGGCATCAGGAGCAACACCAATAGTCAATTTAAAGGCAAGAGGAGTTCTAAATGGTTTCCCTTGACTCTTGATGAGTTGACATACGTTACCAATACTTTTTTTTTTAAGAAGCCACTGCTGAGTTTGAAGTGACTGAAGAATTAGCCTCTATGAATAACTTGTGTGGAGCAACCACAGATTTAAATTAGTTCAAGGGCAAATTCTATTTAAACCAGCTGTGCTGTTGAGTGTCAGAAGGGGACTAAAAATTGAATTTTACATTTTACAGATTAAGTCAGCAAATTCTATTCACCATATATTTTTGACCATGAATGAAGAATGTTTTTTACATCTTTCAATGATTCTTTTTTACAAAGGCTATTTTTGACACATGAAAATTATATAAAGTTCAAATTCCACTGTCTAAGAATAAGCATTTATTGCAATCCATCCAAAATTATTGCTTGTGTTTTTGGCTATTTTTAATCAAATCAGTTATACTAGCTGAAGAGTTTTGAGGCTGTATTTAACTTCTCATTGTATACTGTCATTGGGCTTACTACAGATTACAGTGATATAGTTATAATTCAACAGCATTTAAACTGTCACACATATTATCATAATACAGTGTCTTTTTCTTGTGTTTGTTATCAATGTATATTTGACACATCAAAACAGCAACAAAAAAATGTGGACCAAAAAGCCTTACTTTTAATGATTGTAGATAATTCTGTTACATGATTATATGGAAAAGCATTTTAGTTATGCATCTATACATCTGGTTGGACTAAGATAATATAATATACATAGTTTCACCTACTCTTAGGAAAGTCATAAAAATAGAAAGTTAAAGCAGAATATTTTATCACATTGAATTTTCACACACACACACACACACACACACACAATCAAAATGAGGCTACAACCAAAGTAAGTGTCCAGGTGACTCATTTGTTAGCCAAGACGTGAAGGCCATTTACCTTTGGTGACTCAATTAAATCATGTTTGATTACAGAGTCTGAAGAAATGTATTCAGAGAAAATAAAGTTGTTTAAGGCTATTAACATTCCACTGTAACAGTGGCTTTACAAGTTTAGGGCATCAGGAGCAACACCAATAGTCAATTTAAAGGCAAGAGGAGTTCTAAATGGTTTCCCTTGACTCTTGATGAGTTGACATACGTTACCAATACTATTTAGTTGTTTGGTTTATTTAAGAAGCCACTGCTGAGTTTGAAGTGACTGAAGAATTAGCCTCTATGAATAACTTGTGTGGAGCAACCACAGATTAGAATTGAGGGAAATATAAATTTAGTTCAACCAGAGATGAAATTCACTAAGATGTACTACAAGTAAAGAGGATAAACATATATGTGGAACAGAAAGAGGCATAAATAGAAAAATGTTAAAAGCTTGTAAGAGTTTAAGAATTTTAATGCCTATTCACTTTTTTCTCAGCAGGCAAATTTGCAAAAATTATTTGAATCTCATGTATATAGTTAAACCATCAGGGTCAAGAGTGGTCTTCATTTGATCTTATGAGTTTAACCAACATTAGTTGTATATATTTTTGTCAGAAAGAAAGGTTAAATATTTTGGTCTGGTACAGAAACTTTAATGGAGTAGATATTATAATTTTATTACAACTTTTTGGGCTCAGGGCTGATGTTGAAACTTTTATGAAAGAGAACTGCACTCAGCTACTATTATCGAATTCTGAATAGCTCTGGAAATTAGCTTTTGCTACAGACTGGATGTGTGTTCATGCTGAGTCACTTCACTCTTGTCTGACTCCCCATGGCCACATGGACTATAGCCTGCCAGACTCCTCTGTCTATGGAATTTTCCAGTCAAAAATAGCAGAGTGGGTTGCCACATCAAAACATAAAAAATCTCCTATAGGGGATCTCCTATAGGGGATCATCCTTACCCAGGGATAGGACCGATGTCTCTTATGTCTCGTGCATTGTCAGGTGTGTTCTTTACTGCTAGTGCCACCTGGAAAGGCCACAGATCTGGTAGTAGTCTTTAAATGAAATCACCCTAAACTTACAAGGCAAAAAAAGTTATGATATGTAAAATTTATACCATACTGGTATTTAGATGAAAAATAGTATTGTTTGAATCAACATTAATATTAAGCTACTTTATATACTTGCCATTCTCTCAAAAGTTAAAATAAACAGTGAGATCATGACCACCACTTTACTCTACACCAGTTTGCAGCAGATGTATTTTCTGAATTCAAACCACAGTTCTAGCAGCTTTTTTTCAAACCTTAGTACAAATGCAAAGAAAATTTTCATATTTCAGAATACATTTAAGTATTCAATTGAAGAGCTTCCTCCCAACCTGCAATTGGAAGTGATTAATCTGTAACATAATCATATGCTAAAAGGCAAATATCAATAGTAGATTTTCAGAGAATTAGATAAGTGTGTTCTAAGCCTTGAATAAGCTCAATTAAAATTACATGCTTATTGATTTATATCAGTATTTGTCAGTACCTATCATAGTGAAAGGACATTTTCTAAGATGAAATACAAAACATCTCATCACATCCCATCATTAACAGATGAGCATTTGGAATTTTTTTTGATGAGAAGGAATACTAACTTTGAATTTTAATTAAGTGAAATGTTTTTGCTATTTTAGTTTGCTAGACATGCCATAACAAGTATGACAAACTGATGGCTTTAACAACAGTTCTGTTGTCCCACAGTTCTGAAGGCTTGTCATTCAAGACCAAGGTATTGCCCATGTGTATCCTTCTGAGGAATGGGGAAGAATCTGTTCTCTGTCTGCCTGCCAAGTGATTGAATAGCAGTTTCCGGTGTCTCATCATTTGTTGACAGTTTGCCCCAATCTCTGACTGATGATCACAAGGCATTTACATTGTGTGCTTATGTGTTTCCGATTTTTTCCGTTTTGTAAAGACACCAGTTATACTGAAATCAGGGCCCATCCTAGTGAACTTATGTTAGCTTGATTACTTCTATGAAGACGCTAGCTTGATTACTTCTATGAAGACGCTATCATCAAATGAACCCACATTCTGAGGTACTGAGGGTTAGGCCTTCAACGTGTGATGTTTTAGGGAATAGAATTCAACCCATAATTCCTTTGAAAAGGAATGTCATTCTTCTCATTAATAGAATTGTATTACAGAATTTATTATGTTTGTTATTATTTAAATATCACTCATTATTATTTGTGTAAATGGGCTATGTTTTAGGGGTACTCCTTGGGTAGCCTGGGAATGCAGTTTTTTCATTCTAAATGCTGAGACAGATCCTAAAGACAGTGCAGCTGAAGACTGTAGGTTAACCATACTCCCTGGAGTTGAATGGCAAGTTCTTTTTCTTGAAGGGATATTTGAGTAACACATCCCTGCTTTTGAAAAGTTCACATTATAGTCCTTAATAGATTTAATATATTTTTACCCTTTCTTTAAAAATTTTACTGGAATTTTCAGTTCACAGAAAAATAAAACCGAAGGTACAGAGCTATCTCACTTGCATCCTACCCTCATACATGCATTTATTACTGAATTCAGGTCTAGTTGCCAACTGGCTTGAAAATCAATACCCAAGGGCCAATTGTTGGTAGAAAGTAAAGTTGCTTTTCATTAGGATGTTGGCAGTCTGGGGAAATGGTAGGCTTTTTGTCCTCCAAAAACTGTCTCCAAAGATTCTGATGAAATTTTCTGAAGGGAAAATGGAACATAACCTCTGTCAATCACTGAGAGAGGGGGTCAGAGTCATTGCCATCTCCTACTGTATGCAGGCTTGTTGACCTCTTGTGATCTTCCTTTATATGCCATCCTGTTTATATAGTTTGTATATACAATTTGTTTGCAAGATTGCTGAAGGAAGCTAGAAAACAGATCAATCATCCATTATAAAACAGATCAATACCATAGCGCAAAGTGATGAATAGCAGTTTCCGGTGTCTCATCATTTGTTGACAGTTTGCCCCAATCTCTGACTGATGATCACAAGGCATTTACATTGTGTGCTTATGTGTTTCCGATTTTTTCCGTTTTGTAAAGACACCAGTTATACTGAAATCAGGGCCCATCCTAGTGAACTTATGTTAGCTTGATTACTTCTATGAAGACGCTAGCTTGATTACTTCTATGAAGACGCTATCATCAAATGAACCCACATTCTGAGGTACTGAGGGTTAGGCCTTCAACGTGTGATGTTTTAGGGAATAGAATTCAACCCATAATTCCTTTGAAAAGGAATGTCATTCTTCTCATTAATAGAATTGTATTACAGAATTTATTATGTTTGTTATTATTTAAATATCACTCATTATTATTTGTGTAAATGGGCTATGTTTTAGGGGTACTCCTTGGGTAGCCTGGGAATGCAGTTTTTTCATTCTAAATGCTGAGACAGATCCTAAAGACAGTGCAGCTGAAGACTGTAGGTTAACCATACTCCCTGGAGTTGAATGGCAAGTTCTTTTTCTTGAAGGGATATTTGAGTAACACATCCCTGCTTTTGAAAAGTTCACATTATAGTCCTTAATAGATTTAATATATTTTTACCCTTTCTTTAAAAATTTTACTGGAATTTTCAGTTCACAGAAAAATAAAACCGAAGGTACAGAGCTATCTCACTTGCATCCTACCCTCATACATGCATTTATTACTGAATTCAGGTCTAGTTGCCAACTGGCTTGAAAATCAATACCCAAGGGCCAATTGTTGGTAGAAAGTAAAGTTGCTTTTCATTAGGATGTTGGCAGTCTGGGGAAATGGTAGGCTTTTTGTCCTCCAAAAACTGTCTCCAAAGATTCTGATGAAATTTTCTGAAGGGAAAATGGAACATAACCTCTGTCAATCACTGAGAGAGGGGGTCAGAGTCATTGCCATCTCCTACTGTATGCAGGCTTGTTGACCTCTTGTGATCTTCCTTTATATGCCATCCTGTTTATATAGTTTGTATATACAATTTGTTTGCAAGATTGCTGAAGGGGAAGCTAGAAAACAGATCAATCATCCATTAATTACCTATTCTTTATTTCCACTATTTTGATCTATGGAATGAGCCAACATACTAGGCAAGATGAAAAGAACTGAAAGGTATGCTAGGGTGGGAGATGAATAGAGTGTGGAGGTTGTTGGTTTAATAGTTACAAAATAATTTAGCTTAAATTGACAAGCAAAGGGATTTTCTGCAAAGAGCTCTTTACAAATACCCTCCTCCTTTCTTAGCATTTCCCCACCAGAGCAGTGTATTTGTTACAACTGATGAACTATCACTGAGAATCATAATCAGGGTACTTTATTGGCCTAAAAGCTGAGCCTCTCAAAAGAACTGGATTGCTATATATCTTCTTCTCCAAAGTTTTGTAACTCTTATCATTAGTGAGAAGTCGACAGCACACCAAAACAGACATTGTCACAAACTGTCATATCACCCATGATTTTGCTATTTATGCACATTTGGAGAATAACTCCTCAACTGTTCCTGTTGGGCTTTTTTGCTCTCAGAAAATTTATAAGATGAGGTAAATTTTAAAAGCCATGGGCATTCCTCATTGCCTTTGACAGCTGTCTATTCTAAATTGCCTCATTCTTAAGGGGTCCAGTCTCTGATAGCCATATTTTTCTCAGGCAGGATTATGACAAGGAAAATCTTTCCTTTATCCTGTTTTATATTTGATGTTTGGGGCCTGAAAATTAAACTAACAAGTTACATATCAGCAAGACAAAAGTAAAAGTGTAATTCTGTCATGTGAATTATATGGTCTCATTTCAAAACTCATAGAATATTCTCAAATTAATGTCCAATAAGTCGATGATGCCATCCAACCATCTCATCCTCTCGCCCTCTTCTCCCCCTGCCTTCATTCTTTCCCAACATCAAGATCTTTTCCAAAGAGTCGTCTCTTCACATCATGTGGCCAAAGTATCGGAGCTTCAGTTTCAGAATCAGCCCTTCCAAAGTATACTCAGGGTTCATTTCCTTTAGAACTGATTAGTTTGATTTCCTTACAGTCCAAGGGACTCTCAAAGTCTTCTACTCTGTATGCAGGCTTGTTGACCTCTTGTGATCTTCCTTTATATGCCATCCTGTTTATATAGTTTGTATATACAATTTGTTTGCAAGATTGCTGAAGGGGAAGCTAGAAAACAGATCAATCATCCATTAATTACCTATTCTTTATTTCCACTATTTTGATCTATGGAATGAGCCAACATACTAGGCAAGATGAAAAGAACTGAAAGGTATGCTAGGGTGGGAGATGAATAGAGTGTGGAGGTTGTTGGTTTAATAGTTACAAAATAATTTAGCTTAAATTGACAAGCAAAGGGATTTTCTGCAAAGAGCTCTTTACAAATACCCTCCTCCTTTCTTAGCATTTCCCCACCAGAGCAGTGTATTTGTTACAACTGATGAACTATCACTGAGAATCATAATCAGGGTACTTTATTGGCCTAAAAGCTGAGCCTCTCAAAAGAACTGGATTGCTATATATCTTCTTCTCCAAAGTTTTGTAACTCTTATCATTAGTGAGAAGTCGACAGCACACCAAAACAGACATTGTCACAAACTGTCATATCACCCATGATTTTGCTATTTATGCACATTTGGAGAATAACTCCTCAACTGTTCCTGTTGGGCTTTTTTGCTCTCAGAAAATTTATAAGATGAGGTAAATTTTAAAAGCCATGGGCATTCCTCATTGCCTTTGACAGCTGTCTATTCTAAATTGCCTCATTCTTAAGGGGTCCAGTCTCTGATAGCCATATTTTTCTCAGGCAGGATTATGACAAGGAAAATCTTTCCTTTATCCTGTTTTATATTTGATGTTTGGGGCCTGAAAATTAAACTAACAAGTTACATATCAGCAAGACAAAAGTAAAAGTGTAATTCTGTCATGTGAATTATATGGTCTCATTTCAAAACTCATAGAATATTCTCAAATTAATGTCCAATAAGTCGATGATGCCATCCAACCATCTCATCCTCTCGCCCTCTTCTCCCCCTGCCTTCATTCTTTCCCAACATCAAGATCTTTTCCAAAGAGTCGTCTCTTCACATCATGTGGCCAAAGTATCGGAGCTTCAGTTTCAGAATCAGCCCTTCCAAAGTATACTCAGGGTTCATTTCCTTTAGAACTGATTAGTTTGATTTCCTTACAGTCCAAGGGACTCTCAAAGTCTTCTCCAGCAGTAAAATTTGAAAGTCACAATTTGTTGGCTCTCAGCTTTCTTTATGGTCCAACTCTCATATCCATACATGACTACTGGAAAAAACTGTACTTTGACTATATGGACTTTTTTTTTTTTTTTTTTTACATTTTTTTTAAACCTTTATTTTACTTTTAACTTTTACAGAGTTTTGTTGTTTACAGATATGTATGTTCTCAGATTAGTCATATGTATATCCCCCCCTTCCCTCCCTCCCTCCCTCACACAGCACCCCTGAAGGATCCCCTTTTCTCACAGAGCAATGACTAGAGCTATTTTCTTCACTTATGATAGTACAGGCCTTCATGCTACTTCCTTTACACCTCTCACCCACTGTTCCTTCCCCACAATGTCCATCTGTCCACTGTCCATGTCTGTCTTTCTGTCGCTTCACTGCATGTGCCATCATCACCATCCTACTAGATTCCATATATATGTGTTAATATACTGTATTTGTCCTTCTCTTTCTGACTGACTTCACTTTTTAGGATACGTTCTAGATCCAGCCACCTCATTAGGGTTGATTCTTCTGCATTTCTCTTTACAGCTGTGTAGTATTCCATTGTATATATGTACCAGAGCTTTTGGATCCATTCGTTCGTCGATGGGCATCTAGGTTCCTTCCATGTTCTAGCTATTGTATAGAGAGCTGCAATGAACATTGGGGTACAGGTGCTTCTTTCAATTTTGATTTCGTCAGGGTATAAGCCTAAGAGTGGGATTGCTGGGTCATATGGTACTTCTATTTTTAGTTTTTTAAGAAATCTCCATACTGTCTTCCATAGAGGCTGTATCAATTTACACTCCCATCAGCAATGCAGGAGTGTTCCCTTTTCTCCGCAGCCTCTCCAGCATTTATTGTCTGTCTATTTGTGGATGATGGCCATTCTGACAGGTGTGAGGTGATATCTCATTGTAGTTTTGATTTGCATTTCTCTAATTATTAGTGAAGTTGAGCATCGTTTCATGTGTTTTTGGGCCATCTGTATGTGATCGTTGGAGAGGTGTCTGATTAGTTTGATTTCCTTACAGTCCAAGGGACTCTCAAAGTCTTCTCCAGCAGTAAAATTTGAAAGTCACAATTTGTTGGCTCTCAGCTTTCTTTATGGTCCAACTCTCATATCCATACATGACTACTGGAAAAAACTGTACTTTGACTATATGGACTTTTTTTTTTTTTTTTTTTACATTTTTTTTAAACCTTTATTTTACTTTTAACTTTTACAGAGTTTTGTTGTTTACAGATATGTATGTTCTCAGATTAGTCATATGTATATCCCCCCCTTCCCTCCCCTCCCTCCCCTCACACAGCACCCCTGAAGGATCCCCTTTTCTCACAGAGCAATGACTAGAGCTATTTTCTTCACTTATGATAGTACAGGCCTTCATGCTACTTCCTTTACACCTCTCACCCACTGTTCCTTCCCCACAATGTCCATCTGTCCACTGTCCATGTCTGTCTTTCTGTCGCTTCACTGCATGTGCCATCATCACCATCCTACTAGATTCCATATATATGTGTTAATATACTGTATTTGTCCTTCTCTTTCTGACTGACTTCACTTTTTAGGATACGTTCTAGATCCAGCCACCTCATTAGGGTTGATTCTTCTGCATTTCTCTTTACAGCTGTGTAGTATTCCATTGTATATATGTACCAGAGCTTTTGGATCCATTCGTTCGTCGATGGGCATCTAGGTTCCTTCCATGTTCTAGCTATTGTATAGAGAGCTGCAATGAACATTGGGGTACAGGTGCTTCTTTCAATTTTGATTTCGTCAGGGTATAAGCCTAAGAGTGGGATTGCTGGGTCATATGGTACTTCTATTTTTAGTTTTTTAAGAAATCTCCATACTGTCTTCCATAGAGGCTGTATCAATTTACACTCCCATCAGCAATGCAGGAGTGTTCCCTTTTCTCCGCAGCCTCTCCAGCATTTATTGTCTGTCTATTTGTGGATGATGGCCATTCTGACAGGTGTGAGGTGATATCTCATTGTAGTTTTGATTTGCATTTCTCTAATTATTAGTGAAGTTGAGCATCGTTTCATGTGTTTTTGGGCCATCTGTATGTCATCGTTGGAGAGGTGTCTGTTTAGGTCCTTTTCCCATTTTTTGATTGGGTTGTTCGTTTTTCCAGTGCTGAGTTGTCTGAGTTGCTTGTAGATTTTGGAGATTAATTCTTTGTTGTTTCATTTGCTATGATTTTCTCCCACTCTGTGGGGTGTCTGTTCAGCTTTTTTGTAATTTCTTTAGCTGTAGAAAAGCTTTTAAGTTTCATTAGGTCCCACATGTTCATTTGTCTTTTTAGTTCCACTATTGTAGTAGGTGGGTCAGAGAAGATCTTGCTTTGATTGATGTCCTTGAGTGTTTTGCCTATATTCTCCTCTAAGAGTTTGATGGTTTCTGGCCTTACATTTAAGTCTTTAATCCATTTTGAGTTGATCTTTGTGTATGGTGTCATATATGGACTTTTGTTGGCAAAGTGATATCTCTACTTTTTAATATGCTGTCTACGTTCTTTTCTGCAGGGAACAAATATCTTTTAATGTCATGGCTGCAGTCAGTATCTGCTGTGACTTTTGGAGCTCAAGAAAATAAAATGTGCCACTGTTTTCACTGTTTTTATTAATTTTTTTATTTTTGGCTATTCTGGGTTTTCACTGCAGCCACAGGCTCTTATCTAGTTGCAGGAGTGGGGGCTACTGTCCAGTTGAGGAGAGCAGACTTCTTGTTGCAGTGACTTCTCCTATTGTGGAACTCGGACTCTTGGGCTCTAGGGCACACGGGCTTCAGGTTTGCATTGCATGGGCTCAATAGTTGTGGCTCCAAGGCTCTACAGCACAGGCTTAACAGTTGTGGCTCACGGGCTTAGTTGCTCCGCAACATGTGGGATCTTCCCGGATCAGGGAGCAAACCCATGTCTCCTGCATTGACAGGCAAACACTTTACCACTGAGCTGCCAGGGAAGACCTTCACTGTTTTTTTCATGGTATCTATTTGCCATGAAGGGATAGGACTGGAGGCCATGGTCATAGGGGCTATTCAGTGGGAAATAACAGGAACCACAGTTACATGCAGTACTATCTGTGTATAATTTGGATAATGAATGTGCATCCACGGACTTCGAAAGAAGTAAAGTGATCACTGATCATGGTGTGTATTTGTTGCTCATGTTGAGATTTGAAGACAAGAAGTAAAGCTTGTACTTTTTACAGTGATTCTTAGTGGAACTGCAGTAACTAAAATTTGAATGTAGATTTTGTGGGGAACAGAATTATTTAAACTCTATTAACTGAGATTCACATACATCAGAACATGTGAAATGAAGGTTTACTCTATCTTTTGTGGAGTGTTTGTGCATGTATGTGTCTCTTCACCCCCATCCGAGATCCGTTGAATTAGTAATTCTAGCATGCAACTCAGCAATGTAATTTTATGTATTTTAACAAGCCTTCCAAGTGATTTTGATAGATGCAAGTTATACACACACACATACAGAGTAGCTATTATTGCCAGCCCACTTACTTTGTTCTTAGCAATATAGCCTCTACAGCTTTGTGCAGATCAGGCCCCGTTGCCTGCTCTGATGATCACAGCACTTTGGAAGGCTTCTGGTAGCCAGGAACTAACACTTGGACCTCCACTACTCCAGGTCCCACTTCTCCTAATGATATTAACAAACCTAGCTTTATGACACCTTCCTCTGCTCTCACTCTGACCTGCAGAGGAAAGCTACCATGGAGCTCAGCCATGATAGTGCTCCTCTTATTATACCATTTCTGATGGGGTTGGTGAAGGGTGTGTCTTCTGGTTCTTCCCTCAAAACACAGTACTCTGTAGACCTTTACGCCTCTTATGAGTATGCCAACTACATTTCTGTCTTTTCCTCTTCTCTCTGCCAAAAAACTTAGACATTTCTACTTCACGTGGCATGGGGCATCACTCCTTGGAGCCACTTGTCTTAGTTTATTCTGGATCTTATAACAAATCACTGCATATCATGTCTGATAAATGAGATTTTATTTATGACAGTTCTAGAGGCTGTAAACCTAAGATCAGTGTGCCAGAAGAGTCAGGTGGGGGATGCAGACTTCCAGTTGTATCCTCATAGCAGTGAAGCAAGCTTCCTCTCTAGGGTTTCTTTTATAAGGATACTAATCCCAGGCATTAGGGACCAGTCATTACAACGATAACTTTCCAAATTCCCCACACTGCAATTGAGAGTTCAACATATAAATTTGGGGTGAACAGAAATATTCATACCATAGTAGCACCCTCTAGTATCCATTCTGCTTACAAATCAATGGTCTATGTTTACAAAATCATGTACCTAAATCTGTGTTAACCTGCCCTTAAAACATAACACTGTGCCCCATCGTGTGGGTTCTTTGTGAAGCTATTAAATATTAAATCCGAAAATAGCCATCCTTAACTCAACACATCTCAGTAACAAATATTATGTTTTATTTTCCTTGACCAAGCACCCTCAAAGTCTCACACTACTGCCAATGTATTACTTCTTAGAACCCCTTTGAGTTATAGCTCCTCTCTTTAATTATCTCTATCTATGTTATTTTTTTCAACTTAACCCTTCTTATCAACCTGAGAGGGAAAAAAAAAAAGGACAGAGATCCCAAGGAGAGACCTTACTGCTTTGCAGAGGTGATATTTCTTCCATGATACCTCCCCACAGTGGGGATTCCACACTTAACATGGAGGGGTTGATCACTTCTGAAGGCTCTAAGGGTACAGAGGAGTCAGGGAAGTATTTTCATCCCAGGTGGTGGAGCATATGTCCTTTTTAACTGAATACATCTGTGAAACCCTGAGTTTGGCTTTCAGGGTTTTTTGCTCTTCCACTGTTTATTAACGATAAAGTTCTTCTGATTTTCACAGTTTGTATTATTTATTAACTTCCTTTGGTTTTTCAGTTTACCTCTGAGGACATCAATTGAACTTAACACCAACCAGCCAAAACCACTGTCCACGAATGCATTTTTCTCCTCATTTTTAAAGGCTTGTTTATGCAAACTGTTAGGACATTATTTTCACCTAGAACTCTCTTCTATATCACCCAGTGGGTGTTCTAACAATAAACCTTTCATATTATGTGCAGACTGTTCATGCCATACATACTGTCTGGGGCAGGGTCCTCATTGCTAATGAGGTAAGGGTGGTTTAGTCCCTAGATCCCATCCCACCAGCCTGCTTTGTTGAGCCACTCCCCAAGTGCACTAAGGCAGGACCTATCAGAGGCAGATGCTGATACAGGATTTGGAGTGCAAGAGTTTTATGGGAGGAAAAGTGCTGTAAGAGGAAATGGGAGGAGGAAGCAGAGCTAAGCAGGGCAAGACTTGCATGGAGCAAGAATCACATCATTTGAAAGGAAGTGGAAAATGAAGCAGAACTGAACAGAGAAAAGCTCAGTCTGCAGTGAACTTCTTACAGTGTACCACCAACAGATCAGGGAACTCTGAAATAAAAAAAGAAAGAAAGAAAAATAGCCAGACTCAGTTTATCCCAGTGTCCTCAGACCTGACTGGGTAAGGCTTAGGAAGAAGATGAACTCAGTTCAGAATCAGAGGCATATCCAAAAGCCCTAACACTGAATGTGGTCAACTCAGCACACCTATTGAAGTTCAAAAATAAGAATCTCTTTTCCAGAAATCCAAGCAGTGCATTTTGTCACATATCCTCTCTGTGCATGTATGATTTTGTAATGTACTCAAAGGAAGCAAATGTATTCATTCCTGTGCTCAGTATGCCAAATCACATATTTTATGTCAGGAGAAAAATAAGAAATATTAAATTCTTCCAATGCTGACAATATCTTTCTATTGACTCAGTGAGAGAAGTTTTGAGTAAGTCTGAATAATGTCTGGATTCTCTCAATAGAGAATTTTTTTCTGGTACGAAAACACTTTATCATGGTGATGCTATTACACTTAGCAATAAACCATTATAATTAATTTGAATATATAGTTAATAGACTTGAGGATAGTATTTCAATCACCTCATAAATTCTTTTTTAAATAGTAAAGGAACAAAAGTATAAATGGAAAAATAAGAACTTTTGCAAGGTAGATGTACAACATATGTCATTATAGTCTAGCTTCTATCTATTAGAATAAATATCTTCAAATATTCTGCCTAGTAACTTTGGTGTATTCTTTATCTGTTTTAAAATATTGAACGTAATTTTTCATTTCCTGAAGATTTAAATGTTTCTTTCCATTTACAGCTATGTCAAAGTATTGACTCTAATCCCTGTGCTGTGCTATACATCCTTGACCATGTCTTACACCCAGTTGTCTGTGCCTCCCCCTCCCATAGCCCTGGAGTGCCCTCCCCCTATTGGTTAACTACTGGGTTTCCTCTATATCTGTGAACCTACTAGTTGTTGTTGTTGTTGTTATATTCACTAATCTGTCGTATTTATTCAATTCCACATAGAAGTGATATGATACTGTATGTGTCTTAGATAAATAGAGCATTTGTTAAATTGAAATGTAGTTGATTTATAATATTGTGCTAATTTCTGTTATACAGCAAAGTGATTCAACTGAATACATATATGTGTGTCTGTGTGTGTGTATATATGTATATACATGCACACACTGTGCTATACAGTGAGACCTTGTTTTTTAATCCATTTTTTTTATATACTAGTTTGCATCTGTTAATTCCCAACTCCTACTCTGTTTTTCCCCTTCTCTGTGCTTGGCAACCACGTCTGTCATGTTTGTTCTCTATGTCTGTGAGCTGTTTCCGTTTTGTAGATATGTTCATTTGTGCTCACAACTACTCTAGGTTCTACATATAAGTAATATCATATGGTGTTTGTCTTTCTCTTTCTGACTTAGTTCACTTAATATGAGACTCCCTAGGCACCTCCGCATTGCTGCAAATTTGTTGTTAAGCTGCAAAGACTGTCTGACTCATTGCAGTCCCACATACTGCAGCCCCCCAGTCTACTCTGTCCATGGGATTTCCCAGGCAAGAGGGCTGGAGTGGGTTTCTATTTCCTTCTCTAGGGGATACTCCTGATGCAAGGATCGAACCCACATCTCCTACATTGACAGGTGGATTCTTTACTGCTGAGCCACTAGGGAAGTCCGTTGCTGCAAATGGCTTTAAATAATTTGTTTCTATGGTGAAACAGTGTTCCATTGTACCATGTCTTTTTAATCCATTTACCTCTCCGTGGATACTTAGATTGAGTCCATGTCTTAGCTATTAAGAATAGAGCTACTATGAACATCGGGGTGCATATATATTTCAAATTGTGGTTTGCCCAAATATATGCCAAGAAATCGGACTGTGGGATCATATGGCAACTTTATTTAATTTAATTTTATTTTATTTTAAGGTATCTTTGACTGATTTTCTGCAATATTATTTTTTTTAACTTTTATTTTGCTTTTAACTTTTACAGAGTTTTGTTGTTTACAGATATGTATGTTCCCAGATTACTAATATGTATATCCCCCCCATCCCACCCCCCCCGACCATCCCAACCCGAAATTTTTTACAGAGCAATGACTATAGCTTTTTCTTCACCTATGATAGTCACCTTCAGTAATGAGCATTTGTTAAATTGAAATGTAGTTGATTTATAATATTGTGCTAATTTCTGTTATACAGCAAAGTGATTCAACTGAATACATATATGTGTGTCTGTGTGTGTGTATATATGTATATACATGCACACACTGTGCTATACAGTGAGACCTTGTTTTTTAATCCATTTTTTTTATATACTAGTTTGCATCTGTTAATTCCCAACTCCTACTCTGTTTTCCCCTTCTCTGTGCTTGGCAACCACGTCTGTCATGTTTGTTCTCTATGTCTGTGAGCTGTTTCCGTTTTGTAGATATGTTCATTTGTGCTCACAACTACTCTAGGTTCTACATATAAGTAATATCATATGGTGTTTGTCTTTCTCTTTCTGACTTAGTTCACTTAATATGAGACTCCCTAGGCACCTCCGCATTGCTGCAAATTTGTTGTTAAGCTGCAAAGACTGTCTGACTCATTGCAGTCCCACATACTGCAGCCCCCCAGTCTACTCTGTCCATGGGATTTCCCAGGCAAGAGGGCTGGAGTGGGTTTCTATTTCCTTCTCTAGGGGATACTCCTGATGCAAGGATCGAACCCACATCTCCTACATTGACAGGTGGATTCTTTACTGCTGAGCCACTAGGGAAGTCCGTTGCTGCAAATGGCTTTAAATAATTTGTTTCTATGGTGAAACAGTGTTCCATTGTACCATGTCTTTTTAATCCATTTACCTCTCCGTGGATACTTAGATTGAGTCCATGTCTTAGCTATTAAGAATAGAGCTACTATGAACATCGGGGTGCATATATATTTCAAATTGTGGTTTGCCCAAATATATGCCAAGAAATCGGACTGTGGGATCATATGGCAACTTTATTTAATTTAATTTTATTTTATTTTAAGGTATCTTTGACTGATTTTCTGCAATATTATTTTTTTTAACTTTTATTTTGCTTTTAACTTTTACAGAGTTTTGTTGTTTACAGATATGTATGTTCCCAGATTACTAATATGTATATCCCCCCCATCCCACCCCTCCCGACCATCACACAGCACCCCTGAAAGATCTCCTTTTCTCACAGAGCAATGACTATAGCTATTTTCTTCACCTATGATAGTACAGGCCTTCATGCTACTACTTTTATGCCTCCCACCCTTCCTTCCCCACAATGTCCATATGTACACTGTCCATGTCTGTTTCTCCATCACTTCACTGTGTGTGCCATCATCACCATCCTACTAGATTCCATATATATGTGTTAGTATATTGTGCTTGTCCTTCTCTTTTGACTGACTTCACTTTTTATGATAGGTTCTAGATCCTTTAGGGCTGATTCTTCTACATTTCTCTTTACAGTTGTGTAGTATTCCACTTTATATATGTACCAGAGCTTTTTTATCCATTCATTCATCAGTGGGCATCTAGGTTGCTTCCATGTTCTAGCTATTGTATAGAGAGCTCCAATGAACATTGGGGGTACAGGTGCTTCTTTCATATTTGATTTCATCAGAGTATAAGCCTAAGAGTGGGATTGCTGGATCGTATGGTGCTTCTATTTTTAGTTTTTTAAGGAATCTCTGTACTGTCTTCCATAGAGACTGTATCAATTTACATTCCGATCAATAATGCAGGAGTGTTCCCTTTTCTCTACACCCTCTCCAGCATTTATTTGTAGACATTTTGACTCTAGAAGGAACTCAAATTGTCCACTTGTCCTCCCAGGTCACCAGTGTCTTGTGAAGTAGATTCCACTGAGTGCACACCTCTGTTATGGAGATTGTTAATGGAGATGTCTTAAAATGATTACTTGCCTGCTCTTTCTACTTGACACACACACTGGAATTTTTTTCTCCAGTCTCTATCAAGAGAACCTTGTGAGGTTCCTGAAGGTGAAACTCATAATGTGTAAGGGGCTCCCCAGACATTTGTAATTATCTTCATAGTCCTCAGCCTCCAGCGGTCTGTCAAAACAATTTTAAGTGTATCAGTTGCTGGCTACTGTGGTTTCTCCTCCAGATAAGCTGATACTGACTGTGATTCTCTGTATTTGCCTCCCCCTCCATTTTTCAGAGTAGCAGTTGTTCCTGTTATATAAATTCTTTGCTGCCTCTAAGAAAAGTTAATGACTTTTGGTTTGTTCAGCTTCTGTTTTCTTGTTTTAATTATGAGGACAGGATTGATGACTTCAAAGCTCTTTACTTGTCAGAGGAAAAATTGGAACAACAATTTTTTAAAGATTTTGTTCTCCTTACTTATAGAAGTTAAGCAATGTGATGAAATCTTTGGTAGTCACTTAACTTTGTCTTCATTTTAAAGTTCATCAACAAAGCTCCTTGCTCCTTTATGTATATATCTTAAATTTATGCATTGCTATCAAATAAAATTGACATATAGTTATAGTATTTAATACATTATGTCAAATTACTGTTACTATTTTTCATGGTGTTTTCTTTATTATTGTTATTTATATAAATATGCATTTCCTCAGTATTGAGATTAAGGCAAATGTATCATTCGTGAGCAAATAGAAATTCAGAATATGGACTATATATATCTGTCTTCTTATTTCAAACTATTTTAAGATGATTTGTATCAGTTCTCCCTTGACATATATTTTTAAAATATGTCAATATATGCTTAGTTTATATCATTTTGCTGAATCATTAATCAAGTAATTTTGTGCCACTTGACATAATCAAAAATCAGCATGAATTTATAAAAATAATACTTCTTATTAAGTCAACTTTGCTCTGTTTTTTAGGTACTGTAAGCTATAAGGGAGAATCAAATATTTGTCATTTTAAGTATACTCCAAATCAAGGCAAAGTTGTATTTTTTCAGCATCTAGCTTTATGCATGCTAATAAAGATACTTAATACATTACAGTTCAGGAGATATTGCTCTCATGTCTGCCATCCTACATTTGTTATTTTTGGGGGGCTACTCATCAGATTTGAACCTTAAGCTGAGGGACTCTGACCTATTATAGAGGAGAGATTTGACAAATGGGTACATTAAAGTGAAATAACTCAAAGCTGCCAGTTATTTATAAACAACTCTATAGCTTCTGGAATAGCATTCTGCTATCATTCTAAAAGTTAGCACCATCAGTTTAATAGAAAATACAATTGTATTTCAGTGGCAACAGATTATTTATATTCTACAGCCTTGAAGACTATGAAAAATTGCTCCTATTTTCAGGAACAGTTCTTTAGGTAAAAGGAAAAGAAGATTAAAATGTATATATTCCCACCTCACTATTTGTATACTTCTTCAAACTGCACTTATGTTTCTGTAGGATTACTACAGTATTGCTCCTTGTCCTTTTATTCTAAGCCTGATATCTCCATTGCAATGACTTTTCCCCAAATGGCAAGATTATACCCCAATCTATTAGGAGTGATATGACCTAGATGTTGCCTCACTCTCAAACTCTTTTGTTCCCTCTCATTAATTAATGCACATGGAGCATTTCTCATATAGTTTTTCAAAAAAGATTCTAGCTTTACTGAGGTGTAATTGACAAGTAAAAATTGTATTTAAGGTGTGCATCATGATGTTTTGATATATGTATACATTATGAAATGATTATCACATCAAGTTAATAAACATACAAATCACCTCACATAGTACCTTTATCTAATATGCATTTCCTCAGTATTGAGATTAAGGCAAATGTATCATTCGTGAGCAAATAGAAATTCAGAATATGGACTATATATATCTGTCTTCTTATTTCAAACTATTTTAAGATGATTTGTATCAGTTCTCCCTTGACATATATTTTTAAAATATGTCAATATATGCTTAGTTTATATCATTTTGCTGAATCATTAATCAAGTAATTTTGTGCCACTTGACATAATCAAAAATCAGCATGAATTTATAAAAATAATACTTCTTATTAAGTCAACTTTGCTCTGTTTTTTAGGTACTGTAAGCTATAAGGGAGAATCAAATATTTGTCATTTTAAGTATACTCCAAATCAAGGCAAAGTTGTATTTTTTCAGCATCTAGCTTTATGCATGCTAATAAAGATACTTAATACATTACAGTTCAGGAGATATTGCTCTCATGTCTGCCATCCTACATTTGTTATTTTTGGGGGGCTACTCATCAGATTTGAACCTTAAGCTGAGGGACTCTGACCTATTATAGAGGAGAGATTTGACAAATGGGTACATTAAAGTGAAATAACTCAAAGCTGCCAGTTATTTATAAACAACTCTATAGCTTCTGGAATAGCATTCTGCTATCATTCTAAAAGTTAGCACCATCAGTTTAATAGAAAATACAATTGTATTTCAGTGGCAACAGATTATTTATATTCTACAGCCTTGAAGACTATGAAAAATTGCTCCTATTTTCAGGAACAGTTCTTTAGGTAAAAGGAAAAGAAGATTAAAATGTATATATTCCCACCTCACTATTTGTATACTTCTTCAAACTGCACTTATGTTTCTGTAGGATTACTACAGTATTGCTCCTTGTCCTTTTATTCTAAGCCTGATATCTCCATTGCAATGACTTTTCCCCAAATGGCAAGATTATACCCCAATCTATTAGGAGTGATATGACCTAGATGTTGCCTCACTCTCAAACTCTTTTGTTCCCTCTCATTAATTAATGCACATGGAGCATTTCTCATATAGTTTTTCAAAAAAGATTCTAGCTTTACTGAGGTGTAATTGACAAGTAAAAATTGTATTTAAGGTGTGCATCATGATGTTTTGATATATGTATACATTATGAAATGATTATCACATCAAGTTAATAAACATACCAATCACCTCACATAGTTACCTTTATATCTAATATTTTAGCAAATTTCAAGTATATAATATTTTAATACTAACTATAACCACCATACTATATGTTTAGATTCTTAGTATTTATTCATCTTACTGAAAGTTTGTATATTTTGACCAACATCTTTCCATTTCTTCTACCTCTCAACCTCTGGCAACCACTATTCTACCTTTTTTTTTTTTTTTTTTTTGTAGATTTTACGTTTAAGTTACATCATACAGTATTAGTATTACTGCATCTCTCTTACTCCATGTTCATTTATTATAGGTAATACACCCCAAGTTCATTTGCTTTGTTGTCACAAATAGAATTTCCTTCTTTTCTGGAGATGAATGATATAGTATTATGTATGTATCAAGTATTATATACTATATAAGAAACAGTATATGATATTCTCTCTAAATGTTTTCTATATCCATCCATCTGTTGATTGACACAGCTTGTTTCTATATAATGACTTTTGCAAGGAATGCTGCAGTAACTATAGGAGTAAAGATATTTCTGAGATACTGACTTTATTTTCTGTAAATTTATAACCAGAAGTGGGATTGCTGGATCATACAGTGGTTCTATTTTTAATATTTTGAGGAATATCCATACTGTTTTTCATAGTGGTTAAAAAACAGATACAGTTCTAACCTTGCCAAATTCTGGCCCTGCAGCCCAAAACATCTCAGCACTAGCTGCTTTGCTTCTATACGACTATGTCAGTTAGCTGTGACTGATCAATTAATGGCCCAAAAGATAATTGTGTACATACAAGAACTGTTTTAGGCCATTATAGTCTAATGGAACCGATGAATGCTATACTTTGAGACTCTCAGTTAATATTTTTTACATACCACTAAGTCTGTTCCAAGAGATACAGCGATACCTGGATAGGCAGAGACCAAAGATACCAATGACTGGCCTTCACCATCTCTAGAGACACCTGCTGCTAGTCTCTAGAGGTTTTGTCAAATATGAATCTTGCCCTTCAGGCCATGGCTATTAAGATAACTTCCCTGATGGCTTGGTAGTTAAGAATCTGCTGGCCAATGCAGGACACATAGGTTCAATGCCTGGGTCAGGAAGATCCCCTGGAGGAGAAATGACAACCCATTCCAGCATTTTTTCCCAGGAAATCACATGGAAAGACGACTTTTACAGGCTACAGGCAGTGGGGTCAAAATGAGTTAGGTACAACTAAACAACAACAAATAGGCCTCTTGCAGGTAAAGTTTGAACTGTTCCAGCTTGTTGCTTCTGCACTCCACCCTGGGAGGTAGCCATGTGAGTCTGGCAAGCCCATCAAAAACTGTTAACTAGTTTTTAACAGTTCTGTAGGTTGGATCTCTTGGAAAAAGCCCTGTTGGCATTTAAGATAAAACATTTTGGGAGCCTGTCAATTAGGTAAACATCTTTAAAATTGGGGTGACACATGAGAAGAAGCTTCGTGATTTAGTTGCTTCCCAATTGTGACCTGCAGGACCAAGTGGTAGAGTTTTTAAAGATACTGCATCTGAGCTTGCCCTGTTTTGATATGGGGATTTTCTAATTTGTTTGCCAGATGTAAAAGAAGCTCAGGTAGGTTTTGGATTTCTTTTAGAAAAAATTGTTCCATATTTAGCTGTAGAGTCTCTGTGTCTGTGGGAGGAGGTGGATTCTGGAACCTCCTAAACCACTGTAACCCTGTCAGGAAATTCCACAATGCAAATAAGTTCCAGCACCATTCATACCCATTTCCTCTGACTCTGGGCTCAAGTTAATACTACAACTATTTATTTTTTCTCATTACTTTGTGGGTTGGCTGAAAGATCCTTTTGATCTGTGCTGTGTTAGCTGGGGCTGAATAAGGTCCCATGGACTCATTCACATATCTGGGTCCTCAAGTATGGTGACTGCCTCATCTGTCACCTCCATTCTCCCAATCTCTGACTCTTCATGGGCTAGCCTGATATTGCCTATATGATGGAAAGAGGTACCCAGGAGCAGGAGAAGACAACTCTGTATACACTAGCACCTTCAATCTTATGCTTGAGGTCATTCTTGTTATTGTTTAATTGGCAAAAGTAAATCATATGGCCAAACTCAGGCTCAGAAATAAAGTTCCACTCCTTAATATAAGTAAGGTATGGTCTCATCACAAGAAAATATGCATAAAGTTATAACGAACAATATTATAACCATTATTTTTTTGCAATCAATCTACCACCTCAATCTTTAAGCCTCATCTTAATTTTGCCTTCCTTAGAGTGATTTTTTCTGAACTAAGCCTCCCCCCTTTAATATGTTCTATGTTTTTTTCTAACTTCATAGACCCTTGTTATTTTCCCTTTGTGGAATTAATTATAATTTGTAATAACACATATTCTTTGTATATATTATCAAATATCCTTTTGGTGACCACAATTCAACCCATAATACTTAGATATTAAATTATTTAGAAAGTACATATTTCTGTCTAAACTTGTATGCCAAGTTTTATCTATCTGTATTAAAAGTCTATGTAAGTAGAAATTATTTCTACAGTAATATTCCAGGTAAAATAAATATACAGAAAAACCCAAATACCTCCTGAGAACTTGATATGTGTAGGAGCTTTAGATAAGTTACTTCATTCACCTAACATGAACAACTGGGCTTCCCAGGTGGCTCAGTGGTAAACCACTTTCCTATCAATGCTGGAGATGATGGTTCAATTGCTGGGTCAGGAAGATTCCCCTGAAGGAGTAAATGGTAACCCACTCCAATATTCTTGCTTGGGAAATACCATGGACAGAGGAGCCTGGTGGGCTACAGTCCATGACGTCTCAAAGAATCAAGCATGACTAAGCAACTGAGCACCATGATCACTTTGGATATTTGTTTGTAACATCTATCAAAACATAAGTAATTTAACAAGACCAATCACAACATTAAAAAAATATACTCATTTTACACAGCAGAAAGTTCACAGGGAAACCTATACAACTTTTAAGTGCAAAGTCATTCTCCAGTATACAAAAGTCTTCACAAATTATTATTAGTGTGCAGAATAATCACTTGGGTATGCATGTAAAAATGTTTATTTTTAGTCAAGATAACCCAGATATAATAAACAAATAAAGAAAATGTAAGGTCAAACTAGGTATATTTATTATTAAAACAGATCCTAGTTGACTGTAAATTTGAGAGACATGGCTCTATATCATGTAAATAAGATTCATAAAACATATTTCTGGTATCATAATAACATATGGGATCTTATATAATCCACACACATGGCAGTTAAGGAACCATAAAGGCATGATGTGATTTAAATTTCTAAATAATTGATGCAGAAGTTCAGAAGTGGTAAGAGGAAAGATGACTGAAATCATAAAGTTTCACCATCCTGGTCTGAATTATTGATATGATGGACTTAGTGGATAGGACAGTAACATATATAAACACTTTCTGTGAAGCTTGAACATAAAGGGTTCAACTCAACAAGTAGGGTTGAGTGAGTGCATAATACCTTAGGAACTGAACAGAAGAATTATGTTGAGCAGATACAATTGAGTAGATTAGTTTAAGGTTAGTTTAGATTTTTTCAAATTCTGAAAGCAGTCTAAGGAGATACTTCATAAGTTCTGAGATCCATACAGGACTTTCAAATTTTAATAAATTTATAACAAGTATAAAATGTTTTGGAAACAAAAGAAGAAAGAAATGCCATTCAAGTATTAATCTATTAGAGAAATTAAGGTATGTAATCATGAAGAAAGAAAAGAGAAAGAGACCTTACATGAGAATAACTTTATTGGAAAAATAAGCAGAAATAGTTTACTGTACGTAAGAAAATGAATAGGGGCATCTCTGGTGGTCCAGTGGGTAAAGAGTCTGCCTTGCAGTGCAAGGGTGCTGGGAAGATCCCTCATGCCGCACAGAGGCCGGACCTGTGTGTCCAGTTATGAGCCAGTGGTCTGGAGTGCTTGCGCCCAGCGCTGGTGCTCTGCAGTGAGAGAGGCCACCGCAATGGGAGGCCCACATGGGCCTAAGAATAAAGATGGATGAAAAATAAATAAATAAAAAAACAATAAAAGAGAGCAAAATTTTAAAAAAAAAGGAAAATGAATAAAGCCTATAGGTAAGAAAGCAGAAAGAAGTCAAATTAACATTAATAATAACATTAATTATTTATTGAATTAATTATAGTTATAATAACACAAATTAGTTATTAAAATTATGATGTTCTTGAAGAAGTTTCATTTTAAGGAAAGTAAATTTGTAAAAGAAGAGACACTATCAAAACTTCTAGGAGGATTCAAGTTTACAGACCATGTAAACTGAAAGATTTTCAAAAGTAACACATAACAAATAATATTATCAAATTTCTAACAACTTTAAACTCTGTAGTAAATTTTTTGCCAGTACAATGATAGATATCACTATAAGCATGAGTGTGCTGTTTCCCATTTTCCCTATGAGATGATGTGGGAGACGCAAAATAGCTTTTCATTTGAAGTCAGATCAGAGTAGAATTATATGCTTTTACCACAAAAACAAATTAAAAGGGAAGAAGGTGTAGTGATCTTGCTCTTCTTGACTGTGAAGAGCTTGAGATCAGTGACTGTGTGTTAGCCATTTCTCTGTTTTTAAATACCTCTAATATTTTGGATAAATAAATGTAAAAGAAACGAATACCACTCCTGTGACACTGATGTTAGATATGTTTAGTTACTATTGCAGTGATATCAGATAAAGTGACAAGTATGTTCTACAGAATACAAGTGGCACCTTGGCGATTTTTAAAATACATATTTAACATTTCTAGTGATAGACCTTTTGGAAACAGCAAACCTAGGTTTCTGTGAAAGTAAAACATTCAGTTAAAAATATTTATTAAAGCGTTTAGTTGACAAATTACTTCCATAACCTTTGTTCTTTGTGAGAAATATTTCTGTAACTATGTTTCTAAAATCTATAAACAGATATACTCACACCCAATTAAAATGAGCAAGACAGATTGGTTTTTGTACACAATAGCATTTTTATGGTCTCTTATTTCTTCATAGACCACTTAGCTGTAAATAATCCAAATAGTAATTAGACCTTTCCTGGTTTATGCATATAAACATAATGGTTATTCAAGGAACACGGAAATATTTCAAGCAATTTTCTGTATAAAATATGCATGTTTAAAACCATATGTTTGAAAGGCTCAGTAAACGGTTTTGAAATGAACTACAAGGGAATTGACTCAGAATGGTATATTTGTGTAGGTATCTTTCTCATGCAGAATCAAACTAGTAACCTTTGCAGACTGCAGCAACCAAGGCAAAAATCTGTTGAGTTTTCTGTATTATCTTGAAGAATTATATTATTTACTATTTAAAAGAAGTATTTTTCATAGTTATAGAGAGGGGATGAAAACAAGATGTTTTATTAACCACAGTGCAGCTATAGAAATTGAAGAATTTTCATTGATATCATATGAGTGGTTTATTTGATGGCCATATGAAAGCTGTAGGGCTTGTCCCACTAATGTCATTTGTAGAAAAAAACATCTGGTGCTGAGTCCAATCCAGAAGTTTACCTGGAATTTAACTATGTTTGCCTCATGTCCATTAGTATGTTCTGACAGTTTCTCAGTCTGTTTTTGTCTTCAGTATTATTTGTATTTTGTGGGATGTGCCACAATTTACATTTGTCTGATGTTTGTTCATGCTTAGATTCAGATTAAACATTTTTTGATTAGAACATCAAAGAGGTAATGTTTAATCCTTTTAAGAGCATACTCACGGGAAGAACATAAATTCTGTGTATGTTCTGTTAGGGGTGATAACTTAGTTTGCATGTTGTCTTTATAACTTCTGCTTTGTAATATTTCTTTATTTCTAACTAATAAGTCTTTTGGGTTAAGCACTGTCCCGAAAGTGTAACCAAGATTTGTGTCTTATTTTGACCTTACAAAGGAGCATCAACAAAAATGTCTGGGAGGATTTTATGTTCATTGTACAATTAATCACAAAGACATGCAGCACATGATCTTACATAACAAGCATATAGGTATTATTTAATAGCAGATCCACTTGAGTTGGAGTATTTTCTGGAAGAAAATGAATCTCTTCTCTTAGTCTCTGTATTTCTCTGTAATATAGATGAAAGCATATCAGCCTTACAAGAGACTGGAGGAATTGTTAGAGATTTGATGAGAGAAAATGGTCATCCTGGAGATTATTAAGAGTTCACTGATTAGAGAAAAGAGGCAACAATGCCTAGACTCTGAGCTATGGAGGACTCACTGTAGGACTTGGATGTCCACTGGTGGCATATCTCTGGTGGGTCCTAGAACCAGTCAATACCCTGGGGATAGTGATGGATGACTATAGTTTTAAGCAGAGATAGAAGTTTGACCACCAAGTATTAAAAGTCTAGAAAGGAACAAGTGAATGAGAAAGGGAAGGAAAGTGAAGGTAATTGCTAGAAGTCAATAAATTTGACAAAAGTAGAGTGGAATGATGTATGGCATAAGCTTGAAAAAATGGCAGAAGGTAATCAGTAGAGAAATATTGAAAATAATGTTCTTGGAGGCAATATGGTTGTTGATAATATACACATGTGTATCAACATATGTGTACATAGTATGCGTATACATGTATATAGGCATGTATGCATACACATATGCTCTATCTAATGAACTAGTGTGTGTCAGTAGGACAGTGCCAACAAATAATACAAGACGTGAATATTCTGATGGCATTTTGATTTTCATTGGGGGAAAAAATTTACATTTGTCTGATGTTTGTTCATGCTTAGATTCAGATTAAACATTTTTTGATTAGAACATCAAAGAGGTAATGTTTAATCCTTTTAAGAGCATACTCACGGGAAGAACATAAATTCTGTGTATGTTCTGTTAGGGGTGATAACTTAGTTTGCATGTTGTCTTTATAACTTCTGCTTTGTAATATTTCTTTATTTCTAACTAATAAGTCTTTTGGGTTAAGCACTGTCCCGAAAGTGTAACCAAGATTTGTGTCTTATTTTGACCTTACAAAGGAGCATCAACAAAAATGTCTGGGAGGATTTTATGTTCATTGTACAATTAATCACAAAGACATGCAGCACATGATCTTACATAACAAGCATATAGGTATTATTTAATAGCAGATCCACTTGAGTTGGAGTATTTTCTGGAAGAAAATGAATCTCTTCTCTTAGTCTCTGTATTTCTCTGTAATATAGATGAAAGCATATCAGCCTTACAAGAGACTGGAGGAATTGTTAGAGATTTGATGAGAGAAAATGGTCATCCTGGAGATTATTAAGAGTTCACTGATTAGAGAAAAGAGGCAACAATGCCTAGACTCTGAGCTATGGAGGACTCACTGTAGGACTTGGATGTCCACTGGTGGCATATCTCTGGTGGGTCCTAGAACCAGTCAATACCCTGGGGATAGTGATGGATGACTATAGTTTTAAGCAGAGATAGAAGTTTGACCACCAAGTATTAAAAGTCTAGAAAGGAACAAGTGAATGAGAAAGGGAAGGAAAGTGAAGGTAATTGCTAGAAGTCAATAAATTTGACAAAAGTAGAGTGGAATGATGTATGGCATAAGCTTGAAAAAATGGCAGAAGGTAATCAGTAGAGAAATATTGAAAATAATGTTCTTGGAGGCAATATGGTTGTTGATAATATACACATGTGTATCAACATATGTGTACATAGTATGCGTATACATGTATATAGGCATGTATGCATACACATATGCTCTATCTAATGAACTAGTGTGTGTCAGTAGGACAGTGCCAACAAATAATACAAGACGTGAATATTCTGATGGCATTTTGATTTTCATTGGAGAAGAAGTTAAAAAAAAAAAAAGAAAGAAAAAGAGGCAGTGTTTATGAGAAGAAAAAAGAAGGAGGAAACCAACCTCTTCAATACACCTGTAAGTGTTGTCGTCAATGGAATAAAGGAAAACACATATCAAGTATTTGATAGGCTATCAATAATGTTATATACAGTAAAACTGATATGTTTTGTGTATAAATATGTTTTTATTTCTCTTATGTGACCATCTAAGAGTGAAATTATTTTGTTATATGGTAAATGTATCCTTTTAATATTCATTGATTCAAAATCTATTTTGTTCATATTTTAAAAGCCTCAATGTGAAAGTGAAAATTGTTAGTTGCTTAATTGTGCACAACTCCTTATAATCTCACATACTATAGCCTGCCAAGTTCCTTTGCCTGTGGGATTTTATAGGCAAGAACACTGGAGTGGGTAACCACTACCTTCTCCAGGGGATCTTCCCAACCTAGGGGTTGAACCTCGATCTCCCACATTGCAGGCAGATTCTTTACCACTGATACACCAGGGAAGTCTATGTAGCCACATTTTTTTTTCTTACTGTGTGCATGCTATGTCTATCCATTCCTTAGTTTTTAATTTATTTTTATTTTAAAACTTGAAGCATGTCTCCTTGAGACTTGTATTTGGATCTTTTTATTTATTCAGTCTTGCAATCTTAGCTTTTTAATTAGTGTGAATAATTCACTTATATTTAATGTAATTATATGATTGATATGGTTGATATTGATATGGTTTCCTGTGGTGGGGATCCCCAAGCATGTTTTACAGTTTTTTCAAGAGAACTGAGAATATTGGCATACTCATAATTTATTATTAATACAATGGTAATATACATAGCAAAGTTAACAAAGAGAGTAAGTAGTACCTGAGGCAATGTCTGGAGGTGTTGACTTATGGAGAGTCATCTCTGACTGGGGTCACACAAGACATGCTTAATTCCATCAGCAGAAATTGTGTCAGCATATTCTGTAGTAACTCAGGCCATGGGTTTTATCGGAGGCTAGTCATATAATTATCCTCTGCCTAGTGTGTGCAAAATATAAGACTTCCAAAAAAAAGTGAACTGCTCAGTGTAAGTCACGTAGCTTTTACAAATATTTTAGGCAAACTGAGCTACATTTATCAATTCTGAGAATGGCAAGAACCCTCCTCAAATTCAAGTTCCTAGGTTCCAGGTAAAGGCTGACCCTGCAGGGAGGTCTTTTTAAGGTCAGCAACCTCAAGTCCACTGTCTTAATCATTTTTGTGTGCAGTCTCTACCTTTGGCACATAGTCAAGTTATCTTTACAGGAAATTTATTTTCAGTAAGACCCCATGTAGATCAGCCTGCATATTGATCTCATTTATGCCCATCAGGAATCCTGGATTCAGTCAGTTAAACCTAATCTCTTTAAACATAAAGATCTCTCTTAGAAAGTCAAATGACTGCCTTTTTAGCTTCTGCTTTAACCTTATACCTGACCTGAGGTATTAGTCAAGACAACACTCTGCCCAGTATGTTAAAACTGACCTGAAAGCCATCCAGGTCTGAAAACACGCTATGATTGTCAGAAAACATGCACAAGAAGTACAGTCTAGAGATAACACATGGTGCTCAATAGGAGCAAAGGTTTTGCAATTGTCAGTAAACAGCCACACTGTATACACTGGTCAGGCAGCACAGTCAGTCTTCAAGCCCTGCTACCCCAAGGTTCCGAGTCTAGGCCAAGCAAGTTTCGAGAATATTAGAGGAGTTCCCTGGAGGCAGTCAGTTTAAAAGTCTTGCTTATCCATGATAACTATTCATCTTTCCTTCCCTTTCTCATCATTCTCTTGTTCCTTTCTAGACTTTTAATACTTGGTTGTCAAACTTCTATCCCTGCTTAAAACTATAGTCATTCATCAGTATCCCCAGGGGACTGACTGGTTCCAGGACCTACCAGGGATATAACATGAGTGTGGGCAGCATCTGAAGGTCTGCTGTGTATAAAGTTGAGGAGCTATGCATGTTGCCTGTTCTCTTATAGTCAACCCTTTTGGCTGTGACCTTGAACTCAGGCAGTCAATTTCAACCAAAAAAACTTGCAGACCTTTGGAAAGACAGCATAGGGAATTATCCTTGAGAAAGAGGAGAGCACTTCCAGGAACAGTTCTGAGGAACAAAGGTGATTAATGTCTTACTGTTTCCCTTATGTCTTCCCTGGTTATGTTTACTCATGGTTTATAAAATCAGTGAGTCCCATTCAGCATAAATAACTATGTTTTTCCCAGTCATTTTTTGGGGGAAGTGCCTGACTTTAAAAGTAAATTAGAATGAGTCTCTCTCTCTCTCCTTTTTTTTTTTTTTAACCAAAAAAATAATTCCTGTGAGAAGCCTTAATGTAAGAGTCCTTGGCATGTGTAAGAACATGTAAGACATGTCTTTACACAAGGACAAGAAATAAAGTTTGCATGTCTATATAATATGTTAGGAGTGTGTTGATAGCCAGTCTCCTCTAAGGACTATCTTAGGCATAGTTTAAACTCTTAGGCAAGACCTTTATTCTCTGTGGCTTCTGTTCCATATAGCACATTTATTTGATACTAGCGCCCCTTTAGTGTTCCACCTATTAGTCAAGACAACACTCTGCCCAGTATGTTAAAACTGACCTGAAAGCCATCCAGGTCTGAAAACACGCTATGATTGTCAGAAAACATGCACAAGAAGTACAGTCTAGAGATAACACATGGTGCTCAATAGGAGCAAAGGTTTTGCAATTGTCAGTAAACAGCCACACTGTATACACTGGTCAGGCAGCACAGTCAGTCTTCAAGCCCTGCTACCCCAAGGTTCCGAGTCTAGGCCAAGCAAGTTTCGAGAATATTAGAGGAGTTCCCTGGAGGCAGTCAGTTTAAAAGTCTTGCTTATCCATGATAACTATTCATCTTTCCTTCCCTTTCTCATCATTCTCTTGTTCCTTTCTAGACTTTTAATACTTGGTTGTCAAACTTCTATCCCTGCTTAAAACTATAGTCATTCATCAGTATCCCCAGGGGACTGACTGGTTCCAGGACCTACCAGGGATATAACATGAGTGTGGGCAGCATCTGAAGGTCTGCTGTGTATAAAGTTGAGGAGCTATGCATGTTGCCTGTTCTCTTATAGTCAACCCTTTTGGCTGTGACCTTGAACTCAGGCAGTCAATTTCAACCAAAAAAACTTGCAGACCTTTGGAAAGACAGCATAGGGAATTATCCTTGAGAAAGAGGAGAGCACTTCCAGGAACAGTTCTGAGGAACAAAGGTGATTAATGTCTTACTGTTTCCCTTATGTCTTCCCTGGTTATGTTTACTCATGGTTTATAAAATCAGTGAGTCCCATTCAGCATAAATAACTATGTTTTTCCCAGTCATTTTTTGGGGGAAGTGCCTGACTTTAAAAGTAAATTAGAATGAGTCTCTCTCTCTCTCCTTTTTTTTTTTTTTAACCAAAAAAATAATTCCTGTGAGAAGCCTTAATGTAAGAGTCCTTGGCATGTGTAAGAACATGTAAGACATGTCTTTACACAAGGACAAGAAATAAAGTTTGCATGTCTATATAATATGTTAGGAGTGTGTTGATAGCCAGTCTCCTCTAAGGACTATCTTAGGCATAGTTTAAACTCTTAGGCAAGACCTTTATTCTCTGTGGCTTCTGTTCCATATAGCACATTTATTTGATACTAGCGCTAACCCTTCAGTGAATTTGCAACACCTCCTAACCTGTACCTCAATACTAATGCTCCAGTTTACTTTTCTTCTGTTAAAATTTCCAGCATTATGGTACTCTCAGTGAATTACAATATCCCAGAATATCAAAAAATGTCTACTGCTGTCTTACAGGAATATCTAAAAGAGCTAAGTGCATTTGTAATCTTCCCTAGGTCAAGCTAAATGGAAACACCTCAAAATTTTCAATGATTTTATAATAGTAGTGTCATTTTTTTTTAGCTTATATTATCTTTTAGCAGTAGGGACTATGCTGCAGCTTTCTTCTACTGTTTTCAACTGGCCATGTGTTTTCTTAAGTGTTTGCTCTTAGGTTCTGTCTAAAAAAACTAGTAGTTACATATACAGCAACAAAAGTTGTAAGCGAACAGGCAGAAATATGCCATGACTCTAAAGCTGTTGTATGTATCACATCTGCTCCCATGCCAATGACCAAATCAAGTCGTATGTCCAAGCTCACCATTCATGTAGAAAGGAAGCTTACTTTTTCCACTGGAGGAATCTGTGTCACATGGCAACGTGAAAGAAGAAGCTCAATTCTTTTGCAGAAACAATGAGTGAACAAATGGAAATAATAATACAATCTATAGTACTGTCATCATTCAATATTTGCTAATTCTATATTGTGGTCCAAATGCTTTCCATACGTTAAGAGGAATTTTTCACTTTGTTTCAGGTGAAGGTATAATTTAGTGTAATTATTTCTGAGTGATTTGAACATGACATTCAACTAATTTTAATTATGTCTGAGTTTATTATTTGTATCAATTTCAGAAATATATATAATCAAAGGGTATATACATAAACCACTTAGAAACTTCAGTAAATTCTCAAATACATATATATATATTTAAAGCACTACAATTACATATAATATTTTCTTGCTTTATTAGTTCATTTATACATACACACATACATATATACTCATCATAAAACCATTTAGCCATATCAGTGGTTTTATGATGTAATGGTATCAGTGGGCAAAACTGATGGTCAGGAAAGTGAAATAGAAGTTATTGCCTATTAGTATGGGGTTGGAAACTATTACTTGATAAAGTACTAGGCATGCAAACAGTGTTAACTATGATGATTAATGCATTACTTAACTTTATGAGTTTCAGCTTCTTCTTTATTGAAGGAATGTGTTTCAGTTTCTTTATAATGAACAGCAAGTTTGATGGGATTGTCTGTGAATTAATATGTATAAAGCAGTTGGACCATTATATGGTAATAGTAAGTATTCAGATTTAACACATTTTTTTTCACTTTATTTTTATTTTTATCCTTGTTTCTTTTTTTTTTTTTTTGAGCTTTTTACTTTTAACTTTTACAGAATTTTGTTGTTTACAGGTATGCATGTTCCCAGATTAGTCATATGTCTAAAAAACTAGTAGTTACATATACAGCAACAAAAGTTGTAAGCGAACAGGCAGAAATATGCCATGACTCTAAAGCTGTTGTATGTATCACATCTGCTCCCATGCCAATGACCAAATCAAGTCGTATGTCCAAGCTCACCATTCATGTAGAAAGGAAGCTTACTTTTTCCACTGGAGGAATCTGTGTCACATGGCAACGTGAAAGAAGAAGCTCAATTCTTTTGCAGAAACAATGAGTGAACAAATGGAAATAATAATACAATCTATAGTACTGTCATCATTCAATATTTGCTAATTCTATATTGTGGTCCAAATGCTTTCCATACGTTAAGAGGAATTTTTCACTTTGTTTCAGGTGAAGGTATAATTTAGTGTAATTATTTCTGAGTGATTTGAACATGACATTCAACTAATTTTAATTATGTCTGAGTTTATTATTTGTATCAATTTCAGAAATATATATAATCAAAGGGTATATACATAAACCACTTAGAAACTTCAGTAAATTCTCAAATACATATATATATATTTAAAGCACTACAATTACATATAATATTTTCTTGCTTTATTAGTTCATTTATACATACACACTACATATATACTCATCATAAAACCATTTTGCCATATCAGTGGTTTTATGATGTAATGGTATCAGTGGGCAAAACTGATGGTCAGGAAAGTGAAATAGAAGTTATTGCCTATTAGTATGGGGTTGGAAACTATTACTTGATAAAGTACTAGGCATGCAAACAGTGTTAACTATGATGATTAATGCATTACTTAACTTTATGAGTTTCAGCTTCTTCTTTATTGAAGGAATGTGTTTCAGTTTCTTTATAATGAACAGCAAGTTTGATGGGATTGTCTGTGAATTAATATGTATAAAGCAGTTGGACCATTATATGGTAATAGTAAGTATTCAGATTTAACACATTTTTTTTCACTTTATTTTTATTTTTATCCTTGTTTCTTTTTTTTTTTTTTTGAGCTTTTTACTTTTAACTTTTACAGAATTTTGTTGTTTACAGGTATGCATGTTCCCAGATTAGTCATATGTATATCCCCGCCTTCCCACCCCTCCCGACCATCACACAGCACCCCTGAAAGATCTCATTTTCTCACAGAGCAATGACTATAGCTATTTTCTTCACTTATGATAGTATAGGTCTTCATGCTACTTCCTTTACACCTCCCACCCTCTGTTCTTTCACCACAATGTCCATATGTCCACTGTCCATGTCTGTCTTTCCGTCGCTTCACTGTGTGTGTGCCATCATCACCATCCTACTAGATAACACATTATTTTTAATTTACCCATGCAAAAAAAAAAAAATGCATTAAAACATGAAAGGGTAAGTGTCTACAATTGAATATAATATTTTCCTTAACCACATAGAGTTCAATCTGAAAAAATTCTCTAGTAAACATTTAGGTCAGTAATGATAGGCACGTCAAGTGAAATAATGTGGATCCTGAATATAACATGATTTACCTGAAAAAAAGAGGAACTAAAATACATAGGACTTTATAATTAATAATATAGCACTAGCAAGGAAGGTCATTGATTGCTTTAAATTTTCTGGCTGTATCTAGAATGGAGAATAATGCCAGAAGAGAGATCAGGAAATGAAGTAAAAGAAGAGATTTAATGGAAAATTTGAGATTTACATTTATATGTTTGACGTGATGACAGAAACTTTCTTTTAATATGTGCCTTTAGCACAGACACACATACTCAATACAGTCCTGTTAAGATACCTAGTCTGACTGTTGAGGACATATATCCTTGCACTGATGCGAAAATAAGACAGAATATTGGATGGAGTTCACATAGTTCACATATTAGATGGAGTTCACATAGTTATGGAGGACTATCAGAATTAATATGGATACTAAAATTTGTAGGAAGTTCTATTTCCTTTATGAATCCATGTTTGTTTCTTAATACAGTGAAAGAAAGGAACTTAATAAATGAAATAAAGGAACATTAAAAGAAATGTCAAATGATATAATGCATTGTCTTTTCAAGTATCTAATAATATGATTTGACTATATATGAATAACAAAGAATATTTGTTTTATAATTCTTTGAATGTTTATTTTCTACCCATATTTATTATTATTTATTTACCAGTCCCTCTATAGAAACAAATTAATTATGATTCAAGATATGAATTTGCATTAATATTTCATTGCCAGCAAAGGTCCCTTATATCTGGTAGCTACTAACTCAACTACTAAGTGACCTGCGATTTTCAGTGATCCAGGAAAAACATCCCTGCATGATAAGGTTTACTCTTACTGATGAGTATATGTTATGTCTTGATAAAATCAGATTGCTATTATAATTTCAAAATCATCTTCTGACCTTGTTTAGAGAGTTAAAATGATTAAAATGTATTGCTATAAATTTCACAGAAATGATTTGTTTGGGGGAATTTTCTGATAACCTAAGAGTGCCATTGTTAGAAAATTCTTGAGGATTATCTGATAGAAAGTTAATTAAAACATTCAGCTAGCATATTTGTCTCTCTTTGATGTGTCTCTCATCATATTATTGAAATATGGACAGACTCTCTGAAAAGCAAAGGCAAGCAAAAGTTAAGAGATTTGGAAAACATGAACTAGAATATTTTATAGGATAATTTCCTATTCTATGCCACATTTTCAATAATTCTCACATAAGAGATTCATTTGAAATTTTCTAAGAAACTCCAGTGGGAAGATTTTTTTTAATGGAGCTTGTGAATATAAAAATGAGCATGAAGTGTGAGTTTTGCTATATATCTGACTCTTGTATAATCTAACATTAAACCTAGCATTTTATTGTATAAGAAGCCAATTGTATAATCTAGACATTCTGACAAAGAAAACATCAGAAAATAAAGAAAATAACCATAAACTAATGAGAAACAGACAGAAAAGTGAATAATAACTTTTGGAGCCTTTTGATTATCATGTCACTACATCTATTTCAAACACATATTAAATGAACTTGTCTATTGCTTTAATAATTTTTATTTAAGGAAAACTAATACAAAAGGAGGGCTTCCCTGGTGGCTCAGACAGTAAAGACTCTGCTTGTGATGCAGGAGACTCAGATGTGTCTCCTGAGTCAAGAAGATCCCTTGCAGAAGGGAATGGAAATCCATTCTAGTATTCTTGCCTGAAGAATTCTATGGACAGAGGAGTCTGGAGGGCTAAAGATTTTTTTCTTTAAGCTTTTTTTTTGCCCAAAAAAAATTTTCGGCATTAATATTTCATTGCCAGCAAAGGTCCCTTATATCTGGTAGCTACTAACTCAACTACTAAGTGACCTGCGATTTTCAGTGATCCAGGAAAAACATCCCTGCATGATAAGGTTTACTCTTACTGATGAGTATATGTTATGTCTTGATAAAATCAGATTGCTATTATAATTTCAAAATCATCTTCTGACCTTGTTTAGAGAGTTAAAATGATTAAAATGTATTGCTATAAATTTCACAGAAATGATTTGTTTGGGGGAATTTTCTGATAACCTAAGAGTGCCATTGTTAGAAAATTCTTGAGGATTATCTGATAGAAAGTTAATTAAAACATTCAGCTAGCATATTTGTCTCTCTTTGATGTGTCTCTCATCATATTATTGAAATATGGACAGACTCTCTGAAAAGCAAAGGCAAGCAAAAGTTAAGAGATTTGGAAAACATGAACTAGAATATTTTATAGGATAATTTCCTATTCTATGCCACATTTTCAATAATTCTCACATAAGAGATTCATTTGAAATTTTCTAAGAAACTCCAGTGGGAAGATTTTTTTTAATGGAGCTTGTGAATATAAAAATGAGCATGAAGTGTGAGTTTTGCTATATATCTGACTCTTGTATAATCTAACATTAAACCTAGCATTTTATTGTATAAGAAGCCAATTGTATAATCTAGACATTCTGACAAAGAAAACATCAGAAAATAAAGAAAATAACCATAAACTAATGAGAAACAGACAGAAAAGTGAATAATAACTTTTGGAGCCTTTTGATTATCATGTCACTACATCTATTTCAAACACATATTAAATGAACTTGTCTATTGCTTTAATAATTTTTATTTAAGGAAAACTAATACAAAAGGAGGGCTTCCCTGGTGGCTCAGACAGTAAAGACTCTGCTTGTGATGCAGGAGACTCAGATGTGTCTCCTGAGTCAAGAAGATCCCTTGCAGAAGGGAATGGAAATCCATTCTAGTATTCTTGCCTGAAGAATTCTATGGACAGAGGAGTCTGGAGGGCTAAAGTCCATGGGTCAGAAACAGTTGGATACGACTGTGTGACTAACACACACACAAAACACACACACACACACACACACACACACACAATATAAAAGGAAGAACTGAAACAAAAACATATTGAATATGCACATGATTGATATTCAACTTAGAGGAGAGTACTATTACATAACAAAACAAAAATCCTCAATATGTTATTTAAGTGTATTTACTGAGTTGTAAAAATTGTACAAATCAACCTTTATCAAAGAGAACTATTACACATGGTGCATTGTATTTCCCTTTAGAATAAGCACAAAGTGTGTGAATCTTTTAAATGTTTTCTTTATGAAATTTTATCATTTACTCAAGATTTCTTCTATCCACAAAGCATAGTATTTACATAAAAAACCATGCTGATGCACTGACTATGCATTTCAAGCCTACTTCAAATAGAAATTACATTTTCCAAATTAATTGTTAGGAACATACAGTAGCAAAGCAAAATTAGCAATGAATAAGATTTTAGATTTTATGCAAAAAGAATACATTTAGAGAGTAATCCCTTGAAGTTGTTTTAAGAATCCCATTTTATGCTCATGCAATTTTGCCTTTGAGAAGACATAAGATGGAATGTATCTTCTCAGAGAAAATACAAACATTAACATGTTGTTTTAGGCAGATGTTGTCACAGATGTATGGGAAGGTTTAGGATGTGCTCTGGCCAGGCAGCAGAAATTACTCTCTCACAGATGAGTAAGCATCCATACCAAAACACTGTCACCAGCCTTGAATTTCTGTGTAACAGATAATGAAAAACCATCTGTCCATTGCAGCAGTTGGCCAAGAGGACAACCTGATATACTATTTGATTTCTCTATATTAAATGAAATAACAAAGAGTATTTCTTAACACAGTTCACTTTTTCTCTAATATTTTAAATAAAGGACTCTCCAAAAGCCTTGATAAAATAAGTTATGGAAAAATGCATTTTATCATTTATGATGAAAGACAAAATGTCTAGCTTTGACCCAGATGAAAACAAGATTTGTTTTGATTCAACTATTTTATACACAGTTCTCTTTTCTTGTTAATTAATGAACAACTTTTCAGAGCAGTTTTAGGCTTACAGAAACATTTAACAAAAAGTATAGGAAGTTTACATACACTGGCTCTCTCCTATCCTTACTTTTGCATGTTTTATTACCATGCATTACTGTGATATTAGGCTGCTTAAAAAGTAATGTCAGTTTTGGACTGTGAATCATTATAACTAGGTTCAAACACACCTTTATTAATCAACATAGAAACCATTATCATCAACACATTTTTGCCAATGAGAAAGAAGTTTGTTTATTCCTGTACCATAAAAATTCATGCTTTGGGATTTAACTAACTCTTGTGAAGTATTTTCTGCCTCCTGCTGGTTATGGAAACATTTTCCTTGCAAAAAATTGTCAGAATGCTTGAAGAAATGGTAGTCAGTTGGCAAGAGGTTAGGTGAATATGGGAGATGAGACAAAACTTCATTGCCTAATTCATTCATATTTTGAAGTTTTGGTTGTGTGACATGAGGTCAGATGTCATGGAGAAGAATTGGGTCCATTCTGTTGACCAGTGCCAGCTGCATGTGTTACAGTTTTCAGTGCATCTCATCAATATTTTGAGCATACTTCTCAGATGTAATGGTTTTGCTTGGATTCAGAAATCTGTAGTGGATCAGACTGGCCAGAGAGCACCAAACAATGACCATGACCTTTTCTTGAGTTCAAGTTTGGCTTTGGGATGTGCTTTGGAGCTTCTTCTCAATCCAGCCACAGAGCTGGCCATTGCCAGTTGTCTTATAAAATTCACTTTCATTGCACATCACAATCCAACGAAGCCATTCTGTGTAAATAATGAAACACCATCTGTCCATTGCAGCAGTTGGCCAAGAGGACAACCTGATATACTATTTGATTTCTCTATATTAAATGAAATAACAAAGAGTATTTCTTAACACAGTTCACTTTTTCTCTAATATTTTAAATAAAGGACTCTCCAAAAGCCTTGATAAAATAAGTTATGGAAAAATGCATTTTATCATTTATGATGAAAGACAAAATGTCTAGCTTTGACCCAGATGAAAACAAGATTTGTTTTGATTCAACTATTTTATACACAGTTCTCTTTTCTTGTTAATTAATGAACAACTTTTCAGAGCAGTTTTAGGCTTACAGAAACATTTAACAAAAAGTATAGGAAGTTTACATACACTGGCTCTCTCCTATCCTTACTTTTGCATGTTTTATTACCATGCATTACTGTGATATTAGGCTGCTTAAAAAGTAATGTCAGTTTTGGACTGTGAATCATTATAACTAGGTTCAAACACACCTTTATTAATCAACATAGAAACCATTATCATCAACACATTTTTGCCAATGAGAAAGAAGTTTGTTTATTCCTGTACCATAAAAATTCATGCTTTGGGATTTAACTAACTCTTGTGAAGTATTTTCTGCCTCCTGCTGGTTATGGAAACATTTTCCTTGCAAAAAATTGTCAGAATGCTTGAAGAAATGGTAGTCAGTTGGCAAGAGGTTAGGTGAATATGGGAGATGAGACAAAACTTCATTGCCTAATTCATTCATATTTTGAAGTTTTGGTTGTGTGACATGAGGTCAGATGTCATGGAGAAGAATTGGGTCCATTCTGTTGACCAGTGCCAGCTGCATGTGTTACAGTTTTCAGTGCATCTCATCAATATTTTGAGCATACTTCTCAGATGTAATGGTTTTGCTTGGATTCAGAAATCTGTAGTGGATCAGACTGGCCAGAGAGCACCAAACAATGACCATGACCTTTTCTTGAGTTCAAGTTTGGCTTTGGGATGTGCTTTGGAGCTTCTTCTCAATCCAGCCACAGAGCTGGCCATTGCCAGTTGTCTTATAAAATTCACTTTCATTGCACATCACAATCCAACTGAGAAATGCTTCATTGTTGTTGCATAGAATAAGAGAAGATGACACTTCACAGCAACGTGTTTCTTTTTCTTTTAATTTGCAGTCAGCTTGTGAGACACCCACTTATCATGATCTTTCACATTTCCAATTTGTTGCAAATGCCAAATGACTATGGAATGATGGACATTGAGTCCTTTGGTAACTTCTCATGCAGTTAGAGGACCAGCTTTGACAATTCTCTCGTTTGGTCGTTGTCAGCTTCCAATGGCCATCCACTGAGTCCCTCATCTTCAAGGCTCTCATCTCCTTTGCAAAACTTCTTGAACCTCCACTGCACTGTATGTTAATTAGCAGTTCCTGGGCCAAATGCATTGTTGATGTTGAGTCATCTCTGCTGCTTTATGACCCATTTTGAACTCGAATTAAAAAAAATGTTTGAATTTTCTTTTTATCTAACATTATTTTCCTAGTCTAAAAATAAGATACACAGCATATGATGTTATTATCAAAAAACATAAAGCAAGAAATGCCCATTAAAATGATATATATAGCATAACCACATTTACTTAAGAATATATTCCAATATTTAACAGCACAGTTCAACAGTGGGAAACTACAATTACTTTTGTGCCAACCAGTGGTCACAATTGAATCAATATTAATACATTATTATCAAATAACATTTAAATCTTTGCTACCTTTCACTCTTTGTGTTGTACACATTTGTGAGTTTTGCTAAATACATGTCATTGCAGTATCACACACAATACTATCTGTGCTCAGAAATTTTCTGCACGCCACCTGTTCACCACCTCGCTCTTGCCTCTTCAGCCTCTGGAAACCACTGATATTTTTATTCTGTATAGCTTTGCCTTTCCCAGCATGTCATGCAGTATGAAGCTTTGGAATCATATAGCACATAGACTTTTCACATTGGTTACTTTCACTTAGAAATATGCATTTAAGGTTTCTCCAAGTTTTTCATGACTTGACAGCTCATTTCTCTTATAGCACTGAATTTTGACGTTGTCAATAACAAAATGACCATGACCTTTTCTTGAGTTCAAGTTCACTTTTTTTCCAATCCAGCCACAGAGCTGGCCATTGCCAGTTGTCTTATAAAATTCACTTTCATTGCACATCACAATCCAACTGAGAAATGCTTCATTGTTGTTGCATAGAATAAGAGAAGATGACACTTCACAGCAACGTGTTTCTTTTTCTTTTAATTTGCAGTCAGCTTGTGAGACACCCACTTATCATGATCTTTCACATTTCCAATTTGTTGCAAATGCCAAATGACTATGGAATGATGGACATTGAGTCCTTTGGTAACTTCTCATGCAGTTAGAGGACCAGCTTTGACAATTCTCTCGTTTGGTCGTTGTCAGCTTCCAATGGCCATCCACTGAGTCCCTCATCTTCAAGGCTCTCATCTCCTTTGCAAAACTTCTTGAACCTCCACTGCACTGTATGTTAATTAGCAGTTCCTGGGCCAAATGCATTGTTGATGTTGAGTCATCTCTGCTGCTTTATGACCCATTTTGAACTCGAATTAAAAAAAATGTTTGAATTTTCTTTTTATCTAACATTATTTTCCTAGTCTAAAAATAAGATACACAGCATATGATGTTATTATCAAAAAACATAAAGCAAGAAATGCCCATTAAAATGATATATATAGCATAACCACATTTACTTAAGAATATATTCCAATATTTAACAGCACAGTTCAACAGTGGGAAACTACAATTACTTTTGTGCCAACCAGTGGTCACAATTGAATCAATATTAATACATTATTATCAAATAACATTTAAATCTTTGCTACCTTTCACTCTTTGTGTTGTACACATTTGTGAGTTTTGCTAAATACATGTCATTGCAGTATCACACACAATACTATCTGTGCTCAGAAATTTTCTGCACGCCACCTGTTCACCACCTCGCTCTTGCCTCTTCAGCCTCTGGAAACCACTGATATTTTTATTCTGTATAGCTTTGCCTTTCCCAGCATGTCATGCAGTATGAAGCTTTGGAATCATATAGCACATAGACTTTTCACATTGGTTACTTTCACTTAGAAATATGCATTTAAGGTTTCTCCAAGTTTTTCATGACTTGACAGCTCATTTCTCTTATAGCACTGAATTTTGACGTTTTATATAACCATGGAGCCATTATCACCATCAACATAAGTAGTATACACATCATTTCCAAAAGTTGCCTTATATCACTTTTGAAAATTTATAGACAAAGACTTTGTTTTTGAGAAGATTTTAAGTTTATGAATAAATTGAATGAAAGTTCTCAGATTTCCCAAGCTTCCTCACACGTAGTACCAATTTCCCCATTATTAACATTTCCCATTAGTGTGGGGCCTTTTTTAATTGCCGAGTCAATATTGATACATTATTATTAAATAAAGTGTACATTCTATAGCTTTTGTAAAATATACAGTGATGTGTGTCCATCATTACAGTAAATTACAGGATAATTTCACTGCCTGTGTTCTACCTGTTCCTCCTTTCCATCCTGCTCCCTGAACCTCTGATAACCGCTGATCATTTTACTCCCCTTTTCTAAAAGTCAGACAAGTGGAATCATATAGTACAAACATTTCTGACTTGGCTCCTTTCACTTAATGATATGAATTTAAGTTTATTTATTTGTGGGTTGATAGATCATTTTGTTTTACTGCTAAATTATTGTGCATTGTATGGATATATTACAGTTTATCCATTCCCTTACTGAAGGGCATTTAGGTTGTTTCCAGGTTTTGGAAATAATAAAGTGGCTGTGAACAACTGACATGCAGATTAACTTTCAACTAATTTAGGTAAATATTTAATAATGCATGGTTACTGGATCATACTGTGAGACATGTTTACATTTGTAAAAAACTGACAAACTTTTGTTCAAAAGTCCTGTACAGTTTCCCTTTTTCAACGGTGAATGAAAGTCCTTGTTGCTCCACATTCAGTATTGTATTGTTAGTGTTTTGGCTTTTAGACATCCAAAAAGTGATGTAGTCATGTCTTATGCTTTAATTTGAAATTCTCCTATACTGTAAGATGGTGGACTTCTTTTCATATACTTGCTTACCATCTATGTATCTTCTTAGATGAGGTCTCTCTTTAGATCTTTTGTTCACTTTTTAATTGAGTTGCTTTCTTATTGTTGAATTTTAAGTTATTTGCATTTTTTGGATAGAAATCCTTTAAGAGGTATGTGTTTTGCAAATATTTTCTCCCAGTCTGCAGCATGTGTCTTCTTTCTCTTAACAGTGTGTTTCACAGAGCTGAAGATTTTAATTCTAATTAGTTTGTTGTTTCTTAGTCACTAAGTCAAGTCATGCCTGTTATGCAAGCCCATTGACTGTAGCCTGCCAGGCTCCTCTGTATTATCAGTCTATCAAAGATAAGTTGATAAAATTTCTGTGAGTCTGTTTCTGGCCTCTGTTCTGTCTATGGGATTCTCGAGGCAAGAATACTGGAGTGGGTTGTCATTTCCTTCTCCAGGGCATCTTATTAAGACTGACATTTAAAAAAAAGCATTGGCCTTCCCTGGTGGTCCAGTGGGTAAAGACTCTGCCTTGCAGTGCAAGGGGTGCCCGTTCGATCCTTGGCACAGGAAGACCCCATGTGCCACAGAGCAGCTGGACCCATGTGTGCAATTACCAAGCCAGAGCTCTGGAGCACGTGTGCCCAGAGCTGGTGCTCTGCAATGAGAGAGACCACTGTAATGGGAGGCCCACGCAGACCAAAGAACAAAGATGGATGAAAATAAATAAATGAAAGACCAATAAAAGTGGCCAAAAAATTTAAAAAAAAAAAAAAAAGCATTGAATCATGCTTTAGGTGTTGTCTCTAAAAGCTGATTGCCAAATAAATGGTCAGCTAGATTTTCTTTTATATTTTATTTAGCAGAATGTTATAGTTAAGTTTTTAGCATTTAGATCAAATGCCATTTCAATAAATTTTAGTAAAGTGGTAAGTTTCCCTTTTTCAACGGTGAATGAAAGTCCTTGTTGCTCCACATTCAGTATTGTATTGTTAGTGTTTTGGCTTTTAGACATCCAAAAAGTGATGTAGTCATGTCTTATGCTTTAATTTGAAATTCTCCTATACTGTAAGATGGTGGACTTCTTTTCATATACTTGCTTACCATCTATGTATCTTCTTAGATGAGGTCTCTCTTTAGATCTTTTGTTCACTTTTTAATTGAGTTGCTTTCTTATTGTTGAATTTTAAGTTATTTGCATTTTTTGGATAGAAATCCTTTAAGAGGTATGTGTTTTGCAAATATTTTCTCCCAGTCTGCAGCATGTGTCTTCTTTCTCTTAACAGTGTGTTTCACAGAGCTGAAGATTTTAATTCTAATTAGTTTGTTGTTTCTTAGTCACTAAGTCAAGTCATGCCTGTTATGCAAGCCCATTGACTGTAGCCTGCCAGGCTCCTCTGTATTATCAGTCTATCAAAGATAAGTTGATAAAATTTCTGTGAGTCTGTTTCTGGCCTCTGTTCTGTCTATGGGATTCTCGAGGCAAGAATACTGGAGTGGGTTGTCATTTCCTTCTCCAGGGCATCTTATTAAGACTGACATTTAAAAAAAAGCATTGGCCTTCCCTGGTGGTCCAGTGGGTAAAGACTCTGCCTTGCAGTGCAAGGGGTGCCCGTTCGATCCTTGGCACAGGAAGACCCCATGTGCCACAGAGCAGCTGGACCCATGTGTGCAATTACCAAGCCAGAGCTCTGGAGCACGTGTGCCCAGAGCTGGTGCTCTGCAATGAGAGAGACCACTGTAATGGGAGGCCCACGCAGACCAAAGAACAAAGATGGATGAAAATAAATAAATGAAAGACCAATAAAAGTGGCCAAAAAATTTAAAAAAAAAAAAAAAAGCATTGAATCATGCTTTAGGTGTTGTCTCTAAAAGCTGATTGCCAAATAAATGGTCAGCTAGATTTTCTTTTATATTTTATTTAGCAGAATGTTATAGTTAAGTTTTTAGCATTTAGATCTATTGCCATTTCAATAAATTTTAGTAAAGTGGTAAGGTTACTGTGTAGGTTCATTTTTTATTTTTAAATTTCTGACTGTTAAGCAATTCAGAGAATAAATAAAGAATCTTTTGCTGATGATGTGGTCATTTCTCCTCTGTATTGTCTAATGCTGTTTTATCAAGTATAAATTTTCTTTTTTAATTCTTTATTTTAAAGGTTTTACAGAGTTTTGTTGTTCACAGACATGTATGTTCCCAGGTCATTCATATGTATATCCCTGGTCCCCAACCCCCGAGTTCCCCCCATTCCACTCCTCCGGACCATTGCCCCATGCCATTTTAAGCACTCCTATTCCCTTAGGACAATGAAAATAGCTATTTTTCCACACATGACAGTATAGGTTTCCATGTTACTCCCTCTATGCCTCCGTCTCCCTATTTCTTCCCCACAATGTCCCTATGTCTATGCTCTGTCTGTATTTCCATGAGTTCACTGCATGTGTTATCAAGACCGTCCTACTAGATTCCATATATGTGTGTCAGTATACTGTATTTGTCTTTCTCTTTTTGACTTACTTCACTTTTTATGATAGGTTCTAGAGCCAGCCACTTCATTAGGACTGAGTCTTCTGCATTTCGTTTAACAGCTGAGTAGTATTCCATTGTATATGTGTACCAGGGCTTCTGTATCCATTCATTCGCCGATGGACATCTAGGTTGTTTCCACGTTGATATAGTGTATCATGTTGATTGATTTGCAGATGTTGAAGAATCCTTGCATGCCTGGGATAAACCTGACTTGATCATGATGAGTTTTTGGATGTGTCATTGAATTCTGTTTGCTAAGATTTTGTGGAGGGTCTCGGCATCTAAGTTCATCAGTGAAATTGGCCTATAGTTTTCCTTTTTTGTGTTGTCTTTGCCTGGTTTGGGTATCAGGGTGATGGTGGCCTCGTAAAATGTGTTTGTAAGTTTTCCTTCCTGTGCAATTTTTTGGAAGAGTTTAAGAAGGACAGGCATTAGCTCTTCTTTAAATGTTTGGTAGAATTCGGCTGTGAAACCATTTGGCTCAGGGATTTTATTTTGGGGTAGATTTTTGATCACAAATTCGATTTCTGAGCTTGTGATTGAGTTGTTCAAAGTTTCTGTTTCTTCCTGGCTCAGTCTTGGGAGATTAATCTTCCCCAAGAAACAGTCCATTTCTTCCAGGTTGTCCAGTTTGTTGCCATAGAGTTGCTCATAATATCTCTTAGAATCCTTTGGATTTCTGCATTCTCTGTTGTAATCTCTCCTTTTTCATTTTTGATTTTGTTGATCTGGTTCTTCTCTCTCTTTCTCTTGATGAGTCAGGCCAGTGGCTTGCCATTTTTGTTTACCTTTTCAAAGAACCAGCTTTTTGTTGTATTTATCCGTACTATAGTTTCTTTCATTTCTATCTCATTTATTTCTGCTCTGGTCTTTATAATCTCTCTTCTTCTGCTGGCTTTGGGATGTTTTTCTTCTTATTTTTCCAATTGTTTTAAGTGGAGGGTTCGGTAATCTGCTTCATATTTTCCTAGTTTCTTGAGGTGGGATTGTATTGCTATAAATTTCCCTCTTAGAACTGCTTTTGCGGTATCCCATAGGTTTGCCACGGTCGTATGTTCCGTAACATTTTCTTCTAGGAATTTTTAAATTTCTCCTTTAACTTCCTCAGTGATCAGTTGGTTTTTTAGGTATGTATTGTTTAATCTCAATGTGTTTGTGTTTTTAGCAGTTTTTCCCCTGTAGTTGATCTCTAGTCTCATTGCATTGCATTGTGGTCCAAGAAGATGGTTGATATAATTTTGGTTTTCTTGAACTGACTGAGGTTTGATTTGTGGCCCAAGATGTGGTCTATCCTGGAGAATGTTCCATGAGCCCTTGAGAAAAAAGTGTATTCTTCTGCTTTGGAACGGATGGTCCTAAAGATATCGATGAGGTCCTTTTTTTCTAGTGTGGCATTTAAGGCTTGTGTTTCTTTATTAATTTTCTGTTTGGATGATCTATCCATTGGTGTGAGAGGAGTGTTAAAGTCTCCTACTATTATTGTGCTATTATTGATTTCTTCTTTTAAGTCTGAAAGTATCTGTCTTATGTATTGAGGTGCCCCTGTGTTGGGTGTGTAGATATTCATGACTGTTATGTCTTCCTCTTGGATAGATCCCTTAATCATGATGTAGTGACCTGCCTTTTCTCTTAGAACCTTCTTTACTTTAAAATCTATTTTGTCTGATATGAGGATTGCTACTCCAGCTTTCTTTTGATTTCCATTTGCATGGAATATCTTTTTCCAACCTCTCACTTTCAGTCTATGGGTGTCTCTAGGGCTGAAGTTGGGGAAACCTATGGGTTTTTCATCTTCCCAAGAAACAGTCCATTTCTTCCAGGTTGTCCAGTGTTTCTCATCTTTCTCTGTTGTAATCTCTCCTTTTTCATTTTTGATTTTGTTGATCTGGTTCTTCTCTCTCTTTCTCTTGATGAGTCAGGCCAGTGGCTTGCCATTTTTGTTTACCTTTTCAAAGAACCAGCTTTTTGTTGTATTTATCCGTACTATAGTTTCTTTCATTTCTATCTCATTTATTTCTGCTCTGGTCTTTATAATCTCTCTTCTTCTGCTGGCTTTGGGATGTTTTTCTTCTTATTTTTCCAATTGTTTTAAGTGGAGGGTTCGGTAATCTGCTTCATATTTTCCTAGTTTCTTGAGGTGGGATTGTATTGCTATAAATTTCCCTCTTAGAACTGCTTTTGCGGTATCCCATAGGTTTGCCACGGTCGTATGTTCCGTAACATTTTCTTCTAGGAATTTTTAAATTTCTCCTTTAACTTCCTCAGTGATCAGTTGGTTTTTTAGGTATGTATTGTTTAATCTCAATGTGTTTGTGTTTTTAGCAGTTTTTCCCCTGTAGTTGATCTCTAGTCTCATTGCATTGCATTGTGGTCCAAGAAGATGGTTGATATAATTTTGGTTTTCTTGAACTGACTGAGGTTTGATTTGTGGCCCAAGATGTGGTCTATCCTGGAGAATGTTCCATGAGCCCTTGAGAAAAAAGTGTATTCTTCTGCTTTGGAACGGATGGTCCTAAAGATATCGATGAGGTCCTTTTTTTCTAGTGTGGCATTTAAGGCTTGTGTTTCTTTATTAATTTTCTGTTTGGATGATCTATCCATTGGTGTGAGAGGAGTGTTAAAGTCTCCTACTATTATTGTGCTATTATTGATTTCTTCTTTTAAGTCTGAAAGTATCTGTCTTATGTATTGAGGTGCCCCTGTGTTGGGTGTGTAGATATTCATGACTGTTATGTCTTCCTCTTGGATAGATCCCTTAATCATGATGTAGTGACCTGCCTTTTCTCTTAGAACCTTCTTTACTTTAAAATCTATTTTGTCTGATATGAGGATTGCTACTCCAGCTTTCTTTTGATTTCCATTTGCATGGAATATCTTTTTCCAACCTCTCACTTTCAGTCTATGGGTGTCTCTAGGGCTGAAGTGGGTCTCCTGTAAACAGCACATATATGGGTCATATTTATGGATCCATTCAGCCAGCCTGTGTTGTTTGGTTGGAGCATTTAATCCATTTACATTCAAAGTAATTATTGATACGAATGTTCCTATGTCATCTTCTTAGAAGTTTGTGGTTTGATTTGTAGGACTTCTCCTACTCTTGTATTTATTGGCTATATCAGGCCCTTTAACACTTGTTGTAGGGCTGCTTTTGTGGTACAGAATTCTTTTAGTTTTTGTCTGTCTGAGAAGCTTTTGACTTCTCCATCAATTCTGAATGAGATTCTTGCTTGGTAAATAATTCTTGGTTGGAAGTTATTCTCTTTTAGCCGTTTAAATGTGTCTTTCCATTCTCTTCTGGTCTGCAGTGTTTCTGTTGAGAGATCTGCAGTTAAACGTATGGGGTTTCCCTTATATGTTATTTGTTGTTTGCTCCTAGCTGCTTTTAGTAATCTGTCTTTGTATATAGTCTGTGTTAGTTTGATTAGAATGTGCCTTGGTGTGTTTCTTTTGGGGTTTCTCCTGTATGGACTATTTCCTTTCCCATGCTGGGGAAGTTTTCAGCTGTAACCTCTTCAAGAATTTTTTCATAGACTTTCTTCCCCTCTTCTTCTGGAACTACTATAATTCTAATGTTGGTGCATTTGATATTGTCCCAGAGGTCTCTAATGCTATCTTCAGTTCTTTTAATTCTTTGGGCTTTGTTCTGTTCCTCAACATTTATTTCCTCCAGTCTATCTTCCAGCTCACTTATCCGTTCTTCTGTCTTCAATACTCTACTGTTGAGGCCTTCTATAGTATCTTTGAGTTCAACAATTGAGTTGATGGTCTCTATTTGCTTATTTTTCATTTCCTGCATGTCTTTTCTCAGTGCACTAATATCCTCTAATATAATATCCTCTAATATTCTGTTTTCGGTGTTTTGTATCCTCATTAGTATAGTTTTTCTGAATTCTCTTTCCGATATTTTGTCTGATATGAGGATTGCTACTCCAGTTTTCTTGTGATTTCCATTTGCATGGAATATCTTTTTCCAACCTCTCACTTTCAGTCTATGGGTGTCTCTAGGGCTGAAGTGGGTCTCCTGTAAACAGCACATATATGGGTCATATTTATGGATCCATTCAGCCAGCCTGTGTTGTTTGGTTGGAGCATTTAATCCATTTACATTCAAAGTAATTATTGATACGAATGTTCCTATGTCATCTTCTTAGAAGTTTGTGGTTTGATTTGTAGGACTTCTCCTACTCTTGTATTTATTGGCTATATCAGGCCCTTTAACACTTGTTGTAGGGCTGCTTTTGTGGTACAGAATTCTTTTAGTTTTTGTCTGTCTGAGAAGCTTTTGACTTCTCCATCAATTCTGAATGAGATTCTTGCTTGGTAAATAATTCTTGGTTGGAAGTTATTCTCTTTTAGCCGTTTAAATGTGTCTTTCCATTCTCTTCTGGTCTGCAGTGTTTCTGTTGAGAGATCTGCAGTTAAACGTATGGGGTTTCCCTTATATGTTATTTGTTGTTTGCTCCTAGCTGCTTTTAGTAATCTGTCTTTGTATATAGTCTGTGTTAGTTTGATTAGAATGTGCCTTGGTGTGTTTCTTTTGGGGTTTCTCCTGTATGGACTATTTCCTTTCCCATGCTGGGGAAGTTTTCAGCTGTAACCTCTTCAAGAATTTTTTCATAGACTTTCTTCCCCTCTTCTTCTGGAACTACTATAATTCTAATGTTGGTGCATTTGATATTGTCCCAGAGGTCTCTAATGCTATCTTCAGTTCTTTTAATTCTTTGGGCTTTGTTCTGTTCCTCAACATTTATTTCCTCCAGTCTATCTTCCAGCTCACTTATCCGTTCTTCTGTCTTCAATACTCTACTGTTGAGGCCTTCTATAGTATCTTTGAGTTCAACAATTGAGTTGATGGTCTCTATTTGCTTATTTTTCATTTCCTGCATGTCTTTTCTCAGTGCACTAATATCCTCTAATATAATATCCTCTAATATTCTGTTTTCGGTGTTTTGTATCCTCATTAGTATAGTTTTTCTGAATTCTCTTTCCGATAATTTGTCTATCTCCTCCTCTGTCATTTGAAACTGTGCTTCTTAGCTTTGTGCTTCATTTGTGCAGTGTTTCTCTGTCTTTTCATTATTAGATTAGTTTTGTTTCTTTGCGTGTGTCTGTGTGTATGGAGTTCTTTTCCCACCACCAGGCTTCTTGGTTGAATTCTCCCTTCCTTTGGGTCTCTGTCCTTCTAGAAGGGTTCAATGGTTTGTGTCTTGGGTGGTGTTAGGTCTTGTTTACAGGTGAACAGTCTCTAGTGTTGTATGTTCTTTGATAGTCTGGGGTCTTGGAATCAGGGCTTCCACTCCGAGGATCCTTGGTTTGATGATTGGTCAGGGGTTGTAGGCTCTATGTCTGATTTGCTATGGTGTTCCGTGATATTAGTTCAAATACTAGCATCTGAGGAACAAGAGGTGTGTCCCTGATGGGTGACAGTCATAAAAGCATGCAGATATTTTCTAACATAGCCGTAAGATATACATACATACACAGCAATGACCACATCTAACCAGCCTTACAGTGATAAAGCATAGGAACTTTTTCTGGCAAATGACGCAATCAAAGATGATACTTGCCCATTAAGCTCTGAATTAATTAAAATAGTGCCTGGAAGAATAGGTCCTGGATAAGGTCCTGGCTTGGACTATTTCATTGAAAGCAATTTTTAGCTAAGACATGTGTTGGGGGTGAGGAGGTGGAGAGTGTATCGGTAATGAGAAGGAATAGATTAGTCTTGGAAGGATTTTATAGGGTTATGTAACCAAGACTAGTGTGCTGTATTGTTTAGTGCAGCTGGAAGAGAATAGTGGAGACAGAAAGGTAGGAAATATTTATCTAGAGGATAGTGGTAGATAGGAGAAAGTTTTACATTTAAAACATAGAGAGAGGAATCAGTGGCAAGGAGGAAAGAAATTTAGAAGTTTCCAAGAATTAAAAATAAAAAAAATATTAAAAATTAAAAATAAAAAAAGGAATTAAAACTTAAAAAGAGAATAAAAATTTAATAAGAAGAGACAAAAGAGAAAAGAAAAGAAAAGAAAAGAAAAACAAATCTGACCAATCAAATGAATAAACAGAACTGTCCACAACAAATAAACCAACAAAAAAAGCTAAATACTGTCCCTGGTTTTTATCCTCTCATCTGTCTGGTGGAAGCCAATCTGCTCTTGATGGTGTTGTCTTTATGATATAGCCTTTCCCTTATGGCACAGGTTACTATGGCTTGTTTTCAGTCAAATAAGGCGTTGCTGCAAGCTCAGGTGCTGGCCGGGATGGCGGGCTGATCCCAGTCCATTGGGCGGGGGGCCGCAGCACGCGCAGTCCGTGTTGGGTGGGGGCACCCCGGCTCTGCCCCCACCGGTAGCCTCCAATACCTGCCCTTCTCCCGGCTTCCTCCGCTGTGGGTGTAGCTATGGGGGTGCACAGGCTCCTCCACCACTGGCACACGCGCACTGCCAGTTACGCATCCAAGTCCCAAAGGCAGGCTCAAGCTTCCTCGTCTGGCTCCAGCCCGGTCCCTGGTCAGCAATCTGTGGGCGACTTCCCCTTCAGCTAGTCTCCCACTAGGAGTGTTTGGACTTACCCGGTGCCAGGCAGAAAGTCGCGATTTTCACCCGGCCAAGTGGCGTGATTTCGCACTGGGCACTCCCTTCCGGCTCCAGGTCGCTAGGCAGCACTCGTTCCACCCAGCCCTGCTCCAGTATCCTATCTTCGCAGTGTGTTAATTTCTGCTGGCTGTCCGGACGGATTCTTGGAATTTTCACACTGATTGCTGCCCTCTCTCCCCCAAGGCTCCGCATAGGCCCCCTTTTAGGGCACTTGCTGGCTCGCTCTCCGGCGGTGCAGTCTGGCATGGCGGTTAGGATAGAGGGTTCTCAGAACAGTAGCTCCTGGAAAGTTCTGGCTGTTCACTTGTCTACTCTCGCGGACCCATGGAATTCTTCTGTCGTCCAGCGGCTGGTTTGTTGGTGGTGTTTCATTTCTTGATTAGTTCTGGTGATTCTGTTGAGGAGCTGGTGAAATCTTCCCCTCATTCCTCCGCCATCTTGGGTCCCCCCTATCAAGTATAAATTGATAACATTTATGTGAGTCTGTTTCTGGCCTCTGCTCTGTTCCCTTGATCTACTTGTCCATTGGCCAGTGCTATACTATTTTGATTAGTGTAGTTTTATTCTTATGAATATCCTTGATATATTTGCTTATTAGTTTCAGGGTATTTTTGGTTGATTCTTTGGGACTTTCTACCTATAAAATCATGTCCTCTTTTTAAAAAATGACACTTTCATCTTTATTTCCCAGTCTGTATATCTTATAGTTGTCATTTCTTGTCTTATTCCCGAGTGGGTGAAATGTTTCAATACCATGTTTAAATAGGAGTGGTAGGAATGTACATCTTTTCTTTGTTTCTAGTCTTAGTGGGAAATCTAAAAATAGCCAAAGGCTATAAAGTCACTGAAGTACTAAATATGTGTGGATATAAAATTATGAATAAAAAAATTTTAATTAGAAAAAAATGGTAGGGAATTTCTGAAACAAAAGTTTATATAGAAGTATGTGTTAAGGAGTTATCTAAAATGATTGAAAAAAATGATTAGCTTTTTGGTGAAATATAATTCATACTTTTATTTCATTCACAGTATCAACTTTGTTAATAATGCTACTTAGTTACTTCAGTCATGTCTAACTCTGTGGGACCCCATGGACAGCAACCCGTAAAGCTACTCTGTCCATGGAATTCTTCAGGCAAGAACACTTGGAGTGGGTTGCTATGCCCTCCTCCAGAGGGATCTTCACAACGCAGGGACAGAATCTGGGTCTACTGCATTGCAGACAGGTTCTGCACCACCAAGGCCTCAGTGAAATCCATGAGACCCCCATGGACAATAGCTCAGTAGGCTTTTTCATTCATGGAATTTTCCACAGAACACTGGAATGGGTTGCATTTCCTTCTTCATTACTACTAATATATCCATCTAAATAGATAATATGATAGGTTAATTAAAGATGGACAGTAGAATTGTTATGTTCTTATTTGTTTAAACTCAGGCATATAAACACACACATTTAAACTAGTAATTAGACAAAGTAAAATGTATTTATGTATTTTAATTTGAAATTTTAACTAAAAAATATTTAGTTATTCTTAATTCTTTCACTCATACTGATTTTTTTAAATACACACACCCTGTAATATATCTGAGGAATGCATTTCTTTGCACCAATATACTCCAAATAGATTCCATTTGATTCATATTTCCAAGTAGTTAATTTTATAAAAGATCATTTTTGTTAAACTATCTGCTTCATTTGAACACATAAGATAGCACATTTCATTCACAATGGGAAAAGGGAAGCAGGGTCACTTATATAGTACATGCAGTTCAGTGATGGGCTCTGTTCTTTTCATGGTATGGTTTTTCACATGTGAATTGTGGCAGTAAATTTATAACCTCTGCACATCATTCTCCTTTGAACATAAATTGAATATATGTGTTGAATCCCTGTAAATAAGAGGGACTTTTTATTGAGTTTTTATCACTGGAGAGGGAAAGGAGGGAGGCGTGGTGGGAGGGGGCCAGAGAGACAAACAGAGGGAAACAGACTGGAGTGAGGATTTGCATTTTTTAAAATTCCCCAACAGTAGGTCTGAGTGGAAATTCTACGTACATGGAAACAAAAGGATTGAATGAAATGTGAGGAAGTGGGATGAGAGTGGTTAAGTGAAGACTTGAGGAAGCCGAGGAGTTCTACGTTCAGGCCTTTATATGAACTTTAAGCTGATAAAGACAAAGGATTGTGTAAGCATTGTCTGGGAGCCTCCTATCATTTACTTAGTCACTACTCTGACCATATTAAATTTAAGGCAACCTTGTAATTAAAGAATGAGTATATTGGATTCATAATTAATACTTGCATTTAGTTTACATGATGGTTAATACTATGTATCAACCTGGCTGGGCTACAGTGCACAGATATGTAGGCAAACATTTTGGCTGTTTCTGAAAGGATGTCTTTGTTGAGATTAATATTTAAATCTGTGAACATTGAATAAAGGACATTGTCCTTCAAAATGTAGGTAGCCCTCACCCAATCAGCTGAAGTCGTGACTGAACAAAAGACTAATTTCCGCTGAGCAAGAGGGCGTTCTGTAGGCAGGTGCAGCATAGACTCTTCCCTGCATCTCCAGCTTTAGTGTCTTTGGGACTAAACTGCAGATGGTGGTTTTGCCAGCCTCCATAATCACATGAGCCAGTTCTTTAAAGTAACTCTTCCTCTGCTTATATCTTAATACTTTTGATTCTATTTCTCTATAGAATCCTAACAAATATAACTTATATTCATAAATAAACTTCATATTCTGTTCATTATTTTATATATCACTTTTCTTTTGAAACATTATTAATTGTTCACTGATAACATGCTAGTAATCTATAAAAAAGGTAATTCTTGTTGCTGCCATTGAAAAACTACAAATATTTTTTCCTATGCATCGGTATATCTCTTAAATTTTCAAAGTACTTAAAATATACAGCATACTCCTCATATATCATAACATGTGCAGATAAAAAGTTATGCAATGAAAGATTAGTAGTCTTGGGATAAGGGCCTAAAGCTGGATTTTGATACTTAGAATTTGAGTTCATAAATGAGGACTTTTTATGTTTTGAGGGAAGGGGGGTGGGGACCAGAGAGACAAACAGAGGGAAACAGACTGGAGTGAGGATTTGCATTTTTTAAAATTCCCCAACAGTAGGTCTGAGTGGAAATTCTACGTACATGGAAACAAAAGGATTGAATGAAATGTGAGGAAGTGGGATGAGAGTGGTTAAGTGAAGACTTGAGGAAGCCGAGGAGTTCTACGTTCAGGCCTTTATATGAACTTTAAGCTGATAAAGACAAAGGATTGTGTAAGCATTGTCTGGGAGCCTCCTATCATTTACTTAGTCACTACTCTGACCATATTAAATTTAAGGCAACCTTGTAATTAAAGAATGAGTATATTGGATTCATAATTAATACTTGCATTTAGTTTACATGATGGTTAATACTATGTATCAACCTGGCTGGGCTACAGTGCACAGATATGTAGGCAAACATTTTGGCTGTTTCTGAAAGGATGTCTTTGTTGAGATTAATATTTAAATCTGTGAACATTGAATAAAGGACATTGTCCTTCAAAATGTAGGTAGCCCTCACCCAATCAGCTGAAGTCGTGACTGAACAAAAGACTAATTTCCGCTGAGCAAGAGGGCGTTCTGTAGGCAGGTGCAGCATAGACTCTTCCCTGCATCTCCAGCTTTAGTGTCTTTGGGACTAAACTGCAGATGGTGGTTTTGCCAGCCTCCATAATCACATGAGCCAGTTCTTTAAAGTAACTCTTCCTCTGCTTATATCTTAATACTTTTGATTCTATTTCTCTATAGAATCCTAACAAATATAACTTATATTCATAAATAAACTTCATATTCTGTTCATTATTTTATATATCACTTTTCTTTTGAAACATTATTAATTGTTCACTGATAACATGCTAGTAATCTATAAAAAAGGTAATTCTTGTTGCTGCCATTGAAAAACTACAAATATTTTTTCCTATGCATCGGTATATCTCTTAAATTTTCAAAGTACTTAAAATATACAGCATATTCCTCATATATCATAACATGTGCAGATAAAAAAAGTTATGCAATGAAAGATTAGTAGTCTTGGGATAAGGGCCTAAAGCTGGATTTTGATACTTAGAATTTGAGTTCATATCCCTGACCTCCAGGTCACAGATCCATCTGTGTTTGTGTAATTTCCCTCAATTTAAGTTCAGTAGAGAATGTTGAATATAAATTGTTCTCTGTGGGGTAAAAAAAAAAAAAAAACAACAACAACAAAAAAAACTGTGTTATTTCATCTTAGTAGCTATTTTAACTAATTTTAGAGAATTGCCTAAGGTTACTACATTTCCTCATATGTTATCTCCTTAAAATGAAATGTACCTTTCAGAAAATTTTCATAATCTCTTTAATGGCATACTATTTAGTGAACTAAAGAGCATTTTAATTATGGAATTTTAATTTTTTTCAACTCAGGTAATGACCTTCTTACCTATATCCATATTAATGGATATCTTCCTTATAGTGATCTATATATAAGCCAGAAGGATTACATTTAAATATGCCATTATTGCATACATTCTAAGGGTTTTTAATAATAAATTAATTATTCAACTGTACTAGTTAATGTTTAAGTTGATTTTCAAAGATTTCCTACAGGAGTGACTACATAATATTCATTTTTACATATTGCATAGATTTCTTTGGTAGCAGAAATGTACTAGTTTATTAATATTGCTACAGAGACAAATCTTTTCCTCAAAGAATACATAAAATGGTCAAACTGTCTACATGGATTTGTTCTAGTAGTTTCCAACCAGTCATCTATTGTAACAGAGCTAAATGAGAGCTATGTATATTCTTTCAAAATTTCTATAAATTTATTTCCTATTTTATACTTTACTAAATATTTGTCTAAATGATAGGTATAAGATAAACAGTAAAGGATAAGGGTTAAATTTTTAGCATCCTAAGTATAAAATTTTTGCACAGTATATTGAATTTTTAGATATCCGATTACTTGAGTTGTTTTGTATGAATTTACAAACTTTGAACTCTCTAACTGATTTAGACATTAATAATGTCATACATATATCTCATAACTAAATAATATGTATTTTTCCTTCAACACTGACTAATTAAGTTGGCCTGGGGATAACTCAAATTTTAAAGAAATCAGTGACATTTTTGTCAAACACTTTTGGTTGTAGTGTCTTTTTTGGACAAAGATATTAAAGGTTAAGTATCATTTCCTTCTCAGAGAAAGATCAGATTTGTGCCAACTTGTCAAGCCCCAGGAAGAAAATAACCTTTTTTTAACCTGGAATTTGGGCTTACTGTATAATACACCTTTTATCAAAATAAAATTTTATGTATCTCATGTTCTGTGCCTTGTGCTCACCAATATCTGATGTCTTGCAACTCCCTTGGACTGTAACCTGCCAGACTCCTCTGTGGATGACGAGATTTTCCAGGCAAGAACATTGGAGTGAGTTGCCTTTCTCTTCTCCAGGTGATCTTCCCCACCCAGGGATCAAGCCTGCATACACTGCAGGGGATTCCTTACCTGCTGAGTCATTAGGGAACTGAAAGTTTTATTTTTCTATGATGAGCCTATTTGCATTAATCCTTACCTTTCTGTTCTTAAGGTCAGCTTAACTTTACCCCACTGTTGATAAATGACTGTAGATAGTTTACCGTGAATGGGGTCAGATTCTTGATTTCCAAAGGAGATTTCACAATGAGATCAAACAGACTTGGCCTTGGTCACTCAGAGCTTCGTGCAGGAAAAGATTTTATTAAGAAAAATGGGATAGAGAAAGCTTCCAGCGTAAGCACTGGAAAGGGGGTTAGAAGAATACCCCCCGAAGCTAGTTTATACAAATTGTTTTGTGCTTTTCCAGTTCGTTATTAACAATAGATCAAAAGAATATTTTAAGGTGATAAAGGTCTTACCAGACCCACACCCACAACATACATCTTTAGATAACTTAGGTGCAAATTAAGAAGGAGACACATGTCTTCCAGCAAGATACATTGTTGTTATAAACATTAGCTCTGGGCTTAAAGAAAGTCTTAGGCAAAATGGATTGTCATAGGCGTGGCAATCAAGGTGAGGGTAACTTGGCTAAAAATGTTTCTTCCCCCTCCTCCACCTCCTCCTTGGAAACCGCTGGGCTCTTTACCAATCTGCCTATTCACCCCTTTCACTGTTATTATAACTTGTACTGATTTAATTGACCTGTTGATGCTACTGTATCTGATTTTAAGCCTACTTATTCGTGATAGCATCTCAACCTATAAACTTGTTAGATTTTACTTGTGACAATCTATAATATCTTGGACAAGAAAAATTTCATTCTCAGAGAAAGATCAGATTTGTGCCAACTTGTCAAGCCCCAGGAAGAAAATAACCTTTTTTTAACCTGGAATTTGGGCTTACTGTATAATACACCTTTTATCAAAATAAAATTTTATGTATCTCATGTTCTGTGCCTTGTGCTCACCAATATCTGATGTCTTGCAACTCCCTTGGACTGTAACCTGCCAGACTCCTCTGTGGATGACGAGATTTTCCAGGCAAGAACATTGGAGTGAGTTGCCTTTCTCTTCTCCAGGTGATCTTCCCCACCCAGGGATCAAGCCTGCATACACTGCAGGGGATTCCTTACCTGCTGAGTCATTAGGGAACTGAAAGTTTTATTTTTTCTATGATGAGCCTATTTGCATTAATCCTTACCTTTCTGTTCTTAAGGTCAGCTTAACTTTACCCCACTGTTGATAAATGACTGTAGATAGTTTACCGTGAATGGGGTCAGATTCTTGATTTCCAAAGGAGATTTCACAATGAGATCAAACAGACTTGGCCTTGGTCACTCAGAGCTTCGTGCAGGAAAAGATTTTATTAAGAAAAATGGGATAGAGAAAGCTTCCAGCGTAAGCACTGGAAAGGGGGTTAGAAGAATACCCCCAGAAGCTAGTTTATACAAATTGTTTTGTGCTTTTCCAGTTCGTTATTAACAATAGATCAAAAGAATATTTTAAGGTGATAAAGGTCTTACCAGACCCACACCCACAACATACATCTTTAGATAACTTAGGTGCAAATTAAGAAGGAGACACATGTCTTCCAGCAAGATACATTGTTGTTATAAACATTAGCTCTGGGCTTAAAGAAAGTCTTAGGCAAAATGGATTGTCATAGGCGTGGCAATCAAGGTGAGGGTAACTTGGCTAAAAATGTTTCTTCCCCCTCCTCCACCTCCTCCTTGGAAACCGCTGGGCTCTTTACCAATCTGCCTATTCACCCCTTTCACTGTTATTATAACTTGTACTGATTTAATTGACCTGTTGATGCTACTGTATCTGATTTTAAGCCTACTTATTCGTGATAGCATCTCAACCTATAAACTTGTTAGATTTTACTTGTGACAATCTATAATATCTTCTATAACAACTCTGTGGTGTTTATATGGTGTTAAGGGGCCTTAAGCAAAACCACTTTATCTCTGATCCAAGCACTCATGCTAGTGTGATACTGTACAAGGCACATCTGTCATTTTTGTGTCACAGTTACAATATTGAATATTCTGACTCTTTTTCTATATCAAATTCAATTTAGTCAATAGAAATGTAATGAGAGTTTAACACATATTTATAGATTTAAGAATGAAATCCCTGACTTCACTAAATACAGCAATTCTACAATAAGTATTAAGACAATGCCAGCAAATAGCCATGTTAATTATTTTCACTTTATTCCCTTCGCCTAAGTGCCCTTCTGATGGAGCAGCCCTCTTTTTTCCCTTACTTGCATGTTACTCCTTGTTGGACTAATTCTGATTACCACCATAGCCCCCACAAACTAAAGATGAACCATGCCCTTAGTTAGGTGTTTCTGATTCTGACCGCAGTTTGAAACTATTATCTTATTACTCAGTAGTGGACATTAAATTCATTAAACGTCCAAGTGGTAGTTAATTTTAATGTATCAACTTCACTGACTCTCTGAGTTCCCAGATTTTTGACAAAATGTTATTTTCTGGATTTTGACAACATGTTATTTTCCATGAGGGTGTTTCTAGATGAGATTAGCAATTGAACTGGTGAACTCAGCAGAACATATTGCCTCCTCACTGTGTGTGCAGTCATTATCCAGTAGACGACCTGAAGAAAAGAAAGTCAGGAGAAGAGAGAATATGCTCTTATGCTTAAGATGAGGCATCAGTCTTTTGTCTTCAGACTGAGACTTACCCACCATCCCTCTCTTTCTTAGAACTATACCATCAACTTTCTTGTGTTTCCAGTTTGCAGAAAACAGATTAGGATTTAGTTTAATAATCATATGAGTCAATCCCATATAATCCCACTTTTGATCTTACTTTTATTCTTACTCTATGTGTACAGGTAAGGTAGTGCACTTTATTCATTTATCCATTGATATTTCGGCTGTTTCCATTCATTGGCTGTTTTTTAACAATACCATACTGAACATGGGGATGCCAATGTCTCTGCAAGATAATGATTTTATTTTTCAAGTGGAATTGATACATAATGTGGTTGTTTATTTTTTGAGGAAACTTCATGTTTTCATAATGGCTGCACAGATTTACATTCCCATTGATAATACACAAAAGTTTCTTTTGTTCTACATCCTTTCCAAAACTTATTTCTGGTCTTTTGGATAATATCAGTCCTAAATTGTGTGAGGTGATTTTTCATTGTGGTTTTGATTTGCATTTTTCTCATGATTAATGATATTGAGTATATTTTCATGTACCTGTTACCATTTGTAAGTCTTTTTTGGAGAAGTGTATATTCAGGTCTTCCATTTTTTTTTTTAAATTCAGATTTCTTTTTTATTAAGTTGTATGAATGTTCGATATATTTTGGATATTAACCTCTTATCAGATATAAGACTCACAAATAATTTCCTCTTTTCTACCTTTTAACTTTGCTGACAATTTATTTTGCTGATTTTAGCTTTTTTTTTCATTTGATGTAGTTCCAATAGTTTAATTTAACTTACATTGCCTTTATTTCTGCTGGTAATCCAAAAATAATCTCACCAAGACTGATATTGAAGAACATTCCCTATACATTTTGCTTTAGGAATGTATGGTTTCAGGCCTTATATACAGTATTTAATCTATTTGAGTTAGTTCTTGTATATGCTTTAAAAGAGTGGTTCAATTTCATTCTTCTGCATTTCATTCTAACACTCTAAATAGAAGAAACTGTCCTTTCACCTGTATATTTTGGTTTCTTTATTGTAAATTGACTTGCCTCTATATACATTATTTCTGCACTTTCTCTTGCATTCATCTATGTGTCTTTTTAATGCCAATACCATACTGTCTTGATTCCTATGTATCTGTAATATAGCTTGAAACAGTAAATGTGATATCTCTAACTTTGATGCTCTTTCTCAAGATTGCTTTCATTATTTGGGATCTTTTATTGTACTATACAAATTTTAAGATTGTTTATTCTATTTCTATGAAAAATGTCACGGGAATTTTGAGATTGTTGTGAATCCATAGAAGGTTTCGGGTGGTGTTGACATTTAACAGCATTAATTTTTCCAATCCATGAGCATGGAATATATTTTCATTTATTTGTGTATTATTCAGTTTGTTTCATCAATGAGTGTCTTAATCACTCAGGCGTACCCGACTCTTTGCAGCTCCTTGGACTATAGCCAGCCTAGCTCTTCTGTCTATGGGATTCTCTGAGCAAGAATATTGGAGTGGGGTGCCATTTCTCCCTCCATCTTTCATCCATAGATTGTAGTTTTTGGTGTACAGACCTTTCACTTCCTTTGTTAAATTTATCCCCAGATTATTTACTCTTTTTGATGCAGTTGTAAATGGGTTGATTCTTTATTTCTCTTTATGAAAACTTTTTGTTAGTATATAGAAATGTAGTAGATTTTTCTATGTTAGCATTATATGATACACGTTTACTGAATTTATTAATTAGTGCATAGAGTTCTTGGTGGAGTTTTAGGGGTTTTGGTATAAAATATCGTGTCATTTGCAAGTTTTTTTTAATTATTATTTTTGTTATTTTTTTTCTTTAACTTTTGGCTTCTTCCCTTGTTTATTTTATTTATATATTTTCATCAGCCTTTATTCTCTGGCCTTCATGGGCCTCCCATTGAAGTGACCTCTCTCCTTTGCAGAGCACCATCTCTGGGCGCATGCACTCCAGAGTATTGGCTCCTAATTGGATACACTGGTCCAGCCACTCCAAAGCTCATGAGATCTTCCTGGGCCATGGATGGAACCAGTGCCCCTTGCATTGCAAGGTGAACTCTCTACCCACTGAACCACCTGGGAAGCCCTGCAAGTTTTAATCTAATTTTTTTCTGTCATTTTCCCTATTTTTAAAATTTATTTTCTTGAGCCATTTATACATTCTTATTTTATATCTGTGTCTATATTTTCTGTTCCATTATCTAGAATTCATTTTTTTGATATGTGAAAATATATGTTTTAAAATCAAACTTCTTCTAGACCCTTCTTCTAATGCCATAACTGCCAATTTATTTAATGCCTATCAATTTATATGATTGTAATTTATATACTGTGTATTATATGCATCATATTTTATTATTTGAGGATTTTAAATTTCATGTGTATTTGTCTTTTTTTTAACTGATTACATGTTCCTCTGGGTCATATGTTCTGTAGAGCATATAACAAACACTTAGCATACATTTGTTTATTAAAAAAATTGCTAAAGGTTGCAACCATCCATTGTAAACTATACAGCATTATGATCAGTACATTAAATCTAAACTTCTAAGTTTTATGTTGTCAAACAATGGTGCAAATTTATTTAGAAAAAAAGAAGATGCTGACAGAGACCAATTTAGTGACATAGAACTAACATAAACCAGTTTTAATATCAGTAATCATATGCAGAGGCTAAAGAACAAATTTAGAAATTGAAAGTAAAGTGAAAGATCTTATAAAATGTAAGAAAATATAGCTACCTGATATGTCTAGATACAACTGAGAAATTTGTTCTCAATATCTGATAATAAAAAGATCATTAACCTATTTAGCATATCTTTCACACTGTCAGCAAAACATTAAAACAGTAAAATATGAAAAATTCATTTTCAGTTCACTTGTGATAAATTGTTGCATCTTTCAGAACTACACATTCATACTTTTATCTCACATTTTTCTGTGTATTTAAAACAAAATAAATTGAGACAGTCTATTTGAAAACTAATGGTAATAATAATAAAACTTACATTACTTGTAAATAAAAATTAAAAGCCATGGAAAAAATTTAATTGACCAAAGCCTAACTATTAAATTTAAGCTTACTTGGGCATGAGCTTCAGTTTTAGAATCCTCGGAAGTCATGTGGACTATTCATATTTTTACTCAAGAATGATAAAGAATCTGAAACTTCCCTTCTATATGAGAAATTAATAGCAGAATACTGGTGATGTACAGAAAGCAAAAGAACAGTTTTTGCGGTTTTATCTTTTCTCCATCCTTCCCTCTCCATTCTCATTAACCAATTTCTTCCCAAAATACCCACTGATATTTTCTCTTTTTCCCTCCAACTGATTGACTTTTCTGGGAAATGTCATGAATTACTGTCATGTTATTAATTCAAATAAACTTACCTGATAAATCTCATCTTCTCATCTTTCTTTTCAGAATCTAATGTAATTCTCTGTCTTTGTGCTTTTATTTTATAAAATACTTTTTACTTTGTGTTGTAACTACCCTCATCTGGCTTTTCTGCAAGCCTATCTTCTCCTATAAGGAAAAGACAAGTTAATTATTCTTCCAAATTCAATTTTTTTCATGGTGCAAAATGAATAATAGGTCAAAACACCAAAATTATTAACAAATATATAAGTGGATTCTTTGTATATTACATAAGTTCTTCTAAAATTGTGATTTTAATTCTACTATTAGTAAGCATTTGGAAAGTCAATATTTACAGTATAAATTCAGTTTCTGTTATCCTGTTTATTAATTCAACAGATTATTGGTAAGTATCTACTATATTGTAATATACAAATGTCATTACCTTAAGTGAGCTAAAATATATATGAGAATAATAGATGGCTGGACAGAATATCAACCAAAGATTAAACATATGAACATATGTGTGAAATAATATTTTAAAAAGCAGTAGATACAGGAAAATAAAAACCCAGCCAAAATAGGTATTTTACTGGTCACTTATCTACAACATTGAGCTTCCCAGGTAGCAGTAGTAGTAAAGAATCTATCTGCCAGTACAGGAAATGCAAGAAACTCAGGTTCGATTTCTGCATCCGGAAGATACCCTGGAGTAGGGAATAGCACCCCACTCAAGTATTCTTGCCTGGAAATTTCCATGGACAGAGGAGCCTGCCAGGCTATATAGTCCATGGGGCTGCAAACAGTCAGACCCGACCAAGCACATGACATTGACTATTCAGGAAATACTTCCTAATCACTTCTTATAGATGTGTAATTCTATCTACAATATCTGTGGCTAGTAATGAAAAAAAAACTCAGAAGATACCACCTCCTCTCTGTACTCTGGCTTTGTTTTATCTACTAGTAGGCTATGGTCACAGGGTGGGTGGCTATCAGGCTTAAATCTCATGCTACAAGGTGAGTGAAAAGAAATGGAATACCTCTCCTAGACTTTGTAGAGACTAAAAAAATTCTTGCAGTTATAAATGTCTCTGTGCCCTAGCTTACCAGAGTCTCCAGAATGATGGTCTGATTTATCAGGCCAAGTCAGAACATTTTTGTGGCTGTTTATGGAACAGAACCACCCCAAAGCACAGAAACCTGGAGTGGAGGGGAGCTTGCTTCAGAATCATATTTGGAGTGCTGCTCCAATATGGATCATGATAATACTTCACTGATTAAATAAGCGTTGCTAAGAGCAATAGTTGGCTCTTGTAAGATCACAGAGAAGAGACATTATTTCTTCTTATACTTATTCCTGGAAATTTCATATATAACCTGAAAGCCTGCAAGGGTGAGTATGATGATCCAAGATTAATGAAATAGAGGAAGAGATTCTTGGAATTTTATAAAGTTTCAAGTATATAAATTATGTTGAATATTTGGGGAATTCTGCCTAGTCTAGTGTTGAAATGTAAAAATATAGAAATGTAAGGAAAGGGTTGTACAAATAAGTCCTTCTGTTTGCAGCATGTTGAATTGTAATAAATCACAATATTAGAATAGTTGCATTCCTCAGGCAGTTGAAAACTATAGATCTACCTGTACTTGTATTTGTGTTATGGTATTGTATGTGCAGTTACTGAAGTTCAAATGTTATTTTTCATATGTATATGTGTGTGTGTGTGTGTGTGTGTGTGTGTGTGTATGTATATATGTATATATACTGAATGAGAAAATATGGCATACAAAATGAGTTCACATGTACATCAATTTAATAAGCAAATTATATAGAAAACTGTGGAAAGTAGCTTTGTGACTTAAATTATGATAGATTTTAAATCTAAACCTCCTATTGAAAGAAATTATACAGTTTACCAAACTTTTACATTAGTATGCAAAACATGAATTTTTATAAATGAATATAAATATACGTATATATGTGTACATAACAGTCATGTCTGATTCTTTGTGACCTCATAGACTGTGGCCCACCAGGCTCCTCTGTCAATAGCGCTCACTAGGCAATAATATTGGAGTGGGTAGCCATTCCCTTCTCTTGGGGATCTTCCTGACCCAAGGGTCAAACCTGGATATCTTGTATTGCAGTTCGATCCCTGGGTCAGAAAGATCCTCTGTAGAAGGAAATGACTACCATCTCAAGTGTTCTTGCCTGGAGAATCACATGGACAGGGTAGACTGCCAGGCATTCCATGGACAGAGGAGCCTTGTGGGCTACAAACCATGAGGTGACAAATAGTCGCACACAACTGAGTGACTGACATTTTCACTGTCACTTTATATTATGTATATCCAAAGTGTGTCATGTTAAGTTATGAAATTTAAAAAAAAAATTTAATTTGAAATTTTTATATATTTATGATTTTTTATTATCTAAAATGAGAACATAGTTCTCAAATTATGAAAGGTGTTGTAGAAAGTAATTCTAAAATTCATATATAGTATTCATATATAGCTATATTAAAATGTATAATAGATCTTTAAAAGGAGACACTGCAGTGTGAAATCAGTCTTTTAAATAAATTTTTAAAGATTTTTGGAAAAGAAATAGATATTATGGTTACAAATGGACAATTCTTTTTAACCAAGGAAAACCATACATGAATATCTCCAGAAAGAAAAAAAAGGGGCTTCCCCTGGTGGTCCAGTGGGTAAGGACACCGCCTTGCAGTGCAAGGGGCGCCAGTTCGATCCCTGGCCTGGGAAGATCCCACGTGCTACAGAGCGGCTGGACCAATGTGTCCAATTACCGAGCTGGAGCTCTAGAGCGCATGTGCCCAGAGCCGGTGCTCTGCAACGACAGACGCCACCGCGATGGGAGGCCCACAGGAGCCAAAAGAACAAAGACGGATGAAAATAGAGAAATGAAAGACCAATAGAAGTGCCCCCCCCCCCGCTCCCCTCCCTCCCCAACCCGACCCCTGCCCAAAAATAAATAAATAAATAAATAAAAGAAAAAAAAGAACTTACACTGTTTCAGGCATTCTGATCAAATTCTTATTAAAATGTACTTATCTTCATAAAGATATATATATATATATATGTTTAATATTTGTGAACAAATGTTCTCAGATATTAATTACCAATTACCTACTGCTTATCTTTTTTAAGTTATTCTACATTTTAAATTATATGTTACATAAACAGATACATCATGATTTTACAAAAGAGCAGCAAAAGAAATATAGAAGTACTTGTTTTCTTTCTCTCTCTTGCCCTCATTCTGTTTATCTCATCAAATTATTTTAATTAAGAAATGTGTAAAATAGAGGACTGGTGGGAACCTGCTATATGGCTAGGGAGCTCAGTTCAGTTCTCTGTGATGAGCTAGAGGGAGTAAGAGTGTGAAAGATGTCAAAGAGGAAGGAGAATATATATATATATATATATGTATATGACTGATTCACTTCATTGTGTAGCAGAAACTAATACAATATTTTAGAGCAGTTATGCTCTAATTAAAGGAAAAAAGAAAGAAAAAAAAAGAAAGGAAACAACATTTAACACTATAGAACTATCTACAGTGTGCAGAAAGGCAGAGAAGTTATGCATGCATGTATGCTGAATCACTCAGTCATGTCTGACTCTTTGCAGTCTCATATACTGCATCCCGCCAGACTCCTCTGTCCAAGGGAATCCATGAGGTTTCCTCAGCATGGAGTAGTTTGCCATTTCCTTCTGCTGGGGATCTTCCCAACCCAGGGATCAAACCCATATCTCTTACATCTCCTGCATTAGCAGGCTGACTCTTTACCATTATGTCACCTGGGAATCCCACAGAAGGTGTGAACATATGCTAAAATTAGCTTCCTATGGTTCTTCCTATGGTCTGGCATTTCCTAGGCTTCTGGTGAATTTTCACATAAATATGCTAATTGTCAGCCACTCTGATTTATCTGGCTGACAGCGGCAGATAATCTATTAAATTTGCTATATGCAACATTTAATTAAGAATTCTGTTGGACTTCCCTGTTGGTCCAATGGGTAAGGACACCGCCTTGCAGTGCAAGGGGTGTCGGTTAGATCCCTGACCTGGGAAGATCCCATGTGCTGCAGAGCCGCTGGACCAATGTGTCCAACAGCCGAGCTATAGCTCTGGAGCACATGTGTACCAGAGTCTGTGCTCTGCAGCTAGAGAGGCCACTGCAATGGGAGGCCCATTCAAGCCGTAGAACAAAGATGGATGAAAATGAATGAATGAAGGACCAATAGAAGTGCCCAAAAAGTTAAAAAAAAAAAAAATCTTTTAAAAAGGAATTCTGTTAATGGAGCTTCAAGGAGTAGGTTGAGGTCTGTCTAGAGTTTTAACTTACATCATGTTGCCAGGGTCTTGCACTCACACAACTACAAGTTCCAAAGTAGACAAAGTACAAAGTAGTGTGAAGGTGTAGGCTGTGGCCAGTGTCTTATTCATTTCAATCCAGGCAGGAGAGTTTAGACAAATTGGCTTAGTTTTGGTGGTTTAACCAATAATCAGGGGGTCTAATGGACATGCCAAGATGCAGCTCATACTCATTAGAGACAATCCATGACCCAGGCACCCCCACATGTAAACAAATAACCCAGAGGCATACAAGTCTCTTTGGCTTGGGATTTATGATATCACTGAGCTTCATTTGAGTCACGATTACACTGCCTCATGGCTAATATCTCCAGGTAACTGAAGCTTCAGCATCTATGCATAACATAAACCCAGTCCACCCAGGCATCAAGAGAGCATATGCATTTGTATCAGTCATATTGGAACAAGTATGGGCCAATCATTTTGATTGTACACTTTAAAGAGGAATCTATATTTGGAATTTGTTATCCATACAGAAAATGGTACTGGCATTGTCCATTGGAGTTATTCTCTTGTCATAGCGTGTTGATGAGAGTTTCTGACCTTCTGAGACTTCCACCTCTCCAGGTGCTTCAACTTCCCTGGACTCCACATCACACACAAGAGCTTATTCACTTCAGATGAAGAGTAAGTGTGGCCTGTATTTTGTTCAATAGCTCCAGATCATCTCTGGCCTGGCAGAAAAATTGAATTCTTCTTTTATCCAGTTATCAAAGCCAAAACACCTTTTCCAAGGGGGTCTGTACTTCTGTCAAACTTTTAACATAATTAATAATTCTTTATAAACTTCTCCTGTTTAAGATATAAAATGACAATGAATGAAAACTAAAATAAAAAAAGAAGGCTAAATCAGTGTAAAACAGGAAAGGAGTATTAGAAGCCAAAAGAATGAGATATTTTATGAGAAAAGATATTTTACAGCCTCATAACCTTGGATAGCAATTAGCAAAATCCAGTTAAGGTCAGTGATTGTTATCTAAAATAATGTGTATGCACAGTGTTCATGGAAATCTTAATGCTATCATTCAAGTATGTGACTTTGAACATTCTCCTCATACTATCTTGTTTCAATATTTTATCTTTTTTAAAAATGTGTTGCTCTTTCCTTCTCTGTGTTCAGAGGCTTGATGTTAACAGTTCAGAAATTCTGTCTGCCACAGTAGGAAGCACATGATCAAGGGACAGAGAGACAGTAGTCTGTATCATAATCATCATGCTTCAAGGTGATATCTGTCGTGAGAATATTCTTCATGTCTAGTACACTTGCCTCTGAAAAAGGAACAAATATGGTGAGCCTTATTTATCCAAGATCTGTAGGTTGACAAAGTCATATATGAAAACTGATGATATGACTGACTTCACCATTAAAATCAGCTGGCTCCTCTATTTCAGAGGTGCAGGGATTTTACAATACAAAGAGCTCAGTGATCGTGCAGAAGAGAACTCTGCTGTAATGCTGTAGTCGGCACTTAGTCAAAAATGTGTAAATGTTCAATAAGTGTCTACATGTTTAATTGCTACTTATGTTTCATCTTCTGTAAATTTGTGGAAAGAGAATGATTTATGTGGTATCTGGTATCATGAATAATTATGATCTTATTACTCAGGCTCAGGATTGTCTAGTACCAGGGAGAAGAAAAACCTGCTCCTGAAGACACATAATGTTGAGCTTTCTTTTGGTACTTGAAGGAAATTCCTTAAATCTTTGTTTCTGCTTTTAGATGGATTGTAAAAGAAACTACAAGAAAAAAAAAAGTAAGACTTAGGCTAACCAATTAGGAAGGAAAAATGAGAAATAAGAGATAAAGAGTAAGAAACTGTGTTTTGCTTGAGTGGACATGATTATTCCTTGGATAAGTTCACCTTGACATTACTAGATGCCTACTGTGAGCTTAGTTCTAGCTCCCAGAACTCATGTGAACCCAAGCTAGGTCTCTTTACTGTGATAATGTAAGTTTCCATATTATTTTTGCCATACATCTCTCCCATTCTTCTCTCCCCAAAAGGTCCATAAATCTGTTCTCTGTGTCTATTTCTCCATTGCTGCTCTGCATATGCATTTATCAGTACCATCTTTCTAGATTCCATATATATGTGTGTTAGAAACTCTATTTATCCTTCTCATTCTGACTTACTTCTCTTTATATAATAGGTTCTAGATTTATGCTCCTCAGGACTGATTCATATGCATCTCTTTTTATGGCTGAGAAATTTTTCATTGTATATGTATTGTGTGTACCAAAGCTTCTTTATCCATTCATTTGTTTATGGACATATAGGTTGCTTCCATGTTCTAGCTATTGTAAATAGTGTTGCAGTGAACACTGGGGTGCATGTGTCTCTTTCAATTTTGATATTCTGAGGGTATATGCCTAGAAGTGGAGTTGCTGGGTCATATGGTGGTTCTATTCTTAGTTTTTTAAGGAATCTCCATATCGTCTTCCGTAGTGACTGTATCAACTTACATTCCCACCAACAGTGCAAAAGGATTCCCTTTTCTCCACACCCTCTCCAGCATTTACTGTCTATAGATTTTTTGATGATGGCCATTCTGACTGGTGTGAGGTGGTATCTCATTGTAATTCTGATTTGCATTTCTCTGATAATGAGCAATGTTGAGCATCTTTTCATGTGTTTTTGGCCATGTGTATATCTTCTCTGGAGAGATTTTTTGTTTAGGTCTTTTTCCCATTTTTTGATTGGGTTGTTTGTTTTTTTCGGTGTTGAGTTGTCTGAGATGCTTGTATATTTGGGACTTCAATTCTTTGTCAGTTGTTTCATTTGGTATTATATTCTCCCATTCTGAGAGTTGTCTTTTTACATTGTTTGTAGTTTCTTTTGCTGTGCAAAAGCTTTTAAGTTTAATTCAGTCCCACTTGTTTACTTTTGTTTTTAATTTCCATTGCTCTAGAAAGCAGATCATAGAAGATTCTGCTATGATTTATGTTATCGAGTTTTCTGATTATGTTTTCCTCTGAGAGTTTTATGGTTTCTGGTCTTACAGTTAGGTCCTTAACCCATTTTGAGTTTTATCTTTATGTATGGTTTTAGGAAGTGTTCCAACTTCATTCTTTTACATGTAGTTGTATAGTTTTCCCAGCACCATTTGTTGAAGAGGCTGTCTTTATCCCATTGTATATTCTTGACTCCTTTGTCAAAGATAAAGTACTCTTAGGTACAAGGGTTTATATCTGGGCTCTCTATCTTGTTCCACTCATCTATATTTCTGTTTTTGTGCCAGTACCATACTGTCTTGATGACTGTTGCTTTGCAGTATAGTCTGAAGTTAGGAAGGCTGATCCCTCCAGCTCCATTCTTCTTTCTCAGGATTGCTTTGGCTATGTGGGGTGTTTTGTGTTTCCATATGAAATGCGCTTTTTTTTTGGTCTGGTTCTGTGAAAAATAACATTGGAAATTTGATAGGAATCCCATTGAATCTGTAGGTGATATTTGGTAGCATGGTCATTTTCACAGTATTGATTCTTCCAACCCAGGAACATGGAATATCTCTGTCTGTTTATGTCATCTTTGATTTCTTTCATTAATGTGTTATAACTTTCTGAACATACCTCAACATAGTGCAAACCATATATGATAATCCCACAAAAAACATTATTCTCAGTGGTGAAAAACTGAAAGCATTTCTTCTAAGCTCAGGAACATGAGAGGGGTGCCAATTTTTCAATATAGTCTTGGAAGTTCTAGCTATAGCAATTAGAGAAGAAAAAGAAATAAAACCAATCCAGATTAGAATAGAAGAAGTAAAACTCTGTTTGCAGGCAGGATACTATATGTAGAAAATCCTAAAGGCATTATCAGAAAATTACTAGAGCCAATCAACAAATTTAGCAAAGTCACAGGATACAAATTCAGTACACAGAAATCACTCACAGTCCTATATACTAACAATGAAAAATCAGAAAGAGAAATCAAGGAAGCAACCCCATTCACCAATGCAACAAAAAGAATAAAATATCTAGGAATAAACCTACCTAAAGAGACAAAAGAACTGTACGCAGAAAATTATAAGACACTAATGAAAGGGTCAGTCACTTTTGATCTTAAAACCCAAGTAGGAGAGAAACTAGACCAAAGACAATACTAATATAAAGACACTTGGTTTCTATACTGGTAAATTTATTTGGAAAATAAGGTAGCATTCTCTTTAAAGTTAAGCATTACAGATTTCTATTAGAAGTAATTGTTTTCCTTAATGCCTTGAAAATTCAAGCTTATGTATTATGTTGAAGAGGCCCTTTTTTTTTTTTTCCCCTTTTAAATTCCCCATTGTATATTCTTGACTCCTTTGTCAAAGATAAAGTACTCTTAGGTACAAGGGTTTATATCTGGGCTCTCTATCTTGTTCCACTCATCTATATTTCTGTTTTTGTGCCAGTACCATACTGTCTTGATGACTGTTGCTTTGCAGTATAGTCTGAAGTTAGGAAGGCTGATCCCTCCAGCTCCATTCTTCTTTCTCAGGATTGCTTTGGCTATGTGGGGTGTTTTGTGTTTCCATATGAAATGCGCTTTTTTTTTGGTCTGGTTCTGTGAAAAATAACATTGGAAATTTGATAGGAATCCCATTGAATCTGTAGGTGATATTTGGTAGCATGGTCATTTTCACAGTATTGATTCTTCCAACCCAGGAACATGGAATATCTCTGTCTGTTTATGTCATCTTTGATTTCTTTCATTAATGTGTTATAACTTTCTGAACATACCTCAACATAGTGCAAACCATATATGATAATCCCACAAAAAACATTATTCTCAGTGGTGAAAAACTGAAAGCATTTCTTCTAAGCTCAGGAACATGAGAGGGGTGCCAATTTTTCAATATAGTCTTGGAAGTTCTAGCTATAGCAATTAGAGAAGAAAAAGAAATAAAACCAATCCAGATTAGAATAGAAGAAGTAAAACTCTGTTTGCAGGCAGGATACTATATGTAGAAAATCCTAAAGGCATTATCAGAAAATTACTAGAGCCAATCAACAAATTTAGCAAAGTCACAGGATACAAATTCAGTACACAGAAATCACTCACAGTCCTATATACTAACAATGAAAAATCAGAAAGAGAAATCAAGGAAGCAACCCCATTCACCAATGCAACAAAAAGAATAAAATATCTAGGAATAAACCTACCTAAAGAGACAAAAGAACTGTACGCAGAAAATTATAAGACACTAATGAAAGGGTCAGTCACTTTTGATCTTAAAACCCAAGTAGGAGAGAAACTAGACCAAAGACAATACTAATATAAAGACACTTGGTTTCTATACTGGTAAATTTATTTGGAAAATAAGGTAGCATTCTCTTTAAAGTTAAGCATTACAGATTTCTATTAGAAGTAATTGTTTTCCTTAATGCCTTGAAAATTCAAGCTTATGTATTATACAAGAGATGTCTGAAAGTCTGCTCATTGTAATACTCTTCTTAGGAATAAAAACAACAAAAAAAAATCTCAAGAACTTTCCATTTTGAGATGAATAAATAGATAATGGAATATTTACATAATGGAATATTATGTATTTGTTAAAATAAAATAAATGACATGCATATACAACAATTTGGACTTATGTTTGAAGTATTCATATACATTATAATGAAACAGCTCAGGGCTTCCCTGGTGATCGTGTGGGTAAAGAGACTACCTTGCAGTGCAGGGGGCACCAGTTCAATCCCTGGCCAGGGAAGATCCCACATGCCGCAGAGTGGCTGAACCAGTGTGTCCAGTTATGAGCCAGTGCTCTGGAGCTCATGTGCCCAGAGCTGGTGCTCTGCAAAGGAGAGAGGCCACTTCAATGGGAGGCCCATGAAGGCCAGAGAATAAAGATTGATGAAAATAAATAAATTAAAAAGTCAATAAAAGAGGCCAAATTAAGAAGTCCAAAAGACTATTTAAAATAAGATATAATTGTATGGTACAGACACCTCAAAACTAAACATATTTTGTTTAGTTTGATGCCTTTGAACTGTGGCGTTGGAGAAAGACCCTTAAGAGTCCCTTGGACTGCAGGAACATCAAACCGGTCAAGTGCACTCAAGAAATTTTTGACATTTGGTTGATTTATCCCAATTCAAATATATACAACATATATATTTGCTAACACCTTGCCATGTGCCAATCATTTTGCTAGGTGGTGGGAAAGATAAATTCTCAAGTAATAAATACACTTCCTATGTTTATAAGATTAAAATACTGAGGGACCAAAAATTGTTCATAAAAATTTCAAGGGCTACAGATATTTCAAATGAAAACTGAGTGTTGTATGAAAGCCTGTGATGTTATATACAGATAATACTGAGGGACCTAATGCACTTTGACTTAAAAAAACTAGACCAAAGACAATACTAATATAAAGACACTTGGTTTCTATACTGGTAAATTTATTTGGAAAATAAGGTAGCATTCTCTTTAAAGTTAAGCATTACAGATTTCTATTAGAAGTAATTGTTTTCCTTAATGCCTTGAAAATTCAAGCTTATGTATTATACAAGAGATGTCTGAAAGTCTGCTCATTGTAATACTCTTCTTAGGAATAAAAACAACAAAAAAAAATCTCAAGAACTTTCCATTTTGAGATGAATAAATAGATAATGGAATATTTACATAATGGAATATTATGTATTTGTTAAAATAAAATAAATGACATGCATATACAACAATTTGGACTTATGTTTGAAGTATTCATATACATTATAATGAAACAGCTCAGGGCTTCCCTGGTGATCGTGTGGGTAAAGAGACTACCTTGCAGTGCAGGGGGCACCAGTTCAATCCCTGGCCAGGGAAGATCCCACATGCCGCAGAGTGGCTGAACCAGTGTGTCCAGTTATGAGCCAGTGCTCTGGAGCTCATGTGCCCAGAGCTGGTGCTCTGCAAAGGAGAGAGGCCACTTCAATGGGAGGCCCATGAAGGCCAGAGAATAAAGATTGATGAAAATAAATAAATTAAAAAGTCAATAAAAGAGGCCAAATTAAGAAGTCCAAAAGACTATTTAAAATAAGATATAATTGTATGGTACAGACACCTCAAAACTAAACATATTTTGTTTAGTTTGATGCCTTTGAACTGTGGCGTTGGAGAAAGACCCTTAAGAGTCCCTTGGACTGCAGGAACATCAAACCGGTCAAGTGCACTCAAGAAATTTTTGACATTTGGTTGATTTATCCCAATTCAAATATATACAACATATATATTTGCTAACACCTTGCCATGTGCCAATCATTTTGCTAGGTGGTGGGAAAGATAAATTCTCAAGTAATAAATACACTTCCTATGTTTATAAGATTAAAATACTGAGGGACCAAAAATTGTTCATAAAAATTTCAAGGGCTACAGATATTTCAAATGAAAACTGAGTGTTGTATGAAAGCCTGTGATGTTATATACAGATTTGGATGATATCAAACATTGTTGGATATGATTTAATATTGAATATTGATTTAACCTGAAATTATGTATTAGATATTTAATACAGGAAAGACAACAAGGTCGATCATCTTTAAACTCTTATTTTTTAATAGTCAAACTGTTCTCCATAAAAATAGCATTTCATAGTGTGAGCAACCAATAAATATTGAGATGACCTTTTAACAAAGGTAGAACATTCCCAATCTAGTTTTTACAAAGCAATCAAATAACTTAGTTGTGTTTTTTTCACTTGTAGAAGCTGTAAATAATTAGACCTCTGTAAAACATGACAGAAAGTATCTACCAGCAACCATCAAGTTATGTAAGTTTCCACAGTGCAGCTCACCCTCCAGGGACAGACTGGCCCTGTTTTGAACGACAGTGCAAATTGTCCTGGTGAGATTATGTACTGAACTAATAATCAGGGATTTTTCAAAAGAGAATTACAGTAATTAGCAACCAAACTGCAGAATTTCTATAAGAAAAAGTTTGTTACATTTTTAAGGATTAAGTATATATTAATAGACTTATCATGACAGCCATTGCTAGGAGTTATATATGTATATAAATACTTTAAGAAGATGCTTTTAAAAACCAATAGTAAATCTCTTTCCATTTATATTCTGATAAGTATTGTGTCTACATCTGTGAAATTTTTTGTGATTACTATAGTTATATTTGTTGCATCATTTCTCTTGGATATTGTGACATATATCTAGCTCTGAAGCCTAATTAGATTGAAGTGTGTTCAGTGAAGTATATTACTGGGAAAATAGAGAAAACTTATATGACAACTTTGTGATTTTAGACATTCCTTCAAAAACTAGTGTCTGATCTAATAGTGAGTGGTACAGTTTTTTTTTATATGTTTAAAGCAAGTCCCATCAATCTTAATTACTTATATTTATTATATAAGCAATTACTTAATAAATATAGCAATAAATATTACTTATATTTATTATATATTACTTATATTTGTTATAATATATGTTATATTTATTATTCAGCACATTTAATATTTGAAACTAAAGTTGTAGATTTAGTTCTATGTAATGCTTTATATTCTGTACTAATTCAGAGATGTCATTTAAAGCCATAATTATTAATTATCCCATCTGTGTTCCTATGTAATGTTTGAGTAATGAGCCATTGACTCTAGTGGCTGACTACTGACTAGTGCATTGCTTGCTATGTAAATTGTTGCGACAAAATCAATGCCTATTACTTCTAATTAAATTAATTAATGATTTCGGCACTAGAGAATAATTGAAATGTATTACTTTAAACTTTTCATGGCCCCATTTCAATAATGAGTTATCTGATTAACAATGACCAAGGAAAAAGTTCAAGGAGACTTTCTAGAAAGTAATCTGAGACATAAAAAAAAAAATTTTCAACTCTTGTCACCTTTCTTTCCATGATTGTTTTAGATGGCATTACAATTTAGGTCAAACACAATTACATTTTCAAATTATTTTAACTGCTTGGCTAAATTTAGTCCTTTGCTTTATAATTTTTTTCTTTTTTTGGGAGGGGTGGGGAGGGAGGGAGGCATGCGGGGCACTTCTATTGGTCTTTCATTTCTCTATTTTCATCCATCTTTGTTCTTTGGCCCATGTGGGCCTCCCATCGCAGTGGCCTCTGTTGTCACAGAGCACCGGTTCTGGGCACATGCACTCCAGAGCTCCGACTCGGTAATTGGACACATCGGCCCAGCCGCTCTGTGGCACATGGGATCTTCCCAGGCCAGGGATCAAACCAGCGCCCCTTGCACTGCAAGGCAGTGTCTTTACCCACTGGACCACCAGAGAAGCCCAGTCCTTTGCTTTAAAGTATTAGAATAATTAGGAATTTATTAATTTCTCCATTCCTATTGGTGTTCATCTGATTTTTCAATTTAATTATTCTAATTATTTTAGTTACTGAGATGATAGTGATATTGTCATTGTTGTTTAGCCACTCGAGTTGTGTCTGACTCTTTTGAGAACCCATGGAACAGTAGTCCATCAGGCTCCTCTGTCCATGGGATTTCCTAGACAAGAATACTAGTGGGTTGCCATTTCCTTCTCCAGGGGATCTTCCTGACCCAGGGATTGGACCCGTTTGTCCTGCATTGTCAGACAGATTCTTTACATCTGAGCTACTATGGAAGCCTGATACTGATAATCTTGAAACATTATTGAATTTATTTTTTGCATTTTGTTTTCTTGACCTTAATACATATATAGAACTTAATTATTTCTAAATATTTTTGTAGCTTAAACATCATAGTTTTATATACATTCAAGAATATGAATTTTTACCTTTTTTGTGCAAACAATCGAATATGAACACATTTAGGAAATTAATTCTGAGAAATTAATACTCATGATGGAATTAATTGATTCCTAGCAGAATTCCAAATGTGATTCTTTTGGATTAATGATAAGGGAGTTAACCTTTTCATTCCAGACCCATATATTCTTCCTACTAAGGATACAGAGACTTAGAGGTCTGTGACTCAGTAATCATGGTGCCACCTGGAGAGCAACATGCTATCCTCACAGTGTATAACCTTCAAGCTGGGCCTTCAGCAAAATTTGAATGAACTAGTAGGGTAGTTGCTTTTGAAATGATTGAATACATGGATGCATATATACATTATGTGTATATATGGGTAAAAATAATCTGATATTTTAAAGAAGTAGGTGCTTTTCCCTTTATTTTGGAAAATAAGATTGATATTTAAATATTTAAGAAACTCAATAACTCAATTAAAAAAAAAAAAGGAGTAGCCTGATTAAATAATGGGCAAAATAACTTGAATAGATGTTTCACAGAAGAAGACACACAAATGGTCAACAGGTACATGAAAATGTGTTCAACATCATTGTTCATAAGAGAGATGTAAATCATAACCACAGTGATCTATCACGTCACATCTGTTGGAATGTCTATTACCAAAAAACCACCCCAAAATATAACAAATGTTAGTAGGGATGTGGAGAGATTGGAACACTTGTGCACTGCTGGTGGGAATGTAAAAGAGTGCAGTCACAATGAGAAACAGTACAGAGATTCCTTAACAAATTAAAAATAGTATTACCATATGATCTAGCAATTCCACTGTATAGATAGAGATAGGTATATGGTCTCCAAAAGAATTGAAATCAAGACCTCACAATTTTCCTGTAAATTGCTGCAGCAAAATTAGTGCCTCTTCTAATTAAATAAATTAAAGGATTTGGGCACCAGAAAAAAAAATTGAAATGTATTGCTTGTAAACTTTTCAGGGCCTCATTTCAAGAAGTATGCGCATTCATTGCCATGTTCACTGTAGCATTTTTCACATTAGTCAAGACAAGAAAGCAGCCTAGGTGCTCTTGACAGATGCATGGATAAAGAAAATATGGTACATATATACAATGGAATACTGCTCAGCCATTAAAAAGAATGAAATAATGCCATTTGCAGCAGCACAATGAACCTAGAGACTGTTATACTGAGTTAAGTAAGTCAGAGAAGAGGAAACATCATATGACATCCCTTATATGGAAAATCTAAAGAGTAATGATACACATGAATTTATAAAACATAAACAGACTCACTGACTTAGAGAATGAAATTATGGTTGCTGGGCTAGGGGAAGATGGGGAGAAGGAATAGTTAGGGGTTTGAGATCAACATGTACACACTGTTTATATTTCAAACGGATAACCAACAAGAACTTACTGAATAGCACAGGGACTCTGCTCAGTCAGGGGAGAATGGATACACGTATACATATGGTGGAGTGCCTTTACTGTTCACCTGAAACTATCACAATATTGTTGCCCCAATATGAAATAAACAGTTAAAAGTAAACTGTATGGTCAGGTGAAAAGGAAAATGTGGTATACATATACAGGAAAACTATTATTCAGTCTTTATAAAAAGAAAATCCTGTCAAATGCAAGATTATAAATTAACCTGGAGGACATGATAGTAACTGAAATAAGCCAGTCACAGAAAAACATATGCTGCATAGTTCTACAGTAATTTCCCTACATACAATCCATCAAGTTGCAGATTTTCAAAGTTGCCAACATGCATTCCATCAGTGTCTGGCATGAGTGTGTTTGAGCTTGCCTTCCATCTCCTATAGCTGAGGATCCTTGAGCTCTTCTCTCACCTCCTGTCCCTCCTCCAGTCAGTAACTTTTCTTATCTGTTCACTTGATATCAGCCCTTGTATTCCAGCTGCTGTACTTTTCAAGGTACTCTACTGTAAGATTTAAAAAGTTTTCTTTATTTTTCTGTTTCTTTTTATGTATTATGTTTGTGAAAAGTATTATAGGCTTATTACAATACAGTACTGTATTGCCAATTGTGTTAGTTTGGGTACCAGGCTAACTTTGCTGGACTTAATGAACAAATGTGACTTACAAACAAGCCCTGAGAATGGAAACTTTTTGTATGGAGTGGGCTTACTGCATTTACATGAGAGATCTAACATAGACTAGTTCACAGAGACAGTGGAATGGTGGCTACCAGGTACTGAGAGGAAAGGGATAGGGAAGCTGTTCTTTGAGGAATATACAGTTTCAGTTGTTCAATGTGAAGCAGTTCTATAGCTCTGCTGTACGTAGCTGTGTCTCTGGTGAACAATTCAGTATTGTGCACTTTTTAAAAATTTATTGAGGGTATATTTCACATATCAGGATATAATATGCCTCTCTTCTATTTTCCAGATATAAATATTTCAATTAATGGCTTATTTTGACAATTGGAAAATAAAATAGACAAAAAGAAAATATATATAGAATTCCACCATCATAAATGGGAACCAACAAGAACTTACTGAATAGGGAGAAATGGATACACGTATACATATGGTGGAGTGCCTTTACTGTTCACCTGAAACTATCACAATATTGTTGCCCCAATATGAAATAAACAGTTAAAAGTAAACTGTATGGTCAGGTGAAAAGGAAAATGTGGTATACATATACAGGAAAACTATTATTCAGTCTTTATAAAAAGAAAATCCTGTCAAATGCAAGATTATAAATTAACCTGGAGGACATGATAGTAACTGAAATAAGCCAGTCACAGAAAAACATATGCTGCATAGTTCTACAGTAATTTCCCTACATACAATCCATCAAGTTGCAGATTTTCAAAGTTGCCAACATGCATTCCATCAGTGTCTGGCATGAGTGTGTTTGAGCTTGCCTTCCATCTCCTATAGCTGAGGATCCTTGAGCTCTTCTCTCACCTCCTGTCCCTCCTCCAGTCAGTAACTTTTCTTATCTGTTCACTTGATATCAGCCCTTGTATTCCAGCTGCTGTACTTTTCAAGGTACTCTACTGTAAGATTTAAAAAGTTTTCTTTATTTTTCTGTTTCTTTTTATGTATTATGTTTGTGAAAAGTATTATAGGCTTATTACAATACAGTACTGTATTGCCAATTGTGTTAGTTTGGGTACCAGGCTAACTTTGCTGGACTTAATGAACAAATGTGACTTACAAACAAGCCCTGAGAATGGAAACTTTTTGTATGGAGTGGGCTTACTGCATTTACATGAGAGATCTAACATAGACTAGTTCACAGAGACAGTGGAATGGTGGCTACCAGGTACTGAGAGGAAAGGGATAGGGAAGCTGTTCTTTGAGGAATATACAGTTTCAGTTGTTCAATGTGAAGCAGTTCTATAGCTCTGCTGTACGTAGCTGTGTCTCTGGTGAACAATTCAGTATTGTGCACTTTTTAAAAATTTATTGAGGGTATATTTCACATATCAGGATATAATATGCCTCTCTTCTATTTTCCAGATATAAATATTTCAATTAATGGCTTATTTTGACAATTGGAAAATAAAATAGACAAAAAGAAAAATATATATAGAATTCCACCAATCATAAATAATTAGTGGTAATCCTGGGAAATTCCTATAGTCATATATTTGAGTGTATTTGTGTACAATTACTTCCATGTGATGTTTATTCTTTTTTCCATTTAGCCATGCATTATAATCATTTTCAAGTAACTGGTTTTTTTGTTTTTTTTTAAAATAATACTACACTTTGTATTATATTCCCTGTATGTAGTATGATTTATTTATAAACATTTTCTTAAATCATATTTATACTGTTTCTCATTTTCACTATAAGAATAAACTGTCTTCAATTTCATTAATGTTAAATCTTTTTTTCATAATTCAGATTATTTCTTTAGAATGCCTTCATACTCCAGCTGTCATTAATAATAATACTACAGCTACTCTTGTTCTGTATAGCTATACACTATTATGCATGTCATTTCATTTGATCATCTCAAAAATCCCATGAGGAAGCTTTCATCATCCTCTTTTTGGTAATGCAAAAGTCCAATCTGAGAGTAAGTAAAAATATTAATTAAAACAAGCAAACTAAAAGACACTCTACCTATTAACTAAAGAGGTTTTACAAGCCAGAATGTCTGGTTTTACAACCCACTTAGTCCCTGTACTGCTTATATGACTTTGGGAAAGTTTTTTTAATTTTTTGTGCCCTAATTTTCTCATTTTTAAGATGATGATATTTAAAAGTACTTTAATGTTTTATTGTGAGAATTAAACAATGGATACATGCCCAGCATTTAATCTACCTCCTGGTTAATTAAAATAGCTTAACAAATGTTTGCAAATATGAAATTGGAATTTTTGAGAATACTAGAAAATTAAAATCCCTAAACTACACCTGGGTGACACATCACTTCAAGCAATATGACCAACTGTGCTCTTTCCTGTATATTCTAGAATGTTTTCAAATATGTATATATATTCAGTTGGAATTTGGAGGTAAAAAAATGGACTATTTCCAATACCAGTGTAGTTAGAGGGATTAGAACAGCTCAATGGAAGACATTTGAGATGAGAATGAAATGAGATCAGAATGCAAGTTCAATAGTAATAGGTAATTGGAATTCCTGCTTTATGTAAATACAGGTACAACATTCCTTAGATACATGGATTAGGGCATTGGAGCTAAATTTAAATATATTTCAATGAAGTTCTGAGCTCATTATGAAATGATGATGGATGATTAGGTTAGGTGGAAAGCTGAATTCAGTTTTGGACATTCAGAACTAGAGGTGCATGTTTGTCTTCTAAGTAGAGAAGTCCTATAGAGTTTTAGCTACACTTCATCTCATGAAGATAAGGGTTTGACATACAAGTGGAAGTAACTGATACATGGTTGACATGGAATTATTCATATTTTTCCTTCATATATGTTTTCATATATATGGGTAGATATATTCATCCCAAGCCATTTTGGATGCCTAAGTATATATAGTTACTCTATTTTGATTTATATGTGCCTTGTTTTTATTTTTCTAATGGTTAAAGCAGACATACAATGCATGTTTAATATGCTGTTTTGGGTTAGCTTGAAGTTCAAAATAAGTTGTATATAAGCCAGGGTGACTTTTCCTATACTTTAGTACGTGAAAATTTAGTCAATCAAATTAAAATGCTAAAATCAATTTATTCAAGAAGTGCTTATTTAGAGTACCACTATGAGTAGTGACCATCCCAGTCTCTATGTTAAGCAATTCTACGAAGTAGTCTAAACAATTCATTTCTACTCACCTTATTTATCACTGGAATAAGCCCCCTTTTGCCCCTTTCTCCTGATTTCACAGACCTGGTGTTATTGTCCCTTTGTGTCCTTCTCTAGTGCTAGTGCTAGTTACTTCAGTCCTATCAGACTCTTTGTGACCTCATGGACTCTTCTGTCCATGGGCTTTTCCAGGCAGCAATACTGAAGTGGGTGTCCCCCATCCCAGAGATCGAACCCATGTCTCCTGTATCTCTGATATTGGCAGGTGGGTTCTATACCACTAATGCCAGCTATGCCAGCCTTAAGTTCTTCTCTACCCCTTATTATAAGTGAACATGTCAAAATGGGCTACAGCCAATTATGAGCTATTGTTGGCCCATAGTTGCGTAGTTAGAGGGATTAGAACAGCTCAATGGAAGACATTTGAGATGAGAATGAAATGAGATCAGAATGCAAGTTCAATAGTAATAGGTAATTGGAATTCCTGCTTTATGTAAATACAGGTACAACATTCCTTAGATACATGGATTAGGGCATTGGAGCTAAATTTAAATATATTTCAATGAAGTTCTGAGCTCATTATGAAATGATGATGGATGATTAGGTTAGGTGGAAAGCTGAATTCAGTTTTGGACATTCAGAACTAGAGGTGCATGTTTGTCTTCTAAGTAGAGAAGTCCTATAGAGTTTTAGCTACACTTCATCTCATGAAGATAAGGGTTTGACATACAAGTGGAAGTAACTGATACATGGTTGACATGGAATTATTCATATTTTTCCTTCATATATGTTTTCATATATATGGGTAGATATATTCATCCCAAGCCATTTTGGATGCCTAAGTATATATAGTTACTCTATTTTGATTTATATGTGCCTTGTTTTTATTTTTCTAATGGTTAAAGCAGACATACAATGCATGTTTAATATGCTGTTTTGGGTTAGCTTGAAGTTCAAAATAAGTTGTATATAAGCCAGGGTGACTTTTCCTATACTTTAGTACGTGAAAATTTAGTCAATCAAATTAAAATGCTAAAATCAATTTATTCAAGAAGTGCTTATTTAGAGTACCACTATGAGTAGTGACCATCCCAGTCTCTATGTTAAGCAATTCTACGAAGTAGTCTAAACAATTCATTTCTACTCACCTTATTTATCACTGGAATAAGCCCCCTTTTGCCCCTTTCTCCTGATTTCACAGACCTGGTGTTATTGTCCCTTTGTGTCCTTCTCTAGTGCTAGTGCTAGTTACTTCAGTCCTATCAGACTCTTTGTGACCTCATGGACTCTTCTGTCCATGGGCTTTTCCAGGCAGCAATACTGAAGTGGGTGTCCCCCATCCCAGAGATCGAACCCATGTCTCCTGTATCTCTGATATTGGCAGGTGGGTTCTATACCACTAATGCCAGCTATGCCAGCCTTAAGTTCTTCTCTACCCCTTATTATAAGTGAACATGTCAAAATGGGCTACAGCCAATTATGAGCTATTGTTGGCCCATAGTTGCTTAAATGAGTGCATTGTTAAATTTTTAGAAATCTTGAAGATGATTATTGAAGACAGCCATCGTTAAAACTAAATTATAAGGTTGTAATTGCTACTTACAGTAAATACTTAGAACTTATCACTTCCCAACTGTTTAACTATGTTCTACTATTAGCTATATTTGAGGATATATACAAATGTTCCATTTTTGTGGTGGAAATGCCAATCTAGTCGTGTGCCACTTCAAATTTGTCCCCAACACTGCTTTTAGGGCTTCCCTGGTGGCTCAAGCAGTAAAGTATCTGCTGCAATGTAGGAAACCCAGGTTTGATCTCTGGGTCAGGAGGGTCCACTGGAGAAGGAAAAGTAACCCACTCCAGGATTCTTGCTTGTTAAATTCCATGGACAAAGAAACCTGAAGGGCTACAGTCCCTGGGATCACAAAGAGCTGGACACAACTGAGCACCTAACACTAGGGTTATTTCACTATAGCATTTTAGTAAGTCATCATAGGTGGCATTAGTTTTAAAGAATCTGCCTGCCAATGAAGGAGATGTAAGAGATTTAGATTGATCTCTGGGTCAAGAGGATCCTCTGGAGGAGAGCACTGCAACCCACTCCATTATTCTTGCCTGAAATATGTGTTTGTCGCTCAGTTGTGTCCTACTCTTTGCAACCCCATAGTTTATAGTTCACCACATTCGCCAGTCCATGACATTCTCCAGGCAAGAATACTAGCGTGGGTTGCCATTCTCTTCTCTAAGGGATCTTGCTGAACCAGGGATTGAACCGAGATCTCTTGCATTGCTGGCGGATGCTTTACCTTTTGAGCCACTTGGGAAGGAAGAACCCTAGGAATAGAGCAGCCTAGCAGGTTATCTAGGGCACAAAGAGTCCCGACTCTTCTGTCCATGGGCTTTTCCAGGCAGCAATACTGAAGTGGGTGTCCCCCATCCCAGAGATCGAACCCATGTCTCCTGTATCTCTGATATTGGCAGGTGGGTTCTATACCACTAATGCCAGCTATGCCAGCCTTAAGTTCTTCTCTACCCCTTATTATAAGTGAACATGTCAAAATGGGCTACAGCCAATTATGAGCTATTGTTGGCCCATAGTTGCTTAAATGAGTGCATTGTTAAATTTTTAGAAATCTTGAAGATGATTATTGAAGACAGCCATCGTTAAAACTAAATTATAAGGTTGTAATTGCTACTTACAGTAAATACTTAGAACTTATCACTTCCCAACTGTTTAACTATGTTCTACTATTAGCTATATTTGAGGATATATACAAATGTTCCATTTTTGTGGTGGAAATGCCAATCTAGTCATGTGCCACTTCAAATTTGTCCCCAACACTGCTTTTAGGGCTTCCCTGGTGGCTCAAGCAGTAAAGTATCTGCTGCAATGTAGGAAACCCAGGTTTGATCTCTGGGTCAGGAGGGTCCACTGGAGAAGGAAAAGTAACCCACTCCAGGATTCTTGCTTGTTAAATTCCATGGACAAAGAAACCTGAAGGGCTACAGTCCCTGGGATCACAAAGAGCTGGACACAACTGAGCACCTAACACTAGGGTTATTTCACTATAGCATTTTAGTAAGTCATCATAGGTGGCATTAGTTTTAAAGAATCTGCCTGCCAATGAAGGAGATGTAAGAGATTTAGATTGATCTCTGGGTCAAGAGGATCCTCTGGAGGAGAGCACTGCAACCCACTCCATTATTCTTGCCTGAAATATGTGTTTGTCGCTCAGTTGTGTCCTACTCTTTGCAACCCCATAGTTTATAGTTCACCACATTCGCCAGTCCATGACATTCTCCAGGCAAGAATACTAGCGTGGGTTGCCATTCTCTTCTCTAAGGGATCTTGCTGAACCAGGGATTGAACCGAGATCTCTTGCATTGCTGGCGGATGCTTTACCTTTTGAGCCACTTGGGAAGGAAGAACCCTAGGAATAGAGCAGCCTAGCAGGTTACAGTCCTTAGGGTCACAAAGAGTCCCACAGGACTGAAGTGATTTAGCAGCCACGTAGTGCATTCAGTAAAGTCATGTTAATGTCTTGAAATAAACAGTGGTGAAGATATTTACGTGCCTGAAGTTGACAACTCTTAGAATTCAGAATTTTGTAGCTATTTTTGTGCCTTGGATAGGTAATTGTTAAACATTTACTGGTCTGTCACTAACTACAGGTAGAATAAATTAAAGTGCTGTGATGTTATGCTTATGTAGCATCTTTGCATTTTAAAAGGATAGTTAGAAATTCATGCATAGCTTGGAGTAGAATTCTTTACATTGTAATTGTTTGGTAAAGTTTGTACCTTAGGGGAAAACTTCTCCTGCATCTCATAAATAATACTCATTATTCAGGCAAAGTTTTAGTCTACTTAAAATGTTACCTCTTACCAGGCAGATCTTCTCTTTTTTTTTTTTTTTTTTCTTTTTGCCACATGGGCTTTCCTGTAGCTCAATGGGTAAAGCATCTGACTACAATGCACAAGACCTTGATTGATTCCAGGGTGGGGAAGATCCCCTGGAGAAGGGAATGGTAACCCACTCCAGTATTCTTGCCTAGAGCATTCCATGGACAGAGGAGCCTTTCTGCACATGTGTAGTGTATCCCTTTTCAGACAGGATTTTTTCTTCCTTTCTTTGTCCTTCCATGATTATTCTCTTGAGGTAAGAGACTCTGTTTTTGTTGGCTGTAGATTCCTCAACTGGAGCTCACCTATCTCTTATCTCAGAAAAATACAAGGGGGAGGCTGGGTGATTAAAAATTCCTCAAGTAAACACCACCTATCTCCTACCTCACAATAAGGTTTAAAGCAAAGATCTTGCTTATGAGTTAATCTGTGTCAACTAAAAAAAGATAAACAACTTGACAGTTTCAGATTAAATTTTGTTTGGGACACAAGTAGGACCACAGCCCAGGACTCCAAAGAGGCAGCAGGGAAAAAAAGGGAAAAAATCCAAAATATATAAGTTCCTGATTTTCTGTTTTTTTTATATAAATTTTATTTTTTTCCTTTATTTTAAAGATTTTACAGAGTTTTGTTTTTCACCAACATGTATGTTCCCAGATCAGTCATATGCATATCCCTAGACCCTCCCCCCATGCAGTTCCCTCCCCTCCCATGCCTCCAGACCATCGCTCCAAGTGGTTGTAGCTACTCCTATTCCCCTAGCACAATGACAAGAGATATCTAGTAATAACATTTAACTTTGTAGCTATTTTGTGCCTTGGATAGGTAATTGTTAAACATTTACTGGTCTGTCACTAACTACAGGTAGAATAAATTAAAGTGCTGTGATGTTATGCTTATGTAGCATCTTTGCATTTTAAAAGGATAGTTAGAAATTCATGCATAGCTTGGAGTAGAATTCTTTACATTGTAATTGTTTGGTAAAGTTTGTACCTTAGGGGAAAACTTCTCCTGCATCTCATAAATAATACTCATTATTCAGGCAAAGTTTTAGTCTACTTAAAATGTTACCTCTTACCAGGCAGATCTTCTCTTTTTATTTTTTTCGTTTTGCCACATGGGCTTTCCTGTAGCTCAATGGGTAAAGCATCTGACTACAATGCACAAGACCTTGATTGATTCCAGGGTGGGGAAGATCCCCTGGAGAAGGGAATGGTAACCCACTCCAGTATTCTTGCCTAGAGCATTCCATGGACAGAGGAGCCTTTCTGCACATGTGTAGTGTATCCCTTTTCAGACAGGATTTTTTCTTCCTTTCTTTGTCCTTCCATGATTATTCTCTTGAGGTAAGAGACTCTGTTTTTGTTGGCTGTAGATTCCTCAACTGGAGCTCACCTATCTCTTATCTCAGAAAAATACAAGGGGGAGGCTGGGTGATTAAAAATTCCTCAAGTAAACACCACCTATCTCCTACCTCACAATAAGGTTTAAAGCAAAGATCTTGCTTATGAGTTAATCTGTGTCAACTAAAAAAAGATAAACAACTTGACAGTTTCAGATTAAATTTTGTTTGGGACACAAGTAGGACCACAGCCCAGGACTCCAAAGAGGCAGCAGGAAGAAAATCAATATATAAGTTTTTTTTTGTTTTTTTGTTTTTTTATATAAATTTTATTTTTTTCCTTTATTTTAAAGATTTTACAGAGTTTTGTTTTTCACCAACATGTATGTTCCCAGATCAGTCATATGCATATCCCTAGACCCTCCCCCCATGCAGTTCCCTCCCCTCCCATGCCTCCAGACCATCGCTCCAAGTGGTTGTAGCTACTCCTATTCCCCTAGCACAATGACAAGAGATATCTTTTCCACACATGACAGTATAGGTTTCCATGTTACTCTCCCCATGCCTTCCTCCAACTGTTCGGTCTCCACAATGTCTTTATGTCTATTCTCTGTTTTTTAACGAGTTCACTGCGTGTGTTATCATGACCATCTTACTAGATCTCATATATATGAGTTAGTATACTGTACTTGTCTTTCTCTTTTTGACTGACTACACTTTTTATGATAGGTTCTAGAACCAGCCACCTCATTAGGACTGATTCTTCTGCATTTCTTTTAACAGCTGAGTAGTATTCCATTGTATATATGTACCAGTGCTTCTGGATCCATTCATTCGTCGATGGACATCTAAGTTGCTTCCATGTTCTGGCTATTGTATAGAGAGCTGCAATGAACATTGGGGTACAGGTGACTGTTTCAGTTTTGATTTCATCAGGATATAGGCCTACTAGTGGGATTGCTGAGTCATAGGGTGCTTCTATTTTTAGGTTTTTAAGGAATCTCCATATTGTCTTCCATAGAGGCTTTATCAATTTACATTCCCAACAGCAGTGCAAGAGGGTTCCCTTTTCTCCGCACCCTCTCCAGCATTTGTTGTCTGTCGATTTGTTGAGGATGGTCATTCTGAGGGGTGTGAGGTGGTATCTCATTGTGGATTTAATTTGCATATCTCTAATGATAAGCGAGGTTGAGCATCATTTCATGTGCTTTTGGGCCATCTGTATGTCCTCTTTGGAGAGGCGTCTCTTTAGATCTTTTTTCCATTTTTTGATTGGGCTGCTCATTTTCCCTGTGCTGAGTTGTCTAAGTTGCTTGTAGATTTTGGAGATTAATTCTTTGTCTGTTGTTTCATTTGCTATGATTTTCTCCCACTCTGTGGGGTGTCTGTTCAACTTTTTGGTGATTTCTTTTGCTGTACAAAAGCTTTTAAGTTTCATGAGGTCCCACATGTTCATTTGTCTTTTTAGTTCCGCTATTGTAGTAGGTGGGTCAGAGAAGATCTTGCCTTGATTGATGTCCTTGAGTGTTTTGCCTATATTCTCCTCTAAGAGTTTGATGGTTTCTGATCTTACATTTTAATCTTTAATCCATTTTGAGTCAATCTTTGTGCATGATGTCAGGGTATGTACCAACTTCATTTTTTTGCATGTAGCTGTCCAATGTTCCCAGCACCATTTGTTGAAGAGGTTGTCTTTGTCCCATTTTATATGTTCGCCTCCTTTGTCAAAAATAAGGTACCCATAGGTGCGTGGGTTTATCTCTGGGTTCTCGATCTTGTTCCATTGGTCGATAGTTCTGTTTTTGTGCCAGTACCATACTGTCTTGAGGACTGCTGCTTTGCTGTAGAGTCTGAAGTTGGGGAGGCTGATCCCTCCAGCTCCATTCTTTTTCCTCAGGATTGCTTTGGCTATTCGAGGTCTTCTGTGTTTCCATATGAACTGTGCTATTATTTGGTCTAGTTCTGTGAAAAATGTCAATGGTAGTTGGATAGGTATTGCATTGAATCTGTAGATGATATTTGGTAGTACGGTCATTTTCACAATATTGATTCTTCCGACCCAGGAACATGCAATATTTCTCCATTTGTTTAAGTCTTCTTTAATGTCTCTCATGAGTGTCTTGTAATTGTCTGTGTACAATTCTTTTGTTTCTTTGGGTAGGTTTATTCCTAGATATTTGATTCTTTTGGTTGCACTGGTGAAGGCGATTGCCTCTTCGATTTCGTTTTCTGATTTTTCATTGTCTGTGTATAGGAATGTCAGTGATTTCTGTGTGTTGACTTTGTATCCTGCGACTTTGCTGAATTCATTGATCGTCTCTAGTAGCTTTGTAACTATGTCTTTGGGATTTTCTATGTATAATATCATGTCGTCTGCAAAAAGAGAGAGTTTGAATTCTTCCTTTCCGATTTGGATTCCTTTGATTTCTTTCTCTTCTCTTATTGCTGTTGCTAGCACTTCAGGACTATGTTGAATCGTAGTGGTGAAAGTGGGCACCCCTGTCTTGTTCCTGATCTTAGAGGGAATGCATTCAGTTTTCACCATTAAGGATAATTCGTAGGCTCTCATTGGCTTTTGCCGCTATTGAGTATCAAATTGATGTCCTTGAGTGTTTTGCCTATATTCTCCTCTAAGAGTTTGATGGTTTCTGATCTTACATTTTAATCTTTAATCCATTTTGAGTCAATCTTTGTGCATGATGTCAGGGTATGTACCAACTTCATTTTTTTGCATGTAGCTGTCCAATGTTCCCAGCACCATTTGTTGAAGAGGTTGTCTTTGTCCCATTTTATATGTTCGCCTCCTTTGTCAAAAATAAGGTACCCATAGGTGCGTGGGTTTATCTCTGGGTTCTCGATCTTGTTCCATTGGTCGATAGTTCTGTTTTTGTGCCAGTACCATACTGTCTTGAGGACTGCTGCTTTGCTGTAGAGTCTGAAGTTGGGGAGGCTGATCCCTCCAGCTCCATTTTTCTTCCTCAGGATTGCTTTGGCTATTCGAGGTCTTCTGTGTTTCCATATGAACTGTGCTATTATTTGGTCTAGTTCTGTGAAAAATGTCAATGGTAGTTGGATAGGTATTGCATTGAATCTGTAGATGATATTTGGTAGTACGGTCATTTTCACAATATTGATTCTTCCGACCCAGGAACATGCAATATTTCTCCATTTGTTTAAGTCTTCTTTAATGTCTCTCATGAGTGTCTTGTAATTGTCTGTGTACAATTCTTTTGTTTCTTTGGGTAGGTTTATTCCTAGATATTTGATTCTTTTGGTTGCACTGGTGAAGGCGATTGCCTCTTCGATTTCGTTTTCTGATTTTTCATTGTCTGTGTATAGGAATGTCAGTGATTTCTGTGTGTTGACTTTGTATCCTGCGACTTTGCTGAATTCATTGATCGTCTCTAGTAGCTTTGTAACTATGTCTTTGGGATTTTCTATGTATAATATCATGTCGTCTGCAAAAAGAGAGAGTTTGAATTCTTCCTTTCCGATTTGGATTCCTTTGATTTCTTTCTCTTCTCTTATTGCTGTTGCTAGCACTTCAGGACTATGTTGAATCGTAGTGGTGAAAGTGGGCACCCCTGTCTTGTTCCTGATCTTAGAGGGAATGCATTCAGTTTTTCACCATTAAGGATAATGTTCATTGTAGGCTTCTCATAGATGGCTTGTATTATATTGAGATAGGTTCCTTCTATGCCCATTTTCTGAAGAGTTTTTATCATAAATGGATGTTGTACTTTGTCGAAGGCTTTTTCTGCATCTATTGAGATGATCATGTGATTTTTGTCTCTCAGCTTGTTGATATCGTGTATCACATTGATTGATCTGCCGATGTTGAAGAATCCTTGCATGCCTGGGATGAACCCGACCTGATCATGATGTATGAGTTTTTGGATGTGTTGTTGAATTCTGTTTGCTAGGATTTTGTTGAGGATCTTGGCATCTAAGTTCATCCGTGAAATTAGCCTTTAGTTTTCCTTTTATGTGCTGTCTTTGCCTTCTTTGGGTATCAGGGTGATGGTGGCCTCGTAGAATGTGTTTGGAAGTGTTTCTTCCTGTGCAATTTTTTGGAAGAGTTTTAGAAGGACAGGCATTAGCTCTTCTTTAAATGTTTGGTAGAATTCGGCTGTGAAGCCATCTGGCCCTGGGCTTTTATTTTTGGGTAGATTTTTAATCACAGATTCGATTTCTGAGCTTGTGATTGGGTTGTTCAAAGTTTCTGTTTCTTCCTGACTCAGTCTTTGGAGAATAATCCTCTCCAAGAAACTGTCCATTTCTTCCAGGTTGTCCACTTTGTTGCCATAGAGTTGCTCATAATAGTCTCTTAGAATCTGTTGGATTTCTACATTCTCTCTTGTCATCTCTCCTTTTTCGTTTTTGATTTTGTTGATCTGGTTCTTCTCTCTCTTTTTCTTCATGAGTCTGGGCAGTGGCTTGTCAATTTTGTTTACCTTTTCAAAGAAACAGCTTTTTGTTTTATTTCTCTTTACTATTGTTTCTTTTGTTTTTTTCTCATTTATTTCTGCTCTGGTCTTTATGATTTCTCTTCAGTTGGCTTTGGGGTGTTTTTGTTTTTCTTTCTCCAATTGAGGTAGGATTGTATTGCTATAAATTTCTCTCTTATAACTGCTTTTGCAGTATCCCATAGGTTTTGCACGGTCGTGTGTTCATTGTCATTTTCTTCTAGGAATTGTTTAATTTCTCCTTTGATTTTCTCAATGATCAGTTGGTTGTTTAGGTATGTATTGTTTAATCTCCATGTGTTTGTGCTTTTAGGGTTTTTTTCTGGTAGTTGATCTCTAGTCTCATTGCATTGTGGTCCGAGAAGATGGTTGATATAATTTCGGTTTCCTTGAACTGACTGAGGTTTGATTTGTGGCCCAAGATGTGGTCTATCCTGGAGAATGTTCCATGAACACTTGAAAAGAAAGTGTATTCTTCTGCTTTGGGATGGAATACCCTAAAGATATCGATGAGGTCCATCTTTTCTAGTGTGGTATTTAAGGCTTGTGTTTCTTTATTAATTTTCTGTTTGGATGATCTATCCAGTGGTGTGAGAGGAGTGTTAAAGTCTCCTACTATTATTGTGTTTTTGTTGATTTCTTCTTTTAAGTCTGAAAGTACCTGTCTTATGTATTGAGGTGCCCCTGTATTGGGTGCGTAGATATTCATGTCTGTTATGTCTTCCTCTTGGATAGATCCCTTAATCATGATGTAGTGACCTGCCTTGTCTCTTCGAATCTTCTTCACTTTAATATCTATTTTGTCTGATACGAGGATTGCTACTCCAGCTTTCTTTTGATTTCCATTTGCATGGAATATCTTTTTCCAGCCTCTCACTTTCAGTCTATCAGTGTCTCTAGGTCTGAAGTCGGTCTCTTGTAAACCGCATATTTATGGGTCTTGCTAATGGATCCATTCGACCAGCCTGTGTCATTTGGTTGGAGCATTTAGTCCATTTACATCTCTTTTTCCCGTCATCTCTCCTTTTCGTTTGATTTTGTTGATCTGGTTCTTCTCTCTTTTTCTTCATGAGTCTGGGCAGTGGCTTGTCAATTTTGTTTACCTTTTCAAAGAAACAGCTTTTTGTTTTATTTCTCTTTACTATTGTTTCTTTTGTTTTTTTCTCATTTATTTCTGCTCTGGTCTTTATGATTTCTCTTCAGTTGGCTTTGGGGTGTTTTTGTTTTTCTTTCTCCAATTGAGGTAGGATTGTATTGCTATAAATTTCTCTCTTATAACTGCTTTTGCAGTATCCCATAGGTTTTGCACGGTCGTGTGTTCATTGTCATTTTCTTCTAGGAATTGTTTAATTTCTCCTTTGATTTTCTCAATGATCAGTTGGTTGTTTAGGTATGTATTGTTTAATCTCCATGTGTTTGTGCTTTTAGGGTTTTTTTCTGGTAGTTGATCTCTAGTCTCATTGCATTGTGGTCCGAGAAGATGGTTGATATAATTTCGGTTTCCTTGAACTGACTGAGGTTTGATTTGTGGCCCAAGATGTGGTCTATCCTGGAGAATGTTCCATGAACACTTGAAAAGAAAGTGTATTCTTCTGCTTTGGGATGGAATACCCTAAAGATATCGATGAGGTCCATCTTTTCTAGTGTGGTATTTAAGGCTTGTGTTTCTTTATTAATTTTCTGTTTGGATGATCTATCCAGTGGTGTGAGAGGAGTGTTAAAGTCTCCTACTATTATTGTTTTTTTGTTGATTTCTTCTTTTAAGTCTGAAAGTACCTGTCTTATGTATTGAGGTGCCCCTGTATTGGGTGCGTAGATATTCATGTCTGTTATGTCTTCCTCTTGGATAGATCCCTTAATCATGATGTAGTGACCTGCCTTGTCTCTTCGAATCTTCTTCACTTTAATATCTATTTTGTCTGATACGAGGATTGCTACTCCAGCTTTCTTTTGATTTCCATTTGCATGGAATATCTTTTTCCAGCCTCTCACTTTCAGTCTATCAGTGTCTCTAGGTCTGAAGTCGGTCTCTTGTAAACCGCATATTTATGGGTCTTGCTAATGGATCCATTCGACCAGCCTGTGTCATTTGGTTGGAGCATTTAGTCCATTTACATTCAAAGTAATTATTGATACGAATGTTCCTATTGTCATCTTCTTAGAAATTTGGGGTTTGATTTGTAAGGCTTCTCCTACTCTTGTATTTATTGGCTATATCAGGCCCTTTAACACTTGTTGTAGGGCTGGTTTTGTGGTACAGAGTTCTTTTAGTTTTTGCTTGTCTGGGAAGCTTTTGACTTTACCATTGATACTGAATGAGATTCTTGCTGGGTATAGAATTCTTGGTTGGAGGTTATTCTCTTTTAGCCGTTTAAATGTATCTTGCCAGTCTCTTCTGGCCTGTAGGGTTTCTGTTGAGAGTTCCACAGTTAAGCATATGGGGTTTCCTTTATATGTTATTTGTTGTTTGCTCCTAGCTGCTTTTAGTAATCTGTCTTTGTATATAGTCTGTGTTAGTTTGATTAGAATGTGCCTTGGTGTGTTTCTTCTGGAGTTTTTCCTGTATGGAACTCTTTGTGCTTCTTGGACTTGGTTGACGATTTCCTTTCCCATGTTGGGGAAGTTTTCAACTATAACCTCTTCAAGAATTTTTTCATAGCCTTTCTTCCCCTCTTCTTCTTCTGGAACTCCTATAATTCTAATGTTGGTGTGTTTGATATTGTCCCATAAGTCTCTGACACTATCCTCAGTTCTTTTGATTCTTTGGGCTCTGTTCTGTTCTTCAGCACTTATTTCCACCATTCTGTCTTCCAGCTCACTTATCCGTTCTTCAGCCTCTGATACTCTACTGTTGAGACCTTCTATAGTATTTTTGAGTTCAGCAATTGAGTTAGTTGTCTCCATTTGCTTATTTTTCATTTCTTGCATGTCTCTTCTCAATGCACTAATTTCCTCTACTATTCTGTTTTCGGTGTTTGCCCATAGATCCCTTAATCATGATGTAGTGACCTGCCTTGTCTCTCGAATCTTCTTCACTTTAATATCTATTTTGTCTGATACGAGGATTGCTACTCCAGCTTTCTTTTGATTTCCATTTGCATGGAATATCTTTTTCCAGCCTCTCACTTTCAGTCTATCAGTGTCTCTAGGTCTGAAGTCGGTCTCTTGTAAACCGCATATTTATGGGTCTTGCTAATGGATCCATTCGACCAGCCTGTGTCATTTGGTTGGAGCATTTAGTCCATTTACATTCAAAGTAATTATTGATACGAATGTTCCTATTGTCATCTTCTTAGAAATTTGGGGTTTGATTTGTAAGGCTTCTCCTACTCTTGTATTTATTGGCTATATCAGGCCCTTTAACACTTGTTGTAGGGCTGGTTTTGTGGTACAGAGTTCTTTTAGTTTTTGCTTGTCTGGGAAGCTTTTGACTTTACCATTGATACTGAATGAGATTCTTGCTGGGTATAGAATTCTTGGTTGGAGGTTATTCTCTTTTAGCCGTTTAAATGTATCTTGCCAGTCTCTTCTGGCCTGTAGGGTTTCTGTTGAGAGTTCCACAGTTAAGCATATGGGGTTTCCTTTATATGTTATTTGTTGTTTGCTCCTAGCTGCTTTTAGTAATCTGTCTTTGTATATAGTCTGTGTTAGTTTGATTAGAATGTGCCTTGGTGTGTTTCTTCTGGAGTTTTTCCTGTATGGAACTCTTTGTGCTTCTTGGACTTGGTTGACGATTTCCTTTCCCATGTTGGGGAAGTTTTCAACTATAACCTCTTCAAGAATTTTTTCATAGCCTTTCTTCCCCTCTTCTTCTTCTGGAACTCCTATAATTCTAATGTTGGTGTGTTTGATATTGTCCCATAAGTCTCTGACACTATCCTCAGTTCTTTTGATTCTTTGGGCTCTGTTCTGTTCTTCAGCACTTATTTCCACCATTCTGTCTTCCAGCTCACTTATCCGTTCTTCAGCCTCTGATACTCTACTGTTGAGACCTTCTATAGTATTTTTGAGTTCAGCAATTGAGTTAGTTGTCTCCATTTGCTTATTTTTCATTTCTTGCATGTCTCTTCTCAATGCACTAATTTCCTCTACTATTCTGTTTTCGGTGTTTTGCATCCGCATTAGTATAGCTTTTCTGAATTCTCTTTCAGAGAGTTTGTCTATCTCCTCCTCTGTCATTTGAAGCGGTGTTTCTCTAGCTTGGTCCTTCATTTGTACAGTGTTTCTCTGACGTTTCATTTTTAGGTTAATTTTTGTTTCTTTGTGTGTGTGTGTATGTGGTTCTTATTCCCACCAGGTTTCTTGGTTGAATTCTCCTTTCCTTTGGGTTTCTGTCCTTGTAGAAGGGTTCAGTGGTTTGTGTCTTGGGTGGTGTTAGGCCTTGTTTACAGGCGAATAATCTCTAGTGTTGTATGTTCTTTGATAGTGTGGGGTCTGGGAATCAGGACTTCCACTCCGATGATCCTTGGTTTGATGATTTGTCAAGGGGTGTAGGCTCTATGTCTGGTTTGCTATGGTGTTCCGTGATATTAGTTCACATACTAGCATCTGAGGAGCAAGAGGTGCATCCTTGATGGGTGACAGTCATAAAAGCATGCAGATGTTTTCTTACATATCTGTAAGATATACATACCTACACAGCAATCCCCACACCTGACCACTTTTACAGAGATAAGGCACAGGAAATCTTTCTGATAATTCATGCAATCATAGATGATACTTGCCCGTTAAGCTTTGAATTAATTAAAATAGTGCCTGAATAATAGATCTAGCTCAAGGTCCTGGCTTGGATAATTACAATGAGAGCAATTTTAAATTAGGACATGTGTTGGGGGTGACGAGGAGGAGAGTCCATAGGTAATAAAAAGGAAAGGATTCGTCTTGGAAGTATTTTATAGGGTTAGGTAGCAAAGATTAGTGTGTGTATTGTTTAGTGTATTTGGAAGAGAATAGTGGAGACAGGAAGATAGGAAATAATTTATCTAGAGGATATTGGTAGATAGGAAAATGTTTTACATTTAGAACCTAGAGGAAGAAAGCAGTGGGAAAGAGGAAAGAGAATTAGAGGTTTTCAAGAATTAAAATTAAAATTAAAAAAAAAAAATACAATAAAATAAAAGTAAAAAAAGAAATTAAAAATTAAAAAGGGCAGAAAAAATTGACAAGAGACCAAAAATCAAAGAAAAAACACAATAAACAAAACAAATAAAAACAAACAAAAAAAAAACAACAAAAAAGCAGAATAAACAAAGAAACTAATAAACCCCAAACCAGACCACTCAAGTGAATAAGCAAAAAATCCACCACAAATAAACAAGCAGAAGAAAACAAAAAAAAGTTAATTACTGTCTCTGGTTTTTATCTTCTCATCTGCCTGTTGGAAACCAGTCTGCTCTTGATGGTGGTGTCTTGATGGCGTAGTCTTTCCCTTATAGCTCCGGTTGCTATGGTTTCTGTTTTTGTGTTCAGCAAAATGAGGGCTTTGCTGCCATACTGGGTGCTGGTCGGGACGGTGGGCTGATCCCAGTCAGCTGGGCGGAGGCAGAGGTGCGCGCAGTCCCCTGTTGGAGGGGGGTGCCCCGGCTCTACCGTGCACCCACCAGTAGTCTCCAATTCCTGCTCTTTCCCCAGCTTCCTCTGCTGCTGCTGCAACTCTAGGGGTGCGAGGGGCCCTCCGCCACTGGCACACGTGCACTGCCGGTTACGTGTCTAAGTCCCAAAGGCGGGCGCGAGCTTTCCCGTCCAGCATTCCTGTTTCCTGGTCAGTAACCCCTGGGAGACTTCCCCTCTCCGTTCAGCAAGCCCTCCAGTTGGAGTGACTGAACTTACCGGCGCTGAGGCTCCTCGCGGTGCCACGGCTCCTGGCGGCGGGTTCCGGCGGCTCCTCCAATATATAAGGTTTTGATGAAGGGGATTTTCAATACCATTAAACATTCATTTTATAAAGGGGATTTCTGGTTAATCATGAGTATCTGATTCACCATGAAGGGATTTTAGTGCTTTTCTGGGTACGAGGAGATGCAAGGATTCAGATCATAGAATCTGTTCCTAAAAAAAATCTGCTTGTAAAAAGACCTATCCTACCAGATCCTCTGGAGCAGAGTGCTTTACTCCACCCTGAGCTCCCTCAGAGGGTACTGAAAGCAGCTGTCACAGCACCGGGTTCAGTGTCCACAGTGGTGGATGGCAAATACCCTTATTCTTCAGACACTGGCAATGTAATTGGTAAGTGCCAATTTATAGTTGACATCTGAGTATATGGTTATTCACTATAAGGTGAATTTTAAGTGAGTTTTATATAGCATTATGTTGAAATATTTTCTTTCGTGCCTCCCCCTACCTTTTTAGAACAATATGTATCTAATATAGTTTCATGCATATAAATAGTTTCTTATTTATTGAACTAATTATGATGTATATTTACCCATTTCTTATCTTTTAAGTTAAGAAATTATGTTGGGTAATATAATTTCTATAGATGGCTCCTTTATAATCAATATGAAATGATAGAAATTCTCATAATGTATCTTAAGTTTATTGTTACAAAGTATGGAAGACAACCTCTAAAATTAAATTTAGCTTCTGGAAATTGCAAAACCTAAACAAAAAGGTTTACGTAATGTGAACTTAATTTTTATTCTCTATTATGGTTGTTCAATCACTCAATCATGTCCGACACTTTGCTGCCCAGAGGACTGCAGCATTCCACACTTCCCTGTACTTCACTGTCTCCTACAGTTTGTTCCAACTCATGTTCATTGAGTCAGAGAGACCATCTAACCAATCTCATTCACTGTTGCCCCCTGCTCCTCCTGCACACTATCCTTCCCAGCATCAGTCTTTTCTAATGAGTTGGCCTTTCACATCAGATGCCCAACATATTGTAGCTTCAACTTCAGTATCAGTCTTTCCAATGAATATTCAGACTTGACTTCTTTTAGGATTGACTCGTTTGATCTCCTTACTGACCAAGGGATGCTCAAGAGTCTTTTCCAGCACCACAATTCTAATGCATCAGTTCTTGGGTTCTCAACCTTCTTTATGGTCCAAATCTCACTTCTATATATGACTACTGGAAAAACCATAGTTTTGATTGGTTTATATGGACCTTTGTTGGCAAAGTGATGTCTCTACTTTTTAATATGCTATCTAGGTGTGTTATAGCTTTCTTCCAAGGAAGATATCTTTAAATTCTTCCAAGGAAGATATCTTCAAATTTTGTGGCTATAGTCTCCATCTGCAGTGATTTGGAGCCCAAGCAAATAAAATCTCTGTCATTATTTCTACTTTTTCCCCACGCATTTGTCATGAATTGATGGAACGCGTTGCCATTACCTTAGTTTTTTGATTGTTGAGTTTTAAGCCAACTTTTTCACTCTTCTCTTTCACTCTCATCAAGAAGCTCTTTAAATTCTCTTCACTTTCTACAGTTAGAGTGGTATCATTTATATATCTGAGGTTATTGATATTTCTTCCAGATGTGAGTGAACATGTTTCATTATTTTTTTTGAATTAATTATGATGTATATTTACCCATTTCTTATCTTTTAAGTTAAGAAATTATGTTGGGTAATATAATTTCTATAGATGGCTCCTTTATAATCAATATGAAATGATAGAAATTCTCATAATGTATCTTAAGTTTATTGTTACAAAGTATGGAAGACAACCTCTAAAATTAAATTTAGCTTCTGGAAATTGCAAAACCTAAACAAAAAGGTTTACGTAATGTGAACTTAATTTTTATTCTCTATTATGGTTGTTCAATCACTCAATCATGTCCGACACTTTGCTGCCCAGAGGACTGCAGCATTCCACACTTCCCTGTACTTCACTGTCTCCTACAGTTTGTTCCAACTCATGTTCATTGAGTCAGAGAGACCATCTAACCAATCTCATTCACTGTTGCCCCCTGCTCCTCCTGCACACTATCCTTCCCAGCATCAGTCTTTTCTAATGAGTTGGCCTTTCACATCAGATGCCCAACATATTGTAGCTTCAACTTCAGTATCAGTCTTTCCAATGAATATTCAGACTTGACTTCTTTTAGGATTGACTCGTTTGATCTCCTTACTGACCAAGGGATGCTCAAGAGTCTTTTCCAGCACCACAATTCTAATGCATCAGTTCTTGGGTTCTCAACCTTCTTTATGGTCCAAATCTCACTTCTATATATGACTACTGGAAAAACCATAGTTTTGATTGGTTTATATGGACCTTTGTTGGCAAAGTGATGTCTCTACTTTTTAATATGCTATCTAGGTGTGTTATAGCTTTCTTCCAAGGAAGATATCTTTAAATTCTTCCAAGGAAGATATCTTCAAATTTTGTGGCTATAGTCTCCATCTGCAGTGATTTGGAGCCCAAGCAAATAAAATCTCTGTCATTATTTCTACTTTTTCCCCACGCATTTGTCATGAATTGATGGAACGCGTTGCCATTACCTTAGTTTTTTGATTGTTGAGTTTTAAGCCAACTTTTTCACTCTTCTCTTTCACTCTCATCAAGAAGCTCTTTAAATTCTCTTCACTTTCTACAGTTAGAGTGGTATCATTTATATATCTGAGGTTATTGATATTTCTTCCAGATGTGAGTGAACATGTTCACTCTCGATTGATATTTCTCATCCAGGCATTTTGCACGATGTACTCTGCATATGAGTTAAAATGTCTATTAGACTTTGATGTGCTCTCTTTCCAATTTTGAACAGTTCATTGATCTGTGTTCAATTCTGTTACTTTTTTTTATCTGCGTACAGGTTTCTAAGGAGACAGATAAGGTGGTCTGGTATTCCAGTCTCTTCAAGAATTTCCTACAGTTTGTTGTGATCCACACAGTCAAAGGGTTTTTGCTGTTGTTCAGTCGCTCAGTCTGTCCTACTCTTTCCTACTCCGTGGGCTTCAGTATGCCACACTTCTGTGTCCTTCACTATCTCCCATAGTTTGCTAAAACTCATGTCCAAAGGCTTTTGTATGGTCATTGAAGCAGAAGCAAATGATTTTCTGGAATCCCTTGCTTTCTCTACGATCCTACAAATGTTGCCAATTTGATCTCTGGTCCCTCTATCTTTTCTGAATTCAGCTTATACAGCTGGTACTTCTCTGTTAATATACTGTTGAAGGATTTTGAACATTACCTTGCTAGCATGTGAAATGAGCACAGTTGTCCAATAATTCGGACGTGCTTTGGCATTGCCTTTCTTTGGGATTGGAATTAAAAGATGACATTTTCCAATTCATTGGCCACTACGGAGTTTTCTAAATTTGCTGACATAGTGAGTGCAGCACTTTAATAGCATCATCATTTAGATTTTGTAAGAGTTCAGTTAGAATTCCATCACATCCACTAGTTTTGTTTGTAGTAGAGCCCACTTGACTAGGGTCCACTTGACTTCATCCTCCAGGATGTCTGACTCTAGGTGAGTGATGACACCTGATTATCCAGGTCATTAAAACCTTCTTTGTATAGTTTTTCTGTCTATTCTTTCCACCTCTTCATTTCTTCTAATTTTGTTGTGTCCTTGTTGTTCCCATCCTTTATTGTGCCCATATTTATATGAAATCTCCCTTGGTATCTCCAATTTTCTTCAAGAGATCTTTCGGGTCTTTCCTATTCCATTGTTTTCCTCCTTTACTTTCCATTGTTCATTTAAGAAGGTTTTCTTATCTCTCCTTGCTATTCTCTGAAACTCTATTCAGTTTTGTATATCTTTCCCTTTCTCCTTTACCTTTTGTTTCTCCTTTCCTCAGATATTTAATAGAAAAACACATTGCCTTCTTGTGCGTCTTTTCTTTGGGAAGGTTTTGGTCCCTGCTTCCTATAGTAAAAACAATCCCTACAGGTTTCTAAGGAGACAGATAAGGTGGTCTGGTATTCCAGTCTCTTCAAGAATTTCCTACAGTTTGTTGTGATCCACACAGTCAAAGGGTTTTTGCTGTTGTTCAGTCGCTCAGTCTGTCCTACTCTTTCCTACTCCGTGGGCTTCAGTATGCCACACTTCTGTGTCCTTCACTATCTCCCATAGTTTGCTAAAACTCATGTCCAAAGGCTTTTGTATGGTCATTGAAGCAGAAGCAAATGATTTTCTGGAATCCCTTGCTTTCTCTACAATCCTACAAATGTTGCCAATTTGATCTCTGGTCCCTCTATCTTTTCTGAATTCAGCTTATACAGCTGGTACTTCTCTGTTAATATACTGTTGAAGGATTTTGAACATTACCTTGCTAGCATGTGAAATGAGCACAGTTGTCCAATAATTCGGACGTGCTTTGGCATTGCCTTTCTTTGGGATTGGAATTAAAAGATGACATTTTCCAATTCATTGGCCACTACGGAGTTTTCTAAATTTGCTGACATAGTGAGTGCAGCACTTTAATAGCATCATCATTTAGATTTTGTAAGAGTTCAGTTAGAATTCCATCACATCCACTAGTTTTGTTTGTAGTAGAGCCCACTTGACTAGGGTCCACTTGACTTCATCCTCCAGGATGTCTGACTCTAGGTGAGTGATGACACCTGATTATCCAGGTCATTAAAACCTTCTTTGTATAGTTTTTCTGTCTATTCTTTCCACCTCTTCATTTCTTCTAATTTTGTTGTGTCCTTGTTGTTCCCATCCTTTATTGTGCCCATATTTATATGAAATCTCCCTTGGTATCTCCAATTTTCTTCAAGAGATCTTTCGGGTCTTTCCTATTCCATTGTTTTCCTCCTTTACTTTCCATTGTTCATTTAAGAAGGTTTTCTTATCTCTCCTTGCTATTCTCTGAAACTCTATTCAGTTTTGTATATCTTTCCCTTTCTCCTTTACCTTTTGTTTCTCCTTTCCTCAGATATTTATAAAGCCTCCTTAGAAAAACACATTGCCTTCTTGTGCGTCTTTTTCTTTGGGAAGGTTTTGGTCCCTGCTTCCTATGCAGTATTATACACCTCTGTCCATGGTTCTTGAGGCACTCTGTCTGCCAGATCTAATCCCTGGAATCTGTTTGTCATCTCCACTATATGATTATATGAGATGTGATTTAGGTCATAGTTGAATGGCCTAAGTGGTTTCCCTATTATTTTTTTCAATTTAAGCCTGAATTTTGCAATAAGGAGCTGATGATCTAAATCTGTCAGCTCCCAGGTTTCTTTTCTTTCTTTTTTTTTTCCTGACTGTATACAGCTTCTCCATCCTTAGCTGCAAAGAATATAATCAGTCTGATTTCAGTATTGATCATCTAGTGATGTCCATGTGTAGAGTTGTCTCTTGTGCTCTTGGAAGAAGGTGTTTGCTATGATCAGTGTGTACTCTTGGCAAGATTCTGTTAACCTATGCCCTGGTCATTTTATACTCTAAGGACAAACTTGCCTATGGTTTTTGATATCTCTTGACTGCCTACTTTTGCATTCCATTTCCCTATGATGAAAAATACATTTGTGTGTGTGTGTGTGTGTGTGTGTGTGTGTGTGTTAGTTCTAGAAGATCTTGTAGATCATCACAGAACCATTCAACTTCAACTTCTTCAGCGTTAGTGATTGGGGCATAGACTTGGATTACTTTTATGTTGAATGGTTTTCATTTGAAATGAATTGAGGTCATTCTGTCATTTTTGAGACTGTACACAAGTAATGCATTTTGGACTCTTTTGTTTGCTATGGGGGCTACCGTATTTCTCCTAAGGGATTCTTGCCCGCAATAGTAGATATAATGGTAATCTGAATTAAATGTGTCCATTCCCATTAATTTTAGTTCACTGATTCCTAAAATGTTAATGTTCACTCTTGCCATTTGCTGCTTGACCATATCCAATTTACCAAGGTTCATGGAGCTAACATTTCAGGTTCCTATGCAATATTGATTATTATAGCATCTAATGTTTCTTTCCCTACCAGACACATCTACTGCTGAGCATCATTTCTGCTTTGGTCCAACCTCTTCATTCTCTCTGGAGCTATTTCTCTGCTCTTCCCCAGTAGGATATTGGACACTTATTGAACTGAGAGGCTCATCTTATGGTATTATACTTTTTCCCTTTTCATACTGTTCATGGTGTTCTTAAAGGAATAATACTGGAGTGGCTTGCTGTTCCCTTCTCCAGTGGACCACGTTTTGTCAGAACTCTCCACCATAACCCATCCATCTTGGGTGGTCCTGCGACTCATAGGTCATAGCCTTATTGAGTTATATAGGGCTGTGATCCATGTGATCATTTTTGTTAGTATTCTTTTTTCCTGACTGTATACAGCTTCTCCATCCTTAGCTGCAAAGAATATAATCAGTCTGATTTCAGTATTGATCATCTAGTGATGTCCATGTGTAGAGTTGTCTCTTGTGCTCTTGGAAGAAGGTGTTTGCTATGATCAGTGTGTACTCTTGGCAAGATTCTGTTAACCTATGCCCTGGTCATTTTATACTCTAAGGACAAACTTGCCTATGGTTTTTGATATCTCTTGACTGCCTACTTTTGCATTCCATTTCCCTATGATGAAAAATACATTTGTGTGTGTGTGTGTGTGTGTGTGTGTGTGTGTGTTAGTTCTAGAAGATCTTGTAGATCATCACAGAACCATTCAACTTCAACTTCTTCAGCGTTAGTGATTGGGGCATAGACTTGGATTACTTTTATGTTGAATGGTTTTCATTTGAAATGAATTGAGGTCATTCTGTCATTTTTGAGACTGTACACAAGTAATGCATTTTGGACTCTTTTGTTTGCTATGGGGGCTACCGTATTTCTCCTAAGGGATTCTTGCCCGCAATAGTAGATATAATGGTAATCTGAATTAAATGTGTCCATTCCCATTAATTTTAGTTCACTGATTCCTAAAATGTTAATGTTCACTCTTGCCATTTGCTGCTTGACCATATCCAATTTACCAAGGTTCATGGAGCTAACATTTCAGGTTCCTATGCAATATTGATTATTATAGCATCTAATGTTTCTTTCCCTACCAGACACATCTACTGCTGAGCATCATTTCTGCTTTGGTCCAACCTCTTCATTCTCTCTGGAGCTATTTCTCTGCTCTTCCCCAGTAGGATATTGGACACTTATTGAACTGAGAGGCTCATCTTATGGTATTATACTTTTTCCCTTTTCATACTGTTCATGGTGTTCTTAAAGGAATAATACTGGAGTGGCTTGCTGTTCCCTTCTCCAGTGGACCACGTTTTGTCAGAACTCTCCACCATAACCCATCCATCTTGGGTGGTCCTGCGACTCATAGGTCATAGCCTTATTGAGTTATATAGGGCTGTGATCCATGTGATCATTTTTGTTAGTTTTCTGTGATTGTGGTTTTCATTCTGTCTGCCCTATAATGATCAGGATAAGAGGCTTGTGCAAGCTTCCTTAAGGGAGGGACTAGCTTTGGGAAAAACTGGGTCTTACTCTGGCGGGCAGAGCCATACTCAGTATATCTTTAATCCAATTGTTTGCCGATGGGTGAGCCTGTGGTCCTTCCCTGTTAGTCACTTGACCTGAGGTGACCCAGTCCTAGAGTCTACAGACATTATGGTAGGGCTACTGGAGACCTCCAAAAAAATACATACGCCAACACAAGCCTCCCAGGACTGCTGTTGCCAGTACCTCTATGCCTGTGGCAGGTCACCACCAATGAACACCTCTGCTGAAGACCTTCCAACACTCACAGGCAGGCGTGACTCTGTCTCTCATGGGGTCACTGCTCCTTTCCTCTGGGTCCTGTTGTGCACAAGGTTCTATTTGTGCCCTACAAGAGTCTCTGTTTCCCCCAGTCTCTATTATTTATGTTATTTTATAGTTTGTATTTCTCCTTCTCTTTCTTCTCCTCCTCTACCACCTGCTGGTCTTCTCCTTCTTATTTATTTACATCATCTTTCATGACTGCTGCTTCCAAGTTGCTTAAGTCATGTTCAACTCTTTGTGACCCCATGGACTGTAGCCTGCCAGGCTCCTCTGTCCATGGGATTCTCTAGGCAAGAATACTGGAGTGGATTGCCATTTCCTTCTCCATCTTCAATGACTGACTCATTGCTATATACACAGCAGGAACTTTGCAAATACTTATACAAGACTCACATTTCAGAACATGTGCAGTCCCCTCTTGTTGATTGTGGGCTAGATATATTAACAAGCTTCCAATGAACATAAAATTTTTCTTCTGAAATTAAATTACATAATGATTATGGCTTCCTCCTTCTAAGTTAGAGCCTCTACCAGTCTCTTAAATTGCTTTTACTTGAGAAATCCAGATACCTTGTCTTAAAACAGTCCTTTGGAGAGGTCTGTGTGAGTATGTGCAGCCTTGAGATGATTGAAGGCCTAGTTCATATATAATTGAAACTTCATGAAAGACCTTGAGCCAAAGAACCTGGTTAAACTGGTCCCAGATTGTTTTATTGTTTGTTTTTTGGCATCAACTTACTAACAACTCCTTTTATTTTCATTATTTATTGATTGATTTTTTTTTACAATTTTGTCCTTTACTGCCATGCATCAACCTGAATCTGCCATAGGTATGCATATGTCCGCCACCCCGAACCTCTTCCTGTCTCCTTCTTCATCCCACCTTTCCAGGTCACCACAGAGCCCCAACTTGATATCCCTTAGTCCCACAGCATATTCCTCTCCCTCACACAAATGTCCATAAGACTGTTCTCCATGTGCGCCTCTTCATTGCTGCTCTGTATATTTATTTATCAGCACCATCTTTTTAGATTCCATATATATTGGTCCCTGGTTCTTGATCTATAGAAATTGTAGGATAATAAATATTTATAGTTTCAACTTAGGGATATTAAGTTATGTAGAATTAGATAATTAATTCATAGAGACTAGCTTTCTCTTTTCTAAAACCACTTCCTTGTACCTGACCAATGAAAAGTTAGCATATATAATATACACCACTTCTAAATCCTACTCTTAATCTTTTATTTTTTTTAAATATTTATTTATTTATTTTGGGGGGTGGGGATGAAGGGGGCGGGTGGGCCACTTCCACTGGTCTTTCATTTGTCTAGTTTCATCCATCTTTGTTCTTTGGCCCATGTGGGCCTCCCATTGCGGTGACCCCTGTTGCCTCAGAGCACCAGCTCTGGGCGCATGTGCTCCAGAGCTCCGGCTCAGTAATTGGACACATCAGTCCAGCTGCTCCATGGCATGTGGGATCTTCCCAGGCCAGGGATCAAACCGGCACTCCTTGCGCTGCAAGGCGGTGTCCTTACCCACTGGACCACCAGGAAAGCCCCACTCTTAATCTTTTACTGTCTTTTAAATTCATTTCCCATCTATAAGTCAATAGAGATACAGTGGAAGCTGCATATTAAAGAGGTCAAAGCTTTTGTCAACCTGGTTTGTTGAATGGCTTCTTGAAGTAATGCATCTCTAAGATGTGAGTTTGACTTTACTTAAGAAATGCATTAACTTCTATAATGTTAAATGCAAATAGGATTATACAGTAAATTGAAAAGAGATCTTCTCTGCCTTACCTGCCTTACCTGAAAATTATCATCTGAGGAATGGAACTACTACCCCATCAGGAGTAGTGAAATTCAAACCAATTTCCCACAAATCTAGTGGTTTATCTTCTCTCAAAATGAAAAGGTATCAACAATTCCAGTTTGCCTTAAGTTTTCAATTTTGGTATGTATCCTGATTCCATGGAAAGAGGGTACAGGAATAATTTGTTTAGAACCCTCTCAAGCTGTGCCCTGTGTGCCTCATCAGTTGCTTGTTCCTAATTGTATATCCTTTATAATGAAACTAATCACACATAGAGCACTTTCCAGATTTCTTTGTTTTTCTAGTGAATTGTTATAAATCTGTCTGCAGTGCAGGAGAACCAGATACAGTCTCTGAGTCAGGAAAATAAATTGTAGGATAATAAATATTTATAGTTTCAACTTAGGGATATTAAGTTATGTAGAATTAGATAATTAATTCATAGAGACTAGCTTTCTCTTTTCTAAAACCACTTCCTTGTACCTGACCAATGAAAAGTTAGCATATATAATATACACCACTTCTAAATCCTACTCTTAATCTTTTATTTTTTTTAAATATTTATTTATTTATTTTGGGGGGTGGGGATGAAGGGGGCGGGTGGGCCACTTCCACTGGTCTTTCATTTGTCTAGTTTCATCCATCTTTGTTCTTTGGCCCATGTGGGCCTCCCATTGCGGTGACCCCTGTTGCCTCAGAGCACCAGCTCTGGGCGCATGTGCTCCAGAGCTCCGGCTCAGTAATTGGACACATCAGTCCAGCTGCTCCATGGCATGTGGGATCTTCCCAGGCCAGGGATCAAACCGGCACTCCTTGCGCTGCAAGGCGGTGTCCTTACCCACTGGACCACCAGGAAAGCCCCACTCTTAATCTTTTACTGTCTTTTAAATTCATTTCCCATCTATAAGTCAATAGAGATACAGTGGAAGCTGCATATTAAAGAGGTCAAAGCTTTTGTCAACCTGGTTTGTTGAATGGCTTCTTGAAGTAATGCATCTCTAAGATGTGAGTTTGACTTTACTTAAGAAATGCATTAACTTCTATAATGTTAAATGCAAATAGGATTATACAGTAAATTGAAAAGAGATCTTCTCTGCCTTACCTGCCTTACCTGAAAATTATCATCTGAGGAATGGAACTACTACCCCATCAGGAGTAGTGAAATTCAAACCAATTTCCCACAAATCTAGTGGTTTATCTTCTCTCAAAATGAAAAGGTATCAACAATTCCAGTTTGCCTTAAGTTTTCAATTTTGGTATGTATCCTGATTCCATGGAAAGAGGGTACAGGAATAATTTGTTTAGAACCCTCTCAAGCTGTGCCCTGTGTGCCTCATCAGTTGCTTGTTCCTAATTGTATATCCTTTATAATGAAACTAATCACACATAGAGCACTTTCCAGATTTCTTTGTTTTTCTAGTGAATTGTTATAAATCTGTCTGCAGTGCAGGAGAACCAGATACAGTCTCTGAGTCAGGAAAATACTGTGGAGAATAGAATGGCTACCCACTCCATTATTCTTGCTTGGAGAATTCCATGGACAGAAAAGAGTCTGGCAGGCTACAGACTGTGGGATCATAAGAGTCAGAGGTGACTAACACTTTGACTATGGATTTTCTAACTTGCTGCTGACAAGCTGGGGATCATACTCTTAACTAGTGGATTGTATGGTAACTATTTTGCCTCAGAAATGCTTTGAATTATTGAAACTTCAACATATTAATAAGTCTAAGATAGTAAGATAATATAAAAATATAGAAATAAAAATTATGAATATAAAATAAGTGTTCTTTTTTGTAAAGTAGGTTTATTTTTTAAAATTTATTTTTGGCTTTGCTGGGTTTTCATTGCTGCATGGGCTTTTCTCTCACTGGGGCTGACGAGGATTACTGTCTAGTCATGGTGCTTGGGCTTCTCATTGCCATGGCTTCTCTTGCTGTGGAGCATGGGCTCCAGAGCACAGGCTGAGTAGTTGCAGTGCATGGGTTTAGTTGCTCCGAGGCATGTGGCATATTCCTGGATCAGGGATTGGACCTCTTGTCTTCTGCATTGGCAAGTGGGTTTTTTAACATTGAGCCATCAGGGATGCCTTAAAATAAGTGTTGTATATATAAATTTTCAGGAAAAAATTTCTGACTAAAAGAAAAATGATCTGTTGTTAGAATACATTTTTAGAATTAAGATTGATTTGGAATATTTTTTAAAAGTGAGAACAATATTTCTTCTTAAATATCATGAATTTTTTTTTCTTAAGAAATTAAGATGCATTAAGGAATTTACCATTCTAAAAATAATTTATTCCATTTTTCCTTCTCTTTTTTTCTTTCTTTTTTGGAAACATCTAATGTTTCAGCTATTAGAATATGTTGGATAAAAAGTTCCAAATAGTTTTTCTCCTTTCCCAAATGGGTGTTTGATCCTTTCCCAAGCTAGAAAATTGATTTATTCGCTAAAAAATGCCATGATGTTTCTATTGTACCTCGGTGACTGGAAGTAAAGGAGCATGCAGTGAAGACTGAGATAGGGCTGCACCTCCATTTTATTCTTGGTGCTTCAGCTCAAATTCCTCATAACTTCTCTAAGCCTCTGTCCATCAATATCCTCTTTCTTCTATATGAATAAAATGCAGTTGTATTTATTCTTGAAGAATTAATGACCTATACATATTAAATGTATTTTAGTGGTTTTTCTCTCATTTGTCAAAAGAGAAGAACAAGGTACATTGACAGTCATAGGAGAAACTGAAGACTTATCTGCAGTCTGGATCTTAAAGGCACACAGGAGAACTTCATGATCTTGAGGGCTATTTCTATGTAATATATAAAACAGTCCACAAAATATCTCCTTCAAATCTCTTTCTATAATTTTAAGTGTTTTAAATACAGCAAACATTGCATATTTTAATGTTGAAGATAATTAGAAAATAGTTGAGAGCTGGCCAAGGCAAAGAAGACAATTTAGATATTTACAAATATATAGTTAAACCTAAGAGCAGAATATTAATTAATATTTCAAATGTCAAATAGACCATTTTAAACAAAGGCTGTCAGCCTCTCCCTCCCTTGTTTGTTTATCCTCTATTACCTAAACATTTGTGCGACATAATAAACTAAACATTCAGCTTTCTTTTTCTGTTTCTCTAGATGGTCTTTTTCTGCTTTTTGCTTGCCCAACATTAGAAAATGTCTGTACAGGGATTCCCTGGTGGTCCAGTGGATAAAGAGTCCACCTTGCAGTGCAAACAGCACTGATTCGATCCCTGGCCTGGGAAGATCCCATGTGCCAGAGTGGCTGGACTGGTGTGTCAAGTTGCCAGTCAGTGCTCTGGAGCACATGTGCCCAGAGCCGGTGCTCTGCAGGGAGAGGGGCCACTGCGATGGAAGGTCCACACAGGTCAAAGAATAAAGATGAATGAAAAAAAAAAAAGAAAAACCAATAAAAGAGGCCAAAATCAAAAAAAAGAAAAAAAAAAAAAGAAGAAGAAAGAAAGAAAATGTCTGTACAGTCATTATAAGAGAAATCAGTTATTCCAGGTTACTATTTTAAACTGGAATAGCTTTTGCAAACTGAACAAGGGAGCAAGTCATCAATGAATCAATGTTTTAGCACTATTCATCACACTACAAATTTCAAGTACAAAGTATTAGCCTTATAATTTCCATATCACCATATTGATTCCATAAATGCAATATCTAGTTTGTTTTAAGGTTATCACAAATAAAGTATTCGAAGAGTCTTTCAGTATCAATATTCATTAATGTTTTATTGATTCATTGTCACTGTTTAGTTCTGGAACCAAACTGACACATACAGCATTATGCTTTAAATTCAAGAATTCAAAATTACTTCTGTGAAACACAATAGAAATTATTTTTACAGCCTAGGGGGAAAAATTTTTATTTCTTATAGTCATTATTAAAATGTTATTTCTAAGATTTAAAATATCATATATATCATAGTGATTCTGTTTAATTCATTCTATTCCATTTTAATCCATCCAGTAATTCCAGGCAAAATATTTGATAGGATCAAATAACTGTGTTTATATTCACTAATAGTTTACTACCCTCAGTATGAAAAACACTTCCATAAACAACGTGATATAAGATCACTGTTGGATGCACTCTATTTTTCTGTTGACCTGAGAACTTGTATATATGCTACTTGGACATAGATTCTGCCTCTCAAGGTAGGTGTCTTCTACTTCTCTGTTGCTCTGAATATGGGAAACAATATTATTGATCTTCTGATAAAAGAGCTATTTTTGCTAATATCATTTCTCTTTTCCAAAACCTTATATTTGACTCTCCTTTTACTTTGCATAAAAAGCATAATGTTTTAATTAACTTCAGTTATTCTACCACTGGATCACAAAGTAAGATAGAAATACATTACTATAGCCACTTCAAACTTGATGGCTTTATGACGCGCCTGTTAAGTTGGTAGGTTTTTTTCCCAACAGAAGCTTGGACTACATAGACTAGGAGAATCAGAGAGAAACTATGGAACTAAAGTTATTATTGTATTCTGAGTTTAAGAGTGCAATTCATTCTGAATGAGTCCCCAACCTGTGAACTCTTTTTGTGTAGTTTTTTGAATGTTTATTTATTAGAATATTAAAGGAAATATTAGAATGGCTAATTTATTAATATTAGAAATATTAGAGTATATATTTGCTAGAATATCTAGGAAATATTCCTAGAATATTAAAGGAAATTTATAATATACTCCTAAGCATCCTAAAATAGGTCAATTTAATTAAATTTATGTTTATCTCCAGTCTTTGATTCCCGAGTGGTTGTTGTTTAGTTGCTCAGTCGTGTCTGACTCTTTGTGACCGAGTTAGACATCTGTTGTTAAACCAATGAGAAGAATACCAGTAAACTGTTCATTTCTTTCAGTCTAGAGACCCTCTGCCCCATGAAGTAACATTAAAGGTTCTTTCTGATATAATACCTCTGATTAACCAGTTCTACCTCTTTTGGAGTCCACTGCTTTTGGCACTGGAGTACAAGCATGTGATCTGTGTTGCCCCAAGTCATCTCTTCCTACTAAAATATGGGAGCAGGTTTCAATAACACAATCTCGCAGCAGCATCACAAACCCATAGAAAATAACATATATGTGTATACATAGCCATATTTAGAGGAAAATAACATACACATGAAAATAACTATATATATATATATATATATATATTAAGAAGGGAATACTATATATATATATATTATATATATATAGTATTCCCTTCTTAATACGTCCTTCAATAATGTGATGATTTTAATATCTTTTGGGCTCTCTTCTCAAGCATAATCTTGGCACAGATGGCTGTATCCCCAAATCTTTTGTCTCCTTGTCCCCCCCCCCTTTTTTTTTCTTTAATTTCTGTCTTCTTTAAGGCTATGTTTCTTCCACTTAACAACTGAAACCACAAATAAGTTTTAATTAACTTCAGTTATTCTACCACTGGATCACAAAGTAAGATAGAAATACATTACTATAGCCACTTCAAACTTGATGGCTTTATGACGCGCCTGTTAAGTTGGTAGGTTTTTTTCCCAACAGAAGCTTGGACTACATAGACTAGGAGAATCAGAGAGAAACTATGGAACTAAAGTTATTATTGTATTCTGAGTTTAAGAGTGCAATTCATTCTGAATGAGTCCCCAACCTGTGAACTCTTTTTGTGTAGTTTTTTGAATGTTTATTTATTAGAATATTAAAGGAAATATTAGAATGGCTAATTTATTAATATTAGAAATATTAGAGTATATATTTGCTAGAATATCTAGGAAATATTCCTAGAATATTAAAGGAAATTTATAATATACTCCTAAGCATCCTAAAATAGGTCAATTTAATTAAATTTATGTTTATCTCCAGTCTTTGATTCCCGAGTGGTTGTTGTTTAGTTGCTCAGTCGTGTCTGACTCTTTGTGACCGAGTTAGACATCTGTTGTTAAACCAATGAGAAGAATACCAGTAAACTGTTCATTTCTTTCAGTCTAGAGACCCTCTGCCCCATGAAGTAACATTAAAGGTTCTTTCTGATATAATACCTCTGATTAACCAGTTCTACCTCTTTTGGAGTCCACTGCTTTTGGCACTGGAGTACAAGCATGTGATCTGTGTTGCCCCAAGTCATCTCTTCCTACTAAAATATGGGAGCAGGTTTCAATAACACAATCTCGCAGCAGCATCACAAACCCATAGAAAATAACATATATGTGTATACATAGCCATATTTAGAGGAAAATAACATACACATGAAAATAACTATATATATATATATATATATATATTAAGAAGGGAATACTATATATATATATATTATATATATATAGTATTCCCTTCTTAATACGTCCTTCAATAATGTGATGATTTTAATATCTTTTGGGCTCTCTTCTCAAGCATAATCTTGGCACAGATGGCTGTATCCCCAAATCTTTTGTCTCCTTGTCCCCCCCCCCTTTTTTTTTCTTTAATTTCTGTCTTCTTTAAGGCTATGTTTCTTCCACTTAACAACTGAAACCACATTCTGGTGTTCTAAGTGATCCACTACATCAAGATTGTGAACAAGGATACTCATTTAAAAAAAAACTCACTCAAGTGTAAAATTAAAATACTCTTTTATTTCTAGCATCCTCAGAGTTTCCTTAGATACCTAATAATTTTCTAATGTTTGTACTTACAGTCTTTGTTATGTTTATGCCTCTCCCACAGGCAGGCTGATACCTGATTTTAATATTAGGCACTAGAGGCAGTGGGGAATGGGACAAAAGGAGATGCTTCCTTGAGTGAGGAAATTATTATTTATTAAAGAAAGACATGAACTTCTTCATTCAATGGAAGTATTAGTGCTCCTTCTGACAAATTAGGCTTGGTGAACATGGAGGCTAGATACTTTTAAGAACTCTGAGGAACCAAATCCCCCAAGCAGTGGGTTCATGGATCTGTATTCTTTCTAAGCAGAGTCATTGTTATATGTGCAAGCTTTTTGTGAGATCATTAAGTTACTTCATATTTCAGGTCAGGTACCACCATGTCACAAATATGAGCTTTTATTCAGCCATAAAAGCCTCTGGAGGTCAGAAAACTTCCTACGTCTACTTTGCAAATTGAACTAATGATTTAGTGACTTGTGTTTGTGATTAGCCCACCTAATGTCATTAAAGATTATGTAATCCTTAGTTATTAAATTCATCATGCTATTATTCATACTTTCTTAAGATAATAACAATTCAATTTAGTAAAACATATCTTTCAAATGCTTTTTCATGAGAGCTGAATAAAGTTTTTTTGGTTTAGCACAGATCTGGTATCACAAACACATAGAAAATAACATATATGTGTATACATAGCCATATTTAGAGGAAAATAACATACACATGAAAATAACTATATATATATATATATATATATATTAAGAAGGGAATACTATATATATATATATTATATATATATAGTATTCCCTTCTTAATACGTCCTTCAATAATGTGATGATTTTAATATCTTTTGGGCTCTCTTCTCAAGCATAATCTTGGCACAGATGGCTGTATCCCCAAATCTTTTGTCTCCTTGTCCCCCCCCCCCTTTTTTTTTCTTTAATTTCTGTCTTCTTTAAGGCTATGTTTCTTCCACTTAACAACTGAAACCACATTCTGGTGTTCTAAGTGATCCACTACATCAAGATTGTGAACAAGGATACTCATTTAAAAAAAAACTCACTCAAGTGTAAAATTAAAATACTCTTTTATTTCTAGCATCCTCAGAGTTTCCTTAGATACCTAATAATTTTCTAATGTTTGTACTTACAGTCTTTGTTATGTTTATGCCTCTCCCACAGGCAGGCTGATACCTGATTTTAATATTAGGCACTAGAGGCAGTGGGGAATGGGACAAAAGGAGATGCTTCCTTGAGTGAGGAAATTATTATTTATTAAAGAAAGACATGAACTTCTTCATTCAATGGAAGTATTAGTGCTCCTTCTGACAAATTAGGCTTGGTGAACATGGAGGCTAGATACTTTTAAGAACTCTGAGGAACCAAATCCCCCAAGCAGTGGGTTCATGGATCTGTATTCTTTCTAAGCAGAGTCATTGTTATATGTGCAAGCTTTTTGTGAGATCATTAAGTTACTTCATATTTCAGGTCAGGTACCACCATGTCACAAATATGAGCTTTTATTCAGCCATAAAAGCCTCTGGAGGTCAGAAAACTTCCTACGTCTACTTTGCAAATTGAACTAATGATTTAGTGACTTGTGTTTGTGATTAGCCCACCTAATGTCATTAAAGATTATGTAATCCTTAGTTATTAAATTCATCATGCTATTATTCATACTTTCTTAAGATAATAACAATTCAATTTAGTAAAACATATCTTTCAAATGCTTTTTCATGAGAGCTGAATAAAGTTTTTTTGGTTTGGTTTAGCTTTTCATCATCTTTTATCCCTAGCCATTCTGGTGGTAGAGAGAAGTCTAGAGTAGTTTCTGTTTTCCTGTCAGTATAAATAAGGCAGACTTGTATGGTTTGCTATCTTGACATGGCTCTGTTCTTATATTTCAGTGTCTAACTTATTAATACTTATGAGATGACTTAGAAGAACAATTTTACATGTCATTTCATGTAATAAATCAGTGGTTGTACTATATGGACATGATCTATAGAAATGTGCTTCTCACCTAACCTATTTGGTTTGAAACACATGTATGCCTCACAGCTTCTTATTTTATTTATTTTTTGGCCATTTATGTTGTTCTTTCATTTATTTATCTTTGTTCTTTGGCCTGTGTGGGCCTTCCATCACAGTGGCCTCTATCTCTGCAGAGCACTGGCTCTGGGCACATGCACTCCAGATCTCTGTCTCGGTAGTTGGACACATTGGTTCAGCCACTCTACAGCATGTGGAATCCTCCCAGGCCAGGGATCGAACAGGCGCTCCTTGCACTGCAAGGTGGTATCCTTACCCACTGGACCACCAGGGAAGTCGTTGTTATTTCTTTATGTTCAGCTAATTTCAGAAAGTAGACTGTCGTGACAATATCTTTATCACATTATATAGTTCAGAAACGTTTTTGACTTGCAGTTTTGAAAATAATAGCAATATGTAATTTTTTTAAATGATCAAATTCTAGAATATTGTTATGTTTATATATTTTGAATAAGACTTCTGTTTGTCTAGATATCTTTTCATTTTAGGCATTGGTATGGTAAAGAAATCAAACAACATTAATGCAGTGTTTTATAAATGAACAGTGAAATTTATTCTAAAGCAGATATATATCTATTACTCAGCTAGACAACTAACTGGTTTTCTTTCCACAGTTTCAACATAGTGTGCATAATTTTAACAGATTATTGTTGTATTATACTAGTGAATTTAGTTATCTAATTCATCAATATACTCTCAACTTATTCTAAATAATGCTTTTTATTCTACATGTAATACAATATACTTATTTAAAATTTATAGTTTAGCTTTTGTCCATTCATCATCATTAAAGTAAAATTCTCTAGTTGGCAGACATTAAATGGACAAAATGAAACACCTTATACTTTGAATCTTACTTGCAACTGAATCAAACATTGTTAATGTGAAAGCATACTGTTAGCAGTTTAAAATCAATGCATAATAATAGAAAAGCTATTATGCTTAGAGAGTATATTTTTCAAAATATGATTTACATACTATGTTGCAAAATGTATCAGCTTACAAATGATTAAAAGAAGTAGAAACATTTTTTAACTTCAAATTTATGACATTTTATTATTGTGGAAACCTTTAAGAGATAAATAAATTAACAGAGGGTAATTTATAAGTAAATTGCTGTGAAATTTAGATAAAACAATCCAATTCCTTAAGGCAGAATGGCAGTTGTACAATTAAAATAGCTCCTAATTCCTAATCTTTACAATAGGTAATTCATTAGAAAGCAAGAAAGCAAACAAATAAAACTACAAATAGATTTCTAGATCATTCTGGCAATTTTTTCAGAGGAGATTTATATATCACTTGTTCATATTGACTTCAATGCAGTTTGATTTTAAGTCCACTATATAGAAATTACTTTAAAAAGTGAGTATTATCATTAAAGAAATAAAAATCTGAAAAGCTTCAAATAGTTAAAGTCGACTTTTCCAAAGATTAATTGGAGAAGTTTTCCTTCTCAAGATATCTTCAGACCCAGAGATTGAAGGTCTCCTGCACTTTTTCAGTTCAGCTAATTTCAGAAAGTAGACTGTCGTGACAATATCTTTATCACATTATATAGTTCAGAAACGTTTTTGACTTGCAGTTTTGAAAATAATAGCAATATGTAATTTTTTTAAATGATCAAATTCTAGAATATTGTTATGTTTATATATTTTGAATAAGACTTCTGTTTGTCTAGATATCTTTTCATTTTAGGCATTGGTATGGTAAAGAAATCAAACAACATTAATGCAGTGTTTTATAAATGAACAGTGAAATTTATTCTAAAGCAGATATATATCTATTACTCAGCTAGACAACTAACTGGTTTTCTTTCCACAGTTTCAACATAGTGTGCATAATTTTAACAGATTATTGTTGTATTATACTAGTGAATTTAGTTATCTAATTCATCAATATACTCTCAACTTATTCTAAATAATGCTTTTTATTCTACATGTAATACAATATACTTATTTAAAATTTATAGTTTAGCTTTTGTCCATTCATCATCATTAAAGTAAAATTCTCTAGTTGGCAGACATTAAATGGACAAAATGAAACACCTTATACTTTGAATCTTACTTGCAACTGAATCAAACATTGTTAATGTGAAAGCATACTGTTAGCAGTTTAAAATCAATGCATAATAATAGAAAAGCTATTATGCTTAGAGAGTATATTTTTCAAAATATGATTTACATACTATGTTGCAAAATGTATCAGCTTACAAATGATTAAAAGAAGTAGAAACATTTTTTAACTTCAAATTTATGACATTTTATTATTGTGGAAACCTTTAAGAGATAAATAAATTAACAGAGGGTAATTTATAAGTAAATTGCTGTGAAATTTAGATAAAACAATCCAATTCCTTAAGGCAGAATGGCAGTTGTACAATTAAAATAGCTCCTAATTCCTAATCTTTACAATAGGTAATTCATTAGAAAGCAAGAAAGCAAACAAATAAAACTACAAATAGATTTCTAGATCATTCTGGCAATTTTTTCAGAGGAGATTTATATATCACTTGTTCATATTGACTTCAATGCAGTTTGATTTTAAGTCCACTATATAGAAATTACTTTAAAAAGTGAGTATTATCATTAAAGAAATAAAAATCTGAAAAGCTTCAAATAGTTAAAGTCGACTTTTCCAAAGATTAATTGGAGAAGTTTTCCTTCTCCCAAAATATCTTCAGACCCAGAGATTGAGCCCAGGTCTCCTGCACTGCAGGGAGATTCTTTATCATCAGAGCCACCAGGGAAGCTATTAATCATAAAATATAAGATCAAATTGATGTCACATGCATACTTTCTACTTTAAAAACAGAGATGAATCTAGTACTCATCTTTAATATGAATTCTCATATATTTCTGCAGAGATATGGTTCACAGTAGTTTTACAAGCTGAATAAAAACATTTTATTGTCCATCAATTTGACAAAGTCTCAGTGCAATTTTTAAAGTCTATTCTATGATTATATAAGAGATGCTACCAAGTCATTCAATGTTCTCTAGCCAGAATTTCACTATATGCATTCATGTTTGTGCTTGATATGGTGGTCATGAGTGAAGTCAAAGACTTCATACATGATAAAAGCTGTGGTACCATTGATATACTTTTGCATATTTGGGATGCATTTTCTATTTTCTTTTTTAATAATCTATTGGTATCATTGAAATTCATCACCATGACTGAATGAAGTGATATTTTATTAGCTGCCTATTTTTTGGTGGGGGGCGAGTTGGCGAGGGAGGGGAAGGGCGGGCCACTTCTCTTGGTCTTTCACTTATCTACTTTCATCCATCTTTGTTCTTTTGGCACGTGGGGCTGCGGCTCTTGTTGCAGTTTTAACTTCAAATTTATGACATTTTATTATTGTGGAAACCTTTAAGAGATAAATAAATTAACAGAGGGTAATTTATAAGTAAATTGCTGTGAAATTTAGATAAAACAATCCAATTCCTTAAGGCAGAATGGCAGTTGTACAATTAAAATAGCTCCTAATTCCTAATCTTTACAATAGGTAATTCATTAGAAAGCAAGAAAGCAAACAAATAAAACTACAAATAGATTTCTAGATCATTCTGGCAATTTTTTCAGAGGAGATTTATATATCACTTGTTCATATTGACTTCAATGCAGTTTGATTTTAAGTCCACTATATAGAAATTACTTTAAAAAGTGAGTATTATCATTAAAGAAATAAAAATCTGAAAAGCTTCAAATAGTTAAAGTCGACTTTTCCAAAGATTAATTGGAGAAGTTTTCCCTTCTCCAAGATATCTTCAGACCCAGAGATTGAGCCCAGGTCTCCTGCACTGCAGGGAGATTCTTTATCATCAGAGCCACCAGGGAAGCTATTAATCATAAAATATAAGATCAAATTGATGTCACATGCATACTTTCTACTTTAAAAACAGAGATGAATCTAGTACTCATCTTTAATATGAATTCTCATATATTTCTGCAGAGATATGGTTCACAGTAGTTTTACAAGCTGAATAAAAACATTTTATTGTCCATCAATTTGACAAAGTCTCAGTGCAATTTTTAAAGTCTATTCTATGATTATATAAGAGATGCTACCAAGTCATTCAATGTTCTCTAGCCAGAATTTCACTATATGCATTCATGTTTGTGCTTGATATGGTGGTCATGAGTGAAGTCAAAGACTTCATACATGATAAAAGCTGTGGTACCATTGATATACTTTTGCATATTTGGGATGCATTTTCTATTTTCTTTTTTAATAATCTATTGGTATCATTGAAATTCATCACCATGACTGAATGAAGTGATATTTTATTAGCTGCCTATTTTTTGGTGGGGGGCGAGTTGGCGAGGGAGGGGAAGGGCGGGCCACTTCTCTTGGTCTTTCACTTATCTACTTTCATCCATCTTTGTTCTTTTGGCACGTGTGGGCCTCCCATCGCAGCGGCCTCTGTTGTTGCAGAGTACCAGTTCTGGGCGCATGCGCTCCAGAGCTCTGGCTCGATAATTGGACGCATTGGTCCAGCCGCTCCGCGGCACGTGGGATCTTCCAAGCCAGGGATCAAACCAGCGCCCCTTGCACTGCAAAGCAGTGTCCTTACCCACTGGACCACCAGGGAAGCCCCCTTAGCTGCCTATTTAAAATCAGTGTGTAAGTATAATGTGCAAAATACAGATTTTTCTTAAAATAAATGTGTGTGGTTTCATGCAGAGATTAATTACTACATGAATTATTATGTACTTCGTCATATAGGTTTGTACTCTTGCAGTGTTCTAAGGTCATAATAGGCAACCCTTTATTTTTGACATTTCAGATAAAAATCAGTGACTCATAGGTAGTGATTTCAAACTTAAAGCTACATTTACTCATAGAAATAAGGTTGAAAATGTGAGACGTTGCCAGGCCATCACAAAAATATATTATTTTTAAGCCTTTAATGAACATGATACACATTATACTTTCAGGACCATTTAAACTATAATTTATCATAGTTCAACAACAGTGCTTATTATTTATCTTCCTCATTTTAATAAGGATATATGATAGCAAAAATACTTTGAAATGAAAATCAGAATACTATCATGTGTTACAAATCCTTGGTGGATTCTCTATTAGAGATTTAGTGAATTTACATTTGAGTGACAGAGTTGATATGTATCCCAATAGTTGATATGTTGATGTGAACAATTTCTTTTTAAACAATGACATTTTAAGGTCCAAATTTTTGTATTTCTACAGAACTATTAGGTGCTGTATATATAACACTACTTCAAAATTTTTTGTAAATGAATAATGAAAAGAAAATCAGTCAATTATTTAATTAAAATGTGTCAGGTTTCTGTTGGACGCATGCTTGTTTATGTGTTCATTTGTGCCCAACTCTCCCATGTATTGTAGCCTGCCAGTTGTTTATAGTATCATTGAAATTCATCACCATGACTGAATGAAGTGATATTTTATTAGCTGCCTATTTTTGGTTGGGGGCGAGTTGGCGAGGGAGGGGAAGGGCGGGCCACTTCTCTTGGTCTTTCACTTATCTACTTTCATCCATCTTTGTTCTTTTGGCACGTGTGGGCCTCCCATCGCAGCGGCCTCTGTTGTTGCAGAGTACCAGTTCTGGGCGCATGCGCTCCAGAGCTCTGGCTCGATAATTGGACGCATTGGTCCAGCCGCTCCGCGGCACGTGGGATCTTCCAAGCCAGGGATCAAACCGGCGCCCCTTGCACTGCAAGGCAGTGTCCTTACCCACTGGACCACCAGGGAAGCCCCCTTAGCTGCCTATTTAAAATCAGTGTGTAAGTATAATGTGCAAAATACAGATTTTTCTTAAAATAAATGTGTGTGGTTTCATGCAGAGATTAATTACTACATGAATTATTATGTACTTCGTCATATAGGTTTGTACTCTTGCAGTGTTCTAAGGTCATAATAGGCAACCCTTTATTTTTGACATTTCAGATAAAAATCAGTGACTCATAGGTAGTGATTTCAAACTTAAAGCTACATTTACTCATAGAAATAAGGTTGAAAATGTGAGACGTTGCCAGGCCATCACAAAAATATATTATTTTAAGCCTTTAATGAACATGATACACATTATACTTTCAGGACCATTTAAACTATAATTTATCATAGTTCAACAACAGTGCTTATTATTTATCTTCCTCATTTTAATAAGGATATATGATAGCAAAAATACTTTGAAATGAAAATCAGAATACTATCATGTGTTACAAATCCTTGGTGGATTCTCTATTAGAGATTTAGTGAATTTACATTTGAGTGACAGAGTTGATATGTATCCCAATAGTTGATATGTTGATGTGAACAATTTCTTTTTAAACAATGACATTTTAAGGTCCAAATTTTTGTATTTCTACAGAACTATTAGGTGCTGTATATATAACACTACTTCAAAATTTTTTGTAAATGAATAATGAAAAGAAAATCAGTCAATTATTTAATTAAAATGTGTCAGGTTTCTGTTGGACGCATGCTTGTTTATGTGTTCATTTGTGCCCAACTCTCCCATGTATTGTAGCCTGCCAGTTGTTTATAGTTTATCACCAAATTGGTATAGATGGCTGACAAATCTATCCTTTAATTTTCATCTTGTGTTTTAATATATCCACTCAGTTTTCATTCACATACTGTTTATATATTAATACTTACAAACTTTTTCTCACTCCCTTCCTTAAGTATCATTGTCTGACTTGTCTTTTTGGTTAAGAACCTGAGGTATCAAAGATACCTCTTCACTATAACCTTAATGACTATAAATTAAAGTAGTGACTAAAAGCACTGACCAAAAGCAGTGACTTAATTCATCTTCCTTATGCATGAAAAAGGTCTCATGTGCATTCTGTCAATTTCCATTCTGGCTGTTACCTTCACTGATTATTGACCCTACTATTTAGGGCTTCCCTCTTGGTTCCGTGGTAAAGAACCCACCTGCAAAGCTAGGAGATGAAAGAGTCTCAGGCTCAAACCATGGTTCAGGAAGATCCCTGGAGAAGGGTGTGGCAACCCACTCCAATATTCTTGCCTGGGAAGTCTGATGGGCTACTGATTTCCCAGATTTTGCATTCCATGGGGTTGCAAGAGTCAGACACAACTGAAGCAAAGGAGCACATGCTACTACTTAATGTCATCTTCTACTCACCTGTGACCCATACGTGATGCAGCACCACAAGTGTCTGACCAGTCCCTCCCATCCCAGTGACCCCGTGCCAAGTACAATCTACCAAAGCACACAGTGGCCCTGGTCAACTTGGCTCTTTTTCATCTACACTGACATACTGGTAGTTTGGTTTTTAAATCTATTTTGTCATAAATGTGGACTTCTCTCCAGCCTTCTGGGCTATAATTTTACTACATAGATTTTCTCCCTCCTTTTCTTGAAAAATTTATGATGCTTTACTTATCATCATATAGAGCATTTCATTCAACGTTCTACTTGTCTTTTCCATTTTCCTGTTTATTACTATATTTATTATTTTCTCCTTCTATGTTTTATCAATTTTAGTACATTCTATACCTTCCAATTTCTTTTTTAAACACATATATTTGAAATGTAAAGAAGTCATTCACTACTGTTCCCTCTTTCCATAGTCAATTCTGGGGTAGTCCTGCCTCTAGTTTGGTTATACAACTTTCAAGTTCTTTTCAGTAGGAGTTTAATGAAATGTGATATACACGTGTAATGCTTCTCAAATTGAAAGGGCTTGTTTTTTTCATTCCCTGAGTTAAGCCTTTAACACATACTTCACAAAGCCCACATGCATTTTGAGCTATGTTGTGTGTCATTTTATCAAGATGTGTTCAGTACTATCAATTTTACTGCTTTTATTAGGATGCATCATAAATGATTCATGGGCATGTGAAGTACCAACCTTTAAAACAATGATTTGTTATTTTCTGTAGAAGTGAGTCTATTATTGATTCATGACTTCCCAAGAGAAAGATGATGGAAATTGATCCAACCTCATTTATAATACAACTCTGAAAAACACCAAAGATTCTCTTTATAGTTTAGCAATTTACAAAATAAAATACTTATCTGTACTTGGGGAGAAGAAAACGTAGTCGACAGAATTGTGAGGGGTAGTTTTTAAAAAATTTTGATTGTATCTGGTCACTACAAATCCTCATTTTCTTATTTTTGTTTTCATGTAGCTCAGATGACTGAGATTACCTCAAATGATTATATCATTGATTGTTGCATGAGGTTCTGGAAATTTACATTGATTTTTTTCTATGCTAAAAATTTTGCCATTAATAACAAGTAGTTTTATACTCTAAGCATTTTCAGAAAGGTCAATATAATTCATTTCATTTGAGAATCGTATAACAATATATGGTTGTGGTGGTGTTGTTGAGTCGCTCAGTCATGCTCAACTCTTTGCATCCCCATGGACTACAGCATACAAGGCTTCCCTGTCTTTCCCATCTCCCGGAGTTTGCTGAAGCTCATGTCTATTAAGTCAGTGATGCTATCCAACCATTTTGTCTTCTGTCATCCCCTTTCCCTCCTGCCTTCAATCCTTCCCAGCATCAAGGTCTTTTCTAGTGGTATAAATATCATGATCATACATATATTGAAATGTAAAGAATTTTTTCTTTTTTCCACTTATTTTTTTTTTGAATGTCATTCACTACTGTTCCTCTTTCCATAGTCAATTCTGGGGTAGTCCTGCCTCTAGTTTGGTTATACAACTTTCAAGTTCTTTTCAGTAGGAGTTTAATGAAATGTGATATACACGTGTAATGCTTCTCAAATTGAAAGGGCTTGTTTTTTTTCATTCCCTGAGTTAAGCCTTTAACACATACTTCACAAAGCCCACATGCATTTTGAGCTATGTTGTGTGTCATTTTATCAAGATGTGTTCAGTACTATCAATTTTACTGCTTTTATTAGGATGCATCATAAATGATTCATGGGCATGTGAAGTACCAACCTTTAAAACAATGATTTGTTATTTTCTGTAGAAGTGAGTCTATTATTGATTCATGACTTCCCAAGAGAAAGATGATGGAAATTGATCCAACCTCATTTATAATACAACTCTGAAAAACACCAAAGATTCTCTTTATAGTTTAGCAATTTACAAAATAAAATACTTATCTGTACTTGGGGAGAAGAAAACGTAGTCGACAGAATTGTGAGGGGTAGTTTTTAAAAAATTTTGATTGTATCTGGTCACTACAAATCCTCATTTTCTTATTTTTGTTTTCATGTAGCTCAGATGACTGAGATTACCTCAAATGATTATATCATTGATTGTTGCATGAGGTTCTGGAAATTTACATTGATTTTTTTCTATGCTAAAAATTTTGCCATTAATAACAAGTAGTTTTATACTCTAAGCATTTTCAGAAAGGTCAATATAATTCATTTCATTTGAGAATCGTATAACAATATATGGTTGTGGTGGTGTTGTTGAGTCGCTCAGTCATGCTCAACTCTTTGCATCCCCATGGACTACAGCATACAAGGCTTCCCTGTCTTTCCCATCTCCCGGAGTTTGCTGAAGCTCATGTCTATTAAGTCAGTGATGCTATCCAACCATTTTGTCTTCTGTCATCCCCTTTCCCTCCTGCCTTCAATCCTTCCCAGCATCAAGGTCTTTTCTAGTGGTATAAATATCATGATCATACATATATGGAGAATGAGTTTATACTAAGTTCAGAGTTGAACATTGCATATCTAATTAGAAGAAGATCCATAATTTAAATGTAGGGTCTTTATGAAATGGTTATCTTTCTTCTGTGTTAGGTATATTACTTTAAGAACTTAAATTAATCTTGGATGTAAAAAAATACATATATTATAATAAATTTCTTAGATAATGTGAAAGTATTTGCAAAATAAAAGAAATGCTCAATATCTATAACTATTGAAGTCAGAGTATGCAAATCAATCTTTCTGCATAGAGTTTAATATATCTTCTTACATAATTATTTGTTAATTCAAGGAACTGGCTATCTGTTATTTTCTGGGACTATACTAAGCATTAGTATTTTTTTAAAAAATGCTGACTGGCTAATAGTCTCAAGAAGTTCATCATATTAAGTAGCGGGAAGTTTCTTTTGGAAGAGGATGTAGGCTAAAATAGTGCATTAAGTTTATCTATCTCAGACGGCATTTCAATAATACCAAGAAATGTCTCTTATAAACTAAAATAGCACAGATTTTGGCTCATTAAGGTGATTCATAGAATGGACCTTTGAAAACAATAGAAGATACTTTTAGTTTGGTATGGAGAATAACTCCTTGCAGACGGATTGAACTTGCTGAACCATTCCAGGTCCTATCTGATGAATTCTTATTTGCATTCCAGTACCTTGGCAACTGGGACAGCATTCTGCAACTCCTTTCTTACCACCTCGGCCTTCACATTTGTCACAAATCACATTCTTTTGCGGAGCTAATTTTCTTGTTGCACCATTATATAAATCTTCTAAGCTTACTGTAAGTTGATACACACCATTTTTACCTCTCCTCTCTCTCTGCATCCTGCCTCCTCCTCATCAAATATGTCCAAAGGAAAGCCCAAACCACCACCAGTTCCACCTTCTTTAGTTGTCTGTTCTCCTCCTTTGTCATATAATTCCCTTTTCTTTTCATCAGAGAACACTTTGTAAGCTTGAGAAATCTGTTTAAATTTCTCGCCTTCATTTGGATTCTCATCAGGGTGGTATTTCAAGGCCAGTTTCCTATAAGCCTTTTTCAATTCTTCTTGGGTGGCATTGGGTTTGATCCCCAAAACATCATAGTAACTGGTTTCTTTCATCATTTTCCACCGAGAATCTGGTGAGCGGACCACATGCTCTGATGGGGAGCAGGAAAGAGCTGCTGGGCGCAGCTTGGGCAGCCACTGCTCCTCTGCCTTTCACCGAGCATTCTGGAAAGTTCTGCTTAATTTTTGTATCATACAAATATGTAAGATATTTTCCCTGGTAAACTGGTATTATGAATTCATTGCATGTACTGTAGCGACCCTTTGTTTTGACACTCAGTGATTTGGGCTTTCAAGGAATCTTTTATGGAATGTGCTAAGTCCCAGTCCTGAACATTACACTGTTAGACTCAATTGAAACTTACTCATATATGATCACACTGCAGTTTCTGAAAACTTTTGCCAATAGCATTCTCACTTTGTGTTCTGATGAGAATCAGAGTTATTTCCATGGTTGCCAGCATAACATCTAATACAAAAAACTGGCTTCTGTTGAAAAGTTATTTCCAAACTTACTTAACTTCAGAGCCCACAGAAACACATGCTACTGCCTTGGGAAATGAAGTATAGACGTATGTTTCTCCTGATCTATGCAAATCTGGGGCATAGCTTTCAGCTCTTTAGGTAATGCATAATTAAATGATTGCTTAGTCTTGAGCAATTGAGTGTATTCTTGAAATAGTTTATATTCTTGAAATAGTTTATATACATCATAAGACTTAGTACTAGAAGCAGATAATAATAGTAAGAAAAAGATCCAACTTCATACTAATGTTTAAAAAAAATGAAATGATCTTGAATATTTTAGCACTGTGCATAGGGTAATTTAAAACATGACTAGCTCAGGATATGCTTATAGCAATATGTTATACTGTATTCTGATAGAATTTAACTTTACTTAGTCTCAGAAATTATGCAAGAACATTGTAATATGAGATTTGCCCTAGAGATGGGATTAATCCTGTTTGAAATTATTCCAGAAAACTTCATGCAAGGGATATTAGTTCCTGGTAACAGTCTTGTTTGAGAAGGAAAAATCTGTCTTCTGAAGCCTAAAGCCTATGGAGCTTTGCAGTCCTGCCAGCCAGAGAATGAATTAGCTAGAATCATTTTAATTACTTACTACCATTCCTTTGAAATTTATATTCTTCTAGTTCTACCTGGTCAGTATTTCTTGCAAATATTCTCAAATATTTGTACACATTTACCACCTCACAAGTTTGTATTTCTTGAATCTTCTGAAAAGTTTCTCCTACCTAAAGTGCATCTTCAATATTGAAATAAAACCCTTCTAAAGTAAATATTTTCAAAAACCTTCACTGACTCTGTATACAGTTCAAGTCATAGCTTTTACTATGAGATCAAAACTGCTCAGCTCTAATGTCAACTATCTGCTCTTCATTTAAACTATGGTTCAACCCAACACAAATTCTATTTATGGTATGTAAAAGATAAGTTCTTACCTTAATAACTGATTCATTTTGTTTCCTCATGCATGAACAACATCTCTGTGATTTAAATTTGTTTCTTAAAATATTGCTACTAGTTTGGTGGCTCAGTGGTAAAGAATCCTCCTGCCAAGCAGGAGACACAGAAGATATAGGTTTGATCCTTGGCTTAGGAAGAACCCTTGGATAAGAAAATGGCAACCCATGCTAGTATTCTTGCCTGAAGAAACCCATGGACATAGGAGCCAGAAAGGCAATAGTCCATGGGATCATAAAAGAGTCAGACACGAATTTAGTAACTAAGCAACAACAAACTAGATTATTACTTGGCATCTTACATATTATTTTGTCATTCTCTTTTTTTGATAACTAGCAAAATAATCTTCTCTTGCTAAATATTTTTTTTGAGCTTTTATTTTGGGGGGGGCACTCTTTTGTTGGTTTTCCATTCATTTATTCTCATCCATCCCTACCCCTTGGTCTGCATGGGCCTCATGTAACAGTGGCCTCTCTCATCACAGAGCACCAGCTCTGGGTGCATGCGCTCCAGAGCACTGGCTTATGAATGGACACGCTGGTCCAGTTACTCTGTGGCACATGGGATCTTCCTGGGCCAGAGATCGAACCAGTGTCCCTTGCACTGATAGGTGGACTCTTTACCCACTGGACCACCAGGGAAGCCCTAAATGTTTGTTAATTAAAATATAATCATTGATACATAATTTTAAATATACACATTGAATATAATTATTGAATGTAATTTTTCAAGAATGACAGTTATATTATTAAGGAAATATGTTATATCATCAAATGAGTTTTTAAACGTTGAGACAATAATTTTAATCACTCAAATGTTTTCAATTTTTTTATAAGTAAAGTTTTCTTTCATTAGATGCCATACATTTGTTAGAAAAATCATTTAAAAGGTCAGTTACCATTAAACTTTAAATGAAAATAAACTTTAATATATAAGAAATAAAATGTAAAGTGATACTTTGTTTCCAACTATAATATTAGCTCAGATATTCAAAGGACTGATTTTAAGAAATTCTTCCACAGTGTAAGTTAGTACTACTTTTGCCATTGATAGCTAAACTATGAGATCAAAACTGCTCAGCTCTAATGTCAACTATCTGCTCTTCATTTAAACTATGGTTCAACCCAACACAAATTCTATTTATGGTATGTAAAAGATAAGTTCTTACCTTAATAACTGATTCATTTTGTTTCCTCATGCATGAACAACATCTCTGTGATTTAAATTTGTTTCTTAAAATATTGCTACTAGTTTGGTGGCTCAGTGGTAAAGAATCCTCCTGCCAAGCAGGAGACACAGAAGATATAGGTTTGATCCTTGGCTTAGGAAGAACCCTTGGATAAGAAAATGGCAACCCATGCTAGTATTCTTGCCTGAAGAAACCCATGGACATAGGAGCCAGAAAGGCAATAGTCCATGGGATCATAAAAGAGTCAGACACGAATTTAGTAACTAAGCAACAACAAACTAGATTATTACTTGGCATCTTACATATTATTTTGTCATTCTCTTTTTTTGATAACTAGCAAAATAATCTTCTCTTGCTAAATATTTTTTTTGAGCTTTTATTTTGGGGGGGGCACTCTTTTGTTGGTTTTCCATTCATTTATTCTCATCCATCCCTACCCCTTGGTCTGCATGGGCCTCATGTAACAGTGGCCTCTCTCATCACAGAGCACCAGCTCTGGGTGCATGCGCCCCAGAGCACTGGCTTATGAATGGACACGCTGGTCCAGTTACTCTGTGGCACATGGGATCTTCCTGGGCCAGAGATCGAACCAGTGTCCCTTGCACTGATAGGTGGACTCTTTACCCACTGGACCACCAGGGAAGCCCTAAATGTTTGTTAATTAAAATATAATCATTGATACATAATTTTAAATATACACATTGAATATAATTATTGAATGTAATTTTTCAAGAATGACAGTTATATTATTAAGGAAATATGTTATATCATCAAATGAGTTTTTAAACGTTGAGACAATAATTTTAATCACTCAAATGTTTTCAATTTTTTTATAAGTAAAGTTTTCTTTCATTAGATGCCATACATTTGTTAGAAAAATCATTTAAAAGGTCAGTTACCATTAAACTTTAAATGAAAATAAACTTTAATATATAAGAAATAAAATGTAAAGTGATACTTTGTTTCCAACTATAATATTAGCTCAGATATTCAAAGGACTGATTTTAAGAAATTCTTCCACAGTGTAAGTTAGTACTACTTTTGCCATTGATAGCTAAACTGTGAGATTTTCTTACTTATGAAGAGAGATGTTATAGGAAAATAGAACAGAAAAAGCTTTCTATTTTCAACACCGTAGTGTTTTGTAATGAAAATAAAATACATTAGAAGAATATAACATACCAGGATTTTGCTACTGTACATTTCTGACACCTATTGGCTGGAATGTAGTTAAAAGCTACTGTGTGGCTTTGACTTGACATAGAAGAATAAAAAGGGGTGTTGTGACTTCTCAGGCTTAAATGAAGAAAATTATGGCCATTAGTCGGTCTATAGAAAGGATTTAAACAAGGCAAGGCAGAGATAATGGATCATCATTTGGAAGTAGCTAAATAGGTAAATATAAACAATTTATCCTGATTATCATGGTTTAATATTTTTATGTATAGGTAATCATTTTCCATTCCAAAGGACATGAAGTTATTTGGATTTTGTGTGGACAGGAAGAAGTACAGGTTTGGGGAAACAATACCTTTATGGTTTGGAATGTTGAGTTTGGAGTCACATGGTCAGAAATCTGTTCTTACAAACCAACTGCCCAAATACACCCCAATGGTCATCAGTCCATGGAACACAATGACTGATCAGCTAACTCCTCGGAAATTAGGAGAAAAGGCTCAGAGGTCATGTGAAATCTCTAGAATTTGTCTTTTTTTTTGCTCTAGAACGTTTCTGGCTCTACAGTTTGGAGGTCAGAAGGGGAAGGGAGAAGTATAAAGTTTGTCTTCAAAATTCTGAACTAAGCAAAGTAACTGATCAAATGAAGTAACTCTTACATCACTAGGCAAGATTTTATCAGCCCCATAATTTTCCCTCCTCCATTAAAAAGAAAGTAATCAATTGAATATAACAAAAATACATTTACAATTCTACTGGCTACTAGTATCAGTATGATAGCCTTTTTCATAAAGGTAAGACTAGCAAAGCTTAGTGAAAACATACTCAACTGCCCAACACTTGAGGAATCAATGACTAAAATGAATGGGAATGGACAAGTTAAATTCAGATGACCATTAAATCTACTACTGTAGGCAAGAGTCCCTTAGAAGAAAGGGAGTAACGTTCATAGTCAAAAATAGTCTGAAATGCAGTACTTGGGTTCAGTCTCCAAAACAACAGAATGATCTTGTTCTATTTCCAAGGCAAACTATTCAACACAGTGATCCAAGTCTGTGCCCCAACTGCTAATGCTAAAGACACAGAAGTTGAACAACTTGTGAAGAACTACAAGACCTTCTAGAACTAACACCAAAAAAAGGTATCATTTCCATTATAGCAGATTGGAATGCAATAATGGTCAGTCAAGAGATGCCTGGAGTAACAGGTAAGTTAGGCCTTAGAATAAAAAATGAAGCAGGACAAAGGCTAACAGAGTTTTGCCAAGAGAACATTCTGGTCATAGCAAACACCCTGTTGCAACAACACAAGAGATGACTCTACTCATGGACATCACCAGATGGTCAATGCATAAATCAGATTGATTATGCTCTTTGCAGCCAAAGATGGAGAAGCTCTATACAGTCAGCAAAAACAAGACTGAGAGATGACTGTGGTTCATATCATCTGCTCCTTATTGTAAAATTCAGATTTAAATTGGAGAAATTAGGGAAAACCACCAAGCCATTCAAGTATGACCCAAATCAAATCCCATTTGATTATACCATGGAAGTAACAAATAGATTCAAGGCATAAGGTCTGATAGAGTACCAGAAGAACTACGAACTAAGATGCATAAGATTGTATAGGAGGCAGGGACCAAAACCATCTCAAAGAAAAAGTAATGCAAGAAGACAAAATGTTTGTCAGAGGAGGCCTTACAAACCACAGAAAAAAGAAGAGAAGCAAAAAGCAAAGGAGAAACAGAAAGATATACCCATCTAAGTACAGAGTTACAGAGAATAGCAAATAGAGATAAGAAAGCCTTCCTAAGTGGGCAATGCAAAGAAACAGAGGAAAACAATAGAATAGGAAAGATTAGAGATCTTTTCAAGAAAACTGGAGATACTGAGGGAACATTTCAGGCACAATGAGCATAATAAAGGAGAGAAATGTTAAGGACCAGACCGAAACAAAAGAGATTATGAAGAGATGGCAAGAATACACAGAGGAACTATGAAAAAAGATCTTAAGGACTCAGATAACCAAGATAATGTGGTCCCTCACCTAGAGCCAGACATACTGGGGTGTGAAGTTCAATGGGCCTTAAGAGGCAGTACTGTGAACAAAGCTGGTGGAGGTGACGGAATTCCAGCCAAGCTGTTTCAAAACCTAAAAGATGATGTTTTTAAAGTGGAAACAGTGGCAGAATTTATTTTCCTGGGTTTAAAAATCACTGAAGATGGTGACTGTAGCCAAGATATTAAAAGATGCTTACTCCTTGGAATAAAAGCTATGACAAATATAGACAGCATATTAGAAAGCAGAGATATCATTTTGCCAACAAACCTCTGTATGGTCAAAACTATTCTTTTTTCAGTAGTCATATACAGATATGAGAACTGAACTATAGAGAAGGCAGATCATCAAAGAATTGATGCTTGAAATGTGGTGTTCAAGAAGACTCTTGAGCATACCTTGGACTGCAAGATCAAACCAGTCAATCATAAAGGCAATCATCCCCAAATATTCACTGGAAGGACTGATGCTGAAGCAGAAACTCCAGTAATTTTCCCAGCTAATGTGAAGAGCGAACTCACTGGAAAAAATCCTGATGCTGGGAAAGACAGAAGGCAGAAGGAAAAGGGAATGACAGAGAATGAGATGGTTGAATGGTATCACCAATTCAATAGACATAAATTTGAGCAAGCTCCAGGACATGGTGAAAGACAGGGAAGCCTGGTGTGCTGCTGCCCGTGGAGTCACAAAGAGTTGGACACCACTTAGTGAATGAAAAACACAAGAGATTTCCATGTCCTAATTCCCCAAATCTGTGATTATATTATATGGCCAAATGGCCCCTGTAGATGTGATTAAGCTTATTGAAATTGGGAGATTATCCTGCATTATCTCATTCATTCTGTTGGAATCACATGGATTCTTAAGAGAGAGGCAACAGTTCAAGAATTGTAGGTAGGGAGGGCCGGAAAATGCTAAGCTACTGGCTCACAAGTGAAAGGGAAGCAGACTTTAGAAACTGATAAAGGCAAGAATACACAGAGGAACTATGAAAAAAGATCTTAAGGACTCAGATAACCAAGATAATGTGGTCCCTCACCTAGAGCCAGACATACTGGGGTGTGAAGTTCAATGGGCCTTAAGAGGCAGTACTGTGAACAAAGCTGGTGGAGGTGACGGAATTCCAGCCAAGCTGTTTCAAAACCTAAAAGATGATGTTTTTAAAGTGGAAACAGTGGCAGAATTTATTTTCCTGGGTTTAAAAATCACTGAAGATGGTGACTGTAGCCAAGATATTAAAAGATGCTTACTCCTTGGAATAAAAGCTATGACAAATATAGACAGCATATTAGAAAGCAGAGATATCATTTTGCCAACAAACCTCTGTATGGTCAAAACTATTCTTTTTTCAGTAGTCATATACAGATATGAGAACTGAACTATAGAGAAGGCAGATCATCAAAGAATTGATGCTTGAAATGTGGTGTTCAAGAAGACTCTTGAGCATACCTTGGACTGCAAGATCAAACCAGTCAATCATAAAGGCAATCATCCCCAAATATTCACTGGAAGGACTGATGCTGAAGCAGAAACTCCAGTAATTTTCCCAGCTAATGTGAAGAGCGAACTCACTGGAAAAAATCCTGATGCTGGGAAAGACAGAAGGCAGAAGGAAAAGGGAATGACAGAGAATGAGATGGTTGAATGGTATCACCAATTCAATAGACATAAATTTGAGCAAGCTCCAGGACATGGTGAAAGACAGGGAAGCCTGGTGTGCTGCTGCCCGTGGAGTCACAAAGAGTTGGACACCACTTAGTGAATGAAAAACACAAGAGATTTCCATGTCCTAATTCCCCAAATCTGTGATTATATTATATGGCCAAATGGCCCCTGTAGATGTGATTAAGCTTATTGAAATTGGGAGATTATCCTGCATTATCTCATTCATTCTGTTGGAATCACATGGATTCTTAAGAGAGAGGCAACAGTTCAAGAATTGTAGGTAGGGAGGGCCGGAAAATGCTAAGCTACTGGCTCACAAGTGAAAGGGAAGCAGACTTTAGAAACTGATAAAGGCAAGAAAAGAGATTTATTTTTCTCCCAGCAGCTCAGAAAGGAGTGCATATCTGAGAACACATTTTAGGCTTCTGACCTCCAAAATATTAAATGATATATCTGTATTGTTTTCAATTTAATTTTATTTTGTTCTTACAGAGTTTTGTTGTTTACAGCTCTATATAATGCCAAATCTATCACCAACATATATTTGATCCCTCTGACCTGAGCCCAACTCCCACTCCCCACCATCCCACTCTTCCAGGTTCTTGCCTAGCCCCCGTGAAAAATCCCTTAGTTCCACAGTGCATTCACAATGGTTATCTCTTTTACACAGGATGATGTAGGTTTCCAAGTTACTTTTTTCCAAACTTTTCACTCATTCTTCCCTCCCGCTAATGTCCATAGGTCTGTTCTCTGTGTCTGTTTCTCCATCACCGTTCTGCATGTGTATCTAGCACTAGCATCTTACTGGATACCATATATATGTGTTAGTATACTGTATTTGCCCTTTTCTTTTTTACTTCACTTTGTATAATCGGTTCTAGATTCATTGACCTCATTAGGACTGATCATTCTGCATTTATTTTTATGGCTGAGAAATATTCCATTGCATGTATCTACCATAGTTTCTTTATCCATTCATTTGTTGATGGGCATCTAGGTTGTTTCTATGTTCTAGCTATTGTATAGAGTGCTGCAGTGAACATTGGGGTACAGGTGTCTCTTTGAATTTTGAATTCATCAGAGTATAAGCCTAATAGTGGAATTGCTGGGTCATATGGTGTTTTTATTCTTAGATTTTTAAGGAATCTTCATACTGTCTTCCACAGTGATTGTACCAATTTACATTCCCACCAAAAATGCAAGACTGTTCCCTTTGCTCTGTACCCTCTCCAGCATTTATTATCTGTAAAAATTTTGATGATGACCATTCTGACTGGTGTGAGGTGATATCTCATTATAGTTTTAATTTGCATCTCTCTAATAATAATCAGTGTTGAACATTTTTTCATGCATTTTTTTGGTCACCTGTATGTCTTTAGAGAGATGTCTTTACAGGTCTTTTTCCCTTTTTTTTTTTTTGATTGGATTGTTTGTTTTTTCAGTGTTGAGTTGCCTGAGCTACCTGTACATTTTGGAAATTAGTTATTTGTTAGTTGTTTCATTTGCTATTATTTTTTCCTATTCTGTGGGTTGTTTGTTCACACTGTTTTTACTTTCTTTCACTGTACAAAATCTTTTAAGTTTCATAAGGTCCCACATGTTTCTTTTGTTTTTATTCTGATATTCTAGAGGGTGGATTTTAGAAGTTCTTGCTTTGATTTATGTCCTTGAGTGTTTTGCCTATATTCTCCTCTAAGAGTTTTATAGTTTCTGGTCTTACATTTAGGTCTTTAATTCATTTTGAGTCGATCTTTGTGTATGGTGTCAGGGAATGTTGCAACTTCATTTTTTTTTGCATGTAGCTGTCCAATTTTCCCAGCACCATTTGTTGAAGAAGCTTTGTCCCATTTTATATTTTTTTCCTCCTTTGTCAAAAATAAGGCACCCATAGGTGTGTGAGTTTATCTCTGGGTTCTCTATCTTGTTCCATTGGTCAATATTTCTGTTTTTGAGCCAGTACCATACATTTTGAGGACTATTGCTTTGTAGTATAGTCTGAAGTTAGGGAGGCTAATCACTCTAGCTCCATTCTTCTTTCTCGGGAATGCTTTGGCTATTCAGAGTCTTTTGTGTTTCCATATGAACTGTGCTAATTTTTGGTCTAGTTCTGTGAAGAATGTCTTTGGTACTTTCATAGGGATTGCATTGAATCTGTAGATAATATTTGGCAGTATGGTCATTTTCACTAGGTTGATCCTTCTGATCCAGGAACATGGAATATCCGTTCATCTTTTTATGTCTTTGATGTCTTTCATTAATGTCTCATAATTTTCTGTGTACAGTTCTTTTGTTTCTTTGGGTATGTTTGTTGCTAGAAATTTTATTTTTTCGGTTGCAGTGGTGAATGAGATTGCATCTTTTATTTCTCTTTCTGATTTTTCATTATTTGTATATAGGAATGTGAGCGATTTCTGCATATTGATTTTGTATTCTGAAACTTTGCTAAATTTGTTGATTAGCTCCAGTAGCTTTCTAATAGAGTTTAAGGGGTTCTACATATAGTATCATGTTGTCTGCAAATAGTTTTCCTTCCTGTTGTCCAATATGGATTTCTTTTATTATTTTTCTTCTCTTATTGCTGTTGCTAGAATTTCCAGGATTATGTTGAATAATAGTGGTGAAAGTGGACATTCCTGTCTTGTTCCTGATCTTAGATGGAAGGTTTTCAGTTTTGCACCATTGAGAATAATGTTCACTGTGTGCTTTTCATACATGACTTGCAGTTTGTTGAGGTAGGTTCTGTCTATGCCCATTTTTTGAAGAATTTTTTTTATCATAAATGGGTGTTGGATTTTTTTAAAAAAATTTTTTTTTCCTGGCCACTTCTATTGGTCTTTGATTTATCTATTTTCATCCATCTTTGCTCTTCGGCCCATGTGGGCCTCCCATCGTGGTGGCCTCTGTTGTCGCAGAGCACCGGCTCTGGGCGCATGCCCTCCAGAGCTCCGGCTCAGTAGTTGGACACATGGGTCCAGCTGTTCCGCAGCACATGGGATCTTCCCAGGCCAGGGATCAAACTGGCACACCTTGCCCTGCAAGGCGGTGTCCTTACCCACTGGACCACCAGGGAAGCCCGGGTGTTGGATTTTGTAAAAGGCTTTTTCTGCATCTATTGAGATTATCATGTGATTTTTGTCTCTCAGTTTGTTGATATGGTGTATCACATGGATTGATTTGCGGATATTGAAGAATCCTTGCATGCTTGGGATAAATCCAACTTGATCATAATGTATGAGTTTTTGGATGTGTGATTGAATTCTGTTTGCTACAATATTGTTGAGGATTTTTTCATCTACGTTCATCAGTGATATTGGCCTATAATTTTCTTTTCTTCTGCTGTCATTGACTCGTTTTGGGATCAGAATGATGGTGACCTCATAGAATGTGTTTGCAAGTGTTCCTTCTTTTGCAGTTTTTTGAAAGACTTTCAGAAGTATAGGCGTTAGCTCTTCTTTAAATATTTTGTAAATTCACCTGTGAAGCCATCTGGCCCTGGATGTTTATTTTTGGTTAGATTTTGTATTCTGAAACTTTGCTAAATTTGTTGATTAGCTCCAGTAGCTTTCTAATAGAGTTTAAGGGGTTCTACATATAGTATCATGTTGTCTGCAAATAGTTTTCCTTCCTGTTGTCCAATATGGATTTCTTTTATTATTTTTCTTCTCTTATTGCTGTTGCTAGAATTTCCAGGATTATGTTGAATAATAGTGGTGAAAGTGGACATTCCTGTCTTGTTCCTGATCTTAGATGGAAGGTTTTCAGTTTTGCACCATTGAGAATAATGTTCACTGTGTGCTTTTCATACATGACTTGCAGTTTGTTGAGGTAGGTTCTGTCTATGCCCATTTTTTGAAGAATTTTTTTTATCATAAATGGGTGTTGGATTTTTTAAAAAAAATTTTTTTTTCCTGGCCACTTCTATTGGTCTTTGATTTATCTATTTTCATCCATCTTTGCTCTTCGGCCCATGTGGGCCTCCCATCGTGGTGGCCTCTGTTGTCGCAGAGCACCGGCTCTGGGCGCATGCCCTCCAGAGCTCCGGCTCAGTAGTTGGACACATGGGTCCAGCTGTTCCGCAGCACATGGGATCTTCCCAGGCCAGGGATCAAACTGGCACACCTTGCCCTGCAAGGCGGTGTCCTTACCCACTGGACCACCAGGGAAGCCCGGGTGTTGGATTTTGTAAAAGGCTTTTTCTGCATCTATTGAGATTATCATGTGATTTTTGTCTCTCAGTTTGTTGATATGGTGTATCACATGGATTGATTTGCGGATATTGAAGAATCCTTGCATGCTTGGGATAAATCCAACTTGATCATAATGTATGAGTTTTTGGATGTGTGATTGAATTCTGTTTGCTACAATATTGTTGAGGATTTTTTCATCTACGTTCATCAGTGATATTGGCCTATAATTTTCTTTTCTTCTGCTGTCATTGACTCGTTTTGGGATCAGAATGATGGTGACCTCATAGAATGTGTTTGCAAGTGTTCCTTCTTTTGCAGTTTTTTGAAAGACTTTCAGAAGTATAGGCGTTAGCTCTTCTTTAAATATTTTGTAAATTCACCTGTGAAGCCATCTGGCCCTGGATGTTTATTTTTGGTTAGATTTTTGATCATGAATTTGCTTTCTGAGCTTGTGATTGATTTGTTCATAATTTCTATTTCATCCTGATTCAGTCTTCGAAGATTTAACTTCTCTAAGAAATTGTCCATTTCTGTGGGGTTGTCCAGTTTGTCGCCATATAGTTGTTCATAATAGTCTCATAATCCTTTGGATTTCTGCATTATCTGTTGTAATCTCGCCTTTTTCAGTTTTGATTTTTTTGATGTGGTTCTTCTCTCTTTTTTTCTTGATGAATCTGGCCAGTGGTTTGTCGATTTTGTTTATCTTTTCAAAGAACCAGCGTTTCATTTAATTTATCTTTGTTATTGTTTCTTTCATTTCTTTTTCATTTATCTCTAATCTGATCTTTATGATTTCTTTTCTTCTGTGAACTTTGGGGTTTCTTTGTTCTTATTTTCCCAGTTTTTTTAAGTGAAGAGTTGGGTCCTCTTTTTGAAGTTTTTCTTGTTTCTTGATGTTGGATTGTACTGCTATAAACTTCCCTCTTAGAACTGCTTTCGTGGTGTCCCATAGGTTTTGCACTGTCGTGTGTTCATTGTCATTTTCTTCTACGAACTTTTTCTTTTTCCTTTGATTTGCTCTGTAATCAGTTTGATTTTTGGGTATGTGTTGTTTAATCTCCATGTGTTTGTGTTTTTAGTGTTTTTTTTTTTCCCCCCTTGTAGTTGATATCTAGTCTCATAGCATTTTGATTAGAGAAGATGGTTTATATAATTTTAATTCTCTTGCATTTACTGAGGCTTTATTTGTGGCCCAAGATGTGGTCTATCCTGGAAAATATTCCGTGTGCTCTTGAGAAGTGTATTCTTCTGTTTTGGGGTAGAAGGTCCTAGAGATATCGGTGAGGTCCATCTCTTCTAGTGTGGCATTTAAGGCTTGTGCTTCTTCATTAATTTTCTGTTTTGTCTCCTATTCTTATTTTGACTTCAGAATGTATAGGCCGATGTTTACCTCATAGAATGTGTTTGCAAGTGTTCCTTCTTTTGCAGTTTTTTGAAAGACTTTCAGAAGTATAGGCGTTAGCTCTTCTTTAAATATTTTGTAAATTCACCTGTGAAGCCATCTGGCCCTGGATGTTTATTTTTGGTTAGATTTTTGATCATGAATTTGCTTTCTGAGCTTGTGATTGATTTGTTCATAATTTCTATTTCATCCTGATTCAGTCTTCGAAGATTTAACTTCTCTAAGAAATTGTCCATTTCTGTGGGGTTGTCCAGTTTGTCGCCATATAGTTGTTCATAATAGTCTCATAATCCTTTGGATTTCTGCATTATCTGTTGTAATCTCGCCTTTTTCAGTTTTGATTTTTTTGATGTGGTTCTTCTCTCTTTTTTTCTTGATGAATCTGGCCAGTGGTTTGTCGATTTTGTTTATCTTTTCAAAGAACCAGCGTTTCATTTAATTTATCTTTGTTATTGTTTCTTTCATTTCTTTTTCATTTATCTCTAATCTGATCTTTATGATTTCTTTTCTTCTGTGAACTTTGGGGTTTCTTTGTTCTTATTTTCCCAGTTTTTTTAAGTGAAGAGTTGGGTCCTCTTTTTGAAGTTTTTCTTGTTTCTTGATGTTGGATTGTACTGCTATAAACTTCCGTCTTAGAACTGCTTTCGTGGTGTCCCATAGGTTTTGCACTGTCGTGTGTTCATTGTCATTTTCTTCTACGAACTTTTTCTTTTTCCTTTGATTTGCTCTGTAATCAGTTTGATTTTTGGGTATGTGTTGTTTAATCTCCATGTGTTTGTGTTTTTAGTGTTTTTTTTTTTCCCCCCTTGTAGTTGATATCTAGTCTCATAGCATTTTGATTAGAGAAGATGGTTTATATAATTTTAATTCTCTTGCATTTACTGAGGCTTTATTTGTGGCCCAAGATGTGGTCTATCCTGGAAAATATTCCGTGTGCTCTTGAGAAGTGTATTCTTCTGTTTTGGGGTAGAAGGTCCTAGAGATATCGGTGAGGTCCATCTCTTCTAGTGTGGCATTTAAGGCTTGTGCTTCTTCATTAATTTTCTGTTTTGTCTCCTATTATTATAGTGTTACTGTCAATTTCTTCTTTTAAGTCTGAAAGTGTTTGTCTTATGTATTGAGGTGTTCCTGTGTTGAGTGCATAGATACTTATGAATTTTATGTCTTCCTCTTGGATCAATACTTTGATCATTATGTAGTGTCCTGCCTTGTCTTTTATCATCTTTATTTTAAGATGTATTCTGTCTGATAAGAGATTTCTACTCCGGCTTTCTTTTGATTTCCATTTGCATGGACTATATATTTTCCAACCTCTCACTTTCAGTCTATAAGTGTCTTTAGCTCTGAAGTGGTTTTCTTGTAGGCAGCATATTTACGGGTCTTTTTTTTGCATCCATTCAGCCAATCTGTGTCTTTTGGTTGGGACATTTAGTCCATTTACATTTAAGGTAATTATTGATACAAATGATCCTATTGTCATCTTCTTAAGTGGTGTGATTGATTTGTTTTGTAGATCTTTTTCTTTTATATTTGTTGTCTATATAAGTCCCTTTAACACTTTTTGTAAAGCTGGTTTGGTGCTACTGAATTCTCTTAGTTTTTGCTTGTCTGTAAAGCTTTTGATTTCCCCATCAATTTGAATGAGATCTTTGCTGGGTAAAGTATTCTTGGTTGTAGATTTTTCTCTTTCAGCGTTTTAAATTTGTCTTTTCATTCTCTTCTGGCCTTCAGGGTTTCTGTTGAGAGGTCAGCAGTTAAACATATAAGATTTCCCTTGTATGTTACTTGTCGTTTGTCCCTTACTGCTTTAAGTATTCTGTCTTTGTGTTTAGTCTGTGTTAGCTTGATTAGTATGTATCTTGGCATGTTTTTCCTAGGGTTTATCCTGTAATGGACTCTTTGTGCTTCTTGGACTAGATTGACTATTTCCTTTTCCATGCTGGGAAGGTTTTCAACTCTAATCTCCTCAAAAATGTTTTCATATCTTGTCTTTTTCTCTTCTTTTTCTGGGACCATATTATTCAAATGTTGGTGCATTTGATATTATCCAAGAGGTCTCTGATTCTCCTCAGTTCTTTTTATTCTTTGTTCTTTTTTTCTGTTCTTCAGCTGTTGTTTCTACCATTCTATCTTCAAGCTCACTAATCCATTCTTCTGTCTCAGATACTCTACTATTGAGTCCTTTGATAGTATTTTTAAATTCAGTAGCTGAGTTGTTTGTCTCTATTTGTTGTTTTTTAATTTCTCACAGGTCTTTATCCAGTGCATCAATTCTCACTATTATTCTATTTTTGGAGTTTTGGATCATCATTATTATTGTTCTCGTGAATTCCTTCTCTAATAGTTTGTCTATATCTTCTTCAGTCATCTGGGTTTGTACGTTTCTAGTTTGTTCCTTCATGCTGTATTTCTCTCTGGTTTTATTATTGTTGTTGCTTTTGATTTTTTATGTTTGAATCTTGGAGTCAGTGTTTTCTCTCTGAGATTCCTGTGTTTTATCTTTGGCCAGGGTATGGAGATTCCATGTCTGATTTGTTATGTCATTCAGTGGTATTAGCCCATATATAAACTTATGAGGGACAAAAGGCACATCCCTGATAAACGGCAGTTGTAGAATCATGCCCCTATTATCAAACATAATAGAAAGACATATACATGCCTATCCATAACCAAATCCAGACAATCTAAAAAGGATAACGTACAGGAGATTATTCTGACAAATGATGCAACCAAAGCTGATACCCAGCTGTTAAGATCTAAGCTTATTAAAACATACCCTGGATAATAAAAGTTAGAACAAAATCCTGACTGGAGATTTGGTAATAAAAGCAATTATTCATTAGCAAATATAATGAAGAAGGGAAGGAGATGAATGGATAGATAATGAGGAGATATGGAATTGTGCTGCAGGGTCATGCAAGAATAGATAGAGAAGATTTGCATATTTTAAGATTTAGTATAGCAGGAAGAAAGCAGTAGAAAAATCAAGGAAAGGAATAGTTATAAAGAGAGTAGCTATAGATATAATTTATAACTGTTGAATCAAAGAGAGAGGAAACTGTGGTTAATTTTAAAAAAGGTAGAAAACAGGAAAAGGGCAGCAAATGAAAAGAAACACAAAACAAACAAAGCAAAAAAAAAAAAGAAAGAAAGAAAGAAACCTGTTTCAAGTTCTCAGTTGTGAGCTTATCTTCTCATCTGTGTGTGGATCATCTACTGGGCTTTGTTTTTGAAGCCTCCCTATAAGCTTTGAGTCTGTCTTATCAGGGGGAGGTTGTGGGGGTATAGCAGCTGCTCATATCTCAGGTTTCAGTGAGAGCCAGACTTCTTATTTGTTAGGGGATGGGGTCCTTGCAGAAATGGTTGCTCTAGTTTCTCCACTGTGTGTCTGTCCACATGCCAGGCTGCTCTCAGCACTCCATATGGTGTGCCAGTGTGTGGCTCACTGTATTGTTTTAAGTCACTAAATTTGTGGTATTTGCTTCAACAGCAGTAGGAAACTAACACAATGTGTCTAGAAATAGCCCATTTCAATTTCTTAAAAGTAGAATTGGTTACTCAGCTCTCTTTTTAGCCACAGAAAAGGACTTGGGTAGGGAAAAGAGTACAATAGAATGAACAAAGTAGCAGTCTTTTCCTCAGCAGCAAGAAGAGCAATGTGTTTGCAGTATATCTAAATATTACTGTTTATTTGAGAAGCAATTTCATTGTTTCAACTACTATTAAGAAAAATAGTACAGAATAAGAAGAAAACACAAGGAAGGTAGATGAATGCATAAATAATAATGGAGCATTAGGATACAAAGTAAAATGCCCATGAAGATTAGATAATTCTGGCCTTTTGATAGATACGTTAAGAACATTTCCAGCGGCTCCTCCAATTTCCCTCCCCCGATGCCAGCCTCAGGCCCTGAGTCTGCCTTTAGAGCCGTGAGCCCCGTGAGCCTCGTCTCTGAGCACCTCTGCTGGGTCCTGGCTTTCTTTCGGGGGCCTCTGAAAGCCAGACGTGTGGCTCTGTGCATAAAGAATCCACCTGCAATCTCGATGGGTGGAGCTAAGATAGCAGCATAGAAGGATGTGCACTCATCTCTCCTGCAAAATTGCCTGAATTGCAATGAGTTCCTGGGAAACCATCGACAAAAGGAGGTTGGATCTGATCACAGAGAGGATACCCCACATCAAAGAACAAAGGAGAAGCCGCATCAAGACAGTAGGAGGGATGCAATCGCACTTTTAATAGTCAAACCTCATACCCGCCAGAGAGGCTGGGTGGGCCAAAGGCACAAAGCCTGTTGCAGATCAAAACCCAGGAAAGGAGCATTGACACCCACAAGGGACTGAGCCAGAGCGGCTTTGGAGGGTCCAGGTGCCCCCTTGAGCTAGAAGTGCCCTTGAGCAGTCCTCAGAAGGACGGCACTCAGTTTCCTTTGGAGGAGGTTTCCATTAATCCGATCACAGAGTCGCCGAGGAGGACTGGAAAGTCTGTGTGCACTGTGATCCAGGAGAGGGGAATAGCAATCCTGCATGAGACTGAGCCAGACTCACCTCTGAGTAATCTGACGTCTCCCGCAGTGGTAGGGGTCGACGGTGGCCTGCAGCAGGGTCGGGGTCACTGCGGAAGTGGTTCCCATAGAGCGTGTGGGAATAAATCCTTTGTGAGACAGACGCCATTTCCCCTACTGTAGTTTGGCTGCTGGTCAAGTTACAGGGAGGGAATTTAGCTCCAACCAGCAAGAAAAGGGATTTGGATTAAGAAACTCCCAGGGTCAGCCTGGACGCGCCTTTTGGTTCTGGAATAGGCTGAAATAAACAAGCAGTCAAAGAGGTCTTCAGATCCAACCACTGCCAGAGGCAAGAAAAAGACTGATAATTCCTAAATAGTCAGCAAGAGACAGAAGAACATAAACACTATTTTCACGTTTTGTCTGAAGCTGGAGTTACTGCTGGACTTTAAAATTTCATTGTTTGTATTGTATTACTTTGTTTCAATTTTTTTTTCTCTTTTTTCAAACCCACTCAGTGCACCCCCCGCTTTTTTTTTTGGGGGGGGTGTTTGTGTTAGACTGGGTGTGTTCATTTCCTTCACTGAATTCTATTGAAGCTATTAATCTTATCAGTAAGACTCAATATATTCAAGTTTACATAATTTTTTTTTCTCTTTCCATTTAAACCACACATTTTATTTTGGTATAAACTTCTGGTTCCCCATTGGCCTTTTAAGGTTCTGTGGGGGTTTTGTTTGTTTTTATTATTTTTGCTTTGTTTTTCTGGGGGTTTTGTTTTTATTCAAAGGAGAAGCCGCATCAAGACAGTAGGAGGGATGCAATCGCACTTTTAATAGTCAAACCTCATACCCGCCAGAGAGGCTGGGTGGGCCAAAGGCACAAAGCCTGTTGCAGATCAAAACCCAGGAAAGGAGCATTGACACCCACAAGGGACTGAGCCAGAGCGGCTTTGGAGGGTCCAGGTGCCCCCTTGAGCTAGAAGTGCCCTTGAGCAGTCCTCAGAAGGACGGCACTCAGTTTCCTTTGGAGGAGGTTTCCATTAATCCGATCACAGAGTCGCCGAGGAGGACTGGAAAGTCTGTGTGCACTGTGATCCAGGAGAGGGGAATAGCAATCCTGCATGAGACTGAGCCAGACTCACCTCTGAGTAATCTGACGTCTCCCGCAGTGGTAGGGGTCGACGGTGGCCTGCAGCAGGGTCGGGGTCACTGCGGAAGTGGTTCCCATAGAGCGTGTGGGAATAAATCCTTTGTGAGACAGACGCCATTTCCCCTACTGTAGTTTGGCTGCTGGTCAAGTTACAGGGAGGGAATTTAGCTCCAACCAGCAAGAAAAGGGATTTGGATTAAGAAACTCCCAGGGTCAGCCTGGACGCGCCTTTTGGTTCTGGAATAGGCTGAAATAAACAAGCAGTCAAAGAGGTCTTCAGATCCAACCACTGCCAGAGGCAAGAAAAAGACTGATAATTCCTAAATAGTCAGCAAGAGACAGAAGAACATAAACACTATTTTCACGTTTTGTCTGAAGCTGGAGTTACTGCTGGACTTTAAAATTTCATTGTTTGTATTGTATTACTTTGTTTCAATTTTTTTTTCTCTTTTTTCAAACCCACTCAGTGCACCCCCCGCTTTTTTTTTTGGGGGGGGTGTTTGTGTTAGACTGGGTGTGTTCATTTCCTTCACTGAATTCTATTGAAGCTATTAATCTTATCAGTAAGACTCAATATATTCAAGTTTACATAATTTTTTTTTCTCTTTCCATTTAAACCACACATTTTATTTTGGTATAAACTTCTGGTTCCCCATTGGCCTTTTAAGGTTCTGTGGGGGTTTTGTTTGTTTTTATTATTTTTGCTTTGTTTTTCTGTATTTTTCTATACAATTAGCTCTTTTAATTTTTAAAAAATTTTTCGTTTGTACTACTACTTCCTCTATAATTCTTTGCTTTCTCTGAAGCTCCTTTCCTATAGCACTAAACTCTAATACATACAAATCTTTATCTCCCTATATTTAACTTTGCAATATTATTCTATATTTCTCTTCTACCCTCCCTTTCTCTTTTTCCCTTTTCACACCATATTTCTTAGTCTTTTCTATCCTCATTGTCTTATCCCCAACAGGGACCCTGATCTAGCATTATTCTCAAATTGGTGCTCTACTTAGTTTGGTTATTAACTGGTGGATATCATTCTTGGTTTTCTCTATTCACCGTGCTAACGTATTGTACTGTATTTTTGGTTGGAATGCTTGGGTTATGTTACAGCTGTATATGTTTATGTGTATAATTCAATATGCTAGATAGTATTTGCATAATTTTTAAATTGCCATTTGTCAAAGGTATACCTTCTGTTTCTCATTTACATATATATGTTTTAATATCATTTAATGCCATAACAAACCAGCCGTGAAATCTTCATTCCCTGGTCAGGCAACAACCCCCGGGGCTTTAGGGAGGGAGCACTGACTCCAAAACTCTACAATACTAGAGAACACCTAACACTAAAGAGCAGTATAAAAGTGAGAACACCAACAAAGTTAATCACTTGTATGCAAGTCCTGACATCACCCAATCACTAGCATCACCCAGAATAAGAAGCCCCATCCAAACAACAAACACCAACAGGCGTAACTCAAAGTCTGGGAAAAGGAAATCCCAAACAGAGTCAGTTAAAAAATTAATAATAACAGTGAAACAGCAGAGAAATACCACACAAGCAAAGGAACAATCCACAAACACACAAGATCAAATCAATGAAGAGAATTTGGACAAACTTTCTGAAAATGATTTCAGAAGAATGATAGTAAAGATGGTCAAAGACACTAAAAGCAGAATGTTAGAGAAATTGCAAGACACAACTAACACACTGAATAAAGAAATGCAAGAACTTACCAAAAAAGTAACAGAGACAAACAACTCAATTGCTGAACTGAAAAACACTGTAGAAGGAATCAAGATTAGAATATCTGAGACAGAAGACCGGATATGTGAGCTGGAAGATAAAATGGTGGAAGTAACTGCTGAAAAACAGACTCTAGCTCAAAGAATGAAAAGAGCAGAGGATAGCCTCAGAGACCTCTGGGATAATATCAAATGCACCAATATTCGAATTATAGGGGTTTCAGTAGAAGAAGAAAAAAAGAAAGGCTATGGGAAAATTTTTGAAGAGATTATAGTTGAAAATTTCCCCACCATGTGAAAAGAAATAGTCAATCAAGTCCACGAAGCGCAAAGAGTACCATACAGAATCAATCTGAGAAGAAACACACCAAGACACATATTAATGCCGTTAACACAAATTAAACACAAAGATAGAATTCTCAAAGCAGCAAGGGAAAAGCAACTAGTGACATACAAGGGAAAGCCCATACATTTAACAGCTGATCTTTCAACAGAAACTCTGCAGGCCAGAAGGGAATGGCAGGACACATTTAAACGGCTAAAAGAATCTGCAAACAAGAATCCTCTACCCTGCAAGGATCTCCTTCAAAATGGATGGAGAAATCAAAAGCTTTACAGACAAGCAAAAATTAAAAGAATTTAGTCACACCAAACCAGCCTTACAACAAGTGTTAAAGGGACTTATATAGACAACAAATATAAAAGGAGAAGATCCACAGAACAAACCCATCATAACATCTAAGAAGATGACAATAGGATCATATCTATCAATGATTACTTTGAATGTCAATGGACTAAATGGCCCAACCAAAAGACACAGAGTGGCTGAATGGATCCAAAAACACGACCCATACATATGCTGCCTCCAGGAAATTCATTTCAGACCTAGAGATACTCATAGACTGAAAGTGAGAGGCTGGAAAAAGATATTCCATGCAAATGGAAATCAAAAGAAAGCCGGAGTAGCAATCCTCATATCAGACAAAATAGATTTTAAAGTAAAGAAGATTTTAAGAGACAAGGCAGGTCACTACATCATGAATAAAGAAATACAAGAACTTACCAAAAAAGTAACAGAGACAAACAACTCAATTGCTGAACTGAAAAACACTGTAGAAGGAATCAAGATTAGAATATCTGAGACAGAAGACCGGATATGTGAGCTGGAAGATAAAATGGTGGAAGTAACTGCTGAAAAACAGACTCTAGCTCAAAGAATGAAAAGAGCAGAGGATAGCCTCAGAGACCTCTGGGATAATATCAAATGCACCAATATTCGAATTATAGGGGTTTCAGTAGAAGAAGAAAAAAAGAAAGGCTATGGGAAAATTTTTGAAGAGATTATAGTTGAAAATTTCCCCACCATGTGAAAAGAAATAGTCAATCAAGTCCACGAAGCGCAAAGAGTACCATACAGAATCAATCTGAGAAGAAACACACCAAGACACATATTAATGCCGTTAACACAAATTAAACACAAAGATAGAATTCTCAAAGCAGCAAGGGAAAAGCAACTAGTGACATACAAGGGAAAGCCCATACATTTAACAGCTGATCTTTCAACAGAAACTCTGCAGGCCAGAAGGGAATGGCAGGACACATTTAAACGGCTAAAAGAATCTGCAAACAAGAATCCTCTACCCTGCAAGGATCTCCTTCAAAATGGATGGAGAAATCAAAAGCTTTACAGACAAGCAAAAATTAAAAGAATTTAGTCACACCAAACCAGCCTTACAACAAGTGTTAAAGGGACTTATATAGACAACAAATATAAAAGGAGAAGATCCACAGAACAAACCCATCATAACATCTAAGAAGATGACAATAGGATCATATCTATCAATGATTACTTTGAATGTCAATGGACTAAATGGCCCAACCAAAAGACACAGAGTGGCTGAATGGATCCAAAAACACGACCCATACATATGCTGCCTCCAGGAAATTCATTTCAGACCTAGAGATACTCATAGACTGAAAGTGAGAGGCTGGAAAAAGATATTCCATGCAAATGGAAATCAAAAGAAAGCCGGAGTAGCAATCCTCATATCAGACAAAATAGATTTTAAAGTAAAGAAGATTTTAAGAGACAAGGCAGGTCACTACATCATGATTAAGGGATCCATCCAAGAAGAAGACATAACAATCATAAATACCTATGCTCCCAATGGAGGAGCACCCCAATACATAAGACAAACACTTTCAGGCATAAAGGAAGACATCGACAGTAACACAATTTTAGTAGGAGACTTTAACACTCCTCTCACACCAATGGACAGATCATCCAAACAGAAAATTAATCAAGAAACACAAGCCTTAAATGCCACACTAGAAGAAATGGACCTCATTGATATCTTTAGGATTTTCCATCCAAAAGCAGAAGAATACACTTTCTTCTCAAGTGCTCATGGAACATTCTCCAGGATAGACCACATCTTGGGCCACAAATCAAACCTCAGTCAATTCAAGAAAACTGAAGTTATATCAATCATCTTCTCGGATCACAATGCAGTTAGACTAGAGATCAACTACCAGAAAAAAAAAGTTGAAAACACAAACACATGGAGATTAAACAACATGTACCTAACAAAACCAACTGATCATTGAGGAAATCAAAGGAGAAATTAAACAATTCCTAGAAGAAAATGACAATGAACACACGACTGTGCAAAACCTATGGGATTCTGCAAAAGCAGTCCTAAGAGGGAAGTTTATAGCAATTCAATCCCACCTCAAGAAACTAGGAAAATCTCAAAGAGACGACCTTAACTTATGCTTAAAACAACTGGAGAAATAAGAACAGAAACACCCCAAAGCCAGCAGAAGAAGGGAAATCATAAGATCAGAGCAGAAATAAATGAAAAAGAAACAATAGTAAAGATAAATAAAACAAAAGCTGGCTCTTCAAAGAGGTCAATAAAATCGACACACCACTGGCCAGACTCATTAAGAGAAAGAGAGAGAAAAACCAGATCAACAAAATCAAAAACGAAAAAGGAGAGATTATAACAGATAATGCAGAAATCCAAAGGATTCTAAGAGACTATTATGAACAACTCTATGGCAACAAACTGGATAACCTGGAAGAAATGGACAGTTTCTTAGAGAAGACTAATCTCCCAAGACTCTGCCAGGAAGAAACAGAAACTATGAACAACCCAATCACAAGCTCAGAAATTGAATCTGTGGTCAAAAATCTACCCAAAAATAAAAGCCCAGGGCCAGATGGTTTCACAAGTGAATTCTACCAAACATTTAAAGAAGAGTTAATGCCTGTCCTTCTAAAACTCTTCCAAACAATTTAACAGGAAGGAACACTTCCAAACACATTATACGAGGCCGCCATCGCCATGATACCAAGGCCAGGCAAACACAACACAAAAAAATAAAATTATAGGCCAATTTCACTGACGAATCTAGATGCCAAAATCCTCAACAAAATCCTAGCAAACAGAATTCAACAACACATCAAAAAGCTCATTCATCACGATCAAGTTGGGTTCATTCCAGACATGCAAGGATTCTTCAATATCCACAAATCAATCAATGTGATACACCATATCAACAAATTGAGAGACAATAATCACATGATCATCTCAATAGATGCAGAAAAAGCCTTTTACAAAGTACAACATCCATTTATGATAAAAACTCTTCAGAAAATGGGCATAGAAGGAACTTATCTTCACATAGTGAAAGCCATATATGAGAAGCCCACAGCGAACATTATCCTCAATGGTGAAAAACTGAAAGCATTCCCTCTAAGATCAGGAACAAGACAAGGGTGTCCACTTTCACCACTCCTATTCAACATAGTCCTGGAAGTGCTAGCAACTGCAATAAGAGAAGAGAAAGAAATCAAAGGAATCCAAATCGGAAAGGAAGAATTCAAACTCTCTCTATTTGCAGATGACATGATATTATACATAGAAAATCCCAAAGACACTATTACAAAACTACTAGAGCTAATCAATGAATTCAGCAAAGTCGCAGGATACAAAATCAATATACAGAAATCACTGGCATTCCTATACACAAACAATGAAAAACCAGAAAACGAAATCAAAGAGGCAATCCCTTTCACCATTGCAACCAAAAGAATCAAATATCTAGGAATAAACCTACCCAAAGAAACAAAAGAACTGTACACAGACAATTACAAGACACTCATGAGAGACATTAAAGAAAACTTAAACAGATGGAGAAATATTCCATGTTCCTGGGTCGGAAGAATCAATACTGTGAAAATGACCATACTACCAAATGTCATCTATAGATTCAGTGTGATCTCTATCAAACTTCCAATGACATTCTTCACAGAACTAGACCGAAGAATAACACAGTTCATTTGGAAGCACAAAAGACCTCGAATAGCCAAAGCAATCCTGAGGAAGAAGAATGGAGCTGGAGGGATCAGCCTCCCCAACTTCAGACTCTACTACAAATCAGCAGTCCTCAAGACAGTATGGTACTGGCACAAAAACAGAACTATCGACCAATGGAACAAGATCGAGAACCCAGAGATAAACCCACGCGCCTATGGGTACCTTATTTTTGACAAAGGAGGCGAACATATAAAATGGGACAAAGACAGCCTCTTCAACAAATGGTGCTGGGAACATTGGACAGCTACATGCAAAAAAATGAAGTTGGTACATACCCCGACATCATGCACAAAGATTAACTCAAAATGGATTAAAGACTTAAATGTAAGATCAGAAACCATCAAACTCTTAGAGGAGAATATAGGCAAACACTCAAGGACATCAATCAAAGCAAGATCTTCTCTGACCCACCTACTAGAATAGCGAAACTGAAAACAAAAATGAACATGTGGGACCTCATGAAACTTAAAAGCTTTTGAACAGCAAAAGAAATCACAAAAAAGCTGAACAGACAGCCCACAGAATGGGAGAAAATCATAGCAAATGAAACAGCAGACAAAGAATGTATGTCCAAAATCTACAAGCAACACAGACAACTCAGCACCTGAAAAATGAACAACCCAATCAAAAAATGGGAAAACGACCTAAACAGACACCTCTCCAACGATGACATACAGATGGCCCCAAAACACATGAAACGATGCTCAACTTCACTAATAATTAGAGAAATGCAAATCAAAACTACAATGAGATATCACCTCACACCTGTCAGAATGGCCGTCATCCACAAATCGACAGACAATAAATGCTGGAGAGGCTGCGGAGAAAAGGGAACACTCCTGCATTGCTGGTGGGAGTGTAAATTGATACAGCCTCTATGGAAGACCGTCTGGAGATTTCTTAAAAAACTAAAAATAGAAGCACCCTATGACCCAGCAATCCCACTCTTAGGCTTATACCCTGACGAAATCAAAATTGAAAGAAGCACCTGTACCCCAATGTTCATTGCAGCTCTCTATACAATAGCTAGAACATGGAAGGAACCTAGATGCCCATCGACGAACGAATGGACCCGAAAGCTCTGGTACATATATACAATGGAATACTACACAGCTGTAAAAAGAGAAAAATGGGACTAAGACGATCAGCCTCCCAACTTCAGACTCTACTACAAATCAGCAGTCCTCAAGACAGTATGGTACTGGCACAAAAACAGAACTATCGACCAATGGAACAAGATCGAGAACCCAGAGATAAACCCACGCGCCTATGGGTACCTTATTTTTGACAAAGGAGGCGAACATATAAAATGGGACAAAGACAGCCTCTTCAACAAATGGTGCTGGGAACATTGGACAGCTACATGCAAAAAAATGAAGTTGGTACATACCCCGACATCATGCACAAAGATTAACTCAAAATGGATTAAAGACTTAAATGTAAGATCAGAAACCATCAAACTCTTAGAGGAGAATATAGGCAAACACTCAAGGACATCAATCAAAGCAAGATCTTCTCTGACCCACCTACTAGAATAGCGAAACTGAAAACAAAATGAACATGTGGGACCTCATGAAACTTAAAAGCTTTTGAACAGCAAAAGAAATCACAAAAAAGCTGAACAGACAGCCCACAGAATGGGAGAAAATCATAGCAAATGAAACAGCAGACAAAGAATGTATGTCCAAAATCTACAAGCAACACAGACAACTCAGCACCTGAAAAATGAACAACCCAATCAAAAAATGGGAAAACGACCTAAACAGACACCTCTCCAACGATGACATACAGATGGCCCCAAAACACATGAAACGATGCTCAACTTCACTAATAATTAGAGAAATGCAAATCAAAACTACAATGAGATATCACCTCACACCTGTCAGAATGGCCGTCATCCACAAATCGACAGACAATAAATGCTGGAGAGGCTGCGGAGAAAAGGGAACACTCCTGCATTGCTGGTGGGAGTGTAAATTGATACAGCCTCTATGGAAGACCGTCTGGAGATTTCTTAAAAAACTAAAAATAGAAGCACCCTATGACCCAGCAATCCCACTCTTAGGCTTATACCCTGACGAAATCAAAATTGAAAGAAGCACCTGTACCCCAATGTTCATTGCAGCTCTCTATACAATAGCTAGAACATGGAAGGAACCTAGATGCCCATCGACGAACGAATGGATCCAAAAGCTCTGGTACATATATACAATGGAATACTACACAGCTGTAAAGAGAAATGCAGAAGAATCAACCCTAATGAGGTGGCTGGATCTAGAACGTATCCTAAAAAGTGAAGTCAGTCAGAAAGAGAAGGACAAATACAGTATATTATCACATATATATGGAATCTAGTAGGATGGTGATGATGGCACACGCAGTGAAGCGACTGAAGGACAGACATGGACGTTGGACATATGGACATTGTGGAAAAGGAACAGAAGGTGGGAAGCGTAAAGGAAGTAGCATGAAGGTCTGTACTATCATAAGTGAAGAAAATAGCTCTAGTCATTGCTCTGTGAGAAAAGGAGATCCTTCAGGGGTGCTGTGTGATGGTTTGGGAGGGGTGGGAAGGGGGGGATATACATATGACTAATGTGGGAACATACATATCTGTAAACAACAAAACTCTGTAAAAGTTAAAAGCAAAATAAAGGTTTAAAAAAAAAAAAAGGACATTTCCAATAATAGCCATCTTTGATCACAGACACTTTCTTGGTTGTCTGTAAATTATTCTTGTAAGTCTTCAGAAAAGTTTTCTTAATACATTGTCCATGGTTTTCACTTTTTCCATATCCATTAATGTCAAAAAACATTAACTTCAGAGAATAATATGGCAGAGGATTATTCCTCATGGAAAGAAATTAATTTTATTAAAGCAGTCTCATGCATTTCTGTGAAACCAAACAGATAAAGTATTTGTCACAAAAATAAAAGCAAAGCAAACAGTGACATGTGTCATTATAGGAACAATAAATGCTGAGACACCTGTCAGGCCTCCACAAATCGACAGACAATAAATGCTGGAGAAAAGGGACCCCTCCTGCATTGCTGGTGGGAGTGTAAATTGATACAGCCTCTATGGAAGACCGTCTGGAGATTTCTTAAAAAACTAAAAATAGAAGCACCCTATGACCCAGCAATCCCACTCTTAGGCTTATACCCTGACGAAATCAAAATTGAAAGAAGCACCTGTACCCCAATGTTCATTGCAGCTCTCTATACAATAGCTAGAACATGGAAGGAACCTAGATGCCCATCGACGAACGAATGGATCCAAAAGCTCTGGTACATATATACAATGGAATACTACACAGCTGTAAAGAGAAATGCAGAAGAATCAACCCTAATGAGGTGGCTGGATCTAGAACGTATCCTAAAAAGTGAAGTCAGTCAGAAAGAGAAGGACAAATACAGTATATTATCACATATATATGGAATCTAGTAGGATGGTGATGATGGCACACGCAGTGAAGCGACTGAAGGACAGACATGGACGTTGGACATATGGACATTGTGGAAAAGGAACAGAAGGTGGGAAGCGTAAAGGAAGTAGCATGAAGGTCTGTACTATCATAAGTGAAGAAAATAGCTCTAGTCATTGCTCTGTGAGAAAAGGAGATCCTTCAGGGGTGCTGTGTGATGGTTTGGGAGGGGTGGGAAGGGGGGGATATACATATGACTAATGTGGGAACATACATATCTGTAAACAACAAAACTCTGTAAAAGTTAAAAGCAAAATAAAGGTTTAAAAAAAAAAAAAGGACATTTCCAATAATAGCCATCTTTGATCACAGACACTTTCTTGGTTGTCTGTAAATTATTCTTGTAAGTCTTCAGAAAAGTTTTCTTAATACATTGTCCATGGTTTTCACTTTTTCCATATCCATTAATGTCAAAAAACATTAACTTCAGAGAATAATATGGCAGAGGATTATTCCTCATGGAAAGAAATTAATTTTATTAAAGCAGTCTCATGCATTTCTGTGAAACCAAACAGATAAAGTATTTGTCACAAAAATAAAAGCAAAGCAAACAGTGACATGTGTCATTATAGGAACAGTATGCTCTTCTAATGTGTTCAGCTCTGAGATTTGTATTTCAGATGTGGCCATGAAGAGTCTGGAATCTTATTGGATGAATATCAGTTCTCATTATGAATTTATTAATTAAAACTGAATTTAACTCTTACATTAGAATCCAGGTAGTTGTTGCCACTTTGGTGCAACATCCTTTAAGTCACTCCATGGGTTAGCATAGGATGGACACAATTTATTTCTTCTTTGAGCCTTGGGTGTGTCTGTTGTAATAGTGGGTCATATCTGACATGCAGTATTATAAGGACAAATGGCTGGTGTATACACATTGGGTTTAACCGTTTATGAGTACCAGCTGGACTCATAATGAAATACCTGCCATCATGTTCCCAACAGCAAAACTTTCGCCAAATTTAAAGCAAATTAATGAAACTTGTTCACTGAAGGGAGACACTAGCATTATAATTTAACAAGCATTATTTGTTACCCTTTGGAAGATATGGTTAGAATTTTATTATGCTATTGTAAACTATGTTTACTGGAGAGGATACAATTCAGAATATCACAAAAAATTTTATTCACAATATTATATAAATGTTTTTTGGTCAGTTGTTGTTCAGTCTCCCATTTGTGTCTGACTCTTTGCAACTCCATGGACTGCAGCACACCAGACCTCCCTGACCCTCACCATCTTCCAAGTTTGCCTGAGTTTATGTTCATTGCATCAGTGACACTGTATATGGATCTAGTGGATGAATAATCACTTTACTGCTCATGAGTGTATTTACTAAGGTGCATTTATATGTGTATGACTGCATTTAAAACTAGAACTTTCAATTTTTACATCTCCTGGGTGTGACTTTTAAACATAGAAAATCTGTATCTGTTAATGTTTCAAGGACATGCTAATCTTGTGGTCAAGAAAAGTTAGTAACTGTAGGTGGAAAATCCATAATACTTTGAAGTTTCACTTCATAACCATCCTTGAAATGGTTATTCATCTCATTTTATAGAAGAAGAAATGTAGTCCCTAGGTTGTATAGTCATGTAGATAGGTGTGAAGTCAAAATCTTAACCATTTGGGAATATTTGTCACAAAATAAAAGCAAAGCAAACAGTGACATGTGTCATTATAGGAACAGTATGCTCTTCTAATGTGTTCAGCTCTGAGATTTGTATTTCAGATGTGGCCATGAAGAGTCTGGAATCTTATTGGATGAATATCAGTTCTCATTATGAATTTATTAATTAAAACTGAATTTAACTCTTACATTAGAATCCAGGTAGTTGTTGCCACTTTGGTGCAACATCCTTTAAGTCACTCCATGGGTTAGCATAGGATGGACACAATTTATTTCTTCTTTGAGCCTTGGGTGTGTCTGTTGTAATAGTGGGTCATATCTGACATGCAGTATTATAAGGACAAATGGCTGGTGTATACACATTGGGTTTAACCGTTTATGAGTACCAGCTGGACTCATAATGAAATACCTGCCATCATGTTCCCAACAGCAAAACTTTCGCCAAATTTAAAGCAAATTAATGAAACTTGTTCACTGAAGGGAGACACTAGCATTATAATTTAACAAGCATTATTTGTTACCCTTTGGAAGATATGGTTAGAATTTTATTATGCTATTGTAAACTATGTTTACTGGAGAGGATACAATTCAGAATATCACAAAAAATTTTATTCACAATATTATATAAATGTTTTTTGGTCAGTTGTTGTTCAGTCTCCCATTTGTGTCTGACTCTTTGCAACTCCATGGACTGCAGCACACCAGACCTCCCTGACCCTCACCATCTTCCAAGTTTGCCTGAGTTTATGTTCATTGCATCAGTGACACTGTATATGGATCTAGTGGATGAATAATCACTTTACTGCTCATGAGTGTATTTACTAAGGTGCATTTATATGTGTATGACTGCATTTAAAACTAGAACTTTCAATTTTTACATCTCCTGGGTGTGACTTTTAAACATAGAAAATCTGTATCTGTTAATGTTTCAAGGACATGCTAATCTTGTGGTCAAGAAAAGTTAGTAACTGTAGGTGGAAAATCCATAATACTTTGAAGTTTCACTTCATAACCATCCTTGAAATGGTTATTCATCTCATTTTATAGAAGAAGAAATGTAGTCCCTAGGTTGTATAGTCATGTAGATAGGTGTGAAGTCAAAATCTTAACCATGTGTTTTGTTGCTATTTTCCTGATCATTATAAGACATTATATACTATATAGAAAGGCAGAATGTAGTAGGGCTTAATTAGAGGCGAAAGCACTATGCAGTAAAAAGCAAAACAAGCCCCTTACATCTGTACAGTGACTGATTTTTCTAGGATGATTATATTTTAGCCTCCTCATAGAGAAGGAATAGGAGTTGATTGGCACTTCTCAACATTATCAACATTGCCATTGCCCAAGTTATTATCTGTCACTATGCTGTTTGTTTGATTATTCTTTTAGACAGTATGTATACTACCTACTTGATATTAGTATTATTTATAATTTTCTGATCAAATTATTCATCTCAACTTTGAGTTCCCTAAGCATTTTTATCACAACCACATGACTTGGTTGGTTAATTTCTATTTATTTGACTTCACACACATCATTTTCTCTCCCTGTGTTCTATTCACTTTTGTTTGAATGTCAGATAGGTTATTGGAAAAAAAAAGAAAAAAAAAACTATTTCAACTGCTTTGAGATCTAAGATATTTTCTTTCTGTAGAGAAAAGAATCTATGATTGTGTCTATCAACACCCAGGCATAGTAACAGTCTCAGGTCACCTTAGCATAATTTCTGAAATGTATAATTTCTTTTTTTCTGGTAGGGATCATATAATTCCAATTCGCCCTTGGTCCTTTTGGCATCCATGCCAAAACTTAAGAATTTTCCCAAGAAAACCATTCTTGACTGACTCTAGACCACATACTTTTTATTTTCTTCTTTCCAGGAAGTTCTGAAGTGTTGGTTTTCGTCACTCATTATCAAGTATTAAATCCCTTAACTGGATGACTTTTCACTTTTATTTACATTGGGCCAATTTATAAAGTTAAAATCAAATCTCATAAGCAACAATAACAGATTTTAAAAACTGAGAGTGAAGTGTACAAATTTCAAATTATATGTTAAAACAATAAAATATTTAATATTTAATAAAATAAAACGAGTTATCTGTGGCTATAACTGCTTTCATTGTCTATAGTTTTTGTGCAATTTTATAGACCTGGTAAAGGGCAATTAAATCACTGCTGCTAGGATTCATTTTCTTCTGTGTATTAAGCACAAGTAAAGTGGAATACTTATTTTCCAGGTCTATAGCAAAATAATATTCCCTTCCACCACGTGTCAAGTGTTGTAATAAAAACATGTGCCCTAGGCAGTCTTAAGCATCTTTTCTGAGATAATTATGTGTATCTACATCATATATTGTTTAAATGTTTGCTGTAAATTGTTTAAAATATTTTAACACCTAAATTTTAAAATAATATGATCATAAATCTAAACTCCATAGTTTAGAAAATGTAGCAAAATCTGTATGTGCAAGATAACATTAAAAAAATTCAAATTTATTTATTTTCACTTAAAATTGTACCTTGATAGTTTGGACCCAATACTTATTTTTTAGGCCTTAAATAATTTTCTTTCAGTGGTAAAATGTAATATGTAAATACCTTAGATGTTATTCTAATGTAGTATAAGTTTAAATTTTAACTGGGAAATGAAGGAAAACCTGTTAAAAAATATATATCTCATATATTATACCACTAGTGACAAACATCAATCACCCAGAGTTATAGTACTTTGGCTGCTGTGTTTTAACTGTCTTATAGACAATTTTCATTAAACCATCTCAGATTGACTTCTGTTATAACTGACATGTGATGGATAGTAGTTGTCCTCCTCTTTTTAAAATGCCAATTTTAAAACACATATTTAATAAGCAACTGGACACAAAATGTACTGGGTCATGGAGCCCCATAAATTAAATTTGGTTTGACACCATCCATTTAATGAGCCATTTGATGATTTAATGATTAACAGAAGACATGCTTAATCAGGGGGGACTATAAACAGCTTAAGTATTGAAAAATCTAAACCAGATTTTAAGCAGAACCATTCCAAAAATATCAGTTCGTCATTTTTAAATGTTTGAAAAGGAGTTTGCTTTTTGGTGATAGAATTCAGTTTCACAGGTAGAAAATAAATTATTTTAAATTCCCATTCATTTGCTTTATTTATTTATTTGCCTATCTTTGGCTATGCTGCCAGGCATGCTGAATCTTACCCAGACAAGAGACTGAACTCTTGTACCCTGCAGTAGAATGGAGGAGTAATAACCACTGAATCACCAGAGATGCAGGGACCTTCCGCAGAAAGGAAGGCAGCAGCATTGCCTCCGGCTGAACCAGGAGATCTCAGAGACAGGCAATTCTTGCTGCTGGCCCCTCCAGCGCTCCGGTGCACGTAGGGGACAATCAGACACAGCAGGGGTTCCATCAAAGTAGTTCCGTTTTATTAATGCAGATTCACAGCTTTTATAGGCAAGTGAAGCGGGTTTTGCACGGGACTTCCTATAGATTACACCAATCAAGCTAAAGGTCAAGCAATCATCCACGAGCATGGAAACCAAGGGAACCAATCAGAAATTTTGACAATCACTTAACAATTTAGATCACGCCCTCATCTCTTCCTGTAGGCGCCATCTTAGCTCCAAACTGAAACAATGTGCTTAAGCTTCCTTATGCTTGCAATGGTACTCTTTCAATTCAGAGCCCCACATCTGCCCCTCTTTTATTTTAAAATTAAGAGACTCTTGATGAGGCAAGGCATAGAGCTAAGAGGTGGCCAGTCTCTAGCCTCGTCAGCTCCCAACAGCAGCTGTGCCTATCTTAGGTTGTCCTCCTCTGAGGATCTTACCCGTCACTAGCTAACCAGCCAACTTACCTCGTCGACTCCCCCCCCAGCGGCTGTGCCTGTCTTAGGTTGTCCCCCTCTGAGGATCTTACCCGTCACTGGCTAACCAGCCATCTTAAGGGGGCAGGACTGAGTTTTTTCAGAGCGTTTTTTATTCAAAGGCCTCATTATATGTCTCAAGTGATTTCTTGAAGGGCCATATCGACCCAGGGATTTTGTGGGTGCCCAACGTGGGGCTCATCTTCTAGGACCTGAGCAAGCATAATTATTTTTTGTTGTAACTGTCTATTGTGGGCCATAACGTCTGATCTTAAACAGTATAGCCAGCAAGGCAACAAAAATAAGCAAATAGAAATTTTTAAACCAGGTGAATGGGTTTTGTATCCATAGTCAAAAATCATTAACCCCCTTTTGTACTTGTTCCCAGAATGTTTGGGGTACAATTCGGTTTACTCTGGTTATATTTAGTTTGCTAATAATATGAGTTAGTATCTCTTGCCCTTCCTAAAATTTAGTGTCCCATGTTTTCATCTGTGACGATATGTTTTGTACTTCAATTAGATTTTTTCTCATCTGTAGCAGAAAGGGGAAACCTGCCGTCAGTAAGGGGACAGGCAATTTGCTGCTGGCCCTCCAGCTCCGGTGCACGTAGGGGACAATCAGACACAGCAGGGGTTCCATCAAAGTAGTTCCGTTTTATTAATGCAGATTCACAGCTTTTATAGGCAAGTGAAGCGGGTTTTGCACGGGACTTCCTATAGATTACACCAATCAAGCTAAAGGTCAAGCAATCATCCACGAGCATGGAAACCAAGGGAACCAATCAGAAATTTTGACAATCACTTAACAATTTAGATCACGCCTCATCTCTTCCTGTAGGCGCCATCTTAGCTCCAAACTGAAACAATGTGCTTAAGCTTCCTTATGCTTGCAATGGTACTCTTTCAATTCAGAGCCCCACATCTGCCCCTCTTTTATTTTAAAATTAAGAGACTCTTGATGAGGCAAGGCATAGAGCTAAGAGGTGGCCAGTCTCTAGCCTCGTCAGCTCCCAACAGCAGCTGTGCCTATCTTAGGTTGTCCTCCTCTGAGGATCTTACCCGTCACTAGCTAACCAGCCAACTTACCTCGTCGACTCCCCCCCCAGCGGCTGTGCCTGTCTTAGGTTGTCCCCCTCTGAGGATCTTACCCGTCACTGGCTAACCAGCCATCTTAAGGGGGCAGGACTGAGTTTTTTCAGAGCGTTTTTTATTCAAAGGCCTCATTATATGTCTCAAGTGATTTCTTGAAGGGCCATATCGACCCAGGGATTTTGTGGGTGCCCAACGTGGGGCTCATCTTCTAGGACCTGAGCAAGCATAATTATTTTTTGTTGTAACTGTCTATTGTGGGCCATAACGTCTGATCTTAAACAGTATAGCCAGCAAGGCAACAAAAATAAGCAAATAGAAATTTTTAAACCAGGTGAATGGGTTTTGTATCCATAGTCAAAAATCATTAACCCCCTTTTGTACTTGTTCCCAGAATGTTTGGGGTACAATTCGGTTTACTCTGGTTATATTTAGTTTGCTAATAATATGAGTTAGTATCTCTTGCCCTTCCTAAAATTTAGTGTCCCATGTTTTCATCTGTGACGATATGTTTTGTACTTCAATTAGAGTCTTGTTTACCACTGGGAAGGCTATCAGGCAAAAGTGGGGATGTCTCACATCACAGTCCAATGGTGCCAGAACGCTTAATGTCTCGATAGCTCTGGTGTGTAGATCAACCTGTTGCTGGAGTCTCATTATGGCAGCCCTCAGGTGTTCAAGTTCATGCAGGCTGGTCTGAAGTCCCTGGGCAGAGGCAGTGGATATGTTGTTTACCGCTGTGATGGTGTGCAGTTGTTGAACTCTGAGCATGGATGTTGTTACTGTTGTACCTATTAAGGAGAGAAAGAGGGAGAGACAGATGCCTCAAGAACTTCCTGTTTTGGGGCCTGATATATGGTCATATTTTATCTGCAGCAGATTCTAAGGCTTGATCCTTGTTTTGTGGCATAAATTTAAGGTTTCTCGCCAGTACCCTTATAGGGCTGGGCTCCCCAATGGGGAATATGCACCCAAATCCTCTCCCCATCGTAAGGAGCGGATAAGGCCCCTTCCATTGGCCAGTGATGGGGTTCTTCCATCTCACTTGTATTTCAGGTTTTGTTTCTTGGTTGGACCAGTGTTTTTGAAAGGGTGCCATCAGTTCATTTTTTGAAAAATTTAAAATATTTAGGGTAAAGTGTGCCATTCCAAGTTGCTGGTGAGGACTTATTCCCCCTCCCTTTTTTTTTTTTATAATTGGGCCTTTAAGTCTTGATGATGACGTTCAATTATGGCCTGTCCTTGAGGGTTGTATGGGATCCCTGTGGTGTGGCGGATGTGCCATTGTTGAAAGAAGTTTTCCAAATTTTTGCTAACAAAGTAGGGACCATTGTCTGTTTTTATCTGATAAGGTAGACCCAGAGTTGCAAAGCATTGTAAGAAATGACTCTGGGCATGTTTTGCTTTTTCTCCTGAGTGGACTGTAGCCCAGCAGGCATGGGGATAAGTATCGATGGATACAAAGATGTATTTGAGTTTTCCAAAGGGGAAAAAGTGAGTGACATCTGTCTGCCATAGCATATTAGGCCTCAGTCCTCGAGGGTTTACTCCCGGCAACTGTAAGGGAGGAACTTGTAAATGAGGGAGGCAAAACTTGCAAGTATGTACAATTTTCTTTAAATCCTTGATGGGGATCCGTGGGAATTTTTTATGTAACCCTCTCCAGTTGATATGGGTTAGATCATGAAGATCTTGGGCCTGTTGTAGACTATGGATCTGAACAGCATAGGATGCTGTTTTGTCAGCTAAAGAATTTCCCTTTGAGAGTAGTCCAGTTAGATTTTGGTGGCCCCTGAGGTGGTGTAAGTAAATAGGTTGAGTCCTTTCGGATAATAGGGTGCGGGCTTGTATCATGAGGGGAGTGATTGGGTTGTTATCTAGGCGTATGTGAGAATTGGGTAGCCCTGGGAGCAGATTTTTTACATAGAGACTGTCAGTGAATAGATTCATTGGGTTCAGAAATTTTTGTAAGTGCTAGGACAATAGCATACAGTTCTTTGAATTGTGCGGACCCCTCACAAGGCTCAAAATATTTCTGTATGTTATGTTCAGACATATTGGGAGGTCAGAAGATGATAACTGTAGCTCCGTTTTTTCCTCCATCTGTAAAGACATTGAGGGCCTCTGGTATGGGTTTAAAGAAGAATAATCGGTGGGTCGTCCAATCTAGGCGACTAAAAGAGGCGACCCATTTATGAGGCCCATAGTGGCAGTCATAGGTACCAAGAAACCCCTCTAGGGCTATGGCTATTCTTCCGTTGTTTTTTCGGACCCATTCAAAATCAGACAACCTATGAGGGATAATGATCTTATTGGGTTCTCGTGCATAGCAGCAAACTGTAGTTTCTCTCCCCTATAATTTTCAACATGGGGTTTTACAAACTGTTGTTGATATTTTTCCTCATCTAGCAGGCCCTTGTAGAAGCCTGTATAATCAGTAGTAATGTAGGCATCAGCTGCCCCCAATACATCTTGTCCCAATAAGTTAGCATTTAATCCAGTAGCTATTAGGGGTTTGATTGTCCCTATTGTGCCATCAGGATCTGTCCAGGTAAGCCATTTTGCTGATTCTTTAGATGGGGTATTCCCCCCGACTCCCAATATCATGGGACCTGGGATTGTTTCCCACTCAGGAGGGACCTCTTCTGCTCTGAGAACAGACCGGTCGGCCCCGGTATTGACTAGACATCTAAATTTCTTCCCCTCTATACAAATGTCCATCTTAGGTCTCAGCCCAGGCACAATAGGGATGGTCCAGTGGGCTCTGACAGGCTCCTGGGGTTTGTTAACTCCCGACAATCTAGTAGGTGGCCTTTTTAAATTGCAACCAGGGAAAGGTTTTTTGATGAGTTGATTGTGCCAGTCGGGCTGGGCGAGGGGCCCCCCTTGGGTTGGCGGGGATGGGGGTTGCCCCTCATCTAGTTTAAAGGCTTGCCATCCTTATCATATTTAGATCTGCAGTCTATTTTCCAGTGATATCCCTTTTTACATCAAGGGCATGGAGTGGTGGGGGGTTTTTGGTTGGATGTTTTCTTATCTCCTTGGGGGCACTCTCTTAAAGTGCCCGGTTGGCTGCAGTTAAAGCAGTGGCCTGATTCGAGTGAGGCGGAGGCCCTGGGACGAGGCCCTGCCCGTAGCCATTACAGTGGATAAGGCTGTAGCTCCGTTTTTCCTCCATCTGTAAAGACATTGAGGGCCTCTGGTATGGGTTTAAAGAAGAATAATCGGTGGGTCGTCCAATCTAGGCGACTAAAAGAGGCGACCCATTTATGAGGCCCATAGTGGCAGTCATAGGTACCAAGAAACCCCTCTAGGGCTATGGCTATTCTTCCGTTGTTTTTTCGGACCCATTCAAAATCAGACAACCTATGAGGGATAATGATCTTATTGGGTTCTCGTGCATAGCAGCAAACTGTAGTTTCTCTCCCCTATAATTTTCAACATGGGGTTTTACAAACTGTTGTTGATATTTTTCCTCATCTAGCAGGCCCTTGTAGAAGCCTGTATAATCAGTAGTAATGTAGGCATCAGCTGCCCCCAATACATCTTGTCCCAATAAGTTAGCATTTAATCCAGTAGCTATTAGGGGTTTGATTGTCCCTATTGTGCCATCAGGATCTGTCCAGGTAAGCCATTTTGCTGATTCTTTAGATGGGGTATTCCCCCCGACTCCCAATATCATGGGACCTGGGATTGTTTCCCACTCAGGAGGGACCTCTTCTGCTCTGAGAACAGACCGGTCGGCCCCGGTATTGACTAGACATCTAAATTTCTTCCCCTCTATACAAATGTCCATCTTAGGTCTCAGCCCAGGCACAATAGGGATGGTCCAGTGGGCTCTGACAGGCTCCTGGGGTTTGTTAACTCCCGACAATCTAGTAGGTGGCCTTTTTAAATTGCAACCAGGGAAAGGTTTTTTGATGAGTTGATTGTGCCAGTCGGGCTGGGCGAGGGGCCCCCCTTGGGTTGGCGGGGATGGGGGTTGCCCCTCATCTAGTTTAAAGGCTTGCCATCCTTATCATATTTAGATCTGCAGTCTATTTTCCAGTGATATCCCTTTTTACATCAAGGGCATGGAGTGGTGGGGGGTTTTTGGTTGGATGTTTTCTTATCTCCTTGGGGGCACTCTCTCTTAAAGTGCCCCGGTTGGCTGCAGTTAAAGCAGTGGCCTGATTCGAGTGAGGCGGGAGGCCCCTGGGACGAGGCCCTGCCCGTAGCCATTACAGTGGATAAGGCTTTAGTCATTGCCTCAGAGAGAGCCTCAGTTTGAGCCTGAAGAGCAAGGGTGATAGAGCAGGCTTGGTGACTATGTGTGCCTATATCTTTAGAGCACACAACCCATCGCTCAATGGAACGATCTTTTTGCCCTGCACAGGCCAATTTATAGTCTGTATTCATTCCCTCCCAAACTAACATTCTGAGGAACTGATCTCTTAAAGGCCCTGGAAGGAACTTTCTCTGGAGGCTCTTTACTACATGATCTACAAAAGTGGCAAGGTCTTCGTTATTCTTTTGTGCTATACCCGGTATGGGGGGTTCAGTAGGGCCCTCAGCAAGTTTTTTCCAGGCAGCCAGACATATGGCCCGTACTAGGTCTTGATAAGGGGCAGGAATGGCGGCCTGCTGAATACCAGTGCTCCATCGGTCTGCTGTTCCTGATAGCATTCCAAAAGTTATTGGAATGACAGGATAGGCAGTCTGGTTTCTTTCTGCTTGAGCATGGCATTCCTCTTTGAAGAAGACACATCATCTGATATAAATGTTACTGGGAAGTACTGCCTTACATAGCATTTTCCAGTCTTGGGTGGTACAAGGTTGGTGGGCTAGCCCTTGGAGTATGGTTTCTGCCCATGGGGAGTTTGGGCTGTCCTCTGCTACCGCCTCCTTAAGTTCCTTCAGGTCATTGGCCTCCCATGGATACCAGGCATCTGGTCTGTTTCCCCCCGGGTTAACGTTTACAGGAAAAGCTTGGGTTGGGCCTGTGAAGGGTGCTTAGGGCTCCCAAGGGTTTTCAGGATAGGTTCTCTCTCTAAGGTGACCCCAGTGCCTTCCCTCCCCATAATGTCTCTGTGATCTCTTCAAAGAGGGGAGGGAGTGTGGAGTACAGTCCTGTTTCTTGAGGTCTTGACCTTGAGTGACTGGGGAAACACTCATCATAGCTAGTTTCTTCCTCATTTATAAAGGAGTCTGCTAATAGATTGGATATAGTTTCCCAAGTTGTTGAAAGAAAGCAAAAAGGAAAGATTACTGAGGATAACCACCAAAAATCCTTACAGGAGTGGTGGTGGCCAGGAAGTCAGGCTTATGTCGTGCTTGTGAAACGGTGGAGCCCCTAGTGTTGCACGGATATTGTCTTGCTGGGGGTCGGTGCTCTAGGAGACTCTGGCCCGTTCCGTGACCCCCTTATCCTGCCATGGCAGTCTTCAAGCAGCAGGCGCCCTATTGGCTTTTAAGTGCCTTACCCGTGCCTGCGAGGGAGAGGTTTAGGCCGCGTCCTCAATTTGAAATATAGAAAAGAGAGGCTTCCACCCAGTCGGGCTGCCGCTACTGGGGCAAGCTATCTTAAAGCCTTTCAGGACTGTCAGAGAGTAGCCCTGACCAGGACCCATCAGTTGCTTTTCAGACTGTCCACCGGTTCACTGGAAGTCTCGAATTGGAGAGAAAGTGAAAGTAGGAATTAAAGTAAAGAAGGACAAACAAGGAAAAGCAGTGTTCAGTTTTTTGTGACTACCCTAAATCCCCACCCTCTCGGGAGTGGCGTGAAAAAGGGGTAAACTAACCTTGAAATCGGATTACTCCGAGAAGATGACTCTCTAGAGGGAGGCGCCACGCTGAGGCCCCTGTCGGCCGCTAGTCAGTTCTCTTTCAAACCCGCATGGTGATGCTGCCTTCTACTTTCTCGCCGTCAGGCCCCACATTGGGTGCCAGCTTCTGTGGGGACCTTCCGCAGAAAGGAAGGCAGCAGCATTGCCCCTGGCTGAACCAGGAGATCTCAGAGAGAGGCAAGTCTTGCTGCCGGCCTCCACAGACCCCCAGCGCACGCAGGGGACAATCAGACACGGCAGGGGTTCTGTCGAAGCAGTTTTGTTTTATTAATGCAGATTCACAGCTTTTGTAGGCAAGTGAAGGGGATTTTGCACAGGACTTCCTATAGATTACACCAATCAAGCTAAACGTCAAGTAATCATCCACGAACGCAGAAACCAGGGGAACCAATTAGAAATTTTGACAATCACTTAACAATTTAGATCACTTCCTTGTCTCTTCCTGTTAGCTCCAAACTGAAACAATGTGCTTAAGCTTCCTTATGCTTGCAACGGTCCTCTTTCAATTCAGAGCCCCACACAGAGAACTTCCTCATTTGCTTTATTTACAACCTAACAATCACAATTTGTATAAATTACAGAGGTTCATAATATTTAAGTTTGATTATTTACCTTCATCCTTGGTCTTTACATTTCTAAATGATATCTTAGTAAGTATATATTTGATATTATAAAGTAATCAGTAGACTCTATTGTGTTACACTTTCATAATATGACTGGTTCTCTCTCTTTTTTTTTTTTTGAGAGGAAAGTAAAGTTTATTACAGTAGGGGAAGGGAGAGTCGCTGCCAGTACAGCAGGCCTGTTTAAGGGAGAAACAGCAAGGAAGATGCTACTAGAACAGTGGGTCGGCTCAAACGAGAACCGACCTGACTGGTTTTCTTAATCAGACCTATTCAAAGGAATTTATTTCCCCATAATGTAGGCTTTTGGTCCATACATGTATGACTTCAGTTCCACCAATGTGTTCAATATTTTGAAACACAATACATCTTAAAAAATAAATTGATATGATTTTCTATGCGAAGGCATATTTCATATTAAGACAAATCACTATTTTGCAACATTATAGGTACAGTTTGCATTCTTACCATAGTGAATAATACATGATACATCCTATAATGTAAACCTATTAACAAGAGGATGCCAACATTGTTTTTTTTTTTTTTTTTTTTTTAAAGATTTATTTATTTATTTATTTTGGGCGGGGGTTGGGTTGGGGAGGGAGGGGAGCGGGCGGGCTACTTCCATTGGTCTTTCATGTCTCTATGTTCATCCGTCTTTGTTCTTTGGCTCCTGTGGGCCTCCCATCGCGGTGGCCTCTGTCGTCACAGAGCGCTGGCTCTGGGTGCATGCACTCCAGAGCTTCGGCTCGGTGATTGGACACATTGGTCCAGCCACTCCGCGGCTCGTGGGATCTTCCCAGGCCAGGGATCGAACCGGCGCCCCTTGCACTGCAAGGTGGTGTCCTTACCCACTGGACCACCAGGGGAAGCCCCGCCAACATTGTTTTAAGCAAAGTATTCAAATTATAAAGTGATATAACTTTATATATACCACCGTCATTTATGATTTTTCAATGGCTTTTTATTTTTATTTTTATTTTTATTTTAGATTTAAGTTTTTACTTAATCCATTTCCTATAGTTTGACCATCCAGCAATGAACTAAAACCAAAAAGTCAGTTTCTCATGAATATTTTAAAATTTTTAAAAAAATTTTACTTCTTACTTTCAAGGAGTTTTGTTGTTTACAGATATGTATGTTCCTAGATTAATCATATGTATATCCCTGGCCCCCTCCCTCCTCCACCTCCCTCAGTCCACCCTGCATCCACCCGTCCAGGCCATTGCACCCCACCCCTGTAGGATCCCCTGTTCCCACATAGCCATGACCATAGCTATCTTTTTCAAATATGACAGTATAGGTTATCATGCTACTTCCTTTATGCCTCCCACCCACTGTTCCTTCCCCATGATGCCCATATGTCTGTTCTCCATGTCTGTTTTTCCGTCACTTCACTGTGTGTTTTATCATTACCATCCTTCTAGATTCCATATATATATGCTAGTATACTGTACATGTCTCTCTTTTTGACTTACTTCACTTTTTATGATAAGTACTAGATAGAACCATCTCATTAGGACTGATTCTTTCGCATTTCTCTTTATAGCTGAGTAGTATTCCATTATATATATATGTACCAGCGCTTCTGTATCCATTCATTTGTCGATGGACATTGAGGTTGCTTCCATGTTAATTGTACAGAGAGCTGCAATGAACATTGGGGTACAGGTGCTTCTTTCAATTTTGATTTCATCAGGGTATAAGCCTAATAGCAGGATTGCTGGGTAATATGGTGCTTCTATTTTTAGTTTTTTAAGGAATCTCCATACTGTCTTCCATAGCAGCTATATCAATTTACATTCCCACCAGCAATGAAGGAGTGTTCCCTTTTCTCCTCACCCTCTCCAGCATTTATTGTCTATAGATTTCTTGATGATGGCTGATCTGACTGGTGTGAGGCGATATCTCATTTTTTTTATTTTTTACAGAGCTTTGTTGCTTAGTGCCACGAATCAACCCAAAAGTCTTTCTAAGACTTCTTGTCCAAAGTCCTATAACAGAGAAGGTCTATACATAGGGCTGATTCAACAGCTGTGAAAGGGAATATTTGAACTTTCTCCTTAGAGCTGAGTCCTCAACATGAGTCATCCCAGGAGTGGCCCACACCCTTGGTCTGCTCTGGAGCTGACCAGTAGAGCAGAATGGACTGGCTGGTTTGCTTTGTTTTTTTTTTTTTTTTTTTTTGATTTTAATTTGTTTCTTTATTTAAAAGTTTTTACATAGTTTTGTTGTTCATAGACATGCATGTTTTGAGATCACTAATATGCATATCCCTGGTCCCCTATCCCCTCCCAGGCTCCCCCATCCCACCCCTCCAAGCTGTTGCACCAAGCCATTGTAAGTACTCCTATTCCCTTAGCACAATGACACTAGCTATCTTTTTCACATATGATAGTATAGGTTTCCATGTTAATCCCTCTGTGCCTCCCACCCATTATTCATTCCCCACAATGTCAATATGTCTATTCTCTGTATGTTTTTCCATGGGTTCACTGTGTGTGCTATCATTACCCTTTTACTAGATTCCATATATATGTGTTAGTATACTGTACTTGTCTTTCTTTTTTTGACTGACTTCACTTTTTATGATAGGTTCTAGCTCCATTCACCTCATTAGGACTGATTCTTCTGCATTTCTTTTTACAGCTGAGTAGTATTCCATTGTATATACGTACCAGGGCTTCTTTATCCATTCATTCGTCGATGGACATCTAGGTTGCTTCCATGTTCTAGCTATCGTATAGAGAGCAGCAGTGAACATTGGGATACAAGTGCCTCTTTCAGTTTTGATTTCATCAGGGTATAAGCCTAATAGTGGGATTGCTGGGTCATAGAATGCTTCTATTTTTAGTTTTTTAAGGAATCTCCATGCTGTCTTCCATAGCAGCTGTATCAATTTACATTCCCACCAGCAATGCAGGAGTGTTCCTTTTCTCTGCATCCTCTGCAGCATTTATTCTCTGTCGATTTGTGGATGATGGCCATTCTGATGGGTGTGAGGTGATATCTCATTGTAGTTTTGATTTGCACTTCTTTAATTAAAAGTGAGGTTGAGCATCATTTCATGTGATTTTGAGCCATCTGTATATCCTCTTTGCTGAGATGTCTATTTAGATCTTTTTCCCATTTTTTGATTGGGTTGTTCGTTTTTCCTGTGCTGAGTTGTCTGAGTTGCTTGTAGATTTTGGAGATTAATTCTTTGTCTGTTGTTTCATTTGCTATGATTTTCTCCCACTCTGTGGGGTGTCTGTTCAGCTTTTTGGTGATTTCTTTTGCTGTACAAAAGCTTTTAAGTTTCATGAGGTCCCACGTGTTAACTTTTCTTTTCAGTTCCACTATTTTAGTAGGTGGGTCAGAGAAGGTCTTGCTTTGATTGATGTCCTTGAGAGTTTTGCCTATATTCTCCTCTAAGAGTTTGATGGTTTCTGGTCTTACATTTAGGTCTTTAATCCATTTTGAGTTGTTCTTTGTGTATGGTGTTAGGGAATGTTCCAACTTCATTTTTTTGCATGCAGCTGTCCAATGCTCCCAGTACCATTTGTTGAAGAGGCTGTCTTTGTCCCATTTTAGATTTTTGTCTCCTTTTGTTAATATAATTTCGGTTTTCTTGAATTGACTGAGGTTTGATTTGTGGCCCAAGATGTGGTCTATCCTGGAGAATGTTCCATGAGCTCTTGAGAAGAAAGTGTATTCTTCTGCTTTTGGATGGAAGGTCCTGAAGATATCCAGGAGGTCCGGTACTTGTCTTTCTTTTTGACTGACTTCACTTTATGATAGGTTCTAGCTCCATTCACCTCATTAGGACTGATTCTTCTGCATTTCTTTTTACAGCTGAGTAGTATTCCATTGTATATACGTACCAGGGCTTCTTTATCCATTCATTCGTCGATGGACATCTAGGTTGCTTCCATGTTCTAGCTATCGTATAGAGAGCAGCAGTGAACATTGGGATACAAGTGCCTCTTTCAGTTTTGATTTCATCAGGGTATAAGCCTAATAGTGGGATTGCTGGGTCATAGAATGCTTCTATTTTTAGTTTTTTAAGGAATCTCCATGCTGTCTTCCATAGCAGCTGTATCAATTTACATTCCCACCAGCAATGCAGGAGTGTTCCTTTTCTCTGCATCCTCTGCAGCATTTATTCTCTGTCGATTTGTGGATGATGGCCATTCTGATGGGTGTGAGGTGATATCTCATTGTAGTTTTGATTTGCACTTCTTTAATTAAAAGTGAGGTTGAGCATCATTTCATGTGATTTTGAGCCATCTGTATATCCTCTTTGCTGAGATGTCTATTTAGATCTTTTTCCCATTTTTTGATTGGGTTGTTCGTTTTTCCTGTGCTGAGTTGTCTGAGTTGCTTGTAGATTTTGGAGATTAATTCTTTGTCTGTTGTTTCATTTGCTATGATTTTCTCCCACTCTGTGGGGTGTCTGTTCAGCTTTTTGGTGATTTCTTTTGCTGTACAAAAGCTTTTAAGTTTCATGAGGTCCCACGTGTTAACTTTTCTTTTCAGTTCCACTATTTTAGTAGGTGGGTCAGAGAAGGTCTTGCTTTGATTGATGTCCTTGAGAGTTTTGCCTATATTCTCCTCTAAGAGTTTGATGGTTTCTGGTCTTACATTTAGGTCTTTAATCCATTTTGAGTTGTTCTTTGTGTATGGTGTTAGGGAATGTTCCAACTTCATTTTTTTGCATGCAGCTGTCCAATGCTCCCAGTACCATTTGTTGAAGAGGCTGTCTTTGTCCCATTTTAGATTTTTGTCTCCTTTTGTTAATATAATTTCGGTTTTCTTGAATTGACTGAGGTTTGATTTGTGGCCCAAGATGTGGTCTATCCTGGAGAATGTTCCATGAGCTCTTGAGAAGAAAGTGTATTCTTCTGCTTTTGGATGGAAGGTCCTGAAGATATCCAGGAGGTCCGTCTCTTCTAGTGTGACATTTAAGGCTTGTGTTTCTTTATTAATTTTCTGTTTGGATGATCTGTCCATTGGTGTGAGAGGAGTGTTAAAGTCTCCTACTATTGCTGTATTATTGTTGATTTCTTCTTTTATTTCTGAAAGTATCTGTCTTGTGTATTCATGTGCCCCTGTGTTGGGTGCATAGATATTCAGAATAACTGCTATGTCTTCCTCTTGGATAGATCCCTTAATCATGATGTAGTGACCTGCCTTGTCTCTTATAATCTTCTCTACTTTAAAATCTATTTTGTCTTATATAAGGATTGCTAGTCCAGCTTTCTTCTGATTTCCATTTGCATGGAATATCTTTTTCCATCCTCTCACTTTCAGTCTGAGTGTCTCTAGGTCTGAAGTGGGTCTCTTGTAAACAACATATATATGGGTCTTGCTTCTGGATCCATTCAGCCAGCCTGTGTCTTTTGATTGGGACATTTAGTCCATATACATTCAAAGTAATTATTGATGTGAATGTTCCTATTGTCATCGTCTTAGATATTTGGGGTTTGATTTGTAGGACTTCTCTTGCTTTTGTATTTATTGGCTATATCAGGCCCTTTAACACTTGTTGTAGGGCTGGTTTTCTGGTACAGAATTTTTTTTAGCTTTTGCTTGTCTGTGAAGCTTTTGACTTCTCCATCATTTCTGAATGAGGTCTGTGCTGGTTAGAGAATTCTTGGTTAGAGGTTATTCTCTGTTAGCTGTTTAAATGTTTCCTGCCATTCCCTTCTGGCCTGCATGGTTTCTGTTGAAAGAGCAGCAATTAAACGTATGGGGTTTCCTTCATGTTTTTTGTTGTTTGCTCCTAGCGTCTTTAAGTATTCTGTCTTTGTATTTAGTCTGCGTTAGTTTGATCAGAATGTGCCTTGGTGTGTTTCTTTTGGGGTTTATCCTGTATGCAACTCTTTGTGCTTCTTGGACTTGGTTGACTATTTCCTTTCCCATGTTGGGTAAGTTTTCAACTATAACCTCTTCAAGAATTTTTTCAGAGCCTTTCTTTCCCTCTTCTTCTTTTGGCACTCCTGTAATTCTAGTGTTACTGAGTTTGAGATTGTCCCACAGGTTTTTGTGGCTATCCTCAGTTCTTTTGGTTTTTTGCACTTTGTTCTGTTTTTCAGCAGTTATTTCCACCATTCTGTCTTGCAGCTTGCTTATCCGTTCTTCTGCTTCTGATACTCTAATGTTGAGGCCTTCTATAGTATTTTTGAGTTCAGCAATTGAGTTGGTGGTCTCTATTTGCTTATTTTTCATTTCTTGCATGTCTCTTCTCAGTGCACTAAGTTCCTCTAATATTCTGTTTTCAGTGTTTTGAATCCTCATTAGTATCGCTCTTCTGAACTCTCTTTCAGATAATTTGTCTATCTCCAGCTGTGTTTCTCTAGTTTGTTCCTTCATTTGTGCAATGTTTCTCTGCCTTTTCATTGTTATGTTAATTTTTGTTTCTTTGTGTGTGGAGTTCTTTTTCCCACTAGGCTTCTTGGTTGAATTCTCCCTTCCTTTGGGATTCTGTCCTTCTAGACGGGTTCAGTGGTTTGTGTCTTGGGTGGTGTTAGGTCTTGTTTTCAGGTGAATAATCTCTAGTGTCGTATGTTCTTTGATAGCGTGGGGTCTTGGAATCAGGGCTTCCACCCTGAGGATCCTTGGTTTGATGATTGGTCAGGGGGTGAAAGCTCTATGACTGGTTTGCCCTGGTGTTCAGTGATACTAGTTCAAATACTAGCATCTGAGGAACAAGTGGTGACTCCCTGATCGGTGACAGTCATAAAAGCATGCAGATATTTTCTAACATAGTGGGAAATATATGCATACATACACATCAATAACCGCAACTGAATAGTCTTACAAGGATAAAGCATAGGAAATTTTTCTGGCAAACGGCACAATCAAAGATGGTACCTGACCCTTAAGCTCTAAAGTAATTAAAATATTGCCTGGAAAAATGGATCCAGGGCAAGGTCCCAGAGTGGAATATTACAATGAAGGCAATTTTTAACTAAGACATGTGTTGGGGGTGAGGAAAATGAGAGTGTATGGGTAATGAGAAGGAATAGATTCATCTTGCAAGGATTTTGTAGGTTTAGGTAGCAAAGATTACTGTGTTGTGGAGTTTGGTGCAGTTGGAAGGGAATAATAGAGACAAGAAGATAGGAAATATTTATATAGAGAATAGTAGTATATAGGAAAAGATTTTACATTTGGAACATAGAAGGAGGAAGCAGTGGCAAAAAGGAAAGAAAATTAAAAGTTTAAAAAACTTTTAAATTGAAAAAATAATAAATAATTTAGAAATTGAAAAAGAGAAAAAAATTAACAGGAAGAGATAAAGAAACAGACCAAACCAAACAAGTGAATAAACAAGACATTCCAAAACAAACAGTCAAAAAAAAAAAAAAAAAAAGGTAAATACTGTCCCTGCTTTTTATCCTCTCATCTGCCCGTGCACCTTCCACCAGTCTACTCTTGATGACAATCTTTCCCTTCGTTGCTATGGTTTCTGTTTTTGTTTTCAGCAAAACAAAGGCTATGAGGTGAGCTCCAGTGCTGACCTGGGCAGCGGGCTGTTCCCAGTCCGTTAGGCGGGGGCTGCACCCGTGAAAGGTCCTTTGGGATTCTGTCCTTCTAGACGGGTTCAGTGGTTTGTGTCTTGGGTGGTGTTAGGTCTTGTTTTCAGGTGAATAATCTCTAGTGTCGTATGTTCTTTGATAGCGTGGGGTCTTGGAATCAGGGCTTCCACCCTGAGGATCCTTGGTTTGATGATTGGTCAGGGGGTGAAAGCTCTATGACTGGTTTGCCCTGGTGTTCAGTGATACTAGTTCAAATACTAGCATCTGAGGAACAAGTGGTGACTCCCTGATCGGTGACAGTCATAAAAGCATGCAGATATTTTCTAACATAGTGGGAAATATATGCATACATACACATCAATAACCGCAACTGAATAGTCTTACAAGGATAAAGCATAGGAAATTTTTCTGGCAAACGGCACAATCAAAGATGGTACCTGACCCTTAAGCTCTAAAGTAATTAAAATATTGCCTGGAAAAATGGATCCAGGGCAAGGTCCCAGAGTGGAATATTACAATGAAGGCAATTTTTAACTAAGACATGTGTTGGGGGTGAGGAAAATGAGAGTGTATGGGTAATGAGAAGGAATAGATTCATCTTGCAAGGATTTTGTAGGTTTAGGTAGCAAAGATTACTGTGTTGTGGAGTTTGGTGCAGTTGGAAGGGAATAATAGAGACAAGAAGATAGGAAATATTTATATAGAGAATAGTAGTATATAGGAAAAGATTTTACATTTGGAACATAGAAGGAGGAAGCAGTGGCAAAAAGGAAAGAAAATTAAAAGTTTAAAAAACTTTTAAATTGAAAAAATAATAAATAATTTAGAAATTGAAAAAGAGAAAAAAATTAACAGGAAGAGATAAAGAAACAGACCAAACCAAACAAGTGAATAAACAAGACATTCCAAAACAAACAGTCAAAAAAATGAAAAAGGTAAATACTGTCCCTGCTTTTTATCCTCTCATCTGCCCGTGCACCTTCCACCAGTCTACTCTTGATGACAATCTTTCCCTTCGTTGCTATGGTTTCTGTTTTTGTTTTCAGCAAAACAAAGGCTATGAGGTGAGCTCCAGTGCTGACCTGGGCAGCGGGCTGTTCCCAGTCCGTTAGGCGGGGGCTGCACCCGTGAAAGGTCCCATGCTGGAGGGGGCCCCAGTTCCACTGCACACCCGCCAATGACCTCCAATTCCTGCTCTTCTCCCAATTTCCTTTGCTGCAGCTCTCCGTTGCCCACAGGTTGGTGTCTTTCCTGCTGCTGCTCTGAGGCTGCATGGACTCTTTAGGCTGCTGTCACGCACGCCCTGCCAGATACAGGACCAAGCCCCAAATGCGGGCGCGAGCTTCCTAGTTCAGTTTGAGTCAGGTCTCTGGGCAGCATGTTAAGTTCCACATGCCCCCTCTAGCAGTGTCTCAACTTTCCCAATGTCAGGCGACCCAGTGGGACTTTTGCACTGAGCACTGCCTTCTGTACTCCTGGCGCATTTCACAGCACTCTCTCCACTGGTCTGGTGTGGGGTTTGGGGTACAGGGATCTCAGAACAGGAGCTCCGGGAAAGTTCTGGCTGTTCACTCTCCTACCTTTGTAGAATAAGGAGTTCTTTTGTCATTTAGCGGCTGATTTGTTGGTGGTGTTTCATTTCTTGGTTAGTTCTGGTGATTCTATGGGAGAGCCGGTGAAATCCTCCCCTCATTCCTCCACCATCTTGGCCCCTTCTTTTGGCTTTTTAATTTTAAGCTTAAAGTTTTACGCAGGGTTTTGTATTTGTATGGTGGCAATTTAAATATGCTTTTACATCTCTGCCAACTTTAAAATAAAGTATTTTTATTACATAGTAGAAGAATTTTTGTACTTAAATATGTATAAATTTAAATTGAAAAATAATAAATAATTTAGAAATTGAAAAAGAGAAAAAAATTAACAGGAAGAGATAAAGAAACAGACCAAACCAAACAAGTGAATAAACAAGACATTCCAAAACAAACAGTCAAAAAAAAAAAAAAAAAAAAGGTAAATACTGTCCCTGCTTTTTATCCTCTCATCTGCCCGTGCACCTTCCACCAGTCTACTCTTGATGACAATCTTTCCCTTCGTTGCTATGGTTTCTGTTTTTGTTTTCAGCAAAACAAAGGCTATGAGGTGAGCTCCAGTGCTGACCTGGGCAGCGGGCTGTTCCCAGTCCGTTAGGCGGGGGCTGCACCCGTGAAAGGTCCCATGCTGGAGGGGGCCCCAGTTCCACTGCACACCCGCCAATGACCTCCAATTCCTGCTCTTCTCCCAATTTCCTTTGCTGCAGCTCTCCGTTGCCCACAGGTTGGTGTCTTTCCTGCTGCTGCTCTGAGGCTGCATGGACTCTTTAGGCTGCTGTCACGCACGCCCTGCCAGATACAGGACCAAGCCCCAAATGCGGGCGCGAGCTTCCTAGTTCAGTTTGAGTCAGGTCTCTGGGCAGCATGTTAAGTTCCACATGCCCCCTCTAGCAGTGTCTCAACTTTCCCAATGTCAGGCGACCCAGTGGGACTTTTGCACTGAGCACTGCCTTCTGTACTCCTGGCGCATTTCACAGCACTCTCTCCACTGGTCTGGTGTGGGGTTTGGGGTACAGGGATCTCAGAACAGGAGCTCCGGGAAAGTTCTGGCTGTTCACTCTCCTACCTTTGTAGAATAAGGAGTTCTTTTGTCATTTAGCGGCTGATTTGTTGGTGGTGTTTCATTTCTTGGTTAGTTCTGGTGATTCTATGGGAGAGCCGGTGAAATCCTCCCCTCATTCCTCCACCATCTTGGCCCCTTCTTTTGGCTTTTTAATTTTAAGCTTAAAGTTTTACGCAGGGTTTTGTATTTGTATGGTGGCAATTTAAATATGCTTTTACATCTCTGCCAACTTTAAAATAAAGTATTTTTATTACATAGTAGAAGAATTTTTTTGTACTTAAATATGTATAAATTTAAATTCATGCATAGTTTTTTATACTAGAGAGAGTGTTAAAAAATTCTGGAATATTCATCCATACATAGGTTGACATTCTAAAATAATTACGTGGGGAGAGGAAAGTGAAAATGATAGTCCCTCAGTCATTTCCAATTCTTTGCGACCTATGAACTCTAGCCTGCCAGGCTCCTCTTTCCATGGAATCCTCCAGGCAAGAACACTGAAATAGGTAGCCATTCTCTTCTCCAGGGGATCTTCCTGACCCAAGGATCAGACCTGCGTCTCCTGTACTGCAGGCAGGTTCTTTACCCTCAGAGCCACTAGGGAAGCCTGAAATAATTATGTAACTATTATTAAACAGCATGTACTTCCAAAACATGCATGTTTAACAATAAATCATTTTAATCTAAATTAATTAGATACAGCCTATACTGTATTCATTTGCATTGTATACATAGAGACAAATGTAATAAAATATTATCAGTAGATTATTAAATTTAGTAGTCATTTTATTCAAGGAAATTGTTTCCATCGTTATTTTGTTCAACAGATTGCCATTGTAAGAAACTATTGAATCACACTGCCTCTATTAAATTAAGTATACTTTAGCTAGCATTAGTCTTATAGCTATTGTGTTTAAAAATATGTAATGAATTGTATAGATTTCAGGTTGTTTAGCATAGGTAATAAAGTGACCAGTCAGTCATGTAACCTGACTAACTCTGGATAATGACCCAAAATGGCTGTGTCACTAACAAAAACATAATTCAAGTTCATCTTTTATAAATTGAAAAACACTGCAGGATTAAAGCGATGTACCTTTCAAAGCAAAATAGTCAAACCCATCTATTTTGTCATTCTGATGCAATTTATTCACCAAAGCTGATAAATTTTTCTAGAAACTCTGTCAGTGTGATTGTGAGATCAATGCCAGTGAAATATATTGTTTACAATTTAGCCTCCATTTCTCTTAGATTTTGGACTTTTAATACCTATACAGTTACATCTGACTCTATTGATCTAGTTGAAAATTAAAGGGCAAGTAAAAGCATTTGGATATTTTTTGTCATCAAACATTCTCATCCAGGGACTGCTTGATTAATTAAAGTATGGTATATTGTACTAAAAAACTTGCCTATGTATCTATTTTTATTTAACTTAGAACCATAACTGTAGACTATTAATAAATGCTCTATAGTTTTTACAACACTCTAACATGTAAGTCAATAAATTTGCTATTAACTCAGCAAAAAAGAAAACTGAATTAAAAATAGTATTAGGTTGGTGCAAAAGTAATTTTAGTTTTGCGTTGTTGAACTCGGCCATTTGATACAAGAATACATTCTTAAATAAATGTGGTTATGTTATACATCATTTTAATGTGCATATCTTGCTTTGTGGTTTTCCCTAATGAATTATTGCATTATTTTATATGTATTTTTGACTATGAAAATGATGTTAGACAAAAAAGCAAATTTGAGCAATTTTCTTATTCAGGCTCAAACTGGGTCATAAAATAGCGGGGACAACTTGCAACATCAACAATTCATTTGAACCAGGAACTGCTAATGAATGTACAGTGTGGTGGTCGTTCAAGAAATTTTGCAAAGGAGACAAGATCCCTGAAGATGAGGGGCTCAGTGGCTGATCATCAAAGTTGACAATGACTAACTGAGAGGATCACTGAAGTTGGTTCTCTTATAACTACCTGAAAAATTGCCCAGGGACTGAACATTGACCATTCTACAATCTTTTTTTGGCATTTGAAGCAAATCGGAAAGGTGAAAAAATGCAATACGTGGGTGCCTCCTGAACTGATCACAAATCGAAAAGATCATAATTTTGAAATGTCTTCTTCTCTTATTCCATATAACAATGATTCGTTTCTTGATTGGATTATGACAGGAGATAAAAGGTGGATTTTTTATGGTAATCAGCACTCATCAGTGGTTGGATAGCAGAGAAGCGCCAAAGAACTTCCTAAAGCCAAACTTGCACCAAAAAAAGGTCATGGGTCACTGTTTGGTGATCTGCTGCCGGTGTGATCCACTACTGCTTTCTGAATCCTGGTTAAACCATTACATCTGAGAAGTATGTTCAACAAATGATGAGATGCACTGAAAACTGCAACACCAGCAGCCAGCACTGGTCAACAGAACGGGCCCAGTTCTTCACAACAATGCCCGACTACATGTTGCACAACCACCCCTTCAAAAGCTGAACAAATTGGGCTACAAAATTTTGCCTTGTCTGACATATTCACCTGACCTCTCCTCGTCAACTGACTACCACTTCCTCAAGCGTCTTGACAACGTTTCAACAGGGAAAATGCTTCCATAGCCAGCAGGAGGTAGAGAATGTTTTATGAGAGTTCATCAAATCCTGTGGCATGGGTTTTTATACTATAGGAATAAACAAAGTTACTTTTCATTACCAAAAATATGTTGATTGTAATGATTCCTATTTTAATTAATAAAAATGTGTTTCAGCCACATTAAAATGATTTAAAACTCAGGGTCTAAAATCATTACTTTTCCACCAACCTAATTAGAGATCACTAAGCCCCTTCCATAAACAGGGTACTAATATTAAATTCATTATAGAAAAGAAGTTGAATATAATAGTCTGTAATATGTTAGGATTTCTGTAATGGCATTATCCTGAATATTTTCACACAAATAAGAGCCAAAGACAATAAGAAAATATGGTTTATATTTAAACATTGACATTTCTTAACAAGGAAATCAATTTCCATACTTTAAATATTTAAATTTAATGCAGACCATAAGACAGGGTTGGCAGTTATAATGCTTCATGTGATTACTATTTATAGAGCATCTACTATGATCACAAATCGAAAAGATCATAATTTTTTGAAATGGTCTTCTTCTCTTATTCCATATAACGTGGGTGCCTCCTGAACTGATCACAAATCGAAAAGATCATAATTTTGAAATGTCTTCTTCTCTTATTCCATATAACAATGATTCGTTTCTTGATTGGATTATGACAGGAGATAAAAGGTGGATTTTTTATGGTAATCAGCACTCATCAGTGGTTGGATAGCAGAGAAGCGCCAAAGAACTTCCTAAAGCCAAACTTGCACCAAAAAAAGGTCATGGGTCACTGTTTGGTGATCTGCTGCCGGTGTGATCCACTACTGCTTTCTGAATCCTGGTTAAACCATTACATCTGAGAAGTATGTTCAACAAATGATGAGATGCACTGAAAACTGCAACACCAGCAGCCAGCACTGGTCAACAGAACGGGCCCAGTTCTTCACAACAATGCCCGACTACATGTTGCACAACCACCCCTTCAAAAGCTGAACAAATTGGGCTACAAAATTTTGCCTTGTCTGACATATTCACCTGACCTCTCCTCGTCAACTGACTACCACTTCCTCAAGCGTCTTGACAACGTTTCAACAGGGAAAATGCTTCCATAGCCAGCAGGAGGTAGAGAATGTTTTATGAGAGTTCATCAAATCCTGTGGCATGGGTTTTTATACTATAGGAATAAACAAAGTTACTTTTCATTACCAAAAATATGTTGATTGTAATGATTCCTATTTTAATTAATAAAAATGTGTTTCAGCCACATTAAAATGATTTAAAACTCAGGGTCTAAAATCATTACTTTTCCACCAACCTAATTAGAGATCACTAAGCCCCTTCCATAAACAGGGTACTAATATTAAATTCATTATAGAAAAGAAGTTGAATATAATAGTCTGTAATATGTTAGGATTTCTGTAATGGCATTATCCTGAATATTTTCACACAAATAAGAGCCAAAGACAATAAGAAAATATGGTTTATATTTAAACATTGACATTTCTTAACAAGGAAATCAATTTCCATACTTTAAATATTTAAATTTAATGCAGACCATAAGACAGGGTTGGCAGTTATAATGCTTCATGTGATTACTATTTATAGAGCATCTACTATTTGTTAGGCATTTTATATATTATCTTTTATTTTTGAAATATGGCAGCAAACTGGTATTATTTGTATTACATATGTGAGAAACTGAGAAAGAGTGTCTGTATATGTCTGAAAATTATAGAAAAGTAAATAAACAAACTGAGTTTCCTATAAAATTTGACTTGCCACCAAACTCCCAATATCTCTTCTTCATCCAACTGGCAACAAATTATTTTCATAATGTTTTCTTTTTTTCTTTTTCAAAATATTTCATAGTGTTTCTTAGGAGTATAAGACTGGCCAGTTCATAGAAAGTAGCAGTTGCTAGACACAATGTGTATATAATTTGCAAATAAAGGAGTGATTCAGATTGCTGTCCTTTAAGGATCAGAGTTCCAGGTGTCAAAGGGACAAAGCAAAATTTCCTCTTTTAAAAAATTCTACAGTTAAAAATTAAATAAGGGGCTTCCCTGGTTGTGCAGTGGGTAAGTACACCGCCTTGCAGTGCAAGAGGCACTGGTTTGATCCCTGGCCTGGGAAGATCAGACATGCCACAGAGCGACTGGACCAATGTGTCCAACTTCCTAACCAAAGCTCTGGAGCACATGCGCCCAGAGCCGGTGCTCTGTGAGGAGAGAGGCCACTGTGATGGGAGGCCCACATAGGCCAGAAAACAAAGATAAATAAATGAAAGATAAACATAAGTGGCAAAAAAAAGAGAAAAATTAAATGAGTAGCTAAATTTCATTTAAAAATACAACAGATGTTTTTGCTAAAGTGGTTTCCTTGAGCATATGGAATACCATTGGTCCAGAAGATCTTAAAATTGTGTTATGTTCTCTTTAATGAAAAACATTTTTATAAACATAATTTTAGACTCTATATATACTGTGCTCAGTTACTAAATCATGTCCAACTCTGTGCAACACTATGGATGGACTGTAGCTCACCAGGTGCCTCTATCCATGGGATTTCCCAGGCAAGAATACCAGAGTGGGTAGCCATTTCTTCATTATAATAGATCTTTCTGACCCAGGGATCAATTTGGCCACCTGCATTGGCAGGTGGATTCTTGACCACCGAGACACCATGAAGTGTATATTACTCTACTAATTCCATTTGCCTCCAAAGCTCCATTAAATGTTTGTTATCACCTCCACGTTTTTCATTACATTGACAAATATTAAGCAAGTTTTAGATAGGCAATGTATTTAGCTTTGAAATATGATTACAGAACATTGAACCTCCAAGAGGTAAATGCTCAGATTGGATTAACTAACAGCTTATTTTATTTTATTTTTTTAAGATTTATTTATTTATTTATTTTGGCTGGGGGTCGGGTTGGGGACGGAGGGGAGCAGGCAGGCCACTCTATTGGTCTTTCATTTCTCTATTTTCATCTGTCTTTGTTCTTTGGCTCCTATGGGCCTCCTGTCGCGGTGGTGTCTGTCATCGCAGAGCGCTGGCTCTGGGCGCATGCGCTCCAGAGCTCCGGCTCGGTGATTTGACACATTGGTCCAGCCACTCCGTGGCACGTGAGATCTTCCAAGGCCAGGGATCGAACTGGCGCCCCTTGCACTGCAAGGCGGTATCCTTACCCACTAGACCACCAGGGGAAGCCCTAGCTCAATTTTTATTTTTGATAGTGTTTGAATATTTGAATTACCACATATATACTACAAGAGATATTCAACTTTTGTATAATATGTTGTCAATAAAAGTACCTGGACTTAATATGGACTTACAAGCTTATTAGATGAAGAATGTTTTACAACACTTTATACATTTTACGGTCCATTTAAAAAATCTATCCCCCAGGACTACGTACTCTGAACTATATACTGTTTTTATTTCCCAGTATTTTTAAAGATTTTTAATTGAGTTTTTACACCTAATAATAAGAGATCTAACAGAAAAAAATTCTAGATTTCTGCATTCCCTTGAAAATTCAGAAGTTATAATATTCAGGCCCTTATACACTGACCTGGTAAATAGAGCTGAAAACAAAATCCTAGTTTGCCTTTATAGAGAGCATGCATGTTCCAGGTTTTTATCTTTCTTGATTTATATTAATTTTTAACAAAAAAAAAAGTCTAAAAAATTTTTCCAAATTTGGCCACCTGCATTGGCAGGTGGATTCTTGACCACCGAGACACCATGAAGTGTATATTACTCTACTAATTCCATTTGCCTCCAAAGCTCCATTAAATGTTTGTTATCACCTCCACGTTTTTCATTACATTGACAAATATTAAGCAAGTTTTAGATAGGCAATGTATTTAGCTTTGAAATATGATTACAGAACATTGAACCTCCAAGAGGTAAATGCTCAGATTGGATTAACTAACAGCTTATTTTATTTTATTTTTTTAAGATTTATTTATTTATTTATTTTGGCTGGGGGTCGGGTTGGGGACGGAGGGGAGCAGGCAGGCCACTCTATTGGTCTTTCATTTCTCTATTTTCATCTGTCTTTGTTCTTTGGCTCCTATGGGCCTCCTGTCGCGGTGGTGTCTGTCATCGCAGAGCGCTGGCTCTGGGCGCATGCGCTCCAGAGCTCCGGCTCGGTGATTTGACACATTGGTCCAGCCACTCCGTGGCACGTGAGATCTTCCAAGGCCAGGGATCGAACTGGCGCCCCTTGCACTGCAAGGCGGTATCCTTACCCACTAGACCACCAGGGGAAGCCCTAGCTCAATTTTTATTTTTGATAGTGTTTGAATATTTGAATTACCACATATATACTACAAGAGATATTCAACTTTTGTATAATATGTTGTCAATAAAAGTACCTGGACTTAATATGGACTTACAAGCTTATTAGATGAAGAATGTTTTACAACACTTTATACATTTTACGGTCCATTTAAAAAATCTATCCCCCAGGACTACGTACTCTGAACTATATACTGTTTTTATTTCCCAGTATTTTTAAAGATTTTTAATTGAGTTTTTACACCTAATAATAAGAGATCTAACAGAAAAAAATTCTAGATTTCTGCATTCCCTTGAAAATTCAGAAGTTATAATATTCAGGCCCTTATACACTGACCTGGTAAATAGAGCTGAAAACAAAATCCTAGTTTGCCTTTATAGAGAGCATGCATGTTCCAGGTTTTTATCTTTCTTGATTTATATTAACTGGTCTTAACAAGAAAAAGTTACTTACATTTGATACTTGTACAGCAGAGTAGGACAATAAGTTAGTCCTGATGAAGGTTCCTCTGTACTCATTATAAAACAACATTAAAAGCAACTTAAAAGTGAACAATCCCAAATTAGCTAAACTTAATACCAGAAAAATTCTAAAACTTTATAGAAACACAGCATACTACAGCATGAAAATGTTAATTCTGCAATATCTGGCAAACATTAAAAACTTACCAGGCTTGCACAGAAACAGAAAAATATATCCTACCAGGAACAAATTAAATCAATAAATATATATCTAGAAATGAGATGACTAATGAAATTAAGACATATAAACAATAAGTCAATAGTTGATATAAAGTGGAATATAAAAATATAATTCATTAAAAATAAATTAGTGGGAGTTTCCATGTTGGTCCGGTGGGTAAAGAGTCTGCCTTGCAATGCAAGGGGCACCAGTTTGATCCCACTTGCTGCAGAGTGACTGTACCAGTGTGTCCAATTATGAGCCAGTGCTCTGGAGTGCATGCATTCAGAGCAGGTGCTCTGCAATGAGAGAGAGGCCACCACAATGGAAGGCCCACACAGGCAGAAGAATAAATATAGATGAAAATAAGTAAACAAAAAATCAATAAAAGAGGCCAAAATTAAAAAGAAGAAATTTTGAAAAAGAAGAAACAAGGAAGCAGAAATACAAATAGGACAAATAGAAAAGAAATAAGATGAAATATATACAAAACTGTATTCATATAACATTAAACTGAAATGATCTAAATACATCAAATAGAAAGTGCTTGTAGTCTTGATCAAAAATGTTGAGCAAATGTTATCTCCCATACTATAAATAGAAAGACACAGATCAAAATTAAGTCTGTTTTATTTCTGAAGACTAACAGCAATGGACAGTTGTAAATTGAAATTAAAAATTATATAATTTTGAACATTGAAATTATCGAATCCTTAGGAATAAATATGAAAATACGTATGTGAAATCAGTTCACTGAAAACTACATATAATTGTTGAAGTGAATTTAAGGAGCATTATTCATAAAAACCAGAAAGTGGAAACAACTCTAACAATTGATATATCAAAAAATGTGATATGTTTGCATACTTTCAAATAAAAAGAACTATGCAAGTGATACATGCCTCAGCATGTAGAGCCTTGTAAGTAATACTAAATGAAAGAAGTCAGTCATAAATGACTACATGCTATATGACTCCACTTATATAAGATGAAAATAATAGGCGAATCTATAGACAGGAAGTAGATTGCTGGCTTCAAAGATGAGTGCACTAGAAGTGGGGTTGGAGATGACTACTAAAATCAAGGCTTTCTTTTGTAGGTAATGAAATGTTTTAAATTGATCCTGGCGACAGTTGCACAATTTTGTAAATAGGAAAATCATTGAAATGGGTGATTTCTGTGGTATATGAACTGTGTCTCAAGTTGTTAAAAAAAATTTAAAAACCCATTATCCATCAACGATTAAATGGATGATTATTATTTATTTAAATTTGATTTAATATTAATTATTATTTAGCAATAAAATACCTTTTATTAAAATATACCATTTTATTTATACACCTACAATGTATGATGCCAAGTGGAAGAACCAGATATGAAATACTTCATACTGTCTGACTTCTTTTATTTTAAATTCTATAAAAGATAAAACTATAAGGAATTAAAACAGATCAATGGAGAGGTAGAAATGGGATATCAAAGGGAAAATTTTGTGTGGATGAAAATATTTTCTATCCTGAGTGTGGTGATGGTCACACACCTGTAACATTTTTCAATGCTTATCTAATTGTACACTTTAAAATGTGACTCCTTAGAAAATATGCCTTCATGAAGCTTATTTGAAAATATCATTTAAATAATAAGATAAAATATTCAAATATTCATTTTCATAATTGGTGTCAAAGTTTACTGACAGAGGAGCCTGGTGGGCTACAGTCCGTGGGATCACAAAAGAGTGGGAAACAACTCAGTGATTAAACAACAACATCAACAGTTTACCTGTTCTCCTGAGGTCTCTGTAGCCTTCCTTGACCAGAAGAACTGTTCACAAGAACACAAGTGTTTTGTTTTGTTTTGCTTGTTGTTTTTATGTTAAAGACTCCTGGTTGCTCCTAACATTGAAATATTACAATTTGAGCATGTGGATATAAAGCATACTGGATAATATGTGTGCCTTTTTAAAATTTCCTATTGAACAGACTGTTATTTAAGATTTTAATTTTATATCTCCTTAATTTAGTTTCATGATGCTGATGATTAACTTCTCTTCAAGGTCAGCTTGTATTTTGATGGATATTCAACACTTCATTAATAGTCTTTCAAAATCATTCTCACATATCTTTCTTAGCTCTGATCTCTTCTAAGTCATTGGAAATTTTTATAGCAATGTGAGCAAATACATCAACTGAACTAACAATAAAGCAGGCAGATCCCTCTGATCTTTGGCTCAATTCACCTAAGCAAAGGCAATATATTGACACTTCATCCTCTGCCTGTCAGTGTGGAAGTTATGTGGGTGTGAGTTAAGTAATATATTCTGATTTCAAAGATGTAAAGAAATATATAGAATTGAATTTAGAAAATACAGTATGATTGTTACACTGCAAATGAACAAATTGATATGTAAAGATGTGAAGGGTATTATTCAGACCTAGGGCAAACAAATGCTGAAGTCGAACTTGGAACACAGATCTATGCCAATTCCTTCATTTTTATAATACATTTATAAGTACTAAAAGAGACTTAATAAAATGAAATGTATCCTTTATAAGATACTACACTATTTCATGGATTTCCCATTCGTCCTCAATGTGCTGTTCAGAAATACTGGGAATGAATAAATCAAGCCTAACTTAAAATTGTTAAGATGTACAATAGTATTGTTAAATTTGATGTGAGTCAGTTATTAAAAGAAATGATTCATTCATTTTACATAACTCGAGATATATTTATAGTAGCCAGAATGTTGTCCTTTCAGATATATTTGTGCACTACTGAACACAGAATATCTTCACTTTCCTTTATGAAAAATAAGCACCAACAAGAAGCATTATTCAGTAGAATTTGAATGTTACTTAATCTATGCTGACAAAAAACCTGTTAATTCCCCTTTTCACTAACTTTAAAGAAAATTTAAATTTATTTCCTAACATATAAAAGGATACTAAACCTGAGTATTGGGAACCCACTCTCAGAAAAATTGAAAATACTGGGAAAAAACCCAAAAACACACACACTTGAAAAATTACTGAAAAATAATTTACCTATGAATACTTTCATGAAGTCTGTACGTTTCTTTCCTCAGTCTAGATATTCTTTAGGGATTGATATTTCTAGATTTTCAAATATATTTTATGTATTACATCAAAAAATAGAATGAGCAAATATTTTGGTACTGAAAATACATATGCTTTCTTATAATAGACACTTCCTTGTTATTCAAATACTGCAACTATTTTTTATATTACTAATATTTATTTTTTCTCTTGGAAGGAATTAGGATGAAATACTAGTGTGTAAAAACAGCAACAAAAATACCCATATTTGAACTTAAAAAAACTGTTAATGCAATTAATCTTTTTAACAGTTAACTTTAGTCTCCTCATAATTTTTTTCTTAATCCTCTAATCCTGTCCTGAAGGTCCTTCATTCACTCTAATATTAGGTTTTTGCAAAGAAAAATTTTACAGAGCAAGTTCTGCTCCAACACAGTGCAAACTACTGAGACATAGAAAATGGTGATGGAATGATTAGGAAATAAACACTATAAATTGTTTTCCAACTAAAAGAGACTTAATAAAATGAAATGTACAAGTTTTTGTTACCCAATGTGCTGTTCAGAAATACTGGGAATGAATAAATCAAGCCTAACTTAAAATTGTTAAGATGTACAATAGTATTGTTAAATTTGATGTGAGTCAGTTATTAAAAGAAATGATTCATTCATTTTACATAACTCGAGATATATTTATAGTAGCCAGAATGTTGTCCTTTCAGATATATTTGTGCACTACTGAACACAGAATATCTTCACTTTCCTTTATGAAAAATAAGCACCAACAAGAAGCATTATTCAGTAGAATTTGAATGTTACTTAATCTATGCTGACAAAAAACCTGTTAATTCCCCTTTTCACTAACTTTAAAGAAAATTTAAATTTATTTCCTAACATATAAAAGGATACTAAACCTGAGTATTGGGAACCCACTCTCAGAAAAATTGAAAATACTGGGAAAAAAAACCCAAAAAACACACACACTTGAAAAATTACTGAAAAATAATTTACCTATGAATACTTTCATGAAGTCTGTACGTTTCTTTCCTCAGTCTAGATATTCTTTAGGGATTGATATTTCTAGATTTTCAAATATATTTTATGTATTACATCAAAAAATAGAATGAGCAAATATTTTGGTACTGAAAATACATATGCTTTCTTATAATAGACACTTCCTTGTTATTCAAATACTGCAACTATTTTTTATATTACTAATATTTATTTTTTCTCTTGGAAGGAATTAGGATGAAATACTAGTGTGTAAAAACAGCAACAAAAATACCCATATTTGAACTTAAAAAAAAACTGTTAATGCAATTAATCTTTTTAACAGTTAACTTTAGTCTCCTCATAATTTTTTTCTTAATCCTCTAATCCTGTCCTGAAGGTCCTTCATTCACTCTAATATTAGGTTTTTTGCAAAAGAAAAATTTTACAGAGCAAGTTCTGCTCCAACACAGTGCAAACTACTGAGACATAGAAAAATGGTGATGGAATGATTAGGAAATAAACACTATAAATTGTTTTCCAACTTTAAGATACTAACTTTCTCTAAAACACTCAAAACTTTTGTCATTGTTTATACTTAGTTATTTCTTGAAGTGTCTGACTGAAGATATCCCCCTTTTTTAGGACTTTTCCCCTCCAATAGCACAGACTATCACTCTCTCCAAGACATTCTCTTTTCAAACCCTTATTTGTAGAAAAAACAGCTTCACATACACCCAGCATCCTAGGTGCAAATAAAATATTAGGGATAGGTATATAATTGAATACCACCAAACTGATACACTCTCATAAAGATTAGGAGTTAGAACATGAAGAATGTTGGATTGATTAGAACCGAGGCTAAGGTTATGTACACTCAGTTCTACACAACTTCCAAGTTGAAGGCAAATCTGTAGGGCTCTGTTTACTGAAAAGAGAGTAAATAGCAACGGCTCAATTGCAAAAATGAGAAAGATAAATATTACCGAGGAAATTGAGACCAGTAGTTAGAAAATGAAAACTTTTTTTCTGGTTGTGTCTTTGATTTTTAGACTTTGCTCTGCTGTTTGAATTCCAAGAAACATACTATTTTCCTTATAATAAATTACCAATATTATAGTTAGTTTTGCCATGCTTTCGTTTATATGATTCCAGATTTAGGTGAGGAAGTATTTCTTTAAAAAAACCTTTTGACTGTTTTCTGCTTTCCATATTGAAGCTTTGAGCATTTTCACTTTGCTTCCTGTACTTAGTGCTTACTTAGCTTGAGTTCCATTGGCTAGCCTTGATAATGTTGCCAGGGAACAGAATGTTTGAAAAATTAAGAAGAGTTATACTTTTTCTTGGTTGAAGCTATAAAATGATATAACTCAAAGCTTTATAACCTTCAAAGATTAAATCTGAATTTAAAGTTTTTTTTTTTTAAATTGCGAAATTTTTTAACAGTTAACTTTAGTCTCCTCATAATTTTTTCTTAATCCTCTAATCCTGTCCTGAAGGTCCTTCATTCACTCTAATATTAGGTTTTTTGCAAAAGAAAGATTTTACAGAGCAAGTTTTGCTCCAACACAGTGCAAACTACTGAGACATAGAAAATGGTGATGGAATGATTAGGAAATAAACACTATAAATTGTTTTCCAACTTTAAGATACTAACTTTCTCTAAAACACTCAAAACTTTTGTCATTGTTTATACTTAGTTATTTCTTGAAGTGTCTGACTGAAGATATCCCCCTTTTTTAGGACTTTTCCCCTCCAATAGCACAGACTATCACTCTCTCCAAGACATTCTCTTTTCAAACCCTTATTTGTAGAAAAAACAGCTTCACATACACCCAGCATCCTAGGTGCAAATAAAATATTAGGGATAGGTATATAATTGAATACCACCAAACTGATACACTCTCATAAAGATTAGGAGTTAGAACATGAAGAATGTTGGATTGATTAGAACCGAGGCTAAGGTTATGTACACTCAGTTCTACACAACTTCCAAGTTGAAGGCAAATCTGTAGGGCTCTGTTTACTGAAAAGAGAGTAAATAGCAACGGCTCAATTGCAAAAATGAGAAAGATAAATATTACCGAGGAAATTGAGACCAGTAGTTAGAAAATGAAAACTTTTTTTCTGGTTGTGTCTTTGATTTTTAGACTTTGCTCTGCTGTTTGAATTCCAAGAAACATACTATTTTCCTTATAATAAATTACCAATATTATAGTTAGTTTTGCCATGCTTTCGTTTATATGATTCCAGATTTAGGTGAGGAAGTATTTCTTTAAAAAAACCTTTTGACTGTTTTCTGCTTTCCATATTGAAGCTTTGAGCATTTTCACTTTGCTTCCTGTACTTAGTGCTTACTTAGCTTGAGTTCCATTGGCTAGCCTTGATAATGTTGCCAGGGAACAGAATGTTTGAAAAATTAAGAAGAGTTATACTTTTTCTTGGTTGAAGCTATAAAATGATATAACTCAAAGCTTTATAACCTTCAAAGATTAAATCTGATAAAGTCTTAAATTGAAATTATTAATCAACAACCAACTTTATATCTTGTTTATGATAAACACATGTGCAGAAATGTGGAATATTGTCCTTTTTATTGTTATTATACAGTTGTCCTTGGATATACTATTTTATCAAAATATATTGAGACAAATTTCAGAGAATGGTATTCCCTATAAATAGAAACATTTAAATTTTATATGACTTAGTTTTATTTAACTAAAAGTAGACAATAGAAATACCCTTCAGAAAACCATCTAAATCTTGACCCCTTTGTCTTGATTCATTTTTGTAAACATATTTGCTCGACTTATTACATTTGTATACATAGGCCCATCTAATTCCTTCAGAAAATATCTGAATGCCTAGGGTTGAAGCCTAGGATTAGAGGGATGTTAGAAAATAAAGTATTGTGATATAAAAATATATGAAAACTATAATCTCAAATATACTTTTAAATAGGCTAGAATTTGTGATTAATTATGTCTTGAGAAAAGTAAAGTTGAAAATCTAGGTATAAACATTTGTCACATATTTTGATCAGGAATATTTACTATTGCCTTAATTATGTATCATTGTATGGTTACCTTACAAAAAACCAAGAGGTCGATGTTACAACTTGATATCAAAATACTTAAGCAACTTCCTTTTTAGTGGGCTTCCGTAGTGACTCAGTGATAAAGAATCCTCCTGCGATACAGGAAACGTGGGTTTGATCACTGGGTCAGGAAGATACCGTGGCTAAGGAAATGGCAACGCATTCCAGTATTGTTGTCTGGGAAATCACATGGACAGAGGAGACTGGCGGGCTACAGTCCATGGGGTCTCAAAAAAGTTAGACGTGACTTAGTGACTAAACAACAATATTTTTAGTAAACAGTAGCTGGTATTTTCCGCATCACTAACTTGCTTTATTGTATATATTATTGATAAATATAAACAAAAATCTCAACAGTTTTCATTTCTTAAAACTAGAGAACCTTCTAAGAGGTAGAAAGAAATAAAGCATATAATGAATTTTATAGCGTATACCAGAGAGAGATCTGGACCTAAGAATAATCCATTTACTACAGTTTAAAATTATATATTTTATATGTACAGTTTTAGTAATAATAATGGTTACCTGTATATATGCTGCCAGATTTCTGAATGTTGCCAGCATCTTAATTTCTTAATGTACCACTTTTAATTGTATACAATATTGTCTTTATCCTTAGGAAGTCAGTAACCTGAAGTTAAAGGTATATGTTGTTAAGTTTTATAGTTTTATTTATTTTTACCTACTTAAAACTCTATTACAAATAACATCATATAGGATATAAAGGCAAGTTTTTTCTTTCATTTAATTCCATAATTATATTAATAATATCAATACTGGAATAATAAAGAATCCACCTGTAATGCAGAAGACTGGATTCAATCCCTGGGTTGAGAAGATCCCCTGGAGAAGTAAATGGCAACCCACTCCAGCATTCTTGCCTGGGAAATTCCATGGACAGAGAAACTTGACAGGCTACAGTCCATAGGGTTGCCAAATAGTCAGACACAATTTAGCAACTAAACAAATTATCTGTATAAAAGCAATATCAAAATTAAAGATTTGATTCATTGCATTTATGTCTCCAAAGTAATCCACATAATGGATACTCCACAATGCTTTTATACATTACACTGTCAAATGACAAATGGGTTATAATCTTTCCTTTTTTATTGCAGAAAATGATGCTTTGAGTATTCTTGAACATCTATCCTGAGACACATGTGAAAGAGCTTTTCACAGATATGTCCTGGGGAATATGTCAATGAGTACATGTATCTTCAAACATAATAGTTTATGCAAAATATATTTTTTTAAATGCATATAACATTTTGCTCCAGAGAGCATACTAATGAAACCATTGTATTACAGGGTTTGTATTCTTCACTAGCTTGTTGTGAGTGAAATATTGTCTTATTGTGTCTTTTAACTTTCAGTTCCTTAATTACAAATGAGGTTGAACAAATTTCCATGTTTTATTGATCATTTGTGTTTCCTCTTCTGTATAGAAAATAATTAAGGCCTTCTAAGAGGTAGAAAGAAATAAAGCATATAATGAATTTTATAGCGTATACCAGAGAGAGATCTGGACCTAAGAATAATCCATTTACTACAGTTTAAAATTATATATTTTATATGTACAGTTTTAGTAATAATAATGGTTACCTGTATATATGCTGCCAGATTTCTGAATGTTGCCAGCATCTTAATTTCTTAATGTACCACTTTTAATTGTATACAATATTGTCTTTATCCTTAGGAAGTCAGTAACCTGAAGTTAAAGGTATATGTTGTTAAGTTTTATAGTTTTATTTATTTTTACCTACTTAAAACTCTATTACAAATAACATCATATAGGATATAAAGGCAAGTTTTTTCTTTCATTTAATTCCATAATTATATTAATAATATCAATACTGGAATAATAAAGAATCCACCTGTAATGCAGAAGACTGGATTCAATCCCTGGGTTGAGAAGATCCCCTGGAGAAGTAAATGGCAACCCACTCCAGCATTCTTGCCTGGGAAATTCCATGGACAGAGAAACTTGACAGGCTACAGTCCATAGGGTTGCCAAATAGTCAGACACAATTTAGCAACTAAACAAATTATCTGTATAAAAGCAATATCAAAATTAAAGATTTGATTCATTGCATTTATGTCTCCAAAGTAATCCACATAATGGATACTCCACAATGCTTTTATACATTACACTGTCAAATGACAAATGGGTTATAATCTTTCCTTTTTTATTGCAGAAAATGATGCTTTGAGTATTCTTGAACATCTATCCTGAGACACATGTGAAAGAGCTTTTCACAGATATGTCCTGGGGAATATGTCAATGAGTACATGTATCTTCAAACATAATAGTTTATGCAAAATATATTTTTTTAAATGCATATAACATTTTGCTCCAGAGAGCATACTAATGAAACCATTGTATTACAGGGTTTGTATTCTTCACTAGCTTGTTGTGAGTGAAATATTGTCTTATTGTGTCTTTTAACTTTCAGTTCCTTAATTACAAATGAGGTTGAACAAATTTCCATGTTTTATTGATCATTTGTGTTTCCTCTTCTGTGTAATGTCTGCTAATGTCTTTTTGCTCATTTTCCTAATGTGTTGTTGTTTTTTATTGATTCTTAGAAGTTGTTTATATGTGTTGCATAGCAATCATTTGCCTATTATAAATATTGTAAATATCTCCCTTCGTGTGGTTTGTCTTTCCAACAATTTAGATTATATTTTGATGAAAAAAATATTCTTAACTTCTATTTAGTTGTAGTTTAAATTTTGGCTTTCTTTTTCCAAATATATTTCTTCTTCTAGTTGAAGAATACAAGATTTGTATGGACTTTCTTGAAATAAAATAGACAATTCACAGAAATTAGTCGTCTGTCTTAAATTGATTTTTTTGTGAATGATATGTTCGTTTCCACTTATAGATTTAATTGTTGCTAAAAAAAAATCCCTGTTTTAAAAGTACTCTTTTCTAGAATTCTTCTATAGAGAACTGAGATACGTGTCTAGAGTGTTAAACATTCAGACACGTATGTGAAAAAATTATGACACAAAGACTATTTAGTGATGTCAACTAACAATGAATAATTCCATACTCTTAACATGTGATGTGTGGGTGTAAATTATATAAATGCATTTGACCTTCTAAATGTCTACACAACAAATATAGGTTATAGGATGTGGGGCCCTAAATGAAAGAGGGTCTTTGCAAGCATAATGAAGTAAGAGACGAGGGCGTGATCTAAGTTGTTGCAAGCATAAGGAAGGAAGAGATGAGGGCATGATCTACGCATGATTGCTTGACCTTTATCTTGATTGGTTTAACTATGGGAAATCCCTTAGGAACCCCCCTTCACTTGCCTATATAAGCTGTAAGTCTGCACTAATAAAACGGAACTGCTTCGACAGAACCCCTGTCGCGTCTGATTGTCTCTCGCTTGCCCAGGGGCTGGTTGGCGGAGAGCAGGCTCAACCCTCTCCGATCTTCCTGTGGCCTGGCTACAGGCAATCCCACCGCCATTTCTCCTCTGTGGGCTGGCCCTGCAATAGTACAATAGGAAAGTAAAATTCAGGTGATGTAAGCATCCCAAGAAGTGATTGTTTGCTTGTAGCTCACAAGAATGACATCACCACCTGGTTATCTACAGAAAGAGAGCACCTTATTAAGAACACAAAATTTTGTTGATTTATGACTATAGAATAGCCAAGGGAGAGGACTTTCTGGTTTAAAGAAAAGTCATATTATTTAGAGACAGTTGTCATACCCAGAGTTATGGAAAAATACAATAATTTTCTTTATTTTTAGATACATTATCTTTCAACCAATGCAGGTCCAGTCCTGTGATCTTTAAATTATTCCTACCACTTTCCACTTTTATACATTAAACTTGCATTCTTTTCATTCTTACATAGCACTGATGCTCCATTATTCATTATGGCTCAAGCTACATTTTTTGAGACATAATCTTAAATCATTATTGCATATTAATGAAACAGCAATCTGAGTACTGTCCAGAAAGCAGATGAATTAACTCCATGAATATGCAGATAGTCACACTAGCAGAATTTTATTTCAGAGAGTAGAAGTACAAACCTCTCAGCATAGACACTGAGAAGGAAAAAGTGCCCCCAAATGGCAGAATTCACAACAGATTTTATTTTTACCAATACTGAAACTGTTTGTTTTTGGTTGGTTAGGGCTTGCAATGTATGTAATCCCTGGCCATTAAGTCAAAAAATCATCATGTCATGTTGTCAGTTTTATAGCCCTTTATGATCTGCCAGTCCTTGAGTTTTCTTAAGACATTGAGTCTCAATTCACCGACCTTTTCAAGTGATGGCAGGTCATTGTTTAAAGACCAGATGTCTGTTCTCAAGTTAAAGGTCCACCTAGTGGTTTTCTCCTTAATAGCTTGGACATCAGTTACTGATTGTTCTGTCATGAGTTTGAGTGGTCTGTGGCCTCCAGTACAGAAAGCGATGGAGGCATTTCCTTTGAATGTCAAAAACCTAGAATAGCCAGTTCACCTATAGGTTACTGGATTGAGATACTTGTGTGATAAAATAAGTGGAGATTGGAACTGGATGTTTAGAAGAAACTAGACATTAAACCTACACTGACTACCTAATAATTTTCTTTCATTAATATATAGTTAGAAAATGTATATCTCTTTACACTTTCACAAAGCTGTATTTATCTACCATGTCTTAATTGTGTTGTTATCTGCTTCTACCGTCTGTACTTCATAAATGTCTCTATCAAAGGAACTGAACCACAGTTATTTCTTTTAAAAAAAATTGTATTTCTTAAACTTTATTTTTGGTAAAGGACCTTCTCTTGTTTATCATTATAACCTCAGAGTAAGTGCAGCTCCAGGTATATAAAAATATATCAAAGTGGCATAAAAAGGGCAGAAATCTTAATAAGCAATTGGAAATGAAAAGTAAAACAAAAAATAAAAAAAATTATTTAGGTCATCAAATGGGCCCCTAATAAATACTTTCATCTTTTAGCCTCTTATCTTTAAAATTTCATGATTAATGTTCATTCCTTCCAACGGTGAAAGAGAATTTCCTTCTCTCTACATCCTCTCTAGCATTTATTGTTTGTAGACTTTTTGATGATGGTCATTCTAACCAGTGTGAGGTGATACCTCATTGTAGTTTTGATTTGCATTTCTCTTACAATGTGCAATGTTTTCATGTGTTTATTAGCCACTGTATTTCTTCTTTGGAGAGTTGTCTGTTTAGGTCTTCTGTCCACTGTTTGGGCTTCCCTCGTGATTCAGACAGCAAAAAATTTGTCTGCAATGTAGTAGACCCAGGTTTGATCCCTGAGTTGGGAAGATGCCCTGGAGAAGGAAATGAGAACCCACAATAGTATCCTTGCCTGGATAATTCCATGGACAGAGAAGCCTGGTGGGGTCAGAAAGAGTCACTTATTTTTTTTTTTTATTGGATTGTTTATCTAATATTAATCTGAGAGAACTGCGATGAACTTATTTGCAGAGCAATGGAGACAGAATAAAGAACAGGTTTGTAGACACAGAAAGGGAAGGAGAGAGTGGGACAAATTGAGAGTATCATTAAGAAATATACATTGTCACATATAATATTAGTTAGCCAGTGGAAATTTGCTGTATGGCCCAGGGAGCACAAAGCTGGTGCTGTGACAACCTGCGAGGTGTGATGGGGTGGGACATGGGTATACCTATGGTTGATTGACATTGATGTATGGCAAAACCAACACAATAGCTAGTTGTAAAATAATTATACTCCAATTAAAAAATAAATTAATTTTTTTAAAAAGAAAAAAAACCATGATAACACAGAATAAAAATAGAGATCAAAATAACACCTATATTGATATAAATTGACTATGGATCTAATTTCTAAATACCAGGCTAACCACCTAGTTGCAAATGCACTGAGACTCCCATGGGCCTTCCCATATGGGAAATATGGATTGAGTCTATTATTAAATTCTTGGGTGGATTTAATTTCCAGAAATTCAAAGAGAATAAGTGTAACTGAGCTAATAATACAGCTCAACTCCAATAAAATTGGCACCTCCAATAGGTCATTCTACCCATCTACATGACAGTGTGCATGAGGACAGAAAAGAACTCTGATGTGTCCAGGGAAATTTCTACTTCATGGAAACAAAAAATAGTGGGATTCATGAAAAATGAAAAAAATAGGAAAGAAGGAGGCTCATAAAAGAAATCAGACCTGACTAAATTACCAAATAATTTTCCTAAATTGAAGGCATATATTAATCTCATATATTAATTGCAAAGGTGAACCAAAGCCCAAAACCTATAGAAAATATATAACAACTGCTATGATAGTATTTAATTTGAAGGAACAGAAAACCTGGGATTTTGCTTGTGATACATTATTTTTTATTTAATGGTTATCATTTAAATAGAACTGTGTTGGCTTTCTCTGTATGGTTAGTTATGCATTGATCTTGAATAAAAGAAACACAGTACAATCTTCAATTTGTGTGTTTGGCTCCACTGTGGCTGACTTCATTTACATGGAGCTTCAATGTGATGGAGTCAGAAATCAAGGATTAAAATAGGAACCACAAAATTTATGCACCTGAGATAAGAACTAATCAAAATTCTACTGATTATTAGAGACCAAAGAGGACAATGCATGAACAAAGTAAGGCCAATTAGGAAGTACATATTAATACACAAGGCAGAGGATAATGCTATCAGCAGGTATAGAAATACCTTCTGAATATTCATAGAATAACACCTCTGTACATTATGGTGGGAAACTTTCATTGGTCCGGTATTTATTTTTAAAATTCACACATGCCTTTTTATTGTCAGGAATGCTCCTATGTGCTCTGTGTACTGACTGTTTTAACCATTCTAAAAGCTTGATGAGATAAGTACTGTTGTCACCATATTAAAAAAGGGGGGAGAAAGCCACAGTAATGGGCCCATAGATTGAATAAAAATTCAAAATAACACCTATATTGATATAAATTGACTATGGATCTAATTTCTAAATACCAGGCTAACCACCTAGTTGCAAATGCACTGAGACTCCCATGGGCCTTCCCATATGGGAAATATGGATTGAGTCTATTATTAAATTCTTGGGTGGATTTAATTTCCAGAAATTCAAAGAGAATAAGTGTAACTGAGCTAATAATACAGCTCAACTCCAATAAAATTGGCACCTCCAATAGGTCATTCTACCCATCTACATGACAGTGTGCATGAGGACAGAAAAGAACTCTGATGTGTCCAGGGAAATTTCTACTTCATGGAAACAAAAAATAGTGGGATTCATGAAAAATGAAAAAAATAGGAAAGAAGGAGGCTCATAAAAGAAATCAGACCTGACTAAATTACCAAATAATTTTCCTAAATTGAAGGCATATATTAATCTCATATATTAATTGCAAAGGTGAACCAAAGCCCAAAACCTATAGAAAATATATAACAACTGCTATGATAGTATTTAATTTGAAGGAACAGAAAACCTGGGATTTTGCTTGTGATACATTATTTTTTATTTAATGGTTATCATTTAAATAGAACTGTGTTGGCTTTCTCTGTATGGTTAGTTATGCATTGATCTTGAATAAAAGAAACACAGTACAATCTTCAATTTGTGTGTTTGGCTCCACTGTGGCTGACTTCATTTACATGGAGCTTCAATGTGATGGAGTCAGAAATCAAGGATTAAAATAGGAACCACAAAATTTATGCACCTGAGATAAGAACTAATCAAAATTCTACTGATTATTAGAGACCAAAGAGGACAATGCATGAACAAAGTAAGGCCAATTAGGAAGTACATATTAATACACAAGGCAGAGGATAATGCTATCAGCAGGTATAGAAATACCTTCTGAATATTCATAGAATAACACCTCTGTACATTATGGTGGGAAACTTTCATTGGTCCGGTATTTATTTTTAAAATTCACACATGCCTTTTTATTGTCAGGAATGCTCCTATGTGCTCTGTGTACTGACTGTTTTAACCATTCTAAAAGCTTGATGAGATAAGTACTGTTGTCACCATATTACAGAGGAGAAAGCACAGTAAGTGGTGGACCTGGAATGAAAGCCCAGACAGCTTGGTTCTAGAAACTGGGCTGTGATAGCAGACTCCTCTACCAACAATCCCAAAAGTCCATAAAGTGGAGAAGAGATTTGACAAGTATATGCTTTCTCAAGTATATATCCTTTGAAATTCTAGAGGAAACTAATAATGTATCTCTGATTAGAGTACTTGAATGAGCCAAGCAAGTTTCTACACCCTTGAGGTAATCCTGACACAACCGCAACCATACTCGCAAACCTTTTGAGTGGGAATAAAACAGAAACCAATATAATACCATAGGGAATATGTATCAATTTCATATAAAAATACCTTGCAAAGGAGATTCCCATTTAACACAGTATCTAAACAGTAATGCTTCATGTGGCACTCCCAAAGCTCCCACTAAGTTTCTAATGCAAGATACTACTCTATTTTTTTAAAATTAATTAATTTATTAATTTTTTACATGTATGTTCGCAGATCATTCATATGCATATCCCTGGGCCCTCCCCCCACCCAGTTCCCCCCCTCCCATCCCTCCAGACCATCGCCCCAAGTGGTTGTAGGTACTCCTATTCCCCTAGCATAATGACAAGAGATATCTTTTCTACTCATGACAGTATAGGTTTCCATGTTACTCCCTCCATGCCTTCCTCCCACTGTTCAATCTCCACAATGTCTTTATGTCTATTTTCTGTTTTTTCATGAGTTCACTGCGTATGTTATCATGACCATCTTACTAGATCCCATATATATGAGTTAGTATACTGTACTTGTCTTTCTCTTTTTGACTTACTTCACTTTTTATGATAGGTTCTAGAGCCAGCCACCTCATTAAGAATGAGTCTTCTGCATTTCTTTTAACAGCTGAGTAGTATTCCATTGTATATATGTACCAGGACTTCTGGATCCATTCATTTGTCGATGGACATCTAGGTTGCTTCCATGTTCTGGCTATTGTATAGAGAGCTGCAATGAACATTGGGGTACAGGTGCCTCTTTCAGTTTTGATTTCATCAGGATATAGGCCTAATAGTGGGATTGCTGGGTCATAGGGTGCTTCTAATTTTAGTTTTTTAAGGAATCTCCATATTGTCTTCCATAGAGGTTGTATTAATTTACATTCCCACCAGCAATGCAAGAGGGTTCCCTTTTCTCCACACCCTCTTCAGCATTTGTTGTCTGTCGATTTGTTGATGATGGCCATTCTGACAGGTGTGAGGTGATATCTCATTGTGGTTTTAATTTGCATTTCTCTGATAATAAGCGAGGTAGAGGATTGTTTCATGTATTTTTGGGCCATCTGTATGTCCTCTTTGGAGAGGCGTCTCTTTAGATCTTTTTCCCATTTTTTGTTTGGGCTGCTCATATTCCCTGTGCTGAGTTGTCTAAGTTGCTTGTAGATTTTGAAGATTAATTCTTTGTCTGTTGTTTCATTTGCTATGATTTTCTCCCACTCTGTGGGGTGTCTGTTCAACTTTTTGGTGATTTCTTTTGCTGTACAAAAGCTTTTAAGTTTCATGAGGTCCCACGTGTTCACTTTTCTTTTCAGTTCCACTATTTTAGTAGGTGGGTCAGAGAAGATCTTGCTTTGATTGATGTCCTTGAGGGTTTTGCCTATATTCTCCTCTAAGAGTTTGATGGTTTCTGGTCTTACATTTAGGTCTTTAATCCATTTTGAGTTGATCTTTGTGTATGGTGTCAGGGAATGTTCCAACTTCATTTTTTTTGCATGTAGCTGTCCAATTTTCCCAGCACCATTTGTTGAAGAGGCTGTCTTTCTCCCATTTTATATGTTCACCTCCTTTATCAAAAATAAGGTACCCATAGGTGCGTGGGTTGATCTCTGGGTTCTCAATCTTGTTCCATTGATCTATAGTTCTGTTTTTGTGCCAGTACCATACTGTCTTGAAGACTGTTGCTTTGTAGTAGAGTCTGAAGTTAGGGAGGCTGATCCCTCCAACTCCATTCTTCTTCCTGAGGATTGCTTTGGCTATTCGAGGTCTTCTGTGTTTCCATATGAACTGTGTTATTATTTGGTCTAGTTCTGTGAAAAATGTCAATGGTAGTTGAATAGGTACTGCGTTGAATCTGTAGATGATATTTGGTAGTATGGTCATTTTCACAATATTGATTCTTTCGACCCAAGAACATGGAATATCTCTCCATCTGTTTAAGTCTTCTTTAATGTCTCTCATGAGTGTCTTGTAATTATCTGTGTGCAATTCTTTTGTTTCTTTGGGTAGGTTTATTCCTAGGTATTTGATTCTTTTGGTTGCACTGGTGAAGGGGATTGCCTCTTTGATTTCATTTTCTGATTTTTCTTTGTTTGTGTATAGGAATGTCAGTGACTTCTGTGTGTTGACTTTGTATCCTGTGACTTTGCTGAATTCGTTGATTAGCTCTAGTAGCTTTGTAACCGTGTCTTTGGGATTTTCTACGTATAATATCATGTCGTCTGCAAAAAGAGAGAGCTTGACTTCTTCCTTTCCAATCTGGATTCCTTTGATTTCTTTCTCTTCTCTTATTGCTGTTGCTAGGACTTCCAGGACTATGTTGAATCGTAGTGGTGAAAGTGGGCACCCCTGTCTTGTTCCTGATCTTAGAGGGAATGCTTTCAGTTTTTCACCATTAACAATAATGTTCGCTGTAGGCTTCTCATAGATGGCTCTTATTATATTGAAATAGGTTCCTTCTATGCCCATTTTCTGAAGAGTTTTGATCATAAATGGATGTTGTACTTTGTCGAAGGCTTTTTCTGCATCTATTGAAATGATCATGTGATTTTTGTCTTTCAACTTGTTGATATGGTGTATCACATTGATTGCTTTGCGGATGTTGAAGAAGCCTTGCATGCCTGGGATGAACCCGACTTGATCATAATGTATGAGTTTTTTGACATGTCATTGAATTCTGTTTGCTAGGATTTTGTTGAGGATCTTGGCATCTAAGTTCATCAGTGAAATTGGCCTATAGTTTTCCCTTTTTGTGTTGTCTTTGCCTTCTTTGGGTATCAGGGTGACGGTGGCCTCGTAGAATGTGTTTGGAAGTGTTCCTTCCTGTGCAATTGTTTGGAAGAGTTTTAGAAGGACAGGCATTAGCTCTTCTTTAAATGTTTGGTACAATTCGCCTGTGAAGCCATCTGGCCTTGGGCTTTTATTTTTGGGTAGATTTTTTATCACAAATTTGATTTCTGAGCTTGTGATTGAGTTGTTCAAAGTTTCTATTTCTTCCTGGCTCAGTCTTGGGAGATTAATCCTCTCCAAGAAACTGTCCATTTCTTCCAGGTTGTCCAGTTTGTTGCCATATAGCTGTTCATAATAGTCTCTTAGAATCCTTTGGATTTCTGCATTATCTGTTGTAATCTCTCCTTTTTCATTTTTGATTTTGGTGATCTGGTTCTTCTCTCTCGTTCTCTTATTGAGTCTGGCCAGTGGTGTGTCGATTTTATTGACCGGTTTGAAGAACCAGCTTTTGTTTTATTTATCTTTACTATTGTTTCTTTTGTTTCTTTTTCATTTATTTCTGCTCTGATCTTTATGATTTCCCTTCTTCTGCTGGCTTTGGGGTGTTTTTGTTCTTCTTTCTCCAACTGTTTTAAGCGGAGGGTTAGGTCATCTGCTTCATATTTTCCTAGTTTCTTGAGGTGGGATTCTAATGCTATAAATTTCCCTCTTAGAACTGCTTTTGCAGTATCCCATAGGTTTTGCACGGTTGTGTGTTCATTGTCATTTTCTTCTAGGAATTGTTTAATTTCTCCTTTGATTTCCTCTGTAATCAGTTGGTTTTTTAGGTATGTATTGTTTAATCTCCATGTGTTCCTGTTTTTAGGATTTTTTTTCTGGTAGTTGATCTCCAGTCTCATTGCATTGCGGTCCGAGAAGATGGTTGATATAATTTTGGTTTTCTTGAACTGACTGAGGTTTGATTTGTGGCCCAAGATGTGGTCTGTCCTGGAGAATGTTCCATGAACACTTGAAAAGAAAGTGTATTCTTCTGCTTTTGGATGGAATGCCCTAAAGATATCGATGAGGTCTATTTTTTCCAGTGTGGCATTTAAGGCTTGTGTTTCTTTATTAATTTTCTGTTTTGTTGATCTGTCCATTGGTGTGAGAGGAGTGTTAAAGTCTCCTACTATTATTGTGTTATTGTTGATTTCTTCTTTTATGTCTGAAAGTACCTGTCTTATGTATTGAGGTGCCCCTGTGTTGGGTGCGTAGATATTCATGACTGTTATGTCTTCCTCTTGAATAGATCCCTTAATCATGATGTAGTGACCTGCCTTGTCTCTTAGAATCTTCTTTCTTTAAAGTCTATTTTGTCTGATATAAGGATTGCTACTCCAGCTTTCTTTTGATTTCCATTTGCATGGACTATCTTTTTCCAGCCTCTCACTTTCAGTCTATCAGTGTCTCTAGGTCTGAAATGGGTCTCTTCTAAACAGCATATTTATGGGTCTTGCTAATGGATCCATTCAGCCAGCCTGTGTCGTTTGGTTGGAGCATTTAGTCCATTAACGTTCAAAGTAATTATTGATACGAATGTTCCTATTGTCATCTTCTTAGAAATTTGGAGTTTCATTTGTAAGGCTTCTCCTACTCTTGTATTTATTGGCTATATCAGGCTGTTTAACACTTGTTGTAGGGCTGGTTTTGTGGTACAGAATTCTTTTAGTTTTTGTCTGTCTGAGAAGGTTTTGACTTTACCATTGATTCTGAATGAGATTCTTGCTGGGTATAGAATTCTTGGTTGGAGGTTGTTCTCTTTTAGCCATTTAAATGTATCTTGCCATTCTCTTCTGGCCTGTAGGGTTTCTGTTGAGAGACCTTCAGTTAAACGTATGGGGTTTCCTTTACATGTTATTTGTTGTTTACTCCTAGCTGCTTTTAGTAATCTGTCTTTATATTTAATCTGTGTTAGTTTGATTAGAATGTGCCTTGGTGTGTTTCTTCTGGGGTTTCTCCTGTATGGAACTCTTTGTGCTTCCTGGACTTGGTTGACGATTTCCTTTCCCATGTTGGGGAAGTTTTCAACTATAACCTCTTCAAGAATTTTTTCGTAGCCTTTATTCTCTTCTTCTTCTTCTGGAACTCCTATAATTCCAATGTTGGTGCGTTTGATATTGTCCCATAAGTCTCTGACACTATCCTCAGTTCTTTTGATTCTTTGGGCTCTGTTCTGTTCTTCAGCACTTATTTCCACCATTCTGTCTTCCAGCTCACTTATCCGTTCTTCAGCCTCTGATACTCTACTGTTGAGACCTTCTATAGTATTTTTGAGTTCAGCAATTGAGTTAGTTGTCTCCATTTGCTTATTTTTCATTTCTTGCATGTCTCTTCTCAATGCACTAATTTCCTCTACTATTCTGTTTTCGGTGTTTTGCATCCGCATTAGTATAGCTTTTCTGAATTCTCTTTCAGAGAGTTTGTCTATCTCCTCCTCTGTCATTTGAAGCGGTGTTTCTCTAGCTTGGTCCTTCATTTGTGCAGTGTTTCTCTGACGTTTCAAATTTTTTTTTATGGGCCCCCCGGGTTTTTTTTTCTGTCCTTGTAGAAGGGTTCAGGTGTCGTTTGGTTGGAGCATTTAGTCCATTAACGTTCAAAGTAATTATTGATACGAATGTTCCTATTGTCATCTTCTTAGAAATTTGGAGTTTCATTTGTAAGGCTTCTCCTACTCTTGTATTTATTGGCTATATCAGGCTGTTTAACACTTGTTGTAGGGCTGGTTTTGTGGTACAGAATTCTTTTAGTTTTTGTCTGTCTGAGAAGGTTTTGACTTTACCATTGATTCTGAATGAGATTCTTGCTGGGTATAGAATTCTTGGTTGGAGGTTGTTCTCTTTTAGCCATTTAAATGTATCTTGCCATTCTCTTCTGGCCTGTAGGGTTTCTGTTGAGAGACCTTCAGTTAAACGTATGGGGTTTCCTTTACATGTTATTTGTTGTTTACTCCTAGCTGCTTTTAGTAATCTGTCTTTATATTTAATCTGTGTTAGTTTGATTAGAATGTGCCTTGGTGTGTTTCTTCTGGGGTTTCTCCTGTATGGAACTCTTTGTGCTTCCTGGACTTGGTTGACGATTTCCTTTCCCATGTTGGGGAAGTTTTCAACTATAACCTCTTCAAGAATTTTTTCGTAGCCTTTATTCTCTTCTTCTTCTTCTGGAACTCCTATAATTCCAATGTTGGTGCGTTTGATATTGTCCCATAAGTCTCTGACACTATCCTCAGTTCTTTTGATTCTTTGGGCTCTGTTCTGTTCTTCAGCACTTATTTCCACCATTCTGTCTTCCAGCTCACTTATCCGTTCTTCAGCCTCTGATACTCTACTGTTGAGACCTTCTATAGTATTTTTGAGTTCAGCAATTGAGTTAGTTGTCTCCATTTGCTTATTTTTCATTTCTTGCATGTCTCTTCTCAATGCACTAATTTCCTCTACTATTCTGTTTTCGGTGTTTTGCATCCGCATTAGTATAGCTTTTCTGAATTCTCTTTCAGAGAGTTTGTCTATCTCCTCCTCTGTCATTTGAAGCGGTGTTTCTCTAGCTTGGTCCTTCATTTGTGCAGTGTTTCTCTGACGTTTCATTATTAGGTTAATTTTTGTTTCTTTGTGTGTGTCTGTGTGTATGGAGTTCTTATTCCCACCAGGCTTCTTGGTTGAATTCTCCTTTCCTTTGGGTTTCTGTCCTTGTAGAAGGGTTCAGTGGTTTGTGTCTTGGGTGGTGTTAGACCTTGTTTACAGGTGAATAATCTGTAGTGTTGTATGTTCTTTGATAGTGTGGGGTCTTGGAATCAGGGCTTCCGCTTCGAGGATCCTTGGTTTGAGATTGGTCAAGGGGTGTAGGCTCTATGTCTGGTTTGCTATGGTGTTCCGTGATATTAGTTCACATACTAGCATCTGAGGAACAAGAGGTGCATCCCTGATGGGTGACAGTCATAAAAGCATGCAGATGTTTTCTAACATAATCTTAAGATATACATACATATACAGCAATCCCCACAACTGACCAGTTTTACAGAGATAAGGCACAGGAAATCTTTCTAGCAATTCATGCAATCACAGATGATACTTGCCCGTTAAGCTTTGAATTAATTAAAATAGTGCCTGAATAATAGATCTAGCACAAGGTCCTGGCTTGGATAATTACAATGAGAGCAATTTTAAATTAGGACATGTGTTCGGGGTGACAAGGAGCAGAGTCTATAAGTAATAAAAAGGAAAAGATTCGTCTTGTAAGTATTTTATAGGATTCAGTAGCAAAAATTAGTGTGTGTATTGTTTAGTGTATTTGGAAATGAATAGTGGAGACAGGAAGATAGGAAATAATTTATCTAGAGGATATTGGTAGCTAGGAAAATGTTTTACATTTAGAACACAGAGGAAGAAAGCAGTGGGAAAGAGGAAAGAGAAAAGAGAATTAGAGGTTTTGAAGAATTAAAATTAAAGTTAAAAAAATAAATAAATAAATAAAAGTCAAAAAAAGGTTAAAAATTAAAAAGAGCTGAAAAAATTAGTAAGAGACTGAAAAACAAAGAAAAACATAAAACAAATCAAACAAATGAAAACAACTACAAAAAAAAAAAAAAAAACCCAATAAACAAAGAAACTAATAAACCCCAAACCAGACCAATCAATTGAATAAGCAAAATAGTCCACCACAAACAAGCAGAAGAAAAGGAAAAAAAAGAAAAAAAGATAAATAGTGTCCTTGGTTTTTATCTTCTCATCTGCCTGTTGGAAACCTCTTTGCTCTTGATGGTGGTGTCTTGATGGCGTAGTCTTTCCCTTATAGTTCCGGTTGCTGTGGTTTCTGTTTTTGTGTTCAGCAAAATGAGGGCTTTGCTGCCATACTGGATGCTGGCCGGGACAGTGGGCTGGTCCCAGTCAGTCGGGCGGAGGCCGCTGCGCGCGCAGTCCCGTGTTGGAGGGGGGTGCCCCAGCTCGACCGCGCACCCGCCTGTAGTCTCCAATCCCTGCTCTTTTCCCGGTTTCCTCCGCTGCTGCTGCAGTTCTAGGGGAGCGCGGGCTCCTCCGCCACTGGCACACGCGCACTGCCGGTTACATGTCTAAGTCCCAAAGGCGGAAGCGAACTTTCCTGTCCAACTCGTGCCCAGTCCCTGGTGAGCAACCCGTGGACGACTTCCCCTCTCCGTTCAGCAAGCCCTCCAGTTGGAGTGGCTGAACTTACCCACGCCGCTGCCCTCGCAGCATCCGCGGCTCCTCGCGGCAGCGGGTTCCGGCAGCTCCTCGCGGCGGCGGGTTCCCCACTCTCACTATTTTTAATCAATTTATTTTGATTGAAGGATAATCACTTTACAATATTATGATGGTTTTAGCCATATATCAATATGAATCAGCCTTGGGTATTCATGTGTCCCCTCCATCCTGAACTGCTCTTCCACCTCCCTCCCCACCCTGTCCCTCTGGGTTGTCTCAGAGCTCCAGCTTGAGTGCCTGCTTCATGCATTGAACATGCACTAGTCCTCTATTTTACATACAGTAATATACACTTTTCAGTGCTATTCTCCCCGATCATCCCACACTTGTCTTCTCCCACAGAATCCAAAAGTCTATTCTTTACATCTGTGTCTCTTGCTGGCCTGCATGTAGGATCACTGTTACCATCTTTCTAGATTATATATATATATATATATATATATATAATCTACACACACACACACATTAATAAACAATATTTGTCTTTTTCTTTCTGACTTACTTCACTGTGTATAGTAGGCTCCAGTTTGACCCACCTCATTAGAACTGACTCAAATGTGTTCCTTTTGATAGATAAGTAATGTTCCATTGTGTTTATGTACCACAAGTTCCTTATCCATTCATCTGCCAATGTGTACTCTCACATTTTAAAGGCAAAGGTGGATCAAAGGTCAAAGCCTAGAGAAAGTTTACAGTGAGTTCTACATTCCTGAAATAGTTAATTTTAATCTGTCTTGTCTCTTTTATTTACTGCAAGGTGCAGAGAAGCTCCATATTTTAAAAAGTAAACAAACAAGTAACCAAGGCACTATCTAACTGTCATAGCTAAATTGTGTCATCTCCAAATTCATGTGTGGATCTCCATCCCAGGTACCTCAGAATATAACTGTATTTGGAGATTGGGCCTTCGAAGTTCAAGTAAGTTAAGTTAAAATAAGAATGTTAGGGTAAATTTTTATCCATTGTGATGGATACTCTTCTAAGAAGAGAAACTTTGGACACACAAATAGACACCAGTGATGTGCGTACATAGAGGAGAGTTCACCTGAGGACACAGTGACAAGGTGGTTATCTGCAAACCAAAAGAAAGGGGTGTCAGAAGAAATCAGACCTGTTGATATTTTGTTCCTGAAATTTTAGTCTCCTTAAAGGTGTGAAAAATGGAATTTTTATTTTTTAAGTCATCCACCTGATTTTTTTTTATGTCAGGCCTAACAAGCTGATGTAGCACCCAACTGCATATCAGCTATTTTAGTACAACCCATGCGGATGTTATGGTGCCAATTCTCCTCAACCTCTCTGCTTACTATCCTACAATATGACAAAACTCAGAATGAACTCAAAGGATATGGTTTTATCACCACTTTGAAAGCGTGATCAGTTAGGAAATCAGTGAAAGCACTGATGAAGTATAGCAGATTCCAAAGCACAGTAGATTTCAAAAAAGTAGCCTTTATTACACAAAAATGTTAATTTCTTACACTCTCAAAATATATAAAAAAGCAACCATACAGAATATTCTAGCTCAGTGCAATAAATACATACTACAGGAATATTATCTAAACATAGGCTATTCATTTGGAAAATGCGCTACAGATTTATACCTGAGGTGGAGAACTGATACTGAAAAAAAGGAAGAAGGGTGATACTGATAAAGAAATTCTACTAACCCTGTATTTTTTTTCCCGATGCATGTTTAGATAGATATCTATGCAAATATGAGAAAGGGAAACAAAAATAAATTCTGCAGCTCTAAAAATAAATTCTACCATTTGAGAAGAGAAGCATTACATTAACTGTGAAAAATAAAACTCATTTCTGGCAAAATTCTTATTTTAAACAAACACAGAAAAATATTAGGACATATTTACTTTGGGTTTCTATGCCCACAATAAAAAGCAGGGGGAAAATCATTAAGAATAGATTCAGCTCAAAACAGGTAAAGTACAACAAATTAGAATGCAACATAGTCTAATATAAAGTGTTACACAAGAATTCAAAATAAAATAAAGTAAAAACTATCAAAGAAGGTGCTCTCTGAGGGAATAGGTACTGGCAGTAAGGTTTTTGTTAGGCAATGCATAATTCAGGAGTCAAAATATAAGTGAATAATGACAGAAAATTTGATTATAATGATAAAACTGTTCAATAGTTACTGATTTAACAAAAAAGACATATTGAATTCAATAATATTAGAAAAAGCCACAAAATACTTTGTCCACAGAAGAAATCAGACCTGTTGATATTTTGTTCCTGAAATTTTAGTCTCCTTAAAGGTGTGAAAAATGGAATTTTTATTTTTTAAGTCATCCACCTGATTTTTTTTTATGTCAGGCCTAACAAGCTGATGTAGCACCCAACTGCATATCAGCTATTTTAGTACAACCCATGCGGATGTTATGGTGCCAATTCTCCTCAACCTCTCTGCTTACTATCCTACAATATGACAAAACTCAGAATGAACTCAAAGGATATGGTTTTATCACCACTTTGAAAGCGTGATCAGTTAGGAAATCAGTGAAAGCACTGATGAAGTATAGCAGATTCCAAAGCACAGTAGATTTCAAAAAAGTAGCCTTTATTACACAAAAATGTTAATTTCTTACACTCTCAAAATATATAAAAAAGCAACCATACAGAATATTCTAGCTCAGTGCAATAAATACATACTACAGGAATATTATCTAAACATAGGCTATTCATTTGGAAAATGCGCTACAGATTTATACCTGAGGTGGAGAACTGATACTGAAAAAAAGGAAGAAGGGTGATACTGATAAAGAAATTCTACTAACCCTGTATTTTTTTTCCCGATGCATGTTTAGATAGATATCTATGCAAATATGAAAAAGGGCAACAAAAATAAATTCTGCAGCTCTAAAAATAAATTCTACCATTTGAGAAGAGAAGCATTACATTAACTGTGAAAAATAAAACTCATTTCTGGCAAAATTCTTATTTTAAACAAACACAGAAAAATATTAGGACATATTTACTTTGGGTTTCTATGCCCACAATAAAAAGCAGGGGGAAAATCATTAAGAATAGATTCAGCTCAAAACAGGTAAAGTACAACAAATTAGAATGCAACATAGTCTAATATAAAGTGTTACACAAGAATTCAAAATAAAATAAAGTAAAAACTATCAAAGAAGGTGCTCTCTGAGGGAATAGGTACTGGCAGTAAGGTTTTTGTTAGGCAATGCATAATTCAGGAGTCAAAATATAAGTGAATAATGACAGAAAATTTGATTATAATGATAAAACTGTTCAATAGTTACTGATTTAACAAAAAAGACATATTGAATTCAATAATATTAGAAAAAGCCACAAAATACTTTGTCCACAGAAGGCAAACCTTCACTTTCATTAATTATTGCCTGTATATGTGTACATGGAAGGGAGAGAAAAAGAGACTCCAACATGTCCTTAAGTGACTTCCTTCACAAGGAGATGGAGTGGATGCCCTGTCACTTCAGAATGTTCACTAGCATCTGGAGAATGCACTAGAACCATGATTGAAATTCAGTGACAGTTCAGTTTTCAGGTTGAAGCAAGTTATTCATTAATAATCTCATTAAACAAATTCATTAGATAAAGTTCATGTGTATGTCAAATCTAGATTTATCAATATGTACTGTAGAAGAAATGACAATAAAAAAATTGTTTTCTAGGATCTAAATGTGAGTGGGTTTGAAAAATATTCATTTATTATATAAGGTTATATAAGAACTCCTTTTTGAAAACTATAGCCAAAAAATAAGTTGTACCAAAATGTTATTTTTCTAAATTTGGATTCTGTTTGCAGTAGCTCTCAGTTTGCCCTAAAATCTACTAACATCATTGCCTTAGTCCCTACTAGCTGGAAGACATAAAATTATGTAAAGCCTGAATTTTGTATACAAAGAGAGTTATAAAAGCATTTGAATGCAATGTCACACAATTTTCATGGTGTCTTTAACTGATGCTACTTAAAGTGGACATCTGACTGTAAAGGGTCAGCTTCTCTTCATAGCTTTTTTTTTTTTTTTTGACAAAGCAGCTTTCCCCAAACATGCTTCATTTTCATTTGCTTTGAAAAGAGAGAAACAGGAAAAAATAAAAAAAAACAGCCTTTTTCTTTTTACCAATGATAAATAACAAAGTCTCTCCAAGTGGAAAAACTAAGATTGGCTTCACAGAATACATTACGACCTTAAAAGGCACTGTCAATTCTGCAGCCAATAGCCCTTTAATTGCACAGGGTAAAACAATTCTGCAATGTAAAGCCTGTTAGTCAAAGATTATTTGTATAAAAGAGTCACAGGTTTTAGAAATTTTATACAGAATGGCTTGTACAATATTGTATAATGGCATATGAATCAAGCTACAAAATTGATTAAATGATTAATTTTATGCCTTTTGTGATCCACTGAAACATAATAGTTGTCTTCAAAAGGCAGAAAGTTGCTTAATTCATTTAGTTGGAGCTATTTAAAACATTTCCACAGTTTTTTTTAAGATGTATGCAATAATATATAAGTAGAATATAATCTCCTCAGAATAAACCTTTTCATAGTTCTCTGGGCATCTTGCTTGCATGCATATCAAATTACTGCTTAAGATAATTTATTTTCTTAAACATCCTTGCTGAGCATTTCTTAAAATATTTTTAAAATAAAGTTTTTAATGTTCATTCCATTGTTATTTGTAACCAGTTACTTATTTTTAAATATATAAATGGATTTCTTAAAGTGTTTGCCCAACCATAGTGCCTTGCATTCTTGATAATTTTCCTGTTCAACAAAAATGTTATTTTATAATGTTAGGCTGTAAAAATGTAATAGAAAATCAGTCGCAACAATAATTTTTCTTATCTCCACACTATTAATACTTAAATTTATATCTTGATTTGTAGACTCATTCTAAAAGATTCTCAAAAATCCACCTGTCAATTCCACATTCTCAAGTGAAAGATGCCTATAGGCATCTCAATCTAATGCACTCAAACCAGAACTCATTATAACACCTTGTCTTGCAAATTGACTACCTCCATACCCTTCCTACTTGGATACTTGGCATCTCCTAATCAAAATTTGCAAAGAACCCCTTGGTTGCTCTTAGGTATTCATCTACATATTTAATCTGTATTCATTTTTTTATATTTCTGGAGTAATACTTTGTAATATGATAACTTAAATGAACTCATATACATGTAGATTTCTAATGCTTAGTCTTACTGGTTCCATAGAAGAAAATGATGCTTTATCAAATTTTGATGATCTTAAAGGAATAAGTTCATCATAAGCTACGTGAACTAAATTATATTTCCATTTTCTGTCAGAATGTTAACTTTTCACAAATACAGCTCATAAATTTTCATCTTCACCGATAGTGATCATTTTCATGTAAAACCTAATCAATGCATACTATAATTATTTATTGTATTTTCAAATTCCACTGAAAGTCTTCATGTGGAAAAAAAGATTTAAAAGGTTAGAACAGGACTTTCCTGGTGGTCCAGTGGGTAAGGACACCACCTTGCAGTGCAAGAGGGTGACAGTTCGATCCCTGGCCTGGGAAGATCCCACATGCTGGGATCGATGTGTTTAACTACCTAGCTGGAGTTCTGGAGCGCATGTGCCCGGAACTGGTGCTCTGCAACGAGACAGGCAAATGCAATGGGACGCCCACACAGGCCAAAGAACAAAGATGGATGAAAGTAAATAAATGAAAGACCAATAGAAGTGGCCAAAAAAAAAAAGTTAGAACATTCCTTTCCCAAGTTTTATGAATTGTCATGAGAATGCTATAGGTGAGATATTTATATTGGTAACTGAATAACACTGTGTGATTAAAAGAGAGATGATGAAGAACCAAGGTAACAAATTCAAGTAATATTGGACAGAAAACACAAAAACATAACTGCGGAGAGGTGCGCCCCAACCTGAGCTGCAGATTTCACTGACACTTGCTCATGATGCTCATTCCACCTCCTGAAGGAGATGAAGACCTCACCGGCTCCCCTCACGGTCTTCCTAGGTCTTCTAGAAATACATCATATGCGAGTTCCTGGAAGCAACCTAAACATCTCTTCCAGACTGAAGTATGAATCATAGATTAATTTCTTATTAGTTCCATGTGGGCTGAAGCTTTAGGAATTGCTGAGTCTCTTCTCACTGCTACAAAGTTTTCCAAATAACTATTTTCAAAGTAATGTCTTCACAAATTATTTTAGAAGCAGTTTATTAGAACATTAAAGTGTATTTGTTTTTCAATATTATCTGCTTAGTGACATAATTCTGACATTTCTTTATCATCTAGCAAAGATGAATATATTTTAGAATATATCTTTCTATAAAATGTATAGCTGATACGTAATTTTGCTCAATCTTAGAATGAGCTATGACCATCTTCTAAAGTTCTTTTTTTGATAACTTTCTGCATTGGCTAGTTTATGGACAATTCAGAGTGTGTATTGCACACATAGCATTATCTTTATGATCATACTTCAGAATATATTTATTAAAACTCAAGTCAAAATAACCACTCTTTGAAAGAAAAAAATAACACAAAAATAACATTCAGTTTTAAAACTAAAAATTTTAATAAAGTCTTACTTATAGCATTTTAGTTTGAAATATTTCCTTATTCAAAAACTCTAATGCTTTTTATAAAATCAGTTTAAATATAATAGATCTTTTAATTCTGGAGTTCTGGAGCGCATGTGCCCGGAACTGGTGCTCTGCAACGAGACAGGCAAATGCAATGGGACGCCACACAGGCCAAAGAACAAAGATGGATGAAAGTAAATAAATGAAAGACCAATAGAAGTGGCCAAAAAAAAAAAGTTAGAACATTCCTTTCCCAAGTTTTATGAATTGTCATGAGAATGCTATAGGTGAGATATTTATATTGGTAACTGAATAACACTGTGTGATTAAAGAGAGATGATGAAGAACCAAGGTAACAAATTCAAGTAATATTGGACAGAAAACACAAAAACATAACTGCGGAGAGGTGCGCCCCAACCTGAGCTGCAGATTTCACTGACACTTGCTCATGATGCTCATTCCACCTCCTGAAGGAGATGAAGACCTCACCGGCTCCCCTCACGGTCTTCCTAGGTCTTCTAGAAATACATCATATGCGAGTTCCTGGAAGCAACCTAAACATCTCTTCCAGACTGAAGTATGAATCATAGATTAATTTCTTATTAGTTCCATGTGGGCTGAAGCTTTAGGAATTGCTGAGTCTCTTCTCACTGCTACAAAGTTTTCCAAATAACTATTTTCAAAGTAATGTCTTCACAAATTATTTTAGAAGCAGTTTATTAGAACATTAAAGTGTATTTGTTTTTCAATATTATCTGCTTAGTGACATAATTCTGACATTTCTTTATCATCTAGCAAAGATGAATATATTTTAGAATATATCTTTCTATAAAATGTATAGCTGATACGTAATTTTGCTCAATCTTAGAATGAGCTATGACCATCTTCTAAAGTTCTTTTTTTGATAACTTTCTGCATTGGCTAGTTTATGGACAATTCAGAGTGTGTATTGCACACATAGCATTATCTTTATGATCATACTTCAGAATATATTTATTAAAACTCAAGTCAAAATAACCACTCTTTGAAAGAAAAAAATAACACAAAAATAACATTCAGTTTTAAAACTAAAAATTTTAATAAAGTCTTACTTATAGCATTTTAGTTTGAAATATTTCCTTATTCAAAAAAGTCTAATGCTTTTAAAGTAGTTAAATAATAAAATCTTTATGCTTCTATAAATATAGCATGACTGTGCCAGCATCTGTATTTAATCCATTAGCTATTTGGAAAAACAATGTTGCAACTGGTTCACAAGAGAATCAAGAGTGCCAAAAATAATATAGAGGAAAAATTATGACGTAAATTTATGGATAGAAGTAAACTGGAAAAGCAGTCAACATATATAGAGTAACAAACACTTGAATTACAAGTGGGACTATTTGCATTTTTTAGGACAAGATCATTTTCATTGCTGTGTTTTATGTTTACTTACAATTTGTAGATTGCAAATAGGTCACAGAGAAGAAAAAGCAGAGGTAACCTGAGAACTTAATAGAACATTTTGCATATTTATCAACTTCAAATGTTTTATAATGTTTTCTGACATTAACAAATAACAAAAATTGATGTATTTTAGGAATATGTATTTTCCAACAATTCCCTAAAAATATTTTCTGTGCTTCTGCTTTATTTCCCAAAGTATTTATCAACTCTTCTGTTCCTGTGTGAGCTATTTGCAGATGTAGGTTATTAGTATTACTGCCATCAAACTTTTGTATCTATATTTGATTCACATATATATAAAATTCTGTTGATTATAAATCTAGAAATAAGACTGCCGGGAATTTTATATGCCATTCGTAGATACAGTACATATTATCTAATAGTTTCTCAAAGTAGTTTTACTAACATAGCAATCCCCAAAGCAATATATTAAAGTTGTAAGTTTTCTACAGCATGTCAACAGACGATATTGTCTTTTGCATTTTGTCTTTTTTCAGTGTGTATTAAGATTTCAGCAATTTTAAAAAAGGCATTTAGAAAGTATTTTCCAGGCTTATGTATATATTACCTACAAATAATTATGATTGTTTACTTTCATCTTTTCAACTCTTAAAATTTCTTTCAGCTCTCTTCAAATCCATGCTTCCACTGCTAAGTCACTAGGGTCGTCTCTGACTCTGTGACCCTACGTTCTGTAGCCTGCCAGATTCCTCTGTCTGCAGGATTCTCCAGACAGGAATACTGGAGTGGGCTGCCATGCCCTCCTCCAGGGGATCTTCCCAGCCCAGGGATCAACCCCCTTACCTATGTCTCCAACATTGCTTTTTTACCACTAACGCCACTAGGGAAACCCCTTCAACTCCATAGTTATTCTTAATATTTTCTTTAAAAGCCTTTAACAAATATTTGTTAATTAAGAACATTTCTGAGAACTTTCCCAGGAGCCTCATTACTGTTTTTCTGCAGTTCTGGATCTTAACTTAGAATCTTAGACTGAGGAAACATGGGAACCTTTGAAAAGTCCATGAGCCGATTTTTGGAAAATAAAGGTTATACTTGATAATCTCTTTTATGTCCAGAAAGAAATCCGTAACTGAAATATTCTGAGGGATTGGCTTGTATTTTCAAGCCTTCTTATGTGAAAATTTCTTTCAAGAAATTAACTGTTGAGGATAATATTTCCTCCATTACAAATATAAATGTAGGATTATCATTGAGATCTCCTGTGGTTGTGTTGTTGTAGCCAATTTTCAGGAAACAGACCCACAGAGGGTCAGAGCTGATAGTGGAGGATAGAAATTTATTACACTGGTGGGCCCATTGGCAGCCCCTCTTAGCCAAGGACCCCAACTGAATTTTGTGACAACCGTTTATACCCAAAGTATACATGCCCAAACCCACCTCCCCAAATTCCCAGTTTTCCCATTGCCGTGAAAAACGTGATCACAGGTTACATTCCAACATGAGGTCTGATTTTGATCAGCATAGATTGATTAGGTACATTTTACAGTTGATGATCAATCTTTAAATGACAGTGTTGTTTTTCCTAGTCCCAGGAGGCTCAAATATGGAGGCAACCTCTGGCTTAGCTACCAGACCTGTTTCCTTATAATACACTGGTCCAGTGGGCTATTAGTTCTTTATCTCCGGGGCTATGACTTCTGTCCCAAAGGTTGCATGGTTTTGGGCATAGCTCAAATTTCACCATGGTCACAGGGAAAGTTCTCTTACAGGATGAACTCGTAAGTTCCTGTATATCTCTTAGGAGAAGGAGTTTGTGCTTTTCCTCCTTCAGTATAAATGGGTCTATATTCTCCAATAAGAATTCTTTAGATATCATATACTAGTATTATATAAAAGAAAAAATTAAATTTAATTATACAAAACAGATACAGTGCCATTTATCTAATTATTAATGTCACAGGCAAATGATGTATAAGTTAAGTATTTCATATAATTTGGATGTCTCATTGAAGTATCTGCATGCTTTTTGTATCACCAAAAAAAAAAAAAAAAAAAATCCAGCTGAATATAAAGTTCACTTACATAGGCAAGGGGAAACAATCCAGAGCAATATTCTCATTTACCTCATGACCTTCCTTTTGGTTTGGTCTGACTTCATGTTCTACCTTGAAAGAGTTTATTCTGTTTTCTCTGATAATTTCAGAGAGGGATTAAATACAAAACAAAGAGCTGGTGTATTCATTTCTGGTGCCTATCCTATTTACAGTTTTCAACTATATCTTCACTTATATCTTCTGAATGTGACTGCCTTCTGCCTTTGTTTATGAAACTCAGCTGTTTGATGCTTTTCTTATGTTCCATCAAATGCATGTAACCTATCTCCTTTGAAAAGCTCAATATATACTATAATATTTTTTAATGTTAGAAATTATAATGTGTTAGATTTTTGTTTTCATAAATCTTTTGTGTGTATGTGTATTCTGATTAAAAAGTGTGATTGGCCCCATTTCTATTTGTATTCACAGATATATATTTACTGAAAAATATTTTTCATGAATACATGTATATAGTTCAACAAGGAACTTCTCTCTTTTTATAATGTTAATATGTTTGATTTAAAAGTTGTAGAAAATTATTTTACAAAAAATATGTAGCTGTTTCAAATTTTTACAGAGATATCATATATACATGATAATCTCTAACTTGATAATTGATTCAGAATACCAATTGGTGGTCCCCTAAATTTACTAAAGGTACATAAACTCAGTTAATAGGCAAAAAATGCATTTGCCTGTTAACATTCCATACCTAAATTCATGGCTGTACCCCTAGAATTCTCAGTCATTTTATAGCATTGACTCATTCTGTTTTACAGGAAGTTCTCTTACAGGATGAACTCGTAAGTTCCTGTATATCTCTTAGGAGAAGGAGTTTGTGCTTTTCCTCCTTCAGTATAAATGGGTCTATATTCTCCAATAAGAATTCTTTAGATATCATATACTAGTATTATATAAAAGAAAAAATTAAATTTAATTATACAAAACAGATACAGTGCCATTTATCTAATTATTAATGTCACAGGCAAATGATGTATAAGTTAAGTATTTCATATAATTTGGATGTCTCATTGAAGTATCTGCATGCTTTTTGTATCACCAAAAAAAAAAAAAAAAAAAATCCAGCTGAATATAAAGTTCACTTACATAGGCAAGGGGAAACAATCCAGAGCAATATTCTCATTTACCTCATGACCTTCCTTTTGGTTTGGTCTGACTTCATGTTCTACCTTGAAAGAGTTTATTCTGTTTTCTCTGATAATTTCAGAGAGGGATTAAATACAAAACAAAGAGCTGGTGTATTCATTTCTGGTGCCTATCCTATTTACAGTTTTCAACTATATCTTCACTTATATCTTCTGAATGTGACTGCCTTCTGCCTTTGTTTATGAAACTCAGCTGTTTGATGCTTTTCTTATGTTCCATCAAATGCATGTAACCTATCTCCTTTGAAAAGCTCAATATATACTATAATATTTTTTAATGTTAGAAATTATAATGTGTTAGATTTTTGTTTTCATAAATCTTTTGTGTGTATGTGTATTCTGATTAAAAAGTGTGATTGGCCCCATTTCTATTTGTATTCACAGATATATATTTACTGAAAAATATTTTTCATGAATACATGTATATAGTTCAACAAGGAACTTCTCTCTTTTTATAATGTTAATATGTTTGATTTAAAAGTTGTAGAAAATTATTTTACAAAAAATATGTAGCTGTTTCAAATTTTTACAGAGATATCATATATACATGATAATCTCTAACTTGATAATTGATTCAGAATACCAATTGGTGGTCCCCTAAATTTACTAAAGGTACATAAACTCAGTTAATAGGCAAAAAATGCATTTGCCTGTTAACATTCCATACCTAAATTCATGGCTGTGACACAAGGGAATTTAAGAATAACAGAGTAAGACTCATAAGGAATTTGCATCAGTCATTTTATAGCATTGACTCATTCTGTTTTACATGTAGAGGAATGAAATTTTAATTTTACATGATTTATACTTAATTAGAGATTTATTTTATGACAATTCCAGGGCATATAGAAAGATTTTTGAAATATATGTGAAAAAGCACATACAGTGCATGACAACCAAATCAATAGACCTTTAAAAACCAATTAGTTCTTCAAACATATACCAGATAGATGAGGTAAACATTCATTTAAGTCATAAGGAATAAAGTAAAGAGAAAAGAGAAAGTGATTGCTTTTCTGCAAACCTTTAAAAAGAATAAAGCAAAACAGTCACAAAGAAAGCCCTGCAGCTTACAAAATGATTTGCCATTGCAACGATTAATTTACAGTTTATAATGGGTTTTATTTTTACGCTTTTGCAGTAATAGATTCATTTCATGCTCAATTTATACCAGGGTTAGTCACAGAATTCTTTATAAAAATAAAGCCAAGATATATTTAATCTTATCGTTTGAGCTATAATCACATGACATTCTATAAAACTGGAAGATACTAATGTGATGTGACAATAAAATATGGGCAAGGGCTATTTTAGATCTCTAATGGAAGAAAAGGTTGTTATGTAATACCACAGATAGATTTTGATGTATTCAGCTTATATAGATCTACGTTATCTGAAGTTGATGCAAATCAGTTCTCAAAATTTAGGGAGCCATTAGACTTTGCTTGTATATACATATGTATTTATAATATATTATAGGCTGAGGCTCTGAAAATCCATATTGAGCTGTCCCTATTACATCCATTCCATCCTTATATTATATATACATATGTATATTGGCAGGCAAGACTAAACCTTTTTTAGTGTATTTCATCACATGCCAATTTTAATGGGGGAAAATTGAAAACTAAATACTGGAACAGAATGGGAGTTTGTGAGTGGATTGTAATACTTAAAACAGGAAAAGAAATATTTCTGGTTTATTAGTGTCTTGATTAATTAGCAAAAAGTATATATACCTCTGGAAAATGCAGTGTTAAAAAAAAAGACTGAATTTTCTGTTAGTCATATGTGGTGATATTTAACTAGTAAGGCTTCTATTTATAAATCCCTAGTTATTATGTATATAATGTTTTTAAAATAGTATTGGAATTATTGTTACTTTTTCTTAAGTTAACAGTACTATTTTTGTTTCTATATTCCTAAAACTTTCAAATTAAGTGATACATGTTGACAAATGTTTATAGGGTGAAAAATAAGGAAAAGTGAAACTGATCATCTGAAGTTTAGAGATGAAAATATTTGATTTTAAAATTAATTGAAGACTAATTAAAAAGAATAAGGGGCATTCATTTAATAAAGTAAAGAGAAAAGAGAAAGTGATTGCTTTTCTGCAAACCTTTAAAAAGAATAAAGCAAAACAGTCACAAAGAAAGCCCTGCAGCTTACAAAATGATTTGCCATTGCAACGATTAATTTACAGTTTATAATGGGTTTTATTTTTACGCTTTTGCAGTAATAGATTCATTTCATGCTCAATTTATACCAGGGTTAGTCACAGAATTCTTTATAAAAATAAAGCCAAGATATATTTAATCTTATCGTTTGAGCTATAATCACATGACATTCTATAAAACTGGAAGATACTAATGTGATGTGACAATAAAATATGGGCAAGGGCTATTTTAGATCTCTAATGGAAGAAAAGGTTGTTATGTAATACCACAGATAGATTTTGATGTATTCAGCTTATATAGATCTACGTTATCTGAAGTTGATGCAAATCAGTTCTCAAAATTTAGGGAGCCATTAGACTTTGCTTGTATATACATATGTATTTATAATATATTATAGGCTGAGGCTCTGAAAATCCATATTGAGCTGTCCCTATTACATCCATTCCATCCTTATATTATATATACATATGTATATTGGCAGGCAAGACTAAACCTTTTTTAGTGTATTTCATCACATGCCAATTTTAATGGGGGAAAATTGAAAACTAAATACTGGAACAGAATGGGAGTTTGTGAGTGGATTGTAATACTTAAAACAGGAAAAGAAATATTTCTGGTTTATTAGTGTCTTGATTAATTAGCAAAAAGTATATATACCTCTGGAAAATGCAGTGTTAAAAAAAAAGACTGAATTTTCTGTTAGTCATATGTGGTGATATTTAACTAGTAAGGCTTCTATTTATAAATCCCTAGTTATTATGTATATAATGTTTTTAAAATAGTATTGGAATTATTGTTACTTTTTCTTAAGTTAACAGTACTATTTTTTTGTTTCTATATTCCTAAAACTTTCAAATTAAGTGATACATGTTGACAAATGTTTATAGGGTGAAAAATAAGGAAAAAGTGAAAAACTGATCATCTGAAGTTTAGAGATGAAAATATTTGATTTTAAAATGTAAAGATTGAGACTGAATTTGTGGAAAATGTTTATTTTTCCCAGCAAGTTTTGGCAAATATAGACTATATATGCAACTCATGGGCATTAGTTTGTTAAGTGCTCAGTATGGATAAGTCTAAGTCAACTGGATTTCCTTAGGCAAAAAACCAAATAAACTAAATAAAAAATCAGAAACAAACAAAAAACCAACCCTACAATGAATTACAGATAATCCCCCTATAATTCATGCTATATACAAAAATCAAAAATGGTTCATGGATTTAAATGTAAATTTTAAAGCCGTAAAACTTTTAGAAGAAAATTTAGCACTACATACACATGAATTCAAAACAATTCATTGATCTAAATATAAAATTATAAAGCTTCTAAAAGGAAACAGAAAAAATCTGAGACATGACAACAAATGTGTATCATAAAGAAATGAAAGATTAAATTCACACAGAGACTTGTATATCAATGAAATCAGCACTTAAATCAAGAAACAATATCTCACCTCTATAGTTATTTGTAACTACATTTTTCCACATTGAGAAATTCATTTATTATCATTGATTATTATAAATGTATTCATTTGAACTGTTTCACTGAACATTGTCCTATCCCTTTTGTTGCTCTCCTTGTATTTTTGGGTTCTGAATATCTATGTTAAGGATCTGAAAATCCATACTGAGCTGTCCTTACTACATCCATTTCCTGCCCCTCATGAACACCCTTTCTGTCTCCCATTCACCCTCCCTGAGGCCCAACATCTCACACTGGACAGATACAGATGCCTCTACTTTCTTTTTATGTAACTTCTCATTTTCCTGAAATTAAAACTTTAATTCTCTAAAACTGTGAGTGTAAATACAAATAGGAATAAATTTTGAGCCTCTATCTCGAGACTCAGAACACATATAAAATGTAGTGAAACCAAACCACAGCTTCTTTCTTCATATTAGGCTGGTTTTCAGCTATTAAGCAGAGAATAAAACACTATCAGAATGGTGACCCATGCAGAGCACTGCTACTCTCCTAAACTGTCTGTGCATGCATGCTAAGTCGCTTCAGTCATGTCTGGCTCTGCGAGTCCATGGGCTGTTGCCAGACTGGCTCCTTTGTCCATGGAATTCTCCAGGCAAGAATAGAAGAGTAGGTTGTCCATTGCCTCCTCTAGGGGGTCGTCCTGACGCAGGAATCGAACCCCATCGCTTATGTCACCTAGATTGGCAGGTAGCTTCGTTACCACTAGCACCACCTGGGAAGCCTAAACACCCTGGATTATCTCTGATTACCTTTTGTAAAGCTACTGCTTTGCAAAATCATACTGCCAGTTACTGCCATCTTTCCCACACAGGTGATTTCACTCACAGTTATCTGTGCTTTCTTTTTTTCCTAATTAGGCTTCCTTCTGTCTCTTCTCTCCAAATTTTATTTCACTGCACATTTTAGACTCTCCCTTGGTACATTCTCTTCATCTTATTGTGATATGGCAACTAGCCTTTTCTTCTCCTGCATAACCTTTTCGACTAAAATCTGAAAGTTGGAAGTTCAGATGTGCTTGATAACTTTACACCTCTCTTCATCTATCTTTTGTGAAGTAGTCTTGCTTCTGTAAGGCTCTGGTCACCAGCTAGAGCACCTGATTTTATCTTGTCATGGTCAAATAAGCTTCTGTCACATATTGCAGGGTTTGCAACTTATGCCTCTCTCTTTCTAGTTAAATTCTTGTCTGCATTTTTGCAGACTTTGTATTCATATGGAATGTCCAACAATACACAGTTAGTGACTTAAGTGTCATATTCAAGCCAAATAGCTATACCTGTACTTCTTTTAAAAAATAACACCCTTTCTGTCTCCCATTCACCCTCCCTGAGGCCCAACATCTCACACTGGACAGATACAGATGCCTCTACTTTCTTTTTATGTAACTTCTCATTTTCCTGAAATTAAAACTTTAATTCTCTAAAACTGTGAGTGTAAATACAAATAGGAATAAATTTTGAGCCTCTATCTCGAGACTCAGAACACATATAAAATGTAGTGAAACCAAACCACAGCTTCTTTCTTCATATTAGGCTGGTTTTCAGCTATTAAGCAGAGAATAAAACACTATCAGAATGGTGACCCATGCAGAGCACTGCTACTCTCCTAAACTGTCTGTGCATGCATGCTAAGTCGCTTCAGTCATGTCTGGCTCTGCGAGTCCATGGGCTGTTGCCAGACTGGCTCCTTTGTCCATGGAATTCTCCAGGCAAGAATAGAAGAGTAGGTTGTCCATTGCCTCCTCTAGGGGGTCGTCCTGACGCAGGAATCGAACCCCATCGCTTATGTCACCTAGATTGGCAGGTAGCTTCGTTACCACTAGCACCACCTGGGAAGCCTAAACACCCTGGATTATCTCTGATTACCTTTTGTAAAGCTACTGCTTTGCAAAATCATACTGCCAGTTACTGCCATCTTTCCCACACAGGTGATTTCACTCACAGTTATCTGTGCTTTCTTTTTTTCCTAATTAGGCTTCCTTCTGTCTCTTCTCTCCAAATTTTATTTCACTGCACATTTTAGACTCTCCCTTGGTACATTCTCTTCATCTTATTGTGATATGGCAACTAGCCTTTTCTTCTCCTGCATAACCTTTTCGACTAAAATCTGAAAGTTGGAAGTTCAGATGTGCTTGATAACTTTACACCTCTCTTCATCTATCTTTTGTGAAGTAGTCTTGCTTCTGTAAGGCTCTGGTCACCAGCTAGAGCACCTGATTTTATCTTGTCATGGTCAAATAAGCTTCTGTCACATATTGCAGGGTTTGCAACTTATGCCTCTCTCTTTCTAGTTAAATTCTTGTCTGCATTTTTGCAGACTTTGTATTTCATATGGAATGTCCAACAATACACAGTTAGTGACTTAAGTGTCATATTCAGCAAATGCCACCAGATAGCCTTCCTCATAGCTATACCTGTACTTCTTTTAATGAAATGAGCATCTATGTTATTTCTCTGTAATATTTTGTTATCTTTGCATCTCATCTGTCTTCTTTTATTATCCCCACCACACATAATATTTGGACTATTGAAAATTTCAATTCTTAATTGGATGTCTTATTTTATTCTTCTTCAAATTTATCTACTCCACTTTTGTTTTCTAGCATATATATTAGTTCCCCTGCCATCTATTTATTCCACCCTTATTTATTTATTTTAGCTTTCCAACTAGGATACATGGTTTATCACTCAAACACTTTCATCAAAAACTTCACCCATTTTTCTCATTATACTTGTTTGTTTAGCTCATCTGGAAAAATATCTGTCCTGGGAAATTCCAATGTGCATTTTCTCTTCCATTCTGAGGTCACTATATACTGTCACAGTAAATCATAAAGACTGTTTCCACCATAACATTTAAAATGTTCAGCTTCATGTTTGCCCTCAATATTTAAGAATAACCTTTCATTTCCTTCATCAGCTATCTCATTCTATTCACAACACTACTTAAAAAGTTTCCAATGACTTTATACTTCTAACCGCCCCCTGCCCACTCTCTTTTCTAATACTTAAGAGATAAATTTGCTTTCTACTTACTGGGAAAATAGGCACCCATTTCCTGTCAAGTATTACAAGTATTGGCACTAGTAAATCTACTTTCTGTTGTAGTTCTTTTGCCCATGTACTGCATGCAATCCATATCCTAACAATTTAGGGCATTTTAATTTTACCATATCCTTCTGTTATTTTAATTACTACCTCTTATCAGATAAGCATGCTAAAGAACTCAAGTTGCTTTCCATTACAAGTAAATACAATGCATGTTTCTGGATTAAATTCCAGATTGGAAAAGATAAATGATGTAAAAGACATTATTGGTTTCCCTAGTGGATCAGATGGTAAAGAATCCACGTATAATGCAGGATACGCGTTTTCAATTCCTGGGTTGGGAAGATCTTCTAGAGAAGGGAATGGCTACCCACTCCAGTATTCTTGCCTGGAGAATTATATGTACAGAAGAGCTTGGCAAACTACAGTTCATGGGTTTGCAAAGATTTGGGCATGACTGAGACACACACACACATACACACAAGTAAATGCAATTCATGCTTCTGAATTAAATTCCAAATTGAAAAGAAAATGTTGTAAAGACATTATTGAAACATTTAGGGGAATTGGCATATCTCCTATATATCTGTTAATGTTATTCTACCAGGACTGAATTTCCTGATTTTGTTTTTTTGTTGGTTTGTCTTAAGATTGCAACATTTCTACAAAGTACTGATTTTGAAAGTGAGTTTGTTGATGCTCTGTCATCTTCTCCATGTGGAGAGTTTTATTGGGTAATTAGTTAGAACTGGAGCTAGCAGCCAAAATTCAGAAAATTGGTCCTCAGTTCTAGCTGTCTGAGCATAGGAAAGAGCTACTAAGATTTCCTGAGCCTTTATTTTCTTTTTTTTTGGCGCGGGGAGTGGGTTGGGGAGGGAGGGGCAGGTGGGCCACTTCTATTACTCTTTCATTTATCTATTTTTTCATCCATCTTTGTTCTTTGGCCCGTGTGGGCCTCCCATTGCACTCTGGGCACATGCGCCCAGAGCTTCTTTCGGCCTGTGGTTCACAACACTACTTAAAAAGTTTCCAATGACTTTATACTTCTAACCGCCCCCTGCCCACTCTCTTTTCTAATACTTAAGAGATAAATTTGCTTTCTACTTACTGGGAAAATAGGCACCCATTTCCTGTCAAGTATTACAAGTATTGGCACTAGTAAATCTACTTTCTGTTGTAGTTCTTTTGCCCATGTACTGCATGCAATCCATATCCTAACAATTTAGGGCATTTTAATTTTACCATATCCTTCTGTTATTTTAATTACTACCTCTTATCAGATAAGCATGCTAAAGAACTCAAGTTGCTTTCCATTACAAGTAAATACAATGCATGTTTCTGGATTAAATTCCAGATTGGAAAAGATAAATGATGTAAAAGACATTATTGGTTTCCCTAGTGGATCAGATGGTAAAGAATCCACGTATAATGCAGGATACGCGTTTTCAATTCCTGGGTTGGGAAGATCTTCTAGAGAAGGGAATGGCTACCCACTCCAGTATTCTTGCCTGGAGAATTATATGTACAGAAGAGCTTGGCAAACTACAGTTCATGGGTTTGCAAAGATTTGGGCATGACTGAGACACACACACACATACACACAAGTAAATGCAATTCATGCTTCTGAATTAAATTCCAAATTGAAAAGAAAATGTTGTAAAGACATTATTGAAACATTTAGGGGAATTGGCATATCTCCTATATATCTGTTAATGTTATTCTACCAGGACTGAATTTCCTGATTTTGTTGTTTTTGTTGGTTTGTCTTAAGATTGCAACATTTCTACAAAGTACTGATTTTGAAAGTGAGTTTGTTGATGCTCTGTCATCTTCTCCATGTGGAGAGTTTTATTGGGTAATTAGTTAGAACTGGAGCTAGCAGCCAAAATTCAGAAAATTGGTCCTCAGTTCTAGCTGTCTGAGCATAGGAAAGAGCTACTAAGATTTCCTGAGCCTTTATTTTCTTTTTTTTTGGCGCGGGGAGTGGGTTGGGGAGGGAGGGGCAGGTGGGCCACTTCTATTACTCTTTCATTTATCTATTTTTTCATCCATCTTTGTTCTTTGGCCCGTGTGGGCCTCCCATTGCACTCTGGGCACATGCGCTCCAGAGCTCCGGCTCAGTAATTGGACACATCAGTCCAGCCGCTCCTCGGCATGTGGGATCTTCCCAGGTCAGGGATGGAACCAGTGCCCCTTGCACTGCAAGGCAGTGTCCTTATCCACTGGACTACCAGGAAAGCCCCTGAGCTTTTATTTTCTATAAAAGAGATTCGTCATTATCAAGGATGTCAGCTCTTTTTTTTTTTTTTGATCCTTTTGTCTCATGTCATTACCATTTTCATCTATGTTTAATTAAGTAGATACTAAAGTCAAATGTACCATTGTGATTAATATTTTAACTTAGTCATTTGCAAATTCTGTATATTTGTATGAAATTTTACTATTATTGTAAAGCCAAAAAATCTTATTTTTTACTGTAAGTTTAGAGTTGAGGAATCTATAGCTAATTGAAAATAATTGGCTTCCTCAAGATTACATATTTAGGAATTTTGGCAACATGAATTTGATAAGTGGGCTGCCCTGGTGGCTCAGATGGTGAAGAATCCACCTGCAATGCAGGAGACCCAGGTTTGAACACTGGGTCAGGAAGATCCCCTGGAGAAGGGAATGACTACCCACTCCAGTATTCTTGCCTAGAAAATCCCATGGACAGAGGAACCTGCAGGGCTCTAGTCCATAGGTTCAAAACGGATCAGACATGACTGAGTGACTAACACTTTCATACTTCATACTTTCATGTATTTTATATTATTTAATAATGAAAGCTAGAAGGTTAATTGTTCTTGATATCAACCCTCTTTCTCTTCTTCATCATGGTCAGATATAATAAAATATTTGTCTATATTTTATACTTTACCATTTACTTCTCAGTTGACTTACTTCTCATTGCCATTATGCAATATAGATTCCATCTCTAGGACTCCATTGAAATTTAGAAACCTCGCTGTGATTGAATACTGGTTAGACCTCTGCAATGTGAAACTTAGTAATCATTTCCTATTGATGTAGATTGTTTTGATTTTTTCCAAAATGCGGATTGATTATAAGAGTATATTGAATAAGAAATGTTAAACTTTCAATAAGAAGTGTCAAACTTTCAGTTTTATAACTTAAGTAGGGAAAGCATACTTATTTAATTCTGACATAGCATGATATAGTTGAAATATATATCTATCAAGAGACTCCAGAGAAACAGAACCAATGGGTGAGAATTTAGGGGGCAGGCTACCTGACAGGTGACCAAGGAAAGAGTTGATATGGCTGTTTCAATCCCAAGACAGTCTGCAGTCAGAATTCCTTCTTCTTCAGAAGACCAATGGGTCTTTTTCTCATAAGGCTTCCACTTAAGAATGAGGATGAGGCCTAGCCACATTATGGTCACTTGCTTAACTCAGAGTTTATTGATTGAAATAATCACATCTAAAAAATACATTCACAGCAATATTTAGACTGGTGCTTGACTAAACATTTGGATGCTGGCCAAGTTGACATGTAACATTAAGCAACATGGACGTTAGTGTCTATATATTTTGTATGAAAGTTATTTTATTGTAGATTCAGTTGAAGGAATGAGAGTTACTTCAATCAGTATCTGTACTGTCATCATACACAGACTCTTGGCATTTCTTTTTCGAGTCCTCTCATTTAAAACATTGGATAGGCAGACTGATTTTCTTTTTTATTTCCCATTAAGGAAATCTCCTTTTTAAATTATTTATTTATTGAGTGTGCGGGGTATTTGTTGCTGCTCAGGTTTTCTCTAGTTGTGGTGCACGGGGACTACTCTCTAATTGTGGTGCAGTGGTCTGTTGCTCCAAGGCATGTGGTATCCTCATACATCAGGGATTGAACCTGTATCTCCAGCATTGCCAGGAGATTTTTACCACTGAACCATGCAAAGAAGTCCAGGCAGACTGATCTTAATGAGACTAAAATTGTGAGAATTATCATATTCCTTAGATTACCAATACATATAATTTTATATTAGAATTCAATGAATGGGCAGCTTTCAAGTTTTAATTTGTCTTATTGTTGTCATTGCTCAGTTACTAAGTTATGTCCAACTCCTTGTGACCCAGTGAACTGCAGCATGCCAAGCTTTCCTGTCCTTCATTATCTTTGGGAATTTGTTCAAATTCATGTCCATTGACTTGGTGATTCTCTCCATCTCATACTCTTCTGCCCTCTTCTTTTGCCTTCCATGTCTCCCAGCTTCAGGGTCTTTTCAATGAGCATGATATAGTTGAAATATATATCTATCAAGAGACTCCAGAGAAACAGAACCAATGGGTGAGAATTTAGGGGGCAGGCTACCTGACAGGTGACCAAGGAAAGAGTTGATATGGCTGTTTCAATCCCAAGACAGTCTGCAGTCAGAATTCCTTCTTCTTCAGAAGACCAATGGGTCTTTTTCTCATAAGGCTTCCACTTAAGAATGAGGATGAGGCCTAGCCACATTATGGTCACTTGCTTAACTCAGAGTTTATTGATTGAAATAATCACATCTAAAAAATACATTCACAGCAATATTTAGACTGGTGCTTGACTAAACATTTGGATGCTGGCCAAGTTGACATGTAACATTAAGCAACATGGACGTTAGTGTCTATATATTTTGTATGAAAGTTATTTTATTGTAGATTCAGTTGAAGGAATGAGAGTTACTTCAATCAGTATCTGTACTGTCATCATACACAGACTCTTGGCATTTCTTTTTCGAGTCCTCTCATTTAAAACATTGGATAGGCAGACTGATTTTCTTTTTTATTTCCCATTAAGGAAATCTCCTTTTTAAATTATTTATTTATTGAGTGTGCGGGGTATTTGTTGCTGCTCAGGTTTTCTCTAGTTGTGGTGCACGGGGACTACTCTCTAATTGTGGTGCAGTGGTCTGTTGCTCCAAGGCATGTGGTATCCTCATACATCAGGGATTGAACCTGTATCTCCAGCATTGCCAGGGAGATTTTTTACCACTGAACCATGCAAAGAAGTCCAGGCAGACTGATCTTAATGAGACTAAAATTGTGAGAATTATCATATTCCTTAGATTACCAATACATATAATTTTATATTAGAATTCAATGAATGGGCAGCTTTCAAGTTTTAATTTGTCTTATTGTTGTCATTGCTCAGTTACTAAGTTATGTCCAACTCCTTGTGACCCAGTGAACTGCAGCATGCCAAGCTTTCCTGTCCTTCATTATCTTTGGGAATTTGTTCAAATTCATGTCCATTGACTTGGTGATTCTCTCCATCTCATACTCTTCTGCCCTCTTCTTTTGCCTTCCATGTCTCCCAGCTTCAGGGTCTTTTTCAATGAGTCACCTTTTCCATTCAGGTGGTCAAAGTACTGGAGCTTCAGCTTCAGCATCAGTCCTTCCAATGCATATTCAGGGTTCATTTTCTTTAAAATTGACTGGTTTTATCTCCTTGTACCACAAGGGACTCTCAAGAGGCTTCTCCAACGTCACAGTTCATAAGGGAAAGCTATATGTACTGTGCAGTTTCAAGTAATATTTAAAATAAATAAAGTAGAATAACCTTTTCTCCTCTTTGATTCCCATTAATTAAAAATATCTCATCTTTTTTCTGACAAACGCTGTGTCCCTTTGTCTGTCAGTTTAGATTGCTATAACAAATTGCTTTAAACAACAGAGTGTTTTCTCATGATTCTGAAGGTTGGAAAGTCTATGATCAAGGCATCTGTGTGGTTGGATTCTGCTGAGATTCCTCCTTAAATTTGAAGACTGTCATTTTCTTCTTGTATCCTAACATGACTCAAAGAGGACTAGAAAGTTCTCTGGGTTCTCTTTTATGAGGGCTTTAATCCCATTCATAAAGAATTAATTTTCATGATATAATTACCTCCCAAAGGTCCCACTCTCTAATTACCATCACATTAGAGGTCAAGATTTCAACATATAAATATGGGGGAACACAAGCATTCAGTCTATAGCAGATCCTCCTGAAGTGTTTATAGGATGCCCAAGATAGTTATATACTTGTAAATATGAAATGCATTCATGTTATCTTTGCATCATTTTGGTGTGTTTAATATGTCATGTGATATTTTTATAGGAAGATGTAAAGGAATGTTTATAGGAAAAAAAGCCAGAATCCACAACCAAAACAATGGCATCCTAACAATATGTAGATAATGAACTTAGCGGGAAGAAATTTAACAATTTTAACAATTTAAGATCATTTTTGCACTAAGCAGTAAAAAAATGTAACATATATATATGATAGTAAGTAAAGGATTTAAGATGTACAGAAAACTTTATGCTTTCTCTTTTTAATTAACATTTTTACTACTACACTTGAAGTATTTACTTTTAAATGCTAGTTAGTTGGTTGAATCAGACTCTACACTTTATGAAATGTCATATGAAGACAGATGTGAAAAATTTTAGTATCAATAACTGTTTTTAATGCTAAAATATAGTTGCTATATATTGCCATCCTTTGGGATGCTTGTTCTTAGTATTTATAGTTTAAATAACTTGAACAAGTACTCAGTTAAAAAGTGTTGCTTTTTTAGTCAGTTTGGAATAAAGAATAAATTTAGTGATTCTACATACATGACCACAATCTAATACTTCTGAAAGGATTATTTATGTTTTTTAAAATGAATCCTTTTTCTTAGCTTTATTTAATGTTTTTTTTAAAATAAATCTGTGTAGATGAATAATTTTGGTTTAACATTCAACTATCTGTGTATTTAGATGACTAGTACTCACCTATGCAGAAAACATTATTCTAGGCATTTACTATGTGATATGGTTATAGTAAAGCTTTCTGCTATTACTTTAGACAGTTAAAACTGATGATATACTCAATTATAGTTGTTACTCAAATCAATAAAAGCATCACAGAAACACTTCAATTAGATTGCTCAGATAAGTACTTAATTTGCATGTAAATAGTTAGTTAATTAAATGTCAATACTTACTTCAAGATAAATTATTGATATTTCTCTGTAGTTAACTCAGAAACATCTTGGAAGGATTTTGAGTTTTATCTAGACATGTCAATGGGATCTATTCAACACAAATGACTATTCATTTATTTTTTATTTAGCTGACAATGAATAAAAAATTATTCCTTCTATTTAATTTGTATCAAATTTGTAACAAAGGTTTAATATTATTATTTCCAGCTAATGGCATGTGATATAGTATGTAAGTTAGTAGTAATATCAACATTTTTATTGCCTAACCTAATAAATTATTCATTGAAGATTTTCAAATGTATATTATATGTGTCAAAGAATAGGGTTGTCATTTCTCTAATGACACTTTTCAGTTGGCAAACAGTCTCTTAAAAAACAAATGTCAGGGGGCTTCCCTGGTGGTCCAGTGGGTAAGAACACCGCCTTGCAGTGCAAGGCACGCCAGTTCGATCCCTGGCCTGGGAAAATCCCATGTGCTGCTCCGCGGCTGGACCTATGTATCCAGCTACCGAGTCGGAGCTCTGGAGAGTGTGCGCCCAGAACTGCTGCTCTGCAGCGAGAGGCCCACACAGGCCAAAGAACAAAGATGGATGAAAATGAATAAATGAAAGTCCAATTTAAGTGGCAAAAAAAAAACCCCAAAAAACAAATATCAGGTCTTCTCTGGTGGTACAATGGGTGAAGATTCCACCTTGCAGTGCAAGAGGCACCAGTTCCATCCCTGGCCTGGGAGAATTCCACGTGCAGTGGAGTGCCTGGACCAGCGTGTCCAATTATAATAGAGCACTCTGGAGCGCATGCCCCCAGAGCCAGTACTCTGCAAGGATAGAGGCCACTACAATGGGAGGCCCACACAGGCCAAAGGATAACGATGGATGGAAATATATAAATAAATAACCAATAAAAGAGGTGACAACGTTTTTTAAAAGTCAACTTTTTACATTTCATGAAGAAATAAAATGTTCATTATCTACTTGAATTGTCTAGACAGAAATCATAAGACTACAGATCAATGTTACACAATTTAAATATTGAAGAAACAAATCATCTCTAACGTTGCTCTGTTTTCTAAATATAATTGCCCTGTGTGCATTGATCATGGAACCTTTAATTTTAATGATAGTAGAAAAATCAATTCATACTTATATTAAAAGTTGAGATTTGCTAAGATTAATATGTGATGTTCACTAGCCTAGTATAATTGTGAAAACATTCTTGTTATGAATTTCATAGTACTTACATCTGCATATGTTAAAGAATCTTCATTTACCTCATTTAGATCGTTTGATTGATGATCAATGTTTATAGTTTGAGAGAATGAGTGAAATCTCCTTTATCTTCTTCAAACTTAAGTTCTTCTGATTATTTCAAAATTTTGTTACTTGCATTTTTAACAACAGTAAGAAGCCCCACTTGTTCTAGAGGTAGAGGAAGCAAATACGGTTGCCAATGAAAATATTATATTGCAAGCTTTTGTGGGATATTTTGAACTTTAGCATTTATTCAGTATTTATCAGTGGTATCAAATATATATAACTTTCTATTGCATATATTGCAAGTAATATAAAAAGATAAAAGTACTAGCCAGTATCCTATGGGATTTCTGAGACTTGTGTGCATTGATTTATGTGTATGAGTATGAACAAATATATAAAAGTATTTGTTACTGTGTTTTAATTTGTGTGTATAAAATTATGTGTGTGTTTCTCTCTCTCTGTGGGTGTGTGGGGGAGGGGTTTGTGTAGGAGGGATGTTCATTATGAACTACAAATTGGCATTTACCAATTATACTGCCAATGGGTGAAGATTCCACCTTGCAGTGCAAGAGGCACCAGTTCCATCCCTGGCCTGGGAGAATTCCACGTGCAGTGGAGTGCCTGGACCAGCGTGTCCAATTATAATAGAGCACTCTGGAGCGCATGCCCCCAGAGCCAGTACTCTGCAAGGATAGAGGCCACTACAATGGGAGGCCCACACAGGCCAAAGGATAACGATGGATGGAAATATATAAATAAATAACCAATAAAAGAGGTGACAACGTTTTTTAAAAGTCAACTTTTTACATTTCATGAAGAAATAAAATGTTCATTATCTACTTGAATTGTCTAGACAGAAATCATAAGACTACAGATCAATGTTACACAATTTAAATATTGAAGAAACAAATCATCTCTAACGTTGCTCTGTTTTCTAAATATAATTGCCCTGTGTGCATTGATCATGGAACCTTTAATTTTAATGATAGTAGAAAAATCAATTCATACTTATATTAAAAGTTGAGATTTGCTAAGATTAATATGTGATGTTCACTAGCCTAGTATAATTGTGAAAACATTCTTGTTATGAATTTCATAGTACTTACATCTGCATATGTTAAAGAATCTTCATTTACCTCATTTAGATCGTTTGATTGATGATCAATGTTTATAGTTTGAGAGAATGAGTGAAATCTCCTTTATCTTCTTCAAACTTAAGTTCTTCTGATTATTTCAAAATTTTGTTACTTGCATTTTTAACAACAGTAAGAAGCCCCACTTGTTCTAGAGGTAGAGGAAGCAAATACGGTTGCCAATGAAAATATTATATTGCAAGCTTTTGTGGGATATTTTGAACTTTAGCATTTATTCAGTATTTATCAGTGGTATCAAATATATATAACTTTCTATTGCATATATTGCAAGTAATATAAAAAGATAAAAGTACTAGCCAGTATCCTATGGGATTTCTGAGACTTGTGTGCATTGATTTATGTGTATGAGTATGAACAAATATATAAAAGTATTTGTTACTGTGTTTTAATTTGTGTGTATAAAATTATGTGTGTGTTTCTCTCTCTCTGTGGGTGTGTGGGGGAGGGGTTTGTGTAGGAGGGATGTTCATTATGAACTACAAATTGGCATTTACCAATTATACTGCCAATGACTGAACAACGAGGGCATTTGCCATCTGCCTCTGTGAAGACTGACTCCAGAGCTATGACAACCACTGACTCTCAACACCCACTGAGGTAGTTCAGGGTGGAGTGAGGCAGTCTGTGCTCCAGAGAATCTGATGGAACAGTGGGTGTCTCATCCTTTAGACAGGTGGATGTTTTTATGAACAGATTTTATGATCTCAATCCTTGCATCTCCTCACACTTTGAAAAACACCTTCATGGTGACATCAGATTCCTGTGATTAACTGAAACTCCTTTGTAAAATGAGTGTGTAATGGTATTGAAACCCTCCATTCATCAAAGCTTGTATATTGATTTTCCTTCTATTGTCTTTTTGGAGATACTGCCTCCCAGGCTGCACTCCTCATTTTGCCCTCAAGTAAAACTTAACTCACAACTCTCAAGTTATCTATTTTAGTTAACATAAGTGACTCTAGTCTAGACTAGTCACCTTTTTAGTGGATGAGTCATCTACTACATGCAAATTCATCTTCATATGGAAGACAATACGATAGTGATGTTTTTTGTTTTCTCCATGGTTTGGTTTTTATTTATTTATTTATTTATTTTGGCTCATGGCAGGTTGTTTTACATTCTGTCAGAAATGTAATGGGATTATTTTTCTAAACACCTGGCTTCCTCACATGCAGCCTCAACAACTGGTAAAGAAAAATAAAATTTGTTTTAAGCCTACAGAAGGTGGGCTGTGGCAAAATGTTGATGATGGTGTAAGGAAAGAAACTTGAATATACCACCAAGGAGCAGTACCCTCAGATCTTTCTATAGGCAATGAATGAGTAATGTAGGTATGGAAACCATGCTGAAAGAAATTATAAAAAATATGATTTTCCTAGAAACAAAATTCTCTGAGGATATGAATGCTTTTGCACAGTTGTCTGGAATATAAACTTTCATAAATATTTCTAGAATACTAGAAGCAACCTTTTGTAATCTCCTTTCACTATGCCCAGGCAATCCCTTCTATTTGTAAACTGTTTTGAATTCTCAGAAGAAACTTAGGAAGACAGGTAATCTGGGAATATACTTATTCATACCAAAGAAGGTCAAGAGAAGAGAAGTTAACAAAATTCAACTGGTGAATCATAGAAAATATAGTTCCATTTTATTACTGAGTTTCTGAGACTTTGCTTAATAAGAAGAATCTGTCGTTTGAAAATATATGTCATTAGAGTCACAGCCAAACTTTACTTCTTTGAAATATTTTATTTCCTAGTGTTTTGTTCTAGATAACAGAACTGAAAGCACAAATTTTCAGAATTTTTGAAGAATGAATATTTAAGGCAAAAATCCAAACTAATTACTTAGAATCAAGTAACCAAGGTGTTGCAGCAAGAAATCCTGACACCATGTTGAAAACTGGTTCTTTTGTTTGCCTTCTTTGTAAAATGAGTGTGTAATGGTATTGAAACCCTCCATTCATCAAAGCTTGTATATTGATTTTCCTTCTATTGTCTTTTTGGAGATACTGCCTCCCAGGCTGCACTCCTCATTTTGCCCTCAAGTAAAACTTAACTCACAACTCTCAAGTTATCTATTTTAGTTAACATAAGTGACTCTAGTCTAGACTAGTCACCTTTTTAGTGGATGAGTCATCTACTACATGCAAATTCATCTTCATATGGAAGACAATACGATAGTGATGTTTTTTGTTTTCTCCATGGTTTGGTTTTTATTTATTTATTTATTTATTTTGGCTCATGGCAGGTTGTTTTACATTCTGTCAGAAATGTAATGGGATTATTTTTCTAAACACCTGGCTTCCTCACATGCAGCCTCAACAACTGGTAAAGAAAAATAAAATTTGTTTTAAGCCTACAGAAGGTGGGCTGTGGCAAAATGTTGATGATGGTGTAAGGAAAGAAACTTGAATATACCACCAAGAAGCAGTACCCTCAGATCTTTCTATAGGCAATGAATGAGTAATGTAGGTATGGAAACCATGCTGAAAGAAATTATAAAAAATATGATTTTCCTAGAAACAAAATTCTCTGAGGATATGAATGCTTTTGCACAGTTGTCTGGAATATAAACTTTCATAAATATTTCTAGAATACTAGAAGCAACCTTTTGTAATCTCCTTTCACTATGCCCAGGCAATCCCTTCTATTTGTAAACTGTTTTGAATTCTCAGAAGAAACTTAGGAAGACAGGTAATCTGGGAATATACTTATTCATACCAAAGAAGGTCAAGAGAAGAGAAGTTAACAAAATTCAACTGGTGAATCATAGAAAATATAGTTCCATTTTATTACTGAGTTTCTGAGACTTTGCTTAATAAGAAGAATCTGTCGTTTGAAAATATATGTCATTAGAGTCACAGCCAAACTTTACTTCTTTGAAATATTTTATTTCCTAGTGTTTTGTTCTAGATAACAGAACTGAAAGCACAAATTTTCAGAATTTTTGAAGAATGAATATTTAAGGCAAAAATCCAAACTAATTACTTAGAATCAAGTAACCAAGGTGTTGCAGCAAGAAATCCTGACACCATGTTGAAAACTGGTTCTTTTGTTTGCCTTCTTTTGCTTTTATTATTATAATCATACCTATTGGCTTACCTCGAGGACCCTGCCCCTCTGCCTGATTGTAAAGTGCCTTTGTGCAGAATCCTGTCCACCTGTAAATGGCAGGAAGAGAGAAGTTAACACACTCCCTCTCTGAGGCTTGTCATTCTAGGAGATGTTTGCAGGATTAATGGCCTTTTTACTTTGCTTCCTCACCACCCCCATCTCTGATCTATAAAATAACATGGCATCCAACCCCCAATAAGATGGTTTATTTCAGGGCACTAGCCTGCCATCTTCTTGGTCAGCTGCTTTCTGAATAAAGTCATTTTCCTCGCCTCAACACCTCATCTCTCATGTTTCATTGTCCTGTCATGTGGTGAGAAGAGTTAACTTCGACTCGGTAACAAAAGCAGTTAATTTACCTAATTTTAAATTACTTGAGAAGTCTACATGCAATAACAGCAACATTATGAAATGAAAAGCTACCTTTATCTCTCCTCTTAAATCTTCAACCAATAAAATATAAACAGTGTCAAGTAGGTACCTCTGCCTCACACACCAGAATGCTGGAGAATTCCACATATCTGTACATCTAAAGGTGGGTGAACTGGAGAACATAGAGGAGGCAAAACTGAGGAAACTCCTGATGTGGTGCCAGCAATTGTTAGGGAAATTAAATAGTCTTGTTCAGGCTTCAGAGATAAAGCAGAACAGGCCTCTGACCTTACTTCTGACCTGCCTGGACACTGCCCTGACTACTGCTGCTGGTGTCAGCCACACCTGCTGTGAGTGTCAGAAGAGAAACTCAGTCAATAGGAAGCATATCTTGGAATTTGTTAAGTCCCTGGAAGAGGTCCTGTGCAGTAATAAGAAGAATCTGTCGTTTGAAAATATATGTCATTAGAGTCACAGCCAAACTTTACTTCTTTGAAATATTTTATTTCCTAGTGTTTTGTTCTAGATAACAGAACTGAAAGCACAAATTTTCAGAATTTTTGAAGAATGAATATTTAAGGCAAAAATCCAAACTAATTACTTAGAATCAAGTAACCAAGGTGTTGCAGCAAGAAATCCTGACACCATGTTGAAAACTGGTTCTTTTGTTTGCCTTCTTTTGCTTTTATTATTATAATCATACCTATTGGCTTACCTCGAGGACCCTGCCCCTCTGCCTGATTGTAAAGTGCCTTTGTGCAGAATCCTGTCCACCTGTAAATGGCAGGAAGAGAGAAGTTAACACACTCCCTCTCTGAGGCTTGTCATTCTAGGAGATGTTTGCAGGATTAATGGCCTTTTTACTTTGCTTCCTCACCACCCCCATCTCTGATCTATAAAATAACATGGCATCCAACCCCCAATAAGATGGTTTATTTCAGGGCACTAGCCTGCCATCTTCTTGGTCAGCTGCTTTCTGAATAAAGTCATTTTCCTCGCCTCAACACCTCATCTCTCATGTTTCATTGTCCTGTCATGTGGTGAGAAGAGTTAACTTCGACTCGGTAACAAAAGCAGTTAATTTACCTAATTTTAAATTACTTGAGAAGTCTACATGCAATAACAGCAACATTATGAAATGAAAAGCTACCTTTATCTCTCCTCTTAAATCTTCAACCAATAAAATATAAACAGTGTCAAGTAGGTACCTCTGCCTCACACACCAGAATGCTGGAGAATTCCACATATCTGTACATCTAAAGGTGGGTGAACTGGAGAACATAGAGGAGGCAAAACTGAGGAAACTCCTGATGTGGTGCCAGCAATTGTTAGGGAAATTAAATAGTCTTGTTCAGGCTTCAGAGATAAAGCAGAACAGGCCTCTGACCTTACTTCTGACCTGCCTGGACACTGCCCTGACTACTGCTGCTGGTGTCAGCCACACCTGCTGTGAGTGTCAGAAGAGAAACTCAGTCAATAGGAAGCATATCTTGGAATTTGTTAAGTCCCTGGAAGAGGTCTGGCCAACCAGTCCCCAGACTAGAAACATTCCAACTTGTGCAGAACAAAACAAACAGCATTAATGTGAAATTAGGGCTGTAATTTGCTTAGAAATTAATGATGATATCAGTTTGTGTCTTGGGAATATAAATGGAAACCCCAAACTGCAACTTTGAAGTTTCACCCACAAAGTGGAGACACTGCCTGGGACCCTTCCCCAGTTGGGACTCCTGATGTGCTATGACACGAGACTTCCCAGAGCTGCTTGTGTCTGGATGATGATCAGAACCCAATTTGGTGATGTATCCTCTATTGTTTCTATTTCTCTTTTCCCTTAATGTTAGTATATTGAAAATCAGCTATAAAATTTTCTAATTAACATTTGTGTACATGAGTGGCTTATTTTGTTAAGAAATACTTTGAACTTAATGACAAAATTGAAAAATTTTGGCAAAGCATCAGTTTCAGCTCTCCTGCTACTATAGCATCTGAGCCCATGGATGCAGAAAACCTGGTAGTAGCAAGGGAGGATGTGTGCATGACTGCAGCCTCCTGGCCACAGCAGCACCTGCAGCCACAGATAACTGACCAGCAGCGGCAATGGAGCCTGAGACTTCATCCTCTCAGATGCTGAGACACCCATGACTCTAGCCCCAGACCCTCCTCCTCAGTGACAGAGTCCAGCAACCATACAACACTGGACATGGTAGAGGTCCCATGCAACCCTGGCTCAATTTTGCCTCCCTCCTTTCTTCCATCAGGCAGCAGAGCCTATGACAGGGGCTCCCAGACTCAAGGGAAGAGCTGTCCATCCTAGAGCACCAGGCAGCAATGTCAGCAGCACTGGCAGAAGCAAGACCCCCATGACTCTGGAGGCAAAAGAAGCTATAACAAGGGCACAGTGCCACATCTCTGATAGAGAAGGAAGAGGCTAGAAAATGCAGACTTGCAAAAATAATCAAAGGCAGCTCAAGTAAGAGAAACCAAATACATGACTATATAACCACTTGCTAGAAAACAAAAGTTTCTGATTTCTAAAACGTTGACTCTTAAAATCAAATAGAAAGGTATTTGCTTCTTCAGATGTACTGGCAGAGGAAAAATTCATCAAGACCGTGAAGAATACCACAAAAAGATGATAATTCTCCAGAAACCAATATTAAATATCATGAAATATTGCAATCTACCTGATAAAATATACAGAAGTGCCATGAAGAAGGAAAGTCCCCAGACTAGAAACATTCCAACTTGTGCAGAACAAAACAAACAGCATTAATGTGAAATTAGGGCTGTAATTTGCTTAGAAATTAATGATGATATCAGTTTGTGTCTTGGGAATATAAATGGAAACCCCAAACTGCAACTTTGAAGTTTCACCCACAAAGTGGAGACACTGCCTGGGACCCTTCCCCAGTTGGGACTCCTGATGTGCTATGACACGAGACTTCCCAGAGCTGCTTGTGTCTGGATGATGATCAGAACCCAATTTGGTGATGTATCCTCTATTGTTTCTATTTCTCTTTTCCCTTAATGTTAGTATATTGAAAATCAGCTATAAAATTTTCTAATTAACATTTGTGTACATGAGTGGCTTATTTTGTTAAGAAATACTTTGAACTTAATGACAAAATTGAAAAATTTTGGCAAAGCATCAGTTTCAGCTCTCCTGCTACTATAGCATCTGAGCCCATGGATGCAGAAAACCTGGTAGTAGCAAGGGAGGATGTGTGCATGACTGCAGCCTCCTGGCCACAGCAGCACCTGCAGCCACAGATAACTGACCAGCAGCGGCAATGGAGCCTGAGACTTCATCCTCTCAGATGCTGAGACACCCATGACTCTAGCCCCAGACCCTCCTCCTCAGTGACAGAGTCCAGCAACCATACAACACTGGACATGGTAGAGGTCCCATGCAACCCTGGCTCAATTTTGCCTCCCTCCTTTCTTCCATCAGGCAGCAGAGCCTATGACAGGGGCTCCCAGACTCAAGGGAAGAGCTGTCCATCCTAGAGCACCAGGCAGCAATGCCAGCAGCACTGGCAGAAGCAAGCCCCCCATGACTCTGGAGGCAAAAGAAGCTATAACAAGGGCACAGTGCCACATCTCTGATAGAGAAGGAAGAGGCTAGAAAATGCAGACTTGCAAAAATAATCAAAGGCAGCTCAAGTAAGAGAAACCAAATACATGACTATATAACCACTTGCTAGAAAACAAAAGTTTCTGATTTCTAAAACGTTGACTCTTAAAATCAAATAGAAAGGTATTTGCTTCTTCAGATGTACTGGCAGAGGAAAAATTCATCAAGACCGTGAAGAATACCACAAAAAGATGATAATTCTCCAGAAACCAATATTAAATATCATGAAATATTGCAATCTACCTGATAAAATATACAGAAGTGCTGTCATGAAGAAGGAAGGAAATATATGGTATGCAACATGACAAAATTCTGTAAGAGTTACTGGATACTTTTAGAAAGGGCAACAACAGGTATCTCAGAAGAAGGGAGCAGAGCGTTAAAAATGTAGTAAGTGAGAACTTACTAAATCTGGCAAGCTGTATAGAGAAACGGTACAAAGTCCATGAATCTAAGAAAACCTCTGCCTCAGTGAGAAAAGACAATGTTCTCCAAAAAATGTTATATTAAAATGGACAAAAGTCAGTGTCAGAGAAGTAATTTTAAATCTCATCAGGATACAAGATAATTCCATTCTCAGCAGAAAAATCTATATACTAAGAGGAACTGGAAAGATTTTCTCAAAGCATTGAAAGGTAAAAACTTTCACCCTATCAAAATTATTGCTTAGATATGAAGAAGAAATAAAAATTTATCAAATAATAATGAAGAAGTTCTTCAGTAGTACATCCTCTACTAAAAGCAAAATGGGAAAAATACACAAAACCATGAGGTAAGATAATAGAAGCAGAAAATTTCAACTCTCTATCACAAAAGATTTTAAACAATTTATTATAATATAAAAGTTAAAGGGAAGAAAAAAGTAGAAATAACAACTATAGCTACTTCAATTTGGTAACAGATTCTCACCATAAAAAGGATAATTTGAGACAGTAAACATATAAAAGGGAAAGAGAAAAAAATGATACCTGTATAGATAAATGAAGATACAATGCTATCAGCAGAATAAAGACTATTTTAGTTACGAGATGTTTTATACGAACACTATGGTAACCACAAGGTTGAGCACCAAAGAACTGATGCTTTGAACTGTGTTGTTGGAGAAGACTCTTGAGAATCCCCTGGACTGCAAAGATATCAAACCAGTCAACCCTAAAGGAAATCAACCCTGAATATTCATTGTAAGGAATGATGCTGAAGCTGAAGCTCCTCCAATATTTTGGCCATCTGATGTGAAGAGCTGACTCATTGGAAAAGATCCTAATGTTGGGAAAAATAGAACGCAAAAGGAGAAGGAAACTGCAGATGATGAGATGGCTGGATGTCATTACTGAGTCAATGGACACAAATTTGACCAAGCTCTGGGAGATGGTGAAGGACTGGGAAACCTGGCATCCTGCAGTCCATGGAATTGCAAAGAGTCAGAATGAACTGAACTATTCATGTATATATGGGTTGTTACAAATTTTTAGCTATTGTAGATAAGACTACTACAGCTAATTATATGCAGGTCTTTTTATAAACACAAGTTTTGGTCTTTTTCAGCAAATACTTATGAATCATAGTGCTGAGTTAATTCTGCCCAACTCTTTGCCATAAAGGCTGTGCCAACTAATCTTATATCAGTAATCAATTAGATAATGAGTGGGAAAGTTTCATTAGGAAAAAAAAAGCAGAGCAAGATGAAGTAAACAATAAAGAGAGATTAACTCTTAGTGAATTATTCCTTTGAATTTATGAAGGTATGTGGAATACATGTGAGTGTCTATGTGCTGTTTGCCGATGTGAGAATCTGAATTGTTAGGGCGTTTAACATATAAACCAGTTGTGAAATATAATCTTGTAAAACTGCAAATATATTCAAATAGAGCATTAAATTTGTAATGTGCAGTTGTAATTGTTACAAAAATGCAAACAATTTAAGGCCTTGGAGTTTAGGCTGAATAAAACAAATTAGTAAGATAACAATGAACAAGTCACTGATTCAGTGTTTTTAATTTACATTATAATAATTTTCTGGAAAACTGATGGACTATGATAGGAAACTATGTATTCCTTAATGTTAATGTGGAAAAAGATATCCCCTGACTCAACATGTGCATGTGACTGGCACTAGCAATTTTAAAGTCCTTTAATTTTTGTACAGCAGTTGGACAAATATTTAACACTAAGAACTTGAAAGAATGCTTTTCATCTTTATATTAAAATGAATTAGTGATTCTGAATCTGTTCAAGTTTAAGGACTAGAAGTATTTTATAAATATATATAAGGTATATATACAAAGTATATATATACATTTTTCATGTATTTATACATTATTTATACAATTGAAAAGTTTTAAGCTTTATTGGAAAAGGGGAAAAATAGAACGCAAAAGGAGAAGGAAACTGCAGATGATGAGATGGCTGGATGTCATTACTGAGTCAATGGACACAAATTTGACCAAGCTCTGGGAGATGGTGAAGGACTGGGAAACCTGGCATCCTGCAGTCCATGGAATTGCAAAGAGTCAGAATGAACTGAACTATTCATGTATATATGGGTTGTTACAAATTTTTAGCTATTGTAGATAAGACTACTACAGCTAATTATATGCAGGTCTTTTTATAAACACAAGTTTTGGTCTTTTTCAGCAAATACTTATGAATCATAGTGCTGAGTTAATTCTGCCCAACTCTTTGCCATAAAGGCTGTGCCAACTAATCTTATATCAGTAATCAATTAGATAATGAGTGGGAAAGTTTCATTAGGAAAAAAAAAGCAGAGCAAGATGAAGTAAACAATAAAGAGAGATTAACTCTTAGTGAATTATTCCTTTGAATTTATGAAGGTATGTGGAATACATGTGAGTGTCTATGTGCTGTTTGCCGATGTGAGAATCTGAATTGTTAGGGCGTTTAACATATAAACCAGTTGTGAAATATAATCTTGTAAAACTGCAAATATATTCAAATAGAGCATTAAATTTGTAATGTGCAGTTGTAATTGTTACAAAAATGCAAACAATTTAAGGCCTTGGAGTTTAGGCTGAATAAAACAAATTAGTAAGATAACAATGAACAAGTCACTGATTCAGTGTTTTTAATTTACATTATAATAATTTTCTGGAAAACTGATGGACTATGATAGGAAACTATGTATTCCTTAATGTTAATGTGGAAAAAGATATCCCCTGACTCAACATGTGCATGTGACTGGCACTAGCAATTTTAAAGTCCTTTAATTTTTGTACAGCAGTTGGACAAATATTTAACACTAAGAACTTGAAAGAATGCTTTTCATCTTTATATTAAAATGAATTAGTGATTCTGAATCTGTTCAAGTTTAAGGACTAGAAGTATTTTATAAATATATATAAGGTATATATACAAAGTATATATATACATTTTTCATGTATTTATACATTATTTATACAATTGAAAAGTTTTAAGCTTTATCATATCTATAGTATATGGCAGAACTGGAATTAGTACTCAAGTATTCTGGCTCTAAAATCAAACTTCTTCAAACAAATCACTGTTGGTATAACTCTAAATTGCTACAAAATGCTTCAAAATTGGCAAATGTCAAATTGGTAAATGTCAAAATTGGCAATGACTATTTAAACTCTATGTGTACCTTTCAAATTATTGAGGTAATATCAACATTGTTAATGGCAGTATTATTGATACCATGTTTCTTAAATTCTGTAGCAATATTTTATTAAAATTCTTTAAAATATTCATGCAACTTGATGGATAATTTCAATTCTCTATTGAAATTTAATGTAGAATTTTAGCATAGAAATGATTTAGAATTTAGGCTCATTGTAAAGAATAAAAATAGCTATTATTTATTACTCTTACAACTGTAGCTGTTGCAATCTTCTTACATAATTGTTACAGTAGTCATAGGTGGCAGTATCATCATCACCATTTTTTTACACAAAAGCTGAAGCTTACAGGTATTACACAATTTACTAGGCTCAAAATTTTATTCATTCTTGGATCCAAATTTCAAATGTAGCTCTCACTAATCAGATAAATTCTTACTAATAGGGAAAATATTAGAAATTGGTTTGGGGATTTTGGTTTTGTTTTCACTTTTGCAAGAATCATTGATATACTTCGATTTTCAGAAAGATAAGAACATATGTCCCTTGCTAATATGTGTTCCAAATGTTTTCCCCAAGGAATTTATCTGCATTAAATTTATGTTTGGTATAGTCAATATTACCTTTTTGGAGAGAAGATTATAAAGAACATGAAGTAGGTGATCTTAGATAAATGAAACTCATACACTTTATATTTGCTTTATATGTAGTATAATAATATATATATTATATATCACATATAATTTATATATACTATATGTTATATAGAGTATATATATCATATCATATATTGTATATGCTATTATATAGTATTTATATAATATCATTTCTTGTATATGTTATTATATAGTATATATATACAAAATACATATACAGATACAAAGAATATACATATGCATATAATATACATATAAATGTACATTCATTATCTATATGATCTATATATGTATAATATATAAAGATGTATGCATAATATATACAATATGTATACATATTATACATATAATATATATGATAGCTATATTACATATCTTAAATAATAAAATCTAACATGTAATTTATGTATATGCATTACATGTTGCCTATGATATATGCATCATATATTATATATATGTATAGTAGAATGTTACTAAGCCATAAAAGATAATGAAATAATGCAAAATGCTGAAACATGGATGGACCTAGAGACTATCATACAAAGTGAAATCAGAACATGAAGATAAATATCCTGTAATATCACTTACATTTGCAATCTAAAAATATGATAAAAATGCATGTTTCTACAAAACGGAAACAGACTCATATAATACATGTATATGTCATATATATTATATATATATGACATATTATATATATATATATAATTATTATATATATATATATAATATATTATATATATATTATATATGTATATAATATATAACACATTGCATGTATAACATATATTATATTTAAATAGTACATATAAGCATATGATGTTATATATAATATATATAATATTATATATTATTATGTAATGCATACAATATATTCAATACAAGTGATTATAAATTGTATATATATGCCATATATATGTATTTATGATCTATAATGGCATGTTTAATAGATAAGATATGTTACATAATATATACAATATATTATATATAATAATATATGATTGACTATTATATATATCATATCACATATGTATATACCTTTTAAAATAATCATTAATTATATATATTACATTATAATCATTATATAATATATATTATAAAACAATGCATTACATATACATTATAGAATTATATATTTATACAATAAATAATTATTATATAAAGTATACTGATTTCATATATCAGATTTTATATATTATATATTATTATATATTGACTGACTTTTCTAAATGGATGACTCTCATTAAGAGAAGACTACCCCCACAGTGGACATCAAAAAACACATAAATTATCTCTTCATAATATCTCCACAAGCTATGAGTGGCCTAATTTTCTGGTAATGCCATGACCATGTAACTATTACATGATCCATTGATTTTTCTAAATAAGATTGTCTCTTATAAACATACCTAATATTTAAGTCCCAGTGTTTTGAAGAGAAGTTAATGCCTGAGGTCAACACATAACATAAAGTCCCATGTACACACTGTTCCATTGGAAAGATATGGCTGTTTGTAACTCATGAGGATCCAGAATGAGATATCTGTTGGGAGGCCTATTATGTCAGTGTATACAATATGACCTCCAGACCAGATGGTGAGTCTTAGGATTGTCAGTTTACTTCAAAATTGAGTCTGGTTCTTGTATTTAAAATTAACTGATTACAGTCCATCAAATATGCCCTATTTCCATGCCACCAGTGTTTGTCCATCTTACAGAGTGACTGGGAAACAACCATTAAGTGATGCAGGGAAAGTCCTTGGTACTATTGACAAGTGCTGTGTATAAAAGTGCAGAGTTAAAAAAAAAAAAAGTTCAGCGTTTAACACTATGTGATGCATTTTCAAAATATCTCTTGGTAAAGTGAAGAGGGATGGTGATTAAATCATTGTTAAAACCATTTGGAAAGAATGACAGACTATCACTCCCTTTAATTTAAGATGCTTGTAATGCTTTGAGAGAGAGAGGCATCACTGTGTTTTCCGTTGTGAGAAAGGCCCCAACAGCTGTTCCAGAAGAGATTATAAATGTAACCCTCACACCCCCTTACCACCTGATGATAGAGGATGGTGGATAGATTATGGTGTGTTGGATTCTTAATCTCCAACAGAGAAGAATTCATATTGGGATCAAAAACACTTGACTTTGGTCACTTAGAACTTCGTGAAATAAAATTTTAGTAAGAAAAAAGGTAGAGAGAGATCCAGCACAGACCAGCACAGACACAGGAAAGGGGATAGAAAGAACCCCCTTAGCCAGTTCAGGCAAGACAATTTGTATTTTCCAGTCAGTTATTAAAACAATAGATCAAAAGAATATCTTAAGGTTGTGAAGGCCCTGCAGGCTCACACCCACAACATTAACATGAAATTAGCTGCAGGATAGTCTCCAGGCTTCAGGGCTAGGTGAGACATTCCAATGTAAAGCCCTTGCTATGCCTACAACATTAACACAAGACAATAAACTTAGTTTCAGTTTCAGTGTTGATCTTTATCATAACAAACATTTCAGGCTAGAAAACCTTTGCCTTTCTTTCTCCTTTTTCCTCCCCCTCTCCTCCTTTGGACTTGAGGGCCTCCTTACCAAATCTGCCTATTAACCTCTTTCACTGGGACATAGCCTATTCTGTCCTCCCTAGGTGCTAGAATTTTTATCTCCATTGTCTTGAGAAAATCCTGTTGGGAGGCCTATTAATGTCAGTTTGTATACAATATGACCTCCAGACCAGATGGTGAGTCTTAGGATTGTCAGTTTACTTCAAAATTGAGTCTGGTTCTTGTATTTAAAATTAACTGATTACAGTCCATCAAATATGCCCTATTTCCATGCCACCAGTGTTTGTCCATCTTACAGAGTGACTGGGAAACAACCATTAAGTGATGCAGGGAAAGTCCTTGGTACTATTGACAAGTGCTGTGTATAAAAGTGCAGAGTTAAAAAAAAAAAAAGTTCAGCGTTTAACACTATGTGATGCATTTTCAAAATATCTCTTGGTAAAGTGAAGAGGGATGGTGATTAAATCATTGTTAAAACCATTTGGAAAGAATGACAGACTATCACTCCCTTTAATTTAAGATGCTTGTAATGCTTTGAGAGAGAGAGGCATCACTGTGTTTTCCGTTGTGAGAAAGGCCCCAACAGCTGTTCCAGAAGAGATTATAAATGTAACCCTCACACCCCCTTACCACCTGATGATAGAGGATGGTGGATAGATTATGGTGTGTTGGATTCTTAATCTCCAACAGAGAAGAATTCATATTGGGATCAAAAACACTTGACTTTGGTCACTTAGAACTTCGTGAAATAAAATTTTAGTAAGAAAAAAGGTAGAGAGAGATCCAGCACAGACCAGCACAGACACAGGAAAGGGGATAGAAAGAACCCCCTTAGCCAGTTCAGGCAAGACAATTTGTATTTTCCAGTCAGTTATTAAAACAATAGATCAAAAGAATATCTTAAGGTTGTGAAGGCCCTGCAGGCTCACACCCACAACATTAACATGAAATTAGCTGCAGGATAGTCTCCAGGCTTCAGGGCTAGGTGAGACATTCCAATGTAAAGCCCTTGCTATGCCTACAACATTAACACAAGACAATAAACTTAGTTTCAGTTTCAGTGTTGATCTTTATCATAACAAACATTTCAGGCTAGAAAACCTTTGCCTTTCTTTCTCCTTTTTCCTCCCCCTCTCCTCCTTTGGACTTGAGGGCCTCCTTACCAAATCTGCCTATTAACCTCTTTCACTGGGACATAGCCTATTCTGTCCTCCCTAGGTGCTAGAATTTTTATCTCCATTGTTTGGGAAATATAATAAAAATTAAAATCTCTGTCCAAATGACAAAGTGCCTCTTCAAAGGTAGAAGAGAAAGAAAATACTTCCATTATTGAATAAACAGTAAATCAGAAGCCCATGCACATCATAGGCAGTCTGCTAAATATTTTTCAAAGACAAATAAATCCAACTGCTATATATATACCTAGGGAGATACAAGTCCTCCTCTGGGAACTGGTTAGTGTTGATCTCGAGAATGCACATGTAGGAGGATTTGACAGCACTATTTATCACACATAGCTCACCCTAAATGTACTTGTTATCGGGGTGATTATGTTACATAATTGACTTTATCCAAAGGAAATATCAACTTTTGATGTCTTTGTGATAGGAGATAGTTTTCCATCTTGGAGACAGGCACCCAAAGAAGTTAGACTCCTCCACCCTCAGCCTGTAGAAACTGGGAGATAGGGAGTCCAGCTTCCTTAATGACTGCATTTCAAAGAGGTGATGACCAGGCCCTTGAGAAACACTTGAGAAACCCTGTGCTTGAAGGCTGAGGAGTGCCTGACTTAGCTTTTTAAAAAGGTTTACATACATTTCAGAGATACAGAGAAGTAACTTGCAGTTACATGTTTTCTAAAGGATTCCCTTAGAAAAGGAAGGGGGGATCTCATTTTCAACAGGGAGAAGTATTTCTTTATCATTTTCCATTTGTATTTAGTTTTTCCCCTTTCACTATCACAAAATCTGTGTGCATTATCTGTAATTTCAGTCCTCTATTTATACCTAGGCTTTCACAAAGATGAAGCAAGTGTAACAGTTATTATAACTGCATTTTTTAGAAAATGTATCCAGAATGAAATTTAAACCATCTGTGCTTCCTTTTGGCCCAGTAGTGTGGCCATGTATAAGTCAAGAGAAAGAAAAGTGCATTCCGGCTAGCAGTGGCCAAGATAAAACTATGAATTTTCATAGAATATCATAGTATATAGATCCCTGTCTCTTTCATTGTAATGATTACCTGAGAAGCATCTGAAAGAAGATGATTATTTTCTAGGAGAGCCACATTAATTGAAATAAAAATGCCCTTACTAAGTGTGTGAGGTCAGAAATGCTAGATGCCCTTTTCAGTTGGAATTTGAGAAGGCCATATCAACTTTCAGAGATATAAGTTCTGGTGCACAGTAGGGATGTGAGACATTCATGTTACATATTGACTGTCACCCATTCTTGAATGACTTTTGTGATAATAGACATGCCATGTCAAGTTGCAAGTGGTCTGAGAAGACAAACAGGTGACAGAGCTTAGTCTCAGTGGTCGTATGCATGTGATAGAAGTTAGCCAAGTGACTTGGAATAGCATGGAAATAACATGAAAAAAAATCAGCAGAGGTGAAGCAGCATTAATAGTCCTGAGAGAGAGCAAAGGTATGCCATAGTCTGTCTTCTAGAATAGATTCAGGGCAGTGCCATATGTAATGTGAGTTCAATCATCATGAGACAAATGGATCAAATTTTGAAGTAGTCCCAATCTCGCATTCAGTTATATGCTTCGCATTTGAAAAGCCTATGTACCCAGGATATAACTGTATATCCTATATCCAGTGTGACTGGTGCAGGCAACAGTTGTAACAGTCTGGATGGTGCAGACTGAATTAGCAGATTTTTCCCAGTTGGTTTCATCAGAGACTCTAACTATGGGCATCTATATGTGAATTATCTAGATGGTTTGATTTGAACCTCGAAAAAAATAGGATGGAAATTAATTTTGGAACCAGTAATACGTGGATGTTTCTTGAAACCATGGGGTTAAATACTTTCATCTAGGTAGAGGATAAAAATGCACAAGAAATGTGTTCAAGACTAAAATATTTATAATAAAATTAAATGACCAAAATATGTCTCTCCACATTATATTTTACTCTTCTCTCTCATAATCTCAATTTGACTACTAAGTGATTTTTATTCTTATATGCTAAGCATATATTAAAAATAAAACTTTTCTCTAAAGTTATCAGAGTCCTAGTTAATAAAATCTAGTATAATGTGCTTTTACTAACAGCTTTTCTTATCTGTCCATTAACACACTCTAACTCATATGAAGAGTTAAAAGTACATTTTCTTCTACAATGATAAATATATATTTATGTCCCTACAAATATGTCCATACTAAATATAGAAAGTCTGTGATAGACTTTCTATAATGTATCATTCTTGTTGATTTTTAGTTCTTTAGATGGCATATCTACTGACCATATCTTTAATAAATCTATATATAGGAAAATCATTTGAATTATATTGGCTGAAAACAAAATCAGTAAAGCAACTCTTTGTTGAAATATTTGGTACTTTTGAAGATAAGTGACTTTATTTATTTTAATATATTGAAACTGCCTTAGGTTTTGACTACATGGCCATATAGTGCCATTGTGAGAAATTACTGCTATAAACTTAAACCTCCTAAAAATTGATATGTTGAACCTAGTCCCCAGTGTGATGGGAAAAAAAGTGACAGAGCTTAGTCTCAGTGGTCGTATGCATGTGATAGAAGTTAGCCAAGTGACTTGGAATAGCATGGAAATAACATGAAAAAAAATCAGCAGAGGTGAAGCAGCATTAATAGTCCTGAGAGAGAGCAAAGGTATGCCATAGTCTGTCTTCTAGAATAGATTCAGGGCAGTGCCATATGTAATGTGAGTTCAATCATCATGAGACAAATGGATCAAATTTTGAAGTAGTCCCAATCTCGCATTCAGTTATATGCTTCGCATTTGAAAAGCCTATGTACCCAGGATATAACTGTATATCCTATATCCAGTGTGACTGGTGCAGGCAACAGTTGTAACAGTCTGGATGGTGCAGACTGAATTAGCAGATTTTTCCCAGTTGGTTTCATCAGAGACTCTAACTATGGGCATCTATATGTGAATTATCTAGATGGTTTGATTTGAACCTCGAAAAAAATAGGATGGAAATTAATTTTGGAACCAGTAATACGTGGATGTTTCTTGAAACCATGGGGTTAAATACTTTCATCTAGGTAGAGGATAAAAATGCACAAGAAATGTGTTCAAGACTAAAATATTTATAATAAAATTAAATGACCAAAATATGTCTCTCCACATTATATTTTACTCTTCTCTCTCATAATCTCAATTTGACTACTAAGTGATTTTTATTCTTATATGCTAAGCATATATTAAAAATAAAACTTTTCTCTAAAGTTATCAGAGTCCTAGTTAATAAAATCTAGTATAATGTGCTTTTACTAACAGCTTTTCTTATCTGTCCATTAACACACTCTAACTCATATGAAGAGTTAAAAGTACATTTTCTTCTACAATGATAAATATATATTTATGTCCCTACAAATATGTCCATACTAAATATAGAAAGTCTGTGATAGACTTTCTATAATGTATCATTCTTGTTGATTTTTAGTTCTTTAGATGGCATATCTACTGACCATATCTTTAATAAATCTATATATAGGAAAATCATTTGAATTATATTGGCTGAAAACAAAATCAGTAAAGCAACTCTTTGTTGAAATATTTGGTACTTTTGAAGATAAGTGACTTTATTTATTTTAATATATTGAAACTGCCTTAGGTTTTGACTACATGGCCATATAGTGCCATTGTGAGAAATTACTGCTATAAACTTAAACCTCCTAAAAATTGATATGTTGAACCTAGTCCCCAGTGTGATGGGATTTTTAAGTGGCTCTCTGGGAAGTGATTATGTCATGAGAGTAGAGCTCTCATAAATGGAATTAGTGACCTTTAAAAAAAAAGATATTAAGAAAGTTCCCTGCCACCTCTACCACATGAGATTACAGTGAAAAGATGGGCATCTGTGAACTAAAAGTAGACTCTCACTGCACACTAACTCTGCCTCTTTGGACATCCCTGCCTATAGAACTATGATAAAAAAAATATGTATATATATATATGTATATATATATATACATATATTTTGCTTATAAGCCCCACAGTTTTTGCTTTCTGTTATAATAGTCTGAATAGACAAGAACAATTGCTCTGACCAAGATATATCCATATATACATCATAATGTTAGAAAATAATTTATCTATAATTATGTATATAATTATGTCAGTGTATAACAACAAATAATGTATAATATGTTGAATTTACATTGTCAAAATTAAAACATACTATTAAATATCTGTAACATTCAAATGGTATTAGAAGCAAGATTTTTGGAGTAAGTGAATTAGAAATTGGGCAGATACCAAGGATAACATAAATATTCCTGTATTTTAAAATATTACAAATGCAAAATATTTCTCTTTAAGCTTTGTTAAATTCCTGCAGTATTTGAGGTAAGTTATTTGACCTAAAATTATTATTTTTTTTCATTCTTTTTTAATTAGTTTTCTGGTTTATTTATTTAGGGATGCAATGTAAAATTGTATTCATACTACTAGGAAATTAATTTATGTGAATCTTCCATATTTCAATAACCAGAATATATGATACTTCCATGTGTGAGTGCTAAGTCATTTCAATTGTGCTCAACTCTTTGACACCCTATGAACTATAGCCCAAAAGGCTCCTCTGTCCATTTATGTTCTTTAGATGGCATATCTACTGACCATATCTTTAATAAATCTATATATAGGAAAATCATTTGAATTATATTGGCTGAAAACAAAATCAGTAAAGCAACTCTTTGTTGAAATATTTGGTACTTTTGAAGATAAGTGACTTTATTTATTTTAATATATTGAAACTGCCTTAGGTTTTGACTACATGGCCATATAGTGCCATTGTGAGAAATTACTGCTATAAACTTAAACCTCCTAAAAATTGATATGTTGAACCTAGTCCCCAGTGTGATGGGATTTTTAAGTGGCTCTCTGGGAAGTGATTATGTCATGAGAGTAGAGCTCTCATAAATGGAATTAGTGACCTTTAAAAAAAAAGATATTAAGAAAGTTCCCTGCCACCTCTACCACATGAGATTACAGTGAAAAGATGGGCATCTGTGAACTAAAAGTAGACTCTCACTGCACACTAACTCTGCCTCTTTGGACATCCCTGCCTATAGAACTATGATAAAAAAAATATGTATATATATATATGTATATATATATATACATATATTTTGCTTATAAGCCCCACAGTTTTGCTTTCTGTTATAATAGTCTGAATAGACAAGAACAATTGCTCTGACCAAGATATATCCATATATACATCATAATGTTAGAAAATAATTTATCTATAATTATGTATATAATTATGTCAGTGTATAACAACAAATAATGTATAATATGTTGAATTTACATTGTCAAAATTAAAACATACTATTAAATATCTGTAACATTCAAATGGTATTAGAAGCAAGATTTTTGGAGTAAGTGAATTAGAAATTGGGCAGATACCAAGGATAACATAAATATTCCTGTATTTTAAAATATTACAAATGCAAAATATTTCTCTTTAAGCTTTGTTAAATTCCTGCAGTATTTGAGGTAAGTTATTTGACCTAAAATTATTATTTTTTTTCATTCTTTTTTAATTAGTTTTCTGGTTTATTTATTTAGGGATGCAATGTAAAATTGTATTCATACTACTAGGAAATTAATTTATGTGAATCTTCCATATTTCAATAACCAGAATATATGATACTTCCATGTGTGAGTGCTAAGTCATTTCAATTGTGCTCAACTCTTTGACACCCTATGAACTATAGCCCAAAAGGCTCCTCTGTCCATGGGATTCTCCAGTCAAGAATACTGGAGTAGGTTACCTTGCCCTCCTCCAGAGAATCTTCCTTATCCAGGGATCAAACTCACCTCTCATGCATTGGGAGGCAGGTTCTTTATGACTAGCACCATCTGGGAAGTCCCATAGGATACTTAAGGATATGAAAATTTTTTTATACTTCTATATAGGTATTGTTCAGATAAACTAAATAGACTGCCAGATATTTATCCAGCAAAGATAGGTTTATTCAGTATCAGCAGAGAATTGCAATTCAAGGTCTGCAACCATGGAAGCCTGGCATACTGCAGTCCGCAGGATCACAAAGAGTCAGATATGACTGAGTGACTGAACTGAAACATGGGCAAGCCATGTGCAGATTCCTATATGGCAAAAAGGAAACACTTGTAAAGAGGAAAAGGAAGTTGGGAGGAATATAATAAACAAAGAGTTCATGGCTTTTTATTGTCTGAGTCCCTCCCAGAGAAGAGACTTTCTGCTTTCTATTGGACTAGACAGTCAACAGGGGATGTAAGAGCTCCCTGTTCTGGTCTCCCAACTTTATTTATTTGAAGATTTTTCATATTATTATTATTTTTTATATTGCCCTTTTTAAATTAAGATCTTTCTCTGAAAGCATTAATGATTCAAAGTCAGGTTTTCTAGTTTCAGTTTATTTTTCTCCCTCATGGTCAAAAAGGACTACTCCTGGATGTAGTGTCTCATGTTGGGAAACAGTTGAGCTCACATTTGAGAGAAAAGGAGGGGTAGAAAAGAGAACTCTCAGGTACTTTTTATCTAAAGTCCATATGCTATCAAACTAATAGTCATTGGAAATCATCTGAAGTGGTACTACATCATCAAAGATTTAGTGACAAGCTGCCATCACACTTGGTACAACTATGTTCAGAAAACTGTCTCATAAGATGATATCTGCACCATTTCTGGAAAATATTTACTTGCAAATCACTGGATAATGTTCAGGACTAGTTCAGGTTTGGTGCTTTCTTTAGGTATGTCATGTGGGTCCAGGAATCTGTTCCTTAGAATTTGGTGGCAGAAATGTTGGTTAGCAGTACCTGATAGAGGCCTCTCTCATGAGAAGGAGGAGAATTTTCCTGGAAGAGTCTTTTCTAATAAAAAAATATTCAGGTTGCAAGGTGTGATGCTTAAAATCCCAAAGGTACACTGTGAAAAGATTGCTCTAGTAAAAGATGGTTATTTTTATAGAAGCAACCAAGTCTTTGGAATATTGGAGTATATTTCCATATATCAGTTATGGTTAAAATAAGCAAGACCTGAGTGCATTGGGTGTTCTGTATTATCTCAAAGGGTGAGAGTTTATGAATTCCAAAGAGTGTGTATCTGATATTTATAAAGACTGAAAATTGTTTTTGCACAAGGAATTTGGAGGACCTCTGTAAATATTACCAACTGAGTGTTCATAATGCCATTATTGTGTTCATCTAAACCTAAGTCTTAGGGTGGTAAACACTGTGAAAGTATTATAAAACCAGCCAAACAACACAGGTTTACCTGTTCAGTAAAATTAACCCCTATGAAGTTTGAGACAGGTTTCCTAGGTAGAGAACGTTCCTTTCCAAAAAGACTCTAGTCACAGAATAAACAATAGCCTGTGTGCAAGGGTAGGCTTCAGTCTTGTGTTAAAATATGTAAATCATGACTAAAATGTAAGTGTAACGTTTTTCTGGAAATATCAGCAAAGAGATTTCCTTAACTTCCAGAGAATCAAGTTTATAGTGTCTTAGAATTTATAATAACTAAAGTGGCAACTAAAAGTATTATATCTAATAATCCTTGAACATATGGATCATCCTAAATTTTATTTTCACTGGAAATAAGAAAGGCAAGTGGCTTCCATAATATTCCAAAATCATGAGCTACTCTAAAAACTTATTTACTATCAAAATCAATATTGGAAGTTTTGCTCTTGGCTAAAGTACAAACCTTTAAGAGCATATAATTCAGTCTATTGGGCCTAAGTAACCATAGATAAAGATACTCCTCAAGGTCATCAAAAGCACAAGTGGAAGTGTTAGTCACTCAGTTGTGTCTGACCCTTTGCAACCCCATGGACTGCTAGCCATGGGCTGTAGCCTGCCAGGCTCCTCTGTCCATGGGATCCTCCAGGCAAGAATAATGGAGTGGGTTTCCATTTTCTTCTCCGGGAGATCTCCTTGGCCCAGGGATCAAACGTGGGTCTCTTTCATTGCAGGCAGTTTCTTTACCTTCTGAGACACCGGGGAAGCATTGGCTATGCTACTGCATATTCTTATTTAAAGGGTGACATTTGCCATTGTCACCTTTTAAACAAGAACCATCAGTGAACCATGAGAAGTCAGCAATACCAAAGGAATCTCCTGTAGACCATCACAAGAGTCAGGAAGTGATCCATCAGATTTAAGTAGTTTGGAAGGCCTTCACTAGTGATGGAGGGGGAAAAACAGTAGCAGGGTTAAGGTTACTATGGTATAAAAGAATAATATGAAAAGCAGTTAGTAAAAGGTCTTCATAGTAAGTAGGTCAGGTGGCTCACTGAAAAATGTTCAGTGTAGAGAATTCAGAAGAGCTCCTAATGCATGTGGTAGAAAAATGGTTAAACGGAATCCAAGAGGATTTTCTTGATTATTTTAACCAAAAAGGGCAGTATGCATAATAACTTTAAAATAAGGAAGTTATTTGCATCTTATAGGTTACTAGCTATAATATTTTATGGATTGATGGTGATCCTTGTGTACTTTGGCAAGTAGCCAAAGCCATCCCTTTTCTTTTCATATACAAAGAGAGAGAGGCAGGGGGCGAAAAAAGGAATCTAATAATTGGAATCTCCAAGGGAAGTTAAGTTCATCAGACTCTCAAGTCCTTAAAATACAGATCATCTGTTTTTTCCCCATAAACTGAGTTGGGGTTGTTGTTCTTTAGCAAAACATACAGAGGTCTGGCCATAAACAAGACATTTGGAATTCATTTTGACAAGAACCAACCAGCCCAAGAAAACTTCAACATTGCTTTTTAGTTGGGAATTTGGGGAAATGTAGGACATCAATAAATCTATCTATGCATATGACTGATCTGGGAACATACATGTCTGTGAACAATAAAACTCTGTAAAACCTTCAAAATAAAGAATAAAGAAAAAAAATCTATCTAAATTTTGGCACAGACCATGTTTTTATACCAGTATTTTTTAATATCAAACCTCAGTTTTGACAAACTACAGTTTTTCTTTGGTGAGCTTCTGTCCTTTTAAGACTAAAATCTTTAGCAAGTGGATACTGACTTTCTTTGAGGAGGCTTGAAATGGAGAACGAAAGCAGCAAATCATTTACACAATGCAACAGAGTAGAAGTTCTGGGGAACTTTATATTATTCAGATAAGCCTTCAGTATTTGTTAGAAATTTAAAAAAAAAATTGACTCAGTCATGAATTTCTTTTCCTCCCAAGTAAAGGGAAAAGATATTTGCTAGCCCCATCAAATAGAATGCTGAAGAATGCACTGTTAAGTCAATTAAATGATTTTTTTCTACTGGAAATGAATGTCAGTAATGTATGAACAATTAGAAACAGCAGAGTGTCTAGGATTGACAGTGTAGTTAATTGCTCAGAGATCCTGGAGAGAACTCTACCCTCAGCTCTTAGGTTTCCTCACCAGGAATGTGGGAGTGTTACAGATTCTTGTACAACTGATTCGGAGGCCTGAACTCTTAAAATACTGTGGGCTTTACGCCATGAAGGTCTGGTCTTCTTTACTTATAGTATGTGTGTGCATGTGTCCAGGCATATCCGACTCTTTGTGACCCCATGGACTTTAGCCCTCCCGGTTACTCTGTCCATGGAATTTCCAGGCAAGAATACTGGAGTAGGCTGCTATTTCCTACTCCAGGAGATCTTCCCAACCCAAGGACTGAACCCACATCTCTGCATCTTTTGCATTGGCAGTTGGATTCTTTGCTGGTGTACATCCTGGGAATTCCCTTTATTTTTAGGGAATTGATAAACTCTGGAAATCAAAATATTTAGGATCAAAAAATAGTTCTTTTAACTCGAAATCTTTGCTTTTTTCATTGCATAATACTGTTTCCTATGGACAAATCAAAAAATGAGTCTTCAACATTGCTTTAGTTGGGAATTTGGGGAAATGTAGGACATCAATAAATCTATCTATGCATATGACTGATCTGGGAACATACATGTCTGTGAACAATAAAACTCTGTAAAACCTTCAAAATAAAGAATAAAGAAAAAAAATCTATCTAAATTTTGGCACAGACCATGTTTTTATACCAGTATTTTTTAATATCAAACCTCAGTTTTGACAAACTACAGTTTTTCTTTGGTGAGCTTCTGTCCTTTTAAGACTAAAATCTTTAGCAAGTGGATACTGACTTTCTTTGAGGAGGCTTGAAATGGAGAACGAAAGCAGCAAATCATTTACACAATGCAACAGAGTAGAAGTTCTGGGGAACTTTATATTATTCAGATAAGCCTTCAGTATTTGTTAGAAATATTAAAAAAATTGACTCAGTCATGAATTTCTTTTCCTCCCAAGTAAAGGGAAAAGATATTTGCTAGCCCCATCAAATAGAATGCTGAAGAATGCACTGTTAAGTCAATTAAATGATTTTTTTCTACTGGAAATGAATGTCAGTAATGTATGAACAATTAGAAACAGCAGAGTGTCTAGGATTGACAGTGTAGTTAATTGCTCAGAGATCCTGGAGAGAACTCTACCCTCAGCTCTTAGGTTTCCTCACCAGGAATGTGGGAGTGTTACAGATTCTTGTACAACTGATTCGGAGGCCTGAACTCTTAAAATACTGTGGGCTTTACGCCATGAAGGTCTGGTCTTCTTTACTTATAGTATGTGTGTGCATGTGTCCAGGCATATCCGACTCTTTGTGACCCCATGGACTTTAGCCCTCCCGGTTACTCTGTCCATGGAATTTCCAGGCAAGAATACTGGAGTAGGCTGCTATTTCCTACTCCAGGAGATCTTCCCAACCCAAGGACTGAACCCACATCTCTGCATCTTTTGCATTGGCAGTTGGATTCTTTGCTGGTGTACATCCTGGGAATTCCCTTTATTTTTAGGGAATTGATAAACTCTGGAAATCAAAATATTTAGGATCAAAAAATAGTTCTTTTAACTCGAAATCTTTGCTTTTTTCATTGCATAATACTGTTTCCTATGGACAAATCAATATATGAATATGAGTGCATGTATTTTGGCAGACATGACTGCTGCACTGAAGATAATTTCTTTGCATTCTTAATTTTTTCCAGTAGTTTTTAGTTAAAAATGCATAACCCCAAAGAATTTCTCTTTTGATTCTTCTCTTGAATAAGCTCTCCTTCTTAAAATGTGCTGGGCATCACTGTTATGATCTGTTCTCAGAGAAACTTAGATTTTGCTAATAAAAAAGATACAATTTTACTTTCAATAAGCAATATGTAACTTATTCAATCTTTATTTCATGGCACTTTTCATTTAGAAATGATATCTGATCTTCCCATAGGACTGCCTTTATATAAATTATGTTTTATGTAAAAAAATTACCTTCTTGTGATTTACCAGGATACAAACAGAGAAATGGTGATTTAAACAGTATATCTTTTAGCTCTAAAATTGTAGTGGGGTCATGATTTCATAAGGAGAAAATTCGTTATGTATGTAACGTTATTGTATAATTTTCCTCAGGATATCTACAATAGGGTGATTTTATTATATCCTAAAACAAGTCACCTACATTTAATGTATATATAAAGTAGTGTTGAATAAAATAATATACCGCAGCTCACAGTATGAGCAAAGACATCTGTTTATGTTACCATGAATAGTTATGAATTGAGATGCTCAAATGATTTTGCCTACAAAGCAATGCCTCCTAATTTATTTTTATAGCAAATGGAAGTCTCATTTTTCACAGTTGGGTAGTTTGCATTCAAATGTATGAATAACTTCAAATGCAATCACTTATACACAGCATAAGATAAAATTGCTAATGGTCTCTTGTTGGGTAGTTCTCTTCTTCATCAAAGGCTTTATCATATTTTATTTATAAAATGTGGCATGTAGGTTGAAATTTATATCTTTAGAGCACAATTTAATAAATCTGAAATTAATGAATTTAATACAGTATCTAATGTATAATGTTGAAAAATAAAATGTAAATCTGAAATTAATGAATTTAATACAGTATCAAAAATAGTTCTTTTAACTCGAAATCTTTGCTTTTTTCATTGCATAATACTGTTTCCTATGGACAAATCAATATATGAATATGAGTGCATGTATTTTGGCAGACATGACTGCTGCACTGAAGATAATTTCTTTGCATTCTTAATTTTTTCCAGTAGTTTTTAGTTAAAAATGCATAACCCCAAAGAATTTCTCTTTTGATTCTTCTCTTGAATAAGCTCTCCTTCTTAAAATGTGCTGGGCATCACTGTTATGATCTGTTCTCAGAGAAACTTAGATTTTGCTAATAAAAAAGATACAATTTTACTTTCAATAAGCAATATGTAACTTATTCAATCTTTATTTCATGGCACTTTTCATTTAGAAATGATATCTGATCTTCCCATAGGACTGCCTTTATATAAATTATGTTTTATGTAAAAAAATTACCTTCTTGTGATTTACCAGGATACAAACAGAGAAATGGTGATTTAAACAGTATATCTTTTAGCTCTAAAATTGTAGTGGGGTCATGATTTCATAAGGAGAAAATTCGTTATGTATGTAACGTTATTGTATAATTTTCCTCAGGATATCTACAATAGGGTGATTTTATTATATCCTAAAACAAGTCACCTACATTTAATGTATATATAAAGTAGTGTTGAATAAAATAATATACCGCAGCTCACAGTATGAGCAAAGACATCTGTTTATGTTACCATGAATAGTTATGAATTGAGATGCTCAAATGATTTTGCCTACAAAGCAATGCCTCCTAATTTATTTTTATAGCAAATGGAAGTCTCATTTTTCACAGTTGGGTAGTTTGCATTCAAATGTATGAATAACTTCAAATGCAATCACTTATACACAGCATAAGATAAAATTGCTAATGGTCTCTTGTTGGGTAGTTCTCTTCTTCATCAAAGGCTTTATCATATTTTATTTATAAAATGTGGCATGTAGGTTGAAATTTATATCTTTAGAGCACAATTTAATAAATCTGAAATTAATGAATTTAATACAGTATCTAATGTATAATGTTGAAAAATAAAATGTAAATGTTCCTTCTGGATACTGTGGAATTTTGCCAGTTCTAAATATTTTCTTGAAGAATTTATTTTTAAAGAAAGAAAAAGAGATACCTTATGTATAAAGATCTGTAGGCTCTGAATATGGTGATTGACCTGAATTTCTAAATGTCAGCTGATAGTTAGAAAGAAAACCTGGAACAGGAGAGGAAATCTGAGCCCATTTGGATGACTAGAACTTTTTGTGCAACTTGTACCTTGTGTCAAGGGAGAGAGTAGGATAAGGACTGCCTGCTGCCCTCATCAATAAAGTGAATCAACAGATATTGATAATGTTCTAGCACACAGCAGTTCTTGGCATGCAAAACTGACCTAAAGAGCACAGGATATAGAGATGCTTGTGTTTACTGGTGTCCAGCTCTTCACTACCCTGTTGGACGATGGGATGCTAGGCTCCTTTCTTCAGGGATTTTCCAGGCAAGGATATTTGGAGTGGGTTGCCATGTCCTTCTCCAGGGAACCTTCCCCACCCAGGGATTGAACCCAGGTCTCTTGCATTTCCTGCAGGCAGGCAGATTCTTTAATCTAGTACTACCTGGAAAGCTTATAAAGCTCATCCAAAATTATCCTATGGTGAATTTTAACATAAAAATTATGGAGAAAGGAATCTTAGGAAATGTAATTCCAACATAGTTAAGGCAACAAACTAAACTCCCTATACTCTATATTTTCATTTGGGGTCTAATCATTTATCTTGATCTATTTTTTTTCTCTAGGGGATCCCCTTGTAGTTCAGCTGGTAAAGAATCCACCTGCAGTGAAGGAGACCTCAGTTCAATTCCTGGGTCAGGAAGTTCCCCTGGAGTATTCCAGGAGTTCCCCAACTCCAGCATTTTTGCATGGAGAATTTCATGGCTCATCTATGGGTTGCAAAGAGTCAGACACAACTGAGAGACCTCGTTTTTCTTTATTTTCCTTTCTACTCTTTGAACACAAAGTTGAAATGAAATTTCTGTTGAGATTCAATAGAATTGAATTATATAGAAATTCTAAAATAAAGTAGTTGTTTGGAATTATGAAAAATGTTTTTTAAATGGTGAATTTTAAAATTTTCACATAATAGTACAGGAATACATTAAAACTATTGGTAGTACCTAAATGTTTTCTTTGAATGTTTTAAAATTACTTAGGAAAAATATTTGAGAAAATGCTAAATTTTTCACCAAAAGTGAACACATGACTTAATTCTGACACATAAATTAATTCAAAAATAAAACATAATTTGCCACTTCATAATGATTAGATCTACTTGATTCTTCTAATATAAAGCTATTTTGTTATGTTGGAAGGTATGTGTAAATGCCAAATTATACATATGTATGTGTGTGTGTATATATATATATGGTGTCAGCAATAAAAAATACTAGTGCTTCTTTGAATAATATTCCAAGAGATGAATTCATGTTTCCTATCATATTGAAAGAACAAATTTTCACATTTCACCATATCACACATATAATTTGTGTTTGTAAAATTTTGCATTGATTCAAAAAATCCCATTAAAATGTCTGTGATGATAACACAGAAGCTAATAGTATACAGAAAGCATGGTATAAGGCAAATTTATGTTCTCTGACTATAACATTGATATAGTTTGATTTAAAATCATAGTCCTGGATAAGTCAACAATGCTCTTTGCCTCACTTAAGGATAGGTGCCATGCAAAGGACTGGGTAAACTTTGATGCAGCTTTATCCTGTTATAATTTTATTTTTCATTTTTAAAAAAATATATCAAATATTCTTCCCCACTCTCATCCCACCTTCCAGAATGAGGCTTACTTTCAGAGTCACCTAAATTATTCTGTTTTCACTTTCATAAAAGTCTATTTACCTCTTTTCATAGACTGCAATCCCTTTATTCATCTTAAAATGTGTTAAGAGTTTAGAAGCAAAAGTATCATAGCTTTGGATCTGTTTTTCCATAGAGAAAATTGCTTTCTTGGAAGAAAATGCATGGGTGTATTATAAACAGTGAGTCATGGAAAGCTGTGAGTTTCAAGTAGGTACCCTGTATGAAAGGAAAACCACAAATGAGTCTGCTTGTCTACAAAAAACCCTAGAATGTATATCCCCTGTATATTTCATAAAACTTTACTAAGAAAAAAAATCACTAATACATTCATCAAAAATTCATAACCATTAGCACTTTAACAACAAGTATACATTTAAGATAACTAATTTGCCATTTACAAAGTGTAATGGGAGTTTGGTTGAAATAATGAACAGTACATTATGAGCTCTTTTCTGGAAAACCCCAGCATGTGAATGTGTATGTATGTGGCCATGTATTAACCAATAATAAGAGTTGGAGGAACCAGTTTTACAAAAATTGGATAATTGGAAAATAATAATAATAACTATTTTCAGATATTGAAAAGCCAAACATGGACTATGCTCACTGAGAGAACTATGCAAGATGATCTCACTGATTGATTTTCAGGCTCTGTGTCTGGGGAAACATCTGGAGCATCCCAAGTAATAGTCTTGCTAAGGTTTAAGTTAGTGACCCAGTTTTAGGAGAGATCATGGTACGTCTGAACATTTCAGAGCACAGTTTCAGAGAAAAGGTAGTATTAGAGAAAAGTTCCATAAATGGAAATTGAGTCCTTTTGAATGATTCTTGAAAACTAAAACAAAAAGAATGGGTAAAACACATACAGGTAAAAATTGAGCCGCAATTGAGTGAAATGGTTTCCAGACTTTGACATAGCTATAATGAAACTGATTTTCAACACACTGGAGTAGAATTCAGTAACACTCCATGAGAGCCATGGCTTACTATTATGGCTAACTACTTGTCAGTGTGTAGGGTACCCCAGACATTTCCTGACAAAGCTTTAAAACACTCATTGAAATTAAAGCTGACATTTAAAGTAATGAATTCCCTCCAAAAAAAAAAAAAAAGCACAATATTCTTTATTAGAAAAAAAAAATCCAGACACTTAATAAGATAAAATTAAATGTGTCAGCATCTAAACAAATATTGTCAGCTACACTAGAAAGCAGTAAAATGCAACCCAGGAAGGAGGAAGCATATCTGTCCATAGAAACAGATCCCCAAATGAAGCTGATGGTGAAACAATTACAGAAAACCTTTAAAACAATTATTGATTATGATTAATAGTGTCCTTCTTCTTGATTCTGATCAGGACTCATTAGGTAAAGTTTGTAAACGTCCAGCGATAAAAATCTGAACATTTGTTTTATTTTTCAATTTTTTTTTTTTTTTTAAGATTTATTTATTTATTTTGGGCGGGGGTCGGGTTGGGGAGGGAGGGGAGCGGGCGGGCCACTTCTATTGGTCTTTCATTTCTCTATTTTCATCTGTTTTTGTTCTTTGGCTCCTGTCACGGTGGCCTCTGTTGTCACAGACCGCCGGCTCTAGGCGCATGTGCCCCAGAGCTCCGGCTCGGTGATTGGACACATCAGTCCAGCCGCTCCGCGGCACGTGGGATCTTCCCAGGCCAGGGATCGAACCGACGCCCCTTGCACTGCCAGGCGGTGTCCTTACCCACTGGACCACCAGGGAAGCCCCCGAACATTTGTTTTTGTTAGTGCATTTCTGTGGTTAAACACATTGTGTGGTCATCTGACTGAATGAGAAGTGAAAGAAAAGAGACTGATACAACATGTGGAGGCCCATATTGCTGTCGTTTACAGTCTCATTATGCAAAATAGGTACTGCATTTATCCTAATATACATTGTTCTGTAACAATACATTTGTTCAATAGAAACTTTATACAGTATGCAAGATTTTCCAGTGTAGGAATGGTAGCAATACTGAAGTTAACATATTTTATCTTGATAAACTTTGTTGGTGCTATGTAGAATAAATAGGTACATGAATTAGATGAACTAAATTTGGTGATTAATGTTAATGTCTACTGACAGTTTCACTTAACTCTTTTCTTGGTTCATTTAATTGGAGGCAATATAGATCAAAGATATTTTCCTGAACAGAATACAGATACTGCTTATTTCATGTACTTGTGTGTGTCTGCTTAATTGATCAGTTGTGTCTGACTCTATGCCACCCCATGGACTATATATCCTGCCAGGTTCCTCTATCCAGGGGTTCTCTAGGCAAGAATATTGGGAGGGTTCCCCCAAGTTAGCGTTTTTCTCATAGAAACAGATCCCCAAATGAAGCTGATGGTGAAACAATTACAGAAAACCTTTAAAACAATTATTGATTATGATTAATAGTGTCCTTCTTCTTGATTCTGATCAGGACTCATTAGGTAAAGTTTGTAAACGTCCAGCGATAAAAATCTGAACATTTGTTTTATTTTTCAATTTTTTTTTTTTTTTTAAGATTTATTTATTTATTTTGGGCGGGGGTCGGGTTGGGGAGGGAGGGGAGCGGGCGGGCCACTTCTATTGGTCTTTCATTTCTCTATTTTCATCTGTTTTTGTTCTTTGGCTCCTGTCACGGTGGCCTCTGTTGTCACAGACCGCCGGCTCTAGGCGCATGTGCCCCAGAGCTCCGGCTCGGTGATTGGACACATCAGTCCAGCCGCTCCGCGGCACGTGGGATCTTCCCAGGCCAGGGATCGAACCGACGCCCCTTGCACTGCCAGGCGGTGTCCTTACCCACTGGACCACCAGGGGAAGCCCCTGAACATTTGTTTTTGTTAGTGCATTTCTGTGGTTAAACACATTGTGTGGTCATCTGACTGAATGAGAAGTGAAAGAGAAAAGAGACTGATACAACATGTGGAGGCCCATATTGCTGTCGTTTACAGTCTCATTATGCAAAATAGGTACTGCATTTATCCTAATATACATTGTTCTGTAACAATACATTTGTTCAATAGAAACTTTATACAGTATGCAAGATTTTCCAGTGTAGGAATGGTAGCAATACTGAAGTTAACATATTTTATCTTGATAAACTTTGTTGGTGCTATGTAGAATAAATAGGTACATGAATTAGATGAACTAAATTTGGTGATTAATGTTAATGTCTACTGACAGTTTCACTTAACTCTTTTCTTGGTTCATTTAATTGGAGGCAATATAGATCAAAGATATTTTCCTGAACAGAATACAGATACTGCTTATTTCATGTACTTGTGTGTGTCTGCTTAATTGATCAGTTGTGTCTGACTCTATGCCACCCCATGGACTATATATCCTGCCAGGTTCCTCTATCCAGGGGTTCTCTAGGCAAGAATATTGGAGTGGGTTGCCATTCTCTTCTCCAGGGGATCTTCCCAACCCAGGTGTTGAACCTGATCTCCTGCATTACAGGCAGATTCTTTACCACCAGAGTCACCTGGGCAACCCCTTTATGCATATGACTGCTAAGTAATATAAAAAGTCAGATGTATGTTGGTGATATTCTATGGACACTTGTTATTTTTATTCACATTGACTATGAAGTTAAATATAAATAATTACTGTTATTTCCATCTCACCTAAATACTTTAAAAAAAAACTCATTTTTTAAGAAGTCTGTTTTTTTTTTTAGATTTATTTATTTTTTGGCTGTGCTGGGTCTTTTTTATGGTGCTTGGACTTCTCATTGCAGTGGTTTTTCTTGTTGTGGCACATAGGTGCTAAACTGTGTGCCATGACAAGAGAAAACTTCACTGGCTAAGGCACAGGTGTGTTTAGTTGCACCACAGCATGTGGGATATTCCCAGATCAGGGATTGAACCCAACTGCATTGGCAGGTGAATTCCTAAACACTAGACGACCAGTGTGTATGCATGTGTTAATCACTCAGATGTGTCTGACTCTTTGTGACCTCATGGTCTCTAGTCTGCCAGGCTCTTCAGTCCAAGGGGATTCTTCACACAAGAATACTGGAGTGCGTATTCTTCACCAGAGTATCTTCACAACCCAGGGATCGAACCTGGGTCTCCTGCATTACAGGCAGATACTTACTGTCTAATCTACCAGGGAAGCTCCCACTAGACAAAATGCAGCATTATATTCTGTCTGTTAATATAACACATAAATATGTAAAACATCTATTGACGCATATGTACATTATTTAAAGTTCAACTTTAAATTTGTAGATTTGAACTCTTATAACTGAATAGGGTTTAAGAACCAACACAATCATTTTGAAAAGTTAGTTTTTCTCATTATTAGTTTTTCTCATTAAAAGTCCACTTTTAATGAGAAAACTAACTTTCAAAATGATTGTGTTGGTTCTTAAACCCTATTCAGTTATAAGAGTTCAAATCTACAAAATTTTAAAACTGAACTTTAAATAATGTTCATAGAGACTCTCACCACAGTCCTGTTGCGAGCCTATAAAGGCCTGAACTGAGAAAGTGACATTGGGAATTGGTGGGAAGGTTTAATTCAAGATAGATTAAAGTATAGAATCAATGCTGCTTTTCAACCAGTTGGAGGAGAGGATTGGAGGAAAGGGAAGACTGGGATTTTTGATACTGGCATCATTAGCTGAGAATTCAGATTTGTGTTAATACTGTGTATATATTTATACCTTACTTTGTTCCACAGAGGCTCTAGGGCAACTTATAAGACCATATACATTTTAAAAATTAATAGATAAAATTCAAGATTAAGAAAATAGGATAAAATATGAAAAAGGGAGGAATAGTTACAATCCGGATTTGAAGACCACAAGGTGTGATACACCTAGTAAATGTAGCTATGTACAACAGCCAGAATGAGAAAGACAAGCGTGGGCATTGCTTCCATGCATGGCTTGTTGTGGCACATAGGTGCTAAACTGTGTGCCATGACAAGAGAAAACTTCACTGGCTAAGGCACAGGTGTGTTTAGTTGCACCACAGCATGTGGGATATTCCCAGATCAGGGATTGAACCCAACTGCATTGGCAGGTGAATTCCTAAACACTAGACGACCAGTGTGTATGCATGTGTTAATCACTCAGATGTGTCTGACTCTTTGTGACCTCATGGTCTCTAGTCTGCCAGGCTCTTCAGTCCAAGGGGATTCTTCACACAAGAATACTGGAGTGCGTATTCTTCACCAGAGTATCTTCACAACCCAGGGATCGAACCTGGGTCTCCTGCATTACAGGCAGATACTTACTGTCTAATCTACCAGGGAAGCTCCCACTAGACAAAATGCAGCATTATATTCTGTCTGTTAATATAACACATAAATATGTAAAACATCTATTGACGCATATGTACATTATTTAAAGTTCAACTTTAAATTTGTAGATTTGAACTCTTATAACTGAATAGGGTTTAAGAACCAACACAATCATTTTGAAAAGTTAGTTTTTCTCATTATTAGTTTTTCTCATTAAAAGTCCACTTTTAATGAGAAAAACTAACTTTTCAAAATGATTGTGTTGGTTCTTAAACCCTATTCAGTTATAAGAGTTCAAATCTACAAATTTAAAGCTGAACTTTAAATAATGTTCATAGAGACTCTCACCACAGTCCTGTTGCGAGCCTATAAAGGCCTGAACTGAGAAAGTGACATTGGGAATTGGTGGGAAGGTTTAATTCAAGATAGATTAAAGTATAGAATCAATGCTGCTTTTCAACCAGTTGGAGGAGAGGATTGGAGGAAAGGGAAGACTGGGATTTTTGATACTGGCATCATTAGCTGAGAATTCAGATTTGTGTTAATACTGTGTATATATTTATACCTTACTTTGTTCCACAGAGGCTCTAGGGCAACTTATAAGACCATATACATTTTAAAAATTAATAGATAAAATTCAAGATTAAGAAAATAGGATAAAATATGAAAAAGGGAGGAATAGTTACAATCCGGATTTGAAGACCACAAGGTGTGATACACCTAGTAAATGTAGCTATGTACAACAGCCAGAATGAGAAAGACAAGCTATACTAAGTGTTGGGCCGTATGTGGAGGATGTATAATTCTCATGCTTTGCTGACAGGAATTTAAGTTGATATACATAAGCACATTGGAAAACTGTTTGGCAGACTGTGGAACGGCTGAACATATCCATTCCTTATGATGCAGAAACTACACTCCTTGATATATTTCCAAAAGGGATACATACATAGGTTCACCACAAGATACCTTTTAGGATGCTTATACCATCACTTTTTGGGTACCAAATGTCTGTTAACAATAGATTGTAACATTGAGCCCATTTACACAATGGAATGCTATAGAGCAACAAGAATGAACAACTTCATACAACAGGGATGAATTCAAATCTTAAAAAAACAGATCTAAGAGAGTACATGCTGTACAATTCTATGTATATAAAGTACAAAATCAGGCCAAATGAATTTATGTTGTTCAAAGTCACAATGGTTACCCTTTAAGGGTGGTAATGATTAGAAGGGGGCCACAAGGGAGTGTCTGGGGGCTCTAATATTTTGTTTCTTGATATGTATGCTGCTTACATGGGTTTGTTTAGATTGTGTTTATTTAAAACTAAGCCTTTTTCAATATAAAAATTATTTCAAAAATTTTACAGAGGATATAATTTTGCTGTGAGCTTCCTAGATACAAAAGCAGAATAAAAGAAAATAAGATCAAAAAAAAAAAAGTGGTCTTAATTGACACAACACTTGAAAGTCAAAACTGAATGCTGTTGATGAAACCTTTCATTTGTTCAATGTGGCTCCATCACTTTTTAACTTTGCTTCTTCAGTTTTCATCACATCTCATCTTAATAATCCCTACATATGTTACTCATACTTGGTGAACACTGAGGATGTCAAAGTCTCACATTCTTTACTGTGACCAAGACCATTAGCTAAATAGACACATTCTGACACAAAAGGCAGTATGCTTAGTGGCTTTGGAATTGAGTTCAAGATCTAACATGATACTTTTTACTGTCTCTAGCATGTTCTTACTTGGAGGAAGATCACATGAGAGTGACAATCAGACTTTCTAGGGGCTAAAAATGTAGAACTTAATCATTTTAAACTATGTAATAAATGTCACTCTGATTTTTTTACATTTCCTTATATTTTACTAAGATGACAATATCTTATTCACCCAATATTTATTGAACTCTTATTAGATTCATAGATTAGTTGCATATTTGGCAGACTGTGGAACGCTGAACATATCCATTCCTTATGATGCAGAAACTACACTCCTTGATATATTTCCAAAAGGGATACATACATAGGTTCACCACAAGATACCTTTTAGGATGCTTATACCATCACTTTTGGGTACCAAATGTCTGTTAACAATAGATTGTAACATTGAGCCCATTTACACAATGGAATGCTATAGAGCAACAAGAATGAACAACTTCATACAACAGGGATGAATTCAAATCTTAAAAAAACAGATCTAAGAGAGTACATGCTGTACAATTCTATGTATATAAAGTACAAAATCAGGCCAAATGAATTTATGTTGTTCAAAGTCACAATGGTTACCCTTTAAGGGTGGTAATGATTAGAAGGGGGCCACAAGGGAGTGTCTGGGGGCTCTAATATTTTGTTTCTTGATATGTATGCTGCTTACATGGGTTTGTTTAGATTGTGTTTATTTAAAACTAAGCCTTTTTCAATATAAAAATTATTTCAAAAATTTTACAGAGGATATAATTTTGCTGTGAGCTTCCTAGATACAAAAGCAGAATAAAAGAAAATAAGATCAAAAAAAAAAAAGTGGTCTTAATTGACACAACACTTGAAAGTCAAAACTGAATGCTGTTGATGAAACCTTTCATTTGTTCAATGTGGCTCCATCACTTTTTAACTTTGCTTCTTCAGTTTTCATCACATCTCATCTTAATAATCCCTACATATGTTACTCATACTTGGTGAACACTGAGGATGTCAAAGTCTCACATTCTTTACTGTGACCAAGACCATTAGCTAAATAGACACATTCTGACACAAAAGGCAGTATGCTTAGTGGCTTTGGAATTGAGTTCAAGATCTAACATGATACTTTTTACTGTCTCTAGCATGTTCTTACTTGGAGGAAGATCACATGAGAGTGACAATCAGACTTTCTAGGGGCTAAAAATGTAGAACTTAATCATTTTAAACTATGTAATAAATGTCACTCTGATTTTTTTACATTTCCTTATATTTTACTAAGATGACAATATCTTATTCACCAAATATTTATTGAACTCTTATTAGATTCATAGATTAGTTGCATATAAAAAGCTGCAGTGAAATTTAGAGTCACATTTAAAAAATCCACAGTGAAAATCTGTGAGTTTGTAAAACACACAAAAACATATACATAAGCATCTAGGTACAAATAAGATTAAAACAATAAGATTAAAAAATTTTATACTAATTAATTCATGTAACAATTTCAAATAGCAGCCTTAAAGATTCTGATTATAACTGAGTTTTTCAGTTTTGCCTTTTAGTTGATTATGATGTCAGTGTCATTTAAATACTGTTACTTAAATGTAAATTTAATTGAAAAGAAAAATTGTTTACTTGGGTATTTTCCATTTGGATGTATGGACAGGTATTAAGTATAAGTTTGCTACCTCAGAAGAAACAAGATATTTTTTCTAACTACTTTTTTACTGATAAATATCTATTAAAACAATATTTTATTTTGTCATTTAAATTTTGTTACAGTATTTAAGGTCCATTTTTTCAGTGTTTATTAGTAAATATCATTTTTAATTTCCACATTATGAGGTATGATTTCAAAAATCTAAAACAGACCCAGCTTGAAATTGCATGTGCTGAGAATAAATGGATTTCATAAATGGTTATCAGAAGGAAAAGCATAGCATGAAATAGTATTATTTTTACTTTAATGTTTAGTCAGTGAGTTTTTAGAATTTCAGTTGCCATTTTGCTAAATAAGAACAAAATTAGTTCTCACTAATCAACCATACTATTTATTATCCACCATTATTTATTATAATAAAATTGATGATCTAAATGTTTAACAATCAACTGTCAACTAGACAACATGCTTGCTATGAAACCTCCAATGTACTTACAGAACCTGTCAATGGCATTGACAGCTTTTGAAATTGACTTGAGTTAATACTAATGGTAAAAACCAGGAAATTAGGCAACTCTAGATATTCAATCTGAATGGGGTTAATGAGCATAGACAACTGCACTGGTAAAGTCATCTTTTACATTTCCTTATGGATTGAGTTACTAAGATGACAATGATCTTAATTTCTAGGGGCTAAAATGTAGAACTTAATCATTTTAAACTATGTAATAAATGTCACTCTGATTTTTTTACATTTCCTTCTATTTTACTAAGATGACAATATCTTATTCACCAAATATTTATTGAACTCTTATTAGATTCATAGATTAGTTGCATATAAAAGCTGCAGTGAAATTTAGAGTCACATTTAAAAAATCCACAGTGAAAATCTGTGAGTTTGTAAAACACACAAAAACATATACATAAGCATCTAGGTACAAATAAGATTAAAACAATAAGATTAAAAAATTTTATACTAATTAATTCATGTAACAATTTCAAATAGCAGCCTTAAAGATTCTGATTATAACTGAGTTTTTCAGTTTTGCCTTTTAGTTGATTATGATGTCAGTGTCATTTAAATACTGTTACTTAAATGTAAATTTAATTGAAAAGAAAAATTGTTTACTTGGGTATTTTCCATTTGGATGTATGGACAGGTATTAAGTATAAGTTTGCTACCTCAGAAGAAACAAGATATTTTTTCTAACTACTTTTTTACTGATAAATATCTATTAAAACAATATTTTATTTTGTCATTTAAATTTTGTTACAGTATTTAAGGTCCATTTTTTCAGTGTTTATTAGTAAATATCATTTTTAATTTCCACATTATGAGGTATGATTTCAAAAATCTAAAACAGACCCAGCTTGAAATTGCATGTGCTGAGAATAAATGGATTTCATAAATGGTTATCAGAAGGAAAAGCATAGCATGAAATAGTATTATTTTTACTTTAATGTTTAGTCAGTGAGTTTTTAGAATTTCAGTTGCCATTTTGCTAAATAAGAACAAAATTAGTTCTCACTAATCAACCATACTATTTATTATCCACCATTATTTATTATAATAAAATTGATGATCTAAATGTTTAACAATCAACTGTCAACTAGACAACATGCTTGCTATGAAACCTCCAATGTACTTACAGAACCTGTCAATGGCATTGACAGCTTTTGAAATTGACTTGAGTTAATACTAATGGTAAAAACCAGGAAATTAGGCAACTCTAGATATTCAATCTGAATGGGGTTAATGAGCATAGACAACTGCACTGGTACTAGAATGCATGACTTTTACACATTTCCTCATTATTTGTCTCCAGTTTTCTTTCTTCTGACTTCTTTACTTTAGTTCTAAGAGTAGAGTTACTAGATTCTTTCCCCCCAGACAGGACCAGATTACAATTGAGCAGAATATGTGGAACATAAATCTTTTTCACTATTTTTTACTCGTTAAACCTCAGCTAACATTAATTTCCATTTGTTAAAAAAAATTCAGAACTAGTATATTTGAGAGTCTTAGTAAATACTAATAGTTGAAGGATAAGGTTTAGAAAAAATTAACCTTCTATAAGCTTAGTAAGAACTTACTATTAATAAAATTACTCACCTAAAGGGATATTTATCTCAAGTGAATTTTAAAGCTTAAGTTCATAGAAGATATTTCATAAATTTGACATTTCTCTTTACATATAGCTTATAAATTTTCTTTGGTTGTCATCGTCATTCCTATTTAAAGTCAAATTTTAAAACTCGTAATTGGATCTGGATTTTTAAAAGTAAAAAGAAAATATTTGTCTTCTCTTGAATGTTTGAAAATTTCTATAATGAAAGCTAAACAAAGAGACAGTATTCCTATTTGAATAATAGCATCTAATTATTTCTGAATAATTTCTATGTTCCTGGTTTCAGGCTAAATCCTATACTTGGATACTTATCACATATCCCTTATAGTAAAGTCATAAGACTTTCTTTTTTGTCATTCTCTTGTACACAAGAAGAAATTGTCAACTGAAAAAGAAACGATGTACAATGTGAGAATTGAGAGCCAAGTTTTATTTTGGGCTGAAACAGACCCAGCTTGAAATTGCATGTGCTGAGAATAAATGGATTTCATAAATGGTTATCAGAAGGAAAAGCATAGCATGAAATAGTATTATTTACTTTAATGTTTAGTCAGTGAGTTTTTAGAATTTCAGTTGCCATTTTGCTAAATAAGAACAAAATTAGTTCTCACTAATCAACCATACTATTTATTATCCACCATTATTTATTATAATAAAATTGATGATCTAAATGTTTAACAATCAACTGTCAACTAGACAACATGCTTGCTATGAAACCTCCAATGTACTTACAGAACCTGTCAATGGCATTGACAGCTTTTGAAATTGACTTGAGTTAATACTAATGGTAAAAACCAGGAAATTAGGCAACTCTAGATATTCAATCTGAATGGGGTTAATGAGCATAGACAACTGCACTGGTACTAGAATGCATGACTTTTACACATTTCCTCATTATTTGTCTCCAGTTTTCTTTCTTCTGACTTCTTTACTTTAGTTCTAAGAGTAGAGTTACTAGATTCTTTCCCCCCAGACAGGACCAGATTACAATTGAGCAGAATATGTGGAACATAAATCTTTTTCACTATTTTTTACTCGTTAAACCTCAGCTAACATTAATTTCCATTTGTTAAAAAAAATTCAGAACTAGTATATTTGAGAGTCTTAGTAAATACTAATAGTTGAAGGATAAGGTTTAGAAAAAATTAACCTTCTATAAGCTTAGTAAGAACTTACTATTAATAAAATTACTCACCTAAAGGGATATTTATCTCAAGTGAATTTTAAAGCTTAAGTTCATAGAAGATATTTCATAAATTTGACATTTCTCTTTACATATAGCTTATAAATTTTCTTTGGTTGTCATCGTCATTCCTATTTAAAGTCAAATTTTAAAACTCGTAATTGGATCTGGATTTTTAAAAGTAAAAAGAAAATATTTGTCTTCTCTTGAATGTTTGAAAATTTCTATAATGAAAGCTAAACAAAGAGACAGTATTCCTATTTGAATAATAGCATCTAATTATTTCTGAATAATTTCTATGTTCCTGGTTTCAGGCTAAATCCTATACTTGGATACTTATCACATATCCCTTATAGTAAAGTCATAAGACTTTCTTTTTTGTCATTCTCTTGTACACAAGAAGAAATTGTCAACTGAAAAAGAAACGATGTACAATGTGAGAATTGAGAGCCAAGTTTTATTTTGGGCTAAATGAAGAGTACAGCCTGGTAAATAGCCTCTCAGATAGCTCTGAGGAGCTGTGCCAAGGGATAGAGGGGTGGTTGGTAAATACATGATTTTATGGAAGGGAGGATACATACAGTCAACACTTCTGTCAGTAGGTTGCTGATAGTCACAAGGAGGAGACGTCTCCATTAATGATTTTAGGTCTTTTTTTTTGTAGATATAAAAAGATGCAATAAATTGGTTTCTTAAGAAATAGATACTCATAACTATTGTATTTTATTATGTATTGTGTATTTTAATACAGAGTGCCTTTCTTTGGTTGGTAGAAAAACCCAATCACTGTTTTCTTGCTATTTAATTTGGTATATCTTGCCTACTTTTTGTTTAGCTCTTTGAACAACTGTATTATTCTCCATTTTTGTATATCTCTTCTTCATATCAGTTAAGAATGTAAATATCTCACGAATTACTTGCTAAGTCTTGAAATTTTAGTGAATCAAAATATTTTTGCTGATTCTAGTATATTCATCTATTCATTTTGAGAAGTTAAGCCTTTCTTTTTTTTTTTTTTTTTCCTTTTTCAGTTCCTGATGTAATTCAAGACAAAGAATGCATTTTAGGTAAAAATAGTCCCTTCATAGTGTAGATTTTTGTAATATTATCAACATGAAAGCACAGGCATATAATTATGCTTCTAAAATCATAGCATAATTAGACGTTTTTGTACTTTTATTCATTGATTTTGAAAAGTTGGCTCATGTATTTCAAACAATACCTAGTACCAGTCCCTCAAATTTTGGTGTCATATACCTACAATAGAGTTGTAGACTTTCAACCAGCTAAATGTAACTAGGTCAGGAGTCATATACCACAATATGAGTTTGTCATCGTCATTCCTATTTAAAGTCAAATTTTAAAACTCGTAATTGGATCTGGATTTTTAAAAGTAAAAAGAAAATATTTGTCTTCTCTTGAATGTTTGAAAATTTCTATAATGAAAGCTAAACAAAGAGACAGTATTCCTATTTGAATAATAGCATCTAATTATTTCTGAATAATTTCTATGTTCCTGGTTTCAGGCTAAATCCTATACTTGGATACTTATCACATATCCCTTATAGTAAAGTCATAAGACTTTCTTTTTTGTCATTCTCTTGTACACAAGAAGAAATTGTCAACTGAAAAAGAAACGATGTACAATGTGAGAATTGAGAGCCAAGTTTTATTTTGGGCTAAATGAAGAGTACAGCCTGGTAAATAGCCTCTCAGATAGCTCTGAGGAGCTGTGCCAAGGGATAGAGGGGTGGTTGGTAAATACATGATTTTATGGAAGGGAGGATACATACAGTCAACACTTCTGTCAGTAGGTTGCTGATAGTCACAAGGAGGAGACGTCTCCATTAATGATTTTAGGTCTTTTTTTTTGTAGATATAAAAAGATGCAATAAATTGGTTTCTTAAGAAATAGATACTCATAACTATTGTATTTTATTATGTATTGTGTATTTTAATACAGAGTGCCTTTCTTTGGTTGGTAGAAAAACCCAATCACTGTTTTCTTGCTATTTAATTTGGTATATCTTGCCTACTTTTTGTTTAGCTCTTTGAACAACTGTATTATTCTCCATTTTTGTATATCTCTTCTTCATATCAGTTAAGAATGTAAATATCTCACGAATTACTTGCTAAGTCTTGAAATTTTAGTGAATCAAAATATTTTTGCTGATTCTAGTATATTCATCTATTCATTTTGAGAAGTTAAGCCTTTCTTTTTTTTTTTTTTTCCTTTTTCAGTTCCTGATGTAATTCAAGACAAAGAATGCATTTTAGGTAAAAATAGTCCCTTCATAGTGTAGATTTTTGTAATATTATCAACATGAAAGCACAGGCATATAATTATGCTTCTAAAATCATAGCATAATTAGACGTTTTTGTACTTTTATTCATTGATTTTGAAAAGTTGGCTCATGTATTTCAAACAATACCTAGTACCAGTCCCTCAAATTTTGGTGTCATATACCTACAATAGAGTTGTAGACTTTCAACCAGCTAAATGTAACTAGGTCAGGAGTCATATCAAAATATGCTATTTGACTAAACCCAATAAAATCATCAGGATGCCTATGTATCTCAGTGGTTAAGAATCTGCCTGCCATGCAGGAGCCACAGGAGACATGGGTTTGATCCCTGGGTCGGGAAGATCCCCTGGAAGAGAAATGGCAGCCCACTCTAGTATTCCTTCCTGAAAAAACTCATGGAGGGGCTTCCCTGGTGGTCCAGTGGGTAAGGACACCGCCTTGCATGCAAGGGGCGCCAGTTCGATCCCTGGCCTGGGAAGATCCCACGTGCCGCAGAGCGGCTGGACCGATGTGTCCAATCACCGAGCCGGAGCTCTGGAGCTCATGTGCCCAGAGACGGTGCTCTGCCACAACAGAGGCCACCGCGACCGGAGGCCCACACGGGCCAAAGAACAAAGATGGATGAAAATGGACAAATGAAAGACCAATAGAAGTGGCCTGCCTGCTCCTCTCACTCCCCACCCCACCCTCCTCAAATAAATAAATAAATAAATCTTTAAAAAACAAAACAAAACAAAACAAAACTCATGGAGTTGCAAGGAGTCAGATAGGACTGAGTGACCAAGCATGCAGATTAAAATCATAAAAATAAACTGTGATTCGGCTTCCTGGTGGTCCAGTGGGTGAGGACACCGCCTTGCAGTGCAAGGGGCGCCAGTTCGATCCCTGGCCTGGGAAGATCCCACGTGCCGCAGAGCGGCTGGACCGATGTGTCCAATCACCGAGCCGGAGCTCTGGAGCTCATGTGCCCAGAGACGGTGCTCTGCCACAACAGAGGCCACCGCGACCGGAGGCCCACACGGGCCAAAGAACAAAGATGGATGAAAATGGACAAATGAAAGACCAATAGAAGTGGCCTGCCTGCTCCTCTCACTCCCCACCCCACCCTCCTCAAATAAATAAATAAATAAATCTTTAAAAAACAAAACAAAACAAAACAAAACTCATGGAGTTGCAAGGAGTCAGATAGGACTGAGTGACCAAGCATGCAGATTAAAATCATAAAAATAAACTGTGATTCGGCTTCCTGGTGGTCCAGTGGGTGAGGACACCGCCTTGCAGTGCAAGGGGCGCCAGTTCGATCCCTGGCCTGGGAAGATCCCACGTGCCACAGAGTGGCAGGACCCATGGGTCCAACTACCGAGGGGGAGCTCTGGAGTGCATACGCCCAGAGCCGGTGCGCTGCAGCGAGAGAGGCGACTGTGATGGGAGGCCCACACAGGCCAAAGAACAAAGAAGGATGCAAATAGATAAATGAAAGACCAATAGAAGTAGTCTAATAAATAAATAAATAAATATACTATGATTTTTTTTAAATAACAATAGCTTAGATCAATTTAGAATAAAATAAGATTATACCTATCGAATGCTTATTGAAATGTAGTCAACATTAGTAGTGTCTGATTAATCAGAGGGCAAAAGTATATACATTTATATCATTAGATTAAAAATAAATTACAAATAATACTTTTGTATTTTCTTTATGTATTATATTCTTTTGACTTTGTATTACATTTTCTTGTAGATACCTTTGCTGATATTAAATTTGGCAGTCAGGATAAGCATGATATAGGAATGAGAAGCAGAATATTAAAAATTTAGTTTTATTTTATATTTTTCTTTTTTATCTGAAATGTTTAATGTTATAGAGAGATACATAGATGCATTAGTAAAATCTATACTAAAACTAATTTCAAACAAAAACATTGATATCACATAATAAGCATCAATAGAATTAATAGATGAATAGATTTTTGTTTTAGAAGATTAACTGTTTTTTCTCTGCAATTAGATTATTCTTAATATTATTACACAGCCAAAGATAGTATCTCCATAGATATCATGCCACAAGCCACACTAACCAATTTATACTTAGTATGTAGTTTATTGGCTACATCCATAAAAAGTTACAGATTTACAAATGTTCTTATTGATATCTAAATTCCACAGCCAAGTGATAATTCACATTAAGGCTAATAAAGAGCACCTAGTTTTTTTGACTACCAATAGGAGCAAAAATCCATGGGCTAAAATGTTACCTTTTTAAAAGAAAAATGTTCCATAATTTATCAAAATTATACACTCTATAGATGCCTTGGTAGTATCTTGGTTTCATAAAACATTAAAATTTATATCATTTTCCATCATTTATAAATCTTATATAACTATATTCATGTTCAAATTGTTTGAAGGCCTATTCAATTTTAATGTTTGTATACTTATTATAATTCTATAAATGTGAATAAACAGCAAAATTTAAATAGTCAAAAAAGCCTGAAAGTTAAGGACACTATATAATACAATTTTTTCCTTCTTATAAATTAGTTGTTTAATTATATTGTATTTTAGGCCAGAAAGAAAGTCAGAATAGTTAATGGCATGTGAGAATATTTGTTTAAGCCATGTATGAGAAGTAAAGAAATAGATGTAAAGATAACTTTTAAAAAAAAAGTTTTAAAGAGAAGTAAAGAAATAGATGTAAAAATAAATTACAAATAGTACTTTTGTATTTTCTTTATGTATTATATTCTTTTGACTTTGTATTACATTTTCTTGTAGATACCTTTGCTGATATTAAATTTGGCAGTCAGGATAAGCATGATATAGGAATGAGAAGCAGAATATTAAAAATTTAGTTTTATTTTATATTTTTCTTTTTTATCTGAAATGTTTAATGTTATAGAGAGATACATAGATGCATTAGTAAAATCTATACTAAAACTAATTTCAAACAAAAACATTGATATCACATAATAAGCATCAATAGAATTAATAGATGAATAGATTTTTGTTTTAGAAGATTAACTGTTTTTTCTCTGCAATTAGATTATTCTTAATATTATTACACAGCCAAAGATAGTATCTCCATAGATATCATGCCACAAGCCACACTAACCAATTTATACTTAGTATGTAGTTTATTGGCTACATCCATAAAAAGTTACAGATTTACAAATGTTCTTATTGATATCTAAATTCCACAGCCAAGTGATAATTCACATTAAGGCTAATAAAGAGCACCTAGTTTTTTTGACTACCAATAGGAGCAAAAATCCATGGGCTAAAATGTTACCTTTTTAAAAGAAAAATGTTCCATAATTTATCAAAATTATACACTCTATAGATGCCTTGGTAGTATCTTGGTTTCATAAAACATTAAAATTTATATCATTTTCCATCATTTATAAATCTTATATAACTATATTCATGTTCAAATTGTTTGAAGGCCTATTCAATTTTAATGTTTGTATACTTATTATAATTCTATAAATGTGAATAAACAGCAAAATTTAAATAGTCAAAAAAGCCTGAAAGTTAAGGACACTATATAATACAATTTTTTCCTTCTTATAAATTAGTTGTTTAATTATATTGTATTTTAGGCCAGAAAGAAAGTCAGAATAGTTAATGGCATGTGAGAATATTTGTTTAAGCCATGTATGAGAAGTAAAGAAATAGATGTAAAGATAACTATAGATAGATTATAGTGAAAAAAAAGGAATTATATTGGCAAAAGTAAGTGATTTAGCAATACAAACATCAAAAAGGCCACCCAAAATATTTTTGTACATGGACATTAAAGAAAGCTCTATAAATAACATCCATACTAGGATTTAATGACTGGAGTAGAGTTTTCACCGAATGACAGTTGTCACATAAGAGTTAGGTAAAAAGTTCTTATGATTTCAGTATGCAAAAATGATGCCAAAACTAAGTCTCATGCTAAGATGAATAATAAGTAGAACCAAATGCTGAAATAAGCATGAAGAATGAGGCCAGAGAGATAATCTGTTTCCAAATGTTGGAGATCAGGACTTTCAAAAGTAAGAATATGTACATTGCTTTATATAGTTTGTTCTTATACAGCAAAAGACAGAGGGTTTTCTCTTTAAATGGGTGATTTTTGTGGATGCCTGAAAATTCATTTCCCCAGAGGAACTCTTAAGTCACCTTTCTACTGTAGCATCTGAGCATTAAGGTACCTGGGTTGCCCTAGCTCATGGTGCAACTTAGAGTTTATCATGTCATCTCTCCTAGGTATTATATTATTATATGCTTTTCATACTATTCTAGAAAATTAGGAAAGAAGGACCTGTGGAATCAAATGGAGTATTAGAGTAAGTGGTTCAGACTTATTGAGAATAATCTTTATGCATACTAAAGTGAATATAGAACCAGAATTACTGAACTCCATCTCGTAAAACCTTCTGCACTAATTCAGACATTTTCCCCCCACCGAAACTGTTTTTCAGTTCTGTGACAATCATTTTACTCAATATTGGCAAAATTTTAAAGTCATTCTAAGGATAAGAGTATAATTATTTTAAGATTACTCAACATGTAGAACCAATATTCAATAGTATAAGAGAAAAATAAAAAGATTGATTCAAATGGGTAAACAGGAAAAAATAAAACAAATAATGTTTAGATCCTACTGATTTTAATATGACATTTAAAGAGCATATTCATAACAATTTTTCAGTATCATATGTACAAAATATTGTGTGCTTAGCCACTCAGTCATGTGAGAATCTTTGCCACCCCATGGACTGTAGCCCGCCAGGCTCCTCTGTTCATGGAAATCGTCAGGAAAGGATAATGGAGTGGATTGTCATTCCCTCCTCCAGAGGATTTTCCCTACGCAAGGACTGAACCTGGGTCTCCATTTCAGTCAAATTATTTACTGTCTGAGCCAACAAGGAAGCCCATAAAATATCACCATTAATATAGTATAATAAGAATATCTAATACTATAAACAGAGAGGATTGATATTTTAATAGAAAGACACATAGTAAGAAATAGTGCGTGTACAGTCATCTAATTTTCACAATGTGGTTTTGAAAATAAATAGGAAGAAAAAAGAATATGTTTATTCGACTTATCCTCATATGATAATATCAAGTAAAACTTAGTCAAAGGTTTTATAAATTCTACTTCTCTTTCCAGTACCAAATAATTTTCTTACCAATATAGATTACTTAACAAACATAGGTATTCTGATTTCCATTATTCCTAAAAGGCAAGTAGAACTTTTTCAGCAATATGGTACTACATTTGAAACTTTAGTTATAAGTCTAGATAGAGGTTTGCATCTTTCTAAAAGAAAAAAATTTCTTTTAGTCATTAGTTATTGGGAATATGGTATTTTTTAATGAATGCAAAATATCAATAGACATATTAATATCAGTTCATATTTAACAAATTTAGCTTTTGAAAATTTGTCAGCATAAAATGCCCCATCAAGCCTGTTTTGCTGCATATATAGGTGTCTTGAATTTATATTAATACAGTATTTCAGAATATTAGAAAATATTATTATATTTATAAGACAAAGATGATTAATAAATATTAACCCTTTCTAAGAAAATTTATTGTACATAGAAATACATATTTCTTCTAAACTAGCTCTATGTTAATTAGTAACACTGTTAGCATATATTAATCATGGTAATTAATAATTATTGGATGCTTACTATATCCTAAGTACAGAGTGACTGCTTAAAGAATTATCTGTTTTATTGTATGTCACATTTCCTTTTGCCAGAAATAATTACAAACTATTTTTTTCACTATGTATTTATATAATCTGATTTTCCCAGTGCTTTCATAATACATATACTTAATTCTATATTTTTCAATTTCATGCAGCACTGAGAAAACTGATTGCAACCCTTTTTTCCTCCTTATTTGTAATTCAAGGAAGCCATCTAATGCTTATAGGGATAATATTTATCTTTCAAAATAATGATATAAGAATATATATGGCAGTCTTAATTCTAGTTCTAAATTCTGCTTGTAGTCTTCTGTCTTTTTAACCATTATCCTTGAATGATGAGATATTTTTACAATCATAAACAAACAGAGAAACAGATGGTTTGAGATGAGTGAATTCTCAAATTGCTAATTATAAAAGAACCAAGTGGCCATAAGTTTCATAGTTGTCATTGCAATAGTCATTTTCTAATTTTCAGCTATAAGAAACTACTAAAGAAAATACAAAATAGTGTCTATAATATTTGGATCAATTAGTATGTCTCCATGTGTTTGCTAGGTTAAGTGCCATGGCTCAATTATTCAGCTGACATCCATCAAGAGGAATTCTGTCCATCTGTTCAAATTCATTTTAAACAGGATCATTTTAGAAAAAATTTTTTTGCAAAATATCAATAGACATATTAATATCAGTTCATATTTAACAAATTTAGCTTTTGAAAATTTGTCAGCATAAAATGCCCCATCAAGCCTGTTTTGCTGCATATATAGGTGTCTTGAATTTATATTAATACAGTATTTCAGAATATTAGAAAATATTATTATATTTATAAGACAAAGATGATTAATAAATATTAACCCTTTCTAAGAAAATTTATTGTACATAGAAATACATATTTCTTCTAAACTAGCTCTATGTTAATTAGTAACACTGTTAGCATATATTAATCATGGTAATTAATAATTATTGGATGCTTACTATATCCTAAGTACAGAGTGACTGCTTAAAGAATTATCTTTTTGATTGTATGTCACATTTCCTTTTGCCAGAAATAATTACAAACTATTTTTTACACTATGTATTTATATAATCTGATTTTCCCAGTGCTTTCATAATACATATACTTAATTCTATATTTTTCAATTTCATGCAGCACTGAGAAAACTGATTGCAACCCTTTTTTCCTCCTTATTTGTAATTCAAGGAAGCCATCTAATGCTTATAGGGATAATATTTATCTTTCAAAATAATGATATAAGAATATATATGGCAGTCTTAATTCTAGTTCTAAATTCTGCTTGTAGTCTTCTGTCTTTTTAACCATTATCCTTGAATGATGAGATATTTTTACAATCATAAACAAACAGAGAAACAGATGGTTTGAGATGAGTGAATTCTCAAATTGCTAATTATAAAAGAACCAAGTGGCCATAAGTTTCATAGTTGTCATTGCAATAGTCATTTTCTAATTTTCAGCTATAAGAAACTACTAAAGAAAATACAAAATAGTGTCTATAATATTTGGATCAATTAGTATGTCTCCATGTGTTTGCTAGGTTAAGTGCCATGGCTCAATTATTCAGCTGACATCCATCAAGAGGAATTCTGTCCATCTGTTCAAATTCATTTTAAACAGGATCATTTAAGAAAATGAACATATAATAACATATGGTAACTAAATTCAGTATGAATTTTCTTCTACATTGATCAATTTAGAGAAATTCTGTAATGCAAATATGAATGTTCACCAGCCAAGGTTTTCCTTGTACCAAAACTATTGTTTAGAGGGCATGAAGGAAAACCATGCCTTTCAGTTGGTGTCAGATTTGTGCACCACTCCCAGTGCTATTATATGGCCTCAGATTGAACGACTTATATGTTTCACTTGAAGAATAAGAAGGATTTTCCTTACTAATTTTTGAAGTGCTTCGATGTTTATTCTTTAAAATGGAATTTACATTTATATTAAACATTTTCAAGCTTAGACAGAATACTTAACAGAAAGAAAGCTGGACAAACAGTTCTGAATAAGGAGAAAAATGATGAATATAGCCTTTTAATCCAGTAATATAGTGCTCAGGTTTATTTGACTTGATTTTATAGCTCAATAATTTAATGAAACAAAATAGTAAAAAATATTGAGTTATATCTTATTTATTCTAAACTATTATTTGATTTCATGTCCTACACAGACAAATCTAGGAATCTCTTGTTTCAGGTCAAATTCCAAGTGTTTTGTGCACATTACTCTTCATGCACACAAATTTATCTTAGATTAGCTTTACCTGTAAATTCTGATGTACATCTTTGCTACACACCTTCATTGAAACTTTCTCTACTTTTGAAACCATAGAGTTCCCCCCAAAAAGAATAGACATCTACATGAGACTGGATAAGTGAAGTAACTCAATATAGCTTATGCACAAGTTAAAACATGATAAACGCTGTGAAAATAGATAATAATGAAGCACGGAATGGTAGAGTTGTTTCAGTATCAGAAATATGGAAAAATCCAGGATTTATGGAATTTGTAGTCATTTTTATTACTTTTTAACTTTTGTCTGTCTTTTTCACTGAGCCAATGAAAACAAGAGAATTATGCAGTTCCAAGAAAAAATTATAATCACATCTGATTTGCTGAATCTTCTGACCCCAACCCAGACCCTCCATTTTCACTTTTATACAAGAAAACTAACTATTGATATAGTGTTTGTTGCTCAGGAAAATTTTAGTATCTCACTTTTCAGAATGGTTCCCTCTGTTTAGTTTATTAAATGTTGAAATCAATACATAATTACATATTAAAGTCATAATAATAATTTAGGCAATTTTTAATAAATCCTGAGAGACAGAGGGAGAGAGACAGGAAGGAGAGAGAGAAAGAAGAGTTAATTTAATATCTTGAATCAAACTGATCGCAAATAATGTACCTGTGACTTGGAAGGGAGCTAATATTGAAGTATATAGCTCCACCCTATAATATTAAAATATATTTCCCAAATAAAAAAAACCTCTAACTTAATATTAAATCAGTTAATTTAATGTTAAGGATTTACTTAAAGATTAAAATTCTTTTATGTTTTTCCTTTGATCCTATCCCCATTTTGTATCTTACATTTGTCTTTATATGTATGTATTTTTTTTGCCAATTTTAACTAGTATCTTTTTTAGTGTGCTATCAAAACTCTATTTTCTTTGAGAAATATTTTTATTATATCCTTACTTTGCATATAAATGATTCACCATACATTTAAGTGTCTCAAATTATGTAATGGCAGATTTTGCTTTTCTTTTTGTCAAAATATCCTAAAGATATATTATATATGTATGAAATACTAATATATAAATAGCTATACAATAAAATATATATGTATTAATAAACTTTCTTTAAGGTGAGTTAGGAGAGAGATTACTTCATTTCATGGCATTTTCAATCATATTAGCTTAAATACAGAATTGAGAAATACTGTTAGATTGGATTAATTTTATGGGATTTATCTATAAGAAAATTGCAAAAAAAAATGCATATGGAAACCTAATATTGAGTGTGTCCTTCAGAATGTATTTCTTTCTTACTTTCTTCTGGAGAATAACAGGTACCCTTGTTTGTGGTTAAGATATTACTGTTTTTGATGTTTTATGATACTTCATGATTTGGAGATAACACTTTATTAGTCAGTATGATTATCTAAATTTAATAAAGCAAAGCAATAATAATTAGACTCTTTCCCTTCAAATAACTCTTAAAAGATTAAATCGATCTGAATTAACCCCAATGAAAGACACCCCCAAGATCCATTTTAATGTTTTTTTTCTAAAAATGTTTTTGAAAAATCAATACATAATTACATATTAAAGTCATAATAATAATTTAGGCAATTTTAATAAATCCTGAGAGACAGAGGAGAGAGACAGGAAGAGAGAGAAAGAAGAGTTAATTTAATATCTTGAATCAAACTGATCGCAAATAATGTACCTGTGACTTGGAAGGGAGCTAATATTGAAGTATATAGCTCCACCCTATAATATTAAAATATATTTCCCAAATAAAAAAAACCTCTAACTTAATATTAAATCAGTTAATTTAATGTTAAGGATTTACTTAAAGATTAAAATTCTTTTATGTTTTTCCTTTGATCCTATCCCCATTTTGTATCTTACATTTGTCTTTATATGTATGTATTTTTTTTGCCAATTTTAACTAGTATCTTTTTTAGTGTGCTATCAAAACTCTATTTTCTTTGAGAAATATTTTTATTATATCCTTACTTTGCATATAAATGATTCACCATACATTTAAGTGTCTCAAATTATGTAATGGCAGATTTTGCTTTTCTTTTTGTCAAAATATCCTAAAGATATATTATATATGTATGAAATACTAATATATAAATAGCTATACAATAAAATATATATGTATTAATAAACTTTCTTTAAGGTGAGTTAGGAGAGATTACTTCATTTCATGGCATTTTCAATCATATTAGCTTAAATACAGAATTGAGAAATACTGTTAGATTGGATTAATTTTATGGGATTTATCTATAAGAAAATTGCAAAAAAAAATGCATATGGAAACCTAATATTGAGTGTGTCCTTCAGAATGTATTTCTTTCTTACTTTCTTCTGGAGAATAACAGGTACCCTTGTTTGTGGTTAAGATATTACTGTTTTTGATGTTTTATGATACTTCATGATTTGGAGATAACACTTTATTAGTCAGTATGATTATCTAAATTTAATAAAGCAAAGCAATAATAATTAGACTCTTTCCCTTCAAATAACTCTTAAAAGATTAAATCGATCTGAATTAACCCCAATGAAAGACACCTCTAATATGCACATATTCCTTTAACATATTGTTTTTTGCTTTCTTAAAACAGCATATCATAATTGTTTTTAATATCCTCTGTAAATAATTTTTGTCCCACTAATAAATTGAAAGTTACTACAAGGAAGGGAATTTTTTAACCCTGTTTCCATTAATATAGCTAAACCTAAAATATAGTAGGTACATCATACAGTTTAGATGCTTAATAAAAATTTAGTGAATGAATAAATTAGTGATCTGACTTCTGATTTAATAGCTTTAAAGTTGAGAGATCATTACATCATTATCACTCTTTTTTCAAACGAACAAGAGGAAAATGCAGATGGTGACGAGGAGAAATAATTTTAAATAATATAAATGAAGAACAGTCTGGAGTATACTTCTGCTGTGATTACTGTATCTATCCTATTCAGATATTATCTGAGCTATAACTCTGTTCAACTGTGTTTCTACTGATCATTCAAGATAGAACCCACATGTGCTGTTATTCAGAAGGAACCATTATCAGCATATTTTGTATATGCCTTATTCAGCTTGAGAAATGTATATCCGGTCCATCACTTTGTATATCCTGGGATCAAAGACACTGAATACTAAGGAGGAGAGGGTGATGAGAAATAGTTATCATTGTTACAATTTCTTTTGTTCTCTGCTACACTCAAAATGAGCTTCCCCGGTGGCTAAGACAGTGAAGAATCAGACTGAGTTGGTGGGGAGGGAGATTACTTCATTTCATGGCATTTTCAATCATATTAGCTTAAATACAGAATTGAGAAATACTGTTAGATTGGATTAATTTTATGGGATTTATCTATAAGAAAATTGCAAAAAAAAATGCATATGGAAACCTAATATTGAGTGTGTCCTTCAGAATGTATTTCTTTCTTACTTTCTTCTGGAGAATAACAGGTACCCTTGTTTGTGGTTAAGATATTACTGTTTTTGATGTTTTATGATACTTCATGATTTGGAGATAACACTTTATTAGTCAGTATGATTATCTAAATTTAATAAAGCAAAGCAATAATAATTAGACTCTTTCCCTTCAAATAACTCTTAAAAGATTAAATCGATCTGAATTAACCCCCAATGAAAGACACCTCTAATATGCACATATTCCTTTAACATATTGTTTTTTGCTTTCTTAAAACAGCATATCATAATTGTTTTTAATATCCTCTGTAAATAATTTTTGTCCCACTAATAAATTGAAAGTTACTACAAGGAAGGGAATTTTTTAACCCTGTTTCCATTAATATAGCTAAACCTAAAATATAGTAGGTACATCATACAGTTTAGATGCTTAATAAAAATTTAGTGAATGAATAAATTAGTGATCTGACTTCTGATTTAATAGCTTTAAAGTTGAGAGATCATTACATCATTATCACTCTTTTTTCAAACGAACAAGAGGAAAATGCAGATGGTGACGAGGAGAAATAATTTTAAATAATATAAATGAAGAACAGTCTGGAGTATACTTCTGCTGTGATTACTGTATCTATCCTATTCAGATATTATCTGAGCTATAACTCTGTTCAACTGTGTTTCTACTGATCATTCAAGATAGAACCCACATGTGCTGTTATTCAGAAGGAACCATTATCAGCATATTTTGTATATGCCTTATTCAGCTTGAGAAATGTATATCCGGTCCATCACTTTGTATATCCTGGGATCAAAGACACTGAATACTAAGGAGGAGAGGGTGATGAGAAATAGTTATCATTGTTACAATTTCTTTTGTTCTCTGCTACACTCAAAATGAGCTTCCCTGGTGGCTAAGACAGTGAAGAATCAGACTGAGTTGGTGTAGGAGACCCAGGTTCGATCTCTGCGTTGGGAAGATCCCATGGATAAGGGAATGGCAGTCCACTCCAGTATTTTTGCCTGGAGTATTCCATAGATAGAGGAGTCTGGTAGGCTACAGTCCATAGGGTACCAAAGAGTCAGACATGACTGAGCAACTAACATACACACAGAGCTTCTCTGAAGTTTTTAGTTTCTAGCTTGTATGCTCAATTAAATTGAAATATTTAAATAGGCTTTTTTAAGGATTAAATTTGTATTTAGTAAATGTTTATCCAGTGCCAAATATATTAGACACAGTTCCCACTTCTAGACATATATTAATAGGCAAATTACCATTCTTTGCATGCAAAGAGTTCACATTGTCATGGAAAAGGTAAAACAGACTGCCAATAAATAAATTCTAGAAGGATCCAATCATCCACACCATTGAAAATCTGTTTATTTTTATTCTTATTAGCAAAAGTCCAATTGGAAAGATATGCTCTTGAAAAAATTAATCAGTATTTGAATTGTACTTGCCTACAACTTGACTTAAACTGGTTAAGAACCAAAAGGAAGTTTTAGTTCAAACCTGGAATACACATTATAAAAGCATGGTATAATTTCTTAGAAAATGCATACTAAATATATATTATATATATTAATTATATACAAATCTATATTTATATATGTTACTATATATTATATATATTATGTTGGTATATTTACATATAGTAAACATATATTATAAGTTACTATATATATATCCATGTAGCTTCTTTGGTGGCTCAGATGGTAAAGAATCTATCTGCAATACAGGAGACCTCAGCTAGATTCCTGGGTTGGGAAGATCCCCTGGAAAAAGGGAAGAGGTATCCACTCTAGTATTCTTGCCTGGAGAATTCCATAGACAAAGGGGCCTGGTGGGCTAGAGTTCACAGTATCACAAAGGGTCAGACATGATTGAGTGACTAACAATTTCACTTTTCATTGTATATGCATATATGGTATATACAGAATAATTCAGAGGTATTGGGGGTTCAATTCCAAAACACTACATTAAAGCAAATGTTGCGATAAAGCAAGTCATACAAAATTTTTGTTTCCCAGTCTATATAAAAGTTGTATTTATACTGCACTGTAGCTGTTACTTGTGCAATGGTATGTGTCTAAGAAACCAAAGTACATAATTTAACTAAAAATCACTTTCATACTAAGAAGTGCTGATTATCACCTGAGTCTTCAGAAAGTTGTTCATTTTTTGGTTGTTCAGGATAAGATTCCTGCTGTAATGTTGAGGGTGGCTGAATGATAAGGGTGGTGGTTCCCGAGGGCTGGAATGACTCTGGCAGTTTCTTAAAACATGGAAATGAAGTTTGGCACATAAATTGAATCGCCTTTTCACTGGAGCACTTAGAAACCATTGGAGGGTTGTCATTTGGCCTAATTTCAATACTGCTGTGTCTCAGAAACTAGGGAGGCCCTAAGAGAGGGGGCGAGATAGAGGAACTGTAGCAGTGTGTTACTCCTTTCTCTATTCCATAAAAATATAAGTAGAAGTTAAAGAAATTCCACAGACAAACTGTTGTAAGAATAATTAACTTGCTATATGTAAGATTATATTTACATAAACTTCACTCCCTGGTCTTCTGAATTTTATAGTTATTTTATAAATTAAGAGCATATTTAGAAGGGAAGTCTATTGATGCCTCTAGTAAATTAATAATAAATTAAAAGAAACAACAATGCACTTATTAACACATACCCATGCAGCATTTTAGGTTATCACAGTTCATTGTAGTCTGTGCATGTGAAACTTAGCTATTGAGAGGAAGTGTATTGGATAATAAAAGACCAAGAAATTAAATTTGGGTTTTTAAAGGTTGGGTTGGGAGCCAACACTTAAAAGACAGGATATTATAATATATTATTATACTTTCAGGCCTTTCTTAAAGTCTAAGGAATAAAAAATACAGTATGCCAACACTTAAAAGACAGGAAATTTTGTCTGTCAAAAATATTTTACACTGTTGTAGATGCTTTTAAAGGAAACAACACAGAGATCAGTTGAAGGTGAATCTGATAAATGCATGCCATTAGATTTTGACACTGAAATAGAGAATCCAATAAAATCAGCAGTGAGAAATAGTAAGAAAGCAAAGTACAGACAAAGCCCAAAACCTCCTAAACGTTTTTCTTCAAAACTATAATCTCTACAAAATTTTTGTTTCCCAGTCTATATAAAAGTTGTATTTATCCCTAAGTATTTATTTGCAATGGTATGTGTCTAAGAAACCAAAGTACATAATTTAACTAAAAATCACTTTCATACTAAGAAGTGCTGATTATCACCTGAGTCTTCAGAAAGTTGTTCATTTTTTGGTTGTTCAGGATAAGATTCCTGCTGTAATGTTGAGGGTGGCTGAATGATAAGGGTGGTGGTTCCCGAGGGCTGGAATGACTCTGGCAGTTTCTTAAAACATGGAAATGAAGTTTGGCACATAAATTGAATCGCCTTTTCACTGGAGCACTTAGAAACCATTGGAGGGTTGTCATTTGGCCTAATTTCAATACTGCTGTGTCTCAGAAACTAGGGAGGCCCTAAGAGAGGGGGCGAGATAGAGGAACTGTAGCAGTGTGTTACTCCTTTCTCTATTCCATAAAAATATAAGTAGAAGTTAAAGAAATTCCACAGACAAACTGTTGTAAGAATAATTAACTTGCTATATGTAAGATTATATTTACATAAACTTCACTCCCTGGTCTTCTGAATTTTATAGTTATTTTATAAATTAAGAGCATATTTAGAAGGGAAGTCTATTGATGCCTCTAGTAAATTAATAATAAATTAAAAGAAACAACAATGCACTTATTAACACATACCCATGCAGCATTTTAGGTTATCACAGTTCATTGTAGTCTGTGCATGTGAAACTTAGCTATTGAGAGGAAGTGTATTGGATAATAAAAGACCAAGATAATGTAAAGTTGGTGGGAGAAATATTTTAAAATCTCTTTTCAGGATATATATATATATATATATTATACTTTCAGGCCTTTCTTAAAGTCTAAGGAATAAAAAATACAGTATGCCAACACTTAAAAGACAGGAAATTTTGTCTGTCAAAAATATTTTACACTGTTGTAGATGCTTTTAAAGGAAACAACACAGAGATCAGTTGAAGGTGAATCTGATAAATGCATGCCATTAGATTTTTGACACTGAAATAGAGAAATCCAATAAAATCAGCAGTGAGAAATAGTAAGAAAGCAAAGTACAGACAAAGCCCAAAACCTCCTAAACGTTTTTCTTCAAAACTATAATCTCTGATTGTCTCTAAATTTTTATTGCTTCCTAGTATTCTTCTTATAAAAATTTATTTTAAAAGGTTTGCCTTTTCAGTGTCTCTATTCAGGAGAGAGATACAGTAATGCTTTTCATCATCAAAACAAAGGTCTATAAGGTTGAAGTGGTAATGATAAATAAAACAAAGAATTAAGACAAATCATACAGTAGGAAATAACAAGAAATAATGTAAATGGAAAATGGGGTAGCAATAACAATAATAGTAACAGCAGAAACAATATAATATTAAATAATAATTACAGTAATAATAAAATAATATAGTTATATTGCAACTGTTATTTACTGGGCACTTGTTTCTTATTGCAGGACTTATTCTCTGTGCATGATTTATTATTGATACTTTCAGTACTCATAACAGTATTGGAGGTAAGTATCTTTTTCTTCCCCTATTGTTGGGTGTTAGAAAACAAGGCATTAGGATACTTAAGTAAATTACCCTTTGGAATATCATCAGTGTATATATATTGGTTACCAATTGACAACAGGAAAGGGAAGCAATTATGCCAATTAACTAAATTTCCACAGTCAAAATGTGAAGAACGTTGGAAATGCTATGTGAAATCATGCATTTGTGTCTACTACCAGATACAATTAATTATGTTCTATTAAATTTCTCAAAAATACATTATTGATAAAGACTGACATAATTTTTAAAGAAAATAAACAGTGAGAATATTTCTAACGTTTTATCCAAATATTATACTCAAATATATCAACATTTTATATGTCAGACAAAAAAAAAGAAGCCAGCCCATAGATAATTAGTTCTTCAAGAAACTAAGCTTTCCAGAAAGTTCCAAATGTTTGCCCTGGATCTCTCAAACATTTCTGAAAGCTTGATAATTCTTGATAAACATATCCAAAGCTCTACCCCAGATTGATAGTGTCAAGTTTATCTTAGAATAAGCATGTTCAAAAAATAAAGTGTTTATGGAATAAATTTTGGTTGAGGTTCATTAGCAAGTGTTTAAAATGAAAATATTTCTTTGAAACTCATTAGAAGGCATACTATTATTATTTATATTAGTACCATCTATATAGGTGTTGATATATATTTGAGCTCAAGGGTAAAATAAATTGTATTTTGCACTGTATTTGAATGATGGCCTATTCCATTACTATATGTGGATGAGACATGATGTTCTTTAAGAAAAACATTACTGGGTGAATCAGGCCACTTGAATTCTGTCCCTAATTGTAACACATTTCAACCATGTGAATTTAGTTGGTAAGTGAAGTACATAATGGTTTTTGTTAACAGTTTAGAAATTTCTTTAACAAGTATAAACTCTTTGATTACCATAATCTGACTTATAAGATAATAAGATATTGAGATAATAAGATAATAATAAGGTCTCCAAGGCTGATGTTGTGAGTTATTAGCTCTGTGCTTCTTAAGTTTGAAGCCTTAAGCTTACAAAACTTCAATACTTTTACCAAAGACTTACCTGTCAGAGAAAGGTGAAATTCAAAATAGTTCATAATTTAGGACTCAAATACTTTTTAACATAGCACAGTAGTTCTCATTCTCATGTTAGATGTGAGCATTAAATGGGTTACTAAAACCAGAGCCATATGTAAAATATTAAAAAGTATGGAAATCATGCTCTGTTTATTTTCCAAAATTATTTCTAAAAATTCATCCTATTTATTTTTTTAATTTTAAAAGAGAAATGATATATATACCTACTATAAATATAAAATAAATTAAATTAATGCATAAAATAATACACAAACTATTAAGGTAAAAAAAGAACATGAAGTCCACTTCCCCTGTACCTTGCTCCCTTTTCCATTATGCAGAGACTCTACTGTTCATCAGCAGCCACACAATTGTATGAGCTATTGTTTGGTCTATAAGGACCTAATTATTGAAAATACTAGATACAGACAACTAATAAATGGCAATTACACATTAATATATATTACTGGATGTCCTGACCCGCGGGCTTCGTCAGCGAAGACCTAGGATTCCTCAACGCAGACCCAAAAGGGGGGGAGTGGGAATTGAGAGGACAAGAGACACGAGAAATTGAGACAAGACAGGAGTCTGATCAAGTCTCGTTTTATTGTGGAAAAGAAGCAGGATTTATAGTGTACAGAAGGTGAGAAGAAACCCAAAATCAACTATGCACGCAATTACATAATGGCAAGAGTCTATGAGGAGCATGCACTGATCACGAGCACAGAAACTTCACTCAGCATTGTATTTTGCACTGTATTTGAATGATGGCCTATTCCATTACTATATGTGGATGAGACATGATGTTCTTTAAGAAAAACATTACTGGGTGAATCAGGCCACTTGAATTCTGTCCCTAATTGTAACACATTTCAACCATGTGAATTTAGTTGGTAAGTGAAGTACATAATGGTTTTTGTTAACAGTTTAGAAATTTCTTTAACAAGTATAAACTCTTTGATTACCATAATCTGACTTATAAGATAATAAGATATTGAGATAATAAGATAATAATAAGGTCTCCAAGGCTGATGTTGTGAGTTATTAGCTCTGTGCTTCTTAAGTTTGAAGCCTTAAGCTTACAAAACTTCAATACTTTTACCAAAGACTTACCTGTCAGAGAAAGGTGAAATTCAAAATAGTTCATAATTTAGGACTCAAATACTTTTTAACATAGCACAGTAGTTCTCATTCTCATGTTAGATGTGAGCATTAAATGGGTTACTAAAACCAGAGCCATATGTAAAATATTAAAAAGTATGGAAATCATGCTCTGTTTATTTTCCAAAATTATTTCTAAAAATTCATCCTATTTATTTTTTTAATTTTAAAGAGAAATGATATATATACCTACTATAAATATAAAATAAATTAAATTAATGCATAAAATAATACACAAACTATTAAGGTAAAAAAAGAACATGAAGTCCACTTCCCCTGTACCTTGCTCCCTTTTCCATTATGCAGAGACTCTACTGTTCATCAGCAGCCACACAATTGTATGAGCTATTGTTTGGTCTATAAGGACCTAATTATTGAAAATACTAGATACAGACAACTAATAAATGGCAATTACACATTAATATATATTACTGGATGTCCTGACCCGCGGGCTTCGTCAGCGAAGACCTAGGATTCCTCAACGCAGACCCAAAAGGGGGGGAGTGGGAATTGAGAGGACAAGAGACACGAGAAATTGAGACAAGACAGGAGTCTGATCAAGTCTCGTTTTATTGTGGAAAAGAAGCAGTATTTATAGTGTACAGAAGGTGGAAGAGCCCAGCAATAGACCAATCATGTTAAAGGTCAACTATGCACGCAATTACATAATGGCAAGAGTCTATGAGGAGCATGCACTGATCACGAGCACAGAAACTTCACTCAGCCAATCACGGCAATGAGCACACATCCCAGACCGCGCAAGACCGTGCCCCTCCTGCTCCCGCTAGGCTCCATCTTTGGGAGCTTGTGGCAATGTTCTCAAACTGAAGGTCGTAAGGCATGGCCTAGGCTCTCACAGTCCCAGACAGGATGATGATACTCTCACGCTGGGAGCTCCACCAAGCGCTATCTCAAATGTTGCATTGTAGCATTCATGCTTGGGAGGCTTAGTATGTGGCTGGGCCAACCCCCGGTCCCGGACAACTGGAAAATGAGTCACGATCTAAAGGCAACATACATAATAATGCACGTCATCCAGCAAAACAAGCAGGCAGCAAGTTTAAAAAAATGTCTGGATTTTTTCTGTAATAATTGTGGATAGTATGTGAAATTGATTTCTAGGTTAAAAAAACTGAAAATAATTTACAGAAATCTGAACTCTTTCAAATTCTGGCTTTTTCTTTGAGTTTTCACATGGCATTGCCTTTTTAGTTCTAGTGAAAGTTTGTTTTTTTTTTAAGATAGAAGAAAAAATGAACTATAAAGATTTATAGACTATGTCACAGGATTAGAGATTGCTATTTCCTTTAGATTGCTCTTTTATGGAAACATTTTTCTTCCATGCACCAATAAAGTTATTTCTCCTCACTGTCAGTACACTCTTTTGATTTAGTATTTTGAATTATTTTTTAACCTTGAATGTAGACCTTAGAATATTACTGTAACAATACATATGCACACACATGGATACACACAATACCTCAGTTTATAAGTTTGTCAGAAATTTGGCCATATTCTCTTATTATTAACTAATAAGCATAGCTAAAATAAAAATTTTAACATTACAAATGTAATAATCCTGATAATAAATTCTGGAAAACTGAATATAATTTTGTTTTTAAATTTTATTATCCCTTATTGATTTTAATGAATTTTTGAGAACAGACTTCTAGTGTGACTAAGCAATTGTAAAATCCCACCAGGTACAGAAGGTGGAAGAGCCCAGCAATAGACCAATCATGTTAAAGGTCAACTATGCACGCAATTACATAATGGCAAGAGTCTATGAGGAGCATGCACTGATCACGAGCACAGAAACTTCACTCAGCCAATCACGGCAATGAGCACACATCCCAGACCGCGCAAGACCGTGCCCCTCCTGCTCCCGCTAGGCTCCATCTTTGGGAGCTTGTGGCAATGTTCTCAAACTGAAGGTCGTAAGGCATGGCCTAGGCTCTCACAGTCCCAGACAGGATGATGATACTCTCACGCTGGGAGCTCCACCAAGCGCTATCTCAAATGTTGCATTGTAGCATTCATGCTTGGGAGGCTTAGTATGTGGCTGGGCCAACCCCCGGTCCCGGACAACTGGAAAATGAGTCACGATCTAAAGGCAACATACATAATAATGCACGTCATCCAGCAAAACAAGCAGGCAGCAAGTTTAAAAAAATGTCTGGATTTTTTCTGTAATAATTGTGGATAGTATGTGAAATTGATTTCTAGGTTAAAAAAACTGAAAATAATTTACAGAAATCTGAACTCTTTCAAATTCTGGCTTTTTCTTTGAGTTTTCACATGGCATTGCCTTTTTAGTTCTAGTGAAAGTTTGTTTTTTTTTTAAGATAGAAGAAAAAATGAACTATAAAGATTTATAGACTATGTCACAGGATTAGAGATTGCTATTTCCTTTAGATTGCTCTTTTATGGAAACATTTTTCTTCCATGCACCAATAAAGTTATTTCTCCTCACTGTCAGTACACTCTTTTGATTTAGTATTTTGAATTATTTTTTAACCTTGAATGTAGACCTTAGAATATTACTGTAACAATACATATGCACACACATGGATACACACAATACCTCAGTTTATAAGTTTGTCAGAAATTTGGCCATATTCTCTTATTATTAACTAATAAGCATAGCTAAAATAAAAATTTTAACATTACAAATGTAATAATCCTGATAATAAATTCTGGAAAACTGAATATAATTTTGTTTTTAAATTTTATTATCCCTTATTGATTTTAATGAATTTTTGAGAACAGACTTCTAGTGTGACTAAGCAATTGTAAAATCCCACCAGGTATGGTCTGTCTTTGTATATGTTCCATGATTACTTGAAAAGAATATTCTGTTGTTGTTGGGTGAATTTTTCTATAAATGTCACTTGGATCTTATTGGTTGATGGTATTGTTCAGTTAAAAATTTAACTTTTTATAAACATACCAATCTGTTTATGTGAAATATATATTGGAGACAGGTTGTACATTCTGTTTATTAGGAATGAAATATGCATTTTATGTAATATGTATTTGTATCAAACATGCTATAGAAGTATATGTATATGGAATCTATATTACAAAGCACCTATACATATGGTACCATTATTATACTTAGTTATACATGCATGTTGTCCAAAATTACAGTTTTCACAAGGAAATAAAAATACTTGTTACAATGGGGCCATATATATATATATAGTTTGTTTGTTTAGATGACAAGCCTGACTCTGTTAAAATTACCTTTGTAATGAATAAATCTGGGGTGGTTTCACTTTTAATCCTGGCGTTAAAACATATTAAGGCCATATGCAAATGAGTGGCCTTTAGTAGTATGGAAACGTGTATGTGACACTTTTAGTTGCTTCTTTAGATATCATGTACTTAATAAGTAACAAGACTAGTCAGGGCAAGCTATATTTCTACTCTGTATTAAGTCCCATGTCTCACATAGTTTAGTAAACTGTCTAGTATCTTGTAGCCACTTAGCAAACTCTAATTGACTTGAATTGCAGAGTCAGAATAAGTTAAACTTTTGAAGCTGGATTTCATTGCCATAACATAAAAGTATAATTTAATACTCTTAATCAGTAACAGACTGTATTATATAATTATTAGATTCAGTTAAGCTTTCTAGTGCCCGAACACAATTCATAGCATTATTTTAAATGGAAACTTGAATGTAGACCTTAGAATATTACTGTAACAAAAAGCAAAATGATACACACAATACCTCAGTTTATAAGTTTGTCAGAAATTTGGCCATATTCTCTTATTATTAACTAATAAGCATAGCTAAAATAAAAATTTTAACATTACAAATGTAATAATCCTGATAATAAATTCTGGAAAACTGAATATAATTTTGTTTTTAAATTTTATTATCCCTTATTGATTTTAATGAATTTTTGAGAACAGACTTCTAGTGTGACTAAGCAATTGTAAAATCCCACCAGGTATGGTCTGTCTTTGTATATGTTCCATGATTACTTGAAAAGAATATTCTGTTGTTGTTGGGTGAATTTTTCTATAAATGTCACTTGGATCTTATTGGTTGATGGTATTGTTCAGTTAAAAATTTAACTTTTTATAAACATACCAATCTGTTTATGTGAAATATATATTGGAGACAGGTTGTACATTCTGTTTATTAGGAATGAAATATGCATTTTATGTAATATGTATTTGTATCAAACATGCTATAGAAGTATATGTATATGGAATCTATATTACAAAGCACCTATACATATGGTACCATTATTATACTTAGTTATACATGCATGTTGTCCAAAATTACAGTTTTCACAAGGAAATAAAAATACTTGTTACAATGGGGCCATATATATATATATAGTTTGTTTGTTTAGATGACAAGCCTGACTCTGTTAAAATTACCTTTGTAATGAATAAATCTGGGGTGGTTTCACTTTTAATCCTGGCGTTAAAACATATTAAGGCCATATGCAAATGAGTGGCCTTTAGTAGTATGGAAACGTGTATGTGACACTTTTAGTTGCTTCTTTAGATATCATGTACTTAATAAGTAACAAGACTAGTCAGGGCAAGCTATATTTCTACTCTGTATTAAGTCCCATGTCTCACATAGTTTAGTAAACTGTCTAGTATCTTGTAGCCACTTAGCAAACTCTAATTGACTTGAATTGCAGAGTCAGAATAAGTTAAACTTTTGAAGCTGGATTTCATTGCCATAACATAAAAGTATAATTTAATACTCTTAATCAGTAACAGACTGTATTATATAATTATTAGATTCAGTTAAGCTTTCTAGTGCCCGAACACAATTCATAGCATTATTTTAAATGGAAATTTCTTAATGATACATATTAATTGTTGGGGAATCAATTTTTAAAAATAGAATAAATATTATTTTGTGCAGAATAGACTTGATATAAAACTAACATTGATAGAACTGAAAGGAGAATAAATAAATCCATAGTTATAAAACTGGAGACCTCAGCATCCTCTACTGCAAAAGTGATAAAAACAATTCAGAAATCAGCACGAATATAAAGAGCTGAACAATGCCATTAGACAATAAGATCCAACTGACATTTATAGAACAACCCACCCAACAATACTAATTATTTTCAAGTAACCTTGAAACATATATGAAGATAGACCATCTTCTGAGTCATAAAACAACCTCAACAAATATAAAACATTGAAATACTATTTAGTTCTCCAACCACAATGATAGAAAGTAGGAGTCAGTTGCGGGGACCTTCCCAGAAAGGGAAGGCAGCAGGGATTACTCCCGGCGGAACCGGGAGATCTCGGAGAAAGGCAAATCTTGAACTGTCCGCCCCGCAGCCCCTCGGCTGAGGCAAGGGACAATCAGACGCGACAGGGGTTCCATCGAAGTAGTTCCGCTTTATTAATGAAGATCCACAGCTTTTATAGGCAAGTGAAGGGGTTTTGCACGGACTTCCTATAGATTACACCAATCAAGCTAAAGACCAAGCAATCATTCACGAGTGCGGCAGCCAGGGAACCAATCAGAAATTTTGACCATCAATTAACAATTTAGATCACGCCCTGCCTCTTCCTGTAGGCGCCATCTTAGCTGCAAACATGTGCTTTAGCTTCTTTAAACAATGAGCTTAAGCTTCCTTCATTCCATGTCCCTTCCTGCAGGCGCCATCTTAGCTGCAAACTGAAACAATGTGCTTAAGCTTCTTTTCACTCCCACACCCCTCCCTGTAGGCGCCATCTTAGCTCCAAACTGCAAACATGTGCTTAAGCTGCTTTATGCTTAAAACAGTCCTCTTTCAATTCAGAGCCCCACATCTGCCCCTCTTTTATTTTAAAATTAAGAGACTTTTGTTGAGGCAACGCATAGAGCTAAGAGGTGGCCAGCCTCTAGCCTCGTCTGCTCTCCCTTGCGGCTGTGTCTGTCTTAGGTCGGGACAGAGCACTATTCAGGCAGAGCCCGTCATGGGATCAGGCAGCAGCTGTGGCGGCCCTCCTGTCTTAGGCCTGCTCTGCAGTGGTGTCCTCTTACCCGTCACTGAAAGGAGAATAAATAAATCCATAGTTATAAAACTGGAGACCTCAGCATCCTCTACTGCAAAAGTGATAAAAACAATTCAGAAATCAGCACGAATATAAAGAGCTGAACAATGCCATTAGACAATAAGATCCAACTGACATTTATAGAACAACCCACCCAACAATACTAATTATTTTCAAGTAACCTTGAAACATATATGAAGATAGACCATCTTCTGAGTCATAAAACAACCTCAACAAATATAAAACATTGAAATACTATTTAGTTCTCCAACCACAATGATAGAAAGTAGGAGTCAGTTGCGGGGACCTTCCGCAGAAAGGGAAGGCAGCAGGGATTACTCCCGGCGGAACCGGGAGATCTCGGAGAAAGGCAAATCTTGAACTGTCCGCCCCGCAGCCCCTCGGCTGAGGCAAGGGACAATCAGACGCGACAGGGGTTCCATCGAAGTAGTTCCGCTTTATTAATGAAGATCCACAGCTTTTATAGGCAAGTGAAGGGGGTTTTGCACGGGACTTCCTATAGATTACACCAATCAAGCTAAAGACCAAGCAATCATTCACGAGCGCGGCAGCCAGGGGAACCAATCAGAAATTTTGACCATCAATTAACAATTTAGATCACGCCCTGCCTCTTCCTGTAGGCGCCATCTTAGCTGCAAACATGTGCTTAAGCTTCTTTAAACAATGAGCTTAAGCTTCCCTTCATTTCCATGTCCCTTCCTGCAGGCGCCATCTTAGCTGCAAACTGAAACAATGTGCTTAAGCTTCTTTTCACTCCCACACCCCTCCCTGTAGGCGCCATCTTAGCTCCAAACTGCAAACATGTGCTTAAGCTGCTTTATGCTTAAAACAGTCCTCTTTCAATTCAGAGCCCCACATCTGCCCCTCTTTTATTTTAAAATTAAGAGACTTTTGTTGAGGCAACGCATAGAGCTAAGAGGTGGCCAGCCTCTAGCCTCGTCTGCTCTCCCTTGCGGCTGTGTCTGTCTTAGGTCGGGACAGAGCACTATTCAGGCAGAGCCCGTCATGGGATCAGGCAGCAGCTGTGGCGGCCCTCCTGTCTTAGGCCTGCTCTGCAGTGGTGTCCTCTTACCCGTCACTGGCTAACCAGTCATCTCGTGGGGGCTGGACGGAGTTTTTAGAGCGTTTTTCATTTAAAGGCCTCATTATATGTCTCAAGTGATTTTTTGAGGGGCCATATAGACCCAGGGGTTTTGTGGGTGCCCAACGTAAGGCTTTTTCTAGGACCTGAGCAAGCATAATTATTTTGTTGTAACTGTCTATTTGGACCCATAACGCCCCTGACCTTAAACAGTATAGCTAGCAAGACAACAGAAACAAACAGATAGAAAACATTTTTAAACCAGGTGAAAGGGCTTTGTATCCATAGCCAAAAGTCATTAACCCCCTTTTGTCAGGCAAAAGCGGGGATATCTCACGTCACAGTCCAAGCGTGCCAGAATGCTTAATATCTTGATAGCTCTGGCGTGTAGATCAAGCTGTTGCTGGAGTCCTGTTATGGCAGTCCTCAGGTGTTTAAGTTGGTGTAGGCTGGTCTGATGTCCCTGGTCAGAGGCAGTGGATGTTGTTTACTGCCATGATGGTGTGCATTTGTTGAACTCCGAGCACGGATGTTGTTCCTGTTGTACCTATTAAGGAGAGAAAGAGAGAGAGAGATGCCTCAAGAATTTTTTGTTCTTGGGCCTGATATATGGTCATATTTTATCTGCAGCAGAATTTAAGGTTTGATCTTTGTTTTGTGGCATAGATTTAAGATTTCTTGCCGGTACCCATATAGGGCTGGGTTTCCCAATGGGGAATATGCACCCAAATCCTCTCCCCATAGTAAGGAGTGGATCAGGCCCCTTCCACTGGCCAGTGATGGGGTCCTTCCATCTCACTTGTATTTCAGGTTTTATTTCTTGGCTGGACCAGTGTTTTTGAAAGGGTGCCATCAGTTTTCTTTGAAAAATTTAAAATGTTTAGGGTAAAAAGTGCCATTCCAAGTTGCTGGTGAGGGCTTATTCCCCCTTTTTGTTTTTGTAATTGGGCTTTTAAGTTTTGATGATGACGTTCAATTATGGCCTGTCCTTGAGGGTTGTATGGGATCCCTGTGGTGTGATGGATGTGCCATAGTTGGAAATTTTAAAAGGATCGGGACAGAGCACTCAGCCTCATCGGTGGGGCCCTGGGCAGTGGTGTCCTCTTACCCGTCACTGGCTAACCAGTCATCTCGTGGGGCTGGACGGAGTTTTAGAGCGTTTTTCATTTAAAGGCCTCATTATATGTCTCAAGTGATTTTTTGAGGGTCCATATAGACCCAGGGGTTTTATGGGTGCCCAACGTAAGGCTTGTTCTACGCGCTGGGCAAGCATAATTATTTTGTTGTAACTGTCTATTTGGACCCATAACGCCCCTGACCTTAAACAGTATAGCTAGCAAGACAACAGAAACAAACAGATAGAAAACATTTTTAAACCAGGTGAAAGGGCTTTGTATCCATAGCCAAAAGTCATTAACCCCCTTTTGTCAGGCAAAAGCGGGGATATCTCACGTCACAGTCCAAGCGTGCCAGAATGCTTAATATCTTGATAGCTCTGGCGTGTAGATCAAGCTGTTGCTGGAGTCCTGTTATGGCAGTCCTCAGGTGTTTAAGTTGGTGTAGGCTGGTCTGATGTCCCTGGTCAGAGGCAGTGGATGTTGTTTACTGCCATGATGGTGTGCATTTGTTGAACTCCGAGCACGGATGTTGTTCCTGTTGTACCTATTAAGGAGAGAAAGAGAGAGAGAGATGCCTCAAGAATTTTTTGTTCTTGGGCCTGATATATGGTCATATTTTATCTGCAGCAGAATTTAAGGTTTGATCTTTGTTTTGTGGCATAGATTTAAGATTTCTTGCCGGTACCCATATAGGGCTGGGTTTCCCAATGGGGAATATGCACCCAAATCCTCTCCCCATAGTAAGGAGTGGATCAGGCCCCTTCCACTGGCCAGTGATGGGGTCCTTCCATCTCACTTGTATTTCAGGTTTTATTTCTTGGCTGGACCAGTGTTTTTGAAAGGGTGCCATCAGTTTTCTTTGAAAAATTTAAAATGTTTAGGGTAAAAAGTGCCATTCCAAGTTGCTGGTGAGGGCTTATTCCCCCTTTTTGTTTTTGTAATTGGGCTTTTAAGTTTTGATGATGACGTTCAATTATGGCCTGTCCTTGAGGGTTGTATGGGATCCCTGTGGTGTGATGGATGTGCCATAGTTGAAAAAAAAAGGTTTTGTAAATTTTTGTTAACAAAGCAGGGACCATTGTCTGTTTTTATCTGATAAGGTAGACCCAGAGTTGCAAAGCATTGCAAGAAATGACTCTGGGCATGTTTTGCTTTTTCTCCTGAGTGGGCTGTAACCCAGCAGGCATGGGAATAAGTATCAATGGATACAAAGATGTATTTGAGTTTTTCAAAGGGAGAAAAGTGAGTGACATCTGTCTGCCACAACATATTAGGCCTCAGTCCCCAAGGGTTTACTCCTGGAGATTGTAAGGGAGGAACTTGTAAGTGAGGGAGGCAAGACTTACAAGTATGTACAATTTTTTTTAAATTTTTGATGGGGATCTGTGGGTTAAGTTTTATTTGAGGTACAATTAGGACCGCAGCCCTGGAGGCAGCACCCCAGATAGCTCTCAGAGACCGCTCCAAAGAGTTAGGGGAAGAAAGTCAACACAAGGGTTTCAGTGTGGGGGAAATTTAAATGTCAAAGAAAGGGTTTTTTTTTTTTTTTAAAGGCTTTTGTTTTACAAATAACTTGTGCCTGTCATGAGGATGTGATATCTTCATGAAGGATTTTAGGACTTTTTTAGTTGTGAGGAGATGTAGGGATTGAAATAAAAGCTCTTTCTAAAAGTCATTTACCTATCTAAAGACCTGTTCCACTGGATTTCTCTGAGCACAGAGTGTCTTGTCCCACCCTGATTTTCTTCAGAGGGTGTTCGGTGGGATGTTTTCCTATCTTTTTGGGGGCACTCTCTCTTAAAGTGTCCCGGTTGGCTGTAGTTAAAGCAGTGGCCTGATTTGGGTGAGGCAGGGGGCCCCTGGGACAAGGCCCTGCCTGTAGCCATTACAGTGGATAAGGCTCTAGTCATTGCCTCAGAGAGAGCCTCAGTTTGAGCCTGAAGGGCATTGGTGATAGAGCGGGCTTCGTGGCTTTGTGTGTCTATATCTTTAGAGCACACAATCCATCGCTCAATGGAACGATCTTTTTGTCCTGCGCAGGCCAGTTTATGGTCTGTATTCATTCCCTCCCAAACTAACATTCTGGCCTTTCCTTGAGGGTTGTATGGGATCCCTGTGGTGTGATGGATGTGCCATAGTTGAAAAAAAAAGGTTTTGTAAATTTTTGTTAACAAAGCAGGGACCATTGTCTGTTTTTATCTGATAAGGTAGACCCAGAGTTGCAAAGCATTGCAAGAAATGACTCTGGGCATGTTTTGCTTTTTCTCCTGAGTGGGCTGTAACCCAGCAGGCATGGGAATAAGTATCAATGGATACAAAGATGTATTTGAGTTTTTCAAAGGGAGAAAAGTGAGTGACATCTGTCTGCCACAACATATTAGGCCTCAGTCCCCAAGGGTTTACTCCTGGAGATTGTAAGGGAGGAACTTGTAAGTGAGGGAGGCAAGACTTACAAGTATGTACAATTTTTTTTAAATTTTTGATGGGGATCTGTGGGTTAAGTTTTATTTGAGGTACAATTAGGACCGCAGCCCTGGAGGCAGCACCCCAGATAGCTCTCAGAGACCGCTCCAAAGAGTTAGGGGAAGAAAGTCAACACAAGGGTTTCAGTGTGGGGGAAATTTAAATGTCAAAGAAAGGGTTTTTTTTTTTTTTAAAGGCTTTTGTTTTACAAATAACTTGTGCCTGTCATGAGGATGTGATATCTTCATGAAGGATTTTAGGACTTTTTTAGTTGTGAGGAGATGTAGGGATTGAAATAAAAGCTCTTTCTAAAAGTCATTTACCTATCTAAAGACCTGTTCCACTGGATTTCTCTGAGCACAGAGTGTCTTGTCCCACCCTGATTTTCTTCAGAGGGTGTTCGGTGGGATGTTTTCCTATCTTTTTGGGGGCACTCTCTCTTAAAGTGTCCCGGTTGGCTGTAGTTAAAGCAGTGGCCTGATTTGGGTGAGGCAGGGGGCCCCTGGGACAAGGCCCTGCCTGTAGCCATTACAGTGGATAAGGCTCTAGTCATTGCCTCAGAGAGAGCCTCAGTTTGAGCCTGAAGGGCATTGGTGATAGAGCGGGCTTCGTGGCTTTGTGTGTCTATATCTTTAGAGCACACAATCCATCGCTCAATGGAACGATCTTTTTGTCCTGCGCAGGCCAGTTTATGGTCTGTATTCATTCCCTCCCAAACTAACATTCTGAGGAACTGATCTCTTAAAGGCCCTGGAGGGAACTTTCTCTGGAGGCTCTTTTTTACACGATCTATAAAAGTGGCAAGGTCTTCGTTCTTCTTTTGTGTTATACCTGATATGGGGGGTTCAGTAGGGCCTTCAGCAAGTTTTTTCTAGGCAGCCAGACGTATAGCCCGTACTAGGTCTTGATAAGGGGCAGGGATGGCGGCCTGCTGAATGCCAGTGCTCCATCGGTCCGCCGTTCCCGATAGCATTCCAAAAGTTATTGGAATGACGGGATTGGCAGCCTGGTTTCTCTCTGTTTGAGCATGACATTCCTCTTTGAAGAAGGCACACCATTTGATATGTTACTAGGAAGTACTGCCTTACATAGCATCTTTCAGTCTTGGGTGGTACAAGGTTGGTGGGCTAGCCCTTGGAGTATGGTTTCTGCCCATGGGGAGTTTGGGCCGTCCTCGGCTACCACTTTCTTAAGTTCCTTTAGGTCATTGGCCTCCCATGGATACCAGGCATCTGGTCTATTTCCCCCCGGGTTAACGTTTACAGGAAAAGCTTGGGTTGGGCCCGTGAAGGGCGCTGAGGGCCCCCCAGGGTCTTCAGGATAGGTCCTCTCTCTCCAAGGTGACCCCAGTGCCTTCCCTCCCCGCGGAGCCTCTGTGATCTCTTTAAAGGGAGGAGGGAGTGTGGAATGCAGTCCTGTGCCTTGAGATCTTGACCCGGAGTGACTGGGGAAACGCTCATCATAGCTAATTTCGTCTTCATTTATAAACGAGTCCCAGGCTCTGTTAAGAGCTTGGATATAGTTTCCCATATTGTTGAAAAAGAGCAGAAAAAAAAGACAACTGAGGACAACCACCAAAAATCCTAACGGGAGTGGTGGTGGCCGGGAAGTTGGGCTCATGTCGTGCTTGTGAAACTGTGAAGGAGTCCCTAACGGTTGCATGGACATTGTCTTGCTGGGGGCGGGCGCTCTAAGAGACTCTGGCCCGTTCCATGACCCCCCTATCTTGTCACGGGAGTCTTCAAGCGGCAGGCGCCCTAATGGCTTTTAAATGCCTGACCCGTGCCCGCACGGGAGAGGTTTAGGCCGTGTCCTCAATTTGAAATATAGAAAAGTGAGACTTCCACCCAGTCGGGCTGCTGCTACTAGGGCGAACTGTCTTAAAGCCTTCTGAAGACCACCAGAGAGTAACCCTGGCCTGGTCCCCGTCAGTTGCTTTTTAGACTGTCCACCTGTTCGCTGGAAGTCTCGAATCGGAGAGAACAAGAAAGTAGGAATTAAAGTAAAGAAGGAAAAACAAAGGAAAGCAGCGCTCAGTATTTTTGTGACTACCCTAAACCCCCACTCTCTCGGGAGTGGCGCGATAAAGGGGGAGATTCACCTTGAAATCCGGATTACTCCGAGAAGATGCCCCTCTAGAGGGAGGCGCCACGCTGAGGCCCGTCGGCCACTTCGTCGGTTCTCTTTCAAACCCGCACGGTGATGCTGTCTTCTACTTTCTCGCAGTTGAGCCCCACGTTGGGCGCCAGCTTCTGTGGGGACCTTCCGCAGAAAGGGAAGGCAGCAGGGATTACTCCCGGCGGAACCGGGAGATCTCGGAGAAAGGCAAATCTTGAACTGTCCGCCCCGCAGCCCCTCGGCTGAGGCAAGGGACAATCAGACGCGACAGGGGTTCCATCGAAATAGTTCCGCTTTATTAATGAAGATCCACAGCTTTTATAGGCAAGTGAAGGGGGTTTTGCACGGGACTTCCTATAGATTACACCAATCAAGCTAAAGACCAAGCAATCATTCACGAGTGCGGCAGCCAGGGGAACCAATCAGAAATTTTGACCATCAATTAACAATTTAGATCACGCCCTGCCTCTTCCTGTAGGCGCCATCTTAGCTGCAAACATGTGCTTAAGCTTCTTTAAACAATGAGCTTAAGCTTCCCTTCATTTCCATGTCCCTTCCTGCAGGCGCCATCTTAGCTGCAAGCTGAAACAATGTGCTTAAGCTTCTTTTCACTCCCACACCCCTCCCTGTAGGCGCCATCTTAGCTCCAAACTGCAAACATGTGCTTAAGCTGCTTTATGCTTAAAACAGTCCTCTTTCAATTCAGAGCCCCACAGTCAGTAACACCACCAACCAAAACAAAGACAGGAAAATAGCCAACATATGGAAACTGAGCAGCATGCTTCTATATAATTCATAGAGCATAAAGAAAGTCTTAGGGAAAATGAAGTAAGAAAAGTTGAACTAAATTAATATGCTATGCAGCATGCAAAGTTTTCACATAACCGAGAGTAAGAGGGAAATTCATAACATTAAATATTTACTTAGAAAAGAGAAAATATCTCATGTCAGCACTCTAAGCTCCCACCAAAGAAATTTAGAAAAAGAGCAAAATAAACTTAAAGAAAATAGAAGGAAAAATAAGAGCAAAAGTTGTTGAAATTGAAAAAATATAAAAATAACTGACACAGAAGTTGTTCTTTTGAAATTGTCAATAAAGTCAACAAGCCTTTAGCAAAATTGACAAGATGAAGAGAAAACACAAGTGAAACGAGTTACTACTATGAACCTCAAAGACATCAAAGACAGTTAGGAACAGCTTTAACCACATAAGTCTCACAAATTCTATGAAACTAACCAATTCTTTGAAAAGCACAAGGTGCCACAACTTACCCAATTCAATATAAAGTAAGTACTTTGAATAGCCTTGTAACTATTAAGAAAATTAGATGTATACTTTAAGTAATTAACTGAAAGGAAATCTCTAATCCTAAATGGTTCTGAAAGATAACTTCACCAAATGCTTAAAGAAATAATACCAAATACCAATCTATACAATCTCTTCTGTTAAAAGAGAGTGCTTCTAAATTTATCTTATGAAGCTAGTGTTAATCTGATACCAAAACCAGGTGATGATAATTAAAGAAAGAAAGGAAAGAAGGAAAGCAAGGGAAGCTAAGGGAAAGGAAAATAGAAACCACATACCAGTATCTCTCGGGAATCTCAACTCAAAACTATTTAACTAGAATACTAGCAAGTAGAATTCAATCATATAAACCAATATAATATAGAAAATAAGTGATAATAAACCAGGCGGTATTTATTCCAAGAAGGTAAGTAAGGTGGTCCAATATTTTAAAAGTTACTCAGTGTAGCTCACAACAGGCTAAATAAGAGAAATCATGTGGTCATATAAACTGGTACAGTAAAAATGGAAAGAAAATCCCCAAATTAGTTTTTGCCCTTACAAGTAGAAAAAGGAACTGAATGGAGGGGATGGGATAAAAGCTAGGTTCTCTATAAACACAACTTATGTTTTACAATACGTAGTCATATATTTTTCATGAATATAAAATTAAATTTAAAAATCAGTTCCTACATAAGAAAAGCAGAATGGCAAATTAATCTGTGTGAATTCAACTCTGGCAAAGGCACAGAGACAGAATTTCAAGTGACATTAAAACAAAGTAAATTGACTTTATATCTTAGTGAAACAATACTTTTAAAAAAAAGTGTAATAATCACCTTATAATTGTATTGATTTTGTTATTATGATGAATTAGATTTAAATAGTATTATGCTAATATTAGGAACAAATATTTCCAGCATTAGGAAAAAACTGTATATGATTTCAGAGACTCTGTAAAAATCTTAGTTCAGAATTGTGATGAATTAATTTGAATTTATGATTGATTAAAAAATCAATACGCCTACCTACTTACAAATTCTTAATAAAAGTGACCAATGTAGTTTCAGTGAGCACCACTGGCTCTTAGTTTCCAATTAATAAACTTGTTCTGTGAGTTATGCTGAAATCACTGAGTTCAGTCCTCTTAACAGGAAGTATAAAAGATGAAGCTTAACTCTACTTTTATGTGACTCGGCTTCCATACTGTATTTTTAAAGTGCACAGGTGATTGTGGATGCTCACTTTGTGGATAATATACAATCTCTTCTGTTAAAAGAGTGCTTCTAAATTTATCTTATGAAGCTAGTGTTAATCTGATACCAAAACCAGGTGATGATAATTAAAGAAAGAAAGGAAAGAAGGAAAGCAAGGGAAGCTAAGGGAAAGGAAAATAGAAACCACATACCAGTATCTCTCGGGAATCTCAACTCAAAACTATTTAACTAGAATACTAGCAAGTAGAATTCAATCATATAAACCAATATAATATAGAAAATAAGTGATAATAAACCAGGCGGTATTTATTCCAAGAAGGTAAGTAAGGTGGTCCAATATTTTAAAAGTTACTCAGTGTAGCTCACAACAGGCTAAATAAGAGAAATCATGTGGTCATATAAACTGGTACAGTAAAAATGGAAAGAAAATCCCCAAATTAGTTTTTGCCCTTACAAGTAGAAAAAGGAACTGAATGGAGGGGATGGGATAAAAGCTAGGTTCTCTATAAACACAACTTATGTTTTACAATACGTAGTCATATATTTTTCATGAATATAAAATTAAATTTAAAAATCAGTTCCTACATAAGAAAAGCAGAATGGCAAATTAATCTGTGTGAATTCAACTCTGGCAAAGGCACAGAGACAGAATTTCAAGTGACATTAAAACAAAGTAAATTGACTTTATATCTTAGTGAAACAATACTTTTAAAAAAAAGTGTAATAATCACCTTATAATTGTATTGATTTTGTTATTATGATGAATTAGATTTAAATAGTATTATGCTAATATTAGGAACAAATATTTCCAGCATTAGGAAAAAACTGTATATGATTTCAGAGACTCTGTAAAAATCTTAGTTCAGAATTGTGATGAATTAATTTGAATTTATGATTGATTAAAAAGTCAATACGCCTACCTACTTACAAATTCTTAATAAAAGTGACCAATGTAGTTTCAGTGAGCACCACTGGCTCTTAGTTTCCAATTAATAAACTTGTTCTGTGAGTTATGCTGAAATCACTGAGTTCAGTCCTCTTAACAGGAAGTATAAAAGATGAAGCTTAACTCTACTTTTATGTGACTCGGCTTCCATACTGTATTTTTAAAGTGCACAGGTGATTGTGGATGCTCACTTTGTGGATAATATGATTTATGAGATATTTTTAAAGCAATTCATTATTAAATGTGAATTTTTACTCAAACTATTTATAAAGAAGTGATTATTTTATATAATAAAACAGTTATAAAATTCTGTTCACAGGATATCAGTTTATTCAGTTCAAAAATTTTGCATCATCCATACTCAATATATAAATACAAGTTATTACAAATGCACACCAGAAGAATATATTTTAACATTATTTTTGAGTAGTCTGGCTAATGGAATAAACTATTCTACTATGATACAAAAATAACATTGAACACATCATTTTCATCCTTTCCATAACTTTATGATTCTTTCTGGAAGAAGACTGCCATCACATTCTAGTGAAATAGCCTGCAAAACTTTATTAAAGTTATTCTTTTGTAACTTATAGTGTCCTGTATTAGCATCAGTTTTTCAAAATAGCATGAAATACTTGTTCGTCATATTTTGTTGTTGAAAGTAAATCATATGATGAAAAATGTCATACTGTACTGCTGTACTTTTGACAGTGCCATTCCAATTTTAGTTACAATATTTGCATTTCATATTAAAGAATGTTATTGACTAAAGTTTACAGAAAATTTTAATATAGACTGTCGAGTGTCTTCTATTTTATGGGAAAAATACAGCTATTAAAGTTATGTCTATTTCATTAATAATTAAGTCTATGTACCTCATTATAATAAAACAATATTTTTTGAATCAGGAGGTAGCACATGTAATGTGGGCAAGAAGTAGACATTCTGTTTTGTTAAGCTATTGATATTCAGGATTGCTTGTCAGAGTATTTAGCCTCACATATCTTAATACACTATTATGAATGAGGTAAAAACTTTGAGCTTGTTATAAGCATGCCAAATCTTTTATTGTTAGTATTAATTTTCCTACTCTAATGTAAACCCTATTTTTTCCAACAATAGGCTTTCAAAGTGTAAAACATAGAATTGAAAAATAAAAGCTGTCACTAATGAAGCCTACCTACTTACAAATTCTTAATAAAGGGCAATTTCATTTTATTAAATCTGTGAATGCTAATCACTGAGTTCAGTCCTCTTAACAGGAAGTATAAAAGATGAAGCTTAACTCTACTTTTATGTGACTCGGCTTCCATACTGTATTTTTAAAGTGCACAGGTGATTGTGGATGCTCACTTTGTGGATAATATGATTTATGAGATATTTTAAAGCAATTCATTATTAAATGTGAATTTTTACTCAAACTATTTATAAAGAAGTGATTATTTTATATAATAAAACAGTTATAAAATTCTGTTCACAGGATATCAGTTTATTCAGTTCAAAAATTTTGCATCATCCATACTCAATATATAAATACAAGTTATTACAAATGCACACCAGAAGAATATATTTTAACATTATTTTTGAGTAGTCTGGCTAATGGAATAAACTATTCTACTATGATACAAAAATAACATTGAACACATCATTTTCATCCTTTCCATAACTTTATGATTCTTTCTGGAAGAAGACTGCCATCACATTCTAGTGAAATAGCCTGCAAAACTTTATTAAAGTTATTCTTTTGTAACTTATAGTGTCCTGTATTAGCATCAGTTTTTCAAAATAGCATGAAATACTTGTTCGTCATATTTTGTTGTTGAAAGTAAATCATATGATGAAAAATGTCATACTGTACTGCTGTACTTTTGACAGTGCCATTCCAATTTTAGTTACAATATTTGCATTTCATATTAAAGAATGTTATTGACTAAAGTTTACAGAAAATTTTAATATAGACTGTCGAGTGTCTTCTATTTTATGGGAAAAATACAGCTATTAAAGTTATGTCTATTTCATTAATAATTAAGTCTATGTACCTCATTATAATAAAACAATATTTTTTGAATCAGGAGGTAGCACATGTAATGTGGGCAAGAAGTAGACATTCTGTTTTGTTAAGCTATTGATATTCAGGATTGCTTGTCAGAGTATTTAGCCTCACATATCTTAATACACTATTATGAATGAGGTAAAAACTTTGAGCTTGTTATAAGCATGCCAAATCTTTTATTGTTAGTATTAATTTTCCTACTCTAATGTAAACCCTATTTTTTCCAACAATAGGCTTTCAAAGTGTAAAACATAGAATTGAAAAATAAAAGCTGTCACTAATGAAGTAAATATAAAACAACCTGAATTCATAGCAAGGTATGATTACCCATGTGAGAGTTTATAAACCATACTCACTATGATTCCTGAATAGGTGATAGGCAACAGTATTTTTCACCCATGCTTTATTTTATTCTTTCTCTGTCTCTCTCTCTCTCTGCCTGTGTATAAGTATAAAGAGAGAGAAACTATTATATGTGTGTATGTATGCATATGGGCAATTTCTATCCAATACAAAGAGAACCCTGTACCTGTATACCAGTCAGGAAGAAACAGAACCAGATATGGAACACTGGTCTGTTTCAAAATTAAGAAAGGAGTACATCAAGTCTGTATACTGTCTCTCTGCTTATTTAACTTATATGCAGGGTACACCATGTGAAATGCCAGGATAGATGAATGACAAGCTAGACTCATAATTGCCAGGAGAAATATCAACAACCTCACATAAGCAGATGATACCACTCTATTGGCAGAAAGGGAAGTGGAACTAAAGAACCTCTTGATGAGAGTGAAAAAGAGAGTCAAAAGCTATCTTAATATCAAAGATATGCCTATGATAGATTTGGGATTATATAGAGCTGTAGACAACAAAACTCTGTAAAAGAAAAAAAAAAAAAACCTCAACATTCAAGAAACCAAGATCATAGCATCTACTGCCATTACTTCTTGGCAAATAGATGGGGGGAAAGTGGAAACAGGGACAGACTTTATGTTCTTGGGCTTCAAAATCACTGTGGATGGAGACTGTCACAAAATTAAAAGCCATTTACTCCTTGGAGAAATGGTAGAACAACTTATAACATTTTTTATTTTTAAGTTATGTCTATTTCATTAATAATTAAGTCTATGTACCTCATTATAATAAAACAATATTTTTGAATCAGGAGGTAGCACATGTAATGTGGGCAAGAAGTAGACATTCTGTTTTGTTAAGCTATTGATATTCAGGATTGCTTGTCAGAGTATTTAGCCTCACATATCTTAATACACTATTATGAATGAGGTAAAAACTTTGAGCTTGTTATAAGCATGCCAAATCTTTTATTGTTAGTATTAATTTTCCTACTCTAATGTAAACCCTATTTTTTCCAACAATAGGCTTTCAAAGTGTAAAACATAGAATTGAAAAATAAAAGCTGTCACTAATGAAGTAAATATAAAACAACCTGAATTCATAGCAAGGTATGATTACCCATGTGAGAGTTTATAAACCATACTCACTATGATTCCTGAATAGGTGATAGGCAACAGTATTTTTCACCCATGCTTTATTTTATTCTTTCTCTGTCTCTCTCTCTCTCTGCCTGTGTATAAGTATAAAGAGAGAGAAACTATTATATGTGTGTATGTATGCATATGGGCAATTTCTATCCAATACAAAGAGAACCCTGTACCTGTATACCAGTCAGGAAGAAACAGAACCAGATATGGAACACTGGTCTGTTTCAAAATTAAGAAAGGAGTACATCAAGTCTGTATACTGTCTCTCTGCTTATTTAACTTATATGCAGGGTACACCATGTGAAATGCCAGGATAGATGAATGACAAGCTAGACTCATAATTGCCAGGAGAAATATCAACAACCTCACATAAGCAGATGATACCACTCTATTGGCAGAAAGGGAAGTGGAACTAAAGAACCTCTTGATGAGAGTGAAAAAGAGAGTCAAAAAGCTATCTTAATATCAAAGATATGCCTATGATAGATTTGGGATTATATAGAGCTGTAGACAACAAAACTCTGTAAAAGAAAAAAAAAAAAAACCTCAACATTCAAGAAACCAAGATCATAGCATCTACTGCCATTACTTCTTGGCAAATAGATGGGGGGAAAGTGGAAACAGGGACAGACTTTATGTTCTTGGGCTTCAAAAATCACTGTGGATGGAGACTGCAGTCACAAAATTAAAAGCCATTTACTCCTTGGAAGAAAACTGGTAACAAACCTAGAAAGCATATTAAAAAACGGAGATGTCTCTTTGCCAACAAAAGCCTGTATAGGCAAAACTATGGTTTTCCCAGTAGTTGTGTATGTGAGTTTTGGACCATAAAGAAGGTTGAGAGCTGAAGAATTGATGTTATTGAAATGCGGTGCTGGTCCTCTACACTTGAGAGTTCCCTGTGCAGCAAGGAGATCAAACTAGTCAATCCTAAAGGAAATCGACCCTGAATATTCATTGGAAGGACTGATGCTGACGCTGAAGCTCCAAAACTTCGTTTACCTGATGTGAAGAGTCGAGTCATTGTAAAAGCCCCTGATTCTGGGGAAAATTGAGGGCAGGGGGAGAAGGGGGCAACAGAGGATGAGATAGTTGGATGGCATCACTGACTCAATGGATGTGAGTTTGAAAAAACTCTGGGCAACAGTGATGGACAGGGAAGTCTGGTGTGCTGTAACACATAGAGTTGCAAAGAGTTGGGCATGGCATAGCAAGTGAACAATGATATATTTATTTATATGTTCAATTTGCATCCTACACATAGAAAGACAGATAAAAGATACAAGAAAAATTATAGCACATCACTTTAAAAATGTATATTGCCAGTACTGAAGACTGAATAGAGATGCAAAAACTGACTTAATAACTGAATATTTAATGTATTTAAAGTCCTAGTAGAATATAACAGTACTAACAGTTTTTTAATTACCACATTCTTGAGAAATCCAAAATTTTATTGAATGACAAGCTAGACTCATAATGCCAGACAAATTGCCAGAAATATCAACAACCTCACATAAGCAGATGATACCACTCTATTGGCAGAAAGGGAAGTGGAACTAAAGAACCTCTTGATGAGAGTGAAAAAGAGAGTCAAAAAGCTATCTTAATATCAAAGATATGCCTATGATAGATTTGGGATTATATAGAGCTGTAGACAACAAAACTCTGTAAAAGAAAAAAAAAAAAAACCTCAACATTCAAGAAACCAAGATCATAGCATCTACTGCCATTACTTCTTGGCAAATAGATGGGGGGAAAGTGGAAACAGGGACAGACTTTATGTTCTTGGGCTTCAAAAATCACTGTGGATGGAGACTGCAGTCACAAAATTAAAAGCCATTTACTCCTTGGAAGAAAACTGGTAACAAACCTAGAAAGCATATTAAAAAACGGAGATGTCTCTTTGCCAACAAAAGCCTGTATAGGCAAAACTATGGTTTTCCCAGTAGTTGTGTATGTGAGTTTTGGACCATAAAGAAGGTTGAGAGCTGAAGAATTGATGTTATTGAAATGCGGTGCTGGTCCTCTACACTTGAGAGTTCCCTGTGCAGCAAGGAGATCAAACTAGTCAATCCTAAAGGAAATCGACCCTGAATATTCATTGGAAGGACTGATGCTGACGCTGAAGCTCCAAAACTTCGTTTACCTGATGTGAAGAGTCGAGTCATTGTAAAAGCCCCTGATTCTGGGGAAAATTGAGGGCAGGGGGAGAAGGGGGCAACAGAGGATGAGATAGTTGGATGGCATCACTGACTCAATGGATGTGAGTTTGAAAAAACTCTGGGCAACAGTGATGGACAGGGAAGTCTGGTGTGCTGTAACACATAGAGTTGCAAAGAGTTGGGCATGGCATAGCAAGTGAACAATGATATATTTATTTATATGTTCAATTTGCATCCTACACATAGAAAGACAGATAAAAGATACAAGAAAAATTATAGCACATCACTTTAAAAATGTATATTGCCAGTACTGAAGACTGAATAGAGATGCAAAAACTGACTTAATAACTGAATATTTAATGTATTTAAAGTCCTAGTAGAATATAACAGTACTAAGTAATTACCACATTCTTGAGAAAATAAAAATTATTATTTTAAGCATTTGCATCATTGCATTTAGCCTGATCTCCTAGACAAATTGCATGAAATTAAAGCTTTCTTGTGGGAAAATAAATCCATGCAATACTTTCTTATAATTATGAAAGTGAAAGTGATGATTACTCATTTGTTCCCAACTCTTTGCCACCCCATGTACTGTAACCTCCCAGGCTTCTCTGTCCATGGGATTTCCAAGGCAAGAATACTGGAGTGGGTTGTCATTTCCTCCTCCAGGGGACTTTCCTGATGGAGAGATTGAACCTACATCCTCTACACCAGAGGCAGATTCTTCATCATCTGAGCTACCTGAGAAGCCCATATAATTGTACACTTTTCTTTTTCTCCTTTGTAGACAGACACCCGCTAGCTAGGACAGATATTTCCAGAAACTGGTGTAATATCTGCTAGGACTAAGCTGATAAATTTTATGATGGGAGCTGTACCAGCACAATGCCAACATCATGGTTCTGCATTTTGCTCCTTGAGGACAGGATGCCCTTTAAACTGATGGAAATGGACCAGAAAAATAAAATGTCCACACTTCTACAGAGCATTCAAGTCCTACCCATACATGTAAATGATCAATGCACAGGTTATGATTTTAAACAATCTTGACTGTATTGTATGAAAGACAAAAGCTGTGAGTTTTAATTCCATGCAAATTATTCTCATTATTGTATCTAACTTTTTGAAAAATATTTTTACTCAACTAAAAATAAAATTTTTATTGTTACCTGGATTTATATGTGTATAATATAAACAACTAAAATACCAAAAATTGGAAGGGAAAAAAAAAGAAAGAATCCAGTAAAATAAAATTGTTCAGAAAATAAGATGGTTATTTTTATTTTGAACGTTTTTCTGTATAAATTTAATTTCTGTACATCTAAAGTTACTATACTGAGGTAAATTGTCAGGTTAATGCTTTGTTATAGAACTTGAAAGCTAAATACAACCATTTCATCTCATTATCACTAGTCAGCAAAGTGACATCTGTTTGACTGTTCAGTTTAGCCTCTGAGATTCAGCTCTGGAGTCTCTTCACAAAATTATCCTGTAGCTCTACTGTGTGTTTAGGCATGAGGAAAGCCTCTGAACTTTCAACTTTTGACTCATAATACTTTAATCTGAAACTTTCTAAATAAATGTTGCATGACACATAAAATGATCCACACAAATTCCATTTCTTACTTGGAAATCCTGAGCTGGCCTATATAAATGTATATTCACAATTGCATTTACCTCAGTAATGAAAGGCAATTCTTGTTCACTTTCCTAATTCTTCCTAATACTGTTGTGCTTTTACAGTATTTGCAATTTCTTATACAAATGCTTTGCTTATTTTTCAACACCATACTTAGTAAAACTTGTTGCAAAGAAAATGAGTTTTAGGAAATTAAAAGCTAATCTGTAATTCTTCTTTCTAAAGTGTCAGGCATATGCATGTATTGATAACCTATAGACTGAGAAGCATTTGCCCCCTAAGTATATGGCACAGATAGATAAAAACCATTCAGATTATTGAAAAAGGATTAGTGGCAAAATTAGGCAGGGTATGAATCTATTGTTACGCTGAAGTTTTGACTACCTGAGTTATAACAATAACAGGCTTCCTCAAGTCATTTGGAAATTCAGTATTTTGTTATATTAAAGGTTAGTGATGTTAATAAGTGTAGAATTATTTTATGGACTTTATTAACAGGACAATAAAGTCAATTTCAAAGCAATTTATTTGTGTATAACACTGTTTTAGCTTCTTCAGTGTTGTTTTTATAAAATTTGTCTTATTGGTACATTTACTTCTAAAATTAAAAAAATCAGTGCCGGGCTTCCCAGGTGGTCCAGTGGGTAAGGACACCGCCTTGCAGTGCAAGGGGCGCTGGTTCGATCCATGGCCTGGGAAGATCCCACATGCCGCGGAGCGGCTGGACTGATGTGTCCAATTACCGAGCCGGAGCTCTGGAGCGTATGTGCCCAGGGCCGGTGCTCTGCACAACAGAGGCCACCGCGATGGGAGGCCCATAAGAGCCAAAGAACAAAGACGGATGAAAATAGACAAATGAAAGACCAATAAAACTGGCCTGCCCATCCCTCTCCCCCCCCACCCCCAAATAAATAAATAAATTAATTAATTTAAAAAAAAATCAATGCCATTTAATACATTGGACAATAACTCCTGAATAACCATTACCAAAACCAATTTTTTAATGCAGTAGTTAGATAACAATAAAATGAGCAAAAGGGGGAAAACTGTGTTGCAATTTAAATAGAACCTGGACAGAGCACAAATATCTACTCCTTTGATTTTAAATTCAGGTCACCTTAAACTTATTTCACCTAGGGTAATGAAAGGCAATTCTTGTTCACTTTCCTAATTCTTCCTAATACTGTTGTGCTTTTACAGTATTTGCAATTTCTTATACAAATGCTTTGCTTATTTTTCAACACCATACTTAGTAAAACTTGTTGCAAAGAAAATGAGTTTTAGGAAATTAAAAGCTAATCTGTAATTCTTCTTTCTAAAGTGTCAGGCATATGCATGTATTGATAACCTATAGACTGAGAAGCATTTGCCCCCTAAGTATATGGCACAGATAGATAAAAACCATTCAGATTATTGAAAAAGGATTAGTGGCAAAATTAGGCAGGGTATGAATCTATTGTTACGCTGAAGTTTTGACTACCTGAGTTATAACAATAACAGGCTTCCTCAAGTCATTTGGAAATTCAGTATTTTGTTATATTAAAGGTTAGTGATGTTAATAAGTGTAGAATTATTTTATGGACTTTATTAACAGGACAATAAAGTCAATTTCAAAGCAATTTATTTGTGTATAACACTGTTTTAGCTTCTTCAGTGTTGTTTTTATAAAATTTGTCTTATTGGTACATTTACTTCTAAAATTAAAAAAATCAGTGCCGGGCTTCCCAGGTGGTCCAGTGGGTAAGGACACCGCCTTGCAGTGCAAGGGGCGCTGGTTCGATCCATGGCCTGGGAAGATCCCACATGCCGCGGAGCGGCTGGACTGATGTGTCCAATTACCGAGCCGGAGCTCTGGAGCGTATGTGCCCAGGGCCGGTGCTCTGCACAACAGAGGCCACCGCGATGGGAGGCCCATAAGAGCCAAAGAACAAAGACGGATGAAAATAGACAAATGAAAGACCAATAAAACTGGCCTGCCCATCCCTCTCCCTCCCCACCCCCCCCAAAAATAAATAAATTAATTAATTTAAAAAAAAATCAATGCCATTTAATACATTGGACAATAACTCCTGAATAACCATTACCAAAACCAATTTTTTAATGCAGTAGTTAGATAACAATAAAATGAGCAAAAGGGGGAAAACTGTGTTGCAATTTAAATAGAACCTGAACAGAGCACAAATATCTACTCCTTTGATTTTAAATTCAGGTCACCTTAAACTTATTTCACCTAGGGTAATTTCTATCAATCATGGTTTTGCCAAAATATACTCCATACAAAGCAGACCTAACAGAGAAGTCATATCAAGAAATTTATCACAAATGTTTTGAATTAGAAGAACTGAAATTCACTCATTTTGCTTGTGTGTTTATGAACATAAAGAAATATTAAACATGTATAAGAACTGATTGACCTATAATCTTATAACTATTTGATAGTATAGTTTCATATAGCATGTGTCGGTCCAGCCGACAGTCGAACAGGTCCAGAGAGGGGGAGAGTCACGGCTAAGAAAGAAAGATTATAGAAAAGATGGGGTCGAGAGGGCCAGCAACACAACAGAACACTCTGTTAACCGCTGACAAACTTCATTCTTTCAAGCAAGGAATATATAGTAAAAGTTTCATAAGATAATACATTTCCCAGGACGCGCATTCTGTTACTATGTTTTTTCCAAGGTTTCATGCTTTTCCCAAGGTTACATTACTATGCTTTGCCCAAGGTTACAGAGCCTGGGGACACAGGTGCTCTTTATGATATTTTGGCTATGTCTCCACAATACGTGGGGTGGCGGGACAGAGAGCTATGCTGTTATCAGCCCCTGTTGCCAGGGCAGCTCCCAGGGCTATGTTTCCTTAAAGGGAAACCTCTTGAAACAGGGCAGCTCCCCGCAAGCATGTACTTATAAAAATATAGATCTAATATAGATAAACTCTGATGTAGACCATTAGATTCTATTTATGCTGTTATTTAGCATTTATTAGTCTTTGACAAACATAGACTCTACTTGAAATTATTTTTTCACATACTTGTCTTTCCCTATTTTAAGATGAAACATCTAATTTTCTACACTATCATGCAAATCATTTCTATCACTTTTTTCTTGTTCATTTTATTTCATATTTTATTTTTCCATTAGTGGTGTTTTATTAATTTTTGACAGTTTTTTTTAACTGCAGTTGATTTGTAATATATGTGCTTCAAATATACAACACAGTAGTTAAATACTTTTATAACTCTCTATGGCATTTTCATAAATACTTTTTAAATATATTATACTCCACCTAAAGTTATTACAAAATATTGGCTATATTAGGCCTCCCTGGTGTCTCAGCAGTAAAGAATCTGCCTTCAGTGCAGCAGACACAGGGGACATGGGTTTGATCCCTGGGTGGGGAACATCCCTGAAGGAGGGCAGAGCAACCCACTCCAGTATTCTTGCCTGGAGAATCCCATGGACAGAGGAGCCTGGTGGGCTATAGTCCATAGGGTTGCACAGAGTTACACATGACTCAAGTGACTGAGCACAGAGTACACTGGCTATAATTCCTCTACAATATACCCTTGTAGCTTATTCATTTGTATCATATAGCATGTGTCGGTCCAGCCGACAGTCGAACAGGTCCAGAGAGGGGGAGAGTCACGGCTAAGAAAGAAAGATTATAGAAAAGATGGGGTCGAGAGGGCCAGCAACACAACAGAACACTCTGTTAACCGCTGACAAACTTCATTCTTTCAAGCAAGGAATATATAGTAAAAGTTTCATAAGATAATACATTTCCCAGGACGCGCATTCTGTTACTATGTTTTTTCCAAGGTTTCATGCTTTTCCCAAGGTTACATTACTATGCTTTGCCCAAGGTTACAGAGCCTGGGGACACAGGTGCTCTTTATGATATTTTGGCTATGTCTCCACAATACGTGGGGTGGCGGGACAGAGAGCTATGCTGTTATCAGCCCCTGTTGCCAGGGCAGCTCCCAGGGCTATGTTTCCTTAAAGGGAAACCTCTTGAAACAGGGCAGCTCCCGCAAGCATGTACTTATAAAAATATAGATCTAATATAGATAAACTCTGATGTAGACCATTAGATTCTATTTATGCTGTTATTTAGCATTTATTAGTCTTTGACAAACATAGACTCTACTTGAAATTATTTTTTCACATACTTGTCTTTCCCTATTTTAAGATGAAACATCTAATTTTCTACACTATCATGCAAATCATTTCTATCACTTTTTTCTTGTTCATTTTATTTCATATTTTATTTTTCCATTAGTGGTGTTTTATTAATTTTTGACAGTTTTTTTTAACTGCAGTTGATTTGTAATATATGTGCTTCAAATATACAACACAGTAGTTAAATACTTTTATAACTCTCTATGGCATTTTCATAAATACTTTTTAAATATATTATACTCCACCTAAAGTTATTACAAAATATTGGCTATATTAGGCCTCCCTGGTGTCTCAGCAGTAAAGAATCTGCCTTCAGTGCAGCAGACACAGGGGACATGGGTTTGATCCCTGGGTGGGGAACATCCCTGAAGGAGGGCAGAGCAACCCACTCCAGTATTCTTGCCTGGAGAATCCCATGGACAGAGGAGCCTGGTGGGCTATAGTCCATAGGGTTGCACAGAGTTACACATGACTCAAGTGACTGAGCACAGAGTACACTGGCTATAATTCCTGTACAATATACCCTTGTAGCTTATTCATTTTCTACATAGCACTCTGCATCTCTTAGTCCTCTACCACTGTTTTGCCCCTCCTTGCCTTATCCTCCCCATTGCTAACCACTGGTTCTCTACATCAGTGGATTTGGTTTTGTTTTGAATATATTCATTCATTTGTGTACTTTTTAAACTCCACAAGTAAGTGATATTATGCAGTACTTTTCATCCTTTGTCTTGATAATTTCACTAAATATAATACTCTCCTGGTCCTTTTATTTTGCTGCAAATAGCTGTGGGGCCCTAAATGAAAGAGGGTCTTTGCAAGCATAAGGATGCTTAAGCACATATTTGCAGTTTGGTGCTAAGCTGACGCCTGCAGGAAGAGACAGGGCATAATCTAAAGTTCATTGTCAAAACTTCTGATTGATCCCCCTGGTTTCCGCACTCTGGGCAATGCATGCTCACCATAAATTCCTATTGCGATGTAAATACATAATTGTTCGACCTTTAGCTTGATTGGTGTAACTATAGGAAGTCCCTTGAAAAGCCCCCTTCGTTTGCCTGTAAAAGCTGTGAGTCTACACTAATAAAGTGGAACTGCCTCGACAGAACCCCTGCCGTGTCTGATTGTCCCTGGCATGAGCCGGTGGGCTGGGGGGCCGGCAGCAAGACTCGCCTCTCTCCGAGATCCCCTGGTTCAGCCAGGGGGCAATCCTGCTGCCTTCCTTTCTGTGGAAGGTCCCCGCAAATAGCAAATTTCAGAATAAATAATAATGAATAAAATCATGCACTGTATAGCTCACATATACAATTTTCTTCACTTTATAGATGTTTAGAGATATATATCTATGTTGTGGAATGTAGTAGTAACTCCATTCTTCATCACTTAGTAGTTTTTTCTCATGTGGATGTTTCTATATTGTTCGTGATAAACCCTTGAGTGATCTCCAGTTTGGGGCTGTTGAGAATCAAGCTACTATATACATATCCTTGTATAGGTCCTTATGTGGGCATATGTTTTTATTTCTCTTGATAAATACTACTGGTGTATAAAATAGATAAATAAGTTTTTAACTGAATTCTTAAATGAGGAATTGTCAAGTTTTGACTCATGGGCCAAATCTGGAAGGCCACTTGTTTTCATCAATAAATTTTTACTGGAGCAGAGCCATACTGCAATAGGCTGAATTATAGTCACACCTTCAAATTAATTTTTAAACAATGACGAAAATGGCAACAACAACAGCAGCAACAAGAACATGCTCATATCCTAATCTCTGGATCTTGTGGATCATTTTTCTTGAGTAGTACATGGGACTTTAAAGTTAAGATTATGGTTTTTGAGTTAGCTAGATTATCCTAAATTTAAGACAATCACAAGAATCTTTATAAAAGTAAAGTAAGAAGGATGTGTCAATTAGGAATGTGATGACAGAAACAAGAGGTAAGGGATAGTGTGAGGAGGGGCCTTGAGTCTATAAATGTACCCAGACCCTAAAAAACAGAAAATGTGATGTTTGGCAGTAAACCACAAAACTCTGTAAAAGTAAAAACAACTACAACAACAACAACAACAACAACAAAACAGAAAATATTAGGGAATGAATTCTCTCTTGAAGAGTTTTATGTGAATGCAACTTTGCCTACACTTCCAGACTTCAGACCTCCAGAAATTTAAGATCGTAAATCTGTATTGTCTTAAGTCACTATGTTTGAGGTCATTTATAACTGTAGCAATAAGGAATTAATACAGGGCTTCCCTGGTAGTTCAGCAGTAAAGAATTTACCCCCCAGTGCCAGAGACATGAGTTCTATCCCTGGGTTGGGAAGACTGCTGAAGAAGGAAATGGCAACCTGCTCCAGTATTCTTGCCTGAAAAACTCCATGGACAGAGGAGCCTAGTGGGCTGGACATGATTTAGCAACTGAACAGTAACAATATGGAATTAATACACACATATTCATGTACATGTTATTTATGGCTGCTTTTGCCTCACAGTGATAAAAACCATAGTTTTACAAAATCTAAAATATGTACCTTATGCCCCTTTATAAAGGAAATCCTCAAAATCTCATCTTAAAATGATAAGGACTCTCTACACTCCAATTTTATAAAACTATTTTCAGATGCCTGTTATGATCCCTCTTGTACTAGCATATGTAGTTATTTGTAGGTATTGATATGTGCATCCATTTAATTATGTGATGAATTATTTTAATGCAGCAAAGTTTGCTTTTATGCTTTTCTTTTTATGCTGATAGCATAATTTCCTGCATGTATCTGGTCTTCTGGAAGTATCACAGAGTGAGAAATTTTATAACATCAGTATTGGGACCAAGATGCTTCTATTTAGTTTTTGTATAGTTGTGGTTAACTATCAGTTTTTATAAATTCATTATCTAGATATTAATTAAACTCTAAAATGATGCATATTTGAATTTTATTATATTAACATGACACACAGATATTTTAAAGATATTTAAAATATTTACAGAATATTAAAAGTTTATTTCTCTTCATACTTATTAGAGAAAAACAGAAAGCCAACTAGAGGAGGTGATATTTTAGAAATCCAAGATAGTAAAGAAATGAGCATATCTTGGGGATGAAATCCTCGGCTGAGAAAAACAAAATTTCTCAATCAAGAATCCCCTTGAAATGTGACATTTAAACATGATGATCAGAATATCTGAGGTGTACTGAATTCCGCTGGGGCCATTGAGATAGCTGATTGGTTATAACTGTAATTCTAAAGAACTATTCAGTGCTTTCTTAGTGGAGCAGATGATAAATAATCCATCTGCACTGCAGGAAACCTGGGTTCAATCCCTAGATTGGGAAGATCCCCTGAGGAGGCAATGGCTAACCACTCCAGTAGAATTGCATGGTAATTTCAACTGAGTGACTTTCACTCATACCTATATTCAATACCAAACTGGTGATTAATAATTTTTCATAATTCATGATTACCAAAGAATCATTAATTTCTTTATCGTTAATTGTTATGAAGCCAAGTGTTAGTCACTCTGTTGTGTCTGAGTCTTTGTGATGCCATGAACTTTAACCCACCAGGGTCCTCTGTCCATGGAATTCTCCGTGCAAGAATTCTGGAGTGGGTAGCCATTCCCTTCTCCAGGGAAGTCACCCTGACCTATGAATCAAACCCAGGTTTTCTGCATTGCAGGCAGATTTTTTTTTAATCATCTGAGCCACAAAGGGAAGTGAATAATACAATAGTGTCTAAGAAACAATCAATATTATCAGCATGTGCAATTCAATGGTATATAATAATATTCAAGGAAACAATAAGCAGCCATCAGTAAGGCTCTCCAGAGACAGGGCTGAAAATTTTATTAGGCATCATTATCATAAGGGTGAAGTCAAAAGCTAAGAACAGAAAAGGGTCAAAGATGGAACCTAGGGAAAACTAACCTTTAGAGTGTTAAGGATACAGAAGTAAAACAGTTAAGGACTATTACAAGGAACTGCTAGAGATATGGAAACAAATCAGAAGAAAATATTACTTTTAGTCACCTGAGGATTGATCAACACTCATAATGCAATAGAGAAAATTTGAGTAGTAAAGTCTAACAGCATATTAAAAATCAGAGGGCTTCCCTGATGGTCCAGTGGGTAAGGACACCACCTTGCAGTGCAAGGGGTGCAGGTACAATCCCTGGCCTGGGAAGATCTCATGTGCCAGAGCAGGCTAGAGGATGTGTCCAACTACTGAGCCGGAGCTCCAGAGCACATGCACCCAGAGCCTCTGCAGCAACAGAAGTCACAGAGATTGGAGGCCCACTCAAACATGATGATCAGAATATCTGAACTGTCCGCTGGGGCCATTGAGATAGCTGATTGGTTATAACTGTAATTCTAAAGAACTATTCAGTGCTTTCTTAGTGGAGCAGATGATAAATAATCCATCTGCACTGCAGGAAACCTGGGTTCAACCCCTAGATTGGGAAGATCCCGTGAGGAGGCAATGGCTAACCACTCCAGTAGAATTGCATGGTAATTTCAACTGAGTGACTTTCACTCATACCTATATTCAATACCAAACTGGTGATTAATAATTTTTCATAATTCATGATTACCAAAGAATCATTAATTTCTTTATCGTTAATTGTTATGAAGCCAAGTGTTAGTCACTCTGTTGTGTCTGAGTCTTTGTGATGCCATGAACTTTAACCCACCAGGGTCCTCTGTCCATGGAATTCTCCGTGCAAGAATTCTGGAGTGGGTAGCCATTCCCTTCTCCAGGGAAGTCACCCTGACCTATGAATCAAACCCAGGTTTTCTGCATTGCAGGCAGATTTTTTTTTAATCATCTGAGCCACAAAGGGAAGTGAATAATACAATAGTGTCTAAGAAACAATCAATATTATCAGCATGTGCAATTCAATGGTATATAATAATATTCAAGGAAACAATAAGCAGCCATCAGTAAGGCTCTCCAGAGACAGGGCTGAAAATTTTATTAGGCATCATTATCATAAGGGTGAAGTCAAAAGCTAAGAACAGAAAAGGGTCAAAGATGGAACCTAGGGAAAACTAACCTTTAGAGTGTTAAGGATACAGAAGTAAAACAGTTAAGGACTATTACAAGGAACTGCTAGAGATATGGAAACAAATCAGAAGAAAATATTACTTTTAGTCACCTGAGGATTGATCAACACTCATAATGCAATAGAGAAAATTTGAGTAGTAAAGTCTAACAGCATATTAAAAATCAGAGGGCTTCCCTGATGGTCCAGTGGGTAAGGACACCACCTTGCAGTGCAAGGGGTGCAGGTACAATCCCTGGCCTGGGAAGATCTCATGTGCCACAGAGCAGGCTAGAGGGATGTGTCCAACTACTGAGCCGGAGCTCCAGAGCACATGCACCCAGAGCCAGTGCTCTGCAGCAACAGAAGTCACAGAGATTGGAGGCCCACTCAGGCCAGAGAACAAAGATGGATGAAAATGAATAAATGAAAGACCAATAGAAGTGGCCAAAAAAAAAAAAAAAAAATCAGAGACATCACTTTGCTAACAAAGGTCCATATAGTCAAATCTATGTTTTTTCCAGCAGTCATGTAAGGATATCAGAGTTGGACCTTAAAGAAGACTGAACACTGAAGAATTGATGCTATGTTATTGTGGTACCAGAGAAGACTACTGAGAATCCCTTGGACAGAAGGAGATAAAACCAGTCAATCCTAAAGGAAATTAACCCTGAATTTTCATTTTAAAGACTAATGCTGAAACTGAATTTCCAATACTTTGGTCACCCAATGTGAAGAGCCAATTCATTGGAAAAGACCCTGATGCTTGGGAAGACTGAGGCCAGGAGGAGAAGGGAGCGAGAGGATGAGATGGTTGGATGGCATCTCTGACTCAATGGACATGAGTTTGAGCAAACTCTGGGAGATAATGAAGGACAGGGAACCCTGCGTGCTGCAGTCCATGGGCTTGCAAAGAGTTGAACATGAATGAGTGACTGAACAACAACAAAATTCTAAATAAAAGTGTAGACTTCAAGGTCTGATTGCAAGATTTCTAGATAAAGATTTGAAAATAAGAAAAGATACAACAATATATATATATATTTTTTTAATGTGGACATCATTATGATCAATAAGCTTTTACAGAATTAGTCTATTAGGTTTGCTCTTACTAATTCACTTTTCAGATTATAATCCATAAACAAAGCAGTTTCTCATCTACTTACTTATAGAATGAACTATAAAGGCACTTAGAATAAGTACTATATACCTGTAGAGACAGACTAAATATGGTCATGTCCTCTATGATGGATAAATATGCTTGTCTTCTGTTCCCATAGAACAGAAACATTAAGCAGGTAGTTTTCATTTTCTCTGTATCTTCTAGAGATATTAGAAAACTATGTTGCTTCATGAATAAAACAGCACCTAGATTTATTATAAATTTAAAAAGGATTGTAATTCTTGAACTCAGATTCTGAAACCAAAATTTAGACACTGAGTAGAAGATAAAAGACTCCTCGTAAAGAGAAACCCATCAATCAAAAGTACTCTAAGCTCAAACACCTTATAAAATTAAAAATATCCCAAGTATTCATACAAGGTGTTAATTGGGTCACTTCACTCCAGCTAGTTTAAACAAACAAAAAAAAGCCCTTAGCCTCTAGCAAGGTGATAATTACATTCATTCTTATAAAATGAAATGATTACATGTGGGTAGAAAATTCTTTGCACCTAGCTAGACAAAGACTGAGTAGAAATCAGTGAAGTATACAGAGAGAGAATAGAAGTAGGGCAATGCAATTTATAACTCTACATAATTAACATTGTAACAACCTCTTATTTGTCTATAATTAGTAGTTTTGTGGTAGATCGATTATTAAATTTTAATCATAGAGTTGCTGTGACTTGTTCTCCATTAGCAAGAATTTTGATTGCTATGCTAATTTTCTCTTCTTACAAAAGTACTCATTTGATTTTTCCCAGTCATTTAATTTAAATCTCCTATGAAATAAAATATCTCTCTAAAGTTTTCAATTATTTTCTAAATATGGGATTTTCAATGATTTGTACAAATTTTGGTACAAATAATTTTATAATGCAATCTTAGTTATTTTATTTTGCTAATTCTAGTCATTAACTTTTTCTCTGGAACCTTACTATCAATTATATTTTAAGAGGCATTTGTTCCTTCATTTTGCACTACACTTCCTCTCTTGCCACTGGACTCAAGCAGTTATAAAAATTCAGGACACATTGTTTTCAAGGTGTCACCTACGGATATTATGCATCTGTCACCTATAGATCCTGCCATGAATAGGTTTTTTCTAGGATGTCGTGAGATGAATAAACAAAGCAGTTTCTCATCTACTTACTTATAGAATGAACTATAAAGGCACTTAGAATAAGTACTATATACCTGTAGAGACAGACTAAATATGGTCATGTCCTCTATGATGGATAAATATGCTTGTCTTCTGTTCCCATAGAACAGAAACATTAAGCAGGTAGTTTTCATTTTCTCTGTATCTTCTAGAGATATTAGAAAACTATGTTGCTTCATGAATAAAACAGCACCTAGATTTATTATAAATTTAAAAAGGATTGTAATTCTTGAACTCAGATTCTGAAACCAAAATTTAGACACTGAGTAGAAGATAAAAGACTCCTCGTAAAGAGAAACCCATCAATCAAAAGTACTCTAAGCTCAAACACCTTATAAAATTAAAAATATCCCAAGTATTCATACAAGGTGTTAATTGGGTCACTTCACTCCAGCTAGTTTAAACAAACAAAAAAAAGCCCTTAGCCTCTAGCAAGGTGATAATTACATTCATTCTTATAAAATGAAATGATTACATGTGGGTAGAAAATTCTTTGCACCTAGCTAGACAAAGACTGAGTAGAAATCAGTGAAGTATACAGAGAGAGAATAGAAGTAGGGCAATGCAATTTATAACTCTACATAATTAACATTGTAACAACCTCTTATTTGTCTATAATTAGTAGTTTTGTGGTAGATCGATTATTAAATTTTAATCATAGAGTTGCTTTGACTTTTTCTCCATTAGCAAGAATTTTGATTGCTATGCTAATTTTCTCTTCTTACAAAAGTACTCATTTGATTTTTCCCAGTCATTTAATTTAAATCTCCTATGAAATAAAATATCTCTCTAAAGTTTTCAATTATTTTCTAAATATGGGATTTTCAATGATTTGTACAAATTTTGGTACAAATAATTTTATAATGCAATCTTAGTTATTTTATTTTGCTAATTCTAGTCATTAACTTTTTCTCTGGAACCTTACTATCAATTATATTTTAAGAGGCATTTGTTCCTTCATTTTGCACTACACTTCCTCTCTTGCCACTGGACTCAAGCAGTTATAAAAATTCAGGACACATTGTTTTCAAGGTGTCACCTACGGATATTATGCATCTGTCACCTATAGATCCTGCCATGAATAGGTTTTTTCTAGGATGTCGTGAGATGAATCAGACAGTGCTAGTGCCCTAGAGATGGAATTTTTGGAGGAATCCACTTCTAGTCTTCCTGCTGTGCCTGCAAGGCTTGTGATCTTAATGCCCACTATGATAATGAGACTGATGGCTCTCAAAGACTTGAGAACAGGATGGAAATATTCTGGAAGCCAGATGTGCTTTACAAACTTCAGCATAGTTTCTTGGAACTCCTCAGTTGATTGAAGATGTGATAGAAGTAGCAAGAGAACTAGAGTTAGAAGCAGATCCTGAAATATGATTGAACTACTGCAATTTCAAGATAAGACTTTAGTGAATAAGGGGTTACTTATGAATGAGCAAAACAAGCTGTTTCTTGAGGTGGAATTAAGTCCTAGTGATGATTCTATGAGAATTATTGAAACAATGATTTAGATATTACATAAACTTCATTGATAAAGCATGGACAGAGTTTGAGGAGATTGACTCCAATCTTGAAAGAGGTTCTACTGTGGTTGAAAATGCTATCAAATAACATCACATACTACTGAGAAATCATTATTGAAAGGAAAGGTCAACTGACAAGACAAAGTCCATTGTTGTCTTCTTTTAAGAAATTACTGCAGCTACCCCAAGAACATGTTAAGCAGAAATTCAAAGCTCAGATAGCAGATATCTTGAAGGAGCCCTTTGGCCAGTGCCTCAAGAGTCACTGCTTCAAGCATATGTCTTCTACTTCATCTTATTTCCTCTAGTCTCCTATAATTTTATCTCCTTTTAGACCTCAGAGAAATACACACTGGAAAAGAAGTCTAGCAAACATAATTGTGAAACCAAAGGAGACATAGAACCCTAGCATATGCAAGGATGACACAAGAACCTTTGATTTTCTAAAATTTTGGATTTTCAATGATTTGTACAAATTTTGGTACAAATAATTTTATAATGCAATCTTAGTTATTTTATTTTGCTAATTCTAGTCATTAACTTTTTCTCTGGAACCTTACTATCAATTATATTTTAAGAGGCATTTGTTCCTTCATTTTGCACTACACTTCCTCTCTTGCCACTGGACTCAAGCAGTTATAAAAATTCAGGACACATTGTTTTCAAGGTGTCACCTACGGATATTATGCATCTGTCACCTATAGATCCTGCCATGAATAGGTTTTTTCTAGGATGTCGTGAGATGAATCAGACAGTGCTAGTGCCCTAGAGAGGGAAATTTTTTGGAGGAATCCACTTCTAGTCTTCCTGCTGTGCCTGCAAGGCTTGTGATCTTAATGCCCACTATGATAATGAGACTGATGGCTCTCAAAGACTTGAGAACAGGATGGAAATATTCTGGAAGCCAGATGTGCTTTACAAACTTCAGCATAGTTTCTTGGAACTCCTCAGTTGATTGAAGATGTGATAGAAGTAGCAAGAGAACTAGAGTTAGAAGCAGATCCTGAAATATGATTGAACTACTGCAATTTCAAGATAAGACTTTAGTGAATAAGGGGTTACTTATGAATGAGCAAAACAAGCTGTTTCTTGAGGTGGAATTAAGTCCTAGTGATGATTCTATGAGAATTATTGAAACAATGATTTAGATATTACATAAACTTCATTGATAAAGCATGGACAGAGTTTGAGGAGATTGACTCCAATCTTGAAAGAGGTTCTACTGTGGTTGAAAATGCTATCAAATAACATCACATACTACTGAGAAATCATTATTGAAAGGAAAGGTCAACTGACAAGACAAAGTCCATTGTTGTCTTCTTTTAAGAAATTACTGCAGCTACCCCAAGAACATGTTAAGCAGAAATTCAAAGCTCAGATAGCAGATATCTTGAAGGAGCCCTTTGGCCAGTGCCTCAAGAGTCACTGCTTCAAGCATATGTCTTCTACTTCATCTTATTTCCTCTAGTCTCCTATAATTTTATCTCCTTTTTAGACCTCAGAGAAATACACACTGGAAAAGAAGTCTAGCAAACATAATTGTGAAACCAAAAGGAGACATAGAACCCCTAGCATATGCAAGGATGACACAAGAACCTTTGATTTTATGCTATATATGTTTGTCTCAAACAATGAAAGCTAGAACAAGAAGCTACATAGATTTAATTTATATATAATAAAAGTATGCAAGATACCCTCAAAAATAGATTAATTTTTAAAAAATCAAATAACTGTAAATGTCTGAAAAAACTAGGCTGTTTATGTGAAAAAAAATTCTTATCACTAGAGGTGTTCAAGCAAGATATAGTAATAGATCCAAACCTAGGACTATCCCTTCCCTTGGCATTTAAGCTCTATGAATCCAAAAGGTCACATGCTGCCAAGTGTGCTCAAGATTCATATAATTTCTCTGTACACAATCACACCAAATATACTTCCAGTCTTGCCTCCAGTAAATCACAACTAAAATACCACTGTTCTAGGTATCTTCAGGTCTCATATAAACAAATATGTAATATTCAGAGTAAAACTGTGGTCTTCCCTATTCCATATTTCAAAACTTGCTGGTTTTATTATTGGGTTTTCTATCCTAAAAATTAGAAGGAGAAAAGGTGACAAAATTTCTCTTCATCGGTTCTAAAAACACTGCAGATGGTGACTGCAGTCATAAAATTAGAAGACAATTGCCTCTAGACTGGAAAGCTATGACAAAAATAAACAGTGTGTAAAAAAGCAAAGACCTCGCTTTGCTGACAAAGGTATGAATAGTCAAAGTTTTGGTCTTTCCAGTAGTCATGTATGGATGTGAGAGCTGGACCATAAATAGGGTGGAGCTCAAAGCAGTGATGCTGTCAGCCTGTGGTGCTGGAGAAGACCCTTGAGTGTCTTTCGGAAAGCAAGGAGATCAAACCAGTCAGTCTGGAAAGAAATCAACCCTGAATACTCTTTGGAAGGACTGATGCTGAAGCTTTGTCCACCTGATGTGAACAGCTGACTCATTGGAAAAGATTCCTGATGCTTAGAAAGACTGTAGCATCTTATTTCCTCTAGTCTCCTATAATTTTATCTCCTTTTTAGACCTCAGAGAAATACACACTGGAAAAGAAGTCTAGCAAACATAATTGTGAAACCAAAAGGAGACATAGAACCCCTAGCATATGCAAGGATGACACAAGAACCTTTGATTTTATGCTATATATGTTTGTCTCAAACAATGAAAGCTAGAACAAGAAGCTACATAGATTTAATTTATATATAATAAAAGTATGCAAGATACCCTCAAAAATAGATTAATTTTTAAAATCAAATAACTGTAAATGTCTGAAAAACGAGTCTGTTTATGTGAAAAAAAATTCTTATCACTAGAGGTGTTCAAGCAAGATATAGTAATAGATCCAAACCTAGGACTATCCCTTCCCTTGGCATTTAAGCTCTATGAATCCAAAAGGTCACATGCTGCCAAGTGTGCTCAAGATTCATATAATTTCTCTGTACACAATCACACCAAATATACTTCCAGTCTTGCCTCCAGTAAATCACAACTAAAATACCACTGTTCTAGGTATCTTCAGGTCTCATATAAACAAATATGTAATATTCAGAGTAAAACTGTGGTCTTCCCTATTCCATATTTCAAAACTTGCTGGTTTTATTATTGGGTTTTCTATCCTAAAAATTAGAAGGAGAAAAGGTGACAAAATTTCTCTTCATCGGTTCTAAAAACACTGCAGATGGTGACTGCAGTCATAAAATTAGAAGACAATTGCCTCTAGACTGGAAAGCTATGACAAAAATAAACAGTGTGTAAAAAAGCAAAGACCTCGCTTTGCTGACAAAGGTATGAATAGTCAAAGTTTTGGTCTTTCCAGTAGTCATGTATGGATGTGAGAGCTGGACCATAAATAGGGTGGAGCTCCAAAGAATTGATGCTTTCAGACTGTGGTGCTGGAGAAGACCCTTGAGTGTCTTTCGGAAAGCAAGGAGATCAAACCAGTCAGTCTGGAAAGAAATCAACCCTGAATACTCTTTGGAAGGACTGATGCTGAAGCTTTGTCCACCTGATGTGAACAGCTGACTCATTGGAAAAGATTCCTGATGCTTAGAAAGACTGTAGCTGGAAGAAGAGAGTGACAGAGGATGAGATGGTTGGATGACATCACCAATTCAAAGGACTTAAACTTGGGGAAACTCTGGGAGATGGTGGGGGAGGGAGGCCTGGCATACTGCAGTCTATGGGGTTGCAAAGAGTTGGACACTGAACAACAACAATAATCCTAAAAATTACTACATAGCATAATCAATTATTCAAGAGAAAACTCTATAAGATAACCATATATATTCCCTTCCCACACCTTTATATCCACTTCATCACTAAGTCTGGTGGATTGTAACTGCAAACTATATATTGAATTCTCCCTTTGTCTTCATTTCTGTGACCACTAATCTAGTAAAAGTGTAGTAATTTCTCACATAGGCTATGTTATAGTGTTCCAAATAACTTACTTGCTATTTTTATTTGTTCGCCTCAATACATTTTTAGAAACATTTAATATATTATTTTCTATAATGTGTAGAAGTATTCCATTATAAATCAGTAAGTTATTGACATGTGAAAGACTGCCACATAATTTAACAGCCTAAAAGAAGCATTGCTTATTTCTTATGTCCTTTCACCCATGCTCAGCAGTCTTACTTATGCATTTATGGTCAGCATTGTTCTGGGTAAATGACTTTGTGGATCTTGATTGAGCTCAATCAACCCAGATGCTCAGAGCCTCAGCTGGAAAAATTGAGCCTTCTTGACTGATCCATGTGTCTTAGCAAAACTAGCTCAGGCATATTAAGCAAGAGAGTGTCAAAATACACAAGACTTTTGAGGCCCAGACTTATAATATGCCTAAAGCCATTCAGATTCCAACCATGGGAAATGGATCTACTTTTTAAAGGCCAAATCATATCAAAAAAAGAGAAAAAGGTGCAACTATTGGAAAAGGAACAATTTAGGGATATTTTTTTGCAACTTTCCAGACATAGTTTCTGAAATCGGTCAAGATCAAATGCAAACACCTTAATATGACCTACCAGCCCCTCTAGTATCTAGGTTCTATCTTTTCAACTTTATCTCATGTGATTATTCTAACACATATTATGATTCATCTAATTTTTTTTTTTTTATTCTCTCAAATGGTAGCATCTTCCTAACTCAGGAACTATACACATATTGTGCCTGCTCCTTCGAGTATCATTTTTCTCTTTCAAGTGATGAGAATACATTTGCTTTAGGATTATCATGATTATTGTATGCTCCCAAAAGTTTTTTCTGTCTATTTATGAAAACAAATGTGTACACAACACAATCATTTTTATCCTAAGACATTTTGTCATTACAACTTTTATTATAATACATATTTTTTAAATTAAACTCATTTAGCATCTTTTTCCTCTATTAATCTAAAAGTCACAATGAAGACATTCATGATTTCTTCACCTCATTTTATCCTCCTTTCTCATTTTTCTTTATATTTCTGTTTATTTCTTACCTCTTCTTCTTCCATCTTTTCTAGTTGTATTCTCAGAACCAAATAAAGTATCTTTTACAATGATAGTACGATTAAGTAAGCAAATAAATGATAGAGCTGTCAGCAATACATTTTTAGAAACATTTAAATTATATTATTTTCTATAATGTGTAGAAGTATTCCATTATAAATCAGTAAGTTATTGACATGTGAAAGACTGCCACATAATTTAACAGCCTAAAAGAAGCATTGCTTATTTCTTATGTCCTTTCACCCATGCTCAGCAGTCTTACTTATGCATTTATGGTCAGCATTGTTCTGGGTAAATGACTTTGTGGATCTTGATTGAGCTCAATCAACCCAGATGCTCAGAGCCTCAGCTGGAAAAATTGAGCCTTCTTGACTGATCCATGTGTCTTAGCAAAACTAGCTCAGGCATATTAAGCAAGAGAGTGTCAAAATACACAAGACTTTTGAGGCCCAGACTTATAATATGCCTAAAGCCATTCAGATTCCAACCATGGGAAATGGATCTACTTTTTAAAGGCCAAATCATATCAAAAAAAGAGAAAAAGGTGCAACTATTGGAAAAGGAACAATTTAGGGATATTTTTTTGCAACTTTCCAGACATAGTTTCTGAAATCGGTCAAGATCAAATGCAAACACCTTAATATGACCTACCAGCCCCTCTAGTATCTAGGTTCTATCTTTTCAACTTTATCTCATGTGATTATTCTAACACATATTATGATTCATCTAATTTTTTTTTTTTTATTCTCTCAAATGGTAGCATCTTCCTAACTCAGGAACTATACACATATTGTGCCTGCTCCTTCGAGTATCATTTTTCTCTTTCAAGTGATGAGAATACATTTGCTTTAGGATTATCATGATTATTGTATGCTCCCAAAAGTTTTTTCTGTCTATTTATGAAAACAAATGTGTACACAACACAATCATTTTTATCCTAAGACATTTTGTCATTACAACTTTTATTATAATACATATTTTTTAAATTAAACTCATTTAGCATCTTTTTCCTCTATTAATCTAAAAGTCACAATGAAGACATTCATGATTTCTTCACCTCATTTTATCCTCCCTTCTCATTTTTCTTTATATTTCTGTTTATTTCTTACCTCTTCTTCTTCCATCTTTTTCTAGTTGTATTCTCAGAACCAAATAAAGTATCTTTTACAATGATAGTACCAAGTACATACTGATTAAGTAAGCAAATAAATGATAGAGCTGTCAGTAGTAGACGAAGTGTCTATATTCAAAACAAGCTCAAATTCAGATGTTATAATTTTTAAATAAAATGTTTAGAGAATTGTTCCAGTTTTTGCATCTTTTCAATTATGATCAAGAGGAATTATTTCAGTGTGTTTGTTAATATTTTATTTTCTTCTTATAAGGTGATTCTTCCTATACCAAAGATGCTAACCTTGAAGTTTCAACTAGTGATTATTTGAAGGTAAGGTTTCTTTTTGTTCTGGCATTTTTAACATTTTTCACTTACATTTGTTTTCACCACACATATTTTAGTATGCCTCAGTGTAATATTCTTTGTACATATTCTGTTTGGGATCTACATAGCTTCTTGAAAATATTCATTGATATTTTTCTTCAATCTTGATAACAGTATTTATATAAATATTCTCATCCTTTTCTTATTTGAAGACTACAATTACACATTTATTCGACATTGTTGTTGAAACCTCTTGTAGCTCAAGCTATTGGGATACTCCATCATTTTTTTCCCTTTCTGTCTTGCAGTTTAGCACTTTTATTGACCTAATATTTCCATTCACTAATCCTGTACACAATCTTCTCTTAAAATCATCAAACAAATCCTTAAAAATAGATATTTGATCCTTCATTTCTAGAATCATGATCCTTACAGAAACATGATCATTCATGTTTAGGTATTTTTATTTTCTACTAAATTTCTTTATATTTTGATATGTTTCTTCATATTTCATATATTTACTTGAATAGTATAATGATGGGCTTTTAGTGTTCTTGACAGCCAGACTGATATCTGAATCACCTGTGAAATGTTTTTGCTTTTTTTTAAATCCTTTCTGTGCTTTCTTCTGTGGTTTTGCTCACATTTTTACCATTAGTAGTTTCTTCCAAATGCCAAAGATACTAAATGAGTTGAAAAGTTGCACAAGTTCAGGATATTTTCTTTCCCAGGCAGAGTTAACCCTTCTTTCTTGACCAAAGGGGTACTTAAGATGAGTTGAAAAGTTGCACTTTCTGGTTGTATTCTCAGAACCAAATAAAGTATCTTTTACAATGATAGTACCAAGTACATACTGATTAAGTAAGCAAATAAATGATAGAGCTGTCAGTAGTAGACGAAGTGTCTATATTCAAAACAAGCTCAAATTCAGATGTTATAATTTTTAAATAAAATGTTTAGAGAATTGTTCCAGTTTTTGCATCTTTTCAATTATGATCAAGAGGAATTATTTCAGTGTGTTTGTTAATATTTTATTTTCTTCTTATAAGGTGATTCTTCCTATACCAAAGATGCTAACCTTGAAGTTTCAACTAGTGATTATTTGAAGGTAAGGTTTCTTTTTGTTCTGGCATTTTTAACATTTTTCACTTACATTTGTTTTCACCACACATATTTTAGTATGCCTCAGTGTAATATTCTTTGTACATATTCTGTTTGGGATCTACATAGCTTCTTGAAAATATTCATTGATATTTTTCTTCAATCTTGATAACAGTATTTATATAAATATTCTCATCCTTTTCTTATTTGAAGACTACAATTACACATTTATTCGACATTGTTGTTGAAACCTCTTGTAGCTCAAGCTATTGGGATACTCCATCATTTTTTTCCCTTTCTGTCTTGCAGTTTAGCACTTTTATTGACCTAATATTTCCATTCACTAATCCTGTACACAATCTTCTCTTAAAATCATCAAACAAATCCTTAAAAATAGATATTTGATCCTTCATTTCTAGAATCATGATCCTTACAGAAACATGATCATTCATGTTTAGGTATTTTTATTTTCTACTAAATTTCTTTATATTTTGATATGTTTCTTCATATTTCATATATTTACTTGAATAGTATAATGATGGGCTTTTAGTGTTCTTGACAGCCAGACTGATATCTGAATCACCTGTGAAATGTTTTTGCTTTTTTTTAAATCCTTTCTGTGCTTTCTTCTGTGGTTTTGCTCACATTTTTACCATTAGTAGTTTCTTCCAAATGCCAAAGATACTAAATGAGTTGAAAAGTTGCACAAGTTCAGGATATTTTCTTTCCCAGGCAGAGTTAACCCTTCCCTTTCTTGACCAAATATGTATGGGAGGTCACTTTCCCAGCCAGAGATTGTGGTGGTTTGAGACTAATTTGTAGTAGTAGTGGAGTCTAGTCAACCTAGAAGAGTTGACACCTGAATTCCAGACAGTTTTAATGTATAACTTATTTTTATTTTACTTTTACAGAGTTTTGTTCTTTGCTGCTGTATATAAACCCAAATAAGTCATAGGTATACCCTGGAATTCCAGATTTTTAACTGAAACTGGTTTCTTCTAGAGGAAACTGCTACCTCAAGGGCTCTTAACTATAATTCTGAGGGACACTGATGAAAAATTTCTTTCAGTTTTTCAGAGATTTTTTTATACTGAGGCATTTACTTTGATAGTGCACACAGTTCTATGATTCAGCAGATGTCCTAAGGGAAAAAGTGGTAAGTGCAAGAAAGACTCTGATTTCCACTATTAGCTCTCCTTGTTTCACACATGTACCAGCTGTTGGACTTTACACCCAGATTTACTCAGGGCTTTCAGCCCCTTGCGAGTGCCAAGCAAGGGCAAAACCTTCAGGGAAAAATCAGTGGGAGAATCTTCCCCTTTTGTAGTCTTTACTATAATTTTCATTGATTCATCAATGTTCAACTTCTCTGCTGATGGCTATTCTTCCTGTTGGAAACTACATTTATATTTATATTGTTTTTCAGTCACCAAGTCATGTCTGACTCTTTGCAACCCCATGAATGCCAGGTTTCCCTGTCCCTTATCATCTCCCAGAGTTTGCCTAAATTCATGTCCATTGAATTGAATATTTACATTAGCATCTAAAAATTATAAGAAATTAGCTTTACTAATTTTATCATAAAGTATCATACTGACTCGTGCAGTAAATCATAATCAGACAATGTACATTATATCTTGAAGAAAGACTGAACAATGCTAGCCAAAGGGTGGCACTGTGGGAATTTAAAAAAATGTATTTCTTCAAATAAAATTCATAATTAGAATATTCTTTTGTTTTCATTAATAATGAGTAAAATATCTTTATGTCTAAAGTATGCAAATCCTATTACTCATTAAAACTAGTGAAATGTAACATTTTATAATTTCAGTTTCACCCAAAATAATTTTGACATTCAAAGTAGTAGATATGTAATAACACAAAATAGGCAAATGCATTTCATTGAAACAGCACATTTTATGGCATTTTTAGTGTTTACTGGCTCAAATATAGTTTCTATTAAAATGTTCACAAATCTTATTTATTTTGTGACATTTTAACAGAGGAAAAAATTTATAATATTACTTAAAAAAACTACATAGTCCACTGACAACTGGCATAGACAAAGATTAAATATAGACTATGAGCTACATATTATTCATAAAGATGTCTGGTGAAATAGTCCTGCAACTATGTAGGTATTCTTCTTTGGGAATCTTTAATTTTCTATGGCTAAAATATTAATATATTTTATAATTGTAATAATAAGGGAAAGAAGCCAGACATATAAGAACAGATATCATGTAATTGTTTGTAAATAATATTCTTAAGCAGAAAACTAGTGTGTGTTGTCGAAGTCAAGATAACTGGTTTCTGTTATGGGCACTATGACTTGGAGGGAGCATTGGGTCGTTACAGACTCCTAGGGCCATCAGTGATATTTTCACTTCTTGGAATTCCATCAAGAAAAATATTTGTGGTTTGTGTAATCTTTTCTATACTTGTTAAACTTCAATAAATTTTTTCTTAAAGATTGCAGGGAAAAAGTTTTGATGTCAAACCATTATTTTGTCAAAAAACATTTTCCACTGGAAATATAACATGAAATACAATCAAAACATAAAATAAAAATACTTAAAATTCATTCCAGGAAGGAAATATTTAGAAGCTCAATTAAAATGAAAGGACTCCGCATTTCCTGAATAATATCACCGATTCCTGCTTGAAGGATTGATGACTTGTAAATCTCTCTAATAGATAGTGACATTGGTACTAAAAAAGAAATTAGTTTAATTTTATCATAAAGTATCATACTGACTCGTGCAGTAAATCATAATCAGACAATGTACATTATATCTTGAAGAAAGACTGAACAATGCTAGCCAAAGGGTGGCACTGTGGGAATTTAAAAAAATGTATTTCTTCAAATAAAATTCATAATTAGAATATTCTTTTGTTTTCATTAATAATGAGTAAAATATCTTTATGTCTAAAGTATGCAAATCCTATTACTCATTAAAACTAGTGAAATGTAACATTTTATAATTTCAGTTTCACCCAAAATAATTTTGACATTCAAAGTAGTAGATATGTAATAACACAAAATAGGCAAATGCATTTCATTGAAACAGCACATTTTATGGCATTTTTAGTGTTTACTGGCTCAAATATAGTTTCTATTAAAATGTTCACAAATCTTATTTATTTTGTGACATTTTAACAGAGGAAAAAATTTATAATATTACTTAAAAAAACTACATAGTCCACTGACAACTGGCATAGACAAAGATTAAATATAGACTATGAGCTACATATTATTCATAAAGATGTCTGGTGAAATAGTCCTGCAACTATGTAGGTATTCTTCTTTGGGAATCTTTAATTTTCTATGGCTAAAATATTAATATATTTTATAATTGTAATAATAAGGGAAAGAAGCCAGACATATAAGAACAGATATCATGTAATTGTTTGTAAATAATATTCTTAAGCAGAAAACTAGTGTGTGTTGTCGAAGTCAAGATAACTGGTTTCTGTTATGGGCACTATGACTTGGAGGGAGCATTGGGTCGTTACAGACTCCTAGGGCCATCAGTGATATTTTCACTTCTTGGAATTCCATCAAGAAAAATATTTGTGGTTTGTGTAATCTTTTCTATACTTGTTAAACTTCAATAAATTTTTTCTTAAAGATTGCAGGGAAAAAGTTTTGATGTCAAACCATTATTTTGTCAAAAAACATTTTCCACTGGAAATATAACATGAAATACAATCAAAACATAAAATAAAAATACTTAAAATTCATTCCAGGAAGGAAATATTTAGAAGCTCAATTAAAATGAAAGGACTCCGCATTTCCTGAATAATATCACCGATTCCTGCTTGAAGGATTGATGACTTGTAAATCTCTCTAATAGATAGTGACATTGGTACGAATAAGATTTGTTATGTTTGTTAAATTAAAAATGCCTGTGATAAATACAGAATGTGAACTGTCAGTACCTGCTAACTTTCCTTATTAAATGGTGTGTCACTGAAGATGATTTAAATGAGAAGATAATGAAGCAAATCTCCTGGAATGTGTTTAGCAGAATTAATTCTCAAGAGCTAGAGAGCTCATTAAAGCTAAGAATATAGTTTTTGACTTTAATAAAAATATTCTACACTGCATAATTTAAAACACTACATTCAAATGAATGAAATAACCAGTGACTAAACCCATGATATTTAACATTTTCTTTTGCATTTTAGCATAATGTGTAAACAAACCATATTCCCTAGATATTCTCAGTAAATTAATAAAGTAATATCTCTTTTTGATTTAAGTGGCAGTTATGATTAGACAAAAATAATTATAATTTGCTATAATAATCTAATGTGTGAAAACATTGGGATATAAGGCTTATATTCTATGGATAAAATTACTCACATCGGTGTACGTGGGGATCAAATAACAAAAACTCTGATAGCAGCTCTTATTGTTAATTACTTTAATTTATTGTGTCTCAACTTTCTTATTTGTAGAAGAGAAATATAATTATACCCCAGACTATAGGATTCTTTTGAGGATGCAATGAAATATGACTCATTATTTTTTATCATTGTTTTGTATCATAATACACATTCACAAATGATATGATAGAAAATAAATTGACAAGGCACATACTAATCTACATAATTTATAAAATCAATCACAAAAATAACTATTACATTAAATATGAACTTGAGAAAGAGATGGTTAGTCATGAAAATAAGAGATATGAAAGAAGACATAAAAACATAAAATAAATGCTTATATGTAGTTTGTATTCTGGAACGATATACCAACAATCTAAATTTAAAAAGTTGTATGATGGAACTTATAAGTCCAAACCTATTATATGGTCAATTATTGTAGCGTTGAGTTTTAGTTTGCATTTTTATAAAAAATGGAAATGAATATTAATATTACATACAGGAATAATTCACAATTGATTATGAGTATATATATATATCCATTTTTGAGAAGCTTCATGTACTCTGACTTATTCAAAGAGCTTATTCTAGTGTACTCTTTTTTTCCTAGTGGTATACAAGATTCAAATTCTATTAAATACTGTTTGAGGAAGCTCTAATCATTATTTTTAAGATGGTATGCCAAGAAACATGTTGCACAGTGATTATTTCTTTCCAATACTAAAGACATATTTGTTTAGTTCAAATCTTACGGCTGGTAACTTATGCTGCAATATGCAAACTTTCTCAAATATATTGATAATTATCAACTAGTATATATGGTAAATTTTGGTTTACCAACTTTCTCTTTTTTCTCTTGCTCAACATTAAATTTTAATGAAATAGTCTGACCTTTTATTCAATCTAAGTAGTGAAAACCTATTATTGAATGAAACAACTTTCCTCCAGAGCAGCTTTTCAGCTTTTTATTTTTCACCTCAGTGTTTGCATTGTGAAGCCAGAATTTTGTTGTGAAGTGACTGTCTACAAACTCCATCTTACAAGTATTTCATTATCCAAGACAGTCACTTATCTGTGAAACTGGCCTTTAGGGATTTGTTTGTAGTTTTCAGTTGCATTGTTCCTCAAAAAAAGAATTGTTAATATTCCATAGATAATTTCGAGGTCATTAGCTTATCAATAGGAAGAAGGTATTTTTCCCTGGTTAATATTTCATAATTTAAGATTAATTCTCAAATTTCTTAATTAATCTTATGTATCAGTTCTCTATATCACTTTTTACCTAAATTATGAGTTTGTTTTCTCAAGCTGTAATTTAGCTTTTGGGAAAGCCACATTGGAATTGTAATATAAAAAGAAACAAAATTTATTCTTTATCTTCTATTTTAGTATATAAAAGTCAGAAGAGTACAGATCCTACAAGTCAAAAATGTTTACATTTCAAATGTTTACAAATCAATCAGAATAAGCACTTATATAAGCAATCACTTTATTGAGAGTGATCATTTATTTTCTCAAATAAGAAAGCTCAAAGAAACTAAAGAAAAATCACAAACATGTGGTCTATTTCTGATATTTAAATAATAGTTTCCAAAGGCACACGACTTTGATGTTTTATACATGACTGATACTTTATCATTAAAAACAATAACATAATCTTAGGAATAATGTTGATAGAAAATTATTTTTGTTATTGCCTGTTTGTTGTTTCTACCTATGATTGATTTATAACTCAATTATGCCAGATATTATTGTACCTCTAATACCACGCATGCCTTTAGGATGAATGTTCTTATTATATCACCCCTAAATTAGCATAATATGGAAACACTATTCATTTATGTTAAGTAAAAGGTTATATTTCATGATCTCAATTAAAAAAAATTTTTGGACTCTTCTATTTATTTTTAATTTATTATCATCCATCTTTGTTCTTTGATTTGTGTGGGCCTCCCACTGCAGTCGCCTCTCTCATTGGAGAGCACTGGCTCATAATTGGACACACAGGTCCAGTCACTCTGTGGCACATGTGATCTTCACAGGCCAGGGATTGAACTGGTGCCCCTTGCACTGCCAGGTGAACTCTTTACCCACTGGACCACCAGGGAAGCCCTGATCTCAAATTTTTAACAACACAATATAAATATTAGCATCCATGCTCTGAATGATTAGGATTTATCTTGACTAATTTGCGTGAAGTATGCACATAACACACTAACCTCATAATTTGAAAACCCGAATAAAAATGGTTGCGAGGTCATTAGCTTATCAATAGGAAGAAGGTATTTTTCCCTGGTTAATATTTCATAATTTAAGATTAATTCTCAAATTTCTTAATTAATCTTATGTATCAGTTCTCTATATCACTTTTTACCTAAATTATGAGTTTGTTTTCTCAAGCTGTAATTTAGCTTTTGGGAAAGCCACATTGGAATTGTAATATAAAAAGAAACAAAATTTATTCTTTATCTTCTATTTTAGTATATAAAAGTCAGAAGAGTACAGATCCTACAAGTCAAAAATGTTTACATTTCAAATGTTTACAAATCAATCAGAATAAGCACTTATATAAGCAATCACTTTATTGAGAGTGATCATTTATTTTCTCAAATAAGAAAGCTCAAAGAAACTAAAGAAAAAAATCACAAACATGTGGTCTATTTCTGATATTTAAATAATAGTTTCCAAAGGCACACGACTTTGATGTTTTATACATGACTGATACTTTATCATTAAAAACAATAACATAATCTTAGGAATAATGTTGATAGAAAATTATTTTTGTTATTGCCTGTTTGTTGTTTCTACCTATGATTGATTTATAACTCAATTATGCCAGATATTATTGTACCTCTAATACCACGCATGCCTTTAGGATGAATGTTCTTATTATATCACCCCTAAATTAGCATAATATGGAAACACTATTCATTTATGTTAAGTAAAAGGTTATATTTCATGATCTCAATTAAAAAAAAAATTTTTTTTGGACTCTTCTATTTTTTTTTTTTAATTTATTATCATCCATCTTTGTTCTTTGATTTGTGTGGGCCTCCCACTGCAGTCGCCTCTCTCATTGGAGAGCACTGGCTCATAATTGGACACACAGGTCCAGTCACTCTGTGGCACATGTGATCTTCACAGGCCAGGGATTGAACTGGTGCCCCTTGCACTGCCAGGTGAACTCTTTACCCACTGGACCACCAGGGAAGCCCTGATCTCAAATTTTTAACAACACAATATAAATATTAGCATCCATGCTCTGAATGATTAGGATTTATCTTGACTAATTTGCGTGAAGTATGCACATAACACACTAACCTCATAATTTGACAATAAATTGGTTGTTTTCCAGTATATGACAAAATACGTGACTTAGATAATTGTGATTGAAAAGAGACAGTATAAAGGGCATAGTGATTATACATTCTTTCAGATCAGTGGTTCTCAAGTGCTATTGTGCATGAAAGTCATCTGTTAATATTCAAATCTCCTTTCCTATGATTTAATGAATGTTGATTAGAAGGGTAACATTTATACTCCTTTTCTGATCTTTTTCCTGTGACCCTTATTCTTCTAGTACTCTTAATCCTCTGGCTTCTTTCCTCATCCAACTACTTTACTTCAGTAGTGTCTGGGAAACTCAAGGACCCAGACTTTATTAATCATTGAGGATGCCATGGTCTTAGGCACAGATCAGAGTTTTCCCTTCTTTTATTTGCTTATTGTGCCAAGATCAGAAGAATTATTTTGCTTCTTGTTCACTTCTAATGACAAAGTCCATATAATTGTCAACAAAATAGGCCTAGCTGTTCAAGAGTGCAAATAGAGTAGGTTTTACAAAGTGTTTGATGTTTCTGCATGTGTCTATCATCAGGACAGAAGGAAAGGTATTTCTGTGTGATGGCTTGTCTCAGAAGTAGTGTTCAAGTAGCTTATTTTCTAAGTTCCAAAGAAATTTATCAAAATAGAAAAATAAAGTCAGTGATATTAATAGTGCACAGAGCGCTGAATAGGAAGATTCCATTGCAGAGTTGAAGACCCAGACGATGTTCTGAAACTTGTCTATAATCTCCAGTACAACCAATAACCATTGGAGATTGAATGGACCACTGAAGACCCAGACGATTCTTTATTTTTTTTCATGATCTCAATAAAAAAAAATTTTTGGACTCTTCTATTTTTTTTTAATTTATTATCATCCATCTTTGTTCTTTGATTTGTGTGGGCCTCCCACTGCAGTCGCCTCTCTCATTGGAGAGCACTGGCTCATAATTGGACACACAGGTCCAGTCACTCTGTGGCACATGTGATCTTCACAGGCCAGGGATTGAACTGGTGCCCCTTGCACTGCCAGGTGAACTCTTTACCCACTGGACCACCAGGGAAGCCCTGATCTCAAATTTTTAACAACACAATATAAATATTAGCATCCATGCTCTGAATGATTAGGATTTATCTTGACTAATTTGCGTGAAGTATGCACATAACACACTAACCTCATAATTTGACAATAAATTGGTTGTTTTCCAGTATATGACAAAATACGTGACTTAGATAATTGTGATTGAAAAGAGACAGTATAAAGGGCATAGTGATTATACATTCTTTCAGATCAGTGGTTCTCAAGTGCTATTGTGCATGAAAGTCATCTGTTAATATTCAAATCTCCTTTCCTATGATTTAATGAATGTTGATTAGAAGGGTAACATTTATACTCCTTTTCTGATCTTTTTCCTGTGACCCTTATTCTTCTAGTACTCTTAATCCTCTGGCTTCTTTCCTCATCCAACTACTTTACTTCAGTAGTGTCTGGGAAACTCAAGGACCCAGACTTTATTAATCATTGAGGATGCCATGGTCTTAGGCACAGATCAGAGTTTTCCCTTCTTTTATTTGCTTATTGTGCCAAGATCAGAAGAATTATTTTGCTTCTTGTTCACTTCTAATGACAAAGTCCATATAATTGTCAACAAAATAGGCCTAGCTGTTCAAGAGTGCAAATAGAGTAGGTTTTACAAAGTGTTTGATGTTTCTGCATGTGTCTATCATCAGGACAGAAGGAAAGGTATTTCTGTGTGATGGCTTGTCTCAGAAGTAGTGTTCAAGTAGCTTATTTTCTAAGTTCCAAAGAAATTTATCAAAATAGAAAAATAAAGTCAGTGATATTAATAGTGCACAGAGCGCTGAATAGGAAGATTCCATTGCAGAGTTGAAGACCCAGACGATGTTCTGAAACTTGTCTATAATCTCCAGTACAACCAATAACCAATTTTGAGGTTAACTGATATTGAATGGACCACTAAGCAGCAATATGCAGCTCGGGGGCAGGTATATTATAAACAGAGATTGCAAAGTCCTTTGGAAAAACAGAGAAATTTAAAAATGGAAATTTGACAGATGTTTGTTACTAAAATTTACTAAAATTAGAAATTATTTTTAATCTATGGAATTCTTAAAGAACAAGGTAGAAGTTGAAACTATTTGTATTATAGTGTTGCTTCAAGAAACAAGATCAAACATGTTCGTCTGGTTATAAAAACTTACTGCTAGAATCAACATTTTTGAGATATTCTATGGATTTTGCACACGCATACACAAATTCACACAGAGATAAATAAACAATGTAATGTAACAATGTAATTTGACATCAATTTACCTATAGAGAACTGTTCTTTAAGTTTATCTTTTCAACATTCATAACTGGTTCTGGTTAGAGTATTGAGGTGAGTGCCCCAAAATTTGCCATGTACTGAGTTGCTAAAATACCCCTAAAATCATAGACTCTTATTTATCTTCTGAACAAGGAAGTAAATCTGTGGAGCTTTTTAAAGTATTTTAATGTATATACTTTTGATTCAAATAGTTTGAAGCTATTGGCATCTTCTGACTGTCTGATAACTTACGAGCAAATTATTCTTTTCAATTTCATTGACTCTGATTTCCCTACTTAGAGATTCTTTTATCCAGTTATAATTGCCTCCATTAAAGAACAAAAATTTCTATTGGTTCAGAAGCCAAAAGTACTCTCTGGCGAGTTGGAATATTCATAGTGACCGAAACTATGTATTTTGGCATCAGTTAGCATGTTCACCTTGACCCTTAAAAGTTAATGGAAGAAGCATGGATTGAATCAAGGTGATTCTTGTAGTACCTTCAATATTGCCATCATTGACCATTAAACATAATGAAAACTAATGAAACCCTGTACATAAATGAGCTCCAAGTAATCAGGACCTTCAGGAATGACTGAGTCATATTGTCATGTAAAGACCTCTGACCATTTAAGTGCCAACAGAGTATCAAAGGAATTTGTTGCAGATGAGGAAAATCCTATTCACCAAATACAGCATTGGGATAAAATTTCTTTTTGTATTCTTTTTTTTTTTTTTTTGCTCTTTCATGTAAAGTAACACATCTCCTTCATTTTCCTACTGTTTCAAAGGGAAACATGAAAAAGTTAAAGAAGAAATAGCTAGCATTGAATATTTTGACCTTGGAACTAATGAAAGATACAGTGATTTTGGTTCACTGCCTTAATACAAAATGAGTTGGGTGTTGATTATACAATAGATAGTCTCATTGGACTGAATGTTTTCATGAATTAAGGTAAATTTATGTATGGTAGGAGCATGTATTTCAGACAGAAAATGTGATGGCTTGTCCTGAACTCATGATTTGTGTGAGAGGCTGTGTATGTGTCAAATCTGAACCTCTTTGTTTAGAGTATAGATCCTTCTGTGGATCTCAGTTGAAAGTAGCCTCCTACTGTCAATACTGAATCTGAAGATACTTACTTTCCAAGCTTTCTTTGCAAAAGAGGGCAATGCTATGTTACTTTTGCTCCACTAATTTGATCTTGCTAAAAAAACTCAGGAAATGTGGCAAAATCTCTCAAATTGTTAAGGTGTATTTGAACTCTTTGTGAAGCAAAGCAGCAGTGAGAACTCGTGTATTGCTTGGCAAATACAAAATAGATTTCTTCACTGGATCAGTAACTTTAGTAGCTCAGTATTAGACATTTCTCTCAATGCCATGACAATATTTTTCTATGCAGAACCAAGGTCAAGGGTCTCCTCTATTCAATAACCTACTCTATATCTCAGTTTGATCATACACACATGTGTGTAAACTAATAGACCAAAGATGGAATGTTTGACTCCTACCCCTAAATCTGTTGTGTCCTCACCTTCATTTCTTCATTTTCTTGAAAAATGTTTCCACTCAGCTCTCAGTGGCCCAGTCAAAAGTCTTAGTTCTTGATTTTACCCTTGCTCTTCATCCATACATTACTTACCTCTAAAATATATTTCAAATCCTATCCATTTTCACTGAGGCTATGTAGATCCAGTCACCAAATTGTCACTTGCATTCTTTATTGATATAGCCTCATGACTGTCCTTTTATCTTTTATCCCCTAAATTTTGGATACTCTCTGTTGTAACCAGTCATGGTGCAAATTAAATGCAGTCGCATAACTGTTCTCATAAAACCTTTCAAAAGCTTCAAGTGTCGCATCCCTCATCTTGCACCCTCAATGTACACCCCCACTGAGTGCTGCACACACTTCTATTTATACTCATTTATGTCTGTTCCTAGCACGTACTGAGCATTTTCCTACCCCAAACACAGCCCTGATTTCATCTTTAGAGACAGGAATTCATCACTGTCCTTTAAATCACAGCTTCAATCTTAACCTTCTGGGATAGGCTTTTTGAATGACATACAAAAACTAGTTCAGTTCAACCATCTACTTGTTTTATTTTTAATTTTAAGCATTTTTTTTTTTACTTCCTCCATAGTATTCTGCAGAATTCATTAATATTCAATATGTTTGTTTAACTTATTTATATAAAGTCTGCATCTGGAATATTTTTCATTCACACCTAAAATCTAACACAGCTTTGGGAATATAGTTTGCTTATAAGAAAGTTTTGGCAATAGAAAGATGAATGAACTGTAACAAATATCTCTATTTCCATTAAAACTAACGGGGAAAGTCTCCTGAATATTATGATTTCTTCTAAAAAGCATGCATTACAGCTTAATTAAAACTTAGGGTATTTTTATTAATCATTCTGAAATTCCGATTTAAGTATTATGAACATTTTGCATTCCCCTCACTAGTCAACCTCACAACTACTATCCACTTGCTGTAAACAAATAAAGATATTGAAGTTACAATGTAATTTGAGATCATCTTATATGAATTTATATAATGTATGTTTTCTGACTCACAATATATCCCCTTTGATTTACCCTTTTTTTTTAAACAAATATTGTTTAAAAATGAATACACTTGACTTTTCTCCTCTTACCATCTTAAAGCATTCCTTTTGAATTTCTTTGCTTTTCCTTATACCTTAAGGAGATTCCCAAGCCCTAAATGTAATAGAATCAGTCCAGCTAAACCTTCAATCACATAAGCAATTTAACACTCACTGTTTCCCAAGCATTAAGCCAAACTTGAAACGAGAAAGGTCCACATCTACTTCTATCTTCCATTTACAGGGTAACTTTCTTCCCAGTTGGGAAATACATTGGGAAGACTGCAGAAAAGCAAAAAAAAAAAAAATTATTTAATTAGTGCTGCTCTGTCCTCTGCTGCTTCCCCTAAGATTGATTCTCATCTGTGAATTTGTCTTCCAAATTACTGATATACAGCAATGGTATAGACCCCAATGGAGATTTTTAAGAGAATTTGCCAGATGGACATTCACTTTAGGTGGAACCCTCACAAGATTCTCTGCTTAGCTCTTGTCTAAAGCAATAACTAATTTTTTTTTCTCTTTTGGCTTTTGGTTTGTTTGTTTTCTGAAGGCAGCCTCTTTTGGAAGAATATTAAAAAGAGGACTCATGCCTGGCTACCTTCCATATAATCTACTTGATATACAGGAAACTCAAGGTTTCTTATTTTACCAATTTTCTTCAAAAAGAAAAAAAAGAAAGAAGTAGGGAATAAGAAATCTCACACAAAACAGATGTCATCTGTGAAAAAGAGATGCACACTTTACCTTCCTGCAGTGACTTCTGATCAACATAATTGAGTCTTTTGGAGTCCTCTCACATGATGTGGCAAATAGAGTAATATCTTGCCTTTCCACAAAGACAGTGGGAAAAAAATATATTCCCTGTAGGCTAAAGAATAATGATTTCAATATTTTCATGGAATACCTCTCAAAGAAGGAAGTAGACTGATGCTGATGGTAGTTGCAATTAAGTTTTCTATTAATAAGTTCTGGCTATTTACCCATCTTTAGAAGTGTTCATTTTTCTTTGGAATATGCATCTGTTTACACATTTTTTATTTCTCTTGAATATTGGCCACAGATTGCAGAACTAAAAGACAAGTTGTTATAACTATGAATATGAAAGTAATCTTTCCTTTATGAAAATTGAACTTGCTTCATTTTTTGTTTTGAATATTTATTGTCTTTAAAACTAACAGCTTTATTACTATATAATTTGCATAACATAAAATTTGTTCATTTAAAGTACACAAATCAGTGAGTTTTAATGTACTCACAAATGCCTATAACTATAATTGCAATTTGTTTTAGAACATTTCATCACCCCCCAAAGAAATTCTGTAGACATTAGTAATCATTTCCTATACCCTATGCCCAGCCTTAGACACCAACTAATATAACTTTAATCTCTATTTGCCTATATTACAAATTTCATGCAATATGTAACCTTTTAAGACTGAGTTCTTTCACCTGTAATGTTTTAAGCATCATCCTTTGTTATAGCATACAGCAATGGTATAGACCCCAATGGAGATTTTTAAGAGAATTTGCCAGATGGACATTCACTTTAGGTGGAACCCTCACAAGATTCTCTGCTTAGCTCTTGTCTAAAGCAATAACTAATTTTTTTTTCTCTTTTGGCTTTTGGTTTGTTTGTTTTCTGAAGGCAGCCTCTTTTGGAAGAATATTAAAAAGAGGACTCATGCCTGGCTACCTTCCATATAATCTACTTGATATACAGGAAACTCAAGGTTTCTTATTTTACCAATTTTCTTCAAAAAGAAAAAAAAGAAAGAAGTAGGGAATAAGAAATCTCACACAAAACAGATGTCATCTGTGAAAAAGAGATGCACACTTTACCTTCCTGCAGTGACTTCTGATCAACATAATTGAGTCTTTTGGAGTCCTCTCACATGATGTGGCAAATAGAGTAATATCTTGCCTTTCCACAAAGACAGTGGGAAAAAAATATATTCCCTGTAGGCTAAAGAATAATGATTTCAATATTTTCATGGAATACCTCTCAAAGAAGGAAGTAGACTGATGCTGATGGTAGTTGCAATTAAGTTTTCTATTAATAAGTTCTGGCTATTTACCCATCTTTAGAAGTGTTCATTTTTCTTTGGAATATGCATCTGTTTACACATTTTTTATTTCTCTTGAATATTGGCCACAGATTGCAGAACTAAAAGACAAGTTGTTATAACTATGAATATGAAAGTAATCTTTCCTTTATGAAAATTGAACTTGCTTCATTTTTTTTGTTTTGAATATTTATTGTCTTTAAAACTAACAGCTTTATTACTATATAATTTGCATAACATAAAATTTGTTCATTTAAAGTACACAAATCAGTGAGTTTTAATGTACTCACAAATGCCTATAACTATAATTGCAATTTGTTTTAGAACATTTCATCACCCCCCAAAGAAATTCTGTAGACATTAGTAATCATTTCCTATACCCTATGCCCAGCCTTAGACACCAACTAATATAACTTTAATCTCTATTTGCCTATATTACAAATTTCATGCAATATGTAACCTTTTAAGACTGAGTTCTTTCACCTGTAATGTTTTAAGCATCATCCTTTGTTATAGCATACATTGGTACTTCATTTCTTTTTATTGTCTAAAAATATTCTAGTGCATGTACATGCGTTCCATGTATTTAATTTATCCATTAAATAGTTTGTGGACATTTTGGCTGTTTGTGCATTTTCTATTATGAATGTACTGTGCTGTACATTAGGGAACAAATACTTGTGTAGATGAATATGGTTTCACTTATTTTGGTTATATATGTAGAAGAATTCCTGGAATATATGATAACAGACTTTTCCTTTTGAGAAATTAGAGACTATTCTCTTTTTTGTATGGCCAACTAATATTCCATTACGTTTATACATTATAAGTATTTTCTGAACCATGATCACAAAGATGTAAGGGTTGGCCAAGAAGTCCATTCGTGTTTTCCCTTGCAATGTATGGAAAAACCCAAATGGACTTTTTGGCCAGCCTAATATATTTCTAAATTTCCACCAGCAGTTTTATAATTTTTTTCTCTTATATCTATATTCCATTTTGAGTTAAAATTTTATTATCTAGTTGTTGCAGCACTGTTTATTGAAGAGACTATTCTTTCTTCCTTTGAATTGTCCACACCCTTATTAAAAATCAATTAACTACAAATGTAAGGGTTTATTTCTAAATTCCAATGTCCATTTCAATATTTCAGTTGTTATTCTAGCCTCATGTTCTCTTGGCTATTATGACTGTAAAAGAAATATTGAAATCTGAAGTATAAGTCTACCACTTTGTTCTTTTCTAAGTTGTTTTGACTGTTCTGTGTCTCTTAAAATTCTACATGGATTTTAGCATCCAGTTTTTGATTTTTGCAAAAGTTAAAGAAGAAGCTGGTAGTTTGATAGGAATTACAGTTACACTGTAGATTAATTTAGGAGGTATTTTCATCTTAACCACTATAAGTCTTATAATCTATGAACATAGAATATCTCTTCATTTATTTAGACCTTCTGTAATTTGTTTCAACAGTGTTTTGAAGTTTTCAGAGTATGCTTAGCATTTATTTCATTTTCCCTAAGAATTTTGTTATTCTCATGATATTGTGAGTTTTTAAAAATTTCAGTTTTGGATTATACATTGCTGGTGTAGAGAATGCAACTTATATTTTATACATTGATCATGTATATGTAAACTTGAAGAACTTGTTTCTTAGTTTGAATATATATTTTTAACGTGGATCCCATGGGATTTTTCAACATATAAGGTCATTTTATCTGTATATACAGTTCTACTTCTCTTTTAATTTGAATGCCTTTTCATTTTCTTGGCCTATTTGTCCTGGCTAAAACCCCAACTACAATGTTGACTAGAAGTGATGAAAGACAGTTTCATTGTCCTGTTCCTAAATTAGGGGGAAAACCTTGACTGTTTCACCTTCAAGTAAGATGTTAGTTTGGGTGTTTTATAACTATCATGTATCAGATAAAAGTCCTCTTCCAATCTCATTTTGTTGACTTTTTATCATGAAGGAGTTTTGGATTTTGTCAAATACTTACTCTACAGCTATTGAAATGAATTTTAAAAATTGTATATTAAATGGAAAAATCAAATGAAGTTATCCAACTATCAAAAGGTAATTTGCATTATCTGAAATTAGACATTGATCTAATATAAGAAAGGATGAGCCTTTTACAGGGAATCATGTCTAACAGTATCAGTTTCTCACTCAAAGAAAGGTTCACCCCTGTGTTATAATCCTATGTTCTTGAGTCACTAGTTCAAATAATACTGTGTGAGATCCATGTGAATGTGATTTGATAATTTGACACATTGTCTTCAAAGATATAAACCAAATATTTTCTTGACAAAAGAAAATTACCATTACCTATTTTCTATAATTTTAACAACCAAGAAATGGACACAATATGACATGTTTTTAAAATATTTTCTTTCACAAAGATCTCTACTATTTTTGTCTCTATGACACATTTCTTTTCAAATACAGGCACATACACACACACACACAGAGTCAGACATCATCATGATTTGTTTTTATATACTGTGTTATTTTTGTATAATTTGTTTTGTTTATTATATCATAGGAGCCGATACTTATTGGAAGCATGATGAAATTTCAGTTATTTCTTTGTACTACTCTAAGGGAAATTATTTTTTCTGTCTCTTTATAAAATATTCTGGGCATAACACAACACTTTGCTTTCCACAGGGACTCACTGTATTAATCAACATTTTTATAATTTAAAACACTGTAATATATTCCCAGAAAGCTCTGTTGCATTTGCTGACCCTTTTGTTTTTTAAGAGTAAATAAAGACAGATCATTTTCCTCCCTACCTTTTAACAAAGTCATAATGAGAAATACCCAATAGAAACATTAAGTGGTATGAGTTTGATGCTTTCTGTAGTTGCCAGAAATCAGTCCCATTATTTTATAACCATAATAAATGCCTATTAAGATCACATTTTAAAAGTTAAGAACATTGTCCTGTTCTTCCTTTTCCCCCTAAGTTAGGAACAGGACAATGAGACTGTCTCTCAAAGCCTATAATGGTTTTGCCATGAAATGCTTAAATATAGTTAATTGTTTCAATGAAAGGCAAACTCAGGGGAAAATGTCTCTGAAAATTTATGTTTTATTTTCAAGTTAGGAAAACAAATGAAGAAACAATCTTTAGGCTTCTTTTGTATGCTTTCTGCCCCTGAACTGTCATTAAATTAATTGTAAATTACCACATGTACACATATATGCATATGTGCAAATATTACAAAGCTATATCTACCAGTATATATGTAAAGATGTGATTTTGTATATGTCAGAAATAGAAGCATGATAGTGTGTTTAATGCATAGGCTACCAACTCTGAATATCATGCTGAGATGTAGTTGGACTATTTATATTTTAGGCTTAGATTTAGTGTACTGCAGTATTTGTGAAACATTTTAGAGAATGATTTTTTTTCTAGTTTTTCCCCACTTCAGCTTAGTCCCTAGAGGATTACTTAACAATAGTAGTTTGTTTTTTTTCACCCAGATCAACCTAATACATTTTTTTTCTGGAGAAAATTGGAAATATAAAGTGTAAATAAGCTAAAAAATACATATTTTATTTTTCACTGATAATGTAAAAAGAAATCCATGATTCTGGCAGAGTTGAATAAATAGAGCAAATGATTATCTTTTCCTAGGTTTAAAAGGACTGTAATCTTTACAAAGTAATATTTTTTATTATATCATAGGAGCCGATACTTATTGGAAGCATGATGAAATTTCAGTTATTTCTTTGTACTACTCTAAGGGAAATTATTTTTTCTGTCTCTTTATAAAATATTCTGGGCATAACACAACACTTTGCTTTCCACAGGGACTCACTGTATTAATCAACATTTTTATAATTTAAAACACTGTAATATATTCCCAGAAAGCTCTGTTGCATTTGCTGACCCTTTTGTTTTTTAAGAGTAAATAAAGACAGATCATTTTCCTCCCTACCTTTTAACAAAGTCATAATGAGAAATACCCAATAGAAACATTAAGTGGTATGAGTTTGATGCTTTCTGTAGTTGCCAGAAATCAGTCCCATTATTTTATAACCATAATAAATGCCTATTAAGATCACATTTTAAAAGTTAAGAACATTGTCCTGTTCTTCCTTTTCCCCCTAAGTTAGGAACAGGACAATGAGACTGTCTCTCAAAGCCTATAATGGTTTTGCCATGAAATGCTTAAATATAGTTAATTGTTTCAATGAAAGGCAAACTCAGGGGAAAATGTCTCTGAAAATTTATGTTTTATTTTCAAGTTAGGAAAACAAATGAAGAAACAATCTTTAGGCTTCTTTTGTATGCTTTCTGCCCCTGAACTGTCATTAAATTAATTGTAAATTACCACATGTACACATATATGCATATGTGCAAATATTACAAAGCTATATCTACCAGTATATATGTAAAGATGTGATTTTGTATATGTCAGAAATAGAAGCATGATAGTGTGTTTAATGCATAGGCTACCAACTCTGAATATCATGCTGAGATGTAGTTGGACTATTTATATTTTAGGCTTAGATTTAGTGTACTGCAGTATTTGTGAAACATTTTAGAGAATGATTTTTTTTCTAGTTTTTCCCCACTTCAGCTTAGTCCCTAGAGGATTACTTAACAATAGTAGTTTGTTTTTTTTCACCCAGATCAACCTAATACATTTTTTTTCTGGAGAAAATTGGAAATATAAAGTGTAAATAAGCTAAAAAATACATATTTTATTTTTCACTGATAATGTAAAAAGAAATCCATGATTCTGGCAGAGTTGAATAAATAGAGCAAATGATTATCTTTTCCTAGGTTTAAAAGGACTGTAATCTTTTACAAAGTAATTAATTTTAAGGTTTTATGGTGTCATCTATTTGTCATTGTTTTGTGTATTTAAGTTAAAGGTAATATATTCAAAGAGATACCACATTATATTATTACATGTCTTGACACAGAAAACTACATGTACCACTTTACAATTCCAGAGGTTGCCTTGTGATAATGGTTCTATGTGAAATTTTCTATCATCTGTTCACCGCAAAACCCTGCAGCTGTTCCATTGTTCCAGGAAAGTCCCATGAGCAGTATTTGTCTTTTGCCCCCAAATATGTGAATAACAGCTGAACTGTTTTAGTTGGCGTTCTGCATGTACTGCACATAGTTTTGATGAAAGAATGCATTTCCTGTAGCATAAACAACAATTTGAGCATAATTATAGCTTATTTGTCTCTAATGTATTAATGAGCTTCAAAGGAATCTGCCTGCCAGTGCAGGAGGCACAGGAGACTCAGGTTTGATCCCTGGATCAGAAAGATCCCCTGGAGAAGGAAATGGCAACCCACTCCTGTTTTCTTTCCTGAAGAATCCCACAAACAGAGGAACCTGATGGGCTACAGTCCATGAAGTTGCAAAGAGTCGAACATGACTGACCAATATAATAATAAATGATAACCAAATTGAAGTGTTTGGATTCACACCAAAATCCTCCCTGTGATCTTTCAGGGTTGACTGTAGAGAATTACAAAGGTTTTTTCTGACACGCTTCACACGGAAAATGCCCTATTTCTACCAAAAATGGTGCCTCAGATTATGCCTGTGTTCTCTGAAGAGAGTTGGACTTAGGTCCACCTTGCTGGCCAGTCTCTTAGGCAGTTGCATGCTAATTCTTACATCTCCACTCAAGGAGGCTTCTGCTGAGATATTTGTATAAAGGGAGAATAAGGGAACTCAAGACAATTATTTTCCATTCCTACTCATAGTTCTTCACCTTGCCCATGGGTCCATAAAAATGCAAGGACCTTTTGTTTAGAACTCCCTCAGCCATAAGACCATGCCTTCACCCCATCTGTTTTGATACATTTATTGATTCATACCCAGCACTCTTCTATGGCGAAGAATGGAACACTGGGGGAGTTAGTCATTTTGGCTTGTTGTCTTAATCACTACTCTGACACCTGCCACCCAGGTGAGCTCTCTCAAGTTCAGCCCAGCTTCTGACATGTTTTCTTTACAAAGTAATTAATTTTAAGGTTTTATGGTGTCATCTATTTGTCATTGTTTTGTGTAAAGTTAAAGGTAATATATTCAAAGAGATACCACATTATATTATTACATGTCTTGACACAGAAAACTACATGTACCACTTTACAATTCCAGAGGTTGCCTTGTGATAATGGTTCTATGTGAAATTTTCTATCATCTGTTCACCGCAAAACCCTGCAGCTGTTCCATTGTTCCAGGAAAGTCCCATGAGCAGTATTTGTCTTTTGCCCCCAAATATGTGAATAACAGCTGAACTGTTTTAGTTGGCGTTCTGCATGTACTGCACATAGTTTTGATGAAAGAATGCATTTCCTGTAGCATAAACAACAATTTGAGCATAATTATAGCTTATTTGTCTCTAATGTATTAATGAGCTTCAAAGGAATCTGCCTGCCAGTGCAGGAGGCACAGGAGACTCAGGTTTGATCCCTGGATCAGAAAGATCCCCTGGAGAAGGAAATGGCAACCCACTCCTGTTTTCTTTCCTGAAGAATCCCACAAACAGAGGAACCTGATGGGCTACAGTCCATGAAGTTGCAAAGAGTCGAACATGACTGACCAATATAATAATAAATGATAACCAAATTGAAGTGTTTGGATTCACACCAAAATCCTCCCTGTGATCTTTCAGGGTTGACTGTAGAGAATTACAAAGGTTTTTTCTGACACGCTTCACACGGAAAATGCCCTATTTCTACCAAAAATGGTGCCTCAGATTATGCCTGTGTTCTCTGAAGAGAGTTGGACTTAGGTCCACCTTGCTGGCCAGTCTCTTAGGCAGTTGCATGCTAATTCTTACATCTCCACTCAAGGAGGCTTCTGCTGAGATATTTGTATAAAGGGAGAATAAGGGAACTCAAGACAATTATTTTCCATTCCTACTCATAGTTCTTCACCTTGCCCATGGGTCCATAAAAATGCAAGGACCTTTTGTTTAGAACTCCCTCAGCCATAAGACCATGCCTTCACCCCATCTGTTTTGATACATTTATTGATTCATACCCAGCACTCTTCTATGGCGAAGAATGGAACACTGGGGGAGTTAGTCATTTTGGCTTGTTGTCTTAATCACTACTCTGACACCTGCCACCCAGGTGAGCTCTCTCAAGTTCAGCCCAGCTTCTGACATGTTTTTCTCTGTCTATTTACATGTAAAAGAATAATTTAATAAACCTAGAATGCAAAAGTTCTCAGGCTTCTTCATACAGGCAAAAAAATAGTATCATTCCTAAGTGAAACCTTGAGCCCAGATTTTCACAAGTAAATTAGGCCAGATTTATCAATTCTCTTAGAAGGTTGCTCCCAGGCTTAGATTTTGTGTATTGAAAAGGTCAAGAAAATTAAACTGATTTCAAAATTAAATCATAACCCATGAGAGAAAGTTGAATCTACTATAGCAAAATTTCCAAATCGCAGTTAGTTGAATCATCTCAGGCAGGATGCTGTCCATTTCATCAACAAAACAAAGACTTATAAATAACATCTCATGAAATTAACTTAAATTTTAAAACACACAGGCTGTAAAATGTTATTTTCATATTGCCTGTGTATGATTATTTCCTCTTCTCTGTATTCTTCATTCACCTATGGAGTTCATTAAATAAATGATTGTTGAGCTCTTTCTATTTACCAGATGTTGAAAAAAGCATCATGCTTACAAAGATACATTCATCTTTGTAGCAGACAAAACACAAACACACCATTTCAATAAAAATTAATTTAGTAATGAGTATGCATAGATTCACCTAATCTAACACTATTTGAACTTTTATCATATGGAGAGCATGGCAACCCACTCCAGTATTATTGCCTGGAGAATCCCCTTGGACAGAAGAGCCTGGCAGGCTACAGTCCATAGGGTCACAAAGAGTCAGACACAACTGAAGTGACTTAGCACACGCAGACATATGTATTACATTGTGCAACATACCCTGGGAAATGTACCTGATAGATAGCAGCAACATATTTTCCTTTAGAAAAGAAAAAATTAAAGTAGAGGGTCCAGTTCCGTATATAGAAAAGTAGCTTGTATTAGATGTACCTCTCATCCAAAAGGAATAACAAAAATGCAAACAATATGAAAACATTTCTGACATATCTGTAAACAACAAAACTCTGTAAAAGTGAAATAAAAATTGAAAAAAAAACCCATTTCTTTTAAGGGACTGAAGAGCAACTAAAGTCAGAATCATGGTGAAGAATGAAACAGACTAGGCACAAAGGTTGAATAATGTCCTCCCCAAATTCATCTTTCCAGAATAAGAGAATAGTCTTTATTTGAAAATATATCATAGCATTAATCACCATATAGATATTCATAAACTTCTTTTATAATCACACACATGTGTCTTGACCCTATCTGCTTCCATAACCCCTGGGAAGTCCTGGATTTTTAATAATCTTCAAGTATACTTTAACATATCCCCAATCTAAATAAACAATGGAATGAAGATTTTGAAGATATCCATTGTATGAAGCAAAGAGTAGACTTCTGTGTTCCTTCAATTCATATTTCAGAAACAAGTATTATTCCTATTTGGAAAACTGGGAATTTCCTGGCCCACCAGTGGCCATTTAGTGAAAGCATTTGAGGGCTTTCATAATGGAGGGCCCAGCTTCAATATGTGGTCAGGGAACTAAAATGCTGCAAGTCATGTGACCTCCCCACCCCACAAATAATATACATTTTCATAATTTTTGCCTGTGTATGATTATTTCCTCTTCTCTGTATTCTTCATTCACCTATGGAGTTCATTAAATAAATGATTGTTGAGCTCTTTCTATTTACCAGATGTTGAAAAAAGCATCATGCTTACAAAGATACATTCATCTTTGTAGCAGACAAAACACAAACACACCATTTCAATAAAAATTAATTTAGTAATGAGTATGCATAGATTCACCTAATCTAACACTATTTGAACTTTTATCATATGGAGAGCATGGCAACCCACTCCAGTATTATTGCCTGGAGAATCCCCTTGGACAGAAGAGCCTGGCAGGCTACAGTCCATAGGGTCACAAAGAGTCAGACACAACTGAAGTGACTTAGCACACGCAGACATATGTATTACATTGTGCAACATACCCTGGGAAATGTACCTGATAGATAGCAGCAACATATTTTCCTTTAGAAAAGAAAAAATTAAAGTAGAGGGTCCAGTTCCGTATATAGAAAAGTAGCTTGTATTAGATGTACCTCTCATCCAAAAGGAATAACAAAAATGCAAACAATATGAAAACATTTCTGACATATCTGTAAACAACAAAACTCTGTAAAAGTGAAATAAAAATTGAAAAAAAAACCCATTTCTTTTAAGGGACTGAAGAGCAACTAAAGTCAGAATCATGGTGAAGAATGAAACAGACTAGGCACAAAGGTTGAATAATGTCCTCCCCAAATTCATCTTTCCAGAATAAGAGAATAGTCTTTATTTGAAAATATATCATAGCATTAATCACCATATAGATATTCATAAACTTCTTTTATAATCACACACATGTGTCTTGACCCTATCTGCTTCCATAACCCCTGGGAAGTCCTGGATTTTTAATAATCTTCAAGTATACTTTAACATATCCCCAATCTAAATAAACAATGGAATGAAGATTTTGAAGATATCCATTGTATGAAGCAAAGAGTAGACTTCTGTGTTCCTTCAATTCATATTTCAGAAACAAGTATTATTCCTATTTGGAAAACTGGGAATTTCCTGGCCCACCAGTGGCCATTTAGTGAAAGCATTTGAGGGCTTTCATAATGGAGGGCCCAGCTTCAATATGTGGTCAGGGAACTAAAATGCTGCAAGTCATGTGACCTCCCCCACCCCCACAAATAATATACATTTTCTGAAAGAAAACACAGCACTGTGATCAAATTATTTACATATAATCTAAAAGTTATGCTGCTTTGTTCTTAAGTCATAATCAGGTGATATATCCAGAAATATCCTTTTATGATATTCATTGACAAGTTATATATAAGAATAAAAAAAAAGGGAAAATTCCAAGTGCCTATAAATAGAAGGTCAGACAAGCTATGTTTTTGAAGAGTGTGTAACTTGCATAATAATAATATTAATAAAATAACCTGAACAATTTTTTCTTAATTTTAGCCTCTTTTATTAATTTATTATTATTATTATTTATTTGTTTTCATCCACATTTCTTTGGCCTGGGTGGGCCTCCCATTGCAGTGACCTCTCTCCTTGCAGAGTACCTGCTCTGGGCGCATGTGCTTCAGAGAGCTGGCTTCTAATTGGGCACACCAGTCCAGCCACTCCCCGGCATGCAGGATCTTCCCAGGCCAGGAATCGAACCCGTGCCCCTTGCACTGCAAGGCAGACTCTTTACCCACTGGACCACTAGGGAAGCCCCAAATATTATTTTAAAGTATAATGAGCTGGTTTTGAATCATTGCTCAACCACTTATTAATATGTTGATGGATAATTTCTGTAAACTTCAATTTTATTTTCTTTGGTAGTTGAGTAGTACTAATGGGTCTTAGGAGTTCTTTTCTATTAATTAAATTTGTAAAGCATTTAATGTGGTTTCTGATATATATTAACTGTACATTGCATGTTGCTTGTTATTATCTACTCTCTTCAAAAGATAATAATGTTTTACTAGACTGTATGGTGGTATAATCTGAGAGAGAGAGATAGTACAGAGATAATAATGACATATACTAAAAAATAACTATGGTTAACTTTAGGCTATGGATTTAACTAGTGCAACATTAATTTTTTAAAAATTGTATATATTTTCCAAGGCTTTTGAAAGCTTATCTATTTACTTTATAATTAGAATAAAACTTTATTTAAAAATAACTTAGGTACTGTGTGCTGTCTAGGAGGGGGATTTGATGTAATTATAATAAGGTTACATGTGATGAAAACAAACACTTTGTCTACTGTTCATCCAAGTAAAGAAAGGTAAGAGTTTACAAGCTCTTTCATATATAAAAGACTTCTTAAAACTTTGAAGGCAGAGACTTTTCAACTGGGATACTTACTGAATGTCAAAGAGAAAGTCACAGTTAATAAACATCTTTCCTAAAGTCTCTTTTGTGAATTTCAACAAAGTTACTGAACTTCTTTTTTATCATTCACAAAGAGAGGAAGAAAATAGAAAAAAAAAATGTTATATATTCTATATAAGTCTCCGCCTTGAGAAATTATGAATAAGTTTGTTCCAGTTCTGTGTAGAGACAGATTGTCATACAAATAATGTGCTGTCTACGAAGAAACACTTTTTAAATATTTATGTTGTCATTTTATAAAGATTAATCTTACAATCTTCATGATGAGTTATGACTGTTTTCTGTCAGAGATCAGATCTTGTCATACAAATTCAAATGTGCTTCAGAGAGCTGGCTTCTAATTGGGCACACCAGTCCAGCCACTCCCCGGCATGCAGGATCTTCCCAGGCCAGGAATCGAACCCGTGCCCCTTGCACTGCAAGGCAGACTCTTTACCCACTGGACCACTAGGGAAGCCCCAAATATTATTTTAAAGTATAATGAGCTGGTTTTGAATCATTGCTCAACCACTTATTAATATGTTGATGGATAATTTCTGTAAACTTCAATTTTATTTTCTTTGGTAGTTGAGTAGTACTAATGGGTCTTAGGAGTTCTTTTCTATTAATTAAATTTGTAAAGCATTTAATGTGGTTTCTGATATATATTAACTGTACATTGCATGTTGCTTGTTATTATCTACTCTCTTCAAAAGATAATAATGTTTTACTAGACTGTATGGTGGTATAATCTGAGAGAGAGAGATAGTACAGAGATAATAATGACATATACTAAAAAATAACTATGGTTAACTTTAGGCTATGGATTTAACTAGTGCAACATTAATTTTTTAAAAATTGTATATATTTTCCAAGGCTTTTGAAAGCTTATCTATTTACTTTATAATTAGAATAAAACTTTATTTAAAAATAACTTAGGTACTGTGTGCTGTCTAGGAGGGGGGTTTGATGTAATTATAATAAGGTTACATGTGATGAAAACAAACACTTTGTCTACTGTTCATCCAAGTAAAGAAAGGTAAGAGTTTACAAGCTCTTTCATATATAAAAGACTTCTTAAAACTTTGAAGGCAGAGACTTTTCAACTGGGATACTTACTGAATGTCAAAGAGAAAGTCACAGTTAATAAACATCTTTCCTAAAGTCTCTTTTGTGAATTTCAACAAAGTTACTGAACTTCTTTTTTATCATTCACAAAGAGAGGAAGAAAATAGAAAAAAAAAATGTTATATATTCTATATAAGTCTCCGCCTTGAGAAATTATGAATAAGTTTGTTCCAGTTCTGTGTAGAGACAGATTGTCATACAAATAATGTGCTGTCTACGAAGAAACACTTTTTAAATATTTATGTTTTCATTTTATAAAAATTAATCTTAGAATCTTCATAATTAGTTATGACTCCAGAGATCCCTTCCATTCTTCCCTAATTATTAGTTCATTTGACAGTTTGCTTGGAATCAGAAATTTCTAAGTGTAGAACACTGGATATCCAAATGTATCAAAGAGACAACTGAACAGAAGATAATAGTGTTCCAATGTACTGATTAAACAACGGTTGAAATTCAGTTTTATTTCTTGAACTGAGCCTAGAGATTGTTTGAGTGGGAAAACAAGAACAACAAATGTAAAGATATTATAATTAAACAAAGTAATGTTGATAATTACGTTAAAAGTCAGAATTAATCCATCAAAATTAAGAACCATGACCCCAAGATCACTTGAATATTAAGGGAGCAAAATGTAAAAATAGAACAGTGGAAAAGATATACCATGCTAACACCAAAGAAAAAGCTGCAGTAGCAATATCAGTATTGAAAATCTCGACTTTAGACAAAGAATATTAAAAAACAATATATGACATCATGATGAAGGGGTCAATTCATCAGGAAACATAGCGCTCTTATATGTGTGTGTACCTGACAAAAGAACTTCAGGAAAGAAGAAAAAATGTGGTAGAATCTAAGGAAAAATAATAATAATAAAAAAAACAGCTATAACTATAGTGTACACTTATCTCTCAGAAACTGATAAATCCAATGAACAGAAAAGCATTCTATTTTTGTCAGATGTTCAAACTTTTAATTCTTTTAAAACCCTATAAAATAAATTCAAACTGCCCAGATATGTACAAATTTTTGCTTTTGGATAATCTATAAAATTTATATGGTTTAAATAATTTAGAAAATCTGACCCAGTACTGTAAAACAGATTTTCTCAACATAAAGTAATAGTAATTTACATTTGATAGTTATATTTTATTTTCTTGGCTTATTTGTGCATGTTGCTATGGGCAGACACATAAAGGAACTTCTTTTATTTTAGAGTTATCTTCAGTTTTAGTATTCATTTCATCAACTAGTCCTGATATTTTCCCCTTACAAATCTTTCAATATGGGGGCATAGCATGTAAGTTCAGAATCAGCTTTGATATTATTCTTTCTACTAAGTCACAAGTTAGAAAGACAACATGGTTTGTTCTTTTCCAGGAACAGATATTCAAAAAAACCTATTCAGTTTACTTGAAGGAAATGAACTAGTGCTTTGAGGAATTCACACAAATTAACAGTCTAAAACATGAGGAATTTTTCATCCAGTATCATGTCCATTGCATTTCTCTTATTAACCTTAACATGTAGAAACAAATTGATGCAGACATCTGAAGGAAATTCAGCAGAGAAATGGACCCATTGAAAGAATAAAAGTCAACCATGAACAAAGAAATTTTACCTCCATATAAGACTGTCGTGCCACTGAAAGAAGTATTTCCCTTTTCAGGCTGACCTTATAGAGTAAGGATTTCATTTTTATGGTCAAAATTAATTTTGTCTCAATAAACCAATGGTTATGACTTAACAGTGAGGACAGGTAAAAGGGAGGGAAAGATAGGAATACAGTATAAAAGATACAAACCACTATATATAAAGTAAATAATAAAGCTAATAGAGCATGGGAAAATATAGCCATTATTAAATAATATTTTTAAATAAAATATAATCTATAAAATATTGAATCAGTATTTGGTATAACAAAAACTAATATAATATTACGTCAACTCTACTTCAGTTCTTAATTAAAAATAAAGTGTGCAGCATTCTTTTTGTCTCTTTTCGTGATGCTCCTTCCCTTAGTTTCTGTTATCCACTTCAGCATCAGCAAAGTTTAATTTATGCTTCACTGCATTCACCACTCTGGTAGCTAATTTAGTTTTAATTAATTTGCACCATACTTGTTGTCTACTTCTATTTTTAGCCCTAAGATTCTCCATGTTGCTTTTTACTGCTCCATATTTTTGTCAACCAATTTCATTTTTAATGTATGTTTTATATTTTGGTCTTTTTATAGGTCAGAACAGCATTATTGACCTTTGTATTATTTATATACATCAGTCAAAAATAGCAGAAGGCAACTTATTTTGTAGTGTTGTTTAGAAATGTAATTATCTTGATCAGTTCTCTTTGAGCCGACACGCTGTTCTAGCAGTGTCTTCCATGCTGATTCTCCCTTAAGCCGGCCGGCTGTACTGGCAGTGACTCTCCCTTCCCCGACTCTAATAAACTTTACTTTCCTCTCAAAAAAAAAAAAAAAAAAAAAAAAAATAATTATCTTATTTAAGAACTCATCTTGAGATATTTCAACATGAAATTTATATATGCTTAAGGCTAGAGCTTAATGTTTTATATATGTGTACATTGTGAAAAGATCATCTCAATCATATTCAGTAATTAACTCATCGCCTCCATACAGTTCCCATTATACGCATGTTGAGATTTAACTGAAGATTTATTCTCTTAGCAAATATCAGTGTGTAATACAGTATTGTTAACTATCATCATCATGCTGTATAATATTAGATCTCCAGAACTCATTCATTGTTCATAACTGAAACTTTCTGCGATTTCCCTTACCCTCTTTCTTCAACCCACCCCTAGCAAGCAGCATCTACTCTCTGAGTCTATGTGTTTTATCATTTTAGATTCCACATATGAAATAATTTGTCCTTCTGTGACTGACTTATTTCACTTATCATAATGTCCTACAGTTTCATTCAAGTTGTCATAAATGGCAAGATTTTCTTCTTTTTATGGACAGATAATATTCCCTTACATTTATGCATTATGATTTCTATTTTCATTTATTTGTTGACAGACCCTTAGGTTGCTTCCATATCTTGGCCATTATTAAATAATGCTACAGTGAATATGAGAGTGAAGTTATCTCTTTAGAGACAGATTTTATTTCCTCTGGATATATATCCACAAGTGGGATTGCTGGATTATATTACAGTTCTGTATGTAATTTTTTGAGGAACCTTCATAGTTTTATAAAGTGATTGTGTCAAATTATATTCCCATCAACAGTGTATCAGGGTTCCTATTTCTGCAAATTCTCACCAACACTTATTGTCTTTTTATTTTTAATAATAGCCATTCTATCAAGCATGAGATGATATTTCACTATGACTTGCACTTCCCTGATTTGATTTGATTTCCCTGGAGATTTTGAGTACTTTCGCACATATCTGTTGGCCATATGTATGTCTTTGTAGTGTTGTTTAGAAATGTAATTATCTTGATCAGTTCTCTTTGAGCCGACACGCTGTTCTAGCAGTGTCTTCCATGCTGATTCTCCCTTAAGCCGGCCGGCTGTACTGGCAGTGACTCTCCCTTCCCCGACTCTAATAAACTTTACTTTCCTCTCAAAAAAAAAAAAAAAAAAAAAAAAAATAATTATCTTATTTAAGAACTCATCTTGAGATATTTCAACATGAAATTTATATATGCTTAAGGCTAGAGCTTAATGTTTTATATATGTGTACATTGTGAAAAGATCATCTCAATCATATTCAGTAATTAACTCATCGCCTCCATACAGTTCCCATTATACGCATGTTGAGATTTAACTGAAGATTTATTCTCTTAGCAAATATCAGTGTGTAATACAGTATTGTTAACTATCATCATCATGCTGTATAATATTAGATCTCCAGAACTCATTCATTGTTCATAACTGAAACTTTCTGCGATTTCCCTTACCCTCTTTCTTCAACCCACCCCTAGCAAGCAGCATCTACTCTCTGAGTCTATGTGTTTTATCATTTTAGATTCCACATATGAAATAATTTGTCCTTCTGTGACTGACTTATTTCACTTATCATAATGTCCTACAGTTTCATTCAAGTTGTCATAAATGGCAAGATTTTCTTCTTTTTATGGACAGATAATATTCCCTTACATTTATGCATTATGATTTCTATTTTCATTTATTTGTTGACAGACCCTTAGGTTGCTTCCATATCTTGGCCATTATTAAATAATGCTACAGTGAATATGAGAGTGAAGTTATCTCTTTAGAGACAGATTTTATTTCCTCTGGATATATATCCACAAGTGGGATTGCTGGATTATATTACAGTTCTGTATGTAATTTTTTGAGGAACCTTCATAGTTTTATAAAGTGATTGTGTCAAATTATATTCCCATCAACAGTGTATCAGGGTTCCTATTTCTGCAAATTCTCACCAACACTTATTGTCTTTTTATTTTTAATAATAGCCATTCTATCAAGCATGAGATGATATTTCACTATGACTTGCACTTCCCTGATTTGATTTGATTTCCCTGGAGATTTTGAGTACTTTCGCACATATCTGTTGGCCATATGTATGTCTTTGAAGAAATGTCTGTTCAAATTCCCAAATTTCTAATTAGGTTTTTATATTTTGTAGGAATTCCTTCTATATTTTGGATATTAGCCCCTTATGAAATATCTGGGTTGCAAATATTTTCTCTCCTACTGTGGATTGACTTTAATTTTGTTAAGTGTTTATTTTGTTGTGCATAAATTTTTTAGATGTAATCTAATGTGTTTTTATTGTTTCTTTTTTTTTTTTTCCCTTTTGTTGTTGGGCTTTTGGTGACACTTCCAAAAACTATTACTCACAGCCAGTGTCATGAGGCTTAGTCCCTTTATTTTCTTTAGTATACAGTATCAAGTTTTATGTTTATCTTTCATCCATTTTGAGTTGACTTTTGTGTATGATGTGAGATAATGGCCTAATTTTACATTTTATGTATGAGATATCCAGTTTCCTTAACATCAGTTAATGAAGAAACATGCAACAGTGTGTCCTCAGTAACCTTGTTGAAGATCAGCTGACCATAAATATGTAGGCTTATTTCTAGATTCTCTAATCTTTCCCACTGATGTAAATAACTGTTTTATGCCAGATTTTGCATTGTTTTGATTAATTACATTTGTAATATATTTTGAAATCAGAGAATATGATGCCTCCAGCTTTAGTCTTATGAAAATTTGCTTTGACTCTTCAGGTTCTTTATTGTTTCATATAAAATTTAGATAGCTTTGTTCTATTTCTGTAAGGAATGCCATTAGGCTATTGATAGGAATTTCATTGAATCTGTAGGTCACTGTAGGTGGTATGGGTATTTTAACAATATTAATTTTTTCAATCACTGAACATAGGATGTTTTCCATTTATTTCTCTTCTATAACTTCCTTCATTGTTGTATAGTTTTTGGTGTAGAGAGGTTACTTTTAAAATAATTCCCATCAACAGTGTATCAGGGTTTTCCTTTTTTTTTCTTTTGGCAAAATTCTCCCCAACACTTATTGTCTTTTTATTTTTAATAATAGCCATTCTATCAAGCATGAGATGATATTTCACTATGACTTGCACTTCCCTGATTTGATTTGATTTCCCTGGAGATTTTGAGTACTTTCGCACATATCTGTTGGCCATATGTATGTCTTTGAAGAAATGTCTGTTCAAATTCCCAAATTTCTAATTAGGTTTTTATATTTTGTAGGAATTCCTTCTATATTTTGGATATTAGCCCCTTATGAAATATCTGGGTTGCAAATATTTTCTCTCCTACTGTGGATTGACTTTAATTTTGTTAAGTGTTTATTTTGTTGTGCATAAATTTTTTAGATGTAATCTAATGTGTTTTTATTGTTTCTTTTTTTTTTTTTCCCTTTTGTTGTTGGGCTTTTGGTGACACTTCCAAAAACTATTACTCACAGCCAGTGTCATGAGGCTTAGTCCCTTTATTTTCTTTAGTATACAGTATCAAGTTTTATGTTTATCTTTCATCCATTTTGAGTTGACTTTTGTGTATGATGTGAGATAATGGCCTAATTTTACATTTTATGTATGAGATATCCAGTTTCCTTAACATCAGTTAATGAAGAAACATGCAACAGTGTGTCCTCAGTAACCTTGTTGAAGATCAGCTGACCATAAATATGTAGGCTTATTTCTAGATTCTCTAATCTTTCCCACTGATGTAAATAACTGTTTTATGCCAGATTTTGCATTGTTTTGATTAATTACATTTGTAATATATTTTGAAATCAGAGAATATGATGCCTCCAGCTTTAGTCTTATGAAAATTTGCTTTGACTCTTCAGGTTCTTTATTGTTTCATATAAAATTTAGATAGCTTTGTTCTATTTCTGTAAGGAATGCCATTAGGCTATTGATAGGAATTTCATTGAATCTGTAGGTCACTGTAGGTGGTATGGGTATTTTAACAATATTAATTTTTTCAATCACTGAACATAGGATGTTTTCCATTTATTTCTCTTCTATAACTTCCTTCATTGTTGTATAGTTTTTGGTGTAGAGAGGTTACTTTTAAAATGAACATGCGGGCTTCCCTGGTGGTCCACTGGGTAAAGACACTGCCGTGCAGTGCAAGGGACACCGGTTCGATCCCTGGCCTGGGAAGATCCCACGTGCTACGGAGTGGCTGGATGAATGTGTCCAACTACTGAGCCAGAGCTCTGGAGCACAGATGCCCACAGCCAGTATTCTGCAGTGATGGGAGGCCCACACAGGACAAAGAACAAAGATGGATGAATATAAATAAAAATGAAAGACCAATAGAAATGCCCAAAACAAAAATAAAATAAAATGCACATGGAAAACTCACCAAAATAACCATGTATTGGGGCATGTGCTCAGTTGTGGCCAACTCTTTGCAAGCCCATGGACTGTAGCCTGCCAGGCCCTCTGCCCATAGAATTTTCCAGCAAGAATACTGCAGTGGGTTGACATTTCCTTTCCAGGTATTGGGGCATAAATACAGTATTAATATTATAGATGTTAAATCAATTAGGATATACAAAAGTTAAACTTTATCAACAAACTACATAATTTAGTTTTATGAACTTCAAATCACAATAACAGAATGTGCATTCTTTTCCAGTTCGTATGGTAAAGAAACTATATGATATTACATGATAAGCATCTTGATACATTTAAATGGATTGAACTCACACAAATAAAATAAGCTTAAATTGAATAAAAGAATGATACATGAAAATCACCAAATATATGGAAGTTTAAAAGCATGATTTTTAATAACTAAAGGTTGATAAGATATTGGAAGATGAATTAGAAAATAATTTGAAATAAATGAAAATTAATACAAATTTTATTCAGATTTATGGAATACAACTAAAGTAGTGCATAGATGAAATTTTATAGGATTACATCTTATATAAGAGAAAACCTGGAATAAATTATATAAACTTGTAGCTTAATGTCTAAAGAAATTTTGGAAAATGCTAGATTAAAAAATTGAAGAGGAGAGCTTTGCTGGTGGTCCAGTGGGTAAGGACACCACCTTGCAGTGCAAGGGACGCTGGTTCTATTCCTGGCCTGGGAAGATCCCACGTGCCACAGAGTGGCTGGACCGATGTGTTCAACTACAGAACAGGAGCTCTGGAGTGCATGCACCCAGAGCCGGTGCTCTGCAACAAGAGAGGCCACTGCAATGGGAGACCCACACAGGCCAAAAAACAAAGATAAATACATGAAAGATCAAAAGAAGTGGCCAAAAAAATAAATAAATAATTGAAGAGGAAAAATTTTATCATTACTATCTCATCATCACTATAGACATTAAAAGGATAATTGGGAAATATTAAAAACATCTTTATATCAGTAAGTACAGCAACCTAGATGAACTAAATAAAATTCCTGAAAAATTGCAAATCATATTCACTGGCCCAAGAAGAAACAGATATCCTGAGTAGTTTTAAATCTTAACAAAGAAATTAATAACTAAATATTTTACACAAATAAAAATCCAAGACCTAATGGCTTCTCTAGGGAATTCTGTCAAACATTTAAAAAATAAAGTATACCAATCTTGCCCAGATTTTTCATAAGATAGAGAAGAAAAAAGATCTCCCCTATATTTTCAGTGAGGCCAACATTATACAATCAGAAGAAAACATAAAAGACAACAGGAAACATATAAACAGAATATTTTAAACATAATACTAGCTAATGAAATTTAGTCATATAAGAAAATTATAATATACCAAGTAGGGTTCATTTTAGAAAGGGAAAAGCATAACAGAAAAAAGAAAAATTTAAGAAACAGAACTAGTGATTGCTAGGGGCTAGACATTGGGAAATGGGGAGACTTTGTTTCATGGGTGGAAAGTTTCTTTTATTCAGATAAGTAAGTTCTAGATATGTGCTATATAACAGACTGCCTATAGTTATCCATATCTTATGCACATGTGCTAAGTCATTTCAGTCATGTCTGACTCTTTGCGACCCCATGAACTGTAGCCTTCTAGACTCCTCTGTCCATGGGATTCTCAAGCAAGAATACTGGAGTGAGATAGATGTCTATTTAGGTCTTTTTCCCACATTTTGATTAGGTTATTTGTGTTTTCTTAGTGTTGACTTGTATGAGCTGCTTGTATATTTTGGAAATTAATCCTTTGTCAGTTTCTCCCATTCTGAGGATTATCTTTTCACCTTGTTTATAGTTTCCTTTGTTGTGCAATTGATTTCAAGTTTAATTAGGTCCCATTTGTTTATTTCTGTTTTTACTACCACTACTCTAGGAGGCAGGTCATAGAAGATCTTGCTTTATGTCATTGAGTGTTCTGTCTGACTATGTTTTCCTCTAAGAGTTTCATAGTTTTGGGTCTTATATTTAGGTCTTTAATCCATTTTGAGTTTATCTTTGTGAATGGTTTTAGGTACTGTTCTAATTTCATTCTTATGCAAATAGCTGTCCAGTTTTCTCAGGACCATGTGTTGAAGAGACTGTCTTTGCTATGTTGTTTATTCCTGCCTCCTTTGTCAAAAATAAGGTACTCATATGTGTGTGGATTTATCTCTGGGCTCTCTACCTTGTTCCTTGGTCTGTATTTCTGATTTTGTGCCAGTGCCATACTGTCTTTATCACTGTAGCTTTGTAGTATATACATTTCTCCATATAAGACATACATATGGCTAATAAGCACATGAAAATATGCTCAACATTGTTCATTATTAGAGAAATGCAAATCAAAACTACAATGAGATATCAGCCTACACAACTCAGAATGGCCATCATGAAAAAATCTACAGATAATAAATGCTGGAGAGGGTGTAGAGAAAGGGAACCTTTTTGCACTGCTGGTGAGAAAACAGCAGTGACTGATACAGTCACTACAGGAGACAGTGTGGAGATTCCTGAAAAACTAGGAATATAACCACCATATGACCCAACAGTCTCATACTAAGCATACACCCTGAGGAAACTCAAACTGAAAAAGGCACATGTACCTCACTGTTCGTTGCAACACCATTTACAAACTAAAACATGGAAGCAACCTATATGTCCATTGACAGATAAATGGATAAAGAAGCCATGATACATATATACAATGAAATATTACTCAACCATAAAAAGGAAAGTGTCTGAGTCAGTGCTAATGAGGTGAATGAACCTAGAGCTTATTATATAGGGTGGAATATGTCAGAAAGAGAAAGGTATATATTGTGTACTAACACATGTGTATGAAATCTAGAAAAATGGTGCTGATGTTATTTTCAGGGGAGCAATGGAGGAACAGACATAGAGAACAGACTTATGAACACAAGGGTGGTGAAGGACAAGAGGGTGAAAAGTATTTAGAGAATAACACGGAAAGTTACATTACTATATGTAAAATAGAGAGCAATGGGAATTTGGTGTAAGATGCAGGGAACTCCAGCAGGGGCTGTGTACCAAACTGGAGGGTTGAGATGGGGAGGGAGACAAGAAGGAAATTCAAAAGAGGGGGGAAATACATATACCTATTCATGTTCTTTTTTTTCCTGTTTTAAACTTTTATTTTACTTTTAACTTTTACAGAGTCTTGTTGTTTACAGATATGTATGTTCTCAGATTAGTCATATGCCTATTCATGTTGATTTTGGGGAGAAAACAACAAAGTTCTGTAAACCAATTATCCTTCAATTAAAAAATTAATTAAAAAATGGAAAAAGAAAGAATACCAGAGTGGGTAATCATCCCTTTCCTCATTGGTATGCAGATTCTTGACCGCTCACGCCACCTGGGTAGACCTTTCAATGTTCTACTGAGTACTTAAAACACTTGTTAAGGTAGTTTTAATTTTGTGTTCTTACAGCACACACACAAACACACATACATGAACAACACGTATAAACAAATAAAAACTAAAGGAGCACTGGGAAAATTTTGGAGATGATGGATATTTTTTACCTTGATTAGTTATGGTTTTATACATTTATGTCTACACTCATCAAATTGTATTCATTAAATATGTACATATTTTCATAAATCAACTGTACTTCATAAAGCTGTCTTTTTATAAAAGGAAAAAGGAGAGAATGATGACTTATCGAAGTTATGTTTAAAAGTTAGAAAAAAATCCTGAGAAATTAAGTTGATAAATTCACAGAGATAAATTTCAAATCATTGAGTTGAATGCTTGGGCCTCAGAGATAGATATCTATACATGATAGATATACACAGTGAATGGTGTTGCTGGAAAAAGAAGGAAAACATACATACTATTGAATCAAGGGGATGCTCATATGATAGATACAATAATTAAACCAGCCTCATGAATATTACTGTGGATATATGCTCTGGAGTGTTATTTTATTTAAGAAGAATATTTTTGTCATCACAGGCTCTAAACATAAACAATTTTAAAAAAAAAAGGCTCTAACACAAGGGTGGTGAAGGACAAGAGGGTGAAAAGTATTTAGAGAATAACACGGAAAGTTACATTACTATATGTAAAATAGAGAGCAATGGGAATTTGGTGTAAGATGCAGGGAACTCCAGCAGGGGCTGTGTACCAAACTGGAGGGTTGAGATGGGGAGGGAGACAAGAAGGAAATTCAAAAGAGGGGGGAAATACATATACCTATTCATGTTCTTTTTTTTCCTGTTTTAAACTTTTATTTTACTTTTAACTTTTACAGAGTCTTGTTGTTTACAGATATGTATGTTCTCAGATTAGTCATATGCCTATTCATGTTGATTTTGGGAGAAAACAACAAAGTTCTGTAAACCAATTATCCTTCAATTAAAAAATTAATTAAAAAATGGAAAAAGAAAGAATACCAGAGTGGGTAATCATCCCTTTCCTCATTGGTATGCAGATTCTTGACCGCTCACGCCACCTGGGTAGACCTTTCAATGTTCTACTGAGTACTTAAAACACTTGTTAAGGTAGTTTTAATTTTGTGTTCTTACAGCACACACACAAACACACATACATGAACAACACGTATAAACAAATAAAAACTAAAGGAGCACTGGGAAAATTTTGGAGATGATGGATATTTTTTACCTTGATTAGTTATGGTTTTATACATTTATGTCTACACTCATCAAATTGTATTCATTAAATATGTACATATTTTCATAAATCAACTGTACTTCATAAAGCTGTCTTTTTATAAAAGGAAAAAGGAGAGAATGATGACTTATCGAAGTTATGTTTAAAAGTTAGAAAAAAATCCTGAGAAATTAAGTTGATAAATTCACAGAGATAAATTTCAAATCATTGAGTTGAATGCTTGGGCCTCAGAGATAGATATCTATACATGATAGATATACACAGTGAATGGTGTTGCTGGAAAAAGAAGGAAAACATACATACTATTGAATCAAGGGGATGCTCATATGATAGATACAATAATTAAACCAGCCTCATGAATATTACTGTGGATATATGCTCTGGAGTGTTATTTTATTTAAGAAGAATATTTTTGTCATCACAGGCTCTAAACATAAACATAATTTTCATTATAAAAGTATAATTAATAATGAATATGCAGAGCAGCAATGGAGGGATGGACATGGAGAACAGTCTTATGGACATTGGGGTGAGGGAGGGGAATATTCTATGGGACTAGGGGATCTCAAACAGGGGCTCTGTGGTGACCTGGAGGAGTGGGGTAGGGAGGGAGATTGGGAGGAGGTTCAAGGAGGGGACATGTGTACACCTATGGCAGATTCAGGTCTCTGTGTGGCAGTAAACAACAAAATCCTGTAGAAATAAAATAAAAAGTGTAATGAATGGATCTTGTCATATTAGTTTATATTTAAATTTCATAGTTCACTGGACCATTGTCCTAATATTTTTGTTGTAGTTGCTGTTTTGTTGCTCAGTCATGTCTGACTCTTTTGTGACCCCATGGACTGTAGCATGACAGGCTCCTCAGTTCATGGGATTCTCCAGGCAAGAATATTTGGAGTGAGTTGCCATTTCCTTCTTCAGGGCATCTTCCTGACCCAGATATCAAACCCATATCTCCTGCACTGGCAGGCATATTCTTTACTGCTGAGCCACCAGGGAAGCCCAGTTGTCCCAGTCACATTAAGCAGTTTTTCTTTTAATGAAAATCAGTTAGCTTAGATATCTATTGCAAAACTATTGTCTTGTTTTGCAATCCTCAGATTTTCTAGTTAAAATGTTTACTTTAAAAAATCAAAAGGAAAGTATTTGGTATAACTTTATTTAGTTAGTTAATGCATGATATTTACCTTTCAATCATTCCTTAAAGATACACGAATAGCAGAAATTAAATGATTGCAATGCATCTTCAGTTTCACTCTGTCTGTGCTATAATTATTAATAGACTAGCTGTCTGGAACATATTTAATAAGTTAATATCTTCTCCCCTGCAGACTGTCTTTGATGCATACTGCCTTCAAAAGAAAATGGTTACCATGTGTTTAATGAACTTCATTTTGGTGATCTTACACCTCCTTTATTAACAGATCTTTTCATGCTTTCATTTGTCCCTGTTAATCATAACTTTGGAACCACAAAAAGAATTGCAGAGTACCCTTTTATTTTTTGCTTGTTGTTTTGACATGGGTTATTAAGTCTGTCACTTAGACAGTGATAGAAATAACAACTATGAAGTTTATTGTATTCGAACGTCATTTTTTATATTACTTTCAGCAGTGTCTACTAAAGTCTGTCCAGTGTCTGTTGGGAGGAAATAATGAATTCTCAAGGAAAATAAATGAACCATTACAGAGAGGACACAATTATGAAATACATTACCATTAATCCCTTTCTCATTTCCAAAGTTCACAATCATTTGGGAAATATTAGTTAGAATGATGTATGTGTTTAATTTCATCCGAATTAGCCTATAAAAGTTTGAAATCCTTATAGTATGTTGAGAAATTTAATTTGGCAAAACAGTTGTGATATACAGTAGAGCCTTCTGCTTTATTAAGTGAAGATCCTTTTAATTATTGGACTTAGAGCTCCATATATCTTCATTAGGTCACTGAAAACACTGAGTACCTTGCTTCTTCATCACTTTAGTTCCATCAGCTTCCTGGAATGTACATCTCCAGTCAAGCAGCCATAGGAGATCAATGTGTAAAATAACAAGAACGTCTTAGGATTGTAAACCTGCTCTCTTGTGCACTATTACTGCATTTTTCTCCTGTAACAAGGAAATTATGAATACTTCTGCTGTGACTAGATAAGTCAGGCAAAACCTATATTTCTAGGCTTGAACTGAACAGTGTATACAGGCCTTCTGTCCTGTCAAATTCACTTAGCTTAGATATCTATTGCAAAACTATTGTCTTGTTTTGCAATCCTCAGATTTTCTAGTTAAAATGTTTACTTTAAAAAATCAAAAGGAAAGTATTTGGTATAACTTTATTTAGTTAGTTAATGCATGATATTTACCTTTCAATCATTCCTTAAAGATACACGAATAGCAGAAATTAAATGATTGCAATGCATCTTCAGTTTCACTCTGTCTGTGCTATAATTATTAATAGACTAGCTGTCTGGAACATATTTAATAAGTTAATATCTTCTCCCCTGCAGACTGTCTTTGATGCATACTGCCTTCAAAAGAAAATGGTTACCATGTGTTTAATGAACTTCATTTTGGTGATCTTACACCTCCTTTATTAACAGATCTTTTCATGCTTTCATTTGTCCCTGTTAATCATAACTTTGGAACCACAAAAAGAATTGCAGAGTACCCTTTTATTTTTTGCTTGTTGTTTTGACATGGGTTATTAAGTCTGTCACTTAGACAGTGATAGAAATAACAACTATGAAGTTTATTGTATTCGAACGTCATTTTTTATATTACTTTCAGCAGTGTCTACTAAAGTCTGTCCAGTGTCTGTTGGGAGGAAATAATGAATTCTCAAGGAAAAATAATTGAACCATTACAGAGAGGACACAATTATGAAATACATTACCATTAATCCCTTTCTCATTTCCAAAGTTCACAATCATTTGGGAAATATTAGTTAGAATGATGTATGTGTTTAATTTCATCCGAATTAGCCTATAAGAAGTTTGAAATCCTTATAGTATGTTGAGAAATTTAATTTGGCAAAACAGTTGTGATATACAGTAGAGCCTTCTGCTTTATTAAGTGAAGATCCTTTTAATTATTGGACTTAGAGCTCCATATATCTTCATTAGGTCACTGAAAACACTGAGTACCTTGCTTCTTCATCACTTTAGTTCCATCAGCTTCCTGGAATGTACATCTCCAGTCAAGCAGCCATAGGAGATCAATGTGTAAAATAACAAGAACGTCTTAGGATTGTAAACCTGCTCTCTTGTGCACTATTACTGCATTTTTCTCCTGTAACAAGGAAATTATGAATACTTCTGCTGTGACTAGATAAGTCAGGCAAAACCTATATTTCTAGGCTTGAACTGAACAGTGTATACAGCTTCTGCCAAATTCTGTCCTGTCAATATTTTGTCTTTTGGCCACAGGCCTGTGCCAAACCAATTTAATGTAGTATTTTAGTTATAAGCATCCTTATGTAACTTGCCTTGATTTATTACTCATTTATTACTCAGCAACAAGCCACGAGCTACATTTCTTATTCCTTGTTTCTAAGTAGGGTGACTTGTCTCACAATAAGAGTAGGCATCAGAAATGTCCATTTCCTATTTGAAGATGATAAGGTATGGATTTGTCTTCTAATTTTCCCCTTCTATGCTACTGGATGTTGATAAAAAATCTAGAAGTCACATATTTAAAATATCAGAAATTCTGAAATCCTAGTCTCAAATACCTGTGAGAAGTAAAGGAAATTAGGTTTCTTACACTCACTACAGAACAGGAGCACCTGGCTTTTGATTTTAGTTAAGGATGAAACAATTTTTTGTTGCATTGTTACAAAAAATTAGAGATTATTAATATGCTGGATTAAGTTAGCTAATATGATAATAAAATTATTTATTGCTATTGTATCAGTAGTACACAGCAGCTTGGGCTTATAGTCATATCTTTGATGATCTAGTAAAAAAAAAATAATTCTTGCCTCTATTTCCTAATCTCAGTGGAGGACATCTCATTAAATCAGATTCAATTAATGTGAAGATCTAATCATTTGGAATGTTTGGACTTACACTTAATTTTTGAAGAATTGAAAGCTAAGACTTTTCAAAGAATGAGTTTGCAGGGCAAACAAATATTGTAAAATAACAAATGTATGTTAACATCACTGCAAGAGCAAGGTATTTTGGAGAAATTTAACAATTTATTATACAAAGTATAGAGAAGCCGAATTTCAATATTACTTGGGTCTAGTTTTGAGTTTTAATGTCTATTATTGAATAGATTGTAAGAACCAGTAGCTTTATTTCTATCCTTAGTTATTTGAAAAAGAAATATAATCACTGTGACTTCATATGAAATGTAGTTATGAAAATTGACAGGTATAATTTCTTTAAAGTGTTAAAGTGGCTGAAATATATTAATAGTCTACAAATATTATGGTTAATAGTTTATTAATTATAATAATAATTATGTGCAAATAGATAATGTAATTTAAGAATAATTTTTGTATCCACTTACAATGGTCAACTTTTCAGAAACATTTTATTAGCAACTCAAACTGCTGTAAGCATTTGGAAGTAGTACATCTTATCTCTTTAAATTTCCTAAAGCCAGTTTCCTAAAATTGTTTTCTAATTACATTTCACTAAAATCCAATACAGTTGTTAATGTGTATTTATCTATAAATACACAGACAAAAATACATATTTTTTTTAGTTTCATTTAAGGTCTTCTCTTTGAAGGCAGTAGAAAATGACAGAGACTATACAAAACTTGATAAAAAAATGGTACTTGCTGCTATGTGCCAAAGTATGTAGTGAGAACATGGTTAATTATTGTTTTAAGTAATTTATTAATCTTGAAAAGATGTATGAAGAAATTATAATCAAGGTAAAAATTCCTTTAGGAAATGTAGTTGCATATAATAAATAATACATTGAGACCTAGACTCATATAATGTTGTATATGATATTTTAGAAAATAACATATAAATAAACTAAGCAGCACATTTATTACCATCCAGCAATAACAATATTAACATTGCAAATATATCTACAGTATATTCAGTAAGAAACTGCTTTAAAGATGTTGTATCTTTGGAAATAATTATTAAAGCATATCTCCTTTTTAGTCTCACCTTAATTTCTACACCAATTTCTATATGTAATGAAAATTTTGTCAATACTAATGAATGCATTTTATTCTTGTAGGCATATTTTTAGAATATTTATAGTACCATTTATAGAAAAGACTTTATTTTCCTCAATAAATTTGCCTTAGCATCTATGTTGAAATACATTGATCATATGTGTATGGATCCATTTCTCTCCTCCTTTCTTGCACTAATCTATCTTGAGTATTTCATTGGCTTATTGGTTATACACTTTTTATTATTTTTGAAGTTTATATTAATAAAGAAAACTAGTGTACTTTTTGTTGTTGCTTTAACCACTAAGTCATGTGAGGCTCTTTGCAATTCCTGTGGACAGTCACCCACCAGGCTCCTGTCTCTAAATTCCCAGGCAGAAATACTGGAGTGGGTGGGTGGCGATTTCTCTTAATTTAAGCAATAATTTTTTTTTCGGGGTTTTTTATCCACTTACAATGGTCAACTTTTCAGAAACATTTTATTAGCAACTCAAACTGCTGTAAGCATTTGGAAGTAGTACATCTTATCTCTTTAAATTTCCTAAAGCCAGTTTCCTAAAATTGTTTTCTAATTACATTTCACTAAAATCCAATACAGTTGTTAATGTGTATTTATCTATAAATACACAGACAAAAATACATATTTTTTTTAGTTTCATTTAAGGTCTTCTCTTTGAAGGCAGTAGAAAATGACAGAGACTATACAAAACTTGATAAAAAAATGGTACTTGCTGCTATGTGCCAAAGTATGTAGTGAGAACATGGTTAATTATTGTTTTAAGTAATTTATTAATCTTGAAAAGATGTATGAAGAAATTATAATCAAGGTAAAAATTCCTTTAGGAAATGTAGTTGCATATAATAAATAATACATTGAGACCTAGACTCATATAATGTTGTATATGATATTTTAGAAAATAACATATAAATAAACTAAGCAGCACATTTATTACCATCCAGCAATAACAATATTAACATTGCAAATATATCTACAGTATATTCAGTAAGAAACTGCTTTAAAGATGTTGTATCTTTGGAAATAATTATTAAAGCATATCTCCTTTTTAGTCTCACCTTAATTTCTACACCAATTTCTATATGTAATGAAAATTTTGTCAATACTAATGAATGCATTTTATTCTTGTAGGCATATTTTTAGAATATTTATAGTACCATTTATAGAAAAGACTTTATTTTCCTCAATAAATTTGCCTTAGCATCTATGTTGAAATACATTGATCATATGTGTATGGATCCATTTCTCTCCTCCTTTCTTGCACTAATCTATCTTGAGTATTTCATTGGCTTATTGGTTATACACTTTTTATTATTTTTGAAGTTTATATTAATAAAGAAAACTAGTGTACTTTTTGTTGTTGCTTTAACCACTAAGTCATGTGAGGCTCTTTTGCAATTCCTGTGGACAGTCACCCACCAGGCTCCTGTCTCTATGGGATTTCCCAGGCAGAAATACTGGAGTGGGTGGGTGGCGATTTCCTTCTCCAAGGAATTTTCTCAACCCAGGAGTCAAACTCACATCTCCTTCATTGGCAGGCAGGTTCTTTACCACTGAGCCACCTGGGGATTTACCAATAAAAATACAGTGTCTTTTGAACATTTTATTCTGCTTTCTGCTCATCTAGACTATATGCTATTATTTCTTGGTATTTGAATTTTGTATATATTTTCAATCCCATAAAATATCATTGTTTTATATGTCAGTATTTATCTATATTTACCCTGATACTTAGTTGTTGTACTTTTAATACCTTCATCCAAGATGAGTTTCGAGTATTTTTCCATTTTTCTGAAGTACGCCTTGATATTTTGCAATTCTAGTACAGCTCTTCTTCTAAAATTCTTTCACTATTTGTTTCATTCTTGAAAGAATACTATCAAGGGATACAGAATTATAGGGCAGCAAGGTCTTTCTTTCAGATCTCTTCCATTACCTTTTGGTTTGCATTGTTTTCATAGTGGAATAATTTCTTTTTATTTGTTGCCTCTTGGATTCACCCCTTTAAGTTTCCCTCCACAGTTTTCTGCTGTTCTGATAGTACAAACACCAGTTCATCTCTCCTTAGTTCATTATCATTACTGAGTCAGCATTCTGCTTGTGACATTGAACTATAGTTTGCAAGATGCTACCATTCTGAGAAACAGAGCAAAAGTACACAAACTCTCTGTGTATCATTCATTACAACTGCATGTAGGTCTACAAGTGTCTCAATATAGAAAACAAAAATAAGTTCAATTAAAAAAATCTAGAGGAGACCGTCCATGCCAGAGATGGAATTCCAAAATATTCTCAGATTGGGTTCTATTATTTTCATTAAAAAGACAAATTCCCAGAATTATTCTGCATAACAAAATTTCTATTCTGTATAACAAAATTTATGAATCATTGAGTAACATTGAGGAAGAAATATCTTAAACTCAAACAAATTTCAATAGGCATGCAATACAATTATCTTTAACTAGAAAACTCCTTACATGGTCTTGTTTGTTGAATAGTCATGTGAGGCCCAATTCCTGTGGACAGTCACCCACCAGGCTCCTGTCTCTATGGGATTTCCCAGGCAGAAATACTGGAGTGGGTGGGTGGCGATTTCCTTCTCCAAGGAATTTTCTCAACCCAGGAGTCAAACTCACATCTCCTTCATTGGCAGGCAGGTTCTTTACCACTGAGCCACCTGGGGATTTACCAATAAAAATACAGTGTCTTTTGAACATTTTATTCTGCTTTCTGCTCATCTAGACTATATGCTATTATTTCTTGGTATTTGAATTTTGTATATATTTTCAATCCCATAAAATATCATTGTTTTATATGTCAGTATTTATCTATATTTACCCTGATACTTAGTTGTTGTACTTTTAATACCTTCATCCAAGATGAGTTTCGAGTATTTTTCCATTTTCTGAAGTACGCCTTGATATTTTGCAATTCTAGTACAGCTCTTCTTCTAAAATTCTTTCACTATTTGTTTCATTCTTGAAAGAATACTATCAAGGGATACAGAATTATAGGGCAGCAAGGTCTTTCTTTCAGATCTCTTCCATTACCTTTTGGTTTGCATTGTTTTCATAGTGGAATAATTTCTTTTTATTTGTTGCCTCTTGGATTCACCCCTTTAAGTTTCCCTCCACAGTTTTCTGCTGTTCTGATAGTACAAACACCAGTTCATCTCTCCTTAGTTCATTATCATTACTGAGTCAGCATTCTGCTTGTGACATTGAACTATAGTTTGCAAGATGCTACCATTCTGAGAAACAGAGCAAAAGTACACAAACTCTCTGTGTATCATTCATTACAACTGCATGTAGGTCTACAAGTGTCTCAATATAGAAAAACAAAAATAAGTTCAATTAAAAAAATCTAGAGGAGACCGTCCATGCCAGAGATGGAATTCCAAAATATTCTCAGATTGGGTTCTATTATTTTCATTAAAAAGACAAATTCCCAGAATTATTCTGCATAACAAAATTTCTATTCTGTATAACAAAATTTATGAATCATTGAGTAACATTGAGGAAGAAATATCTTAAACTCAAACAAATTTCAATAGGCATGCAATACAATTATCTTTAACTAGAAAACTCCTTACATGGTTGTTTTCCTCTGTGCAGAACACATATACATATAAACCCTGTCGCCACAATGAACCCTGGAGTATTTGCATATAGCTCAGAATACTTCTGGTTGATCTTGCTCAAAGTGAAGCCAATGTGAATATAGCGTCCAGAGAAGCAGAGGGGAGGGGCTATTGAGCTCTTATTTTATCATGTACATTCCACAAAGAGCCTTGCCTAAACACCAAATACACCAGGGAAAGGTAGAGATATATCAGTGTATATCATTTTACTAAGAAAGAAATAAAGAAAGAAGGAAGGAAGAGGACAGAAGGAAGGAAGAAAAGAAAGAAAGAAGGAAGGATGTGAAAAGAAGCTGGATTTGGAACCAGTCATCACTGAAGAATTTATTGTTTCTTGTGCCAAAGTGGGAAAGAGAAGTGTGATATAACAAATACTAAAGTACCCTTTACTCCAAACACTTGATTTTATTTTCTGGGACACAATACTTCCCCATACTAACTAGTTTCAATAATATTTTCTAACTCAACTTTCTTGAAAGAGATTGGCTAGCAGCACCTCATATCAATTCCTCTTCTTCATAGTCATATAGTACAATTGATTTTCCAGTTTCTTGGCAAATTGTACATTGACACAGAAATTTTCTGTCTGATATAAAGTTATTTAAAGAACATCACATCTAAATCACTATGCTTTTCTTATTTTCATTTTTGGAATAGCTGAGTCACAAGCTAGAAGGATCTAGTTCTTTATAAATTATGATTCATAAAGAATGAATTTATGATTCATAATGAATGAATTTATGATTCTAATCATCAGTTAGAGGAATAGTGTCTGCTGATCAGAAACACTTTTCTGGAGTTTATCTGAGAATCTAATAAAGCCCCATCACTCTAATTTGTTTGAACAAACATAACTTTGTATTTATCATTACTTTTAACATAACTATTATACTGTGCCAACCAAATAACTATTATGAAACTATTGTTTTACCTTCCTTTGAAATGAGTCATTTTTCTTAAGTATAAAATGTCTTTAAGCTTATTGGTGTTATTGGCAATAGGTTAACACAAAGTTTAGTGTGAAAAATAATAAGGCCTGCATAAAAGAAAATTTAAATGTCACATGTATACTTATAAGACCACATTTGTAAATGTTGATGCCTAGATATCCTAATTTGTTGAAATGTGCTGATGCAAGCTAAAAGGAATCATTTATGTATGCATAGGGGAAAAAATGTTCGCACATTTTATCCTGAAAATGAGAATATTTTCAAAAATATTGTCGTTATAGCATACTAATAAATTAGCTGTTAAAAAGTTCCAGTTTAATCTGGCAACAGCTTTAAAATAAGGTAAAGGAGAAACTGTTTTTTCATTTGAAACATTTGGGGTTTTACAGCAAAATTCATGCTTTGCATTTACCACATATTAAAATAAAAACAGAAAAGAAAGCATGAAAGGCAGCAACTCAAAATTAATGATAACATAATAGCATAGTTTCACCAAATTGTTTTTGTCATTTTTCTAAATTGTCTTTCAATGCATGCAATTTTTTCCTTTTTTTTTTTATTCTTTATTTTAAAGATTTTACAGAGTTTTGTTGTTCACCAACATGTATGTTCCCAGATCATTCATATGCATATCCCTCCCCCCACCCAGTTCCCCCCCTTCCATCCCTCCAGACCATCGCCTCTCAATGCATACAATTTTGTTACCTGTCATTCACTAGTTATATGTCTGTAAATATGTATGTGTATTTTCTTGTCTATAATATCTTAAAAAACAAGCAACATAGCTAATATATTTATATATAACTCTAATACTTCTCTAGGAATCATTCACACTGATTTGTGAACCTTTCTCATCCATAATGGAATGAAGAGCTCTGTTTTCAGTTCCACCAATTCTGGAGAGATTAGGGATGACAGTGCCTATAACTTATCAAACACATTTGATGTAAACTGGCAGAAATAGTGATAAATTTAAAAATACTAAAAACACCAAAAATAGTTCTGTTCAAAATCCAAACCACCTGGCAAGTACTTGAGCTTCTTTAAATATTGAAATAGAATGACATATTGTGGCCAGGCATTCACTAGCAAAAATTCACTAGAAAAAATTTTCGCCTTTCACAGTATTTATGATAACACTTGCTTTTTTCTCTGTCATTGTGGCTATTTGGTGACAGAAGCATTCCATTACTATAAAAAAAAAGTCAAATCTGAAATGATGACACTACATTTCAGAAAATTCCCTTGCCCATATGACTCTGAAGAAACATAATTAAGCAAAATTTGGAGGAAGAAGTTGAACCTCAGTTATTATTCTCTGAAGGACATCATGGTTAGAAACCTTGAAATGGGATCCCCAGCAACTTCCTTTTCTTCTTTTTCATAGTTTCTGCTAACCAACTGCAACTCTGGACTCACCTTCAGATGCTTGGATTAAATACATGGAAACATGTGTGACAAGAGGCAACAGACTTCCAAGGCCCACTTCTCAGACTCCTATAAGAATTGGAAGGGCTAGGTTCCCAAACTTTCCACAAGCTCCAGCGTGTTCCCTCCGAATCACTGATCAGGAGACCTGGTGTGGGTTTTTCTCTATTTCCTCCCTTTGGGGTTTTTTCACTATCTAAACTTCTTTAGTTCTTTACTATGAGAAGTTCACTCCAAAGTATGTAAGATCTTAGCCCAGTGAAAATTTTTCTTATTTAAAAAGTGTATACAATGGTAGTTCTTCTCTTGACAGATTCTGTACTGATACAGAGGACTATATTTTATGACTAGTATTTTCACCTTTATATCATAATACCCAAATTCTTTAGCTTATACTTTAGACCTCTACATCCCACTCTTCTATCATTGTGCAAGATGATCCATGTGTTGCTTCAGAATATTGTTTGGAAGGGGTTCTATCTTTGGTACAATACTAACAAGTTACAGAATGAATATGGACAGTATTCTCCAAATATTTAAACTTTGGCTTCCATGAAACTATTAAAAACTTTTACAGAAAGACAGAAATGGTAGCATGAATAATCAAAAGGTATTTAATCCAAATGTTTTTTAGAAAATTATTTTGCAAACATACTTTGCAATTTTCACAAAAATAATCAAGTGGGACCTAATTAAGCTTAACCTTTGCACAGCAAAGGAAACTATAAAGAAGGTGAAAAGACAACACTCAGAATGGGAAAAAATAATAGCAAATGAAACAACTGACAAAGTATTAATTTCTAAAATATATAAGCAACTTATACAACTCAATACAAAAAAAAAAAAATTAAAAAGTCTGAAAACTACCTAAACAGACATCTCTCCAAAGACATAATGATGGCCAACAAACACATGAAAAGTTGATCAACATCACTCATTATTAGAGAAAGGAAAATCTAAACTACAATGAGATATCACCTCATACCAGTCAGAATGACCATCACAAAAAGTCTACAAACAATAAATGCTGCAGAGGGTGTGGAGAAAAGGAAACCCTCTTGCACTGTTGGCAGGAATGCAAATTGACAGATACAGCCACTATGGAAGATAGTATGTAGATTCCTTAAAAAACTAAGGATAAAACCACCATATGACCCAGCAATCCCACTACTAGGCATATACACTGAGGAAACGAAAATTGAGACAAATGTTCCCCGACGTTCACTGCAACACTGTTTATGATAGCTAGAATATGGAAGCAACCTAGACGTCCATCGATAGATGAATGGATAAAGAAACAGTGATACATATATACAATAGAATATTACTCAGCCAGAAAAAGGAATGTGTTTGAGTCAGTTCTAATGAGATATATGAATCTAGAGCCTATCATACAGAGTGAAGTAAGTCAGAAAGAGAAAGATAAATATTGTATACTAACACATATAAGTGGAATCTAGAAAGATGGTACTGATAAATGTATATGCATGGCAGCAATGGAGAAACAGACATAGAGAACACACTTATGGACATTGGAGGGAGAAATTGGTGAGATGAATGGAAAGAGTAACATGGAAACTTACATTACCCCATGTAAAATTGATATTCAGTGAGAATCTTCTGTAATACTGAGGTTAACTCAAATAGGGGTGAGATGGTGAGGGAAGCAGGAAAGAAGTTCAAGAGGGAGGAAACATAGGCATACCTATGGCTGATTCATGTTGATGTTTGGCAATCAACCAAAAAATTCCTTAAAAATAAATAAATAATATTTTGCGATTTTCTAAAATATTAATGGAGTGGTTTGACTGCAGATGTAGCTTCTCAGCTATTATAGTTTGACTATAGATTGGTCTTCTCTACAAAGAATAGGACCTGACAAAAGGAGACTTGATCTGGGAGTAACATGTGGAAGGGATCATTAAGCTTGTTTGAAACTTAGATACCACCAGAATGAAATATAAAAAGATAATATCTTATTGTCTTTATGAGTCAAAATGAAACTGAATTCATGAGTCCATAATTAAGATACCATAATTATTATTTCTTTCACAAGCATTTGTTAGTACACCTATGTATGCTGTGTAAGGAAGCCACTAACCTTAATGAAATAGCTTAAAAAACACTTCAAATTTGAGTCAAGAAAACTTTTGCTGACAGCTTCCTATTTTTTAATTCTTTCCTGGAATTTTCAATTCTGTTTGTGAGCACCAAATTCATATGAACATACTACTCACACAAATTCTGACTCAGTGAGTAATTAAAAAATTTTTAAGTGATTGGAAGAGACTGACTTAGGCATACACTCATATGCATGCACATTTACAAAAATTTAAAAGATGAGATTAGGGATAAAACTAACTGGCATAAAAGTTATCTAGAATTCAATATTTATCATAGCATATTTAACATTATGTTCAGTATCAGAACATATTAGAACCACTTAAATTCAATCCTACATACCTATTATCTTTGTTCTAATCTCAAAAACCAAATAGTTTGATCTATATTTTTTACTTTTATGTTCTTTCTCACATTGCTCTGTAATCCTGAACCAGATTCATTATTCACCTACTGACATTCACTATAACCCATACCCAATGGGACCATCGTTCCATAATAAAGAAATACTCTTTCAGTGTCTTCAGTAGTATCATATCCCTCTAGGATAATGGAGAAACAGACATAGAGAACACACTTATGGACATTGGAGGGAGAAATTGGTGAGATGAATGGAAAGAGTAACATGGAAACTTACATTACCCCATGTAAAATTGATATTCAGTGAGAATCTTCTGTAATACTGAGGTTAACTCAAATAGGGGTGAGATGGTGAGGGAAGCAGGAAAGAAGTTCAAGAGGGAGGAAACATAGGCATACCTATGGCTGATTCATGTTGATGTTTGGCAATCAACCAAAAAATTCCTTAAAAATAAATAAATAATATTTTGCGATTTTCTAAAATATTAATGGAGTGGTTTGACTGCAGATGTAGCTTCTCAGCTATTATAGTTTGACTATAGATTGGTCTTCTCTACAAAGAATAGGACCTGACAAAAGGAGACTTGATCTGGGAGTAACATGTGGAAGGGATCATTAAGCTTGTTTGAAACTTAGATACCACCAGAATGAAATATAAAAAGATAATATCTTATTGTCTTTATGAGTCAAAATGAAACTGAATTCATGAGTCCATAATTAAGATACCATAATTATTATTTCTTTCACAAGCATTTGTTAGTACACCTATGTATGCTGTGTAAGGAAGCCACTAACCTTAATGAAATAGCTTAAAAAACACTTCAAATTTGAGTCAAGAAAACTTTTGCTGACAGCTTCCTATTTTTCAATTCTTTCCTGGAATTTTCAATTCTGTTTGTGAGCACCAAATTCATATGAACATACTACTCACACAAATTCTGACTCAGTGAGTAATTAAAAAATTTTTAAGTGATTGGAAGAGACTGACTTAGGCATACACTCATATGCATGCACATTTACAAAAATTTAAAAGATGAGATTAGGGATAAAACTAACTGGCATAAAAGTTATCTAGAATTCAATATTTATCATAGCATATTTAACATTATGTTCAGTATCAGAACATATTAGAACCACTTAAATTCAATCCTACATACCTATTATCTTTGTTCTAATCTCAAAAACCAAATAGTTTGATCTATATTTTTTACTTTTATGTTCTTTCTCACATTGCTCTGTAATCCTGAACCAGATTCATTATTCACCTACTGACATTCACTATAACCCATACCCAATGGGACCATCGTTCCATAATAAAGAAATACTCTTTCAGTGTCTTCAGTAGTATCATATCCCTCTAGGACTACATTGAAAGCTGGACCTCCTTCAAAGACTACTTCTCTTGGACCTTCACCAAGTCTCTAACACCCTTGAATGACTTTTTGGCACCAGTTCTATATTTGTTGGTGGCAGTCTAGTTTTCAGATTTTGAATCTTATCTAGAAAATAGGTCCTTATAAAGAAGAAATTCTATTCTGGAAAAAATGGCACCAGTTCCATGATTGTTGCTAGCAGTCTAGTTCTCAAATTTTAACTCTTACCTAGGAAAAAGGTCCTTGTTTTATCTATGCATAGGCTCTTTGTTTAATAAAGCCCCTCTAAGGTTGGGAACCTGCCACTGTTTTGTCTTTCTCACTCACAAGGTTTGAAACCATTATTTACAACCCCTAGCTGAATTTCTATAAATTCTCCTGGCTAATGGGAATTTCTGATCAGATCACCTCTTTCCGTACCTGAATGGCTATCCTTATACAGTACCTGTCTATGATGACATTTATTAATATTTTTAAGGATTGAATTGTGTCACCTAAAAAGATATGTTAAAATCATCACCCCTGGTACCTGTGAAACCTTATTTGGAAATGAGGCCTTTGGAGGTACAGTCAAGTTAAGATGAGGTCATTAAGATAAGCCATGATCTCATATGACTGGTATGCTTAAAAGAAAAGAGAAATTTAATAACAGATATACATAGGAGGGCACCAGCCCGGCACATAATAGAGGCAGAAATTGGAATAATGCAGCTGAAAGTCAAGAAACACTAGAATTCAAAGTCACCTGGAGCTAGGAAAAGGCAAGGGAGGATCTCACCCAAAGCCCTGCTCAAAAGTTGATTTTGTGTTTTTTCTCCCCAGATCTCTGAAAGCATAAATTTCTGTTATGCCAAGCTACTAATTGGTGGTAATTTCTTATGATAGCTCTAGGATATTAATATATTTATCAAACAAATTATTTATATCAGATGCAAACCCAAATGGCAGCAATTCTAAATTGGATAAGAGTTGTGTCTGGTAAGAGTGGTATCAAAAAGCGATGGTAATATGCAGCTTATTTTGCAAAGAAAATTCAAAGTAGTTTCATTGGTAAAAGTTTGTGTGCTAAGTGTGAGCTGTGAGAAATAATTCATTTGGAAAGATGACACACTGGCTTTTAAGAATAGTTTCAGCTGCAATACTGGAAATAATTGTGTCTTTGCTCAGTTTAAAAAAAATGATGTATTAGTAAAAGATAAAATCTACAAACGGATACAGTAGAAGCTTATTTATCTGCATACACTAATTGAAAATTTATAGATCACCATTGCATTAGAATATGCTATCGTTTAAAGATGTTTTGTTGAACTTGGTACCATTTATGGTGTTTATTTTCTTCATATGTACGATCCTAGATTTTTTTCCCTATAAAAGAATCTATTCTAATTGGTCCATTTTATAACATGCTAGTCTATGACTGTGTGTACTTTAGTGTCCATCAGTAATACTGATATTACAGAATAATGCTAATAAAGATGGTGACAAAATGCCAGTCATCGCTTTCATTTTAAAGGGATTTTTGAGAAAGGTATGTTAAAAATATTAAACCGATTTTTGTCCAAAATAAATGCCACACAGTCTTCTTTGCCCTTGCCAACATTTAGCAAATTCAGTTTTCAAGATATGTCTTTTATTGTTCTCTATTAAAAAACAAACTGTTAAAAACTGTTTTAAAAATTGCCCGTGTGTGTACTTCATAGGATAAAGTGGAGGTCAAAAATGGATTTTTTCATGAACCACATCATCGTAAAAGATACAACTCCTTCACAGCCCTACTCTCAATGTCCAGTTTGTGTCCAAACTACTTTTAGATGTACAGTACAGAAAGTGGTTTTCATTCTAGGTTTAATGAGGAAATTTGCCCAGCTCCATATCATTTACTGCCAGAATGACATTACCATGAGTAAACCAATTTGAGCATCAGCAAAATGGTGCATGATTTTCAAAAATATGCTAAGATTACTACAATAAGTGTTTACCTGGTACACTGTACAAATAAACATGAACATATCCTTATTTTAGCTATAGAGTTTTAGAGGAATGAAATGGACTGTCCAGAGTCAATCTTAATGATGCTTTCAAACACAGATTTCGATCTATTTGCTTTAACTTTATAGACATAATTTTTATGATAAAAGATAGAGACCATTTATGGCAATATTCCATCAATAGTATGCTAGGACATAGTGTCCCTTTCTCAGATAACCTATCGCTCTACAAATGCATTTGTCACTTCTCATTCAAAAATGAGTGTGTTCTTTATCCAAGAGAGCACATGAAGAGTACATTAACTATTCACATTATTAAGTTGGATATGTTATCAATATGGGAAGTACATGGTGGGTATAAAATAAATGTGAAGTGACAGTTGCAATATTAAGTCTCTCTCTTGTTTAACTCAATGTTGTACTTCTCACTGTGCTTGTTTTTTGTGCAAGAGTTCCTTGTGCAAGTTTTCAGTAAGAATTAATTGAATCTATCGATTATACTATTTTTGCACACATCAAAACAATTAGTTCAGATGAACATTATTTAGTCCTCTTTCAAGTACTTATACAAATAAAACCAACGCAATATTTTAAAAGTGCAGATATACCACCTACCATTCGAAAATAAAATCTAAGTGAATATTGTTTCCTAAGAGAAATAGTTGTAGATGACATTACAAAGTCAATCTCATTAATAACCCTGAACTATAGCTCACACTTAAAAATATAACAAAAGTAATTACATGTAAATAAATGGAGGATTACTATAAAATGCTCATTCAGTCAACTGTTTGTGACCTTATGGACTGCAGCTCCCTGGACTCTTCTATGCATGGAATTTTCTAGCCAAGAATACTGGAGAGGGTTGCCCTGCACTACTCCAGGAATCTTCCTGGAGGATTGAACCCACATCACTTGCATCTCCTACGTTGGCAGACAGATTCTTCACCACTTTACCACCTGGCTACATGTTAATGTGTACATTAATAGCTGCACAGAAATCTTCTGTTTCTTCAAATGCACAGCAATCATTACATACTGAAAAATCAATCAAGAGTGATACAGTTAATTTTAAAAGGCAAATCAACAATACTATTACCAGATTTTACTGGTTTTTTTACCCCCTGTACAAATAAACATGAACATATCCTTATTTTAGCTATAGAGTTTTAGAGGAATGAAATGGACTGTCCAGAGTCAATCTTAATGATGCTTTCAAACACAGATTTCGATCTATTTGCTTTAACTTTATAGACATAATTTTTATGATAAAAGATAGAGACCATTTATGGCAATATTCCATCAATAGTATGCTAGGACATAGTGTCCCTTTCTCAGATAACCTATCGCTCTACAAATGCATTTGTCACTTCTCATTCAAAAATGAGTGTGTTCTTTATCCAAGAGAGCACATGAAGAGTACATTAACTATTCACATTATTAAGTTGGATATGTTATCAATATGGGAAGTACATGGTGGGTATAAAATAAATGTGAAGTGACAGTTGCAATATTAAGTCTCTCTCTTGTTTAACTCAATGTTGTACTTCTCACTGTGCTTGTTTTTTGTGCAAGAGTTCCTTGTGCAAGTTTTCAGTAAGAATTAATTGAATCTATCGATTATACTATTTTTGCACACATCAAAACAATTAGTTCAGATGAACATTATTTAGTCCTCTTTCAAGTACTTATACAAATAAAACCAACGCAATATTTTAAAAGTGCAGATATACCACCTACCATTCGAAAATAAAATCTAAGTGAATATTGTTTCCTAAGAGAAATAGTTGTAGATGACATTACAAAGTCAATCTCATTAATAACCCTGAACTATAGCTCACACTTAAAAATATAACAAAAGTAATTACATGTAAATAAATGGAGGATTACTATAAAATGCTCATTCAGTCAACTGTTTGTGACCTTATGGACTGCAGCTCCCTGGACTCTTCTATGCATGGAATTTTCTAGCCAAGAATACTGGAGAGGGTTGCCCTGCACTACTCCAGGAATCTTCCTGGAGGATTGAACCCACATCACTTGCATCTCCTACGTTGGCAGACAGATTCTTCACCACTTTACCACCTGGCTACATGTTAATGTGTACATTAATAGCTGCACAGAAATCTTCTGTTTCTTCAAATGCACAGCAATCATTACATACTGAAAAATCAATCAAGAGTGATACAGTTAATTTTAAAAAGGCAAATCAACAATACTATTACCAGATTTATCTTCAAAACCAAAACAGACTCACAGAGAACAGATTTGTGGTTGCCAGGAGGAATGTGGGTGGGTGGAAGATGGATGGAGCAGAAAGCTGAAGTTAGCAGATGCAAACCATTATATGTAGAAGGGATAAACAACAAGATCCTACCTGTATAGCACAGAGAGATATATTCAATATCCTATGATAAACTACAATGGAAAGAATATTTTAAAAAATAATGTACACGGATGTAAACTGAATCATTTTGCTGAAACTAATTCAACTTTGGGAATCAAATGTGTGAAAGTGAAAGCCTTAGTTGTTCAGTTCTGTCCAACTCTTTGTGACCCCATGGTCTGTAGCCTGCCAGGCTCCCCAGTCTATGGAGTTCTCCAGATAAGAATACTGGAGAGGATTGCCATTACCTTCTTCAGGGGATCTTCCTGACCCAGGGATCAAGTCCAGTTCTCCTGCATTGCAGACAGATTCTGTACTGTCTGAGCCATGGGGGAAGCCAATCAGGCAAGCAAAAATAAATACAACATTGTAAATCAACTATACACCAATTAAAATAAAACAACAGTAACAACTATGACCAGCAGCTTAGGAATTTATTATGTATAAATCTGCCACTTCATTACCTATAATTTCTAATTTACTACTCTGGAATTTCTCACATTTTACATGGTAGCTCAATTAGATCAAATTCCTTATTCAAAACGGAAAGTGTAGAATGAGCTCTCATCTTTCTGTAAACTATTCTCTGTAATTTTATTATTTTAATATATGTTATCACATTAAGTTCTCAAAAAATGTTCTTTTTTCAAATGAGAAATATGTTAATTAGAATTGTAAGAATTTTCATATTTTCTCGATTAAGGAAGCTTAACCTTAGTCTATGATCTTTTAACTTTTAATCTTCTATTTTTCCTCTGATACTCAATTAGTTTAAACTCTTTAATGAGAATCCTTAGGGCTTTTCTGGTGGCTCAGTTGGTAAAGAATCTGCTTGCAGTGAATAAGAGCTGAATTTGATTCTAGGTTGGGAAGATCCCCTGGAGAAGGGAATGCCTACCCACTCCAGTCATCCTTGCTGGGAGAATTCTGTGCACAGAGAAGTCTGGCTACAGTCCATGCGGTGGTAAGTCAGTGGTGTCACAAGCTGTTTTCTCTAAAGAATGCATTGCAGTAAAACTTTTACTGTCATAGCAGGTAATGATCCGGTTTCAATTTGGAATTCAATTTGGAATTCATGGAAAATATCTAAGCCTTATACTCCATACTAAGATAACAAAAGATTGTCAAAATACTAGAATAGTAGTGAGTAATTCTAGGTCACATGTTTGGAATATTATTTTCTCTATTCTGATGTCAGCTAGTTTGAGATTCCTACAAGTCTGGAGACAAAAAGGAAAATAGGCATACTTATCTTTAATTGGGCAGATACCTTTCTCTGAGATAGCTGCCAAGAATCTTTAATATTATATGCATCTCTACAGGACAATCTTGAGTCAAACAGGAGACCACATACACAAGCTTTGTATCCTTTGTAGTTGCTTCTAGGCTAAACCAAAGGGAAGCAAAATAAATACAACATTGTAAATCAACCAAATACACCAATTAAAATAAAAACAACAGTAACAACTATGACCAGCAGCTTAGGAATTTATTATGTATAAATCTGCCACTTCATTACCTATAATTTCTAATTTACTACTCTGGAATTTCTCACATTTTACATGGTAGCTCAATTAGATCAAATTCCTTATTCAAAACGGAAAGTGTAGAATGAGCTCTCATCTTTCTGTAAACTATTCTCTGTAATTTTATTATTTTAATATATGTTATCACATTAAGTTCTCAAAAAATGTTCTTTTTTCAAATGAGAAATATGTTAATTAGAATTGTAAGAATTTTCATATTTTCTCGATTAAGGAAGCTTAACCTTAGTCTATGATCTTTTAACTTTTAATCTTCTATTTTTCCTCTGATACTCAATTAGTTTAAACTCTTTAATGAGAATCCTTAGGGCTTTTCTGGTGGCTCAGTTGGTAAAGAATCTGCTTGCAGTGAATAAGAGCTGAATTTGATTCTAGGTTGGGAAGATCCCCTGGAGAAGGGAATGCCTACCCACTCCAGTCATCCTTGCTGGGAGAATTCTGTGCACAGAGAAGTCTGGCTACAGTCCATGCGGTGGTAAGTCAGTGGTGTCACAAGCTGTTTTCTCTAAAGAATGCATTGCAGTAAAACTTTTACTGTCATAGCAGGTAATGATCCGGTTTCAATTTGGAATTCAATTTGGAATTCATGGAAAATATCTAAGCCTTATACTCCATACTAAGATAACAAAAGATTGTCAAAATACTAGAATAGTAGTGAGTAATTCTAGGTCACATGTTTGGAATATTATTTTCTCTATTCTGATGTCAGCTAGTTTGAGATTCCTACAAGTCTGGAGACAAAAAGGAAAATAGGCATACTTATCTTTAATTGGGCAGATACCTTTCTCTGAGATAGCTGCCAAGAATCTTTAATATTATATGCATCTCTACAGGACAATCTTGAGTCAAACAGGAGACCACATACACAAGCTTTGTATCCTTTGTAGTTGCTTCTAGGCTAAACCAAAGGGAAGCAACTTTGAACAAAAGGCAAAGCATTGTTCTCACCAACTTCAGTCTTGGAACAGATTCTATCCTAATGCCAGACTTACCAGAACCTGTGTGATACAGCTAAAATGTGTTTAGAAAAAGATTCAGAAACTTAACTAAATTTATTTGTTAAAAAGATAGTAAAATGTATTGATAATCATTCAGATCAAAAAGTTAAGAGCATAGGAAACATTAATCAAGAGGAAACAGAAAACTAAATATAGTTGCATAAAGTAATGAATTGAAAAATAAAAAAATGATGAAGCTTCTGAATATGTGTGAGAGCTGATTGTTTTCATATAAAACAATATCAGAGATCAACATTTAGAGATCAATAACCTAGTCAGGAAAAATACACATAATTTTTTAAAAGGAAATGAGAAAGAGATAATGTCATAAGCCCTAGTGAAGCCTATAGAATTATAAGATGATACTTTTCTCAATCCTGTCTAAATAAACATGAAAACTTTCAAGAATTATAAGGAAAATATGAATAATTGAAACTAATCCTCAAATAGAATTAAACAAAAAAATGAAGAAACTTAACTCAGTATTTTCTGATAGTTGAACATGTGTGCTTGGGACTCTTTTATAAATGTCAATGGCCAAGGCATAATTGTAATAATTAAACCAAAATCTCTGGAGTATATCTGTAGTATAAAAACCTATTCTCCCCTGGTTAAACTCTTCATGTGACTGCTTTTGTACTGCTGGTGTTAGTAAGAAAACAGAAGATGAATCATGATCTCGGGAAGCTCAGAAAATTAGCAGAAAAAAACTAAACTGGGACTTTCCCTGGTGGTCCAGTGAGTAAGGACACTGCCTTTCAGTGCAAGGGGGCGCTGGTTCCATCCCTGGCCTGAGAAGATCCCACCTGCCACGGAGCGGCTGGACCGATGTGTCCGGCTACCAAGCCAGTGCTCTGGGGCACATGCGCCCAGAGCCGGTACTCTGCAGAGACAGAGGCCACTGTGATGGAAGGCCTGCACAGGCCAAAGAACAAAGATAAATAAATGAAAGATCAATAGAAGTGGCCAAAAAGGAAAAAAAAAAAAACTGAACTGTCGCAGAAATCATGGTCTCATTGTTCATAGCAAGTTGGAGAAGAAGACACAGGAGAGAGAGAGAAGTTATTTAATCAATACTTTACAATATCACTGTCCATATGGTTGTGGGCAAAAAAAAAAATAAATAAATAATGCAAAGCACTTCCAATAGATGAATTGGTAAGTCATAATTTAGGAAGATTTATTGAATGATCATTCACTCAGACACATGTTAAAAAGTGCACACACAATTTTTAAAGAGAAAAAACATGTGCTCATACAGAAAAAGAAAATTTAGGTCCAGTTTATGCATAACGTGTATCTACAAAGAAGAAAGCCAAACAAAATAAGAGGGAAGCAATTCAAAGGCAGTACAGTATTTGAGAAAGAAAACAAAATACAGCTGTAAGTTAAAACTTCACACAACTCCTCTCTTTAAGAAAAAGAAAGGATAAAATGTACTCTAGTAAACTTAATGTATGTCAGAGAAGAGAGAAGAATCTGGCATTGATGCTATAAAAATCAAATAATCTAAATAGAAGGAAATTGATTCTACTGAGGCTCTTCCATATCATAAGTTTGCATTTTTTAAAGAAAGAATACCTTATGCAGTATTCATGTTAGGAAGGATGGGCCCAAGTTTTTTACAAGCAAACGTGTCACTGAAATGTAAAATGAACAGAATAAAAGCATTGCAAATTATGAAAATATTAAGGATATACAATTATCAGAATTTTTCCTGGATAATGTTTTAGAGAATTGTATGTGTGGCTGTGCCTGTTCCATGTCATTTTCTTTAACAGTAAGAATATTTATCATCTTAAGTTAGCACACAGTTCAGATATATAATATTCAATTTTGCCCATTAGTAAATAGCTGCAGTATCTCTAGACTTCACATCAAGACAAGGTGGTGCTGAGATTCTGAAATGGACTGCCTTTATTTTTATCTGTGTACCAAAATAGAAAATATTTCCCTAGTGACTCCATAGCACATAATCTATCATTACCCCATGGTCAGAATAATGTGATTTTGGCACATGTAAAAAGTCCATAGCCAGAAACTTAATAAAAACAATGAAATAAAACAATAAAAAATTAAAACATATCAATGCAGAAACCACAATGATAATGAAAATTATTTCACTAGAGCTATATTTTTAAAAAAGTTTACCAGTCTTAGCACATGGGCACTCACATGGAGCCCCAGAATATGTATATATAAATATAATTGAGAATTAAATAGTTTTAATTTCAGTTAAGTACATAGTACAACCTAACCCTAACCCTTATATGTGTAATATAATTCTGTACCATAGGAATAGTGAAATTCTATCACTAAGGTTTCTGGAATAATCACAAAATTTGATAATGAATTAGGAAATAAGGGGAAAAATATCAGACATTAAGAAATAGAAAGAAATCCCAGAAAACAGAAATTAAGAAAACTTTATCTGATCTGGATGTAATAAAGCTATAGATCTATTTTAAAGATAGAAAATTACCAACATCAAGGATATTTTTAAAATACCATTAACACTTCGGTCCTAAAAGAAATGATCAACAATGTATTTATTCTATTTAAAAGCATTTCCAAATAGTTAATTATACAGCAGGCATGGTACAAGGCACTGCATACAGCAATGATCAAACTAAATCTTATCTCCTTCATGAAACTTGTGTTCTAATGGAATGGACCCACTGAGGAAAGAGGAGCAGTGTCTGTGGGTTTTTGTGTTTTTTTTTGTCTTTAATTCCATTGAGCTAAAAGATTTTCTTATTTTAGAAATGTTTTGTCACATACTAACTTCTAGTCAATGTTTTCTCCCATTGCATAAGTTGCTTTTTCATTTTGTTGAGGGTTTCTTTTACTGTGCAGACACTTTTTAATTGAGGTAGTTCTAGTTCTTTTTTTGCTTTTGATGCTTGTACTTTTCGTGTCATATCCAAAAAAATCTTTGCCAAAACCAGCTATCAGGGAGTTGTTCCGTTTGTTTTCTTCCTAGCATTGTTAGAGTTGCAGGTTTTACATGTAAGCCTTTAATCCATTTTAAGTTATTTTTTGTAAAATTTATTACTGCTTCAATATAGGTCTTGCTACCCATTTAAATGGATTCAACTTCATAACTATAAATGTTAAAAAAAGAAATAGATTAAATGGAACTAGGATTGTTTGGAGAAATAAAAGGGGAGATGCTAAGCTAACAAGCCAAGAGAAGGTTATTATGTGAGGAAGAGGAGTTTTGCTGCCTATTAATGTAACGAGAACAAAGAATTAAGAGAAGCTGCCTAGATTGCATAAACTTTAGGGAAAAGGAATCGTCTTACTTTGTTTACACTGTCATAACAAGATACCACACATTAGGGTCTTATAAACAATAAATATTTATTTCTCACAGTTTTAGAGACTGGGAGTCCAAGTTACAGTGCCAGCATATTTTTCTGTGAGAGCTCTCTTCTGTGTTGTAGACCACTAACTGTCTTCATGGGAGAAGGGGCAAAACTTCTCTAGGACCTCCTTTATAAGTGTACTAATTCCATTTTTGAAGGTCCATTCTCATGACCTAATCACACTGCTGAAGCCCTAGTCTTAGCAACATTATATCGATGTTAGGTTTCAACATATAGATTGGGCATTGCGGGCATAAACATTCAGCCTAAAAGAAATGATCAACAATGTATTTATTCTATTTAAAAGCATTTCCAAATAGTTAATTATACAGCAGGCATGGTACAAGGCACTGCATACAGCAATGATCAAACTAAATCTTATCTCCTTCATGAAACTTGTGTTCTAATGGAATGGACCCACTGAGGAAAGAGGAGCAGTGTCTGTGGGTTTTTGTGTTTTTTTTTGTCTTTAATTCCATTGAGCTAAAAGATTTTCTTATTTTAGAAATGTTTTGTCACATACTAACTTCTAGTCAATGTTTTCTCCCATTGCATAAGTTGCTTTTTCATTTTGTTGAGGGTTTCTTTTACTGTGCAGACACTTTTTAATTGAGGTAGTTCTAGTTCTTTTTTTGCTTTTGATGCTTGTACTTTTCGTGTCATATCCAAAAAAATCTTTGCCAAAACCAGCTATCAGGGAGTTGTTCCGTTTGTTTTCTTCCTAGCATTGTTAGAGTTGCAGGTTTTACATGTAAGCCTTTAATCCATTTTAAGTTATTTTTTGTAAAATTTATTACTGCTTCAATATAGGTCTTGCTACCCATTTAAATGGATTCAACTTCATAACTATAAATGTTAAAAAAAGAAATAGATTAAATGGAACTAGGATTGTTTGGAGAAATAAAAGGGGAGATGCTAAGCTAACAAGCCAAGAGAAGGTTATTATGTGAGGAAGAGGAGTTTTGCTGCCTATTAATGTAACGAGAACAAAGAATTAAGAGAAGCTGCCTAGATTGCATAAACTTTAGGGAAAAGGAATCGTCTTACTTTGTTTACACTGTCATAACAAGATACCACACATTAGGGTCTTATAAACAATAAATATTTATTTCTCACAGTTTTAGAGACTGGGAGTCCAAGTTACAGTGCCAGCATATTTTTCTGTGAGAGCTCTCTTCTGTGTTGTAGACCACTAACTGTCTTCATGGGAGAAGGGGCAAAACTTCTCTAGGACCTCCTTTATAAGTGTACTAATTCCATTTTTGAAGGTCCATTCTCATGACCTAATCACACTGCTGAAGCCCTAGTCTTAGCAACATTATATCGATGTTAGGTTTCAACATATAGATTGGGCATTGCGGGCATAAACATTCAGCCTAAAGCAGGAATAAAGGGGGGAGGGGTTTCATTGTTGCTTTGGTTGTTTTGTTTTTCATCAATTGTATTCTTCTTGAATGCCTTGAACATATTTGTGTTGCTTTGATATGCTAAGGCAGTTTCTTTGAAATTAAAAGCACAGAGGCTGATTTTTATTTTAACCATATGGAGTTCCTTTCTCATTAAAACACAAACAGCCTGAGGCAAGTGAAGCACTGTAACCATTCATACATTCACTCATTCATTTATGTCTTCAATCTAATACTTACCGAGCATTTATTTTGTACCAGGTTACACACTGAGTGCTTGGTACTGACTATTTAATGAAGAAAAAAAAAATTGTCCATCCTCATAAAATTCCTCCTAAAACTTGCATTCCAACAGGAGAAGACAGAAAAACTATGATAACAATGTCAGCCATGTAGGAAGTTGGGTGCTGTTAACAATGGTGTATAAAAGTCCTCAGATGGTTGTCATGCTTCTCTCAGCCTAAGATAAAACAGATCAACTTATTTCTCAAGGGAATTCTTCCCAGTGTTGTCATCTTCCTTCATAAAATGAATGCTCTTGATGGTAGGAAGTTTTGCTCTCCAAAATTTCCAAAAGCAATTTTACATACTTCAACACACTTTCTAAAGATTATATGTAACCCTGACATTTTTTTTTCTTATCTATTATTTGTCTCCATGTATAGAAAACTGAAAAAATTGAGAAAACACTTTATAATGCATTTTCTCTTGACATACTAGAATAAAGTGAATTTAGATTTAATTTTATCACCACAAAAATCTTGGTTCTATATGAAAGTAAAGGCAATTATATCTTACAGGGATTTGACCATCCACAAGTACAGGAGTTAATTTCAATAAAGCTGTTGTCATATTTGGGGTGGCAGCTGGAAGCCAGAAATTAGCAGGCAATTAGGAAAGAAAGATGGGGGAGAATAACAAGCTGGTACCCACAAATAAGAGCTGGAGCCCACAAACAGATAGAAATTTGTGTCACTTGTTATTGCTGCTGACTTTGATTTAAAAAAAAAAAAAGGAGATGGGTTTGCAGTGGGGAAGAACCTCAGTATGAAGGGACTTACATAGAACCTGGCCTAGAACTCAGAGAAGCTGAAAGAAGATGCAGGGGATGTTCTGTGTAGTCAGAAAAACAAGAATATGTATGAGATACAGAAAATGGCTGCTATTTCACAGTCTCTGTCATGGCCCATGCTAACTGGAGATAGATTGGAAAGGAATTCTGGGAAAGGTAGTTTATCTCCTCAAAAGTGGCACATTGCAAAGTCATGACAGAGAAACTAGCTTCAGTACTAGTCTCCTAGGCCATGTTTACAAATTCATTGCACAAAAATCGACTCTAAAATCTACTTTTTGATAAAGGGTTTTCCTTACATAGAAAGCTTTCTTATGATAAAATTATGGAAACACAAAATTACAATTTTGTGAAATAAAGATTTTAATTTATATGTATCTTCATTCAATTTACATAAAGGTGACTGGACTCCAACTTTTTCATTTTCTTTGTCATTTGACTAGCAATTCATATTCCAAAAGAATGATGCTCTATGGGACCCTTCTTGGAATTCTTGTTTCTTAGCTCTCTGAATCCGATATACAGAATGCTTGCAAATTACGGAATTGAGTCAACTATTTAATAAACCAAACCAGAGACAACTATTTTCCTCTTTCTAATAGCACCACGATTTCCTTTGGAAACTTTAGTTTTCTCTGTTAGTTAACATTTATCAAATAATAATGAGCATGTATCTCAAGCTAGGTCAATCACCATGACACATTAATTCAAAGAAATAATTGATCATGATGACAACTACCATTTTAATTTTAGTTAATAATAGTTAATAAGAGGCTTATAATATTGCTTAATGTTAAAAGAACACTACAAGGCTTCCCCTGGTGGTCCAGTGGGTAAGGACACCGCCTTGCAGTGCAAGGGGCGCCAGTTCGATCCCTGGCCTGGGAAGATCCCACGTGCCGTGGAGCGGCTGGACCGATGTGTCCAATTACCAAGCCAGAGCTATGGAGCGCATGCGCCTAAAGCCAGTGCTCTGGGACAACAGAGGCCACCGCGATGGGAGGCCCACGGGAGCCAAAGAACAAAGATGGATGAAAATGGAGAAATGACAGACCAACAGAAGTGGCCCTTCCGCTCCCCTCCCTCTCCAACCCGACTCCTGCCCAAAATAAATAAATAAATAAATCTTTAAAAAGAACACTACATAAAAACCAGGCCCACATACTCCATAGTATATGTATTAACTGGCTCTCTATAAATGCTTGCTTTTTGTACTGTCAATCCTAGATTGTAACAGATAACAAGGGGCCAGTGCTGAAACAAAATTATGGTTGGCACAGTAAATGAGCGTGAAAAAATAACTCCAGAGGTGCATAAAACATCGCCATAGACTTAGACAATGATCAATACCCATCCAATCTGGTCAAGAAGCTGAAAACACATGCTGTTTACCATTTAACTTCCTTTCACATATTTAATCTTCTGCCAGATACTCTCTTGCTTTATTTGTAGACATAGAATTTGGTAGATTTTTAAAGTTATAGAAATTAATAATGTATAAGAAAAATACTTCCAGAAACTATTTTTCATTGGACTGTATTCTGGAGAAAGTGAAATAGAATATTATGATGTTACATAGCTGCAATGTTCCAAGTGTATTCATCCATTTGCCTGGGGACCCCCACAACACTTTTGATAGGTCCATGAGATTGATACTATTTTTATAGTAACATTAGAATGCTATTTTCTTTTTTCATTGTGTTAATATTTCACTGAAGTGGCAAACTCAGCGGTGAGTAAAATACTGATGCTTTAGCATGCATCTAGGCAGTGGCACAAGACACTTCTGGTACTAACTTTTTTTTTGCACCAGCAAATGCTCATTGTATAACAAAAAACCACAAGCCAATTTTCATTTTTCATGAAAGCATAAAAATCAATATCCCTAAATATTGGCAATATTATGTATTGTCAATATTACATATGAAAATTTTTAAAATTAACATATGCATAGATTCAGTGTGGTGCATATTGAAGTACAACTGATGCTGTAATTGAAGGCAATGGAATGATTTTTCAATTTGAAAAATGAACTAGTTACTCCTTTCAAGTGACTACAGTTTATGCTTGAAAAAATGTCTGAGAGATTAACTGGGGTTATACAGGCTTAAGTATTATTTGCAACACATTTTCCTGGAAATGTTCAGTGAGCTAAGTGAGCCTGGCACTTTAAGGATGATAACTTAAAAATTTGAACTTAAGATCAAACATTAGAATTTTGAAAAATTGTATACATTCCAGTTTAAAATACTTTTTTGACAAGGAAATTTAAAAAGTGCAGTTATTTTCATTTTGCATAATGAAATGTGTCAACAATTTTTTATAATCCAAAGGACCAGTTTTTTTGAAATGAAGTATAATATGCTGCAAAATCATGCTTGGATAAAATGTTCCTCAAAATGCAGGTGGGTCTAATGGATTTTAATGCCACATACAGTAATATACACACTGAAACTAACTTTTAAAAACTGCTACTCATGTTTTAATTTATCATCAAAGTTAAGAAAGTATCTGAAAACACATGCTGTTTACCATTTAACTTCCTTTCACATATTTAATCTTCTGCCAGATACTCTCTTGCTTTATTTGTAGACATAGAATTTGGTAGATTTTTAAAGTTATAGAAATTAATAATGTATAAGAAAAATACTTCCAGAAACTATTTTTCATTGGACTGTATTCTGGAGAAAGTGAAATAGAATATTATGATGTTACATAGCTGCAATGTTCCAAGTGTATTCATCCATTTGCCTGGGGACCCCCACAACACTTTTGATAGGTCCATGAGATTGATACTATTTTTATAGTAACATTAGAATGCTATTTTCTTTTTTCATTGTGTTAATATTTCACTGAAGTGGCAAACTCAGCGGTGAGTAAAATACTGATGCTTTAGCATGCATCTAGGCAGTGGCACAAGACACTTCTGGTACTAACTTTTTTTTTGCACCAGCAAATGCTCATTGTATAACAAAAAACCACAAGCCAATTTTCATTTTTCATGAAAGCATAAAAATCAATATCCCTAAATATTGGCAATATTATGTATTGTCAATATTACATATGAAAATTTTTAAAATTAACATATGCATAGATTCAGTGTGGTGCATATTGAAGTACAACTGATGCTGTAATTGAAGGCAATGGAATGATTTTTCAATTTGAAAAATGAACTAGTTACTCCTTTCAAGTGACTACAGTTTATGCTTGAAAAAATGTCTGAGAGATTAACTGGGGTTATACAGGCTTAAGTATTATTTGCAACACATTTTCCTGGAAATGTTCAGTGAGCTAAGTGAGCCTGGCACTTTAAGGATGATAACTTAAAAATTTGAACTTAAGATCAAACATTAGAATTTTGAAAAATTGTATACATTCCAGTTTAAAATACTTTTTGACAAGGAAATTTAAAAAATGCAGTTATTTTCATTTTGCATAATGAAATGTGTCAACAATTTTTTATAATCCAAAGGACCAGTTTTTTTGAAATGAAGTATAATATGCTGCAAAATCATGCTTGGATAAAATGTTCCTCAAAATGCAGGTGGGTCTAATGGATTTTAATGCCACATACAGTAATATACACACTGAAACTAACTTTTAAAAAACTGCTACTCATGTTTTAATTTATCATCAAAGTAGAGTATCTACAATTTTCTGGAAATGTATATTAAAACTATTGAAAAATTATATTGAATTACCATTTCTATTTCTCATTAATTTTATTCATCGAAAACTTTTTTACAAATCTTTTAACAGGTTTATTGCTAATTTAAAAAAAAATAATACAAACAAATCTTATTTTTATCCTATTTAGTGCAATAGGTGACCACATATAGTAAACAAATAAAAGCTTTTTGGGTGTCTTAATTTATAAGTTTCCTGAGTCTGAACATTTGATTGCAACTTTGTTAAAGAGTAGAATATAAACTACATATACTGTTTATTTTAGTAAACTGTTCCTCTTTTACTATTTTAGTAAAAATCACTTATCTTAGATCATAACAGCTGTCATGCAGTAGCACTTTTGTAGTTGGTTACATGTGAAAGTAATCAAATAAACCCTGTTTGCTTTGATAGGTCTTACATCACTGATGCTTTGTTACCCCTTCTTAGATACAATAACTGTTACTCCTTTATCTTCTGTTAATGTCCTATTCATTTTGGTTTCATTAAAGTTCTGCTACATATATACAATGGAATACTACTCAGCTGTTAAAAGAAATGCAGAAGAATCAGTTCTAATGAAGTGGCTGGCTCTAGAACCTATCATAAAAAGTGAAGTAAGTCAAAAAGAGAGACAAATACAGTATACTAACACACATTTTCCTGGAAATGTTCAGTGAGCTAAGTGAGCCTGGCACTTTAAGGATGATAACTTAAAAATTTGAACTTAAGATCAAACATTAGAATTTTGAAAAATTGTATACATTCCAGTTTAAAATACTTTTTTGACAAGGAAATTTAAAAAGTGCAGTTATTTTCATTTTGCATAATGAAATGTGTCAACAATTTTTTATAATCCAAAGGACCAGTTTTTTTGAAATGAAGTATAATATGCTGCAAAATCATGCTTGGATAAAATGTTCCTCAAAATGCAGGTGGGTCTAATGGATTTTAATGCCACATACAGTAATATACACACTGAAACTAACTTTTAAAAAACTGCTACTCATGTTTTAATTTATCATCAAAGTAGAGTATCTACAATTTTCTGGAAATGTATATTAAAACTATTGAAAAATTATATTGAATTACCATTTCTATTTCTCATTAATTTTATTCATCGAAAACTTTTTTACAAATCTTTTAACAGGTTTATTGCTAATATAAAAAGACATAATACAAACATATCTTAATATTATCCTATTTAGTGCAATAGGTGACCACATATAGTAAACAAATAAAAGCTTTTTTGGGTGTCTTAATTTATAAGTTTCCTGAGTCTGAACATTTGATTGCAACTTTGTTAAAGAGTAGAATATAAACTACATATACTGTTTATTTTAGTAAACTGTTCCTCTTTTACTATTTTAGTAAAAATCACTTATCTTAGATCATAACAGCTGTCATGCAGTAGCACTTTTGTAGTTGGTTACGTGTGAAAGTAATCAAATAAACCCTGTTTGCTTTGATAGGTCTTACATCACTGATGCTTTGTTACCCCTTCTTAGATACAATAACTGTTACTCCTTTATCTTCTGTTAATGTCCTATTCATTTTGGTTTCATTAAAGTTCTGCTACATATATACAATGGAATACTACTCAGCTGTTAAAAGAAATGCAGAAGAATCAGTTCTAATGAAGTGGCTGGCTCTAGAACCTATCATAAAAAGTGAAGTAAGTCAAAAAGAGAGACAAATACAGTATACTAACACACATATATGGAATCTAGTAGGACAGTCTTGATAGCACACACAGTGAACTCATGGAAAAACAGACAGAGCATAGGCATACAGACATTGTGGGGAAAAAATAGGGAGGGGGAGGCATGGAGGGCATAACATGGAAACCTATACTGTCATGTGTGGAAAAGATAGCTATTGTCATTGTGCTAAGGGAATAGGAGTGCTCACAATGGCATGGGGTGATGGTCTGGAGGGATTGGATGCGGGGAAATGGGGGGGGTGAGGACCAGGGATATGCATAATACTGATCTGGGAACATACATGTCTGTGAACAACAAAACTCTATAAAACCTTTAAAATAAAGAATTAAATAATTATGCAAATACTATCTAGTGTATTGAATTACACACATAAACATATACAGCTGTAACATAACCCAAGCATTCCAACCAAAAATACAGTACAATACATTAGCATGGCGAATAGAGAAAATCAAGAATGATATCCACCAGTTAATAACCAAACTAAGTAGAGCACCAATTGGAGAATAATGCTAGAGCAGGGTCCCTGTTTGGGATAAGGCAATGAGGACAGAACAGACTAAGAAATATGGTGGGGAAAGGGAAAAAGAGAAAGGGAGGATAGAAGAGAAATATAGAATAATATTTCAAAGTTAAATATAGGGAGATAAAGATTTGTGTGTATTAGAGTTTAGTGCTATAGGAAAGGAGCTTCAGAGAAAGCAAAGAATTATAGAGGAGGTAGCAGTACAAATGAAAATTTTTTAAAAATTGAAAGAGGTAAGTATATAGAAAAATATAGAAAAACAAAGCAAAAATAATAAAAACAAGCAAAACCCCCACAGAACCTTAAAAGGCCAACGGGGAACCAGAAGTTTATACCAAAATAAGATGTGTGGTTTAAAAAGAAAAAGAAAAAAAAAAATTATGTAAACTTGAATATATTCAGTCTTACTGATAAGATTAGTAGCTTCAATAGAATTCAGTGAAGGAAATGAACACACCCACTCTCACAGACACACACATACACACACACCCGTCAAAAAAAAAAAAAAAAAAAAAACAACAAAAAAAGCGGGGTGTGCACTGAGTGGGTTTGGAAAAAAGAGAGAAAAAAAATTGAAACAAATACAATACAAAAAATGAAATTTTAAAGTCCAGCAGTAACTCCAGCTTCAGACAAAACGTGAAAATAGTGTTTATGTTCTTCTATCTCTTGCTGACTATTTAGGAATTATCAGTCTTTTTCTTACCTCTGGCAGTGGTTGGATCTGAAGACCTCTTTGACTGCTTGTTTATATCCGCCTATTCCAGAACTAAAAGGCCTGTCCAGGCTGACCCTGGGAGTCTCTCAATCCAAATCCCTTTTCTTGCTGGGTGGAGCTAAATTCCCTCGGTAGCTTGACAAGCAGCCCTGCAGTTTGACCAGCAGCCAAACTACAGTAGGGAAAATGGCGTCTGTCTCACAAAGGATTTATTCCCACACGCTCTATGGGAAGCACTTCCACAGTGTCCCCGACCCTGCTGCAGGCCACCGTCGACCCCCGCCACCGCGGGAGATGTCAGGTTGCTCAGAGGTGAGTCTGGCTCAGTCTCATGCAGGATCGCTATTCCCCTCTCCCAGATCACAGTACGCACAGACTTTCCAGTCCTCCTCAGCGACTGTGTGATCAGGTTAATGGTAACCTCCTCCAAAGGGAACTGAGTGCCATCCTTCCGAGGCCTGCTCAAGGGCACTTCTAGCTCCAGGGGGCACCTGGACCCTCCAAAGTAGGTCTGGCTCAGTCCCTTTTGGGTGACACTGCTCCTTTCCCGCGTTTTGATCTGCAACAGGCTTTGCGCCTTTGGCCCGCCCAGCCTCTCTGGCGGATATGAGGTTTGACTTTTAAAAGTGCGATTGCGCCCCTCCTACAGTCTTGATGCAGCTTCTCCTTTGTTCTTCCATGTGGGGTATCCTCTCTGTGATCAGATCCAACCTCTTTTCGTCGATGGTTTCCCAGGAACTCGTTGCAATTCAGGCAATTTTGCAGGAGAGATGAGTGCACGTCCTTCTTCGTCGCCATCTACCAAAAGAATCAAATATCTAGGAATAAACCTACCCAAAGAAACAAAAGGACTGAACACAAAAAATTACAAGACACTCATGAGAGACATTAAAGAAGACTTAAACAGATGGAGAAATATTCCATGTTCCTGGGTCGGAAGAATCAATATTGTGAAAATGACCATACTACCAAATGTCATCTACAGATTCAATATAATCCCTATCAAACTTCCAGTGACATTCTTCACAGAACTAGACCAAAGAATCACACAGTTCATATGGAAACACAAAAGACCTCGAATAGCCAAAGCAATCCTGAGGAAGAAGAATGGAGCTAGAGGGATCAGCCTCCTCAATTTCAGACTCTACTACAAAGCAGCAATCCTCAAGACAGTATGGTACTGGCACAAAAACAGAACTATTGACCAATGGAACAAGATCAAGAACCCAGAGATAAAACCACACAACTATGGGTACCTTATTTTTGACAAAGGAGGTGAAAGTATAAAATGGGACAAAGACAGCCTCTTCAACAAATGGTGCTGGGAACATTGGACAGCTACATGCAAGAAAATGAAGTTGGAACATTCCCTAACACCATACACAAAGATCAACTCAAAGTGGATTAAAGACCTAAATGTAAGACCAGAAACCATCAAACTCTTAGAGGAGAATATAGGTAAAACCCTCAAGGACATCAATCAAAGCAAGATCTTCTCTGACCCACCTACTACAATAGCGGAACTAAAAAGACAAATGAACACGTGGGACCTCATGAAACTTAAAAGGTTTTGTACAGCTAAAGAAATCACAAAAAAGCTGAACAGACAGCCCACGGAGTGGGAGAAAATCATAGCAAATGAAGCAACAGACAAAGAATTAATCTCCAAAATCTACAAGCAACTCAGACAACTCAGCACTGGAAAAATGCACAACTCAATCAAAAAATGAGAAAAAGATCTAAATAGACACCTCTCCAAAGAGGACATACAGATGGCCCCAAAACACATGAAACAATGCTCAACTTCGCTTATAATTAGAGAAATGCAAATCAAAACTACAATGAGATACCACCTCACACCCCTCAGAATGGCCATCATCAAAAAATCGATAGACAATAAATGCTGGAGAGGCTGCGGAGAAAAGGGAACACTCCTGCATTGCTGATGGGAATGTAAATTGATACAGCCTCTATGGAAGACCGTATGAAGAATTCAGGATTTTAGGAGACCTTTCCCAAAAGAAAACAAAAAAGGACTGAACACAAAAAATTACAAGACACTCATGAGAGACATTAAAGAAGACTTAAACAGATGGAGAAATATTCCATGTTCCTGGGTCGGAAGAATCAATATTGTGAAAATGACCATACTACCAAATGTCATCTACAGATTCAATATAATCCCTATCAAACTTCCAGTGACATTCTTCACAGAACTAGACCAAAGAATCACACAGTTCATATGGAAACACAAAAGACCTCGAATAGCCAAAGCAATCCTGAGGAAGAAGAATGGAGCTAGAGGGATCAGCCTCCTCAATTTCAGACTCTACTACAAAGCAGCAATCCTCAAGACAGTATGGTACTGGCACAAAAACAGAACTATTGACCAATGGAACAAGATCAAGAACCCAGAGATAAAACCACACAACTATGGGTACCTTATTTTTGACAAAGGAGGTGAAAGTATAAAATGGGACAAAGACAGCCTCTTCAACAAATGGTGCTGGGAACATTGGACAGCTACATGCAAGAAAATGAAGTTGGAACATTCCCTAACACCATACACAAAGATCAACTCAAAGTGGATTAAAGACCTAAATGTAAGACCAGAAACCATCAAACTCTTAGAGGAGAATATAGGTAAAACCCTCAAGGACATCAATCAAAGCAAGATCTTCTCTGACCCACCTACTACAATAGCGGAACTAAAAGGCCAACGAACACGTGGGACCTCATGAAACTTAAAAGGTTTTGTACAGCTAAAGAAATCACAAAAAAGCTGAACAGACAGCCCACGGAGTGGGAGAAAATCATAGCAAATGAAGCAACAGACAAAGAATTAATCTCCAAAATCTACAAGCAACTCAGACAACTCAGCACTGGAAAAATGCACAACTCAATCAAAAAATGAGAAAAAGATCTAAATAGACACCTCTCCAAAGAGGACATACAGATGGCCCCAAAACACATGAAACAATGCTCAACTTCGCTTATAATTAGAGAAATGCAAATCAAAACTACAATGAGATACCACCTCACACCCCTCAGAATGGCCATCATCAAAAAATCGATAGACAATAAATGCTGGAGAGGCTGCGGAGAAAAGGGAACACTCCTGCATTGCTGATGGGAATGTAAATTGATACAGCCTCTATGGAAGACCGTATGAAGATTTCTTAAAAAACTAAAAATAGAAGCACCGTATGACCCAGCAATCCCACTCTTAGGCTTATACCCTGATGAAATCAAATCTGAAAGGAGCACCTGTACCCCAATGTTCATTGCAGCTCTCTATACAATAGCTAGAACATGGAAGGAACCTAGATGCCCATCGATGAACGAATGGATCCAAAAGCTCTGGCATATACATACAATGGAATACTACACAGCTGTAAAGAGAAATGCAGAAGAATCAGCCCTAATGAGGTGGCTGGATCTAGAACGTATCACCAAAAGTGAAATCAGTCAGAAAGAAGGACAAATATAGTATATTACCACATATATATGGAATCTAGTAGGATGGTGATGATGGCACACGCAGTGAAGCGACAGAAAGACAGACATGGACAGTGGACATATTGACATTGTGGGGAAGGAACAGAAGGTGGGAGGCATAAAGGAAGTAGCATGAAGGCCTGTACTATCATAAGTGAAGAAAATAGCTCTAGTCATTGCTCTGTGAGAAAAGGGGATCCTTCAGGGGTGCTGTGTGATGGCTGGGAGGAGTGAGAATGGGAGGATACACATATGACTAATCTGGGAACATACATATCTGTAAACAACAAAACTCTGTAAAAGTTTAAAGCAAAATAAAGGTTTTTAAAAAAAAACATATAAAAAAATCTAAAATAAAATATTGAAATACAAAGGTATCTTTTAAAAAGTTTTCAAACAATTTAATTAATTTTATTCCATAGCTGTAGTAAATTCATTTCTTCAATTCTGATGACTTTATCAACTCAGCACTGGAAAAATGCACAACTCAATCAAAAAATGAGAAAAAGATCTAAATAGACACCTCTCCAAAGAGGACATACAGATGGCCCCAAAACACATGAAACAATGCTCAACTTCGCTTATAATTAGAGAAATGCAAATCAAAACTACAATGAGATACCACCTCACACCCCTCAGAATGGCCATCATCAAAAAATCGATAGACAATAAATGCTGGAGAGGCTGCGGAGAAAAGGGAACACTCCTGCATTGCTGATGGGAATGTAAATTGATACAGCCTCTATGGAAGACCGTATGAAGATTTCTTAAAAAACTAAAAATAGAAGCACCGTATGACCCAGCAATCCCACTCTTAGGCTTATACCCTGATGAAATCAAATCTGAAAGGAGCACCTGTACCCCAATGTTCATTGCAGCTCTCTATACAATAGCTAGAACATGGAAGGAACCTAGATGCCCATCGATGAACGAATGGATCCAAAAGCTCTGGCATATACATACAATGGAATACTACACAGCTGTAAAGAGAAATGCAGAAGAATCAGCCCTAATGAGGTGGCTGGATCTAGAACGTATCACCAAAAGTGAAATCAGTCAGAAAGAAGGACAAATATAGTATATTACCACATATATATGGAATCTAGTAGGATGGTGATGATGGCACACGCAGTGAAGCGACAGAAAGACAGACATGGACAGTGGACATATTGACATTGTGGGGAAGGAACAGAAGGTGGGAGGCATAAAGGAAGTAGCATGAAGGCCTGTACTATCATAAGTGAAGAAAATAGCTCTAGTCATTGCTCTGTGAGAAAAGGGGATCCTTCAGGGGTGCTGTGTGATGGCTGGGAGGAGTGAGAATGGGAGGATACACATATGACTAATCTGGGAACATACATATCTGTAAACAACAAAACTCTGTAAAAGTTTAAAGCAAAATAAAGGTTTTTAAAAAAAAACATATAAAAAAATCTAAAATAAAATATTGAAATACAAAGGTATCTTTTAAAAAGTTTTCAAACAATTTAATTAATTTTATTCCATAGCTGTAGTAAATTCATTTCTTCAATTCTGATGACTTTTATTTTTATTCAATTTTATATGACTTATCAAACCTTTACCATTGTCATTTCAAATATTTATGGGTTTTTATAGCTCCCATCCCTTACACATGTTTGCACCTACACATGTCTTTGCTCCTACTCAGAGGAAAGCCTGAATTGTGGAAAATCAGTCAGTCCTGGAAGTAGATATTGCAAAATCTGTTTTTTTAGAAACTGATTTCCTACTCTATGAGGATGAATATATCTTTCAAGAAGTGTATGAATACTGGGAAGAAAGTCCCAAATCCTCTTTTGGAAAGTAAAATGTCAAAGCAGTATCAAAATTAAAAAAAAAGAATCAGAAAAGATTGGTTAAAAATCTAGTATCTTGAGAGTCAAGAGAGATACAGTTTCCAAAAGAATATATAGTTTACATGATCAAGTGCTGCTGAAAATTCAAGGAGGGATATAGATACTTGTACATATTAGCATAATTAAATATAATTATTTAGATTTTTGCATTGTTATTAATTTAAAAAATTCTCCAATTTGTTAGTAAAATAACTTTAGGAAACTTGGTTGTCTAAAGTATGAAAAACCCTTAGCTGGAAGAAGACATTTTATTTAACTCTTGCTCTTCTACTCAACTTTTAACAAATTGTGCAATATCTATTGATGTTTCCTGCATTTTCAAAAGTTGTATAATAATACCTACTCTATTTATAAATTTATGAAAAGTAAATTGACATTATATTAAATACACTTTCAAAAAGATCATGTAATTTTAAGGTCAAAGAATAAATATGGATGAAAATGAATGGATGGAAAATCAATGAAAAGAGGCCAAAAGTTAAAAAGAAAGATCATGTAATTTTAAGTAGATGTTTGTTTTAGAAAAATATAACTTTTTTGTCTTATTGGCTTCCTTTTGTTCTAATTTTCTTCCCTCAGCCCATCTAGTATATCTTTAATTTGATTTTCACAAGACAGTAGTGGCATAATATTAAATGTTTAAGAGTTTATCAGGAATTTATGATTTTTCAAAAAAGTTATCAGGATTATAAAAATGCAATTGACATCTATAAGGAAAGTGTACTAAAGTAACCTTGAGGCTGAAATCTTGAGGCTGGAAATAAAATGAAAAGTTAGAAAAAAAGATGACATAACAAAAAAAGTAAATTATCAAAATTAGTGTAATTTGTTAACCAGAACTTGACAAAAGAAGTATTTGACTGCAATGTAAATTTCATATAACTTTCGGTTAGTCCAAGTATTTAAATGTTTATTGTCAGTAATATACTCTGGAAGTAAGTAAAAGAATTATTTTTTCTTATTATGCTAGCATTTGGCACTTATTAAGAGAAAGTTAGTTTTAGAATTATCAACCATTGTATGTATCTCTATATAATTTCCCAGGCCACTTCTCTGACAAAGGGATTTTAAGAGCACAAATAAATTAATACATATCTGTACATAGAAGTTAACTAAGCAGAATGACAGTATAGAGCCTTGTGGTACTCCTTTCTCAATTTGGAATCAGTCCATTGTTCCCTGTACATTTCAAACTGTTGCTTCTCAACCCTACAAGTTTCAAGAACTTGACCATACAGGTTTCTCAGGAGGCAAGTAAGGTGGTCTGGTACTGCTATTTTCTTTAGAATTTTCCAGTTTGCTGTAATCCACATAGTCAAAGGTTTTTGCATAGTCAATGAAGCAGAAGTAGATGTTTTTCTGGAATTCTCTTGTTTTTCCTATGTTCCAGCAGATATGAACAATTTGAACTCCACACCTTTTCTAAATCTACTTTGTTCATCTGAAAGTTCTCAGTCCATGTATTACTGAAGCCTGAATTAAAGGATTTTGATCATTACTTTGCTAGGGTGTGGAATGAGGGCAATTGCAGAGTAGTTTGAACATTCTTTGGCATTGCTTTTTTTTTTTCGGATTGGATTGAAAAGTGATCTTTTCCAGTCCTGTGGTCAATGCTGAGTTTTTCAAATTTGCTGGCATATTGAGTATAGGACTTTAACAGTATCATCTTTTAGGATTTTAAATATCTTAACTGGAATTTTAGGTTGTTTCTGTGTCTTGACTGTTGAAAATATTTAGCATGGCTATATTTATTTTTAATATTAGTTAATGTGTATAGAGTGAAATGCAAGTATATGAATCAACATCAAATTAGCAATCAACATTAACTTTGGCAGAGTAACTACCAATTCATATCATATTTGTTACCTCTTAGTCCTCTATAAATAATTTTCCTGATGTGTATTTTCTATCATCCTCTTACCAAAACAGTGCTTTGAAGTTCTAATGAATACAATAAATTTGCCATAAACACTAGAATTGCACTAAAGAAATATATCTCAAATTATTCTGAAGTAATCGAATACCCTGCCAAATGTAATTACCATAGTTGTTTCTACTTGAGAAATTGTATTAATTCAGATATTGAAATAATGAGCTTTTCATCTCCAAAAGTTCAGCATGGGGTTTGCATATGTAGAGGAACACATAACTTCTTATAAAATTCTCTTTTAAGCTTTTAGAAGTTGTTCAATATTACATAGTTCTAGTCTTCTCATCACCATGAAGCTGCTCAGGCAGCTGTAATAGAGTAAAATATGATGGTGCATTTCCATATTGCACATTCTAATGTGCTTTTCCTAACAGTTTAATTTCAATAAAAATCAAAGAACAAGCAAAAATGTATGATTTAACTGTTCAGAAACATTTGAGTTCCAAATTTTAAAAAAGCAAAGATAACTTTACAATATTTTATATTAATTCATTTTAGATTGTTTTTTTGTTGAGGAAGCGATGTTCTGATAGACAAACTCAAGCAAATACCTACATTAGTATTGCTATGTAGTTTCTGGAATTCTCTTGTTTTCCTATGTTCCAGCAGATATGAACAATTTGAACTCCACACCTTTTCTAAATCTACTTTGTTCATCTGAAAGTTCTCAGTCCATGTATTACTGAAGCCTGAATTAAAGGATTTTGATCATTACTTTGCTAGGGTGTGGAATGAGGGCAATTGCAGAGTAGTTTGAACATTCTTTGGCATTGCTTTTTTTTTTTCGGATTGGATTGAAAAGTGATCTTTTCCAGTCCTGTGGTCAATGCTGAGTTTTTCAAATTTGCTGGCATATTGAGTATAGGACTTTAACAGTATCATCTTTTAGGATTTTAAATATCTTAACTGGAATTTTAGGTTGTTTCTGTGTCTTGACTGTTGAAAATATTTAGCATGGCTATATTTATTTTTAATATTAGTTAATGTGTATAGAGTGAAATGCAAGTATATGAATCAACATCAAATTAGCAATCAACATTAACTTTGGCAGAGTAACTACCAATTCATATCATATTTGTTACCTCTTAGTCCTCTATAAATAATTTTCCTGATGTGTATTTTCTATCATCCTCTTACCAAAACAGTGCTTTGAAGTTCTAATGAATACAATAAATTTGCCATAAACACTAGAATTGCACTAAAGAAATATATCTCAAATTATTCTGAAGTAATCGAATACCCTGCCAAATGTAATTACCATAGTTGTTTCTACTTGAGAAATTGTATTAATTCAGATATTGAAATAATGAGCTTTTCATCTCCAAAAGTTCAGCATGGGGTTTGCATATGTAGAGGAACACATAACTTCTTATAAAATTCTCTTTTAAGCTTTTAGAAGTTGTTCAATATTACATAGTTCTAGTCTTCTCATCACCATGAAGCTGCTCAGGCAGCTGTAATAGAGTAAAATATGATGGTGCATTTCCATATTGCACATTCTAATGTGCTTTTCCTAACAGTTTAATTTCAATAAAAATCAAAGAACAAGCAAAAATGTATGATTTAACTGTTCAGAAACATTTGAGTTCCAAATTTTAAAAAAGCAAAGATAACTTTACAATATTTTATATTAATTCATTTTAGATTGTTTTTTTGTTGAGGAAGCGATGTTCTGATAGACAAACTCAAGCAAATACCTACATTAGTATTGCTATGTAGAAAAAACAAACACTCACTGGCCATCTTTTCTTCCAGCCCTCTTGTGTGTTCCCTATCAATCTTTCCTCTCTTCTAAAGTCCATTTATTTCCTGACACACATTCAAGACAATGCCATAATACCACAGGTGAAGAGCTCAGTCCTACAAGACAACTTATCCTTCAGATGTCTTTTGTAAGGCCGGGTTATCACTTGTGCTTTTGACAAACCCCTACTTGAGTTCAGTTAATTTCTAGAGTGGCTCATGGAACTCACAGGAACATTTTACTTAGAGGATTGCTAGTTTATTATAGATGGATATAACCCAGGAACAGCCAGATGGAAGAGATGCATACAAAGGGCAAGGTACCCTATCTGAGTATGCGTTTCTTCATATATCTCCATATGTTCCTGGTCTGAAGGTTTTGCAGCCTCTCTTCTTTGAGGGTTTTTTGGAGCCTTACATAAGCATGGTTTATTATAGCATGCATGCCTATGGTGGATTCAGGTTGACGTGTGGCAGTAAGCAACGAAACTATGTAAAAAAATTTTAAAAAGAGAGAAAGGATGATGAGCCTTAGATGACTGAAATCAGTCTCCAGCCCTCTCTTCTTCCTGAAGACTTTGGGTTGGAGGAGAGTAGGACTATAAATTTCAGTCCCCATTCTTACATGGGTTCCAAAAACCACTTCATTAGCATGGCAAAAAGTACCTCTTTTGACTCTCATCACTTAGAAAATTCCAGTGGTTTTGGAACTCTGTCAGAAATAGGTACAAAGCCCAATTATATTTTCCTTATTATAAGTCACAAGAGGCATAAAGGAAATACACTAGATGTTTTTCATTTACAGTCTGTATAGATTGCAATTCTTGGAGGAAAAAAAAAAGCAGCATATGTAGGTGAAGATGGGAAATAGGTATCTATTCTAAGAATAAGTATAAACTTACAAGGGGGCTTCCTAGGTGGTGCTAGTGGTAAGGAACCTGCCTGTCAATGCAAGAGTCATAAGAAACCCAGGTTTGATCCCTGGGTTGGGAAGATTCCCTGGAGGAGGGCATGGCAACCCACCCCAGTATTCTTGTCTGGAGAATCCCATGGACAGCGGAGCCTGGTGGGCTACAGTTCGTAGGGTCACAAAGAGTTGAACATGACTGAGGTGACTTAGCACAGCACAACACCTGAACTACAAGGCATCCAAATACATATAGATACAGGTATAGATATATCAAGTAATATGTATTATATATAATTTTATAAATAATATATATCAAGTAATATATTTGTGCATATATATATATATATATATATATATATATATATGTCAAGTAATTAATTAGCATACAACTCAGGAGTGATAGGGAGATGTCATTACCATACAGTTGTTATATAAATCATAGAATTAGATTCCGCACCTAGGGGACTGAAGAGAAAAGTGTGCTTAATAATAAACTTAGGGAAGGTACATGAGTGCAGATAACAGTAGATGGGGTTCTTTTCCTTTAATTCATTCTGAAAGGTAACTATAAAAAAGAGTTGTAGTTAGAAGGAGATAGAGTGCAAAGGGAGAGTTCATTTTCTCTTTTTGGTGGTGGAAGACACTAAAACACATTGTTGTGTGAGAGGATTGATCAAGTAATATCAGTGAAATTGATACTCTCAAGAGTATTATAGAAGCAATTTGAGCTAAGTCCACAAAATAGCAGAAGGGATTGTGATGTCAAAGCCCAAATTGGCAGGGAAATGCTCACTGTAACAGAAAGGAGGGAGAGCTTGTTCACTGCCAGCCTTAGATGACGAAATAGTCACCCCAATTATCATTTTCACTTTGCATGGCAAAAGTACCTCTTTTGACTCTCATCACTTAGAAAATTCCAGTGGTTTTGGAACTCTGTCAGAAATAGGTACAAAGCCCAATTATATTTTCCTTATTATAAGTCACAAGAGGCATAAAGGAAATACACTAGATGTTTTTCATTTACAGTCTGTATAGATTGCAATTCTTGGAGGAAAATAAGCAGCATATGTAGGTGAAGATGGGAAATAGGTATCTATTCTAAGAATAAGTATAAACTTACAAGGGGGCTTCCTAGGTGGTGCTAGTGGTAAGGAACCTGCCTGTCAATGCAAGAGTCATAAGAAACCCAGGTTTGATCCCTGGGTTGGGAAGATTCCCTGGAGGAGGGCATGGCAACCCACCCCAGTATTCTTGTCTGGAGAATCCCATGGACAGCGGAGCCTGGTGGGCTACAGTTCGTAGGGTCACAAAGAGTTGAACATGACTGAGGTGACTTAGCACAGCACAACACCTGAACTACAAGGCATCCAAATACATATAGATACAGGTATAGATATATCAAGTAATATGTATTATATATAATTTTATAAATAATATATATCAAGTAATATATTTGTGCATATATATATATATATATATATATATATATGTCAAGTAATTAATTAGCATACAACTCAGGAGTGATAGGGAGATGTCATTACCATACAGTTGTTATATAAATCATAGAATTAGATTCCGCACCTAGGGGACTGAAGAGAAAAGTGTGCTTAATAATAAACTTAGGGAAGGTACATGAGTGCAGATAACAGTAGATGGGGTTCTTTTCCTTTAATTCATTCTGAAAGGTAACTATAAAAAAGAGTTGTAGTTAGAAGGAGATAGAGTGCAAAGGGAGAGTTCATTTTCTCTTTTTGGTGGTGGAAGACACTAAAACACATTGTTGTGTGAGAGGATTGATCAAGTAATATCAGTGAAATTGATACTCTCCAGAGTATTATAGAAGCAATTTGAGCTAAGTCCCCAAAATAGCAGAAGGGATTGTGATGTACAAATGCCCAAGAATCTGAAAGCAGGGGTAAATTGCTCACTGTAACAGAAAGGAGGGGAGAGCTTGTTCACTGCCAGTTAAGATGAGACATTGGTTTTTTATGATCTGTCTTTTCTCTCTGAAGTATACAGCAGTGCCGTTGTTTGAGTGAAAGAGTAGGAGGCAGTTGAGGGAAAGAGGAAAGGTGAACCAGTTGCTCTGGAAGTCAAGGAACCAAATGAGGGAAATGAGTAGTGTTACTAGGCTGTAGTTGTCGATTCAACATTTCTAGTCATTAATTTAAAGTAAGCCTGGTCAATATTCCATGCTGTTGGTGTTTTTCTTGTTTTCACTAGGTGTGTCTCTGTTTACCTGGAGAAGGAAGTCATTAGGTTTTCTCCAGGGATTAGACTAATGTAAGGAGAGAAAAGCAAAGGGGTTAAAATGCTCACAAGATTCATATTTTGTAATATGATTAATTATAAACTCCAAACAGAATGAAGAGAGAAGTTAGGACTAAGAGGATTGGATTTACTGATGGTACAAACTGAAGAAGTTTAAATTAATGGAACTGTAGTCATGTAACTGATATTTCTTTTCTGACTAGACCAGTCATGATAGTTAACACTAGACTGTTACCAGGGAAAGCTATAACTACTTTTTACATGACTTCTGCCAAGATTTACTTTAAGTTAAAAGTCTATTTTTTCTTATGTAACTTGGAACTCATGAAAGTCATGGAGTTACCATGAGGAATTAGCATAACATCCAAAGATTATATGAAATGTATGGATTATTTATTTTCTTACAACTTTACGTCCAAATCTAATTTAGGCAAAAAAGGTACATGAGTGCAGATAACAGTAGATGGGGTTCTTTTCCTTTAATTCATTCTGAAAGGTAACTATAAAAAAGAGTTGTAGTTAGAAGGAGATAGAGTGCAAAGGGAGAGTTCATTTTCTCTTTTTGGTGGTGGAAGACACTAAAACACATTGTTGTGTGAGAGGATTGATCAAGTAATATCAGTGAAAGTGATACTCTACAGAGTATTATAGAAGCAATTTGAGCTAAGTCCCCAAAATAGCAGAAGGGATTGTGATGTACAAATGCCCAAGAATCTGAAAGCAGGGGTAAATTGCTCACTGTAACAGAAAGGAGGGGAGAGCTTGTTCACTGCCAGTTAAGATGAGACATTGGTTTTTTATGATCTGTCTTTTCTCTCTGAAGTATACAGCAGTGCCGTTGTTTGAGTGAAAGAGTAGGAGGCAGTTGAGGGAAAGAGGAAAGGTGAACCAGTTGCTCTGGAAGTCAAGGAACCAAATGAGGGAAATGAGTAGTGTTACTAGGCTGTAGTTGTCGATTCAACATTTCTAGTCATTAATTTAAAGTAAGCCTGGTCAATATTCCATGCTGTTGGTGTTTTTCTTGTTTTCACTAGGTGTGTCTCTGTTTACCTGGAGAAGGAAGTCATTAGGTTTTCTCCAGGGATTAGACTAATGTAAGGAGAGAAAAGCAAAGGGGTTAAAATGCTCACAAGATTCATATTTTGTAATATGATTAATTATAAACTCCAAACAGAATGAAGAGAGAAGTTAGGACTAAGAGGATTGGATTTACTGATGGTACAAACTGAAGAAGTTTAAATTAATGGAACTGTAGTCATGTAACTGATATTTCTTTTCTGACTAGACCAGTCATGATAGTTAACACTAGACTGTTACCAGGGAAAGCTATAACTACTTTTTACATGACTTCTGCCAAGATTTACTTTAAGTTAAAAGTCTATTTTTTCTTATGTAACTTGGAACTCATGAAAGTCATGGAGTTACCATGAGGAATTAGCATAACATCCAAAGATTATATGAAATGTATGGATTATTTATTTTCTTACAACTTTTACGTCCCAGCAAGAGAGGTCTAGAGATTTCGAGGGCACATTTCAGATGCACAAACAGAAGATACATCCATTAAAGGACACCCAGGAGCCTCACTCACAGTGAGCTCTCAGCACTTGGCAGAGCACCATCTGTGAATCAGAACCACACCTTTCAGGCCATCTGGAAACAGTGTTCCATACAGGAAAGGAGCCCTGTGACCTCAAAATGAAGCATAACTGCATCTAAACACCATGAAATGTATGTGTTGTATTCCTGCCAATGTTAGAGATAGATTTTGATACAGAATATATGTAGGATTTGAGTGATGGATGTGCTTAGATAAGAGGAAAGGCAAATTAATAATTTGTCAAATACTTCTCCTCCAACAGCAAGAACGCAATAGATTCTTCATAATTAGGTATTGATTCCCAGTAGTACTAAACATCTATTTTATCTTGATGTTCCCATTTGTAATTTCAGAGGAACTCATGAATTAGAAATGGTATTTGCAAAGGTGGTAAATGGAAGCCAATGTACATTTGAAACATTAAACAATTCATCTTACTCTTAAAATTGTGTAGATGTTGAAAATGTATTCATTCATGAAGTATATCACCTTTTTAATATTATCAACTGGATAACTCTGAGGCATAGAATTGGAAGTAGATCTACTTTTATAGCATCTTTAATAACATTTAATCGTACATATAAAATAAAAATAGCTTTATGTAAAATTTTTGGCATTTTAATGATGTTATACCATGTCACTTAATTTTAACAGATAATCTTAATTATGCAAAGAAAATGACAAAATACAAATACAATGTCATTATATAACTTTCATTTACTTAAATTTTCATTTTTATAAAAATATGTTTGTAATTTAACTATTGAATGCATATTTTACTTTTAAGCCTTTATGTCATGACAAAACAATGCTCATGATAGAAACAAAATACAGAAGCTGAATTCAAGGGAAGAAAAAGCCTAGGTGAAGAAGTGAGGTAACCTATAAAGAGCAAAACATGTACAATTTGTGAGCTAAATCAACAGTCAAGCTCAAGCTCAAACTCATGAGAATGTGTACAAGCTCTCACTTGGAGCTGTTGCTGTGAGCCTTGTAAATGCTAGGGACAAGCCTAAGCTTCATTTTCCTGAGAAAATGGGATCAGTTCTCCACAGGAAGATGACCTGGTCTCCCTGGCTCCAGAGTCAATTAAGATCCAGAGCTGAATGCATTAACAGCCTTTTAAAGAGTTTTTAACATTATACAAATCCTGAAAACAGCATTTCTAATTCTTTGCTTAAGTCAATGATTGTTATCTATGTATAAATATTTAATTTTCAGGAAGAAGACCATGGTTTTTGAAAGAAAAGAGTAGAATATAAGTCTAACAAGAAAGACTCTTCCTAATAGAGAGGAATCCAATGGCATTACAGAAACAAATGTGCACAGAGACTCCTAACCCTAACCCTACGATTTTTGTTGAGATCACCATATAGTACAAACACACACACACACACACACACACACGCATGCACACACATACACACTGTCCTCTGCAGCCAGTTAAGTGACTGTGTTTGAGACTAGAACCTGGTATATTCTTGAGATTTGAAGTTTGTGCCTCCTATTGCAAATATGGAATGTTTAGGGTTCAAATTGGGGAATACGACAATTTTGAAGGTTCATGAAGAAGAAAAGGAAATAATTAAATGTACCCTTTAGAAGCATCATTCTGCCAAATGTGTACTAGACAAATCAGAACTAGAGCAATTATGAATTAGGAAGAGTTTCAAATGACTTAGAATCCATTGGATAATGAGAAGTTACATAAGGACCAAAGCAGTAAGAGGGCCAAAGAGATGTTATTTTTAGGAGTAGAAGTGATAGTTTATTGTCACTGCCTTATGTGGAAGAGGAGGCAGGGATGACATGCCCCTCCAAGTCATAAACAAGAATTATAAAAATGACTAAGTCAAATCCCAAAAATAGGGCTAATAAGCACTGGCAGAAAACAGTGATTTCGGTTTCTGAACATGTTTCGCTTGAGACGTCCGTGTCCCTTTGAGGAATGATGTCCTGCAAACTGCTGTTAATGTGACTCTTGACCTCAGAAGAAAAGACAAACATATAGTTTGACAGTCTCACATATGCTGAAGAGAATTTGCAAGACAGAAATGAATAACAAACAAGAAAATAATATACTTTTGTGAAAATTTAAATTATTACTAAATAATTGGATAGTTTGTCTTTAGTTTCCTCTAAAAAAAATGTATTTGTGTGTAATTGTGTCCAGTTGCATCTATGCTTTGTTTTCAAGAGCGTTCAGTTCTAGAAATATTCAATGAAAGAGACTTGTAATAATTACAGGGAGTTTGTTTTGGAAAGATGTGTTCCAAAAATATACATCCTGACCAACTTCTTGCTGGGATTATTTTATAAATGTGTGATTATAACTTGTCTATCCATGTCTATTACCAGCTCATCTCTTATGACTTCTGAATTTTCATACAGTTTTAATTTTTAATATAAATATATATTTGGGTATCATATATTCACATACATGCTTTATAGTACATAGTTCATGTAATCAAATATATCATTATTTTCCTTTATGGTAATCTTAATTTCTTTATAACTATTTTATTTATTCCAAGTCTCTAAATTTACCTCTTTGAATAAAATATTCACTCTATATAGAAATATCAAGAATATATTTTCTGTTTATTTTTCAATTATCTTTTTTATCTTTTTGAACTGAGTAATTCACTTAGAGTTAAATTTGGTATTTTGTGTGGGATAATGATCAAAATGTATTATTTTCATCTACTTTCACTAAAGTACTATTTCCGACTGTAGATTATTCTGCTAAACTTCCTCTAACATGTCAAATTTCATTCATAGATTCTCTAGCTTTTTACTTATTCAGTCAATCAATAAATATTTACTATATGTATATTACTTACACTTAATATTCTAAAAGTAGAAAACATAGCAGTGGAAAAAAACATACTTTTGAATGTCTACAATTATGTATATTTCATTTTATTATATAGAGATGGGAAGAAGAAGAAGCAAAATAAGTTACAGCTTTAGCCTTTGTATTATGGCCATGCTTTTATGGAGGGAAAACAAAGTAGGAAACAAAGTAAAGAGTCAATAACTGGGTTCTAGAGCAAATAAGGGCAGAGAAGTTGAAATCATTGATTATGGAAAACTTTTTCAAGAAACTTAGGTGTGTGCTCACAGGGGTTTCTGCAGAGGTTTTGGTTTGTTTGTATTTCCATGTGGGAGGAATAACAGAGCACACAAGAATAACTGTTACAGAGCGCACAAGACAGATAGCCAAAGCTGTGTTCTTGGACAATTGTTTTTTTCCATTAATTTTTGCTTTGTCTTCAAGAGCGTTCAGTTCTAGAAATATTCAATGAAAGAGACTTGTAATAATTACAGGGAGTTTGTTTTGGAAAGATGTGTTCCAAAAATATACATCCTGACCAACTTCTTGCTGGGATTATTTTATAAATGTGTGATTATAACTTGTCTATCCATGTCTATTACCAGCTCATCTCTTATGACTTCTGAATTTTCATACAGTTTTAATTTTTAATATAAATATATATTTGGGTATCATATATTCACATACATGCTTTATAGTACATAGTTCATGTAATCAAATATATCATTATTTTCCTTTATGGTAATCTTAATTTCTTTATAACTATTTTATTTATTCCAAGTCTCTAAATTTACCTCTTTGAATAAAATATTCACTCTATATAGAAATATCAAGAATATATTTTCTGTTTATTTTTTCAATTATCTTTTTTATCTTTTTGAACTGAGTAATTCACTTAGAGTTAAATTTGGTATTTTGTGTGGGATAATGATCAAAATGTATTATTTTCATCTACTTTCACTAAAGTACTATTTCCGACTGTAGATTATTCTGCTAAACTTCCTCTAACATGTCAAATTTCATTCATAGATTCTCTAGCTTTTTACTTATTCAGTCAATCAATAAATATTTACTATATGTATATTACTTACACTTAATATTCTAAAAGTAGAAAACATAGCAGTGGAAAAAAACATACTTTTGAATGTCTACAATTATGTATATTTCATTTTATTATATAGAGATGGGAAGAAGAAGAAGCAAAATAAGTTACAGCTTTAGCCTTTGTATTATGGCCATGCTTTTATGGAGGGAAAACAAAGTAGGAAACAAAGTAAAGAGTCAATAACTGGGTTCTAGAGCAAATAAGGGCAGAGAAGTTGAAATCATTGATTATGGAAAACTTTTTCAAGAAACTTAGGTGTGTGCTCACAGGGGTTTCTGCAGAGGTTTTGGTTTGTTTGTATTTCCATGTGGGAGGAATAACAGAGCACACAAGAATAACTGTTACAGAGCGCACAAGACAGATAGCCAAAGCTGTGTTCTTGGAGAAATGAGAGGTTAATTAAAGTAGAGTTTCTGGCTTTGCAGAAAACATTCATCAATGAGATAAGGCAAAAAGATGGATGTGTACTTACTAAATTCTTCAGATCAAGTTTGTTGTCTCAGTGATATAGGCACCAAAGCCCACATTTTTGAAGTGGCGTGTTAGTTATCATTACTCTGGCAGTAATCAGCCAGTACTTTGATGTAATATTTTATTCCAGTCTCCAATGTGAACTAAGAATTTTTTAAAGTTCTAATAATTATATATTATTAATATCTCTAGCAAAATAAAAATAGATTTCAGAATCAACCTTGCATTTTTTTCTACTCAACCGAACAAATCATTCCATGATTTAGAGCTTATTGTATTTCTTTCTATTCCACATTCTGAGGAAAAGAGTGCACTTGCCAAATGCTAGGTGCTAGGTCAAAAGCTTACATTGAGAACTAGTTAAGTGTTGAAATAAAACAATGAAGTAATTAGTTAATATTTTCTCAATATTATTAAAGAGAAAAATGTAACAAAAGAGATTGTGCAATCTATATGCACAAACATAAGGCTATGGTTTAAACTCTGGAAGCTGAGTCCAGAATTTCTTTTAATCACTGTATTTCCTCAGTCCATTGCATAGCTTTTATCTGCTTAGCTTTTATTGCTAAACAGAGAAATGTTTAAATAATATACTGGCAGTGAATTTTTAGAAAATTCTGGGACATTGCAGAATCAAAAAAACATATTTTTATGATTTTATGGTTTATGGTTTAAGTCACCCAAAGTGCGGGGACCTTTTGCAGAAAGGGAAGGCAGCGGGATTACCCCCGGCCGAACAGGGAGATCTCGGAGAGAGATGGGCCTTGCTGCCGTGCCCCCTCCAGCCCGCTGGTGCATGCCAGGGACAATCAGACACGGCAGGGGTTCTGTCAGAGCAGTTCCGGTTTATTAGAGTAAACTAACAGTTTTTATAGGCAAACGAAGGGGGGTTTGCAAGGATCTTCCTATAGTTACACCAATCAAGCTAAAGGTCGAGCAATCACGTATCTACATTGCAATAGGAACTCACAGTGAGCCTGCATTGCCCAGAGCTCGGAAACCAGGGGGATCAATCAGAAGTTTTGACAATGGACCTTAGATCATGCCCTGTCTCTTCCTGTAGGCATCCTTTTAGCACCAACTGCAAATATGTGCTTAAGCTTCCTTATGCTTGTAAAAGCCCTCTTTCCTTCAGGGCCCCACACGAAGAAATAAGATATGCCATGAAGAGAATTTATGTGTATTTATGTGTATTTATCTCACATTCTGAGAATACAGCTTAATTATCTTTTAAAATTAATATTTCAATCTATTGGAATTATAAGAATCTAATATAGTTTATGAAAATTGTTATATCTATAATACAAAGCAAAGAAATATTTGACAAGCTGACATCATTCAGTAGCTCAGGTTAGAATGAACATTGTTTCACTTACTAGTGTTAAGGCAGTCAATGAAAGTGCTTTCATGTCTCTTCACAAACTTCAATCTTACTCTTGATTCTGAAGGTTTTTCTCCTTGAAGTTCTCTCCCATGGAGTCAGCTATGTCAACCAAGTTCTTTTCACAATAGCTACAAATGATATTTTCAAATTTCAAAGTTCTGAACCAAACCTTATGCTAGGTTATTATTATTATTGTTGTTGTTGGAGTATAGTGAATTTGCGGTGTTGTCAGTTTCAGGTATACAGCAAAGTGATTCAGTTATACATATATTCATTCTTTTTAGGTTCTTTTCTCATGCAGGTTTTCACACAATTGCTAAACAGAGAAATGTTTAAATAATATACTGGCAGTGAATTTAGAATTCGGACTCAAAAAAAGTTTTATGGTTTATGGTTTAAGTCACCCAAAGTGCGGGACCTTTTGCAGAAAGGGAAGGCAGCGGATTACCCCGGCCGAACAGGAGATCTCGGAGAGAGATGGGCCTTGCTGCCGTGCCCCCTCCAGCCCGCTGGTGCATGCCAGGGACAATCAGACACGGCAGGGGTTCTGTCAGAGCAGTTCCGGTTTATTAGAGTAAACTAACAGTTTTTATAGACAAACGAAGGGGGGTTTGCAAGGAACTTCCTGTAGTTACACCAATCAAGCTAAAGGTCGAGCAATCACGTATCTACATTGCAATAGGAACTCACAGTGAGCCTGCATTGCCCAGAGCACGGAAACCAGGGGGATCAATCAGAAGTTTTGACAATGGACCTTAGATCATGCCCTGTCTCTTCCTGTAGGCATCCTTTTAGCACCAACTGCAAATATGTGCTTAAGCTTCCTTATGCTTGTAAAGGCCCTCTTTCCTTCAGGGCCCCACACGAAGAAATAAGATATGCCATGAAGAGAATTTATGTGTATTTATGTGTATTTATCTCACATTCTGAGAATACAGCTTAATTATCTTTTAAAATTAATATTTCAATCTATTGGAATTATAAGAATCTAATATAGTTTATGAAAATTGTTATATCTATAATACAAAGCAAAGAAATATTTGACAAGCTGACATCATTCAGTAGCTCAGGTTAGAATGAACATTGTTTCACTTACTAGTGTTAAGGCAGTCAATGAAAGTGCTTTCATGTCTCTTCACAAACTTCAATCTTACTCTTGATTCTGAAGGTTTTTCTCCTTGAAGTTCTCTCCCATGGAGTCAGCTATGTCAACCAAGTTCTTTTCACAATAGCTACAAATGATATTTTCAAATTTCAAAGTTCTGAACCAAACCTTATGCTAGGTTATTATTATTATTGTTGTTGTTGGAGTATAGTGAATTTGCGGTGTTGTCAGTTTCAGGTATACAGCAAAGTGATTCAGTTATACATATATTCATTCTTTTTAGGTTCTTTTCTCATGCAGGTTTTCACACAATATTGAATAGAATTTCCTATGCTATACAATAGGTTCTTGTTGATTATCTATCTTACATATAATAGCATGTGTATGTTCATCCCAAACTCCAGATTAATCTCTCCCCACAACGTTTCACCTTTGATAATCACAAGTTTGTTTTTGATATCTTTAAGTCTGTGTTTGTTTTGTAAGTTCATTTGTATCTTTTTCTTAAAAAAAAAAAAATCTAAATTCTACATATGAGTGATATATGAAATTTGTCTTTCTCTTTTTGACTTACTTAGTATGATGATCTCTAGGTCCATCCACGCTGCTGCAAATGGCATTATTTAATTCTTTGTTATGGCTGAGTAATAGCCATTCCTCTGTTGGTGGGCATTTAGGTTGCTTCCATGTCCTGGTGATTGTAAATAGTGCTGCAGTGAACATTGGGGAGCATGTATTCTTTGAATTATGGTTTTCTCAGAGTATATGCCCACTAGTGAGACTGCTGGATCAATGGTAGTACCAATTTATATCCCCACCAACAGGGTAGGAGGGTTCCTTTTTTTTCCACACTCTCTCCAGAATTTACTGTTTATAGACTTTTTGATGATGGATATTCTGACTGGTGTGAGGTGATATTTCATTGTAGTTTTGGTTTGCATTTCTCTAATGATCAACGATGTTGAGCATCTTTTCATGTACTTTTTGGCAAACTGCATATCTTCTTTGGGAAAATGTCTAGATCTTTTGCCCATTTTTTTGTTATCGTTGTTGGGTTGTTTGTTGTTTTGACTTATATCTGCCTGAGATGTTTGTATATTTTGGAGATTAATCACTTGTTGTTCACTTCATCTGCAAATAGTTTATCCCATTCTGTGCATAATCTTTTTGCTTTCTTGATGGTTTCCTTTGCTGTGAAAAGGTTTTAAGTTTAATTAAATCTCATTTGTTATGTTTTTATTTTCATTTATTTTATTTTATTTATTTAGTTTTGGCTGTGATATATCTTCATTGTTCTGTGTGTTTTTCTCCAGTTGCAACTAGCAGGGGGCTACTTTCTAGTTGCAATTCAAGACCCTTCCATTGCAGTGGCTTCTCTTTTGAAGAAGGGATGTGGGGCACTCGGGCTTCAGTAGTTGCAGCATATAGGCTTGGTGGTTGTGGCACAGGGTTTAGCTGCTCTGAGGTGTGTGGGATCTTCCTGGACCAGGGATCAAATCTGTGCCTCCGGCATTGACAGGTGCGGTCTCCACCACTGAGCCACCAAGGGAAACCCTTATTTTCATCATTATAGGAGGTGGATCAGAAAAAATATTACTGCAATTTATGTCAAAGAGAGCACATGCAATTTAACATCTGTCTTTAAATTTTCAGTATTGGTTTGTTGATAGGCATGCACCAGCAAAAATACAAACATTGTTATAACAAGTTTGCAATGTTATAAAGAGATGTCATATTGTGTACAACTTCTATCCTAACAGTGTTAGCTTCTGTAACACTTACTAGAAAACATAGTGCAAGATCACTGTGGAGTTACTACAACTACACTGGAATATGCTATTTACTTGCATGAAAAGATTTCTCAGTGAAGTGAAAATGACTGATTACGTACAGAAAAAGGTAAAGAGAGGGAAAATAGGCACTTATGTTTGTCCCTGAAAAATGAAATTAACATGGCTAATCCAGGTAAACTAACTCTGCTGAGGGTAAAATTAAAGAAACAATGAAGAAAATAGATTTTTTTTTAAATGTGAAATATTTAGCATGCTGTATTTTTTAAAATATCAGGTAGATTTTGATATTCTCTCTTAGAAGCTGTCTAAAATATTGTAATACATTATTCACTTTGGACAAAAAGAAATTATTATAGTTTAAGGCACATTTTATCCTACTTCGTGAATGAAAGCCTTTAACATTTAACTTTGTTCTATTGAGAATTAATTATCTCCTAAGTCAACATTCTACTGATTATACCTCACAGTCACAGACAGTGCTGCATCTGGATAAAGACAATTTCTTAAAATTTGTCTTTATTTTTAAATATAATTTGCCACCCATGCTGAAATAAGCATGTTTGAGAAACTACAAATTATATATGGAAATATTATATTAAATAATGCCACTAACAATAAATGCTACCCTTCAGTTGAGACTTCTCAGCTCCCTGAAGGAATCAGTCCCTAGTGGCAATTTGGCCTCTTCAGGGTGCTTCCCTACCCTTTTGTTACTGATTGTACTGACTACCAGTAGTTCCTGCCTTGAGACAATTTATCTTCCTCTTGAATATTTATTCAAATATACCTTGTTGTAGTATTGACCTTACATGAACCTATGCGGTCTCCACCACTGAGCCACCAAGGGAAACCCTTATTTTCATCATTATAGGAGGTGGATCAGAAAAATATTACTGCAATTTATGTCAAAGAGAGCACATGCAATTTAACATCTGTCTTTAAATTTTCAGTATTGGTTTGTTGATAGGCATGCACCAGCAAAAATACAAACATTGTTATAACAAGTTTGCAATGTTATAAAGAGATGTCATATTGTGTACAACTTCTATCCTAACAGTGTTAGCTTCTGTAACACTTACTAGAAAACATAGTGCAAGATCACTGTGGAGTTACTACAACTACACTGGAATATGCTATTTACTTGCATGAAAAGATTTCTCAGTGAAGTGAAAATGACTGATTACGTACAGAAAAAGGTAAAGAGAGGGAAAATAGGCACTTATGTTTGTCCCTGAAAAATGAAATTAACATGGCTAATCCAGGTAAACTAACTCTGCTGAGGGTAAAATTAAAGAAACAATGAAGAAAATAGATTTTTTTTTAAATGTGAAATATTTAGCATGCTGTATTTTTTAAAATATCAGGTAGATTTTGATATTCTCTCTTAGAAGCTGTCTAAAATATTGTAATACATTATTCACTTTGGACAAAAAGAAATTATTATAGTTTAAGGCACATTTTATCCTACTTCGTGAATGAAAGCCTTTAACATTTAACTTTGTTCTATTGAGAATTAATTATCTCCTAAGTCAACATTCTACTGATTATACCTCACAGTCACAGACAGTGCTGCATCTGGATAAAGACAATTTCTTAAAATTTGTCTTTATTTTTAAATATAATTTGCCACCCATGCTGAAATAAGCATGTTTGAGAAACTACAAATTATATATGGAAATATTATATTAAATAATGCCACTAACAATAAATGCTACCCTTCAGTTGAGACTTCTCAGCTCCCTGAAGGAATCAGTCCCTAGTGGCAATTTGGCCTCTTCAGGGTGCTTCCCTACCCTTTTGTTACTGATTGTACTGACTACCAGTAGTTCCTGCCTTGAGACAATTTATCTTCCTCTTGAATATTTATTCAAATATACCTTGTTGTAGTATTGACCTTACACCATGAGGAATAGTGAATAATGACAAACTCCCCTGGGTCCTGACAGATGGTTTTGGTATTTGGCTTTGCGATCAGCACAGAACCTCGACATGTGCCAAACAAAAGAAGAGTACAGAGGAAATGTTATCTACATTAAGAGGCCACACGACCATTTGCAAACAAGAAGTATGCTAAATCCTGGATTTTAACAGGAATATATTTTCAGTTAAAAACTAAATCTCCAGGGCTAAATGTGAAAAGAAAGGTTAAATATGTGTATGGCTGATTTCAGCTGCCAAACTGAAGCATGTGTAAGGTAAAAGGCACACATAATTACAAGTTTGATATTTAATATAGAAAATATTATAAATAAGCCATATTTTAAGTTTAAGATAAATAACCTGTAGTATCTATATATTTTTGAAGTATATATCACCAGACTATGTTTATCTTATCACCAATTCAACACTCAATAAAGCAATGTTTGGTTGACATACAGTCAATTGACAGTTAACTGTAAACACTTGAAATTAGATTCTAAAACATGGCTTTGAAATTAGATTCTAAAACATGGCTTATCAATAGTGCATGCTTTTATAAGCAATAGATAGATAGATGTCTTTTACTGGCATAGTCATTTCAGTTACAAACTTGAATTAACTTTCAAACAAATAATATTGGATCTTTTATATTTAATATTATATTCTCATTTCAACTGCTTCTCAGTTACTTTATACTATGGAAATTATTACATTAGTATTCTCATTTATTTTCAGGTCACTCTTCTCTCTACAACTCATTCTTTATATTTTCATCAGAATTTCCCTCCTCAATACAAATTTTACTTTCTCATTTACTTTTCTGAATATCTCCCCTGGTTCTCAAGTATTTAGAAAATAGACATCAATTTCCTTAGAGAAAACATTTGAGACCTTACAAATTTTAATCTAATTATTTTTTTTCTAGTATTGCATCCAATTCTTGCCTCAAATATTGTATGTAAAAAGGCCTTTAGTCCTATAAAAATGATATGTTTTTTCACATCTCTGCAGTGTTTATCCCATTATATGTAAAAAGGCCTTTAGTCCTATAAAAATGATACGGTTTTTCACATCTCTGCAGTGTTTATCCCATTATTTAATCTTCTCTTCTTTGTTCAGCCTGAAGATGAGCCTTATTCCTGATTCAACTTTGCATTGAAATGTTGCATACAACCCAGGGACTTCCCTGACCCCAACATTTAGACAAATTTTCCTCCACTAGCCTTTGATTGACATGCTCTGCATTTTAGCCACTGTTTTGCTTTATTTTTAAAATTGTTCAATCACTTATTTACAGGCATGCAGCTTTACACATAGGAACCCACAAACTGATAAAGACATTAGATTATGGTATTGGATTATGATATTCTTCAGCAAAGGAACTTAGTTTTATTTCTTATTTTCTCCCCAGAATAAAACATAGTTCTCAGCCCCGTCTCCTGCTGTGTGTATAGTCTGGATCATTTGTAAGGTCCTAGTAATATATAAGCCATTTTCTACTCTATTTTTCCCCATTCATTTCTGATACTCTTCTAATAAAAATAACATGAAATGTAAAAAACAGAACTATTTATAATTTAAGAATTTCAACTACTTAAATGTCTGATTTTTTTTAATTAAGAAAACTACATAGTCTCAGATATAAAATGAACATTGTCCGTATTCAGAGATAGAAACTTTATGGTAAGAATGAAAAGGTATTTATTTATGCAACTTTGTCTATAACATCTTTGAAAAAATATAATATTGTGAAAAATAATATCTATACTATGTAGCCAAACAAATAACATCATTGTAATTTGAATAATAGACCCATGAAAAACCATGTCTACATCTCATTCCAGAGAGGAAAGGTAACATTATAATCTTTTTTGGGGGGAGTGGGATCGCTTCTATTGGTCTTTCATTATTGTTTTCATCCATCTTTGTTCTTTGGCCTGTGCGGGCCTCCCATCACAGTGACCTCTCTCACTGCAGAGCACCGGCTCTGGGTAAATGGGCTCCAGAGCTCCTGCTCAAGTTGGACACGTTGGTCCAGTCACTCTGCGGCACGTGGGATCCTCCCAGGCCAGGGATCCAACCAGCACCCCTTGCACTGCAAGGCAGTGTCCTTACCCACTGGACCATCAGGGAAGTCCACATTATAATCTTTTTAAAGAGTTTCATTAAGTTGGAAGCAAGGCATGGCCTTTTAAACTTAAATGACATCGGACATGCTACACTTCTAATTTTGCAGTGTTTAATTGGGTGACTATGTCTTTTCTTCTTTTTTCAGTGAGTCTTTAAACTATTTTATATTTACAATGAAATCATGAATATTGCATCAATAAAACCTTTAGTTGTATATCATATTTGAATAGTGTCCTAAGGAGGAATCGGTTGTGTTTATCAAAAAGTATCCTTGCTTATTAATAATTGAAAACAATTGCCTGATATAGATGCATAATGTTTATGATGAAATCAGTCCTATACTTAGTATCAGAGCTTCTGCTGCAAGTCTAGATTCCAGCTACCACTATGATCTATCATTCTTCTCAGGCTTTCTTTACCCAACAGAGTATAATGAATAGTTATCCTTCAGATGCTATGGTTATATTTTAGCAGAGTAAAAATTTACCCTTTTTCTAAAACTCTTCTTTGAACTCTTTTAAGGAACTTAGGTCCTCATTTATACTATAATTGCTTTAGGTATAAATGGAGAATCAAGTAGTAGTATCAACAGTATCTAACTGTCTCTGCAAAAGTTTCCCATTTCCAGCCAATAACTAAATCCAACTTGTTGTAATAAAACAGATAGATAATCATAAAAGTGCTTAAATAGTACAGAATCATCTAGAACAACCATCTCTTTCCTCTTTAATGACTTTCCCTGAATCCTAAATCTATAATTCAACTTTTAACCTTTTGTGTGTCTCTCTCATAGTTGGCCTTACATGGCAAACACAAACCCAGGATATTCCAAGAATCTATCTTTTCCTATTGGTCTTTCATTATTGTTTTCATCCATCTTTGTTCTTTGGCCTGTGCGGGCCTCCCATCACAGTGACCTCTCTCACTGCAGAGCACCGGCTCTGGGTAAATGGGCTCCAGAGCTCCTGCTCAAGTTGGACACGTTGGTCCAGTCACTCTGCGGCACGTGGGATCCTCCCAGGCCAGGGATCCAACCAGCACCCCTTGCACTGCAAGGCAGTGTCCTTACCCACTGGACCATCAGGGAAGTCCACATTATAATCTTTTTAAAGAGTTTCATTAAGTTGGAAGCAAGGCATGGCCTTTTAAACTTAAATGACATCGGACATGCTACACTTCTAATTTTGCAGTGTTTAATTGGGTGACTATGTCTTTTCTTCTTTTTTCAGTGAGTCTTTAAACTATTTTATATTTACAATGAAATCATGAATATTGCATCAATAAAACCTTTAGTTGTATATCATATTTGAATAGTGTCCTAAGGAGGAATCGGTTGTGTTTATCAAAAAGTATCCTTGCTTATTAATAATTGAAAACAATTGCCTGATATAGATGCATAATGTTTATGATGAAATCAGTCCTATACTTAGTATCAGAGCTTCTGCTGCAAGTCTAGATTCCAGCTACCACTATGATCTATCATTCTTCTCAGGCTTTCTTTACCCAACAGAGTATAATGAATAGTTATCCTTCAGATGCTATGGTTATATTTTAGCAGAGTAAAAATTTACCCTTTTTCTAAAACTCTTCTTTGAACTCTTTTAAGGAACTTAGGTCCTCATTTATACTATAATTGCTTTAGGTATAAATGGAGAATCAAGTAGTAGTATCAACAGTATCTAACTGTCTCTGCAAAAGTTTCCCATTTCCAGCCAATAACTAAATCCAACTTGTTGTAATAAAACAGATAGATAATCATAAAAGTGCTTAAATAGTACAGAATCATCTAGAACAACCATCTCTTTCCTCTTTAATGACTTTCCCTGAATCCTAAATCTATAATTCAACTTTTAACCTTTTGTGTGTCTCTCTCATAGTTGGCCTTACATGGCAAACACAAACCCAGGATATTCCAAGAATCTATCTTTTCCTGTTGTATGTAAGGCCAGATAAATCTCAGTAGACAGTCTCACAAGTTTGACAACTGATTACAATCTAAAGTCATGGCTGCATAACTCCAAGGAATACCTTATAATTTTCCTGCAACTCTTCTTCAGTAGTTTCCTTCCCCATACATAGTAAGATAAGCAAGTCTCTCCTAAGCAAAGGTCTTACCTCTTCCTCATCTTATTTACTTTTTATCTGACTGATGTGGAGAAGTAATTAAAACACTCACACAATGAAATCAGATATTGGACTTGGTTGAGCAGTCATTTAATTTCCTTGTGATTCAGGTAAATGTTTGAGGCTTGTTTTCAATCCTTTTAAATACAGATCTCATTGAATTTTCACTCTAGACTAGATTAACCCTACTATCAAGATGGTGACCCTGCTTGAGTCTCTACTGAATCACAGTCATTCAATAAGAACTCTCCATTTATACTAGATGGAATTTTAGAGTCAGCTAGGTATACATGATCTGTTTCATCTCCCTTGACACTCTTTTCTTGGTCTCTGTAATTTCACTCTATGCCTATGTGACAATAGTCAATATCACCCTCTAGGGGATAATACACAGGTTTCCTGAGCTCTTCCTCTGCCTTAGTCTCTTCTCCAGTGTACTTCCTCACAGATATCACCAGACTCAGCATCCCCAAATTATCTCTGGTTCTTTAACTCTACAAAATTAATCCCCTCTATCTTGGTTTCTTCTGTGAAGGGTGTTTTGGAAACTCACAGTGATTGTAGGGTCAACCTTATTGTTTTCTGTTAATTCAGCATCATTGGCCTGTTCAGCCTTTGTCCTTTTTCTGAAAATGATCGTTTTAAACATTTTCTCTAGATTTCTGTGTTTACTCTGGGAGTTTAGCATTTAATCATGCTTGGAAATAAAAACCTCACTTGAATTGTAGTTATTGCCAATTCCACAGACACAGAACTAACTGTATAGTGGGAATATATAATACAATATATTAAAACTTATTTATTGAAATGAATTTGTTAAATAGAATAATAACATTTTATCATAAAAAATGTTAAAAATACTCTTACATGCATATCATTCCTTGTCGAATAAGGGTCAATGAACTGCTAAAGAGTAAGCATCATGTTATAGCATATGTTCCATAGGGGCTTATAATTGCAGTGATTCAACATTTTTGTTTGTCTTATGGGTCTGATGAAGTTACCGTAAAATGTAAGGTTAAAATTTCAGTTTTAGACTACATATAATGTGACATATAAATTTAAAAATGTAAAGTTTAGACTAAGACCAGCACTGATGTGGAGGATTAAAAAAAAAAAAGCAAAAGACAATATGTTACAGAAGTTTATCTTAAAAAAAAAAAAGAAGAGTCAAAATTTATTTTTTCAAGGTCTGAAGATAATTTTAAACTGCATCTAAATATATTTCCTTCCTTTATTAATAAAGCAAAACTGCAGTTTTACAAAGGAAGCTTGATGCTTTTCATTTGGGTATGTGACTTTCAGAAAAAAAAACATCTATTATGCTTGAGCAGGTGGTGTCCTAAGTTCTGTCAATAATCATGCCAAACAGAAATATAAATGAAATTTCAGAAATCACAACAGTATTTTTAATGCCTTATGTGGTCCAAACAGTGACACCAACCCAGTATCATTCTGTCTAGGCAATATATGATGAGTGATGAATTCTCCATTTGAGGAAGACTTTTATTTCCTGGAATAAACTCTGGACATTTCCAACAGGCACTGCTCTTCAATAATGGGGGCATCAAACTTGGTTTCCTCTAGACTACTCTCAGCAAATTTGACTTTTCTCCTAGGTCTTGCCACCCTAATTATGTGCCTCTATTTAAAATTCATCACTGATTTAATTAACCTCAAATACCACTCATAATCCAGCTGTCAGAGCCAAGAACTGAGTAGCAGCTGGGAATACAAAACAAAGTAAAGCAGCCAGTGCAGCAGGGCATCAAAAGGAGTGGAATGACTAATTGGGAATACCTCCAGGAATAAAGAATTACTGTAGGAGAACAATGGTTTGCTGTTTTACCCACTCAAAAGCACTTTACATGATCAAATTCCACATGTGATTGTATGGATACTTTGGGAAATGCAAGCAGCTCTGTCTGCTGTTCATAGCAGGTTGTTCAGTGTCTTAAGATAATTAGACAAGTTGGATTACCTTGTTTTCAGCACATATTATGCAGAAACACCATGATAATCAGGCAATTTTATATAAGCTCAGCCTTTAAACTATGTTGAACTTCCTTTTTCCTGAAAAGAATGCCCTAAGCTTGAAAACCTTGACTCTACCCCTAATTATTATGAGATAAAAGAATGGAAAAAATTGCCCCAGGTTCAAAGAGAAATTTGAAAATAGACATTCCATTTTAATTAACAAGGCCATTAGCATTTTTAAAAAGCTGTCTGTAATGTTTGGAGTTTGTAAAGTGATATATAAAGCCATACTAATGAAACATAAACATGTGATTCTTAATTTGCCAGAATGAAAAAATTTAATTTTGCAGCTCACAACAAAACTGTTTACCATCTATCAAGCAATCATGGAAAATAGAAATATTAACTGCATAATAGCACTTTGGAAAGGAATTAGTGTTAGAATAGGATTTCCTAACATGCTGTGCTGCTGTTTGCATAAAATTTATCTAGACTTCCAATAGCAACCATATAGCACAATAGTTAAGAGAACCATCTTGGTCATTTACATGATGTATGACTTTCAGCAAATTACTTACATGTGTGCCTCAAATTTTTGTTCTGTGAAAAAAAAAGGAAAGTAAATTATAACGATATCTAGTGCACAAGGTTTTACAGAAAAGTTCAATAAGTTAATATGTATAAAATGCTAAGAAAAGCACCAAGAGTAAATATGAAGCATTTACTGTAATTATTATTATCACTGCCATTGTTTGGTTACTATTACTGTCATTCCCATGAAGAATAAAGCAATTCTGATTCTGTACATCTTAATTATTAATGAAACAATTTTATGAATAGTTTATTAATTATAAATTATAAATGGAAACAAGGATATTTCCACAACTGTTACTTTATTATCTTACAGATTCCTTCTGAAGGAGGTAAAGAATTAAACAAAGTAAAGCAGCCAGTGCAGCAGGGCATCAAAAGGAGTGGAATGACTAATTGGGAATACCTCCAGGAATAAAGAATTACTGTAGGAGAACAATGGTTTGCTGTTTTACCCACTCAAAAGCACTTTACATGATCAAATTCCACATGTGATTGTATGGATACTTTGGGAAATGCAAGCAGCTCTGTCTGCTGTTCATAGCAGGTTGTTCAGTGTCTTAAGATAATTAGACAAGTTGGATTACCTTGTTTTCAGCACATATTATGCAGAAACACCATGATAATCAGGCAATTTTATATAAGCTCAGCCTTTAAACTATGTTGAACTTCCTTTTTCCTGAAAAGAATGCCCTAAGCTTGAAAACCTTGACTCTACCCCTAATTATTATGAGATAAAAGAATGGAAAAAATTGCCCCAGGTTCAAAGAGAAATTTGAAAATAGACATTCCATTTTAATTAACAAGGCCATTAGCTTTTTTAAAAGCTGTCTGTAATGTTTGGAGTTTGTAAAGTGATATATAAAGCCATACTAATGAAACATAAACATGTGATTCTTAATTTGCCAGAATGAAAAAATTTAATTTTGCAGCTCACAACAAAACTGTTTACCATCTATCAAGCAATCATGGAAAATAGAAATATTAACTGCATAATAGCACTTTGGAAAGGAATTAGTGTTAGAATAGGATTTCCTAACATGCTGTGCTGCTGTTTGCATAAAATTTATCTAGACTTCCAATAGCAACCATATAGCACAATAGTTAAGAGAACCATCTTGGTCATTTACATGATGTATGACTTTCAGCAAATTACTTACATGTGTGCCTCAAATTTTTGTTCTGTGAAAAAAAAAGGAAAGTAAATTATAACGATATCTAGTGCACAAGGTTTTACAGAAAAGTTCAATAAGTTAATATGTATAAAATGCTAAGAAAAGCACCAAGAGTAAATATGAAGCATTTACTGTAATTATTATTATCACTGCCATTGTTTGGTTACTATTACTGTCATTCCCATGAAGAATAAAGCAATTCTGATTCTGTACATCTTAATTATTAATGAAACAATTTTATGAATAGTTTATTAATTATAAATTATAAATGGAAACAAGGATATTTCCACAACTGTTACTTTATTATCTTACAGATTCCTTCTGAAGGAGGTAAAGAATTGAATAGAAATGCAGTTGATATTTATAATACTTAAAAAAAAAATTTTCCTTATAATATACAAAAATTATAATATAATTCTCCCAATATGCTGGTTTTTTTGTATATTAATTTTATGATCTAATAAGAACTCTGACTTTAATACAATTAAGTAATCCAATAAAATGCATAAATAGTCATGACTCCAAATCTGACTGTTCCATTCACTCTGTTGAAATTGTTTAGATGCTAGGATGTCTAACTCTTTTTCCACCCCAAGTACGGTAGCTCTCCTGGTCCTTCTGTTTGTGGATTTCCCAGGCAAGAATACTGGAGTGGATTACAATTTCCTTCTCCAGGGGCTCTTAAACCTGGGATCAGACACAGTAGGTGGATTCATTACCACTGAGCCACTTCACCTAATGGAGGAGACCAGATTCAATCCCTGGGTCAGGAAGATCCCCTGGAGAGGAAATTAAAATCCACTTCAGTATTCTTGCATGGAAATCCCATGGACAGAGAAGCCTGGCTGGCTACAGTCCATGGGGGTTGAATAAGAGTTGGATGGGACTTAGTGACCAAAATAAGAATGTTCTCTTTGCTTAGAGGACAGTAAATTCTCAAGAACATACAGTGGCCCTGGTATTTAGCAGGTAGTAGCACTAGGTTTCCATTTTCTTTGCAATATAAAAAGAGAAAATGCTGAAAAACAAAAAAGAGAAATTAAAAAAAGAAAATATATAATTCAAAGTATTTACTTTTTTTTTTTTTAAAGATTTATTTATTTATTTTGGGCGGGGGTCGGGTTGGGGAGAGTGGGGAGCAGGCGGGCCACTTCTATTGGTCTTTCGTTTCTCTATGTTCATCCGTCTTTGTTCTTTGGCTCCTGTGGGCCTCCCTCCCATCACGGTGGCGTCTGTCGTTGCAGAGCGCGGGATCTGGGCGCATGCACTCCAGACCTCCGGCTCGGTAATTGGACACATCAGTCCAGCCGCTCCGCGGCACGTGGGATCTTCCCAGGCCAGGGATCGAACCGGCGCCCCTTACACTGCACGACGGTGTCCTTACCCACTGAACCACCAGGGGAAGCCCCAAAGTATTTACTTTTTAGTTAGATTCTATGATCCTTGTTAAAGAGCCAGATGTATTTCAGAACTTTTTATTTTCAGGTTTCAGAAAAGTGAAAGTTTATATAAAATATGTATACTCTCAACAAGGAAAGGGAAGCAAAAGAGTGTAGAATAATTATGCATATTTTCACTAGAATTCAGTTACGGTTGCATAGCCATAAGTTTGTCACTTCCAAAAAAAACCTTTTGTTTTCAGAATTTTTAGATTCTGAAATAACAGACAAGAATAATTTACTTGATTTTATCATTATATCCATTGAGTTGATTTTCTAATTAGGAGTGTTTGTTCTTTGCCTTAGTCATTCATTTATAAAAAATTCTTACAACTATGTAAATTACCGATGATATCCATATATCCATGACCTTCATGGAATCTCCTTAAGAACATATAAACCAACATTTTGTCCTTGTTATCCCTGGATCTCACTGAGTAACAAAACCAGATTAGGATGTTAGGAAATACTGAAAATACAAAAATAACAAACACTGACCTCTGAAATCTATTAGTCATCTATTTATTATCATCCTCTTATCTGTTGATCTTTTTTTTTTTTTTGAATGAGGTCATTCCATATAGAAGTTCTAAACCTTAAACTCAAGTCATTCTCCATTTAGATTCATACAGTCTGAAGAATTTGCAAGCACCCTGGAAGAGCTATTGAGCCTGTGCTCTAGAGTTTTGCAACCGCAACTACTGAGCTTTTGTGCCACAACTATTGAAGCCTGTGTTCCCCAGAGCCAGAGTTCCACACCAAAAGAAGTCACCACAAGAACTAGAGAGTAACCCCTACTCCCTGCAACTAGAGAAGAGCCTGTGGCAGCAGTGAAAACCCAGAAAAGCCAAGCATAAATAAATAAATAAAAGTGCATCACGTGAAATGCAGAGCTAGATGAAGCACAGGCTGAAATCAAGACTGCCAAGAGAAATACCAATAACATCAGATATGCAGATGACACCACCCTAAGGACAGAAAGTGAAGAGGAACTAAAGAGCCTCTGATGAAGGTGAATGAGGAGAGAAGAAAATGCTGGCTTAAAAGTCAACATTCAAAACCTAAGATCATGGCATCTGATCCCATCACTACATGTCAAATAGATGGGGAAAATGTGAGAACAATGACAGTGATAAGTGATAGATGATGGTAAATTACCATGAACGGTGTTGGATTCTTAATCTCCAGTGGAGAAGAATTCACATTGGGATCAAAAGACTCAGCGATGGTCACTCAGAGTTTCGTGCAGTGAAAAGTTTATTAAAGTAAGAAAGGATAGGGAAAAGCTTTCAGCATAGACACTAGAAGGGGGATAGAAGAGTACCCCAGGGAGGCACTTAGGCGTGGCATTTTATATTTTTCAGTTGGTTATTAACAGTAGTTTCAAAGAGTATATTGAAGTGCTAAAGGTCTTACTAGACCCACACCCACAACATACATCTTCAGATAACACAGGTACAAGTTAAGAGGAGAAACATGTCCTCCAGCAAAATACATTGTAAATTACCGATGATATCCATATATCCATGACCTTCATGGAATCTCCTTAAGAACATATAAACCAACATTTTGTCCTTGTTATCCCTGGATCTCACTGAGTAACAAAACCAGATTAGGATGTTAGGAAATACTGAAAATACAAAAATAACAAACACTGACCTCTGAAATCTATTAGTCATCTATTTATTATCATCCTCTTATCTGTTGATCTTTTTTTTTTTGAATGAGGTCATTCCATATAGAAGTTCTAAACCTTAAACTCAAGTCATTCTCCATTTAGATTCATACAGTCTGAAGAATTTGCAAGCACCCTGGAAGAGCTATTGAGCCTGTGCTCTAGAGTTTTGCAACCGCAACTACTGAGCTTTTGTGCCACAACTATTGAAGCCTGTGTTCCCCAGAGCCAGAGTTCCACACCAAAAGAAGTCACCACAAGAACTAGAGAGTAACCCCTACTCCCTGCAACTAGAGAAGAGCCTGTGGCAGCAGTGAAAACCCAGAAAAGCCAAGCATAAATAAATAAATAAAAGTGCATCACGTGAAATGCAGAGCTAGATGAAGCACAGGCTGAAATCAAGACTGCCAAGAGAAATACCAATAACATCAGATATGCAGATGACACCACCCTAAGGACAGAAAGTGAAGAGGAACTAAAGAGCCTCTGATGAAGGTGAATGAGGAGAGAAGAAAATGCTGGCTTAAAAGTCAACATTCAAAAACCTAAGATCATGGCATCTGATCCCATCACTACATGTCAAATAGATGGGGAAAATGTGAGAACAATGACAGTGATAAGTGATAGATGATGGTAAATTACCATGAACGGTGTTGGATTCTTAATCTCCAGTGGAGAAGAATTCACATTGGGATCAAAAGACTCAGCGATGGTCACTCAGAGTTTCGTGCAGTGAAAAGTTTATTAAAGTAAGAAAGGATAGGGAAAAGCTTTCAGCATAGACACTAGAAGGGGGATAGAAGAGTACCCCAGGGAGGCACTTAGGCGTGGCATTTTATATTTTTTCAGTTGGTTATTAACAGTAGTTTAAAAGAGTATATTGAAGTGATAAAGGTCTTACTAGACCCACACCCACAACATACATCTTCAGATAACACAGGTACAAGTTAAGAGGAGAAACATGTCCTCCAGCAAAATACATTGTTATACACCTTAGCTCTGGGCTTAAAGAATGTTTTAGGCAAAATGGATTATTGTCATAGGTGTGGCAATCACAATGAAGGCACATTGGCTAAAAATGTTTGTTCCTCACCCTCCTCCTTCTTGTCCTTGGAACCTGCTAGCCTCCTACCAAGTCTGCCTATGAACTCCTTTCAACAGCAGCAATGTGGAATGGAAAAGCAGTGCTGAGGGCCCTGGAACAGCCAGAGCTCCAAGTCCTCCAGGGGAATCAGTCCTGTGGGTGGAAGGGTAGAGGTGGAAGTGAGGCAAACCCTTGCTCAAGGGCAGGATCACCTGGACTGGCAGCAGAGGAGGAATGACAGTGGAAAGAACCATTCAGACTTCTTTGTGAGGACATGTGCTATAAGATACTCAGGAGAAGCAGGAAACCAAAACTTGGTAACTCCTCAAGTCACACTCATGGGGAATTAAACCATTTATGAAATTTCTGCGAGAATTGTATATCCTTAAGCTGATATTACGGGGCAGTGGGTAATAAAGTCAATTAATTCACTAAATTCTATTACAGAGAAATCATTTTGAAAAATACAGAAAGTATATAAAATCAATCAAATTGTAAGTAGTCATGGTTTATTGCACAATTACTTTAAAATAATACTCAAGAAAGCCTTTAAAAATAAAATCCCAAAATCAATATAGTCATGGCTTAAAAGTCAACATTCAAAACCTAAGATCATGGCATATCCCATCACTTTATGGCAAATAGATGGGGAAAATGTGAGAACAATGACAGTGATAAGTGATAGATGATGGTAAATTACCATGAACGGTGTTGGATTCTTAATCTCCAGTGGAGAAGAATTCACATTGGGATCAAAAGACTCAGCGATGGTCACTCAGAGTTTCGTGCAGTGAAAAGTTTATTAAAGTAAGAAAGGATAGGGAAAAGCTTTCAGCATAGACACTAGAAGGGGGATAGAAGAGTACCCCAGGGAGGCACTTAGGCGTGGCATTTTATATTTTTTCAGTTGGTTATTAACAGTAGTTTAAAAGAGTATATTGAAGTGATAAAGGTCTTACTAGACCCACACCCACAACATACATCTTCAGATAACACAGGTACAAGTTAAGAGGAGAAACATGTCCTCCAGCAAAATACATTGTTATACACCTTAGCTCTGGGCTTAAAGAATGTTTTAGGCAAAATGGATTATTGTCATAGGTGTGGCAATCACAATGAAGGCACATTGGCTAAAAATGTTTGTTCCTCACCCTCCTCCTTCTTGTCCTTGGAACCTGCTAGCCTCCTACCAAGTCTGCCTATGAACTCCTTTCAACAGCAGCAATGTGGAATGGAAAAGCAGTGCTGAGGGCCCTGGAACAGCCAGAGCTCCAAGTCCTCCAGGGGAATCAGTCCTGTGGGTGGAAGGGTAGAGGTGGAAGTGAGGCAAACCCTTGCTCAAGGGCAGGATCACCTGGACTGGCAGCAGAGGAGGAATGACAGTGGAAAGAACCATTCAGACTTCTTTGTGAGGACATGTGCTATAAGATACTCAGGAGAAGCAGGAAACCAAAACTTGGTAACTCCTCAAGTCACACTCATGGGGAATTAAACCATTTATGAAATTTCTGCGAGAATTGTATATCCTTAAGCTGATATTACGGGGCAGTGGGTAATAAAGTCAATTAATTCACTAAATTCTATTACAGAGAAATCATTTTGAAAAATACAGAAAGTATATAAAATCAATCAAATTGTAAGTAGTCATGGTTTATTGCACAATTACTTTAAAATAATAATCAATATGAAAGCTTTTTCACTAAAAATGGAATCACAGACATCCACACATTATTGTATGTGAAATATCAACAAAGCTGTCTGAATTAATCGTAGATTCTCTTGATGGAAACACCTATTTGTTATATTACCTTATTAACTTGCTGCAGAATGATAGGCAGACTTGGTAGGAGGCTAGCAGGTTCCAAGGACAAGAAGGAGGAGGGTGAGGAACAAATATTTTTAGCCAAGGTGCCTTCATCTTGATTGCCATACCTATGACAATAATCCATTTTGCCTAAGACATTCTCTTAAGCCCAGAGCTAAGGTGTATAACAATGTATTTTGCTGGAGGACATGTTTCTCCTCTTAACTTGTACATATGTTATCTATGTGAGTAACTAAACCTTTCCATAGTTCCCTCATCTGAGTCACTTTTTGGAATTTAATATTATTAATGCCATGCAGATGGGCCCAGTTTTAGTCTTTAGAGAGAAGAAATTGTCCCTGAGTTAAGGAGAAGTGTTAAATAGTAACTGGTTTTGGCAGGGCGATCTATATCCATGTTCCAGCACTTTGTCCGCTGGGGTGCTGCCGTCACCATGACGTCCACCTCCTTCAGCAGCATTCCAAATGTGCAGCTCCTTGGCCCACAGCATGATCTTGTGAAGTTCCCATAGGCAGGTTTTGCTTCCTTGGGAAATACTCCTTATTCACATCTGTTTTCAAGGCTGTTGAGAAGGAAAACACTTTCTTTGCTATGAGACACTTCACATTCTGCTTTTCTTCAGCAGATGGCATTATTCATTTCTTTGTGTTTTAATAACTGACATGAACTGTCTAATAATACTTTGTCCTTAATTATACCCCAAAGGTGGATAATTGGCGCAAATAAAATTGTTTTACATAAAATTGTGTACTTACATGTCTATAAGATACCAGGAGAAGCAGGAAACCAAAACTTGGTAACTCCTCAAGTCACACTCATGGGGAATTAAACCATTTATGAAATTTCTGCAAGAATTGTATATCCTTAAGCTGATATTACGGGGCAGTGGGTAATAAAGTCAATTAATTCACTAAATTCTATTACAGAGAAATCATTTTGAAAAATACAGAAAGTATATAAAATCAATCAAATTGTAAGTAGTCATGGTTTATTGCACAATTACTTTAAAATAATAATCAATATGAAAGCTTTTTCACTAAAAATGGAATCACAGACATCCACACATTATTGTATGTGAAATATCAACAAAGCTGTCTGAATTAATCGTAGATTCTCTTGATGGAAACACCTATTTGTTATATTACCTTATTAACTTGCTGCAGAATGATAGGCAGACTTGGTAGGAGGCTAGCAGGTTCCAAGGACAAGAAGGAGGAGGGTGAGGAACAAATATTTTTAGCCAAGGTGCCTTCATCTTGATTGCCATACCTATGACAATAATCCATTTTGCCTAAGACATTCTCTTAAGCCCAGAGCTAAGGTGTATAACAATGTATTTTGCTGGAGGACATGTTTCTCCTCTTAACTTGTACATATGTTATCTATGTGAGTAACTAAACCTTTCCATAGTTCCCTCATCTGAGTCACTTTTTGGAATTTAATATTATTAATGCCATGCAGATGGGCCCAGTTTTAGTCTTTAGAGAGAAGAAATTGTCCCTGAGTTAAGGAGAAGTGTTAAATAGTAACTGGTTTTGGCAGGGCGATCTATATCCATGTTCCAGCACTTTGTCCGCTGGGGTGCTGCCGTCACCATGACGTCCACCTCCTTCAGCAGCATTCCAAATGTGCAGCTCCTTGGCCCACAGCATGATCTTGTGAAGTTCCCATAGGCAGGTTTTGCTTCCTTGGGAAATACTCCTTATTCACATCTGTTTTCAAGGCTGTTGAGAAGGAAAACACTTTCTTTGCTATGAGACACTTCACATTCTGCTTTTCTTCAGCAGATGGCATTATTCATTTCTTTGTGTTTTAATAACTGACATGAACTGTCTAATAATACTTTGTCCTTAATTATACCCCAAAGGTGGATAATTGGCGCAAATAAAATTGTTTTACATAAAATGGTACTCTCGATATAGACTGAAAACTAACTTCAACTAATTGCCCTAAGTTCGAATCACTAAGACAGCAGGAAAGAAAGCTTTGTCTTTAAGTAGCTCCATGTATCTGTGCTTGTAAAAATGACTGTACCATATTGGAAAGTTTATAAGACCTATCTTACTATAATCATATTAATTTGATAACTAATTTTTTCTTTTACTAATAATTTTCATTTGTTTTAATATTTTTATTTATTTTGATTTTTGGCAATGCTGGGTCTCCATTGCTGTGCACAAGTTTCCTCTAGTTGCAGCTGGCAGGCCCTAGAGTGTGGGCTCAGTAGTTGTGTTACATGGGCTTAGTTGGCTTAGTTGCCCCACAGCATGTGGGACCATCCCAGACAGTGGATCAAACCTGCATCCTCTACCTTTAGAGCCAGATTCTTAACCACTGGACCACTAGGGAGGTCCCTAATAATTTTATTTTCAAACTGAAGATTTAACCATCTCTGCATAATTAATAGAAAAAATTTAAACTGTTAAAATTGTATTTCCCCATTTATATTTAATTTCTGGTCAACATTCACTTAGCCTGAAAAAGGATAGAAAAATAAAAGAAAAAGATAAAATTCAGATGGCATATAATGTGCTACTGAGGGAATAATTTGCACTATAAATATTGATGAGAAAAATTATCCACAAATAATTAAAGGCAATAATTTAGTTTTTTTTTTTTTTTGCTTCAGTTTTTGATATACCTATATTTTACCAAATAATAGAGACATTGTGTAACTTGGAAATTTTTATGCTTGAAGATATCAGAAAATATTCATTAAATTTAAGTGATATTAGAACAGTGACATATGGACATTTCAGTCAGTTTAATCATTATAATAACACCCACTTATAAACATGAATATTCAAGCTAGTCCTGAGTCTGGCTTTTACCTTCTGCAATTGGCTATCATTGAAATCACCATACTGTTTTAAATTGTGTATTTGCTTCTTCTCTTGCTACCTTGTAACCTATTCATGACTAGTGATAATTTATCTCTAGCATTTAGCATAGTACAGAGCACAGAGGGAAATTCAGTATTCCTTATATTACCAAAGGTAAATGAATGTGTTTATTCATAAAATGCTTGCTTGTTTTCCAAACTGAATGCCTTATCCTCATTTATCGTGGAAATGGTACTGTTGACAGCCAAGAAAGAAGGCTTAATTGGAGTTTAGAAAGAAGCATTATAGAATTATTGGTTTGTGCTCCAATGACCTCATATAAAATTATTCTCAGTATTATATATTTGGCAATATATTCTATATTTGGCAAAATAGCTTATTGTTCATTTTTCCCATGAGTTTATACCTTGCATGGTAAACACTAAACCATAAACTACTTGAAGGAGGCAACAACCCTTCACTATACATCCAATGTCTCTATAGTACCCAGTGTGCTGCCTGCTTCAAAATAGAACTCAATCATATTTTACCATTTCTCATATTAGTCATTCCATCCCAGACAGTGGATCAAACCTGCATCCTCTACCTTTAGAGCCAGATTCTTAACCACTGGACCACTAGGGAGGTCCCTAATAATTTTATTTTCAAACTGAAGATTTAACCATCTCTGCATAATTAATAGAAAAAATTTAAACTGTTAAAATTGTATTTCCCCATTTATATTTAATTTCTGGTCAACATTCACTTAGCCTGAAAAAGGATAGAAAAATAAAAGAAAAAGATAAAATTCAGATGGCATATAATGTGCTACTGAGGGAATAATTTGCACTATAAATATTGATGAGAAAAATTATCCACAAATAATTAAAGGCAATAATTTAGTTTTTTTTTTTTTTTGCTTCAGTTTTTGATATACCTATATTTTACCAAATAATAGAGACATTGTGTAACTTGGAAATTTTTATGCTTGAAGATATCAGAAAATATTCATTAAATTTAAGTGATATTAGAACAGTGACATATGGACATTTCAGTCAGTTTAATCATTATAATAACACCCACTTATAAACATGAATATTCAAGCTAGTCCTGAGTCTGGCTTTTACCTTCTGCAATTGGCTATCATTGAAATCACCATACTGTTTTAAATTGTGTATTTGCTTCTTCTCTTGCTACCTTGTAACCTATTCATGACTAGTGATAATTTATCTCTAGCATTTAGCATAGTACAGAGCACAGAGGGAAATTCAGTATTCCTTATATTACCAAAGGTAAATGAATGTGTTTATTCATAAAATGCTTGCTTGTTTTCCAAACTGAATGCCTTATCCTCATTTATCGTGGAAATGGTACTGTTGACAGCCAAGAAAGAAGGCTTAATTGGAGTTTAGAAAGAAGCATTATAGAATTATTGGTTTGTGCTCCAATGACCTCATATAAAATTATTCTCAGTATTATATATTTGGCAATATATTCTATATTTGGCAAAATAGCTTATTGTTCATTTTTTCCCATGAGTTTATACCTTGCATGGTAAACACTAAACCATAAACTACTTGAAGGAGGCAACTTAACCCTTCACTATACATCCAATGTCTCTATAGTACCCAGTGTGCTGCCTGCTTCAAAATAGAACTCAAATCATATATTCTTGTTATCTGTGCCTGCTATAAAAGAGTGATTCACCTCAGCAAATGCTGTTTGTTAATCTCAACACTAGAATCAGCCTTACATATTAAAAAGACAGTTCCTTCTCGTAAGTGTTTATAACTTAGTAGCAAAAGAATAGTTATCAAGGAGTTAAAATGCATAGTAAGAAGCAGTGTGTTTGGGAAACTAAACCAGGCTTATTTGGTTTAAGGAAGCTTTTGAAGAATTCGTGTCTATGCTATGAACTATAGAACAGTGAGAAACTGGATACTTTGATGAGGGTTCCCTAGGAAAAGCGGGAGGCACATTAACAGCTGTTTTAGCAAAACAATTACACGATAACATTTGTATTTAAGAAAATATCATTGGCTTTATTTGGGAAAGCAATTTGGTGATGTGGGGCTCTGAATTGAAAGAGGACTGTTTTAAGCATAAAGAAGCTTCAGCACATGTTTGCAGTTTGGAGCTAAGATGGCGCCTACAGGGAGGGGTGTGGGAGTGAAAAGAAGCTTAAGCACATTGTTTCAGTTTGCAGCTAAGATGGCGCCTACAGGAAGGGACATGGAAATGAAGGGAAGCTTAAGTGCATTGTTTAAAGAAGCTTAAGCACATGTTTGCAGCTAAGATGGCGCCTACAGGAAGAGGCAGGGCGTGATCTAAATTGTTAATTGATGGTCAAATTTCTGATTGGTTCCCTTGGTTTCCGCGCTCGTGAATGATTGCTTGGCCTTTAGCTTGATTGGTATAATCTATAGGAAGTCCCGTGCAAAACCCCCTTCACTTGCCTATAAAAGCTGTGGATCTTCATTAATAAAGCAGAACTACTTTGATGGAACCCCTGTCGCGTCTGATTGTCCCTTGCCTCAGCCGAGGGGCTGCGGGCGGACAGTTCAAGATTTGCCTTTCTTCGAGATCTCCCGGTTCCGCGGGAGTAATCCCTGCTGCCTTCCCTTTCTGCGGAAGGTCCCGCATGGTGAGAGTCAGACAAAAATTTGGCCAAATGCCAGGCTTTTCCATACAACTCCACAAAAGAGTTATGGCGTCTGTGATAAGGTAACATCAATGAGAATGGAGAGAGTAGGACAGACATGAGTAAGAAGATAGTCTTAACAGGACTTAGTCTTTCTGTGTATGTAAAGTTAGAGAGAAGGCATGTGATATATTGCCTTACAGAGTTCTTACCACTATACCTTCAGATATTGTCTATCTGTATCTTGATGACGCCTCACAGAAATCTCCGAGCTTCCTGTTTATAACTTAGTAGCAAAAGAATAGTTATCAAGGAGTTAAAATGCATAGTAAGAAGCAGTGTGTTTGGGAAACTAAACCAGGCTTATTTGGTTTAAGGAAGCTTTTGAAGAATTCGTGTCTATGCTATGAACTATAGAACAGTGAGAAACTGGATACTTTGATGAGGGTTCCCTAGGAAAAGCGGGAGGCACATTAACAGCTGTTTTAGCAAAACAATTACACGATAACATTTGTATTTAAGAAAATATCATTGGCTTTATTTGGGAAAGCAATTTGGTGATGTGGGGCTCTGAATTGAAAGAGGACTGTTTTAAGCATAAAGAAGCTTCAGCACATGTTTGCAGTTTGGAGCTAAGATGGCGCCTACAGGGAGGGGTGTGGGAGTGAAAAGAAGCTTAAGCACATTGTTTCAGTTTGCAGCTAAGATGGCGCCTACAGGAAGGGACATGGAAATGAAGGGAAGCTTAAGTGCATTGTTTAAAGAAGCTTAAGCACATGTTTGCAGCTAAGATGGCGCCTACAGGAAGAGGCAGGGCGTGATCTAAATTGTTAATTGATGGTCAAATTTCTGATTGGTTCCCTTGGTTTCCGCGCTCGTGAATGATTGCTTGGCCTTTAGCTTGATTGGTATAATCTATAGGAAGTCCCGTGCAAAACCCCCTTCACTTGCCTATAAAAGCTGTGGATCTTCATTAATAAAGCAGAACTACTTTGATGGAACCCCTGTCGCGTCTGATTGTCCCTTGCCTCAGCCGAGGGGCTGCGGGGCGGACAGTTCAAGATTTGCCTTTCTTCGAGATCTCCCGGTTCCGCCGGGAGTAATCCCTGCTGCCTTCCCTTTCTGCGGAAGGTCCCCGCATGGTGAGAGTCAGACAAAAGTTTGGCCAAATGCCAGGCTTTTCCATACAACTCCACAAAAGAGTTATGGCGTCTGTGATAAGGTAACATCAATGAGAATGGAGAGAGTAGGACAGACATGAGTAAGAAGATAGTCTTAACAGGACTTAGTCTTTCTGTGTATGTAAAGTTAGAGAGAAGGCATGTGATATATTGCCTTACAGAGTTCTTACCACTATACCTTCAGATATTGTCTATCTGTATCTTGATGACGCCTCACAGAAATCTCCGAGAGCTTCCTTTCCATCTCAAGACCTATATTTACCTGCTTTCAGTTATCTGTATTTTCATAATTCAAGTACATTTAAAAGTTAATATGTTCAAGATTCAGTTTATTTTGCACAACAAACTTGTCCTATCTCAGAGAATGGCACCAATATCTCTGAAGTTGCTGAAGCAGAAAGCTGAATGATGATCACCCCTTAACATACTTTCTCTGTAACTGTTCACATGTGAAAGTAACAAACCCTATTAAGATTATTTTGTTTTTGTTGTTCAATTGCTAGGTCTTATCTGACTCTTTGTGACCCCATGGACTGGGGCAGGCCAGACTTCCCTTTCCTTTAATACCTGAATCAGTCCTCTTCTCTCCATTCTTTTTTTTTTTTAATTTTTTGGCCACTTTTATTGGTCTTTCATTTATTTATTTTCATCCATCCTTGTTCTTTGGCCTGTGTCAGCCTCCCATCACAGTGGCCTCTGTTGTCGCAGAGCACCGGCTCTGGGCAAATGTGCCCCAGAGCTCTGAGCTCTGGCTCAGTAATTGAACATATCAGTTCAGCCGCTCCGCAGCACGTGGGATCTTCCCAGGCCAGGGATCGAACCGGTGCCCCTTGCACTACAAGGCAAAGTCCCTACCCACTGGACCACCAGGGAAGCCCTCTCTCCATTCTCGTTCTGTCTTTAGTACAACAGTAATTTCTGTTGAGTTCTGTGAAACCGCCAGGAAGTTGATCAGCTTTTGTCTTCACCAAGCTACTCTAGGTAGAAGTTTAAGAAGATAAGTAAAGCCAACCAATCCTTGTGAAAGCAACTTTCTTCCTTGTGATCATAAGAAATACCTTTTCAAGGTAAAATGGAAAACTTTAATTTAGCTAGTAGGTACAACATTTCCATAAAATTTTATAAATCATGTGGTTAAAATAACTAAATCAAAATTGTGCAGTCAATAGATCTTGGATTTAATAGAATATTCCCTCTAGACTAGTTCTTTGAAATAATTTGTAAGAAATTTAAGAATTAGCATCAACTTTATTGAAGAGAATGAGAACAATAGAGAACAAGCTTATATACAGCCTTACAAGCTAATGGTGCTGATTCTATGCAACTTCTGTAATAGACTCCATTGAATACACAAATGACAAAATTAAACTAAATTTCAAAATATATTATAAATGTGTATCCAGAGTAAAACAATAATTTTTAAAAATTACTTCCAAGATTTTGTATTTACTTGTGTTAATTACTAATATATTTACTTATTTAAAGGTAACTGATTTATAATATTATATAATTCCAGGTATACAGCAGAGCAATTCAGCATTTTTAAAAATTATAACTATTACAAGCTAGTGGGTATGGTTTCCAGTTGTACTGTATAATATGTCCTTGTCATGTATCTGTTTTACATAGTAGTTTGTATCTCTTAATACAGGATTCTAATTTGTCCTCCCATCTATCTGGTAACCAATGGCTTGTTTTCTATGTCTCTGAGTCTCTTTATGTTTTTCTATATACATTTGTTGGTTTTACTTTTTATATTCAAAATATGTAATATCACACTACATTTTTCTTTCTCTAATTTATTTCACTCAGTATAATATTCTATAGATCCATCCATATTACTGCAAATGGCAGAATTTCTTCTTTTTTTTTTCCTTTGGTATGGTTAAGTAAAACCCAATAGATAGACAAACACACACTGTGTGTGTGTGTCTGTCAGTTGCTCAGTCATGTTTGACTCTTCGTGACCTGTGGACTGTAGCCCACCAGGCTCCTCTGTCCTTGGAATTCTCCAAGCAAGTATACTCGAGTGGTAGTCATTCCCTTCTCCAGGAGATCTTCCTGACCCAGGGATCAAACCCAAGACTCATTCATTGTGCACAGAGTCATTACCATCTGAGCCCCCAGAGAAGCTCTCCCCACCACATACACACACAACATCTTTATTCATTTGTCTATTGATTGCCAGTCAGGTTACTTCCATAGCTTTTCTTTTGTAAATAGAAATATTGTGAACATTGAGGCATGCGTAATTTTTGAATGAATATTTTTTGTTTGTTTGTTCATTTAGAGTTTATACTCAGGAGTGGAATTATTGGATCATATGGTTCTATGTTTTTGTATTTTGAGAAACTTCTATACTCGCTTCTGCGGGGACCTTCCGCAGAAAGGGAAGGCAGCAGGGATTACCCGCTGCAGTAGGGATTACCCCGGGCTGAACCGGGAGATCTAAGGATGCAACTTCTGTAATAGACTCCATTGAATACACAAATGACAAAATTAAACTAAATTTCAAAATATATTATAAATGTGTATCCAGAGTAAAACAATAATTTTTAAAAATTACTTCCAAGATTTTGTATTTACTTGTGTTAATTACTAATATATTTACTTATTTAAAGGTAACTGATTTATAATATTATATAATTCCAGGTATACAGCAGAGCAATTCAGCATTTTTAAAAATTATAACTATTACAAGCTAGTGGGTATGGTTTCCAGTTGTACTGTATAATATGTCCTTGTCATGTATCTGTTTTACATAGTAGTTTGTATCTCTTAATACAGGATTCTAATTTGTCCTCCCATCTATCTGGTAACCAATGGCTTGTTTTCTATGTCTCTGAGTCTCTTTATGTTTTTCTATATACATTTGTTGGTTTTACTTTTTATATTCAAAATATGTAATATCACACTACATTTTTCTTTCTCTAATTTATTTCACTCAGTATAATATTCTATAGATCCATCCATATTACTGCAAATGGCAGAATTTCTTCTTTTTTTTTTTTTCCTTTGGTATGGTTAAGTAAAACCCAATAGATAGACAAACACACACTGTGTGTGTGTGTCTGTCAGTTGCTCAGTCATGTTTGACTCTTCGTGACCTGTGGACTGTAGCCCACCAGGCTCCTCTGTCCTTGGAATTCTCCAAGCAAGTATACTCGAGTGGTAGTCATTCCCTTCTCCAGGAGATCTTCCTGACCCAGGGATCAAACCCAAGACTCATTCATTGTGCACAGAGTCATTACCATCTGAGCCCCCAGAGAAGCTCTCCCCACCACATACACACACAACATCTTTATTCATTTGTCTATTGATTGCCAGTCAGGTTACTTCCATAGCTTTTCTTTTGTAAATAGAAATATTGTGAACATTGAGGCATGCGTAATTTTTGAATGAATATTTTTTGTTTGTTTGTTCATTTAGAGTTTATACTCAGGAGTGGAATTATTGGATCATATGGTTCTATGTTTTTGTATTTTGAGAAACTTCTATACTCGCTTCTGCGGGGACCTTCCGCAGAAAGGGAAGGCAGCAGGGATTACCCCCGGCTGAACCGGGAGATCTCGAAGAAAGGCAAATCTTGAACTGTCCGCCCCGCAGCCCCCTGGCTGAGGCAGGGGACAATCAGACGTGACAGGGGTTCCATCGAAGTAGTTCCGCTTTATTAATGAAGATCCACAGCTTTTATAGGCAAGTGAAGAGGGTTTTGCACGGGACTTCCTATAGATTATACCAATCAAGCTAAAGGCCAAGCAATCATTCACGAGCGCGGAAACCAAGGGAACCAATCAGAAATTTGACCATCAATTAACAATTTAGATCACGCCCTGCCTCTTCCTGTAGGCGCCATCTTAGCTGCAAACATGTGCTTAAGCTTCTTTAAACAATGCGCTTAAGCTTCGCTTCATTTCCATGTCCCTTCCTGTAGGCGCCATCTTAGCTCCAAGCTGAAACAATGTGCTTAAGCTTCTTTTCACTCCCACACCCCTCCCTGTAGGCGCCATCTTAGCTCCAAGCTGAAACAATGTGCTGAAGCTTCTTTATGCTTAAAACAGTCCTCTTTCAATTCAGAGCCCCACATTTTCCATAGTGGTTGCACCAGTTTACGTTCCTGCCGTCAGTGTTGAAGGGTTCTTTTTTCTGTATATCCTCATCAACATTTGCAATTTATTAGTATGATTACAGTTACAAACATACATCACCTTTGTATCATTTTGATGATAGCCATTTTGCCAAGTGTGAGGGTATATCTCATTGCTATTTTGATTTTCATAATAATTAATGATGGTGAGCATATTTTAATGTGCATATAAGCCATCTTTTAATATGCCTGTGAGCCACCTAGAGGGCTTCTTTGGAAAAATATATTTTTTGGTCTTTACCAACCTTTTGATTGGGTTGTTTGATATTTTTCTTTGAGATTGTCCTTTATGAGATGTTTAGATATTTTGGATATTAGCACTTCATTAGTCTCATGAATATTTTATCCCATTCTCTAATTTGACTTTTGTTTTGTCAGTGGTTTCATACGTTTGGACGGCATGCGTAATTTTTGAATGAATATTTTTTGTTTGTTTGTTCATTTAGAGTTTATACTCAGGAGTGGAATTATTGGATCATATGGTTCTATGTTTTTGTATTTTGAGAAACTTCTATACTCGCTTCTGCGGGGACCTTCCGCAGAAAGGGAAGGCAGCAGGGATTACCCCCGGCTGAACCGGGAGATCTCGAAGAAAGGCAAATCTTGAACTGTCCGCCCCGCAGCCCCCTGGCTGAGGCAGGGGACAATCAGACGTGACAGGGGTTCCATCGAAGTAGTTCCGCTTTATTAATGAAGATCCACAGCTTTTATAGGCAAGTGAAGAGGGTTTTGCACGGGACTTCCTATAGATTATACCAATCAAGCTAAAGGCCAAGCAATCATTCACGAGCGCGGAAACCAAGGGAACCAATCAGAAATTTGACCATCAATTAACAATTTAGATCACGCCCTGCCTCTTCCTGTAGGCGCCATCTTAGCTGCAAACATGTGCTTAAGCTTCTTTAAACAATGCACTTAAGCTTCGCTTCATTTCCATGTCCCTTCCTGTAGGCGCCATCTTAGCTCCAAGCTGAAACAATGTGCTTAAGCTTCTTTTCACTCCCACACCCCTCCCTGTAGGCGCCATCTTAGCTCCAAGCTGAAACAATGTGCTGAAGCTTCTTTATGCTTAAAACAGTCCTCTTTCAATTCAGAGCCCCACATTTTCCATAGTGGTTGCACCAGTTTACGTTCCTGCCGTCAGTGTTGAAGGGTTCTTTTTTCTGTATATCCTCATCAACATTTGCAATTTATTAGTATGATTACAGTTACAAACATACATCACCTTTGTATCATTTTGATGATAGCCATTTTGCCAAGTGTGAGGGTATATCTCATTGCTATTTTGATTTTCATAATAATTAATGATGGTGAGCATATTTTAATGTGCATATAAGCCATCTTTTAATATGCCTGTGAGCCACCTAGAGGGCTTCTTTGGAAAAATATATTTTTTGGTCTTTACCAACCTTTTGATTGGGTTGTTTGATATTTTTCTTTGAGATTGTCCTTTATGAGATGTTTAGATATTTTGGATATTAGCACTTCATTAGTCTCATGAATATTTTATCCCATTCTCTAATTTGACTTTTTGTTTTGTCAGTGGTTTCCTTTGCTGTGCAAAAGGTTTTAAGTTTAATTAGGCCCAATGTCTTTATTTTTGCTTCTTTTGCCTGTGACAGAGCCAAAAATTGGTTTATGCCAAAAGGTGTTATCCCTAGGTTCTCTTTTAAGAGTTTTGTGATTTCTGGTCTTACATTTAGATTTTTAATCTATTCTGAGTTTATTTTTGTAAATAATATGTAGATAAATTCTAATCTTATTCTTTTACATAGAGCTGTCCAATTTTCCCAGTACCACTTCTTGACAAGACAGTCTTTACTCTGTTACGTATTTTGTCTCTGTGTCATATTAATTAGCTCTAGGTATGTGAGTTTATTTCTGGGGTCTCTGTTCTTCCTATTGATCTATTTTGTACCAATACATGTTGTTTTGATGACTGTAGCATCATAGTATATTCTGAGAAGTTTGTGTTTTCAGTTTTGTTCTTTTTTTCCTCAAGATTGCTTGGGCAATTCAGCATCTTTTCTGTTTCCGTATGAATTTAGAAATAATTTATTCTTGTGAAAAAATATCATGGGGTCTTCAGTAGAGATTGTATTGAATCTGTATATGGCTTTGGGTAGTATGGACATTTTAACAATATTACATCTTCTCACCCAAGAACAGAGGATATGTTTCCACTTCCTTTTACCAATTTCAGTTTCCTTCATCAGTGTTTTATAGTTTTCAAGTTATGGATCTTTCATTCCTTTGGTTAAGTTTAATCCTCAATATTTTAATTTTGATGCAATTTTAAACCACATTTTTTTACTTTCTCTTTATTATATTTCATTACTAGTGTATAAAGAAACAATCGATTTCTGCATATTGATCTTTTGTCCTGCAGCTTAAGTGAATTAATTGAGTTTAGTCATTTTTGATGGAGACGTTGGAGTTTTCTATGTAAAGTATCATTTCATCTTCAAATTGTGACAGTTTTACTCCTTCTTCTCATTGTGACAGTTTAACCATCCTTTTGATTGGTTTGTTTGATATTTTTCTTTGAGATTGTCCTTTATGAGATGTTTAGATATTTTGGATATTAGCACTTCATTAGTCTCATGAATATTTTATCCCATTCTCTAATTTGACTTTTTGTTTTGTCAGTGGTTTCCTTTGCTGTGCAAAAGGTTTTAAGTTTAATTAGGCCCAATGTCTTTATTTTTGCTTCTTTTGCCTGTGACAGAGCCAAAAATTGGTTTATGCCAAAAGGTGTTATCCCTAGGTTCTCTTTTAAGAGTTTTGTGATTTCTGGTCTTACATTTAGATTTTTAATCTATTCTGAGTTTATTTTTGTAAATAATATGTAGATAAATTCTAATCTTATTCTTTTACATAGAGCTGTCCAATTTTCCCAGTACCACTTCTTGACAAGACAGTCTTTACTCTGTTACGTATTTTGTCTCTGTGTCATATTAATTAGCTCTAGGTATGTGAGTTTATTTCTGGGGTCTCTGTTCTTCCTATTGATCTATTTTGTACCAATACATGTTGTTTTGATGACTGTAGCATCATAGTATATTCTGAGAAGTTTGTGTTTTCAGTTTTGTTCTTTTTTTCCTCAAGATTGCTTGGGCAATTCAGCATCTTTTCTGTTTCCGTATGAATTTAGAAATAATTTATTCTTGTGAAAAAATATCATGGGGTCTTCAGTAGAGATTGTATTGAATCTGTATATGGCTTTGGGTAGTATGGACATTTTAACAATATTACATCTTCTCACCCAAGAACAGAGGATATGTTTCCACTTCCTTTTACCAATTTCAGTTTCCTTCATCAGTGTTTTATAGTTTTCAAGTTATGGATCTTTCATTCCTTTGGTTAAGTTTAATCCTCAATATTTTAATTTTGATGCAATTTTAAACCACATTTTTTTTTACTTTCTCTTTATTATATTTCATTACTAGTGTATAAAGAAACAATCGATTTCTGCATATTGATCTTGTATCCTGCAGCTTAAGTGAATTAATTAAGTTTAATAATTTTTGATGGAGACTTTGGAGTTTTCTATGTAAAGTATCATTTCATCTTCAAATTGTGACAGTTTTACTCCTTCCCTTCTCATTTGAGTGTCTTTCATTTCTTTTCTATCTGACTGCTTTGGCAAGGACTCTAATACTATGTTAAATAGATATGTGAACAGTAGGCAATCTTATCTTATTCTTAAATTTAGAAGAAAGCTTTTCAGATTTTCAACACTGAATATTATAATTGACTGTAGGCTTGTTGTAAATGGTCTTTATTATATTGAGGTATGTTTTTTCTATTCCCACTTTGGTGAGTGTTTCTCTTTGTTTTCTATCATGAATGGATGTTGAATTTTGTCAAAAGAATTTTCTAAATCTATTGTGATTATGTAGTTTTTCTCTGACCTCTTGTTAATGTGGTATATAATTGATTTGCAAATATTGAACAAACTTTGCATCCCTGGAATAAATCTAAGTTGATCATGATGTGTGACCCTTTTAATATATAATTGGATTTTTTTTTTCTTTTTTAGGATTTTTGCATCTATATTTATCAAAAATAGTGGCCTGTAGTTTTCTTTTTTTGTGCTGTTTGTCTGGATTTGGTGTCAGGCTAATGGTGTCCTCATAGAATGGACTCTGGAATGTTTGAACTCTTCCATTTTTGTGTCATAGTTTGATAAGGATAGATAGTAACTCTTCTTTATATATTTGGTAGAATTCCCCTGTGAAACCACATAATTCAAGACTTTGGTTGGGTGGAAGTTTTTTAGTTACAAATTCAAGTTCACTACTAATGTTTAGTTTGTTCAAATAATCTATTTCTTCTTGATTCCTTCATGGCAGGTTGTACCTTTCTAGAAATTTGTCCATTTCTTATGAATGTCCACTTTCTATAAATACTAAGCTATTCATAATACTCCCTTTTGATTTTTTGTGTCTCTGTGGTAATGGTCATTATTTCTCTACTTTCATTTCTAATATTTTTTATTCGGGTATTTTGTTTCTTTCTCGGTGAACTTGGCTTATGATTTGTCAGTTCTATTTATCTTTTCAAAAAGACTTTGTCTTTTGTTCATTTATCTAGCCTATTATTATACCTATTTATTCTCTGGCTCTTTATTTTTTCCTTCATTCTACTTGTTTTGGGCTTTGTTCTTCTTTTCCTAATCTCTGAGGTGGTAAATTATTCATTTGAGATTTTACTTGTTTCTTGAGGGAGACCCATGTTATTTTAAACTTGTCTCTTAGAATTGCTTTTGCTGCATCCCATAGATTTTGGAAAGTTGTGCTTCTATTTTCTTTTGTCTCAAGGTTTTCTCTGATTTCCCCTTTGATATCATCATTGACTCATTGACTTTTTATTACAATGTTTAATACCACGTATATCTGTTCTTTTCCCGCTTTTCTTTCTGTAAGTAATTTCTAGTATCATATTATTTTGGTAAGGAAAAGACCTTGATACAATTTCTATCCTCTTAAATTTACTGAGATGTGTTCTATGGCCTTTCATGTGACCTGTAGTCAGCAAAGTTTGTTTGGATAAAACAGCTGATAACAGAAGAGAGATTTCCTTTGTATGTAACTCTTTGGTTTTCTCTTGCTCTGTTTAGAAATCTCTTTTTATCTTTAACTTTTGCAGTTTTACTTATATTTCTTATAATAATTTGTAAGGGTTTATCTTGTTAGGAACCCTCTAACCTCGATATCTGTTACTTTCTTCATGTTCATGAGGTTTTTGCCCATAATTTACTCAATCACATTTTTACTTCTCTCTGAGACCCTACTTATGTTTAATGTTATCACAGAAATCTCTTGAACTGTCTTCATTTTTAATTTATTTTTTCTTTGTGTTGTTATGATTGGGTGATTTAAGTGTATATTATATGATAAGAAAAACAGACTTTGTGGACTGAAATAGCTATATTTGAAAGACATTCAAAATAATTATATAATGAATGGTTCAAAAATGTAAAAAATAGGGCTATAAATACTAAATTGTCTTTATGTGTCATTTAATACTACCCTTTTGATTTTTTGTGTCTCTGTGGTAATGGTCATTATTTCTCTACTTTCATTTCTAATATTTTTTATTCGGGTATTTTGTTTCTTTCTCGGTGAACTTGGCTTATGATTTGTCAGTTCTATTTATCTTTTCAAAAAGACTTTGTCTTTTGTTCATTTATCTAGCCTATTATTATACCTATTTATTCTCTGGCTCTTTATTTTTTCCTTCATTCTACTTGTTTTGGGCTTTGTTCTTCTTTTCCTAATCTCTGAGGTGGTAAATTATTCATTTGAGATTTTACTTGTTTCTTGAGGGAGACCCATGTTATTTTAAACTTGTCTCTTAGAATTGCTTTTGCTGCATCCCATAGATTTTGGAAAGTTGTGCTTCTATTTTCTTTTGTCTCAAGGTTTTCTCTGATTTCCCCTTTGATATCATCATTGACTCATTGACTTTTTATTACAATGTTTAATACCACGTATATCTGTTCTTTTCCCGCTTTTCTTTCTGTAAGTAATTTCTAGTATCATATTATTTTGGTAAGGGAAAAAGACCTTGATACAATTTCTATCCTCTTAAATTTACTGAGATGTGTTCTATGGCCTTTCATGTGACCTGTAGTCAGCAAAGTTTGTTTGGATAAAACAGCTGATAACAGAAGAGAGATTTCCTTTGTATGTAACTCTTTGGTTTTCTCTTGCTCTGTTTAGAAATCTCTTTTTATCTTTAACTTTTGCAGTTTTACTTATATTTCTTATAATAATTTGTAAGGGTTTATCTTGTTAGGAACCCTCTAACCTCGATATCTGTTACTTTCTTCATGTTCATGAGGTTTTTGCCCATAATTTACTCAATCACATTTTTACTTCTCTCTGAGACCCTACTTATGTTTAATGTTATCACAGAAATCTCTTGAACTGTCTTCATTTTTAATTTATTTTTTCTTTGTGTTGTTATGATTGGGTGATTTAAGTGTATATTATATGATAAGAAAAACAGACTTTGTGGACTGAAATAGCTATATTTGAAAGACATTCAAAATAATTATATAATGAATGGTTCAAAAATGTAAAAAATAGGGTATTTTGTATTTATTTCAGCAAACAGCTTTTATGAATAATCAGAATTAATTGACATACCTAAAATATGTATCTTGTGTGATAAAACATAGAGCATTAAGGAATTGTATCATTTTTTAAAAAATTCTTTTGTTGGGGGGCAGGTTGGGAAGGGAGGGGGGTGCGCGGGCCACTTCTATTGGTCTTTCATTTATCTATTTTCATCCATCTTTGTTCTTTGGCCCATGTGGGCCTCCCATCACCGTGGCCTCTGTTGTTGCAGAGCTCCGGCTCAGTAATTGGACACATTGGTCCAGCCGCTCCATGGCACATGGGATCTTCCCAGGCCAGGGATCGAACTGGCGCCTGTTGCACTGCAAGGTGGTGTCCTCACCCACTGGACCACCAGGGAAGTCCCCTAAGGAATTATATCTTAAGTATTCTTTTATTTAAAAAAAAAATACTTATTCTTTTTTAAGTCCATGAAACCAACACTTTACTATTCTTGGGAAAAAAAAAAAAAAAGATACACATACTTCCTGAGCATATGCTTGATCAGCTTTCCTAATATATGTGAAAATACCAGGCACTTGTCCACATCAGGAATACTGCTTTGTGAATGTCTATCCCTGGAATTCTCCCTCCAGAATTCATGCACATTTATCCCTTTCTTCTTCACATTGACTTTCAGATGTCACTTTCTCTTTTTCTAATCACGTCATACTTAAAAATCTCATCTTCACTACTAGGCTTTTTTTTAATCTACACTTCTTACTTTACTTATTTTGCTTCATAGTAGCAATCATCATATATTTAATACATATTGTCTTCTTTGTTTATTCATGGTTTATCTGCCCCCCTCCTGCCCACTAGTAGTATGTAATCCCTTTAGATTAAAGATTTTATTGACTGTTTTGGTCACTGCTATATCCCTAAAGCTCAGAACTGCTACAGGTTAAATGGCAAATGCCAAGTGCATGCACGCTTGTGGGAAATGATACTGTTTTAATTTCTAATACTCAAGTTTATTGACTCAAAATGAGAGGTGAAGAGTTCCCATTAGCTATACGTTCAAGCATAGTGCCTTCAGATTAGAAATATTAACTCACATATTCATATTTCATAATGCTGTATTATCTTCAGTCTAGTAAATATATTATTAGAATATATAGACTAGAAAAATCAAGACCTAATAACTTTATATCTCAGGAAATCAGTCTTTGTTAATTGAGGAATGCTTTGGGAACCAATATTATTCTCCAATATCATTAATATCTTTCAGAAACAAGTACTATTTTACAAAAATCCTTCCTATCTAAAATCCCCTATGAGATTAAAAAGCCTTTAAGAGTAGTGGTTAAAGGCATAAACTCTGAAGTGGAAAGCCTCATCTCTTAAAGTCCAGCTCTTCACTTTATTAGCTATACAGCCTTGAAAGAAATCCTTAGTCTCTCTGTCTAAGTTCCCACACATACAAAATAAGAATAAAACAAATCTCTTCAGTATTACTATGTCATATGATTGCTATGCAGACTTAATGGGTCAATGCATGTAAAAACCTATAGAACAAGGTCTGGTAAATAGTGTGCAAATACACATACACACACACATGCACACATTTAATGTACAGAATACTCTTTTTTAGAAATTTTTAAAAAAAAATGCTACCTGCATCTCCCCTCCCTTCAACTTTAAGCATTTGCTTCTCGGTCAGAATATGTTAATTGGAGTCCTATATCAAAGGGCATATGAGGGTAGAAGTGTGAAAAAGTAAATGGGTAGATTCAAAAGACTATGTGAATCTGGATAGTCAATTTAATCTCACTTTATTCATGAAGATAATATATTATTTTTAAAAAAGAATACATCATAAAATCACAAACTATGAATTTTTTAACCCTTGATTTCTTCTTGTGTCTCTTTGGGAAATTGATTTTTCTGCACTCAACAACAGAGTGAAGACAATTATACCTGCATTAAATAGCTTGAGTAACATTGCTGCCAGGATAACACATTGCTACTCATGAAAAGCAGTTTATGATGATGGCACCTGACATGATATTCTCTCTAGGGTTTGCTATTGGATTTCAAATATGAAGAGGTTCATGATTTATAGCACTGCCCACTTTACAGGGAATGATTGTATATCTCTTGTAAGGTTGGAACATACATCATTAACTGACAACTCTATGTGGTTTACAAGAGACACATTGAAAATGGAAGGACACAGGCAAGAAGAAAATTAAGAACTGAAAAGTTATACCATGAAAATCCTTAAAAAGTCAGTCTTTGTTAATTGAGGAATGCTTTGGGAACCAATATTATTCTCCAATATCATTAATATCTTTCAGAAACAAGTACTATTTTACAAAAATCCTTCCTATCTAAAATCCCCTATGAGATTAAAAAGCCTTTAAGAGTAGTGGTTAAAGGCATAAACTCTGAAGTGGAAAGCCTCATCTCTTAAAGTCCAGCTCTTCACTTTATTAGCTATACAGCCTTGAAAGAAATCCTTAGTCTCTCTGTCTAAGTTCCCACACATACAAAATAAGAATAAAACAAATCTCTTCAGTATTACTATGTCATATGATTGCTATGCAGACTTAATGGGTCAATGCATGTAAAAACCTATAGAACAAGGTCTGGTAAATAGTGTGCAAATACACATACACACACACATGCACACATTTAATGTACAGAATACTCTTTTTTAGAAATTTTTAAAAAAAAAATGCTACCTGCATCTCCCCTCCCTTCAACTTTAAGCATTTGCTTCTCGGTCAGAATATGTTAATTGGAGTCCTATATCAAAGGGCATATGAGGGTAGAAGTGTGAAAAAGTAAATGGGTAGATTCAAAAGACTATGTGAATCTGGATAGTCAATTTAATCTCACTTTATTCATGAAGATAATATATTATTTTTAAAAAAGAATACATCATAAAATCACAAACTATGAATTTTTGAACCCTTGATTTCTTCTTGTGTCTCTTTGGGAAATTGATTTTTCTGCACTCAACAACAGAGTGAAGACAATTATACCTGCATTAAATAGCTTGAGTAACATTGCTGCCAGGATAACACATTGCTACTCATGAAAAGCAGTTTATGATGATGGCACCTGACATGATATTCTCTCTAGGGTTTGCTATTGGATTTCAAATATGAAGAGGTTCATGATTTATAGCACTGCCCACTTTACAGGGAATGATTGTATATCTCTTGTAAGGTTGGAACATACATCATTAACTGACAACTCTATGTGGTTTACAAGAGACACATTGAAAATGGAAGGACACAGGCAAGAAGAAAATTAAGAACTGAAAAAGTTATACCATGAAAATTCTAAATTAAGAAAAAGTGCTTGTAGTTATATTACTATCTAACAAAATAGACTTTAGGATAAAACAAAGTGATGTTGACTAAAATAATGGTCATTTTATAATGATCATAATTATTTCAGAAGGAAAATAAAAACATTTCAATATAGTTTACACCTGAAAATGTAGCTGCAAACTTAGTGTTTAAGTGCACGTTCTGTCATTTCAAGTACGAGAGATAAGCTGTATCTCAAATAAAAAGAAAATGTTGGAAAGCTACTGATTAGCCCATAAGCCGGGCAAGAATATTAAACAATTAGGTAAACAGAAAGAAATCCAGCAATACTAAGCTTTAGCTACTGTGCCTTGATTATAATGCAAGGGACAGGCAGGTTACAACATCACGTGGATGCAGCTGGACCAGTTGACACTGGCACTATGGACTGCTGACTCCACCGGATGTCCTTGTTAATTCTGTAGGATTGACTAAAGTGAGTGAATCCCAGGTCTTTCTCATCACCTGAAAATGGAGCCCAAGAATCCTGATCAGCAAATTCTTTCTGGCTAGAAATAGATTGATAGATACATACAAACATATTAAAATTTTATCTAAATGGATAGTCTTTGAAAAATTCCAAAATAAAAATACATACAAGTGAAAATTTGCTTTTGCAAATAACAGAACAAACATGCCCTCTACAACTACAGCAAAAGGCAAATACACAACTTTTCATGGAAATTGCTACCCTGATGGGTTTTGACTTCTTTTTTCCTGCCTAAACCTGAATGGATTTCTGACTTATTGATTCATAGGTAGGAAAAGTGGCAAAAATATCCTTAAATAATTTGAAGTGTAAAATCCAATCTCCAAAGAAATTAATGGGTTGTCTCACATTTTGTTCCACTTTTATCGAGCTGCTTTTGATATAGAGTTCTGTGATCCTTTGGCCTAAAATAGTCACCATACCACAGATGACTATTTGACAGGATAGATGACAAGCTGACATCCATTCTTCAAACAAGCACAGGCTGCCCTTCTAGTGCTAAGCTAAAGTTGACATTTAATTTAAAAGGTATTTTAACATAGCTTCATACACACACACATGCACACACATACATACACTGATTTTGTAACAGTGTTCCTGAACCAAAAAAAAAAAAGAATCCTGATATCCAAAATGCAGAATTTTTATAAGAACTATGTATCCATGAATCCTGATAGATTTAAAAATAATATACTAGGAATAGTTTACTATTGCTATGTCTCATCACTACAGAAAATAGTGACAACTAGTAAAAATCAAGAAAGAATCGCTATAAATACAGAATTCAAATTCCTATTACTATCATTATTTACCAACTTTTTTTAAAGTATTTGTAATTGTGTGCATATCCTCATGACTGTATTATAACATATTAATGAAAAGGAATCATAAATCACAAAAGCATTGTATTAGTTTTATTGTAAGAAAGAAAACATTAACTTGTTCATGAAGATTATTTATAGACATGGCATTATATTTAGTTTCACACAACAACACATAAATTCTTAATGAAAACATGTAATAAGTAAAAGCAGATGTAGTCTCACTATATCACCTATTCAATCAAATTCGGCAGTGGCATAATCTAATAATGTCAATCTGGCACCAAACTTTTAGAGTTATGAAAAAACTGAGCCTCTAGACAGTGTTCAAAATACACTATGTGGCATCAGGTTGACAAGAAGCCCTTCTCCTCCGTTGAAAACTCTGATCCTCTAAGGAGAAAGGTCCTCAGAAAATTTTGAGACAGTTCCTCAGCTGGCATTTCAGGATGGCAAATAGCTGTGAGGTAAAGCTTCCATATCCCAGGCAAGTCGGGCAAGTGGAAGCTGAAGAAACAGAGTAATTCCAGAGTACCACACCCTGGTGACTACAGTTGATGAGTTCACAAATGGGTGTATGTGAAGAACTTGTCCTACAGAGCACTGAAGGAGAGAGCTTGCCCACCCCACCACATAGGTCAGGACCATCAAACCAAGCGTCGAGTGGATGCGAGATGGAATTGCCAAGCAATTTTGAGCATTCAACTGAAATTGGAAACCGTAAATCTGTCCCATCTGGCAGAGTTATGTAGTTTTTCCAGCAAAGCTCAGGAGTGGGAAAAAAGCTTTTGATTAGAGAGATCCAGTTTGGGAGTGTGTTTATATGAAAGCAGCAAAGCAGGAGAAGGAAACTGAAAAGAAACATGACCTGAATGGCCAGTCATGGTGATGCATTTATTTTGGAAAATGAAAGCAAGAAGCAAATGATAATCTAAAAATATATGGAGGGATTTAAACACTGAAGTGAATGAAAAAATATATTTAGTGGAGATAAGTTTGTTATCAGATAGAGGGATTTGAAATTAATGGTTTAGAATGTAGTTCAGTTCAGGGAGATAATAAATCCTGACTGTGGCCTCAGGTGTTGTTTACTGAAGAAAAATAAAGTGCAAGTTATTACTATAGAAAAGATTAAGAAATTGTGAAAAAAAAAAAAAACAAGTTATTCAAGATAAGGCAAGAGTGGGAATAAAAATAAAGCAAAGTGAGTCAGATGCATATTCTTTCCAGTAGACAGGACCTAGTCTATATTTTAAAAAATATATTGACGAAGAAAAATTAATCCTGTTTTAAATAATTCCAAAATTCCATTCTTTAAACCAATAAAACAATTTTCATTTACAGCTTGGTGCTACTGGGTATGTGGTGGGCCACCTTTAGGGCAACACAGATATCTGGGATCCTTTCTAACCCTTGGGTTATTGACAAGATTTTGCTGCATCTGGGTAGAAGTTGAGAAAGGAAAAGAGTGAAGAGGGTGGATTGAGATGGAGGTGGTGTATCTCAAGTCTGTTTACTTCTCTGGCTAGAACTCAGTTGGTACTGTATAATTGCAGGAGAGCTGGAAACTTGCATGATTTTGTCCTGGAAAGAAAACAATCTTCTGTATCTCCTTTACTTTCAGTGCTTCCCTTATGGGTGTCAAATATATAGGGTTATTCCCTCACACCCAACAATTCTGAGACCTCAGATGGGTGTCCTGTCATTCACTTCAGTGCTGACATTATCTGCCTGGAGTTATCATCACCTGCAGGTTAGGAGCTCTCTCACCAGTCATCCCCATCACTCCACTTCAGAACGCATTTGCAAGACCAGGTTGCTATCTATGCTTCAGAGCAGTGGGCTATAAATCAGAGATTCACAGAACCCTCTCCTCAGGTTCAGTTAATTTGATAGAATCTCTCACAGAACCCAGTACTTACTAGAAAGAGTTTACATACTAAGTAACTAATTTATGATACAGTATAATACTCAGGACCAACCAGATAAGAGACACAAGGTAAGGTATGTGGAAAGGGGCTTGGAGATCCCATACCTTCTCCCAGCACCTTCACATGTTCACCAGCCCAGGAGCTTTCACCCATCCTGTTCGTTTCTTATGGAGACTTCAGCAGTTGCGATTGATTAAATCATCAGTTATTAGTGACTGAACTCCACATTGTGCTCCTCGGTTCTCCCCAGAGATGGGGTAAGGGTGGGACTGAAAGATTCCCTGCTTTAATCAGGTGGTTGGTTATGCTTGCAGCCAGCCCTCATCCTTAGGGGCTTTCAAAAGTTTGTTTCATCAAAATAAACTCAGATATGTTTAACAGGGGCTTGTTATGTATAAAAAATATGCTCATTGTAATTATCAAGTTATTCAATCTTATTAAATAAATTCAATTCATTTGAAATTTTGGCCCTGCTGATTTTATCTTTAGTATCTATAAACCAGACACAATTATTATTATTATTTAAAAGCTTTAATTGTATATTTTTGTGATCATTTATTTATTTTAATTGAAATGGATTTACAGTATTGTGTTAACTTCTGCTGTACAGCAAAGTGATTCAGTTATATGTGCATATACATTATTTTTATAGTTTTTTACATTATGACTTACTATAGGATACTGAATATACTTCTTCGAGTTATACAGTAGGACCCTGTTGTTTATCTCTTCCATATATATAATCATTTAAGTCTGCTAACCCCATCCTCCCACTCCATACCTCTCCTAACCCTTTATCCCTCAATAACCACAGGTCTGTTCTTTAAGTCCATGAGTCGATTTCTATTTTATAGACAGGTTCATTTGTGTGTAGTATTTACTGGGGATTCTCTGGTGTCTCAGTCAGTAAAGAATCTGCCTGCAGTGCAGGAGACATGCGTCTGGAAGATCCCCTGGAGAAGGAAATGGCAACACACTTCAATATTCTTTTCTGGGAAGTCCCATGGACAGAGGAATCTGGAGGGCTACAGTCCATGTGGTCACAAAATAGTTGCACAAGACTTAGCAATTAAACAACAAACCTGTATTGTGTCACCTTTTTATAGTCACTTATTATTCCCTAAATTTTTTGGTTGCTGTTGTTGATTCTTTGGAATTGTGTACATAAATAATCATGCCACCTGAGAACAAAGACAATTTAATTTCTTCTTTCTTGATGTATATATCTTTTATTTCCTTTTACTGACTTATGCTTCTGTTGTCAGAAAGATTGTTTTTTCTTTTCAGGTTTTATTCATAACTTGTCAGGGTAAATTGTATTAAAATTGCTTATTTTAGAGTTAAATACAAACATCCTTTAAAAAAATCTTCAATTGATTAAGCAACTTAAAAAAAAATCTTTAATTGATTAAGTAGTCTTAATCAATTGGGTCAAAGGCCCACGTGTAATGTCTGATTAGGGCATTGTGGGATTGCTGTGGACTCCACTCACAAGTGGAAGTGTTATGACTTACTTGGTAAATGAGTCAGAGTGGTACGCTCAGATGTGACCTATTTTTGCCTACAACATCTAAATATTTTCATCAAAATGTTGCGCCACCGTATTTTGTCTCATCATACTTTAGACTCCTAGAACCCTATTTTTGGATCATTTATTTATTTTAATTGAAATGGATTTACAGTATTGTGTTAACTTCTGCTGTACAGCAAAGTGATTCAGTTATATGTGCATATACATTATTTTTATAGTTTTTTACATTATGACTTACTATAGGATACTGAATATACTTCTTCGAGTTATACAGTAGGACCCTGTTGTTTATCTCTTCCATATATATAATCATTTAAGTCTGCTAACCCCATCCTCCCACTCCATACCTCTCCTAACCCTTTATCCCTCAATAACCACAGGTCTGTTCTTTAAGTCCATGAGTCGATTTCTATTTTATAGACAGGTTCATTTGTGTGTAGTATTTACTGGGGATTCTCTGGTGTCTCAGTCAGTAAAGAATCTGCCTGCAGTGCAGGAGACATGCGTCTGGAAGATCCCCTGGAGAAGGAAATGGCAACACACTTCAATATTCTTTTCTGGGAAGTCCCATGGACAGAGGAATCTGGAGGGCTACAGTCCATGTGGTCACAAAATAGTTGCACAAGACTTAGCAATTAAACAACAAACCTGTATTGTGTCACCTTTTTATAGTCACTTATTATTCCCTAAATTTTTTGGTTGCTGTTGTTGATTCTTTGGAATTGTGTACATAAATAATCATGCCACCTGAGAACAAAGACAATTTAATTTCTTCTTTCTTGATGTATATATCTTTTATTTCCTTTTACTGACTTATGCTTCTGTTGTCAGAAAGATTGTTTTTTCTTTTCAGGTTTTATTCATAACTTGTCAGGGTAAATTGTATTAAAATTGCTTATTTTAGAGTTAAATACAAACATCCTTTAAAAAAATCTTCAATTGATTAAGCAACTTAAAAAAAAATCTTTAATTGATTAAGTAGTCTTAATCAATTGGGTCAAAGGCCCACGTGTAATGTCTGATTAGGGCATTGTGGGATTGCTGTGGACTCCACTCACAAGTGGAAGTGTTATGACTTACTTGGTAAATGAGTCAGAGTGGTACGCTCAGATGTGACCTATTTTTGCCTACAACATCTAAATATTTTCATCAAAATGTTGCGCCACCGTATTTTGTCTCATCATACTTTAGACTCCTAGAACCCTAGAACCTCTGAAACTTCACTGAGGGAATGGGTCTCTGAATTTTGGACATTTATCTTCTACTTTAGAAGTGATAGTGATGGTAAAGCACTTAAAATGCTTGTAAGGTTTTACTCACAGGTCCAATTATTGTAATATCATCAGTATTATAGGCAAGACTGATGCTCTGTGAACTGCTAGTGTGATGTTCTGTAGACCATCAAGGTGGTTGAGATCTTTGTAGGTCTTTATATGACATAGATCAGAACTGACTTTGGAGATGAGCAACTATTTGCCAAGTAGAAGTAAATGACTTCTGGTAGTGCTTCATATAAAGAGAAACTACTATTTAGTTCCATAGTTGAATACCAGTTGTGAGTCTTTGTTGAATTGCTCTCTAGAACTGTAACTGTAACTGGACTATCACATGAATAAACTGAATACCCCATAGCTGTTTCTTAAGACCAGTCTTATTTCTACACAAGCCAAATACGCATTAAATAAGGATGTGATAGTTATAACCGTCCCTGAATCTTTAAAGTCCCTAATAGTAGCATGAATCTCTGTAACACCCTGAGGAATGACTTACTGTACTAATTAAGTGATAGAATCAAGACTAATAGAGTGATAGAATTAAGACAAAGGAGCTCTATTTAATCCCTTTATCATATAAACTCATACATGACTATTATGGCATTTTTATTCTGTAGAATTAGGATTATGTTAATAGGGACAGAGTAGAATAGGTAGGTGGTTGTAGAGACTTAGTAGGGGATGGTAGGTAGAAGGGATAAACCTGAGAAAGGTTGGGAGGCCAGTGAGTTGATGATAACTCAGGACAGCTGCTCCGTGTTCAGTAAAGCAGGCTTGATTAGGTATAAACAGCTGATGAAGGAGGAGTTGGCGAAGAAGCAACCAATGATGTATGTCCTGCATCTGCACCTACTTGAGGGAGGCAGTCTTCTACCATCCTATATATATATATATATTGCTGCCCACTCAATTGTGGGGGAGGGTAGAGCAGAGCTTTCCTGCCTGCTCTCTAGCACCTCTTACAAGTACCCTATCCTAATAAATCCTTTTCTTGTCTATCACTCTGCTTCTGGCTGAATTCTTTCTGCCTTGTGGTAGGAAGAATCTGAGCCTCGGTGGGTCCAGACATTGGGTGAGTGCTGGATTAAATCCCGGCCACGTGGGTTCAAGTTCCCAGACAGAGTTTTGGCTGGGATTAAGTCTTAGCCATGTGGGTTCGAATCCCAAACTGGTTTTGGCCAAGTTCAAGCCCCAGTCACGTGGGTTCAAGTCCCAAGCAGGGTTTGATCAGGTCTGGGCCCTGGGTTTATGTCTCAAATCAAGGTAAAGCCCTTTCATTGTCAGGGTTAGTGTCAAGCTATCCATAAAAATTTTGGTTATTTTGGGCTTTCCTGGTGGTCCAGTGGGTAAGCACACTGCCTCGCAGTGCAAGGGGCACTGGTTCAATCCCCGGCCTGGGAAGATCCCATGTGCCACGGAGCGACTAGACTGATGTGTCCAATTACTGAGCCTGAGCCCTGGAGCACATGCGCCTAGCACCGGTGCTCTGCAGCCACAGAGGCCACTGTCATGGGAGGCTGACATAGGCCAAAGAACAAAGATGGATGAAAATAGATAAATGAAAGACCAATAGAAGTGGTCCCTCGCCCCCCAATTATTTTTGGTTATTTTACCATCTTCTTTGCTAAGACTCCCTGGTGAAGGACTTCAAGGTCCTTTAAAAAAGGCTAGGAAAGATTTACAGTGTAACTTTTCAACTAGATAGCAGAACATTTTTTCAAGCAGAAAATGGGCTCTTTTTTTTTGGAAAGCTCTGGATTTGTGCACTGTCTCATATCTAGAAATTTTTTAGGAGCAATCTTTATCGTGATTGAAGAATTTAAAATAAAATGTTCAAAAGAGCTAGAACTTTTCTGCTTATATACACCAAGTAAGATTTTAATATACTACCCATCTATTTCAGTTCTTTAGACACCACTATATAAAAACCAATGGCAAAGATAGCTGAGGATAAAGGCATTTTGGTGATGACCTGAATATTTTCAATTATGGTAAATACAGTCACTTGACTTGGGCATTTAAGTGCTACCACTTGACCTACCCATCCCAGGATCCTGCCCTCAATGAATTCAGGGCCCAATTTAATGACAGCAATTCTCACTTCATTTTGTCATTACAAAATATTCTCATAGACCTTGCTTCTGGCTGAATTCTTTCTGCCTTGTGGTAGGAAGAATCTGAGCCTGGGTGGGTCCAGACATTGGGTGAGTGCTGGATTAAATCCCGGCCACGTGGGTTCAAGTTCCCAGACAGAGTTTTGGCTGGGATTAAGTCTTAGCCATGTGGGTTCGAATCCCAAACTGGTTTTGGCCAAGTTCAAGCCCCAGTCACGTGGGTTCAAGTCCCAAGCAGGGTTTGATCAGGTCTGGGCCCTGGGTTTATGTCTCAAATCAAGGTAAAGCCCTTTCATTGTCAGGGTTAGTGTCAAGCTATCCATAAAAATTTTGGTTATTTTGGGTTTCCCTGGTGGTCCAATGGGTAAGCACACTGCCTCGCAGTGCAAGGGGCACTGGTTCAATCCCGGCCTGGGAAGATCCCATGTGCCACGGAGCGACTAGACTGATGTGTCCAATTACTGAGCCTGAGCCCTGGAGCACATGCGCCTAGCACCGGTGCTCTGCAGCCACAGAGGCCACTGTCATGGGAGGCTGACATAGGCCAAAGAACAAAGATGGATGAAAATAGATAAATGAAAGACCAATAGAAGTGGTCCCTCGCCCCCCAATTATTTTTGGTTATTTTACCATCTTCTTTGCTAAGACTCCCTGGTGAAGGACTTCAAGGTCCTTTAAAAAAGGCTAGGAAAGATTTACAGTGTAACTTTTCAACTAGATAGCAGAACATTTTTTCAAGCAGAAAATGGGCTCTTTTTTTTTGGAAAGCTCTGGATTTGTGCACTGTCTCATATCTAGAAATTTTTTAGGAGCAATCTTTATCGTGATTGAAGAATTTAAAATAAAATGTTCAAAAGAGCTAGAACTTTTCTGCTTATATACACCAAGTAAGATTTTAATATACTACCCATCTATTTCAGTTCTTTAGACACCACTATATAAAAACCAATGGCAAAGATAGCTGAGGATAAAGGCATTTTGGTGATGACCTGAATATTTTTCAATTATGGTAAATACAGTCACTTGACTTGGGCATTTAAGTGCTACCACTTGACCTACCCATCCCAGGATCCTGCCCTCAATGAATTCAGGGGGGCCCAATTTAATGACAGCAATTCTCACTTCATTTTGTCATTACAAAAGTATTCTCATAGAGCTCTTGCTATGTTAGTATTCCGCTTGCTCGTGTATTTTTTGCAGTCTTTCTGGTATGCCAGTGTCCATAGTAAGCATATATGTGAGTAGCTCTGTCATAAGAAATCAGTTCTGATATCTCCATCTATCTGTACCTTTATTTATCTTCCTTTGCAATATAAAAATAAAGCTTAACATTTCATTTTCATTCTGTGTCATCTATCTTTGCATCCAGAGTTCAGTCAACCAAACAAACTGAAAAGAACACTCTCAACCTGTGATAAGTTGACACACTTATACAATACAGAATCTCTGTTAAGTGTACCATGGGTATGTAGGAAACAAGGTTCTCCCAGTTCAGTATTTCTATTCTACCCTGCTCCAAGTCCTAGGGGCCTTTTCCACACACACTCTCTAGTCTTTGCAATGTAGAAACTACCAACATCTTGGAATTATTTAGGTATGTCTGGCACCTCTCCTAAGGCCAGACTGTGCACTTGAACTCTTGCAGTGTGCAGGGCCTCACTAGTAGTTTAGAAGACATAAGAAGAGGTAGAATTGGGTTCTGAAGAGCACTCTCATGCGGGAAAATTACTTCAGAAAAGGAAAGTCAGCTAAGAAAAAACTTGCCACCTTGAGCAGAGAAAGAAGGGTTATTTCTACTGACAGAGAAAGCTCATAGAATTTAAACATTCAAGGTTCTAAGTTTCATTAATATTTTTTTCAATGAATGTGTCAGAGTGAAGTGCCTCTGATGCTGTAGGACTGGATTAAGATGCTGCTGACTATGTAGCAGGAATACACTAAGAGGTGAAACATGTCATGTAACTTGCTTGTGCTGCTATTACCTGCTTGAGTTCAAAATTATGTGTACATTGTCCTTAATGATTGAGTATTTTAGCCTTATTGTTTCTTGACTCAGTGAATCAGCTTATCCATCGCTTATTATAGTCTCAGGTTGCCAAGTCGCTTATTAGTCTCCAGCTCTTAGTTGGGCATTTAAGTGCTACCACTTGACCTACCCATCCCAGGATCCTGCCCTCAATGAATTCAGGGGGGCCCAATTTAATGACAGCAATTCTCACTTCATTTTGTCATTACAAAAGTATTCTCATAGAGCTCTTGCTATGTTAGTATTCCGCTTGCTCGTGTATTTTTTGCAGTCTTTCTGGTATGCCAGTGTCCATAGTAAGCATATATGTGAGTAGCTCTGTCATAAGAAATCAGTTCTGATATCTCCATCTATCTGTACCTTTATTTATCTTCCTTTGCAATATAAAAATAAAGCTTAACATTTCATTTTCATTCTGTGTCATCTATCTTTGCATCCAGAGTTCAGTCAACCAAACAAACTGAAAAGAACACTCTCAACCTGTGATAAGTTGACACACTTATACAATACAGAATCTCTGTTAAGTGTACCATGGGTATGTAGGAAACAAGGTTCTCCCAGTTCAGTATTTCTATTCTACCCTGCTCCAAGTCCTAGGGGCCTTTTCCACACACACTCTCTAGTCTTTGCAATGTAGAAACTACCAACATCTTGGAATTATTTAGGTATGTCTGGCACCTCTCCTAAGGCCAGACTGTGCACTTGAACTCTTGCAGTGTGCAGGGCCTCACTAGTAGTTTAGAAGACATAAGAAGAGGTAGAATTGGGTTCTGAAGAGCACTCTCATGCGGGAAAATTACTTCAGAAAAGGAAAGTCAGCTAAGAAAAAACTTGCCACCTTGAGCAGAGAAAGAAGGGTTATTTCTACTGACAGAGAAAGCTCATAGAATTTAAACATTCAAGGTTCTAAGTTTCATTAATATTTTTTTCAATGAATGTGTCAGAGTGAAGTGCCTCTGATGCTGTAGGACTGGATTAAGATGCTGCTGACTATGTAGCAGGAATACACTAAGAGGTGAAACATGTCATGTAACTTGCTTGTGCTGCTATTACCTGCTTGAGTTCAAAATTATGTGTACATTGTCCTTAATGATTGAGTATTTTAGCCTTATTGTTTCTTGACTCAGTGAATCAGCTTATCCATCGCTTATTATAGTCTCAGGTTGCCAAGTGTACTGAAGTGCCATACTCAGGTTTTCAGTCTCCCAGAGACTCTTAGTGTGCCAAGGGAAGTGTAACACGACTTTGCCCTAAGTAAGCTACAGTTCCCTAGTTCAGGATTGCCTCAGGTCCATGCAATATTTTCACTAGACATTAAATAGCACATACATGATTTGAAGTACCAAATACCATAGTAACTCCCTTCCAACTTAGATATACTGGAAATCAGTTTTCTTTCTCTGGACCTCACTCATACATATACTTAAATGCATGATTGTAGCATACATAAGATGTTTTTTTCTTAAAAACATTTCTAAAATATTTTTTCTTCCTTAATCTAGCACCATCAGAATTTTTTTTTTAAGTGTTACCAAGGAATTGATGGCATTCCCTCCATCCCAAATAATGTTTTTGCTTATAACATAATTAGCTTGGCCATAAATGTACCCCAGGTTGATTCTGAAATATGAACAAAATTATACCAATCACCAAGGACCAAGATTGTAATTACTGTGTATGTGTATCTGTATTTTTCAGGACATCCAAACTTATAATACAATATCAGAAGAGCCATGATTTAAGGGGAATTGGCATTTTAAAATGATCCAATAAGTAAGTTATCTAAACTCAAGCTTTTACAATATTACTTTAAGTTGCAATGTGTATTCTTGCTTTCTTTAAGAAATACATAATCCTAGCAAAAGTTCTAACAAAATCTTTCATTAGTTGGAATGCCAATACATTACCTATAATGCAGTTGTAAGAAGCACTAGTCCTTTCTGAGAGAAACTCAGTACAACTGAGGCTTTTCACTCAATAGCACTGTATTATGAGAGTTGTGAAGAAGGGTTCTTCCTTACAGAAAGGCTGCATTAACAAGAGCCTTAATTGGTAGTTTGAGGAATAGTTGGTCAGACTGATCTTAGGAGTGGGAAAAATGATTCTGCCAGGCCACAGCCCTCGGGCAATTCATCTTCATCAATACAAGAGGAAAAAGGCAGCTGGGTCTAGGATCAAAGTCCAGGGAGGGTATAGTGGAAATTTCAGTGCTTTAAAGACTCTTACACCCTAATCTTCAATACAATCAACTTTGGGTTTTTAAAAAAGAAAAGAATTGGGCATTTATGTCATTTCTTTAAAAGATAACTCTGTTTCTCCCATGATGATAGCCAACTTATTGGGTATAATATTGGTAGATCTCTCTATGATATGAAAGAAGTGAAATAGATTTATGCTATGATTTAAATGTTCCCCCAACAAGTGAATTTCATATGTTGGAATACTAGTCATACTAACCCTCAAGGCGAAGTGTAGCCCTTGATATGTTAATTAGGTCATGAATCAGAGCCTTCCTGACTGGGATTAGTTACCCTTAGGAAGGAGATTTCAGAGAGCCAGCACACCCCTCTGCCATGCTAGGACAGAAGAAGAAAATGCCCTACTAGGGGATGGGCGCTCACCAGACACTGAATGTGCTGGCATTTACATCTTGAACTCCCCAGCCTCCATAACTGTGAAAATAGATCATTGTTGTTTATAAGTCATCCAGGTCGTTATGGTAGCCCAAACAGCCGAGGACAGATTATATTTTAAAATACCAATTTATGTAGTTTTTCTATTTCTTCTCCCTTTTAATCTGGGGGTGGTGGTGGTAATTTCCGCTTTCTTAGAGCCCTTAGTCTGAGGTTCAATGTGGCTAGAAGTTGATAAAGAAAAAGGAAAAATCATTTAGCTTGTCTTTCAAGGAAGAATTTTTCAAATAAACTTTTACAAAGCTCCCAAAGACACTAGTCACAAACTGATTGCAGGTGTTATCCACTTGAGAAAGAAAAGAATTTTCTGACCTCCAGAAATGTACATGTAATTTTCATGAGCAAAATTTCAGAGAAAGGGAGGAATTAGCAGAACTTCAAGGATGTGAAGACATTCTCTCTATGTAATCTCTTTGTAAAATATATAAGCACTATGCTGAGACTCGCTGACCAAATATATTCCCACTTCACTTAAGGTTTCTTAGACGAGTTATAGATTATTGTTGTTTGGGTTATCAGAGTAAATCAAAAGAGATACACACACACACACATACAAGAAATCTTCTTTGCTGTATGTCATGTACCCCAAAAAATAAATAAATTAGATATGATTTGGAAGAATTATACAAAGGCAGATTATTGTCAAAAAGCGAAGTTCATGTCTGTACTTCAGGTAATGCTTTTTTTTTTTTTTCATAAGAGGAAATGTGTCTCATCAACCAACAGTTATAACTTGAAATTCATCTAAATAAAGTTATTTCAAAAATTATTCTAATATTTATAGAGATGCCCATTTTCCCTAAAACTTTCCAATATTGACTAATCCTATCAGTTTCTATAAAATAGAACTAATAACTTTTAATAAAGAAGCCTTCTTTGAAAATGTTAGGGTTTCTTTTGTTTACTTTGAACATGCTCTATCATGTGTTGTCAGCAACCAAAATGTGTAAATAATAACATATAAGAAGTTATATAATGGGAGTTTTTGAAATTGTACCATCTATCAGACAAAACAATTGAAGAATTAGTATGAGATGTGCTGGCATTTACATCTTGAACTCCCCAGCCTCCATAACTGTGAAAATAGATCATTGTTGTTTATAAGTCATCCAGGTCGTTATGGTAGCCCAAACAGCCGAGGACAGATTATATTTTAAAATACCAATTTATGTAGTTTTTCTATTTCTTCTCCCTTTTAATCTGGGGGTGGTGGTGGTAATTTCCGCTTTCTTAGAGCCCTTAGTCTGAGGTTCAATGTGGCTAGAAGTTGATAAAGAAAAAGGAAAAATCATTTAGCTTGTCTTTCAAGGAAGAATTTTTCAAATAAACTTTTACAAAGCTCCCAAAGACACTAGTCACAAACTGATTGCAGGTGTTATCCACTTGAGAAAGAAAAGAATTTTCTGACCTCCAGAAATGTACATGTAATTTTCATGAGCAAAATTTCAGAGAAAGGGAGGAATTAGCAGAACTTCAAGGATGTGAAGACATTCTCTCTATGTAATCTCTTTGTAAAATATATAAGCACTATGCTGAGACTCGCTGACCAAATATATTCCCACTTCACTTAAGGTTTCTTAGACGAGTTATAGATTATTGTTGTTTGGGTTATCAGAGTAAATCAAAAGAGATACACACACACACACATACAAGAAATCTTCTTTGCTGTATGTCATGTACCCCAAAAAATAAATAAATTAGATATGATTTGGAAGAATTATACAAAGGCAGATTATTGTCAAAAAGCGAAGTTCATGTCTGTACTTCAGGTAATGCTTTTTTTTTTTTTTCATAAGAGGAAATGTGTCTCATCAACCAACAGTTATAACTTGAAATTCATCTAAATAAAGTTATTTCAAAAATTATTCTAATATTTATAGAGATGCCCATTTTCCCTAAAACTTTCCAATATTGACTAATCCTATCAGTTTCTATAAAATAGAACTAATAACTTTTAATAAAGAAGCCTTCTTTGAAAATGTTAGGGTTTCTTTTGTTTACTTTGAACATGCTCTATCATGTGTTGTCAGCAACCAAAATGTGTAAATAATAACATATAAGAAGTTATATAATGGGAGTTTTTGAAATTGTACCATCTATCAGACAAAACAATTGAAGAATTAGTATGAGATAGCTTAATTATTAAGATCAAAAGACATGAGGTATATCCAAGGAATCAATTTTATTAGATTTTATCAGATCAAAACATTTTAAAAGGTATACTATAATTCATAAGTCATAAACAAAGGGCACGTTTTGCTTTATGTTCTTATACCAAAATTTGGAAATTTATCTTATGGGCATTGAAATATATCACTTTTCTTTTTATGGATAATAATAGAATCCTAATATTTCCAGAGAAACTGAAAAGTTCATTTAAGTATAGATGGTACAAGGTGAAAAACAAATTGATTGAATTTATAAACATTTCTTGTCACTGTTTTTTTTCACATACTAATTTTATCCACATTGTGAGTGGTTTTGCAATGGTTAAACATCTGTCTCCTTTTCTGACTGATTCTACTTAATATTCAGTGAGTTATATTTCTGATACTGCTTTTATCTCCTTTTTTATCAATTGTTTCTCTCACAATACTATTGAAAATCAAATTAATTGACAAAATTATTTCTAAATTATTCTTCAAATACTATTTTTCATGCATTAGTTTCCAGAAAATATGAAAACTATTTAAGAAAAAAATCATGTTTCCTTAAATATCTTTATTTTTGAGATAAAATTTATATTCCACCACCTATGTTAAAGTAACCTATTTAAACATATTTTAGCATTGTCTATGCATTTTTATTCTACAAATAAGAAGCTCTATCAAGCACCATTTTAAGTATAATTTCTTACTCTTTCCTTCATTGCTACAATTTAAAACAATTTTTGCTTTCAAGATTGAAGCTATATAAAGAAGCCTGTGCAATCTCAGTGACATTTAGATGTACAAAATGAACCGAATGCTAAGAAATACTGAGCTTAAAAGCCCCTCTTTCAGAGTTTACCAATAAAAGATTCTAACAGAAGGATGAAAATTCTTAAACAGCATGAAACTTGCAAAATTGTTCCTGTGATGCAAAAATTATAAATAATTGAAAACCTGCACTTAGGACTCTTAGACATTGAGGTAAAATTAATCAAGAAGTTATATAATGGGAGTTTGAAATTGTACCATCTATCAGACAAAACAATTGAAGAATTAGTATGAGATAGCTTAATTATTAAGATCAAAAGACATGAGGTATATCCAAGGAATCAATTTTATTAGATTTTATCAGATCAAAACATTTTAAAAGGTATACTATAATTCATAAGTCATAAACAAAGGGCACGTTTTGCTTTATGTTCTTATACCAAAATTTGGAAATTTATCTTATGGGCATTGAAATATATCACTTTTCTTTTTATGGATAATAATAGAATCCTAATATTTCCAGAGAAACTGAAAAGTTCATTTAAGTATAGATGGTACAAGGTGAAAAACAAATTGATTGAATTTATAAACATTTCTTGTCACTGTTTTTTTTCACATACTAATTTTATCCACATTGTGAGTGGTTTTGCAATGGTTAAACATCTGTCTCCTTTTCTGACTGATTCTACTTAATATTCAGTGAGTTATATTTCTGATACTGCTTTTATCTCCTTTTTTATCAATTGTTTCTCTCACAATACTATTGAAAATCAAATTAATTGACAAAATTATTTCTAAATTATTCTTCAAATACTATTTTTCATGCATTAGTTTCCAGAAAATATGAAAACTATTTAAGAAAAAAATCATGTTTCCTTAAATATCTTTATTTTTGAGATAAAATTTATATTCCACCACCTATGTTAAAGTAACCTATTTAAACATATTTTAGCATTGTCTATGCATTTTTATTCTACAAATAAGAAGCTCTATCAAGCACCATTTTAAGTATAATTTCTTACTCTTTCCTTCATTGCTACAATTTAAAACAATTTTTGCTTTCAAGATTGAAGCTATATAAAGAAGCCTGTGCAATCTCAGTGACATTTAGATGTACAAAAATGAACCGAATGCTAAGAAATACTGAGCTTAAAAGCCCCTCTTTCAGAGTTTACCAATAAAAGATTCTAACAGAAGGATGAAAAATTCTTAAACAGCATGAAACTTGCAAAATTGTTCCTGTGATGCAAAAATTATAAATAATTGAAAACCTGCACTTAGGACTCTTTTACTTTTGATCAAATTGTCAGTTTGAGTAATTTGTCATTATGATCAATTTATCAAATCAACTAGTTCTTATAATTTTTCATGTGTATTTAAATAAAATGGGGTTTTACATTTGTTGCTGTCAGCCCTTAACAGCAAAGACACTAAAAATTAAACTACTGTTCAAGGTAACTATAATATTTCTTTTGTGCCGCTAAATATGTGGAATATATCTCAATATAATTCATATAATAGACGCTTTCATAATTTTCACAAATTTAATTTACTGTGAAGAAAGGTAGAAAAAAACCCTAATATTCATTTCCCTATATTAGCAGGAGAAATAATTAGGTGCATGTTTACTGAAGTGTTCATTTTGAAATATCTTCTCCTTTCTTTTTTTAATATTGAATTTTTTAAATATCCCCAAAACATGAATTGTTTCTAGTAATTGTTTATTTACCTCATTATATAAAGCATAATTATTGTGACACAGCTGAAATGAAAAATTGCCATATAGTAAGTTTTTTTTTTTTAATTTTATTTATTTATCTTTTAGGAGGTGGGGTGGGGAGGGAGGGGGATGGGCGGGCCACTTCTGTTGGTCTTTCATTTCTCTATTTTCATCAGTCTTTGTTCTTTGGCTCCTGTGGGCCTCCCATTGAGATGGCCTCTGTTGTAGCAGAGCACCGGCTCTGGGCGCACGCACGCCAGAGCTCTGGCTGGGTAATTGGACACATCGGTCCAGCCGCTCCACGGCACGTGGGATCTTCCCAGGCCAGGGATCGAACCGGCGCCCCTTGCACTGCAAGGCGGTGTCCTTACCCACTGGACCACCAGGGGAAGCCCTATAGTAAGTTTTAAAAAGACAATATTTCCAGTGGAACAATATGCTAAATAGTCTTGCTAACTTATCTCACTCTGACGTCCCTCAAGTTGAGGGAACTTTGCAGTTATTGATGCATACTACTGAGAGAAGACTGACTTACTTTCCTCTCTACTGCAGTCTCTCCATCCTTCCCTTCTTTCCTCATTCTGTCACTTTGTCTTCGCTTTCTCTCCTGTCTTTCTCCTCACTTTCCTTTGCATCTTCATTCTTCTTTTCCTCTTTCTCCTTTATAATGTGAGACATAATGCTTACATAATACAAATGCATTTAGAAATATTGTATAACCTAAGAACATATCTGCATAACAAAGCAAACAGTATAAACAGTTTTAATGTCTAAGAGCTTGCCTTGACACTTAGATTGAATCAGCAAAGAACACTAAAAATTAAACTACTGTTCAAGGTAACTATAATATTTCTTTTGTGCCGCTAAATATGTGGAATATATCTCAATATAATTCATATAATAGACGCTTTCATAATTTTCACAAATTTAATTTACTGTGAAGAAAGGTAGAAAAAAACCCTAATATTCATTTCCCTATATTAGCAGGAGAAATAATTAGGTGCATGTTTACTGAAGTGTTCATTTTGAAATATCTTCTCCTTTCTTTTTTTAATATTGAATTTTTTAAATATCCCCAAAACATGAATTGTTTCTAGTAATTGTTTATTTACCTCATTATATAAAGCATAATTATTGTGACACAGCTGAAATGAAAAATTGCCATATAGTAAGTTTTTTTTTTTTAATTTTATTTATTTATCTTTTAGGAGGTGGGGTGGGGAGGGAGGGGAGCAGGCGGGCCACTTCTGTTGGTCTTTCATTTCTCTATTTTCATCAGTCTTTGTTCTTTGGCTCCTGTGGGCCTCCCATTGAGATGGCCTCTGTTGTAGCAGAGCACCGGCTCTGGGCGCACGCACGCCAGAGCTCTGGCTGGGTAATTGGACACATCGGTCCAGCCGCTCCACGGCACGTGGGATCTTCCCAGGCCAGGGATCGAACCGGCGCCCCTTGCACTGCAAGGCGGTGTCCTTACCCACTGGACCACCAGGGGAAGCCCTATAGTAAGTTTTAAAAAGACAATATTTCCAGTGGAACAATATGCTAAATAGTCTTGCTAACTTATCTCACTCTGACGTCCCTCAAGTTGAGGGAACTTTGCAGTTATTGATGCATACTACTGAGAGAAGACTGACTTACTTTCCTCTCTACTGCAGTCTCTCCATCCTTCCCTTCTTTCCTCATTCTGTCACTTTGTCTTCGCTTTCTCTCCTGTCTTTCTCCTCACTTTCCTTTGCATCTTCATTCTTCTTTTCCTCTTTCTCCTTTATAATGTGAGACATAATGCTTACATAATACAAATGCATTTAGAAATATTGTATAACCTAAGAACATATCTGCATAACAAAGCAAACAGTATAAACAGTTTTAATGTCTAAGAGCTTGCCTTGACACTTAGATTGCACAAACAGTATGGAATAGAGGAATGTTCTTCAAAATCATTCTGTTAATATCATTAGGTGATGATGTTGATAAGCATCATAATTGAGTGGTAATATAAAATTATTAAAATGGATGAATTGAAGCCATGTTTAGAAAGTAAGAAACAGAATTCATAAAGGTGGAGAAACTAGTTGAATAAACTCTACTTATAGGTGAAGAAAGCAATACAAACAACAAAACAGCTAAATTTGTGGATACCTGGTTAGACTAACCCAGTGCTTGCTTCATAGGCTGTTGGCACAAGGCAATTGGTGAAAAGGAATATGGAGAAGAAATATGTGTATAGACCTCATTTTGAATGGGCAGGAAAAAAAAATGAACACATTTGTATTCCATGGGAATGATCATCAAATAGTGGCATTAGCAGAGGAGGATTTTAATAATCAAGTAGATAGGATGATATCTTTGGTGAATACTAGTCAGCTTCTTTCCCTAACCACCCCTGTCATTGCCCAATGAACTCATGAACAAAGGGCCAGAGCAGCAGAAGTGGAGGTTGTCTGTGGACTCAGTGACTTGGACTTCCATTCACCAAAGCTGATCTGGCTACAGCCAGTGTTGAACATTTAGTCTATCAGAAACAGGTTAGCACTAAGTTTTGTATATAACATTGTCCCCCTGGGATCAGCAAGCTACCTGGTAGAAAATTGATTAAATTTGAACATTCCCATCATGGAAGGGGTAGAATTTTGTTCTTACTGGAGTAGATACTAGCTCTGGATATGGATTTGGCTTCCCTGTATGCTATGCTGCTGCCAAAACTATCATGGACTTAGAGAAGACCTTATTCATCATCATGGTATTCTACATAGCATTGTTTCTGATTAAAGAGTTTACTTCACAGCAAAAAATTGCATCAATGAGCCCATATGCATAGACTTAAACTAGTCCTACTATGTTCTCCTTCCTGAAGTGACTGACTTGAGCAATCTAGAGCAATGGAATGCCCTTTGGGGTTCAGTTACAATACCAGTTAGGTGTCAGTAACTTGCATGCCAGAGCAAGCTTCTCAGGAAGGCTGTATTTACTCTGAAAAAGCATCCAATACGTGGTTCTGTTCTGCTATAGCCAAGATGTGCAGGTCCAGGAATCAAGGAATGGAAGTGGGATTCCGACCACTCACTATTACCCCTAAATAACAACAAGCGAGATTTTTGCTTTCCACTCCTATGTCCTTGTGGTTTGCTGAATTAGAGGGCTTAGTTCAAGAGGGAAGAATACTTTCATCCGGAGACAACAGTGATTCTACAGAAGTAGAGTTAAGACTACCACTGTAGCTAATTTAGACACCTCATGTTTCTAACTCAGTGAGCAAAACAGGGAGTTATTGTGCTGCCTGAGTGATTAATCCTGTCTGCTAATCACCAAAGGAGGGAAGGTACTAATCTGGACTACAGGAGATCCTTTAGAGTAGTATCATCATGCCTATGATTAAGGTCAAAAGAAAACTACAACAACCTAATCCAGGCAGGACAGCTAATGCTGCAAACCCCTCACGAATGAAGTTTGAAGTCACCCATCAGGTAAAAAAAAAAAAAAAAAAGACCAGCTCAGGTGCCTGTTGAAGCAAAAGGAAATACAGAATGGGACGTGGAGTAAGGTAGTCATACATACCCATCACAACCACATGACCAGTTACAGAAATGGGGCCTGAAATTGTCATCAGTGTCCTCCCCTTATTTTGCTATGAAAATGTGTGAGCACATATCCTTGTCTTCTTTCCACCTTTATTATCTTATGTAAAATAGTATGTATTTACATTATGATTTGGCTTCCTGAAAATGAAAACATTCCCATCAGGGGGGTTTTTTTGGGCTGCCATATGGATTTGGCTTCCCTGTATGCTATGCTGCTGCCAAAACTATCATGGACTTAGAGAAGACCTTATTCATCATCATGGTATTCTACATAGCATTGTTTCTGATTAAAGAGTTTACTTCACAGCAAAAAATTGCATCAATGAGCCCATATGCATAGACTTAAACTAGTCCTACTATGTTCTCCTTCCTGAAGTGACTGACTTGAGCAATCTAGAGCAATGGAATGCCCTTTGGGGTTCAGTTACAATACCAGTTAGGTGTCAGTAACTTGCATGCCAGAGCAAGCTTCTCAGGAAGGCTGTATTTACTCTGAAAAAGCATCCAATACGTGGTTCTGTTCTGCTATAGCCAAGATGTGCAGGTCCAGGAATCAAGGAATGGAAGTGGGATTCCGACCACTCACTATTACCCCTAAATAACAACAAGCGAGATTTTTGCTTTCCACTCCTATGTCCTTGTGGTTTGCTGAATTAGAGGGCTTAGTTCAAGAGGGAAGAATACTTTCATCCGGAGACAACAGTGATTCTACAGAAGTAGAGTTAAGACTACCACTGTAGCTAATTTAGACACCTCATGTTTCTAACTCAGTGAGCAAAACAGGGAGTTATTGTGCTGCCTGAGTGATTAATCCTGTCTGCTAATCACCAAAGGAGGGAAGGTACTAATCTGGACTACAGGAGATCCTTTAGAGTAGTATCATCATGCCTATGATTAAGGTCAAAAGAAAACTACAACAACCTAATCCAGGCAGGACAGCTAATGCTGCAAACCCCTCACGAATGAAGTTTGAAGTCACCCATCAGGTAAAAAAAAAAAAAAAAAAGACCAGCTCAGGTGCCTGTTGAAGCAAAAGGAAATACAGAATGGGACGTGGAGTAAGGTAGTCATACATACCCATCACAACCACATGACCAGTTACAGAAATGGGGCCTGAAATTGTCATCAGTGTCCTCCCCTTATTTTGCTATGAAAATGTGTGAGCACATATCCTTGTCTTCTTTCCACCTTTATTATCTTATGTAAAATAGTATGTATTTACATTATAGCATTTAAGCATTGCTAATTTTATATCATATCACTTGAGGTATGGGATATTACAGAAAAGAATAAACATAAATCAAGAACTTTGCCCCTTCTTCTGGGGAAGGATTTTCTTGTACACAGTTGTGTCCTGGGAGGCAGAATTATGACTGTGTTACTGTCTTTATTTAGAGATTAGTTATGGTTTAAGGAGAGATATACAGCTACAAAGTTTACAAGGATTAGATTTATGATGGAAATTTTACGTCAGGTTGACTAAGACATAGGATGCTCAGATATTTGGCTGAACAGTGTTTTCAGGGTTTATCTGTGAAGATATTTCTGAATGAGATTAGCGTTTGAATCAGTAGACTGAGTAAGGCAAACTGCCCTCTCCAATGTGAGCTGACATCATCCCACCCCATGAGAACCTGAATATATCCTATTGGTTCTATTTTTTCTGAAGAATTCTCACTAGTACACTGGCCTACATTTATATTTAAAGTTTATTATAGCTCTAATATAGAATAACTTTGACATTGTATGAATATGACAAAGTTAAAACATATTAACAGCTAGATTAAAAAGAAGTGACCAAAGTTGAAAAGAGTCAGTGAGGGATGAACTCTGGTCTTTTGTCAAAGATCTATCGTATTTAATCCATACTCTAACTCTTAGTGTAATATTTCAATAATTCTTATAGTCTTTTGTTTTTATTTCTCCATAACAGAAAATGTAATGTTTCATCATCTTCTGTCTCTAAAGTACCTTCAACTGTGCTTTCTGTTGCTACCAAATGTTTGTGTATTTTGTCCTTGTGTGTTACTTCTAACAAAAAAATTTGAATTTTTAATAATTATAGTTTAGTCAGTTATTAGTCAAAGAATATCAAAACCATTTTCAGTTGGATCAAGGCAATTTTCCTTGTGGACTTCAATTTTCTTTCCCTGATACGGAGGTTACCACTACTGTCTCTACACTCTGAAGTCGATGAATCTATGAAGAAACGAAGAAAATATTACTATAAATACATGACAAAAACATATCCTTGTCTTCTTTCCACCTTTATTATCTTATGTAAAATAGTATGTATTTACATTATAGCATTTAAGCATTGCTAATTTTATATCATATCACTTGAGGTATGGGATATTACAGAAAAGAATAAACATAAATCAAGAACTTTGCCCCTTCTTCTGGGGAAGGATTTTCTTGTACACAGTTGTGTCCTGGGAGGCAGAATTATGACTGTGTTACTGTCTTTATTTAGAGATTAGTTATGGTTTAAGGAGAGATATACAGCTACAAAGTTTACAAGGATTAGATTTATGATGGAAATTTTACGTCAGGTTGACTAAGACATAGGATGCTCAGATATTTGGCTGAACAGTGTTTTCAGGGTTTATCTGTGAAGATATTTCTGAATGAGATTAGCGTTTGAATCAGTAGACTGAGTAAGGCAAACTGCCCTCTCCAATGTGAGCTGACATCATCCCACCCCATGAGAACCTGAATATATCCTATTGGTTCTATTTTTTCTGAAGAATTCTCACTAGTACACTGGCCTACATTTATATTTAAAGTTTATTATAGCTCTAATATAGAATAACTTTGACATTGTATGAATATGACAAAGTTAAAACATATTAACAGCTAGATTAAAAAGAAGTGACCAAAGTTGAAAAGAGTCAGTGAGGGATGAACTCTGGTCTTTTGTCAAAGATCTATCGTATTTAATCCATACTCTAACTCTTAGTGTAATATTTCAATAATTCTTATAGTCTTTTGTTTTTATTTCTCCATAACAGAAAATGTAATGTTTCATCATCTTCTGTCTCTAAAGTACCTTCAACTGTGCTTTCTGTTGCTACCAAATGTTTGTGTATTTTGTCCTTGTGTGTTACTTCTAACAATTTGAATAATAATTATAGTTTAGTCAGTTATTAGTCAAAGAATATCAAAACCATTTTCAGTTGGATCAAGGCAATTTTCCTTGTGGACTTCAATTTTCTTTCCCTGATACGGAGGTTACCACTACTGTCTCTACACTCTGAAGTCGATGAATCTATGAAGAAACGAAGAAAATATTACTATAAATACATGACAACTCAGCAGTTTGAATATTCTTATGTGTAGATTTGTGCATGAATTTATTCTACTTGTTATTTTTTGAAATTCTTGGATCTGTATTTTAGTTTTGGTTATTAATTTTGAAGAATTATTGGTTATTTCTCATTCAATTTTTTCTTCTCTCCAATTATCTTTCCCTTCTTATTAGAGATTTCCATTACATATGTATTATTTAATTTAATACCTTCCCATGGATTCTCTAACTTGTTTGGATCTTGTTGGTTTCACTACTTTTTCTCATCGTGTTTTCTTCACTATAATTTTATTGACCTGTCTTCAAGTTCACTGGTTCACTGATTCTTTCTTTAGCCATATGAAATTGTTTGATGAACCCATAAAAGACATTTTTCATTACTGTTACTATGTTTTCCATTTCTATCATTTCCAGATATTATCGTAGTATCCTTTTTGCTCAAATTACTGATCCTAACTTACACGTTGGTTACCTGATAATTAGAGACTTTAATAGGTTCATTACAATGATTTCAAATTCCTTTATTGATAATCTAAGCACATGTATCATATTTGAGTCTGGTTCTCTTCCTTTTTTCTTTTGATACAGTTTTGATGACTTTTTTTTTACATTGTGTGTGCTTCAAGTATTGCTGTTGAAAATCAGTTATCCTACATACTATAGTAGAAACAGATGTAAAGTATAGCTATTAGTATGTTCTGAAATAGGCAAAACTTTTCCTATACATCTTTTGGGTGTGGACTTGAGTTAGTCTGGCCGGTAGATGAACTTGGTTTATTTGTTGTAGCTTACCCATAGTATATTCCAGGATTCAAATCTCTCTAAGGTCACCTGTGTATAAAATGGAGACTGGATTACCAAAGACTTGTTTCACTCTTGGTTTAAACCTAAGTTTGTGCTGATGGCCTTCACAATGGGCCTATCAGTTCAGTTCAGTCCAGTTGTGTCCAATTCTGCAACCCCATGGACTGTGGCAGACCAGGCTTCGCTGTCCTTCATCATCTCCTGGAGTTTTCTCAAACTTATGTCTGTTGACTCAGTTATGCCATCCAACCATCTCGTCCTCTGTCATCCCCTTCTCCATTTGCCTTCTATTTTTCCCGACATCAACCCGGCATTTCTCGTCCTTTCTCAGTATCAGTCCTTCCATGAATTATTCTATTCTTGTTATTTTTGAAATTTTCTTGGAAAAATTTTTGTCATTTTAGTTTTGGTTATTAATTTTGAAGAATTATTGGTTATTTCTCATTCAATTTTTTCTTCTCTCCAATTATCTTTCCCTTCTTATTAGAGATTTCCATTACATATGTATTATTTAATTTAATACCTTCCCATGGATTCTCTAACTTGTTTGGATCTTGTTGGTTTCACTACTTTTTCTCATCGTGTTTTCTTCACTATAATTTTATTGACCTGTCTTCAAGTTCACTGGTTCACTGATTCTTTCTTTAGCCATATGAAATTGTTTGATGAACCCATAAAAGACATTTTTCATTACTGTTACTATGTTTTCCATTTCTATCATTTCCAGATATTATCGTAGTATCCTTTTTGCTCAAATTACTGATCCTAACTTACACGTTGGTTACCTGATAATTAGAGACTTTAATAGGTTCATTACAATGATTTCAAATTCCTTTATTGATAATCTAAGCACATGTATCATATTTGAGTCTGGTTCTCTTCCTTTTTTCTTTTGATACAGTTTTGATGACTTTTTTTTTACATTGTGTGTGCTTCAAGTATTGCTGTTGAAAATCAGTTATCCTACATACTATAGTAGAAACAGATGTAAAGTATAGCTATTAGTATGTTCTGAAATAGGCAAAACTTTTCCTATACATCTTTTGGGTGTGGACTTGAGTTAGTCTGGCCGGTAGATGAACTTGGTTTATTTGTTGTAGCTTACCCATAGTATATTCCAGGATTCAAATCTCTCTAAGGTCACCTGTGTATAAAATGGAGACTGGATTACCAAAGACTTGTTTCACTCTTGGTTTAAACCTAAGTTTGTGCTGATGGCCTTCACAATGGGCCTATCAGTTCAGTTCAGTCCAGTTGTGTCCAATTCTGCAACCCCATGGACTGTGGCAGACCAGGCTTCGCTGTCCTTCATCATCTCCTGGAGTTTTCTCAAACTTATGTCTGTTGACTCAGTTATGCCATCCAACCATCTCGTCCTCTGTCATCCCCTTCTCCATTTGCCTTCTATTTTTCCCGACATCAAGCTCTTTTCCAGTGAGTCATCTCTTCACATCAGGTGGCCAAAGTATTGTAACTTCAGTATCAGTCCTTCCAATGAATATTTAGGGTTGATTTCCTTGATTGAAATTGAAACCAGTTGATTGACTGGTTTTCACTCCTTGCAGTCCAAGGGACACTCAAGAGTCTTCTTCAACATCATAGTTCAAAAGCATCAATTTTTGGGTGCTCAGCCTTCTTTATAGTCCAGCTGTCACATCCATAAGTGACTTACTGGGTAAACCATAGCTTTGACTAAACAGACTTTTGTCGGCAATGTGATGTCTCTGCTTTTAAATACACTATCTAGGTTTGTCATAGCTTTTTTTCCAAGGAGCAAGTGTCATGATTTCATGGCTGCAGTCACCATCAACATTGATTTTGAAGCCCAAGAAAATAAACTCTATCACTGTTTCCATTTTTTCCCCCTTATATTTGCAATGAAGTGATGGGTCCAAATGCCATGATCAATTTTTTGAATATTGAGTTTTAAGCAAGATATTTTTTTTCTCCTTTTTCACCTTCATCAAGGGGCTCTTTAGTTCCTCTTTGGTTTCTGCCATAAGGGTGGTATCATCTGCATACCTGAGATTGTTGATATTTCTCCTGACAATCATGATTCCAGTTTGTGCTTCATTCAGACAGGTATTTCACATGTTATACTCTCTATAAAAGTTAAATAAGCAGGATGACAATATGCATCCTTGATATCCTCCTTGCCTATTAGTATGTTCTGAAATAGGCAAAATTTTCCTATCATTTGTGATAGTATTAAACTTGGAGATTTGGATTCAAATCTCTCTAAGGTCACCTGTGTATAAAATGGAGACTGGATTACCAAAGACTTGTTTCACTCTTGGTTTAAACCTAAGTTTGTGCTGATGGCCTTCACAATGGGCCTATCAGTTCAGTTCAGTCCAGTTGTGTCCAATTCTGCAACCCCATGGACTGTGGCAGACCAGGCTTCGCTGTCCTTCATCATCTCCTGGAGTTTTCTCAAACTTATGTCTGTTGACTCAGTTATGCCATCCAACCATCTCGTCCTCTGTCATCCCCTTCTCCATTTGCCTTCTATTTTTCCCGACATCAAGCTCTTTTCCAGTGAGTCATCTCTTCACATCAGGTGGCCAAAGTATTGTAACTTCAGTATCAGTCCTTCCAATGAATATTTAGGGTTGATTTCCTTGATTGAAATTGAAACCAGTTGATTGACTGGTTTTCACTCCTTGCAGTCCAAGGGACACTCAAGAGTCTTCTTCAACATCATAGTTCAAAAGCATCAATTTTTGGGTGCTCAGCCTTCTTTATAGTCCAGCTGTCACATCCATAAGTGACTTACTGGGTAAACCATAGCTTTGACTAAACAGACTTTTGTCGGCAATGTGATGTCTCTGCTTTTAAATACACTATCTAGGTTTGTCATAGCTTTTTTTCCAAGGAGCAAGTGTCATGATTTCATGGCTGCAGTCACCATCAACATTGATTTTGAAGCCCAAGAAAATAAACTCTATCACTGTTTCCATTTTTTCCCCCTTATATTTGCAATGAAGTGATGGGTCCAAATGCCATGATCAATTTTTTGAATATTGAGTTTTAAGCAAGATATTTTTTTTCTCCTTTTTCACCTTCATCAAGGGGCTCTTTAGTTCCTCTTTGGTTTCTGCCATAAGGGTGGTATCATCTGCATACCTGAGATTGTTGATATTTCTCCTGACAATCATGATTCCAGTTTGTGCTTCATTCAGACAGGTATTTCACATGTTATACTCTCTATAAAAGTTAAATAAGCAGGATGACAATATGCATCCTTGATATCCTCCTTGCCTAATTTGGAACCAGCCCATTGTTCCATGTCTGGTTCTAACTGTTGCTTCTTGTCCTGTATACAGATTTCAGAGGAGGCAGGTAAAGTGGTGTGGTATTGTCATCTCAGAATTTTCCACAGTTTATTGTGATTTACACAGTAAAAGGATTTACTGTAGTCAATGAAGCAGGTGTTTTTTTCTAGAATTCCCTTGCTCTTTCTATAATCCACGGGATGTTTGCAATTTGATCTCTGGTTCCTCTGCCTTTTCTAAATCCAGCCTGTACATCTGTAAATTCTTGGACCATGTACTGTTCAAGTCTACCTTAGATGATTTTGAGCATTATTTGGCTAGCATGTGAAATGAGTGCATTGTTGCAGTAGTTTGAGCATTCTTTGGCATGGCTCTTCTTTAGGATTGAAATGAAAACTGAGCTTTTCCAATCCTCAGGCCATTGCTGAGTTCTCCAAATTTGCTGGCATATTGAGTGTAGCACTTTAACAGCATCATCTTTTAGGATTTGAAATACTAAACTGAAATTTCATCACTTCCACTACCTTTGTTCAATAGTAATGCTTCCTGGGGCCCACTTGACTTTGCACTCTAAAATGTCTGGCTCTAGGTGAGCGATCACACCATAGTAGTCATCCAGCTCAATAAGTTCTTTTTTATCTAGTTCTGTGTATTCTTTCCACCTCTTCTTAATATCTTCTTCTGTTAGATCCATAATGTTTCTGCCTTTTATTGTGACTGTCTTTGCAAATGAAATTTTGTTTTTCCCTGGTATTCTTTTAATTTTCTTGTCAGAGGATATCTATACTTGAATATTGGGGAAAAGCCATGATCCCAATTTTTGAAATATTTTAAAAGTTTTAAGCAAGATATTTTTTTTCTCCTTTTTCACCTTCATCAAGGGGCTCTTTAGTTCCTCTTTGGTTTCTGCCATAAGGGTGGTATCATCTGCATACCTGAGATTGTTGATATTTCTCCTGACAATCATGATTCCAGTTTGTGCTTCATTCAGACAGGTATTTCACATGTTATACTCTCTATAAAAGTTAAATAAGCAGGATGACAATATGCATCCTTGATATCCTCCTTGCCTAATTTGGAACCAGCCCATTGTTCCATGTCTGGTTCTAACTGTTGCTTCTTGTCCTGTATACAGATTTCAGAGGAGGCAGGTAAAGTGGTGTGGTATTGTCATCTCAGAATTTTCCACAGTTTATTGTGATTTACACAGTAAAAGGATTTACTGTAGTCAATGAAGCAGGTGTTTTTTTCTAGAATTCCCTTGCTCTTTCTATAATCCACGGGATGTTTGCAATTTGATCTCTGGTTCCTCTGCCTTTTCTAAATCCAGCCTGTACATCTGTAAATTCTTGGACCATGTACTGTTCAAGTCTACCTTAGATGATTTTGAGCATTATTTGGCTAGCATGTGAAATGAGTGCATTGTTGCAGTAGTTTGAGCATTCTTTGGCATGGCTCTTCTTTAGGATTGAAATGAAAACTGAGCTTTTCCAATCCTCAGGCCATTGCTGAGTTCTCCAAATTTGCTGGCATATTGAGTGTAGCACTTTAACAGCATCATCTTTTAGGATTTGAAATACTAAACTGAAATTTCATCACTTCCACTACCTTTGTTCAATAGTAATGCTTCCTGGGGCCCACTTGACTTTGCACTCTAAAATGTCTGGCTCTAGGTGAGCGATCACACCATAGTAGTCATCCAGCTCAATAAGTTCTTTTTTATCTAGTTCTGTGTATTCTTTCCACCTCTTCTTAATATCTTCTTCTGTTAGATCCATAATGTTTCTGCCTTTTATTGTGACTGTCTTTGCATGAAATGTACCCTGGTATCTCTAATTTTCTTGTAGAGATCTCTAGTCTTTCCCATTCTATTGTTTTGCTCTCTTTCTTTTTATTATTAATTTAAGAAGACTTTCTTATCTCTCCTTGCTATTCTCTGGAACTCTGCATTCAGATGGGTATATATTTCCTTTTCTTCTTTGCCCTTCACATCTCTTCTTTTTTCAACTATTTGAAGGCCCTAATCAGACAACCGTTCTGCCTTTTTTGCATTTCTTTTCCTTGAGGATTATTTTGATCACTGCCTCATATACAATGTTATGAACCTCTGTCCACAGTTCTTTAGGCACTCTATCAGATCTAATCCCTTTAATCTATTTGTAAATTCCACTGTATAATCATAAGGGATTTGATTTAAGTCATACCTGAATGACCTAGTGGTTTTCCCTACTTTATGCAATTTAGGTATGAATATTACAATAAGGAGTTCATGATCTGAACCACAGTCGGCTCCAGGCCTTGTTTTGCTGACTGTATAGAGCTTCTTCATCATCAGGCGCAAAGAACATAATCAATCTGATTTTGGTATTGACTATCTGGTGATGTCCATTTGCAGAGTTGTCTCTTGTGTTGTTGGAAGTGAGTGTTTGCTATGACCAGTGTATTCTCTTGGCAAAACTCTGTTAGCCTTTGTCCTGCTCCATTTTGTACTCCAAGGCTAAACTTGCCTGCTATTCCAGGTATCTCTTGACTTCCTGCTTTTGCATTCCAGTCCACAATGATGAAAAGGACATATTCTCAATTTTTGGTGTTAGTTCTAGAAGATCTTGTAGTTTTTCATGGAACCATTCAACTTCAGCATCTTCAGCATTAGTGGTTGTGGCATAGACTTGGATTACTGTGATATTGGATGATTTGCCTTGGCTATAAAACAAGATCATTCTGTCATTTTTGAGATTGCATCTAAGTACTGCATTTTAAACTCTTTTGTTGACTGTGAGGGCTAATGCATTTCTTCTAAGGCATTCTTGCCCATAGTAATAGATATAGTGATCATATAAATTCACCCATTCCTGTCCATTTTAATTTACTGATTACTAAAATGTCAATGTTCATTCTTGCCATGTCCTGTTTGACCACTTCCAATTTACCTTGATTCATGGACTTAACATTCCAAGTTCCAATGCAGCATTGTTCTTTGCAGCATCATTTTTTTTAATTGGAGTATATTTGTTTTACAATGTTGCATTAGCTTCAGGTGTACAGAGAAGTTAGTGTTATACATTCTTACAGAGTTTTCTTGTTTACAGGTATACATAATCCTCCAACAGTCATAGGTATATCCCTGACCCCTCTCCTCTGAGCCCTTCCTTCCTTTTCCACCTTCCCACCCTCCCCGGTTGATGTTTAGTCTCCATGTAGATTCCCTTAGCCTTAAGTTTAATCACAGTGATTATCTCTATTACATATGAGAGTGTAGGTTTGCTTGTTGCCCTTTCCCTACCTTTCATCTGATAGATTTACTTTTAATACCAGATATATCCACAAGTATGCATTGTTTCTGCTTTGACTCAACATTTTCATTCCTTCCTGAGGTATTTCTCCACTGTTTTCCAGTAGCATTCTGGGCACCTACTAACCTGGGGAGTTCATCTTTCAGGGTCATATCTTTTTGCCTTTTCATAGTGTTCTGAACCACAGTCGGCTCCAGGCCTTGTTTTGCTGACTGTATAGAGCTTCTTCATCATCAGGCGCAAAGAACATAATCAATCTGATTTTGGTATTGACTATCTGGTGATGTCCATTTGCAGAGTTGTCTCTTGTGTTGTTGGAAGTGAGTGTTTGCTATGACCAGTGTATTCTCTTGGCAAAACTCTGTTAGCCTTTGTCCTGCTCCATTTTGTACTCCAAGGCTAAACTTGCCTGCTATTCCAGGTATCTCTTGACTTCCTGCTTTTGCATTCCAGTCCACAATGATGAAAAGGACATATTCTCAATTTTTGGTGTTAGTTCTAGAAGATCTTGTAGTTTTTCATGGAACCATTCAACTTCAGCATCTTCAGCATTAGTGGTTGTGGCATAGACTTGGATTACTGTGATATTGGATGATTTGCCTTGGCTATAAAACAAGATCATTCTGTCATTTTTGAGATTGCATCTAAGTACTGCATTTTAAACTCTTTTGTTGACTGTGAGGGCTAATGCATTTCTTCTAAGGCATTCTTGCCCATAGTAATAGATATAGTGATCATATAAATTCACCCATTCCTGTCCATTTTAATTTACTGATTACTAAAATGTCAATGTTCATTCTTGCCATGTCCTGTTTGACCACTTCCAATTTACCTTGATTCATGGACTTAACATTCCAAGTTCCAATGCAGCATTGTTCTTTGCAGCATCATTTTTTTTAATTGGAGTATATTTGTTTTACAATGTTGCATTAGCTTCAGGTGTACAGAGAAGTTAGTGTTATACATTCTTACAGAGTTTTCTTGTTTACAGGTATACATAATCCTCCAACAGTCATAGGTATATCCCTGACCCCTCTCCTCTGAGCCCTTCCTTCCTTTTCCACCTTCCCACCCTCCCCGGTTGATGTTTAGTCTCCATGTAGATTCCCTTAGCCTTAAGTTTAATCACAGTGATTATCTCTATTACATATGAGAGTGTAGGTTTGCTTGTTGCCCTTTCCCTACCTTTCATCTGATAGATTTACTTTTAATACCAGATATATCCACAAGTATGCATTGTTTCTGCTTTGACTCAACATTTTCATTCCTTCCTGAGGTATTTCTCCACTGTTTTCCAGTAGCATTCTGGGCACCTACTAACCTGGGGAGTTCATCTTTCAGGGTCATATCTTTTTGCCTTTTCATAGTGTTCATGGAGTGTTCTCAAGGCAAGAATACTGAAGTGATTTTCCATTCCCTTCTCCAATGGACCACGTTTGTCAGAACTCTCCACCATGGCTTGTCCATCTTGGGTGGCCCTACACAGCATGGCTCATGCTTTCATTGAATTAGACATGGCTGTGATCTTTGTGATCAGTCTGGTTATTTTTCTGTGTGTTTTTCATTCTATATGCCCTCTGATGGGTGAAATTGAGAGTCTTTTGGTTGCTTCCTGTTGGGAGGGACTTGCTGGATCTTACTTTGTTGGGCAAAGCCATGTTCAGCAGATCTTTAATCAAATTATCTGCTGAAGGGTGGAGCTGTATTCCCTCCCTGTAGTTTGGCCTGAAGCTGAAAAGATTTAAGGCAGCACACTGCACCAAGACTGCTGTTTCATGTCACCCTGCAGCAGTCCACTGTTGACCCATGCCTCCACTGGAGGCTAGAGAACACTCAGAGGCAAGTCTGGCTCAGTCTCATGTGGGGTCACTGCCCCTTTCTCCTGGATCCCGGTGCATACAAAGTTTTGTTTCTGCCTTCCAGAGTCTGTTTCTCCAGTCCTTCCAGTGACTCTATAGTCCAGCTTGGCAGCCTTCTCCTTGCCATGCTTCCCAGGACTACTGCAGGCCACTGCTGACCTGTGCCTCTACAGAACACACTCAGGAGACACTCAGACCTTCAAAGGCAGGTCTGGCTCTGGCTCTCGTGGAGGTCACTGCTGCCTTCACTGGGTCTTGATGCACACAAGGTTTTGTTTGTGCCCTCCTAGCATCTCTGGTGGGCATGAGGTTTGATTTTAAAAATGTGATTGTGGGCCTCCTACCGTCTTGTTGTGGTTTCTTCTTTGCTCTTGGACGTGGGGCTATCTTTTTTCGGAGCAATCCAGCACCCTCCTGTCCATGGTTTTCAGCAGCTAGTTGCAGTTTTGGAGTTCTCACAGGAAAGATGAGTGCAAGATGGATGCGTCTATTGTCTCCCAACATTTCACTGTTACTTTATATTCTGTATTTATTAGCTGTGTGGCAACTGTTGCAAGTCTTCTCAATCCTGATTCATCCTCTGTCATAGGCAGTTGCTGTCTTCTTGTAGGGAATTTTCAGCAGTCTTTCTCCTTCCCAGCTTAGCTATCAGCTAAGCGTGTATTCCTGTCCTATATAGTAATAGATAGATTTTTCTCTTTTCCTTTCCTCAGCTGTAGTGGGTTTTCAGCAATGCCCGATGACAGCGATGTGTGCTGTCCCCTTCTGGTAGTTTACAATTTTTAAACATTCAGTAGGAGAGTTTGGAGAAAAGGATCTAGGCAGACACTGCTTCTTCACTGTGGTCACTGCTCATCTCACCTAAGGCTTCAGCACAGAGGAGTTTGTCTCGGGTTTTACAGTGATGTGTTATTAAGGGTCTTGTCTGATTTGTGAAGAGATGCCTCCAAACCACATGAAAATTTCCCCTTTTATCTTCAGTCTCAGAGCTTCTATATTTTCTTGCCAGTTCATACTTGTCCATTATCAATTTCTTAAGAGTCTCTGCTCAAGTCTTCTTACTGGTCTCTGGAGGCATCTGCCCCAGATAACCAGCATGCATATTCTCTTTTGCCTATGAACACTTGGTTTGCCTTAAATTTCAGGTTAGTTTGCTGCTCTGTGACAACTCTCTGATGGGTTTAATGATGGTTTGATTTCTTTTTTTAGTGTCTTATTTTTTGCATATAAATTTTATTTATTATTATTATATTTTTTACAGGGCTTTGTTGCTTACTGCCACAGATCAACCCAAATCCACCATAGGTATATACATATCACCTCAACCCCTCCCAAACATGCCCCCATCCCCCTCCCTGTCCCTCCCCTCCAGGTCACCACAGAGCCCCTATTTGAGACCACCAGTCCCAAAACATATTCCCCTCCCTCACCCCAATGTCCATAAGACTGTCCTCCATGTCCACCCCTCCACTGCAGCTCTGTGTTCATTTATCAGCACCATCTTTGTAGATTCCATACACATGTGTCAGCATACAATAACAGGGGAAAAATGCCCCTTTCCAAATTTTACATTCCAGGTGGAATCCAGAAATCTTTTGCTTTTTAAAGTCCCTTTTATACTTTTAATTTGATCTCACAGGAAAGATGAGTGCAAGATGGATGCGTCTATTGTCTCCCAACATTTCACTGTTACTTTATATTCTGTATTTATTAGCTGTGTGGCAACTGTTGCAAGTCTTCTCAATCCTGATTCATCCTCTGTCATAGGCAGTTGCTGTCTTCTTGTAGGGAATTTTCAGCAGTCTTTCTCCTTCCCAGCTTAGCTATCAGCTAAGCGTGTATTCCTGTCCTATATAGTAATAGATAGATTTTTCTCTTTTCCTTTCCTCAGCTGTAGTGGGTTTTCAGCAATGCCCGATGACAGCGATGTGTGCTGTCCCCTTCTGGTAGTTTACAATTTTTAAACATTCAGTAGGAGAGTTTGGAGAAAAGGATCTAGGCAGACACTGCTTCTTCACTGTGGTCACTGCTCATCTCACCTAAGGCTTCAGCACAGAGGGAGTTTGTCTCGGGTTTTACAGTGATGTGTTATTAAGGGTCTTGTCTGATTTGTGAAGAGATGCCTCCAAACCACATGAAAATTTCCCTTGTATCTTCAGTCTCAGAGCTTCTATATTTTCTTGCCAGTTCATACTTGTCCATTATCAATTTCTTAAGAGTCTCTGCTCAAGTCTTCTTACTGGTCTCTGGAGGCATCTGCCCCAGATAACCAGCATGCATATTCTCTTTTGCCTATGAACACTTGTTTTTCCTTAAATTTCAGGTTAGTTTGCTGCTCTGTGACAACTCTCTGATGGGTTTAATGATGGTTTGATTTCTTTTTTTAGTGTCTTATTTTTTGCATATAAATTTTATTTATTATTATTATATTTTTTACAGGGCTTTGTTGCTTACTGCCACAGATCAACCCAAATCCACCATAGGTATATACATATCACCTCAACCCCTCCCAAACATGCCCCCATCCCCCTCCCTGTCCCTCCCCTCCAGGTCACCACAGAGCCCCTATTTGAGACCACCAGTCCCAAAACATATTCCCCTCCCTCACCCCAATGTCCATAAGACTGTCCTCCATGTCCACCCCTCCACTGCAGCTCTGCGTGTTCATTTATCAGCACCATCTTTGTAGATTCCATACACATGTGTCAGCATACAATAACAGGGGAAAAATGCCCCTTTCCAAATTTTACATTCCAGGTGGAATCCAGAAATCTTTTGCTTTTTAAAGTCCCTTTTATACTTTTAATTTGATCAAGCTATTAATATGAACTTGGGTAGGCAAGTTTTGAAAAAATTCATCCTCAACTCCTCAATTTAGTTCAGAAGTATCTTTTGTAGAATTATGTGGTTCACAACATTATCAGCAATTGAGGAGGAGACACATAGGATTGTACTGAAATAATCCTCTACTGCCAATATTTCTCAGGAATGTCATCAGGAATTTGAAAGTAGTTAGTGTGTCTTGAGTTTGAAATTTCCTAAACAGAACTCTCTCCAAATTAGGTAAGAAAGAGGAAATCTAGGAAAAACTATTTCTAAAGACAGTTCAGCTCAACAATTTATGGAGAAAATAGGACTTTATCTCAGAGAAACAGATTGCTACTGACAAAAATAAAGAGTATCTTCTCCTTACTTTTGCTCTTCTTTCTGCTTCCAAAGAATCAGGTCCACAAGTTTAATATGCAATATTCTGTTGCAGATAATATATGACATTTTTTATATAGTAGTATTTTTAAAACTGGATTATCTCTTCCCAAAATTTTAGCTTAGGAGAATGGATTTATAGGCATTCTACTAAGAATTTGTGAGTCTTTTCATTCACACATTATACGTTATATGTGTAAATTACATTTGAATAGTTCCTGTCACTGGAAAGTTGATAGTTCTATGATTTGCTATTATCAAGAGAATATATCAACTAATACTTAACAGTATTTTGTTGTTTGAGTCACTTTATAACTCAAAGACCATGAAACATTTCAAAAAATCTTCTGAGCATTTGCTGCTTTATATTAAATTATGTATTAGAAATTTGACTCTATAATACTTGCATTAAAATTTTAATTTTGAGTTATCCATGGATAGTCTGCATGCAACATCAATTACTGTATTTGCCTAAATAGAAAGTTCTGCTCCTGAACCACACTGCTGACCACAGTTGTCTGAGTGTTGATCTCAGTTTGACTAAATATAAGACAGACTTTCTGACTCTGGGGTCAGGAACTCCCTTTGCATAGAGCATTTACTTTGGAAAACTTGTAAACTTTTCCCCTGCCCTATAAGCCTCTTGTCAGTTTTATATCCCAGGACTGTCTTTCTCAGAGACCTGGAAGACCTCCACCATCCATCATTGAGGTAAAATCATCAAGAAGGTAGTGCCTCCTCTGTCCCAGTATCTGTGGGATGGTAGGAGCTTAACTTCAAGTGAATACTTGCTCCAAATCATACAACTATGTCTTGCCATGAGAGTAAACAGAAAGTTTGCTTTCCCTTTGGAAAGATCAGTCAGCAAACAGTGATGGCCTAAGGTCTCCACCTCACTCCAGCTCTTGAAAAAACTACTGTCTTTAGTCTGGTAGAGTAGAACTCAGGCTGAGTTCTGACATCTCTCCTCTACAGAAATAGCCTTGAATAAAGTCTTTCATGCCTGTTTAACTTTACTGAGTAAAATTTTGCTTTGATACCCCAAAGTATATAATTACTTCAATAAACAATCCTAGTCTTACTAAATCAATAATATTAAGATTACAAAAACCAGTTACTGAATCTATCTTTTGAAATATTTACAGAATTTTATTTTTAGTGATTTATTTGAATAATTATATTTAAATATATACATGTTTTATATCTTTATATAATCATGTGTAATTATGAATGAGTGATAATTGCTCAGTCGTGTCTGACTCTTTGTGACCTCATGGACTGTAGCCCACCAAGGTCCTCTGTTCATGGTTCTCCAGGCAAGAATACTGGAGTGGGTTGCCATTCTTCAGGGGATGTTCCACACCCAGGGATTGAACCTGGGTCTGCTATATTGCAGGCAGATTCTTTACCATCTGAAACACCAGGGAACCCCTATGTATTCATAATCATATATATATGTATTCATAATCATATAATACTAATATGATATATATTATATATAATTGTATGTATTTACTCAAATTCTGCCCAAAATTTCAGTTAGTATTCCCTGATAAAAGTCAACATATTTCTCAAGCCCATTTAACTCTTGGCTTCTGTTGGCAGACATTTTTGTCAATTGCCTTCTATCTTTATATCTATTTGGGTCCTCACAAAATATTCTTTAACTTTCTTATGTCTGTCACTAAGAACAGGGTAAGTATAATCAACTAATTTCTTACTAGTTATTCTCCCAAGATAACAAATTTTATTCACTGTCAACCTGAATAGACTTGGAGTAGTAAGTTAAATGTTGAAATTGCTATACCCATAGTCTGAATTTGATGGCGTTTGATGTTTTGAATAAAACACCACATTCAATGATTTCATGATCTATGTAACTTTAACTGATATCAATAGGTTACCCAAAACTATAAAATACATCTTCTAGGACACATACAGAAATGTAGCAGAAATAAACAAACATACAAAAGGAAAGTATACTACCTTAGAGGTAACATGCTCTAAATATATTCACTTGGAATCACTGAAAAAAAATGGTAAAGGGAAGGACCTTGATTATCTCTGCTTTTGATTGCAAGTCCAAACTCCTGCAACTTGTATTGTTCAGATATAAAGACTTTAAATGTATAATGAGGAACATTAATGTATGGTGAAAGTAAAAGAAAGAGAAAAGGAAGGAAAGAAGGAAGGGAAGGAAAAAAAAGGTGATTTATCTAGTCACCTATTTAATTACACCTGCCTGCTCTCCAGATAAAATAAGACATGATTTCTCTGTGTTTGTTATAGTTTTCTTTTTTATGTTATAATTTTCTTAATTCTAGAAGTTATAATATTGCTAACGAACATTGAAGGCACAGTAAATATGAAATTAAACAGGTTATTCACTCATGACATAATTTTCTACATAGTGGACAGTTTCTCATTTTACTTAGATTATCATTTATTAATGTATAAACTACTGATTCACTTTTTCATATTACATTTTGAGTTAACCACTGTGTCTTCTAGCAATTTATTTCGCCTATGTACAACAACACTGTTTTTTCTCACATTTATTTTTACATGATGATTTGTTCTAGTTTTCATAATTTAAACACTGAAAGTATCAACAGGAGAGAAAGTGTATCAAGGAATAGATAATTTAGGAAGCATCTTCAAGAGTCATCATCTGCTACATTCTTAAATCATGTTATTAAACTCCACTTAGAGCAGAGGGGAAGAAACTCTTTAAGTTGCACATCATATCATGAAGTAAGCACTACTTTTACCCACTAAGAGTAAGCTTTTATTTTTATTCTGTTATTCAAGACAAAAATATTTCTGTTTTATGGGAAGTTTTGTAACTGATGAAAAACTATGTTTCAGGTTTTAACAACTGCAGACATAAAACTATTTTAGCTGATCAGCTTTTTGAGAGTCAAGAACATATTTCGGAACTGAAATAGAAAATTTATAGTTTTATGTATAGTCACAAAGAAAATTTTCTATTAATAAATATAGATACATTTGAGGCAATATCAAAATCTATAAAAGTTTTTGAAAGCAATCAATAAAATGCTTTTCAGAGAGGCCATAGCATACTTTTCTAACTGCAATGAAATTATTATTTCATTTAATATGCCATAAATATTTATTGATGTTTTAAGAAGTGTCATATTTACTAGCACTGGATTGTAAATCAGTCATCATATGCCCATTATTAAACTCAGCTGGGAATCTCAGAGGACAGAACCCTAGAACTGTTTATAATAGAACTGCAAAAACTGAAACAACAAACTAAGAAACAGAGTTGATCAGCAAAAATTCTCTGAAGGAAACTCTTTGCACACTATGTTATAAAATAAAGCTTCCCAAAGGACCATGATTATTCTTTAATAACATTAGCAATCTACCTTCCCTATGTCTAAATGGAGAGAATGCCTTGGACTGCCCCAGGCAAGTCATGTATTGATCTCTGCATCAGGTCCTTAACAGATGGTTGAGGGCTATGGTACAACATGCCAAAATCAATGCCATTTGGCTCTATCACTTTACAGACTATAAACATATATGTCTTTTGCAACTGATGTTGCTAATCTAGAATTTTTTTTCAATTATTGATGGAAGGAAACCCCATTAAATCCTTATTATACAACTCCTCAAATAGGATGATCGAACACACTAAGCCAAAACAAACAAATAAATACTGGTTTGCTGGCACTAATGTATTCCCATTACATTTTTGTTTATTCAGAAATAATTTAAAAAATCATTCTCAGTTCCATAAAGAATTCTGTCCACAGAATGCTTCATTAATGACTCATGAATTCTCTGGGCAATGACATCTGGCTGTGTTCCAGACAAAGTCTTATCTAATACACAATCCATATGGCACTTTCCTGGAACTGGAACTTCAGAGAGAATAAGAATGTAGCCCAGCTGCTCTTTCACAGGGCACTCCATGAATCATCCACAAACTCAACTGCTCTGTCTGCACTTGAGGGACATTTTTACTCAGTTCGGAGTCTATTAGCTGAAGGGAATTCCTTTCTTTTTATTAATTTTCACTGGAATATAGTTGCTTGTGTTTCTACTGTACAACAAGGTGAGTCAGGTGTGTACAGGTCTGTACTCAAAGTGAAGATAGGTGTGTGTTTAACATATCCCCATTCTTTTTTTTCTTTTTTAACATTTATTTCTTTTCCCCATTATGCCTCTTTTATTTATATTTGTTTTTATCCATCTTTTATATTCTTTGGCGTGTGTGGGCCTCTCATTGGAGTGAGCTCGTCTCTAGGCTCACGCGCTCCAGAGCACTGATTCATAATTGGACACACAGATCCAGCCACTCCATGGAACATGGTATCCTCCTGGGTCAGAGATCGGACCAGTGCCCCTTGCACTGCAAGGCAGCAAGGCAGACTCTTACCCACTGGACCATCAGGGAAGCCCTCCCCTCTTGTTTTAATTTCCTTTGCATTTGGGTCACCATACGGCACTGTGTAGAAATCCATGTGGCATACAATAGGTTCTCGTTAGCTATCTATTTCATACATAGTACCAGTTGTGCATATGTATCAATCCCAATCTCCCACCTCTTCCCATTCCCACTCTTTCCCCCTTGGTATCCATACCTTTGTTCTCTACGCCTTTGTCTCTATTTCTGCCCTGCATATAGGATCATCTCTTCCATTTTTCTAGATTCCAGATAAATGTGTTAATACATGATATTTGTTTCTAAACCCCATTAAATCCTTATTATACAACTCCTCAAATAGGATGATCGAACACACTAAGCCAAAACAAACAAATAAATACTGGTTTGCTGGCACTAATGTATTCCCATTACATTTTTGTTTATTCAGAAATAATTTAAAAAATCATTCTCAGTTCCATAAAGAATTCTGTCCACAGAATGCTTCATTAATGACTCATGAATTCTCTGGGCAATGACATCTGGCTGTGTTCCAGACAAAGTCTTATCTAATACACAATCCATATGGCACTTTCCTGGAACTGGAACTTCAGAGAGAATAAGAATGTAGCCCAGCTGCTCTTTCACAGGGCACTCCATGAATCATCCACAAACTCAACTGCTCTGTCTGCACTTGAGGGACATTTTTACTCAGTTCGGAGTCTATTAGCTGAAGGGAATTCCTTTCTTTTTATTAATTTTCACTGGAATATAGTTGCTTGTGTTTCTACTGTACAACAAGGTGAGTCAGGTGTGTACAGGTCTGTACTCAAAGTGAAGATAGGTGTGTGTTTAACATATCCCCATTCTTTTTTTTCTTTTTTAACATTTATTTCTTTTCCCCATTATGCCTCTTTTATTTATATTTGTTTTTATCCATCTTTTATATTCTTTGGCGTGTGTGGGCCTCTCATTGGAGTGAGCTCGTCTCTAGGCTCACGCGCTCCAGAGCACTGATTCATAATTGGACACACAGATCCAGCCACTCCATGGAACATGGTATCCTCCTGGGTCAGAGATCGGACCAGTGCCCCTTGCACTGCAAGGCAGCAAGGCAGACTCTTACCCACTGGACCATCAGGGAAGCCCTCCCCTCTTGTTTTAATTTCCTTTGCATTTGGGTCACCATACGGCACTGTGTAGAAATCCATGTGGCATACAATAGGTTCTCGTTAGCTATCTATTTCATACATAGTACCAGTTGTGCATATGTATCAATCCCAATCTCCCACCTCTTCCCATTCCCACTCTTTCCCCCTTGGTATCCATACCTTTGTTCTCTACGCCTTTGTCTCTATTTCTGCCCTGCATATAGGATCATCTCTTCCATTTTTCTAGATTCCAGATAAATGTGTTAATACATGATATTTGTTTCTCTCTTTGTGACTTATGTTATTCTGTGTGACACTTTCTAGGTTAAACCATGTCTCTATAAATGACCCAATTCAGTCCTTTGAATTGCTGAATATTATTCCACTGTATATATGTAAGCAATCTCTGTATTTATTTATTTGTTGTAGACATTGGGGTTGTTTCTGTGACCTGGCTATTATAAATTCTGCTGTACTGTTGTAAATAGTGAACATAGTAGTGTTCATTGTAAAAGAACACTGGGTATATGTATCTTTTTGAATTATGGTTTTCTCTGGGTTTATGCCCAGTTGGTGGGATTTGTAGTTCTAGTTTTAGATTTTTAAAGAACCTCCGTACTGTTTTCCATAGTGACTATATCAATTTACACTTCACCACCAGTGCATGAGGGTTTTAATCTGTTCAATATAAGAAACTTATGTGGCTTCTTTGTATAACAACACTAGGGAGGAAAGCATTGGAAGAACAGGAAGATGGAGTCGTTTTTTTATTGCTTCTATCTTCTAAAATCCTGGACTATATATATATATATATATATATATATATATATATATATGCACATACATATAAACACACAAACATATACACACATATATATGTAATATATTTTAAAATCATATTTTCTGCATTTTACTTTAGATATTTGTAAATCATATAAAGCTTGTATACTTTGGATGCCTAGACCTAAAATGTGATATAACAATAACAACTCAAATATAACACAACGTATCACATCCTGAGATTTTTCCAATTACCAGTTTGAAAAATTGTAATTCATATAAACTATTCCACTGTTATATATTTTGGTTTATAATAAAAATAACTCAAATATATTAAGTATTTACATAACTGGTACTTTCTAAAGTTTTTATAATTGATTTTCTTATTTAATTTTATTAAAATAATCTGGGACTTTGTCATTATACTTAATCTATGGATAATGAAATTAAAGGACTATCAGTTACATAATTTAGCCAAATTCACCCCAAAAAGTTAAGACAGATACAATACTATGCATAGTCATTCTGAAAAGTGAATTAGAGAGGTAGAAAGCCATCCTTCAGGTTTAAAATGTCCATCTCAAAATTATCTACATTTATTTGAGTTTATGGATCAAATAATATTATCTTAGATTGAAAGAGGTTTTACAAAGCATATAGGTTACTATGATGCTATTTGTTTCTACTGAAACAATAACTTCATACACTCCTAAGCCAACATATCTCCATTTATCTTAGTTACAAGAGAATTTCATTTTACTTTGAAACTACTTTATCTTCTTTCACTGAGATTTTTCCAAAGACAATATTTCTGCCTCTACTATGCAGTGCCTACTTTTGGAATCACTAGATCCCTGTGATGAGAGATGACACCGTGTACCCAAGAAGAAAATGTCAAGATACTCTTTATCATGAAAGTTGTCTGACACTGTTGAGACTGAATGTAGAAACTTGACTTAAAATAAATGTGCCCTCTGAAATATCCTTATCATAGCCTTTGTGTTATGACCACACTAAGGGCTCACTGCAGTGGCCATCTTTGAGGCTCTTCAATTAACTGAAGATGTTGCAAATGGCCAAAGACACTGTATATGAAGACACCCAAGGAAAAGGAATAAGGGAAAGTTATGCCATTTATCTACATACGACGTAGAGAAGTTAGAGCAGTAGTAAATCTGCAGAAAGTATGATTGCATTTGTGGAATGATGGACAGTGTTAAAAATGAAAAAAAAAAAGATAGTGTTCAGGAGTTTTTCTTAGACTAACAAGAAAAGTTCTACCATTGGTTGAAAAGAGAATTTTTCTTCTACCTAAGATTTTGTACTGTAGAGCTATGTATAAACACATGCACAACACATACACACATACAGAGGCACCCACACTCACAGAGTTCCTCCCTGTCCTATAGAGAAAATATGAACTACACTTTTAAATACAACAACAAAATAGTGTCCACAGGAAGTACTCTGATTTAAAAAGTCTAAGACTGCCAATTTTCTGTCCAATAGAAAAAACGATTATGCTAAGGTTTTCTGTTTTAGTTGTGGTTCTAATTAATGTCACCTCAATCTGGGGAAATTAATGTCTTTACTATATTGTATGTTCTAGTCCAAGAGCATGGTACGTTTTCCACTTATTTAGATTGTATTTGATGTATTTCATTGACTTTTATAGTTTTCTGCATACAGACTAGATATATATATATATATATATATATACACACACACACACACGCATATATATATATATATATATATATATAGTTTTTTGTTTGGTTTAATTTGCTTTGATTCTATTGTAAATCTATTGTAAATGATATGGTATATTTAATTTTAAATTGTTTGTTGCTAAACTCCGTGGTAAAGAATCAGCCTGCCAATGCAAGAGATGTGTGTTCCATCCCTGGGTCAGGAAGATATGCTGGAGAAGGAAATGGCAAACTACTCCACTATTTTTGCTGGGAAATCCCATGGACAGAGGAGCCGGGGGCTACAGTCCATGATATCACAGGTGGATCAGTCGTAAAGAATCTACCAGCCAATGCATGAGATATGAGTTCAGTGCCTTGGTTGGGAAGATCCCCTGGAGAGTGAAATGGCAACCAACTCCAGCATTCTTGTCCTGGAAATCCTATGGACAGAGTAACCTGTGTCCATGTGGTCACAAAAGAGTTGGACACAACTTACCAACTAAACAAGAACAAACCTATATTTGTTACCTTTCTATAATCACTTTTCGTTCCTAAACTTTTTAGTTGCTGTTGTAAATGCTTTGGAATTTTATACATAAATAACCATGCTACCTGAGCACAAAAACAACTTTATTTGTTCCTTCTTCATGTATATACTTTTTATTTCCTTTTATTGTCCTAAGTTTCTCTTGTCAAAAAGATTGTTTTTTTCAGTTTTCTTCATGGCTGATCCAGTAAATTGTATTAAAATTACTTGTTTTAGAATTAAGCACAAATCTTCTGCAACTTAAAAAAAACCTTTAATTGATTAAGGAATAGATTTTATGTCAACATATTTCTTACAGGCTTTATGTGGTGGTGGTTATGGTAGAATTTAAGTAGAATTAAAACTGATTAATATTGATTATTCAAATGACTTCTCTTTTAGGAATTCTGTCCTATCTTACAGCTCCTGCATCATTTACTGTTATAAGTACATAATGGTGTGCCAGACACCTTCTGTTTGCTTTTTAAGACTCACTCTATATCCTGTCTTACCTACTTCCTTCTTTTGCAAACCAGTGTGTTGAACTAAATTAATTAAGTCACTTTACCTCCAGCTTCAAGTTGGGCTTCGACCATGTAAATACCCACAACAAAGAGGGCAGTGGTTTCAGTCACCAGCAAGGTGTGCTAGGTCTAACCAAGGCCTTTTGATTCTCATCTACCAGAACATTGACTAGGAAGATTGAATTTCAGCACTAAGTTAGGCAAAATAGTCAAGATTACTTGGATCTGATACAGGTACACAGGGTCCAAATGTATACAAGAAAAAAATATGCATCAAAAGAAGCAAGGATAGAGAGGGAGTTTGGAGGATAATGGTGTGAAATTACCAAAGATCATCAAAGATTTCTTCAGAATTTCATCTAAAGAAATGGATTTTTGACTTTCCATTTCAAAACTCTGAAATAAAATAAGAAGCAATCACATTCCTATCAACATATTTGTGCCCCCCAGCACATTCAGAGTTGAGGCCCAAATTCCCAATGTGACTATATTGGATGGAAATTTATAGAAATGTAGTACTTTCATAAAACTGATATGTATAAAATTTGAATTACATATTGTCTTTGTAATTAAAAAACTTAAATGAATTAAGAAATTTTCATGACAATATTTATAAATACGTATATGACAGATTCTTGAATTTCTAATGGAATTTAAATTTAATTCCAAAGTCAAAACTTTGTCCATTCTTTTATGTAAAGACTACTAAATATTACATTTCATAATAAAGGATTAATGAATGTCATTAAGAAATTCATCTAATAGTCATTTGTGGGGCTCTGAATTGAAAGAGGACTGTTTTAAGCATAAAGAAGCTTAAGCACATGTTTACAGTTTGGAGCTAAGATGGCGCCTACAGGGAGGGGGGTGGGAGTGAAAAGAAGCTTAAGCACATTGTTTCAGCTTGCAGCTAAGATGGCGCCTGCAGGAAGGGACATGGAAATGAAGGGAAGCTTAAGTGCATTGTTTAAAGAAGTTTAAGCACATGTTTGCAGCTAAGATGGCGCCTACAGGAAGAGGCAGGGCGTGATCTAAATTGTTAATTGATGGTCAAAATTTCTGATTGGTTCCCCTGGCTGCCGCGCTCGTGAATGATTGTTTGGCCTTTAGCTTGATTGGTGTAATCTATAGGAAGTCCCGTGCAAAACCCCCTTCACTTGCCTATAAAAGCTGTGGATCTTCATTAATAAAGCGGAACTACTTTGATGGAACCCCTGTCGCGTCTGATTGTCCCTTGCCTTCAGCCAAGGGGCTGGCGGGGCGGACAGTTCAAGATTTGCCTCTCTCCGAGATCTCCCGGTTCTGCCGGGAGTAATCCCTGCTGCCTTCCCTTTCTGCGGAAGGTCCCCGCAGTCATTATTATTCTTCTGTATTTTCCTAATTTTTGTAATTGATTCAGCCTTACCTTTAAAATCTATCATGATTGAATGTTGTCATTATAATCTTGAATTTAAACATTTATATGTTTTCAGATTTTTTAACCCTAAATTTTTATATATTTCTGTTAAGATTTTGTAGCATGTTTTGCTCTAAGTACATATTGTTGAAATGTGACCTGTTACTTTCATTGTCTAATGCTGAAATGAGGACGACATCTAATGAAACTTGCGTATGGAAATCATGACAGATGGTTTATTTGGGATTCATAGACACAGCACAATCAAGCCTTCTGAGGAGTCTTTGGAAACTAATTTTAGAGAGGTTTTATTGATTACACAAAGACAGGGCACATTCTAATCATTTTCAGAGCATTGTATTTCCTGAGGTACCAAAATCTATTAAAAGAGGATTATAAACTTTATTTTAAGCTGGATCCTTAATTGTTTCTTGGTGTATAGTAAATAAAAGATCTATAAGATCAATCAGAGTTACTAAGGCATATTTAAATCTACAACTTTAATTTTAATTGCTCATATGCCTGAATTTCTGAGGTGCAGCTGTGCATGAAGCTAAATTATATTTTTTCCCAGTAGGAGTTGTTTTAGGTTTGCACTTTCCTCTCCCTAAGGCATCTTAGCTCTGTTTTTGTTACTAGTATCTTTTTTTCTGAATGAAAGATAATTTACTAGCACCTAGAAATGTTTATTCACTGTTTTCTGTCATTTCGTGAGGGGATAAGCTTTAAAAAATTTTTTTTTTGAATTTTTTTGTCAGTGTACAGATAGATGCACATGTACAGGTACACATATACACTCATGTTTCACATGGATTGATCCTCAAAGAATCTTGATTGGTTTAAGTTTTGGAAAATAACATTTAGTGTGTTTTAACAGAATATATATATCATTATTATAAATGATAACTGATTTGATTCCATGAAAAACTGATTTACATCTTTAATTTAAGTATAACTAAACATATTGTAAATGAATGTCCTTATTTTAGTTTAGGAGAGTGACAGATAAATAAATGGAGCACAGGGCTTCCCTGGTGGTCCAGTGGGTAAGGACATCGCCTTGTAGTGCAAGGGGCTCTGGTTCGATCCCTGGCCTGGGAAGATCCCATGTGTCACAGAGTGGTTGGACTGATGTGTCCAACTACCGAGCCGGAGCTCTGGAGGGCATGCGCCCAGAGCCGGTGCTCTGCAATGAGAGAGGCCACTGCGATGGGAGGCCCACACAGGTGGAAGAACAAAGATGGAAGAAAAATAAAAAATAAATAAAAAAAAATAAAAAGAGGCCCAAATTTAAAAAAATATATATATATATAAATGGAGCACGGCAGACATTTTGGTCAGTGAAAATACTCTGCATAATGCTGTAATGACCTATCTGTACATGGTATGCATTTTTCATCTGTATAAAATACATTCTATGAGAAACCCATAGTGAACTTTAATAGAAAGTATAGACTTTGGGTGATTATGATGTGTCAGCATAGGTTCATCAGTCATACCACTCTGGTTGCAGATATAGGTGATGGGTCAAGCTCCACATGTGTGCCAAGAAGAGGTATGTGGGCAATCTCTGTACCTTCTCCTAAAACAAATCTGAAACATAAAACTGCTCAAAAAAGTAAAATCTACAACTTTAATTTTAATTGCTCATATGCCTGAATTTCTGAGGTTGTCATGAAGCTAAATTATATTTTTCCCAGTAGGAGTTGTTTTAGGTTTGCACTTTCCTCTCCCTAAGGCATCTTAGCTCTGTTTTTGTTACTAGTATCTTTTTTTCTGAATGAAAGATAATTTACTAGCACCTAGAAATGTTTATTCACTGTTTTCTGTCATTTCGTGAGGGGATAAGCTTTAAAAAATTTTTTTTTTGAATTTTTTTGTCAGTGTACAGATAGATGCACATGTACAGGTACACATATACACTCATGTTTCACATGGATTGATCCTCAAAGAATCTTGATTGGTTTAAGTTTTGGAAAATAACATTTAGTGTGTTTTAACAGAATATATATATCATTATTATAAATGATAACTGATTTGATTCCATGAAAAACTGATTTACATCTTTAATTTAAGTATAACTAAACATATTGTAAATGAATGTCCTTATTTTAGTTTAGGAGAGTGACAGATAAATAAATGGAGCACAGGGCTTCCCTGGTGGTCCAGTGGGTAAGGACACCGCCTTGCAGTGCAAGGGGCGCCGGTTCGATCCCTGGCCTGGGAAGATCCCATGTGTCACAGAGTGGTTGGACTGATGTGTCCAACTACCGAGCCGGAGCTCTGGAGGGCATGCGCCCAGAGCCGGTGCTCTGCAATGAGAGAGGCCACTGCGATGGGAGGCCCACACAGGTGGAAGAACAAAGATGGAAGAAAAATAAAAAATAAATAAAAAAAAATAAAAAGAGGCCCAAATTTAAAAAAATATATATATATATAAATGGAGCACGGCAGACATTTTGGTCAGTGAAAATACTCTGCATAATGCTGTAATGACCTATCTGTACATGGTATGCATTTTTCATCTGTATAAAATACATTCTATGAGAAACCCATAGTGAACTTTAATAGAAAGTATAGACTTTGGGTGATTATGATGTGTCAGCATAGGTTCATCAGTCATACCACTCTGGTTGCAGATATAGGTGATGGGTCAAGCTCCACATGTGTGCCAAGAAGAGGTATGTGGGCAATCTCTGTACCTTCTCCTAAAACAAATCTGAAACATAAAACTGCTCAAAAAAGTAAAATCCTAATTTAAAAAACTTAAGCAGAATAAAGTAATCATTGTAAAAAATAGTGAAAACTATTTTGAAGGTGGTCATAACAAAGAGATTATTAGCTGGAAGAAAAATAACTATAGAATTACCTGAACCATAAGAACAAATCCAAGTAAGGCAAAACAAAGAAGATCAACCTGGACAGATGAAATCTTTCCATTTCCAGTAACAAATAGCTTAGGTAAAGAAATTTCTGGATAGCACAGTTATGGGAATGTTTTATTATAATTTGACTTATGATGATGTTTTAAGAAATCCATTTTGTGGAGTTAAACTATCTCTTTATCTAAAATAAGGGCAGTATCAGAAGTTTAACCAAGGAGTGTGGGTCATGTTAAGAGAACTGTGTAATACCATCATCAATCCTTATAACCATCTCTAACACTCACTGCATTCTAATTCTTGGTTCATACTCACATTTCTTATTTGAGACATTTGATTGAAATTTAGGCATGGAATATGTTTTTAATGCCTCTAGAACCCAGCATAATTCTTGACAAAAACAGCATTAAGTACCTAGATTGAATAATACATGGATAAATAGTATGCATATTTGGGAATGATTAAACTGATGTGCTGAAACAATTAAAAAGTAAGAAGCCATTGATGAACTTTTGATAGAGGAGAATGAGGCAAATATCCAGGTATACATAGAAGATGGCCAATAAAATGTTAGTCTAAGTAGCAATAAGATTTAAGATAGGCAAAGAGAGAAATTGTTGAGATAAATAGAAGGCCCTTTTTGAGGACTTGGTTTATGCAAGTCTGAATCTAGACAAGACTGAGGATTTTCCTTACCTTACCTAAACTCTTCCTGTCCTAAAAAAGAGAAACTCAAAGAGCACTTGGTTGCATCAAGTTTCCTTAGCCAATCTACTGAAATCTTGATTTTTTTATTAGGTATACTTTCACTGCAAGGAAGAAGGGTAATAATTGTATTCCTTTAGTCTATTTTAATAGAGATACATTAATATGTCTAATAGAGATATATTAATTAGTAAACTTTAGATGATTATTTTTCTGATTGTTTTCATATAAATTGAAATGAAAAAGTTAAAATGATCATGAAATACTAATATCTTTTGTTTCTTGCATATAGTTTTTCCTTGGTATCCCCAAGAGATTGATTCTAGGACCTTCTGTGGATACCAAAATCCACACATGTTCAATTCCAAATGTTTGATATTTGCATATAATCTACTCAATCTACTATCTTCAAATACTTTAAATGATCCCTAGGTTACTTATATGGTACAATGTAAACCTTATATAAATACTTTCCAGGGCAAGAAATTTATTTATGAGACTTTCTGGGATGTTCTTTATTTTCTAACATTTTGTTTATCTAAAGTTGGTTGAATCCAAGGATGGGAAAACCTGGCATAAGGAGGTTTATACTGCTTAACAGCTATTATTTTTAGTAGCTAATCCAAATAACTCAAGCAAAAATTATTCAAATTTCAAACCAATGTTACCTATAGTGACTTAACTTTTTTTAAAAGGGCAGTATCAGAAGTTTAACCAAGGAGTGTGGGTCATGTTAAGAGAACTGTGTAATACCATCATCAATCCTTATAACCATCTCTAACACTCACTGCATTCTAATTCTTGGTTCATACTCACATTTCTTATTTGAGACATTTGATTGAAATTTAGGCATGGAATATGTTTTTAATGCCTCTAGAACCCACATAATTCTTGACAAACACAGCATTAAGTACCTAGATTGAATAATACATGGATAAATAGTATGCATATTTGGGAATGATTAAACTGATGTGCTGAAACAATTAAAAAGTAAGAAGCCATTGATGAACTTTTGATAGAGGAGAATGAGGCAAATATCCAGGTATACATAGAAGATGGCCAATAAAATGTTAGTCTAAGTAGCAATAAGATTTAAGATAGGCAAAGAGAGAAATTGTTGAGATAAATAGAAGGCCCTTTTTGAGGACTTGGTTTATGCAAGTCTGAATCTAGACAAGACTGAGGATTTTCCTTACCTTACCTAAACTCTTCCTGTCCTAAAAAAGAGAAACTCAAAGAGCACTTGGTTGCATCAAGTTTCCTTAGCCAATCTACTGAAATCTTGATTTTTTTATTAGGTATACTTTCACTGCAAGGAAGAAGGGTAATAATTGTATTCCTTTAGTCTATTTTAATAGAGATACATTAATATGTCTAATAGAGATATATTAATTAGTAAACTTTAGATGATTATTTTTCTGATTGTTTTCATATAAATTGAAATGAAAAAGTTAAAATGATCATGAAATACTAATATCTTTTGTTTCTTGCATATATTTTTTCCTTGGTAGCCCCAAGAGATTGATTCTAGGACCTTCTGTGGATACCAAAATCCACACATGTTCAATTCCAAATGTTTGATATTTGCATATAATCTACTCAATCTACTATCTTCAAATACTTTAAATGATCCCTAGGTTACTTATATGGTACAATGTAAACCTTATATAAATACTTTCCAGGGCAAGAAATTTATTTATGAGACTTTCTGGGATGTTCTTTATTTTCTAACATTTTGTTTATCTAAAGTTGGTTGAATCCAAGGATGGGAAAACCTGGCATAAGGAGGTTTATACTGCTTAACAGCTATTATTTTTAGTAGCTAATCCAAATAACTCAAGCAAAAATTATTCAAATTTCAAACCAATGTTACCTATAGTGACTTACTTGGTGCTGATATATATATTTTCTAATTTTAAATGACATATATGTTTTTAAATTCCTATGAATTTAGTATGCTTATAAAATAATATAGCATAACTTATAGTATATCATACAAAATCAGAAATGCAAAAACGATTATAAAGTACATTTATTTGCCTGTGCTTCAGATTTTGTATTGTTTTCAGAAATCTAAGTTTCTAGGTTTTTCCTAGAGGCATTCACAAAACTTTTTAATCCATACTGATACCAAGGAAAGTTATATCACCTAAGGCTAAACAAAGGAAATTGAATGACTCATAATCTATAAAAAGCATTGAATTTACTTCAGTTATCTTAGATGCTTCCGTGCTTGGTTTAGATCCCTGCCATACAATGTATTCTTTCTGGGAAACACACACACACACACACACATATTAGAGCTGTAATGAGTTGAGATTTCATGTTTCTACCAAAATGTAAGTTGCTGCCTACTATGCTTGCGTAAGGAATTTTACATTGACAAAGTATCTTTCAAAGTTAGGCAAATTAAAAATAAATATGAGAATTAGAATTCCCCTACTGTAGTCATATTTTCTGAGAATTAACAGGTTTTCATTCTATTCTACTCTATACTACTGAACATTTTTTAAGTACAAAAATTAAAAAGCATTGTGAGGTGAGCTGCATGACCCATGTAATTCAATATTTTACATTTCTTGAAATCACTCAAGTGAAAAATTGACCTGACTTGTTACTGTTACATAACTGCTCTTTATCCTCACCTATTTACCCTCATCTCCCTTTGTTGAATATGACACTTTTATAAATTTAATATCATATTTTCCTTTGCCTAAGCATTATGTGATATTTGTTAATAAAAACCCTCTTAGAGAACCAGGGAGATCTTTGGCCAATATAAAAACTTAGCAGAAGGTCACAGACTCCTTGATGGCCTGGGGACAGACTCATTGATCAATGCTGACAGAATCCAAAATTCAATCAATACCTTAAGTGTTAAAGGACAGACCATCAGCCTGAAGCACTGAATATCAGTACACAGGAAAACAGTGCATGGATCATAAAATTCTTGAGCTACATTTTATAAAAATTTAAAATTTCAGTGAAAATAGAAAGCATTTATTTTCATTTGTGTATAGCAAAAATAATTATTAGAAGTACCAAATATTAAAATCATGTTTTTTAATACTCCCTCAATATATTCTCAGTCATATTGGAAAATACTATTTATATTAACTAATTTCTAATAATAATAAGATGCTATTAAATATCACAAAACTGCCTTTTTATTTATGTATAGAATTTTTGTTAAATATTCACTCAGGTTTTGTTGCTTGAAAGGCATTGGGATATGTTTTGGATGGCAGACAAGGACTGCCTTCATGGAACTCATATTACAATATAGAGATTTAATAATTACCTCATTCTAGGACTTGAGTGTGATAGGAGAAGGGAAAAAAAGTGGTTAACAAATGTATCATTGCTTTGATTTTATAAAATTGACAACAAGAACACATTTTTCCTCATCAGCTCAGAAAGAGCACACATTTTTCAAGGAGAAGAAAGAAGCACAAGACTGGACAGATCATCCAAATAAACCTAGTTACCAAATGTCGAAAGTGGTTTGGAACAGTATATTGAGATATACAGAAAACCAGAGAGAAGTTTAAGGAAAAGTAAGTTTTTTCTGAGAATTAACAGGTTTTCATTCTATTCTACTCTATACTACTGAAAAACATTGTGAGGTGAGCTGCATGACCCATGTAATTCAATATTTTACATTTCTTGAAATCACTCAAGTGAAAAATTGACCTGACTTGTTACTGTTACATAACTGCTCTTTATCCTCACCTATTTACCCTCATCTCCCTTTGTTGAATATGACACTTTTATAAATTTAATATCATATTTTCCTTTGCCTAAGCATTATGTGATATTTGTTAATAAAAACCCTCTTAGAGAACCAGGGAGATCTTTGGCCAATATAAAAACTTAGCAGAAGGTCACAGACTCCTTGATGGCCTGGGGACAGACTCATTGATCAATGCTGACAGAATCCAAAATTCAATCAATACCTTAAGTGTTAAAGGACAGACCATCAGCCTGAAGCACTGAATATCAGTACACAGGAAAACAGTGCATGGATCATAAAATTCTTGAGCTACATTTTATAAAAATTTAAAATTTCAGTGAAAATAGAAAGCATTTATTTTCATTTGTGTATAGCAAAAATAATTATTAGAAGTACCAAATATTAAAATCATGTTTTTTAATACTCCCTCAATATATTCTCAGTCATATTGGAAAATACTATTTATATTAACTAATTTCTAATAATAATAAGATGCTATTAAATATCACAAAACTGCCTTTTTATTTATGTATAGAATTTTTGTTAAATATTCACTCAGGTTTTGTTGCTTGAAAGGCATTGGGATATGTTTTGGATGGCAGACAAGGACTGCCTTCATGGAACTCATATTACAATATAGAGATTTAATAATTACCTCATTCTAGGACTTGAGTGTGATAGGAGAAGGGAAAAAAAGTGGTTAACAAATGTATCATTGCTTTGATTTTATAAAATTGACAACAAGAACACATTTTTCCTCATCAGCTCAGAAAGAGCACACATTTTTCAAGGAGAAGAAAGAAGCACAAGACTGGACAGATCATCCAAATAAACCTAGTTACCAAATGTCGAAAGTGGTTTGGAACAGTATATTGAGATATACAGAAAACCAAGAGATGGAATCAGTTTGGCAAGGAAGAATAAATACTCAATTTGATTATGAGTTTCATGAAGCACATTTAAATAAAAACATTCATGAGACATGGATCATTGTTGAGATGGGAGAACATGGCTAAAATAAAGATGTTGGTATAAGCCTGAATTTAAAGATCAGCACTGCATGTACAAATCTCTGTGTACTTGCTTAAATCAAAGGAGAGAAAGAAAAATCAGAGAACAGAACTTAAGTGAAAGTAAGATATAGAAACAGAGCAGGATTTCAGCTTTATATTTGGAACTTTAAGATGATGGGCTCTTATTCCATTAATTTAATATTATAAACTTTACTCATAAAGTTTCAAAACATATTTAATAGTAAGCTGAGTGTAGAAAGATTTTTTCATTAAAAAAGCTGTCTTTAAAAACACATTTTAAAGTATCATTTGCTAATTTTCTTTGCTATCAAGAAACTAAATTATTGAAAGCAAAGCAACAAAAGTGTCCAACAGATTTAAGTAAGTGTTGTACTCTTATGGAGAAAGTGGAGCTTCAAAAATATTTCTCAGCTGGAAAAAAAACGCATGCATTTGATTCAGTTCTAATTAGGCGGATCAACTTAGACCCTATTATACAAAGTGAAGTAAGTCAGAAAGAAAAGGATAAATATAGTATACTAACACATATATAGAGAATCTAGAAAGATAGTACTGATAAATGTAAATACAGAGCAGCAAGGGAGAATCAGACATAGAGAAAAGACTTGTGGACTTCGGTGGGGAGGGAGGAATGGGCGAGATATATGGAAAGAGTAACCTGGAAACTTACATTACCGTATGTAAAAGAGATAACCAGTGTGAATGTGCTGTAAGACTATGGAAACTTCCACTTTACGGTGGGGAGGGAGGAAATTACCTCATTCTAGGACTTGAGTGTGATAGGAGAAGGGAAAAAAAGTGGTTAACAAATGTATCATTGCTTTGATTTTATAAAATTGACAACAAGAACACATTTTTCCTCATCAGCTCAGAAAGAGCACACATTTTTCAAGGAGAAGAAAGAAGCACAAGACTGGACAGATCATCCAAATAAACCTAGTTACCAAATGTCGAAAGTGGTTTGGAACAGTATATTGAGATATACAGAAAACCAAGAGATGGAATCAGTTTGGCAAGGAAGAATAAATACTCAATTTGATTATGAGTTTCATGAAGCACATTTAAATAAAAACATTCATGAGACATGGATCATTGTTGAGATGGGAGAACATGGCTAAAATAAAGATGTTGGTATAAGCCTGAATTTAAAGATCAGCACTGCATGTACAAATCTCTGTGTACTTGCTTAAATCAAAGGAGAGAAAGAAAAATCAGAGAACAGAACTTAAGTGAAAGTAAGATATAGAAACAGAGCAGGATTTCAGCTTTATATTTGGAACTTTAAGATGATGGGCTCTTATTCCATTAATTTAATATTATAAACTTTACTCATAAAGTTTCAAAACATATTTAATAGTAAGCTGAGTGTAGAAAGATTTTTTCATTAAAAAAGCTGTCTTTAAAAACACATTTTAAAGTATCATTTGCTAATTTTCTTTGCTATCAAGAAACTAAATTATTGAAAGCAAAGCAACAAAAGTGTCCAACAGATTTAAGTAAGTGTTGTACTCTTATGGAGAAAGTGGAGCTTCAAAAATATTTCTCAGCTGGAAAAAAAACGCATGCATTTGATTCAGTTCTAATTAGGCGGATCAACTTAGACCCTATTATACAAAGTGAAGTAAGTCAGAAAGAAAAGGATAAATATAGTATACTAACACATATATAGAGAATCTAGAAAGATAGTACTGATAAATGTAAATACAGAGCAGCAAGGGAGAATCAGACATAGAGAAAAGACTTGTGGACTTCGGTGGGGAGGGAGGAATGGGCGAGATATATGGAAAGAGTAACCTGGAAACTTACATTACCGTATGTAAAAGAGATAACCAGTGTGAATGTGCTGTAAGACTATGGAAACTTCCACAGGGATTATGCAATAACCTGGAGGGGTGGGATGTGGAGGGAGATGGTAGGGAAGTTCAAGAAGGAGGGGTCAAGTGGATACCTATGACTGATTCAGGTTTATGTATAGCAGTAAATAACAAAACTATGTAAAGGGAAAATAAAAATAAATTGAATAAAAGAATCAAAAAAAATAAGGACATATTCAGTAACAGATACACTGTAAAGATGAAAGTTATTTGGATATATTTATTCTGATAAACTAAAAAAAATTGCAAGCAGGGAAATTAAAATATGAAGAATTAGCAGTATGCAAATTGAAAAAGATGAAGCAGAGTTCACTATAAATAAATGGGACTATAAAATACAATGGAAAACCGAGACTTAGAAATACAGTATTTTAAAACTGTATATAAGCTTAATTATGTAAATTTGTATCTTGGTCCTTTATTTAAAATTAAGAAATATATGGAAGACTGAAAGCAAATGTAAAAGTAAGAAAAGCATCTCACGTTACATGATGGCTACAATATTATAGTTAATTCTTACCATTCATCCTTAAAGAAAATGAAGCTCAAAATATTTTAAACTAACATTATGAAATTTATTCCAGGTAACAGGATAAAATATCTAAACTGTATATAGCAAATATCTAATAAAAATTAAAACAAATGAGGGGTTTCCCTGGTGGTCCATTGGGTAAGGACACCGCCTCGCAGTGCACGGGGCACCAGTTCCATCCCTGGCCTGGGAAGATCCCACGTGCCGCGGAGCGGCTGGACCCGTGTGTCCAGCAACGGATCTGGAGCTCTGGAGCGCAAGCGCCCAGAGCCAGTGCTCTGCAGCAACAGAGGCCACTGTGATGGGAGGCCCAGCCCATACAGGCCAAAGAACAAAGATGGATGAAAATAGATAAATGAAAGACCAATAGAATTATCCACAAAAAAAGAAAGAAGAAAAAGAAAATTAAAACAAAGGAAAGTAAAAACTATGAAATAAAATGATAAAAGTAAGATTAATATTATTGCTCTAAAGATAAACTGTATGGGTTTGACAAGTATACTTTGAAATTTGTAATCTGCAAAAGAAAATAGAACACATGGTCATACCGAATATTCGTGGAACTCTTACAGAAGCTCAGAAAGGTACCTCAGAACATCTAAAACATGATCCACAGAGAAATATAATCAAGAAATAAATAATCTAATTTAAAAAGAAGAGTTAGGTATTTGGAAATTCAAAGTTAGTCTGAAAAATAGACCAAACTGTCATAATCTCTACTTCATTAATAGTTGCTTACAAATGTATACTTTATATTACAGCCATGAATGATAGGAGGAAAAAAAGTTCATACGTAAATAAAGGTAAAAAAATTAATTCATAACATTATTTCACTTTTTCTTCCAGATCTCAAAATACAGTAAAATGCATCCTTATCATTTTGGATAAAGATAAATATCATAAAGATTTGTAAGTCTAAAGAATACGTAGAAGTGAAAATGAAATTATGGTTAAGTATGTAAAAGTAGTAAATGTTTTTTTTTTTTTTTTCCAAGTAAAAGTTAGGTCAATTCTTAGGGAATTTTCCCATTAGCACGTACAAGCAGATTTTGATAGAATGAGTGGTTAATATAATTTTTATTTAACATTTTCTATATTGTCATATTTTCCAAATACAGCTGCATTAATAATACTTGGATAAACTACTATTTTTAAACTGTTACGTATGCACATGCATTTCTCATTACTCTAAAGATAAGTACAGTGGAAATATTCCATGTATATATTTTGTTTCAGTGTTAAAGATTCAGACTCCCCAATATAAATTTATATTCATTTGAAATCTTAAGTAACAGTGAATGCTTCCAGAGTAAAGTTACAAGCTGAAGTTAAATAGCCTGACATTTTATTTTGATTATACCACTTACTAGCTATTCAACTGTAGAAAGTTAATTATGTTGAAAAAGTTAAATTTTGCCTATTGACCCATCAGGCCAAAGAACAAAGATGGATGAAAATAGATAAATGAAAGACCAATAGAATTATCCACAAAAAAAGAAAGAAGAAAAAGAAAATTAAAACAAAGGAAAGTAAAAACTATGAAATAAAATGATAAAAGTATGATTAATATTATTGCTCTAAAGATAAACTGTATGGGTTTGACAAGTATACTTTGAAATTTGTAATCTGCAAAAGAAAATAGAACACATGGTCATACCGAATATTCGTGGAACTCTTACAGAAGCTCAGAAAGGTACCTCAGAACATCTAAAACATGATCCACAGAGAAATATAATCAAGAAATAAATAATCTAATTTAAAAAGAAGAGTTAGGTATTTGGAAATTCAAAGTTAGTCTGAAAAATAGACCAAACTGTCATAATCTCTACTTCATTAATAGTTGCTTACAAATGTATACTTTATATTACAGCCATGAATGATAGGAGGAAAAAAAGTTCATACGTAAATAAAGGTAAAAAAATTAATTCATAACATTATTTCACTTTTTCTTCCAGATCTCAAAATACAGTAAAATGCATCCTTATCATTTTGGATAAAGATAAATATCATAAAGATTTGTAAGTCTAAAGAATACGTAGAAGTGAAAATGAAATTATGGTTAAGTATGTAAAAGTAGTAAATGTTTTTTTATTTCCAAGTAAAAGTTAGGTCAATTCTTAGGGAATTTTCCCATTAGCACGTACAAGCAGATTTTGATAGAATGAGTGGTTAATATAATTTTTATTTAACATTTTCTATATTGTCATATTTTCCAAATACAGCTGCATTAATAATACTTGGATAAACTACTATTTTTAAACTGTTACGTATGCACATGCATTTCTCATTACTCTAAAGATAAGTACAGTGGAAATATTCCATGTATATATTTTGTTTCAGTGTTAAAGATTCAGACTCCCCAATATAAATTTATATTCATTTGAAATCTTAAGTAACAGTGAATGCTTCCAGAGTAAAGTTACAAGCTGAAGTTAAATAGCCTGACATTTTATTTTGATTATACCACTTACTAGCTATTCAACTGTAGAAAGTTAATTATGTTGAATATTATTAACATTGCTCAATCATTAATTTTTTAAGTCATTCATTCATTTAAAAATATTTTCTGAAACTCTATTTCTATGTTGAAATTATTCTATACATTTTGGATACATTAATGAACAGACAAAAATCTTTGACCTCTATAAGTTTATATACTAGTGACTGCCAGATCAAACTATAAAAGCAGTTAAACATATTAAGAGTCTCAAAGAAAAAGTACAAAGATCACATGTTTATAAACTTTATTCTATTTGATTGTGCAGAATTATATTTCTTTAATAATAAAATTGTGAAATCAGCCTAGTAGATTTAAAAAGCAAAGGTTAATTGCAATTATTTTTGTAATTATCAAATTGCAATTTAGATAATTAAAAATTAATCAATAAATTTTAATATTTACTCATTTAGAATATTATGAATGTTTCTATTGTTTTTTTATGTTTAATTTTTTGTATTCTTAGCTTTCGACTCTCTTTGCATACTAGGTAAGAGATGAATGAATTGAGTAATTCCAAGGAGAGCTGGTGTTTTTTACAGTACTTTGGCAATCTACATTGACTGGCTATTAGTTTTTCCTAACCATTAATGTTTTTCCTCAAACTTACCATCTCTTCACCTGAAGAAAAGGACAAGAACAAGTAATTAAATGCTTTAAGCCCCTATTGTCTGTCTAATGATTTAAAGCCTTGAAATGCCCATAATACCATTATTTGAAATGAAAAAGACTAAATTGATAATTTGCAGTAAACAATTGCTCCTGGTTGATCTGATACCACAGTTTATTAACTTTATTACACAACATTGAAAATGGACAAATTATTAGAGAAAAGCAGTACCTTTTCTTCATATTTCAGCCACATAATAAAAGTTTATGCAAAAATGACTGATATATTTCTAGAAGTAACTAAGATTTATATGGATTTAAACACAGCTTTGGGCTTTCCTGGTGACTCAATGGTAAAGAATCTGCCTGTCAGTGCAGGAGACATGAGTTCAGTCCCTGCATCAGGAAAATCCCCTGAAGAAGGCAATGGCAACCCACTTCAGTATTCTTGTCTGGGAAACCCCATGGACAGAGGAGCCTGGTGGGCCACAATCCATGGAGTGGCAGAGAGTCAGGCACAACTTAGCAACTGAACAACAACAACAAACCTAGCTTTATAGTCAGTTATGAAGCACATGATGGTAGAGTTAAATATTGATCCTGGGTACTTTGTGTGATCATTAGGTATCTGTGAACTGACTGTGTGAAAGTGATTCATCTGTTAACTTACCATGAAATAGTCAAGGTATCACCAATTTCAATGTGAATGATTTCTGCTTATATTTTCTAATATATGCTGCTAAACCCATGAGGATATTGACCAAAAATTTTTACAAAACTTTTCATTGTTCTTTTTTTGTCCAAATACCCAGGGACCCAAACTCTTAAACATTTCTAAGCATCAACCTCTTCAATCATTTTGACAACCACTGGGCTGCATCAGAGACCCGTAAAAAGTCACATTATGAATGAAAGCACAACTCTGTTGAAAATGAAAACTTTCCATCATTCTTACATAGTTTACCTAGTTTACCTACTTGAATTTTCATGCTTCAACAGAAAAGAGAGAATGAAATCAGTGAGTACAAAGGCAGCTAAAAGGTATCCATCTAACTTAACTGATTTGTGTTTTTTTTCTCAAATATGTTTTGAGATAAATTTTTATTCATTATCTTATATTATCATATATATTGTATAATACATATTTCAGTTTCTAACTTGACTTCTTCTAAATTAATAATTGATAAATAATTTCTTCAAAACATTTTCAGTTTTTCCTAATGAAATTTCTCATTAAAGATTACAAGATTCATAGCCATGTTTTAAAAAGCAATTTTTCTTTAACTCATAAAATGTAGGGAAACTTTTCTAAATTGACTTATTTGTTTTGGAAAAAATGCATCATTTTTTCCCTAAAATAAATCTGTGAACTCTGAATGACTCTACGTTTAAAAAGTCTGTCTTTTCTGACTAAATACAATCTAGACTGTCTGTGAAATCATGTTACCAAAATATTCCCTAAGCAAAAGTTAATTAGTAAACTAAAATTAATTTTAAATTCAATCATGTAGAAGATATATTTGTCTGTGCAAGGAACAGAAGAATAAAACTCTTTTTCCTAGAAAATGTTAGAACAACTAATTCAACAACAAAAATAATTTGACTTTTATTTTAAATGAAGGAAATTTTAGACCATCCCTTTTTCCACTGTTGTTTATGGTTGTTTAAGTCATGCCTGAGGATTGAACCTGTTTCTCCTGCATTGGCAGGCAGATTCTTTACCGCTACGCAGGTGCTGACTAAAAAAATATAGTCACAACCTGAAAGTAGAGAGTTATTTTATTTGGGTTTTGGATTGAGCCCTGAATGGCTCATTTCAATTTCAATGTGAATGATTTCTGCTTATATTTTCTAATATATGCTGCTAAACCCATGAGGATATTGACCAAAAATTTTTACAAAACTTTTCATTGTTCTTTTTTTGTCCAAATACCCAGGGACCCAAACTCTTAAACATTTCTAAGCATCAACCTCTTCAATCATTTTGACAACCACTGGGCTGCATCAGAGACCCGTAAAAAGTCACATTATGAATGAAAGCACAACTCTGTTGAAAATGAAAACTTTCCATCATTCTTACATAGTTTACCTAGTTTACCTACTTGAATTTTCATGCTTCAACAGAAAAGAGAGAATGAAATCAGTGAGTACAAAGGCAGCTAAAAGGTATCCATCTAACTTAACTGATTTGTGTTTTTTTTCTCAAATATGTTTTGAGATAAATTTTTATTCATTATCTTATATTATCATATATATTGTATAATACATATTTCAGTTTCTAACTTGACTTCTTCTAAATTAATAATTGATAAATAATTTCTTCAAAACATTTTCAGTTTTTTCCTAATGAAATTTCTCATTAAAGATTACAAGATTCATAGCCATGTTTTAAAAAGCAATTTTTCTTTAACTCATAAAATGTAGGGAAACTTTTCTAAATTGACTTATTTGTTTTGGAAAAAATGCATCATTTTTTCCCTAAAATAAATCTGTGAACTCTGAATGACTCTACGTTTAAAAAGTCTGTCTTTTCTGACTAAATACAATCTAGACTGTCTGTGAAATCATGTTACCAAAATATTCCCTAAGCAAAAGTTAATTAGTAAACTAAAATTAATTTTAAATTCAATCATGTAGAAGATATATTTGTCTGTGCAAGGAACAGAAGAATAAAACTCTTTTTCCTAGAAAATGTTAGAACAACTAATTCAACAACAAAAATAATTTGACTTTTATTTTAAATGAAGGAAATTTTAGACCATCCCTTTTTCCACTGTTGTTTATGGTTGTTTAAGTCATGCCTGAGGATTGAACCTGTTTCTCCTGCATTGGCAGGCAGATTCTTTACCGCTACGCAGGTGCTGACTAAAAAAATATAGTCACAACCTGAAAGTAGAGAGTTATTTTATTTGGTGGGAATGTTTAGGACTCTGAGCCCTGAATGGCTCTGAGAAAACTGCTCCCAGGAGGCTTAAGGGGAAGTCAGGCTATGTAAAAGTTTGCAACTCAGTTTGCAACTCAGGGAGCTGGCAGTCTGAACATCAGAGATCAGGTATCACTTTAAGGAATTTAACATTCTGTGTATGGGAAGATGCAAGCCTCTGGGCTCAAGGAACTCACTCCTTTCATATGCACCTCAGCTATCAGGGCCAATCCTGTTTCCTTGTTCAGTTTGCTACTTCCTTCCCCCAGCTCCTCTGCAACCACTCACTGTGGGGGATAGCAGTATGCACTGGATCTCAGTTTAGGGAGCTAGAAATTGGAGGTCAGAAATCGCTGATGGCTGTGATGTCTCTTGTTTATTAATATGGCAAGAGAGCCTTTTTACTTCACACAAATAAAGTCACTGTTATTACATTTGCATAACTATTTGTGACAAATCAGTATGTTTAAACTACTTTTCTCTAATGATTGTCTTTCTCTAATGATTATCTAAATTCATTTTTTAACAAGTATCATTAGCTATGGAACTTTCCTAGTAGCTGAGTATAGAATTTGCCTGCAATGCTGGAGACCTGGGAAAGGTCCGTTGGGGAAGGAGATGGAAACTCACTCCAGTATTCTTGCCTGGAGAATTCCTTAGACAAAGGAACCTGGAGGGCTGTAGTCTAAAGGGTTGTAAAGAGTTGAACACAACTGAATAACTAACACTTTAACTTTCACTATCATTAACTCTCAACAGTTTTCCTAGAAATGAATCTACCAAAAGTATCTGAAACAGTTATTTAGAGATCAGTTTATGGTGATGAAATTTAGATATTGAATGTTTATATTTTAATTTTCAACTTGACTGAATTATTTCAGACCAAGATCTATCTGAAGAGTATTTTCAGTGCAGGAATAATTTTTTGAGGGTTTAGGGACATGGAATCTGATTTTGTATGTTCCTGCTACATAACTTTAAGTGGATTTGCAAATAGTGTTGCTTTAAAAGGTCCATGAAACATTTTAAAAAATGTATTTTAACAAGAAAATATGTTGAGTATTAAAAAGTATCATTTTAATATATGCTACTTACAATAATTGTAGAGACTAAGACAGAGTATATACATTTAGTATTTGTAGTTGAAGAACAAATACCATTTTTTAGTGCTTATTTTAATTAAAGTTTTCTTGGTAGTTTCCTGAAAAGATGCAATTTGTACATCTTTGTTAGAGAATCCCAAGCTCCTCAGCTCCTAGGCTTACAATCATTGCTCTGGGGCTTTATCTTTAAATTGAGTCATCCTCATTGTCTTCCTAATCTTTGACTCTGCCACAAATATTGATCTGAAAATGAATGGCCCCAGGACAATGGCACTATAAATTGCTAAGTATTCTTAAAGCAATTAGAGAAACTTTTGCTCTTATACCAATGGGTACTTGAGTCTGTCAGCCAAATCAGATAAACCTGTATTACCCCTGGATTGATTAGACTCCTCGGAAATGTCCTCTACATACTTTGCTTTTCCACTTCTCACAATAACCTACTTTATTTTATTTCTATATGGTTTTTTCCTAAGAAATCTTCATTTCAGGGAATATGTGATCAAGAACAGAATTAAATCATAATTGTTGGCACACTGCCAGTTATAAAATGTGAAAAATAGTCAAAAGTTCTACTTGACTACAATGAGTGTATCAAATTTCTGTGGAAAATGGGTGACCTATTCTAAAATCCTACTCATATGTGAATTCTCACTTCTATACCAAAATATATCAATATTTATAATTCTTAATTAAAAACACAAGTGTTAAAGCAAAAATCACGTAATTACAAAACATGGGTATATACTTCAATATTGAAGTAACTCTAATATTAATAAATTCATTTTTATTGACTTTGTAAGTGCCAGCCATTAGAATCATTTCCTACTTATCCGGACAATAATTTAAAATATTTGACAATATGAAGAGCAAAACAGTCTCATTCATGTACATGATTTTAAAATTTTAGCTGTATTGTGATTTTTCAAGCCATTGGTAGTGTAGAGGGTTTAGGGACATGGAATCTGATTTTGTATGTTCCTGCTACATAACTTTAAGTGGATTTGCAAATAGTGTTGCTTTAAAGGTCCATGAAACATTTTAAAAATGTATTTTAACAAGAAAATATGTTGAGTATTAAAAAGTATCATTTTAATATATGCTACTTACAATAATTGTAGAGACTAAGACAGAGTATATACATTTAGTATTTGTAGTTGAAGAACAAATACCATTTTTTAGTGCTTATTTTAATTAAAGTTTTCTTGGTAGTTTCCTGAAAAGATGCAATTTGTACATCTTTGTTAGAGAATCCCAAGCTCCTCAGCTCCTAGGCTTACAATCATTGCTCTGGGGCTTTATCTTTAAATTGAGTCATCCTCATTGTCTTCCTAATCTTTGACTCTGCCACAAATATTGATCTGAAAATGAATGGCCCCAGGACAATGGCACTATAAATTGCTAAGTATTCTTAAAGCAATTAGAGAAACTTTTGCTCTTATACCAATGGGTACTTGAGTCTGTCAGCCAAATCAGATAAACCTGTATTACCCCTGGATTGATTAGACTCCTCGGAAATGTCCTCTACATACTTTGCTTTTCCACTTCTCACAATAACCTACTTTATTTTATTTCTATATGGTTTTTTCCTAAGAAATCTTCATTTCAGGGAATATGTGATCAAGAACAGAATTAAATCATAATTGTTGGCACACTGCCAGTTATAAAATGTGAAAAATAGTCAAAAGTTCTACTTGACTACAATGAGTGTATCAAATTTCTGTGGAAAATGGGTGACCTATTCTAAAATCCTACTCATATGTGAATTCTCACTTCTATACCAAAATATATCAATATTTATAATTCTTAATTAAAAACACAAGTGTTAAAGCAAAAATCACGTAATTACAAAACATGGGTATATACTTCAATATTGAAGTAACTCTAATATTAATAAATTCATTTTTATTGACTTTGTAAGTGCCAGCCATTAGAATCATTTCCTACTTATCCGGACAATAATTTAAAATATTTGACAATATGAAGAGCAAAACAGTCTCATTCATGTACATGATTTTAAAATTTTAGCTGTATTGTGATTTTTCAAGCCATTGGTAGTTTAGAGGTGTCTCCTTAGACTTGACTAACTCATTTCTTTCTTTTTTTTAAAGTTTTATTTACTATTTATTTATATGACTGTGCTGCGTCTTAGTTGTGGCATATGGGATCTTTAGTTGCAGATGTAGATTCTCAGTTGGGGTATATGGGATCTAGTTCCCTGACCAGGGATTGAACCCAGGCCCACTGCCTTGGGAGCTTGGAGTCTTAGCCACTGGACCACCAGGGAAGTCCCTGACTAACTCATTTCTTATAAAACATTAGAAACTGAATCATTGCTACTTTCATTATCATCCTGATTTATTTATCTATTTTTAATTCTATTTATTCATTTATTTTGGGTGAGGGTGGGGTGGGGATGGAGAGGAGCAGGCGGGCCACTTCTATTGGTCTTTCATTTGTCCATTTCCATCCATCTTTGTTCTGTGGCCCATGTGGACCTCCCATCGTGGTGGTCTCTGTTGTCGCAGAGCACCGGCTCTAGGCGCATGCGCTCCAGAGCTCCGGCTTGGTAATTGGACACATCAGTCCAGTTGCTCCGCGGCACATGGGATCTTCCCAGGCCAGGATCGAACCGGTGCCCCTTGCACTGCAAGGCGGTGTCCTTACCCACTGGACCACCAGGGACTCCCAATCATCCTGATTTATTATTTGACTCTTTAATATTTATTATTTTATCTCATCAAAGTGACAAATCAAAAAAGAATGGTTTTTTCTCCATATTATGTATATGATAATGATTATTCCATCAAAGCCTTTTAAATATAGACAGATGGTTCTTTTTTCATGGAAATATAGTTGATTCTCAACTCTGTGTCAGTGCAGCACAGTGATTTTCTTGTTTTTGCAGATTATATTCCATTACAGATTATTATAAAATATTGGGCATTATTCCCAGTGAACTTCATAATCAGTAAGAACACATATTTATAATTCTTAATTAAAAACACAAGTGTTAAAGCAAAAATCACGTAATTACAAAACATGGGTATATACTTCAATATTGAAGTAACTCTAATATTAATAAATTCATTTTTATTGACTTTGTAAGTGCCAGCCATTAGAATCATTTCCTACTTATCCGGACAATAATTTAAAATATTTGACAATATGAAGAGCAAAACAGTCTCATTCATGTACATGATTTTAAAATTTTAGCTGTATTGTGATTTTTCAAGCCATTGGTAGTTTAGAGGTGTCTCCTTAGACTTGACTAACTCATTTCTTTTTTTTTTTTTTTTAAAGTTTTATTTACTATTTATTTATATGACTGTGCTGCGTCTTAGTTGTGGCATATGGGATCTTTAGTTGCAGATGTAGATTCTCAGTTGGGGTATATGGGATCTAGTTCCCTGACCAGGGATTGAACCCAGGCCCACTGCCTTGGGAGCTTGGAGTCTTAGCCACTGGACCACCAGGGAAGTCCCTGACTAACTCATTTCTTATAAAACATTAGAAACTGAATCATTGCTACTTTCATTATCATCCTGATTTATTTATCTATTTTTAATTCTATTTATTCATTTATTTTGGGTGAGGGTGGGGTGGGGATGGAGAGGAGCAGGCGGGCCACTTCTATTGGTCTTTCATTTGTCCATTTCCATCCATCTTTGTTCTGTGGCCCATGTGGACCTCCCATCGTGGTGGTCTCTGTTGTCGCAGAGCACCGGCTCTAGGCGCATGCGCTCCAGAGCTCCGGCTTGGTAATTGGACACATCAGTCCAGTTGCTCCGCGGCACATGGGATCTTCCCAGGCCAGGGATCGAACCGGTGCCCCTTGCACTGCAAGGCGGTGTCCTTACCCACTGGACCACCAGGGACTCCCAATCATCCTGATTTATTATTTGACTCTTTAATATTTATTATTTTATCTCATCAAAGTGACAAATCAAAAAAGAATGGTTTTTTCTCCATATTATGTATATGATAATGATTATTCCATCAAAGCCTTTTAAATATAGACAGATGGTTCTTTTTTCATGGAAATATAGTTGATTCTCAACTCTGTGTCAGTGCAGCACAGTGATTTTCTTGTTTTTGCAGATTATATTCCATTACAGATTATTATAAAATATTGGGCATTATTCCCAGTGCTATACAATAATTCCTTGTGAAGTGAAAGTCCTTCAGTTGTGTCTGACTCTTTGTGATCCATGAACAAGCCATGGAATTCACACAAGAATACTGGAATGTGTAGACATTTCTTTCTACAAGGGGTCTTCCTAATCCAGGGATTGAACCCAGAGCTCCCTTATTGCAGTCAGACTGTTTAACCATCTAAACCACCAGGGAAACCCAAGAATACTAGAATGGATAGCCTAACCCTTTTCCAGGGGAATCTTCCTGACCCAGGAATTGAACTGGGGTCTCCTGCATTGCAGGTGGATTCTTTGCCAGCTGAGCTATCATTGTCCATGGAGTACTTTGTATCTGTTAATCGCGTATTTCTATCCCTTCCACCCTCCCTTCCTTTCCTCTTTGGTAACCATAAGTTCGTTTTCTGTCTTTGGGTCTGTTTCTATTGTATATACACTGATTTGCATTGTCTTTTTAGATTCCAATTACAAGTTATATCATATAGTATTTGCCTTCCTCTGTCTGAATTATTTCCCTGAGCATAATGTTCCCTAGGTCCATTCATATTACTGCAAATGGTAACATTTCATTATTTTTAATGACCGAATAATATTCCATTGTATATATAATATATATACATATATATTTACATATATACATATATACACACACATATATATAGATATAGATATAGATATATAGATATATAGATATGCCACATCTTCTTCAGCCAGTTATCTGTTAATGGATGCTTGGATTGCTTCCATGTCTTGGCTATTCTATATAGTATTGCTGTGAACATTGGGATGCATATATCTTTTCATATCAGTTTTCAAAAATCAAGTTTTTCTGATTTTAAAAACATTCACTTCCTGTAAAGTTGTCTAGTAATTCATTGATTATTCCATCAAAGCCTTTTAAATATAGACAGATGGTTCTTTTTTCATGGAAATATAGTTGATTCTCAACTCTGTGTCAGTGCAGCACAGTGATTTTCTTGTTTTTGCAGATTATATTCCATTACAGATTATTATAAAATATTGGGCATTATTCCCAGTGCTATACAATAATTCCTTGTGAAGTGAAAGTCCTTCAGTTGTGTCTGACTCTTTGTGATCCATGAACAAGCCATGGAATTCACACAAGAATACTGGAATGTGTAGACATTTCTTTCTACAAGGGGTCTTCCTAATCCAGGGATTGAACCCAGAGCTCCCTTATTGCAGTCAGACTGTTTAACCATCTAAACCACCAGGGAAACCCAAGAATACTAGAATGGATAGCCTAACCCTTTTCCAGGGGAATCTTCCTGACCCAGGAATTGAACTGGGGTCTCCTGCATTGCAGGTGGATTCTTTGCCAGCTGAGCTATCATTGTCCATGGAGTACTTTGTATCTGTTAATCGCGTATTTCTATCCCTTCCACCCTCCCTTCCTTTCCTCTTTGGTAACCATAAGTTCGTTTTCTGTCTTTGGGTCTGTTTCTATTGTATATACACTGATTTGCATTGTCTTTTTAGATTCCAATTACAAGTTATATCATATAGTATTTGCCTTCCTCTGTCTGAATTATTTCCCTGAGCATAATGTTCCCTAGGTCCATTCATATTACTGCAAATGGTAACATTTCATTATTTTTAATGACCGAATAATATTCCATTGTATATATAATATATATACATATATATTTACATATATACATATATACACACACATATATATAGATATAGATATAGATATATAGATATATAGATATGCCACATCTTCTTCAGCCAGTTATCTGTTAATGGATGCTTGGATTGCTTCCATGTCTTGGCTATTCTATATAGTATTGCTGTGAACATTGGGATGCATATATCTTTTCATATCAGTTTTCAAAAATCAAGTTTTTCTGATTTTAAAAACATTCACTTCCTGTAAAGTTGTCTAGTAATTCATTGAGTATATAAAAAGATAAAAACCAAATATATGCATTAGGAAGAGAACATTACCTTTTTTCTTTCTTTTGCCTGACAATAGGAGAAATCATGACCTAGTAATTCATGAAAGTAATTGAAGAAGCTATTAAGAAAGGTATTAATTTATTTTTATTTGTTATTTTTTATTGGAGTACAATGGCCTACAATGGCCTACAATTTTGTTAGTTTCTGCTGTAGAACAACGTGAATCAGCTATATATATATATATATATGCCCTCCCTCTAGAGTCTCCCCCGACTCATGGAGAACAGACATGTGAACCCAGAGGGGGAGGAGGGACAGATGGATTGGAACAGTAGGATTGACAACTGCACACTACCATGTGAAAAAGACAGTTATTTATCAACCCTTGAAGGCATAGAAAAAAGTGTCTTTTGCAGAGTTGTGCAGAGGTAGAATCACTGATAGACACAGAATAATGTAAAGGTAGAAATTCAAACATTCCATGTTAACTTTTCCTTTGGTACCTACATCCTCAGTTGTAATACTCCAAAGATTATACACCCTCTGGTGAAACAAACTAGGGATCAGTTGCTTCCTTGGTACACAAGATTATCTGTATTGTGTGATATTCTGCTCCAGTCCTCTCATAGCAAAGAAAAGCTATGGCATTTGTGACTTCAAATGTGATTTCAAGTTGCTTCTGCATGTAAAATAATTGCAGAGGACGAGGATGACACAGAGGACTGAATGCAGCACGGTGTACTGCACATTAACATTTTATGCTATATGGAAACTGATCGTAGGAAAGAAGATAAACCTATTCTATTTGTCTGTGTATAGGATAAAGCATCCTTTCAGTAATACGCTACTAATTCAAGCAAGATTCTTCTGAAAGTAATTTTTAAAGGATTTAAGAGCATTTAATGCAGCCTTCCAGTGACCACAAAACTAGTAAATACAAATATACAGACACTGTGCTCCTGGTGTTAAATGTTCATAGCAACATATTTTTCATCTGTTGTTAAAATCTGCAATAATAATGCTGTCGATCTATGAAGAAAACCAATATCTTTTCATATCAGTTTTAAAAAATCAAGTTTTTCTGATTTTAAAAACATTCACTTCCTGTAAAGTTGTCTAGTAATTCATTGAGTATATAAAAAGATAAAAACCAAATATATGCATTAGGAAGAGAACATTACCTTTTTTCTTTCTTTTGCCTGACAATAGGAGAAATCATGACCTAGTAATTCATGAAAGTAATTGAAGAAGCTATTAAGAAAGGTATTAATTTATTTTTATTTGTTATTTTTTATTGGAGTACAATGGCCTACAATGGCCTACAATTTTGTTAGTTTCTGCTGTAGAACAACGTGAATCAGCTATATATATATATATATATGCCCTCCCTCTAGAGTCTCCCCCGACTCATGGAGAACAGACATGTGAACCCAGAGGGGGAGGAGGGACAGATGGATTGGAACAGTAGGATTGACAACTGCACACTACCATGTGAAAAAGACAGTTATTTATCAACCCTTGAAGGCATAGAAAAAAGTGTCTTTTGCAGAGTTGTGCAGAGGTAGAATCACTGATAGACACAGAATAATGTAAAGGTAGAAATTCAAACATTCCATGTTAACTTTTCCTTTGGTACCTACATCCTCAGTTGTAATACTCCAAAGATTATACACCCTCTGGTGAAACAAACTAGGGATCAGTTGCTTCCTTGGTACACAAGATTATCTGTATTGTGTGATATTCTGCTCCAGTCCTCTCATAGCAAAGAAAAGCTATGGCATTTGTGACTTCAAATGTGATTTCAAGTTGCTTCTGCATGTAAAATAATTGCAGAGGACGAGGATGACACAGAGGACTGAATGCAGCACGGTGTACTGCACATTAACATTTTATGCTATATGGAAACTGATCGTAGGAAAGAAGATAAACCTATTCTATTTGTCTGTGTATAGGATAAAGCATCCTTTCAGTAATACGCTACTAATTCAAGCAAGATTCTTCTGAAAGTAATTTTTAAAGGATTTAAGAGCATTTAATGCAGCCTTCCAGTGACCACAAAACTAGTAAATACAAATATACAGACACTGTGCTCCTGGTGTTAAATGTTCATAGCAACATATTTTTCATCTGTTGTTAAAATCTGCAATAATAATGCTGTCGATCTATGAAGAAAACCAATAGCTTATTCTATGTGAAAGAGAAAATACATACTCATATCTGGATCAAATATTCATATAACATTATGGTCCAAATTTAACCACTTGCTAGCACAATGAAATCATCAAGCTTATTTATAGTTACTAACCTAGTGTGCAGAATGGGCATCATCTGTTTTACTTGGACAGAATTCTAACTGCAGTTTTTAGAAAATGAAGTCCCTGTAACAGGAAACACAGTCTCCTCTGCTGATAAATTATCTTCCCAGAAGACCCACTGAAGTAGAGCCATCACAGAAAACTGTGAGTGGACGTTTCAAAATAAAGAAACTGTTCCTGCCAAGCATACAACGAAAATCTGTCTCCTCTAGTCTTCATTCATTCATGAACGAAAAGATCCATTCATTAGATGAGATCATTACTGCTCTGAGAAACATGGAGTGGGGCCTTGAGCAAAGCAAGACAGGTGATTATAGCTTCAGAGTCAAGACAGGAGTCTAAGAAGAATGAATGAAAATGTAGGATATCAGAATAAACTTTGGGAACTAAGAACACCATACAGACAAACCTTGGATGAAAGGTAACCGGAATAGCTGCCAATCAGAGCAGAACACAGGGAAGGTAGGAATGAAGGAAGTCAATGTAGAAAGACAGCTAGGAATGGCATGGAGCAGAACAGAGGGAAGATAGGAATGAAAGTCAATGCAGAAAGATGGCTAGGAATGGCATTCATTAAATTTACTTTGTCATCAGAAATACCAAAGGATATGTGTTTAAAAATATTGACTCTGAGATGTACCCACAGACCTATAATTATGCTCATTTTCAAAATTGGAAATCACTGTATTTAGAGTTCATGTACTACTCTGTCCATTGTATACATAAGAGAATCTTTCCAATGGAATGGAACGAAATTAACTCAGCATTTCTGCAGCAGTGTTTCAAAAGAGTATCTAAACTTAAAACACAGAAATGGCTGCAAGAGGAAATAGCATAATAGGGTATTGATACTATATTAAGAAGTGGGAGGAGCCGGTGGAGAAGTCTGAGCCTTCTAGAAGCAAAGTTAATTGAGAATTTAAGCTAAAAATTAGACATCTTTGTTCATCAGTTAGAAATTTTTACATCATTTATAATTCATATCCAAGGACAAGAAGAAATTTAACATTTAAATACTCAGAAGCTTTAACACAGGGTTTCTATATTTTAACTGCAAATTCCAAATTGTGTGTACTGTATTAAATGTTAGAAGAAACTAATTAAGGTGATAAAAAAGTTTTTTTCCAGGGAACAGGCATAACAGGAACTCATCCCATAAGGAGAAACTGTTGGATATAAAGGAATATAGAACTTCAAGAGGACTCTTCCTGTAGAGATATTCCTGGATATTGCTCCCAGGTTTGAGACAAGCTGAGTAGAATTTTCTAATTTGTCAAAACAAAAGATCAGAGAACCATTGGCACAGCAGGGTCTGAAGAAACTGAAGGAATTACAGAGACCAAGAAGAAAAGCAAAAGTCAAGATCAACCAGGGAATCTACTGATAAGTGCAGTCTCTTATACATTTTAATGAAGGAGGTAACAAGAAGTTCAGGTAAAACATGTGAACTTTGTATAGACACAGAGTTCCTTGACAGAACCTGGAACCATTAGGGTTATTATAGGGCCAGACAAGGAAGAAAAACTCTGACTCATAAAGCAGATACAAACAATCCACTACAAAATCACGACATAATAGATCAAGAAACAGAGCATTTAGTACTATGCTCCAACTAGAACATTTCATTATTTAAAGGAAACAAGAAAAGTTTCCTGGCCAGACCCATGTAATATTTTAATGTGCTGCATATTATATAAAGATATGATTATTATAAAGGAACAACCAAGGCTGGAATCATCTATCTTTGAAGAATGCTAACACCTTTTTAGTTTCTGGACAAGAAAGACCACAGGAGAGCTGCCAGGCCATTGTCCTCACAGTTTAAGGGCTATACAACCTTTGCAAAATGAAAACAGCTTCTGTGTTAAAAATTATCTCATAACTAAATTGCTTATATCATAAATGCCTAGTGTACAATGAATAGGAAGGGTTTAGTCATTCCTGGATGATGTAATACATACAGATTTATAAATATCTTTATAAATATACATGCTAAGTTGCTTCTGGTATGTACAACTCTTTGCAACACTATTGACTGTAGTCTGCCAAGCTCCTCTGTCCATGGGATTCTCCTAGCAAGAATACTGGAGTCGGTTGCCATTTCCAGTCCAGGGAATCTTCCTGACCCAGGGATTGAACCCACATCTCTTTCTTACGTTTTCTGCATTGGCAAGCAGATTCTTTACCAATAGCACCACCCATATGTTGACATTTTAATTAAATTCTGACTTCGAGAATCTGTTTATTGTTATATTTCTTAAAAACAATTGATCCAGATATACAGTGAATTTAAATTTCTTTGTAAAATATAAATAAACTATAAATATAAATTTAGTTATTTTATCCTTAAATAAAATTACACTCAGTTACATCCTGTTGATTTTTTCATTTATCACATAACCTTAAAATGCATAGCAGAGTTTATGTTATGGAAAAATAAGAAACATTTCTTAACTGTTTCTATTAATTTGTAATTTTAAGAACATAAAATATCTTTTGTCTCAGGCTTTTTGTGTGTGGACACCTGATAACATTCTTTCGCTCTTCTCCATAGTTTAATTAATAAAACTAAATTTACCTTGAATATTGAATTTGTATTTTTTCCCTTGATTAAATTTTCAGAGAACTCTGCTAATTTACCCAAGGTAAAGCTGTTCTTAGAGATTCTAAATGATTTATTTCAAAACTAATATTTCATCCTCTTTGCCAAGCATTGTAAGGAAGCAGGTAAGTTGGCCAATAATTCTCAGTAATGTAGGATTTTATAATAATTTGTGATTAGTATCATCAAAACAATGTGACTCATTCAATTGCCTACTTTATACTTTAATATGAAATGCATATTAATGAAGATTTTATGCAAAAAACAAAAACTGAAGTAAGGAATTTCATTTCATATTTATAAGGTATGAAAAGTAGGGGTATGATTATATATAGGGGTAAGGTGTTAGTCACTCAGAATATAAGTTTTCAGCTATATACGAATAAATCCTAGAAGTCTATTGTACAGCAAAGTGCTTATAATCGATAATGCTGTATTGTGTACTTAAAAATTTGTTTTTCTCAGTCGTTCAGGCACATCCAACCCTATGCAACTCCATGGACTGCAGCCCATCAGGTTCCTCTGTCCATGGGATTCTCCGGGTAAGAATACTGGAGTGGGTTGCCATTCCCTCCTCCAACGGATCTTCCCAATCTGAGGGTCAAACCCAGGTTGCAGGCAGATTCTTTGCTGTCTGAGCTACCATGGAAGGCCTAAAAATTTGCTAAGATTTTAGTAAATCTTATTTAAGTGTCCCAGTCTTATTTAATTAATAGAAATAAATTCTTCTTTAAAGTTCTGCTTAAACTAGCTGTTGATGATGAAATAATTTCAATACTGAAGGATATTATTATATTTTTTCTTAAAATTAAAAAAATTATTGTCTGTCTAAAGTAATTTATACATTTTGTTAAAAAAGAAATGTTCCAAGTTGTCTAGAATGGTGGATCATAGTAAGAAATTATAATAATATTGAATTTACATATACATACTACACACAGGGGCTTCCCAGGTAGTTCTAGCGGTAAAGAGCCCGCCTGCCAATGCAGGAGACAGAAGAGACACAGGTTTAACCCTTCTTGGGAAGATCCCTTTGGCAACCCATGGCAACCTACTCAGTATTCTTACCTGGAGAATCCCATGGACAGAGAAGCCTAGAGAGCTACAGTCCCGGGTTAAAGCTGCTAATTTACCCAAGGTAAAGCTGTTCTTAGAGATTCTAAATGATTTATTTCAAAACTAATATTTCATCCTCTTTGCCAAGCATTGTAAGGAAGCAGGTAAGTTGGCCAATAATTCTCAGTAATGTAGGATTTTATAATAATTTGTGATTAGTATCATCAAAACAATGTGACTCATTCAATTGCCTACTTTATACTTTAATATGAAATGCATATTAATGAAGATTTTATGCAAAAAACAAAAACTGAAGTAAGGAATTTCATTTCATATTTATAAGGTATGAAAAGTAGGGGTATGATTATATATAGGGGTAAGGTGTTAGTCACTCAGAATATAAGTTTTCAGCTATATACGAATAAATCCTAGAAGTCTATTGTACAGCAAAGTGCTTATAATCGATAATGCTGTATTGTGTACTTAAAAATTTGTTGTGCTTAGTCGTTCAGTCACATCCAACCCTATGCAACTCCATGGACTGCAGCCCATCAGGTTCCTCTGTCCATGGGATTCTCCGGGTAAGAATACTGGAGTGGGTTGCCATTCCCTCCTCCAACGGATCTTCCCAATCTGAGGGTCAAACCCAGGTTGCAGGCAGATTCTTTGCTGTCTGAGCTACCATGGAAGGCCTAAAAATTTGCTAAGATTTTAGTAAATCTTATTTAAGTGTCCCAGTCTTATTTAATTAATAGAAATAAATTCTTCTTTAAAGTTCTGCTTAAACTAGCTGTTGATGATGAAATAATTTCAATACTGAAGGATATTATTATATTTTTTCTTAAAATTAAAAAAATTATTGTCTGTCTAAAGTAATTTATACATTTTGTTAAAAAAGAAATGTTCCAAGTTGTCTAGAATGGTGGATCATAGTAAGAAATTATAATAATATTGAATTTACATATACATACTACACACAGGGGCTTCCCAGGTAGTTCTAGCGGTAAAGAGCCCGCCTGCCAATGCAGGAGACAGAAGAGACACAGGTTTAACCCTTCTTGGGAAGATCCCTTTGGCAACCCATGGCAACCTACTCAGTATTCTTACCTGGAGAATCCCATGGACAGAGAAGCCTAGAGAGCTACAGTCCCTAGGGTTGCAGAGTCTGCACTACAAACAAATTGGACCATAAAATGACATTTTTAAAAAATAACTGATTCAACCCTTCTTTAGTGAATGATAATGCTCTCAACTCTGAAGGAACTCATGACATGCCATCCCAAAATATGTTGTTCTGGCATATTGACTATTTTGAGTTACAGGCATTTGCAAAGCAGCAAATATAAGAAAAGCACTTTTTCTTTTTTTTCCCCAAATCACGTTTTTTTATTTTGCTTTTTTGATTTATAGGGTTTTGTTGTTTACAGGTATGTATAATTCCATATTAGTCATGTGTATATCCCATTTCTCCCATCCCACCCCTCCAGGCTGTCACATAGCCCCCATGTATGATCCCTTAGTCCCACAGCACATTGACAGTATTTATCTCTTTTATATAAGATAGTATAGGATTCTGTGTAGCTGTTTCCATATGTCTCACCCACTTTTCCCTCTCCCCAGTGTCCATACGTCTGTTCTCTATGACTGTTTTTCCACTGATGCTCTGCATGTGTATTTATCAGCACAAACTTACTAGATTTCATATATATGTGTTAGCATGTTGTATCTGTCCTCTTTTTGACTTACTTCACTGTATATAATAGGTTCTAAATTCATACATCTCATTAGGACTGAATCTCCTGCATTTCTTTTTTTTTAATTAATTAATTTATTTATTTATGTATTTTTTTACATGTATGTTCCCAGATCATTCATATGCATATCCCTGGACCCTCCCCCCACCCAGTCTTAGAAATAAATTCCCTTTTTTTCTTTAAAGTTCTGCTTAAACTAGCTGTTGATGATGAAATAATTTCAATACTGAAGGATATTATTATATTTTTTCTTAAAATTAAAAAAATTATTGTCTGTCTAAAGTAATTTATACATTTTGTTAAAAAAGAAATGTTCCAAGTTGTCTAGAATGGTGGATCATAGTAAGAAATTATAATAATATTGAATTTACATATACATACTACACACAGGGGCTTCCCAGGTAGTTCTAGCGGTAAAGAGCCCGCCTGCCAATGCAGGAGACAGAAGAGACACAGGTTTAACCCTTCTTGGGAAGATCCCTTTGGCAACCCATGGCAACCTACTCAGTATTCTTACCTGGAGAATCCCATGGACAGAGAAGCCTAGAGAGCTACAGTCCCTAGGGTTGCAGAGTCTGCACTACAAACAAATTGGACCATAAAATGACATTTTTAAAAAATAACTGATTCAACCCTTCTTTAGTGAATGATAATGCTCTCAACTCTGAAGGAACTCATGACATGCCATCCCAAAATATGTTGTTCTGGCATATTGACTATTTTGAGTTACAGGCATTTGCAAAGCAGCAAATATAAGAAAAGCACTTTTTCTTTTTTTTCCCCAAATCACGTTTTTTTATTTTGCTTTTTTGATTTATAGGGTTTTGTTGTTTACAGGTATGTATAATTCCATATTAGTCATGTGTATATCCCATTTCTCCCATCCCACCCCTCCAGGCTGTCACATAGCCCCCATGTATGATCCCTTAGTCCCACAGCACATTGACAGTATTTATCTCTTTTATATAAGATAGTATAGGATTCTGTGTAGCTGTTTCCATATGTCTCACCCACTTTTCCCTCTCCCCAGTGTCCATACGTCTGTTCTCTATGACTGTTTTTCCACTGATGCTCTGCATGTGTATTTATCAGCACAAACTTACTAGATTTCATATATATGTGTTAGCATGTTGTATCTGTCCTCTTTTTGACTTACTTCACTGTATATAATAGGTTCTAAATTCATACATCTCATTAGGACTGAATCTCCTGCATTTCTTTTTTTTTAATTAATTAATTTATTTATTTATGTATTTTTTTACATGTATGTTCCCAGATCATTCATATGCATATCCCTGGACCCTCCCCCCACCCAGTTCCCCCTCTCCCATCCCTCCAGACCATCGCTCCAAGTGGTTGTAGGTACTCCTATTCCCCTAGCACAATGACAAGAGCTATCTTTTCCACACATGACAGTATAGGCTTCCATGTTAATCCCTCCATGCCTCCCTCCCACTGTTTGGTCTCCACAATGTCTTTATGTCTATTCTCTGTTTTTTCATGAGTTCACTGCGCATGTTATCATGACCATCTTACTAGATCCCATATATATGAGTTAGTATACTATACTTGTCTTTCTCTTTTTGACTTATTTCACTTTTTATGATAGGTTCTAGAGCCAGCCACCTCATTAGGACTGAGTCTTCTGCATTTCTTTTAACAGCTGAGTAGTATTCCATTGTATATATGTACCAGAGCTTCTGGATCCATTCATTTGTCAATGGACATCTAAGTTGCTTCCATGTTCTGGCTATTGTATAGAGAGCTGCAATGAACATTGGGGTACAGGTGCCTCTTTCAGTTTTGATTTCATCAGGATATAGGCCTAATAGTGGGATTGCTGGGTCATAGGGTGCTTCTATTTTTAGTTTTTTAAGGAATCTCCATATTGTCTTCCATAGAGGTTGTATTGATTTACATTCCCACCAGCAATGCAAGAGGGTTCCCTTTTCTCCACACCCTCTCCAGCATTTGTTGTCTGTAGATTTGTTGATGATGGCCATTCTGACTGTTGTGAGGTGATATCTCATTACAGTTTTGATTTGCATTTCTCTAATAATAAGTGAGGTTGAGCATCATTTCATGTGCTTTTTGGCCATCTGTATGTCCTCTTTGGGGAGGTGTCTCTTTAGGTCTTTTTCCCGTTTCTTGATTGGGTTGTTCATTTTTCTGGTGCTCAGTTGTCTCGAGTTGCTTGTAGATATTTGAGATTAATTATTTGTCTGTTGTTTCATTTTCTATGATTTTCTCCCATTCTGTGGACTCTCTGTTCACCTTGTTTGTAGTTTCTAGAAAAGCACTTTTTCTTAAAGGTAGGAAATTCCCATGTGAAATATGTTTTCACTACACCAGAAGGAAAATAATTCTGATCAAGAATGAAAATTCAAGACCAAAAGAATTATATACAAACAAACTTTGTTAAAATAATTCTTATCTTCCTCTAGCTTCTCCACATAGTCTAATTACTTACTTTTTCCACACTCACTCTCTTTGTTCAACCTAATATAAAAGCAAGTAAGTTTATCCATTTCTTTGGGGTTTTATTCCTGTAAGCTTCCCATGTCACATAAAACTTGTTAAATAACTGTATGTTTTCCTCCTGTTGATCTTTCTTATCTTTGTCAATTTAATTCTCAGGCCCAGTTATGAAAAAATAAAATCCTAAGACAGTAAATGTAAAATGTTGCCTCCCCTAAGACTCCAATCCAGGTCAATGTCTAAACTATGTCAAAGAAAATGCATAGGCATTTAGGTATGCAAATAAAAAAAAAACATTTTAAATTAAGGTAATCAAAACCAAGAACACAAATTAAGAACCTGAAAACAAACAAACATAGATATTAATCAAGAAGTCACTTTTATAGATTGCAATTTACATTTACTAAAGGGAAATGCCAATAGCAAATATATAAATAGGATCATTGGGGAATTTTCCTAGTGTGAGTTAGAGACCTGGTTATGATTTTAATATTCTAAAAGCATGATAGTAAGATCCTTGAAAGAATGTCAATGATTATTATTAATAATAAAAACTACAGAAAATATGCTTAACCTGGTCCTTACCGGTTCAGTTCTAAAGATAAATAGAAAGGGACTTGTTAGGTTATAAATGGAGCCCAACCTCTAAGCACTCTCCTGTTATAACAGGTAAAATCTAGCCATCCCCAAGCTCTCAAAAGCTCTGCCCTGGTCCCACTATCCTCCTTCCTCCACTCCTAAGGCTCTGTGCAACCACAACAATCTCATTTTGAATAATTTGATTTTATGTTCTCTGTGATAAAAACTTGTGTTCTATAATATTCCATTTTAATAGTTATGTTATATAGAATGCATTAACATTCAATGAGTTAGAAAGTCTACAAAAAGCCATGATCAAGATACAGCCTGATGAAATACATTTGAGATTCTCAAACAGATTTTTAGAAATCCAAAATCCTCTGTGAATAATTTAAACAATATTTTTAAATTCCACAGATTCTATAAATACTTACATTTCAGGATAATGGGAATATCCTTGACAGAAAAATTATCATTATGGTTAGGAGGATATGGTTAGGATAATGTCAGTGATGATATTAAGAAAGGACCTGCTCTCCAGAATAAGGAGACGCAGGCTGGCATATATGTCAGGATAAAGGGAACGTGATAAGGATCTAAACTCTTGCCAGATGTGTCATTTCAAGCTGGCAGTTTGGGAGCAGGTGCACATAAATAAAGTGCAATATAGAAGTAGCTTCTAATCAAGTTCCCGAAGCAGCGATATTGAGGTCATTTAACTTTTTTCCATCGTCTTATCTCAGAAGTTGTCAGGAATAATAGATTGTTTTTTATCCATAGTTACTGAAGAGGAGCACCTATAGAGCCGATGAGTGAAAACTTCATATTCACCTTCAATTTGGCGAAATGAAATCCAAGTGAAGCCAATATAAAATAGTCATGAGAGAGAATTACAGCTTTTCTTATTAATCACATCTTGCACATCTGCTGGACTACTGCACTGAGCTAAATATTTTATAGATTAACCCAGTAAATCCTCAGAAAAATGCTTTGAGGTAAGTAATATTATTATCATTACCATCACCATTTTTATTATGACTCACCTCAGGCACAAGTACCTTAATAACTTTCCAATTGTCACAGGGCTAGTAATTCACAGAGCCAGAAAGTGTCAAAGAGGTCATCTGGCTTTAGTTATCATGCTTTCAGCATGTCTTTAATGACTTTTACATAATCTCTTCTCATTTTTCCCATTATTAGCTTCAGGATAAAAAAGAAATCTTTCATTCTCTTTCTTTTTAAGTTTTTTTCAAAAGTATTTTGATTTCTCCTTCAAACACTTTGTGCTAAATAAAACTCTTTAAAATTTAAAGTTTATTATTTTCATACATAGCTAACACACAGTATAATACAAGAGTATATACAGAGTTTATAATTATAATTATAGAAACAGCTCATGTCTCCTAGCTAAAGTTGAAACCTGGTAAAAGAGATACAATCTTTAATTGAAACTTTTCACATTTAGAAGTACTATCTAAAAAACTGACAATTTTGACATACAGATAAGCCACAGAATATATTACATTTAATTGATGATTAGATTCAATGAGCGACTGAAGAAGGAATATCCCATATCTCCTATTTGTGGAAGGGCCTGGGGCAGAGATCAAATTTGCAAGTGACACTTTTTCTCTGTGGTTGTTGTTTAGCTGCGAAGTTATATCCAGCTCTTTTGCAAACCCCTATAGGCCGTCATGCTCCTCTGTCCAAGGGATTTCCCAGGCAAGAATATTTTCTTCTCCAGGGAATTTTTCGGACCCACAAATGGAACCTGCATTTCCTGCATGGGCAGGCAGGTTCTTTGCCATTGAACCACCTGGGAAGCCCTTTTTCTCTATTACCCAAACACATAACAGTAACAATTCAACAATGCAGATACACCCATAAACTCTCCAATTGGGGTTTCAAATTTCCGTATTTAATTATTTCATCAAGTAGATATTTCTTTTACCGCGTGGTAAGAGGAAAAATCTCCCTTAATTGTAAAGGAAAAAAGAAGAAGAAGAAGGGAAAAAACTGACAAGCCCTTAAATATCAGGCTATCAGAGAAAATGAACACTATTTATTGAACGATTAAATGGGCATAAGGGAAATTTTAACAGAATGTTTCAGAGTTTTTCTGAAGATAAAAGCATACCTAGTGGAGGGGCTCACAGAATGCATAGCCAATACTCCACAATTCTCCAACACTTTTAATCCTCATTACCATGGAGACAGATTTTTCAGGTTCTTAACATTTCAAGCAAATTTTTGTAAGATGTTGAGGAGTTCAAAGGAAAATGAAAGATTCTGATGCATATTGATATAATACTATTAAAAAAATCAAATATCTTTACCATAAAATACATATTGCAAGTCAGGTTCCTCAGGAAGTCAACCCCAAACCAAAGTTATATGAAAGGTAGTGATTACCGAATAGTCTCAACATTTATGTTGGTGTGCTCCATTGCTCACTCAGACTCTTTGTGACCACATGGACTGTAGCCCACCAGGCTCCTCTGTCCATGGAATTTTCCAGACAAGAAATGGGTTGCCATTTCTTCCTCCAGGGGATCTTCCTGACCCAGGGGTTGAACCCGAGTCTTTTGCATCTCCTGCATTGGCAGGCGGATTCTTTACCATTGAGCCACCTGGGAAATCCGTTGGGATTTACACCTGTGGTAAATTTACAAAAAAGGAAAAAAAAAAAAGCTAATGACAATATATTGATTTTTATGGGAAAACATTTTATGTAATATGAACTGGAAACTGTTATACTTGTCCCTAAATTCATTACTTATTGTGTGTGTGTGTGTGTGTGTGTGTGTGTGTGTGTGTGTTATTCATTCAGTCGTGTCCTACTCATTGGGACCAAGTGAACTGTAGTCTGCCAGGCTCCTCTATCCATTGGATTTCCTAGGCAAGAATACTGGAATGAGTCGCCACATCCTCCTCCAGGGGATCGTTTCAACCCAGAGATCGAACCCATGTCTCCCACATTGCAGGAAGAATCTTTACCATCTTAACCACCAAGGAAGACCTTTTTACTTAAAAAATCTATATAATTTTTTTTGATACAATAATTTGAGTTCTTACTGAATCTTTTTCTACAAATTTCTGTGCTAAAGAACTGAATGTCCATCTCACCTCACAGCTGCTGGAAGGATAACTCTGGGGAGGAGCTCAGGTGGTCGTCTGCTCAGCTGAGGGCTGTGTGGGTTCCATCTTCCTGGGATGCAGAGCCAGCAGGACAAGGCTCCCTGTCCCAAAACATGTAAGACTGGAGGGTTTGGTGTCCTAATGCCACAGATGTCTCCCAGTGCTTATTTAGAATAAACCTCTCTACTCTTGGATGATTAAAATTAAAACTTCCCCATGAAAATTACATCTAAAGTGAATTTAATAAAAATAGTTATGTTTTTTTTAAAAAATAGTCTTGTAAAGCTTGATTAGAGTATTATGATTATGTATAAATTTCAAATGAAATTGGCCAAGTTTTAGATGAAAAATAATTTTAAACTATCCTAGAATTCCAAAATGTAGGAAGTTACCATACCCATTGCAGGGGCCTTCCGCAGAAAGGGAAGGCAGCGGGATCACCCCCGGCTGAACCAGGAGATCTCGGAGAGAGGCGAGCCTTGCTGCCGTGCCCCCTCCAGCCCACGGGTGCATGCCAGGGACAATCAGACACGGCAGGGGTTCTGTCGGAGCAGTTCTGCTTTATTAGTGTAGATCCACAGCTTTTATAGGCAAGTGAAGGGTTTTGCACAGGACTATAGATTATACCAATCAAGCTAAAGGTCAAGCAATCATCCACCAGTGCAGAAACCAGGGGAACCAATCAGAAATTTTGACCATCAATTAACAATTTAGATCACGCCCTGTCTCTGTAGGCACCATCTTAGCTCCAAACTGCAAACATGTGCTTAAGCTTCTTTAAACAATGTGCTTAAGCTTCCTTTCACTCCCATGTCCCTTCCTGTAGGCGCCATCTTAGCTCCACGCTGAAACAATGTGCTTAAGCTTCCTTATGCTTACAACGGTCCTCTTTCAATTCAGAGCCTCACAACCCATTATCATATTATCTAAGCATCCTTTCATTCCGAGGGAAAAAATGATCAGATTTGAACAGCATGCACATTCATTGCCTGATCCACACTGAGCAGAGCTGTCAAGTGGGGAAAGCAGAAGTAATGTCTATCAGCAGCTGAAACTCATTTTCTTCTCCCTGACAGTGTCTAGGTCATTTATTTTACTGAGCACTCTTGCTTTAGACACTAATACTCTGTCAGCATCCAGTGTCTCTTGATTTCTCAGTGGGCTTGCCATCTTCCTGGGATGCAGAGCCAGCAGGACAAGGCTCCCTGTCCCAAAACATGTAAGACTGGAGGGTTTGGTGTCCTAATGCCACAGATGTCTCCCAGTGCTTATTTAGAATAAACCTCTCTACTCTTGGATGATTAAAATTAAAACTTCCCCATGAAAATTACATCTAAAGTGAATTTAATAAAAATAGTTATGTTTTTTTTAAAAAATAGTCTTGTAAAGCTTGATTAGAGTATTATGATTATGTATAAATTTCAAATGAAATTGGCCAAGTTTTAGATGAAAAATAATTTTAAACTATCCTAGAATTCCAAAATGTAGGAAGTTACCATACCCATTGCAGGGGCCTTCCGCAGAAAGGGAAGGCAGCGGGATCACCCCCGGCTGAACCAGGAGATCTCGGAGAGAGGCGAGCCTTGCTGCCGTGCCCCCTCCAGCCCACGGGTGCATGCCAGGGACAATCAGACACGGCAGGGGTTCTGTCGGAGCAGTTCTGCTTTATTAGTGTAGATCCACAGCTTTTATAGGCAAGTGAAGGGTTTTGCACAGGACTATAGATTATACCAATCAAGCTAAAGGTCAAGCAATCATCCACCAGTGCAGAAACCAGGGGAACCAATCAGAAATTTTGACCATCAATTAACAATTTAGATCACGCCCTGTCTCTGTAGGCACCATCTTAGCTCCAAACTGCAAACATGTGCTTAAGCTTCTTTAAACAATGTGCTTAAGCTTCCTTTCACTCCCATGTCCCTTCCTGTAGGCGCCATCTTAGCTCCACGCTGAAACAATGTGCTTAAGCTTCCTTATGCTTACAACGGTCCTCTTTCAATTCAGAGCCTCACAACCCATTATCATATTATCTAAGCATCCTTTCATTCCGAGGGAAAAAATGATCAGATTTGAACAGCATGCACATTCATTGCCTGATCCACACTGAGCAGAGCTGTCAAGTGGGGAAAGCAGAAGTAATGTCTATCAGCAGCTGAAACTCATTTTCTTCTCCCTGACAGTGTCTAGGTCATTTATTTTACTGAGCACACTCTTGCTTTAGACACTAATACTCTGTCAGCATCCAGTGTCTCTTGATTTCTCAGAATGAAACTGGTTGGACAGTTATTAGTAGTATTCTGATAATTATCCTAGAAAAAATATAGAGGCAGAGAATAGGCATGTATTATCCATGTTCCTGGAGCTTCAAAATGTCTATTTTAATGAATTTTGTTTCATCTTCATCGTTCCCACTGGGTATATATGCATCTTTTAGAAAATGAGTGAATGTTAAGAAATGGAGCTAGTACTGATACAATGATAATAATCTTTACTATTTCCTTGACCCAGCAGATTGTTTGACTTTATAGATATCACATATCTGTTCAACTTGCAGTAATTCTTTTTTATAATGACTTGTTTCCGTGGTATAATTACCACATAGTACTTTCTTATTATAATGTTGATTCTAATCTTACAATAATCTTAGAAACCCAGTCTCATGATAATACCTCATGTCTTATCACTCTTCTTGTTTGCTTTCATCTTAATAAATGCTATTCTCTCTTTCCTTTGATATATATATATATATATATATATATATATATATATACACACACACACACATATAAATTAATGAAGTTCTGTGAGTGAGAACACTTATACACATACACCACACACATACCCATACCAAAAAGTTAATCTTTTTGTTTTCATCTTTTCTTGAAGTATAGTTGGTGTAAAATATTATTTTCTGATGTACAACCTAGTGACTTGACATTTATACACACTATAAATTGATCACCAGGATATGAATAGTAACCATCTGTCCCCATACAAAATTATTGATATATTAACTATGAAAGTGAAAGTATTAGTCACTCAGTCATGTCTGATTCTTTGCAACCCTATGGACTGTAGCCTCAGTCCATATGAAACTATGCTATACATTACCTCCCTGTGACTTCTTTATTTTAACTGATAGTTTGTACCTCTTAATCTCATTCACCTATTTCACCCAGCCTTCCACACTCTTCCCTCGGGTGACCACAAGTTTTTTCTCTGTATTGATGACTGTATTTCCATTTTGTTGTTGTTGTTGCTTTGTTTTATTTTTTATATTCCACATACAACTGAAATAATACAATAATTGTCTTTCTATGCATGACTTATTTCACTGAGCATAATACCTTCTGGGTCTATCCATATTATTGCAAATTATAAGACTTCATTAATATATAGTTCCCTTGTGATATATCGTAAGTTCTTATTTAGATTATATATATATATATACACATATATATTTGGTCCACAGCTGGTTGACTCTGTGACTGGAGGACTAAGATTTGAAAGGCTGACTGTAGATCATTTCATTAACCAGTAGGAAGGAGTTCCTAATACTCATACCTAGTCTTGTTATTTTAGCAACAATGTAAGACTGATACAAGTAAAGTCAAAACAGCCACTCCTGGTCCTGGTAAAGGCTCCCACTGGAGTAGGCTGACTGTGTGTGTGTACTCAGTCACTCAGTTGTATCTGACTCTTTGTGACCCCATGGACTGTAGTCCATCAGACTCCTCTGTCCATAGGATTTTCCAGGCAAGAACACTGGAGTGCATTGCCATTTCCTCCTCCAGATGATTTTTCTGACCCAGAGGTGGATCGGACAGTGTCTTCTGCATCTCCTGCTTTGGCAGGCTGTTCTTTGTATGGAGCTGCCTGGGAGTCCCCTAAGACTGATACTGGGAGTCAGCAAATCAGTAAAAACATGAACAAATACTTGGACCTTTTTGGGGGGACCTTTTGAAAGTCATTTTGTGTGACATGAACAGCATGAAAGGGATGAACTTAGATCAAGAAACAAAAATGAAACATCACCTAAAACATTAATCCGTTTAAACCAATTTTGCTTTCTTAAAATAGGTTGTTGAGTAATGAAACCTGCAGTCATTTTACAGACACAGCAAGTTGGGAACTCGTGTCTCCATGATGACCCCAGCCTGCGGAATTTAAAGAATAGAAATGCTGCCCCCAGAGGTCTTTACAAATGGAAAAGTCCTTCAATGAGGAAAATCTGGCCTCCAGCAACACATGTAGCTTATATGGACTGATTCAAGACTAGCCAATCAGTTTTTGAGTTTGAAATTCCTCTAACTCCTTACATTTTGCTCAGAATCCTGGGTCAGGAAGACAGACTGGGGAATCTTGCCTTCTGTCTTCTTGCTGGTTGACCTCAAAAGCCCGTACCTTGGGTGGACAGCTTTGGTGACCGTAAAGGAGCTTAGGTCTTATGACACCTTCCCCAGGCACTGTTGCTCCTGGCCCATGTGGGCCTTCACCACAACCCTGAGTGACCACTTCGACCAACTTTGTCCAGGGAGTCGACTGTGGGGTTTCTGCTCCTCTGCTCTGTGCTCCAGGCTCTTTGTGGTGCTTTCACTTTTGAGAGAAGAAACAACTCCTGAATCAGACATCTTTTGGTGAGTTAACCTTGTTAATACATACCTGTGCCTAAAAAAAACACTCTGCCTAAACTGTCTAATAACCTCCTCAGATTGTGGGTTAACATGCCACACCAAGATAGACAGTGTAAGAAATTACAGTCGCTGAGGTGCTTAAAAGATCTGGTGGTGTCACAAAACCAGGCTTAGAGTCTCAGGCCTATGGGTTTCTTGTCCGTGTCTCCTTTATTTTTTAGGATTGAATACTAGGGGTTGGCTCCGCAAAACATTACTGGGCCTGATATTATTGTGGTTCCTCTGACTTGGGAGATAAAAGATTTTGCTAGAAACCTTGCTTTTTGGATCTGTTGGGAGGATGTGAGGGGCGGGGGAGGTGTTATCCATGCCTAATTGTCTGGAGATACTGATACAGGTGTGTATTCTTAATTAAATCAACCCTAATTACCAATTTGGATGAGAAGGTAAAGGAGAAAAGAAGGAAAATAAAGAAGAAAAATTCTCTATCCCAGAAGAGCATATACTATGCCTTGGTTAAAGAAACTTTGTGCAATTGGGAAATTTTGGACTTTTCCTCACTGTTAATTTTAGTCCTTTTTTGTAGACCAAACTGTTTTTTGAGCCAAACTGTTAGGGAGTTAGTATTGAACTGTTCTAAAGAGAGAAAGAGAGTGTGTGTGTGTGTGAGAGAGTGATGTTAAAAAGGAAAGTTGGCTATAAGGAGCAAACACTGGAACACTGGTAATGGTTCTAAAGGTTGTGAGCTGTGTGCAGGCCTTGGGCTGGATGCAATCTATTCTGCCTGGAAATTGCCCGGACATCCAGATGAGCCTGTCTGTGATCTCGGCTGGGGAGGTAAAATGTTTGGCCATATACCAGAAATATTAAAGCCCACCTTGCTCAGAAAGGAAGTGAGAACTGCAGTATTAAACCTGTAGACTTCTGAATTCCTCTATCAAATTCACTGCTGCCTGAGTCTAAGACAGCTTCCTCACTTAATGTTAGTCCCCTCTTCCACCCTCCTCCTCATTGGATAGCTTTTCAAGGTGGTCAGTGAGGCAGGGCCTGGAAGTCCTTGGCCCCTCTGTGAGGACAAGCCTGCCTTCAGCACATGGGGGAAATCCACTAAGAGCCTGTGACCAAATTGGCTGTGACTACTTGGCAGCTGAGTAGTATGTGTGACTTTCAGACTATAGTTTCTGACAGCCATCTCTAACAGAAAGCATGTTTATATTTCCTTTGTGAATCCTCAAATCCAGGTTGGGCTGGTCATCTTTGACACTATCCATTTTCCTCAGTGGCTCCTCCAGGGAACTGCTTACATTGTAGTTTGAAACCTCTGATCTGTTGGGAGGATGTGGGTTAAAAGGGGCCTCTGACTTGGGAGATAAAAGATTTTGCTAGAAACCTTGCTTTTTGGATCTGTTGGGAGGATGTGAGGGGCGGGGGAGGTGTTATCCATGCCTAATTGTCTGGAGATACTGATACAGGTGTGTATTCTTAATTAAATCAACCCTAATTACCAATTTGGATGAGAAGGTAAAGGAGAAAAGAAGGAAAATAAAGAAGAAAAATTCTCTATCCCAGAAGAGCATATACTATGCCTTGGTTAAAGAAACTTTGTGCAATTGGGAAATTTTGGACTTTTCCTCACTGTTAATTTTAGTCCTTTTTTGTAGACCAAACTGTTTTTTGAGCCAAACTGTTAGGGAGTTAGTATTGAACTGTTCTAAAGAGAGAAAGAGAGAGAGTGTGTGTGTGTGTGAGAGAGTGATGTTAAAAAGGAAAGTTGGCTATAAGGAGCAAACACTGGAACACTGGTAATGGTTCTAAAGGTTGTGAGCTGTGTGCAGGCCTTGGGCTGGATGCAATCTATTCTGCCTGGAAATTGCCCGGACATCCAGATGAGCCTGTCTGTGATCTCGGCTGGGGAGGTAAAATGTTTGGCCATATACCAGAAATATTAAAGCCCACCTTGCTCAGAAAGGAAGTGAGAACTGCAGTATTAAACCTGTAGACTTCTGAATTCCTCTATCAAATTCACTGCTGCCTGAGTCTAAGACAGCTTCCTCACTTAATGTTAGTCCCCTCTTCCACCCTCCTCCTCATTGGATAGCTTTTCAAGGTGGTCAGTGAGGCAGGGCCTGGAAGTCCTTGGCCCCTCTGTGAGGACAAGCCTGCCTTCAGCACATGGGGGAAATCCACTAAGAGCCTGTGACCAAATTGGCTGTGACTACTTGGCAGCTGAGTAGTATGTGTGACTTTCAGACTATAGTTTCTGACAGCCATCTCTAACAGAAAGCATGTTTATATTTCCTTTGTGAATCCTCAAATCCAGGTTGGGCTGGTCATCTTTGACACTATCCATTTTCCTCAGTGGCTCCTCCAGGGAACTGCTTACATTATTGTATTTGCTTCTTTCCAGAAACCAAACTAGAAGAGAGAATTCATTTCTAAATCTTAAGAGGCTTATTATCTCTTTTCTCTCAACTCTCTTGTGACTGATTTCCTTCTGCCTTTTTCATGGAGTGAGGGCAAGCCATGTTGTACACACTGGCAATCCATAGACTGTTCTCAGCTCTGAATTTGAAATCTGGGATGTCAACCTTTGACTTAGAGGTTGCTTGCTAGAAAGTGTGCACACTCTCACACACTTGAATTCCTAACTTTGAACTCATGGTCAAATGCTTATATGAGGCTCTGTAGAAATGACAGCCATTAAGTTGGGCTGTAGGTGCTTCCCTGATAGTTCAGTGGTAAAGAGTTCGCCTGCCAATGCAGGAGACACGGGTTCGATCCCTCACCCGGGAAGATCCCACATGCTGCAGGGCAACTAAGCCCGTGAGCCACAACTGTTGAGACTGTGCTCCAAAGCCTTGGAGCCGCAACTATTGAAGCCCATGTGCCCTAGAGACCAAGTTTCACAAGAGAAGTCACCACAGCAAGAAGCCTGTCGCACTAGAGAGTAACCCCCACTCCCTGCAGCTAGAGAAGAGTCTGCAGCAGCAGTGAAAATCCAGAATAGCCAAAATAAATAAACAAATAAGCTGGACTGTGGAATGCCAAATGATATTCCCTACCATACACATAATTGAAGTCTATTCTAGCAAACCTAACCTGACTGATCAGCCTTTAGAAAATCCAAATGTGAGGATATTTATGGGTGGGAGCAGCTTCATGGGATGGGTGCTCTCAAAGGTCCAGTTTGCAATAGTAACTATCAGGGCCTCCTAGAAGCAGAAGTCCTCTTCCATTTAGGTCTGACTGGAAGACAGAGCTCATAGCCCTCCCAAGAACCCTGTATGTTGGAGCCAAGGAAAGGTAGCCATTTACACTAATTTTAAGTATGTCCTCCACATGAGCCACTGTGGAAAGAGGTCTGCTAACATCAGGAAGAAGAGATATTACACATGCAGAGGTGATAACGGCCTCAGTAGACTGCTACAGTGCCACACGTAGCCATAGTGCATTGTTTGTGTTAAGCCATATCAAACTCTTTGTGACCCCATGGACTGTAGTCTGCCAGGCTCCTATGTTCATGGGATTCACCAGGCAAGAATACTGGAGTAGGTTGCCATTTCCTCCTTTAGAGGAGTATGTTGTCCAGACCACCAAAATATGGATAGATATATGTAGCTATAGGAACTCATCTGACTGATCAGACCACAGGTGTTCAGAACCAAAAATACAGATCCTAAAGCTCTAGCACTCATCTGAGGGTGAATCTGTGTGCATTTAAATCTAGGGATTTAGGAAATGCCTCTGGACAGAACAAAAAATAGAGATTTCATGCTGACTCTTGAAACTTTGAGGCTGATCAATACCAAAAAATTTAAAATGAACAGAGACTAGTTTTTATACTTTTATTATTACTTACCTACGTCAAAGAACCCATTACCTATCACTGGCTACAAAAGTTTATTGTTGGTTCAGAAAAGCAAAGGAACACTCTAAAAGGTAATACACAATTGCTTAATCACTAGAAACAGTGGTAAAACAGAGCCGCCCTCAATAACAAAAGAAGTGCAAACCTGAAGGACAAAATCAGAAGATAATTGGTAAATAGATTTTACTGTTATGCCGAGAACGATAGTCAGGAATTTGTTATCTGTGGTGGACACCTTGACAGGATGGGTCAAAAATGTTTCCATGCCAGTAAGAGAAGGTGTCTGAGGTAACAAAAAATTAATTTAATAGATTAATAAATTTCTCTTAATTAAAAAGAATCCCTCCTTGCCTCTTTGGCTTGCCTTTTCAATTAAAAGGAAAAAATATGGAGATTTCATAGCCAAGGTAACTGAAAAGGTATCTGGGGGCCCTGGAATACAATTGAAATTACATGCTTCATGGAGACCTTGGTCTATGGAAAAGAATGAAAAGATGAATTGCAACACTAAGGACAATAGCTAAACTGTGTCAAGCAACCAACTTAATTGGGCATAAGGTCTTACCAGTTGGCCTGTTTAGGTTAAGTGTAGCCCCTAGACTCAGCTCCAGTTAAGCCCTTAGGAAATAATATATGGGAGACCCTACCTTAAAATTACAATTACAGTCTTAAATGATTATATTCCAAAAGATTTAGACACTATTAAATGTTTGTCATGTCTAGGTATTTATCTGTTGTACGTAAATAGGCCCTTCCTTGGTGATATTTCCCACAGATGTTCCCCTAATCTACATAAGATCCAGGGATTGGGTCCTCCTCAGCAATTAAAATAAAACAGCACGCTAAAGATCAATTAAACGCTAAGTGGAATGGATACTTCCCAAACAGGGTGCACATTCTATGGATAGGCAGAAATGGGAGGACCCAATTTCCTAGCCCCTGAGAGAAATGTACTGCTGACTTCTTGGTTCCAAGTTATCCTTGCGAACCCTCATTGCTGTTCAGTTGCTGTTGTTATTCAGTGGTAAAGAATCTACCAGCAATGTGGGAGACCCAGGTTCTATCCCTGAGTCAGGAAGATTCCCTAGAGAAGCAAATGACAACCCACTTCAATATTCTTGGAGAATGCCAAATTCTCCAGGAGGAATTCCTAGAGAATTCCATGGACAGAGGAGTGTTGTGGGATACAGTGCATGGGGTCTCAACAAGTCAGACACAACTGGGCAACTAACACTTTCTTTCACTTCCCCTGCTCGCATGATTGCCCAGACTTAAGAGTTCAATGGCAGGGGTAGGCAGAATGTGTGCTTGCTAAGTCATTCAGTTGTGTACAACTTTTTGCAACCCCATGGGCAAACCCCCCGCTCCTCTGTCCATGAGTGTTCCCATGCCAGTAAGAGAAGGTGTCTGAGGTAACAAAAAATTAATTTAATAGATTAATAAATTTCTCTTAATTAAAAAGAATCCCTCCTTGCCTCTTTGGCTTGCCTTTTCAATTAAAAGGAAAAAATATGGAGATTTCATAGCCAAGGTAACTGAAAAGGTATCTGGGGGCCCTGGAATACAATTGAAATTACATGCTTCATGGAGACCTTGGTCTATGGAAAAGAATGAAAAGATGAATTGCAACACTAAGGACAATAGCTAAACTGTGTCAAGCAACCAACTTAATTGGGCATAAGGTCTTACCAGTTGGCCTGTTTAGGTTAAGTGTAGCCCCTAGACTCAGCTCCAGTTAAGCCCTTAGGAAATAATATATGGGAGACCCTACCTTAAAATTACAATTACAGTCTTAAATGATTATATTCCAAAAGATTTAGACACTATTAAATGTTTGTCATGTCTAGGTATTTATCTGTTGTACGTAAATAGGCCCTTCCTTGGTGATATTTCCCACAGATGTTCCCCTAATCTACATAAGATCCAGGGATTGGGTCCTCCTCAGCAATTAAAATAAAACAGCACGCTAAAGATCAATTAAACGCTAAGTGGAATGGATACTTCCCAAACAGGGTGCACATTCTATGGATAGGCAGAAATGGGAGGACCCAATTTCCTAGCCCCTGAGAGAAATGTACTGCTGACTTCTTGGTTCCAAGTTATCCTTGCGAACCCTCATTGCTGTTCAGTTGCTGTTGTTATTCAGTGGTAAAGAATCTACCAGCAATGTGGGAGACCCAGGTTCTATCCCTGAGTCAGGAAGTTTCCCCTAGAGAAGCAAATGACAACCCACTTCAATATTCTTGGAGAATGCCAAATTCTCCAGGAGGAATTCCTAGAGAATTCCATGGACAGAGGAGTGTTGTGGGATACAGTGCATGGGGTCTCAACAAGTCAGACACAACTGGGCAACTAACACTTTCTTTCACTTCCCCTGCTCGCATGATTGCCCAGACTTAAGAGTTCAATGGCAGGGGTAGGCAGAATGTGTGCTTGCTAAGTCATTCAGTTGTGTACAACTTTTTGCAACCCCATGGGCAAACCCCCCGCTCCTCTGTCCATGAGTTTTCCCAGGCAAGAATACTAGAGTGGGTTGCCATTTTCTTCTCCAGGGACTCTCCCCAACCCAAGGATTAAGTCCTTCTCCACCAAAGGATTAAACACCTCCCCAGGTGTATTCTTTAAAACTGAGCCACTTGGGAATCCCATTAAGTGTTCAAGATGGGACTCAAATATTTACCAGTACCAAAGAATTTCATTACTCAAAAAGTCACAGCCTCTAATCATCAGGAAGAAGCTGCTGTTGTCAGTACCTTATTTCCCTCAAAGTTAAGGAAATGTACAAAGAAAGGGGGGAGCTGAAGCAGCACACAAAACAAGGACTGGCTTAAACTGGTTTTGTTCCCTTAACACAGGTTTGGATTGATCAAACCTGGAGTTATTTACAGACACAGCACTGTGTATTTGTAAGATGGAAACCCTGGTCTCCAACATGATTCCAGAACAAGACTCTTCAGTCTATAGAACTCAATATAAATGTTGCCCGCAGAGCCCTTTATCTGTAAATGGTAAAGCACTTCAATAAGGAATATCTGGCTTCCAGAAATACTAGTTGCTTATAAGGACTGATTCAAGACTGGCCAGCCAGCTCTCATATTTGAAATTCCCTTACCCCTTAAATTTCACCCAAATCCTGGATCAGATTTGAGAACTTGGCCATATGTCTCCTTGCTGAACAACCTTACAGTAAAGCTTTTTATTTTATCAACTCCAGTGCCAGGACTTCCCTGGTAGTCCAGTGGGTAAGGACAACACCTTGCAGTGCAAGGGGTGCCGGTTCAATCCCTGGCCTGGGAAGTCTCATGTGCCGTGGAGCATCTGGACGAATGTATCCAACTACTGAGCCAGCGCTTTGGGGTGTATGCGCTCAGAGGAGGTGCTCTGCAGTGACAGAGGCCACTGTGATGGGAGGCCCACACAGGCCAAAGAACGAAGATAAATGAAAGATCAGTAGAAGTAGCCTAAATAAATAAATAAATAAATAAAACCAATGCCATAATATTGGATTTTATGAGCATTGGTTCCCTTGTGCATAACAAAATATTACTTACACTATACTTTGATAAAAGTGGTCATTGATGAACTTGATGCATAGAGAAGGGAATAAACAATCTTACTTTTCCCAGGCATAAAAAAGTTCCTAAATTTTATACCTTGCAAGAAATGGGAAGAGTTTGAACCATGAAATACAGTGATTGGAGGATCAATCTGAACTCCTCTTGCTAGGGTTGGTTGTTAACTCTGTCACTCACTAGCTGTGTTGCTTTGGGCAACTTGGGTAATGGTTTTAATCTGCTTCGTCTTTACCTACAAGTATAGTGATAGAACTTGTGCTTAAAGTTTACTTTCAAAAGTTAGTATAAACAAAAGACTTGTAAAATTCCTCATCTCACATTCAGTAGAATATAAATTGTATTGCTGTCCACCCATGTGGGAAGACTTTGGTAGAACAAGTTTAAGGGATGAAAAATAAGGAATTACTTGGCACACACAAAGTGTAAGATGTCTCTTTTATACTCAAACTCAGAAGTACAGAGTGAGATATATGATTGAGTCCACAAAAAAGTGAGATAAGCATGAGTCCTAGGGCATTCCAATATTAGATCAGGAAAAAGAATAATTAGGAAAAAAAATAAAAAGTAATATTCAATAAGATTTGGAAAAGTAGAAAGAGATAAACAGGACTAAGAGTTTACAACAGATTTTTGCAACATTATCTTTAACATTAACATGAGCAATTTTATTGTGCTGCTGTGAGTAAAAGCTTAATTGGGGTAATTTTAAGAGAAAAACACATATAAATATATTGATAAAGAACTGGAAAAACAAAAATGAGTTGATAACTGGCAAGAGAAAGAAGACCAAGAATGTTGTAATTTTCTTTTTATCTCTTTTTATAAAAATGTTTTTAGTTAGGAAAAGCAGCACCTTATTTGCATTTTGATGAAATCAGGTCAGTAAAGAGAAGAGTGATGTTATGGAAAATGACTTGATAGACTAGGAGGAAGAATTGAAACTAGTGCCCAAAGGACTGGCTTTAGATATACGCACCAGCAGTTTACATGTAAGTAAGGGTACACATCAGGGTATGGACTTCTCCAAAAGTTTGTTCTGAGTGATTCTCCTATTCTGCCTCCAGCTTTTCAATAAGTGTTCTAGATTCTTTAGATACTGGAATTGATACATAATTGAACCTCCAAATATACGAATGGGCATAAAACTGAAATCCCAGAAACCCAGATTATTTGTTCCCACGAAGTGAAACTAAACACATGGAAACCTGAGAGCATAACTCACTAAGAAGTGTAGTCAGCATTACATCTTCACAGTTCTCATTGTGAGGTTTACCCATGGGGTCCTGCACTTTGATATACTTCAAGTCAAAAGTTTTTTGGAAAACCTTTTGGCTGGATACAAAACCAGTAGCTTCCAGGGCAAGTATAGAAGCCATAGCATGCTGGATAGCAAACAATGGGCACTCAATAGATATTTGTCAAACAATTCACTTGGGAGATTCTGCTTTGGTGTTGCAGGCTCTGGTATCAGGCTCATAATGTCAGCAAATGTAAAACTAAATGCTTCACTTTGCTGATGAGATGTGATTAGCTATTCTACTAAACATAATAATTATCCTAAATGTGTCCAGGTTCTAATTCCAGAACCTGTGGACAACTTATTTGATATGGCAGAAGGGACTTTGCACGTATGATTATGGTTAAGGATCATGAGAAGCAGTTTGCCTTGGAGTACACATGAGGGTCTGGTGTACTCACACTGAGAGAGCTAGGAGGAGATGTGATGATTCACCAGCTGTAGGAGTGGACACAATAAAATGCTAGGTTTTGTCTCTCCCTCAGTCTCTGAAAGGAACGGCCCTCTGTCAACACTTTGATTTTATTCCCTTACTACTCACTTAAGACATCTGATCTTGAAAACTAAGAGATTATATGTGTAAACTTCTACTTTTGTGGTAATTTGTTTCAGCAGAATCACAAGCAGCTCAGGCAAAGTGTGTTATATTTGCAGTGATAGTCTTGATCCAGGCAGAGACACTTTATTTCATGCTGTGACTCGTCAGTTATAAAGATTATAGAATATGGGAAAAAACATAGTTCTGTGATAAAGTAAAATCAACTAATAGAATTCAGTGGTGAACATCTGGAGGAATTACAGGGAAATTAAATAACCAATTTTAGATTGGGTTTAGATACTGGAACTTCCAAAAGTTTGTTCTGAGTGATTCTCCTATTCTGCCTCCAGCTTTTCAATAAGTGTTCTAGATTCTTTAGATACTGGAATTGATACATAATTGAACCTCCAAATATACGAATGGGCATAAAACTGAAATCCCAGAAACCCAGATTATTTGTTCCCACGAAGTGAAACTAAACACATGGAAACCTGAGAGCATAACTCACTAAGAAGTGTAGTCAGCATTACATCTTCACAGTTCTCATTGTGAGGTTTACCCATGGGGTCCTGCACTTTGATATACTTCAAGTCAAAAGTTTTTTGGAAAACCTTTTGGCTGGATACAAAACCAGTAGCTTCCAGGGCAAGTATAGAAGCCATAGCATGCTGGATAGCAAACAATGGGCACTCAATAGATATTTGTCAAACAATTCACTTGGGAGATTCTGCTTTGGTGTTGCAGGCTCTGGTATCAGGCTCATAATGTCAGCAAATGTAAAACTAAATGCTTCACTTTGCTGATGAGATGTGATTAGCTATTCTACTAAACATAATAATTATCCTAAATGTGTCCAGGTTCTAATTCCAGAACCTGTGGACAACTTATTTGATATGGCAGAAGGGACTTTGCACGTATGATTATGGTTAAGGATCATGAGAAGCAGTTTGCCTTGGAGTACACATGAGGGTCTGGTGTACTCACACTGAGAGAGCTAGGAGGAGATGTGATGATTCACCAGCTGTAGGAGTGGACACAATAAAATGCTAGGTTTTGTCTCTCCCTCAGTCTCTGAAAGGAACGGCCCTCTGTCAACACTTTGATTTTATTCCCTTACTACTCACTTAAGACATCTGATCTTGAAAACTAAGAGATTATATGTGTAAACTTCTACTTTTGTGGTAATTTGTTTCAGCAGAATCACAAGCAGCTCAGGCAAAGTGTGTTATATTTGCAGTGATAGTCTTGATCCAGGCAGAGACACTTTATTTCATGCTGTGACTCGTCAGTTATAAAGATTATAGAATATGGGAAAAAACATAGTTCTGTGATAAAGTAAAATCAACTAATAGAATTCAGTGGTGAACATCTGGAGGAATTACAGGAAATTTTGAAATTAAAAACTCAAGTGGGGCTTCCTGGTGGTCCATTGGATAGAGAGTCCGCTTTGCACTGCAAGGGGCACCAGTTCGATCCCTGGCATGGGAAGATCCCACATGCCATGGAATATCTGGATCAGTGTGTCCAATTATGAGCCAGCACTCTGGAGTGCATGTGCCCAGAGCCAGTGCTCTGCAGTGAGAGGCCACTGCAATGGGAGACCCACACAAGCCGAAGAATAAAGATAGATGAAAAATAAATAAATAAATTATCAACAAAAGGAGGCCAAAATTTTAAAAAAATTCACAATTTCACATGAAAAATAATAAATTTAGGAAATTCACTCTAGAATTATGAAAATAAAACATTACTAACTATATCACTGTATAATTAGAATCAGTTAAAAATGACAGTTAAGCCTCTTGCTTTTTGAATTGCTTTTAATGTGATTTTAGAAACTGTAAATGTAGAAGAATGGGAATGTTTAGAAGTTTAATATAGGACCAAATTAACATTTAGTATTTGAATAGTACTCAGTATGGGTAATCAGTCACAAGAGCAAAATTTCCCAGTTCCAAGGATTTTGTGTGTCATGAATATTCTTATCCCATATATGTACCCATAGAAGAGAAAACCTCTTATTGAGGCAAATTAGCTTCTCAAAGTGACTGCTATTTCTGCCTTTTCATACAGGAAACAATAGAGTCTCATTACCATTTTAGAATTGATTTTCTAAGCTCATTTCTCTGTCAGTTTCTTAGGAGCTTAATTGCATTCAGCTTTCATTGGCTCTTTTAAGTTAGTAAGAATGTAAACAATGCCAAAAATTACATACAGACTTTCTTTTGTATAATTAATCCATTTTCAACTTTTTATTATGCTTCACATCAGAAGTATAACTATTTAGAAGCAAAGCACAGATTTACTGAGATTTTCATTTCATTAACAATGGCAATGTCATTTATTAGAATTAAAAGATGACAGTGTTTTCCAAAGATTTTTATTCTCCTAAGATAGTGGAAATCTCATTATCAAAAGCTACATGAAGGCAATGATATTTAAATACCATTTTTAATAGAGGTGAACATCTTCAATTCGATAAAGAGTATCTTTAAAAAAGTTACAGCTAACATCATATGTAATGGCAAGAAACTCAAACTCCCCCCTCCAAGATGAGGAATGAGGCAAGAAGATCTCCTCTCCCTGCTCTTGTTCAACCTGGTAAGGTTGAGTCCCAGCTGATACAGTGTGAGACAGGTAAAGGAAACAAAATCTGTACAGTTCAGGATGCAAGAAAGCAAACTGTCTTTGTTTGCAAATGACATAACTGTGTAGGAAATTTCAAGTGCACACTGCAAAGCAATGTAACCCTGATGAAAAAGCTGCTTTTGGAGCCTCATTTTATGCTCACACCAAAAGATTTCTCAATTTGCTGACAGTATAAATGTTGAGAGCAGGAATTCTCAAGGCAAATGCCTCCAAACATTTTTCTGTGGAGCACTAAAAAGCATTGTCCAGGAACCCAGTTTCTTCATTATTTCTCAAGGCACCCTTTCTAGTTATTGTACTATTCTAGCATTGTTGTAATGGCTTTGATCTTCTCTTTCTAGGTCAGGACAGTTTTAAGCCTTTGCTCTCATGAAAGAAAATGGGAAGATGCATTCTATTTTTTTCTCAAGGTTGGATTATGCTGAAACGGAAATTTTTCTCACTCAGCACCATTACAAATGGGATATAGGTATTTTGGAATTAAAGAAATGAGAGAACTATAGAAAGAATTATCATAAAGATTCTCTTTAATTTTATCTGGCAGAACCCAGGCAGCAGTGCATGTGGAACAATAATTATCTTCCCTTGAAGGATAGAGCTGCTACTGAAGGACAGCAGTGCCAAATCCTCATGGAGTTTTACAGAAACAATATAGCATAAGAACATGGGGATAAGAGATATGTTGAAGTCCTCCATGCCTGATGTGCCATCAAATTTAAGGTGTGCTGAGAAAGAAAGGCATGAATTAGTTGATCATAATATATGGAAGTTCAAGGAAAATTTAGTCTTTGGTCATGGAAAACCAAAGGAAAAAGAATTTATCATATGTAATCAAGAAGACTCATCCCAGTGTTTTCCAAAGATTTTATTCTCCTAAGATAGTGGAAATCTCATTATCAAAAGCTACATGAAGGCAATGATATTTAAATACCATTTTTAATAGAGGTGAACATCTTCAATTCGATAAAGAGTATCTTTAAAAAAGTTACAGCTAACATCATATGTAATGGCAAGAAACTCAAACTCCCCCCTCCAAGATGAGGAATGAGGCAAGAAGATCTCCTCTCCCTGCTCTTGTTCAACCTGGTAAGGTTGAGTCCCAGCTGATACAGTGTGAGACAGGTAAAGGAAACAAAATCTGTACAGTTCAGGATGCAAGAAAGCAAACTGTCTTTGTTTGCAAATGACATAACTGTGTAGGAAATTTCAAGTGCACACTGCAAAGCAATGTAACCCTGATGAAAAAGCTGCTTTTGGAGCCTCATTTTATGCTCACACCAAAAGATTTCTCAATTTGCTGACAGTATAAATGTTGAGAGCAGGAATTCTCAAGGCAAATGCCTCCAAACATTTTTCTGTGGAGCACTAAAAAGCATTGTCCAGGAACCCAGTTTCTTCATTATTTCTCAAGGCACCCTTTCTAGTTATTGTACTATTCTAGCATTGTTGTAATGGCTTTGATCTTCTCTTTCTAGGTCAGGACAGTTTTAAGCCTTTGCTCTCATGAAAGAAAATGGGAAGATGCATTCTATTTTTTTCTCAAGGTTGGATTATGCTGAAACGGAAATTTTTCTCACTCAGCACCATTACAAATGGGATATAGGTATTTTGGAATTAAAGAAATGAGAGAACTATAGAAAGAATTATCATAAAGATTCTCTTTAATTTTATCTGGCAGAACCCAGGCAGCAGTGCATGTGGAACAATAATTATCTTCCCTTGAAGGATAGAGCTGCTACTGAAGGACAGCAGTGCCAAATCCTCATGGAGTTTTACAGAAACAATATAGCATAAGAACATGGGGATAAGAGATATGTTGAAGTCCTCCATGCCTGATGTGCCATCAAATTTAAGGTGTGCTGAGAAAGAAAGGCATGAATTAGTTGATCATAATATATGGAAGTTCAAGGAAAATTTAGTCTTTGGTCATGGAAAACCAAAGGAAAAAAAGAATTTCAGTGAAGGAATGAAAGTTTTGTAAGTATAATTTAATCAAGGAGAAATACACTTAAGGAAGAGCATAGACTTGGTCATTGATAAGGCTGTGTGATGGAATGAAGGAGGATTTCAGCAAGGCAAAGGTCTAGAATCAAGGAGGATCAATTTTGTATAAATTTTGACCACACATGCTTTTCTCTGATTTCTCCTAAAGCTTGAAATTCCTGTAATGAAATTTTAAAATGTATGAATCCATAACTATATAGAATAGTAGAGAAATTATGAGAGCAGGTAAGATGGGAAGCAGAACAATATGGGAACATGATAACAGAGAGCTAAGAGCCTTCAAAGGAGGGTGGAAAAAAGAAGTAAGTTTTGTTACAGGAACCACCACTGAATACCTCCTGTACTGAGGACCCAGTGGGCCTCAGTGAAGGAGACATAGTTTCTAGCAGTCTATTGAAGAAGGAGCTGGATTGTCCAAGATTCTCCCCAAACCAATTTGGCAAGGCAACGAACAAATGTTTATTATCAGGAAAAAAATGAATCAAAGTGATTCCCGGCTCGGGAAAACTGGGGATAGCTGATGGTGATGATGGAAGAGGTTCCTGACAAGGAAGTAAACAAAACCTCAAATTAAACTGTATGCTTCCCATTCTGCTTCTCTAGTCAGTTGCCCCAATGAAAACAAGTGTTAATAGATGTGTAGCACCAAGCAAGAGATTTGGAAGTTCATCTTTGTAGACACTAACTACCCTAAAAAGTCTCAGACAGAACAACAAAAATAACAGACAATAGCCACAATAAAAAGACTACAGATGCAAGCAATTTGAGAATCCACAATAAAACTTTCTTATGGGAGAAATCCATCATCTAACAAATTCACTTCTCCACACACACACAGCCTCAAAAAGTTTTTACTGTCTCATTCTAAATTATGATCGAACAGCAAAATATCAATAGCCATTTCATGAGAGCCTGTAATGTAATGATTTTGAGGCCATCTCCCAGAAAGTCGGAAGAAAGGCATGAATTAGTTGATCATAATATATGGAAGTTCAAGGAAAATTTAGTCTTTGGTCATGGAAAACCAAAGGAAAAAAAGAATTTCAGTGAAGGAATGAAAGTTTTGTAAGTATAATTTAATCAAGGAGAAATACACTTAAGGAAGAGCATAGACTTGGTCATTGATAAGGCTGTGTGATGGAATGAAGGAGGATTTCAGCAAGGCAAAGGTCTAGAATCAAGGAGGATCAATTTTGTATAAATTTTGACCACACATGCTTTTCTCTGATTTCTCCTAAAGCTTGAAATTCCTGTAATGAAATTTTAAAATGTATGAATCCATAACTATATAGAATAGTAGAGAAATTATGAGAGCAGGTAAGATGGGAAGCAGAACAATATGGGAACATGATAACAGAGAGCTAAGAGCCTTCAAAGGAGGGTGGAAAAAAGAAGTAAGTTTTGTTACAGGAACCACCACTGAATACCTCCTGTACTGAGGACCCAGTGGGCCTCAGTGAAGGAGACATAGTTTCTAGCAGTCTATTGAAGAAGGAGCTGGATTGTCCAAGATTCTCCCCAAACCAATTTGGCAAGGCAACGAACAAATGTTTATTATCAGGAAAAAAATGAATCAAAGTGATTCCCGGCTCGGGAAAACTGGGGATAGCTGATGGTGATGATGGAAGAGGTTCCTGACAAGGAAGTAAACAAAACCTCAAATTAAACTGTATGCTTCCCATTCTGCTTCTCTAGTCAGTTGCCCCAATGAAAACAAGTGTTAATAGATGTGTAGCACCAAGCAAGAGATTTGGAAGTTCATCTTTGTAGACACTAACTACCCTAAAAAGTCTCAGACAGAACAACAAAAATAACAGACAATAGCCACAATAAAAAGACTACAGATGCAAGCAATTTGAGAATCCACAATAAAACTTTCTTATGGGAGAAATCCATCATCTAACAAATTCACTTCTCCACACACACACAGCCTCAAAAAGTTTTTACTGTCTCATTCTAAATTATGATCGAACAGCAAAATATCAATAGACATTTCATGAGAGCCTGTAATGTAATGATTTTGAGGCCATCTCCCAGAAAGTCGGAAGAAAGCCTGAGATTAGAAAATAGAGAAGCAAAATGAAATGTTACAGTAAGGGTTACAATTTCCAACTAACAGGTGTTTTAGAAAGATTGAACAGAAAAAATAGATTATTTTTAAAATCTCCAAAATAATGAATAAATGTGTTCACATTAAAAGATTCTACCAACTGTCCATCATCTCAAGTGGAAAAAAAGGATTATAACAGGAACTATTAGTCTAAAATTTCATCACACTGTTTTGTTTTGAGAATAGTAAAGGTAGCAAAAGGTGAATAAAACTATATTTTACATAATGGAATAGAAATAAAATTGTCATTAGCCTCTTCAAGAGTATTACTGAAACAGAATACAACAGTGCATGCCATCAGAGGTTAAGAAGAATTGATTACCAAGCTATAACTCCATATCTAAGTGCCCATAAAGATCAGGAAGACAGCATGTTTTTCTCACATCTAAGTTCTTATAAAACTCTTACCTCTCATGTAGACTTCCTTAAACTACTGTGGAGTAAGTAGCCTACATAAGAAGAATAAGTCATAAATGATGAAAACATGAGACTCAGGAAAGTGGGAGCCAACCCTGGAGAGAGGTGCAGGCAGAGGGCACTGGAGGGAGGTGGTGTCTGTGGCTGTGTAGTTGGCTGGAGGTCACCCAGGACAGACTGAAGCTGCTTCAAACTAGGGAGAGAAAACATATTATTTGATTTCTTCTACTGTAATGAGAAGGACTTTTGCAGTTCTTTTCAATATATTGGAAGATTGAAAGGAAGTAAGGGCATACTTATACAACTATATTTTTATAAGATGCTAGGAAACACATGGGTAATTCATAAAAGACATAATAATAGGAATGTTGTTCTTTAGTTGCTAAGTCATGTCCAACTCTTTGTGACCCCATGGACTGCAGTGCACCAGGGTTCCCTGTCCTTCACTGTCTCCCTAAGAAGTTTGCTCAAACTGATGTTCATTGTGTCAATGATGCCATCCAAACGTCACATCCTCTGCCATTCCCTTCTCCTCCTGCTCTCAATCTTTCCCAGCATCAGGGACATTTCCAGTGTGTCAGCTCTTTGCATCAAGTAGCCAAAGTGTCAGAGTTTCACCTTCAGCATCAGTCCTTCCAATGAATATTCAGGGTGAATTGCTTTAGGGTTGACTGGTTTTATCTCCTTCTGTCCAAAGAACTCACAAGAGTCTTCTCCAGCACCACAGTTCCATAGCATCTCACATCCATACATGACTACTAGAAAAACCATACCTTTGACTATATGGACTTTTGTTCACAAAGTGATGTTCCTGCTTTTTAATATCCTGTCTAGGATTGTCACTCTTTTCTTTAAAGGAGTTAACATCGTTTAATTTCATGGCTGCAGTCACCATCCACAATGATTTTTGAACCCATGAAATTAAAGTCTGTCACTGTTTCCATTTTGTCCCCATCTGTTTGCCATGAAGACATAGGACCAGATGCCATGATCTTCATTTTTTGAATGGTGAGTTTTAAGCCAACTTTTTCACTCTTCTCTTTCACCTTCATCAAGAGGCTCTTTAGTTCCTCCTTGCTTTCTGCCATTAGGGTGGTATTATCTGCATATCTGACATTATTGATATGTCTCCCAGCAATCTTGATTCCAGCTTGTGAGTCATCCAGCCTGACATTTTGCATAATATACTTTGCATATAAGTTAAAGCATGAAATTGACGTGCTCCTTTCCCATGGGGAGTGTGTCTGTGGCCCCTGGGGGGGTAGTTGGGGCTGGAGGGTTCACCCAGGACAGACTGAAGCTGCTTCAAACTAGGGAGAGAAAACATATTATTTGATTTCTTCTACTGTAATGAGAAGGACTTTTGCAGTTCTTTTCAATATATTGGAAGATTGAAAGGAAGTAAGGGCATACTTATACAACTATATTTTTATAAGATGCTAGGAAACACATGGGTAATTCATAAAAGACATAATAATAGGAATGTTGTTCTTTAGTTGCTAAGTCATGTCCAACTCTTTGTGACCCCATGGACTGCAGTGCACCAGGGTTCCCTGTCCTTCACTGTCTCCCTAAGAAGTTTGCTCAAACTGATGTTCATTGTGTCAATGATGCCATCCAAACGTCACATCCTCTGCCATTCCCTTCTCCTCCTGCTCTCAATCTTTCCCAGCATCAGGGACATTTCCAGTGTGTCAGCTCTTTGCATCAAGTAGCCAAAGTGTCAGAGTTTCACCTTCAGCATCAGTCCTTCCAATGAATATTCAGGGTGAATTGCTTTAGGGTTGACTGGTTTTATCTCCTTCTGTCCAAAGAACTCACAAGAGTCTTCTCCAGCACCACAGTTCCATAGCATCTCACATCCATACATGACTACTAGAAAAACCATACCTTTGACTATATGGACTTTTGTTCACAAAGTGATGTTCCTGCTTTTTAATATCCTGTCTAGGATTGTCACTCTTTTCTTTAAAGGAGTTAACATCGTTTAATTTCATGGCTGCAGTCACCATCCACAATGATTTTTGAACCCATGAAATTAAAGTCTGTCACTGTTTCCATTTTGTCCCCATCTGTTTGCCATGAAGACATAGGACCAGATGCCATGATCTTCATTTTTTGAATGGTGAGTTTTAAGCCAACTTTTTCACTCTTCTCTTTCACCTTCATCAAGAGGCTCTTTAGTTCCTCCTTGCTTTCTGCCATTAGGGTGGTATTATCTGCATATCTGACATTATTGATATGTCTCCCAGCAATCTTGATTCCAGCTTGTGAGTCATCCAGCCTGACATTTTGCATAATATACTTTGCATATAAGTTAAATAAGCAGGGTGACAATATTCAGCCTTGACGTGCTCCTTTCCCAATTTGGAGCTGGTCTGTTGTTCCACATCTGGTTCTAACCATCACTTCTTGACCTGCATACAAGTTTCTTCAGGAGATTTTTAAGGTGGTCTGGTATTCCCATCACTTTAAGAATTTTCCACAGTTTATTGTGATCCACACAGTCCAAGGCTTTAGTGTGCTCAATAAAGCAAAGGTAGTTGTTTTTCTGGAATTCTCTTGCTTTCTCTTTGATCCAACAGATGTTGGCAAATTGATCTCTGGTTCCTCTGCCTTCTGAAAATACAGCTTGTACATCTAGAAGTTCTAAAACACATACATTTGGGTTTTTTTTGATGGAGTCAATGAAAATGCATTTGTATCTTAGAAATTTAAAATTTCAGTGATGCCTTATTATCAATAATTTGAATAAAAGAAGATATAAGTGATGGAACTAGTTTCTGAGGGAAGGGGAAGAAAATAGGCTCTGAAGTCCTGGATACAGGAGGTATACCCCCAATTAGTACTCAGCCTTCCATAATGTTACTTTTTGAGTTCATAAAAGGTCTCATTTTATCAAGACAATAATCTTATAATACAGGCATTATGGTTCTAGTTTTATAAAATGAAACCTGAGTTTCAGAGGTTAAGTCTTAGAACAAGGAACAATCTCTATCCTAAATTTGTGACGCTAAGCTTTCTGAGCCTTAGTTTTGTAGGTCAACTGTGAGGAATAATACTATCTCCTTTACTGGGTTATTTTTAAAGATGATGTAAAATATATAGGATATATAGCGCTACAGCTGAGTTAGTGGGTATGTTTAATATTAGCTAGCTTTTCTCATCATTTTTCCTATTGCTATCAATAGCCCAATATATTTACAAATGGACAATTAGAAACAGATTCTGCCTGGTGAACCTGTAGCTACAGTCGCAGTATATTGTGTGGCTAAGATACGGGTTGGCCAAAGAGTTCATTTGGGTTTTTGGTAAGATGGTACGAAAAAACCCGAACAAACTTTTGGCTGACCCAATATCATTTTCAGGACAGGATATTAGTTTAAAATCCTACCAGAGGCAAATTCCAAGTAAACGTTTTTTCGGTAAAGACACAAAAAGGAAGAAAGTACATGCAAACTTTTTCATGTCAGAAATGTTAAGAGATTTAAACAATCACAACTACTCTGATACCTTTGCCAAAGAACACAAAAAGTTATGTATAAAACCCATTAATAATGAGAAAATGGATTTCAAAAATATTGTCCAAAGTTATAATTAGAAATCAATATATGCATTTAGCATCAAAACTTAAAATGTTGTGAATATATATATATTTACATTTGAGTATATAACACCCATTGACAGAGGAGCCTGGCAGGCTACACTCCATGGGGGTCACAAAATGTTTAGACATGACTTAGCAACTAAACAATAACATTACACAAAGGCACAAAAAACAGCAGGGAAAAAAAAAACAGTGCAGTGATTTAGCATATCAGTATTATTGTGCTAACTGTATCTGGGGCTTCCCTGGAAGGTCAGATGGTAAAGAATCCACCTGCAATGCAGTAAACCTGAGTTCAGTCCCTAGGTTAGGAAGATCCTGTGAAGAAAGAAGTAGCAACTCACTTCAGTATTCTTTCCTGGAAAATCTTAGGGACAGAGGAGTCTGGCTGGCTACAGTCCATGGGGTGGCTACAATTGGGCACAACTGAGCTACTAAACCTACGTAAGTGGCCCTGAATGCGTGGCAATGAAGGAAGGGGACATTAGACTGCCATTGAGTACAACACAGAAATGCACTATTTGAAGTCATTTTTCATTATCATGTTATTGACTATTTTTCAGGTTCACATTTCTGAAAATCAGTTTTCAGGGACAAAAGAAACCAATATTTGAGGCTTATTTCTTCTTTCATCTGCTACTGCTGCTTCATTGTTCTGCCAAATCTAAACCTTCTGTGACCCCTTGGACTCTAGCCCACCAGGGTCCCATGTCCATGGGATTCTCCAGGCAAGAGTACTGGAATGGGTTTCCATGCCCTCCTCCAGGGAATCTTCCCAGCTCAGAGACTGAACCCAGGTCTCCTGATTGCAGGCAGATTCTTTATCACTGAACCACCAGGGAAACCTACGAGATCTTTCTGTTCACGGCATTTTCCAGGCAAGAATATTGCAATGAGTTGTCGTTTCCTTCTCCATCCTTTCATCTGAGTCTCAGGTTATAGAAATGAAGGGCAACAGTACAACTCACTCACTTAAATGGAGGAATAAAAGTGTAATGAAAACTGAGAAAAATGCAGGACAGCTTGGTTCTGTATCCATGATAGCAACCAGATGATGCATGCATATATTTCAACCTCCTGGCATGAAGCTGGCATGTCTTCCTCAGTACCTCTGAGTTCATATCCTGCCTCCTCTTATTAATATGTATTTATCCACCCTTCAATTCTTAAATTCTGTCAGTGTAATTGTGTCAGTGTAATAAAGAATTAGCCTATATGATATGGCAAACAATAAAGCTGTACATTACTGATAAGTCACATGATGCGTACAGTCAGCACCTACTTTCTCACCAACTCATTTGTTATGTAAATTACATCCACCGTCTACTAAGAATCAACAGTCTTTCAGAGTATAGGTAGAAAAGACATGCTAAATCTAAACTATTTGGCAAACAATAAAGCTGGTAAGGCCCAAATTATTTTGTGAAGTAAATGAAAGAAACAAAGTATTAGTCACCTAGTTGTTGACTCTTTGCAACCTCACGGATTGGATCATAGCCTACAGCCTCCACTGCCCATAGGATTTTTCAGGCAAGAATTCTGGCATGGGTTTCCATTTCCTTCTCTAGAGGATCTTCCCAACCCAGAAACTAAACCAGCAGCTCCTGCATTGCAGGCAGATTCTTTACTGTCTGAGCCACCAGCAGTAAATGAAGCATTCTTTAATTGCAAAGACAAATTATATTACTATTATACAGTATTTGTTGTTGGCTTGTCAGTCCATTTAAGTACTTAAAAAGGATTCCTTATAGAGTCTTTCTCTCCCATAGACAATATGTTGCCTTAGTTACTCAATAAAACAAAATGCTGTCAGTTTCACTTTTAATAGATGGTTTTCATTTTTGATAAACAGTAACTTGTGCCAGTGTTATAAAAATTAATACCAGAGAGTCACATTAGGAATCCAAACCCTGGCATTTATCAATGACCCTTGGCTGAATATTTATAGCATCAAAAGAAAACTGAAAACATGTCTATAAGCCATTTGGTTCAACAGTAGTTGTGCCTGGAAATTAGGAGTTGTGATTCTGCCTGCACAGAAAGAGCCTGCCTTGCTGATTGAGGTCACCCATCTGTCTGGCAACATAAAATCAGTAACCTCAGGGGAAATTAGAACCAAATCAGCCTGGTGCTTCCTGTGGAAAAGAGGCTGAGCTGAACATCTGACTGTTCTGTGTCAGTTTTTCACTCTACTAAATTACACATTATTCCTCAGTACCTCTGAGTTCATATCCTGCCTCCTCTTATTAATATGTATTTATCCACCCTTCAATTCTTAAATTCTGTCAGTGTAATTGTGTCAGTGTAATAAAGAATTAGCCTATATGATATGGCAAACAATAAAGCTGTACATTACTGATAAGTCACATGATGCGTACAGTCAGCACCTACTTTCTCACCAACTCATTTGTTATGTAAATTACATCCACCGTCTACTAAGAATCAACAGTCTTTCAGAGTATAGGTAGAAAAGACATGCTAAATCTAAACTATTTGGCAAACAATAAAGCTGGTAAGGCCCAAATTATTTTGTGAAGTAAATGAAAGAAACAAAGTATTAGTCACCTAGTTGTTGACTCTTTGCAACCTCACGGATTGGATCATAGCCTACAGCCTCCACTGCCCATAGGATTTTTCAGGCAAGAATTCTGGCATGGGTTTCCATTTCCTTCTCTAGAGGATCTTCCCAACCCAGAAACTAAACCAGCAGCTCCTGCATTGCAGGCAGATTCTTTACTGTCTGAGCCACCAGCAGTAAATGAAGCATTCTTTAATTGCAAAGACAAATTATATTACTATTATACAGTATTTGTTGTTGGCTTGTCAGTCCATTTAAGTACTTAAAAAGGATTCCTTATAGAGTCTTTCTCCCCCATAGACAATATGTTGCCTTAGTTACTCAATAAAACAAAATGCTGTCAGTTTCACTTTTAATAGATGGTTTTCATTTTTGATAAACAGTAACTTGTGCCAGTGTTATAAAAATTAATACCAGAGAGTCACATTAGGAATCCAAACCCTGGCATTTATCAATGACCCTTGGCTGAATATTTATAGCATCAAAAGAAAACTGAAAACATGTCTATAAGCCATTTGGTTCAACAGTAGTTGTGCCTGGAAATTAGGAGTTGTGATTCTGCCTGCACAGAAAGAGCCTGCCTTGCTGATTGAGGTCACCCATCTGTCTGGCAACATAAAATCAGTAACCTCAGGGGAAATTAGAACCAAATCAGCCTGGTGCTTCCTGTGGAAAAGAGGCTGAGCTGAACATCTGACTGTTCTGTGTCAGTTTTTCACTCTACTAAATTACACATTATTCCTCTCCTCTCCCACATTAAAGGAAGTGATAGTCATATGGAGTTGTCAGACATCTGGAACTTGGCCATTCATTAGGCAAAAGTGCCACAGTACCTCAGTGATTTCGCCAACCTGAAAATTACCTGCAGCCTGCGTCACCAAGGAGGGTGCCAATCATCCCTGTCCTAGTCTAACATGAGACTAGGGCTTTCCTGGTAGCTCAGTGATAGAGAGAGACATGGATTCCATCCCTGCAGGAGATATGGGTGCAATCCCTGATCTGGGAATATTTCACATGCTGTGGAGCAACTAAGACCATGAGCCACAATGATTGAGTCTGTGCTCTAGAGCCTTGGAGCCACAACTATTGAGCCCATGTGCTGCAACTATTGAAGCCCAAGTGCCCTAGAGCCTGAGTTCCACAACGAGAAAAGTCATCACAACAAGAAGCCTGCTCACCTCAACTAGAAAGTAGCCCTCACTCCCTGCAATTAGAAAAGCCTGCAGCAGCAGTGAAAACACAGAGTAGCCAAAAATAAATAAATAATAATTTTTAAAATGAGGCTAGATTTCATCACTATGACTATTGATTCCTCTGCTCAGGACTTTCCTCTCTGAATGTGGACCTGTGGGGGGCGGGGGGAGGAGGGAGGTGTATGTGTGTGTTCAGTTTCAAAAATTATAAATTTTAGGAGAGATATTCCAGCTATAACTAAAAAAAATTTAGTTTTAGAGTACAGATGAGTGATCAGGTCTCAAAATGTGGATTTGTGTTTTATTAACCCTTCTGTTGACCCTATGTGACCTGTGTACTCCTAAAATGACTGAAATCTGTCAAGGAAAGATGTATAAATGTTCGCATGGAGCAGCAAAGACATGACAGGACTTAAGATTTACTCCATTTTTTGAAAATCAGATAAAAGCACTTTGGAAAAACTATGAAGGAAAGAACACAGTCTTCCAATTAGAAATGGAAACAAATCAAAAGAGAATTAAAAAGGGAAGCAATGATGAAGTCGGAAGGATGTAAATGAAGTCTGTGCTCTCTGCTGATGGATGTCTTTTGATTTGAATCATATGAATTCTCTTAGCATTAGAAATACATATTTTTAATATAAGCACATAGTTTGAATCTACTTTTAATTACTTTTGGGAGATTTATAGCACTCTTGCTCTCTATTACTATATGTAAAAACAAATTGATTATATTTAAAAGAAATGTATTTCTTACATTGAAAGAAAAAATCTTTAAATCCCCATCATTTATATGTATATGAATGTTTCTACTTATTACTAGAGAATTATAAAAATTATATATTTAATACCATACTCTAGGCAGGGCCACAAAGCTGAATCACAGGAAGAAGAAACTCATTACTTTCAGGTAAACTGCTGAGTGAGGAGTTAGCACTAGAGTATTCGTGAAGAGGTGAGATCTGAAGGTAAGAAAGGAAAAGCTTTAACAATTTTATAGGAAAAATGTAAACTATCAGAACATTGCACACATTACATCAAGAAAATGAATAAATTATGGAATAAGTCAGCTGTGACAAAGTTATAAGATTGATAAACAGACATTTAACTGTAGAAATCAAATGCGTTTGTGTAGAAAAGTGGCCAGAATTCAACCAGTATACCTTGAGATAATCAAGAAATCAGTCACAGTGATCAGGCTTGCCTCATGGTTTATTAAGATTCAATATAAGACCTATTTAAGTATTTTTAAACCAAAAATTTAAAAATGTTAAAGAATATGAGTAATATTCTCAGGTACATTGTTTGTTATTATAATTATTACTTCAAGGAAAGGAAATGATACACTGGTTAGATGGTTTAGGAATCTAAGCTTAACAGAAAAGATGTAACTGTGCTTTAAAAGGAGTTTATGAAGGAATATGAATAAGCAAAAAAAGCTTCAATTTAATCAGTGTGTGCTTTGCTCAGTCACTCAGTTGTGTCCAACTCTTTGCAACTGCATGGACTGCAGCCCACCAGGCTCCTCTATCCATGAGATTTGCCAAGCAATAATTCTGGAGTGGTTTGCTATTTTCATCTCCAGGGGATCTTCCCAACAGGGATCAAACCCTTTTGTGTCCGAATCATTGAGTCTTCCAATTAGAAATGGAAACAAATCAAAAGAGAATTAAAAGGAAGCAATGATGAAGTCGGAAGGATGTAAATGAAGTCTGTGCTCTCTGCTGATGGATGTCTTTTGATTTGAATCATATGAATTCTCTTAGCATTAGAAATACATATTTTTAATATAAGCACATAGTTTGAATCTACTTTTAATTACTTTTGGGAGATTTATAGCACTCTTGCTCTCTATTACTATATGTAAAAACAAATTGATTATATTTAAAAGAAATGTATTTCTTACATTGAAAGAAAAAATCTTTAAATCCCCATCATTTATATGTATATGAATGTTTCTACTTATTACTAGAGAATTATAAAAATTATATATTTAATACCATACTCTAGGCAGGGCCACAAAGCTGAATCACAGGAAGAAGAAACTCATTACTTTCAGGTAAACTGCTGAGTGAGGAGTTAGCACTAGAGTATTCGTGAAGAGGTGAGATCTGAAGGTAAGAAAGGAAAAGCTTTAACAATTTTATAGGAAAAATGTAAACTATCAGAACATTGCACACATTACATCAAGAAAATGAATAAATTATGGAATAAGTCAGCTGTGACAAAGTTATAAGATTGATAAACAGACATTTAACTGTAGAAATCAAATGCGTTTGTGTAGAAAAGTGGCCAGAATTCAACCAGTATACCTTGAGATAATCAAGAAATCAGTCACAGTGATCAGGCTTGCCTCATGGTTTATTAAGATTCAATATAAGACCTATTTAAGTATTTTTAAACCAAAAATTTAAAAATGTTAAAGAATATGAGTAATATTCTCAGGTACATTGTTTGTTATTATAATTATTACTTCAAGGAAAGGAAATGATACACTGGTTAGATGGTTTAGGAATCTAAGCTTAACAGAAAAGATGTAACTGTGCTTTAAAAGGAGTTTATGAAGGAATATGAATAAGCAAAAAAAGCTTCAATTTAATCAGTGTGTGCTTTGCTCAGTCACTCAGTTGTGTCCAACTCTTTGCAACTGCATGGACTGCAGCCCACCAGGCTCCTCTATCCATGAGATTTGCCAAGCAATAATTCTGGAGTGGTTTGCTATTTTCATCTCCAGGGGATCTTCCCAACAGGGGATCAAACCTGTGTCTCCTGAGTTGTCAGGCCGATTCTTTATCATTGAGTCACCTGAGAAGCCTCCAATTTAATCAGATATATGAGATAATTCAGGAAGGGAAATAATAGAAAAACATTAAACTTCTCATTCCAATAAAAGTAAAAATAAGGGAAAAAATCAAATTAATTTTTGATTTTTGTGACAGTTTTAGAAATTAAAGTACCAGAAAAGTCCTTAAGTTATTATTGTTTCCATGTCTACTCTGATTTTCCATATGGCAAAGTATATGAGCAGAAATCTTCTAGGAGTGTTGGCTGACGTTCTCTATTTCCATAAGCTATAAATATTCTATATCAACACTTGAATAGTCTTTCAAAATTAATATTCTGGAATACCAAGGAAACAGTGATCTTGAGATTGTCTTAGGAATAGTGTTAAAACAACATTTAAAATAGAAAATGTAAAGGACTTTCAACTTATCATTTAGAGCTGAAATTAATATTTATTATTTGTTGGTGGGTAATGGGGAAATAGCTTAGTTCTAAACTGAAGAGCACACAGCGTTTAAAATAACAGAGTATAAATGGAATTTGTCACTCCAATGGATAACTCAGTGAAAACTGTTCATAAAGTAAATTGAATCTAATATGTAGTCCTTGCATAGATCATACTTTTATTGAGAAATTGACTGTCAATTACTGTGCTTGTCATATCTAGGCTTCACTAATCTTCAGAGATATTGTATTAAAAGCAAGGAAGAAAGTCATTTATGCCCTCAGTTTTAAAGTAACACAAAGAAAATTCTAGCAGAGAAGTAGGCTAGATGAATTAAAGAGATACTATTCATACATTTACCATTCCCCAAAGATATTCAGGTGCCTATCAAAAGGAACAACAGCATCTGTACTTAACTAAAAACGTTTTGAAATTGAACCCAATCATTAGTGTCCTTCCTTAAAGCTTCATGTGACTACACAAGAGAAAGCTGTGTTTATCCTTTTTGTGCTACTATTTTTACCATTTGTAAATGTGCCTGTGTCTTTTAAAAATAAGGATGTTTATTTAAAGAAAGGAGAGGAAAAAAAAGCCACACACACACAATGAAATACTTGGCACATTTAACATCCTCAAAAAGATAACTTTCATTCTCAGGCAAGAGCCCTTATCCCTTAAAATAAATATGCAATATAATATCATGAAAATCAGGTGAAACATTTAACAGAGTTTAGAGGCTTTTAATTTCAATGAAAACACATGATTTCTTTTGAAAGGATGTGTTGAACATTATTCTCATAACACTTCCTGCTGTCTCACTGTGTGATTTAACACATCTACCTAAGCTCTCAATTCCAAATAAGTAAAATATAAAGTTTTATTTAGTGATGTGAAAAAAATCCTTTGATACAAAACTAATGTTCATTGAAGTAAAACCTCATTAAAGTCATGTATATTTTTAAGATATCTCTATAAAGTTATAGAGAGTATTGAAGCCTAATAGCAAATAGTAGAATGTTCATATTTTAAAGGTACAATGACTATGTTTAAATAATCCCATGTTGTATTTTAACAGAAAAATATCAACTTGAATAGTCCTCATATTGTAAAATTGAGTAAAACTCAGACTGGCTTGTTAAAGATTCATCCATCCTTCCTGACTATCCTATAATTAATTGAGACAAACAAAACTGCAGTAAAAAAAAAAAATTGAATACTGTCAATTTGGTGCTAAAATATAGAATATAATCCTCATTGCTAGGCTGTTTTTTCTCTCTCATTATCAGTTCATTTTTTTTATCCATCTTCCTCTCTTCTGTTGGGATATAGCATTCTATGGTGTGGCCAAAAAATTGATGGAACTCATTTTTTTAACATGCTTCCCCATTTTAGCACTCTTTTACACAGGGACTTTTGGTTGTCCAATATCAACGAAGCGCTCTGTGATCAAGGAAGGATAGTTAAGTTATAAATTTACACCTCTTTACTACGTGTACTTTTAAAGATGATAGCTGGTTCAACGTTTCCACTCATTCTGAAGTATGGTCCTTGATGGCCACACATAGACATTCAAATCCATACAGAAAATGATTAAGGGAGGAAAGTTAATGTTGGTGGTTTTATTTTCCTGTCATTTCTTCCCCTATAAACTCCTACTTTTCTTCATTGTTAGAATTAACTTGCCTTTTCATTTCAAGTAAGAAACATTGACTTTAGCTATGTAGAATAAAGGAATTCTTTTGAAAGGATACAGTGGCAGTTCAGAGAAAATAAGAAACCACTGAACCAGAAAGACCTGAAAATGTCAGCAAACTTGGAATCTTCGGGGACCTTAGTAGCCAGAGTTCACTTGTTTTTCTTTAGGACAATGGAAGTAATGAATCTCAATGCAAATTGTTTCAGTCCAAATCACAAATTTCTGAGAGAACAAAGCTGATTGGCTTTATGTGGATCACACATATTGTTATATACGGACAATATGCCCTTGAGTAAGTATCGTCTCTGAGTACTCGTATCTATGAATTGATTGATTGGGATCATAATAAGAAGGGAGATAATTATGGTAAATCAAGGAAAGAGACTAATTTGTGCTTAAATGGGATATTGACTTTTCCAAAGATCACTATGATTTCAGTGAACCTAATTAAATAAATAGCAAGAAATAGAAGCAGTAAGTAAAATTAGCAGGTAATTTCAACCTTTTATTTTATCTAAAATATTTACTGCTTTGAAGTAAGCATATTTTTAATACTTAATTATAGAAACATGTGAAATTCAAGTTTCTCAATCATGTCTGAATTTTTGCAACCCATGGACAAGCCATGGAATTCTCGAGGCAAGAATACTGGAGTGGGTGGCCTTTCCTTCTACCTGGGATCTTCCAAATCCAGGGATGGAACCCAGGTCTCCTGCAATGAATGTGGATTCTTTACCATCTGAGCCATTAGGAAAGCTCAATAATACTAGAGTTGGTAACCTATCACTTCTCCAGGGGATCTTCCTGATCCAGGAATTGGCTAGGATCTCCTGCATGTTTATACAGGTTTTTTTTTTTTTTTTTTTTGACTTCTTTGTATTGAATTTATTTATTTATTTTTCATCCATCTTTATTCTTCAGCCCATGTGGGCTTCCCATCACAGTGGCCTCTCACACTTCAGAGCACTGGCTCTGGGCACATGCGCTCCAGAGCTCTGGCGCCTAATTGGACATATCCATCCAACCACTTTGCGGCATGTAGGATCTTCCAAGGCCGGTGCCCCTTGCATTGCAAGGCTGACTCTTGACCCATTGGACCACCAGGGAAGCCTTCTTCTGTATGTTTAATGCTGTATTTTCCAAAAACACAGACAAAATAAAAAATCGAAAGTATTTATGTAAAAATATGTACATGTTAGAGGCATTACCATCTGCCTATTGAACGTCCATCTTTTCTCCTTTCTACTTGAATATCTGTTTTGTTCTATAATCATACTCTACTTTATTTAACCTATATTCATCACAACAAGATGCCATGACTTGCAACAACGCTGTGAGACTGACAAGTCTGAGGATATCTACACATTTTTTCATACTAGTGATCAATTTAAAATTAGCATATATTAAAATTCAGATCACTGGGAATTCAAAAGTTTTCTCAGCTTTCCTGAAAAAAAAAAATGACAATATTAAAGCTGAAGTACCACTGTCACCTTCTTGTGCTGTGTGCTTCGTCGCTCAGTCACGTCTAACTCTTTGAGACACCACAGACTGTAGCCCACCATGCTCCTCTGTCCATGGGAATTCTGGAGGCAGGAATACTGGAGTGGGTAGCCATTCCCTTCTCTGAGGAATCTTCCCAACTCAGGGATCAAACCAGGGTCTCCTACATTGCAGGTGGATTACATGGGGGAAGAAAGCCAAGAGGACTACAGAGAAATGGACTAAGGATTTCTGCTTTGATGAGTTCACCATCCCTCAGAAGACCACTTGTGCATGCCGACACATTTTCTTTTCCCTAATTCTGTTTGACTTGGGTATTCAGTTATTCGCTGAAATCTGATATATGATTTTTCTCTACAGATTTTTTTCATAATATATCTGCATGAAATCATGTAGGCAATGCAAAGTTATTCTCTTAGTAACAAGGGAAAAGAACACTTTGTTGAAAATGGTTTTTGGCTTCATGTTGGAAAATAATTACTGAGGAGTGAGAGGAAGAAGCAAGACTGCTGGCTGCATGGGATAACAGGTGAGAATGTGGTCCAGCCCTGGGGGCCTGAAGCTCTAGTGAGTGTTTCTCCTAGGCACTGTGTGCACAAGTTATGTGATACCTCGTTATGATCCCACAGGACTTGGGAAATAAGAAAAGGTGAATATATAGGGGTTTGCCTATGTTAAAATCCTGTGGAAGTCAGTGAAGTCATGGGGATTCTCACTGAGGTTTGAAAGGACTGTAAAAATTACCCATTTGAACAATGAACATAAACAGTATCTGTGTCATTAGCAGACATTGAATTAACACACTGCAAAATGTCAATGGCAGGCACTTAGTTGTTGAGTTTTCCCTATGCTTTTTACCCTCTGTTCTTCAACATTGTGTTTTCACCTAGAAGAAGTAAATTTTCATGATCAGAAAATGTAGTCAATGTTATAAATAACATCTGTTGAGAAAGCCAATATTACCAGGGTGACACTGGTAAATCATAGAGAAAATGAGGTTCTCTCTGATGTTTATCACAGTGCTGATAATGGAGTGAGACCTCAGGTAGTGTCCGGGACCACGGGGCGGACCGGCCATACTCTGTAGCCTCCCGCGCATGAATGCTGCAGGGGTGCGCCGCTTGGGATGGCGCCTAGCGGAGCCTTTCATGCATGAGCCCTGGCCACACTTTGCAGCCTCCAGTTTAGGAGCATCATCATGTTTGCACAAAAATGGCGCTTGGTGGATGTAGGTGGGTGTGGTTTAAGGCGTGTGCATATTTGCTCTGATAGGTGGTTCCTAGTTTCCGTGCTTGTGATCAGTGCATGCTTCCCTTGCATTCCTATGGGGTTGGAAGCGCGTGTGCATCTGACCTTTTACACGATTGGCTTATGAGTAGCTCCTTCCTGTTTCTGTGTAGCATAAATACCCCCTTGTTTTTGCAATAAAACGAGACTTGATCAGACGCCTGTCTTGTCTCCATTTCTCGTGTCTCTTGTCCTCTCAATTCCCACTCCCCCCCTTAGGGCCTGCGTTGACAAATCCTAGATCTGCGCTGACAAAGCCCGCAGATCGGGACAAGTGGCGCCCAACGTGGGGCTCGAAGTACGGGGGACTCTGTGAGGAAGCGGTGCCAGGAGCCGGCGACCAGATAAAGAAGTGTGAATTGCCTCTCAGCTGCTGTGGGAACCTGCCGCGCCGAGATTGAGGTAAGTTAGGCACCAAAATGGGGACAAGCATAATATATTTGTAAAATAGTAGAGAAAGGCTTTAAAGACAGAGTAAAGGTAAAATGGGACAGGAATTAAGTCAACATGATGTATATGTAAAGCAATTAGGAAAGGCTTTAAAGACATGAGGAGTAAAGGTAAAGAGTCAAGATTTATTTAAATTTTTTGATTTTGTTAAAGATATCTGCCCCTGGTTCCCACAAGAGGGGACTATTAATTTAGGCAGATGGAAGCGAGTAGGAGATGCGCTGCGGGATTATGATGATGCTTTTGGACCAGAGAAAGTTCCCGTGACTGCTTTTAGTTACTGGAATTTAGTTAAGGAACTCATAGATACTAGAAATAGGCCTCAAGAAATAGTAACTGCTATTGCTCATACAGAGGAAATCTTAAAGACTAGTTCTCAAGCTGATCTTAGGAAGCCCCCCTTAGAAGCAGAGACGGATTTAATATCTTTAGAAAGTGATGATGAGGAGCCTGCTGCCACTCTTGTTAAGAAACAGCAAGAAGTTAAGGGGGAACCCCCTAAGGCAGAATTAAAGGGAGAGGTTCCAAAAATATATCCCAGGCTGCATATAGAGGGTGAGGATCAGAGTAAGCGTGGTTCTGGCCCTTTAGAGGTTGATTGGGATGACTTAGCAGAAGAGGCTACTAAATGCCACAAGTTGGATCAGTCTCCACCATTTTCATGCCCTCCCCCCCTACAAAATGGCCTCTGCACCCACGGTCATGGCAGCCATGGGTAAGAGAGAGGATATCAATCCTAGAGAGGAATTGAAGAATAAGATTGCCTTGTTAGAAGAGCAAATAAAGCTTGAAGAACTACATCAGTCACTAATCACCAAATTGCAAAAATTGAGAACTGGAAATGAGCGGGTTGATGACGTAGCGAAAGAAAGTCCTACCGCACGTCAACACCAGCAGCCTGGCAAACATGTCCCTAAAGGCAAAGCAGCTGCTTACCTAGAAGAAAGGGATTATGACTGTAAAGTCGCCTTTCCAGTCACGGAGACCACAGACAATCAGGGAACAGCATGGAGGCATCACAGTGGTTTTGACTTTGCCGTTATTAAAGAATTGAAAACTGCAGTTTCCCAATATGGGGCCACTGCACCTTATACCCTTGCCATGTTAGAATCTGTGACAGAGAGTTGGCTTACACCTGGAGACTGGAATACTTTAGTCAGAGCAGTTCTCACAGGGGGTGATCATTTGTTATGGAAATCAGAGTACTTCGAGGCATGTAGGGAAACAGCACAGAAGAATTTCCAGGCAGGAAACGGGTGGACTCTCGATATGCTGACAGGATCTGGTCGCTATGATAATAGTAATGCACAAATGCAATATGATCCTGGATTGTTTGCACAGATTCAGACAGCCGCCACTAAAGCTTGGAGAAAACTCCCAATGAAGGGGGATTTAGGAGCCTCACTTACAGGGGTAAAACAAGGGTCAGACGAGCCATTTGCAGACTTTGTGCACAGACTTATTACAACAGCAGGCAGGATTTTTGGAAATGCTGATGCAGGACTGGATTACGTAAAACAGTTGGCTTATGAAAATGCCAATGCAGCCTGTCAAGCTGCAATTAGACCCTATAGAAAGAAGACTGACTTGACAGGATATATACATCTCTGTGCAGATATTGGGCCCTCTTATCAACAGGGCCTAGCCATGGCAGCAGCATTTAGTGGAAAAACGGTCAAGGGTTTCCTAGCCGAACGTGACAGAAACAAAAGGGGATGTTTTAGATGTGGGAATCCTGGACATTTTGCTCGAAATTGTTATAAAACGGGCTCAAATAATGCTTCAAGAGCTGAAGAGAATGCCCCTGGCCTCTGCCCTAGATGCAAAAGAGGAAGACATTGGGTGAATCAATGTAGGTCTAAGACTGATATCCAGGGAAATCCTCTAGCACCCCAACAGGGAAACGAGAAGTGGGGCCAGCCCCAGGCCCCGAGACAAGCATATGGGGCAGTCAGTTTTGTTCCAACTCAGAACAACAGCAACCCCTTTTGGGACTTAGTAGAGCAACCCCAGGCAGCGCAGGATTGGACCTCTGTGCCGCCACCCACACAATACTGACTCCAGAAATGGGACCTCAAGCTTTGCCTACAGGGGTCCATGGTCCCCTCCCTCCTAAAACTTTTGGGTTACTCCTAGGGCATAGCAGTGTCATTGTGAAGGGTCTCCAGGTTTTCCCAGGAGTTATTGATAACGATTATACAGGAGAAATTAAGATTATGGCCCAAGCCAATGGGAATATTACAACTATTGAGCAAGGAGAGAGAATAGCTCAATTGATACTAATACCTTTGGTTATGACTGACCATCCTGTGCAATCAAAAGAAACAGGAGCCAAGGGTTTTGGATCCTCGAATGCATATTGGGTACAACAGATCACCAATAATAAGCCTTCGTTGACCCTCTGGTTAGATGGAAAATTATTCACTGGGCTAATAGATACAGGAGCTGATGTAACCATAGTCAGAAAAGAGGATTGGCCGTCTAGTTGGCCTACTTCAGAAACAATGACAAATTTGAGAGGCATTGGGCTAAGTACCAATCCCAGTCAAAGTTCCAAGTATCTTATTTGGAAAGATAAAGAAAATAATTCTGAAATGATCAAACCGTTTGTTATTGCTCGCCTACTTGTAAATTTATGGGGTCGAGATTTGTTGTCACAAATGAAAATGATTATGTGTAGCCCAAATGATATAGTTACAGCACAAATGTTGGCACAAGGATATACCCCTGGAAAAGGTCTAGGAAAGAGAGAGGATGGGATAGTGGAACCTGTCCAACCTGCAGTGGCTGTCCCTAGAGGTTACTTTAAAATTATCTTAGATCTTAAAGATTGTTTCTTTACCATTCCACTACATCCTGATGATCAGGAACGGTTTGCATTTAGTTTACCCTCCATAAATTTTCGAGAGCCTATGAGACGCTATCAATGGAAAGTGTTGCCTCAAGGCATGGCTAATAGTCCAACATTGTGTCAGAAGTTTGTGGCGACAGCGCTACAGCCTATACGAGAAGCCTGGAAGCAGATGTACATAATCCACTATATGGATGATATCCTAATAGCAGGACGTATAGGAGCAGAAGTTTTGCAATGCTTCCATCAGCTCAAAAGTAGTTTAAATGCTGCTGGACTACAAATAGCACCAGAAAAGGTACAATTAAAAGACCCCTATACCTATTTAGGTTTTGAATTGCAGGGACCAAAAGTTATTAATCAAAAAGCAACCATTCGCAAAGACTAACTATGAACGCTCAATGATTTTCAAAAGCTCTTAGGAGATATAAACTGGTTTCGTCCATATTTAAAAACACCTACTGGAAACTTGAAGCCTTTATTTGACATATTAAAAAGAGACCCAAATCCAAAATCTCCGCGATCTTTAACTCCAGAGGCTCTAGATGCCCTTGCTGAGGTAGAGACAGCAATTGCCAAGCAATTTGTGACTTATATAGATTACCACAAGCCTTTAACCTTTATAGCCTTTAATACAAAGGTAACGCCTACGGGCCTTTTTTGGCAAGATAATCCTATCATGTGGGTTCATCTCCACTCTTCCCCTAAGAGAATCTTAGTACCTTATTATGATACTCTTTCTGATTTAATTATCATGGGAAGAGAACAGAGTAGGAAGTATTTTGGGCTTGAACCGTCGAAGATAATTCAACCTTATACCCGAGATCAAGTTACTTGGCTCCTACAGAACAGTGATTCTTTGCTTCTTGCACTGGCTTCTTTTGCAGGAGATCTAGATAATCATTATCCACCTGATAAGTTTGTTCAGTTTAGTAGATTACATGCCTTTGTTTTTCCACGTGTTGTTAGCACAGAACCATTAGATAACGCCTTAGTAGTGTTTACTGATGGATCCTCTTCAGACATCGCTGCTTATACTTATAATGATACAGTGGTAAAGTTTGAAACTAAATATAGTTCAGCACAATTGGTCGAATTACAGGCTATAATTGCTGTTTTGTGTGCCTTCCCGAACCAACCTGTCAATATATACACTGATAGTGCTTATGTAGCTCATTCGGTGCCTCTTTTGGAGACAGTTGCCCAGATCAAATCAATATCAGAAGCTGCCATGTTATTCTTACAATGCCAACAAACCATTCAACGTAGGTCACATCCTTTCTTTTTCGGTCATGTCAGAGCTCATTCTGGTCTTCCAGGACCATTGGCCAACGGTAATGCCATAGCTGACATGGCTACCAAACTGGCAGCAACTGTAACTGTAGACAATTTACAACAAGCGCAATGTGCTCATGCTTTACATCATTGTAATGCTCAAACTTTAAGACTTCTATACAAAATTACCAGAGAACAAGCTCGCCAGATTGTTAAGAGTTGTACTACCTGTGTCCAACATTTGCCTACACCTCACTTGGGAGTAAACCCAAGAGGACTCCTACCTAATGTGTTATGGCAGATGGAGGTTACCTATTATAATGACTTTGGTACTATGAAATATATTCATGTCTGTATTGATACGTACAGTGGCTTTCTTATGGGCTCACTTCAGTCAGGAGAAGCCGCTAAACATGTTAAGGCACACCTTTTACATTGCTTTACCCTTGCAGGCATACCCACACAAATCAAAACGGATAATGGCCCTGGATATACTTCGAAAGCTTTTCAAGATTTCTGTAATGATTTACGCATTAAACATACCACAGACATCCCCTATAATCCTCAAGGCCAAGGCATAGTAGAGCGTGCTCATTTATCCATTAAAATTACCATTGAAAAAATAAAAAAGGGGGATTGGTACCCTACGAAGGGTACCCCAAGAAATATACTAAACAATACCCTCTTTATTTTAAATTTTCTAAATTTGGATGCCCAAGGAAAATCTGCGGCTGATCGATTCTGGCATTCAACAACAAATAAAAATTTTGCCATGGTCAGGTGGAAGGATCCTCTTGACAATTCCTGGCATGGTCCAGATCCAGTGTCAACCTGGGGACGAGGATCAGTCTGCGTGTTTGCGCGTGAATATGATGCCGCACAATGGCTGCCTGAACGTCTTGTGAGACAAGTAGAGAATTAATAAACCAGGGAAGAAGTGTCTCCCTGAGAAGCTTTCTCTTCTCTTTTCTACAGGATGCTTGCTGTCAAGGTGTTGGCCTAATTCCTGATGCTGTATAAGCGACTGACAGAAACAGAAGCGGGTTTTGGCGATCCGTCGGTCGCCCGTAAGCTGTTGCAACGAAGGTATGGACGACCCTGTCAGTGCTGGGGAGGATATAGCCTTCCTAAGTTGGATCAATATGTCACCACTGTGAACTGTGGGGGTCATATAGCATACCTACAATTTGATAACTGATGGGTATGCAACACCAGTCCTAGGGTAGAAACAACTCATCCAGGCCTCTTGTGTGACCAATGCAAACAGGTGCATAATGCGGTACATAGCTCCTGCTACTTTCAATACAAACTGTGCCGGTTTGGCAGTGAAACTGTTTTTAGTGCTACTCTAACGCACGGCCCCATTAAAGATATAAAGGGCCCGGGAGGGTTAGTTATAGCAGGATGTCCTGGCACATGGAGAGATCGAGTATGCTGGCGAATGAAAGCCCCCATACATGTGTCAGATGGGGGAGGACCACAAGACTTGTACAGGGAAGAAGTGATAAAGGGTCAGATAAAGAGGCTCCGACAGGAGCTTCCGCCTGAACTGAAATATCACCCTATGGCACTACCAAAAGTGAGAAGTGAATTACAACTTGACCCACAAACTTTAGATATTTTGAATGCTACCTATAGATTGCTTAACGATACCCAACCAGATATAGCTAAGGACTGCTGGCTCTGTTTGCGTCAGAGTGCCCCTCGTCCTGTTGCTGTGCCCTATTTCAGCCAAACTAATCTAAGTTTCTATACTAATCACTCGACATGCACACCTACCCTTCCTATTACTGTATCCCTGATGCTAAATACTGATAATTGTACGTCTGTTGCTAAGGAAGGAAAAAATGATGGTTATGATATGGATGTGGGAATCGAAGGAAACAAATGCACCACAGTAGCAAACATCACCAACGCCTTGTGCGCAGTTAATGGTGCAGCCTTTGTGTGCGGGAATAGCCTTGTGTATACCTATTTGCATCACAATTGGACAGGACAATGTTTATTAACCTATCTCCTTCCAGATCTAGAGATAATCATGGGAGATCAGGAAGTTCCTATCCCTAGTATTGATCATTTTATAAATAGGCCAAAAAGAGCGGTACTGTTTGTCCCTCTGTTGGCAGTTTTAGGTATTACCACTGCGGTGGCCACGGGGTCAGCAGGTATGGGCATCTCTCTTACTCAATATACCAAGCTGTCCCAACAATTAATTTCCGATGTGCAAGCAATATTGGAAACTATACAAGATATCCAGGACCAGGTTGACTCCCTAGCGGAGGTGGTACTGCAAAACAGAAGGGGTCTAGATCTACTAACTGCAGAGCAGGGAGGTATCTGTTTGGCTTTACAGGAGAAATGCTGTTTCTATGTCAACAAGTCTGGCATAGTCAGAGACAAGGTGAAGCAACTACAGGAAGAACTTGAACAACGAAGACGGGACCTTGTTGCCAACCCCTTCCTGACGGGGTTAAATGGACTATTGCCTTACCTAATGCCCCTACTTGGACCTTTAATCACTTTGCTCCTTGTATTGGCTTTTGGCCCCATGCTGTTTAATAGACTCATTGCATTCATCAAGCGGCAGATTGAAGCTATTCTGGCTAAACCAATCCAGGTCCACTATCATCGCCTTGAGATGGCAGAACAAGGTGACACTTAATCTCTGTTAACAGAGATTAGTCACCTCCCCCTGTGAGTTGAACTGGTCAGCCAGAGACGGGTAAGAGGACATCATTACAGAGCAAACCTAAGACAGGAGGGCCGCCATAGCTGCTGCCTGATTCTATGACAGGTAATGCCTGTATAATGCTATGTCCTAACCTAAGACAGGCGCAGTTCCCGAGGGGTTCCTCTTGGCTTTGATAAAAAAGGGGGACCTGTCCGGGACGGCGGGGCGGACCGGCCATACTCTGTAGCCTCCCGCGCATGAATGCTGCGGGGGTGCGCCGCTTGGGATGGCGCCTAGCCCTAGCGGAGTCTTTCACGCATGAGCCCTGGCCACACTTTGCAGCCTCCAGTTTAGGAGCATCGTCATGTTTGCACAAAAATGGCGCTTGGTGGATGTAGGTGTGTGTGGTTTAAGGCGTGTGCATATTTGCTCTGATAGGTGGTTCCTAGTTTCCGTGCTTGTGATCAGTGTATGCTTCCCTTGCATTCCTATGGGGTCGGAAGCGCGTGTGCATCTGACCTTTTACACGATTGGCTTATGAGTAGCTCCTTCCTGTTTCTGTGTAGCATAAATACCCCCTTGTTTTTGCAATAAAACGAGACTTGATCAGACGCCTGTCTTGTCTCCATTTCTCGTGTCTCTTGTCCTCTCAATTCCCACTCCCCCCCTTTAGGGCCTGCGTTGACAAATCCTAGGTCTGCGCTGACAAAGCCCGCGGGTCGGGACAAGGTAGTGTGTGACAGAGTGACAGGTCAAATGTATCCAGTCTATCTAAAGAATAAAAGAAAATCTCAGAGACACTGAGATGATGAGATAGTATGAAAAAAATAGCATAGTTCTATTTTTAGTTTTTTGAAACCTCTCCATACTGTGTTCCACAGCGGCTATACCAATTTCCATTCTCACCAGTAGCATATGAGGGTTCTCTTTTCTCCACATCTTCACCAATATTTGTTATTTGTGCTCTTTTTGATGATAGCGATTCTGATAGGTGTGAAGTGATATCATTGTGGTTTTGATTTGCATTTTCTCCGGGCTTCATAAAAGGGTAATTTGCTAAACCAATCCAGGTCCACTATCATCGCCTTGAGATGGCAGAACAAGGTGACACTTAATCTCTGTTAACAGAGATTAGTCACCTCCCCCTGTGAGTTGAACTGGTCAGCCAGAGACGGGTAAGAGGACATCATTACAGAGCAAACCTAAGACAGGAGGGCCGCCATAGCTGCTGCCTGATTCTATGACAGGTAATGCCTGTATAATGCTATGTCCTAACCTAAGACAGGCGCAGTTCCCGAGGGGTTCCTCTTGGCTTTGATAAAAAAGGGGGACCTGTCCGGGACCGCGGGGCGGACCGGCCATACTCTGTAGCCTCCCGCGCATGAATGCTGCGGGGGTGCGCCGCTTGGGATGGCGCCTAGCCCTAGCGGAGTCTTTCACGCATGAGCCCTGGCCACACTTTGCAGCCTCCAGTTTAGGAGCATCGTCATGTTTGCACAAAAATGGCGCTTGGTGGATGTAGGTGTGTGTGGTTTAAGGCGTGTGCATATTTGCTCTGATAGGTGGTTCCTAGTTTCCGTGCTTGTGATCAGTGTATGCTTCCCTTGCATTCCTATGGGGTCGGAAGCGCGTGTGCATCTGACCTTTTACACGATTGGCTTATGAGTAGCTCCTTCCTGTTTCTGTGTAGCATAAATACCCCCTTGTTTTTGCAATAAAACGAGACTTGATCAGACGCCTGTCTTGTCTCCATTTCTCGTGTCTCTTGTCCTCTCAATTCCCACTCCCCCCCTTTAGGGCCTGCGTTGACAAATCCTAGGTCTGCGCTGACAAAGCCCGCGGGTCGGGACAAGGTAGTGTGTGACAGAGTGACAGGTCAAATGTATCCAGTCTATCTAAAGAATAAAAGAAAATCTCAGAGACACTGAGATGATGAGATAGTATGAAAAAAATAGCATAGTTCTATTTTTAGTTTTTTGAAACCTCTCCATACTGTGTTCCACAGCGGCTATACCAATTTCCATTCTCACCAGTAGCATATGAGGGTTCTCTTTTCTCCACATCTTCACCAATATTTGTTATTTGTGCTCTTTTTGATGATAGCGATTCTGATAGGTGTGAAGTGATATCATTGTGGTTTTGATTTGCACTTTTCTGATATTAATGTTGTTGAGCATCTTTTCATGTGTTTGTTGGAGGTCTGTATTTCATCTTTGAAAAACTGGTTAAATCTTCCACCATTTTAAAATTAGGTTGTATATTTTGTGATGTTGAGTTGTACAAGCTATATATCTGTTGGATATTAACCCCTTATTGGACATATTATTTGCAAATATTTTCTCACAATGTGTAGGTTGTCTTTATGCTTTGTGGATATTTTCCTTTGCTATTGAAAATCTTTTAAATTTAATTAGATTCCATTTGCTTATTTTTGCTTATATTTAGGAGATAGATTCAAAAATATTGCTACAATTTATGTCAAAGTATATTATGCATATGTTTTCTCCTAGGAATTTTATGGTTTCCAGTCTTACATTTAAGTCCTTAAGTTTTTTTTACTTTATTTTTGAATATGGTGCTAGAGAATATTTTAATTTCACCTGGCTTACCAAGTATTAATACAAAAACATTCTACTTCTATAAAAGGTTTCTCATGAAATAAACAGTAGAGCTTAATTACAGAAGTTACAAAGTCTGTATAGGTTTTCTATTTACTATACAAGTTTCACAGACCCTGAAGGATTACAATATGTTGAAGATAAATATTACAGTAGCTGTTTGCTACCTTGCATAATTCTATTGGGGAAAAAATATTTCCATGTTAGAGGCAAATGCTGAAGTGTTTTGGGTGAATTTAAACATTGTTAGGCTTTCCTTTTCAAATGCTCCAGAGACAGAATAGGAGGAACATAATGCAGATCTATAATTAGTGAAGCTGGGAGATTATTATAAATACTATTACAGTTGTTCATTTCATATTTTCATAATAAAAGTTAAATTATAGAACAGATAAATTATATTTTCAAAAGACCAAAGAAAACCTGAAAGGAATGATATTTTTCTACTTTAAACTTAAATAGTATACTTCACTTGACTTCTGTTCTCAGAGATAAGTGTTTTTCAGAGGAAAGGTAAGAGGTGCCGCAATAGAGGGGAAAAAAAGTTACATTGAAGGAACTGATACACTTTATAGAAAAACAGATATTAAAAAGGCAATAAGAGATACTTTATAAAGACAGTCATTTAAAAAATTGATATGGAGTGGTTATATTAAAATGTGAGCCTACTTTTTAAATTTATGTTTTGTTCATTTAGCTCCCATATTGGCACTTTGGTTGCAACTCTGGTTCATATCAAAGTAAAAATAAGTAAAAAAAAGGACTTTCTACAAATCAAATATAATCTGATGCTTCGATGCTTAGAGAACCACTGTTAATTCTCCCAAAGAAGAGCTAACACTGGATATGGAGGAGGGACAGGAGATACAGAGAAGTTTCTGAGATGAGAGAGTAGGGTATGGACAGAGTAGAGTTTTCAAAGTGAGAAGAAGCTGATGACAGAGGGGTAATAAGATGCTCTTAGTAGTAGAAAATGTCCTCCAGTCTGTCACTGGACAATATACTGTCAATATTCCAGAGGGCCTGTGAACTCCTACAGAAAGAGAAGTTGAATTCTTTCTTTGAATTTGGGGTCAGAAAGGAAACTTCTGAACTTAGTGGAGTTTGACAGAAGCAAGAGGGCAGTTACCTTGCAGTCCAGCGTCTGTAACCAAATATCCATAGTTACATAAGCAGTTCTTCCAAATCAGCATTGCTGTCTTTTATTAAAATGTCTGAAAATGGATGACTGCATGTTCAGTGTTTTCATCTAAAGCAATGTAAAGAATGCCTTTTAATTAGTAAATGCTTATATGACCTTTATTAATTTTGTATTTATATACATTAAAATATAGAATACTAAAGTGAACATATTAACAGATATATATGTATGCATAGGTGTGTGTACACACACAAACAGATACATATGTATGTGTGTGCATTTGTACACACACATACAAACATACATACACAACACACACACATACACACACACAGTGTTTAACAGCTACACTTATCAAGATATATCCTCAGCCTCAGAAGTTTCCTCATTTCCTCTTCCTACCAGTCTCCTTTGTTCTGATTCTGTCACTGTTTATTAGTGACTTGTTATTGAAATTTATGTAAATTTGAACCATGCAAGATAGTTTCATTTTATATGCTTTCTTTTGGCCAACATACTTAAGATTCAGGTAGACTATTGTGTGTATAAGTGCATTTTCAGAAGTTTGGTATAACATTATATACATATACAAGATTTGTCCATTTGCTCTTATTTTCACAGAGAGATATTTGGGTTGTTTCTTTTTGGGCGGGGGTTGGGTTGGGGAGAGAGCAGGCCGGGCGGGCCACTTCTATTGGTCTTTCGTTTCTCTATGTTCATCCGTCTTTGTTCTTTGGCTCCTGTGGGCCTCCCATCGTTGTGGCGTTTGTCGTCGCAGAGCACCGGCTCTGGGCGCATGCGCTCCAGAGCTCCGGCTCAGCAATTGGACACATCAGTCCAGCGGCTCCAGCTGGATCTTCCCGGCCAGGGATCGAAGGTCTCAGCGGCCCCCAGAGGGAAGTTTCTGAGATGAGAGAGTAGGGTATGGACAGAGTAGAGTTTTCAAAGTGAGAAGAAGCTGATGACAGAGGGGTAATAAGATGCTCTTAGTAGTAGAAAATGTCCTCCAGTCTGTCACTGGACAATATACTGTCAATATTCCAGAGGGCCTGTGAACTCCTACAGAAAGAGAAGTTGAATTCTTTCTTTGAATTTGGGGTCAGAAAGGAAACTTCTGAACTTAGTGGAGTTTGACAGAAGCAAGAGGGCAGTTACCTTGCAGTCCAGCGTCTGTAACCAAATATCCATAGTTACATAAGCAGTTCTTCCAAATCAGCATTGCTGTCTTTTATTAAAATGTCTGAAAATGGATGACTGCATGTTCAGTGTTTTCATCTAAAGCAATGTAAAGAATGCCTTTTAATTAGTAAATGCTTATATGACCTTTATTAATTTTGTATTTATATACATTAAAATATAGAATACTAAAGTGAACATATTAACAGATATATATGTATGCATAGGTGTGTGTACACACACAAACAGATACATATGTATGTGTGTGCATTTGTACACACACATACAAACATACATACACAACACACACACATACACACACACACAGTGTTTAACAGCTACACTTATCAAGATATATCCTCAGCCTCAGAAGTTTCCTCATTTCCTCTTCCTACCAGTCTCCTTTGTTCTGATTCTGTCACTGTTTATTAGTGACTTGTTATTGAAATTTATGTAAATTTGAACCATGCAAGATAGTTTCATTTTATATGCTTTCTTTTGGCCAACATACTTAAGATTCAGGTAGACTATTGTGTGTATAAGTGCATTTTCAGAAGTTTGGTATAACATTATATACATATACAAGATTTGTCCATTTGCTCTTATTTTCACAGAGAGATATTTGGGTTGTTTCTTTTTGGGGGGGGGGGGGGTGGGGAGAGAGCAGGCCGGGCGGGCCACTTCTATTGGTCTTTCGTTTCTCTATGTTCATCCGTCTTTGTTCTTTGGCTCCTGTGGGCCTCCCATCGTTGTGGCGTTTGTCGTCGCAGAGCACCGGCTCTGGGCGCATGCGCTCCAGAGCTCCGGCTCAGCAATTGGACACATCAGTCCAGCGGCTCCGCAGCACGTGGGATCTTCCCAGGCCAGGGATCGAACTGGCGCCCCTTGCACTGCAAGGCGGTGTCCTTACCCACTGGACCACCAGGGGAAGCCCTGGGTTGTTTCTTATTTTAGTTTTTTTTCTTTTTTTACTACAAATTGCTGTTGATAGTTTGGTACAATTAGGAGGAAAGCTGCTTTGAGCAATTGAATGCCTTTTATGACCAAATGTGTAAATTAAGAAAATATACTTATTTAATTTTTACTCTTTCTTTCTTTCTTTCTTTTTTTATTTATTTATGTATGTTTTGGGGGGGCGGGTTGGGGATGGAGAGGGGCGGGTGGGCCACTTCTATTGGTCTTTCATTTATCTATTTTCATCCATCTTTGTTCTTTGGCCTGTGTGGGCCTCCAATCGCAGTGCCCTTCGTTGTTGCAGAGCACCGGCTCTGGGCGCATGCGCTCCAGAGCTCTGGCTCAGTAATTGGACACATCGGTTCAGCCGGTCCGCGGCACGTGGGATCTTCCCAGGCCAGGGCTCGAACCGGCGCCCCTTGCACTGCAAGGCGGTGTCCTTACCCACTGGACCAGCAGGGAAGCCCCAGATTTATTTATTTTTATTTTTGTCTGTGCTGGGTTGTCATTGTTGCACACAGACTCTATTTGCCACAAACGGGCTACTCTCTAGGTACTCTGCATGGGCTTGTCTTTGCCATGGCTTCTCTTTTGTTGAACATGGATTCTAGGTTGCATGGGGCTCAGTAGTTGTGGCACACCAGCTTAGCTGTCCTATAGCATGTGGGATCTACCCTGACCAGGATTGAACCTGTGCCTCCTGCATTTGCTGGCAGATTCTTTTTTTTGTAAAGATTTATTTATTTATTTATTTGTTTATTTATTGGGGGGTAGGGTAGGGAGGGAGGGGAGCCCACGGGCTACTTCTATTGGTCTTTCATTTACCTATTTTCATCCATCTTTGAAAGGTGGTGTCCTTACCCACTGGACCACCAGGGAAGCCCCTGCAGGCAGATTCTTAACTGCTGGACCACCAGGGAAGTCCTCTAAATTTATTTTTTGACATGTAAGTATGAATGAAAGTATAGCTCATGGAATTGAGAAATGGTTAGTTTTAATCCAAGTTTTTTTTTTTTTTTTTTTTAAATAAATGTACAATCCTTCCTGCAAAGTATAACTTTCCACATTCATGGTAATATTTAAAGATACATTTAAGTATTGTACATGGAATATTTTTATCCATTATGGGATATGTGGTCATATTTCACCATGATTTTCATTTATCCTATGAATAATGATATCTAAATTGATTTTATAAATTTATAGCTCATTTGAAGATTCTGTTTAGTTAAGTGTAATTTCCAGAGTTGTGTATAATATTAAATTATGTGTATAATATTAAATTGTGTGTTTCCTTTCTTTCTTTGTTTGTGGTGTTTCATTACATATTGTGGATATTAATCTTTATTCATGTATAAATTTGACATATCTTCTTCCAGTCTGTGACTTGATGATTTGCTTCTGAGGATTGTATTTTGATAAATTCAAATTTATAATTTTAATGAAGCCCAATTTCCTAATTTTTATATCTAGTACTCTTTCTGACCTGCATAACATATTTTGGACTATACAATGTCACAAAAATATCTTCCATGTAAACTTCTATAATATCTATAGCTAAATTTTATATCTATATTCTTTATTGTTTTAACTTTATATTTGTATCTATGATGCATATAAAATTAATATTAGTATATTGTGTGTCAGTAGTCAGTTTTTATCCTGCCAAATTTATTAAACTTGATTGTTCTTTCTTTAAATGAATTGCATTGTCTCTTTTACCATAAATTAACTGAACATAGTTGACTGTACCTTTATTTTTTCCATTTGTCAATTTGCCTGTGTGTTCCCTAATTACACACTGTTACCAAAGCTTAAAGTAAACCGTAAAAAGTTGCAATTCCTCTAATACTGTTTCTGTTCTTCAGATTTACATTATGTATCCTAAGTCTATTGCCTTTCTATAAATTTTAGGCTTTTGCAGTCCTTAAATTTTAGACTAGGATATCAGTCCTTAAAGTATTTCACTCTTGGGAGAGGGAGAAATTATACAGTATCTTTAATATGTAAAAGACTCATTTTCTGTATTTTTCAGATTACAGTAGTGATTTTGTATTTCAGTTTCTTTTTTAAATAGTGCTTGATTGAAATATTACATAGATTATATTCTATATATTAATTTAAGTATAATATTAATAATATATAATATGGATCTCAATATGTAATTATTTAATCAATTAACAAGGTATTAGTTTCCAACTTTTATATTCAGTTGTTATCAGAAACATTTTGTAGTTTTAAGTTTAGAGATCATCTATGACTACTTTTTCATGTTTTTGTCATAGTATGTACTTTTAATGCTACTATAAATGGTATTTTCATATGTAATTCCTATTTTTCACTCATGTATAGTTAGAGAATTGGTTTTGTATGTTGACATTAGGTTTGAAGAGCTTGGGATATTTACATCTAGATTCTGATAGCTTATTTATAGAATTTTTAAAAGCCAAATCATGAAGACAGGTCTTACCATTTCTTTTCAATGTTTATGCTACTTTTCTCCTTGTGCTATTGAGTGAGAGTGATTTTCAATTACAGTATTTCATTCTAATCACAGAAGACATGTAATAATATTTTACTATGGACAAATATCTGTAATTTAAAAATATTTAATAAAATAAAATCTTTGCAATTAAATAAAATGGATGTAGCAATAGATATGATAGGTAAATGTAGATATAGATGCCCCTCATCTTTTTAAGGGGGTCTTCTCTCATAACTCAGTAAAGAATCCACCTGAAATTCAGGAGACTTGGGTCAGGAAGATCCGCTGAAGAAGGAAATGGCAACCCACTCCAGTATTCTTGCCTGGAGAATTCCATGGACAGAGGAGCCTGGTGGGCTACAGTCCATGTGGTTGCAAAGAGTTGGACACAGCTAAGCAACTAAACCATCACCATCTGATTAAATTAGTCTCTGTTACAAGCTCATTGAGAAGAGTTATCGTATATGGCTGATGAATTTATTAAAATATATTTCCATCATCTTATAAGAAATAATATGCCTCTCCCCTTTATCCTCTAAATGTGGTACATTACACTGGTTGATCTTCTAGCGGTAAATCCCTCTCACATTCCTAGAATTTGCTCTTGGACATAATTAATCATCTTTTTTACATGTTGTTAAACCCTATTTGTCACTACTTAAGGTTTTACATCTATGTCTATGAGAGTTAATGTGTACTTAATTATAATTTCTTATAAGGTCTTTTTAAATTTTTAGCATAAAAATTTTGTTGGTCTCATGAACTAAATTTTTGAATTAACTTCTTCACCAGAAGAATTTGTGTAAAATTAGTGTTATTTCTTCCTTGAATCTCTAAGTGAAACTGACTATCTTGCCTTTGAAGGGTTTGTTTTGTTTGAGCTGGGCATGATTTTTTGATTGTAGATTCACTGTCCTTCATAGGTACAGGAATATTAATCATTTTTTCTTCTAATGGTAGTTTTGGTAACTTGTGTAGAAAATTATCCATTTGCCATATTTGTGAATTTATGGTCATAAACATGTTTTTGCAATATCATCTTATGAATTTTAATATTGTTATATTCTATATTCCTGTACAATCTATCCTGATCTTCAGGAAATCATAGAAATATAATTAGAGCATAAATTGAAATAGTTATATAATTCATCATTCAAATCTCTCTGTATAACCAAAATGCCTATTTGATCGTACAATACACTCAGATGAACAGTGTTCCTAATTCGTTCATAGAAATTACCTGTTTACGTGCTTGATGCTGGAAGTATCTCAGGCACCATTTCACTTCAGCAATGCTTTCTACATAGCTAGTTCTAGCACATTTCAGATAAAAATAAAAAGTCATCATCTTTTATGTAAATGAGTTTGTGATTGGCTCTATCATAACATATTCTCTAAATATATTAAGGATATTTAAATACCCACAATTTGGCATATATACTTTTTTTTTTCTTTTTTGCCTCTAAGTCATAATTCATTTTTCATCCACCTTTATTCTTTTATCGTGTGTGGGCCTCCCACAGGAGTGGCCCCTCTGGTTGCTGAGCACTGGCTCTGGGCAAATGCGCTCCAGAGAGCCAGCTCACAACTGGACACACCAGCCCAACTGCTCCGTGGCACATGGGATCCTCCCTCGCCAGGGATTGAACCAGTGCCCCCTGCACTGCAAGGCGGACTGTTTACCCACTGGACCATCAGGAATGCCCTGGAATATACACTTTTAAGCTAATAGTAAACATCTACATTGCAGCAAAAATATAGGGCTTTAGTAAATGATTTTAAAGCCCAGAAAATTATGACATTATAGTATTTTCATTTAAATTACAGAAGGTTTCTAGTAAATTCAGGGTATGTCCCACAGAGTTCTTTGGATGTGGGAAACTTTGGAACTTGAGATAATAATAATAAAACAGTACTATTATCTAACATTTATTAAACTTTCAATATGCTATTTGCTAAACATTTTATATAAACCATCATATTTAATAAATTGGAATAGTTAGAGGCAGATGCTGTTAATATTCATTTTCTGTACATGAGGCAACAGATTTAAGCAAGTTCATTGGCTCATCTAAAACCTCTGAGCTAGTGAGTGCTGCTGTTGTGTGACAACAGAAACAGCAAGCACTGTGCCTGTCTCTGGTGGTCATAACTCTTGTGGACAAACAGAAGAGCTGGACAGGTGTTCGTTCAACACAGATGTATTGTTTAGCCAATTAATTCCTCGTAGTGGAAGAATTTATGATCTTTCTGTATCCATTCCCTCGGAGAAAGAAAGACTGAGTGAGCATTCAGTTAGCTGAAAAGAAATAGTGACCTCGTGCAGCTGATGAAGTGGAAGAAGCCCATTAGATTTAAAGATGATCAGTTAAACAGAATTCAGCAAAAGCACCTCTCCAGGCACAGGAAGTGTTAAGTTTGTCAATTGAGTTGGATGGATATGTTTCCCAACAGAAAAATGCACATATATTGAGTTTAGAAGGAAGGGAAACAAGTTCAGAGGTTTAGATGATTTAAAAAATATATATGCTAGATTGTTCAAGTTAATTATAGAGCTAGAGACTTCCTGCAATTTGATTTGAAAACAATTCTCCCAAAAGAAGATAATTGAGATCAGTAAGGACATTTCCTAGTCACTAGACCCTTTTGGAGATGTTTTCCAAACTACAGAAAAGACAGGAGTGGCCCTCTGGTTGCTGAGCACTGGCTCTGGGCAAATGCGCTCCAGAGAGCCAGCTCACAACTGGACACACCAGCCCAACTGCTCCGTGGCACATGGGATCCTCCCTCGCCAGGGATTGAACCAGTGCCCCCTGCACTGCAAGGCGGACTGTTTACCCACTGGACCATCAGGAATGCCCTGGAATATACACTTTTAAGCTAATAGTAAACATCTACATTGCAGCAAAAATATAGGGCTTTAGTAAATGATTTTAAAGCCCAGAAAATTATGACATTATAGTATTTTCATTTAAATTACAGAAGGTTTCTAGTAAATTCAGGGTATGTCCCACAGAGTTCTTTGGATGTGGGAAACTTTGGAACTTGAGATAATAATAATAAAACAGTACTATTATCTAACATTTATTAAACTTTCAATATGCTATTTGCTAAACATTTTATATAAACCATCATATTTAATAAATTGGAATAGTTAGAGGCAGATGCTGTTAATATTCATTTTCTGTACATGAGGCAACAGATTTAAGCAAGTTCATTGGCTCATCTAAAACCTCTGAGCTAGTGAGTGCTGCTGTTGTGTGACAACAGAAACAGCAAGCACTGTGCCTGTCTCTGGTGGTCATAACTCTTGTGGACAAACAGAAGAGCTGGACAGGTGTTCGTTCAACACAGATGTATTGTTTAGCCAATTAATTCCTCGTAGTGGAAGAATTTATGATCTTTCTGTATCCATTCCCTCGGAGAAAGAAAGACTGAGTGAGCATTCAGTTAGCTGAAAAGAAATAGTGACCTCGTGCAGCTGATGAAGTGGAAGAAGCCCATTAGATTTAAAGATGATCAGTTAAACAGAATTCAGCAAAAGCACCTCTCCAGGCACAGGAAGTGTTAAGTTTGTCAATTGAGTTGGATGGATATGTTTCCCAACAGAAAAATGCACATATATTGAGTTTAGAAGGAAGGGAAACAAGTTCAGAGGTTTAGATGATTTAAAAAATATATATGCTAGATTGTTCAAGTTAATTATAGAGCTAGAGACTTCCTGCAATTTGATTTGAAAACAATTCTCCCAAAAGAAGATAATTGAGATCAGTAAGGACATTTCCTAGTCACTAGACCCTTTTGGAGATGTTTTCCAAACTACAGAAAAGACAACCTTCACTCTTATTTTAGGTTACTTTTGAGCATGCAAATATCTTAAATAGGAAAAAATTAAACTGGCGCTCCTGAAATTGAAAATATTGAAAAAGAACTTTAAAATGACAAAACCAGAAACTCCCAATATAATGAATTCCTTCTTGTAAAACAGGGACATTTTGAGCATAGTATCAGGTGGAAAATGATGAACATTATATTGCCACAAATATTGGGTGATACTCTATATAGCATGGAGTCACAGAAAGTCTCCTATGAAATTAGGATCAAATCTTCCCTTGTGAAAAAACTCAAGTAATGAGTTTTGACTTCAAAATCACATTGGAATGAGAAGGTGAACTTTTAATGAAACTTTGATTATGTACATGCATATATTGTATTTGTATTTTGTGTGAAGATTTAATCAGAGATGTCTGAATAAAAGAACAGATGGAAGCTTTATTTAAATTTAGAGAGAATGAAACCAACATGCTGGGCTCAATAAAGCAATTTAAATAAGTTTTCTATCTTACATACATTTTATTTAATGATGTGTTCAGCTTAGGAATTCTAAAATAGAGGAAACACTAAGGATAAAACCACTGACTCTGTTTGTTTCTCATGTATGCATAAGCCTTAAAATGTGTGCTGAGAGGAAGGAAATTTTCACGGTGTTGTCCAAAGGATTTTAAGTTCCATTATTGTGAGATTAGATTTACCTTTTTTTTTTTTTTAAGTATAACCTGTCCCACAAAATATAAGTAAATCACTAATGAGTTCAGATAGAGGGAAGCAAAGATTCTAGTTCAATGCCAGGATGAGAATGTATTTTCAACAGGTCCTCCAATTGTCATGAGCTTCAGCTCATAAGTTTAAATGCCAGATTTCCTTTCAATTACTCTCCTTTGCAGTTTTTGCTATTGTTGTGTGTTCCACTCCCTGGTTTTGTAGCCAAAGTTAAACAAAAATTATTTTTGCTTTGCCTCACCTTTTAAGACATAAAGATACAAAATATAAAAAGTTTTTCTCTTTCATCTATTTTTTTTTATTGTAGTTCATATCCCCAAATGACATAATAGAAGTGCAAGAATCGAAAACACATAACTAAATAAATATAAAAAATCATTATTCGTCATTATTATTATTAATGGGCTACCCAGTGGCACTAGTGGTAAAGAAAGAATCTGCCTGCTAATGCAGGAGATGCAAAAGACATGGGTCCTATTCCTGGGTTGGGGAGAGCCATTGGAGTAGGAAATGGTAACACATTCCAGTATTCTTGCCTGGGAAACCCCATGGACAGAAGTGCCTGGAAGACTATAGTTCATGGAATTTCAAAGAGTCAGAAGTGACCGAACATGCACACATACATACATACTGTTTATCTAAGTTAAAAATGGAGAAGGAAATGGCAACCCACTCCAGTACACTTGCCAGGAGAATTCTATGGACAGAGGAGCCTGGCAGGCTACAGTCCACAGGGTTGCAAACAGCCAGATATGACTGACTGATTAACTTTCATTTTTCACTTGTCAAGTTAAAAAACAGTAGATAAGTATCTTTGATAATAGCAGAGTTTTAATATTAGATCAGCCTTTTCAGAGGAAACAATTATATGCTCTGAACTTGGAAAGAAGCGTTTGAACTAGAGAGTGACAACAGGCAGAAACTTGAAGGTATTTGACCCTTGATAAAAAAGAATGACACTGAGTGTGATCTAACTAATGTATGACATCTTTGGGGGGCACACTTATAGTCCATGCTGCTCAGTACATGTAGAACTTAAGCAGAAAACCTCAGGGTTTGACTTGAGGTGTCAGAAGATGAAAGACTTAGAAGTCAACCAGAGTGGCAGGGAGTTGAGAATAGAAATCCCATAAAGGGAGGAACTGTAACGGAAGGAGCCCCCATATATACATTCAGGCCCGGCTCAATTCCTTAGATTATACCTAAACTATGCATTCATAAGGGAAACTTCAAGGTTCTCAGTAAAATGTCACAGCAAATGGCTAAAGTAATGAACACTTAGAGCTGGTACATAATGAAGGTTTTGGCTTTTGAGTTGAATAGCTTATTTAATTGCTAAACAAAGAACAATACAATCAAGAGGAAGAGAAGAAGGCTTACCTGGTGGTCCAGTGGGTAAAGAGTCCACCTTGCAGTGCAAGGGGCACCGGTTCGATCCCCAGCCCAGGAAGATCCCATGTGCTGCAGAGCAGCTGGACCGGTGTGTCCAAATTATGAGCCAGCACTCGGGCTCATGTGCCCATAGCCGATGGGAGGTCCATACAGGCCAAAGAATAATGATGGATGAAAATAAATAAATTAAAAAAAGAAAAGAGGCCAAAATGTAAACAAAAATAGCAAGAGGAAGAGAAGAGAAACTAAAAAAGCAAACACTTCCAATATGCAAAGGGATGGGGGAAATCATGAATAATTAGTAGTTTAGAGACTACAAACCTGAGGTTCACTTTACGTGTATAGTGATCACATAAAAATATGATAATAAAATTGACTTAATGAGAAATCTATAAAATACAGAAAGGAAAAAAAATGGAACTCTAAATCCAAAATATACAATAATTGAAGTGAGGGTTTAGCAGATAGGCTTATCACACTTACAGAGAGCAGAAAAAAGCAGAAATTCAAGGCAGTTGTATTGAAATGCTTCAGTCTGAAGAATGTAAAGGGAAGAACCTGTGTGGCAACATGGCTTGAGATGTTGTAGTATGAGGCAGGATCAACGTGGGAGAGTGGACCAGTTAAGTCTGAGCAGGGTGATGAGGGTGCAGATTTATTTATTAAGGGGGTACAGAATGAGTCAGTCATATACATATGATAGAAAATGTCTCTGTGGAACCGCTGTCCAACAGGAGGCATTAAAGCCCAACTGAAGTGTGATGGGCATCCGTTTTAAAAGATGGCTGGCAAAGAATTAAGATGGATGAAAATAAATAAATGAAAGACCAATTAAAGAGACCAAAATTAAAAAAAAAAAAAAAAGACTGGTACAAGGTGTTGGAGCCTGAGTGGGTGGTTTAACCTGGGAAACAATCTAACATATGCTGTCAGAGCCCAGGTGGATATGGGAAACACCCTTCCTCAGTTGAAATCATTTATCTAAGACAGTGAAACTCAAAAAACTCAAATTTTGTTTTGACCATACTCTGTGAATCAAGCTTGATTAGTGTCTTGGTTGCATATATCCAGATCACCAAACCTCTGTATACTAAAGAAATAAGGAAGATCTGTTTCAGAGAATAACTTTCTTTGGGTAACAAAGGAAAAAGCCAGGATTAGGATTTATTTCTCTTCAATTATAGTATAATGGCCTTTTCACTACTATACACCATGCTTTAACATTAGCCCTCTAGTTACTAATTATAAAATAACTCAGTGCTAATAAACTTTAAAAATTTAATTTTTTTAAATTTAAACATTTTTAAAAATTTATCTTGTATATGTCAACTTCTTGTTTTCAGCTCTGAGACCTCTCAGTTGCCCATTGGAGATCCGAATAAAAACTTTCTTTAGTATGATGCTTTATCAACACAAAGGACTTTTCATGCATTGCGAAACTTAATGAAAATTAATATAGACTAGTTACATTTGCATTGCATTTTTATTAGAGAAATGAATGCTCAATTTAAGTAGAAGAGTTTAGAAAATATATATTTCATGACATGAATTCAAGAATATTCAGCCACTGGAGAGGATGTTTTCAGCAGTTTTCTAGATTAGACTGTTCAAAATATGAGTAAAAATGGATTCTGAAGTCACAGAAGTTTTAAAATTCGGTTATTCAAATGCTTCAGTCTGAAGAATGTAAAGGGAAGAACCTGTGTGGCAACATGGCTTGAGATGTTGTAGTATGAGGCAGGATCAACGTGGGAGAGTGGACCAGTTAAGTCTGAGCAGGGTGATGAGGGTGCAGATTTATTTATTAAGGGGGTACAGAATGAGTCAGTCATATACATATGATAGAAAATGTCTCTGTGGAACCGCTGTCCAACAGGAGGCATTAAAGCCCAACTGAAGTGTGATGGGCATCCGTTTTAAAAGATGGCTGGCAAAGAATTAAGATGGATGAAAATAAATAAATGAAAGACCAATTAAAGAGACCAAAATTAAAAAAAAAAAAAAAAGACTGGTACAAGGTGTTGGAGCCTGAGTGGGTGGTTTAACCTGGGAAACAATCTAACATATGCTGTCAGAGCCCAGGTGGATATGGGAAACACCCTTCCTCAGTTGAAATCATTTATCTAAGACAGTGAAACTCAAAAAACTCAAATTTTGTTTTGACCATACTCTGTGAATCAAGCTTGATTAGTGTCTTGGTTGCATATATCCAGATCACCAAACCTCTGTATACTAAAGAAATAAGGAAGATCTGTTTCAGAGAATAACTTTCTTTGGGTAACAAAGGAAAAAGCCAGGATTAGGATTTATTTCTCTTCAATTATAGTATAATGGCCTTTTCACTACTATACACCATGCTTTAACATTAGCCCTCTAGTTACTAATTATAAAATAACTCAGTGCTAATAAACTTTAAAAATTTAATTTTTTTTTAAATTTAAACATTTTTAAAAATTTATCTTGTATATGTCAACTTCTTGTTTTCAGCTCTGAGACCTCTCAGTTGCCCATTGGAGATCCGAATAAAAACTTTCTTTAGTATGATGCTTTATCAACACAAAGGACTTTTCATGCATTGCGAAACTTAATGAAAATTAATATAGACTAGTTACATTTGCATTGCATTTTTATTAGAGAAATGAATGCTCAATTTAAGTAGAAGAGTTTAGAAAATATATATTTCATGACATGAATTCAAGAATATTCAGCCACTGGAGAGGATGTTTTCAGCAGTTTTCTAGATTAGACTGTTCAAAATATGAGTACTACAGAAGTAAAAATATGGATTCTGAAGTCACAATGCTTATGGACAATTTTGAAATACTAATTTACTATCTGAAATAGGTTTGGGTTGAAACTTAAATTACTGATTATTCCTTCAGTGAATTTCTCAAAAGAATTAAGAACAGGATTTTAGATACTTTGACAGTGCCTTGAGAGGGATATTTCGGGGTAGGATCTTCTGTTACTTGAAAAGAGGCAGCAATTCTAAATATTTTTTCCCTAGAGATTCATTTGATAGTGCTCCTCATCTACTTTTATAATATCTGGCTGTATTCCCATCTTTATACACAATTCACAAGTTTCCTGTCTTATTCCCTCCAAATGATTTTTCTCTCCAGATTATTTCATGGTTGATCAGTTTCAGTTATGTTTATATATCCATATACTGGACAGCTGAATTCAGACCAGTAAAAGTGGACAATTTTGCTACTCACCTTTTAACATGCATCTGCCATGTATTCAAGATTCCATCCTACTTTTAAACTATTCTAAGTTTCTCCATATGGTAAAATTTGAGTCCATATATACAAAACTCAAAATTCAACTGAAATATTCTTTTTTTGGTCCTCTTTTATTGGTTTATTTATTCATTTGTTTTCACCCATCTTTATTTTTTGGCCAGTGTGGGCCTCCCTCTGCAGTGGGCTCTCTCATTGCAGAGCACCGGCTCTGGGTGCATACGCTCCAGAGTGCCGGCTCGCAATCAGACACACTGGTGCAGCTGCTCCGCTGCATGTGGGATCTTCCTGGGCCAGGGATTGAACTGGTGCCCCTTGCACTGCAAGGCAGAATTTTTACCCACTGGAACACCAAAAAAGCCCTGAAATATTCTTAATATACAACTAAAGTGCATTTCTTTCAGTTAAATTTATTAAACTCGTTAAGAAAATAACCATCAGTTTTATTGTTCAGTTGCTCAGTTGTGCCTGACTCTTTGCAACCCCATGGACTGCAGCACACCAGCCTTGCCTGTCCTTCACCATCTCCTGGAACTTGCTCAAACTCATGTCCATTGAGTCAATGATGCTATCCAATCATCTTGTCCTTCTCCTTCTGGCTTCAGTCTTTCCCAGCATCAGGGTCTTTTCCAATGAATTGGCTCTTTGCATCAGGTGGTCAAAGTATTGGAACTTCCACTTCAGTATCAGACATTCCAATGTATATTCACCGTTGATTTCCTTTAGGATTGAATGGTTTGACTTCCTTTCAAAGGCCCCTCAGGAGTTTATCTAGTACCACAGTTCAAAGATTTCAATTCTTCATTGGTCAGCCTTATTTATGGCCCAAATCTCACATCTGTACATGGTTACTGGGAAAACTATAGCTTTGATTATATGGAAATTTGTCGGCACAGTGACTTCTCTGCCTTTTAATACACTGTCTAGGTTTGTCATAGCTTTTCTTCTAAGAAGTAAGCATCTTTTAATATGTAATAGTCACCATCGGCAGTGATTTTGGAATCCAAGAAAATAAATTCTGTCATTGTTACCATTTTTTTCCCATCTACATTCCATGAAGTTATGGGAAGAGATGCCCAAAACTTTCACCCTTTTAACATGCATCTGCCATGTATTCAAGATTCCATCCTACTTTTAAACTATTCTAAGTTTCTCCATATGGTAAAATTTGAGTCCATATATACAAAACTCAAAATTCAACTGAAATATTCTTTTTTTGGTCCTCTTTTATTGGTTTATTTATTCATTTGTTTTCACCCATCTTTATTTTTTGGCCAGTGTGGGCCTCCCTCTGCAGTGGGCTCTCTCATTGCAGAGCACCGGCTCTGGGTGCATACGCTCCAGAGTGCCGGCTCGCAATCAGACACACTGGTGCAGCTGCTCCGCTGCATGTGGGATCTTCCTGGGCCAGGGATTGAACTGGTGCCCCTTGCACTGCAAGGCAGAATTTTTACCCACTGGAACACCAAAAAAGCCCTGAAATATTCTTAATATACAACTAAAGTGCATTTCTTTCAGTTAAATTTATTAAACTCGTTAAGAAAATAACCATCAGTTTTATTGTTCAGTTGCTCAGTTGTGCCTGACTCTTTGCAACCCCATGGACTGCAGCACACCAGCCTTGCCTGTCCTTCACCATCTCCTGGAACTTGCTCAAACTCATGTCCATTGAGTCAATGATGCTATCCAATCATCTTGTCCTTCTCCTTCTGGCTTCAGTCTTTCCCAGCATCAGGGTCTTTTCCAATGAATTGGCTCTTTGCATCAGGTGGTCAAAGTATTGGAACTTCCACTTCAGTATCAGACATTCCAATGTATATTCACCGTTGATTTCCTTTAGGATTGAATGGTTTGACTTCCTTTCAAAGGCCCCTCAGGAGTTTATCTAGTACCACAGTTCAAAGATTTCAATTCTTCATTGGTCAGCCTTATTTATGGCCCAAATCTCACATCTGTACATGGTTACTGGGAAAACTATAGCTTTGATTATATGGAAATTTGTCGGCACAGTGACTTCTCTGCCTTTTAATACACTGTCTAGGTTTGTCATAGCTTTTCTTCTAAGAAGTAAGCATCTTTTAATATGTAATAGTCACCATCGGCAGTGATTTTGGAATCCAAGAAAATAAATTCTGTCATTGTTACCATTTTTTTCCCATCTACATTCCATGAAGTTATGGGAAGAGATGCCATGATCTAAGTTTTCTGAATATTGAGTTTTAAACCAGTTTTTTCACTCTCCTCTTTCACCTTCATCAAGAGACTCTTTAGTTCCTCTTTGTTTTCTGTCATTAGGATGGTGTCATTTGCATATCTGAGGTTATTGATATTTCTTCCAGCAATCTTGATTCCAGCTTGTGCTTTATCCAGCCTAGCATTTCACATGGTATACTCTGCATAGAAGTTAAATAAGCAGGATGACAATATACAGCCTTAACACATTCCTTTCCCAGTTTTGAACCACTAAGTTGTTGCGTGTCTGGTTCTAATTGTTGCTTCTTGACCATCATACAGGTTTTTCAGTAGGCAGGTAAGGATCTCTTTCAGAATTTTCCACAGTTGTGATCCACACAGTCAAAGGCTTTAGTGTACTCAATGAAGCAGAAGTAGATGTTTTTTCTGGAATTATTTGATTTTTCTATGATTCACTGAATGTTGTCAACCTAATATCTGGTTCCTCTGCCTTTTCTAACTTCTGTACATCCAGAACTTTTTGGTTTATGTAGTGTTGAAACCTAGCTTAAAGGATTTTGAGCATTATCTTGCTGGAATGTGAAAAGAAGGCAAATTTGCAGTAGCTTGAACATTGTTTGACTTTCCTCTTCTTTAGGATTGGAATGAAAACTGACAGTTTCCAGTCCTGTGGCCTCTGCTGAATTTTCCAAATTTACTGACATATTGACTGCAGCACTTTAACAGCATTTTGTTTTAAGATTTGAAATATTGTCAGTGTTAAATTACGAGAAACTGACTTGTAACCTACCCCCAAGTTGTCATCATCATAAATGATGAGTTTAATTGCTCACAGTAGTTTTGAATGGCAAAAACTTATATAAGATATTTGAAAAAGCATGGTCCTTCATGGTCAGATTTTTAATTAATAGTCACAGTTCTTCCAGGATTGATTCTGGGAGAATATAGGTGTGAGAATATGCTAAATTTTTAAAAATAAACTCTAATAAGGTAGAGTAGCTTCTTTTTCCAGAGTAACTTGACTTTCTCTACATTAACATGCTTGAAATACTTCATTTGAGCAAAAGCTTACATCCACTTATCAATGGAAATAAAGCCCTCTTGGGAACAGAGAGAAAACAAATGCATAGGAGAAGCATGTGTGTGATGTAGTGCTGTTCTTTACTTTTGTATTAATGTACCCAGTTTCTTTATCTAGAATCATAACCTCAGGCCTGGAATAACTGCCTCCTTGAACTAACATACCTGAATAGTATGCAGTCTTTACTTCCAGTTCTCATTTATTTGCATTTCTTTATCTAGAACCATGATGCCTCAGGCCTGGAATAGCTTCCTCTTGGAACTAACACACCTGAGTATTATGTGGTCTTCCCTCTTTCCTGACAAACCATAATCATTCAAACAACCTATGCTAGATATTTATGTTACCATCTGAATGCAATCTCTTTTTTTGCCCACGCTGCATAAACGAGATTTTAACCTTAAGAAATTCTACACCCGTTCATTTAGACTGCACAACCCACAATGATCAGATGCTAAGATGCTATTAGAAATAAATCGTTAGAAAATATCAGTGGAAACAGGATAGTGTAATTTCACGTTAAAAACAATGCACGAGAATATTTATTTAGATTACAAGACATATGCAATATTTAATGTTTTCAGAAATGTATTTTCTGCTGTTTTTGGTCATTAGCACATATATCAACATTTTTAATCCATAAATATAAAGGAAAGGGATCTGAAAGCAAGATATTCCATGTGAGCACTTCTTGTGTGCTATGCCAGAGGTGAATCTGCAGAGAAGAAAGGAGGCTTGTAATGCGACCTAAGTAGTTGTGAGAAAAGACATCACAGACAGTTTCCTGACAGAAGCCCGAGATTTAATCACCTGAAGTTTCTTTTGCAGCCACCGCCGAGGTGCCTTGGCTTCGCCGTCAGGGAGCGGGGTGCCTGTCCAGCTCGAGGTGAAGCAGACCAGTGGCTGCCAAGGCACTGCCGGTGGACAATGGATGATGTTCACAAGCCGTTTATTTCCCTTCTGCACATTTCGATCCTGTGTTGTGCTAACTGCAGAAAATACTGAACCTGTATATCACTTGAAAGGGACATCTATCTAGTTGGGGGAAAGCTACTATTAAATCTATAGAAAGAAGGAAAATGCCTCTTCAGAGCTTAAGTTGAAGGTTAGAATCTTGGCCCTGAGTGAAGCAAAGATCTGTTTTGAGCATACCTCAAGAACTCAGCTTTACAGGGATGCAGTTAAAACATTTCCATTTGATAATGGAGTGGTGATAGTAAGAATGTTATAGTCTCTGCAATACTGTAATACTTTTTTTTGCAGGGGTGGGCAGGTTGAGGAGGGAGGGGGGTGGGCGGGCCACTTCTATTGGTCTTTCATTTATCTGTTTTTATCCCTTTTTGTTCTTTGGCGCATGTGGGCCTCCCATCACAGTGGCTTCTGTTGTCACAGAGCACGCTCTGTGGCAGGTGGGATCTTCCCAGGCCAGGGATCGAACCGGCGCCCCTTGCACTGCAGGGCGGTGTTCTTACCCACTGGAACACCGGGGAAGCCCCTGTAATACTTTTAAATACAAGAAAGTCCTTCCATCACACTGCTTGTGTGACCATGAATAAGTAACTTCACCTTTTAGCCTGGTATCCTAATGGAGAACGTAGAAAAAACAGCCTCTTTCTCACCGCCTATTAGAGAAGTAAATTGGATCAGCTATGTAAAGACCCAGCATATGAAAGATACTTAGGACAAATGAGCTCTTCTTTCATTTCAGAGAGTTAGAATAAAACCCCAGATTATCCATTCCTTATGGAGTGTCTCGACATCTATTTATTGTAATCTTCAGAGTTGTTCAATAAATACCTGCAAGATTAAGGTCATATATGAACACTTGTGTGTTCCAGTGTTCACCTCAGCTGGGTAAATGTGACACTGTTACAGAAGACAAAAAAAGACAGAAGCAGGAGGGGCTTTATAGTGTTGGAAAGAAGACTGTTTAAGTTTAGGGTTTTCATTATTATCTCAATTCATCTTAATAAATACAGAATTATGTGAAATTTTGAGTAAAATTAACAGATTAAAAATTCATATTAGTCCGGGCTCGAGGGTGAAGCAGACCAGTGGCTGCCAAGGCACTGCCGGTGGACAATATTAAATTTTCCTTATTAGTGTTGTGCTAACTGCAGAAAATACTGAACCTGTATATCACTTGAAAGGGACATCTATCTAGTTGGGGGAAAGCTACTATTAAATCTATAGAAAGAAGGAAAATGCCTCTTCAGAGCTTAAGTTGAAGGTTAGAATCTTGGCCCTGAGTGAAGCAAAGATCTGTTTTGAGCATACCTCAAGAACTCAGCTTTACAGGGATGCAGTTAAAACATTTCCATTTGATAATGGAGTGGTGATAGTAAGAATGTTATAGTCTCTGCAATACTGTAATACTTTTTTTTGCAGGGGTGGGCAGGTTGAGGAGGGAGGGGGGTGGGCGGGCCACTTCTATTGGTCTTTCATTTATCTGTTTTTATCCCTTTTTGTTCTTTGGCGCATGTGGGCCTCCCATCACAGTGGCTTCTGTTGTCACAGAGCACGCTCTGTGGCAGGTGGGATCTTCCCAGGCCAGGGATCGAACCGGCGCCCCTTGCACTGCAGGGCGGTGTTCTTACCCACTGGAACACCGGGGAAGCCCCTGTAATACTTTTAAATACAAGAAAGTCCTTCCATCACACTGCTTGTGTGACCATGAATAAGTAACTTCACCTTTTAGCCTGGTATCCTAATGGAGAACGTAGAAAAAACAGCCTCTTTCTCACCGCCTATTAGAGAAGTAAATTGGATCAGCTATGTAAAGACCCAGCATATGAAAGATACTTAGGACAAATGAGCTCTTCTTTCATTTCAGAGAGTTAGAATAAAACCCCAGATTATCCATTCCTTATGGAGTGTCTCGACATCTATTTATTGTAATCTTCAGAGTTGTTCAATAAATACCTGCAAGATTAAGGTCATATATGAACACTTGTGTGTTCCAGTGTTCACCTCAGCTGGGTAAATGTGACACTGTTACAGAAGACAAAAAAAGACAGAAGCAGGAGGGGCTTTATAGTGTTGGAAAGAAGACTGTTTAAGTTTAGGGTTTTCATTATTATCTCAATTCATCTTAATAAATACAGAATTATGTGAAATTTTGAGTAAAATTAACAGATTAAAAATTCATATTATTTTTATATCACAATTTTAAATTATATTTTGTACTTTATATTTACAAAATAATATTCAAAATATTAGCTACCAATCATGAGAATTACAGTATGCTCTGTATAATAGGTACTTTAATATGCTTTACTTTAATAAGGTATTTCATCTAATTTTCAAAACTAAATAATAAGGACTTCCCTGGTGGTCCAGTGGGTAAACAGTCCACCTGGCAGTACAAGGGGTGCTGGTATGATCCCTGGCACGGAAAGATCCCACATGCCGCAGAGTGGCTGGACCCATGAGTCAAATTACAAATCAGCGCTCTGGAGCACATGTGCCCAGAACCAATGCTCTGCTACAGGAGGGGCCACTGCAATGGGAGGCCCACACAGGCCAAAGAACAAAAATGGATGAAAATAAATAAATGAAAGACCAAAAAAAAAAAAGTTGCCAAAAATCAAACTAAACAAACAAACAAACCAAAAAACCCCAAAACCTAAATGATATAGGCTGTCTCTATATGATGTGTGTGTGTATAGTCTTGTTCACTTTAGAGATGTTTTCCTGAGCCAGAGATGAAACTAGGATATGTTTATTTTAAAAGCCCATGCCATTTCTTTTACGCTGTACTGAAGAAACACTATAAATAGGGATGGGGTGGTGACTAGAAGCGGAATAGTGCATTCAGTAACTGTACTGAATCTGATATAATTACAGAAATTAATTGAGCCCCTCTACTAGGTTATGTGAAAAACTGTCACTTTATACTCATTTGTCCTCTTCGCAGGCACAAGAAAAAATCATTTATTACTAACCACATACTTCCCTAAAAATGACTTTTATTTCCATGTAAATCTACAAAATAGGGCTATGAAAAACAGCATGTTAAAATAGGTAGAAGTGGTAGCCTTGTGTGTTCCAGTGTTCACCTCAGCTGGGTAAATGTGACACTGTTACAGAAGACAAAAAGACAGAAGCAGGAGGGGCTTTATAGTGTTGGAAAGAAGACTGTTTAAGTTTAGGGTTTTCATTATTATCTCAATTCATCTTAATAAATACAGAATTATGTGAAATTTTGAGTAAAATTAACAGATTAAAAATTCATATTATTTTTATATCACAATTTTAAATTATATTTTGTACTTTATATTTACAAAATAATATTCAAAATATTAGCTACCAATCATGAGAATTACAGTATGCTCTGTATAATAGGTACTTTAATATGCTTTACTTTAATAAGGTATTTCATCTAATTTTCAAAACTAAATAATAAGGACTTCCCTGGTGGTCCAGTGGGTAAACAGTCCACCTGGCAGTACAAGGGGTGCTGGTATGATCCCTGGCACGGAAAGATCCCACATGCCGCAGAGTGGCTGGACCCATGAGTCAAATTACAAATCAGCGCTCTGGAGCACATGTGCCCAGAACCAATGCTCTGCTACAGGAGGGGCCACTGCAATGGGAGGCCCACACAGGCCAAAGAACAAAAATGGATGAAAATAAATAAATGAAAGACCAAAAAAAAAAAAGTTGCCAAAAATCAAACTAAACAAACAAACAAACCAAAAAACCCCAAAACCTAAATGATATAGGCTGTCTCTATATGATGTGTGTTTTATAGTCTTGTTCACTTTAGAGATGTTTTCCTGAGCCAGAGATGAAACTAGGATATGTTTATTTTAAAAGCCCATGCCATTTCTTTTACGCTGTACTGAAGAAACACTATAAATAGGGATGGGGTGGTGACTAGAAGCGGAATAGTGCATTCAGTAACTGTACTGAATCTGATATAATTACAGAAATTAATTGAGCCCCTCTACTAGGTTATGTGAAAAACTGTCACTTTATACTCATTTGTCCTCTTCGCAGGCACAAGAAAAAATCATTTATTACTAACCACATACTTCCCTAAAAATGACTTTTATTTCCATGTAAATCTACAAAATAGGGCTATGAAAAACAGCATGTTAAAATAGGTAGAAGTGGTAGCCAAAGAAATAGTTCACAATTTACCCAAGAAAGCAAAAAAAAAAAAAAAAATAAAGGTAATGCAGAGAGAAAATCTTTGTACCCATAGGTGACTGATTTAGTTAAGTTTTACGTCGCCTGGGATTGAAAAAACTTGAGTGAGATAAAGGAATTTTCTGTAGAATTTAATTGTTTCTCTGCTAAACACATCATGAATAGGAACTGCAAAAGTTTGTCATCTGCTAAAATTATCCCTTTCACTGAAGTATAATCCCAGATTTACATGACATTACATAGTAACCTGCTTGCTCAGAACTGTCATAAATCTACAGAAGTGCCTTCTGAGACACAGTGGTACATATGGCAACACTTCAGTGGTACAGTAGCTCTGTGGTTGTCAAAAGCCACCCAACAGCAGGAGCAGTGCTTAATTAAGTACAGGCTGAAAACATCTGCAACACCCCTTGTTCTGCTTCCTGCAGCAGAACCCCAATCCCATCTTCAAATACAGAGTATGTGAAAATGGAAGCTGGCATTTATAAGTGGTGCATGCATACTCAGTTGTATAAGACTCCTTGTGACCCCCTGAACTCTAGCCAACCAGGTTCCCCTGTCCATAGGATTTTACAGGCAGGAATACTTGAGTGAATTCCCTTCTCCAGGGGGTCTTTCCAACCCAGGGATGAACCAGATGCTCATGCATCTCCTGGACTGGCAGGCTAATTCTTTACCACTGAACCACCTGTGAAGCCCATTTATAAGTCAGGAAATGGCAAATAGTAAGTTTCAATAAAATGACATCAGTAGGAGTGTCCTTGCTTTTACCTATGAAGAATTATAGAGTTAACTTCCTATGCCCCCCCTGCAAAAAATAGAAAAAATTAGAAAAATGGGCAAAGATATGAAAAGCGTATTTTGTACCTTGTCATCACGCAGGAAGAACTGAGAGAACTAGAGAAATAAAACAGAAAATTGAGGGCACATCTGCTCCACCTCAGTCTGGAGGTAGGTTCTGAGCCACAGGAAGAAAACAGAGGTTGAACATTGTATGATGGTCTCACTTTGTTGAGCAGACAGGAGTGGGAGTTTCAGGTGGCAATTTTTTCTCTCATGTTTATGCCCTTCTAATCGTAACTGCCCTTCTGGTTCTGAACAAGATGGAGTACACACAGGCCACCCCACTCCTTTTTTGTTATAACAAAAACACTGGATAGCATGGTCTCCTCTTTTTTATGGCATGGATGAACCTTGAGGTTATTACACTAAGTGAAATAAGAGGGAGAAAGACAAATACCATATGATTTCTTATATGTGGACTATGAAAATTAAACACACACACACACACACTCCCAAATGAGCAAACCAAGCAAATACACACACACACACACACACACACAGAAACAGAGAAGAGTGTAGTGGGTGTAGTGGTTACCAGAGGGGAACGGGGTGCAGGGAGGCAAGTGGGTAAAGGATGTTAACTTTTAGTAGTGAGTATGCTGTAGGATATTCAGAAGTAGAATGTAATGTACACATGAAATTCATATAGTGTTGTAAACCAATGTTATCTCAATAAAAGTGGATAAAATTAGTAAAGTAAGTGAAGAATGACTCCTCACTCATCAAGGATAGAGAAGAGAGCCCTGGGGCAAGATATCCTAACCTAGAACATTATTGAACAGGACTTGAGTCAATGAACCTAAGAAAGTCCTCAAGTTCTAGTTAAAACTCATCATTCCCATTTATAACAAACACACAGTCCAACTCAACAAATGTAAATAGAGTTTTGCAATAATATCATCTACCCTTCAAATAGCCATTTCCTGTAGTCAATAGTGATTCATCCAAAGCTCCATTTTTTTTAATGCAGAACCAAGATGCTCGACCAAAGATAAATAAAGTTTGTTCAATCCCATGACCCATAGCAATTCATCACAGATGGGAGGCACCCAGGCTGAGGACACTGAGGCCTTCCCCCTACTGAAAAAGAAGCAATGTTTAGGATGTCAGCTCACCCTCTTGGGGATAGCACACTAACCGAAGAAGATGATCAACTTTAGTGGGAGCCTACATAAATCCATGAGGGCATGTTGCACAGGATACTTCATGAGCTATTTAGGCAGTTTCCAGTTGGAGAGTTAACAGAGCAGAGGTTGAACATTGTATGATGGTCTCACTTTGTTGAGCAGACAGGAGTGGGAGTTTCAGGTGGCAATTTTTTCTCTCATGTTTATGCCCTTCTAATCGTAACTGCCCTTCTGGTTCTGAACAAGATGGAGTACACACAGGCCACCCCACTCCTTTTTTGTTATAACAAAAACACTGGATAGCATGGTCTCCTCTTTTTTATGGCATGGATGAACCTTGAGGTTATTACACTAAGTGAAATAAGAGGGAGAAAGACAAATACCATATGATTTCTTATATGTGGACTATGAAAATTAAACACACACACACACACACTCCCAAATGAGCAAACCAAGCAAATACACACACACACACACACACACACAGAAACAGAGAAGAGTGTAGTGGGTGTAGTGGTTACCAGAGGGGAACGGGGTGCAGGGAGGCAAGTGGGTAAAGGATGTTAACTTTTAGTAGTGAGTATGCTGTAGGATATTCAGAAGTAGAATGTAATGTACACATGAAATTCATATAGTGTTGTAAACCAATGTTATCTCAATAAAAGTGGATAAAATTAGTAAAGTAAGTGAAGAATGACTCCTCACTCATCAAGGATAGAGAAGAGAGCCCTGGGGCAAGATATCCTAACCTAGAACATTATTGAACAGGACTTGAGTCAATGAACCTAAGAAAGTCCTCAAGTTCTAGTTAAAACTCATCATTCCCATTTATAACAAACACACAGTCCAACTCAACAAATGTAAATAGAGTTTTGCAATAATATCATCTACCCTTCAAATAGCCATTTCCTGTAGTCAATAGTGATTCATCCAAAGCTCCATTTTTTTTAATGCAGAACCAAGATGCTCGACCAAAGATAAATAAAGTTTGTTCAATCCCATGACCCATAGCAATTCATCACAGATGGGAGGCACCCAGGCTGAGGACACTGAGGCCTTCCCCCTACTGAAAAAGAAGCAATGTTTAGGATGTCAGCTCACCCTCTTGGGGATAGCACACTAACCGAAGAAGATGATCAACTTTAGTGGGAGCCTACATAAATCCATGAGGGCATGTTGCACAGGATACTTCATGAGCTATTTTATTGGGTTTCTAAACAGTTTCCACCTCTGGACAACTCTTTCTTGCATATTTCAACCTTAAATGGTTTCCTTTGAATTAGCTTCTAATATAGTTCCAAAGGGGCTGACCAGGTGGCATTAGTGTTAAAGGAGTCATCTGCCAGTGCAGAAGATGTGGGTCTGATCCCTAGGTTGAAAAGATTTCCTGGAGCAGGGCATGGCAACCCACTCCAGTATTCTTACCTAGAGAATTGGACAAGAAAATGGACAGGGGAGCCTGGAATACTGCAATCCATAGGTCACACCAGAGTTGGACACAACTGAAGTGACTTAGCACACACACACATAGTTCTAAAGACAGTAAATAACATAATCAGTCCTAAATTTACAGAAAGACTTCTGGGCCTTCATGCCAAGGTGGTGATTTCACATGCCATGAACGTAATGAAAACCATCTACCAGGTAAAAAAAATCCAGATGAAAACTTCATGAAGAATCACAACGGTCCTGACATCTTGTTTCTGACAAATGCTGAACATTCTCATATGGTCTAGTTTTTTCACGTGTTGTGCTAAGAATGGCTGTATGGGGGCTCATGCAACCTCTGGTCAGGTGAAAGAAGGAATGAGGGTTGTGGAAGCCAGTAGAACTTTGGTATCCAGAATGCCAGCACCCCCAGAAGATCACCATTACTTCAACTCTACTATCCACATCCATGGTTTCTGTTTCTGAGAAGAGCTCCTGCTGCTTTTGTTCTGCTCTGCCACCTGTCACCTTTGCTTTACTTTGTTACCTTTATCTGTCCTTTGTCTTATCTCCTCAATAAGTTTAGCTGGACCATAGAGTTAACTTTAGGACTGAACATAAGAATTAAACAAAAAAACTGTTGTGAAGGAGCTGCACAAGAAGCAGAGGGCAGTAGGTAGGTGTCCTGAGATCCAAGTGTCCAGAGGACAGAGGTCTGGGGAAAAGAGAAGTCCATGAACATGACTGGAGCTCAGTCATCAACTTATGGCATTATAGGAGAACAAAAGTGAAAAAACTACAGGATTAGTCAAATTATGAAGGCAGAAAGCACTCACTGTAATCATGACATGCAAAAGACAAACCTATTCTTTGAAATAAGACAAAAACTTTATTCCTTGTTGTGGGACACAATAACAACAACAACAACAAAAAACCCTGAATACTGAAGTCCATACCTGATCCATTGTGGATGCTGAGGAAATGATCACCCTAATAATAAAGGTCTGAAGGACCCAGCTATGTAGATTGAATATCCAGAGGGAGGAATTAAAAGAAGTCAGTAAATCATAAATATGAATTCAGCATGGAGCAATTGATTTGTGTTTTTAAATGGATTGTACATTAGAATCTGGAAAGTATGCTTTAAGACTGAACATATAATATGGCATGGATATATAAGGGTGCTTATTTTTATACCTTGATTCATAAAGCTCTACCTTCAAATTTCTATTTTGTTAATATAGTCAACCAATTGGAACACTGGTGACTTAGCACACACACACATAGTTCTAAAGACAGTAAATAACATAACGTCTAAAACAAATTCTGGGCCTTCATGCCAAGGTGGTGATTTCACATGCCATGAACGTAATGAAAACCATCTACCAGGTAAAAAATCCAGATGAAAACTTCATGAAGAATCACAACGGTCCTGACATCTTGTTTCTGACAAATGCTGAACATTCTCATATGGTCTAGTTTTTTCACGTGTTGTGCTAAGAATGGCTGTATGGGGGCTCATGCAACCTCTGGTCAGGTGAAAGAAGGAATGAGGGTTGTGGAAGCCAGTAGAACTTTGGTATCCAGAATGCCAGCACCCCCAGAAGATCACCATTACTTCAACTCTACTATCCACATCCATGGTTTCTGTTTCTGAGAAGAGCTCCTGCTGCTTTTGTTCTGCTCTGCCACCTGTCACCTTTGCTTTACTTTGTTACCTTTATCTGTCCTTTGTCTTATCTCCTCAATAAGTTTAGCTGGACCATAGAGTTAACTTTAGGACTGAACATAAGAATTAAACAAAAAAACTGTTGTGAAGGAGCTGCACAAGAAGCAGAGGGCAGTAGGTAGGTGTCCTGAGATCCAAGTGTCCAGAGGACAGAGGTCTGGGGAAAAGAGAAGTCCATGAACATGACTGGAGCTCAGTCATCAACTTATGGCATTATAGGAGAACAAAAGTGAAAAAACTACAGGATTAGTCAAATTATGAAGGCAGAAAGCACTCACTGTAATCATGACATGCAAAAGACAAACCTATTCTTTGAAATAAGACAAAAACTTTATTCCTTGTTGTGGGACACAATAACAACAACAACAACAAAAAACCCTGAATACTGAAGTCCATACCTGATCCATTGTGGATGCTGAGGAAATGATCACCCTAATAATAAAGGTCTGAAGGACCCAGCTATGTAGATTGAATATCCAGAGGGAGGAATTAAAAGAAGTCAGTAAATCATAAATATGAATTCAGCATGGAGCAATTGATTTGTGTTTTTAAATGGATTGTACATTAGAATCTGGAAAGTATGCTTTAAGACTGAACATATAATATGGCATGGATATATAAGGGTGCTTATTTTTATACCTTGATTCATAAAGCTCTACCTTCAAATTTCTATTTTGTTAATATAGTTCAAAAGAATTATTTAATTGCATCTCTTTACTTTTACTGATTTAAACAGGAAATATCCACCTCAAGTCAAGATCATACAAGATCTGAAATCTGATAGTTTCCCCAAAGAGTAAGTCCTCAGAGAATCTGTAGGAGTTGTTCTCCACTCTTTTGAGCAGAAGATGCTGTGAACTGAGGAAAAGTTTTATTAACATTGGGAGTTTCATTTTTGCTTAAGTCAGTCTTTCAGACAAGAAAGAAGCATGCTCCTTCATCCCCAAATAGAAGACTAATTGAGAAAAAATTATGACAGCAAAATTTATGTTATCTAATTTTTCCTAAGTGGCACTTATTTTCAGTTCTAATAAAATAATAACTTTGAACGCCAAGGAGACTATATCAAGTGAAACAGAGAATCTGTGTAAGAGCATCCTTTGAGTTCCAAGGGATTTATTCTTATGTTAGATGGTAACACATTCCACCCTGACTCTGAGTTCACCTCTGATAGAACAAACTAAATTTTCAAAATTGGAAATGGCCAAGGTTAGCTTATCAGCACTGCAAAACATAAGGGTGAAATCTTGGTGAATCTGAGACACTGAGGAATTATAAAACAAAAAACCTGCTCTTTTCACTTGTCATTTATCTTGGGAAAAGACTGAAATATTATTGTATCTGTCAAACTCATTATTAGTGTTTAAAGGCTGAACTCTCTCTAATGAAACTTATAAAACTCAAGTAATTTGAATGCATTGGAAAAGTCCTAGACAAAATATTTTCTGAAATGTGTGTGTGTGTGTGTGTGTATGATGTCAAGAAATGGGAAATGTACAGCCATCAAGGGCAAAAATTATATATGAATAACTAAAATTAAATCAATATTTCTTGTGTTCTCTCGTTGTAAGGCACAACAAGTGTAATTTTGGAGGCTACTAGGACTATAAATCATAGTATGTACTTTAGTAGCAGCTTATATTTTAATCTAGTAGAGAAAGGACAAAACCAGATCAAACTATAAATAACCATACATGCTAGAAGTTGTACATAGTTTGTATAAAATAATAAAAGAGATAAGATGGTCAGTTTATGATAAACTATAAGCAGAAGGAACAGTCAATTCAGAAGAAATTATTTGAATTCTGGGTATTTCAGAAAAAGAAGAAATTATGACAAAGCAGAATTTGAATTGAGTCTCAGAAGATGGATGGTTGCAGGATGGTATCCTACTTTACACACTTTTACACGTGCAATAAGAAAGTATAATCATTTTATTCAAATCAAATGCAGTCCATCAACTGCAATCAATAATTGCTTCTAGGCCAACTTTGCACTTAAGAATCTTTGCTTCTGAGGGAGGCTTGCTACCTAAGTTATTTCCTCTTTGGGGATTCTGGAAATCAACTCCTTACCCTCTGCTGTGTGGCCACCTATCATGGGCACCACTCAGCAATAAGTGTGTATGTGCCAAGTCACTTCAGTCATATCTGACTCCTTGCAACCCCATGGACTGTAGCTCCCCAGGCTTCTCTGTTTATGGAATTCTTCTGGGGATCTTCCCACCCAGGGATCGAATCTGCATCTCTTGTATCCCCTGCATTGGCAAGTAGGTTCTGTACCACTGGTGCCACCAGACGTTTTATCGCCTGAACCATGTCTAAATGGCTAGGCAGTAAGTGCTCGCCTATATTCTTGTTACCTGCTAATCTCCTTTCCCTCCCACACAGGCTCCTTTATGCTCTTTTTGTCTCCCCACCCTGGTCTCCCCTTTATTTCCTGAAAAGGTACAAAATCCTCAAGTAATTTGTATATGCAATTTGTATACGTAATTTGTATACAAATTTGTTTGACATTTTGGAGAAACAAAGTAATTTGGCCTTTTGGGAAAACAAAGCTGCGAAAACCTGTTCTATGTCAACTTTTCCCTTACTTCTGGGAGAATAAATTTCTCCTTAGTCAAGGTTTTACATTCTTAAGAACCACCTTAAAATAATAAGGGGAACACGGCAAATGTAACCAATGTCTCAACAAATTATGCTGCTAGATGTTCAAAAAGAACGTGCTGGGAAGTCTATTTTGGGGAACTAATACCCAAAGGAGTGGCTTGGACAATAAAGTTTGAAAGACAATGAACAAACTAGTCTGATATCTAGGGATAGTCCATTTAAATTCTCTATAAGAAAATTAAAATAGGAAAATATTTTTTCTAAATATTTTAAACTAATATTAAATTTAACCTGGGAAAAATTTAATGAACATTAGAAAAGTTAAAGACTACAAGGAGGAAGGACTTCTATTGGACACTTTACCAAAGCAGAATTTGAATTGAGTCTCAGAAGATGGATGGTTGCAGGATGGTATCCTACTTTACACACTTTTACACGTGCAATAAGAAAGTATAATCATTTTATTCAAATCAAATGCAGTCCATCAACTGCAATCAATAATTGCTTCTAGGCCAACTTTGCACTTAAGAATCTTTGCTTCTGAGGGAGGCTTGCTACCTAAGTTATTTCCTCTTTGGGGATTCTGGAAATCAACTCCTTACCCTCTGCTGTGTGGCCACCTATCATGGGCACCACTCAGCAATAAGTGTGTATGTGCCAAGTCACTTCAGTCATATCTGACTCCTTGCAACCCCATGGACTGTAGCTCCCCAGGCTTCTCTGTTTATGGAATTCTTCTGGGGATCTTCCCACCCAGGGATCGAATCTGCATCTCTTGTATCCCCTGCATTGGCAAGTAGGTTCTGTACCACTGGTGCCACCAGACGTTTTATCGCCTGAACCATGTCTAAATGGCTAGGCAGTAAGTGCTCGCCTATATTCTTGTTACCTGCTAATCTCCTTTCCCTCCCACACAGGCTCCTTTATGCTCTTTTTGTCTCCCCACCCTGGTCTCCCTTCATTTCCCTGAAAAGGTACAAAATCCTCAAGTAATTTGTATATGCAATTTGTATACGTAATTTGTATACAAATTTGTTTGACATTTTGGAGAAACAAAGTAATTTGGCCTTTTGGGAAAACAAAGCTGCGAAAACCTGTTCTATGTCAACTTTTCCCTTACTTCTGGGAGAATAAATTTCTCCTTAGTCAAGGTTTTACATTCTTAAGAACCACCTTAAAATAATAAGGGGAACACGGCAAAATGTAACCAATGTCTCAACAAATTATGCTGCTAGATGTTCAAAAAGAACGTGCTGGGAAGTCTATTTTGGGGAACTAATACCCAAAGGAGTGGCTTGGACAATAAAGTTTGAAAGACAATGAACAAACTAGTCTGATATCTAGGGATAGTCCATTTAAATTCTCTATAAGAAAATTAAAATAGGAAAATATTTTTTCTAAATATTTTAAACTAATATTAAATTTAACCTGGGAAAAATTTAATGAACATTAGAAAAGTTAAAGACTACAAGGAGGAAGGACTTCTATTGGACACTTTACCTAATTAAGATTATTGGAAGTTTTATAAGTAGAAGAATGATTTGATCAAAACAATGCTTTGATTATTGAAGATAAGAAAAACCAACTAGACTGAGGAAGGGGAAGACTGAAAGGAGGACAAGTGAGTAGACAGGCTACACAAAATGTTGTATTTACTTTTTATCATATTTCATTTATAATAGTTGTTTGTCAAATGTGAAAACTTACTGTAAAGTAAAGTGCCATTGAGTTGATTGGGAAAGTGAGGGGCAGTCAGTTAATGAGAAGAGGGAGTGAGGTATTAAAAGAAAAAAATGACATTGAGAAAGAATTTAGAATGCGAGTGGTGTCTTGGGATAAGTATGAAGAATATACCAATTATTCATAAGAAAATTTAAAATATAAATGATATTGCAAATCATTTATTCTGAGAGCTTCAAGAGACACAGACGTTGACATATTGAAATCCCACTGCTTGGAGGATACATTTGAAAAATGAGCAAGTTAGCACAAAAAGCCCTCTTTAAATAAATTATGTCTCAAATGCCAATGTCATTGGAGTTTTGAATGATGACAAGGTTTCTACATTTTTATGCAAAATGCAAATCAATTGGGAAAAATTAGCTTCCATTTTAATTAATTTTAATTTTAAAAAGTTATTTACTTTAATATTTGTAGAACAAATCATACTTTTTTGTTGTTGAATCTTTAGGAAGAAAGTGGCATTTAAGAGATTGCATTAAAAAAGGAGTAGTAGAATTAGAAGAAAAGAAGACAACAAGTGTCTATATGCCTAAATGTTTAGAGATCTTAAAAGATTTCTTATTATAATACTCATACAGAAATTAAAACTTCACTAGGCCTTTAAACTTGGCTTAATAAAGAATTTTTAATTAATAGACAAGTAAATTGTGTAGGAATGACAATCCAGAAGCCTTGAGTACTATCGCATTTCTGCGGTCACTTAGTTCTATGATTTTAGCTTCTTAGATGTTGGCGTCACTTTATAAACTTATTTCTTAATTTCTAACTATCCAAATTAAAATATTTGACCTAGAACCAAAGATCAAAAGCCAGATATGATAGATATTAGAGTGTGCTTGGACTTCTACAACAAAACACCTAGACTTAGGTAGCATATAAATAACAGATATTTATTTCTTGAGTTTATGGAGGCCGAACGTCCTAGATCAGGGTTCCAGCATGGTCGAGTGAGGGACCTCTTTCAGGTTGCAGACTTCATGTTATCCTCCCATGACTGAGGGATGAGGGACATCATTGAGGTCTTTTTCAAACACTAATCCCATTCATTAGGGCTTTGCCCTCATGATCTAATCACTTCCAACGGCCCCAGCTACTAATACTATTGCCTTTGGGAATTAGGGTCCAAATATGAATTAGGGCGGATGCATTCAAATTATGAAACATTCATATTATAAGTCATGAAAGGTGATTTACTTGTAATATTTTTAAAGAAATACTCCAATATCAAAGAAAATTTTACATAAAATCTAGAGGTATAGTGACTTGTTTTTACTATAGTATAGTTAATTTACAATATTGTATTTAGTTCAGTTCAATTCAGTCACTCAGCTGTGTCTAACTCTTTGCAGCCCCATGGACTGCAGCACACCAGGCTTCCCTAGCCTTCACCATCTCCCGGAGCTTGCTCAAACTCATGTCCATTGACTCAGTGATGCCATCTAACCATCTAGTCTTCTATCATTCCCTTCTCCTCTTGCCTTCTATTTTCCCCAACATCCGGCTCTTTTCCAATGAAATCAGGCTCTTCTCATCAGGTGGTAAGAGTATTGAAGTTTCAGCTTCAGCATCAGTCTTTCCAATAAATTCAGGGTTGATTTCCTTTAGGATTTAGTGGGTTGATCTTCTTGCAGTCTAAGGGACTCTCAAGAGTCTTCTCTATACCATGGTTCAAAGGCATTAATTATTCAGCACTCAGTCTCCTTTAGGGTCCAACTCTCACATCCATACATGACTATTGGGAAAACAATTGCTTTGACTCTATGTACCTTTGTCAGCAAAGTGATGTCTCTGCTTTGGAATATGCAGTTTAGGCTTGTCATAGCTTTTCTTTCAAGGAGCAAATGTCTTCTAATTTCATAGCTGCAGTCACTATCTGCAGTGATTTTGTTTGTTACTGTTTCCATTCTTGCCCATCTATTTGCCATGAAGTGATGGGACTGGATGCCACGGTCTTTGTTTTGTTTTTTTTTTTTTGCATTTTTTTAAAATGCTTTTTGTTTGTTTGGCCACTTCTATTGATCTTTCATTTATTTATCTTTATTCTTTGGCCTGTGTTGGCCTCCCATCACGGTGGCCTCTCTCACTGCAGAGCACTGGCTCTGGGCACATGTGCTCCAGAGCTCCAGCTTGGTAATTGGACACATCAGTCCAGCTGCTCTGGGGCACATAGGATCTTCCCAGGCCAGGGATCAAACTGGCGCCCCTTGCACTGCAAGGCAGTGTCCTTACCCACTGGACCACCAGGGAAGCCCGGTCTTTGCTTTTTGAAAGTTGATTTTAGGCCAGCTTTTCCACTCTTCTCTTTCACATTCATCTAGAGGCTCTTTAGTTCCTCTTTGCTTACTGCCATAAGAGTGCTGTCATCTGCATACCTGAGATTATTGGCATTTCTTCCAGTAATCTTGATTCCAGATTCTGATTCATCCAGACCAGCATTTAGCATGGTGTACTCTGCATATAAATTAAATAACCAGGATGACAATATATAATCTTGACGTACTCTTTTCCCAATTTGGAACCAGTCCATTGTTCCATATTCAGTTCTAATCATTGCTTCTTGTCCTGCATATGGGTTTCTCAGGAGGCAGGTAAGGTGGTCTGGTATTCCCATCTCTTTCAGGATTTTCCACAGTCTTTTATGATCTACCCAGTAAAAGGCTTTATTATAGTCAACAAAGCAGAAATAGATGTTTTCCTGGATTTCTGTTGCTCTTTTATGATCAATGGATGTTGGCAATTTGATTTTTGGTTCATCTGCCTTTTCTAAATCCAACTTGTTCATCTGGAAGTTCTCGGTTCTCATACATGACTATTGGGAAAACAATTGCTTTGACTCTATGTACCTTTGTCAGCAAAGTGATGTCTCTGCTTTGGAATATGCAGTTTAGGCTTGTCATAGCTTTTCTTTCAAGGAGCAAATGTCTTCTAATTTCATAGCTGCAGTCACTATCTGCAGTGATTTTGTTTGTTACTGTTTCCATTCTTGCCCATCTATTTGCCATGAAGTGATGGGACTGGATGCCACGGTCTTTGTTTTGTTTTTTTTTTTTTGCATTTTTTTAAAATGCTTTTGTTTGTTTGGCCACTTCTACTGGTCTTTCATTTATTACCATCTTTGTTCTTTGGCCTGTGTTGGCCTCCCATCACGGTGGCCTCTCTCACTGCAGAGCACTGGCTCTGGGCGCATGTGCTCCAGAGCTCCAGCTCGGTAGTTGGACACATTGGTCCAGCTGCTCTGGGGCACATAGGATCTTCCCAGGCCAGGGATCAAACTGGCGCCCCTTGCACTGCAAGGCAGTGTCCTTACCCACTGGACCACCAGGGAAGCCCGGTCTTTGCTTTTTGAAAGTTGATTTTAGGCCAGCTTTTCCACTCTTCTCTTTCACATTCATCTAGAGGCTCTTTAGTTCCTCTTTGCTTACTGCCATAAGAGTGCTGTCATCTGCATACCTGAGATTATTGGCATTTCTTCCAGTAATCTTGATTCCAGATTCTGATTCATCCAGACCAGCATTTAGCATGGTGTACTCTGCATATAAATTAAATAACCAGGATGACAATATATAATCTTGACGTACTCTTTTCCCAATTTGGAACCAGTCCATTGTTCCATATTCAGTTCTAATCATTGCTTCTTGTCCTGCATATGGGTTTCTCAGGAGGCAGGTAAGGTGGTCTGGTATTCCCATCTCTTTCAGGATTTTCCACAGTCTTTTATGATCTACCCAGTAAAAGGCTTTATTATAGTCAACAAAGCAGAAATAGATGTTTTCCTGGATTTCTGTTGCTCTTTTTATGATCAATGGATGTTGGCAATTTGATTTTTGGTTCATCTGCCTTTTCTAAATCCAACTTGTTCATCTGGAAGTTCTCGGTTCACATACTATTGAAGTCTAGCTTGGAAGATTTTGAGCATTACTTTACTAGTGTGTGAAATGAGTGCAATGGTGTGGTAGTTTGCACATTCTTTGGCATTGCTCTTTTGGGGGGCTGGAATCAAAACTGACCTTTTCCAGTCCTGAGGCTACTGCTGAGTTTTCCAAATAGTGTATTAGTTTTAGGTGTACAACATGGTGATTTAGTTATATATTTAACCAAGTGTTGTGTGTGTGTGTGTGTGTGTGCCTGTGTTAATTGCTCACTCCTGTATGACTCTGCAGTCCCATGGACAGTAGCCCATAAGACTTCTCTGTCCCTGGAATTCTCCAGGCAAGAATACTGGAGTGGATAAGCCATTCCCTTCACCAGGGGATCTTCCTCACTCAGGAATTGAACCTGGGTCTCCTGCATTGTAAGCAAATACTTTACCATCTGAGCCACCAGGGAAGCCCATAGAATTGAATATATAACTATATTTTCTTTCAAATTCTTTTCTATAATAGATGATTATAAAATACTGACCACATTTCCCTGTTCTGTAAAGTAAGCCCTGTGGTTTATCTTTTTCATATATAATGGTGTGTATATTATATCTATCCCAAACTCCTAATTTATCCTTACCCCACCTTTCCCTTTGGTAATAAGTTTGGTTCCTATGTCTGCCTGTCATTGGGTTTCTTTTTAGTAAATACTTTTTTAGGCTCCACATATAAGTGATATCATGTTATTTGTCTTTGTCTGGCTTATTTCACTTAGCATGATGATCTGTAGGTTCATCCTTGTTTCTACAAAAGAGATTATTTAGTCCTTTTTGTAGCTAGATTAATATTCCATGGTATGAATGTATCACATCCTCTTTCTTTATTCATCTGTTAATGGACATTTAGGTTTCTTCCCTCTCTTTCAGGATTTTCCACAGTCTTTTATGATCTACCCAGTAAAAGGCTTTATTATAGTCAACAAAGCAGAAATAGATGTTTTCCTGGATTTCTGTTGCTCTTTTTATGATCAATGGATGTTGGCAATTTGATTTTTGGTTCATCTGCCTTTTCTAAATCCAACTTGTTCATCTGGAAGTTCTCGGTTCACATACTATTGAAGTCTAGCTTGGAAGATTTTGAGCATTACTTTACTAGTGTGTGAAATGAGTGCAATGGTGTGGTAGTTTGCACATTCTTTGGCATTGCTCTTTTGGGGGGCTGGAATCAAAACTGACCTTTTCCAGTCCTGAGGCTACTGCTGAGTTTTCCAAATAGTGTATTAGTTTTAGGTGTACAACATGGTGATTTAGTTATATATTTAACCAAGTGTTGTGTGTGTGTGTGTGTGTGTGCCTGTGTTAATTGCTCACTCCTGTATGACTCTGCAGTCCCATGGACAGTAGCCCATAAGACTTCTCTGTCCCTGGAATTCTCCAGGCAAGAATACTGGAGTGGATAAGCCATTCCCTTCACCAGGGGATCTTCCTCACTCAGGAATTGAACCTGGGTCTCCTGCATTGTAAGCAAATACTTTACCATCTGAGCCACCAGGGAAGCCCATAGAATTGAATATATAACTATATTTTCTTTCAAATTCTTTTCTATAATAGATGATTATAAAATACTGACCACATTTCCCTGTTCTGTAAAGTAAGCCCTGTGGTTTATCTTTTTCATATATAATGGTGTGTATATTATATCTATCCCAAACTCCTAATTTATCCTTACCCCACCTTTCCCTTTGGTAATAAGTTTGGTTCCTATGTCTGCCTGTCATTGGGTTTCTTTTTAGTAAATACTTTTTTAGGCTCCACATATAAGTGATATCATGTTATTTGTCTTTGTCTGGCTTATTTCACTTAGCATGATGATCTGTAGGTTCATCCTTGTTTCTACAAAAGAGATTATTTAGTCCTTTTTGTAGCTAGATTAATATTCCATGGTATGAATGTATCACATCCTCTTTCTTTATTCATCTGTTAATGGACATTTAGGTTTCTTCCCTGTCTTGGCTAGTTGTTGCTCTGCAGTGAACATTGGGGTGCATGTATCTTTTCAGATTAGGTTTTCTCTGGATATGTGCCCAAGAGTAGCATTGCAGGATCATATGGCAGCTCTCTGTTTTTTGAGGAACCTCCATACTGTTCTCTATACCATCTCCAGCGTTTATTATTTTTAGATTTTTTGATGATAGAAATTCTGATCCAAGTGAGGTGATAACTCATTTTAGTTCTGATTTCCATTTATCTAATAATTAGTGATGTTGAACATCTTTTCATATGTATTTTGGCCATTTGTGTGTCTTCTTAGGAGAAATGTCTATGTCTTCTCACTTTCTGATTTTTTTTGATATTGAGCTTTATGAGTTATTTGTGTATTTTGGATATTAATATCTTCATTGTCAGTGACATCATTTGCAAATACTGTCTCCCATTCTGTAGATGGCCTTTTTGTTTTCTTTATGGTTTCCTTTGCTGTGCAAAAGACTTTAAGTTTAATTAGGTCCCATTTCTTTATTTTTGTTTAGTTTCCATTACTTCAGGAGACAGATCCAAGAAGATAATGCTGTGATTTATGCCAAAGTGTGTTCTGTCTATGTTTTACTCTATAAGTTTTAGAATGTCTTATTTTACATTTAGGTCTTTAAGTGACTTTGAGCCTATTCTTGTGCATGGCATTAGAGAATATTCTCATTTCATTATTTTACATGGAGCTGTTCAGTTTTCCCAGTGCCACTTACTGACAAGACTTTCTTTCCTCCATTGTATATTCTTGCCTCCTTTGTCATAGATTAATTGATCATAAGTGCATGTGCTTATTTGGGGCACTCTATCCTGTTCCACTGATCTGTATGATTGTTTTTATCCCAGTAGCATAGTGTTTTACCTTTCTGGTATAGTCTACAGTATGGGAGCCTTATTCATCCTGTTCCATCTTTCTTTCTAAAAATTTCTTTGGATAGTAAGGGTTTTTGTGTTTCTATGCAAGTTTTAATATTTTTCATTCTAGCTATGTGAAAGTGCCATTGATAATTTGATATGAATTGCATTAAATCTGTAGATTCCTTGGCTAGTATAGACATTTTGACATTATTGATTTATCCAGTCTAAGACATGGTATATCTATCTGTTTTTGTCAAGTTTAGCTTCTTTCATCAGCATTTTTTAGTTTTCAGAGTATAGATCTTTTGCCTCCTTAGATTGGCTTATCCCTAAGTATTTTATTCTTTTTGATGTAATAGTAAATTGGACTGTTTCCTTAATTTTTCTAAATTTCATTGTTAGTGTATAGAAATGTAACAGATTTTTGTGTATTCATTTTATATCCTACAACTTTGCTGAATTCACTGATGATCTCTAGTCATTTTCTGGTAGCATCTTTAGAACTTTTTATGTATAGTATCACAATACCTATAAACAATGACAGTTTTACTTATTTTCCAATATGGATTTCATTAATTTTTTGCTCTGATTGCCATGCCTAGGACTTCTAAAAATATGTAGAATAAAAGTGTCAAGAATGGACATCCTTGGGTTTCCCTGGTGGTCAAGTGGCTAAGGACACCACCTTGCAGTGCAAGGGGTGCCTGTTAGATCCCTGGCCTGGGATGATCCCACGTGCCGCGGAGTGGCTGGACTGATGTGTCCAACTACTGAGCCAGAGCTCTGGAACGCATGCACCCAGAGCTAGTGCTCTGCGATGAGAGAGGCCACTGTGATGGGAGGCCCACACAGGCCAAAGAACAAAGATGGATGGAAATAAATAAATGAAAGACCAACAGAAGTGTTCAAAAAAAAAAGTTAAAAAAAAAACGCTTCTCCCTCTAAAGAAAAAGAATAGACATCCTTGTCTTGTTTTTAATCTTAGAGGAAATGCTTTCAGCTTTTCACCATTGACTACAATATTAGCTGAATTTGTCATATATGGTCTTATTATGTTGAGGTAGCTTTCCTCTATGCCATTTCTAGAGAGATTTTTTTTTTTAAGCATAAATGGATATTGAATTTTGTCAAAAACTTTCTGCATCTATTGAGATGATCATATGGTTTTTATCCTTCAATTTGTTAATGGGTGTATCATACAATGGATATTGAATTTTGTGCGATGTAATTTTCTATTTTTTTTTGCTATGTGAAAGTGCCATTGATAATTTGATATGAATTGCATTAAATCTGTAGATTCCTTGGCTAGTATAGACATTTTGACATTATTGATTTATCCAGTCTAAGACATGGTATATCTATCTGTTTTTGTCAAGTTTAGCTTCTTTCATCAGCATTTTTTAGTTTTCAGAGTATAGATCTTTTGCCTCCTTAGATTGGCTTATCCCTAAGTATTTTATTCTTTTTGATGTAATAGTAAATTGGACTGTTTCCTTAATTTTTCTAAATTTCATTGTTAGTGTATAGAAATGTAACAGATTTTTGTGTATTCATTTTATATCCTACAACTTTGCTGAATTCACTGATGATCTCTAGTCATTTTCTGGTAGCATCTTTAGAACTTTTTATGTATAGTATCACAATACCTATAAACAATGACAGTTTTACTTATTTTCCAATATGGATTTCATTAATTTTTTGCTCTGATTGCCATGCCTAGGACTTCTAAAAATATGTAGAATAAAAGTGTCAAGAATGGACATCCTTGGGTTTCCCTGGTGGTCAAGTGGCTAAGGACACCACCTTGCAGTGCAAGGGGTGCCTGTTAGATCCCTGGCCTGGGATGATCCCACGTGCCGCGGAGTGGCTGGACTGATGTGTCCAACTACTGAGCCAGAGCTCTGGAACGCATGCACCCAGAGCTAGTGCTCTGCGATGAGAGAGGCCACTGTGATGGGAGGCCCACACAGGCCAAAGAACAAAGATGGATGGAAATAAATAAATGAAAGACCAACAGAAGTGTTCAAAAAAAAAAGTTAAAAAAAAAACGCTTCTCCCTCTAAAGAAAAAGAATAGACATCCTTGTCTTGTTTTTAATCTTAGAGGAAATGCTTTCAGCTTTTCACCATTGACTACAATATTAGCTGAATTTGTCATATATGGTCTTATTATGTTGAGGTAGCTTTCCTCTATGCCATTTCTAGAGAGATTTTTTTTTTTAAGCATAAATGGATATTGAATTTTGTCAAAAACTTTCTGCATCTATTGAGATGATCATATGGTTTTTATCCTTCAATTTGTTAATGGGTGTATCATACTGATTGATTTGTGGATGCTGAAAAATGTTTGTATCCCTGGGATAAATCCCACTTGGTCATTATGCATAATTGTTTTAATATATTTTTGGATTCAATTTGCTAGTATTTTGTTAAGGATTTTTCCATTTATGTTCAACCAGTTATACTTGCTAGTAAATTTCCTTTTTATGGTATCTTTTACTGGTTTTAGTATCAGGGTGATGGTGGCCTCTTAGAATCAATTTGGAAATGTTCCTTCCTATGCAATTTTTGGAATAGTTTCAGGAAGATACGTTTTAGCTATTCTCTAAATGTTTGATAGAGTTTGCCTGTGAAGCCATCTGGTCTTGCACTTTTGTCCATTGTGAGTTTTTTAAAGCACAGTTTCAATTTCAGTAGGGGTAACTGGTCTGCTCATATTCCCTACTTCTTCCTGATTCAGGGTTTTGTTTGTTTTTTTGATAGGTAAGAAGTAGATTTTTTTAGAGTGAGACACACTTCACAGACAGAGTGCAGGCTATCTCTGAAGGTGATTATGGTCCTTCTAGGTTGAGTTTGGGGAGATTATGCCTTTCTAAGAATTTGCCCATTTCTTTCAGGTTGTTTGTTTTATTGGCAGGCAGTTGCCTGGCACATTCTCCTATGATCCTTTCTGTATAGATAATCTGTCCATTGATGTAAATCTGGTGTCAGTACCCCACTATGAATATTATTGTGTTCCTGTCAACATCTCCTTTTATGTATGTTATGATTTGCCTTATATATTGAGGTACTCCTTTGTCAAGTGCATATACATTTCTAATATCTAAATAATATGTAGATGTAACAAAATTTTAATAGAAATTACAGAGGTTATTTTAGAACTTGAATAATTATGAAAAATTTGAATGTTCCTCAGGAAAATAGGCAAAGTAAATTTGTTTTGAAATAGGAAAGTTTTTTACTACATGATATTATAAAACATGGTAAATATAACAATGCTATAGTGATACAAGAAAAGACAGGCATATCAGATAAATCAGAAGCAGATCCTAATACGAGAAAACATTTCACCAATGATGAAGTATCAGGAGTCAGTAGAAAGGATTTGCATTTTCAATAAATTATATGTGATCATTGGCATTTGGCAGTCAAATATAAAAACAGAAAAGTGTCTCATCTCCCAATATCTATCAAAATTACTTCAAAATTGATAAAAGAAACATGAAATTTTAAAAAATAAGGAGCATGAGTGTACATTCTGGACTTCCTCAATGGCTCAGCAGTAAAGAATCTGCCTGTCATGCAACAGCCGCAGAAGATGTGGTTCAATCCCTGGGTCAGGAAGATCCCCTGGAGAAGGGTATGGCACCCACTCCAGTATTACTTCTGGAGAACTCCATGGACAGGGGAGGCCAGTGGGTTACAGTCTATAGGGTGACAGAGTTGGACACAACTGAAGCGACTTAGCACACATGCAGAGTGTACGTTTTAGTACAATATTTGCATGGATTACAAATAATACCTTTAAATGAATTACAAGGAAGCATTAAAAAGGGAAAATTGTCACTTTATTAAAATGCACATAACCAAAATATTAAAAAGTCACAATATTAAAATGAAACCAATAGAGTAAAAATATAGCAAAATATTGTTGGTAAATAAAATATGTAGAATACTTGTGAAATTGGTAAGAACAATCTCAAAAGGAAGAAAAGAAACTAATATAAAAGCTATCTGTAGAAAATAAAACACTAATTATTTTTACTCATTCATAATATTCAAAGAAATACATAACATGTTCTAAGATTAAAAGTCGTTGCATTCATAGATGGTGTGGACAAGTAAAATGAACATTCGCTGAATAATAATTGATTGAACTAACCTCAAAAACAAGTTTTAAATTATTTAGCAAACATTTACAATATCCATACCCTTAAATGCTACCACTCTAGTCCTAGGAATCTATCCAAAGGAAATAGTTAGAAATATAAAAATATATGTATACATAAAGTATGCCATTTTGCTTATTACAGTTTATGATGGCAAAATATTGGAATTACAAGATATCCAATATGTCAAAAAAGACAGGAAAAAAATATCAGATAAATCAGAAGCAGATCCTAATACGAGAAAACATTTCACCAATGATGAAGTATCAGGAGTCAGTAGAAAGGATTTGCATTTTCAATAAATTATATGTGATCATTGGCATTTGGCAGTCAAATATAAAAACAGAAAAGTGTCTCATCTCCCAATATCTATCAAAATTACTTCAAAATTGATAAAAGAAACATGAAATTTTAAAAAATAAGGAGCATGAGTGTACATTCTGGACTTCCTCAATGGCTCAGCAGTAAAGAATCTGCCTGTCATGCAACAGCCGCAGAAGATGTGGTTCAATCCCTGGGTCAGGAAGATCCCCTGGAGAAGGGTATGGCACCCACTCCAGTATTACTTCTGGAGAACTCCATGGACAGGGGAGGCCAGTGGGTTACAGTCTATAGGGTGACAGAGTTGGACACAACTGAAGCGACTTAGCACACATGCAGAGTGTACGTTTTAGTACAATATTTGCATGGATTACAAATAATACCTTTAAATGAATTACAAGGAAGCATTAAAAAGGGAAAATTGTCACTTTATTAAAATGCACATAACCAAAATATTAAAAAGTCACAATATTAAAATGAAACCAATAGAGTAAAAATATAGCAAAATATTGTTGGTAAATAAAATATGTAGAATACTTGTGAAATTGGTAAGAACAATCTCAAAAGGAAGAAAAGAAACTAATATAAAAGCTATCTGTAGAAAATAAAACACTAATTATTTTTACTCATTCATAATATTCAAAGAAATACATAACATGTTCTAAGATTAAAAGTCGTTGCATTCATAGATGGTGTGGACAAGTAAAATGAACATTCGCTGAATAATAATTGATTGAACTAACCTCAAAAACAAGTTTTAAATTATTTAGCAAACATTTACAATATCCATACCCTTAAATGCTACCACTCTAGTCCTAGGAATCTATCCAAAGGAAATAGTTAGAAATATAAAAATATATGTATACATAAAGTATGCCATTTTGCTTATTACAGTTTATGATGGCAAAATATTGGAATGACCAAAATATCCTAGTATAGTGATTATCCAGTTATATTAAAAAATAAATATGTTCAATTAGGAAACATACATGAATGAATTACATCAAAATGATCGTAGGACACTCCCTATAATAGAATATATAATATTTCTAATATTCTATTATGTAATTCAATATATATAATAAGATTATATGTTACTTTTATCTCATAAAAATAATAAAATTTACTTAAACTTTAAATAAACTTAAATTTAGGCATATTTTATTTATTCATTTTAGAAAGGGTATATAATTAAATACAAATATTGATCTCCTGTTTGTTCTAAATAAGGAAAAAGACAAATTTCCAGAATATAAAAGCATTGTATTTAGATTTTTTTCTATTAAAAAGTATATTTTCATTTTAGATTTTGGATAATTTATCATTTGTTTTCACAATTTCTTCTTTAAATCAAAATAATCTATGTGTTTTAATTTATATAACATATATTTAGTAAGTTTGTTCATTTAGGTATTCTTGTGTTTCACTATGCTTTGAATGAAGACAATACTTAGCTAAGTGCCCTACAGGTAATTAATCACTACATTTCTGTTACAAAACTGGTAAACAAACAAACCAAAAAAAAAAAAAAAGTTCAATCTTTTGATGCAGCAAAAATACAAAAAGCAATTTTTTTCTGTGTTTACAAATACCATTTTTGATCTGTGAATTTATCAAATCATGCTAATAGTATATAAAATTCTTTAAATAAAAGTAAATGCATCCTATACACTATTAAAGGCCTCCCTGATGGCTCAGTTTTAAAGAATCTGACTGCCAATGCAGGAGATGTGATTTGTGGGTTAGGAGATCTCCTGGAAGAGGAAATGACAACCCACTGTAGTATTCTTAAGTCGTTGCATTCATAGATGGTGTGGACAAGTAAAATGAACATTGAAAAACTAACCTCAAAACAAGTTTTAAATTATTTAGCAAACATTTACAATATCCATACCCTTAAATGCTACCACTCTAGTCCTAGGAATCTATCCAAAGGAAATAGTTAGAAATATAAAAATATATGTATACATAAAGTATGCCATTTTGCTTATTACAGTTTATGATGGCAAAATATTGGAATGACCAAAATATCCTAGTATAGTGATTATCCAGTTATATTAAAAAATAAATATGTTCAATTAGGAAACATACATGAATGAATTACATCAAAATGATCGTAGGACACTCCCTATAATAGAATATATAATATTTCTAATATTCTATTATGTAATTCAATATATATAATAAGATTATATGTTACTTTTATCTCATAAAAATAATAAAATTTACTTAAACTTTAAATAAACTTAAATTTAGGCATATTTTATTTATTCATTTTAGAAAGGGTATATAATTAAATACAAATATTGATCTCCTGTTTGTTCTAAATAAGGAAAAAGACAAATTTCCAGAATATAAAAGCATTGTATTTAGATTTTTTTCTATTAAAAAGTATATTTTCATTTTAGATTTTGGATAATTTATCATTTGTTTTCACAATTTCTTCTTTAAATCAAAATAATCTATGTGTTTTAATTTATATAACATATATTTAGTAAGTTTGTTCATTTAGGTATTCTTGTGTTTCACTATGCTTTGAATGAAGACAATACTTAGCTAAGTGCCCTACAGGTAATTAATCACTACATTTCTGTTACAAAACTGGTAAACAAACAAACCAAAAAAAAAAAAAAAGTTCAATCTTTTGATGCAGCAAAAATACAAAAAGCAATTTTTTTCTGTGTTTACAAATACCATTTTTGATCTGTGAATTTATCAAATCATGCTAATAGTATATAAAATTCTTTAAATAAAAGTAAATGCATCCTATACACTATTAAAGGCCTCCCTGATGGCTCAGTTTTAAAGAATCTGACTGCCAATGCAGGAGATGTGATTTGTGGGTTAGGAGATCTCCTGGAAGAGGAAATGACAACCCACTGTAGTATTCTTATCTGGGAAATCCTATGGACAAAGAAACCTAGTAAGTTACAGTCCATGAAGTCACAAAAGAGTCGGACACAATTCAGCAACTAAAACAACTAACCAACAACAACATACATTATTATACTCTTCTGTATTTATAAGTTTTCTATTTTCTTGTCCAAAGATAATTTTTAATGCAAATATAGTATGCTTTTTTGACAAATTGAATAAGTATTATGTTAATTTTGGAATAAGTAAGTCTTTGGGCATTTATATTATTAAACTTTCATTACATGTGACCTTCAACATGAACAGAGTAGAAATTCAAATGACTTCTATAACCCTAAACTTCAAAGCATCGGGAACAAATTTTATCCTCAAATTTTCTTAGAGACTAAAGGGTGGCATTCAATCTTACTTTCACTTTTTAGAAATGTTTAAATTTTTGCTTTATCATTTTTTGATAAAATAGTAAACTATGATTCTTAATTCAACCACAAGAGGGTATGTCTGTGAAGTTACATGACAAATACTCTATTTGTTTTTTTATTTTGTTCTATTGATTATTATTATTGTGTGTGTTAGTCGCTCAGTCATGTTTGACTCTTTGAACTGTAGCCTACCAGGCTCCTCTGTCTGTGGAATTCTTCAGGTACGAATACCGGAGTGGTTTGCCATTCCCTTCTCTAGGGGATCTTCCCAACTCAGGTATCAAACCCAGGTCTCCTTCGTTGCTGATTCTGAAAAGCTATTCTCATTTCTAAAATGCTTAGCACAAAGCTCATTAATAAGTTCATTATCTAGCATATAAAGTTATATACACAAGGAGAAATAAACATTTAGCTAAGTTCAGCCACATATAGCATAAGCTTGAGAATGAGATATGTCATTGGAAGACATATATAGATACAACACATGAATAAGTAATATAAACATAGGGTTAAAGCCTAGAATTACTGAATTCTATTCACAAATTCACCTGAAGTTTCTCCATGGCCATGAATTATATTTCAGACATCAGTCCATTGAAAAACAGTAAGAAGATGTTAAGACAGATTTTCAGTGTCTCATGGCCCTGGGAAGCAACAAAGCCTGATTCTAGGGGAACGAATGTGTCAGGACAGAACGCTGTAATTCCTTCTCATCTAATAAGATAAGGGGCACACTCAAGGGTGTATAAATCTCTTTGTGGCTCTTTCATTGTTATTATATCTACTAGGATGGAAGTGTTTATGTGTTTATGTCAACCAAAGGAAATATTACTGTAGTTAAATAACAAAAGGGATTATTTATCTGACAAAACCAGAGTACTGACTTACACTAAATTATGATCAAGAGCAAACTCCAAGTGGTTACTGAAATTAGAAAAATCAATGACAAGATAGAAAATAGCATTAAAAATTATACTCTTAATGAATGCTTAATGTTGCTTACCATGTGGCTAAGTAAACATAGTAAAATTGTTTCAAACTCAAGGTATTCTAAAGGTACCAAGAGTAAGATTTTTATCAGATAATGTAATGAAAGAGTCAAGTCGCTCAGTCATACCTGACTCTTTGAAATTCTATGGATGAGCCATGGAATTCTCCAGGCAAGAATATTGGAGTGGGTCGCCATTACCTTCTTCCTCCTTCTTCCAGACCCAGGAATCCAACCTGCATCTCATGCATTGGAGGCAGATTCTCTACTGACTGAGCTATCAGGGAAGCTCATAGCAGTATTTTTTTTTATCAGATAATGTAAATAGCATTGATAAATTCATTTATTTTTTATGGGAGAAAAGCTTAAATTATATTCTCTGAATTCCATATATAATCAAAGATTATAAACTAATGGATTCTATGATAATTTATTTGGAACTGTGAATTAAGTAGGTTTGTCTTTTCCTGTTTTTTTCTTTTTGAATTATGTTTCTTTCTTTTAGTTAGCATACTAACAAGATTGGTTTTAAAGCTGTTATGATAACTATTGAATAGAAACAGATACAATGTAAAAAGCATCCTGTGTCAGATAAAGAGGTCATGTAGAATGATCAGCACTTTAAAAAGGGCATTTGAAAAATTTACCTGAAGTATGTTGATTCTTTAATCTGCCCTGCATATTTTCAAATACTTGGCATTATTTGTATAACTAATTCCATGATTCTTTTAAAAAACTATTACTTCCCTATCTGTTTACTTTTGACTATTGGCATTAGAATAACTCTAGAATTATTCATATTCTTAAATATTTTGATAAGCCAATGTTAAAGCAGTGAAAATCATACTTGGAAATATTATAAGGAATATTCTATATTCAGATTTTACAACGTTCTTATTTTATTTTATTTTTTTAAAGATTATTTATTTATTTTGGGTGAGGGAGTTGGGGAGGGAGGGGAGCAGGCAGGCTACTTCTATTGGTCTTTCATTTGTCTATTTTTCATCCATCTTTGTTCTTTGGTCCGTGTGGGCCTCCCATCGCGGTGGCCTCTGATGTCGCAGAGCACCGGCTCTAGGCGCATGCACTCCAGAGCTCTGGCTCGGTAATTGGACACATTGGTCCAGTCGCTCCGCGGCACGTGGGATCTTCCCAGGCCAGGGATCAAACCAGTGCCCCTTGCACTGCAAGGCTGTGTCCTTACGCATTGGACCACCAGGGAAGCCCACAACGTTCTTATTTTAATAAGAATTTTATCACTCAGTGGAAATAATTTTTACCTATATTCAAAGCCAGGAATATTCTTCTGTACCAAAATTTTGTTCAAAGTAAACATTACTCTCTAATTATTATAGTATTTTTTGCACACAGTTAACTTTTTGAGACTATCTCCTTCATCTTCAGTATACATCTTTTTCTAAGGATAGGCAGTAAGTACCAGCATACTTTTTATGGGAAGTTATTCTTGATAGCAAGGTTAAAAGCCAGGAGCAAGAGAAATCACATACCACTAAATTATTCTGATATTTTGTATTAACAATAGTGCAATTAGGGACTTCCCTGGTGGTCCAATAGGTAAAGAGTCCACCTTGCAGTGCAAGGAGCACCGGTTCAATCCCTGGCCAGGGAAGATCCCACGTGCCGATCCCACATGCCACGAAGTGGCTGGACCAATGTGTCCAATTACAAGTCAGTGCTCTGAAGCGCATGTGCACAGAGCTGGTGCTCGGCAGTGAGAGAGGCCACTGCAATGGGAGCCCCACACAGGCCAAAGAATAAAGATGGATGAAAAATAAATAAATAAATAACCAATAAATGGGCCGAAATTAAAAAGAAAACAATAGTGCAATTAAATGTAGAGATAATGTATGGTGGCTACATATCTTTGCCATAAACAGACTATTATTGTACATAGTCCTGTTTATATGTGTTTGATGACATATGCTAAAAGTTTTATGAAACAAATATCACCACAATGATAGGATATTTAAAGATTACTAGAATGAATATAGCTGGAAGAAATTTAAAACTGAAAGATCTTAATCCCTCATGTTGTGGAAGATAGTGTGAAGCTTCTGATCTGGCTTCTGAAAGATTTTCTGACTAGTTTTGTTCATCACTGGACCTCACATGGAGTCATTATTGTTCTGGTGTACTCATGATGCTTTTCTAGTTCCTTTATTGCTTCTATATTTATTAGAGTTCTTCTTTGAAGATGATTTCTCTCTTCTCCCTTATTGAGTTATATATTTATTTAATCATTTGTTTATATTAGTATGAGCTGATGGATATTTATTTTTTGTCATTGTCCAATACTATTATTACTCTTTTGCTCAAACTGCTTTCAGTTTAACCACTAGAGGCTCTTCCAAGGAGGCTTCTTTGTTCTTTTCACTTATCTACGCCTTGTGTCCTCCCTTCCCCTTGCTGACCCTCCTTCCCTCCTGCTCTCTCTCCATCCAGTCCCATCTTCCCATTTTCCCCTGCCTTCTCTCCTCCTTCTCTTCTTTCTCCAAGTACCATCGGTACTTGCTTGTACTACAAGATGCTTCAGGCATGTCTTTTACTTCCCCTGCCAACCGCACCAGAATCATCAGTTTTTCCAAGGACCTCTGGTCCTTTTTATTCACTAATGGTATGTTGAAAGAGTGATCTGGTGTGCATATGTCCTTACTAGAAACTGGGGTATCACTGCTTCTAGTCCTCAGTAGACAGAGCTAGACACTAGTATCTGTACTAGTAAATGTATACACATATACGTACATGTGTATCTATCTCTGAATGTGTTAAAAGTAAACATACATTCATATTGACATGTCTGATTCTAATGGAGGACATTCATAGCAGCCCCAGCTTGCTTATTTTAGTGAACCTTTTTGTAAAAGAGAAATCTGGTTCTTATCTGCAGTATTTTTAACCTATTATTTGAACCATGCTATACATATAAAGGAGAATCAGAATTGCTAAATGATAGACCTGTGATTAATACATTTTTGAACTAGAGTATGATGTCGGTTCATAGCACATTATGTTTTTAGCCTTATACGATCTGAGAAAACTTTTTCAGAGTTGTGTACTTTAGCTTATTCATTCTCCACACACATCTGTGAGGCTGTCATATATTGCAAAAGGATTAAATTTCTTTTTGACCATCTGCACTCCATCCCGCCTTCCTTACATTTTTTTATTATACATTTTAAAGTAAAAGTCACTGTTTAAGGCTTCCCTTTGGCTTTCCCATGGCTCAGTGGGTGAAGAATCAGCCTGTGATGCAGGAGACACTGGAAACAAGGGTCCAATCCCTGGGTCGGGAAGATCCCCTGGAGAGGGAAATGGCAACCCACTTTAGTATTTTTGCTTGAAAAATTCCATGCACAGAGGAACCTGGGGGGTTACAGTCCATGGGTCACAAGGAGTCTGACATGACTGAGCAACTAAGCATGCAGGGCTTCCCTGATGGCTCGGTCATAAAAATTTGCCTGTCAATGCAGGAGACACTGGTTCAATTTCTGATCTGGGAAGATCCCACATGCTACAGAGCAAATAAGCCTGTGTGCCATGACTACTAAGCCTGTGCTCTAGAGCCCAGCAACCAACTACTGAGTCCATGTGCCCCACATACCCCACTGAAGCTCATGTGCCCTAGAGCCCATGCTCTGCACGATAGAAGTCATTACAATGAGAAGTACCATATTGTAACTGGAGAACAGCTCTTCCTCGCTGCAACTGGAGAAAAGCCTGCACAGCAAGGAAGATCCATCAAAGCCAAAAACAAACAAAAAATCTCCACTGTTTATAGTATACAATTCTATAGGTTTTCAGTAAGGAATCGTGTTGCATCCATATAATAATATAATAGATAGTCCACAAACCCTACAGATTCCATTTTGAGGTCTTTTTGCACAGAAATAATTCTTTTCCTCCATCTTTTGGAGACCGCTTGATATAGCCCTTTCCTACAATTCAGTCTTTTCCAGGAGACCACATGCACATGAATAAAACATAGTATGCAGCATTTTGGTTTTTTACAATTCTTGTCTAAAATTGCAAAGTTTAGGGAAGTTATACAAAAAGTGAACTGAACTTCTAGGATGCTGTACATTCAGGACATCATCTTGCCTACACCATCTGGTTGTGAGAAGGTGTTTCTTTCTTCTCTCATTCTACTCTCTTGTACTTGTTCAAAAAGGTTGCAATAGTCAGCATGCTGTAGGAAGTTAAGTTGTTGTTTGAAGTTTATGTTGTTGAGATGAGACTAGAAGTGACAAATGCACAAATTAATTTTTTCCAAGAAATTTTGTGCATCTTCTCAGAAATTTCAAAAACCAGAATGCATTTTTTCAAAGCTCTGATGAAGTTGGGAATTTTTTGCACTTTTGAAATTCTGATAGTCATGGATGAGCTTCTACTAGTATCAGAGGTCACAGTTTCTTATCTAGTAGTTTTAATCAGCGAGTTTAAAAGTTTGTAAGATAAGCCCCACTGAGTGATGGCAGTAGTCTCATTTATGAGCTAACTGAACAAATGAGCCAGGGGTTGATGCTCTCTTAATGAGGTTTCTTTGTATCTAACTGAACTAGAGGCCCCGCTGGCTACAACAGTTTACAAGATTGCCTTGTTCCTCCACGCCTTCTCCAAAGTTCAGACCTTCCGCATGGGTCTGAGTGCCAGAAGAAAACCCCTAACAGTGTGTCTGAGCTGTTAGCTTCCAGGTGGAAATGCATTTGGGATCATGTCTTTTTGTCTAAGTGACTTTTTTCAGATTCCTGTTTTTTTCATTCTTACGTTTTTTGGATTGTAGCTATTATGTAGCACCATACTGGCTGTTGATCATTTCTGTTCTTCTTTAAGAATCATGTTCTGTTCAGTTGCAACTCCCTGTGTGTCAGCCCCTCTTGACTACTCCTCAGATCTTGTAGGGTTTTATGGTAAATTGTGGCTTCCTGCCTTCTGGTGATGAAGTACCACCTCCTGATCTCTTAACTAGGCTGCCTTCCTCAATTATCAGTGAGCCCTGCTCTGTGTTCACCTCTTCTGCTCTTAACCCGTGTCTGTACAGGATAATCTCTAACAAACATCTTAGTGATTCTAGTGTCCCTCTCACATCACATTCTTGATGGCCTTTGCTGAATAGTGCTTTGTCTGGCCCTCGGGTGGAATACAATCCACTGGTGGGTGTTCTGGCCTCAAAGTCACCCCAGTACAGCAATCCTGCCTCCTTCAGCCTCTTTAGTCCCTTCTCTGAGTCTGCCAGAGCTCAGGGATTCCCATTGGACTGAGCCTTAGTCATCACTTTCTAAGAGCCATGCTAGCAGTGAGCTCACCTCTCCGCTTAGGTTCCTCCTGGGATGTTAGAGCTTGGGTCCCAAGAAAGTGACCCCAACTCAATGAATTCTTATTCAATCTTAAATGTGTTGGCTACCCTGATTAAGGACCTGTAAAACATCCTACTGGGTGACTCACTTGGCTTCTGCCTGTACATGCTAATTCTTTTAATTCTTCTTCCCTCTCATATCAGATGTAACATGTCCCCTGTCATGTTATGGTGGGATTTATTCCTAGATAAGGGCCTAATAGCCAAAACAGTAGGAGTAAATGTTCACCTGTGGAGGAGAAAATCTGCAACATTTTCCAGTACAGGCGAAGCAGTACCTTTTGTATGGAAAGGTTTGGTGGTGGGCATTTTTCTAAGATCTGAGGGTTCAGGTATTTTGCTGCTACTGCTGCTTAGTCACTTCAGTCGTGTCAGACTTTTTGTGATCCCATGGACTGCAGCCTGTCAGGCTCCTCTGTCCATGGGATTCTCTAGGCAAGAATATTGGATTGGGTTGCTATGCCCTCCTCTGGGGGATTTTTCAAACCCAGGAATGGAATCCATGTCTCCTGCATTGCAGGCAGATTCCTCAACACTGAGCCATATGGAGCCCTATATAGATACAGATATAGATTACTCTTTTTTCTTTTTTTTTTTTGAGACCCTGTGGACTGAAGCTCGTCAGGCTTCTCCGTCCATGGAATTTTCCAGGCAAGAATACTGGAGTGGGTTGCCATTTCCTTCTCCACCAGGTGATTTACAAAGCCAGTATCCAACCAGGAGCAACCATCTGCATTTCACTATCCTTGTCTCAGGGTCCTAAGAGTTTTTCTTTCCTGGTGCCCTAATATCAGTGTAACAGACTTGCAGTGGCTAAGATTTAAACATCTCTGTGTGACTCTAACTTATAGGGTTGACAAAGTTCCAGACTAAAGTTTTGCATTTAATTGTCCAAACTTGGACTGTATGAATATCTCTGAAATAATCCCCCTTACCAGGAAAGCTAGATGTTTCCACTGAACAGGGCAAGGTCATGCACACTGGAATCAGAGCAGGAGTTAGCATCACTTGAAGCATGTATACGGAGAGTGGGGGACCATTCCTTATTCCCAAGCAAAATCCAGGTACTGTTTTCATTAGAAGAGATAGCGCTAAGCAGAAAACCTACAAATATCAAAAGAAAACATTACCATAGATTGATTCCTATTTATTAAATATTGATACCTTCTGAGTTATTTGAAATCAAAAGGAGAATTAAAAAATCTATATCCCCAATTCTTTTAATTCTTCTTCCTCTCATATCAGATGTAACATGTCCCCTGTCATGTTATGGTGGGATTTATTCCTAGATAAGGGCCTAATAGCCAAAACAGTAGGAGTAAATGTTCACCTGTGGAGGAGAAAATCTGCAACATTTTCCAGTACAGGCGAAGCAGTACCTTTTGTATGGAAAGGTTTGGTGGTGGGCATTTTTCTAAGATCTGAGGGTTCAGGTATTTTGCTGCTACTGCTGCTTAGTCACTTCAGTCGTGTCAGACTTTTTGTGATCCCATGGACTGCAGCCTGTCAGGCTCCTCTGTCCATGGGATTCTCTAGGCAAGAATATTGGATTGGGTTGCTATGCCCTCCTCTGGGGGATTTTTCAAACCCAGGAATGGAATCCATGTCTCCTGCATTGCAGGCAGATTCCTCAACACTGAGCCATATGGAGCCCTATATAGATACAGATATAGATTACTCTTTTTTCTTTTTTTTTTTTTTGAGACCCTGTGGACTGAAGCTCGTCAGGCTTCTCCGTCCATGGAATTTTCCAGGCAAGAATACTGGAGTGGGTTGCCATTTCCTTCTCCACCAGGTGATTTACAAAGCCAGTATCCAACCAGGAGCAACCATCTGCATTTCACTATCCTTGTCTCAGGGTCCTAAGAGTTTTTCTTTCCTGGTGCCCTAATATCAGTGTAACAGACTTGCAGTGGCTAAGATTTAAACATCTCTGTGTGACTCTAACTTATAGGGTTGACAAAGTTCCAGACTAAAGTTTTGCATTTAATTGTCCAAACTTGGACTGTATGAATATCTCTGAAATAATCCCCCTTACCAGGAAAGCTAGATGTTTCCACTGAACAGGGCAAGGTCATGCACACTGGAATCAGAGCAGGAGTTAGCATCACTTGAAGCATGTATACGGAGAGTGGGGGACCATTCCTTATTCCCAAGCAAAATCCAGGTACTGTTTTCATTAGAAGAGATAGCGCTAAGCAGAAAACCTACAAATATCAAAAGAAAACATTACCATAGATTGATTCCTATTTATTAAATATTGATACCTTCTGAGTTATTTGAAATCAAAAGGAGAATTAAAAAAAAAAAATCTTTAACAAAGTACAAGTTTGGAGCAGCAAAACCGTATGCCTTAGATCCAACAATGTTCTTTTAATTGCAGTCCATCCAGTGTGTTCCAGAGCCTGGAACACTTGACTCTTCTGGAAACTGAAGGATAGAGGGAAGAGCCTCATTTGTAGACTCTCACCAGGCGTTCATCCATAAATTCAAGGAAATCAACAGCTTGGAGCCCACCACGTGATGTGATAGCGGTGCTGAGCTGAATCCCTACGTCGAAGACTCATCTCTGCCGTAGTCCCATTCCTGGTGGAGCCCTCAGTCCGTTCAGAGGGTATACATGAGGAAAGAAAACTCCAGGAAGGCAGAGAAAGCAGACAGGTGGCAGTAATTAAGGAAACATTATGTCAAAGTGACAGAGTGTCTATACAATGCTAATAATTCTTACCAACGAATAGGAGCTACTGTGACTATTCCCACCCACTATGCTAAGGAGCTAGGAGTAGATGCCCTTGTACGTGACTCTTTTCTGGAGCTGCTTGGAAAAACCGGCCTCAGTCTGAGACTCGCACCCATTTCCCAGGCAGCGGAGACCTGGTTCTTCGTTAGCGGCCGCCGCCAACATGCCTGCAACCTGCCCGGATCGGGCAGGCCAGAGGGGGACGCCTGGGGCCTTACCCTCGGGTTGGGGACAGGCCGACCGGCCGAGCCCACTTGGGTGCGAGGCTGGCGGATGGAAGCGCCTCCCGCCAGCGGCTCCGCCTCCTCCCTTTTCCCGGGCGGGCGGGTGCGCGCGGACCCGGAGCGGCGAGGCAGCCAGAGGGCGGCGGCGCGGCCGGGCGGGTCCCGGGGCCTCGGAGCGAGACCACGAGTTCCCGCCGCGCCCGCAGCTGTGTCCCCGCGGCCGCTCCCGCCCCGAGCGTCCCACCGGCCGCGGCCGCGGGGGCCGGTGCTCCAGGGGAAGGGATACCCGCGCGCCGCCCCCGCCCGGCTCCCGGCGCCTCGGCGCCGCCCAGCGCCTCCTGGACGGCGGGGCCGCAGTCAGGAGCCGCGGAGGCCAAGGGTCCGTGAAGCAGGATCCCGCGGACGCCCGCAGCCCCGGGGGACCACCAGGGACATGGCGCTCCTCCCCCGGACACCGGCCCCGGCGACTTGGAACGCGGACTCCAGAGGTGGCGCGCACGGTCAGGACAAGTTTCTCACAGTTGAGAGGGGTCCTGAAACTGACTCTCGTTTAAGTAGCTTTTCCTCTCTTGTTTAAATAAGTTCACTTAGACCGAGAGGAAATGCTTCCTTGAAGAAATTTGGGTTGAAAACACTGTCCAGAAAGTTTTCTGTTTGTTGAGGTTATTCGTGTTTGTATATTTGTTAACTTCTATCTAATTAGAATTCCTTAAAATATTCTTAAAGGCATATTACAGGGTCGCTGTGGCGCTGGGGCATCTTGTTATCAAGTTAGTGGGATAACTTCCAGGTGTGGGATCAAAGCCAGTCTCTCGCAGATGGGTTTTGCTTGTTAGCCTTCTGCTCGCTGACTCTCACCAGGTGCTTAGACCTCGTGGGGGCTGATTTTAGGAACCTGTTACCGCAAGGTTCTGGAGTCCAGTGCGGCTGCTTGTGAAGTTTGTTTCCAAAGAGCCTCCTAGGCTGGTGGGGCGGATAGTGCAGCTCTTGACTCTCTTCTGCCTGTGTTACACTTTTCTTACGTGCGGGTATCAGCTCCTTGAAATTTGCGTGCTAAGTCACTTCAGTTGTGTCCGACTCTCTGCGCCCCCTTTGACCGTAGCCCACCAAACTTCTCTGGCCATGGAATTGTCCAGGCAAGAATAGTTGCCATGCCAGGCTCCAAGGTATCTTCCCGACCCAGGGATTGAATCCCCGTCTCTTACGTCTTAAGTATGCCCATTTATTTGGTCTATCCAATACTAGTGACTTGTTAAGCAAATTAACTTTTTGAAAAAGTGAAGTGCCTGTGTTTCTCTTTGTTCTCTTAGTTGAAATCGTTTAAATTACATCAAAATAAAACAAGCACCTCTTGTGATTGTGAGTTATCTGTTAAGTTTCTCTTTTTGCAACATCGCAGCCTTGTGGAGGAAGCACCGACACTGAATTAAAATCTATGTCAAAAATTTGTAATTATCCCTTAATTGGTTTGTTAAACTGAGTTCTCTGACGCTTGAGGGTCTGTAGTTGTGTTAACAGGTACCAGAATTCCTGCTTGACAGAATGTATTTTAGTATCTTTTTCAAATAGTTTCTCTTACTGGGAACTCATTTGAATCTCAATTTTAGTTAAAACTGGAGTATTTCTTCTTCTTTTTTTTAACAATTTAATATACCAACATATGCAGTCTGGAAGAATTTTGAAAAACGTACTTTTAAAAATTGGAAATATCTACGTTAAAATGCTGGTACTTAAATATTGAGACAAGTGAAGCTGATAAAAAAGTTAAGCGTTTTTCCTTTGCCCTTAGCAAGCCATAGTAGGGCAGAATACTTTTTAAGTAGATTTCTCAAAAGTTCACATAAAACATGCATTTTCACCTTTCCCGGACTTCACATATGAAATAGAGATCCTTAAAAACAGAATTATGCCAAGAGACTCCTCTAACAGAGCTCTTTTTTTCCCTGTTCCCACAGTACTTGCCTTCCCCGTGATACCTTATTTTTTAATAAAACATTTAATGAAATAAAAATAGGCTATGTCCTCAAGTATGTAAAATAGTGACTCAAAACTAGTCTTATTGTTTAAAATTTTTGTTTGTCATCTTTAAAAAGAAGGAATCTTAAAATAATAAAATATCTTAGGAAAACACTTGTATTTTGTGAAGAGATTTGTTATTAATTTGCTGATTTACAGTATTGCATTTTCTTTTATTTATTTCCTTGTGTGATTTTTATCCGTCAGCCCACCAAGACTTCTTCCTTGGCCATGGAATTGTCCAGGCAAGAATAGTTGCCATGCCAGGCTCCAAGGTATCTTCCCGACCCAGGGATTGAATCCCCGTCTCTTACGTCTTAAGTATGCCCATTTATTTGGTCTATCCAATACTAGTGACTTGTTAAGCAAATTAACTTTTTGAAAAAGTGAAGTGCCTGTGTTTCTCTTTGTTCTCTTAGTTGAAATCGTTTAAATTACATCAAAATAAAACAAGCACCTCTTGTGATTGTGAGTTATCTGTTAAGTTTCTCTTTTTGCAACATCGCAGCCTTGTGGAGGAAGCACCGACACTGAATTAAAATCTATGTCAAAAATTTGTAATTATCCCTTAATTGGTTTGTTAAACTGAGTTCTCTGACGCTTGAGGGTCTGTAGTTGTGTTAACAGGTACCAGAATTCCTGCTTGACAGAATGTATTTTAGTATCTTTTTCAAATAGTTTCTCTTACTGGGAACTCATTTGAATCTCAATTTTAGTTAAAACTGGAGTATTTCTTCTTTTTTTTTTTTTTTTAACAATTTAATATACCAACATATGCAGTCTGGAAGAATTTTGAAAAACGTACTTTTAAAAATTGGAAATATCTACGTTAAAATGCTGGTACTTAAATATTGAGACAAGTGAAGCTGATAAAAAAGTTAAGCGTTTTTCCTTTGCCCTTAGCAAGCCATAGTAGGGCAGAATACTTTTTAAGTAGATTTCTCAAAAGTTCACATAAAACATGCATTTTCACCTTTCCCGGACTTCACATATGAAATAGAGATCCTTAAAAACAGAATTATGCCAAGAGACTCCTCTAACAGAGCTCTTTTTCTCCCTGTTCCCACAGTACTTGCCTTCCCCGTGATACCTTATTTTTTAATAAAACATTTAATGAAATAAAAATAGGCTATGTCCTCAAGTATGTAAAATAGTGACTCAAAACTAGTCTTATTGTTTAAAATTTTTGTTTGTCATCTTTAAAAAGAAGGAATCTTAAAATAATAAAATATCTTAGGAAAACACTTGTATTTTGTGAAGAGATTTGTTATTAATTTTGCTGATTTACAGTATTGCATTTTCTTTTATTTATTTCCTGGGAGTGAGAAATAGTATTTCTGAAAACTCTAGCAAATATCTGAGTTATTTTGATAAAAAAGAAAGTTATTCTTAATGATAGTTGGGAAGGTATTCCTGGACCATATGTCATACAGATGAAGTTTGTGATGAATGAGTGGTTTAGGGGAAATGGTAGCTTTAGTTTTTTTTTTTTTTTATTTTTTACATTAGAGGATTTTTTGATTTTATAACCGTCTTGCAGTGGTGCTGGACCTTACCTGCCCTTTGGTTCTGAAGACCAATTCACAATGACTTACAGCTGTACCTGTTTGAATACCCACTCCACAAAAAAGCTTCAGGTCTTTCTCAAGGTAAAGTGCCATTTTTGTTGCAGTATTTGTCAACTAATTAATGTGTTTAATTATTTAGTGTGCTGCTGTTTTTGGTTCCTAGATCTATTTTTTAGGTGTCTTGGACAAAGCTTCTGAGTGATGTATGCCAAACTCTATGTTTCCCTTAGGCTTTGCTGTTTATAGTGCAAGATTTTGCGGTTTGTGATTGTCTTTTGGCACTGCAAATGCCAGATTATAGCAGAACCACTGTATTTGTTTATATAGGTATTTTATATAGTCTAAAATATGTAATTTGTGGGATAAGTACTGTAATTATACCCACTGTAATGCTGAGATGTAATATCTATTTCACTTAGCTCTATATATCAAACAATTCTGGAACTTGGTAGTTCAAATTAAATTAAAAATAAATTAAAAGCTTAAAAGCTTAGCAGTTTTCAAGATCTTGTGGTTCAGTGGCTTGACTGGGCTCAGCTGGGCAGTTCTGCTTCTGTCCTCCCTTGGGGTCTCAGATGCCAGCTGGGGCTGGAGGCGTCTGAGGTCAGCTGGTAGGTTATGAGGACAACCTGGCCCTTTCGCCCGGAGTAGCCCCAAAGCCTCTTCTCTCCACCTGGTGTTTCCATGTGTTATCCTGCACAAAGTAGCTACAGTTCTTACGTGGAAACTCAGGGATGTCAAGAAGCACAGAAGCTTTGGAAACCGACAGGCATTCTTAAGCCTTACATCTGAATCTGCACAGCATCTCTTTTCCCACCTCCAACAGGCTAAGCAGTTTCAGTTCAGTTCAGTCATGTCTGACTCTTGGCGACCCCATAGACTGCAGCATGTTAGGCTTCCCTGTCCTTCACCATCTCCCGGAGGTTGCTCAAACTCATGTCCATTGATTCAGTGATACCATCCAACCATCTCACTCTCTGTCCTCCCCTTCTCCTTCTGCCTTCTATTTTCCCAACATCAGGGTCTTTTCCAATAAGTTGTCTCTTCACATCAGGTGGCCAAAGTATTGGAGCTTTAGCATCAGTCCTTTGAATGAATATTCAGGATTGATTTCCTGTAGGATTGACTGCTTTGATTGCCTTGCAGTCCAGGGGACTCTCAAGAACTTTCTTCATCAACATAGATCAAAGGCATCAATTCTTCAGTGCCCAGCTTTCTTTATGGTCTAACTCTCACATCCATATGTGGCTACTGCGAAAACCATAGCTTTGACTATGTGGACTTTTGTCAGCAAAGTGATGTCCCTGCTTTTGAATATACTGTCTAGTTTAGTCATAGCTTTTCTTCCAAGGAGCGAGCGCCTTTTAATTTCATGACTGCAGTTAATTTCACCATCTGCAGTGATTTTGGAGCCCCAGCAGTTGTAAGGCCAGCCCCAATTCTAGAGAGGAGAAATCAACACTGCCTCTTAATGGGGAAAATAGCAAAGAATCTGTGACTGTCTTTAATTCACCATAATATTCTTCACTAGTAGGTTTTTAGAGGAATATCATAAGATTTTAGAACCAGAAAATTCTTAGAAATTCTGTAATCCAACATCATTAATTTACCTGAATGGGTAAAGGAGCAACATATTGCAATAAAAGACCTGGAGCTATAATCCTTTCTTAATTGTTTTAAATTTCTCATAACCCATGGAAATCATCTGGGATATGGTTTCTAGCTAACTTGTTAGAAACATGCCTGCATTTTCCAAAAGTCACTAAAACTTGAGAAGTATTTTAAATAATAGCAGAACAAGATATTTGTGGATATCAAGGAGGATTATTTTCAAATAACTATTGTGCCTTCTTCAAACACACACATGTGAACACAGAGAAATACAATTTTAAAAGAGAGTGGATCTAAAAGGAATGGAGAGTGGATTCCTAAGGAATGTGTGACACCCTCATGGTCTAATACCAAGTTCATTGTGCCTTAGGTAATGTTTGACCCTTCACATTCATCTCGCCCCAAAAATATCTTTAAGAGATACTTTTTGTAAATAATGTGTAAATATATACTTACTGTGTAAGTATTTACTTTTAATATGTACACTGTGAAGACAAATAACCTGTTTTTATTGCCAAAAGTTTACTCTTCTAATGAAAACAGCGAGTATGATATTCTTTCGTGTTTGAAAGAATATCATATATTCTATTAGTACATATATTTAAAAATTGAAGGAAAAATATTCTGTTGTTTTAAGTGAGGCACTTAATGCAATGTTTTCAGACTTCCCTGACCTTCAATATGTCTGTCCATCTCAGTTTAACTCCCTTTGCCCACCCCTCTTTTTTAAACTGGTGTTATTATCTTGTGATTTTCTCATGAATTACCCCAATTAAAACACCAGTGGAATTTACTCTTTGTGTTTCTCTTTAGCTCCTCTCTTTGCTCCTAGGTGTTTTAACTCTGAAGCAGTTGTTCTTTTTCTGTTTGGACCCCTCTTCCTTATTTAGAAATGTTTACTGTATTCCATTTGTTTCTCAAAAAACAAAAATGCACTTCTGAAGCAGTTGTTCTTTTCTGTTTGACCCCTCTGGGGAAAATAGCAAAGAATCTGTGACTGTCTTTAATTCACCATAATATTCTTCACTAGTAGGTTTTTAGAGGAATATCATAAGATTTTAGAACCAGAAAATTCTTAGAAATTCTGTAATCCAACATCATTAATTTACCTGAATGGGTAAAGGAGCAACATATTGCAATAAAAGACCTGGAGCTATAATCCTTTCTTAATTGTTTTAAATTTCTCATAACCCATGGAAATCATCTGGGATATGGTTTCTAGCTAACTTGTTAGAAACATGCCTGCATTTTCCAAAAGTCACTAAAACTTGAGAAGTATTTTAAATAATAGCAGAACAAGATATTTGTGGATATCAAGGAGGATTATTTTCAAATAACTATTGTGCCTTCTTCAAACACACACATGTGAACACAGAGAAATACAATTTTAAAAGAGAGTGGATCTAAAAGGAATGGAGAGTGGATTCCTAAGGAATGTGTGACACCCTCATGGTCTAATACCAAGTTCATTGTGCCTTAGGTAATGTTTGACCCTTCACATTCATCTCGCCCCAAAAATATCTTTAAGAGATACTTTTTGTAAATAATGTGTAAATATATACTTACTGTGTAAGTATTTACTTTTAATATGTACACTGTGAAGACAAATAACCTGTTTTTATTGCCAAAAGTTTACTCTTCTAATGAAAACAGCGAGTATGATATTCTTTCGTGTTTGAAAGAATATCATATATTCTATTAGTACATATATTTAAAAATTGAAGGAAAAATATTCTGTTGTTTTAAGTGAGGCACTTAATGCAATGTTTTCAGACTTCCCTGACCTTCAATATGTCTGTCCATCTCAGTTTAACTCCCTTTGCCCACCCCTCTTTTTTAAACTGGTGTTATTATCTTGTGATTTTCTCATGAATTACCCCAATTAAAACACCAGTGGAATTTACTCTTTGTGTTTTCTCTTTAGCTCCTCTCTTTTGCTCCTAGGTGTTTTAACTCTGAAGCAGTTGTTCTTTTTCTGTTTGGACCCCTCTTCCTTATTTAGAAATGTTTACTGTATTCCATTTGTTTCTCAAAAAACAAAAATGCATTTGTTGCCTGTTTTTGGAACTGTTAATTGTCCATTTTTTAATTGGGGTTTTTCTTTTTCTCATTGTTTTTTAAAATATATTCCTTCATTAAAAAATGTATTAATTGGGAATAATTGCAGTTGCGTACTTTTTTCTAGTATTTTTCTTCATTCTTATAAGGAAATAATGTTCTTATGAATTGAGATCTTTTCTGTCAATAATTAATGTTTCTTTTTTTATGTGTTATACCATAAATAGAATGGTGTGATTTTCAGTTAGTAAATGAAGCTCTAGTGCCTATGCCTTAAGAGAACTAGGTCAAACTGCACATTATGTAAAACAAACTAGATGTAAGGAAATTTCACTCATGTTATAGAGGAGGGCTTAGCCAACCTCTTTTAGAAAAGCTAAGTCTCAGCATCTTTTTTTTTTTTTTATTTAAAGATTTATTTATTTATTTATTTTGGGCGGGGTCGGGTTGGGGAGGGAGAGGAGCAGGCGGGCCACTTCTATTGGTCTTTCGTTTCTCTATTTTCATCCGTCTTTGTTCTTTGGCTCCTGTGGGCCTCCCATCGCGGTGGCATCGGTGGCCTCTGTCGTTGCAGAACACCGGCTCTGGGTGCCTGCACTCCAGAGCTCCGGCTCGGTGATTGGACACATCAGTCCAGCCACTCCGCGGCACGTGGGATCTTCCCAGGCCAGGGATGGAACTGCAAGGCGGTGTCCTTATCCACTGGACCACCAGAGGAAGCCCAAGTCTCAGCATCTTAAATGTTCCTTTTCTACTTTTGTTCCTGTTTGGCAGGAGCCCTGTGGTGGTAGCCTAATGGTCATGTGACTTCAGTTTAGTGCTGGGCCTGAACCCTTTGTGAAAATGAAAGTGTAAATAGCTTGACCTCCTCCACTCTGCCCATAGTTCCACATCCACAGCATATAGAAAACCTTTGAAAAAAAATTCCAGTGAAGTTCCAAAAAGCAAAACAAACTTATCACACACTGGCAACTATTTATGTTGGATTTACAACTATTTACACAGCATGTAGATTATAATAGGTATTATAATTTAGAGATGATTTAAAGTATATGGGAAGATGTGCATAGATTATGCAAATACTATACCATTTTATTTATGAGACTTGAGCATGTGTGGATTTTAGTACTCTCAGGCGTTCCTGGAACCAGTCCCCAGTGGGCATTGAGAAACTATTGTATGTTTCAGCTAGCTATGTAAGGAGCCCATGGTTGGGAGAAGTAATTGATAAATTAAAGGTCATCATTCATCTTGTTGTCAATTCTTTGTTTACAAGATGTGAAAATTCTATTTAGTCATTTCTAAAGTCTTTACCAGTTTGTATGATGTGAAATTCTCTAAAACATTACTAACAGAAACCCAACACACATTTGTTTGAGCTTAGTGATTGGATGGTAGAATTGAATGAGCAGAACACCCTCTCTGAGAGTTAGAATCCACATTATCTGTCTGTGGTAAACTTTGCCTAAATGAAGGGTGTTTTGTAACAAGGTGTGGTTGGCCTCCCTGACTTCAGCCTCTTCATTATACCATGGACATAATACTAAGACATTCTGATTTCCAAGAATAACTTAGTATTTCTCTGTAATATGACCTCTGGGCTTCCCAGGTGGTGCTCGTTGTAAAGAACCCACCTTCCGATACAAGCGACATAAGAGACATGGGTTCCATCCCTCGGTCAAGAAGAACCTCTGGAGGACAGCATGGCAACCCACTGCAGATTGTCTGGAGAATCCTCAAGGACAGAGGAGCCTGGCGGGGTACAGTCCATAGGGTCACAAAAGAGTTGGACACAGCTGAAGCGAGTTAGCACACAGCACGCAATATCACCTTTAAAAATATTTGAAAATGTTTCTATAATTGCTCTCTGTCATCTGTTGTAAAGAACTCCCAAAGCTTCTGACATAACATTACCTTACCAGCCCCTCACTCTTAACTAAATACATCATCATTATGATTATGCCATTGTAGATATGGCTATTTTCCTCATTCACATTTGCATACTTGTTGTTATTCGTTCGCTAAGTCCTGACTGACTCTTTGTGATCCTGTGAATTGCAGCATGCCAGTCTTTGCTGTCCATCACTGTCTCTCTGAGCTGGCTCAAATTCATGTCCATTGAGTCAGTGATGCCATCCAACCATCTTTCCTCTATTGCCCCCTTCTCCTCTTGCCCTCCATTTTTCCTAGCAGCAGGGTTTTTTCCAATGAGTCAACTCTTCGCATCCAGTGGCAAAAGTATTGGAGCTTTAGCATCAGACTTTCCAATGGATATTCAGGGTTGATTTCCTTTAGAATCGACTGGTTTGATCTCTTTCAGTCCAAGGCATTCTCAGGAGTCCTCTCCAGCACCACAGTTCGAAAGAGTCAATTCTTCAGCACTCAACCTTCTGTATGGTCCGACTCTCGCATTCATACATGACTACTAGAAAAACATAGCTTTGATTATATGGACTTTGTCACAAAGTTATGTCTCTGTTTTTTATAACAGTGTCTAGGTTTGTCATAGCTTTTCTTTCAAGGAGCAAGCGTCTTTTAATTTAGTGGTTGTAGTCAGCATCCACATTGATTTTGGAGCCCAAGGAAATGAAATCTAACACTGTTCCCACACTTTCCTTTTCTGTTTGCCTGAATTGATGGGACTGGATGCCATGATCTTAGTTTTTTGATTGTTGAGTTTTAAGCCAGCTTTTTCACTCTCCTCTTCACCTCCATCAAGAGGCTATTTAGTTCCTCTTCACTTTCTGCCATTATAGTGGTATCATCTGCTTATCTGAGGTTGTTGGTATTTCTCCCAGCAATCTAGATTCCAGCTTGTAAGACATACTGAAAAACACTTTATTTTACCCTTTAAAAATGATTTATTAGATTAATAACTATTTCAAGGGCTTAAAAGGGTTTGAGACTTTGAGTGAGAGAAACTCTTACTATATTGAACTCAGATTCATTTACCCAACGCAGCAAAGACAATCTACTGACCTTGGGTTGTGGTGAATGAAAGTATAACATTTACTGCAGGGCACCATTGAGGAGAATGAACAGCTAATGCTGGAAAGACCTTGACCTCCCCTATGGCTTTCAGTCTAGGGTTTTTAAAGGCAACTTTATGGACGAGGGTTGTAGGGTCTCTGGTTAGCTCATGGACATTCTTCTGATTGGTTAGTCATGAGGTAAAAGGGTGATGTTTGGGGAATCTCAATCATCAATCTCCTAGTTCCATCCAGTCTGCGATGAAGTGTTTGTGGTCATTAGGTAGTCAGCTTGGGCTTAGTTTCTTCAGAACTACTCAATGATATGCATTAAATTGTTACCTGTATCCCTTTCAGTAGGGGCTAGGAGTCCTGTGACTGTTGTTCAAGCTGTTATTACCTGCTTGACTGCTTTTCTTTGTTTCTGCTTTTTCCACTTCTCTAATCGTTAGCTGTTTGAGTCTGCTCTTTGAAACTCTGGGAGGGCCCCAGAGACTAAAGCTCTTTCTACAAGAATTGCACCCACTGAACCGTAAGAGAATAATGGCTATGAAACTAGGGGAGAAGTAACCAGGTTTGAGGTGTACAGGGGAGATAGTGCTGACAAGATCTGTTTACCGACTGTGTTGGGAAGAATTAACATAGTAAAAGTGGGGAAATCAGGGCTAAATCCCAGGAATTTTTGCTGGCAAGTGGCTAGAAATGATTCCTTCAGCAGGAAGACATAGAGAAGAGGAGTTGTTTAGTTCAGCGGATGTAAGTGTGTGGGCGCTGGAGACAGGAACAGTGTTTTCCTCTCCATCACTTCATCATATGAATGAGTTTCTTAAGTTCTGTGCCTTAGTTTTCTCATCTATAAAAGAGAATTATAATACCTGACTCATCACTTGCCCTGAGGATTGAAGGAGATGCTGCATTAAAATTATTTAGAACAGTGCTTGACACATAGGGAGCATTAACCCTGAAAGGAGAGCAAAACAGTAGTTTTTACATGTATAGTTTGAGGTACATCAGAGGTACCTGTTGTACCTCTGAGTGGAGATGCATGTGTGTCACAGGATGGTAACAGTGAAGATGCAAAGAAATGGTTCGGTTTAAGATGTTTGTTGGAGGTGGATCTGAAGAGATGTGGAAACAGAGGATCATGGTTGACCAAATGGACTCCAAAGACAGAGAGTCTGTTTTAAAGGCAACTTTATGGACGAGGGTTGTAGGGTCTCTGGTTAGCTCATGGACATTCTTCTGATTGGTTAGTCATGAGGTAAAAGGGTGATGTTTGGGGAATCTCAATCATCAATCTCCTAGTTCCATCCAGTCTGCGATGAAGTGTTTGTGGTCATTAGGTAGTCAGCTTGGGCTTAGTTTCTTCAGAACTACTCAATGATATGCATTAAATTGTTACCTGTATCCCTTTCAGTAGGGGCTAGGAGTCCTGTGACTGTTGTTCAAGCTGTTATTACCTGCTTGACTGCTTTTCTTTGTTTCTGCTTTTTCCACTTCTCTAATCGTTAGCTGTTTGAGTCTGCTCTTTGAAACTCTGGGAGGGCCCCAGAGACTAAAGCTCTTTCTACAAGAATTGCACCCACTGAACCGTAAGAGAATAATGGCTATGAAACTAGGGGAGAAGTAACCAGGTTTGAGGTGTACAGGGGAGATAGTGCTGACAAGATCTGTTTACCGACTGTGTTGGGAAGAATTAACATAGTAAAAGTGGGGAAATCAGGGCTAAATCCCAGGAATTTTTGCTGGCAAGTGGCTAGAAATGATTCCTTCAGCAGGAAGACATAGAGAAGAGGAGTTGTTTAGTTCAGCGGATGTAAGTGTGTGGGCGCTGGAGACAGGAACAGTGTTTTCCTCTCCATCACTTCATCATATGAATGAGTTTCTTAAGTTCTGTGCCTTAGTTTTCTCATCTATAAAAGAGAATTATAATACCTGACTCATCACTTGCCCTGAGGATTGAAGGAGATGCTGCATTAAAATTATTTAGAACAGTGCTTGACACATAGGGAGCATTAACCCTGAAAGGAGAGCAAAACAGTAGTTTTTACATGTATAGTTTGAGGTACATCAGAGGTACCTGTTGTACCTCTGAGTGGAGATGCATGTGTGTGTCACAGGATGGTAACAGTGAAGATGCAAAGAAATGGTTCGGTTTAAGATGTTTGTTGGAGGTGGATCTGAAGAGATGTGGAAACAGAGGATCATGGTTGACCAAATGGACTCCAAAGACAGAGAGTCTGTATCCTATCTCCACCACATTCTATGAAGCATGTACTGTAACCTGAGTGCCTCAGTTTTCTCCTGTTTGAAATGAAAACCTTAATGGAAGCTATCTCTTACTTTTTTTTCTAAGGATTAAAAATCAAATATAAGAGATGTGCCAGTTATTAAAAGTGAAGATTTAATCATATTTTACCTGTTGAAATGGGTTTTCAATAAGTGAAGGTGTGTTGAATAAATAAGTTCAGAGATGAGGAGCTTCACAGGTGGTGCTAGTGGTAAAGATCCTGCCTGCCAATGCAGGAGATGTAAGAGATGTGGGTTAGGTCCCTGGGCTGGGAAGATCCCCTGGAGGAGGTCACGGCAACCCTCTCCAGTATTATTCTCTATAGAAACCCATGGACAGAGGAATTTGATGGGCTATAGACCATGGGGTCGTAAAGAGTTGGACCCAAATGAAATGACTGAGCACGCATGCATGCACACAGAGATTAGCAAGACTCAGTACTCAAGGTATCAGTTAGGCATTTATCCGCATACTGGTGATACTTACAGCTCCAGGACTGGATGAAATCTTGCAAATTTACTCTAAGTTATAGTTTACAGTGAATGTTGCCAGTATTTGTGGTCTCAGAAGGAGAGAAATTCATTCTGGGACCAAAGACGTGATCTTAGTCACTTAGAACATGGTGCAACAACATTATATGAAAGTAACAGGGACAGAGAAAGCTTCCAGCGAAAGGCACTGGAAGAGGGTAGGACAGTACCCATGTCACTAACTTTGGTAGAGCTTTATATACATTTCAGTTGGCTGGCAAGAATGGATAAAAAGAAACACTTCAAGGCTGTGAGAGTTCTATTGTACCTTTTCCCAAGGCTTATGTCCTGAGATAACATTAATACAAGATGAGCCAGAAGGAGCGGGTCCCTGAGAAGATATATTAAAATCATAAACATAGAGCCTAAGAAAAACCATTTCATGAGTAAGATGTAGTGCTTTAAAGAAAGTCAGTTTCAGGCATTGTTGACGTGGCAACCAAGGTGAAGGCACACAGGCCAAAAAGTGTTCCTTCTCCTTGGGGCTCTCCAGTCACCTTATCAACCTGTCCAACTTTTAACCATCTCATAAAGATCGAAAAACAAATGCATGGTGTGTGTGTGTGTGTGTGCTCAGATGGGTCCAACTCTTTGTGACCATATGGACTGTAGCCCATCAAACTCCTCTGTCCATGGAATTCTCCAGGCAAGAATACTGAGTGGTTGTGAAAATGACCATATTACCAAATGTCATCTATAGATTCAATGCGATCCCTATCAAACTACCAATGACATTCTTCACAGAACTAGACGAAAGAATCACACAGTTCATATGGAAACACAAAAGACTTCGAATAGCCAAAGCAATCCTGAGGAAGAAGAATGGAGCTGGAGGGATCAGCCTCCCAACTTCAGACTCGACTATAAAGCAACAGTCCTCAAGACAGTGTGGTACTGGCACAAAAACAAAAATATCCAATGGAACAAGATAGAGAACCCAGAGATAAACCCACGCACCTATGGGTACCTTATTTTTGACAAAGGAGGCGAAACTCTAAAATGGGACAAAGACAGCCTCTTCAACAAGTAGTGCTGAGAAAATTGGACAGCTGGGAAAATTGGACAAAAAAATGAAGTTGGAACATTCTCTGACACCATCCACAAAAACCAACTCAAAATGGATTAAAGACCTAAATGTAAGACCAGAAACCATCAAACTCTTAGAGGAGAATATAGGCAAAACCCTCAAGGACATAAAGCAAGATCTTCTCTGACCCACCTACTAGAATAGCAGAACTCAAAAGAAAAATGAACATGTGGGACCTAATGAAACTTAAAAGCTTTTGTACAGCAAAAGAAATTACAAAAAAGCTGAACAGACAGCCCACAGAGTGGAAGAAAATCATAGCAAATGAAACAACAGACAAAGCATTATTCTCCAAAATCTACAAGCAACTCAGACAACTCAGCACAGGAAAAACGAACAATGCAATCAAAAACTGGGAAAAGGATCTAAACAGACACCCCTCCAAAGAGGACATACAGATGGCCCCAAAGCACATGAAACGATGCTCAACTTCACTTATAATTAGAGAAATGCAAATCAGAAGTACAATGAGATATCACCTCACACCCATCAGAATGGCCATCATCCACAAATCGACAGACAATAAATGCTGGAGAGGGTGCGGAGAAAAGGGAACACTCCTGCTTTGCTGGTGGGAATGTAAATTGATACAGCCTCTATGGAAGACAGTCTGGAGATTTCTTAAAAAACTAAAAATAGAAGCACCATACGGGGTGTTCCCTGGTGGTCCAGTGGGTAAGGACACTGCCTTGCAGTGCAAGGGGCGCTGGTTCCATCCCTGGCACAGGAAGATCCCACGTGCCGCGGAACGGCTGGACCGATGTGTCCAGCTACAGAGCCGGAGCTCTGGGGCACACGCGCCCAGAGCCAGTGCTCTGTGATGAGAAAGGCCACTGCGATGGGAGGCCCACACAGGCCAAAGAGCAAAGATAAATAAATGAAAGATCAATAGAAGTGGCCAAAAAAAAAAAAAAGAAGAAGCACCATACGACCCAGCAATTCCACTCTTAGGCTTATACCCTGATGAAATCAAATCTGAAAGGAGCACCTGTACCCCAATGTTCATTGCAGCTCTCTATACAATAGCTAGAACATGGAACATGGAAGCAACCTAGATGCCCATCGAGAAACAAATGGATCCAGCCCTGGTACATATATACAATGGAATACTACTCAGCTATTAAAATAAATGCAGAAGAATCAGTCCTAAGGAGGTGGCTGGATCTAGAACGTATCATCAAAAGTGAAGTCAGTCAGAAAGAGAAGGACAGATACAGTGTATTAACACATATATGGAATCTAGTAGGATGGCGATGATGGCACACGCAGTGAAGTGACGGAAAGACAGACATGAACAGTGGATATATGGACATTGTGGGGAAGGAACAGAGGGTGGGAGGTGTAAAGGAAGTATCATGAAGGCCTGTACTATCATAAGTGAAGAAAATAGCTATAGTCATTGTTCTGTGAGAAAAGGGGTGCTTCAGGGGTGCTGTGTGATGGTCGGGAGGGTGGGAGGGGGGGATTATACATATGACTAATCTGGGAACATGCATACCTGTGAACAACAAAACTCTGTAAAAGTTAAAAGTAAAATAAAAGTTTAAAAAAAAAAAAAGAAAGAAAGAATACTGAGTGGATTGCCATTTCCTCCTCCTGGGATATTCCTGACCTGAGGATTGAACCTGTGTCTTCTGCATTGGCAAGCGAATCCTTAATAACACTAAGCCACCTGGAGAGGGTGCGGAGAAAAGGGAACACTCCTGCTTTGCTGGTGGGAATGTAAATTGATACAGCCTCTATGGAAGACAGTCTGGAGATTTCTTAAAAAACTAAAAATAGAAGCACCATACGGGGTGTTCCCTGGTGGTCCAGTGGGTAAGGACACTGCCTTGCAGTGCAAGGGGCGCTGGTTCCATCCCTGGCACAGGAAGATCCCACGTGCCGCGGAACGGCTGGACCGATGTGTCCAGCTACAGAGCCGGAGCTCTGGGGCACACGCGCCCAGAGCCAGTGCTCTGTGATGAGAAAGGCCACTGCGATGGGAGGCCCACACAGGCCAAAGAGCAAAGATAAATAAATGAAAGATCAATAGAAGTGGCCAAAAAAAAAAAAAAGAAGAAGCACCATACGACCCAGCAATTCCACTCTTAGGCTTATACCCTGATGAAATCAAATCTGAAAGGAGCACCTGTACCCCAATGTTCATTGCAGCTCTCTATACAATAGCTAGAACATGGAACATGGAAGCAACCTAGATGCCCATCGAGAAACAAATGGATCCAGCCCTGGTACATATATACAATGGAATACTACTCAGCTATTAAAATAAATGCAGAAGAATCAGTCCTAAGGAGGTGGCTGGATCTAGAACGTATCATCAAAAGTGAAGTCAGTCAGAAAGAGAAGGACAGATACAGTGTATTAACACATATATGGAATCTAGTAGGATGGCGATGATGGCACACGCAGTGAAGTGACGGAAAGACAGACATGAACAGTGGATATATGGACATTGTGGGGAAGGAACAGAGGGTGGGAGGTGTAAAGGAAGTATCATGAAGGCCTGTACTATCATAAGTGAAGAAAATAGCTATAGTCATTGTTCTGTGAGAAAAGGGGTGCTTCAGGGGTGCTGTGTGATGGTCGGGAGGGGTGGGAAGGGGGGATTATACATATGACTAATCTGGGAACATGCATACCTGTGAACAACAAAACTCTGTAAAAGTTAAAAGTAAAATAAAAGTTTAAAAAAAAAAAAAGAAAGAAAGAATACTGAGTGGATTGCCATTTCCTCCTCCTGGGATATTCCTGACCTGAGGATTGAACCTGTGTCTTCTGCATTGGCAAGCGAATCCTTAATAACACTAAGCCACCTGGCAAGCAATGCATGGTAGATACTGGTTACTATTATAGGGAAACTGATCCAGAAAAATATAAAAAGGGTGAGATCAGAAGCACTTTACAATTAAGGTCATTATTCAGGTATACTCAGACCAAAGAAGCAGGGAGTCAGAAATAATTGTGTACCTCTCGAATTTTGGGGGAAAATCCAGTTCCTAAATTAACTTATGGAACCACCTCATTTGAAGTTCAGTAGCACAACTATGCTGCTTTTAACATTTCGTTTAATTCCTTCAAATTAGATTGTAGGTTTGTGTGGCTCATATAATAAGTTGTATTTTTTTTTTTTTTCTTAGCATGTCATTGACCCTGGCATGGTGTAATGCAATAGAAAGTGCTCATCTTAAATACCCTGTTGAATGAATCAGTGAATGTAGTGACTGATGTGTCTTTTCCTGAGCACAGCTTGGTAGGCTAATCACTGGGGTCCTGCATCATTTTGTTCAAAACAAGGCATTGAAGTGGAGAGCTCACTTTACTGCCATGCCCCAGCTCCCACCTCTAGTGACTGCCTTTGAAAACTGATCAAAGGTCCATGGTCAAAGATCAGGATACACTTTAATTTATGCATAAAGAATTCAGAAACTGTCTTTTTCCTCCTACAAAAGCCTAGGTGGAAAGTGAAAAGATAATGGATTGGGGGTTTGAGCAGATCAATGCTGGGGTTTCAGATACTGTCTAGAGCAAAACCTTTGCCAATGTCATAACTTTCTGAGTCATAGTCTTGTCAAATATAAAGGAAGTATCATGAAGGCCTGTACTATCATAAGTGAAGAAAATAGCTATAGTCATTGTTCTGTGAGAAAAGGGGTGCTTCAGGGTGCTGTGTGATGGTCGGGAGGGGTGGGAAGGGGGGATTATACATATGACTAATCTGGGAACATGCATACCTGTGAACAACAAAACTCTGTAAAAGTTAAAAGTAAAATAAAAGTTTAAAAAAAAAAAAAGAAAGAAAGAATACTGAGTGGATTGCCATTTCCTCCTCCTGGGATATTCCTGACCTGAGGATTGAACCTGTGTCTTCTGCATTGGCAAGCGAATCCTTAATAACACTAAGCCACCTGGCAAGCAATGCATGGTAGATACTGGTTACTATTATAGGGAAACTGATCCAGAAAAATATAAAAAGGGTGAGATCAGAAGCACTTTACAATTAAGGTCATTATTCAGGTATACTCAGACCAAAGAAGCAGGGAGTCAGAAATAATTGTGTACCTCTCGAATTTTGGGGGAAAATCCAGTTCCTAAATTAACTTATGGAACCACCTCATTTGAAGTTCAGTAGCACAACTATGCTGCTTTTAACATTTCGTTTAATTCCTTCAAATTAGATTGTAGGTTTGTGTGGCTCATATAATAAGTTGTATTTTTTTTTTTTTTCTTAGCATGTCATTGACCCTGGCATGGTGTAATGCAATAGAAAGTGCTCATCTTAAATACCCTGTTGAATGAATCAGTGAATGTAGTGACTGATGTGTCTTTTCCTGAGCACAGCTTGGTAGGCTAATCACTGGGGTCCTGCATCATTTTGTTCAAAACAAGGCATTGAAGTGGAGAGCTCACTTTACTGCCATGCCCCAGCTCCCACCTCTAGTGACTGCCTTTGAAAACTGATCAAAGGTCCATGGTCAAAGATCAGGATACACTTTAATTTATGCATAAAGAATTCAGAAACTGTCTTTTTCCTCCTACAAAAGCCTAGGTGGAAAGTGAAAAGATAATGGATTGGGGGTTTGAGCAGATCAATGCTGGGGTTTCAGATACTGTCTAGAGCAAAACCTTTGCCAATGTCATAACTTTCTGAGTCATAGTCTTGTCAAATATAAAGTGAAGATGAGGACATCTATCTCATAATGCTTGAAGGTGCTGAATGAAGCATGTCATCAAAGGATAGTTTTATCATTTATCCTCAGGAAATGTTCTGGATGTTTACAAATTCCTGCCTAACAGTACACACTAACTATGGATAGCCACTTCATCAGTCCATTGTGTGTTTAAAAGTTCAACCTGCTTTGAAAGGGAAGTTTATAGTTTAAGTAGTGAGTGTGTGTGTGTATATGTTGTGTGGCTCTAAGATCACAGTTATAGAAATGCGCTCTCTACTTTTCCAGACATAAATTACTTTCCTTATTATTTCTAAATGGTTCTTCAAGTATACAGGAGGGATTTTTTTTTTTTTTAATAATTGAAGGGTTTTTTTAAAAAAAAAAACAGATTTAGCAGTATTCTCATTCAGGGGCTGCCACAGTCTCATTATTTTCTGGCCCCCAGAGGAGAGCTGTGATAATTAAGTACATTTAATGAGGAAAATTAATGCTTCTTTGCCTACATTCTCCTTAAGCTACTACTGTTTCTTGATTTATTAGTGCTTGTTATAATTATTAACCATGAATTATACATCCCAGGAAGTAAAACCTTTCTTCTCTGCCCCTGCCCTGCCCCAAGACTGAAATCACCGGGTAGAAATTTGCATAAAATGACAAGCCAGTCAATTTTTCTTGTAGCGCTGGATGTCAGAAAGATTCAGCAGCTTTTGTGGAGCCAATGCTGATTTTCATTTTCAAGCCAGGAGCTAAACATATAAATCATTCACAGCACAGTGTACCTGTCTTAGGAAAGCTGTTGACAGTCATGTTTATTTATTAGTTTCGCCTAGTTGAGAGCTGCATGTTTTCTTTGTCCTTCCTCTCTGTATCTTTGTAACTAGCGAACAACAGACGTGCACACACACATGCACACCTTCCCTGTTGCAAACATACATTTTTATAATATTTTATGGAAGGATTATTTTTTCCACCTTTAGCTCCATACCACTGATTCATTAGTACCTTAAAGAAACTGAGTCTTTTGCTGTATGTGGCTGTTTACAAGTTATCATTTTGTCTCTGAAGTTGTTTTTTTTTTTTTTCCTCTCAATACACTGTATAACAGATTAATACTTTTGTCAATACAAGTGAATTGACTTATTCTTTATTTGTGGGTTTGTCAGAGCATATATATCTCGTCTAAAGGGCTACCACCCATTCCCTGGTTTTTGTTTTGTTTTGTCTTTTAAATGAAATAACCCATTTTTAAACACTTATCCAATTTAGTTAATCTCTATGCCTTGATTTTCTCATCTATGAAATGAACTCTGTGAGTGAATTGAAGGAGGTAATTTGTGTGTGATACTTGGCACAGAACTTAGTTTACCTCTTGGCACTAGCTGTAGCAGTTATCTCAAGAAGAGGGGTGGTCCTAATACGTCTTCTTGATTATGATGGGCTTCGTTGTGGCTTTTGCTAATAAAAATGTTTCTTTACCCACCCCAGGTAGTTTCTTCTCATCTTGTGCTGTGTCTGTGAGCTCTGAGTTGACATGTAAGTCTCCTGACTACCCTTGAGTGTGATGCTGGAGTGGTAATGTGTAGGCTTCATGGTCCACTGTCTTAGCTGAGCCTGGGATTCCAGCCACTTGAATTTTAAAAATTAATGCTTTGCCTACTTCTCCTTAAGCTTTTCTTGATTTATTAGTGCTTGTTATAATTATTAACCATGAATTATACATCCCAGGAAGTAAAACCTTTCTTCTCTGCCCCTGCCCTGCCCCAAGACTGAAATCACCGGGTAGAAATTTGCATAAAATGACAAGCCAGTCAATTTTTCTTGTAGCGCTGGATGTCAGAAAGATTCAGCAGCTTTTGTGGAGCCAATGCTGATTTTCATTTTCAAGCCAGGAGCTAAACATATAAATCATTCACAGCACAGTGTACCTGTCTTAGGAAAGCTGTTGACAGTCATGTTTATTTATTAGTTTCGCCTAGTTGAGAGCTGCATGTTTTCTTTGTCCTTCCTCTCTGTATCTTTGTAACTAGCGAACAACAGACGTGCACACACATGCACACCTTCCCTGTTGCAAACATACATTTTTATAATATTTTATGGAAGGATTATTTTTTCCACCTTTAGCTCCATACCACTGATTCATTAGTACCTTAAAGAAACTGAGTCTTTTGCTGTATGTGGCTGTTTACAAGTTATCATTTTGTCTCTGAAGTTGTTTTTTTTTTTTTTTCCTCTCAATACACTGTATAACAGATTAATACTTTTGTCAATACAAGTGAATTGACTTATTCTTTATTTGTGGGTTTGTCAGAGCATATATATCTCGTCTAAAGGGCTACCACCCATTCCCTGGTTTTTGTTTTGTTTTGTCTTTTAAATGAAATAACCCATTTTTAAACACTTATCCAATTTAGTTAATCTCTATGCCTTGATTTTCTCATCTATGAAATGAACTCTGTGAGTGAATTGAAGGAGGTAATTTGTGTGTGATACTTGGCACAGAACTTAGTTTACCTCTTGGCACTAGCTGTAGCAGTTATCTCAAGAAGAGGGGTGGTCCTAATACGTCTTCTTGATTATGATGGGCTTCGTTGTGGCTTTTGCTAATAAAAATGTTTCTTTACCCACCCCAGGTAGTTTCTTCTCATCTTGTGCTGTGTCTGTGAGCTCTGAGTTGACATGTAAGTCTCCTGACTACCCTTGAGTGTGATGCTGGAGTGGTAATGTGTAGGCTTCATGGTCCACTGTCTTAGCTGAGCCTGGGATTCCAGCCACTTGCATCCAAACAGCAGACCTGTGAACTTCAGTCTTGAATGTTCCAGATTAGCCCATCTACCAACAGAACACCAGGGAAACCCCACCTCAGGCTCCACACCACAGAAGAATTTCTTACCTAAGCTTTATGCAAGTTCCTAACCCACAGAGTCTTGAAATTTAAGAAAATGGTTATTGCTGCATAAGCCACTAAGTTTTGGGACAGTAGCAGATAACTGGAACACTAATATGTATAAATAAAGTGGCTTTTGTATCTGTGATATTACTAAAATCACTTAATAACTTCTGTATATATTCAGAATATTCTGAGTGCACATATGATTGTTGACATACATTTTTACCTGACAATAATGACTTTTATTCCTAACTTGCCAGTGTTAACTAATTCATTCTCAGTGACTGGAGCCTGTGGTTCAGTGTCAGGTACATGGGGTGGTAGCAGAAAGAAGTGCTCTTTCTTTTTTTTTTGAAACATTTATTTATTTATTTATTGGAGGGGGTGGGGAGGGGGGTGCAGGTGGGCCGCTTCTATTGGTCTTTCATTTGTCCATCTTTCATCCATCCCTGTTCCCTGGCTCGTGTGGGCCTCCCATCACGGTGGCCTCCGTTGTAGCAGAGCACTGGCTCTGGGCGCATGCACTCCAGAGCTCCAGCTCGGTAATTGGACGTATCAGTCCAGCCGCTCCGCGGCATTTGGGATCTTCCCAAGCCAGGGATCGAACCGGCGCCCCTTGCACTGCAAGGCGGTGTCCTTACCCACTGGACCACCAGGGAAACCCAAAGTGCTCTTTCTTATCAAGGGGAAGGCTGTAGAGAGTACCTCATTCAGCAGAACGTTTGCTTTAGTTCTTTTATAAATGCACTTTAGCAGATTAAGGAAGTTCCAATCTATTTCTAGTTTCCTAAGAGTTTTAATTTTTTGTGCATACTATTGAACACTATCTTTTAAAAAATATTTACATATTGTTTTCTCCTGGAAATATATAGTCACACTGTGTGTGTGGCAGTGTGGTTCTGAGGATCTGTGTCAGTGGATGGAAAATAACTAAGAGGAGACATCAAAGGTGGGTTTTTTTTTTAATTTATTTTTAATTGGAGGATAATTGCTTTACAATTTTGTATTGGTTTCTGCTGTGCTTATTCACAGCGTGAGTCAGCTACAAGTATACATATATCTCTTCCCTCCTGAGCCGCCCTCCCACCCCATCCCACCCCTCTAGGTCATCACAGAGCATCAAGCTGAGCTCCCTGCACTAGACAGCAGCTTCCTGCTCGCTGTTTTACATACTGTAGTGTGTAAGTATCAATGCTACTGTCTCGATTTGTCCCACCCTCTTCTGATAGGGGGCTTCTTGCTCAAGCAACTAATCAAAATTCTTACTGAAGGCTGGCCAGGGTGATCAGATGTTGAGTGAGGGAGATAGGAATTTGGTCAAATATCAATGTTGATCAGATACTAAGGGTGGGGGCGTTCTCACTTAACAGGCTGCTACCACTGGCCTTTGCTTGTCTAGCGAGGACAGAGGCAGAAGGTTTTGTATTAGACAAAAGGAGCCTCAGAAGAGTCTACCTAAAGTTTACTCATGAAGAAAGCCCTTGTCACCCATCAGAATATGCCAGCTGAAACCTCAAGACCAAAGAATGCAAGGCAGACCCAGAGCGCCCAGGCTCTCCGTAGCATAAAGGCCCATCTGGCCTGCCAGAGGATGGGTGTTGACTTTGACTTCTTGTCTGTTTGTTGAGTGGGCTGAACTGCTTTCAGTGGGCATACCTTGACCAGAAGGGGACCGGTAGGGCACAGACATCTGCAGAAGAACTGGACATGCCAGGTGGGAGTCATTAGCAGCCAATGCAATAAAAGAAGCAGATAGTCTCTATGCAAAGAGCACAGAGCATCCATCCCTCCCCCCCTCACCTTCTGTTTGCTCACTGTTGCTGCTAGGCCTGTAAACGAAAATAAATAAGTGAAAGATCTTCAGGCCAAATTATACTGGTGTGCAGTTTCTGCTGCTCTTCACTCTAGGCTGCTTTTTTGACTTTGAAGTATAGTTACTCAGAAGAAAAAAAAGATACAACCCTTTGTAAAGTTTTAACCCTTTGTAAAGTTGTAAAGTTTCTTGCTTGGAGGATGGTTTTGCCGTCTTTGCAGATATTCACAGCAGGAGAGTTTTCCATTTATGTGTAACAGTTCTGCCAATGTTCCTGACAAAATTATGCCCTTCATCCTGCTAATGTCACAACCTGGGGCTCACCATGACACTGGGGAGTAGAGAGTGTCCACAACACCCTCTTAATCCTGGCCTAATCCATGGCAATGATCACGGATGCCTTGTTCTCTGTATATGTCTTGGGAGGAGGTTGTGGATAGAATTCCTACGCAGTTAGGAGTCTTGGTGTGCTTGAGGAGTGACCTGCACATAGGTTCTGGACACCTGGACCTCTTACATCTGTAGAACAGTGGGAGAGAGATGGAAATTATGGGAAGATTGCTACAAAAAAACCCTGGACCAAATTTATTCAGGAAAACATGGCAATTGAAATTATGTGTTCAACTCTAATGCCTGAAAAATGAAGCCCTCTTTATTCCTTGTTGCCCCATCACAAATATCAGTCTCTCTTCTTCCAAGGGATCATTTTTCTGTCTTTTCCTAGAGCTCATGATGATAATGCTCTTGATCTGAGCAATAGACCATGGACCATTGGAGATGCTACACTTAAGGCTGGGCGGACTTTGTCCCATTAAGTATCCATATACCATAGGCAGCTACCTCAATACCGTCAGCATCGACAAAGAACAGCAAAAAAATAATATTGTGGTAAGAATTGTTAGCAAATATAATAGTGACTCTTAAAGTTTTAGAACTGATAAACTGTAAAATTATAAAATTTTTCTGTTTGAAATGTCATGCATTTAACTCATAGTGGAGGAATGAAGATAGCACTGTCAAACAGTATGTTCGACTTCATTTTGTAAGAGTTTTGAGTGTTTCATTGCATTGATTGTTTTCCTCTTGAATTGTGAAAAGTTTCTGTGTTCCGGGGTAAAGATGGGGAAAGAATGGCTGCCCTTTGCTGACGAAGCCCTTGCCATGTTGCAGACACTGTGCTGAATGATTTTCCTGCACTGTCTTTTTTGGGAAGGTAAGAGGCCATGTCCAAAAACTGTGTCTAAATAACTGGTTCAAAAGATTCCCAGGAAGAGTTGAAAATTCAGAGGACAGTCTTAACCCAATTTCATTCTGAGCCTATAGCTAGTGATTTAGGAACTTGAATTTTTTCTCTTTTTGTTTTTGTGTAGGTAGCAAGATCCACATTGCAATAACATTCAGAGTGCTTTGAAAAACTATTACTCATAACATAGAGGCTTGCTGGGTATCCACAACACCCTCTTAATCCTGGCCTAATCCATGGCAATGATCACGGATGCCTTGTTCTCTGTATATGTCTTGGGAGGAGGTTGTGGATAGAATTCCTACGCAGTTAGGAGTCTTGGTGTGCTTGAGGAGTGACCTGCACATAGGTTCTGGACACCTGGACCTCTTACATCTGTAGAACAGTGGAGAGAGATGGAAATTATGGGAAGATTGCTACAAAAAAACCCTGGACCAAATTTATTCAGGAAAACATGGCAATTGAAATTATGTGTTCAACTCTAATGCCTGAAAAATGAAGCCCTCTTTATTCCTTGTTGCCCCATCACAAATATCAGTCTCTCTTCTTCCAAGGGATCATTTTTCTGTCTTTTCCTAGAGCTCATGATGATAATGCTCTTGATCTGAGCAATAGACCATGGACCATTGGAGATGCTACACTTAAGGCTGGGCGGACTTTGTCCCATTAAGTATCCATATACCATAGGCAGCTACCTCAATACCGTCAGCATCGACAAAGAACAGCAAAAATATAATATTGTGGTAAGAATTGTTAGCAAATATAATAGTGACTCTTAAAGTTTTAGAACTGATAAACTGTAAAATTATAAAATTTTTCTGTTTGAAATGTCATGCATTTAACTCATAGTGGAGGAATGAAGATAGCACTGTCAAACAGTATGTTCGACTTCATTTTGTAAGAGTTTTGAGTGTTTCATTGCATTGATTGTTTTCCTCTTGAATTGTGAAAAGTTTCTGTGTTCCGGGGTAAAGATGGGGAAAGAATGGCTGCCCTTTGCTGACGAAGCCCTTGCCATGTTGCAGACACTGTGCTGAATGATTTTCCTGCACTGTCTTTTTGGAATGTAAGAGGCCATGTCCAAAAACTGTGTCTAAATAACTGGTTCAAAAGATTCCCAGGAAGAGTTGAAAATTCAGAGGACAGTCTTAACCCAATTTCATTCTGAGCCTATAGCTAGTGATTTAGGAACTTGAATTTTTTCTCTTTTTGTTTTTGTGTAGGTAGCAAGATCCACATTGCAATAACATTCAGAGTGCTTTGAAAAAACTATTACTCATAACATGAAGGGCCGCACGGTAAAGTCTCGGGTAGCTAAAGAGGGAACGTGGACCTGGGGTTCTGCCTTGTTGGGCCAAGCATGGGGTGCCTAGATTTTTGTGGATTCACTCTTATTAGTGGATTTTATATAAAAATGAAATATAATTATGAATATAAAACATAACAACAGAAATAAGGGCACAGAGAGGACTAATGGCATCTCTCAAGCTGTTATCTAGGTTACTCAGTGCTTCCTAAGTGGGGAAATTCATGAATTGGGTGGGCTGGTTCCTTATGTAGTTGTTTATTAGTAGCCATGTCATACGCCGATGATTTATTTATTTGGGATGGAGGTATTGGAAATGGATGCCTCAGGGGTACCAGACACATTACAATAAGAAAACAACTTATTTTCACTTATCCTACACTTATATCTGTGGCCTATTTTTAGATATATATTTTTTTCCAAGCTATTGAGGACAAATAGTACTTGCAAGTTCTAAATAGCCATGAAGAAATTGAAAATATAAATAAAATTATAATTAATTTTAAAATGCAAAATATACCTAAAGTCTATGTTATGTACACAAGTTTATAGAGTTATGCAAACTAGATTTGAATGTGAGTTCTTTCCTATAAACTGTGCTGACTTGTGGCACTTCTGCTTTCTCTGACTCATTTTTTCTTATCTGTGAAATGGGGCCAATGGTAACTTACCACCTGGGGTGTAATGGGATAATCTTGTCGTGTTAGGATAATGCCTGGCACAAATCAGTGGTAATTTTTATATTGAGATAATTTTTGATCTCAGTAAGAAATACTCAGATATGTCAAAATACTTATGTAATATTAGTAATAACATTATATAAAAAACAGTCTTTTAATAAGTCAGATGAGAGCACTTAAAATTGAGGAATTTGAGTTCTGTCCCTTATCTCTTCCTCTATTTCTGACAAGTCTGGGGAAAATGGTGAAATGAAGGCACCACAATATACTAGGATAATTGAACAATCAAATTCCAACTTCTTTTTGTCGTCCACATATAAAGTAATAAGTGATGGACACTTATAAAGATTATAGTCAATTCTGGTTAATTAAAAACAGTACCAGGGCTTCCCTGGTGATCCAGTGGGTAAGGACACCGCCTTGCAGTGCAAGGGGCACCGGTTCGATCCCTGGCCTGGGAAGATCCCACATGCCGCGGAGCGGCTAGACTGATGTGTCCAATTACCGAGCTGGAGCTCTGGAGTGCATGCGCCCAGAGCCGGTGCTCTGCGACAACAGAGGCCACTGTGATGGGAGGCCCACACGGGCCAAAGAACAAAGATGGATGAAAAATAGACAAATGAAAGACCAATAGAAGCGGCCCATCCGCTCCCCTCTCCCTCCCAACCCCCGCCCCCCCCCCAAAAAAAACAGTACCAAAGTCAGATATAAGGAAATCACATAAGACAGCCGTGGGAAATAAAGGAGAGCAGACATAATTTATTCCTGCATGATTCAAATGAATGGATATTTTCATCTGAAATTTAACTATGAAATTCTGGAAAGGAAAAAAAGATGTCCCAAAAAAACAGACAAACCTACAAGATCTGTGTCTTATAAAGTTTAGACAAGGATAACTGGAAAAGAGAGGTGGGAGGAAAGATGCAGGAAACGATGAAGGTTTAGTTGACCAGGCCCAGGACATCAGGGAGCATGCCTGTTCATAAATCAGCCCTCCTTAATCAGAGAAGGGCAAAAGCAGGAAGAAGTTATTATGGTACCTGGTTACTGTGCAGCCTCCAAGCTGAAATTTCTGCCTGTTTACAGTTTGGGAAAGAAAAATAGGGAGGTAACTGATTTTCATGCTAGATGTTGGTGTTCTGAGGAAATAATAATAATAAAAAAACAGTCTAGCAGCAGGAGAATAGCATGGATCAAACAAGAGAGATTTAATCATGAGGAAACTAAACACCACCCTCTTGTTACCATGTCTCTGAATATGCTCAAGCACGTCCACAAAAGACATACTTACTCAGAGCCTTCTTCCTTTATCCCCCAAAGGCAAAAATAAACAAACAAACAAAAAAAAAAACCCAAAGCCCTTCCTGGATTGAGCTTTGCAAAAATGAAATAAGCGCTCTTAAGCATTTTCCTTGAATAGGCATTCCCTGAGCAGTAAGATAAACACTGTCAGGGCCCGGCAATGTGAGAGTGGTTTGTGCATTGATTATAGCACTGGGGTCATCAGGATGGTTTGGTCAGTCAGGAAACTCATTGTCCCTTCTGCCATGTAATACTCAGATTAGAATATCCTCTCTCCCTGGGTAGAGGTAGTGACAGAAACCCAAGGAGATTTGAAAGAGACCTGAGAAAATGAGTGGCGGAACCTACAAATGAGCTACCATTTCTCAATTCCAAAAGCTGTATTTTTTCATTGCATTGTAGTACCAAGAGCATCAGATGAAGTAGGAAAAGTCAAGGGGAAACACACTATTTTAAAGATTGTTGCTAAGTCGTGTCCGACTCTTGTGATCCCACAAACTGTAGCCCTCCAGTCTGTCTATGGGATTCTCCAGGCAAGAATACTGGAGTGGGTTGCCATTTCCTTCTCCAGGGGATCTTTGCAACCCAAGGATTAAACCCATGTCTCCTGCATTGGCAGGCAGGTTCTTTACTGGCCTGGCCACCAGAGAAGCCATTTTGTAGATAGCCTTTATAGTCTTCAGTTTTAGAATGATTTTATTTTCTACTGGAATATAACTGACGTATATTATATTAGCTTTCGGTGTCCTATGTAATGATTCCTTACTTTTATGTATTGTGAAATTATCATCTGTTCCCACTCATAATTACCAGTTATCTTTTTTTTTTTGCAATGAGAATTTTTTTTAAGATCTACTCCCTTAGCAACTAAAATATAAAATTCAGCATTATTAAGTATAATTACCGTGCTATAACATGGGTTATTTATTTTATATAGTGTTTTTTAAGGAATTTTAGTGAGTCTAAAATGTACCGGTCTTATTTTCTAGGCAAATCCTATAGATTTAGTCCAGGACTAAATAAATGAAAATATCTTCTACTGATTGATTTGGACCATAACTTGGGAAAACTAAATATGAACATTTCCTTGGTAGACAGAAAATGGTTTATTTTAGATTTCAGTTCTCACACTATACCCTGTTGCTATTTCTTGTAGAAATGATTGGTTTGATGTCTGCTCAGCTTGATTCCATGTAAAAGAGTTTAAGTGAAGATACCTTTATGATATGTACACTCTTCCTGAATTCAGTACTCAAGTCAGGGCCCGGCAATGTGAGAGTGGTTTGTGCATTGATTATAGCACTGGGGTCATCAGGATGGTTTGGTCAGTCAGGAAACTCATTGTCCCTTCTGCCATGTAATACTCAGATTAGAATATCCTCTCTCCCTGGGTAGAGGTAGTGACAGAAACCCAAGGAGATTTGAAAGAGACCTGAGAAAATGAGTGGCGGAACCTACAAATGAGCTACCATTTCTCAATTCCAAAAGCTGTATTTTTTCATTGCATTGTAGTACCAAGAGCATCAGATGAAGTAGGAAAAGTCAAGGGGAAACACACTATTTTAAAGATTGTTGCTAAGTCGTGTCCGACTCTTGTGATCCCACAAACTGTAGCCCTCCAGTCTGTCTATGGGATTCTCCAGGCAAGAATACTGGAGTGGGTTGCCATTTCCTTCTCCAGGGGATCTTTGCAACCCAAGGATTAAACCCATGTCTCCTGCATTGGCAGGCAGGTTCTTTACTGGCCTGGCCACCAGAGAAGCCATTTTGTAGATAGCCTTTATAGTCTTCAGTTTTAGAATGATTTTATTTTCTACTGGAATATAACTGACGTATATTATATTAGCTTTCGGTGTCCTATGTAATGATTCCTTACTTTTATGTATTGTGAAATTATCATCTGTTCCCACTCATAATTACCAGTTATCTTTTGTTTGCAATGAGAATTTTTTTTAAGATCTACTCCCTTAGCAACTAAAATATAAAATTCAGCATTATTAAGTATAATTACCGTGCTATAACATGGGTTATTTATTTTATATAGTGTTTTTTAAGGAATTTTAGTGAGTCTAAAATGTACCGGTCTTATTTTCTAGGCAAATCCTATAGATTTAGTCCAGGACTAAATAAATGAAAATATCTTCTACTGATTGATTTGGACCATAACTTGGGAAAACTAAATATGAACATTTCCTTGGTAGACAGAAAATGGTTTATTTTAGATTTCAGTTCTCACACTATACCCTGTTGCTATTTCTTGTAGAAATGATTGGTTTGATGTCTGCTCAGCTTGATTCCATGTAAAAGAGTTTAAGTGAAGATACCTTTATGATATGTACACTCTTCCCTGAATTCAGTACTCAAGTTCCAAAATGTGCTGTTTGTTTATAAACCTGAGTTTAATATGTTTTACTTTTAAAAATATAGGATTTTGACCCTGTTCCATGTCAACATTGCTTCATTTCCCTGTGTCTGATGGCCTGGTTGTACAGCTGCTCTTTGAGGCTTTATTGTTTGTTGTTTCTTGCTGATCAGAATATTGTAAAAAACACGGATGCCCACTTAAGTGTGATGGCGTTCTGCGTGAAATTGATAAAACTGGGGTGCTGGGTCAGGTGAACCTCACTGTACCCTTTTTCTTTTCCTCTTCCAGTGTTATGTTTTTCTTGTACCAGATTATTCCTTTTTTACATTGAGAGTTTATTACCAAATTGAAATAACTTTAGTTATTTTTCTGTTTTATTTCTCTCTTCAACCTTTATGCTATAATGACATGTTTGAAAAGCTGCTCTTAAAAAAGCTGAAGTTTTCTGATTCTGTTTATCACCTCAAAGTCTTGTGAGACTTCGCTCACAAGATGTTTGCCTTTTTATTTTTGGTGGGAGCATTCTTTTCAGCGTTTCTTGTAAAGGCAGGTCTAGTTTTGGTGAATCCCTTCAGCTTTTTTTTGTCTGAGAAAGTCTTTATTTCTCCTTCGTATCTACATGGCAACTTTCCTGGATAGAGTATTCTCGGGTGACAGATTTTATTTTTATAATTTTAAGAATGTCATTCCATTCTCTCCTGGTCTGCAGGGTTTCTGATAAGAAATCTATTGAGAGCCTAATGGAGGTTCCTCTGTGGGTTACTATTCTTTTTGTTTTTTTCCCCTACTGTCAAGCTTTACAATTCTTTGTCATTGACTTTTGACAATATTAATATAAAATTTCTTAGAGAAGGGGTTTTTGCACTGAGGTAATTAAGTGTTCACTTATCTTAATGGATTTGTATATCCAGTTCCTTCCCCATTTCTCAGCTGTTATTTCTTTAAATAAACTCTGCTCCTTCTTTTTTTCTTCTCCTTCTAGAATATCCATTACCCTAACATTGCCTTCTTGAAAGGATCAGAAAGCTCTCAAATAATTTTTTTAAAAAAAATTCTGTATCTTATTTCTGTTTCCTCCTCTACTTGTAACATTTCTAGATTTCTATCTTAGAGCTTGCTAATTCTCTCTTCCGTGTGATCTTCTCAAATTCTACTATTTTATGAAATATTCTTCATGTTATTTATTGAGTTATTCAGCTCCTGAAGAACTATCTGGTTCTAAATTTCTGTTTAATTACTTTTTCAGAGTTTTAGTCCCTTTGGTAAAGTATTCCTCTGTTCAATACTTTTATTCCTGCAAGCACTTTAAACTTCCTTTCAGAGTTTGCTTGTTTGCTCACTTGAGTTTCTTCCTGACAGCATTTTGAATTTTCTATCAGCTATGTTGACCTCTGGAGAATTGCCATTTATTTTTCTGTTGTATAGTGTTACTGTGGTTCTTCATGATCGTTGATATTCTGCATATGAAGTTAAGTAAACTGGATGTTAGAGTACTTTCTTTTGTTTTCTGGTAAGTGGCGCTGTAACACAAATTTTTGGTTTCTCCTGAGTGCCTCTGGTTATATTTGAGAGCTGGCACATTCCAGCCTCCACAGCCTCTATTCTAAGAATGGTGGCTCTATACCTTCATTCCAGCTTCTTTCGCCTCTGGGGTCATTGCTGCCTTGCTTCTGCTGGAGCTGCTGTTATCACTGGGATGGTGGGCTCTTCTCTCAAGTCCAGGATCCTCCGGGTCAAAGGCTCTGCTACTGTAGCAGAAAGAGGCTGACCAGAGGAAGTCTGGCTTGCACGGCTACCTCTTCTGTTCCTGGTGATATAAGGTTCACAGGATCTACCAGTGCAAGTGGAGAGGCAGGGGCTGGAGTCATGGGCCTATTGTCCTTGGAGGGACTGGATCCAGGCCCCACGGCCTCTCCTGCTCAGTGTGCATGGCTGTGGGTGTTGTGGTGGAGGGGGTGCTGGAGTTGTGGATGCCACCTTCCCTACTGGTTCTAGGTTCTCTGAGGCTGTGGGCTCAGCTGCCATGTCAGAGGACTGGGACTCCAGACCCCAACTCTGCTGCCCCCTTAGTTCCTCCTCTGTGTGTTTCAGTCCATCCTCCTTCAGATGTATAGGAACCTAGAGATTGTGGAATTCTCAGGCATCCTGTGTTTAGGGTAGAGGCACTTTTTAATGCTTGGGATGTTTTACTGATTATAGATTGAAGGGGATATGGAAAGGTTTTTTTTATGCTGACATGTTGCTGACATCCCTGGATAGATGGGCTGTTAAGTTTTTTCCTTTCATCACTTTAAATATATAACCTGCTGAGTTTCTGCTGAAGGGTCAACTGACAGTCTTGTGGGAGTTCCCTTTGTGCTTGCTATGGTTAAGAGTCTCTCAAAAAAAAAAAAAACTTCTCTTATTTAATCACAGTATCTCCTGTGGTAGATCTGTTTGAGTTGATCTTATTGTGACTGTATGCTTCCTGGTCCTGTCTCTTTCCACCCCCTCTCACCCCAGGTTAGTGAAGTTTTCACCTATTATTTCTTCATCTAAATTCTCTGACCTTTTCTCTCTCCTCCTTCTGGGATATCTATAATGCAAATGTTCATATGCTTGATGTTGTCCCAGAAGTCTCTTAAACTATCCTTTTTAAAATGTTTATTTTCCTTTAATTTTTTCTTTTTTTCTGTGGAGCTTGGATGATTTCCACTATCCTGTCTTCCAGTTTCCTAATCTATTTCTCTGTGTCTCTAACCTGCTGCTTTTTTATAGTGTATTTTTTTATTTTAGCTATTCTATTCATCAGCTGTTTTGTCCTTTATATTTTCAGACTCTTTGTTAAACGTTTTACTGTGTTTGGCTGTTCTTCTCCGATGTTCATTGAGCATGAATCAATGTTCATGGTTGCCTTAAACTTCATATTAGGTAAATCATTTATCTCCAGTTCCCTTAGTTCTTCTAGTGTTTTGCATTGTTCCTTCACTTGGAACATATTCCTCTGTTACCTTATTTTGCCAGAGTCTCTGTTTTTCTTTCTGTTAGTTAGCTTGGTTACATTTTTTGACTTTGAAGATAGGACTTATAATAGCAGACATCCTGTGGTGTGCTTAATGCAGGGTCTTTTCAAATTATTACCTCAGCATCTGATTTGGGGTGTGTCAAATACTGAATGAGCCTTTTAAGAGCTGATTCTCTGTTTCCTGCAGCCCTCAGGCTCTCCTGAATGCAAGCCTCCCTGGACTTCAAAGCCAGATGTTCTAGAAGCTCATATTCCTGGTCCTGTGGCCCAGGCTGGAAAGCCTAATGTGGTGTTGGACGCCTACGTCCTTGGGGAAAACCCCCGCAGTCAGGATTGTTCTCCCATTTGTGGTTCGCCTTTCCTGGAGGTGTGTAATCTTGACCGCACTATGTGCCTCTGCACTGCTGCCCATGTTGTTGTGGTTCCTTTTTACATCTGGGGTTGTGGGAAGAGTGTTCCACTAGTATTCACTTGGTTCACTTGGCCCCTCTGCAAGGGGCTGTGATTTTGGTGAGACAGTGTGAGATGAGCTCAAGGTCTCCTGGCCACTCCTCATTAGTTCCTCAAAAGTCTGAAAGCAATATTAATCCGGGCTGCCTGCTTCCTGGAAGCTCTGGGGAATTAGTCCTTGATTTTTTCCCAGTGTCTTTATGCTCCCTGCATTTCTTGGCTCATGGCCCTTTCGTCACATCTCTTAAACTTCTCGCTTCCAGAATCCTATGTTCTACTGTCTTTCATAATTTTAAGAGGAAATATCAATGGCAAAATATAATAACATTAGCTAAAACAACAATAGTGTATTCTCAATTGAAAAACTGCCTAAACTTTGGCAAAGTTTTTTAAAATCATAAAAACAACTTTGCAGGTTTCAACTGATGAATTTTAATAATAACACTATTAAATGATTAGAAATAAAGCAATGTTTCTAAAAAAAAAGGCTACTAAAGGTCCTGCTCTTTGATTGCTTTACCATCATTCTTTCAATAATGTTCTTTCTTGCTTATTTCCAAGTAAAGCAGAATGTGATAATATGCAGTAGCTGGAGTGTCTATTTTCAGTTTGCATTTTTTTTAGATTCCTGGGCACATTCACTCTTCTGACATAGAACGAAAAGATCATAGCATCAGTGTGCCATTTGAAATATGTTGAACGACTTGCTGACATAAGGAATGTGTGATAATAATTTAATCAGTTTTCTTGCCAACTGGAGACTTTTAGGTAAATGAATCCTATCAGCTTCAATTTAGTAGATCTCTTTTCATAAAGGCATGATAGATTTATTTGAAGTTAATGACCAAGCTATTAAGGAGAATTCAAAAAATTGCACACATTCTTCCCTAAATAATTTTTCCTTAGAAGTTACAAATTAAAATACAGGCTAAAGGACAGTAGTTTCTGAATATCTCTAATAGTTTATAGATGTTTTATAATATTTTCAAATATGAAGTCAATGAATGTCCTATGAAATATATTATTGTATATAAAATACACAGTACAATATACTATATGGTATCATAATAGTCAAATGAATAGAAATATCATAGTGATTTTGAAATTTTTCAGCCATTTATTGTTTAAAATTTTATGTGGATTACATTCAACTGTTTAATTTACGAGAAGGAAGCAAATAATTTTGTTCTTTATGGCCATACCAAGATCTTCAGTCATTCAATTTTTTCCGCCTCACCTTATTTCACGTTTGCACTGGATTGCTTCCACAGTTGCCTGCTCAGTGTTTTACCTCCAGCCTAGATTTCCAAGCTCTTTGCTGTTCCTGTATGTTCTTGCCAGTCTTCGGCTCTGGATCCTTGCCAGCACGATGGCATCCCGCAATAACTGGAGAGGCACACGGAGGTCCTGTCTCTCTCTAAGCACTGCTCTAGGTAGCTGAGGCCACTGGGCTCATCTGTAGTTTCTGCCTCACTTCCGTCTCACGAGGCAGGCTGAACTGAAGGAACTTTAATAAACTTTGCAAGTTTAAAACAACATTTGCAGGTTTCAACTGATGAATTTTAATAATAACACTATTAAATGATTAGAAATAAAGCAATGTTTCTAAAAAAAAAGGCTACTAAAGGTCCTGCTCTTTGATTGCTTTACCATCATTCTTTCAATAATGTTCTTTCTTGCTTATTTCCAAGTAAAGCAGAATGTGATAATATGCAGTAGCTGGAGTGTCTATTTTCAGTTTGCATTTTTTTTAGATTCCTGGGCACATTCACTCTTCTGACATAGAACGAAAAGATCATAGCATCAGTGTGCCATTTGAAATATGTTGAACGACTTGCTGACATAAGGAATGTGTGATAATAATTTAATCAGTTTTCTTGCCAACTGGAGACTTTTAGGTAAATGAATCCTATCAGCTTCAATTTAGTAGATCTCTTTTCATAAAGGCATGATAGATTTATTTGAAGTTAATGACCAAGCTATTAAGGAGAATTCAAAAAAAATTGCACACATTCTTCCCTAAATAATTTTTCCTTAGAAGTTACAAATTAAAATACAGGCTAAAGGACAGTAGTTTCTGAATATCTCTAATAGTTTATAGATGTTTTATAATATTTTCAAATATGAAGTCAATGAATGTCCTATGAAATATATTATTGTATATAAAATACACAGTACAATATACTATATGGTATCATAATAGTCAAATGAATAGAAATATCATAGTGATTTTGAAATTTTTCAGCCATTTATTGTTTAAAATTTTATGTGGATTACATTCAACTGTTTAATTTACGAGAAGGAAGCAAATAATTTTGTTCTTTATGGCCATACCAAGATCTTCAGTCATTCAATTTTTTCCGCCTCACCTTATTTCACGTTTGCACTGGATTGCTTCCACAGTTGCCTGCTCAGTGTTTTACCTCCAGCCTAGATTTCCAAGCTCTTTGCTGTTCCTGTATGTTCTTGCCAGTCTTCGGCTCTGGATCCTTGCCAGCACGATGGCATCCCGCAATAACTGGAGAGGCACACGGAGGTCCTGTCTCTCTCTAAGCACTGCTCTAGGTAGCTGAGGCCACTGGGCTCATCTGTAGTTTCTGCCTCACTTCCGTCTCACGAGGCAGGCTGAACTGAAGGAACTTTAATTCCCTACAGTAATGTGGCAGTGCTGCTTTGTGACCCTGTTAGACCTTCTGCCCTGGGTCTAGTCACTGAGTTCTGATCTTATCCCATTTTTCTTGAACTATCTCGATACCCTGTTAGAAACCTTTACTCTGTTCTTTATCTTTCCCAGATTTGTGTCCTATGCCATATTCCAGTCTGAACTGGCATCTTGCTCTCTCTCGAAAGAATTGTTTGGTATTTCGTCCATTTGTAGCTCCTCTCACTTCTGTTCCAGTATTAGTGCCAGATTTTTAATTAACCTAGTACTCTTTTGAGAGTCTCTAAAGAATTTGTCCAGTAGAATTTGTATCATTTAAATTATTCATCTCCTGTCTTCTAAAATAATACTTTTATTATTGTATTTACATAATATAAGCCAACCATTTTGTTAACAAATTTATATTACATTTATAGATTAGAAACATATTTTTCTGTTGTTTGGATGAAGTTCAGCCTCTTTCGTATTCCAACATGTGTATTTGGTCCCCTTGCTGAGTGGTGACTGCCTGACCTCACCTTCCCTGATCACAGTCATTAGTTGAGGGCTCCTCTGTCACCAGGGGTCAGAATGACCACATTGTCTCATAAGGTGACGCATGTATAAGTATCACAATCTCAGCTTAGGAAGCACATCTGAAAACATGCTCTCATGAATTATTTCCCTGAGATACTGTTTGTATTCTCACACACACAAGCATGCATCCACGGATTTATACGTGTGTGTTATGTTCTAAAGGCTCTAGTTTAATTTGTCAAATCTGCATTCTGCCCCTTTCGCCCCTGCCCCTGCCCCATGCTGCTAACATCTGGAGAAATGTATTTTCTAATATATGCTGTTCTTAAATATGAAGTATCAGTTCAATATGCCATCATGCGACAGCCTGGAGGGGTAGGATAGGGGAGACAAGGAGGGCGACACAGGAAGGAGGGATCAGGGATATACCTGTGACTGATCTGGGATTATACATATCTGTAAACAACAAAACTGTAAAAGCAAAATAGAAATATGTAATTAAAAAACAGATGGAAATCCTACAACTTAAGTAATAAAATGAGTGGTTAAGATCTCAAAAAAACAAGCAAAAACAGAATGCCATCACTTTTAGAGAAAGCCCCATTGAAAAATCAAAGCACAATTACTTTTATTTAACTCCAAATTGTATCACACTGTGCAAACATTTAGAAAATCTATTTGTGTTCATGTAATTGTAAATGTGGATTGTCAGTATTCTAAGATTGTTAACCAAGGCTTAAATTTCAGTTCCCTTTATTCTTAGGAAATGATGCAGTCTAATTGTTTTCATTTTACATAGTTTAGTGAGTCTGCTAAACTTTCTATTATCGTGGGACTTTCAAATTAAATCTGTTTGCAGACTTTCCTATATACAACATACTGATATAGTCAATAAGTATTATATTCATCAGTAAAATTTTTAAGCTTTTCCTGTTCAAAAAATGTGAAATAAAAAAATTGTTAAAGTAAAACATTACTAGCCTTAGTTACTAGCATGAATTCAAACCACTGTCCCCCAAAATTATTGATGATAGGGAAAAAAATGACTTATCCAGTAATGATGTTTAATGAGTTACTTATAGCAGATAAACATTGATTCTTTTTTGTGGAATATTAATAAACATATTAGCATAAATTACCATCTTTTATTTAATAAAATTATATTTGACATAGTCTCATAGGAAGTATTCTATGCATAATCTAGAAAAATTATGCAATTTTTAATTTTGTATATTAGCTTGAGTAATAAGTGCATAATAATTATAATTTGTGGTAAAAGGCAAAGTTTCAAGTACAGAGTCAAAGGGGTTCTCCACATATTTGTTATATAAATACTAAGATTGCTTTGTGAGGTACACAGTGTACATTCTGCAGACTGACAATTTAATTTTAAAAGGAAATTGAATAAAGGAAGACTAGGAGAGGGGATGATAGTTATGCTATTAGTTTATTAAAAAATGTTTACTTTGGGGGGCTTCCTGTGTCAGGTATCATGCGACAGCCTGGAGGGGTAGGATAGGGGAGACAAGGAGGGCGACACAGGAAGGAGGGATCAGGGATATACCTGTGACTGATCTGGGATTATACATATCTGTAAACAACAAAACTGTAAAAGCAAAATAGAAATATGTAATTAAAAAACAGATGGAAATCCTACAACTTAAGTAATAAAATGAGTGGTTAAGATCTCAAAAAAACAAGCAAAAACAGAATGCCATCACTTTTAGAGAAAGCCCCATTGAAAAATCAAAGCACAATTACTTTTATTTAACTCCAAATTGTATCACACTGTGCAAACATTTAGAAAATCTATTTGTGTTCATGTAATTGTAAATGTGGATTGTCAGTATTCTAAGATTGTTAACCAAGGCTTAAATTTCAGTTCCCTTTATTCTTAGGAAATGATGCAGTCTAATTGTTTTCATTTTACATAGTTTAGTGAGTCTGCTAAACTTTCTATTATCGTGGGACTTTCAAATTAAATCTGTTTGCAGACTTTCCTATATACAACATACTGATATAGTCAATAAGTATTATATTCATCAGTAAAATTTTTAAGCTTTTCCTGTTCAAAAAATGTGAAATAAAAAAATTGTTAAAGTAAAACATTACTAGCCTTAGTTACTAGCATGAATTCAAACCACTGTCCCCCAAAATTATTGATGATAGGGAAAAAAATGACTTATCCAGTAATGATGTTTAATGAGTTACTTATAGCAGATAAACATTGATTCTTTTTTGTGGAATATTAATAAACATATTAGCATAAATTACCATCTTTTATTTAATAAAATTATATTTGACATAGTCTCATAGGAAGTATTCTATGCATAATCTAGAAAAATTATGCAATTTTTAATTTTGTATATTAGCTTGAGTAATAAGTGCATAATAATTATAATTTGTGGTAAAAGGCAAAGTTTCAAGTACAGAGTCAAAGGGGTTCTCCACATATTTGTTATATAAATACTAAGATTGCTTTGTGAGGTACACAGTGTACATTCTGCAGACTGACAATTTAATTTTAAAAGGAAATTGAATAAAGGAAGACTAGGAGAGGGGATGATAGTTATGCTATTAGTTTATTAAAAAATGTTTACTTTGGGGGGCTTCCCTGGTGGTACAGTGGGTAAAGAGTCCGCCTTGCAGTGCAAGAGGCACCGGTTTGATCTCTGGCTCAGGAAGATCCCATGTGCCGCACAGCAGCTGGACTGGTGTGTCCAATTATGAGTCACCGCTCTGGAATGCATGAACCCAGAGCTTGCGCTCTGCAGCGAGAGGGGCTGCTGCAATGAGAGGCCCACAGAGGCCAAAGAATAAAGATGGATGAAAATAAATAAATAAAAAAACAATAAAAGAGGCCAAAATTAAAAAAAGAAAAATGACTTTTTGGTTGCTATTGACCACAAACTGAGGTTATAGCAGCAACAACAACAAAAAAACCCCAAATGTGCTATTAGCTTACTGTTTACTGGGAAAGTCAAACAATTAGGCAAATAAATATCCATTTATAGACTGTACTACATACTTGAAAGATAAATGACAAATGCCGTTAAAGTTGTAAGACATTCAGTTAATTTAGAATGGGGTCGGGGCTTCCCTGGTGGTTCAGTGGCAAAGAATCCACCTGCCAATGCAGGAAACACAGGTTTGATCCCTGGTCCAGGGAGATCCTACATGCAGTGAATCAACTTAGCCGATGCACCACAGTACTGAGCCAGTGCTCTAGAGACTGGGAGCCGCAACTACTGAAGCCCGAGCACCCTAGAGCCTGAGAAGCTTTAGCAGCAGCATAGAACCAGCACAGCCAAAAATAGATAAATAAATAAAAATTATTTTAAAATGCTTATATTAAAAAAAAGAATGGGGTTGAGTTTAGAGATACAGGAAGATTTGAAAAGTCTCATTATCACAGCTACTTTCATAAAAATCTTTCAGGATTAACAATAGTACTTTTATGTTTTATAATATATATTGTTTTGTATTTGTATTTTGTATATAGTAATATTTTTATTTTCCTATTACAAAACATTTATTCTCAAATTGGAATCAGAAATATGTGTGTGTGTATATATGTATATATACATGCACATATGTATGTGCCTCATAAAACATAGTAATCGGTGTTGTAGAATGATCAGTCTTCAATTTAGTTCAGGTTTTTCTAATGAAATATTTGAAGTAATTTCATTTGGTACTGTGTGCGGATTTTGGATTAATTTGTGTAATCATTAACCAAAATTCATGTAACAGTGGCTTTCCTCTTAAGCCACTGTATTTTGACAGACTGGGTCCTCATGTTACCAGTGGAGGGTTTGAAGTCAGGGCAAGGTAGCAGCAAACCTAGGGAATGGCCACGTCAGTAGGAAAAGACATGCAACTTGTACAGAGAGTGGATCAGTAATGTTGAAATATTCTTCTCATGGTGGAGTGCTGGGTTTCCTAGTGGTGGAGATCTCCTGCAGTGTGGGAGATCTGGGTTCTATCCCTGGATCAGGAAGATCCCATGGAGAAAAAATGCCAACCTACTCCAGTATTCTCGCCTGGAAAATCCCATGGACAGAGAAGCCCAGCAGGCTACAGTCTAAGGTGTCGCACAATTGGACATGACTGAGCGACTAACACACTCCCTAGTGGAGTGCTAGCCCTTTTATAGGATACTAGTGAAAAACAACAGCAAGGATGAAAATGACAATAGGCAATATTTATTCATATTTAACATGTGTTGAAAATTCTATTTAATGCTTTTTATCCTTTATTAGTCATCCCTTTCATTGTTAAGAGAAACACAGGTTTGATCCCTGGTCCAGGGAGATCCTACGATGCTAATCAATAAGCCGATGCACCACAGTACTGAGCCAGTGCTCTAGAGACTGGGAGCCGCAACTACTGAAGCCCGAGCACCCTAGAGCCTGAGAAGCTTTAGCAGCAGCATAGAACCAGCACAGCCAAAAATAGATAAATAAATAAAAATTATTTTAAAATGCTTATATTAAAAAAAAGAATGGGGTTGAGTTTAGAGATACAGGAAGATTTGAAAAGTCTCATTATCACAGCTACTTTCATAAAAATCTTTCAGGATTAACAATAGTACTTTTATGTTTTATAATATATATTGTTTTGTATTTGTATTTTGTATATAGTAATATTTTTATTTTCCTATTACAAAACATTTATTCTCAAATTGGAATCAGAAATATGTGTGTGTGTATATATGTATATATACATGCACATATGTATGTGCCTCATAAAACATAGTAATCGGTGTTGTAGAATGATCAGTCTTCAATTTAGTTCAGGTTTTTCTAATGAAATATTTGAAGTAATTTCATTTGGTACTGTGTGCGGATTTTGGATTAATTTGTGTAATCATTAACCAAAATTCATGTAACAGTGGCTTTCCTCTTAAGCCACTGTATTTTGACAGACTGGGTCCTCATGTTACCAGTGGAGGGTTTGAAGTCAGGGCAAGGTAGCAGCAAACCTAGGGAATGGCCACGTCAGTAGGAAAAGACATGCAACTTGTACAGAGAGTGGATCAGTAATGTTGAAATATTCTTCTCATGGTGGAGTGCTGGGTTTCCTAGTGGTGGAGATCTCCTGCAGTGTGGGAGATCTGGGTTCTATCCCTGGATCAGGAAGATCCCATGGAGAAAAAATGCCAACCTACTCCAGTATTCTCGCCTGGAAAATCCCATGGACAGAGAAGCCCAGCAGGCTACAGTCTAAGGTGTCGCACAATTGGACATGACTGAGCGACTAACACACTCCCTAGTGGAGTGCTAGCCCTTTTATAGGATACTAGTGAAAAACAACAGCAAGGATGAAAATGACAATAGGCAATATTTATTCATATTTAACATGTGTTGAAAATTCTATTTAATGCTTTTTATCCTTTATTAGTCATCCCTATAAGGTACTTTCATTGTTAGAACTTCAAGGAGAAAACTGCTAAGATTTAGAAAGTTTGAGGAATTTTTCCAAAAGTAACTTAGATGGTTAGGGGATTGGACGCTGAAAAAAAAGTTCCTTCAAATGATACCGACCTCCCACTCCCAGTCCCTGGAATTTGTGAATTCTACTTTAAGTGGCAAAAAGAAGGGTCATTGCAGATGTATCAAATAAAGGACATTGATATGGGAAGATTATCCTCAGTTATTCACACGCATCCTTATAAGAGGAAGGCAGAGGGGCATTTTTACACACTGACATGTAGGGGAGGGTGTCTTATGACTGCAGAGGAGAGACTGGACAGATGTGGTCACGAGAGAATGCTGGCGACCCCTGGAAGCTGGAAGAGGCAAAGAGCAGGTTCTCCCCTAGAACCTCCCCAGGGAGCACTGCCTTGCTGACACCATAGTTTTGGTCCAGTGACAATAATGGTGGATTTCTGGTCTCCAAAGCTGTGAGAGAGAACATTCTATGGTTTTAAGGTTCCAAGATTGTGGTGATTTTTTATATCAGGTATAGAAAACCAATAAAGTAGAGTTATTAAATCAACCAGGTATATGTGTCTCCAGAAATAGAGATCAGTCATGTGCCAGATCAGACATAATAAAATATAACCATAAAAATTATCAAGTGTTTTTAGTGTCACTGGCTGAAAAAAAATTAAATAAAAGGGATGTGTGTGTGTGTGTGTGGTATATGTATATGATAGTTTATGAATACTGTCTTTAAAATAATATCTTAATTTAACAGTTTATATATATATATACATGTACATACACAGATGTTCACAGGTATTGTTTGTCTAATCCAGAGCAAGGGACATGTTTATACAGTGCTGTACAATGGGAGCATATATTCCTGAAGATATACTTCATTTTCATTGATAATTAAAAGTAGTTTCAGTGTTTATCATTCCCTAAAGAGGCATACTTTCCTCCAAATATGAGTTTTCATGGCTGAAATTTTTAAATGTATCTTATACTTTTTACTGTCATTCTTTTATAATCTTTTAAAAGATTAGTTAACCTGATGACTAGATTATGCTTTCATTCATTTTGTGTGGCTTATGTCTGTTTTCTTTCATTCATTTCATTATCACTGAACCCCGGCTCCATGGCACTGTAACCATGTTAGATGACTCTTACACTCATCCATTTCTGAAATATGTGTTTGTGCAGTTCTGAGCTCAATTTATCTTTTGTGTCTTTTAACAAATCTTAACCTGACCTAATTATAATAGATTTTCTTCTAGGTTTTTTACCTTCCACACTGATGTGTGTATATGATGGTAAAGGTACTGGAAGCTTAAAAAACAAACTTGAAAAAAGAAGCCCCCTTTTTATGTTGAACTTTTCCTATTTTAGAAGTTTCTAGATAAGTCCAAAATATTTTAAGTTGACTATCTTGGGAAAAGGCAGTGTGCTCAATAAGACATAATTTTAAGCAGAACTAGCAATTGTAATTATTGCATGTTACTTTTCTTAAAGTTAAGTTTTGACAGTTCATAATTACAAGACATGTATATTCTAACATAGTTTCCTTTGGGAATTGGTTAACCAAATAAAGTGATGAGAACTATAGTAATGTAGAGAGACTGGTAATGAGATAAAATTACTTAGAGTTTATATATATGAAAAAATAGCATTACTAAAACTGTAAGGATTGGTGAGCACCATCTAGTTTAGGATTTCTTTTTCCAGAGATGTTCTGTACTGCTGTCATTTTATCTTAAAAGTCTCTTTATAAATAAGTTCTATTGTTTTTGTTTTGTCTTTTGAGATTGTTATTATTGATATTTTATTGTATTTGCTCTCCATTTTTTCAATGCACATATAAAGTATATCTGTAAATCTTATGTTTTAAAAGTAAAACTCCAATACATGGAAATAAACATTTAAAACATAAAATTTATAATAAATTGTGTTATTCACATTATGAAAATCTGAATAAGCTCTAATTTAAATAAAATAGGCATATGATTATGTCACAGCTCTGATGCTCTATTAAACATATGTTACTGTGAAGTTATTTGATGGTTTCTCTTTCCTATGTTTATCATGATCAAGATCTTTTAAAAATGATACCTTAATTTTCTTCCAAATTCATTTGTGATCCCTAAATAGATAAGACAGTACATTTCACGACAAGATTGCTTAAAGGTTTGCTCAGTACTGTCATTTTCATATTTATACAAGCTGAAATTTCTTGAAAGTAGATATTTATTCCTAAAGTGGACATTTTGAGTTTATCAAGCCTTAAAATACCTTCATATTTCTCATAGAGACATGGTTTAGTGTATCCGTGTGTGCTCAATTGCTTCTTTCGTGTCTAATTCTTTGCAACCAAAGGACTGTAGCCTGCCAGGCTCCTGTTTCTGTGGAATTCTCCAGGCAAGAATAACTGGAGTGGGTAGCCGTTTCCTCCTCCAGGGGATCTTCCTGTTCCAGGGATTGAATTCATGTCTCCTGAGTCTCCTGCACTGGCACGCAGATTGTTTGCCACTGAGTCACCTGGGAAGCCTGGGTTAGTATATAGGAACATTTCTAAATTAATTGTTGTGTGTTGATACCTATAACACAGAATAGAGGAATGACAAAAATGCATAAATAATTTTCTCCTCTTATGGTAAACTCCTATCCATATTTGTAGCAGATTGCCTTTTTCGGAGATAATCACATATCCCTTCTCTCATGCTGTTCTTATAAAGTGATTGACACTCTTCCATCTAGGATGGGGTCTCTGTTCCCTTCTCTAGAATCTGATTATTGGAATATGGTCCATGTGAATCCATAGAAAATAGTGAAAGTGAAGTCTGTGTGATTTTAATTTTAGGTATTAAAAATATTACAGGTCTTCTCTGGCTTTCTCTGTATCAGGTTACACTACCATAGAACCCAGTCACTGCGCTGAACAGAAGCCTGGACCAGCTCATCTGGAGAGACTGCATGGATAGGCGCCATGAATAGAAACTGAGGCTCTTACATGACAGCCAGAATCAATCAGCACATTTGTCACTAAATTTTCTTTCAAAGGTTTCAGTCCCCATTCTGGGGTTTCATGCCTAAGGCTACTAAAATTATGGAACAGAGGCAGGCAGTCACTGCTGTGCCTTGTCTGAAGTCCTAACCACAGAATTAATGGCTATTTTGTGCCAGTGAGTCATATGCTCTAGAGCACTGGATAACTAGAACAATATTTATTATTATCTTGAAATAAGATACATAATAGAACAGATTTTTTTTTACTATTCATGATACATGTCCATAAGATTAATTTATGTCTATATTTATGTCTGTGTGTTATTTGCTTGCCTGATGGCTCAGTGCTAAACAATCTGTCTACCAATCAGGAGACACAAGGTCAATCCCTGGGTCAGGAAGATCCCTTAGAGAAGGAAATGGCAACCCACTCCAGTATTCGGTCTGGAAAATCCCTTAGAACCCTGGTGGGCTACAATCCTTAAATATTAGCGATAACTGGAGTGGGTAGCCGTTTCCTCCTCCAGGGGATCTTCCTGTTCCAGGGATTGAATTCATGTCTCCTGAGTCTCCTGCACTGGCACGCAGATTGTTTGCCACTGAGTCACCTGGGAAGCCTGGGTTAGTATATAGGAACATTTCTAAATTAATTGTTGTGTGTTGATACCTATAACACAGAATAGAGGAATGACAAAAATGCATAAATAATTTTCTCCTCTTATGGTAAACTCCTATCCATATTTGTAGCAGATTGCCTTTTTCGGAGATAATCACATATCCCTTCTCTCATGCTGTTCTTATAAAGTGATTGACACTCTTCCATCTAGGATGGGGTCTCTGTTCCCTTCTCTAGAATCTGATTATTGGAATATGGTCCATGTGAATCCATAGAAAATAGTGAAAGTGAAGTCTGTGTGATTTTAATTTTAGGTATTAAAAATATTACAGGTCTTCTCTGGCTTTCTCTGTATCAGGTTACACTACCATAGAACCCAGTCACTGCGCTGAACAGAAGCCTGGACCAGCTCATCTGGAGAGACTGCATGGATAGGCGCCATGAATAGAAACTGAGGCTCTTACATGACAGCCAGAATCAATCAGCACATTTGTCACTAAATTTTCTTTCAAAGGTTTCAGTCCCCATTCTGGGGTTTCATGCCTAAGGCTACTAAAATTATGGAACAGAGGCAGGCAGTCACTGCTGTGCCTTGTCTGAAGTCCTAACCACAGAATTAATGGCTATTTTGTGCCAGTGAGTCATATGCTCTAGAGCACTGGATAACTAGAACAATATTTATTATTATCTTGAAATAAGATACATAATAGAACAGATTTTTTTTTTTTACTATTCATGATACATGTCCATAAGATTAATTTATGTCTATATTTATGTCTGTGTGTTATTTGCTTGCCTGATGGCTCAGTGCTAAACAATCTGTCTACCAATCAGGAGACACAAGGTCAATCCCTGGGTCAGGAAGATCCCTTAGAGAAGGAAATGGCAACCCACTCCAGTATTCGGGTCTGGAAAATCCCATGGATATAGAACCCTGGTGGGCTACAATCCATGTGGTCACAAAGAGTTGGACATGTCTTAGCGACTAAACAGACAAAAGCACCAACACATAGGCTTTATCTCACTAAATAGGATAAACCATATACTTCAATTTTATTAAGTTAACAGTTCTTATTGAGCTTAGTAGTAGACTCACCGGTGAGAAATCAGATACAGCAGCTTGTATAAAAGAATTCAGGCATTAAAACCATCAAGAGTTTACTCATCCCTGATCACATGAGCTGATAAGAGGGACCACAGGTAAAGGTTTTAGTCCTTGTCCTAAATGACAGTTGTTTAGGTTGGCACGTTCTTCCTACTTCAGTGTTTTAAGGAGATCACCAATGTCCTCTGACTGTCAATGTTAGGAGTCATGCTAGTGAAGTCACACTCCAGGAGCCTGAAAACCTGACTTTGCTGGGAAAGGATGGCTGGTTAGTGAAAGTGAATTCCTTGTAATTAGAAAAGGGGGATCAAATTGCCAGCATCCATTGGATCATAGAAAAAGCAAGAGAATTCCAGAAAAACATCTACTTCTGCTTCACTGACTACGCTAAAGCCTTGGACTTTGTGGATCACAACAAACTGTGGAAAATTCTGAAAGTGATGGGAATACAAGACCACCTTACTTGCCTCTTGAGAAACCTGTATGCATGTCAAGAAGCAACAGTTAGAACTGGACATTTCCATGTCCCAAAGGGACTGGTTCCAAATTGGGAAAGGAGTACATCAAGGCTGTACATTGTCACCATGCATATTTAACTTCTATGCAGAGTACATCATGGGAAATACCCGGCTGGATGAAGCACAAAGTGGAGTCAGAATTGCCAAGAGAAATATCAGTAATGTCAGGTATGCAGATGACATCACCTTTATGGCAGAAAATGAAGATCTAAAGAGCCCCTTGATGAAGGTGAAAGAAGAGAGTGAAAAAGCTGACTTAAGACTCAACATTCAAAAAATGAAAATCATGGCATCCAGGTCCATCACTCATGGCAAATAGATGAACAAACAATGGAAACAGCGACAGACTTTATTTTTCTGAGCTCCAAAATCACTATGGACAGTGACTGCAACCATGAAATTAAAAGATTGTTGCTCCTTCTGAGAAAAGCTATGACAAACCTAGATAGCATATTAAAAAGCAAAGAGGGCTTCCCCTGGTGGTCCAGTGGGTAAAGACACCGCCTTGCAGTGCAAGGGGCGCCGGTTCGATCCCTGGCCTGGGAAGATCCCACGTGCCGCGGAGCGGCTGGACTGATGTGTCCAATCACTGAGCCGGAGCTCTAGAACTCATGCGCCCAGAGCCGGTGCTCTGCAACGACAGACGCCACCACGATGGGAGGCCCACAGGAGCCAAAAAATGAAGACGAATGAAAAAATAGAGAAATGAAAGACCAATAGAAGTGGCCCGCCCACTCCCCTCCCTCCCCAACCCGACCCTCGCCCAAAGTAAATAAATAAATAAATCTTTAAAAAGCAAAGATATTACTTTGCCAACCTAAGTTCATATAGTCAAAGCTATGTTTTTTTCCTGTTGTCATGTATGGATGTGAGAGCTGGAACATAAAAAAAGCTGAACACTGAAGAATTGATGCCTTTGAGCAGTGGTGCTAGAGAAGACTTTAAAGAAGACTCTTGCTGTATCTTGGACAGCAAAGAGATCAAGCAAGTCAGTCCTAAAGGAAATCGATACTGAACATTCAATGTAAGGGGTGATGCTGAAGCTGAAGCTCCAATACTTTGGCCATCTTATGCAAAAAACCTACTCATTGGGAAAGACCATGATGCTGGGAAAGATTGAGTGCAGGAAGAGTGGGAATGACAAGACAAGATCTTTGCGTGGCATCACCGACTCAGTAGACATGAGTTTACCAAATTCTGGAAATAGTGAGGGACAGGTAAGCCTGGTGTGCTGCTTTCCATTGGGTCACAAAGAGTCAGACATGACTGAGTGACTGAACAGCAACAACAGAAAGGGGGAAGAAGGCAATGGGAAGTTGACTCTGCTTTCTTCTTTAGACTTATTCTCTTTAGACTTATGTGCCTACAGTAGGAAAGTGAATGTATGAATAAAGTAGTTCAAAAATGTGAAACCGCAGAGAAACAGTTTCTCTTTTCCTGTTAAATGTTTTATGACTTGGAGCCATTTACTTCACATATCTGAACTTGTAAATTTATTTAATGTGGTTAGTAAACCAATCATACAGAGATATTGGTGAATAGTAATTGAGATTTTAAGTGTAAAGTATTTAACAGTATAAAACTGGATGAATATATACACATACACACATGTATATATATATATATATATATATATATATGCAAATATATATTATTTGCATATAATATGCAAATAATAATCACATATATATAAGTATATATAAAAGGATTGAATAAACTAGCTGCAAATAATAACCTTTATATATACATGTATATGTAAAGAATTGGATGAAGTAGGTGCAAATGTATGTATAAAGGACTGAATGAACTAGCTGCAAATAATAACCCAAGACATGTTTATTCCCTCTTCTCTCTGCATCTTACCTTCCTCTGGGAGATCTCATCTAGTCCCACATCTTCAGGTCTCATCTATATGGTAAATTTATACCTGTATCCCAAAATCACCAGACGAAACCAAAAGAATATGCTAGAAACAGTGATGACATACTTTAGCTGACTGGGAAAAGGGGTGAAGAGAAGGAGAAATGTGGACATAAAAATGATAGAGGACTCCATTGTCTTGGAAAAAAACAGAATTCTGGGTATGAAAAAGAGGGTGTTGTAAGTTACAGAGCAGGAGTTTTAAAGGTCCCAGTCAGTGGATTTGTGTAGAAAAGAGAAGCACTGGAGGGGAGGGTAGGAAGAGGAAACAGCACCGTAGACTGGAGAATGCAAGGGGGATTCTTGGCAAGGGAAGTTTGTGCTGAAGTGCATGGGGATGTGAAGCCTGATGAATTTGGTGCTGTGATCTCCTGGAGCCTGGTGAGCATTCAGTACTCCCAGTGTGCAGCCAAGGTCTATGCGCTGGGGATGCCTCTCTAATGCAGGATGATGCTCCTCTTCACTTTGTTGATAAGGGGGTGGGATGGGCTCAGAGCCACAAGCGACAACCAGAGTCTGGCCACAGGAACTTTGTGGCTTGGCACACAGAGTTCAGGTGCTAGCAGGCAGCGGAAGCTGTGTTATGTTCCACATGCAGGTGAGTGTTGGAGTACAGTGGTCTTGCTTAGAAGAATTGTTAAGTTACAACAGTTTAAAAATATATTTAGCTTGAATCTATAGTTTTTTGTTTTTTGTTTTTTTTTTTTTGCAGATGTAATAACACAACTATCTCCTATGATGACTTCATTTCTGGGTAGAACTGCAGCACAGCCATGGAAGATGGCAGAACTTAATCTCACACGCATTGACTTAGGTGACTCCATCTTCCATTATCGAGAGTTATGTGCAGAAAGTTGACAGATGACAGCTGCAGTTTGTAAACTGGGTAGATTACATCTCCTGTCATATCTAGTGACTGTGGATGGTGAGGTGGGAGAAAAAAAGACACAGGATGCCATTGAGGTGGAACTTCATTCAGTTCTTGTAGGAGAGGATGAGTCAAGACCTTTAAAATATGGTCACTTTTAAAAAAGTCTTAGGCTAGTATAGAGCAGAAATGTGGGTAACATCAACAAATATTTATTTCCATTTATTGTTAAGATTTACAACCCATCTTGTGGTTTCTGTTTATGCATTTTTTCATACTTGTTTCTTCCTTTTCTGCAATCATTTTTTCCCATTAATCTGTGTCTACAGTAAGAGATAAAACAATGAATGTTAGTTTTCTTTTTATTAAAAGCTTTCTTGAGATTCTCCCATTCTGTGTCCAATTTGCATTTTAATAGACTTCCTTATAATTATTCATAGCTAATATTTGAGATTGCTTTAAATGCTTCTTAAAGAATTCCTACATTGTTTGTGTGTGTGTTTCCTACAGAGTGCCAGTTTCTCAGCTCACACTATATATTGGGGGAATATCTGTGAGTGATATGACCCCATCCTCAAAAATGCGATTTCTGTAGAAGATCTAATTTCTGATGATTTTTAAAGCTCCATGAAGTGGTTTTAATGCTGTTTTAATGTACAGTGATGAGAATCATGGAATTAGACTCTTCTCATTTCTGAGAGTTTTTACAGACCCCTTAAATGATTTGAATATGACTTTAATGTACAGATAGGGATAAGAATCATTCAATTAGAATATTTAAATTAGAACATTTGGTTGGAAATTAGACATTATCTTGATGCACTGCTCCCTCTGTCACTCACTACACTGTGTGTACAAATGAAGGCTTCTGCAGTGGACTTTGGCCAGCATGACCAGTAGTTTCACTGAAGGAGGTGTCATGAGGATGCTGACATCTGACCATGCTTGTCTGCCACCGTCATTTCACAGATAAACCACTTAGCAACAACATGTTAGAGCTTCAGGTGGCCACAAACAGTCTTAAAAACTCTTTTCTGCATTAATCAATCCACCTGTGTATTTTGAGTCATGAGTTAGGGTTAGCCATGGAAGATGGCAGAACTTAATCTCACACGCATTGACTTAGGTGACTCCATCTTCCATTATCGAGAGTTATGTGCAGAAAGTTGACAGATGACAGCTGCAGTTTGTAAACTGGGTAGATTACATCTCCTGTCATATCTAGTGACTGTGGATGGTGAGGTGGGAGAAAAAAAGACACAGGATGCCATTGAGGTGGAACTTCATTCAGTTCTTGTAGGAGAGGATGAGTCAAGACCTTTAAAATATGGTCACTTTTAAAAAAGTCTTAGGCTAGTATAGAGCAGAAATGTGGGTAACATCAACAAATATTTATTTCCATTTATTGTTAAGATTTACAACCCATCTTGTGGTTTCTGTTTATGCATTTTTTCATACTTGTTTCTTCCTTTTCTGCAATCATTTTTTCCCATTAATCTGTGTCTACAGTAAGAGATAAAACAATGAATGTTAGTTTTCTTTTTATTAAAAGCTTTCTTGAGATTCTCCCATTCTAATTATGTGTCCAATTTGCATTTTAATAGACTTCCTTATAATTATTCATAGCTAATATTTGAGATTGCTTTAAATGCTTCTTAAAGAATTCCTACATTGTTTGTGTGTGTGTTTCCTACAGAGTGCCAGTTTCTCAGCTCACACTATATATTGGGGGAATATCTGTGAGTGATATGACCCCATCCTCAAAAATGCGATTTCTGTAGAAGATCTAATTTCTGATGATTTTTAAAGCTCCATGAAGTGGTTTTAATGCTGTTTTAATGTACAGTGATGAGAATCATGGAATTAGACTCTTCTCATTTCTGAGAGTTTTTACAGACCCCTTAAATGATTTGAATATGACTTTAATGTACAGATAGGGATAAGAATCATTCAATTAGAATATTTAAATTAGAACATTTGGTTGGAAATTAGACATTATCTTGATGCACTGCTCCCTCTGTCACTCACTACACTGTGTGTACAAATGAAGGCTTCTGCAGTGGACTTTGGCCAGCATGACCAGTAGTTTCACTGAAGGAGGTGTCATGAGGATGCTGACATCTGACCATGCTTGTCTGCCACCGTCATTTCACAGATAAACCACTTAGCAACAACATGTTAGAGCTTCAGGTGGCCACAAACAGTCTTAAAAACTCTTTTCTGCATTAATCAATCCACCTGTGTATTTTGAGTCATGAGTTAGGGTTAGGCAGCTTCTTCTTGAGCTCTTTCATCACTCAGTATAGGTTCTTTTCTCAGTAAGAATTCCTGGAAGTAAAGTGAGCCTCATGCACTTGGGTTCCTGCTTGGGCTGATGAAAATCTTGGCTGTTTGTTTATATGTAGTTGTTGAAATTGTCTTTGTATATAAATACTCACATGTGGCCACATTTATGGAGTGTAGACATCTGGAAATATTGTTAGGAAAATCTCACTTATAACCTGATTTATTTCTGTATTTATTTAGCACACTATCTGCTGATTGATAACATTAATAGATTTTTCCTTACAATGTTTCAGAATAATTAAGTCTGTCTACTATTCCCAGCAAAGGCCATCCTGAATAATCAAATATTGTTGCTTTTGATTGATTGTTTTAAAAATGTATAATATCGGGCTTTCCTGGTGATCTGATGGTTAAAGAGTCTGCCTTGCAGTGCAAGGGGCACTGGTTCGATCCCTGGCCCAAGAAGATGCCACGTGCAGCAGAGCGGCTGGTCTGGTATGTCCAATTATGAGCCAGTGCTTAGGAACGCATGCGCCCAGAGCCAATACACTGCAACGAGAGAGGCCACTGCACTGAGAGGCCCACACATGCCAAAGAATAAAAAGATAGATGAAAAAATAAATATAAATAAAAAACAGAAGCATGATGGGCACAAAAGAAAAAAAAATTGCAATATCTGTTCATTCATTCAGGGTTATGATTCCTGTTTGTTTCCTTACTGCTTCATTTCTCCCTTTAATGATTCCTTGCCTAAATTACTTATTCATTCAGTACTCACTATTCAGACATGTGAGGTGCTATGAAGCATTTCTCTGAAAGCACAAAGACCTCACATCTTTTCTGCCAGTATTGTGTTTGCAGATTCCATCCGGGCTCTCAACACTTGGTAAACTTCCAGGTGCAAATTTATTTACTATAGAAAGGAATCATTTGTGTTCATGACAGCCTGCTGTGCCTTGAGTTGATGTCCAGATACTGAAGTTGTGGCTAGTTACTGAGATATAGCTGATGCCCAAGGGAAGTTGTATGGAGGAACGAGTACAACTATTTTGACTGTTTTATAGTCAGATAAATATAAAGGCGAATCCTGTTGTTGGCCTTAATATGCTGAGTGGCAGTAGATGTGGCATTATTTCTTCCCAAACCTAAATGGTAGAGTTGTTTTGAGGATTAGATTTAGCAATGCACTGAAATAACAACATGGTTTGACTGTTTTATAGGTCAGATTTTTTTCCCAATATATCCTGCAAAATGATTGTTAGGTTGTTATAGATTGTTGAAATTGTCTTTGTATATAAATACTCACATGTGGCCACATTTATGGAGTGTAGACATCTGGAAATATTGTTAGGAAAATCTCACTTATAACCTGATTTATTTCTGTATTTATTTAGCACACTATCTGCTGATTGATAACATTAATAGATTTTTCCTTACAATGTTTCAGAATAATTAAGTCTGTCTACTATTCCCAGCAAAGGCCATCCTGAATAATCAAATATTGTTGCTTTTGATTGATTGTTTTAAAAATGTATAATATCGGGCTTTCCTGGTGATCTGATGGTTAAAGAGTCTGCCTTGCAGTGCAAGGGGCACTGGTTCGATCCCTGGCCCAAGAAGATGCCACGTGCAGCAGAGCGGCTGGTCTGGTATGTCCAATTATGAGCCAGTGCTTAGGAACGCATGCGCCCAGAGCCAATACACTGCAACGAGAGAGGCCACTGCACTGAGAGGCCCACACATGCCAAAGAATAAAAAGATAGATGAAAAAATAAATATAAATTAAAAACAGAAGCATGATGGGCACAAAAGAAAAAAAAATTGCAATATCTGTTCATTCATTCAGGGTTATGATTCCTGTTTGTTTCCTTACTGCTTCATTTCTCCCTTTAATGATTCCTTGCCTAAATTACTTATTCATTCAGTACTCACTATTCAGACATGTGAGGTGCTATGAAGCATTTCTCTGAAAGCACAAAGACCTCACATCTTTTCTGCCAGTATTGTGTTTGCAGATTCCATCCGGGCTCTCAACACTTGGTAAACTTCCAGGTGCAAATTTATTTACTATAGAAAGGAATCATTTGTGTTCATGACAGCCTGCTGTGCCTTGAGTTGATGTCCAGATACTGAAGTTGTGGCTAGTTACTGAGATATAGCTGATGCCCAAGGGAAGTTGTATGGAGGAACGAGTACAACTATTTTGACTGTTTTATAGTCAGATAAATATAAAGGCGAATCCTGTTGTTGGCCTTAATATGCTGAGTGGCAGTAGATGTGGCATTATTTCTTCCCAAACCTAAATGGTAGAGTTGTTTTGAGGATTAGATTTAGCAATGCACTGAAATTTTCCAGTACAATGCTCATTAGTATCAGCTGGTGTTAGAAATACCTCTTGGTGTTGTTACTGGTATTAAATATTAAGGGATAATCCAGGTATGTCTTTCCTTTGAATGTTTCTGCCCAAGTAAATATCCTGTCCTCTCGTGAACTGAACTGAATGTTTATTAATATTTTGTTTCTTCTTTCACCATAGACAAAGTAGAGTAGTATAAATTCAAGCTCCAGTTCCTTTCCTCCTCTCTGTAGGTTCAGCATTGATCACATCTCCTTAATTTTCAGCTTTTGACTCTAGATTTGAGAGAAAGAAAAGTCTCTTCATATTTATTATTAACATTTATTTATTTATTTATTTTTTGGGGGGTGGGGTAGGGAGGGGGGTGGGTGGGCCACTTCTATTGGTCTTTCATTTGTCTATTTTTCATCCATCTTTGTTTTTTGGCCCGTGTGGGCCTCCCATCGCGGTGGCCTCTGTTGTCGCAGAGCACTGGCTCTGGGCACATGTGCTCCAGAGTTCCGGCTCAGTAATTGGACACATCGGTCCAGCCGCTCCATGGCACGTGGGATCTTCCCAGGCCAGGGATCGAACTGGCGCCCCTTGCACTGCAAGGTGGTGTCCTTAACTACTGGACCACCAGGGAAGCCCTATATTTATTATTAACTGCACATTTTCCATTCTTTATCTATTTTTATGTTAATATTTTTCCTTAATCAATAGGGCCTTCCATTTAAATTGTGTTCCTCTATGGTTCCAAAATCGATCCTTCAATTTACTATAGAAAGGAATCATTTGTGTTCATGACAGCCTGCTGTGCCTTGAGTTGATGTCCAGATACTGAAGTTGTGGCTAGTTACTGAGATATAGCTGATGCCCAAGGGAAGTTGTATGGAGGAACGAGTACAACTATTTTGACTGTTTTATAGTCAGATAAATATAAAGGCGAATCCTGTTGTTGGCCTTAATATGCTGAGTGGCAGTAGATGTGGCATTATTTCTTCCCAAACCTAAATGGTAGAGTTGTTTTGAGGATTAGATTTAGCAATGCACTGAAATTTTCCAGTACAATGCTCATTAGTATCAGCTGGTGTTAGAAATACCTCTTGGTGTTGTTACTGGTATTAAATATTAAGGGATAATCCAGGTATGTCTTTCCTTTGAATGTTTCTGCCCAAGTAAATATCCTGTCCTCTCGTGAACTGAACTGAATGTTTATTAATATTTTGTTTCTTCTTTCACCATAGACAAAGTAGAGTAGTATAAATTCAAGCTCCAGTTCCTTTCCTCCTCTCTGTAGGTTCAGCATTGATCACATCTCCTTAATTTTCAGCTTTTGACTCTAGATTTGAGAGAAAGAAAAGTCTCTTCATATTTATTATTAACATTTATTTATTTATTTATTTTTTGGGGGGTGGGGTAGGGAGGGGAGCAGGTGGGCCACTTCTATTGGTCTTTCATTTGTCTATTTTTCATCCATCTTTGTTTTTTGGCCCGTGTGGGCCTCCCATCGCGGTGGCCTCTGTTGTCGCAGAGCACTGGCTCTGGGCACATGTGCTCCAGAGTTCCGGCTCAGTAATTGGACACATCGGTCCAGCCGCTCCATGGCACGTGGGATCTTCCCAGGCCAGGGATCGAACTGGCGCCCCTTGCACTGCAAGGTGGTGTCCTTAACTACTGGACCACCAGGGAAGCCCTATATTTATTATTAACTGCACATTTTTTCCATTCATCTATATTTAGGCCTTCCATTTAAATTGTGTTCCTCTATGGTTCCAAAATCGATCCTTCAATTTGCTTTTAACTCAGAAAATATGAAGATGACTTATTCACCACCCGCCTAAGTAAAGAGATGTCAAGGGGTTCTTCATTTCCATAGTTGTCAGGACTTCTTCAGACCACAGACTCTGGAGAAAAGCATAGGAACCACAGAGGACTGGTCCCAAAAAGCAGTGTAAAATAAGCAGGAGAATTAAGTAAAAGACTGCTTTTCAGTTTAAGGCTTTGGTCAGTTTAAGGCTTTGGTCTGATCTTTCCTCAGAGGAGAGAAGTATTGTTTGGTAGAGAAAATGTAAGTTAAATCCTCTTTTGGAAAATAAAGCTATTTGGGGAGAAAAAATAGAATAGCTTCTATGAGGTTGAATCATAATCTACTTCATACCAGATGATTTTTGCCATTTTCTGTGATGACTCCTCCAAGGTCAAGATTTAGGAGCTATAGGACCTTACCGACGCCTTTCTTAAAGCTCTGTACCTTCAGTGTAGTAGTCTTGAAGAAACTTCCCCAGTAAACAGTAAAAGTCTTACTTTTAACCTGAAATGCCTCTACAGTAAATAGAGACTATAAGGAAAGAGAAACCATGAGGTTTTTTCTTTAGGTTTGAGCATATTTTTTATTTCTATAATTAAAAATATTGTTTTATATTGAGGTATAGCTGATTAACAATGTTGTGATAGTTTCAGGTGAACAGCAAAGGAACTCAGCTATACATATTGATGTATCCATTCTCCCAGCAACTCCTCTACCATCCAGGCTGCCACATGACACTGGGAGGAGTCCCTTGTGCTACATAGTATGTCCTTGTTAATTATCCTTTTTGAATACAGCATTATATGTATGTCCATCCCCAACTCTGTAACTATCCCTTCCTCCCATCCCTCCTCGCCCATGTGCAGGCAACCATAAGTTCATTTTGTAAATCTGTGAGTCTCTTAAGTTCATTTGTGACATTTCTTCTTGTATTCTACATATAAGAGATGTCGAGGCTTCCCAGGTGGTACAGTGGTAAAGAATCCACCTGCCAATACAGGAGACACAAGAGATGCGGATTGGATCCCTGGGTTGGAAAGATCCTCTGGAGCAAGAAATGGCAACCCACCCCAGTATTCTTGCCTGGAAAATTCCATGGGCAGAGGAGCCTGGGGGTCTATGGTCCATGGGATTGCAAATAGCCAGACACTATTGAACGTAAAAAGCACATAAGGGATGTCATACTATATTCTCCTCCTCCTCTGTCTGACTTACTTCACTCAGCATGACAGTTTCTAGGTCTACAACTTCTTGAATAACCAAGAGTCTAGAACACTCAAACCCCCATGACAGTTTCTAAAATACTAGAGGAGAGAAGTATTGTTTGGTAGAGAAATGTAAGTTAAATCCTCTTTTGGAAAATAAAGCTATTTGGGGAGAAAAATAGAATAGCTTCTATGAGGTTGAATCATAATCTACTTCATACCAGATGATTTTTGCCATTTTCTGTGATGACTCCTCCAAGGTCAAGATTTAGGAGCTATAGGACCTTACCGACGCCTTTCTTAAAGCTCTGTACCTTCAGTGTAGTAGTCTTGAAGAAACTTCCCCAGTAAACAGTAAAAGTCTTACTTTTAACCTGAAATGCCTCTACAGTAAATAGAGACTATAAGGAAAGAGAAACCATGAGGTTTTTTCTTTAGGTTTGAGCATATTTTTTTATTTCTATAATTAAAAAATATTGTTTTATATTGAGGTATAGCTGATTAACAATGTTGTGATAGTTTCAGGTGAACAGCAAAGGAACTCAGCTATACATATTGATGTATCCATTCTCCCAGCAACTCCTCTACCATCCAGGCTGCCACATGACACTGGGAGGAGTCCCTTGTGCTACATAGTATGTCCTTGTTAATTATCCTTTTTGAATACAGCATTATATGTATGTCCATCCCCAACTCTGTAACTATCCCTTCCTCCCATCCCTCCTCGCCCATGTGCAGGCAACCATAAGTTCATTTTGTAAATCTGTGAGTCTCTTAAGTTCATTTGTGACATTTCTTCTTGTATTCTACATATAAGAGATGTCGAGGCTTCCCAGGTGGTACAGTGGTAAAGAATCCACCTGCCAATACAGGAGACACAAGAGATGCGGATTGGATCCCTGGGTTGGAAAGATCCTCTGGAGCAAGAAATGGCAACCCACCCCAGTATTCTTGCCTGGAAAATTCCATGGGCAGAGGAGCCTGGGGGTCTATGGTCCATGGGATTGCAAATAGCCAGACACTATTGAACGTAAAAAGCACATAAGGGATGTCATACTATATTTCTCCTCCTCCTCTGTCTGACTTACTTCACTCAGCATGACAGTTTCTAGGTCTACAACTTCTTGAATAACCAAGAGTCTAGAAACAGGCATCTAAAGATAAAATTTTAAATATATACACCCTATTCTCATCAACTTTACAAATTCATAAGAAGAGATAGACATTAAACACAAAGATAAATATAAAATATAAATATAATTTTAAAGTCAGATTAAACTGTTAAAATAAGAGGTATTATTAAATGATCACAAATAGCTATTCAAGCTAAGGTAACAAGCTATTTATGGAATGCTTTCCTTAGGAAATGACATGTATGGGAATTCCTGAAAGATTTGGTAATTTAGTAGTTATAAGAGTACAGGGGTTTATTTAAGCAGATCTTAATCTCTGTAATGATATTTTCTGTTTTTCTGCTATTAAAAACTATGATGTAGAACAAAAATACTACAATAATACTGTTTTCCAGCTTTGTTGATCTGTAACTTAAATTAGAAAATTCATCAGCTTAAAGGGTACATTTTATTTATTTATTTTGGGCGGGGGTCGGGTTGGGGAGGGAGGGGAGCGGGCGGGCCACTTCTATTGGTCTTTCATTTCTCTGTTTTCATCGGTCTTTGTTCTTTGGCTCCTGCGGGCCTCCCATCGCAGTGGCATCTGTTGTCACAGAGCGCCAGCTCTGGGCGCATGCACTCCAGAGCTCCGGCTCGGTGACTGGACACATCAGTCCAGCTGCTCCGTGGCACGTGGGATCTTCCCAGGCCAGGAATCGAACCGGCGCCCCTTGCACTGCAAGGCGGTGTCCTTATCCACTGGACCACCAGGGGAAGCCCTAAAGGGTACATTTTGATAAATTTTGGTCATTATATACAGTCCTGTGAACATTTTCATAACAAAATATAGAGCAATGTCATTATTTTTAAAAAATTTCTCATGCCTGTTTTCAGTTGTTTCTTTCAACAAATGGATCCAGAGCCATTAAAGTTTCTGTTACTACCACAGAAATTTCTTTTCTTAGCCTTTTATATAAAGGTAATTAAAAATATAACAGCCTTTCATTTTTTCTTTCTTTAACTTAGCATAAGGCTTTGAGATTCATACATGTTATTGTGTTTGTTATTTCATTCATTTCATTACTGTTAATAATCCATAGTAGGATGACATGCCATGTCAGATATTGTAGCCATTCATGACCCTTGTTAATATCACATCATATTTCTTCTAACGAATCTTTCACTATTAGGAAACCATCAAGCTCATGGTGGTGGATGTATATATTCCAGTATCCTAATTTTTACTTGAAAATTTAAATTTTATCATGGAAATAGATATGATTTATTGATATTCTTAAAGCAAATAACTGACTTCATTCATTTTTGAAAAAAAGGGTTGCCAAATCTTTTTAACATCATTCACCCATCAGTTGTACTTTAACTTAAACATTGGTGTTCCATGGAAAGTGATAAAGGAAACACAATTCAAATAATCCCACAAATACTCTTCTTTTAGACAGCTCTCCAATCTATTATACTATGCTCTTTCAATTATAAAGATCTGAGATTTTATCCTCTTTTCAAACTATAGCATTATGCTTCTACAGTTCGGAAATGGTAGATGACACAAGACTCACAGGTCAGAGGCAGGGATATAGCATTTTACAGATGGTACTAAGAGTAGATGGAGTTTCAACATGTGTGCCACCTCTCCAGACTCCCGTTTCACAGAGAGAAGTGAAAAGGTGCAGGAGATAGCAGCATGTGCAGTGGGGCATGTTACAGGAAAAAAGGTCCTGGTCACAGGGAACCTAAGTCTTGAAGGAGGACTAAGTCTTGACTTTTCCTTCAGTGACAGTCCTTATCTTTACTAAACTTGGGAGTGAACAAACTTCCCCTTTTACTCAGAGAAAGACTTCTCTATGTTCCAAGTCTATAGGAAGAGGACAGTTAATGTTTCTGATGGTAAGATATCCAAAAATATGAGAGACCTATGGGGAATTGTCACTGAACAAACACCATAGCTAGTTTCTGCACCTTCTTTGATTTCTGGTAAATTTTTCCATAAGTGCATGACACGTTAGCCTCTTAGATAAATCAGCTGAGGTTGAGACTAAATCTGTTCACTTTTGTCTCATATAATTTTAAATTCTCTTAGAAAGAGAGTAAGACTGATGTATATTAATGAACTCAATTATAGCATCAAAATCCCTGTTTAAAAAAATCTCATGAACTCTCAAAATGTACCTGGGAAATACAGGTAACTTTCTCCATAGTTTGGATTGGCTTCTTCATTTGGACTAAGGCATTAAAATAGGTACAACAAGATGTATTTGGCATTATTCAGACTTTCTCTTTGCTTTCAAGGAAACCACATTATTCACAATAATAATGGGGTTATTGTTATTGACCAGTGAATTGAGGCTTACCTGAATGCCTTAGAGGCAGGGACAAATGTTACACCTCCTTTTCTAATTTTATGACTCTCAACCTAGCAGGGCAGTAGCAAACCAAAGAGTCAGTTACATGTAGTGCAGTAGTTTCCATGAGCTCAGCAGGGATATTTTCCTTTTTGATGAAGACTCTTGGGTGATTGTGAAACGCAGAGATTAACGATGTTCCTCCCCTCCCCAAATTGTACTTTCTGGTGTCTTAAGTTGTTCCCTTCTCAAGTTTTGGGATTGCCTCTTCCCACTGCAAAAAATCAGAGTAACCCATCCCAGTGACTTCATTTCCCATCATTGCACTCTTCTCCTATTTGTGCCCAGACTTTGTGAAGAAAGGATTAAGTGCAGGAGGAACAAGGGTATTATTATAAAGCTTATGGAGACCCATTATGTCCTCTACTTCAGTGCATCTGAGCCACACAGGTAAAATAGTCAGCATTATTCTCAACCAAGAGGTCCTTTTTACTAAACTTGGGAGTGAACAAACTTCCCCTTTTACTCAGAGAAAGACTTCTCTATGTTCCAAGTCTATAGGAAGAGGACAGTTAATGTTTCTGATGGTAAGATATCCAAAAATATGAGAGACCTATGGGGAATTGTCACTGAACAAACACCATAGCTAGTTTCTGCACCTTCTTTGATTTCTGGTAAATTTTTCCATAAGTGCATGACACGTTAGCCTCTTAGATAAATCAGCTGAGGTTGAGACTAAATCTGTTCACTTTTGTCTCATATAATTTTAAATTCTCTTAGAAAGAGAGTAAGACTGATGTATATTAATGAACTCAATTATAGCATCAAAATCCCTGTTTAAAAAAATCTCATGAACTCTCAAAATGTACCTGGGAAATACAGGTAACTTTCTCCATAGTTTGGATTGGCTTCTTCATTTGGACTAAGGCATTAAAATAGGTACAACAAGATGTATTTGGCATTATTCAGACTTTCTCTTTGCTTTCAAGGGGAAACCACATTATTCACAATAATAATGGGGTTATTGTTATTGACCAGTGAATTGAGGCTTACCTGAATGCCTTAGAGGCAGGGACAAATGTTACACCTCCTTTTCTAATTTTATGACTCTCAACCTAGCAGGGCAGTAGCAAACCAAAGAGTCAGTTACATGTAGTGCAGTAGTTTCCATGAGCTCAGCAGGGATATTTTCCTTTTTGATGAAGACTCTTGGGTGATTGTGAAACGCAGAGATTAACGATGTTCCTCCCCTCCCCAAATTGTACTTTCTGGTGTCTTAAGTTGTTCCCTTCTCAAGTTTTGGGATTGCCTCTTCCCACTGCAAAAAATCAGAGTAACCCATCCCAGTGACTTCATTTCCCATCATTGCACTCTTCTCCTATTTGTGCCCAGACTTTGTGAAGAAAGGATTAAGTGCAGGAGGAACAAGGGTATTATTATAAAGCTTATGGAGACCCATTATGTCCTCTACTTCAGTGCATCTGAGCCACACAGGTAAAATAGTCAGCATTATTCTCAACCAAGAGGTCCTTTTATTATCTAGGAACATGTCAATCCAACAAAATAAAAACCCATGCAGCTGAATGAGGTTAAATCTCTTAGGCTCCTGTTAGGAAAGATTGCTATTCAGAAAGTGAATCTTCCAATCAGGAAGACCCATTAAGTGAAAGAAAAAAACATGCCAAGGAATGTTCAATGAAGAGTCCAGAATTTTCCAGAGAGGCGTATGTAACTCTTCACCATTTTCATGCTGACAGTGATCCAGAAGTGGTACAAGGAGATGATTCTTTTCTGGAGACAACTGCATTCAGCAGTTAAACTGCCTTTCTGAGGAATGTGTACCAGCAGGAAGTGGCAGGGAGGCATATGCCAGTAATATTTTAAGTTAATTTCTGAGGAAGCTTATTCTTAACCATATCACATGACTGGATTATAGATACGTGGAATCAATGATCATAAGTGGTTTTTAGTGGTTTCAGCAATTAAAAATGCACTGGTACTAGATTGCCAATGGTCTGAAAAGCCAAACACAGATTAGCTTTAAGGGCCACAGTAGTGGGGCCACAGCCAGTTTTCTGTGGTAGAGCAACAAGAGAGTAACCCACAAGGTGTCACCAAGAGTGAGGCACCGCCCCAGGTGTTTTTTTTTTTTTTTATTTTTTTTTTTTTTTTTTTTTTGGGGGGGGGGGGGGGGGGGGGGAGCAGGCGGGCCACTTCTATTGGTCTTTCTTTTACCTATTTTCATCTGTCTTCGTTCTTTGGCCTGTGTGGGCCTCCCATCGCAGTGGCCTCTGTCGTTGCAGAGCACCGGCTCTGGGCGCATGTGCTCCAGAGCTCTGACTTGGTAATTGGACACATTGGTCCAGCCGTTCTGGGGCACGTGGGATCTTCCCAGGCCAGGGATCGAACCAGCGCCCCTTGCATTGCAAGGCAGTGTCCTTACCCACTGGACCACCAGGGGAAGCCCACCGCCCGAGGCTGATAGCAGTGCTCATGGGGGAGAGGGAAGGGGGGCATGCAGTATGGTCTCCTTCCCTTAGGGACAAGAAAGTCTGGTTTTGACAGGGACAATGCTGTGTTAGTGGTAGCCTCTGCACCAGAAAATAGTCATTATATGTGGCATTTTGATTGGTAGTTGTGTTGTCGTATCTGATATTATGATGGATGTAGAAAGCAATGGTGGTGTTCTGGTTCTCTCATCAGAGAACTACCCTTTCTCTGAGCCTCTGGATCAGTGACCCAGATAGTAATAGTTCGATCAGCAGTGATAATTTGTTTCCATAGTTAATCAGGAAGACCCATTAAGTGAAAGAAAAAAACATGCCAAGGAATGTTCAATGAAGAGTCCAGAATTTTCCAGAGAGGCGTATGTAACTCTTCACCATTTTCATGCTGACAGTGATCCAGAAGTGGTACAAGGAGATGATTCTTTTCTGGAGACAACTGCATTCAGCAGTTAAACTGCCTTTCTGAGGAATGTGTACCAGCAGGAAGTGGCAGGGAGGCATATGCCAGTAATATTTTAAGTTAATTTCTGAGGAAGCTTATTCTTAACCATATCACATGACTGGATTATAGATACGTGGAATCAATGATCATAAGTGGTTTTTAGTGGTTTCAGCAATTAAAAATGCACTGGTACTAGATTGCCAATGGTCTGAAAAGCCAAACACAGATTAGCTTTAAGGGCCACAGTAGTGGGGCCACAGCCAGTTTTCTGTGGTAGAGCAACAAGAGAGTAACCCACAAGGTGTCACCAAGAGTGAGGCACCGCCCGAGGTGTTTTTTTTTTTTTTTTTTAATATTCATTTATTTATTTATTTTGGTGGGGGTGGGGGGGGGGGGGGCAGGCGGGCCACTTCTATTGGTCTTTCTTTTACCTATTTTCATCTGTCTTCGTTCTTTGGCCTGTGTGGGCCTCCCATCGCAGTGGCCTCTGTCGTTGCAGAGCACCGGCTCTGGGCGCATGTGCTCCAGAGCTCTGACTTGGTAATTGGACACATTGGTCCAGCCGTTCTGGGGCACGTGGGATCTTCCCAGGCCAGGGATCGAACCAGCGCCCCTTGCATTGCAAGGCAGTGTCCTTACCCACTGGACCACCAGGGGAAGCCCACCGCCCGAGGCTGATAGCAGTGCTCATGGGGGAGAGGGAAGGGGGGCATGCAGTATGGTCTCCTTCCCTTAGGGACAAGAAAGTCTGGTTTTGACAGGGACAATGCTGTGTTAGTGGTAGCCTCTGCACCAGAAAATAGTCATTATATGTGGCATTTTGATTGGTAGTTGTGTTGTCGTATCTGATATTATGATGGATGTAGAAAGCAATGGTGGTGTTCTGGTTCTCTCATCAGAGAACTACCCTTTCTCTGAGCCTCTGGATCAGTGACCCAGATAGTAATAGTTCGATCAGCAGTGATAATTTGTTTCCATAGTTCAGAGACCTGTTAGATTTGTCTTTTATTTGCCAGTCTGTAGCTTTCAAAGTGTCTGTTCCAATACCTAGGTCATTGGCAACAGTCCAGGGATCAATAAAAATAGAACGAGTTTCATCAAGGGGAGTATTTGTCAAAGGCAATTAAGAATGACCTTAATTTCTGCCCAGTTATAACAGCAGCCATTGTCTATTTTCAGTTCTGGTTTGCTGTCACTCAAACTGACAAGCAGCAGGAGCCTGATGGGCACCTTTGGTTTCCAGGTTAGCTGAACCATGAGTAAACCAGATCACTATGTAGGGAGTCCTCTGTGAGTCAAGGGCCCCCATGAGCCAGCAGTGGAGTTTAGAGAGCAGAGTGGAAATGAAATCTCATTCAGAAAGATAGATTTAGCCCTTTTATCTAAAACCTAGATGCTGTGGTATGTACACGTGAACTCTGTTCCTTTTGTCATTCTAAAATGAGTATTGTATACACTACAAAGTGATCACAGTATCAGGTAATATCTTAAGTGTATTATCTCCACTTGATAAGTGAGGGTTTGAAGGGCACTTCCAATTTTGTTAGTTGTTGAGTCTGAGTTGATCCTTTCTCAAGACAGGAAGGTCAGTATGGAGAATACCATGGTTTCCATGGGTGAGACCTTAAGGTTTCGTTAGAGTTCATTAGCAATCTGCTCTTCAAATGAGATTTCCTGGGATCTGTATCAGAGAGGTGATCCGTATATTACCCCAAGGGACTCTTCTGGGTAAAGTAGCCTCCCTCTCCCAGAGGCTGCAAACCTCCAATCTGCGATTACAGAGCCTTTTAGCTCAAATGATAAGTGGGCCCCAAAGTACTAGTAGTTCTCCGCCTGCAGCTTCTTCCAGTTTATAGACTCCCCCAGTGCTCCTGGGACAATGATATACAAACATGTAACAAAGATAGCTATACACTACTCAGGTATGAAATCTACAATAGTACATTGAATTTGTCCAAAGGCCTTACCAATGAGGTCCTGTTAGCATCCTTTTCCTAATGTAAACTTTGCCCAAACCTGAAGATGTTAATAATAATGATATTTTGTCATTTCAAACAATTGATGTTTTCTTATACTTAAATTTAGGGAATTATATTAGAAAATTACTTTTTAAAATGAAGTGAATTTTCACATACAATATATGAATAGGCTAACCAGAAGCAAATCTTAGAGAAAGAAGGTGAAGATAATGTTTTGCAAATTGCTGATTTTTAAAAACAGTACTCTCTTATTTGTAGCTTTAAAGGAGTATTGAAATGCTAAAGGAATCCATTCACTCTCACATGTTTCCCTCTGCATGGCTGGCAGATGCTGGATCTCTGCTGTGGGTTCAGCTAGAGATTTCAAAGGAACATTTCCATAGAATGTCTTCATGTCTTGTGCTTCTACAGCATGCCAACTAAGTTTTGAGAGGGAGCATTCTGGAAGGAACACCCTTTGAGAGAGCATTTCAAGGAACTTGGATATAAATTAATAAGATTTCTTAGGTTCTGTTCTCAGAAGTTCCAGAATATCACTCTGTACAGTATTATAGATCAAAAAAATTGCTATGGAGACCCTCAGTTCAAAGTAAATTTGGTAAAGAATCCACCTGCCAATGCCGGGTACACAAAAGATGCAGGTTCGATCCCTGGGTCACAAAGATCCCTGGAGGAGGAAATGGCAGCCACTCCAGCATTCTTGCCTAAAAATTTCATGGAAAGATGGCAGCCAGTCCTGATGGTGGCAAAGAGTCAGACATGACTGAGACCTTAAGGTTTCGTTAGAGTTCATTAGCAATCTGCTCTTCAAATGAGATTTCCTGGGATCTGTATCAGAGAGGTGATCCGTATATTACCCCAAGGGACTCTTCTGGGTAAAGTAGCCTCCCTCTCCCAGAGGCTGCAAACCTCCAATCTGCGATTACAGAGCCTTTTAGCTCAAATGATAAGTGGGCCCCAAAGTACTAGTAGTTCTCCGCCTGCAGCTTCTTCCAGTTTATAGACTCCCCCAGTGCTCCTGGGACAATGATATACAAACATGTAACAAAGATAGCTATACACTACTCAGGTATGAAATCTACAATAGTACATTGAATTTGTCCAAAGGCCTTACCAATGAGGTCCTGTTAGCATCCTTTTCCTAATGTAAACTTTGCCCAAACCTGAAGATGTTAATAATAATGATATTTTGTCATTTCAAACAATTGATGTTTTCTTATACTTAAATTTAGGGAATTATATTAGAAAATTACTTTTTAAAATGAAGTGAATTTTCACATACAATATATGAATAGGCTAACCAGAAGCAAATCTTAGAGAAAGAAGGTGAAGATAATGTTTTGCAAATTGCTGATTTTTAAAAACAGTACTCTCTTATTTGTAGCTTTAAAGGAGTATTGAAATGCTAAAGGAATCCATTCACTCTCACATGTTTCCCTCTGCATGGCTGGCAGATGCTGGATCTCTGCTGTGGGTTCAGCTAGAGATTTCAAAGGAACATTTCCATAGAATGTCTTCATGTCTTGTGCTTCTACAGCATGCCAACTAAGTTTTGAGAGGGAGCATTCTGGAAGGAACACCCTTTGAGAGAGCATTTCAAGGAACTTGGATATAAATTAATAAGATTTCTTAGGTTCTGTTCTCAGAAGTTCCAGAATATCACTCTGTACAGTATTATAGATCAAAAAAATTGCTATGGAGACCCTCAGTTCAAAGTAAATTTGGTAAAGAATCCACCTGCCAATGCCGGGTACACAAAAGATGCAGGTTCGATCCCTGGGTCACAAAGATCCCCTGGAGGAGGAAATGGCAGCCACTCCAGCATTCTTGCCTAAAAAAATTTCATGGAAAGAGGAGCCTGGCAAGCTACAGTCCTGATGGTGGCAAAGAGTCAGACATGACTGAGCACACACACCCCCTTTCTGGGAGGAATAGCGAGGGATGTACATGTATCTTGATCTCTCACAACCCCCAGTGGTGTCTCTGACCGTGTTTTCAGGTCAGATTCTGCTAAGTTTATCTTTTGAGAGCTCAACAAAAGCACATAAAAGGAAGACTTTACAATTCTTGTTCATGTTATGTATTATTAATAGTTCATTTACATAAGAGAATCATAAGTGTAGTATTTTCATTAAGTTCACCATGGAAGATTCTATACAGGAAAAGTAATATTTGTTCCAGAATTCAGAGGAACTAATATATGAATTCCACAGAAGCAGACTTCATTTAGGTAAGAAGAAATTATAACAATTAGAGCTTTCCATAGATGAAACAAACTGTTTCAGGAATTGTTTTATTATTTATTCTTGTAAATACTAAGTAAAATCTGGGCTACACTCTATTACTGAGATAAATAGATATTTGGTTTAGATAACTATGAATTTATTTCATCCATATGTAATCATAACTTCTATAAGGTGATAGATTACAGAGTATCATATATGGCATGGATATTTATTTTGATTTGTTTTATGTAAAGTTAGGCATTTTAAAGTCACTAAAAATGTTTTTCCAACTTTATTTGATACATTTTGAGATACAGAAGTTGTATCTGGATAATTTTAGATTTAGTTAACAGCAGATAATCTGATTTGAAATTAATATGAAGACGAGAGTATCAGTGTTTATAATTGGAGTAATTATTTCTTAAAAGTATATGATTTTGCCTTTGGAATTTTTTTTTTATTAAACATTTATTTTATTTATTTATCTTTTGGGGGGTGGGGTGGGGAGGGAGGAGGATGGGCGGGCCACTTCTATTGGTCTTTCATTTCTCTATTTTCATCCATCTTTGTTCTTTGGCCCGTGTGGGCCTCCCATCACAGTGGCGTCTGTCATCGCAGAGCACCGGCTCTGGGCGCATGCGCCTCAGAGCTCCGGCTTGGTAATTGGACGCATCAGTCCAGCCGCTCCGCGGCACGTGGGATCTTCCCAGGCCAGGGATCGAACCGGCGCCCCTTGCACTGCAAGGCTGTGTCCTTACCCACTGGACCACCAGGGAAGCCCTGCCTTTGGAATTTTATAAACTCATGTTGTTATTAAAAAGAACTTGTGGCAGAGAGAATAGCAGAATAAAGACCTTAAAAATCCTAAATTTCATTAAAAAAATGAGAACAATGGCCAGAAACAACAAAAAAGACAAAATCAATCTTTTCTGAACTCTGTAAATTAGTCAAAGGCTTGCAGCAATCTAGTGACCATTTATTCTAGGAAAAATAAAGAATGTTAAGTATACACTAGGAAATACCTGTTTAACACAAAAGAAGGCTATAATAGAAAATAGAGGTACCAAAATATACAAAATAAATCATAAAACAGCAGATACAACTCTAAAGGGAGAGATTAATAGAATGGATTAAAAATGCAATCCTACTGTGTGCTCTCTATAAGAGACACTTTAGGTTCAAACACATGTTGGTTGAACTAAATGGAAAAAGAATGAAAAAAGTGAATGATTCTATTGGAATGGAATGGAAAAATGTGCATGTGAACAGTAATCAGAAAAGAGCTAGACTGGGTATATGGTCAGGCAAACAGACTTCAGTAAAGAAATAAGTGAAACAAATAGGACATTTTATAATGATGAATGTGTTAATGTATCAAGAAGACAAAAAAATAGAAATATGTGTATAACATACACATAAAGCAAAACTTGACAATGGAAAATAGGCGATACGATAATAGCTGAATAATTCAGTGCCTCACTTTCTATATTGATTAGAACAGAACTAGGAAATGAATGAGGAAGGATTTGAACAATAAACCAATTGGATGTATTGCTATAGAACCATCCACCTATAGCAAACCAACTTTCAACTATAGAGCCTTCAACCCATAACAATATGCACATTAATTTCAAGTACACATGAAGTATTTCCAAGAGAGGTTGTATGTTAGACTATAAAACAAGCCTCAGTATTTTTTTTTTAAAGCATTTAAGTCATTACAAAGTATGTTCCTCAGGTTTTATAGAATAAAATCAGTAATAATAACAAAGAAATTTGGGAAACTATATGTGGGAGGAAATAAAAAACCCCACTCCTAAATAACCAATGCATCAAAGAATAAATCTCTAGAGAACTTAATACTGAGAAACAAGTGAAAATGAAATACAGTATACCATAACTTACGTGATACAGCTTTAAAAACTTTTTTTGTCAAAATATGTATAAAAAAATAACGAAAGATATCACAAGAAAAAAAATACATGTTTGTGTGTAGAATGAAAGCACATCCATCAATAAGGTAATGGATACTTCATAAATGTTTTGTCCCTGTAAGGCTCTCATCTACCTTATAACCCTTTGATACTGTTTACATATTTATTTTATGTACTTTTCACAGCCTTCCCTGAATTTTGAGGACAGTAGAAGCGTTAAAGTAATGCAACATATTTAAATTCAGATACTGCTAAAACTAATTCTGTTTTCAGTGTCTGTTTATCATACAGTTTAAATATTTCTGAATATCTCTACACAGTGAAAACTTTTATAGTAGCTTTCATTTCCTGAATTTGGTTACTGTAGTCAACTTAAGACCTGAAAAATCAAAGCAAACTTTTAGAGTACTTAAATGAAAATTGATTATCTTCTTTGAAGTCAGGTAGACCTGAGTTGCATCCTGGCTTTATTCCTTAGTATTTATGTGACTTTGGTTAATGATTTCATCTCTTTTTTTTTTCACCATAGTTTCTACCTCTGGAGTGTAAGTATAAGAATTGCTACATTTTATGCTTGTTTTGAGCAGTAAAATAAATGAGATTGAGAGGCATTTGCATAGATTGTATGTCAAAGTTGGATACTAAACAAGCAGTAGGTATCCTGACCCAGCGATCAAACTCTCATCTCTTAAGACTCTTGTACTGGCAGAGGGTCACTATTGCCTTAAATCATATTTACCTCCTATTATTATAGAATGGGGTTCCTTGGTGGTTCATTAAGAATCTGTCTACAGTGCTGGAGTCCCAGGTTTGATCCTTTGATCAGAAAGATCCTCTGGAAAAGGGAAAGACTCAGAGGTTGTATGTTAGACTATAAAACAAGCCTCAGTATTTTTTAAAGCATTTAAGTCATTACAAAGTATGTTCCTCAGGTTTTATAGAATGAATAATAACAAAGAAATTTGGGAAACTATATGTGGGAGGAAATAAAAAACCCCACTCCTAAATAACCAATGCATCAAAGAATAAATCTCTAGAGAACTTAATACTGAGAAACAAGTGAAAATGAAATACAGTATACCATAACTTACGTGATACAGCTTTAAAAACTTTTTTTGTCAAAATATGTATAAAAAAATAACGAAAGATATCACAAGAAAAAAAATACATGTTTGTGTGTAGAATGAAAGCACATCCATCAATAAGGTAATGGATACTTCATAAATGTTTTGTCCCTGTAAGGCTCTCATCTACCTTATAACCCTTTGATACTGTTTACATATTTATTTTATGTACTTTTCACAGCCTTCCCTGAATTTTGAGGACAGTAGAAGCGTTAAAGTAATGCAACATATTTAAATTCAGATACTGCTAAAACTAATTCTGTTTTCAGTGTCTGTTTATCATACAGTTTAAATATTTCTGAATATCTCTACACAGTGAAAACTTTTATAGTAGCTTTCATTTCCTGAATTTGGTTACTGTAGTCAACTTAAGACCTGAAAAATCAAAGCAAACTTTTAGAGTACTTAAATGAAAATTGATTATCTTCTTTGAAGTCAGGTAGACCTGAGTTGCATCCTGGCTTTATTCCTTAGTATTTATGTGACTTTGGTTAATGATTTCATCTCTTTTTTTTTTCACCATAGTTTCTACCTCTGGAGTGTAAGTATAAGAATTGCTACATTTTATGCTTGTTTTGAGCAGTAAAATAAATGAGATTGAGAGGCATTTGCATAGATTGTATGTCAAAGTTGGATACTAAACAAGCAGTAGGTATCCTGACCCAGCGATCAAACTCTCATCTCTTAAGACTCTTGTACTGGCAGAGGGTCACTATTGCCTTAAATCATATTTACCTCCTATTATTATAGAATGGGGTTCCTTGGTGGTTCATTAAGAATCTGTCTACAGTGCTGGAGTCCCAGGTTTGATCCTTTGATCAGAAAGATCCTCTGGAAAAGGGAACAGCTACCCACTCCGGTATTCTTGCCAGGAAAATCCCATGGACAGAGGAACCTGACAAGCTACAGTCCATGGCATCACAGAGAGTTAAACATGACTGAGTGACTAACACACACACTATAGAATATCTACACTTAAGTAGATATCTATGTTTGAATACAATCTAAACATTCTACCAAACTTATTCTTTACAAATTCAATAAAAGGATTAACAAATGTTTGAATCAAGAATAATTGGGTTAAAAATTAATTTATTGCCAAGAAGTTGACTAACAGAACCTGGCACTGATATTTTAAGGTCCTAAGGTAGAAACGATATTATCTGTATAAGATTAGCATAAGAAACTCAGCCACATACTAATGTCCTTTATAAGCAATTTCAAGGGGATTACTATCAAAATTCAATTTTAAAATGATTCTGTTAACTTATTAATGAAAGGGTTTCAATTTATTTCCCCTAAGTAGGTCAGAAACACCAGCAGGATGTTAGGTCCAAGAGCTGTAATATTTTATGGTGGTTTTATTTTTAAAGAACCATGTGCCAAATTAAACCTTGGAAGGAAGTTGATGTACCATTTGATTCTATAATTATTGACTTGGCCATGGACAGGCTGCTTACTGTGGATAGTTATAATTGAAAGTAGATGGCTCAGCTGTCACTGACACATAAAGAGATTGTATAATGAAACAAGGGTTTCAGCCTTCCAACTCAGGGGCTCTCTTCTCAACAAATATGATAACTTGGTGATCTTTTTCTTACTCTTTTAAAATAGTCCATGAGGAAATCCTTAAATATATATATGTTCTAATAATACATTTATATTTAAAATTATGCCCTGTACATTGAAAATAATAAAATAGAATATACTATTTGAAAATAAGAAAGGTTGCTTCAGATTTCTTATTGTAAGACTATATTTTTAAAGTGTAAAATTATCAAAATGATTGATTCATTTCTATAGGAACTAATAAAGCAATCACAGTAATGTTAATTGAAGTAAATAGTACTTAAGTTTTATTTTCATGATTCATTTATATAAGTGCAATATGTTTCTCATAATATGTTGATATTCTCAAGTAAAAGATGAACTGTGATGAAGTAGTTAGAAGGAATTAAATTTGAAATATTGTTATATATAATGTGTATAGCGGCTGGAGGGCTGTGTCACACTGAAGAATTTGACAAGCTACAGTCCATGGCATCACAGAGAGTTAAACATGACTGAGTGACTAACACACACACTATAGAATATCTACACTTAAGTAGATATCTATGTTTGAATACAATCTAAACATTCTACCAAACTTATTCTTTACAAATTCAATAAAAGGATTAACAAATGTTTGAATCAAGAATAATTGGGTTAAAAATTAATTTATTGCCAAGAAGTTGACTAACAGAACCTGGCACTGATATTTTAAGGTCCTAAGGTAGAAACGATATTATCTGTATAAGATTAGCATAAGAAACTCAGCCACATACTAATGTCCTTTATAAGCAATTTAAAGGGGGATTACTATCAAAATTCAATTTTAAAATGATTCTGTTAACTTATTAATGAAAGGGTTTCAATTTATTTCCCCTAAGTAGGTCAGAAACACCAGCAGGATGTTAGGTCCAAGAGCTGTAATATTTTATGGTGGTTTTATTTTTAAAGAACCATGTGCCAAATTAAACCTTGGAAGGAAGTTGATGTACCATTTGATTCTATAATTATTGACTTGGCCATGGACAGGCTGCTTACTGTGGATAGTTATAATTGAAAGTAGATGGCTCAGCTGTCACTGACACATAAAGAGATTGTATAATGAAACAAGGGTTTCAGCCTTCCAACTCAGGGGCTCTCTTCTCAACAAATATGATAACTTGGTGATCTTTTTCTTACTCTTTTAAAATAGTCCATGAGGAAATCCTTAAATATATATATGTTCTAATAATACATTTATATTTAAAATTATGCCCTGTACATTGAAAATAATAAAATAGAATATACTATTTGAAAATAAGAAAGGTTGCTTCAGATTTCTTATTGTAAGACTATATTTTTAAAGTGTAAAATTATCAAAATGATTGATTCATTTCTATAGGAACTAATAAAGCAATCACAGTAATGTTAATTGAAGTAAATAGTACTTAAGTTTTATTTTCATGATTCATTTATATAAGTGCAATATGTTTCTCATAATATGTTGATATTCTCAAGTAAAAGATGAACTGTGATGAAGTAGTTAGAAGGAATTAAATTTGAAATATTGTTATATCTAATGTGTATAGCAGCTGGAGGGCTGTGTCACACTGAAGAATTTAAAAGTCCATTTTATTTTATGTTGTGACTTAATATCATGAAATTATTCATTTAGGGTATCCTTTACATTTGATTGTTTCAGTTAGCTCTTGCTGTGTAATAAATTACTACCAATTTTAAAGAATGAATTTGGCTTCAGATTGGATGACTGTAATTTGGGTTGGCGTAGGTGGGTGCTTTGATTCATCTCAGCTGATTTACCCATGTAGGCATCTGCTATCAGGGAAGCCAGCACTGTCTAGGGAATTTTGAAGTCTGGCTAGGCAAGTATTACAAGGTCTTCTCTGGTGACAAAGAAGGACTTCCATTAGGCCTAGATTTTTTTTTTTTTTTACATATTTATTTATTTCTAGCTCTTCTGGGTTTTCACTGCTGCCACAGGATGTTCTCTAATTGCAGGGAGTGGGGGCTGCTCTGTAGTTGAGGTGAGCAGGCTTCTTGTTGCACTGACTTCTCTTGTTGTGGAGCTTGGGCTCTAGGGCTCACAGGCTTCAGTAGTTGTGGCAACATGAGCTCAATAGTTGCAGCTCTGAGGCTCTAGAGCACAGGCTCAGTAGTTGTGGCTCATGGGCTTAGCTGCTCCATGGCATGTGAGATCTTCCTGGATCAGGGATCAAACCAGTGTCTCCTGCATTGGCAGGCGAACTCTTTACCACTGAGCTACCAGGGAAGCCCTAGGCCTAGATTTTTGTCTCTGAATGTGTCAGGTGTTAATTTTAGCACAGCTGTGGTGAAGCAAGAGAGTAGTATGGTACTCTCATGGACTTTTAGATGAAAACATAAGTAATTTCCTTAAGAGTCTGTTCAAGTAATATGGTGCCCACATATGCCGCCCTGAACTCAGAGGAGTATGCCTCAGGAACATATGATTTGATATATAAATATTTTGGATTAGAAATTACATTTTTTTATGATGTTAAGATCATCTGGATTTGAATATGACCTAAATGTCCTTTTCTTAGTAAGAATTGACATTTTCAATTTGGCTTTTATTTAATTTTGTTTTTCCAACAAGAGAGCTTCTGAATTCTTGACAGAAGGCTCTGGAGACAGAGGCAGCTTAGACTCCTGTCTGTTTGTGGAACTTTTGGAGAAATCTGTTCATAAATTGGCAGAGACAGAGTCCACACCACCTGGCATATCTGATTATCATTTTGTAGCACATGAAGAGAGCTTTTAGGCATTAATAATTCTCAAATGCTGGTAGTGTTTTCCCTAAAGGTGGTTAAGTAAACTGACAGTGTGGTTAAATAGCACATCATGCTTATCCTTCCACTGACTGACTCTGAAATCTCATCACAAGTGCAAAGTGGTCATACTTCCTCACTGTTAGATCGAAAGTTACAGGTTCATTTTATATATAAAAACATAAAGAGTTTGGGTTGATGATAACATGTTTTTCATTACAGTTCAAAATCAGAAAATTATGTTCTTTGGTTTCTGGTTGTGAAAATATTGTGAAGTGGGTGATTGTATTTCTAGAAACTATCAGCTATTCAAATACCCATAATTTTGCTGGTAAGCATGTCTTATAACTAATAGAGAGGAAATTTTAACATTCATCAGTATTATAAGATAGTTCCTCCACATTGTCTACAATTGCATACTGTGAAGTATTTTTGAGTGGTTGTGTATGTGATTTTTATAGAGAATGAAACCCTTTCATTAGAATAACGGTGACTCTGATAGAGAGACTGGTATTTGAGAAGTAGCCAGTGTAGGGAGACACTGTTACAGGGTTTTGGTGACGTATCTTCTTTGACTCAGAAGGATTTTAAACAGATTTTATATTCTTACAAATTGCCTCAGACATATGGGCATATTTCAACATATTTATTCATCCTATTTTTATAAGTTCAAACTTTTTTACAATGACTTTGGACATATAAACCACACAAATACTGCATCAACTCATTCCCAGAGTAGGTTGGGCAAGCTGGGTAATGGTCAAGTTCAAGGTACTGTCTCTTGCATAGGATAAGGACTGGTGGGAAGCATAGCATCCCTGTTTACAAGATGGGAAGAACATCCCATATGGTAGCATATATAAAATAGGTGCATTTTGGCATATTAAAATACTCTATTAACTGAAATTTGGGCTAAAACAGTAAGGTGGAAACAGGAAAACATTCTTTGCCTTCACTTTCCATTTAAATTATTTCTAGAAACCCTTTATTTCCTTAATTTTAGATGAAAACATAAGAAATTTCCTTAGGAGTCTGTTCAAGTAATATGGTGCCCACATATGCTGCCCTGATTCTCACACGGAATGTAACAATAAGGTCAGGACAGAATGCATGAGGAATGTATCTGAGGATTGAAAAGTAAATAGGAACTACCTGACCAGGTTCTGAGTAACCTATGTAATCTTATTTTTTATTTTCTTCTCTATCCACTCTAGTCCTCTCACATGAACTCAGCTTAGGTGCAAACCTGGATAGAGCATGATAGTGCAGACTAGAAAGTTCCAGAAGCTTTCCACTTCTTACTTAAGGAGCAGGAACCTCAATTTTAAAACTCAGAGTAAAGTTTAGGAAACACCCCGTGACTTGTTTTTTATTTATTTTTTTTAACCTTTTGCTGTTCCCTCATGCCCTGGACTGTAGACAGTTCAGTGGCATTGGTAACTCCAGTGGCAGCAGAGAGAGAAACAATGTATTAACCTGTAGGGTAACAGTAATTCAGATAATTAGAGAGTTCTCATCAGAAACCACTGAGTTCAAGAGAGAACCTGAACAACATATTTAAAATATTGAGAGAAAGGAACTGTCAATACTAAATTCTAAAGCCATTGAAAATATCTTTCTGAAATGAAGATGAAAAAGACATTATCAGATGACGAGAAACTAAGAAAATTCATAGCCAACAAATAAACTCTAAAAGTGTTGCTAAAGGTTCTTCAGACATAAAGGAAAGATACTAGAAGAAAGCCTAAAACACTGGAATATAAGGAAGGATAAGCAAACATAAAAGATACACATTTAAGTCTATTTTTTGTAAATGTTTGGCAATTGCATAATATACACATACATATATGTTGTATACATATGGACAGACTTCAATTGCTAAACATGCTCTAATAACACTATAGGATAATTTAAAGTGTTTATACAGCCTGGTGGGCTACAGTCCATGGAGTCACAAAGAGTCGGATATGACTGAGTGACTAAGCACAGCGCTGTACATATAATTTATATGTATGTGTCTATATATAAATGTGAAGTAGAAAAATGGTGATTTTTGCATAGCCTGTGAAAAGCTAAGTATGCGTTTTAAGTTTTAGGATAATGACTAAAAATTTTTATAAAAAATTATAGTCCAAATTACAAACAAATTAGGTTAAAATGTAATATTCAAATAATCCAAAATAAAAGAGAAAAAAGGAAGTAAGGGAACAGGAAAGAACACAAATGACAAAAAAGAGTAGTCCAAATCAGTCAATAATTTTATTTGTGTAAGTTAGATAAAAGCACCTGTTAAAAACATATCTTCTCAAAACATATTATGAACATATGACCCAACTATAACCTGTCTGTAAGAAATTCACTTGAAAAATAGTGATTATAGATAGGTTAAGGTAAAAAGGATTTGAAGATGTTAGGCTCTGCAAAAGCTAATCAAAGGAGTTTGAATGGTTATATTACTATCAGAAGTAGATCTCAAAGCAAAGAAAATTACCAGGGGTGAAAGAAGATATTATATATTGATAAAAGAGGGTCATTTCACCAAGGAGAAATATTGTACACTGAAAAATAAAACCTCAAAGACCTGAACGTATTCTGGAAGCTCATCATGCGTAAAGGTGTCTGCCACTTCTATCTCTTCAGTGTCACATCAGTTTCTAAAATTTCACTTTGTGCTGGATGATTCCCATGGTTATCCACATATGCTATATTAGCTGCATCTCAATTAAAAAATATTTTCTTGACCTCACATTGAAAGGAGTTCATAGGCAGATGTAGGAGGCCAGCAGTTTCCAAGGACAAGGAGAAGGGTGAGGAACAAACATTTTTAGCCAAGGTGCCTTCACTTTGATTGCCACGCCTGTGACAATAATCCATTTTGCCTAAGCTGGTCTTTTAAGCCTAGAGCTAAGGTGTATAACAATGCATCTTTCTGGAGGACATGTTTTTCATCTTAACTTGTATCTGTGTTAACTAAAGATGTATGTTCTGGATATGAGTCTGATAAGACTTTTATTACCTCAATATATTCTTTTAAACTACTGTTAAAAAAAAAAGTATAAAATGCTACTCCTAAAGTGGCTTCACGGGAATACTCTTCTATCTGCCTTCCAGTGTCTATGCTGGAAGCTTTTCCCTATCCTTTTTTACTTTAATAAACTTTTCACTGCACGAAGCTCTGAGTGACCATTGCCAAGTGTTTTTGATCCCAATGTGAATTCTTCTCCTTTGGAGATCAAGAATCTGACACCGTTCATGGTAACATACCGTCGTCTATCTCCTACAACATCACTGTAGAAACTATCATTTTTCCTTTTTAAAATTTTAATTAGTTTGTTTTTAATTGAAGGATAATTGCTTTACAGAATTTTGTTGGTTTCTGCCAAGTATCAACGTGAATCAGCCATAGGTATACCTGTGTCCCCTCCCTCTTGAACCTCCCTCCCGTTTCCCTCCCCCGCCCACTTCTAAAACCTGGAACGAGATGTCTGGGTTCCCTGTTTCCGCTGACACTCCTCTGATTGTCTACTGAGCACACTTTAATAAGGGTTATATGCCCATAATTCCACAAGAATTGCAGTTGTCAAGCTCATGAAAGCCTTTACCTTGGCTACTCCAATAGACATTCTTCCTTTCTCATTTCCCTGCTTTTGGCAGCATTTGACAGAACTGATCATTCCCTCTGAAGTATTTTCAGAGTGCATCCTTCAGCCTCACTGGCTGTTTCTTTCTCCCCCTTTCTTTTTTGGATCCACTTCAGATAACTGACCTGTGAACAAAGAAAGACGACTCTACCCACACTAGCCCACACCAGCCACCCCCCAGAAGTAGCAACTTTTTCTAAAATCTTATTCTATTATTACTTTCCTTTTTGCATTTCTTGACTTGAAAACAAAATGTTTTGAAATATTTTTTTAGTATCTTTACTCAAGGCTTCAAGATTTCCTCTCAGTACTCAGAAATCTTGACACAGCATTTTAAAATTATTAATACTTTCCATGTTTCACTTAAAACCCTGTACAGACTATAATTATAGAGTTGTATGTTTATAACAGCCCATAGACATGTGTGTTATCTGTTAATCGTAAATTTATTGGCATATAGTGTACCAGGAGAAAATTTTAAAAAACCAAAATTGTGTGTCTCAGTTTCTACATGTTGAATAAACCTATGACATCAGCACACAGATAGAGGTAGAATATAACGACACCCCTGAAGGCCCCTTGCATTTCTCCTGCCAGTCATTGTTCTTGCTAGTGTAGTGAATAACCTAATTCCTAATAATTTTCCTCATTAGTTAATTTTTGATAAAAGGAATTATGTAGTCTGCCTTCTTTTATGATTGGCTTCTTGCTTGTAAGGCTGTGTTTTTGATACCTATCCACTTTGTTGTGTATGGATAGAACTTGCTCATTTTAATTTCTAAATATTAAGTTGTATGGATAAGCTTTGGTTATACAAACACTAGTCAGTGGACACATGATTTTATATTTACATTTCTTTGACCATCAGGATTAGTGCTACTATAAATATCTTCAACATATGTTTTGATGTACATGTGAATGTATTTCCACCTGAAAGTGGAAATACTGTACCATTTTGTTTGCAGATGTTTGGTCTGGGTTAATTATTGCTAAGTAGTTTTCTAAAGGATGTACGTAGATTATACTTCCATCAGCGGTGCATGAGACTTCCATTTTCTTCATTTTTCTCATCAACATGTAGTGTTGTCTTTACTTTTGATTTTACTCTCTCCAATGTGCTGTAGTGATGCACAGGGTTTAATGTGTAGTTACATGATTATTAGTGAATTTAAACACATCTTGACCTGCCCATTTGGGGATGCTTCATCATGAAGGGTCTACCCAATTCTTACTCATTTTTTTTCTTTTAGTTTTTTGTTCATTTATATCTCTCCTGTATCTAGGTCTTTCTTTTGTATACATATGTGTGTATTTACAGTATTGTCTGTGACTCTGTGGTTCACCTTTTCATTGTCTTTAGTTTCCTTTTGAATAACAAGCTTATACTCTCATCAAATTTATCAATATTTTTCCTTTATAATAACAGTTTTTATGTTCAGTTTAAAAAATATCTTTGCTTACAGTAAGTTAATAGAAATATTATATTTAGGTAATTTATTTACTTTCATAGTTTAATGTACAATTTATCAAGAATTAATATATGGGTCACATAAACTGATATTTCATTTTTCCATATGAACAATTAGTTGACCCAGCAGAATGTATTGTAGAGACCATTTTCTCCTCACGACACTGAAATGATATCAGTGAACTTCCATGGAGGCTGGTTTGAGACTTTCTATTCTGTACCAGTCTGCTACCCTGGCATCTGTACCACTCTCTCTTGGTTTTTCTCTCAAGAGTTTTTCTTTTAGTAGCCCTTCATAACTGAAATTATGGATCTTCATGCCCTTGAAAGATTGATTTAGCTATTTTGGGGCATTTGGAATTTTTTATGAATTTTTACCTTAGTGTTTTAATTGGAGGTAAAGAGAGAATGTGCTATTGGTATTTTGGCCAGGGATGCATTAGCAGTATTGACATTTTTAAAATATGTAACGTTCCCAACAAAGACTATGGTATATCCCTCCACTTATTTAGCTTTCTGTTAACTATTCTCAAGAATGTTTTCATGTGATACATTCTCTGATGCTGTTAATATTTTTTAAAATGGTCAGCATGACTGTGAGATGAATGCCAATGAAAATTTTTCTTTGTAGTGTAACTGCCATTTCTCTTACAATTTTTGAGGGGTAATACCTATACTGTTACTTCTAGGTCTGTCCATCTAGTGGTAAATTAAATGGCAGATTAACTAAATTTAATGACATTACCAAGTATTCTCAGTAGTGAGCTGCTTGCTTTCTTAGAGCATGACATATTATATATAAACGAAATGTAAGTTAAAAGTTTGAAATGATAAATACTATGAAATACTATTGAAACACTCTCATGATCATAGTGAAAGTAAATGAAATACAGACCAAAAAAACAATAAAAAGATCAGTGAAACTAGGAGCTGGTTCTTTGAGAAGATAAGGAAAATTGATAAACCTTTAGTCATGCTCATCAAGGAAAAGAGAGAGTACCCAACTAAGTAAAATCAGAAATGAGAGAGGAAAAATTACAGCTGACACCACAGAAATACAAAGGACTATATAAGGTTACTAGAAACTATTATAGGCAAACAAATTGTGTAACCTAGAAGACACAGATACTTTCTATAAATATATAATTTCCAACACTGAATCAGGAAGAGAAAACTTGATAAAACTGATTATTAATAATGAAATTGAATCAGTACTCAAAATTCTCCCAACAAACAAAAGTCCAGGACATGACAGCTTCACAGGAAAATTCCAGTAAACATTTAAAGGAGAATTAAAACCTGTTCATTCTTAAAGTATTCTAAAAGTTGAAGAAGAAAAGAAAATTCCACACTACGTTTTAGGAAGCCAGCATTACCTTGGTATGAAAACCAGATAGAAACTATGAAAAAAATAAAATTACAGTCCAATAACCCCAAAGAAGATAAATGCTAGAATTCTTGATGAAACATTAGAAAACCAAGTTCTAATATATGTGAACGGAATTTCCACAGCTTGGATGGATAAGTCACAAAGCCTGCATTTGAAAAACGTTTTTCAGCACTAGTTTGATGGAAAGAGTATGTCTTCATATATATCATCTTCTTATTTTCAGGGAGAACATAAAAGCATCATTGAGAATATTGGTGATTGAAGGAAAGATGAAAGCAATGATGATCACCAAGGATTAAACGTAGGTACCAGTCACCTCAGAATTTCAAATTTTATTTTATTTCTCCATTTCAGATAAAACAAGTTTATTAAGTGTTATACATCTCTCTGAGTTATGAAAATGAAGGTAGCATCAAAACAGAAAGTTATTATCATTAACATTTTACTCTACTTGGATTCACAGTTAAAGATTGACACTATTCTTTAAAATGCCTTTGAAGAAATTAAATGGCAGATTAACTAAATTTAATGACATTACCAAGTATTCTCAGTAGTGAGCTGCTTGCTTTCTTAGAGCATGACATATTATATATAAACGAAATGTAAGTTAAAAGTTTGAAATGATAAATACTATGAAATACTATTGAAACACTCTCATGATCATAGTGAAAGTAAATGAAATACAGACCAAAAAAACAATAAAAAGATCAGTGAAACTAGGAGCTGGTTCTTTGAGAAGATAAGGAAAATTGATAAACCTTTAGTCATGCTCATCAAGGAAAAGAGAGAGTACCCAACTAAGTAAAATCAGAAATGAGAGAGGAAAAATTACAGCTGACACCACAGAAATACAAAGGACTATATAAGGTTACTAGAAACTATTATAGGCAAACAAATTGTGTAACCTAGAAGACACAGATACTTTCTATAAATATATAATTTCCAACACTGAATCAGGAAGAGAAAACTTGATAAAACTGATTATTAATAATGAAATTGAATCAGTACTCAAAATTCTCCCAACAAACAAAAGTCCAGGACATGACAGCTTCACAGGAAAATTCCAGTAAACATTTAAAGGAGAATTAAAACCTGTTCATTCTTAAAGTATTCTAAAAGTTGAAGAAGAAAAGAAAATTCCACACTACGTTTTAGGAAGCCAGCATTACCTTGGTATGAAAACCAGATAGAAACTATGAAAAAAATAAAATTACAGTCCAATAACCCCAAAGAAGATAAATGCTAGAATTCTTGATGAAACATTAGAAAACCAAGTTCTAATATATGTGAACGGAATTTCCACAGCTTGGATGGATAAGTCACAAAGCCTGCATTTGAAAAACGTTTTTCAGCACTAGTTTGATGGAAAGAGTATGTCTTCATATATATCATCTTCTTATTTTCAGGGAGAACATAAAAGCATCATTGAGAATATTGGTGATTGAAGGAAAGATGAAAGCAATGATGATCACCAAGGATTAAACGTAGGTACCAGTCACCTCAGAATTTCAAATTTTATTTTATTTCTCCATTTCAGATAAAACAAGTTTATTAAGTGTTATACATCTCTCTGAGTTATGAAAAATGAAGGTAGCATCAAAACAGAAAGTTATTATCATTAACATTTTACTCTACTTGGATTCACAGTTAAAGATTGACACTATTCTTTAAAATGCCTTTGAAGAAACTCTCTACCATTAAAGTAGGTTACTAGTCTAATCAGCTTAACTATGATGTCAAGATATCAATATATCTTAATAATTACTTAAGTATTTTTTATAAATTAAAATGCTTTTATGTGGCAATTTAGATTTTTTTTTTTTGGAAAGCCAAATATGCTATTTATTTTTGTCACATTTTTTTAGAACTCTGAAAATTAGCTTCAGTAGGGAGAGACAGGCACACACAAAACACATTTTTACAACTAAATATGAGAATTTAATTTGACTTTCCAAATTTTGGAAACACTCTACAAATCCACATATGCAGACCACTGTGCTATATTTAAACTACATTTTATTTCCCATCATGTAAAACTGCTGCATGCAAATACAGAAAGACAATTATTTGAAGGTTTTTAATATTTTTAATTGATTAGGTTGCATAATGATTCATGGTTTATTAGTAGTAAAATATAAATAAAAGGATGTACAATTATTTTACTTTTAAATCAAATCCCTGGATGCATTTATCTGTTTTACAGTATATGCTGATTACTTCCAAATGAAAACAGATACTCAGTTTTAAAGAATATCTAGGATCAACCTAGAGAGATATATTTTGCTAAAGATGAATATTTTGCTCTAGATATTAAATATGTTGCAGATATGAATGAAATGAATTTCTTTGTTCAGTAAGTTAAGAATATACTAAGTGCTACCAATTATATGTACAAAGACTGAAAAAAATTCATATACTCTACAATATTTTAGTCTCTGCCCTTGAACATGGAAAATAATAAAGTTATTTTCAGTTTTCTGTTTAGTTAGTTCTGAAATCTGTTGTATATGCAGCCAAAGTAAAGTTTCAAATTTATCACATGTAGGGGAAAAATGGATACACATAATCTGCCTAATATTTCCATTTCAAAATGTTATGTTGAAAACTTTAAAAATATTTATTCACGTGCTATTATTTACCAAAATTTTAGAATATGGTATTTTGGTCATTAAAAAGTTTTATGAAAATACAATTTTATCCTAAGTAGACATTGCCTTTGTGATCTTGATGGGAAGCCCTCTCCTAAGAGTGTGCAGTGGGAAAAGCCATTAAACACACTCAGGAGCAACTGAACTCCTGTCGCTTTATTACCTGCTCATCATTAGTTAGAAATATACTTTCTAAATTACATAAAGAATGAAATATTTTAAATTATTTGAGCTTTGATCTCATTCTTAATTGAAATAATTCTGATTATTTGATCTAATTCTAAAACTCAGATTGTACCAAGGAAATTGGATTCTCTGGACAAGTAGCCCCCTTGATGACTGGGATCCTCATGGTCCTGAGCAGCTCATGTCCACATGTTCAACAGTTATTTCCACGGCTTCCTTGGTGGTGCAGTGGGTAGAGACACCGCCTTGCAGTACAAGGGTCACTGGTTCGATCCCTGGCCTGGGAAGGTCCCACGTGCCACGGATCAGCTGAACCGATGTGTCCAACTACCGAACCAGCACTCTGGAGCACATGCGCCCGGAGCTGGTGCTCTGCAATGAGAGAGGCCACTGCGGTGGGAGGCCCACACAGGCCAAAGAACAAAGATGGAAATAAATGAAAAACCAACAGACGTGGCGCCCCCCCCCCCCCCCCCCAAAAGGCAACAGTTATTTCCAGCCCACTTGTCAGACACAGGTGATTAACATGAAACAGGAACTAGTAGACGCGACCTCACTTACAGGGCTTATTCAGGGTGGTAGATGAGTGGAAGATAGATGATAGATGGATGAACGGGACAAAAGTAAATAAATATATTGATCAGATTTCATGTACAGTAGTAGTCTTTTAGTCTTATTGAAGGACACAGAATTTTGGAGGAGGTAATGCTATAGGGAAAAATATATCATTCTTGCTGTGTACTTGAACTCTATGTGTGAAGGATAGAATTTGAATACAGAATTACAGGAATCTAATGAGTCAGAAGTCCATCATATATATCAGACAAAAAGGATAAGATCAAACTAAAATAGAGAGCAAGAGAGGAAACAAAAACTTTAAAAAGGATTTGTGTAGTAACATTGGAAGAGCATCACAGTGATTGTGTGGATGAGGTTTGTAATAAAGAGTGAATCTATTTTGGTATTTGGTCACAGATAGCTTTTAAGCCTGGCACCTGCCTCTTCCTGTGCCTCCCACCTGGGCATGATGATAAGAAAGCCCAGGTGTTCTGCCTTTAGTACATGTAGGAGATTCCAACCGCCTGATCCCTGCCTTCCTGTTGCCTAGGCCTGCCCCCAGAACAATAAAAGTCCTAATCCCAAGGGCTTCCGTGTTCTCTCAGCAGTTTTGGACCAGCTTGAGATAGCTCTGCTCACCCTGGAGAGCTCAATTATGTAAGTCGTAAACCTTTTCTTACCTTTCTGGTGTATGTGTGTTATCATCGTCACCACATTCACACCCAATTTTGGGTACAACAATGTTGAAAGGAATTTAATGGAGTAGGACTTGCAGACTTTACCAAAAGGGACTGGGCTGTAATGTACTTCATTAGGGGTCATGATTTTTCACTTTTATGTTTATTGAATTTAAAAGTTCCTTTTTGTCCATTTTTTGGCTGAGGAAATCCAAAGAGAATATAGAAATCTGAGTCATTTTAATATAAGAAATCATTGAAAGCATGAAAATGACATCCAGTGTTAAATCATAGCAACAGGTGAATTCTCTCATATAGCACTTTTCGTGAGAAGATTTCAAAAGTAAACCAGCAGCTTCTAGTAGTTTCAAAGCAGACGTCTACATATGTGCTGACTGTAACATGTCTTGCTTTTAAATGTCAAAACAACATGGACTTATGCACAGCTAACTTCCTCACAAATTTATGGAAAGATACACCTGTTGTTGACATACAACAAGAAAAAAGCCTTGGATACTGTTTCCTGATTCATGCCTTTTGGGCTCTTATTTCACCAAACCATATTAAAAAGTACGAAAAATACATGGGTAAAACTTTGAGGTAAATCTTTATTTCCAAATACTGCTGTGTACGACTATAAATATGTTTAGAGCAGAGAGCCTTCCTCCTTGTTGTGTGAACCTCTGCTCAGCTGATTTGATTCTTCTGTGATTCTAAGGAATTTGTGTAGTCCAATACATATATATCAGACTAAAAGGATAAGATCAAACTAAAATAGAGAGCAAGAGAGGAAACAAAAACTTTAAAAAGGATTTGTGTAGTAACATTGGAAGAGCATCACAGTGATTGTGTGGATGAGGTTTGTAATAAAGAGTGAATCTATTTTGGTATTTGGTCACAGATAGCTTTTAAGCCTGGCACCTGCCTCTTCCTGTGCCTCCCACCTGGGCATGATGATAAGAAAGCCCAGGTGTTCTGCCTTTAGTACATGTAGGAGATTCCAACCGCCTGATCCCTGCCTTCCTGTTGCCTAGGCCTGCCCCCAGAACAATAAAAGTCCTAATCCCAAGGGCTTCCGTGTTCTCTCAGCAGTTTTGGACCAGCTTGAGATAGCTCTGCTCACCCTGGAGAGCTCAATTATGTAAGTCGTAAACCTTTTCTTACCTTTCTGGTGTATGTGTGTTATCATCGTCACCACATTCACACCCAATTTTGGGTACAACAATGTTGAAAGGAATTTAATGGAGTAGGACTTGCAGACTTTACCAAAAGGGACTGGGCTGTAATGTACTTCATTAGGGGTCATGATTTTTCACTTTTATGTTTATTGAATTTAAAAGTTCCTTTTTGTCCATTTTTTGGCTGAGGAAATCCAAAGAGAATATAGAAATCTGAGTCATTTTAATATAAGAAATCATTGAAAGCATGAAAATGACATCCAGTGTTAAATCATAGCAACAGGTGAATTCTCTCATATAGCACTTTTCGTGAGAAGATTTCAAAAGTAAACCAGCAGCTTCTAGTAGTTTCAAAGCAGACGTCTACATATGTGCTGACTGTAACATGTCTTGCTTTTAAATGTCAAAACAACATGGACTTATGCACAGCTAACTTCCTCACAAATTTATGGAAAGATACACCTGTTGTTGACATACAACAAGAAAAAAAAAGCCTTGGATACTGTTTCCTGATTCATGCCTTTTGGGCTCTTATTTCACCAAACCATATTAAAAAGTACGAAAAATACATGGGTAAAACTTTGAGGTAAATCTTTATTTCCAAATACTGCTGTGTACGACTATAAATATGTTTAGAGCAGAGAGCCTTCCTCCTTGTTGTGTGAACCTCTGCTCAGCTGATTTGATTCTTCTGTGATTCTTATGGTCACTGATTTAATATCGTTATTTTAGCTGGGTTATATCAGACTACAGCATCTTTTAAACATTATTTTACTGGATTTGAGTAGCCTAGAATTCTATGCTTTAAGTTACTCAGATGGATAGGTAATTAAATTTCTTTGGTCAGTAAGGTCATTTCAGTCAACCAGGGAAGCACACACAGCAAATTAAAGTTAACTTTTTATGAATTTGTCTAAAGAACACAAAGATGTAAAGTTCATTTACTCTGGGGGAAAAATACGAAACTTTGAACCTAATTCCTGTCCATTATCATAAATCATTTAGATTTATTAAAATTCTTCTGTAATGACTCACTTCTCCTGTACTTAAAATGCTAACATTTATATTTCTCTAATTCTTACTTGTATAAAATTATCTTAAAGTTCAGTAATTAGATTCCCTATTCTTCCTCCTTAAAGTCACTATCTTAATTTTTAAACCCACTGTTTGTGTATGGTTAGTCATATCTCATCTCTACAGCCCCTCTGTGCATGGGATTTCCCAGGCACTAAGACAGGAGTGGTTTGCCCTTTTCCTTCTCCAGGGGACCTTTCTGACCCAGGGATCTAACGATGTCTCCTACATTTCAAGCAGATTTTTTTTTTTTTTTACCACCGAGCCATTGGGGAAGCCCATTATAAACTCAACACCTCTATTTAATCTGAAATATTTATGATCATACTTTTACAAATTTCGTAAAAATTAAGCCAGCTTCTGAGAACATTGAAGGTTTACCTAATCAAACACAGTCCTTTACTATTTTCACCTGGAGTTGCAGAATCTCTGACACTAGAAGGATCTCTAAACTGTTACTTACCTTGGTAAATGAAATTAAAGGCGCTTGTTCAGTTCCTAAGACCACGTGTCTGTTACTCAGAATAAATGAACAGAGTTAGTGTATCATATGTTGTTACAGGGATGCTGACACATGTATCCTGTCTGACTTGGATTTTTTTTTTTTTTTTAAAGCAATAACTTTAAAAACCATTGTATAGAAAGTCAAAAATAAAGACAAAATAGTAGGAGGTCTTGGTGGGGGAACAGTCCCTTACCTGTATTGAAGCAAAGATAAGAATTACAGTCTGACTTCTCTTTGGAAACCATGCAAGCAAGAGAGTGGAGTGAGCTGTTTTAAATGATCAGAGAATGAGCATCAGTCAGGAATTCTGTAGCCTGGGAATTATCCTTTAAAAATGAAAGGAAGGAGATGCTTTCAGACAAACAAAAAGTGAGGAAATTTGTTGTCAGTAGACTGACCTTGTAAGAAATGTTAAGAGTGGACCTTTAAAGATAAGAGGAATCATATAGGTCAGAAACTTGAATCTCTGTAATAAGGAAAGAATATCAAAGAGGAGATAATGAAAGTAATATACATTTATTTTTCTTTTTGATCAAACATATAAGTTCAAAGTAATATCAGCAGTGTACTTGATTTTATATGTTTATTATGCAACTTGTGTGTATGTATGTACTTGTGTTTACATATAAGTGAACTGAGCGATGGCAGTGCGGGAGGGATGGTTTGAAGGAATTAAGGGTTTTTTGATGTGTTATTTTAAGGTACTCTACTCTAGTCCTGGAGAAGTATTGTGTTATTTGAACATGGAATAGAATGGGTATAAATGTGTATTTTCAGACTCCAAGGCAACTATTTGTAAAGTAAATGATACATATACACACACATACGTAAATATATATATAAATATATACTTAAATAATGTCTACGTGTGTGTATCCATTATATTTTAAGAGAAAATAGGATCATATATAATGTTTCTTTATATTCACTATAGGTAAAAAGAATGGAAGAAAAAATAAGAACAAAAATAAAAAACAGTAATGGATATCTGACATAGTATTCTAGCTGTATGAATAATGACTTGAGTGGTCTAAATACACTAATTTAACGACAGAAAATGACAGAGTCTCAAATATATGTTGCTTACAAGAAACTCATTTTATACACACACACATAGAAACACAGCCCCAGGGATGGTAAGACGCACACAACCCCTAAAATTCAGAGATGCACTGTGGGGGCCTTCCGCAGAAAGGGAAGGCAGTGGGATTGCCCCCGGCTGAACTGGTAGATTTCAGAGATGAGCCTTGCTGCTGTGCCCCCTCCCGCCCGCCGGTGCATGCCAGGGACGACCAGGCAGGGGTTCTGTCGGAGCAGTTCCGCTTTATTAATGCAGATCTACAGCTTTTATAGGCAAGTGAAGGGGATTTTGCACGGGACTTCCTATAGATTACACCAATCAAGCTAAAGGTCAAGCAATCATTCGTGAGCGTGGAAACTAGGGGAACCAATGAGAAATTTTGACCATCAATTAACAATTTAGATCACGCCCTGTCTCTTCCTATAGGCACCATCTTAGCTGCAAACATGTGCTTAAGCTTCTTTAAACAATGTGCTTAAGCTTCCCTTCATTCCCACGTCCCTTCCTGTAGGTGCCATCTTAGCTCCAAACTGGAAACATGTGCTTAAGCTTCCTTAAACAATGTGCTTAAGCTTCCTTATGCTTGCACGGGTCCTCTTTCAATTCAGAGCCTCACAATGCACCAATCGACAGACACTCAGAGTAACCCAGGCACAGAAACAGATATATGCACGCAGAAAGAAATGCACAGGCTCAGAGATGACATGCCCCCAGGGGTACCCAGATACCCCCCAACACATCTCCCTAGTGACACCTCCAGAGACAGAGAAAACCCCACACACAGACACCCACCCCACTGAGAGCCATAGAGACCCACCTAACCACAGACACCCCCCCCCAGATTATAATTACATGGATTTTGAAACATACCATGCTAAGTGTAATTTTACAAGAGAGAAGTTGCTGTATTAATTTCAGACAGTCTCAACTTCCAATAAGGAAAGTTGTCAGCAATAAAGAAGGCCATACATAATGATAAATAGGCCAGTTCTCCAAGAAGACATCAGTCTTTAAAATGTGTGCGCCTAACAGCACTGTGTGTGACAGAAAGACTAATAGAGCTGCTGAGAGAAATAGATGACTCCTCTATTCTAGTCGGATATTTATTTCAATACCTGCTGTCCAACATGAACATACCTGGCAGACAGAAAGTCTGTAGGATTCAATGTTTGTTATCCAAAATACATAAAGAAATCTGAATTCAACAATAAGAAAACAAGTAACCTAACTAAAAATAGTCTGGAAACAAAGAGATAAATAGATGTATCTCTGTACTGGGGGATGCTGATAAAAGGGGTGGCTCTGTATGTGGGGTTAAGATCTGTGTGGGAGATCTGTGGACCTTCCACTCAATTTCCCTGTGAATAAAAGCTGGCCCCAAAATAGTCTTAATGGACGAAACAATTTTGAAAATGCCTACTCATAATATTTCAAACCAGCTTAAGTTTTTGTGGAGTCAGTAGGTACACCAAAAGAAATAGCTGATAAAATTACAGCCTAGCAAAAACCTGTCATTTCAGGGTAGCAAGAATTTTTCCCCAAAATATTGTTACTTGATATTTTTTTGAAGAAACTAAGACAGACTGTTCTGTTTGGGGATGGAGGGGAGAGGTCATGAGATTTTTGTCCCTTTTGTTAGGCATTGCAAGCTAATTGGGCTTTCAAGTAGCATTTAAACATGCATATTACCATATATAAAATGTATGTAAAATAGCTAGTGGGAAGTTGCTGTATAATACAGGGAAATCAGCCTGGTGCTCTGTGACAACCTCGCAGGGTGGGATGGAGGTGGGGAGGGAGGGAGGCTTTAAAAGGAGAGCGTATGTATATGTATACAGATAGCTGATTCACATTGTGCAGCAGAAAATAATACAACATTGTGAAGAAAGTATCCTCCAATTAAAAAAATTTAAAAAGAGGTACAGTGCACAGTGGAACAAGGAGAAAAGTCCTAGAAGCAGAGAAGAATCCTGCCAGACAGTGTCTCCATGAAAAGGACTGTTTCATTGCAGATTGGGAACTGCTTCTGGTTGAGTGCTTTAAGAGGGCTTGACTTTTTTCTGTAGAGAGATATCTTTCGTCTTAGAGCTGGTTTAATTGCACCTACACTAAGATTCAGTGGAAGTATTTTGTGTGAGGTCTGTACTGGATATCCTTCAGAAGTAAATTATGATCTCACTCAGGGTGTGAAGTTGATGCAGATACTTAGGCCAACCCAGTCAACTATGTGAATAGCCTTGATCTTTATGAACAAAGGGGATTTAAAGTTTGAAATCAAACTTATTAAAAGAGTAGGATATTTGAGGATCACAAATTTATACTGTGAAACAACATATATCTTGAGTTAATAGAGCTTCCTATATGCTGATAAAAGGGGTGGCTCTGTATGTGGGTTAAGATCTGTGTGGGAGATCTGTGGACCTTCCACTCAATTTCCCTGTGAATAAAAGCTGGCCCCAAAATAGTCTTAATGGACGAAACAATTTTGAAAATGCCTACTCATAATATTTCAAACCAGCTTAAGTTTTTGTGGAGTCAGTAGGTACACCAAAAGAAATAGCTGATAAAATTACAGCCTAGCAAAAACCTGTCATTTCAGGGTAGCAAGAATTTTTCCCCAAAATATTGTTACTTGATATTTTTGAAGAAACTAAGACAGACTGTTCTGTTTGGGGATGGAGGGAGAGGTCATGAGATTTTGTCCCTTTTGTTAGGCATTGCAAGCTAATTGGGCTTTCAAGTAGCATTTAAACATGCATATTACCATATATAAAATGTATGTAAAATAGCTAGTGGGAAGTTGCTGTATAATACAGGGAAATCAGCCTGGTGCTCTGTGACAACCTCGCAGGGTGGGATGGAGGTGGGGAGGGAGGAGGCTTTAAAAGGAGAGCGTATGTATATGTATACAGATAGCTGATTCACATTGTGCAGCAGAAAATAATACAACATTGTGAAGAAAGTATCCTCCAATTAAAAAAATTTAAAAAGAGGTACAGTGCACAGTGGAACAAGGAGAAAAGTCCTAGAAGCAGAGAAGAATCCTGCCAGACAGTGTCTCCATGAAAAGGACTGTTTCATTGCAGATTGGGAACTGCTTCTGGTTGAGTGCTTTAAGAGGGCTTGACTTTTTTCTGTAGAGAGATATCTTTCGTCTTAGAGCTGGTTTAATTGCACCTACACTAAGATTCAGTGGAAGTATTTTGTGTGAGGTCTGTACTGGATATCCTTCAGAAGTAAATTATGATCTCACTCAGGGTGTGAAGTTGATGCAGATACTTAGGCCAACCCAGTCAACTATGTGAATAGCCTTGATCTTTATGAACAAAGGGGATTTAAAGTTTGAAATCAAACTTATTAAAAGAGTAGGATATTTGAGGATCACAAATTTATACTGTGAAACAACATATATCTTGAGTTAATAGAGACCTTTCTTCTATATTCCAGAACTTTTATGTACGAGAGTCCAAAGCAAGGCCAGCTCTAGTGTGGATCTGAATGCAGAGTTTTATTAGAGTATTTATTAGGAATTTTACTAAATTTGTATATGTATATAGTGTGTTGATTGATGACATGTGTTTTTGTTGTTGATTATGTTGTCGATTGCATATTTGCTTAGGTTTGACTGACTCTTAATCCTATTTTTTTACATGTATAATTTTATAGAAACATTTACCCATGATTAGAATGCTGACCTTGAAAATGATTTTTTGAACAACTACATCAACTTTTAAATTGAATTTCTTGTACAGGAAATATAACTTGTGTGTTGATCTTTAACTCTGATCTTTCATTACCATTGGAAGCTGAAAATATGTCTGTTTTGCATAAATATACCTAATGGACATCTAGTATAGCTAAAATAGACTTTTAAAAACTGCATATCAAGTACTAGAGGTAATTTAGAAAATAGTGTTAACTGGATACTATCTTGCTTTTGGTAGCAGTTATACAGGGTTAACACAATAGGTTTTATACATCAAGGAATGAAATTCTATTTTTAAAGATTTATCTTTAAAAGCTATATAACTGGGTGGTGTTTTAGGTCATGAAAGACAGAACTTTGAAATAATAGGTGACATTACAGAACACTGTCTCCAAGTCAGTGGAGGCTCACAATCCTAATACTTTCTCAAATATATTATAAAAAAAATGGAGGTGTGTTGAAAATTAGCATAGAAGTCATACGTAAAAAACAAGGTTGTTGCTTTTCAGTACAGCTTTAACAAATGAATGTAAAAAACAAAAGAAAATGCTGCAGGTTAGAAAGTAATTTACCACTGATGCATAGAGAGATATCTTTCGTCTTAGAGCTGGTTTAATTGCACCTACACTAAGATTCAGTGGAAGTATTTTGTGTGAGGTCTGTACTGGATATCCTTCAGAAGTAAATTATGATCTCACTCAGGGTGTGAAGTTGATGCAGATACTTAGGCCAACCCAGTCAACTATGTGAATAGCCTTGATCTTTATGAACAAAGGGGATTTAAAGTTTGAAATCAAACTTATTAAAAGAGTAGGATATTTGAGGATCACAAATTTATACTGTGAAACAACATATATCTTGAGTTAATAGAGACCTTTCTTCTATATTCCAGAACTTTTATGTACGAGAGTCCAAAGCAAGGCCAGCTCTAGTATGGATCTGAATGCAGAGTTTTATTAGAGTATTTATTAGGAATTTTACTAAATTTGTATATGTATATAGTGTGTTGATTGATGACATGTGTTTTTGTTGTTGATTATGTTGTCGATTGCATATTTGCTTAGGTTTGACTGACTCTTAATCCTATTTTTTTACATGTATAATTTTATAGAAACATTTACCCATGATTAGAATGCTGACCTTGAAAATGATTTTTTGAACAACTACATCAACTTTTAAATTGAATTTCTTGTACAGGAAATATAACTTGTGTGTTGATCTTTAACTCTGATCTTTCATTACCATTGGAAGCTGAAAATATGTCTGTTTTGCATAAATATACCTAATGGACATCTAGTATAGCTAAAATAGACTTTTAAAAACTGCATATCAAGTACTAGAGGTAATTTAGAAAATAGTGTTAACTGGATACTATCTTGCTTTTGGTAGCAGTTATACAGGGTTAACACAATAGGTTTTATACATCAAGGAATGAAATTCTATTTTTAAAGATTTATCTTTAAAAGCTATATAACTGGGTGGTGTTTTAGGTCATGAAAGACAGAACTTTGAAATAATAGGTGACATTACAGAACACTGTCTCCAAGTCAGTGGAGGCTCACAATCCTAATACTTTCTCAAATATATTATAAAAAAAAAATGGAGGTGTGTTGAAAATTAGCATAGAAGTCATACGTAAAAAAACAAGGTTGTTGCTTTTCAGTACAGCTTTAACAAATGAATGTAACAAAAGAAAATGCTGCAGGTTAGAAAGTAATTTACCACTGTACCATTGCATTTCTTGTAGATAATAGGTTTTGTGACCTTTCTTATTTAGTAATACGTTCATTATATGCCCAACTTAGAGCAAAGTTAGCCAGAGTCTCTTAAAAATATAAAACAGGGACTTCCTTGGCAGTCAGTGGTTAAGACTCTGTGCTTCCACAGCAGGAAGCATGGGTTGGATCCTTGAACAGGGAAATAACATTCTGCATGCCGTGCAGCCAGAAAAAAAATTCATATATACATACATATGTATGTTTGAATATTATGTATATTATCTTTATAGATCTTTTGAACTACATAAGGCTGTGCTCTTTTCTGTGTGTATCCCTCATCTGTCTAAACTGGAGCTGATAGTTCTCAAGCCTTGTCCTGTGTTGGCGTTCACTCCATCACACCATCCATCAGTTAATCCCAGTCAAATCTGGAATATAATTGTAAAATGTTGTCTTGTGAAATGTGTCTACAAAAATCATTTTTTCCTTTAGACCAGCAAGAGCTAAATTAGGTAACACAGATATGGTATCTTATATAATTGAAGCACCTTGGCTTAAATAACGATGGCACACATGGGCCTATTTAATGTTCATGGCTAGGAGGGATAAAGGGAAACACCAGCCTGCCTCTTAGTCCTGTTTATCTGGGTCATGAAGTCTGTCATACTTTTTTGTCTGTATCAAAATTTGGATTTATTTTCCATCAGATTAATAGTACTCTTTGAAATGATGTAGATTCTTGTTTTTAATCTCTTTATCCACAGCACTTTACAGATGCAAGCTAAGCAGCACAAAGGGGTGCTGAATATTCATAGCATGAATAAAGGGATAAAAGTGCAAAATGAATAAAGTGGTGATCATTAGATTGAAATGAAAAAGAGCAAGTAGCATTAAATAGCTGAAACTAAATATTTCACATGAAATGCCCATATTTTTCTGAGAACTTTGAAATAATAGGTGAAATTACAGAACACTGTCTCCAAGTCAGTGGAGGCTCACAATCCTAATACTTTCTCAAATATATTATAAAAAAAAAATGGAGGTGTGTTGAAAATTAGCATAGAAGTCATACGTAAAAAAACAAGGTTGTTGCTTTTCAGTACAGCTTTAACAAATGAATGTAACAAAAGAAAATGCTGCAGGTTAGAAAGTAATTTACCACTGTACCATTGCATTTCTTGTAGATAATAGGTTTTGTGACCTTTCTTATTTAGTAATACGTTCATTATATGCCCAACTTAGAGCAAAGTTAGCCAGAGTCTCTTAAAAATATAAAACAGGGACTTCCTTGGCAGTCAGTGGTTAAGACTCTGTGCTTCCACAGCAGGAAGCATGGGTTGGATCCTTGAACAGGGAAATAACATTCTGCATGCCGTGCAGCCAGAAAAAAAATTCATATATACATACATATGTATGTTTGAATATTATGTATATTATCTTTATAGATCTTTTGAACTACATAAGGCTGTGCTCTTTTCTGTGTGTATCCCTCATCTGTCTAAACTGGAGCTGATAGTTCTCAAGCCTTGTCCTGTGTTGGCGTTCACTCCATCACACCATCCATCAGTTAATCCCAGTCAAATCTGGAATATAATTGTAAAATGTTGTCTTGTGAAATGTGTCTACAAAAATCATTTTTTCCTTTAGACCAGCAAGAGCTAAATTAGGTAACACAGATATGGTATCTTATATAATTGAAGCACCTTGGCTTAAATAACGATGGCACACATGGGCCTATTTAATGTTCATGGCTAGGAGGGATAAAGGGAAACACCAGCCTGCCTCTTAGTCCTGTTTATCTGGGTCATGAAGTCTGTCATACTTTTTTGTCTGTATCAAAATTTGGATTTATTTTCCATCAGATTAATAGTACTCTTTGAAATGATGTAGATTCTTGTTTTTAATCTCTTTATCCACAGCACTTTACAGATGCAAGCTAAGCAGCACAAAGGGGTGCTGAATATTCATAGCATGAATAAAGGGATAAAAGTGCAAAATGAATAAAGTGGTGATCATTAGATTGAAATGAAAAAGAGCAAGTAGCATTAAATAGCTGAAACTAAATATTTCACATGAAATGCCCATATTTTTCTGAGCTTTGGCTGAAAGAAACAACAAAACTTAACAGTTTTAGTTATAATAGATAAGAATATAAAATAATGAAGGGATAACTTTAAAAACAACTTCTTTTTCTTTGAAATTTAAAATTTCCTTAACAAGTTTTAATTTGACTTTTCAAGGAAGTGTCGCCAGTTTCTACCCTTTCTCATGTTTCCTCTAACTGCTCTGTATTAGAAGTAAGTTTTCCCCACTCCTAGTTTCCATGTGGACAGGTGATCCCCAGGGATATCTTCAGGCTTGCTTTTTCTTTGTGCATTTTTTCCCTCCAGGAAGTGAGAATGAGGGGCTGTGTCTTAATCTGATTGTTAATCTCAGAGGAGCAATAGAAGCTGAGAGGCTCGTATCTTCCTCTCTGGAGCCAGCTGCCCCCCGCTCCATGCAGTCCTCTGTGCAGGAGCTCTGCCATGTTGGGGTGGGCTTCACTGATTCGGCCTGGTCTGTTCCTTGTTGAGTAGGTCTGCCTGGTTTGGTTTCCGTGGTGTCTCAGAAACCAAAGAATCTACCTGTAATGCAGGAGACCTGGCTTTGACCCCTGGGCTGGGAAGATCCCCTTGAGAAGGAAATGGCAACCAACTCCAGTATTCTTGCCTGGAGAATTCCCATGGATAGAGGAGCCTTGTGGGCTACAGTCTGTGGGGTCTTCAAAGAGTCAGACACCACGGAGTGAATAACAGTTTTCCTTTTCACTGTGACACTCACTTGAGAAGCAACCCTGAAGGCCTATTCTCCAACCTGGCCTCTATCAGGGATAATGTTGAAAGTTTGGGTCCATCTGGTGCTGTGTTGACATGTATCTCAACTTGTTCAGTATTCAGCAGAGATAGAACATGTGTGAATAGAGTATATGTTTTCATCAAGCTTTGTCTTTCTATAAACAAGTACTTTTCTGAAGCTTGTTTCCTTCCTTTAATTAATTATGTTGTCTATATTCAATGCTAAGACTTCTCACCTTTTTCAAATTTGAATTATAGCATGATCACTGAGTTAGAATTTCAATATAGTATTTCATCATTTCTTAGAATAAAACCCTACACTTATTTACTTTAGTAATGTTTTCTTTCTAGTTGAACATATGAAAGATGTTCTCTCTTCAATTCCATATTTCATACCTCTGACATTGGGATCCTGAATACTTAACAGTTTTAGTTATAATAGATAAGAATATAAAATAATGAAGGGATAACTTTAAAAACAACTTCTTTTTCTTTGAAATTTAAAATTTCCTTAACAAGTTTTAATTTGACTTTTCAAGGAAGTGTCGCCAGTTTCTACCCTTTCTCATGTTTCCTCTAACTGCTCTGTATTAGAAGTAAGTTTTCCCCACTCCTAGTTTCCATGTGGACAGGTGATCCCCAGGGATATCTTCAGGCTTGCTTTTTCTTTGTGCATTTTTTCCCTCCAGGAAGTGAGAATGAGGGGCTGTGTCTTAATCTGATTGTTAATCTCAGAGGAGCAATAGAAGCTGAGAGGCTCGTATCTTCCTCTCTGGAGCCAGCTGCCCCCCGCTCCATGCAGTCCTCTGTGCAGGAGCTCTGCCATGTTGGGGTGGGCTTCACTGATTCGGCCTGGTCTGTTCCTTGTTGAGTAGGTCTGCCTGGTTTGGTTTCCGTGGTGTCTCAGAAACCAAAGAATCTACCTGTAATGCAGGAGACCTGGCTTTGACCCCTGGGCTGGGAAGATCCCCTTGAGAAGGAAATGGCAACCAACTCCAGTATTCTTGCCTGGAGAATTCCCATGGATAGAGGAGCCTTGTGGGCTACAGTCTGTGGGGTCTTCAAAGAGTCAGACACCACGGAGTGAATAACAGTTTTCCTTTTCACTGTGACACTCACTTGAGAAGCAACCCTGAAGGCCTATTCTCCAACCTGGCCTCTATCAGGGATAATGTTGAAAGTTTGGGTCCATCTGGTGCTGTGTTGACATGTATCTCAACTTGTTCAGTATTCAGCAGAGATAGAACATGTGTGAATAGAGTATATGTTTTCATCAAGCTTTGTCTTTCTATAAACAAGTACTTTTCTGAAGCTTGTTTCCTTCCTTTAATTAATTATGTTGTCTATATTCAATGCTAAGACTTCTCACCTTTTTCAAATTTGAATTATAGCATGATCACTGAGTTAGAATTTCAATATAGTATTTCATCATTTCTTAGAATAAAACCCTACACTTATTTACTTTAGTAATGTTTTCTTTCTAGTTGAACATATGAAAGATGTTCTCTCTTCAATTCCATATTTCATACCTCTGACATTGGGATCCTGAATACAAGTGGCATTAAATCTGAGCCTCTACCAAGGGCCCCATAAATAATCTGTGAAAAGTAAAGAATCCAAGCCATGGTCCTTTCAAGTAGGATGAGTCCCCATAGTTCCTAGACACTGAATGTTCATCAGCGGCGCAGCCCAGAAAGTCAGTGTTGACTGTCTGTCACAATCTGCCAGGCTAGTGTTATCACTGATAAACTAGAAAATGTTGTGACCAGATAAAACCACCCAGTTTTCTTTTCCTATTATCTGTGATTGCCTAAAGCAAGGTCCTTTTTTAGTGTATATCACCTTTCATACTATCATCACTTAGTACTCTGTCATTACTTTCTCTGCGGCCAAAACCCCGTCTTTTATTGCCAAATTATTTCATCACATATTCTGAAACCTCCGCAGATTTTGGAAAACACATTTTCACCCTGTCTTCTCTCTTTCGTGTTCTTTTTGTTGACTTGTACTGAAACTGCAAATTTTCTGTTACCCCTTCAGAAGTGTGTGTGTTAGTCACTCAGTCGTGTCCAATTCTTTGCAACCCCATGGACTGTAACTCACCAGGCTCTTCTATCCATGGTGTTCTCCAGACAAAGAACACTGGATTGAGGTCACCATGCCCTTCTCCAGGGGATCTTCCCGACTCAGGGATCAAACCCGTATCTCTTGCATCTCCTGCATTGGGAGGTAGAGTCTTGATATTCTGAGCCACAGGGGAAGCCCCCACCCCCTCAGATAACTGGTGTTTATTTTTGCATACTTGTGGCCCTAAACCCAGGAATGCTTATACAGAGACTTGACCTGGTCTTGATTGCTACCACTTCTATGCACACCATCCCCCATCTTTTGTAAAACCTTCTGCTCTGGTTAAAGACACTAAGGTATAGCCCTCTGAATGTCATTTTTCCCCAAGTAAATTTATGTTCATTTTCTGTCAGTTTTGGAACCAAAATCAAATTTTTCTATCCTTTAATTTTTTCCCAGTTTTATCTAGAATACCCAGAGTTCTCTAGTCTTTGTTACAGGATCCCTGATATCATTTGAACTTCCTTGCCCCATACTGCTTTTTAGTAATGTTTTCTTTCTAGTTGAACATATGAAAGATGTTCTCTCTTCAATTCCATATTTCATACCTCTGACATTGGGATCCTGAATACAAGTGGCATTAAATCTGAGCCTCTACCAAGGGCCCCATAAATAATCTGTGAAAAGTAAAGAATCCAAGCCATGGTCCTTTCAAGTAGGATGAGTCCCCATAGTTCCTAGACACTGAATGTTCATCAGCGGCGCAGCCCAGAAAGTCAGTGTTGACTGTCTGTCACAATCTGCCAGGCTAGTGTTATCACTGATAAACTAGAAAATGTTGTGACCAGATAAAACCACCCAGTTTTCTTTTCCTATTATCTGTGATTGCCTAAAGCAAGGTCCTTTTTTAGTGTATATCACCTTTCATACTATCATCACTTAGTACTCTGTCATTACTTTCTCTGCGGCCAAAACCCCGTCTTTTATTGCCAAATTATTTCATCACATATTCTGAAACCTCCGCAGATTTTGGAAAACACATTTTCACCCTGTCTTCTCTCTTTCGTGTTCTTTTTGTTGACTTGTACTGAAACTGCAAATTTTCTGTTACCCCTTCAGAAGTGTGTGTGTTAGTCACTCAGTCGTGTCCAATTCTTTGCAACCCCATGGACTGTAACTCACCAGGCTCTTCTATCCATGGTGTTCTCCAGACAAAGAACACTGGATTGAGGTCACCATGCCCTTCTCCAGGGGATCTTCCCGACTCAGGGATCAAACCCGTATCTCTTGCATCTCCTGCATTGGGAGGTAGAGTCTTGATATTCTGAGCCACAGGGGAAGCCCCCACCCCCTCAGATAACTGGTGTTTATTTTTGCATACTTGTGGCCCTAAACCCAGGAATGCTTATACAGAGACTTGACCTGGTCTTGATTGCTACCACTTCTATGCACACCATCCCCCATCTTTTGTAAAACCTTCTGCTCTGGTTAAAGACACTAAGGTATAGCCCTCTGAATGTCATTTTTCCCCAAGTAAATTTATGTTCATTTTCTGTCAGTTTTGGAACCAAAAATCAAATTTTTCTATCCTTTTGAAGATTTTCTCTGACTTCTAGTTTTATCTAGAATACCCAGAGTTCTCTAGTCTTTGTTACAGGATCCCCTGATATCATTTGAACTTCCTTGCATGACTGCTTTAAAATAATACACACATTCTTCAAAATAATACTGACTCTATGCATTATTAAAAATCAAGTTCAAATCCTGTATTTAAGGTCAGTTTTCGTATTCAGTTATTCATCCATATAACATTTAAATTTTAAAAAATTTTTAAATCAGTTTTTTATTCCAATAAGAGGCATTATTTCAGCTCAGTTTTGCCAGTATTCTTTATTTAAATTTATCTGGTAAAACTATAGTCTGAGAAACTCAAATTGTAATACTATTCATTCTTGTTGCCAAATCTGAAGCAGCTGAGTATTCATATATTAAATCATGTCACCTTGAAGGATTCCTGCTACTAAGTTCACCTCAAAATTGCGCCTTGTGTGTTGTAGGACAAAATTATCTTTCTCTCATTTTTCTACATCAGCTACTTCAATAATTATTCAGTTCTCTTAAATATTTGGTCTTCCATCTCTTAGCATAATTATAATTTATTCAAAAAATGAAAGTCAGTGTCTTGGCTTACGTTGATACTTTGAATGCAATTGATACTGTCATAGTAATAAAGTTCATTTTTGAAAAACTGCGAATTTTTAAGTATGTTAAAGATCATTTTCTAACTTGGGACCACATAAGAAAAACATATCAAGTAAAAGGAGGTTGATAAATTGTTTCAGATAGTTTAACTTTGTTAAGAGTTGATGCTAATGTTCTGTGTTAAAGAAGTGATCTTAATTTCAGATAAAAACACTAAATCATTTACTTTTTTCTTCTTATTATTGTTAACAAAGGTTTTACTTTGCATGTGAAATTCTGCTGATTCCATGAAAATACTTAATTTATACTTAATTAATACTTAATGTAGATGAGCTAATTATAACTCAGTTGTTAAAGAATCCGCCGGCAATGCAGTAGACACTGGTTGGATTCCTGGGTCAGTCAGAAAGCATTTTCCCCAAGTAAATTTATGTTCATTTTCTGTCAGTTTTGGAACCAAAAATCAAATTTTTCTATCCTTTTGAAGATTTTCTCTGACTTCTAGTTTTATCTAGAATACCCAGAGTTCTCTAGTCTTTGTTACAGGATCCCCTGATATCATTTGAACTTCCTTGCATGACTGCTTTAAAATAATACACACATTCTTCAAAATAATACTGACTCTATGCATTATTAAAAATCAAGTTCAAATCCTGTATTTAAGGTCAGTTTTCGTATTCAGTTATTCATCCATATAACATTTAAATTTTAAAAAATTTTTAAATCAGTTTTTTATTCCAATAAGAGGCATTATTTCAGCTCAGTTTTGCCAGTATTCTTTATTTAAATTTATCTGGTAAAACTATAGTCTGAGAAACTCAAATTGTAATACTATTCATTCTTGTTGCCAAATCTGAAGCAGCTGAGTATTCATATATTAAATCATGTCACCTTGAAGGATTCCTGCTACTAAGTTCACCTCAAAATTGCGCCTTGTGTGTTGTAGGACAAAATTATCTTTCTCTCATTTTTCTACATCAGCTACTTCAATAATTATTCAGTTCTCTTAAATATTTGGTCTTCCATCTCTTAGCATAATTATAATTTATTCAAAAAATGAAAGTCAGTGTCTTGGCTTACGTTGATACTTTGAATGCAATTGATACTGTCATAGTAATAAAGTTCATTTTTGAAAAACTGCGAATTTTTAAGTATGTTAAAGATCATTTTCTAACTTGGGACCACATAAGAAAAACATATCAAGTAAAAGGAGGTTGATAAATTGTTTCAGATAGTTTAACTTTGTTAAGAGTTGATGCTAATGTTCTGTGTTAAAGAAGTGATCTTAATTTCAGATAAAAACACTAAATCATTTACTTTTTTCTTCTTATTATTGTTAACAAAGGTTTTACTTTGCATGTGAAATTCTGCTGATTCCATGAAAATACTTAATTTATACTTAATTAATACTTAATGTAGATGAGCTAATTATAACTCAGTTGTTAAAGAATCCGCCGGCAATGCAGGAGACTCTGGTTGGATTCCTGGGTCAGTCAGAAAGAGCCCCTGGAAAAGGATAGGCTATCCACTCCAGTATTCTTGGGCTTCCCTGCTGCCTCAGATGGTAAAGTATCTGCCTGCAGTGAAGGAGACCTGGGTTTGATCCCTGTGTTGGGAAGATCCCCTAGAGAATGGAAGCACTTATCCTCTCCAGTATTTTTGGCTGGAGAATTCCATGGCTAATCCATGGGATCGCAGAGTCAGTCACAACTGAGCAATGTTCACTTCACTATGATCACTTCAGATAGGCTAATAGTTAAAGAGAAAATTTAACTTCAGTAACTGCCTCCGAGTTTAAATATTTCTTGAAGAGTGGTAGTTACCTTTTTTGTGTTTTTGTCTCTGTGTGGAACTAGGATATATGAGAAGAAAGTACTGGCTTTTAATTAAACTGGAATATAAACTTATATTTTAATGACATTGCTTATAGATTCAACATGTAATTTGAATTGTGAGAAAATACCATTTTTTAACGACCTCTATCTTCATTATTAATATTCATTTAATTATTTGAAGTTAATGACTTGAAATTGCTTCAAGATATGATGAACCTGAAATGACGGGCATAATTTATAAATCCACTTAACAGATCTATTCTAGGCATCTGTAGCACTTAAGGGGAATTTTTAAGACTGTTATTGCTTTGCACAGTTGAAAGTGATAAAATACCCTTAAAATTGTTACCCAGATCAACAAAAAGACAAATGGATCACTTCCAATTAGGTTGCTCAAGTTAGTGTTTAATTTATAAGCATAGTTATTCATCAGTTTATTATGCTATAAATTTATTTATTGGTATTTAAACCAAACATGTGTCACAAAAGTATGGTTATTTTAGTCTTTTATGAGTGTCTTTTTTCCCCTAAAGGATTTATATTCAAATTATTCAAACATATGCACTTGGTGTTCTAAGTAGTTTAAACATTTTTTGCTTTTAATTTGATCATTGGGCCAATGATAACAAAATCAAGGGCTTAGTTATTCCTGCTCTATTTCCCATTATCTGTTACACCTGAGACAGGGAGGGTTGGTCATAGACACATATGCTCTCCCAGGCAAGACCAGGAAAATCTTCCCTGTCTTTGGTACATATGATTAGCTACCAGAATTATCACCTTCCTTTAGGCCTATAGATATCTGCCACAGGTATATTAGGTAGTGGGTTACAATGTTTGTTGAGTTTTGTTCCACATTGCCCGACCTCTACTTCATTTCACTCTTTTAATAAAGAAGAGGAAAAGAATTTTTAACTCGGGGGAAGAATTATTATTTTGAAGGAAAAATAATTTATCAAAATTCTGTGGACATTTTTGAAGGAGTCTCTCTCACCCAGGGAATTCTGTTGGATGTTAGTTGAAAAAGAGACTAATATTAGTCCTTATGAAATATAGTTTTGGTTAGGATTTTATAAACTTATATTTTAATGACATTGCTTATAGATTCAACATGTAATTTGAATTGTGAGAAAATACCATTTTTTAACGACCTCTATCTTCATTATTAATATTCATTTAATTATTTGAAGTTAATGACTTGAAATTGCTTCAAGATATGATGAACCTGAAATGACGGGCATAATTTATAAATCCACTTAACAGATCTATTCTAGGCATCTGTAGCACTTAAGGGGAATTTTTAAGACTGTTATTGCTTTGCACAGTTGAAAGTGATAAAATACCCTTAAAATTGTTACCCAGATCAACAAAAAGACAAATGGATCACTTCCAATTAGGTTGCTCAAGTTAGTGTTTAATTTATAAGCATAGTTATTCATCAGTTTATTATGCTATAAATTTATTTATTGGTATTTAAACCAAACATGTGTCACAAAAGTATGGTTATTTTAGTCTTTTATGAGTGTCTTTTTTCCCCTAAAGGATTTATATTCAAATTATTCAAACATATGCACTTGGTGTTCTAAGTAGTTTAAACATTTTTTGCTTTTAATTTGATCATTGGGCCAATGATAACAAAATCAAGGGCTTAGTTATTCCTGCTCTATTTCCCATTATCTGTTACACCTGAGACAGGGAGGGTTGGTCATAGACACATATGCTCTCCCAGGCAAGACCAGGAAAATCTTCCCTGTCTTTGGTACATATGATTAGCTACCAGAATTATCACCTTCCTTTAGGCCTATAGATATCTGCCACAGGTATATTAGGTAGTGGGTTACAATGTTTGTTGAGTTTTGTTCCACATTGCCCGACCTCTACTTCATTTCACTCTTTTAATAAAGAAGAGGAAAAGAATTTTTAACTCGGGGGAAGAATTATTATTTTGAAGGAAAAATAATTTATCAAAATTCTGTGGACATTTTTGAAGGAGTCTCTCTCACCCAGGGAATTCTGTTGGATGTTAGTTGAAAAAGAGACTAATATTAGTCCTTATGAAATATAGTTTTGGTTAGGATTTTAGATGTTAACTTTCTATAGAATAAAATAAGAAGTATGATTTCATAATTTTAACATTTAATTTCAGCTCAAGAGATCAGGATAGGATCTGGTTTAGCAAAATGGCAAATTTCCTCCTCTTACAATCCTTTATTTCTGCTTCTAATATAATACCATTGTTTAAATAATTAGCCTTGCAGTTGGCTTTTGTTTAATGAATATTACGAAGTATCTTCTTTGTATAATATTCTTATTTTAATTAGATCTGAGCAAATTATTGCTGACTATACTTTCAGGTATCAAATAACATCAATGAGACCCTGTCACTATGAATATTAAGCTTTGCCTCCTGCTCCCACATATTTTCCTCCAGTTTTGTTTTTAAATTAAAGGAAACTTTTTTTCTGAAAGTTCCTTGGATATTTTAAATTACAGCTTCATAAGGATACATGCCAAAATGAAGTACATTCAATAATTTTAGAATAAGATACTCATTAAACTAGCTCTAAGTCCAGAGCCCCATTCCTAAGGATTAGTTAAGAGTAGTTAAAACATCTTTAAAATTGAACCTAACAATTACCTTTTAATATTAGTACTAATTGAATGATTATTTACTGATCATATAATGTGTATGTTTGCTGTTCTTGCATTGCAAGAAATTGGAAACTTTGTCTAGGACTTTTCAGTTTTTCCCTTAGTTTAATTGACATTACTATTTGGAATTGAAATATTCTTTTGCAGAAAGTTTCTTCATGTTTCAGTTATTTTTAATAACTATATAAAATAAGTATCTAAAAAAAGTTGAAAATTTCCCATGGCCAATTATGTCATGTATCTCTGTCTTTGGAGGTTGGGTGTGTGAGCATGCATGTGTATATTGGTGACCAAAGGTTCGTATTTGTTCTCTGTAGAGGACTGAAGTCTGTCTAATATACATATATTGCCTTTCATGTACATGATGAAATGATCATCGCTATTGTAATTACATAATTATGAAGAAAATTAAGAAAGCATTTCTGTTTGCATTTTGGGCTAGTTTTAGAAGCCAGAAGATTAGAAAATATGGTCGTGTCATCAGAAATTCTAAGGAGCTCTGGTTTGCTTCTTTGTTTCATTATAAAAGTAGTTGTCATGCTTCTCATATTACACAGGGTACCCAGGGTAGACAGGGCACATTCAGGGAAACTGGAAGAGCACTCGAAGAACCATAGAAACTGCACACGTGTTTATTCTTGCTAGACTGGGCCACCCCACATCAGCAGTAGCCCTCAGATAGTTAGTTTCTCCTCCTCAGCAGCAGCTCCTTCCGACGCAGCCCCAGGGATCTTTGGGAGAACTTATATATGGTTACAGAACAAATGTGCCAGCAGGTGCAATGCAGTGTGCATTAGTTAGTGCAACCTTACATAAACAAGGTCAGCAGTATCCTTGTTTAAATTAAAGGAAACTTTTTCTGAAAGTTCCTTGGATATTTTAAATTACAGCTTCATAAGGATACATGCCAAAATGAAGTACATTCAATAATTTTAGAATAAGATACTCATTAAACTAGCTCTAAGTCCAGAGCCCCATTCCTAAGGATTAGTTAAGAGTAGTTAAAACATCTTTAAAATTGAACCTAACAATTACCTTTTAATATTAGTACTAATTGAATGATTATTTACTGATCATATAATGTGTATGTTTGCTGTTCTTGCATTGCAAGAAATTGGAAACTTTGTCTAGGACTTTTCAGTTTTTCCCTTAGTTTAATTGACATTACTATTTGGAATTGAAATATTCTTTTGCAGAAAGTTTCTTCATGTTTCAGTTATTTTTAATAACTATATAAAATAAGTATCTAAAAAAAGTTGAAAATTTCCCATGGCCAATTATGTCATGTATCTCTGTCTTTGGAGGTTGGGTGTGTGAGCATGCATGTGTATATTGGTGACCAAAGGTTCGTATTTGTTCTCTGTAGAGGACTGAAGTCTGTCTAATATACATATATTGCCTTTCATGTACATGATGAAATGATCATCGCTATTGTAATTACATAATTATGAAGAAAATTAAGAAAGCATTTCTGTTTGCATTTTGGGCTAGTTTTAGAAGCCAGAAGATTAGAAAATATGGTCGTGTCATCAGAAATTCTAAGGAGCTCTGGTTTGCTTCTTTGTTTCATTATAAAAGTAGTTGTCATGCTTCTCATATTACACAGGGTACCCAGGGTAGACAGGGCACATTCAGGGAAACTGGAAGAGCACTCGAAGAACCATAGAAACTGCACACGTGTTTATTCTTGCTAGACTGGGCCACCCCACATCAGCAGTAGCCCTCAGATAGTTAGTTTCTCCTCCTCAGCAGCAGCTCCCTTCCCGACGCAGCCCCCAGGGATCTTTGGGGAGAACTTATATATGGTTACAGAACAAATGTGCCAGCAGGTGCAATGCAGTGTGCATTAGTTAGTGCAACCTTACATAAACAAGGTCAGCAGTATCCTTGTTTACACAACATAGCAGACCAGGCTCCTGAGAAAAAAGGCAGGAGACCCTGACTGAAGCCATGTCCTCAATCACTCTTTCCCTACAGTAGTTTTCCTTCTTTTGTGAACATAATGAGTGTGCAAGTTGTTCTTCAACTATAGTTACACTAGTTGGTACCAAAAAGATGATAGTGTTTAAGGCCTACAAGTGTTACGGTAGTTGCTGAATTGCTAGACGTAGTTGTAAGGAGGGGAGATGATATTCTACTGGGAAGACATGTCTGTAGGCAGTGAATGTGTAAAGTATGAAATTAAATTGAGGAAGGTACTATAAGAGCTTGAAAAAGATAATATCATTATATTAGAAACTTAAAGATATTCTTTGGAACCTAAATGCTATTCATCCCTTGTGTAAGAGTATTGAGTTTCAGTAATTTTTTTTTTCCTCCTTAGCATAGACGAAGAAATCACCTATCAGCCTGTTTTGAGCAGGCCTTTAATTCAAAAAAATATTTTTCCTCCCAACAGTTTCAGAAAAAAATGAGACTAGGTAAACAACGACTGCATGAAAATACCAGAGATGAGCCAGGCAAGGAATGTTATCAAAAGTCAAAGAATGCTTATGAATATTTCATTTAATGAATCTTTCTATTTGTAATGGTACTTTAAAAAGAGAATAGACAAGCTTTCTTCTAAATTATGTTCATTCTCTACTTCTATGTCTCTGCTGCTGCCCTGCAAATAGGTTCATCAGTACCATTTTTCCACATTCAGCATACATGCATTATTGTATAATACTTGTTTTTCTATTCCTGACTTTCTCCATTCTGGATGACACATGACTGACCCAATTTTGTTCTTTTTATGCCTGAGTAATATTGTGTTGTGTGTGTGTTTGTGTATATATACATACATACCACAACTTCTTTATCTATTCATCTGCTCATGGACATCTAGATTGCTTCCATGTCCTGGCTATTGTAAATGGTGCTGCAGTGAACATCGATGTGCATGTGTCTCTTTGAATTATGGTTTTCTCAGGGTATAAGCCAGTAGTGGGACTGCTGAGTCAAATGGTGGTTCTATTTTAAGAACTCAGTACAATTCCCCATAGTGTTCTCCATAATGGCCTTATCAGAATGCATTCCCACCAACATTGCAAGAGGGTTCACATTTTTCCACATCCTCTCCAGCACTTATTGTCTGTAGACTTTTTGATTAAGGCCATTCTGATCAATGTGAGGTGATACTGCACTGTAGTTCTGATTAGAATTTCCCTAATTTTTACTAGTGATGTTGAGGAAAGTAACATGGACATATATACAATACCATGTGTAAAATACATGGCAAATGTGACGCTGCTTAATAGGGAGATCAGTGCAGTGCTCTGTAGTGGCCTAGAGGGGTGGCATGGCGGGTGGGAAGGAGACGCAAGAGGGAGGGAGTGTGTGTGTGTGTATACATATATACACCACTGACTCACTTCATACAGCAGAAACTACCACAACATTGTAAAGCAATTATACTCCAATAATAAATTTTAGAAAAAATAGGTTCATTTTACAGTTTTTTCTAGATGACAGTTGTATATGTATATGCATGATATATGGATTTATAAAATATCAAAACACCAAATAAACTAAGTAGAAAATAAAACTAAGTTTTTGGCATCAAGCAGCCTATTTTTGTGGCTGAATTTTATACTTCTCAGTATTTTCCATTTGAAGTAAAATTCTCTTCCTCTGCTGGACTCGCCGACATATTGAAGTAAATGCAAGAACTTATTTTCTCCCAAGGTAACAAAAAATTGGAGAGCTCATTGATGAAATCCATGAGAGTACTAGGCATTGTTGTGAAAGCTATCCATGCCAAACTAAGCCATACCTTTTGTAACATTATTTTAAGGTATAAAATCAATATTTTCTGTTTAATTTTGAACTTAATTTTCCTTCCAAAATAAACCATTTTTCAAAATTATATTATTGAATTCATTTCTATTGGAGTATAGTTGAATGATTAGGTTTGATTATATCTTGTTTGTTTGTTTTTATTTCCATTAATATATCAAAAGGCTCAAAAGAATCTGCTGCACTTTATGTCAGGATAGTCTGCCTATATTCTCCATTAAGCTTTATAGTATCCAACTTTACATTTTAGATCCACTTTCAGTTTATTTTCATGTATGGAGTTAAGGAGTGCTCTAATTTTATTCCTTTCCATGTGGCTATCCAGATTCCCCAGCAATGTTTATTTGAAGAGACTGTCTTTTCTTCATTATATATTCTTGCCTTCATTTTTATATATTAAGTGACCATATGTGCTTAGCTATATCTCTGGATTTTAAATTCTGTTCCATTGGTCTACATTTCTGTTTTTTTGTTTGTTTGTTTTCCGCCAGTACTATACTGTTTTGATTGCTGTGGCTTTGTGATATAATCTGAGGCCATGGAGCCTAATTCTCCAACTCCCCTTTTCTTTCTCAAAATTGATTTAGCTAATTTAGCTATTTTGGGTCTTCTGTATTCCCATAAAAATTGTAAAAAGTTTTGTTCCAGTTCTATGAAAATGCCATTGGCATAGTGATAGGGATTCAATTGAATCTTTAGATTGCTTTGCTAATACAGTCATTTTCACAGTATTGAGTCTTGCAATCCGAGAACATTGTATATCTCTCCATCAATTTGTTCATCTTTGAGTTCCTTCATCAGTACCTTATAGTTTTCTTAGTTAAAGTCTTTTGCCTCCTTAGGTAGGTTTGTTAGTAGGTTTGTTTGTTTGTTTGTTTGTTTTTTCCCTTTGGATGCATTTATAAGTACGATTGTTCCTTAATTTCTTTCTGATGTTTTATAAGAGAATACATGAAATTTCAGTGTATTAATTTTGCAAGTTGCAACTTTGCTGAATTCATTGCAATCTAGTAGTTTTCTGGCAGAGCCTTTAGGAGTTTCTACATATAGTATCTCATCTGCAAACAGTGACAGTTTTCTCCCTTGTTTTCCAATTTAGAATCTTTGTATTTCTATTTTTCTTTTCTTTTAAACTTTTTTTGCTGGGAGCGATTTGGGGAGGGAGGGGAGCAGGTGGGCCACTTCTATTGGTCTTTCATTTATCTATTTTCATCCATCTTTGTTCTTTGGCCTGTGTGGGCCTCCCATCGCACTGGCCTCTGTTTCTGCAGAGCACCTGCTCTGGGCACACGCACTCAGAGCTCCGGCTCGGTAATTGGACACATGGGTCCAACTGCTGCACTTTATGTCAGGATAGTCTGCCTATATTCTCCATTAAGCTTTATAGTATCCAACTTTACATTTTAGATCCACTTTCAGTTTATTTTCATGTATGGAGTTAAGGAGTGCTCTAATTTTATTCCTTTCCATGTGGCTATCCAGATTCCCCAGCAATGTTTATTTGAAGAGACTGTCTTTTCTTCATTATATATTCTTGCCTTCATTTTTATATATTAAGTGACCATATGTGCTTAGCTATATCTCTGGATTTTAAATTCTGTTCCATTGGTCTACATTTCTGTTTTTTTGTTTGTTTGTTTTCCGCCAGTACTATACTGTTTTGATTGCTGTGGCTTTGTGATATAATCTGAGGCCATGGAGCCTAATTCTCCAACTCCCCTTTTCTTTCTCAAAATTGATTTAGCTAATTTAGCTATTTTGGGTCTTCTGTATTCCCATAAAAATTGTAAAAAGTTTTGTTCCAGTTCTATGAAAATGCCATTGGCATAGTGATAGGGATTCAATTGAATCTTTAGATTGCTTTGCTAATACAGTCATTTTCACAGTATTGAGTCTTGCAATCCGAGAACATTGTATATCTCTCCATCAATTTGTTCATCTTTGAGTTCCTTCATCAGTACCTTATAGTTTTCTTAGTTAAAGTCTTTTGCCTCCTTAGGTAGGTTTGTTAGTAGGTTTGTTTGTTTGTTTGTTTGTTTTTTCCCTTTGGATGCATTTATAAGTACGATTGTTCCTTAATTTCTTTCTGATGTTTTATAAGAGAATACATGAAATTTCAGTGTATTAATTTTGCAAGTTGCAACTTTGCTGAATTCATTGCAATCTAGTAGTTTTCTGGCAGAGCCTTTAGGAGTTTCTACATATAGTATCTCATCTGCAAACAGTGACAGTTTTCTCCCTTGTTTTCCAATTTAGAATCTTTGTATTTCTATTTTTCTTTTCTTTTAAACTTTTTTTGCGGGGAGCGAGTTGGGGAGGGAGGGGAGCAGGTGGGCCACTTCTATTGGTCTTTCATTTATCTATTTTCATCTATCTTTGTTCTTCGGCCTGTGTTGGCCTCCCATCCCAGTGGCCTCTGTTGTCGCAGAGCACCGGCTCTGGGCGCATGCACTCCAGAGCTCCGGCTCGGTAATTGGACACATGGGTCCAACTGCTCCGCGGCACATGGGATCTTCCCAGGACAGGGATCGAACTGGCGTCCCTTGCACTGCAAGGCAGTGTCTTTACCCACTGGACCACGAGGAAAGCCCTCTTTTTTTTTCTTTTCTGATTGCCTGGCTAGGACTTCCAAAACCATGTTGAATCAAAGTGGCAAGAGTGGACATCTTTTTCTCATTGCTGATCTTAGGAGAAATGCTTTCAGTTTTTCACTATTGAGACAAATGTTGTCTCTGGGTTTACTGTATATGGCCTTTATTATATTGAAGTAGGTTTCCTCTGTGGGTGCTTCCAAGTGGCACAGTGGTAAAAGATCTGCCTGCAGTGAAGAAGAGACTAGAGTTATGGGTTCAATCCCTGAGTCAGGATGATCTCCTGGAATAGGAAATACAACTTGCTCCAGAAAATTGCATTGACAGAGGAACCTTCCTAGGTTCCTACTGTGCATGGGGTTGCAGAGAGCTGGATACAACTGAGTGACTGAGCATACATACAGGGTTCCTCTATACACACATTTTTGGAGAGGTTTTTTTGTTGTTTATCATAATTGGAGTTTTATTTTTGTCAGAAGCTTTTTCTGTATCTATTGAAATAATCATATGATTTTTATTGGGGCTTTCCAGGTAACTCAGTGGTAAAGAACATGCCTGCCTGTGAAGGAGCCACAGATTCGATCCCTATGTCAGGACAGTCCCCTGGAGGAGGAAAATGACATCCTACTCCCGTGTTCTTGCTGAGATAATCCCATGGACAAAGGAACCTACTAGACTGCAGTCCATGCTGTCACAGATAGGACATGAGTGACTAAGCAAGAGCATGGTTTTCATTCTCCAGTTTTAATGTATTCTATCACATCGATTTGCCTATCTAGAAGAATCCTTGCATGTTGGACTAAATCCAACTTAATCAGGGTATATGTGATCCTTTTAACGTGTTGTTGGATTCAATTTCATATTGTTTTGTTGAGGATTTTCGCATCTATGCTCATCAGTGATACTGGCCTGTAACTTTTTTTGTGTGTGTGTGTGATATTTTTGGTTTTTGTATCAGTGGATCGTGGCCATGTAGGATGGACCTAGGAGTATTTCTTCCTCTGCACTTTTTTGGAAGAGCTTCAGAAATACACGTGTTAACTCTTCTATGTATATTTGATAGAATTTGCCTGTGAAGGCATCTGGTCCTGGGCTTCTGTTATCAGGAAATTTTTAATCACAGTTTCAATACTTATGATTGATTAGTTCTTATTTTCTATTTCTTCTGGGCTCAGTCTTGGTTGTACTTTTCTAAGAATTTGTCCGTTTCTTCTAGGTTGTCTGTTTCGTTGCTATATGGTGGTTTTGTTTTGTTTTAACAGGGGGAATAGTGAAGTTTATTCTGATCACATAATATCTAGGTCAGCATTCCGGTGCTGGTGTAGCCTTGCATAATCAGGGATCCAGAGTCCTTCCACATGGTTGCCCCACCATGTGTGACTTGGACCTCACTGTCCCATATGCAGACATCTATATCCTAGGCAGAAGAAGCCAGGAAAGGATGAAAGCAAAGCAAAGGGTGCTTCTGTCCAGTTTGTAAGGAAGATATGCAAGTACAGGCATACCTTAGAGACACCACAGATTTGGTTCCAGACAACTGCAATAAAGTAAATATCACAAGCAAGCAGGTGACATAAATTTTTGACTTCCCAGTGCATATGATTTTTATTGGGGCTTTCCAGGTAACTCAGTGGTAAAGAACATGCCTGCCTGTGAAGGAGCCACAGATTCGATCCCTATGTCAGGACAGTCCCCTGGAGGAGGAAAATGACATCCTACTCCCGTGTTCTTGCTGAGATAATCCCATGGACAAAGGAACCTACTAGACTGCAGTCCATGCTGTCACAGATAGGACATGAGTGACTAAGCAAGAGCATGGTTTTCATTCTCCAGTTTTAATGTATTCTATCACATCGATTTGCCTATCTAGAAGAATCCTTGCATGTTGGACTAAATCCAACTTAATCAGGGTATATGTGATCCTTTTAACGTGTTGTTGGATTCAATTTCATATTGTTTTGTTGAGGATTTTCGCATCTATGCTCATCAGTGATACTGGCCTGTAACTTTTTTTGTGTGTGTGTGTGATATTTTTGGTTTTTGTATCAGTGGATCGTGGCCATGTAGGATGGACCTAGGAGTATTTCTTCCTCTGCACTTTTTTGGAAGAGCTTCAGAAATACACGTGTTAACTCTTCTATGTATATTTGATAGAATTTGCCTGTGAAGGCATCTGGTCCTGGGCTTCTGTTATCAGGAAATTTTTAATCACAGTTTCAATACTTATGATTGATTAGTTCTTATTTTCTATTTCTTCTGGGCTCAGTCTTGGTTGTACTTTTCTAAGAATTTGTCCGTTTCTTCTAGGTTGTCTGTTTCGTTGCTATATGGTGGTTTTGTTTTGTTTTAACAGGGGGAATAGTGAAGTTTATTCTGATCACATAATATCTAGGTCAGCATTCCGGTGCTGGTGTAGCCTTGCATAATCAGGGATCCAGAGTCCTTCCACATGGTTGCCCCACCATGTGTGACTTGGACCTCACTGTCCCATATGCAGACATCTATATCCTAGGCAGAAGAAGCCAGGAAAGGATGAAAGCAAAGCAAAGGGTGCTTCTGTCCAGTTTGTAAGGAAGATATGCAAGTACAGGCATACCTTAGAGACACCACAGATTTGGTTCCAGACAACTGCAATAAAGTAAATATCACAAGCAAGCAGGTGACATAAATTTTTTGACTTCCCAGTGCATATAAAAATTGTTTTTACACTTCACTAAGTGTACAAGAGTGTTATTTCTAACAAAAACAATGTACAAAAAAATGACCAATGTACATACCTTAATTTTTAAAAAATGCTAAAAAATACTAGCTATCATCTGAACCTTTGCTGAGTCATAATCTTTTTGCTGGTGGAGGGTCTGGCCTTGCTGTTGATGGTGCTGACTGATCAGGGTGGTGGCTGCTGAAAGTTGGGGTGGCTGCAGAAGTTTCTTAAGATGAGACAATGAAGTTCGACTCAATGATTGATTCCTCCTCTTGTGAACGATTTCTCTGCAGCATCCAGTGGTGTTTGATGGCAGTTTATCTGCAGAATTTCTTTCAAAATTGGAGTCAATCCTCTCAAACCCTGCTGCTGTGTTATGAACTATGTTTACCATATAGTTGCTTGTGGTATTTTATGGTCCTTTATATTTCTGTGGTGTTCACTGTGACTTCTTTTTCATTTTAAACTTTATTGCTTTGAGTCCTCTCATTTTTTCTTAATGGTCTGAGTAAAGATTTATCAGTTTTATCTTCTCAAGGAACCAACTTTTAGTTTCATTGATCTTTACTCTTGTTTTCTTCATCTCTATTTCATTTTCTCTTTCTGCTCTGAACATTATAGTTTCTTTCCTTCTGTTAACTTTGTTTTGTTATTTTTTTTCTTTTTTTCTGTTATTGCTTTAGGTGTGAGCCTCGGTTGCTTATTTGAGATTTTCATTCTTTCCTGAGGTAAGGTTATATTGCTATATACTACCCTCTTAGAACTACTCTTTCTGTGTCCTGTGGGTTTGGGATCACTGTGTTTGTGTTGGCATTCATCTGTAGGTAACTTTTGATTTTGTCAGTGATTCATTGATTAGTAACATATTGTTTAGCCTCCAGGTGTTTGTGTTTTTTGTGATTTTTTTTTCCCTGTCATTGATTTCTAATCTCATAATGTTGTGGTTGGAAAAGATCTATAAAAGCCCTTCATATAATTTTTCTAAACTTACTGAGGCTTTGCTCATGATGTGATCTATCCTGGAGAAAGTTCCTTTCTTGAGAAGAAAGTTTCTTCCTTGAGAAGAAAGTGTATTTTGCTGCTTCTGATGGAATATTTTATAAAATACTGATTAAGTATGTCTGTCCAGTGTGGCATTTATGACTTGTTTCCTTGTTGATTTTTCTGTCTTTAACTGTCTGTATAATCTGTTCAATGGTGTAAGAAGAGTGTTAAAGTCCCCCACTATTATGTTTTTGTTAATTTCTCCTTCCATGCCAGTTAGTATGTGTCATATGTTTTGAGGTACTTCTGTGTTGGGTTCACATATATTTGATGCCTTGATAATTATGTAGTGTGCTGTCTTGTGTCTTGTAACAGTCTTTATTTTGAAGTCTGTTTTGCCTGATAGGAGTATTGCTACTTCAGCTTTCTTTCTCCCTGGCAGGGAATATCTTTTTACATCTTTTCACTTTCAGTTTGTATATGTTTCTAGGTCTGAAGTGGGTTTCTTATAGGCAGCAAATATACATGTCTTGCTTTTGTATCTCTTCAGTCAGTTTGTATCTTCTGGTTGGATCATTTAGTCCATTTACATTTTAAGGTAATTATGGATATATATATACATATGTGTATATATATATATATATATATATATATTCCTATTGCCTTTTTAGTCATTGTTTTTGGTGGTTTTTTTTTTTTTTTTTTTGTAGGTCTTTTTTCTTCCCTTCCTCCTTTGTTTTCTTGTGATTTGATTATCTCCATTATTATTGTGTTGGGTTGCCTTTTTTCCCCTCGTTTGTGTATTTATTGTAGCTTTGGAATTTGTTATTCTCATGAGGCTTTGATAAAGCAGTATATATGTATACCAGTTCAAGTTACAGGTCTCTTCTCCACCTAAAGAAGTTACTTTAGCATTTGTTGTTCCAGTCGTGCTGAATTCTCTTAGCTTTTGCTTGTCTGTACAGCTTCTGATCTTTCTGTGGAACCTGAAAGCCTTGCTAGAGAAAGTATTCTTGACTGTATATTCTTCCCTATATCACATGAAATATATTGTAACTCCTCCCGCCGGCTGCCGGCTTCGCGCCGCCCTGCTCGGAGCCGGGTGGCCCTGCCGCCTGAGAGGGAGCTCTAGGCACCCAGCGCACAGGCTGGCTTGCGGTGGCATGCGGCTAGCCTACCCGCAGGTGCCCTTTGATAAGGTGGATGGTGATTCTTTTCTTCTACCTGCAAGTGATTCAAACCAATTATTAGATCCATATTTTGGAATATTATGCTAGCTTAGCATATGCACCAACATGAATTGATTTCTAAGACCCACTGTTTAATGAAAAAATTGCAAGTTGCAGAAAAATTTGCCCAGTGTGATATCATCAGTGAAAAAATCCCACATGTAAGAACTGTGTGTGTTGGTGTTCTCTGTGGGACAGAGGACCCCACCGGACTGCTGACAGTGGTTACCTTTGGGGCAAAAAGAAGGGCCTAGAGTTTGGGAGTGAAGAGCACAGAAGGGGCATGTCTGCATTTTGGGGCAATATTTCAGTTTTGTTTTCATTATGAAAATATTATCTTGCCATTAAAGTGTAATTTTAAAATTTTTCTGTTGAAAAATCAGATGATAACCTTATGGGGATTCCCTTATGTGTTATGTGTTGCTTTTCTTTTGTTTTTAATATTTTCCCTTTTATGTTGTTTTTCTAGTTTGATTAATGTGTCTCCATGCGTTCCTCCTTGGGTTCATCCTATATGGGACTCTCTCCGCTTCCTAGACTTGGTTAACTATTTCCTTTCTCATATCAGGGACATTTTTGACTGAAATCTCTTCAATTATCTTCTCAGGCCTTTTCTTCTTTTTCTAGGAAAACTATAATTTGAATGTTGCTTCATTTAATGTCCCAGAGGTCTCTAAAACTCTCATCATTTCTTTTTATTCTTTTTTCTTCATTCAGTTCTGTTGCAGTGATTTTCATCATTCTGTCCTCCAACTGACTTACCAGTTTTTCTGCCTGAATTATTCTTCTGTTGTTTCTTACTATTGTATTTTTTTCATTTCAGTTGTTGCATTGTTCATCTGTTCTTTAGTTATTCTAGGTCTTTATTAAACATTTCTTGTATCTTCTCAATCCATGTCTCCATAACTTTTCAAGGATCTTGAATTACCTTTACCATCATTACTCTGAGTTCTTTTTTAGGCAGATTGCCTATTTTCTCTTCATTTTGTTGTTCTGTAGGCTTTTATTTTGCTCCTACCTCTGCTACGTATTTCTTTGTCTTCTCATTTTGGGTAATTGTCTGTTCATGGTCCTCTTTTGCAGTTTGCACGATCATAGTTCATTTTGCTTCTGGTGTCTGCACCCTGAGGGTTGATCTGCAGACTCATGCTATTATTCCCTCCATAGGCAGTCTGACTGGTGGTGTGCTGGCCAGAGCCTGCCCTGGGTATTGAGTGGGACATCCCTTTTCCTCTCTGGTTGTCACTGCCCTGTCAGGATTGGGGTCTGCTCCCTAGTTGTTCAAATAGAGGCCTCACATCTGTTGCTTAGCTGTGTTTCTGCCCTCCAGTGTAAGAACTGTGTGTGTTGGTGTTCTCTGTGGGACAGAGGACCCCACCGGACTGCTGACAGTGGTTACCTTTGGGGCAAAAAGAAGGGCCTAGAGTTTGGGAGTGAAGAGCACAGAAGGGGCATGTCTGCATTTTGGGGCAATATTTCAGTTTTGTTTTCATTATGAAAATATTATCTTGCCATTAAAGTGTAATTTTAAAATTTTTCTGTTGAAAAATCAGATGATAACCTTATGGGGATTCCCTTATGTGTTATGTGTTGCTTTTCTTTTGTTTTTAATATTTTCCCTTTTATGTTGTTTTTCTAGTTTGATTAATGTGTCTCCATGCGTTCCTCCTTGGGTTCATCCTATATGGGACTCTCTCCGCTTCCTAGACTTGGTTAACTATTTCCTTTCTCATATCAGGGACATTTTTGACTGAAATCTCTTCAATTATCTTCTCAGGCCTTTTCTTCTTTTTCTAGGAAAACTATAATTTGAATGTTGCTTCATTTAATGTCCCAGAGGTCTCTAAAACTCTCATCATTTCTTTTTATTCTTTTTTCTTCATTCAGTTCTGTTGCAGTGATTTTCATCATTCTGTCCTCCAACTGACTTACCAGTTTTTCTGCCTGAATTATTCTTCTGTTGTTTCTTACTATTGTATTTTTTTCATTTCAGTTGTTGCATTGTTCATCTGTTCTTTAGTTATTCTAGGTCTTTATTAAACATTTCTTGTATCTTCTCAATCCATGTCTCCATAACTTTTCAAGGATCTTGAATTACCTTTACCATCATTACTCTGAGTTCTTTTTCAGGCAGATTGCCTATTTTCTCTTCATTTTGTTGTTCTGTAGGCTTTTATTTTGCTCCTACCTCTGCTACGTATTTCTTTGTCTTCTCATTTTGGGTAATTGTCTGTTCATGGTCCTCTTTTGCAGTTTGCACGATCATAGTTCATTTTGCTTCTGGTGTCTGCACCCTGAGGGTTGATCTGCAGACTCATGCTATTATTCCCTCCATAGGCAGTCTGACTGGTGGTGTGCTGGCCAGAGCCTGCCCTGGGTATTGAGTGGGACATCCCTTTTCCTCTCTGGTTGTCACTGCCCTGTCAGGATTGGGGTCTGCTCCCTAGTTGTTCAAATAGAGGCCTCACATCTGTTGCTTAGCTGTGTTTCTGACCTCCAGTGTGAGCTGGATGAGGTTTGAGCACTTGTATGGGGAGAGAAGCCACGGTATTGTTGCTCCTCTGGAGCTGTTCACCTGGGAACATGCTCTGCCACATCCCCTTTCACCACTGGGTGAACTGACAAATTACTCTGTTACTGTTCCTTTTCTCTTCCCCACCTTAACTGTGGGTTTGCCAACAATTGGCCCTGGTGTCTTTCAGGTGTTGTTTTCACCAGGTCACCACTCTAGATTCACTGATGTCAGGTCCCTGGATTGCAGTAGTCGGGTGGGTACCTGGACCCACTACAGACACTATTGGGACAGCTCACATTCTTGCCTGGCCCACACCCCCAACAACATGTATGTTCCCACAAAGTCCACAGCTGTTAAAGGTGGATGCATCTCAGCTGCAGGATCATTGATTGACCATTCACATGTTCTTCAGGTACTGAGTCTACAAAGCTAGTCGTGGGATTGTAGTTCTACAGTTTATGCAGCCATGAGGAGAGATTTTAGCTTTTCTTTCTTAGGTACAGGTCACCTGGGTCCCAGATGTGGTTTCAGCTCCATATCTGCTTCTGGGCCACCCAAAAGTGTCTGCTTCCAAGACTGCTCCAGAGCACATGATCTCATCCCAGTGGAGATGGATCGTGTGGGGGCCTCAGAGGCTGTAGGCACAGGAAAACTGGCATTGGAGGGAACAGGGCACACTGGGAAATGAGTTGGTAGCCATGGGTGCAAGACAGGTGGCCCAGTAGGAGCCCTTCCTAGTGCCTGTGGAACAGAGGCCAGTGCTCAGGGGTAGAGGCTGCACTGGGGGTCCCATCCTTTGGGCATCATTAAACAATAGTGCTTTGCTTCCTAGGCAGTTTGGGCTTCCTCCACAGCATTTCAGGTTTTCTCCACAGCATTCCAGGTGGCAGAGCTTGTCACTCCTCTCCCCTCAGGCTGTCTCCTCGCAGCCAAGAGCAGTTCTCTTCCCAGTCTGCTCTCCAAACCCCATGTTCCAGCATCCAGTCCCCTTCGGCACCAGTGGACACACATGTCTCAGGTTGGGGTGTGCAAGGCTGTGGCTTGGCCCCTCAGCCTAGGTCTCATTCTGTCCTGCCTTCTACAGACTGGTGGCTGCACTTTCCTCTGAGGTCTCTTAAGCTCCCTGTCTGTCCCAACTGATCTCCCCTGGGTGAGGGAGCTTCCCTGGATGTGGGAGCCTCCCCTCTCCTTTAACCTCCCGCAGAGGGGTGGCTCCAGTCCTGTATCCTGTCCTCTTCTTTCTGTTGCCCTGCCTGGTTAGGCAGGGATCTTTTTTGTCCTTTTATGTGTTTGAGCACTTCTACTAGTGTTCTGCACATGCTCTGTGAGTGTTTTTCTATTTAGAGATGTATTCTTAATGCATCTGTGGAGAGAAATGAGCTCTCTGTTCTCCTCCTCCTCTGCCATCTTGTCAGTCTCCTGTTGATTAATTAAAAGTCTCCTGTTGATTGATTAAAAGTCATTTTCACTGTATTTAAATTATATTTAAATGTCTCTTGAGTTGGAGTTTATTCCCTATGTTCCTTTTTTCATGTGCTGGTAAATGTCAATCATATCCTCTACGGATTCTTACCAGGAAGTACTCCTCTACTAAGTTGACCCCCAGGATTCATATGTTTTATGACGTTTTTCCAGACTCACCCCGTGTATCATGGACTCAGACTCTAAACACTTTGAATAACTTTGACTTTACTGTTTCTTCTACAAGGCAGAGTTCTCCTTGCAAGTAGAAAATGAACCAGCACCAAAACCAGAACATGGGCCAGATAAGTGCCCAGGGAATATAATGGGATAAATGCCCAAGATGGACTCTACTCAGTTTCCCAATTAATAGTAACAACATTAATCCCTACATTTATTACCTAGTGAGGCCTTGAGTTTCTTTGACTAGAAGCCAATAATTTACCTTTGTCCTTTTCTTTTTGAAATACTGAAAAATGAACATGAATATGTATAATATCAAAGATTCATTTTGACTCTTTCCTTCCTTTCCTAAGATGATTGCCTTTAAATAATTTTTAGATTGAACAGTTTCATGTAGCTTTGTATTACTGTGTGATAGCATTTTTAAGTCAAGAAGTCACTTAACCAGTTTTGAAATACTATTCTGTTAAAACCTTGTATTTTAAAAATAAATGATCATATTTGTCATATGCAGATAGGAAAGCCAAAACTGCCTATAATGAATTGAGTATGATAATAAACTAGTGATTCTTTTTTTTTTTTAAACTAGTGATTCTTCCTGTTCATAACGAGCATTTCTTATAAAACAGTTGTGATAAGAAAAGTCTATTTTGGATATTTCTGTGATAAATAAGACTCCCCATAGGACATCAGACACATTCGGACTGGCATTCCTATCAAGATATAACCTTTAAAAGTCATGTATCAAAGGTGTAAAGGGGCAAGAACTGTTAGACTGAAGAACTCCAAGAACTTCTTTTCCTCCCCGCTAAAATGGGATCCTCAAAATCTGAGAGTACTCAAATAATGATAAAGAAATAGTTTTGTTTTGATACCCTTGAATTGTGTTCTACCTTGTAATTTATAAACCATTAATAATATATAAAGTAAACCTAAGCTTTCTTTGTATGTGTATGTGTATTCACACTCCTTTTTAGTATTTAACACAGTAAGGATTGTGAATTGCCTACACAATTGCTTTATGACTTAAAGTACAGATAGTGATGGCTTCTTGTTTTGCAAATTGAAAGGAATGTAATGCATTTCAAGTGATTGAATTCCAAGGTAGAATCTTTTCCCAAAAGCTGGTGATATGAAAAAGAGGACAAAATGATATAATATTTATTTCCAGTAATATAAAAAGTACAGAAATATATACAAACATATATAAGGATAATTAATAGAAGAAAATGATGACTTTACCATGTGTCCAAGATCTTATTTGACACATTGTGGTGGTTTAATTGCTAAGTCATGTCCGACTCTTCTGACCCCATGGACTGTAGTCCACTAGGCTCCTCTGTCCATGAGATTTTCCAGGCAAGTATACTGCAGTAGGTTGCCATTTTCTTTTCCAGGGGACCTTCCTGTCCCAGAGATCAAACCTGGGTCTCCTGTATTGGAGGCAGATTCTTTACCAGAAAAGCCAAAAGTGGGTTTGAGCATGCCAAAGTCGTTGGTGGTGGTTTAGTCACTAAGTTGTGTCTGATGGACTCCATGGACTGTAGTCTGCCAGATTTCTCTGTGCATAGGATTTTTAAAGCAAGGATACTGGAGTGGGTTGACTGACGTTTCCTTCTCTAGGGGACCTTCCCAACCTAGGGGTTGAACTCAGGTCTCCTGTATTGCAGGTGAATTCTTTACTGACTGCACAGCCAATAATGATTATCTTAAATTATAATCCAAATATTACGAAAAAATAGAATATGCATGTTGTTTGATTTGATTTATTTTAATATTTGGAAACTATAATTGAATACAGTACAGAATTATATTTTACTTTTTATTAAGCAGTTTGGAATTTTATGTTTAATTACCTAAGGTTAATCCATCAGAGATAGCATGTCATTGTCTTACGGTGAGGGAAATAAATTTATGTAAGATGTGATCATGAATAGGAAGAGATGGTGTTTTGCAGTATATATTTTTTCAAAGGGGCAAGCTTCCTCCATGTTGCAAATGGAATTTGAGGAAGGGAAAAATCAGAAAATTAAACTGTATTATCAGATAAAATTTTGAACTCATGTGGTTAGGTTATCTTTGAGGTATAACTGAATAACCAATTCATCTCAGATGTAGCCAGCAGGAGAAAGCATTTCCATTTATGTGGCAAATAAAAAATGTAGAAGGAGTAATAATGGCTTGATTCATCTCAATTTAGATATTACCATAAAGACAAATGCATTTCATTTCCTGGAAATTGAGAGTGAATATTACTAACACATATAGTTAAATGAAGAATATCTGTTTAAGAAAAATATTTGTGGTCCTAGTTAAAAAATCAAGGTGATTCTCTTCCATCAGCTAAAATAATGTGAGGCAAGGTTTACCTCAAACACGACTATTGCTGTTTTCCGTGTTTTCTTCCCTGTTTCTCAAGAGTAACTTTTCCTCTTGGACACCAATGAATAAACATACATCAGGATACTGTGATTTAGGTGCTAGATATTTTTAAGAATAAAACAAATACAACAGAAGAGAACCTAGTAAAAATACCTAATAGAAGAGCAAAATTTGCTAACTAATATCATTTCTAGAACAAGATATATAATTAAAGCTATCTCAAAAATATTCAGATAGATCATAAATCTATCAGTAACTTTTGCAGTTAGTCAAAATGAACTCACCGTATGAAAATTTGTTCCTTCTTTACATGCCAGCTAGAAAAACCTGAAAGCCTGTTTTGAGACAAATCTTCTGCCAGAAGTGGTCTTCTATTCTCTGTGAATAGGAATGAATCTCCTGTGGGATTTAAGTTAGGGAATATACTTCACAATCCTAATATCTATTTGAAATATGTAATATACTTAATCCCTATCAACATGTATGTTTAATCTCTGTGATTTTAGCCACTGTCTTGCATTGACACATAATGCAGTATTATCATATCACTGAAACAATAGCCCTAATATAGATTTGGGGAAAATTTACTTACCTGTACTTTTCAAAGAATAAAAAGGACGTGTCTCAATGACAATTTATAGGTTAATTTATCATTTAAAAACAAGACCTATGATCAGCATTTATCCAGAAAAGTTTGGTTTCTTGCACAGGTGCATGATTCATAAGTCATATATGGCCAGCTATGTGGTTGCAAATTTCTTGTATTGATTAAGGCAGGACTAATGCTTTTATTATACTCTCCATAATAGTACGATTAGAGAATGCATATCAGCTGAAATAATTTATTTGATTCCTATTGAGACTTAAAAGTATCATTGTAAACCTTTAAATGAAGAAGCCTATAGCAGCAAGATAATTCATAATTTAAAATTACTAGAGTTTAAAGCTTATGAATAGGAAGAATCAATCATTATGGGGAAAAATCTATCTTTGTAAGAAACAGCTTCCCTGGTGGCTCAGATAGTAAACAATTTGCCTGCAATGCAGGAGACCCAGTTTTGACTCCAGGGTTGGGAAATCCCCAGAGAAGGAAATGGAAACCGACTCCAGTATTCTTGCCTTGAAAAATCCATAGACAAAGGAAAGGAAAAACTCTCTCTTTAAGAAAAGAGATAACATTGTTAGCATATTGTGCAGATTTCCTTTGCTATCCCAGAGTAGACCATTCCTATGAAATGTCACATAAGCTAAAATGGAATAAAGGGAAGAAACAATTATTTTAGGGCACATCTTACCAACGAATGCACAGAATAAACTGGGATAAAGCACAGATGCTTAGGAGAAAAATTTCAATGCTGTGATGGCCTGATGCTGAGTGTATTTTCAGGGAAGGAGCTTGGTGGAGCCACTCTGAGATGTGTGTTGCCTCTGTAACAGCTCACTGCAAAACAGATGCTGAATGCTGGTTTTACTTTTCAGAAAATTGAAAACCTCTTTTTTTTTTTACTTAGCATAAACAGATGTAAAGTCAACTTTTGATAAGCAGGAGATACTGTGTAAGTATGGAACTCTTACCCCTTTACTTTTGTCATGCCTGTGATGGCCCCCTTGTAAATGAAACAATTGCATTGCCCAGTATTATCATATCACTGAAACAATAGCCCTAATATAGATTTGGGGAAAATTTACTTACCTGTACTTTTCAAAGAATAAAAAGGACGTGTCTCAATGACAATTTATAGGTTAATTTATCATTTAAAAACAAGACCTATGATCAGCATTTATCCAGAAAAGTTTGGTTTCTTGCACAGGTGCATGATTCATAAGTCATATATGGCCAGCTATGTGGTTGCAAATTTCTTGTATTGATTAAGGCAGGACTAATGCTTTTATTATACTCTCCATAATAGTACGATTAGAGAATGCATATCAGCTGAAATAATTTATTTGATTCCTATTGAGACTTAAAAGTATCATTGTAAACCTTTAAATGAAGAAGCCTATAGCAGCAAGATAATTCATAATTTAAAATTACTAGAGTTTAAAGCTTATGAATAGGAAGAATCAATCATTATGGGGAAAAATCTATCTTTGTAAGAAACAGCTTCCCTGGTGGCTCAGATAGTAAACAATTTGCCTGCAATGCAGGAGACCCAGTTTTGACTCCAGGGTTGGGAAATCCCCAGAGAAGGAAATGGAAACCGACTCCAGTATTCTTGCCTTGAAAAATCCATAGACAAAGGAAAGGAAAAACTCTCTCTTTAAGAAAAGAGATAACATTGTTAGCATATTGTGCAGATTTCCTTTGCTATCCCAGAGTAGACCATTCCTATGAAATGTCACATAAGCTAAAATGGAATAAAGGGAAGAAACAATTATTTTAGGGCACATCTTACCAACGAATGCACAGAATAAACTGGGATAAAGCACAGATGCTTAGGAGAAAAATTTCAATGCTGTGATGGCCTGATGCTGAGTGTATTTTCAGGGAAGGAGCTTGGTGGAGCCACTCTGAGATGTGTGTTGCCTCTGTAACAGCTCACTGCAAAACAGATGCTGAATGCTGGTTTTACTTTTCAGAAAATTGAAAAACCTCTTTTTTTTTTTTTACTTAGCATAAACAGATGTAAAGTCAACTTTTGATAAGCAGGAGATACTGTGTAAGTATGGAACTCTTACCCCTTTACTTTTGTCAGGCTGCAGCCTCAGTGGAATGAGTAGAAGGATGATATCCATTTAGGTGTGTAGGTATGTACTTATCTATATAAGGATGCATACACACCTGCATGAACATGTCGTTTCCAAGTATAAACATTAATGTCTATAAGGTTTACCCAGTTGCTATCATTCCTCAGACCAAGCCTCTAAAAATGGTAGAGGAAAATAGAAGAAAATTTTCTTGGTTGAGTCTAACCAGATTCTCCAAACTCTGGGTTGGTAACAGATACTGGAAATTTTAGATATGCCTCTGTTTGCAGTGACAGGAGAAAAAAACAATTTTAAGATTAAGCTTGTGGTTTAAACTTGGACCAGCCATCTTCGGGTTAAGAACAACCCTGAGTTTTGACATTATAGTAGATGTTGCAGATAAGCAAGATAGGCTTTCCTCTCAAGAAACTCATATTCCCTATTCATGTTTAACAACAGTAAGGTTTCCTGGAATAATAATCTACTTTTCTAATTCCAGAAGATAGTTTAAAATTTCCTTTGGAAACTGCTTTCATTAGTAGTATCACACTTCTGAGTAGGAATGACCTTTCCTTTTCACATTTCTAAGTATAGCTCTTATTTGCTGAAACAACAAATGTATTGGATTCGCTGAGCCACAAGGGGTGATTAAAGAATGTGTGGACTAAGTTGGTCCAATTTGAGTAAAGAAGATCTTTTATTATCAAAGAGGTACAAATTCCATCTTCCCTTTTGGGACAGAATAATCTGTCTCTTTAAGTTGTAGCATATTGTGCAGATTTCCTTTGCTATCCCAGAGTAGACCATTCCTATGAAATGTCACATAAGCTAAAATGGAATAAAGGGAAGAAACAATTATTTTAGGGCACATCTTACCAACGAATGCACAGAATAAACTGGGATAAAGCACAGATGCTTAGGAGAAAAATTTCAATGCTGTGATGGCCTGATGCTGAGTGTATTTTCAGGGAAGGAGCTTGGTGGAGCCACTCTGAGATGTGTGTTGCCTCTGTAACAGCTCACTGCAAAACAGATGCTGAATGCTGGTTTTACTTTTCAGAAAATTGAAAAACCTCTTTTTTTTTTTTTACTTAGCATAAACAGATGTAAAGTCAACTTTTGATAAGCAGGAGATACTGTGTAAGTATGGAACTCTTACCCCTTTACTTTTTGTCAGGCTGCAGCCTCAGTGGAATGAGTAGAAGGATGATATCCATTTAGGTGTGTAGGTATGTACTTATCTATATAAGGATGCATACACACCTGCATGAACATGTCGTTTCCAAGTATAAACATTAATGTCTATAAGGTTTACCCAGTTGCTATCATTCCTCAGACCAAGCCTCTAAAAATGGTAGAGGAAAATAGAAGAAAATTTTCTTGGTTGAGTCTAACCAGATTCTCCAAACTCTGGGTTGGTAACAGATACTGGAAATTTTAGATATGCCTCTGTTTGCAGTGACAGGAGAAAAAAACAATTTTAAGATTAAGCTTGTGGTTTAAACTTGGACCAGCCATCTTCGGGTTAAGAACAACCCTGAGTTTTGACATTATAGTAGATGTTGCAGATAAGCAAGATAGGCTTTCCTCTCAAGAAACTCATATTCCCTATTCATGTTTAACAACAGTAAGGTTTCCTGGAATAATAATCTACTTTTCTAATTCCAGAAGATAGTTTAAAATTTCCTTTGGAAACTGCTTTCATTAGTAGTATCACACTTCTGAGTAGGAATGACCTTTCCTTTTCACATTTCTAAGTATAGCTCTTATTTGCTGAAACAACAAATGTATTGGATTCGCTGAGCCACAAGGGGTGATTAAAGAATGTGTGGACTAAGTTGGTCCAATTTGAGTAAAGAAGATCTTTTATTATCAAAGAGGTACAAATTCCATCTTCCCTTTGGGACTTGTTGGCATAAGGCTGTGAAATTCAAACTATCTTGGCTGTGAAGCAGGGCTCAGACCTCCTGAGAAGTCAGAAAGAAGCCAGCTTCAAGTCTATAGAGCTGATAATGGCTTTGATTTAAAAATATCAACCTTACTTTGAAGTATTCATTTCATGAACAGACAGATTTTCAGTAGATGGGTTTCTTTGGTGTATGTCTAAAAAAATGTGGACAGAATTTTTTCAGATCCAGGACTGCAGAAGTTAAACATAGAAAATAAGCAATTGAGTCATTCCACCAATGGTAAAAAGTGGGGACTTGGATCAGTGAGGGAATATATATAACAAGCTGAAATTTAGATAGAAAGCACTATCGAAAAGGCAATGTCTAATGATAATTTTGAGGTTCCTGATCTGAAAACATCAATACATAACTTAGCTAGTGGTCACAATAACAAGACTTCCGACTACCACTGGTACTAAAATATAAAACAAGTAGGGCTTCCCTGGTGGTCCAGTGGGTAGAGAGTCTGACTTGCAGTGCAAGAGGCACCAGTTCGATCCCTGGCACAGGAAGATCCCACATGCTGCGGAGTGGCTGGACCTGTGTGTCCAATTGCGAGCCAACTCTCTGGAGCGCATGCACCCAGAGCCGATACTCTGCAACGAGAGAGGCCACTGGGATGGGAGGCCCACATAGGTCAAAGAATTAAGGTGGATGAAAATAAATAAATGAAGGACTAATAAAAGAGGCCAAAATTTAAAAAATAAAATAAAATAAAACAAGTAATAATAGTAGGCTATAAAGAGAAAAAGAACTAGAACACATGCAAGAGGATCTACTAGAGAGCAAAATACATTACTGCAATATATTTCAATATCAGTGATACGAGAGAAATTTTAAAAAAGGTTATAAAATGTCAAATTAGGAAACAGTATTATGGAAAACAGTATTATGGAAAACATTGAGATAAATAGCATATGAGTAAGAATAATTTGGCCCTCCAGTTTTCTAGATTCATGACTAAGGTTTCCCTTCTAATGAAAGAAAAATAGGAGGAATATATGAGCTTAATAACATGTATGCCTCCTGTATACATAGGAGGTACCCAGCAAAACTGAATAACTCTTCAAAATGGCCCAAGACTGTACCGTAAAAGTCATCTCCAACTAAACACAAAAGAAAGCTGTTGGAAATGGGACAAAGTCCGATTAAGCGAGGTTACCAGGAAAAGCACAACAACAGCAGTTTGGTTATTATCAGCTTTAGGTCAGGTGTTTTCCCCAATTGATAAGATTTTCTAGAGTTTTATTCATTTTTCTCTGCCTGGCATAGAGAGGGAGAAACCCTTGAAAACTGAGCTTTCCTTTATAGTGTAAATGTCTCATAAAAGAATAATGTTCACTCTGTTTTCAAAAGTTTTCTTGTGTTAGCCTTTTTTTTCCCCAATAACTTCAAAAGAATTCTTTTTTATGCTAAAAAGTCACTTTGGGAGGTAGCATATTCTGCTCCCCTTCAATCCTGTTCTGAAACTTCTAAAAAATTACACAGTCCAGAAGCTGAGTTGGTAGATTTTTCCATTACTTCACTGAATAAGTCTATTAGTCCTGAGAAGAGAGCATTTCAATTAAACATTTGAGTCTCATTTCAGAAGGTGGTGATGCAAGTTGGATCTCAAAGCTAGGCCTGAATGGTATAAGCAATAAAATACTCTTTTTTTTTAAATTGGAACATAATTGATTTGCAATGTCATATCAATTTTAGGTATAAAGCAAAGTTAATCAGTCATCGATATACATATGCCACGATTTTTTAGATTATTTTCCCATATAATTTAAGTATTACATAGAGTTCCCTTTGCTTTACAGTAGATCTTTATTAGTTCTCTAATTGATATACAGTAGTATGTATATTCCAATCTCAGTCGTCCAGTTTGTCCCTTCTGTTCCTTACTGCCTAGTAACCATAAGTTTATTTTCTACAACTCCAAGTCTGTTTTGTAGATAAGTGCATTTGTACCCCTTTTTTAGACTTGGCATATAAGCGATATCATATGGTATTTATCTTTCTCTGCCTGGCTTACTTCACTCAGCCTAACAATCTCTCTGTTCATCCATGTTGATGAAAATTTTATTTTTTTAATGGATGAGTAATACTCCATGTTCTTTATCCATTCCTCTGCTTATGGACATTTAGGTAATTTCCATACCCTGGGTACTGTAAATAGTACTGCAAAGAACATTGGAATACACATGTCATGTTCAATTATGGTTTCCTCTTGATAGATGCCTAAGAGTGGAATTGCTGGACCATATGCTAGCTCTATTTTTAGTTTCTTAAGGAACCTACATACTGTTCTCCGTAGTGGCTGTACCATTTACATTCCCACTGACAGTTTAGGAGGGTTCCCTTTTCTCCAACATCCTCTTAAGCATTTGAATCTTTGTAGATTTTTTGATGATTGTCATTCTGACTGTGAGTTGATATGGTATTGATTTATATTTCTCTAATAACTAGCTGTGTTGAGCATTTTTTCATGTGCTTTTTAGCCATTTGAATGCCATCTTTGACAAAATATCTGTTTTTATATCTTCTTCTCATTTTTTGATTGGGTTGTTTGTTTTGAAACTTAGCTGCATGTGCAGTGTGTGTATTTTGGAGTTTAATCCCTTGTCAGTTACTTTGCAAATATTTTCTCCCATTTTGAAGACTGCCTTTTCATTTTGTTTATGGTTTCCTTTGCAGTGAAAAAGCTTTTCAGTTTAATTAGGCTCCATTTGTTTATTTTTGTTTTAATTTTCATTACTCTAGGAAGCATATTAAAAAAAGATCTAGCTGTGTTTTATGTCACACAGTGTTCTGCCTATGTTTTCCTCTAAGACTCTCTTAGTATCCACCCTTATATTTGGGTCCTTAGTCCATCTTGAGCTTATTTTGGGGTATTGTGTTAGGAAGATTTCTCATTTGGTTTGTTTCATATAGAAGGCCATTTTTCCCAGCCCCACTTATCGAAGAGAATGTCTTTCTCCATAGTATATTCTTTTTTTGTTCCTTTTCTCCATCATGCCTCTTTTGTTTTTATATTTATTTTCATCCATCTTTTATTCTTTGGCATGTGTGGGCCTCGAACTGCAATGGACTCTCTCATCACAGAGCACCAGCTCTGGACACATGCACTCTAGAGTGCTGGCTCGTAATTGGACACACCGATCCAGCTGATCCACAGCTCATGGAATCTTCCCAGGCCAGGGATCGAACCAGTGTCCCTTGCACTGCAAGGTGAACTCTTTAACCACTGGACCACCAAGAAAGTCTTCCATTGTATATTCTTGCCTCCTTTTGTCATAGATTAGGTGACTGTAGGTGTGTGGGTTTATCACTAGACTTTCTATCCTGTCCCATTGACTTTTTTGATTTCTTCCTTGATTTCCCCAGTGAGTCATTGGTTATTTTTTTCCCTTTATTTTAAAGATTTTATAGAGTTTTGTTGTTCACGAACAGGTATGTTCCCATATCATTCATATGCATATCCCTGGACCCTCCACCAACCCAGTTCCCCCCTTCCCATCCCTCCAGACCATCGCCCCAAGTGGTTGTAGGTACTCCTATTCCTCTAGCACAATGACAATAGCTATCTATTCCACACATGACACTATAGGCTTCCATGATCCTCCCTCCATGCCTCCCTCCCACTGTTCGGTCCCCACAATGACTTTATGTCTATTCTCTGTTTTTTCATAAGTTCACTGCATGTGTTATCAAGACCGTCCTACTAGATTCCATATGTATAATTTAGTATTCTATACCCTTGTTCTTTTCCTTTGCAGTGAAAAAGCTTTTCAGTTTAATTAGGCTCCATTTGTTTATTTTTGTTTTAATTTTCATTACTCTAGGAAGCATATTAAAAAAAGATCTAGCTGTGTTTTATGTCACACAGTGTTCTGCCTATGTTTTCCTCTAAGACTCTCTTAGTATCCACCCTTATATTTGGGTCCTTAGTCCATCTTGAGCTTATTTTGGGGTATTGTGTTAGGAAGATTTCTCATTTGGTTTGTTTCATATAGAAGGCCATTTTTCCCAGCCCCACTTATCGAAGAGAATGTCTTTCTCCATAGTATATTCTTTTTTTGTTCCTTTTCTCCATCATGCCTCTTTTGTTTTTATATTTATTTTCATCCATCTTTTATTCTTTGGCATGTGTGGGCCTCGAACTGCAATGGACTCTCTCATCACAGAGCACCAGCTCTGGACACATGCACTCTAGAGTGCTGGCTCGTAATTGGACACACCGATCCAGCTGATCCACAGCTCATGGAATCTTCCCAGGCCAGGGATCGAACCAGTGTCCCTTGCACTGCAAGGTGAACTCTTTAACCACTGGACCACCAAGAAAGTCTTCCATTGTATATTCTTGCCTCCTTTTGTCATAGATTAGGTGACTGTAGGTGTGTGGGTTTATCACTAGACTTTCTATCCTGTCCCATTGACTTTTTTGATTTCTTCCTTGATTTCCCCAGTGAGTCATTGGTTATTTTTTTCCCTTTATTTTAAAGATTTTATAGAGTTTTGTTGTTCACGAACAGGTATGTTCCCATATCATTCATATGCATATCCCTGGACCCTCCACCAACCCAGTTCCCCCCTTCCCATCCCTCCAGACCATCGCCCCAAGTGGTTGTAGGTACTCCTATTCCTCTAGCACAATGACAATAGCTATCTATTCCACACATGACAGTATAGGTTTCCCTGTTACTCCCTCCATGCCTCCCTCCCACTGTTCGGTCCCCACAATGACTTTATGTCTATTCTCTGTTTTTTCATAAGTTCACTGCATGTGTTATCAAGACCGTCCTACTAGATCCCATATGTATAAGTTAGTATACTATACTTGTCTTTCTCTTTTTGACTTACTTCACTTTTTATGATAGGTTCTAGAGCCAGCCACCTCATTAGGAATGAGTCTTCTGCATTTCTTTTAACAGCTGAGTAGTATTCTATTGTATATATGTACCAGGGCTTCTGGATCCATTCATTTGTTGATGGACATCTAGGTTACTTCCACGTTCTGGCTATTGTATAGAGAGCTGCAATGAACATTGGGGTACAGGTGCCTCTTTCATTTTTGATTTCATCAGGATATAGGCCTACTAGTGGGATTGCTGGGTCATAGGGTGCTTCTAATTTTAGTTTTTTAAGGAATCTCCAAATTGTCTTCCATAGAGATTCTATAAATTTACATTCCAACCAGCAATGCAAGAGGGTTCCCTTTTCTCCGCACCCTCTCCAGCATTTGTTGTCTGTCGATTGTTGATGATGGCCATTCTGACAGGTGTGAGGTGGTATCTCATTGTGGTTTTAATTTGCATTTCTCTAATAATAAGCGAGGTTGAGCGTCATTTCATGTGTTTTTGGGCCATCTGTATGTCTTCTTTGGAGAGGCGTCTCTTCAGATCTTTTTCCCATTTTTTGATTGGGCTGCTCGTTTTCCCTGTGCTGAGTTGTCTGAGTTGCTTGTAGATTTTGGAGATTAATTCTTTGTCTGTTGTTTCATTTGCTAAGATTTTCTCCCACTCTGTGGACTGTCTGTTCAGCTTTTTGGTGATTCCTTTAGCTGTACAAAAGCTTTTAAGTTTCATGAGGTCCCACGTGTTGACTTTTCTTTTCAGTTCCACTATTTTAGTAGGTGGGTCAGAGAAGATCTTGCTTTGATTGATGTCCTTGAGGGTTTTGCCTATATTCTCCTCTAAGAGTTTGATGGTTTCTGGTCTTCCATTTAGGTCTTTAATCCATTTTGAGTTGATCTTAGTGTATGGTGTCAGGGAAGGTTCCAACTTCATTTTTTTGCATGTAGCTGTCCAGTGTTCCCAGCACCATTTGTTGAAGAGACTGTCTTTGTCCCATTTTATAGTTTCACCTCCTTTGTCAAAAATAAGGTACCCATAGGTGCGTGTGTTGATCTCTGGGTTCTCTATCTTGTTCCATTTTATAGGTTTCACGCTGCCTTTGTAGTACCCCTAATTAGGAATGAGTCTTCTGCATTTCTTTTAACAGCTGAGTAGTATTCTATTGTATATATGTACCAGGGCTTCTGGATCCATTCATTTGTTGATGGACATCTAGGTTACTTCCACGTTCTGGCTATTGTATAGAGAGCTGCAATGAACATTGGGGTACAGGTGCCTCTTTCATTTTTGATTTCATCAGGATATAGGCCTACTAGTGGGATTGCTGGGTCATAGGGTGCTTCTAATTTTAGTTTTTTAAGGAATCTCCAAATTGTCTTCCATAGAGATTCTATAAATTTACATTCCAACCAGCAATGCAAGAGGGTTCCCTTTTCTCCGCACCCTCTCCAGCATTTGTTGTCTGTCGATTGTTGATGATGGCCATTCTGACAGGTGTGAGGTGGTATCTCATTGTGGTTTTAATTTGCATTTCTCTAATAATAAGCGAGGTTGAGCGTCATTTCATGTGTTTTTGGGCCATCTGTATGTCTTCTTTGGAGAGGCGTCTCTTCAGATCTTTTTCCCATTTTTGGATTGGGCTGCTCGTTTTCCCTGTGCTGAGTTGACTGAGTTGCTTGTAGATTTTGGAGATTAATTCTTTGTCTGTTTTTTCATTTGCTAAGATTTTCTCCCACTCTGTGGACTGTCTGTTCAGCTTTTTGGTGATTCCTTTAGCTGTACAAAAGCTTTTAAGTTTCATGAGGTCCCACGTGTTGACTTTTCTTTTCAGTTCCACTATTTTAGTAGGTGGGTCAGAGAAGATCTTGCTTTGATTGATGTCCTTGAGGGTTTTGCCTATATTCTCCTCTAAGAGTTTGATGGTTTCTGGTCTTCCATTTAGGTCTTTAATCCATTTTGAGTTGATCTTAGTGTATGGTGTCAGGGAAGGTTCCAACTTCATTTTTTTGCATGTAGCTGTCCAGTGTTCCCAGCACCATTTGTTGAAGAGACTGTCTTTGTCCCATTTTATAGTTTCACCTCCTTTGTCAAAAATAAGGTACCCATAGGTGCGTGTGTTGATCTCTGGGTTCTCTATCTTGTTCCATTGGTCTATAGTTCTGTTTTTGTGCCAGTACCATACTGTCTTGAGGACTGTTGCTTTGTAGTAGAGTCTGAAGATAGGGAAGCTGATCCCTCCAACTCCGTTTTTCTTTCTCATGATTGCTTTGGCTATTCGAGGTCTTTTGTGTTTCCATATGAACTGTGTGATTCTTTTGTCTAGTTCTGTGAAGAATGTCAATGGTAGTTGGATAGGTATTGCATTGAATCTGTAGATGACATTTGGTAGTATGGTCATTTTCACAATATTGATTCTTCCGACCCAGGGACATGGAATATTTCTCCATCTGTTTAAGTCTTCTTTAATTTCTCTCATGAGTGTCTTGTAATTTTCTGTGTACAATTTTTTTGTTTCTTTGGGTAGGTTTAATCCTAGATATTTAATTCTTTTGGTTGCAATGGTGAAGGGGATTGCCTCTTTGATTTTGTTTTCTGATTTTTCATTGTTTGTGTATAGGAATGCCAGTGATTTCTGTGTGTTGACTTTGCATCCTGTGACTTTGCTGAATTCGTTGATCAGCTCTAGTACCTTTGTAATAGAGTCTTTGGGATTTTCTCTGCATAATATCATGTCGTCTGCAAAAAGAGAGCTTGACCTCTTCCTTTCCAATCTGGATTCCTTTGATTTCTTTCTCTTCTCTTATTGCCGTTGCTAGAACTTACAGGACTATGTTCAATAGTAGTGGTGAAAGTGGTCACCCCTGCCTTGTTCCTGATCTTAGAGGGAATGCTTTCAGTTTTTCACCGTTAAGGATAACGTTCGCTGTGGGCTTCTCATATATGGCTTTTACTGTGTTGAGACAGATTCCTTCTATGCCCATTTTCTGAAGAGTTTTTAACATAAATGAGTATCGTACTTTGTTGAAGGCTTTTTCTGCATCTATTGAGATGATCATGTGATTTGTCTCTCAGTTTGTTGATATGGTGTATCACATGGATTGATTTGCGGATGTTGAAGAAGCCTTGCATGCCTGGGATGAACCTGACTTGATCATGATGTATGAGTTTTTTGATGTGTCGTTGAGTTCGTTTGCTAGGATTTTGTTGAGAATCTTGGCATCTAAGTTCATCTGAGAAATTGGTCTGTAATTTTCCTTTATTGTGTTGTCTTTGCCTGGTTTTGGTATCAGGGTGATGGTGGCCTCGTAGAATGTGTTTGGGAGTTTTCCTTCCTGTGCAATTTTTTTGAAAGAGTTTTAGAAGGGCAGGCATTAGCTCTTCTTTAAATGTTTGGTAGAATTCGGCAGTGAATCTGTAGATGACATTTGGTAGTATGGTCATTTTCACAATATTGATTCTTCCGACCCAGGGACATGGAATATTTCTCCATCTGTTTAAGTCTTCTTTAATTTCTCTCATGAGTGTCTTGTAATTTTCTGTGTACAATTTTTTTGTTTCTTTGGGTAGGTTTAATCCTAGATATTTAATTCTTTTGGTTGCAATGGTGAAGGGGATTGCCTCTTTGATTTTGTTTTCTGATTTTTCATTGTTTGTGTATAGGAATGCCAGTGATTTCTGTGTGTTGACTTTGCATCCTGTGACTTTGCTGAATTCGTTGATCAGCTCTAGTACCTTTGTAATAGAGTCTTTGGGATTTTCTCTGCATAATATCATGTCGTCTGCAAAAAGAGAGCTTGACCTCTTCCTTTCCAATCTGGATTCCTTTGATTTCTTTCTCTTCTCTTATTGCCGTTGCTAGAACTTACAGGACTATGTTCAATAGTAGTGGTGAAAGTGGTCACCCCTGCCTTGTTCCTGATCTTAGAGGGAATGCTTTCAGTTTTTCACCGTTAAGGATAACGTTCGCTGTGGGCTTCTCATATATGGCTTTTACTGTGTTGAGACAGATTCCTTCTATGCCCATTTTCTGAAGAGTTTTTAACATAAATGAGTATCGTACTTTGTTGAAGGCTTTTTCTGCATCTATTGAGATGATCATGTGATTTGTCTCTCAGTTTGTTGATATGGTGTATCACATGGATTGATTTGCGGATGTTGAAGAAGCCTTGCATGCCTGGGATGAACCTGACTTGATCATGATGTATGAGTTTTTTGATGTGTCGTTGAGTTCGTTTGCTAGGATTTTGTTGAGAATCTTGGCATCTAAGTTCATCTGAGAAATTGGTCTGTAATTTTCCTTTATTGTGTTGTCTTTGCCTGGTTTTGGTATCAGGGTGATGGTGGCCTCGTAGAATGTGTTTGGGAGTTTTCCTTCCTGTGCAATTTTTTTGAAAGAGTTTTAGAAGGGCAGGCATTAGCTCTTCTTTAAATGTTTGGTAGAATTCGGCAGTGAAGCCATCTGGCCCTGGGCTTTTATTTTTCGGTAGATTTTTAATCACAGATTCGATTTCTGAGCTTGTGATCGGGTTTTTCAAAGTTTCTGTTTCTTCCTGGCTCAGTCTTGGGAGATTAATCTTCTCTAAGAAACCGTCCATTTCTTCCAGGCTGTCCAGTTTGTTGCCATAGAGTTGCTCATAGTAGTCTCTTAGAATCCTTTGGATTTCTGCATGATCTGTTGTAATCGCTCCTTTTTCGTTTTTTATTTTGGTGATCTGGTTCTTCTCTCTCTTTCTCTTGATGAGTCTGGCCAGTGGCTTGTGGATTTTGTTTACCTTTTTGAAGAACTATCTTTTTGTTTTATTTATCTTTACTATTGTTTCTTTCTCATTTATTTCTGCTCTGATCCTTATGATTTCTCTTCTGCTGCTGGCTTTCGGGTGTTTTTGTTCTTCTTTCTCCAACTGTTTTAAGTGGAGGGTTAGGTTGTCTGTTTGAGATTTTCCTAGTTTCTTGAGGTGGGATTGTATTGCCATAAATTTCCCTCTTAGAACTGCTGTTGCAGTATCCCATATGTTTTGCACTGTCGTGTGTTCATTGTCATTTTCTTCTAGGAATTGTTTAATTTCTCCTGTGATTTCCTCAATGATCAGTTGGTTTTTTAGGTATGTGTTGTTCAATCTCCATGTGTTTGTGTTTTTAGGTTTTTTTTTTTTTCTGGTAGTTGATCTCTATTCTCATTGCATTGTGGTCCGAGAAGATGGTTGATATAATTTCAGTTTTCTTGAAGTGACTGAGGTTTGATTTGTGGCCCAAGATGTGGTTTATCCTGGAGAATGTTCCATGAGCACTTGAGAAGAAACTGTATTCTTCTGCTTTTGGATGGAACGTCCTAAAGATATCGATGAGGTCCATCTTTTCTAGTATGGCATTTAAGGCTTGTGTTTCTTTATTAATTTTCTGTTCGGGTGATCTGTCCATTGGTGTGAGAGGAGTGTTAAAGACTCCTACTATTATTGTGTTATTGTTGATTTCTTCTTTTATGTTTGAAAGTACCTGTCTTATGTATTGAGGTGCCCCTGTGTTGGGTGCATAGATATTCATGACTGTTATGTCTTCCTCTTGGATAGATCGCTTAATCATGATGTAGTGACCTGCTTTGTGTCTTAGAATCTTCTTTACTTTAAAATCTATTTTGTCTGATATTAGGATTGCTACTCCAGCTTTCTTTTGATTTCCATTTGCATGGAATATCTTTTTCCAGCCTCTCACTTTCAGTCTATGGGTGTCTCTAGGTCTGAAGTGGGTCTCTTGTAAACAGCATATATATGGGTCTTGCTTCTGGATCCATTCAGCCAGCCTGTGTCATTTGGTTGGAGCATTTAGTCCATTTACATTCAAAGCAATTATTGATATGAATGTTCCTATTGTCATCTTCTTAGAAGTTTGGGGTTTGATTTGTAAAGCTTCTCCTACTCTATTTATTGGCTATATCAGGCCCTTTAACACTTGCTGTAGGGCTGGTTTTGTGGTACAGAATTCTTTTAGTTTTTGCTTGTCTGTGAAACTTTTGACTTCACCATCGATTCTGAATGAGATTTTTGCTCGGTAGAGAATTCTTGGTTGGAGGTTATTCTCTTTTAGCCGTTTAAATGTGTCTTGCCATTCTCTTCTGGCCTGGAGGGTTTCTGTTGAGAGATCCGCCGTTAAACGTATAGGATTTCCTTTATATGTTATTTGTTGTTTGCTCCTAGCTGCTTTTAGTAATCTGTCTTTATATTTAGTCTGTGTTAGTTTGATTAGAACGTGCCTTGGTGTGTTTCTTCTGGGGTTTCTCCTGTATGGAAGTCTTTTTGCTTCTTGGACTTGGTTGACTATTTCCTTTCCCATGCTGGGGAAGTTTTCCACTATAACCTCTTCAAGAATTTTTTCGTATCCTTTCTTCTCCTCTTCTTCTCCTGGAACTCCTATAATTCTAATGTTTGTGCATTTGATATTGTCCCATAGATCTCTGAGGCTATCCTCAGTTTTTTTAATTCTTTCAGTTTTGTTTTGTTTTTCAGCACTTATTTCCACCATTCTGTCTTCCAGCTCACTTATTCGTTCTTCAGTCTCTGATACTCTACTGTTGAGACCTTCTATAGTATTTTTGAGTTCAGCAATTGAGTTAGTTGTCTCCATTTGCTTATTTTTTATTTCTTGCATGTCTCTTCTCAATGCACTAATTTCCTCTAATATTCTGTATTCGGTGTTTTGCATCCTCATTAGTATAGTTTTTCTGAATTCTCTTTCAGATAGTTTGTCTATCTCCTCCTCTGTCATTGTAAGTGGTGTTTCTCTAGCTTGGTCCTTCATTTGTACAGTGTTTCTCTGACGTTTCGTTATTAGGTTTATTTTTGTTTCTTTGTGTGTGCCTGTTTGTATGGGTTTTTTTTTTTTTTTTTTTTTCCCCACCAGGCTTCTTGGTTGAATTCTCTTTTCCTTTGGGTTTCTGTCCTTCTAGAAGGGTTCAGTGGTTTGTGTCTTGGGTGGTGTTAGGCCTTATTTACAGGTGAACAATCTCTAGTGTTGTATGTTCTTTGATAGTGTGGGGTCTTGGAATCAGGGCTTCTACTCCGAGGATCCTTTGTTTGATGATTGGTCAAGGGGTGTAGGCTCTATGTCTGGTTTGCTATGGTGTTCCGTGATATTACTTCACATACTAGCATCTGAGGAACAAGAGGTGTGTCCCTGATGGGTGACAGTCATAAAAGCATGCAGGTGTTTTCTAACATAATCGTAAAATATACATACATACACAGCAATCCCCACAACTGACCAGTTTTACAGAGATAAGGCACAGAAAATCTTTCTGTCAATTCATGCAATTATAGATGATACTTGCCCGTTAAGCTTTGAATTAATTGAAATAGTGCCTGAATAAATAGATCTAGCACAAGGTTCTGGCTTGGATAATTACAATGAGAGCAATTTTTAATTAGGACATGTGTTGCGGGTGACGAGGAGGAGAGTCTATAGGTAATAAAAAGGAAAAGATTTGTCTTGGAAGTATTTTATAGGATTAGGTAGCAAAGATTAGTGTGTGTATTGTTTAGTGTATTTGGAAGAGAATAGTGGAGACAGGAAGATAGGAAATAATTTATCTAGAGGATATTGGTAGATAGGAAAATGTTTTGCATTTAGAACATAGAGGAAGAAAGCAGTGGGAAAGAGGAAAGAGAATTAGAGGTTTTCAAGAATTAAAATTACAATTAAAAAAATACAATAAAATAAACGTCAAAAAAAATTAAAAATTAAAAAGGGCAGAAAAAGTTAATGAGACCAAAAAACAAACGAAAAACACAAAAAAGAAAACAAATGAAAACAAAAACCAAAAAAACACAAACAAAAAACAAACAAAAACCAAAATAAACAAATAAACTAATAAACCGCAAACCAGACCAATCAATTGAATAAGCAAAATAGTCCACCACAAATAAACAAGCTGGAGAAAAGAAAAAAAGATCCCAGTCAGTTGGGCGGACGCAGCGGTGCGTGCAGTCCTGTGTTGGAGGGGGGCGCCCCGGCTCTACTGTGCACCCGCCAGTAGTCTCCAATTCCTGCTCTTTCCCCAGCTTCCTCCGCTGCTGCTGCAGCTCTAGGGGAGCGCGGGCTCCTCCGCCACTGGCACACGTGCACTGCCGGTTACGTGTCTAAGTCCCAAAGGCGGGCGCGAGCTTTCCCGTCCAGCTCGTGCCGGGTCCCTGGTCAGCAACCCGTGGGCAACTTCCCCTCTCTGTTCAGCAAGCCCTCCAGTTGGAGTGGCTGAACTTACCTGCACCGTGGCTCCTCGCAGCCGCGGGTTCCCCATTGGTTACTTAGTAATATATTTTGTAGCATCCATGTGCTTTTTATTAGTTTCCTGTAATAATGGATTTCTAATTTCATAGTACTGTGATTGGAAAAGATGCTTCATATGATTTTAGTTTTCTTGTATTTATTTTGGCTTTATTGGTGACCTAAGATGTGATCTATTCTGGAGAGTGTTCCATGGGCACTTAAGAAAAAGGGTATTCTGCTTTGGATGGAATTTCCAATAACTATCGATATACTCCATCAGGTTTAATGTGTCATTTAAGGCTTGTGTTTCTTTATTAATTCTCTGGATGAGATGATCTGTCTATTGGTGTAAGAGGGGTGCTAATTCTGCAGAATTATTGTGTTACTGTCGATTTCACCATTTATGGCAGTAAGCATATTGAGGTATTCTTGTGTTGTGTGCTTATATATTCATAGTTGTTATGTCTTTTTCTTGGATTGATCCTTTGGTCCTTATGTAGAATCCTTCCTTTTCTCTTGTAATAGATTTTATTTTAAAGTCTATTTTGTATGATATAAGTATCACTACTGAAACTTTCTTTTAGTTTCTATTTGCACGGACTATCTTTTTGCATCCCTTCACTTTCAGTCTGTATGTGTCCCTAGATTTGAAATGAGGCTCTTGTAGACAACCTATATACAGTTCTTCTTTTTGTCTCCCATTCAGCCAGACCATATCTTTTGGTTAGAGCATTTTCTCTATTTACACTTAAATATTTACATTATCAGTAATTATTATTATTTACATTATCAGTATGTTCGTATTGCCATTTTTTAAATTGTTTTAGGTTTATTTCTTTCCTTCCTCCTTTGTTCTCTTGGGTTTGCTTCCTAAGAAGTTCCTTTATCATTTTTTGAAACCTGGTTTAGTGGTGCTAAATTCTCTTTGATTTACTTATCTGTAAAGCTTTTGATTTCTCTATTAAATCTGAATGATTTGATGAATTACCTTTCTGTGTAATTTTGTTGGTTATACAGTTTTCTCCTTTCATCATTTTAAACATATCAATATATCATGCCACTCCCTTCTAGCCTGTAGAGTTTCTGATGAAAAAAACAGCTGGTAACCTTATGAGGATTCCTTTGTATGTTATTTGTTGCCTTTCCCATGTTGACTTTAGTATTCCTTCTTTGTATTTAAGCCCTTTGCCTCATTCTTCTTTTGGAACCCCCTATAATTTGAATATTGGCACATTTAATGGTATCCTAGAGGTCTCTGAGATTGTACACATTTATTTTCATTCTTTTTCTTTATTCTGTCTCACAGCAAAGATTTCCACCGTCCTGTTTTCCAGGTCACATCTTCTTTCTTCTGGCCCAATTATCCTGCTGCTGATTGCTTCTCATGTATTTATCATTTTAGTAAGCATATTGAGGTATTCTTGTGTTGTGTGCTTATATATTCATAGTTGTTATGTCTTTTTCTTGGATTGATCCTTTGGTCCTTATGTAGAATCCTTCCTTTTCTCTTGTAATAGATTTTATTTTAAAGTCTATTTTGTATGATATAAGTATCACTACTGAAACTTTCTTTTAGTTTCTATTTGCACGGACTATCTTTTTGCATCCCTTCACTTTCAGTCTGTATGTGTCCCTAGATTTGAAATGAGGCTCTTGTAGACAACCTATATACAGTTCTTCTTTTTGTCTCCCATTCAGCCAGACCATATCTTTTGGTTAGAGCATTTTCTCTATTTACACTTAAATATTTACATTATCAGTAATTATTATTATTTACATTATCAGTATGTTCGTATTGCCATTTTTTAAATTGTTTTAGGTTTATTTCTTTCCTTCCTCCTTTGTTCTCTTGGGTTTGCTTCCTAAGAAGTTCCTTTATCATTTTTTGAAACCTGGTTTAGTGGTGCTAAATTCTCTTTGATTTACTTATCTGTAAAGCTTTTGATTTCTCTATTAAATCTGAATGATTTGATGAATTACCTTTCTGTGTAATTTTGTTGGTTATACAGTTTTCTCCTTTCATCATTTTAAACATATCAATATATCATGCCACTCCCTTCTAGCCTGTAGAGTTTCTGATGAAAAAATCAGCTGGTAACCTTATGAGGATTCCTTTGTATGTTATTTGTTGCCTTTCCCATGTTGACTTTAGTATTCCTTCTTTGTATTTAAGCCCTTTGCCTCATTCTTCTTTTGGAACCCCCTATAATTTGAATATTGGCACATTTAATGGTATCCTAGAGGTCTCTGAGATTGTACACATTTATTTTCATTCTTTTTCTTTATTCTGTCTCACAGCAAAGATTTCCACCGTCCTGTTTTCCAGGTCACATCTTCTTTCTTCTGGCCCAATTATCCTGCTGCTGATTGCTTCTCATGTATTTATCATTTTAGTTAGTATATTGTTCATCTTTTCTTTGTTGTTCTTTAGTTACTTAGCTCTTTGTAAACATTTCTTTTACCTTCTCAATATGTGTCTCTGTTCTTTTCCTGAGACCCTGGATCATCTTTATTATCATTACAGTTAGTTCCCTACACAGAGACCTTCAAGTAACTTTCAAAGATGAGAATGTGTGTTCCATTAGTGTCAGGTGTGAGTGAAAATTGCAGCTTGCTCTCCAGTATATTGTTCATCTTTTCTTTGTTGTTCTTTAGTTACTTAGCTCTTTGTAAACATTTCTTTTACCTTCTCAATATGTGTCTCTGTTCTTTTCCTGAGACCCTGGATCATCTTTATTATCATTACAGTTAGTTCCCTACACAGAGACCTTCAAGTAACTTTCAAAGATGAGAATGTGTGTTCCATTAGTGTCAGGTGTGAGTGAAAATTGCAGCTTGCTCTCCATGTCTTATTGACAATCCTTCAGCTCTGTCATCTCCTGGCTCTTCTCCCTCCTCCAATCAGAAATCTTCTTGTCTGTTCAAGCAATACCATCTCCTGTATGCCAGCTCTTGTAGTGTGCTACTGTACTTTTCAAGGTACTGTAATATGACATTAAAGGTATTTCCTTAATTTCTGTGCATGTTTTTGTATATTATTTGTACAAAAAATGCTATAAAGCTATTACAGTACAGTATTATATAAATGATTGTGGTAGCTGGGCACCCAGGCTAACTTTGTGGACTCACAAACATACTCTTAGAACAGAACTTGTATGCTTGGGGACTTATTGTATTCTGAATGCCTTTTCAGGTAGATTGCTTCTCCTCTTGTCATTTAGTTGGCTTTTTTTTTTTTTTTTTCCTTGCTCCTTGCTGACAATGCATTTCTCTGTCATCTTAGTTTCTCAGATTTACTATTTGTGGTCTCCTTTTCACACGCTGCAGGATCATAGTTCCTCTTGCTTCTGGTGCCAGCCCTCTGGTGGGTGAGGTTAGTCCAGCGGCTTTTGCCATTGTCCCCTTAATCATGGATTTAACTGGTGGTGTGGTGACCAGAGCCTGCCCTAGATTTTGAGCAGGGCTTCCCATTTGTCCTCTGATTGTCACCGCTCTGTCATCAGCAGGGTCTGTTCCCTAGTTGGAGTAGAGGCTCCCAGCTCTATTTCTTAGTTGTGTTTCTGATCCATGGTGTGAGGTAGGTGGAAGTAGAGCACTCCACTAGCAGAAAAGCCACTGAGAATTCCTCTGGAACTGTGTTCACCTGTGAATAAGCTCTGCGTGTCTCCTTTTGCTGGCTGTGAAGTCTCACAAAATACACTGCTGTTGGCACAGCTCTTGGTGCTATCTTAACCATGGGTGTGCTGGCAGTTGACTCTGCTGACTTTCAGGCATTGTTTTCACCTGGCCACCTGCACTCGTCCACTGAGGTCAGGTCCCAGGACTGCAGTGGTTGTGCACCTGCACCCACCATGGGAGCTATGAAGGCAGATAAGACTCTGGCCTGGCCTAGCCCTGATGTGTACATGTCGACAAAGCCCACAGCTTCTAAAGCCAGACCCATAAAAGCACACGGTGGTTCATACCTGCTGGAGCACTTGGTGTCCTTTCAGATGTTTTACAGGCGCTGAACTTAGGAAGCAGTCATTGGAGGTAACTTCATAGTCTGTGCAGCTTCAGAGAAATCTTAGCTCTTCTCCCTTAGTCACAGGGCCCCTGGGGCTCAGCTGTTCTTTCAGCCCTGACTCTGCCTGTGTTCCTCCCATGTGAGTCTGCTCCAGAGGTTGCCAGAGCACACCCGCCCATCAGGCAGGAAGGAGCCAAGGTGGCGATCAGGGGAAGTGGGCCCCCAGGTGGGGTGGTGCTTGGGTACAGTTGGAACGTCAGGTGGTGAGCAGGGCAAGCATGTCATCCAGGCTGGGGTGGGGGTAGGTGATGGCAAGGGTGTGTGAGTTGGCTCTATCAGGAGCTCTCCCAGGGGCCTGTGTATGAAGAAAGGCTTCAGTGACAGCCTACACTTCCTATGTCACTCATAAGATGCTTTGCTTTGTATCAGTAAGGTGCTGGTCCAGGCTTCTTCCACAGCATCCCCAGTTGTGGAGCTCCTTTCATATCCTCAGGCTGTCTCCTCACAGCAGTAGTACCCTCCCTGGGTCTGTGTTCCTATCCCACCCAGCACCCTCTGTTCCCTAGTTGGAGTAGAGGCTCCCAGTCTGATTTCCCGCTCTGTCATCAGCAGGGTCTGTTCCCTAGTTGGAGTAGAGGCTCCCAGCTCTATTTCTTAGTTGTGTTTCTGATCCATGGTGTGAGGTAGGTGGAAGTAGAGCACTCCACTAGCAGAAAAGCCACTGAGAATTCCTCTGGAACTGTGTTCACCTGTGAATAAGCTCTGCGTGTCTCCTTTTGCTGGCTGTGAAGTCTCACAAAATACACTGCTGTTGGCACAGCTCTTGGTGCTATCTTAACCATGGGTGTGCTGGCAGTTGACTCTGCTGACTTTCAGGCATTGTTTTCACCTGGCCACCTGCACTCGTCCACTGAGGTCAGGTCCCAGGACTGCAGTGGTTGTGCACCTGCACCCACCATGGGAGCTATGAAGGCAGATAAGACTCTGGCCTGGCCTAGCCCTGATGTGTACATGTCGACAAAGCCCACAGCTTCTAAAGCCAGACCCATAAAAGCACACGGTGGTTCATACCTGCTGGAGCACTTGGTGTCCTTTCAGATGTTTTACAGGCGCTGAACTTAGGAAGCAGTCATTGGAGGTAACTTCATAGTCTGTGCAGCTTCAGAGAAATCTTAGCTCTTCTCCCTTAGTCACAGGGCCCCTGGGGCTCAGCTGTTCTTTCAGCCCTGACTCTGCCTGTGTTCCTCCCATGTGAGTCTGCTCCAGAGGTTGCCAGAGCACACCCGCCCATCAGGCAGGAAGGAGCCAAGGTGGCGATCAGGGGAAGTGGGCCCCCAGGTGGGGTGGTGCTTGGGTACAGTTGGAACGTCAGGTGGTGAGCAGGGCAAGCATGTCATCCAGGCTGGGGTGGGGGTAGGTGATGGCAAGGGTGTGTGAGTTGGCTCTATCAGGAGCTCTCCCAGGGGCCTGTGTATGAAGAAAGGCTTCAGTGACAGCCTACACTTCCTATGTCACTCATAAGATGCTTTGCTTTGTATCAGTAAGGTGCTGGTCCAGGCTTCTTCCACAGCATCCCCAGTTGTGGAGCTCCTTTCATATCCTCAGGCTGTCTCCTCACAGCAGTAGTACCCTCCCTGGGTCTGTGTTCCTATCCCCACCCAGCACCCGGCCCCTGTCCGCGCTGGTGGACTTGTCTCAGGCTGGGGCACACACGGCCATGGTGTGATCCTCCATTGTAGGTGTCACTCTGTCCTGCCGGCCACAGACCTGTTGCTGGATCTCTTTCGAGCCCCCAAAGCTTGCCTTCTGTCCCCACAGATCTCCCTACTGGTGAGAGGGCTTTCCAGATGTAAAAGCCTCACCTTCAGCTCCTCTCCAGAGGTGCAGGTCCTGTCCTGTTTCTCCTCTTTTTCCTTCTTCTTTCTTTCATCCTACCCAATGACATGGGGATCTTTCTTGGCCTTCTAGGTATCTGATGTCCTCTGCTAGTATTCAACAGGTGCTCTGTGAGAATTATTCCATTTGTAGATGTATTCTTGATGTGTTTGTGGGGAGAGAAGTCCTCCACATCCTGCTATTTCCATGCCATCTTGGAAAGTCCATCATCAATACTTAATAAGTGGTATTTCTTTGGAAACAACAAAAAAAGTTTAATGGAGCAAATTATGAACCCATTTTCTACGTTCTAATTGCTGCCACATGTCACGCTTGATTCATCTTCAGATGGAGTAAGTGGCAATCTGACAGATTTATTTTTCTGGTTTACAATTTGGATGTCTGGTAATCTTTTTTAGTGCCAACATAGCAACAGGTATCAAGGTTGTCCATAAAAGTGTTGTGATTTCGGTGAAGTTCATATAAAGCTGTTGCCATTCAGTTAAGGGCTTTAGGAAAAGAAACATTTTGTTCTTCATGATTCTAGCATAAAAGGGTAGTAAGTTGAAACGTTACTGTGGGGAGTTGTAGCAAGATACTGGAGGAATTAGGAAGAATTCAGGATTCAGTCCATTTTGAACATAGATTAAAAAACTTGAAAGACAATTAAGTAGAACTAAAATCTAATAGCTTCAATGGTGTGTTACCAAAACATAATCTTTTCTGTCTATGATCACTTCCATTTTTACCAGAGATGGTTATACCAAAACTAATTTGATTGCATTAAGCTTGGCCTGATTACTTGTATAAGTGCAGCAAGAATAGTGATTTAGAGGCTCTGTTAAGTTTTCTTTGCTCGAATCTTTTATAAGGAAGCTAAGATTGGATTTTTAAAAACCTCTTAAAGCTAGGAAGCGGATTCAGAAATCACTATTAGATTTCACCTGCAATACATATAAATTTTGACAAATTTCATTTTTCTCTAGTCCCTCAAATTTTCCAAGGTTCTCAAACGTACCAGAATATGGCTTTTTATCTCATAAGACTGTTGGAAACCTTGTAAGCAAGGTATTAGACTATGCTTTCTTCCCCAAGGGACTTTATCGGCTCCATAAAGTCAGTGTTAGTTTCTTAGAACTGTCTTACTGTGTTTGATTCTGTGTTCATCATTCTCAAATTTGACATTCCAGTCAAAACCTTGGTAATATCATCAATATTTCTCATTGTGTCTTGGAGAACAGATTTTACTAAACTTATATAAATAATTGCTCTGCCATAAAAATGAGAATACCCACTAAATTTCTGAATTCTGGAATGATGAAATTTGAGATAAAAGTAATTATTCCACATTTGTTAACAAAAATTATGCTTTACCAAGTTGCTCTAAGTCATGAATAGCTTAAGAGAAAAGATTTTCTTAAATCTGAAAAAAAACAAACAGATAAAAACTAACAATGTTTGAAAGTGTCATAAAAATTATAATCATTATTGGTTCACTCAGTCCCATGTAATTAATTCTTTTTTTTTATTCAGAAACATTTTTATTATATTCCTAATTAATTCTTAATTTGATATTTTATCAGTTTTATAAAATCATCAGTTTCTTTAGTAGAGTTCTGTAAATTCTTACCCAGCTCAGAAACATGATCTGAAAGTTATTAGAAAAAGAAACCTCTACTTCTCAGAGTCCTTTCTGAAAATTTCTTTGAAGGTGAAGAAATTCTGCAGAAGCATCAGAGTAAACCTGTAACTGTCTTTAAATGACAGAACACTTTAAAAGCTTCAATGGTGTGTTACCAAAACATAATCTTTTCTGTCTATGATCACTTCCATTTTTACCAGAGATGGTTATACCAAAACTAATTTGATTGCATTAAGCTTGGCCTGATTACTTGTATAAGTGCAGCAAGAATAGTGATTTAGAGGCTCTGTTAAGTTTTCTTTGCTCGAATCTTTTATAAGGAAGCTAAGATTGGATTTTTAAAAACCTCTTAAAGCTAGGAAGCGGATTCAGAAATCACTATTAGATTTCACCTGCAATACATATAAATTTTGACAAATTTCATTTTTCTCTAGTCCCTCAAATTTTCCAAGGTTCTCAAACGTACCAGAATATGGCTTTTTATCTCATAAGACTGTTGGAAACCTTGTAAGCAAGGTATTAGACTATGCTTTCTTCCCCAAGGGACTTTATCGGCTCCATAAAGTCAGTGTTAGTTTCTTAGAACTGTCTTACTGTGTTTGATTCTGTGTTCATCATTCTCAAATTTGACATTCCAGTCAAAACCTTGGTAATATCATCAATATTTCTCATTGTGTCTTGGAGAACAGATTTTTACTAAACTTATATAAATAATTGCTCTGCCATAAAAATGAGAATACCCACTAAATTTCTGAATTCTGGAATGATGAAATTTGAGATAAAAGTAATTATTCCACATTTGTTAACAAAAATTATGCTTTACCAAGTTGCTCTAAGTCATGAATAGCTTAAGAGAAAAGATTTTCTTAAATCTGAAAAAAAAAAAACAAACAGATAAAAACTAACAATGTTTGAAAGTGTCATAAAAATTATAATCATTATTGGTTCACTCAGTCCCATGTAATTAATTCTTTTTTTTTATTCAGAAACATTTTTATTATATTCCTAATTAATTCTTAATTTGATATTTTATCAGTTTTATAAAATCATCAGTTTCTTTAGTAGAGTTCTGTAAATTCTTACCCAGCTCAGAAACATGATCTGAAAGTTATTAGAAAAAGAAACCTCTACTTCTCAGAGTCCTTTCTGAAAATTTCTTTGAAGGTGAAGAAATTCTGCAGAAGCATCAGAGTAAACCTGTAACTGTCTTTAAATGACAGAACACTTTAAAAAGTCTAAGTGTAAAGAACGAATGAGTTCATTATAAAGCAGTTTAAAGGTAATTTGGTTCTTTCTATGACATATTTTAAGATAAGTAGAATCACAACTCAAATTTATTAAATTTCTGCATTAATTGTATATATCCATACAAATACTATAACCTAAAAAAAGGTTAGCATCACTTCCTATTTGGCAGTGTTTCTCATATAATTTATCATGTGAAATAAACACAATTAGTTTAATTCCTCATTTTATGAGAAGAAAGAACCAGTTCTTTTGAGATACTACTGCAGAGCTCTGAAATTATTGTTTAGTTACTAAGTCATGTCTGATCCTTCTCACCCCATGGACTATAACTTACCAGGCTCCTCTGACCATGGGATTCTCCAGGCAAGACTAATGGAGTGAGTCGCCATTTCCTTCTCCAGGGGATTTTACTGACCCAAGGATCAAATCTGCATCTCCTGCATTGGCAGGCAAATTCTTTACCTCTGCGCTACCAGGGAAGCCAAACTCAAAGTTAGTTCTAGTTTTAAAAGACTTCATAGAGAATTTTTTTTTTTCTTAAAGATTTATTTATTTATTTATTTTGGGTGGGGGTTGGGTTGGGGAGGGAGGGGAGTGGGTGGGCCACTTCTATTGGTCTTTCATTTCTCTATTTTCATCCATCTTTGTTCTTTGGCCTGTGTGGGCCTCCCATCGCGGTGGCCTCTGTTGTCGCAGAGCGCTGGCTCTGGGCGCATGCGCTCCAGAGCTCTGGCTCGGTAATTGGACACATCGGTCCAGCCGCTCTGCGGCATGTGGGATCTTCCCAGGCCAGGGCTCGAACTGGCACCACTTGCACTGCAAGGCAGTGTCCTTACCCACTGGACCACCAGGGGAAGCCCCTGAGAATTTTTTTTTTTAAAGTGTGTCAAGTATCAAAATATTTTCAACTCTTGACTAAGTAACATCAAAAATGATTATAAATAATATCTATTACATCAAATGACAACAAAAGCAAATGCAAACGTTTGTATAGTTGTGAGTAAACCTTAGCTCTTCTAATACTGGGAACATATGATTTTTTTAATTATATATTTTAAAATTTTTACAGAGTTTTGTTGTTCACAGACATGTATGTTCCCAGATCAATCATATGCATATCCCTGATTTTCTTAAGTTGTAAAAAAAAGACAGTAGGCTCAAATGAATTTGCTTATTCTAATATCACATATCCAAGTCTCAATTATGATTTTGTTCCTTCCAAAAGTGGAATCTTAAATCAACTGGAAATTGTCTGATCAGCACTAGTTAGCATGATAGGCTCTTTCCATCAGCTACTAGAAAGTAACTTTGAAATAAATACACATCGTCTGGTGAAATTTCCTTGTTTCTGATTAGCAGTCTTTTATTTTCAACAGTTCCTGTAGGTCCTTGCTATCTTCTATATTGTTTGCTGCCTATTTGAATACAGTTTTTCTCAAATAAACTTTTAAAGTGTTTAATAAATATCACTTTTTATTTTAATATAGGAATCAATGACCTAATAAAGACAGTATGAAGTAGAAGATATTTAATTTTTTTAAAAAAATTGAAGTATAGTTATCTATGATGTTGTTTTAGTTGTTGTGTTACTTTCTCCTTACAGCAAAGTGATCAATTATATATATATAGCCTTTTGCATATTCATTTCCACTATGTTTTATCATATGATATTAACTATAGTTACCTGTACTATACAGTAGAACCTTGTTCATTTTATATATGGCTGTTTGTAGCTGCTAACTCTAGACTCTTAATTTGTGCCTCCCTTACCCCACTTTCTCCTTTAGTAATGGTAAGTGTGTTTTCTATGTCTGTGTGTGTTTTTCTGTTTAGACTCTACATATAAGTGATATAATATTGCATTTGTCTTTCTCTGACTTACTTCACTTAATATGATAGTCTCTAGGTACATCCATGTTGCTACAAGTAGCATTATTTCATCCGTTTTTTGTGACTGAGTAGTATTTCATTGTGTGGGTGTGGGTGTGTGTATCACATTTTCTTTATCCAGGCATTTGTAGATGGAAATTTGGCTGTGTCCATGTCTTGGCTATTGTAAATTATGATGTTATTGTAAATTGTATAAACTTTGGTTTGAGTTAGTATTTTTGAGCTATCCTTTACTCTAACATTATTGCCAGGATTGGGATTGCTGAATCATATGGGACTAATTTTAGTTTGTTTTTTTCCTAAGGAAACTCCATATGTTTTCTATAGTTACTACACCAATTTATGGAGAAAATTATTTTGATAGAATTCAAAGTCCTTGTTTTCTGGGAGGAGAAAAGTCTTATATAATCTCTTATAAAGTGCAGAAAAACAGTCCAAGGAAAGTTTGACCTTTTAACAAATGAAAAAATATATATATGGTTTAGTTTGTTGTTATTAAAGCTTATTTGTTAAAAAACAATTAAATGTATCCTAAATTTTAGCCAGCTTGACTATACAAAGTGAATTTATTTCTCTCTGTCTCTAATTTCTTATATCTATTTAGTTCATTTTTTATTCTCCCCAAATTTACTCTGGATAAATCAGAACAAAAGTTATTCTTTCCCTTAACAAAAACCATTTCACATATTTCTTAGTCAAAAGCATTTAATACTTTCCTTGTAAACAGAGCTTTTTTTTTTTTTTCCACTTCTTATTTCTTATAGTTTTAACTACATACATTAATTATAGTTCATAAGTAATAGAAAACTTACCAGTGAAAGTGAAAAAAGAAAGCAATTCTTTAAATCGCCATTCTATAGGTCAGTGAATTTACGAATACTTTTCATAATTTCTGTAGCATAGAACATGTTTAGTAATAGATCCAGATATCTTTAGTTTCTCTGTAACGGGAAGCCAAAAGCAGATGTTCATCAAATAATGTTTCAGTATTTTATTTAGAAATTATCTAGGTATTCAATGTATTTTTATTATTTAACTTAGTAAAACTCTCAGTGGAATCACCAAAGAGATTTGGACAATTATTTTAAGTAGTTTCAACCAAAATTCACCACTTGATCTAAGAACAAATTGATAAATTTTATTCGAGTCAGATTTGAGGATTACAGCTGGGGAAAATCATCTCAGAAAGCCTTAAAAACTGTCCCACCTGTTAGAAGTCAAGACACAGTTTATTTTGTTTTTTTGAAACAGAAGAATACACATCAAAAGATGTATTATTGGGCTTCCCCTGGTGGTCCAGTGGGTAGGGACACCGCCTTGCAGTGCAAGGGGCGCCGGTTCGAGCCCTGGCCTGGGAGGATCCCACGTGCTGCGGTGGGGCTGGACTGATGTGTCCAGTTGCCGAGCCGGAGCTCTGGAGCGCATGTGCCCAGAGCCGGTGCTCTGCAACGACAGACGCCACCGCAGTGGGAGGCCCACGCGGGCCAAAGAACAAAGACAGATGAAAATAGAGAAATGAAAGACCAATAGAAGTGGCCTGCCCGCTCCCCTCCCTCCCCAACCCGACCCCCACCCAAAATAAATAAATAAATAAATCTTAAAAAAAAAAAAAAAAAGATGTATTATTGACAGTTCATTGTCGGTGACTTTGAGGAGAATTCTTTCTTTGTCACAAAACACTTAGGAGATGAAGCAGAGAGTTTAAGAAAGTAAAGTGAAAGTTTACTGAAGCAGGAATGCATTTTTAGAGTAGGAATGGGAAGACCAGTTGCTGCAGGCACAGACCTCTTTGGCAAGCTGGTGTGGAATGGTTTTGAGGGACATACAAATGAAGGAGCAGAATATTCCCTGAGGAAGGAGGAGTTTGATTTTGACTTCCCTGATTTTCATCCTAGCTTCATGTTCCAGCAGGGAGGGATTTCTTCCATAAAAAGTGTCATAATGCATGATGGGAACTTCTTATCTGTAAGGCTGATCTTATCATATAATGAGAGCAATGAGAAAAGGTCGCATTTGGATATAGGAGATCCCCACCTTTCTTTGCTGATCAGGCCCTCATCACCCAAAATGTATAGTTTCCTGTCTGTCTGGACGTTCCTGCTTTCCTTTGTCTGCCTGTGGACTCCCACTGTTTATAAGATGTGTGATTTTCTGCCATCTGGTTTCTGTCCCCATTTCTCTACAGATACCTAGCTACCTGAATGCTATAACAAATTTATATAATCCTGATGTGTCATGTGACCTGATACAGGATCAGAAAGGAATGCACTTTTTTAAGGAGTTGCCTTGTTGATGCCAAGAGAATGTTGTTGTTAATAGTTGGGATTCCTGCTGATGGGAGAGGTTTGGATGTGTAATGCAGATACACAATGCTCAGTTAGGGAAGAAAAGAGGCCAAAGGCAAAGAAGAATTTTTACGTTTATTTTATTTGTCTTGCCATAAAATAATGACTTTTATTTCATAGTTCTTATTCTGTAAACCATAGTTATTGTTGAAGTTACTTAAGAGATTTTATCCTACAATGTTTCCCCAAATAGCAATATTGAAGAAGTTTCAAGCTAACGGTATATGCATTCTCATGAGGGACTCAAGCAGAGGAGAAGTCAGCACAGGATTGGGGCAAAGGTTGAGAGAGTCCAAGCTTTATTTGATTGAAGTCAGGAGGGTCAGCATCATTATGCCATTCTCTATCTGGGTGGAAGATATAGTTCATCAGCATTCAAAGATATCTTATTATATATATTTATATCCTTTAAGGAACCAGAACCCTGCCTCCAGCCTACACTATTTTTTCTCTTGACTGCTTCTCCCTGGGTTCTTCATTCCTTCCCTTAAGAGAACCTGTTGAAGGGTAAGTATTTTGGCTAGGCTTCTTGTTGTGTTCAGTTGCTAAGTCTACTGCATGATTTCTGGCTTCCTTGTCCTTCACTATCTCCTGGAGCCTGCTCAAACTTTCATTAAGAGAATGTCTTGAAGTTTTTTCCAAGCAGGGAGGGATTTCTTCCATAAAAAGTGTCATAATGCATGATGGGAACTTCTTATCTGTAAGGCTGATCTTATCATATAATGAGAGCAATGAGAAAAGGTCGCATTTGGATATAGGAGATCCCCACCTTTCTTTGCTGATCAGGCCCTCATCACCCAAAATGTATAGTTTCCTGTCTGTCTGGACGTTCCTGCTTTCCTTTGTCTGCCTGTGGACTCCCACTGTTTATAAGATGTGTGATTTTCTGCCATCTGGTTTCTGTCCCCATTTCTCTACAGATACCTAGCTACCTGAATGCTATAACAAATTTATATAATCCTGATGTGTCATGTGACCTGATACAGGATCAGAAAGGAATGCACTTTTTTAAGGAGTTGCCTTGTTGATGCCAAGAGAATGTTGTTGTTAATAGTTGGGATTCCTGCTGATGGGAGAGGTTTGGATGTGTAATGCAGATACACAATGCTCAGTTAGGGAAGAAAAGAGGCCAAAGGCAAAGAAGAATTTTTACGTTTATTTTATTTGTCTTGCCATAAAATAATGACTTTTATTTCATAGTTCTTATTCTGTAAACCATAGTTATTGTTGAAGTTACTTAAGAGATTTTATCCTACAATGTTTCCCCAAATAGCAATATTGAAGAAGTTTCAAGCTAACGGTATATGCATTCTCATGAGGGACTCAAGCAGAGGAGAAGTCAGCACAGGATTGGGGCAAAGGTTGAGAGAGTCCAAGCTTTATTTGATTGAAGTCAGGAGGGTCAGCATCATTATGCCATTCTCTATCTGGGTGGAAGATATAGTTCATCAGCATTCAAAGATATCTTATTATATATATTTATATCCTTTAAGGAACCAGAACCCTGCCTCCAGCCTACACTATTTTTTCTCTTGACTGCTTCTCCCTGGGTTCTTCATTCCTTCCCTTAAGAGAACCTGTTGAAGGGTAAGTATTTTGGCTAGGCTTCTTGTTGTGTTCAGTTGCTAAGTCTACTGCATGATTTCTGGCTTCCTTGTCCTTCACTATCTCCTGGAGCCTGCTCAAACTCATGTTCATTGATTCAGTAATGGCACCCTACCATCTCATTCTCTGTCGATTAGATTATAAAATGGCCTAAACCAAGGTGGGTTCTCTTATGTCAAAAAGCCATTCATGGTTTTCCTTCTCTAGAGACTCCCGTTGTTGAACTGCTCAATTGTGTCCACCTCTTTTGCATCCACATGGACTGGAGCATGCCAGGCTCCTCAGTCCTTCACTATCTCCCAGATTTTTCTCAAATTCATGTCCATTGGGTTGGTAATGACATCCAGCCATCTTATACTCTGTTGTTCCATTCTGCCTTCAGTCTTTCCCAGCACCAAGGCCTTTTCCAGTGAGTTGGCTCTTCGCACCAGCTGGCAAAATTATTAGAATTTCAACCTCAGGATCAGTCCTTCTAGTGAATATTCTGGATTGATTTCCTTTAGATTTGGCTGGTTTGATCTCCTGGCAGTCCAAGAGCCTGTCAAGAGTCTTTTCCAACACCAAAGTTTGAAAGCATCAATTCTTCCACACTCAGCCTTCTGTATGAGCCACCTGTCACATCTACATGACTACTGGAAAAAGCATAGCTTTGACTATACAAACCTTTGTCGACAAAGTAATGTCTCTGATTTTTAACACACTGTCTAGGCTTGTCACAGCTTTCCTTCCAAGGAGGCAGTGTGTTAATTTCATGACTGCGGTCTCTGTTTGTGACTTTGGAGCCCAAGAAAATAAAGTCTGTCACTGTTACCATGTTTCCATGTATTTGCTTTGAAGTGATGGGACCTGATGCCATGATCTTTGATTTTTGAAAATTGAGCATTAAGCCAGCTTTTTCAATCTCCCTTTCACCTTCATCAGCATCAGATATCTTATTATATATATTTATATCCTTTAAGGAACCAGAACCCTGCCTCCAGCCTACACTATTTTTTCTCTTGACTGCTTCTCCCTGGGTTCTTCATTCCTTCCCTTAAGAGAACCTGTTGAAGGGTAAGTATTTTGGCTAGGCTTCTTGTTGTGTTCAGTTGCTAAGTCTACTGCATGATTTCTGGCTTCCTTGTCCTTCACTATCTCCTGGAGCCTGCTCAAACTCATGTTCATTGATTCAGTAATGGCACCCTACCATCTCATTCTCTGTCGATTAGATTATAAAATGGCCTAAACCAAGGTGGGTTCTCTTATGTCAAAAAGCCATTCATGGTTTTCCTTCTCTAGAGACTCCCGTTGTTGAACTGCTCAATTGTGTCCACCTCTTTGCATCCACATGGACTGGAGCATGCCAGGCTCCTCAGTCCTTCACTATCTCCCAGATTTTTCTCAAATTCATGTCCATTGGGTTGGTAATGACATCCAGCCATCTTATACTCTGTTGTTCCATTCTGCCTTCAGTCTTTCCCAGCACCAAGGCCTTTTCCAGTGAGTTGGCTCTTCGCACCAGCTGGCAAAATTATTAGAATTTCAACCTCAGGATCAGTCCTTCTAGTGAATATTCTGGATTGATTTCCTTTAGATTTGGCTGGTTTGATCTCCTGGCAGTCCAAGAGCCTGTCAAGAGTCTTTTCCAACACCAAAGTTTGAAAGCATCAATTCTTCCACACTCAGCCTTCTGTATGAGCCACCTGTCACATCTACATGACTACTGGAAAAAGCATAGCTTTGACTATACAAACCTTTGTCGACAAAGTAATGTCTCTGATTTTTAACACACTGTCTAGGCTTGTCACAGCTTTCCTTCCAAGGAGGCAGTGTGTTAATTTCATGACTGCGGTCTCTGTTTGTGACTTTGGAGCCCAAGAAAATAAAGTCTGTCACTGTTACCATTGTTTCCCCATGTATTTGCTTTGAAGTGATGGGACCTGATGCCATGATCTTTGATTTTTGAAAATTGAGCATTAAGCCAGCTTTTTCAATCTCCCCTTTCACCTTCATCAATGGGCTCTTTAGTTCCTCTTCTCTTTCTGCCATAAGGGTGATGCCATTTACATATCTGAGACTATTGATATTTCTCTCCACAGTCTTGATTTCAGCTTGTGCTTCACACAGCCTGGAATTCCATATGATAGGAACTGTGCATAGGAACTTCTCCAGTGACTCATATGGTAAAGAATCTCCATTGGCAGAAGAGTCTGGCAGACTCTTTTGCATTTTGGACTCTTGTTGACTATGAGGGACACTCCATTTCTTGCAGGAGATACAGGTTCAATTCATGGATTGGGAAGATCCCCTCGAGGAGGGCATGGCAACCCACTCCAGTATTCTTGACTGGAAGATCTCCATGGACAAAGGAGCCTGACGGGCTACAGTCCATGGGATTGTAAAGAGTCGGCATGACTGAGCAACTGAACACAGCACATTCATTTCCAAGTATAGCTGTACTTCTTTGTTTCCATACAAATAAACTGGTTTTTTTGTTTGTTTGTTTTTTGCTTTTTGAGCAGTGACATGGCTCAGATGGTAAAGAATCTGCCTACAGTGCGGAAGACTGGGGTTCAATCCATGAGTTGGAAAGATCTCCTTGGGAACGGAATTGCAACCAACTCTACTATTCTTGCCTGGAGAATTCCATGGACAGAGGAGCCTGGCAGGCTACAGACAATGGGGTTGTAAAGGGCTAGACATGACTGAGTGACTAATACTTTCACTTCACTGTGCATATATGTTAAAAAGCAGGGTGACTTTGATCTCCTGGCAGTCCAAGAGCCTGTAAGAGCTTTAAAATTTAACAATTCTTCCACACTCAGCCTTCTGTATGAGCCACCTGTCACATCTACATGACTACTGGAAAAAGCATAGCTTTGACTATACAAACCTTTGTCGACAAAGTAATGTCTCTGATTTTTAACACACTGTCTAGGCTTGTCACAGCTTTCCTTCCAAGGAGGCAGTGTGTTAATTTCATGACTGCGGTCTCTGTTTGTGACTTTGGAGCCCAAGAAAATAAAGTCTGTCACTGTTACCATTGTTTCCCCATGTATTTGCTTTGAAGTGATGGGACCTGATGCCATGATCTTTGATTTTTGAAAATTGAGCATTAAGCCAGCTTTTTCAATCTCCCCTTTCACCTTCATCAATGGGCTCTTTAGTTCCTCTTCTCTTTCTGCCATAAGGGTGATGCCATTTACATATCTGAGACTATTGATATTTCTCTCCACAGTCTTGATTTCAGCTTGTGCTTCACACAGCCTGGAATTCCATATGATAGGAACTGTGCATAGGAACTTCTCCAGTGACTCATATGGTAAAGAATCTCCATTGGCAGAAGAGTCTGGCAGACTCTTTTGCATTTTGGACTCTTGTTGACTATGAGGGACACTCCATTTCTTGCAGGAGATGCAGGTTCAATTCATGGATTGGGAAGATCCTCGAGGAGGGCATGGCAACCCACTCCAGTATTCTTGACTGGAAGATCTCCATGGACAAAGGAGCCTGACGGGCTACAGTCCATGGGATTGTAAAGAGTCGGCATGACTGAGCAACTGAACACAGCACATTCATTTCCAAGTATAGCTGTACTTCTTTGTTTCCATACAAATAAACTGGTTTTTTTGTTTGTTTGTTTTTTGCTTTTTGAGCAGTGACATGGCTCAGATGGTAAAGAATCTGCCTACAGTGCGGAAGACTGGGGTTCAATCCATGAGTTGGAAAGATCTCCTTGGGAACGGAATTGCAACCAACTCTACTATTCTTGCCTGGAGAATTCCATGGACAGAGGAGCCTGGCAGGCTACAGACAATGGGGTTGTAAAGGGCTAGACATGACTGAGTGACTAATACTTTCACTTCACTGTGCATATATGTTAAAAAAGCAGGGTGACAATATATAGCCTTGACATACTCCTTTCCCAGATTGAAACTAGTCCACTGTTCCATGTCTGGTTCTAGCTGTTGCTTCTTGACTTGCATACAGTTTTCTCAGGAGGCAAGTAAGGTAGAGTGGTATTCCCATCTCTTTAAGAATTTTTCACAGTGTGCTGTGATCCACACCATCTAAGGCTTTAGTGTAATCAATGAAGCAGAGTATTTTCTGGAATTCTCTTGCCTTTTCTATGATTCAGCAGATATTGGCAATTTGATTTCTGGTTCCTATGCTTTTTCTAAAACCGGCTTGTACATGTGGGGGTTCTCAGTTTATGTACTGTTGAAGCCTTGATTGGAGGATTTTGAGCATGACCTTGCAAGCAAACAAAATGAGTGTAATTGTGCAGTAGTTTGAACATATTTTGCCATTGCCTTTCTTTGGGATTGGAATGAAAACTGACCTTTTCCATTCCTGTGGCTACTGATGAGATTTACAAATTTGCTGGCATATTGAGTATAGCACTCTAACAGTGTCATCATTTAGGATTTGAAATAGCTCAGGTCAAATTCCCTCACCTCCACTAGCTTTTTTGTAGTGATGCTTCCTAAGGCCCACTTGACTTCACACTCCAGGATGTCAGACTCTAGTTGAGTGGCCACAACATGGTGGTTATCCAGGTCATTAAGATCTTTTTTGTATAGTTCTTTTGTATAGTCTTGTCAACTCTTCTTAATTTAATATCTTCTGCTTCCGATAGGTCCATACCATTTCTGTCCTTTACTGTGCCCATGTTTGCATGAAGTCTTCACTTGGCATCTCCAGTTTTCTTGTAGAGATTTCTAGTTTTTCCCATTCTTTTGTTTTCCTCTAGTTCTTTACACTGTTCCCTAGGAAGGCTTTCTTATCTATCCTTTCTATTCCCTAGAACTCTGCATTCAGATGGAGTTTCTTTTCTCCTTTGCCTTTCACTTTGCTTCTTTTCTCAGCCATTTATAAGGAAGACTGGGGTTCAATCCATGAGTTGGAAAGATCTCCTTGGGAACGGAATTGCAACCAACTCTACTATTCTTGCCTGGAGAATTCCATGGACAGAGGAGCCTGGCAGGCTACAGACAATGGGGTTGTAAAGGGCTAGACATGACTGAGTGACTAATACTTTCACTTCACTGTGCATATATGTTAAAAAAGCAGGGTGACAATATATAGCCTTGACATACTCCTTTCCCAGATTGAAACTAGTCCACTGTTCCATGTCTGGTTCTAGCTGTTGCTTCTTGACTTGCATACAGTTTTCTCAGGAGGCAAGTAAGGTAGAGTGGTATTCCCATCTCTTTAAGAATTTTTCACAGTGTGCTGTGATCCACACCATCTAAGGCTTTAGTGTAATCAATGAAGCAGAGTATTTTCTGGAATTCTCTTGCCTTTTCTATGATTCAGCAGATATTGGCAATTTGATTTCTGGTTCCTATGCTTTTTCTAAAACCGGCTTGTACATGTGGGGGTTCTCAGTTTATGTACTGTTGAAGCCTTGATTGGAGGATTTTGAGCATGACCTTGCAAGCAAACAAAATGAGTGTAATTGTGCAGTAGTTTGAACATATTTTGCCATTGCCTTTCTTTGGGATTGGAATGAAAACTGACCTTTTCCATTCCTGTGGCTACTGATGAGATTTACAAATTTGCTGGCATATTGAGTATAGCACTCTAACAGTGTCATCATTTAGGATTTGAAATAGCTCAGGTCAAATTCCCTCACCTCCACTAGCTTTTTTGTAGTGATGCTTCCTAAGGCCCACTTGACTTCACACTCCAGGATGTCAGACTCTAGTTGAGTGGCCACAACATGGTGGTTATCCAGGTCATTAAGATCTTTTTTGTATAGTTCTTTTGTATAGTCTTGTCAACTCTTCTTAATTTAATATCTTCTGCTTCCGATAGGTCCATACCATTTCTGTCCTTTACTGTGCCCATGTTTGCATGAAGTCTTCACTTGGCATCTCCAGTTTTCTTGTAGAGATTTCTAGTTTTTCCCATTCTTTTGTTTTCCTCTAGTTCTTTACACTGTTCCCTAGGAAGGCTTTCTTATCTATCCTTTCTATTCCCTAGAACTCTGCATTCAGATGGAGTTTCTTTTCTCCTTTGCCTTTCACTTTGCTTCTTTTCTCAGCCATTTATAAGGACTTCTTGAACAACCATTTTGCCTTTTTGCATTTCTTTTTCTTGGGAATGGTTTTGATCACTTCCTCCTGTACAGAGTTACTCTGTCCATACTTCTTTAGGCACTCTGTTTATCAGATCTAACTCCTTGAATCTGTTTGTCACTTGCACTATATATTCATGTGGGATTTGATTTAGGTCGTATCTGAATGGCCTAGTGGTTCTCCCTAATTTCTTTAATAAGTCTGAATTTTTCATAAGGAATTCAAGATCTGAGTCACAGTCAAATCCAGGTCTTCTTTTTGCTGACTATAGCACTTCTCCATCTTTGACTGCAAAGAGTATAATCAAACTGATTTCAGCATTGACCATCTGGTGATGTCCATGTGTAGAGTCCCATGTTTTGTGTTGTTGGTATAGGGTGTTTGCTACAACTAGTGTGTTCTCTTGGCAGAACTCTGTTAGCCTTTTACCCTGCTTCATTTTGTACACCAGGGACAAACTTGCCTGATACTCCAGGTATCTGTTGACGTCCTATTTCACATTCCAGTTTCCTATGATGAAAAGGACATAATTTTTTTGTGTTAGATCTAGAAGGTCCTGTAGGTCTTCATAGAACTGTTCAGCTTCTTCAGCACTAGTGGTTGGGACATACTGTGACATTTGAACAGTTTGCCCTGGAAACGAACTGAGATCATTCTGTCATTTTTTGAGATTGGACCCAAGTACTGCATGTTGGACTCTATGTCGACTATGAGGGCCACTCCATTTCTTATAAGGGCTTCTTGCCCACAGTAGTAGATATAATGGTCATTTGAATTAAATTTGCTCATTTCCATCCATTTTGATTCACTGATTCCTAAAATATCAATGTTCACTCTTACTATCTCCTTTTCCTTTACTGTGCCCATGTTTGCATGAAGTCTTCACTTGGCATCTCCAGTTTTCTTGTAGAGATTTCTAGTTTTTCCCATTCTTTTGTTTTCCTCTAGTTCTTTACACTGTTCCCTAGGAAGGCTTTCTTATCTATCCTTTCTATTCCCTAGAACTCTGCATTCAGATGGAGTTTCTTTTCTCCTTTGCCTTTCACTTTGCTTCTTTTCTCAGCCATTTATAAGGACTTCTTGAACAACCATTTTGCCTTTTTGCATTTCTTTTTCTTGGGAATGGTTTTGATCACTTCCTCCTGTACAGAGTTACTCTGTCCATACTTCTTTAGGCACTCTGTTTATCAGATCTAACTCCTTGAATCTGTTTGTCACTTGCACTATATATTCATGTGGGATTTGATTTAGGTCGTATCTGAATGGCCTAGTGGTTCTCCCTAATTTCTTTAATAAGTCTGAATTTTTCATAAGGAATTCAAGATCTGAGTCACAGTCAAATCCAGGTCTTCTTTTTGCTGACTATAGCACTTCTCCATCTTTGACTGCAAAGAGTATAATCAAACTGATTTCAGCATTGACCATCTGGTGATGTCCATGTGTAGAGTCCCATGTTTTGTGTTGTTGGTATAGGGTGTTTGCTACAACTAGTGTGTTCTCTTGGCAGAACTCTGTTAGCCTTTTACCCTGCTTCATTTTGTACACCAGGGACAAACTTGCCTGATACTCCAGGTATCTGTTGACGTCCTATTTCACATTCCAGTTTCCTATGATGAAAAGGACATAATTTTTTTGTGTTAGATCTAGAAGGTCCTGTAGGTCTTCATAGAACCGTTCAGCTTCTTCAGCACTAGTGGTTGGGACATACTGTGACATTTGAACAGTTTGCCCTGGAAACGAACTGAGATCATTCTGTCATTTTTTGAGATTGGACCCAAGTACTGCATGTTGGACTCTATGTCGACTATGAGGGCCACTCCATTTCTTATAAGGGCTTCTTGCCCACAGTAGTAGATATAATGGTCATTTGAATTAAATTTGCTCATTTCCATCCATTTTGATTCACTGATTCCTAAAATATCAATGTTCACTCTTACTATCTCCTGTTTGACCACTTCAAATTTACCTTGATTCATGGACCTAACATTCCAGGTTGCTATGCAACATGGTTCTTTATAGCATCAGACTTTTCTTTCACCACCAGACACATCCACAAGTGGGCATTGTTTCCACTTTGACTCAACCTCTTCATTCCTTCTGGAGCTATGTCTCCACTAACCTATTTGCTTATTACATTATTTAGATTAGACATGAGAAATTCATGAGATACTGGACAAACCTAGCCAGCATCCTAAATTATTTGTCATGGACTAAATTTGTAATAGAGATAACATATTTGTGACTAGAAAGCTAAGATAGAATTATATTTAATGGTGATAGCTCTGAAAACACTCTTAACTTTCATTGAACCAACAGACTTTAACTGTCTTTCATTTACCAATGTTTATCCTAAATCATATGAATTTGAAAAATATTTCAGTTAGTTTCTATTATATTGAAGCAGGACTTTGTGTGGCCTTCCAGGGTACAAGTCCTTTCTTTGTCTCCAATTTGTTGTTTGTAGGCAATAGGCTTCATTCAGCCTCTTTGACCTTCCCTGAGTTCACAAAGGACAGATTTAAACAATTGTTAATCAGGGAAGGGAGGATTATACATCTCTATAAACAACAAAACTCTGTAAAAACAAAAAGTAAAATAAAAATAATTTTTAAAATATCAGGGAAAAAATGCAGAAATAAGGGAGGAGGAACAGTCAAGTAATAATACTGCAGACTATAGGCAGGTGTTGACGTCCTATTTCACATTCCAGTTTCCTATGATGAAAAGGACATAATTTTTTTGTGTTAGATCTAGAAGGTCCTGTAGGTCTTCATAGAACTGTTCAGCTTCTTCAGCACTAGTGGTTGGGACATACTGTGACATTTGAACAGTTTGCCCTGGAAACGAACTGAGATCATTCTGTCATTTTTTGAGATTGGACCCAAGTACTGCATGTTGGACTCTATGTCGACTATGAGGGCCACTCCATTTCTTATAAGGGCTTCTTGCCCACAGTAGTAGATATAATGGTCATTTGAATTAAATTTGCTCATTTCCATCCATTTTGATTCACTGATTCCTAAAATATCAATGTTCACTCTTACTATCTCCTGTTTGACCACTTCAAATTTACCTTGATTCATGGACCTAACATTCCAGGTTGCTATGCAACATGGTTCTTTATAGCATCAGACTTTTCTTTCACCACCAGACACATCCACAAGTGGGCATTGTTTCCACTTTGACTCAACCTCTTCATTCCTTCTGGAGCTATGTCTCCACTAACCTATTTGCTTATTACATTATTTAGATTAGACATGAGAAATTCATGAGATACTGGACAAACCTAGCCAGCATCCTAAATTATTTGTCATGGACTAAATTTGTAATAGAGATAACATATTTGTGACTAGAAAGCTAAGATAGAATTATATTTAATGGTGATAGCTCTGAAAACACTCTTAACTTTCATTGAACCAACAGACTTTAACTGTCTTTCATTTACCAATGTTTATCCTAAATCATATGAATTTGAAAAATATTTCAGTTAGTTTCTATTATATTGAAGCAGGACTTTGTGTGGCCTTCCAGGGTACAAGTCCTTTCTTTGTCTCCAATTTGTTGTTTGTAGGCAATAGGCTTCATTCAGCCTCTTTGACCTTCCCTGAGTTCACAAAGGACAGATTTAAACAATTGTTAATCAGGGAAGGGAGGATTATACATCTCTATAAACAACAAAACTCTGTAAAAACAAAAAGTAAAATAAAAATAATTTTTAAAATATCAGGGAAAAAATGCAGAAATAAGGGAGGAGGAACAGTCAAGTAATAATACTGCAGCCTTTAGGCAGGATACTGATTCCTCACCAAAGAATGCATGCATTCTTTGAGTTCTTCTGCAAGAATTAAGGCCCCCACCTAGGTGGAAAATGGTAACTTCAAGTTGAGCACAAAATTACTGAAACACTGCCTTGTTTGTGAAAGTGTAAGTGGCTTCAATGGTATCAGACTGTTTGTGATCCCATGCACTGTAGCCCACCAGGCTCCTCTGTCTGTGAGGTTCTCCAGGCAAAAATTCTGGATTGGGTGGCCATTCCCTTCTCCAAGGAACCTTCCTTATCCAGAGATGGAACCCTGGTCTTCTGCATTGCAGGCAGTTTCTTTACCATGTGAGCCACCAGGGTTGTTTACCTATCAACGAGTCAGAAAAAGTCACAAATCTTGCAGCCCTTACCCCAGAATTTTCTATAAAAGTTTATCCTCAAAAATCACTGGGCAGCTTGAGGGTTTTGAAATAAGCCACCTGTTCTCTATGCTTGTGTCTGCAATAAACCTTTCTCTGCTCCAAACTCCAATGTTTTGGTTTGTTTGGCTCACTGTGCATCAGGCACACACTGCTTGGAAACAGTATTTCTGAAACCTTTTACGTTTCATACTAGCACTTATTTAAGGCCAATTAAGAGAATACTTTTCTAAATTAATTTCAGTGATAATACTGAGGTAGAAAAAACATCACACGTATGCAAATCATGCATACAGACACACAAGACATACAGACACTGAGATCTTATAGCTTACATTGAAGCTATTTAATAATGAGACTATTTAGTAATAACACAAAACTCACTAGTTTATATATAATAGATGAATCCAAATGTTGTTTCTGGTGGTTAGAATAGGTTAAGTTTCTCTGATCAGATGGCTAAAGGTTTTTACTAATATTTGTAGAGAAGATTTTTAAGATTATTTTCATGTGCTTAGTTTTCAAATAGCTTTTTTCCCCCTCTGATGAGATACATTCCCTTAAAGCTGGCATTTCAAAGAAAGAGTTCTCAAATTTTATTTGTATTTATTTAACATTTTCTTTTAAAATTTTGGCCTCTTCTATTGGCTTTTTATTTATTTATTTTCATCCACTTTTTGTTTTTTTAAACCTTTATTTTACTTTAAAATTTGACACAGTTTTGTTGTTTACAGACATGCATGTTCCCAGATCAGTCACATGTATATCCCCCCATTCCCACCCCTCCCGACCATCACACAGCACCCCTGAAGGATCCCCTTTTCTCACATAGCAATGACTACAGCTATTTTCTTCAGTTATGATAGTACAGGCCTTCATGCTACTTCCTTTACGCCTCCCACCCTCTGTTCCTTCCCCACAATGTCCATATGTCCACTGTCCATGTCTGTCTTTCCGTTGCTTCACTGCGTGTGCCATCATCACCATCCTGCTAGATTCCATATATATGTGTTAATATACTGTATTTGTCCTTCTCTTTTTGACTGACTTCAGTTTTTATGATACGCTCTAGATCTAACCACCTCATTAGGGCTGATTTTTCTCCATTTCTCTTTACAGCTGTGTAGTATTCCATTGTATATATGTACCAGAGCTTTTGGATCCATTCGTTCGTCGATGGGCATTTAGGCTGCTTCCATGTTCTAGCTATTGTATAGAGAGCTTCAATGAACATTGGGGTACAGGTGTTTCTTTCAGATTTTATTTCATTAGGGTATAAGCCTAACAGTGGGATTGCTGGGTCGTATGGTGCTGCTATTTTTAGTTTTTTAAGAAATCTCCATAGTGTCTTCCATAGAGGCTGTATCAATCTACATTCCCACCAGCAATGCAAGAGAGTTCCCTTTTCTCCACACCCTCTCCAGCATTTATTGTTATTTTCATCCACTTTTATTCTTTGGCTTGTTTGGGCCTCCCATCGCAGTGGCCTCTCTCTTTCAAAAGCACTGGCTATGGGCACATGCACTCCAGAGTGCTGGCTCATAATTGGTCACACCGGTCCAGCTGCAGTGCTGCACATAGGATCTTCCCAGGTCAGAAATTGAACCAGTGCCCCTTGCACTGCAAGACGGACTCGTTACCCACTAGACCATTAGGGAAGCCCATTCTCAAATTTTAGAGAAAGAAATATATAGAAAATTTACACCTCAAAGGCATGAATAAAATATTCGTATTTTCTCCAAGAGATCCAGCAGCAAACTTGCCTGTTATCAGAGGTGTAGATAAATTAGTATCTAAATTTTTATTTTTCTTAACTGAAGAAGTACTGTCTCCAATATACGGACTTTTAACAATATCTGGAAGTATTTTGAGATGAGTAGGGACGGTTTTACATTTGACAGAGTAAATATGTGGGCTTTGAATGGCTTCTACAGCTATTTTCTTCAGTTATGATAGTACAGGCCTTCATGCTACTTCCTTTACCCCCCCCCACAATGTCCATATGTCCACTGTCCATGTCTGTCTTTCCGTTGCTTCACTGCGTGTGCCATCATCACCATCCTGCTAGATTCCATATATATGTGTTAATATACTGTATTTGTCCTTCTCTTTTTGACTGACTTCAGTTTTTATGATACGCTCTAGATCTAACCACCTCATTAGGGCTGATTTTTCTCCATTTCTCTTTACAGCTGTGTAGTATTCCATTGTATATATGTACCAGAGCTTTTGGATCCATTCGTTCGTCGATGGGCATTTAGGCTGCTTCCATGTTCTAGCTATTGTATAGAGAGCTTCAATGAACATTGGGGTACAGGTGTTTCTTTCAGATTTTATTTCATTAGGGTATAAGCCTAACAGTGGGATTGCTGGGTCGTATGGTGCTGCTATTTTTAGTTTTTTAAGAAATCTCCATAGTGTCTTCCATAGAGGCTGTATCAATCTACATTCCCACCAGCAATGCAAGAGAGTTCCCTTTTCTCCACACCCTCTCCAGCATTTATTGTTATTTTCATCCACTTTTATTCTTTGGCTTGTTTGGGCCTCCCATCGCAGTGGCCTCTCTCTTTCAAAAGCACTGGCTATGGGCACATGCACTCCAGAGTGCTGGCTCATAATTGGTCACACCGGTCCAGCTGCAGTGCTGCACATAGGATCTTCCCAGGTCAGAAATTGAACCAGTGCCCCTTGCACTGCAAGACGGACTCGTTACCCACTAGACCATTAGGGAAGCCCATTCTCAAATTTTAGAGAAAGAAATATATAGAAAATTTACACCTCAAAGGCATGAATAAAATATTCGTATTTTCTCCAAGAGATCCAGCAGCAAACTTGCCTGTTATCAGAGGTGTAGATAAATTAGTATCTAAATTTTTATTTTTCTTAACTGAAGAAGTACTGTCTCCAATATACGGACTTTTAACAATATCTGGAAGTATTTTGAGATGAGTAGGGACGGTTTTACATTTGACAGAGTAAATATGTGGGCTTTGAATGGCTTCTAGAGCTACATTTCTGTTCTAGAGTCTTGATTTGTAAAATAAGACAGTTGCTTTTAATTTCTGAAAGAGTTAGATTTCTGTCTGAATGATCGTAAGGCACTTATCTGCCCATCCAACTGTATTTTCCTCAATTTGCTTCTTCATATTAAAAGATGACTTCAAAGTAAGATTGAAATCATGGGGCTTCCCTGGTGGTCCAGCGGGTTAGGACACTGCCTTGCAGTGCAAGGGGCGCCGGTTCGATCCCTGCCTGGAAAGATCTCATGTGCTGCAGAGCAGCTGGACTGATCTGTCCAGGTACCGAGCCAGAGCTCTGGAGAGCATGTGCCCAGAGCCAGGGCTCTGTGACAATAGAGGCCACTGCAATGGGAGGCCCACATGGGCCAAAGAACAAAGATGGATGAAAATAGATAAATGAAAGACCAATAGAAGTGGCCCACCTGCCCCCCCCTCCCCACCCCCCCCCCCCACCAAAAAAAAAAAAAAGGAATGCTAGTGAACTTTAAAAAAAGAAATTAAAAAAAAAATACAAAATAAAATAAAAAGATCAAAATCAAAAGGTCCCTATGCACTGGAGCTTCAGGGTTTAATGCAGAATATCATACATTTGTAAAGTCTATATAAGTGTATAAACGCTCACCATTATTATTGTTTCCTTAGTGTACAGTTCTGACTTTGACAAATTCACCTTAGAGAGAAAAGCTTCTGCTATCACTTCTCTTAGCTCCTGAACATTGTCTTCCAGCTGATCCATTTCCTGATCATTTATAGGAGCACCTGAGAGAAATTCCGGTCATCTGTTTCCCTTTTTAGGGAGAGTTGTCCCCAGGACCTGGCTTGTGTGATCAATACAGTATAATCATAGGTGAGAGGGAAATCTCTTAGCAGCCAATCAGGGTCCCTGTGAGCAGAGTTGTTAATGTCCATTGATCTTTCTAACTCCTTGTTAAATTTTGTAGGATCTGAAAGTGGAGGCAAAGGACTGTGATTATCACAAGGCAGCCCGTAAGGATAGCTACTATAGTCTGAGATGAGTAGGGGCGGTTTTACATTTGACAGAGTAAATATGTGGGCTTTGAATGGCTTCTAGAGCTACATTTCTGTTCTAGAGTCTTGATTTGTAAAATAAGACAGTTGCTTTTAATTTCTGAAAGAGTTAGATTTCTGTCTGAATGATCGTAAGGCACTTATCTGCCCATCCAACTGTATTTTCCTCAATTTGCTTCTTCATATTAAAAGATGACTTCAAAGTAAGATTGAAATCATGGGGCTTCCCTGGTGGTCCAGCGGGTTAGGACACTGCCTTGCAGTGCAAGGGGCGCCGGTTCGATCCCTGCCTGGAAAGATCTCATGTGCTGCAGAGCAGCTGGACTGATCTGTCCAGGTACCGAGCCAGAGCTCTGGAGAGCATGTGCCCAGAGCCAGGGCTCTGTGACAATAGAGGCCACTGCAATGGGAGGCCCACATGGGCCAAAGAACAAAGATGGATGAAAATAGATAAATGAAAGACCAATAGAAGTGGCCCACCTGCCCCCCTCCCTCCCCAGCCCGCCCCCCTCACCAAAAAAAAAAAAAAAGGAATGCTAGTGAACTTTAAAAAAAGAAATTAAAAAAAAAATACAAAATAAAATAAAAAGATCAAAATCAAAAGGTCCCTATGCACTGGAGCTTCAGGGTTTAATGCAGAATATCATACATTTGTAAAGTCTATATAAGTGTATAAACGCTCACCATTATTATTGTTTCCTTAGTGTACAGTTCTGACTTTGACAAATTCACCTTAGAGAGAAAAGCTTCTGCTATCACTTCTCTTAGCTCCTGAACATTGTCTTCCAGCTGATCCATTTCCTGATCATTTATAGGAGCACCTGAGAGAAATTCCGGTCATCTGTTTCCCTTTTTAGGGAGAGTTGTCCCCAGGACCTGGCTTGTGTGATCAATACAGTATAATCATAGGTGAGAGGGAAATCTCTTAGCAGCCAATCAGGGTCCCTGTGAGCAGAGTTGTTAATGTCCATTGATCTTTCTAACTCCTTGTTAAATTTTGTAGGATCTGAAAGTGGAGGCAAAGGACTGTGATTATCACAAGGCAGCCCGTAAGGATAGCTACTATAGTCTGATATTCTTTCTTCAATGTGGTCTTTCCATGGGTACCCCATAAGAGAGTATTTTAGAATGAGAACTCTAAAATTTTTTCAAATATGGAATACTTCCCAATTCCAAGAATGTATCTGGCTATTAGAAAGTAGGATTTTCAATGGTATATTTTTCTTAGTGGTGGCTCATAGAAAAATCCTTTTTATGGCTTCAAAATTGCATGCAAGAGGCACACCTAAAGAGGATGTAAAAATACAGCCCTAGGAGATCCAGAAAGCTAATTCCCAGAGTCAGCCTATAAGAAAGCAAACACCTTTGTTGTCACAGGATATAAGCATGGTGTTTTGAACAGGAAAAAAAAAGGGGGGGGATGTCTTTGGTTTCCTATAAGAATGTGAGATGCCTTGAGTTAAGACTGAGACATCTCTGACACCAGATAGGTACTATTGGAATTGGACTTTGTCAGTACTAACGGGGCAGTGATGTTTGAGATGAAAAAGGCTATTTATGGATGTGACCCCTTGATACAAATTCCCCTGAGATCTGATCAATCCAGTCGCTCAGCCATGGCCTACTCTTTGTGACCCCATTGACTGCAGCACACTAGGCTTCCCTGTTCTTCCCCATCTCCCAGAACTTGCTCAAACTCATGTCCAATGAGTCAGTATGCCATCCAGCCACCTCATCCTCTGTCATCCCCTTCTCCTCCTGTCTTATGTTTTTCACAGAATCAGGGTCTTTTCCAACTAATTGTCTCTTTGCATCAGGTGACCAAAGTATTGGAGCTTCAGCTCCAGCTTCTGCATCAGTCCTTCTGATGAATATTCAGAGTTCACTTCCTGAGCACTGGTATAGGTAGACAAAATGTTGCCTGACACTTCATTGTCTTGGGTCGACAGCATGTTCAGCTGGCTGCCAGATGAGAGAGCAAATACTTGCACATCTTTTGGCTGGCAGAAGCCAGGGAGATTCTTCTCAGTGGTCACAGAGCCAAGCTCTCAAGACATAGAACACAATGAAAGGAAAACCTCGTTTAGCCTATGGTTTTCTTTTTACAACAGATGTCATAAAAGAGAGATGAAAACAGTGGCTATCTCTGGGAGGAAGCCATTAATAAAAAACAGGAGTTCTCAAAGCAAAATCATTACCAGAGTTGCTACATCCCCAAAATTAGTTGGCACAAATATTTTCTTCTAAGAATCACAATTTAGAAAGGAAGAAATAAGAAATTCCTCTCTCAACTACTACTACGGAGAAGAATCTAAGAGGGCCGACTTTAATAAGAAGTCTTACCCTTTGTTGGCTTCTTCCAGTTTTCAGAACCCCTTCTGCAGGCTCCAAATTGACTATGATATCTCTAATTGTCCCATTGTGGATTGTCAAACTGTTAAGAGAGGCAAAATGATTTTTACTCTACTCTTATAGGTTCTTGGGAGACCATCTGTAATAGAAGGATACATGAATAGGAGAAAAATAAAGATTAATAAGTTGTGTACCTCATGGATACATGGGGGATAGACAGGAAAAGTGAGTAACACCCTGAAGTGGGCCAGGCCATCACCTAAATACTACCTCAAGCTAAAGACAGACAAAGATGTTGGGGAAAAAAATTCTATAACTTTCTATGGTGGTAGATATTAACTAGACTTCTTGTTATGATAATTTTACAATATATACAAATACTGAATTATGTTGTACACCTGAAAACCATAAAATGTTGTATGTCAATTATAGATCAATAGAAAAATCTTGAGTTGTTGGGGAGCTAAGAGGTTCCAAGAAAAGCACAGTAAACAGTGTATGACCATCATGGTGATTTAAGCACCTGCCTTCTCCATTTGTCTGGAGTTTTCATCATTCTTCTCTTTCTAGTACAGAGAGGGTTGTCATTGTTGTCCAGTCTCTAAGTCATGTCCAACTCTTTATGATCCCATGGACTGCAACACGCCAGGCTCCTCTGTCCTCCATTGTCTCCTGGAGTTTGCTCAAATTCCGGTCCATTGAGTAGGTGATGCTGTCTAACCATCTCATCCTCTGCAGCCCACTTCTCCTCCTGCCCTCAGTTTTCCCCATCATCAGGGTATTTTCCAAAGAGTTGGCTTTTCACATCAGGTGACCAAAATATTAGAGCTTCAGCAACAGTGCTTCTAATGAATATTCAGGGTTGATTTCCTTTAGGATTGAGTACAGAGAGGAAGACACCTCTGTGTTCATTAGGAAAATCTACAAATATAAAGAAAATCTCTAAATGTAGTTATTTTTTAAACTTGCACTCTCTTTTCCAAGTTTACCTGTGTCTACTCTTTCTTGAAAATAACCTGCTCAAAATACTCCCTATGCCAAAGAGACATTTCTGGGTGGCAGATTTTGCTCCCCTTCATATACTTAGAATCTCCAGTTGGAATATGAAAACATTTAATGATTATATTTGATAGGAGTCCATGCTGTATGCAGATTTGGGTAGAGCATTAAGATGATCAGTTATAGCTTTATTCTGAGGTTACTAACTGTAGTTCAGGTGTTTATTTGTAGTCTACAATTTTTTTTTAACAAAAAGGGGACATGTTGGACTCTATTCCCTAAAGTATTAGGTATGAGAGTTTTTGAGATGCTTCCCAAGTCTTAAAGTGAAGGATATGGATGGTTATTTGGGATAACAAGAGAGAGACAGATTATGGGTTATTGTATACACTTGTACTTATGGGAGTTGATGTCCATTAGAAGGATGAGATTGTAATTTTTCATGGGTGGAATACTGAAAGAATGAAAGCTGAGAATAAAAGATAGCATCAGAGAACAGCAGTATTGAAGAGATGAGTACAAGGAAAGATCTAAAGTAAATGGGAAATATCAAAACTTAAATACAGGATAGAGTGGTGCTTCGTGCAGATGCTAGTTAACATCTTTACTTAATTTTAAAAGATAGGAACATTAATGTGAGGATATGGCATTTATTTCTCTATTACTGAGAAGTGACTTTTATTTCTCTATTACTGTTTTATTTCTCTATTACTGAAATAGAGATAATTACAATAATTCAAATATAATTTTTTTCTAGAAATTTTTAAAGATAAAATTGAAATATTGGGACTTCCCCTGGTGGTCCAGTGGGTAAGGACACCGCCTTGCAGTGCAAGGGGTGCCGGTTCGATCCCTGGCCTGGGAAGATCCCACATGCCGCGGAGCAGCTGGACCAATGTGTCCAATTACTGAGCCGGAGCTCTGGAGCGCATGCGCCCAGAGCTGGTGTTCTGCAGCGACAGACGCCACCACAATGGGAGGCCCACGGGAGCCAAGGAACAAAGATGGATGAAAATAGAGAAATGAAAGACCAATAGAAGTGGCCCGCCCACCCCCCTCCCTCCCCAACCCGACCCCCGCCCAAAAATAAGTAATAAAATAAATAAATCTTTAAAAAAAATTGAAATTTTGATTCAGAAATTTATCAAAATAGTTGTATTTGATGCAAAACATCACATGGGCATTGCATGATATTTTATGGAAGGGGTTTGGAGTCTGATTATTAGTTCTAATAAAATGTTTCTCACTATCGCCAGATTTGTTTCAAGATTCAGTTGTGTTTCATATTGAAAAAAAATCTGGTTTTATACTTAACTGGTGCTATGAAGCTTGTGGTAAATAAATACTTTAAAAAATAATTTGGGGCACTTCCCTGGTGTTTCAGTGGGTGAAGACACCCCTTGCAGTGCAAGGATATGGATGGTTATTTGGGATAACAAGAGAGAGACAGATTATGGGTTATTGTATACACTTGTACTTATGGGAGTTGATGTCCATTAGAAGGATGAGATTGTAATTTTTCATGGGTGGAATACTGAAAGAATGAAAGCTGAGAATAAAAGATAGCATCAGAGAACAGCAGTATTGAAGAGATGAGTACAAGGAAAGATCTAAAGTAAATGGGAAATATCAAAACTTAAATACAGGATAGAGTGGTGCTTCGTGCAGATGCTAGTTAACATCTTTACTTAATTTTAAAAGATAGGAACATTAATGTGAGGATATGGCATTTATTTCTATTACTGAGAAGTGACTTTTATTTCTCTATTACTGTTTTATTTCTCTATTACTGAAATAGAGATAATTACAATAATTCAAATATAATTTTTTTCTAGAAATTTTTAAAGATAAAATTGAAATATTGGGACTTCCCCTGGTGGTCCAGTGGGTAAGGACACCGCCTTGCAGTGCAAGGGGTGCCGGTTCGATCCCTGGCCTGGGAAGATCCCACATGCCGCGGAGCAGCTGGACCAATGTGTCCAATTACTGAGCCGGAGCTCTGGAGCGCATGCGCCCAGAGCTGGTGTTCTGCAGCGACAGACGCCACCACAATGGGAGGCCCACGGGAGCCAAGGAACAAAGATGGATGAAAATAGAGAAATGAAAGACCAATAGAAGTGGCCCGCCCACCCCCCTCCCTCCCCAACCCGACCCCCGCCCAAAAATAAGTAATAAAATAAATAAATCTTTAAAAAAAATTGAAATTTTGATTCAGAAATTTATCAAAATAGTTGTATTTGATGCAAAACATCACATGGGCATTGCATGATATTTTATGGAAGGGGTTTGGAGTCTGATTATTAGTTCTAATAAAATGTTTCTCACTATCGCCAGATTTGTTTCAAGATTCAGTTGTGTTTCATATTGAAAAAAAATCTGGTTTTATACTTAACTGGTGCTATGAAGCTTGTGGTAAATAAATACTTTAAAAAATAATTTGGGGCACTTCCCTGGTGTTTCAGTGGGTGAAGACACCCCCTTGCAGTGCAAGGAACACAGGTTGGATCCCTGGCCTGGGAAGATCCCACGTGACACGGAGCGGCTGGACGGGTGTCCAATTACCAGACAGCAATCTGGTGTGCATGTGCCCAGAGCCGGTGTTCTGCGACAAGAGAGGCCGCTGCAATGGTAGGCCCACACGGGCCAAAGAACAAAGATGGAAATAAATGAAAGACCAATAGGAGTGGCCAAAATAACAATAATAATAATAATAATAATTTGGAGGAGTTGAATACATTATTCCTTTGTATTTTACTGATCTTTAAGTTTATAACCATTTGAAGGACAATTTCAATCTGACTTTTTTTTTTTTTATTGTGGTATGAACCCTTTAAATGAAATCATTTGACTATGTACACATGGATTTATTTGTTGTTCTGTTCCATTGGTCTATAAATCTGTTTTTAGGCATGCTTTTTCATAACTGAGACTGTATACTATGTTTTAGAATTAGAAAGTATGGAGCCTTTCAACTTTGTTCTTGTTTCTCAAGACTGTTTTGCCTACTCAGTTTCCTGAGGTTCCCTGTGAATTTTCAAATGGATTTTTCTGTTGCTCAAAAAAAAAAAAAAAAAAAAATGCTATTGACATTTGGTAAGAATTTCTTTGATTCATAGATCACTTTGCATAGAATAGTCGCTTTAACATTCTGAAGTCTTCCTATGTATGAACAAGAGATGTCTTCCCACTTATTTGTGGCTTTTAAAATCAGTATCAACAATGTTTTGTAGATTCAAATATGCACATTTTTACCTTTACACAATTTTCCCCAATATGTTATTTTTGATTTTACTCTAAATAGCATTGTTTTCTTAATTCCATTTCAGATTATTCATTGTATAGAAGTACTGTAGTTTTTTTTCTTCTTCTTCTTTTTCTTTTTGTGCTGCTTTCATATCTTTCAACTATGAATTCATTTTATAGGTATAATATTTTTTTATCTGTGTGGAATCTTAAGGGTTTTCTTCATAGAAGCTTGTGGTAAATAAATACTTTAAAAAATAATTTGGGGCACTTCCCTGGTGTTTCAGTGGGTGAAGACACCCCCTTGCAGTGCAAGGAACACAGGTTGGATCCCTGGCCTGGGAAGATCCCACGTGACACGGAGCGGCTGGACGGGTGTCCAATTACCAGACAGCAATCTGGTGTGCATGTGCCCAGAGCCGGTGTTCTGCGACAAGAGAGGCCGCTGCAATGGTAGGCCCACACGGGCCAAAGAACAAAGATGGAAATAAATGAAAGACCAATAGGAGTGGCCAAAATAACAATAATAATAATAATAATAATTTGGAGGAGTTGAATACATTATTCCTTTGTATTTTACTGATCTTTAAGTTTATAACCATTTGAAGGACAATTTCAATCTGACTTTTTTTTTTTTTATTGTGGTATGAACCCTTTAAATGAAATCATTTGACTATGTACACATGGATTTATTTGTTGTTCTGTTCCATTGGTCTATAAATCTGTTTTTAGGCATGCTTTTTCATAACTGAGACTGTATACTATGTTTTAGAATTAGAAAGTATGGAGCCTTTCAACTTTGTTCTTGTTTCTCAAGACTGTTTTGCCTACTCAGTTTCCTGAGGTTCCCTGTGAATTTTCAAATGGATTTTTCTGTTGCTCAAAAAAAAAAAAAAAAAAAAAATGCTATTGACATTTGGTAAGAATTTCTTTGATTCATAGATCACTTTGCATAGAATAGTCGCTTTAACATTCTGAAGTCTTCCTATGTATGAACAAGAGATGTCTTCCCACTTATTTGTGGCTTTTAAAATCAGTATCAACAATGTTTTGTAGATTCAAATATGCACATTTTTACCTTTACACAATTTTCCCCAATATGTTATTTTTGATTTTACTCTAAATAGCATTGTTTTCTTAATTCCATTTCAGATTATTCATTGTATAGAAGTACTGTAGTTTTTTTTCTTCTTCTTCTTTTTCTTTTTGTGCTGCTTTCATATCTTTCAACTATGAATTCATTTTATAGGTATAATATTTTTTTATCTGTGTGGAATCTTAAGGGTTTTCTTCATAGAAGATTATGTCATCTGCGAACAGAAAAGTTTTACTACTACATTTCCAATTTGAATACACTTTACTTCTTGTTATTACTCAATTTCTCTAGCTGGGAATTCTCATCTTGAGCGGAACTGGCAAGAGTGTACATTGCTATCTTGTTTCTGATCTTAGAGAAAAACCTTTCAGTGTTTTACGATTGAACATTGTGTTAACTGGGGGACAAGCCTATGTGAAATATTTTTTATGTTGAGGTACTTTTCTTCAGTCATTCTTGTTACATGTTTTTATTCTGAAAGAGTGTTGAATTCTGTCAAATGCAGAACATGTTATCAGTTGATCTTTGCCCTTTGTTCTTCACCTTAATGGTGGTGTATTACATTTATTGATTTTTACATGCTGAATCACCTGACATCCAGGGATAAATCCTTGTTGGTCATGCTGTATAATCCTTTTAATGTACTATATAATTGGGCTGGCTACTGTTTAATGGAGGATTTTTATGTCAATACTTATTAAGAATATTGGTCTTAGTCTGTTATCTTTTTGTGCCGTCTTTGTCTCATTTTGGTATCAGATAATACTGGACTCATAAAAAGAGTTTGAAAAATGTTCCCTCATTTTCAGTTTTTTGGAAGTTTGAGAAGGATTGGGATTATTTTTTTATATTTTATAGAATTCTTCACTGATGTCATCTCTTTTGCCCTGGGCTTTCTTTTGTTGGGAGGTTTCATTACTGATGCAATCTCAGACTTGTAAATCAGTTCAGATTTTCTTTCTTTTTTTTTTTCATACTTCAATCTTGGTAGCTTTCATATTTCTAGGATTTTATTCATTCTATTTTATCCACTAGAATGGCATGTAATTGTTAGTATATCTCATGATTTTATTTCTGGTGCATTCTTTGTAATGCCTCCTCTTTCATTTCTAATTTCAGCTGTCTTTATTTTAATTATTTATCTAGCTAGAGGCTGATTAATTCTGTTGTTTCTTTTTCTCTCAAAGAATCAACATCTTAGTTTCATTGATATTTTTTGCTGTTATTTTTCTGTTCTCTATTTTCTTTATATATGCTGTAATTTGTATTATTTCCTTCCTTCTGCTAAAGTCGAACTTTGTTTGTTTGTTTGTTTTTGAGATATACATTTTGGTGGTTGATTTGAGAGTTTTTTTTTTTTTTTTCTAAATGCAGACATCTATCGCTATAAATTTCTCTCTTAGTACTGCTTTTACTGCCATAAATTTTGGCATGCTGTGTTTTCATTTTCATGTACCTCAAGATATTTTCTAATTGCTTTCTGATTTGTTACTTGACCCAATCGTTGTGCAATTTATGGTATTTAATTTCTATATATGTGTTTTCTTTTGTTGGAGAAAATACTTTGTATAATCAGTTTTCTTAAAATTTGGTAAGAAATTTTTATGGTCTACCATGCATTCTGTCTTCCCCGGTGGCTCAGATGGTAAAGAATTCACCAGCAATGTGGGACACCTGGGTTTGATCTCTGGGTTAGGAAGATCCTCTCAAAAAGGGAAAGGCTAACCAGTCCAGTATTCTTTTTTTGGGGGGGTGGGGCGGGGGTCGGGTTGGGGAGGGAGGGGAGCGGGCGGGCCTCTTCTTTTTCTTTTTTTTTTTTTTAAAGATTTATTTATTTATTTTATTTTTGGGTGGGGGTCGGGTTGAGGAGGGAGGTGAGCGGGCAGGCCACTTCTATTGGTCTTTCGTTTCTCTATGTTCATCCGTCTTTGTTCTTTGGCTCCTGTGGGCCTCCCATTGCGGTGGCGTCTGTCGTTGCAGAGCACCGGCTCTGGGTGCATGCGCCCCAGGGCTCCGGCTCGGCGATTGGACACATCTGTCCAGCCTCTCCGCGGCATGTGGGATCTTCCCAGGCCAGGGATCGAACCGGCGCCCCTTGCACTGCAAGGCGGTGTCCCTATCCACTGGACCACCAGGGGAAGCCCCAGTCCAGTATTCTTGCCTGCAGAATTTCATGGCTTGTCCATGGGTCGCAGAGTCAGACATGACTGAGCAACTTTCACCATGCAATCTGTCTTGGAAAATGTTCTTATGCATTTAAGAATGTGTATTATATTGTGGTTGGAATATATCTATGGCCATTGGCACCAATTGGTATACTATTGTTCAGATCTCTTCTTGATATTTTTCGGAATTTTGTCTTGTTGTTGTGTCCATTATTAAAATGGAATATTGAAATCTAGTATCATAGTTTTATCTCCTACATTACTATTTCTCCTTTCAAGCTGTCAATATTTGCTTCATATATTTGAGTACACTGATGATACATAAATATATGTTTTAAATTGCCACTTTTCCTTTTTCCTTTTAGCATTAAATAATGTTTTTTGTCTCTGGTATCAGAGGTATCTACATTAAGCTATATTTTTTTTCTTTATTTCTGAAATCTTATCTCCATAAAATCAATTCCATCTTATTAATAATTTTGGTATACCATAATATGAACTTTACTGGGTCATAAGCAACACTATTGGTGTTGAACAAGGCATGCATCAATAAATGCATGAGATAGTTTTATTGAGAGAACAGTTGTCAGGATTTAGCCTTATGATCTTGATTCAGTATTAAATTAAACAGTGAAAATAATGAATGTAAAGTTGTTGATACCATCTTCTTAAGAAAATAACATTTGTATAGGAGAGAGATGAGAAATGACAAAAGCCAGAGAAATAATGTAATACTTCGTGTACAACATGTTTTGTTGACATTGATAATACAAGTACATTTCTGTGATTGTGTATGTTTGTTCAAGTATCATATTTCAGGGAGATAGCAGGATCTGAATACCCTGAACTTAAAACTTTGGCACCAAAATATGTTTTTAGAAGAAATTGAGAATAATATAATTGAGAATGATATAATTCCTTAAATCATAATTGTTATATAAATAGCTCAAGTACTAAGAACTCAGTGTCTCCCAATGTTGGAAGATTTGCTTTATTCCATCAGGATGATAAACTTATCATTGGGGTTATTGTAATCAGCTTTTAAATGTTTCGGTATGTATGAAGAAATAAGTCACTGAGCTCAAATAAATATAAAAAAAAAAAAAACAAAAAAAAACCTCGTGAAGAGAATCCATTTGCCTCTGACTTTGAGGATGAAAACTGCAGTATTTCAACTCGAGAGTAATAGGCTTGTTAATTTAGCTTCTAAGATGCTGAAAGTAATCTTCAATGAGAAACTGTTCCATATTTCAGGATTTGTGTTCAATTTACATACACATAATTTATGATATTTCGAACACTTTCCTGCATTTTTATGGCAAAGGATTATTAGTTAAGCTATTCTAATTTAATACAAATAGAAATAATTGTTGAGACAAAAGTTAATGTTTGTAGAAGCGCTCTGTTTATTTTAATGTCATAAACCATATTTACTTGCCTATTTAAGGATCACAAATTTGTTCCTCCTACTGATATAATAGGTTTTATCTTAAAGTGATATGAATCTTTATAAATTGCATGAAATTGTTAGCCAATGGTAACATGAATTCCAGTTGATGCCAAAAACTAAGGAAATAATGCATTACTTTTGTGAACTACATTGCCTGAGGATAATAGGGGGTCATATTTTTCCTCTTTGCAAAATGACAACAGTATATATATATAACACATAATACTTTCTAAACATTTCTCGAAATGTATCTACCTAAAATGACTAAAAATCTAATTAGGTGAAGAAGAGCTTAAACATTTCTCCAAAATAGTAAATAAATAATAACACATCAGTAAAATATTAATTTCCATAGATAGAAGATTAGTCTCTGTCTTGCAAAGGGAAAGAAAGCCTTCAACTGGCTTTCGGTTAATTTGGTAAATTTAAGTGTCAAACTAAAACAGATATGGAAAGACAAATAATATAGAAATTTATAAGCTCATATGAGTTAGCATGGATGATGTCCCCAAAGGCTAATTTTGTATAGGGAAAATTTCATAGTTGAAAAGTAAATATTTTAACTTTTCAAAATCAAATTGAGGCATTAAAATCCCACGTTAAAGGCCCTCACTGCCAAGTTTAAGGCTCAGATCAGTAAAGGCTGCTGGAGGACAATGATTTTGGCATACTCATACCCACTTTTGAACAAGGCTTTAAGCCAGCACATAGCTTTTGCTGGTGGAATTAGGAATCTACATCTTAGCAGTATACATAGACCAATGATAGACCACCAGAAGACACTTACTACACTCTTCTTTCTCAGAAGAAATGTTGAGTGAATAATCCAAAACGTTTAACTGACCCTGAATAGGTCATAACAATAAATATTTTCAATGGAATAATTCAGTAAAGCAAGGGAATGACTTAGGCATATATCACTTTTTAAACTATTTGAATAAATGTATATTTTATAAATACAATAAAAACCTCAAAATAGAATATAGCACTATAAATTACTTATAACATGCAAAAGCTATGTGTTACAATTTCTTTAATTCTAAAAGAATGACCTGGTCTTGGCAAAGCAAAATGAAATACAAAAGTAGGTGAAGAAAATGTGTAGTACTCCTGAACTTCAACCACATGGGATTAAACTGTGTTGGGCACACATAGATGTGAATTTTTTTCAATAAATTTGTACTACTGCACTACATGATCCATGGTTGGTTCAGTCTGCAGTTGTGGATATCCGGAGTCGAGTGTAAAGTCATACATGGATTTTTGACCATGTGGAGGGTTGGTAGTGTTAGTCCCAGAGTTGTTCAGGGGTCAACTGTAATATCTCATCAAATGTATGTAGTCTCATTCCACTCACCCCTTCCGGTGGATCAAACAATTTTTTTTTTCAAAAAAAAAAAAAAAAACAACCCAAATAAATTTTTAACCTGAGGCAAAAAGTAAAAAAATAAATTGCCCGGCACCATGCAGTTAGCAGAACTGGGTTGTGAATCTGCGTAGTTTTACTCCAGAGTTCACATTCATCATATAAACCTGTCTGCATAGCGGAAAAATATTTCTGAGTCTGGTATGTGCTTTATATTTTAACAGATAATATAATTGTGTACCTTCATCAGAAGCTCCTAATTTTCCTTCTCCCTGCATCCCTTGATGTGGGCTATTACAAATATCAAACTAGAAGTTTTGTCTTTAGACACATTATCAACCAGGATATTTTTGCGGAAACTAACAGCTGTGGCCAGTGATTTGCTATGTAAGTAAATATTGAACATCTCTAATCAATGTTCAGGTAACAAAAGACACAATAATATGTATCTGGTCACTAATGAGTTAATAGACATTGAGCATTTAAAATTCATAGAATTTAAGACAACTCAATAGAAAAAAAAAAGGTTAGGGATGGATAATTCTCTCACATACAGATCTTAATAGCTACAGTACATATGAAAAGATACTCTGATGAAAACCAACATAAGACTGTTATTCTGTTGGTTTAGTAAAAATGAAAAGATCTGTTATGTTGTTGTCTCTGAAAATACATACTCATATATCAGCCTGAGTACTTGACATCTCTTCTAGAATGAAACAGGCTTTCAAATTTATCATTTCCCAAATTGAATTTGTAGTTTCTCCCCACAACATAATCCCCATGCTACTTTACTCATCTCATTCTAGATCTGTAATTTTCCAGTTTCACAGGCACCTCTTGCCATTCTTGACTGCTTTTTCATATCATTCATCCAGTATACCAGAAATCCCTGTTGTCCAGAATACTTGAATTATCTAATCCCTGTACACTACCTCTTCTGTTAACAGCCTGAATCTACTTTAATCTGGATTATTGTTACAGCTTCCTAACAGATATTTCTGCTACTATACCTGGTCTCTTAACAGTTTTTTTTTGTTTGTTTTCTTTTCTATAAACAGTAGGGTGAATCTTTTAAAATACCAATTTGAGTTTGTCATCCCTCTGCTTCAACTCTTCCATGATTCTCCTTTTCACTAAGACTAAAAATCAAAGTCCATACTGTGGCCCACAAGCTGCACGTTGTCGGTTTAACCCATACTCACTGACCTGTTCTGGTTTCTCTCCTTCATTCACTCACCTGCTTCCAGCCTCGCTGTTACCCTTGCTCTGTACAAACACCCTAGGAAAGCTCTTACCTTATATTCTTGCTCTGGCTGTTTTTTTTTTTTTTCTCTATAGTGTTTGTTGCTTTCTAATAAAATATGTAATTTATCAGTTAATTTTACTTCAGAAAGCCCCTTTAAAAAAATACATGGTGGGCTTCCCTGATGGTCCAGTGGGTAAGGACACAACCTTGCAGTGCAAGGGGCGCCGGTTCAATCCCTGGCCTGGGAAGATCCCACGTGCCGCGGAGCGGCTGGACTGATGTGTCCAATTACCGAGCCGGAGCTCTGGAGCACATGCACCCAGAGCCAGTGCTCTGCGATAACAGAGGTCACCGCGATGGGAGGCCCACACGGGCCAAAGAACAAAAGATGGATGAAAAATGGACAAATGAAAGACCAATAGAAGTGGCCTGCCTGCTCCCCTCCCTCCCCACCCCACCCCCACCAAAATAAATAAATAAATCTTTTAAAAAAAAAAAAATACATGGCAAACCTTCTCTTCTAGATAGCATGCATGATTTAGGTACTATTTGGATTTTTTTTTTTTTTTTTTGATCATGCTCTATGGCTTGCAGTATCTTAGTTCCTGGACTAGAGATAGAGCCAGTCACGGCCATGAAAGTGCCAAGTCCTAACCAGTGGACCACCAGGGAAATCCACTATTAGAGTTTCTTAGTGTTAGAGTATTTAAGAAAAAATTGCTATTAAATATTGCAGTACTGATAAGCTTACATTGTGTCATAAGGCTTTACATCAGATGGGATTGAATAAGCATCTCACCTCTGAGTAGTCACTACTGACCTTTTATTTCCCTCTTGCCAAAGAAATTCTGTGTGTGCTGCCTTCCTCTGTAGCTTTACACACCTTAACACCCCACCATACCTCCTCCCCCTTTTCCACCTTTCTGCTTTAAGTACGGATTTGAGATGTAAAATGCATTAAACAGGTAGAACCTTAGTGAAGATGGTAAAGTAACAGGACTTCAGAATTGAGAGCAAGAAGGCTTAGCCTCAAGTGGACAAGAAGTTACACGTTATCACACCAATATAAGAACAGATACAGTCCTAAAACTGCAGGATGAAAAGAAAATGTTTCTGTACTTTGTTTTAGAAAGGAATACAGTTGAAAAAAGCACAGGCAGAACTGCCAAGTGAGTCAAATAAAACATTTTCTAAAAGTTTGTTTTATTTTACATTAATGTTGTTACAATGTTAGTTTCAGGTGTACAGCAAAGTCAATCAGTTATAGATATCCATTCTTTTTCAGGTTCTTTTCCCATATAGGTTATATAGAAGACTGAGTGGCATTTCCTGTGCTACTATAGTAGGCCCTTGTCGATTGTTTTACATATAGCTGTGTATAACTGTTAATCCCAAACTCCTAATTTATCCTCCCCTGCCATCTTTCCCCTTGGTAATCCTAAGTGTGTTTTTATAGTGAGTCTGTTTCTGGCTTGTAGATAGATTTGTTTTTGTGATACTTTAGATTCCACATATATGTGTGTGCCCTCTCCCTTCATTCGTGTCCGACTCTTTGTGACCCTGTGGACTGTAGCCCCCAGGCTCCTCTGTCCATGGGATTCTCCAGGCAAGAAGAGTGGAGTGGGTGCCATTTCTTTCTCCATAGAGTCTGCATGTAAGTGATGTGATATGGTATTTGTCTGACTTAGTATGATGTAATTCCATCCATATTGTTGTAAATGGCAAAATTTCATTCTTTCTTATGACTGACTAGTATTCCATTGTGTATACATACCACCAGGAAATCCACTTAGAGTTTCTTAGTGTTAGAGTATTTAAGAAAAATTGCTATTAAATATTGCAGTACTGATAAGCTTACATTGTGTCATAAGGCTTTACATCAGATGGGATTGAATAAGCATCTCACCTCTGAGTAGTCACTACTGACCTTTTATTTCCCTCTTGCCAAAGAAATTCTGTGTGCTGCCTTCCTCTGTAGCTTTACACACCTTAACACCCCACCATACCTCCTCCCCCTTTTCCACCTTTCTGCTTTAAGTACGGATTTGAGATGTAAAATGCATTAAACAGGTAGAACCTTAGTGAAGATGGTAAAGTAACAGGACTTCAGAATTGAGAGCAAGAAGGCTTAGCCTCAAGTGGACAAGAAGTTACACGTTATCACACCAATATAAGAACAGATACAGTCCTAAAACTGCAGGATGAAAAGAAAATGTTTCTGTACTTTGTTTTAGAAAGGAATACAGTTGAAAAAAGCACAGGCAGAACTGCCAAGTGAGTCAAATAAAACATTTTCTAAAAGTTTGTTTTATTTTACATTAATGTTGTTACAATGTTAGTTTCAGGTGTACAGCAAAGTCAATCAGTTATAGATATCCATTCTTTTTCAGGTTCTTTTCCCATATAGGTTATATAGAAGACTGAGTGGCATTTCCTGTGCTACTATAGTAGGCCCTTGTCGATTGTTTTACATATAGCTGTGTATAACTGTTAATCCCAAACTCCTAATTTATCCTCCCCTGCCATCTTTCCCCTTGGTAATCCTAAGTGTGTTTTTATAGTGAGTCTGTTTCTGGCTTGTAGATAGATTTGTTTTTGTGATACTTTAGATTCCACATATATGTGTGTGCCCTCTCCCTTCATTCGTGTCCGACTCTTTGTGACCCTGTGGACTGTAGCCCCCAGGCTCCTCTGTCCATGGGATTCTCCAGGCAAGAAGAGTGGAGTGGGTGCCATTTCTTTCTCCATAGAGTCTGCATGTAAGTGATGTGATATGGTATTTGTCTGACTTAGTATGATGTAATTCCATCCATATTGTTGTAAATGGCAAAATTTCATTCTTTCTTATGACTGACTAGTATTCCATTGTGTATACATACCACATCATCTTTATCTGTGTATCTGTCAATGAACATTTGTTTCCATGTCCTGGCTGTTGCAATAGTGCTGTGAACATGGAGGTATATCTGTCTTCGCCATATTTTAAAATACAGTTGACTAAGGATATGGATCACTTTTATGGAGTTTTCAAAATATAAGTTTAGGATTATAGTATTTTAGCATAATTTTGGGTAGTCATATTCTTTAGATTTTAAAATTTTTGGTATCTTTAATGTAAAGAGACTAGCTCATTTATATTTAATGAAACTGTCATCAGTGGTCAGTACAAGACCCCATTCAACTTTTATTTACTATTAATTTTAATAATTTGTATTTACAATACATTTGTATGCATTGTGCATAAAAATAATTAAAAACTCTTCCCTTAGAAACCCTTCTCTAATAAGTACATCAATATATGTACTTAAAGGAACAGATTAAGTTGTGTTATGTATATGTTAATTTGTATGTGTACTACATGGCCATAGAATAGACTGTGATCCATATAATCTCTCTTTACTATATGTATATGTATAATATATATTATATAATCTAATGTTTGATATGTAGCTTTAAATAGGCTTATGAAACATGCAGTGATGTTTTGTTTACACATTAAGTCATATAGACTATATAGGTTCTCAAACAATCTGTGGTTATAACTTAATATTTCCCCCCAGTGTTGTGTCAACTGATACCTTGTGAGATAAAAAATAATACTTAGAAACATTAAAAGAGACCCTAAAATTCCAGCCTGTTATTATTAGATATGATACACATTAAAGTGCATTTTAGCACATTCATTTAAGCAAAGACTGCAAATAGTAAAGAGAATTTCCATGGGAGTATCCTGTAGAAATATAAAGGAGACAGAAGCACAGGGCCAAGCCACTCTCAGCACAACCTACCGTTCTACATAACAGAACTACACATGCTGTTTACTGACAGGTGAAGTTATGATTGAATAGTAACTCCTATATTATAGGCCTACTTGGGCACTTTGAATGGGTACCATATTGTTGTAAATGGCAAAATTTCATTCTTTCTTATGACTGACTAGTATTCCATTGTGTATACATACCACATCATCTTTATCTGTGTATCTGTCAATGAACATTTGTTTCCATGTCCTGGCTGTTGCAATAGTGCTGTGAACATGGAGGTATATCTGTCTTCGCCATATTTTAAAATACAGTTGACTAAGGATATGGATCACTTTTATGGAGTTTTCAAAATATAAGTTTAGGATTATAGTATTTTAGCATAATTTTGGGTAGTCATATTCTTTAGATTTTAAAATTTTTGGTATCTTTAATGTAAAGAGACTAGCTCATTTATATTTAATGAAACTGTCATCAGTGGTCAGTACAAGACCCCATTCAACTTTTATTTACTATTAATTTTAATAATTTGTATTTACAATACATTTGTATGCATTGTGCATAAAAATAATTAAAAACTCTTCCCTTAGAAACCCTTCTCTAATAAGTACATCAATATATGTACTTAAAGGAACAGATTAAGTTGTGTTATGTATATGTTAATTTGTATGTGTACTACATGGCCATAGAATAGACTGTGATCCATATAATCTCTCTTTACTATATGTATATGTATAATATATATTATATAATCTAATGTTTGATATGTAGCTTTAAATAGGCTTATGAAACATGCAGTGATGTTTTGTTTACACATTAAGTCATATAGACTATATAGGTTCTCAAACAATCTGTGGTTATAACTTAATATTTCCCCCCAGTGTTGTGTCAACTGATACCTTGTGAGATAAAAAATAATACTTAGAAACATTAAAAGAGACCCTAAAATTCCAGCCTGTTATTATTAGATATGATACACATTAAAGTGCATTTTAGCACATTCATTTAAGCAAAGACTGCAAATAGTAAAGAGAATTTCCATGGGAGTATCCTGTAGAAATATAAAGGAGACAGAAGCACAGGGGCCAAGCCACTCTCAGCACAACCTACCGTTCTACATAACAGAACTACACATGCTGTTTACTGACAGGTGAAGTTATGATTGAATAGTAACTCCTATATTATAGGCCTACTTGGGCACTTTGAATGGGTACCATATATATCAGTTTCCTCATTTTGTGTTTCTCAGGTATAGTCTATTCTTGTAATTTTTTTGTGTGTTCATAAGATGGGTTTTTATTTTTCCTTCAGTCTTTTGAGTTTGATCAAAACTAGATTCACTCTGGTTGTTCCTTTCTTTATTAGGTTTAAAAAATATTGCTCAGTTTTCATCAACTGAAATGTTATGATATTCATCTCTATTTTCTTCTTAAGAAGTTAGTGTGCAAGTTTTTTCTATTCCTGTGCCTTTGGAGAACAGTCTTTCACAATCAGGAGTGCCTTTTTGGGTCTCTGCAGTAAAGTACAATTTCTTTATGAGAGTGAATGGTAGGTCGTGCTGAGAGAGTGGCTTGGCCCCTGTGCTTCTGTCTCCTTTATATTTCTATAGAATGCTCACATTCCCTTCATTCTTCATTATCATTCCTTTTCTATTTAGGTGGTTATTCCCCAGAATCAATGTTTCTGTCAGGCTGGAAACCTTCATTCCAGTGGACTTTCAAGTGTTTTTCCTGTACTACCAAATTACAGTACCTTCATTTGACATTTAGTCCTGGATGCTGTCTTTCTGGAGGTAGGTTTTCCCATACTTTTGAACTTCTTCTTTAGCGCCAAGCCTCCCTTTTTAAAAAACTGAGCCTCTTAAGGAATCCCCTTCTCCATCCACCATATTGTGAGACCAGGAGCCCAGATGGAATTTGGGGTTGTTTTCTCTACAGTTAAGTATTTGGTCATCAGTCTCCTAGTAGTCGTGAAGGCATATGTCCTGTATAAACTTACTTGTACTATTCTCAAATCTAGATATTTAAGGATGAATGTATAGAGTTTAAGTCACTACCATTAACTGCTAGAAATTTTAAGTACCGTACATGTCAGTATTTAAATTATCCATTGTAGAGTTGGTTGGTGGCTACATGAGAGAAAGAATGATATATATTGTTAGCTAGTCCCTCAAGTTCATGTTTCCACATGTTGAAAATATTCAATGTGGGCCTCTACGGAAACAATTAAGAGATAGAGGGGGTGGCCTGATAGATTAGAATTACTGTGCTTATATGGAGAGGTACCAGAGCTTCTGCACACTCTCAGTCACTCTCTGTGCACACGAACCAAGAAAATGACATGTGAAGATATAGCACAAAGGTGGTTACAAGTCAGGAAGCATTCTGACCAGAAATGTTAATTAGCTTGAGTACTAATCTTGGTGTTCCAGACTCTAGAACTTAAATTTTTGTAGTTTAACCAACAGAATTTTGTTAAAACAGCCCTAGCAACTAGTACAGTATCGAAATAACATCTGTTTCATTTTAATACCACCTTTGAAAAACCATTTTCAAAGAGATATATTGATGTGAAGATAATATTTAAGTTGAGCAATGCGAGGACCTTCCGCAGAAAGGGAAGGCAGCGGGATTGCCCCCGGCTGAACCGGGAGATCTCAGAGGCAAATCTTTACTTCCCGCCCCTTAGCCCCCTGGCTCAGGCAGGGGACAATCAGACGCGGCAGGGGTTCCATCGAAGTAGTTCCACTTTATTGAAGAAGATCCACAGCTTTTATAGGCAAGTGAAAGGGGTTTTGCATGGGACTTCCTATAGATTACACCAATCAAGCTAAAGGCCAAGCAATCATTCACAAGCGCAGAAGCGAGGAGAACCAATCAGAAATTTTGACCATCAATTAACAATTTAGATCACGCCTTGTCTCTTCCTGTAGGTGCCATCTTAGCTGCAAACATGTGCTTAAGCTTCTTTAAACAATGTGCTTAAGCTTCCCTTCATTCCCACGTCCCTTCCTGTAGGCACCATCTTAGCTCCAAACTTCAAACATTTGCTTAAGCTTCTTTATGCTTGCAACGGTCCTCTTTCAATTCAGAGCCCCACAGAGCAAAATCAATATGTTTATTTTTAAATTATTATCCAGAATAGAATATGGTGCCATACTTCAGCAATCATGCAATTGTGCATTACTAACAGCTTATTTTCTCATTTTTAAACATATATAAAATGGCATTTTATTTAGATCATGACAAACGTATGAATTTTTAAAACATTGAGTTTTTTGCAGTATTTAGTTTTTATATGCATCAAAAGATACACTATTTATCCTTAGTTGGATACTACAGGTTTTAAGTTTAAAATGTTAAATTTTCTGATCAGGCAGTTAAAGTTTTTCTTTTGGTAAAAACATGTATAAAATATACCCACTTAATAAATTTTAAGTGTACCATGTAGTACTGTTAACTATGTTCACGGTATGGTTGTACATCAGATCTCTGGAAGTTAATCATCTTGCATAACTGAGACATTATACTCATTGATTAGCAACTCTCCGTCTTCCCCTCCCCCTCTGGTAACCATCATTTATGCTTCCTCATTCTATAAACATAACTATTTGATACCTCATATACGTAGAATTCTGTAGGACTTGTCTGGGTTACTTTCTAGCACTCTTGGTGTTGTTCAGTCACTCTGTCGTATCTGACTCTTTGCAACTGCATAGAATGCAGTACACCAGGCTTCCCCATCCATCACCATCTCCCAGAGTTTGCTCAAACTCAGGTCCACTGAATTGGTGATGCTATCCAACCATCTCAACTTCTGTCACTCTCTTCTCCTCCTGCTTTTATTCTTTACCAGCTTCAGGGTATTTTCCAGTCAGCCAGCTCTTCCCATCAGGGGCCAAAGTACTAGAGCTTCAGCTTAAGTATCAGTCCTTCCAATGAATATTCAGGGATGATTTCCTTTAAGATTGACTGGTTTGATCTTGCTATCGAAGAGACTCCGAATAATTTCTCAGTCTTGGGAGATTGATCTTCCCCAAGAAACTGTCCATTTCTTAAAGGTTGTCCAGTTGGTTGCCATAGAGTTGCTCATAATAGTCCCTTAGAATCCTTTGGATTTCTGCATTATCTGTTGTAATCTTTCCTTTTTCATTTTTGATTTTGGTGATCTGGTTCTTCTCTCTCTTTTTCTTGATGAGGACAGGCATTAGCTCTTCTTTAAATGTTTGGTAGAATTCTGTGAAGCCATCTGGCCCTGGGCTTTGATTTTTGGGTAGATTTTTAATCACAGATTCGATTTCTGAGCTTGTGATTGGGTTGTTCAAAGTTTCTGTTTCTTCCTGGCTCAGTCTTGGGAGATTAATCTTCTCTAAGAAACTGTCCATTTCTTCCAGGCTGTCCAGTTGGTTGCCATAGAGGTGCTCATAATAGTCCCTTAGAATCCTTTGGATGTCTGCAATATCTGTTGGAATCTCTCCTTTTTCATTTTTGATTTTGGTGATCTGGTTCTTCTTTCTCTTTTTCTTGATGAGTCTGGCCAGTGGCGTGTCAGTTTTGTTTACCTTTTCAAAGAACCAGCTTTTTGTTTTATTTATCCGTACTATCGTTTCTTTCATTTCTTTCTCATTTATTTCTGCTCTAGTCTTTATAATTCTCTTCTACTGCTGGCTTTGGGGTGTTTTCCGTCTTCTTTCTCCAATTATTTTAAGCGGAGGGTTAGGTTGTCTGAGATTTTCCTAGTTTCTTGAGGTGGGATTGTATTGCTATAAACTTCCCTCTTAGAACTGCTTTTGCGGTATCCCATAGGTTTTGCACGGTTGTGTGTTCATTGTCATTTTCTTCTAGGAATTTTTAAATTTCTCCTTTGATTTGCTCAGTAATCAGTTGGTTTTTTAGGTATGTGTTGTTCAATCTCCATGTGTTTGTGTTTTTAGTGGTTTTTTTTCTGTAGTTGATCTCTAGTCTCACTGCATTTTGGTCCGAGAAGATGGTTGATATAATTTCAGTTTTCTTGAATTGACTGAGGTTTGATTTGTGGCCCAAGATGTGGTCTGTCCTGGAGAATGTTCCATGAGCACTTGAGAAGAAAGTGTATTCTTCTGCTTTTGGATGGAACGTCTTAAATATATCGATGAGGTCCCTTTTCTAGTGTGGCATTTAAGGCTTGTGTTTCTTTTCTAATTTTGTTTGAATGATCTATCAAGTGGTGTGAGAGGAGTGTTAAAGTCTCCTATTCTTACTGTGTTATTTTTTATTTCTTCTTTTATGTCTGAAAGTATCTGTCTTCTGTATTGAGGTGCCCTTGTGTTGGGTGCATGGATATTCATGACTGTTATGTCTTCCTCTTGGATGGATCCCTTAATCATGATGTAGTGACCCGCCTTGTGTCTTGATGTATGTTGACTCAAAGCCCTTTGATTTTGGGTAGATTTTTAATCACAGATTCGATTTCTGAGCTTGTGATTGGGTTGTTCAAAGTTTCTGTTTCTTCCTGGCTCAGTCTTGGGAGATTAATCTTCTCTAAGAAACTGTCCATTTCTTCCAGGCTGTCCAGTTGGTTGCCATAGAGGTGCTCATAATAGTCCCTTAGAATCCTTTGGATGTCTGCAATATCTGTTGGAATCTCTCCTTTTTCATTTTTGATTTTGGTGATCTGGTTCTTCTTTCTCTTTTTCTTGATGAGTCTGGCCAGTGGCGTGTCAGTTTTGTTTACCTTTTCAAAGAACCAGCTTTTTGTTTTATTTATCCGTACTATCGTTTCTTTCATTTCTTTCTCATTTATTTCTGCTCTAGTCTTTATAATTCTCTTCTACTGCTGGCTTTGGGGTGTTTTCCGTCTTCTTTCTCCAATTATTTTAAGCGGAGGGTTAGGTTGTCTGAGATTTTCCTAGTTTCTTGAGGTGGGATTGTATTGCTATAAACTTCCCTCTTAGAACTGCTTTTGCGGTATCCCATAGGTTTTGCACGGTTGTGTGTTCATTGTCATTTTCTTCTAGGAATTTTTAAATTTCTCCTTTGATTTGCTCAGTAATCAGTTGGTTTTTTAGGTATGTGTTGTTCAATCTCCATGTGTTTGTGTTTTTAGTGGTTTTTTTTCTGTAGTTGATCTCTAGTCTCACTGCATTTTGGTCCGAGAAGATGGTTGATATAATTTCAGTTTTCTTGAATTGACTGAGGTTTGATTTGTGGCCCAAGATGTGGTCTGTCCTGGAGAATGTTCCATGAGCACTTGAGAAGAAAGTGTATTCTTCTGCTTTTGGATGGAACGTCTTAAATATATCGATGAGGTCCCTTTTCTAGTGTGGCATTTAAGGCTTGTGTTTCTTTTCTAATTTTGTTTGAATGATCTATCAAGTGGTGTGAGAGGAGTGTTAAAGTCTCCTATTCTTACTGTGTTATTTTTTATTTCTTCTTTTATGTCTGAAAGTATCTGTCTTCTGTATTGAGGTGCCCTTGTGTTGGGTGCATGGATATTCATGACTGTTATGTCTTCCTCTTGGATGGATCCCTTAATCATGATGTAGTGACCCGCCTTGTGTCTTAGAATCTTCTTTACTTTAAAATCTATTTTTTCTGATATTAGGATTGCTACTCCAGCTTTCTTTTGATTTCTATTTGCATGGAATATCTTTTTCCAGCCTCTCACTTTCAGTCTATGGGTGTCTCTAGGTCAGAAGTGGGTCTCTTGTAAACAGCATATATATGGGTCCTGCTTCTGGATCCATTCAGCCAGCCTGTGTCGTTTGGTTGGAACATTTAGTCCAATTACATTGAAAGTAATTATTGATAGAAATATTCCTATTGTCATCTTCTAAGAAGTTTGGGGTTTGATTTGTAAGGCTTCTCCTACTCTTGTATTCATTGGCCATATCAGACCCTTTAGCACTTGTTGTAGGGCTGGTTTTGTGGTACAGAATTATTTTAGTTTTTGTCTGTCTGAGAAGCTTTTGAGTTCACCATCGATTCTGAATGAGATTCTTGCTCGGTAGAGAATTCTTGGTTGGAGGTTATTCTCTTTTAGCCGTTTAAATGTGTCTTGCCATTCTCTTCTGGCCTGCAGGGTTTCTGTTGAGAGATCCGCAGTTAGACGTATGGGGTTTCCTTTATATGTTATTTGTTGTTTACTTCTACCTGCTCTTAGTATTCTGTCTTTATATTTAGTCTGCGTTAGTTTGATTAGAATGTGCCTTGGTGTGTTTCTTCTGGGGTTTCTCCTGTATGGAACTCTTTGTGTTTCTTGGATTTGGTTGACTATTTCCTTTCCCATGCTGGGGAAGTTTTCAACTATAACCTCTTCAAGAATTTTTTCGTAACTTGTCTTCCCCTCTTCTTCCTCTGGAACTCCTATAATTTTAATGTTGGTGCGTTTGATATTGTCCCATAGATCTCTGAGGCTATCCTCAGTTCTTTTAATTCTTTGGGCTTTGTTCTGTTCCTCAACATTTATTTCCACCATTCTGTCTTCCAGCTCCCTTATCCGTTCTTCTGCCTCCGATACTCTACTATTGAGACCTTCTATAGTATTTTTGAGTTCAGCAATTGAGTTGGTGGTCTCTATTTGCTCATTTCTCTTTTCCTGCATGTCTTTTCTCCGTGCACTAATTTCCTCTAATATTCTGTTTTCGGTGTTTTGCATCCTCCTTAGTATAGTCTTTCTGAATTCTCTTTCTGATAATTTGTCTATCTCCTCCTCTGTCATTTGAAGCTGTGATTCTCTAGCTTGGTCCTTCATTTTTGCAGTGTTTCCTCTGTCATTTCATTATTAGGTTATTTTTTGTTTCTTTGCTTGTGTCTGTGTGTACGGAGTTCTTTTCCCCACCAGGCTTCGTGGTTGAATTTTCCCTTCTTTTGGGTTTCTGTCCTTGTAGAAGGGTTCAGTGGTTTGTGTCTTGGGTGGTGTTAGGTCTTGTTTACAGGTGAACAGTCTCTAGTGTTGTATGTTCTTTGATAGTGTGGGGTCTTAAAATCAGGGCTTCTACTCCGAGGATCCTTGGTTAGATGATTGGTCAGGGGGTGTAGGCTCTATGTGTGGTTTGCCATGGTGTTCCGTGATATTAGTTCAAATACTAGCATCTGAGGAACAAGAGGTGTGTCCCTGGTGGGTGACAGTCATAAAAGCATGCAGATGTTTTCTAACATAGTCGTAAGATATACATACATACACAGCAATAACCACATCTAACCAGTCTTACAGTGACAAAGCATAGGAAATTTTCCTGGCAAACGACGCTATCAAAGATGGTACTTACATGTTAAGCTCTGAATTAATTAAAATAGTGCCTGGAAAAATAGATCCTGGGTAAGGTCCTGGCTTGGACTATTTCATTGAAAGCAATTTTTAACTAAGACATGTGTTGGGGGTGAGGAGCTGGAGAGTGTATGGCTAATGAGAAGGAATATATTCGACTTGGAAGGATTTTTTAGGGTTATGTAGCCAAGATTAGTGTGTTGTATTGTTTAGTGCAGCTGGAAGAAAATAGTGGAGACAGGAAGGTAGGAAATATTTATCTAGAGGAGAGTGGTAGTTAGGAGAAAGTTTTAGATTTAGAACATAGAGGGAAGAAGCAGTAGCAAAGAGGAAACAAAATTAGAAGTTTCCAAGAATTAAAATTTCAAAAAAAAATTAATAATTAAAAATCAAAAAAAGAAATTAAAAATTAAAAAGGGAAGAGAAACTTAATAAGAAGAGACAAAAAAAAAAAAAAAAACCAAACCTGACCGATCAAACAAAAACAGAACCGTCAGCAACTGATAAACAAAAAGCTAAATACTGTCCCTGGTTTTTATCCTCTCATCTGTCTGGTGGAAGCCAATCTGCTCTGGCTGGTGTTGTCTTGATGATGTAGCCTTTCCCTTATGGCACCGGTCTGCAAGCTCAGGTGCTGGCCAGGACGGCGGGCTGATCCCAGTTCGTCGGGCAGGTGCCTGGGGTGTGCGCGCCATCCCGTGTTGGGCAGGGACGTCCTGGCTCTGCCGCGCACCCGCCGGTAGCCTCCAATACTTGCCCTTCTCCCGGCTTCCTCCGCTGTGGGTGTAGCTATGGGGGTGCATGGGCTCCTCCGCCACTGGCGCGCACACACTGCCAGCTATGCATCCAAGTTGCAAAGGCAGGCACAAGCTTCCCCGTCTGGCTGGAGCCCGGTCCCTGGTCAGCAATCTGTGGGCCACTTCCCCTTCAGCCAGTCCCCCACTAGGAGTGTTTGAACTCACCTGGTGCTAGGCAGAAAGTCTCTATTTTGTCCCAGCCGAGCGGTGCGATTTTCACACTGGGCGCTCCCTCCCGGCTACAGGTCACTAGGCAACACTCCAATTGCGTTCTTCTCTGCCCTGCTCCAGTATCTATCTTCGCAGTGTCTTAATTTCTGCCGGCCATCCAGGCGGATTCTTGGAATTTTCACGCTGATCCCTGCCCTCTCTCCCCTGAGGCTCCACTTAGGCCCCCTTTTAGGGCACTTCCTGGCGCGCTCTCCGCCGGTGCAGTCCGGCGTGGGGTTAGGATAGAGGATTCTTAGAACAGGAGCTCCGGGAAAGTTCTGGCTGTTCACTCTTCTACTCTCGCGGACCTATGGAATTCTTCTGTCGTCTAGCGGCTGGTTTGTTGGTGGTGGTTCATTTCTTGATTAGTTCTGGTGATTCTGTTGGGGAGCTGGTGAAATCTTCCCCTCATTCATCTGCCATCTTGGCTCCCCTCTCCAGCACCTTTTAATTATATGGCTGCTGTCACAGTCTGCAGTGATTTCCGGTCCAAGAAAATCTGCCACTGTTTTCATGTTTTTCCCACCTATTTAGGATGAGAGGCCATGCTTTTAGTTTTCTTAATGTTGAAATCCCCCCCTCCCCCCCCACACACAGGGTTTTGTTTACTGCCACACATCAACCCGAATCCATGATAGGAGTACATACTGAATCTTCCCCCTATCTCCCTCCTCATTCTACTCCTCCTTTTTGCCACAGAGCCCCTGTTGAGATCCCCTAGTCCCACAGCAGATACCCCTCCCTCACACCAATGTCAGTAAGACTGTTCTCCATGTCCACCTCTCCACTTCTGCTCTGCATATTCATTTGTCAGCATCATCTTTCTAGATTCCATATATATGTGTGTCAGTATACAATAATTATCTTTCACTCTCTGACATACTTCTCTCTGTATAATAGGTTCTAGATACATCCATGTCATTAGAACTGATTCAAATGCATTTCTTTTTATGGCTGAGTAATATTCCATTGTATATATGTACCATAGCTTCCTTATCCATTCATCTGTCAATGGACATTTAGGTTGCTTCCACATTCCAGCTATTGTAAACAATGCTGTAATGAACAATAGGGTACATGTGTCTCTCTTAAGTTTTATTTCCTCAGGGTATATGCCTAGTAGTGGGATTACTGGGTCGTATGGTGGCTATATTCTTAGTTTCTTGAGAAATCTCAAAACTATTTTCCATAGTGACTGTATCAACTTACACTCCCACCAACAGTTCAAGAGTGTTCCCTTTTCTCCACACCCATTCCAACATTTATTGTTTGTAGACTTTTTGATGATGGCCATTCTGACTGGTGTGAGGTGATATCTCATTGTAGTTTTGATTTGCATTTCGCTAACAATGAGTGATGTTGAGCAACTTTTCATGTGTTTTTTGGCCATCTGTATGTCTTCTTTAAAGAGATGTCTGTTTAGTAGGTCTTTTTCCCATTTTTTAAATTGGGTTGCTTATATTTTTTTGGTGTTGAGTTGTCTGAACTGATGTATATTTTGGAAATTAATTCTTTGTTGGTTGTTTCATTTGCTATTATTTTCTCCTATTCTGAAGGTTTCTTTTCACCTTGTTTATAGTTTCTTTTGCTATGTAAAAACTTCTGTGTTTCATTAGGTCCCACTTAGACAAAAATAGACTTTTTGTCTTTATTTCTGTTTCTCTAGGTAGTGGGTCATAGAAGATCCTGCTTTGATTTGTTTCAGAGTGTTCTGCCTATGTTTTCCTTTAAGAGTTTTATGGTCTCTGGTCTCACAGTTAGGTCTGTAATCCATTTTGAGTTAATCTTTGTGCATGGTGTTAACGAGTGTTCCAACTTCATTGTTTTACACGTAGTTGTCCATTTTTCTAGAACCACTTATTGAAGAGATTGTCTTTGCCCTATTGCATATTCTTGCCTCCTTTGTCAAAAATAAACCCACACACTTATGGTCACCTTATCTCAGGGCTGTCTATCTTGTTCCATTGGTCTATATTTCTGTTTTTGTGCTTACTATACTGTCTTGATGATTGTCGCTTTGTAGTATAGTCTCTCAAGTCAAGAAGGATGATTCCTCCAGCTCCATTCTTTCTCATGATTTTGGCTGTCCAGGGTCTTCTGTGTTTCCATATGAATTGTGATATTTTTTGTTATAGTTCTGTGAAAAATACCATTGTTAATTTCATAGGGATTGCATTGAATCTGTAGATTACATTTGGTAGTATAGTCATTTCTACGATACTGAGTTTTCCAACCCAGGAACATGGAATATCTCTCCAATGTTTATGTCTTCTTTGATGTCATTCATCATTGTCTTATAATTTTGTGTGTACACTTCTTTTGTCTCCTTCAATAGGTAAAAACTTATTTGCTAAAGGTACAACTAAAAGTAAATGACAGTTCAACAAAATAGATTGCAAATTCTAAGAATTTTAATGCATGAATCATTTGAGAGAATATAAATTTTTATTCACATCTCTAGTTATTTACTAAATTCCATAGGTAAACAACATAAATTTGAATCATAGGTAAACAACATCAAGATTTTCCACCTTTTGGGCTTCCCTGGTGGTCCAGTGGGTAAGGACACCCAATAAAATCAATTATCTCTTAGCTGATTACTTATAGGTATAGATATACTTATTTATAAATTGTCATCATTTGAGACTTATAATTCATGCTGACCATTGTAAGAAGATAAAGCCTATGAATGTTAGTGTACAGTAAATCAGTACTTAATTATGTAACTTCTAAGTTAAATATAAATTTTAACTTGCAGTTTCATGAATAATCCAATATCATTTGAAAACAAAATACAAATTTAAAATATTCTACTCATTACAATTTATGTATTCTTTCTTGATTATATATTTATATACACCTTGGTATATACACACTTGTCCTCTATTTTTTTTATCAATTCCATAATCTTATATTTTCACATCTGTAAATTTAACATTAAATACATTATTTTACATATGTTCAACAGTCAGAAATCCCTTAAACAGAACATATATTCTTATTTTCAAAAGCTGGGGTTTGGGCTTCCCCTGGTGGTCCAGTGGGTAAGGACACGACCTTGCAGTGCAAGGGGCCCCAGTTCGATCCCTGGCCTGGGAAGATCCCACGTGCCGCGGAGCGGCTGGACTGATGTGCTCCGGAGCGGCTGGACTGATGTGGCTTGGTAGCTCCAGCTACCGAGCCAGAGCTCTGGGGCGCATGCACCCAGAGCCAGTGCTCTGCGATAACAGAGGTCACCGCGATGGGAGGCCCACAGGAGCCAAAGAACGAAGACAGATGAAAATAGAGAAATGAAAGACCAGTAGAAGTGGTCCACCCGTCCCCCTCCCTCCCCACCCCACCCCCCAAAAAGATAAATAAAAAATAAATGTTTAAAAAAAAAAAGCTGGGGCTTGAAAAAAATGTTCCTTCCATTTTATTTCTTACTGAGCAACTCTCTTAAATTAAGTTGGGATATAGCATTTTTATCTTGTTTTAATTTTGATTGTTGAACATTGCAAGAATCCTACATGAGAAAATAATTTGAAATACACTATTTATACCTGAAAAGGGATTTTAATGAATCTAAAATTGTTTTTTAAAATCTCAAAATTGGGGGCTTCCCTGGAGGTCCAGTGGATAAAGAGTTCACCTTGCAGTGCAAGGGGCACTAGTCCGATCCCTGGTGTGGGAAGATCCCTCGTGCTGTGGAGTGGCTGGACTGGTGTGTCCAATTATGAGTCTGTGCTTTGCAACAAGAGGCCACTGCAATGGGAGGCCCACATGGGCCAAGGAATGAAGATGGATTAAAATAAACCAATAAAAGAGGCCAAAATTTTAAAAAATAATAATAATAAATAAAATACCTCTTAAAAAAAAATTCCCAAAATTGGCATAATCAGTGACTTAGAGAGTTTTTATTACAGAAATAACTTTAAAAAAAATATTTGAGGGTTTCCCTGGTGGTCCAGTGAGTAAGGACACCGCCTTCTAGTGCAAGGGGCGCTGGTTTGATCCCTGGCCTGGGAAGATCCCATGTGCCGCGGAGCGGCTAGATGGATCAGTCCAACTACCGAGCCAGAGTTTTGGAGCACATGCACCCAGAGCCGGTGCTCTGCAGAGAGAAAGGCCCCTGTGATGGGAGGCTGACACAGGCCAAAGAACAAAGATGGATGAAAATGAATAAGTGAAAGGCCAATGGAAGTGCCCCCCTTTCCCCCAAAAAATGTTTGAAATTAAATGTATTTAGTACTGTATTCCAACTATATCACAGTCAACTTGGAAGAAAAAAACACTTTGAATAATGATACCAAGGGAAGATATAGCTTTTATACTTTGTGTGTGTGCTAACTCATTTCCTTTGTGCCTGACTCTTTGTAACTCACCAGGCTCCTCTGTCTATGGGATTCTGCAGGCAAGACAGATGAAAATAGAGAAATGAACGACCAGTAGAAGTGGTCCACCCGTCCCCCTCCCTCCCCACCCCACCCCCCAAAAAGATAAATAAAAAATAAATGTTTAAAAAAAAAAAGCTGGGGCTTGAAAAAAATGTTCCTTCCATTTTATTTCTTACTGAGCAACTCTCTTAAATTAAGTTGGGATATAGCATTTTTATCTTGTTTTAATTTTGATTGTTGAACATTGCAAGAATCCTACATGAGAAAATAATTTGAAATACACTATTTATACCTGAAAAGGGATTTTAATGAATCTAAAATTGTTTTTTAAATCTAAAAATTTGGGGGGCTTCCCTGGAGGTCCAGTGGATAAAGAGTTCACCTTGCAGTGCAAGGGGCACTAGTCCGATCCCTGGTGTGGGAAGATCCCTCGTGCTGTGGAGTGGCTGGACTGGTGTGTCCAATTATGAGTCTGTGCTTTGCAACAAGAGGCCACTGCAATGGGAGGCCCACATGGGCCAAGGAATGAAGATGGATTAAAATAAACCAATAAAAGAGGCCAAAATTTTAAAAAATAATAATAATAAATAAAATACCTCTTAAAAAAAAATTCCCAAAATTGGCATAATCAGTGACTTAGAGAGTTTTTATTACAGAAATAACTTTAAAAAAAATATTTGAGGGTTTCCCTGGTGGTCCAGTGAGTAAGGACACCGCCTTCTAGTGCAAGGGGCGCTGGTTTGATCCCTGGCCTGGGAAGATCCCATGTGCCGCGGAGCGGCTAGATGGATCAGTCCAACTACCGAGCCAGAGTTTTGGAGCACATGCACCCAGAGCCGGTGCTCTGCAGAGAGAAAGGCCCCTGTGATGGGAGGCTGACACAGGCCAAAGAACAAAGATGGATGAAAATGAATAAGTGAAAGGCCAATGGAAGTGCCCCCCTTTCCCCCAAAAAATGTTTGAAATTAAATGTATTTAGTACTGTATTCCAACTATATCACAGTCAACTTGGAAGAAAAAAACACTTTGAATAATGATACCAAGGGAAGATATAGCTTTTATACTTTGTGTGTGTGCTAACTCATTTCCTTTGTGCCTGACTCTTTGTAACTCACCAGGCTCCTCTGTCTATGGGATTCTGCAGGCAAGAACAGTGGAGTGGGTTGCCATTTCCTATTCCAGGGGACCTTCCCGACCCACAGATCCAACATGTGTCTCTTGCAGTGGTAGGTGGGTTCTTTACCACTAGGGCCACCTGGGGAGCCTGCTTCTATACTTTATTATGCAACTATTCTCTGTAAGGTGGTAAACCTATCACAAAACATGCTATAAAGCTTTCAATCTTTACTTTTTCCTTAAAACATCTCTCCCCTTCTGTTTGCTCAAGTTGACATATTTAACACATTCACTTTATGAATAGTTGATAATAATTATTTCAGTATAAGTCATTTCTTAGGTAAATTATTAGGTATAGGATTTTAGCATTGCTTTATATCTTTTAGTGTTTATCCTCTTCAGAACCTTTTATTAAACCAGTTTCAAACTACCATTCTATATTATACTGAATCCTCTTTATAGACTATTAGATTGCATTGCTTTCTTTATAACTGTGGGGAGGGGTGTTTTGAAATGTATCAAGATCTCAGGAAACCTTACCTAGAAAAAATTAACCAAATAAAAATGGTATCCAGTAATGTGGTATAATGTGTCAGGGCAAAGTGCTCTATTTAAAGTGTATTTCTCTCAGTTAAGTAAAATAAGAGATATAAGAGTCAAAATTACTTGATAAAATTGAAGTTCTGATGGATTTCTTAAAAGTTTTCATAAGTTAAATGTTCTGAATTCTCTGTATTTTTCTTAACATAAGATAAAGCTTCTCTTACTGCATTAGAGAAACATAAGAGGTTTAATACAAAGTATATATTAAAATTACATATATTGAATATAATATTTGCTTTCAAAAGGACTGTTTAAGAAAAACTTATAGCTGTGTATTTAGTACTGTATTCCAACTATATCACAGTCAACTTGGAAGAAAAAAACACTTTGAATAATGATACCAAGGGAAGATATAGCTTTTATACTTTGTGTGTGTGCTAACTCATTTCCTTTGTGCCTGACTCTTTGTAACTCACCAGGCTCCTCTGTCTATGGGATTCTGCAGGCAAGAACAGTGGAGTGGGTTGCCATTTCCTATTCCAGGGGACCTTCCCGACCCACAGATCCAACATGTGTCTCTTGCAGTGGTAGGTGGGTTCTTTACCACTAGGGCCACCTGGGGAGCCTGCTTCTATACTTTATTATGCAACTATTCTCTGTAAGGTGGTAAACCTATCACAAAACATGCTATAAAGCTTTCAATCTTTACTTTTTCCTTAAAACATCTCTCCCCTTCTGTTTGCTCAAGTTGACATATTTAACACATTCACTTTATGAATAGTTGATAATAATTATTTCAGTATAAGTCATTTCTTAGGTAAATTATTAGGTATAGGATTTTAGCATTGCTTTATATCTTTTAGTGTTTATCCTCTTCAGAACCTTTTATTAAACCAGTTTCAAACTACCATTCTATATTATACTGAATCCTCTTTATAGACTATTAGATTGCATTGCTTTCTTTATAACTGTGGGGAGGGGTGTTTTGAAATGTATCAAGATCTCAGGAAACCTTACCTAGAAAAAATTAACCAAATAAAAATGGTATCCAGTAATGTGGTATAATGTGTCAGGGCAAAGTGCTCTATTTAAAGTGTATTTCTCTCAGTTAAGTAAAATAAGAGATATAAGAGTCAAAATTACTTGATAAAATTGAAGTTCTGATGGATTTCTTAAAAGTTTTCATAAGTTAAATGTTCTGAATTCTCTGTATTTTTCTTAACATAAGATAAAGCTTCTCTTACTGCATTAGAGAAACATAAGAGGTTTAATACAAAGTATATATTAAAATTACATATATTGAATATAATATTTGCTTTCAAAAGGACTGTTTAAGAAAAACTTATAGCTGTGTATTGTATGCATTAAAGTACGTATCCATCACATACATTTTAAGAGAGTTATCCAGTCTTTTTCATATGCGTTTGAAATCAAGTGCTGGTACACTAATGGTTTCTATCTATTCAGTTTTCTCCTACTGTATCTTCTTCCTTACATTATAACCCAAATTTCTAGACGTCACAGCTTGAATGAGCACAATTATCCATCTGTTTCTCCATGCTGGTACTATACCTAATAGAGTATAGAATATATTTGTTTGACTCTTACACAACAAAAGCAGATGTGTGGATTGTTTTATCCAATTTTATCTCCCTAAAGTTTAAGTATAATCATAGAATCAAGTCATCCAGAAATGGCATTTAAATTATTACCAGATTGGCATGGAAAGTCTCTTCATTAGTGATTTAGTTATATAATATTAAACAGTGAAGTGTGTCTCTTAGAAATGAAACTAGCAGATATAAAGTTAAATTATTCTAGCAGTCAATCAGACAAAATTGAAAAAACTCAATCAGTCTTAAATGAACAAATTTGATATTTAAAGGAAAAATAGGTATTATATCATTTGTAAATGGCATTATGATCTCCATTCTAGTTAATGTAGCATTTTTTAAAGGTAACATCTACTAGGATGATTTGGGGTAGCATTTATTAGGATTCAGTGTCTGTGTCCAGTGTGCTAACAGGTTTCATATTATCAACTGCTCTTGTTTTATCATTATTCTATAAGATTGCTTTTCAGGTTTAAATTTCTGATCATGTATGCAACTTGTTACAGGTGCTATACTTACTGCATTTAGAAGATGCAGAACATTACTTATTATTGCTATTGACAATAGAGTTCTGTTTTAGAATATGCACTTGAGAGTTAAATCCAGAGCCTCCAATGCTACTCTTGTTATACTTCTGGGATGAGGAGGGAAATATATACTATAAGAAACTGTGTGTACCATTGAAAACCATGACTATTAGTGTGTTTCTGGAAAGCAATGAGCAAACCTTTCACGTGGGTAAAAGTCTAACGGTCTTTATAGATCTTTAAGACTTGTTTTTCTAATACAAGAGATTAGAGAAATTGTGAAATTATCTTTACTTCCTTTGTGTTCTGCCATTGAAGAAAATAAATTTTCCATAACTTTCTGGCACCAATCCATTGAATTTGTGCAGTAGAGAGTCCTGTGTTTGAGACCAGATGCATAAACATTTCCAAGCAAAAAATTGTAAGTATATTTCAAAATGCACAGCATTTTAAAACAAGATTTAGGATGGAAATTCTGAATTTGGAATAACAGAATTCACAATAATAGTGATAAAATTAGTATGTGAAATCTGAAAATTTATATACCAAATGCCCATTTGGATATCTCCATTACAGTTTTTAAAAATATGACAAATTTAAATTGCTATAGGTACTGAGATAACTACCCTAAAATGCTTTCTAAACATTCTGCTATGCAATAACTGAAACCCTCATCCCTTCCTTACAACCAATCTATTTTTATCTAAATATCCCTGAAGTGTAAATATTTACTGGGGATCGTATTTTGTGCTGCTGTCTACTTCAGTTGAAAATGGTTACTACTGGGCTTCCCTGGCCTGGTATGATCTAGCAGTCAATCAGACAAAATTGAAAAAACTCAATCAGTCTTAAATGAACAAATTTGATATTTAAAGGAAAAATAGGTATTATATCATTTGTAAATGGCATTATGATCTCCATTCTAGTTAATGTAGCATTTTTTAAAGGTAACATCTACTAGGATGATTTGGGGTAGCATTTATTAGGATTCAGTGTCTGTGTCCAGTGTGCTAACAGGTTTCATATTATCAACTGCTCTTGTTTTATCATTATTCTATAAGATTGCTTTTCAGGTTTAAATTTCTGATCATGTATGCAACTTGTTACAGGTGCTATACTTACTGCATTTAGAAGATGCAGAACATTACTTATTATTGCTATTGACAATAGAGTTCTGTTTTAGAATATGCACTTGAGAGTTAAATCCAGAGCCTCCAATGCTACTCTTGTTATACTTCTGGGATGAGGAGGGAAATATATACTATAAGAAACTGTGTGTACCATTGAAAACCATGACTATTAGTGTGTTTCTGGAAAGCAATGAGCAAACCTTTCACGTGGGTAAAAGTCTAACGGTCTTTATAGATCTTTAAGACTTGTTTTTCTAATACAAGAGATTAGAGAAATTGTGAAATTATCTTTACTTCCTTTGTGTTCTGCCATTGAAGAAAATAAATTTTCCATAACTTTCTGGCACCAATCCATTGAATTTGTGCAGTAGAGAGTCCTGTGTTTGAGACCAGATGCATAAACATTTCCAAGCAAAAAATTGTAAGTATATTTCAAAATGCACAGCATTTTAAAACAAGATTTAGGATGGAAATTCTGAATTTGGAATAACAGAATTCACAATAATAGTGATAAAATTAGTATGTGAAATCTGAAAATTTATATACCAAATGCCCATTTGGATATCTCCATTACAGTTTTTAAAAATATGACAAATTTAAATTGCTATAGGTACTGAGATAACTACCCTAAAATGCTTTCTAAACATTCTGCTATGCAATAACTGAAACCCTCATCCCTTCCTTACAACCAATCTATTTTTATCTAAATATCCCTGAAGTGTAAATATTTACTGGGGATCGTATTTTGTGCTGCTGTCTACTTCAGTTGAAAAATGGTTACTACTGGGCTTCCCCTGGTGGTCCAGTGGGTAAGGACACCGCCTTGCAGTGCAAGGGGCGCCGGTTCGATCCCTGGCCTGGGAAAATCCCATGTGCTGTGGATCGACTGGACTCATGTGTCCAATTACCGAGCCAGAGTTCTGGAGCACATGCGCCCAGAGCCAGTGTTCTGCAATGACAGAGGCCACTGGGATGGGAAGCCCACACGAGCCAAAGAACAATGACGGATGAAAATAGAGAAATGAAAGATCAGTGGAAGTGGCCCACTTGCTCCCCTCCCTCCCCAACCCAACCCCCGCCCAAAATAAATAAATAAATAAATCTTTAAAAAAAAAAAATGGTTACTACTCTCAGCCATTAATCCTGTAGCTTAGAGAGAAAAGTTGGACAGTCTTAAGAGTGTCTTTAGAAATCTTAAAAGTCTAAGAGTCTGGGCTTCCCTGGTGGTCCAGTGGGTAAGGACACCGCCTTGCAGTGCAAGGGGCGCCGGTTCGATCCCTGGCCTGGGAAAATCCCATGTGCTGTGGATCGACTGGACTCATGTGTCCAATTACCGAGCCAGAGTTCTGGAGCACATGCGCCCAGAGCCAGTGTTCTGCAATGACAGAGGCCACTGGGATGGGAAGCCCACACGAGCCAAAGAACAATGACGGATGAAAATAGAGAAATGAAAGATCAGTGGAAGTGGCCCACTTGCTCCCCTCCCTCCCCAACCCAACCCCCGCCCAAAATAAATAAATAAATAAATCTTTAAAAAAAAAAAATGGTTACTACTCTCAGCCATTAATCCTGTAGCTTAGAGAGAAAAGTTGGACAGTCTTAAGAGTGTCTTTAGAAATCTTAAAAGTCTAAGAGTCTGGGCTTCCCTGGTGGTCCAGTGGGTAAGGACACCGCCTTGCAGTGCAAGGGGCGCTGGTTCGATCCCTGGCCTGGGAAGATCCCACGTGCCGTGGAGCGGCTGAACTGATGTGTCCAGCTACCGAGCCGGAGCTCTGGAGCGCATGCACCCAGAGCTGGTGCTCTATGACAACAGAGGCCACCGCGATGGGAGGCCCACGCGGGCCAAAGAACAAAGATGGATGAAAATAAGTAAATGAAAGACCAATAGAAGTGGCCCGCCTACTCCCCTCCCTCCCCACCCCCCCCCCCGCCAATAATAAATAAATAAATAAGTCTTTAAAAAAAAAAGTCTAAGAGTCGCTTCAGTTCATATTTGATGCTAAAATAACAAAAACTTATATACCATAATCATCTGCTGTTCACAGCACTGCCATCTTCTCCAGTATTTTCCCTACGGAATTATTGTAAATGTTTATCTGAGACATTTAATTACAAAGCTTATCTACTGATCATAGTTTCCCTTGTGCTAAAATAAATGGCATTTTAAATGCTCCTTTCAAGCATCATTTTTTGTATTTGTTAAAGAAACTCAGTTTCTGGGTAAATTATGCCTGTTATGGAAAGATCTGTATAAAGTATCAGTCTCACACTTCTCAGAAGTGAAGGCTGTTAAATAGCATCATTTAGTACATTGAGACAGCAGCTGCTGAGATGGCTGAACCACGCCCTGAATTCTACATAACATGGGGAATACATGGGCTGTGAAACCCAGGAATCATTTATTCCTATTTTGCTTTTTTTTTTTTTTTATTCCAACTCATAATTGCCTAGGAGTTCCATACCTTTTCAGAAACAATGTTGTAATTAATACTCATGAAGAATTCTCCCTTGGAGAAAATACAGTATAGATCCAATTACTCTTTGAAATGCGTAGTTCCTGTTTCTGGCTTTACCTGTGCCCACAGTGTGATGCTTTAAACTACCGAAAGGTTACACTTCTTCAGTTCTGCATGGTAGTAATGAAGATTTAAATTAGTTCAATTCTTTCATATTACGTGTATTCAAAACTGGGAAGGGAAACAAAAGGTATTGGAAATGTGTAATTAATGATTTCAATTAAAATATTTTATATTCCTTATACTATTATGATTACTTCTACAGATGAATTCTCCCTATATTTTAGACAGTCGGTATTTAGAAACTACTCTTGAAGACTGGATTATATACCTTCACCACTAGAAGGAGATGTGTTGGTTTATTCGCTCAGTTGTGTCCAACTCTTGCAACCCCATGGACTGTAGCCTACCAGGCTCCTCTGTCCATGGGGTTCTCCAGGCAAGAATACTGGAAAGGGCTGTCATTTCCTTCTGTAGGGGATCTTTCCAATCCTTGAATTACAAGCAGATTCTTCACCAACTGAGCTACAAGGGAAGCGCAGGAGGTAATGAAATTATTTAAATAACAAATATATGGACATTGCATGTTTATGGTGATAGAAAATTAGTAAAGCAGAAACGCTAGAATTATATTTCTTCTAACAAAGTCTATGAAAACAGTCTATCTGCCATTTAAATATAAAAACTGAAACTGGTGTAGATTATGTAAGAAGAAAAGAATCCTTGAAATGTATATAATAGTACAGAGGTAAACTCTTATGGCTGTACACCACTAATCTTGACTAATGGCTGTGTGCTAAGTCACTTCAGTTGTGTCCAACTCTGTGTGACTCTGTGGACTGTAACCTGCCAGGATCCTCTGTCCATGGGGTTCTCCAGGCAAGAATACTGGAGTGGATTGCCATTTCCTTCTCCAGCGGGATCTTCTCGACCCAGGGATCAAACTCACGTCTCTTATGTCTTCTGCATTGGGAGGTGGTCCTAGCACCAGCTGGGACCTTAGGTCTGTGAAAACAGGTAGTTATTAGCTGACAGACGGCTGTATTCTGATCTTCCAGTTATAGGTCACATGTTGTTACTTCTATACTGTCCCACAGAAACCACTGGGTGCCTAACAGCAAACACACAGAAATATTCATTCATAATAGAAAATTTGGATTATCTCATATTTCCAGTTACAGTATCTAAGATCATTTGTTACACTGTGTCTAATTCTTATTTCTATCCTGTTTAATTTTCTAAAGCTGCAGACTTCAAAGATTTGGCTTGCAACACTTAGAAGACTGCAGACCTAAGAATAAGTAAGTCTTCATGGGTAAGCAGTGTTATTATTCTGCTAGTTTATTCAGTAAAGATTTAACTAAATTTTCAATACATGTATATCTTAATGTCATATGACAATCATTTTTTTAATTTTTGAAATTGTTTTTGGCAGTGTCAGATATTTATCTACATACCTCAGTGGACCATCTTCCAAAGTCAGTTAAATCACAGCACGTTACCTGAGAACTGAATCTTATCAGCTGCTAATGCCCAGGTATTTCTCTGCTCATTTCAGGAATAAATCTCAAAAGAGAATGTTACTATCACACAGTACACCTTTCCAGTTCTCTCTTGTTCCCTTCCCCTATAATAGTCTAACTCAGTGTTTCTTCCTTTTGAGATGTCACTCATCTGTCATCACTTCTGAAAAGTTCCCTCCTTTAAAAATGACCTCTACACCATTCTCTTCAGAAAGTGGAATTTTCCTCCTCTGAGGCACCACGTCATGTATGTCCACTGTCCGTTCAGTTATCATCATCTTGACTCTCTATCGTCATTGGTTTTATATGTAACCATTACTACTCCTCAAATTAAATCTCTTCATAAAGAAAAATTATATCACTTTTTACTGGGTGAGCATGAATTCAGTCTTAGGTAATAATCTATTTATGCTTGATAGGTATCTATTTAAAATGTTAAGATATTGTAAGCAATATAAACCGATTAGTTTCCAAACTTAGGCATAGTCATAACTCTGAGACTTTAAAAACTGCCACACAACAATATTTACTGTCATTGGCGAATTTATATTCTATTACTGCCATAAGAAATTAGCACAAAGTTAGTGAAATGAAGAAAAAAATGTTTACGGAGCTTCTAAAAGAGCAGGGTCCCTAAAGTACAAGGTAAGTAAGGAGAAGAGATCATTTTAAATATAAGATGCATAACACATATACAAATAAAGATGTCAGATCAGAATTTGATTTAATAAGTCTGAGCTCTAAGAAAGAGTCAGAGCTGGAGAGAGGCTCTAGCCAAGGGTCAATAATACAAGCCTTGAGGCTGTGGGAAGGAACCAGGGAGATACAGGAAGACAGGAGAGGGTCATGTCTGGAGAGCCAAGCGCAAAAGGGTTTCGAGGAGTGTTGAACTGTCCTGATGCAGGTAATTAGCCAGAAAACTTATGTAAAAGAGATTTTAAAAATTGAGATGAACATACCTTAAACTTATTATTGTTTGATGAGGTAGATAAGAGCCTTTATTTGGTTCATTAACGGAAGTAAAATGTTAAGTGGGGAGTGACTCATGATTTTTTGCCATTTACAGTTGTGCTTACACCTAATGCGAGAGTGTATATTTTTCAAGTTTTTAATGCAAAACTGTTTTCTCTTTGAAATCATATTTGAACATTTTCAAGTGTTTAATAAGATACTATGGTCATAACTGGCATAAAGAAGTTTGGAAAAAACCATAATTTGTTACTTGGTGGAAGCAGATATGTAGGGTTAATAGATGAGAAACTACAGTGAGTTGTGATTATCACTTTGCTTTACAGAAAGAATGGTGAAATTCGAGTAGGTAGGTAAATACATAACAAATACCAAAATCAGCTTTAACAGATACTAAAGAATATAATAAGTGAAACAGTATTACTAGTGAATCACCTCTGAGGACTGCAGTGTTCCATAGGCAACAAAGTCAGGTATTTGTGTATATTAATGACTGCTTTTCTCATTGAATTATTTTCAAACATAAGTAATTTCATACTTTACACTTATAAAAATGTAATTCAATTTTAAGTTAATAGTTTGGTTTTATTCTATTACTGCCATAAGAAATTAGCACAAAGTTAGTGAAATGAAGAAAAAAATGTTTACGGAGCTTCTAAAAGAGCAGGGTCCCTAAAGTACAAGGTAAGTAAGGAGAAGAGATCATTTTAAATATAAGATGCATAACACATATACAAATAAAGATGTCAGATCAGAATTTGATTTAATAAGTCTGAGCTCTAAGAAAGAGTCAGAGCTGGAGAGAGGCTCTAGCCAAGGGTCAATAATACAAGCCTTGAGGCTGTGGGAAGGAACCAGGGAGATACAGGAAGACAGGAGAGGGTCATGTCTGGAGAGCCAAGCGCAAAAGGGTTTCGAGGAGTGTTGAACTGTCCTGATGCAGGTAATTAGCCAGAAAACTTATGTAAAAGAGATTTTAAAAATTGAGATGAACATACCTTAAACTTATTATTGTTTGATGAGGTAGATAAGAGCCTTTATTTGGTTCATTAACGGAAGTAAAATGTTAAGTGGGGAGTGACTCATGATTTTTTGCCATTTACAGTTGTGCTTACACCTAATGCGAGAGTGTATATTTTTCAAGTTTTTAATGCAAAACTGTTTTCTCTTTGAAATCATATTTGAACATTTTCAAGTGTTTAATAAGATACTATGGTCATAACTGGCATAAAGAAGTTTGGAAAAAACCATAATTTGTTACTTGGTGGAAGCAGATATGTAGGGTTAATAGATGAGAAACTACAGTGAGTTGTGATTATCACTTTGCTTTACAGAAAGAATGGTGAAATTCGAGTAGGTAGGTAAATACATAACAAATACCAAAATCAGCTTTAACAGATACTAAAGAATATAATAAGTGAAACAGTATTACTAGTGAATCACCTCTGAGGACTGCAGTGTTCCATAGGCAACAAAGTCAGGTATTTGTGTATATTAATGACTGCTTTTCTCATTGAATTATTTTCAAACATAAGTAATTTCATACTTTACACTTATAAAAATGTAATTCAATTTTTAAGTTAATAGTTTGGTTTTCTTTTTATTAAATTGCCATGCCACCATTTGATAAAGTTTTAACTGCAGACAAAAATGGATGAATAACAGTTAGTAAGGAGAAAATCAGTGAAGTAGGAAAAAACTGAAGAATTTTAATTATGGGCAAACACATTTTCATTAAGGAAGTCATTATATTATAAAGAATCCTTCTTAGTTTTCCTCTGCAAGATTTTCAAAGAATACTGAAGGTCATATAAAATGCAGGCGATGTTCTTACAAAATTTTTAATAGAAATTCATTTGAAACCCACTTCAAAAACCATGTTTCTTTCTAGTACAGCTCACGTTGTCCTGTAATCTCCCCGCTTTTCTCCTTTTTTTCTGTATTCTAATAATCTTCTTTATTCTTTGCACTTGATTACAATGAGCTAAACTAGTGCTATAGTGCCAACACATTTTAGCAAAATTTATCCTATTTTTTTAAGAATTTGTTTTGAATCTACTGACATTAGAGATTTCTTTCTTTATAGTTTCAATGATATAATCTGTTTAAAGTACAAACTGTGATGATGGCTTCATGTATATGTAATTTTATCAAAGCTTATTAGCATATGCAGCATGCTCAAATATTTCTTTGTTCCATTTTTAATCCCTCCCTTCTGCCCTCCTCAGTATCCCCACAGACAACTGACCTGCTTTCTGTCTTACTAGTTTTCATATTCTAGGATTTATATAAATAGAATAAGTGTCCTACCTATTTCTTTCAGCATAATGATTTTTGAGAATCATCCATGTCCCATGTCATAGTCTGTATTGAGAGTCCATTGCTTTTTATTACTGAGCAGCATCTCATGGTATGGATATATCACAATTTGTTTATTCATTCACATAACAATGAGTGGGTAAGGTATTTCTACTTTCTGATAGAGAACAAGTATTATGAAAACTTATGAGTTTTTGTATAGAAAAACACTTTCAACTTTCTTGGCTAAATACCTAATAAGGAATGATTTGGTCATATAATGAACATATACTTAACTTTTTAAAGAAAATGACATTACATTAGAAAGATCATCCAGGACTTCTCAAACTACAGCCATTTCTACAAGGGCTTACCTAAGAAAAAGTAAGGAGAAAGAGAACTAAGGGAAAGGAGAGAGACTGGAAGAGGCGGTGAAAGATAATTGAGACAGAATGTTGTAGGGAGAGACAACCAGGTAATTGTTTAAATCTCAGAGTGGGGAGTATAGTGAGGTATACAAAATATAAAATTATATTAGCTTAAAGGGTGAGGTATACGAAGAATAATACATTTTCAAAATAGCACTAAATCTTAGTAATAATCAGACAAGATTAGGCACATTCAATGTAGGATAGACATAATTTTAGTAATAATTATGGTATAATTGAAACATGGATTAGGGAGACCATTCCTAAAAATGCCACCATAAATCATACAAAAAATGAGCTTGTGTTGAGTGGATGGGAAAATTGTGAAGTTTTCTTAAGTACCTTCCAATGCCAGATTATACAACAGGATACACCATAGCAGGTGGGGCAGGAAGTGCAGCATCCTCCCAAGAATGTGGCTGCCCACAGGGTCCATGCCTGCATCAGAAATGTCCAGCCTCCTTAACTCTTCCTATACGCTGGTCCTGTGTCCCGTGGGATTGCTCACTGGCTAGACGCTCCAGAAAAAAAAATAAAATAAAATACAACTTCTCACAGCTTTGGTGTAGTCATTTGGGTGCAAGCAAGTAAACTTCCCTCCAATGGTCTTCTTTTTGTTCTCTAATCATTGAAATATTAGATGGTCAAATATAGTTTATAGCAAATTACTTGAGATTAAATGATGGTAAAATGGGGAGGCCCTAAGATCGCCTCCTGCTCATTCCTGTGGACACACTAAGATTACAGCGATTTACAGAGCAACTAACTGAGAACAACGTGAGGACAAGTAGAAAAGGTTTTCCAGAATTAAAAAAGGAACCACAATGAGAAGGTAGAAGGGGCAGAGACCTGGTCAAGATCCACATTACAGGTAGGTGATAAAGCAATGGAAAGATACTCAGAAGTGCTGAGGTTCTCATCAAGGATCTAGCCCTCATTTCAGGCTCCCTAGCCCAAGAAGCTGAACCCCTAGAATATCTGACATTGAAGGTCAGCTGTGGTCATATATGGGAGAAAATGACATTACATTAGAAAGATCATCCAGGACTTCTCAAACTACAGCCATTTCTACAAGGGCTTACCTAAGAAAAGTAAGGAGAAAGAGAACTAAGGGAAAGGAGAGAGACTGGAAGAGGCGGTGAAAGATAATTGAGACAGAATGTTGTAGGGAGAGACAACCAGGTAATTGTTTAAATCTCAGAGTGGGGAGTATAGTGAGGTATACAAAATATAAAATTATATTAGCTTAAAGGGTGAGGTATACGAAGAATAATACATTTTCAAAATAGCACTAAATCTTAGTAATAATCAGACAAGATTAGGCACATTCAATGTAGGATAGACATAATTTTAGTAATAATTATGGTATAATTGAAACATGGATTAGGGAGACCATTCCTAAAAATGCCACCATAAATCATACAAAAAATGAGCTTGTGTTGAGTGGATGGGAAAATTGTGAAGTTTTCTTAAGTACCTTCCAATGCCAGATTATACAACAGGATACACCATAGCAGGTGGGGCAGGAAGTGCAGCATCCTCCCAAGAATGTGGCTGCCCACAGGGTCCATGCCTGCATCAGAAATGTCCAGCCTCCTTAACTCTTCCTATACGCTGGTCCTGTGTCCCGTGGGATTGCTCACTGGCTAGACGCTCCAGAAAAAAAAATAAAATAAAATACAACTTCTCACAGCTTTGGTGTAGTCATTTGGGTGCAAGCAAGTAAACTTCCCTCCAATGGTCTTCTTTTTGTTCTCTAATCATTGAAATATTAGATGGTCAAATATAGTTTATAGCAAATTACTTGAGATTAAATGATGGTAAAATGGGGAGGCCCTAAGATCGCCTCCTGCTCATTCCTGTGGACACACTAAGATTACAGCGATTTACAGAGCAACTAACTGAGAACAACGTGAGGACAAGTAGAAAAGGTTTTCCAGAATTAAAAAAGGAACCACAATGAGAAGGTAGAAGGGGCAGAGACCTGGTCAAGATCCACATTACAGGTAGGTGATAAAGCAATGGAAAGATACTCAGAAGTGCTGAGGTTCTCATCAAGGATCTAGCCCTCATTTCAGGCTCCCTAGCCCAAGAAGCTGAACCCCTAGAATATCTGACATTGAAGGTCAGCTGTGGTCATATATGGGAGAACTGGAGGGCAGTAGGAAATAGAGACTTGGGTCTTCAATGACACATGCAAATACACACACACTCCAAATCTATTCTGAGACGACATGAAGTGCGCGGTCTCCTACATATGAACCTTCAAGCTGCAAACTTTCAAAGATGTGAATGTGAATTCCGCCAGTGTCAGGTGTGAGTGAAGTTGAAGCTTGCTCTCCATCTCCTATTGCTGATGATCCTTCATTTTCTCCCACCTCCCCTTCCTCCTCCAGTCAGTGACTCTTCTTACCTGTTCACTTGATGCCAGCCCCTGTGTACCAGCTGTTGTATTTTAAAACTGTTTTTAAATGTATTGTTTGTGTGAAAAGTATTATAAACCTACTCTGGCACAGTACTAAATAGTTGACTGAGTTAGTCGGGTACCTAGGTTAACTTGGTTAGACTTAAACGGGACTTATGAATGTACTCTTGGAACAGAACTCATTCATACATAGGGGATTTATGTATTATCGTTAATATCTACAAGTCTGAGAACTTTTTTAAAGCTTATTTGAAAGCTTATTTATCAGAGAACTTACCTGAAAATTTTCCTAAACTGGAAAAGGAAACAGGCATCTAGTTCCAAGAAACATAGAGAGTCCCAAACAAAATCAACCAAAACAGGTTCACAGTAAGACACACTGTAAATAAAATGGAAAAAATTCAAAAGACTATTAAAAGCAGCAAGGAAAAAGGATACAAGGGAAATTCCATAGATTGACTTTGCAGGGAAAATTCTACAGAATGAAGTGGCATGATATATTTAAAGAAAGAAAGGAAAAACCTACAACAAGAATATCCTACCCAGTCAAGCTTTCCTTCAGATTTGAATGAGGTAACAAATATTTTACACACAAGCAAAATGAAAAAGCCTACTTACAAAAAGCTCATTCCTGTACACATAAGATTACAGCGATTTACAGAGCAACTAACTGAGAACAACGTGAGGACAAGTAGAAAAGGTTTTCCAGAATTAAAAAAGGAACCACAATGAGAAGGTAGAAGGGGCAGAGACCTGGTCAAGATCCACATTACAGGTAGGTGATAAAGCAATGGAAAGATACTCAGAAGTGCTGAGGTTCTCATCAAGGATCTAGCCCTCATTTCAGGCTCCCTAGCCCAAGAAGCTGAACCCCTAGAATATCTGACATTGAAGGTCAGCTGTGGTCATATATGGGAGAACTGGAGGGCAGTAGGAAATAGAGACTTGGGTCTTCAATGACACATGCAAATACACACACACTCCAAATCTATTCTGAGACGACATGAAGTGCGCGGTCTCCTACATATGAACCTTCAAGCTGCAAACTTTCAAAGATGTGAATGTGAATTCCGCCAGTGTCAGGTGTGAGTGAAGTTGAAGCTTGCTCTCCATCTCCTATTGCTGATGATCCTTCATTTTCTCCCACCTCCCCTTCCTCCTCCAGTCAGTGACTCTTCTTACCTGTTCACTTGATGCCAGCCCCTGTGTACCAGCTGTTGTATTTTAAAACTGTTTTTAAATGTATTGTTTGTGTGAAAAGTATTATAAACCTACTCTGGCACAGTACTAAATAGTTGACTGAGTTAGTCGGGTACCTAGGTTAACTTGGTTAGACTTAAACGGGACTTATGAATGTACTCTTGGAACAGAACTCATTCATACATAGGGGATTTATGTATTATCGTTAATATCTACAAGTCTGAGAACTTTTTTAAAGCTTATTTGAAAGCTTATTTATCAGAGAACTTACCTGAAAATTTTCCTAAACTGGAAAAGGAAACAGGCATCTAGTTCCAAGAAACATAGAGAGTCCCAAACAAAATCAACCAAAACAGGTTCACAGTAAGACACACTGTAAATAAAATGGAAAAAATTCAAAAGACTATTAAAAGCAGCAAGGAAAAAGGATACAAGGGAAATTCCATAGATTGACTTTGCAGGGAAAATTCTACAGAATGAAGTGGCATGATATATTTAAAGAAAGAAAGGAAAAACCTACAACAAGAATATCCTACCCAGTCAAGCTTTCCTTCAGATTTGAATGAGGTAACAAATATTTTACACACAAGCAAAAATGAAAAGAATTAAGCATGACAAAACTAGCTTTACAAGAAATAGAGGGAATTCTCTAAACAGAAAAGGCCACAATTAGAAATACAGAACTGACTAAAGGGAAAATCACAATGGCAAAAAATGTGCTAAAGGTTGTAAATCAACCATATGTATAAAGCTAGCAGGAAAGTTTAAAAGGAAAAAGGTAGTAAGATCACCTATTTTCATAATAAATAAGTAGTCAAGGGATATATAAAACATACAAAATGTGATGTCAAAAATGTTAAACAAGAGGGGAGTATTAAAAATGGATAAATGGCTAAAAGACAATGCAGTATATATATAATAGAAAATCACTCACCATAAAAAGGAAATCTTCCGATTTGCCATGAAGAATATTGATAATTCTTTATCTTAATTGTCATAAAGATGTAAGGGACATGTAGAACTGTAATTTCAATATGATTTAAGACAACGAAACTAAAATATGCATTAACATTTATAATAAGCTAATATGATCATCTTACATGTATATGCGAGAAAATCAATGGTATTTTTGATCCGTAAGTGAAGAAAATATTTGTTTTATTTAAGTAGGAGTCATTTTCTGTACATTAAATACTATACTATTCCTTAGCCTGCACTTTAAATATATAGGAAGATAAGATGAATCTATTTGCTGAGTTGGAAATATTTTTAATTAGAAAATATAATTTTAATGTGAAGTATAATGTGTTACACTCTCCAAAAAAAGCACTTTGTTTTTAAACTAAATCAGGAATTTCATGGTCATGAGTCATAACTTCAATATAGCATAACTCACTAATAACATTACTATCAGTAGAAATATAATAGAGAAGTAAAAACTGTTACATATTTTCTCCATTCTAATAGCTTAGAAGTGTTTCTAAAAAGAAACCAGTGAGCTTCAAGTTATCCTTAAAGTGCCTGATTCAGTGCCTAAAAATTAAACTGTATTTGAAATATTTTCAAAATCATCAAAAAGAAGAATAGTACAACAGACTTATCTTTTACACATATCCATAAATTTTTAACATTTTTCTGCTTTCACTTTATCATTCGATCTGTCTGCTTTCTCTCTTTCATATGTGGGTACTCATGTGTATATACTTACATGTTTTCTTCTTTCTTATATTCTAAATAGAAACATCAAAAATACTTTGAACAGATCCAAAAGAACTGTAAAAAATTTAACTCACCACAATTCCAAAAATAGTTATAACAAAATATATAACAATAAATAGAAAAAAATACAGAAATATTTCAAAATATTGAAAAGCACAAACATATCCATGATGACCTTTAATGTGAATTCTCTACATATATCAATCAAAAAACAGATTGGTGGACTAGCTATATTAACATGTCCAAACTATATGCTACTTATAAAAATCTCACTTCAAAAGCAATACATGGGTGGCTTTAAGGTAAAAGCATAGAAAAAACATATATCATGTTTGTACCAAAAAGCAGAGCCTAAAGGTATATGGAAAAACACCAGATAGAATTGAAAAGAGAAGATGACTTTCAACAAGGCTCAGCAATTGATAGAAATATTAGACATGATATTAATGATAGATAACTGAGCAGAAATGGAGTTCCTCCAACACAATGTATGTAATTCAATTAAGATGAAATAGAGGAATTGATCATCCAAGAAGCTGAATTTGTACTTTAAATTTATCTTCATCCAAAAAAATCTTATAGGCTAGAGTATTCAAACATAATTTAAAATATTCTGTATCATGAGTGTATCAATGTCAATATCCTACAATAATGTGCTATAGTTGTGTAATATGTAATCACTTGGAGAAAGTGAATAAAAGATGCATGTGATCTCAGTATTATTTTTTTACTTCAAATGGAGATAGCTATTTTTTTAAAAAAATTACAAGCTACATGAAGCTCAAAAATTCACTTCTTCAGTCACAGTATCTACATTTCAAGCACTTAATAGCCACAAGTAGGCTACTGTGTGCCATAATGAACTGTGTAGAATATTTCTATCATTCAAAATTCAGTTGGAAGGAAAGAGTTGTAATGTTTAATCGCTATATTTCTTGATAATAAAAAACCTTTTGTAACCTTCATTTTACTCAGTGGAAGATTACAGTTAATTAAAGTGTTGTCGTTAAATGAAAATTCTTAAAACTATGCATTCTCTTCATTTCAAGCTAGAACATATGACTCAGGAACTCTAACAAATTTTCTATTTATGTTAACCTTATTTTCTTTTGCTTTACTAGGCATATACTTTTTCAATCCATTAATCAATTAAGCAAATAGTTGGCACATTTTTAAAAATACTTAATCAAAATACTAATAAAGTGTTAAATGAAAAACGGTAAATTTTAACTAGGAACAGAAGCTCCACATGACTCAGCAATCCCACTATTAGGTATATACCCTAAGGAAATAAAAATTAAATGACACCTGTACCCCATGGTTCATTGTAGCACTTTTTACAATAGCTAGGACACAGAAACAACCTGTATGTCCATCAACAAATGGATGGATAAAGAAGCTGTGGTACATATATACAATGGAATATTTCTCAGCCATAAAAATAAAGGCATTTGAGTCATTCCTAATGAGGTGGATGAATCTAGAACATATTATACAAAGTGAAGTAAGTCAAAAAGAGAAGGGTAAATATACTAATACATATATAGAGAGAGACAGAGAGAATCCAGAAAGATGGTACTGAAAAATGCATATGCAGAGGAGCAATAAAGAAGCAGACATAGAGAACATACCTATGGACTTTGTGGGAGGGAGTAATGGGTGAGATAATATGGTAAAGAGTAAAAAATTAGGCTAGAGTATTCAAACATAATTTAAAATATTCTGTATCATGAGTGTATCAATGTCAATATCCTACAATAATGTGCTATAGTTGTGTAATATGTAATCACTTGGAGAAAGTGAATAAAAGATGCATGTGATCTCAGTATTATTTTTACTTCAAATGGAGATAGCTATTTTTTTAAAAAAATTACAAGCTACATGAAGCTCAAAAATTCACTTCTTCAGTCACAGTATCTACATTTCAAGCACTTAATAGCCACAAGTAGGCTACTGTGTGCCATAATGAACTGTGTAGAATATTTCTATCATTCAAAATTCAGTTGGAAGGAAAGAGTTGTAATGTTTAATCGCTATATTTCTTGATAATAAAAAACCTTTTGTAACCTTCATTTTACTCAGTGGAAGATTACAGTTAATTAAAGTGTTGTCGTTAAATGAAAATTCTTAAAACTATGCATTCTCTTCATTTCAAGCTAGAACATATGACTCAGGAACTCTAACAAATTTTCTATTTATGTTAACCTTATTTTCTTTTGCTTTACTAGGCATATACTTTTTCAATCCATTAATCAATTAAGCAAATAGTTGGCACATTTTTAAAAATACTTAATCAAAATACTAATAAAGTGTTAAATGAAAAACGGTAAATTTTAACTAGGAACAGAAGCTCCACATGACTCAGCAATCCCACTATTAGGTATATACCCTAAGGAAATAAAAATTAAATGACACCTGTACCCCATGGTTCATTGTAGCACTTTTTACAATAGCTAGGACACAGAAACAACCTGTATGTCCATCAACAAATGGATGGATAAAGAAGCTGTGGTACATATATACAATGGAATATTTCTCAGCCATAAAAATAAAGGCATTTGAGTCATTCCTAATGAGGTGGATGAATCTAGAACATATTATACAAAGTGAAGTAAGTCAAAAAGAGAAGGGTAAATATACTAATACATATATAGAGAGAGACAGAGAGAATCCAGAAAGATGGTACTGAAAAATGCATATGCAGAGGAGCAATAAAGAAGCAGACATAGAGAACATACCTATGGACTTTGTGGGGAGGGAGTAATGGGTGAGATATATGGAAAGAGTAACATGGAAGCTTACATTAGCATATGTAAAAGAGATAGCCAATGTGAATGTGCTGTAAGACTAAGGGAACTTACACAAGGGCTATGCAACAACCTGGAGGGGTGGGAGGTGGAAGGGAGGTTCAGGTTGGAGGGGTCAAGGGGATACCTATGACTGATTCAGATTTATGTACAGCAGTAAATAACAAAAGACTATAAAAGTTAAATAAAAATTATAAAAGTGAATTTTGTAATCAGTGGTGAAAATATGTATTTTTATATAAAGAAATGTTTTTAGTCTTCTCATACAGCATTTATGTAGTGTTTAAATTCCTATATGTAATTTAAGTTTAATTTCATATACAAATCTGAAAACTCAGATGTCACTTGAAATATCCAAACTGATTAAATAATAAAATACACTATTTTCTCTAACTAAAAACAAAAGCAACAGTCCATATAGTTCAAGTATATATAGAAATATTAGAAATTTTTAAAGAAAGACAGCCTCAATCCATTATTTTTAGATTTTAAAAATACATATTATCCAGATTGCTTTATATTCACAGTTAGTTCAGTTTAAATCTAGGCTGAGAAGTTTTCATCTTTAGTTGGTTACATTTTGAAAGTTCATAATGAAAAGCTAAGGACATTTTAGGGATTAAAAAATGTATATGTTATGTGATATTTTAAATATGAATGTAGTTTTTCTCCCAACTGAAAATGTCTGCTATTCAATTTTTTTATTTAAAAGACTTTCTCCCTTAAGGTGCAGCTCTGTAGTGACACTGCTGTAAAGTCAAGTTATCGTTGCTGTTCCTTATGGGCACGTGTTGCCCAGTAGATGGGCATTAATGTTAAAATGAAGAAAGAGGAAATACCATGCCATGGGGCTTAGAGTCTCCACAGTGTTAGAATTGCTTTGACATAACATTTATAATCAGAAAAAATATATATATATATGTATATTTTTTATTTTCATAAAAAAGTGTCTGAAATAGGTAACACCTAAAAGTATAAAAGTTTTATTGCCAGAGACATTAAACTCTAGATGAAATTAGATTGATTCTAAAAACGTTCAGCAACTTCTTATTACAACATCAGCTATATTTACACTAGAAGTATAACAATGTCAAGTGAATAATTGAGACATTTCTCTTCCCAGATAACATTTAAAACATATTTTAAACAATATGCATCATTTTAATGCTCCTTATTGTCCAACAAAAAGTCAAAACACATATATTATGAAATATTTTCTCCTCTAAAGACTAGGCCTTTGACAATATATTTTAAGAAAATGTAGACTTTAAAATATTTTCAATCTTTTTGTTTTAAAGAAATGCATTTACATTTAATCTAGTATGGTTTGGGATGCATGCGTATTTATATAAAGAAATAAGTTTTTAGTTTTTTTTTTTTTTCTCATACAGCATTTATGTAGTGTTTAAATTCCTATATGTAATTTAAGTTTAATTTCATATACAAATCTGAAAACTCAGATGTCACTTGAAATATCCAAACTGATTAAATAATAAAATACACTATTTTCTCTAACTAAAAACAAAAGCAACAGTCCATATAGTTCAAGTATATATAGAAATATTAGAAATTTTTAAAGAAAGACAGCCTCAATCCATTATTTTTAGATTTTAAAAATACATATTATCCAGATTGCTTTATATTCACAGTTAGTTCAGTTTAAATCTAGGCTGAGAAGTTTTCATCTTTAGTTGGTTACATTTTGAAAGTTCATAATGAAAAGCTAAGGACATTTTAGGGATTAAAAAATGTATATGTTATGTGATATTTTAAATATGAATGTAGTTTTTCTCCCAACTGAAAATGTCTGCTATTCAATTTTTTTATTTAAAAGACTTTCTCCCTTAAGGTGCAGCTCTGTAGTGACACTGCTGTAAAGTCAAGTTATCGTTGCTGTTCCTTATGGGCACGTGTTGCCCAGTAGATGGGCATTAATGTTAAAATGAAGAAAGAGGAAATACCATGCCATGGGGCTTAGAGTCTCCACAGTGTTAGAATTGCTTTGACATAACATTTATAATCAGAAAAAATATATATATATATGTATATTTTTTATTTTCATAAAAAAGTGTCTGAAATAGGTAACACCTAAAAAGTATAAAAAGTTTTATTGCCAGAGACATTAAACTCTAGATGAAATTAGATTGATTCTAAAAACGTTCAGCAACTTCTTATTACAACATCAGCTATATTTACACTAGAAGTATAACAATGTCAAGTGAATAATTGAGACATTTTCTCTTCCCAGAAAACATTTAAAACATATTTTAAACAATATGCATCATTTTAATGCTCCTTATTGTCCAACAAAAAGTCAAAACACATATATTATGAAATATTTTCTCCTCTAAAGACTAGGCCTTTGACAATATATATGGAGAATACATTTTTAAGAAAATGTAGACTTTAAAATATTTTCAATCTTTTTTGTTTTAAAGAAATGCATTTACATTTAATCTAGTATGGTTTGGGATGCATGCATCAGAAAACTCTACTGGCTCATAGAGTGAAGAGGGTAAAATGGCTTATTTAATTGAAAAATTTACCTGTTAGAGAGATGGCTGTTGATGCTTAGTCAGTCAAGGCTTCAGTCCCTTTTCCTTCAAATCCCTCAGCTCTGTCCCCCAACCTTCCCCTGCGTCTTCAGTCTTAGTCTAGCAGTAAAATAGTTGCATCTTTTCAAATAGATATATATGACATTAGCCAGAGAAAAAGTGCTCTTTGCAGCAACAGTCTCTTAATAGAAAATAAAGAATTCAAGATCTCCCTAGAATACTTCTTGTATCTCCTCAACCTGAACTGGACACATGATTATCTAGAAATCGTTTAACAGTTCAGTGTAATGCTGTCCTCCAGTCCTCTGGATTTTGGGTTCCTTGACTCAATCCCTAGTGAAGGGATGTGCTTCCCTTAAAGCATCAGGTCTCTCTGGAAATGGGGACGTGGCCTGAGAGTACATAACAGAATGGAAATTGAGGAGCCATTTAAGTGTGAAATGCATACCTTGGAGGCAACTAGAATGTCTATTACAATCTCAGAAATTAAAATCCTTGATCAGAGATACGAGAATATTTTTTGAAAGGTTAGACATTTGAGTTATCCCCCCAGATTCAGTAATGGGTCACAATGCCTTGATGGACATTTGTAGGATAAGATTAAATGCATAACCATCTAATGGATACAAACAGAAAACATGGATTTCAAACTTTGGAAGGATCACAGGTATTATCTTCAAGGCAGCAGAGTGCCACATTAGGAAATATATTTTATTTAAATGTCGGAGCTAATAAGCCTGAATTCTTGTCCAAGATCATAAACTAAGTAGCTTTTTCTTCTCCTCTTCCTCAGTAAATTAGCATGTCAGAATTCCTATTCTGTAAATAAGAGTGCTAGACACCACCTTCAAAGTAAAACAATTAGGAAGTCTCAATCTTCTGAACATTCTGAAAACTACTGCAAACAAGAATAAAGACAATAAAATTCCATACCTAATAAATTGAATAACATGTGAACTACAATATACATAAAGAAAGGCTGCTAGCTTCATTACACGTTGGCTGAGTTAAGGAAAGGGAATGAATGATGATTGCTGTTGATCTTGGGCTAGTTAATAGAGGCAAGAGTTTCACAGAATAGATAGCATAATCAAGGATCATATCACATATTCATTTTTTGGTGTGTTACAAGCAAAATGTTTGGGCTGACTACAGAAGTTTCCCTGAAACTATTTGCCACTGCAAAACGACAAGTCATATGTACACTCATTTTTTTAATCACTGTTATAATGACTACACTTGATCAGTTAAAGATAAGTGAAGGCATATCATTAACACACACTCCCAGGGAGATTTTGTGCCATCGGGGAAGAGACCTTATACCTACGGTCAGAAATGGTGATAAGCAATTTTTCCACAGACAAATCAAGTCTATTTGAAATACACTAAATAATTTCAAGAAAATTTGAATAGATAATTAATTACTGGGAAACAACCATTAGTGAAAAAATTGAATTCTGCACTAAAAAAATAAGTACAGTATATAATGAGAGAATATCATTTTACTGCTTCAGCCTATTCTATGTAATACTATATACCAGGTAATAAAACATTAAATGTACAAACCAAAATTGTTTGTAATGTATTTACAGCAGTAACAATGAAAGTGTGTATTAGTTGCAGATTATATAGACAATAAATAATATATATAGATAATAAAACCTTAATTAAAAACCTTTTATCAGGTTTAAACTAATCTATTCAACAAAGGTTAGACATTTAAAATGTTTTTTATTTGGATTTCAAACTTTGGAAGGATCACAGGTATTATCTTCAAGGCAGCAGAGTGCCACATTAGGAAATATATTTTATTTAAATGTCGGAGCTAATAAGCCTGAATTCTTGTCCAAGATCATAAACTAAGTAGCTTTTTCTTCTCCTCTTCCTCAGTAAATTAGCATGTCAGAATTCCTATTCTGTAAATAAGAGTGCTAGACACCACCTTCAAAGTAAAACAATTAGGAAGTCTCAATCTTCTGAACATTCTGAAAACTACTGCAAACAAGAATAAAGACAATAAAATTCCATACCTAATAAATTGAATAACATGTGAACTACAATATACATAAAGAAAGGCTGCTAGCTTCATTACACGTTGGCTGAGTTAAGGAAAGGGAATGAATGATGATTGCTGTTGATCTTGGGCTAGTTAATAGAGGCAAGAGTTTCACAGAATAGATAGCATAATCAAGGATCATATCACATATTCATTTTTTGGTGTGTTACAAGCAAAATGTTTGGGCTGACTACAGAAGTTTCCCTGAAACTATTTGCCACTGCAAAACGACAAGTCATATGTACACTCATTTTTTTAATCACTGTTATAATGACTACACTTGATCAGTTAAAGATAAGTGAAGGCATATCATTAACACACACTCCCAGGGAGATTTTGTGCCATCGGGGAAGAGACCTTATACCTACGGTCAGAAATGGTGATAAGCAATTTTTCCACAGACAAATCAAGTCTATTTGAAATACACTAAATAATTTCAAGAAAATTTGAATAGATAATTAATTACTGGGAAACAACCATTAGTGAAAAAATTGAATTCTGCACTAAAAAAATAAGTACAGTATATAATGAGAGAATATCATTTTACTGCTTCAGCCTATTCTATGTAATACTATATACCAGGTAATAAAACATTAAATGTACAAACCAAAATTGTTTGTAATGTATTTACAGCAGTAACAATGAAAGTGTGTATTAGTTGCAGATTATATAGACAATGAATAAATATAGTATATAATCAGAATCCAAATAAAACCTTAATTAAATAGCAACACTTTCTATCAGGTACTAATCTATTACATATACTATTTAATTTCTAGACCATCACTAGCTAATAATTTATTCATATTTATATATATGTGACCTATAATGTGATATATATTTGCTTACATGTACTTCATGTACATACTTTTGTAAATGACAAACACAGGGCTCCAAGTGATGCATAAATGAATCCTCCATGTAAAAAATTTTAAGGAGATATTTTAAGCCACTGTTAAAATTTAAAATGAATAATATATAAACTAAAAATGCTAATTATTCAAAATCAGATGTTCATGAATAAGTCCATAATCCAAATAGTATAATATTAGTACTATAATCTTTTTAAATAGTGAGGAATCAACTTACTCCATTTATATGCTTTATATAGAATAATAAATATTTGCAGTTTTTTAAGTAAAACATTTTATAAATGTTGCAATTGTATACAAATTAGAGGATGATAAATCTTTGGAAAACCATAAGACACATCTAATATATATAAGCAAACAAAACTGAATTATAGAAGGATCATTACAGAGAATTATAATGTTAAGCAGTTTAAGCATACTGCAGTTTATAAATGAATTAATTGAGAAAAAGACAGTAGCAAATCTGAGAAGGGTGTAAACCATGAAAAATATTAAATATCACATATTTGAAAAATCTAAAAGTAGTAGTTTCTCTAATAAAACACAAAAACTGTTTTTATTAACCCCCTAAAACATAACATTTTAACAAATACTTACCCAGCTGTTTCCCAAAGTGTCTTGATCATATGAGTTTTCCGGCATACTGTTATAAATCTCCTGGAGATCCTGAAAATATGATAATTAATTACTGAGAAACAACCATTAGTGAAAAAATTGAATTCTGCACTAAAAAAATAAGTACAGTATATAATGAGAGAATATCATTTTACTGCTTCAGCCTATTCTATGTAATACTATATACCAGGTAATAAAACATTAAATGTACAAACCAAAATTGTTTGTAATGTATTTACAGCAGTAACAATGAAAGTGTGTATTAGTTGCAGATTATATAGACAATGAATAAATATAGTATATAATCAGAATCCAAATAAAACCTTAATTAAATAGCAACACTTTCTATCAGGTACTAATCTATTACATATACTATTTAATTTCTAGACCATCACTAGCTAATAATTTATTCATATTTATATATATGTGACCTATAATGTGATATATATTTGCTTACATGTACTTCATGTACATACTTTTGTAAATGACAAACACAGGGCTCCAAGTGATGCATAAATGAATCCTCCATGTAAAAAATTTTAAGGAGATATTTTAAGCCACTGTTAAAATTTAAAATGAATAATATATAAACTAAAAATGCTAATTATTCAAAATCAGATGTTCATGAATAAGTCCATAATCCAAATAGTATAATATTAGTACTATAATCTTTTTAAATAGTGAGGAATCAACTTACTCCATTTATATGCTTTATATAGAATAATAAATATTTGCAGTTTTTTAAGTAAAACATTTTATAAATGTTGCAATTGTATACAAATTAGAGGATGATAAATCTTTGGAAAACCATAAGACACATCTAATATATATAAGCAAACAAAACTGAATTATAGAAGGATCATTACAGAGAATTATAATGTTAAGCAGTTTAAGCATACTGCAGTTTATAAATGAATTAATTGAGAAAAAGACAGTAGCAAATCTGAGAAGGGTGTAAACCATGAAAAATATTAAATATCACATATTTGAAAAATCTAAAAGTAGTAGTTTCTCTAATAAAACACAAAAACTGTTTTTATTAACCCCCTAAAACATAACATTTTAACAAATACTTACCCAGCTGTTTCCCAAAGTGTCTTGATCATATGAGTTTTCCGGCATACTGTTATAAATCTCCTGGAGATCCTGACCTAGAAAGGAAGATGGAATCGTGGAATCAGTATTTTCAACAAGCACCCTGGTGAATATTCTGACCAAGACTGTTAGTAAATCTTGTGTATATAAAGTTGTAAGATTTAGAGTTCATCACAGATGAATTATACATTTTCCATAACTGTATATTTCACAGGCTGAAAAGATGAAAACTTCCATTGTTTTGTGAAACTATCGGCATTCTGTTATCAAAATATATCAGCATTTAAAGAAAATATAAAGCAAACTAGAAAACACAAAGGTTTGCTGACTTTTATTAGTAGCTTGTGCCTGAGTAAAACATCTTTTGACACTAACTTTAGAAATTTTAGAATATATTGCTTAATGTAGGACTGAACCCAAGGATAAAAACCAAGGGAAGAAGAGAAAGGAATTAATGAAACCAGAAAATAATATCTAGACACTCTTCTTTAAACAAGACTGTCCTTGTTCCAGGAGCTGGAGTTTGCATTTCCTAAGGGAATTTGGGGAGGGAATTCCCTGGCAACCCAGTGGTTAGGACTTTACAATCCTCTTTCACAAAAGAAAAGAACAAAGAAAGAAATCTAGGTAAAGGACTAGATGACATTATACTGCATTGCATCTAAGCCCAGCTTCAGTGAAATGCCTTAATATCAACATGGGAAGATACCAAAATTAAAACAGATTAGGCCAGTTTTCATATTATTTTTGAAATACATGTAAAACATGAAACTTTCATATGTGGAGCACCGATAAGTCTATATATTTTAGTTAAAAAATGTACTTATTTTGATTTTCACAATACAGAGAAAGAGATTAATGGAAACAATTTTAAAAAGCTTTAATATATTGTAGAAGAGATGTCCTTCATGACTTTAGTGAAATTGTTCTTGATATTTTTTAAATTAGATCAGTATTAATGGAAAATGGATCTTTATTGTGCCATGATAGGCTTTCAAGATAAATATTTTTTTCCATATTGGTTACATAAATACATACACAAACCAACAAATACCTTGACTAATTGGTTACTATGCCAGTTCTCTCTAGCTTTAAAAAAATCTAGTTGATTTCTTTCTGGAAGGGAAACAAGGTAAAAATGTGTTTGCACACCAGAAAGAAACCAACTGAATGTTTTTGTAGCCATCAAAAGTAATATTTGAAAACAGGGCAAGGTTTGTGGGAATTCATCAATTATCTAGCCATATGTTAGATATTTATCCATATATTGTACTACACTAAACTATATCATTCATTTCTGTTGCTTACTATATCAACCAGCATATTGGGATTCTGGGTTGGCTGAGAAAATTACTTAAAAGAAAATCTTGTTCATGAACTTACACTTCTATAAAATCACTCTATAAAAAGGATCACTTAAATCATCTTATATTTATTCAAAACTGTTAAAGCAAAATTTTTCATAAATAGTTTGACCAATTTGAATATTCCTTTATCACATAGGAGGCTAAATAGACTAGTAATCTAAAAAAAAAATGATACTCAAGATATTCAAGCATTATACTACACAAATAGAAAATATAATTGTATTTAATCTATTGAGTATAATTGTTTTTATTTTTATTTTTATTTTTATTTTTTTAACTTTTAACTTTTACAGAGTTCTATTGTTTACATTACAGATATGTATGTAACCATACTTAAAATATTGATATATCTGTAACAATATAAAAAGTGAAAGCAATTTTTTCTAATCTGAAGAACTCAATTCAGTTAATGAAAGTACCCTCATTAACTTTCAAAAGGGATTATGCAAACACGTTTATAACAAATAAACACCAATCTGTCAGTGCTGATATAATAAGGGCATGTCATAGCTTTATACATTGTACAGTGATGTTTAGCAGAGCTGATTAACATTCCTGGCCAATTGTTTCATTTGACAAGCTTCTCACAATTGTCCCTGTTACCTGTTCACCAGTTCCTCATGACAAATCTGACACTGATTTGTGATTACTTGGGAAAAATTAACATTTGGCCTTTAGCAGCCCAATTTCACTAGACTTAAAAAGCTATATTTTTTCTAGCTTTAGGCAAGCAAGACCTGATAAAAATTAGATTATTTGTAAAATACATTAATGCATAACTGTATTGGAATCAAAAGTGCTTAAAGAGATGTGTTTATTTCCAGAGATAAACCATTAATAAAGCAGGAGGGTTTGTTTATAACTTGACCTTGACAGGTAACCTGACATGGTTAGCTTTATAGTCTGAGACCTCAATTTATACATATAATTGCTACTTTAAACCTCCTTCCCCCACTGTGAAAAACTTTTTCTTAAATAATATATTACCCCTCTGTTGCTCATTTTTAATTCTGGTTGTTTTCATTGTAAGTGTCCTCATACTTCCTAATCTCTATGAATATCAGGAAAAATGATCTGGATTTGCACAGTTCTCTAAATTACTATTATTCTACCTACTAAAATGTAATATGGTAGTATAAAATAGGTGTTTTGAATTTCTCTATCAAAGTTATTGATAAAGTTTGACTAAAATTTAGTTAACTTTCTAGCCACTGATGCTTCTGAGTATCCAACCAGTCTGCAATAAAGATGAATCCTGAGAAAATGACATGACACTATCATGTGGTACACAAGCCACTTGACAACAAGTTGAATACATTGAGCATTTCCATCTTGGAAGGTCCAGCACTTTGTTCTCATAAGGATAGAGAACAAAAGTCTGCATCTTGGTTTGCATTTTTATCTTACAAAAATCCCCACAACCATTATCCATGGACTTATGAAATCTATAAGCATGGAATCCTACACAACATAAATCTGAACAGGGACTCACTCAACCAGAAAAGAAGTACAGGAAGGTACTGTGCATAGTACCTGGGGTACTAGACACAAGATTTGTTAAATTAGTGATATGTTTATCATAATATTCATAATTTATAAAAATGTTTTTTGTCATGGAAGATAATAGCTAACATGTATTGAGTCCAGGCTTTACGGTCAGTCATTTCACTATAGAAAACGGTTCCCCAGGCTTCCCTGGTGACTCAGTGGTGAAGAGTTCACCTGCCAATGCAGGAGACACAGGTTTGATCTGTGATCCAAGAAGATCCCACATGCTGTGGAGCAACTAAGCCTGTGAGCCACAACTGTTGAGCCTGTGCTCTAGAGCCTCAGAGCCTCAACTATTGGGCCCATGTGCTGCAACTACTGAAACCCATGAGCCCTAGAGCCCAAGTTCCACAAGAGAAGTCACCACAACAAGAAGCCGGCTCACTTCAACTAGAGAGTAGGCCCCACTCCTTGCAACTAGAGAAGAGCCTGTAGCATTGAAAACCCAGAATAGCCAAAAATAAATAAATAAATAAAAATGGTTCCCCAATTTATAAATGAGAAAAATCCGCAGAAACACATTATATCAATTTCCTAATTCATACAATTATTAAGTAAGAGTAGGTTTATAACATAGATTGCTCGACTTCAGGACCTTTCATTGTAAGTGTCCTCATACTTCCTAATCTCTATGAATATCAGGAAAAATGATCTGGATTTGCACAGTTCTCTAAATTACTATTATTCTACCTACTAAAATGTAATATGGTAGTATAAAATAGGTGTTTTGAATTTCTCTATCAAAGTTATTGATAAAGTTTGACTAAAATTTAGTTAACTTTCTAGCCACTGATGCTTCTGAGTATCCAACCAGTCTGCAATAAAGATGAATCCTGAGAAAATGACATGACACTATCATGTGGTACACAAGCCACTTGACAACAAGTTGAATACATTGAGCATTTCCATCTTGGAAGGTCCAGCACTTTGTTCTCATAAGGATAGAGAACAAAAGTCTGCATCTTGGTTTGCATTTTTATCTTACAAAAATCCCCACAACCATTATCCATGGACTTATGAAATCTATAAGCATGGAATCCTACACAACATAAATCTGAACAGGGACTCACTCAACCAGAAAAGAAGTACAGGAAGGTACTGTGCATAGTACCTGGGGTACTAGACACAAGATTTGTTAAATTAGTGATATGTTTATCATAATATTCATAATTTATAAAAATGTTTTTTGTCATGGAAGATAATAGCTAACATGTATTGAGTCCAGGCTTTACGGTCAGTCATTTCACTATAGAAAACGGTTCCCCAGGCTTCCCTGGTGACTCAGTGGTGAAGAGTTCACCTGCCAATGCAGGAGACACAGGTTTGATCTGTGATCCAAGAAGATCCCACATGCTGTGGAGCAACTAAGCCTGTGAGCCACAACTGTTGAGCCTGTGCTCTAGAGCCTCAGAGCCTCAACTATTGGGCCCATGTGCTGCAACTACTGAAACCCATGAGCCCTAGAGCCCAAGTTCCACAAGAGAAGTCACCACAACAAGAAGCCGGCTCACTTCAACTAGAGAGTAGGCCCCACTCCTTGCAACTAGAGAAGAGCCTGTAGCATTGAAAACCCAGAATAGCCAAAAATAAATAAATAAATAAAAATGGTTCCCCAATTTATAAATGAGAAAAATCCGCAGAAACACATTATATCAATTTCCTAATTCATACAATTATTAAGTAAGAGTAGGTTTATAACATAGATTGCTCGACTTCAGGACCTTTCTTTACCCGTCATTTCTTAAAGAAAACATGAGCTTCTACCAAGTTGAAATGCAGATTACAAAGTAACATAGATATTTTGTGGTTAATGCAGCCAATTTAGGATAGCTTTCGAAAATTCAAGCAGCATTAGGAAAAAACTAAATAAAACAGTACTGATAGTAGTGATGCTCTTAATATCAGAGAAGACAATCTTTAAATAACAATGAAAAAAATTTCAGTGTGTGTGTGTGTGTGTGTATATATATATATATATATATAATTACAAAAAAGCTTATTATGAAGTCTTAAGAATTTAGCCCAGGTACTTGGTATTAGCACAATATCCTGCACAAGTGAACTTTGTCTATTCTAGAATTTTTAGTTTCCATGTAATTTTTAAACAGCTAAAAGTATTTAATGCAGCAGAGAAAAAATCTGTAAAATTTTCAGTTTGAAGATTGGATGTTCGACAAAACCTAAGGAAGGGCTAAAGTTGGTAGATAACCACACTGTTTTACCTAATATTCTGTCAGGTACCATGCACATACTATACATTTTGATATTTTCTAAATATGCAGTGGTCAACAATAATCTCACAAATAGTTCGTAATGTTGTTTGATTAATTTATCTTTTTTTTCGTGAAAGGTATTTAAGAGCCTTTTAAATATGTATGTTCACACATATATATATGAACATAGTTAAGAAACATTAATAAAGGAATAGTGTTACTAGGTAAAGCCTGAGAATATAGTGTTAGCATGAATATTAAAAATTATAAATGAATTCCATAAATTATTTGTTCTGGATTTTCAAAAAAGTAAATGCAATCTTATATCATTAAAACCCTAAGCAAAATCCTTTCCTATTACACAGAAAAAATATAAAACTACTGAAACCCATGAGCCCTAGAGCCCAAGTTCCACAAGAGAAGTCACCACAACAAGAAGCCGGCTCACTTCAACTAGAGAGTAGGCCCCACTCCTTGCAACTAGAGAAGAGCCTGTAGCATTGAAAACCCAGAATAGCCAAAAATAAATAAATAAATAAAAATGGTTCCCCAATTTATAAATGAGAAAAATCCAGAAACACATTATATCAATTTCCTAATTCATACAATTATTAAGTAAGAGTAGGTTTATAACATAGATTGCTCGACTTCAGGACCTTTCTTTACCCGTCATTTCTTAAAGAAAACATGAGCTTCTACCAAGTTGAAATGCAGATTACAAAGTAACATAGATATTTTGTGGTTAATGCAGCCAATTTAGGATAGCTTTCGAAAATTCAAGCAGCATTAGGAAAAAACTAAATAAAACAGTACTGATAGTAGTGATGCTCTTAATATCAGAGAAGACAATCTTTAAATAACAATGAAAAAAATTTCAGTGTGTGTGTGTGTGTGTGTATATATATATATATATATATAATTACAAAAAAGCTTATTATGAAGTCTTAAGAATTTAGCCCAGGTACTTGGTATTAGCACAATATCCTGCACAAGTGAACTTTGTCTATTCTAGAATTTTTAGTTTCCATGTAATTTTTAAACAGCTAAAAGTATTTAATGCAGCAGAGAAAAAATCTGTAAAATTTTCAGTTTGAAGATTGGATGTTCGACAAAACCTAAGGAAGGGCTAAAGTTGGTAGATAACCACACTGTTTTACCTAATATTCTGTCAGGTACCATGCACATACTATACATTTTGATATTTTCTAAATATGCAGTGGTCAACAATAATCTCACAAATAGTTCGTAATGTTGTTTGATTAATTTATCTTTTTTTTCGTGAAAGGTATTTAAGAGCCTTTTAAATATGTATGTTCACACATATATATATGAACATAGTTAAGAAACATTAATAAAGGAATAGTGTTACTAGGTAAAGCCTGAGAATATAGTGTTAGCATGAATATTAAAAATTATAAATGAATTCCATAAATATGTATTTGTTCTGGATTTTCAGAAATGAAAATGTCAGAATGCAATCTTATATCATTAAAACCCTAAGCAAAATCCTTTCCTATTACACAGAAAAAAATCTCTACTAAATGCATTACATCCTGAAGAGACATGTATGCTTTTACTTGGCCCCTTTCACGTAGTTATGCTCTGAGGTACCAGAACACTTTGCTAAGCATTTTCACATTCAGGCTGGGTTTATTCTGCTAGATTTTTAGAGAAATTTTCAGCATAGTCCTCTATTCTCTTCCCCTGGATATTTCTAAGCTGCTCTTGCTTGATCCAAGTACATTTGTCAGCGACTACACAGCCAGTTGCACAGCAAGGGCAGCGGGCATGCCTGTGCCAGGCACCTAGTCAACAGCATGCAGGTAACCAAGGACTGCCCATGTTCCAGAGAGTTCTGCCCACATGCCCACTGCAAAACATATCTGTCATCCAGGGACCCGAGCCACTCACTCCTCAGTGAGGTGTGAATCTTAAGACTGGTGTGACCTCTTCCAAGTATAATTCTTTCCTTTTTTACCTTCCATTAGTCCTAGAGGTAGTGGCTATCCCCTATATTTATCACCATTTTGTTTCTTAAGGTTTTACTAATGTGTAGTCAGCCTCCTTTTACTAGCTGGTCAATCCTTCCTTAAGTTGTTGTTGCTTGTTACTATATTTTCTGTCTCCTTCCTGAACATAATACGAAGTGGAACATTGTTATTTAAAAGTGAAGCTTTCTTCCCTACTTCTAGGCAGCAACATAATTTCATCATTGAGATCTTTTGTTGGCTGTAACAGAGAAAATTACTTATTAACTAAGCTTTAAGAAGAACCTCTGGTCTGTGGATTCATCTGTTTATAAGCCATATCTTTTATCATTGCCATGATCTGCTCTACAGTGTCTTTTGCCATGTCGTGTACTAAGCATTATCTGTAGCACAGTCACTGACGCCAACATTTCAGATCGACGGCAAGTCTGTTTCAAATGTGCGAGTCAGTGAAAAAAAGAGAATTCAAGGGCTTCACCCTGGTGGTCCAGTGGGTAAAGAGTCCACCTTGCAGTACAAGGGGCACTGGTTCGATCCCTGACCTGGGAAGATTCCACTGCGGAGAGACTGGACTGGGTGTCCAATTTCAAGCCAGCATTCTGGAGCGCATGCACCCAGAGGCAGTGCTTTGCAACAAGGGAAGCCACTGTGGTGTGAGACCCACACAGGCCAAAGAATAAAGATGGATGAAAATAAACCAATAAAGAAGGCCAAAATTAAAAAACAAACAAAAAAAGAATTCAAGATGGGTGAGGGATATGGTTTTCCTTTAGTAAGGAGTGTAATCAGGGATCAGGAACTGTTTGCAGGAAAAGGAAAGGCATCAGTATCCAGATATACTCAGGAGCAGACCAATTTGAAGACAATGTACACAGGAATTTTTGGTATAACAGAATATATGCATTCCATACAAATGCTGCATTCTGAAAAATCATAAACTACTCAAGACTTCCTAGAAAAATGTGTTTGAGTCATTCTACTTGAAACTCCTAGGTTTCTATAAAAGAGATATACATGTATCACAACAACAAACAAACAAAAATCTAGAGACCTTGAGAAATAACTCCGTTAGTAAAGGCAGGCAACTTATTATGACTGTCGGCCTACACAGATAATGAAATTGTACCTACCAAAATGAAATAAAAGTAAAAACACTGGCCGATAAATCTCTGAGAAAATACAAATATAACTGAACCTCTGAGCACTAGGAGGAGGTGTAATATGTCAGGAACCTAGAATTATGTAAAGCTCAGGACTTACATCTTTATGAAAGGACATTCTGCTGACATTCATTTCATCATTAAAATACAAGTAAAACCTGTGGAATTCCTTCCTCCCTGGGCAGCAGCCTAGCTTCCTCTTTTCTTGCTAAATGACTTATTAACTAAGCTTTAAGAAGAACCTCTGGTCTGTGGATTCATCTGTTTATAAGCCATATCTTTTATCATTGCCATGATCTGCTCTACAGTGTCTTTTGCCATGTCGTGTACTAAGCATTATCTAGCACAGTCACTGACGCCAACATTTCAGATCGACGGCAAGTCTGTTTCAAATGTGCGAGTCAGTGAAAAAAAGAGAATTCAAGGGCTTCACCCTGGTGGTCCAGTGGGTAAAGAGTCCACCTTGCAGTACAAGGGGCACTGGTTCGATCCCTGACCTGGGAAGATTCCACTGCGGAGAGACTGGACTGGGTGTCCAATTTCAAGCCAGCATTCTGGAGCGCATGCACCCAGAGGCAGTGCTTTGCAACAAGGGAAGCCACTGTGGTGTGAGACCCACACAGGCCAAAGAATAAAGATGGATGAAAATAAACCAATAAAGAAGGCCAAAATTAAAAAACAAACAAAAAAAGAATTCAAGATGGGTGAGGGATATGGTTTTCCTTTAGTAAGGAGTGTAATCAGGGATCAGGAACTGTTTGCAGGAAAAGGAAAGGCATCAGTATCCAGATATACTCAGGAGCAGACCAATTTGAAGACAATGTACACAGGAATTTTTGGTATAACAGAATATATGCATTCCATACAAATGCTGCATTCTGAAAATCATAAACTACTCAAGACTTCCTAGAAAAATGTGTTTGAGTCATTCTACTTGAAACTCCTAGGTTTCTATAAAAGAGATATACATGTATCACAACAACAAACAAACAAAAATCTAGAGACCTTGAGAAATAACTCCGTTAGTAAAGGCAGGCAACTTATTATGACTGTCGGCCTACACAGATAATGAAATTGTACCTACCAAAATGAAATAAAAGTAAAAACACTGGCCGATAAATCTCTGAGAAAATACAAATATAACTGAACCTCTGAGCACTAGGAGGAGGTGTAATATGTCAGGAACCTAGAATTATGTAAAGCTCAGGACTTACATCTTTATGAAAGGACATTCTGCTGACATTCATTTCATCATTAAAATACAAGTAAAACCTGTGGAATTCCTTCCTCCCTGGGCAGCAGCCTAGCTTCCTCTTTTCTTGCTAAATGTTATAATTCTATCTTTGATAATCAGGAAACAGTTCATGCTCTAACATATGTCCATTTTATTGTTCATAATTTTCTCATTATTCAATCATTGATAATCAGCATTTTAGAAACAAGTGTTGGAGCAGTATGCAATGTCTATGAAACTTGAATACCTAAAAATTGCTTTCCTCAAGATTCTCTGCTCAATTACCTTTTTGAAGACCTTATGTTATCACTAGGGATATGCATGCGTCAACCAGAAGTCTGATGGCTTACATTATTGATCATTGTATCACTTCCTGTACAGTATGAGACCTACAAAATCTTGGTCTATAGAGTGTTCTGTTAACAGTGGTAAAAATCATGTTTCCAGTCAAGTTTCTTTGACTTTAAAAAAATATTAGAGCCAAAATTGAATCAAAAATTTTAAAATATGGTGTATCCTAGCCAAGTGCCATGATGATAAATCAACGAATGCAAGGGTGAAAGAGCTTACAGTTTACATTTCTTTCTTGTATTTTGCTTTGTTTTATGTTAGAATTTCCAGCTCCTAGAGCAAGATACCTATAAACTCAAGAAAATTAAAAATTATCTTTCCCAAATGTAACTGAGAAATGAGAAACACTGTGTATACTACTTTTAAGAGAAATGTCTGAGATGTTAGTTACTTCTAAGTATTTTTAGCCACACTAAAATAGACAGGAGAGTCTCTTAAGAATTGCTTTTAGAGCTGTTATCTTGTCATTTTAGACAACCTGTACAGTACATCAGACAGCCTTAATTATGTCTGGGATTAGAGAGTCCCACATTCATCTTAAAAACTCACACTTTATTAAAATAATAAGGCTAAAAAAAACTAAAAAGTACTGTCGGCCTACACAGATAATGAAATTGTACTAAAGAGCACTAAATTTGGAAATACAAATATAACTGAACCTCTGAGCACTAGGAGGAGGTGTAATATGTCAGGAACCTAGAATTATGTAAAGCTCAGGACTTACATCTTTATGAAAGGACATTCTGCTGACATTCATTTCATCATTAAAATACAAGTAAAACCTGTGGAATTCCTTCCTCCCTGGGCAGCAGCCTAGCTTCCTCTTTTCTTGCTAAATGTTATAATTCTATCTTTGATAATCAGGAAACAGTTCATGCTCTAACATATGTCCATTTTATTGTTCATAATTTTCTCATTATTCAATCATTGATAATCAGCATTTTAGAAACAAGTGTTGGAGCAGTATGCAATGTCTATGAAACTTGAATACCTAAAAATTGCTTTCCTCAAGATTCTCTGCTCAATTACCTTTTTGAAGACCTTATGTTATCACTAGGGATATGCATGCGTCAACCAGAAGTCTGATGGCTTACATTATTGATCATTGTATCACTTCCTGTACAGTATGAGACCTACAAAATCTTGGTCTATAGAGTGTTCTGTTAACAGTGGTAAAAATCATGTTTCCAGTCAAGTTTCTTTGACTTTAAAAAAATATTAGAGCCAAAATTGAATCAAAAATTTTAAAATATGGTGTATCCTAGCCAAGTGCCATGATGATAAATCAACGAATGCAAGGGTGAAAGAGCTTACAGTTTACATTTCTTTCTTGTATTTTGCTTTGTTTTATGTTAGAATTTCCAGCTCCTAGAGCAAGATACCTATAAACTCAAGAAAATTAAAAATTATCTTTCCCAAATGTAACTGAGAAATGAGAAACACTGTGTATACTACTTTTAAGAGAAAATGTCTGAGATGTTAGTTACTTCTAAGTATTTTTAGCCACACTAAAATAGACAGGAGAGTCTCTTAAGAATTGCTTTTAGAGCTGTTATCTTGTCATTTTAGACAACCTGTACAGTACATCAGACAGCCTTAATTATGTCTGGGATTAGAGAGTCCCACATTCATCTTAAAAACTCACACTTTATTAAAATAATAAGGCTAATAATCTGGTTAAAATTGATATATGTTCAAATAAAAGAGAGACAGTTGAGATCCCAGGATTACAACATATGTGAATAATTGGTTCTTTATAAAACCTTTTAATCATTGATGAATTATCTTTTCAAAGTGGTATAATAACAAAGTCAATTTATGAATGTGCATTAATATTGGTGAAGATTTCATGTGTATAAACATACTGCTTTTTCTCTACCAGTGCAAAAATAGAGTATATAGAAAATAATGATGATTTACACATAAAATCTCATTGGAAATTTTATGGAGAATACATAGAACTCTTTACTACTACTCTCTACTGGACAAAATCTTGCATGTAAGTGAACAGGGTCCTGTCAGAGGATATATGCAGAATAAAGGTGATCCAGGTACAGTTCAAGAATTCATATTTTAGCTTCACATGTTCTAGGTAACACTGGACAGTTTATATGAGATTCAGTTTTCTTATACTTACATCACATGTTGGTTGTGAAAGTTAACCGCGTTGATGCATACAGTAAAAAAGCTCATTAAATGTTAACTGTTGTTAGTGCTGTTGTTATTTTCAATGGAAAATCTGTTTTTTAATCACAGTAAAGAAGCTGTGGAAGCAAGGAGGGAGGGGCGGGGATCAAGATGGTAGAGTAGAACTCCCCCAACAAACACATCAAAAATAAATCTATGAAAATTGTCATAGAAAACTAACTGGAAACTGGCAGATGATCAGCTACACAACCAGAGCCACAAGAAACAAAAAAATCTCTATGTAATGGAAGAGGAAAACTAGATAGCTAGTAGGAAGCTGCCATGTAATAGAGATCTCAGCCAGGTCACTAGGGGTGGGATGGGTGATTAAGACCTGAGGGAAGTTTTGGGATGTGTATACTACTTTTAAGAGAAAATGTCTGAGATGTTAGTTACTTCTAAGTATTTTTAGCCACACTAAAATAGACAGGAGAGTCTCTTAAGAATTGCTTTTAGAGCTGTTATCTTGTCATTTTAGACAACCTGTACAGTACATCAGACAGCCTTAATTATGTCTGGGATTAGAGAGTCCCACATTCATCTTAAAAACTCACACTTTATTAAAATAATAAGGCTAATAATCTGGTTAAAATTGATATATGTTCAAATAAAAGAGAGACAGTTGAGATCCCAGGATTACAACATATGTGAATAATTGGTTCTTTATAAAACCTTTTAATCATTGATGAATTATCTTTTCAAAGTGGTATAATAACAAAGTCAATTTATGAATGTGCATTAATATTGGTGAAGATTTCATGTGTATAAACATACTGCTTTTTCTCTACCAGTGCAAAAATAGAGTATATAGAAAATAATGATGATTTACACATAAAATCTCATTGGAAATTTTATGGAGAATACATAGAACTCTTTACTACTACTCTCTACTGGACAAAATCTTGCATGTAAGTGAACAGGGTCCTGTCAGAGGATATATGCAGAATAAAGGTGATCCAGGTACAGTTCAAGAATTCATATTTTAGCTTCACATGTTCTAGGTAACACTGGACAGTTTATATGAGATTCAGTTTTCTTATACTTACATCACATGTTGGTTGTGAAAGTTAACCGCGTTGATGCATACAGTAAAAAAGCTCATTAAATGTTAACTGTTGTTAGTGCTGTTGTTATTTTCAATGGAAAATCTGTTTTTTAATCACAGTAAAGAAGCTGTGGAAGCAAGGAGGGAGGGGCGGGGATCAAGATGGTAGAGTAGAACTCCCCCAACAAACACATCAAAAATAAATCTATGAAAATTGTCATAGAAAACTAACTGGAAACTGGCAGATGATCAGCTACACAACCAGAGCCACAAGAAACAAAAAAATCTCTATGTAATGGAAGAGGAAAACTAGATAGCTAGTAGGAAGCTGCCATGTAATAGAGATCTCAGCCAGGTCACTGTGATGACCTAGGGGTGGGATGGGGTGAATGTGGGAAAGAGGCTCATGAGGGAGAGGATATATGTACAATTATAGCTGCTTCAGATTATACAGCAGAAACTAACAACACTGTAAAGCAATTATCTTCCAATAAAAAGAAAAACTGATTTAAAAAAAAGGCATTGGATTGGAGCCTGTGCCCCTGAGAAGGATCTGAAAAGAAGAGAGATCCTCATGGGTGGGCCCTGGAGAGCGGGCAGGTGGAGCCACCATCTTGACGTTCCAGTCCTGGGGTCCTGTGTGGAGGAAACCAGTCCCCTTGCTAGCTGGGATAATCACTAGCCAGACACAGGGGCTGGAGAAACCCATATTTTACTCTCCAGGAGTGCACACATGCTAATTTGCCAACAATCAGGGCAGAGAGAACCTTGCACTGGTGGCTACTACCTCATGGTACTACACACTATGATGGGGTGAACACCCTAGCCCTACAAACTCCACACCACACTCTGGCACAAGGTCTAGGTCAACTGAACCCTGAAAGACTTGGTCAACCTATGCAAAGACGCACTTGATCAAACTACAGGGAGACAGACCAGGGGCTTAGGGTGAGATCTGGATGGATCCAAGGTGACCAGTGACAACTTATACCTGGAGCAGCAGGCAGAGTGCCAGCACCTGCCACTGTCAGCACCCACACAGCAACCACCCCCTTTGCACTGAAACTCAGGCACACAGACCTGGCAGAGAGCCCAGTCTGGTTATGCAGAGAAAGCCTAGGAGGCTTAAGAGTATGTAGAAATTTGTCTGTCAAAGAGAGTGGTCCTGCTCCACTCCCTCACAGGGGAGCCTGCCACTGTCAGAACAAGGCCCCAGAGGCAGCCCAGACCTCAGACGATACTGCAGATGAAATCATAAAACAAAACTAAAAAAAAAATTTGAAAATTGTCATAGAAAACTAACTGGAAACTGGCAGATGATCAGCTACACAACCAGAGCCACAAGAAACAAAAATCTCTATGTAATGGAAGAGGAAAACTAGATAGCTAGTAGGAAGCTGCCATGTAATAGAGATCTCAGCCAGGTCACTGTGATGACCTAGGGGTGGGATGGGGTGAATGTGGGAAAGAGGCTCATGAGGGAGAGGATATATGTACAATTATAGCTGCTTCAGATTATACAGCAGAAACTAACAACACTGTAAAGCAATTATCTTCCAATAAAAAGAAAAACTGATTTAAAAAAAAGGCATTGGATTGGAGCCTGTGCCCCTGAGAAGGATCTGAAAAGAAGAGAGATCCTCATGGGTGGGCCCTGGAGAGCGGGCAGGTGGAGCCACCATCTTGACGTTCCAGTCCTGGGGTCCTGTGTGGAGGAAACCAGTCCCCTTGCTAGCTGGGATAATCACTAGCCAGACACAGGGGCTGGAGAAACCCATATTTTACTCTCCAGGAGTGCACACATGCTAATTTGCCAACAATCAGGGCAGAGAGAACCTTGCACTGGTGGCTACTACCTCATGGTACTACACACTATGATGGGGTGAACACCCTAGCCCTACAAACTCCACACCACACTCTGGCACAAGGTCTAGGTCAACTGAACCCTGAAAGACTTGGTCAACCTATGCAAAGACGCACTTGATCAAACTACAGGGAGACAGACCAGGGGCTTAGGGTGAGATCTGGATGGATCCAAGGTGACCAGTGACAACTTATACCTGGAGCAGCAGGCAGAGTGCCAGCACCTGCCACTGTCAGCACCCACACAGCAACCACCCCCTTTGCACTGAAACTCAGGCACACAGACCTGGCAGAGAGCCCAGTCTGGTTATGCAGAGAAAGCCTAGGAGGCTTAAGAGTATGTAGAAATTTGTCTGTCAAAGAGAGTGGTCCTGCTCCACTCCCTCCACATGGTGGCTTAGCACTGCATCTGGAGCAGCTAGCACCTGCAGAACAAGGCCCCAGAGGCAGCCCAGACCTCAGACAAAGGTCACCTGAATTCCTGCAGCCAAACACCCTGATCTCAAACCCCAGCTTCCTCCACACCACAGCCTTGCAATAGACCTGGGAGCTGGAATGAATACAACAGAGAAAGAGACATTACCTCTGGCCACTTCCAAGCAGAACTGAACATGCCTGCACAGGTTCTCTGTGAGTGAACAGACCTCAGTTGCTTCAACAGTCATCTTCTTTGGGGCAAGGCACGTGCTCAAGATATGCACTCAACACAACCCTCAGAGTTATTCCAACAGTGGCAACAGACCCTACCCAAACATGGCTGGTGTCCATACTAAAACCAGCCCTTGCACCAGAAACACTGAAGACACAGCACACATGGATGCTCTCACCCCTCTAAGACCACAGTTGGTAATTATTTCTCCTGAATTCATAAAGTTAAGGAAAAGGCAAAGGAACTACTTCTGATAAAAACAAGAGAAGTCTACAAGAACAAATAAAACATAGATCTGCTATCCCTGAGTTTTAGAAAATGGTAATAAAGTACTAACAAAAAAGGTTAGGGATAGAAATGTAGATCACTGTAATAAGTAACTAGAAACAACAAATATGAGCCAATCAAAAATGGACAATTGTCAAGTTGATCAATCCAGAAGCAATGAATAGCTAAGTGAATGACAAGAACAGCACAAATACAAATGAAATGAGAACTAAATGAAAGCAATGTGTGTGAGTCACTCAGTCACATCTAACTCTTTATAATCCCATGGGCTATAGCCAGCCAGGCTCCTATGTCCAATTGTACAAGACTGAACCCTGAAAGACTTGGTCAACCTATGCAAAGACGCACTTGATCAAACTACAGGGAGACAGACCAGGGGCTTAGGGTGAGATCTGGATGGATCCAAGGTGACCAGTGACAACTTATACCTGGAGCAGCAGGCAGAGTGCCAGCACCTGCCACTGTCAGCACCCACACAGCAACCACCCCCTTTGCACTGAAACTCAGGCACACAGACCTGGCAGAGAGCCCAGTCTGGTTATGCAGAGAAAGCCTAGGAGGCTTAAGAGTATGTAGAAATTTGTCTGTCAAAGAGAGTGGTCCTGCTCCACTCCCTCCACATGGTGGCTTAGCACTGCATCTGGAGCAGCTAGCACCTGCAGAACAAGGCCCCAGAGGCAGCCCAGACCTCAGACAAAGGTCACCTGAATTCCTGCAGCCAAACACCCTGATCTCAAACCCCAGCTTCCTCCACACCACAGCCTTGCAATAGACCTGGGAGCTGGAATGAATACAACAGAGAAAGAGACATTACCTCTGGCCACTTCCAAGCAGAACTGAACATGCCTGCACAGGTTCTCTGTGAGTGAACAGACCTCAGTTGCTTCAACAGTCATCTTCTTTGGGGCAAGGCACGTGCTCAAGATATGCACTCAACACAACCCTCAGAGTTATTCCAACAGTGGCAACAGACCCTACCCAAACATGGCTGGTGTCCATACTAAAACCAGCCCTTGCACCAGAAACACTGAAGACACAGCACACATGGATGCTCTCACCCCTCTAAGACCACAGTTGGTAATTATTTCTCCTGAATTCATAAAGTTAAGGAAAAGGCAAAGGAACTACTTCTGATAAAAACAAGAGAAGTCTACAAGAACAAATAAAACATAGATCTGCTATCCCTGAGTTTTAGAAAATGGTAATAAAGTACTAACAAAAAAGGTTAGGGATAGAAATGTAGATCACTGTAATAAGTAACTAGAAACAACAAATATGAGCCAATCAAAAATGGACAATTGTCAAGTTGATCAATCCAGAAGCAATGAATAGCTAAGTGAATGACAAGAACAGCACAAATACAAATGAAATGAGAACTAAATGAAAGCAATGTGTGTGAGTCACTCAGTCACATCTAACTCTTTATAATCCCATGGGCTATAGCCAGCCAGGCTCCTATGTCCATGTAATTCTCCAAGAAAGAATACTCTAGGGAATTTTCCCAACCCAGGGATCAAACCCAGATATCCAACATTACAGACAGATTCTTTACCATCTGAGCCACCAGGAAATCAATATACAAGAAGTATGTGATGATACTTTCTTTTCCATATGGAGAAGAAAGAAAGAGGAGGATCGAAAATGTCTTTGAAGAAATTATGGCTGAAAACTTCCCAAACCTAAGCATACCCATGTATAAGAGGCACAGAGGGTCCCAAACAAGATGAAAGCAAATAGATCCACACCAAGATACACAGTAGCCAAAATGGCAAAAATGAAAAAGTTCTTAAAGTCAGCAAGACAAAAGCAGAGTTGTAAGGGAACCCCTTAAAGGCTATCAGCTCATTTCTCTGCAGACATTTTGCAGGCCAAAAGGGACTGGCAGGATAATGTCAAAGTCCTGAAAGGGAAAAAACTGTACACACTAGAATACCCTGCCTGTAGGATTATATCAGATAGAGGAAAGATAAAGAATTTTACAGACAAGCAAAAGCTAAGCAAATTCAGTAATACTAAGTCTACTGTAAAAAAATATTGAACAGAGCTTCCCTGGTGGTCCAGTGGATAAAGAGTCCTCCTTGCAGTGCAAGGGGCACTGTTTCAATCCCTGGCCCCGATGATCCCACGTGCCGTGGAGTGGCTGGACAGGTGTGTCCAATTGCAAACCAGGGCTCTGGAGCACATACTCCCAGAGCCGGTGCTCTGCAACACGAGAGGCCACCATAATGGGAGGCTGACACAGGCCAAAGAATAAAGATGGATGAAAATAAATACATTAAAAAATAAATAAATAAAAGAGGACAAAATTTAAAAAAAAAATCTAAAAAAATATTGAACAGTCTTCTCTGAATAGAAGATATTAGGGGAAATCACCAAAAGAAATGCAAATATACAAAAGGATTGAGGACGATTTAAAGAATCCAGCCAAATACAAATGAAATGAGAACTAAATGAAAGCAATGTGTGTGAGTCACTCAGTCACATCTAACTCTTTATAATCCCATGGGCTATAGCCAGCCAGGCTCCTATGTCCATGTAATTCTCCAAGAAAGAATACTCTAGGGAATTTTCCCAACCCAGGGATCAAACCCAGATATCCAACATTACAGACAGATTCTTTACCATCTGAGCCACCAGGAAATCAATATACAAGAAGTATGTGATGATACTTTCTTTTCCATATGGAGAAGAAAGAAAGAGGAGGATCGAAAATGTCTTTGAAGAAATTATGGCTGAAAACTTCCCAAACCTAAGCATACCCATGTATAAGAGGCACAGAGGGTCCCAAACAAGATGAAAGCAAATAGATCCACACCAAGATACACAGTAGCCAAAATGGCAAAAATGAAAAAGTTCTTAAAGTCAGCAAGACAAAAGCAGAGTTGTAAGGGAACCCCTTAAAGGCTATCAGCTCATTTCTCTGCAGACATTTTGCAGGCCAAAAGGGACTGGCAGGATAATGTCAAAGTCCTGAAAGGGAAAAAACTGTACACACTAGAATACCCTGCCTGTAGGATTATATCAGATAGAGGAAAGATAAAGAATTTTACAGACAAGCAAAAGCTAAGCAAATTCAGTAATACTAAGTCTACTGTAAAAAAATATTGAACAGAGCTTCCCTGGTGGTCCAGTGGATAAAGAGTCCTCCTTGCAGTGCAAGGGGCACTGTTTCAATCCCTGGCCCCGATGATCCCACGTGCCGTGGAGTGGCTGGACAGGTGTGTCCAATTGCAAACCAGGGCTCTGGAGCACATACTCCCAGAGCCGGTGCTCTGCAACACGAGAGGCCACCATAATGGGAGGCTGACACAGGCCAAAGAATAAAGATGGATGAAAATAAATACATTAAAAAATAAATAAATAAAAGAGGACAAAATTTAAAAAAAAAAATCTAAAAAAATATTGAACAGTCTTCTCTGAATAGAAGAATATTCAGGAAAGGGAAAATCACCAAAAGAAATGCAAATATACAAAAGGATTGAGGACGATTTAAAGAATCCAGCCTGTAGAATAAAAACAATAAAAATATAGTAAAGTGATTATAATACACTAAACTGTAAACGGATGAGCATGAAGATGTAAAACAGGACATTAAAATCATAAAATATAGGGGATGGGACATAAAAATGAAAATCTTTTAGAATGAGTTTCAACTTGAATGACTATCAGTTTAAGTTATGGGTCAATATACTCCCACACCATGGTAACCACAAATCAAAATATACTAAGGTCATCTCAGGTCTGCATGGTGAGCAGGCCTGCCATTTTGGCATCAAACAGGTGGCTGAAGGCTACCCAAAATGGTATTATAATGCTTCCAGGTTGAATAAGCTGGGCTTACTACAACATGATACAATATTTGAGAATGAAAAAGAAGCCATAAGAAGTCTTCCTGAGAACCTTTATACTGACAGTGTTTCGCATTAAGACAGCACTGGACCTGAGCATGAGGCAGCAGATCTTGCCTAAAGAGCAGTGGACAAAATATGAGGAGGATAAATCCTACCTTAAACCATATCTGAAAGAGGTTATTCGCGAAAGAAAACAGAAGAATGGGCAAAGAAATAATCACAGTTGGAATTGTGGATACAGCTGTTCTCAAGTATTTTTATGAATTGGTTAAACCTGAAACATACAACTATCTGGACTGCAAACATATTACTTTAAATAAATTATATCTATTATAAAAAATAAATATACAAGCGATTCCCAAAAACTAAAAATAAAGAAAAGTATACTATAAAAGAAAATCACAAAACACAAAAGCATAAAAAAGAAGAAAGGAACAAAGAAAAGCTCCAAAAACAATTGGAAAATAAGAAGCAAAACGGTAAGAGGTATATAATTATCAAATTACTTTAAATGTCAGTGAACTAAACCGGTGCTCGGCAACACGAGAGGCCACCATAATGGGAGGCTGACACAGGCCAAAGAATAAAGATGGATGAAAATAAATACATTAAAAAATAAATAAATAAAAGAGGACAAAATTTAAAAAAAAAAATCTAAAAAAATATTGAACAGTCTTCTCTGAATAGAAGAATATTCAGGAAAGGGAAAATCACCAAAAGAAATGCAAATATACAAAAGGATTGAGGACGATTTAAAGAATCCAGCCTGTAGAATAAAAACAATAAAAATATAGTAAAGTGATTATAATACACTAAACTGTAAACGGATGAGCATGAAGATGTAAAACAGGACATTAAAATCATAAAATATAGGGGATGGGACATAAAAATGAAAATCTTTTAGAATGAGTTTCAACTTGAATGACTATCAGTTTAAGTTATGGGTCAATATACTCCCACACCATGGTAACCACAAATCAAAATATACTAAGGTCATCTCAGGTCTGCATGGTGAGCAGGCCTGCCATTTTGGCATCAAACAGGTGGCTGAAGGCTACCCAAAATGGTATTATAATGCTTCCAGGTTGAATAAGCTGGGCTTACTACAACATGATACAATATTTGAGAATGAAAAAGAAGCCATAAGAAGTCTTCCTGAGAACCTTTATACTGACAGTGTTTCGCATTAAGACAGCACTGGACCTGAGCATGAGGCAGCAGATCTTGCCTAAAGAGCAGTGGACAAAATATGAGGAGGATAAATCCTACCTTAAACCATATCTGAAAGAGGTTATTCGCGAAAGAAAACAGAAGAATGGGCAAAGAAATAATCACAGTTGGAATTGTGGATACAGCTGTTCTCAAGTATTTTTATGAATTGGTTAAACCTGAAACATACAACTATCTGGACTGCAAACATATTACTTTAAATAAATTATATCTATTATAAAAAATAAATATACAAGCGATTCCCAAAAACTAAAAATAAAGAAAAGTATACTATAAAAGAAAATCACAAAACACAAAAGCATAAAAAAGAAGAAAGGAACAAAGAAAAGCTCCAAAAACAATTGGAAAATAAGAAGCAAAACGGTAAGAGGTATATAATTATCAATAATTACTTTAAATGTCAGTGAACTAAACATATAGATAATGGAATAGAATAGAGCCTGGAATAAACACACCTACAGTAGATTAATCTACAATAAAGGAGACAAGAATTTATAATGTAGAAAAGACAATGTCTTCAACAGGTAGTGTGGTAAAGTTGGAGAGCTACATACATACAGATAAATGAAATTAGAACATTCCTTCATATTAGGTACAAGAAGAAGCTCCAAAATGTTTAAAGACCCAAATATAAGAGATGACATTTGCTGACATCAGTCATAGCAATATTATCTTAGTCTTCCTTTGCAAAAAATAAAAATAGAGGCTTATACAGTACTGTGAAGCAACTGTCTTCCAAGTAAAAAATATGTTTTTTTAAAGTAAATGTGACCTACTCAAAAGCTTTTGCACAGCAAAGGAAATCATCAACAAAAAGACAGGCTACAGGATTAAAAAAATATATATATTTGCAAAGGACACAATCTACAAGGACTTAAATCCAAGATATACAAGCAGTTCATGAAACCAAACACTGAAAAAACAAAGAATCCAACCAAAAACAGGCAGAAAACCTCAACAGGGATTTTCTCCAAAAATGATGTACTGGTTGCCAATGAGCACATGAATAGATGCTCACCATCATTAATTATGACAGATGAAAACAAAACTAAATGAAGTGTCACCTGTCAGAAGGTCTATTAAGACAGCACTGGACCTGAGCATGAGGCAGCAGATCTTGCCTAAAGAGCAGTGGACAAAATATGAGGAGGATAAATCCTACCTTAAACCATATCTGAAAGAGGTTATTCGCGAAAGAAAACAGAAGAATGGGCAAAGAAATAATCACAGTTGGAATTGTGGATACAGCTGTTCTCAAGTATTTTTATGAATTGGTTAAACCTGAAACATACAACTATCTGGACTGCAAACATATTACTTTAAATAAATTATATCTATTATAAAAAATAAATATACAAGCGTTTCCCCAAAAAACTAAAAATAAAGAAAAGTATACTATAAAAGAAAATCACAAAACACAAAAGCATAAAAAAGAAGAAAGGAACAAAGAAAAGCTCCAAAAACAATTGGAAAATAAGAAGCAAAACGGTAAGAGGTATATAATTATCAATAATTACTTTAAATGTCAGTGAACTAAACATATAGATAATGGAATAGAATAGAGCCTGGAATAAACACACCTACAGTAGATTAATCTACAATAAAGGAGACAAGAATTTATAATGTAGAAAAGACAATGTCTTCAACAGGTAGTGTGGTAAAGTTGGAGAGCTACATACATACAGATAAATGAAATTAGAACATTCCTTCATATTAGGTACAAGAAGAAGCTCCAAAATGTTTAAAGACCCAAATATAAGAGATGACATTTGCTGACATCAGTCATAGCAATATTATCTTAGTCTTCCTTTGCAAAAAATAAAAATAGAGGCTTATACAGTACTGTGAAGCAACTGTCTTCCAAGTAAAAAATATGTTTTTTTAAAGTAAATGTGACCTACTCAAAAGCTTTTGCACAGCAAAGGAAATCATCAACAAAAAGACAGGCTACAGGATTAAAAAAATATATATATTTGCAAAGGACACAATCTACAAGGACTTAAATCCAAGATATACAAGCAGTTCATGAAACCAAACACTGAAAAAACAAAGAATCCAACCAAAAACAGGCAGAAAACCTCAACAGGGATTTTCTCCAAAAATGATGTACTGGTTGCCAATGAGCACATGAATAGATGCTCACCATCATTAATTATGACAGATGAAAAACAAAACTAAATGAAGTGTCACCTGTCAGAAGGTCTATTGTCAAAAAGTCTAAAAACAATAAATGCTGGAGAGGCTGTGGAGAAAATGAAACTCTCCTGCACTGTTGATGGAAATGTAAACTTGTGCACCCACTATGGAAAACAATATGAAAGTTCCTTAAAAAACTAAAATTAGAGCTTCTGTATGATTCAGTACTCCTACTGCTGGGCGCATATCTGTAAAAGACAAAAACTGTAATTTACATAGGTACATTCAAATTACATGTATTATTGCTTATAATATCCAAAACTTGGAAACAGCCCAAGTGCCCACCAGCAGATTAGTGGTTTAAGAAAATGTAGTGTGTATGTGTGTATATACCTATATATATCCATATGCAGTGGAATATTAGTCATAAAAAGGTGTGATTTTGCCATTTATAGCAACATTGATGGATCTAGAGAATATTATGCTTAGGGATATAAGTCAGACAAATGCATACTATATGATATCACTTATATATGGAACCTAAAATATAACACAAATGAATTTAGATACATTACAGAAACAGCCTTAGAAAACACACAGACATTAAAAAACATACTCATGGTTACCCAAGTGCGGGGACCTTCCGCAGAAAGGGAAGACAGTGGGATTGCCCCCGGCTGAACCGGGAGATCTTGGAGAGAGGCGAATCTTTACTGCCCGCCCCTTAGCCTCCTGGCTCAGGTAGGGGACAATCAGACGCGACAGGGGTTCCATCGAAGTAGTTCCGCTTTATTGAAGAAGATCCACAGCTTTTATAGGCAAGTGAAGGGGGCTTTGCACGGGACTTCCTATAGATTACACCAATCAAGCTAAAGGCCAAGCAATCATTCATGAGCGCGGAAGCGAGGAGAACCAATCAGAAATTTTGACCATCAATTAACAATTTAGATCACGCCCTGTCTCTTCCTGTAGGCGCCATCTTAGCTGCAAACATGTGCTTAAGCTTCTTTTCACTCTCACACCCCTTCCTGTAGGCGCCATTTTAGCTTCAAGCTGAAACAATGTGCTTAAGCTTCTTTATGTTTGCAACGGTCCTCTTTCAATTCAGAGCCCCACACTCAAGGGCAGAGGTGAGAAAGGAGAGACAAATTAACGCTATAAGATTAACAGATTGGGGCTTCCCTGGTGGTCCAGTGGGGGAGGACACCGCCTTGCAGTGCAAGGGGCGCCGGTTCGATCCGTGGCCTGGGAAGATCCCACGTGCCGCGGAGCGGCTGGACCAATGTGTCCAATTACCGAGCCGGAGCTCTGGAGCGCACGCGCACAGAGCCGGCGCTCTGCGACAACGGTCGCCACCACGATGGGAGGCCCACACGGGCCAAAGAATAAAGATGGATGAAAAAAAAATAAAAAAGAAAGACCAATAGAAGTGGCCCGCCCGCCCCGCCCCCTCCACAACCCGCCCCCCCCCCAAAAAAAAGATTAACAGATTCAAATTACTAGATAAATATATAGATAAACAGCAAGGAGTTACTGCCTAGTTCAGAGTGTGTGTGTGCTTAACCATGTCCATCTCTTTTAACCCAATGGACTGGGGACTTCTAGGCTCTTTTGTGCATGGGATTTCCAAGGCAAGAATACTAAAGTGGCTTGCCAATTCCTTCTCCATGCGGTCTTCCTGATCCAGGGATCAGACCCATGTCTCCTGTGTCTCCTGCATTGCCAAGTAGATTCTTTACCACTGAGCCACCTGGAAAGCCCATTATAGTATAGGAAACTATATTAAATATGTTATAATAACCTATAGTGAAATATATTTTCAAAAAAATTACTGAATAACTTTGCTGTAAGCCTGAAACTAACAAATTAAAATTACTTCCAAAAATTTATTGAAGAAGATCCACAGCTTTTATAGGCAAGTGAAGGGGGCTTTGCACGGGACTTCCTATAGATTACACCAATCAAGCTAAAGGCCAAGCAATCATTCATGAGCGCGGAAGCGAGGAGAACCAATCAGAAATTTTGACCATCAATTAACAATTTAGATCACGCCCTGTCTCTTCCTGTAGGCGCCATCTTAGCTGCAAACATGTGCTTAAGCTTCTTTTCACTCTCACACCCCTTCCTGTAGGCGCCATTTTAGCTTCAAGCTGAAACAATGTGCTTAAGCTTCTTTATGTTTGCAACGGTCCTCTTTCAATTCAGAGCCCCACACTCAAGGGCAGAGGTGAGAAAGGAGAGACAAATTAACGCTATAAGATTAACAGATTGGGGCTTCCCTGGTGGTCCAGTGGGTGAGGACACCGCCTTGCAGTGCAAGGGGCGCCGGTTAGATCCCTGGCCTCGGAAGATCCCACGTGCCGCGGAGCGGCTGGACTGATGTGTCCAATCACCGAGCCGGAGCTCTGGAGCGCACGCGCACAGAGCCGGCGCTCTGCGACAACGGTCGCCACCACGATGAGAGGCCCACACGGGCCAAAGAATAAAGATGGATGAAAAATAAATAAAAATGAAAGACCAATAGAAGTGGTCCGCCCACCCCACTCCCTCCCCAACCCGCCCCCAAAAAAACGATTAACAGATTCAAATTGCTAGATAAATATATAGATAAACAGCAAGGAGTTACTGCCTAGTTCAGAGTGTGTGTGTGCTTAACCATGTCCATCTCTTTTAACCCAATGGACTGGGGACTTCTAGGCTCTTTTGTGCATGGGATTTCCAAGGCAAGAATACTAAAGTGGCTTGCCAATTCCTTCTCCATGCGGTCTTCCTGATCCAGGGATCAGACCCATGTCTCCTGTGTCTCCTGCATTGCCAAGTAGATTCTTTACCACTGAGCCACCTGGAAAGCCCATTATAGTATAGGAAACTATATTAAATATGTTATAATAACCTATAGTGAAATATATTTTCAAAAAAATTACTGAATAACTTTGCTGTAAGCCTGAAACTAACAAATTAAAATTACTTCCAAAAAATTTTGTATAAGAAGATGTGGTACAGCTCAGAGCCAAGATGGCGGAGGAATGAGGGGAAATTCACCAGCTCCCCAACAGAATCACCAAAACTAATCAAGAAATGAACCACCACCAGCAAACCAGCCGCTGGACGACAGAATTCCATAGGTCCGCGAGAGTAGAAGAATGAACAGCCAGAACTTTCCCGGAGCTCCTGTTCTAAGAATCCTCTATCCTAACCCCCACGCTGGACCGCACCAACGGAGAGCGCGCCAGCAAGTGCCCTAAAAGGGGGCCTACGTCGAGCCTCGGGGGAGAAAGGGCAGCGTTCAGCGTAAAAACTCCAAGAAACTGCCATGATCACTGGCAGAAATTAAGACAATGTGAAGATAGGATACTAGAGCAGGCCCGGACTGAACGCAATTGGAGTGCTGCCTAGCGACCTAAAGCCGGGAGGGAGCACCCAGTGTAAAAATCGCACCGCTCGGCCTGGCCAAAATCGTGACTTTCCGCCTTGCACGGGGTGAGTTCAAACACTCCTAGTTGGGGACTGGCTGAAGGGGAAGTGGCCCACAGACTGCTGACCAGGGACTGGGCTCCAGCCAGACGGGGAAGCTTGTGCCTGCCTTTGCGACTTGGAAGCTAACTGGCAGTGTGCGCTTGCCAGTGGCGGAGGAGCCCATGCACCCCCATAGCTACACCGCAGAGGAGGAAGCCGGGAGAAGGACAGGTATTGGAGGCTACCGGCGAGTGTGCAGCAGAGCCAGGACGCCCCTGCCCAACACGGGATGGCGCGCGAGCCGGGGGCCCCCACTCGACGGACTGGGAACAGCCCGCCGTCCTGGCCAGCACCTGAGCTTGCAGACCGGTGCCATAAGGGAAAGGCTACATCATCAAGACAACACCAGCCAGAGCAGATTGGCTTCCACCAGACAGATGAGAGGATAAAAACCAGGGACAGTATTTAGCTTTTTTGTTTATCTGTTGTGGACGGTTCTGTTTATTTGTTTGATCGGTCAGGTTTGGGTTTTGTTTTTTTGTTTTTTTTGTCTCTTCTTATTAAGTTTCTCTTCCCTTTCTAATTTTTAATTTCTATTTGATTTTTAATTATTAATTTTTATTTTTTTTTGAAATTTTAATTCTTGGAAACTTCAAAGTTTGTTTCCTCTTTGCCACTGCTTCCTCCCTCTATGTTCTAAATTTAAAACTTTCTCCTACATACGACGCTCTTCTAGATAAATATTTCCTACCTTCCTGTCTCCACTATTTTCTTCCAGCTGCACTAAACAATACAACACACTAATCTTGGCTACATAACCCTAAAAAATCCTTCCAAGTCGAATATATTCCTTCTCATTACCCATACACTCTCCTCCTCCTCACCCCCAACACATGTCTTAGTTAAAAATTGCTTTCAATGAAATAGTCCAAGCCAGGACCTTACCCAGGATCTATTTTTCCAGGCACTATTTTAATTAATTCAGAGTTTAAAGTGCAAGTACCATCTTTGATAACGTCGTTTGCCAAAAAATTTTCCGATGCTTTGTCACTGTAAGACTGGTTAGATGTGGTTATTGCTATGTATGTATGTATATCTTACGACTATGTTAGAAAACATCTGCATGCTTTTATGACTGTCACCCACCAGGGACACACCTCTTGTTCCTCAGATGCTAGTATTTGAACTAATATCACGGAACACCATGGCAAACCACACATAGACTGCTGACCAGGGACTGGGCTCCAGCCAGACGGGGAAGCTTGTGCCTGCCTTTGCGACTTGGAAGCTAACTGGCAGTGTGCGCTTGCCAGTGGCGGAGGAGCCCATGCACCCCCATAGCTACACCGCAGAGGAGGAAGCCGGGAGAAGGACAGGTATTGGAGGCTACCGGCGAGTGTGCAGCAGAGCCAGGACGCCCCTGCCCAACACGGGATGGCGCGCGAGCCGGGGGCCCCCACTCGACGGACTGGGAACAGCCCGCCGTCCTGGCCAGCACCTGAGCTTGCAGACCGGTGCCATAAGGGAAAGGCTACATCATCAAGACAACACCAGCCAGAGCAGATTGGCTTCCACCAGACAGATGAGAGGATAAAAACCAGGGACAGTATTTAGCTTTTTTGTTTATCTGTTGTGGACGGTTCTGTTTATTTGTTTGATCGGTCAGGTTTGGGTTTTGTTTTTTTGTTTTTTTTGTCTCTTCTTATTAAGTTTCTCTTCCCTTTCTAATTTTTAATTTCTATTTGATTTTTAATTATTAATTTTTATTTTTTTTTGAAATTTTAATTCTTGGAAACTTCAAAGTTTGTTTCCTCTTTGCCACTGCTTCCTCCCTCTATGTTCTAAATTTAAAACTTTCTCCTACATACGACGCTCTTCTAGATAAATATTTCCTACCTTCCTGTCTCCACTATTTTCTTCCAGCTGCACTAAACAATACAACACACTAATCTTGGCTACATAACCCTAAAAAATCCTTCCAAGTCGAATATATTCCTTCTCATTACCCATACACTCTCCTCCTCCTCACCCCCAACACATGTCTTAGTTAAAAATTGCTTTCAATGAAATAGTCCAAGCCAGGACCTTACCCAGGATCTATTTTTCCAGGCACTATTTTAATTAATTCAGAGTTTAAAGTGCAAGTACCATCTTTGATAACGTCGTTTGCCAAAAAATTTTCCGATGCTTTGTCACTGTAAGACTGGTTAGATGTGGTTATTGCTATGTATGTATGTATATCTTACGACTATGTTAGAAAACATCTGCATGCTTTTATGACTGTCACCCACCAGGGACACACCTCTTGTTCCTCAGATGCTAGTATTTGAACTAATATCACGGAACACCATGGCAAACCACACATAGAGCCTACACCCCCTGACCAATCATCTAACCAAGGATCCTCGGAGTAGAAGCCCTGATTCCAAGACCCCACACTATCAAAGAACATACAACACTAGAGACTGTTCACCTGTAAACAAGACCTAACACCACCCAAGACACAAACCACTGAACCCTTCTACAAGGACAGAAACCCAAAAGAAGGGAAAATTCAACCACGAAGCCTGGTGGGGAAAAGAACTCCGTACACACAGACACCCACAAAGAAACAAAAACTAACCTAATAATGAAAAGACAGAGAAACACTGCACAAATGAAGGACCAAGCTAGAGAATCACAGCTTCAAATGACAGAGGAGGAGATAGACAAATTATCTGAAAGAGAATTCAGAAAGACTATACTAAGGAGGATGCAAAACACCGAAAACAGAATATTAGAGGAAATTAGTGCACTGAGAAAAGACATGCAGAAATTGAAAAATTAGCAAATAGAGACCACCAACTCAATTGCTGAACTCAAAAACACTATAGGATGTCTCAACAGTAGAGCATCGGAGGCAGAAGAACGGATAAGTGAGCTGGAGGACAAACTGGTGGAAATAAATGTTGAGGAACAGAACAAAGCCCAAAGAATTAAAAGAACTGAGGATAGCCTCAGAGGTCTATGGGACAATATCAAACGCACCAAAATCCTTCCAAGTCGAATATATTCCTTCTCATTACCCATACACTCTCCTCCTCCTCACCCCCAACACATGTCTTAGTTAAAAATTGCTTTCAATGAAATAGTCCAAGCCAGGACCTTACCCAGGATCTATTTTTCCAGGCACTATTTTAATTAATTCAGAGTTTAAAGTGCAAGTACCATCTTTGATAACGTCGTTTGCCAAAAAATTTTCCGATGCTTTGTCACTGTAAGACTGGTTAGATGTGGTTATTGCTATGTATGTATGTATATCTTACGACTATGTTAGAAAACATCTGCATGCTTTTATGACTGTCACCCACCAGGGACACACCTCTTGTTCCTCAGATGCTAGTATTTGAACTAATATCACGGAACACCATGGCAAACCACACATAGAGCCTACACCCCCTGACCAATCATCTAACCAAGGATCCTCGGAGTAGAAGCCCTGATTCCAAGACCCCACACTATCAAAGAACATACAACACTAGAGACTGTTCACCTGTAAACAAGACCTAACACCACCCAAGACACAAACCACTGAACCCTTCTACAAGGACAGAAACCCAAAAGAAGGGAAAATTCAACCACGAAGCCTGGTGGGGAAAAGAACTCCGTACACACAGACACCCACAAAGAAACAAAAACTAACCTAATAATGAAAAGACAGAGAAACACTGCACAAATGAAGGACCAAGCTAGAGAATCACAGCTTCAAATGACAGAGGAGGAGATAGACAAATTATCTGAAAGAGAATTCAGAAAGACTATACTAAGGAGGATGCAAAACACCGAAAACAGAATATTAGAGGAAATTAGTGCACTGAGAAAAGACATGCAGAAATTGAAAAATTAGCAAATAGAGACCACCAACTCAATTGCTGAACTCAAAAATACTATAGGATGTCTCAACAGTAGAGCATCGGAGGCAGAAGAACGGATAAGTGAGCTGGAGGACAAACTGGTGGAAATAAATGTTGAGGAACAGAACAAAGCCCAAAGAATTAAAAGAACTGAGGATAGCCTCAGAGGTCTATGGGACAATATCAAACGCACCAACATTAGAATTATAGGAGTTCCAGAGGAAGAAGAGGGGAAGACAAGTTATGAAAACATTCTTGAAGAGGTTATAGTTGAAAACTTCCCCAGCATGGGAAAGGAAATAGTCAACCAAATCCAAGAAACACAAAGAGTTCCATACAGGAGAAACCCCAGAAGAAACACACCAAGGCACATTCTAATCAAACTAATGCAGATTAAATATAAAGACAGATTACTAAGAGCAGGTAGGAGCAAACAACAAATAACATATAAAGGAAACCCCATACGTCTAACTGCGGATCTCTCAACAGAAACCCTGCAGGCCAGAAGAGAATGGCAAGACACATTTAAACGGCTAAAAGAGAACAACCTCCAACCAGGAATTTTCTCTACTGAGCAAGAATCTCATTCAGAATCGATGGTGAACTCAAAAGCTTCTCAGACAGACAAAAACTAAAAGAATTCTGTACCACAAAACCAGCCCTACAACAAGTGTTAAAGGGCCTGTTATAGTCAATAAAAACAAGAGTAGGAGAATCCTACAAATCAAACCCCAAACTTCTAAGATGACAATAGGAACATTTCTATCAATAATTACTTTCAATGTAATTGGACTAAATGTTCCAACCAAACGACACAGGCTGGCTGAATGGATCCAGAAGCAGGACCCATATATATGCTGTTTACAAGACACTCACTTCTGACCTAGAGATATCCATAGACTGAAAGTGAGAGGCTGGAAAAAGATATTCCATGCAAATGGAAATCAAAAGAAAGCTGGAGTAGCAATCCTAATATCAGAAAAAAATAGATTTTAAAGTAAAGAAGATTCTAAGACACAAGGCGGGTCACTACATCATGATTAAGGGATCCATCCAAGAGGAAGACATAACAGTCCATCCCGGGACCCAACAAATTGGGCAGAAAATTGAAAAATTAGCAACTAGCGACCACCAACTCAATTGCTGAACTTAATAATACTATAGGATGTCTCAACAGTAGAGCATCGGAGGCAGAAGAACGGATAAGTGAGCTGGAGGACAAACTGGTGGAAATAAATGTTGAGGAACAGAACAAAGCCCAAAGAATTAAAAGAACTGAGGATAGCCTCAGAGGTCTATGGGACAATATCAAACGCACCAACATTAGAATTATAGGAGTTCCAGAGGAAGAAGAGGGGAAGACAAGTTATGAAAACATTCTTGAAGAGGTTATAGTTGAAAACTTCCCCAGCATGGGAAAGGAAATAGTCAACCAAATCCAAGAAACACAAAGAGTTCCATACAGGAGAAACCCCAGAAGAAACACACCAAGGCACATTCTAATCAAACTAATGCAGATTAAATATAAAGACAGATTACTAAGAGCAGGTAGGAGCAAACAACAAATAACATATAAAGGAAACCCCATACGTCTAACTGCGGATCTCTCAACAGAAACCCTGCAGGCCAGAAGAGAATGGCAAGACACATTTAAACGGCTAAAAGAGAACAACCTCCAACCAGGAATTTTCTCTACTGAGCAAGAATCTCATTCAGAATCGATGGTGAACTCAAAAGCTTCTCAGACAGACAAAAACTAAAAGAATTCTGTACCACAAAACCAGCCCTACAACAAGTGTTAAAGGGCCTGTTATAGTCAATAAAAACAAGAGTAGGAGAATCCTACAAATCAAACCCCAAACTTCTAAGATGACAATAGGAACATTTCTATCAATAATTACTTTCAATGTAATTGGACTAAATGTTCCAACCAAACGACACAGGCTGGCTGAATGGATCCAGAAGCAGGACCCATATATATGCTGTTTACAAGACACTCACTTCTGACCTAGAGATATCCATAGACTGAAAGTGAGAGGCTGGAAAAAGATATTCCATGCAAATGGAAATCAAAAGAAAGCTGGAGTAGCAATCCTAATATCAGAAAAAAATAGATTTTAAAGTAAAGAAGATTCTAAGACACAAGGCGGGTCACTACATCATGATTAAGGGATCCATCCAAGAGGAAGACATAACAGTCATGAATATCCATGCACCCAACACAAGGGCACCTCAATACAGAAGACAGATACTTTCAGACATAAAAGAAGAAATAAAAAATAACACAGTAAGAATAGGAGACTTTAACACTCCTCTCACACCACTTGATAGATCATTCAAACAAAATTAGAAAAGAAACACAAGCCTTAAATGCCACACTAGAAAAGGGACCTCATCGATATATTTAAGACGTTCCATCCAAAAGCAGAAGAATACACTTTCTTCTCAAGTGCTCACGGACCATTCTCCAGGACAGACCACATCTTGGGCCACAAATCTAACCTCAGTCAATTCAAGAAAACTGAAATTATATCAACCATCTTCTCGGACCACAATGCAGTGAGACTAGAGATCAACTACAGGAAAAAAGGCGCTAAAAACACAAACATATGGAGATTAAACAACACATACCTAAAAAACCAATTGATTACTGAGGAAAACAAAGGAGAAATTAAAAAATTCCTAGAAGTAAATGACAATGAACACACGACAGTGCAAAACCTATGGGATACTGCAAAAGCAGTTCTAAGAGGGAACTTTATAGCAATACAATCCCACCTCAAGAAACTAGGAAAATCTCAAACAGACAACCTAACCCTCCGCTTAAAATAATTGGAGAAAGAAGAACAAAATCACCCCAAAGCCAGCAGCAGAAGAGAAATCATAAGGATCAGTGCAGAAATAAATGAGAAAGAAACAAAAGAAACAATAGTAAAGATAAATAAAATAAAAAGATGGTTTATTGAAAAGGTAAACAAAATAGATAAGCCACTGGCCGGACTCATTAAGAAAAAGAGAGAAAAGAACCAGATCACCAAAATCAAATATGAAAAAGGAGAGATTCCAACAGATATAGCCGACATCCAAAGGATTCTAAAGGACTATTATGAGCACCTCTATGGCAACCAACTGGACAGCCTGGAAGAAATGGACCGTTTCTTAGAGAAGATTAATCTCCCAAGACTGAGCCAGGAAGAAACAGAAACTTTGAACAACCCAATCACAAGCTCAGAAATCGAATCTGTGATTAAAAATCTACCCCAAAATAAAAGTCCAGGGCCAGATGGTTTCCGAAGTGAATTCTACCAAACATTTAAAGAAGAGCTAATGCCTGTCCTTCTGAAACTCTTTCAAAAAATTGCACTGGATGGAGAACTTCCAAACACATTCTACGAGGCCACCATCACCCTGATACCCAAACCAGGCAAAGACAACACAAAAAAGGAAAATTACAGACCAATTTCTCAGATGAACTTAGATGCCAAGATCCTCAACAAAAGCAGAAGAATACACTTTCTTCTCAAGTGCTCACGGACCATTCTCCAGGACAGACCACATCTTGGGCCACAAATCTAACCTCAGTCAATTCAAGAAAACTGAAATTATATCAACCATCTTCTCGGACCACAATGCAGTGAGACTAGAGATCAACTACAGGAAAAAAGGCGCTAAAAACACAAACATATGGAGATTAAACAACACATACCTAAAAAACCAATTGATTACTGAGGAAAACAAAGGAGAAATTAAAAAATTCCTAGAAGTAAATGACAATGAACACACGACAGTGCAAAACCTATGGGATACTGCAAAAGCAGTTCTAAGAGGGAACTTTATAGCAATACAATCCCACCTCAAGAAACTAGGAAAATCTCAAACAGACAACCTAACCCTCCGCTTAAAATAATTGGAGAAAGAAGAACAAAAACACCCCAAAGCCAGCAGCAGAAGAGAAATCATAAAGATCAGAGCAGAAATAAATGAGAAAGAAACAAAAGAAACAATAGTAAAGATAAATAAAACAAAAAGCTGGTTCTTTGAAAAGGTAAACAAAATTGACAAGCCACTGGCCAGACTCATTAAGAAAAAGAGAGAGAAGAACCAGATCACCAAAATCAAATATGAAAAAGGAGAGATTCCAACAGATATAGCCGACATCCAAAGGATTCTAAAGGACTATTATGAGCACCTCTATGGCAACCAACTGGACAGCCTGGAAGAAATGGACCGTTTCTTAGAGAAGATTAATCTCCCAAGACTGAGCCAGGAAGAAACAGAAACTTTGAACAACCCAATCACAAGCTCAGAAATCGAATCTGTGATTAAAAATCTACCCCAAAATAAAAGTCCAGGGCCAGATGGTTTCCGAAGTGAATTCTACCAAACATTTAAAGAAGAGCTAATGCCTGTCCTTCTGAAACTCTTTCAAAAAATTGCACTGGATGGAGAACTTCCAAACACATTCTACGAGGCCACCATCACCCTGATACCCAAACCAGGCAAAGACAACACAAAAAAGGAAAATTACAGACCAATTTCTCAGATGAACTTAGATGCCAAGATCCTCAACAAAATCCTAGCAAACAGAATTCAGCAACACATCAAAAAACTCATACATCATGATCAAGTCAGGTTCATCCCAGGCATGCAAGGATTCTTCAACATCCGCAAATCAATCTATGTGATACACCATATCAACAAACTGAGAGACAGAAATCACATGATCATTTCAATAGATGCAGAAAAACCCTTCAACAATGTACGATACCCATTTATGATAAAAACTCTTCAGAAAATGGGCAGAGAAGGAACCTATCTCAACACAGTGAAAGCCATATATGAGAAGCCCACAGCGAACATTATCCTTAACGGTAAAAAACTGGAAGTATTCCCTCTAAGATCAGGAACAAGACAGGGGTGTCCACTTTTACCACTACTATCCAACATAGTCCTGGAAGTCCTAGCAATGGCAATAAGAGAAGAGAAAGAAATCAAAGTAATCCAGATTGGAAAGGAAGAAGTCTAGCTCTCTCTTTTTGCAGAAAACATGATATTATACATTGAAAATCCCAAAGACTCTATTACAAAGCTACTAGAGCTCATCCACGAATTCAGCAAAGTCGCAGGATACAAAGTCAACACTCAGAAATCACTGGCATTCCTATACACAAACAATGAAAAATCAGAAAACAAAATCAAAGAGGCAGTCCCCTTCACCATTGCAACCAAAAGAATCAAATATCTAGAAATAAACCTACCCAAAGAAACTAAAGAACTGTACACAGAAAATTACAAGACACTCATGAAAGAAATTAAAGAAGACTTAAACAGATAGAGAGATATTCCATGTTCCTGGCTCGGAAGAATCAATACTGTGAAAATGACCATACTACCAAATATCATCTACAGATTCAATGCAATACCTATCAAACTACCAATGACATTCTTCACAGAACTAGACCCAAGAATCACACAGTTCATATGGAAACACAAAAGACCTCGACTAGCCAAAGCAATCCTGAGAAGAAAAACGGAACTGGAGGGATCAGCCTCCCTAACTTCAGACTCTACTACAAAGCAACCATCCTCAAGACGGTATGTTATTGGCACAAAAACAGAACTATAGATCAATGGAACAAGATTGAGAACCCAGAGATAAACCCACGCACCTATGGGTACCTTATTTTTGATAAAGGAGGAGAAACTCTAAAATGGGACAAAGACAGCCACTTCAACAAGTGGTGCTGGGAACACTGGACAGCTACATGCAAAAAAATGAAGTTGGAACATTCCCTGACACAATACACTAAGATCAACTCAAAATGGATTAAAGACCTCAATGTAAGACCAGAAACCATCAAACTCTTAGAGGAGAATATAGGCAAAACCCTCAAGGACATCAATCAAAGCAAGACCTTCTCTGACCCACCTACTAAAATAATGGAACTGAAAAGAAAAGTGAACATGTTGGACCTCATGAAACTTAAAAGCTTTTGTACAGCAAAAGAAATCACCAAAAAGTTGAACAGACACCCCACAGAGTGGGAAGTAATCCAGATGGGAAAGGAAGAAGTCTAGCTCGCTCTTTTTGCAGAAAACATGATATTATACATTGAAAATCCCAAAGACTCTATTACAAAGCTACTAGAGCTCATCCACGAATTCAGCAAAGTCGCAGGATACAAAGTCAACACTCAGAAATCACTGGCATTCCTATACACAAACAATGAAAAATCAGAAAACAAAATCAAAGAGGCAGTCCCCTTCACCATTGCAACCAAAAGAATCAAATATCTAGAAATAAACCTACCCAAAGAAACTAAAGAACTGTACACAGAAAATTACAAGACACTCATGAAAGAAATTAAAGAAGACTTAAACAGATAGAGAGATATTCCATGTTCCTGGCTCGGAAGAATCAATACTGTGAAAATGACCATACTACCAAATATCATCTACAGATTCAATGCAATACCTATCAAACTACCAATGACATTCTTCACAGAACTAGACCCAAGAATCACACAGTTCATATGGAAACACAAAAGACCTCGACTAGCCAAAGCAATCCTGAGAAGAAAAACGGAACTGGAGGGATCAGCCTCCCTAACTTCAGACTCTACTACAAAGCAACCATCCTCAAGACGGTATGTTATTGGCACAAAAACAGAACTATAGATCAATGGAACAAGATTGAGAACCCAGAGATAAACCCACGCACCTATGGGTACCTTATTTTTGATAAAGGAGGAGAAACTCTAAAATGGGACAAAGACAGCCACTTCAACAAGTGGTGCTGGGAACACTGGACAGCTACATGCAAAAAAATGAAGTTGGAACATTCCCTGACACAATACACTAAGATCAACTCAAAATGGATTAAAGACCTCAATGTAAGACCAGAAACCATCAAACTCTTAGAGGAGAATATAGGCAAAACCCTCAAGGACATCAATCAAAGCAAGACCTTCTCTGACCCACCTACTAAAATAATGGAACTGAAAAGAAAAGTGAACATGTTGGACCTCATGAAACTTAAAAGCTTTTGTACAGCAAAAGAAATCACCAAAAAGTTGAACAGACACCCCACAGAGTGGGAGAAAATCATAGCAAATGAAACAACAGACAAAGAATTAGTCTCCAAAATCTACAAGCAACTCAGACACCTCAGCACAAGAAAAACTAACAACCCAATCCAAAAATGGGAAAAAGATCTAAAGAGATGTCTCTCCACAGAGGACATACAGATGGCCCAGAAGCACATGAAACTATGCTCAACCTCGCTTATTATTAGAGAAATGCAAATTAAAACCACAATGAGATACCACCTCACCCGTCAGAATGGCCATCATCATCAAATCGACAGACAACAAATGCTGGAAAGGTTGCGGAGAAAAGGGAACCTTCTTGCATTGCTGGTGGGAATGTCAATTGATACAACCTCTATGGAAGACAATATGGAGATTCCTTAAAAAACTAAAAATAGAAGCACCCTATGACCCAGCAATCCCACTATTTTCCTACATCCTGATGAAATCAAAAATGAAAGAGGCACCTGTTCCCCAATGTTCATTGCAGCTCTCTATACAATAGCCAAAACTTGGAAGCAACCCAGATGTCCATCGATGAATGAATGGATCCAGAAGCTCTCATACATATATACAATGGAATACTACTCAGCTGTTAAAAGAAATGCAGAAGACTCAGTCCAAATGAAGTGGCTGGTTCTAGAACCTATCATAAAAAGTGAAGTAAGTCAAAAAGAGAAAGACAAATACAGTATACTAACACACATATATGGAATCTTCTAGGATAGTCTTGATAACACATGCAGTGAACTCATGGAAAAACAGACAGAGCATAGACATAGGGACATTGTGGGGAAGAAATAGGGACAGGGAAGCATGGAGGGAGTAACATGGTAACCTATACTGTTATGTGTGGAAAAGATAGCTATTGTCATTGTGCTAAGGGAATAGGAGTGCTTACAATGGCTTGGGGCAAAGGTCTGGAGGGGTGTGATGGGGGGAACTGGGGGTGTGGGGACCATGGATATGCATATGACTGATCTGGGAATATACTGTCTGTGAACAACAAAACTCTGTAAAACCTTTAAAATAAAGAATAAAAAGAAAAAAACGAAAATGTGGTACACATACACTCACTCACACATAGGAATATTTCTTAGCCATGAAAAGTAAGGAAATCTTGCCATTTGTGGCAGCATGGATGGATCTAGAGGGTAAAAATGCTAAGTTAAATAAGTCAGACAGAAAAAGACAAGTAATGTATGACTTCATTTATATGTGTATCTAAAAATCAAAGCAATGAATAAAACAGAAATAAGATGTCTTATACATTTGCAGCATCTTAAAGTGCTTTCAGCAATATTATGAAGTTTTCAGTGCACAAACCTTTTATTTCCTTGGTTAAGGAAATAAGGATTCCAAATAAATTATTTCCTAAGGATTCTACTCTTTTTGAATAAATAGATTGTAAATCTAAATATTAGATTCCTTTTTGAATTGTTCTTGTTAGTGTAGACAAGTGGAATTTGTAATTAAATTTTACCTTTAGAAAAAAGTTGGAATTTTTTGATGAAATCAAAAATGAAAGAGGCACCTGTTCCCCAATGTTCATTGCAGCTCTCTATACAATAGCCAAAACTTGGAAGCAACCCAGATGTCCATCGATGAATGAATGGATCCAGAAGCTCTCATACATATATACAATGGAATACTACTCAGCTGTTAAAAGAAATGCAGAAGACTCAGTCCAAATGAAGTGGCTGGTTCTAGAACCTATCATAAAAAGTGAAGTAAGTCAAAAAGAGAAAGACAAATACAGTATACTAACACACATATATGGAATCTTCTAGGATAGTCTTGATAACACATGCAGTGAACTCATGGAAAAACAGACAGAGCATAGACATAGGGACATTGTGGGGAAGAAATAGGGACAGGGAAGCATGGAGGGAGTAACATGGTAACCTATACTGTTATGTGTGGAAAAGATAGCTATTGTCATTGTGCTAAGGGAATAGGAGTGCTTACAATGGCTTGGGGCAAAGGTCTGGAGGGGTGTGATGGGGGGAACTGGGGGTGTGGGGACCATGGATATGCATATGACTGATCTGGGAATATACTGTCTGTGAACAACAAAACTCTGTAAAACCTTTAAAATAAAGAATAAAAAGAAAAAAACGAAAATGTGGTACACATACACTCACTCACACATAGGAATATTTCTTAGCCATGAAAAGTAAGGAAATCTTGCCATTTGTGGCAGCATGGATGGATCTAGAGGGTAAAAATGCTAAGTTAAATAAGTCAGACAGAAAAAGACAAGTAATGTATGACTTCATTTATATGTGTATCTAAAAATCAAAGCAATGAATAAAACAGAAATAAGATGTCTTATACATTTGCAGCATCTTAAAGTGCTTTCAGCAATATTATGAAGTTTTCAGTGCACAAACCTTTTATTTCCTTGGTTAAGGAAATAAGGATTCCAAATAAATTATTTCCTAAGGATTCTACTCTTTTTGAATAAATAGATTGTAAATCTAAATATTAGATTCCTTTTTGAATTGTTCTTGTTAGTGTAGACAAGTGGAATTTTTGTAATTAAATTTTACCTTTCAATTTTGCTGAATTCATTTATACTAACCCTTTGTTTGTTGTTGTAGACTCTTTTTAAAATTTCTATCCATTAGCACATGTCAACTGCGAGCAGAGATCAATTTATTTCTTCCTTTTCCACTTGGGTGAGGATGGACACTTTTGAGGGAATGACCACAAAGAAAGATAATCAGTTATACAAGTAATACTCTAAATTAGTTACTCTTAACTTCACTATTGAGTAGTTCAAACAGTTCTGATTTTTACTCTCACCCTCCCCTTGACAGCTATTTCACACCTACTTCCTGACATTTTCAACCTTTCTCTGCACATCTTAATGTATAACCTTGTTCCACATTTACCTGGAAAAAAAAAAGTAGCCATTAGAAGGAGTTCTACATATTCTCAGCACTTAGCGACTCACCTAGCAGAATCCATACCTTTCTTCTGCTTTTTCAGCAGTTACAGTGGGTAAACTATTGCTGCTCCTGGCTCAGCCAGGTCCTTTGACATGTATGCTTAGATCCATTCTATTTCTTTTTCTTAAAGTCCTCAGTCTCACAATTCTTCTGTTATTTGTCTATGTCATTTACACATTCCATTCATTGCTAAATAGTTTGCAAGTGTACATAAATATATGTTGGTGGTGGATGGTGTGTGTGCTCAGTCATGTCTGACTCTTTGTGATTCCATGGACTTTAGGCTCCTCTAAAGGCTCCTCCTCTTTAGGCTCCTCTGCCCATGCAATTCTCCAGGTAAGTATACTGGAGTGGGCTGTCATTACCTATTCCAGGATATCTTCCTGACTCAGGGATCAAACCTGTATCTCCTGCATTTGCAGGCAGATTCTTTTCCACTTGCACCACCTGAGAAGCCCCCAAATACCTGTTGGTTATATTATTTTAATACAAAACCTTAAGCAGAAGTTTTTTATCTTCTTTGAGATATCATCCCTCTTTGTCTGCTCCCCTCTCCTTGGAGAAAAAAATGTCTTTGAAAGAATTCTCTCTACTTGATGCTTCATTTTTCCATCTTCTCTTAATCCTTGTCTGATTCAGCTTTACCCACAAGCACACTAAGTTGCTTGAGTCATGTCCAGCTCTTTGTGACCCTATGCACTGCAGTCCATCAGGCTTCCCTCTCCATGGACAGGCTCTGTCCATTAGCCTCTCCTCTGGACAGGTTCCTAAATGCACAAGAGTACTGGAGTGGATTGCCATTTCCTCCTCCAGGGCCTCTTTCCGACCCATGGATCGAACCCAGGTCTCTCACATCTTCTACACTGACAGCTAGATTCTTTACCACTAGAGCTATCTGGGAAGGCCCATGGTTTCACCAAAATTGCTCCCATTGAGCAGATCAAAGAACTACTAAAGGTCATAAGAAAAATCAACCTTTTTTTACACACTTTACTTCCAGACAACACACTGCTCTGTCTCACCTTTTTACTCCAATCAGTTATGATTGGAAAAGCCCTGGTTTCCCTCCTTATTTTTTGATCTTCTGCTTTATCTTCTCACCTTGGGATTCCATCCCACCTCTAGGATTTAAATATCATCTACTGCCAATAAGTGCACCTGCACCTGCATAGATGGCACCACCTTTACTGCAGAAAGCAAAGAGGAACTAAATAGCCTCCAGATGAAGGTGAAAGAGGAGAGTGAAAAAGCTGGCCTAAGACTCAACATTCATAAAGATTGGATGACATCACCGACTCAATGGACATGAGTCTGAGAAAACTCCAGGAGATTGGGAAGGAAAAAGAAGTCTGGCATAACCCAGTCCACAGGGTTGCAAAGAGTAAGACATGACTGACTGAACTGAACTGAACATTGCTATAACACATGATTTTATATGTATAGAATACCATGTTATTTATATGCTAATTTTCATTCTCTGCCTGCCCACTAGAATGCTGAACACACAGTATTTTATGGTTTTTCACTAACACTTTCTAGGTGCACAGAAGAGTGCTTCCGTACTGATATTTATTGGATGAATGAATAATAAATAGCTGAATTTATATAACATGAAGGTATATTCACATGCTACATAATAAAACATACACCTAAAAACAAATGAGATAAAAAAAGGAGTACCTGTATTAATTCAATATGCTGGTTTCTCTGTACAATATAATGGGCCACTGTGAATGCCTGTGGATTTATTTTTCTTTTGGTGAAGTGATATTTGTAATATAATTAAATAAATGAAAATTTCTACTATTCAAAAATTTCAATACTAAGACATCTAATGAAAATGGCTTTGTACACTTGAAATTTATTTGATAAAATCAATATGTTATTAAGAAATATTTAAAAGTATGTTTTAATAACTAAGTGATTTTTATTAGATTTTTATGTATTGAGTACCATGCAAAAACTACACTGTTAATCATATCCCAATTTTATTATCAGTGTATTATTTTATAAGATTTTATTATTAAAACAATTGTTATTAAAAATTTGTCTTTGTTGATTGAAGAATGAAGTACAGTGTAAACGACTTTGAGCTGGATTGTGGGGGGTTTTAGTCAATTCCACCATTAACTACACTAGAAAGAAAAAAGATTTGATTTCTCCACTTGATCTTCTGCTTTATCTTCTCACCTTGGGATTCCATCCCACCTCTAGGATTTAAATATCATCTACTGCCAATAAGTGCACCTGCACCTGCATAGATGGCACCACCTTTACTGCAGAAAGCAAAGAGGAACTAAATAGCCTCCAGATGAAGGTGAAAGAGGAGAGTGAAAAAGCTGGCCTAAGACTCAACATTCATAAAGATTGGATGACATCACCGACTCAATGGACATGAGTCTGAGAAAACTCCAGGAGATTGGGAAGGAAAAAGAAGTCTGGCATAACCCAGTCCACAGGGTTGCAAAGAGTAAGACATGACTGACTGAACTGAACTGAACATTGCTATAACACATGATTTTATATGTATAGAATACCATGTTATTTATATGCTAATTTTCATTCTCTGCCTGCCCACTAGAATGCTGAACACACAGTATTTTAGGGTTTTTTCACTAACACTTTCTAGGTGCACAGAAGAGTGCTTCCGTACTGATATTTATTGGATGAATGAATAATAAATAGCTGAATTTATATAACATGAAGGTATATTCACATGCTACATAATAAAACATACACCTAAAAACAAATGAGATAAAAAAAGGAGTACCTGTATTAATTCAATATGCTGGTTTCTCTGTACAATATAATGGGCCACTGTGAATGCCTGTGGATTTATTTTTCTTTTGGTGAAGTGATATTTGTAATATAATTAAATAAATGAAAATTTCTACTATTCAAAAATTTCAATACTAAGACATCTAATGAAAATGGCTTTGTACACTTGAAATTTATTTGATAAAATCAATATGTTATTAAGAAATATTTAAAAGTATGTTTTAATAACTAAGTGATTTTTATTAGATTTTTATGTATTGAGTACCATGCAAAAACTACACTGTTAATCATATCCCAATTTTATTATCAGTGTATTATTTTATAAGATTTTATTATTAAAACAATTGTTATTAAAAATTTGTCTTTGTTGATTGAAGAATGAAGTACAGTGTAAACGACTTTGAGCTGGATTGTGGGGGGTTTTAGTCAATTCCACCATTAACTACACTAGAAAGAAAAAAGATTTGATTTCTCCACTTGATATTCCTCATATATATAACTCAGGAGTTGAATTACATACCACATAAGCTTGTTTCTGAGAATCAATTACCTTCTCAAAAATTAATTATAAGCATCTTAAAATTATTCTAAAGTTGAAATATTTATATATGATATAAAATACATATAATTTACATATACATACATTTATATATGATATAAAATACAAGTTTTCCATAGGTTTCTGCTTAAATTTTTAGATATGACAATCAAAATATTGGGAGAAAACAACTAAACTCTAGTTATAATCACTACAGACTTATGACAGAAACTCAAAAGCTTTTTTTTATGAATTCTATAATCATATTTTTATACAAAGGGATGCTATATATATCTTAATTTAACTTCCATAATAACTAAATTTTAGGTTTAGCTTTGGCGAGTTTTAGACGTGCTTTGGTACCTTATTTTACCTAAAATTATATCTTTCCCCCTAAATTCTTTGAAATTATTTTATATTTTATTCATCTAGTCCTGTCCTTCATTTATACTTTAGTGTTCAGGACCTGTCACCCACAGCTGGTAGATTCTGTCTCATAGCACTGTATTGTTAACTGTTCTTAAGAACATCGGCCAATGTGATACTTCTCTTTAGGCATATAAGGGACTCAGTGGATACATGGAGACTGAATATACATGGATGCATTTTTAAAACTTCATCAGTACACACCTAAGAATGTCTAATTTCAAGCTGAATAGTATGAAAAATATCTACAAAAGGGAGAAAGATTCCAAATGTCTATACTAAATAATGTATGACAGACTACTGTTAGTGTTTAGTCAACCTGGTCTGAAATTTGCACAAAGAAAATTTGTATCTTGGGCAAAGTAGGAAAGAGGCAAGAACTGCATTTCCTCTGCCTGAAGCTTACTTAATCTTTTGATTGTTTTTGTTTCCTCATAATCTCTTTTGTGAGAAATATGATCTATGAACTCTCAGTAATCAGTAAGTATCAACTAACTTTTCAGTGTAAACGACTTTGAGCTGGATTGTGGGGGTTTTAGTCAATTCCACCATTAACTACACTAGAAAGAAAAAAGATTTGATTTCTCCACTTGATATTCCTCATATATATAACTCAGGAGTTGAATTACATACCACATAAGCTTGTTTCTGAGAATCAATTACCTTCTCAAAAATTAATTATAAGCATCTTAAAATTATTCTAAAGTTGAAATATTTATATATGATATAAAATACATATAATTTACATATACATACATTTATATATGATATAAAATACAAGTTTTCCATAGGTTTCTGCTTAAATTTTTAGATATGACAATCAAAATATTGGGAGAAAACAACTAAACTCTAGTTATAATCACTACAGACTTATGACAGAAACTCAAAAGCTTTTTTTTATGAATTCTATAATCATATTTTTATACAAAGGGATGCTATATATATCTTAATTTAACTTCCATAATAACTAAATTTTAGGTTTAGCTTTGGCGAGTTTTAGACGTGCTTTGGTACCTTATTTTACCTAAAATTATATCTTTCCCCCTAAATTCTTTGAAATTATTTTATATTTTATTCATCTAGTCCTGTCCTTCATTTATACTTTAGTGTTCAGGACCTGTCACCCACAGCTGGTAGATTCTGTCTCATAGCACTGTATTGTTAACTGTTCTTAAGAACATCGGCCAATGTGATACTTCTCTTTAGGCATATAAGGGACTCAGTGGATACATGGAGACTGAATATACATGGATGCATTTTTAAAACTTCATCAGTACACACCTAAGAATGTCTAATTTCAAGCTGAATAGTATGAAAAATATCTACAAAAGGGAGAAAGATTCCAAATGTCTATACTAAATAATGTATGACAGACTACTGTTAGTGTTTAGTCAACCTGGTCTGAAATTTGCACAAAGAAAATTTGTATCTTGGGCAAAGTAGGAAAGAGGCAAGAACTGCATTTCCTCTGCCTGAAGCTTACTTAATCTTTTGATTGTTTTTGTTTCCTCATAATCTCTTTTGTGAGAAATATGATCTATGAACTCTCAGTAATCAGTAAGTATCAACTACTGCTTTTATCAGTTATCTACTATTGATATTGAAGCAAACTCAGGAAGGGGTATTTAATTGATAACTTTTCATTTTCACAAACTCATATTTTTAGATGTTCCTAGCATCATTTATTTTTAGACATTTATCTCCCCCTTCTCAAGGCCAGTATTAAAATAATGAAGAGAGTAATGTAACTAGCATTAAGAAATGCTACATTAGAAATGCTAAAACTAGACATATTTTAGTTCTTACGTAGTTAGGTCTTCACTACAATGCAAGGTAGCTAGTATAATCCCCTTTAGAGTGAAGAATCTGTGCTTTGGAATTAAATGAGCTGCCTAAACTCAAACAGTTGTTGCATTTTTTCTACCAAATACTCTGTTTCCAGCAAGCATGGTCCGCAAGTGTGGGCATGCACTCAAACTCAAGACTTCTTCACTGTGGCGACTATATATAAGTTCTCAAATATTTCTTAGGAATTTGATGCTGAGAAAGGATGAGAAAAGCCCACTTCACTTTTTGTTGTTGTTAATAATTTATCTTTCTTAATGGTGTTCTGGTCACTAGTATCATGTCATTAGCTTAGAGAAAAAAAAAATTAAGTGTTTTTAGTGGCAACAATATATCTATATTCACTTTATGTAAGTTTAGAAGCAAAAAACATTCTTCTGGCACAATGGCTGACTTGCTATATTAAGTTTTATATTTTTGTGATTTCCTGAGATATTAACCAAGAAATGGTGATGTTAAATAATACTTTCAACAACTCTAAAAGTGTACTGGGAATCATGATTTCATGAGAAGAAGATTAGTTATGTTGGCAAAATTACTGTATAATTTCCCACAGGATTTCTATATCAGGGTTCATTTTATTATATCTTGGAACAAGTTCACTTTATCTATAAAATAATGCTGAATACAACAACATCATAAGGCAGCTCACAGTGCAAGCAAAGACATCTGTTAATGGTGCCTTGGATAGTTATGAACAGAGGTACTCAAATGAGTTTACCAGCAAAGCATTGCCTCCTAATTCATTTTTATAGCAAATAGAACCTTCATTTCTCATGGTTTGGTAGTTGCATTCAAATATACCAGCAATTTCAGATGCAATCACTTCTATACAGAAAATTTTACTTCAGAACGTAAGAGGAAATTGCTAATGCTCTGTTGATAGGTAAACAATTTCTCTTTCAGTTTTGTCTCAATCTTTTCTTGCCATTTTAAAAACTTTAACATAATACTAAGTTTTAATAAAATGTAGGAAGCTTTATTTCATATAGGAATTTGCATAATTTCCAAATATATGACACCAAAAAGTACTGTGTTCTTAGAGCTCTGGAACTATGTCATTTGTTTTCTCATATTTGCAGTAGCTGATATAATTTTGTCATAGCAAAATGGAAATTTTAATTAATATATTTTCATGATTAAATGTAAAGTGTATTAAAAATAAATTATCTCTAAATGAGAAATATACAAAAATGACAATATCCCATAATAGAACAGAATATAAACACTAGAGAATTACTATATTAATTACAGAATTACCACCTGTGCAAGTTTACCTCTTTCAGATAGCTTATTTCATCTACCACTTTCAAGTATAATGACAGCAATTTAATAGGTATTATACTTTCATTTATTCCTGAGTTCAGAAAATATGATACAAAATAACTTCAATCACAAACATATAACTCATGACTTCCCAGTTAAATATTAGTATCTACATAAAGAATCCTATTTTGAACTTTGGTAAAGTTTTGTAGAAAAAAAAAAAAACACTAAGTTTTATTTTTTTGACCATGAAATTATAACAACAGCAGTATTATTTAATGACTCACTTAAGCATATGTACAAAGGCATTTATTCCTTTGCAAAATGCTTCTAGGTATAAGCAGCTAAAGTTTATAGCTGCTAGTTTTTCTATAATTATTTAATTGTAGAAAAAATAAAGTTACACATTTTGTTATATAAGAAACAGCATAGCACAATGCACAACAGAATATATAAGATAAACCTGTAAGTCAAGCAAATGTAGAATGAGGTCGGGACTTGAACATAAGTTTACAGTCACTAGAACAGAGGCTATCATTTTAATTGCGAAATATGTTTTCCCAATAGTCATGTATGGATATGAGAGTTGGACCATAAAGAAGGCTGAGTGTCAAAGAATTGATGCCTTCTGATTTTGGTGTTGGAGAGGTCTCTTGAGAGTCCCCTGAACTTCAAGGAGATCAAACCAATCAATCCTAAAGGAAATCAACCTTGAATATTCATTGGAAGGACTGTTGTTAAAGCTGAAGCTCCAATACTTTGGCTACCTGATGCAAAGAGATGACTCTGTGAAGCAGACCCTGATGCTGGGTGAAATAGAAGACAGGAGAAGGGTACAGCAGAGCATGAGTCAATTAGATGGCATCACTGTGTTAATGGACATGAGTTTCAGCAGACTCCAGAAGATGGTGAAGGACAGGAAGCCTGGCGTGCTGCAGTCTGTAGGGTCACAAAATGTTGGACACAACTAAGCAACTGAACTGCACTGATAAAGAATCATGTATGATACTTCTGAAAAAGTTGATTCTTTCACAAACAGTTCATGAGAAGGAAGGAAGGACTATAAACAAAAAGCTGAGAAACTCCATCCTAACATAAGGATACCACAATTCATGTAGTTATCTCAAGACTCATGCTGCTCTTTAGAGCTGCTGTACTTTCATATCCACAGGAGAGAGCTGGTGGGTCATCCTATTGTACTACCCTGCACCTACTCAGTGTCTAATAAGGGTGCAACCACTATACCCTTATTAGCTACTGCAGTGGTCATATCTATGGGCTGGAGCTGAGGGACATGTCCTAGATCTTGATGCTCAGACACAGTTATTTGGACTGATGGGTTTCAAATGTTTTTTGAGAAGCATATTCATTACAAGGCAAAGGACTACTTTTTAAAAGGAACGTGTCTTTAACAATGAATATAGTCAAGGCCAATAGTGGCCTGTGTTTTTACCATATTAGGCAAAAAGATAGTTATTGATAACACACCATATCACTGGATCAAACTGGCCAATAGTGTTGCCTGTTAAATAAAAAAAAACAGCATAGCACAATGCACAACAGAATATATAAGATAAACCTGTAAGTCAAGCAAATGTAGAATGAGGTCGGGACTTGAACATAAGTTTACAGTCACTAGAACAGAGGCTATCATTTTAATTGCGAAATATGTTTTCCCAATAGTCATGTATGGATATGAGAGTTGGACCATAAAGAAGGCTGAGTGTCAAAGAATTGATGCCTTCTGATTTTGGTGTTGGAGAGGTCTCTTGAGAGTCCCCTGAACTTCAAGGAGATCAAACCAATCAATCCTAAAGGAAATCAACCTTGAATATTCATTGGAAGGACTGTTGTTAAAGCTGAAGCTCCAATACTTTGGCTACCTGATGCAAAGAGATGACTCTGTGAAGCAGACCCTGATGCTGGGTGAAATAGAAGACAGGAGAAGGGTACAGCAGAGCATGAGTCAATTAGATGGCATCACTGTGTTAATGGACATGAGTTTCAGCAGACTCCAGAAGATGGTGAAGGACAGGGAAGCCTGGCGTGCTGCAGTCTGTAGGGTCACAAAATGTTGGACACAACTAAGCAACTGAACTGCACTGATAAAGAATCATGTATGATACTTCTGAAAAAGTTGATTCTTTCACAAACAGTTCATGAGAAGGAAGGAAGGACTATAAACAAAAAGCTGAGAAACTCCATCCTAACATAAGGATACCACAATTCATGTAGTTATCTCAAGACTCATGCTGCTCTTTAGAGCTGCTGTACTTTCATATCCACAGGAGAGAGCTGGTGGGTCATCCTATTGTACTACCCTGCACCTACTCAGTGTCTAATAAGGGTGCAACCACTATACCCTTATTAGCTACTGCAGTGGTCATATCTATGGGCTGGAGCTGAGGGACATGTCCTAGATCTTGATGCTCAGACACAGTTATTTGGACTGATGGGTTTCAAATGTTTTTTGAGAAGCATATTCATTACAAGGCAAAGGACTACTTTTTAAAAGGAACGTGTCTTTAACAATGAATATAGTCAAGGCCAATAGTGGCCTGTGTTTTTACCATATTAGGCAAAAAGATAGTTATTGATAACACACCATATCACTGGATACTAAACTAGCTGGAAATACCATCATTACAATGTCGTTTAGACTCTGCTCCTCCAATCCCATTACCCACACAAAACCACGAACCAGTAACAACATCACTTTCTCCAACACGGTCAACAGAAACCCAGGCTAAGACACTGCAGGAAACAAGGACATAATCCACCAGCCCACCATTGCACTCTTGTGCAAGAGATGGAAGTGGCAAGGTGACAGTCTTCAAATGGCCTTAGCACAATAATCAAACTCAAGTGTCTCTGGCACAGAATCCCGGGATGAGCTCTACAAAAGGACTCCATGTTGGAATCTACATTCCTGCTGCAGTGCTGCTAGCACTTTTGGTTCTCATTATTACCAAAATGTATTTGTACATAACAACCTGCACCAACTAGACAGGTGGCTCCAAATACTTGATATCACATTACTTAGTATCATTTACATATTAATGGGTCTCTAGGACTTTGTTCTCTTGCCTACAGAAGACAGTGACCAGATATCCCTGTGTGAGACTCCTTTTAAGGGATTATTTTTGTGTCAGTTTCACCTAATATTCCATTATATCAGTGACATTGGTTAGAGTGACCATCTCATTCAAATCTTTGTAGTGTTAATGGTATTCACAATACTACAGTCTTATTTTTTTACCCTAAAACTCTGATTTCTGACTGTGGCAGAGCTCTCTCTCAAGCATGAATGCTTTAGAAATATATATTCTCTTTAGACTCATGCTGCTCTTTAGAGCTGCTGTACTTTCATATCCACAGGAGAGAGCTGGTGGGTCATCCTATTGTACTACCCTGCACCTACTCAGTGTCTAATAAGGGTGCAACCACTATACCCTTATTAGCTACTGCAGTGGTCATATCTATGGGCTGGAGCTGAGGGACATGTCCTAGATCTTGATGCTCAGACACAGTTATTTGGACTGATGGGTTTCAAATGTTTTTTGAGAAGCATATTCATTACAAGGCAAAGGACTACTTTTTAAAAGGAACGTGTCTTTAACAATGAATATAGTCAAGGCCAATAGTGGCCTGTGTTTTTACCATATTAGGCAAAAAGATAGTTATTGATAACACACCATATCACTGGATACTAAACTAGCTGGAAATACCATCATTACAATGTCGTTTAGACTCTGCTCCTCCAATCCCATTACCCACACAAAACCACGAACCAGTAACAACATCACTTTCTCCAACACGGTCAACAGAAACCCAGGCTAAGACACTGCAGGAAACAAGGACATAATCCACCAGCCCACCATTGCACTCTTGTGCAAGAGATGGAAGTGGCAAGGTGACAGTCTTCAAATGGCCTTAGCACAATAATCAAACTCAAGTGTCTCTGGCACAGAATCCCGGGATGAGCTCTACAAAAGGACTCCATGTTGGAATCTACATTCCTGCTGCAGTGCTGCTAGCACTTTTGGTTCTCATTATTACCAAAATGTATTTGTACATAACAACCTGCACCAACTAGACAGGTGGCTCCAAATACTTGATATCACATTACTTAGTATCATTTACATATTAATGGGTCTCTAGGACTTTGTTCTCTTGCCTACAGAAGACAGTGACCAGATATCCCTGTGTGAGACTCCTTTTAAGGGATTATTTTTGTGTCAGTTTCACCTAATATTCCATTATATCAGTGACATTGGTTAGAGTGACCATCTCATTCAAATCTTTGTAGTGTTAATGGTATTCACAATACTACAGTCTTATTTTTTTACCCTAAAACTCTGATTTCTGACTGTGGCAGAGCTCTCTCTCAAGCATGAATGCTTTAGAAATATATATTCTCTTTAGACTCCATGGATTTTAAATTCATGGTCACCAAAGCTCTCAAGAAGCAAGAAAGAGTAAAAATCAACAAGTCTCATTTGAGACTTAAAAAGCTTCTCTTTGAAACATTTAATGATTTTTTTTTCTATTCTAACTCAAAATGTTATATTTCTTAGTTTCATCTATTAGAGATAATCATTTCCATACCTATCTTGGTGTGTAGTGGTTCTTGCCGTGAAATTGCACTTGAGAGACGTCTTTGAAAAGTAAACAGATATTCAGGATTTTTAAAACTTAGTTTTCAGTAATATCTAGTACCAGTGTTCAGTTAATTTTAGTGATTTTACATTTCTGAGTCACTTGCTATATGGTACCTCTTATTTTTTCCTTAAATCACCTTTCTTGAAAAAGACAGATGTTGGATAATTGGGCTATCATTTTACACAGTTTATAAAACTTATAAACAGCTGAAAGGTAGAATGAGGAAGAGAAAAGTATTTAGTTAATAAGAAACTGTGGTAAATATACCACTATTATAGACTACATCAAATTTTGTTTTATTTTTGACCTTTCAAGACACAATTGAGATTACATTGTCTACAGTCTGTCCTGGGACATTAGGACAGTGATGCAGTTAAGACTGTATCTTTAAACAACAACAAAAATACCTGTGCATATCTCTAAAAAAGTATCAGAAAAAGTCTCTCACCAGTGGTTGTAAAGATGACTGGACAAATTTTGTGAATAAATGAAACTGTGAAGGACTTTTAGTAGTCATCTTGTTGTATTTACATGCAGACTCATAGCTAATGCTTTTTTAAACATTTTTTCAACAACCTTTTTTTTTTTTTTTTTTGGCCTCTTTTTTCTTTGATTTCTTATTTATTTTTCAGCCATCTTTATTCCTCGGCCTGTGTGGGCCTCCCATCGCAGTGGCCTCTCTCCTTGCAGAGCACTGGCTCTGCACACATGCACTCCAGAGCACTGACTTGTAATTGAACACACTGGTCCAGCTGCTCCGTGGCATGTGAGATCTTCCCGAGCCAGGGATTGAACCAGTGCCCCTTGCACTGCAAGGCAGACTCTTTACCCACTGGACCATCAGGGAAGCCCTTTTTAAAACATTTTAATTGGTATTTTAACTTCTTATAATTGTTAATATCCACTCTTCTAACTGGAGAAGGAAAGGCAACCCACTCCAGTATTCCTGTCCGGGAAATCCCATGGAGAGAGGAGTCTGGTGGGTTACAATTCATGAGGTAGCAATAGTCAGATATGATTTAACAGATAAACAACCACTACCGTAACAGTTCTAAATGTTTATCTTTAGCCTTGTTTCCTTCAGCATTTCTAACACTTCAGAGAAGTCCTTTGCCTGAATCACATATGTTAAACAACTGGCATTAAAAAAACAAAAAAACAAAAAAACAAATGGAAATATAAGAGAAATTAAGCAGCGTGAAAAACTGTTTACTCAGGGAGATGAATGGGTTTCAGTTTGGTCATCACTGAGGAGAGTAGAAATGTTTTCTTCTTTGATCAACATAACATTTCAATACGCGGTACAAATATTTTGAAAATATTTTATATGATTCTAAGCTATTTACACCAAAAGCTTGATTGACTTATGTCTGACCAAATTTTGAATAACTGTTTAGATCAGGTGATAATATTAATTACATTGATTCTACTTGATTGTTTTTTACTGAATTTTTAAAATACACACTAGCCTATAACACATACAGTCCCCAAACTGGTAGCTAAATAATCAAATTTATAGTAACAAAGATTATCTTATTAATACTTAAAAAAAAAATGAACATTCACAGATAACCCTAACTAGTATCTAAGGAGTGTTCCTTTTTTTTTTTTTTTTAAACTTTTATTTTACTTTTAACTTTTACAGAGTTTTGTTGTTTATAGATATGTATGTTCCCAGATTAGTCATATGTATATCCCCCCCCATCCCACCCCTCCACACCATCACACAACACTCCTGCAGGATCCCCTTTTCTCACAGAGCAATGACTATAACTATTTTCTTCACATAGGATAGTACAGGTCTTCATGCTACTTCCTTTATACCTCCCACCCTCTGTTCATTCCCCACAATGTCCATATGTCCACTGTCTATGTCTGTTTCTCCATCACCTCACTGCATGTGTCATCATCACTAAGGAGTGTTCTTAAAATTAGTTATTAAAATTCAAATGTCCAAAAGGCAAAGGCTGAAAATGGCGCAGGAAGTGGAGCATAAGCTAAAGTCAGAGATGTGTTCCATCGAAAGGGCTCCTAAAAGCATGCTTGATGATTTACATGTGACTAAAGTCAGTGCACATATCCTGTGTTGTCATTTATCATGGTAGACTAAACCCTGCTTTTGAATTATTCCCAGACTTAGAAAACACAGATGCTTGAGGAAGATTCCTATAGTTTTCCAAAAACATGAAAATCCTCAGAAACCAAGTAAGAATTTTAGCTTGGTTTAAACATGATAATAACATCAAATGAAGACCTCTAGCTTATCGCTGACCTCTAGTCTTTTTACATTTCTGCTGACATTTCCAAAAAACAAGATTTCTACCATAAAATATATTTAAAATGAATTAAGGGAGATTTTGAAAATTGTCCTATTGTCCTTATGAAACCTATACTGTTGCTTCAGTTATAAAGTATTAATCTTGCTCACTTAGTTAATTATATATTTTTGAGAATATCTGTTAGATGCTATCTCTAATCCTTTTATAATTTTTCATAAATACTCATAGTCCTGTGTCAAGTAAAACAAAACGTAAAGTTACTTGAATTTTTAAAATAGATGAATGGATCGATAGATGGACAGAAGGGTGGGTAGGTGGATGGATGGATGGAGGAATGGATAGACAGACAGATAAATAGATATAGTGAGTTGATTTTGCCCAGCCTGGGAGGAAACTTAGGCATTTCTGAGGCAATCTTGGTATTTCTGAGAAAAGTCACTGAATAACCCTACCTTCGAGATGAGATGATGTCACAAGGGGGCCAAGATAGCTGAGGAATGAGGGGAAGATTTCACCAGCTCCCCAAGAGAATCACCAGAACTAATTAAGAAATTAAACACCACCAACAAAAACAGCCACTAGATGACAGAAGAACTCCCACCCTCCACACCATCACACAACACTCCTGCAGGATCCCCTTTTCTCACAGAGCAATGACTATAACTATTTTCTTCACATAGGATAGTACAGGTCTTCATGCTACTTCCTTTATACCTCCCACCCTCTGTTCATTCCCCACAATGTCCATATGTCCACTGTCTATGTCTGTTTCTCCATCACCTCACTGCATGTGTCATCATCACTAAGGAGTGTTCTTAAAATTAGTTATTAAAATTCAAATGTCCAAAAGGCAAAGGCTGAAAATGGCGCAGGAAGTGGAGCATAAGCTAAAGTCAGAGATGTGTTCCATCGAAAGGGCTCCTAAAAGCATGCTTGATGATTTACATGTGACTAAAGTCAGTGCACATATCCTGTGTTGTCATTTATCATGGTAGACTAAACCCTGCTTTTGAATTATTCCCAGACTTAGAAAACACAGATGCTTGAGGAAGATTCCTATAGTTTTCCAAAAACATGAAAATCCTCAGAAACCAAGTAAGAATTTTAGCTTGGTTTAAACATGATAATAACATCAAATGAAGACCTCTAGCTTATCGCTGACCTCTAGTCTTTTTACATTTCTGCTGACATTTCCAAAAAACAAGATTTCTACCATAAAATATATTTAAAATGAATTAAGGAGATTTTGAAAATTGTCCTATTGTCCTTATGAAACCTATACTGTTGCTTCAGTTATAAAGTATTAATCTTGCTCACTTAGTTAATTATATATTTTTGAGAATATCTGTTAGATGCTATCTCTAATCCTTTTATAATTTTTCATAAATACTCATAGTCCTGTGTCAAGTAAAACAAAACGTAAAGTTACTTGAATTTTTAAAATAGATGAATGGATCGATAGATGGACAGAAGGGTGGGTAGGTGGATGGATGGATGGAGGAATGGATAGACAGACAGATAAATAGATATAGTGAGTTGATTTTGCCCAGCCTGGGAGGAAACTTAGGCATTTCTGAGGCAATCTTGGTATTTCTGAGAAAAGTCACTGAATAACCCTACCTTCGAGATGAGATGATGTCACAAGGGGGCCAAGATAGCTGAGGAATGAGGGGAAGATTTCACCAGCTCCCCAAGAGAATCACCAGAACTAATTAAGAAATTAAACACCACCAACAAAACCAGCCACTAGATGACAGAAGAACTCCTTAGGTTTGAGAGGGTCGAAGAGTGAACAGCCAGAACTTTCCCGGAGCTCCTGTTCTTAGAACCCTCTATCCTAACCCCCATGCCAGACCGACAGAGAGCACTAGCAAGTGCCCTAAAAGGGGGCCGGAGCAGAGCGTCGGGGGAGAGAGGGCAGCGCTCAGTGCGAAAATTCCAAGAATCCGGCCAGATCGCGGGAGAAATTAAGACACTGGGAAGATAAGATACTGGAGCGGGGCCAGGAAGAACGCAATTAGGAATTCCCCAGGGGGAGCTGCCTAGGGACCTAGATAGAGCCGAACACGGAGTGCCCACCTAAAAATCGCGACGTTCCGCCTGTCACCTTGTAAGTTCAAACACTCGTAGTGGGCGGAGTGGGGGCGGGGGGGGGAGCTTGCTGAACAGAGAGGGGATGTCGCCCATAGACTGCTGACCAGGGACCGGGCTCGAACCAGTTGGGAAAAGAGCGTGCCTGCCTTTGGGACATGGACGCGTAACCAGTAGTGCGCCAGTGGCAGAGGAGCCTGTGCATCCTCATAGCTACAGAAGCAGCAGAGGAAGCCGGGAGAAGGGCAGGTATTCGAGGCTACTGGCAGGTGCGCGGTAGAGCCAGGGCGACCCACCTCCAACATGGGACTGCGCACGGTGCAGCCCCTCATCCGACGGACTAGGATCAGCCCGCCACAACGGCCAGCAACTGAGCTCACAATAAAGCCTTTGTTTTGCTGAAAACAAAAACAGAAACCATAGCAACCGGTGCTGTAAGAGAAAGACTACATCATCAAGACACCACCATCAAGAGAAAATTGGTTTCCACTAGGCAGATGAGAGAATAAAAACCGGGGACAGTATTTAGCTTTTTTCGTTTATTTGTTGTAGACGGCTTTGTTGATTCAATTGATTGGTCAGGCTTGGGTATTTTGGTTTTGGTTTTGTTTTGTTTTTTGTTTTTGTTTTTTTTTTGTCTCTTCTTATTAAGTTTTTCTTCCCTTTCTAATTTTTAATTTTTTTTTTTGATTTTTAACTTTTAAATTTTTTTTGTTAATTTTAATTCTTGGAAATTTCTAATTTTGTTTCCTCTTTGCCACTGCTTTCAACCTCTATGTTCTAAATGTAAAACTTTCTTTTATCTACCATATCCTCGAGATAAATATTTCCTTTCTTACTGTCTTCACTATTCTCTTCCAGCTGCACTAAACAATATCAAACAATAATCTTTGCTACCCAACTCTATAAAATCCTTCCAAGACGAATCTATTCCTTCTCATTACCCATACACTCTCCTCCTTCTCACCCTCAACACATGTCTTAGTTAAAAATTGCTTTCAATGAAATAGTCCAAGCCAGGACCTTACCCAGGATCTATTTTTCCAGGCACTATTTTAATTAATTCAAAGCTTAATGGGCAAGTATCGTCTTTGATTGTGTTGTTTGCCAGAAAAAGTCCCTATGCTTTATATCTGTAAGACCGGTCAGATGTGGTTATTGCTGTGTATGTATGTATATCTTATGACTATGTTAGAAAACATCTGCATGCTTTTATGACTGTCACCCACCAGGGACACGTCTCTTGCTCCTCAGATGCTAATATTTCAACTAATATCACGGAACACCATACCAAACCGCACATAGAGCCTACCCCCCCGACCAATCATCAAACCAAGGATCCTCGGAGTAGAAGCCCTGATTCCAAGACCCCACACTATCAAAGAACGTAGAACATTAGAGATTGTTCACCTGTAAACAAGACCTAACACCACCCAAGACACAAACCATTGAACCCTTCTAGAAGGACAGAAATCCAAAGGAAAGGAGAATTCAACCAAGAAACCTGGTAGGGAAAAAAACTCCGTACACACAGACACCCACAAAGAAACAAAAACTAACCTAATAATGAAAAAACAGAGAAACACTGCACAAATGAAGGACCAAGCTAGAGAAACACAGCTTCAAATGACAGAGGAGGAGACAGACAAACTATCTGAAAGAGAATTCAGAAAAGCTATACTAATGAGGATGCAAAACACCGAATACAGAATATTAGAGAAAATTGGTGCACTAAGAAAAGACATGCAGGAAATGGAAAATTAGCAAATAGAGACCACCAACTCAATTGCTGAACTCAAAAATACTATAGAAGGCCTCAACAGTAGAGTATCTGAGGCAGAAGATCAGATAAGTGAGCTGCAAGATACAATGTTTGAGGTAAATACTGAGGAACAGAACAAAGCCCAAAGAATTAAAAGAACTGAGGATAGCCTCAGAGATCTATGGGAAAATATCAAACGCAGCAACATTAGAATTATAGGAGTTCCAGAGGAAGAAGAGAGGAAGAAATGTTACGAAAAAAGTCTTGAAGAGGTTATAGTTGAAAACTTCCCCAGTTTGGGAAAGGAAATATTCAACCAAGTCCAAGAAACACAAAGAGATCCATACAGGAGAAACCCCAGAAGAAACACACCAAGGCACATTCTAATCAAACTAACACAGACTAAATATAAAGACAGAATACTAAGAGCAGGTAGGAGCAAACAACAAATAACATACGAAGGAAACCCCATACGTCTAACTGCGGATCTCTCAACAGAAAGCCTGCAGGCCAGAAGAGAATGGCAAGACACATTTAAACGGCTAAAAGAGAATAACCTCCAACCAAGAATTCTCTACCGAGCAAGAATCTTAACATATAAATTAGACAGAAAAAGTAAAAGAATTCTGTACTACCCCCGACCAGATCTTTTTCAAAACCAAAAAAGGAGCCTACCCCCCCGACCAATCATCAAACCAAGGATCCTCGGAGTAGAAGCCCTGATTCCAAGACCCCACACTATCAAAGAACGTAGAACATTAGAGATTGTTCACCTGTAAACAAGACCTAACACCACCCAAGACACAAACCATTGAACCCTTCTAGAAGGACAGAAATCCAAAGGAAAGGAGAATTCAACCAAGAAACCTGGTAGGGAAAAAAACTCCGTACACACAGACACCCACAAAGAAACAAAAACTAACCTAATAATGAAAAAACAGAGAAACACTGCACAAATGAAGGACCAAGCTAGAGAAACACAGCTTCAAATGACAGAGGAGGAGACAGACAAACTATCTGAAAGAGAATTCAGAAAAGCTATACTAATGAGGATGCAAAACACCGAATACAGAATATTAGAGAAAATTGGTGCACTAAGAAAAGACATGCAGGAAATGGAAAATTAGCAAATAGAGACCACCAACTCAATTGCTGAACTCAAAAATACTATAGAAGGCCTCAACAGTAGAGTATCTGAGGCAGAAGATCAGATAAGTGAGCTGCAAGATACAATGTTTGAGGTAAATACTGAGGAACAGAACAAAGCCCAAAGAATTAAAAGAACTGAGGATAGCCTCAGAGATCTATGGGAAAATATCAAACGCAGCAACATTAGAATTATAGGAGTTCCAGAGGAAGAAGAGAGGAAGAAATGTTACGAAAAAAGTCTTGAAGAGGTTATAGTTGAAAACTTCCCCAGTTTGGGAAAGGAAATATTCAACCAAGTCCAAGAAACACAAAGAGATCCATACAGGAGAAACCCCAGAAGAAACACACCAAGGCACATTCTAATCAAACTAACACAGACTAAATATAAAGACAGAATACTAAGAGCAGGTAGGAGCAAACAACAAATAACATACGAAGGAAACCCCATACGTCTAACTGCGGATCTCTCAACAGAAAGCCTGCAGGCCAGAAGAGAATGGCAAGACACATTTAAACGGCTAAAAGAGAATAACCTCCAACCAAGAATTCTCTACCGAGCAAGAATCTCATTCAGAATCGATGGTGAAGTCAAAAACTTCTCAGACAGACAAACAGTAAAAGAATTCTGTACCACAAAACCAGCCCTACAACAAGTGTTAAAGGGCCTGTTATAGTCAATAAAAACAAGAGTAGGAGAATCCTACAAATCAAACCCCAAACTTCTAAGAAGATGACAATAGGAACATTTGTATCAATAATTGCTTTGAATGTAAATGGACTAAATGCTCCAACCAAACGACACAGGATGGGTGAATGGATTCGGAAACAAGACCCATATATATGCTGTTTACAAGAGACCCACTTCAGACCTAGAGACACCCATAGACTGAAAGTGAGAGGCTGGAAAAAGATATTCCATGCAAATGGAAATCAAAAGAAAGCTGGAGTAGCAATCCTCATACCAGACAAAATAGATTATAAATTAAGGAGATTCTAAGACACATGGCGGGTCACTACATCATGATTAAGGGATCCACCCAAGAGGAAGACATAACAGTCATGAATATCCATGCACCCAACACAAGGGCACCTCAATACAGAAGACAGATACTTTCAGACATAAAAGAAGAAATAATCAATAACACAGTAAGAATAGGAGACTTTAACACTCCTCTCAAACCACTTGATAGATCATTCAAACAGAAAATTAATAAAGAAACACAAGCCTTAAATGCCACACTAGAAAAGGGACCTCATCGATATCTTTAAGACGCTCCATCCAAAAGCAGAAGAATACACTTTCTTCTCAAGTGCTCACGGACCGTCTTGAAGAGGTTATAGTTGAAAACTTCCCCAGTTTGGGAAAGGAAATATTCAACCAAGTCCAAGAAACACAAAGAGATCCATACAGGAGAAACCCCAGAAGAAACACACCAAGGCACATTCTAATCAAACTAACACAGACTAAATATAAAGACAGAATACTAAGAGCAGGTAGTAGCAAACAACAAATAACATACGAAGGAAACCCCATACGTCTAACTGCGGATCTCTCAACAGAAAGCCTGCAGGCCAGAAGAGAATGGCAAGACACATTTAAACGGCTAAAAGAGAATAACCTCCAACCAAGAATTCTCTACCGAGCAAGAATCTCATTCAGAATCGATGGTGAAGTCAAAAACTTCTCAGACAGACAAACAGTAAAAGAATTCTGTACCACAAAACCAGCCCTACAACAAGTGTTAAAGGGCCTGTTATAGTCAATAAAAACAAGAGTAGGAGAATCCTACAAATCAAACCCCAAACTTCTAAGAAGATGACAATAGGAACATTTGTATCAATAATTGCTTTGAATGTAAATGGACTAAATGCTCCAACCAAACGACACAGGATGGGTGAATGGATTCGGAAACAAGACCCATATATATGCTGTTTACAAGAGACCCACTTCAGACCTAGAGACACCCATAGACTGAAAGTGAGAGGCTGGAAAAAGATATTCCATGCAAATGGAAATCAAAAGAAAGCTGGAGTAGCAATCCTCATACCAGACAAAATAGATTATAAATTAAGGAGATTCTAAGACACATGGCGGGTCACTACATCATGATTAAGGGATCCACCCAAGAGGAAGACATAACAGTCATGAATATCCATGCACCCAACACAAGGGCACCTCAATACAGAAGACAGATACTTTCAGACATAAAAGAAGAAATAATCAATAACACAGTAAGAATAGGAGACTTTAACACTCCTCTCAAACCACTTGATAGATCATTCAAACAGAAAATTAATAAAGAAACACAAGCCTTAAATGCCACACTAGAAAAGGGACCTCATCGATATCTTTAAGACGCTCCATCCAAAAGCAGAAGAATACACTTTCTTCTCAAGTGCTCACGGACCATTCTCCAGGACAGACCACATCTTGGGCCACAAATATAACCTTAGTCAATTCAAGAAAACTGAAATTATATCAACCATCTTCTCGGACCACAATGCAATGAGACTAGAGATCAACTACAGAAAAAAAAAAAAAAAAACCTGAAAACACAAACACATGGAGATTGGACAACACATACCTAAAAAACCAACTGATTACTGAGGAAATCAAAGGAGAAATTAAAAAATTCCTAGAAGTAAATGACAATGAACACACGACCGTGCAAAACTTAAGGGATACTGCAAAAGCAGTTCTAAGAGGGAACTTTATAGCAATACAATCCCACCTCAAGAAACTAGGAAAATCTCAAACAGACAACCTAACCCTCCGCTTAAAATAATTGGAGAAAGAAGAACAGAAACACCCCAAAGCCAGCAGCAGAAGAGAAATTATAAAGACCAGAGCAGAAAGAAATGAGAAAGAAATGATAGTACAGATAAATAAAACAAAGAGCTGGTTCTATGAAAAGGTAAACAAAATTGACAAGCCACTGGCCAGACTCATCATGATAAAGAGAGAGAAGAACCAGATCAATGAAATCAAAACGAAAAGGAGAGATTACAACAGAGAATGCAGAAATCCAAAGTATTCTAAGAGACTAGTATGAACTACTCTATGGCAACCAACTGGACAACCTGGAAGAAATGTACAGTTTCTTAGAGAAGACTCCCAAGACTGGGGAATTTCTCCAGACGAAGTAGCAATCCTCATACCAGACAAAATAGATTATAAATTAAGGAGATTCTAAGACACATGGCGGGTCACTACATCATGATTAAGGGATCCACCCAAGAGGAAGACATAACAGTCATGAATATCCATGCACCCAACACAAGGGCACCTCAATACAGAAGACAGATACTTTCAGACATAAAAGAAGAAATAATCAATAACACAGTAAGAATAGGAGACTTTAACACTCCTCTCAAACCACTTGATAGATCATTCAAACAGAAAATTAATAAAGAAACACAAGCCTTAAATGCCACACTAGAAAAGGGACCTCATCGATATCTTTAAGACGCTCCATCCAAAAGCAGAAGAATACACTTTCTTCTCAAGTGCTCACGGACCATTCTCCAGGACAGACCACATCTTGGGCCACAAATATAACCTTAGTCAATTCAAGAAAACTGAAATTATATCAACCATCTTCTCGGACCACAATGCAATGAGACTAGAGATCAACTACAGAAAAAAAAAAAAAAAAACCTGAAAACACAAACACATGGAGATTGGACAACACATACCTAAAAAACCAACTGATTACTGAGGAAATCAAAGGAGAAATTAAAAAATTCCTAGAAGTAAATGACAATGAACACACGACCGTGCAAAACTTAAGGGATACTGCAAAAGCAGTTCTAAGAGGGAACTTTATAGCAATACAATCCCACCTCAAGAAACTAGGAAAATCTCAAACAGACAACCTAACCCTCCGCTTAAAATAATTGGAGAAAGAAGAACAGAAACACCCCAAAGCCAGCAGCAGAAGAGAAATTATAAAGACCAGAGCAGAAAGAAATGAGAAAGAAATGATAGTACAGATAAATAAAACAAAGAGCTGGTTCTATGAAAAGGTAAACAAAATTGACAAGCCACTGGCCAGACTCATCATGAGAAAGAGAGAGAAGAACCAGATCAATGAAATCAAAACGAAAAGGAGAGATTACAACAGAGAATGCAGAAATCCAAAGTATTCTAAGAGACTAGTATGAACTACTCTATGGCAACCAACTGGACAACCTGGAAGAAATGTACAGTTTCTTAGAGAAGATTAATCTCCCAAGACTGAGCCAGGAAGAAACAGAAACTTTGAACAACCCAATCACAAGCTCAGAAATCGAATTTGTGAGAAAAACAATCAAACAATACTGTCTTGATGACTGTTGCTTTGTAGTAGAGTCTGAAGTTAGGGTGGCTGATTCCTCCAGCTCCGTTTTTCTTCTCAGGATTGCTTTGGCTAGTCGAGGTCTTTTGTGTTTCCATATGAACTGTGTGATTCTTTGGTCTAGTTCTGTGAAGAATATCATTGGTAGTTTGATAGGTATTGCATTGAATCTGTACATGACATTTGGTAGTATGGTCATTTTTACAATATTGATTCTTCCGAGCCAGGAACATGGAATATCTCTCCATCTGTTTAAGTCTTCTTTTATGTCTCTCATGAGTGTTTTATAATTTTCTGTGTACAATTGTTTTGTTTCTTTGGGGTAGGTTTATTCCTAGGTATTTGATTCTTTTGGTTGCAGTGGTGAAGGGGATTGCCTCTTTGATTTTGTTTTCTGATTTTTCATTGTTTGTGTATAGGAATGCCAGTGATTTCTGAGTGTTGACTTTGTATCCTGCGACTTTGCTGAATTCGTGGATGAGCTCTAGTAGCTTTGTAATAGAGTCTTTGGGATTTTCAATGTATAATATCATGTTTTCTGCAAAAAGAGAGAGCTAGACTTCTTCCTTTCCAATCTGGATTACTTTGATTTCTTTCTCTTCTCTTATTGCCATTGCTAGGACTTCCAGGACTATGTTGGATAGTAGTGGTAAAAGTGGACACCCCTGTCTTGTTCCTGATCTTAGAGGGAATACTTCCAGTTTTTTACCGTTAAGGATAATGTTCGCTGTGGGCTTCTCATATATGGCTTTCACTGTGTTGAGATAGGTTCCTTCTCTGCCCATTTTCTGAAGAGTTTTTATCATAAATGGGTATCGTACATTGTTGAAGGGTTTTTCTGCATCTATTGAAATGATCATGTGATTTCTGTCTCTCAGTTTGTTGATATGGTGTATCACATAGATTGATTTGCGGATGTTGAAGAATCCTTGCATGCCTGGGATGAACCTGACTTGATCATGATGTATGAGTTTTTTGATGTGTTGCTGAATTCTGTTTGCTAGGATTTTGTTGAGGATCTTGGCATCTAAGTTCATCTGAGAAATTGGTCTGTAATTTTCCTTTTTTGTGTTGTCTTTGCCTGGTTTGGGTATCAGGGTGATGGTGGCCTCGTAGAATGTGTTTGGAAGTTCTCCATCCAGTGTAATTTTTTGAAAGAGTTTCAGAAGGACAGGCATTAGCTCTTCTTTAAATGTTTGGTAGAATTCACTTCGGAAACCATCTGGCCCTGGACTTTTATTTTGGGGTAGATTTTTAATCACAGATTCGATTTCTGAGCTTGTGATTGGGTTGTTCAAAGTTTCTGTTTCTTCCTGGCTCAGTCTTGGGAGATTAATCTTCTCTAAGAAACGGTCCATTTCTTCCAGGCTGTCCAGTTGGTTGCCATAGAGGTGCTCATAATAGTCCTTTAGAATCCTTTGGATGTCGGCTATATCTGTTGGAATCTCTCCTTTTTCATTTTTGATTTTCGTGATCTGGTTCTTCTCTTTTCTTGATGAGTCTGGCCAGTGGCGTGTCAATTTTGTTTACCTTTTCAAAGAACCAGCTTTTTGTTTTATTTATCTTTACTATTGTTTCTTTTGTTTCTTTCTCATTTATTTCTGCTCTGATCTTTATGATTTCTCTTCTGCTGCTGGCTTTGGGGTGTTTTTGTTCTTCTTTCTCCAATTATTTTAAGCGGAGGGTTAGGTTGTCTGTTTGAGATTTTCCTAGTTTCTTGAGGTGGGATTGTATTGCTATAAAGTTCCCTCTTAGAACTGCTTTTGCGGTATCCCATAGGTTTTGCACTGTCGTGTGTTCATTGTCATTTACTTCTAGGAATTGATGTAGTTCTCTTTTGATTTGCTTGGTAATCAGTTGTTTTTTTAGGTATGTGTTGTCCAATCTCCATGTGTTTTTAGCGCCTTTTTTCCTGTAGTTGATCTCTAGTCTCACTGCATTGTGGTCCGAGAAGATGGTTGATATAATTTCAGTTTTCTTGAATTGACTGAGGTTAGATTTGTGGCCCAAGATGTGGTCTGTCTTGGAGAATGTTCCATGAGCACTTCAGAAGAAAGTATATTCTCCTGCTTTTGGATGGAATGTCTTAAAGATATCCATGATGTCCATGTTTGCTAGGATTTTGTTGAGGATCTTGGCATCTAAGTTCATCTGAGAAATTGGTCTGTAATTTTCCTTTTTTGTGTTGTCTTTGCCTGGTTTGGGTATCAGGGTGATGGTGGCCTCGTAGAATGTGTTTGGAAGTTCTCCATCCAGTGTAATTTTTTGAAAGAGTTTCAGAAGGACAGGCATTAGCTCTTCTTTAAATGTTTGGTAGAATTCACTTCGGAAACCATCTGGCCCTGGACTTTTATTTTGGGGTAGATTTTTAATCACAGATTCGATTTCTGAGCTTGTGATTGGGTTGTTCAAAGTTTCTGTTTCTTCCTGGCTCAGTCTTGGGAGATTAATCTTCTCTAAGAAACGGTCCATTTCTTCCAGGCTGTCCAGTTGGTTGCCATAGAGGTGCTCATAATAGTCCTTTAGAATCCTTTGGATGTCGGCTATATCTGTTGGAATCTCTCCTTTTTCATTTTTGATTTTCGTGATCTGGTTCTTCTCTTTTTCTTGATGAGTCTGGCCAGTGGCGTGTCAATTTTGTTTACCTTTTCAAAGAACCAGCTTTTTGTTTTATTTATCTTTACTATTGTTTCTTTTGTTTCTTTCTCATTTATTTCTGCTCTGATCTTTATGATTTCTCTTCTGCTGCTGGCTTTGGGGTGTTTTTGTTCTTCTTTCTCCAATTATTTTAAGCGGAGGGTTAGGTTGTCTGTTTGAGATTTTCCTAGTTTCTTGAGGTGGGATTGTATTGCTATAAAGTTCCCTCTTAGAACTGCTTTTGCGGTATCCCATAGGTTTTGCACTGTCGTGTGTTCATTGTCATTTACTTCTAGGAATTGATGTAGTTCTCTTTTGATTTGCTTGGTAATCAGTTGTTTTTTTAGGTATGTGTTGTCCAATCTCCATGTGTTTTTAGCGCCTTTTTTCCTGTAGTTGATCTCTAGTCTCACTGCATTGTGGTCCGAGAAGATGGTTGATATAATTTCAGTTTTCTTGAATTGACTGAGGTTAGATTTGTGGCCCAAGATGTGGTCTGTCTTGGAGAATGTTCCATGAGCACTTCAGAAGAAAGTATATTCTCCTGCTTTTGGATGGAATGTCTTAAAGATATCCATGATGTCCATCTCTTCTAATGTGGCATTTAAGGCTTGTGTTTCTTTATTAATTTTCTGTTTGGATGATCTATCCATTGGTGTGAGAGGAGTGTTAACATCTCCTATGATGATTGTGTTAGTGTCGATGTCTTCTTTTATGTCTGAAACTATTTGTCTTATGTATTGGGATGCTCCTGTGTTGGGTGCATAGATATTTATGACTGGTATGTCTTCCTCTTGGATAGATCCCTTAATCACGATGTCGTGTCCCGCCTTGTCTCTTCTAATCTTCTTTATTTTGAAGTCTATTTTGTCTGGTATGAGGATTGCTACTCCAGCTTTCTTTTGATTTCCATTTGCATGGAATATCTTTTTCCAGCCTCTCACTTTCAGTCTATGAATGTTCCTAGGTGTGAAGTGGGTCTCTTTGTAAACAGCATATATATGAGTCACGTTTTTGGATCCATTCAGCCAGCCTGTGTCGTTTGGTTGGAACATTTAATCCACTTACATTTAAAGTAATTATTGATACAAATGATCCTATTGTCATCTTCTTAGATGTTATGATGACTTTGTTTTGTGGATCTTCTTCTCTTATACTTGTTGTCTATAGAAGTCCCTTTAACACTTGTTGTAAGGCTGGTTTTGTGTGACTAAATTCTTTTAATTTTTGCTTGTCTGTAAAGCTTTTGATTTCTCCATCAATTTTGAAGGAGATCCTTGCAGGGTAGAGGATTTTTGGTTGCCAATTATTCTCTTTTAGCTGTTTAAATGTGTCCTGCCATTCCCTTCTGGCCTGCAAAGTTTATGTGGAAAGATCAGCTGTTAAACATATAGGCTTTCTCTTGTATGTCACTAGTTGCTTTTCCCTTGCTGCTTTGAGAATTCTGTGTTTTTAGCGCCTTTTTTCCTGTAGTTGATCTCTAGTCTCACTGCATTGTGGTCCGAGAAGATGGTTGATATAATTTCAGTTTTCTTGAATTGACTGAGGTTAGATTTGTGGCCCAAGATGTGGTCTGTCTTGGAGAATGTTCCATGAGCACTTCAGAAGAAAGTATATTCTCCTGCTTTTGGATGGAATGTCTTAAAGATATCCATGATGTCCATCTCTTCTAATGTGGCATTTAAGGCTTGTGTTTCTTTATTAATTTTCTGTTTGGATGATCTATCCATTGGTGTGAGAGGAGTGTTAACATCTCCTATGATGATTGTGTTAGTGTCGATGTCTTCTTTTATGTCTGAAACTATTTGTCTTATGTATTGGGATGCTCCTGTGTTGGGTGCATAGATATTTATGACTGGTATGTCTTCCTCTTGGATAGATCCCTTAATCACGATGTCGTGTCCCGCCTTGTCTCTTCTAATCTTCTTTATTTTGAAGTCTATTTTGTCTGGTATGAGGATTGCTACTCCAGCTTTCTTTTGATTTCCATTTGCATGGAATATCTTTTTCCAGCCTCTCACTTTCAGTCTATGAATGTTCCTAGGTGTGAAGTGGGTCTCTTTGTAAACAGCATATATATGAGTCACGTTTTTGGATCCATTCAGCCAGCCTGTGTCGTTTGGTTGGAACATTTAATCCACTTACATTTAAAGTAATTATTGATACAAATGATCCTATTGTCATCTTCTTAGATGTTATGATGACTTTGTTTTGTGGATCTTCTTCTCTTATACTTGTTGTCTATAGAAGTCCCTTTAACACTTGTTGTAAGGCTGGTTTTGTGTGACTAAATTCTTTTAATTTTTGCTTGTCTGTAAAGCTTTTGATTTCTCCATCAATTTTGAAGGAGATCCTTGCAGGGTAGAGGATTTTTGGTTGCCAATTATTCTCTTTTAGCTGTTTAAATGTGTCCTGCCATTCCCTTCTGGCCTGCAAAGTTTATGTGGAAAGATCAGCTGTTAAACATATAGGCTTTCTCTTGTATGTCACTAGTTGCTTTTCCCTTGCTGCTTTGAGAATTCTGTGTTTGTGTTTAATTTGTGTTAGCCTCATTAATATGGTCTCAGTGTATTTCTTTTCGGGTTGATCCTGTATGGTACTCATTGTGCTTCTTGGACTTGATTGACAATTTCTTATCTCACGTTGGGGAAATTTTCAACTAGAATTTGTTCAAAAATTTTCTCATAGCCTTTCTTTTTTTCTTCTTCCTCTGGAACCCCTGTAATTTGAATATTGGTGTGTTTGATATTGTCCCAGAGGTCTCTGAGGCTATCCTCTGCTCTTTACATTCTTTGAACTAGATTCTGTTTTTCAGCAGTTACTTCCACCATTCTATTTTCCAGCTCATGTATCCGGTCTTCTGTTCAGATACTCTGCTCTTGATTCCTTCTACAGTGTTTTTCAGTTCAGCAATTGAGTTGTTTGTCTCTGTTACTTTTTTGATAAGTTCTTGTATATCTTTATTCAGTATGTTAGTTGTGTCTTGCAATTTCTCTAACATTCTGTTTTCAGTGTCTTTGATCATCTTTACTATCATTCTTCTGAAATCACTTTCAGAAAGTTTGTCCAAATCCTCTTCATTGATTTGTGTGTTTGTAGATTGTTCCTTCACTTATGTGGTATTTCTCTGCCATTTCATTTTTATTATTAATTTTTTAAACTGACTCTGTTTGGGATTTCCTTTTCCCAGACTTTGAGTTACATCTGTCTGTGTTTGTTGTTTTGATGGGGCTTCGTATTCTGGGTGATTCTGGTGGTTGGTTTATGTCAGGACTTGCATACAAGTGTTTGCCTTTGTTGGCGTTCTCACTTGTATAGTGCTCTTTAGTGTTAGGCGTTCTCTAGTATTGTAGAGTTTTGGAGTCAGTGCTCCCTCCCTAAGGCCCCGGGGCTTGTTGCCTGACCAGGGAATGAAGATTTCACGGCTGGTTTGTTATGGCATTAAATGATATTAAAACATATATACACGAATGAGAAACAGAAGGGATACCTTTGACAAATGGCAATTAAGATATTATGTAAATACTATCTAGCATATTGAATTATACACATAAACATATACAGCTGTAACATAACCCAAGAATTCCAACCAAAAATACAGTATAATACGTTAGCACAGCGAATAGAGAAAACCAAAAATGATATCCGCCAGTTAATAACCAAACTAAGCAGAGCACCAATTGGAGAATAATGTTAGAGCAGGGTCCCCGTTGGGGAGAAGGCAATAAGGACAGAACAGACTAAGAAATATGGTGAGGAAAGGGAAAAAGAGAAAGGGAGGATAGAAGAGAAATATAGAATAATACTGCCAATTTAAATATAGGGAGATAAATATTTGTATGTATTAGAATTTAGTGCTATAGGAAAGAGGCATCAGAGAAAGCAAAGACTTATAGAGGAAGTAGTAGTACAAATAAAAAAAAAATTTGTAAATTAAAACAGAGACAAGTATATAAAAAAATATAGAAAAACAAAGAAAAAACAATAAAAACAAACAAAGCCCCCCAAAGAACCTTAATAGGCAATGTGGAACCAGAAGTTTGTACCAAAATAAAATGTGTTGTTTAAAAGGAAAAAAGGAAAAAAATAGGAAAAAGAAAAAAAATTATGTAAACTTAAATATATTGAGTCTTACTGATAAGATTAGTGACTTAAATAGAGTTCAATGGAGGACATAAACACACCCACACTCACACACCCCAAAAAAAAAAAACCAAAAAAAAAAAAACTGGGGTGGGCACTGAGGGGGTTTGGAAAAAAGAAAAAAACAATTGAACACAAAACAAACAAAAAGGAATAAAAAAGAATAAGAAATAAAATGAAATTTTAAAAATCCAGCAGTAAGTCCAGCTTCAGACAAAACGTGAAAATAGTGTTTATGTTCTTCTGTCTTTTGCTTACTATTCAGGAATTATCAGTCTTTTTCTTGCCTCTGGCAGTGGTTGGATCTGAAGACCTCTTTGACTGCTTGTTTATTTCGGCCTATTCCAGAACTAAAAGATCCGCCCAGAAGTTTCTTAATGCTTAATCCAAATCCCTTTTCTTGCTGGGTGGAGCTAAGTTCCCGCCCTGTAGTTTGACCAGCAGCCAAACTACAATAGGGAAAATGGCGTCTCTCTCACAAAGGATTTATTCCCACACTCTCTATGGGAACCACTTCCGCAGTGACCCTGACTCTGCTGCAAGCCCCCGTTGACCCCCGCCACCGCGGGAAACGTCAGTTTACTCAGAGGTGAATCTGGCTCAGTCTCATGCCGGATCGCTATTCCCCTCTCCCAGATCACGGTGCGCACAGAGTTTCCAATCCTCCTTGGTGGCTCTATGATCTGGTTAATGGTAACCTCCTTTAAAGGGAACTGAGTGGCATCCTTCTGAGGACTGCTCAAGGGCACTTCTAGCTCAAGTGGGCACTTGGGCCCTCCAAAGCAGGTCTGGCTCTGTCCCTTGTGGGAGTTACTGTTCCTTTCCTGGGTCTTGGTCTGCAACAGGCTTTGCACCTTTGGCCCACCTGGCCTCTTTGGCGGGTATGAGGTTTGACTTTTAAAAGCGCGATTGCACCCTTCCTACTGTCTTCTTGCGACTTCTTCTCTGTTCTTCGATATGTGGTATCTTTCTGTGATCAGATACAACCTCCTCCTGTCGATGGTTTTTCAGGAACTCGTTGCAATTCAGGCGATTTTGCAGGAGAGACGAGTGCATGTCCTTCTACGCCACCATCTTAGCCAGTATTATTATTTTGATTTGTACAGCAAAACTACTGAGTATAATCTCTTACCTTTCTATTTTATATTCCTAAAACATAGTGTAGGGTCTCAAAGATACAAAAATCCATAGTATTAAGAATGTAACAGAGGCTTCCCTGGTGGTCCAATGGGTAAGGACACCGCCTTGCAGTGGAAGGGGTATGTATCGGTTCTATCCCTGGCCTGGGAAGATGCCACGTGCCATGGAGCAGCTGGACCAATGTGTCCAATTACTGAGTCGGAGCTCTGGAGTGCATGCGCCCAGAGACGGTGCTCTGCCACAACCGAGGCTACAGTGATGGGAGGCCCAAAAGGGGCCAAAGAACAAAGATGGATAAAAATAGATAAATGAAAGACCAATAAAAGTGGCCTGTCTGCCCCCCTACCTCCCCAACCTGCCCCCCGCCAAAAAAAAAAAAATAAAAATAAATAATAATAATAAAAGAATGTAACAGATTTTTATTTTTCACATATAAATATTCACAGTAACAAACTAATTTAGTCATATGTGTGTCATATGGTAGCATTATCCATACATATATTTATTAAAGTGAATATAATTAACTTCAAATGAATATAATTTAGAGAGTATGCATATACATATGAATTAGATAACTTCACAATGCATACTAAAACCATCTTATTTAATAAATTGTATAAACACTTCAGTTATCTTAAAACTTGTTTAAAATTAATACATTTATAGCCTCTAAGTTATAAAATGGAATGAAATGCAGAATATGATGTTAATGTCTGGAAGGGCTGACTTCAAATTGAAAGTGGTTAGACAGTTTTTTTGTGTCTTTATAGGACACTTATAAGTCACATTTAATGAGACTTGGGATGCCACCTGTTTCTTCAAATGAAAAAATCATGATTAACCAGAAAAAAAAAGGGAAAGGTATATACCTATGTCATGACTATGATTTGGTCCCTTTATTAATATTTGGACTTCTCTTTCTTCCTGACTCACTCTTTCATCTTGCCAACTTCTCCTCTTGGTAATGGTACTCAGGGCCAGCGGGAGCCCTTTAAGTGTCAAGTTATTGCAGTGTGTATCACTGGTTAGAGATGGTGCAATAGCATCTGTGTCTTCTCAAAAAGGGCAGGAAGCTTGATTTTTTTTTTTTTTAATTTTTTCAAATTTAGGCCAACATCAAACTTTTGAAGAGAGTTTTTATTTCAGGGAAAGTAAATTATAACCATACTTTATAAAACCCCAATAATGTTAATATTTCTATAAATAATAAAATGCAGGTTTCTAAGGAGGCCATGATTGCTGCAAATTTGACTGAGGTATAGCCATCATTCTACTGCAATAAAAGACTTCAGTAGCATTGATAAAGTCACTTTTCTAATGGTGCATACCTTAATATTTCCTACTATTCCTGGACTTATGCTCCACTGGCATTTTAAAAATATTCTGTTTCTGAGTTACTTGACTTTTTCCCCTAACGATATTAGATATTACTTCAGCAGGCATAAAAGAACAACAGAATTTGTTATTGTTCTTCAGTGACTTGGAACAAATTAATGAGGAAGAATAAATATTAGAACAACAGCCAATATATTATGTATCATTTCTGGTTTGCTGAAGGCAAAAATTGGTTAAATACAAGACAAAACTAGGAAAATGTCGGCTTTATAAAGTGATTAATGAGAATAATGTGTCAGCAAAATTCAACATAAGCATTCTCTTAATTAACCATTCATAGATTCTATATTATAGACAATTGAAATTGATTTTTCTGATTTTCTAACAACTTGTTTAAAATTAATACATTTATAGCCTCTAAGTTATAAAATGGAATGAAATGCAGAATATGATGTTAATGTCTGGAAGGGCTGACTTCAAATTGAAAGTGGTTAGACAGTTTTTTTGTGTCTTTATAGGACACTTATAAGTCACATTTAATGAGACTTGGGATGCCACCTGTTTCTTCAAATGAAAAAATCATGATTAACCAGAAAAAAAAAGGGAAAGGTATATACCTATGTCATGACTATGATTTGGTCCCTTTATTAATATTTGGACTTCTCTTTCTTCCTGACTCACTCTTTCATCTTGCCAACTTCTCCTCTTGGTAATGGTACTCAGGGCCAGCGGGAGCCCTTTAAGTGTCAAGTTATTGCAGTGTGTATCACTGGTTAGAGATGGTGCAATAGCATCTGTGTCTTCTCAAAAAGGGCAGGAAGCTTGATTTTTTTTTTTTTTAATTTTTTCAAATTTAGGCCAACATCAAACTTTTGAAGAGAGTTTTTATTTCAGGGAAAAGTAAATTATAACCATACTTTATAAAACCCCAATAATGTTAATATTTCTATAAATAATAAAATGCAGGTTTCTAAGGAGGCCATGATTGCTGCAAATTTGACTGAGGTATAGCCATCATTCTACTGCAATAAAAGACTTCAGTAGCATTGATAAAGTCACTTTTCTAATGGTGCATACCTTAATATTTCCTACTATTCCTGGACTTATGCTCCACTGGCATTTTAAAAATATTCTGTTTCTGAGTTACTTGACTTTTTTTCCCCTAACGAGACTAGATATTACTTCAGCAGGCATAAAAGAACAACAGAATTTGTTATTGTTCTTCAGTGACTTGGAACAAATTAATGAGGAAGAATAAATATTAGAACAACAGCCAATATATTATGTATCATTTCTGGTTTGCTGAAGGCAAAAATTGGTTAAATACAAGACAAAACTAGGAAAATGTCGGCTTTATAAAGTGATTAATGAGAATAATGTGTCAGCAAAATTCAACATAAGCATTCTCTTAATTAACCATTCATAGATTCTATATTATAGACAATTGAAATTGATTTTTCTGATTTTCTAACAACTGAAATCAAGAAACCTTCATTTTCCTTTTTTTGCTCTTTATTTAGTGATTTTCTACTAGGTAGAGCTATAAACTTAGATTTTATCTGGCTGGAAATTGCAATATATATCAAGATTAGTACACATTTTAAAGTCTAATATTACTGTGTTTACTTTTTCTCCTGTTTAAAGAGGTATATTTCACATAAAAGTCACTCTTGTAAAGGCTTCAGTATACTCACAAAGTTGTACAAATATCACTACTAATACCGAAAAAATTTTATCACCCCCTCAATATTCTGTACTCAGTAACTCTCCACTCTTCTTTTTTTGGGGAGGAGGGGGGTGGGCGGGCCACTTCTATTCACCTTTCATTTACCTACTTTCATCTATCTTTGTTCTTTGGCCCATGTGGGCCCCCCATTGCAGTGGCCTCTGTTGTCGCAGAGCACCGTCTCTGGGCGCATGTGCTCCAGAGCTCCGTCTAGGCAACTGGACACATTGGTCCAGCCTCTCTGCGGCACATGGGATCTTCCCAGGCCAGGGATCAAACTGGCGCCCCTTGCACTGCAAGGCGGTTTCTTTATCCACTGGACCACCAGGGAAGCTCTAACTCTCCACTTTTGCCTTCAAGACACATTCCTGCCCCAGCTCCTAGAAACTACTAATCGACTTTCTAACTACTGACTTTACTTAGGAATTTAAAAATGCATATTATTCGATATTAGTGCTTATAGTCTAATTTTGTGGTCATACTGTCGTCTGTTTATCACTTTGAAAGTTATTCAACAGCAATTTTATGGTCATTTGACTCATGGAAACATTTCAAAAGCAGAGTCTAAATAATCTTAGGATCAGATTCATCTCAGTTTATGTTAGTCACTCAGTCATGTCCAACTCTGCAATCCCACTGTAGTTCACTGGGCTCCTCTGTCCTGAAACTCTCCAGGCAAGAATACTGGAAAGGGTAGTCATTCTACTGGAAAGGGTAGCCATTCTCTTCTCCAGGAGATCTTCTCAACCAGGGATTGAACCTGGGTCACTCGCATGGCAGGCAAATTCTTTACCATCTGAGCCAGCAGGTAAGTTCATAAGAGCTGAATTTTAGTGGTGGAGTTACTAAACATTCCAGTGGAAAATGAATAAAAGATGGTCAGAATCTAATCCTTCCACTACAGCCCTATGGAGGAAAAGTATGTTTGACTAGCTAGAGACCTTAGGAGTGCACATAGAACAGTGAGTCTGTGGTCTTGTGTCAATCCAACACAATTTTTATTTCGACATTGGATACTAATATGCTGACAGAGCAACAGAATAGGTACATCAGAAGATCTGAAATGGCTAAAATGGTCAATAGTTATGACACTGAATTTCATGGGTGAGTTTTACACTATCAAGTTTTTACATACCCAGAAACAAAAGCAGATAAGACCAAAAATGTTGCAGGATACACAAAAGATAAGTATTTAAAGGGGTTGAAGAAAAAGACAAAAAGAGGATTGAATTGCTGAACCATGGTTCTAGAATGGGTATGGAGAAAGTACAAAGTTAGGTATTTGTTGATAACTAATTGAAAATAGTAAGACCAGAGGTCTGATTCTCTTTACTGTATATAAATTTGCATGTAATGGAAATAAAGGAAAGATCATTTTTATAGTTATACAGATGACACACAGTGATATGCTAGTTTCTGTTGTTGTTTTTTCTAATTTTGGCCTCTTTTATTGGTCCTTCATTTATTTATTTTCATCCATCTTAATTCTTTGCCCTGTGTGTGCCTCCCATTGCAGTGGCCTCTCTCATTGCAGAGCACCGGCTCTGGGCACATGTGCTCCAGAGTGCTGGCTCATAACTGGACACACCAGTCCACCTGCTCCGTGGCATGTGAAATCTTCCCATGCCAGGGATCGAACCGGTGCCCCTTGCACTGCAAGGCGGACTCTTTACCCACTGGACCACCAGGGAAGCACTCTTAGATTTTTAAATATGCATTCAGTTGGGTTTAAGGCTTGTCTACAACTGAGCTGAAGTGAGATCAAGTGAACTCCTTAAGAATTCAAGGCAAGTTCAGTTTGATATAAAAATAATTATTCAAATCTTGGAAATAACAAGAAGGAGATTATTGAGTGCTTTTTCATGACATCTAAGCTTAAGTTTTTAATTGTCTGAACCATGCAAGAACAGAGATTAATTCAGGGGTTTTAGATAACTGGTGAGATAAATTCTACCCAGTGGGAGAGGTAACCTGAAAGACTGATGCATAGCATATGACTCTTTCAGACAGTAACCAATTTTGTATCTAATCTAGAGTTTTAACATTTCTTTTTTAAAATAATGCCTATATATGCATAACTTCTCTAATGCCATTTGGAACAAATGTAACATCTTATTATTTTCAGTCATTAATTAATTAGTAAAATAAAATATCTTATATCATAATATATTTTTCTTAAAATCATTATTTCACCTCCTAAAATTAGCAATATTAGAGGGTCCAGCATGATTATCCTTGTGGTTGCTCCTGGTGGGAAGCCATGTAAATTATGTTAGAAAAATGTATCCAGTAGACTATTTAAGGCCTGTCCTAACTTGGTTACCAGAATGAAACTAATATTACTAATAGGACTTTAGATTTTCTGCCCCAGCAGTTTATTTTTCCTATTGATATTGTGTTGTTCTATTTTCTTGTTTACATGCAGCAGAAATGTTATTCCTTATGGATGGCAATGATGACACACATTGATATGCTAGTTTCTGTTGTTGTTTTTTCTAATTTTGGCCTCTTTTATTGGTCCTTCATTTATTTATTTTCATCCATCTTAATTCTTTGCCCTGTGTGTGCCTCCCATTGCAGTGGCCTCTCTCATTGCAGAGCACCGGCTCTGGGCACATGTGCTCCAGAGTGCTGGCTCATAACTGGACACACCAGTCCACCTGCTCCGTGGCATGTGAAATCTTCCCATGCCAGGGATCGAACCGGTGCCCCTTGCACTGCAAGGCGGACTCTTTACCCACTGGACCACCAGGGAAGCACTCTTAGATTTTTAAATATGCATTCAGTTGGGTTTAAGGCTTGTCTACAACTGAGCTGAAGTGAGATCAAGTGAACTCCTTAAGAATTCAAGGCAAGTTCAGTTTGATATAAAAATAATTATTCAAATCTTGGAAATAACAAGAAGGAGATTATTGAGTGCTTTTTCATGACATCTAAGCTTAAGTTTTTAATTGTCTGAACCATGCAAGAACAGAGATTAATTCAGGGGTTTTAGATAACTGGTGAGATAAATTCTACCCAGTGGAGAGGTAACCTGAAAGACTGATGCATAGCATATGACTCTTTCAGACAGTAACCAATTTTGTATCTAATCTAGAGTTTTAACATTTCTTTTTTAAAATAATGCCTATATATGCATAACTTCTCTAATGCCATTTGGAACAAATGTAACATCTTATTATTTTCAGTCATTAATTAATTAGTAAAATAAAATATCTTATATCATAATATATTTTTCTTAAAATCATTATTTCACCTCCTAAAATTAGCAATATTAGAGGGTCCAGCATGATTATCCTTGTGGTTGCTCCTGGTGGGAAGCCATGTAAATTATGTTAGAAAAATGTATCCAGTAGACTATTTAAGGCCTGTCCTAACTTGGTTACCAGAATGAAACTAATATTACTAATAGGACTTTAGATTTTCTGCCCCAGCAGTTTATTTTTCCTATTGATATTGTGTTGTTCTATTTTCTTGTTTACATGCAGCAGAAATGTTATTCCTTATGGATGGCAATGATGATTGTGAAATCACTTCTGTGGCCTGATTTTGATGATTTCTGTAACATGATTCTATTCTCTTTAAGTGAGAAATTACAGATAAATGAGTTTCTTTTTCCTTATCTACTAGTGTTAATTACATTACAAAGTAATAGCACTATACTGGCACAAGACCAGACAAACACATATGTCAACAGAACAGAAATTTCAGAAATAAATCTACAGCAATAAAATAGAGAGCCTGGAAACAAACCCACAAACTTATGGTCAATTAAGCTACAAGAAAGGAGGCAAGAATATACAATAGGGAAGAAAACGATCCTTTCAATATATGGTGTTGGGAAAACTGGACAGCTACATGTAAAAGAGTAATATTAGAACATTATCTAACATTATATATGAAAACTCAAAATGGATTAAAGACCTAAAAGTGTATTAAAGACCAGAAACCATAAATCTCTTATGGGGAAACAGGCAAAACATTCTGTGACATAAATCAATATTTTCTGGATCTAATAGAACAAAGAAAATGAAAGCAAAAATAAATGAGTGGAACCTAATTAAATTTAAAATCTATTTCACAGCAAAGGAAACAATCCACAAAGAGACAACCTAATGAAAGTGCTACAAATGCTATGAAGGCTAAGGGGTTAAAAGTCAAAAAAAAAAAAAAAGCTCATACAACTAAACAAAAACCAAAACAGCACAATTTAAAAATTAAAAAAAAAAAAAAAAAAACTGGCAGAATACCTTTGGCAGAATATACATTTTTCCAAAGAGAACATGCAGATGGCCAACAGACACATGAAAAAACACTCTATATCACTCATCACCAGGGATATTCACATCAAAGCACTATGAGGTGTGATATACCTCACACCTGTCGGAATGGCTATCATCAAAATTACACAAGTAATGTGGGCAAGGATGTGGAATCTCATATACTGTTGGTGAGAATATCAACTGGTACAGTCACTATGGAAAACAATATAAAGGTTTCTCATTGGACTAAAAACAAGCGAACTGATTTTTGTTCTATTTTCTTGTTTACATGCAGCAGAAATGTTATTCCTTATGGATGGCAATGATGATTGTGAAATCACTTCTGTGGCCTGATTTTGATGATTTCTGTAACATGATTCTATTCTCTTTAAGTGAGAAATTACAGATAAATGAGTTTCTTTTTCCTTATCTACTAGTGTTAATTACATTACAAAGTAATAGCACTATACTGGCACAAGACCAGACAAACACATATGTCAACAGAACAGAAATTTCAGAAATAAATCTACAGCAATAAAATAGAGAGCCTGGAAACAAACCCACAAACTTATGGTCAATTAAGCTACAAGAAAGGAGGCAAGAATATACAATAGGGAAGAAAACGATCCTTTCAATATATGGTGTTGGGAAAACTGGACAGCTACATGTAAAAGAGTAATATTAGAACATTATCTAACATTATATATGAAAACTCAAAATGGATTAAAGACCTAAAAGTGTATTAAAGACCAGAAACCATAAATCTCTTATGGGGAAACAGGCAAAACATTCTGTGACATAAATCAATATTTTCTGGATCTAATAGAACAAAGAAAATGAAAGCAAAAATAAATGAGTGGAACCTAATTAAATTTAAAATCTATTTCACAGCAAAGGAAACAATCCACAAAGAGACAACCTAATGAAAGTGCTACAAATGCTATGAAGGCTAAGGGGTTAATAGTCAAAATATATAAAAAAGCTCATACAACTCAACAAAAACCAAAACAGCACAATTTAAAAATTAAAAAAAAAAAAAAAAAAACTGGCAGAATACCTTTGGCAGAATATACATTTTTCCAAAGAGAACATGCAGATGGCCAACAGACACATGAAAAAATACTCAATATCACTCATCACCAGGGATATTCACATCAAAGCACTATGAGGTGTGATATACCTCACACCTGTCGGAATGGCTATCATCAAAATTACACAAGTAATGTGGGCAAGGATGTGGAATCTCATATACTGTTGGTGAGAATATCAACTGGTACAGTCACTATGGAAAACAATATAAAGGTTTCTCATTGGACTAAAAACAGAATTACCGTCTGACCCAACTGATTTTAGTTCTACGTACATATATGGAAGAAAAAACTCCACTAGTTTGAAAGGATACATGCGTCCTCAGTATTCATAACAGTTTGAATTACAATTGCCAACATAAGGGAGCAATTTAAGTGTCCTTCAACAGAACAATGGATAAAGAAGAAGGGGTATGTGTGTGTACATATTTCTGCACACACGCACAATTGAATGTTATTACTCAATCATAAAAATGAAGGAAATTTTGCCATTTGCAATAACATGGATGAACTTGGAGGGTATTAGGTTAAAGTGACATAAGTCTCCCAGAATGATAAATACTCTGACATCACATATATGTGAATCTAAAAAATAAAGCAAACTAGTGACTATAACAGGGAAAAAAGCAAATTCACAGAGAATGAACAAGTGGTCATCATGGAGAGAGGGAAGTGGGGAGAGACATGCAAGGGGTAGAGGATTAAGAGGTACAAACTTTTATGTATAAAATGAACTAGAAGCATATATTGTACAGCACAGGAAATACACCCAGTATTTTATAATACTCATAAATGTTGCATAAACTATATTATGAATCACTATTTGTATACTTGTAACTAACAAAAAATTGCACATAAACTGTATTTCAATAAAAAAGAAATAAATGTCCATCTATACAAGAAGAACAGCTCTTTAGTAACTGACCCTACAAGTATTTGTTTTTGTCTCAATTTGTGGAAGTTAATCTCAAAGGGTTCCAAGTATCTGTGTGTCTATAACTCAGAAAAGCCGTGATCTCTCATGCTGCTCAGGCTTCTCTGATGGCTCATATGATAAGAATCTGCCTGCAATGCAGGAAACCCAGGTTTAATCTTTGGGTCGAGAAGATCCCCTGAAGAAGGAGATGGCAACCCACTTCAGTATTCTTGCCGGGAGAATTCCATGTACAATGAAGCCTGATGGGTTATGGTTCATAGGGTTGCAGAGAGTTAGACATGACTGAGTGACTATCACTTTCACTCTTGTTTCTAGAGTGTTTTCCTGCACCTGTAAGATATCAATAAATTAGTAATATAAAGAAAGTGTCAAATTAAGGAAACTGAGTTATAAGTGTGATATATGAATGAATCAGAGCTTATATAATGTAATATCCCACAAATTTAATGAACATTGGAAAACCAAACTGGAACTTCTTTGGTGGTCCAGTAGTTATGATTTTGCTGTCCAGCACAAGGGGTGCAAGTTTGATACCTGGTTGAGGAGCTAAGATCCCACATACCTCTGGGCCAAAAAATATAAAATATAAGCAATATTGTAACAAATTCAATAAAGATTAAAAAAAAAGAGAAAACCTAACTTTGATTCTTTAAGATTGCTAGCAATTTCTTAAAGACACTTCTAACTTAGAAATATTTAAAAAATCTAAGTTTATATATTTCAAGCAAATCTTTGAACAAGTAAGACTGGTTCTAATAAGTTTTGATTCAGGAAAGAAAAGCTATGTAAAAACAAATACTGAAGTATTGCTCATTAAGCATGATTATATATATACCATTTCTCATTTTTCACTTTGCTGTGGAGTGGCTCTATCTTTGGATCATCTTATGAATGAATGAATTTGTTTGTATTACCTTAAGGTATGAGCGGATGTATGCTGTTACTGAAAACTGTTATATGATTTCATGAGCTTTGTCTCTCTGCTAAATGCCTATGGATGAAAGTTGAATTATTCACTTGTTCTATGAAATAAAAGTTAGCCACTTTAATTAAAAGCTAAAATTTGTATGGGTTGGAGAACGACTGATGGAAAATACAAACTGTGTGCAAAGTAACGAAATGGGTTTTGTTTCCCAAAGTGAGTGAGTTATTGTTTAGTCACTCAGTCCTTTCTAACTTTGTGATCACATGGACTGGCACACACCAGGCTTCTCTGTCCATGGGATTTTCCTGACAAGAATACTGTAAGTGGCTTCATTTTTTCTTGTCCCAGGGATATTCCTGACCCAAGGATGGAAACCATGTCTCCTGTGCGTCTTGCACAGCAGGCAAATTCTTTACTGCTGATCCACCAGGGAAGAGAATATAGCAAAATACTGCTTCTTAGGGATTCATATACTATCTTATTCAAACATTAGGTCTTCTTTAATGACTCTTGTTCTGCCTTCCCAAAGTCGATGTTTATAAAAGATAAAACTCTTAGTATATTTTACATACTTAAGATGTCTTTAAATTAACCAGGGGGCACTGGAAAAGTCAGAGATTTGATATTTCATTTATAAAAAGAGATGTGAAAATCATTAATTAGTAACTTAATTTTGAACATGCTAGACAAAATGATACTAACATAAATGTTTCGAAAATTGTTCATTTTATCAATATTAAATTTTTCCAGTGTCCTTGATATCCATAAGTGTCTTTGATTTTTTTACTCTCAGGAAAAACACTGATCAGTACCTTTTAAAAAGGTTATGAGCTATGCCTCAATAGAGAATATTACTCTATCTATTATAAGCTACTCATAAAAAACTATCAGAAATTCTGAAAGAGATGGGAATACCAGACCACCTTATGCGCCTCCTGCAAAACTTGTATGCAGGACAAGATGCAACAGTTAGAACCGGACACAGAATAAAGGCTGGCTCCAAATTGGAAAAGGAGTAGGTCAAGCCTGTATATTGTCACCTTGCATATTTAACTCATATGCAGAGTACATCATGTAAAATGCTGGCCTGGCTGAAGCACAAGTGGGAGCCAAGATTGCTGGGAGAAATATCAATAACCTCAGGTATGCAGATAGCGCCAACCTTATGGCAGAAAGTGAAAAGGAGCTAAAGAGCCTCTTGATGAAGGGGTAAGAGGAGAGTGAAAAAAGCTGGACTAAAACTCAACATTCAAAAAACTAAGATCATGGCATCTTGTCCAATCACTTCATGGCAAATAGACAAATAAAAACAGTGACAGACTATTTTCTTGGGTTCCAAAATCACTGTGAATGGTGACTGCAAATTAAAATACACTTGCTCTTTGTAAGAAAAGATATGACAAACCTAGGCAGTACATTTAAAAACAGAGACATCTCTTTCCTGGCAAAAGTCTGTATAGCTATGGTTTTCCCAGTAGTCATGTACGGATGTCAGAACTGGACCATAAAGAAGGCTGAGCTCAGAAAGATCCGTGCATTTGAACGGTGGTGTTTGAGAAGATTCCCAAGAGTCCCTTGGACAGCAAGAAATTCAAACCAGTCAATCCTAAAGGAAATCAACCCTTTTAGAAATGATGCTGAAACCATGTCTCCTGTGCGTCTTGCACAGCAGGCAAATTCTTTACTGCTGATCCACCAGGGAAGAGAATATAGCAAAATACTGCTTCTTAGGGATTCATATACTATCTTATTCAAACATTAGGTCTTCTTTAATGACTCTTGTTCTGCCTTCCCAAAGTCGATGTTTATAAAAGATAAAACTCTTAGTATATTTTACATACTTAAGATGTCTTTAAATTAACCAGGGGGCACTGGAAAAGTCAGAGATTTGATATTTCATTTATAAAAAGAGATGTGAAAATCATTAATTAGTAACTTAATTTTGAACATGCTAGACAAAATGATACTAACATAAATGTTTCGAAAATTGTTCATTTTATCAATATTAAATTTTTCCAGTGTCCTTGATATCCATAAGTGTCTTTGATTTTTTTACTCTCAGGAAAAACACTGATCAGTACCTTTTAAAAAGGTTATGAGCTATGCCTCAATAGAGAATATTACTCTATCTATTATAAGCTACTCATAAAAAACTATCAGAAATTCTGAAAGAGATGGGAATACCAGACCACCTTATGCGCCTCCTGCAAAACTTGTATGCAGGACAAGATGCAACAGTTAGAACCGGACACAGAATAAAGGCTGGCTCCAAATTGGAAAAGGAGTAGGTCAAGCCTGTATATTGTCACCTTGCATATTTAACTCATATGCAGAGTACATCATGTAAAATGCTGGCCTGGCTGAAGCACAAGTGGGAGCCAAGATTGCTGGGAGAAATATCAATAACCTCAGGTATGCAGATAGCGCCAACCTTATGGCAGAAAGTGAAAAGGAGCTAAAGAGCCTCTTGATGAAGGGGTAAGAGGAGAGTGAAAAAAGCTGGACTAAAACTCAACATTCAAAAAACTAAGATCATGGCATCTTGTCCAATCACTTCATGGCAAATAGACAAATAAAAACAGTGACAGACTATTTTCTTGGGTTCCAAAATCACTGTGAATGGTGACTGCAAATTAAAATACACTTGCTCTTTGTAAGAAAAGATATGACAAACCTAGGCAGTACATTTAAAAACAGAGACATCTCTTTCCTGGCAAAAGTCTGTATAGCTATGGTTTTCCCAGTAGTCATGTACGGATGTCAGAACTGGACCATAAAGAAGGCTGAGCTCAGAAAGATCCGTGCATTTGAACGGTGGTGTTTGAGAAGATTCCCAAGAGTCCCTTGGACAGCAAGAAATTCAAACCAGTCAATCCTAAAGGAAATCAACCCTGAATATTCATTGGAAGGACTGATGCTGAAACTGAAGTTCCAATACTTTGCCACCTGATGTAAAGAGATGATTCAATGGAAAAGATGCTAAGGCTGGAAAAATAGAAGGCAGAAGGAGAGGGGCATGACAGAAGACTAAATGGTTGGATGGCATCATTGAATCAATGGACATGAATTTGAGCAAGCTCTGGGAGATGGTGAAGGACAGGCAAGCCTAGCATACTGCTGTCCATGGGGTGGCAAAGAGTCGAAAAAGACTGAGAGACTAAATTGAACTGAGTACTGGCTAATGAATAATCCATTCCATATTGCCAGCTATGAGACCCATTTCTATAGTTATAGACACGCTTTTAAAATCTCTTCTTTCTGTTGTCTCTTTTTCAAGACAGAAATTACTCATAAGATTCTTAGAACTTTAAAAACATAATTTATAAATGCTAATTTAGAGAAACCTTGATTAACATATAGATTAGCTTTGGAAAATACCATTCTCTGTTAATATTATACCACATATATTATATGTTTTATACCTTATACATTATATTATACATATATATTATATCTTATACATTATACATATTATACCTTAATATATATGCCTTAATATTATATATATAAGGTATATATATTATACTTTATACATTATGTGTTTTTATAGATAATATACATGAAAAATTCAATTATATTCTTAGATTATTGGTCTGGCTAAAAAAAATCTTAAAACTGAAAATACTTTAGAGCCAGACATAAATACACGTTCTTAATTTTCTTAATTTCATACCATTGCTCCTTAATTAAAATTTAAAGTAACATGTAGTTTACTTTTAAATACATTTTCTCAGAAATGTCAAGATTCTTCCAACTCATAAAAGCAATTTTATAATAATTTAGGTTTATAAAAGCATTAAACTTTTCTTCTGCTTGACTTCTTTTACCAACCTCAAGCTCAAGAACTAAAGCTGTGATAAACTCTTTAAGCCTTTAAAGAGTCCCTTTGCTCTCTCTTGGGTTGTAAATAATGGATTAGTAATGCAAAATTCTTTCCAAAAAGCTAGAATTGCCTTGTTTAACACTACCTGTCAGTTATAATGATGATGAAATAGGACATAGTATAAAAGGAACACTGGGGAACATGCTGCTTTGCAATATGAATATGAATGCATTTGCATCAATTGTACACTTGCTTCATTTTTAATGCAATTTTATACTAACTACATGTATCTCAAAAAAGACAGCTAAGTATATGACATTGTGGTTTGCCACCTTTAAGTACAATGGATATTATAATGTTAACAGTGATATCAAAGTAAACTTACTGTCATTAAATAAAGACTAATACATATACATATATATATGTATATATTTGCCAACATCCTAAATTCAGATTCAAACATTGTTTTGGTGTGTAATATCAACTCAGCAATTGAAAAATCATAATTCAAGTGCCTTATAAACTAGCTAGGCTCTGAGAACACAGTTTCTATCACAGATTATTTTTTACATTATCAGAGTAAAGACAAATAATGCACCTTGTGAGCTCTTGATGGCTGATCTGATTACAACAAAAAGTGAATCTTGATATATTCAAGGAAATATATTAGAATAATTGTTATATTTCTTTATACCTATGTAGACCATATATGGTAGACAACAACTCTGGAGGAATTTTTTTTTTTTTTTTACTTTCTTGTTCTCTCATAGAATTGTTTCTTTACTTTCAATTTTTAAAACACGATACCTTTGTGCTAAACATGCCACATTATGATTACTATTTGAAGTTTACTCTACAAAACTGACATATTGAAAAGCAAAGATATTTTAGGTTTATTTCATTAGACATGATAGAGCTTAAGTATTTAATGCCTAAATATATGTACAAGTATATGTAAATATTTTGGAATTGACTTTATTCCCTTGGGTTGAGAATATTAACAATAATGTACAAATGACAGTTTTTTAAGAATACAAGGATAATTTTCTCCTAAATACCCACAGTTACTTATTATCTTACTTTCACACAAAGAATTATTGGATATAGGAGAATCCATTAGGGTCTTTAAATGACTCTACTTCACTTTTAATTTTATATATTTATAGTAATAACATAGCTATATTAATACTAATAATGTGTCTAAAATATATTAGTATTTTTCAGTGTGTTAGATTTTATGCATATTATTTTACATGAACTAACTCATGATTTACATAATATGCATTTCAATAATTTTATGCGTATACTACTATGGCTATGACAAACCTAGACAGCATATTAAAAAGCAAAGACACTGCTTTGCTGACCAAGGTTCATATAGTCAAAGCTATGCAGCGGCCATATGTGGATCTGAGAGTTGGACCATAAAGAAGGGTGAAAGCTAAAAATTGATGCTTTTGAACTGTGGATCTGGAGAAGACTCTTGAGAGTCCTTAGGAAAGTACAGAGATCAAAGCAGTCAACCCTAAGGGAAATCAACCCTTAATTTTCATTGGAAAGACTGATGCTGAAGCTTCTATACTTTGGCCACCTGATGTGAATAGACCCTGATGGAAAAGACCCTGATGTTGGGAAAGTTTGAAGACAAAAGGATAAGAGGGTGGCTGAAGATGAGATGGCTAGGCAGCAACACTGATTCAATGGTCATGAAACTTGGGCAAACTTTGGGAGACAGTGAAGGACACGGAGGCCTGTCATACTGCAGTCCATGGGGATCACAAAGAGCTGGATATGACGTAGAGACTGAACAACAATAACAACAACAATGCATATACTACACTATGCTGCATATATACATAAACTACAGTGAAGGATCCCATTTTATATTAGAAACAGTGGGGTATAGAAATAATTTAATGTGCCAGTGTTGCTGGCAGTAAGGGATTAACTCAGATCCTGGTTACTAAAATTCTGCACATTCCCAAGTATGGCACATATTGCTTGGTTCCTAGAAGATAACCTCTGAGCAATTGGAATTGACTTTATTCCCTTGGGTTGAGAATATTAACAATAATGTACAAATGACAGTTTTTTAAGAATACAAGGATAATTTTCTCCTAAATACCCACAGTTACTTATTATCTTACTTTCACACAAAGAATTATTGGATATAGGAGAATCCATTAGGGTCTTTAAATGACTCTACTTCACTTTTAATTTTATATATTTATAGTAATAACATAGCTATATTAATACTAATAATGTGTCTAAAATATATTAGTATTTTTCAGTGTGTTAGATTTTATGCATATTATTTTACATGAACTAACTCATGATTTACATAATATGCATTTCAATAATTTTATGCGTATACTACTATGGCTATGACAAACCTAGACAGCATATTAAAAAGCAAAGACACTGCTTTGCTGACCAAGGTTCATATAGTCAAAGCTATGCAGCGGCCATATGTGGATCTGAGAGTTGGACCATAAAGAAGGGTGAAAGCTAAAAAATTGATGCTTTTGAACTGTGGATCTGGAGAAGACTCTTGAGAGTCCTTTGGAAAGTACAGAGATCAAAGCAGTCAACCCTAAGGGAAATCAACCCTTAATTTTCATTGGAAAGACTGATGCTGAAGCTTCTATACTTTGGCCACCTGATGTGAATAGACCCTGATGGAAAAGACCCTGATGTTGGGAAAGTTTGAAGACAAAAGGATAAGAGGGTGGCTGAAGATGAGATGGCTAGGCAGCAACACTGATTCAATGGTCATGAAACTTGGGCAAACTTTGGGAGACAGTGAAGGACACGGAGGCCTGTCATACTGCAGTCCATGGGGATCACAAAGAGCTGGATATGACGTAGAGACTGAACAACAATAACAACAACAATGCATATACTACACTATGCTGCATATATACATAAACTACAGTGAAGGATCCCATTTTTATATTAGAAACAGTGGGGTATAGAAATAATTTAATGTGCCAGTGTTGCTGGCAGTAAGGGATTAACTCAGATCCTGGTTACTAAAATTCTGCACATTCCCAAGTATGGCACATATTGCTTGGTTCCTAGAAGATAACCTCTGAGCAATTGGAATACTCTTAGAATTTTTTTGGTATGTCTGAGATCTTAGATCATGTTGTCCCAATTGATATAATCATGTTTATCCTATAAGTGTAATTGATAGCAACTAATATGAATAACTGAGGTTAGTCATGTGGGCACTGCATGCCTGTTTGACTGACTCCCAATAAAAACCTTGGACACCAAAGCACAGGCAAGCTTCCTTGGTTGGGAACAATTGCATACACCATTGATGGGAATATTATGCATGTCTCCATGCAAATTCATTAGAAGGGGAACACCTGGGAACTTTTCCAAGACTTTGCCTCTTGCATTATTTCTCTTTGTTTACTACCACTATAATAAACCATATCCAAGAATGGAACAAGTTTTATGAGCAGTGTACTCAAGATTAAGAGTAGACTTGGGGATCACAAATACAGTTCTATAAACAGAAAATGTCAAAGGCATTATTTTAAGTCAGACTCCTAAGTCTCTGCTCTGCATAATTACAACGATCCATCCCAGGCTACACTACATATAAAACTATGATTTAACAAGAATCATTAATTGACAGAATACTTAATATACCTTAGTATTAAATTTCAAAGAAATTAAGATAAAATCAAAATTCTTATGACAAAGGTGCTAAGAAAACTGTTTTAATATTGGACAAATCATTTAATCTTTCTTTTCTTATTTTCCAATACAAATAATAAACAAGAAAATACTTAGTCTTTATCCAATCATAATAAAGCTCGTTTCTATTTTGTATTACCATCTATTTGTAAATGACATGACAGAGATAATCCTAAAGACTCTATCCAAATAAAAACTGTTACAGCTAATCAATGAATTCTATACAGTTATAAGATACAAATTTAAGATACAAAAATCCATAGCAATTCTATGCTCCCAAAACAAATTATCTGAGGAAAAAAATTAATGTTTTATGTACAATGGTAATAAAAACAATAAAATAGGGCTTCCTTGGTGGTCCAGTGGGTAAGGACACCGCCTTGCAGTGCAAAGGGGCACCAGTTCGATCCCTGGCCTGGGAAGATCCCACGTGCCGTGGAGCGGCTGGACCGATGTGTCCAATTATCGTGCCGGAGCTCTGGAGCGCATGCACCCAGAGCTGGTGCTCTGCGACAACAGAGGCCACCGTGATGGGAGGCCCACACTGGCCAAAGAACAAAGATGGATGAAAATGGACAAATGAAAGACCAATAGAAGTGGCCTGCCTGCTCCCCTCCCTCCCCACCCCAACCCCCACCAAAATAAATAAATAAATAAATAAATAAATCTTTAAATAAATTAATTAATTAATTAAATTAAATAAAAAATGGGCAGATGACCAAAATAGGCATTTTTACAAAGCCATGCCAAGAGGCACATGAAAAGATGCTCAACATCACAAATCATCAGGGAAGTATACACTAAAACCACAATATTACCTCACACGTGTCAGAATGGCTATCATCAAAAATAATACAAATAACAAATATTGATGAGAATGTGGAATGTCTATACAAAGAAATACTTGTACAATCTTGGTGAGAAGGTCAATTCGTAAAGCCACTGTGGAAAACAGAATGGAGATTTCTCAGTAAACTAAAAATAGAACTACCCAATGACCCAGTAATTCCATTCCTGGATCTATATATGAAAGACAAAAAACCCCCACTAATTCAAAAAGATATATGTATCTCAATATTCAAAGCAGCATTATTTATAAGTATCAATACTTAAAAGCAACTCATTTTCATCACAAATGAATGGATTAAGGAGATGTAGTATACATATGAGACAGAATATGAAAAAAAGAATGAAATTCTGCCATTTACAACAACATACATGCACTTGGAGGGAAATATGCTAAGTGAAATCAGTCAGACCAAGAAAGGCAAATATGTATGACATCACTTACATGTGAAATTTAAAAGAATACAACAACGTAGGTAATGGAAATGAAGGAGACTCACAGATGTAGAGAACAGACATAAGGAACCCACAAAACCTAGAAAATCTAGAAAAGGTCAAAACACCTAAAGAGAAATCAGTACTAGTAATGTCCAGGAAAAAGTTTGGTCCAAAAGTGTATGGCAAGAAAGTGAACTTCCCAAGAATCCTGAAAGCCACATCTCCTGGTCGATGAAACACAGACACTAATGAGGAATAGTGAAATTTAAAAAAAAAAACAAAAAAGCAAAAAAACACCACTAAAATACCTTAATGGTAAAATATGGAAAAAGAGAGGGGAGAATAAATTTAAAAAAAAGAGGAGGCGAATTAGAAAAGGGGAAGGGTTGGGATCAAGATGGTGGAGTGGTAAGAGACAGAGTTTACCTCCTTCCATGGAAATGTTGAAAATGCATCTATAAATGGAATGATGCACACAGAACAGCTTTGAATACTGACAGAAGACCTCAGACATCTGAAAAGACAATATAATCTCGATGTAACTGGGTAGGACAAAAAGAAAAAGAAGTTGTCAGGACAGATGAGGTCTATGCCCCATGGAGGAAGCTATGAAGGAGGGAAGGTTCCCACACCTTAAGAAGGCTCCTCATCAGGAAAAGATTAGACTGAACCTAGGAGGGCTTCAGAGCCTAATAGAGGAGAGCAAAAGACAGTCTATGGTAGGCAAATGGAAAGTACCCTGCACTGAGGATCCGTGCTACCATCCTACATTCCCAACCTTAGATACTTCTCTGTCGCTGAGGGTGGCAAATGGATGCTGAATCTCAGACCCTGAAGCTGAGTCCAGGGAGAGAACTAAAGTTAGGTGTGGAAAAAGACTGCAGAGGTTGGGGCATGGCAACTGAGGGTGTATTAAGAAGATGCCTAGATCCACAAGATAGGCAAGCCACCACTGTTTGGAGACACATGAGAGAAGCAGGAACATCACAGGAACTTTTGCCCCTATGAGCATTCCTAAGTTACAACATTGCCTGAAGGAGCTCTAGGGGTGGATTCAATTCTCCACCACCATCTAGAGCTCCAGAGGCAGGTGCTGGCTGCCTCTTTCAGCCCTGTGGTCTGACTCCAGCCCCATCCCTTCTGATCTGGAAGGATACAGAAAGATTCAGCCACTAGCAATTCTATGAACAGGCCACAGGACCTGCCCACACTCTCTCCAGAGAGTACAGATAGCTTCCACAATTAGGAAATTGGTCAGTCAGTGCAGGAACCTGCCCTGCTATCCTTGGATCTCACAGATAACTTCCCCCAACTAGGATATTCACCAGTAGGTGCCAGGACTCACCCCTCAGTCTGGGAAATATGCAGAAATCCCTTGCCTCTAGGAAATCTACTAGTGGGTGCTGGGACCCACTCTACTGACACAAAAAGGTACACATAGCTTCCCTGCTAGGCAATATGCCCAGAAAAAGAGCTGAAACCACAGCTGAGGCCCCAGGGCTGTGAAACTAAAGAAGACCCAGAACCTCTCCTGGTACCTGCACAAACTGCAGCTTCCTAAATTTAGCATCCATGAAACTTTCAAAAGGACAAGTGCCTGTAGAGCTTGGATGTGTCTTTAGTAGTTGTGGGCTTTATATATGTGAGATACTGAGCTAGACTAGAGCCTGAGCTGCCTCCACAGGGCCTACAGTGGGCCAGTTACATGACTACTACAGTTCTAGAACCTGACCTCAGTGGATCTGCACTTGTGGTTGGGTGATAACAATGCCTGAGGGTCGCCAGGAACAACTGCCATCATACCTAAGCTAAGTGAAACTGAGAGCAGTACCAACAGTATCATTTGTGAGCTCGCACAGTGGGTAAAAAAAGGGAAGACAAAAGAGCACATTCACAGGTGAACAGCTCCAGAGAAGGCTTTCCTCCCAATTCAAGTGCTTCAATCCCACCTATCTCACACCACAGATCAGAATCACAGCTAAGAAACAGATCCGGGGCCCTCTACCCTCACAACTAAGCAGCAGATTCTGTCCCTGATAGGACAGTGACAGCCACAGAGAAAGGGGAAGCTGCATTGAATATCTAAGGCAGGCTCTGACCACAACATCTATCAACCCCCCTATCAAGGGGATAATTGTACAAACCTCTAGACTTAGCTCAACAACCAAAGAGCAGACACCAGAAGCAAGAGGAAATATGATCCTGCAGCCTGCAGAAAGAAGGCCACAGACACAGTTTGACAAAAAAAGAGCTAATAAAGAAATATATCACAGATGAAGGAATAAGATAAAAACCTACAAGAACAACTAAATGAGGGGTAGGTAAACAACCTATCTGAAAAAAATCTACAGTAGTGACAGTAAAGATGATCCAAGATTTTGGAAAAAAGAATGGAGGCCTGGACTGACAAGGTTCAATAAAAGTTTAACAAAGAAAGTAAAGAACAAATCGACAGAGATGCATAAGACAGTAACTGAAATGTGTAATACACTAGAAGGAAGTCGATAGTAGAATAACTGAGGCAAACAAATGAGTAAGTGACCTGGAAGACATAATGTGGAACAGAATAAACAAAAAAGTATGAAAAGAAATAAAATCAGCCACAGAGACCTCTGGGACAACATTAAACACACCAATATTTGAATTACAGGGGTCCCAAAGAAGAAGAAATTTAGAAACAGTTTGAGAAAAATTTGATAAGATTTTAAGAGAAAACTTACCTAACACAAGGAAGGTAACTGTGAAGTAAGTCTAGGAAATGCACACAGTCCCATATAGGATAAATTCAAGGAGGAACATGTGGAGACACATATTAATCAAACTATGAAAATAACATAGAAGGAAAGAAATATTAAAAAATCAAAACAAGAGAAAAACAGCAAATAGCGCATGAGGGAATCCCCATAAAGCTATCAGCTGATTCTTCAGCAGAAACTCTGCAAACCACAAGGGAGTGTCAGTGTATGAAAAGGAGAAACCTACATTCACGGGATCAGAAGGCTTTCCTCCCAATTCAAGTGCTTCAATCCCACCTATCTCACACCACAGATCAGAATCACAGCTAAGAAACAGATCCGGGGCCCTCTACCCTCACAACTAAGCAGCAGATTCTGTCCCTGATAGGACAGTGACAGCCACAGAGAAAGGGGAAGCTGCATTGAATATCTAAGGCAGGCTCTGACCACAACATCTATCAACCCCCCTATCAAGGGGATAATTGTACAAACCTCTAGACTTAGCTCAACAACCAAAGAGCAGACACCAGAAGCAAGAGGAAATATGATCCTGCAGCCTGCAGAAAGAAGGCCACAGACACAGTTTGACAAAAAAAGAGCTAATAAAGAAATATATCACAGATGAAGGAATAAGATAAAAACCTACAAGAACAACTAAATGAGGGGTAGGTAAACAACCTATCTGAAAAAAATCTACAGTAGTGACAGTAAAGATGATCCAAGATTTTGGAAAAAAGAATGGAGGCCTGGACTGACAAGGTTCAATAAAAGTTTAACAAAGAAAGTAAAGAACAAATCGACAGAGATGCATAAGACAGTAACTGAAATGTGTAATACACTAGAAGGAAGTCGATAGTAGAATAACTGAGGCAAACAAATGAGTAAGTGACCTGGAAGACATAATGTGGAACAGAATAAACAAAAAAGTATGAAAAGAAATAAAATCAGCCACAGAGACCTCTGGGACAACATTAAACACACCAATATTTGAATTACAGGGGTCCCAAAGAAGAAGAAATTTAGAAACAGTTTGAGAAAAATTTGATAAGATTTTAAGAGAAAACTTACCTAACACAAGGAAGGTAACTGTGAAGTAAGTCTAGGAAATGCACACAGTCCCATATAGGATAAATTCAAGGAGGAACATGTGGAGACACATATTAATCAAACTATGAAAATAACATAGAAGGAAAGAAATATTAAAAAATCAAAACAAGAGAAAAACAGCAAATAGCGCATGAGGGAATCCCCATAAAGCTATCAGCTGATTCTTCAGCAGAAACTCTGCAAACCACAAGGGAGTGTCAGTGTATGAAAAGGAGAAACCTACAATCAAGAATACTCAGCAAGGCTCTCATTAGGATTCAGCAGAGAGATCAGTAGTTTTATAGACAAGCAAAAGCTAAGAGGATTCAGTATCACTGTGAATGCTTTACAATAATTGCTGAAGGAACTTCTCTAGGCAAGAAAGAGAAAAAAAAAAAGAAGAGTAAGTGGTACAAAAGACTTACAAACACAAACCCACACAAACCCAGAACAATTAAGAAAATGGCAATAGGAACATACAATCACCTTAAATGGAAATGGATTAAAGGCTCAAATCAAAAGATGTAGTCTGGTTGGATGAATTTAAAAACAAGGCCTGTACATACACTATCAACAAAGGACCCATTTCAGACCTAGGGACACATATAAACTGAAAGTGAAGGGATGGAAAATGATATTCCATGCAAATATTGCTACTCCAGCAAAAGAGCACTAGAGTAGCAATACTTATATAAGACAAAACAGACTTTCAAATAAAAGTGCAACAAGGGGCAAAGGACACTGAATAATAATCAAGGGATCAAGAAGAAGACATAATATAAATATTTATGTACCCAACATAAGAGTTACCTCAATACTTAAGGCAAATGCCAACAGCCATAAAAGGGGAAGTCAACAGTAACAATAATAGTGGGCGATCTTAACATATCACTCACATCAATGGACAGATCACCTAGAAAGAAAGAGAGTAAGGAAACATAAGCCTTAAATGACTCATCAGACCATTTGATTAAGAATTCTGATAAAAAAAAAAGAATTCTGATAAATTTCCTAAAGCTAATATTCATAAATTAGTTTTATGATTATAATACATGAAAAATACAACCCAATCTCTAAAACTTCTTTTATAACTATTATCAATTCTTTGAAACCCTAAGCAAACAGAACATATGCATGAAATTTAACAGGATAGAATAATTTCCTGCAAATATTAAAAAGAAAGAACTTTTCACCTGGCACATCTAACAATCATCAAGTCCTACTGAATGTAATCATCTCTTCTCAAAAAGTACCTCAGGGGGCTTCCCTGGTGGTCGAGTGGGTAAGGACACCGCCTTGCAGTGCAAAGGGCGCCGATCTGATCCCTGGCCTGGGAAGATCCCACGTGCCAGGGAGTGTCTGGACAGGTGTGTCCAATTACCGAGCCGGAGCTCTGGAGCGCATGCGCCCAGAGCCAGCGCTCTGCGACAACAGAGGCCACTGCAATGGGAGGCCCACAAGGGGCCGAAGAACAAAGATAGATGAAAATAGATAAACGAAAGACCAATAGAAGTGGCCTGCCTGTACCACTCTCACCCCAACCCGCCCCCCTCCCCGCCAACAACAACAACAAAAAAGAGCAACAAAAGCAAATGGCAGAACTTAGGAAGATGGTGGAAAATAAAAATTTAAAAAAAAAAAAAAAAAAGTACCTCAGGGGCTTCCCCTGGTGGTCCAGTGGGTAAGGACACTGCCTTGCAGTGCAAGGGGCGCCGGTTCGATCCCTGGCCTGGGAAGATCCCGCGCGCTGCGGAGCGGCCGGACCGATGCGTCCAATTACCAAGCCGGAGCTCCGGAGCGCATGCGCCCAGAGCCAGCGCTCTGCGACGACAGCAGCCACCGCGATGAGAGGCCCACAGGAGCCAAAGAACAAAGATGGATGAAAATAGAGAAATGAAAGACCAACAGAAGTGGCCCGCCCGCCCCCCTCCCTCCCCAACCCGACCCCCGCCCAAAATAAATAAATAAATAAATCTTAAAAAACAAACAAAAAAAGTACCTCAATTTTCTGTAATAATGCAGCTTAAAAAATATTGTTATTCCTTCATAAAGAACATTATTATATTCTTAAGTAAACAAATAAAACATAAGTATAAATACAAACTTAAGAATGTAAAAAGTATTGACCATATTCTTTCGAAAGCAAATATAACTAAAAGGAAAAAAAGCCAGGAGAATCCTATGTATTTCCATGACAGTGAGACTAGATTTTGGAGGTTTTGACAACTTGATTTAATTTTTTCTTGAAAGTGTTTTGATTGTATCAGACTTTCAAAACTGAGCAGCATATGACACAAAACTTTTTCAATATACTGGCTTATTTTTCTGTTATGTATTTGAATAAGTTATATGAAACAAATATTACATAAGCATCAACAATATATTCACACTGATAGATGATGGTAGATAGCTTACCATGAATGGTGTTGGATTCTTGATCTCCAAAGGAGAAAATTTCACATTGGGATCAAAAAGATTTCACTTTGGTTACTCAGAGCTTTGAGCACGATAAGTTTATTAAAGAAGAAAAGGGATAGAGTAAGCTTCCAGAAAAAGACACTGGAAGAGGGGTAGAAGAGTACCCCAGAATCTAGTTTAGGCAAGGTGTTTGTACTTTTCCAGCTGGTTATCAACAATAGATCAAAAGAATATCTTAAAGCTGTAAAGGTTTTCCTAGAGACCCATACCCACAATATCAGCATAAGTAGCCCAGAGGTTGGTCTCTGGGCTTCAAGATTAGATGAGACATTCCAATGTAAAATAGTTTGCCTCCATAAAACAATAAAGTTAGTTTCACAGTAGATCTTTATCATAGATAAAGATTTTATGCTAGAAAGTTTAGCATAAAAGTTCTTCCTCCTCTTTAGAACCCGCTGGCTTCCTTACTAAGTCTGCCTATTCACCCCTTTCACATACCAAGGTCCATTTAGCAATATAAAATGACAAAATTATTTGACATGACAGTAGGAACAAGGAATAGCATGCACATATACTTATCTTATTAGATGATTAATCAATAACAAATTACAGCCAACAAACAGGCCTGGAGTCTTTTCCACCACTGTAAGACTCAGATACAGCCTCTCTCTCTCTCTCTTACTTTTGCTCCTTCTCTCCTTGAACATTACAAATTTGTTGTCCTGTAGTCAGACATAATTTTTGACAGTATTTGCCCCTTTCTCAAATCAGAGTATATGCTTCATTAGTGTATAACCTTGCATCTGATTACTTTGGGTGCTACTTTGGATAACATGTCCTTAATAGGTAATGGGATCAGTCAGGATAAATTCTGCTCAGCTCTAAGTATGCTTGTCTTTTCTAGTTTGGTTAACTGCTCAACACTTTGCAGCTACTAAACAAACTCTAATTAACCTGACTGTTACAGTCAAAATCAGTTAGACCTATTTAAATCTAGATTGAGTGTGCTACAACATGAAGGTGCAATTTAATGCTCTTGATCAGCAGTAAGACATAGGAAAGAACTTAAAAGCTTTGGTAAAACTAAGATCGTAAAACACAGTCATACTTTTCCTTGAAATATCTAAAATCAAATGAAGCAATACATTGATGGCTTGGTAATAAGTTTCACTTTTTAAAGCTATCAGTTTGTAACAAAAAGCAAATATAGAGCATAAATTAAATTTCTTTTTATGCTGGTCATGGTATAGTTCAATATCATTGAAAAATACTTAATTTTAATTTTATTATATATTTTTTTATTGCCTCTTGATTTTTTTTCTATTCTTAGTTGTTATTGTCAGCTTTATAATATCAAGATACTTCATTTTATTATAATATGTTAACTGTATCTGTATCTATATTTTGATTCTGGCTTCTACATTCTTTTCATTTTTCTTAATTGTCCTTTCAGACAATTGTCCTTTGAGACAACTAAGATTTCTTGAAGGATTGAAGCATTGCTGTTGATGTTAATTTTGCCTCAGTGTGACTGATAGAGTGTACATGCAGTGGCTGCCAAACCATTCACTGAGAAATAAGTATACTTATGTATGCAAGAACACTGTTACTTGTAGGACAATAATGCATACTAATAACACGTATTGTTGAATTTCTCACCTGAGTTTTAGAAAAACCTAATCCCACCCACAATCCTGAAGGAAAGACATCAAGGGTTATTTTCTCTATCCAATAATAAAACTCAAATGGACATGCACAGAAATTCAATGAAATATAATCAATCAAACATACTTAGAATTAATGACAAGAAAAGTTGTTTTTAATCAGTGAGAATACACTTTATTTGTAGCTAAGGGAAGCTACAAAAAACACACCATTATATGCAGGAGACATTAAACTATTCCACAATAATTTAAAATTGGAAAGACTATTACCTTAGAATCTGATTTCTATTTCCAGCAGTCTATTTGTTAGCTCCCCATCTTCTGTGCCACTTTCCCAAAAGCAATCACAAGAACTAAGCTACTAAACAAACTCTAATTAACCTGACTGTTACAGTCAAAATCAGTTAGACCTATTTAAATCTAGATTGAGTGTGCTACAACATGAAGGTGCAATTTAATGCTCTTGATCAGCAGTAAGACATAGGAAAGAACTTAAAAGCTTTGGTAAAACTAAGATCGTAAAACACAGTCATACTTTTCCTTGAAATATCTAAAATCAAATGAAGCAATACATTGATGGCTTGGTAATAAGTTTCACTTTTTAAAGCTATCAGTTTGTAACAAAAAGCAAATATAGAGCATAAATTAAATTTCTTTTTATGCTGGTCATGGTATAGTTCAATATCATTGAAAAATACTTAATTTTAATTTTATTATATATTTTTTTATTGCCTCTTGATTTTTTTTCTATTCTTAGTTGTTATTGTCAGCTTTATAATATCAAGATACTTCATTTTATTATAATATGTTAACTGTATCTGTATCTATATTTTGATTCTGGCTTCTACATTCTTTTCATTTTTCTTAATTGTCCTTTCAGACAATTGTCCTTTGAGACAACTAAGATTTCTTGAAGGATTGAAGCATTGCTGTTGATGTTAATTTTGCCTCAGTGTGACTGATAGAGTGTACATGCAGTGGCTGCCAAACCATTCACTGAGAAATAAGTATACTTATGTATGCAAGAACACTGTTACTTGTAGGACAATAATGCATACTAATAACACGTATTGTTGAATTTCTCACCTGAGTTTTAGAAAAACCTAATCCCACCCACAATCCTGAAGGAAAGACATCAAGGGTTATTTTCTCTATCCAATAATAAAACTCAAATGGACATGCACAGAAATTCAATGAAATATAATCAATCAAACATACTTAGAATTAATGACAAGAAAAGTTGTTTTTAATCAGTGAGAATACACTTTATTTGTAGCTAAGGGAAGCTACAAAAAACACACCATTATATGCAGGAGACATTAAACTATTCCACAATAATTTAAAATTGGAAAGACTATTACCTTAGAATCTGATTTCTATTTCCAGCAGTCTATTTGTTAGCTCCCCATCTTCTGTGCCACTTTCCCAATAAGCCAATCACAAGAAACTAAGCTTAAGATGATCAGATTGGTGATAACTACAAGCCAATATCCCTGAAGAATACACATGCAAAAATTCTCAGCAAAATATTCACAAACGGAATCCAAAAGTATAATAAAAGTATCATATACCATCATCAAGTGAAATTTATTCCAAGGATGAAAGATTGGTTAAATATCTGAGAATCTTTCTGTATGACATCCAACTAAGAAAATAAAGAATAAAAATGATATGATCATATCAATAGATATCAGAAAGTACTTGACAAATATCTTTTTATGATAAATAAACTCAACAAAATGAATATCTGCCGGGCCAGCCGGCAGTTGAACAGAACCTAAAGAGAGCGGCAGAATGGCTAAGAAAGAAAGAAGGACAGAAAGGAGGGGTTTGAGAGGGACAGCAAAGAGGCAGACAACTCCACAGGTTGCTGACAAGTTTATTGAATTTGCTCATACATTTTGTACTTTTCAAAATCAGATAGGACACAGCAAACAATAGTGTATACATGCTTTAGGCCAGGTTTCCTAGCATCTTGTCAGTCTCCCTCAGGCAGGTGGTTAATTAGGTATTACCTCTTGGTATGTCATTAACATACTCAAAGTTCTTTAGATTACAATGGTTCTGGGGGAATAAAGCCCCTCAAGCCCTGAGGCTCCAGGTGTCCTTTAAGATAGCTCAGATATGTCTTCACAATACCTGGGGTGGCAGGACAGAGCCCTGTTTCCAGGGCAGCTCCCAGAGCTATGTTTCATTAAAAGAAACCCCTTGAAACAGGGCAGCTCCCCGCAAATATCCAGCTTACATACCTCAACATAATAAAGACCATATATGACAAGTCACAGACATCATCACACTCAATGGAGAAAATCTAAACACTTTTCTTCAAAGTCAGGAACAAGACAAGGACACCTAGGTTTATCACTTTCATTCGAAGTACTCTTGCAATTCATGTCCAGAGCAAACAGGCAAGAGAAAGAAATAAAAGCTATCCAAATTACCTTAGAATCTGATTTCTATTTCCAGCAGTCTATTTGTTAGCTCCCCATCTTCTGTGCCACTTTCCCAATAAGCCAATCACAAGAAACTAAGCTTAAGATGATCAGATTGGTGATAACTACAAGCCAATATCCCTGAAGAATACACATGCAAAAATTCTCAGCAAAATATTCACAAACGGAATCCAAAAGTATAATAAAAGTATCATATACCATCATCAAGTGAAATTTATTCCAAGGATGAAAGATTGGTTAAATATCTGAGAATCTTTCTGTATGACATCCAACTAAGAAAATAAAGAATAAAAATGATATGATCATATCAATAGATATCAGAAAGTACTTGACAAATATCTTTTTATGATAAATAAACTCAACAAAATGAATATCTGCCGGGCCAGCCGGCAGTTGAACAGAACCTAAAGAGAGCGGCAGAATGGCTAAGAAAGAAAGAAGGACAGAAAGGAGGGGTTTGAGAGGGACAGCAAAGAGGCAGACAACTCCACAGGTTGCTGACAAGTTTATTGAATTTGCTCATACATTTTGTACTTTTCAAAATCAGATAGGACACAGCAAACAATAGTGTATACATGCTTTAGGCCAGGTTTCCTAGCATCTTGTCAGTCTCCCTCAGGCAGGTGGTTAATTAGGTATTACCTCTTGGTATGTCATTAACATACTCAAAGTTCTTTAGATTACAATGGTTCTGGGGGAATAAAGCCCCTCAAGCCCTGAGGCTCCAGGTGTCCTTTAAGATAGCTCAGATGTCTTCACAATACCTGGGGTGGCAGGACAGAGCCCTGTTTCCAGGGCAGCTCCCAGAGCTATGTTTCATTAAAAGAAACCCCTTGAAACAGGGCAGCTCCCCGCAAATATCCAGCTTACATACCTCAACATAATAAAGACCATATATGACAAGTCACAGACATCATCACACTCAATGGAGAAAATCTAAACACTTTTCTTCAAAGTCAGGAACAAGACAAGGACACCTAGGTTTATCACTTTCATTCGAAGTACTCTTGCAATTCATGTCCAGAGCAAACAGGCAAGAGAAAGAAATAAAAGCTATCCAAATTGCAAAGGAAAATGTAAAACTATCACTGTTTTCAGATAACATGTGATACATAGAAAACTGTGCAGACTCCACAAACTGTTAGAAATAATAAATTTGGTCAATTTGCAAGATACAAAGTCGTATATAGAAAAATGTTGCATTTCTATACATCTATAAATGAGCACTCAGAAAGAGAAATTAATTGGATCAAAAAAGAATAAATTTAAACAGGAGGTGAAAGACTTGTTCACAAAATATTATAAGGCATTCCTGAAGAAACTGAAGACAGAAATCAGAAGATATCATGGAATGGATGAATTAACATTGCAAAAATCTTCATATCACCCAAAGCAAATCTATAGATTTAATTCAACCCACATTAAGATTTCATTAGCATTTTTTATAGACGACAACAAAGAATTCTAAAATTTATATGAATTCTTAAAGACTGAATAGGCAAAACAACCTTGATAAAGAAGAACACAGCTAGAATCATCACACTCCCTGACTTCAAACTACACTGCAAAGCTACAGTAATCAAAACAGGACTGTATGGGCATAAAAACAGACTAAGGACAGAGACTCCAGAAATAAACCCCCATATCTATGGCCAATTAATGTATGACAAAGGATAAGAGGGGGAAATATAGTGGAAGAAGACAGGATCTTCAATACATCGTTTTGAGAAAACTTAACTGTTGGGTCGAGTGGCAGTGGACTGACTGGAATCAGTTTTGAAAGACAGGCGATAAGATAGGAAGCACCTGCCTTCCTGGAGCCGGTTTCAACAGATAAGCCCCTCTTTGGGGCTGGTCTGGAAAGATCAGCGGACAATCCCGGTGGCAAGCGAGGGATGTGCCATACGAGGGACTCTCCACACAACCCTGGTGTGAATGGTGCAAGACATTGTCTCACCAACCAGAGCAACTGACTTAAAATTTTTCCACCTCTTCTTTGGGCGTGACTTCATCACACTCAATGGAGAAAATCTAAACACTTTTCTTCAAAGTCAGGAACAAGACAAGGACACCTAGGTTTATCACTTTCATTCAAGTACTCTTGCAATTCATGTCCAGAGCAAACAGGCAAGAGAAAGAAATAAAAGCTATCCAAATTGCAAAGGAAAATGTAAAACTATCACTGTTTTCAGATAACATGTGATACATAGAAAACTGTGCAGACTCCACAAACTGTTAGAAATAATAAATTTGGTCAATTTGCAAGATACAAAGTCGTATATAGAAAAATGTTGCATTTCTATACATCTATAAATGAGCACTCAGAAAGAGAAATTAATTGGATCAAAAAAGAATAAATTTAAACAGGAGGTGAAAGACTTGTTCACAAAATATTATAAGGCATTCCTGAAGAAACTGAAGACAGAAATCAGAAGATATCATGGAATGGATGAATTAACATTGCAAAAATCTTCATATCACCCAAAGCAAATCTATAGATTTAATTCAACCCACATTAAGATTTCATTAGCATTTTTTATAGACGACAACAAAGAATTCTAAAATTTATATGAATTCTTAAAGACTGAATAGGCAAAACAACCTTGATAAAGAAGAACACAGCTAGAATCATCACACTCCCTGACTTCAAACTACACTGCAAAGCTACAGTAATCAAAACAGGACTGTATGGGCATAAAAACAGACTAAGGACAGAGACTCCAGAAATAAACCCCCATATCTATGGCCAATTAATGTATGACAAAGGATAAGAGGGGGAAATATAGTGGAAGAAGACAGGATCTTCAATACATCGTTTTGAGAAAACTTAACTGTTGGGTCGAGTGGCAGTGGACTGACTGGAATCAGTTTTGAAAGACAGGCGATAAGATAGGAAGCACCTGCCTTCCTGGAGCCGGTTTCAACAGATAAGCCCCTCTTTGGGGCTGGTCTGGAAAGATCAGCGGGACAATCCCGGTGGCAAGCGAGAGGGATGTGCCATACGAGGGACTCTCCACACAACCCTGGTGTGAATGGTGCAAGACATTGTCTCACCAACCAGAGCAACTGACTTAAAATTTTCCACTGCAAGCCTATAAAACCTGCTTTACCTCTTCTTTGGGCGTGACTTCATTGGCCCTACCCCAGAACCCATGAACCTTGCCCAGGAGCCTGTCTCAATGAACAGCCTGAGTTTGCTTTCTTAACCTGGTCTGGTCCATTCTTGCTGCACAGGAGACTTTATATTAATAGTCAAATCCAAAAAAAAAAAAAAAAAACCCCAAAACTGAACCATCTTACATTACACATAAAAATTAATTCAGAATAAAGACCTGAATGTAAGACCTAAAATTGTAAAACTCTTAAAAGTAAACTAGATGGTATCATTGTTGTCATTGATCTTGGTAATGATTTTTTTTTTTTCAATCTTACGCAGAAAACAAAAATGAAGAAATTGGACTACATCAAACTAAAAACCTTCTTTAGAGCAAAGGAATCACCACCAAAAAAATAAATAAATAAATAAAAAGGTAAACTGAATGGCAGAATCTAGATCTGAACTTTTTATTCAAAGAAACCATACTCAACATTTCTAAATATCAGAAAGATACAAATTAAAGCCAGAAGCATATGACATCACCTTATATATATTAGAATGGTAATATCAAAAAGACTAGAAATAACAAATGTTGGTGAGGATGTAGAAAATGGACATCTTCTGTGCATGACAGATGACAACGTAAATTGGTGCAACCACTAAGAAAACAATATGATAGTTCCTTAAAACATTAACAATAGAGCTACCATGTGATTTAGCAGCCCCTCCTTGCTATTTATTCAAAGAAAACAAAATACTAAGTCAGAAAGGTATATGCAACTCCATGTTCAGTTCATCCTTAGTTACAATAGTCAAGATATGGAAACTAAGTGTCTATGGATGAATCAATGTGTTATGTGTGTTTATATACATACACATATACAGTGGAACATTATTCAGCCATAAAAAGAAAAAAAATACTGTCTATCGATATCACAGATGGATCTTGAGGGCATGATGTCAAATAAAACAAATTAGAAAAAGACAAATACATGTAATCTCACTTACATAAGAAACCAATGAAAAAATAACTACTCATAGATACAGAGAACAGGTTTATGGTTGCCAGTGGTTGGGAATGAGGAGTTGGAAGTTGACACAGCTGTTGAACTGACCAAAAGCTACAGACTTCCAATAATAAAAGAATTCATGGAGATGTAATTTACAGTATGCAGACTGTAGTTAATAAAGCTCTTGCAAATAGGAAAGTTGCTAAGGGAATAATCGTAAAACGTCTTGACAAGAAGAAATAATTTTTTAAACTATGTATGGTGACAGATATTAACCAAACTTATTGTGTTGATCATTCCTAATATATATAATATCAAATTACTATGTTATACACATAAAGCTAATATAACAATTCAGCTATGCTACATATGATAGAACATTGGTCCATGCAATGAGACAAACAGAACAGAACGGACATAATAGTAACAAAAGTTTCTTGAGGCAATTTTTTAAGTTTTTCTATACAACTCATAAGCAGTTAAACATAGTAATAAATTTAAGTTTTAAAAGTTACCAATTATATTTTTTAATGCAAAGACACTATTGATTTATCAGTAACAAATGTTTCAAGTGATTTTAAATTACAGTATATTGACTCTACATTCCTAATATGATGTGTACAAAAATAAAATATTTATGTACATTAATAGATAAATAAATATACTAATGTGTGTATTTTATTAGAATATTCTAATATATAATTTGTTAGAAAATATTGATTCAGTAATTCTATTCTTATTAACAATATTGATATTCAAAATTTACATGTAAAATGTAAAAAATATTTTGATGATACTATTGGGAACCAGTATTTTCAACATTGGAACAAAGAATAGATGCTTTTAAATGAAAAGGAATAAAAAAAATCTGTGTTGCTATATTGTTTTGGAAATACCAGAATTCAAAGTTTTTTAATCTTAAAACTTGAAAATAACCTAGGAACAATGACCTACTAATAGCAGCAATGAAGAAGTTTAGCAGCACCTACATGGTATTTGAATGTATTTAAACATTAAAATGTTTTAAGGATTCACAGAGAGATGGTTAAATTCAGGACAGGGATAGGAACATACACGAAACACCTTGTCATCCAAACAGCAAGTTCACTAAGACTTCTGGAGACACAGGAATTAGAGGAACAGATGAAATAGGAATGTCTAGGAATCAATACATTACTCTGTGGTTAATTATTTCATTTTCTCCATGTTTCATTCTAAGTTTCTAAAAAACTTCATAGAAACTGAATTGCAATTGTTGAAGCTTATAACCAATAAAACACCAGAAAAGTAATCATGTATATAAGAGTTTACCAAGATTAAATTCAAAAACTAAATTCACTTCAGTAGTTTATTCATTTACCACTACTTATAGCTGAATAGTTTTATAGTTCATAATCAGAAATCCCATATTTATCTGATTATACAATAATATACATCTCCATATTGTGTGAAAATAGTGTCATTAACAGTATAAACATTTATAAGAGGCAATAAGCCTATTTCATACATTTTAAAACTTAATATAACAATTCAGCTACAATATGATAGAACATTGGTCCATGCAATGAGACAAACAGAACAGAACGGACATAATAGTAACAAAAGTTTCTTGAGGCAATTTTTTAAGTTTTTCTATACAACTCATAAGCAGTTAAACATAGTAATAAATTTAAGTTTTAAAAGTTACCAATTATATTTTTTAATGCAAAGACACTATTGATTTATCAGTAACAAATGTTTCAAGTGATTTTAAATTACAGTATATTGACTCTACATTCCTAATATGATGTGTACAAAAATAAAATATTTATGTACATTAATAGATAAATAAATATACTAATGTGTGTATTTTATTAGAATATTCTAATATATAATTTGTTAGAAAATATTGATTCAGTAATTCTATTCTTATTAACAATATTGATATTCAAAATTTACATGTAAAATGTAAAAAATATTTTGATGATACTATTGGGAACCAGTATTTTCAACATTGGAACAAAGAATAGATGCTTTTAAATGAAAAGGAATAAAAAAAATCTGTGTTGCTATATTGTTTTGGAAATACCAGAATTCAAAGTTTTTTAATCTTAAAACTTGAAAATAACCTAGGAACAATGACCTACTAATAGCAGCAATGAAGAAGTTTAGCAGCACCTACATGGTATTTGAATGTATTTAAACATTAAAATGTTTTAAGGATTCACAGAGAGATGGTTAAATTCAGGACAGGGATAGGAACATACACGAAACACCTTGTCATCCAAACAGCAAGTTCACTAAGACTTCTGGAGACACAGGAATTAGAGGAACAGATGAAATAGGAATGTCTAGGAATCAATACATTACTCTGTGGTTAATTATTTCATTTTCTCCATGTTTCATTCTAAGTTTCTAAAAAACTTCATAGAAACTGAATTGCAATTGTTGAAGCTTATAACCAATAAAACACCAGAAAAGTAATCATGTATATAAGAGTTTACCAAGATTAAATTCAAAAACTAAATTCACTTCAGTAGTTTATTCATTTACCACTACTTATAGCTGAATAGTTTTATAGTTCATAATCAGAAATCCCATATTTATCTGATTATACAATAATATACATCTCCATATTGTGTGAAAATAGTGTCATTAACAGTATAAACATTTATAAGAGGCAATAAGCCTATTTCATACATTTTAAAACTTAACTTTCTAATTTTTCATAAACAGAAAGAATTGAAAACTTTTTTTTCTTAAACATAGTGTAGTCCACACATATGGTCAATCACAACATTAAATTGTTAATGCTCTACATCTATGGAATATTGAGGATTATTATAAATGAAAAAATGTTAGCCCATACATTGTATCATGGTATTTACTATCTGACTACAGTATTTCACTGAATCATGGATGATTTTAACAATCTAAGTATTACACAGAATACCCAGTAAATAAGAGCTCAAGAAATAACTCAAGTTTTCCTGTTTATTAGAATATGGATATAAACATAGACAGTATTATATCCATTCTGGTTTGAATAACAAGCAGCTCTTTGGTTGCTATAAGAGATCATAGTCATTCTAATTTTCAAGGAATAAAATGAGTTGGAACCTCGCATATTTTAAGCATTAAACTGGTGTATACCTAGTACTGTTATTTCTAAGATGTTTTATAAAGTAAAATTTGTTCTTTCAATATATATTTAATATCCTGTAGTCCCAGAGACATAACTGCCTTCTTGGAATTGTTTTTCAGCCAAATCAAGAAATAAATGTTTGAGTCTACTATTAAAAATATGACTTAAGTTTCCAGAGGTCCAAACACTATCTTCTTCACTATAAACCTTCTTTGAGGACGTGCCCTCCCTGGCTGCTGCCCGCCTGCCCTTTCTTGTAGTGCTGGGGAGCAGGCTGGAGCCTTTGGGCCCCGGAAGCTGTGGTAAGGTGGCCATGCCTCCTGGGGTCCCGGAGGAGGGGTCCAGGAAGACCAGGTCTCTGGAGCACAGACCTAGGGCCTAAGTTTGCCAGTTTAACCTGAAATTCACCTCAAAGGGCTCTCTCCCACTTCCCTCAGGGCTGAATACCTGGGCTGAAGGAGGGGTCAGGCATTGAGCCTGGCAGCAGCCAGGGGCAGAAAGGGTCCTCAGTGCTACCATTTCTCCAGCTCAGTCAAAGGGAAAGGACTAGGCTTTTGAGATTTTATTCCCCCTTTCCCCTTCCCACTGAGTCCTTCCAATACAATGAATTAAGGGAATATTACTCATGTAAGCAGTTTATTAGAGATTGCCATTAAACTGATTCTGTTACTTTTATGTAGAACCCAACAAATGTCTTCCTGTCATATTTTAGCCAAAACGGCCAAACATGCCTCCCTTGCAGCAAGCCTTTATTCTGTTACTTTTATGTAGAACCCAAAAATTTTCGTATATTTAAATGGGGCAATCTAAAATCTATTGGAATATTGAGGATTATTATAAATGAAAAATGTTAGCCCATACATTGTATCATGGTATTTACTATCTGACTACAGTATTTCACTGAATCATGGATGATTTTAACAATCTAAGTATTACACAGAATACCCAGTAAATAAGAGCTCAAGAAATAACTCAAGTTTTCCTGTTTATTAGAATATGGATATAAACATAGACAGTATTATATCCATTCTGGTTTGAATAACAAGCAGCTCTTTGGTTGCTATAAGAGATCATAGTCATTCTAATTTTCAAGGAATAAAATGAGTTGGAACCTCGCATATTTTAAGCATTAAACTGGTGTATACCTAGTACTGTTATTTCTAAGATGTTTTATAAAGTAAAATTTGTTCTTTCAATATATATTTAATATCCTGTAGTCCCAGAGACATAACTGCCTTCTTGGAATTGTTTTTCAGCCAAATCAAGAAATAAATGTTTGAGTCTACTATTAAAAATATGACTTAAGTTTCCAGAGGTCCAAACACTATCTTCTTCACTATAAACCTTCTTTGAGGACGTGCCCTCCCTGGCTGCTGCCCGCCTGCCCTTTCTTGTAGTGCTGGGGAGCAGGCTGGAGCCTTGGCCCAGGAAGCTGTGGTAAGGTGGCCATGCCTCCTGGGGTCCCGGAGGAGGGGTCCAGGAAGACCAGGTCTCTGGAGCACAGACCTAGGGCCTAAGTTTGCCAGTTTAACCTGAAATTCACCTCAAAGGGCTCTCTCCCCACTTCCCTCAGGGCTGAATACCTGGGCTGAAGGAGGGGTCAGGCATTGAGCCTGGCAGCAGCCAGGGGCAGAAAGGGTCCTCAGTGCTACCATTTCTCCAGCTCAGTCAAAGGGAAAGGACTAGGCTTTTGAGATTTTATTCCCCTTCCTCTTCCCACTGAGTCCTTCCAATACAATGAATTAAGGGAATATTACTCATGTAAGCAGTTTATTAGAGATTGCCATTAAACTGATTCTGTTACTTTTATGTAGAACCCAACAAATGTCTTCCTGTCATATTTTAGCCAAAACGGCCAAACATGCCTCCCTTGCAGCAAGCTCTGCAGTGGTGACTGTCAATGTGAATCGCTTAGAATACTGCAAAAGGTTAAGCTAACTGAATGTCTTCAAAGTATTATTCACTCATGAGATATAAACTTTATTCAGTAGTATTTATAGGGGCACCTGACTGCAGCTTTGTGAGGCTCAAGCATTCATACTCCTCACTTGCCTTGGAAAGCCTTTTTGGGTGACATGGCAACACAGGTATGCTACTATGTATGGAGCACGCTATTTTTTTTGTAATGAGTTTAATCCTCCACTCCAAAAGTAATGCCAATTCAGTTGTGTCATCAATTTTTATCCTAATATCTCAGTATTCATTGCTGTTCCCTGTGTATCTTCTGAAAGTAAATAGATGTTATTGATGCCTCCTGGTTTTCCATTGAGTGTACATACTGAATAAGTGGAGAAGTGTATGTTTACCATGTAAGCCTGGCAACACTAAAGATATTTTGAATATCAGTCATGATGGCAATGTCTATATAAAAGTCTTAAATGGATACTTTTTTTGAGATCAAACTCTCCACGCTTGCAAAAAATGGCCCCACTGCAATAAGATCTATGGCATGTTAAAAAAAACATTGCCTTAAATATTTAGCAAAACACTATGTGAAGCAACTGCTAGGGTAAATACAATCTCTGAACTGGTTCATTGAAGACTTTTTTTGTACAATATTCATACATGATATTTTCCAGTTTGAGGGGAAAAGCCAATACAAAATATTGTTATAGAGGGAATTAACAAACTTTAGTTTATTATGTGTTAATATGTGATCAGGAAATTTTCTTTTTCTTTGCTCTTTGACATAAATCCTCTCTAATATGTGATTTGTTCTCTGGATTAATCAGTATTTTTTGAATCCACGCTTACATTGCTAAATACTGAGAGGCGGAAGGAGTAGGAAGCTTTTAGTATTTGGACATAATGAAAATAATTTGTACAATGTTGTCCTTAAGAAGTTTAACAGTACTTTTCATGTTTAAAAACTTTCATTTCAGCAACTATTTTTAGAATACCTTTCACAACTTGGAAAAAAATTGATATACAGTCCAACCTTAGTAGTGAGATTTGGCTGTGGTTCAGATGGTTCTTCTTATAGAGTATGATCTGTTCGATGTGAGCAGTTTGCTGTGAGCCAAAGCTCTTTATGGCAAACATGTGCTTTTGCATCTTGTCATAGTAATTCACAGATGGAAAAACTGGAGCTGACTCTATTGATATATTGATAAGCAGAGGACTGTGGCTTAGAATTTAACCCCACAGTTCTGAAAAATCCTCTTATTAGAAAACAAGCAATGAAAAACCCTCCTTTTTTAATGTGTGGGAGCAATTTGTGTTTAAATATTTTTTCTGTGTTTTCAAAAAGCTTTTCAGATGAAAACAAAAGTCGGAGTTACATGTCGAGATTTCCATTACAATGGCTTGGAATCTTTGCACTGTGCAATTTTATTTCAGACTTATTATACCTGTCCCTCTGAATTATCCTGTATATTTTGATGCTCTTTGGTAAGGCCAAACTCGTAAGAAAAGCATAAGAATACTGATACATACTAACCCGTATGGGTAACTGATTTCTGTACCATTAAATCTTTCATTATTTCCCTCATTCTTCTAAAAAATAAGGTACTGTAAATAAGTTATGCTGTTTCTTTTGTTTTTATAGCTGATCTCTCAAATATCTTTTATACCTCTTTAAATATAAAATAATTTCAGAGATTAAATATTGCTTTAAACTGTGGTAATTCATTGTGTTACATTGACAGGACTTATCTTGATTTTTGAAATATATCTTTGTGCCTAAAGATGAAAATAGTGATAATTAATGGTTCACATGTAACTTGAGATTAATTTAGTATTTGAAATGATCATTTTACTTTATAATCATTTACAATGAAATAAAGTTCCAGTTACCTTTAGAAGATATATGGTGCTAATTAGTAAAATAGTGAGGACATATTTTACTGCTAGCTTGCAAAATTAAAAGTGTTTTTAGGGCTTCCCTGGTGGTCCAGTGGGTAAGGACACTGCCTTGCAGTGCAAGGGGCGCCACTTCGAGCCCTGGCCTGGGCAGATCCCACGTGCCACGGAGCGGCTGGACTGATGTGTCCAATTACTGAGCCGAGGCTCTGGAGTGCATGCGCCCAGAGCGGGTGCTCTGCGACAACAGAGGCCGCGGCGATGGGAGGCCCACATGGGCCAAAGAACAAAGATGGAAGAAAATGGACAAATGAAAGACCAATAGAAGTGGCCCGCCTGCTCCTCTCCCTCCCCACCCTACCCCCACCAAAATAAATTTAAAAATTAATCTTTAAAAAAAAAAAGTGTTTTTAAAAATAAAATACATGAGGTGGTCCAGTGGGTAAGGACACTGCCTTGCAGTGCAAGGGGCGCCACTTCGAGCCCTGGCCTGGGCAGATCCCACGTGCCACGGAGCGGCTGGACTGATGTGTCCAATTACTGAGCCGAGGCTCTGGAGTGCATGCGCCCAGAGCCTGTGCTCTGTGACAAGAGAGGCCACTGCGATGGGAGGCCCACACGGGCCAAAGAACAAAGATGGAAGAAAATGGACAAATGAAAGACCAATAGAAGTGGCCCGCCTGCTCCTCTCCCTCCCCACCCTACCCCCACCAAAATAAATTTAAAAATTAATCTTTAAAAAAAAAAAGTGTTTTTAAAAATAAAATACATGAGGTGGTCCAGTGGGTAAAGAGTCTGCCTTGCAGAATAGGGAACACTGGTTGGATCCCTGACCTGGGAAGGTCCCACGTGCTGTGGAACGGCTGGACTGGTGTGTCCAATTAGGAGCCAGCACTCTGGAGCACATGTGCCCAGAGCCGTTGCTCTGCAATGAGAGAGGCCACTGCGATGGGAGGCCCACACATGCCAAAGAATAAAGATGGATGAAAACAAACAATGACTTAGAGGCAAAAAATATTTTAAAAAATTAAAAAAAATAAAATACATGAAAATATTTTGAAAACTTCTATGGCACAATTACAAATATTTCAAAGTAAAATCTTCTTTCAAAATATTTAATGTATAGATTTAATTTCAAGTTTCTAATGATCAAGGGGCTGATTTATAAAAATGACCATACACAATTCTTGTGACAGAGTATCTCAGGTATTATTAAAGACTGATTTGTCATTCCCAGACACACAATAAATGACAGTGTCCAGTTTCCTTACAGTTCAGTGGGGGCTATGTGACTGAATCTATGCATGCCTTAAAAATCCCTGAACAGACTGTTGTTTCAGGGCCTCTCAATACTGAGGACCTTGGGCAGCTCCCTGTGTAAGATCCTAAGAAAAGCCCTGAGGAAGGCTTTGAGGAGTATCTTGAGAAGGGCCTGGAGGAAGGACTGCAGAGTCACAGACTGGAATGATCTTGGATGACCAAATTATGTAAATGAAACTCAAGAGAAATCACATGTATGTCAGATTGTGATGTGAGCAAGAACCCTACATTGTGTGTACTGTGACATGTGGGACTATCAGCTGTAAACGCTGGCAGAGAAATCCTAACATACTGAATAAATCAAATTTTATGGAAATGAATGATTTATTATGTGTACATGTATGACTACATTGTGTTTTAAAAGCCTATTTTTGAAATATCTTAATCCTTACAGGAAAAAAAAAAAAAAAACTTGGTTTGAAGGAAATATAATGTACTCAGAAATCATGAGTGAGTATAAGTCTGTTATCTTTGAGGTCACAATGGTATCAAAAATGTGTATATGAATTAAATCAAAAACATATTTCCTAGATTGATGGATGGCTAAAATATTTACACATGAGATACAGTAGGTTTTGTGAGAACAGGTACACAGGTTATTTTATCATGTAGTATCCATACTGTTTAATACAGAGCCAGAAAATAACATATGTTTAAAATATGTGAATAAACAAGTGAATAAAACAAATTGGGTAATTGCTTGCATTCTTGATTTTTTGCCTGCTACACTGGACAACCAAAATTCCTCTTGATTTATTATACAGAAGCTAATTCTATAGTAGGTTAAAATTCCATTCACATTGAGAATATAAAATGGGAATAGGAAAAATAAATTTTAAAAATTAAAAAAAATAAAATACATGAAAATATTTTGAAAACTTCTATGGCACAATTACAAATATTTCAAAGTAAAATCTTCTTTCAAAATATTTAATGTATAGATTTAATTTCAAGTTTCTAATGATCAAGGGGCTGATTTATAAAAATGACCATACACAATTCTTGTGACAGAGTATCTCAGGTATTATTAAAGACTGATTTGTCATTCCCAGACACACAATAAATGACAGTGTCCAGTTTCCTTACAGTTCAGTGGGGGCTATGTGACTGAATCTATGCATGCCTTAAAAATCCCTGAACAGACTGTTGTTTCAGGGCCTCTCAATACTGAGGACCTTGGGCAGCTCCCTGTGTAAGATCCTAAGAAAAGCCCTGAGGAAGGCTTTGAGGAGTATCTTGAGAAGGGCCTGGAGGAAGGACTGCAGAGTCACAGACTGGAATGATCTTGGATGACCAAATTATGTAAATGAAACTCAAGAGAAATCACATGTATGTCAGATTGTGATGTGAGCAAGAACCCTACATTGTGTGTACTGTGACATGTGGGACTATCAGCTGTAAACGCTGGCAGAGAAATCCTAACATACTGAATAAATCAAATTTTATGGAAATGAATGATTTATTATGTGTACATGTATGACTACATTGTGTTTTAAAAGCCTATTTTTGAAATATCTTAATCCTTACAGGAAAAAAAAAAAAAAAACTTGGTTTGAAGGAAATATAATGTACTCAGAAATCATGAGTGAGTATAAGTCTGTTATCTTTGAGGTCACAATGGTATCAAAAATGTGTATATGAATTAAATCAAAAACATATTTCCTAGATTGATGGATGGCTAAAATATTTACACATGAGATACAGTAGGTTTTGTGAGAACAGGTACACAGGTTATTTTATCATGTAGTATCCATACTGTTTAATACAGAGCCAGAAAATAACATATGTTTAAAATATGTGAATAAACAAGTGAATAAAACAAATTGGGTAATTGCTTGCATTCTTGATTTTTTGCCTGCTACACTGGACAACCAAAATTCCTCTTGATTTATTATACAGAAGCTAATTCTATAGTAGGTTAAAATTCCATTCACATTGAGAATATAAAATGGGAATAGGAAAAAATCAAAGCTTTTGGAGACACATCAAAATACTCCCCCCAAAAATCAAATGATCATTTCTTATTTTTGCTGTGGAAAAATTATTTTTTGTTGGTAAATAAACTAATGTTATGTAACTAAACCTCTACTACACTGAATTTTTAGTGAATATAATTCTCCACTATAGACTTTTCATACTAGACATTAATTTCATTATGACTAACTAGCAAAATAACATGTTTTGTTTTCAGCTTAGCATTTGTGAATAAAATCTGAGTTTCTCCTTGAAACTTATTCCATAAGAATTTTATGCTTTGGACAAAAGGGAATCTTCTGATTTTTGAAGTATGTGAATATTGCTATGTTAGAATTTTTGTTATTATTGTATTTTGATAATGTAATATTTAAAAAAATAGGTCTGCAGAAATTCCACACTTTAATATGAACTCCTTGTCTAGCCCATATATGCATATGATTTAGCTTATCTCTACCTCAGCTACAAAGCTATCCATTTTGTCTTTCAACATTGTAAATTTACTTCTTTTAATATTGACCTTCTTAAGAATTTTATATGTACTATATAAACTAACTCTATTGACTGCTTTATTACCTATATTACATAGTTCAAATATTATGGGCAAAATGAGTTTAAGGGACATATCAGCAAATCTAAAGGAGACAGTTTATTTTTTCTCAAGTTTCAGGCAATTTTGGCTGTGTATACTATTCAGGCTGAGAAGCAGAATAATGAAGCAATTATTCAGGCAATTATTGAAAAAGGATTAGTGATAAAATTAAGAGACTGTGTGCCTCTGTACTTGCTGATCACTCTGTGCTGTCTACTGCCTGAGGGACAGAGATAAGGGCATCTTGGCTGAGCCTCATGAAGCCCTTGAGGAGCCCAGAGCTCTCTCAAGTGAGATTATCAGACTGAAGGAACTATTAGTGAAAGAATAATATGTGATTTTATGGGTTTATCTCACCTATACAAAAAGTCCGTACCAAAAAACATCAGTACATATTACCCTGGGGTTCACTGTATTTTTTTTTTTTTTTAACAGATCATGAGAAAACAGATTTCAAACGTTTAAAATGGCAATGCTACTTGATAGAAGAGTCATTAAATCCAAGATCTAGAAATATTTCACACCATTCTACTTATTTTTCTAGAAAAGAACTCCAAAACAATGCTACATAAAACTATTATTGTATTGACCAAAACCATAACATCTTATTCAAAAATCTGAACAATTTTTTTGATCAACTCAATTTTAAATGAGTTAGCAACAGATACCATTTATCCATCTATTCAATCATGCATTTAAAGTAAACAGAACCTATGAGGATGGATGTGCTACTATGAGCCTTACGTTTATTTTTAGTACAGCCTGTGGATATAACACAGGCTGGCTATCAGAAACAAAGACATGCAAACAGAATAGGAGAGAATGGCCACTTTACAATTAGGAACTAATCTATTGTATTTTGATAATGTAATATTTAAAAAAATAGGTCTGCAGAAATTCCACACTTTAATATGAACTCCTTGTCTAGCCCATATATGCATATGATTTAGCTTATCTCTACCTCAGCTACAAAGCTATCCATTTTGTCTTTCAACATTGTAAATTTACTTCTTTTAATATTGACCTTCTTAAGAATTTTATATGTACTATATAAACTAACTCTATTGACTGCTTTATTACCTATATTACATAGTTCAAATATTATGGGCAAAATGAGTTTAAGGGACATATCAGCAAATCTAAAGGAGACAGTTTATTTTTTCTCAAGTTTCAGGCAATTTTGGCTGTGTATACTATTCAGGCTGAGAAGCAGAATAATGAAGCAATTATTCAGGCAATTATTGAAAAAGGATTAGTGATAAAATTAAGAGACTGTGTGCCTCTGTACTTGCTGATCACTCTGTGCTGTCTACTGCCTGAGGGACAGAGATAAGGGCATCTTGGCTGAGCCTCATGAAGCCCTTGAGGAGCCCAGAGCTCTCTCAAGTGAGATTATCAGACTGAAGGAACTATTAGTGAAAGAATAATATGTGATTTTATGGGTTTATCTCACCTATACAAAAAGTCCGTACCAAAAAACATCAGTACATATTACCCTGGGGTTCACTGTATTTTTTTTTTTTTTTAACAGATCATGAGAAAACAGATTTCAAACGTTTAAAATGGCAATGCTACTTGATAGAAGAGTCATTAAATCCAAGATCTAGAAATATTTCACACCATTCTACTTATTTTTCTAGAAAAGAACTCCAAAACAATGCTACATAAAACTATTATTGTATTGACCAAAACCATAACATCTTATTCAAAAATCTGAACAATTTTTTTGATCAACTCAATTTTAAATGAGTTAGCAACAGATACCATTTATCCATCTATTCAATCATGCATTTAAAGTAAACAGAACCTATGAGGATGGATGTGCTACTATGAGCCTTACGTTTATTTTTAGTACAGCCTGTGGATATAACACAGGCTGGCTATCAGAACAGCAAAGACATGCAAACAGAATAGGAGAGAAAATGGCCACTTTACAATTAGGAATCAATTACATAACTACTAATGCAGATCATAGAACACATGAGTGTTTTCCACAGAACAGATATGGGACACTCGGAGACAGAGTCAGCTTTACAGCATTACGTCAAATGCAGGACTACAACAGTGACAAGTGGCATATGCAGAGGAGATGTGGGGAGGGAGGCCCGCCTCAGGAGGTTACTGTGAGAAGTCCTAACAGGAGTCTCAATGCACCACAAAAGCACTAAGTCTGTCCACAACTCTATCAATCATCAGCCATGTCACAACTTTTTATACTACCCACTAAGTTCCTCTTGTGACCTCTGCCTGGATACTCCTCAGATGAAAAAGCGACCTCCTTAGTGAGGGACAAGAGTGTAGAAAGGAAGCTGGCACCTTCTATACACATCCTCAGGAGGCGGGAAGCTGCCGTCTACAACTGAATGTCGCCAACCACAGGAGGGAGTGTTGGAATAAAAACATAGGAGTTAATATCTTGGACCAGACCCTTTTAATTCTGAGACGATGCTCTGTTTTAGGAGCCAAATTATGTAGAGAAATTCTACAAATTATGAATAGAAAGTTCTATCAGTGGCACAGAAAAAAGAACTTACTGCCAAAGATATTTTTAAGAGGGCAGTGAAACAAAGCATGTTTTCTCTCTCGTGTTCTGGTTAATCAACAGTCAAGTTGCATGTTTACCTTATTTAATTGAATACAGTCTTTATATCCGATAAGTCTAAATTTCTTTTAAGATGCAGATCATCTTATAGACTTTACATTTAATATTTCAGTTATACTTCTCACGATATCACTTGAATTTTTCTACTTCTTACAGCTATGGTATTGTATTGACCAAAACCATAACATCTTATTCAAAAATCTGAACAATTTTTTTGATCAACTCAATTTTAAATGAGTTAGCAACAGATACCATTTATCCATCTATTCAATCATGCATTTAAAGTAAACAGAACCTATGAGGATGGATGTGCTACTATGAGCTTTACGTTTATTTTTAGTACAGCCTGTGGATATAACACAGGCTGGCTATCAGAACAGCAAAGACATGCAAACAGAATAGGAGAGAAAATGGCCACTTTACAATTAGGAATCAATTACATAACTACTAATGCAGATCATAGAACACATGAGTGTTTTCCACAGAACAGATATGGGACACTCGGAGACAGAGTCAGCTTTACAGCATTACGTCAAATGCAGGACTACAACAGTGACAAGTGGCATATGCAGAGGAGATGTGGGGAGGGAGGCCCGCCTCAGGAGGTTACTGTGAGAAGTCCTAACAGGAGTCTCAATGCACCACAAAAGCACTAAGTCTGTCCACAACTCTATCAATCATCAGCCATGTCACAACTTTTTATACTACCCACTAAGTTCCTCTTGTGACCTCTGCCTGGATACTCCTCAGATGAAAAAGCGACCTCCATAGTGAGGGACAAGAGTGTAGAAAGGAAGCTGGCACCTTCTATACACATCCTCAGGAGGCGGGAAGCTGCCGTCTACAACTGAATGTCGCCAACCAAAGGAGGGAGTGTTGGAATAAAAACATAGGAGTTAATATCTTGGACCAGACCCTTTTAATTCTGAGACGATGCTCTGTTTTAGGAGCCAAATTATGTAGAGAAATTCTACAAATTATGAATAGAAAGTTCTATCAGTGGCACAGAAAAAAGAACTTCCTGCCAAATATATTTTTAAGAGGGCAGTGAAACAAAGCATGTTTTTCTCTCTCGTGTTCTGGTTAATCAACAGTCAAGTTGCATGTTTACCTTATTTAATTGAATACAGTCTTTATATCCGATAAGTCTAAATTTCTTTTAAGATGCAGATCATCTTATAGACTTTACATTTAATATTTCAGTTATACTTCTCACGATATCACTTGAATTTTTCTACTTCTTACAGCTATGGTATGTTTATTTTTTTTTTCCTTTCAAGTATTCTTTCATCAACTGCCTCAAGTTTACACTTTTAGGCACCTAGTAAGCAAATCTACTGCAGTAGATTTGGAAGGTATTTTTTAAATCTTTTAATGCCTAAGACTATTTCATGTTTATTACTACCTGTACCTTATTTCCTATTTATATTTAAATAAAAAAGAGGGGAAGGAGACAGGTATATATTACTTTCTTTTTCATATTTGCTTTTGATGATGTGCTGTTTTTGTTTCAAATAGTCAATACTTCATCAATATTATTTCAAAACTACCCAAATATTTGTCGTTCCCTTTGGCCTTTATTCTCATTCAGTGTTTAACCTGCATCATCTACATTCTGTCTGAAGAATTACCTTTATTATTTAAGGACACATTTGCCAATAACAAATTATGTCAATTTTTAGGTTTTAAAAATATTTAAGTTCACCTTGATTTTTGAGGGATATATGATATATAACATTCTAGGATATAAATATTTTTGTTTCTCCATTTCAGATATATTGCTTAATTTTCTTCTGGCTTCCAGTTTTTTGTCTATTGAAAAATTAGCTATCAGTTGTTTCTCATATACCCACCAGTACTGATTTGTATATTTTCACAGTTAAAATACTGTATGTAGTTCTCATCAGAGAGACTTGGTACTTGGGTGACTTCCAGCAATGTCTAGAGACACACTTTTGGTTGTCACAGTGGGGGATGGCTCCTGGCATCTAGTAGACAGAGACTAGCCACCGATGCTGCTAAATGTCATACCACAATGCACTAGACACCTCCACACAAAATACGTTCCAGCCCTAAACTACTAATCACAGAAGTTACAATATACTGTTATAGTAGTTGCCACATATTCCTCAAATTAGGTTATCTACATAGTTGAAAATGATATGCTTGTCATGCAGCACTGCGTAAGCTTAAGGTATGCAGAGTATTGATTTAATTGAATACAGTCTTTATATCCGATAAGTCTAAATTTCTTTTAAGATGCAGATCATCTTATAGACTTTACATTTAATATTTCAGTTATACTTCTCACGATATCACTTGAATTTTTCTACTTCTTACAGCTATGGTATGTTTATTTTTTTCCTTTCAAGTATTCTTTCATCAACTGCCTCAAGTTTACACTTTTAGGCACCTAGTAAGCAAATCTACTGCAGTAGATTTGGAAGGTATTTTTTAAATCTTTTAATGCCTAAGACTATTTCATGTTTATTACTACCTGTACCTTATTTCCTATTTATATTTAAATAAAAAAGAGGGGAAGGAGACAGGTATATATTACTTTCTTTTTCATATTTGCTTTTGATGATGTGCTGTTTTTGTTTCAAATAGTCAATACTTCATCAATATTATTTCAAAACTACCCAAATATTTGTCGTTCCCTTTGGCCTTTATTCTCATTCAGTGTTTAACCTGCATCATCTACATTCTGTCTGAAGAATTACCTTTATTATTTAAGGACACATTTGCCAATAACAAATTATGTCAATTTTTAGGTTTTAAAAATATTTAAGTTCACCTTGATTTTTGAGGGATATATGATATATAACATTCTAGGATATAAATATTTTTGTTTCTCCATTTCAGATATATTGCTTAATTTTCTTCTGGCTTCCAGTTTTTTGTCTATTGAAAAATTAGCTATCAGTTGTTTCTCATATACCCACCAGTACTGATTTGTATATTTTTCACAGTTAAAATACTGTATGTAGTTCTCATCAGAGAGACTTGGTACTTGGGTGACTTCCAGCAATGTCTAGAGACACACTTTTGGTTGTCACAGTGGGGGATGGCTCCTGGCATCTAGTAGACAGAGACTAGCCACCGATGCTGCTAAATGTCATACCACAATGCACTAGACACCTCCACACAAAATACGTTCCAGCCCTAAACTACTAATCACAGAAGTTACAATATACTGTTATAGTAGTTGCCACATATTCCTCAAATTAGGTTATCTACATAGTTGAAAATGATATGCTTGTCATGCAGCACTGCGTAAGCTTAAGGTATGCAGAGTATTGACTTGATTTATATACAACATGAAATGATTACAGTAAGTTTACTGAATGTCCATCATTGCATATAGACACAAAATAAACAGAAGTTTTCTTGTGATTAGAACTTGTAGGATTTACTCTTAGTAGCTTTCAGAGATAACATGCAAAAGTGTTCATTATATTTACCACGTTTTACATTACATCCTTACTTCCCATTTATCTTATAATAACTGGAAGTTTGTACCATTTGACTGTCTTCATCTAATTACCCTCCTCCTGATCCTTTCCCCTGGTAACTATAAACATGATCTCTCCTCAAAAGGGTTTATTTTTGAAGTACAGTTGAACTAAAATACTATGTAGGTTCCTTTTACATTTCAATACTATCACCACAGTACGTCTAGATACCACCTGTCACCATACAAAGATACTACATTATTATTAACTATATTCCCCATTATATACATTTTATCCTCATGTCTTACTTATTTTGCAACTAGAAGTTTGTACCCCTTAATCTTCCTCACCTGTTTGTCTATTCCCCTCTGGCAACCACCAGAGGGCTTTTTTCTGTGTATATGACTGTTTTGTTATGCTTATTTGTTGTTCAGATTTCAAATTTAAGTGAAATTATGTATCATTTGTGTTTGTTTGACTTGCTTCACATAATCCCCTCTAGGTCCAACCAGGTTGTCTTATTGGCAATTTTTCATTTTTGATAGCTGAGTATATTCCATTGTGTGTGTGTACGTGTACAGATTCATATCATCCACTCATCTACTAATGGGCACATAGGTTGCTTCTATATCTTGGCTATTGTAAATAATGCTGTGGAGAACACAGGGATGCATTTTTGGAATTTGTGTTTGGTTTCCTCAGATAAATATCTGGGAGTGGAACTCTTGGATTGTGTGGTTGTTATTTAATTTTCTGAGGAATCTCAATCATGTTTTTCATAGAGGATGAACCAATTTATATTCCTATCAACAGTGTACAAGGTTTCCCTTTTCTTCGTGGCTTTGCCAACACTTGGGTTTTTTTTGTTTGTTTGTTTTCAGAAAAGCCATTCTTTGTGTGTGGCAGTATTTCATTATGATTTTGAGGTGATATCTCACTATGATTTTGATTTGTATTTCCTTGATAGTGATAGTGAGCATATTTTGTGTGTGCCTTAACCATCTGTATGCTTTTGGAAAAATGATGTCTATTCAGATCCTATACCCAGTTTTTAATTGAAGTTTTTCAATGCTGAGATGTATGTTACTTATATATTAATTACAATACATTCATTTGTATCCTCTTCTACTTCTTTCATTGAGGTCTTACAATTTTCTGAGTACAATTATTTTACCTCCATAATTAGATTGATTTATAGGTATTGAATTATTTGATGTGATTTTAAAGAATTCAGGTAACTTTGAAAGAAGCTTTTCAGTTAGGCATGAGACCACTACAAAATATTCCATTAGTTTCACTGGATTTATATTGCAAAAATAGTCATTGCATTTAAATTTTTCTTCAAAAATATGGAAATTTTACTTTTTAATTTCATAGGTATATACAAAAAATCTCTGATTGTATCTCTTGGCCCATAAACCAAAATATATTTACTAATTTTGTCATTTACAGAAAATGTTTGCCTGAAATCCATAAAGAGGGTCAATTTCTAAGCCATTAAAGTTTTCAAGGAAAGTTACATTTTCAAAAGTAACTGTTTTCCTCCAAATAAGAGTATTTTCCTTATGAAAAACTTATAAATATAGATCAGTAGCATAGCAGTGTGGATTCAAATAAAAAAGGAATCTAGATCTGAGCTACGATAGCATAGCCCATGAAGTTCCTCCAACATATTAATATGCAAGATGCTAAAGCAAAGAGGTTAAAGTCAAAGGTGTAAGTTATGTGACAAGATGTAACTTACGTGGTTCACTTTCTAGTACTGAGAATTTTTAGATATATAGTCAAATTGGGAAGTGACAATGAAGACTTTCTATAAATCAAAGGTTCATGAATCATTTTGGAGATATTGGGTGGGCCAAAAGTTTCATTCATAATAGTTTACCAAAAACCCAAGAGACCTTTCTATCCAATATTTTATAACTAGATTATCAGAAAAAACCTTGAATATAACTTGAATATCAAAAAAGTGCTATTATATACATGCTTTCTACTCTGCAGATAGCATGAAAACAGAACAATAAAAAAAGAAACTTTTAACCCCTTTTCAGGATAAGGGTAACCTAACAATATCTAAGAAAATAACTGCTTTCTGAAACAGAATAAAGGCTAAGTAGAGATATTTTCCAAACTGAAGTTAAGAAATTTTGAATTAGTATAGTGTTTGTTGAAAATATGTATTTTAAAACTCAGTTTTGTTTTTTCTGTTTACTGGCTGACATCCAGAAAAATGGGACTTTACAAGCTGAATTTCAACAAATGCCAATAACATAATTCTGCTGAACTGGTAGATGTTATTTACAGTGAATATCACAGTTTAATAGGGAATGCACACAGTTGAATAGTCACTTCTTGGAAATACCAAAATTGTGAGTTAACTGTTTTCCTCAGTAACAATCATTAAAATCACATTAACCTTAGTACTAGATATTCAAACCACTGCATGAAGATCTGCAATAATAATGAAAACATTAAATCTTATTTCTTTATAAAGTAACATCACAAAGGTTGCTATTATTTATGAAAAAGTAGAGAGAACATTTGACAACATCAATTTACTGTCTCTAATGTATAAACGTAGGTATGTATATGTGTACATCTGTAGAAGCATCTTCAACTTACAGATGTGTGTGATAGAGAGCAGCAAACTTCAACACTGCATTTTTGTCAAACTAGGAAATCAACATCACAGGTAAAGCATGATTGGCATAAAGATTTCACCTGTTATATTGTCGAAAAACTATCTGTAATCCTGAAAATGAAAAACTGGCAAGCAATACTGCAAAGAGCTCAGTACAGTATGCTTCATCTATTTTATATAGTCAAATTGAATAATGAAACAAAAAGTGCTATTTAAAATTCATAATAGTTTACCAAACCCAAGAGACCTTTCTATCCAATATTTTATAACTAGATTATCAGAAAAACCTTGAATATAACTTGAATATCAAAAAAGTGCTATTATATACATGCTTTCTACTCTGCAGATAGCATGAAAACAGAACAATAAAAAAAGAAACTTTTAACCCCTTTTCAGGATAAGGGTAACCTAACAATATCTAAGAAAATAACTGCTTTCTGAAACAGAATAAAGGCTAAGTAGAGATATTTTCCAAACTGAAGTTAAGAAATTTTGAATTAGTATAGTGTTTGTTGAAAATATGTATTTTAAAACTCAGTTTTGTTTTTTCTGTTTACTGGCTGACATCCAGAAAAATGGGACTTTACAAGCTGAATTTCAACAAATGCCAATAACATAATTCTGCTGAACTGGTAGATGTTATTTACAGTGAATATCACAGTTTAATAGGGAATGCACACAGTTGAATAGTCACTTCTTGGAAATACCAAAATTGTGAGTTAACTGTTTTCCTCAGTAACAATCATTAAAATCACATTAACCTTAGTACTAGATATTCAAACCACTGCATGAAGATCTGCAATAATAATGAAAACATTAAATCTTATTTCTTTATAAAGTAACATCACAAAGGTTGCTATTATTTATGAAAAAGTAGAGAGAACATTTGACAACATCAATTTACTGTCTCTAATGTATAAACGTAGGTATGTATATGTGTACATCTGTAGAAGCATCTTCAACTTACAGATGTGTGTGATAGAGAGCAGCAAACTTCAACACTGCATTTTTGTCAAACTAGGAAATCAACATCACAGGTAAAGCATGATTGGCATAAAGATTTCACCTGTTATATTGTCGAAAAACTATCTGTAATCCTGAAAATGAAAAACTGGCAAGCAATACTGCAAAGAGCTCAGTACAGTATGCTTCATCTATTTTATATAGTTTTAGCAACCAAATGTTAGCTTAATACAAATTAAAATGTGTAAAAACATTAGTGTTGCTTTAATTTTTAAAGAGATGAGGCAAATATAATTCCAGTCATTATACTAAGCTAATATTATTATTGAGGTTTTTTTTCTTTTTGTCCTGAGATCTGAGATCAAGTAGATAGAATACAAGTGTTCTACATAAAACTAAGTAAACACACATTTGACAAAAAAACCACTACAGTTTATTTTTCTATAGCATGTTAGTTTCAGGAATACAAGTGATACTCTTATTGAATTGTATTTGCTATTTTTCACATTAGAGAGTTATGATTATTCTTTATTTTTCTCTCCACACCCACTTAAAAAGTGTAAGAATTAATAACATCTGAATCTCTTGAAAACAGATAAGGGTGAAAATATTTTAGTTTATGCTGCTGCTGCTTAATTGTTTCAGACATGTCTGACACTTTGTGATCCTATGGACTGCAGGCTGCTAGGTTCCTCTGTCCATGTAATTCTCCAGGCAAGAGTTAGACTGGACTCGGTTATTGTGCCCTCCATCCAATGGATCCCTCCGTTGGGATCTTCCCAACCCAGGGATCAAACCTGGGTCTCCTGTATTGCAGGCAGATTCTTTACCACTGAGCCAACTGGGAAGCCCCCATTTTAGTTTATATGAATAGCCAAAGCTAAGTGTAAATGCAAGCCCAAACAAACATTCTAAGAATTTTGCATGTTTCATATTTCTACTGTGGAATATATGAAACACTACACTGGATAAATAATGCAATCAAGATTGAATTTTCAGTTTATATTTATGACCTGCTGCTGCTTAGTCACTTCAGCCATGTCTGAATCTGTGTGAGACCATGGTCTAAAGCCTGTCAGGTTCCTCCATCCATGGAATTCTCTAGGCAAGAATACTGGAATGGGTTGCAATGCACTCCTCCAGGGTGATCTTCCCTACCCATGGATGGAATCCAGGTCTCCCGCTTTGCAGGCAGATTCTTTACCACTGAGCCATCAGGGAAGAGGGTGTGTGTGTGTGTGTGTGTGTGGAGGGTGTGTGTGGGTGGGTATGTGGGTGTGTGTGTGTGACCAGGATTCTTCAACCATGGGATTTTACATTCAAGAATACAGGAGTGGGCTTCCATTTCCTTCTCCCTTTATGACCTACATAGTCTCAATTGACAAAATAGCCAAGTGTCCAATTCTTTACCCAAAAATATATGCTAAACATTATTTTAATGTGTAATAAATTACAGTCAACAACTTCTAATCTAAAGTGCTAAACTACTATAGGCCTTGGAAAATTGAGACCTGACAACAACTCTGACAGACACGCATTTTAAATATAAACAGTTATGAAGAAACCTTTAAGGGAGCTTCCATTTGGGGTTTTTTCAAGTGATACTCTTATTGAATTGTATTTGCTATTTTTCACATTAGAGAGTTATGATTATTCTTTATTTTTCTCTCCACACCCACTTAAAAAGTGTAAGAATTAATAACATCTGAATCTCTTGAAAACAGATAAGGGTGAAAATATTTTAGTTTATGCTGCTGCTGCTTAATTGTTTCAGACATGTCTGACACTTTGTGATCCTATGGACTGCAGGCTGCTAGGTTCCTCTGTCCATGTAATTCTCCAGGCAAGAGTTAGACTGGACTCGGTTATTGTGCCCTCCATCCAATGGATCCCTCCGTTGGGATCTTCCCAACCCAGGGATCAAACCTGGGTCTCCTGTATTGCAGGCAGATTCTTTACCACTGAGCCAACTGGGAAGCCCCCATTTTAGTTTATATGAATAGCCAAAGCTAAGTGTAAATGCAAGCCCAAACAAACATTCTAAGAATTTTGCATGTTTCATATTTCTACTGTGGAATATATGAAACACTACACTGGATAAATAATGCAATCAAGATTGAATTTTCAGTTTATATTTATGACCTGCTGCTGCTTAGTCACTTCAGCCATGTCTGAATCTGTGTGAGACCATGGTCTAAAGCCTGTCAGGTTCCTCCATCCATGGAATTCTCTAGGCAAGAATACTGGAATGGGTTGCAATGCACTCCTCCAGGGTGATCTTCCCTACCCATGGATGGAATCCAGGTCTCCGCTTTGCAGGCAGATTCTTTACCACTGAGCCATCAGGAAGAGGGTGTGTGTGTGTGTGTGTGTGTGGAGGGTGTGTGTGGGTGGGTATGTGGGTGTGTGTGTGTGACCAGGATTCTTCAACCATGGGATTTTACATTCAAGAATACAGGAGTGGGCTTCCATTTCCTTCTCCCTTTATGACCTACATAGTCTCAATTGACAAAATAGCCAAGTGTCCAATTCTTTACCCAAAAATATATGCTAAACATTATTTTAATGTGTAATAAATTACAGTCAACAACTTCTAATCTAAAGTGCTAAACTACTATAGGCCTTGGAAAATTGAGACCTGACAACAACTCTGACAGACACGCATTTTAAATATAAACAGTTATGAAGAAACCTTTAAGGGAGCTTCCATTTGGGGTTTTTTTCAAGGTATATGGATACTAACATACAATAGAAAGAAATATTATCCCCCATAGTTTCTCAATAATTTGATACAGGATATAATAAAATGTCAATTAAAACTTTCTGGCAAATTTTCCTGATGTTCTGTTGAGTATTGATCTGAAGTAAATAACTGTTTCTTTGTTTTTAATATAGTGACTTAATAGATGCTCCCAATGCAAAAGTGGGTCAATAGCTCATTTAGTGGTGGAAGTGGATAACTAAATGTCAATACATAAAAGGGTAATAAGAATTAGGGGATTATAGACTGGCAACAACAGATAAGGTGGGGCAAAGATTCATGGAAGAGTTGTATAGAGTACATTTATACAGAATGAAAACCTTTAAGAACAGTAGTGGATTTTATATAATTTAAAATTGTTTTTTCTTCTATGGTCTGTTGTACTCCCATTCCCTACACAGGGACATAACAATTAACGAAAATCTGTTCTCTAGAATATTCTTGTATCAGTTGTATAATGAGAAACTCTGTAAGAGTTGAAGCAGGTCAGGACATTCAGGCTGTTTGATGGCAATAATGTACAGAAAGATCTCTAGGTTAACAACAGAGAAGGGAAAATAATGCCCAACATCTTCAAAGTTGGTTACATCCTAACACGTTGAATTTGTGAATATGTTACCTTAAGAGAAGAAAGAAACTCGGAAGATGTTCTAAGGTGAATGTATTTTGTGATGGGAAATTATCCTGGGTTATCTTGGTAAGTCCAACCTAATCGCTTAGTCCTTAAAAGTGGTGGAAGTCCATCTAAAACCAGAGTCAAAAATATGCAGTCACCTCTCCGTGGGTCAAACACATGTAATGTGTAAAAGACTCTACCAGCTGACACTGGGCCTGACTGTTGTGCTCAATATGATAAATCAAAAAGCTCAAAGGAAAAGGTAAACCTACATGTCTTACAATGCCAAGTGTCCAATTCTTTACCCAAATATATGCTAAACATTATTTTAATGTGTAATAAATTACAGTCAACAACTTCTAATCTAAAGTGCTAAACTACTATAGGCCTTGGAAAATTGAGACCTGACAACAACTCTGACAGACACGCATTTTAAATATAAACAGTTATGAAGAAACCTTTAAGGGAGCTTCCATTTGGGGTTTTTTTCAAGGTATATGGATACTAACATACAATAGAAAGAAATATTATCCCCATAGTTTCTCAATAATTTGATACAGGATATAATAAAATGTCAATTAAAACTTTCTGGCAAATTTTCCTGATGTTCTGTTGAGTATTGATCTGAAGTAAATAACTGTTTCTTTGTTTTTAATATAGTGACTTAATAGATGCTCCCAATGCAAAAGTGGGTCAATAGCTCATTTAGTGGTGGAAGTGGATAACTAAATGTCAATACATAAAAGGGTAATAAGAATTAGGGGATTATAGACTGGCAACAACAGATAAGGTGGGGCAAAGATTCATGGAAGAGTTGTATAGAGTACATTTATACAGAATGAAAACCTTTAAGAACAGTAGTGGATTTTATATAATTTAAAATTGTTTTTTCTTCTATGGTCTGTTGTACTCCCATTCCCTACACAGGGACATAACAATTAACGAAAATCTGTTCTCTAGAATATTCTTGTATCAGTTGTATAATGAGAAACTCTGTAAGAGTTGAAGCAGGTCAGGACATTCAGGCTGTTTGATGGCAATAATGTACAGAAAGATCTCTAGGTTAACAACAGAGAAGGGAAAATAATGCCCAACATCTTCAAAGTTGGTTACATCCTAACACGTTGAATTTGTGAATATGTTACCTTAAGAGAAGAAAGAAACTCGGAAGATGTTCTAAGGTGAATGTATTTTGTGATGGGAAATTATCCTGGGTTATCTTGGTAAGTCCAACCTAATCGCTTAGTCCTTAAAAGTGGTGGAAGTCCATCTAAAACCAGAGTCAAAAATATGCAGTCACCTCTCCGTGGGTCAAACACATGTAATGTGTAAAAGACTCTACCAGCTGACACTGGGCCTGACTGTTGTGCTCAAAATGATAAATCAAGAAACACAGAAGTCTCTGAAGATGGAAAAGGTAAAGAAACAGTCTCTCTTAAGGCATACAAAACACAGCCAAAATATTTTAGTCCAGTAAGATATGTGTTGAACTTGACCAGAAGAACCATTAGATAATTTATATTTTTAAGGTACTAAATTTACGGTAGTTTGCTATGGAAATAATAATAAACAAACATACGAACTAAATGTCATAAAAACAGATACTATAAAATATAATCATTTTCAAGGAGGCCAATACATGAGATAAAGAAATCAAACACATTTGTGTTAAAAATAAACTAAAATATCTATAAGAAAGGTTACTGTGAAAATATATAACTCATAAAAATAAACAGAAAAGATGAGAATAAACATGCTTTTCACCATGGATGCAGAAAAACCATTTGATAAAATTTCATCATTTATTTATGAAATAAAAACATTTAGCAAATTAAAAATATGTGATCCATTATTGGCCAAAAATATCTTTAAGAATACATAACCTACCATTATCATTAATAACTAATTGTGGATTACTAAAAAGCTTTCCCCTTAATTAAAAAAAAATAAGAATGATGATTATCATCAGTTCTAGTCAGTTTAGTCAATCTGCTCTGGATGTCTTAGTCATTAAGACAAGCTATATTAGAGGAAGAATTTTATTAGAATTCTGATGGATAAAAAGTCATTGTTAACAGAGGACACAACTTTTTATACAGAAAATGCAAAAAGAATTTCATAGAAGCTTTCAGTGATAAGCGAATTCAGCAAGATTGTTTCAGACAAGATCAGTATAAAAAATAAACTATAAGCCTGAAGAGCTAAAGCAATACAGAGAAAACACAGAATTGGAGGTATCACACCCCTTGACTGCTAACTGTACTACTAAACTATAGAAGCAAAAACAGTATGGTATGAAGAAGTCGCGTCGGTCAGAGAAGCCGCGCTGGACCGAGAAGTCGCGCCACCGTGCCGCGGGTAAGTTCAGCCACTCCAACTGGAGGGCTTGCTGAATGGAGAGGGGAAGTCGCCCACAGGTTGCTGACCAGGGACCGGGCACAAGCCGGAAGAGAAAGCTCACGCCCGCCTTTGGGACTTAGACGCGTAACCGGCAGTGCGAGTGTGCAGGCGGTGGAGGAGCCCACACACCCCTAGAGTTGCAGTATCAGCAGAGGAAGCCGGGGAAAGAGCAGGAATTGGAGACTACTGACAGGTGCACGGGGTGCCCCCCTCCAACACAGGACTGCGTGCGCCGCAGCCCCCGCCTGACAGACTGGGATTAGCCCACTGCCACGGCCAGCACCCAAGCTCTCAGCAAAGCCTTCGTTTTGCTGAAAACAAAAACAGAAACCATAGCAACCAGTGCTATAAGGGAAAGACTATGCCATCAAGACACCACCATCAAGAGCAGATTGGTTTCCAACAGGCAGATGAGAAGATAAAAACCAGGGACAGTATTTAGGTTTTTTGTGCTTGTTTATTTGTTGTGGACTATTTTGTTTATTCGATTGATTGGTCTGGTTTGGGGTTAATTGTTTGTTTGTTCTGTTTGGATTTTTTTTTTTTTGAATGTTTGCTTGTTTGTTTTTTTCGTGTGTGTGCTCTTTTTGATCTTTTATTAATTTTTTCGGCCGTTTTTAATTTTCAATTTCTTTTTTTGACTTTTATTTTATTGTATTTTTTTTTAAATTTTAATCTTGGAAACCTCTAATTCTCTTTCCTCTTTGCCACTGCTTTCTCCCTCTATGTTCTAAATGTAAAACCTTTTCCTATCTACCAATATCCTCTAGATAAATTATTTCCTATCTTCCTGTCTCCACTATTCTCTTCCAGCTGCACTAAACGATACAACACACTAATCTTGGCTACCTAACCCTATAAAATCCTTCCAAGACGAATCTATTCCTTCTCATTATCCATACACTCTCCTCCTCATCACCCTCAACATATGTCCTAGATAAAAATTGCTCTCATTGTAATTATACAAGCCAGGTCCTTGTGCTGAATCTATTTATCCAGGCATTATTTTAATTAATTCAGAGCTTAATGGGCAAGTATCATCTTTGACTGCGTGATTTGCCAGAAAGATTTCCTGTGCTTTATCCCTGTAAAACTGGTCAGTAGTGGGGATTGCTGTGTACGTATGTATATCTTATGATTATGTTAGAAAACATCTGCATGCTTTTATGACTGTCACCATCAGGGACGCACCTCTTGTTCCTCAGACGTGCGAGTGTGCAGGCGGTGGAGGACCCCCCTAGGCATGAACGGAAAGAGCAGGAATTGGAGACTACTGACAGGTGCACGGGGTGCCCCCCTCCAACACAGGACTGCGTGCGCCGCAGCCCCCGCCTGACAGACTGGGATTAGCCCACTGCCACGGCCAGCACCCAAGCTCTCAGCAAAGCCTTCGTTTTGCTGAAAACAAAAACAGAAACCATAGCAACCAGTGCTATAAGGGAAAGACTATGCCATCAAGACACCACCATCAAGAGCAGATTGGTTTCCAACAGGCAGATGAGAAGATAAAAACCAGGGACAGTATTTAGGTTTTTTGTGCTTGTTTATTTGTTGTGGACTATTTTGTTTATTCGATTGATTGGTCTGGTTTGGGGTTAATTGTTTGTTTGTTCTGTTTGGATTTTTTTTTTTTGAATGTTTGCTTGTTTGTTTTTTTCGTGTGTGTGCTCTTTTTGATCTTTTATTAATTTTTTCGGCCGTTTTTAATTTTCAATTTCTTTTTTTGACTTTTATTTTATTGTATTTTTTTTTAAATTTTAATCTTGGAAACCTCTAATTCTCTTTCCTCTTTGCCACTGCTTTCTCCCTCTATGTTCTAAATGTAAAACCTTTTCCTATCTACCAATATCCTCTAGATAAATTATTTCCTATCTTCCTGTCTCCACTATTCTCTTCCAGCTGCACTAAACGATACAACACACTAATCTTGGCTACCTAACCCTATAAAATCCTTCCAAGACGAATCTATTCCTTCTCATTATCCATACACTCTCCTCCTCATCACCCTCAACATATGTCCTAGATAAAAATTGCTCTCATTGTAATTATACAAGCCAGGTCCTTGTGCTGAATCTATTTATCCAGGCATTATTTTAATTAATTCAGAGCTTAATGGGCAAGTATCATCTTTGACTGCGTGATTTGCCAGAAAGATTTCCTGTGCTTTATCCCTGTAAAACTGGTCAGTAGTGGGGATTGCTGTGTACGTATGTATATCTTATGATTATGTTAGAAAACATCTGCATGCTTTTATGACTGTCACCATCAGGGACGCACCTCTTGTTCCTCAGACGCTAATATTTAAACTAATATCACAGAACACCATAGCAAACCACAAATAGAGCCTACACCCCGCGGACCAATCATCAAACCAAGGATCCTCGGAATGGAAGCCCTGATTCCAAGAACCCAGACTATCAAAGAACATACAACACTAGAGATTATTCACCTGTAAACAAGACTTAACACCATCCGAGTCACAAACCACTGAACCCTTCTACAAGGACAGAAACCCAAAGGAAGGGAGAATTCAATCAAGAAGCCTGGTGGGGGAAAAAGAACTCCACACACACAGAAACACACAAAGAAACAAAAATTAACCTAATAATGAAATGTCAGAGAAACCCTGCACAAATGAAGGACCAAGCTAGAGAAACACCACTTCCAATGACAGAGGAGGAGATAGACAAGCTATCTGAAAGAGAATTCAGAAAAACTATACTAATGAGGATGCAAAACACCGAAAACAGAATATTAGAGGAAATTAGTGCATTGAGAAGAGACATGCAAGAAATGAAAAATAAGCAAATGGAGACAACTAACTCAATTGCTGAACTCAAAAATACTATAGAAGGCCTCAACAGTAGAGTATCGGAGGCAAAAGAACGGATAAGTGAGCTGGAAGATAGAATGGTGGAAATAATGTCGAAGAACAGAACAAAGGCCAAAAAATTAAAAGAACTGAGGATAGCTTCAGAGACCTATGGGACAATATCAAACGCACCAATATTAGAATTATAGGAGTTCCAGAGAAAGAAGAGGGTAAGAAAGGCTATGAAAAAAGTCTTGAAGAGGTTATTTTACCTTCTTCAAATTATCCCATTACACTCTCCTCCTCATCACCCTCAACATATGTCCTAGATAAAAATTGCTCTCATTGTAATTATACAAGCCAGGTCCTTGTGCTGAATCTATTTATCCAGGCATTATTTTAATTAATTCAGAGCTTAATGGGCAAGTATCATCTTTGACTGCGTGATTTGCCAGAAAGATTTCCTGTGCTTTATCCCTGTAAAACTGGTCAGTAGTGGGGATTGCTGTGTACGTATGTATATCTTATGATTATGTTAGAAAACATCTGCATGCTTTTATGACTGTCACCATCAGGGACGCACCTCTTGTTCCTCAGACGCTAATATTTAAACTAATATCACAGAACACCATAGCAAACCACAAATAGAGCCTACACCCCGCGGACCAATCATCAAACCAAGGATCCTCGGAATGGAAGCCCTGATTCCAAGAACCCAGACTATCAAAGAACATACAACACTAGAGATTATTCACCTGTAAACAAGACTTAACACCATCCGAGTCACAAACCACTGAACCCTTCTACAAGGACAGAAACCCAAAGGAAGGGAGAATTCAATCAAGAAGCCTGGTGGGGGAAAAAGAACTCCACACACACAGAAACACACAAAGAAACAAAAATTAACCTAATAATGAAATGTCAGAGAAACCCTGCACAAATGAAGGACCAAGCTAGAGAAACACCACTTCCAATGACAGAGGAGGAGATAGACAAGCTATCTGAAAGAGAATTCAGAAAAACTATACTAATGAGGATGCAAAACACCGAAAACAGAATATTAGAGGAAATTAGTGCATTGAGAAGAGACATGCAAGAAATGAAAAATAAGCAAATGGAGACAACTAACTCAATTGCTGAACTCAAAAATACTATAGAAGGCCTCAACAGTAGAGTATCGGAGGCAAAAGAACGGATAAGTGAGCTGGAAGATAGAATGGTGGAAATAATGTCGAAGAACAGAACAAAGGCCAAAAAATTAAAAGAACTGAGGATAGCTTCAGAGACCTATGGGACAATATCAAACGCACCAATATTAGAATTATAGGAGTTCCAGAGAAAGAAGAGGAGAAGAAAGACTATGAAAAAAGTCTTGAAGAGGTTATAGCTGAAAATTTCCCCAACATGGGAAAGGAAATAGTCAACCAAGTCCAAGAAGCACAAAGAGTTCCATACAGGAGAAACCCCAGGAGAAGAATGCCAAGGGACATACTTATCAAACTAACACAGACTAAACAAAAAGACAGATTACTTAAAGCAGCAAAGGATAAATAACAAGCAACATACACAGGAAGCCCCATACGTCTAACTGCGGATCTTACAACAGAAACCCTGCAGGCCAGAAGAGAATGGCAAGATACATTTAAACGGCTAAAAGAGAATAACCTCCAACCAAAAATTCTCTACCCAGCAAGAATCTCATTCAAAATCGATGGTGAAGTCAAAAGTTTCACAGACAAGCAAAAACTAAAAGAATTCTGTACCACAAAACCAGCCCTACAACAAGTGTTAAAGGGTCTGATATGGCCAATGAATACAAGAGTAGGAGAAGCCTTACAAATCAAACCCCAAACTTCTAAGAAGATGGCAATAGGAACATTTGTATCAATAATTACTTTGAATGTAAACGGATTAAATGCTCCAACCAAACGACACAGGCTGGCTGAATGGATCAAGAAACATGACCCATATATATGCTGTTTACAAGAGACCCATTTCAGACCTAGAGACACCCACAGACTGAAAGTGAGAGGCTGGAAAAAGATATTCCATGCAAACGGAAATCAAAAGAAAGCTGGAGTAGCAATCCGAATATCAGAAAAAATAGATTTTAAAGTAAAGAAGATTCTAAGAGACAAGGCAGATTACTACATCATGATTAAGGGGTCTATCCAAGAGGAAGACATAAGAGTCATGACTATCTACACACCCAATACAGGGGCACTTCAATACATAAGACAGGTAGTTTCAGACATAAAAGAAGAAATCAACAATAACACAATAATAGTAGGAGATGTTAACACTCCTCTCAGACCAATGGACAGATCACCCGAACAGAAAATTAATAAAGAAACACAAGCCTTAAATGCCACACTGGAAAAGATGGACCTCATCGATATCTTTAGGACGTCATAAAAGGAAACAGGTTCCAGAGAAAGAAGAGGGTAAGAAAGGCTGAAAATTTCCCCAACATGGGAAAGGAAATAGTCAACCAAGTCCAAGAAGCACAAAGAGTTCCATACAGGAGAAACCCCAGGAGAAGAATGCCAAGGGACATACTTATCAAACTAACACAGACTAAACAAAAAGACAGATTACTTAAAGCAGCAAAGGATAAATAACAAGCAACATACACAGGAAGCCCCATACGTCTAACTGCGGATCTTACAACAGAAACCCTGCAGGCCAGAAGAGAATGGCAAGATACATTTAAACGGCTAAAAGAGAATAACCTCCAACCAAAAATTCTCTACCCAGCAAGAATCTCATTCAAAATCGATGGTGAAGTCAAAAGTTTCACAGACAAGCAAAAACTAAAAGAATTCTGTACCACAAAACCAGCCCTACAACAAGTGTTAAAGGGTCTGATATGGCCAATGAATACAAGAGTAGGAGAAGCCTTACAAATCAAACCCCAAACTTCTAAGAAGATGGCAATAGGAACATTTGTATCAATAATTACTTTGAATGTAAACGGATTAAATGCTCCAACCAAACGACACAGGCTGGCTGAATGGATCAAGAAACATGACCCATATATATGCTGTTTACAAGAGACCCATTTCAGACCTAGAGACACCCACAGACTGAAAGTGAGAGGCTGGAAAAAGATATTCCATGCAAACGGAAATCAAAAGAAAGCTGGAGTAGCAATCCGAATATCAGAAAAAATAGATTTTAAAGTAAAGAAGATTCTAAGAGACAAGGCAGATTACTACATCATGATTAAGGGGTCTATCCAAGAGGAAGACATAAGAGTCATGACTATCTACACACCCAATACAGGGGCACTTCAATACATAAGACAGGTAGTTTCAGACATAAAAGAAGAAATCAACAATAACACAATAATAGTAGGAGATGTTAACACTCCTCTCAGACCAATGGACAGATCACCCGAACAGAAAATTAATAAAGAAACACAAGCCTTAAATGCCACACTGGAAAAGATGGACCTCATCGATATCTTTAGGACGTTCCATCCAAAAGCAGAAGAATACAGTTTCTTCTCAAGTGCTCACGGAACACTCTCCAGGATAGACCACATCTTGGGCCACAAATCAAACCTCAGTCAGTTCAAGAAAACCGAAATTATATCAACCATCTTCTCGGACCACAATGAAATGAGACTGGAGATCAACTACCAGGAAAAAAACCCTAAAAACAGAAACAAATGGAGATTAAACAATACATACCTAAAAAACCAACTGATCATTGAGGAAATCAAAGGAGAAATTAAACAATTCCTAGAAAAAAATGACAATGAACACACGACCGTGCAAAACCTATGGGATACAGCAAAAGCAGTTCTAAGAGGGAAATTTATAGCAGTACAATCCCACCTCAAGAAACTAGGAAAATATGAAGCAGATGACCTAACCCTCCGCTTAAAACAGTTGGAGAAAGAAGAACAAAAACAGCCCAAAGCCAGCAGAAGAAGAGAAATCATAAGGATCGGAGCAGAAATAAATCAGAAAGAAACCAAGGAAACAATAGTAAAGATAAATAAAACAAAAAGCTGGTTCTTTGAAAAGGTAAACAAAATCGACAAGCCACTGGCCAGACTCATTAAGAAAAAGAGAGAGAAGAACCAGATCAACAAAATCAAAAATGAAAAAGGAGAGATTCCAACAGATCATGCAGAAATCCAAAGGATTCTAAGAGACTATTATGAGCAACTCTATGGCAACAAACTGGACAACCTGGAAGAAATGGACAGTTTCTTGGACAGGATTAATCTCCCAAGACTGAGCCAGGAAGAAACAGAAACTTTGAACAACCCAATCACAAGCTCAGAAATCGAATCTGTGATTAAAAATCTACCCAAAAATCAAAGCCCAGGGCCAGATGGCTTCACAGCCGAATTCTACCAAACATTTAAAAAAGAGCTAATGCCTGTCCTTCTAAAACTCTTCCAAAAAACTGCACAGGAAGGAAAACTTCCAAACACATTCTATGAGGCCACCATCACCCTGATACCCAAACCAGGCAAAGACAACACAAAAAAGGAAAACTATAGGCCAATTTCACTGATGAACTTAGATGCCAAGATCCTCAACAAAATCCTAGCAAACCGAATTCAATGACATGTCAAAAAACTCATACATTATGATCAAGTTGAGTTCATCCCAGGCATGCAAGGCTTCTTCAACATCCACAAATCAATCAACGTGATACACCATATCAACAAGTTGAAAGACAAAATCACATGATCATTTCAATAGATGCAGAAAAAGCCTTCGACAAAGTACAACATCCACTTATGATAAAAACTCTTCAGAAAATGGGCATAGAAGGAACCTATCTCAACATAATAAAAGCCATCTATGAGAAGCCTACAGCGAACATTATTGTTAATGGTGAAAAACTGAAAGCATTCCCTCTAAGATCAGGAACAAGACAGGGGTGCCCACTTTCACCACTGCTATTCAACATAGTCCTGGAAGTCCTAGCAACAGCAATAAGAGAATAGAAAGAAATGAAAGGAATCCAGATTGGAAATGAAGAAGTCAAGCTCTCTCTTTTTGCAGATGACATGATATTATACATAGAAAATCCCAAAGACACGGTTACAAAGCTACTAGAGCTAATCAATGAATTCAGCAAAGTTGCAGGATATAAAGTCAACACACAGAAGTCACTGGCATTCCTATACACAAACAATGAAAAATCAGAAAATGAAATCAAAGAGGCAATCCCCATCACCATTGCAACCAAAAGAATCAAATACCTAGGAATATACCTACCCAAAGAAACAAAAGAATTGTACACAGAAAATTACAAGACACTCATGAGAGACATTAAAGAAGACTTAAACAGATGGAGAGATATTCCATGTTCCTGGCTCGGAAGAATCAATATTGTGAAAATGACCATACTACCAAATGTCATCTACAGATTCAATGCAATACCTATTCAACTACCACTGACATTTTTCACAGAACTAGACCAAAGAATCACACAGTTCATATGGAAGCACAAAAGACCTCGAATAGCCAAAGCAATCCAGAGAAAGAAAAACGGAGCTGGAGGGATCAGCCTCCCTAATTTCAGTCTCTACTACAAAGCAACATTCATCAAGACAGTATGGTATTGGCACAAAAAAAGAAATATAGACCAATGGAACAAGATAGAGAACCCAGAGATAAAGCCATGCACCTATGGGTACCTTATTTTTGATAAAGGAGGAGAAACTACAAAATGGGACAAAGACAGCCTTTTCAACAAGTGGAGCTTGGAGAATTGGACAGCTACATGCAAAAAAATGAAATTGGAACATTCCCTGACACCATACACTAAGATCAACTCAAAATGGATTAAAGACCTCAATGTAAGACCAGAAACCATCAAACTCTTAGAGGATAATATAGGCAAAACCCTCAAGGACATCAATCAAAGCAAGATCTTCTCTGACCCACCAACTAAAATAGTAGAACTGAAAAGAAAAATGAACATGTGGGATCTCATGAAACTTAAAAGCTTTTGTACAGCAAAAGAAATTATAAAAAACTCAACAGACACCGCACAGAGTGGGAGAAAATCATAGCAAATGAAACAACAGACAAATAATTAGTCTCCAAAATCCACAAGCAACTCAGACAACTCAGCACAGGAAAAACGAACAACCCAAACAAAAAATGGGAAAAAGATCTAAAGAGACACCTCTCCAATGAGGACATACAAATGGCCCCAAAGCACATGAAATGATGCTCAACCTCGCTTATTATCAAAGAAATGCAAATTAAAACCACAATGAGATACCACCTCACACCTGTCAGAATGGCCATCATCAACAAATCGACAGAAAACAAACGCTGGAGAGGGTGCAAATAAAAGGGAACCCTCCTGCATTGCTGGTGGGAATGTAAACTGATACAACCTCTATGGAAGACAATATGGCGATTCCTTAAAATACTAAAAATAGAAGCACCCTATGACCCAGTAATCCCACTAGTAGGCTTATATCCTGATGAAATCAAAACTGACAGAAGCACCTGTACCCCAATATTCATTGAAGCTCTCTATACAATAGCTAGAACATGGAAACAACCTAGATGTCCGTCAACACATGAATGGATACAGAAGCCCTTGTACATATATACAATGGAGTACTACTCAGCTGTTAAAATAAATGCAGAAGACTCAGTCCTAATGAGGTGGCTAGCCTTTCCTAAAAACCTATCATAAAGCAAGATAGAGAACCCAGAGATAAAGCCATGCACCTATGGGTACCTTATTTTTGATAAAGGAGGAGAAACTACAAAATGGGACAAAGACAGCCTTTTCAACAAGTGGAGCTTGGAGAATTGGACAGCTACATGCAAAAAAATGAAATTGGAACATTCCCTGACACCATACACTAAGATCAACTCAAAATGGATTAAAGACCTCAATGTAAGACCAGAAACCATCAAACTCTTAGAGGATAATATAGGCAAAACCCTCAAGGACATCAATCAAAGCAAGATCTTCTCTGACCCACCAACTAAAATAGTAGAACTGAAAAGAAAAATGAACATGTGGGATCTCATGAAACTTAAAAGCTTTTGTACAGCAAAAGAAATTATAAAAAACTCAACAGACACCGCACAGAGTGGGAGAAAATCATAGCAAATGAAACAACAGACAAATAATTAGTCTCCAAAATCCACAAGCAACTCAGACAACTCAGCACAGGAAAAACGAACAACCCAAACAAAAAATGGGAAAAAGATCTAAAGAGACACCTCTCCAATGAGGACATACAAATGGCCCCAAAGCACATGAAATGATGCTCAACCTCGCTTATTATCAAAGAAATGCAAATTAAAACCACAATGAGATACCACCTCACACCTGTCAGAATGGCCATCATCAACAAATCGACAGAAAACAAACGCTGGAGAGGGTGCAAATAAAAGGGAACCCTCCTGCATTGCTGGTGGGAATGTAAACTGATACAACCTCTATGGAAGACAATATGGCGATTCCTTAAAATACTAAAAATAGAAGCACCCTATGACCCAGTAATCCCACTAGTAGGCTTATATCCTGATGAAATCAAAACTGACAGAAGCACCTGTACCCCAATATTCATTGAAGCTCTCTATACAATAGCCAGAACATGGAAGCAACCTAGATGTCCATCGACGAATGAATGGATCCAGAAGCCCTTGTACATATATACAATGGAATACTACTCAGCTGTTAAAATAAATGCAGAAGAATCAGTCCTAATGATGTGGCTAGCTCTAGAACCTATCATAAAAAGTGAAGTAAGTCAAAAAGAGAAAGACAAATACAGTATACTAACTCACATACATGGAATCTAGTAAGATGGTCATGATAACACATACAGTGAACTCATGGAAAAACATACAGAGAATAGACATAAGGACATTGTGGAGAACGAACAGTGGGAGGGAGGCATAGAAGAAGTAACATCAAAACGTATACTGGCACGTGTGGAAAAAGATAGCTATTGTCATTGTGCTAAGGGCATAGGGGTGCCTACAATCACTTGGGGTGATGGTCCAGATGGGTGGGAGGGGGGAAACGGTGGTGGGGAGACCAGGGATGTGCATATGACTTATCTGGGAACATATATGTCGGTGTACAACAAAACTCTGTAAAATCTTTAAAATAAAGAATTAAAAAAAAAAATCCATAACAAGGAAAAAAAAACAGTATGGTGTGAACTAAAAACAAACACGGACATGAAGAGAGAACCTATAAATAAACCAATGCATATACAACCAATTCAAACTAATGACAGAGTAGCCAAAATTATACAATCAGAAAACAACTGTCTCTTCAATAGTGTTGGGAATGCTGGAATAAAAAAGAACTAAACTAGGCCACTGCCTTATATTAATGCCACAGAAATTCACTGAAAGTCAATTAAATAATTGAATGTAAGACCTGAAATCATAAAACTCCTAGAAGAAAATCTAGGTGGTAATCTCCTTACATCAGTGTTGGCAATGATGTTTTAAGATCTGACACCAAAAGCAAAACAAACAAACAAGTGGGACAACATCAAGCTAAAAACTAAAAAGTTTCTAAACAGCAAAGGAAACCATTGACAAAAAAGCAATATGGCAAATAGTAGAAAATAACTGTAAACCATATAGGCCATAAGAGACTAATATCCAAACTATATAAAGAACTCATAAAACTCAAAACTGAAACAAATAAACTATTCAATTTAAGAATGGGCACAGGTTTAAACAGATATTTTTCTAAAGACATAGCCCAGAATCGACGAATGAATGGATCCAGAAGCCCTTGTACATATATACAATGGAATACTACTCAGCTGTTAAAATAAATGCAGAAGAATCAGTCCTAATGATGTGGCTAGCTCTAGAACCTATCATAAAAAGTGAAGTAAGTCAAAAAGAGAAAGACAAATACAGTATACTAACTCACATACATGGAATCTAGTAAGATGGTCATGATAACACATACAGTGAACTCATGGAAAAACATACAGAGAATAGACATAAGGACATTGTGGAGAACGAACAGTGGGAGGGAGGCATAGAAGAAGTAACATCAAAACGTATACTGGCACGTGTGGAAAAAGATAGCTATTGTCATTGTGCTAAGGGCATAGGGGTGCCTACAATCACTTGGGGTGATGGTCCAGATGGGTGGGAGGGGGGAAACGGTGGTGGGGAGACCAGGGATGTGCATATGACTTATCTGGGAACATATATGTCGGTGTACAACAAAACTCTGTAAAATCTTTAAAATAAAGAATTAAAAAAAAAAATCCATAACAAGGAAAAAAAAACAGTATGGTGTGAACTAAAAACAAACACGGACATGAAGAGAGAACCTATAAATAAACCAATGCATATACAACCAATTCAAACTAATGACAGAGTAGCCAAAATTATACAATCAGAAAACAACTGTCTCTTCAATAGTGTTGGGAATGCTGGAATAAAAAGAACTAAACTAGGCCACTGCCTTATATTAATGCCACAGAAATTCACTGAAAGTCAATTAAATAATTGAATGTAAGACCTGAAATCATAAAACTCCTAGAAGAAAATCTAGGTGGTAATCTCCTTACATCAGTGTTGGCAATGATGTTTTAAGATCTGACACCAAAAGCAAAACAAACAAACAAGTGGGACAACATCAAGCTAAAAACTAAAAAGTTTCTAAACAGCAAAGGAAACCATTGACAAAAAAGCAATATGGCAAATAGTAGAAAATAACTGTAAACCATATAGGCCATAAGAGACTAATATCCAAACTATATAAAGAACTCATAAAACTCAAAACTGAAACAAATAAACTATTCAATTTAAGAATGGGCACAGGTTTAAACAGATATTTTTCTAAAGACATATAGATAGCCAGCAGCTGCAGGGAGCTGTCCTGTTTCAAGGAGGTTCTTTTAATGAAACATAGCTCTGGGAGCTGCCCTGGAAACAGGGTTCTGTCCTGCCACCCCAGGTATTGTGAAGACATATCTGAGCTATCTTAAAGGACACCTGGAGCCTCAGGGCTTGAGGGGATTTATTCCCCCGGAACCATTGTAATCTAAAGAACTTTGAGTATGTTAATGACATACCAAGAGGTAATACCTAATTAACGACCTGCCTGAGGGAGACTGACAAGATGCTAGGAAACCTGGCCTAAAGCATGTATACACTATTGTTTGCTGTGTCCTATCTGATTTTGAAAAGTACCAAATGTATGAGCAAATTCAATAAACTTGTCAACAACTTGTCAGCAACCTGTGGAGTTGTCTGCCTCTTTGCTGTCCCTCTCAACCCCATCTTTTCTGTTTTTCTTTCTTTCTTAGCCGTTCTGCTGCTCTCTCTTTTTTTTTTTTTTTACTTTTTTTTTTAATTTATTTATTTTTGTACATGTATGTTTCCAGATCATTCATCTGCATATCACTTGACCCTCCCCCCACCCAGTTCCCCCCCTCCCATCCCTCCAGACCATCGTTCCAAGTGGTTGTAGGTACTCCTATTCCCCTAGCACAATGACAATAGCTATCTTTTCTACACATGACAATATAGGTTTCCATGTTACTCCCTCCCACTGTTCGGTCTCCACAATGTCTTTATGTCTATTCTCTGTTTTTTCATGAGTTCACTGCATGTGTTATCATGACCATCTTACTAGATCCCATATATATGAGTTAGTATACTATACTTGTCTTTCTCTTTTTGACTTACTTCACTTTTTATGATAGGTTCTAGAGCCAGCCACCTCATTAGGACTGAGTTTTCTGCATTTCTTTTAACAGCTGAGTAGTATTCCATTGTATATATGTACCAGAGCTTCTGGATCCATTCATTTGTCGATGGACATCTAGGTTGCTTCCATGTTCTGGCTATTGTATAGAGAGCTGCAATGAACATTGGGGTACAGGTGCCTCTTTCATTTTTGATTTCATCCGGATATAGGCCTAATAGTGGGATTGCTGGGTCATAGGGTGCTTCTATTTTTAGTTTTTTAAGGAATCTCCATATTGTCTTCCATAGAGGTTGTATTAATTTACATTCCCACCAGCAATGCAAGAGGGTTCCCTTTTCTCCACACCCTCTCCAGCATTTGTTGTCTGTCGATTTGTTGATGATGGCCATTCTGACAGGTGTGAGGTGGTATCTCATTGTGGTTTTAATTTGCATTTCTCTGATAATAAGCGAGGTTGAGCATCGTTTCATGTATTTTTGGGCCATTTGTATTTCCTCTTTGGAGAGGCGTCTCTTTAGATCTTTTTCCCATTTTTTGATTGGGCTGCTCATTTTCCCTGTGCTGAGTTGTCTGAGTTGCTTGTAGATTTTGGAGATTAATTCTTTGCCTGTTGTTTCATTTGCTATGATTTTCTCCCACTCTGTGCGGTGTCTGTTCAACTTTTTTGTAATTTCTTTTGCTGTACAAAAGCTTTTAAGTTTCATAAGGTCCCATATGTTCATTTTTCTTTTCAGTTCTACTATTTTAGTTGGTGGGTCAGAGAAGATCTTGCTTTGATTGATGTCCTTGAGGGTTTTGCCTATATTATCCTCTAAGAGTTTGATGGTTTCTGGTCTTACATTGAGGTCTTTAATCCATTTTGAGTTGATCTTAGTGTATGGTGTCAGGGAATGTTCCAATTTCATTTTTTTGCATGTAGCTGTCCAATTCTCCAAGCACCACTTGTTAAAGAGGCTGTCTTTGTCCCATTTTATAGTTTCTCCTCCTTTATCAAAAATAAGGTACCCATAGGTGCATGGCTTTATCTCTGGGTTCTCTATCTTGTTCCATTGGTCTATATTTCTGTTTTTGTGCCAGTACCATACTGTCTTGATAACTGTTGCTTTGTAGTAGAGTCTGAAGTTAGGGAGGCTGATCCCTCCAACTCCGTTTTTCTTCCTCAGGATTGCTTTGGCTATTCGAGGTCTTCTGTGTTTCCATATGAACTGTGTTATTACTTGGTCTAGTTCTGTGAAAAATGTCAGTGGTAGTTGAATAGGTATTGCATTGAATCTGTAGATGATATTTGGTAGTATGGTCATTTTCACAATATTGATTCTTCCGAGCCAGGAACATGGAATATCTCTCCATCTGTTTAAGTCTTCTTTAATGTCTCTCATGAGTGTCTTGTAATTTTCTGTGTACAATTCTTTTGTTTCTTTGGGTAGGTATATTCCTAGGTATTTGATTCTTTTGGTTGCAATGGTGATGGGGATTGCCTCTTTGATTTCATTTTCTGATTTTTCATTGTTTGTGTATAGGAATGCCAGTGACTTCTGTGTGTTGACTTTATATCCTGCAACTTTGCTGAATTCATTGATTAGCTCTAGTAGCTTTGTAACCGTGTCTTTGGGATTTTCTATGTACAATATCATGTCGTCTACAAAAAGAGAGAGCTTGACTTCTTTTCCAATCTGGATTCCTTTCATTTCTTTATCTTCTCTTATTGCTGTTGCTAGAACTTCCAGGACTAAGTTTCATAAGGTCCCATATGTTCATTTTTCTTTTCAGTTCTACTATTTTAGTTGGTGGGTCAGAGAAGATCTTGCTTTGATTGATGTCCTTGAGGGTTTTGCCTATATTATCCTCTAAGAGTTTGATGGTTTCTGGTCTTACATTGAGGTCTTTAATCCATTTTGAGTTGATCTTAGTGTATGGTGTCAGGGAATGTTCCAATTTCATTTTTTTGCATGTAGCTGTCCAATTCTCCAAGCACCACTTGTTAAAGAGGCTGTCTTTGTCCCATTTTATAGTTTCTCCTCCTTTATCAAAAATAAGGTACCCATAGGTGCATGGCTTTATCTCTGGGTTCTCTATCTTGTTCCATTGGTCTATATTTCTGTTTTTGTGCCAGTACCATACTGTCTTGATAACTGTTGCTTTGTAGTAGAGTCTGAAGTTAGGGAGGCTGATCCCTCCAACTCCGTTTTTCTTCCTCAGGATTGCTTTGGCTATTCGAGGTCTTCTGTGTTTCCATATGAACTGTGTTATTACTTGGTCTAGTTCTGTGAAAAATGTCAGTGGTAGTTGAATAGGTATTGCATTGAATCTGTAGATGATATTTGGTAGTATGGTCATTTTCACAATATTGATTCTTCCGAGCCAGGAACATGGAATATCTCTCCATCTGTTTAAGTCTTCTTTAATGTCTCTCATGAGTGTCTTGTAATTTTCTGTGTACAATTCTTTTGTTTCTTTGGGTAGGTATATTCCTAGGTATTTGATTCTTTTGGTTGCAATGGTGATGGGGATTGCCTCTTTGATTTCATTTTCTGATTTTTCATTGTTTGTGTATAGGAATGCCAGTGACTTCTGTGTGTTGACTTTATATCCTGCAACTTTGCTGAATTCATTGATTAGCTCTAGTAGCTTTGTAACCGTGTCTTTGGGATTTTCTATGTATAATATCATGTCATCTGCAAAAAGAGAGAGCTTGACTTCTTCATTTCCAATCTGGATTCCTTTCATTTCTTTCTATTCTCTTATTGCTGTTGCTAGGACTTCCAGGACTATGTTGAATAGCAGTGGTGAAAGTGGGCACCCCTGTCTTGTTCCTGATCTTAGAGGGAATGCTTTCAGTTTTTCACCATTAACAATAATGTTCGCTGTAGGCTTCTCATAGATGGCTTTTATTATGTTGAGATAGGTTCCTTCTATGCCCATTTTCTGAAGAGTTTTTATCATAAGTGGATGTTGTACTTTGTCGAAGGCTTTTTCTGCATCTATTGAAATGATCATGTGATTTTTGTCTTTCAACTTGTTGATATGGTGTATCACGTTGATTGATTTGTGGATGTTGAAGAAGCCTTGCATGCCTGGGATGAACTCAACTTGATCATAATGTATGAGTTTTTTGACATGTCATTGAATTCGGTTTGCTAGGATTTTGTTGAGGATCTTGGCATCTAAGTTCATCAGTGAAATTGGCCTATAGTTTTCCTTTTTTGTGTTGTCTTTGCCTGGTTTGGGTATCAGGGTGATGGTGGCCTCATAGAATGTGTTTGGAAGTTTTCCTTCCTGTGCAGTTTTTTGGAAGAGTTTTAGAAGGACAGGCATTAGCTCTTTTTTAAATGTTTGGTAGAATTCGGCTGTGAAGCCATCTGGCCCTGGGCTTTGATTTTTGGGTAGATTTTTAATCACAGATTCGATTTCTGAGCTTGTGATTGGGTTGTTCAAAGTTTCTGTTTCTTCCTGGCTCAGTCTTGGGAGATTAATCCTGTCCAAGAAACTGTCCATTTCTTCCAGGTTGTCCAGTTTGTTGCCATAGAGTTGCTCATAATAGTCTCTTAGAATCCTTTGGATTTCTGCATGATCTGTTGGAATCTCTCCTTTTTCATTTTTGATTTTGTTGATCTGGTTCTTCTCTCTCTTTTTCTTAATGAGTCTGGCCAGTGGCTTGTCGATTTTGTTTACCTTTTCAAAGAACCAGCTTTTTGTTTTATTTATCTTTACTATTGTTTCCTTGGTTTCTTTCTGATTTATTTCTGCTCCGATCCTTCTTTCTCTTCTCTTATTGCTGTTGCTAGGACTTCCAGGACTATGTTGAATAGCAGTGGTGAAAGTGGGCACCCCTGTCTTGTTCCTGATCTTAGAGGGAATGCTTTCAGTTTTTCACCATTAACAATAATGTTCGCTGTAGGCTTCTCATAGATGGCTTTTATTATGTTGAGATAGGTTCCTTCTATGCCCATTTTCTGAAGAGTTTTTATCATAAGTGGATGTTGTACTTTGTCGAAGGCTTTTTCTGCATCTATTGAAATGATCATGTGATTTTTGTCTTTCAACTTGTTGATATGGTGTATCACGTTGATTGATTTGTGGATGTTGAAGAAGCCTTGCATGCCTGGGATGAACTCAACTTGATCATAATGTATGAGTTTTTTGACATGTCATTGAATTCGGTTTGCTAGGATTTTGTTGAGGATCTTGGCATCTAAGTTCATCAGTGAAATTGGCCTATAGTTTTCCTTTTTTGTGTTGTCTTTGCCTGGTTTGGGTATCAGGGTGATGGTGGCCTCATAGAATGTGTTTGGAAGTTTTCCTTCCTGTGCAGTTTTTTGGAAGAGTTTTAGAAGGACAGGCATTAGCTCTTCTTTAAATGTTTGGTAGAATTCGGCTGTGAAGCTATCTGGCCCTGGGCTTTTATTTTTGGGTAGACTTTTAATCACAGATTCGATTTCTGAGCTTGTGATTGGGTTGTTCAAAGTTTCTGTTTCTTCCTGGCTCAGTCTTGGGAGATTAATCCTGTCCAAGTAACTGTCCATTTCTTCCAGGTTGTCCAGTTTGTTGCCATAGAGTTGCTCATAATAGTCTCTTAGAATCCTTTGGATTTCTGCATGATCTGTTGGAATCTCTCCTTTTTCATTTTTGATTTTGTTGATCTGGTTCTTCTCTCTCTTTTTCTTAATGAGTCTGGCCAGTGGCTTGTCGATTTTGTTTACCTTTTCAAAGAACCAGCTTTTTGTTTTATTTATCTTTACTATTGTTTCCTTGGTTTCTTTCTGATTTATTTCTGCTCCGATCCTTATGATTTCTCTTCTTCTGCTGGCTTTGGGCTGTTTTTGTTCTTCTTTCTCCAACTGTTTTAAGCGGAGGGTTAGGTCATCTGCTTCATATTTTCCTAGTTTCTTGAGGTGGGATTGTACTGCTATAAATTTCCCTCTTAGAACTGCTTTTGCTGTATCCCATAGGTTTTGCACGGTCGTGTGTTCATTGTCATTTTTTTCTAGGAATTGTTTAATTTCTCCTTTGATTTCCTCAATGATCAGTTGGTTTTTTAGGTATGTATTGTTTAATCTCCATTTGTTTCTGTTTGTTGATCTCCAGTCTCATTTCATTGTGGTCCGAGAAGATGGTTGATATAATTTCGGTTTTCTTGAACTGACTGAGGTTTGATTTGTGGCCCAAGATGTGGTCTATCCTGGAGAGTGTTCCGTGAGCACTTGAGAAGAAACTGTATTCTTCTGCTTTTGGATGGAACGTCCTAAAGATATCGATGAGGTCCATCTTTTCCAGTGTGGCATTTAAGGCTTGTGTTTCTTTATTAATTTTCTGTTCGGGTGATCTGTCCATTGGTCTGAGAGGAGTGTTAACATCTCCTACTATTATTGTGTTATTGTTGATTTCTTCTTTTATGTCTGAAACTACCTGTCTTATGTATTGAAGTGCCCCTGTATTGGGTGTGTAGATAGTCATGACTCTTATGTCTTCCTCTTGGATAGACCCCTTAATCATGATGTAGTAATCTGCCTTGTCTCTTAGAATCTTCTTTACTTTAAAATCTATTTTTTCTGATATTCGGATTGCTACTCCAGCTTTCTTTTGATTTCCGTTTGCATGGAATATCTTTTTCCAGCCTCTCACTTTCAGTCTATGAGTATCCCTAGGTCTGAAGTGGGTCTCTTGTAAACAGCATATATATGGGTCATGCTTCTGAATCCATTCAGCCAATTTGTGTCATTTGGTTGGAGCATTTAGTCCATTTACATTCAAAGTAATTATTGATACAAATGTTCCTATTGCCATCTTCTTAGAAGTTTGGGGTTTGATTTGTAAGGCTTCTCCTACTCTTGTATTCATTGGCCATATCAGACCCTTTAACACTTGTTGTAGGGCTGGTTTTGTGGTACAGAATTCTTTTAGTTTTTGCTTGTCTGTGAAACTTTTGACTTCACCATCGATTTTGAATGAGATTCTTGCTGGGTAGAGAATTTTTGGTTGGAGGTTATTCTCTTTTAGCCGTTTAAATGTATCTTGCCATTCTCTTCTGGCCTGCAGGGTTTCTGTTGTAAGATCCGCAGTTAGACGTATGGGGCTTCCTGTGTATGTTGCTTGTTATTTATCCTTTGCTGCTTTAAGTAATCTGTCTTTTTGTTTAGTCTGTGTTAGTTTGATAAGTATGTCCCTTGGCATTCTTCTCCTGGGGTTTCTCCTGTATGGAACTCTTTGTGCTTCCTGGACTTGGTTGACTATCTCCTTTACCATGCTGGGGAAGTTTTCAACTATAACCTCTTCAAGACTTTTTTCATAGTCTTTCTTCTCCTCTTCTTCTGGAACTCCTATAATTCTAATGTTGGTGCGTTTAATATTGTCCCATAGGTCTCTGAGGCTATCCTCAGTTCTTTTAATTCTTTGGGCTTTGTTCTGTTCTTCAGCACTTATTTCCACCATTCTGTCTTCCAGCTCACTTATCCGTTCTTCAGCCTCTGATACTCTACTGTTGAGACCTTCTATAGTATTTTTCAGTTCAGCAATTGAGTTAGTTGTCTCCATTTGCTTATTTTTCATTTCCTGCATGTCTTTTCTCAATGTAGTAATCTGCCTTGTCTCTTAGAATCTTCTTTACTTTAAAATCTATTTTCTGATATTCGGATTGCTACTCCAGCTTTCTTTGATTTCCGTTTGCATGGAATATCTTTTTCCAGCCTCTCACTTTCAGTCTATGAGTATCCCTAGGTCTGAAGTGGGTCTCTTGTAAACAGCATATATATGGGTCATGCTTCTGAATCCATTCAGCCAATTTGTGTCATTTGGTTGGAGCATTTAGTCCATTTACATTCAAAGTAATTATTGATACAAATGTTCCTATTGCCATCTTCTTAGAAGTTTGGGGTTTGATTTGTAAGGCTTCTCCTACTCTTGTATTCATTGGCCATATCAGACCCTTTAACACTTGTTGTAGGGCTGGTTTTGTGGTACAGAATTCTTTTAGTTTTTGCTTGTCTGTGAAGCTTTTGACTTCACCATCGATTTTGAATGAGGTTCTTGCTGGGTAGAGAATTCGTGGTTGCAGGTTATTCTCTTTTAGCCGTTTAAATGTATCTTGCCATTCTCTTCTGGCCTGCAGGGTTTCTGTTGTAAGATCCGCAGTTAGACGTATGGGGCTTCCTGTGTATGTTGCTTGTTATTTATCCTTTGCTGCTTTAAGTAATCTGTCTTTTTGTTTAGTCTGTGTTAGTTTGATAAGTATGTCCCTTGGCATTCTTCTCCTGGGGTTTCTCCTGTATGGAACTCTTTGTGCTTCCTGGACTTGGTTGACTATCTCCTTTACCATGCTGGGGAAGTTTTCAACTATAACCTCTTCAAGACTTTTTTCATAGTCTTTCTTCTCCTCTTCTTCTGGAACTCCTATAATTCTAATGTTGGTGCGTTTAATATTGTCCCATAGGTCTCTGAGGCTATCCTCAGTTCTTTTAATTCTTTGGGCTTTGTTCTGTTCTTCAGCACTTATTTCCACCATTCTGTCTTCCAGCTCACTTATCCGTTCTTCAGCCTCTGATACTCTACTGTTGAGACCTTCTATAGTATTTTTCAGTTCAGCAATTGAGTTAGTTGTCTCCATTTGCTTATTTTTCATTTCCTGCATGTCTTTTCTCAATGCACTAATTTCCTCTAATATTCTGTTTTTGGTGTTTTGCATCCTCATTAGTATAGTTTTTCTGAATTCTCTTTCAGATAGCTTGTCTATCTCCTCCTCTGTCATTGGAAGTGGTGTTTCTCTAGCTTGGTCCTTCATTTGTACAGTGTTTCTCTGACGTTTCCTTATTAGGTTAATTTTTGTTTCTTTTTGTGTGTCTGTTTGTATGGAGTTCTTATTCCCACCAGGCTTCTTGGTTGAATTCTCCCTTCCTTTGGGTTTCTATCCTTGTAGAAGGGTTCAGTGGTTTGTGTCTTGGGTGGTGATAGACCTTGTTTACAGGTGAATAATCTGTAGTGTTGTATGTTCTTTGATAATCAGTGTGGAGTCTTGGAATCCGGGCTTCCGCTTCGAGGATCCTTGGTTTGATGATTGGTCAGGGGGTGTAGGCTCTATGTCTGGTTTGCTATGGTGTTCTGTGATACTAGTTCACACACTAGCACCTGAGAAAAAAGAGGTGCATCCCTGATGGGTGACAGTCATAAAAGCATGCAGATGTTTTCTAACATAATCATAAGATATACACACATATATAGCAATCCCCACAACTGACCAGTTTTACAGAGATAAGGCACAGGAAATCTTTCTAGCAACTCATGCAATCACAGATGATACTTGCCCGTTAAGCTTTGAATTAATTAAAAAAGTGCCTGAATAATAGATCTAGCACAAGGTCCTGGCTTGGATAATTACAATGAGAGCAATTTTAAATTAGGACATGTGCTCGGGGTGACAAGGAGGAGAGTCTATAAGTAATAAAAAGGAAAAGATTTGTCTAGAAGTATTTTATAGGATTAGGTAGCAAAGATTAGTGTGTGTACTGTTTAGTGTATTTGGAAGTGAATAGTGGAGACAGAAAGATAGGAAATAATTTATCTAGAAGATATTGGTAGCTAGGAAGATGTTTTACATTTAGAACATAGAGAAAGCAGTGGGAAAGAGGAAAGAGAAAAGAGAATTAGAGGTTTTCAAGAATTAAAATTAAAGTTAAAAAAATATAATAAAAGTCAAAAGAAAGTTAAAAATTAAAAAGAGCAGAAAAAATTAATGAGACCGAAAAAGACAGAAAAAACATATAGAATAAATCAAACAAATGAAAACTACAAAAAAAAAAAAAAACAAAAAAAAAAACAAAGAACAAACAAACATAAAAAACCCCAATAAACAAAGAAACTAATAAACCCCAAACCAATCAATTGAATAAGCAAAATAGTCCAACACAAACAAGCAGAAAAAAATGAAAAAAGAAAAAAAAAAAAAAAGTTAAATACTGTCCTTGGTTTTTATCTTCACATCTGCCTGTTGGAAACCAATCTGCTCTTGATGGTGGTGTCTTGATGGCATAGTCTTTCCCTTATAGCGCCGGTTGCTGTGGTTTCTGTGTTTGTGTTCAGCAAAATGAGGGCTTTGCTGCCATACTGGGTGCTGGCCGGGACGGTGGGCTGATCCCAGTCAGTCGGGCGGAGGCCGCAGCGCGCAGCCCCTTATTGGAGGGGGGCGCCCCGGCTCTACCGCGCGCCCGCCTGTAGTCTCCAATTCCTGCTCTTTCCCCGGCTTCCTCCGCTGCTGCTGCAGTTCTAGGGGAGCGCGGGCTCCTCCACCCCTGGCACACGCGCACTGCCGGTTATGTGTCTAAGTACCAAAGGCGGACGCGAGCTTTCCCGTCCAACTCGTGCCCGGACCCTGGTCAGCAACCCGTGGATGACTTCCTCTCTCCGTTCAGCAAGCCCTCCAGTTGGAGTGGCTGAACTTACCCGCGCCGCGGCGCCTCGCGGCGGGCGGGTTCCGGCGGCGCCTCGCAGCGGGTGGGTTCGCGGGCGGTTCCGGCGGCTCCCTCTGCTGCTCTCTTTAGGTTCTGTTCGACTGCCGGCTTGCCTGGCAAGTGCCGCCCGAACAGGGACCTGAAGGAGTGAAGGAGCAGATTACAGCCGCTGCCTGAAGGAGCTGAGGGATCCCAAGAAGAATGAGGTAAGTGCGGGTGGGGAGAGTATTGTTGAGAGTATAAAAATCATGGGACAAGGTAATAGTAGACCGCTTTTTGTACATATGCTTAAGACTATGATAAAAAGTCGTGGTGTACATGTAAAAACTGCAACTCTTGATAGATTTTTAGCTTCTGTTGAAGATGTTTGTCCATGGTTTCCGGAAGAGGGAACTGTCAGTCTTTTTGTTTGGAATAAAGTTGGGACTCAGTTGAAAGATTATTATGCATTGCATGGGCCCGGAGGGGTCCCCGCGGATACTTTGTTTCTTTGGAATATTGTTAGAGACTGCTTAGATCTAGAACATGAGGCTCATCAGGTACAAAAACTGCCTGAAGCAGCCTGTGTTTCACCACCCTCAGATCAGTTACATGCCAGCCCCCCTAGGAAAGACCTTGATGAAGAGGAGGAGTTAGACCCTGCAGATCAGGCTGATCTAGAAGATCAAGCGGCTCGATACCATTCAGAAGACCCTTCATGGGATGTTATGTTTAATGCTGAAAAATCCCTTTCCAAAAAAGAAATTACTGTACCTATGTCAAAAATAGAGCAGATGTTTCAACAGTTGATGGCTACTGCTAAAAAAGACAATCCACAGAAAGAGTTGCTCAGCATCACTAACTGTCAGCAAAATGAAAGTCAAAATACAATAAGAAACCATCTGACACCTGCCAAAATGTCTCAGAAAAAAGTCTACAAATAACAAATGTCAGAGAGGATGTGGAGAAAAGGGAACCCTAGCCCACTTGGAGGGATTGGAAACCTGTGCAGTCACTATGGAAAACAGTATGGAGACTGCTCTAAAATTAAAAGTAGAACTACCGTGCTGCTGCTTAGTCAACTTTAGTCGTGTCTCTGTGTGACTTCCATGGACTGCAGCCTGTCAGTCCATGGAATTCTCCTCTGTCTATGGAATTCTTTGGGCAAGAATATTGGAGTGGGTTGCCATGCCCTCCTCCAGGGGTATCTTCCCAACCCAGGGATGGAATCTGGGTCTCCTGTATTGCAGGCAGATTCTTTACCACTGAGCCATCAGGGATGTCATACACGTGCACACACACACACACACACACACACACACACATGTATATACATGTGTGACACCATGGACTGTACCTCATTTGGCTTCTTTGTCCATGGAATTTTCCAGGCAAGAATACTGGAGCAGGTTGTCATTTTTCCTCCCAGAACTATCATATGATCTAGCAATTCTACTACTGAGTGTATGTGCAAAGCAAATGAAAACACTAATTCAAAAAGACATATGCATCCCAATGTTCATAGTAGGATTATTAAGGTGTGGTAACAACTCAAGTGACCATCAACAGATGAATGAATAAAGATGTGGTATACAGACACAATGCAATTCTCCTAGTATTAACAAAACTACCAGATTCAAATACAGAGAACTAGTGGTTTCCAGTGGTAAGAGGGTAAGTAGGGGAAGGGGCAAAACAGAGGTATGAAATTAAGGGGTTCTACTATCTGTAAATCAATAAGTAACAAGGATAATATGGCATAGCATTTTTAAAGTACTTTAAATGGAGTATAATCTACAAAAAACTGCATCAGTATGTTGTATATCTGAATGTAATATTGTAAATCAACTATACTTCAGCTAAAAAAAAAGAAAAGAAACCATCTGACACCTGCCAAAATGTCTCAGAAAAAAGTCTACAAATAACAAATGTCAGAGAGGATGTGGAGAAAAGGGAACCCTAGCCCACTTGGAGGGATTGGAAACCTGTGCAGTCACTATGGAAAACAGTATGGAGACTGCTCTAAAATTAAAAGTAGAACTACCGTGCTGCTGCTTAGTCAACTTTAGTCGTGTCTCTGTGTGACTTCCATGGACTGCAGCCTGTCAGTCCATGGAATTCTCCTCTGTCTATGGAATTCTTTGGGCAAGAATATTGGAGTGGGTTGCCATGCCCTCCTCCAGGGGTATCTTCCCAACCCAGGGATGGAATCTGGGTCTCCTGTATTGCAGGCAGATTCTTTACCACTGAGCCATCAGGGATGTCATACACGTGCACACACACACACACACACACACACACACATGTATATACATGTGTGACACCATGGACTGTACCTCATTTGGCTTCTTTGTCCATGGAATTTTCCAGGCAAGAATACTGGAGCAGGTTGTCATTTTTCCTCCCAGAACTATCATATGATCTAGCAATTCTACTACTGAGTGTATGTGCAAAGCAAATGAAAACACTAATTCAAAAAGACATATGCATCCCAATGTTCATAGTAGGATTATTAAGGTGTGGTAACAACTCAAGTGACCATCAACAGATGAATGAATAAAGATGTGGTATACAGACACAATGCAATTCTCCTAGTATTAACAAAACTACCAGATTCAAATACAGAGAACTAGTGGTTTCCAGTGGTAAGAGGGTAAGTAGGGGAAGGGGCAAAACAGAGGTATGAAATTAAGGGGTTCTACTATCTGTAAATCAATAAGTAACAAGGATAATATGGCATAGCATTTTTAAAGTACTTTAAATGGAGTATAATCTACAAAAAACTGCATCAGTATGTTGTATATCTGAATGTAATATTGTAAATCAACTATACTTCAGCTAAAAAAAAAAAAAAAAAAAGAAACCTAAAACCCTATAACTCAATCATTATGTTCACAGATATTTAACCTACCTATTGTTCATATGTCTGCCCCTAAAATCTCAATAGTATTTACAATAGCATTATAGATAAAAGTCCCCAAATAGAACCACCACAAGTAGTTCAATGAATAAATTATTGTGATATATTCATATATTCATACCCTGGAACACTATAGAGTTATGCATAATTAAGTAAGTACTCTACATGACAGCATGGATGAATTCATGAATATTAAGTAAAATAAGCCAGGAAAAGAAAAAATGTGTGGGTCCACACAAAACCACGTATACAAATAATCATAATCATATTATACATATATATGTTGTAAGCAAACATGTAATTTTATCTAGGTAGATTTGGAAAATAAAATAAAATAAAAAAGAACAGAAAATGATCTATGATCCAAAACTTAGGAAAAGACTTTTCATGCAAAGGAAGTGTTAACATGTTGGGAAAGGAGGTACATAAAAGGTACTGATGACGACCTTGTAATTCCAGATATGTGGACTTGAAATAAGACTATGTTCATTTTGTGAAGTCTGCATGATTTATGAACATTTCTATGTGTTTGTTAACTGTAACTTAAAAAATTCAAGGTTAAGTGATTCTATTTTCAAGTGTTAGTTAAAAATAGAATTTTCATGGAAATACAGTTTAAAATAGAGCGAATAAATACTGTTTGAACCATACATTATATATTTTATGAGGAAAATGTCATAGTAGGATTATTAAGGTGTGGTAACAACTCAAGTGACCATCAACAGATGAATGAATAAAGATGTGGTATACAGACACAATGCAATTCTCCTAGTATTAACAAAACTACCAGATTCAAATACAGAGAACTAGTGGTTTCCAGTGGTAAGAGGGTAAGTAGGGGAAGGGGCAAAACAGAGGTATGAAATTAAGGGGTTCTACTATCTGTAAATCAATAAGTAACAAGGATAATATGGCATAGCATTTTTAAAGTACTTTAAATGGAGTATAATCTACAAAAAACTGCATCAGTATGTTGTATATCTGAATGTAATATTGTAAATCAACTATACTTCAGCTAAAAAAAAAAAAAAAAAAAAGAAACCTAAAACCCTATAACTCAATCATTATGTTCACAGATATTTAACCTACCTATTGTTCATATGTCTGCCCCTAAAATCTCAATAGTATTTACAATAGCATTATAGATAAAAGTCCCCAAATAGAACCACCACAAGTAGTTCAATGAATAAATTATTGTGATATATTCATATATTCATACCCTGGAACACTATAGAGTTATGCATAATTAAGTAAGTACTCTACATGACAGCATGGATGAATTCATGAATATTAAGTAAAATAAGCCAGGAAAAGAAAAAATGTGTGGGTCCACACAAAACCACGTATACAAATAATCATAATCATATTATACATATATATGTTGTAAGCAAACATGTAATTTTATCTAGGTAGATTTGGAAAATAAAATAAAATAAAAAAGAACAGAAAATGATCTATGATCCAAAACTTAGGAAAAGACTTTTCATGCAAAGGAAGTGTTAACATGTTGGGAAAGGAGGTACATAAAAGGTACTGATGACGACCTTGTAATTCCAGATATGTGGACTTGAAATAAGACTATGTTCATTTTGTGAAGTCTGCATGATTTATGAACATTTCTATGTGTTTGTTAACTGTAACTTAAAAAATTCAAGGTTAAGTGATTCTATTTTCAAGTGTTAGTTAAAAATAGAATTTTCATGGAAATACAGTTTAAAATAGAGCGAATAAATACTGTTTGAACCATACATTATATATTTTATGAGGAAAATGGCTTACGTAGGCAATACATACATATAAATGGTGACAGACACCATTATCAGAGCTGCCTTCAAAAAAGTGATCATTAATTTCTTTAATAGATATTGACATTAGCATAAAATTATCAAAGTCACAGTAGAATCAGTAAAAAGTGATAGACATGGAATTTTAACTGCCAGAAGTTGCATTAAAACCCTGATTAAATGATATGTCATTGAAAATAATTTAAGTGAGGTAATGAAGCATATCTTAAACCATATTTAATAATTTTTTTCTACAGAAATGAAATTAATATAATTAGTAAAATGTCATCCATATTAGTAACATTCTAAAAATCAACCCAGCATATAAACTCCCCTAAATGAACAGGAAAGGAAAACTATTTTCTCATTTTTATGATTTCCAGAAGAATATATTTTATCTAATTTTCTCAATACATGAGTATTCTTGCATTAAATGTTCTTTACAACCCAATAATACAACATCTTGAAAAAAAATTTTAAAAATTAAGTATGTGTAGATGTCACATGTAGGCTTACACTATTATTGGTATACTTGAGAAAAAATTTTCATTATATGAATGCTTTGTTTTATAATTGTGGAACTTTACACAGGAATATGTTATGAACCAAGGACTCTTTTCTGACTGAATTTGGTTTATGTGTGCTATATTACTGCAAGGGCTTTGGAGGCTGAACACCATTTGATGTCAAGTCATATTTCCACCTGTTGCTAAGTAGGTACCCTTAGGTAAGTCTATCCCCTCTGTCTCGCTTTCATCATCTGCAAGTGGAAAAAAATAATTTACCTATCTAACTGGAAGACTGCTACAATAAAATAACACCACACACTTAACAACACTTAAGAAATGCTACATAATGAGGATCTCACAAATGTTATTCATTGTTATTTAACATACATGTATTATGTAATGAGTATTATTAATCAAAATATGAAAGAAAATTTCTAGTAGACAAGAAAATATACTTTATAAAATACAAAAGTTATACTATACAAAATGTATGCTTGCTTATAACTTACATAAGTAACATAACATTAAAGATGAACTGGGAAAACATCTTCAATAACAGAAGCAGAAAAAAGACACAAAGAACTAGAAATCCTAAATATAACTCTAAAGAAAAACTAAAAAATTTATTTGAAAACATTAAGGAAAAGAGACACCGAAACAGCATCTGAATTAAAGTATAACCTCTGTCACTAAGTTCTATAGCTACAAGACTAAAAAAAAAAATTCTTTGTGCATGTTATAAGAAATCTGTGTAAAATTGAATTAGTACACCTAAATTTATTATTATGATATGAAATGCTTGAAATTATGTGGACAAAATTGTCTACTTGATTCATCTTTCATTTCTATTTTCTACTTTCAAAATTTCCTGTAATATGCTATTTCACAAAGTATAAATACTATTATATCTTTATTTCAAAATAGCCAGCAAAATATTGTTAAATGTCTACCTTTTGTGCCAAATTTGAAAGATATGAGACAGTTCTATATTTTCTAAAGTTTCTAGAAAAACTGCAACTTTTAGAAACTGTGATCTGGAATAAAAGGTAAACTTTTTAAAAAAGATCCTAAGTCCCTTGGATAGCAAGGAGATCCAACTAGTCAATCCTAAGGGAAATTAACCCTGAATATTCACTGAAAGGACTGATGCTGAAGCTGAAGCTCCACTACTTTGGCTACCTGATGGGAAGAGCTGAGTTACTGGAAAAGACTCTAATCCTGGGAAAGACTGAAGGCAAAAGGAGAAGGGGGTGGCGGAGGATGAGATGGGTGGAAAACATTACTGACTCAATGGACATGAGTTTGAACCAACTCCAGGATAGTGAAGGGCAGGGGAGCCTGCTGTGCAGCAGTCCATGGGCTTGCAAAACACTGGACATGACTTAGTGACTGAACAGCAACAACAAACATTTTTGGGTATAGTTGTCATTCTCGACTAACAAGTAAAAATCTGAGTGAAATCAAAAACCATTAACATCTACAGATTAGATTGGAAATGGCTTCTTGGCAGGAGACTCTGCTGCCATCCATCTCTTACCATGTTGTCTGCATGGTGAAGATATTTGGCAGCCAAGTTCTCTATGCACAGCATACTGTAGGTGCTTAACTGTCTGAGGACAATCACTTGTCCATGGATAAGACCCTAAGAATGCTTCAACTTCAAGATACTTAAAATATAACTCTTAAAGGGAAAAAAAAAAAATCTAAAAAAAAGCTAAAAATTTATTTGAAAACATTAAGGAAAAGAGACACCGAAACAGCATCTGAATTAAAGTATAACCTCTGTCACTAAGTTCTATAGCTACAAGACCAAAAAAATTCTTTGTGCATGTTATAAGAAATCTGTGTAAAATTGAATTAGTACACCTAAATTTATTATTATGATATGAAATGCTTGAAATTATGTGGACAAAATTGTCTACTTGATTCATCTTTCATTTCTATTTTCTACTTTCAAAATTTCCTGTAATATGCTATTTCACAAAGTATAAATACTATTATATCTTTATTTCAAAATAGCCAGCAAAATATTGTTAAATGTCTACCTTTTGTGCCAAATTTGAAAGATATGAGACAGTTCTATATTTTCTAAAGTTTCTAGAAAAACTGCAACTTTTAGAAACTGTGATCTGGAATAAAAGGTAAACTTTTTAAAAAAGATCCTAAGTCCCTTGGATAGCAAGGAGATCCAACTAGTCAATCCTAAGGGAAATTAACCCTGAATATTCACTGAAAGGACTGATGCTGAAGCTGAAGCTCCACTACTTTGGCTACCTGATGGGAAGAGCTGAGTTACTGGAAAAGACTCTAATCCTGGGAAAGACTGAAGGCAAAAGGAGAAGGGGGTGGCGGAGGATGAGATGGGTGGAAAACATTACTGACTCAATGGACATGAGTTTGAACCAACTCCAGGATAGTGAAGGGCAGGGGAGCCTGCTGTGCAGCAGTCCATGGGCTTGCAAAACACTGGACATGACTTAGTGACTGAACAGCAACAACAAACATTTTTGGGTATAGTTGTCATTCTCGACTAACAAGTAAAAATCTGAGTGAAATCAAAAACCATTAACATCTACAGATTAGATTGGAAATGGCTTCTTGGCAGGAGACTCTGCTGCCATCCATCTCTTACCATGTTGTCTGCATGGTGAAGATATTTGGCAGCCAAGTTCTCTATGCACAGCATACTGTAGGTGCTTAACTGTCTGAGGACAATCACTTGTCCATGGATAAGACCCTAAGAATGCTTCAACTTCAACTGGTTTCCATAAGCGGAGAAATGGAACTACCATTAGACCCAAAAGAAACTGAAAAGCATTCAGCTCTTCTGCAGAAAGCATGATTTGCTTCTCATTAACACCTCATAATTGAAGATCATCCCCAAGAACCTTAGGAGAATAATATTACATATTCCTAACTACCACTTGGCTGACATTTTCATTTCTACACAGATTACAAATTGATTTTGAGTTCCACTATAAGTAATGTACCTTTAGGGAAAGACACACAATTACATATAGACTCACAGGGAGCTCAGGTGAAGTTAAGTCAAAGATTTTGAAAGTAAGTGATTGGACAAGGCAAGTCATGTCTAGGCTGCCTCCTTGATGACATAGTTTCTGAAAAGTCTGCTGTGAGTTTTATCCTTGTTCCTCTGTAGCTCTGATCCCAGCTGCCTTCCAGATGAGGAAGCCTTATCTTTCCTCTTCAGCTGTGAGGGTGCCTGTGTGCTGCTTTTTAAGTACCATATACACACCAATATGGAGTACAGACATACTCTATATGAGAGTCGGACATGGCACGTCTTTGCTTCTGTTAGGTCTTTAGCTAGTCATTCAGTTGTGTCCAACTCTGTGACCCCATGGACTGTATAGCCCGCCAGCCTCTTCTGTCCATGGGATTCTCTAGGCAAGAATACTGAAATAGGTTGCCATTTCCTTCTGCAGAGGATCTTCCCAAGCCAGGTATCAAACCCACATCTCCTGCATTGCAGGCAGATTCTTTCCCTGAGGTCCTATGCTCATCTAGAAAGAGTGTACCTAAAGTTTGTTGTTCATCTGGTTACCCTCATGGTAAGCTGTAAGCTGTCTAATGATAGTATCTTTTTGTCTCCTTTTTCGCTTTGGGTCTTCACTCTATTCTGTTCTCTGGAAAAACTTTGCCTCCTAAAGCTCTCCAAGCTGCATTTCACTGTTACTTACTTACACTGGCTATCCTGGTGCTGTGTGTGCTGGAGGAGGTGGTGCTGGATGACATGAACAAGACTCAGCGAGTCCCTATGACGTGGGTCTGGGGTCTGTGGCCCTCACCAGGATTTCTGCTATGGAGTGCTGGACCTTGTTTGCACTGTAGCTCTTCCCCAGTAGAAGACCAACTTTTACACTCCTCTGTAAACCTCTCCCAGCTTCAGTGCATGTTTACCTATGCACAGAAGCTACACTTTGATGTCCTGCTCTTTACAGATTCTTTACAGGCTTTTGTTCTGAAGGGGACGTAAAGAAGAAGGATATAATTCAGATGACAGTTACCATCTCTTTTTCCCAGCCAGAGCCACAAGGGAACTTCTTCAGGATCCCTGTCATTCTTTATTACTGATACTTAATGAATTCCCTGAAGAAAAAAAGAAAAAAACAAGGTTAGACCTCACATCTCTGGTTGTAGAGGCATAATCCTCCTTCCTTAATCCACACTCACTCTTGTCATTGTTGTTTAGCTGCTCATTCGTGTCCGACTCTTTGCAACCCCATGGATTGTAGCCCACCAGGCTCCTCTGTCCATGGATACTCCAGGCAGGAATACTGTAGTGGGTTGTCATCTCCTTCTTCAGGGGATCTTCCCAACCCTCTCTCTATAGCTATTTATAATAGCTTCCTCATCTTGGCATCTGATATCCATCAGCTAGTTGAATTAAAGTAAAGGCTCAGCTTTACTTTCACCTCACAGGTTCCTACCTTGCTCTGGATTTTGTGGTAGTTATTTGCCCTGTGGCCTCAGTTTGGGAACAGGTACACAGAAGTCACTACATCTGCAGTTAATTCAGGTTGTTTTTCTTTTCTGGAAACATGGGAGCAACACTCTTTTCAGTTCTCTACTTTTCTACACTGTAACACAGGTGTTTCCAAAAATCCAAGACAAGGATTTAAAAAATCTATTAATATGCTGCTGACTCAGTTAACGTCTCATTTCAGATTTTAACTTTCAAACAAGGACATTAGTAAGAATTCAAAATTGTGTTGTAGATAAAAAGTGCTCAAGTTCAGTTAAAAAAAATTAACAGTGGGGCAACAGGTCTAAATTATTCACACTAAATTGAATTAAATATAAATTAATCTGAATGTATATACATCCTTTCACGTTCACTGATTTTTACTAACTTGGCAATAATTTACTTGTTAAACATGATTCTTGGGATTCTGCTGTAAGTATAGAACAACTATTTAAGTGTCACACTAGTCCTCTTAGCTTATGTACATTTTAACAAGTTTCTATGTGCATATTTTCTAAGGAATAATTAAATACACATAATTTCTCATCATATAATACATAGTAAAGTTACCTCATTTTCCCCCATTCTTAGCTGAGGTCTCAGGGCTTTCCTCAAGCTTTCAGTCTTTCCATCCATCTCTACCATTTTATTCATCACTTTTATTTGAATAAATAATAACTGTAATAACAGATTATGTTAACAATGATTCTCTAAATTATACTCAGTCACTCCACTACCTAACATCTCCTCACTGTCATGCCTACAAATAAGTTTTCTGATCACTGAATAGGACACAGTTACAGTAACTCTCTTATAAAATGTAAATATCCCTCAAGGATATAACTTATCTGGTTTGTCTATATGTTGAATCCATGGATTGTAGCCCACCAGGCTCCTCTGTCCATGGATACTCCAGGCAGGAATACTGTAGTGGGTTGTCATCTCCTTCTTCAGGGATCTTCCCAACCTCTCTCTATAGCTATTTATAATAGCTTCCTCATCTTGGCATCTGATATCCATCAGCTAGTTGAATTAAAGTAAAGGCTCAGCTTTACTTTCACCTCACAGGTTCCTACCTTGCTCTGGATTTTGTGGTAGTTATTTGCCCTGTGGCCTCAGTTTGGGAACAGGTACACAGAAGTCACTACATCTGCAGTTAATTCAGGTTGTTTTTCTTTTCTGGAAACATGGGAGCAACACTCTTTTCAGTTCTCTACTTTTCTACACTGTAACACAGGTGTTTCCAAAAATCCAAGACAAGGATTTAAAAAATCTATTAATATGCTGCTGACTCAGTTAACGTCTCATTTCAGATTTTAACTTTCAAACAAGGACATTAGTAAGAATTCAAAATTGTGTTGTAGAAAAAAAGTGCTCAAGTTCAGTTAAAAAAAATTAACAGTGGGGCAACAGGTCTAAATTATTCACACTAAATTGAATTAAATATAAATTAATCTGAATGTATATACATCCTTTCACGTTCACTGATTTTTACTAACTTGGCAATAATTTACTTGTTAAACATGATTCTTGGGATTCTGCTGTAAGTATAGAACAACTATTTAAGTGTCACACTAGTCCTCTTAGCTTATGTACATTTTAACAAGTTTCTATGTGCATATTTTCTAAGGAATAATTAAATACACATAATTTCTCATCATATAATACATAGTAAAGTTACCTCATTTTCCCCCATTCTTAGCTGAGGTCTCAGGGCTTTCCTCAAGCTTTCAGTCTTTCCATCCATCTCTACCATTTTATTCATCACTTTTATTTGAATAAATAATAACTGTAATAACAGATTATGTTAACAATGATTCTCTAAATTATACTCAGTCACTCCACTACCTAACATCTCCTCACTGTCATGCCTACAAATAAGTTTTCTGATCACTGAATAGGACACAGTTACAGTAACTCTCTTATAAAATGTAAATATCCCTCAAGGATATAACTTATCTGGTTTGTCTATATGTTGATAGAACAGTGAGTTACATTGTACATGAATGCATAAATGTCTATGTGTGTGATACTACATAAACACCCACACACAGCTGAAATAAACCAAATCAAAGTTTAACAAATGTGAATCAAACATTTCAGGTTGAAACCAAATCCTGTTTTCCCCCTGTGAACCAATACATTTGTAACCACAAGGACTGACTTTTGCCAAGATATTCATATTTTTAAAAATTTACATTATTGCAAAAAAAATATCCTGCTGACAAAAACTGAAGTTTATTTTTTTCGAGATACAGAGAAGTATAAGACTATGTCAGAATGTCTGTTTGGCAAATTACTATAAAGGAAATACAAGGCAAGACAATGGTATCTGTATTGGTGTCCATTCACCTGTCAGTGATTTCTAAGCTGCTTACTAAAACACATCCTAAATCTTCCTCTCCATCTATGGAACACATGCCTAAAACAGAATGCTCAATGTTGGTGTAACTCAATTAGGAAGAAACATAGTGATATCTTCCTCAAAGAAAAATGTATTCATATTAATGTCATATTTAACAATTCATTCAGGTTTACTCTTTAAATGCATTCTTCATTTTGCATGCAAAGTGAAAACTTATTCAGTGCTTATTTTCTTAGCATATGTCTCAACAAGTAATGTGAGGCAATTAATTTTTGAAACAATACCAAATGTTAAGAATAGATGCATCAGTTTCTATATTTATCTTAAACATGATTCTTGGGACCATATAAAAAACACATTTTTAGCTTATGTACATTTTAACATTCATATAAGAAAAAACAAAAAAAGTAAAGTTACCTCATTTTCCCCCATTCTTAGCTGAGGTCTCAGGGCTTTCCTCAAGCTTTCAGTCTTTCCATCCATCTCTACCATTTTATTCATCACTTTTATTTGAATAAATAATAACTGTAATAACAGATTATGTTAACAATGATTCTCTAAATTATACTCAGTCACTCCACTACCTAACATCTCCTCACTGTCATGCCTACAAATAAGTTTTCTGATCACTGAATAGGACACAGTTACAGTAACTCTCTTATAAAATGTAAATATCCCTCAAGGATATAACTTATCTGGTTTGTCTATATGTTGATAGAACAGTGAGTTACATTGTACATGAATGCATAAATGTCTATGTGTGTGATACTACATAAACACCCACACACAGCTGAAATAAACCAAATCAAAGTTTAACAAATGTGAATCAAACATTTCAGGTTGAAACCAAATCCTGTTTTCCCCCTGTGAACCAATACATTTGTAACCACAAGGACTGACTTTTGCCAAGATATTCATATTTTTAAAAATTTACATTATTGCAAAAAAAATATCCTGCTGACAAAAACTGAAGTTTATTTTTTTCGAGATACAGAGAAGTATAAGACTATGTCAGAATGTCTGTTTGGCAAATTACTATAAAGGAAATACAAGGCAAGACAATGGTATCTGTATTGGTGTCCATTCACCTGTCAGTGATTTCTAAGCTGCTTACTAAAACACATCCTAAATCTTCCTCTCCATCTATGGAACACATGCCTAAAACAGAATGCTCAATGTTGGTGTAACTCAATTAGGAAGAAACATAGTGATATCTTCCTCAAAGAAAAATGTATTCATATTAATGTCATATTTAACAATTCATTCAGGTTTACTCTTTAAATGCATTCTTCATTTTGCATGCAAAGTGAAAACTTATTCAGTGCTTATTTTCTTAGCATATGTCTCAACAAGTAATGTGAGGCAATTAATTTTTGAAACAATACCAAATGTTAAGAATAGATGCATCAGTTTCTATGTTTATCTAAGCAATATGTGCTATGACAAGGAAAAAAGCTATATATGCTTGTAATATACCATCTATAAAATATAAATTTTTACTATATATAAATATAGTATATGCTATACCATATTGCCAACATTTTATGTGATACTCTAAATTAAACAGAAATGAAACACATCAAGCTTAACAACTTTTGTTCATAAATTATTCATACATTTTTTACATTTAGTAATTTAAATGTCTTTAAGTAAAAATTTGAGAATCCTGTTCTGGGTATGATATATATTGTATATGATGTATATTGGGTATCTCTAGGTTTATTATTATTTATGTTACATATTTTTGGTTTTATTTTCATTTTTCTCTTTTGTTAATTAATTATTCCTCAACTGAAAATCCCTGAAAAAAAAATGTGGAATGTGTTGTGATATATGGTCTGAGGCAGAAGTAGTACTTTGAATACAAAGATCTATACCTATGTAGGGTGATTCTTTGCTTCTGTCTTTCACTCTTCTAGGCTTTTCCCCTTCATTTCTTCCCTAAAAAACTGCTGCTAAGTTCTGAGTTTTCAAGAAATGTTCACTGAAAATACATGTTTACCATAAGGCTTAGGGAATTCTTTGCTAGTACTATACTTAAATCCCTCACCAGTCAATTTTCAATTGTGTCAAAATTATATAAAATATGATTATATTACAAACATGGCTGCATTTCTTAAAAGAGATCAGTGGCATGTTTTATATTAAAATGATGTATTATCTGTCCATTAGTTTTAAAATTTAAAGTGTATTCTGACTTGTATAAGGCAGCCCAGTATCTGTACTTTGAAAGGTCAAAGTACAAAAGATCATGGCTTGAAGAAAAGCAATCAGATACAGGAACTTCATGATAATATTTTTAGATATCAATATCCTGGGAAAGAAATTCTAATATGCACATACTAAATGGTGTGGAGATTTCAAATAACTTGAAATGTGTGAGATATTGAAAGTATGATTAAGCTTTGAGGTTTACCCCATAATATGTTTGGAATATGCTGCTTCAACTGTTTCTTTAAATATTTTTATTTCTATCTTTTCCTTTTCAAAGACTAGATCCATGAATTTCTATTCAGAGAAGCTATATGAAACCTTTCATTTCGAAAGAAATGTTTTAATCTTTCCTGAAGAATTCAGATCACTATGTGATTTATTCATATAAATGCTTAAATAAATGGAGAAAAGATCAGTCTCTCACGGGGAACAATTCCAAATAGTGTGCAAATATTACATCCTCAAGGATAAGAATTATAACTCCCTACTCTTTAAGTGCTGGCTATGCACACTGACTTTCTTCCAAAGAGTGCACCATGGAAATGAGGCGAGGAGGGCAAAAAACTCTCCAGTAAAGAAGGCCTAAAAACAGTCTAACCAGGTAATAAAGGTCAACATTAACATCAATAATCCATGCTGATAGGATTATACCTGACCTAAGATTAAAATGGTAATCCCATGATCTTCCCTCTCAAAGCTCATAACCTCTAGTCATGAGAAAAACATTATCTTAATTCTAATAGAAGGAAAGCATACCCTTCTCCCAAAATGAGGAAATAAAGAATTTTGTTTGCTTTCACTCTTCTAGGCTTTTCCCTTCATTTCTTCCCTAAAAACTGCTGCTAGTTTTTCAAGAAATGTTCACTGAAAATACATGTTTACCATAAGGCTTAGGGAATTCTTTGCTAGTACTATACTTAAATCCCTCACCAGTCAATTTTCAATTGTGTCAAAATTATATAAAATATGATTATATTACAAACATGGCTGCATTTCTTAAAAGAGATCAGTGGCATGTTTTATATTAAAATGATGTATTATCTGTCCATTAGTTTTAAAATTTAAAGTGTATTCTGACTTGTATAAGGCAGCCCAGTATCTGTACTTTGAAAGGTCAAAGTACAAAAGATCATGGCTTGAAGAAAAGCAATCAGATACAGGAACTTCATGATAATATTTTTAGATATCAATATCCTGGGAAAGAAATTCTAATATGCACATACTAAATGGTGTGGAGATTTCAAATAACTTGAAATGTGTGAGATATTGAAAGTATGATTAAGCTTTGAGGTTTACCCCATAATATGTTTGGAATATGCTGCTTCAACTGTTTCTTTAAATATTTTTATTTCTATCTTTTCCTTTTCAAAGACTAGATCCATGAATTTCTATTCAGAGAAGCTATATGAAACCTTTCATTTCGAAAGAAATGTTTTAATCTTTCCTGAAGAATTCAGATCACTATGTGATTTATTCATATAAATGCTTAAATAAATGGAGAAAAGATCAGTCTCTCACGGGGAACAATTCCAAATAGTGTGCAAATATTACATCCTCAAGGATAAGAATTATAACTCCCTACTCTTTAAGTGCTGGCTATGCACACTGACTTTCTTCCAAAGAGTGCACCATGGAAATGAGGCGAGGAGGGCAAAAAACTCTCCAGTAAAGAAGGCCTAAAAACAGTCTAACCAGGTAATAAAGGTCAACATTAACATCAATAATCCATGCTGATAGGATTATACCTGACCTAAGATTAAAATGGTAATCCCATGATCTTCCCTCTCAAAGCTCATAACCTCTAGTCATGAGAAAAACATTATCTTAATTCTAATAGAAGGAAATCCTACGCTATACCTAACCAGTACCTCTCCAAATGCTCAAGGCCATCAAAAATGAGGAAAATCTGAGAAACCGTCACACCCATTAAGAGGCCAGTGGAAACATAAGATCTAAATATATGGTGATGTGGTGGTATCCTGGAACAGAAATTTGAATGCAGTCTAGACTTTAGTTGAAAATAGTGATCAATATTGAATCATTAATTATAAAAAATGTATCATTAATGTAAATGTTTATTGGGGAAACTACATGTTGATATATGTAAATTCTGACATTTAAATCCTAAAACTATTTTTAAAATTCTTTTAAAAAGAATTCACCTTATAAAGAAAAAAGGTAAATGAGGCTAATCTGGAAGTTCTCAGTTTCGAGTAACTTTCTCAAGCAGCAGCAGAACATCGACTGATAAAGTATAAAAACATGTTTGAAGAAAACAATGGAATGATGCTGTAAAATAGTAGATACTGAAAACAAAGATTATATCTCATGATATATTGATAAGTTTTAGAGTTTTTCTTATGGTCATTTAAACAAGATAATATCTTTGATCAATTGGAATAAGTTTGCTCTCAGAAAGAAAAGGGGAACTAAGTCAGTCTATGTCTTAATGCAGCTCTTCAATAAATGGTTCTTGGCACATTGGACAGCTACATATAAAAAAATGAAATTACAACAGTCTCTAATATCCTATACTCCTGTCATGCATTACTGCTTTGCCATGGAGAAGGGGCCTATGTAACTCAATGAAGCTATGAGCCATGCCTTGTAGGGTCTCCCAAAATGGATGGGTCATAGTGAACACTTCTGACAAAACATGACCGAATGGAGGAGGGAATGGCAAAACACCCCAGTATACCTGTTGTGAGAAATTCATGAACTGTATGAAAAGACAAAAAGATGTGACACTGAAAGATGAATCCTCCAGGTTGGAAGGTGTCCCATATGCTACTGGGGAAGAATGGAGGCCAACTACTAATAGCCCCAGAAAAAATGTAGCTGCTGAGAAAAGCAGAAATGATGCTCAGTTGTGGATATGTCTGGTGATGAAAGTAAAATCCGAAGCTGCAAAGAAAAGTCTAGCATAGGAACCTGGAATGGCAGAAAGTGACAAGGAGCTAAAGAACCTCTTGATAAGGGTGAAGGAAGAGAGCAAAAAAGCCGACTTAAAACTCAATATTACAAAAACAAAGTTCATGCCATCCAGCCCCATTACTTCATGGCAAATAAAGGGGAAAGGTGGGAGCAATTACAGATTTCCTTTTCTTGGGCTCTAAAATCACTTCAGATGGTGGCTACAGCCCTGAAATTGGAAGATGATTGCTTCTTGGCAGGAAAGCCATGACAAACTTAGTCTGTTGAAAAGCAGATACATTGCTCTACCGACAAGGTCTGTATAGTCAAGGTTTTGGTCTTCGCAGTGGTCATGTACACTTGTGAGAGCCAGACCACAAAGAAGGCAGAGCACCAAAAATTGATGCCTTTGAACTGTGGCACTGGAGAAGACTCTTGAGGGTCCCTGGAACTGCAAGGAGGTCAAACTAGTTAACCTTAAAGGAAATCAGCCCGATGCCTGGGGTATTGGGATCACTTAGAGTTTTTCTTATGGTCATTTAAACAAGATAATATCTTTGATCAATTGGAATAAGTTTGCTCTCAGAAAGAAAAGGGGAACTAAGTCAGTCTATGTCTTAATGCAGCTCTTCAATAAATGGTTCTTGGCACATTGGACAGCTACATATAAAAAAATGAAATTACAACAGTCTCTAATATCCTATACTCCTGTCATGCATTACTGCTTTGCCATGGAGAAGGGGCCTATGTAACTCAATGAAGCTATGAGCCATGCCTTGTAGGGTCTCCCAAAATGGATGGGTCATAGTGAACACTTCTGACAAAACATGACCGAATGGAGGAGGGAATGGCAAAACACCCCAGTATACCTGTTGTGAGAAATTCATGAACTGTATGAAAAGACAAAAAGATGTGACACTGAAAGATGAATCCTCCAGGTTGGAAGGTGTCCCATATGCTACTGGGGAAGAATGGAGGCCAACTACTAATAGCCCCAGAAAAAATGTAGCTGCTGAGAAAAGCAGAAATGATGCTCAGTTGTGGATATGTCTGGTGATGAAAGTAAAATCCGAAGCTGCAAAGAAAAGTCTAGCATAGGAACCTGGAATGGCAGAAAGTGACAAGGAGCTAAAGAACCTCTTGATAAGGGTGAAGGAAGAGAGCAAAAAAGCCGACTTAAAACTCAATATTACAAAAACAAAGTTCATGCCATCCAGCCCCATTACTTCATGGCAAATAAAGGGGAAAGGTGGGAGCAATTACAGATTTCCTTTTCTTGGGCTCTAAAATCACTTCAGATGGTGGCTACAGCCCTGAAATTGGAAGATGATTGCTTCTTGGCAGGAAAGCCATGACAAACTTAGTCTGTTGAAAAGCAGATACATTGCTCTACCGACAAGGTCTGTATAGTCAAGGTTTTGGTCTTCGCAGTGGTCATGTACACTTGTGAGAGCCAGACCACAAAGAAGGCAGAGCACCAAAAATTGATGCCTTTGAACTGTGGCACTGGAGAAGACTCTTGAGGGTCCCTGGAACTGCAAGGAGGTCAAACTAGTTAACCTTAAAGGAAATCAGCCCTGAATGTTCACTGGAAGGACTGATGTTGAAGGTGAAGCTCCAGTATTTTGGTCATCTAATGCAAACAACTAACTCATTGCAAAAGTTCCTGATGCTAGAAAAGACTGAGGGCAGAAGGAGAAGAGGGTGTCAGAGGATGAGATGGCTGGATGGAATCACCAATGCAATGGAAATGAGCTTGGGTAAACTTCAGGAGATGGTGAGGGACAGGGGGGCCTAGTGTGCTGTAGTCCATGGGGTTGCAAAGAGTCAGCTACCACTGGGAGATTAAACAATAACAACATCGTACACAAAAAATAAACTTAAAATGATTACGGATCTAAATGTAAGGCCTGATACTATAAAGTTCCAGTGGAAGGCAGAACATTCTAACATTAATCAGAGCAATACATTTTTTGATTCACCTTCTAGAAAAATAAAAATAAAAGCCAAAAATAAACAAATGGGACTCAATTAAACTTAAAAGCTTCTGCATATCAAAGGAAACCATACACAAAAACACAACCCACAGAAAGGAAGAAAATATTTGCAAATCAAATAACTGACAACATATAACCCTCTAAAATATACAAACAGCTCATGCAGCTCTGGGTCAAATAAAACAATCCAAGCAAAAAACAAGAGGTAGAATTAAATGTACATTTCTCAAAAGAAGACATGTACATGGCCAAAAAGCACATAAATGGATGTTTAACATTACTAATTATTAGAAAAACACAAATCGAAATTACAGTGAGGTATCACTTCCCACTGGTCAGAATAGTCTCCTTTGGAAAATCACTTCAGATGGTGGCTACAGCCCTGAAATTGGAAGATGATTGCTTCTTGGCAGGAAAGCCATGACAAACTTAGTCTGTTGAAAAGCAGATACATTGCTCTACCGACAAGGTCTGTATAGTCAAGGTTTTGGTCTTCGCAGTGGTCATGTACACTTGTGAGAGCCAGACCACAAAGAAGGCAGAGCACCAAAAATTGATGCCTTTGAACTGTGGCACTGGAGAAGACTCTTGAGGGTCCCTGGAACTGCAAGGAGGTCAAACTAGTTAACCTTAAAGGAAATCAGCCCTGAATGTTCACTGGAAGGACTGATGTTGAAGGTGAAGCTCCAGTATTTTGGTCATCTAATGCAAACAACTAACTCATTGCAAAAGTTCCTGATGCTAGAAAAGACTGAGGGCAGAAGGAGAAGAGGGTGTCAGAGGATGAGATGGCTGGATGGAATCACCAATGCAATGGAAATGAGCTTGGGTAAACTTCAGGAGATGGTGAGGGACAGGGGGGCCTAGTGTGCTGTAGTCCATGGGGTTGCAAAGAGTCAGCTACCACTGGGAGATTAAACAATAACAACATCGTACACAAAAAATAAACTTAAAATGATTACGGATCTAAATGTAAGGCCTGATACTATAAAGTTCCAGTGGAAGGCAGAACATTCTAACATTAATCAGAGCAATACATTTTTTGATTCACCTTCTAGAAAAATAAAAATAAAAGCCAAAAATAAACAAATGGGACTCAATTAAACTTAAAAGCTTCTGCATATCAAAGGAAACCATACACAAAAACACAACCCACAGAAAGGAAGAAAATATTTGCAAATCAAATAACTGACAACATATAACCCTCTAAAATATACAAACAGCTCATGCAGCTCTGGGTCAAATAAAACAATCCAAGCAAAAAACAAGAGGTAGAATTAAATGTACATTTCTCAAAAGAAGACATGTACATGGCCAAAAAGCACATAAATGGATGTTTAACATTACTAATTATTAGAAAAACACAAATCGAAATTACAGTGAGGTATCACTTCCCACTGGTCAGAATAGTCATCAATACAAACAACTGTCAGAGAAGGTGTGGAGAAGAGGGGCCTCTCATACACTCTTGCTAACAATGTAAATTGGTACAACCATTACGGAGAACACTATAAAGTTTCCTTAAAAAACTAAAAGTAGAGCTACCATGTGATCTACCAATCTCTATCCTGGACATATATCCAGAGAAAACTGTAATAAAAAATGATACATGTATCCCAATGTTCACTTCAGCACAGTTTACAATATCCAAGACACAAATGCAATATAAATGTCCACTGAGAGAGGAATGGATAAAGAAGATGTGGTACACCTGTACAATGGAATATTACTCAACCCTAAAAAGAATGAAATAATGCCATTTGCAGCAGACAGATGGACAGACTGTCATTCTAAGTGAAATAAGTCAGACAGAGAAAGAAAAATATACAATGTGGCTTACATGTGGGATCTAAAAAAATAATACAAATGAACCTATCTACAAAAGAGAAATGGAGTCAATGACACAGAAAACAAATTTATGGTAACTGGGGAGAAGAGCGGGAGAGGTCAACTGGGAGACTGGGATTCACATATACACATGGTTGTTGTTGTTGTTTACTTGCTAAATTGTGTGTAACTGTTGGTTATGCCATGAAATCTAGCCTACCAGGCTCCTTACTTAGTCCATGGGACTTCCAGGCAAGAATACTGGAAAGGGTTGTCATTTTCTTCTTCATGGGATCTTCCCAATTGGGGAACAAACCCATATCTCCTGAAGGCATATTCTTTACCATTGAGCCACCAGGGAAGCCCTATACACACTATTACGTATAAAATAGATACCTAAGAAGAACATACTATGCAACAAAAAAACTCAATACTCTGTAATGATCTATAAGAGAAAAGAAACTAAAAAAGAGCATGCATATATACATATGTGTGTGTATAGTGTGTATATATGTTACTGATTCACTTCACTGTATACCTAAACTAACACAACATTTTAAATAAACTATACTCCAATAAAATTTTTAAAAGAATAAAGCATCTTCTCACTTCCTACTCACCCTATATACAGTTATGAACTGATGTGGAAACTAAATTAGATGCTCTTCTTTTCAAGAAAAAGAAAAGCAAGATCATAGGGTCACTAGCTGCTAAAGTTCTGAAATCCAGCCAGGTCTTGTTTCTAGTTTTCCCAATCTGGGCACAAAGACTGTCCCTTTAGGATGGCTGGATTCTGACCTCTGGTATTGGGAACTTAATCCATTTTTCTCTAAGTCTCTTCATTTTGTTCTCTGGATCTTTGAATAATACCATTTTATTATCCTTTTATTTGATACAAATTGTCATATTTATATTTGAGATTCTATTTCTAACTTAGTTTCTATGCAAGCTGACAAGGGCATTTCTCATATTTAGTTAAAAAACTGCATGGGCTTTTGATGAATATTAAAGTCTAAAGTAGATTTCAGGGGCTTCCCTTGTGGTCCAGTGGGTAAAGAGTCTGCCTTGCAGTGAAAGGGGCACTGGTCCGATTCCTGATCTGGGAAGATCCCATGTGCCACAGAGCAGCTGGACCAGTGTGTCCAATTATGAGCCGACACTCTGGAGCATGAGCGCTCACAGCCAATGCTGTGCAATGAGAGAGACCACTGTGATGGAAGGCCCACACAGGCCAAAAAATAAAGATGGATGAAAATGAATAGATACAGGACCAATAAAAGAGGCCAAAATTTTAAAAAATTGCAAAAGCAATTCTTAGAAGAATTCTAAGACTAGAAGTGAAATATGTCTCCTTTTGAGAGAAAATGTGTTCCACGTATCTCCTAGCTTCTAAGAGTTTGCTAACAGTCTCTGATGATTCTTAGCCTCTGCTATATCAGTTCAATCTCTGCCTTCATCTTCACCTGAAATATATGTGTGGTGGGCATTATGGAGGAAATGTTTGTGTTAGATAAGTTTCTTTCAGGCCTGGCTTAGTGCCATTGGCCATGAGCTTTAAGAAATCAACATATATGTAGTAAATTAGAAACACATGAAACAATGCTATATCATATGTGTGTGTATAGTGTATATATGTTACTGATTCACTTCACTGTATACCTAAACTAACACAACATTTTAAATAAACTATACTCCAATAAAATTTTTAAAAGAATAAAGCATCTTCTCACTTCCTACTCACCCTATATACAGTTATGAACTGATGTGGAAACTAAATTAGATGCTCTTCTTTTCAAGAAAAAGAAAAGCAAGATCATAGGGTCACTAGCTGCTAAAGTTCTGAAATCCAGCCAGGTCTTGTTTCTAGTTTTCCCAATCTGGGCACAAAGACTGTCCCTTTAGGATGGCTGGATTCTGACCTCTGGTATTGGGAACTTAATCCATTTTTCTCTAAGTCTCTTCATTTTGTTCTCTGGATCTTTGAATAATACCATTTTATTATCCTTTTATTTGATACAAATTGTCATATTTATATTTGAGATTCTATTTCTAACTTAGTTTCTATGCAAGCTGACAAGGGCATTTCTCATATTTAGTTAAAAAACTGCATGGGCTTTTGATGAATATTAAAGTCTAAAGTAGATTTCAGGGGCTTCCCTTGTGGTCCAGTGGGTAAAGAGTCTGCCTTGCAGTGAAAAGGGCACTGGTCCGATTCCTGATCTGGGAAGATCCCATGTGCCACAGAGCAGCTGGACCAGTGTGTCCAATTATGAGCCGACACTCTGGAGCATGAGCGCTCACAGCCAATGCTGTGCAATGAGAGAGACCACTGTGATGGAAGGCCCACACAGGCCAAAAAATAAAGATGGATGAAAATGAATAGATACAGGACCAATAAAAGAGGCCAAAATTTTAAAAAATTGCAAAAGCAATTCTTAGAAGAATTCTAAGACTAGAAGTGAAATATGTCTCCTTTTGAGAGAAAATGTGTTCCACGTATCTCCTAGCTTCTAAGAGTTTGCTAACAGTCTCTGATGATTCTTAGCCTCTGCTATATCAGTTCAATCTCTGCCTTCATCTTCACCTGAAATATATGTGTGGTGGGCATTATGGAGGAAATGTTTGTGTTAGATAAGTTTCTTTCAGGCCTGGCTTAGTGCCATTGGCCATGAGTTCTTTAAGAAATCAACATATATGTAGTAAATTAGAAACACATGAAACAATGCTATGCATTAACTAGTAAATATGTTATAACCAGAGGCTCACAGGGACCTAACCCTGTGAAACTGGTTATATAATCATTAACTCCTCTGGTATTAATTATTTAGCAGTCATTAATTCAGTGTTCTGTTCCTGGTGAAGTTATAAAACCTAGCTACTGAGAATAATGAGAATGAGCTGTTATATATAGTGAAATTATGGAAAAAACCAAAAAAAACTAAACAATGAAGTAATCTAAAACTTTAGAACTAAATAACAGAGTGAATGATGGTATTATTAACAGTGTGGGAATGCCTACTGAGGAAGCATCTTGAATGAGATGCCAGAATCTGGGCTTTGAAAGTAAGAAATAGGAGAGTCTAAAATTCTGCTCTCCCTCATAGGGCATCGTTTCAAGATGTCAGGATGCTAAACATTCCACTCTTTTCAGAGGAATCCTGTTCTTCTGAAGGCGCGGGCTCCTTGCTGCCTCAGGGGTAAGTCCCTTCCAGCAGACCCTTCTGTGAGAACTAATCAACCCATAACAGATTAAAACAGAGTTAAGTCTTCCCTGGACAAGGGTAAAGGGAAGCTAATGTAAATCCACCCTTACCCCTACCCTAAAATCCAAATGTAAATTTTTCTCTTTCCACTCCCTGCAATAAGTCAAGAGACTATATTTCCATGTCTCATTTGCAGTAGAAAAAACGAGTCAATTCAGACTTCTGCTTTTCGGAAGTGAAACATCATGCTCTTTCATGAGTGTTAAGTAAACATATATCTAAGAGAAATACAGTCTAGTCCACTGGATATGAATCTAGTATATAAGGATAAGATGTAAATTTATGTCATTAAAATTACCACTGGTACTAAAAGCCAAGGGACTGGTTGAGTAAAATTTCTGATTAAACATAGAGAGATCAAGACGAAGGATCAAGTCCTGAGCCTTCTAGAAAGTACAAGTTAAGTCTGGAAAAGGAGAGACAAATGGAATAAACAATCTTATTAAAAGAACAACATGGGGCTTCCTTGGTGGTCCAGTGGGTAAGGACACCGCCTTGCAGTGCAAGGGGCGCCAGTTTGATCCCTGGCCTGGGAAGATCCTGTGTGCTGCGGAGCGGCTGGACCAATGTGTCCAATTACGGAACTGGAGCTCTGGAGTGCATGCGCCCAGAGCTGGTGCTCTGCCACAACAGAGGCCACTGCGATGGGAGGCCCACATGGGTCAAAGAACAAAGATGGATGAAACTGAATAAATGAAAGACCAATAGAAGTGGCCCGCCCACCCTTCTCCCACCCGAAACCCAACCCCGCCAAAAAAAAAATTTTTTCAAAAAAAAAAAAAAAGAGCAACATGACATCCTTTCAGAGAAGAAAATATTTCAAGAAGGAAAAAGTGATCCACTGTGTTTGTTTATGCTGCTGGGATGTTAGTTCAGATATTTATCTGATGCAGAGATCATTGGGACTTTGGAAACTGGACTCTGAAGTGCTAGTGAAGTGTCCACTAAATAGAACAGGGGCATTTAATCCAACTTAACAGAAGAGAGAGAAATGAATAAATGTTTACATGGAGGCTAACAGAATTGATAACAACGCACTTAGTTTTCTCTTATTTTTATTTTCTTATGAAATAAGAAGCAACAACATCTGTTTAGAATGAACAGTGTGTAGAGGGATTTGGAGTTGTGGGAAGACGGATGAAAACAAGCCAGAACTCTATGGCAGTAGGAAGTGCGTGGGTTAGAGATAGCCCTCGGGCAAGTTGAAGGCCAATGTGCAATGCAACTTTCTAAACCGAAAAGTAACAGTTGTAAAAGGGAAAAACAAACCTGATTCTACATTAGATCTGTTTCTTTTTCTGTAACCTTTGTATTCTTACTGCTTTTGCTTTTAGGAAGAAGTAAACATATATCTAAGAGAAATACAGTCTAGTCCACTGGATATGAATCTAGTATATAAGGATAAGATGTAAATTTATGTCATTAAAATTACCACTGGTACTAAAAGCCAAGGGACTGGTTGAGTAAAATTTCTGATTAAACATAGAGAGATCAAGACGAAGGATCAAGTCCTGAGCCTTCTAGAAAGTACAAGTTAAGTCTGGAAAAGGAGAGACAAATGGAATAAACAATCTTATTAAAAGAACAACATGGGGCTTCCTTGGTGGTCCAGTGGGTAAGGACACCGCCTTGCAGTGCAAGGGGCGCCAGTTTGATCCCTGGCCTGGGAAGATCCTGTGTGCTGCGGAGCGGCTGGACCAATGTGTCCAATTACGGAACTGGAGCTCTGGAGTGCATGCGCCCAGAGCTGGTGCTCTGCCACAACAGAGGCCACTGCGATGGGAGGCCCACATGGGTCAAAGAACAAAGATGGATGAAACTGAATAAATGAAAGACCAATAGAAGTGGCCCGCCCACCCTTCTCCCACCCGAAACCCAACCCCGCCAAAAAAATTTTTCAAAAAAAAAAAGAGCAACATGACATCCTTTCAGAGAAGAAAATATTTCAAGAAGGAAAAAGTGATCCACTGTGTTTGTTTATGCTGCTGGGATGTTAGTTCAGATATTTATCTGATGCAGAGATCATTGGGACTTTGGAAACTGGACTCTGAAGTGCTAGTGAAGTGTCCACTAAATAGAACAGGGGCATTTAATCCAACTTAACAGAAGAGAGAGAAATGAATAAATGTTTACATGGAGGCTAACAGAATTGATAACAACGCACTTAGTTTTCTCTTATTTTTATTTTCTTATGAAATAAGAAGCAACAACATCTGTTTAGAATGAACAGTGTGTAGAGGGATTTGGAGTTGTGGGAAGACGGATGAAAACAAGCCAGAACTCTATGGCAGTAGGAAGTGCGTGGGTTAGAGATAGCCCTCGGGCAAGTTGAAGGCCAATGTGCAATGCAACTTTCTAAACCGAAAAGTAACAGTTGTAAAAGGGAAAAACAAACCTGATTCTACATTAGATCTGTTTCTTTTTCTGTAACCTTTGTATTCTTACTGCTTTTGCTTTTAGTAAAGAATGTTGCCTATAGCCTGAAGTATATATGGTAGCCTGTTCACAGGCTCTGACCTTTAAGAATATGATGCTTCTCCATCCATGTACAGATGATAAATTGTAGAATAGAGAATAACTTTTGTCTTTCTTTATAGGAACACTGTGACCTGACCTGAGGTAGAGGTGCAAGAACAAAGGATTCCTACAGGAAGAAGTTTGCAACAACCAACCACTCCCACCTTTCTTTGAACATAAAAGAAACCTTAAGATGGGGGCAAAATGGTTCTTGGGGACATTAGCCAGCCATCTTCTCCGTCTGCTGGTTTTCTTAATGAGGTGGTTATTTCTTGTTCCAAAAACTTGTCTCCCAATTTATTGGCCTCTGGTATGGGAAACAGAACAGATTTGGGATTTGGTAATACAGAAAACATCTTTCCATACTTTTTTCCTGCCACTTTCATTGTGTGGCTGAAGCCAAAAATAGTAGATAGTGAGAATTGATTGCTTTTTTATTTTCTGTTTTTTTTTTTCCTCCAGTAAAGTAAGAAAGCAAGAGAGTGACAAGGAGTTTGACTATAGTACTTGTGAAATCTAAATTAGATTCAACGAGAAAGGGAGATACAGAACAGAGTGAAAATTGGGTTGAAAATCTTATGGGTTTGTATATTTGAGGATTAAAGATGCTAGAATAATTGGAAAGTTAGAAAGTGACATTAGCAGAAATGAGGCCTAAAATCAGTACTATAACCTGATGCGCTTATTCCTACTGATAACATAGACATCATCACAGTAGTCATGGATGGGTGCATTAGAGGAAGAGATTCCTAGAGATTTAAAACTTGGGAACTGAGAGTTCAATTTGGAGCTGGGTGGTTTTGTATTTGCTTATTTGTGATACTTAATTTGGATTTACATCATCAAATGTTTCTTCAAATTGTATTCCTTCAACTAAGTGTATCACTGAAGGTAACAAAGCAAGAATTAACAGTTTATAATAGCCAACTTTCCTGGGGAGTTAAGTTTTGAATGAGTCCTTTGGTTAATCATTTCTTTCAATATAAATGTATTTTAGTTGACATGTGTTTGGGATAATTTTGTTGTTGAAAGAATGTAACTGATTCAAGGTATATAAATGATTTCTTAGTCTGTGAGCATTTATCAGTTTCACAATATTTTCTATTTAAATGTCAAAGATTAGATTCTTTTCTATAAAACTTAAAGCAGAAAAATGTCTGACTTGTTAATGAATAATTAACATCTGTCACATCATGTGGGCAGGTGTTCTCTTGACACACAATTAATCTTAATGGCTTTATCTGCCTCTATTAGCATATGGTCTACACTGTAACCAACACTTGATGATCCAGGTGTGAAAAGTTTATAGTTAATATTCCTCACACATGTCTACTAAATCTTTTGAATTCTCAAGGCTATTTTGTCAAGCCGTCATTGATGAATGAGGAACTAATTAATGAAGAAGTTTATCTGTTACTAGCAAGAATTTAAAAGTTTAGAAGAAACGCACAGTATCCTATGTTAATATATTCTTTCATGCACTTAAAGATTGTCAAATTTTTAAAGATTTAGTCTACCCTACAAACCACCTATTTTGATATAAGATTATAAAATTTCATTTAAAATTTGCCTTTAGTTTTAAGAAGAACAACTGAATAAAGCTGAATATGTGAGGAGCATTGATCTGAAAAATTAAGATTTTTCTTTATATTATTTTGGTAATTATTCCTTTAAAATCCTAAGCAAATTTTTTAATTTAAAATGTATCATTTAGAAATTTGCATATGATTCAGAAATTAATAAATGTAAAATTTGACAATGGTACACAACAATACACCTGAGAAATTTAAACATCACTTTCTGGACTTGATGGATGAATTGGTGCATAGAGGAATAGATTCCTAGAGATTTAAAACTTGGGAACTGAGAGTTCAATTTGGAGCTGGGTGGTTTTGTATTTGCTTATTTGTGATACTTAATTTGGATTTACATCATCAAATGTTTCTTCAAATTGTATTCCTTCAACTAAGTGTATCACTGAAGGTAACAAAGCAAGAATTAACAGTTTATAATAGCCAACTTTCCTGGGGAGTTAAGTTTTGAATGAGTCCTTTGGTTAATCATTTCTTTCAATATAAATGTATTTTAGTTGACATGTGTTTGGGATAATTTTGTTGTTGAAAGAATGTAACTGATTCAAGGTATATAAATGATTTCTTAGTCTGTGAGCATTTATCAGTTTCACAATATTTTCTATTTAAATGTCAAAGATTAGATTCTTTTCTATAAAACTTAAAGCAGAAAAATGTCTGACTTGTTAATGAATAATTAACATCTGTCACATCATGTGGGCAGGTGTTCTCTTGACACACAATTAATCTTAATGGCTTTATCTGCCTCTATTAGCATATGGTCTACACTGTAACCAACACTTGATGATCCAGGTGTGAAAAGTTTATAGTTAATATTCCTCACACATGTCTACTAAATCTTTTGAATTCTCAAGGCTATTTTGTCAAGCCGTCATTGATGAATGAGGAACTAATTAATGAAGAAGTTTATCTGTTACTAGCAAGAATTTAAAAGTTTAGAAGAAACGCACAGTATCCTATGTTAATATATTCTTTCATGCACTTAAAGATTGTCAAATTTTTAAAGATTTAGTCTACCCTACAAACCACCTATTTTGATATAAGATTATAAAATTTCATTTAAAATTTGCCTTTAGTTTTAAGAAGAACAACTGAATAAAGCTGAATATGTGAGGAGCATTGATCTGAAAAATTAAGATTTTTCTTTATATTATTTTGGTAATTATTCCTTTAAAATCCTAAGCAAATTTTTTAATTTAAAATGTATCATTTAGAAATTTGCATATGATTCAGAAATTAATAAATGTAAAAATTTGACAATGGTACACAACAATACACCTGAGAAATTTAAACATCACTTTCTGGACTTGTTAAATTATCTTCAATCATCCCAACTAATTCTGAAAAAATATTTTGACAGAATTTGTCTAGAAATATAGCATATTCCTTCAAAGTTATTGAGTTTATATTCATATCAGGCAACAAGCCAGGACTGGGAGATAACAAAATGGTACATAAGGGACTGTTCTAAAGGTGCTTGAGTATAACATTAGATTTTTATTGTTTTTCATCTATAATTCTGGGGCAACAGTTTGGAGATTTTTAGTGGCAGTATTTTTTCTGAAACTCATGATGACTGGTGGAATTTAGTGCATGTATGACTTTCAGAATAAGGCTCAGAAATGGTCTAGTTGGCTTGTTCCCTCAAGGAAATTGTAGCCATATGGTAAGAACAGGCTTCCCAGGTGGCACTAGTGGTAAAGAACCTGCCTGCCAACGCAGGAGACATAAGAGATGTGACTCAGGAAGATCCCCTGGAGGAGTGCATGGGCAACCACTCCAGTATTCTTGCCTGGAGAATCCCATGGACAGAGGAGTCTGGTGGGTTACAGTCCAATGGGTCACAGAGAGTCAGACATGACTGATGTGACTTAGAATGATGGTAAGAACAGAATATTTCTGAAAAGCTGTGGCAAGAAATCCATGACAATGATAGAATACATACTGATAGCAGATTCAATGATAGCAAAGCCTCGTCAATGGCAGAATAAGATAGAACCTAGGGTGGTAGATGATAACATTTTTAAATGAGTATACTGAATTCAAGTTTTGTCTGATCTTAGGATTCTAGAGATTAAAACGGGAAGTGAGTAGTGACAGATCAGAGATTTGGATGATCTCAAGACCCTAGAGATGAAAACTGGAAGTGAGCAGTGACAGATCCAATGACAGATTCTCCACAGAGAGCTCAGAACATGAGCAGCTTGTGTAACCAGGGCAGAGTTGCACTTGAAGGACATACTGTCTGACCAGCACTGGTCACCCTTCTCCAAGACTTGTCTCCTTACTTGGTCTGTTATATAAGATGCCTTACTATTTCAGCTAAATATCTTTGTCTTCCTTAGGACAACTATCTCTAATAGGGTTATCACAGGTGCTTTAAAACACTCTACAAGGGGGCTTCCCTGGTGGCCCAGTGAGTAAGGACACCGCCTTGCAGTGCAAGGGGCGCCAGTTGGATCCTGACCTGAGAAGATCCCATGTGCCGGAGCGCCAGACCAATGTGTCCAATTACTGTGCCGGAGCTCTGGAGCGCATGTGCCCAGAGCTGATGCTCTGTGAAGACAGAGGTCACTGCGATGGGAGGCCCACCCGGGCCAAAGAACAAAGTCGGATGAAACTGAATAAATGAAAGACCAATAGAAGTGGCCCGCCCACCCTCTCCCTCCCCTCCCGTCCAAAAGAAAAACCACTCTATAAGGGCTGATTGGTCCAGGAATTGTACCTTGCCTCAAGTAAAGACAGAAAACTGGAAACTTGGGAATTAATTCAATTAGTGATATTTGGAGGTGTTAATATTAAGGTATTAAGGGGTTGATATTGAGGTGTTAATAAGCAAATCTTGGATTTCTGTGGAATAACTGGATCAAAGAAATGGAAGAAGTTTTTCATGGAGAAAAGCATGAAGCAGGCATGCAGAGACGAGCTGATATAACATAAAATACTACAGTTTCTGTTTGCTTTTACTCCCAGAATTGGGCCAGATTTTATTGATTGATAATCCACATATCTAAATGCTAGTTAGAATGAAAAAAAAAAAAAAATTGCTGTATCAACTATCATAAGATAGAAGCCTCGTCAATGGCAGAATAAGATAGAACCTAGGGTGGTAGATGATAACATTTTTAAATGAGTATACTGAATTCAAGTTTTGTCTGATCTTAGGATTCTAGAGATTAAAACGGAAGTGAGTGGTGACAGATCAGAGATTTGGATGATCTCAAGACCCTAGAGATGAAAACTGGAAGTGAGCAGTGACAGATCCAATGACAGATTCTCCACAGAGAGCTCAGAACATGAGCAGCTTGTGTAACCAGGGCAGAGTTGCACTTGAAGGACATACTGTCTGACCAGCACTGGTCACCCTTCTCCAAGACTTGTCTCCTTACTTGGTCTGTTATATAAGATGCCTTACTATTTCAGCTAAATATCTTTGTCTTCCTTAGGACAACTATCTCTAATAGGGTTATCACAGGTGCTTTAAAACACTCTACAAGGGGGCTTCCCTGGTGGCCCAGTGAGTAAGGACACCGCCTTGCAGTGCAAGGGGCGCCAGTTCGATCCCTGACCTGAGAAGATCCCATGTGCCGCGGAGCGGCTAGACCAATGTGTCCAATTACTGTGCCGGAGCTCTGGAGCGCATGTGCCCAGAGCTGATGCTCTGTGAAGACAGAGGTCACTGCGATGGGAGGCCCACCCGGGCCAAAGAACAAAGTCGGATGAAACTGAATAAATGAAAGACCAATAGAAGTGGCCCGCCCCCCCCCCCCCCCCCCCCCCGCCCAAAGAAAAACCACTCTATAAGGGCTGATTGGTCCAGGAATTGTACCTTGCCTCAAGTAAAGACAGAAAACTGGAAACTTGGGAATTAATTCAATTAGTGATATTTGGAGGTGTTAATATTAAGGTATTAAGGGGTTGATATTGAGGTGTTAATAAGCAAATCTTGGATTTCTGTGGAATAACTGGATCAAAGAAATGGAAGAAGTTTTTCATGGAGAAAAGCATGAAGCAGGCATGCAGAGACGAGCTGATATAACATAAAATACTACAGTTTCTGTTTGCTTTTACTCCCAGAATTGGGCCAGATTTTATTGATTGATAATCCACATATCTAAATGCTAGTTAGAATGATATTCCTTTCCATCCATAACAAAAACCTAAATAAAAGCAAAATGAAAAGTCTAAAAGAGCTAGTATACATAGATATTCATATTTGTTGAAATGAACAAAAGCTCTGGACTTAAGGCAAATGGGGAAAAAAACCAACAAAGATCTTTTCTACAATGATTTTTTATATAATTCAACCCACTTTGGGAAGATCACAAATAAATTATAGAAAAACATCATTTGGCCTATTATCAATTTCATCTGATCTTCAGAATAGAGTCATTATGGATACTTCCATTAGCAGAGTGAAGCATCTGCCAGACTTCTTGGTAAAAATTCATACAAGCTTAGAAGGAATACACTTTACCTCACACACACACAAAACCTAAAAGCAAATGAAAATAGATTTATTATTTTTTAATACCCTAATTTCAAATTTCCTTCATGACACCAGACACTGTGGAAATGATACCCAGAATATTCCCTGTGAAGTGCTGCATAGTGACAATCTATCTGGAGTCGGAATTATAAATGCTTTTGAAGGAAGTCTGACATCCAAGACTTTGTGACCTTGGTATATGTACAAAGAACAAGATTTACCTTACATTTTGACCAGGAGGCTTAAAGGTGAGTATGTACCAGTATGTCATAAAATGTGTGCCAGTGATTGATTTGGTCCCTTTCAAAATTCACATGACGAAGTCTTACTTCTCAAGGTGTTACACTTGGAGACAGGACTTTAAGGAGGTAATTAAGGTTAAATGAGATTTGACCTTAATTTTTACTTTGAATTGTGGTATTAGAGAAAACTCTTGAGAGTCCCTTGGACTGCAACGAGACCAAACCAATCAATCCTAAAGAAAATCAATCGTGAATATTCATTGGAAGGACTGATGCTGAAGTTGAAGCTCCAATACTTTGGCTACTTGATGCAAAGAAACGACTCATTGGAAAAGAGCCTGATGCTGGGAAAAACAGAAGGCAAAAGGAGAAGGGGGCAAAAGAGGACAAGATTGGTACATAGCATCATTGAGCCAATGAACATGAGTTTGAACAAGTTCTGGGAGATGGTGAAGGACAGGGAATCTTGGTGTGTCACAGTCCATGGAGTTGCAGTGTCCTCACAGGAGAAAGACATGACACAATGGTGCTGTATGTGTAGATTAGTCAAGGGAAGATAGGAAACACTAAGAAACAGGACACCATTCATCAGCATGACATAAATTACCCAAATAATTGTTTAACTATTTGACCAAAATATGACAGTCTTGATCTCCATGTTTGTTATGTATTATGTTCCCAATTTTCCAGTGCAGAAAAAATCCATTTTACATGAAATATGACTATTTATAAAACTCAATTTAATCTCTCTTTTAGGTGAGAACTTAGTCAATCAGGACCTTCCCCAGCCACATTTGTTGTTATTACTTAAATCACCCCAGGGTAGCTTTTGAGTTCTGTGGGGTGGCTTATAGTGTATCCTGGCATTAGATCGAGGAAGTCAGTGATTTCTTCTTGGAAGTTTTCTGGTCAGGCCATCATCTGCTGTAATGTCCACTGTCCTATCTAAGACTGACTGTGATATAATCAAAGCTAATAATAGGTGCCCTCTGTCAAATTTAAAAGACTGCTTTTAGTCAGGTCTATTAGCTTTACTCAGCTAATATGGACTTGCATGTACAGAAATATGAGGTGCTTGCCCTGGATGGGTGAGGCTGTGGAAAAGCTGATGAGGTCACAGGTTCTGCTGCACCAGCCCTGTGGTGTAGTCTTCTCTTTCTGCCCCTGCACCATGGCAGGAAGGCTCACGTCTAACCATAAAGATCAACTGTCATTGTTCTGTGTGCCCCACATATAGCGGGATATGGTGGTTTACTCACTAGGTTGTGTCTGATTCTTTTGAGCCTATGGACTGTAGCCTTCCAGGCTTCTCAGTCCATGAGATTTCCCAGGCAAGAATACTGTAGTGGGTTGCCATTTACTTCTTCAATAGAATCTTCCCAACCTGGGTCTCTCCTGCACTGCAGGCAGATTTTTTACCAATTGAGCCACCAGGGAAGCACCTATACTGGGATAAGATTTCTAAAAGTTTAAGTGCAGACATAATACCCAATGACATGATAAAATCAAGATAATACTTTAATATGTCTGGGATAGAAATTGCTTCAGAGTCCCAAACCATGCAGAGACTACTGGAGAATTTCTTACATAAGATGGTCATTAACAATAGCTCATATAGGCCAAAAATATTGGGGTAAGAATATATTCTTGATTCTACGAATTAAGCATCAGTCCTCTGATATCTTGTTTTGGTTGAAAGCATTTGAATTTAACTGGGGAGTAAATATCACACTACAATTTACTTAAAATTTTAGTTAAACTAAATACATACTTATTGTATAATTGAGTCATCAAGCTCCTTGGTATTTGCCCAGAGGAGCTGAAATGTATATCTAGCAAAAGGCTTGTATTATAGTTTAACTTTGCATGACAATTTTTGTATTATGTTCCCAATTTTCCAGTGCAGAAAAAATCCATTTTACATGAAATATGACTATTTATAAAACTCAATTTAATCTCTCTTTTAGGTGAGAACTTAGTCAATCAGGACCTTCCCCAGCCACATTTGTTGTTATTACTTAAATCACCCCAGGGTAGCTTTTGAGTTCTGTGGGGTGGCTTATAGTGTATCCTGGCATTAGATCGAGGAAGTCAGTGATTTCTTCTTGGAAGTTTTCTGGTCAGGCCATCATCTGCTGTAATGTCCACTGTCCTATCTAAGACTGACTGTGATATAATCAAAGCTAATAATAGGTGCCCTCTGTCAAATTTAAAAGACTGCTTTTAGTCAGGTCTATTAGCTTTACTCAGCTAATATGGACTTGCATGTACAGAAATATGAGGTGCTTGCCCTGGATGGGTGAGGCTGTGGAAAAGCTGATGAGGTCACAGGTTCTGCTGCACCAGCCCTGTGGTGTAGTCTTCTCTTTCTGCCCCTGCACCATGGCAGGAAGGCTCACGTCTAACCATAAAGATCAACTGTCATTGTTCTGTGTGCCCCACATATAGCGGGATATGGTGGTTTACTCACTAGGTTGTGTCTGATTCTTTTGAGCCTATGGACTGTAGCCTTCCAGGCTTCTCAGTCCATGAGATTTCCCAGGCAAGAATACTGTAGTGGGTTGCCATTTACTTCTTCAATAGAATCTTCCCAACCTGGGTCTCTCCTGCACTGCAGGCAGATTTTTTACCAATTGAGCCACCAGGGAAGCACCTATACTGGGATAAGATTTCTAAAAGTTTAAGTGCAGACATAATACCCAATGACATGATAAAATCAAGATAATACTTTAATATGTCTGGGATAGAAATTGCTTCAGAGTCCCAAACCATGCAGAGACTACTGGAGAATTTCTTACATAAGATGGTCATTAACAATAGCTCATATAGGCCAAAAATATTGGGGTAAGAATATATTCTTGATTCTACGAATTAAGCATCAGTCCTCTGATATCTTGTTTTGGTTGAAAGCATTTGAATTTAACTGGGGAGTAAATATCACACTACAATTTACTTAAAATTTTAGTTAAACTAAATACATACTTATTGTATAATTGAGTCATCAAGCTCCTTGGTATTTGCCCAGAGGAGCTGAAATGTATATCTAGCAAAAGGCTGTGTACTTGTATATTTATAGTAATTTTTTTCCTAATTGGAAAAATTGAGAAATAAGATGTCCCCTCAGTTGGTGAATGGACAAACACAAACTGTGGTACATCTGGACAACTGAGAATTATTCAGGAATAAAAAGCAATGAGCTATCAAGCCATAAACAGACATGGGGGAAAATTAAATGCACATAAGTAAATGAAATCAAGTAATCTGAAAAGGCTACTTATTGTATGATGCCAACTATCTGACATTCTGGAAAAGGCAAAACTATGCACACCATAAAAAGATAACTGTTTCCGAGGGGTGAAGTGAGAGAGCACAGATTTTCAGGGGAGTGAATATTTTCTGTAAGAAACTGTAAGGAGTAGTGTGTCATACAGAGAATATACAAAGTCAAGAGTGAACCGTAATGTAAACCATGAACTCTGGGTGACTGGGCCAATGAAAATCCTTCCTTGATTAAAATAAAAAGACAAAGGGCCCATTCTGGTGAGTGATGGTGATAACTGGACTGTAAGGGACTAATGCAGGTTAGATCTTTGGCTTGGGGAAATTCCCTGGAGGAGCAAATGGCAACTCACTCTGGTATCCTTGCCTGAAGAAACCCATGGACAGAAGCCTCACAGGCTACACTCAATAGTGTGGCAAACAGACACAACTGAAGAGACTTAGCATGCATGCACACAAGGGACTAATCTATATGTAGAGGAAAGTATATGAAACATCTCCGTATCTTCACAATTTTTCTGTAAACCTAACACTGCTCTAAAAATATGAATCATTGGGCTTCCCTTGGTGGTCCAGTGGGTAAGGACACCACCTTGCAGTGCAAGGGGCGCCGGTTCGAGCCCTGGCCTGGGAAGATCCCACGTGCCGCGGAGTGGCTGGACTGATGTGTCCAATTACTGAACCAGAGCTCTGGAGCGCATGCGCCCAGAGCCGGCGCTCTACAACGACAGACGCCACCACGATGGGAGGCCCACAGGAGCCAAAGAACAAAGATGGATGAACATAGAGAAACGAAAGACCAATAGAAGTGGCCCGCCTGCTCCCCTCCCTCCCCAACCTGACCCCCACCCAAAATAAATAAATAAATAAATCTTTAAAAAAATATATGAATCCTTAAAAATTAAAGCAAACGACAATAATGCTGGCATGAATCTTACTCTTGTTCTTGTTTGAATATCATAACTTTTTTTTTTTAAGATTTATTTATTTATTTATTTATTTCTTTTGGGCGGGGTCGGGTTGGGGAGGGAGGGGAGCAGGTGGGCACTTCTATTGGTCTTCCGTTTCTCTATGTTCATCAGTCTTTGTTCTTTGGCTCCTGTGGGCCTCCCATCACGGTGGCCTCTGCTGTCGCAGAGCACCGGCTCTGGGCGCATGCGCTCCAGAGCTCCAGCTCGGTAATTGGACACATCAGTCCAGCCGCTCCGCGGCACGTGGGATCTTCCCAGGCCAGGGATCGAACCGGCGCCCCTTGCACTGCAAGGCGGTGTCCTTATCCACTGGACCACCAGGGGAAGCCCCATAACTTTTTATGATATTCCTAATTCTTTACAATATTCTAAGATGTTATTTGCTATTATCAACTTCTAAGATCCTGGGAATACAGGTACCAGAACATCTGACATATATTCTCCCTTTCCAATTTATCCTCTCAATCTTTTTCTATGAATTTTTAAAGTCCATTTGTATAGGACAATGCATTGCTTAAAATAATTTATGCAAAGTACTTTAATACAGAGGGTAACATATTATAGTTGAAGAATTTGTCATAAATTTGATTCAATGTGTCTTATTCCAATATAAAAGCTAAACCAGAGCAATAATTGACTAAATAAAAAGTTTGTCTAAGATTAACCGAAATTTACAACTGAACATTTTGGATATTCAAATAAATACTACTCAAGACATAAAAGCTAAAAAGAAAGATTCATGGCACTTGTTTGTAAGAGCATATAAATATTATGACATAAGACCCATTGTTTTGTTATCAGCCATTCATTTTTTTTTTTTTGAAGATTTATTTATTTATTTTATTTTGGGCAGGGGGTCCGGTTGGGGAGGGAGGGGAGCAGGCGGGCCACTTCTATTGGTCTTTCATTTCTCTATTTTCATCTGTCTTTGTTCTTTGGCTCCTGTGGGCCTCTCATCGCGGTGGATTCTGTCTTCGCAGAGTGCCGGCTCTGGGCACATGCGCTCCAGAGCTCCGGCTCGGTAATTGGACACATCGGTCCAGCCGCTCTGCGACATGTGGGATCTTCCCAGGCCAGGGATCGAACTGGCGCCCCTTGCACTGCAAGGCGGTGTCCTTACCCAGTGGACCACCAGGGGAAGCCCCATCAGCCATTCTTCTAATAAAATTAGAGGCACAGATATGTTGATTTTGTCATGCATTAATAGAGCTATGAAAAGAACAGAAAAGAGAAATCATTGCATGTTTTGACCATGTACTTGAACAACAAAGTCCCATGACTTCACTTATCAAGAGGAAACCTTTATAGATATCAAAGTGGCCAAATCTTTCCCATGGTATTTTAAAAATAGGGATGAAATACTTTAAATCTCAAACTGTTTATTTTTGTTGTTGCTTTGAATCTTTGTAAGGTTTTACAAGGGCCTTATTTACAAATCTTCTTTTAATTAAGTATTTAATATTTGTGTCATATAAGAGTAGGTTATCATTTTAGTATTTTTTCTTTATTTATGTATTAGCTAAGAAAAAAGTCATATAGTAGATAAGACAAATATGAAACTTCTGTCAAATTATGACCATGCCATGGAAGCCTGCAAACTGAGGCAAGGACTGGTGAGGCTACACAAGGCTTTCACATTGCCTCATTGATTTTTGAATAGGAAAGAAAATGTCAGGATTATTCAAGCTTCTAGATGTGCGTGTAAAGAGCGTGAAGCTGCTGCTCCTTATTAACAAAAGAAAATCTGATCAAAGCCAAACATTAATAATAATCAACTCTAATAGGACACAAAAGAGAAGAAAGAATACGGGGCAAATCACTGGCCTCATGACTAGAGAAACGGATAGACAAAAACATAAACAGGGAGTCAAAACTCACCAGAGGATTTCCCTGGTCGTCCAGTGGGTAAAGAGTCTACCGTGCAGTGCAAGGGGCACTGGTTCGATCCCTGACCAGGGGAAGATCCCACAGACCGCTGAGAAGGTGGACTGGTGTGTCCAATTATGAGCCAGCACTCTGGAGCTCATGTGCCCAGAGCTGGTGCTCTGCAATGAGAGAGGCCACTGCAATGGGAAGCCCACACAGGCCAAAGAATAAAGATGGATGAAAATAGCTGATGACTTAGAGGCAGAAAAAAAAAAAACCTCATCAGAGCAGACATGCACAGGAGAAGTCTACCTCTGGAACTAGAGAGAGTCAGGATAGGAAGTGTAACCTGACTGACAAATTGCTAGGTACTCAGCATGACAAATCTGAGAGCTAAAAATCCAGGGACACCCAGTCATAGGGAAATCCCTGTTGTACTGTAAGATTTAGTTCCAGAAACTCAACCAGATTCCCACAGCAAATATCACAGAAAAATCCCACAGTATAGCCTGCTGGACAACAGAGCCTAATTAACCTGAGGAAGGATGAAGTTCAATTCCAGTTCACTCTACCCATTTTGTCCCACTTAAAGAGGATGGAGAAAACCAAACGTCACAGGCATTTCACACAGATCAGAGGTACAGGCCCAATAAAAGACTATGACCTAATCACAGGACAATAAGGGATACCACTCCTGAGTCAGGAAGACCCTTTGCAGAAGGAAATATCAACTCATCCCAATACTCTTGCCTGGACAGAGGAACCTAGTGGTTTATATAGCTCATGGGATCACAAAAGAGTCAGACACATCCTAGTGACAAACCACAACACAACAACAAATTTAAAGCAAGTATGATTGACGTACTCTAACATGCTCATCAGCATGCAAGAACACAAGGGAGATGTAAGCAGATGAATGAAAATCCTAAGAAAGAAACAAAAAGAAATGCCACGCACAAAAATCACTTTAACAATAAAGAGTGATTATGATCAGTTTAACAGTAAACTTGAGACATGGTTGAGAGAATTTCTGAGCTTGAAGATATATCAATAAAAACCTCCAATAGTGAAAAGTGAAGAGAATAGTGAATGGTGGGTGTGGGAAGAGGTGGGGAACAGAATAGAATTTCTAAGGACTAAGGTGCAAAGGAAACAACCGTAAAAGTTATCACTGCTCAGTTTGCAAGTCCTGTCAGACTCTGTGACCCCATGGACTTCAACATGCCAGGTTTCCCTGTCCTTGGCTACCTCCCAGAGCTAAAATGCTATAGCATATGCATAATGGAAATTCCAAAAGGAGAAGAAAAAGAAAATAATAAAATCAATATTTGGAACAATAATAACTGAGAATTTCCCCAATTCAATGTCAGATACAAAACGACTGGTGAAGTAAGGTTAGAGAAAGTCAAGTACCATAAATGCCCAAGAAATTACATCTCAGCATATCATTTTATAAATACAGAAAATCAAAGATAAAGAAAAAAAAGTCCTGAATACAACTAAAAGAAAAAAGTTCCTCTATACTCTATAAGTATAGAGAGGGACAAAGATGAGGACTGCATCCAACTACTCTTCAGAAATCACACAAGGAAAAAAGAGTGAAGTGGACCACTTTAAATGGTCAGAGGAAGACCACCAACCCAAAATACTGTACCCTATGAAATTATCCTTCAAATGTGAAGAGAGAAAAGGATTTAAACCAACAAAAATTGGATTTGTTGCCAGTAGATCTGTCATGCAAGAAAGGTGAAAAGCAGGTCTTTAAAGAAGAGGAACTATTAGGTATAAAATAAGGAACAAATGTACAAGATACATTATACAGCATAGGGAATATAGTAATAATTTGTAGTAACTATAAATGGAGTATGACCTTTAAAAATTGGAATCACTATGTTGTACACATAATTTAAATAAGAAAAATATAGGATCTACATAAAGAAGTGAAGAACATTGAAGTTGAGGTGAAGGTAAGAAATTTCTTATTCTTAGTTGATCTAATATCAACTTGTTCAAAATAATAGCAACATGTATTATGTATGTTTATGTATATATATATATATATATATATGTTTATGTATATTTATAAAGGTAAAAAGAATGACAGCAATAACTGAAGGGATGAGAGAAAGAAATGAGAATGATTTGGTTAGTACGCAGCACACACAATACCCTTGAAGTAGTAAGCCACAATTTGAAAGTGAATTTGGGTTAATTGTTGTTATATATTGCAAATGCCGCTGGCAGAGTATAGTTATTTATTTCTGATGAACAGAATTGAGGAAACCCTCAATTGCCCCGGTACTATTATCAGAAAGCTTCAACCTATACTCTATAGTTCCCTCTAATTTGAGAATAGAACTTCAACAGTAGAAAGGCGTGGAGTTCAAATCAAGATCCGATTTATTGACTTAAAGAACATCGTCAGTAGTCATGTGTTTCAGTGATCAACATCAATACATTACAGCTGTGCATCAGTAATCATACTTAACATATAACAATTAGATTTAAAAGTTCAGAACTCAGTCAGTAACAGTATAAAGCCTTAAAGTATTTCAGAACTCAATCAACAATACAATGTTCTTATCTCAGAGCTGAGGAGCCTCTCAAATGTGGATGAGTCGCAAGAGCGAGCTCCCTCACAATCTAATCACCTGCCCCTTTTATAGTAAAATTTTTTCAAGCCCATTTGAATTTCCAACTTATTTGAAATTCCAACTCATTTGAAATTCCAACACATAGATTACCTAACATATTAATACATATTATTAATACACTAATTCCTTTTAAAAGCTTAACAATTAACTCTTATTCTTTATTCAAGCATAAACTAAAATAACAGAACTTTCAGATTAACTTCATTTAAATCAAACTCTAAAAATCAAACATAATCTTTCTCCTGATTACTCAATCTTATAACTAAAAAAAATTAAAAAAGAAGAGTAATAAAAGGATGACCTTTAAAAATTGGAATCACTATGTTGTACACATAATTTAAATAAGAAAAATATAGGATCTACATAAAGAAGTGAAGAACATTGAAGTTGAGGTGAAGGTAAGAAATTTCTTATTCTTAGTTGATCTAATATCAACTTGTTCAAAATAATAGCAACATGTATTATGTATGTTTATGTATATATATATATATATATATATGTTTATGTATATTTATAAAGGTAAAAAGAATGACAGCAATAACTGAAGGGATGAGAGAAAGAAATGAGAATGATTTGGTTAGTACGCAGCACACACAATACCCTTGAAGTAGTAAGCCACAATTTGAAAGTGAATTTGGGTTAATTGTTGTTATATATTGCAAATGCCGCTGGCAGAGTATAGTTATTTATTTCTGATGAACAGAATTGAGGAAACCCTCAATTGCCCCGGTACTATTATCAGAAAGCTTCAACCTATACTCTATAGTTCCCTCTAATTTGAGAATAGAACTTCAACAGTAGAAAGGCGTGGAGTTCAAATCAAGATCCGATTTATTGACTTAAAGAACATCGTCAGTAGTCATGTGTTTCAGTGATCAACATCAATACATTACAGCTGTGCATCAGTAATCATACTTAACATATAACAATTAGATTTAAAAGTTCAGAACTCAGTCAGTAACAGTATAAAGCCTTAAAGTATTTCAGAACTCAATCAACAATACAATGTTCTTATCTCAGAGCTGAGGAGCCTCTCAAATGTGGATGAGTCGCAAGAGCGAGCTCCCTCACAATCTAATCACCTGCCCCTTTTATAGTAAAATTTTTTCAAGCCCATTTGAATTTCCAACTTATTTGAAATTCCAACTCATTTGAAATTCCAACACATAGATTACCTAACATATTAATACATATTATTAATACACTAATTCCTTTTAAAAGCTTAACAATTAACTCTTATTCTTTATTCAAGCATAAACTAAAATAACAGAACTTTCAGATTAACTTCATTTAAATCAAACTCTAAAAATCAAACATAATCTTTCTCCCTGATTACTCAATCTTATAACTAAAAATCCTGTACTTTGGAACTAACATAGACTCCTTTACCCTCTATGCTAGACCAGGACAGTCTATTTACCTTAAAACCTAAACTACCTTATTCTAAAAAGTAACAATGCATCATTCCGGGGAATTTCCCTTTCATACTTTAAGAAGCGGTTGTAGTTCAGATTCACATTCCTCCTCACGAGAAGAACTTGAAAAACTCTGACTGACCTGTTCATAACTTCTTTTATTTCTTTCAGATACAATTCTCTTGCCTTTCGGGTTAACGTATATCCCCCCTTTGGGTATCATCATATTCACCCACTCTTCTTCTCCCTCTGAACTTATCTCACTTTCCAAAGGGTCAACCATAGGTCTAAAAAACTTATCTGGGGTTCGAGGACTGTCTGAGCTATCCATATCATCATCACTCATTTCGTCATATCCAGGGACCCAGTAATTCCCCAGAAACTCTCCAGTGGTAGCCCACATTACAAACTGGAGGGCAACCACTAAATTTTTTATAAAAGCATAACTGATATGCTAAGAAATGGAATTGCAAAAAGCTCTATTAAGAAGATGGAACTAATCAAGGAACAGAAAAACCCCTACAAAGCAGCCTCTAGATAACAAAAGAAGTCCACAGGTCTACAAGGGTTTCCTCTCTCTTCGCTCTAACTGCAAAATCTTTTTATATGTACTATTATATTCTCTATAAATATTTCCTTCTTTGCAGTCTCTACTGTTCTCTTCTTGCTGTACTAAACATTACTATATACTAATCTTTGATATCTAACCCTATGTAATCCTTGCAACTCGATTCTATTACTTTTCATTACTTATCAACTCTACTCCTTTTCTCCCCCAACACATATCTTAGTTAAAAACTGCTTTCATTGCAATATTCCCAATCGAGACCTTGCTCTAGATCTGTTTTTTCCAGGCCATGTTTTAACTAGCTTAGATCTTAATAGTCAGGTACCAACATTGATTGCATCATTTGCCAGAACAATTTCCTATACTTTATATCATTTAGACTGTTTAGGTCTGGTTATAGAAGTGTATGTATGTATGTACATTTTCCATTATGTTAGAAAATATTGGCATGATTTTATGACTGTCATCTACCAGGAATGCACCTTTTGTCCATCATATGTTTATATATGACCTAATACCACCAAATGCCATAACAAACCATATGTAGAGCCTACACTTCCTAGCCAGAGATCAAACCTGGGAACCTAGGAGTAGAAGCACTGACCCCAAGACCGTACACTACCAAAGAACATACAAGACTAGAGAATATTCACATGCAAAAAAGACCCAACACCACCTAACTTAGACAGAAACCACTGAACACTTCTACAAGGACAGAAATCAAAAAGAAAGGAGAACTAAACCATGAAGCCTGGAAAAAGTCCACAAACCAACACACACAGACGTAAAACAAAAATTAACATAATAATGAAAAGATAGAGAAACACTGCACAAATAAAGGAACAAACGAGAGAAACACAAATCCAAATGACCAAAGAGAAAATAGACAAATTATCTGAAAGAGAATACAGAAGAGCGATACTAGCAAGGATCCAAAACTCTGAAAATAGACTATTAGAGGAAATTAGCACACTGACAAAAGACATGCAAGAAATGAAACATAAGCAAATAGAGACAACTCAATCACTGAAATTAAAAATACTCTGGAAAGACTCAACAGTAGAGTATCAGAGGCAGAAGAAAGGAAAGTGAGCTGGAAGATAGAATGGTGAAAATAACTGCTGAAGAACAGGTCAAAGCACAAAGAATCAAAAGAAATGAGGATAGCTTCAGAGACCTACGGAATAATATCAAATGCACCAACATAAGAATTATAGGGGTCCCAGAAGAAGAAGATAACAACAAAGGGTATGAAAAATTTTTTTGAGGAGATTATAGTTGAAAACTTTCCCAGCATGGGAAAGGAAATAATCAACCAAGTCCAAGAAGCACAAAGAGTTCCATACAGGAGAAACCCCAGGAGAAAAATGCCAAGGGACATACTTATCAAACTAACACAGACTAAACACAAAGACAGATTACTTAAAGCAGCAAAGGATAAATAACAAGTAACATACACAGGAAACCCCATACGTTTAACTGCTGATCTTTCAGCAGAAACCCTGCAGGCCAGAAGAGAATGGCAGGAATCACTTAAACAGCTAAAAGAGAGTAAACTACAACCAAGAATTTTCTACCTGGCAAGGATCTCATTCAGAATTGATGGAGAAGTCAGAAGCTTCAGAGACAAGCAAAAACTAAAAGAAATTTGTACGAAGAAACCAGCCTTACAGCAAGTGTTAGGACTGATATGACCAATAAATACAAGTGTAAGAAGAAACACCAAACATCTAAGAAGACGTCAATAGGAACATTTGTATCAGTAATTACTTTGAATGTAAATGGACTAAATGCTCCAATCAAAAGACACAGACTGGCTTCATGGATACAAAAGCAAGACCCATCTACCTACCTACCTATCTATCTACATGCTGTTTACAAGAAACCCACTTCATGCCCAAAGATACACAGACTGAAAGTGAAAGGACGGAAAAAGATATTCCATGCAGATGGCAATCAAAAGAAAGCTGGAGTAGCAATCCTTATATCAGACAAAATAGACATCAAAATAAGGAAGATTGTAAGAGACAAGGTAGACACTACATAATGATCAAAGGATCAATCCAAGAGGAAGACATAACAATCATAAATACCTGTGTGCCCAACACAAGAGTACCCCAATACATAAGGCAAACACTTTCAGGCATAAAAAAAGAAACTGATAGCAATACAATAATAGTAGGAGGTTTCAACACCCCTCTTAAACACTGAAAAAACAATAGCCTTGAAAAATATGAAAGACTCAACAGTAGAGTATCAGAGGCAGAAGAAAGGAAAGTGAGCTGGAAGATAGAATGGTGAAAATAACTGCTGAAGAACAGGTCAAAGCACAAAGAATCAAAAGAAATGAGGATAGCTTCAGAGACCTACGGAATAATATCAAATGCACCAACATAAGAATTATAGGGTCTCAGAAGAAGAAAGTAACAACAAAGGATATGAAAAATTTTAAAGAGGAGATTATAGTTGAAAACTTTCCCAGCATGGGAAAGGAAATAATCAACCAAGTCCAAGAAGCACAAAGAGTTCCATACAGGAGAAACCCCAGGAGAAAAATGCCAAGGGACATACTTATCAAACTAACACAGACTAAACACAAAGACAGATTACTTAAAGCAGCAAAGGATAAATAACAAGTAACATACACAGGAAACCCCATACGTTTAACTGCTGATCTTTCAGCAGAAACCCTGCAGGCCAGAAGAGAATGGCAGGAATCACTTAAACAGCTAAAAGAGAGTAAACTACAACCAAGAATTTTCTACCTGGCAAGGATCTCATTCAGAATTGATGGAGAAGTCAGAAGCTTCAGAGACAAGCAAAAACTAAAAGAAATTTGTACGAAGAAACCAGCCTTACAGCAAGTGTTAGGACTGATATGACCAATAAATACAAGTGTAAGAAGAAACACCAAACATCTAAGAAGACGTCAATAGGAACATTTGTATCAGTAATTACTTTGAATGTAAATGGACTAAATGCTCCAATCAAAAGACACAGACTGGCTTCATGGATACAAAAGCAAGACCCATCTACCTACCTACCTATCTATCTACATGCTGTTTACAAGAAACCCACTTCATGCCCAAAGATACACAGACTGAAAGTGAAAGGACGGAAAAAGATATTCCATGCAGATGGCAATCAAAAGAAAGCTGGAGTAGCAATCCTTATATCAGACAAAATAGACATCAAAATAAGGAAGATTGTAAGAGACAAGGTAGACACTACATAATGATCAAAGGATCAATCCAAGAGGAAGACATAACAATCATAAATACCTGTGTGCCCAACACAAGAGTACCCCAATACATAAGGCAAACACTTTCAGGCATAAAAAAAGAAACTGATAGCAATACAATAATAGTAGGAGGTTTCAACACCCCTCTTACACCAATGGGCACATCTTCAAAACAGATAATTAATAAAGAAACACAGCCCTTAAATGACACATTAGAAGAGATGGATCTCATTGATATCTTTACGATCTATCACCCAAAAAAAGAAGAATACACTTTCTTCTCAAGCACACATGGAACATTCTCTGGGATAGACCACATACTGAGTCACAAATCAAATCTCAGTAAATTTAAGAAAACTGAAACTATATTAGCCATCTTTTCTGACCACAATGCTGTGAGACGAGAAATCAATTACCAAAAAAACCAAAAAAAAACAAAAAAAAACAACCCCACTAAAAACACAAACACATGGAGACTAAACAACACATACATAAAAAACAGATTACTGACAAAGAGAAATAAAATAATTCCTAGAAGAAAATGACAATGAACACACAACAGTTCAAAACCTATGGGACACCACAAAAGCAGTTCTAAGAGGGAAGTGTATAGCAATACAATCCTACTTCAAAAAACAAGAAAAAAAAAAAAGAGAGAACTTAACTCTACACTTACAACAACTGGAAAATGAAGAAGAACAACAACAACAACAACAAAAAACCCTGAAGTTAGCAGAAGAAGAGAAATCATAAAGATCAGAGCAGAAATAAATGAAAAAGAAATGAAAGAAACACTAGTAAAGATAAATGAAACGAAAGACTGATTCTTTGAAAACATAAACAAAATTGACAAATCACTGGCCAAGACTCATCAAGAAAAAAAAGAGAGAAGGACCAGATCAACAAAAAATAAATGAAAGAGGAGAGGTTAAAAAAGACCATACAGAAATACAAAGGATTATAAGGGACTATTATGAACAACTATATGGCAACAACCTGGAAGAAATGGACAGTTTCTTGGAAAAGATTAATCTTCCAAGACTGGACCAGGAAGAAATAGAAACTATGAACAACCCAATTACAGGTTCAGAAATTGAATTTGTAATCACAAATCTACCCATACACAAAAACCCAGGACCACATGGCTTCCCTCACAGAGGAATTCTAGCAATCATTTACAGAAGAAATAATACTTATCCTTCTAAAACTCTTTCAAAAAATTGCACAAGAAGGAACACTTACAAACACCTTCTACAAGTCCACGGTTACCATGATACCAAAACCACGCAAAGACATCACACAAAAAAATAAAATTACATGCCAATATTTCTGATGAATTTAGAAGTCATAATCCTCAACAAAATTCTAGCAAACAGAATTCAACAACACATCCAAAAACTCATACATCATGATCAAGTTGGCATGCAAGGTTCTTCAATATCTGCAAATCAATGTGATACACCATATTAACAAATTGAAAAACAAAAATCACGTAATAATGTCAATAGATGCAAAAGAATCTTCTGACAAAATCCAACAACCATTTATGATAAAAAAAAAAAAAAATCTTCAAAAACAGGGCATAGAAGGAACCTACCTCAACATAATGAAAGCCCATATATGAGAAGCCCACTGCAAACATTATTCTCAGTGGTGAAAAACCGAAAGCATTCCCTCTAAGATCAGGAACAAGAAAGGAGTGTCCACTTTCACCACTATTATTCAACATAGTCCTGGAAGTTTTAGCAACAGCAATAAGAGAAGAAAAAGAAATAAAAGGAATCCCCATTGGAAAAGAAGTAAACCTCTCTCTGTTTGCAGAGGACATGATACTACACATAGAAAACTCCAAAGACGCTATTCGAAAACTACTAGAGTTAATCAAAGAATTCAGCAAAATCACAGGATACAAAATTAATACACAGAAATCACTGTCATTCCTATATACCTTCAATGAAAAGTCAGAGCGAGAAATCAAGTCAATTCCACTATATGGCAACAACCTGGAAGAAATGGAGGAGAGGTTAAAAAAGACCATACAGAAATACAAAGGATTATAAGGGACTATTATGAACAACTATATGGCAACAACCTGGAAGAAATGGACAGTTTACTAGAGACGTTTAATCTTCCAAGACTGGACCAGGAAGAAATAGAAACTATGAACAACCCAATTACAGGTTCAGAAATTGAATTTGTAATCACAAATCTACCCATACACAAAAACCCAGGACCACATGGCTTCCCTCACAGAGGAATTCTAGCAATCATTTACAGAAGAAATAATACTTATCCTTCTAAAACTCTTTCAAAAAATTGCACAAGAAGGAACACTTACAAACACCTTCTACAAGTCCACGGTTACCATGATACCAAAACCACGCAAAGACATCACACAAAAAAATAAAATTACATGCCAATATTTCTGATGAATTTAGAAGTCATAATCCTCAACAAAATTCTAGCAAACAGAATTCAACAACACATCCAAAAACTCATACATCATGATCAAGTTGGCATGCAAGGTTCTTCAATATCTGCAAATCAATGTGATACACCATATTAACAAATTGAAAAACAAAAATCACGTAATAATGTCAATAGATGCAAAAGAATCTTCTGACAAAATCCAACAACCATTTATGATAAAAAAAAAAAAAATCTTCAAAAACAGGGCATAGAAGGAACCTACCTCAACATAATGAAAGCCCATATATGAGAAGCCCACTGCAAACATTATTCTCAGTGGTGAAAAACCGAAAGCATTCCCTCTAAGATCAGGAACAAGAAAGGAGTGTCCACTTTCACCACTATTATTCAACATAGTCCTGGAAGTTTTAGCAACAGCAATAAGAGAAGAAAAAGAAATAAAAGGAATCCCCATTGGAAAAGAAGTAAACCTCTCTCTGTTTGCAGAGGACATGATACTACACATAGAAAACTCCAAAGACGCTATTCGAAAACTACTAGAGTTAATCAAAGAATTCAGCAAAATCACAGGATACAAAATTAATACACAGAAATCACTGTCATTCCTATATACCTTCAATGAAAAGTCAGAGCGAGAAATCAAGAATGCAATTCCATTTACCACTGCAAACAAAAAAATCAAATATTTAGGGATCAACCTACCTAAAGAGACAAAAGAACTGCACATAGAAGACTACAAGATACTTATGTACCCTGGTTGGAAGAATCAATATTGTGAAAATGACCATACTACCAAATATCATCAACAGATTCAACGTGATCTTTAACAAATGATCAATGACATTCTTCACAGAACTAGACCAAAAAATATCACAGTTCACACGGAAATACAAAAGACCCCAAATAGCCAAAGCAATCCTGGGAAGAATGGTGCTGGAGGGATTAGCCTCCCTAACTTCAGACTATACAATAAAGCAACAGTCATCAGGACAGTATGGTACTGACACAAAACAGAAATATAGATCAATCGAACAAGAATGAGGACCCAGAGATAAACCCACAAACCTATGGGTACCTTTTTTAGACAAAGGAGGCGAAAAGATACAATGGTACAAAAACAGCCTCTTCAACAAGTGGTGCTGGGGAAATTGGACAGCTACGTGCAAAGAAATGAAATTGAAACATTCCCTAACACCACAGAAAAAGATAAATTCAAAATGGATTAAACACCTAAATGTAAGACCAGAAACCATAAAACTCTTAGAGGAGAATATAGGCAAAACACTCAATGACACAAATGAAAGCCAGATCTTCTATGACCTGCACTCTAGAATATCGGATATAAAAACAAAAACAAACATGTGGGACCTAATGAAACTGAAAAGTTCTTACATAGCAAAAGAAACTACAAACAAGTGAACAGACAATCCACAGAATGGGAGAAAATCATCGCAAATGAATTGACAATTATTTTCCAAAATATACAAGTAACTCAGACAACTCAACATTGGAAAAACAAATAACCCAATCAAAAACTGGGAAAAAGACCTAAAGAGACATGTCTCCAAAGAAGACAAACAGATGAAACATGTGAAAATATGCTCAACATCGCTTATTACTAGAGAAGTACAAATCAAAACTACAATGAGATATCACCTAACATCAGTCAGAATGGCCACCATTAAATAATCACAGGATACAAAATTAATACACAGAAATCACTGTCATTCCTATATACCTTCAATGAAAAGTCAGAGCGAGAAATCAAGAATGCAATTCCATTTACCACTGCAAACAAAAAAATCAAATATTTAGGGATCAACCTACCTAAAGAGACAAAAGAACTGCACATAGAAGACTACAAGATACTTATGTACCCTGGTTGGAAGAATCAATATTGTGAAAATGACCATACTACCAAATATCATCAACAGATTCAACGTGATCTTTAACAAATGATCAATGACATTCTTCACAGAACTAGACCAAAAAATATCACAGTTCACACGGAAATACAAAAGACCCCAAATAGCCAAAGCAATCCTGGGAAGAATGGTGCTGGAGGGATTAGCCTCCCTAACTTCAGACTATACAATAAAGCAACAGTCATCAGGACAGTATGGTACTGACACAAAACAGAAATATAGATCAATCGAACAAGAATGAGGACCCAGAGATAAACCCACAAACCTATGGGTACCTTTTTTAGACAAAGGAGGCGAAAAGATACAATGGTACAAAAACAGCCTCTTCAACAAGTGGTGCTGGGGAAATTGGACAGCTACGTGCAAAGAAATGAAATTGAAACATTCCCTAACACCACAGAAAAAGATAAATTCAAAATGGATTAAACACCTAAATGTAAGACCAGAAACCATAAAACTCTTAGAGGAGAATATAGGCAAAACACTCAATGACACAAATGAAAGCCAGATCTTCTATGACCTGCACTCTAGAATATCGGATATAAAAACAAAAACAAACATGTGGGACCTAATGAAACTGAAAAGTTCTTACATAGCAAAAGAAACTACAAACAAGTGAACAGACAATCCACAGAATGGGAGAAAATCATCGCAAATGAATTGACAATTATTTTCCAAAATATACAAGTAACTCAGACAACTCAACATTGGAAAAACAAATAACCCAATCAAAAACTGGGAAAAAGACCTAAAGAGACATGTCTCCAAAGAAGACAAACAGATGAAACATGTGAAAATATGCTCAACATCGCTTATTACTAGAGAAGTACAAATCAAAACTACAATGAGATATCACCTAACATCAGTCAGAATGGCCACCATTAAAAAATCTAGAGATAATAAATGCTGGAGGTGGTATGGAGATAAGTGAACACTCCTGCATTGTTGGTGAGAATGCAAATTGATACAACCACTATGAATGACAGTATGGAGATTCCTCAAAAAACTATGCACAGCATGAACCAGCAATCCCATTATTAGGCATATACTCTGATGAAATCAAAATGGAAAGAGACATCTGTACCCCAAAGTTCACTGCATCACTCTATACAATAGCTAGAACATGGAAACAACTTAGATGTCCTTTGACAGATGAATGGATAAAGAGGCTATGGTACATATACACAATGGAATACTTCTCAGCTGTAAAAAGAGATGCAGAAGAATCAGTCCTAATGAGGTGGATGAATCTAGAACCTATTATACAAAGTGAAGTAAGTCAAACAGAAAAGGAGAATTACAGTATACTCACTCATATATATGGAATTTTTAAAGATAGTACTGATAAATGCACACGCAGGGCAACAATGGAGAAACAGACTTAGAAAACAGACCTATGGACATTGCGGGGAGGGAAGATTGGGCAAGAGGTATGGAAAGAGCCACAAGGAAACCTACACTATCATATGTAATAGAGATAACCACTGTGATTAAGCTGTAAGTGTAAAGGACCCTACATGGAGACTAAGCATCCATCTGGGGGTGTGGGAATAGGGAAAAGGGAAGGAGGGCTCAAGTTGGAAGGGTCAGGCATATTATCTATGACTGGGGATTATGTATCCCTGTAAACAAGAAAACTCTGTAAAAACATGTAACAGTAACTTTGTAGTACACTTGAAGCTAATGCAATATTGTAAAACAAATATACTCTAGTTTAAAAAAGCTCTATTAAAAAGGAGGAAAAGGGCTTCCATGGTGGTCCAGTGGGTAAAGAGTCTGCCTTGCATTGCAGGGAACGCTGGTTCAATTCCTGGCCTGGGAAGATCCCACATGCCATGGAGCAGCTGGACTGATGTGTCCAACTACCAAGCCAATACTCTGGAGCGCACGTGCCCCAGAGCCTGTGCTCTGATACCGGAGAGGTCACTGCAATGGGAGGTCCACACGGGCCAAAGAACAGACAAGGGTGAAAATAAATAAATGAAAGACCAATAAAAAGAGACCAAAATTAAAAAACAAAAAAGGAGGAAAAAGTTGAAGAGAAAAATAGAAACAACAGTGACAGTAAGTAGAATATACTGATGCACATGGCAGATATTAATCCATCTATATCAATATTCCCTTTGAGCATGAATGATCTAAATAGGATTGATCGGGCCTCCATGGTGGTCCAGTGGGTAAGGACACCGCCTTGCAGTGCAAGGGGTGCCAGTTCGATCCCTGGCCGGGGAAGATCCTATGTGCTGTAGAGCAGCTGGACCGATGTGTCCAACCACCTAGCCAGAGTTCTGGGGCGCGTGCAACCAGAGCCAGTGCAGATCAAAAAACATGAGTGAACTGTATATTGTCTACAACAAACCTACTTAGAATATAAATCACATGTAGATTAAGAATAAGCAAATGGAGAAAAATATACCAAATTAACCCTAATTGAAAGCAAGCAAAGCAAACTGTATTAGTTACAGATAGTAGACTTCAAAGTTTCCCTGGTAGCTCAGCTGTTAAAGAATTTGCCTGCAATGCAGGAGATGCCAGTTAGATTCCTGGGTAAAGAAGATCCTTTGGAAAAGAGATAGGCTACCTCCTCTAGTATTCTTGGGCTTCCCTGGTGGCTCAAACAGTAAAGAATCTGCCTGCAATGTAGGAGACCTGGATTTGATCCCTGGATTGGGAAGACCCCTTGAAGGATGACGCAGCAACCCATTCCAATATTCTTGCCTTGAGAATCCCATGCCTTGAGAATCCCATGGACTGAGGAGTCTGGCAGATCATAGTCCCTAGTGTTACAAAGAGTCATCAAGAGTAATGAAAGATGTTACAAAATTAAAAGGGGGACATTTCTTCCACAAAACATAAGAATTCTTATGACCACATATCTAACAGAGCATTTAGCAACATGGGGCAAAAACTGATAGAACATCATGGATAAACAGGTGAGTCCATTATCATAGTTAGAGACATCAACACCTCTGTCCCTAAAATTGATCCAGCAGGCAGAAAACCAATACATATTGAATTCAACAATACCATCAGTCAACTACAATTATTATCTATAGGCTACTACATGCAACAGAAAAATACACATTCTCCTCAAGATCACACGCACCATTCACCAAATAGGTCACATCCTGGGCCATACAACAAAGAGCTCACACAGTGTATACATTCACACCAACATGGAAGCAAACTAAAAATCAATGAAAAAGAATACTGGAATTCCAATATATATGAAAATTAAGCAATATAATTCTAAGTAAAACATGAAGCAAAAACAGAAAAAGGAACTTGATCGGGCCTCCTTTTGGTGGTCCCCAGTGGGTAAGGACACCGCCTTGCAGTGCAAGGGGTGCCAGTTCGATCCCTGGCCGGGGAAGATCCTATGTGCTGTAGAGCAGCTGGACCGATGTGTCCAACCACCTAGCCAGAGTTCTGGGGCGCGTGCAACCAGAGCCAGTGCAGATCAAAAAACATGAGTGAACTGTATATTGTCTACAACAAACCTACTTAGAATATAAATCACATGTAGATTAAGAATAAGCAAATGGAGAAAAATATACCAAATTAACCCTAATTGAAAGCAAGCAAAGCAAACTGTATTAGTTACAGATAGTAGACTTCAAAGTTTCCCTGGTAGCTCAGCTGTTAAAGAATTTGCCTGCAATGCAGGAGATGCCAGTTAGATTCCTGGGTAAAGAAGATCCTTTGGAAAAGAGATAGGCTACCTCCTCTAGTATTCTTGGGTTTCCCCTGGTGGCTCAAACAGTAAAGAATCTGCCTGCAATGTAGGAGACCTGGATTTGATCCCTGGATTGGGAAGACCCCTTGAAGGATGACGCAGCAACCCATTCCAATATTCTTGCCTTGAGAATCCCATGCCTTGAGAATCCCATGGACTGAGGAGTCTGGCAGATCATAGTCCCTAGTGTTACAAAGAGTCATCAAGAGTAATGAAAGATGTTACAAAATTAAAAGGGGGACATTTCTTCCACAAAACATAAGAATTCTTATGACCACATATCTAACAGAGCATTTAGCAACATGGGGCAAAAACTGATAGAACATCATGGATAAACAGGTGAGTCCATTATCATAGTTAGAGACATCAACACCTCTGTCCCTAAAATTGATCCAGCAGGCAGAAAACCAATACATATTGAATTCAACAATACCATCAGTCAACTACAATTATTATCTATAGGCTACTACATGCAACAGAAAAATACACATTCTCCTCAAGATCACACGCACCATTCACCAAATAGGTCACATCCTGGGCCATACAACAAAGAGCTCACACAGTGTATACATTCACACCAACATGGAAGCAAACTAAAAATCAATGAAAAAGAATACTGGAATTCCAATATATATGAAAATTAAGCAATATAATTCTAAGTAAAACATGAAGCAAAGAAGACATGGCAAAGGAAAGGAAAATATTATGAAGTAATTGAAAATGAAAATGCAACCTATCAAAATTTATGGGATGCAGTAAAAGCAGAGCGTAGAGACACTTACAGCATTGAATATACTAGAAAAAAAGACCTACAGTAATTTAAGCTTTCATCCAAGAAATAAGAAACAGAGAGTTATATACAATTTAAGTAGAAGGAGATAAATGAGAATTGGAGAAGAAATCAATGAAATTGAAAACAAGAGTACAACAGAGGCAACAAAAACAAATCAATGAAATCAAACACCTGTTCTTTGAAAAGACCAATAAAATTAATAAACCTCAACCAGGCTCACTACAAACAAAAAGAATTATTAATATCATAAGTTAAACAGAACATTATTATACATCCCATGGAAATTAAGAGGCTAATAATGGAATGCTATAAACGACTCTATGCTTAGAAACTAGATAACTAAGATAAAATGGTCAATTTCTTTAAAGATATAACCTTCCACAAATCAGAGGAAAAAATAATCTTAATACCCTTATATATCCCAATGAAATTGAATCAATTAAAACCTTTCAAAACACAAAATATATGACCCAGTTGAATCCGCGAAACTTTTCCAAACATTTGTCAAGGTAATTTTACCAATTCTTTGTAATATGTTTGAGATGTTACAAGCAAAGTTACTTTCTCGCTCATTCTGTGAGGCCAGCATTACCCTAATACCAAAACTAGAAAAAGACATTAATAAAGTAAAACTGTAAAGCAATATATTTCATGAACATGGATGCAAAATTCCTCAACAAAGCATTATCAAGTTGAATCCCAAAATGTACAAAATAAACTATGATGTGAGATTTATCCCAGGTATGTAAGACTGGTTTAGAATTTGAAAATTAATGTAATCTATCCTATCACCAGGCCAAAAGAAAACAAATCACTTGATTAGATCAGATGTAGAAAAACACATGAAAAAAATCCAGTATTCATGCTTGATAAACACTCAATAAACTAGGAACAGAGAACATCCTCAACTTGATGAAGAATATCCACAGAAACACAGCAAAAACATGGCAAAGGAAAGGAAAATATTATGAAGTAATTGAAAATGAAAATGCAACCTATCAAAATTTATGGGATGCAGTAAAAGCAGAGCGTAGAGACACTTACAGCATTGAATATACTAGAAAAAAAGACCTACAGTAATTTAAGCTTTCATCCAAGAAATAAGAAACAGAGAGTTATATACAATTTAAGTAGAAGGAGATAAATGAGAATTGGAGAAGAAATCAATGAAATTGAAAACAAGAGTACAACAGAGGCAACAAAAACAAATCAATGAAATCAAACACCTGTTCTTTGAAAAGACCAATAAAATTAATAAACCTCAACCAGGCTCACTACAAACAAAAAGAATTATTAATATCATAAGTTAAACAGAACATTATTATACATCCCATGGAAATTAAGAGGCTAATAATGGAATGCTATAAACGACTCTATGCTTAGAAACTAGATAACTAAGATAAAATGGTCAATTTCTTTAAAGATATAACCTTCCACAAATCAGAGGAAAAAATAATCTTAATACCCTTATATATCCCAATGAAATTGAATCAATTAAAACCTTTCAAAACACAAAATATATGACCCAGTTGAATCCGCGAAACTTTTCCAAACATTTGTCAAGGTAATTTTACCAATTCTTTGTAATATGTTTGAGATGTTACAAGCAAAGTTACTTTCTCGCTCATTCTGTGAGGCCAGCATTACCCTAATACCAAAACTAGAAAAAGACATTAATAAAGTAAAACTGTAAAGCAATATATTTCATGAACATGGATGCAAAATTCCTCAACAAAGCATTATCAAGTTGAATCCCAAAATGTACAAAATAAACTATGATGTGAGATTTATCCCAGGTATGTAAGACTGGTTTAGAATTTGAAAATTAATGTAATCTATCCTATCACCAGGCCAAAAGAAAACAAATCACTTGATTAGATCAGATGTAGAAAAACACATGAAAAAAATCCAGTATTCATGCTTGATAAACACTCAATAAACTAGGAACAGAGAACATCCTCAACTTGATGAAGAATATCCACAGAAAAACGTACACAGCTAACATTTAACTTGGCATTGAAAAACTAAGCTTTCTCAATAAACTCAGAAACAAGACACAGATGTCCTTTCTCAACACGTTTTTTTCAATATCTTAGTGGAATTATTACTAAGACAAATAAAAGGGGTAAAATAAAATTTTCATAGATTTGGAAGAAGACATAAAACTGCCTTGTTCATGGAAGACTTGATTATTTATGCAGAAAATTTGCATAAATCAAACTCCTAGAACTAGGAACTAGTAAGTGAGTATAGGTAAATTGCAAGATACAGGGCTAAAACATAAAAGTCAATTGCTTTCCTATATGCCAGCAATGAGCAAGTAGAGCTTATATTTAAAAACATAGTATTATTTATACTACTATCCTCTAAACTGAAATACTTGAGTATAAATATAACAACACATGTACAAAACCAGCATGAGGAAAACTGCAAAACTCTGATAATTAAAATCAGATAAGTAAATATAATAGAGATATTCTATATTTGTGATGAGAAAGCCTGAATATTATCAAGATGTCTGTTCTTCCCAAATTGATCTGTAGATTCAATGCAATCCCATTTGAAATCCCAGCAATTTATTTTCTGGATATTGACAAACTGACGTTAAATTGTGTAGGGAAGGCAAAGAACCTGGAATAACCATCGCAATAATTGAGTCAAGGAAGATTGTTGCAGACAATGCTACCTGGCTTGAAGATTATAAACATACAATAATCAAGACAGTGTGGTACTGGTCAAAGTACAGACTAAATAGAACAATGAAAGTAATTCAACAGTAACAAGAGAACAAACTCGGTATGATTTCAATACTTTTAGATTATGAAATTTCTACACTTGATCTTATGTCTCTGGATACGCTCCAGTATCTCCTAGTTGATAGTCTAATGGAACTTGAATAGAATGTGTATCCTACTGTTGTGTGAAAATTGTATAAATCTTAATTTTGTTGAGTTGCTTCATAATGTTTTCCAGGTGTATTATGTTCTTATATTTCTCTGTGCATTCATGTAATTAATTTTTGAGACTTTGATATTGAAATTTCTCCTAAAAATTTAAATGTATATACTTAAAACAAATAACTGAAATATATTTGTTATTAGGTCACCTAGTCGCGTTCAACTCTTTGCAACCCAATGGTCTGTAGCCCTCCAAACTCCCCTGTCCATGGCATTTCCCAGGCTAGAATACTGGAGTGGGTTGCATTTCTTTCTCCAGGGGATCTTTCCTACCCAGAGACAGAACCTGGGTCTCCTGCATGAGCAGGTAGATACTTTATGGTAAATGTGTTACCATATTTTACCAATTTAAAAAAATTTTTTTAATTAAAAAGATCAATGGAACAGAATGGAGAGTTTATAAATAGACTTCCATAAATTTAGTCAATTGATTTTGATGAACAAACAAAGCAAAACAATGTAGTAAGACAATCTTCCATTGGGTGTTGCTAGAACAACCAGCCAACATTTATATATCAAAAAATGAAGCTAGACACTAACCTTATTCCATCCAAAATATTAACATAAATCACAGGCCTAAAAAGAAAAGTCAAAACCATAAAATTCCTAAAAGTTAGGATCAAATCTAGGTATGGCAATGACATTTTAGATATAACAAAGGCACAATTCATAAAAGATATAACTGATAAGCTGAACTTTGTTAAAATAAAACTGCTGTGCCTCAAAAGTCAATGACAAGTGAAGAAGAAGACATGACACAAACTGGGTAGTCTGTTTGTAAAGAACATCACAAAGATTAAAGTATTGTTGGTTAAAATTACATCCTGCAAAAGGCAAAACCACAGAGACAGAAAAAAGATCAGTTACCAGGATCTGTGAGGGCTCTGAGTGGGAGGGGAGAAGAGAATTTTTAGGGCAGTGAAATTGCCCTATATGATATGACAGAGGTAGCCACGGCTCACACTATACGTATATCTAGACCCGTAGAATGTGCAACACCAAGAGTAAACCCTAAGCAAATACAGATTTGGAATGATTACAATGTGTGAATGTATGTTCAACAGTTCTAACAAATGTTCACTGTGATGGGGCTTGTTGATGATGAAGGGTGCTATTCACATTGTACAGATGGGTGCACATGCATACTTTCTTCTCAGCTGTGAACCTAAAACTGACCTCAAAAAAGGAAGTCTTAAAATCCACACTGAATAAGAGGAAACTCTTTTATTTTCTTCATCTTCTCTAGTGAACATAAATACATGACCACCCAATTCTGGACATGAAGGAGGAGTGTCTTCCACCTTTATTCATTTGCTGGTCTATTGTCATTCAGAGGCAGTGGCTTTCATGGACTCAAGATTTTATGTCCCTAAGAGGAGGGACTGTGCTAATTAAGCATATTTAAAATGGAAAAACACAATTCTATTTTGTCTGTAGCTTTGTTCAATCTTCAGCCTCTATTTACTGATGCTTGTTACATTTTAATAAGCATGAATTATATCTCTGAGTCAATTAAACTTTCTTTTCTCTCTGCCATACCTGCACTCACCCAATTTACCAGGTATTAAAGCTGCATAAATTTGAAAACCGGCCAACTGGCTTCCTGAGCATACAAGTAAATATGGAACTGTTACCTGTAATGCTAGACCCCAGAAGAATTTAACAGTCTGTGAATTCTGTCCTGAGGCTTCTTTTCAAGCCAGGAGTCAAATATCTAAGTCACATTCAGCACCATGTACCTGTCTCCTGAATGCTGTTTACAGTTATGTATATTTATTGGTTTTCCTTGGTTTAAAGCAATATGTTTTCTTTTCTCTCTCCTTTCTTCCTCTCTTACACATACATAAATTGCTATAAAAAGTCAATTTAGCACATCAGAAAGTGCCAGTTATAAAAATTATTAACTGTCCAACCTATATTCTCATATCATTGTACCCTAAACCATACATTTTGTTCTATGTGGCTACAGATTCCTTTTTGCTATTGAAATTTTCTAAGGAATGTAGAACATTTTAAAATCTTTGTAAATGCATATGCTTTAAAAAAATAAAGTGACATATTTCTAGGTATACATAATACCCTGAATTTCTTCTTTAAATTTAAGTATATGCCTCTGCTTTCTGCCTATAAAATAGAAGTTGTGAACTGATGAGATGATACATGTGCAGTGATTATCACAAAACTTGGCACACAGTGAAGTTTGTACTTTACCCCAAGGCAATAAAACTATCAACTAGGAAGAACCACCAGATGACATTCATGTATCAAAAAATAATGCTGGGCAATGTGTCAAACCTGATGATACCAGTAGTAACTGATTTAAAAACTCAGTGCTATTATTGTCCCACCATTTCTCTATCTTCCAAACTGGCCATGCATTCAGAATTAAATTTATTTTTACTCTTCAGCCTGCAGTGCTCTTAGAGACTCTGATTTTCCAATGCAGTAGCAGGCATTTCTCTGGGAACAGAACATTAAGGACTTTGCTTGTGTTTTCTATCAATGAAGTCAACTCTGGTCCAGGTTTGAGCAATGCCACACTCTTATTCTTATTCTCACACAGTCTCTGGTCAATACTTTTTATCCTTTAATTGCTTATATGACTATAGCTTGTGCTAAATTTCAAATCTCTCTCAAAAGCGTTTATGACAATATTGGACCTGTAAGAATCCAATTGTGTTCTATTCCATATTGTGTGGCAACTTCTCAGAGACCACTGAACTACACAAAAATTGTGAAATTAAATTGTAAAAAGGCTGAAGATAATAAGTCATGCATTCAAATAAATCATAGTAACAATTTTAACTTGAGATGTAGACTTAAAAAAAACCTTCAGAAGAACATATCCAAACAAGAAGTTTAGAGCTACACTATTAACAGTAGCCAAGACATGGAAAAAACCTAAATGTCCATTGACAGATGAATGTATAAAGAAGACACGGTATACACATACAGTGTAATACTGTGTTTGCTATGCTAACTCACTTCCGTTGGGTCCAACTCTTTGCAACCCTATGGACTATAGCTCACCAGACTCCTCTGTCCCTGGGATTCTGCAGGCAAGAAATACTGGAGTAGGGTTGCCATCAGATCTTCCTTACCCAGGGATCAAATCCACATCTATTATGCCTCTTGCATTGTCAGGAAAGTTGTTTATCACTAGCACTACCTGGGAAGCTCACAATGGAATACTACATGGCCATACAAAAGGAACGATATAATGCCATTTGCAGCAACATAAATGGACATACAGATTATCATATTAAGTGAAACAAATCAGAAAGACAAGTATCATATAATATCACTTTTATAAGAAATCTAAAACAGAACACAAATGAACTTATTTATGACAGAGAAACAGACTCACAGAGACAGAATAGATGTTTGGTTGCCAAGGTGAAGAGATGGAGGTGGCATGGGGAGGGATGGTTTGGCTGTTTGGGGTTAACAGATGCAAACTATTACGTACAGAATGGATAAGCAACAAGGTCCTACTCTATAGCATATGAAACTCTATTCAATACCCTGGGATAAACCATAATGGAAAAGAACATAAAAAAAGAATGTATTCATGTGTATAACTGAATGACTTCACTCTACAGACATTAACACATTTTCTGTTACACAAGCACATATCATTCTTTTCTATGTCACTAATTCTGTGTTGAAAGTTCCTAAGAGCTTCAATACGCTGATATAAAAGTATCAGTGAGAAAGGCCAACTTTGAAATAAAGTATATTTTAGAATTACAGCTTCATTAAGCTTTTTCCTTGAACTGTTTATTGGCAAGAGTGGGCTACAGCAGTTTCTGATAATAACAGCAGTTTCAGAAATTCACATTATGACTATGAGTCCTAAATATATCTATGTACTCTCTATTGTTTTTTTCTTTTTTTTTTGACTAAAAACATAGAAGAATTCTGGTGCTGGAGAAGCATCTTGAGAGCCCCTTGGACAGCAAGATCAAACCAGTCAATACCTGAATATTCATTGGAAATAATGCTGAAGCTCTAGTACTTTGACCACCTGATGAGAGGAGCTGACTCACTGGAAAAGACCCTGATGCTGAGAAATATTGAGGGCAGGAGGAGAAGGGGGTGACAAGAGGATGAGATGGTTGGGTGGCATCACCGACTCAATGGACGTAAGTCTGAGGAAACTCTGTGAGATGAGGAAGCACAGGGAAGTCTCATGTGCTGTGGTCCACTGAGTCACAAAGAGTCAGCCATGATTTAGCAACTGAAAAACAACAAAGAAGAATTATAAGAACTGTTATCATTATGATGGCTTCTTTCTCTACTAGGTGTTTGACCAGTAGAGACAGTAGATTCTTCCCTATTTAGTGAGAGCTAAGTTACAAAGAGGGAAAGAGCATTTTTTAAATTTGGGTCCTAGAATAAAGACTATTACCTTAGGTGAATGTTTGATAATAACTGGCAATAGCATATTAGTGAAAGTAAAAGATAAGAGGATGATGACAGGATTTACTGATATATTTTAAAAATAGTTTTGAAACATTTACTTCTTGGTGTTTATTAAAAGTCCTCCTTACAACTGTAAAGTGAGAAATAGGGTATTTCTCAGAGAAGTGGCTTTGAAAATCTATTTTACCTCCTTTAGTGTTCTTAGCTAGCACATCACAATTTTTTATTCAGTATCTTCTCCACTTAAAGCATCTACAGGGGTCTTCTTCAGGTGTCTCCAGAGAAAAGCCTTCAACTGTGAGACATTCATTTTCTGTTACACAAGCACATATCATTCTTTTCTATGTCACTAATTCTGTGTTGAAAGTTCCTAAGAGCTTCAATACGCTGATATAAAAGTATCAGTGAGAAAGGCCAACTTTGAAATAAAGTATATTTTAGAATTACAGCTTCATTAAGCTTTTTCCTTGAACTGTTTATTGGCAAGAGTGGGCTACAGCAGTTTCTGATAATAACAGCAGTTTCAGAAATTCACATTATGACTATGAGTCCTAAATATATCTATGTACTCTCTATTGTTTTTTTCTTTTTTTTTTGACTAAAAACATAGAAGAATTCTGGTGCTGGAGAAGCATCTTGAGAGCCCCTTGGACAGCAAGATCAAACCAGTCAATACCTGAATATTCATTGGAAATAATGCTGAAGCTCTAGTACTTTGACCACCTGATGAGAGGAGCTGACTCACTGGAAAAGACCCTGATGCTGAGAAATATTGAGGGCAGGAGGAGAAGGGGGTGACAAGAGGATGAGATGGTTGGGTGGCATCACCGACTCAATGGACGTAAGTCTGAGGAAACTCTGTGAGATGAGGAAGCACAGGGAAGTCTCATGTGCTGTGGTCCACTGAGTCACAAAGAGTCAGCCATGATTTAGCAACTGAAAAACAACAAAGAAGAATTATAAGAACTGTTATCATTATGATGGCTTCTTTCTCTACTAGGTGTTTGACCAGTAGAGACAGTAGATTCTTCCCTATTTAGTGAGAGCTAAGTTACAAAGAGGGAAAGAGCATTTTTTAAATTTGGGTCCTAGAATAAAGACTATTACCTTAGGTGAATGTTTGATAATAACTGGCAATAGCATATTAGTGAAAGTAAAAGATAAGAGGATGATGACAGGATTTACTGATATATTTTAAAAATAGTTTTGAAACATTTACTTCTTGGTGTTTATTAAAAGTCCTCCTTACAACTGTAAAGTGAGAAATAGGGTATTTCTCAGAGAAGTGGCTTTGAAAATCTATTTTACCTCCTTTAGTGTTCTTAGCTAGCACATCACAATTTTTTATTCAGTATCTTCTCCACTTAAAGCATCTACAGGGGTCTTCTTCAGGTGTCTCCAGAGAAAAGCCTTCAACTGTGAGAACATCGGTTTATTCCAGGTCTTAATATTTTATTCTAGGGCATTTTTAACATGTACATTAATGACTTGGGGATCTGGCAATGGGTCTACTTTCCATTCTATTTCTTTCTTTGATTTTGAGGCTTCTCTCTTTTTGTTGTTGTTGTTTTGTTTTTTAGGCAATAAATGGATTTATTCAGATTCAGAGAAAGCACACTCCACAGATAGAGTGTGGACCATCTCAGAGCGAATCCAGGGGCCCTGAAAACATGGCGTTCTTAGCTTTTATGGGCTGGGCAATTCCATATGTTAATGAGTGGGAGGATTATTCCAGCTCTTTTAGGGAAAGGGCGGAACTGTCATGGCTCCTCTGGCTGTGTCATTCTTTTCAAAAATCATGCCTTGCCCTTTTCCCTATCCCTTACAGTGCCCACCCCCTGCCCCCATTCCCAGAGATTTTACTCCCATTTTCTTATGGGAGGCCGAAGGGCGAAGGTCCATCTTCTTTAATTGCTTCAAGGTTGAGCATGGGCATTGACCCTGACTATCTAGGAGTAAAAATCTCTGGGTACCTGATCTAGGGACCCCAGGGGCAGGGTAGCTCCTACTTTTAGTCCATATGTGTTGAAATCCCTACGTAGCTATCATCTTGATGTAGAGCAGTAGTAACTGTGTTCCTTAAGCCTTCCTATGGATCCCCTTGATGTTTGGGCATGGTTTGTACCATCACCAGGGCATAAATATATCTATAAATGACAAAAGACTCAAAAGGCATGGTCAAACATCTGATTACAGTGTATGATAAAGGTGGGCTACAATAGCCAGAATTACAAGCAATTACATTTAAGTTAACATATTAACCAATCTTAGTTAACTCTCTTTCTTTGCCATATCACAAGGACCTGTAAAACATCCCAAAGTTACTTTTTGGTCAGATAAGATCGTAAGTCACTGTGAGACAATATTTATTTTCTAATTGAAACTATATGACGATCTCTCAAGTAAGTACAAATCACTTAAAGGTAAAGAAATTTACCACAGTTTGTCAAACCATAGTCAATTTGTCAAAAGCAGCATTTTAAGAATAATTTGGAGGGAGAGATCAAATCTAGTCTGGTCTTAACCCATCCTTATTGAAATCTATTACCCAACCCAACTAAATCACGATCATGAATAACTCTTTGTTTATATTAATTACACAGTGAGGGTGGTTCCCTTTCTCCTCCAGAGACAGAATGGCCCCTAACTTTGTTAATAAATCTCTCCCCATTAAAGGGAAAGGACAATCAGGCACAAACAGAAATGAATGTAAAAAACTGCTGTCCTTTAGCATTGCACAAAAGAGGGTCCAGGAAAGTGTGCCTCTGTTTCTTTCCTGACAACCCCACTGCATACTCCTTATGACTGCTAAAGTTTCGAATCCTTTGGGTTAAGACTGAGAAGGTTGCACCAGTGTCTATAAGAAATTCTATCAAATGGCCAATTATACCAATGACCATCCAATGTTGGCACAGAGCCACTTTTGTCCTTAGGCCCTGTTGGTCTTCTAATTGCAAAGCCATCAATGGCTGAGGGACTCCCGTCACTCTCTGTGGTCTGGGGCATTCCCTCTGCCAATACCCTGGTTGTGTGCAAAAGACACATAGACAGCAGTCTTTCCTCCAGTGCCCCTTTTGTCCACCCAGGGTACACTGACCTTGTATGGGTACCCATGGGCCTCGTGGTCTTCTGGGACCAGATTGGCCCAGAAAGGCAGCCTCCTAGTTGGTGGGGTTTTTTAGGCAGACAAACCCATTGTAATCATTTGGGTCTTTTGCATATTTTTCTGAGTGTGCTCAGCCTTTTCACTCATATCCCTATTATTAAAACCCAAATAAGCCAATTGGAGCAAATCATCCATTGGGGTCTGAGTGAGGACCAGCACTTGCTTTCTGTCTTTTGCGCCTGATGTCTGGGGCAGATTGGGCTATGAAATGCATAGCCAAAAGAGCCTGTGCCTCTGGGGAGGAGGGATCCACATTTGTATATTTCCTAAAAACCTCCACTAATCTACTTTGGAAGTTGTTAGGCCAATGGGGGCCCATGGGGCCTAGCTGTTCCAGGAGGCAGTGGTCTCAGGACACAACCCAGAAATTTCCCACTGACTCATCACTGGTGTCAGCTGCATCTGGAATCTTCCCGCCCAGACCAAGCAGAGCTCAAACAAAGAAAATGCCTGTGTGCAGGTGCAGGATCTTACCCCACCCCGACTTAAGTTTTTTCACTTTGAGCAGACAAAAGCCCCTTACCCTCCCTCTGAATGAGACTTCAGGGCCTGCTCATGGACCCGTGAACCTCGCCCAGGAGTAGGATCCCAAGTAAAACTTAACTCTTTGCTTATAATTTGGCCGATTTGCCTGTCTCTTGCTGTGCCGAGATCTTACAGAAGTCTGTAGGATTTTCATCCTGTGCCTGTTGGACTTCTTTCACCTTTTAATAATTAACAGGTTTTACTCTGAGTTTTTTCCTACCCTCTATTAAACAGTTAATCATATGATCCTGTCTATCTCTATCAGTAGTGTTCAACTGGTAATTCCATTTCGGGTTTGCCTCAGGAACAGCCTCATTCCCCACCTGGTGCACTGCATGATCCTGTCGGGCTCGGGCTGCCAGTTGGTCGGCATGATCTATGGCCACCAGTGTCACAACCAGTATTACATCCTCATGGGTGCAGCAGTGGGACCATACAATCTGTAAGTCTTCCCGGGTGAGATCAAAAGACCTCACTACTCTGATAAATTCTTTTGTAAAATGTTCAGGATCCTCAGGAAAACTTCCCAGCTTGTCTCCTGCCATACTTAGATCAGATATTTGAGAAAGTTACAGAGACTCTTATTGTTTTTTTATTTCTATCATGAACTTCTCTCAGAGGCAAAATGGTCCAGACGGTTGGTTGGTAACTTACATTATTGCCAATGCTAGCTGAGCAAAGGATGGGCCCCTTGAATAACTCACCATACAAAGCAGCTGCTGAATATGGGTGGGGCCTCTTCTCTTTCCTATCTGTGTCATCCTCAGAGACAGTTGCTCCTCCCAGTAGGCAGGAGTAGCTCCAACAGCTCCTTGCAGAAGATTTAACATTTGAATAGGGGTCATCAGTTAAACATTTGCCTAACAAAACTAACAAAGTTGTTAGGCCAATGGGGGCCCATGGGGCCTAGCTGTTCCAGGAGGCAGTGGTCTCAGGACACAACCCAGAAATTTCCCACTGACTCATCACTGGTGTCAGCTGCATCTGGAATCTTCCCGCCCAGACCAAGCAGAGCTCAAACAAAGAAAATGCCTGTGTGCAGGTGCAGGATCTTACCCCACCCCGACTTAAGTTTTTTCACTTTGAGCAGACAAAAGCCCCTTACCCTCCCTCTGAATGAGACTTCAGGGCCTGCTCATGGACCCGTGAACCTCGCCCAGGAGTAGGATCCCAAGTAAAACTTAACTCTTTGCTTATAATTTGGCCGATTTGCCTGTCTCTTGCTGTGCCGAGATCTTACAGAAGTCTGTAGGATTTTCATCCTGTGCCTGTTGGACTTCTTTCACCTTTTAATAATTAACAGGTTTTACTCTGAGTTTTTTCCTACCCTCTATTAAACAGTTAATCATATGATCCTGTCTATCTCTATCAGTAGTGTTCAACTGGTAATTCCATTTCGGGTTTGCCTCAGGAACAGCCTCATTCCCCACCTGGTGCACTGCATGATCCTGTCGGGCTCGGGCTGCCAGTTGGTCGGCATGATCTATGGCCACCAGTGTCACAACCAGTATTACATCCTCATGGGTGCAGCAGTGGGACCATACAATCTGTAAGTCTTCCCGGGTGAGATCAAAAGACCTCACTACTCTGATAAATTCTTTTGTAAAATGTTCAGGATCCTCAGGAAAACTTCCCAGCTTGTCTCCTGCCATACTTAGATCAGATATTTGAGAAAGTTACAGAGACTCTTATTGTTTTTTTATTTCTATCATGAACTTCTCTCAGAGGCAAAATGGTCCAGACGGTTGGTTGGTAACTTACATTATTGCCAATGCTAGCTGAGCAAAGGATGGGCCCCTTGAATAACTCACCATACAAAGCAGCTGCTGAATATGGGTGGGGCCTCTTCTCTTTCCTATCTGTGTCATCCTCAGAGACAGTTGCTCCTCCCAGTAGGCAGGGAGTAGCTCCAACAGCTCCTTGCAGAAGATTTAACATTTGAATGGCCCTAGGGTTCATCAGTTAAAAGGTCTTTTGTGTCTTTCCTAGAATTTTCCCACCAAGCTACACACACCTTAAATTCCTTTTGAATCTCATTGTCTAGATGCAAGGCCATGAAAATTTGAACATATGGAAGTTCCCTCCATCTAAACTTCCTTTTACAATATAAATTTAACAGTAATATTGTGTCATAATTCAGACACCCATTTAGTGGCCATTTTTCTTGGCTTTCTAACTCATATTTCAGCCAAACATGATTACATAGCCTAATAAGCTTTCCTTTTGTTTTTTTTTTTTTTTTTTAGTCTCAGTAGTCTGAATCTTTCCTAGTCCTGGAGGATATGACCCAATAGGTATTGGTTGGGACTGATGCTGCCTGACCCATTTCAGACCCTAACCTGAGATGTCTCTAATTCCTGTTCTATCCAAAATCGTACTCTTAAAATCAAATTCCACAATAAAATTTGGTAAAGATTTGCACTTATGATTGTAGATGCTATCACTTCCAAAGTAGTCTCCCAACCAGTTGTTAGTGCCCAAAAGTTGTCACAAAGAAACTGCACGGAAGACATTCCCAATGGTGTTGATGATGAGCTAGAGCTGGTCTAGTCACAAGTTGGGAATAAAACACTGGCACTTTTAATGGTTAGAGGCAGAGGAATAAAAGCAAAATATACCTAGGTGACCTCACAGGTCTTTTCAGGCTAACAAAAGAGAGAAAGAAACAAAGCAGGAATGAACAAGAATGTAAGAATGTAGGAGGAAAATCTCAGAGTCAAAGAGAACAGTGTAATTCTGCCTTCCCCAATCTACCTGGCTTACAGCTTCCCATGGGACTCTTTGGGACAAAGATCTAACTCTTAACCTTTCTTATCTTATCACCGTCCTGCCGCGGTCACCATCTGAAAGTGTTCAACCTCGATTTGAGACTTAAACCCAGGGCCTAGACCTAGTCAAACCCTGCTTTGCGGCTTGAACTCATGTGGCTGGGACTGGAACCCAGCCAAAACCCTGTGGGACTTGAACCCATGTGACTGGGACACAAACCCAGCCAAAACCCTGTTTGGGACTTGAATCCATGAGGCTGGGACTGAACCCAGCCAAAACCCTGGTAATTAAAATCACTCACCCAATGTCTAGAGCCACTGAGGTTCAGGTTCTTCATGTCTCTTTGCAGAGAAGAATACAGTAAGAGACAATGTGATAGGTAAGAAATGGATTTATTCAGATTCAAAGAAAGCACACTCCACAGATAGAATGTGGACCATCTCAGAGCAAATCCAGGGGCCCTGAAAACATGGTGTTCTTAGCTTTTATGGGCTATCCACAGACAGGGTGTGGGCCATTGCAGAGTAAATCCGGAAGCCGATGTTGAGGTTTCTATTTATTATGAAGATCATTCATAAAAGTGAGGGAACACTGAACTTTCTTTAAGATCTCTTGCTGTGTAGTGCATAATGTGTTAAGCTATTGCTGAAAACTTCCATGGGTTCATAATTTTTTCCTCCTCTCAGTATCAGAAAAAAAATCTATGTTGGCAAGAAAGACTTGTAAATGACCTCCACAAGAGTTTGTCAGCCATTCATGGCTTTTCTAAATCAAATTCCACAATAAAATTTGGTAAAGATTTGCACTTATGATTGTAGATGCTATCACTTCCAAAGTAGTCTCCCAACCAGTTGTTAGTGCCCAAAAGTTGTCACAAAGAAACTGCACGGAAGACATTCCCAATGGTGTTGATGATGAGCTAGAGCTGGTCTAGTCACAAGTTGGGAATAAAACACTGGCACTTTTAATGGTTAGAGGCAGAGGAATAAAAGCAAAATATACCTAGGTGACCTCACAGGTCTTTTCAGGCTAACAAAAGAGAGAAAGAAACAAAGCAGGAATGAACAAGAATGTAAGAATGTAGGAGGAAAATCTCAGAGTCAAAGAGAACAGTGTAATTCTGCCTTCCCCAATCTACCTGGCTTACAGCTTCCCATGGGACTCTTTGGGACAAAGATCTAACTCTTAACCTTTCTTATCTTATCACCGTCCTGCCGCGGTCACCATCTGAAAGTGTTCAACCTCGATTTGAGACTTAAACCCAGGGCCTAGACCTAGTCAAACCCTGCTTTGCGGCTTGAACTCATGTGGCTGGGACTGGAACCCAGCCAAAACCCTGTGGGACTTGAACCCATGTGACTGGGACACAAACCCAGCCAAAACCCTGTTTGGGACTTGAATCCATGAGGCTGGGACTGAACCCAGCCAAAACCCTGGTAATTAAAATCACTCACCCAATGTCTAGAGCCACTGAGGTTCAGGTTCTTCATGTCTCTTTGCAGAGAAGAATACAGTAAGAGACAATGTGATAGGTAAGAAATGGATTTATTCAGATTCAAAGAAAGCACACTCCACAGATAGAATGTGGACCATCTCAGAGCAAATCCAGGGGCCCTGAAAACATGGTGTTCTTAGCTTTTATGGGCTATCCACAGACAGGGTGTGGGCCATTGCAGAGTAAATCCGGAAGCCGATGTTGAGGTTTCTATTTATTATGAAGATCATTCATAAAAGTGAGGGAACACTGAACTTTCTTTAAGATCTCTTGCTGTGTAGTGCATAATGTGTTAAGCTATTGCTGAAAACTTCCATGGGTTCATAATTTTTTCCTCCTCTCAGTATCAGAAAAAAACTCTATGTTGGCAAGAAAGACTTGTAAATGACCTCCACAAGAGTTTGTCAGCCATTCATGGCTTTTCTAAATGTCTTTGTTTTATCATAAAATTAGCTCTTAGACAACCCTCATGGTCTTCCCACATTGCTTTGTCCTTCCATAACTTGTCTTTCATAACATAAGAAATAATACTGATAGGAGATCTCTAGACTCTATATTATAATTCTAAACTCGTCTTCCTTGTATAAGCTTTGAAAAATTTTAGACAATGTCTTTTGGCTCACGATGAGACTAGACTTAAATTAAAATGTGTCTGTTCTTCAAAAAGTTTAATGAGAAGAAGCAAATGAACTTCAGGCTTTCTAACTGAAAGATAAATGAGGATGATCAGAATGGAAGAAGGCAGAGGGTAATAGGAGAGTACAGTGTAGGAAAATAGTGAGATAAAAGCCATTAGGGCGAAACTGTGACTGGAGGATGCTAAATTAGTACAGTTTCAGATGTTTTACATCTTCATGGGACTTGGAAAACAATCTTTTAAGGAAGTGATTCTGGAATCTAAGTTTGTGAAAGCTTATGCTAATACATACATACATATATATATATATACACACACATATACACACATACAGATGAGAGAGAGAGATTTAATATATATCTCCTCTAGTATTCCAAATTGTTTTCTAAATGAGTATGTTTCCTATCAGAAGTTCTCCCCTAACAGCCATGGTAATTTGAAATGATCTCTGTTGAAAGATAGGTTAGATCAACCCAGAGTAACTGTATGGTTCAAGGCAAAGGTTTTGACACTGGAATGGGGAGAAGATCATGACTGGATTTCACTGGGGCCTCCAGGATTACTTATAGCCATTGTCAACAACATGAGGACTGGGATAATATGTTGATCAGGCAAATATGCTGGAATTAAGACTGCTGGGAAAAGTAGCAACAGCCTCAGTTCTTAGCTTTTATGGGCTATCCACAGACAGGGTGTGGGCCATTGCAGAGTAAATCCGAAGCCGATGTTGAGGTTTCTATTTATTATGAAGATCATTCATAAAAGTGAGGGAACACTGAACTTTCTTTAAGATCTCTTGCTGTGTAGTGCATAATGTGTTAAGCTATTGCTGAAAACTTCCATGGGTTCATAATTTTTTCCTCCTCTCAGTATCAAAAAAAAACTCTATGTTGGCAAGAAAGACTTGTAAATGACCTCCACAAGAGTTTGTCAGCCATTCATGGCTTTTCTAAATGTCTTTGTTTTATCATAAAATTAGCTCTTAGACAACCCTCATGGTCTTCCCACATTGCTTTGTCCTTCCATAACTTGTCTTTCATAACATAAGAAATAATACTGATAGGAGATCTCTAGACTCTATATTATAATTCTAAACTCGTCTTCCTTGTATAAGCTTTGAAAAATTTTAGACAATGTCTTTTGGCTCACGATGAGACTAGACTTAAATTAAAATGTGTCTGTTCTTCAAAAAGTTTAATGAGAAGAAGCAAATGAACTTCAGGCTTTCTAACTGAAAGATAAATGAGGATGATCAGAATGGAAGAAGGCAGAGGGTAATAGGAGAGTACAGTGTAGGAAAATAGTGAGATAAAAGCCATTAGGGCGAAACTGTGACTGGAGGATGCTAAATTAGTACAGTTTCAGATGTTTTACATCTTCATGGGACTTGGAAAACAATCTTTTAAGGAAGTGATTCTGGAATCTAAGTTTGTGAAAGCTTATGCTAATACATACATACATATATATATATATACACACACATATACACACATACAGATAGAGAGAGAGAGATTTAATATATATCTCCTCTAGTATTCCAAATTGTTTTCTAAATGAGTATGTTTCCTATCAGAAGTTCTCCCCTAACAGCCATGGTAATTTGAAATGATCTCTGTTGAAAGATAGGTTAGATCAACCCAGAGTAACTGTATGGTTCAAGGCAAAGGTTTTGACACTGGAATGGGGAGAAGATCATGACTGGATTTCACTGGGGCCTCCAGGATTACTTATAGCCATTGTCAACAACATGAGGACTGGGATAATATGTTGATCAGGCAAATATGCTGGAATTAAGACTGCTGGGAAAAGTAGCAACAGCCTCAGATATAGGGATAATACCACTCTAATGGCAGAAAGTGAAGAGCCTCTTGATGAGGGTGAAGGAAGAGAGTGAAAAAGCCAGTTTAAACCTCAGTATTAAAAAAAAATAAGATCTAGCATTATCACTTCATGAAAAATAGAAGAGGAAAATGTGGAAGCTCAGTGACAGATCTCTTCTTGGGATCTAAAATCACTGTGGATGGTGTCTGCAGCCATGAAATTAGAAGACAACAGCTCCTTGGCAGGAAAGCTATGACAAATCTAGACAGTATGCTCAAAAACAACGACATTATTTTGCTGACAAATGTCCATATAGTAAAGGCTATGGTTTTTCCAGTAGTCACGTACAGATGTGAGAGCTGTACAATAAAGAAGGCAGTGTGCCAAAGAATTGATGCTTTTTAACTATGGTGTTGACAAAGATTCTTGAGACTCCCTTGGACTGCAAAGAGATCAAACCAGTCAATCCTAAAGGAAATTAACCCTGAATATTCATTGGAAGGACTGATGTTGAAGCTGAAGCTCCAATACTTTGGCTACCTGATGCGAACAGCTGACTCATTGGAAAAGACCCTGATGCTGGGAAAGATTGAGGGCAAGAAGAGAAGCAGGTGACAGAGCATGAGATGGTTGGATGGCATCACAGACTCAATGGACATGAGTCTGAATAAGCTCCAGGAGATGGTGAAGGATATGGAAGTCTCACATGTTGCAGTCCATGGGTCATAAACTTACATACAACTCAGTGAGTGAACAAAAATCCACACCAAGACAGTCTCAAAAAGAATGCTATATTGTAAAAACCATAGAATGAGTATGTTTCCTATCAGAAGTTCTCCCCTAACAGCCATGGTAATTTGAAATGATCTCTGTTGAAAGATAGGTTAGATCAACCCAGAGTAACTGTATGGTTCAAGGCAAAGGTTTTGACACTGGAATGGGGAGAAGATCATGACTGGATTTCACTGGGGCCTCCAGGATTACTTATAGCCATTGTCAACAACATGAGGACTGGGATAATATGTTGATCAGGCAAATATGCTGGAATTAAGACTGCTGGGAAAAGTAGCAACAGCCTCAGATATAGGGATAATACCACTCTAATGGCAGAAAGTGAAGAGCCTCTTGATGAGGGTGAAGGAAGAGAGTGAAAAAGCCAGTTTAAACCTCAGTATTAAAAAAAAATAAGATCTAGCATTATCACTTCATGAAAAATAGAAGAGGAAAATGTGGAAGCTCAGTGACAGATCTCTTCTTGGGATCTAAAATCACTGTGGATGGTGTCTGCAGCCATGAAATTAGAAGACAACAGCTCCTTGGCAGGAAAGCTATGACAAATCTAGACAGTATGCTCAAAAACAACGACATTATTTTGCTGACAAATGTCCATATAGTAAAGGCTATGGTTTTTCCAGTAGTCACGTACAGATGTGAGAGCTGTACAATAAAGAAGGCAGTGTGCCAAAGAATTGATGCTTTTTAACTATGGTGTTGACAAAGATTCTTGAGACTCCCTTGGACTGCAAAGAGATCAAACCAGTCAATCCTAAAGGAAATTAACCCTGAATATTCATTGGAAGGACTGATGTTGAAGCTGAAGCTCCAATACTTTGGCTACCTGATGCGAACAGCTGACTCATTGGAAAAGACCCTGATGCTGGGAAAGATTGAGGGCAAGAAGAGAAGCAGGTGACAGAGCATGAGATGGTTGGATGGCATCACAGACTCAATGGACATGAGTCTGAATAAGCTCCAGGAGATGGTGAAGGATATGGAAGTCTCACATGTTGCAGTCCATGGGTCATAAACTTACATACAACTCAGTGAGTGAACAAAAATCCACACCAAGACAGTCTCAAAAAGAATGCTATATTGTAACCTAGAATGAGGAATAAAAACACAAAAGCCCACAGCTTTATGGGTTTGTTTTTATATAAGCCATATAATAAATATGTATCTTCAAGATTCTGAGATAGAAGTCTAGATGAGGACATAAGAGCTCTTCCAGAACACTGCTAAAACAAGTAAGCTTCACTTATCCTGGCATACACCTTGGTGCAACAGGAGGCAAGTGTCTGGAATCCTGGCAATAATAACACTAGTGCCTGAGACTCAACACAAAAGAACTAAGGACTGCAGATGGTGGAGCTAAGTATATATATTCTGAGTGGTTTATGTGGCATACACAAGTCCCCCCACTAGAGGCATGGTTGCCTAGTAGACACTATCTGCCATTTCTCAATCTCTTACCTGAATAAAAAACTGGAGTTTCTTTATTTAGTTAACATGGATCATCTTAGAAAAATTGAAATACAAAGAAAAGGAGAGAGAGGGGGAAGTTTGAGGCTTGTAGAGAAAAATGAAAAGAGCAAGACATACATTTGCAAAATTTTAAAATCTACTACACCTGATGATTTTTCTATAAAATATAAAATAATAAAGTTGTTACTAAAGGCAATATAAAAAATGGTTAATTTCCTAGCCTAGCTAACTTTTTTTTGAGATCCTCAATATAACCTTAGCATACTATAGAAAATAAAGATACTCTGATAGGTTATATATAACAATTATTCATAGTGAAATAAAATTGAATCTTCTTTTAAATCTAAGTATATAAAGCTTCATTATGGAGTTCTCATGAAGTAATCAGATAATGGGAAATTTAATATTAGTAAATATATTATAGCTATAAATAACTATTAAGATAGAAGTTTAAGATAATATTTAATATTGACAATGTTTATTATAAATGGAAAAAGATTTATGCATAGATAAAATATTCCCTGGTTTTTATCAAAATATAATTAGATACACCTGACTATGTGCATAAATATAGTGAAGATAAAAATGAATTTTATAATAAAAATGTACAATATTGACTCAAAATATATTAGTATATTTCAAATAACAGATGATTTCATCTAGAAATCTATAGATTTTTTTAAGTTTGAATAAGTTTCTGAAGTACTTATAAATGTATTATTTTATCAATATCAAGCAGAAAATCTGTTTCCTAAGCAAAATTTAATTTTGATTACATTACAGTGCAATATAAATGTTTAGATGAGTCCCTAATACAAATTGTTCAGTAAAGATCACTACTATATTGATATCTTCTATTATTATTCACATACTGTTTGTATGCCAACTATAGCTTTAGGTAGAAACAAGTAAGCTTCACTTATCCTGGCATACACCTTGGTGCAACAGGAGGCAAGTGTCTGGAATCCTGGCAATAATAACACTAGTGCCTGAGACTCAACACAAAAGAACTAAGGACTGCAGATGGTGGAGCTAAGTATATATATTCTGAGTGGTTTATGTGGCATACACAAGTCCCCCCACTAGAGGCATGGTTGCCTAGTAGACACTATCTGCCATTTCTCAATCTCTTACCTGAATAAAAAACTGGAGTTTCTTTATTTAGTTAACATGGATCATCTTAGAAAAATTGAAATACAAAGAAAAGGAGAGAGAGGGGGAAGTTTGAGGCTTGTAGAGAAAAATGAAAAGAGCAAGACATACATTTGCAAAATTTTAAAATCTACTACACCTGATGATTTTTCTATAAAATATAAAATAATAAAGTTGTTACTAAAGGCAATATAAAAAATGGTTAATTTCCTAGCCTAGCTAACTTTTTTTTGAGATCCTCAATATAACCTTAGCATACTATAGAAAATAAAGATACTCTGATAGGTTATATATAACAATTATTCATAGTGAAATAAAATTGAATCTTCTTTTAAATCTAAGTATATAAAGCTTCATTATGGAGTTCTCATGAAGTAATCAGATAATGGGAAATTTAATATTAGTAAATATATTATAGCTATAAATAACTATTAAGATAGAAGTTTAAGATAATATTTAATATTGACAATGTTTATTATAAATGGAAAAGATTTATGCATAGATAAAATATTCCATGGTTTTTATCAAAATATAATTAGATACACCTGACTATGTGCATAAATATAGTGAAGATAAAAATGAATTTTATAATAAAAATGTACAATATTGACTCAAAATATATTAGTATATTTCAAATAACAGATGATTTCATCTAGAAATCTATAGATTTTTTTAAGTTTGAATAAGTTTCTGAAGTACTTATAAATGTATTATTTTATCAATATCAAGCAGAAAATCTGTTTCCTAAGCAAAATTTAATTTTGATTACATTACAGTGCAATATAAATGTTTAGATGAGTCCCTAATACAAATTGTTCAGTAAAGATCACTACTATATTGATATCTTCTATTATTATTCACATACTGTTTGTATGCCAACTATAGCTTTAGGTAGAAACAGTGTATAAAAGACAAATGTTATATTTATAAAGTTTATATTTTAATCAGAGGACAAAAACATAACAGGTACACGGTATGCTTAGAAAGTGAGAAATGCTAAAGAGGAAAAAAAATGAAGCTGCAATTGTAAATAATGGTCTGGAAAGGGTCACCAAAAGATACAAGTTGTGATGTAAAGCAAACAACAGGGGTTTATGGCAAGATTATTATTAAGAGACATAAAAGTTCAGGAGCAAGTGGTGCTGACAAGCTCCTGTGAAGTACAGGAACACCATGCTCTCATTTTCTCAATTGCAGAAATAATAATAATAATAATAATAATAATAATAATAAACTTAGAATTTATTAGAAATACCATGTAGACTTAAAAATTAAACTTGAGAATCAAATTCCTTTATTTTATTCTGCCAGAGCAGGGAGTATGAAAAGGCGATCTCAATAGAAATATCTGGTAACTCTTTATCCCAGAACAAATCCACAGTAAAAATTGTACATAACAGTAAAATCATAATAAGCATTTTAACACCTCACTTTTTACATCTGAGAGGAGGATCAGTCATTACCAGATAACCAATGAATGCCCTAATAAAGAAAAGAGTGCTCAAAGGAATAAAACAAAAGGGATGGCTATGTTCCAGAAAGTGTATTTTGCTGCTATTGATCCATAATCCTCTATAGACGTTAAGTGTATCCAGCTGAGTGTTGGTGTTCAGTTCAACCATGCCTTCCCACACTTTCTGCCTGATGGATCTATTTCTGAAAGAGGAATGCTGAAGTCCTCAGCTCTAGTACTGAACTCATCTCTTTTTTTTTCCTGCAATTCTATCAGTTTTGGACTCATTTGTTAGTACTGTTAGGTGCCAAGGGCACCATCATTGGGAACCTCGCACAACTCTGAGAGATCTACCCCTGAGGAGCTCCGCCAGATTCTCACAATGAACATTAGAAAACCTCTGCTTAAAAAAAAAAGAAAAGAAAAGAAAAGAAAACCTCTGCTGAGCTTACAATAAGAAAAGGTAGTGAAACCAGAGCACTCTCTTCTCCCCAAAAGGCCTCTCCCAGGAAAAATTTACCACAATGAAGTCCACATTGTATTTAAACCACACGTTCATTATGTTTTTCCTTTTATGTGATCCAGTTATGATGAACTACACTGCCAGATGATTCCAGTTTTCTAACTGAATAATATGCAATGCTTTCTAAATAGTATATCATGTTTTCTAAAGTTGTTTTTAGAGCATTTTAAAAACCAATTAAGACAAGATATATGTACCTGCTTCTCACCAGAGCCACTGGTATACCAACTGTTCATTTACTCTGAGTAGCAAAAACACTGTCTCAGTAATTGAACTCAAGTACCTTTTTCATATACCAAAGTAAGTATTGAATTAGATATGGATTGTTTCAGTGGCAGGAGAATTTTTCACCTAGAAAAAAACCATGTAGACTTAAAAATTAAACTTGAGAATCAAATTCCTTTATTTTATTCTGCCAGAGCAGGGAGTATGAAAAGGCGATCTCAATAGAAATATCTGGTAACTCTTTATCCCAGAACAAATCCACAGTAAAAATTGTACATAACAGTAAAATCATAATAAGCATTTTAACACCTCACTTTTTACATCTGAGAGGAGGATCAGTCATTACCAGATAACCAATGAATGCCCTAATAAAGAAAAGAGTGCTCAAAGGAATAAAACAAAAGGGATGGCTATGTTCCAGAAAGTGTATTTTGCTGCTATTGATCCATAATCCTCTATAGACGTTAAGTGTATCCAGCTGAGTGTTGGTGTTCAGTTCAACCATGCCTTCCCACACTTTCTGCCTGATGGATCTATTTCTGAAAGAGGAATGCTGAAGTCCTCAGCTCTAGTACTGAACTCATCTCTTTTTTTTTCCTGCAATTCTATCAGTTTTGGACTCATTTGTTAGTACTGTTAGGTGCCAAGGGCACCATCATTGGGAACCTCGCACAACTCTGAGAGATCTACCCCTGAGGAGCTCCGCCAGATTCTCACAATGAACATTAGAAAACCTCTGCTTAAAAAAAAGAAAAGAAAAGAAAAGAAAACCTCTGCTGAGCTTACAATAAGAAAAGGTAGTGAAACCAGAGCACTCTCTTCTCCCCAAAAGGCCTCTCCCAGGAAAAATTTACCACAATAAAGTCCACATTGTATTTAAACCACACGTTCATTATGTTTTTCCTTTTATGTGATCCAGTTATGATGAACTACACTGCCAGATGATTCCAGTTTTCTAACTGAATAATATGCAATGCTTTCTAAATAGTATATCATGTTTTCTAAAGTTGTTTTTAGAGCATTTTAAAAACCAATTAAGACAAGATATATGTACCTGCTTCTCACCAGAGCCACTGGTATACCAACTGTTCATTTACTCTGAGTAGCAAAAACACTGTCTCAGTAATTGAACTCAAGTACCTTTTTCATATACCAAAGTAAGTATTGAATTAGATATGGATTGTTTCAGTGGCAGGAGAATTTTTCACCTAGAATTGTGTAGTGATTTGACCGAAATCAACTATTTTCATTTCTATATCCATACTTGTAAAAAGTTGACTCTAAATATTTCAGATTAAAAAAACAAAGGATTTATAAAAGTTAAGTTTAAGGGGAGAGGAAAAAGTAGCCTAATTCTCTGAACTTTAAGACTTTTTCATATAAGTAAAAAAAGAGAAACATGAAGGTTAACTTTAAATATGGGAAAATGTTCTTTTGCATTTAATTAATAATTAAGATTTTAATATCTTAGTATTTTTATGATTAGCTGGAACCAAGCTTAAAAATAATTTTTTTTACCCAGGTATATAGTTCAATTTTACATTTTCATATTGTTTAGAAATATTCATCATAAATAAACATAAATATGTTAATTTTAGGTTGCTATTACAATTCACTTTTTTACTGAGATGACCTTACTGCCCAAAGAAATTTAATTACCCATCCATTTGAACAAGTTAATCAGAGCATAGAATTAAACAAATGAAAATGTATATAGCACTATCTAAAGATGATGTATTTAGATATAAATGCTTATAAAAAAGAAGGCAATTAAAACCAAAGAGTTGTAAGTGACTTAACAACCAAGTAACCTGAGTAGAGCTTTACTCAACACAGAGAAGGGTTTTGTATTTCAAAGGTATTCAATCTTACACAGCAATGTTGCATCAGGTGAGAAAGTTTTACCCTCTTTTTTTTTTTTTTTTTTTTAATGCTTTAAAATCAATCTATTGGGGAAAAAGTAGTTATATCATCACTTTAGTTTGCATTGCCTTGATTACTAATGATAGTGGGTAATCTTCATTTGCTATGTTTATTTCATTGTTAGTGGTCCTGGTAGCCAAATTGTATTCGACTCTTGGGACCCCATGGATTGTATCCCACCAGGCTCCTCTGTCCATGGGATTTTCCTGGCTAGGATCCTGGAGTGGGTTGCCATTTCCTTCTCCATACCCTCATTTGTGTGTTTTCTTTCCCACTTGGTACCATGGTTTGGTGAAGTAAGTGCCCAGCAAGGCCTAAACTGGAACATAGACCTCAAAATTTTTACTTTTGTCTTCTTGTATTCGTTCAACAATGGGTGCATCTTTACATGGATTTGTGAAGAAACTAATAATTAGTTCTGCATAATCCATACTACTAAGACATTTTAAATGCAAAAGAATATTTATAATTAGCACATATGCTACAAGCTGCTGGTTTAGTTCTGAAGTTAAAACACTTAAAAAAACTTGAAAAGTGACTATGTAAGATGAGAGACCTCATCTGTTAAGATTAGTTCTTTTAATTTAATGCTGAATGGCATTTTCATTTCAACTTCATAGGTAAAAATAAGCAATTCGTTTTCACTATTTCCATGAAGAAAAAATGTTTTAAAAAAGCTAAACTGTACGAATTATGAGCAATTTTGGTTTTTGTAAGATTAGCTGAACTGGAACCAAGCTTAAAAATAATTTTTTTTACCCAGGTATATAGTTCAATTTTACATTTTCATATTGTTTAGAAATATTCATCATAAATAAACATAAATATGTTAATTTTAGGTTGCTATTACAATTCACTTTTTTACTGAGATGACCTTACTGCCCAAAGAAATTTAATTACCCATCCATTTGAACAAGTTAATCAGAGCATAGAATTAAACAAATGAAAATGTATATAGCACTATCTAAAGATGATGTATTTAGATATAAATGCTTATAAAAAAGAAGGCAATTAAAACCAAAGAGTTGTAAGTGACTTAACAACCAAGTAACCTGAGTAGAGCTTTACTCAACACAGAGAAGGGTTTTGTATTTCAAAGGTATTCAATCTTACACAGCAATGTTGCATCAGGTGAGAAAGTTTTACCCTCTTTTTTTTTTTTTTAATGCTTTAAAATCAATCTATTGGGGAAAAAGTAGTTATATCATCACTTTAGTTTGCATTGCCTTGATTACTAATGATAGTGGGTAATCTTCATTTGCTGTGTTTATTTCATTGTTAGTGGTCCTGGTAGCCAAATTGTATTCGACTCTTGGGACCCCATGGATTGTATCCCACCAGGCTCCTCTGTCCATGGGATTTTCCTGGCTAGGATCCTGGAGTGGGTTGCCATTTCCTTCTCCATACCCTCATTTGTGTGTTTTCTTTCCCACTTGGTACCATGGTTTGGTGAAGTAAGTGCCCAGCAAGGCCTAAACTGGAACATAGACCTCAAAATTTTTACTTTTGTCTTCTTGTATTCGTTCAACAATGGGTGCATCTTTACATGGATTTGTGAAGAAACTAATAATTAGTTCTGCATAATCCATACTACTAAGACATTTTAAATGCAAAAGAATATTTATAATTAGCACATATGCTACAAGCTGCTGGTTTAGTTCTGAAGTTAAAACACTTAAAAAAACTTGAAAAGTGACTATGTAAGATGAGAGACCTCATCTGTTAAGATTAGTTCTTTTAATTTAATGCTGAATGGCATTTTCATTTCAACTTCATAGGTAAAAATAAGCAATTCGTTTTCACTATTTCCATGAAGAAAAAATGTTTTAAAAAAGCTAAACTGTACGAATTATGAGCAATTTTGGTTTTTTTTGTAAGAAAAGCATTTTTTTCTTGCTGACTCTGCACTTTCTCATGCTTTCAACTATTTCTTAAAATGATCTTGACTTACATCTCTCTTGAATTCCTAAGCCAAAAATAGACTATGCAATTGAACCTTAAATTCAATAGGCATAAAAAGGGAAACATTATGACTTCTAATGAATTTCACTATGGTTCCAGCCCTTTTCACTACTCTTTACTCTTTTTTTTTTTTTTTTTTGAGAAACAAAATATCAACATTTCTAGTAACCAACAGTAAAACTCTGGAAGTTTCTCAATTAAAGTCTCTTCAACATTTTTTGTAGCTGGGCCTTTCTGTATAAACTGAAGAAACCTTCACCCGAAAGTTGGTTTGAAGGTTGAGAGAGATGATACACACACAATAAGTAAGTATGAAAAGATTCATAACTTCATAACTGAGGTCGCTGAGTGGAGCAGAGCAGTCAAAAATCAGGTCAGAAAAGCTTAAGGCTTGAGCAAGGAAAGCAAGCTGGGCTGAGGCTTTTATTGTGGGGGTAGGGCTGGAAGGTAGGGGATTGGGTGGCCTGAATTGCCTATTCCTGCTAAAGAGGGAACACCTGTGCTTCCTTTTCACTGAGCCCAGCTGAATGGTACTGGAAGCAACTGGTCTGAGGTTTAGAAGCTGTTTGAAAGCATGCACAAGCTGTGTCCATGCTTTCTGAAGTAAAAGACTGTGTCCATGCCTTTTGAAGTAAAAGGCTGACTGCAGAATTAATAATTGGGAAATGTGAAGATACAGAAACACAGAATAGCTGTTGGGTTAGGTAACTGGTAACAATTGAGACTATAATCCTGCCTAGAGCAGAATAGGGAACTCTCAGTTCCTGAAAGATTTGGGTAAAGGTCTGACTTCTGAATTGTTTTTCCAGGAAGCAGACCCCCTCCAGGTAAAAACACTGACATTACACCCAATTTAAAACCAGGTTGAAGATGTCTGAAAATTTCACCTTGATTCCAATCAATCCAAGAACTGTTCATGAGTTGATCACACCCTGCTCCTTGAAGACTATAAAACCCCTCACTACGTCCTTCAGGGTGGGTCACACAGTCTTGAGGGCATTAACCCACAACAGTCAGATATCAAAATATTACAAATATCATTCCCAGAATCTCCAACATGGTCTTCCAATATTACCTCCCCACTTTTTCTTAGCTTTACTTCAATCTCCATTCCTGCTGCTCCTCTTTTAGTTTTAAGAAGTTGCCATTTTGTCTGAACTTCTGTGATTAGGATGCTAAGTTATCATATTAGCATAATCTTATATTCAAATTCTCTTTCATATGTATGATTTCTATAACAGAGCAAAAATCACACTTATCTTCCCCCCAAATTCTCTGCTGTTTAAATAAAACTGAAGTACATCTTTATTACAATACATGCAGTATATTGATATGTTTATCTATTTTGTATCTAACCATCAATAATCCATCTCACTCAACAAGTCCTTTAAATGTGAATCGTGTCTACTAATCATTTTAACATGTTAATCACCTGTGTTGGGCACAGAATGATAATGACAACTGCTGAAAGTTTCAAGTTTTAAGGCTCAGGACTGTGAAGATCCCAACCATCACTGGAGGCTCCCTATCCATGGAATGAGTTTTCTGAGTTACAATCTAAAACTCAATTTAGAGTTAGATCAATAATTAAATTTATTTAAGCTAATAAAATTGGTTAAAATTAGATAAAATCTCAAATAATTCAAAATATATCTTTTCAGGCTTTCTGCATTTTAGAACATATATCCTCTAATGATAAGCAGGGAATAAAGTGAGTTATACTAGTTCATTTCCTCCAGTGTGTGTCTGGTGGGCTTTTCCCATGGCACACATTTTAGACAAGAACTTCACCTCAAAAGCAAAAAGGCACTTTTTGTATTTGCATAAAAATACAATAAAACTACATTTGCTAAGAAACTCATTAATAGCTAAGATACCATATTCTAAAATTTCAACAAATAACAATATAATGAATAAAAGATTTTAAGTTTTCAACACAATAGTTTGAAATGGAAATTTGAGGCAGGAGAAACTATGTATATTCTGAATTGTTTTCCAGGAAGCAGACCCTCCAGGTAAAAACACTGACATTACACCCAATTTAAAACCAGGTTGAAGATGTCTGAAAATTTCACCTTGATTCCAATCAATCCAAGAACTGTTCATGAGTTGATCACACCCTGCTCCTTGAAGACTATAAAACCCCTCACTACGTCCTTCAGGGTGGGTCACACAGTCTTGAGGGCATTAACCCACAACAGTCAGATATCAAAATATTACAAATATCATTCCCAGAATCTCCAACATGGTCTTCCAATATTACCTCCCCACTTTTTCTTAGCTTTACTTCAATCTCCATTCCTGCTGCTCCTCTTTTAGTTTTAAGAAGTTGCCATTTTGTCTGAACTTCTGTGATTAGGATGCTAAGTTATCATATTAGCATAATCTTATATTCAAATTCTCTTTCATATGTATGATTTCTATAACAGAGCAAAAATCACACTTATCTTCCCCCCAAATTCTCTGCTGTTTAAATAAAACTGAAGTACATCTTTATTACAATACATGCAGTATATTGATATGTTTATCTATTTTGTATCTAACCATCAATAATCCATCTCACTCAACAAGTCCTTTAAATGTGAATCGTGTCTACTAATCATTTTAACATGTTAATCACCTGTGTTGGGCACAGAATGATAATGACAACTGCTGAAAGTTTCAAGTTTTAAGGCTCAGGACTGTGAAGATCCCAACCATCACTGGAGGCTCCCTATCCATGGAATGAGTTTTCTGAGTTACAATCTAAAACTCAATTTAGAGTTAGATCAATAATTAAATTTATTTAAGCTAATAAAATTGGTTAAAAATTAGATAAAATCTCAAATAATTCAAAATATATCTTTTCAGGCTTTCTGCATTTTAGAACATATATCCTCTAATGATAAGCAGGGAATAAAGTGAGTTATACTAGTTCATTTCCTCCAGTGTGTGTCTGGTGGGCTTTTCCCATGGCACACATTTTAGACAAGAACTTCACCTCAAAAGCAAAAAGGCACTTTTTGTATTTGCATAAAAATACAATAAAACTACATTTGCTAAGAAACTCATTAATAGCTAAGATACCATATTCTAAAATTTCAACAAATAACAATATAATGAATAAAAGATTTTAAGTTTTCAACACAATAGTTTGAAATGGAAATTTGAGGCAGGAGAAACTATGTATATTCTGATTTTTCCAGCATGTAACTCATTGGCATCTTTTCTTTGCTGCATATGGTACTGGATTTTAAAAATAACTAAACAAAATATTGAATATAACTTCATTATTAACTTCTATTCTGTTAAAGAGGAGAGACTAAAATATTGCAGCATACATGGAGTGTTTTTGTTATTTTCAGTCTTTGCACATTCAGGTAATAACAATATGTTCTAACTTATTCAACAAAAGAATTAACATCACTGATATTTGAGAGATATATTTCATACCTAAAGAAAATAATGCATCTTTAGCAAGATATGATTTTGCTCCCCAGTTGGATCCTCAATATTCTCCAAAAGTGACAAGGCTCTACAGAATAAAGATTAGGAATCAAATAGCTCTGCCTGCATTTGTGAGTAATCAGTGTGTGATATAAAACAAGTAAGATAACACAGTGACTTAATAAAAACAGAAATAACATAGCTCACTTCTTTCTATGTTATTAATAATAAACTATGAATCATTATGCAGTAAAATGCGTTAAAATACTAAAGACCTTTAAAAATTATTTATTTACATGCAATTTTACAATGGTCCTCATATGTGTACCCAACAATGTTTCATAAATTTGGAAACTAAATTTAAATCTTCATGCTTTTATGTGTAGAAATATGTTCTGGGGGGCTTCTCTGGTGGTCCAGTGGGTAGACATTCCACCTTGTAGTGCAAGGGGCACTGGCTTGATCCCTGGCCTGGGAAGATTCCACACGCCAAGGAACGGCTGGGCTGATGTGTCCAATTAAGAGCCAGGGCTCTGGAGCACATGCACCCAGAGCCAGTGCTCTGCCACGAGAGAGGCCACTGTGATGGGAGGCCCGCACATGCCAGAGAACAAAGATGGATGAAAAATAAATGATGATTTAGGGACAAAACAAGTTTTTTTTTTTTTTTTTTTTTAAATGTGTTCTGTGTGTGTCTCTCCCTACTTAAGATTTATTTTCAAAGTTCTAAAGTAACGCAACAGAAACAAGTATACTGTCTTTCCAAGAATTCTGAATTTACCTATATGCACAAAGTTTAATTCATTAAAACTATTTACATAATTATTATCAAGATGTATTGATCTTTATTTCATAGTTTTCTTTTTTCTTTTCTTTTTTTTTTGTCTACTTCTATTGGTCTTTTCATTTATTTCCATCTTTGTTCTTTGTCCTGTGTGGGCCTCCCATTGCAGTGACCTCCCTCATTGCAGAGCGCCAGCTCTGGACGCATGCACTCCAGAGTGCTGGCTTGGTAGTTGGAAACAGCGGTCCAGCCACTCCACGGCACGTGGGATCTTCCCAGGCCAGGGATCAAACCAGTGCCCCTTGCACTGCAAAGTGGTATTTCTACCCACTGCACCACCAGGGAAGCCCTATTTCATAGTTAAATTAGTCAGACTAGTAACATGATTAATAGTCATTTCTTCAAAGGCAGTTCTTAAAACTGATGTCCACGTTGTAATTGTGGATTCACACAGGAAACAGTTTTAAGATCATGACACATTATATGCTTTGATACTGTCTTTCCTTTTCACAATTCAGAGAGAGTTATATGATATCTTATTTTGATCTAAGGCAGATAAGTAAAATTACATTCGAGTTTTTAAGGTAAGAAGGACCTACCTTAACATGACTGGTGATCAATATTGCTTCCTCTATTCCTTTAAAGATCAGCAATACCCACAGAATGGACTTAGATAAAGATTTCTAGCTGCTTCCCTGATAGGGAGAGGATGACATCTATGAAGATATTCTTTTTCAACCCCAAATCAAGTTGCTGACAAAAAAGTCTCACTGTATTCCATTATTAAGACCTAAATGTGGGCTTCCTGGTGGTCCAGTGGATAAAGAGTCCACATTGCAGTACAAGGAGCACCGGTTCAATCCCTGGCCCTGGAAGATTCCACATGCTGTGGAGTGGCTGGACCCGTGTGTCCAGTTACGAGCCAGCACTCTGGAGCACATGCACCCAGAGCTGGTGCTCTGCAGCAAGAGAGGCCACTGCAATGGGAGGCCCACACATGCCAAAGAGTAAGATGGGTGAAAATAAATAAAAGAACAATAAAAGAGGTCAAAAAAAGAGAGATAAAGGCCCAAGTGTGAGATAATATATCAATATATCAAACAATATATCTTTAGAGATGGGAGAGAGGGGGTTTCTGAAGTCTTTGGGAAATACTATTTACTGAATACTTCATGATTGGATAATGATTCATCTAAAATTTTACCAGTCTATTCAAGTGAGACACTATTCAAGTGACACCAAGCATAGTAGATTAGGTCACAATGAGCAACAGAGAATGATAATAGGCAACCATCTTTTATAGCAAGGTATATGCAAGTGGAAAAAGAGAAAGTTTTCAACGGTGAGCTTTGTTAAATCCTTGCCATTTGTTTTGTGAGTGACACACACAAGTGTTTTGCACAATGTTATTTATGATATCTTGGTCCTCAGGATCCAAATCTACATGTATTTCAATAATATCACAAACACTGAAAATACATCTATGTAATATTTATATTTTCATTGTTGGAAGTTCTTTCTTTCCTAGAGCCATTTTAATTGACAATGGAATCTAACTGGTTTCAAAAAGAGATGAATTCTGACTGTCCACAAGCCAAAAAGTCTCTCATCAACGCACCAAGGAGTGTCACTGCCACCAGCCTCTAGAAGGTGACCGAAATCACCACAGAAAGCCACTAAAGCCATCTCAGACAAGCCAATTTCCATATACAGAATGGACTTAGATCAAAGTTTCCTATTCCTTTAAAGATCAGCAATACCCACAGAATGGACTTAGATAAAGATTTCTAGCTGCTTCCCTGATAGGGAGAGGATGACATCTATGAAGATATTCTTTTTCAACCCCAAATCAAGTTGCTGACAAAAAAGTCTCACTGTATTCCATTATTAAGACCTAAATGTGGGCTTCCCTGGTGGTCCAGTGGATAAAGAGTCCACATTGCAGTACAAGGAGCACCGGTTCAATCCCTGGCCCTGGAAGATTCCACATGCTGTGGAGTGGCTGGACCCGTGTGTCCAGTTACGAGCCAGCACTCTGGAGCACATGCACCCAGAGCTGGTGCTCTGCAGCAAGAGAGGCCACTGCAATGGGAGGCCCACACATGCCAAAGAGTAAGATGGGTGAAAATAAATAAAAGAACAATAAAAGAGGTCAAAAAAAGAGAGATAAAGGCCCAAGTGTGAGATAATATATCAATATATCAAACAATATATCTTTAGAGATGGGAGAGAGGGGGTTTCTGAAGTCTTTGGGAAATACTATTTACTGAATACTTCATGATTGGATAATGATTCATCTAAAATTTTACCAGTCTATTCAAGTGAGACACTATTCAAGTGACACCAAGCATAGTAGATTAGGTCACAATGAGCAACAGAGAATGATAATAGGCAACCATCTTTTATAGCAAGGTATATGCAAGTGGAAAAAGAGAAAGTTTTCAACGGTGAGCTTTGTTAAATCCTTGCCATTTGTTTTGTGAGTGACACACACAAGTGTTTTGCACAATGTTATTTATGATATCTTGGTCCTCAGGATCCAAATCTACATGTATTTCAATAATATCACAAACACTGAAAATACATCTATGTAATATTTATATTTTCATTGTTGGAAGTTCTTTCTTTCCTAGAGCCATTTTAATTGACAATGGAATCTAACTGGTTTCAAAAAGAGATGAATTCTGACTGTCCACAAGCACTCAAAGAATGAGGTCTCTCATCAACGCACCAAGGAGTGTCACTGCCACCAGCCTCTAGAAGGTGACCGAAATCACCACAGAAAGCCCACACGTAAAGCCATCTCAGACAAGCCAATTTCATGTGTCAGTTACTTTGATGTATACATTTTAACTAATAAGCAATATAATAATGTTACCATACCAAAAGTGGCCAGGACTCAAAAAAAGTGTTTTCTGAACAGTTGTTTAGTTGCTAAGTTGTGTCCAACTCTATCTTATCTTTATCAAAAACATAAACTGCTCTTGGACTGTTGCCTGCCAGGCTCTTCTGTCCATGGGATGTTTCCAGCAAGAATACTGGGGTGGGTTGCCATTTCCTTCTTTAACGGATCTTCCTGACGCAGAGATCAAACCCACACCTCCAGGAAATCTTCGGTCTTCAAATTCTGCTGAGTTTCACCTATAGAATTATTAGTGAAGATTATCACTGTAATAAATTAAAGACGCTCAGAAATTTGTCACTTCCTTAGTCAAGCAGTGGTGGAATTAAAGCTGGCCCTATATCTGCTTAAACCACAGGAGGTGGAGGAAATAACACTGCCTGTTCCTGGCTAAGCCTAAAGAAGGGTGAGCAGCGTCCATGTTCCACATAAGTGTGTAGCTGTCCCACTGCAGAGAATGCTCAGAGACCACCTGTGGGAGGGGTGGCCCGGAACCCCACAGAGAGAGGAACAGTAGCCAAGCAGTCTACCTGGCCTGCCCCAGGCCCACCTGACCACAGCTCCAGGAGACCTGGTGAGACCAGGAAGAGAAGTACCCAGTGGACCTCAGGTAATCAACAGAACCATAAATAAGAGATATTGAAATGGTCCTTTTTTCCATGAGTGACACACACAAGTGTTTTGCACAATGTTATTTATGATATCTTGGTCCTCAGGATCCAAATCTACATGTATTTCAATAATATCACAAACACTGAAAATACATCTATGTAATATTTATATTTTCATTGTTGGAAGTTCTTTCTTTCCTAGAGCCATTTTAATTGACAATGGAATCTAACTGGTTTCAAAAAGAGATGAATTCTGACTGTCCACAAGCACTCAAAGAATGAGGTCTCTCATCAACGCACCAAGGAGTGTCACTGCCACCAGCCTCTAGAAGGTGACCGAAATCACCACAGAAAGCCCACACGTAAAGCCATCTCAGACAAGCCAATTTCATGTGTCAGTTACTTTGATGTATACATTTTAACTAATAAGCAATATAATAATGTTACCATACCAAAAGTGGCCAGGACTCAAAAAAAGTGTTTTCTGAACAGTTGTTTAGTTGCTAAGTTGTGTCCAACTCTATCTTATCTTTATCAAAAACATAAACTGCTCTTGGACTGTTGCCTGCCAGGCTCTTCTGTCCATGGGATGTTTCCAGCAAGAATACTGGGGTGGGTTGCCATTTCCTTCTTTAACGGATCTTCCTGACGCAGAGATCAAACCCACACCTCCAGGAAATCTTCGGTCTTCAAATTCTGCTGAGTTTCACCTATAGAATTATTAGTGAAGATTATCACTGTAATAAATTAAAGACGCTCAGAAATTTGTCACTTCCTTAGTCAAGCAGTGGTGGAATTAAAGCTGGCCCTATATCTGCTTAAACCACAGGAGGTGGAGGAAATAACACTGCCTGTTCCTGGCTAAGCCTAAAGAAGGGTGAGCAGCGTCCATGTTCCACATAAGTGTGTAGCTGTCCCACTGCAGAGAATGCTCAGAGACCACCTGTGGGAGGGGTGGCCCGGAACCCCACAGAGAGAGGAACAGTAGCCAAGCAGTCTACCTGGCCTGCCCCAGGCCCACCTGACCACAGCTCCAGGAGACCTGGTGAGACCAGGAAGAGAAGTACCCAGTGGACCTCAGGTAATCAACAGAACCATAAATAAGAGATATTGAAATGGTCCTACCTAAGTCACTAAGGTTTAAAATGTTTGTTATAATAGCAATTGATAACTGAGAAAAATACAATGTTTCAATATCTCAATGAACACAATTATATTATTTACCTTTAAATGATATATTTCAGTTGACTTACTGAACAAATATTTGATGTATATATTAAATGTATTTAACACACATTTGCACAGACATATACATATATGCATATGCATATACATATCTGTATACACATTGTGTACATATGCATATATGTACGTGTGTGTGTGTGTCTGTGCATGCAGGCATTTAATTCAATAAAGTGCTTTCAGTCTCACAGCAAAGGCAATGATGGAAGAGAAACAATGGTCGCTGGGTAAGAGAAGAAAGAGATGCTGTAATCAGGGCAGTTAGTATGATGTTCCCGGAAGAAAGAGGATCTAGACGGAACCTTGAAAGAGGACAGAAGTTAGACATAGAGATAGAAGATGTGGGGAAGAGATAGAATGGGTAGGAGGGACACGGCTGTGCCATAGCTCTCTATATAACCAGCTGTGTGATAAAAAATCTACCTGCCAAGGGAGGAGTTGCAGGAGATTCCAGCTCAATCCCTGGGTTGGGAAGATCCCCTGGAGAAGGAAATGGCAACCCACTCAATGATTCTTGTCTAGGAAAATCGCTGCAGGACAGAGGAGCCTGGCAAGCTACCATTCACAGGGTTCCAAGTAATTAGGCACAAATGAGCATGCAAGTATATTTTAAGCAAATAGAAATAACTCAATGGAAGTGAAGATCTGGTTGAAACTGAAGTTTCTTCATATGACTAATAATTAATAGCACTTTCAATATTATATAACTTGCTACATAAAATCATAGGTTATAACTGCAGGGTATATATCTCACATCTTTCTATGCATATATTACAACTGGAGCTTCTCAAATGTCTTTGTGAAGTGTTTTCACTAAATATAAAATGTACTGCAGCACTTCACATTTCAGATACCAGCGTTTTTTCAGCTCCAGGAGACCTGGTGAGACCAGGAAGAGAAGTACCCAGTGGACCTCAGGTAATCAACAGAACCATAAATAAGAGATATTGAAATGGTCCTACCTAAGTCACTAAGGTTTAAAATGTTTGTTATAATAGCAATTGATAACTGAGAAAAATACAATGTTTCAATATCTCAATGAACACAATTATATTATTTACCTTTAAATGATATATTTCAGTTGACTTACTGAACAAATATTTGATGTATATATTAAATGTATTTAACACACATTTGCACAGACATATACATATATGCATATGCATATACATATCTGTATACACATTGTGTACATATGCATATATGTACGTGTGTGTGTGTGTCTGTGCATGCAGGCATTTAATTCAATAAAGTGCTTTCAGTCTCACAGCAAAGGCAATGATGGAAGAGAAACAATGGTCGCTGGGTAAGAGAAGAAAGAGATGCTGTAATCAGGGCAGTTAGTATGATGTTCCCGGAAGAAAGAGGATCTAGACGGAACCTTGAAAGAGGACAGAAGTTAGACATAGAGATAGAAGATGTGGGGAAGAGATAGAATGGGTAGGAGGGACACGGCTGTGCCATAGCTCTCTATATAACCAGCTGTGTGATAAAAAATCTACCTGCCAAGGGAGGAGTTGCAGGAGATTCCAGCTCAATCCCTGGGTTGGGAAGATCCCCTGGAGAAGGAAATGGCAACCCACTCAATGATTCTTGTCTAGGAAAATCGCTGCAGGACAGAGGAGCCTGGCAAGCTACCATTCACAGGGTTCCAAGTAATTAGGCACAAATGAGCATGCAAGTATATTTTAAGCAAATAGAAATAACTCAATGGAAGTGAAGATCTGGTTGAAACTGAAGTTTCTTCATATGACTAATAATTAATAGCACTTTCAATATTATATAACTTGCTACATAAAATCATAGGTTATAACTGCAGGGTATATATCTCACATCTTTCTATGCATATATTACAACTGGAGCTTCTCAAATGTCTTTGTGAAGTGTTTTTCACTAAATATAAAATGTACTGCAGCACTTCACATTTCAGATACCAGCGTTTCAGTTTATTTCTTAATGTCAGAAATGAAAGGCATGTCACTGGTAGATAAACTGTGATTATGCAGAAATGTATTTGCTCTCAACATATGTGAGTGATACTAGGAAACTATTCAGGGTATTTTTCCTTTTATAAGATGTGAAAACACTGAATCATGTATATGCTTTTTAGTTAACACTCTACACCTACTTCTGAAGACAAAGGTGATGCAATAGTACACTGCCGTTCAAGAGAAATGATTGATCTAATATAACGTTGATAGTATACACATGTTGATGGTAATTATTTCACATACAGAGAGAGAAATAATTCCCATCACTTCCCAAATCCACATTCAATAACTGTAGGTTGATAGACTGGAATACCAAGGTGGGACTATTTATACCACAGAGATTGGTGAATGTTTCAAACTGGGTTTTTTGTTTTTGTGAGAGCAGGTAATTACCTAATAGAATTGAAGGTAAAGTTCGGTCCATTGTATGTAACTAGACATATTAAAGATTTGCTTAAAGTCAAGCCTTTCCACAATTACTTTATGCAATTACTTTATTTTGCTGTGACCCAATTTCGTCTCTAACATAGACTGCCTGAAAACCGTGTCCCTACTGAGATCTGGTCCTAAGATAGTTACTTCTCATTTCTGCTCTGTCTCCTTAGCTCTGAAAGCTTCAGTATGGACTGATCAGTTGCTGTCACTTCTTCAGAAAGCAATGGCACTGTAGCAGCTAGGTCTTGACCAATCATCAGACCTTCACTGATGCATCTTCCTTAGCAGAGCAGGTACCAGTGAAAAACTATCCTCCATACATTTCCCCTGGGAAGCCTTCTTTGACCTGTTAACCTGGAAAACCCAGTAGCAACTCATGGTCCTTTCATACTTTGTATTTTTCCCACAATTATCATATTGTACTCACTTACTTGAATTCTTTACCCTGTATTATACAGCATTTTTCCCCCTGTTCAACTCATACCTCAAGATGGTTATGCTGATGTGCTGCACCCTCTACTAAGCTACAGGCAAGGAGGTTCTTTTTCAATTCCTCCAGTCTCTTCTGCCCCAGGATGTTACTGCAGCCAGTTCCTTTGTCTACACGTTCTACACCACTTTCTTCAGCTTCAGCTTCTCAATCCTCTGGCTTTAAATTTAAAATGTTCCTGCTGCAGAAAATCTTCCATGACTGCCCAGATCAGTCAGTTCTCCTTGCTACTGTACATACCATCCAGTCAAACACTGTTTTCCTTCTGCAGCTTATGCTTCAGTGATAGGTGATCAATTAGTTGTGTGATTATCTGTGTACTATGGGAAGCTTGTATAAAACACTGAATCATGTATATGCTTTTTAGTTAACACTCTACACCTACTTCTGAAGACAAAGGTGATGCAATAGTACACTGCCGTTCAAGAGAAATGATTGATCTAATATAACGTTGATAGTATACACATGTTGATGGTAATTATTTCACATACAGAGAGAGAAATAATTCCCATCACTTCCCAAATCCACATTCAATAACTGTAGGTTGATAGACTGGAATACCAAGGTGGGACTATTTATACCACAGAGATTGGTGAATGTTTCAAACTGGGTTTTTTGTTTTTGTGAGAGCAGGTAATTACCTAATAGAATTGAAGGTAAAGTTCGGTCCATTGTATGTAACTAGACATATTAAAGATTTGCTTAAAGTCAAGCCTTTCCACAATTACTTTATGCAATTACTTTATTTTGCTGTGACCCAATTTCGTCTCTAACATAGACTGCCTGAAAACCGTGTCCCTACTGAGATCTGGTCCTAAGATAGTTACTTCTCATTTCTGCTCTGTCTCCTTAGCTCTGAAAGCTTCAGTATGGACTGATCAGTTGCTGTCACTTCTTCAGAAAGCAATGGCACTGTAGCAGCTAGGTCTTGACCAATCATCAGACCTTCACTGATGCATCTTCCTTAGCAGAGCAGGTACCAGTGAAAAACTATCCTCCATACATTTCCCCTGGGAAGCCTTCTTTGACCTGTTAACCTGGAAAGCCCAGTAGCAACTCATGGTCCTTTCATACTTTGTATTTTTCCCACAATTATCATATTGTACTCACTTACTTGAATTCTTTACCCTGTATTATACAGCATTTTTCCCCCTGTTCAACTCATACCTCAAGATGGTTATGCTGATGTGCTGCACCCTCTACTAAGCTACAGGCAAGGAGGTTCTTTTTCAATTCCTCCAGTCTCTTCTGCCTCAGGATGTTACTGCAGCCAGTTCCTTTGTCTACACGTTCTACACCACTTTCTTCAGCTTCAGCTTCTCAATCCTCTGGCTTTAAATTTAAAATGTTCCTGCTGCAGAAAATCTTCCATGACTGCCCAGATCAGTCAGTTCTCCTTGCTACTGTACATACCATCCAGTCAAACACTGTTTTCCTTCTGCAGCTTATGCTTCAGTGATAGGTGATCAATTAGTTGTGTGATTATCTGTGTACTATGGGAAGCTTGTATAAGAAGTCACCTTTACTTCTTTCTGCTCTTAAATAATGAATGACATAAACAGTATGTCAGGGCAAGACAAATGAGTTTGACATGATGGCAACACAGTGAATTTCTGATTCATAAATGAAGAAAGAGTCATCACTAAAATCCACAAAAGGGAGTTCAGCCAGTAGGGTCATTTTCAATTCAAATAGCTTTCAGTGAATGGATACATGCATTTAAAATGTTAGTGGCAATATCAATACTGTGAAAGGTACTGTCTACAGAACCACCATGTATCAGGTCTATTGAGATGTACCCATCACTCAGTCTCACTTGAACAAACCTAAGTTTATTATATAATGCACATAGTTTTATATACTTACTATATAACATACTTTTATATACTTACTATATAACACATATGCTTTTTCTTCTCCACCCTCAGGACTGGGCCAATGAAAACACTTACAGTTAAAAAAAAGTCTGTTTACAAAAACCTAGTTACTAATTATTTTCTGGAATCACAAGCCAAATCACATACACAGTGATAAAACCCAATTCATACAGTGTAAACTACACTATGCGAAGCTTTGCTAAGTATTGACTGCAAGATCAGCAAGGGGAGGCACATCTCTGTCAATGTCATCTATTTTGGTTCCTCCAATGCCTAAAACTATGCCTGGCTGAAAAAAAAAAAAGAAAAAAAAACACAAAAAAAGAAAAAAAAAAAAAAACATCCTGGAGTTGGTTGTATGAACAATGTGGAAGAAGAAAAAAGAATACCATCTGGAATATGCTTATCAAAACATGTTCTTCAGTAACTGAAGAACATCAGGAGCTTTCCAATAATTAAAATCTAATAATTAGTTCTTGACAAATATCTATCTTTCACAGAATTAACTGTAAGGATATCAAGTGTTTATTTTTATATAAAATTGCTGAAAGTAATTTAGTAATATTTCAATCCAATACCAAATATGTTTTTCTTGGAGAAAAAAAAATGTGAAATTTTGTCAGGTTAATTGATTCTTCTGTGGTAGCCAAGTAGGAAGCAAGTTTGCCTGCAGTACAATGAAGAATACTCCCACCTCTGGGACTTTTTAAGACAGAGGGCAGGAAAAATGCACTATGACAGGTAGTCTAGGCTAGATAAATTAAATAGAAAAGGATTTTCCATTTCAATGTACCCTACATGTATGCAGACTCAGTAGCTTAGTCCTGTCTGACTCTTTGGGACCCTATGGACTGTAGCCCTCCAGGCTTCTCTTTCCATGGGATTCTCCAGGCAAGAATACTGAAGCAGGTAGGCATGTCCTTCTCCAGGGGATCCGCCTGACTCAGGCATTGAACCCAGGTACTCTGCATCTCCTACTTTGGTGGGTGGAATCTTTACCACTGCATCACCTGGGAAGCCCTCAGTGCACCTTATTTTGTATTTATACTTATATGTATTTATTTTTTATTGTTTTGTATTTATGAACTAGGAAGAAATGCAGACTTCCCTGGCAGTCCAGTGGTTAAGAATCTGCCTGACAGTGCAGGGGACTTGGATTTGATCCCTGGTCCCAGAAGACTATATCCAGCCGTGCGTCACAGCTCCTGAGCCTGCATGCCAAGAGCCTAAGTTTTGTAACAAAAACCTAGTTACTAATTATTTTCTGGAATCACAAGCCAAATCACATACACAGTGATAAAACCCAATTCATACAGTGTAAACTACACTATGCGAAGCTTTGCTAAGTATTGACTGCAAGATCAGCAAGGGGAGGCACATCTCTGTCAATGTCATCTATTTTGGTTCCTCCAATGCCTAAAACTATGCCTGGCTGAAAAAAAAAAAAAAAAAACACAAAAAAAAAAAAAAAACATCCTGGAGTTGGTTGTATGAACAATGTGGAAGAAGAAAAAAGAATACCATCTGGAATATGCTTATCAAAACATGTTCTTCAGTAACTGAAGAACATCAGGAGCTTTCCAATAATTAAAATCTAATAATTAGTTCTTGACAAATATCTATCTTTCACAGAATTAACTGTAAGGATATCAAGTGTTTATTTTTATATAAAATTGCTGAAAGTAATTTAGTAATATTTCAATCCAATACCAAATATGTTTTCTTGGAGAAAAAAAAATGTGAAATTTTGTCAGGTTAATTGATTCTTCTGTGGTAGCCAAGTAGGAAGCAAGTTTGCCTGCAGTACAATGAAGAATACTCCCACCTCTGGGACTTTTTAAGACAGAGGGCAGGAAAAATGCACTATGACAGGTAGTCTAGGCTAGATAAATTAAATAGAAAAGGATTTTCCATTTCAATGTACCCTACATGTATGCAGACTCAGTAGCTTAGTCCTGTCTGACTCTTTGGGACCCTATGGACTGTAGCCCTCCAGGCTTCTCTTTCCATGGGATTCTCCAGGCAAGAATACTGAAGCAGGTAGGCATGTCCTTCTCCAGGGGATCCGCCTGACTCAGGCATTGAACCCAGGTACTCTGCATCTCCTACTTTGGTGGGTGGAATCTTTACCACTGCATCACCTGGGAAGCCCTCAGTGCACCTTATTTTGTATTTATACTTATATGTATTTATTTTTTATTGTTTTGTATTTATGAACTAGGAAGAAATGCAGACTTCCCTGGCAGTCCAGTGGTTAAGAATCTGCCTGACAGTGCAGGGGACTTGGATTTGATCCCTGGTCCCAGAAGACTATATCCAGCCGTGCGTCACAGCTCCTGAGCCTGCATGCCAAGAGCCTAAGTTTTGTAACAAGAGAAGCCACCCAATGAGAAGCCCACACATCCATGGCAAAGAAGAGGAGAACCTGCTCACAGAAACTAGAGAAAATCCATTGCAACCAAGACCTAGCACCACTATATATATATATACACACACACACACACATACTACATACTATATATATATATATATATATATATATATATATATATATATATATGTATATATATGTATATTTTAAATACTAGGAAGAAATTAAAACTTTTCATATTATTGACTAGTCAAAGAAAAATGAACATCTACCAACTGATTGCAGTCTTATACAATTTTAAGGGAAAGACAAGCATTACAACATATTACAACAAAGACAAGTTAAACAGCAGAGTAAAGAAACAGTTTCTTTTTCATAAAGCCTACTTAAAAATGTTTAATACACCCAGGAGAAAAGAATTCAATGCCATCTCAACCTTGAATGTCTTTTAACTAACTTTAAGAGAAAATAGAGTTTATTTTTTGTCTTTTAAGTTCCTGCATTTAAGATAGTCATTTTTAGTGTATGATGCATACAAATAGTTACACTTACTTTGAATAAAGACAAAAAGCCTGAGAAAGTTTTAAGAAACAGGATATGCATTGTGGTATCCACTCCTATCCCTTAGGATAAAGGCTTCACAGGGGGACGAGCACATTCCTGACTGACACACTCCTGTTCTTTGACCTTACTCATATTTGCCATCAAAAGGCTGTCAACCTGCTGAAGGTCCTGGAAGTGTCAACACAAAAACCATTTCCAAAGGACCCGCTGAGTACAACTATTGAAAGACATTTGTGGAAAATAGCAAAACTTCCCAAAGCAGCAGCCAACCTGTATGTGCCTTTAAGAACAGTTTTAAATGTCAACGTTCTGACTAGCAAACTATCCACAGGTTAATGAGCAGGCACATACAAATAACAGGGGACTTGGGGGATTTTGATCCCTGGTCCCAGAAGACTATATCCCAGCCGTGGTTAAGAATCTGCCTGACAGTGCAGGGGACTTGGATTTGATCCCTGGTCCCAGAAGACTATATCCAGCCGTGCGTCACAGCTCCTGAGCCTGCATGCCAAGAGCCTAAGTTTTGTAACAAGAGAAGCCACCCAATGAGAAGCCCACACATCCATGGCAAAGAAGAGGAGAACCTGCTCACAGAAACTAGAGAAAATCCATTGCAACCAAGACCTAGCACCACTATATATATATATACACACACACACACACACACATACTACATACTATATATATATATATATATATATATATATATATATATATATATATATATATATATGTATATTTTAAATACTAGGAAGAAATTAAAACTTTTCATATTATTGACTAGTCAAAGAAAAATGAACATCTACCAACTGATTGCAGTCTTATACAATTTTAAGGGAAAGACAAGCATTACAACATATTACAACAAAGACAAGTTAAACAGCAGAGTAAAGAAACAGTTTCTTTTTCATAAAGCCTACTTAAAAATGTTTAATACACCCAGGAGAAAAGAATTCAATGCCATCTCAACCTTGAATGTCTTTTAACTAACTTTAAGAGAAAATAGAGTTTATTTTTTGTCTTTTAAGTTCCTGCATTTAAGATAGTCATTTTTAGTGTATGATGCATACAAATAGTTACACTTACTTTGAATAAAGACAAAAAGCCTGAGAAAGTTTTAAGAAACAGGATATGCATTGTGGTATCCACTCCTATCCCTTAGGATAAAGGCTTCACAGGGGGACGAGCACATTCCTGACTGACACACTCCTGTTCTTTGACCTTACTCATATTTGCCATCAAAAGGCTGTCAACCTGCTGAAGGTCCTGGAAGTGTCAACACAAAAACCATTTCCAAAGGACCCGCTGAGTACAACTATTGAAAGACATTTGTGGAAAATAGCAAAACTTCCCAAAGCAGCAGCCAACCTGTATGTGCCTTTAAGAACAGTTTTAAATGTCAACGTTCTGACTAGCAAACTATCCACAGGTTAATGAGCAGGCACATACAAATAACCACAGCAAGTCAAGACGTTCAGGAGTATACTTCAAACCCTACAGTCGCAAAGAAACTCTCATCTGCTTGCTTAAACAAACTTGCTTTAAATTGGAGAGGAAGGGCTTCCTTGGTGGCCCAGTGGGTAAGGACACTTCCTTGCAGTGCAAGGGGTGTCAGTTCAATCCCTGGCCTGGGAAGATTCCACCTGCCATGGAGTGGCTGGACCCATGTGTCCAACTACCGAGCTGGAGCTCTGGAGCGCATGCGCCCAGAGCTGGTACTCTGTGACAACAGAGGCCACTGCGATGGGCGGCCCACACGGGCCAAAGAACAAATATGGATGAAAATAGATAAATGCAAGACCAATAGAAGTGGCAGTTTGCCCCCCTCCTTCCCTCTGCAACCCGTTCCCCCCATTCCACCACCCCCCGCCCCCCAAATTAAAGAAAAATTGGAGAGGAAAAGCTGGTTAAATAAAATGAATTCGTTTTAGGACTACTTTTCAAACCATGAGAAACTTGTCCTGACAGTGCAAGCAGCCTCTGGAGTCCACATTCCAAGCAGCTGGGGGGAGGCATCGGGGCAAGGACCACCCTGTCCCTGTTGACCCCCTCTGGCTGCCGGCATCTTTGGGATCCTGTTTCCCGGGTCCTAGGCCTTCGTGGCACCTCCAGGTGGCTCTACTGCCCTGGCAGTGCTCAGGCATGAAATGCTGCCAGGAGCCTAGCCAGGATGACAATGAACAGATGGCTCTTCCCCCTGAGTGCCCAGGTCCCTGCCGAAGTGGACCTTGAATACTTCATGAGTGCTGGAGCGTGGAGAGTCTGTGGGCTGAGCACAGTGGGTGCAGGGAGACTTGTGTGCTCCCCCTGAGGAGGCTTGGCGGTCCTGGACCCATCTGGAGGCACCACCGCTGACCTCAAGCAACCTTCCTACTCCCTGCACACACCCTCTCAGAAAAGGGAGGAGGCTGGAGGGGAGGGGGCTGATTGGAAGCGCCTCCACCTGCTGAGAGTCCCTGAAGCAGTTTCAGGAGGGTAGCTGCTCAAAACACCCCCAAATTAGGAAGCAAACACAGGATCATGTACTCCCCACTCCTAATACCATAGGTGGGAAGAGACCCATTATTCACTACATAAAATAAACAAATAAGCAAAGTAACATGACTACCACTTGACCTGATGGTGAATTAGTACAGATCACCTTTCTCTGTTGAATTCTGGTGACCTCTAAATACTCCTCAGGGTCACATGTTCCTTACTCTATAAACCACAGAGAGACTCAGAACTCCACAAAGAAGAGGCTGAACTGTTGTTTCTAATCCTCAGGATCTAGTAGTGTGCCTAAGTATGGAAGGCACAGGACTGCAGAAGGTCTGGTTGCATGAGAGGAATGAACTGATACAGGGAGGGAAGCTAAGCGTTTTCCTCTATTCAGCAACTTTCTAATTGACCATTTCTCCCAGGCTCAAGCAGGCAAGGGCACACCAGAAACTGAAATAATACTTTTTGTTATTTTATTCTCAACATTGGTATCAAATTGAGGAGCTTAGCCATCTCTCCTACCCCTCACCTCATTTTTGTTCTAGTAGCACAAAGCACAGAAGAGCCAGTCATGCTTTCCTCCTTCCATTCACTGCAGATGATCCAAACTCCTGCCTTGACAGCAGGCAACATGGCATAGACTTGTCACTGATGTTATTATAGTCACCTAATGATGGATATCATTTCAAAGTTAAGATTGTGGCATAAATCAAGTCCTCTCTATATATTCAAAGCTATGGTTTTTCCAATAGTCAGGTACAGATGTGAAAGTTGAACCATAAAGAAGGCTGAGCAATGAAGAATTGATGCTTTTGAACTGTCATGCTAGAGAAGACCCTTAAGAGAAGAAAAGGGGATCAAACTAGTCAGTCCTAAAGAAAATCAACCCTGAATATTCATGAGAAGGACTGATACTGAAGCCAATGCTCCAATACTCTGGCCACCTGAAGCAGAGAGCCAGCTTGCTGCAGAAGATTGAGGGCGGGAGGAAAAGGGGGTGACAGAGAATGAGATGGTTGGATGGCATCACTGCCTCAATGGACAAGTTTGAGCAAACTCTGGGAGATAGTTAAGGACAGGTAAGCTTAGTGTGCTGCAGTCCATGGGTGGCAAAGGGTAGAACATGACTAAGCAACAACAATTAGAGACAGAAAGGGAGCCATCTTTATCAATAGATTACATTCATATGGAATGGACAAGAGTATATATTCACACTCTACACTTATGTTAACTCTTTCACCTTTTAAAAATTATCTTGTCACATGTTATAGTAGAATCTGAAAAAGTTCAAATCAGTTGGACATCCAGTAGCATGGCACAGTGGTCCATGTAACCAAATTGGGTCTTCAAGAAGTCACTAGTGTCTTGGAGATACTAAAACACAGACTCTAAAAGACAGTACATAAATCTCACAAGGAGACCTATCAAAAACATCCAGAGGCTCTTTGGTCTAGGACATACTAGGATGGCCCTTCTAAAACAAAGGATGAAGCAATCCATCTTGCACCTCCTAGAGCTAATAAGGAAGTTCAGTGCCTGGTATGCTTTTCTGAAATCTTAAAACAGCTTTTTCCATGCTTGGGAATGCTGCTTTAACCTGTATGCTAGTTGACATTAAAGACCACTAGCTGTGTGGAGAAAAGAACAAGAAGAGTCTGAAGTAGGTCTGGACTGCAGTGCAGGCAGGCTTGCTGTTTAATCAGGGTGAATCCTGTGGAATTAGAGCTATCCTTGGTGGGAAGAGATGCCAGGAGTTATGTAAGCCCCAGGCTGTGGGTATTAATGGCAAAGTTTATTCAGAACAAAGATGATTCAGATCTTTTTTCCTAATGTGAAACTCAGACAATTATGTAAGTCATAAATAAATTTTAAAGTACAAGGTACAGATGTGAAAGTTGAACCATAAAGAAGGCTGAGCAAGGAAGAATTGATGCTTTTGAACTGTCATGCTAGAGAAGACCCTTAAGAGAAGAAAAGGGGATCAAACTAGTCAGTCCTAAAGAAAATCAACCCTGAATATTCATGAGAAGGACTGATACTGAAGCCAATGCTCCAATACTCTGGCCACCTGAAGCAGAGAGCCAGCTTGCTGCAGAAGATTGAGGGCGGGAGGAAAAGGGGGTGACAGAGAATGAGATGGTTGGATGGCATCACTGCCTCAATGGACAAGTTTGAGCAAACTCTGGGAGATAGTTAAGGACAGGTAAGCTTAGTGTGCTGCAGTCCATGGGTGGCAAAGGGTAGAACATGACTAAGCAACAACAATTAGAGACAGAAAGGGAGCCATCTTTATCAATAGATTACATTCATATGGAATGGACAAGAGTATATATTCACACTCTACACTTATGTTAACTCTTTCACCTTTTAAAAATTATCTTGTCACATGTTATAGTAGAATCTGAAAAAGTTCAAATCAGTTGGACATCCAGTAGCATGGCACAGTGGTCCATGTAACCAAATTGGGTCTTCAAGAAGTCACTAGTGTCTTGGAGATACTAAAACACAGACTCTAAAAGACAGTACATAAATCTCACAAGGAGACCTATCAAAAACATCCAGAGGCTCTTTGGTCTAGGACATACTAGGATGGCCCTTCTAAAACAAAGGATGAAGCAATCCATCTTGCACCTCCTAGAGCTAATAAGGAAGTTCAGTGCCTGGTATGCTTTTCTGAAATCTTAAAACAGCTTTTTCCATGCTTGGGAATGCTGCTTTAACCTGTATGCTAGTTGACATTAAAGACCACTAGCTGTGTGGAGAAAAGAACAAGAAGAGTCTGAAGTAGGTCTGGACTGCAGTGCAGGCAGGCTTGCTGTTTAATCAGGGTGAATCCTGTGGAATTAGAGCTATCCTTGGTGGGAAGAGATGCCAGGAGTTATGTAAGCCCCAGGCTGTGGGTATTAATGGCAAAGTTTATTCAGAACAAAGATGATTCAGATCTTTTTTCCTAATGTGAAACTCAGACAATTATGTAAGTCTTTTTCTTTGCATAAAAGCCATGATTTTCATTAATATTTTAAGTGTATGATAAAAATTATGGTAACACAAATTTCTACTTTCTTAATCTATTTAAAGGTTGAAAATTTGTAAAATTATACTGTGAGCGGTATCTTATTAAAATTCATAGAAAATCTAAATGGTATCCATTCTGCCCAAGTTCATTCACCCCTCAGCTCCTGCCCTGTCCCTTGGTTTAAAGCAGACTTCTGCAATCACTGTTCTCTTTCTAGTCACAATGTGTGCTGTTGGTATCAGTGATTCTCAAACTTTGCTCCATATCAAAATCACTTAAGGAGATTTTCAACAACTTGCTGTTAAGGTCACAAATCATACTAAGTTAATTAAAACCTCTCCAGTGGAGTTTAGATATCAGTGTTTGTTCGTAAACTCTTCTGGTGACTCCAGTTAGAAGTCAAGTCTGATAATCAGTGGCACACACTTTTTAAAATGCATTACACATTTGCTACTTCCTTATATTCTTGATATCCCCCACAAAAAGAATTTCCCTGAGTAAATGGACTTCCCTGTTCTATTATTCATTCACTCAACTGCATATGTACAAATTTGTTATGTGTTTTGTTAGATAACTGATGAAATCAGGCTTTTTAATATCTTAAACTTCATTAATATTTTGAGGCATTTGGATCTACCAAACATAGTAGATATTTTATTATCTAAATATCAAATAATTCTAGAATACCTGAAAATTCTAAAGCTTCTCTTGAATAGAATTCTAATCCTGAAAATTCTAAGGAAGTTCAGTGGCCTGGTATGTTTTTGGGGAATGCTGCTTTAACCTGTATGCTAGTTGACATTAAAGACCACTAGCTGTGTGGAGAAAAGAACAAGAAGAGTCTGAAGTAGGTCTGGACTGCAGTGCAGGCAGGCTTGCTGTTTAATCAGGGTGAATCCTGTGGAATTAGAGCTATCCTTGGTGGGAAGAGATGCCAGGAGTTATGTAAGCCCCAGGCTGTGGGTATTAATGGCAAAGTTTATTCAGAACAAAGATGATTCAGATCTTTTTTCCTAATGTGAAACTCAGACAATTATGTAAGTCTTTTTCTTTGCATAAAAGCCATGATTTTCATTAATATTTTAAGTGTATGATAAAAATTATGGTAACACAAATTTCTACTTTCTTAATCTATTTAAAGGTTGAAAATTTGTAAAATTATACTGTGAGCGGTATCTTATTAAAATTCATAGAAAATCTAAATGGTATCCATTCTGCCCAAGTTCATTCACCCCTCAGCTCCTGCCCTGTCCCTTGGTTTAAAGCAGACTTCTGCAATCACTGTTCTCTTTCTAGTCACAATGTGTGCTGTTGGTATCAGTGATTCTCAAACTTTGCTCCATATCAAAATCACTTAAGGAGATTTTCAACAACTTGCTGTTAAGGTCACAAATCATACTAAGTTAATTAAAACCTCTCCAGTGGAGTTTAGATATCAGTGTTTGTTCGTAAACTCTTCTGGTGACTCCAGTTAGAAGTCAAGTCTGATAATCAGTGGCACACACTTTTTAAAATGCATTACACATTTGCTACTTCCTTATATTCTTGATATCCCCCACAAAAAGAATTTCCCTGAGTAAATGGACTTCCCTGTTCTATTATTCATTCACTCAACTGCATATGTACAAATTTGTTATGTGTTTTGTTAGATAACTGATGAAATCAGGCTTTTTAATATCTTAAACTTCATTAATATTTTGAGGCATTTGGATCTACCAAACATAGTAGATATTTTATTATCTAAATATCAAATAATTCTAGAATACCTGAAAATTCTAAAGCTTCTCTTGAATAGAATCTCCTAAATCTTTATATTCTTAATAAGGACAAAGTAATTCTATGTATGAAGAATCCCACTAGTACTACAAAAATTTATTCTCTAAAAGCAGAAATCACAAAAAAGTGGAAATTTAGCCACCTTCTTATATCCCAAATGACATTAGCATTGAAGACAGTTATTCACATGGAGACTTTTGTCTGCTTAACTAATTTAACAAATGTCTATTCTCAGAAGTGGGATTTCATAAGGTTGGCCCCTGTGATTTCTTACAGTTATCACTGATACCTTGCATGCATGATAAGTTGCTTCTGCCATGTGACCCCATGGACCATAGCCCGACAGAATCCTCTGTTCATGGGATTCTTCAGGCAAGAGTACTGGAGTGGGTTGTCGTGTCTTCCTCAATTTAAGTTTAGAACATTTCTAGTTTCTCTATTTAAATTATAGGTAATATATTTCTTAACTGTATTTAAACCAGTCTTTTAGGCACTTATTCCACTTTTTTTGACTTCCCAGCAGATCCTTTTTCAAATATAAAAAGAATCTATTTGGAGAGTTAAATTTTTCTTTTTAAATATAGATGGGCATGTCCCCTCATTTTTCTAAGCGAAAGATCTCTTTTTTGCTTGGCAAGAGGGAGTTTATTTTCCGCAGGAAAGTTGGACATTGGACTCTTGTCTTCCTGGCTTTTAAAATTTTTTACCAGGGCCAAAATACTGGTGGGATTCATGACTTGGCTGAGGGGAGAGCAGGGAGAATCCTATCCTGCAAATGGAAGAGAAAAGGTAAACAGATAGGAGTGCCCAATAGAGGGAAGATAAAGAAACTAGCAGATGGCCCATCACTGGAAATGCTGTCAAGATAGGTATGAAAATCTCAAAAAAACAATGACTTGATTTCTAGCACACCTGGGGAGGAGAGATTATGGCTTTTATGTTTCTAGCACAAGCACAGATTCTTCTCTACAATTGTGCAAGGAAGTAATAGTCAGCAGCATTGAAGACACATTAGTCTTGAACCACATTTAATCTGAATACAGTAATTTGACATTTTTGCACATCCAAGAATAGAGAAAAAGTGTATCCACCGTTACAGATACCATCTATCCTTCAAGACTGAGTTTAAAATATGTCTTTAGGAGTTGTTTTAAATGCTGTGATTTAATTTTTTTTTCTGTATATTGATTTCTTTCGATGACTATAGCTTTTCCTCACTTTTTAATATTTAGAAAATATTTTTAAATCATTTTTTGTTAGAGGATGGTGAACCTGAAAATAGTGTTCATGATTTCAACCAACTCATTATAAGTTCCCTATATCTTTTGCCATTTGCTAAATAACATTTGTAATTCTTTTTTTATCTTTGTAAATTAGCTTTTTTAAAAAAATATATGAGGCATGTTTACAATAAGTATGAAATACATTACCTACAATCTGATAAAGAAACAAATGCTCTGACAGTCAGCTGATTTTCTTATGGGAGTATTCTACCTTGCTTGGTTAAGTTTCCTTGATTGAACATGTTGAATCACATTAGAATTGAAAATACTTCAAAAAAGAAAATATTAACTCCCATTAAACTTTATAGTCATTTTTAAAATGCAAAACTCTATTTCACTTATATATTTTAAATGTAAGTCAAGTTTTGCATGCTGTATTGATTGCCATGATATAGCAATCTTCCTTAATCCCCACTCCTGGATGTCCAATCTATATAGCTGGGCCCTTTAAACCTCTGCATCCAGGCTGAGCACTGCCTGCGGTTCTAAGATAAGTTATGCTCTCCATTCAGGACACAGACCTCCTTTACTGCAGGTTGGTTTCAGCCCAAGACAGATAATTAGATTTTTGTCCTATTCCTAACAACAGTCATTCCCTTGAGGACACTAATCACTTCTACCTGGTCCTTTAGTCTCCTTGCTATCCATATACTGGATGTTTCATATATAATATTTCATTTAATATAGAAAAGATAATTGAATGGTTTTAGAACAAATTATTTTTAAAATAACAGTAAAATTTGTCCTTTTGTACAAGAAGAGGGCATCAGAGGATTAAGTGGCTGGATGGCATCACTGATGCAATGGACATGAACTTGGGCAAATTCCAGGAGATGACTGGGGACAGGGGGGCCAGGCAGGTCCATGAGGTTGCAAAGAGTCACTCCTGACTGGGTAACTAAACAACAACAACAACAGTGCCATTATTTGGTTCAAAAGAGTGAACATTTGTAGAATTATCACAACTTTTTCCTTGGTAAAGATTATAAAAGCAACGGGGGATAAATACATACCATACAGTGACTATCTGATTGTTTTGAACAATATCCATTCCACCTTTCAAATAGAATCCTGATCTTAACCTTTCTCAAGCCGAGTCATATGTTAAGCTTTCAGAGAGTATTAACCATTCATAAAATAATAGCCCAAAACAGCTACTTCCATTAAGTGTGATTCACTGTGATAATTTCTTTTTATTCTATTCTAGAATATTGCTTTTAAATAGTCTAAAAAATTGATGCATCAACCTTATGACCCACTAATAAGACATGCGTATAGTCTGAAAAATGTTCTTCAAGTAGGTAGGATCAGCTCCCATGAATGATTGTCATTCTGGCAGTAGTGTTGAATTCAGGGATAAGCATATACCACAGCTACTTCAGGAGATGAAAGGAAACTTATACAGGTGTATCAGATGGTCAGCAATGCAGAAAATTTGGGTTTTATCCCTGGGTCAGGAAAATGCCCTGGAGAAGGGCATGGCAATCCACTTCAACATTCTTGTCTGGAGAATCAATGAACAGAAGATCTGGGTTGGCTACAGTTCCCATAGGATCACAAAGAGTTGGTCAAGACTGAGTGACAAATGCTTCCATTTAACACAGAAACTGGAGACTTTATCTGTGTGAAACTTGAGTAAAACTTTTATTATAGACAAAGAGTGGAGACATATAAAGACACTTGGCCTCTGGTGACGTTATTTGTGGCAGTGTATGAAGCTTTGACCAGTGTGTCCTTTTGGCAAAACTCTGTTGGCCTTTGCTCTGCTTCATTTTGTACTCTGAGGCCAAACTTGCCTGTTACTCCAGGTATCTCTTAACTTCCTACTTTTGCATTCCAGTCCTTTATGATGAAAATGACATCATTTCTGGTGTTAGTTCTATAATGTTTTTCAGATCTTCATAGAACTGTTCAACTTCAGCTTCTTCTGCATTAGTAATTGGGGCACGGATTAGATTACTGTGATGTTAAATGGTTTGCCTTGGAAATGAACCAAGATAATTCTTTCATTTTTGAGATTGCAACCAAGTACTGCATTTCAGATCTTTAGTTTACTATAAGGACTCCTCCGTTTCTTGTAAGGGATTCTTGTTCACCATAGTAGATACATAGTCATCTAAATTAAATTTGTCCATTCTTGTCCCTTTCAGTTTACTGCTTCCTAAAATGTTGATGTTCACTCTTGCCATCTCCTGTTTGACAACTACCAATTTACCTTGATTCATGGACCTAACTTTCCAGGTTCCTATTCAATACTGTTCTTTATAATGTAGGACTTTAATTTCACTAGCAGACAGATTCACAACTTGGCATCGTTTTTACTTGTTCAGTCTCTTGACTCTTTCTGGAGATTTCATCTAGCTTAGAAAATAGCCCAAAACAGCTACTTCCATTAAGTGTGATTCACTGTGATATTTCTTTTTTTTTCAGATTGCGTCTAAAAATTGATGCATCAACCTTATGACCCACTAATAAGACATGTATAGTCTGAAAAATGTTCTTCAAGTAGGTAGGATCAGCTCCCATGAATGATTGTCATTCTGGCAGTAGTGTTGAATTCAGGGATAAGCATATACCACAGCTACTTCAGGAGATGAAAGGAAACTTATACAGGTGTATCAGATGGTCAGCAATGCAGAAAATTTGGGTTTTATCCCTGGGTCAGGAAAATGCCCTGGAGAAGGGCATGGCAATCCACTTCAACATTCTTGTCTGGAGAATCAATGAACAGAAGATCTGGGTTGGCTACAGTTCCCATAGGATCACAAAGAGTTGGTCAAGACTGAGTGACAAATGCTTCCATTTAACACAGAAACTGGAGACTTTATCTGTGTGAAACTTGAGTAAAACTTTTATTATAGACAAAGAGTGGAGACATATAAAGACACTTGGCCTCTGGTGACGTTATTTGTGGCAGTGTATGAAGCTTTGACCAGTGTGTCCTTTTGGCAAAACTCTGTTGGCCTTTGCTCTGCTTCATTTTGTACTCTGAGGCCAAACTTGCCTGTTACTCCAGGTATCTCTTAACTTCCTACTTTTGCATTCCAGTCCTTTATGATGAAAATGACATCATTTCTGGTGTTAGTTCTATAATGTTTTTCAGATCTTCATAGAACTGTTCAACTTCAGCTTCTTCTGCATTAGTAATTGGGGCACGGATTAGATTACTGTGATGTTAAATGGTTTGCCTTGGAAATGAACCAAGATAATTCTTTCATTTTTGAGATTGCAACCAAGTACTGCATTTCAGATCTTTAGTTTACTATAAGGACTCCTCCGTTTCTTGTAAGGGATTCTTGTTCACCATAGTAGATACATAGTCATCTAAATTAAATTTGTCCATTCTTGTCCCTTTCAGTTTACTGCTTCCTAAAATGTTGATGTTCACTCTTGCCATCTCCTGTTTGACAACTACCAATTTACCTTGATTCATGGACCTAACTTTCCAGGTTCCTATTCAATACTGTTCTTTATAATGTAGGACTTTAATTTCACTAGCAGACAGATTCACAACTTGGCATCGTTTTTACTTGTTCAGTCTCTTGACTCTTTCTGGAGTTATTTCTCTACTCTTCTCTAGCAGCATATTAGACACCTATCAACCTAGGGGGTTAATTTTTCAGTGTCATATCTCTGTCTTTTCATACTGCACATGGGGTTCTCAAGGCAAGAATGTTAACATGGCTTGACATTTCCTTCTCTTGAAGTGGACTACCTTTTCACAAAGGCTAGCAGAGTATTGCCAAGAGAGGGTTATAGCAAACACCCTCTTCCAAAAACACAAAAGAAGACTCTACACATGGACATCACCAGATGGTCAACATGGAAATCAAAATGATTATATTTTTTTGCAGTGAAGATGGAGAAGCTCTATACAGTCAGTGAAATAAGACTAGAAGTTGACTGTGGCTTTATATAATGAATGCTTTATTGCAAAATTCAGACTTAAGTTGAAGAAAGTAGGAAAAAACAATAAGCCTTTCAGGTATGACCTTATACATATACAGGGGAAGTGACAAATAGATTCAAGGGATAAGATCTGATAGAGTGCCTGAAGTACTATGGACAGAGGTTCTTATGTACAAGAGGAAGTGTTCAAAATCACCTCAAGAAAAAGAAATGTGACACGGTAAATGGTTGCCTGAGGAGGCCTTATAGACAGCTGAGTAAAGAAGAGATTCAAAAGGCAAAGGAGATAAGAAAAGATATGCCCATGTGAATGTAGAGTTTCAAAGTAGAGACAAAAAGGCTTTCTTAAGTGAACAATGCAAAGAAATAGAGGAAAACAAGAGAATGAGAAAGACTAGCAATCACTTCAAGAAAATTAGAGATATCAAGGAAACATTTCATAGAAGGATGGGCCCAATAAAGGACAGAAATGGTATGGACCTAATTGAGGGGAAGGAGAAAGGGGCAACAGAGAATGAGGTGACTGAATGGTATCATTATCTCAGTGGACATAATTTGAGCAAACTGCAGGAGACAGTGAAGGCCAGAGAAGCCTGGCATGCTAGAGTCCATGGGGTTGTAAAGAATCAGACATGGTAGAGTGAATGAACAAGAAAAAGCAAGTTTTGTCTGAAATCAGCTACTTGCAAACCCTCAATTATGTGTACTAATTCCCTCTACTGTGGAAGTGACTTTTTCACTTTCACTTTTTACAGATTTTTTTTCACACATGTATCCATAAAAGCTTATCTTATCAAATGAAATATGAATTTCACTTTTAAATTTTATCAACTAGACATCATTCAATTATAGAAAAGCAAAAATGACTAAAAAAGAATCATTTTTTAAGAATCTATGACATGATTGTGAGCTATTCACAAGTAATGGGATGGAATAGCATATCTTCAATTTATCACTTTAACCAATGAAAGCTAAGTCAAAATACATTGCTTGTTATCAACAATTTAAGTTCCTGAGGAGCAACTTATTCCCAAATGACTTATAGTTGCAAGTACACATGGACATCACCAGGTCAACATGGAAATCAAAATGATTATATTTTTTTGCAGTGAAGATGGAGAAGCTCTATACAGTCAGTGAAATAAGACTAGAAGTTGACTGTGGCTTTATATAATGAATGCTTTATTGCAAAATTCAGACTTAAGTTGAAGAAAGTAGGAAAAAACAATAAGCCTTTCAGGTATGACCTTATACATATACAGGGGAAGTGACAAATAGATTCAAGGGATAAGATCTGATAGAGTGCCTGAAGTACTATGGACAGAGGTTCTTATGTACAAGAGGAAGTGTTCAAAATCACCTCAAGAAAAAGAAATGTGACACGGTAAATGGTTGCCTGAGGAGGCCTTATAGACAGCTGAGTAAAGAAGAGATTCAAAAGGCAAAGGAGATAAGAAAAGATATGCCCATGTGAATGTAGAGTTTCAAAGTAGAGACAAAAAGGCTTTCTTAAGTGAACAATGCAAAGAAATAGAGGAAAACAAGAGAATGAGAAAGACTAGCAATCACTTCAAGAAAATTAGAGATATCAAGGAAACATTTCATAGAAGGATGGGCCCAATAAAGGACAGAAATGGTATGGACCTAATTGAGGGGAAGGAGAAAGGGGCAACAGAGAATGAGGTGACTGAATGGTATCATTATCTCAGTGGACATAATTTGAGCAAACTGCAGGAGACAGTGAAGGCCAGAGAAGCCTGGCATGCTAGAGTCCATGGGGTTGTAAAGAATCAGACATGGTAGAGTGAATGAACAAGAAAAAGCAAGTTTTGTCTGAAATCAGCTACTTGCAAACCCTCAATTATGTGTACTAATTCCCTCTACTGTGGAAGTGACTTTTTCACTTTCACTTTTTACAGATTTTTTTTCACACATGTATCCATAAAAGCTTATCTTATCAAATGAAATATGAATTTCACTTTTAAATTTTATCAACTAGACATCATTCAATTATAGAAAAGCAAAAATGACTAAAAAAGAATCATTTTTTAAGAATCTATGACATGATTGTGAGCTATTCACAAGTAATGGGATGGAATAGCATATCTTCAATTTATCACTTTAACCAATGAAAGCTAAGTCAAAATACATTGCTTGTTATCAACAATTTAAGTTCCTGAGGAGCAACTTATTCCCAAATGACTTATAGTTGCAAGTCACAAGTGTTCTATTCCTAAGGACAAGTACCACAACTGAAATAGAAATGGCATTTCTGTCATTTACATATGAACATTTCCAAGATATTTATCTGCTTGTGTGCTCCTGAAACCTATTGGGAGAATTCTGGGGAGTAATTGATATGATCTAATAGCTTCTTTACAATGTGGAGACAGAAAGAAAACAGCAGCTTCAGGAGAGGCTACTGAAACAATCCCTGGGCTATGTGAGCACCCAAGTAACAGGAAGTTAGTGCCCTTTTATGGCTTAAAACACTAGGAAGTTCCAAAAGAGAACAATGAAACTCACAGATCTGGTGTTTGGAGACCAAAGAAAGAAAGATACTTTTGGACTCATTGTGGGAGAAGTTATTATTTTAGAGATGATGACATAAAGCCTACCCAAGGGTCACTGCAAGATATCAGAACATATATAGATTTAACTCCTGGAAAAAAGGACATTGTAATAAACCACCCAATTCACATGTTATAAGAATACATGGTGTATCTTTTAAAGAATTTCCAGTAGAAAAAAAGCAAGAAAATATAAGAAATATATGTTGAATCCTGGTTTTACTACTTAATTTGCTCATGGTTGTTAAGGAGTCTATATTTTCATCTTTAAAAGTAAAGAAAGTACCTAAAACTATTCTCAATATAATAGGGACTATTATAAGGTAATCATATGAAAAATGCAGTTGAAAAATCTTCTGAGATCTGTTAAGCATTACATGAATTTAAGTTATAATTTTCTAGATTTATATGAAGAGAAGTTGTACTTCACTTGACGTGTTCTTACGCTATTAAAAATTAAAGTATACATTCAGAAGAACTGATACTGAAGGCTAAATTCCTGAGTTCACTAAACACAAAAACATAACTGGTGTTGTCACTGGCAGTGAGAAGTATCCAAGGAAAATTGTCGAATGACCTTGGAGGTACAGAGTTGGTGACTGTATGGAAAATGAAGAATTACAAAAATAGATAATTACAATCAAAAATATACCTTCTATCTTTAGTCTCAGGAGAAGGTCAATAGAAAAATTATGTCAATAATCTTAATACTGTTTTAGTTCCAAAGGCAGGTGGGATAATTTTAATAAAAGTTCCTGAAGGAAAAGGATATGCTGAAAAAAATGAATTGCTTCCAAACTCAGAAAGTACAGCTAGATCAATTTGACAGTATGGTCTCCCCACATATGCATCCAGGTAGGCACCTGTTCATCACTAAATTTTGAGAGAATATTAAGGTTTCCCCCTCTGAAGACAGTGAGCAAAAGATATTCCAGTCTAGGCAACATGTAACAAAGCAACATGTGAACTAGGCAACCATGTCAAAACATGATGACTATATGAGCTTTCCATATTGAATAGTGAGACTCAATTGCTGGTGTCCTTTACTTGGCTTAAAGATTGTTGCTAGGTAAGAGTATATATTTTTACGTGAGATTAGAGGATTTTTCTCCCTAAGTAAATTAAACAACTCCAGAAGAAAGATGCACAGTTACTCATATTTAGGGACTGTTCAAAACAGCACTAGGCTTTCGAGTTGAATACAACAATTACCAAGATCCACTAATGCACAGACAGCATCAGTCAGTTTATAGCCACCTCATTATTAAATGTATGCTAGTCACTCTGTCTTCGATGAAGGTGAAAAAGGAGAGTGAAAAAGCTAGCTTAAAACTCAATATTCAAAAAACAAAGATCATGGCATCCAGTCCCATCACTTCATGGCAAATAGATGGGAAACAACAGAAAAAGTGACAGACTTTATTTTCTTGGGCTCCAAAATCACTGCGAATGCTGACTGCAGCCATGAAGTTAAAAGGTGCTTACTCCTTGAAAGAGAAGCTATTACAAACCTAGACAGCATATTAAAAAACAGAGATGTAACTTTACCTACAAAAGTCCATATAGTTAAAGGTATGGTTTTTCCATTAGTCATGTACAGATATGAGAACTGGATAATAAAAAAGTCCGAGCGACGAAAAACTGATGCCTTTGAATTGTGGTGCTGGAGAAGACTGTTGAGAGTGCCTTGGACAGTAAGGTTATCAAACCAGTCAAACCTAAAGGAAACCAACCCTGAATGTACATTGGAAGGACTGATGCTGAAGCTGAATCTCCAATACTTTGGCCACCTAATGCGAAGCGATGACTCATTAGAAAATACCGCTGGGGTGGGCAGGAGGAGAAAGGAATAACAGAGGATAAGATGGTTGGATGGTAGACAGGAATTGCTTCCAAACTCAGAAAGTACAGCTAGATCAATTTGACAGTATGGTCTCCCACATATGCATGCAGGTAGGCACCTGTTCATCACTAAATTTTGAGAGAATATTAAGGTTTCCCCCTCTGAAGACAGTGAGCAAAAGATATTCCAGTCTAGGCAACATGTAACAAAGCAACATGTGAACTAGGCAACCATGTCAAAACATGATGACTATATGAGCTTTCCATATTGAATAGTGAGACTCAATTGCTGGTGTCCTTTACTTGGCTTAAAGATTGTTGCTAGGTAAGAGTATATATTTTTACGTGAGATTAGAGGATTTTTCTCCCTAAGTAAATTAAACAACTCCAGAAGAAAGATGCACAGTTACTCATATTTAGGGACTGTTCAAAACAGCACTAGGCTTTCGAGTTGAATACAACAATTACCAAGATCCACTAATGCACAGACAGCATCAGTCAGTTTATAGCCACCTCATTATTAAATGTATGCTAGTCACTCTGTCTTCGATGAAGGTGAAAAAGGAGAGTGAAAAAGCTAGCTTAAAACTCAATATTCAAAAAACAAAGATCATGGCATCCAGTCCCATCACTTCATGGCAAATAGATGGGAAACAACAGAAAAAGTGACAGACTTTATTTTCTTGGGCTCCAAAATCACTGCGAATGCTGACTGCAGCCATGAAGTTAAAAGGTGCTTACTCCTTGAAAGAGAAGCTATTACAAACCTAGACAGCATATTAAAAAACAGAGATGTAACTTTACCTACAAAAGTCCATATAGTTAAAGGTATGGTTTTTCCATTAGTCATGTACAGATATGAGAACTGGATAATAAAAAAGTCCGAACGACGAAAAACTGATGCCTTTGAATTGTGGTGCTGGAGAAGACTGTTGAGAGTGCCTTGGACAGTAAGGTTATCAAACCAGTCAAACCTAAAGGAAACCAACCCTGAATGTACATTGGAAGGACTGATGCTGAAGCTGAATCTCCAATACTTTGGCCACCTAATGCGAAGCGATGACTCATTAGAAAATACCCTGATGCTGGGAAAGATAGGGAACAGGAGGAGAAAGGAATAACAGAGGATAAGATGGTTGGATGGTATCACTGACTTAATGCACATGAATTTGAGCAAATTTCAGGAAATGGTGAAGGACAGGGAAGCCTGGCAGGCTGCAGTCCATGGGGTCTCAGAGTTGGACACAACTGGGTGACTGAACAACAAGTCATTTGTTCATGTCTGATTCTTTGCGACCCCAGAGACTGTAACCCACCAGACTCCTCGGTCCATGAAATTCTCCAGTTAAGAATACTGGAGTGGGTAGCCATTCCCTTCTCCAGGAGAGCTTCCTGACTCAGAGATTGAACCCAGATTTCCAGCATTGAAGGCAAATTCTTTACCATCTGAGTCACCAGGGAAACTTCATATTATTAAATAAAAGCAGACCAAAAGTGAATATTAAATATGAAAGAAAACTCTCCACCATGAAATAGTGCAACAAAATCAAACAAATAAAACACAAACAAAAGTAAATCGAAATAATGCAGGGAATATAATAAAATGTCAAAAGGGAAAGTAATGATAATGATATTTTTAATATTGAAATAATACAAAATTTCTTAGAAATTAAAAATAACATGTTGGGTTTTTTTAAAAAAAGACCTTATTTTCAGGTTGAAATTTTTTTAAAAAGGGATTCTCTTAACATAAATGTAAACTACCATCAAAAAATAAGAAAATTAGAACATTAATCCCAAAAGTTCAATATCAAACTGACAGTTATACCAGAAAGAAAATATAGAGTAGGAGGGAAGGGAAATATGAAAATGTATTAAAAATTACCTTATGACCAAGTAGGTGTTATCTCAATAATGATTTAATATTCCAAAATAATCAATATAATTCACCACTTTCATAAACTTAACCATATTGAAAAACTATATGATCATCTCAGTAAATCCAGAAATCTGCAATATTTTAAAAATAATCTTTAAAAAGTAGATATAAGAGGGGACTTGTCAAATCTCATAGAGGACATGTACAGAAACCAACACTTAACATCACTCAATGATGAAAAACTGAATGTTTTCCCCTAAAATTAGGAATAAGACAGGACATCTCCTTTCAACACTTCTGTTTAATATTGAACTTGTGGTTTTACTCAGAACAATTAGGTGATAATTAGAATCAAAATCTCAAAAACATTTTTTGAAAACAGAAAAAGAACCTAAAATTCATATGGCACCCCAAAAGATATAACAGCTAAAACAATCCTGAGAAAGAACAAAACCTCAAATATCATACTTCATGATTGTTATAGTAATCAATACAATCTGGTACTGGCATAAAGACAGACAGTTTAGACCAATGAAGCAGCAAAGGGAATTCAGAAACAAGTCTAGCATTTAAGGTCAACTGCTCTTTGACAAGAGAGCCCAGAATACAATGGGTTATTACGTAAGAAACAAAGTGGGGAGGAAAATTTCTTCAACAAATGGTGCTGGAAAAATTGGACAACCACATGCAAAAGAATGAATTCTGATCATTATCTTACGTGATACACAATTAACTCAAAATGGATTAGAGGTTTAAATGTAAGGTTGAAACTGCAAAGCTTTTTGAAGAAAACATAAGTGGTAAATTCCTTGAAATTGATCTTGGGAATGATTCCTTGGATAGAACACTCAAAGGTCAGGCAACAAAAGTTGACATTGACAAGTGGGACTACATAAACTAAAAAGTTTCTACACAGCAAGAAAATAAATCAGTAAATGAAAAGGCAAGCTATTGGATGAGAAAAAATATCTGCAAACTCAAATTTGTTGGGAATTAATATCTGAAATATATAACAAACACCTACAACTCAATAGCAGAAAACCAACTTAAAAAACGGTTAATGGACTTGAATAGAAATTTCTCTGAAGAAAAGATACAAATAACCAACACATATATGAAAAGGTGGTCAATATCAATATTCATCAGAGAAACACACATCAAAACTGCAATAATGTGGTATCACCTCACACTTGTTAGGATGGCTATCATCAAAGTGAAATAAAAAAGAAAGGTTGAAAGTCCTGACAAGGATGCAGAGAAGTTGGACACTTGTATACAGTTGGTGGCAAGAGTAAACTGGCACTGCCATTGCAGAAAATAGTCTAGAGATACCTAAAATTAAAAATTTAAATTGGAACTTGTGGTTTTACTCAGAACAATTAGGTGATAATTAGAATCAAAATCTCAAAAACATTTTTTGAAAACAGAAAAAGAACCTAAAATTCATATGGCACCCCAAAAGATATAACAGCTAAAACAATCCTGAGAAAGAACAAAACCTCAAATATCATACTTCATGATTGTTATAGTAATCAATACAATCTGGTACTGGCATAAAGACAGACAGTTTAGACCAATGAAGCAGCAAAGGAATTCAGAAACAAGTCTAGCATTTAAGGTCAACTGCTCTTTGACAAGAGAGCCCAGAATACAATGGGTTATTACGTAAGAAACAAAGTGGGGAGGAAAATTTCTTCAACAAATGGTGCTGGAAAAATTGGACAACCACATGCAAAAGAATGAATTCTGATCATTATCTTACGTGATACACAATTAACTCAAAATGGATTAGAGGTTTAAATGTAAGGTTGAAACTGCAAAGCTTTTTGAAGAAAACATAAGTGGTAAATTCCTTGAAATTGATCTTGGGAATGATTCCTTGGATAGAACACTCAAAGGTCAGGCAACAAAAGTTGACATTGACAAGTGGGACTACATAAACTAAAAAGTTTCTACACAGCAAGAAAATAAATCAGTAAATGAAAAGGCAAGCTATTGGATGAGAAAAAATATCTGCAAACTCCAAATTTGTTGGGAATTAATATCTGAAATATATAACAAACACCTACAACTCAATAGCAGAAAACCAACTTAAAAAACGGTTAATGGACTTGAATAGAAATTTCTCTGAAGAAAAGATACAAATAACCAACACATATATGAAAAGGTGGTCAATATCAATATTCATCAGAGAAACACACATCAAAACTGCAATAATGTGGTATCACCTCACACTTGTTAGGATGGCTATCATCAAAGTGAAATAAAAAAGAAAGGTTGAAAGTCCTGACAAGGATGCAGAGAAGTTGGACACTTGTATACAGTTGGTGGCAAGAGTAAACTGGCACTGCCATTGCAGAAAATAGTCTAGAGATTCCTCAAAATATAAAAACAGATTTGTAAGAAATATCTGTACCCTCATGTTCTTTCCAGCATTAGTTACATAGACAAGATACACAGAAACAATCCAAATGCCCATCAGTGGATAAACGGATAAAGAAAATGTGGTATATATGTTCAATGTAATATTATTCAGTCTTAAAAAATAATGCAATCCTACTGTATGAAACAATATGGATGAACTTGGAGAACATTATGCTAAATCTAATAAGCCAATCACAGGAGGATACATATTGGAAGATTCCACTTTTAGAAGATATCTAAAATACTCTAACTCATCGAAGCGACAGTAGAAGGATGGTTGTCAGGAACACGAGGGAAAACAAATCAGGAGTTGTTCAATGGGTATAAAGCTAAAGTTATGCAAAGGAAATAAATCCTGGAGCTTGGCTATACAGGATGGTGCCTAAATAAAGATTATTTATTGTACACTTAAAGTTCATCATCAGGGTGGACCTCAGATTGTGTTCTCATCACAATAAAAGAAAAAAAACTAAACAATTTTAAAAATTGAAATATAGTTGATTTATAATAGTGTTAGTTTCATGTGTACAATATAGTGATTCAATATTTTTATGGCTTATACTCTATTTAGAGTTAGTACGAAATGATGGCTATATTTCTCTGTACTGTACAATATATCCTTATTGCTTATTTATTTTATGCAAATAGTTTGCATGTCTTAATTCCATAGTCCTATCTCACCCCTCCCCTCTTTTCACTTGCCACTGGCAACTACTTGTTTGTTTTCTGTGAGTCTAGTTCTGTTTTGTTATATGAATCCATTTATTTTATTTTTTAGATTCTATATATATATGTGTGTGTGTGTATATATATATATATGACATTTCTTTCTCTATTTCACTAAGTCTAGTATTCTCTAGGTCCATCTAAGTTACTACAAATGGCAATATTTCATTCTGTTTTATGGCTGAGCAATATTACATTGTGTATATATACCACATTCTTCTTATCCATTCATCTGTCACTTAGCTTACTTCCATATCTTGGTGGCAAGAGTAAACTGGCACTGCCATTGCAGAAAATAGTCTAGAGATTCCTCAAAATATAAAAACAGATTTGTAAGAAATATCTGTACCCTCATGTTCTTTCCAGCATTAGTTACATAGACAAGATACACAGAAACAATCCAAATGCCCATCAGTGGATAAACGGATAAAGAAAATGTGGTATATATGTTCAATGTAATATTATTCAGTCTTAAAAAATAATGCAATCCTACTGTATGAAACAATATGGATGAACTTGGAGAACATTATGCTAAATCTAATAAGCCAATCACAGGAGGATACATATTGGAAGATTCCACTTTTAGAAGATATCTAAAATACTCTAACTCATCGAAGCGACAGTAGAAGGATGGTTGTCAGGAACACGAGGGAAAACAAATCAGGAGTTGTTCAATGGGTATAAAGCTAAAGTTATGCAAAGGAAATAAATCCTGGAGCTTGGCTATACAGGATGGTGCCTAAATAAAGATTATTTATTGTACACTTAAAGTTCATCATCAGGGTGGACCTCAGATTGTGTTCTCATCACAATAAAAGAAAAAAAACTAAACAATTTTAAAAATTGAAATATAGTTGATTTATAATAGTGTTAGTTTCATGTGTACAATATAGTGATTCAATATTTTTATGGCTTATACTCTATTTAGAGTTAGTAGGAAATGATGGCTATATTTCTCTGTACTGTACAATATATCCTTATTGCTTATTTATTTTATGCAAATAGTTTGCATGTCTTAATTCCATAGTCCTATCTCACCCCTCCCCTCTTTTCACTTGCCACTGGCAACTACTTGTTTGTTTTCTGTGAGTCTAGTTCTGTTTTGTTATATGAATCCATTTATTTTATTTTTTAGATTCTATATATATATGTGTGTGTGTGTATATATATATATATGACATTTCTTTCTCTATTTCACTAAGTCTAGTATTCTCTAGGTCCATCTAAGTTACTACAAATGGCAATATTTCATTCTGTTTTATGGCTGAGCAATATTACATTGTGTATATATACCACATTCTTCTTATCCATTCATCTGTCACTTAGCTTACTTCCATATCTTGGCCATTGTAAACAGTGCTGCTATAGATATTTGGGTGTATGTATCTTTTTGAATAAGTGGTTTCATTTTCTTCACATATATACCTAGCAGAAGATCCACTGGATCCTATTTTTATAGTCCTATTTTTACTTCCTTGAGGAACTTCCATACTGTTTTCCATAGTGGCTACACCAATTTACATTTCCACCAAGAGTATACAGTGGTTTCTGATGAAAACAACAACAAAAATTGTTAAAAAATCATCCAGATTGGAAAGAAAGAAGTATGCTCTTATTTGTAGATAATATGATTTTTTTATGTAGAAAACTTAATATATTCTACATAAAAGCTACCTAGACTAACAAGTGAGTTTTTTCAGGGTTGCAGGATTGAAGATCAATATACAAAATGCTGTTTGTTTTATCTAAAGTAGCTACAAACAATAAGAAATTTAAAGTTTAAAACCAGTACTATTTTCTACAACATTGAAATGTGAAATACTAAATATAATAAAAGTTTTTCAGGAAAAGCATTACTAATAAAAATGGAATAAAACCTAAACAGAGATATAGAACTTGTTCATGGGTCTAAGGGCCACTGCTATTAAATGTCACTTTCCCCCGAACTGATTGCAGTTTCAGTCAGCGTCTTAGTAGTGGTATACCTTGTAAATTCAAGTTTATTCAAAATTTCAAAATGAAATGCAGTATGTAGAGTAGTCAGAAAGAAACAACACTCAGAGGAAGCCCTCCTTTTATTGCATATTTCTTATAGAGATGAGGACAGTGGGAGTAGGGACTGGAGCAGATTGCTTTGGGAACAATTTACCTCAAAGTTTTCTCAGCCAAGATTTCCCTGCTTCCCTGGTTATACTCTCCTAAGACATCCTACACAGCATTTTGAGTGTTGGCACCAATTTCCCCAAAATAGTCAGGCATTGCATTTCCGAAAGGAACGACAAGGAGAACTAAGAGCTGCTTTTCAACTACCTTACTATTTTTTTTAATGCACCCCCTGCCTCAGACTGCAGCATCCTGCTGGCCAACACGCACACTTCAAACAGCATCTATTTTTTCCTTAGGGCTGCCTCACAGCTTCTGTTAATTTGTTCTCTGTAGTTCCTCAAATGTAGATCATGTAGGAGGGAAGCTGCTTAAATTCAGCATGTTGTAAGAAACACAAATGGAAGTTATGGAGAATATTTTTCCCCCAAGATATTTATAACCTTGAAAGGATGCTATTCCCAAGCTGTCTGGACCACCTTGCCTGACTGTTAATTAAACCAGTCTGCATAAGAACTGAATAGGAAAGGTAACACCATTAACTTTGCTGATACATTAAGGTGTGGGTGCCTATCTATGTGTCTCTGTCTGTGTCTGTATTTATATGTGTGTGCCCATGAGATGGAGAGAGACAGATATAGACAGACAGACAGACAGAGAGACACACGGAGAGAAAAAAATCAATGGCATGTTTGTGAACTTGAATGTTGTGTTGAGTCATTCAGGACTTCCCAGCTGGAGACAATAAACTTCCTCCCCTTCTGCTTGCTACTTTGAACTGAATTTCTGATTCTGACCATGAAAGACCTTTGTTTAGCAAACACGTTGTTTCCATATGGGACCAGTATTGGTGAGCTGCTTGTGACATATTTCAAACGCTAAGCATGAGATAACCATCAACTCTGTGTCTCTCTAAGTCTGGCCCTGCCTGAGATCAAAATGACAAACTCTGAAAATTATTGAAGGATACATACTACACTGTCTCAAGGGTCTCTGAAAACACTACGTTAATGATTCATGACTCAAATTAAGAATTAGGGTGGATTTCATAGCTGTATCTTTATTAGCATGCAAAAAAGTGATAATGCTATTTCTTACACATTAGATTTTTGTTCTATTTACATAAACTATGTTAAAGTGATTAAATACAAGTAGGGAAAAGCAGCATTATGTTTTAGTTTCCTAAGTGTGGAAACAATCTAGTAGTCTGTTGTATATCAATATTAATCAGAGAGACAGTTGTTTATGTCTTCAGTCGGTAACTAGGTCTGAAAATCTTTGTTATTTTCTCAGAATATACAGGACACTTCACTTAAGTAATCCCACTATATCTATTCTCCTCCCTCACAGCTATGTGCCCAGGTTTCAAGATGGCAGCCATAAGGGTTAGAGAAAACGAGGGGAGGTGGAGATAACAAGAGGGTGATCCTGAGTCCCTATTCCTTGTGTTAATAAGACCATAGGATGAATAGAGGAAGGAGGTATCCACTGGAATCTGTCTCTGAAGGACTGTCACAGAAGGTACCTAGGCCAGCCACTGGCTGGAGCTGGGGCTCCACCCTTGAAATGCTACCGTACATCAGAGACTAACCTTAACTGGTACATCAGCTTCCTTGGGGCAGCATCAAGCTCCTGTCACAACATTCACAAGGCTGCCAATCTCCTGCTCTATCCTTTTGAGATGTAATGGTATGTGTAGCAAGGACAGCTTCTGGGTCCCCCAGAACTTGGTGAAACATCTTTTGTATTTTGTAAATAGCTTCCCAGGTGGCTCAGCAGTAAAGAACTCACTTACCAGTGCAGGAGACATGGGGTTGATCCCTAGATTGGGAAGATCCCCTGGAAAAGGAAATGACAATCAACACCAGTATTCTTGCCAGGAAATCCATGGACAGAGGAACCTAGAGGGTTGCAGTCCAAAAGGTTGCCAAGAGTCAGATACAACTTAGCAAGTAAACAACACTTTGTGAATGCCCATGTTCCCAGAGAGCTAGGAGAATAAAGAGAATCTACCTGCAAGGGTGCTTAAATGTCAAGAGACATTCTGAACCATAGTAGAGGGATAACTTATGGGAAAATGGTCTCGATGTCAACCTCCACACTCTGAGGATTTGGGGTCACACTGTGGGGTGATATTAATTATATTCCAAGCTGAGAAAATTGGACACACATTAAGATTTTTTTTTTTCTATTTACATAAACTATGTTAAAGTGATTAAATACAAGTAGGGAAAAGCAGCATTATGTTTTAGTTTCCTAAGTGTGGAAACAATCTAGTAGTCTGTTGTATATCAATATTAATCAGAGAGACAGTTGTTTATGTCTTCAGTCGGTAACTAGGTCTGAAAATCTTTGTTATTTTCTCAGAATATACAGGACACTTCACTTAAGTAATCCCACTATATCTATTCTCCTCCCTCACAGCTATGTGCCCAGGTTTCAAGATGGCAGCCATAAGGGTTAGAGAAAACGAGGGGAGGTGGAGATAACAAGAGGGTGATCCTGAGTCCCTATTCCTTGTGTTAATAAGACCATAGGATGAATAGAGGAAGGAGGTATCCACTGGAATCTGTCTCTGAAGGACTGTCACAGAAGGTACCTAGGCCAGCCACTGGCTGGAGCTGGGGCTCCACCCTTGAAATGCTACCGTACATCAGAGACTAACCTTAACTGGTACATCAGCTTCCTTGGGGCAGCATCAAGCTCCTGTCACAACATTCACAAGGCTGCCAATCTCCTGCTCTATCCTTTTGAGATGTAATGGTATGTGTAGCAAGGACAGCTTCTGGGTCCCCCAGAACTTGGTGAAACATCTTTTGTATTTTGTAAATAGCTTCCCAGGTGGCTCAGCAGTAAAGAACTCACTTACCAGTGCAGGAGACATGGGGTTGATCCCTAGATTGGGAAGATCCCCTGGAAAAGGAAATGACAATCAACACCAGTATTCTTGCCAGGAAATCCATGGACAGAGGAACCTAGAGGGTTGCAGTCCAAAAGGTTGCCAAGAGTCAGATACAACTTAGCAAGTAAACAACACTTTGTGAATGCCCATGTTCCCAGAGAGCTAGGAGAATAAAGAGAATCTACCTGCAAGGGTGCTTAAATGTCAAGAGACATTCTGAACCATAGTAGAGGGATAACTTATGGGAAAATGGTCTCGATGTCAACCTCCACACTCTGAGGATTTGGGGTCACACTGTGGGGTGATATTAATTATATTCCAAGCTGAGAAAATTGGACACACATATTTATTTAGTTATTAAATGAGATAAATTAAATGATGTACCACAATATGTGGCTAATGAAAGTTACTTAATAAATGGTAGTAATCATAGTCATTACTATTGTTAATACTACTACCACTGTGACTACAGTTTTACCTCAGCCAGGCTCTGATTGCATTGTATGGCAATAAAATATTTTATCTTTAAGCTGACTGGGCAGTTTAATTCTTCCATTTCACAGAGAACTGCCCCAGCATGGTGTCCCACAATATACAGCATGGCACCATATTCCATAGTATATTTTCAACATTTTTTCTTTTGCCTCTGAGTCATCGTTCATTTATTTTCATTCATCTTAATGGGCTTCCCATTGCAATGGTCTCCCTCATTGCAGAGCACCAGGTCTGGGTGCATGCACTTCAGAGGCCTGGCTCATAATTGGACACATTGGTCCAGCCGCTCCGCCACACGTGGGATCTTCCTGGCCAGGGATTGAATCAGTGACCCTTGCACTATTAGGAGGACACTTTAACCACTGGACCACCAGGGAAGCCCCTAGCTAGCATCTTTTTTAAATGACTGAATCAGTGTCTAGTTTTGACAAAACTGTTCTCAAATACGTACTACACATGGCTGTGAATCCATGGTCATCTGTCACCACAAATGGAAAAAGTAGGCAATTTATCCTCCCGAGTGATATTTTAATTAAACTTTGCATTCACCCATGTCCTGACTTCTAAATGCCAGCTTTCTCTTGTGTTAGCCTCTGTTCTTACAGAGGAAACCTTGGCTGTATCCTGGAAGTATTAGGACGAAGTTAGGGATGCTTTTAGTCTGTGGGGACTGATTCAAGCATCGCCAGCCACTTAAGGTGGCCCTGGGCAAAGGGACAGCTTCTGAAACACACAGGTTGTGCCACAAGCAAAGTGCTGTCCCTACACTCACTTACCAATATTTTGGAGCCAGCAGCTCGGAACACAATGTTATGTAAAGCTGGGTTTACACTCCATTCAAAGGGGAAAACTTAGCAGGTGATAAACTTTTATAGTTTCCTTACATGGTGTGCCTGATAGAGAAACAAAATCTACAGTGTATTCTTTTTCTCTTTATTTTATTTGAACGTGGGGGCACATAAAACTTACTGCTATGAGCTAAATTTGGACATAAGTTTTCATATCAGATTACTATCGTTCTTACAATTTTAATGAGAGTTACAGAATTTTCCCACTGGTACCACATTACCCCACACCTTGGTCTGTGTTTGAACAGAAACAACATCCTTTTTCAGCGAATAATTCAAAATATAAGGAGCATAATTGCTTTGCAATGCTGTGCTACTCTCTGCTGTACAAAGGAGTGAATCAGTTGTGTGAATCCTCTCCTTCTTGGGTCTCCCTCACACTCTGCCCCCATCCCACCCCTCCACATCATCACAGAACCCCTAGCTGACCTTTTTGGCTTTATAGCAGGCTTCCACTAGCTATCTATTTTACACATGGTAATATATATATGTCAATCCTAATCTCCCAATTTGTCCCACTACCCCATTTCTCCCTGTGTCCAGATATACAGTCTCTCCAATAAAGAAAGGACTAGCTTCTGAGTTTAATCCTGTGGTTATGAAGGTAAAGGGAAGGCAGATGTCTAACTGATACTTTCTCACTGCACTTGGAAAGAATTCTCGAAAGAATCTTAAACTGACATACCTATTATGTATGTGTATGATCCCAACTTCTGCTTATAAATTTGCACTGTTATTTGCCTGCCTCATAATTGACTTCAGGCAAATAGCTGAACCAAGTGTACACAGAACCATAGCACAGGCTATAAAAGTGACTACTACTACTTGTGCAAATAGGAGAAGCCTTGATAATATGTGAGGAAGAATGGTGGATACTACAGTGTAAGAGTGACTTAGTGTATTGATTCACTTCACTGTGATGAAGACATCAGTGATAAAACAACCACTTGTGTATAAGCTTAGTTCAGGGCAATTAGATTAGATTACAAGAAATACTAAATTGATTTTCTTGAAATAGAACTGATACTAACTTTCTGTTCAAAAGCCAAGTGCTCCATGCTGATTTAAAAACAGTGGTTGGATGATTGATATTAGGGTTTTCATTTCTACACAGCCACTCATTTGTTAGTCAAGTTCCTAATGTTTTCTTTAGGATCCCCAAAGCCATTTGTTGATCTAAAAGTACTTGGCTGACAATGCCCTGAGAGCTTCCACCTTTCCATGCCCCCAGTGTCAATTGCGTTTTGAGTTCTTACAATTTTAATGAGAGTTACAGAATTTTCCCACTGGTACCACATTACCCCACACCTTGGTCTGTGTTTGAACAGAAACAACATCCTTTTTCAGCGAATAATTCAAAATATAAGGAGCATAATTGCTTTGCAATGCTGTGCTACTCTCTGCTGTACAAAGGAGTGAATCAGTTGTGTGAATCCTCTCCTTCTTGGGTCTCCCTCACACTCTGCCCCCATCCCACCCCTCCACATCATCACAGAACCCCTAGCTGACCTTTTTGGCTTTATAGCAGGCTTCCACTAGCTATCTATTTTACACATGGTAATATATATATGTCAATCCTAATCTCCCAATTTGTCCCACTACCCCATTTCTCCCTGTGTCCAGATATACAGTCTCTCCAATAAAGAAAGGACTAGCTTCTGAGTTTAATCCTGTGGTTATGAAGGTAAAGGGAAGGCAGATGTCTAACTGATACTTTCTCACTGCACTTGGAAAGAATTCTCGAAAGAATCTTAAACTGACATACCTATTATGTATGTGTATGATCCCAACTTCTGCTTATAAATTTGCACTGTTATTTGCCTGCCTCATAATTGACTTCAGGCAAATAGCTGAACCAAGTGTACACAGAACCATAGCACAGGCTATAAAAGTGACTACTACTACTTGTGCAAATAGGAGAAGCCTTGATAATATGTGAGGAAGAATGGTGGATACTACAGTGTAAGAGTGACTTAGTGTATTGATTCACTTCACTGTGATGAAGACATCAGTGATAAAACAACCACTTGTGTATAAGCTTAGTTCAGGGCAATTAGATTAGATTACAAGAAATACTAAATTGATTTTCTTGAAATAGAACTGATACTAACTTTCTGTTCAAAAGCCAAGTGCTCCATGCTGATTTAAAAACAGTGGTTGGATGATTGATATTAGGGTTTTCATTTCTACACAGCCACTCATTTGTTAGTCAAGTTCCTAATGTTTTCTTTAGGATCCCCAAAGCCATTTGTTGATCTAAAAGTACTTGGCTGACAATGCCCTGAGAGCTTCCACCTTTCCATGCCCCCAGTGTCAATTGCAGTAAACAGATTTTGGAGGTATCAAACATTTCACAAATGGTTAATTTTGTAAGTATTTGGTGAGCAGCGGCCATGGCTATGGGGCAAGACCTGAAAAGTGCAGGATGTGAAGAAAATGTAGTTTGTAGTACTGATCATTGGTAGAAAAAAACACTGCATGATTTTGCTTTGGTGGTTTTCAATAAATGAAAGGCAGATTTTGCTCTTACATACTCTATACTACATGTGTACATTCTAAGTCGCTTCACTTGTGTCCAACTCTGTGCCACCCTATGGACTGTAGCCCTCCAGGCTCCTCTGTCCATAGGCTTTTCCAGGTAAGAATACTGGAGTGGGTCATCATATCCTCCTCCACAGGATCTTCTCATCCCAGGAATGGAACCCACATCGTCTATGTCACCTGCATTGGCAGGCAGATTCTTTACTACTAGCACCACCTGGGAAGTCCATACTCTTCCTGACTCAGGGATCAAACCCAGGTCTCTCACACTGCAGACAGATTCTTTACCATTTGAGTCACCCAGTAAGCCCATAATCTATATTAAGGAGCCCCAAACATTCACTGTACATAACCAGTGTCTTCCCTGCAAAGTGGCTCAAAGAGATGTCCTCCAATCCCCTCCCTCCTGCAGTGAACTCTCACAGCAACAGAGCTGCCACTGATGCCACATTTACTCACAAAAGCTCATACATCTTTATGGAAAATTTCTGGTTATCAACACAATGAAACTATTTCCATATCTAGAGGAATGATCCAAAAAATGTTGCCAATTTTAAGAATTTTTTCCAAAATGAATACATTTACATGACAGGTGTTTTCTCCTTTCCATGCAAGTGAAGGTCTCTTAGAATAAGATTAAATCACAGTATAAAATAAGTGATATTTCCAAACAGACTCAAAGAATCAGCAGTTTGCCCAGAAAGAATTCGTTCCATCTGGATTCTGAGTCTTTCTTTTTTGGGGGGGAGCGGGGCCGGGTTGGGGAGGGAGGGGGGCGGACGGGCCACTTCTACTGTTCTTTCATTTATCTATTTTCATCCACCTTTGTTCCTTGGCCCGTGTGGGCCTCCCATTGCAGTGGCCTCTGTTGTCGCAGAGCATCGGCTCTGGGAGCACACGCTCCAGAGCTCTGGCTTGGTAATTGGACACATGGGTCCAGCCACTCCTCCTCGGCATGTGGGATCTTCCCAGGCCAGGGATTGAAACGGTGCCCCTTGCACTGCAAGGCGGTGTCCTTACTCACTAGGCCACCAGGGAAGCCCGATTCTGAGTCTTTCTGACATGTACCCCTCATTCTTTGAACATCTCCCAGCGTTTTGATTTAATAATAGATTTTATGCACAGCTTGTACTTGGAGTGTTGCTTTTCCTAAGTTCCCTCAGTGGAGAAAGTTAAGGAGTTATTTTTATCTATACATTTATCAGTAAATAATCCTATAAATAAAATATTGACGTACTCTTTTCTCATTCCCTTTTCAATGAGAAAGAAACCTGCTTCCATTGCCCTTACTGTTGAGTTCATTTGATCAATATTCTTGACTGAAACCAAACTCCCATTCCTGGCACAAACCCCTCCCCAGGTCCAGATAGCCTCCTCCCATTTCCTGGGAAGGTGCACCCTGTCCCCTACTCTGGACCTAGATCACCTCCACCATGCCTTGGATCCAACATCCCATACCAGCCCAGTCCCTGCTATGAGCATCTGCTTATTTTGCATGGGTCCTTGATTCTGCCATTAAGTACCCTACCTTACTGTTCTCCACCAAGAGGCTTTAGAACTGAACCAAAGCTCATACATCTTTATGGAAAATGATCAACACAATGAAACTATTTCCATATCTAGAGGAATGATCCAAAATGTTGCCAATTTTAAGAATTTTTCCAAAATGAATACATTTACATGACAGGTGTTTTCTCCTTTCCATGCAAGTGAAGGTCTCTTAGAATAAGATTAAATCACAGTATAAAATAAGTGATATTTCCAAACAGACTCAAAGAATCAGCAGTTTGCCCAGAAAGAATTCGTTCCATCTGGATTCTGAGTCTTTCTTTTTTGGGGGGGAGCGGGGCCGGGTTGGGGAGGGAGGGGGGCGGACGGGCCACTTCTACTGTTCTTTCATTTATCTATTTTCATCCACCTTTGTTCCTTGGCCCGTGTGGGCCTCCCATTGCAGTGGCCTCTGTTGTCGCAGAGCATCGGCTCTGGGAGCACACGCTCCAGAGCTCTGGCTTGGTAATTGGACACATGGGTCCAGCCACTCCTCCTCGGCATGTGGGATCTTCCCAGGCCAGGGATTGAAACGGTCCCCCTTGCACTGCAAGGCGGTGTCCTTACTCACTAGGCCACCAGGGAAGCCCGATTCTGAGTCTTTCTGACATGTACCCCTCATTCTTTGAACATCTCCCAGCGTTTTGATTTAATAATAGATTTTATGCACAGCTTGTACTTGGAGTGTTGCTTTTCCTAAGTTCCCTCAGTGGAGAAAGTTAAGGAGTTATTTTTATCTATACATTTATCAGTAAATAATCCTATAAATAAAATATTGACGTACTCTTTTCTCATTCCCTTTTCAATGAGAAAGAAACCTGCTTCCATTGCCCTTACTGTTGAGTTCATTTGATCAATATTCTTGACTGAAACCAAACTCCCATTCCTGGCACAAACCCCTCCCCAGGTCCAGATAGCCTCCTCCCATTTCCTGGGAAGGTGCACCCTGTCCCCTACTCTGGACCTAGATCACCTCCACCATGCCTTGGATCCAACATCCCATACCAGCCCAGTCCCTGCTATGAGCATCTGCTTATTTTGCATGGGTCCTTGATTCTGCCATTAAGTACCCTACCTTACTGTTCTCCACCAAGAGGCTTTAGAACTGAACCATAGGGAAAGAAAATGGACTACAAAACCACACATAAAGCAAATATAAAACCAGTGAGATAATTAAAGTGAATAATCATCTTATATTGGAAACAAATAATTAAAATACACAGAAAGAAATAAAATATGAATGACACCTATAAAAGAGATGGTTGCAACTATAAGGAGAGGCAAAATTGAACCTATTTTTAGAATGTAAATATTGAATATAAAATTATTTTACAAAACTGTCAATTCCATTTATCATATTCTATCAATGTGATGCAATGTTATTTAAAATAGAAATAGAATTACACACACATGTGTTTTAACTTATTGATTCTAAAATTTGTATAGAAAGATGTGCACAAAGACATTGGCAAATTTAGGGAAAAGGTAACATTCAGAATAATTAAAAATAAATTGCTGATAGTGCAACCCTAGACAAACAGGTCAAAGAAATATAATAGTGCTTAGAAACAGATATCCAAATATATAACAATGTATTATATTTCTGGATGGCAATTTGAATAAGTAGCAAGAATATTAATGACATGATTAACTTTTGGTGAGAAACTCAGTAATCATGTGGAAATGCACAACAGAATTCAATCCAAAATCAATTTCAGATGAATTACACACTAAATTTATGATATTTAACCATAAAACTACTAGAATAAGAGAAGCAATGTAAAAATGATGCTATTTCCAATTGAAAATAAATGCAAAGTATTCATAAGCAGCAAAATACTGATAGAACTCAAATATTCTTCATAAAACAAGATAATATCAAATACCCAATGTCTTGAGGGGCTCCTTAGCACCCCACTGCATGTTGTCTTTTTTAAGTATTCCCCCTTCCTTAATAGGGTATTAAGTATTCCCCCATCCTTAACTCTTCCTGTTCTCATTCACATTCTAAGCAATCTCTTTTTCTCATTTTGTGCAAAAGTTTTCTGGCACATACAGAATGACTGGTGATTTATATCACATACGGATATTTTTGATTTATTATAACAGTTCATGTTTCTAACACAGAGAATGTGTTAAAGAGTGAGATCACATTTATTTAAATATTCCAAAAAAATATTCCAACAGACTAATACTTGACTGAAGTCAAGGAGAATTCAAATCTCTTTTCATCTATTTGGGGACTGTGGACTTCCCTAGTGGCCTAGTGTGTAAAGAGTCTGCCTTGTAGTGTAAGAGGCACCAGTTTGATCTCTGGCCTGGGAAGATCCCACGTGCTGTGGAGCAGCTGGACCAGTATGTCCAATTACAAGCCAGTGCTCTGGAGCGCATGTGTCCAGAGCCTGTGCTCTGAAACCAGAGAGGTTATTCTGATGGGACGCCTGCACAGGCCAAAGAGTAAAGATGGATGAAAATAAATGGATAAAAAAATCAATGAAAAGAGGCCAAACTTAAAAAAATAGAAAATGTATATATATTTAGGACTGTGATTGTAGGCCTCTTGATACACTGACATGAAGATATTTGTGGTTTTACAGGAATGGAAGAATGTTTGGAATTGAGTCTTCCAAGAAAGATACTTTGAACGCCTCACCCCCTCCCCCAGTACTTCAGAATGGGACCTTATTTAGCAATAGAGTATTTGCAGAGTTAACTAAGCTAAGATGAGGTCACAAGAGTTGGCCCTAATCCAGTGTAACTGGTGTTCTCATAGAAGGAGAACTTTGGGCACAAACACAGAGGAAAAGGCAATGTGAAGATACACAAGGAGAAGAGCTTTGTGAAGAAGGTGTAGAATGAAGGATCTAAAAACCAAAGCCTATCTGAGGCTTCCAGAAGTTAGGAGAAAGATCTGGAACAGAGTCTCCCTTAGTGCTTTCAGAGGAAGCATGGCCCTCCTGAAACCCTGATGTTGGACTCTGGCCTTTGAAAATGAGAGACAATACATTTCTGTTACTTTAGGCTACCTAGTCTGTGATCCCTTACTACAGCAACTCGAGAATGGACTGATTTGTGAGTTATCAGTTTACAGAGGCCACAAAAGGATTGGATACTTAGAAACTGCTGAAATAATGGATAGAAAATTTCCCTGTGGTAGGTTTTTTCTTTTTTCTCTAAACAATTAGAGCAGTGTAATGCTTTTATATTCTGGTCTCTGGGATTCAATGATATGATGAATTCTCTTTTTTCCCTCCTTCTGGCAAAGATTTCAAATAAAAGCCACTGTCTCATCAAACACTCATTTCACTTAGGGTAAAGATTTAAACAGAGATCTTATTTGATCTTTATCTGTGATTTCCCTGAACAAAATTATTGATCAATATAATGATTTAATTTTGGCTTTATAAAACTTAAAGTTTAAAAAGCATTTTATATGTTATACATATAAAAATTAAATGCTGCTCTTTATTTTCTCCTGATTAGATCAGATAAGTAGATATTTTAATTTTTTTTACTTCACAAAGGACTTCAGAGAAAGTTCCTCTTTATCTGATAAGTCTCTATCTTTATTTCTGGATAATTATTAATGGGAAAAAGAATGAGCATCTTTTAGATATCAGCATAAGCAAGGGAAAGAAAAACAACATACATGAAATAAAGAAGTTAGTTATAAGTAGGAAGAGGTAACTAGAGAAACAGGGTAAAGAATAAGGAAGTCTTTGCAGGTTCGTCTTTGCTTTACAGTATGTGACAGCTGACCTCATGGAAGTAGATGTGAATGCCCAGGGCTGGAGCTGATGGGCAAGTCTGAGTTTGCTTAGGGAAAGTCCTGTGGCAGTCTCTATTTTTACACAGCAGCTTGTTCCTAGTGAGGCTACTTGGAGTTGTCTCAATGATGATCTGGCAGCCCCGAGATTCTTGGGACCTATCATCTAGAAACCCAGGGGCTCCTTTCAAGAACTATTTGAAATCAAGAGGTAGGAGGTTTAATATTGCTGATAGGGCTCAGCATCTACAACAACAAAGTCAGCCAACAGTATTTCCTTAGGCTCCAAGATGCCAAGACAACCTTATGAATGAACTTATAGTGCTTTATGCATTAACACTACTCAGATCTTCAGTGTTTCCTCCCTCCTCAACCCACTTCAGAGACTTATTGACCTAAAGCAATATGATTTAAATTTTAATATATACATATCATGAACTTATTCATTTTTTTCCTAAAAAAATAATAGAAAAGTGGGAAGAAAATAGTCAACAAGAGACTAGTTCTGCCACTTCCTCTGGGAATTAGAAAAATGTAGAGTGGGGTGTATAAAGAAAAAGATTTCTAATTAAAAAAAAATTAAGAGATCCATATATAAATATTGGCTAAGAAATTTAGCTAGCTATATGACCTTAAATGAGTCTAAGTTTCTTAATATAGAAAATGGAATAGCAGTACCTACTTATTTTGATCACTGTGAGAATTAAGTAAAATAGTATATCACATCTATTATAATGAACATGTTGCAACTACTAATACTTTGTGACTATTAATATAATTACCATTTTATAAATTCAAAACACATTAGAAGATAACTTCTAAAGGGATTACTTGAATGCCAAATTTTCACATAATTCCACTCCTATAGCACAATAATGGGCTTCCCCAGTGGCTCGATGGTAAAGACCTACAGGGCAGGAGATGTGGGTTCCATCCTTAGGTCAGGAAGATCCCCTGGAGGAAGGCATAGCAACCCATTCCAGCCTGGAGAATCCCATGCACAGGGAAGCCTGGTGGCCTACAGTCCACAGGGTTGCAAAGAGCTGGACACGACTGAAACGACTGAGCACATACAGATGCAGGCAGGCCCAGTAATGTATAAGATGAATCCCTTGGAAAAATTTTAAAAATTAGTTTTCAATGCTGAGAAAAATCTCCCTCTTTTGTCATCGTTTGTCAGCTGTATCTCTGCTGCATCCCATCCTTGCAGCATGAATAAGCATCAGACGATAGAATCACTCATATGTTAATCTGATAAACAATTTAATAAATAATTATTGATTTATCATGATGATAAATGATTAGATATAAATCATGGAAATCTTTTTATCATCTACCCATTTTTAAATCAAAATATTTTTTTATGCTTCTCCAAAGCTTAGTAACTATTAATATTATGATCAAAATAAGTATCTGCTTTATTCAGTAGTAAGATTCTGATGAATTATTTCAATAAACTCTGAAGAGGCATTTGCTTTTCTGTTTTCCTAACATAACTGCAATCTTTTCCCAGTAAAAGTTCTTTTGTAATGATATACAGTCTCAATAAGTCCTATAGATAACACAAGACCAAAAAAGCGCAGAAGTAAAATTAATGGTGTGTGAGGATCATCCGCTGTTCACAGGGAGCATGCTGGCATTGGTTCCATTTGCTTTGCTGCATTCTTGACAAGCATCCTGTTCCCTGATGGGGAATCTAACAGGCTTTGGCAGTGGCTCAAAAAGCAGCCTTGGTTGATTAAATCTTAGCGTTCTGTCAGGGAGAAAGTGTCTGTGATGCTTTCTCACAACAACATTAAGTCTCAGTAAAATAGTAATATTTCACATCTATTATAATGAACATGTTGCAACTACTAATACTTTGTGACTATTAATATAATTACCATTTTATAAATTCAAAACACATTAGAAGATAACTTCTAAAGGGATTACTTGAATGCCAAATTTTCACATAATTCCACTCCTATAGCACAATAATGGGCTTCCCCAGTGGCTCGATGGTAAAGACCTACAGGGCAGGAGATGTGGGTTCCATCCTTAGGTCAGGAAGATCCCCTGGAGGAAGGCATAGCAACCCATTCCAGCCTGGAGAATCCCATGCACAGGGAAGCCTGGTGGCCTACAGTCCACAGGGTTGCAAAGAGCTGGACACGACTGAAACGACTGAGCACATACAGATGCAGGCAGGCCCAGTAATGTATAAGATGAATCCCTTGGAAAAATTTTAAAAATTAGTTTTCAATGCTGAGAAAAATCTCCCTCTTTTGTCATCGTTTGTCAGCTGTATCTCTGCTGCATCCCATCCTTGCAGCATGAATAAGCATCAGACGATAGAATCACTCATATGTTAATCTGATAAACAATTTAATAAATAATTATTGATTTATCATGATGATAAATGATTAGATATAAATCATGGAAATCTTTTTATCATCTACCCATTTTTAAATCAAAATATTTTTTTATGCTTCTCCAAAGCTTAGTAACTATTAATATTATGATCAAAATAAGTATCTGCTTTATTCAGTAGTAAGATTCTGATGAATTATTTCAATAAACTCTGAAGAGGCATTTGCTTTTCTGTTTTCCTAACATAACTGCAATCTTTTCCCAGTAAAAGTTCTTTTGTAATGATATACAGTCTCAATAAGTCCTATAGATAACACAAGACCAAAAAAGCGCAGAAGTAAAATTAATGGTGTGTGAGGATCATCCGCTGTTCACAGGGAGCATGCTGGCATTGGTTCCATTTGCTTTGCTGCATTCTTGACAAGCATCCTGTTCCCTGATGGGGAATCTAACAGGCTTTGGCAGTGGCTCAAAAAGCAGCCTTGGTTGATTAAATCTTAGCGTTCTGTCAGGGAGAAAGTGTCTGTGATGTTTTCTCACAACAACATTAAGTCTCATTATAAACTTCTTTACTTCTCCACAGACTTGGGCATTACTTATTAAAGGTGTTCAAGCTATATGTTCAAACTATATGCTTTATAGTTCAGGGGGTGATTTTGGTTTCCATACGTGGTAAAAAGAAACTAAAAATGTAGAATGTATATTTCTGTTAACATTAAACCTCAACATGCCCTTGAAATCTAAACTTACAAGCATTTTTTAAATAATCAAAATAATTACATTTTATTATTTCTTTGCTGGATATAAAGCATTCAGCACTTTAAAGATAACTTTAATCCCTTACCTTCTACTCTCCACAGTTTCTGATGAGAAGTCAGCCAGAAATATTACCAAGTTCTCTTGTACAAATTGAAGTGGTCCTCCCTAGTTGCTTTCAAAGCTTTCCCTTTCCCTTTCTCTTCCAACATTTTTACTGGGATGTGTCTAAGTGTAGATCTCTTCTTGTTTTTCCTACTTGGAGTTTATTGAATTTCTTGATGTATAGGTTAATTATTTTATCAAATTTGTCCAGTCTTCAACCAGTAATTCTTTATTTTTTTTTTAAACCTTTATTTTACTTTTAACTTTTACAGAGTTTTGTTGTTTACAGATATGTATGTTCCCACATTAGTCATATGTATATTCCCCCCTTCCCTCCCTTCCCGACCATCACACAGCATCCCTGAAGGATCCCCTTTTCTCACAGAGCAATGACTAGAGATATTTTCTTCACTTATGATAGTACAGGCCTTCATGCTACTTCCTTTATGCCTCTCACCCACTGTTCCTTCCCTACAATGTCTATATGTCCACTGTCCATGTCTGTCTTTCTGTCGCTTCGCTGCATGTGCCATCATCACCATCTTACTAGATTCCATATATATGTGTTAATATACTGTATTTGTCCTTCTCTTTCTGACTGACTTCACTTTTGATGATACGTTCTAGATCCAGCCACCTCATTAGGGTTGATTCTTCTGCATTTCTCTTTACAGCTGTGTAGTATTCCTTTATGGCCCTGTCTGGGGATTAAATTCTAAAAGCGTTCTGTCAGGGAGAAAGTGTCTGTGATGTTTTCTCACAACAACATTAAGTCTCATTATAACTTCTTTACTTCTCCACAGACTTGGGCATTACTTATTAAAGGTGTTCAAGCTATATGTTCAAACTATATGCTTTATAGTTCAGGGGGTGATTTTGGTTTCCATACGTGGTAAAAAGAAACTAAAAATGTAGAATGTATATTTCTGTTAACATTAAACCTCAACATGCCCTTGAAATCTAAACTTACAAGCATTTTTTAAATAATCAAAATAATTACATTTTATTATTTCTTTGCTGGATATAAAGCATTCAGCACTTTAAAGATAACTTTAATCCCTTACCTTCTACTCTCCACAGTTTCTGATGAGAAGTCAGCCAGAAATATTACCAAGTTCTCTTGTACAAATTGAAGTGGTCCTCCCTAGTTGCTTTCAAAGCTTTCCCTTTCCCTTTCTCTTCCAACATTTTTACTGGGATGTGTCTAAGTGTAGATCTCTTCTTGTTTTTCCTACTTGGAGTTTATTGAATTTCTTGATGTATAGGTTAATTATTTTATCAAATTTGTCCAGTCTTCAACCAGTAATTCTTTATTTTTTTTTTAAACCTTTATTTTACTTTTAACTTTTACAGAGTTTTGTTGTTTACAGATATGTATGTTCCCACATTAGTCATATGTATATTCCCCCCTTCCCTCCCTTCCCGACCATCACACAGCATCCCTGAAGGATCCCCTTTTCTCACAGAGCAATGACTAGAGATATTTTCTTCACTTATGATAGTACAGGCCTTCATGCTACTTCCTTTATGCCTCTCACCCACTGTTCCTTCCCTACAATGTCTATATGTCCACTGTCCATGTCTGTCTTTCTGTCGCTTCGCTGCATGTGCCATCATCACCATCTTACTAGATTCCATATATATGTGTTAATATACTGTATTTGTCCTTCTCTTTCTGACTGACTTCACTTTTGATGATACGTTCTAGATCCAGCCACCTCATTAGGGTTGATTCTTCTGCATTTCTCTTTACAGCTGTGTAGTATTCCATTGTATATATGTACCAGAGCTTTTGGATCCATTCGTTCGTCGATGGGCATCTAGGTTCCTTCCATGTTCTAGCTATTGTATAGAGAGCTGCAATGAACATTGGGGTACAGGTGCTTCTTTCAGTTTTGATTTCGTCAGGGGATAAGCCTAAGAGTGGGATTTCTGGGTCATAGGGTGCTTCTATTTTTAGTTTTTTAAGAAATCTCCAGACTGTCTTCCATAGAGACTGCATCAATTTACACTCCCAGAAGCAATGCAGGAGTGTTCCCTTTTCTCCGCAGCCTCTCCAGCATTTATTGTCTGTCGATTTGTGGATGACGGCCATTCTGACGGGTGTGAGGTGATATCTCATTGTAGTTTTGATTTGCATTTCTCTAATTATTAGTGAAGTTGAGCATCGTTTCATGTGTTTTTGGGCCATCTGTATGTCATCATTGGAGAGGTGTCTGTTTAGGTCCTTTTCCCATTTTTTGATTGGGTTGTTCATTTTTCCAGTGCTGAGTTGTCTGAGTTGCTTGTAGATCTTGGAGATTAATTCTTTGTTGTTTCATTTGCTATGATTTTCTCCCACTCTGTGGACTGTCTGTTGAGCTTTTTTGTAATTTCTTTAGCTGTACAAAAGCTTTTAAGTTTCATTAGGTCACACATGTTCATTTGTCTTCTTAGTTTTACTATTCTAGTAGGTGGTTCAGAGAAGATCTTGCTTTGATTGATGTCCTTGAGGGTTTTGCCTATATTCTCCTCTAAGAGTTTGATGGTTTCTGGCCTTACATTTAAGTCTTTAAACCATTTTGAGTTGATCTCTGTGTATGGTGTCAGGGTATGTTCCAACTTCATTTTCTTGCATGTAGCTGTCCAATTTTCCCAGCACCATTTGTTGAAGAGGCTGTCTTTATCCCATTTTATATGTTCGCCTCCTTTGTCAAAAATAAGGTACCCATAGGTGCGTGGCTTTATCTCTGGGTTCTCAGTATTGTTCCAATGGTCTATACTTCTGTTTTTGTGCCAGTACCACACTGTCTTGAGGACTGTTGTTTTGTAGTAGAGTCTGAAGTTGGGGAGGCTGATTTCCTCCATTTTTAGGACTTGCTTCGAGGTCTTTTGTGTTTCCATATGAACTTGTTTTATTGTACCAGAGCTTTTGGATCCATTCGTTCGTCGATGGGCATCTAGGTTCCTTCCATGTTCTAGCTATTGTATAGAGAGCTGCAATGAACATTGGGGTACAGGTGCTTCTTTCAGTTTTGATTTCGTCAGGGGATAAGCCTAAGAGTGGGATTTCTGGGTCATAGGGTGCTTCTATTTTTAGTTTTTTAAGAAATCTCCAGACTGTCTTCCATAGAGACTGCATCAATTTACACTCCCAGAAGCAATGCAGGAGTGTTCCCTTTTCTCCGCAGCCTCTCCAGCATTTATTGTCTGTCGATTTGTGGATGACGGCCATTCTGACGGGTGTGAGGTGATATCTCATTGTAGTTTTGATTTGCATTTCTCTAATTATTAGTGAAGTTGAGCATCGTTTCATGTGTTTTTGGGCCATCTGTATGTCATCATTGGAGAGGTGTCTGTTTAGGTCCTTTTCCCATTTTTTGATTGGGTTGTTCATTTTTCCAGTGCTGAGTTGTCTGAGTTGCTTGTAGATCTTGGAGATTAATTCTTTGTTGTTTCATTTGCTATGATTTTCTCCCACTCTGTGGACTGTCTGTTGAGCTTTTTTGTAATTTCTTTAGCTGTACAAAAGCTTTTAAGTTTCATTAGGTCACACATGTTCATTTGTCTTCTTAGTTTTACTATTCTAGTAGGTGGTTCAGAGAAGATCTTGCTTTGATTGATGTCCTTGAGGGTTTTGCCTATATTCTCCTCTAAGAGTTTGATGGTTTCTGGCCTTACATTTAAGTCTTTAAACCATTTTGAGTTGATCTCTGTGTATGGTGTCAGGGTATGTTCCAACTTCATTTTCTTGCATGTAGCTGTCCAATTTTCCCAGCACCATTTGTTGAAGAGGCTGTCTTTATCCCATTTTATATGTTCGCCTCCTTTGTCAAAAATAAGGTACCCATAGGTGCGTGGCTTTATCTCTGGGTTCTCAGTATTGTTCCAATGGTCTATACTTCTGTTTTTGTGCCAGTACCACACTGTCTTGAGGACTGTTGTTTTGTAGTAGAGTCTGAAGTTGGGGAGGCTGATCCCTCCAGCTCCATTCTTCTTCCTCAGGATTGCTTTGGCTATTCGAGGTCTTTTGTGTTTCCATATGAACTGTGTTATTCATTGGTCTAGTTCTGTGAAGAATGTTATTGGAAGTTTGATAGGGATAGCATTGAATCTGTAGATGACATTTGGTTGTATGGTCATTTTCACAATATTGATTCTTCTGACCCAGGAACATGGAATATCTCTCCATCTGTTTAAGTCTTCTTTAATGTCTCTCATGAGTGTCTTGTAATTTTCTGTGTACAGTTCTTTTGTTTCTTTGGGTAGGTTTATTCCTAGATATTTGATTCTTTTGGTTGCGATGGTGAAGGAGATTGCCTCTTTGATTTCATTTTCTGATTTTTCATTGTTTGTGTATAGGAATGCCAGTGATTTCTGTATATTGCTTTTGTATCCTGGAACTTGGCTGAATTCGCTGATTAACTCTAGTAGTTTTGTAACTGTGTCTTTGGGATTTTCTATGTATAATATCATGTCATCTGCAAATAGAGAGAGTTTGACTTCTTCTTTTCCAATCTGGATTCCTTTGATTTCTTTCTCTTCTCTTATTGCCATTGCTAGAACTTCCAGGACTATGTTGATTAAGAGTGGTGAAAGTGGACACCCTTGTCTTATTCCTGATCTTAGAGGGAATACTTTGAGTTTTTCACCATTGAGGATAATGCTCGCTGTGGGCTTCTCATATATGGCTTTCACTATGTTAAGATAAGTTCCTTCTATGCCCATTTTTTGAAGAGTTTTTATCATAAATTGATGCTGTACTTTGTCAAAGGCTTTTTCTGCATCTAATGAGATGATCATGTGATTTCTGTCTCTCAATTTGTTGAGATGGTGTATCACATTGATTGATTTGCGAATGTTGAAGAATCCTTGCATGCCTGGGATGTACCCAACTTGATCGTGATGAATGAGCTTTTTGATGTGTTGCTGAATTCTGTTTGCTAGGATTTTGTTGAGGATTTTGGCATCTAGATTCATCAGTGAAATTGGCCTATAATTTTCTTTTTTTGTGTTGTCTTTGCCTGGCTTTGGTATCAGGGTGATGGTGGCCTCATAGAATGTGTTTGGAAGTGTTCCTTCCTGGGCAATTTTTCAAAAGAGTTTTAGACGGACAGGCATTAGCTCTTCTTTAAATGTTTGGTAGAATTCACTTGTGAAACCACCTGGCCCTGGGCTTTTATTTTTGGGTAGATTTTTGATCACAAGGTCGATTTCTGAGCTTGTGATTGGCTCGTTCATAGTTCCTATTTCTTCCTGGTTGAGTCTTGGGAGATTAATCTTCTCTAAGAAACTGTCCATTTCTTCCAGGTTGTCCACTTTGTTGCCATATAGCTGTGCATAATAGCCTCTTATAATCCTTTGGATTTCTGCATTATCTGTTGTAATCTCTCCTTTTTCATTTTTGATTTTAGTGATCTGGTTCTTCTCTCTCTTTTTCTTGATGAGTCTGGCCAGTGGTGTGTTGATTTTATTGACTTTTTCGAAGAACCAGCTTTTTGTTTTATTTATCTTTACTATTCTTTCTTTTGTTTCTTTCTCATTTATTTCTGCTCTGATCTTTATGATTTCCCTTCTTCTGCTGGCTTTGGGGTGTTTTTGTTCTTCTTTCTCCAGTTGTTTTAAGCGTAAGGTAAGGTCATCTGTTTGAGATTTTCCTAGTTTCTTGAGGTGGGATTGAATTGCTATAAACTTCCCTCTTAGAACTGCTTTTGCAGTATCCCATAGGTTTTGCACTGTCGTGTGTTCATTGTCATTTTCTTCTAGGAATTTTTTTATTTCTCCTTTGATTTCCTCAATGATCAGTTGGTTTTTTAGGTATGTGTAGTTTAATCTCCATGTGTTTGTGTTTTTAGCGCTTTTTTTTCCTGTAGTTGATCTCCAGTCTCATTGAATTGTGGTCCGAAAAGATGGTTGATAGAATTTCAGTTTTCTTGAATTGACTGAGGTTTGATTTGTGGCCCAAGATGTGGTCTATCCTGAAGAATGTTCCATGAGCACTTGAGAAGAAAGTGTATTCTTCTGCTTTTGCATGGAACGTCCTAAAGATATCAATGAGGTCCATTTCTTCTAGTGTGGCTTTTAAGGCTTGTGTTTCTTGATTAATTTTCTGTTTGGATGATCTATCCATTGGTGTGAGAGGAGTGTTAAAGTCTCCTACTATGATTGTGTTACTGTCAATGTCTTCTTTTATGTCTGAAAGTGTTTGTCTTATGTATTGAAGTGCTCCTGCGTTGGGAGCATAGATATTTATGATTGTTATGCCTTCTTCTTGGATCGATCTCTTAATCATGATGTAGTGACCTGCCTTGTCTCTTAGAATCTTCTTTACTTTAAAATCTATTTTGTCTGATATGAGGATTGTTACTCCAGCTTTCTTTTGATTTCCATTTGCATGGAATATCATTTTCCAGCCTCTCACTTTCAGTCTATGAGTGTCTCTAGGTCTGAAATGAGTTTCCTGGAGGCAGCATATGTATGGGTCGTGTTTTTGGATCCATTCAGCCACTCTGTGTCTTTTGGTTGGGGCATTTAGTCCATTGACATTCAAAGTAATTATTGATATAAATGATCCTATTGTCATCTTCTTAGATGTTATGATGGGTTTGTTTCGTGGATCTTCTCCTTTTATACTTGTTGTCTATATAAGTCCCTTTAACACTTGTTGTAAGGTTGGTTTGGTGTGACTAAATTCTTTTAATTTTTGCTTGTCTGTAAAGCTTTTGATTTCTCCATCAATTTTGAAGGAGATCCTTGCAGGGTAGAGGATTCTCGGTTGCAGATTATTCTCTTTCAGCCGTTTAAATGTGTCCTGCCATTCCCTTCTGGCCTGCAAAGTTTCTGTTGAAAGATCAGCTGTTATACGGATGGGCTTTCCCTTGTATGTAACTAGTTGCTTTTCCCTTACTGCTTTGAGAATTCTATCTTTGTGTTTAATTTGTGTTAACTTCATTAATATGTGTCTTGGTGTGTTTCTTCTCGGACTGATTCTGTATGGTACTCTTTGCGCTTCTTGGACTTGATTGACTATTTCTTTTCCCATGGTGGGGAAATTTTCAACTAGAATCTCTTCAAAAATTTTCTCATAGCCTTTCTTTTTTTCTTCTTCTTCTGGAATCCCTATAATTTGAATATTGGTGCGTTTGACATTATCCCAGAGGTCTCTGAGGCTGTCCTCTGCTGTTTTCATTCTTTGAGCTAGAGTCTGTTTTTCAGCAGTTACTTCCACCATTCTATCTTCCAGCTCACTTATCCGGTGTTCTGTCTCAGATACTCTGCTCTTGATTCCTTCTACAGTGTTTTTCAGTTCAGCAATTGAGTTGTTTGTCTTTGTTACTTTTTTGGTAAGTTCTTGTATTTCTTTATTCAGTGTGTTAGTTGTATCTTGCAATTTCTCTGAAATTCTGTTTTCAGTGTCTTTGATCATCTTTACTATAATTCTTCTGAAATCACTTTCAGAAGGTTTGTCCAAATTCTCTACATTAATTTGATCTTGTGTGTTTGTGGATTGTTCCTTCGCTTGTGTGGTATTTCTCTGCCATTTCATTGTTATTATTAATTTTTTAAAACTGACTCTGTTTGCGATTTCCTTTTCCAAGACTTTGAGTTATGTTTCTTGGTGGTTGTTGTTTGGATGGGGCTTCAATTCTGGGTGATGCTGGTGATTGGGTGATGTCAGGACTTGCATACATGTGATTACCTTTGTGGCGTTCTCACTTGTATAGTGCTCTTTAGTGTTAGGCATTCTCTAGTATTGTAGAGTTTTGGAGTCAGTGCTCCCTCCTTAAAACCCCGGGGCTTGTTACCTGACCAGGGAATGAAGATTTCACGGCTGGTTTGTTATGGCATTAAATGATATTAAAACATATATATGCAAATGAGAAACAGAAGGTATACCTTCGACAAATGGCAATTTAAAAATTATGCAAGTACTATCTAGCATATTGAATTATACACATAAACATATACAGCTGTAACATAACCCAAGCATTCCAACCAAAAATACAGTACAATACATTAGCACGGCGAATAGAGAAATCCAAGAATGATATCCACCAGTTAATAAGCAAACTAAGTACAGCACCAATTGGAGAATAATGCTAGAGCAGGATCCTTGGTGGGGATAAGGCAATGAGGACAGAACAGACTAAGAAATATGGTGGGGAAAGGGAAAAAGAGAAAGGGAGGATAGAAGAGAAATATAGAATAATATTGCAAAGTTAAATATTAGGGAGATAAAGATTTGTATGTATTAGAATTTAGTGCTATAGGAAAGGAGCTTCAGAGAAAGCAAAGAATTATAGAGGAAGTAGTAGTACAAATGAAAAATTATTAAAAATTAAAAGATCTAATTTTATAGAAAAATATAGAAAAACAAAGCAAAAATAATAAAAACAAACAAAACCCCCACAGAACCTTAAAAGGCCAATGGGGAACCAGAAGTTTATACCAAAATAAAATGTGTGGTTTAAAAGGAAAAAGAAAAAAAAAATTATGTAAACTTGAATATATTCAGTCTTACTGATAAGATTAGTAGCTTCAATAGAATTCAGTGAAGGAAATGAACACACCCACTCTCTCTCTCTCTCACACACACACACACACACACACACACACACACACCCCCAAAAAAAGAAAAAAAAAAAAAAACGAAAAGCGGTGGGTGCACTGAGTGGGTATGGAAAAAAGAGAGAAAAAAAAAATTGAAACAAAGTAATACAATACAAAAAATGAAATTTTAAAGTCCAGCAGTAACTCCAGCTTCAGACAAAACGTGAAAATAGTGTTTATGTTCTTCTGTCTCTTGCTGACTATTCAGGAATTATCAGTCTTTTTCTTGCCTCTGGCAGTGGTTGGATCTGAAGACCTCTTTGACTGCTTGTTTGTTTGGGCCTATTCCAGAATTAAAAGGCACTCCCAGGCTGGCCCTGGGAGTTTCTTAATCCAAATCCCTTTTCTTGCTGGGTGGAGCTAAATTCCCTCCCTGTAGCTTGACCAACAGCCCTGCAGTTTGCCCAGCAGCCAAACTACAGTAGGGAAAATGGCGTCTGTCTCACAGAGGATTTATTCCACATGCTCTATGGGAAGCACTTCCACAGTGACCCCGACCCTGCTGCAGGCCACCATCGACCTCCGCCACTAGAGGAGACGTCAGGTTACTCAGAGGTGAGTCTGGCTCAGTCTCATGCAGGATCGCTATTCCTCTCTCCTTGATCACAGTGCGCAGAGACTTTCCAGTCCTCCTCGGAGACTCTGATCGGGTTAATGGTAACCTCCTCCAAAGGAAACTGAGTGCCACCCTTCCGAGGCCTGCTCAAGGGCACTTCTAGCTCAAGGGGGCACCTGGACCCTCCAAAGCAGGTCTGGCTCAATCCCTTGTGGGTGTCAGTGCTCCTCTCCCAGGTTTTGATCTGCAACAGGCTTTGCGCCTTTGGCCCGCCCAGCCTCTCCGGCGGGTATGAGGTTTGACTTTTAAAAGTGCGATTGCGCCCCTCCTACCGTCTTGATGCAGCTTCTCCTTTGTTCTTCGATGTGGGGTGTCCTCTCTGTGATCAGCTCCAACCTCCTTTTGTCGATGGTTTCCCAGGAACTCGTCGCAATTCAGGTGATTTTGCAGGAGAGATGAGTGCACGTCTTTCTATGCTGCCATCTTAGCTCCACCCCCGGCAAAAACTCAGTAATTCTTAAAATATATATATTTTTCTCTTTGTCCTCTCCTGTAGGCTCATTATGTGTATGCTGAAATATGCAGTGTTGTCCCACATTTCTCAGAGGCTTTATTCATTTTACTCCATTCTTTTCTTCACTTTGTCCTTCTGATTACATAATCTTTTTTGATCTATCTTCAAAGTCACTGATTCTATCTTCTGCCAAATTGAATTTACCGCTATGTACCTCTAGTGAACGTCCTATTTCAGTTATCTTAAACTACTGAATTTTTATTTGGTTCATTTATATAATTTTTATATCCTTTTGATATTTTCTACTGTATGAGACATTATCTTTATACTTTACTTTTTAAAGTATAATCTACTTTATTCATTGAATATTTATAAAGGCTTATTTGAATTCTTCATCTATTAAGTCAGATATCTAGGTCCTCTCACAAGGACTTTTTAGTTTTTTGTATTTCTTTGCCATTTTTTTTTTTTTTTTTTTTTGTAATTTTCACCAGTTGTCTTAATGGTGAATCTGCAGATTTTCCGATGTCATCATGACAGAATCCAACATGGTTCTTTTGAAACAAGTTTAATTCAGCAAGATTTAGTCAAGTTGGGTGGGGGAGAAGCTAGAATGACTTTCTAGTATTTAATAAAAAAACAAATATGCATGTATACACTTAAATCCTTCACAACCACACCAATTTTAAACAGAAAAAAAATGTAGTTTCCCCTTCATCATCTTTAGCCCCCAAAGGAAACTGAGTGCCACCCTTCCGAGGCCTGCTCAAGGGCACTTCTAGCTCAAGGGGCACCTGGACCCTCAAAGCAGGTCTGGCTCAATCCCTTGTGGGTGTCAGTGCTCCTCTCCCAGGTTTTGATCTGCAACAGGCTTTGCGCCTTTGGCCCGCCCAGCCTCTCCGGCGGGTATGAGGTTTGACTTTTAAAAGTGCGATTGCGCCCCTCCTACCGTCTTGATGCAGCTTCTCCTTTGTTCTTCGATGTGGGGTGTCCTCTCTGTGATCAGCTCCAACCTCCTTTTGTCGATGGTTTCCCAGGAACTCGTCGCAATTCAGGTGATTTTGCAGGAGAGATGAGTGCACGTCTTTCTATGCTGCCATCTTAGCTCCACCCCCGGCAAAAACTCAGTAATTCTTAAAATATATATATTTTTCTCTTTGTCCTCTCCTGTAGGCTCATTATGTGTATGCTGAAATATGCAGTGTTGTCCCACATTTCTCAGAGGCTTTATTCATTTTACTCCATTCTTTTCTTCACTTTGTCCTTCTGATTACATAATCTTTTTTGATCTATCTTCAAAGTCACTGATTCTATCTTCTGCCAAATTGAATTTACCGCTATGTACCTCTAGTGAACGTCCTATTTCAGTTATCTTAAACTACTGAATTTTTATTTGGTTCATTTATATAATTTTTATATCCTTTTGATATTTTCTACTGTATGAGACATTATCTTTATACTTTACTTTTTAAAGTATAATCTACTTTATTCATTGAATATTTATAAAGGCTTATTTGAATTCTTCATCTATTAAGTCAGATATCTAGGTCCTCTCACAAGGACTTTTTAGTTTTTTGTATTTCTTTGCCATTTTTTTTTTTTTTTTTTTGTAATTTTCACCAGTTGTCTTAATGGTGAATCTGCAGATTTTCCGATGTCATCATGACAGAATCCAACATGGTTCTTTTGAAACAAGTTTAATTCAGCAAGATTTAGTCAAGTTGGGTGGGGGAGAAGCTAGAATGACTTTCTAGTATTTAATAAAAAAACAAATATGCATGTATACACTTAAATCCTTCACAACCACACCAATTTTAAACAGAAAAAAAATGTAGTAACTTTTCACCCATTTGCATCATCTTTAGTTTCTTTCATCAGCTTCATAGCTTTTGGACTACAATTTTTTGCCTCTTCAGGCAGAATTATTCATCAGGTTTTTGTTTTGCTTTGTTTTAGTTTATGAAGTTTTGATGCAATGGTAAGTGGGTTTTTTTCCTTAATTTCTCTTTCAGTTATTTCATTGTTAGTGCATAGAAATGCAGCAAATTTCTCTATATTAATGTTGTATCCTACAACATTATAGAATTCGCTGATGAGATCTAGCATTAATCTGATGGTGTCTTTAGTATTTTTTTGGTAGTGGTCTTAGGATTTTCTGTGTCATTTACAGTGACAGTTTTACTTCTTTTTCAATTAGAATTCCTTTCTTTTTCTTTTCTGATTGCCAAGGTTATGATTTCTAAAATTATGTTGAATAAAAGTGAGAGTAGACATCTTTGTCTTAATCCTGATCTTAGAGGAAATGATTTTGGCTTTTTCATCACTGAGTAAGATATTAACTGTGACTCTGTTATATGTTGCCTTTACTCTGTTGAAGCATATTCTCTCTATGCTCACTTACTGGAGAGTTTTTATCATTAATGGATGTTGAATTTTATCAAAACCTTTTTATGCATCTGCTGAGATGATCATATGGTTTTTATTCTTCACTTTGCTAATGTGATACATCAGACTGAGTTGCAGATACTGAAAAATTGATCATGGTATATGATATTTTTAATGTATCACTAGAGTTGGCTTACTTGTATTTTGCTGAGAAATTTTTTTTTGACCACTTCTCTTTGTCTTTCATTTACTTCTATTTGTGTTCTTTGGCCTGTGTGGGCCTCCCATTGCAGTGACCTCTCTCACTGTAGAGAACCGGCTCGGGACGCATGCACTCCAGAACGCTGGCTCAGTAGTTGGACACATCGGTCCAGCTGCTCCACGGCACGTGGGATCTCCCCAGGCCAGGGATTGAACTGGCCCTCCTTGCACTGCAAGGCGGTGTCCTTACCCACTGAACCACCAGGGAAACCCTTGTTGAGAATTTTGGCATCTGCATTCATCAGTGACATTGACCTGTGATTCTCTTTTTCTGTGATAACATGTTTGTCCTTGGTCAATATCAGGGTGATGGTGGCCTCATAAAACAAGTTTGGAAGTATTCCTTTAACTCCAATATTTTGGAGTTGTTTCTGAGAGATAAGTGTTAATTCTTCTCTAAATATTTGTTTAGAATGGTCTTGTAGAACCATTTTGTTCTGGTCTTTTGCTTGTTGGGGCTTTAAAAGTTATGGATTCAATTTCAGTACTGATACTTGGTCTGTTCATATTTTATATTTCTTCCTGGATCAGTGTTGGGAGACTGTACTTTCTAAAGAAAGATATACTGTGTTCTTGAGTTTGAAGAATCAATCCCATTAGAATGACTATAAAGTCCAAGGTAGTCCACAGAGTCATAGCAATCCCTATCAGATTACCATTGGCATTTTTTCATAGATATAGAACACATTTTTGTTCCAAAACATAGATCTTAATGGATCTGGGGAAGTTATGTTTTTAAATAAAAGTGAGAGTAGACATCTTTGTCTTAATCCTGATCTTAGAGGAAATGATTTTGGCTTTTTCATCACTGAGTAAGATATTAACTGTGACTCTGTTATATGTTGCCTTTACTCTGTTGAAGCATATTCTCTCTATGCTCACTTACTGGAGAGTTTTTATCATTAATGGATGTTGAATTTTATCAAAACCTTTTTATGCATCTGCTGAGATGATCATATGGTTTTTATTCTTCACTTTGCTAATGTGATACATCAGACTGAGTTGCAGATACTGAAAAATTGATCATGGTATATGATATTTTTAATGTATCACTAGAGTTGGCTTACTTGTATTTTGCTGAGAAATTTTTTTTTGACCACTTCTCTTTGTCTTTCATTTACTTCTATTTGTGTTCTTTGGCCTGTGTGGGCCTCCCATTGCAGTGACCTCTCTCACTGTAGAGAACCGGCTCGGGACGCATGCACTCCAGAACGCTGGCTCAGTAGTTGGACACATCGGTCCAGCTGCTCCACGGCACGTGGGATCTCCCCAGGCCAGGGATTGAACTGGCCCTCCTTGCACTGCAAGGCGGTGTCCTTACCCACTGAACCACCAGGGAAACCCTTGTTGAGAATTTTGGCATCTGCATTCATCAGTGACATTGACCTGTGATTCTCTTTTTCTGTGATAACATGTTTGTCCTTGGTCAATATCAGGGTGATGGTGGCCTCATAAAACAAGTTTGGAAGTATTCCTTTAACTCCAATATTTTGGAGTTGTTTCTGAGAGATAAGTGTTAATTCTTCTCTAAATATTTGTTTAGAATGGTCTTGTAGAACCATTTTGTTCTGGTCTTTTGCTTGTTGGGGCTTTAAAAGTTATGGATTCAATTTCAGTACTGATACTTGGTCTGTTCATATTTTATATTTCTTCCTGGATCAGTGTTGGGAGACTGTACTTTCTAAAGAAAGATATACTGTGTTCTTGAGTTTGAAGAATCAATCCCATTAGAATGACTATAAAGTCCAAGGTAGTCCACAGAGTCATAGCAATCCCTATCAGATTACCATTGGCATTTTTTCATAGATATAGAACACGATTTTTTTAATGTGTGTGGACACACAAAAGACAACAGGTAGCCAAAACAATCTTAAGAAAGAAGAATGGATCTGGGGGAATCAGTCTCCCTGACTTCAGACTCTATTAGAAAGCTGCAGTATACAAGAGACAGACACAAAGTATTGGCACAAAGAGAGACATATAAATGTATGTAACAGGATAGAAAGCTGAGAAATAAATCCACATATTTATGGTTAATTAACCTACAACAAGGAAAACAAGAATATACAATAAAGAGACTTTTGTCAACAAGTGGTCCTGGGAAAATTGAGGAGTTCATTCTTCATGTAAAGGAATGAAATTCCAACATTCTCTAATACCATATACCTAAATGAACACAAACTAGATTGAACACATAAATGTGAGGCCAATATTTTAAAACTTCTATAGGAAAATCTAGGCAAAATGTTTTTTGACATAAATCTCAGCAATTTTTTTTTTTGAATCTATTTCCTAGAACAATGGAAATAAAAACAGAAGTAAACAAATGGGACCTATTATTTAAAAGTTATTGCCCACCAAAGAAAATCATGAACAATGTGAAATGACAACCTGCAGAATAAGAAAGGCTATTCAGAAAAGATCTTACCAACAGAGGGTTATTTTTCAAAAGATACAAATAGCTCATACAGTTCAATACCAAAAACACAAAGAATCCAATCAATAATGTCTAAATAGACATTCCTTTAAAGAAGAAATACAAACTGTCAGAAAACACATGGAAAGATGGTCAATGTCACTAATAATTTTTAATTTTATTCAGTTGATAAGTTGTGTACAACTCTCTGTGACTCCATGGACTGAAGCACACCAGGCTCCTCCGTCCTCCACCATCTACTGGAGTCTGCTCTACTCCATGTCCATTGAGTTGTTGATGCTATCTAACCATTTCATATTCCTGGATTAGTGTTGGGAGACTGTACTTTCTAAAGAAAGATATACTGTGTTCTTGAGTTTGAAGAATCAATCCCATTAGAATGACTATAAAGTCCAAGGTAGTCCACAGAGTCATAGCAATCCCTATCAGATTACCATTGGCATTTTTTCATAGATATAGAACACGATTTTTTTAATGTGTGTGGACACACAAAAGACAACAGGTAGCCAAAACAATCTTAAGAAAGAAGAATGGATCTGGGGGAATCAGTCTCCCTGACTTCAGACTCTATTAGAAAGCTGCAGTATACAAGAGACAGACACAAAGTATTGGCACAAAGAGAGACATATAAATGTATGTAACAGGATAGAAAGCTGAGAAATAAATCCACATATTTATGGTTAATTAACCTACAACAAGGAAAACAAGAATATACAATAAAGAGACTTTTGTCAACAAGTGGTCCTGGGAAAATTGAGGAGTTCATTCTTCATGTAAAGGAATGAAATTCCAACATTCTCTAATACCATATACCTAAATGAACACAAACTAGATTGAACACATAAATGTGAGGCCAATATTTTAAAACTTCTATAGGAAAATCTAGGCAAAATGTTTTTTGACATAAATCTCAGCAATTTTTTTTGAATCTATTTCCTAGAACAATGGAAATAAAAACAGAAGTAAACAAATGGGACCTATTATTTAAAAGTTATTGCCCACCAAAGAAAATCATGAACAATGTGAAATGACAACCTGCAGAATAAGAAAGGCTATTCAGAAAAGATCTTACCAACAGAGGGTTATTTTTCAAAAGATACAAATAGCTCATACAGTTCAATACCAAAAACACAAAGAATCCAATCAATAATGTCTAAATAGACATTCCTTTAAAGAAGAAATACAAACTGTCAGAAAACACATGGAAAGATGGTCAATGTCACTAATAATTTTTAATTTTATTCAGTTGATAAGTTGTGTACAACTCTCTGTGACTCCATGGACTGAAGCACACCAGGCTCCTCCGTCCTCCACCATCTACTGGAGTCTGCTCTACTCCATGTCCATTGAGTTGTTGATGCTATCTAACCATCACATCCTCTCCTGTCCCTTCTATTTTGCCTTTAATTTTTCCCAGAATGAGGGTCTTTTCCAATGAGGCAGCTCTTTGTGTTATGCGGCCAAAGTATTGGAGCTTCAGTATCTGTCCCTCCAATGAATATTCATGGTTGATCTTCTTTAGGATTCACTAGCTTGATCTCCTTACTGTCCAAGGTATTCTCAAGAGTCTTTTTCAGCATCACAATTCAAAAGCATCAGTTCTTCATCACTCAGCCTTCTTGATGGTCCAGCTCTCACATCTGTATGTGACTACTAGAAAAACTGTAGGTTGACCATACCAACCTTTATCGGCAAGATGATGCTTTTGCTTTTTAATACACTGTCAGGGTTTGCATAGCTGTCCTTCCAAAGAGCAAGGAGCTCTTAGTTTCAGAGTTGTAGTCACTCTCTGCAGTGATTTTGGAACCCAAGAAAATAAAGTCTGTCACTGCTTCTACCTTTTTCCTTTCTATTTGACATGAAGTGATGGGAATAGATCTCATGACCTTAGTTTTACTTAATGTTAAGTTTCAAGCCAGCTGTTTCACTCTACTTTTTATGATTTATTTATTTATTTATTTTGGGCGGGGGTCGGGTTGGGGAGGGAGGGAGCGGGCAGGCCACTTCTATTGGTCTTTCATTTCTCCATTTTCATCCGTCTTTGTTCTTTGGCTCCTGTGGGCCTCCCATCGCGGCGGCATCTGTTGTTGCAGAGCGCCAGCTCTGGGCGCACGTGCTCCAGAGCTCCGGCATGGTAATTGGACACATCGGTCCAGCCGCTCCACAGCACGTGGGATCTTCCCAGGCCAGGGATCGAACCGCCGCCCCTTGCACTGTAAGGCGGTGTCCCTACGCACTGGACCACCAGGGGAAGCCCCTCACTCTACTCTTTTATCCTCCTCCAGAAACTGTTTAGCTCCTCTATGCTTTCTTAAGTCAATGTAAAACTAATAATTTTTAATTTTATTCAGTTGATAAGTTGTGTACAACTCTCTGTGACTCCATGGACTGAAGCACACCAGGCTCCTCCGTCCTCCACCATCTACTGGAGTCTGCTCTACTCCATGTCCATTGAGTTGTTGATGCTATCTAACCATCACATCCTCTCCTGTCCCTTCTATTTTGCCTTTAATTTTTCCCAGAATGAGGGTCTTTTCCAATGAGGCAGCTCTTTGTGTTATGCGGCCAAAGTATTGGAGCTTCAGTATCTGTCCCTCCAATGAATATTCATGGTTGATCTTCTTTAGGATTCACTAGCTTGATCTCCTTACTGTCCAAGGTATTCTCAAGAGTCTTTTTCAGCATCACAATTCAAAAGCATCAGTTCTTCATCACTCAGCCTTCTTGATGGTCCAGCTCTCACATCTGTATGTGACTACTAGAAAAACTGTAGGTTGACCATACCAACCTTTATCGGCAAGATGATGCTTTTGCTTTTTAATACACTGTCAGGGTTTGCATAGCTGTCCTTCCAAAGAGCAAGGAGCTCTTAGTTTCAGAGTTGTAGTCACTCTCTGCAGTGATTTTGGAACCCAAGAAAATAAAGTCTGTCACTGCTTCTACCTTTTTCCTTTCTATTTGACATGAAGTGATGGGAATAGATCTCATGACCTTAGTTTTACTTAATGTTAAGTTTCAAGCCAGCTGTTTCACTCTACTTTTTATGATTTATTTATTTATTTATTTTGGGCGGGGGTCGGGTTGGGGAGGGAGGGAGCGGGCAGGCCACTTCTATTGGTCTTTCATTTCTCCATTTTCATCCGTCTTTGTTCTTTGGCTCCTGTGGGCCTCCCATCGCGGCGGCATCTGTTGTTGCAGAGCGCCAGCTCTGGGCGCACGTGCTCCAGAGCTCCGGCATGGTAATTGGACACATCGGTCCAGCCGCTCCACAGCACGTGGGATCTTCCCAGGCCAGGGATCGAACCGCCGCCCCTTGCACTGTAAGGCGGTGTCCCTACGCACTGGACCACCAGGGGAAGCCCCTCACTCTACTCTTTTATCCTCCTCCAGAAACTGTTTAGCTCCTCTATGCTTTCTTCCATTAGAGTGATACTCTCTACATATCTGAAGTTTTTGATATTTTTTCTGAGAATCTTGATTCCAGCCTGGTATTTTGCATGATGTGTTCTGCATATAATTTAAATAAACAATATGATGATATGTTGGATAAATAAATGGCAACCTACTAAAATATTCTTGCTTGGAAAATCTTACAGATTTTCCTGGCAGGCCACAGTCCATGGGGTCAGAACGAGTCAGACATGACTGAGCAAATAAAAAAAAAAAAAAGACAATATATAGCCTTATCATGCTACTCTCCCAATTTTAAACCAATCACCTTTTCTATGTCTGATGTTGCAATGAGGTATCTCCTCACATCAGTCAGGATCTTAGTCATCAAAATATATACAAATAATAAATGCCAAAGAGGTTGTGGAGAAAAGGGAATCTTCTTGCCCTATTGGTGAGAATTCCAGAAAAATGTCTACTGCTTCATTGACAACGCTAAAGCCTTTGACTGTGTGGATCACAACAAACTGTGGAAAATTCTGAAAGAGATAGGAATACCAGACCACATTTTCTGCCTCCTGAGAAACTTGCATATAAGACAAGCAGCAACAGTTAAAATTGCACATGAAACAACAGACTGGTTCCAAATTTGGAAAGGAGTACATCAAAGCTGTATATTGTCACACTGCTTACTTATATGCAGAGTACATCATGAGAAATGCTGGTCTGGATGAAGCACAAGCTGGAATCAAGATTGCTGGAAGAAATATCAATAATTTCAGATATGCAGATGGCACCACCCCTATGGCAGAACGCAAAGAGGAACTAAAGAACCTCTTGATGAAGGTAAAAAAGGAGAGTGAAACAACTGGCTGAAAACTCAATATTCAAAAAACTAAGATCATGGCATTTGGTCACTTCATTGCAAATATATGGACAAACAGTGAAAACAGTGACAGATTATTTTCTTGGGCTCTAAAAATCACTGTGGATGGTGACTGAAGCCATGAAATTAAAAGATATGTGCTCCTTAGAAGAAAAGATATGAAAAACCTAGACAGCATATTAAAAAGCAGAGACATCACTTTGCCAACAGAAGTCTGTATAGTCAAAGCAATGGTTTTCCCAGTAGTCATGTATGGATGTGAGATTTGGACCATAAAGAAGGCTGAGCACGGAAGAATTAATGCCTTTGAACCGTGGTGTTGGAGAAGACTCTTGAGAGTCTCTTGGACTGCAAGGAGCTCAGATCAGTCAATCCTAAAAGGAATCAACTCTGAATATTTGCTAGAAGGACTGATGCTAAAGCTGAAGCTCCAATATCTTAGCCAACCTGATGTGAAGAGATGATTCATTGGAAAAGACCCTGATGCGGGGAAAAAACTGAGGCAGAAGAAAAGGGGACAACAGACAATAAGATGATTGGATGGTATCACTGAGTCAATGGGCATGAGTTTAAGCAAGCTCCAGAAGATGGTGAGGACTAGGGAAACTTCAATTGCTACAGTTCATGGAGTTGCAAAGAGTCAGTCACGACTTAGTGACTAAACTGATTAACTGACTATATCTTAACCTGATAAACTTTTTTTTTAATGGTAAAGTCAGGACTGCTTGAAAATTTTAGTTACTAAACCCTATTGGTGAGAATTCCAGAAAAATGTCTACTGCTTCATTGACAACGCTAAAGCCTTTGACTGTGTGGATCACAACAAACTGTGGAAAATTCTGAAAGAGATAGGAATACCAGACCACATTTTCTGCCTCCTGAGAAACTTGCATATAAGACAAGCAGCAACAGTTAAAATTGCACATGAAACAACAGACTGGTTCCAAATTTGGAAAGGAGTACATCAAAGCTGTATATTGTCACACTGCTTACTTATATGCAGAGTACATCATGAGAAATGCTGGTCTGGATGAAGCACAAGCTGGAATCAAGATTGCTGGAAGAAATATCAATAATTTCAGATATGCAGATGGCACCACCCCTATGGCAGAACGCAAAGAGGAACTAAAGAACCTCTTGATGAAGGTAAAAAAGGAGAGTGAAACAACTGGCTGAAAACTCAATATTCAAAAAACTAAGATCATGGCATTTGGTCACTTCATTGCAAATATATGGACAAACAGTGAAAACAGTGACAGATTATTTTCTTGGGCTCTAAAAATCACTGTGGATGGTGACTGAAGCCATGAAATTAAAAGATATGTGCTCCTTAGAAGAAAAGATATGAAAAACCTAGACAGCATATTAAAAAGCAGAGACATCACTTTGCCAACAGAAGTCTGTATAGTCAAAGCAATGGTTTTCCCAGTAGTCATGTATGGATGTGAGATTTGGACCATAAAGAAGGCTGAGCACGGAAGAATTAATGCCTTTGAACCGTGGTGTTGGAGAAGACTCTTGAGAGTCTCTTGGACTGCAAGGAGCTCAGATCAGTCAATCCTAAAAGGAATCAACTCTGAATATTTGCTAGAAGGACTGATGCTAAAGCTGAAGCTCCAATATCTTAGCCAACCTGATGTGAAGAGATGATTCATTGGAAAAGACCCTGATGCGGGGAAAAAACTGAGGCAGAAGAAAAGGGGACAACAGACAATAAGATGATTGGATGGTATCACTGAGTCAATGGGCATGAGTTTAAGCAAGCTCCAGAAGATGGTGAGGACTAGGGAAACTTCAATTGCTACAGTTCATGGAGTTGCAAAGAGTCAGTCACGACTTAGTGACTAAACTGATTAACTGACTATATCTTAACCTGATAAACTTTTTTTTTAATGGTAAAGTCAGGACTGCTTGATTAGTTCTATATGATAAGTGTTCATCTTACAGTTACATCTTTGTAAAATGGAGATAAAATTAGTTCCTTACCAACTAGATGGCCTACAAAAAATGTCCACTCATGATAGAATTAAAGTCTAAGATTTTTAGGATGGGTAAAATATGTTACACTACTGAATTGATTTTATATTTTAACAGCTTCAAACACTTTAATAGATAACCCCAGGACTTTTGGAAAAAGCAGAAAACATGAAAGCTTTATATTTAGAGAGAACTATACCATGTAAATTTTTCTTAATGTGGATACTCTCAATGATAGTACAAAAGTTGATACAATGTGTTCGCTTAAAACAAAATTTGCTTTAGTTTATCATGGGGAAAATAGTTTTAAGTGTATTTGAAAGTATGAGTGCAATGAGAAAGCTCTCACTGATGCTCATCATACTGCAGTGCAATAGGTGGCTCAGAAGGCAAAGAATCTACCTGCAGTGCAGGAGACCTGGGTTCCATCTCAGAGTCAGGAAGATCCCCTAGAGAAGGGAATGGCTTCCACTCTAGTATTTTTGCCTGAAGAATCCCTTGGACAAATGGGACTGAAATTTTAAAATTTTAAAATGAAATTTCATTTCTCATATACCATCAGAGACTAAAAATAGCATACAAGAATGAGAAAGCACCATTAACAATGGATGATTCTTATATTCTATGAATTCTTATCAGCTCAAATTAAAAGACCCACACCTTATATGATGATACTAGAAAACTGTATTATCCACATGCTCCCCACTTTCTCTTGCTTTCCTGCTTTTTCTACTTCTTTCAGCTCATTTTAAATCTATTTCACATATGTATAAAGAGAAGGGAGTATGATTACTGACTTTAGAAATTTTCTTCTAAGCAGTTTATTCTGAGTATTGAGCCCTAAACCTTAAACACTTATATCCCCTTTTCTGTGGATTATACATTCAAATTACTCACCTTTTTTTTTTACAATTAAAAAAAACCCTTTGGCCTCTTTTATTGGTTTTTTTATTTATCCATTTTCATCCATCTTTTCTTCTTTGGCCTGTGTGGGCCTCCCATTGCTATGGCCTCTCTCACCACAGAGTACTGACTCTGGGCACATGCACTCCAGAGTGCTGGCTCATAATTGGACACACAGGTCCAGCCACTCCAAGGCACATGAGATCTTCCCAGGCTAGGGATTGAACCAGCGCCCCCTGCACTGCAAGGTGGACTCTACCCACTGGACCAACAGGCAAGTCCAAATTACTCACATTTTTAATCTCTCAGATAGACTTAAAGAGATCATAAAAGTTCAAAAAAACACAAAATCCATATAATGATTGTAGGTCACTGCTTGGTGCTCCAAAGCTATATTTCCACTTCCCCCTGGAACATGTGTTCTACAGTTTATAGTATTTAAACTTCACCTTCAGAAATTAAGAGTAAAAACAAAAATTTTTCTAACATTATTTTAGGATACTGAGCTTTGGCATTGTGGTTCTTTGGGTCTCATGTTTTGCATTCAATATTTCAGCCAGTTTCTCCATCTGCATAACAAGAAAAATGATACTTGACTTAATATGAAATGGTTGTTTTAACTAATATGTATCCACTTTCTTGTAAACTAAAATAATACAAGTAAACTTTAGGATACATAACTATTGCAGCACTCACAATCTATTCAAGGGGCAGAACATATGCTAAAAAATCTATAATTGATACTAATTTCTACTTTTAAAATGATATTCATTCCTTTCATATTTGACTAGGACAGTAAATTTTCTTACTAGACAGTTAAAATACCTGAAATTGGGCTTCCTTGGTGGTCCAGTGGGTAAAAAGTGTGCCTTGACATGCAAGGGGTGCCAGCTGGACCAGTGTGTCCAATTATGAGCCAGCGCTCTGGAGCGCATGCGCCCAGAGCCAGTGCTCTGCAACAAGGGAGGCCACTGCAATGGGAGGCCCACACAGGCCAAAGAACATAGATGGATGAAAACAAATACGTGAAAAACCAATAAAAGTGGTCAAAATTAATTTTAAAAATCTGAAATTCAAATTCCATTTAAAGTAGAAATATTGCCTTTTTTTAACTGTACTTTATTCCTGTTTAAAATATATAATGAGCTATGTGAGCAGAAAACTAACCTCTGCTATATTCAAATATATCACAGAAATATATATATATATACACACACACACATGCACATATGTGTTTGTTCTTTGTTTTCTGGGTCACTTTTGTTTAAATTACTGACACAGCATATTTCTAGAGATCTCAGCCATACGAGTGAGTTTAACTGAGATCTAAAATGAAATCAAAATCTGCCTCATATAATGATTGTAGGTCACTGCTTGGTGCTCCAAAGCTATATTTCCACTTCCCCCTGGAACATGTGTTCTACAGTTTATAGTATTTAAACTTCACCTTCAGAAATTAAGAGTAAAAACAAAAATTTTTCTAACATTATTTTAGGATACTGAGCTTTGGCATTGTGGTTCTTTGGGTCTCATGTTTTGCATTCAATATTTCAGCCAGTTTCTCCATCTGCATAACAAGAAAAATGATACTTGACTTAATATGAAATGGTTGTTTTAACTAATATGTATCCACTTTCTTGTAAACTAAAATAATACAAGTAAACTTTAGGATACATAACTATTGCAGCACTCACAATCTATTCAAGGGGCAGAACATATGCTAAAAAATCTATAATTGATACTAATTTCTACTTTTAAAATGATATTCATTCCTTTCATATTTGACTAGGACAGTAAATTTTCTTACTAGACAGTTAAAATACCTGAAATTGGGCTTCCTTGGTGGTCCAGTGGGTAAAAAGTGTGCCTTGACATGCAAGGGGTGCCAGCTGGACCAGTGTGTCCAATTATGAGCCAGCGCTCTGGAGCGCATGCGCCCAGAGCCAGTGCTCTGCAACAAGGGAGGCCACTGCAATGGGAGGCCCACACAGGCCAAAGAACATAGATGGATGAAAACAAATACGTGAAAAACCAATAAAAGTGGTCAAAATTAATTTTAAAAATCTGAAATTCAAATTCCATTTAAAGTAGAAATATTGCCTTTTTTTAACTGTACTTTATTCCTGTTTAAAATATATAATGAGCTATGTGAGCAGAAAACTAACCTCTGCTATATTCAAATATATCACAGAAATATATATATATATACACACACACACATGCACATATGTGTTTGTTCTTTGTTTTCTGGGTCACTTTTGTTTAAATTACTGACACAGCATATTTCTAGAGATCTCAGCCATACGAGTGAGTTTAACTGAGATCTAAAATGAAATCAAAATCTGCCTCATGTAATGCTGGCATTTCAAAGTCAATTCAGTTTGGGTTAGAGACTATTTATTTTTTTGGTGCCAAATGTTGAAAATACATGAAATAGCATTGAGCTTTTAAAACATTAACAAATTAATCAAGGTACATACGGGAAGTCATCATGACATTTTCAGCATCCCATTGTGTGGTATAATAGAGGTTGTCTATATTTGTGTACAGGTAGTAATTTGAGGGGCAAAAGGTGGACACAGATTTGAATAAAAACACAAGCTCAACAGTGAGAAGAAGGTTTTTGATTCTCAGGAGCGGTTAAGATTGCTTCATTGCAGAAGTTTAGTTGGATGAAACTGATTGAGACCAGGATAGCTATAATATGTGTATTTATTAATGATGCTCTGTGATAGATGATAAACAAAAGAGACTAAAATCTGCTGTGTTAATATCTACTCAAACACTCTATCATTGTACTGCAATAACTAGATTATCTTTTTACCCAATCAAGGTAAATTTTTAATGATTTACAGAAAGCTAGGTAAGACAGCTTTCATCTACCTTCATTCCAAATACTCAGCTTTTACAGAAGAGTGAAAGAATCACTGTTAATTGTTTGGAACTCTTGTGCTGTTGGCATGACCAAGCTAACACGAATTTGTTTGTGCCTGGAGGTTTTCATGGGCCAAGTCTGAATCACTGGTGGGAATGTATCAGAGTCAGGTTGGAATGAGTCTATGGTGAGGGTTTGACAGGGATCGTCTTACTCTTCACCTGACGTGAAAGTAGCTAAATGTTCTTGACCAAATGGATTTTCCACACTTGCTTTCCTAGAGTCAAACAAGAGGCAAAGGTGGGATTCTTTTACTTGGAATTGGATTATTTAAATATTTATAGTTCCTCATAAAATAGTTTCTATTTCTTAAGAATTCCAATATTGAATAAAGGGGACCTACTCTAAAAAAATAAATTAAAGTAGGAGAAAAAGTGAATAAATCAGCTTCATTCTTTTATCTGCATCTTGATGTTTTACAGAGTAAATAACAAACTCAGATATAAACTTGTAATTACTCAGACTATAAATAAAAAATTGGTTTCCCACTTGCTAAGATGTGCTGGATAGAGCAGGGCTAGAAATTGCTGATAGTCTATAGCTCATAAAAAGTCTTGCTTTTTAAATAGCTGTTCCGACTTTCCTTCTGACAAGTAGGTATTTCCAACATTAAAAAAGATAGGACCTTAACCTCTTTTGTATCTGTAAATCCAAGGCACTGGATGAACAAAATTGACAAAAGTCTGTTTCTTCTGCTTTACATAATAAATAGAATTCTTATTGCTCAATTTTGGAAATACAATTTTAATGATAGCAAATGAAAATATTACACACACAGAGAGAAAAGTGTTGATGTGCAGATAACATCAATAAGAAGCCAATCTGATCTTTAGGACAATGGTGGCTGATATGTTCTGATATGTACATGATATAGTTCATTTCAGGCAGGTACAAATAACTAAATATATATGACAGAACCTGATAAATACATAAACTAAATCTCAGGTATATGACAACCAGCATTTTCCTCCCATTTTCTTCCAAGAGTGTGAAGGGAGAGGAAAAATGTTACATTTTGTAAGATAAATCTAACACAGTGGTCAGTTGTATTAGTTCAGCTTCCCTCTCCTAGGAAGCACTAAAATGTATTGCTTCTCCACACATTTACTGACTTCCTGTGTTGAAACAGACAAATGGCCTCAGCTTAGTAAGCGATCTTCAGCTGAGTAGGCGAGCAACTCCTAATATCAGAGTCAGGTTGGAATGAGTCTATGGTGAGGGTTTGACAGGGATCGTCTTACTCTTCACCTGACGTGAAAGTAGCTAAATGTTCTTGACCAAATGGATTTTCCACACTTGCTTTCCTAGAGTCAAACAAGAGGCAAAGGTGGGATTCTTTTACTTGGAATTGGATTATTTAAATATTTATAGTTCCTCATAAAATAGTTTCTATTTCTTAAGAATTCCAATATTGAATAAAGGGGACCTACTCTAAAAAAATAAATTAAAGTAGGAGAAAAAGTGAATAAATCAGCTTCATTCTTTTATCTGCATCTTGATGTTTTACAGAGTAAATAACAAACTCAGATATAAACTTGTAATTACTCAGACTATAAATAAAAAATTGGTTTCCCACTTGCTAAGATGTGCTGGATAGAGCAGGGCTAGAAATTGCTGATAGTCTATAGCTCATAAAAAGTCTTGCTTTTTAAATAGCTGTTCCGACTTTCCTTCTGACAAGTAGGTATTTCCAACATTAAAAAAGATAGGACCTTAACCTCTTTTGTATCTGTAAATCCAAGGCACTGGATGAACAAAATTGACAAAAGTCTGTTTCTTCTGCTTTACATAATAAATAGAATTCTTATTGCTCAATTTTGGAAATACAATTTTAATGATAGCAAATGAAAATATTACACACACAGAGAGAAAAGTGTTGATGTGCAGATAACATCAATAAGAAGCCAATCTGATCTTTAGGACAATGGTGGCTGATATGTTCTGATATGTACATGATATAGTTCATTTCAGGCAGGTACAAATAACTAAATATATATGACAGAACCTGATAAATACATAAACTAAATCTCAGGTATATGACAACCAGCATTTTCCTCCCATTTTCTTCCAAGAGTGTGAAGGGAGAGGAAAAATGTTACATTTTGTAAGATAAATCTAACACAGTGGTCAGTTGTATTAGTTCAGCTTCCCTCTCCTAGGAAGCACTAAAATGTATTGCTTCTCCACACATTTACTGACTTCCTGTGTTGAAACAGACAAATGGCCTCAGCTTAGTAAGCGATCTTCAGCTGAGTAGGCGAGCAACTCCTAATATCTAGGTACAAATACCTGGATATTTGTATACAGGTATTTCCTGATGAACCAAGTAGTTTATACATATGTTCCTAGTTTTTGTAAGATGCCTGATCCCCACCCAAGAGCCACTGCCCAGTCTCAGAAGCCACCAGGATCTGAGTTCCTAAATGACCCCAGCTTCAGACACCTTCAGCTCTAAGGAACAAAACTTTGAAGTAAAAGGAGTCATAAAGAAGAAGCCAAAGTTATTTTCAAAAAGTACAACTGGTAGAATGCTGTTTAGTCGAACAGAGCTTAACAAGGCAATTGGAAAGAATTGTGCATAAATGTTTAAATGTACTCTTAGGGCAGTAATTAAGATTGAATTACATTAATGTGACTAATTTAGTTTGTTTGCTTTTTTTCCAATTACAGAAAAATCCATTTAGCGAACAAAATAGCTTTGGGTTTGCCAGCTTTGTTTTTTTGGAGTCTAGTCCTATAAATTTAGCATTCTGTGTCTATCCAGGCATTTGTAAATGCTACTAATTCATCAATAGAAGGTGAGTTCAATCTCCATATGCAATAAGTTAACCTTGAAGCTGCTCAGTGCAGACATCCAGTAACTTGTTAGTAAATTTTTTTGTATTACTTTGTTCTCTGATGGGTGCATAGGCTCATTCTTTATGGCACTGACATATTGACAGTTAAAAAGAAATTAAGGAGAAATAATTGGCAGTTATACAAATACAGTAAAATTGAAAAATAATAATGTATGATTTCAGAGATATTGAAGAAGGTGGTCAGCTGACTTCCACATGGTGGAAACACAGGCTTATATATTATTTTGATTGCAATCACATGTATAGAGCTATGCTGTTATTGATAACTGACGTATAAAAGTGGAAAACACTACACACAATAATTGTGAACCCAAAAATGAAAAGCAACTTTAACAAATGTGATTTTGTCTTTGTGGAGTGCATGGAAGTCTAGAGTGCTGTTGCCTTTTGTTATGGCTAGGAAAAGATTCATTAATATGTAGCCATAGTATGGTGGGGTTATTTTTTAACTTATAAATGAATCTGATGTGTATTCCTATATACTTTATTGCATAGCTGTTTATAAATATACATAAATATACATAAATATACAAAGCATTTATTCATTTCAAATAGAGCATTTTAGGTTGGAATTAAGGCTAATTTTTGGAAGTCTATTTTTTTAACTCTAATTGGATTTAGATAGCACCTTTAATGCTCTTTGTCAAGTGTGTGGAAACAGTTTTTATTACCTCAATAAATAATTTTCTTTACCTGAAAAATGTACATGCTGTTCTTTCTTTTCTATTGAACGATAGGTTTTCTTATGGTTTGTCTCTGGTATGATCTTTAAAGTAATTCATTGCACTGACAATTAGGTTTAGTCACTAAAAAATAAACACAGAAAGAGAATTTAGCTTCACAAAATAATATTCAAATATTGCTTCCTTTATTCACTAATCTTATTCTTATTTGCTCACTGAGAGCTATCATAGTAATATTAAGTCCTAATGACATTTTTTTTTTAATTCTTGGTCAGTTGTAATACTATGCTCTTTACCGATCTATTTAATGTTTGAAATAACCAGATTAGGAAGACGCTACTCTCCACATTTTATACACAAAGAAACCGAGACTCAGAATTCAGGTTCACAAGTTGATTAGTTGGACATTGATTCAAATCCCTGCCTTTTCATTTACTAGCCATGTTACTTGACCAATCTCTTAATCCATGTAAAATTACTGACTGTAAAATGGGAATAATCAAAAAAAAGTCATGAATTAAGGAGAAATAATTGGCAGTTATACAAATACAGTAAAATTGAAAATAATAATGTATGATTTCAGAGATATTGAAGAAGGTGGTCAGCTGACTTCCACATGGTGGAAACACAGGCTTATATATTATTTTGATTGCAATCACATGTATAGAGCTATGCTGTTATTGATAACTGACGTATAAAAGTGGAAAACACTACACACAATAATTGTGAACCCAAAAATGAAAAGCAACTTTAACAAATGTGATTTTGTCTTTGTGGAGTGCATGGAAGTCTAGAGTGCTGTTGCCTTTTGTTATGGCTAGGAAAAGATTCATTAATATGTAGCCATAGTATGGTGGGGTTATTTTTTAACTTATAAATGAATCTGATGTGTATTCCTATATACTTTATTGCATAGCTGTTTATAAATATACATAAATATACATAAATATACAAAGCATTTATTCATTTCAAATAGAGCATTTTAGGTTGGAATTAAGGCTAATTTTTGGAAGTCTATTTTTTTAACTCTAATTGGATTTAGATAGCACCTTTAATGCTCTTTGTCAAGTGTGTGGAAACAGTTTTTATTACCTCAATAAATAATTTTCTTTACCTGAAAAATGTACATGCTGTTCTTTCTTTTCTATTGAACGATAGGTTTTCTTATGGTTTGTCTCTGGTATGATCTTTAAAGTAATTCATTGCACTGACAATTAGGTTTAGTCACTAAAAAATAAACACAGAAAGAGAATTTAGCTTCACAAAATAATATTCAAATATTGCTTCCTTTATTCACTAATCTTATTCTTATTTGCTCACTGAGAGCTATCATAGTAATATTAAGTCCTAATGACATTTTTTTTTTAATTCTTGGTCAGTTGTAATACTATGCTCTTTACCGATCTATTTAATGTTTGAAATAACCAGATTAGGAAGACGCTACTCTCCACATTTTATACACAAAGAAACCGAGACTCAGAATTCAGGTTCACAAGTTGATTAGTTGGACATTGATTCAAATCCCTGCCTTTTCATTTACTAGCCATGTTACTTGACCAATCTCTTAATCCATGTAAAATTACTGACTGTAAAATGGGAATAATAAAGCCTGTGTTGTATGATTATTGGGTTATTGAAATGAAGTCATCTGTGAGTGGTACAAAATGAGTAATTAATAAAGAGAAGCTACTAGTACAGGATCTGGCTCTACCTGTGAATTGTGTCTACTAATTCCCATCTTCCCCAGAAAATTGTCCATCATCTATGTCTCCTTTCATTTCTTTCATCAATTTCTCCTTCTGTTCTAGAATCCAACCTTCAGACTACAAGCATGTCCTCGTTTCATCTATTGTTGAAAGGAAACAAAACCAAACAAATAAAAATACCAAGACATTTAAAATAAATAATTAGGAAACCCTCTTCCCAAAAGACCCCCAAATCTTTACTACCCACAACAAATTATTATTGTGCCCTTTTTTATCTGCTAAGGTTAACAAGTGGACCTACAACAATAGAAACCTAAATAGGAATCATTATCTTACTATGTATCATTTTAAAAATAATTGCAATGTGGTTTTGATGAAAGTAATATATGTTTTAAATTAAATAATTAAGAGCATTTAATAACCAAAAATAGAGAAGGAGACATGACAGGAAGAGGAGGTGAATGAGGACAAGGATGAGTTAGAAGGAAGAACAGAATGGGGGGAGGTAGGGAGGGAATGAGGCGAAGAAGGGAGATAGGAAGGAGGAGGGTAAAAGAAAATTATGGTAAACACTTTATCATCTTGTTTGAGTTCAGAAAACCAAAGGTAATCTCTTGTAAATTATCTCTTTATTATAGCATTTAGTTCTCTACTACTAAATGATGTTCTTCTGATAATGCTACTTCCTAATTTTATTTTTTAAATTTTGTAAATAACATGTTTATTTTACATTATGGAAATAAAAGTTAACTTTTAGTCTACCCATTCCCCAATCCTTTTCCTTTTCTTCATCATAACAGCATATCGCACCCCACCCCCCAAAATAAAACCTCTGAAACTCTCCTCCCCACAGTTAAACACATCAAGGAACATTTTTATTCCATTCCCTTCTCAAACTGCTTCCATCCTGTGTGATCTCTCTCCAGTCACAGCCATGGTTCTAGATGTCCTTCCTCAACTGTGCATCTTCTGTCCTTATCTTCTCTTGTGTCTAATCCCCAAGTCCTGTATATTGCATCTTCCTATCTCCTGTGTATGCTCAGTCATTTCAGTTGTGTCAATTTCTTTGAGAACTGATGGACTGTAGCCTGCCAGTTTCCTCTGTTCATGGAATATTCCAGGCAAGAATACTGGAGTGGGTTGCCGTTTCCTCTTCCAAGGGTCTTGGAATGACCCGAGGATCAAAACCATGTGTCCTGTGTTTCCTGCATGGGTAGGTGAATTCCTTACCACTGATCCACTTAAAGGGGTAGCTCTCTTGTCTCTTAGCCTACTCTCTTTTGGAGTCTGCTCAGCCCACAGTAGATTTCTGAGATGGGAAATATCTCTTTAGTACTTACATGTTGGAAAATAGCTTGATAAGGGCTTCAACTCTTTTTTTTATGACATTTAAAATAAATAATTAGGAAACCCTCTTCCCAAAAGACCCCCAAATCTTTACTACCCACAACAAATTATTATTGTGCCCTTTTTTATCTGCTAAGGTTAACAAGTGGACCTACAACAATAGAAACCTAAATAGGAATCATTATCTTACTATGTATCATTTTAAAAATAATTGCAATGTGGTTTTGATGAAAGTAATATATGTTTTAAATTAAATAATTAAGAGCATTTAATAACCAAAAATAGAGAAGGAGACATGACAGGAAGAGGAGGTGAATGAGGACAAGGATGAGTTAGAAGGAAGAACAGAATGGGGGGAGGTAGGGAGGGAATGAGGCGAAGAAGGGAGATAGGAAGGAGGAGGGTAAAAGAAAATTATGGTAAACACTTTATCATCTTGTTTGAGTTCAGAAAACCAAAGGTAATCTCTTGTAAATTATCTCTTTATTATAGCATTTAGTTCTCTACTACTAAATGATGTTCTTCTGATAATGCTACTTCCTAATTTTATTTTTTAAATTTTGTAAATAACATGTTTATTTTACATTATGGAAATAAAAGTTAACTTTTAGTCTACCCATTCCCCAATCCTTTTCCTTTTCTTCATCATAACAGCATATCGCACCCCACCCCCCAAAATAAAACCTCTGAAACTCTCCTCCCCACAGTTAAACACATCAAGGAACATTTTTATTCCATTCCCTTCTCAAACTGCTTCCATCCTGTGTGATCTCTCTCCAGTCACAGCCATGGTTCTAGATGTCCTTCCTCAACTGTGCATCTTCTGTCCTTATCTTCTCTTGTGTCTAATCCCCAAGTCCTGTATATTGCATCTTCCTATCTCCTGTGTATGCTCAGTCATTTCAGTTGTGTCAATTTCTTTGAGAACTGATGGACTGTAGCCTGCCAGTTTCCTCTGTTCATGGAATATTCCAGGCAAGAATACTGGAGTGGGTTGCCGTTTCCTCTTCCAAGGGTCTTGGAATGACCCGAGGATCAAAACCATGTGTCCTGTGTTTCCTGCATGGGTAGGTGAATTCCTTACCACTGATCCACTTAAAGGGGTAGCTCTCTTGTCTCTTAGCCTACTCTCTTTTGGAGTCTGCTCAGCCCACAGTAGATTTCTGAGATGGGAAATATCTCTTTAGTACTTACATGTTGGAAAATAGCTTGATAAGGGCTTCAACTCTGATATTTGGGTATGGAGTTTTGGACTGTAAATCAATTTGTCTCAACCTTCTGAAGGCCTGCACCATGGTATTCAGATTTTCAGTATCACCACTCAACAGTCTGATGACATTTTATGTTGCATTATATATGACTCATTTTTATTCCTTAGGATTTTTTTCTATATCTCTATATCCTGGATCATTGAATGACCTTGAGAAGATCATTTTTTCCAACTGCGATGATGGGTAATTATTGTAACTTTTAATTTGGAATTAGATTTTCTTTGATTCCAGTATAAAATTATTGATAACTTTTCTATTTTTTGTTGGTTCAATCTTCCATTCATATCAGGAGTATATTGTACTTGTTATATAATATTCTCTTCCTCTTTTTCATTTTCTATCTTTGTATTTTTTACTTCTTTCTAAAAGATTTCTTCAACATTTTCATAAGCTTTCATCAACTATTTTTTCACCTTTGACTGTTGAATGACAATTAAATATTTAAGTATTAAAAAGCTTATGATGAAGATAAAAAGAACTCTTGTTGATACATAGTACAAAGTGGATGAACCATAAAAAAACTTATGCTAAGGGAAAGAAGCCAATCGAAAAGACCATACATTGTATGATTCGATATGAAATGTTGAGGAAAAGCAAATCCATAGAGATCTCTCTCAGTCACAGCCATGGTTCTAGATGTCCTTCCTCAACTGTGCATCTTCTGTCCTTATCTTCTCTTGTGTCTAATCCCCAAGTCCTGTATATTGCATCTTCCTATCTCCTGTGTATGCTCAGTCATTTCAGTTGTGTCAATTTCTTTGAGAACTGATGGACTGTAGCCTGCCAGTTTCCTCTGTTCATGGAATATTCCAGGCAAGAATACTGGAGTGGGTTGCCGTTTCCTCTTCCAAGGGTCTTGGAATGACCCGAGGATCAAAACCATGTGTCCTGTGTTTCCTGCATGGGTAGGTGAATTCCTTACCACTGATCCACTTAAAGGGGTAGCTCTCTTGTCTCTTAGCCTACTCTCTTTTGGAGTCTGCTCAGCCCACAGTAGATTTCTGAGATGGGAAATATCTCTTTAGTACTTACATGTTGGAAAATAGCTTGATAAGGGCTTCAACTCTGATATTTGGGTATGGAGTTTTGGACTGTAAATCAATTTGTCTCAACCTTCTGAAGGCCTGCACCATGGTATTCAGATTTTCAGTATCACCACTCAACAGTCTGATGACATTTTATGTTGCATTATATATGACTCATTTTTATTCCTTAGGATTTTTTTCTATATCTCTATATCCTGGATCATTGAATGACCTTGAGAAGATCATTTTTTCCAACTGCGATGATGGGTAATTATTGTAACTTTTAATTTGGAATTAGATTTTCTTTGATTCCAGTATAAAATTATTGATAACTTTTCTATTTTTTGTTGGTTCAATCTTCCATTCATATCAGGAGTATATTGGACTTTTTATATAATATTCTCTTCCTCTTTTTCATTTTCTATCTTTGTATTTTTTACTTCTTTCTAAAAGATTTCTTCAACATTTTCATAAGCTTTCATCAACTATTTTTTCACCTTTGACTGTTGAATGACAATTAAATATTTAAGTATTAAAAAGCTTATGATGAAGATAAAAAGAACTCTTGTTGATACATAGTACAAAGTGGATGAACCATAAAAAAACTTATGCTAAGGGAAAGAAGCCAATCGAAAAGACCATACATTGTATGATTCGATATGAAATGTTGAGGAAAAGCAAATCCATAGAGACAGGAATTAGAATAGTATTTGCCTAGACATTGAGGTGTCAGAGAGAAATGGACTGTGACTGCTAATGGAAACAGGATTTCTTTTTAGAGTAATGGAATGTCTAAAACTTATTGTAGTGATAGATATAAAACTGGAAATCTTAAAAAGTCCAGATGAAAAATACTGGATTTTGTAATATAAACAGGCAAACTGTTTGACATGTGAACCATAACTCAATAAAGATATTACATATATTTTAAACAATTTTTTTTTTAAAGATTTATTTATTTATTCTGGGCAGGGGTCGGGTTGGGGAGGGAGGGGAGCGGGCAGGCCACTTCTATTGGTCTTTCATTTCTCTATTTTCATCTGTCTTTGTTCTTTGGCTCCTGTGGGCCTCCCATTGTGGTGGCGTCTGTTGTCGCAGAGTGCTGGCTCTGGGTGCATGCGCTCCAGAGCTCTGGCTCAGTAATCGGACACATCAGTCCAGCCGCTCCGCGGTACGTGGGATCTTCCCAGGCCAGGGATCGAACTGGCGCCCCTTTCACTGCAAGGCGGTGTCCTTACCCACGGGACCACCAGGGGAAGCCCTAAACAATTTTTTTAACTTTTATTTATTTTTGGCTGTGCTTGGTCTTCATTGATGCGTGGATTTAGCTTCTCTGCGATATATGGGATCTTCCCAGATCAGGGATTGAACCTGTGTCTCCTTCATTGGCAGATGGGTTCTTATCCACTGAGCCACAAGGGAAGCCCTATTATGTATATTTTAAAAAGCTTATTTGTAAACCTTCAAAACATTAAATCAACTTAAAGAAGCTAGTCACAAAGGCCACATAATATATGATGCCATTTATGTGAAATGTCAAGGATTGGGAAATCTGGAGGGACATAAAGTAGATTAGTGATTGCCTATGGCTGCTGGAATTAGAGTAAAAATGCACTAAAAGATTTCTTCAACATTTTCATAAGCTTTCATCAACTATTTTTTCACCTTTGACTGTTGAATGACAATTAAATATTTAAGTATTAAAAAGCTTATGATGAAGATAAAAAGAACTCTTGTTGATACATAGTACAAAGTGGATGAACCATAAAAAAACTTATGCTAAGGGAAAGAAGCCAATCGAAAAGACCATACATTGTATGATTCGATATGAAATGTTGAGGAAAAGCAAATCCATAGAGACAGGAATTAGAATAGTATTTGCCTAGACATTGAGGTGTCAGAGAGAAATGGACTGTGACTGCTAATGGAAACAGGATTTCTTTTTAGAGTAATGGAATGTCTAAAACTTATTGTAGTGATAGATATAAAACTGGAAATCTTAAAAAGTCCAGATGAAAAATACTGGATTTTGTAATATAAACAGGCAAACTGTTTGACATGTGAACCATAACTCAATAAAGATATTACATATATTTTAAACAATTTTTTTTTTAAAGATTTATTTATTTATTCTGGGCAGGGGTCGGGTTGGGGAGGGAGGGGAGCGGGCAGGCCACTTCTATTGGTCTTTCATTTCTCTATTTTCATCTGTCTTTGTTCTTTGGCTCCTGTGGGCCTCCCATTGTGGTGGCGTCTGTTGTCGCAGAGTGCTGGCTCTGGGTGCATGCGCTCCAGAGCTCTGGCTCAGTAATCGGACACATCAGTCCAGCCGCTCCGCGGTACGTGGGATCTTCCCAGGCCAGGGATCGAACTGGCGCCCCTTTCACTGCAAGGCGGTGTCCTTACCCACGGGACCACCAGGGGAAGCCCTAAACAATTTTTTTAACTTTTATTTATTTTTGGCTGTGCTTGGTCTTCATTGATGCGTGGATTTAGCTTCTCTGCGATATATGGGATCTTCCCAGATCAGGGATTGAACCTGTGTCTCCTTCATTGGCAGATGGGTTCTTATCCACTGAGCCACAAGGGAAGCCCTATTATGTATATTTTAAAAAGCTTATTTGTAAACCTTCAAAACATTAAATCAACTTAAAGAAGCTAGTCACAAAGGCCACATAATATATGATGCCATTTATGTGAAATGTCAAGGATTGGGAAATCTGGAGGGACATAAAGTAGATTAGTGATTGCCTATGGCTGCTGGAATTAGAGTAAAAATGCACTAAAAATCATTGAATTATATACAATACATGGGTGAATTTCATGGTATGTAAATTTTACCTCAACAAGACAGTTAACATACAATATAAAAAACCAATAGAACATCCTAATGACACTCTATGTGTGCTTGCATATGAAGGGGGCTTGCTGAATGACAGCTTTACTCTAGCGAAATTTTATTTGGATCTCCTAGGTCTGTGTCTCTAGGCTTGCTTTGTTTTGCTTTTCTTCTTCAGGCTGGTCAGTTTCTTCAGTGAAATATTGTCTATTCTCTTGTTTAGGGTTATTATCTGAGTGCCCGCATAACAGCAGTTGGTTAGAGAACCAGGATAAGAATCACAGATTAATTTTCAGAATTTCACTTAATTCCTTGGTGTCAGGACAGTTTTTCACCCTCACTCTTAGGGATCCTTGGCATTCTTGAATCTTGGTTTGTTCTAGCTCAGTTTTTCCAAGAGATAATCACTCATCTCTTATCTGGGATGAGATAGGGGTGAACCTGGGCACTTAAACTCAGCCTTAATGCAAACTGTTTGTTAGAGCCACCCTTGCCCTGCCCACAATGTTGCCACATCAGGAATTTTTTCATAGGTTATTTCTGCAATAGAGACAGCTTGTTTCATCTTGCCATCCTCTTTCACAGATTTGGTTTTCAGCTTTGTCTGAGATATGTCATTTACTGCTTATACAACTATATCTCACATCTCAAAATATGTTGACATCTCATTTCTTCCTTCCTTCTCTAATGGTCATACCTTCTCTAATTTTATCTAATTCTCTGTCTCTAGATGGATGATAGATTAGATAGCAATAGAGGAATGGATGGATGCATGGATAGATGACAGATGAATGGATAAGTGATTAAATATAGGGATAGATAGATTTGATAATTTCAGGCTCTAGGAAGAAGATAGATTTGATAATTTCAGGCTCTAGGAATTGTGTTCAATTCTCCATTCTTTACCTTTCACATGAGTGAAATCTCCTTTGCTCCACTGCCTTCCAATACAAGTGTTATCAGGGACCAAACCTGATGACCAGTCCTACATTCTTTTCCCCTGATTGAATCCCGCTTGCCAAGATTTTTGTTTGCTTTTACAGAGACTTAAAAAGAACATTTTTTGCCCATCAGAGCTATAACTCTACAATTTAAGTTTTCTCAAATTTGGGTCTCTGACTGTTATGACCTCAACAAGACAGTTAACATACAATATAAAAAACCAATAGAACATCCTAATGACACTCTATGTGTGCTTGCATATGAAGGGGGCTTGCTGAATGACAGCTTTACTCTAGCGAAATTTTATTTGGATCTCCTAGGTCTGTGTCTCTAGGCTTGCTTTGTTTTGCTTTTCTTCTTCAGGCTGGTCAGTTTCTTCAGTGAAATATTGTCTATTCTCTTGTTTAGGGTTATTATCTGAGTGCCCGCATAACAGCAGTTGGTTAGAGAACCAGGATAAGAATCACAGATTAATTTTCAGAATTTCACTTAATTCCTTGGTGTCAGGACAGTTTTTCACCCTCACTCTTAGGGATCCTTGGCATTCTTGAATCTTGGTTTGTTCTAGCTCAGTTTTTCCAAGAGATAATCACTCATCTCTTATCTGGGATGAGATAGGGGTGAACCTGGGCACTTAAACTCAGCCTTAATGCAAACTGTTTGTTAGAGCCACCCTTGCCCTGCCCACAATGTTGCCACATCAGGAATTTTTTCATAGGTTATTTCTGCAATAGAGACAGCTTGTTTCATCTTGCCATCCTCTTTCACAGATTTGGTTTTCAGCTTTGTCTGAGATATGTCATTTACTGCTTATACAACTATATCTCACATCTCAAAATATGTTGACATCTCATTTCTTCCTTCCTTCTCTAATGGTCATACCTTCTCTAATTTTATCTAATTCTCTGTCTCTAGATGGATGATAGATTAGATAGCAATAGAGGAATGGATGGATGCATGGATAGATGACAGATGAATGGATAAGTGATTAAATATAGGGATAGATAGATTTGATAATTTCAGGCTCTAGGAAGAAGATAGATTTGATAATTTCAGGCTCTAGGAATTGTGTTCAATTCTCCATTCTTTACCTTTCACATGAGTGAAATCTCCTTTGCTCCACTGCCTTCCAATACAAGTGTTATCAGGGACCAAACCTGATGACCAGTCCTACATTCTTTTCCCCTGATTGAATCCCGCTTGCCAAGATTTTTGTTTGCTTTTACAGAGACTTAAAAAGAACATTTTTTGCCCATCAGAGCTATAACTCTACAATTTAAGTTTTCTCAAACTCCTGTTATCTTGTTAGTCTCAATTCACTTCTCCATTTGGGTCTCTGACTGCTTCTTAATTTTTGGTTAGCACAGTAAGGATGGGGAGACCTAGATCATATTTTGTCTAGTGTTACCATATTCTTTCTGTAAATTCCATGAAGAGTGGCAGTGCTCCTTTTCTAGAAGAGTTGAGTGTTCTTAGGGGAGAGCTACAGATCTGCAGGAATCCTTGTCTAGCCATCCCCAGATCAATATGTGTGATAACTGCTTCTCACTCTAACATGTAGTGTTGACATAAAGAAAACTGACTCTTTCAGCAATATCTAAACTTGGGAATGAAAAAAACCCAGAATGAGTGTTTTCAAATTTTAGTTCATGAAATGGTAATTCCAAAATGTTTGAGATAGCAAGGAAAAATGCAGGTTATTACAATATCATGAGAATGATGATATAACTGGAAATATACTTTGTGGAATAAAGAAGAATTATGATTTCTAGTCAACTTTATAATTGTCTAGTGTGCCATCATAAAACAAATTTTAAAATCTATTTGCTTTAAAATATAGTTTTAAATGCTTTTATTTTCAGAAAATTGAATGAATAAGTAGGAAAGGGACATAAACTCAAATTTCCTTAAACATCAAACATACCAAGGATACATATCAAAATTACTTTGCAATGGGACAATTCATTTTTCATTTTACATTTTTAGGTGAAAATTAATTTATCAGCTCTAAATTTGTTAGTTGATTTGTTTTCACAACATATGATTTTTGATAGCTAATAAATTTAAAATGCATGTAAGTTTTAACATTTTTAACCACCCATGATAAAGTCATACCAAGCTAATCAGTACCTATAAGAAAATAAATCATTTTACAACAAATTAATAAAGCTAAAAACTCAAGAGGCTGGTGATGGTGTCTGAATATTTTCACCTTTGGGTTCACATGATCAACTAACACTTTCACTTTCACCAACTCATATCATAGGTGCCAGTGTTGACATATTATTTTCTAAGCAATGATCTCTCACGTACACTCATTCTGAAATAATCTGAAGGCTAAGGATACTATTATAAAACCATCTATTTCAAATATCTTATCTATCTCTTCGCATTGAAATAAGAACTGCAGCAAATACTTAGGAATTTCTCTAGTTCCCTTTACTTATGGGGTGAAGATCTTTGGATGATTCATATATGTGCCATTCCACACCCCCTCCCCCCACCATAGGTAAATTCCTTTATCTTCAAATCTCAACTTTAATGTTGTCATTCCTGTGAAGCTTTCTTTCTCTCTGAAATAAAGATACTATTTATACTCTCCACTGAATTGACTACCTCTCTGTTTTCCTGCAAATATATATGATGTTATGATAGTTTATTTGCCTAAGTATCTTCAACCTGGATTCTAGACTCTTGGAGGATAAGGATTATGTCTTTTTATTTTATTTATAGTTGAAGCATTTAGGAAACTTTGGGTAATATGAGTACTTTAAATATATGAATGCATAAGTTTATCATTTATTCCAATAAACACGTTTGAGAAGTTACATGGTGCTAGGTATGAATCCCTGGGGACAGATAGATGAATGAGATCATTTTCAAAGATTCCAAGAGCTTAAGAATATCATGAGAATGATGATATAACTGGAAATATACTTTGTGGAATAAAGAAGAATTATGATTTCTAGTCAACTTTATAATTGTCTAGTGTGCCATCATAAAACAAATTTTAAAATCTATTTGCTTTAAAATATAGTTTTAAATGCTTTTATTTTCAGAAAATTGAATGAATAAGTAGGAAAGGGACATAAACTCAAATTTCCTTAAACATCAAACATACCAAGGATACATATCAAAATTACTTTGCAATGGGACAATTCATTTTTCATTTTACATTTTTAGGTGAAAATTAATTTATCAGCTCTAAATTTGTTAGTTGATTTGTTTTCACAACATATGATTTTTGATAGCTAATAAATTTAAAATGCATGTAAGTTTTAACATTTTTAACCACCCATGATAAAGTCATACCAAGCTAATCAGTACCTATAAGAAAATAAATCATTTTACAACAAATTAATAAAGCTAAAAACTCAAGAGGCTGGTGATGGTGTCTGAATATTTTCACCTTTGGGTTCACATGATCAACTAACACTTTCACTTTCACCAACTCATATCATAGGTGCCAGTGTTGACATATTATTTTCTAAGCAATGATCTCTCACGTACACTCATTCTGAAATAATCTGAAGGCTAAGGATACTATTATAAAACCATCTATTTCAAATATCTTATCTATCTCTTCGCATTGAAATAAGAACTGCAGCAAATACTTAGGAATTTCTCTAGTTCCCTTTACTTATGGGGTGAAGATCTTTGGATGATTCATATATGTGCCATTCCACACCCCCTCCCCCCACCATAGGTAAATTCCTTTATCTTCAAATCTCAACTTTAATGTTGTCATTCCTGTGAAGCTTTCTTTCTCTCTGAAATAAAGATACTATTTATACTCTCCACTGAATTGACTACCTCTCTGTTTTCCTGCAAATATATATGATGTTATGATAGTTTATTTGCCTAAGTATCTTCAACCTGGATTCTAGACTCTTGGAGGATAAGGATTATGTCTTTTTATTTTATTTATAGTTGAAGCATTTAGGAAACTTTGGGTAATATGAGTACTTTAAATATATGAATGCATAAGTTTATCATTTATTCCAATAAACACGTTTGAGAAGTTACATGGTGCTAGGTATGAATCCCTGGGGACAGATAGATGAATGAGATCATTTTCAAAGATTCCAGTTTTTCATAGTATACTGTGCTTATAATGTATCTTGACTCTAAAACAAACAGCATGTTGAATATTTATAAAAGCACTTGGAACTGCAGAGTGGAAAATGCTGAATTTCCTTGAGGGAAAAGGGGAAATGTTCTCAGGAATTATTTCCCAGAAAAGGGATTATTTGAACTAAACATAAAGGACAAATATAATAACCATTTGACATAGGGGCACAGAAATTTCTAGGGGAGGGAATAGCTCATGTAAAAGTATAAAAATGTGAAAGAGCATTTGATATTTAGGAAATAGCTCTTTGTCTAAAATGAAGTTGAAAACTAAGCAAGAGTCAGACACAGCTGCAATGCGTTATGCCACGATAAGGAATAATTTCATGGTAATCTTTTTGTTAATGGGACTGAACAGCAGGGGATAAAAAAGCAGAATCACATACACATTTTAAAAAATACAATTTTAGTTGCAGTAAGGAGGAGGAAACTGTGAAGGTGCATGAAGACACTGTATGATCCCTGGTGGAAAATAACTAAACTCTAAGGAAAGCAGCAGGGATGAAGAGCGGGTAGGAGTAAAATATGTTTATAAAGTTTTTAATAAAGATGTTCCACATTTTCAGTATTTCACATTGGCTTAGCTGGGGACATCTTCACAATTGGCATTTCCACTGATACCATGTTATTCATTTATTCATTCACTTACACAATTAATCATTATCTAACACCTGCTGTATGTTGTCAGTCACTATTCTAGTTACTAGAGATTCAGCAGTGAAAAAAAATGAACAAAATTTCCTTCTGTTATGTATGAATAGTTTACTTTCAGGTGGAAGACAAGGAAGTAGCTTGCTAAGGACTGGCATCTTGAAGATGGACATACTAGGCCTGCATATTTATTCTAATCAAGTCATATTTAGGTAAAACCAATGAGCATTGCCATACAATGACTCCCAATGCGTTTTGCAATCCCTTATCTCAATTTTAAATTTCAACAAATACTTTCTTTTTGCCTCAGGAAATCAAGAGAGGGTTCTCATGACCTAACACACATAATTTATATATTCAGTTAACTTTAGACTTACATGGTGCTAGGTATGAATCCCTGGGGACAGATAGATGAATGAGATCATTTTCAAAGATTCCAGTTTTTCATAGTATACTGTGCTTATAATGTATCTTGACTCTAAAACAAACAGCATGTTGAATATTTATAAAAGCACTTGGAACTGCAGAGTGGAAAATGCTGAATTTCCTTGAGGGAAAAGGGGAAATGTTCTCAGGAATTATTTCCCAGAAAAGGGATTATTTGAACTAAACATAAAGGACAAATATAATAACCATTTGACATAGGGGCACAGAAATTTCTAGGGGAGGGAATAGCTCATGTAAAAGTATAAAAATGTGAAAGAGCATTTGATATTTAGGAAATAGCTCTTTGTCTAAAATGAAGTTGAAAACTAAGCAAGAGTCAGACACAGCTGCAATGCGTTATGCCACGATAAGGAATAATTTCATGGTAATCTTTTTGTTAATGGGACTGAACAGCAGGGGATAAAAAAGCAGAATCACATACACATTTTAAAAAATACAATTTTAGTTGCAGTAAGGAGGAGGAAACTGTGAAGGTGCATGAAGACACTGTATGATCCCTGGTGGAAAATAACTAAACTCTAAGGAAAGCAGCAGGGATGAAGAGCGGGTAGGAGTAAAATATGTTTATAAAGTTTTTAATAAAGATGTTCCACATTTTCAGTATTTCACATTGGCTTAGCTGGGGACATCTTCACAATTGGCATTTCCACTGATACCATGTTATTCATTTATTCATTCACTTACACAATTAATCATTATCTAACACCTGCTGTATGTTGTCAGTCACTATTCTAGTTACTAGAGATTCAGCAGTGAAAAAAAATGAACAAAATTTCCTTCTGTTATGTATGAATAGTTTACTTTCAGGTGGAAGACAAGGAAGTAGCTTGCTAAGGACTGGCATCTTGAAGATGGACATACTAGGCCTGCATATTTATTCTAATCAAGTCATATTTAGGTAAAACCAATGAGCATTGCCATACAATGACTCCCAATGCGTTTTGCAATCCCTTATCTCAATTTTATAAGTTTCAACAAATACTTTCTTTTTTGCCTCAGGAAATCAAGAGAGGGTTCTCATGACCTAACACACATAATTTATATATTCAGTTAACTTTAGACTTATTGACAGTGGAGAATAAGGTCTATTGCTATCTATATGTTGCTGAGATCTAGCATAGGTTTTCATCCTCATGGTTAACTTCAGCATACGTCCCACCATGTTCACTGCCAAATTCTGAGAAGTCAGTTTATAAGAAATGATACTAGGCATTGCTAGCATATAAAGGAAAATTAAATTTCACACCGAGAAAGGTGCTAATATCATTTAAGTTGACAGTCAACTGTATCTGGGCCAGTCACTTTCATTAAGGGTAATTTTTTTGTTGTTAACTTTTATTTTTATCACATTTCATTTAAATTTCTTTTGGCCCCAGTGCAAAGTTTTGCATAGCAGTTACTAGCTGTCTTTTTTTTCTTGACAGTCACAGACTATAAGTGGTAAAGTTTAAAAAATAAAACAAAACAAATCGCTAGCAATTAACAGACTTCTTGATTTAAGTAATTTAGAACTAATGAAGCAACATCATTTCACTGGAAATTCAAATGTAATAGCAGGAAACATATATTGCTTTTTAGATCTTCAGTAAAATAGTCATTTGACTGGAAGAAACCAATCCAACTGACCTTTATTTTTCTCTCTTTGAATGAAATTTAAATCTCACTTTTCTTTTTTTTTTTTTTTCAATCTCACTTTTCTTAGAATCTAATAGCTCGTTACATAACAAGACTTCAGATTTTAATTTTGCCTCTGCAAATATAGACTAAGAAGGGTTCTTGGAAACTTACTACCTGAAGTTCAATTAATGTACTTCAGTGAGATGATCTGTATTTTCTGCGAAAAAAAAAAAGACTCGGAATGAAAATGTCATTCTTTATAGTCTGCTTAATTTAGACAGATTGTGCCCAGTATAAATATTAGTTCTTTTCTTCCCGAGGAGTACACACTAGAATTAAAAATAGAAACTTATAGTTTAATTTTTCTTTGTACATTATCTTATATAAATAATATTGATTAGCACTAAGAGAAGGACCAATCTAAGTTACAACTTCCTTTCAATTAATAGTGTCTAACTTGGTTGGCTTGGAGTAGGAGTGAACCAGGGAAACAGTGCAATCTTTTTATGATGTATTTTGTACCCTTAAATAATAACTTTTTAAAATATTTATTTTCATCCGTCTATTATTCTTTGGCCTGTGCCGGCCTCCCATTGCAGTGACCTCTCTCATTGCAGAGCACTGGCTCTGGGCGCATGTGCTTTCAGGTTAACTTCAGACGTCCACCATGTTCACTGCCAAATTCTGAGAAGTCAGTTTATAAGAAATGATACTAGGCATTGCTAGCATATAAAGGAAAATTAAATTTCACACCGAGAAAGGTGCTAATATCATTTAAGTTGACAGTCAACTGTATCTGGGCCAGTCACTTTCATTAAGGGTAATTTTTTTGTTGTTAACTTTTATTTTTATCACATTTCATTTAAATTTCTTTTGGCCCCAGTGCAAAGTTTTGCATAGCAGTTACTAGCTGTCTTTTTTTTCTTGACAGTCACAGACTATAAGTGGTAAAGTTTAAAAAATAAAACAAAACAAATCGCTAGCAATTAACAGACTTCTTGATTTAAGTAATTTAGAACTAATGAAGCAACATCATTTCACTGGAAATTCAAATGTAATAGCAGGAAACATATATTGCTTTTTAGATCTTCAGTAAAATAGTCATTTGACTGGAAGAAACCAATCCAACTGACCTTTATTTTTCTCTCTTTGAATGAAATTTAAATCTCACTTTTCTTTTTTTTTTTTTTTTCAATCTCACTTTTCTTAGAATCTAATAGCTCGTTACATAACAAGACTTCAGATTTTAATTTTGCCTCTGCAAATATAGACTAAGAAGGGTTCTTGGAAACTTACTACCTGAAGTTCAATTAATGTACTTCAGTGAGATGATCTGTATTTTCTGCGAAAAAAAAAAAGACTCGGAATGAAAATGTCATTCTTTATAGTCTGCTTAATTTAGACAGATTGTGCCCAGTATAAATATTAGTTCTTTTCTTCCCCAGGAGTACACACTAGAATTAAAAATAGAAACTTATAGTTTAATTTTTCTTTGTACATTATCTTATATAAATAATATTGATTAGCACTAAGAGAAGGACCAATCTAAGTTACAACTTCCTTTCAATTAATAGTGTCTAACTTGGTTGGCTTGGAGTAGGAGTGAACCAGGGAAACAGTGCAATCTTTTTATGATGTATTTTGTACCCTTAAATAATAACTTTTTAAAATATTTATTTTCATCCGTCTATTATTCTTTGGCCTGTGCCGGCCTCCCATTGCAGTGACCTCTCTCATTGCAGAGCACTGGCTCTGGGCGCATGTGCTCCAGAGTGCTGGCTTGTAAATGGACACACAGGTCCAGCTGCTCCATGGCACATGGGATCTTCCCAGGCCAGGGATCAAACTGGTAACCCTTGCACTGCAAGGAGGACTCTACCCACTGGACCACCAGGGATGTCCTTAAATAATAACTCGTAATGGTTCACAGAAATTATTAAAAATTAACAAAACAATATTAGCATAAGTAGAAAGTGGAAAATGGATTAAAAAAAAATAATTTATATATAAATAATACTGCACATTTCCATATCATTGAAGGGTTTCAAAACTTTATCATATATTTGCTTCACTACATACTAGTTAGGCTTTCCTAATGGTTCAGTGGTAAAGAATCCACCAGCCAACACAGGCGATGAAATTTTGATTGCTGGGTTGGGAAGATCCCCTTGAGAAGGAAATAGCAATCCATTCCAGTATTCTTGCCTGGGAAATCCCATGGACAGAGCAGATTTTAAGGATACATTTCATGTGATCACAAGAGCTGGATATGACTTAGCAACTCAACAACAACAACAATAACATATTAGTTATAAAAGATGACTACTGTAATAATTCATTGATTGACATGGGTAATACATTATGGTCTAATGGGAAAAAATGGGTTGTCATTTAGAAATTACTAATTGGGTTCTTTTGTATGGATTTTTCCATTTTATTATATTCTGGTCTTCTTGCTGTTAAAAAATATATTTGTTTTCCTTCACGTTTATTTCACATGAACAATGAGTCATTATGGAAACTTTATATAAAGTGTTTCTATTTCCTGTACAAAACATACAATGTAACTATTTTCACTATAATTCCAATCAATTACTTTTACTGGTATATATGCCTCCATTTTATTTGCTGTTGATGACAAGTATGTTCAATTTAGAACAGGATCTAAAATAACATTAATTTGCGTCTTCTTCATGTTTTGTATTATACATTCCTAGACGACTTCTACTCTCATCTCCTAAAAGATTTTCCAGAAAATCTCAGAAGCCCCTAAAATCTCTAACAGCCTTGAGGTCCTAGATAAAGTCTCTTCTTTCTTAAGGACTATAATAGACAGGATTGACTCATCCAGAATTAGCACAATTGCCTGAATGATCCAAGGTCTCAGTCATGATAATTCAGTTGTCCACTGTTCTCTAGGTTGAGTCTTCTCAAATCTCTTAAGTTAATATAAGAATGCTTTACTCGCATTATTGTCAGATGGTTTCTTAGGATATTGGGTAAGTACTAGCCTTTTCTATTTGTGGCATATGAATACAAAGACAGGATCATACACATATACATAAATGTTTTAAAGTTACAAATCAGAAAATTAGAGGAAATAGGTTCTATTCTACTAAGTTGAAATGTATTCAAAGAAAATAAACAGTATGCAGTGTAAGCAATGATAAACTTTGCCCGTCAGTCCTGTGTGCAGCTGTTGGAAATGTCCTGTTAATTTGTGAATTTCACTGGAACTATGTATTGGAGAGGAACGGACTAGGAAAGAGGCCTTTGACACCATTCATAAAGGATGGTTCAGCCTGCAAGAATCATTTGCAGTGATGCGACCCAAGAAGAAGGGTGTGCCATGTTGATCATCTACCATGTCTCTAAGCACCTCTCCTGCTCAAGTTCTCACTGAACACCAATAAGTGTATACTGTAATGCTGACAAGGGCACTAGCCACAGTGCTCTCAGTACCTGACACAGTGGTCTTTTGTTTTGATGTTTAAAACACAAGAGATGAGGGAACTCAGTTCTCTGAAACTAGAATGCAGTCGTTTCTAAAGTAGGTGTTGATAGTTACAGGTTTTTCTGTGCCAGACTCATGTGTTGGATCCTGAATTACAAAGAAATCTGAAAGTGCTAGTTTGAATGTATCCTCTGTGTGTGTGTGTGTGTGTGTGTGGTGTGTATTTGATATGAAGAACCTGTAAGGTACAGGTCTCAGGTTACAGGTTGCTTTTTCCAATACAGCTTCACTGACAGGCTTCTTTCCTTCAGAGGCAGCCCTTCCTCCCCACCTCAGTGTATCTCCATCTCACACAGTTCATGGAAGCAATTTTCTGTTTCACCTCCTGGTCTCTTTCTCAGGTAGATCATTCTCCACAGATAGTTTCCCGGGGCTTCTCATTCCTCTTTCCTGCACAGCCTTCTTTAAGTCCCTGCCCGCCTCTCACCCTTCTGGCATTCAATCAAGAACAGATTTGAACCAGAGTGAGATTAAGTTTAAATTCTGCTTTACAGAGTTTCTGTGTTCTATGCAAATTCAAATATGCCAAGATTAACATTTCAAGTGTCTCCTGTGCAATCTGTGGTTTGGGAGAAGTTTCTCAAATTTCCACTGCTCTAGCCCATGGGGGAATAAAGGAACTCTACTGAGACACAATGACAAATTCTATAAACTACTGCAGGCACTTTTGCCCTTGGAGCCTGAGGCAATGTTGGCATGCATAACTTGAGCATCTTCCTCAAAAATGGAAGAAGAGTGTAAGCAATGATAAACTTTGCCCGTCAGTCCTGTGTGCAGCTGTTGGAAATGTCCTGTTAATTTGTGAATTTCACTGGAACTATGTATTGAGAGGAACGGACTAGGAAAGAGGCCTTTGACACCATTCATAAAGGATGGTTCAGCCTGCAAGAATCATTTGCAGTGATGCGACCCAAGAAGAAGGGTGTGCCATGTTGATCATCTACCATGTCTCTAAGCACCTCTCCTGCTCAAGTTCTCACTGAACACCAATAAGTGTATACTGTAATGCTGACAAGGGCACTAGCCACAGTGCTCTCAGTACCTGACACAGTGGTCTTTTGTTTTGATGTTTAAAACACAAGAGATGAGGGAACTCAGTTCTCTGAAACTAGAATGCAGTCGTTTCTAAAGTAGGTGTTGATAGTTACAGGTTTTTCTGTGCCAGACTCATGTGTTGGATCCTGAATTACAAAGAAATCTGAAAGTGCTAGTTTGAATGTATCCTCTGTGTGTGTGTGTGTGTGTGTGTGGTGTGTATTTGATATGAAGAACCTGTAAGGTACAGGTCTCAGGTTACAGGTTGCTTTTTCCAATACAGCTTCACTGACAGGCTTCTTTCCTTCAGAGGCAGCCCTTCCTCCCCACCTCAGTGTATCTCCATCTCACACAGTTCATGGAAGCAATTTTCTGTTTCACCTCCTGGTCTCTTTCTCAGGTAGATCATTCTCCACAGATAGTTTCCCGGGGCTTCTCATTCCTCTTTCCTGCACAGCCTTCTTTAAGTCCCTGCCCGCCTCTCACCCTTCTGGCATTCAATCAAGAACAGATTTGAACCAGAGTGAGATTAAGTTTAAATTCTGCTTTACAGAGTTTCTGTGTTCTATGCAAATTCAAATATGCCAAGATTAACATTTCAAGTGTCTCCTGTGCAATCTGTGGTTTGGGAGAAGTTTCTCAAATTTCCACTGCTCTAGCCCATGGGGGAATAAAGGAACTCTACTGAGACACAATGACAAATTCTATAAACTACTGCAGGCACTTTTGCCCTTGGAGCCTGAGGCAATGTTGGCATGCATAACTTGAGCATCTTCCCTCAAATGGAAGAAGAGTAGTGTTTGTAAAATCACTTGCACATGGTGTCTTAAGTTCCCGCATTCAATGTCACCATTTTATTCTCCAAATCATTTCCACATAGGAACATTTCAGTGATACAGTGTGTTGCAAAAACCCATGTCAATTATGGAATTCTCCCCTGGTGCTAGAATTTGGGGACATTGATTTGCATTCAAATTAGATTAGTCATATATTTAAGAGTACTGACTTTCATCCCAAACTCACTACAAAAGTCCACTCAAATGGTTATGTTTTTAGATGAAACCCATTCAAAGGTCTGGATATTTTTCCCGTCCACCATCTAAAGAAAGCTTCTTCATCATGGGAAAGAACAGACATTAACTGAGCTATGGTTTAAAAGTAAAAAAGGTAAGAAAGGCTGTTTTTATTAAGAGACTAAACTACATATCAGAGACTGTTTTCTAAGCAATCTAACCTGTAAAGTTATGCTGAGAAGGCATAATAGCTATTTTTAAATAGAAGCTCATTAGAAAGCAATGGAATGTCCAATTTGAGACAAGATAGTAAAACTAGGACAAGATTAGCACATCTAATAATATAAAAAGTTTGCACAATTGCACTCCTAGCAGCACCATTAAAGAGTCTTCACTGTGTGCTCACTGGAGGGACATGTAGAATTTCTGGAGAAAGCCCATGGAACTTCTGTGTCTTCACTAAAATTATGGCTACCAATCAGTTTATCCCTCCAATGCTAGACCATACAATGTCTCTAGTAAGTCTTCAAAATTACTTGTTTCTACCTATTCTTGGCTTCAGAAGCTTCTACTCCAAGTAAACCGATTTCAGTTTCTGCACATCTCTGGATGTGTCTGTTTCAGACTTTTTTTAGTACATGAGTTTCTGTGTTCTATGCAAATTCAAATATGCCAAGATTAACATTTCAAGTGTCTCCTGTGCAATCTGTGGTTTGGGAGAAGTTTCTCAAATTTCCACTGCTCTAGCCCATGGGGGAATAAAGGAACTCTACTGAGACACAATGACAAATTCTATAAACTACTGCAGGCACTTTTGCCCTTGGAGCCTGAGGCAATGTTGGCATGCATAACTTGAGCATCTTCCCTCAAATGGAAGAAGAGTAGTGTTTGTAAAATCACTTGCACATGGTGTCTTAAGTTCCCGCATTCAATGTCACCATTTTATTCTCCAAATCATTTCCACATAGGAACATTTCAGTGATACAGTGTGTTGCAAAAACCCATGTCAATTATGGAATTCTCCCCTGGTGCTAGAATTTGGGGACATTGATTTGCATTCAAATTAGATTAGTCATATATTTAAGAGTACTGACTTTCATCCCAAACTCACTACAAAAGTCCACTCAAATGGTTATGTTTTTAGATGAAACCCATTCAAAGGTCTGGATATTTTTCCCGTCCACCATCTAAAGAAAGCTTCTTCATCATGGGAAAGAACAGACATTAACTGAGCTATGGTTTAAAAGTAAAAAAGGTAAGAAAGGCTGTTTTTATTAAGAGACTAAACTACATATCAGAGACTGTTTTCTAAGCAATCTAACCTGTAAAGTTATGCTGAGAAGGCATAATAGCTATTTTTAAATAGAAGCTCATTAGAAAGCAATGGAATGTCCAATTTGAGACAAGATAGTAAAACTAGGACAAGATTAGCACATCTAATAATATAAAAAGTTTGCACAATTGCACTCCTAGCAGCACCATTAAAGAGTCTTCACTGTGTGCTCACTGGAGGGACATGTAGAATTTCTGGAGAGAAAGCCCATGGAACTTCTGTGTCTTCACTAAAATTATGGCTACCAATCAGTTTATCCCTCCAATGCTAGACCATACAATGTCTCTAGTAAGTCTTCAAAATTACTTGTTTCTACCTATTCTTGGCTTCAGAAGCTTCTACTCCAAGTAAACCGATTTCAGTTTCTGCACATCTCTGGATGTGTCTGTTTCCCCAGATTCAGAAGTGATGGTTTGATTGTGATCTCAGTACTGTATAAGTCCAGAAAAAGTCACTGAGTTTTCAGCTTGCCCAGCTTTTTATTATTGTAAGGACAAGAGTGATGACCTACATGCTTTTTATATGCTGGAACTGAAACGTGTATCATCACCACAGTCTCATTTTCTATTATTGTTCTCTATTGAGAAATATTTTCTTTATTGATTATTTTCTTATATTAGATCTAATTTCCTTATGAGAGAAAAGATGCCTCTAAAAATATCACTTATATGTACATCAATAAGAAAATCAATATTTAAAGATTCAGAGTATCATATTTAACATATAATTTTTATTGGTAAAGTGTAAATATTTGGTAAAGATTCAGAGGAAAGATAATATAAAATATGCATTTCTCTCTCTTCAGATGATAAAGGGAAAAATTACGAGTAACAACCTAAATAAATGATATAAAGTATCTACAACAAGATCTGGCTGCTGAAATCTGGAGTCACAGAGCTTATTTGGTAGCATTCCAGCCCCATGTCACTACTGACTAGCTGGAAGTTAAGCAGAATGAAGATGATCATCATCATGCCTACATCCTTGGCAGTACCACCTTGCTTGCCTTTCTATCTCTACAGGTTTCACACTGGACTGGATAACAGCCATTGCCCTTCCCCCTTTACCATTCCTGCCCTATTCCACCTCAGTGCATGCCGGTTGCCCAATTTCTTCATGTGTACTGCCATACTTTTGAGGACATGACTTAATTTTGAACTGGTTGAATTTTGCAATTTCAAATTATTTTCTGAATATTTTATAGACATGTGCCCAATGATAAAGCACATCTTTTTTATTTTAAAGGCTGAGATTTATAGATTCAGCACATTTTAATTGATTTTAAAGTACATTTTCAATACTATCAGAGCTTAATACTCTGGAGTTTAGACATATTTTGGTCTTAAACTCTAAATGGTATCTGTTAAGCAGAAAGGCTGAAAGAAATAGTATGATGCCCTTATCTGCAGAAGTTCATGTTTTCTATGGCAGTAACTGAACTACTGGGATGCAAACAAGAAATGCCACATTGGGGACTTTTTTCTGGGGGGCTATAATTTTTTTCACTCCTGGATTTCAACTTTCTCAGGATACATTTCTTAAATCTCCAGTAGATTTAAAGTCCTGTCTAAAATTTTTCCTTGTTAAAATCAATCCTTTAACTTCTAGAGTCTAGAATATAATTCAAAATATTTGAAACATTAATAAATGTTTGCAGGATTATTTTATGTTATTTTGTGTTTGTGACAAGCATAACTATAGTGAAAAGGTAATTATGTAAACTGAAAATCTTGAATTCCAAAAATAATTATATCTATCATCCTTCAACTTTATATATATTTTTATTAAAAATCAAAGCAGTTACAACTTAAAGAAAAATAAGTTTTATGAAAGTTTTATAAGTTATTTTTGGTTCCCTGTTTACCTTTTAGTTATGAGTTGGATTTTTAGTAGAAACTGGAAAAATAAACAATCATCTGCTTGTTTTTTAGGTGATCTGGATATTGATACATTTTGTGCCCTATAGGTCTGAAAGTGAGTGGGAATGAACATAAATACATATATTTTATTTACATTCAGATTGCTACAAGACTGGTAACATTGCATCTAACATTATTACCTGATATCCTAGTGAAATATAGTCATAACACTGGTGGGCTATAATCATTACATGGCTAATGACATTTGCAAACATATTTTAGATGAACTCTGTCAGTGAACATGAATAGTTTTAGCAAGGGGAAGTATTAGTATTCTCGGCTGCTTTATTTGTTGAGAATTACATGTGAACATGAATATGTTTTAAAACAATTTCTTCATGTGTACTGCCATACTTTTGAGGACATGACTTAATCTTTTTCATTTTAAAAGGCCTAAAAGATTTTTTTAAGGATTTTCAGCACATTTTAATTGATTTTAAAGTACATTTTCAATACTATCAGAGCTTAATACTCTGGAGTTTAGACATATTTTGGTCTTAAACTCTAAATGGTATCTGTTAAGCAGAAAGGCTGAAAGAAATAGTATGATGCCCTTATCTGCAGAAGTTCATGTTTTCTATGGCAGTAACTGAACTACTGGGATGCAAACAAGAAATGCCACATTGGGGACTTTTTTCTGGGGGGCTATAATTTTTTTCACTCCTGGATTTCAACTTTCTCAGGATACATTTCTTAAATCTCCAGTAGATTTAAAGTCCTGTCTAAAATTTTTCCTTGTTAAAATCAATCCTTTAAGTTCTAGAGTCTAGAATATAATTCAAAGTATTTCAAACATTAATAAATGTTTGCAGAGATTATTTTATGTTATTTTGTGTTTGTGACAAGCATAACTATAGTGAAAAGGTAATTATGTAAACTGAAAATCTTGAATTCCAAAAATAATTATATCTATCATCCTTCAACTTTATATATATTTTTATTAAAAAAATCAAAGCAGTTACAACTTAAAGAAAAATAAGTTTTATGAAAGTTTTATAAGTTATTTTTGGTTCCCTGTTTACCTTTTAGTTATGAGTTGGATTTTTAGTAGAAACTGGAAAAATAAACAATCATCTGCTTGTTTTTTAGGTGATCTGGATATTGATACATTTTGTGCCCTATAGGTCTGAAAGTGAGTGGGAATGAACATAAATACATATATTTTATTTACATTCAGATTGCTACAAGACTGGTAACATTGCATCTAACATTATTACCTGATATCCTAGTGAAATATAGTCATAACACTGGTGGGCTATAATCATTACATGGCTAATGACATTTGCAAACATATTTTAGATGAACTCTGTCAGTGAACATGAATAGTTTTAGCAAGGGGAAGTATTAGTATTCTCGGCTGCTTTATTTGTTGAGAATTACATGGAGTATGTTTTACATGACTGTATCTGAAAATGTAAGCTTTGTCAAGGCTACTAAAATGCCCTAAATAGGGTGATGTGAACAGAATCAAAAGTTGAAAAGTAAAAGCTCTCAGCTAATGCTTTCTGTTTGTCATTCTTGCAGCCTTTCTCAAATTCATCATAGATGGGGAAACAAATAAGAAGGTATGTGTGTATTCGGATGCCAAGTCATGTCCAGCCCGTGGACTGTGACTCACCAGGTCTCCCTGTCCCTCACCATCTTCTGGAGTTTGCCCAAGTTCATGCCCATCGAATCAGTGATGCCATCCAACCATCTCATAAATACTTTACTAGTTATTTAGCATTTACATAAATGTTATGTGTTTAAGTTTAGAACCTTAGTTTTGAATCAGGATGGGAACTAAAGTGTGAGGAGGCTTCTAAAAGGTGAATGCCATTTAATTCAGAAATTTGAGATGCTCATTATATTAAAGTGTGAATTCTGAAGAATATTTTTATTTTTTCACTACAATATATTTTTTACCTTACATATATGTTTTACTCTTCTCCTATTCAAAGTTTCTGTCTTTTTAACTCATTTCATAGAGCACTTGCTAAAGAGTTATTGTTAACCAACATTATTCTTGCTCTCACATATGCACAGAGAACCCTTACAAAGGATTTCTTGGAAAAGAGAACCACGTATGGGCCATATAAGAAAAATAAGGCTTAAGTGTTTACAGTGAGAAGTGAGGAAAGGGCAGATACGGAGAACATTTCTGAGGATTTCACAATCCTATCTGATCAGGCTGACAACTGTGACCATCCATTTCTATAAGATTGTTTACAGATTACTCAACAATTACTTGGGAGTCCTTTTGCAGATCTGTATATGCTGGTGGGATCAAAGCTCAGGAAGACATGACGAGAAAACTGAATTGACTCTATGAATAGATAAACCCCCAAAGATTGACTGTGAGTCTAGGAAGTTAGGATATTGTAATTTTGCCATAATTAAGTACCAAGTCTATTTTTAAAAAAGGATGAACTCTGTCAGTGAACATGAATAGTTTTAGCAAGGGGAAGTATTAGTATTCTCGGCTGCTTTATTTGTTGAGAATTACATGGAGTATGTTTTACATGACTGTATCTGAAAATGTAAGCTTTGTCAAGGCTACTAAAATGCCCTAAATAGGGTGATGTGAACAGAATCAAAAGTTGAAAAGTAAAAGCTCTCAGCTAATGCTTTCTGTTTGTCATTCTTGCAGCCTTTCTCAAATTCATCATAGATGGGGAAACAAATAAGAAGGTATGTGTGTATTCGGATGCCAAGTCATGTCCAGCCCGTGGACTGTGACTCACCAGGTCTCCCTGTCCCTCACCATCTTCTGGAGTTTGCCCAAGTTCATGCCCATCGAATCAGTGATGCCATCCAACCATCTCATAAATACTTTACTAGTTATTTAGCATTTACATAAATGTTATGTGTTTAAGTTTAGAACCTTAGTTTTGAATCAGGATGGGAACTAAAGTGTGAGGAGGCTTCTAAAAGGTGAATGCCATTTAATTCAGAAATTTGAGATGCTCATTATATTAAAGTGTGAATTCTGAAGAATATTTTTATTTTTTCACTACAATATATTTTTTACCTTACATATATGTTTTACTCTTCTCCTATTCAAAGTTTCTGTCTTTTTAACTCATTTCATAGAGCACTTGCTAAAGAGTTATTGTTAACCAACATTATTCTTGCTCTCACATATGCACAGAGAACCCTTACAAAGGATTTCTTGGAAAAGAGAACCACGTATGGGCCATATAAGAAAAATAAGGCTTAAGTGTTTACAGTGAGAAGTGAGGAAAGGGCAGATACGGAGAACATTTCTGAGGATTTCACAATCCTATCTGATCAGGCTGACAACTGTGACCATCCATTTCTATAAGACTGTTTACAGATTACTCAACAATTACTTGGGAGTCCTTTTGCAGATCTGTATATGCTGGTGGGATCAAAGCTCAGGAAGACATGACGAGAAAACTGAATTGACTCTATGAATAGATAAACCCCCAAAGATTGACTGTGAGTCTAGGAAGTTAGGATATTGTAATTTTGCCATAATTAAGTACCAAGTCTATTTTTTATGAAAACTATTAAGAACACAATAATTTGGGGGGGGGGTTGAGAGGGAGGGGAGCGGGCAGGCCACTTCTATTGGTCTTTTATTTATCTATTTTCATCCATCTCTATTCTTTGGTCCGTGTGGGCCTCCCATCGCAGTGGCCTCTGTTGTCACAGAGCACGGGCTCTGGGTGCATGCACTCCAGAGGTCAGGCTTAGTAATTGGACACATCTGTCCAGCCACTCCATGGCACGTGGGATCTTCCCAGGCCAGGGATCGAACTGGTGTCCCTTGCACTGCAAGGCAGTGTCCTTACCCACTGGACCACTAGGGAAGCCCCAAGAACACAATAATTTAGCACTTAGCAAGATACTTACTCTTCAATTACTATAAGTAAATAAATTTGTTCACTGTCTTACTTTCTATGTTGAAAAATCTAAATTTATTATATTTTGAATGAGTCATTAGTAACTGTTTTAGAAAAATTAGGAAAATTATGTAAACAGAAATCATAATAAACAAGGAAAAGTTATGAAAGACATGTTTCAGAAAAACAGGTGTAGAGATTTCAAAATGGAAATGTTCTTATGTCTTTAGTCCTTACTTGTCATTTCATTTGCTTATGCATTCTCTCCTTTTGGCTAAGGCATGAAAATTCAACTATGTCATATATTGGATAATGAAAAGTTTTCATTCATAACACTTTTCCTTTTTTTCATCCATAATGCAACCCTTTATGGGGCTCTGATTTATCACAATGGCTGTCAAAATGACTGATGAAGCTGCTGCTTGAAAAATATTTAGGAGTTTAGGTCCATGAGCTTGTAGACAAGAGAGCTATAAAAAGTCCTATGAACATAGTGACTAAATTTCTGGTGGATCAAAAACACTAGAATTTACATAAAGTATTTATTAAATGTTAGTCAGAAGTAATTTTTAATAAAAATCACTAAGTTTTGAATTGACATTCACTCGACTGTTTTATGGTAGGTGTAGTTGAATCATTTCCATTTGCACAGTCCAGAGACTTTTAAAGATCACACAAAGATTTCATCAAGGAACAATGCTACCCTTACAATCTAAATATTCTATATTTGCCACAAAATTGGACTTAAGTTTAGATAAAGCTCAAGTTATCATGTCCATGTAATAGTGTGCATCCAAATATCATATTGATTTTCTCAAACTAACCTAACCATTGTTAGATTGGAGGAAGAGAATTCATGTGACTATGAAGCCAAATAAACAAAGGCTCAATTTTTTATTCCACCATATACCTGGTAAGACTTCATTTCATTATTTTCAAATAGTGCTACTATAACTTATGTCCCTTGATGTCTATAAGTATTTCAGTGCGACAATTCATGAAGCAAATGAAAGTGAAAGCGTTAGTCATTCAATCATATCTGACTCTTTGTGATGCTAGGGAAGCCCCAAGAACACAATAATTTGCACTTAGCAAGATACTTACTCTTCAATTACTATAAGTAAATAAATTTGTTCACTGTCTTACTTTCTATGTTGAAAATCTAAATTTATTATATTTTGAATGAGTCATTAGTAACTGTTTTAGAAAAATTAGGAAAATTATGTAAACAGAAATCATAATAAACAAGGAAAAGTTATGAAAGACATGTTTCAGAAAAACAGGTGTAGAGATTTCAAAATGGAAATGTTCTTATGTCTTTAGTCCTTACTTGTCATTTCATTTGCTTATGCATTCTCTCCTTTTGGCTAAGGCATGAAAATTCAACTATGTCATATATTGGATAATGAAAAGTTTTCATTCATAACACTTTTCCTTTTTTTCATCCATAATGCAACCCTTTATGGGGCTCTGATTTATCACAATGGCTGTCAAAATGACTGATGAAGCTGCTGCTTGAAAAATATTTAGGAGTTTAGGTCCATGAGCTTGTAGACAAGAGAGCTATAAAAAGTCCTATGAACATAGTGACTAAATTTCTGGTGGATCAAAAACACTAGAATTTACATAAAGTATTTATTAAATGTTAGTCAGAAGTAATTTTTAATAAAAATCACTAAGTTTTGAATTGACATTCACTCGACTGTTTTATGGTAGGTGTAGTTGAATCATTTCCATTTGCACAGTCCAGAGACTTTTAAAGATCACACAAAGATTTCATCAAGGAACAATGCTACCCTTACAATCTAAATATTCTATATTTGCCACAAAATTGGACTTAAGTTTAGATAAAGCTCAAGTTATCATGTCCATGTAATAGTGTGCATCCAAATATCATATTGATTTTCTCAAACTAACCTAACCATTGTTAGATTGGAGGAAGAGAATTCATGTGACTATGAAGCCAAATAAACAAAGGCTCAATTTTTTATTCCACCATATACCTGGTAAGACTTCATTTCATTATTTTCAAATAGTGCTACTATAACTTATGTCCCTTGATGTCTATAAGTATTTCAGTGCGACAATTCATGAAGCAAATGAAAGTGAAAGCGTTAGTCATTCAATCATATCTGACTCTTTGTGATGCTGTGGACTATAGCCATCCAGCCTCCTGTGTCCGTGGAACTCTTCAGGAAAGAATACTGGAGTGGGTAGCCATTCCCTTCTCCATGTGATCTGTCCAACCCAGGGATCGAACCTGGTCTCCTGCATTGCATGCATATTCTTTACTGTCTGAGCCACCAGGGAAGCTAGGTTAAGCAGATCATCAGGACTTAAAAATGCTAGTTGGTATTTCCTTCATTTTAATTACAGACCAAGACATAATAAATGCGAAGGAAAACACAAATGATACTTTGGTTGCCCAATTTGTTTAAACAAAATTTCAGCTCATACAGCTAATTTCAGCTAATACAGATTATCAAAAGAATCTTTAAAGCAATAATCATTGTATAAATTGACACCAATGATTGTCAGTTTTGCAGAAAACAGACAGGAATAGGGAATATAGTAATCTAATCAAAAAGACAAAAAAAGTTCTAACAAGTAAATAATAAGTTTAAAAAGTAGATCCTGGATATGAAAGCGGCAAAATCAGCAAATCAAAGCCCATCTGATCAACCTTCATGCCAACTGCAGTGAATTATTGACTTAGAAATCTAAGAAACTGTCAGGTAGTACATATAATGTTGTTCTTCTTGATTTTTTTGTAGTTTATTTGGAATAACTGTATTGCTGCTATAATCTTGTAACTACCAAGATATAAACTGTAAGAAAGGGACTTCTGTCTCTTTATTCACTGCTTTATCCCAAGGGCCTGGGTCAGTGATTAGAAATAGGAGAGTTTCAGAAGATATCTTTTAGATTAATAACTGAAGGAATTTGTAAGCAAACAAATTAATAAGAAAATTAGACACTGTCTAATAATAATCAGTACTTCACAGTCTTTTAAACCTGAAATATGTGTCAACTGTAGAGAAGGAGATATTATTATTAACCTTTCACAGATGAGAAAACCAAATTCCAAATTTTAAAGTTAAAAGTCAAAGCATTCTTAAGAAGGGAAATGAAGCCCAAAAGCATCAGTTTTCCTGATCTCTAATTATATTAATAAGTTACAGTAATACAAACAGTTTCATGTGCGAATTCTGGCAAATGAAAGTGAAAGCGTTAGTCATTCAATCATATCTGACTCTTTGTGATGCTGTGGACTATAGCCATCCAGCCTCCTGTGTCCGTGGAACTCTTCAGGAAAGAATACTGGAGTGGGTAGCCATTCCCTTCTCCATGTGATCTGTCCAACCCAGGGATCGAACCTGGTCTCCTGCATTGCATGCATATTCTTTACTGTCTGAGCCACCAGGGAAGCTAGGTTAAGCAGATCATCAGGACTTAAAAATGCTAGTTGGTATTTCCTTCATTTTAATTACAGACCAAGACATAATAAATGCGAAGGAAAACACAAATGATACTTTGGTTGCCCAATTTGTTTAAACAAAATTTCAGCTCATACAGCTAATTTCAGCTAATACAGATTATCAAAAGAATCTTTAAAGCAATAATCATTGTATAAATTGACACCAATGATTGTCAGTTTTGCAGAAAACAGACAGGAATAGGGAATATAGTAATCTAATCAAAAAGACAAAAAAAGTTCTAACAAGTAAATAATAAGTTTAAAAAGTAGATCCTGGATATGAAAGCGGCAAAATCAGCAAATCAAAGCCCATCTGATCAACCTTCATGCCAACTGCAGTGAATTATTGACTTAGAAATCTAAGAAACTGTCAGGTAGTACATATAATGTTGTTCTTCTTGATTTTTTTGTAGTTTATTTGGAATAACTGTATTGCTGCTATAATCTTGTAACTACCAAGATATAAACTGTAAGAAAGGGACTTCTGTCTCTTTATTCACTGCTTTATCCCAAGGGCCTGGGTCAGTGATTAGAAATAGGAGAGTTTCAGAAGATATCTTTTAGATTAATAACTGAAGGAATTTGTAAGCAAACAAATTAATAAGAAAATTAGACACTGTCTAATAATAATCAGTACTTCACAGTCTTTTAAACCTGAAATATGTGTCAACTGTAGAGAAGGAGATATTATTATTAACCTTTCACAGATGAGAAAACCAAATTCCAAATTTTAAAGTTAAAAGTCAAAGCATTCTTAAGAAGGGAAATGAAGCCCAAAAGCATCAGTTTTCCTGATCTCTAATTATATTAATAAGTTACAGTAATACAAACAGTATGGGTTTGACATGAAAACAGACATAGATCAATGAAACAAAATGGAAACCCTATAAATAAACTCATGCATATATGTTCAATTAACTTTAACAAAGGAATCAAGAATGTACAAAGAAAGCACAGTTTCCCAGTAAATGGTGTTGGGAAAATATCCATAACCAAAAGAATAGAACTAGATCCCTATCTCATACCACACACAAAATCAACTCCAAAATAATCAAAAACATACCTGAATGTGAGCCCTAAAACCATAAAATTTCTAAGTGAGGACATAATGGATAAGCTCTTTGACGTTGGACTTGGTATTTTGGGGGGAATTTGACACCAAAACCAAAGGCAACAATAGCAAAATAAATAAGGGGGACTATATTACAATCAATACTTTTGTACAGTAAAGGAAACCATCAACAAAATTAAAAGGCAACCTAGGGAATGGGAGAAAATTTTTGCAAACTATACAGCTCACAAGGGGTTAGTATCCAACAATATAAGAAGTCCATAAAACCAAATAGCAAATAACTGAAAAACTTAATATAAAAAATAAGCAAAGAACCTGAACAGTCAATTTTCCAAACAAGATGTACAAATGACCATCAGATCCATGAAGAAAAATTCTCAACATCACTAATCATCAGGGAAATGCAAATCAGCAGTGAGATATTACCATATACTTGTTTAGATGACTATCATCAAATAGACAGGAGAAAAGAAATGAGGATGTGTAAAAGAAGGAAATCTTGTACTTTTATCATAGAAATTCACTGCTTTATCCAAGGGCCTGGGTCAGTGATTAGAAATAGGAGAGTTTCAGAAGATATCTTTTAGATTAATAACTGAAGGAATTTGTAAGCAAACAAATTAATAAGAAAATTAGACACTGTCTAATAATAATCAGTACTTCACAGTCTTTTAAACCTGAAATATGTGTCAACTGTAGAGAAGGAGATATTATTATTAACCTTTCACAGATGAGAAAACCAAATTCCAAATTTTAAAGTTAAAAGTCAAAGCATTCTTAAGAAGGGAAATGAAGCCCAAAAGCATCAGTTTTCCTGATCTCTAATTATATTAATAAGTTACAGTAATACAAACAGTATGGGTTTGACATGAAAACAGACATAGATCAATGAAACAAAATGGAAACCCTATAAATAAACTCATGCATATATGTTCAATTAACTTTAACAAAGGAATCAAGAATGTACAAAGAAAGCACAGTTTCCCAGTAAATGGTGTTGGGAAAATATCCATAACCAAAAGAATAGAACTAGATCCCTATCTCATACCACACACAAAATCAACTCCAAAATAATCAAAAACATACCTGAATGTGAGCCCTAAAACCATAAAATTTCTAAGTGAGGACATAATGGATAAGCTCTTTGACGTTGGACTTGGTATTTTGGGGGGAATTTGACACCAAAACCAAAGGCAACAATAGCAAAATAAATAAGGGGGACTATATTACAATCAATACTTTTGTACAGTAAAGGAAACCATCAACAAAATTAAAAGGCAACCTAGGGAATGGGAGAAAATTTTTGCAAACTATACAGCTCACAAGGGGTTAGTATCCAACAATATAAGAAGTCCATAAAACCAAATAGCAAATAACTGAAAAACTTAATATAAAAAATAAGCAAAGAACCTGAACAGTCAATTTTCCAAACAAGATGTACAAATGACCATCAGATCCATGAAGAAAAATTCTCAACATCACTAATCATCAGGGAAATGCAAATCAGCAGTGAGATATTACCATATACTTGTTTAGATGACTATCATCAAATAGACAGGAGAAAAGGGAAATGAGGATGTGTAAAAGAAGGGAAATCTTGTACAATGTTGGTGAGAATGTAAATTGGCACAGCCATTAAGGAAAAGAGGATGGAAGTGTCTCAAGAAGTTAAAAACAGAACTACTATATGACCTAGTAATCTTACTTTGGGATATAAATGTTCCTTGGAGCAGGAAATGGCAATGCACTCCAGCACTCTTGCCTGGAGAATTCCATGGACAGAGGAGCCTAGTGAGCTCCAGTGGGGTTGCAGAGAGTCAGACAGGACTGAGTGACTAACACTTCCACATTTTAATGCAAAAGAAACAAGATCATAGATATAGCTCTACTCCCATATACTTTGTGGCATTCTTTTTTTTTTTTGAGGGGAAAGTAAAGTTTATTAGAGTGGGGGAAGGGAGAGTCACTGCCAGAACAGTGGATTTGCTCAAAAAGAACCGACCTGTGGCATTCTTTACAATAGCAAAGACAGCAACCAAACTGTCCATCAGCAAATGGACAGATAAAGAAAATATGGAATGGAACACTCTTCAGACTACGGAAAGAAGGAAATCCTGCAATTTAATGACAACATCAGTGAAATGCAAAGCATCATTATTCAACATGAAATAAGCCAGACAAAGAAAGACAACATCTAGATCATATTACATCTATCTATCTGAAATATTAATTAATCAATCAAACTCATAGAAGGAAAAAGTAGACAATAAACTGCCATGATCTGGTGGGGAGCAGAATTATGGAGAGGCTGATAAAATATACGATAGAAACTTTCAGTTACAAGATGAATAAGTCTGATGACTCAATGTATAACACAACATGGTAGCTATAGCTGATAATATGGTATTTTTGTGTTTTTATGTTTATATTTGAAAATTATATATTTATAATTGAAAATTTCCAAGAGTAGAAGATAAATGTTTCTAGCCCCAAAAGCTGTATTTTTGAGGAAATAAGCAAAGAACCTGAACAGTCAATTTTCCAAACAAGATGTACAAATGACCATCAGATCCATGAAGAAAATTCTCAACATCACTAATCATCAGGGAAATGCAAATCAGCAGTGAGATATTACCATATACTTGTTTAGATGACTATCATCAAATAGACAGGAGAAAAGGGAAATGAGGATGTGTAAAAGAAGGGAAATCTTGTACAATGTTGGTGAGAATGTAAATTGGCACAGCCATTAAGGAAAAGAGGATGGAAGTGTCTCAAGAAGTTAAAAACAGAACTACTATATGACCTAGTAATCTTACTTTGGGATATAAATGTTCCTTGGAGCAGGAAATGGCAATGCACTCCAGCACTCTTGCCTGGAGAATTCCATGGACAGAGGAGCCTAGTGAGCTCCAGTGGGGTTGCAGAGAGTCAGACAGGACTGAGTGACTAACACTTCCACATTTTAATGCAAAAGAAACAAGATCATAGATATAGCTCTACTCCCATATACTTTGTGGCATTCTTTTTTTTTTTTGAGGGGAAAGTAAAGTTTATTAGAGTGGGGGAAGGGAGAGTCACTGCCAGAACAGTGGATTTGCTCAAAAAGAACCGACCTGTGGCATTCTTTACAATAGCAAAGACAGCAACCAAACTGTCCATCAGCAAATGGACAGATAAAGAAAATATGGAATGGAACACTCTTCAGACTACGGAAAGAAGGAAATCCTGCAATTTAATGACAACATCAGTGAAATGCAAAGCATCATTATTCAACATGAAATAAGCCAGACAAAGAAAGACAACATCTAGATCATATTACATCTATCTATCTGAAATATTAATTAATCAATCAAACTCATAGAAGGAAAAAGTAGACAATAAACTGCCATGATCTGGTGGGGAGCAGAATTATGGAGAGGCTGATAAAATATACGATAGAAACTTTCAGTTACAAGATGAATAAGTCTGATGACTCAATGTATAACACAACATGGTAGCTATAGCTGATAATATGGTATTTTTGTGTTTTTATGTTTATATTTGAAAATTATATATTTATAATTGAAAATTTCCAAGAGTAGAAGATAAATGTTTCTAGCCCCAAAAGCTGTATTTTTGAGGAAATGTGACACAGAACTGTTACATTATCCGAGAGAAAGATTATTTAGATTTATGAACAGCAACATCTCAGAGAGCCATGATATGAGCAATTAAAAATAAATAAGTTAATTTAAATATGGCTTAGTAGTTCTGATTGCTCTTTCAGAGTTTTTGTTGACAATACATCAAGAATCAATTTAAGATCCAGTTGAAAACAAAGTGTATAATCTTCATATAATGGATTTGAATGTCTTAGGCAATACAGTGATGTAAAAATGATTAAAAAGTGCCCCTTTCCTGTGTAATCAATAAAATCTCTCTCTAAAATAGGTTAGGTTCAAAATACTTGATGTCCTCTATTTGTAGAATTTTAACTAAATCTAATATAATTGTTCTATATACAGGTTCATTAGACAACACATTCTCCAGCTTATTAGCACTGATTTCAACGAATCCAATTAAAAACATCAACCATCTACAATAGATCAAATCAAAGTATATTTTCAAATCCTACTAGCAGCATAACAGAATGAAGGGTTAGGAAAATAGCTGGAAAACATGTGCATATGCATATTTCATATAATAACAGCATTCTATAATAATTTATTTTTAAAAAGGCAGATGAATCAACTGTCAAAGTAAATATGAGAATAAAAATTCCTATTATATATATGATTTAAAAACAATTCTTTCCAAATACATGCTATTAAGTCCTAGGTTTTAGTTTATTTTAAAAGACAAGAGGAACTTTGAGCATTTATTAATAATTCCCATTAAGTATTTATGAAGCATTTATACACACATTTACACATTATACAATGACACTATCTGAACTCTTTCATGTTATTTAATGTATATTCAGCATCTGTCAAATTTAAAAATATGAAATTATATACAATATGATTCATGTTATACTCTGATTATATATAAAAGTATATAGATCTAAAATTGCATACCAACTCTACCTAAAAAATGTCCTCTCCTTCAAGGAAACTTTGTGGTTTATATTTATAAAGCAAGTTTGGAACTTAACTGTCATATATCTAAAGTTTCAGTGAAACTACCACTGTTGGTAAATTTTTACCTTATATAATGTACTTAATAAGAAATGCAATTATGCTCTAGGCATATGCTAGTCATAATACTCTGTTTCATAAGTCATACTACTACTAGCTCATTAAATAAATAATACCTCAATCTTTTAGATGTTTGTGCCTCATCACAGACAGGGGTGCCCACTTTCACCACTACTATTCAACATAGTCCTGGAAATTCTAGCAACAGCAATAAGAGAAGAGAAAGAAATCAAAGGAATCCAGATTGGAAAGGAAGAAATCTAGCTCTCTCTTTTTGCAGACGACATGATATTATGCAGAGAAAACCCCAAAGACAGGGTTACAAAGCTACTAGAGCTCATCAATGAATTCAGCAAAGTCGCAGGATACAAAGTCAACACACAGAAATCACTGGCATTCCTATACACAATGAAAAATCAGAAAACGTAATCAAAGAGGCAGTCCCCTTCACCATTACAACCAAAAGAATCAAATATCTAGGAATAAACCTACCCAAAAAAACTAAAGAATTGTACACAGAAAATTATAAAACACTCATGAGAGACATAAAAGAAGACTTAAACAGATGGAGAGATATTCCATGTTCCTGGGTCGGAAGAATCAATATTGTGAAAATGACCATACTACCAAATATCATCTACAGATTCAATGCAATACCTATTCAACTACCATTTACATTTTTCACAGAACTAGACCAAAGAATCACACAGTTCATATGGAAACACAAAAGACCTCAAATAGCCAAAGCAATCCTGAGAAAGAAAAACGGAGCTGGAGGAATCAGCCTCCCTAACTTCAGACTCTACTACAAAGCAACAGTCATCAAGACAGTATGGTACTGGCACAAAAAAAGAACTATAGACCAATGGAACAAGATAGAGAACCCAGAGATAAACCCACACACCTATGGGTAGCTTATTTTTGACAAACAAGGCGAAACTATAAAATGGGACAAAGACAGCCCTTTGACAAGTGGTGCTGGGAAAATTGGACAGCTACATGCAAAAAAATGAAGTTGGATCACTCAAATCTTCTTTCTATTGTTTCTTTTTTTTTTTTAAGATTTATTTATTTATTTATTTTGGGCGGGGGTCGGGTTGGGGAGGGTGGGGAGCGGGCGGGCCACTTCTATTGGTCTTTCATTTCTCTGTTTTCATCCGTCTTTGTTCTTTGGCTCCTGCGGGCCTCCCATCGCGGTGGCATCTGTTGTCGCAGAGCGCCAGCTCTGGGCGCATGCGCTCCAGAGCTCCGGCTCGGTGATTGGACACATCAGTCCAGCCGCTCCGCGGCACGTGGGATCTTCCCAGGCCAGGGATCGAACCGGCGCCTTGCACTGCAAGACGGTGTCCTTATCCACTGGACCACCAGGGAAGCCCTCTATTGTTTCTTATTACAAATACTAAAATAAACCTAGTGTTAAATGACTACTGCATTATTTTCATGGAACCTATGTTTATATCTGAAATGATTGTGTTTAAGTCAACAATCAAAAGAAATCACTGGCATTCCTATACACAATGAAAAATCAGAAAACGAAATCAAAGAGGCAGTCCCCTTCACCATTACAACCAAAAGAATCAAATATCTAGGAATAAACCTACCCAAACAAACTAAAGAATTGTACACAGAAAATTATAAAACACTCATGAGAGACATAAAAGAAGACTTAAACAGATGGAGAGATATTCCATGTTCCTGGGTCGGAAGAATCAATATTGTGAAAATGACCATACTACCAAATATCATCTACAGATTCAATGCAATACCTATTCAACTACCATTTACATTTTTCACAGAACTAGACCAAAGAATCACACAGTTCATATGGAAACACAAAAGACCTCAAATAGCCAAAGCAATCCTGAGAAAGAAAAACAGAGCTGGAGGAATCAGCCTCCCTAACTTCAGACTCTACTACAAAGCAACAGTCATCAAGACAGTATGGTACTGGCACAAAAATCAGAAATATAAATCAATGGAACAAGATAGAGAACCCAGAGATAAACTCACACACCTATGGGTAGCTTATTTTTGACAAACAAGGCGAAACTATAAAATGGGACAAAGACAGCCCTTTGACAAGTGGTGCTGGGAAAATTGGACAGCTACATGCAAAAAAATGAAGTTGGATCACTCAAATCTTCTTTCTATTGTTTCTTTTTTTTTTTTAAGATTTATTTATTTATTTATTTTGGGCGGGGGTCGGGTTGGGGAGGGAGGGGAGCGGGCGGGCCACTTCTATTGGTCTTTCATTTCTCTGTTTTCATCCGTCTTTGTTCTTTGGCTCCTGCGGGCCTCCCATCGCGGTGGCATCTGTTGTCGCAGAGCGCCAGCTCTGGGCGCATGCGCTCCAGAGCTCCGGCTCGGTGATTGGACACATCAGTCCAGCCGCTCCGCGGCACGTGGGATCTCCCCAGGCCAGGGATCGAACCGCCGCCCCTTGCACTGCAAGACGGTGTCCTTATCCACTGGACCACCAGGGGAAGCCCTCTATTGTTTCTTATTACAAATACTAAAATAAACCTAGTGTTAAATGACTACTGCATTATTTTCATGGAACGCTATGTATGTATGAGTCTGAAATGAGTTGCTGGAATTTAATGCAATTTTAGTTATGTTTCTGAAATAGATTAATAAATATTAACTAATTGAATGAGAAAAGACCCTGGTATATTCCCAGGAGTGAGACTGCAGGATTGTTTATGCTGTCATAGAAAATAAAAACAAAATATTTTATGCCAAAACATATAAACAGTTTGTTTTATTTCTTGTATTAACAAAATAATTTAACTTAAAAGATAGCATGTTTGTTGGATAAAAAGACTTTATGAGGTTAAAGCCTCTCAGTCTGTCTGACTCTTTGTGATCTATGGACAAGCCATGGAATTCTCCAGGCAAAAATACTGGAGTGGGTAGCCTTTCCCTTCTCCAGGGGATCTTCCCAACCCAGGGATCAAACCCAGGTCTCCCACACTGCAGACTGATTGATTACTGAGCCATGAGGGAAGCCTTGTAACTCAGCTGGTAAAGAATTCATCTACAATGCAGGAGACTCCAGTTTGATTCCTGGGTCAGGAAGATACCCTGTAGAAGGTATAGTCTACCCACTCTGGTATTCTTGGCCTTCCTGGTGGCTCAGATGGTAAAGAATCCACCTGTGATGTGGGAGACCTGGCCTCCATCCCTGGGTTGGGTAGATCTCTGGAGAAGGGAAAGGCTATACACTCCAGTATTTTTGCTTGGAGAATCCCATGGCTCATCTATGTCATTTTTAAAAAAACTATAGCTAGCATTTAAATATAAAACAAATATTTAGAAATAATTGCTAAAGCTCATTTAACAATCTGAAAATATCTGTTTGAATAATTGGTTTCATTGGGTAGCATAATTTCTTACAGAAAAAAATGAAATTTTAATTTTAATCTTCATCCGCGGCATCGTGTGGATCTCCCCAGACCCCCAGGACATCAGTCCAGCCGCCGCGGCACGTGATCTCCCAGGCCAGGATCGAACCGCCGCCTTGCACTGCAAGACGGTGTCCTTATCCACTGGACCACCAGGGGAAGCCCTCTATTGTTTCTTATTACAAATACTAAAATAAACCTAGTGTTAAATGACTACTGCATTATTTTCATGGAACGCTATGTATGTATGAGTCTGAAATGAGTTGCTGGAATTTAATGCAATTTTAGTTATGTTTCTGAAATAGATTAATAAATATTAACTAATTGAATGAGAAAAGACCCTGGTATATTCCCAGGAGTGAGACTGCAGGATTGTTTATGCTGTCATAGAAAATAAAAACAAAATATTTTATGCCAAAACATATAAACAGTTTGTTTTATTTCTTGTATTAACAAAATAATTTAACTTAAAAGATAGCATGTTTGTTGGATAAAAAGACTTTATGAGGTTAAAGCCTCTCAGTCTGTCTGACTCTTTGTGATCTATGGACAAGCCATGGAATTCTCCAGGCAAAAATACTGGAGTGGGTAGCCTTTCCCTTCTCCAGGGGATCTTCCCAACCCAGGGATCAAACCCAGGTCTCCCACACTGCAGACTGATTGATTACTGAGCCATGAGGGAAGCCTTGTAACTCAGCTGGTAAAGAATTCATCTACAATGCAGGAGACTCCAGTTTGATTCCTGGGTCAGGAAGATACCCTGTAGAAGGTATAGTCTACCCACTCTGGTATTCTTGGCCTTCCCTGGTGGCTCAGATGGTAAAGAATCCACCTGTGATGTGGGAGACCTGGCCTCCATCCCTGGGTTGGGTAGATCTCTGGAGAAGGGAAAGGCTATACACTCCAGTATTTTTGCTTGGAGAATCCCATGGCTCATCTATGTCATTTTTAAAAAAAACTATAGCTAGCATTTAAATATAAAACAAATATTTAGAAATAATTGCTAAAGCTCATTTAACAATCTGAAAATATCTGTTTGAATAATTGGTTTCATTGGGTAGCATAATTTCTTACAGATAAATAAATGAATAATCTCTGAATTTAATCTTCTTTTCAAATCTTTGTCAACCCAATAAACACATACCCACAGTATACTGATACTAGTCAAATGACTGGTGAATCTTGAATCATGAGGAAAATATCAATGAGGCTTGAAAGATATAAAAAGAAGACGATAATATTTGTAAAGATGGCAAGTTGACACATCCAGTTATTATACATACTTTAGGTAGAATTAATTTGTCTTGGTATAATATACTCATTTCCTACTCAAATGACTGAGCAATAGACTGAAACTAATAAATATGACCCATTTTTTAAAGAAATGTGATACTTTAATAAATCTTAAAATTTCGCAAGAATTCAATGGTGTGTTCAATAAAATCTTTCGGTATAGATAACGAGTGTATTTTATACATAAACATATACCTAAAGAATTGTATTATTTTTCATTTTTTTGAAAAGCAATGTGAAGAGAAACCTCTTTACAGAAATAAACAAGACTGAATAAAAACCATTTTGTTATCACTAGTCAATTTTTGAATTCTTCTAAATTATCTGCCAAAAATCAGAAGGTGATCCCTCTTGGGACTTCCCTAGTGGTCCGGTGATTAAGAATCTGCCTTGCAATGAGGGAGTACAGGTTCAATTCTTGGTCTGGGTACTAAAATCCTACATGCCACGGGGCAACTAAGTCTGTTCACTGCAAACACTGGAGCCCACATGCCACAACAAAGACCCAACACAGCCAAATATATATATATATATATATATATATATATATATATATATAACACATATATATATAACTATTTCCTTAAAGATTATTCTTAATAAGCTATAACTTGAGAATGCAGCTAATAAATTTTTGTTCAAAATATTATATATAGGTATATACTTCATGTTGTTATACAGTAGAAACTAACACATCATTGTAAAGCAATTATCCTCCAATTTAAAAATAAAATAAATTTGAAGGTAAATAAATAAAAATATTAAATCTGTTCTGATATTTTACAAGCACACTTTAGATTTCAGAGGTGAAACATGTACGAACACAGTCCACAAACAATATTAAATTTAGTAGGAAAAAACGGTGGCCAAGACAGGCAAATAACAAGTCTCCAGAGATGTTTAGAATTTCTATGGTATTCTTAGTCTTCAAGTTATAGAAAAGAGCCTCCAAGTCATATTATAGAAATTGGTATCTATAATATCAAAGGGATTCTTTCAAAGCAAAGAGAAACAACCTTAAGTGAAAAAAAGGAAAAAACCCATTTTTAAAGATGTGATACTTTAAGTATGACACATCCAGTTATTATACATACTTTAGGTAGAATTAATTTGTCTTGGTATAATATACTCATTTCCTACTCAAATGACTGAGCAATAGACTGAAACTAATAAATATGACCCATTTTTTAAAGAAATGTGATACTTTAATAAATCTTAAAATTTCGCAAGAATTCAATGGTGTGTTCAATAAAATCTTTCGGTATAGATAACGAGTGTATTTTATACATAAACATATACCTAAAGAATTGTATTTTTTTTCATTTTTTGAAAAGCAATGTGAAGAGAAACCTCTTTACAGAAATAAACAAGACTGAATAAAAACCATTTTGTTATCACTAGTCAATTTTTGAATTCTTCTAAATTATCTGCCAAAAATCAGAAGGTGATCCCTCTTGGGACTTCCCTAGTGGTCCGGTGATTAAGAATCTGCCTTGCAATGAGGGAGTACAGGTTCAATTCTTGGTCTGGGTACTAAAATCCTACATGCCACGGGGCAACTAAGTCTGTTCACTGCAAACACTGGAGCCCACATGCCACAACAAAGACCCAACACAGCCAAATATATATATATATATATATATATATATATATATACACACATATATATATAACTATTTCCTTAAAGATTATTCTTAATAAGCTATAACTTGAGAATGCAGCTAATAAATTTTTGTTCAAAATATTATATATAGGTATATACTTCATGTTGTTATACAGTAGAAACTAACACATCATTGTAAAGCAATTATCCTCCAATTTAAAAATAAAATAAATTTGAAGGTAAATAAATAAAAATATTAAATCTGTTCTGATATTTTACAAGCACACTTTAGATTTCAGAGGTGAAACATGTACGAACACAGTCCACAAACAATATTAAATTTAGTAGGAAAAAACGGTGGCCAAGACAGGCAAATAACAAGTCTCCAGAGATGTTTAGAATTTCTATGGTATTCTTAGTCTTCAAGTTATAGAAAAGAGCCTCCAAGTCATATTATAGAAATTGGTATCTATAATATCAAAGGGATTCTTTCAAAGCAAAGAGAAACAACCTTAAGTGAAAACTTATCAAGGCATAAATAATTTTCAATTGGCAGAAGAAGAAAATTCATAACTAACAAGAATTAAAAGGGGTTTATACACATACTCATTGCTTATATTAGAAATAGTAACTATTTTCTTAATTCTGTAAAGGAATTCAGGAATCTCAAGTTGTAAGTGACCTCAAATAACTTATATGTCTCTGGAAGGCTGAAAATCATTCTCTTTAACCACAGGCAAACATATAACCATAAATGTATACATACATACACATGTATGTATATGTATATATATATATATATATATATGTGTGTGTGTGTGTGTGTGTGTGTGTGTGTGTGTGTATCAATCACAGAATTAGGCATGGAATAGATGAAACCAGCATAGGAAAATGAAATGATATCTATGCATAATACATAGAAACTACAAAGAAAGTGGCATTCAAAACAGAATACTAATAATGCTCACCAAATCCTTATTTATCTTTTCAGTCACTATTCTCCTCCTATTTTCTAACTCTATTTTCTAGTCAGTATGATGTTTGTCTTTAGTCATATACCTCTTCAAAATATTTTCATCCATTATAATATTCAAAAAGTCTGTTTTATTTAAATCAGTATTTTCATCCATATTCTTTAATATTATTTTTTTACAATTAATCTGATATCATATCATTGCTCTTTCTATATATACATATGATTTACTTTGTCTAAACAGAGTAAATGCTTTAATAAATTAAAAGTATTCATATAGAAAGAAGATATAAATGATAGAAATCTAGCTCTTAAAATAGAAATTCTTGCAATCTGCTTTCTCTAACATCCACCATCTTGATAGTGTGAAGCCAATTTCACTTCTAGCTGACTTAAGATACGGTTTTCTTTCTTTTATTTTTGTTGAGGCTTCAGAGATAAAAGACATTTTATTTTCAAATTATCAGTTACTTCTTGGAATTATTTCACTGGATATATACTTTTAACTTCTACTTTATATAGTAAGATGTTCATTTTTGTTCATTTTTGCTAAGGAATTTTAGCATTTAAAAAATTGTACTTCTTGTAAAATGTTCCAGCAAAGCACACGTTAAGATATATTATTTAACTGTGTTATTGTACCAGCGGGAAGTCCTAAAATGCTTACAGAAGATAAAAGTCAAGGAAAACACAGAAATAGATCTTAACAACTAAACTGTCTTCTAGCAGCCTTGATACTTTTTTGAAATAGTCTGTAAGATGTATCTATGCCTTGGGCACTGTGCATTTACAGAAAACATAATCAAGAAATAACTCAAAAAGTTTGTAGCTCAACTGACTTTCCTTCTTGCTTTTTTGCCCTTGTTCTTTTCTGAACTGTTTAAGAGATCATATATTTTCCACTTCCCACCCATGTACCTTGTATGATCAATTTGAAGGTTATTTTGTTGTCATTTTATTGTTAAAGAAGAAAATTGGTTGGGATTTTAGAAATGTTGTGGGATTATGTATGGTGTATGAGGCTTAAATTGAGACACAGATTTTCATTTTGCTGATTATTATTAATGTAACTTTGATAAACATTGCTTCTCAGAACTCCAGCTTTCTTTTTTTGCATAGAAAAGTTAACATACAGATCAAAGGTTGCTTGAATACATAAAATAATATAATGTATTATATAAACACTCAAGTGCTACTCAAATATACAGTACTATAGAAATCACATAGGATCTCAAGTCAGAAACCTAGAAGTCAGCAGCTATGAGTCTCCAGTTTCAGTCAGTACCTACTTCAGCCCAGTTAGGAGTCCTCATTTCACACCAACAGCTCCCACTCACAGCTGATCTCAAACCCCAGACATGTCTCTCTTCCACTGTCCCCACCTTAGCTGAGCTCCCATAACTGGTACCTACACTCTTACAGAAGCCTTCAAACTGGCCTTTTATATCTAATCCTAAAATACTCTCCATTGAAAGTCAGATTGATCTTTGGAGATTTAGGTCACGTCATTTCATGAATGTGTTTGAAATTATTTCATGTTAGCATAAGATTCCAACCCCCCCTTTTTTTTTTTACTGTATTCTTCCCAGCTCATTATGATCTTGCACTAGCCTAGTCTTTCAGCCTCACATTGAGTTCCTTTCCCCTTGTTCACTAGATTCCAGCCACACTTTGCTTCCCTTAAGTGAATAACATTAAAATGAAATTATAGTGCATAAAATATGAACTCAGTAAATATTATTAATTGAATAAATAGAATATTCTTGGGTTTGATGGCAAAGGATGCACAGTAAAATGCTAAAATAAAACTAGTAGCCCCAATTAATCATATTATATATACAACACACATATTTTCCTGTTGGCAATCTTACTTCAAAAGTAATTTTCTATACATATAAATAAACTTAAATTGATTGAGGACCTAAATTTAAGACATGGTACGATAAAATCCCTAGAAGAGAACACAGGTAAAAACTCTGATGTAAATAATAGCAATGTTTTCTTATGTCAGTCTCTGACAGCAATAGAAATAAGAACAAAAATAAGCAAATCGGACCTATCAAACATATGAGCTTTTGCAAAGCAAAGGAAACCATAAACAAGACAACCCTCATAATGGGAGGAAATATTTGCAAAATGAAGCAACTAACAAGTGACTAATCTCCAAAGTATACCAACAGCTTATGTGGTTCAGCAACAACAACAACAAAAAAAGGTTCCAATCAAAAAATGGGCAGGGCTTCCCTGGTGGTCCAGTGGGTAAGGACACCGCCTTCCAGTGCAAGGGGCGCCAGTTCGAGCCCTGGCCTGGGAAGATCCCACGTGCCTCGGAGCGGCTGGACCGATGTGTCCAATTACCGAGCCAGAGCTCTGAAGTGCATGCGCGCAGAGCAGGTGCTCTGCGACAAGAGGCCACGGGAGGCCCACACAGGCCAAGGAACAGGGATGGATGAAACTAGACAAACGAAGGACCAGTGAAAGTGGCCCGCCCACCCCTTCCCTCCCCACCCCCGCCTAAATAAATAAAAAATGTTAAAAAAAAAAAAAAAACAGCTAGTGTTTAAAAAAAAAAAAAATTAGACACAGAAGACAACTAGCTCCTGTTAAGCAAAAAATAAAAAAAAAGAAAAAAGAAAAAAAAAGGGCAGAAGATCTAAATAGATATTTCTCCAAAAAAGACATACAGATGGAAAACACACAGAAAAATGCTCAACATCACTAATTACTAGAGAAATAGAAATCAAAAATATAGTGAGATATCACCTCACACCAATCAGAATGGCCATCATCAAAAAGTCTACAAACAATACATGCTGGAGAGGGTATGGAGAAAAGACAATCCTCCCACACTGTGTGTGGACATGCAAGTTGGTAACAGTCACTATGGAGAACGGTACTGAACTTCTCTGAAAAACGTAATTTCATATATATATACAACACACATATTTTCCTGTTGGCAATCTTACTTCAAAAGTAATTTTCTATACATATAAATAAACTTAAATTGATTGAGGACCTAAATTTAAGACATGGTACGATAAAATCCCTAGAAGAGAACACAGGTAAAAACTCTGATGTAAATAATAGCAATGTTTTCTTATGTCAGTCTCTGACAGCAATAGAAATAAGAACAAAAATAAGCAAATCGGACCTATCAAACATATGAGCTTTTGCAAAGCAAAGGAAACCATAAACAAGACAACCCTCATAATGGGAGGAAATATTTGCAAAATGAAGCAACTAACAAGTGACTAATCTCCAAAGTATACCAACAGCTTATGTGGTTCAGCAACAACAACAACAAAAAAAGGTTCCAATCAAAAAATGGGCAGGGCTTCCCTGGTGGTCCAGTGGGTAAGGACACCGCCTTCCAGTGCAAGGGGCGCCAGTTCGAGCCCTGGCCTGGGAAGATCCCACGTGCCTCGGAGCGGCTGGACCGATGTGTCCAATTACCGAGCCAGAGCTCTGAAGTGCATGCGCGCAGAGCAGGTGCTCTGCGACAAGAGGCCACGGGAGGCCCACACAGGCCAAGGAACAGGGATGGATGAAACTAGACAAACGAAGGACCAGTGAAAGTGGCCCGCCCACCCCACCCCCCCCCACCCCCGCCTAAATAAATAAAAAATGTTAAAAAAAAAAAAAAACAGCTAGTGTTTAAAAAAAAAAAAAATTAGACACAGAAGACAACTAGCTCCTGTTAAGCAAAAAATAAAAAAAAAGAAAAAAGAAAAAAAAAGGGCAGAAGATCTAAATAGATATTTCTCCAAAAAAGACATACAGATGGAAAACACACAGAAAAATGCTCAACATCACTAATTACTAGAGAAATAGAAATCAAAAATATAGTGAGATATCACCTCACACCAATCAGAATGGCCATCATCAAAAAGTCTACAAACAATACATGCTGGAGAGGGTATGGAGAAAAGACAATCCTCCCACACTGTGTGTGGACATGCAAGTTGGTAACAGTCACTATGGAGAACGGTACTGAACTTCTCTGAAAAACTAGCATTAATATATGATTCATCAATTCCACTCCTGGGCATATATTTGTGTGCATGTATACTCGGTTGTATCTGATTCTTTGTAACTCTATGGACTGTAACCCACCAGGCTCCTGTCCATGGGATTTTCCAGGCAAAAATACTGGAGTGATTTCTTCCTACTCCAGGAGATCTTCCTGACCCAGAGATGGAACCTGAATCTTCTGTGTATCCTGGATTGGCAGGCAGATTCTTTACCACTAATGACATTAGAAAAGGTAAAACCTCTAAAAAAAAATATATATATATATATATATATATATATATATATATATATATATATGCTCCCAATTACAAGATCAGAAATCAAATCCGTAATCAAAAATCTACACAAAAATAAAAGTCCAGAACCAGATGGCTTCACAGGTGAATTCTAGCAATCATTTAGAGAAGATCTAATGCCTATCCTTCTAAAACTCTTTCAAAAATTTCACAAGAAGGAACACTTCCAAACACAGTCTAGGGAGTCACCATTACCCTGATACCAAAACCAGGAAAAAACAACAAATAAATAGAAAATTACAAGCCAGTATCACTGATGAATTTAGACTCCAAAATCCTCAACAAAATTCTAGCCAACAGAATTCAACAACACATCAAAAAACTCATATATCATGATCAAGTTGGGTTTCTCCTAGGCATGCAAGGATTCTTCAATATACATAAATCAATCAATGTGATACACCATATCAACAAATTGAGAGACAAAAATCACATGATCATCTCAATAGATGCAGAAAAAGCCTTTGGCAAAATCCAACACCCATTTATGATAAAACTCTTCAAAAAATGGGCATAGAAGTATCCTACCTCAACATAGTGAAAGTCATATATGAGAAGCCCACAGCAAATATTATTCTTAATGGTGAAAAACTGAAAGTATTCCTCTAAGACCAGGAACAAAACAGGGTGTTCACTTTCACCATTATTATCAAAATATAGTGAGATATCACCTCACACCAATCAGAATGGCCATCATCAAAAAGTCTACAAACAATACATGCTGGAGAGGGTATGGAGAAAAGACAATCCTCCCACACTGTGTGTGGACATGCAAGTTGGTAACAGTCACTATGGAGAACGGTACTGAACTTCTCTGAAAAACTAGCATTAATATATGATTCATCAATTCCACTCCTGGGCATATATTTGTGTGCATGTATACTCGGTTGTATCTGATTCTTTGTAACTCTATGGACTGTAACCCACCAGGCTCCTGTCCATGGGATTTTCCAGGCAAAAATACTGGAGTGATTTCTTCCTACTCCAGGAGATCTTCCTGACCCAGAGATGGAACCTGAATCTTCTGTGTATCCTGGATTGGCAGGCAGATTCTTTACCACTAATGACATTAGAAAAGGTAAAACCTCTAAAAAAAAATATATATATATATATATATATATATATATGTATGTATATATGCTCCCAATTACAAGATCAGAAATCAAATCCGTAATCAAAAATCTACACAAAAATAAAAGTCCAGAACCAGATGGCTTCACAGGTGAATTCTAGCAATCATTTAGAGAAGATCTAATGCCTATCCTTCTAAAACTCTTTCAAAAATTTCACAAGAAGGAACACTTCCAAACACAGTCTAGGGAGTCACCATTACCCTGATACCAAAACCAGGAAAAAACAACAAATAAATAGAAAATTACAAGCCAGTATCACTGATGAATTTAGACTCCAAAATCCTCAACAAAATTCTAGCCAACAGAATTCAACAACACATCAAAAAACTCATATATCATGATCAAGTTGGGTTTCTCCTAGGCATGCAAGGATTCTTCAATATACATAAATCAATCAATGTGATACACCATATCAACAAATTGAGAGACAAAAATCACATGATCATCTCAATAGATGCAGAAAAAGCCTTTGGCAAAATCCAACACCCATTTATGATAAAACTCTTCAAAAAATGGGCATAGAAGTATCCTACCTCAACATAGTGAAAGTCATATATGAGAAGCCCACAGCAAATATTATTCTTAATGGTGAAAAACTGAAAGTATTCCCTCTAAGACCAGGAACAAAACAGGGGTGTTCACTTTCACCATTATTATTCAACATAGTCCTGGAAGTTCTAGCAACAGCAATAAGAGCAGAAAAAGAAATAAAAGGAATCCAGATTAGAAAGGAAGAAGCAAATCTCTATTTGCAGACGACTTGATACTATATGTTGAAAACCCCACAGACACTTTTAGAAAGCTACTAGAGTTAATCAACAAATTCAACAGTCACAGGATACAAAATCAATACACAGAAATCACTGGCATTCCTATATACAAACAATGAAAAATCAGAAAATGAAATCAAGGATGCAATCCCATTCTCCATTGCAACCAAAAGAATCAAATATCTAGGAATAAACCTACCTAGAGAGACAAAAGACCTGTACACGGAAAATTACAGACACTAGTGAAAGAAATCAGACTACATAAATGGTTAGAAAGATATTCCACGTTCTTGGGTCGGAAGAAACAATATCGTGAAAATGACCATGCTACCAAATATCATCTGCAGATTCAATGCAATCCCTATCAAATTACCAATGGCATTCTTCACAGAAGTAGAAAAAAAATAGCACAGTTCATACGGAAACACAAAGGACCCCAGATTGCCAAAGCAATCCTGAAAAAGAAGAATGGAGCTGGAGGGATCAGCCCCCCTAACTTCAGACTATTCTACAAAGCAACAGTCATCAGACAGTATAGCACTGGCACAAAAGCAGAACTACAGATCAATGGAACAAGATCGAGAACCCAGAGATAAACCCATGCACCTATGGGGACCTTATTTTTGACAAAAGAGGCAAAAATATGCAATGGAAAAGACAACCTCTTCAACAAATGTTGCTGAGAAAATTAAGCCCGAAAACTACAGCATTAGACCAACAAAATTTAAAAATCATCGATCAAGTTGGATTTATTCTAGGCATGCAAGGATTCTTCAATATACATAAATCAATCAATGTGATATACCATATCAACAAACTGAAAGATAAAATCACATGATCATCTCAATAGATGCAGAAAAGCCTTTGGCAAAATCCAACACCCATTTATGATAAAACTCTTCAAAAAATGGGCATAGAAGTATCCTACCTCAACATAGTGAAAGTCATATATGAGAAGCCCACAGCAAATATTATTCTTAATGGTGAAAAACTGAAAGTATTCCCTCTAAGACCAGGAACAAAACAGGGGTGTTCACTTTCACCATTATTATTCAACATAGTCCTGGAAGTTCTAGCAACAGCAATAAGAGCAGAAAAAGAAATAAAAGGAATCCAGATTAGAAAGGAAGAAGCAAATCTCTATTTGCAGACGACTTGATACTATATGTTGAAAACCCCACAGACACTTTTAGAAAGCTACTAGAGTTAATCAACAAATTCAACAGTCACAGGATACAAAATCAATACACAGAAATCACTGGCATTCCTATATACAAACAATGAAAAATCAGAAAATGAAATCAAGGATGCAATCCCATTCTCCATTGCAACCAAAAGAATCAAATATCTAGGAATAAACCTACCTAGAGAGACAAAAGACCTGTACACGGAAAATTACAGACACTAGTGAAAGAAATCAGACTACATAAATGGTTAGAAAGATATTCCACGTTCTTGGGTCGGAAGAAACAATATCGTGAAAATGACCATGCTACCAAATATCATCTGCAGATTCAATGCAATCCCTATCAAATTACCAATGGCATTCTTCACAGAAGTAGAAAAAAAATAGCACAGTTCATACGGAAACACAAAGGACCCCAGATTGCCAAAGCAATCCTGAAAAAGAAGAATGGAGCTGGAGGGATCAGCCCCCCTAACTTCAGACTATTCTACAAAGCAACAGTCATCAGACAGTATAGCACTGGCACAAAAGCAGAACTACAGATCAATGGAACAAGATCGAGAACCCAGAGATAAACCCATGCACCTATGGGGACCTTATTTTTGACAAAAGAGGCAAAAATATGCAATGGAAAAAAGACAACCTCTTCAACAAATGTTGCTGAGAAAATTGGACAGCCACATGCAAACAAATGAGGCTGGAACATTCCCTGACAGCATACACAAAGATCAACTCAAAATGGATTAAAGACGTAAATGTAAGACCAGAAACCACCAAACTCTTAGAGGAGAATATAGGCAAAACACTCAATGACATAAATTAAAGCAAGATCTTCTATGACCTGCTCATTAGAATAATGGAACTAAAAACAAAAAAAAACATGTGGGGCCTAACGAAACTTAAAAGATTTTGTACAACAAAGAACTTACAAAAAAGGTGAACAGACAGCCTACAGATTGGGAGAAAATAATAGCAAAGGAAACGCTGACAAAGAATTAATTTCCAAAATATACAAGCAGTTCAGACAAATCAACATCTAAAAAACAAACAACCCAATCAAATAATGGGGAAAAGATTTAAACATCTCTCCAAAGAAGACATACAGATTGCCAAAAAACACATGAAAATATACTCAACATCATTATCAGAGAAATGAAATCAAAACCACAATGAGACACCATATCACACTAGTCAAAATGGCTATTATCAAAAAACTTACAGATAATAAATGCTGGAGAGGGTGTAGAAAAAGGGAACACTCCTGCATTGTTGGGAATGTAAATTGATACAATCACTATGGAAGACAGTATAGAGATTCCTTAGAAAAGTAAGAATTATTACGCTTGTACCCACTATTAGGCTTACACCCGCTATTAGACTTGTACCTTGATGAAATCAAAATTGAAAGAGATGTCTGTACTCCATTGTTTCATTGCAAACAAAATGGAAGCAACATAGATGTTAAAAAAAAATAGCACAGTTCATACGGAAACACAAGGACCCCAGATTGCCAAAGCAATCCTGAAAAAGAAGAATGGAGCTGGAGGGATCAGCCCCCCTAACTTCAGACTATTCTACAAAGCAACAGTCATCAGACAGTATAGCACTGGCACAAAAGCAGAACTACAGATCAATGGAACAAGATCGAGAACCCAGAGATAAACCCATGCACCTATGGGGACCTTATTTTTGACAAAAGAGGCAAAAATATGCAATGGAAAAAAGACAACCTCTTCAACAAATGTTGCTGAGAAAATTGGACAGCCACATGCAAACAAATGAGGCTGGAACATTCCCTGACAGCATACACAAAGATCAACTCAAAATGGATTAAAGACGTAAATGTAAGACCAGAAACCACCAAACTCTTAGAGGAGAATATAGGCAAAACACTCAATGACATAAATTAAAGCAAGATCTTCTATGACCTGCTCATTAGAATAATGGAACTAAAAACAAAAAAAAAAACATGTGGGGCCTAACGAAACTTAAAAGATTTTGTACAACAAAGAACTTACAAAAAAGGTGAACAGACAGCCTACAGATTGGGAGAAAATAATAGCAAAGGAAACGCTGACAAAGAATTAATTTCCAAAATATACAAGCAGTTCAGACAAATCAACATCTAAAAAACAAACAACCCAATCAAATAATGGGGAAAAGATTTAAACATCTCTCCAAAGAAGACATACAGATTGCCAAAAAACACATGAAAATATACTCAACATCATTATCAGAGAAATGAAATCAAAACCACAATGAGACACCATATCACACTAGTCAAAATGGCTATTATCAAAAAACTTACAGATAATAAATGCTGGAGAGGGTGTAGAAAAAGGGAACACTCCTGCATTGTTGGGAATGTAAATTGATACAATCACTATGGAAGACAGTATAGAGATTCCTTAGAAAAGTAAGAATTATTACGCTTGTACCCACTATTAGGCTTACACCCGCTATTAGACTTGTACCTTGATGAAATCAAAATTGAAAGAGATGTCTGTACTCCATTGTTCATTGCAGCACTTTGTACAATAGCTAGAACATGGAAGCAACATAGATGTTCACAGACAAGTAAATGGATAAGGAAGTTATGGTACATTTATACAATGGAAAATTTCTCAGATGTAAAAAGAAATGCAGAAGAATCAGCCCTAATGAGGTGGATGAACCTAGAACCTATTACACAAAGTGAAGTAAGTTGAACAGAAGAGGACAAATACAGTAACACATATATATTGAATCTAGTAATATGGTACCAGTAAATACACACTCAGAGCAATGATGGAAAAACAGATATAGAGAACAGATTTATGGACATAGAGGGGAGGAAGATCAGTTGAGAGATATGGTAAGAGTACCATGAAAACCTACACTATCATATGTAAAAGAGATAACCACTGTGATTAACATATACGCCTAAGGGAACTTACACTGAGGCTATGCATCAACCTGGCAGGTGGGACAAGGGGACAAGGGAGGGGGGCGCCAGTGGGACGAGTTAGGGATATATTTATGAGAGTTTTGGGATTATGTATAGCTGTAAATAACAAAACTCTGTAAAAGATGTATAACAATAACTTGCCTATACACCTGAAACTAATGCAACATTGTAAAAAAAACTAAATCCCAATTAAAAAAAAAGAAAAAACTAAGGAAAGAAAAATAAAAAGATACATGCACCACAATGTTCATAGGAGCTATTTATAATCTCTAAGACATGGAAACAATGATGTCTATCAAAAGAGGAAAGAATAAATATGCACAGTATATACATATACATATATATATATATTAGAATATTATTAGTCATAAGAGTAATGAAGTAATGCCATTTGCACCAGTGTAGAGGGACCTAGAGATTATCATACTATGTGAAGTAAGATTATCATACTATGTCAGACACAGGAAGAGAAATGTTATATGATATCACTTATATTAGGAACGTAAAAAGTAGTACAAGTAAAGTATTTACAAAACAGATTCACAGGCATAGAAAACAAACTTATGGTTGCTAAAGGTGAAGAGTGGGGAGGGATACATTGTGAAAAGTAGATCAGCAGATTCATACCAACATGTATAAAATAGATAGACAACAATGATTTACTGAACTGTGAGGGAACTATATTTAATATCTTATAATAAGCTATAATGGAAAAAATTAGACAAAAGTATATGAATATACACATATTAATATATATGTATAACCAAATCACTTTGCTCTACACCTGAAACATTAATTGTAAACTAACTATACATCAATAAAAATGATAATTTTGAATATTTTCTTTAATTTCTTGGTTTTCAATATAAGCTTTATACATCAAATGATAATCATTGGAATAAGGAAGGCTATCAGTTTTGGTTAGAATCCTAGAAGGTTCCAACTATTTTAGAAATTTGCCTGAGTCAAATATATGTAAAGTTAACATCTTTATATTGAACTTGCTATTACCAGTATTCCATCTGAAAAGAGTGGATTTTTTTTCAAATATTAATCAAAATTTTGAAAACATCTAATTAAATAGCCTCAAAACTCAGCAATCATTTTAAAAATCACAAATATTTCTGCTATTTAGAAAAAAACTTTTATGCACTTATTAACATGAACAAAGCTGATTCTTAATGTAGATTACTTGATTTACCTATCCAAGACACATTTTAAAAAGTCAAAAGATACACAATGAAAATCTATATAATTACTATTAAATTTTCTTTTACACATAAATAGACATGTATTCATTATTTTATCCACCTGTCAATGCATCTTATTTTAGTGAAAGTGTTATTTGCTCAGTTGTGTTCAACTCTTTGCAATCCCATGGATTACTGTGACCTGCTAGGCTCTTCTGTCTATGGGATTCTCCAGGCAAGAATACTGGAGTGGGTTGCCATTTCCTCCTCCAGGGGATCCTCCTGACCCAGAGATCAAGCCCATGTGGATTCTTGCAATGTCTCTTGCAATGCAGGCAGATTCTTTACCAATGAGCCACCATGGAAGCCATGTTTATACTGTAGTTGAGGTTAAATTTATAAACAATAAAATGTGTGAATAGCTTCACAAGTGCCTACACTTATATAACCCAAACATCCATGAAAATTAATAACATTACCCTCAAGATCTCTTCCAACTTCCCTCAGTCAGTTCTGTTTTCTCATCCTCAGAGGTTAAAAGTCTTCCTTTTTAATCATAAGTTAATCTTGACTCTTTGTAGAGAGTCAAGAAATTTGTATAAAAATAAACTATGCGGTATAGGGTTTTTTTTTTTTTTGCATGTAACAACTTTTCATTCAGCATGAATTTTATCTCAGTTTTAAAGAATAAATCTTGATCTAATATTCATTTTTTCTTTTTCTCAAATTACATCCTATGGAAATTACTCTAAGCAAGGTTGATGATAAACTCAGTTTAAGTTTGTTTTAAAATGTTTATTTATTCTCACGTCTGAAACAGAATTTAATTAGAGCTATCACTCTAGCTTTTTAATCTATGAATTGATATCTTATATCATATTGCTTTCTTCTATCATACTGTCTTTTTCTGCTTTTGTATACCCCATTATAGTCTCTGGAATCCACATAAAAAGCATGGAAGACTCTTTCTACTATCCTTAATGTCTGTTAGTCTTTCATAGTCTTTATTTCTTTGACTATCTGTGATATATTCTGGGCAATTTACACATATAAAACTTCATGTTAATTAGCTCCTTTAGCTGCATGTAACTTGTTTTACATATTGTCTGATATTTTTAATATATGTTTATATATTTAAAGTTAAAAGCTCTATTTAGTACTTTCCAAAACTGCCTGGTCAATTCTGTTAGTCTCCTGCTCTTCAGTCACACATTTTATGTTCTTATAATTTTTTAACATATAAAATATTAATACTGCATGTATTGTACATCATAATTGTAATGTTAAGTACTTCTTTAATTGCTGTTGTTTACTCATGGTATATTGTGTTCAACTCTTTGCAATCCCATGGATTACTGTGACCTGCTAGGCTCTTCTGTCTATGGGATTCTCCAGGCAAGAATACTGGAGTGGGTTGCCATTTCCTCCTCCAGGGGATCCTCCTGACCCAGAGATCAAGCCCATGTGGATTCTTGCAATGTCTCTTGCAATGCAGGCAGATTCTTTACCAATGAGCCACCATGGAAGCCATGTTTATACTGTAGTTGAGGTTAAATTTATAAACAATAAAATGTGTGAATAGCTTCACAAGTGCCTACACTTATATAACCCAAACATCCATGAAAATTAATAACATTACCCTCAAGATCTCTTCCAACTTCCCTCAGTCAGTTCTGTTTTCTCATCCTCAGAGGTTAAAAGTCTTACTTTTTCATCATAAGTTAATCTTGACTCTTTGTAGAGAGTCAAGAAATTTGTATAAAAATAAACTATGCGGTATAGGGTTTTTTTTTTTTTTGCATGTAACAACTTTTCATTCAGCATGAATTTTATCTCAGTTTTAAAGAATAAATCTTGATCTAATATTCATTTTTTCTTTTTCTCAAATTACATCCTATGGAAATTACTCTAAGCAAGGTTGATGATAAACTCAGTTTAAGTTTGTTTTAAAATGTTTATTTATTCTCACGTCTGAAACAGAATTTAATTAGAGCTATCACTCTAGCTTTTTAATCTATGAATTGATATCTTATATCATATTGCTTTCTTCTATCATACTGTCTTTTTCTGCTTTTGTATACCCCATTATAGTCTCTGGAATCCACATAAAAAGCATGGAAGACTCTTTCTACTATCCTTAATGTCTGTTAGTCTTTCATAGTCTTTATTTCTTTGACTATCTGTGATATATTCTGGGCAATTTACACATATAAAACTTCATGTTAATTAGCTCCTTTAGCTGCATGTAACTTGTTTTACATATTGTCTGATATTTTTAATATATGTTTATATATTTAAAGTTAAAAGCTCTATTTAGTACTTTCCAAAACTGCCTGGTCAATTCTGTTAGTCTCCTGCTCTTCAGTCACACATTTTATGTTCTTATAATTTTTTAACATATAAAATATTAATACTGCATGTATTGTACATCATAATTGTAATGTTAAGTACTTCTTTAATTGCTGTTGTTTACTCATGGTATATTGTGTTCTCCTGTACTTTTTGTTGTGGGCAAATGATCTTTGGAAATATATATGTGGAAATTCCTTGAGGCCTAGATTTACAGCACATTCATCCAGGAACTTGTTTTGAGTTTATTTTTTGCTAGATGTCTGAGGATACAAATTCATGCTTAGTGTAGGCTGAGATACAATGAATCAGTTTCAAATGCACAGAAGGGCAGAGTTATGGTAGGAGTCTCAAGGTATACATTTGTTTATTCCTGCTCAGTCCACAGGTGTCTTGAGTGGTAAAGAAGTTGCCTGCCAGTGCAGGAGACATGAGACCTGGGTTAGATCCCTGGGTTGGGTCCAGGAGACCCCCTGGAGAAGGGCTTGGCAACCTATTCTTGCATCCTTGCCTAGAGAATCCCATGGACAGAGGAGCCTGGCAGGCTACCATCCACAGCGTTGTGCAGAGTCAGACACGACTGAAGCAGCTTCGCCTGCATGGATGCAGGCAAATGCTCGATCTACAACTAAAGTTAAGGCAAGAAATCAGGCCACTATATTTGCATTTCTTGTTTACCCACTGAAACTTCACATTTTCTTTGGGCATGGTTTTATCTGAAGTCTGTAATTTCACTTTCCACTTCTATGGAAACAGATTCTGTATCAACTGCACGTATTTTTGACTCCTATTGCCAACCTGAACAAGCACAGGTGTTGTTCAATAAATATCAAGCCCAGTCACTGTAGCAGACTGACAACTTTAACTTAGATTCTGACTTCAGCAGCTAATTACTTCTCTGAACATACTGTCAGCAATTTCTGACATCAGATGATCTCCATTTTCCACTCATCGATGACTTATGGTGTTTGGTTATTTTGTGCTACTAGTTTGTATCTCCAGCATCCTACTGTGGAAACAGTCCTATATCATTATTAGATAAATCTAGGTAGTTATTGCAAAGGCCGTTAAGAAGAAACAGAGAGGTAGATTATAAGATAAAAGTATATGATCTATAATTCTAGCAGCTGTCACAACCCATGCTTCCTTGCATTGTCAGGCAGATTCTTTACCACTGAGCTACGAAGGAAGCCCCAGATATACAGATGGAGACACATAAGCATGTCCTTCACTATTTCGTCTCTTGATTTCTTTTTTCTCCATATCCTTGCAAACATTAAATGTTATATATTAAAATGTATTATTTTTAAAGTAGATTATGCCCACTGCCTTTGTTCTGCTTGTCTTTTTTCTAAATACCTGTTTTTCTTAAATACCTTCTTCTTTGAAAGTTTTATAATGTTTGTGTTGGTTTTAGATTAAAATATTGTATTTCTTTACTGCCTGCAGAATCAACTTTTATGTTAATCATATATGAAGGCAAATTGAAATAAAGAGGTCATTAATTTCCTCTTGATTTCAATTTGCCTTCATATATATGTGTAATAAACAAGGATATATATGTATATAGTCATGTATATAACCATACTAACATTGATAAACATTCATATGTTTATAACTGTACACACATATACACAAATATATGTACATCTAAATAGATATGGAGTTTGATACAATGCAAAATTATGTGTATAAGAAAGATCAATTAAACTTAGAAAGCAATTTATTTTAATATGTATACTATAAACTGTATGGAATGTATATGCATGCATTGTTGCATAAATGTTATCACATGTGAGTGTATCATGCAATACAAATATACTACCTTCATTAATGTATGAAATAAACTTTACTACAGAGCAAACTTCTCAAAATATAAACATTCTGCATGAAATATCCTATTTTTAATAAATGCTTTTCAAAGTTTTGACTTTTATCCTTCTAAAAACAAGGCATGTATTTTCAAAATGAACTTTGTTGGTAAGAAGCTTTTAATAACAGGTTTTCACACCTCAGTAGCATAAACGGGAGCAAGCTGTTAAGGTGCTTAACTTTAATCTTGCTCCAACTAGAAGGAATTTTTAGAGTTTAAAAACCCCCTTTCAATAGATGAACTATTTGCACATAAACGCATGGGAACTTTCATAAATGAAGAAATTTGAATTGCAAAACTAGGTAGTTATTGCAAGCCTTAAACAGAGAGGTAGATTATAAGATAAAAGTTTCATATCAGCAGCTGTCACAACCCATGCTTCCTTGCATTGTCAGGCAGATTCTTTACCACTGAGCTACGAAGGAAGCCCCAGATATACAGATGGAGACACATAAGCATGTCCTTCACTATTTCGTCTCTTGATTTCTTTTTTCTCCATATCCTTGCAAACATTAAATGTTATATATTAAAATGTATTATTTTTAAAGTAGATTATGCCCACTGCCTTTGTTCTGCTTGTCTTTTTTCTAAATACCTGTTTTTCTTAAATACCTTCTTCTTTGAAAGTTTTATAATGTTTGTGTTGGTTTTAGATTAAAATATTGTATTTCTTTACTGCCTGCAGAATCAACTTTTATGTTAATCATATATGAAGGCAAATTGAAATAAAGAGGTCATTAATTTCCTCTTGATTTCAATTTGCCTTCATATATATGTGTAATAAACAAGGATATATATGTATATAGTCATGTATATAACCATACTAACATTGATAAACATTCATATGTTTATAACTGTACACACATATACACAAATATATGTACATCTAAATAGATATGGAGTTTGATACAATGCAAAATTATGTGTATAAGAAAGATCAATTAAACTTAGAAAGCAATTTATTTTAATATGTATACTATAAACTGTATGGAATGTATATGCATGCATTGTTGCATAAATGTTATCACATGTGAGTGTATCATGCAATACAAATATACTACCTTCATTAATGTATGAAATAAACTTTACTACAGAGCAAACTTCTCAAAATATAAACATTCTGCATGAAATATCCTATTTTTAATAAATGCTTTTCAAAGTTTTGACTTTTATCCTTCTAAAAACAAGGCATGTATTTTCAAAATGAACTTTGTTGGTAAGAAGCTTTTAATAACAGGTTTTCACACCTCAGTAGCATAAACGGGAGCAAGCTGTTAAGGTGCTTAACTTTAATCTTGCTCCAACTAGAAGGAATTTTTTTAGAGTAATATATTATAGTCTGGTTCCTGTCCCTTTTGCTTTGAGAGAGTGAGGCATCAAAAGAAGACACTATTTGCACATAAACGCATGGGAACTTTCATAAATGAAGAAATTATGAATTTAGCTAAAATGAAAACACTTTTTGAGAAGTGCTTTCTATAACTATCTCACAAAGCCAAGGTAAATTTGACTTAGCTTTAGATACCATACGTGAAAATAAGTTGACAGTATCGGCATGTAGCCTTCCTGTTCTCAAGTCTCTTTGACGTTTGTCTGGCAAATGGGGAGAAAAACAATTTCTAAAAACATTATATTGTATCATCCATGTTTTATATCATCTAAGACTGAACTTAACTGGTTAAATTGATATAGATAAGTGAGTTTGTAAGGCTACAATTTGTTCAAAGAATTGTCCTGAAAATATTTTAAGACAACAATAGAGATTAACGATTAGGACTTCCTTTGTAATATAGTGGATAAGAATCTGCCTTCCTAAATTTGAGACACGGATCAACCTTCGATGTGGAAAGATGCCACATACTGTGGAGCAACTAACTCAGTGGACAACAGCTACTAAGCCATCGCTCTAGAGACCAGGAACGACTATGAAGCGCCCTCACTCTAGATCCCATGTGCCACCACAGGAGAAGCCACCTGATCATTACACTCACAATTCTTTCTGATGCTGTAGCTTACCTTAGGAACACGAGGTAGGTCTTTGCTCCGCTTGGTACAAGCCTACTAACCGTCACGAATTTCCCTTATCTTCGTTACTTTCTAGCAAAGAAGATTCAGAGAGATTTTTTGCAGAAGCCTGCATTCTCCCACTTGAGAGAAACATGCCACACTAGAGAAAATCCCATGCAACAAGGAAGAACCAGGACAACCATAAATACAATTACATAAAAAGCTAATGTGGGGTAACATACCATGACATGTTACTTAGTAGATGACATAACAGTAGATAAAACCAAATTCACTACTTCTGAGTAATGAAACAGTTGTCCGATGTTCTCTCCTAATCACTTCAGGGAAGTATTTAGTTCTACCTTAAAGTTTGAACCTATAACATCTATTCATTCAGAAACAATAAACATATTCAAATTTTCAACAATCTTAAAGCTTAAATGTTTCAGTTATAAAAAGTAGGTAAAAATGCGTGTGATAAGCAAAATGTTCTTTTTAGAGTAATATATTATAGTCTGGTTCCTGTCCCTTTTGCTTTGAGAGAGTGAGGCATCAAAAGAAGACACTATTTGCACATAAACGCATGGGAACTTTCATAAATGAAGAAATTATGAATTTAGCTAAAATGAAAACACTTTTTGAGAAGTGCTTTCTATAACTATCTCACAAAGCCAAGGTAAATTTGACTTAGCTTTAGATACCATACGTGAAAATAAGTTGACAGTATCGGCATGTAGCCTTCCTGTTCTCAAGTCTCTTTGACGTTTGTCTGGCAAATGGGGAGAAAAACAATTTCTAAAAACATTATATTGTATCATCCATGTTTTATATCATCTAAGACTGAACTTAACTGGTTAAATTGATATAGATAAGTGAGTTTGTAAGGCTACAATTTGTTCAAAGAATTGTCCTGAAAATATTTTAAGACAACAATAGAGATTAACGATTAGGACTTCCTTTGTAATATAGTGGATAAGAATCTGCCTTCCTAAATTTGAGACACGGATCAACCTTCGATGTGGAAAGATGCCACATACTGTGGAGCAACTAACTCAGTGGACAACAGCTACTAAGCCATCGCTCTAGAGACCAGGAACGACTATGAAGCGCCCTCACTCTAGATCCCATGTGCCACCACAGGAGAAGCCACCTGATCATTACACTCACAATTCTTTCTGATGCTGTAGCTTACCTTAGGAACACGAGGTAGGTCTTTGCTCCGCTTGGTACAAGCCTACTAACCGTCACGAATTTCCCTTATCTTCGTTACTTTCTAGCAAAGAAGATTCAGAGATTTTTTGCAGAAGCCTGCATTCTCCCACTTGAGAGAAACATGCCACACTAGAGAAAATCCCATGCAACAAGGAAGAACCAGGACAACCATAAATACAATTACATAAAAAGCTAATGTGGGGTAACATACCATGACATGTTACTTAGTAGATGACATAACAGTAGATAAAACCAAATTCACTACTTCTGAGTAATGAAACAGTTGTCCGATGTTCTCTCCTAATCACTTCAGGGAAGTATTTAGTTCTACCTTAAAGTTTGAACCTATAACATCTATTCATTCAGAAACAATAAACATATTCAAATTTTCAACAATCTTAAAGCTTAAATGTTTCAGTTATAAAAAGTAGGTAAAAATGCGTGTGATAAGCAAATTTAATGACACGTTCTGGAAATCCATCTGACAGTGAAAGTTTAATTTTTTTATAATCATACTAAGTTTGATCAAGAGATTCACCTGTGACCCTTTATACCTTCATTGTACAAACTCTGATAACCTGTCATCTAATCATTCACTGGTTAGTAATCCTTGAATCAATTATTCCAAAAACGCTGCACAATTGTCAGTTATTTCTTTTGTTTCTATGATATTTTCTATGTCTATTCAGGGGAAAACTACTGTAAAAGAAGAACTTTTCATTATCAAGGCTGAAACTAAGGGGAGAATTGGACATGGCCTGGTTTTTCCTCCTAAATAGCTAATTTTGAGAATAAAGTGTTCATGCTCTAGTTAAGTGGCTTAAAATGACCTACTGTTGTTGTAGTCGTTTCCTCTTTTTATATATATCACTGAAATTTCACAGTCTTTTATATATGCAATGCATTTCTATTCATTAGTACTCACTATTCTTTCTAATGCTTAAATAGCTTACCTTAGGAACACGAAGTAGGTGTTTGCTCCTCTTGGCACAAGCCTACTAATCTTCACTAATATCCCTTATCTTTGTTACTTTCTAGTGAAGAAGATTCCGAGAGATTTTTTTGTATATTTTTCCTCTTTAGACCTGGAATAGATTCAAACATTAGGTGTGTCTGTTGCTACTGGATTAGAATTATAGCTAGACAAATTTAGTTAACAAAACTAAAAGGTGGCATGTATTAAATATATTTATGTTGTATATTAAATATATGTATGTTATATATTAAATGTATATATATAATATGTTAAACATATATGGTATTCTCAATTTATATTAAATACTATAGCATCCTGAATGATTATATAGCTATGAATTCTGTCACATTGCACATGTTGGTTGCTAAAAACAGTAATTAAATATTTGTATTATTCTACAAAATGTATGCTGCTTTAAAATATAATTCATAATACTAATGTAACCACTCAGTATACCACTGGACATGTATGTAAGTTTTTATTGCTGATCTACTCACCCTCAGACTACATTCTTTTAAAAATGCACAATCAGGGCTTCCCTGGTGGCTCAGATGGTAAAAATGTGCAACCAACATTTACTATCTAAAATCACTTGAAAAAATATTTTAATGTGGCACGTTCTGGAAATCCATCTGACAGTGAAAGTTTAATTTTTATAATCATACTAAGTTTGATCAAGAGATTCACCTGTGACCCTTTATACCTTCATTGTACAAACTCTGATAACCTGTCATCTAATCATTCACTGGTTAGTAATCCTTGAATCAATTATTCCAAAAACGCTGCACAATTGTCAGTTATTTCTTTTGTTTCTATGATATTTTCTATGTCTATTCAGGGGAAAACTACTGTAAAAGAAGAACTTTTCATTATCAAGGCTGAAACTAAGGGGAGAATTGGACATGGCCTGGTTTTTCCTCCTAAATAGCTAATTTTGAGAATAAAGTGTTCATGCTCTAGTTAAGTGGCTTAAAATGACCTACTGTTGTTGTAGTCGTTTCCTCTTTTTATATATATCACTGAAATTTCACAGTCTTTTATATATGCAATGCATTTCTATTCATTAGTACTCACTATTCTTTCTAATGCTTAAATAGCTTACCTTAGGAACACGAAGTAGGTGTTTGCTCCTCTTGGCACAAGCCTACTAATCTTCACTAATATCCCTTATCTTTGTTACTTTCTAGTGAAGAAGATTCCGAGAGATTTTTTTGTATATTTTTCCTCTTTAGACCTGGAATAGATTCAAACATTAGGTGTGTCTGTTGCTACTGGATTAGAATTATAGCTAGACAAATTTAGTTAACAAAACTAAAAGGTGGCATGTATTAAATATATTTATGTTGTATATTAAATATATGTATGTTATATATTAAATGTATATATATAATATGTTAAACATATATGGTATTCTCAATTTATATTAAATACTATAGCATCCTGAATGATTATATAGCTATGAATTCTGTCACATTGCACATGTTGGTTGCTAAAAACAGTAATTAAATATTTGTATTATTCTACAAAATGTATGCTGCTTTAAAATATAATTCATAATACTAATGTAACCACTCAGTATACCACTGGACATGTATGTAAGTTTTTATTGCTGATCTACTCACCCTCAGACTACATTCTTTTAAAAATGCACAATCAGGGCTTCCCTGGTGGCTCAGATGGTAAAAATGTGCAACCAACATTTACTATCTAAAATCACTTGAAAAAATATTTTAATGTGGTTTTGTTACTATATTTTTTTCTCAATTTTAGGGAATTGTATATTCCTTTCTAACTTTATTTTTGTATATTTAAATCAACAAAAATTTTCAGACTTAAAACTGTGGAATATAGTGATCATTTTTATTTCCTTTTCTAGCTACACAGTATATCATTAAGTGACTATACCATAGCTTCTTCAAATAGTTCTCCATTTTCATTGTCCCCAAAGATAAAATGGAATAATAATCCTAATTATCTCACAATATTTGGGGTAGCATTCTGTGGGGTATAGTTACTAAGAGATTTATGTACAGAAATTGGACAAATTCTCTCTCTATATATATATATGTATATATATATAAATATATAGATGATCTCTTTCTCCCTCTCCAGATAGATAGATAGATAGATAGATAGATAGATAGATAGATAGATATAGATATGGATATAGATATATATCAACTTCCATGGTAGCTCAGACAGTAAACAATTTGCCTGCAATACATGAGACTTAGGTTCAATCTCTGGATCAGAAAGATCCCCTGGAGAAGGGAATGGCAACCTACTCCAGTATTTTTGCCTGGGGAATCCCATGGACAGAGGTGCCTGAAAGCCTTTGCAAGCATAGTGTTGCAAAGAGTTGGACACAACTGAGCAACTAACACTTTCTATATATGCTTATTGAATAAATTAAAAATATTTGCAATTAATCCCAATCATTGTATATACTTATATGTAAGGCTTGACAGTTAAAAATGCAGAATAACTGTAAACAACATTCTAAAAGGTTTGTTTCTTAACTTCACTGTGTATAGGGAGGAAATTGCTAAATGACTACAGCACTGTTTCAGCATTGCACATGTTGGTTGCTAAAACAGTAATTAAATATTTGTATTATTCTACAAAATGTATGCTGCTTTAAAATATAATTCATAATACTAATGTAACCACTCAGTATACCACTGGACATGTATGTAAGTTTTTATTGCTGATCTACTCACCCTCAGACTACATTCTTTTAAAAATGCACAATCAGGGCTTCCCTGGTGGCTCAGATGGTAAAAATGTGCAACCAACATTTACTATCTAAAATCACTTGAAAAAATATTTTAATGTGGTTTTGTTACTATATTTTTTTCTCAATTTTAGGGAATTGTATATTCCTTTCTAACTTTATTTTTGTTTATTTTAATCAACAAAATTTTCAGACTTAAAACTGTGGAATATAGTGATCATTTTTATTTCCTTTTCTAGCTACACAGTATATCATTAAGTGACTATACCATAGCTTCTTCAAATAGTTCTCCATTTTCATTGTCCCCAAAGATAAAATGGAATAATAATCCTAATTATCTCACAATATTTGGGGTAGCATTCTGTGGGGTATAGTTACTAAGAGATTTATGTACAGAAATTGGACAAATTCTCTCTCTCTATATATATATGTATATATATATAAATATATAGATGATCTCTTTCTCCCTCTCCAGATAGATAGATAGATAGATAGATAGATAGATAGATAGATAGATAGATATAGATATGGATATAGATATATATCAACTTCCATGGTAGCTCAGACAGTAAACAATTTGCCTGCAATACATGAGACTTAGGTTCAATCTCTGGATCAGAAAGATCCCCTGGAGAAGGGAATGGCAACCTACTCCAGTATTTTTGCCTGGGGAATCCCATGGACAGAGGTGCCTGAAAGCCTTTGCAAGCATAGTGTTGCAAAGAGTTGGACACAACTGAGCAACTAACACTTTCTATATATGCTTATTGAATAAATTAAAAATATTTGCAATTAATCCCAATCATTGTATATACTTATATGTAAGGCTTGACAGTTAAAAATGCAGAATAACTGTAAACAACATTCTAAAAGGTTTGTTTCTTAACTTCACTGTGTATAGGGAGGAAATTGCTAAATGACTACAGCACTGTATGAACTACATGGGCAGAAGAATAAATTAAAATATTAACATGTAAAAATACAAGAAGGCTAGAGAATGTATTGAACTCTCTTACACTCTATTTAAAGTTTGTATCTTTCTGACAACAAGAGTTGTAATAGTTTACTGAAGTTTGTTGGTGGTATTCATGGCAGACTCTGTGACTCCATGGACTGCAGCACACCAGGATTTTCTGTCCTTCACAGACACAGACTCCCAGAGTTTGCTCAAATTCATATCCATTGAGTTGGTCATGCTATCTAACCATTTCATCCCCTGCCACCCTTTCCTCTGCCATTCATCTTTCCCAGCATCAGGGTCTTTTCCAAAGAGTCAGCTCTTCGCATTCGGTGGTCAAACTACTGGAGATTCAACTTCAGCAGCAGTCCTTTTAATAAATATTCAGGGTTATTTTCCTCTAGGATTGACTAATTTGATCTCCTTGCTGTCCAAGAGACTCTCAAGAGTCTTCTCCAACACTGCAATTCAAAAGCATAAATTTTTTGGCACTCAGCCTTCTTTATAGTCCAACTCCACATCTGTATTTGACTACTGGAAAAACCATAGCTTTGACTATATGCACCTTTTGGCAAATTGATGTCTCTGCTTTTTAATAAGCTGCTGTCTAGGTTTTCTTCAAAAGAACAAGCATCTTTTAATTCCATGGCTGCAGTCATTGTCCACAATGATTTTAGCGCCCAGGAAAATAAAACTGGTGGCTACTTCTACATCTATTTGCCATGAAGTGATGAGACCAGATGACATGAACTTAGTTTTTTTTCATGTTGAGTTTTAAGCCAGCTTTTAACTCTTCTCTTTCACACTCACCAAGAGATTCTTTAAGCTGACTGTTTTAGGGGATTTCTTGCAACCTAATGAGGTGCCTGAAAGCCTTTGCAAGCATAGTGTTGCAAAGAGTTGGACACAACTGAGCAACTAACACTTTCTATATATGCTTATTGAATAAATTAAAAATATTTGCAATTAATCCCAATCATTGTATATACTTATATGTAAGGCTTGACAGTTAAAAATGCAGAATAACTGTAAACAACATTCTAAAAGGTTTGTTTCTTAACTTCACTGTGTATAGGGAGGAAATTGCTAAATGACTACAGCACTGTATGAACTACATGGGCAGAAGAATAAATTAAAATATTAACATGTAAAAATACAAGAAGGCTAGAGAATGTATTGAACTCTCTTACACTCTATTTAAAGTTTGTATCTTTCTGACAACAAGAGTTGTAATAGTTTACTGAAGTTTGTTGGTGGTATTCATGGCAGACTCTGTGACTCCATGGACTGCAGCACACCAGGATTTTCTGTCCTTCACAGACACAGACTCCCAGAGTTTGCTCAAATTCATATCCATTGAGTTGGTCATGCTATCTAACCATTTCATCCCCTGCCACCCTTTCCTCTGCCATTCATCTTTCCCAGCATCAGGGTCTTTTCCAAAGAGTCAGCTCTTCGCATTCGGTGGTCAAACTACTGGAGATTCAACTTCAGCAGCAGTCCTTTTAATAAATATTCAGGGTTATTTTCCTCTAGGATTGACTAATTTGATCTCCTTGCTGTCCAAGAGACTCTCAAGAGTCTTCTCCAACACTGCAATTCAAAAGCATAAATTTTTTGGCACTCAGCCTTCTTTATAGTCCAACTCCACATCTGTATTTGACTACTGGAAAAACCATAGCTTTGACTATATGCACCTTTTTTGGCAAATTGATGTCTCTGCTTTTTAATAAGCTGCTGTCTAGGTTTTCTTCAAAAGAACAAGCATCTTTTAATTCCATGGCTGCAGTCATTGTCCACAATGATTTTAGCGCCCAGGAAAATAAAACTGGTGGCTACTTCTACATCTATTTGCCATGAAGTGATGAGACCAGATGACATGAACTTAGTTTTTTTTCATGTTGAGTTTTAAGCCAGCTTTTTAACTCTTCTCTTTCACACTCACCAAGAGATTCTTTAGTTCCTCTTCACTTTCTGCTATTAGAGTGGTATCATCTGTATATCTGAGGTTGTTGGTATTTCTCCTGGCAACCTAATGCTGGGAGCATCATTACAGAGAAGTCTTATGAATCTTTCTGAAATGATTTTAGAGTAACCTGAAGAATATTAATAAACATTCATGTCTTCTTCATCATTCTGCACCATTTATTACAATTATACTGCTGCCTAGCAAGTTTTACCATCAATGCCAGTACATAGCAAATGTCAGCCATCTACTGCTTTTAAGCAACACAGAACAGGACATGATGAAAGATCACAGCAGAATAGCAGTTCAACATTCATGGGAAAATCTATGTAAAATAATTTGAAATGGGATTTTTTGGAAAAGTATTTAAATGAAAAAAAAAAAAAGGAATCCACTTATTTTAACAAGGACCATAATTGTCTCCTTAGAGAAGACTGCTATGAATTAGGTGTGTATTTTGAATGGTTTCTTGATTACTGGTCTATCAAGGTGAATCTCCTACATGTTTCCACTTGCCATTGTTCCTCTAGCATCTCATCCCTAGCAGATCCCACACAGACCTCAGCTTTCCCCAACCAAAGTGCTATTGTCCATACAAGCTGTTCATCTGTGTCATGATCTTCCTCATACTGCTGAGTTTGTTTCCCTATCCGGTGCCCAGAATGTGAACTATTTCAGTCTGAAAAGATGGCAGTGAAATCTGCAGTACTAGCCTTTCTAAAAACAGAGGAGAATCCTTGCTAGAGTTGTATTTGGTTCTCCTAAATGGAAAATCCCACACATAGAGATTCCAAAGTCTGAAACTTCATTTATGGAAAAAGAAAACAGCTTTTAATGCTGTTTTTAAACTTTGCCTCTAGCACAGGAGATGAAAAGGAGTCAAAATTGACCAATTGATATCCATAAGTTGCCATTGTTAAAGATTTGATTCAAATTTTTCATAATCACCCGAAAAAAGACATTGTTATACAAAGTTAAATTTTTATAATAACAAATGCCTACCAATATATTAAGCACATTTCTGAGTAAATACTGAAAAACTAAACAACAAAGGAGTTGCCAAGATGACCGAGTAGGAAGACACTGAGGCTACCTCCTCCAATGGAAACACCGAAATTTCAACTATTTATAGCAAAATCAGTGATGAGAAAAACCATAAGACTAGGAGAAAAGGTCTTATGCAACTAAAGATACAAAGAAGGAAGCACAACAAGACCAGCAGAAGGAATGGAGAAGCCATATAGTCAAGGTTAACAGCCCCAGGTAAGTAACACACAAATGAGAAGATAATTACAATCACAGAGGGTTTCCCCAAGTAGTGAGTGGTCTAAGCCCCACATTGGGATCCCCAGCTGGGGGTCCTACATTGCATGTTTTCACTTATATGTGAAATCTAAAAAATAGAACAAATGAAAAACCGTAACAGAAACAGGCTCATAGATTCAGAGAATAAACCAGTGGTTGACAGAAGGTATTGAGATGAGAAGAAAAAAAGGCGAGTGAGGATGATAAAAGACATACTAACTTCCACTTGCAAAGTAAATGAGTCATATATATGAAATGTATGGAGAATACAGTCAATGACAAGTAATAGTTTTGTATGGTTACATATCTTAGACTGATTGTGGTGATCATATTGAAATGTATAGAAAAACTCACTATGTTATAGAACAGGAACTAACATAGTGTTGTAGGTCAGTTATACTTCAAAACAAACATACAAACAAACTCACAGTAAAAGAGATTAGGTCTGTGGTCATCAGGGATAGGGGGTGAAGGAGGGGAAACTGGAATCAAAGTGTCCAAAATTCCAGTTTGTTTCCCTATCCGGTGCCCAGAATGTGAACTATTTCAGTCTGAAAAGATGGCAGTGAAATCTGCAGTACTAGCCTTTCTAAAAACAGAGGAGAATCCTTGCTAGAGTTGTATTTGGTTCTCCTAAATGGAAAATCCCACACATAGAGATTCCAAAGTCTGAAACTTCATTTATGGAAAAAGAAAACAGCTTTTAATGCTGTTTTTAAACTTTGCCTCTAGCACAGGAGATGAAAAGGAGTCAAAATTGACCAATTGATATCCATAAGTTGCCATTGTTAAAGATTTGATTCAAATTTTTCATAATCACCCGAAAAAAGACATTGTTATACAAAGTTAAATTTTTATAATAACAAATGCCTACCAATATATTAAGCACATTTCTGAGTAAATACTGAAAAACTAAACAACAAAGGAGTTGCCAAGATGACCGAGTAGGAAGACACTGAGGCTACCTCCTCCAATGGAAACACCGAAATTTCAACTATTTATAGCAAAATCAGTGATGAGAAAAACCATAAGACTAGGAGAAAAGGTCTTATGCAACTAAAGATACAAAGAAGGAAGCACAACAAGACCAGCAGAAGGAATGGAGAAGCCATATAGTCAAGGTTAACAGCCCCAGGTAAGTAACACACAAATGAGAAGATAATTACAATCACAGAGGGTTTCCCCAAGTAGTGAGTGGTCTAAGCCCCACATTGGGATCCCCAGCTGGGGGTCCTACATTGCATGTTTTCACTTATATGTGAAATCTAAAAAATAGAACAAATGAAAAACCGTAACAGAAACAGGCTCATAGATTCAGAGAATAAACCAGTGGTTGACAGAAGGTATTGAGATGAGAAGAAAAAAAGGCGAGTGAGGATGATAAAAGACATACTAACTTCCACTTGCAAAGTAAATGAGTCATATATATGAAATGTATGGAGAATACAGTCAATGACAAGTAATAGTTTTGTATGGTTACATATCTTAGACTGATTGTGGTGATCATATTGAAATGTATAGAAAAACTCACTATGTTATAGAACAGGAACTAACATAGTGTTGTAGGTCAGTTATACTTCAAAAACAAACATACAAACAAACTCACAGTAAAAGAGATTAGGTCTGTGGTCATCAGGGATAGGGGGTGAAGGAGGGGAAACTGGAATCAAAGTGTCCAAAATTCCAGTTATAAGATAAATAAGCGCAAGGGATGTAATGCACAATATGATAAATACAATTAACACTGCTCTATGTTATATATGAAAGTTGTTAATAGGTTCCAAGAGTACACTTCATCTTGGTTTAGAGTATGCGAGTAATGCTGTCTATCATATATAATCCTTACAGATGGACTTGCTTCTCCCAGGATTCTCCTGCTGCTGCCTCGGCTATTCTTACCCCTTTAGAGGGAAATAACACAACTTATTCCCCATCCTCTTGTACCCTGTGGGCCTCACATGCAGCACCTGTGGCAGCTACTTACTGCTGTAGTTAATGAAGCGGGAAGACAGTGCAGAACATCCTTACTGTAGTTTTAAGATCAGGAATATGACGAGGATGCCTATTTTAAGTCATCATTCTAGATTCAATGTCAACAGCTTTAGACATTTTGACAATGAGCAAGAGTCTTGACATTTTCTTCTTAGGTATACAGAATCGCAGAAATTCATGATTCCAAAGGCAGGTGTGGCAAAGCAGAGACTGCAATGTTTCCTCTCTGGAACAGATCTCAGTGTGAAAAGCCAAAACCAAACAATTTCAAAGTGAAAAGTCATCCATATATAAATATTTAAGAAGATAAATGAATATAGGTTTAAACCTATATTCATATACTTATAAAGGTATATGAAGATGATTTTACTGAAATAAAACAGCACTAAAAAATTATTAAGGGGATCTCAACATTCAAGTAAAGTAAATGCTTTGAAAATCTTTTTTGTTTCAGACATTAATAGTTTTATTTATTAATTCACATTAAAATGAATAATTTTAAAATGAAAACTTAGTCCTGTGGGATGCTTCTAATGACTATTAAACTCACTTTATGAATTGGGTGTCAATTCCACACTTTATTGGTTTGTGAATATGGACTTCTACCACAAAATCCTAGTGCTTCCATTTCATTATGTATGGATTGAGAATAACAGTATTAACAGTATTATTTTGATATACAGAGATAATTAATATAAGCAGTTTAGAAAATACTTGCTGTTAAGTGGCCAATCAATGACATTAAGTGAAATGTATTATTCATATTTAAGATCCTAACCATAGTAGCAATGGTTTAGTAAAACTCACAATTTACAAATATTTGCATGTAAGAAGTTCAAACGGTATGACTCTGGAGCACTTTTGAAAAGTTTTGTGATGTTAAGAATTTTAGACCTAAACTCTCCAAATATACAAGTTTAGAAAATATACAAGTTATATGAAATAATGTTTAAGTGCATTAAAAATCTATTGTCTTTTCCAGAAGTGGCCTGCCCACCCCCCTCCCTCCCCAACCCGCACCACCCCCCACCCCCTCAAAAAAAAAGTTAAAAAAATTCTATTGTCTTTTCCAAAGCATATGATTCATTTTCAAAGCTTTAGGTAATTTATATGCAGAGTACATGATGTGAAATTATGGCCTGGATGAAGCACAAGTTGGAATCAAGATTGCTGGGAGAAATATCAATAAACTCATATATGCAGATGACACCACTCTTATGACAGAAAGCAAAGAACTGAAAAGACTCTTGATGAAGGTGACAGAGGGAAGTGAAAAAACTAATTTAAAACTCAACATTCAAAAAATTAAGACCATGGCTTCTGTTCCCATTATTTCATGGCAAATAGATGCGAAAAATTAGAAACAGAGACAGATTTTATTTTCTTGGCATCCAAAATCAGTATGGATGCGACTTACAGCCATGAAATTAAAAACACTCCTTGGAAGGAAAGATATGACAAACCTGGACAGCTTACTAAAAGGCAGAGACATTATGTTGCCAATAAATATATGTACAGTCAAAGCTATCGTTTTTTCCAGTAGTCATGTACAGATGTGAGAGATGGACCATAAAGAAAGCTAAGCACTGAAGAACTGATGCTTTCAAACTGTGGTGTTTGAGAAGGCTCTTGAGAGTCCCTTGGCTGCAAGGAGATCAAACCAGTCAATTTTAAAGGAAATCAACCCTGAATATTCATTGGAAAGACTGATGCAGAAGCTGAAGCTCTAATACTTTGGCCACCCAAGGAGAAGAGCCAGCTCATTAGAAAAGACCCTGATGCTGGGAAGGATTGAAGGCAGGTGGAGAAAGGGAGAACAGAGGATAAGATGGTAGGATGGCATCACTGACTCAATGTCCATGAGTTTGGGCAGACTCTGGGAGTTGGTTAAAGACAGAGAAGCCTGGCTTGCAGCAGCCCAGGGGATCGCAAAGGGTCAGATATGACTGAGCGACTGAACAACAACAACAACAAAGGAAACAGAAAAAGAAAGAATATTCCCCAATATATGTACCATCTTATTCCATCCTTGCAATAAGTTAGGAGGCAAAGGGAGATAAAGGCAAGGCAGGAAGAGCTCTGTAGGGTCAATTTTATCCTCTCAAAAAAGATACAACATGAAATTACAGGTTTAAAAGGTGGAAAGTTCCTGTGTAACACAGAGAGCTCAGCCTGGTGCTCTGTGATGACCTAGATGGGTGGAGGGCTGTCGGAAGGAAGCTCAAGAGAGAAGAGATATACTTATGGGTGATTCATGTTGTTGTACAGCAGAAACTAACCAATTATCTTCCAATTAAAAAAAAAAAAAAAGATGAAGCAAACTTTCCTTCCTTGTGTGTTCACTATAAAGAAATAACTTGTTTTCATCCAATAAACAGAGGCTTGAAACAGATTCACAGACAGAGAAAATAAACTTGTGGTTTTAAGGGGATGGGGGGAGGGTTGGAGTGGTAGTTTGGGATTAGTAGCTACAAACTATTATATCTAAAATGCACAAACAGTAAGATCTCATTGTAAAGCACAGGAATCCTGGCATCCAAAATCAGTATGGATGCGACTTACAGCCATGAAATTAAAAACACTCCTTGGAAGGAAAGATATGACAAACCTGGACAGCTTACTAAAAGGCAGAGACATTATGTTGCCAATAAATATATGTACAGTCAAAGCTATCGTTTTTTCCAGTAGTCATGTACAGATGTGAGAGATGGACCATAAAAAGCTAAGCACTGAAGAACTGATGCTTTCAAACTGTGGTGTTTGAGAAGGCTCTTGAGAGTCCCTTGGCTGCAAGGAGATCAAACCAGTCAATTTTAAAGGAAATCAACCCTGAATATTCATTGGAAAGACTGATGCAGAAGCTGAAGCTCTAATACTTTGGCCACCCAAGGAGAAGAGCCAGCTCATTAGAAAAGACCCTGATGCTGGGAAGGATTGAAGGCAGGTGGAGAAAGGGAGAACAGAGGATAAGATGGTAGGATGGCATCACTGACTCAATGTCCATGAGTTTGGGCAGACTCTGGGAGTTGGTTAAAGACAGAGAAGCCTGGCTTGCAGCAGCCCAGGGGATCGCAAAGGGTCAGATATGACTGAGCGACTGAACAACAACAACAACAAAGGAAACAGAAAAAGAAAGAATATTCCCCAATATATGTACCATCTTATTCCATCCTTGCAATAAGTTAGGAGGCAAAGGGAGATAAAGGCAAGGCAGGAAGAGCTCTGTAGGGTCAATTTTATCCTCTCAAAAAAGATACAACATGAAATTACAGGTTTAAAAAGGTGGAAAGTTCCTGTGTAACACAGAGAGCTCAGCCTGGTGCTCTGTGATGACCTAGATGGGTGGAGGGCTGTCGGAAGGAAGCTCAAGAGAGAAGAGATATACTTATGGGTGATTCATGTTGTTGTACAGCAGAAACTAACCAATTATCTTCCAATTAAAAAAAAAAAAAAAGATGAAGCAAACTTTCCTTCCTTGTGTGTTCACTATAAAGAAATAACTTGTTTTCATCCAATAAACAGAGGCTTGAAACAGATTCACAGACAGAGAAAATAAACTTGTGGTTTTAAGGGGATGGGGGGAGGGTTGGAGTGGTAGTTTGGGATTAGTAGCTACAAACTATTATATCTAAAATGCACAAACAGTAAGATCTCATTGTAAAGCACAGGGAACTGTATTTCATATCCTGTTATAAATCCTATTGGAAAAAAATTTTAAGAAAAGAATAGATGCTAAAACTTGTACAATTAGATGAGGTTATAGGCTAAAATTCAATAAATAGAACATTCTGTTAGAAGAAATAAAAAGTAATTTCATATCAACAGATAAAAATCAGAATAAAAGACTCAATGAAGCCGAGAGACACTAAATGAGTTTACACTCTTTGGGTGTCACTGGAGAGAATATCTACACTGTATTCTGATTCTCTGTGAAGCTTTTCTCCTAGGCAAGAGCCAGATGGACTGTGTATTAGAAGAGGTTTCATCTGGAGCATTTTCAGATGTCATCATGTAGACATTTCTTGTGAGTTTTTACTGCGACAACCTAGGTTGAATCCCTGATGAAACCTGGGTAAGGATGTTTTATTACCTCCCTACGTGAAATAAAATAAAATGTGAATATATTGTTCCTGGAAGGCAAGGATTTTTTTTTTTTTATCAGCTCTTTCAAACAACCTATTTTGTAAGTTGTAAAATAAATATTTAATAGGATAGTATCCACTTATAGCTGAAAGAAGATACCCTACATAAGCATCACTTGCAAAAGAAATCTATATTTACTGCCTAGAAGGTGGCAGACCCAAATGGCATTGATTCTGGCAGAATGTATGATAGCTAGCATCCTTCTGTTTGTTAGGGACCTAATTCAGAGTAATTCACTCTTTCCTTAGAGAATGTTAAGGCATTGTCTGGACTAAATTCTAGACTACTGGAAAAATTTAAGATTTAAAAATACCAACAGTTAGGGCAAAGGGAGATAAAGGCAAGCTCTGTAGGGTCAATTTTATCCTCTCAAAAAGATACAACATGAAATTACAGGTTTAAAAGGTGGAAAGTTCCTGTGTAACACAGAGAGCTCAGCCTGGTGCTCTGTGATGACCTAGATGGGTGGAGGGCTGTCGGAAGGAAGCTCAAGAGAGAAGAGATATACTTATGGGTGATTCATGTTGTTGTACAGCAGAAACTAACCAATTATCTTCCAATTAAAAAAAAAAAAAAAGATGAAGCAAACTTTCCTTCCTTGTGTGTTCACTATAAAGAAATAACTTGTTTTCATCCAATAAACAGAGGCTTGAAACAGATTCACAGACAGAGAAAATAAACTTGTGGTTTTAAGGGGATGGGGGGAGGGTTGGAGTGGTAGTTTGGGATTAGTAGCTACAAACTATTATATCTAAAATGCACAAACAGTAAGATCTCATTGTAAAGCACAGGGAACTGTATTTCATATCCTGTTATAAATCCTATTGGAAAAAAATTTTAAGAAAAGAATAGATGCTAAAACTTGTACAATTAGATGAGGTTATAGGCTAAAATTCAATAAATAGAACATTCTGTTAGAAGAAATAAAAAGTAATTTCATATCAACAGATAAAAATCAGAATAAAAGACTCAATGAAGCCGAGAGACACTAAATGAGTTTACACTCTTTGGGTGTCACTGGAGAGAATATCTACACTGTATTCTGATTCTCTGTGAAGCTTTTCTCCTAGGCAAGAGCCAGATGGACTGTGTATTAGAAGAGGTTTCATCTGGAGCATTTTCAGATGTCATCATGTAGACATTTCTTGTGAGTTTTACTGCGACAACCTAGGTTGAATCCTGATGAAACCTGGGTAAGGATGTTTTATTACCTCCCTACGTGAAATAAAATAAAATGTGAATATATTGTTCCTGGAAGGCAAGGATTTTTTTTTTTTTATCAGCTCTTTCAAACAACCTATTTTGTAAGTTGTAAAATAAATATTTAATAGGATAGTATCCACTTATAGCTGAAAGAAGATACCCTACATAAGCATCACTTGCAAAAGAAATCTATATTTACTGCCTAGAAGGTGGCAGACCCAAATGGCATTGATTCTGGCAGAATGTATGATAGCTAGCATCCTTCTGTTTGTTAGGGACCTAATTCAGAGTTCAATTCACTCTTTCCTTAGAGAATGTTAAGGCATTGTCTGGACTTAGACACAAGCTCTCTAGACTACTGACATGATTAAAGAATAATTAAAAACTGTTATAGTAGATTTATTTACCAACATAGTAGAAGAAGAAATTTTTTACATCGCAAACGTTTTTCTGTTTGAAATTTGGTCTTCATTGCTCTATTTCAGCTTTGGCAATTCTATTGTAGGAGAGTTTTATAAATTACATGCTTTGAGACTCCCAACAGAGTTTAAGCAAAGAAAACCCAGTGTTAGCACATGGCAACTTTTCTTAAATTATCAGTAAATATTTATGATGGAATATTGCAATGCAGCTTGAAAATTATATTATGACCTCTGCTTTGTAAACCAGAGGGTATTACATACTTTAAATAATTGACCACAATTTTTTAGGTTTGGGGATTGTTTTGAAATGCATCTGTATTTGTTGATAGGGACATTTTCTTTCTATAAAAGATACTACTTAGTCCAAATTTCAATATCAAGACAATTTTAAACCATTTAAATCCATTTTGCTTGAATGATTTTATGTACATTATTGTATATAGTAGAAATCTGAAGCACAGATTGTTCTTTAACTAAATTCTCACACACACACACACACAAAGAACTTTGTTCTTTTTAGTCAAAGAAATATTAAAAGCTTTAACTAAAAGCTTTGATTAATCATATAAAGGCTGCAATACATATTTTCCTCTTGACAGTAATTTAATGTGACTGGATAAATTCTTATAGTTTCCCTCTCTTTTTCTTTCCATATGAACTTAGCTCTTATTTAAAAAACATTTAAAATAGGTATATTTGAGACTAAAAATGTAACTAGGAGGAAAAATAAGAGCAGATATAATAAACATATTCATACCATTTTGTAGCCAATGATTACATCTGAGACAAATTTCAGAGCAGTGAGGTCTTGCAGATGTCAGTACAATTGTGTCATGGCTTTAGAAACCTTTACCTAGATTTTAATTCCTTTTAAGTGGGGAGCCTATTGCTATTAATAAGAAGTTTCACAGAAAATTAAATCCTTGTGTGGGACTTCTCTTCAAAACAGAACCACAGTTACCACTAAGGACAAATGCAGTGAGGAGATTTTTTTCTTTTTCCACCAGTTACCATGTGGCTTCACATCTGTCTAGGCTTCACAGAGACTAGCAATTGCTACACTTTATGAATTATTTAATAGCTGGTAAGAAATCTGTTTGTGATATAAGTTCTGTGCCTGGTGACATATGTTGTATGGGTGTGAAAAGTAATTTTGTGGAAAACACTTGAAAGAACTTAAACACAGGAAATGAAGACAACTGCTTTCAGAAGCCTTATCTTGAATGAGACTAGAAGACGTGTTCATAATTCTCAAGAAATTATAAACCTACTAATGGACAAGATTTTCAATTTCCATATTTTATTATCAAGGTAGAGATCTTTAATCAAACTTGTTGGTGATTCACAGGACTCTAATATTTCGCATATGAAACCAGAGGGTATTACATACTTTAAATAATTGACCACAATTTTTTAGGTTTGGGGATTGTTTTGAAATGCATCTGTATTTGTTGATAGGGACATTTTCTTTCTATAAAAGATACTACTTAGTCCAAATTTCAATATCAAGACAATTTTAAACCATTTAAATCCATTTTGCTTGAATGATTTTATGTACATTATTGTATATAGTAGAAATCTGAAGCACAGATTGTTCTTTAACTAAATTCTCACACACACACACACACAAAGAACTTTGTTCTTTTTAGTCAAAGAAATATTAAAAGCTTTAACTAAAAGCTTTGATTAATCATATAAAGGCTGCAATACATATTTTCCTCTTGACAGTAATTTAATGTGACTGGATAAATTCTTATAGTTTCCCTCTCTTTTTCTTTCCATATGAACTTAGCTCTTATTTAAAAAACATTTAAAATAGGTATATTTGAGACTAAAAATGTAACTAGGAGGAAAAATAAGAGCAGATATAATAAACATATTCATACCATTTTGTAGCCAATGATTACATCTGAGACAAATTTCAGAGCAGTGAGGTCTTGCAGATGTCAGTACAATTGTGTCATGGCTTTAGAAACCTTTACCTAGATTTTAATTCCTTTTAAGTGGGGAGCCTATTGCTATTAATAAGAAGTTTCACAGAAAATTAAATCCTTGTGTGGGACTTCTCTTCAAAACAGAACCACAGTTACCACTAAGGACAAATGCAGTGAGGAGATTTTTTTCTTTTTCCACCAGTTACCATGTGGCTTCACATCTGTCTAGGCTTCACAGAGACTAGCAATTGCTACACTTTATGAATTATTTAATAGCTGGTAAGAAATCTGTTTGTGATATAAGTTCTGTGCCTGGTGACATATGTTGTATGGGTGTGAAAAGTAATTTTGTGGAAAACACTTGAAAGAACTTAAACACAGGAAATGAAGACAACTGCTTTCAGAAGCCTTATCTTGAATGAGACTAGAAGACGTGTTCATAATTCTCAAGAAATTATAAACCTACTAATGGACAAGATTTTCAATTTCCATATTTTATTATCAAGGTAGAGATCTTTAATCAAACTTGTTGGTGATTCACAGGACTCTAATATTTCGCATATGGTTTAAAGATGCAAAATACAAAATGCTGATTCAAGACTGGGTTTATGACATTGATATCTGTGATGTCAATAACTCTGAGATCGCTGATGTATACAATTTGCCTGTGTCTAGAAAATAGAATTATCTATTTAACTAATACAAAGACAGTAATTTAACATGTGGACTTTATGCGGATGACTCTGTTTAAAAACCTGAATACCAAAAATTATAAAATAAAATTTTTAGCATATAAATGAATAAAAATACATAACAAACAGTGTTCAAAAGCTGATTTTAGAATTTTTAAATTTTCAGAAAAATCAATGAGCATAGGTATACCTCAGCAATTTTCAGTAACATCTTAAATTCAGAAATTCATAGGAATTTCAGCTTTCCAGAAAAAGTTACTATTGAAGCATAATTTCGCTTTGAAAAATATACAGTGCTTAAGAGACAAAGTACATAATTTTTTGATCAGATAAATTCATACATTTAAGATATAATATTATGAAACGATAATCTACTCTTTAAAGTGCTGTGAGAAGAAACCTGAACAGGATGCCATCTATCATATAATGACAAACTAAAAAATCTTGGCTACAAGCTTTAGAAGAAGAATAAGGAGGAGAACTCTCATGATTTTTTTCTTTTTTGAAGGAACTGACTTGGCAACAGCAGTCAGTATAGCTGAGTTTCAGACTTGCTCTTTCCCTAAGATGTTGAGTTCAGGAACTACCTTCCTGAAACTACCATCTCTATTAGCTGGAATAAGAAGGGCAGTACTGCATGTGGAACTTCAATCCAAAAACTTAATAAGTACTTTCATTCTATGATAGGAGGCAGAAATTTAATTAGCATGTCAGTTGATTTTTGATTTTTAAAGCTGGTAAGAAATCTGTTTGTGATATAAGTTCTGTGCCTGGTGACATATGTTGTATGGGTGTGAAAAGTAATTTTGTGGAAAACACTTGAAAGAACTTAAACACAGGAAATGAAGACAACTGCTTTCAGAAGCCTTATCTTGAATGAGACTAGAAGACGTGTTCATAATTCTCAAGAAATTATAAACCTACTAATGGACAAGATTTTCAATTTCCATATTTTATTATCAAGGTAGAGATCTTTAATCAAACTTGTTGGTGATTCACAGGACTCTAATATTTCGCATATGGTTTAAAGATGCAAAATACAAAATGCTGATTCAAGACTGGGTTTATGACATTGATATCTGTGATGTCAATAACTCTGAGATCGCTGATGTATACAATTTGCCTGTGTCTAGAAAATAGAATTATCTATTTAACTAATACAAAGACAGTAATTTAACATGTGGACTTTATGCGGATGACTCTGTTTAAAAACCTGAATACCAAAAATTATAAAATAAAATTTTTAGCATATAAATGAATAAAAATACATAACAAACAGTGTTCAAAAGCTGATTTTAGAATTTTTAAATTTTCAGAAAAATCAATGAGCATAGGTATACCTCAGCAATTTTCAGTAACATCTTAAATTCAGAAATTCATAGGAATTTCAGCTTTCCAGAAAAAGTTACTATTGAAGCATAATTTCGCTTTGAAAAATATACAGTGCTTAAGAGACAAAGTACATAATTTTTTGATCAGATAAATTCATACATTTAAGATATAATATTATGAAACGATAATCTACTCTTTAAAGTGCTGTGAGAAGAAACCTGAACAGGATGCCATCTATCATATAATGACAAACTAAAAAATCTTGGCTACAAGCTTTAGAAGAAGAATAAGGAGGAGAACTCTCATGATTTTTTTCTTTTTTGAAGGAACTGACTTGGCAACAGCAGTCAGTATAGCTGAGTTTCAGACTTGCTCTTTCCCTAAGATGTTGAGTTCAGGAACTACCTTCCTGAAACTACCATCTCTATTAGCTGGAATAAGAAGGGCAGTACTGCATGTGGAACTTCAATCCAAAAACTTAATAAGTACTTTCACATCTCTGATGACATCAGGAGCATGTGTACCAGAGACATTACTTATTCAAATTTAGCATGATCTCAATAAGACTTTGTACCTTGTGAAACCAAACACTCATAAATGGGATCAGTGTCCTTATTAAAAAGAAATTTCAGTTCCCAGTAATCATCAGTTCCCAGAAACCCTTCCCACCCCAACCCCACACCCCCCAAAAAAACAGGCTTTTAGGAACCTGGAAGCAGGCCCTTGGTAGACACCAAGATTTTTGGGACCTTCAGCCTGAACTTCCAGCACTCAGAACTATGAGAAATTAATGTCTGGTAGAAATACATTTCTGTTGTTTATATGTCATCCACTCTGTTACGGTAACTAGAAAGGACTAAGACATCAAGTATTTATGTTACTCATATTCTACAAGCAAACTGAAGTGTTGTTTTGTTTTGTTTTTTTTTTTAAATGTGGAAAATACAAAAAGAAATCTTGATAAATCTGACCTTAACAATTAAGCATACATTCTCAGGAAAGTTTATATATTAAGTGATCATCTTGTATCCATTATTTCTGAAATATACTATATATCGGTTATTTAAAATAGTCATCTGGATTATTTATGCAAATAAATGGTGACCATTTTGAAGCTGTTCTTTGGCGAGTTTTCTATTATTTTCAACATATCTTCGTTGATTGAAGCTAGTTCGTAATTTGCTTTACAATTTCAGTTACAACCCACAACCCATTCTTCTGCCTGTCTTCACTGATATTGATAGTTCTCTGATGCTAGGTTTGAGAAGTGTGCTGTCCCTGTGTGTGTCTGTACATCTGCAGGTATTTAAGAGTCAAAAATTACTGGGAAGTTGAGTATTAAGTAGTTTACCATGTAGATCAATTTCATTTTTGTGTAACAAAACCCAAAAATGCATCATTTAAATGTATAATTTAATGTCTTACTTGGTATGAATGCTATTATTCTCAAGCTAAAAGCACCACAATGACATACCAGTTGGATGAATACAGACGTGAAAGCTGACTACTACAAAGCATACAATAAGCAGTACCTGTGTAATTATAGACACATCTGTCACAGTGTCATTCTTAATACAGACTATGTTTCACATGTAACTGTGTTTTCAGTAATTTATGTGACTAGTTTCAAGGGGAATAAATAACATAACTATATTATTATATATAAAATTTGTATCCTTGTTTTAATTTTGCTTTTTGACTATTTTGGCATTTACAACAAAATATTGATTAGAATTTTCTATTTTAAAACAAAAAGCCCTTTCCTAAATAGTTATTCACAGAAATAAAGGAAATAACACCTGGAATAAGTTAGCTCTTAGTTCCAAAGGAAGAATTGACATTTTCTCTTTCCAGCTAATTCACACCTAATTCCAAAACCATTTTATTTCTGTGAAGTTAGAACAAATCTGATTGTAAGCTAACTACTCATTTAGTCCAAAATTTTTCTAATTTTCAGGTTATTTGTGAAAAAAAAAAAAACGGTTACCTTTCACATAGTTGTATCAATTTTAATCAAATCATTTATGAAAAATGTATAGTCTTGGCTTTTTCTCTGCCAGGTACAAATGTTAACTTATACAAGGGTTTCATACCTCCTGCCTAAGACACCACCCTAGAAGAAACATACTTCTTTAGAAGTATTGTCTTATTGTTTATAAAGTCAATAAGTCAGATTTCAAATGCATGAACTATAGGAATAGTTTTATCCAAGTCCTTCACTCCATCATTTTAAATAAGAAAATGGAAATTTAGACTGAAGAGACTTACCCAAATTAAGTATGTGTCTAGAATTCTTAGCAACAATGATTAAACTATAATTATTGCTAAATTTACATACGATGTTTGAAAGGGGCAACATTTTAGAAAATATGACAGTGCAAAATTTAAGTTGAGATACTTTTAGAGAAAACTGTGTAGCTATCATAGTTAAATAAAAGAAATGCAGTAGTTGGGTGAAATCTCAAAAATGACAGAATAATCTAGGTTCCTTTCTAAGGCAACCCATTCAACATCATGGTAACCTAGGTCTATGCCCCAACCAGTGATGCTGAAGAAGATAACTAGAGTCAGATATCTTAGAGTGTAAAGTCATGTGGGCCTGAAAAGTATTACTAGGGACAAAGCTAGTGGAGGTGTTAGGATTCCAGATGAGCTATTTCAAATCCTAAAAACAAGCAAGCAAACAAACAAACAAAAAAATGCCAAAACACAATGCTTTTAATGTGCTGCACTCAATAGTCAACAAATTTAAGACACATAACAATGGCCATGTGAATAGAAAAGGTTAGTTTTCATTACAATACTAAAGAAGCACAAAGCCAAAGAATGTTCAAACTACCATACTATTGTTCATTTTCATGCTAGCAAGATTATGCTCAAAATCCTTCAAGCTAGTCTTCAGCAGTACGTGAACTGAGAACTTCCATATGAATAATCTGGGTTTGAAGAGGCAAAGGCAGAGATCAAATTAACAACATCCAATGGATCATGGAGAAAGCAAGAGAAGTCCAGAAAACTATCTACTTCTGTTTTATTGACTATGCTAAAGCATTTGACTGTGTGGATCTCAACAAACTGTGAGAAGTTCTTAAAGAGATGGGAATACCAGAACACCTTATCTGTCTCCTGAGAAACCTTTATGGGAGTCAAGAAGCTAAAGTTAGAACATGATATAAAAAAAATGACTGGTTCCAGTAACTGGGAAAGGAGTATGAAAAGCCTGTATACTCTCACCCTGCTTATTTAACTTATATGCAGAGTATATAATAGGCTTCCCAGGTGGTGCTAGTAGTAAAGAACCTGTTACCAATGCAGGAAACATGAGACAATGGTTCAGTCCCTGGGTTGGGAAGATCCCCTGGAGGAGGACATGAAAACCCATTCCAGTATTCTTGCCTATAAAATCCCACGGATAGAGGAACGTGAGGGTTATGGTCAATAAGGTCACAGAGAGTTGGATATGAATGAAGTAACTTAGCCCTCCCTCCCCGCACCCCACACACACAGAGCATATCATGTAAAATGCCAGGCTGGAGCAATCACAAGCTGGAATGAATATTGCCAGAAGAAATACCGACAACCTCAGACATGCAGATGATACCACTCTAATGGCAGAAAATGAAAAAGACCTAAAGAGCCTCTTGATGAGGGTGAAGGAGGAGAGTGAAAAATCGGGCTTAAAACCCAACATGGGAAAAACTAAGATCATGGCATCTAGTTCCATCACTACATGGCAAGTTGAGACTAGATATCAATTACAAGAAGAAAACTGTAAAAAATGCAAACACATGGAGATTAAACAATACATTTCTAAATAATGAACAGATTACTGAAGAAATCAAAGGAAATTTAAAAATTCCTGGAAGGAAATTATAATGAAAACATAACAACCTAGAACCTATGCAATGCAGCAAAAGCAGTTCTAAGAGGGAAGTTTATAGCGATACAATTCAAACTACCATACTATTGTTCATTTTCATGCTAGCAAGATTATGCTCAAAATCCTTCAAGCTAGTCTTCAGCAGTACGTGAACTGAGAACTTCCATATGAATAATCTGGGTTTGAAGAGGCAAAGGCAGAGATCAAATTAACAACATCCAATGGATCATGGAGAAAGCAAGAGAAGTCCAGAAAACTATCTACTTCTGTTTTATTGACTATGCTAAAGCATTTGACTGTGTGGATCTCAACAAACTGTGAGAAGTTCTTAAAGAGATGGGAATACCAGAACACCTTATCTGTCTCCTGAGAAACCTTTATGGGAGTCAAGAAGCTAAAGTTAGAACATGATATAAAAAAAATGACTGGTTCCAGTAACTGGGAAAGGAGTATGAAAAGCCTGTATACTCTCACCCTGCTTATTTAACTTATATGCAGAGTATATAATAGGCTTCCCAGGTGGTGCTAGTAGTAAAGAACCTGTTACCAATGCAGGAAACATGAGACAATGGTTCAGTCCCTGGGTTGGGAAGATCCCCTGGAGGAGGACATGAAAACCCATTCCAGTATTCTTGCCTATAAAATCCCACGGATAGAGGAACGTAGAGGGTTATGGTCAATAAGGTCACAGAGAGTTGGATATGAATGAAGTAACTTAGCCCTCCCTCCCCCCACCCCACACACACAGAGCATATCATGTAAAATGCCAGGCTGGAGCAATCACAAGCTGGAATGAATATTGCCAGAAGAAATACCGACAACCTCAGACATGCAGATGATACCACTCTAATGGCAGAAAATGAAAAAGACCTAAAGAGCCTCTTGATGAGGGTGAAGGAGGAGAGTGAAAAATCGGGCTTAAAACCCAACATGGGAAAAACTAAGATCATGGCATCTAGTTCCATCACTACATGGCAAGTTGAGACTAGATATCAATTACAAGAAGAAAACTGTAAAAAATGCAAACACATGGAGATTAAACAATACATTTCTAAATAATGAACAGATTACTGAAGAAATCAAAAGGGAAATTTAAAAATTCCTGGAAGGAAATTATAATGAAAACATAACAACCTAGAACCTATGCAATGCAGCAAAAGCAGTTCTAAGAGGGAAGTTTATAGCGATACAATCTTATCTCAATAAACAAGAAAAATATCAAAAAAGACAACCTAACTTTACACCTAAAACAACAGGAAAAAGAAGAACAAAAAACTCACCAAAGTAAGCAGAAGAGAAATCATTAAGATCAGAGCAAAACTGTATGAAAAAGAAATGAAAGAAACAATAGTAAAAAGCAATAAAATGAAAACCTGATTCTTAAAAAGATAAACGAAATTGACAAAACTTTTGTCAGACTCATCAAGAAAAAAAGAGAGAAGAATCAAATCAACAAGTTGGAAATGAAAAGGAGAGGTTACAACAGACAGTACAGAAATACAAAGCATTATAAGAGACTGTTATGAACAACTATATGGCAATAAACTGGACAACCTGGAAGAAATGAACAGATTCTTAGATAAGTTCAATCTTCGAAGACTGAACAAGGAGGAAATAGAAATTATAAATAATATAGTTACAATCACTGAAAGTGAACCTACGATCAAAAATCTCCCCAAAAATGAAAGCCCAGGGCAAGACAGTTTTATAGGTGAACTCTAGCAAACATTTAGAGAAGACATAATCCCTATACTTTTAAAACTCTTTCAACAAATAGCACAGAAGGAAAAACTTCCAAACTCATTCTACGAGGGCACCGTCATTCTGACACCCAAAGCAGGTAAAGATAACACACACCCAAAAATGAAAACTACAGGCCAATATCACTGATGAATACAGATGCAAAAATCCTCAACAAAATTTTAGCAAACAGAATTCAACAACACATTGAAAAGCTCATATACCATGATCAAGTTAGGTTTATTCCAGGAATGCAAGGATTCTTCAATATATGCAAATCAATCAATGTGGTATACCATATCAACAAATTGAAAGATAAAAATCATATGATAATCTCAATAGATGCAGAAAAAGCCTTTGACAAAATCTAGCACCCATTTATGATAAAAACCCTTCAAAAAATGGGCATAGAAGGAACCTATCTCAATGTAGTGAAAGCCATATATTATAAGCCCACAGCAAACATTATTCCCAATGGTAAAAAACTGAAAGCATTCCTTTCTAAGATCAGGAACAAGGCTATACATAGAAAACCCCAAAGATACAATCAGAAACTTGCTAGAGCTAATCAGAGAGTTTAGCAAAGTCACAGCATACAAAAATCAATACACAGAAATCACTCACATTTCTATATACTAACAATGAAAAATAAGAAAGAGAAATCAAGGAAGAAATTCCATTCACCATTGCAGCCAAAAGAATAAAATATTTAGGAACAAAAAAAAAAGGGAACAAAAACTACCAAAGGAGACAAAAGAACTGTACAGAGAAAATTAAAAGACACTGATGAAAGAAATCAAAGAAGACATACACAGATGGAGAGATAGTCCATGTTCCTGGGTTGGAAGAATCAATATTGTAAAATGACTATACCACCAAGTGTAATCTACAGATTCAATGTGATCCCTACAAAATCACCAATGGCATTTTTCACAGAAACAGAATAAAAATAGTACAATATTTTATATGGAAACACAAAAGATCCTGTATAGCCAAAGCAGTCTTGAGAAAGAAGAATAGAGCTGAACCTTCCTGACTTCAGACTATACTACAAAGCGACAGTCATCAAGACAGTATGGAACTGGAACAAAAACGGAAATAAAGACAAATGGAACAAGATAGAGAGCCCAGAGATAATCCCACATACATACGGGTACCTTATTTTTGACAAAAGAGGCAAGAATATACAGTGGGACAAAAACAGCCTCTTCAATAAGTGGTGCTGGGAAAACTGTATAGCTACATGTAAAAGAATGAAGTTGGAATACTTCCTAACACCATACACAAAGATAAACTCAAAATGGATTAAAGACCTAACTGTAAGACCAGAAACCATAAAACTCTTAGAGAAAAACATAGGCAGAACACTCAATGGCATAAATCAAAGCAGGATCCTCTATAATGCAGCTCCTAGAGCAATAGAAATAAAGAAGGAAATAGACAATGGGACCTAATGAATCTTGGGAGCTTTTTCACAGCAAACAAAACTATAAACAAGGTGAAAATACAACCTTCAGACTGGGAGAAAATAATAGCAAATGATACGACCAACAAACATTATTCCCAATGGTAAAAAACTGAAAGCATTCCTTTCTAAGATCAGGAACAAGGCTATACATAGAAAACCCCAAAGATACAATCAGAAACTTGCTAGAGCTAATCAGAGAGTTTAGCAAAGTCACAGCATACAAAAATCAATACACAGAAATCACTCACATTTCTATATACTAACAATGAAAAATAAGAAAGAGAAATCAAGGAAGAAATTCCATTCACCATTGCAGCCAAAAGAATAAAATATTTAGGAACAAAAAAAAAAGGGAACAAAAACTACCAAAGGAGACAAAAGAACTGTACAGAGAAAATTAAAAGACACTGATGAAAGAAATCAAAGAAGACATACACAGATGGAGAGATAGTCCATGTTCCTGGGTTGGAAGAATCAATATTGTAAAATGACTATACCACCAAGTGTAATCTACAGATTCAATGTGATCCCTACAAAATCACCAATGGCATTTTTCACAGAAACAGAATAAAAATAGTACAATATTTTATATGGAAACACAAAAGATCCTGTATAGCCAAAGCAGTCTTGAGAAAGAAGAATAGAGCTGAACCTTCCTGACTTCAGACTATACTACAAAGCGACAGTCATCAAGACAGTATGGAACTGGAACAAAAACGGAAATAAAGACAAATGGAACAAGATAGAGAGCCCAGAGATAATCCCACATACATACGGGTACCTTATTTTTGACAAAAGAGGCAAGAATATACAGTGGGACAAAAACAGCCTCTTCAATAAGTGGTGCTGGGAAAACTGTATAGCTACATGTAAAAGAATGAAGTTGGAATACTTCCTAACACCATACACAAAGATAAACTCAAAATGGATTAAAGACCTAACTGTAAGACCAGAAACCATAAAACTCTTAGAGAAAAACATAGGCAGAACACTCAATGGCATAAATCAAAGCAGGATCCTCTATAATGCAGCTCCTAGAGCAATAGAAATAAAGAAGGAAATAGACAATGGGACCTAATGAATCTTGGGAGCTTTTTCACAGCAAACAAAACTATAAACAAGGTGAAAATACAACCTTCAGACTGGGAGAAAATAATAGCAAATGATACGACCAACAAAGAATTAAGTTCTAAAATATACAAGCAGCTCAGACAACTCAACAAACAATCCAATCAAAAAATGGGAAAAAGACCTACTAAACAGACATCTCTCCAAAGAAGACATACAGATGTCCAACAAGCATATGAAAAGATGCTCAATGTCACTCATTGTTAGAGAAATGCAAGTCAAAACTACAATGATGAGATGTACATATGATGAATCTGGTATCATGCATATCTGTAAACAACAAACTCTGTAAAAGCAAAAAACCACACACATAAAAAAACTACAATGATATACCACCCTCACACCAGTCAGAATGGTCATCATCAAACAGTCTACAAACAATAAATGCTGGACAGGATGTGGAGAAAAGGGAACCCTCTTGCACTGTTAGTAGGAATGTGAACTGATACAGTCAATATGGAAGACAGTGTGGAGATTCTTCAAAAAACTATGAACAGAGCCACCATATGACCTGGCAATCTCACTACTAGGCATATACCCTGAACAAAACAAAATCAAAAGAGACACACGTACCCCATTGTCCATTGTAGCACTGTTTATAATAGCTAGAATGTGGAAGCAACCTAGATGTCCCCGACAGAAGAATGGATAAAGAAGCTGTATTGTATGTACATACATACAATGGAATATTACTCAGTCATAAAAAGAAATGCATTTGAATCAGTTCTAATGAGGTGGATGAATGCAGAACTTATTATACGGAGTGAGGTATGTCAGAGAGAGAAAATAAATATTATATACTGACTCATGTGTATGAAATCTAGAAAGACGGTCCTGATAAATGAATATGCAGAGCAGCAATAGAGAGGTGAATATGGAGAACAGTCTTATGGACATTGGATGAGGGAGGGGAATATGCTGTGTGTTTAAGGGTTTTCAAACAGGGGTTCTGTGGTGACCTGTAGGGGTAGGATGGGGAGGGACCTGGAGGGAGGTAAGGGAGGGACAGACATAGGTATACCTGTGGCAGATTTGGGTCAATGTGCTGGTCCAGCCAGCAGTCTAACAGAACCTGAAGAGAGTGGCAGAATGGCTAAGAAAAAAAAAGAACAGAAAAGATGGGGTTAAGAGGGACAGAAAAGAGGCAGAGAACTCCACAGGTTGCTGACAAGTTGCTGACAAGTTTATTGAATTCGCTCATACATTTTATACTTCTCAAAATCAGGTAACACACAGCAAACAATAGTGTATACGTGCTTTAGGGGAGGTTTCTCGGACCTAGCATCCTGTTAGTTTCCATCAGGCAGGTCATTAACTAGGTGTTACCTCCGGGTATGTCATTAACATATTCAAAGTTCTTTAGATTACAATGGTTCCAGGACATAAAGCCCCTCAAGCCCTTTTCATCTGTTGACCAAGGCTCCAGGTGTCCTTTAGGATAGCTCAGGAATGTCTTCACAATACCTGGGGTGGCGAGACAGACAGCTATGCTGTTATCAGCCCCTGGTTCCAGGGCAGCTCCCAGAACTATGTTTCCTTAAAAGAAACCCCTTGAAACAGGGCAGCTCCCCGCAGATTTGGGTCAATGTGTGTCAATAAACAACAAAACCTTCTTAAAAATAATTTAATTAAAAAGTGGGGGATAAGGAACTTGATAACATAGCATGAGTTATCAGACATTAAGGATGTTGGGGGAGATGACTCAGTAGGATTCTTTGCTAAGACTGCACAGACAGCTCAAGGACAGAACGAGGGCCAAGATTGAAGCCTAGTTAAAAATGAATGCTCTCAGGAACATGATTAAAGTTTAGCCAAGGAGAAAGTGTATGTTACCATCTTCTCACCTTTACAGCTGGGGCAATAGAGATGAAACTGTATTGTATGTACATACATACAATGGAATATTACTCAGTCATAAAAGAAATGCATTTGAATCAGTTCTAATGAGGTGGATGAATGCAGAACTTATTATAGGAGTGAGGTATGTCAGAGAGAGAAAATAAATATTATATACTGACTCATGTGTATGAAATCTAGAAAGACGGTCCTGATAAATGAATATGCAGAGCAGCAATAGAGAGGTGAATATGGAGAACAGTCTTATGGACATTGGATGAGGGAGGGGAATATGCTGTGTGTTTAAGGGTTTTCAAACAGGGGTTCTGTGGTGACCTGTAGGGGTAGGATGGGGAGGGACCTGGAGGGAGGTAAGGGAGGGACAGACATAGGTATACCTGTGGCAGATTTGGGTCAATGTGCTGGTCCAGCCAGCAGTCTAACAGAACCTGAAGAGAGTGGCAGAATGGCTAAGAAAAAAAAAGAACAGAAAAGATGGGGTTAAGAGGGACAGAAAAGAGGCAGAGAACTCCACAGGTTGCTGACAAGTTGCTGACAAGTTTATTGAATTCGCTCATACATTTTATACTTCTCAAAATCAGGTAACACACAGCAAACAATAGTGTATACGTGCTTTAGGGGAGGTTTCTCGGACCTAGCATCCTGTTAGTTTCCATCAGGCAGGTCATTAACTAGGTGTTACCTCCGGGTATGTCATTAACATATTCAAAGTTCTTTAGATTACAATGGTTCCAGGACATAAAGCCCCTCAAGCCCTTTTCATCTGTTGACCAAGGCTCCAGGTGTCCTTTAGGATAGCTCAGGAATGTCTTCACAATACCTGGGGTGGCGAGACAGACAGCTATGCTGTTATCAGCCCCTGGTTCCAGGGCAGCTCCCAGAACTATGTTTCCTTAAAAGAAACCCCTTGAAACAGGGCAGCTCCCCGCAGATTTGGGTCAATGTGTGTCAATAAACAACAAAACCTTCTTAAAAATAATTTAATTAAAAAGTGGGGGATAAGGAACTTGATAACATAGCATGAGTTATCAGACATTAAGGATGTTGGGGGAGATGACTCAGTAGGATTCTTTGCTAAGACTGCACAGACAGCTCAAGGACAGAACGAGGGCCAAGATTGAAGCCTAGTTAAAAATGAATGCTCTCAGGAACATGATTAAAGTTTAGCCAAGGAGAAAGTGTATGTTACCATCTTCTCACCTTTAAGAGTTAATATAGGAGCCCGATAAGGAACCTGATAGGCGTCAGTCCAAAGTTCGCAAAGAGTGGAACACGACTGAAATGATCAACATGCATAGCTTTCTTTATATTTATATAGTATCAGAATAATGCAATTATATATGAGAAAATTGCATGTATATCATTTTAGTCTTTGTTTTATAGATTTAAATAAATAGATGATGAAAACAACCTACTAGTTAAGTTTAGAATAGAATTAAGTTTAATCTGGTACTATCTTCATGTTTTAGTTTGCTTTATAATTGTTCTGCGTTTTTCAAAGGTATAGAAAGTGCCTTCCTCCAAATAGGACCAACTTTACTTTTTAAGAAATGAGTAGGGCTTCTCTGGTGATCCAATGAGTAAGGACACCACCTTGCAGTGCAAGGGGAGCTGGTTCGATCCCTGGCCTGGGAAGATCCCACCTGCAGCGGCATAGCTGGACCAACATGTCCAACTACCAATTCAGAGCTCTGGAGTGCATGCACCCAGAGCCGGTGCTCTGCAACAAGAGAGGCCACTGCAATGGGAGGCCCACATGGGTCAAAGAACAAAGATAGATGGAAGTGAGTAGATAAAAAAACTAATAGAAGTGGCAAAAAAAAAAAAAGAAATGAGTATATCTAGGGCTTCCCTGGTGGTCCATTGGGTGAAGGGTTCGCCTTGCAGTGCAAGGGGCACAGGACCGATGCCTGGCCCAGGAAGATCCCACATGCACTGGAGCGGCTGGATCGGTGTGTCCAGCACTCTGGAGTGCATACACCCACAGCCAGTGCTCTGCAATGAGAGAGGCCACTGCAATGGGAGGCCCACACAGGCCTAAGAATAAAGATGGATGAAAAATAAATAAACAAAAAATCAATAAAAATAGGCAAAAGGAATTTTTTTTAATGAGTATATCTTAATAGAATCTATCACAATAGGTAAAAATGAAATAATATATTCTTTATCCTTAAGATGACATCAAGAAAATGTGAGTCTAAAGAAAGTTTTCTAAGTTGATATTAAATGAGCATTTGGGAATTCTTAGAAATAAAAATAAAAATCTTATAACAGATTTTGCTTTAGCTAAATGTAACTATGTTCTTAGGTCATGCAGTGTATTTAAATACAAGAAGGTGAGGAGGAATGGAAGGAGTAGAAGAAAACAAAGCTTGTAACAATAAAGGGGGGAAAATGTGATCTTTTAGCTGTATTATCTAAATGCCAAACTGAATCAATTTTAAACTATTCACATCAAGAAAATGCAATTATATATGAGAAAATTGCATGTATATCATTTTAGTCTTTGTTTTATAGATTTAAATAAATAGATGATGAAAACAACCTACTAGTTAAGTTTAGAATAGAATTAAGTTTAATCTGGTACTATCTTCATGTTTTAGTTTGCTTTATAATTGTTCTGCGTTTTTCAAAGGTATAGAAAGTGCCTTCCTCCAAATAGGACCAACTTTACTTTTTAAGAAATGAGTAGGGCTTCTCTGGTGATCCAATGAGTAAGGACACCACCTTGCAGTGCAAGGGGAGCTGGTTCGATCCCTGGCCTGGGAAGATCCCACCTGCAGCGGCATAGCTGGACCAACATGTCCAACTACCAATTCAGAGCTCTGGAGTGCATGCACCCAGAGCCGGTGCTCTGCAACAAGAGAGGCCACTGCAATGGGAGGCCCACATGGGTCAAAGAACAAAGATAGATGGAAGTGAGTAGATAAAAAGACTAATAGAAGTGGCAAAAAAAAAAAAAGAAATGAGTATATCTAGGGCTTCCCTGGTGGTCCATTGGGTGAAGGGTTCGCCTTGCAGTGCAAGGGGCACAGGACCGATGCCTGGCCCAGGAAGATCCCACATGCACTGGAGCGGCTGGATCGGTGTGTCCAGCACTCTGGAGTGCATACACCCACAGCCAGTGCTCTGCAATGAGAGAGGCCACTGCAATGGGAGGCCCACACAGGCCTAAGAATAAAGATGGATGAAAAATAAATAAATAAAAAATCAATAAAAATAGGCAAAAGGAATTTTTTTTAATGAGTATATCTTAATAGAATCTATCACAATAGGTAAAAATGAAATAATATATTCTTTATCCTTAAGATGACATCAAGAAAATGTGAGTCTAAAGAAAGTTTTCTAAGTTGATATTAAATGAGCATTTGGGAATTCTTAGAAATAAAAATAAAAATCTTATAACAGATTTTGCTTTAGCTAAATGTAACTATGTTCTTAGGTCATGCAGTGTATTTAAATACAAGAAGGTGAGGAGGAATGGAAGGAGTAGAAGAAAACAAAGCTTGTAACAATAAAGGGGGGAAAATGTGATCTTTTAGCTGTATTATCTAAATGCCAAACTGAATCAATTTTAAACTATTCACATCAAGAAAATACAATAAAACATCCTTCTAGAACCTGTTCATTTTAACCTACTCTCTCATATAATACTTTACAAATGTTACAATACATTATGCTTTGTGTGATATACAAATTATCACCAGCTAGTTGCTACATAACTTTCAGGGTTGCCTTTAAAAAGTTCAATATTAATGATCAAAGGAAAAGGTATTTTAAAATTAAAGAATATTTCAGTAAACATACGTTTATCTCCTCTGGTGGCACGGTGAAATGAATACTCAGTTCCTTCTATTTTTCCCTGTCCAAAGGAAACTAAACTTTTGCCAATAGTAAAATGTGTATTTTACCTAAAATACTAAATACTTTGTATTCATATGAAATTTTCCTTTTAACATTCTTCTTTTGAAATTTGGCCTGTATAATTATTTCTGCTCAGTTTATTTTTTTGTTGTGGTGGTGGCGGTTGTTTTAAACATGGAATACTTCATGAATTTGCTTGTCATCTTTGAGCAGGGGCCATGCTAAGATTCTCTGTATCGTTCCAATTTTAGTATATGTGCTGCCAAAGAGAGCACCTCAGTTTGCTTTTTGTTTGTTTGTTTTGCCTCTAAGTCATCATTTGTTTTCATCCATCTTTATTCTTTGGCCTGTGTGGGCCCCCTATTGCAGTGGCATCTCTTGTTGCAGAGCATCAGCTCTGTGCGCATGCACTCCAGAGCTCTGGCTCGTAATTGGACACTGGTCCAGCCACTCCACTGCACGTGGGATCTTCTTTGGCCAGGGATCTGATCTGCGCCCCTTGCACTGCAAGATGGACTCTTTACCCACCGGACCACTAGGGAAGTCCCCCTGAGTTTGGTTTTTAAATCCAAATACCACAAAGGATATTTTACAGAAATAATACATTTGCTATTGTTGACAACAGGAATGTAAATTACAGGTTTGACTTTACTAACAAGCAGTATTTTTTTTAATTTGAAGAGTATTACAGCTAAAGTAGATTTTATAAGGTAGCTTACCAATGCCACAATTTTTCATTTGGGGAAAATACATATATATGTTAATTATATACAAATTATATATATACATACAGAAAATTTCAATACTCTTTGTAGTAACTTCAAAATATTGACATTTAAAGTAGCAATACAATTACAAGCATGTTGTTTTAAAAAATAGCCCTATACCTTCTTAAACTCTGGTAATACTAAAGGTCTTTTAAGTCCTCCATTTGAAAAAACATTGAATCCAAAAGGAACTACTTCTTGAATAACACATCTTATGTGTTTCACTTGTAATGATTCCTGGCTGTAAGACAGAACCAACAAACAATAAAACTAACACTCACTCACTTAATATGGAAATAACACAAAATCTAGCAGTAATTTGATACTTAAGTTTGATATTCTGATTGGGCTAACTAAGGCTGTATGTCCGTCACTCAGTCATGTCCAACTCTTTGCAACTCTATAAACTGTAACCTGACAGGTTTCACTCTCCATGGGCTTCTTCAGGTAAGAATACTGAAGTGTGGGCTTCCCTGGTGGTCCAGTGGGTAAGGACACCACCTTGCAATGCAAGGGCCACCGGTTTGATCCCTGGCCTGGGAAGATCCCACCTGTGGCTGAACTGATGTGTCCAATTACTGAGCCAGAGCTCTGGAGCACATGCGCCCAGAGCCGGTGCTCTGCGACAACGGAGGTCACCGCGATGGGAGGCCCATACGGGCCAAAGAACAAACATGGATGAAAATAGATAAATGAAAGACCAATAGAAGTGCCCCCTCCCCATTAAAAGAATACTCAAGTGGGTTGTCATGCCCTCCTCCACGGGATCTTCTCGACCCAGGGATCGAACATGCATCATTTTATATCTCCTGCATTGATTGGCAGGTACGCTCTTTACCACTAGCACCACCCGGGAAGCACATTAAGGCTACATGCTTATTTATTCCTAGCGAGAAAGCACAGTGATGAATAGCATAATTTGGATTCTTGAATGTGTCAGGAGTCCCCAAGACAACTCTCAGTTTTGATGATTCTATAAAAAGACTCACAAAATTTAGAAGCTGTTACGCTCATGACTATGCTTTATTATAGTGAAAGGATACAAATCAAAATCAGCAAAAAGAAAGAGTCCAGTGGCAGTGTCTAGCAAAAACCAGAACGTGTTTCCAGATATTCTGGAAACAGTTCCCATCCTAGTCACCTGGGAATGGGCTTAATTTTCCCAGAAAAAGTACATTCAAAATGTTGCCAACTTGGGAAGTTCATCCAAGCCAGAACATCTCAGGGACAGTATCCATATGACTGACCTCAGCTACTCACAGACTATCATCTGCAGCCATGATCCATCATATTGTTAGGATATATATCCTAGGATCTGTCTTATTGTGGTTGTATGTATCCACTCATGCAATAAGGTCAAGGTCTGAGGCAAACGTCTTAGGCATGTATGCATGCTAAATTGCTTCAATTGTGTCCAACTCTTTTGTGAACCTACGGAGTGCAACCTGCCAGGCTTTTCTGCCAACTGGATTTTCCAAGCAAGAATACTGGAGTGGATTCCCATCTGCTACTCCAAGGGATCTTCCCTACCCAGGGATTGAACCCATGTCTCTTACATCTACCTGGGTTCTTTACAACTAGCGCCACCTAGGAAGCCCTCCTGGGTAGAGTATTCCAAAAAATCAAGGGCTATCTTTCAGAAACTGACCAAAAGCCCTTCTTAGGCATATGCTGGGTTAGAGGAAGCCAGTTCTCTTGAGTTAACCTGTTCCTTTTCACTGAAACAAACACAGACAAGAGAGATGGGTATTACAAAGGAACTTAACTACTCAGGACCAATTCCTGATCTGAGGTGGTATTTTTGTAACTACATTCGTAGTTTCATAGAGTAAAGGATTAAAAAGGGCATTAAGGCCTCAGGTACAAAAGGTTAATTTCCCTACTCACTGGTCCTGTCTATAAACCAAACATAAAAGTAGAAGGAAGGAGAAACTGGTTAGGAAAAAAGGTCAATGAATACATATGACAAAAAATGGAAATAATATTTCCAAGTGTCTTAAATGCAAATTGACTTCTCTATTTGGGGAAGCTATGTGATATCCATTAGGATATTATTCAAATATTAAATTATAAAAATATTAAATATACTATCTTAAAAGTATAGGATTATTTTATCAAAGAAAATTTTTCTTGGAGTATATCCATAAAGCATTAACTTATTATGTAATCAATCAATGAATTTCTGTAAATCATAATTTTTATACTAGTTGCCTGAAGAGTAAAACTTTTATCCCAAAGTACATAGTGATTTAGGAAAAATCACAGGCATCAAATCTCTTTTTCATCAAATACTGTATGTGCAATCTTGAGTAGCTTACTTAATCTGTCTAATCATCAAATTTCTCATCCCTTAAATCAGGTAACTATTCTTACACTGCAGACTTTTTATGAGCAATAAACAAATAAGCAGGGATTTAGCAAGTAATGGACATTTTTTTTTCCAAAATTGTGCCTATAATGAATAGAACTGGACCTTATATTAGGACATAGGTATTAAAAAGCCAGATTCTTGAGTGACTTATCAAAATTAAATATGTAACTACTCAGGAACCCACCCATTAAGACTTTTAGGGACTACCATACACCTACTTTCCTTCTCTTCTGGAAAAATATATCTCCTCATTTAATTATATGAAATTTACTAATTTTTTATTATGGCATATGAAATGCGCCACCTAGGAAGCCCATCCTGGTTTTAGAGTATTCCAAAAATCAAGGGCTATCTTTCAGAAACAAACCAAAAGCCCTTCTTAGGCATATGCTGGGTTAGAGGAAGCCAGTTCTCTTGAGTTAACCTGTTCCTTTTCACTGAAACAAACACAGACAAGAGAGATGGGTATTACAAAGGAACTTAACTACTCAGGACCAATTCCTGATCTGAGGTGGTATTTTTGTAACTACATTCGTAGTTTCATAGAGTAAAGGATTAAAAAGGGCATTAAGGCCTCAGGTACAAAAGGTTAATTTCCCTACTCACTGGTCCTGTCTATAAACCAAACATAAAAGTAGAAGGAAGGAGAAACTGGTTAGGAAAAAAGGTCAATGAATACATATGACAAAAAATGGAAATAATATTTCCAAGTGTCTTAAATGCAAATTGACTTCTCTATTTGGGGAAGCTATGTGATATCCATTAGGATATTATTCAAATATTAAATTATAAAAATATTAAATATACTATCTTAAAAGTATAGGATTATTTTATCAAAGAAAATTTTTCTTGGAGTATATCCATAAAGCATTAACTTATTATGTAATCAATCAATGAATTTCTGTAAATCATAATTTTTATACTAGTTGCCTGAAGAGTAAAACTTTTATCCCAAAGTACATAGTGATTTAGGAAAATCACAGGCATCAAATCTCTTTTTCATCAAATACTGTATGTGCAATCTTGAGTAGCTTACTTAATCTGTCTAATCATCAAATTTCTCATCCCTTAAATCAGGTAACTATTCTTACACTGCAGACTTTTTATGAGCAATAAACAAATAAGCAGGGATTTAGCAAGTAATGGACATTTTTTTTTCCAAAATTGTGCCTATAATGAATAGAACTGGACCTTATATTAGGACATAGGTATTAAAAAGCCAGATTCTTGAGTGACTTATCAAAATTAAATATGTAACTACTCAGGAACCCACCCATTAAGACTTTTAGGGACTACCATACACCTACTTTCCTTCTCTTCTGGAAAAATATATCTCCTCATTTAATTATATGAAATTTACTAATTTTTTATTATGGCATATGAAAGGGTCTAAACTTCAGCTAAAATCCAGAAAATCAAAGCATTTTTAATGCTGACACTTGTTTAATTGCTAAGTTGCATCTGACTCTTTTGTAAGCCTATGGTCTGTACCTCACTAGGCTCCTCTGTCCATGAGATTTTCTAGACAAGAATACTGGAGTGCATTGGCATCTCCTTCTCCAGGGGTCTTCCTGATCCAGGAGTCAAACCCACATCTCCTACACTGGCAGGCAGATTCTTTTCCACTGAGCCCCCTGGGAAGCCCACTTGGTATTTGCTAAATGTGAGCAAGTAATATAAATGCCTATCAGCATGCTATCTAATAACATTTCAATTTATTTCTTCCCTCAGGTTAAAGAAAAAATGTGAGCATTCTCTCCTCCAGATTTTTCTTCTCACCTGGAAGGTGGGGCCCAAATTGTATTTTCCTTTCTTCCTTAATGATGTGGTTTTTTTGTAGCTGTTCTTTTCAGCTTTTCTCCTTTCCTTCTTGCATGATTCTTCAGCTACATGATTCTTCAGCTACTGAAGCACTGCTAACTGCCTTCCTGAGGAAGGAAAAGTTTTCAATATTCTATTTTCTTAAACAAAATCAAATGTTTCCTCCATGCTGGACATTTAACATACTGACCATCTATGTTTCTCAGTGTAGAAACACCTTAGGAATGATAACATAAAAGGATCAACCGGAAATAGAATAACTATAAAAGTAACAGAAGAAGAACGACATGAAAAAAACTTTCACTCTCCACCTCCTGCCAAACAAAGACAAATACTGAAGGGATCAGCAATAAAACAAAGAGTAAGGAAAGCCTAGAAATACAGAACGTTGTAGAAATATAATAAAGAAGGTTTTGTCCATGATTTTCGATTATTTTTCAAATTTCACTGAAAGTCATCATTTTTCTTTTCTTTAAAATATACATTACCCATTTTTCTTCCTTTCTTATATAATTCTCATTCTAAGTGACACCAAACATGTGATACAGTTCCAATCAAACAACAGAAATTTACAATTAAACAAGCATTTTCGGTCGTGAAATTCTGTACATACAAAGGGATTAAGACTAAATATTCTTTTCTTGGTGTATAAGACATCTTTTTATCTTGCTGATGTCTAATAGCTTTTGGTCAGAGTTTCCATACAAAATCAAAGCATTTTTAATGCTGACACTTGTTTAATTGCTAAGTTGCATCTGACTCTTTTGTAAGCCTATGGTCTGTACCTCACTAGGCTCCTCTGTCCATGAGATTTTCTAGACAAGAATACTGGAGTGCATTGGCATCTCCTTCTCCAGGGGTCTTCCTGATCCAGGAGTCAAACCCACATCTCCTACACTGGCAGGCAGATTCTTTTCCACTGAGCCCCCTGGGAAGCCCACTTGGTATTTGCTAAATGTGAGCAAGTAATATAAATGCCTATCAGCATGCTATCTAATAACATTTCAATTTATTTCTTCCCTCAGGTTAAAGAAAAAATGTGAGCATTCTCTCCTCCAGATTTTTCTTCTCACCTGGAAGGTGGGGCCCAAATTGTATTTTCCTTTCTTCCTTAATGATGTGGTTTTTTTGTAGCTGTTCTTTTCAGCTTTTCTCCTTTCCTTCTTGCATGATTCTTCAGCTACATGATTCTTCAGCTACTGAAGCACTGCTAACTGCCTTCCTGAGGAAGGAAAAGTTTTCAATATTCTATTTTCTTAAACAAAATCAAATGTTTCCTCCATGCTGGACATTTAACATACTGACCATCTATGTTTCTCAGTGTAGAAACACCTTAGGAATGATAACATAAAAGGATCAACCGGAAATAGAATAACTATAAAAGTAACAGAAGAAGAACGACATGAAAAAAACTTTCACTCTCCACCTCCTGCCAAACAAAGACAAATACTGAAGGGATCAGCAATAAAACAAAGAGTAAGGAAAGCCTAGAAATACAGAACGTTGTAGAAATATAATAAAGAAGGTTTTGTCCATGATTTTCGATTATTTTTCAAATTTCACTGAAAGTCATCATTTTTCTTTTCTTTAAAATATACATTACCCATTTTTCTTCCTTTCTTATATAATTCTCATTCTAAGTGACACCAAACATGTGATACAGTTCCAATCAAACAACAGAAATTTACAATTAAACAAGCATTTTCGGTCGTGAAATTCTGTACATACAAAGGGATTAAGACTAAATATTCTTTTCTTGGTGTATAAGACATCTTTTTATCTTGCTGATGTCTAATAGCTTTTGGTCAGAGTTTCCATACAAATTAAAATGTGAAATAAAAGAATAATAAACACAGTAACCAACAAGTTTTAATGACACTAATATTTATATAGTAGAACCCTTACATACAAAAATATCTCTGAAGGAAATTATCTTCTATAATAATTATTATCTTGCTCACAAACTCTAATTTCCAATGATGAAAGGAAAAAAAATAACTAGGAGACTAATATAAAGTTGAAACTCCCTATACAGCCTGTCCCTTGGGGTACCCCGGAACCTCCCCATTTCCTGATATATATGAAAACATAGAAATAATTATTTTTCCTCAGGGAGGGGGCCCACTCACTTTACGCACATTGCCACTGTCCATCAGTTGTGTAGCAAGAGGCTACAGAAATACCTGCAGAAAGAGCAGAAGGAAGTGTCTGCTCAGAAAGCCAGCAGGTTCACAGGCAGCACAGGAAACCTTTTGGAGTCTCTAAGGAGCAAGAGAAACCGAGGAGTGCTGCTGCACTGGCTTTCTGAGCAGAAAGAGCTCCTCTCCTAGACGACCTTGCAGTCTGCAGGCAAGTAGGACGATTGTGAGCGTACTCCTGGAGCCTTTTGTCACCTGCCTGTTTCAATACACAAACCATCTTATTTTTTTTTGTTTTTTTAATTCTCTTTCCCATTCTCTTAAATGTCAAGTTGGTTCTTGTCTTTTTTTTTTCCTTTGTTTTTTTGTGGGGGTGGGGAGCGGGAGGGTGGGTTGGAGAGGGAGAGGGGCCAGCAGGCCACTTCTAGTGGTCTTTCATTTATCTAATTTCATCCATCTTTGTTCTTCGGCCCGTGTGGGTCTCCCATTGCAGCGGCCTCTGTTGTTGCAGAGCACCGGCTCTGGACGCATGCACTTCGAAGCTCCGGCTCAGTAACTGGACACATAGATCCAGCCGCTCTGCGGCACATGGGATCTTCCCAGGCCAGGGATAAACCCGCCTTGCACTGTTCTTTCTAAGTGACACCAAACATGTGATACAGTTCCAATCAAACAACAGAAATTTACAATTAAACAAGCATTTTCGGTCGTGAAATTCTGTACATACAAAGGGATTAAGACTAAATATTCTTTTCTTGGTGTATAAGACATCTTTTTATCTTGCTGATGTCTAATAGCTTTTGGTCAGAGTTTCCATACAAATTAAAATGTGAAATAAAAGAATAATAAACACAGTAACCAACAAGTTTTAATGACACTAATATTTATATAGTAGAACCCTTACATACAAAAATATCTCTGAAGGAAATTATCTTCTATAATAATTATTATCTTGCTCACAAACTCTAATTTCCAATGATGAAAGGAAAAAAAATAACTAGGAGACTAATATAAAGTTGAAACTCCCTATACAGCCTGTCCCTTGGGGTACCCCGGAACCTCCCCATTTCCTGATATATATGAAAACATAGAAATAATTATTTTTCCTCAGGGAGGGGGCCCACTCACTTTACGCACATTGCCACTGTCCATCAGTTGTGTAGCAAGAGGCTACAGAAATACCTGCAGAAAGAGCAGAAGGAAGTGTCTGCTCAGAAAGCCAGCAGGTTCACAGGCAGCACGGGAAAACCTTTTGGAGTCTCTAAGGAGCAAGAGAAACCGAGGAGTGCTGCTGCACTGGCTTTCTGAGCAGAAAGAGCTCCTCTCCTAGACGACCTTGCAGTCTGCAGGCAAGTAGGACGATTGTGAGCGTACTCCTGGAGCCTTTTGTCACCTGCCTGTTTCAATACACAAACCATCTTATTTTTTTTTGTTTTTTTAATTCTCTTTCCCATTCTCTTAAATGTCAAGTTGGTTCTTGTCTTTTTTTTTTCCTTTGTTTTTTTGTGGGGGTGGGGAGCGGGAGGGTGGGTTGGAGAGGGAGAGGGGCCAGCAGGCCACTTCTAGTGGTCTTTCATTTATCTAATTTCATCCATCTTTGTTCTTCGGCCCGTGTGGGTCTCCCATTGCAGCGGCCTCTGTTGTTGCAGAGCACCGGCTCTGGACGCATGCACTTCGAAGCTCCGGCTCAGTAACTGGACACATAGATCCAGCCGCTCTGCGGCACATGGGATCTTCCCAGGCCAGGGATCAAACCGGCGCCCTTTGCACTGCAAGGTGGTGTCCTTACCCACTGGACCACCAGTGAAGTCCTTACACAAACCATCTTTATGTAGGGTGCACTGGTTCTTGCCCATCTCTTCACTCCAGTTCACTTACCTTCACACGCCCTGACATTAGTAAGGGTTCCCCTCTTGCTTCTTAGATAAGAAGAAACCGATGTGATCATTCACTGGGTTCTTTCTACTGTGAATCTCTATAGTCAGATACTCAAATGGTGGTGCCTGGAAATAGTTGTCTTATTCAATAAAAGTTAACTTTCAAATCTATTTGAAGGTTATTTCAGGTTTTAAAAATATTTAATTATTTAATCCATTGCATATTTATTTTATGTGTTAGAGCTGAGATGAGGTCTAGTATTATATAATTATATATGGATTGCCAATTTTTCCAAAAATATATATTAAGTAACCTCTCCTTTCTCATGATTGAAATAACAACTATATTGTATATTAATTTTCCATGTATCCTGAAATTGCTTTCTGATGTCTTACTCTGCCTCGCTCATTTATTTGTCTATTCCTAACTCATGTTGATTACATTACAAACTCTGCATCATATCCTGTGAAATTTGATGAAAGAAAGTTCATCTCACAGGTCTTTTATTGATAATATTCTTAGATTGTATAATACATTACCCTACTTCAAGATCTCTTTACACAATTTTCCCTCCCCAATTATTTAAATTCTGAAAGAAATATGTATAAAAGTAGTTAAAGTTCATTTTATTGTCTATGATATCAAATTTCCATCTCCAAGATCACTGTACACTATTGCACTTGTTCATCTACACTTTTGAGACAATAACTATTATAATAAACTGTTGTTGTTATTGCTTAGTCTCGAAGTTGTGTCTGACTCTTTGTGATCCCATGGACTGTAGTCCACTAGGCTCAACTGTCCTCCACTAGATATCTAAATATTTAGTCCTACTTTTTATCGTTGTTCAGTTGCTCAGTTGTGTCCAACTCTCTGTGACCCATGGACTGCAGCGCATCAGGCTTCCATGGATTCACCATATCCTGGAGTTTGCTCAAACCCAGGTCCATTGACTCAGTGATGCCATCTAACTATCTCATCCTCTGTCATTCCCTTCTCCTCCTGCCCTCAGTATTTCCCAGCATCAGGGTCTTTTCCAATGAATTGGCTCCTCCCATCAGGTAGCCAAAGTATTAAAGTATCAGCTTCAGCATCAGTTCTTCCAATGGATATTCAGGGTTAATTTTCTTTAAGATTGGCTGGTTTGATCTCCTTGTCGTCAAAGGAACTCTCAAGAGGCTTCTCCAGCACCACAGTGTGAAAGTATTACTTGTTAAATGCTCTGCCTTCTTTATGATCCAACTCTCACATCCATACATGACTGCTGGAAAGCCCAAAGCCTTGATTCTATGGACCTTTGTCAGCAAAGTATATTAAATTTCATGGTCTTAAGGTTCAATCATGAGGCATATCATTTTTCCTCAAAACTTCATCTAGTAGCCTTCTATATGGCACTGTGTGATGGTTAAATATATGTATCAGTTTGATGGGACTGAAGGATGCCCCAAGAATTGGTAGAACACTCACATCACTACTATTCACTCTCTCAAAAAATTATAATCAACTACAGATATATTGTTTTTAATCTTTTTATTTTCTTGGATGAAAGCGTTGTTATTAGTAACCATACTTTCCTGGAAAAGTGCTACTTTTACTCAACAATATATTCTTAGACATCCTTCATTTCTGAAGTACAATTAAATTGAGAATTCTGAGGTAATTTCACATCATACCTCAAAGATCATAAAGAGAAAAAAGATAATTCCTTCAGGTGAATTTTTTATGTGTAATTGTCTCAAACAGAATTTTCAAGGTTGGCACTGACACACATAGTCCTGTGGTATTTAGTTGAAAATGAAATAGTTGAAAAAGAACTTCCTGACTCAAAAATGGATAATAATATAAAATTGAAAAAGTCAAATTGATTAATAATGATATATAGGTCCTTATTTTCAATAATCTGAAATATTGTGCACGGGGGGGGGGGGGGGGTCTGTCACCTTAACACAACTTTGAGCATTTTCACCTTTCTATCTGAATCTGAGGAATATTTTCACACACTCTGAGATGGTTTTGAAAACTTGCATGTGAATGGTAGCATCATAGTTAATTTTCGATGGCTTGTCACTGAACATGATTGAGATTGCACATGATTCTTTCTAAACTTTAGTCTTGAAAAGAGAAATTGTTTCACATTATAGCAACTAAAACAAGTGTCAGAAACTGTATTTAAAATGCTACTTGAAAGCCTGCTTTTGTAGAATTACAAATGCAAGGAAAATGATGAAAACATGTTCAGAGAGGCAATATAGCCACCATTAATCAAACACAAATATTTATATAAAACCCTTGATAAAATGTAAAAAGTATTTCAAATGTTTTTTATATGTCTTAACCATGCATTTTTATAAAAGTAAATATTTGAATAATTTCAAAACAACCATTGGTAGCATTTTTCTCTCACTCAGACAATTCACTATGAAGCAGGACAAATTTTAAACACATGAAAACAAGTAGAACAAAAGTAATTGACTGAAAACTAAATAAAAAATATCAGCAAAAGAGACAAAAAACTGAAATGTTATAAAAGTATCCCCAAGTTGCATACACTCACACAGGTGAAAACAATTAGTGACTAAAATACTCTGTAAATTCAACCCGCTTTTTTTTTTTTTTTGACTCTGCAGCATCTGAATATAAAGGTTTTAACTGTTCTTACTTAATTTAGGGTAATATTCAGATGTTCATCATATTCATACAAATGACTGAGTTCAACTGTTCACAGGAAAATGGTGTCAGTTTTCGATTTGTCCCCATAAAGTAAAACCATAAACAAAATTTGATTAGTGGCATAGGACTTATATAATACCTTTAAAGACATCTTACTTACCAACAGATTAAATATAAGCCTTTGAAAATTTACCATGATTCAAATCCCAATAAACTTGCTTACTGTACATGTAGTCTGTATTTTTCTTGTCTGAAATCTTGCTACTATAGAAGCATTATTTATCCTCGTGTCTTTTATTCTTTCTAACTTCTAACTGCTGACAATACATCATTGAACAGAGACAAGACAATGAAACTACTGTGACTTACTGTAATTAAGAGACACACCACAGTTTCCAAGGTGTTCCTTTAAAAGAGTTATAACCATTCAATTTGAGGAAGAATGAAATGTTTCTTTAAACTTTTAGAGAGCTTTAGGAAAAAATCTTATTATAGTGATAGTTTTAAAGTCTTTTTAATTGAATGGGAGTTCATCAATAATGAATATCATCTCTTCAAAAAATATATTACTTTAAAAACCACAGATAGTTAAATTTTTTAAGTTCACATATTCTTCTTCCTTTAACTAAATCATCTGACTTATTCAAACTTTTATACTTAAGGAAGATAACCCAGAGAAAGGAGAACCCATTCTTAATGGCTCCTTTATTTCAGTAGATAAAACTGACATTCTGAAATAATCTACAACCTGACTACAGAAAGCTTAAGGGAAATTGAGTGTACTCAGTCAGTGAATCTTAGACTAGTGTTCCCATGCTATTAATAAAGCGTGTTTGTTTACCTCCTAAATTCCAGCTTGTTCCCCTATTCATCTGACTATTATTACAGCCAACTCCCAGGTGTTTATAAATCCTTCACCTTTTATGAAAAACATCTTTCTAAAGATATTTTAGGGTTATAAAAGCTATCTTAGCACTGTGACTTTCTGCTGGGATCAAAAAGGAGATTTCTAACAGAAAAAAATCTCTTTTATAAAAAAGAATCAGAAATTTGAAACTTGTAAAATATGACAGTATCACAGGGTAAATCTTAGAGTCTACGGAAGGCTCAGTGTTGAAAACTTTTTCCTGAGAGATTTATATCTACTCTAGACTACATCAATCTGGAAAAGAATTCTCTCAACCAAAGAAGGAAGAAAATCACTTTAAATTTATTATTCATTTTTAACTTACTAATCCTGAATTCCCACTGCTAATGATTTTTGGTTATAGAAAACAACATAAAACATACATAAAAATATTCAGGTAAAATTGGTGCAGAGTTTATGTTAGCCTTTCCGTTTATTAGGTACTATGTACCATGATGGAAGCAACTGAGCACACACACAAGCACATGTCCCATTGCCAGCTATTTGTTGCTTTTAGTTGTCAAGTCATGTCCCACTCTTTGTGACCCCATGCACTGTGGCCCACCAGGCTTCTCTGTCCATGAGATTTCTTAGGCATGAATACTGGAGTGGGTTGCCACTTCTTTCTCCAGGGCCTTTAAAAGAGTTATAACCATTCAATTTGAGGAAGAATGAAATGTTTCTTTAAACTTTTAGAGAGCTTTGGGAAAAAAATCTTATTATAGTGATAGTTTTAAAGTCTTTTTAATTGAATGGGAGTTCATCAATAATGAATATCATCTCTTCAAAAAATATATTACTTTAAAAACCACAGATAGTTAAATTTTTTAAGTTCACATATTCTTCTTCCTTTAACTAAATCATCTGACTTATTCAAACTTTTATACTTAAGGAAGATAACCCAGAGAAAGGAGAACCCATTCTTAATGGCTCCTTTATTTCAGTAGATAAAACTGACATTCTGAAATAATCTACAACCTGACTACAGAAAGCTTAAGGGAAATTGAGTGTACTCAGTCAGTGAATCTTAGACTAGTGTTCCCATGCTATTAATAAAGCGTGTTTGTTTACCTCCTAAATTCCAGCTTGTTCCCCTATTCATCTGACTATTATTACAGCCAACTCCCAGGTGTTTATAAATCCTTCACCTTCTATGACAAACATCTTTCTAAAGATATTTTAGGGCTCTAAAAGCTATCTTAGCACTGTGACTTTCTGCTGGGATCAAAAAGGAGATTTCTAACAGAAAAAAATCTCTTTTATAAAAAAGAATCAGAAATTTGAAACTTGTAAAATATGACAGTATCACAGGGTAAATCTTAGAGTCTACGGAAGGCTCAGTGTTGAAAACTTTTTCCTGAGAGATTTATATCTACTCTAGACTACATCAATCTGGAAAAGAATTCTCTCAACCAAAGAAGGAAGAAAATCACTTTAAATTTATTATTCATTTTTAACTTACTAATCCTGAATTCCCACTGCTAATGATTTTTGGTTATAGAAAACAACATAAAACATACATAAAAATATTCAGGTAAAATTGGTGCAGAGTTTATGTTAGCCTTTCCGTTTATTAGGTACTATGTACCATGATGGAAGCAACTGAGCACACACACAAGCACATGTCCCATTGCCAGCTATTTGTTGCTTTTAGTTGTCAAGTCATGTCCCACTCTTTGTGACCCCATGCACTGTGGCCCACCAGGCTTCTCTGTCCATGAGATTTCTTAGGCATGAATACTGGAGTGGGTTGCCACTTCTTTCTCCAGGGCATCTTCCCAACCCAGAGATTGAACCAGCATCTTCTGCATTGGCAGGAAGGTTACCTACCTATGAGCTATCAAGGAAGCTCCCTTGCCAACTATCAGAAGTTTCATAATCTTAAACTTTAGTCTTTTTCTGAATAGAATGAAACTCTCCAATTATTGTATTAATCCTTTGAAGAAAGTCACTAATCTTGTAGTGGTTTCTAGTTCATGTGCCTGGTAAAATACCCAATTTACTCCTTTCGTTGAAGTGTATATATTACTTATAAAAATGACACCATATCTCTCCCAGCCACAGTTTCTCAACTTTGTCACTACTGACATTTTATATGAGGTGATACTTTGTTGTGAGAGGGTGTCCTAGGCCACGTAAAATGTCAAATAGCATACTCTACCTTTAATTACCTGGTGCTAGTGGTCTCACTTCTGTCAGTCATGATAATGAAAAATGTCTCTAGATCTTGTCAAATGTTTCCTGAGGCAGGAGGACAAAGTTATCCCTGGTAGACAATCAATTACTTAGGCTTATCTAAGCTAGTAATATATGGGCTTCTCTGGTAGCTCAGCGGAAAGGATCTGCCTGCTGTGCAGGAGATATAGGAGACATGGTTTCAATCCTTGGGTCTGGAAGATTTGGCAACCCACTCCAGTATTCTTGTTTGGAGAATACCATGGAGGAGCCTGGCAGACTGTAGGCCATGGAGTCACAAGAGAGTCGGGTTTGATTGAGCAACTTAACAACAACAAATTAGCAACACAATATGAGGTGGGATTAGACTAATGATTAAAGAACAAATAATATTTTAAATAAATGAACACATACAGACTATAAAATATGTGGTCAAATTTCAGCCTGCTTTCATTTTTTGAGAGATATGCAATCATAGCAATGATAGCTTTAGCAAACTTTTGCTTTGGTAGAAATGTCTCAGACAATTCATAGTAGAGCAACAACAGGATCACCCAGTGCATCATTACACAGGAGCCTTCATTCCAAATACTGAGGCGATTCCAGAGGAGTATTTTACCTTGAGGGAAGGAAGGCAGAGTACTTTGAGAGCTTTATCATGAGGATGATTCAGCAGTTTTCAGGAATGGTCAGTCAAGATTGGTTTTCAGAAGAGGGAGGAGCTACTTTTTAAAAACCTTTATTTTTAAATAACTTTTATTGGAGTATAGTTGCTTTATAATATTGTTTTAATTTCTACTGTAAGGCATAGTGAATCAATCATACGTACACATTATCCCCTCTTTTTTGGGGTTAGTTACATACACTGGGAATAGAGATTCACAGACACTCAGAGGCAGATTTGAAATCATTTCATCCCTGGTGGATATCAATATGGATTTGGAAACTAGCACAAGAACTTCCAATGACAATTTGAATTTAGTTCATATTTTTGTTTCTAAATAGACCCTTATAAAAAGATTACAGACAAAAGAGCATGATGTTTCATTGCAAAAACCCTCTGCTTTGAATGAGACTTTTCTTTGAACTTTAAGTTTTTCCTGAATGACATAAAATAGGCTAAATGATCCAAAAGCTAAAAATATTTTTTTCTCATATAAGAAGATAAAAGTCCTTCTTTGTGGGAATGAAATTTCAGGGAGAAATTTAGTTAGGATAAAATTATAGAGAATATCCTTTCTTATGAGTGAGTTTCCAGTGACCACTGCCCTCCCCCACCAGCCCATTTTTTTTCTGCCAAAATTTTGAAAAAATGTGATAGCCTTTAGGAGAATTCCAATGAGAAAGAATCTGCTTCCCATTTGAAACTCTGAAATTAAAATCTTGAGAAAAACACAGTGACAACATTTAGTGACTGCAGGAGAGACAGAATGGCTGGGACAGACAGAGAGAAAGACCATGACAGTACTCCTCCTTCTCGTGTTCTGGTTATGGTCTGCAGGAAATTTGTCTGCTTTAATACCTCAGTGGTGGTGCGGGGGGTGGGGGTGGAATCTTAGATAAACTGTACAGGCAATGGATCTATGGAGTTTTCGGCTTTGGACAAGAAGATCTCAAAACATGGAGATATCAAGATGAGGGGCATTTGAAGTAACTATGTACACAGGGAGAGAAAATCCACACATACCCAGAGGCAGATTTGGACTCACCACATCCTTGATGGATATCAATAAAGATTTGGAGAAGAGTATAGGACCAGAAATGCTTTCCACTGACAATCTGTCTGGCTGGCATTCTCGGCCCTCTTACTTACATATGTACTCAGTAGGTCCATGAGCACAGGATTCCTGTGGACTCAGGATCCATAGGAAAGGGGTTCAGCAAGATGCAAAACAAGTCCAAGGGAAGTGTGAATGAGTTCTAGGACTGAGTAAGCCTGGGTACTGACTACTCCAAGAAGTCATGGTGTAACCTGAAACAGAACTCGCTTTGAACTCACAAAGAAGGCAATGGGGACCCAAGAAACACCAATAACCAAGGACTCTTCTTTGTTACTCAAATATTTTTTCCCTGTATTAGCCACCACTTAGCTTGAAATTGATACAGAAGGAAAGGGAAAGATAGTACAACCCATCAGTCCTTTCCCTTTCAGTTCTTCCTTACCAGCATCAGTAAGCCAGAAGCAGAGGGTGGTTGACTGCACGTGCATAAAGCACTGCAATAAAAACCCTTGAGTCATTTCTGTGTAGTGTGTCTACCGTTTGGGTAAGAATGGCATGCATGTGTATGTGCAACCTAGGACATAGAAGTAAAGTAATCTTGTGGGGGGGAGGATTCTGAATATGTTCTTCTGCTTGTATTTATAACTGGCATTATATATATTATACTTATATGTATATATATTATATACAATATAATATAGTATATTACATATACTATACCTTCTTTATCCATTCCTCTGTTGATGGACATTTAGGTTGCTTCCATGTTTTGGCTACTGTAAACAGTGTTACAATGAATATTATGGTGCATGTGTCTTTTTGAATTATGTTTTTACCTAGGCATATGCCCAGTAGTGAGATTGCGGGGTCATATGAGATTTGTATTTTTAGTTGTTTTTAAGAAACTAATGCAACATTGTAAAGCAACTATACTCCAATAAAAATTAATTTTAAAATAAAATTGGCATTATCCAAAATAAATATGAATGGTAAAATTCATGTCAGTTAATTAAAACATTGAGTTTCCTTTACTTAGTCTGACATTAAATAGTAAACTGAAATACCATGAGAAGCCAGAGAGAAACCTCAGAAAAAGTGGGAAAGCCTCTAAGTACTAATATCTTGAACAGCACATTTTTCCTGCATTTTGAACAAGGTTCTCTGGAGTTTCATTCACTGAGCCCCACAAAATGTGTAGCTGACCCTGAAAGCATTCTGTGCTGAAAATCTTCTGATGCCTGGATTGTTTTGCTTGTAAACTTTTCTGGCTTTGATGTACTCAGTAGGTCCATGAGCACAGGATTCCTGTGGACTCAGGATTCATAGGAAAGGGCTTCAGCAAGATGCAAAACAAGTCCAAGGGAAGTGTGAATGAGTTCTAGGACTGAGTAAGCCTGGGTACTGACTACTCCAAGAAGTCATGGTGTAACCTGAAACAGAACTCGCTTTGAACTCACAAAGAAGGCAATGGGGACCCAAGAAACACCAATAACCAAGGACTCTTCTTTGTTACTCAAATATTTTTCCTGTATTAGCCACCACTTAGCTTGAAATTGATACAGAAGGAAAGGGAAAGATAGTACAACCCATCAGTCCTTTCCCTTTCAGTTCTTCCTTACCAGCATCAGTAAGCCAGAAGCAGAGGGTGGTTGACTGCACGTGCATAAAGCACTGCAATAAAAACCCTTGAGTCATTTCTGTGTAGTGTGTCTACCGTTTGGGTAAGAATGGCATGCATGTGTATGTGCAACCTAGGACATAGAAGTAAAGTAATCTTGTGGGGGGGAGGATTCTGAATATGTTCTTCTGCTTGTATTTATAACTGGCATTATATATATTATACTTATATGTATATATATTATATACAATATAATATAGTATATTACATATACTATACCTTCTTTATCCATTCCTCTGTTGATGGACATTTAGGTTGCTTCCATGTTTTGGCTACTGTAAACAGTGTTACAATGAATATTATGGTGCATGTGTCTTTTTGAATTATGTTTTTACCTAGGCATATGCCCAGTAGTGAGATTGCGGGGTCATATGAGATTTGTATTTTTAGTTGTTTTTAAGAAACTAATGCAACATTGTAAAGCAACTATACTCCAATAAAAATTAATTTTAAAATAATATTGGCATTATCCAAAATAAATATGAATGGTAAAATTCATGTCAGTTAATTAAAACATTGAGTTTCCTTTACTTAGTCTGACATTAAATAGTAAACTGAAATACCATGAGAAGCCAGAGAGAAACCTCAGAAAAAGTGGGAAAGCCTCTAAGTACTAATATCTTGAACAGCACATTTTTCCTGCATTTTGAACAAGGTTCTCTGGAGTTTCATTTCTCACTGAGCCCCACAAAATGTGTAGCTGACCCTGAAAGCATTCTGTGCTGAAAATCTTCTGATGCCTGGATTGTTTTGCTTGTACTAATATTACATTTTGCTGGTGATGTTAGAATTCTGATAAAAGCCAGCTTTGACAACACCAGAAAGTAGAAACCCATTCTCCAAAGCTATTGTTGAATAATTAAACATGTCCTTGAGTTCGGAAGCCAAAGTCATTTAAAATAGCTCCCTTAAGGCCTATTGAAGCATTTGAGGTCCATTATCCTTTTTCCTGAGATTCCTGTGTTATAAAATGTTCAATTTAGGCCAAAATAGACAAAATATAGGAAAAAAAAGAGATCGCTCTATATTCTGACCTACGGGTAGAACCCAAGCAAACATAAGATTTTTCAATCATAGGATATCATAGAAACCTGGTCTATGCAATTCTCAGTAGCAGCATAAATAAATTTCAAAATTAGGTTTATCCTTTAATAGAAAAAGTTGCTATCTATACTATAATTTGATTTTAATCAAAATAATGTTTCAGATGTCCTACAGTATTACCTTTAACATATAGTTAATAGCTAAGTCTTTCAGTTTTGAAATATTTCTGAAACAAATTTGAGCATTAAAGAAATTCTTTGAAAGTGCCTATGCATGAGTTACTACAGGACCTTGAGAAACAGTTTCTCACTTACACACTGCAGCACACGTGGGCAGAGCACTCTTGCCAAGAGTCAGCAAAACAGAAGAAAGACACATTCCAGATGTCTGCTGATCCTGAAGTAGGTGACAGTAATACTTGTTCAGAGATTCAGACTCTGATTCAACATTGCATGGCAAGGAAAATGTGTCCTGCAACCCATTTGGTTCAAAATTTTTAAAAGGGGTTGAATTCTAATCAATATCTTAATACCCTCATCAACTGTCATAAGACAATGCCACAAAGATAATCATAATCAGAGGGCTCCCTACTGTGACAGCAGATACATTTTACAAGGTTGGAGGAAAAGAGATACATAGAAAATCATAAGCAATGTTAAAAAGAAAAAGAGGTGGGGGTGTTTCTGCATTCTGTCTAGTGCAAGTTGTCTGCCTAGTGCAAGCTGCCCAACACAAGCTGCATGAACTGCTGGAGCATAAGTGAGGAGAAACTGCGTTGTGCTGCAAAGCTCTGTGACGTGGAGACCTGCCCTTGGGCATAGCTCTAGGGAGGCAGCTCAGGGTAGCGATATGAGCAACATCCCCAGGAGAAAGGCAGCCGCAGGCAGCTGCGATGGACATGACACATTGCATCAGACACCGAGTTTGTGGCCTGGTTTCAGAGGCAGAGGCTTCTGCTCCTACAGCTAGTGAGGTATTAGGTACTGATATAAAAATGGTAAGGTTTTTAGATAAACCTGTTCACACTGCTTTCATATATGCCTTTTTGTCTTTTTCTTTAGAATACCTAAAAATTGTGCCAAGTACAAATAATTTTGGAATTAACTTAATAAATATGCTATGGAGAATTTTTCTCTGTTTATATTAGAGGCCAGACAGGACCTCTCAGGTCTATCTATTGTTTGTTTCAATTTTAAAAATCAAAGCCAACCATTTTAAACTGTACAGTTCAGTAATGTTAACTCTTTTTACATTGCTGTGCAACATGTCTTTAGAAGTTTTCATCTTCCAAAGCTGAAACTGTGTGTCTGTTAACTGCAGCAAAAAACGTTTAAAGGCCTATGCATGAGTTACTACAGGACCTTGAGAAACAGTTTCTCACTTACACACTGCAGCACACGTGGGCAGAGCACTCTTGCCAAGAGTCAGCAAAACAGAAGAAAGACACATTCCAGATGTCTGCTGATCCTGAAGTAGGTGACAGTAATACTTGTTCAGAGATTCAGACTCTGATTCAACATTGCATGGCAAGGAAAATGTGTCCTGCAACCCATTTGGTTCAAAATTTTTAAAAGGGGTTGAATTCTAATCAATATCTTAATACCCTCATCAACTGTCATAAGACAATGCCACAAAGATAATCATAATCAGAGGGCTCCCTACTGTGACAGCAGATACATTTTACAAGGTTGGAGGAAAAGAGATACATAGAAAATCATAAGCAATGTTAAAAAGAAAAAGAGGTGGGGGTGTTTCTGCATTCTGTCTAGTGCAAGTTGTCTGCCTAGTGCAAGCTGCCCAACACAAGCTGCATGAACTGCTGGAGCATAAGTGAGGAGAAACTGCGTTGTGCTGCAAAGCTCTGTGACGTGGAGACCTGCCCTTGGGCATAGCTCTAGGGAGGCAGCTCAGGGTAGCGATATGAGCAACATCCCCAGGAGAAAGGCAGCCGCAGGCAGCTGCGATGGACATGACACATTGCATCAGACACCGAGTTTGTGGCCTGGTTTCAGAGGCAGAGGCTTCTGCTCCTACAGCTAGTGAGGTATTAGGTACTGATATAAAAATGGTAAGGTTTTTAGATAAACCTGTTCACACTGCTTTCATATATGCCTTTTTGTCTTTTTCTTTAGAATACCTAAAAATTGTGCCAAGTACAAATAATTTTGGAATTAACTTAATAAATATGCTATGGAGAATTTTTCTCTGTTTATATTAGAGGCCAGACAGGACCTCTCAGGTCTATCTATTGTTTGTTTCAATTTTAAAAATCAAAGCCAACCATTTTAAACTGTACAGTTCAGTAATGTTAACTCTTTTTACATTGCTGTGCAACATGTCTTTAGAAGTTTTCATCTTCCAAAGCTGAAACTGTGTGTCTGTTGAACCTGATCCCATTTCTCCTCTCTCTTCACCCCTAAGGGCCTGGCAACCACCTTTATGCTACTTCTACAAGTTTGATTCATATACTGGAACCACACAGTATTCTTTACAATGGCTTATTACACTTAGCACAATATCCTCAAATATCATCTGTGAGAACGAAGAAAAAATGGATGTATGACTTTGACTTTCATGAATATTATTAAAAACCTTAAATGTCTGAATTCTATCAGAAAGGTGGATGTAAGACTTCTCAATGAAACTCCCCTGGTCTCTGCATCACAGCCATTGCATCAGTGAAGTTCACTCTGAGCAAGTATCTTCTTGATCCTTCAACTAAACAATCATTTGTCCAAATTTATTGTCTATTTAAAATGGCTATAAAGGCTTCATTATGTACTACAAAGTATATTTTTATATAATACCTAGTACCAGAAGTGATTTGAGGCAATATGCCTTCTAGTAAATAACTGGAGTGCTAACCTTATTTAAATGCTGCCTTGTTCATTTGAAATAATGTGCTTTTTAAGGCATGGGTCTAATAAAATGGAATGTAACAAAAATAGCTAAATAAGAATACTATGTGGTAAAATGGCTGCTTTACCTCCAATAAGCTCTTACAAAAGAAAACACCTGCTTAGCCTGGCCCATAGCACAGCAAGCATGACTCTAGTCCATTGGAAGTCACCTGACTGACATATCAAAGACAGATACAGAATTTAATTTTGTGCACTGCTGAGTCACAAAGTAGAACGAACTCACAGCCACACCAGTACATTGGGGGGAAGCAAGATATGGGACTGGGAAAGAGTGGGAGGTTCCTTCCTGTCATATGAGGCTGGTCCTATTTTCTGTGAGAATCCCATTTTCACATCACATTAAGTAGCTTCTTTCAAGGTGATAAGCAATTTTTCCTATGATTCCTAACAAATAACCACAGTGATAATTGGTTATGGCTCAGGGCAAATTACAAAATCAAATATAAGAACATAGGTTTACACACCAAAGGGAGTGTAAGATTTTGCTTATTTATAATGGTGATCTTGGCATGGGAGACAGATTTTCATGGTAATAAATAAGGGAGAAACAAATATAAACAGGTACTTTCTTATGTAATAAGAAAGAAATATGTACTTTCTTATGTGTAATAAATACACATTTGAGTGGAACACAGAGTAAAAAAAAAGGCATATGGGTGAGTGAGACTGGGAATAAAGTTGATATGTTACTTGGCACCTACAGAAATCACTGGCATTCCTATACACAAACAATGAAAAATCAGAAAAGGAAATCAAAGAGGCCATCCCCTTCACCATTGCAACCAAAAGAATCAAATATCTAGGAATAAACCTACCCAAAGAAACAAAAGAACTGTACACAGAAAATTACAAGACACTCATGAGAGACATTAAAGAAGAGTTAAACAGATGGAGAAATATTCCGTGTTCCTGGGTCGGGAGAATCAATATTGTGAAAATGACCATACAACCAAATGTCATCTATAGATTCAATGCGATCCCTATCAAACTTCCAATAACATTCTTCACAGAACTAGACCAACGAATAACACAGTTCATATGGAAATACAAAAGACCTCGAATAGCCAAAGCAATCCTCAGGAAGAAGAATGGAGCTGGGGGGATCAGCCTCCCCAACTTCAGACTCTACTACAAAGCAACAGTCATCAAGACAGTATGGTACTGGCACAAAAACAGAAATATCGACCAATGGAACAAGATTGAGAACCCAGAGATAAAGCCACGCACCTATGGGTACCTTATTTTTGACAAAGGAGGCGAAACTATAAAATGGGACAAAGACAGCCTCTTCAACAAGTGGTGCTGGGAAAATTGGACAGCTACATGCAGGAAAATGAAGTTGGAACATACTCTGACACCATACACAAAGATCAACTCAAAATGGATTAAAGACTTAAATGTAAGGCCAGAAACCATCAAACTCTTAGAGGAGAATATAGGCAAAACCCTCAAGGACATCAATCAAAGCAAGATCTTCTCTGACCCACCTACTAGAATCGTGGAACTAAAAAGACAAACGAACATGTGGGACCTAATGAAACTTAAAAGCTTTTGTACAGCTAAAGAAATTACAAAAAAGCTGAACAGACAGCCCACAGAGTGGGAGAAAATCATAGCAAATGAAACAACAGACAAAGAATTAATCTCCAAAATCTACAAGCAACTCAGACAACTCAGCACTGGAAAAACGAACAACCCAATCAAAAAATGGGAAAAGGACCTAAACAGACACCTCTCCAACGATGACATACAGATGGCCCAAAAACACATGAAACGATGCTGAACTTCACTAATAATTAGAGAAATGCAAATCAAAACTACAATGAGATATCACCTCACACCCGTCAGAATGGCCATCATCCACAAATCGACAGACAATAAATGCTGGAGAGGCTGCGGAGAAAAGGGAACACTCCTGCATTGCTGGTGGGAGTGTAAATTGATACAGCCTCTATGGAAGACAGTCTGGAAATTTCTTTAAAAACTAAAAATAGAAGCACCATATGACCCAGCAATCCCACTCTTAGGCTTATACCCTGACGAAATCAAAACTGAAAGAAGCACCTGTACCCCAATGTTCATTGCAGCTCTCTATACAATAGCTAGAACATGGAAGGAACCTAGATGCCCATCGACGAACGAATGGATCCAAAAGCTCTGGTACATATATACAATGGAATACTACACGGCTGTAAAGAGAAATGCAGAAGAATCAACCCTAATGAGGTGGCTGGATCTAGAACGTATCATCAAAAGTGAAGTCAGTCAGAAAGAGAAGGACAAATACAGTATATTAACACATATATATGGAATCTAGTAGGATGGTGATGATGGCACATGCAGTGAAGCGACAGAAAGACAGACATGGACAGTGGACATATGGACATTGTGGGGAAGGAACAGTGGGTGAGAGTCGTAAAGAAAGTAGCATGAAGGCCTGTACTATCATAAGTGAAGAAAATAGCTCTAGTCATTGCTCTGTGAGAAAAGGGGATCCTTCAGGGGTGCTGTGTGATGGTCGGGAGGGGAGGGAAGGGGGGGATATACATGTGACTAATCTGAGAACATGCATGTCTGTGAACAACAAAACTCTGTAAAAGTTAAAAGTAAAATAAAGGTTTAAAAATAAATAAATAAAACCAATGATATTAAATACTGAATTGTCAGGTTCTTAGAAGCACTAGTAAGTTTGGTGAAGAAATGGTTCTTACTCCCAGGATATTTTTTTATGCCATAAGAAGTTTCTTAGTCCATAAAAAAGTCTGCATAGAGACTTCAATATGACAAGTTGAGTGGTTTATGGTTGTTTTTTGATGATGTGATGACATCTACCAGAATAAACAGCTATAGCCCCAGTTGGGTTATTCTCAACAGACATTTGGAAGGAAAATTCTAACAGGCAGAAGTTGGAGTGGTACATCTCTTTTTTTCCGTTTGTTTGCTTTGCTATTTTTATTCTGTCTCTGAGGAATGTTTAGCGTGAATCACAGATCTCTACTCCTACCACAGACTATTGGCTCACACATATGGATGCTCACAGACTTGAATAAAAGATTGACGATAAATAGGGGAAGCAAAAACTATGCAGATGAATTTCCCAGGATGGATGTTTAGTTTGTTCCATGTGAACTCTCAGCAACGAACAGAAGGCTGTCAAGAATCAGGCAGATCTGGTAACCCAATTTGTGGATGTCCATCAGATTGTATTTGAGTAATCTCATCACTCAGTGGGCTTACAATATTTTAAAAAATATTTATTTATTTATTTTGGGCTATTCTGGGTTTTCACTGCTGCTGCAGGCTCTTATAGTTGCTGGGAGTAGGGGCTACTCTAGTTGAGGTGAGCAGGCTTCTTGTTGTTGTGACTTTTCTTGTTGTGGAGCTCAGGCTCTAGGGCGCACAGGCTTCAGTAGTTGTGGTACATGGGCTTAATAGTTGCGGCTCCAAGGCTCTGGAGCACAGGTTCAATAGTTGTGGCTCACAGGTTTTGTTGCTCCTCAGCATGTAGGATCTTCCTGGATCAGGGATCGAACCCATATCTCCTGCATTGGCAGGCAAACTCTTTACCACTGAGCTACCACGGAAGCCCTGGGCTTACGATTTAAAAAATGATATTAGAAATAAATATCATACCTTGGTTCAACAATGTGAGCTTTCTTTCAACCATTATGATCTGATTAATGCCAGTACTTAGCAATTGACAGGACAGAAAGATATTGAGCACTAATATGGCACTACCATAGGACACAGACTGGTAAGAAGAAAGAGCCTAAAAATTGTGTATGTGCCAACACAACATTGTAAAGCAATTATGCTCCAATTAAAACCAAAAAAATCAGTTTACCAAAAAGATCAGAATTGATCATATATAAAAACCATCCTTTGTCAGTGACTAAAGTAAACATAATAAAATGAGCTATAAATAAAATTCGTATGTGTATAAATTCTGATGAAGGTAAAAAACCTTGAACCTTTTAATTCTATCACGTCTTTGGCAGTAGAATCAATTCTTTCTCCCTGGTCTGAGGTTTGCTCTTGCCGGAAGAAAGGCGAATAGCCTCCTCCAAGGCAGTGTTTCAGGCAGGAGACTGATTCAATTCATCCACCCACCATGCAAGTCCAGGGGATTCAGATACAAAGTATGACTCAGCAAGACTTAGCACCCTCATCAAAGGTATTGCAAAATTTAGCCAATACCATAGACAAATTATGGGGAATGTGTATGGAATGACTTATTGATGTGTTGGATTGAGGAGAAAAAAATAGTCTTGTTGTTTTTGCTCAATCACTAAGGTATGTCTGACATTTTGTGATGCCATGGACTGCAGTCTGTCAAGATTCTCTCTGTCATTAACCATTTCCCAGAGCTTCTCAAACACATGTCCCTGGAGCTGGTGGTGCCATTCAACCATCCCATTCTCTGTCACCCCCTTCTCTTGCTTTCAGTCTTTCTCAGCATCAGGGTCTTTTCCATGAGCTGGTTCTTCACATCAAATTATGGAGCTTCAGCTTCAGCATTAGTCCTTCCAATGAATATTCAGGGTTTATTTCCTTTAAGTTTGATTGGTTTGATCTCCTTGCTGTCCAAGGGAGTCTCAAGAATCTGCTCCAGTACCACAATTCAAAAGCATCAATTCTTTGGCACTCAGCCTTCTTTATGGTTCAACTCTTACATATGTATAAGACTACTAGCAAAAGCATAGCTTTGACTATACAGACCATTGTCAGAAAAGTGATGTCTATGCTTATGTATGGGAGTGAATTCTTGGTGTGTTGGATCAAGGTAAAAAGATATAATCTTGGTTTAACCTAAATTTGTTGACACCATGTACTAACAGAAATTCTGTATTCTATTACATTCAATCTGAATAGAAATGCCTGAATCACTTTGACTAGATGACTGAATCCTAGAATGGAGAGTAGTCTATACCAAATAAAGATGATATGATAGAGCTTCCTTGTTACAGTGCAGAAGGTGTCCAAAGGTTTAGGTAGGTAGGGAGGCTAGAGTGTGTACTGTAACAACAGTTCACATATCACTTAAATATATATTTCCCTTTCTTGTGATAGTATTTCTCCAGTGTCTCTGACCATGGATTTAATTCTTTATCATATTAACTAGCACTAAGTGATTCTGATTGAGACATGCTTCTGATTTTTAAAATGGTCATTTTACATCATCATTCAGACAATGATCTTAAGCTCATAGAATTCATTAGTACATCCACAAAAATGCAGGTGACAGGGACTACTAAGCATATCTTACAAAAGATGAGAGACTGAGAGACAGGGAACCATACTCACAGGATACACTGTATTTATATCAAACTCCTATTGATTTGGAAAACCAGTTCTAGTTCCACCATCTAAAAGCATATTGAAATTTAAAAGCCTTTGTTCATAACCCAAGTTCTGTTAACTTTTGATTTGTTACTCTATTTTATGTAGTACATTGATCATATTTAAATCTTACTCTGTAGTATGAAAGTACTTCTACCTACTTTAAGACGAAATTCAGCTCATATAAATAACTTACAAAGGAACAAAATAATGTTTAGAGTAGTTCTATTATACACCATAGTCACAGTAGATGATCAGAGGCTTTTTTGCTTTAATAAAAATATTACATTTTTAGTCACCATTCTCCAACTTTTAAAAAAATTTTGGCCTCTTTTATTGGTTTTCCATTTATTTTCATCCATCTTACTTTTTTGACCTGTGTGGGCCTCCCATAGCAGTGGCCTCTCTCATTGCAGAGCACAGGTTCTGGGTGCATGTGCTCCAGAGCACTGGCTCGGAATTGGACACACCGGTCCAGCAGCTCCATGGCATGTTGAATCTTCCTGGACCAGGGATTGAACCGGTGCCCCTTGAACTGCAAGGTGGACTCTTTACCCACTGGACCACCAGGGGATTCCATTTCAAACTTTTTAATTCTGTCAGGTAGAGTCGCATGACTAATGACAAAAAGTGATTAGGAGTCGATAATTTATTCTTAAAGAGGTAATGAAAGGAAAATACATTTTAAATTAAAAACTATTCTGCTCCTTACTCAGATAGAATAATAATTTTACCATGACTATGAATATATCACTTTCCTTTAGATAATCATGAATGGAATAAAGAAGAGATTTTCCCTGTAGCAAGTTTTTCTCTAAAATATCTGAGCTTAGTTATTTTGGAAAACAAATACTCAGAAGAAATATATCCAACTAGATGACCTACAGACCTCTTCTACTATGGAAATTCCTATAACTCTTTACTGTATTATAAATTTTATTATTTTCATTCTTTGATGTCTGAAGAGACACTAAACTGTTATAGCCTCTGTTAAAACATAAAGGTAAATAGGTCAAAACAGCAAACAGATTTGTGCTACACAAAGCTGGTTATATAGTAACGATAATTTCTTTCCCTCATCAGAATAACTTATTTTGTTGCCACATTTAAAGGGAACCTGGTATTTTCACTTCACAGAAAAATGCCCATAAAAAAAAAAAAAAAAGCCATCAGTATTCACTGATTCAGTAAGTTCCTCAAAGTAACGTAACTGGATTTCTTTGTAGGTCCTCTTCACTTCTTTTATGTTGCCTGGTCCATAATAAATGACTGACAACTATTTCCCAAAAGTTTATGATAGATATAATTTGCAAAATGCGTTTCTTCTCTCCATATTTGTGACTGCATAAATAAAATTAACAATTGATTAATATCATTAATTTTTACTAGATTCAAACAAGAGTTTCCAGCATGCAATAAACACTGAATAGTCCACCAATTAAATCAACTCTTACAATTCACATAGCTACACCACTTGACCATATTGTCCCAATACTGAAGTAAAAGTTTTCATTAACTTTTCTAATTAATCTTCTAAAATTTTTACATGAACAGCACCCTTCTCTAAATTCGGCAGACTATTAAAGCTCACCAAAAGACATGCTAGAATCAAAACTGCAAACCTTTACTCCCCCGAATGAGTGATTACATCTTTCAAATCAGCTAAGAAAATAAAATTAAGGCTATATCTTAAAATACAGGAGCTCACTTATGAAATGGAATTTCAACGATATAAAAACTAATGGGGGGCTTCCCCTGGTGGTCCAGTGGGTAAGAACACTGCCTTACAGTGCAAGGGGAGCCGGTTCAATCCCTGGACTGGGAAGATCCCACGTGCCGTGGAGGGCCTGGACCGATGTGTTCAATTACCGAGCCAGAGCTCTGGAGCGCATGTGCCCAGAGACGGTGCTCTGCGACAACAGAGGCCACCGCGATGGGAGGCCCACAGGAGCCAAAGAACAAAGATGGATGAAAATAGAGAAATGAAAGACCAACGGAAGTGGCCCGCCCACTCCCCAACCCGACCCCCGCCCAAAATAAATAAATAAATAAATCTTTAAAAAAAAAAAAAATACTGGGATCTGCAATGACTCCCCTGTCATTTTTTAGACATGCCTTAATAACATGGAAATATTAAGGTAGAAATGCATTAGGGTATAAATAGGAAGCAATTTCATTTTAAGAGGGATAGTAAAAATAGAAAGGAATGTTAGCAGTAGTGTAATGCTATGCAGAATAGCTTTCATTTATATGATATGATTTGGTTGTACCTATCATTTTGTTATATATTACAGTAGATAGTTAAGGCATTTATAATTATCAGTGAAATTTTAAAGTAAGGAATGAAAATTAGTTGTTTGATAGGAAATAATAAAATATGGCATTAGAGTTTTCTGTAAAATAATTCAATAGGAAGTTTTGGGGTCGGCCATAATTTATCTTAATTATAAGCTAAACACAATTATTTTAGTATATTATTAATATACTTCACAAAGAAAATAAGAGAAATCTTGATAAATTATATAAATAATAAGCAGTATGGTGACATTTTGTGTTTTTCTTTTAACATTTCAGAAAGCTAGAGACACTGTGCACTGTACTTGTAGCAGCTTAGCAGATACTCTTAGATAATAAATCTATTTTAATATAGGATATTCAAATGATTAAACACGTGTGTCTTCTAAAATCTGATAATAATGCAGAACAAATTAGGCAAATACATTTATTTTATCAGAAAACATTTGGGCGGTGTATTTGTTAAATTATGTATAAAAATCAAGTAATACTCTTATGCTTTAATTTTCATAAAAATACATTTTATAAATTTTATTAAAAAATAATTTAAACTTTTAAATTGCTGGTTTACAATTAAGTTTCAGTTTATAGTAGATGTGTCTCAGAGATGCCATTTGATTGGTCATGATTTCCCAAATGAAAAAACAAAAAGAGGGACAGTGATAGAGGGTTAACATATGCCTTAAGACTCTGCTTTGTACATTCTCTTAACCTTTAAAAAAAAAATGAATTCAATAAGAAGTTTTTAAATATATGGTGTTTTGTCTAACAAGAAGTAAAAAGAAATCCATTTGTACTGGGATATTTGGCAATTGAACAATTAGTTTAAATCTAACACATCTATATTTATACTAAGAAAAATATACATCCGGTCTTACAAAAAGATTTCTACATTTTCTTTCTTTCATATAGAGAGCATGTTCTGAGGGCTAAATCCCTGGAAAACAGTTGCATCCTGTCTGCTTCTGTAAACTGACTGTAATGATCTACGTCTTTTCTTTCCTCCTCACATGTACCTAAAACCCATAGTCTCTCTCCCAATGCACATTTTCTCATATCAATCCACTCAGTAATCTCCAAATACCAGATCTGGCTATATATTATATATATGTGTGTGTGTGTGTGTATGTACATATGTGCTCAGTTGTGTCCAACTCTTTGCAGCCTCATGGATTGTAGCCCACCAGGCTCCTCTGTCCATGGGATTTCCCAGCAAGAATCCTTGAGTGGTTTGCCATTTCCTCCTCCAGAGGATCTTCCTGACCCAGAGATCAAACCTGTTTCCTGTATTTTCTTCATTAGAAAGCAAGTTTGCTACCAGTTGGACCATCAGGGAAGTCCCATCATAGCTATATATAACACACATATATTATGTGCAAAAAATGTGAATTTCTGTACATAATATTTAATACAATATTTTTCCACTCAGAGTATTTTTCCTATTGCTGCCTAGAAAAATATCGAATTCTTTAAAGCTCAGCCTTTTCTGGGAGGCTTCTCTTCACTTCTTTCTCAACGTTAAGTACCTCTTCTCCTAATCTCTACTCTTATAACTCCCAGTAGGTCTTTGGTGCAGGTTTCAAACCAAGACTAAGGGAAGCTTAAAAGCAGAAGTTTTATCATTATGTCCATAACACCTAGACAGGCCACTGATTATTTTTCTAAATACATAATAAATTCATAGAATAAATAGGTTATAAAATGCTAAATACTAAAATACTCTCGAAATCAGCATTTTATTGTTCTAGTCATAACAAAGAAGGAATATTAAAACTGTTTAAAAAGAAGCTATATATAGCTAGAGTAACATTGATAAATGTCAGGAAAATGCCAGTGATAAATATTTTACTATCACTGGGTTACTCATTATTAGCAATTTTTATATAATTGATACCCATATTCATATAGTCAATTCTGTCTTGAAAAATTGTTATCTTCCCCCAGCTACCCAGAATCTGAACTCCTTTATGGAAATGTGACTTATATTTGTCTAAAAATATTCATTGGGATTAAGGAATAAAAGTAATACTGGGCAATATCTTTTGTGGAAAACATTGTTCATACTTTTGTCAGTCATGTCAAAGAATAACAACCAGATATTAGGTAAGTGTTCAGCTGAATGTAGCTCCATCCCAAAGACATCAATTAGATATAGTTTATCTCTGTAAGCAAAGGCAAATATAACATTTTGAAGGGAGAATTCAGTCTGTGGAAAAGGAAGCATTATAATTTGTTTGGGGAAGATCCTTTTGGCAGAAAGAGGTCAAGGAAGGCAGTTTGCTCTTCAGCAAGGGAGCAGATTTGTCAGGGGAAGTAGCCTGAGTGTTTTGCTGGTTTCCCAGTATGGTTTCAAGCTGGCAGAACTGACACTAGCTCTTGCTCTCTTTGGAGGCAAGTATACTACCGTCTTCCTGATAGTGTCCCCCAAGACAAATCATTTTCTTCACACCGCATGATCAGAAGATATGTTCCAGTCAGACAACTCAGAGATAGAGGAGTATCTTCATCCAGACAGTACCTACTGAAAATTACATGCTATTTTTCTTTTAATGGTACATAATAAAATCACTAATTCACCATCAGAACTATAATCCCAATATTTAATACCATAGTCTATAAACTTATGAAAACAAGGTCCCTGCTGACCTTATTATCTTTTAATTTAAATACAAAATTAGACGGCTCCAATTCAAGATGGTGATCTGAGAATACCCTGTACTCACCTTTCCTCACCAATGCCTTGAATCTGTAACTCGATATACAACAATTTCCTCTAAAATAAAACCTCACCATCTCTCTTCCTCCCACCCCCTCCCAAAAACCTCATAAAGGCTGGCTGAGTGGCAACTACACAATTAGCCAAATGAGAAGAAAACCACATTTGAAGTGGCCATGACAAACTAGTGCCATCTTGCCATCAACCCCACACTTGGTACAGCATCTCACAGTAAGAGGGAACTTAGAACCCAGAGCTTGTCCCTGAGGAGTGAAGGGTTTAAAGTCCACATCAAGCACCTCAACTTTAAAGAATATACCCTTCAGAGATAAACTCCCCAAATAGGTTACTTTGAAACCCAAATGGGGCTCACATCCTGAAAGCCACAGACTGTAGCAACCTGAGAAAATGGTCTTAGAGGGCTCAGACTTGCCTATCCTAGGCCCCAGTTGAAAGACAGTTGATTGCCTCCAGACCTAAGGTGACGGAGTCTCGTGTGCTTATATTAAAGTGATGTTCCTGAGGGGAAAGTATCTAATTTAACACACACATCTGGAAACCTGCTGGAACAATCTGCAGGGATAAAGACTTACCTGGTGTGATTTTTGCACTCTCCCTATGCTATGCTATAGAACACCCCGATCTCCCAGGAGACAGGCTTTCACATGAATTCAGTGTCCTATTTCTTATTCCTGCCTCCCAGAGGACTCCTTATGGTTGCCTGCCTCTGGAATCCAGGAGAGCATGCATTCCTGGTCCAGTTCCATGAAACTGTAATAATGGATGTCACCCAGAAAGGAACTCATATTCTTGCCTGGTATTCCGATTTTTTTGTGACTGCTGTTAGGGGACACCACTATATCGTCTATTTCTCATGCTTAGTGGTTCCTACAGGACTATAACTAGTGGAAAAACGATTCTTCAATAGCTACCACCCAAAGGACACAGTAAAAGACAACAGACCCGGGAGTTTTATTTTTTTTTCCTATGAAGAAGTTCTATTAGGTGATCAACCTGACTATAGCCTAGGGAAGACTTTTTCTTTTCTTTTCTTTTTTTTTTTTTAATTCTTTATTTTAAAGGTTTTACAGAGTTTTGTTGTTCACAGACATGTATGTTCCCAGATCAGTCATATGCATATCCCTGGTCCCCATTCCCCCATGCCATTGTAAGCACTCCTATTTCGTTAGCACAATGACAATAGCTATCTTTTCCACACATGACAGTATAGGTTTCCAGGTTACTCCCTCCATGTCTCCCCCTCCCTATTTCTTCCCCACAATGTCCATATGTCTATGCTCTGTCTTTTTTTCCATGAGTTCCCTGTGTGTGTTATCAAGACCATCCTACTAGATTCCATATATGTGTGTTAGTATACTGTATTTGTCTTTCTCTTTTGACTTACTTCACTTTTTAAGATAGGTTCTAGAGCCAGCCACTTCATTAGGACTGAGTCTTCTGCATTTCTTTTAACAGCTGAGTAGTATTCCATTGTATATATGTACCAGGCTGCTTTCAGTTCCGCTATTTTAGTAGGTCAGTCAGAGAAGATCTTGCTTTGATTGATGTCCTTGAGGGTTTTGCCTATATTCTCCTCTAAGAGTTTGATGGTTTCTGGTCTTCCATTTAGGTCTTTAATCCATTTTGAGTTGATCTTTGTGTATGGTGTCAGGGAATGTTTCAACTTCATTTTTTTGCATGTAGCTGTCCAATGTTCCCAGCACCGCTTGTTGAAGAGGCTGTCTTTGTCCTAGGTAAGACTTCTAATTAAACATGCATCTAGGGGCTGACTGAAATCCTTTCCAGAGTCCTCAGAGTGTGGGAACTATCTGCATGCTCATGCATCTTCCAGAGCATCAGCAGTGACTGTAGAGGAGTTCTCACATGCATCTAGTATCCTGGTTTTTATTTCTGGCACCCTGGTTTTTGCACCTTTTTCCCAGAGGACACCCCTTTATTATTTGTTTCTGGTTGCGGGAGGATTTTTCATTACTGGGTCTCACAGGATTGTGGCAATCATGGAGACATTTCTTGGCAGTCTACTACTTCCCAGGTGGCCTTAGTGGTAAAGTACCCACCTGCCATTGCAGGTAGACTTACTGGGTTAAGATCCCTTGGAGGAAGGCACAGGAACCCACTGCAGTATTCTTACCTAGAGCATCCTATGTTCAGAGGAAACTGGTGGTCTACAGTCCATGGGGTCACACAAAGTCAGACATGATTGAAGTGACTTAGCATGCATGTGTATGGGCACACACACACACACCCCTCCAAGGCACTTCACAGACTGTGGAACTGAGGCATTCTCTCCAATTTTTCTGTGAAAAAAGCTTCTTTGCATGCCCTAGAACTGTGGCCTGGGAGACAGGCTTCAGGTCTAGCACGCATTTTTCATGGCCTATGGAGATGCTCTCAAGGAACAGAGGCTTTGGATGGCATCTAAGCATTTTCCCTCTGCTTTGCTCCAGCTCAGCAGTAACAATCAGAAAAGAGCATATGCACTCACATGGAGCACTGATCTCTGTGACTTCCACAGATGACCACCTCCAGATTGCCTGGCTCCGTGGACAGTATACCTTATGCTTACAGTTCTATATGTTGTATATACTTTAAAAGTTAATACTCAAGAGGCTGGCTTCTAGTCGGTTTTATTAACCTTATGTTTTCAGAGAAGATCTTGCTTTGATTGATGTCCTTGAGGGTTTTGCCTATATTCTCCTCTAAGAGTTTGATGGTTTCTGCCCATTTTTTATTTGAGTTGATCTTTGTGTATGGTGTCAGGGAATGTTTCAACTTCATTTTTTTGCATGTAGCTGTCCAATGTTCCCAGCACCGCTTGTTGAAGAGGCTGTCTTTGTCCTAGGTAAGACTTCTAATTAAACATGCATCTAGGGGCTGACTGAAATCCTTTCCAGAGTCCTCAGAGTGTGGGAACTATCTGCATGCTCATGCATCTTCCAGAGCATCAGCAGTGACTGTAGAGGAGTTCTCACATGCATCTAGTATCCTGGTTTTTATTTCTGGCACCCTGGTTTTTGCACCTTTTTCCCAGAGGACACCCCTTTATTATTTGTTTCTGGTTGCGGGAGGATTTTTCATTACTGGGTCTCACAGGATTGTGGCAATCATGGAGACATTTCTTGGCAGTCTACTACTTCCCAGGTGGCCTTAGTGGTAAAGTACCCACCTGCCATTGCAGGTAGACTTACTGGGTTAAGATCCCTTGGAGGAAGGCACAGGAACCCACTGCAGTATTCTTACCTAGAGCATCCTATGTTCAGAGGAAACTGGTGGTCTACAGTCCATGGGGTCACACAAAGTCAGACATGATTGAAGTGACTTAGCATGCATGTGTATGGGCACACACACACACACCCCTCCAAGGCACTTCACAGACTGTGGAACTGAGGCATTCTCTCCAATTTTTCTGTGAAAAAAGCTTCTTTGCATGCCCTAGAACTGTGGCCTGGGAGACAGGCTTCAGGTCTAGCACGCATTTTTCATGGCCTATGGAGATGCTCTCAAGGAACAGAGGCTTTGGATGGCATCTAAGCATTTTCCCTCTGCTTTGCTCCAGCTCAGCAGTAACAATCAGAAAAGAGCATATGCACTCACATGGAGCACTGATCTCTGTGACTTCCACAGATGACCACCTCCAGATTGCCTGGCTCCGGTGGACAGTATACCTTATGCTTACAGTTCTATATGTTGTATATACTTTAAAAAGTTAATACTCAAGAGGCTGGCTTCTAGTCGGTCTAAATCTATGTTAGGAGATTCCCCAGTATAAGACACTGACAAGACTAACCACATCCTTAAATACTGGTACTAGTGAAAATTTAATAACCTTTTTGGACGAACTCAAAGTTAAGCCAGAGTTTAATGACAAGGTTCATGTCCTACCCAAGGCCAGTCCTTCAAGACTTGGAAAGGTGGTTGTTTCATTGATGAGATAGAAACCAACACAGAGAGTTAGACAAAATGAAGAAGCAGAGGACCATGTACCAAATGAAAAAAGAAGAGAAAACTTCAGAAAAAAACTTAACAAAACAGAGATAAGTAACTTACCCAATAATGAGTTAAAAGTAATGCCTACAGTGATATTAAACAAATCTGTGGAGAATAGATTAACACAGTGGGAAACTCAGCAAAGAGATGGAAAATATAAGAAAGTACCCAAGAAAAGTCACAGAAGTAAGAAATACAATAACAGAACAGAAAAATACACTTACAGTTTTAACAGCAAAACTAAGAAGTAGAAAGGATTAGTCAATCAAAGACAAGGCAGTGGAACTCAAAAAGAGCATCTAAAAGAGAAAAAAAGAATGAAAAAAGTGAAGTGACTTTTAGCTTAAGGGATTTATGTACAACATCAAATGTACCAACATTTTTCTCACAGGATTTCCAAAAGGAGAAGAAAGAAAGTGTAAAAATCTTACTTGAAAAAAAAACGGCTGCAAACTTTTCTGACTTGGGAAAGAAAAACTTCCAGATTGAGGAATTCCAGAGTTCCAAAGAAGAGGAACCCAAAGAAGCCCACACCAAGACACAATGTAGTTAAAATGTCAAGAGTTAAAGGTAAAGAGATGATATTAAAAGCAGCAAGAGGAAGACAGTTGCATATACAGGAGCCCTATAAGACCACAAGCAGACTTTCATTGAAAAACTACAGGCTAGTAAGGAAAAGTATCATATATTCAAATTGCTGAAAGGGAAAAAATCAACAAAGAATATTCTACTTGCTTTTATTATTTATTATTCAGAAGTAGAGAGAGATTATTCCGGAGGAGGAAATACTAAAGGAGTTCATCGCCAATAAACTAGCTTTATAAGAAATATTAAAGGAACATTTTTTTTTAACTGAAAAGAAAGGGTGCTAATGAGTAACCAGTAAATCTCAAAGGAATGATAATTACACAGAAAAGATATGGGTTTAATCATTTGTAAAGTTAGGACAAAAGATAAACATAGTAAAAATAGCTGTGATTGCAATAATTAGTTAAAGGACATGAAAAATAAAAATGATAAAATGTGACATCGAAAACATAGTATTTGGGGGAAGAGCAACAATAATGAAGAAGCAGAGGACCATGTACCAAATGAAAAAAGAAGAGAAAACTTCAGAAAAAAACTTAACAAAACAGAGATAAGTAACTTACCCAATAATGAGTTAAAAGTAATGCCTACAGTGATATTAAACAAATCTGTGGAGAATAGATTAACACAGTGGGAAACTCAGCAAAGAGATGGAAAATATAAGAAAGTACCCAAGAAAAGTCACAGAAGTAAGAAATACAATAACAGAACAGAAAAATACACTTACAGTTTTAACAGCAAAACTAAGAAGTAGAAAGGATTAGTCAATCAAAGACAAGGCAGTGGAACTCAAAAAGAGCATCTAAAAGAGAAAAAAAGAATGAAAAAAGTGAAGTGACTTTTAGCTTAAGGGATTTATGTACAACATCAAATGTACCAACATTTTTCTCACAGGATTTCCAAAAGGAGAAGAAAGAAAGTGTAAAAATCTTACTTGAAAAAAAACGGCTGCAAACTTTTCTGACTTGGGAAAGAAAAACTTCCAGATTGAGGAATTCCAGAGTTCCAAAGAAGAGGAACCCAAAGAAGCCCACACCAAGACACAATGTAGTTAAAATGTCAAGAGTTAAAGGTAAAGAGATGATATTAAAAGCAGCAAGAGGAAGACAGTTGCATATACAGGAGCCCTATAAGACCACAAGCAGACTTTCATTGAAAAACTACAGGCTAGTAAGGAAAAGTATCATATATTCAAATTGCTGAAAGGGAAAAAATCAACAAAGAATATTCTACTTGCTTTTATTATTTATTATTCAGAAGTAGAGAGAGATTATTCCGGAGGAGGAAATACTAAAGGAGTTCATCGCCAATAAACTAGCTTTATAAGAAATATTAAAGGAACATTTTTTTTTAACTGAAAAGAAAGGGTGCTAATGAGTAACCAGTAAATCTCAAAGGAATGATAATTACACAGAAAAGATATGGGTTTAATCATTTGTAAAGTTAGGACAAAAGATAAACATAGTAAAAATAGCTGTGATTGCAATAATTAGTTAAAGGACATGAAAAATAAAAATGATAAAATGTGACATCGAAAACATAGTATTTGGGGGAAGAGCAACAATAATGAGCTGTAACAGGACCAAACTTAAGTTACTACCAACTTAAAAATAGACAGTTATAAATATTACTTGTTATATGTAAGCCACCTCCTACACACAAAACAAAAACTTAGAGTAAACACACAAAAGATAAAGAGAAAGAGATGTAAGCATACCACTAAACAGAGTTATCAAAAAACAGAGCAAAAGATCAAGAGAAGAAAAAAGGGACAGAGAAGAACTATAAAATTGAATACCTATCAATAATCACTTTAAATGCTAATGGACTTGATTCTTCAATCAAAAGAAACAGAAGAGCTGCAAGGATTCTATAAAGAACAATAATCTAGATCTATCTAAATGCTGCCTATGAAAGAGACACTTCAGAGCTAAGGGCACACAGACTGAACAGGAAGTAATTGAACTTTTAAAATCCATGAAAGTGGAAGCTAAAAAATTTGGAGTGGCTATATTAACATAGGACAAAATAGACTTTTAAAAAAAGATTGTAATAAGAGTAAAGAAAGAGTGTTACATAACAAAGGAGTCAATTCAATAAGAAGATATAACATCTATAAATATATATGTAATAAACATAGGACCATCTAAATGCACAAAGCAAATACTAACAGGCCTAATGGGAGAAACAGACACTAACAAAATAGTAGCAGGGAATTTCAGTACCCTATTTCCATCAATGAATTAAATTAGTGGGATTTTACTACCCCCATTTACATCCATACAGAAAATCCATATGGAAACACTGACATTAAACAAGACATTAAACCAGATAGACTTAGCAGATATTTATAGAATATTCCATCCAATAACAACAGAATATATGTTCTTCTCAAGAATACACAAGAAATTGTCCAAGATAGAACATACACCTGACCACAAAACAAATCTTAAATTTAAGAGAACTGAAATCATATCAAGCATTTTTTCAAATCACAGTTGTATGAAACTAGATATTAATTACTCAAAGAAAACTGAAAGGTCACAAACATGTGGAGATTGAAGTACATACAACTGAACAACCAATAAGTCAAAGAAGAAATCAAAGAAGAAAAGAAAAAATTCCTTGGGACAAATGCAAATGGACATTTAACAATCAAAATTATGGTGTGCCGCAAAAATAATTTTAAGAAAAAGTTCACAATGATAAACAGCTACCTTAAGGAAGAAGAAAACTCTCAAATAGAGAATATAATTTTACAACTAGAGGAAATAGAAAAATAAGAATAAAATACAAAGTTTGTAGAAGGAACTTATAAAAAATTATACCCACTAAAATGAAAGAGACTAAAAAGACAATAGAAATCAAGGGAATTAAGAGTAGTTTCTCTGAAAAGATAAACAAAAGTAACATACCTTTAGATAGATTCACCAAGGGAAAAAAGGGGAACTGAAATCAACTAAAAATGGAGGAAAGAGCACAGCTGATACCACAGAAATAAAAAGAACTATAAGACTACTCTGAGCAATGATATGCCATCAAGTCGGACAACTGAGAAGAAATAAATTCTTAGAAACATACAACAAATAGATACAACCTGCCAAGGCTGACTTAAGAAACGGCAAATCTGAACAGACCAATTACTAGTAAAGAGTTTAAAGGAGTAATCAAAAACCTCCAGCAGGGGGTTTCCCCGGTGGTTCAATGAGTAAAGAGTCTGCCTTGCAGTACAAGAAGCACCAGTTCCATCCCTGGCTAGGGAGGATTCCGTGTGACCCAGAGCGACTGGACCAGTGTGTCCAATTGCAAGTCAGCACCCTAGAATGCATGTGCCCAGAGTCAGTGCTCTGCCAGGGGAGAGGCCACTGCAATGGGAGGCCCACACAAGGCCAAAGAGTAGAGAAGGATGAAAATAAATAAATAAATAGAAACAATAAAAGAGGCCAAAAATTTTTTTAAAAGCCTCCAGCAAACAAGTCCAGGACCATACTGCTGCAGTGGTGGTTTCTACCAAACATTCAAAGAAGAATTCTTGCTAAACTCTTTTCAAAAAATAGAAAAAAAGAGGGAACTCTTCTAAACTCGTTTTATGCAACCAGCACACTCTGATAACAAAACCAGAGTAAGATTCCACAAAAAAAGAGAAAGTTACAGGCCAGTATTCCTGATGAACACAGATGTAAACATCCTTAAGAAAACATTAATAAATCAAATTCAATAACACATTAAAATAATTACATATCATGATCAAGTGAGGTTTATTCCAGTCATGAAAGAATGGTTTAACATCCATAAGTCAGCCAATGTGATGAACAATATTAACAGGATAGAAAATAAAAAACATAGGATCAATTCAATAGAGTCAGAGAAAGCCTTTGACAAAATTCAACATCTACTGATAATTAAAAACTCTCAGTACAGTGGGTATAGGAGAACATACTTTAATACAATAAATAGGACAACCTATAATTAATGATCATACTTAACTAAGAGTTTCTCATATATGATCAGAAATAACACAAGATGCCCAGTATCACCATTTTATTCACTATTAGTACTGGAAGTCTTAGTGTCACCAGATATGCAAAAGAGATAAAAGTAAGCAAATTATAGAAGTAAAACATTCACTGTTTGTAGATGTCATGATACTATCTATAGAAAACCATAAAGATTTCACTAAAAAGTATAAAGGCTAATAAATGAATTCTGTAAAATCACATGATTTAAAATCAATAGAAATTGACTGCATTTCTATTAACCTAATGAGTGACTTTCTGAAAGAGAAAATAAGAAAGTAATCTATTAACAATTGCATTAAAAAATAATAAAATTAATAAATTAATTAAGGAATTAACCACAATGGAAACAACTTACACCCACTAAACTATTAGAATTCAATATTACCCAAAACAATACAGAGATTGAAAAACTGAACAGTGCCAGGGGGAGAGGCCACTGCAATGGGAGGCCCACACAAGGCCAAAGAGTAGAGAAGGATGAAAATAAATAAATAAATAGAAACAATAAAGGGGCCCAAAAAATTTTTTTAAAAGCCTCCAGCAAACAAGTCCAGGACCATACTGCTGCAGTGGTGGTTTCTACCAAACATTCAAAGAAGAATTCTTGCTAAACTCTTTTCAAAAAATAGAAAAAAAGAGGGAACTCTTCTAAACTCGTTTTATGCAACCAGCACACTCTGATAACAAAACCAGAGTAAGATTCCACAAAAAAAGAGAAAGTTACAGGCCAGTATTCCTGATGAACACAGATGTAAACATCCTTAAGAAAACATTAATAAATCAAATTCAATAACACATTAAAATAATTACATATCATGATCAAGTGAGGTTTATTCCAGTCATGAAAGAATGGTTTAACATCCATAAGTCAGCCAATGTGATGAACAATATTAACAGGATAGAAAATAAAAAACATAGGATCAATTCAATAGAGTCAGAGAAAGCCTTTGACAAAATTCAACATCTACTGATAATTAAAAACTCTCAGTACAGTGGGTATAGGAGAACATACTTTAATACAATAAATAGGACAACCTATAATTAATGATCATACTTAACTAAGAGTTTCTCATATATGATCAGAAATAACACAAGATGCCCAGTATCACCATTTTATTCACTATTAGTACTGGAAGTCTTAGTGTCACCAGATATGCAAAAGAGATAAAAGTAAGCAAATTATAGAAGTAAAACATTCACTGTTTGTAGATGTCATGATACTATCTATAGAAAACCATAAAGATTTCACTAAAAAGTATAAAGGCTAATAAATGAATTCTGTAAAATCACATGATTTAAAATCAATAGAAATTGACTGCATTTCTATTAACCTAATGAGTGACTTTCTGAAAGAGAAAATAAGAAAGTAATCTATTAACAATTGCATTAAAAAATAATAAAATTAATAAATTAATTAAGGAATTAACCACAATGGAAACAACTTACACCCACTAAACTATTAGAATTCAATATTACCCAAAACAATACAGAGATTGAATACAATACCTATGAAAACACCAATGGCGTTATTCACAGAAATAGAAAAACATTCATAAAATTCATATGGAACTATTAAAGACTGAACGGATGAAACTATCTTGAGAAAGAAGAAAAAAGCCGGAGATATTATGCTCCCTGAGTTCTAAGTATATTACAGTGTTATTTAAAAATGATCCTACTATTAATAAAATGGTCTTAAAATACATTTCTGTTATTTAATTCTCCCGAATAATTTTGTTAGTGTTTCACATTTTAGTAATTTAGATGCCTAACTATTCTAACTTTCATTTAAAACATCTCAAGCTTGATTAATCTAAAATTCAGCTAAACTTTCTCCTTTTCTTTAATTTCTCACATTGCAATTAGATTTCTCAGTGGCCTCTGGCCATGACCTATACATTTATTCTCTGAGCCTTGGCTTATGCTATTTATCCAACAAGAAAACTGTCTTAATTACACACAGACTAATTAAACAATCCCCCTTTGAATTTCTACAGAATTCTTTTTATGTACAACTAATGTGACACATAATTTAGTGCCTGCTACAACAGGTTTTCCTTTTTAAGCATGAGTTATTGTTAAACTGGATTTTAAATACTTTAAGTCAAGAGAAAGAAACTCTTACGTTTACCCACACTAAATATACCACAAATTTTGTACAAACCCTCTTTCCAGTACCCTTTGTTACACATCTCAGAGTTATTTCTTCCTTTTTACCAACGTTCATAACCTAAGAGACTATTTCTGAAAACTGTTTCTAATGAGAGACATGCTAAAAGTATAAATTAAATGGTTTTTACTTACTTTCATCTTCCCAAATTAAAAAGAAGTACTACCACCCCCGGCGCCGCGAGGAGCCGCCGGAACCTGCCGCCGCGAGGAGCCGCCAGAACCCGGCGCCGCGAAGAGCTGCGGGCGCCGCGAGTAAGTTCAGCCACTCCAACAGGAGGGCTTGCTGAACAGAGAGGGGAAGTCGTCCACGGGTTGTTGACCAGGGACTGGACACGAGTTGGACGGGAAAGCTCGCATCCGCCTTGGGGACTTAGACACAAAACCGGCAGTGCGCGTGGCGGAGGAGCCTGCGCACCGCTAGAGCTGCAACAGCAGCGGAGGAAGCCGGGGAAAGAGCAGGGATTGGAGACTACTGCCCGGTGCGCGGTAGAGCCGGGGCGCCCCCCCCCCCAACATGGGACTGCCCGCGCCGCGGCCTCCGCCCGACTGACTGGGATCAGCCCACCGTCCCAGCCAGCACCCAGTATGGCAAGGAAGCCCTCATTTTGCTGAACGTAAAAACAGAAAGCATAGCAACCGGCACTATAAGGGAAAGATTGCACCATCAAGAAACCACCATCAAGAGCAGATAGGTTTCCAACAGGCAGATGAGAAGATAAAAATCAAAGACAGTATTTAACTTTTTTTTTTTTTCCTTTTCTTCTGCTTGTTTGTGGTGGACTATTTTGCTTATTCAATTGATTGGTCTGGTTTGGGGTTTATTACTTTATTTGTTTATTGGGGGGTTTTTTGGTGTTTTTGTTGTTGTTGTTGTTGTAGTTGTTTTCATATGTTTGTTTTGTTTTATGTTTTTTCTTTGTTTTTCAGTCTCATTAATGTTTTCTGCTCTTTTTAATTTTTAACTTCCTTTTTTGACTTTTATTTTATTGTATTTTTTTTTACTTTAATTTTAATTCTTTAAAACCTCTAATTCTCTTTTCTCTTTCCTCTTTCCCACTGCTTTCTGCCTCTATGTTCTAAATGTAAAACATTTTCCTATCTACCAGTATCCTCTAGATAAATTATTTCCTATCTTCCTGTCTCCACTATTCACTTCCAAATACACTAAACAATACACACACTAATCTTTGCTACCTAATCCTATAAAATACTTCCAAGACGAATTTTTTCCTTTTTATTACCTATAGACTTCTTGTCACCCCTAACACATGTCCTAATCTCATTGTAATTATCCAAGCCAGGACCTTGTGCTAGATCTCTTATTCAGGCACTATTTCAATTAATTCAAAGCTTAACGGGCAAGTATCATCTGTGATTGCATGAATTGCCAGAAAGATTTCCTGTGCCTTATCTCTGTAAAACTGGTCAGTTGTGGGGATTGCAGCATATGTATGCATATCTTACGGTTATGTTAGAAAGCATCTGCATGCTTTTATGACTGTCACCCATCAGGGATGCACCTCTTGTTCCTCAGATGCTAGTATGTGAACTAATATCACGGAACACAACAGCAAACCAGACATAGAGCCTACACCCCCTGACCAATCATAAAACCAAGGATCCTCGGAGCGGAAGCCCTGATTCCAAGACCCCACACTATCAAAGAACATACAACACTACAGATTATTCACCTGTAAACAAGGTCTAACACCACCCAAGGCACAAACCACTGAACCCTTCTAGAAGGACAGAAACCCAAAGGAAGGGAGAATTCAACCAAGAAGCCTGGTGGGAATAAGAACTCCATACACACAGACACACACAAAGAAACAAAAATTAAACTAATAATGAAACGTCAGAGAAACACTGTACAAATGAAGGACCAAGCTATAGAAACACCGCTTCAAATGACAGAGGAGGGGATAGACAAACTGTCTGAAAGAGAATTCAGAAAAGCTATACTAATGAGGATGCAAAACACTGAAAACAGAATATTAGAGGAAATTAGTGCATTGAGAAGAGACATGCAAGAAATGAAAAATAAGCAAATGGAGACAACTAACTCAATTGCTGAACTGAAAAATACTATAGAAGGTCTCAACAGTAGAGTATCAGAGGCTGAAGAACGGATAAGTGAGCTGGAAGACAGAATGGTGGAAATAAGTGCTGAAGAACAGAACAAAGCACAAAGAATTAAAAGAACTGAGGAAAGCCTCAGAGACCTATGGGACAATATCAAACGCACCATCATTAGAATTATAGGAGTTCCAGAAGAAGAAGAAGAGAAGAAAGACTATGAAAAAATTCTTGAAGAGGTTATATAGTTGAAAACTTCCCCAGCATGGGAAAGGAGATAGTCAACCAATTCCAAGAAGCACAAAGAGTTGCATACAGGAGAAACCCCAGAAGAAACACACCAAGGCACATTCTAATCAAACTAACGAAGACTAAATATAAAGACAGATTACTAAAAGCAGCTAGGAGCAAACAACAAATAACATATAAAGGAAACCCCATACGTTTAACTGCGGATCTCTCAACAGAAACCCTACAGGCCAGAAGAGGATGGCAAGATACATTTAAATGGCTAAAAGAGAACAACCTCCAACCAAGAATTCTCTACCCAGCAAGAATCTCATTCAAAATCGATGGTGAAGTCAAAACCTTCACAGACAAGCAAAAACTAAAAGAATTCTGTACCAGAAAACCAGTCCTACAACAAGTGTTAAACGGCCTGATATAGCCAATAAATACAAGAGAAGAAGAAGCCTTACAAATCAAACCCCAAATTTCTAAGAAGATGACAATAGGAACATTCGTATCAATAATTACTTTGAATGTAAATGGACTAAATGCTCCAACCAAAAGACACAGCTTGGCTGAATGGATCCAGAAGCAAGACCCATATATATGCTGTTTACAAGAGACCCACTTCAGACCTAGAGACACTCATAGACTGAAAGTGAAAGGCTGGAAAAAGACATTCCATGCAAATGGAAAGCAAAAGAAAGCTGGAGTAGCAATCCTTATATCAGACAAAATAGACTTTAAAGTAAAGAAGATTCTAAAAGACAAGGCAGGTCACTACATCATGATTAAGGGATCTATCCAAGAGGAAGACATAACAGTCATGAATATCTACGCACCCAACACAGGGGCACCTCAATACATAAGACAGGTACTTTCAGATATAAAAGAAGAAATCAACAATAACACAGTAATAGTAGGAGACTTTAACACTCCTCTCACACCAATGGACAGATCAACAAAACAGAAAATTAATAAAGAAACACAAGCCTTAAATGCCACACTGGAAAAGATGGACCTCATCGATACCTTTAGGATGATCCATCCAAAAGCAGAATACACTTTCTTCTCAAGTGTTCATGAAACATTCTCCAGGATAGACCACATCTTGGGCCACAAATCTAACCTCAGTCAATTCAAGAAAACCGAAATTTTATCAACCGTCTTCTTGGACCAGAAGGCAATGAGACTAGAGATAAACTACCGGAAAAAAAAAAAACCTAAAAACACAAATATATGGAGATCAAACAACACATACATAAAAAACCAACTGATCATTGAGGAAATCAAAGGAAAAATTAAACAATTCCTAGAAGAAAATGACAATGAACATACGACAGTGCAAAACCTATGGGATACTTCAAAAGCAGTTCTAAGAGGGAAATTTATAGCAATACAATCCCACCTCAAGAAACTAGTAAAATATGAGGCAGATGACCTAACCCTCCGCTTAAAACAGTTGGAGAAAGAAGAAAAACATCCCAAAGCCAGCAAAAGAAGAGAAATCATAAATATCAGAGCAGAAATAAATGAGAAAGAAACAAAAGAAACAATAGTAAAGAGAAATAAAACAAAAAGCTGGTTCTTTGAAAAGGTAAACAAAATTGACACGCCACTGGCCAGACTCATCAAGAAAAAGAGAGAGAAGAACCGGATCAACAAAATCAAAAACGAAAAAGGAGAGATTCCAACAGATAATGCAGAAATCCAAACGATTCTAAGAGACTATTATGAGCAACTCTATGGCAACAAACTGGACAACCTGGAAGAAATGGATAGTTACTTGGAGAAGACTAATCTCCCAAGACTGAGCCAGGAAGAAACAGCAACTTTGGACAACCCAATCACAACCTCAGAAATTGAATTTGTGATTAAAAATCTACCCAAAAATAAAAGCCCGGGGCCAGATGGCTTCACAGCCGAATTCTACCAAACATTTAAAGAAGAGCTAATGCCTGTCCTTCTAAAACTCTTCCAAAAAATTGCACAGGAAGAAAAACTTCCAAACACATTCTACGAGGCCACCATCACCCTGATACCCAAACCAGGCAAAGACAACACAAAAAAGGAAAACTATAGGCCAATTTCACTGATGAACTTAGATGCCAAGATCCTCAACAAAATCCTAGCAAACAGAATTCAAAGACACATCAAAAAACTCATGCATCATGATCAAATCGGTTTCATCCCAGGCATGCAAGGATTCTTCAACATCCCCAAATAAATCAACCTGTACGACATAGGCAGAAAATAACAAAACTACGAAAAAAAAAAACCTAAAAACACAAATATATGGAGATCAAACAACACATACATAAAAAACCAACTGATCATTGAGGAAATCAAAGGAAAAATTAAACAATTCCTAGAAGAAAATGACAATGAACATACGACAGTGCAAAACCTATGGGATACTTCAAAAGCAGTTCTAAGAGGGAAATTTATAGCAATACAATCCCACCTCAAGAAACTAGTAAAATATGAGGCAGATGACCTAACCCTCCGCTTAAAACAGTTGGAGAAAGAAGAAAAACATCCCAAAGCCAGCAAAAGAAGAGAAATCATAAATATCAGAGCAGAAATAAATGAGAAAGAAACAAAAGAAACAATAGTAAAGAGAAATAAAACAAAAAGCTGGTTCTTTGAAAAGGTAAACAAAATTGACACGCCACTGGCCAGACTCATCAAGAAAAAGAGAGAGAAGAACCGGATCAACAAAATCAAAAACGAAAAAGGAGAGATTCCAACAGATAATGCAGAAATCCAAACGATTCTAAGAGACTATTATGAGCAACTCTATGGCAACAAACTGGACAACCTGGAAGAAATGGATAGTTACTTGGAGAAGACTAATCTCCCAAGACTGAGCCAGGAAGAAACAGCAACTTTGGACAACCCAATCACAACCTCAGAAATTGAATTTGTGATTAAAAATCTACCCAAAAATAAAAGCCCGGGGCCAGATGGCTTCACAGCCGAATTCTACCAAACATTTAAAGAAGAGCTAATGCCTGTCCTTCTAAAACTCTTCCAAAAAATTGCACAGGAAGAAAAACTTCCAAACACATTCTACGAGGCCACCATCACCCTGATACCCAAACCAGGCAAAGACAACACAAAAAAGGAAAACTATAGGCCAATTTCACTGATGAACTTAGATGCCAAGATCCTCAACAAAATCCTAGCAAACAGAATTCAAAGACACATCAAAAAACTCATGCATCATGATCAAATCGGTTTCATCCCAGGCATGCAAGGATTCTTCAACATCCCCAAATAAATCAACGTGATACACCATATCAACAAGTTGAAAGACAAAAATCACATGATCATTTCAATAGATGCAGAAAAAGCCTTCGACAAAGTGCAACAACCACTTACGATAAAAACTCTTCAGAAAATGGGCATAGAAGGAACCTATCTCAATATAACAAAAGCCATCTATGAGAAGCCTACAGCGAACATTATTGTTAATGGTGAAAAACTGAAAGCATTCCCTCTAAGATCAGGAACAAGACAGGAGTGCCCACTTTCACCACTACTATTCAACATCATCCTGGAAGTTTTAGCAACAGCAATAAGAGAAGAGAAAGAAACGAAAGGAATCCAGATTGGAAAGGAAGAAGTCAAGCTCTCTCTTTTTGCAGACGACATGATATATACATAGAAAATCCCAAAGACACGTTTACAAAGCTACTAGAGCTAATCAATGATTTCAGCAAAGTCGCAGGATACAAAGTCAACACACAGAAGTCACTGGCATTCCTATACACAAACAATGAAAAATCAGAAAAGGAAATCAAAGAGGCAATCCCCTTCACCACTGCAACCAAAAGAATCAAATATCTAGGAATAAACCTACCCAAAGAAACAAAAGAACTGTACACAGAAAATTACAAGACACTCATGAGAGACATTAAAGAAGACTTAAACAGATGGAGAGATATTGCATGTTCCTGGGTCGGAAGAATCAATATTGTGAAAATGACCATACTACCAAATATCATCTACAGATTCAATGCAATACCTATCCAACTACCATTTACATTTTTCACAGAACTAGACCAAAGAATCACACAGTTCATATGGAAACACAAAAGACCTCGAATAGCCAAAGCAATCCTGAGAAAGAAAAAAGGAGCTGGAGGGATCAGCCTCCCTAACTTCAGACTCTACTACAAAGCAACCGTCATCAAGACAGTATGGTACTGGCACAAAAACAGAACTATAGATCAATGGAACAATATTGAGAACCCAGAGATCAATCACGCACCTATGGGTACCTTATTTTTGACAAAGGAGGAGAAACTATAAAATGGGAGAAAGACAGCCTCTTCAACAAGTGGTGCTGGGAAAATTGGACAGCTACATGCAAATAAATGAAGTTGGAACATTCCCTGACACCGTACACAAAGATCAACTCTAAATGGATTAAAGACCTAAATGTAAGACCAGAAACCATCAAACTCTTAGAGGAGAATACAGGCAAAACCCTCAAGGACATCAATCAAAGCAAGATCTTCTCTGACACACCTATTAAAATAGTGGAACTGAAAAGAAAAATGAACATGTGGGACCTAATGAAACTTAAAAGCTTTTGTACAGCAAAAGAAATCACCAAAAAGTTGAACAGACACCGCACAGAGTGGGAGAAAATCATAGCAAATGAAACAACAGACAAAGAATTAATCTCAAAAATCTACAAGTAACTCAGACAACTCAGCACAGGGGAAATGAGCAGCCCAATCAAAAAATGGGAAAAAGATCTAAAGAGATGCCTCTCCAAAGAGGACATACAAAAGGCCCAGAAATACATGAAACGATGCTCAACCTCGCTTATTATCAAAGAAATGCAAATTAAAACCACAATGAGATACCACCTCACACCCGTCAGAATGGCCATCATCAACAAATCGACAGAGAACAAATGCTGGAGAGGGTGCGGAGAAAAGGGAACCCTCTTGCATTGCTGGTGGGAATGTAAATTGATACAACCTCTATGGAAGACAATATGGAGATTCCTTCAAAAACTAAAAATAGAAGCACCCTATGACCCAGCAATCCCACTCTTAGGCCTATATCCTGATGAAATCAAAAATGAAAGAGACACCTGTACCCCAATGTTCATTATGGCTCTCTATACAATAGCCAGAACATGGAAGCAACCTAGATGTCCATCGACAAATGAATGGATACAGAAGCCCCGGTACATATATACAATGGAATACTACTCAGCTGTTAAAAGAAATGCAGAAGACTCAGTCCTAATGAGGTGGCTGGCTCTAGAATCTATCATAAAAAGTGAAATAAGTCAAAAAGAGAAAGACTAGTATACTAACTCATATATATGGGATCTAGTAAGATGGTCATGATAACACATGCAGTGAACTCATGAAAAAACAGAGAATAGACATAAAGACATTGTGGAGACCAAACAGTGGGAGGGAGGCATGGAGGGAGTAACATGGAAACCTATACTGACATGTGTGGAAAAGATAGCTATTGTCATTGTGCTAGGGGAATAGGAGTACCTACAACCACTTGGGGCGATGATCTGGAGGGGTCGAGGGGGGGAACTGGGTGGGGGGAGGGTCCAGGGATATGCATATGAATGATCTGGGAACATACATGTTGCTGAACAACAAAACTCTGTAAGATCTTTAAAATAAAGGAAAAAAAAAAAAGACGTACTAAAACCATAACTAGAATATTAGAACTTTAAACAGTTATTTTAAGCTTATGACAATAAAAATGTATGTTTCTCTTAGCTACAAGAATTTTCTTATATTTCTTATTACATGCAGATCCTAAAAATTATACCAAGTCTCCATATTTCACTGCTATTAGTTGAGTAAAAATGTTACTTTGCTTGAATCTGGGCTGGCCCTGTGACTGGCTTTGGCCCACAGAAGACAGCAGAAGTGATAGCAGAGCATTCATGGTCCAGACCTATAGGGGCATTTTCACTGTCTTGTGAATAAGTCTGGGAGACTAAGGGAAGCTAAACTGAGCCATTCCAACCAGACCACCCCAAACCAGGCAGACCACAGGGAGCAATGTAGTCTGAGTCAGGCCTGCAAAGATCAGCAGAGCCCCAGAAGTAAAATTAACTAGGGAGCTCCTGGGAGGAGCAGGACTGAATCTTAGTGAAGGAACATATACTACCTGCCAGTAGAAGAAGCTGGCGATATATGCTCAGTGGGATTTCTGAATTGAATCTAGTGAAGGCTGAATGTTTTATATTCAAACTCTTTCAAATGAAATACTTGAGCACAATATTAGAGTAACAATCAATAGAGGCAAGTGCTCTTATGCAATTATTCTAAAATAGCATTTGTTCCCTAGTTTCCAGTCAAATCTCCTATACCCAATCCCTGTGTCACTTGAATAGCTTTTGATATTGATTTCTTTAACTTCTATTTTTCCAAGAAACAAAATTTTTGTTTATTCTTCTTTGTAAGATCTGTTTTCCTACCTTCAACAACCTATATATCTTCTTCTGGACACAACATATTGTCACTGTCTCTCTTAAAATACAGTCCCCAGAACAAAAAAGTCACCCGAGAGATGCTCTGATAGAAGGACAGAATTAAAAGGGAACAATTTCTTTCCTTTTCTCTTTTCAGCCATGATACGCAGATGTTTTGGCGAAGGCATTGGCAACCACTCCAGTACTCTTGCCAGGAGACCTCCATGGAAAAAGGAGCCAGTTGATCTACATTCCATTGGGTAGCAAAATGTCAGACCAGCTGAACGACTCAGGGAGAGAGAGAGAGATACTGATGCCTTACTGAAGTTATTTCTTCCACATGAATCATAATCAAGTCAAGGTTCCCATTCATAGTTGTTTTAGTGGCTGTGCAAACAGACTGGGTAGTGTCACAACACTTAAAATGTTTTATGCAAAAAAAAGTCTCCATATTTCACTGCTATTAGTTGAGTAAAAATGTTACTTTGCTTGAATCTGGGCTGGCCCTGTGACTGGCTTTGGCCCACAGAAGACAGCAGAAGTGATAGCAGAGCATTCATGGTCCAGACCTATAGGGGCATTTTCACTGTCTTGTGAATAAGTCTGGGAGACTAAGGGAAGCTAAACTGAGCCATTCCAACCAGACCACCCCAAACCAGGCAGACCACAGGGAGCAATGTAGTCTGAGTCAGGCCTGCAAAGATCAGCAGAGCCCCAGAAGTAAAATTAACTAGGGAGCTCCTGGGAGGAGCAGGACTGAATCTTAGTGAAGGAACATATACTACCTGCCAGTAGAAGAAGCTGGCGATATATGCTCAGTGGGATTTCTGAATTGAATCTAGTGAAGGCTGAATGTTTTATATTCAAACTCTTTCAAATGAAATACTTGAGCACAATATTAGAGTAACAATCAATAGAGGCAAGTGCTCTTATGCAATTATTCTAAAATAGCATTTGTTCCCTAGTTTCCAGTCAAATCTCCTATACCCAATCCCTGTGTCACTTGAATAGCTTTTGATATTGATTTCTTTAACTTCTATTTTTCCAAGAAACAAAATTTTTGTTTATTCTTCTTTGTAAGATCTGTTTTCCTACCTTCAACAACCTATATATCTTCTTCTGGACACAACATATTGTCACTGTCTCTCTTAAAATACAGTCCCCAGAACAAAAAAGTCACCCGAGAGATGCTCTGATAGAAGGACAGAATTAAAAGGGAACAATTTCTTTCCTTTTCTCTTTTCAGCCATGATACGCAGATGTTTTGGCGAAGGCATTGGCAACCACTCCAGTACTCTTGCCAGGAGACCTCCATGGAAAAAGGAGCCAGTTGATCTACATTCCATTGGGTAGCAAAATGTCAGACCAGCTGAACGACTCAGGGAGAGAGAGAGAGATACTGATGCCTTACTGAAGTTATTTCTTCCACATGAATCATAATCAAGTCAAGGTTCCCATTCATAGTTGTTTTTAGTGGCTGTGCAAACAGACTAGCAAAGGGGGTTCTAGTTGAATATACACACTCCTACTATTTTATTCTTAACAGAGTCCAGATTGAATAATAGAACTTTAAAAAATTCTGGCTATATTGGGTTGGCCAAAATGTTCGTTTGGGTTTTCCCCTAAAATCTTACAGAAAAAACACCAACGACCTTTTGGCCAAGCCAACATAATAATATTCTTTCGCGTTACTTGGTGGTAAAGGATGATAAAATGAACATTTTGGCCTTCAAAGAGTTTTATGAGTATAGGATCAAGTCTGCATCCTGAGCCACAGCACTGGAGACACCTCAAGAAACCAACAATGATATAAACACTGGCACACGTTAGATACGGTGGTTGTATCATATGGTAATTTACTTCACTCAGTTGAGATCTACCTCACATCTCTATTTCCTAGACAATTTTTTGAGAAACTTTGCCAAACATCTGGCACAAAAGCAGATACACAATGTTTACATTCTATTCACAAATTCATAATCTTATACATTATTATAAAAAGAACTAGATTAACTTCATAGAATTAATATTTATTCATAGTAAATCTATAATTCTATCCCATTTCTAACCAACATAGGGCTTCCCTGGGGGCTCAGCGGTAAAGAGTCTGCCTGGCAATGCAGGAGATGTGGGTTTGATTCTTGGATTGGGAAGATACCCTGGAGAAGAAAATAGCAACCAACTCCAGTATTCTGGTCTGGAAAATTCCATGGACAGTGGAGGCTGGTGGGCTACAGTCCATGGGATCTCAAAGAGTCGGTTATGACTTAGAAACTGAACTACCACCACCAACGTACTGCTAATGGATTCATAATCATTGGGTTAAACATAGCACACTGATTCATGAAAGGAAATCTACGGTCATCCAGCAATGACTTATCCATGTTTGATGTAACAAATAACTACTTACCAAAAAAATATATATTCCATTTTTTTTTTGCTTGAATTTTGGCCTCTTTTATTTATTTTTTTATCCATTTATTTTCATCCATCTCTATTCTTTGGCATATGTGGGCCTCCCATAGCAGTGGCCCCTCTTGTTGCAGAGCTCCAGCTCTGGCCGCATGCGCTCCAGAGCTCTGACTTGCAATTGGACACACCAGTCCAGCTGCTTCACAGCACATGGGATCTTCCCTGGCCGGAAATCTAACTGGTGCTCATTACACTGCAACATGGACTCCTTACCCACTGGACCACCAGGGAAGCCCTCCCTTTTTCTTAAAACCTTATTTTTAAGGTTATTTATCATTATTTATTTATTATATATAAATAACCGTATTTTACAACTTGCCTTGAAATTACACATTGCCATACAACTGAGTTTTAAACTCCTGTAAAATGTGAGAAGTGAGTCTGCACTATAACAGCACATTCTTTTTTTTATTTTGGGCGGGGGTCGGGTTGGGGAGGGAAGGAGCGGGCGGGCCACTTCTATTGGTCTTTTGGGCCTCCCATCGCGGTGGCGTCTGTTGTCGCAGAGCGCCAGCTCTGGGCGCATGCGCTCCAGAGCTCCGGCTCGGTGATTGGACACATCAGTCTAGCCGCTCCGCGGCACGTGGGATCTTCCCAGGCCAGGGATCGAACCGGCGCCCCTTGCACTGCAAGGCGGTGTCCTTATCCACTGGACCACCAGGGGAAACCCTTAAACAGCACATTCTTTAAGAAAGAGAATGTGTTCCTTTTCCCCCTTCAGGTCTCAGAGGGCATAATGATTACCAGGGCTCTTAGAATGGCAGTGTCACATCACAGTGGCCCCCTGCACCTGAATCACCACAATGAAAATAATAATATGCTGTGAGCAACATCTGCTTTTAGAGAGATGGACATGATGATGATAATGATGGAGCTGTGTGTGTGTGTATTTGTGTGTACACACATGTATGGGAGGTGAGTTAGCTGAGTCATTATTTAACCTGGGGCTACTTCTACAGAAATGAAGTTAACTTAATAATATCATTTGAATCCTTGATATAGCATTTCTCCCAAGAGATTTTTGGTCCATGCCTAAGGAATTTATTGATAAAATTCTTAATTCCTCTAGGGTGCATATTTAATCAAACCAAAGCCCTGAATATGAGAAAAAATTCTTTGTTATTCTGAAATATTAACACATAGTGATTTTCTAGCATTGTTTCTTTTTTCACAGGTCAACTTTTTATATAAAGTAATGCTTAGCTTCCTGATTGGATTAGGCTCACTCATAATAGGAAGACCAAGCTGCTTTACTCAGTACAGCAGTTTTAAATGTTAAGATCATCCAAAAACATCCTCAAAAACACACCAGGATAATGCCTGAATGAACACTGGCATGCTGTGGTTCAGTCAAGTCAATACATAATGAGCTGTCAAAAATACATATAACAGTACACATAGACTTCAGAGATAGTATAGGTTCCAGGCCACCACAATATAGCATATGTCACAATGAAATCACACATTTTTTGATTTCCTAGTATAAATAAAAGTTATATTTATATTATACTGTGGTCTACTAAGTTCACAATAAAACTTTATCTTAAAAATAATGTAAAAAGTTAATTAAAAAGGCTTCATTGTTATAATATGCTAGCCATCGCCTAAGCCTTTACCAAGTCATAATCTTTTTGCTGGTGATAGGCCTCACCTTGACGTTACGGGCTCCTGGCTGTTCAGGGTACCGCTTGATGAAATTTGGAATGTCTGTGGCAAGTTCTTAAAATTAGACAACAATGAAGTACACTGTATCAGTCAACTCTTTTGTTAGTGATTTCTCTGTAGCATGTAATTTCATTTGATAGTATATTACTCAAAGTATAAAACTTTCAAAATTGGAGTCAACCCTCTCAAACCCTGTTGCTGCTTTATCAACTAAGTTTACGGAATAGTCTAAATCTTTCGTTGTCCCTTTAACAGTCACCACAGCATGTTTGCCAGGAATAGATACCAACTCAAGAAACCACTTTCTTTGCTTACTCGTAAGAAGTCACTCCTTATCCATGAAATTTTTACCACGAGGCACAGTTTGTCATGTCTTCAGTCTCCACTTTTTAATTCTAGTTCTCTTGATATTTCTCCACATTTGCAGTTAAAATACTAAAATGGAAGAATACTAATCACAGATCACCATAACAAATATAACAGTAATGAAAAACATCTGAAATATTGTAAGAATTACCCAAATGTTATACGGAGACATGGAATACAAAAATACTATTGGAATATGGGGGTCAATGGAATTGCTTAACACAGGGTTACCTTCAATTTATAAAAAAACATGGAAGAAAAACATATACTTAAAGTAAAATAATCTGAATCCTGGTTCTATGAAGTATGTCTGTCTCTAATTTATAGGGTTAATCTGAGGGTTAGATGAAAGAATATATTTAATAGTAGCTACAGAATGAAAACTTAAGATTTAAATTAGCATCTGTTTTTCCTTCTGTTGAAATATTCTTTTTGGGGGGCAGCAGGGGCCAGGTTGCAGAGGGAGGGGGCGGGCAGGCCACTTCTATTGGTCTTTCATTTGTCTAGTTTCATCCATCTTTGTTCTTTGGCTCGTGTGGGCCTCCCATCGCAGTGGCGTCTGTTGTCGCAGAGCACCGGCTCTGGGTGCATGCGCTCCAGAGCTCCAACTCAGTAATTGGACTCATGGGTCCAGCTGCTCGCACGTGGGATATTCCCAGGCCAGGGATTGAACCAGCGCCCTTGCACTGAAAGGCATGTTCCCCCGGGCCACCAAGGAAGCCCTGAAAAGAGATAAAATTCCCAGGCCAGGGATTAAAACTTATTAAATGTAAAAGTTAATTAAAGGCAAACTAATCGTAAGTTTACACTGCTGGTGATAGGCCTCACCTTGACGTTACGGGCTCCTGGCTGTTCAGGGTACCGCTTGATGAAATTTGGAATGTCTGTGGCAAGTTCTTAAAATTAGACAACAATGAAGTACACTGTATCAGTCAACTCTTTGTTAGTGATTTCTCTGTAGCATGTAATTTCATTTGATAGTATATTACTCAAAGTATAAAACTTTCAAAATTGGAGTCAACCCTCTCAAACCCTGTTGCTGCTTTATCAACTAAGTTTACGGAATAGTCTAAATCTTTCGTTGTCCCTTTAACAGTCACCACAGCATGTTTGCCAGGAATAGATACCAACTCAAGAAACCACTTTCTTTGCTTACTCGTAAGAAGTCACTCCTTATCCATGAAATTTTTACCACGAGGCACAGTTTGTCATGTCTTCAGTCTCCACTTTTTAATTCTAGTTCTCTTGATATTTCTCCACATTTGCAGTTAAAATACTAAAATGGAAGAATACTAATCACAGATCACCATAACAAATATAACAGTAATGAAAAACATCTGAAATATTGTAAGAATTACCCAAATGTTATACGGAGACATGGAATACAAAAATACTATTGGAATATGGGGGTCAATGGAATTGCTTAACACAGGGTTACCTTCAATTTATAAAAACATGGAAGAAAAACATATACTTAAAGTAAAATAATCTGAATCCTGGTTCTATGAAGTATGTCTGTCTCTAATTTATAGGGTTAATCTGAGGGTTAGATGAAAGAATATATTTAATAGTAGCTACAGAATGAAAACTTAAGATTTAAATTAGCATCTGTTTTTCCTTCTGTTGAAATATTCTTTTTGGGGGGCAGCAGGGGCCAGGTTGCAGAGGGAGGGGGCGGGCAGGCCACTTCTATTGGTCTTTCATTTGTCTAGTTTCATCCATCTTTGTTCTTTGGCTCGTGTGGGCCTCCCATCGCAGTGGCGTCTGTTGTCGCAGAGCACCGGCTCTGGGTGCATGCGCTCCAGAGCTCCAACTCAGTAATTGGACTCATGGGTCCAGCTGCTCCGCGGCACGTGGGATATTCCCAGGCCAGGGATTGAACCAGCGCCCCTTGCACTGAAAGGCAGTGTCCTTACCCACTGGACCACCAAGGAAGCCCTGAAATATTCTTAACCTCAGCTACATGTACATAAAATTGCTGATCTTGCTTTTTATTTATCTGAAGATACCACAGTTGTTTATTGGAGCAGATTAAGAATAAAGGACTGGGTCTTCCCTGGTGGTCCAGTGGGTAAATAGTCCGCCTTGCAGTGAAGAAGGAAAGGAAAGTCCTCTTCCATCTTGAGGAAGAGGACTCCGTCTTGCACTTTCAGTGAACTCTGGACTGTGTTTGCACTGTGTAATCATGGAGATAAAAAATTAACTGTCAACTAGGCCTCCCAGGCTGATGACAACCTGACCAAGGAAACCTCGTAACCAAGCCTCCCTAAGGCAAGAAAATGAAATATCCAGCATATGATAGATCACCATTTGTGATCTTAATTAATCCTTGTTGAGACAAGCTAAGCGATATGCTTAGGTGATTTTTGATTGTACCTTTGTAATGGCAACCAAATCATATTTGTTTCTCTTTAACATTTCCTAGGCAACCTCAGGTGTTTGGAATGTGGGTTTGTGCATGTAAACTTTAGGTAAAAATTTTAGCTACAAGTTCTGCTCAGGGTCCTTGGCTAAAATGGAGGCCTTGGACCCACTGGTATAATAAATGCCCTCCACTGTTTACTCTGTTGTTGTGTGTGGGTTGTTTCCTGAAGCCTGATTATAACAGCAGTACAAGGGGTGCTGGTTTGATCCCTGACACGGGAAGATACCACATGCCGTGGAGCGGCTGGAACCAGTGTGTCCAATTACGAGCCAGTGCTCCAGAGCGCATGCGCCCAGACCTGGTGCTCTGCTACAGGAGAGGCCACTGCAATGGGAGGCCCACACAGGTCAAAGAACAAAGATGGATGAAAATAAATAAATGAAAGACCAAAAGAAGAGCCCAAAATTAAAAAAAAAAAAAAAAGAATAAAGGACTGTCCACAACTAATGAAACCTGTGTGCCCTAGAGCCTGAGTTCCACAACAAAAGAAGCCGCTGCAACAAGAAGCTTACTCACCTCAACTAGAGAGTAGCAAAGAGAGAAGAGCCTGAAGAAGCAGTGAAAACCCGGAATAGACCAAAATAAATAAATATATAAATAGATAAATAAAAAATTAAAATAAAATAAAATAAAAATAAAGGACTGGATATTTTATAAACATGAATCTATCAACACTGGTAGTGGTTACGTGCCTGTTGTGCAGAGTGGTTCAGTTATGTTCGACTCTTTGCAGTCACATGGACTGTAGCCCACCAGGCTCCTCATGTCCAAGAAGACTGGAGCAGGTTGCCATTTCACACACCAGGGGATCTTCTGCACACAGGGACTGAACCTTCTGCATTGGCAGGTGGCTTCTTTACCACTGAGCTACCTGGGAAGCCAAGGGTTATACCACATTTTATCAAAGAATTGAGTCATCATCTAAGTCAAAACTAACATTAAAATGAGCAGATTAAAATAATCACTGATCTCAGTGTTCTGGTAACTTTTACTTCTTTCACCATTACTCAGTAATTATTTGCCCTGGCAAACAATTTGCAGTTACTTTTGGTATGAGGAGATGTAATTATTCCTAGCCAGAACATTTGAATTTATAGAGAAGTTAGTGTGACCTTACAATTACTTTGGCATTTACCAATTAAACTGCCAATAACTGGACAACAGGGCATCTGCCATCTGCCTCTGCAGAGACTGAATGCTGTGCTGTTTGAATGCTGTGCTGTTGGGAGCTGCTGACTTTCAACACCCCTTGAAGGAAATCAGGGTGGGGCAATGCACTGTGTGCTCCAGGGAATCCTGTGAAACAGGTCTTTACATAGGTAAATGGCTTTTAGAAACAGATTTTATTATCTCAATCCTTGTGTCTTCTCACACCTAGAAAAATACTAAAATTTTTCATTAAGATATCACATCCTCATGACAGACCCAAAGCATTTGTAAAACAAAACCCTTTGGAAACCTTTTGTTTAACAGCATCTGAACTCCCCCCATACCAAAATCCTTATATTGGCTTCCCTCCCCTGCCTCTTCAGAGCAGTCTCTCAGAGCCATCTGAGATGCTGTCTTCTGGGTTGCAATCCTAATTGTGCCCCAAATAAAACCTAACCCACAACTCTCAAGTTATTTATCTTTTTTTAGTCAACACATCTTAGGTTGCAACTCATTCTTACCAATGAAATTATATATTCTTCATATGTAATTTTCAATTCTTTTTTTTTCCTAGAGAAAATTGAAGCAAATAGAAGTTGGATCTGCCACTGCAATATGATCCATAAACATCACATCTTTCATCACATGGTTCTGAATAAATTTCAAAAGCAACCATTTCAATTATTAGCCGTGATTGAAGTTCATGTTATGAAACCACTTCTATTAGGGCTTGGTACCTTCTGATATTATTCTTAAGTTCTGTGCTAGTTTTAAATTCATATGCTTTATTTTCCTTATTTGCATCTTAAATAAATATTCTCTCACCATTTAATTTCCTCTGAGCTCACTTATTACTTTTAATTGAGTCATCATCTAAGTCAAAACTAACTTTTCTTTGATCTCAGTGTTCTGGTAACTTTTACTTCTTTCACCATTACTCAGTAATTATTTGCCCTGGCAAACAATTTGCAGTTACTTTTGGTATGAGGAGATGTAATTATTCCTAGCCAGAACATTTGAATTTATAGAGAAGTTAGTGTGACCTTACAATTACTTTGGCATTTACCAATTAAACTGCCAATAACTGGACAACAGGGCATCTGCCATCTGCCTCTGCAGAGACTGAATGCTGTGCTGTTTGAATGCTGTGCTGTTGGGAGCTGCTGACTTTCAACACCCCTTGAAGGAAATCAGGGTGGGGCAATGCACTGTGTGCTCCAGGGAATCCTGTGAAACAGGTCTTTACATAGGTAAATGGCTTTTAGAAACAGATTTTATTATCTCAATCCTTGTGTCTTCTCACACCTAGAAAAATACTAAAATTTTTCATTAAGATATCACATCCTCATGACAGACCCAAAGCATTTGTAAAACAAAACCCTTTGGAAACCTTTTGTTTAACAGCATCTGAACTCCCCATACCAAAATCCTTATATTGGCTTCCCTCCCCTGCCTCTTCAGAGCAGTCTCTCAGAGCCATCTGAGATGCTGTCTTCTGGGTTGCAATCCTAATTGTGCCCCAAATAAAACCTAACCCACAACTCTCAAGTTATTTATCTTTTTTTAGTCAACACATCTTAGGTTGCAACTCATTCTTACCAATGAAATTATATATTCTTCATATGTAATTTTCAATTCTTTTTTTTTCCTAGAGAAAATTGAAGCAAATAGAAGTTGGATCTGCCACTGCAATATGATCCATAAACATCACATCTTTCATCACATGGTTCTGAATAAATTTCAAAAGCAACCATTTCAATTATTAGCCGTGATTGAAGTTCATGTTATGAAACCACTTCTATTAGGGCTTGGTACCTTCTGATATTATTCTTAAGTTCTGTGCTAGTTTTAAATTCATATGCTTTATTTTCCTTATTTGCATCTTAAATAAATATTCTCTCACCATTTAATTTCCTCTGAGCTCAGATATAACTGTATTGACTTTTAAACCACACTTTTGTTTCTTTTTCCACATGAAGGTCATACATAATAGCACAGGGAAATATTTCCAAAAAATTTTAGTGCTATTCAGTGTTTGAGATATTGTTCATTTTCGATATATGAAATGAATAACTTGTGTTTGAATTTTAAAAGTCTGTTTTCCTAAACTCTAGGGTCCCTGAGTAATTATGATCTATCTTCATTTACATAACTACCATATTCCCCAGGTCACCATCATTCCCTCTTCATCAAACAATTGCTTCTTATTTCTTCCTTGAAAATTCCTAAAAAACCTTTCACCAAAAAAAAAAAAAAAAAAAATTAGTTTCCCTATTAGAACTAGTTTCAATTTCTCATACTACAAAGTAAAGTAGTAGAATGCATGACCTTATCCTAATCCTCAGGAAATGACTAATTAAGTTAAAATTTCAAATAAATCCATGACTTCCATAATTACTTGGAAGCCTTCTGTGCTCATTTTCAATATTTGGAATGCTATTGAATTCATATTTGCCATTCTCAGAAAAAATAAAAGTTTTAGCTAGCAAGGAATTAGATTATTTAGTTTTAACAAAATAGGATATCTCAAGCAATTTTTAAATAGATAGATTTATCTTAAACCCACAGCAATTTGCCTTGGAGTCAGTCTTGTAGTTTTTAAGGGAAGTATTAGCCATATGCTCCTTGGTTTTTTCTGTTTTTTTTTTTTTAATTTTTTTTTTTAATTGGGCCTCTCTTATTGGTTTTTTATTTATTTATTTTCATCCATCATTTTTCTTTGGCCTGTGTGGGCCTCCCATTGCAGTGGCCTCTCTCGTTGCAGAGCAAGGGCTCTGGGCACATGCGCTCCAGAGAGCTGGCTCATCATTGACACACCAGTCCAGCTGCTCCGTCGCACCAAGGATCTTCCCAGACTCTCCACCCACTGGACCACCAGGGAAGCCCAGCCATATACTCCTTACAGGTCTTTACATACATCCATAATAAAAATCACTTGTTTTTAATCTCTTAATTTGAATTTTCCATAAACATTGATATAGTCAAATACGGAAAGGAATTGAGGCTGGTGATATAAATCAATTACTCTGACACAGAACTTCAATATGCTACTGTATTTTACTCTGTGTTTGCAGATGTAATTTTAACTAAATAGCTCCTTGATATACTCTGCTGCTCCAATCAGACTGTCTATTGCATTGTTTCATTGTTGCATTTTTTTAATTTTGCCTTCTTTTATTGGTTTTTATTTATTTATTTTCATCCATCTCTTTTCTTTGGCCTGTGTTGGCCTCCCATTGCAATGACCTTTCTCATTGCAGAGCACTGGCTATGAGCATATGCTCTCCAGAGCGCTGGCTCATCATTGGACACACTGGTCCAGTCACTCCACAGCATGTGGGATCTTCCCCGGTCAGGGATTGAACCAGCGCCGCCTGCACTGCAAGGGGGGCTCTTTACCCATTGAACCACCAGGGAAGCCCTGTTTTGCTTTTGGTTTTGTTTTATTAACAAATAGCCTAAGCAGAATCTTTGCTCTTTATACATTCAATATACATACATGTGGAGCATGTTTTAATTACTCTGACAAAAGAAGTTTAAGATCAATTTTTGGACACTACCAATTTAGATATCACTAGTGCAGCTCTCACCACAGAAAGTATTGACAAAAGAATCATTTCTTTTAAGAAAAATGTCACCCTGAGCTCTGCAATGGCTCTGTGGCTTGTATTATCTGGATAATAGTTTCATTATCCTGTTCATAAGATTGAGTCAACACATCCTTGTCTCCTAAAGCTTTCTGCATTATTTATGATTGTTCACATTCTCTCTTTCTTGAAATTCTCTTCTTGCTTTTGTAAATTTACAACGTCCAGTTTTCCTCCCACATGTACTTCATGTTTTACATTACTTTCTCCAAGCACATATTACATTTTCTGTTCCTAAGTCTTTCTATATCTATCTTCCTTCATGCTCTCATACCTGGTATGACTTTACATTCCATATTATCACTGATGAATCTTAGAACAAGATCTCCAACTCAATCATTTCTGTTGAGTCCCATAACTAAAATTTACATCACATACAAAGCATCTCCACATAGATATCTCAAAACAAGAATTTACGATACCATCCTGTCCTCCTGGCGTCCTTGTCTCAGTGGACTCCCTCAGCCAGTATCACTCTTCATCTTTCTGAGCTGATTCCTCCTCTTCTTTGTATCAGCCACAATGAGGTACAGAATCTACACCCTTATATCTATGCTCTTCTCTAATTTTCACTCGTCATTACGCCAGTTTAGAATTTACCATTTTAACCTGAACAACTGGACTAACCTCCTAATGAATTTCACAACCGTTCTTTTGCTCCAAACAACAGCCAGAGTGATATTCTCACAATGTTCATTGGCAAAGCCTTGTCTCGCTTTATAGTTCCTCAGTGAGTCACTAGAGGTTTCAGAGCCTTAAGATGAAGACATAGATGTTTCTTCTTTCTTCTCAACACAAAAGTCTAGAATTTTTAGAATTTCCATAGAAATGCCTGCTGTTGGGAATGCATGTTACTTTGTACTGCTCTTTCCACTATGTGTCTACTGACTGTCCCACAACATATGCCTGTGTTTCCTGGGTAGCCCCATGCAAGCTTTCTAACTTGGGTGTGAGTGTGTGCATGTATGTGTGTGAATGTGTTATCCATCTTAGTGGTGTTTCTCTGATTTAAGCTATATTCATGTGCATATTTCCTTTTGGAACTCACATGCATAGCCATGACTATTTTTTGTAAATATTAAGTAATCAGAGGTTACACTGGCCCATATTTTTGTTCTTCAGCAGGGTGAAGCAAACAGCAAGAGAATATAACCCTATATTGTTTGAAAAGATAGGAAAAACTACAGAGAATAAAATAATAACTCAAGATGTGTCATGATGTATCATATCTAAATATCTTCTGAAAATAAGCAAATAAGATTGAGTCAACACATCCTTGTCTCCTAAAGCTTTCTGCATTATTTATGATTGTTCACATTCTCTCTTTCTTGAAATTCTCTTCTTGCTTTTGTAAATTTACAACGTCCAGTTTTCCTCCCACATGTACTTCATGTTTTACATTACTTTCTCCAAGCACATATTACATTTTCTGTTCCTAAGTCTTTCTATATCTATCTTCCTTCATGCTCTCATACCTGGTATGACTTTACATTCCATATTATCACTGATGAATCTTAGAACAAGATCTCCAACTCAATCATTTCTGTTGAGTCCCATAACTAAAATTTACATCACATACAAAGCATCTCCACATAGATATCTCAAAACAAGAATTTACGATACCATCCTGTCCTCCTGGCGTCCTTGTCTCAGTGGACTCCCTCAGCCAGTATCACTCTTCATCTTTCTGAGCTGATTCCTCCTCTTCTTTGTATCAGCCACAATGAGGTACAGAATCTACACCCTTATATCTATGCTCTTCTCTAATTTTCACTCGTCATTACGCCAGTTTAGAATTTACCATTTTAACCTGAACAACTGGACTAACCTCCTAATGAATTTCACAACCGTTCTTTTGCTCCAAACAACAGCCAGAGTGATATTCTCACAATGTTCATTGGCAAAGCCTTGTCTCGCTTTATAGTTCCTCAGTGAGTCACTAGAGGTTTCAGAGCCTTAAGATGAAGACATAGATGTTTCTTCTTTCTTCTCAACACAAAAGTCTAGAATTTTTAGAATTTCCATAGAAATGCCTGCTGTTGGGAATGCATGTTACTTTGTACTGCTCTTTCCACTATGTGTCTACTGACTGTCCCACAACATATGCCTGTGTTTCCTGGGTAGCCCCATGCAAGCTTTCTAACTTGGGTGTGAGTGTGTGCATGTATGTGTGTGAATGTGTTATCCATCTTAGTGGTGTTTCTCTGATTTAAGCTATATTCATGTGCATATTTCCTTTTGGAACTCACATGCATAGCCATGACTATTTTTTGTAAATATTAAGTAATCAGAGGTTACACTGGCCCATATTTTTGTTCTTCAGCAGGGTGAAGCAAACAGCAAGAGAATATAACCCTATATTGTTTGAAAAGATAGGAAAAACTACAGAGAATAAAATAATAACTCAAGATGTGTCATGATGTATCATATCTAAATATCTTCTGAAAATAAGCAAATAAGATTTTGTTTTATTCTCTTCTTACAGAAATATACCACCAGAAATGTTGATGATACCTGCTAGAAGTAATTTATCTGATTGTCTTTATAATTACTGACACATGAGACACCTGATGACAGAAATAGTCACAGACAATTAAAAAACTGATTTCACTGAAGTTGTGTTTAAATTGTCGGCACATGTCACCTCATTATTCTTCCCCTCACAGACTGTCGTTTCTCCTTTCCATATGACTCCATGATGCTGATGGGGAGAATCCTTCCTTCATCCATTCATCTGGGTCCTCATCTATTAATATTCTCCCCTCCTCTGAGTGTTCCTACTTAACAGCAGTCCTCCCTTGGACACTGTGACCTGCATAATTCTTAGCTATTGCCATTTTCTAGGCAGAAGGTACTTAGAGCCCTCATTTGAATAATATTTGCTTGTGGTAATATCCTCAGAAAGCTACCTATTTTCTCACAAAATCTTTCTCTGGGGATAAGCTAAGAATTTATCTTGATCTACACTATCCTTCCAGATAACAACCTTTGTTGTTCTTGTTCTTCCTGTAAGATTCAGACCAGACAGCCATGTTCTCACCATCACTTGCTGTGGCAGAGAATGAGGATGCTGGCCAATTGTTTTATTTTTCCTCTTCCTTGAATGCCCAGGGCTACACTCTATTCTCCAGTTCTCTTGCAATTACGTTGTGCTTTCTTCTGAGTTTCGGCCAATGGGAAGTCAGTGAACTTGAAGTGTACCATTTACAGAGCTGGTTTGTCAAATGTCTCACTTGAACCCCCTCTCTGTCTCTCTCCTCCCTCCTTTTGAACCAGATGAAGCAAATTTTGTCAAGGGACCCACGGTGTGAAGAAACCCTGGTACTTCTATTACCTTGCCACATATTTATTTGCATTATTCTGTTAAAGAAAAAGAGAGCTTTCTTGTTTTAATGAATGAAATTTGAGACTATTAAGGATAGCTATGGAACTTTCCTAGTTGTCCAGTGGTTAAGAACCCAACTTGCAACGCAGGGGACATGGGTTAAATCTTTTGTCAGGGAACTAAGATCCCATATGCCTCAGAGCAACTAAGTCCATACATCACAACTATTGAAACCCCCATACTCTAGAATCTGTGCCCACAGCTAGAGAGTCCAGGGACCAGATCAAAAAGCCCCACATGACACAAGGAAGATCCTACATGCCACACCTGTAAGACCCAATGCAGCCATATAAATACTTTAAAAAAGAATAGCTCTTGTTATTTTCATAATTAATACATCTTGTAAATACTAGGTTGCAGTCCTTAATTCCAGGAAGAATATAATGATTCACTTATTTTGTTTTTGTTTCCACAATTTTCATTATCACAGATAAATTTATTGCATTCTGGATTTCTTAATATTTTAATAAGTATGATTTTGTATAATTTTTCTTCAATAGAATCCTCCTGAGGCCAAAAGCAAGTTTTATAATCCTATAATCAGACCTACGTCTTAAATCCCTCTCTCTGATAGCAAATTCTTATCCCCACTAAATATTTTTCTTTTTCACTTAGTTCTTTAAACCTCTCAATATCTTTTTCATATGCTGCTTCTTGCCTTTATATTCCTAATGAACTTCATCATCATGTTTGGCCTTTGCTTGATAATTTTACTAATATCTTCAAACTCCTGTTTTCCTGATTTTTTTCTACCTCCTTCTGAACATTCCTGCCAACTAGATCTCTCTAATCACAAATATTTTCCTTTTTCTGAGTTTCTGAGCTTTCCTGGAGAAAGCCACATAACTCTGCCAGATGGGGCAGATTTATAGTTTTCAATTTCAGGTGGGTCCTCAAAATTGCTTGTCAACCTCTTTACTCAAAGGACTCTGAGCTTAATGGCTCTGACCTATGTAATGGTGTGAGCATAACTCTCCCTCCCTCAGGCTGCTATACTTATTTCTGAGCCTTTTGCACATGTTGAGTTGTGAGTATATGAACTGTGGTCACCAGTGTTGTATTACCCTGGGATCCACTCCTGCTTCAGCTTCCACTCATCCACACCCACTCTGCACACCTTGGGCACTGACATAACTTTCCTTTTAGTTTTGAGACTATTAAGGATAGCTATGGAACTTTCCTAGTTGTCCAGTGGTTAAGAACCCAACTTGCAACGCAGGGGACATGGGTTAAATCTTTTGTCAGGGAACTAAGATCCCATATGCCTCAGAGCAACTAAGTCCATACATCACAACTATTGAAACCCCCATACTCTAGAATCTGTGCCCACAGCTAGAGAGTCCAGGGACCAGATCAAAAAGCCCCACATGACACAAGGAAGATCCTACATGCCACACCTGTAAGACCCAATGCAGCCATATAAATACTTTAAAAAAGAATAGCTCTTGTTATTTTCATAATTAATACATCTTGTAAATACTAGGTTGCAGTCCTTAATTCCAGGAAGAATATAATGATTCACTTATTTTGTTTTTGTTTCCACAATTTTCATTATCACAGATAAATTTATTGCATTCTGGATTTCTTAATATTTTAATAAGTATGATTTTGTATAATTTTTCTTCAATAGAATCCTCCTGAGGCCAAAAGCAAGTTTTATAATCCTATAATCAGACCTACGTCTTAAATCCCTCTCTCTGATAGCAAATTCTTATCCCCACTAAATATTTTTCTTTTTCACTTAGTTCTTTAAACCTCTCAATATCTTTTTCATATGCTGCTTCTTGCCTTTATATTCCTAATGAACTTCATCATCATGTTTGGCCTTTGCTTGATAATTTTACTAATATCTTCAAACTCCTGTTTTCCTGATTTTTTTCTACCTCCTTCTGAACATTCCTGCCAACTAGATCTCTCTAATCACAAATCTTTTCCTTTTTCTGAGTTTCTGAGCTTTCCTGGAGAAAGCCACATAACTCTGCCAGATGGGGCAGATTTATAGTTTTCAATTTCAGGTGGGTCCTCAAAATTGCTTGTCAACCTCTTTACTCAAAGGACTCTGAGCTTAATGGCTCTGACCTATGTAATGGTGTGAGCATAACTCTCCCTCCCTCAGGCTGCTATACTTATTTCTGAGCCTTTTGCACATGTTGAGTTGTGAGTATATGAACTGTGGTCACCAGTGTTGTATTACCCTGGGATCCACTCCTGCTTCAGCTTCCACTCATCCACACCCACTCTGCACACAGTTGCTTGTGGAAACACGACCAGTCCCAGTCACCGTCTTGAAATCACAGCATCCCTACATGAATACATCACTCAGTGCTCTGAGTTACCTTTCTCCCTTGCAGAGTCAAAATGATGCAAAGCTCATCATTGCAGCAGAAAAAAAAAAAAGAAAAAGTAGTTTTCTTTCAGCCTGTTATCACATGTGATCATGTGAACATCAGAGCAGTTGGGGTCTCAGAAAGAGACTTGGTATTTTCCTACACAATCCTGGGAACTTGTGGCTTCCACCTCTTCACCTGGCTGCTCAAGTTTCTTCCCTGATGTCACAAAGGAAATAGACATGTTATCATCTACCCTAAACTCTCTCTTTTCCCCTCAGGTCTTCCTCTAACAAAAATGCCTCTTATACTAACAGATGTAAAAACAAGGTACTTGCAGACAAACAGAGATGGAGTATGCAGTTAGATCACCACTGTGATCAACTGGAAAAAAAGGCACAGTCTAACAGTTGAAAATTACATTTTATTTAGTGGATGAAAGTGAGGACTTTAAGCCCCAGAGTCCGCCTCTCAGATAGTTCTGAGAGACTACTCAGAAAAGGTAAGAGATAAGTCTGACTAGATAGTCAGAACATCAGAAGAATGTTGTTAATTAAAGATCTCAAGGTAGTAAATTTAGCACTTTTCTATGTATGGGAAGATGAAAAATTCTGGACTCACTGAAGTCATGATCATAGCTCCTAAACCCCAATTCCTGCCAACTAGATCTCTAATCACAAATATTTTCCTTTTTCTGAGTTTCTGAGCTTTCCTGGAGAAAGCCACATAACTCTGCCAGATGGGGCAGATTTATAGTTTTCAATTTCAGGTGGGTCCTCAAAATTGCTTGTCAACCTCTTTACTCAAAGGACTCTGAGCTTAATGGCTCTGACCTATGTAATGGTGTGAGCATAACTCTCCCTCCCTCAGGCTGCTATACTTATTTCTGAGCCTTTTGCACATGTTGAGTTGTGAGTATATGAACTGTGGTCACCAGTGTTGTATTACCCTGGGATCCACTCCTGCTTCAGCTTCCACTCATCCACACCCACTCTGCACACAGTTGCTTGTGGAAACACGACCAGTCCCAGTCACCGTCTTGAAATCACAGCATCCCTACATGAATACATCACTCAGTGCTCTGAGTTACCTTTCTCCCTTGCAGAGTCAAAATGATGCAAAGCTCATCATTGCAGCAGAAAAAAAAAAAAGAAAAAGTAGTTTTCTTTCAGCCTGTTATCACATGTGATCATGTGAACATCAGAGCAGTTGGGGTCTCAGAAAGAGACTTGGTATTTTCCTACACAATCCTGGGAACTTGTGGCTTCCACCTCTTCACCTGGCTGCTCAAGTTTCTTCCCTGATGTCACAAAGGAAATAGACATGTTATCATCTACCCTAAACTCTCTCTTTTCCCCTCAGGTCTTCCTCTAACAAAAATGCCTCTTATACTAACAGAAGTAAAACAAGGTACTTGCAGACAAACAGAGATGGAGTATGCAGTTAGATCACCACTGTGATCAACTGGAAAAAAAGGCACAGTCTAACAGTTGAAAATTACATTTTATTTAGTGGATGAAAGTGAGGACTTTAAGCCCCAGAGTCCGCCTCTCAGATAGTTCTGAGAGACTACTCAGAAAAGGTAAGAGATAAGTCTGACTAGATAGTCAGAACATCAGAAGAATGTTGTTAATTAAAGATCTCAAGGTAGTAAATTTAGCACTTTTCTATGTATGGGAAGATGAAAAATTCTGGACTCACTGAAGTCATTCCTTTGATATACGCCTATCAACTACAAATTGGCACTTACCAATTACATTGCCAATGACTGAACAAGGGCATTTGCCATCCACCACTGTGGAGACTGAACCCTGTGTTGTGACAGCTGCTGATTCTCAACACCCACTGAGGGAATTCAGCGTGAAGTGAGGCACTCAGTGGAACAACAGGCCTTTAGATAGGCAGACATTTTTAAGAACAGATTTTTTGATCCCAATCCTTGCATCTCCTCAAACTTAGAAAAGCACTAAACCCCTTCACGATGACATCAGACCCTGGTGGCTAACCAAAAACCCCTCATTTACAACTCATTTGTAAAATGAGTGTTTAATGGTATTGAAGTCTCCCTTCATCAAAACCTTATATATATTGATTTTCCTCCTGTTACCTCTTTAGGACAATCTCTCAGAGATAGCTGAGGTGCTGCCTTCCTGGCTGTGATCCTAATGTGCCCCAACTAAAACTTAACCCGCCACTCTCAAGTTGTTTATCTTTTTTAGCCAACACACCTCAGCTATCTGTGGTCACTATGCTGTGCTTTCTTATCCTGAGTCTCCTCAGGGCACACCTTTAGGGGCAACTGTAGCTGCTGAGGGCTGGACGGATGGTACCCTGTTTCTGTTCTCAGGTCCTTCAGGGCTCACCTGCAGGGGCAGCTATAACATGATGGCTGCAACACTCTGTTTACTGATGTGGAAGGCAGCTGGTTTTCATTGACACTATTTCATTGTGGGTGTAATAAGCCAAATATTCTTTGCTATCCTCCTCTATGACCTCTGCTATCCTTCTCTGTAACATGGATAATCAGACAATTGACTGATTATAAATGAAGAACACTCTATCTACACCTTCAAATAAAAGTAATTTTGGATGTACAAACCTATAGGGAAAAAACTTTCTCCTTACATTCAGTCATTCGTTAAACATGCAGTTTCCTTGGGGCTACACTAGTTAACATGGAAGTAAATATTTTCAATGCTTACTTTCTTTCTCCAAGGCAGGCGCAATATAAGAATTCAGCAGTTTAGTAGAGAAATAAGTACAATAAAATGTTAAAATAGCTATGATAAAAGTTGGAGTAATATAAAATGATAAAAAGTTGGAGTAATATAAAATGAGGTCACAAAGAGGGGAGTGAATAATGTCTTCTAAGATAGAAAAAAAGCCTCTCAGAGAAAATGATATATGAGAAGTTTAAATTTGATTATGTAAGTAGTGGCTATCTCTCTTACATAAGATTATTGAAATCATCAGATTTTATAGAAAACACAGAATCATTTTCACAAGTTTAAGAAAGCAAAATATAATGGCTTCTTTTTTCCTACACAGATGAGTGTACACATATTTACACAAGTATATATAACAGATTAATGGCCTCTGATGAAGACAGAATGTCTTTGTCATTCTGTTCTTATTCTTACCATACCATGAATTATAATCCTACCATATCTAGACAGTAAATAGAATCTAGCAATAATTTTTCTCTGTTCAACCTCCCTCTCACCTCACTTAAAATTAAACTTCATTATTTTAATTACAAACATTTAGAGAACATCTATTTATGTTTAAGAACTATGCCCTATGCTTCAATTGAGAAGGCAAAAGATGTGTGCGTTAACAAAGAAGTCTTGGTCTTTGTTCACAAGAAGTTTATGTTAGAATGTAAAGGACAAAATATTTTCTGAGTTTGAGACAGATCTTAATTTATTTTTCTCCAAAAGGGAATAGAATAGAAGCACCATATGACCCAGAAATCCCACTATTAGGTTTGTACCCTGGTGAAATCAAAATTAAAAGAAACACCTGTAACCTGTACCCCAAAGTTCATTGCAGCACTCTATACAATAGCTAGATCATGAAGCCGATTCTGCTATCCTCCTCTATGACCTCTGCTATCCTTCTCTGTAACATGGATAATCAGACAATTGACTGATTATAAATGAAGAACACTCTATCTACACCTTCAAATAAAAGTAATTTTGGATGTACAAACCTATAGGGAAAAAACTTTCTCCTTACATTCAGTCATTCGTTAAACATGCAGTTTCCTTGGGGCTACACTAGTTAACATGGAAGTAAATATTTTCAATGCTTACTTTCTTTCTCCAAGGCAGGCGCAATATAAGAATTCAGCAGTTTAGTAGAGAAATAAGTACAATAAAATGTTAAAATAGCTATGATAAAAGTTGGAGTAATATAAAATGATAAAAAGTTGGAGTAATATAAAATGAGGTCACAAAGAGGGGAGTGAATAATGTCTTCTAAGATAGAAAAAAAGCCTCTCAGAGAAAATGATATATGAGAAGTTTAAATTTGATTATGTAAGTAGTGGCTATCTCTCTTACATAAGATTATTGAAATCATCAGATTTTATAGAAAACACAGAATCATTTTCACAAGTTTAAGAAAGCAAAATATAATGGCTTCTTTTTTCCTACACAGATGAGTGTACACATATTTACACAAGTATATATAACAGATTAATGGCCTCTGATGAAGACAGAATGTCTTTGTCATTCTGTTCTTATTCTTACCATACCATGAATTATAATCCTACCATATCTAGACAGTAAACAGAATCTAGCAAAAATTTTTTCTCTGTTCAACCTCCCTCTCACCTCACTTAAAATTAAACTTCATTATTTTAATTACAAACATTTAGAGAACATCTATTTATGTTTAAGAACTATGCCCTATGCTTCAATTGAGAAGGCAAAAGATGTGTGCGTTAACAAAGAAGTCTTGGTCTTTGTTCACAAGAAGTTTATGTTAGAATGTAAAGGACAAAATATTTTCTGAGTTTGAGACAGATCTTAATTTATTTTTCTCCAAAAGGGAATAGAATAGAAGCACCATATGACCCAGAAATCCCACTATTAGGTTTGTACCCTGGTGAAATCAAAATTAAAAGAAACACCTGTAACCTGTACCCCAAAGTTCATTGCAGCACTCTATACAATAGCTAGATCATGGAAGCAACCAAGATGTCCACTGATGAACGAACGGACAAAGAAACTCTGGTACATGTATACAATGGAATATGTCTCAACCACAAAAAGAAATACAGAAGATTCAGTCCTAATGAGATGGATGAATCTAGAACCTATTATACAAAGTAAAGTAAGTCAAAAAGAGAAGGATATAGTACACTAACACACATATATGGAATCTAGTAAGTTCATACTGATAAATACACACGCAGAGCATTGATGGTAAAACAGTCAGAGAGAACAGACTTATGGACACTGGGGAGAGGGGAAAGTGGGTGAGAGATATGGAAAGAGCAATATGGCATCCTATACTATCTTATGTAAAAGAGAAAACTATTGTCAATGTACTGTGGGACCAAGAGATCGTATATGGGGCTATGTGATAGTCTGGAGGGGTGGGATGGGGGGAATGGGATATACATATGACTAATATGGAATTACATATACCTGTAAACAACAAAACTCTGTACAATCAAAGAAGCAAAATAAAAAAATGGGATTGTGAAAAAAAAATTGATAAGCAAAAGGGAAAACTGGTGTTTGGTTGTGTGTGGGTATGTATACATGCATGTGTTTGTGCCTGAATGCTTAGTTGATCAGTTGTGTCCAACTCTTTGTAACCCTATGCACTGTAGCCCACACGACTTCTCTGTCCATGGGAATTTCCAGGCAAGAATACTGGAGTGGGTTACCATTTCCTCTTTCAAGAGATCTTTTCAACCCAAGGGTCAAACCCACATCTCCAATATCTCCTGCATTGCAAGTGGATTCTTTACAGCTCAGTCATCAGGGAAATTTATTTAGTTTTAAAGACAAATTTTTAAGTGCTGTCTCAGCCAAAAGATGATAACTAATCCCTGCTTGAAGAGACTTGCTGAAGTCAGATAGAGGCAAAATAATAAACAGCATTAGAATGGCATGCTCTGGCAGAGAATACAGCCCTAGTCTGTTATTTATAGTGGGACATTTGTGAATGTCACCAGTTATTATAATGCCCCTTCAAGTATTTCTGTGTAAGAGGAAATGATAATGTGTCTAGAAAGGATATTAAAAAATAAAATGTAGGTCATTAACCTCTACATAGAAAGAGGACTTTTCACCTTTTTGGTAGTTGTTTTTTGATTTGATTTATTGTTTATTTGGATAGCAGGCCAGTTTTGCCTTGCAAGGGCCTATGGAGAGATCAAACCCCCAAATATTATCTAGTTACTTTATTTAAATTATTGCTATAGACCTTCAGTGTAGGTCCTTAAGATCTAAGTATTACAGCTTTTAATGCTTTTAATAAAGTTTGTCATTATGGATTTTCACAAGTAAACAGAGTCATATGAAGTATTATGAGACAAAGGTTTTAATCAAAGAGTTTGGGCTTTTGCACATGTAGAAAGGGTGGAGAGGATGCTGTGCAGGTCTGGGGGATGTTGCTGGAAGGTTAGTGAACAGTTGTAGAAGGCATCAACCTGGACAGGATTCTTAGGTGGACACAATCATACCTACTGTCTTCAGTTGCAACAAGAAAGCTGGAAATTGCAGAAAACTGAGTAGTAGACACATTTGGCCATCAGTATCTTATGAGATTATCAAGACTTGTCTTCTGCTTTTTATAACAAATGTGATGGCCATTCATTGGCAAATTCTAATGTGGAATCATTGAAGGAAAGTGGTTCTAAGAAATACTGTACATGACACAATAGCAATGCCAAGCTTACTATTCACATGGGAAGGAGCTGGTATTTTAAAGCAGATTTTATATTTGTTACCCTAAAACATTGCTACTCAAGAGATCTTTTCAACCCAAGGGTCAAACCCACATCTCCAATATCTCCTGCATTGCAAGTGGATTCTTTACAGCTCAGTCATCAGGGAAATTTATTTAGTTTTAAAGACAAATTTTTAAGTGCTGTCTCAGCCAAAAGATGATAACTAATCCCTGCTTGAAGAGACTTGCTGAAGTCAGATAGAGGCAAAATAATAAACAGCATTAGAATGGCATGCTCTGGCAGAGAATACAGCCCTAGTCTGTTATTTATAGTGGGACATTTGTGAATGTCACCAGTTATTATAATGCCCCTTCAAGTATTTCTGTGTAAGAGGAAATGATAATGTGTCTAGAAAGGATATTAAAAAATAAAATGTAGGTCATTAACCTCTACATAGAAAGAGGACTTTTCACCTTTTTGGTAGTTGTTTTTTGATTTGATTTATTGTTTATTTGGATAGCAGGCCAGTTTTGCCTTGCAAGGGCCTATGGAGAGATCAAACCCCCAAATATTATCTAGTTACTTTATTTAAATTATTGCTATAGACCTTCAGTGTAGGTCCTTAAGATCTAAGTATTACAGCTTTTAATGCTTTTAATAAAGTTTGTCATTATGGATTTTCACAAGTAAACAGAGTCATATGAAGTATTATGAGACAAAGGTTTTAATCAAAGAGTTTGGGCTTTTGCACATGTAGAAAGGGTGGAGAGGATGCTGTGCAGGTCTGGGGGATGTTGCTGGAAGGTTAGTGAACAGTTGTAGAAGGCATCAACCTGGACAGGATTCTTAGGTGGACACAATCATACCTACTGTCTTCAGTTGCAACAAGAAAGCTGGAAATTGCAGAAAACTGAGTAGTAGACACATTTGGCCATCAGTATCTTATGAGATTATCAAGACTTGTCTTCTGCTTTTTATAACAAATGTGATGGCCATTCATTGGCAAATTCTAATGTGGAATCATTGAAGGAAAGTGGTTCTAAGAAATACTGTACATGACACAATAGCAATGCCAAGCTTACTATTCACATGGGAAGGAGCTGGTATTTTAAAGCAGATTTTATATTTGTTACCCTAAAACATTGCTACTCAAAGTCATTTTATGGTCATAAATACTTTCATTATAATTTTGATTATGTTAACTTAGCCCGATGTTTTATAATCTAATTTGAAGTTTAAAAGTTAATGAAGGATATTAAAATTTCAGTTTGAAAACCACATACTCAAATCTGCTGTTATTTACCAAAAAAAATTTTTACTAGCTTGTCACATTTAAATAGTGTTGAAGCATTTTTATTAGGTTGATTATATGGTCAAAAATATTGAATCTATCACTAATTATATTAAAAATGTACTTGTTTCTCTATAAAATCAAAATAAACCATCAGGGTTCCCTGGTGGCTCAGTGGTAAAGAATTTCCCTGTCAATACAGGAGACACATGTTTGATCCCTGATCCTGGAAGATTCCACATGCCCTAAGCCCATGTACAGCAATTATTGTGCCTGTACTCTAGAGCCCAGGACCTGCAATGCCTGAAACCTCATGCCACAACTAATGAAGCCACGTGCCTAGAGCCAGTGCTCTGCATCAAGAGAAGCCACTGCCATAAGAAAACTTTGTACAGCAAGTAGAGAGTAGCCCTTGCTTGCCAAAACTATAGAAACGCTCATGTTGAAATGAAGACCAAGCATAGCCAAATAACATGAAAATACATACCAATATTTTTAAAATATTATCATTTCTAGTCACTAAATACTTTTCATGAGTTGATAAAGCCCTTATTTTTCAAAAAAAGACACAATCTATAAGATGCAATGTTCCAAAGTTTATATGATGTAGGTATGGTTTATGTATATACATTTATATGTATATATATATATATATATATATATATATATATAGATAGATAGATATATGATGATCACAATGTATGCATGCATGCACTCACATGTATGTTAGTGGAGTATACTTTTATCAAAAAGTTGGTAATTAAACATATCAATAGAAATTTTATATTCACAGTAATCCAAATTTCTCTTTAGAAACCACTATGTTCTCTTTCTGAGCTAAATCCAGTATCTTGAACTTGTGAAAATGCCTTATTCTTAGTATTGCCAATGTTCCCAGAGGTATAGCAGTGATGCTTTTCTTAAAATAATTCTGCCTTCTGGGCAAAAGACTTTTTTCAGCATTAAATAGGAAAAATCAGTGTTGTAGCTGCTATCTGTTTTATTGTTTGTAAAAGCTATGTTAAGATACCTTCAAAACTAAATGTCAAATCCAGGTCTACATTAGAAACAAGGCAGTGTTTGATATGTGATGAGAAGCTGTCAACCTTCCTGCTCCTGACAAATTGTCAGCAGATTCCTCATGAATAGTCTAAGGTAAGCGAGTTCTGGTAGGCAGAGTTCCACATAAAAATTTCTCAGTACTATATAATGTGTATGTGTGTGTGTCTGTGTGTGTGTGTGTGTGTATGTGTGTTTGTGTATGTGTGTGCTGGAAGTGAATATAAGACAAACTATTGTTGTTGGGAAATTGAATTTTATTCTTTTAATTACTAAGATTATTTTAGGAACATTTCTGTAGATGAATCAATACTCAGAAGTCCCATTCAGAGTTAGGCTTAAAAAGGCAGAAAGTCTTTCTAAGTCATAATTGCCATGAAAAATTGAATTTTTGCACCTTACGTTATAGCTGAGGTAAGATTTATTCTCTTGTTTGCAAAGTTGGTAATCTGTCTCCATATATTTTAGTCATTCATTCCTTTTTACTACAGATCACTGGTAAACGAATATGTGTGTGCTGGGGTGGGGAGTGTGAGCATGTACAGGGGCGTAGCCAGGACACAGGAAGGAACTGGTAATCAAGACGCTGTGGCCCTGTTTTCCAGTCTTAAATAGACCTACTCATGCACTCCTCACTCTAGAGGGTCATATGTGTCTTAAGAAATTATGTAATACTTCATATCTCAGAAAATGTAGGTAATTACCTAAATGTTAGTGGAGTATACTTTTATCAAAAAGTTGGTAATTAAACATATCAATAGAAATTTTATATTCACAGTAATCCAAATTTCTCTTTAGAAACCACTATGTTCTCTTTCTGAGCTAAATCCAGTATCTTGAACTTGTGAAAATGCCTTATTCTTAGTATTGCCAATGTTCCCAGAGGTATAGCAGTGATGCTTTTCTTAAAATAATTCTGCCTTCTGGGCAAAAGACTTTTTTCAGCATTAAATAGGAAAAATCAGTGTTGTAGCTGCTATCTGTTTTATTGTTTGTAAAAGCTATGTTAAGATACCTTCAAAACTAAATGTCAAATCCAGGTCTACATTAGAAACAAGGCAGTGTTTGATATGTGATGAGAAGCTGTCAACCTTCCTGCTCCTGACAAATTGTCAGCAGATTCCTCATGAATAGTCTAAGGTAAGCGAGTTCTGGTAGGCAGAGTTCCACATAAAAATTTCTCAGTACTATATAATGTGTATGTGCGTGTGTGTGTGTCTGTGTGTGTGTGTGTGTGTATGTGTGTTTGTGTATGTGTGTGCTGGAAGTGAATATAAGACAAACTATTGTTGTTGGGAAATTGAATTTTATTCTTTTAATTACTAAGATTATTTTAGGAACATTTCTGTAGATGAATCAATACTCAGAAGTCCCATTCAGAGTTAGGCTTAAAAAGGCAGAAAGTCTTTCTAAGTCATAATTGCCATGAAAAATTGAATTTTTGAACCTTACGTTATAGCTGAGGTAAGATTTATTCTCTTGTTTGCAAAGTTGGTAATCTGTCTCCATATATTTTAGTCATTCATTCCTTTTTACTACAGATCACTGGTAAACGAATATGTGTGTGCTGGGGTGGGGAGTGTGAGCATGTACAGGGGCGTAGCCAGGACACAGGAAGGAACTGGTAATCAAGACGCTGTGGCCCTGTTTTCCAGTCTTAAATAGACCTACTCATGCACTCCTCACTCTAGAGGGTCATATGTGTCTTAAGAAATTATGTAATACTTCATATCTCAGAAAATGTAGGTAATTACCTAAATGTTAGTGTATCTCACTCATAACCAAAGCAAACAACAAAAAGGGAAGATATAATACTGCATTATCCCCTAAAGAAATCGGAGGAGATAAATATTCCTTCCCTGATCCTGATACACAGGGAAGTGCTTCTACTCTGAACCTCTGATAACAAACAATGATAGTAAACACATAGCAGAGAGGTAAAACAGGGATTATATAACCGGCTCATGGAGGCAGATCCAGAGGAAGTGCTGGTATCGGGTGGTGGCAGCCCTTGTGTCAGACCGCAGTGTTTGTGCCATGCAGTGCCAGCCACTTTCACTCTGGCAACAAACTCTGCCTGCTCCTTGCCTTATGCCCTTGGCTGCAGGTCTTAAAGACCAGCATTCCATTCTATCTCTGAATTATCTTGGTCCTTCCCAACACTATCAATAGATTTTTGTATCAAAATTTTCCTTTTCCACCAAAAGTTAGTTATTCCTTTTATGGCTTGAAAGCAGAGAATCTCAACCCAAAGATAAATTGCAAAACTATATTTCATGGTGCATGCAAATTTAAAATTATTATCACCCATATGCATAGACACACATTGAATACATGTATGTGTTCTTGGACTTCAATATTTCTTATATTTTACACGTGTTTCTTTTTAACACAATAAATTGGGTATATTCTATCATCATATAGTCTGATTATCTTGTAATGGAAGATTTATATTATTTAAACTGATTACTGATTATTTTAATTTTTCATTTATAGCTCTGCTTTTCTTTTTTTTTAATTTTGGCCACTTTTACTGGTCTTTCATTTTTATTTATTTTCATCCATCTTTATTCTTTGGCCTTTGTGGGCCTCTCATCTCAGTGGCCTCTCTTGTCACAGAGCACAGGCTCTCGGCACATGCACCCCAGAGTGCCAGCTCCTTATTTGACACACTGGTCCAGCTGCTCAGCAGAACATGGGATCTTCCCATGCCAGGGATCAAACTGGCAACCTCTGCACTGCAAGGGGGACTCTTTACCCACTGAACCATCAGGGAAGCCCATATAGCTCTGTTCTATACTTTCTATTAGTCTTCTTTTTTTTTTTTTTTTTTTCGGAGGTGGGGACTGGCTGGGGAGGGAGGGGGACAGGCGAGCCACTTCTATTGGTCTTTCATTTATCTATTTTCATCCATCTTTGTTCTTTGGCCCATGTGGGCCTCCCATTGCAGTGGCCTCTTGTCGCAGAGCACCGGCTCTGGGCACTTGCGAGCCAGAGCTCCAGCTCAGTAATTGGACACATCAGTCCAGCCACTTCAAAGCACGGGAGATCTTCCCAGGCCAGGGATCGAACCGGCGCCCCTTGCACTGCAAGGCAGTGTCCTTACTGACTGGAACACCAGGAAAGCCCTAGTCTTCTTTTATTTTTAGTTTTCTATCATGTTTTTCTTTTGAATAGTATTTTAATGTTGTCTTTTATTTTGTCTTCTGAATAAAGCACTGCATTTCAAATTGTTTAGTAAGATTCTACTCCTAACAAAGCCACCCTTAATATTCGCAGAGCCTAGTGCATGAGTATACTTGCTCCACCAACCCCCGCACCCCCCGCCCCAGCCTTGTCCACCTACATCTCTGACAACCTGAGTTTTTGAGTACCTGAGTCTGGATACCTTGTCCAAATAATTGTGCTCTGTTCAAAATTCCCCTCTCTTGAATCAACTACCATTCGGCTACTCCTCAAGCCCAAGTGTTCAACAAGAGTTACTGCAGAGATTTTATCCAACATGCAATAGATACTTGGGGAATGCCTTGCACAAGCTGAAAGAATAAGTTGAAGCTATGAAAGCACATAACCCTGGAGTTCTAGGTCCTTGGAGCATTATTTAGAAGGAAGCAGGAGCTGGGCTCTGGTGACCATATTCCATGGCCCAGGAGATTGGCAGACCTATCAGTCAAAGTGATACTAAAGAAGGGCCTGAAAGGAAACTTTAGAGTCAAGAAGTCAGGGAAGGAGCCCTAAGTGTCTGACAGGAGCCTACAAGTGGTATTATTTCTTCATGAAAAATATTTTTACTAACTGTCAGCTCCTGGATTGACAATTTCTCTCAGCACAGAAGTTTATGTTATCCAGTTTTCTACAACATCATCACAGTGGTGAAATATTCTTCTCTCAGACTGTTTTATGTTCTTAAATTCTCCTTTTGTTATAGCAATTTTTCAGTCCTTTTTGTTCTAAACTGAGTAGAGCTGCTGTTCAATATTGTATGATTTAAGGTGCAAAATACAGATTCATAGTATTTAAAGTTTACATTCCACCCACAGTTATTATAAAACATTGGCAATATTCCCCATATTGAACAGTCTACCTTTACAGCTTATTTTATGCCTAAGAGTTTGTACCTCTTCCTTCCCTACCCTATATTGTCCTCCTCCAGTCCCTTTCCCACTGGTAACCACTAGTTTATTCTCTATATCTGTGAGCCTAGTACTTTTTTGCTATATTCATTAGTTTGTTGCATTTTTTAAAATTCAACACATAAGTATTATACAGTATTTGCCTTTCTCTGACTTATTTCACTTAGCATAGTGCCCTCCAAACCCATCCATGTTTCTGCAAATGGTAAAATCTCATTTTTCATGACTGAGTAGTATTCCATTTTGTGTATGTATACATGTGTATATGTGTATATATAGATATATATGTGTGTGTTTATATAGATAGATAGAAATAGATATAGGCACACTACTTCTTTCTCTAATCATCTGTTGATCTATACTTAGGTAGCTTCCACACCCTGGATACTATAAATAATGCTGCTATGAACATTAGGGTGGTGTATCTTTTCAAATTAATGTTTTTGTATATTTCCGATATATACCCAGAATGCTAGTTCTATTTTTACTTTTTTTGACAAATCTTCATCCTCTTTTTCACAGTGGATGCAACAATTTACATTCCCACCAATTGTGTACCAGGGGACATTTTTCTCTTCAACCTTATTAATATTTGTTTTCTGTGTTCTTTTTGATGACAGCCAATTATAGGTGAAAGGTACTACCATGGTTTTAATTTGATTTATCTGATGATTAGCAATGTTGAATATCTTTTCATGTGCCTGTTGATCTTCTGCATTTTCTCTTTGGAAAAAATTCTAGTCAGTTTTATCAATTTTTCAGTCCTTTTTGTTCTAAACTGAGTAGAGCTGCTGTTCAATATTGTATGATTTAAGGTGCAAAATACAGATTCATAGTATTTAAAGTTTACATTCCACCCACAGTTATTATAAAACATTGGCAATATTCCCCATATTGAACAGTCTACCTTTACAGCTTATTTTATGCCTAAGAGTTTGTACCTCTTCCTTCCCTACCCTATATTGTCCTCCTCCAGTCCCTTTCCCACTGGTAACCACTAGTTTATTCTCTATATCTGTGAGCCTAGTACTTTTTTGCTATATTCATTAGTTTGTTGCATTTTTTAAAATTCAACACATAAGTATTATACAGTATTTGCCTTTCTCTGACTTATTTCACTTAGCATAGTGCCCTCCAAACCCATCCATGTTTCTGCAAATGGTAAAATCTCATTTTTCATGACTGAGTAGTATTCCATTTTGTGTATGTATACATGTGTATATGTGTATATATAGATATATATGTGTGTGTTTATATAGATAGATAGAAATAGATATAGGCACACTACTTCTTTCTCTAATCATCTGTTGATCTATACTTAGGTAGCTTCCACACCCTGGATACTATAAATAATGCTGCTATGAACATTAGGGTGGTGTATCTTTTCAAATTAATGTTTTTGTATATTTCCGATATATACCCAGAATGCTAGTTCTATTTTTACTTTTTTTGACAAATCTTCATCCTCTTTTTCACAGTGGATGCAACAATTTACATTCCCACCAATTGTGTACCAGGGGACATTTTTCTCTTCAACCTTATTAATATTTGTTTTCTGTGTTCTTTTTGATGACAGCCAATTATAGGTGAAAGGTACTACCATGGTTTTAATTTGATTTATCTGATGATTAGCAATGTTGAATATCTTTTCATGTGCCTGTTGATCTTCTGCATTTTCTCTTTGGAAAAAATTCTAGTCAGTTTTACCAATTTTTAATTGGGTTGTTTGTTTTTTTAATGTTGAGTTTTATGAGCTGTTTATATATGTTAGATATGAGTCCCTTATTGGTTATATCATTTGTAAATCTCTTCTTTTATTCAAAAGTTTGTCATGTTGTTTTGTTGATGGTTTCCTTTGCTGTGCAAAATCTTTTAAGTTTAATCAGGTGTCATTTGTTTATATTTGCTTATATTTTCTTTAGGAGATTCATCCTAAATATTGCTGAGATTTATGTTGTGAGTGTCTTGCCTATGTTTTCCTTCAGGAATTTTACATTATTTGGTCTTACATTGAGATATTTGATATATTCTGTGTGTATTTTTGTATATGGTATTCTAATTTTATTTTTTAACACACACTTGTCCACTTCCCCAAGCACAACGTATTTAAGAAACAATTTCATTTACCGTCACGTGAAAAAGAATAAAATGTCTAATATAAGCTTATCTAAGGAGTCAAAAACAACTATAAAAAAGTATAAATTTTACAACTGAAAATTGTAAGAGATTGATAAAAGAGATTGGAGACCACACAATTAGAAGAAAGATATATTATGTTTTGGAGTTGAAAGAATCAATACTATTATAGCGACTATACTACTCAAGGCAAATTACAAATTCAATGTGATCTCTATCAAAATACCAAAGGCATTTTTCACAGAACTAGGACAAATAATTTTATAATTGGTAAGAAAACACAAAAAACCCTCAATAGCCAAAACAATCTTGAAAAAGAGGAAAAGAGCTAAAAGACTCATGCTCACAGACTTCAGACTGTGAAGTTATAGTAATCACAATTTCCTTTACCTATCCATCCACAAGTGTCTCATACACACTTTAATTTTTCCTCTACATATTCATTCTCTGAGTTTTCACCCTACAATGTGATTGATTGATTAACCATATAATAGTTACTTTCCAGAGTATAACTATTTCCATCTGAGCTCTTTCTCTCCATTTCAAGTCTAGTATATTTTGGTTGTGTTGATTCCATATATTTAGACATTTTTTTGTTTCAAAAACAACTTAATTTAAAAAGATCTTAAAACTTCATTAATTTTAGTGCCCAAAGTCATTTTTCCTTTCTTAGAAATGTTTCAGAAAACAGGAACATCAGCTGCAAATTTACCCACCCCAGCAAGTTGAAAGGTCACAAATCCTTAGCATCCTTTTTTTCTCACAATCCATACCTAGCACCAAATTCTACTAAGACCATGCTATTTATAACTTTGAAACCTGAATTCTTCATTCTTAATATCATTTTTGTATGGATTACAGTAATTCCTTTTGCACAGTCCTATAAATTATCCTTCAAACTCACTATATCATCCTCTTTTATTAAATATCCACATCATTACTAAAGATGTTCCTTAAACAAAATTTGATCATGTGATTATCCTGTAAAACATCTCAATGAACTGTTAGGAATCTTAAATAAACATTTCTTGGTGTGATATTCAAGGTCTTCCTTATTTCACTCACTTGTGCTTTATCTTCTGACAATGCTGCACTCATGTCCTCTCTCAATTTTGAGCCTTTCCAGGTAGTCCTCTCTGACTAGGAATCTATGTCTCATTGTTTAAATGATCTAATGTATACTTTCCTATACTTCCCATCACAGTTGTTAATTCTTTGATGTTCTTCCTTAACCAATTAAACTAGGCTAGCTTCCCACAGCATGAATAACCCACCCACTTAACATTGCTTAACAGAGGCTGTGATACCTGTTTGATAACTTAAGTCTTCTCCAGTATGAAGGACTGCATTTTTCTCAGCTGTGTACCTGAAGATGGTGTTGGCTACAGTAGACAGGTAATACCTACTACAGGAAGTAGTAAGTATTGATCAGTATAATCAATACAATTTATGATTATAGGTGCAATTTTTAACAGGTTATCATACTATATCCTAGGAACATCAGACATAACAATAAAATATAAGAATTCTGTAGTCATGAAGTTATGATTTAATGGACTATAAATGATATAAATCCAGTATGAATATAAGTTGATTGAGATAATGAACAGTAAACTGTTTACCATTGTCTAATTCTTATGTTTGATCACTGGAGTATTTATCCAAAGAATTCCTTGAAATTCTGTCATATTTCTCTTCTGCAAAGCCCTAATGAAGCCCAATTTCTTGCCTGTAAACAGTATCATTTCTATAATAAATAAGAACAGGGTCATCCAATTTGAAAAATATAAGAAAGCATTTTATGAATAGAAAGTGTCAATTCAATGAAGATTTGCAACTTTGGCCACACGCTAACAGACTAAAGGAGAGTTAAAAAGCTGGCTTAAAACTCAACATTCAAAACACTAATATTATGGCATCTAGTGTAATCACTTCATGGCAAAAAGATGGGAGAAAGTGGAATCAGTGACAAACTTTATTTTCTTGGGCTCCAGGATCACTGTGGACAGTGACTGCAGTCATGAAATTAAAAGATGCTTATTCATTGAAAGGAAACGTATGACAAACCTAGACAGTGTATTAGAAAGCAGAGACATCACTTTGCCAACAAAGGCCCATACAGTCAGAGCTATTATTTTCCCGATTTGTGAGCTTCCTTATTTCAAACTTCACTTTTTTGTGCTTTATCTTCTGACAATGCTGCACTCATGTCCTCTCTCAATTTTGAGCCTTTCCAGGTAGTCCTCTCTGACTAGGAATCTATGTCTCATTGTTTAAATGATCTAATGTATACTTTCCTATACTTCCCATCACAGTTGTTAATTCTTTGATGTTCTTCCTTAACCAATTAAACTAGGCTAGCTTCCCACAGCATGAATAACCCACCCACTTAACATTGCTTAACAGAGGCTGTGATACCTGTTTGATAACTTAAGTCTTCTCAGTATGAAGGACTGCATTTTTCTCAGCTGTGTACCTGAAGATGGTGTTGGCTACAGTAGACAGGTAATACCTACTACAGGAAGTAGTAAGTATTGATCAGTATAATCAATACAATTTATGATTATAGGTGCAATTTTTAACAGGTTATCATACTATATCCTAGGAACATCAGACATAACAATAAAATATAAGAATTCTGTAGTCATGAAGTTATGATTTAATGGACTATAAATGATATAAATCCAGTATGAATATAAGTTGATTGAGATAATGAACAGTAAACTGTTTACCATTGTCTAATTCTTATGTTTGATCACTGGAGTATTTATCCAAAGAATTCCTTGAAATTCTGTCATATTTCTCTTCTGCAAAGCCCTAATGAAGCCCAATTTCTTGCCTGTAAACAGTATCATTTCTATAATAAATAAGAACAGGGTCATCCAATTTGAAAAATATAAGAAAGCATTTTATGAATAGAAAGTGTCAATTCAATGAAGATTTGCAACTTTGGCCACACGCTAACAGACTAAAGGAGAGTTAAAAAGCTGGCTTAAAACTCAACATTCAAAACACTAATATTATGGCATCTAGTGTAATCACTTCATGGCAAAAAGATGGGGAGAAAGTGGAATCAGTGACAAACTTTATTTTCTTGGGCTCCAGGATCACTGTGGACAGTGACTGCAGTCATGAAATTAAAAGATGCTTATTCATTGAAAGGAAACGTATGACAAACCTAGACAGTGTATTAGAAAGCAGAGACATCACTTTGCCAACAAAGGCCCATACAGTCAGAGCTATTATTTTCCCAGTAGTCTTCTATGGATTTGTGAGTTGGATCATAAAGAAGGCTGAGCACCAAAGAATTGATGCTTTTGGATTGCACTGTTGAAGAAGACTCTTGAGAGTCTCTTGGACTGCAAGCAGATCAAACTAGTCAATCCCAAAGGAAGTCAACCCTGAATATTCATTGGAAGGACTGATGCTGAAGTTGAAACTCCACTACTTTGGCCACCTGATATGAAGAAACAGATCATTGGAAAAGACTGATGCTCGGGTAAATTGAAGGGAGGAGAACAGGCTAATGACAGAGGATAAGATGTTTGGATGGCATCACCAACTTAATGTACATGAGTCTGGGTAAACTCTGGGAGATGGTGAAGGACAGGGAAGCCTGGAAAGCTGCAGTTCATGGGGTCTCAAAGAGTATGACACAGCTTTGTAACTGAAAATTACAACAGCTTAGTGAAAAAGAGAAATAAAAGTACATAATTTAAAACAGCACAGTTATTTCAATAATGGTCATAACCAGAATGCAATAGTATGGGTCAAGACTAGCTTGAATAGCTGTGAAACTTTGATATATTTGATGTTACAATAATTTATCACATCTAATGAACAACATAAAATCTAAATACAATCATTCTGATAATGCTATTTAAATTTAGTTGGCTATTTTTCCGGAATCAATAAGCAAAAGAAAATTTCAATGGATAAAATATAACTTTCAAAATGACAGTAAAGATGGAGACTTTCAGTCAATTATTTGTGAATAATTTTTCGCATGCATTTTAGTTGCAGATTAATTTCACCCAAATCTTACATAACAGGATGTGTTTATCTGTTCTTTTCTTTCAATACTTTAAAATAGTGTACTAGGAAAAAAACAGAAATCAAATACTGAGGGAAATTTACTAACTCAAGAACTTAAGGCTATTGTTATAAGCACCAAGATTAGTTCTGTAGTGTAGAAACTATTTTGTAAAATAAACATAGATAATTTATAATACAGATGTAAATATAGTGAAACATCTTTTTCTCACAAGTTTTCTAATTTGATAAAAGCATTTCCTAAACAAGATTCAGGGAAATAACTAAAAAAGACAAGTTTTTTTTCCCCCTTATGCCTAATCATTTTAAAATAGAAAAGTTGGCTCAAATTATTTTAGAGTCAATACTGTAATTGCTTTTTAAGTAGAACATTGTCCAAATACATGCCCACTATCTTGCTTTTACGAGTAATTTGGGAGAAAACATTATTTGACAACTAATGTCAATATTAAAAAAAAAAAAAATAGAAGAAGAAGAAGGCATGGAGGTGTCATTCTCCAAGTCTTCCTGGAGGTACTGGAAAAGAAAGTGTTTTTCTTCCTAACAAACTTGTAAACAAATTTGAATGAATAGCATTTTCCCGAGAAGCAAAATCAGTCTCTAAGAACATCACAAGGCACGTGCATATTAGAATCCTGCAGAATGAGCTGGAGGTCTTCCCACTAGCCCTGCCCCAGTGGAGAATGACTGGCACATCACTACAGTATAATTTACAGCACAGTTATTTCAATAATTGGTAAATTAGTGAAAAGAGAAATAAAAGTACATAATTTAAAACAGCACAGTTATTTCAATAATGGTCATAACCAGAATGCAATAGTATGGGTCAAGACTAGCTTGAATAGCTGTGAAACTTTGATATATTTGATGTTACAATAATTTATCACATCTAATGAACAACATAAAATCTAAATACAATCATTCTGATAATGCTATTTAAATTTAGTTGGCTATTTTTCCGGAATCAATAAGCAAAAGAAAATTTCAATGGATAAAATATAACTTTCAAAATGACAGTAAAGATGGAGACTTTCAGTCAATTATTTGTGAATAATTTTTCGCATGCATTTTAGTTGCAGATTAATTTCACCCAAATCTTACATAACAGGATGTGTTTATCTGTTCTTTTCTTTCAATACTTTAAAATAGTGTACTAGGAAAAAAACAGAAATCAAATACTGAGGGAAATTTACTAACTCAAGAACTTAAGGCTATTGTTATAAGCACCAAGATTAGTTCTGTAGTGTAGAAACTATTTTGTAAAATAAACATAGATAATTTATAATACAGATGTAAATATAGTGAAACATCTTTTTCTCACAAGTTTTCTAATTTGATAAAAGCATTTCCTAAACAAGATTCAGGGAAATAACTAAAAAGACAATTTTTTTTCCCCTTATGCCTAAGCATTTTAAAATAGAAAAGTTGGCTCAAATTATTTTAGAGTCAATACTGTAATTGCTTTTTAAGTAGAACATTGTCCAAATACATGCCCACTATCTTGCTTTTACGAGTAATTTGGGAGAAAACATTATTTGACAACTAATGTCAATATTAAAAAAAAAAAAAATAGAAGAAGAAGAAGGCATGGAGGTGTCATTCTCCAAGTCTTCCTGGAGGTACTGGAAAAGAAAGTGTTTTTCTTCCTAACAAACTTGTAAACAAATTTGAATGAATAGCATTTTCCCGAGAAGCAAAATCAGTCTCTAAGAACATCACAAGGCACGTGCATATTAGAATCCTGCAGAATGAGCTGGAGGTCTTCCCACTAGCCCTGCCCCAGTGGAGAATGACTGGCACATCACTACAGATTTCCCTGCCAAACCAAGATTCCCATTGCACCCCTTCATTTGATCCAGTCACAGTTTCTTCTCTTCAAGGTTTAAAACTAGGATCAAGTATATTTCTTTAATAACGTCACATTCCAAAAGAGTGACTCCAGTCAGGTGACTATCAAAGGGCATAGTTACTCACATAAGGACCATCTTGGAGGTAGATAAGTGATACAGGGTGCTGAGGATTAATTCAAACATCTGTGAGAGAATTTCATATAAAATATGAAGTTGGGAAGATTCCCTGGAGGAGTAAATGACAATCCACTCCAGTACCTTTGTCTGCAAAATTCCATGGACAGAGGAGCCTGGAAGGCTACCATCCATGGGGTCACAAGGATTTGGACACGACTGAGTGACTGAGCACAGCATGAAATGGATATCTGTGACTTCTAATTGACAAATGTTATCAGGTTGTTAACTATGCTCACAACATCATACATTAAACTGCAGGTCTGCCTACATTTTGGTAAGTTACACTTGTTTATAGTATTTTTCAAAATGACTTCCATGTGCTCTATCATAGTCTTCATTATGACATAGTTTAGTGAGCATGGGTTGTCTCCAGGCCACAGCAACCACATCATTTGAATGGCAATTTGTTGAGTGCTGTAACTCCAGCAAGTATAACTTCTAGAGTCATCAAACTCCTTTAAGTTTGCCTCCTCTCCCTGGTGTCTAGGCTCACACACTCTCCCAGGTTGGTTCCAGCTCTTCTTCCTCTACCACCCCAACTCTGGCACAGATCAGCATCTCATGTTCCCTGTGAGCCAAGATTTGTGTCATTTCCACACCTACTCTTTCACCAGACTCACTGACTCTACTGCACAGCAGGGGGGACTCAGGCAATTCCACTGTCCTTGGCACTGCCCCTCCTGCCCACAGGGATGCTGAACACTTCATTCTTCTGAGCAACTGGTCAAGGTTCTGCAGGTGTCAGCATAGCCTTGAACCTCTCATCACAGTATTGCCACTGGAAGCCTCGTAGACGTCAAGGCACACTATGCTGCTCTATTTATCTTTCCAAGGTCACTTGATTCTTGACTCCTCTAGGTAGCTTCTGGATTTAGCACGGTAGCTAATTCTCAAGCTTAGATGCCACTTAACTACAACCTGCCACTAGACGTGTTACTTGTCATTGAACCCACATTGCTTACCACCAGGTCTGAAATATACTAAGGACTCAATAAATCATTAAGGAATGGAATTTAAATTTGGTTCCTGAGATTCACTTTTCTTCTGAGGATGGTGAAATGATTCCTCAGTCTATTACCTATTCCTTCATAGAGACAACAGAAATTTAGGCCTAATGGGGTAAGTAGGTCAGTCCTTTCATTTTGAAGAGCTCTGTTATCACCAAAGTTGGAGCCAGTTCAAGTATGAACAACAATTCTTAACCTGGAGTGATGGCTCCATGGGACACTCATGCACTACTACTGACTATCTAAGGAAAAAAGGTACACTAAAGCCTTCCATCTGACTTCCTTGTCATCTTTTGGACTCCTTTCTTCCATCCTCCCCCAAATTACATGATTTTATCAGACATACAGTATATAAACTTCAACTATTTCTAAAAATTGTATTTTATTTTATTCAAATACTTATGTATCTGATAGTATGGCAAAAGCTATTTTTAAATGAAATAAATCACATTCAAAATAATTCATTTTTGTTAGTACACAACAATATTAAAAATCCAGCCTCCAAAATTCAGTGAAATGAGACATTTAAGTGGTGTTAGTGAACTCCAGAATCTTTTGGATGTTTTATTATGAATTAGCATTACTGGCATGGATAATTAAGTTGATTAAAAATATCATGAGGCTTTTATCTTCTTGATGTGGATTTTCAATAAAGCATGCTCTTTCCTCTCTTTCTTTGAAAAGACTGTCATTAACTCTGTTAAGTTCTAGACATAATTGAGTGGAAAGACAGAACTTCAATTCAAAAGAATGTCTCAGATCATCTGTTTTCTCAGCATCTAATGAATATCTGATGGCTTTGAAATCCATTACATTATTTGAATTTGTTTGAAAGTAAGGACGGAAAGAAAAAAAATTAGGACCAAGAGACAAAAGAAGCAAAACATCATCTGTACCGCTCATGACGTCAAGGTTTCCCTTATTTATCTTTCCAAGGTCATTTTTCTTGACTCCTCGAGGTAGCTTCTGGATTTAGCACGGTAGCTAATTCTCAAGCTTAGATGCCACTTAACTACAACCTGCCACTAGACGTGTTACTTGTCATTGAACCCACATTGCTTACCACCAGGTCTGAAATATACTAAGGACTCAATAAATCATTAAGGAATGGAATTTAAATTTGGTTCCTGAGATTCACTTTTCTTCTGAGGATGGTGAAATGATTCCTCAGTCTATTACCTATTCCTTCATAGAGACAACAGAAATTTAGGCCTAATGGGGTAAGTAGGTCAGTCCTTTCATTTTGAAGAGCTCTGTTATCACCAAAGTTGGAGCCAGTTCAAGTATGAACAACAATTCTTAACCTGGAGTGATGGCTCCATGGGACACTCATGCACTACTACTGACTATCTAAGGAAAAAAGGTACACTAAAGCCTTCCATCTGACTTCCTTGTCATCTTTTGGACTCCTTTCTTCCATCCTCCCCCAAATTACATGATTTTATCAGACATACAGTATATAAACTTCAACTATTTCTAAAAATTGTATTTTATTTTATTCAAATACTTATGTATCTGATAGTATGGCAAAAGCTATTTTTAAATGAAATAAATCACATTCAAAATAATTCATTTTTGTTAGTACACAACAATATTAAAAATCCAGCCTCCAAAATTCAGTGAAATGAGACATTTAAGTGGTGTTAGTGAACTCCAGAATCTTTTGGATGTTTTATTATGAATTAGCATTACTGGCATGGATAATTAAGTTGATTAAAAATATCATGAGGCTTTTATCTTCTTGATGTGGATTTTCAATAAAGCATGCTCTTTCCTCTCTTTCTTTGAAAAGACTGTCATTAACTCTGTTAAGTTCTAGACATAATTGAGTGGAAAGACAGAACTTCAATTCAAAAGAATGTCTCAGATCATCTGTTTTCTCAGCATCTAATGAATATCTGATGGCTTTGAAATCCATTACATTATTTGAATTTGTTTGAAAGTAAGGACGGAAAGAAAAAAAATTAGGACCAAGAGACAAAAGAAGCAAAACATCATCTGTACCTTAAGGCCTGAGATATAATACTTCCAGGTACCATTTCATCATGTGCTGATAATATAAATCTATGCATTATTTGCTAATTAGGTTTGTTAGTGTTTTCATGATTATGGAGTTTTTCCCTACAAGTTATAAATTTGGTTATAATTTTGACTTTGCTATATTCAGGTTAAAGATAACATTTTAACACTTTCTATAGGTATTTTAAATACATAAAGAGCTTTCTTATAAATATATATTTTATATTTTAATATATTTTAATTAGTAGTGTAAATAAAAAGAGATTAGATTTCACAACTTAGAGTGATTAGATTTCACCTATTTTCAGCAAACCTCCATAGATTTCACTTCCAATGTGGAATGTAGGACAATATATATGCAGTAAAATATATAAAAATTCCAACATCAATTCTGTAGAACCTATATAATACCTAATCCTGCATTTATAGTTGTTTGGGTTAAAGCTACTTTCTGGTAAGGGTTTAAAGATACCTGACAGTTGGTTGCTATAATTTCACTGAGTAAATGGCCTAATTGCCCAAGTGACAAGATGGCTGAACCTGTAGAATCCTAGACTGTGCTTCAAAATATAAAACTTTAAAATCTTAAAATACGACACATATTTACTGTAATGAGTAATGGTGGTTGCAAATTAGAAAAAAATTATGAGAACACTTGAACATCTAAATTACTACTAGGCTTTGAGTACTGTAGAATACATACTAATAGAAATGCTGAGTTTGGCTAGTCGAATGAATATTTGCAGTTTTCTTAATAGCAGCCCACTGTTCTTTTGGGATAGTCACCCTCCTTTGGGTTGGACAAATTTTTCCACTGACTGATCAAGATTGATATTCATGTAATCTTTACAGAATGATACGGATAATTTGTCAATTGTTGGTCAAAGAGAGAAGCCAACTGCAAGTGTTTACTTCACTGCCTTTCCCATTTGAATCAATTTTTCTTTTCCTACTAGAAAAAAAAAAATGGCTTGCCTTAAATTAGAACACTACATTTTGGGGAAAAAAATAGGACAAAGATCTCAGTGATCCATAGCATTAGTTATGCTATCCTTCCATATATTTTATACTGTTACTTATGTTCAGATTTTAGTGGTAATAATGTTCTAAAACTACTATAGTGTATAAATATAGAATATAAAAGCAAAGACATATTTATGTATATGATATATATTTTTTATATTTAAAAATTTACTGTACTATATATTGTATACAGATGCTCCAAATATTTATTGTCTAAATATATACAAGCTGAAGATTAAAAGCTCTCTTTTCATATCAGGAATCCACAATGTATATGCATTTCTTTAGTGGATTCGTGACATCTGGCCTTCCTCTTGCAGTTGGGATCCTTGTCCCCTCTGCCGTTTCACTTCTTTTTCAGTCTACAAATACATACCTCTTTTCTAATCTCGCCTATCCCAAAAGCAACAATAACATCAAACCAACTTTTTCTAACACCATAGACCTCTTTGTTTATTACATACTGGGATGTGTTTCTGTTTCTTTGCTCTACTTTGCACAAACATTTATTGAAAATGTATTCATGAGGCTTCCCTGATAGTCCAGGGGGCAAGGACACTGACTTGCCGTGCAAGAGGCGCTGGTTCGATCCCTGGCCTGAAAGGATCCCATGTGCTGCCGAGCAGGTGGACCAATGTGTCCAACTACTGAGCCCGTGCTCTGGAGCACATGTACCCAGAACCGGGGCTTTGCAGCTAGAGGGGCCACTGTGATGGGAGGCCCACACGGGCTAAAAGAACAAAGATGGAAATGAATGAAAGACCAATAGAAGTGGCTAAAAAAAAAAAAAGTATTCGTAATATGGTGTCACACCTCACCTTCCATTCTCTCCTCAATTTATTCCAGAAAGGCTTTCATTCCCAGGACTCCACTGAAACTGATTTCAATCATATCTCCTGTGACCTGTGTTTCACAAATCCAGGCTTTATTTATTGCTAACCTGAAGCATCTTGAACTTTCAAACTTCATTCTCTTCTATACACTGTTCCTTTGGGTTGTCATACTGTATCTTTGTTGTCTGACTGCCTTGCCAGTCATCACTCAGGGTTTATGTTCTGTGATGCGAGGTACCTTTTGGGATTTTCCCTCCCACACCAGCCATCGGTGATTTCCTTGCTGACTCTTAGCTCATGGTTTGATTACCATTGGTTAGAATGCTCTAAAGCTAAGAACTGGAACTTCTCCGCTTCCCTACTTATACTCTCCCCTGCGATGACCTTGGTCAATGTCTTGATTTAAATATTTTATTTGTGCTGGTGATTCTCAAATTGATGTCTTCAGTTTTGACCATTCCTCTGAGGTCTGAGATTATGTGAGGATATCTAAAAGCATGTCAGGTATTACTGACAAATAGAAAATCTTGATCTCCCATCCCACTGCAATACACTCCCCTCCCTTAGTCTTTGCATGTTTTCAAACCCCTTTTTTTGCCCTTGTTCTTAACTATTACAAAAGTAGAGGATGTGGAGCAAATGTCCCATGTTCTATCAATGGCCACATTTAAACTGACAGTTTGATTCATATATTGTGAATATTAACAGCAGCTTCACACTTAGAAGACACTAATTTAATTCTCATGAAGAGTCAGACATGACTGTGTGACTGAACAACAATTTAATTCTTTTTTTTTTTTTTTTTAAAGATTTATTATTTATTTTGGGCAGGGTCGGGTTGGGGAGGGAGTGAAGTGGGCGGGCCACTTCTATTGGTCTTTCATTTCTCTATTTTCATACGTCTTTGTTCTTTGGTTCCTGTGGGCCTCCCATCGTGATGGCGTCTGTTGTTGCAGAGCGCCGGCTCTGGGCGCATGCGCTCCAGAGCTCCGGCTCGGTAATTGGACACATGGGTGCAGCCGCTCCGCGGCACGTGGGATCTTCCCAGGCCAGGGATCGAACCGGCGCCCCTTGCACTGCAAGGCGGTGTCCTTACCCACTGGACCACCAGGGAAGCCCCAATTTAATTCTTGACTTTGAAAAAGGACTCAAATTTCAAAAAGTTTGGCAAATCACAAATGCCATTAATATGGCACATAACATGTCATCATTTCTAAATAGAAGAGTATTAGAAGTATTTTAGATCCAGGGTTTTCATTTAAGAGCTTTAAGGAAAAATTAGTAAGGTATACATGTCTGTTTTTGTAGGGTAAGTGTAGGTCAATAAATAACGTATGGTGGTGGATTAGTCATTAAGTTTTGTCTGACTCTTGTGACCCCATGGACTACAGCCCGCCAAGCTTCTCTGTCCATGGGATTTTCCAGGCAAGGATAATGGAGTGGATTGCTACTACCTTCTTTAGAGGATCTTCTTGACCCAGGGATCAAACCCAGGTCTCCTACATTGCAGAGAGATTCTTTACCAACTGAACCACCAGAGAAACCCTCCATTCCTAAATCACTGAATTTACCATATTTTTATGGCATGCTCCCTCTATACTAAAGCTTTATACTAAAGCTTTTAACTGTGTGCATCACAATAAACTGGGGAAATTTCTGAAAGAGATGGGAACACCAGAGCACCTCTGTCTCCTGTGAAACCTGTATGCTGGTCAAGAAGCAACAGTTAGAATGGAACAATTGACAGGTTCCAAATTGGGAAAAGATACATCAAGGTTGTATATTGTCACAGCTTTGTTTAATTATATATGCAGAGTACCTCATGAGAAATGCCAGGCTGGATGAAGCACAAGCTGGAATCAAGGTTGCTGGGAGAAATATAATAATCTCAGATATGTGGATGGCAGCACTATTATGGCAGAAAGTGAAGAGAAACTAAAGAGCCTCTTGACAAAGGTGAAAGAGAATGAAAAGATGGCTTGAAACATTGGAGAAAAAACAAATAAATATCATGGCATCTGGTCCCATCGCTTCATGACAGATAGATGGGGAAACAAGGGAAACAGTGACAGTTTTCATTTTCCTGGGCTCTAAAATCACCACAGGTGTTGTCTGCAACCACGAAATTAAAAGACGCTTGCTCTATAGAAAAAAACTGCTATGTCAGACCTAAAAATCACATTAAAATGCATGATCACTTTGCTAACAAAAGTCCATATAGTCAAAGCTACGGTTTTCACAGGAGTCACTAAGTCCACTGAGAGCTGGACTTTAAAGAAGGTTGAGTGGTGAAGAATTGGTGCATTCAATCGATTTCTAAATAGAAGAGTATTAGAAGTATTTTAGATCCAGGGTTTTCATTTAAGAGCTTTAAGGAAAAATTAGTAAGGTATACATGTCTGTTTTTGTAGGGTAAGTGTAGGTCAATAAATAACGTATGGTGGTGGATTAGTCATTAAGTTTTGTCTGACTCTTGTGACCCCATGGACTACAGCCCGCCAAGCTTCTCTGTCCATGGGATTTTCCAGGCAAGGATAATGGAGTGGATTGCTACTACCTTCTTTAGAGGATCTTCTTGACCCAGGGATCAAACCCAGGTCTCCTACATTGCAGAGAGATTCTTTACCAACTGAACCACCAGAGAAACCCTCCATTCCTAAATCACTGAATTTACCATATTTTTATGGCATGCTCCCTCTATACTAAAGCTTTATACTAAAGCTTTTAACTGTGTGCATCACAATAAACTGGGGAAATTTCTGAAAGAGATGGGAACACCAGAGCACCTCTGTCTCCTGTGAAACCTGTATGCTGGTCAAGAAGCAACAGTTAGAATGGAACAATTGACAGGTTCCAAATTGGGAAAAGATACATCAAGGTTGTATATTGTCACAGCTTTGTTTAATTATATATGCAGAGTACCTCATGAGAAATGCCAGGCTGGATGAAGCACAAGCTGGAATCAAGGTTGCTGGGAGAAATATAATAATCTCAGATATGTGGATGGCAGCACTATTATGGCAGAAAGTGAAGAGAAACTAAAGAGCCTCTTGACAAAGGTGAAAGAGAATGAAAAGATGGCTTGAAACATTGGAGAAAAAACAAATAAATATCATGGCATCTGGTCCCATCGCTTCATGACAGATAGATGGGGAAACAAGGGAAACAGTGACAGTTTTCATTTTCCTGGGCTCTAAAATCACCACAGGTGTTGTCTGCAACCACGAAATTAAAAGACGCTTGCTCTATAGAAAAAAAAACTGCTATGTCAGACCTAAAAATCACATTAAAATGCATGATCACTTTGCTAACAAAAGTCCATATAGTCAAAGCTACGGTTTTCACAGGAGTCACTAAGTCCACTGAGAGCTGGACTTTAAAGAAGGTTGAGTGGTGAAGAATTGGTGCATTCAAACTATGGTGTTGGAGAAGACTCTTGAGAGTTCTTTGGACTGTAAGATCAAAGCAGTCAATCTGAAAAGAAATCAACCATGAATATTCACTGGATGAACTGACACTGAAGCTGAAGATTCAATAATTTGGCCACCTGATGCAAAGAGATGACTCACTGGAAAAGCCCCTGACAATGGGACAAACAGAAAACAAAAGGAGAAGGGGACTCATAAGATGAGATTGGTTGGATGGGATCACCAACTCAATGGAAATGAGTTTGAGCAGGTTCCGAGAGACGGTGAAGGACAGGGAAGTCTGGTGTGATGCAGTCCATGGGGGCGCAAAGAATCGGACATGACTGAGTGACTGAACTGAAGTCCTCTAAACTTAATATTATTCTAGATGCTAAGGTTACCTTAGTGATTTAAGGAAGTTTGACAAAAGACCTCAAATTGGTACTGCAGACAGTTAATAAACACACCAGTACATCAATCATTAATACTTCAAACTGGAAAAGGGCATAAAAAAGGAGAGGAAGTCAATATTAGAAGAGGTAGCAAAGGAAAGTTCTACTAAGTCTATTTGCTAATTTGTTTTAAAAATAAAAGGTTAGGGCTTCCCTGGTGTTCCAGTGGGTAAAGAGTCCACCTTGCAGTGCACCTGCTGTGGAGCGGCTGGACCAGTGTGTCCAATGATGATCCAGCGCTCTGGAGCGCAAGAGCCCAGAGCCAGTGCTCTGCAACGGGAGAGGCCACTGTGATGGGAGGCCCCCATAGGCCAAAGAACAAAGATGGATGAAAATAAATAAATGAAATACCAACAAGAGAGGCAGAAAAAATTATAAAAGGTTATTAAAACTGAATTCAAGAAATTTTGAGTAACTATAACAATGAGACCCTATGTGAGTTAATGAGAAGGCAATGATGAAACTGTCTGTTAACTGATACAAGGAAGCTTGTTGTCTAGTATTGATTGTTACTAAAATGTTCATGATGCTATTTGATTTCCCAAAATAAATACTTAGTTCATTTAGTCTCATATTTTAGTATGATAAGTATTTAATTTTCATTCTTATAATTTACATAGATCAATGGTTTCAAATGCTTCAACTATAGTTCAGAATTAATACATAACAAGAGATTTCAAAATATATCATTTGTATATTATATATTTATGTAAAAAAGTCTATAATTGCTATACATTTAGGTATCTCTGTAATAAAAGAACTATGCATTTACTCAGAAGATAATATTTATACATTTCAGTAACATATATTTGTAATGGATATTACACTATACATTTGTAGTGTACATTAGTCAACAATAATTTATACACATGGGGAAATAATTCCTTATTAAATATCAACTAGATACAGAGGTATATTAAATTAAATTTGTATTGCCTCCTACTCAGAGATGAAGGAAAGTTCAAGGCCATATATTTGTATAGTACTTAAAAATGCATATGGGAGATAGGGATGAATAGGTGATATACAGAGAATCATTAGACACATGGCATAACATGGTTGTCAAAACTGATAAAATGTATAACACCAAGAGTGAAGCCCAGTGTAAACTATGGGCTTCTGGTGACTGATGTGTGAAAGCAATATGTGTGTGTGTATTGGGGCAGATATGGGGTGTAGATCAGAGGATATATAGGAACTCTGTGCTTTCCACGTAGTTTTTCTGCAACCACAAAACTATTCTAATAACACAGTCTATTGAAAAATAAATATCTAAATAAAAGGAGGCAATTGATGTGCATGCATATGCATATATATAAATACACATGCACATGTGTATGTATTAAATAAGACTGTGGGGCTTCCCTACTGTCTCAGATGGTAAAGAATCTGCCTGCAATGCAGGAGACCTAGGTTTGATCCCAATCAGAAAGATCCCATGAAGAAGGGAATGGCAACCCACTCCAATATTCTTGCTTGGAGAATTCCATAGACAGAGGAGCTGGCACGCTAAGTTCATAGGGTCACAAACAGTTGGATGTGACAGAGACTTTCACTTTCAAATAAGACTGTATACATTTATGGAATGTAAAAGTATTCACAGAGATGATACATGAATAAGTATTATCTTGTTAAGCCACATCTCATAACAAAAGCTTATACATACATATGTTGTTTTTTAGTCACTAAGTCATGTCTGACTCTTTTTCTCACCCCATGAACGGTAGCCCCCCAGGCTGCTCTGTCCAAGGGATTTCCCAGGTAGGAATACTGGATTACTTAGCCATTTTCAGGGAATCTTTCCCAACCAGGGATCACAACTTGTGTCTCCTGCCTTGGCAGGCAGGTTCTTTACCACTGAGCCACCAGGGAAGACAAACATACCACATATACACATATTTACACAAAGTATTTATGACTTTGTACTTGAGTGTATTTTTAATCTTTATAGTAGCTTTTTAAAATATATTAATATCATTGCCATTTTGTTGACTTGTAATCCAAGACTTATAACATTCTGAAGTTCACACAGAAGATCTAAGAGGCACACTAAAGGCTTAATACTCACTTTTGTTAACTATTATTTACAATCATATTACTATCTTTCCCTGTTGAATTTATAACAATACAACCATAATTTTTTTTAATGTATCAACATTTAAAATTAAATATTTTAGCAATTTTATATTTCAGAACCAGTTTTCAAAATTAATTAGGCAATAAAAGCAGCAAGAGGAAGAGATATTAAATCTATCTTGGAATATAAATACTTTTCAGTGTGTGATGGGTCAGGTAAAATCCTATGCCTTGGGGCAAAGGAAAATGTTCTCTTTTCTCAAATTTTCATCAAGCCATGAGATTCTATGGACTGACATGACTTGATCTGGAGAACAGTGCTACTGATATTTAAACTGAGTATTTTTCACTTTTAATTTAGGGAATTCACTTTCCCTTTAGTTAAAATAGGTGGTCTTTGTCCCCCTGAATTATTGAATATTCATATCCCTTAATAGAAACTAATAACTTTTCTGATGAAGAGAAAATGTCCATACCATTACTGTGAAGTTAATTTTATTCACTTCAAAATTCAAGCAAACATTTAATCACCTGTCACATCCCCCTGTCATTTCCTAACCTTTGTAAATCAAGTATCCTCTAAAATAGTCGGTTTATGTATCAATGTATTTTTCAAATTTTAAAATAAAAAAATTAGTTAACACATTGCAATAGCCCCAAGAACAATGGGACAAAGGATGTGAATTGTCTCTGAGGTAGCTTTCTTAATGTCTGACTTAGTCCATGTTTACTGAGATACTTAGGCGTGCCAGAGTTGGTGCAGAACCCTCAAAGGATTTGCTCATAGAGGCCAAAATTTACATAGTCGTAGGACTTTATATCATAAGAAGAATTCTAATAATTAGAATGTGGGTTTTGTATGATGTATTTTTAATCTTTATAGTAGCTTTTTAAAATATATTAATATCATTGCCATTTTGTTGACTTGTAATCCAAGACTTATAACATTCTGAAGTTCACACAGAAGATCTAAGAGGCACACTAAAGGCTTAATACTCACTTTTGTTAACTATTATTTACAATCATATTACTATCTTTCCCTGTTGAATTTATAACAATACAACCATAATTTTTTTTAATGTATCAACATTTAAAATTAAATATTTTAGCAATTTTATATTTCAGAACCAGTTTTCAAAATTAATTAGGCAATAAAAGCAGCAAGAGGAAGAGATATTAAATCTATCTTGGAATATAAATACTTTTCAGTGTGTGATGGGTCAGGTAAAATCCTATGCCTTGGGGCAAAGGAAAATGTTCTCTTTTCTCAAATTTTCATCAAGCCATGAGATTCTATGGACTGACATGACTTGATCTGGAGAACAGTGCTACTGATATTTAAACTGAGTATTTTTCACTTTTAATTTAGGGAATTCACTTTCCCTTTAGTTAAAATAGGTGGTTTTTTTCCCCCTGAATTATTGAATATTCATATCCCTTAATAGAAACTAATAACTTTTCTGATGAAGAGAAAATGTCCATACCATTACTGTGAAGTTAATTTTATTCACTTCAAAATTCAAGCAAACATTTAATCACCTGTCACATCCCCCTGTCATTTCCTAACCTTTGTAAATCAAGTATCCTCTAAAATAGTCGGTTTATGTATCAATGTATTTTTCAAATTTTAAAATAAAAAAATTAGTTAACACATTGCAATAGCCCCAAGAACAATGGGACAAAGGATGTGAATTGTCTCTGAGGTAGCTTTCTTAATGTCTGACTTAGTCCATGTTTACTGAGATACTTAGGCGTGCCAGAGTTGGTGCAGAACCCTCAAAGGATTTGCTCATAGAGGCCAAAATTTACATAGTCGTAGGACTTTATATCATAAGAAAAATTCTAATAATTAGAATGTGGGGTTTTGTATGATGTATTTATGATCTTTTTTTACACAACAGAGGGGAACTGGCAGGTATTACTATCTAATTTAATGTGGAAGTTTCTCACAGGATATAGATTTGATTGAAAGATAGTAGTTTTAAAAAATCCTCTATTTCCAGAGAAATTCAGGAAGTATTTCTGAATTCTCTGGTAATCTGATCTTTTATTAAGCCTCAATTATTTCCTTTTGCTCACACACACTATCATCTTCAGTCAGGCAAGTCTTTGGTCTCTGACTTGCAGCAGCCAGAATGCATACTCTGCAGTAATTCAAATATCCAAGTCCTAAACCACTCCACATTCTCCAGGATACTTCTCTTGCAAGAATTTCATCTCAGAAACTGCTCCAATACAGTATTTCCTATGTAAATCATAAGTAATATATTTTAATATTTTATATAAATTATCCATATTTAGTTTAGTTGACTGATTTAAAACTTTACTGAAAATTTTCCAAATTAAAATGATATCAGAATCGTTTATGTCTTCAAGAACACTTTATTAAAGCTCTAATTAACATTCTTAAGAATCTATTTAAGTTAACACATGAATAGCTATACATTCTTTCTCTACTGATAGTTAAATACTGATTAGAAATAAATGAATGAATATCTATAGGTTGTTGCCTTCTTACATAAGTGAAATGCAGAATTATACTGCTTACTAGGAATATAATATGCTGTTTCTTATGAGACAGGTAGGTTGAGTAACACACATGTACTGCTTGTTTTAAAAACGAGACACACTTTTAAATAAATGCTAGCAGAATAATTCTTTAATGAAAATACACTCAATTCAACCTAGACAATCAATACCTATAGATATGCTTAAAGAATAAAGCTTGGCAGGCACTGAAACTGATTGATTAATCAAAGCAGTATCTTGAAATGCAATAATGAGATGCATATCAAAATTTTTTTAAAAGGTGTATCATTACTGACTTATCATGTTCTAACTTAGAATGTACTTAGGCGTGCCAGAGTTGGTGCAGAACCCTCAAAGGATTTGCTCATAGAGGCCAAAATTTACATAGTCGTAGGACTTTATATCATAAGAAAAATTCTAATAATTAGAATGTGGGGTTTTGTATGATGTATTTATGATCTTTTTTTACACAACAGAGGGGAACTGGCAGGTATTACTATCTAATTTAATGTGGAAGTTTCTCACAGGATATAGATTTGATTGAAAGATAGTAGTTTTAAAAAATCCTCTATTTCCAGAGAAATTCAGGAAGTATTTCTGAATTCTCTGGTAATCTGATCTTTTATTAAGCCTCAATTATTTCCTTTTGCTCACACACACTATCATCTTCAGTCAGGCAAGTCTTTGGTCTCTGACTTGCAGCAGCCAGAATGCATACTCTGCAGTAATTCAAATATCCAAGTCCTAAACCACTCCACATTCTCCAGGATACTTCTCTTGCAAGAATTTCATCTCAGAAACTGCTCCAATACAGTATTTCCTATGTAAATCATAAGTAATATATTTTAATATTTTATATAAATTATCCATATTTAGTTTAGTTGACTGATTTAAAACTTTACTGAAAATTTTCCAAATTAAAATGATATCAGAATCGTTTATGTCTTCAAGAACACTTTATTAAAGCTCTAATTAACATTCTTAAGAATCTATTTAAGTTAACACATGAATAGCTATACATTCTTTCTCTACTGATAGTTAAATACTGATTAGAAATAAATGAATGAATATCTATAGGTTGTTGCCTTCTTACATAAGTGAAATGCAGAATTATACTGCTTACTAGGAATATAATATGCTGTTTCTTATGAGACAGGTAGGTTGAGTAACACACATGTACTGCTTGTTTTAAAAACGAGACACACTTTTAAATAAATGCTAGCAGAATAATTCTTTAATGAAAATACACTCAATTCAACCTAGACAATCAATACCTATAGATATGCTTAAAGAATAAAGCTTGGCAGGCACTGAAACTGATTGATTAATCAAAGCAGTATCTTGAAATGCAATAATGAGATGTATCTTTATTACTTTTTCAACACTTGGTGATTAATTGGTTACTTAAACTTTCAAAGGGGTAACAAGTGCCTGATCTAATAATACCTTGAATGATGATAATGGAAATTTTTGTTTCCATGTGTTCCGTTTTTATAGAAATCAAATTGTCACACTGAGATTTATTATGGCAGACTGTAATTTTAAAAAGGGACTTAGCTATTTGTAGTGTGCCGAATTTCATTTATAGTGCTGCTTTTATAACTTTCTTCACATAGATCTCTTTTTCTGAAAGATTTACTGAATTCTGATGAATTGATGTGTACCCAGCATCCTTACCCTTTTTCTCCTCAGCCTTGCTACTTCTCGTGGACCCGTATTTTATAAGAAAGGAACTTTGCCTTTTTGCACAGGTAAAGTACATAACCTAACAACCAATCAGTTCAGTACAACCCTATCTCAAATAAGTTCAGTAAAGGTATCTCTCAGTGATGTGTGAATTCTAGAAATCAGATCTCCTCTCTCCTCTATCACACATGTGGCATGGAGATATGAAGCCTAGAATATCTACAGTCATTTGCTGCCAAGCAGACAATCTGAGGGGAACAGAGCCTCCCAAAATCCCAGGAAAATCCCAGGATATTATATTGAGTATCAACCCCAGTTTAACTCTTGGCACTGCCAATCACATTAGGGAACACATTTCCTTCAGTCATTTGCCAGTTTGAATCAGGTCTGTACTTCCTGGAAAATAAATTATTTATAGTGGATAAGAAGTGTGTCACCATGAATGAAGTTACAAGTAACAGGAGAAAATTCTTTAAATATGAGGGAAGTGAGGAAGACAAGTCTCTTTTCTGAGAAGTTGGAAATCTGTAACTGCAGGGTGATTGGTTAAAGTGGAGCTCTTGCACTGTGGAACCAGAGCCTGTGCTACCAGGACCTAACAGGAGGAAGCAACTGAGGGAAAAAAGTAGCGGGATGATGGATTCTATAGACAACATGGAAACAATCTTGCTTTGTTATGTAACCCTCAAAGCAGAAAGAATAAAAAGGAAAGTTTTGCCAAGAGTGGCCCTATGTTTTTGGACTGATACACGCCTGTAATAAATTTAATTTGCAGGGACTGCCATTGTTAGGAAAGTTGGCTTACTTACAAGCCAAATGGAAGGTTATCAAAAGCAGAGAGATAAGAGACATATTGCTGGAAAATAGAGAGGGACAGGAAATATAGCCTTATCCTAGTATATTTTTAAAGCATTGTTGCCTGAAAAATATATAAGCATCTGCATTATAGATATAAAATCAAAGTAAAGCCTGAGTGGAAAAAATAAACAATAACCATTTCAGATCATTGCTTCTACTGGCTTCTAAATATACAATATGTACACACACACACACACACACACACACACACATACACACACACTTACATACACATATGTGTGTTATATATATATACATATATCTATCCAAATGTCTCAAATAGATAAATATGTCCCAATTAAAGATGGAAGCATTATTTTCCAAAATGATTTACAGGTTAACAATATTTCTCTAAGATGCTGTGGATACCAAGCTTATTACAAACCTCATTTAGAATAACTTTTAATACATGTATCAAAAAAAAAACTATTTAAGGCTTATTTCCTTTTTACATTCTTTAATTTTCTGGTTTCCAGTTTATAAGTGCTTAAAATGAAGACGCATGATGTTACCTCTTAGTACTAATTTTATATTAATGCAAGATGTTTTGTTCAATATATGGCAATAAGTCTCCATATGTTAACTATTAATATATTTTTTAAGTGGGTTGTAGCAGTAACAGCCATTACCTATAAAACTATTATTTTGGTGATTTTACAAAATCTTTTCTCCAGTCGCAAATTAAAAAAAAAAAAAAAAATTATTCTAAGAATTAGGGCGTACAGAAAACTTAATGAAGTTGACTTCCAGATTTACAATATTTCCATTTTATCCTGGGAGAGAACATTAAAAATCACTCATTGCTATAAAAGACCATCTTGCTAACGTTACAAAAGGTTGGCCAGAATAAGAACTGTGTCACTGACAGATGGAATTTTGGAGTTATCTCTACAAATCATTAGGAAAATGTTCAAAGGTTAAAAAAAAAAAAAAATCGTAGAGATCCTTAAACCTTTCCGATGATGAATATCTTAGTCTAGACTAAACTGTTTTCCACTCTTAGTGCTCCTCTTCCCCTCAACTGCCTTTAAAAAATACGTTAAACAGAACTGTAGCAAAAATTAAAGACACTTTTAAGGACAGAAAAGTCTCTAGCAAAGAAAGATGTGTGTGCACGCGCGTGTGTGTGCTCAGTTGCTCAGTCATTCGAACTCTTTTGCAGCCCAAGAAATGCCTCCGGACAGCCCCTCTCCATTGGCTCATCCTGGCAAGAAGACTGGAGTGGAGTACCATGCCCTTCTCCAAGCAGAGAAAGGTTTCTTAGAGTAAAGAGCCTATTTCTTTGGAGACATTAGTCAATTAACTTGCAATTTATTATGAAGACTTTTCTTTCCTGATCTGGAGAGACGACTCTAGTAGTCTATTTGAAGTTGCTACCCCGTTTTCTGTTCCTTTTCTCCAAAATCTGCCCTTAAACCGTTTCTTCTTCACACTCGGGGCCTGAAGCGGAGCATCTTCTTCCATCCACCTCTGAAGTTGGACATTAACGAGGTTCCACGTCACGTACGCTTGGATAGAGCAACTGGATGAGACGAACTCTAGGTCCTGTATCAAAAAAAACTATTTAAGGCTTATTTCCTTTTTACATTCTTTAATTTTCTGGTTTCCAGTTTATAAGTGCTTAAAATGAAGACGCATGATGTTACCTCTTAGTACTAATTTTATATTAATGCAAGATGTTTTGTTCAATATATGGCAATAAGTCTCCATATGTTAACTATTAATATATTTTTTAAGTGGGTTGTAGCAGTAACAGCCATTACCTATAAAACTATTATTTTGGTGATTTTACAAAATCTTTTCTCCAGTCGCAAATTAAAAAAAAAAAAAAAAAAATATTCTAAGAATTAGGGCGTACAGAAAACTTAATGAAGTTGACTTCCAGATTTACAATATTTCCATTTTATCCTGGGAGAGAACATTAAAAATCACTCATTGCTATAAAAGACCATCTTGCTAACGTTACAAAAGGTTGGCCAGAATAAGAACTGTGTCACTGACAGATGGAATTTTGGAGTTATCTCTACAAATCATTAGGAAAATGTTCAAAGGTTAAAAAAAAAAAAAAATCGTAGAGATCCTTAAACCTTTCCGATGATGAATATCTTAGTCTAGACTAAACTGTTTTCCACTCTTAGTGCTCCTCTTCCCCTCAACTGCCTTTAAAAAATACGTTAAACAGAACTGTAGCAAAAATTAAAGACACTTTTAAGGACAGAAAAGTCTCTAGCAAAGAAAGATGTGTGTGCACGCTGTGTGTGCTCAGTTGCTCAGTCATTCGAACTCTTTTGCAGCCCAAGAAATGCCTCCGGACAGCCCTCTCCATTGGCTCATCCTGGCAAGAAGACTGGAGTGGAGTACCATGCCCTTCTCCAAGCAGAGAAAGGTTTCTTAGAGTAAAGAGCCTATTTCTTTGGAGACATTAGTCAATTAACTTGCAATTTATTATGAAGACTTTTCTTTCCTGATCTGGAGAGACGACTCTAGTAGTCTATTTGAAGTTGCTACCCCGTTTTCTGTTCCTTTTCTCCAAAATCTGCCCTTAAACCGTTTCTTCTTCACACTCGGGGCCTGAAGCGGAGCATCTTCTTCCATCCACCTCTGAAGTTGGACATTAACGAGGTTCCACGTCACGTACGCTTGGATAGAGCAACTGGATGACAGAACGGCAATTTTAGCTGCCAACACGTTCACGTCTTCCTCGGAGTCATCCGAACTTCCAGTCTGCCCTCCAGCCAGCTGAAAACCAGCCGTGATCAAAGACACGATTAAAGTCACAAGCCGCCCCAAAATAAACACAATGGCCCACAGAGAAAACTCCTTCTGGAACTTCTCGTCGCTAAAATAAAACAGGTCGCACGAGTGGGAAAGGAATTCCACAAAATAATGCATCATCAAAAGAAGAAGTCCCAGGTGATTCAAATACAGGAGATAGATCCCCGTGATGTGAAAGAGGTGAAGACCAACATACACAGCTTGCTGGGAGAGTTCCTCGGGTCGGCTCCTCTGGAACAAGAGTTCAGGAAACGCGTGAAACCAGTAGGCGAACTGGGAGATGTAGAAAAACTTCATCTGAAAGGTCATCATGTTGTGGGTATGAGCCCTCCACAGGACAGTCAGGTCCGACAGGCAGTTTTCAGAGACTAGAATGAATGTGCCCCAAATACAGGAGACAAGGAAGAAGACACTAAACTGACCCGATTCATAAAATCTGTTCTGTCTCTGCTTGGGGACCTGCATCCGCCTGTTAATTCTATCCAACACATACTCCTGAATGGTGGCGTGGAGGATGATCGCCACCAGCGTGTAGAAGAACACGGTGGCCAAATCCTTGGCTCCATAATGATAGAGGAGCTTGGGGGCTGTGGCTCGTTCCTCGGCGTCGGCTGCGGGGAAGGTAACGCCGTGCTGGAGAGTGATGAACACGATCGACACTTCCGCTGTTCCCTCGAACATGAGCCCCAGCACGAAGAACATCCCCACACAGGCGACAAAGTCCGCATGATTCTGCAGGATGAATTCCAGGCTCAGGAGTGGGGGGGTCTTGGAGCCCTTCTTACGAAACGTCATGGTCGCGACTCCACTACTCACCGGCGAGCGGCAGCGGCCTCCCCGGGGCTGCTCCTCACGGCGCCGCCGCAGCCGCGGCCGCGGCTCCGGGGGCGTCCCTGCCCATCCCCGAGCTGGCCCGCGTCGCCGCGGCCGCCCAGATCAAAAAGAAGAAAACCGGAGCCGCGGGCCGGCGGGACTGAGCATGCGCACTGGGCTCGGCGGCGGCAGGGCAGGAAGTCAAGCGCCGCACCCCTCCGCGCAGCCTGCCGGGGTGGCCAGCCTTGAGCTTCCCTGTAGATGCCGCCTCGCCTCCTGAAATCCGCGGCAGCTGTGCTCCTAAATGGTGTGTCGAAAGCATCTTCATTAGTAACCGAGAGAAAGCAGGACAAGCTCTGCTTGTTCCTCATCAACCCTTATCGTGATAAAAACCAGCGTTAATAGTATAGAAGCCGGCTGTCCACGCTTAGTATTTTACCAGGTGCTATTCTAAGCTCCTCACTCTTATACATAAAAGCTTTCTGGAAAACTCGGTGGGGTGAATACTGCTGTCACCTTTTTTAAAAAATATATTTTCTGTGTTTTCCAGATGATAAACTGAGGCACGGTGCTGTGTTCAAGATCACATAGCTGGTAAATCAGTTTACACTTGGAAATATTTTGCTAGGGCAATAGAGCACACTCCACATAGTTCCCTGATCAGCAATAAGAAAAGTTGTGGCAAAAGAGAAAAGACTGGGAGTTGGAAAACTATCAGTTCATGGAAAGGTCTTTTGGCTGCAAAACACGCAGGTGAATTTCCTTTTTCTAGCAGAGAAGAAACTCATGCTTCATTATTATGGGGTTTTGTTTGTTTGTTTTTTGGCATATAATTTTACTAAAATTCACATATCAAAAAAAAACAAACAAAAAACCTTATTTTGTAAATGTTACTATGTCCATCAGTTTAAAGTTCATGTCAGTCTTCAAATTTGTCTTTGCACGCAAGGCAGTTTTTCAGTTTCTTCTGTGTTGCATGAGATCATAATCATTCCTGATTGTGAAGATTGGAAGTTTGGAATATACATTTCCAGAGAGTAAGTGCTGCATGATTTATAGAGCCTGCTATCAATTTAGAATGCCTGCTGCCTTTTACTGTTTCCCTGTCTGCTGTGCATGAACAAAAGATGCTGTCCAGCCTGTGTGATTCTTCTAAAACATTGAACGAAATACTCTGAGATAGACAGTGCACCCAACAGGCAAACAATTAGATGGAATTAGTTGTGAAATGATGGAACTGAGAGATCACAAAGAGCTGAGTCAATCCCATCACCTCATGTTGGCCACAACTTCCTGGAGTCTCTGTCCCCACAAAGCTCTCTGCCCAGGAAATCACCTGGCACCACCTCTCCCTCGTTCAGCTTCCACTCCTTACTGGCCAGCCTTGAGCTTCCTGTAGATGCCGCCTCGCCTCCTGAAATGCGGCAGCTCTTTTAAAAAATTAGTAACCGAGAGAAAGCAGGACAAGCTCTGCTTGTTCCTCATCAACCCTTATCGTGATAAAAACCAGCGTTAATAGTATAGAAGCCGGCTGTCCACGCTTAGTATTTTACCAGGTGCTATTCTAAGCTCCTCACTCTTATACATAAAAGCTTTCTGGAAAACTCGGTGGGGTGAATACTGCTGTCACCTTTTTTAAAAAATATATTTTCTGTGTTTTCCAGATGATAAACTGAGGCACGGTGCTGTGTTCAAGATCACATAGCTGGTAAATCAGTTTACACTTGGAAATATTTTGCTAGGGCAATAGAGCACACTCCACATAGTTCCCTGATCAGCAATAAGAAAAGTTGTGGCAAAAGAGAAAAGACTGGGAGTTGGAAAACTATCAGTTCATGGAAAGGTCTTTTGGCTGCAAAACACGCAGGTGAATTTCCTTTTTCTAGCAGAGAAGAAACTCATGCTTCATTATTATGGGGTTTTGTTTGTTTGTTTTTTGGCATATAATTTTACTAAAATTCACATATCAAAAAAAAACAAACAAAAAACCTTATTTTGTAAATGTTACTATGTCCATCAGTTTAAAGTTCATGTCAGTCTTCAAATTTGTCTTTGCACGCAAGGCAGTTTTTCAGTTTCTTCTGTGTTGCATGAGATCATAATCATTCCTGATTGTGAAGATTGGAAGTTTGGAATATACATTTCCAGAGAGTAAGTGCTGCATGATTTATAGAGCCTGCTATCAATTTAGAATGCCTGCTGCCTTTTACTGTTTCCCTGTCTGCTGTGCATGAACAAAAGATGCTGTCCAGCCTGTGTGATTCTTCTAAAACATTGAACGAAATACTCTGAGATAGACAGTGCACCCAACAGGCAAACAATTAGATGGAATTAGTTGTGAAATGATGGAACTGAGAGATCACAAAGAGCTGAGTCAATCCCATCACCTCATGTTGGCCACAACTTCCTGGAGTCTCTGTCCCCACAAAGCTCTCTGCCCAGGAAATCACCTGGCACCACCCTCTCCCCTCGTTCAGCTTCCACTCCTTACTGGCCCCCTCATCCAGCTGCTTAAAACACCCTTCCCCCAGCGGAATGTTCTCTTTGGACTCTTGATCATCTCTCTTCCAGCAACCGGAATAAACTCTCATCCTGCCTGTCTGAGGTCGGTGTTTTTCTCTTTTATCAACACTTTTCTGACATGAAACGTGTTTCTTGGATGAAGAAAAGTACCTACATATTTTTCTATAGTAACAGTTTTCTATTTGATGAAGGATTCCTTGATTGCATCCTCTACTTTCTGGAAGGATCAGGTACACAGTATTATACTTGACTTTCCTAGCTGGCACTCAGTTTTTGATTCCGATGACTCAATTTCGAGTGCTTTTTGAGGTTAACTAAATCAAGAAGGAATTATAAATAGAGGTGTTAAAATGAGGGCATCAAGAAATTAGGGAAAAAAAAGAAAAATCAAGCTTGAAGTGTTTAGTGGGAAATGTTGAGTTTATTCAAGAACCTGCAAATTTACTTTTTGAAAATAATCACAATTTAAAATATAGAGTTTATTGGTTTTATCACAGGCATAGACAATATCATTGTAATCATTTTGTGACATGTTAAATATAAAAACAGTGCAATTCCTGAGCAAAAGATTTCTGTTTATATTTCTGTTTGACATTTTTGACAGGCCTTGCAACTCTCCCTATGCAAATATGATGGAGCTTTTGCCTCAAAAAAGGAACATATCAAAGTGAACAGAACAGATGTTTATGCAATTTTGTGAAATGGTATTTTATTACCAAAAGAAAAAAAAAAGGCCATTTTCAGTTAGCTTAAAATTATCTCTTAAAGGAAATCCAACATTTCCACCATCCCTCTCCTTATTTTCCAAAGAGAATAACTTCAGCCATCAAATTATATTCTGTTTTACTGTTTCCCTGTCTGCTGTGCATGAACAAAAGATGCTGTCCAGCCTGTGTGATTCTTCTAAAACATTGAACGAAATACTCTGAGATAGACAGTGCACCCAACAGGCAAACAATTAGATGGAATTAGTTGTGAAATGATGGAACTGAGAGATCACAAAGAGCTGAGTCAATCCCATCACCTCATGTTGGCCACAACTTCCTGGAGTCTCTGTCCCCACAAAGCTCTCTGCCCAGGAAATCACCTGGCACCACCCTCTCCCCTCGTTCAGCTTCCACTCCTTACTGGCCCCCTCATCCAGCTGCTTAAAACACCCTTCCCCCAGCGGAATGTTCTCTTTGGACTCTTGATCATCTCTCTTCCAGCAACCGGAATAAACTCTCATCCTGCCTGTCTGAGGTCGGTGTTTTTCTCTCTTTTATCAACACTTTTCTGACATGAAACGTGTTTCTTGGATGAAGAAAAGTACCTACATATTTTTCTATAGTAACAGTTTTCTATTTGATGAAGGATTCCTTGATTGCATCCTCTACTTTCTGGAAGGATCAGGTACACAGTATTATACTTGACTTTCCTAGCTGGCACTCAGTTTTTGATTCCGATGACTCAATTTCGAGTGCTTTTTGAGGTTAACTAAATCAAGAAGGAATTATAAATAGAGGTGTTAAAATGAGGGCATCAAGAAATTAGGGAAAAAAAAGAAAAATCAAGCTTGAAGTGTTTAGTGGGAAATGTTGAGTTTATTCAAGAACCTGCAAATTTACTTTTTGAAAATAATCACAATTTAAAATATAGAGTTTATTGGTTTTATCACAGGCATAGACAATATCATTGTAATCATTTTGTGACATGTTAAATATAAAAACAGTGCAATTCCTGAGCAAAAGATTTCTGTTTATATTTCTGTTTGACATTTTTGACAGGCCTTGCAACTCTCCCTATGCAAATATGATGGAGCTTTTGCCTCAAAAAAGGAACATATCAAAGTGAACAGAACAGATGTTTATGCAATTTTGTGAAATGGTATTTTATTACCAAAAGAAAAAAAAAAGGCCATTTTCAGTTAGCTTAAAATTATCTCTTAAAGGAAATCCAACATTTCCACCATCCCTCTCCTTATTTTCCAAAGAGAATAACTTCAGCCATCAAATTATATTCTGTGGTCTAAATTATTAACTTAAATTAATATTATAGTATAAGTACCTTGATTTCAGTTTCATGCTTCGCATTAACATCTTCAGAAAAATGTCAAGTTTCTAAAATTATTAGAATCTGTAAGAGTGTTTATTATAGTAATATTATATAACATGCAGTTTGCTTTCAGTAGTTTTATTGGAAGTATTTGACAATAAAGTGTGTATAACAGTATAGTAAAATTTTGGATACCACTATGATTATTATATCATTTTATGTATAGGAGTATTCCTCTTTTATGCAAGCTCTATGCCTGTGGTACAGATAAGTGTTAAATCCAAATGGGGATTTCTTCTCTGGCCATGAAAAACCTCTATAACTGAACTTCCATTCCTACTGTAAATAACTAGAAAACTAGACAAATTACATAATATAACTAAAATTATTTTTTCCAGGTATCAGAGAATAAGAAAAGAGGGAGAGAAGTGAGGGGAGTCCCACAATTTGCCTGATTTTCTGCCTGGATGTATTTTCCAGTTCACTGAGCAGAGACTGGGAGCATGGAGGGGAAGCCTGGAGCCCTTGCAGAATTGAGGAGGGATAGAAGTTAGAGAAGGTGAGACCACTGAAGCTGCTAGGCAGAGCAATTTGCCGAAAAACTTAGGTGATCACAGCACATTTGAAATTTGGATGCATATTTCCTAGAGTCTTCCTCTAATACAAAGTCTTCTGTGCATAAGGTTAGAATACAAGCATGAGGCCAAGCACAAAGAAACAGAAGAAATGTAAATTCAAAATTTCCAAGAATTCAAGCAGAACTAGGAGACTTTGAAGACTGGAAAAGTCACAAAGTAGAATCCCCTTGGTACATTTGGGATTTCATAGAGGCCTCAATTCTAGGAAGTATCATTGTAATCATTTTGTGACATGTTAAATATAAAAACAGTGCAATTCCTGAGCAAAAGATTTCTGTTTATATTTCTGTTTGACATTTTTGACAGGCCTTGCAACTCTCCCTATGCAAATATGATGGAGCTTTTGCCTCAAAAAAGGAACATATCAAAGTGAACAGAACAGATGTTTATGCAATTTTGTGAAATGGTATTTTATTACCAAAAGAAAAAAAAAAGGCCATTTTCAGTTAGCTTAAAATTATCTCTTAAAGGAAATCCAACATTTCCACCATCCCTCTCCTTATTTTCCAAAGAGAATAACTTCAGCCATCAAATTATATTCTGTGGTCTAAATTATTAACTTAAATTAATATTATAGTATAAGTACCTTGATTTCAGTTTCATGCTTCGCATTAACATCTTCAGAAAAATGTCAAGTTTCTAAAATTATTAGAATCTGTAAGAGTGTTTATTATAGTAATATTATATAACATGCAGTTTGCTTTCAGTAGTTTTATTGGAAGTATTTGACAATAAAGTGTGTATAACAGTATAGTAAAATTTTGGATACCACTATGATTATTATATCATTTTATGTATAGGAGTATTCCTCTTTTATGCAAGCTCTATGCCTGTGGTACAGATAAGTGTTAAATCCAAATGGGGATTTCTTCTCTGGCCATGAAAAACCTCTATAACTGAACTTCCATTCCTACTGTAAATAACTAGAAAACTAGACAAATTACATAATATAACTAAAATTATTTTTTCCAGGTATCAGAGAATAAGAAAAGAGGGAGAGAAGTGAGGGGAGTCCCACAATTTGCCTGATTTTCTGCCTGGATGTATTTTCCAGTTCACTGAGCAGAGACTGGGAGCATGGAGGGGAAGCCTGGAGCCCTTGCAGAATTGAGGAGGGATAGAAGTTAGGAGAAGGTGAGACCACTGAAGCTGCTAGGCAGAGCAATTTGCCGAAAAACTTAGGTGATCACAGCACATTTGAAATTTGGATGCATATTTCCTAGAGTCTTCCTCTAATACAAAGTCTTCTGTGCATAAGGTTAGAATACAAGCATGAGGCCAAGCACAAAGAAACAGAAGAAATGTAAATTCAAAATTTCCAAGAATTCAAGCAGAACTAGGAGACTTTGAAGACTGGAAAAGTCACAAAGTAGAATCCCCTTGGTACATATGTGGGATTCCCCACTCAGTAGAGGGCCAAGTAAAGTCACATTCGATAGGAAGGTTAAATTTGCCCTAGGGAAGAAGTTCATTCATGCTTGCCTAGTTAGTTTTCGAGATGCCTTCAGAGAGTCAAGGTGCTCTGCGAGGAATGGTCAGAAAAATCCACACCTCAAGAACAGGAAATTCATATTGTCTATCAAGCATGTAATAAAATTTATGAAACAAAAACTAGGTTTAGCTGGGTCTACCAGAATTCCTACAAATGACCTCTCCATGTGGTTTTGGCACTGTAACAGGCTCTTAGGCTGAGTTTTCTAGGCCATAGAAGCTGTGTGACCTTTTATGACCCATCATTGGAAGTTACATCATATAACTGTCATTGTCAATGCAGGTACAAGCCTTTTAGCTTCAAGAAGGAGTAGTTTGCGGGGAGAGTGGAGGACACAGACCCTTATAAGAAGTATACCCAAATATGTGTGGCTAAGTTTTTTAATAGCCACATTTTTCTTTCAACTACTCTTCTTTCCTCGCAACATGAAATATGCACTGTTTCCTTTCAATGCAAACAAAAAAAATCTCCAGCCAATATAGCAACAGGATCAAGGTTGTTACTCAGTAATTTGAAAACTAAATTAGATCCAGGCACAGAAGGGCTCCTTAGGTTCTTTCCTTTGTTGCACTTAAGTCTCAACAAGATATCTGGCTCTCACACACCTAAGGCACAGGAAGAATACAAGAGACACTAACATACTGGAAGTGTGCAAATGGGATGCACAACAGCACCCAGTGGTCCACATAATTATGAAATCTACCTGGGGAAATTGCCTACATCTTTAATTTAAACCCAATCTCTCTTCCTGAAAATGGTGTGAGGATTTTTCTTTTTTGCTCTTTAAAACATGGAGTAACTATTACAAGTTACTATTGCATTCATTGATTTGCATATATTAAAAGATAAAAAAATACCCTAGAAGCCAAGTAATACTGTGTTAATGTTAATTCTTGGTCTTTGTGATACAATCATGAATTATGCTATTTGTTACAATGTATCAATTGTACTATGATACTTCAAGAAACTTCATTTCATCAATGAATCTATGGTGCAACTAAGAGAGGAATAGAGGGATTAGCATCTGAGTATCCTTCAAAAAGGGGCTTCCCAGGTGACTTAGTTGTAACGAACCTGTCTGCCAATGCAGGAGACATAGAATCAATCCTTGAGTCAAGAAAATCCCCTGGAGAAGGAAAGGCAACCCAATCCAGTATTGCCTGGGAAATCCCATGAATAGAGGGCCCTAGTGGGCTATAGTCCATGGGGTCACAAAAAAGTCAGACATGACTTAGCTACTAGACAATAATCCTCTACAGAGGACTGCCACATGCTGGGTAATGTATTTTTCAAATGCTATGTTGACTTTGTGATGAGAAACATTTGATTGAAAAAAATCAATAGTAAGCCCCTTTATAATTTAGGTACTATATATTAATACAAATAATTACTTTCATTACCTTTTAATCTTTTGTGTCTGTATTTTATAACATTTCTATTTATATGAATATTTTGGCCAAAATTTCTTTTAAATGATTTACTTGCCTTTTTGGGGGGAGGGGGCGAGTTGGGGAGGGAGGAGGGCAGGCGGGCCACTTCTATGGACCTTTCATTTATGTATTTTCATCCATCTTTGTTCTTTGGCCCGTGTGGGCCTCCTATCACAGTGGCCTCTGCTGCTGCAGAGCACTGACTCTGGGCGCACGCGCTCCAGAGCTCTGGCTCGGTAATTGGACACATCGGTCCTGCCACTCTGTGGCACGTGGGATCTTCCCAGGCCAAGGATTGAATCAGCACCCCTTGTACTGCAAGGCGGTGTCCTTACCCAATGGACCACCAGGGAAACCCTTACTTGCCTTTTTAAAACATAATTTCTCCAAAGAAATAAATGGACATTGATTCTAACTCTGTTAAACTAGCAAAGTACATTAGGAACTTTGTAATTATGATATTGTTTCATCTTTTCAATATCATTTTCTCTTTCACAAGGAAAAACAATTATATTTGTATACTTCTAACATACTAACCTTATTTTTTTTTTTAATTTCAGACTTTAATCTTTTTTTAAAATTGTTTATTTTCATCCATCTTCAGTCTTTGGCCTGTGTGGGCATCTCATTGCAGCGGTCTCTCCCTTGTAGAGCACCGGCTCTGGGCCCATGCGCTGCAGAGTGCTGGCTTGTAATTGAACACACCAGCCAGGCAGTTCAGAGGCACATGGTAGCTTTCCAGGCCAGGGATGGAACCGGTGTCCCTTGCACTGCAAGCGGTGTCCTTACCCAATGGACCACCAGGGAAACCCTTACTTGCCTTTTTAAAACATAATTTCTCCAAAGAAATAAATGGACATTGATTCTAACTCTGTTAAACTAGCAAAGTACATTAGGAACTTTGTAATTATGATATTGTTTCATCTTTTCAATATCATTTTCTCTTTCACAAGGAAAAACAATTATATTTGTATACTTCTAACATACTAACCTTATTTTTTTTTTTAATTTCAGACTTTAATCTTTTTTTAAAATTGTTTATTTTCATCCATCTTCAGTCTTTGGCCTGTGTGGGCATCTCATTGCAGCGGTCTCTCCCTTGTAGAGCACCGGCTCTGGGCCCATGCGCTGCAGAGTGCTGGCTTGTAATTGAACACACCAGCCAGGCAGTTCAGAGGCACATGGTAGCTTTCCAGGCCAGGGATGGAACCGGTGTCCCTTGCACTGCAAGCAGTCTCTTTATCCACTGGACCACCATGGAAGCCCCGTACTAGCCTTTTAATAATTTAAATTTGGATAATTCAAGTAATTAAACAGAACATTTTAATGCTAAAACTCAACAGCATTTGAGGAAGCAAGATATGTTGGAAGAAAACTGCTTCAAAAGATCAAATGCAAGTCACTTTAAATCAGTGTTTATAATTAGCAGTGATAATTGACTGAGATCACCAAATACTTAACTTCATTAAGCAAAACATAATATGGTTTAGTTTGTGCATGAAATTACAAAGTCTCTTGAGGTTTATCCATTTCAAACAGTCTTGAATAATTCAATTAAAGAGATTTTTTTTACATTTAAGTCACTTTATAACTGATAAGACATTAAACATAGGCTTTAAAAATATAGCAAGCAGTATGGTTGAATATAGAATGGAATAAAAAAAAAACCCCTCAATACAGCATTTCCAAATTCTACTATAACAATACTGATGATAGCATATTCTTCTTTCCTGTTCTGGCAATTGATACAGTGTCGATATTCATTCACATGTTTCATGATAAAATAAGTAATAAACCTAATTCTTTTCATACTTAATTTATCAATTTCTAAATAAATTACCTAATAACATAATAGGGACCTATTTTTTAAGTTATGATATTGTAGTCTAATTTTCTATAATCATAAAGGGAAATAAATGATTTGAAGTGAAAGTGTTAGTCGATCAGTTGTGTCTGACTCTTTTCCACTCCAATCACTGTAGCCCGCCAGACTCCCTTGTCCATGGAATACTCTAGGCAAGAATACTAAAGTTGAATTGCCATTCCCTTCTCCAGGGAGTCTTCCTGACCCAAGGATCAAACTCAGGTTTCCTGTATTACAGGAGATTCTCTACCATCTGAGTCACCAGGAAAGTCCCCAAAGAAATCTGTTACCAAAGTTTCCCTATGTATGGATCATTTTATGTCTACAAAATATGATGGATAATTAGGCACATGTTGATCTTTATTTATTGAACAAATAATTTAGGAAACTGCTAAAATTGGGCTTCCCTGGTGGTCCAGTGGGTAAAGAGTCCACCTTGCAGTGCAAGGGACACTGGTTCAATCCCTGGCCCAGGAAAATCCTATGTGCCACAGAGTGGCTGGACCAATGTGTCCAATTATGAACCAGCACTCTGGAGCGCATGTGCTCAGAACTGGTGCTCTGCAACAAGAGAGGACACTACAATGGGAGGTCCACATAGGCCAAAGAATAAAAAAGGTGGAGGAAAATAAATATAAAAATAAAAGAGGCATGAAGGGGAAAAAAAAATTTGCTAAAATGGCCATACGCATGACACACATATTTGACATGGAGGTGTTCTAAGTTCTGGTTAAGAGAAGTGTGGAAAAAACAGTTGCGGTAGGTTTATTTCAGAAGTGAAGTTTGAAATCTATTCTAGAGAAGGTGACTCTCTTTTATGGTTCTAGGAACAATTAACTACTGACCTCCCCCTCAGTGTTTTTCTCTGTAGATTTTTAGGTTGTGGATGGTAATTACTTTGAAATTTTTTGAAAGTTGTCTCATATATAACAGCTTAAAAGACAAATGAAAACCTGTCTATGGCATGTTGTCAAGGGCAAAGAAGACTGTGCACCATTTATTTCTGACAAGAAAAATGATTTTAATGTCACTCACACACCATCTTTCTCTCAAATCCCCCCTATAGAATGCATCAATCAGCAGCTGTCACTTTTGTGGAAGCCATGATCTGTATTCCTCCTGTAGCTGTCTTACTTCACAGGCTATGAGATAGGTTCTGTTACAGCTTACAACCAAAGAGAGCAGAAATCCATTTCTTTGGCTTACCACCATTTGACAGTATTGTCTTTTCTGATAACTTGTCACTAAAATTACTGATGATATAACCAAATGAACAAAATGAGAAGTGTATTCTTTTCACACAATCTAGTCATTAAATAATAGAGGGTAAAAGAGCCCCATCTAAAATTAAATTAGAAATATTTAACAATAAAGGACCTAAAACCAAGATAAATCTTTATTATTTCCTCTGGTACATAATAGATCTACAATTTTGCAAGTAATGCAGGTGAAGGTACTCTAATCTTCTGCTAATGTTGTTCTCATCTTTTGTGCCTTTTATTCTAAAATAACTCATGCTTATTTGAATGTGAAATTATTTCTGATTACACAACTGCAAGCCATATTTTTCAGTTCTAATTCATCTTTTACCACAGGCATTCTTATTCACTAACTACCCAATTTGCAACATGATTTGGGTTAACAATAATGAGCCCATTGAATATTTTACTTTATAAATTAATATCTATTTAATGAATTCTCTTCAACTTTCCTAAAATACATTTTTTGAGGCAGAATAACTATTCTTCTAATAATAAATATAAAAATAAAAGAGGCATGAAGGGGAAAAAAAAATTTGCTAAAATGGCCATACGCATGACACACATATTTGACATGGAGGTGTTCTAAGTTCTGGTTAAGAGAAGTGTGGAAAAAACAGTTGCGGTAGGTTTATTTCAGAAGTGAAGTTTGAAATCTATTCTAGAGAAGGTGACTCTCTTTTATGGTTCTAGGAACAATTAACTACTGACCTCCCCCTCAGTGTTTTTCTCTGTAGATTTTTAGGTTGTGGATGGTAATTACTTTGAAATTTTTTGAAAGTTGTCTCATATATAACAGCTTAAAAGACAAATGAAAACCTGTCTATGGCATGTTGTCAAGGGCAAAGAAGACTGTGCACCATTTATTTCTGACAAGAAAAATGATTTTAATGTCACTCACACACCATCTTTCTCTCAAATCCCCCCTATAGAATGCATCAATCAGCAGCTGTCACTTTTGTGGAAGCCATGATCTGTATTCCTCCTGTAGCTGTCTTACTTCACAGGCTATGAGATAGGTTCTGTTACAGCTTACAACCAAAGAGAGCAGAAATCCATTTCTTTGGCTTACCACCATTTGACAGTATTGTCTTTTCTGATAACTTGTCACTAAAATTACTGATGATATAACCAAATGAACAAAATGAGAAGTGTATTCTTTTCACACAATCTAGTCATTAAATAATAGAGGGTAAAAGAGCCCCATCTAAAATTAAATTAGAAATATTTAACAATAAAGGACCTAAAACCAAGATAAATCTTTATTATTTCCTCTGGTACATAATAGATCTACAATTTTGCAAGTAATGCAGGTGAAGGTACTCTAATCTTCTGCTAATGTTGTTCTCATCTTTTGTGCCTTTTATTCTAAAATAACTCATGCTTATTTGAATGTGAAATTATTTCTGATTACACAACTGCAAGCCATATTTTTCAGTTCTAATTCATCTTTTACCACAGGCATTCTTATTCACTAACTACCCAATTTGCAACATGATTTGGGTTAACAATAATGAGCCCATTGAATATTTTACTTTATAAATTAATATCTATTTAATGAATTCTCTTCAACTTTCCTAAAATACATTTTTTGAGGCAGAATAACTATTCTTCTAATAATAAATACATTTGAATATAAAATAAAGATTTCTAAGAGACATTATGATAGGCATGTGCAAATTGAGGTTAACAAAATTCAAGGTCAATTCATACTGAAATATCATTAGAAAGAAATTGTCAGAGAATATAATACTATAGTCACTAAACAATCTGGGGATGTGCGTTCTATCCCAGGGTTGAAAAGATGCCCTGGAGTAGGCATGACAACCCATTCCAGTATTCTTACATGGAGCATACTCATGGACGGAAGAACAGTTCATGCAGTCGCAAAGAGTAAGACATGACTGACTGACTTAGCACACAGCACAGTCACTCAACATGGGATCATAATAAGGATTTCAATTTTGTGAGAAAGGCAATATACAGGCTTTTGTCTGACCCTAGAGGAACTGTATTAAAATATGGATTCAATATATGAGAATAAAACAGGGATTAATTTCTGGTTAAGATGTAAAAATTTGAAAACTGGACCATAAGCCAAAACAATGATATTTGCTTTACTATATGATTTTCAAGGATAAATAACTGTCTTTTTAACAAATGGCACTGGAAAATATGCACAACTGAGCCCATTGAATTTTAGACAGAGACCTTACATCTCTTACAAACATTTAGTCCAAGTAAATTTAAGGCTTAATATAAAATTAAAAATTACAAGACATCTAGGAAACAGGAGAAAATCTATATGCCCTTGGATTTGCTGATGAGCTTTGGTCCAAGAAAACCAAAACAAAAAAAGAGAATTCTGTAAAAAGAATATGTGATAATTTGGACTTTACTGAAATTAAGTTTCTGCTCTGCAAAAACACTGTGTAAACATTAATAAGAAAAGACACGAACAGGTAGGAAATGTCTACATATTGTGATGAAAGGATTGTAACCAGAATATATGAAGCATTCTTAACATCAACAATAAGAAAAAATTAACTTGGAAAATATACTTCACCAAAAAAAATATGCAGAAGACAACTAAATACATGAAAAGATGATCAATATCACTTGGGAATTACAAATTAAAATGACAGAAACACTACTAAATATATTCAAATAGCTAAAGTCCCCAAAACTGATAATACCAATTACTGGCAAGGACAGGAACAACAGAGATGCTTACTCATGGCTCATGGGAATGCAAAATAGTATAGTTATTTGCAAGACAGTCTGTTGGTTTCATATAAAGCCAACCAGCATCTTTCCATATAGCTCAGCAATGACATTATTTTTTTTTAAGATTTATTTATTTATTTATTTATTTATTTTTGCCACTCCTATTGGTCTATCATTTATTTATCTTTGTTCTTTGGCCTGTGTGGGCCTCCCATAGCAGTGGCCTCTCTCGTTGCAGAGCACTGGCTCTGGGTGCATGGACTCCAGAGCACTAGCTCGGTAGTTGGACACATCAGTCCAGCCTCTCCACGGCACGTGGGATCTTCCCAGGCCAAGAATCGAACTTGTGCCCCTTGCATTTCAAGGCAGTATCCTTACCCACTGGACCACCAGGGAAGCCCAGCAATGACAGTCTTAATTATTCACCCAAGTGCTTCAAAAACACACACAAATATGCTTAAAGAACATACAAAAATTCACACAGGGATATTTATAAAAGATTTATAATCATAAATACCGAAAAAGAAAATGTCCTTTAAAAGATAAATGCATAAAATATGGTACATTCATAGAGTGGAGTATTTTTGAGCGATGAGAAGGTATTAATGTAAACAACATAAATGAATATTACTTACTGAAATAAGTGAGTCTGTAACAGCAACATACTGTATGAGTCTACTCATATGGCATTCTGAAAAAGGTAAAATTATTGATGCAAAATAGATTAGTGGTTGCAAGCCAGCTGCCTGTGAAGGGGAAAGGAGTTGAAGAGAGGACACACAGGAGATTTTAACAGGCTAAGAAATTACTGTTTCATACCAGAGTGATGGATAAACAAAGCTATGCATTTGTCAAAACTAACAGAAATCCTTCTAGCACTCAGAGTGAACTTTTATATAGACAAATTTAAAAATAAATTATGAGATGTGAGGATCCCAGGAAGGAATGTAGACTCTAAAAAAGAATCTAATTATGCTATAGATGTGCAATAAAACACCACATGAAGGGTATGAGCAGAAATTATCAGAAATGCACAGTAACCTAGGAAATGAGAGAAGATTGTAGGACTAAAGACAGAAGGAAATGTTTATAGGTGCTGAACTATAGTTTGCAAATATTTGCTATGTGAGTAAGGCTTAAGGATTCTAATCATTGTACATGCATACTGAGATTTAAAACATGTGCATGGATGGCTTCTGGTGCGAGTCAAGTCTGTTGGAGAGGTAGTTTAAGATAAACAAGACAGGGAAGTCTAGAATGATCCATGGTAAATATGGACTGGAGTTGGAGTCACCACTATCCACTCATGTGTCAAAAGTGAAAGTGAAGTCACTCAGTCATGTTCAACTCTTTGTAACCAACCCATGTATAAGCCATAGAATTCTCCAGGCAAGAATACTGGAGTGGGTAGTCTTTCCCTTCCCCAGGGGATTTTCCCAAGCCAGAGATTGAACCTAGGTCTTCCACACTGCAGGCAAATTCTTTACCATCCAAGGCACCAGGGAAACCCAGGAATCCTGAAGTAGGTAGCCTATCTCATCTCCAGGGGATCTTCCTGGTTCAGGGATTGAATTTATGTGTAGTTTCATGTAAATATAAACACAGGCTATCTTAGTCAACTTTGGTTTCCATAAAGAACACTAGAGTGTGAATGGCTTAAACATTCTGGAGGGTGGTTGAGTACTTGATAAAGGCTCTTCTGATTCATGTAAGCTACCTACTCTCTGTATGAGTCTACTCATATGGCATTCTGAAAAAGGTAAAATTATTGATGCAAAATAGATTAGTGGTTGCAAGCCAGCTGCCTGTGAAGGGGAAAGGAGTTGAAGAGAGGACACACAGGAGATTTTAACAGGCTAAGAAATTACTGTTTCATACCAGAGTGATGGATAAACAAAGCTATGCATTTGTCAAAACTAACAGAAATCCTTCTAGCACTCAGAGTGAACTTTTATATAGACAAATTTAAAAATAAATTATGAGATGTGAGGATCCCAGGAAGGAATGTAGACTCTAAAAAAGAATCTAATTATGCTATAGATGTGCAATAAAACACCACATGAAGGGTATGAGCAGAAATTATCAGAAATGCACAGTAACCTAGGAAATGAGAGAAGATTGTAGGACTAAAGACAGAAGGAAATGTTTATAGGTGCTGAACTATAGTTTGCAAATATTTGCTATGTGAGTAAGGCTTAAGGATTCTAATCATTGTACATGCATACTGAGATTTAAAACATGTGCATGGATGGCTTCTGGTGCAGTCAAGTCTGTTGGAGAGGTAGTTTAAGATAAACAAGACAGGGAAGTCTAGAATGATCCATGGTAAATATGGACTGGAGTTGGAGTCACCACTATCCACTCATGTGTCAAAAGTGAAAGTGAAGTCACTCAGTCATGTTCAACTCTTTGTAACCAACCCATGTATAAGCCATAGAATTCTCCAGGCAAGAATACTGGAGTGGGTAGTCTTTCCCTTCCCCAGGGGATTTTCCCAAGCCAGAGATTGAACCTAGGTCTTCCACACTGCAGGCAAATTCTTTACCATCCAAGGCACCAGGGAAACCCAGGAATCCTGAAGTAGGTAGCCTATCTCATCTCCAGGGGATCTTCCTGGTTCAGGGATTGAATTTATGTGTAGTTACATGTAAATATAAACACAGGCTATCTTAGTCAACTTTGGTTTCCATAAAGAACACTAGAGTGTGAATGGCTTAAACATTCTGGAGGGTGGTTGAGTACTTGATAAAGGCTCTTCTGATTCATGTAAGCTACCTACTCTCTGTATCATCACATGGTAGAGAGAGAAAGCTCTGGTTCCTTCATCTCCTTATAGCAGCAGCATCTAATCAAGAGTGCCTTGCTTTTGTGAGCTGATCTAATCCAAATTACCTAACAGAGGCCAACTCTAAATATTATCACTAGGGGATTAGGGTTTCAACATATGAATTTTAAAATATTTGGTCTACAGTGCAGATGCAAGCATTCAGATACTTACTATGTAATAAATATATATTAATAAATTTCCTGTTTCTGTCAGCTGTGAGACTCCTGAGGCAATGACACTATAGTGGCAGCAAATACATGCAGCACCTAACTCTTGGTTTATAATACCATCTCCTATAAAAATGGAAGCAGTGACACATTTTATTTTTTAGGCTCAAAAAACACTGAAGACAGTGACTGCAGCCATGAAATTAAAAGATGCTTTCCCCTTGTATGGAAAACTATGAAAAACAGTGTATTAAAAAGCAGAGATATCACTTTGCTAATAAAAGTTTGTATAGTAAAATCTATGGTCTTTCCAATAGCTATGTACAATGTAAGAGGTGGACCATAAAGAAACCTGAGCACCAAAGAATTGATGCTTTTGAATTATGGTGTTGGAAGAGACTCATGAAAATCCTTCGGATGGCAAGGAAAACAAACCAGTCAATCCTAAAGGAAATCAATCCTAAATAGCCATTGGAAAGATTGTTGCTAAAGTTCCAATACTTTTACCCTTGATGTGAATAACCAACTCATTGGAAAAGACCCTGATGCTGGGAAATACTGAAGACGAAGAAGAAGAGGGTGGCAGAAGATGAGATAGTTAGATTCAGTGGACATGAATTTGCATGAACTCTGGGAGATAATGAAGACAGGATGGCCTGGTGTGCTGCAGTCCATGGGGTTGCAAAGAATCAGACACAGCTGAGTAACTGAAGAGCAACAATATCATAGAAGGAATCAGTGCACCTTAAAGAAATAACTGATTTTAACACAGGGGCAGGAATATGTTAGAAGAAGCTAGTGTACCTTGCAATGACATAAAATAAAGAATTACCCAAAATAATAATAAAAAAAAGAACATAAAAACAATGAGTATATGTCAAAGGGACACCATAAACAACCAAAAGAGTTTTCAAGGCCAAAGCTTGAATATTTTAATAATAAACATAGTATTGTACTATAAACCACAGATTTAAATAAATAAACCTAGAGTCCAAATAGATATAAACAAATGACTGAAAACTAAATGAGAGGAACATATATAAATAGTCTGCAGAGAAATTCCGAATAATTTGTGTAGCTATTGCCCCTTGAGGAGATGGAGCGTCATTCTCCACTCCTTAAATGCATGCTCTGCATTGTAAATTGCCTCGAAAGAGAACAGTATAGAAAGTGGAGGGGGTGAGAGTAACTTCACTTCACTGCCTCAGCCAGGTGATCAAGGGGAGCACTGCTAGTGACAAGTCATGTCGATAGTATGCATCCTTGGAATGAGGTGATCAAAGTGACACTTCACCTCTGCAGTCTTCCTCTTTAAAAATGGAAGCAGTGACACATTTTATTTTTAGGCTCAAAAACACTGAAGACAGTGACTGCAGCCATGAAATATGCTTTCCCCTTGTATGGAAAACTATGAAAAACAGTGTATTAAAAAGCAGAGATATCACTTTGCTAATAAAAGTTTGTATAGTAAAATCTATGGTCTTTCCAATAGCTATGTACAATGTAAGAGGTGGACCATAAAGAAACCTGAGCACCAAAGAATTGATGCTTTTGAATTATGGTGTTGGAAGAGACTCATGAAAATCCTTCGGATGGCAAGGAAAACAAACCAGTCAATCCTAAAGGAAATCAATCCTAAATAGCCATTGGAAAGATTGTTGCTAAAGTTCCAATACTTTTACCCTTGATGTGAATAACCAACTCATTGGAAAAGACCCTGATGCTGGGAAATACTGAAGACGAAGAAGAAGAGGGTGGCAGAAGATGAGATAGTTAGATTCAGTGGACATGAATTTGCATGAACTCTGGGAGATAATGAAGACAGGATGGCCTGGTGTGCTGCAGTCCATGGGGTTGCAAAGAATCAGACACAGCTGAGTAACTGAAGAGCAACAATATCATAGAAGGAATCAGTGCACCTTAAAGAAATAACTGATTTTAACACAGGGGCAGGAATATGTTAGAAGAAGCTAGTGTACCTTGCAATGACATAAAATAAAGAATTACCCAAAATAATAATAAAAAAAAGAACATAAAAACAATGAGTATATGTCAAAGGGACACCATAAACAACCAAAAGAGTTTTCAAGGCCAAAGCTTGAATATTTTAATAATAAACATAGTATTGTACTATAAACCACAGATTTAAATAAATAAACCTAGAGTCCAAATAGATATAAACAAATGACTGAAAACTAAATGAGAGGAACATATATAAATAGTCTGCAGAGAAATTCCGAATAATTTGTGTAGCTATTGCCCCTTGAGGAGATGGAGCGTCATTCTCCACTCCTTAAATGCATGCTCTGCATTGTAAATTGCCTCGAAAGAGAACAGTATAGAAAGTGGAGGGTGAGAGTAACTTCACTTCACTGCCTCAGCCAGGTGATCAAGGGGAGCACTGCTAGTGACAAGTCATGTCGATAGTATGCATCCTTGGAATGAGGTGATCAAAGTGACACTTCACCTCTGCAGTCTTCCTCTTCAAAACTCCATGACCCGGGCTTCCCTGGTGGTCTGCTGGGTAGAGAGCTGCCTTGCAGTGCAAGGGGCACCAGTTCCATTCCTGACCCAGGAAGGTCCCATGTGCTGTGGAGCAGCTGGACCCATGCATCCAATTGTGAGCCAGCACACTGGAACATGTGTGCCCAGAGTTGGTGCTCTGCACTGGGGGAGGCTGCTGCAGTGGGAAGCCCACACATACCAAAAAATAGGAAGGGTGGATGAAAAATAAATACAAATAAAATGGAGGAATGATGGGGAGAAAAGAAGAAAAAAACCCATGATCCCAGTCCAGTCATTAGAAAAATATCTGATAACTATGAATACAGGGACATCCTACACAGTGTCTTGCTAGCATGCTTCAAAACTCTCAAGGCCATCACGTTAAGGAAAAATCTGAGAAACATCCACAGTCCAAGGAATTCTAAGGAGATAATGACTGCTACATATAATGAAGTATTATAGATACAATCAAAAAAAAAAAAAAAGGAACTCATGTTAAAAACTAAGGAAATCTAAATACAGCATGAACTTTTGTTAAGAATATTCTTTCATTATTGGGTCAAAAATGTGACAAATGTAACATAAGAGCATAAAATGTTAACAGTAGATTGAAAGTAGAAAGTGTTAAGTCACTTAGGCTGTGTCTGACTGCAATCCCGTGGACTGTAGCCCTCTAGGCTCCTCTGTCCATGGAATTCTAAAAAAGAATATTCTTCTCGGCAAGTGGGTATTGAAAACCTATTTCAAGGCCAAAGCTTGAATATTTTAATAATAAACATAGTATTGTACTATAAACCACAGATTTAAATAAATAAACCTAGAGTCCAAATAGATATAAACAAATGACTGAAAACTAAATGAGAGGAACATATATAAATAGTCTGCAGAGAAATTCCGAATAATTTGTGTAGCTATTGCCCCTTGAGGAGATGGAGCGTCATTCTCCACTCCTTAAATGCATGCTCTGCATTGTAAATTGCCTCGAAAGAGAACAGTATAGAAAGTGGAGGGGGTGAGAGTAACTTCACTTCACTGCCTCAGCCAGGTGATCAAGGGGAGCACTGCTAGTGACAAGTCATGTCGATAGTATGCATCCTTGGAATGAGGTGATCAAAGTGACACTTCACCTCTGCAGTCTTCCTCTTCAAAACTCCATGACCCGGGCTTCCCTGGTGGTCTGCTGGGTAGAGAGCTGCCTTGCAGTGCAAGGGGCACCAGTTCCATTCCTGACCCAGGAAGGTCCCATGTGCTGTGGAGCAGCTGGACCCATGCATCCAATTGTGAGCCAGCACACTGGAACATGTGTGCCCAGAGTTGGTGCTCTGCACTGGGGGAGGCTGCTGCAGTGGGAAGCCCACACATACCAAAAAATAGGAAGGGTGGATGAAAAATAAATACAAATAAAATGGAGGAATGATGGGGAGAAAAGAAGAAAAAAACCCATGATCCCAGTCCAGTCATTAGAAAAATATCTGATAACTATGAATACAGGGACATCCTACACAGTGTCTTGCTAGCATGCTTCAAAACTCTCAAGGCCATCACGTTAAGGAAAAATCTGAGAAACATCCACAGTCCAAGGAATTCTAAGGAGATAATGACTGCTACATATAATGAAGTATTATAGATACAATCAAAAAAAAAAAAAAAGGAACTCATGTTAAAAACTAAGGAAATCTAAATACAGCATGAACTTTTGTTAAGAATATTCTTTCATTATTGGGTCAAAAATGTGACAAATGTAACATAAGAGCATAAAATGTTAACAGTAGATTGAAAGTAGAAAGTGTTAAGTCACTTAGGCTGTGTCTGACTGCAATCCCGTGGACTGTAGCCCTCTAGGCTCCTCTGTCCATGGAATTCTCCAGGAAAGAACACTGGAGTGGGTAGTCATTCCCTTCTCCAGGGGGATCTGCCTGACCCAGGAATTGAACCTGAGTCTCCTACATTCCAGGCAGATCCTTTAGTTTGACCCAACAGGGAAGCCCAACAGCTGGGTAGACAAGATTGGGGTATGCCATAAATCTCTGAATTGTCCTGGACAACTTTTCTCTAAGTGTAAAAGTATCCTTGAGTAAGAAATTTTATTTACACAAAAGTAATGTCAACCCAAGTGCATACCTGCATGAAATTAGAATAAAATCAAGAAGCTGTTTAAACTGGCAGTTAGAAAACTAGTTGCCTTATTGGAGAACAATGAAAATTAGAAACTGCTATTGGAAAGCAAGTAGCAGCTTTTCTTCTTGACTGTACTTTCATTACTACTGAATAAACTTCTGACCCTGTCAGGAAAATTGCAGTGCTAAAATTTTGTAATTTTACTCTGGTGTCAGAATATTTTTTAATCTAAACTTTTTAGTAGTGAATTCAGATGTTAAATCTGTGTTACAAACACCTTATGTATTACTCTGTTTTTGAAGTAAAAATAAGAATCCTAGTCATTTCAATCTGTGGCTCCTTTTGCCCAACTTGACAGAACTGTTCTAATTATGTATTACTAGAGTGCTCTTAACCTTACTCTGCTCCAAGCTTCTGTAATTGGATAACAGCTCCTGGAATGCTATACTTGACAAAAGATTCAATCTAAAAATATATTTTTTAATATTTGACCTTTTCATAGTTAAGTTGCATTGTGAGAAATAAAGTCTTCCAGTTTAATATAAGTTTGTTTCAAAGTTTGAGTACTCATACCATGGGCCAACAAACCAGGGCGTGTGAGCTAAATCCATCCAGTGGTCAGCTGCTGGATGGACGCTGAACTAACAATAGTTAGGTTCAAAACAATGGTTTTCACAATAGTGCTCCCCCAAATTCATGTCCATCTGTTACCTATTAATGTGTCCTTCTTTGGGGATACTTTTGCAGATGAAACCAAGTTAACATTAGGTCTTGTTGGATTGGGTATGCCCTAATTCCAATTGCTGATCTCCATATAAAAAGTGACACAGACACAGGGAGACACACAGACAAGGCCATGTGAAGAAAGACTGGAGTGAGACACCTCTAAGCCAAGGAACATCTATGAATGCCAGCAACCATAGACAGTAGAAGGGAAGAAAAGACTCTGAGGGCCATTGAAAGGAGTATAATTAGTCAACACCTTGATTTCAAACTTTTAGCCTCCAGAGCTGTGAGAGGATATATTTCTGTCATCTGCAACCACCTAATTTGTAGCATAAAAAATTTTTTTTACATAGAAACCAATACATGTTTTTAAAGGCTTGTAAGAACAAAACAATATTAAACAAGGAAAAACATGTGAACTATATCATAAGTGGTCTGCAAAGCCTGAAATATTTCCTAGGTGGCCCTTTAGGAAAAGTTGGTGCACTCTTTTCTTAGAAGTTTATGTTCAAGTTTTGATGTCCATGGCAGCCGTTAATTTAGGAATAATTTGTCTTTACAACTAATGACTTGACCCTTCTTGGATCTCCTCTTCAGGCCCCACATGATAAACAAGCACTCTCTGCGTAACTGGTTAGCTCACTTCTCTGTCCCATGTGAGTTCTCTGCATAGCTTTGTGTCATCTCACTGAATGCGAGCGTGGTTTAGTAGTCAGCTGACTCAATGGGATGCCTGTGCGTGTTTACATCTATCTATCTATCTATCTATCTATCTATCTATCTAAAGTTTTTGATGTTTGAGAGAAGCCCCAAATCAGTCAATGAAACTGTATATAAATGGAGCTAGTTATATGCAGTTAGGTCATAAAACAAATTAATTAGTAAAGTAACTGAATCATTTCAAAATACCGCATTAACTTTTTTTTTATTTTAAAGATTTATTTATTTATTTATTTTGGGCGGGGGTCGGGTTGGGGAGGGAGGGGAGCGGGCGGGCCACTTCTATTGGTCTTTCATTTCTCCATTTTCCTCTGTCTTTGTTCTTTGGCTCCTGTGGGCCTCTCATCGCGGTGGTGTCTGTTGTCGCAGAGCACCGGCTCTGGACGCATGCACTCCAGAGCTCCGGCTTGGTGATTGGACACATCGGTCCAGCCACTCCGTGGCACATGAGATCTTCCCAGGCCAGGGATCGAACTGGCGCCCCTTGCACTGCAAGGCGGTGTCCTTACCCACTGCACCACCAAGGGAAGCCCTGCATTAACTTTTAAAGACCTTACTGTATCAGTTCGCTTATATCTCAAAACAAATGGAAAGGAAAATGCAGCATACCAAAATTATGAGATACAGTAAAAGCAATTTTAACAGGGAAGTTTATAGTGACAAACAGTTGTGTTAAAAGAGAAGAAAAGGCTAACCTAAACAGATATTTCTCCAAAGAAGATCAAGAGATGGCCAATAAAACACAAAAAAAGCTTAATATTGCTCATTATTAGAGAAATGCAAATCACAACTACAATGAGGCATCATTTCACACCAGTCAGAATGTCCATCATCAAAAAACTACAAACAATAAATGCTGGAGAGGATGTGGAGAAAAGGTAACCCTCTTAGACTGTTAGTGAGAATGTAAATTGATATATCACTATGGAGAACAGTATGAAAATTTCCTTACAAATGTAAAATAAAACTATAATATGACTCAGCATACAGTGACTCCAGTCATAAAATTCAGACAGTTGCTCCTTGGAAGGAAATCTAGGGCATATCTATACAGCATATTAAAAAGTAGAGACATCACTTTGTAGACAAAGGTCTATAGGGTCAAAGCTATGGCTTTTCTAGTCGTCATACATGGATGTGAGAGTAGAACTGTAAAGAAGGTTACACACCAAATAAGTGATGCTTTTGAACTGTGGTGCTGGAAAATATCTTGAGAATCCCTTGGACTGCAAGGAGATCAAACCAGTCAATCCTAAAGGATATCAGCCCTGAATATTCATTGGAAGGACTGATGCTGAATCTTTAATACTTTGACCACCTGATGGGAAGAGCCAACTCACTGGAAAAGACCCTGAAGCTGGGAAGGACTGAAGGCAAATGGTGAAGATGATGGTAGAGGATGAGATAGTTAGATAGCAGCACCAACTCAATGGACATGCATTTGAGAAAACTCAGGGAGATAGTGAAGGGCAAGGTAACCTGGTATGCTGCAGTTCACAGGGTTACAAAGAGTTGGTCACGACTTAGCAACTGAACAGCACCAACAAGAACAACAATGACCCAGCAATCCTGGAAAACCACAATTCAAAAAAACACATGTACCCTATGTTCATCGCTGCACTATTTACAATAGTCAGGACATGGAAGCAACCTCAATGTCCATCAACAGTTGAATGGACAGTTAGTTGTGGTACATATATACAATGGAATTACTACTCAGACATAAAAAGAAATGAATCTAAGTCAGTTGTAGTGAGGTGGATTGACCTAGAGCTTGTCATACAGAGTGAAGTCAGAAAAAACAAATATCCTATATTAATGTATATATATATATATATATATATATATATATATGGAATCTAGAAAATGCTACTTCTGAATCTATTTGTAGGCCACATACAAGGTGTGGACACAGCAGGGAAAGGAAACGGTGAGACAAATTGAAAGAGTAGCATTGAAAGGTATACATTCAATACAGTTGAGTTGCTCAGTCTCAACTGAGCAACTGAGTGGCTGACTCTTTGTGACCCCATGGACTGCAGCATACCAGGCTTCCCTGTCCTTCACTATCTCCTGTATCTTGCTCAAACTCATGTGCAGTGACTCAGTGATGCCATCCAACCATCTAATCCTCTGTCATTCCATTCTTCTTGTGCCTTCTATTTTTCCCAACATCAGGGTCTCTTCCAATGAGTCATATTCTTGCATCAGGTGGCCAAAGTAGTGGAGTTTCAGGTTTAGCATCAGTCCTTCCAATGAATAGTCAGGGTTGATTTCCTTTAGGATTGTCTGATTTGATTTCCCTGAAGTCCAAGAGACTTTCAGGAGTCTTCTCCAACACCACTGTTCAAAGATATCAGTTCTTTGACACTCAGCCTTCTTTATGGTCCAACTCTCACATTCATACATGATATCAGCCCTGAATATTCATTGGAAGGACTGATGCTGAATCTTTAATACTTTGACCACCTGATGGGAAGAGCCAACTCACTGGAAAAGACCCTGAAGCTGGGAAGGACTGAAGGCAAATGGTGAAGATGATGGTAGAGGATGAGATAGTTAGATAGCAGCACCAACTCAATGGACATGCATTTGAGAAAACTCAGGGAGATAGTGAAGGGCAAGGTAACCTGGTATGCTGCAGTTCACAGGGTTACAAAGAGTTGGTCACGACTTAGCAACTGAACAGCACCAACAAGAACAACAATGACCCAGCAATCCTGGAAAACCACAATTCAAAAAAACACATGTACCCTATGTTCATCGCTGCACTATTTACAATAGTCAGGACATGGAAGCAACCTCAATGTCCATCAACAGTTGAATGGACAGTTAGTTGTGGTACATATATACAATGGAATTACTACTCAGACATAAAAAGAAATGAATCTAAGTCAGTTGTAGTGAGGTGGATTGACCTAGAGCTTGTCATACAGAGTGAAGTCAGAAAAAACAAATATCCTATATTAATGTATATATATATATATATATATATATATATATGGAATCTAGAAAATGCTACTTCTGAATCTATTTGTAGGCCACATACAAGGTGTGGACACAGCAGGGAAAGGAAACGGTGAGACAAATTGAAAGAGTAGCATTGAAAGGTATACATTCAATACAGTTGAGTTGCTCAGTCTCAACTGAGCAACTGAGTGGCTGACTCTTTGTGACCCCATGGACTGCAGCATACCAGGCTTCCCTGTCCTTCACTATCTCCTGTATCTTGCTCAAACTCATGTGCAGTGACTCAGTGATGCCATCCAACCATCTAATCCTCTGTCATTCCATTCTTCTTGTGCCTTCTATTTTTCCCAACATCAGGGTCTCTTCCAATGAGTCATATTCTTGCATCAGGTGGCCAAAGTAGTGGAGTTTCAGGTTTAGCATCAGTCCTTCCAATGAATAGTCAGGGTTGATTTCCTTTAGGATTGTCTGATTTGATTTCCCTGAAGTCCAAGAGACTTTCAGGAGTCTTCTCCAACACCACTGTTCAAAGATATCAGTTCTTTGACACTCAGCCTTCTTTATGGTCCAACTCTCACATTCATACATGACTGCTGGGAAAACCATAGCTTTGACTATACAGACTTTTGTTGGCAAAGTGATGTCATTGAAAGGACATTACTATTTTTAAAACAGATAGCTACTGGGAAGTTGCTGTACAACAGAGTACTCAACTCAGTGCTGTGTGACAACCAAGAGAGGTGGGATGGTGTATGTGTGTCAGGGGTTGGGGGGGTGAAGAGTGGAAAGGAGGTTTAAGAAGGAGGAGACACATGTATACTTGTGTCTGATTCACATTGTTGAATGGCAGAAACCATTACAACATTGTAAATCAATTATCCTTCAATTAAAAATAAATTTAAAAGAATTTTAAAAACCAGAAAGCTCTGAAATTAACAATATAATGTTATACCTTAAAGAATCAGAAGAAGAAAAATAAATCTAGCTCAAAGTTAGAAGAAGAAAGGAAAAAATAATGCTTGGAGCAGAAACACATGAAATAGAGATCAGAAACCCAGAAAAAAAAATGAGTTGGTTTTTTTGAAAGGACAAACAGTGAGAAAAAGATAATATTCAAACAAATCAGATTTAAAGAGGAAACATTACAACTTATGACAGAAATTTTAAAGATTATAAGGGATTCTTGTAAACAAGTTTTATGCCAACAAACTGGACAACCTAGAAGGAACCTCTCCAAACTAAAACATGAAGATTAGGAAGCTTGAACAGACCAATGAGAAATAAAGGAATTGAACTAGCAATGAAAAACTTGTTAAAAATTAAGAAAACCTCAGACCAGATGACTTCAGAGTCAATTCTACTAATCATGTAATAAATTAATACCAATCCTTCTTAAACTCTTCCAAAAAATACAAGAGAAAATACTTCCAAATCATTTTGTAAGGCCAGCACCACTCTGACATCAAAACCAGACAAAAACACAAGTACACACCATTATCCCTGATAATTTTGGAGGCAAAAATTTTCCAAAAATATTTACAAACTGAGTTTAACTCATTAAAAGGATCACACTTGGTTAAGAGGGATTTCTTCCTGGGATGCAAACATGGATTGACAAGAAATCAGTGTGATACACCACATTATCAGAATGAAGGTTTAAAGGCATGTTATCATTATAATAGATGCAGAAAAAGCATTTGACAAAAGTTTATACTCTCTCCTGCTATTATACAGAACTATAACTGAACCCATGTCTTTCAAAAAGAGGATTTAAATACTGAAAATGAAATATTTTCTAAATAATAACAAGACTGCAATCTAATACCTATCCAACACTTTTGGAGTTGTCCATATGGAACAGTGGTATTCATAGAGTTTATCTTCCTCACAGGATAATTATTGACTTTCTCAGGGAAATATAGTTTTCTCCTTTTTTAAATGAAAGATATGCCCATATCATCATATATTATATTCATTGAAACCTTAGAAAAATAAGATATGTATACCTATGGATGATTGGTGCTGATGCTTGGCAGGAACCAAAAAAATTCTGTAAAGCAACTATCATTCAATTAAAAATATTTTTCTTAAAAATTAGGAAACTATAGGATAAAATATATTTGTTATTTTTAGTTTAAATACATCTACTGTTTTGGTGTGAATAGTCCCTTATTGTTTCTGTCTCTTTCCAGCTCTCTTGGGCTCTCTCTTTCCCTCTCATTAGAGGGGAACACACAAACACACACAGTCTATCAGAGTTCTTTTATGAAACAACCAACATATATGTATATATGTTTACATAAACAAGAAATTTAACAAAAGGAGCTAACTCACATGATTTCGTAGACTTAGAATTCCCGCCATCTACTGTCTGCAAGCTGGAGGCTCGGGTAAATTTCAGTCTGACTTCAGAGGTCTGAGAACCAGCAGCATCAGCAGCTTAACTTCCTGTCCAGGGACAGAAGATGATCAAGGTCTCAAATAGTCCAAGAGTGAGAACTCAGCTTCACTCTATCATTTTGTTTTCAGTCCCCAACAAGTTGGATGATGCCCACCCACATTGGAGAAGGCCATCTGATTTATGCTGCCCACCAATATAAATGATCATCTTTGTGAAACACCCTCACAGACTCATCGAGGAGAATTGTTTAACCAGATACTGGGGCATTCCATGGCTGAGTCTAATTGACACATAAAATTAACTATCATATATACACATGCCTCACACGTTATGTCACAAACAGAACATGTAACGTGCAATGACTATATACCAGGAAGACATTAAAAGGATCACACTTGGTTAAGAGGATTTCTTCCTGGGATGCAAACTTAAAACATTATAAAAGAATGGTTTAAAGGCATGTTATCATTATAATAGATGCAGAAAAAGCATTTGACAAAAGTTTATACTCTCTCCTGCTATTATACAGAACTATAACTGAACCCATGTCTTTCAAAAAGAGGATTTAAATACTGAAAATGAAATATTTTCTAAATAATAACAAGACTGCAATCTAATACCTATCCAACACTTTTGGAGTTGTCCATATGGAACAGTGGTATTCATAGAGTTTATCTTCCTCACAGGATAATTATTGACTTTCTCAGGGAAATATAGTTTTCTCCACTTTTTTTTAAATGAAAGATATGCCCATATCATCATATATTATATTCATTGAAACCTTAGAAAAATAAGATATGTATACCTATGGATGATTGGTGCTGATGCTTGGCAGGAACCAAAAAAATTCTGTAAAGCAACTATCATTCAATTAAAAATATTTTTCTTAAAAATTAGGAAACTATAGGATAAAATATATTTGTTATTTTTAGTTTAAATACATCTACTGTTTTGGTGTGAATAGTCCCTTATTGTTTCTGTCTCTTTCCAGCTCTCTTGGGCTCTCTCTTTCCCTCTCATTAGAGGGGAACACACAAACACACACAGTCTATCAGAGTTCTTTTATGAAACAACCAACATATATGTATATATGTTTACATAAACAAGAAATTTAACAAAAGGAGCTAACTCACATGATTTCGTAGACTTAGAATTCCCGCCATCTACTGTCTGCAAGCTGGAGACTCGGGTAAATTTCAGTCTGACTTCAGAGGTCTGAGAACCAGCAGCATCAGCAGCTTAACTTCCTGTCCAGGGACAGAAGATGATCAAGGTCTCAAATAGTCCAAGAGTGAGAACTCAGCTTCACTCTATCATTTTGTTTTCAGTCCCCAACAAGTTGGATGATGCCCACCCACATTGGAGAAGGCCATCTGATTTATGCTGCCCACCAATATAAATGATCATCTTTGTGAAACACCCTCACAGACTCATCGAGGAGAATTGTTTAACCAGATACTGGGGCATTCCATGGCTGAGTCTAATTGACACATAAAATTAACTATCATATATACACACATGCCTCACACGTTATGTCACAAACAGAACATGTAACGTGCAATGACTATATACCAGGAAGTTACTTAAGTATTGTACAAAATCCGTCTTATTTAATACTCAAACAATTATTAACACCATTCTCATGGAAAATGTAATCAAGGATTGGGTAAGTAATGCAAGTCACCCAGTTTTCTACCTTACTAAAAGGCAGGATGAAGTAGGATATAAGGCCAGCTTCACCATATCTAATTTTAGGATAAGATGCTGTTTCATCATAAAATTAGATATTATAATTCAGGGTGGGTTTAGTGCCTGACAACTGTTCAGTTTTCCAGACTGCATCATAGTTCATCTGACATTAGTTTATTTTTATTTTTTCAGTTTTCTCTTCTTTTTTTTATTTAACTCCTCTCACATCCCAACATATATTATACAGTTTTCTTTGTGGATAACTTATTGCTGACTATTTTCTTTAAAACGGATTATTAAATTGTTAGAAATTATATAGAAATTTTAACACGTACTGCCATATTGCCTTCCAGTTTGTCAGTTCTCCATTATGACTCAAACTGTTGGTAATATATAATAAAACATGAGTCAGGGATAAATAGACTCTGCACCTTGAATACCTTCTTGCTTTTTCTTCTGTAAATTTACTGTAAATCTTCATGTTATTGAATGAATTGCATACATTTAAGAGTCTTGGGGGCAATAGTTAAAATTTTGGAAAGATCCCCCCTGTCAGGTTGTTAGGTAGAATTCCTTGTGTAGGGTTCAAGGATCTGTTTAAGATGTTCCTATGTTCCTAGATGGTTTGATGCACAGAAAACTTTAAGAGCCATTGAAGCATGCTGATGTTCCAATGCCATAATTTGACTCTATCTAATCTACTTTTAACAGACATAGAACATAGTAACACGATGCAACTTTTCCTCCTCCGAATGATTCTTTCTTCCATTTCAAGGAAATATTCTCTTTCATCAGTCTAAATGTATTCAGTTAGTTTCAGCCCATAGTGCCAGTAATTTAGTTATAACACGTCAAAATCCTAGCTCACTGTCAACATGAAGTTACTACAGTTGATGATGTTCAATACCAATCACAAAATCTTTTGAATATGCTTAAGCTGTGATATGCTTAAGTTTAATATCTATGCTTAGGCTCTAATAACTACAGTACAAAACCAGGTCTTAAAATGTAAGAATGTTAGTGTTTAACACAAAGATTCACCCAAAATAAATTACAAAAATTGCTTAGGTCTTTTTTTTTTTAAAAAAAAAAAAAAAGCAAACAAAATGTATATGTGTGTACTGAGTCACTTTAGTCATATCTGGTTTTTTGAGACCCACTGGACTGCAGCCCACCAGGCTCCTCTGTTCATGGGATTCTCCAGGCAAGAACACTGGAGTGGGCTGTCCTGTCCTTCTCCAGGGGATGTTCCTGACCCAGGGATCGAGACTGTGTCACTTATGTTTCCTTCATTGATAGGTGGGTTCTTTACCACTAGCACTACTGCCTGAATAACTATAGAATTCTTTCATTGGATATTTACTTGAAAAAAGAAAATCTAACAGTTTTAATAATGTATATTATACATCCTAAAAAAAAGTCACTTCTATAGAGTACACCTACAGAGTTGTGTAACCTTCAACAGTCTGATTTTGAATGCTTCCATTGTTGCAAAATGGAACAGTTGTGTCCATCTGCAGTTAGGTCAGTTCCCACTCTCTCCAATCAATAATCTACCCATTGCCTTTAAAGATTTACCTTTACCAAAAATTTCATATAAATGAAATCAAATAACATGTATCCTTTTGTGCTTGACATTTTCCATTTTGCATGTTTTTGAATTCAACTATGCTGTAGTGTAGGAATGATGCTGAAGTTCCAATATTTTGGCCACCTGATGTGAAGAGATGAATTGTTGGAAAAGAGCCTGACATTGGGAAAAATAGAAAGCAAAAGAAGAAAGGGATGATAGAAGACAAGATGGTTGGCTGGCATCACTGAGTCAATGGACATGTGTTTGAGCAGGTGCCAGGAAATGGTGAAAGACAGAGAAGTCTGGCATGCTGCAGTGCATGGGATCACAAAGAGTCAGACAGGACTGAGCGACTGAACTAACTGGTGTTGTGTATTGTTGTTATTTCTTAATAAAGTCATATAGCTATATCACATTGTATGTATTTATCAGTTGATAAACATTTTGGTTATTTATTAAAACACAACATAATTATTTATGTTACAACCCTGTGGATGCTTTAAAAAACTACTAGAAAAATAAATTAATCAAGATACAAGAATATGTAACAATATCCAATAATATATGCTTATCAAGATAAAATACTATTTATTGGGCTTCCCCTGGTGATCCAGTGGGTAAAACCCTGCAGGAATTACAAAATTGCTTAGGTCTTTTTTTTTTTAAAAAAAAAAAAAAAGCAAACAAAATGTATATGTGTGTACTGAGTCACTTTAGTCATATCTGGTTTTTTGAGACCCACTGGACTGCAGCCCACCAGGCTCCTCTGTTCATGGGATTCTCCAGGCAAGAACACTGGAGTGGGCTGTCCTGTCCTTCTCCAGGGGATGTTCCTGACCCAGGGATCGAGACTGTGTCACTTATGTTTCCTTCATTGATAGGTGGGTTCTTTACCACTAGCACTACTGCCTGAATAACTATAGAATTCTTTCATTGGATATTTACTTGAAAAAAGAAAATCTAACAGTTTTAATAATGTATATTATACATCCTAAAAAAAAGTCACTTCTATAGAGTACACCTACAGAGTTGTGTAACCTTCAACAGTCTGATTTTGAATGCTTCCATTGTTGCAAAATGGAACAGTTGTGTCCATCTGCAGTTAGGTCAGTTCCCACTCTCTCCAATCAATAATCTACCCATTGCCTTTAAAGATTTACCTTTACCAAAAATTTCATATAAATGAAATCAAATAACATGTATCCTTTTGTGCTTGACATTTTCCATTTTGCATGTTTTTGAATTCAACTATGCTGTAGTGTAGGAATGATGCTGAAGTTCCAATATTTTGGCCACCTGATGTGAAGAGATGAATTGTTGGAAAAGAGCCTGACTTTGGGGAAAAAATAGAAAGCAAAAGAAGAAAGGGATGATAGAAGACAAGATGGTTGGCTGGCATCACTGAGTCAATGGACATGTGTTTGAGCAGGTGCCAGGAAATGGTGAAAGACAGAGAAGTCTGGCATGCTGCAGTGCATGGGATCACAAAGAGTCAGACAGGACTGAGCGACTGAACTAACTGGTGTTGTGTATTGTTGTTATTTCTTAATAAAGTCATATAGCTATATCACATTGTATGTATTTATCAGTTGATAAACATTTTGGTTATTTATTAAAACACAACATAATTATTTATGTTACAACCCTGTGGATGCTTTAAAAAACTACTAGAAAAATAAATTAATCAAGATACAAGAATATGTAACAATATCCAATAATATATGCTTATCAAGATAAAATACTATTTATTGGGCTTCCCCTGGTGATCCAGTGGGTAAGGATACCGCCTTGCAGTGCAAGGGGCGCTGGTTTGAGCCCTGGCCTGGGAGGATCCCACGTGCCGCGGAGTGGCTGGACCGATGTGTCCAATTACCAAGCCGGAGCTCTGCAGCGCATGCACCCAGAGCCGGGGCTCTGCAACGACAGACGCCACCGCCATGGGAGGCCCACAGGAGCCAAAGAACAAAGACGGATGAACATAGAGAAATGGAAGACCAACAGAAGTGGCCCGCCCACTCCCCTCCCTCCCCAACCCGACCCCCGCTCAAAATAAATAAATATTTAAAATACTATTTATTATAGTATCAGAAAATATTGAATGGTTAGTGTTAAACCTAACAACATATATGTTCTGTCTGTTCACTGAAATCTATAAAATATTACTGTGACAAATTAAAGAACTAAGCAGAAGGAGATAAATTATCCAAGGCTCAGAAAACTCAGTATTGTTAATTTGTCACTTTTGAAATTGATCTGTATATTCAATGTAATCATGAGCAAAGTAACAGTGAGATATTTTTGTAGAAATTTAAACTGATTCTAAAGTTTTTTATGAATATGTTAAGGATTTAGAACAGATCAACTTTGAAAGAGAAGAAAAATGTTACATATCATGAGGTACCTGATGCCAAGACTTATTATGAATATATATGTTATATTATAATAATAGGCATAAATATAAATGTAAATATTATAGAAAGAGAACAATAGGATGAATCATAAAAAAATATGATCAGTTGTATTTTATCAAAATTAAAATCTTTTGACCTTCAACCAATGCCACTAAGCAAATGAGAAGACATATATTTGTGGAATACAGTGATTCTCCAGGAACCGGGCCAAGGAAATATATCCAGACTGTATAAAGAATTCTGGTTAGTTATTCATTTTTGAAAAACGATGGAATGAGATTTAAAGATGATTTAGGGGCTTCCCTAGTGGTCCAGTGGGTAAGGACACCGCCTTGCAGCGCAAGGGGTGCCGGTTCAATCCCTGGCCTGGGAAGACCCCACGGGCCGTGGAGCGGCTAGTCCAATGTGTCCAATTACCGAGCCCGAGCTCTGGAGCGCATGCGCCCAGAGCCGGTGCTCTGCGACAACAGAGGCCACCGCAATGAGAGGCCCGCACGGGCCAAAGAACAAAGATGGATGAAAATGGACAAATGAAAGACCAATAGAAGTGGCCCGCCTGCTCCCCTCCCTCCCCACCCGACCCCCACCGACCCTCACCGAAATAAATAAATAAATAAATCTTAAAAAAAATTTTTTTTTAAAAGAGATAATTTAAATAGACATTTCTCATAAGATACAGAAATAGGCATTAAGCACTAGAGTAGATATTCAATATCACTAGCCATTAGATACCCACAAAGTTAGAATCATGAATACATATATATATCAATATATATTAAGAGAACAGTAAAAATTTTAAGTGGTTGATAATTCAACATTATTAAAGATGTAGTGTGATGTGAGCTTTCAGAATTGCTGGGTAGATTATACAGTGATAACTACTTTAGATAACAGTTCATGGTTTTCTTGTACAATTAAATTATACTATAAATTTACTTTTAAATATAAACTTACAACATGAGCCAGCCACTTCTTAACAAATCAAGAGAAAAAACATATAAATTTGCAAAACTGACAAACACTCAAAGTAGCATTATTCATGACAGGAAAAAAAAATTGGATACAACCAAAATGTCCATCAACTGAAAATTACATAGACAAACTGTGCCAAACTAAAAAGATGTAATTTGTTCAGCAATACAAAGGATAACACACATACTTTATGGATTAATACAGAACAATATCATGCTTAACATAGGAAGCCACACACTGTAAATAGTTCATAATGCTAATTATATTAAGGCCAAGAAAAGACATCTATTCAGACAAATATGCCTGAAGATGATCAGGAGTTGTCTGGGGTGGTAGAGTATAAAAATTGAGGAAAGGTTCTAGGGAACTTGTACTTGTTCTATGGCTTGACTGTAGTAGTGTTGACAAACTGTTAGATTTTATTGCATTAAATCTGTTCTCCACATTTTTACAAATTAAATTAAAAGCTAATCCCTAATCTCTTAAAATGGTTCTGCCATTAGTTTACTGAATAGTTTAGATAAACTGCTTCAATTTATAGGGCTTTCTGAAACTGAAAGTAAACAAGTTAGACTAGAAAATCTGTAAAGTAGCAGATATCATTTTTAAAAGTATTCTATATGAAAAGCATTGTTTAAAAAGAATGATCTTTTGCCTGGCTTATATTCAAAAAGATATGATGTGAAGTATTGTTTTGAGAGAGAAATTTTAAATCTTTGTGTAGAAGCTTAATTTTGTTGGTGGAAATTCACATAAATTGAGTAGAAACAATAGCATTTCTGGAAGAAATTAAATAGTAAGAGGCAGGTTTCAGTGAACTAATGATTTACTTGCTGGATGGATAAAGTAGCTAACGCTGCACCAAAAACAGAAGACACATGCTCTAGGCGTCAATTTTAGGTAGGGAAAGTGATTCATGTCAACAAGGAGTCAATATAAAATCATTTGAAAATCAAGAAAATTAGTCATTACTTTTAATTCAAAGTTCAATATCACAGGGCAATTATCTTAATAAACGGTTTTCCAGAGAATATTTACTCTTTTCTGGTAAATCATTAACTTTCTCTTATTCAAAGCAAAAACTGCATCTTTCTCTCCTCTCTTAAAAATACTATCCATATCAGAAAACAAAAATGTAAAATTATTTCCCAGTTTCTCCCATTTAGTGTTGGTATTGTTAACAGATCAGACTGGAAAAAGAGAAATCTGATTGCTAACAAACTTTTCTGACAAGACATTGTCATGTGCTTAACTAATTTTCTTTTAGATTTCAAATACAAAGGATAACACACATACTTTATGGAAATTTAATTTTTAAAAAAGGAAACAAATTTTTTTAAAAAAAATTTGCTTAACATGGGAAGCCACACACTGTAAATAGTTCATAATGCTAATTATATTAAGGCCAAGAAAAGACATCTATTCAGACAAATATGCCTGAAGATGATCAGGAGTTGTCTGGGGTGGTAGAGTATAAAAATTGAGGAAAGGTTCTAGGGAACTTGTACTTGTTCTATGGCTTGACTGTAGTAGTGTTGACAAACTGTTAGATTTTATTGCATTAAATCTGTTCTCCACATTTTTACAAATTAAATTAAAAGCTAATCCCTAATCTCTTAAAATGGTTCTGCCATTAGTTTACTGAATAGTTTAGATAAACTGCTTCAATTTATAGGGCTTTCTGAAACTGAAAGTAAACAAGTTAGACTAGAAAATCTGTAAAGTAGCAGATATCATTTTTAAAAGTATTCTATATGAAAAGCATTGTTTAAAAAGAATGATCTTTTGCCTGGCTTATATTCAAAAAGATATGATGTGAAGTATTGTTTTGAGAGAGAAATTTTAAATCTTTGTGTAGAAGCTTAATTTTGTTGGTGGAAATTCACATAAATTGAGTAGAAACAATAGCATTTCTGGAAGAAATTAAATAGTAAGAGGCAGGTTTCAGTGAACTAATGATTTACTTGCTGGATGGATAAAGTAGCTAACGCTGCACCAAAAACAGAAGACACATGCTCTAGGCGTCAATTTTAGGTAGGGAAAGTGATTCATGTCAACAAGGAGTCAATATAAAATCATTTGAAAATCAAGAAAATTAGTCATTACTTTTAATTCAAAGTTCAATATCACAGGGCAATTATCTTAATAAACGGTTTTCCAGAGAATATTTACTCTTTTCTGGTAAATCATTAACTTTCTCTTATTCAAAGCAAAAACTGCATCTTTCTCTCCTCTCTTAAAAATACTATCCATATCAGAAAACAAAAATGTAAAATTATTTCCCAGTTTCTCCCATTTAGTGTTGGTATTGTTAACAGATCAGACTGGAAAAAGAGAAATCTGATTGCTAACAAACTTTTCTGACAAGACATTGTCATGTGCTTAACTAATTTTCTTTTAGATATCTAATACCATCTTTGCTTAGAACTGTTTTTTGCTTTCATGTGAAACTGGCTTTTGATCATAGTTCTTGTGATGTAAATAGAATTGGATCCTAACCCTCTATTTGTTTGTTTAAAATTTTTTCTTTAATGTTCACTATCAATCTGTAGGACCTGTGTATTTTCACTATGTCCTCTCAAGCACTGAAAATCTTATCTCTCTTTCATTGGTGGTTTTATCACCTTTTGTCATTTATAATTTCAGTTAGCAAGAGCTGATTAATGTGGGAAATAAGAAGTACCTTTTAGAACCGCAAAATATTTTTCTGTTTTTATAACTGCTGTGTGTTCTATGACAAGGAATTTATGACTACCACAGCTATCCTTTTCTAATCAAATAAGATGGGCAAACTGTGCTTTAAGGCCTCAACAAGTGTTTCTACAGAGTCAGCTTTGCTTAATTCCATACTCTCCTGATAATTCTGTCTCTTTCTTCATGCTTGTCATGAATTAAAATAATAAATTTCAACTTACAAACACTGTCAAAACACTTTCATTGACAGGATGTTTAAGAATAAAATGAACAAAATACACACAAGAACTATATATTGAGACCTACAAAATAACATTCATGGAATGGAATGGATCCATGATTGAATGCAGTTCCAGTAAAAATCACAAGTGGTGTTTGTAGACACTGAGAAACCAACTGAAAAACTCACATGGTGAAACAAAGACGGAGATGCAAAGATAATCTTGAAAACCATTTTATATCCTACAGCATGGGTATCCATCCTCCAGGACTGGATGCCTGATGATATGAGGTGGAGATGATGTAATAATAATAGAAATTAAGTGCACAATAAATGTAATGCTCTTGAAACATCTCAACCCCGCGGCCCCTACCCACCCACCCCGCCTCGGTCTGTGGAATAATTGTCTTCCATGAAACTGATTCCTCGTGCCTACTTAAAAGGTTTTCCAGAGAATATTTACTCTTTTCTGGTAAATCATTAACTTTCTCTTATTCAAAGCAAAAACTGCATCTTTCTCTCCTCTCTTAAAAATACTATCCATATCAGAAAACAAAAATGTAAAATTATTTCCCAGTTTCTCCCATTTAGTGTTGGTATTGTTAACAGATCAGACTGGAAAAAGAGAAATCTGATTGCTAACAAACTTTTCTGACAAGACATTGTCATGTGCTTAACTAATTTTCTTTTAGATATCTAATACCATCTTTGCTTAGAACTGTTTTTTGCTTTCATGTGAAACTGGCTTTTGATCATAGTTCTTGTGATGTAAATAGAATTGGATCCTAATCCTCTAGTTGTTTGTTTAAAATTTTTTCTTTAATGTTCACTATCAATCTGTAGGACCTGTGTATTTTCACTATGTCCTCTCAAGCACTGAAAATCTTATCTCTCTTTCATTGGTGGTTTTATCACCTTTTGTCATTTATAATTTCAGTTAGCAAGAGCTGATTAATGTGGGAAATAAGAAGTACCTTTTAGAACCGCAAAATATTTTTCTGTTTTTATAACTGCTGTGTGTTCTATGACAAGGAATTTATGACTACCACAGCTATCCTTTTCTAATCAAATAAGATGGGCAAACTGTGCTTTAAGGCCTCAACAAGTGTTTCTACAGAGTCAGCTTTGCTTAATTCCATACTCTCCTGATAATTCTGTCTCTTTCTTCATGCTTGTCATGAATTAAAATAATAAATTTCAACTTACAAACACTGTCAAAACACTTTCATTGACAGGATGTTTAAGAATAAAATGAACAAAATACACACAAGAACTATATATTGAGACCTACAAAATAACATTCATGGAATGGAATGGATCCATGATTGAATGCAGTTCCAGTAAAATCACAAGTGGTGTTTGTAGACACTGAGAAACCAACTGAAAAACTCACATGGTGAAACAAAGACGGAGATGCAAAGATAATCTTGAAAACCATTTTATATCCTACAGCATGGGTATCCATCCTCCAGGACTGGATGCCTGATGATATGAGGTGGAGATGATGTAATAATAATAGAAATTAAGTGCACAATAAATGTAATGCTCTTGAAACATCTCAACCCCGCGGCCCCTACCCACCCACCCCCCGCCTCGGTCTGTGGAATAATTGTCTTCCATGAAACTGATTCCTCGTGCCAAAAAGGTTGGGGCCTTTTATCCTACAATGCCTGATTTCAAGTTTTGAGGATAATTCATTGAACAATAAAACAAAATAAAGGATCCTGAGTTTTACACACACACACACACACACACACACACACAGTCTGGAGATGGGACTTGCTAGAAAGGATTTTAAGAGAACTCTCTGGGAGGATGAAAACATTCTCTGTCTGTAGATATGTACTGGTATACACATGGGTTGCCATATTCTACCAAACTGGAATCTTTTGCTTAAAATCTTTATACCTTACTACACTTAAATTTTACTTGTACTATAAAAATCCAGCAACAATAACAGAAACAAATCATATTTTAAATGATAAACTATCAGAAAAATTAGATAGGTTTGCTGAATTGAACTGGAATTTAAACATAACAATTTTAAAAATTTTATTTTAGTGAACAATAGATTCAATAACAAAGATAGCAACAATAATCATTTTGAAAGAATGATATGATTTAAAAGTAATAACTATTTTAAAAGAAAGATTTTTGTAACATGCTGTATGTACTTGTATATTTAATCATAAGTTACTATTTGATTTTGAATAACATTATAGACTTCTGATTACTCTATTTAAATCTCATTCTACCAATTGTTCATATTTGTATCAATTCTAACCATATAAAATGTTCATATTTGCACAAGACACTTTTTTTTGAGGAAAGAAACTATTCTGATACAACCACCATTTTTTTAAATTTTGGCCATTTTTTTAAATTGGATTTTTATTTATTTATTTATTTTCATCCATCTTTACTCCTTGCCCTATATGGGCCTCCCATTGCAGTGGCCTCTCTTGTTGCTGAGTACCAGCTCTGGGCACATGCTCCAGAGCGTTGGCTCATAATTGGATACACTGGTCCAGCTGCTCTGTGGCATGTGGGATCTTCCTGGGCCAGGTATCAAACCCATGCTCCTTGCACTGCAAGGTGGACTCTTTACCCACTGGACCACCAGGGAAGCCCCAACTACTAATATTTAATGTACTCCTCCTCAACTCCATTTCTGCCTTATTATTTAGAGAATATAAATATCTTTATATACCTTTATAATATTTCCCATAACGGTAATTAACTCTGCATATATCTGTAAGCTATGATACTTATACATGTTTTAAACTGAGTAATACCACACAATATATTGCTTTCAGCATTTATTTATATGCTCACCATTGCCTTAGTGGGATCTATCCATGCACAAAATTGTGTTATGATTTTTAAAAACAATAAACACTAAGCTTATCCTTTCTTTTGACAGTATCCGTACTTCTCCTTTTGGAACATTTGGGAGTTCAGAGTCTATATAAAACCACAAAGAATGTAACACAGAAAAATTTTTACTTGTACTAAAAATCCAGCAACAATAACAGAAACAAATCATATTTTAAATGATAAACTATCAGAAAAATTAGATAGGTTTGCTGAATTGAACTGGAATTTAAACATAACAATTTTAAAAATTTTATTTTAGTGAACAATAGATTCAATAACAAAGATAGCAACAATAATCATTTTGAAAGAATGATATGATTTAAAAGTAATAACTATTTTAAAAGAAAGATTTTTGTAACATGCTGTATGTACTTGTATATTTAATCATAAGTTACTATTTGATTTTGAATAACATTATAGACTTCTGATTACTCTATTTAAATCTCATTCTACCAATTGTTCATATTTGTATCAATTCTAACCATATAAAATGTTCATATTTGCACAAGACACTTTTTTTTGAGGAAAGAAACTATTCTGATACAACCACCATTTTTTTAAATTTTGGCCATTTTTTTAAATTGGATTTTTATTTATTTATTTATTTTCATCCATCTTTACTCCTTGCCCTATATGGGCCTCCCATTGCAGTGGCCTCTCTTGTTGCTGAGTACCAGCTCTGGGCACATGCTCCAGAGCGTTGGCTCATAATTGGATACACTGGTCCAGCTGCTCTGTGGCATGTGGGATCTTCCTGGGCCAGGTATCAAACCCATGCTCCTTGCACTGCAAGGTGGACTCTTTACCCACTGGACCACCAGGGAAGCCCCAACTACTAATATTTAATGTACTCCTCCTCAACTCCATTTCTGCCTTATTATTTAGAGAATATAAATATCTTTATATACCTTTATAATATTTCCCATAACGGTAATTAACTCTGCATATATCTGTAAGCTATGATACTTATACATGTTTTAAACTGAGTAATACCACACAATATATTGCTTTCAGCATTTATTTATATGCTCACCATTGCCTTAGTGGGATCTATCCATGCACAAAATTGTGTTATGATTTTTAAAAACAATAAACACTAAGCTTATCCTTTCTTTTGACAGTATCCGTACTTCTCCTTTTGGAACATTTGGGAGTTCAGAGTCTATATAAAACCACAAAGAATGTCTCCATGATCCTGGCAAGAACAGAGAGCAGGTTCTATTTGATGTCAGTCCTCTTGTTAAAATCTGTTAGATTAGATTCTGGTTCATAAAGAAAAAGAAACCATACTGAAACAAATGCTCAAATGTATTCTTACTATACAGCTTGCTTTCATTATGGGTTTTTTGCTGACTGCAACAATAGCAAGGTCAAATTTTCACTGAATAACTTCTGTGCTTGTGGGCAGAAAAATGTTATTGTTTTTAAATACCGTGACCACTTACTCCCCATTTTTTTCCTTACTACCTAATACCTCTTGTAACATGAATATATGGTTATTTCTGAAGCCCAATTATAGAGAACTGTAACTAACACCAACTGCTTTGTGAAAAAAAAAATTTTTTTTTTCTATTCCTGGAATAAAACCCCCTGAAGGCAATGATATACACACAAGAAAGCATCGTTTTATCTTTCTGCTTATAGCACCTCATTATGAATCTATCATTCTTTAACAGCTCTAGTCCTATGATCAAATTGTATCTCTAGGTAGCCTTCCCTGTCCAGGTGGTACGGCGGTAAAGGATCCACCTGCCAGTGCAGGAGATGCATGAGACGATTTCAATCCCTATGTCACAAAGGTTCGCTTAACGGAAAATGACAACCCACTCCAGTACTCGGGCCTGGAGAACCCTATGACTAGAGGAACCTGGGAGGCTACAGTCCCTTTATGTGGGTTCATAAAGTGTCCAACATAACTGAAATGATTAAACAACAAGAGCAAATTCTTCCCTCAAAATAACAAAAGTGTGCCTTATTATTTAGAGAATATAAATATCTTTATATACCTTTATAATATTTCCCATAACGGTAATTAACTCTGCATATATCTGTAAGCTATGATACTTATACATGTTTTAAACTGAGTAATACCACACAATATATTGCTTTCAGCATTTATTTATATGCTCACCATTGCCTTAGTGGGATCTATCCATGCACAAAATTGTGTTATGATTTTTAAAAACAATAAACACTAAGCTTATCCTTTCTTTTGACAGTATCCGTACTTCTCCTTTTGGAACATTTGGGAGTTCAGAGTCTATATAAAACCACAAAGAATGTCTCCATGATCCTGGCAAGAACAGAGAGCAGGTTCTATTTGATGTCAGTCCTCTTGTTAAAATCTGTTAGATTAGATTCTGGTTCATAAAGAAAAAGAAACCATACTGAAACAAATGCTCAAATGTATTCTTACTATACAGCTTGCTTTCATTATGGGTTTTTTGCTGACTGCAACAATAGCAAGGTCAAATTTTCACTGAATAACTTCTGTGCTTGTGGGCAGAAAAATGTTATTGTTTTTAAATACCGTGACCACTTACTCCCCATTTTTTTCCTTACTACCTAATACCTCTTGTAACATGAATATATGGTTATTTCTGAAGCCCAATTATAGAGAACTGTAACTAACACCAACTGCTTTGTGAAAAAAAAAAATTTTTTTTTCTATTCCTGGAATAAAACCCCCTGAAGGCAATGATATACACACAAGAAAGCATCGTTTTATCTTTCTGCTTATAGCACCTCATTATGAATCTATCATTCTTTAACAGCTCTAGTCCTATGATCAAATTGTATCTCTAGGTAGCCTTCCCTGTCCAGGTGGTACGGCGGTAAAGGATCCACCTGCCAGTGCAGGAGATGCATGAGACGATTTCAATCCCTATGTCACAAAGGTTCGCTTAACGGAAAATGACAACCCACTCCAGTACTCGGGCCTGGAGAACCCTATGACTAGAGGAACCTGGGAGGCTACAGTCCCTTTATGTGGGTTCATAAAGTGTCCAACATAACTGAAATGATTAAACAACAAGAGCAAATTCTTCCCTCACAAATAACAAAAGTGTAAACAGGTAATCACCTCCAAACACAGCTCAGCACCATAAGATCTCTGTTTATGACTTACTCTGTAAGTCTACTAGAACTACTGGAACAGAAGACCCCAGACTGGGTGGCTTAACCAACAGAAACTTATTTTATCACAGGATGAAAGTACAAGTTAAGGTATATGCAGGGTTGGTTTTGGTGAGGACTGTCTTGGCACGCAGACAGCTGCCCTCTTCTCTCTGTACTCTCATGGTCTGTGCTTTGTGTCCATGTGCAGGGAGGAAGCACTCTGGTGTCTTTTTCTCTTTACATAAGGACACCAATGATATTGGGTTAGGGCCTCTCCCTTAATTCACTTAACCCTGACTGTCTAGCAAAAGCCCTAACTCATAATACAGTCATATCTGGGGTTACAGCTTCAACATATGAATTTGGTGAGAGTATCATTCAGTCCATAACATATACACAATCATATAACATTAAAATTAACTACACTTACATGACTCACATAGCCTCTCTCTGCTTTGTTTATTTATACCATTATTTTCCTCCTGACCCTAATACTTACTTTAAGCGGTGTGCATACTTTAATGAAAAATTATTTTACTTTCATAACTTATGCTGTTCTTTGTAGACAGCAAAACTGACATGAAAATTTAAACTGTACGCAAGTAAAAGGAGTATTTAAACTTAATCCAAACACTAAATGGAATGTTGTAAAGGTAACTGTATGCACTATTAAACTAAGATCTTTTATTATGGCCATTGTTTAGAAAAACAGAATTTTCAAGTTCAGCAAGACTTGGTTTTTGCCCATGAATTATTAATTTTAAATGGTAATTTTACATAGGTTAAGTGCATTTCTTTAGGAAAAATTCAATCTAGATACAAAAATAACCATATTTTGTTGTGCTATATAATAATGAAACAACTTAGGAAATGGATCAGAGAAACTACTCCCAGATACAGGGAAATGGATTGCTTACTCTGGTCTGTGTAGTAAATAACTAAATTTCATTTCTAATATAGATATATAGCATAGGTTTCCTGGGAATTGAGTGCAGATTTCCCAGCTGGTGGTATTGGTAGAAGAAAGTGTTCACTTAATTTTCTTGCTTTATTTACTAAGATGTTTGGTGTCGTTATATTGTTAATATTATTTACTCATATGTTGTTTCTTCTTTCCCTTAAGAGAATTAAGTCTGCATACTGAACCTTAGTAATGTATTCGGACTGCAGTTTCCTACCTTTATGAGGGAGAATTCGTAAGAGAATAAATAGTTTGTTATAAGTAGAAGACTCTTAGTATCTATTTAGCAAGTACTGGAAAATAAAAAAACAGGATTACACTCCACCATGTGTTGAATTTATCCTTTCTCTATAGTCTCCTAAATATCAAAAATATCATTAAAAGCCATATATATGAATATGGAGATTAAAATCTTAGGGGTAATTTATAGCTGGTATATAAACAGTGCTAGTAAGATGTGTTACATAGAAAAATGTTTAACAGATAATGTATATTAGTATTTTTAGAAAAAACATTTAGCTTTTTTCTAAGTCTCTTATGGTAAGTTTTGTGATCACTCAATATTCTTTAAGTTGATAAATCAATAATATTTCATTAACCACCAGAAAGATTATGGAATCTATAGTAATTTCAGAAGAGAGAAGTCATCATGTCAGGCAAAGTGCTTGGAAACAAATAACACAGAAATTTTAAAATTATAGTTAATATTGTATACTAGTTCCTGTGGGATAATTTATGCATCAAAACAAATGATGCCTAAGACAAAAAACTTACTTTTGTGTAAAAACCTTCTCAATCTCTAGATACCATCTAGTCAGTGAAATATAAATACCATACAAACATACTTTAACCAATATGCATTATTCATTTTACTTTAAGGCTCATAAATGTGTCCCATTTTCAAATTAATATTTATCTCAATTATTGCTAATTGAGCATGATTCAAAATCAGTGTGCACGCATATACATAAACCGTATATTCTAGGTATGACTTCATCACTTGTCTATTTATTTCATCCCTTGCCTACATTGAATGCAAACTTGAAAAAAAAATCAATTTCAGAGACACAAAATGAAAGAGAAAGATAACACTTAGTATTTTGTGCTATTGGAGTGAATGACAAAGCATATTTAGGGAGTCATATTCCAATCACATCAGAAAACATAATGTATATCTCACTGTATTCATCAACTTGGGCTTTCATAGCAGTACACCACAGACTGAATGGCTTAAACAATAGGAATTATTTCCTCACAGTTTTGGAGTCTCGGTGTCTGAGACAAAAGGCTCAGTATTGTCAAGTTCTGGTCCTCGAGCTTGTTTATGAAAGTTTCACCGTTGACTGAAACTTACTATGATACTCTTTTGCATCTCAATATCATTTTTATTCTGTTCTAATTCATACCTAAGTTGGAGAAACTAGTTTTGCCTGGTTACATTAATTCAATAAGAAGTTGAGATAATTTAGGCTTTAATCTGAAATAAAAAACAGGATTACACTCCACCATGTGTTGAATTTATCCTTTCTCTATAGTCTCCTAAATATCAAAAATATCATTAAAAGCCATATATATGAATATGGAGATTAAAATCTTAGGGGTAATTTATAGCTGGTATATAAACAGTGCTAGTAAGATGTGTTACATAGAAAAATGTTTAACAGATAATGTATATTAGTATTTTTAGAAAAAACATTTAGCTTTTTTCTAAGTCTCTTATGGTAAGTTTTGTGATCACTCAATATTCTTTAAGTTGATAAATCAATAATATTTCATTAACCACCAGAAAGATTATGGAATCTATAGTAATTTCAGAAGAGAGAAGTCATCATGTCAGGCAAAGTGCTTGGAAACAAATAACACAGAAATTTTAAAATTATAGTTAATATTGTATACTAGTTCCTGTGGGATAATTTATGCATCAAAACAAATGATGCCTAAGACAAAAAACTTACTTTTGTGTAAAAACCTTCTCAATCTCTAGATACCATCTAGTCAGTGAAATATAAATACCATACAAACATACTTTAACCAATATGCATTATTCATTTTACTTTAAGGCTCATAAATGTGTCCCATTTTCAAATTAATATTTATCTCAATTATTGCTAATTGAGCATGATTCAAAATCAGTGTGCACGCATATACATAAACCGTATATTCTAGGTATGACTTCATCACTTGTCTATTTATTTCATCCCTTGCCTACATTGAATGCAAACTTGAAAAAAAAATCAATTTCAGAGACACAAAATGAAAGAGAAAGATAACACTTAGTATTTTGTGCTATTGGAGTGAATGACAAAGCATATTTAGAGTCATATTCCAATCACATCAGAAAACATAATGTATATCTCACTGTATTCATCAACTTGGGCTTTCATAGCAGTACACCACAGACTGAATGGCTTAAACAATAGGAATTATTTCCTCACAGTTTTGGAGTCTCGGTGTCTGAGACAAAAGGCTCAGTATTGTCAAGTTCTGGTCCTCGAGCTTGTTTATGAAAGTTTCACCGTTGACTGAAACTTACTATGATACTCTTTTGCATCTCAATATCATTTTTATTCTGTTCTAATTCATACCTAAGTTGGAGAAACTAGTTTTGCCTGGTTACATTAATTCAATAAGAAGTTGAGATAATTTAGGCTTTTGAATCTGAAAAATTAATCTATTTCCAGTTCACCTATATTGCTAAGAGTTCAATTAAAAAATTATGTTTTTCCAGAGATCTTATTTCTTAGTAGACTAAATTCTAATTAGTGTTTATCAAACCTGTCAAAAACTGTGGTCAAGCTATTAACTTCTCAACCACAGCTGCTAAAATTGCCAGACTTTCTGAGGTTTTTTCCCCCCCTCAGAAAGGAATCACAGCAAAATACCTGGCCCCATCATTGCTGTCCTTTATTCAAGCCTCAATTCTACACTTTATTGGCAGTCTTCTAAGCTATTGAACCTATTTTCATAATTAATTTTCACCTCTACAAATCATTTGCAACATTAGGGTTGATCATGACAACTTAGCATACGAACACCAAAAGAATTATGTGTTAGAAATAGCACACGTTTGAAAGACAAGCTCATATCTGAGTTTGGGAGGGCAGAAGTCACTTCCTATTAATCATGTTATATGTGGTCTAAATTTGCCTGGAATATAGGGAATATGCAATTCATTGCTTTTGGATGATTTCATAAATATATGAAAACATTCATTTCATTTTTCACAAGGAAAAAAGTAAATAATCCAAGAATAGGAATCCAAGACATATGATAAACATGGCATTATTAAATATACATACATGTCGGTCCTCTCTGATTATTGTCTCACTCTTTTTAAATTAATTCTTCAGTCATTTTCTGCAATACAGATTTGACAATTCTTGAAATCTGAGCTTTAGAGACAAGTCAACTTTGAAACAAAGCTATGGTTTAATATTGCTTCTCCTAACTAATTATAACAATAACACTGAAAAAAATTTTTAAATTTTATATAGTTATCTTATGGTAAACAATAGGAATTATTTCCTCACAGTTTTGGAGTCTCGGTGTCTGAGACAAAAGGCTCAGTATTGTCAAGTTCTGGTCCTCGAGCTTGTTTATGAAAGTTTCACCGTTGACTGAAACTTACTATGATACTCTTTTGCATCTCAATATCATTTTTATTCTGTTCTAATTCATACCTAAGTTGGAGAAACTAGTTTTGCCTGGTTACATTAATTCAATAAGAAGTTGAGATAATTTAGGCTTTTGAATCTGAAAAATTAATCTATTTCCAGTTCACCTATATTGCTAAGAGTTCAATTAAAAAATTATGTTTTTCCAGAGATCTTATTTCTTAGTAGACTAAATTCTAATTAGTGTTTATCAAACCTGTCAAAAACTGTGGTCAAGCTATTAACTTCTCAACCACAGCTGCTAAAATTGCCAGACTTTCTGAGGTTTTTTCCCCCCCTCAGAAAGGAATCACAGCAAAATACCTGGCCCCATCATTGCTGTCCTTTATTCAAGCCTCAATTCTACACTTTATTGGCAGTCTTCTAAGCTATTGAACCTATTTTCATAATTAATTTTCACCTCTACAAATCATTTGCAACATTAGGGTTGATCATGACAACTTAGCATACGAACACCAAAAGAATTATGTGTTAGAAATAGCACACGTTTGAAAGACAAGCTCATATCTGAGTTTGGGAGGGCAGAAGTCACTTCCTATTAATCATGTTATATGTGGTCTAAATTTGCCTGGAATATAGGGAATATGCAATTCATTGCTTTTGGATGATTTCATAAATATATGAAAACATTCATTTCATTTTTCACAAGGAAAAAAGTAAATAATCCAAGAATAGGAATCCAAGACATATGATAAACATGGCATTATTAAATATACATACATGTCGGTCCTCTCTGATTATTGTCTCACTCTTTTAAATTAATTCTTCAGTCATTTTCTGCAATACAGATTTGACAATTCTTGAAATCTGAGCTTTAGAGACAAGTCAACTTTGAAACAAAGCTATGGTTTAATATTGCTTCTCCTAACTAATTATAACAATAACACTGAAAAAATTTTAATTTGATATAGTTATCTTATTGTTCAAAATTTTTTACTCCATATAAAACATAAAATAAATGATGGAATTCAGTTTACACACAAATATTTTCCCAATATCCCTAATTAAAATGATAATTCTTTCTTTCTCTAAGAAATGACAAACCTGAGAAGTGCAAGAGATCTTTCAGATATGTAAAATTCAGTTAAGCATTCTTTTAAGTACTGGATTTATCTCTGCGAGTTAATGTTCTTTAATTAATCAAGCTAAAATTCTCAAAGATGAACAAAATACTTAGGGCAACGATGGCTAAACACATAACTTTAAAAAATCATCCCCCACTCTTTTTAATCATAAAATTACTTACACAAGTAAACTTTTAAGTTTTCTTTTCATTTTTCCAATTTTAATTTGTCAAGAGGAGAAAACTTTTGTGTAAAGAGACCATTTATTCAAATAAGAATAAAAAACAAAAGTTAATTTCAAAGCAAACATTTTTATGTAAAGATTGTGTGATCTATAATAAAACTCAACAGTTTAATTCTGTTAGGAGTCATTCAAAATGCATTGCCAAATAAGTTAAAACTTTGAGTATTGCACAAGATTCAGTGCAAATCATTAATCATTAAACCCATTTATATACTACAACTGCTTCATATTACTCAAATACTTAGTTCAAGGATTATCTTGAATCATCAACATTTTTCTACCTACTGTATTTTTTCAAACTTTCCCGACTTAAAAACTAAACTGATTCCTAGAGACCTTAGAAATCTTAATTTCATAAATATATGAAAGCATTCATTTCATTTTTCACAAGGAAAAAAGTAAATAATCCAAGAATAGGAATCCATGACATATGATAAACATGGCATTATTAAATATACATACATGTCGGTCCTCTCTGATTATTGTCTCACTCTTTTAAATTAATTCTTCAGTCCTTTTCTGCAATACAGATTTGACAATTCTTGAAATCTGAGCTTTAGAGACAAGTCAACTTTGAAACAAAGCTATGGTTTAATATTGCTTCTCCTAACTAATTATAACAATAACACTGAAAAAATTTTAATTTGATATAGTTATCTTATTGTTCAAAATTTTTTACTCCATATAAAACATAAAATAAATGATGGAATTCAGTTTACACACAAATATTTTCCCAATATCCCTAATTAAAATGATAATTCTTTCTTTCTCTAAGAAATGACAAACCTGAGAAGTGCAAGAGATCTTTCAGATATGTAAAATTCAGTTAAGCATTCTTTTAAGTACTGGATTTATCTCTGCGAGTTAATGTTCTTTAATTAATCAAGCTAAAATTCTCAAAGATGAACAAAATACTTAGGGCAACGATGGCTAAACACATAACTTTAAAAAATCATCCCCACTCTTTTTAATCATAAAATTACTTACACAAGTAAACTTTTAAGTTTTCTTTTCATTTTTCCAATTTTAATTTGTCAAGAGGAGAAAACTTTTGTGTAAAGAGACCATTTATTCAAATAAGAATAAAAAACAAAAGTTAATTTCAAAGCAAACATTTTTATGTAAAGATTGTGTGATCTATAATAAAACTCAACAGTTTAATTCTGTTAGGAGTCATTCAAAATGCATTGCCAAATAAGTTAAAACTTTGAGTATTGCACAAGATTCAGTGCAAATCATTAATCATTAAACCCATTTATATACTACAACTGCTTCATATTACTCAAATACTTAGTTCAAGGATTATCTTGAATCATCAACATTTTTCTACCTACTGTATTTTTTCAAACTTTCCCGACTTAAAAACTAAACTGATTCCTAGAGACCTTAGAAATCTTAATTCCATTGTAATATAAAAGCTAAAAAATCAATAATTATCAGAGAAGTGAGTTCACATGCCTAATCAGTGCTTCTTTAGATTGGACAGACACCAAGCAGACACAATAGTGCTACTGACCAGAACAGCAATTTCTGCAGTAAGCTCTGTTAGAGTAGACCTGCTAACCATGATTAAAAATTCCTTGAGGCTCTGGGAGGCCAAGTCCAAGAGTCAAACTCTCTCTAGATCCGAGAGCGAGAGTGAGAGAGTTTTAACCTTTAGGAGTTCTACAGGCCCTTACAGCAAACACTGTAAACAACTCTCATTCATTTTGCAGGCACAGGCAAAACAAAGCCATTTTGAAATATCCTGGGGCATTCTGTTCCTCTTTACTAGGCCAGCCCTCTGGAGAAACAGTTTTACCCCAGCCCAATGTGCTTGGGCTCTATTACAATCTAAATTACATGGGGCAGTGTAATACCCAACTTTCAAATTTTCCACATGAAGGAAGAAAAGTATCAAACTCCCAACACTTTTAGTTATCCTATCCCACTGAAATGCCCGGAAAAAAAAAAAAAAAAAGCTAAGAGGCACAAATAAAGCACAGTTCCGAGGTACACAGACCCCCAAACCATGAGGCCTAGTCATAGGACTATAGAATAATCTCTCATTCTTAATTCTACCTAGATTATCATATACACCGTAAAACAAAGTAAAACAAAACTAAAGATACTTTTTTAGCATTATACTAATATATTGAAAGAAAAAAAAAGGAAAATAAACAACATAGTTTGAGGAACCTTTTAGCAAAAATTTTTAAAACTTTCAAAAAAACAAAAGTTAATTTCAAAGCAAACATTTTTATGTAAAGATTGTGTGATCTATAATAAAACTCAACAGTTTAATTCTGTTAGGAGTCATTCAAAATGCATTGCCAAATAAGTTAAAACTTTGAGTATTGCACAAGATTCAGTGCAAATCATTAATCATTAAACCCATTTATATACTACAACTGCTTCATATTACTCAAATACTTAGTTCAAGGATTATCTTGAATCATCAACATTTTTCTACCTACTGTATTTTTTCAAACTTTCCCGACTTAAAAACTAAACTGATTCCTAGAGACCTTAGAAATCTTAATTCCATTGTAATATAAAAGCTAAAAAATCAATAATTATCAGAGAAGTGAGTTCACATGCCTAATCAGTGCTTCTTTAGATTGGACAGACACCAAGCAGACACAATAGTGCTACTGACCAGAACAGCAATTTCTGCAGTAAGCTCTGTTAGAGTAGACCTGCTAACCATGATTAAAAATTCCTTGAGGCTCTGGGAGGCCAAGTCCAAGAGTCAAACTCTCTCTAGATCCGAGAGCGAGAGTGAGAGAGTTTTAACCTTTAGGAGTTCTACAGGCCCTTACAGCAAACACTGTAAACAACTCTCATTCATTTTGCAGGCACAGGCAAAACAAAGCCATTTTGAAATATCCTGGGGCATTCTGTTCCTCTTTACTAGGCCAGCCCTCTGGAGAAACAGTTTTACCCCAGCCCAATGTGCTTGGGCTCTATTACAATCTAAATTACATGGGGCAGTGTAATACCCAACTTTCAAATTTTCCACATGAAGGAAGAAAAGTATCAAACTCCCAACACTTTTAGTTATCCTATCCCACTGAAATGCCCGGAAAAAAAAAAAAAAAAAGCTAAGAGGCACAAATAAAGCACAGTTCCGAGGTACACAGACCCCCAAACCATGAGGCCTAGTCATAGGACTATAGAATAATCTCTCATTCTTAATTCTACCTAGATTATCATATACACCGTAAAACAAAGTAAAACAAAACTAAAGATACTTTTTTAGCATTATACTAATATATTGAAAGAAAAAAAAAGGAAAATAAACAACATAGTTTGAGGAACCTGAACAAACATGAAAGCCGGAGACAGACATGGTAGGAAATGTTGGCATTATCAGATGAGGAATTTTTCAAAATTATGATTAATATGCTAAGCTTTTAATGGAAAGTAGATGACAAACAAAAATACATCAGTAATATAAGCAGAGAGACACAAATTCTAAGAAAGAAAAAAAAAGCTATTTCCTCAAAGAGCTCAGAAGTCACCACTTTGTCTTAACAAGTAAATAAACCAAGAGAATGAAGAGTCAGTACTTTTGTGATTTAAAGGGAGTTAAAGAAACAGAGAAAACCACTACCCCCAAGATATGATAGAACAGAAGACTGATAGCAAGGATAAAAACTTACTGTATCGGATTCACATAGAAAGCACCTCGAAAGACAGTGCTGGAGTGGAGAAACCAGACTGAAATGGATGAATTTTTTGGAGACTTAGCATGGACAAGTCCAAATGTAGAAACTCCAGTGCGACCAAGTGATAACATGCTGCCCCTGCACGATTTTTTGAGTTTTACCCCCATGAACTCAGCAGGCTCACATAGTATATACCTCCAGAGAAAAACCCACTTGAGTTGAAGTCCCTGAAAGCAGAGGAGGAAATGTTTTGAAACAGCAAAGCATTCTGGGTTTCCTAGCAAAGCCTGCCTTCAGGAGAAACTAGTTAACAAGCACCTAACCAGCTGGGGCTTATCAGAACCTAATTGACCTGGAGAAGGGCAATTCCCAACTCCACGTCATTCTAACCATTCTCTCGTACCTAGAGAGAGGAAAAGTAAAAATAAAAACACTTAATACCTTCACAGTCCAGAGACACGGACTCAACAAAAGACTGAAACCTAATCATGGCACTCCAGAAGTCTTCCCCTTCCCGCACACCTTACCATCACATTAGTAAAGCCTATTTTTAAACTGTAGTTGATTGATAACGTGTGTTAGTTTCTGGTGTAAAGGAAAGTGATTCACACAGTATATACACATATATAGAGGGAGTCTGAACATATATATGTTTGTTTTCATATTCTTTTCATTATAAGTTATTATAAGATAGTGTAGTTCTATGTACCATACGGTAAAGCATTGTTATTTATTTTATATAGTGTTGCTAATCTCAAATTCCTAAGCAAAGCCTTATTTTTGGCAATTTTTACTAAGTACATCACAACCAGCTAACCTGATAAAAAGACATACAAAAGGGAAAAAATACAATTTGAAGACTCAGAATAACCACCAGAAATAGATGCAACAGAGATGTTAGAATTATCAGACTAGGGATACAGGATAACTATGATTAGTACGCTAAGGGCACTAATGACTAACAGCATGAAAGAACAGATGGGGAATGTAAACTGAGAGATGGAAATTCTAAAAAGAGCCAGAAAGAAATATTAGAGATCTAAAACTCTGTAGCATAATTGAAGAATGTTTTGATGGGCTTATTAGTATATTATATATGGCTGAGGACAGAATTTATGAGCTTGATGATATCTCAATACAAATTTTGAAAACTGAAATGCAAATAGCAGAAAAATTGAAAAAAAAAAAACTGTACTATACAAGGACTTTGAGAAACTACAAAAGATGCAATGTATGTATACTGAAAACACCACCAAGAGAAGAGCAAGAGAAAACAGGAAATATTTGCAAGAATAATCAGTGAGCATTACCCCAATTTAATGTCTAATATTCCTCAGAAGATAAAGAATCTGCCTGCCAATGCAGCAGTCCCAGGTTCAATCCCTGGGTCAGGAAGATCCCCTGGAAAAGGGAATAGCAATCCACTCCAGTGTTCTTGTCTGGATAATTCCATGGACAGAGGGACCTGGCAGACTACAATCCATGGGGTTGTAAAGAGTCTGTTAGACTAAGACACTAACACACACACACACACACACACACACACACACACAGATCTAGGAAACTCAGAGAATACCTGTAAGTTTGGTCCCTGCCAGGTGTGTTAAAATGAGAGAGGAGGATCAGAATTGTTGAGGCAGAGCAGGCTTTATTGGATGGGCGATCTCGGGCCTCCCTCACGGGGAGGAGAGGAGAGAGGGAGTGAGGGAAAGTGCACACAAAGACTGGGAGGGCCCCCTTTATAGGTAAGGTGATGTGGTCAGCAGAGCCTCTGGCCAAAGATGGCCAGGTTAGGGCACCGTCAGCCTGATTGGTTGAGGCCAGGTGTCGGGGCATTCGCAAATTGGGCAGTTTGATCTTTCCTTTGTCCAGTGAGAACTTTTGGCAGGGGCAGGGTGGACCTCCGTTGGTGTCATAGCTGTTTTTCATTGGCCTTGTTCAGTCTAGCATGAGGGGCCTTCTAGTCAAGGTCTTTCTTGTGTCAGGGAGGTAGAAAGTAGGGGGAACAGGCCTCAGTACCAGACCTTACAATACCGGATCAGATAACTATAAAATTAGTACGCTAAGGGCACTAATGACTAACAGCATGAAAGAACAGATGGGGAATGTAAACTGAGAGATGGAAATTCTAAAAAGAGCCAGAAAGAAATATTAGAGATCTAAAACTCTGTAGCATAATTGAAGAATGTTTTGATGGGCTTATTAGTATATTATATATGGCTGAGGACAGAATTTATGAGCTTGATGATATCTCAATACAAATTTTGAAAACTGAAATGCAAATAGCAGAAAAATTGAAAAAAAAAAAACTGTACTATACAAGGACTTTGAGAAACTACAAAAGATGCAATGTATGTATACTGAAAACACCACCAAGAGAAGAGCAAGAGAAAACAGGAAATATTTGCAAGAATAATCAGTGAGCATTACCCCAATTTAATGTCTAATATTCCTCAGAAGATAAAGAATCTGCCTGCCAATGCAGCAGTCCCAGGTTCAATCCCTGGGTCAGGAAGATCCCCTGGAAAAGGGAATAGCAATCCACTCCAGTGTTCTTGTCTGGATAATTCCATGGACAGAGGGACCTGGCAGACTACAATCCATGGGGTTGTAAAGAGTCTGTTAGACTAAGACACTAACACACACACACACACACACACACACACACACACAGATCTAGGAAACTCAGAGAATACCTGTAAGTTTGGTCCCTGCCAGGTGTGTTAAAATGAGAGAGGAGGATCAGAATTGTTGAGGCAGAGCAGGCTTTATTGGATGGGCGATCTCGGGCCTCCCTCACGGGGAGGAGAGGAGAGAGGGAGTGAGGGAAAGTGCACACAAAGACTGGGAGGGCCCCCTTTATAGGTAAGGTGATGTGGTCAGCAGAGCCTCTGGCCAAAGATGGCCAGGTTAGGGCACCGTCAGCCTGATTGGTTGAGGCCAGGTGTCGGGGCATTCGCAAATTGGGCAGTTTGATCTTTCCTTTGTCCAGTGAGAACTTTTGGCAGGGGCAGGGTGGACCTCCGTTGGTGTCATAGCTGTTTTTCATTGGCCTTGTTCAGTCTAGCATGAGGGGCCTTCTAGTCAAGGTCTTTCTTGTGTCAGGGAGGTAGAAAGTAGGGGGAACAGGCCTCAGTACCAGACCTTACAATACCAAGGAGAATAAATGCCCCAAACAAATATGAAACACATTGGAATATAATCTTTAAAATACATAAAGTCAGGCTTCTCCTGGTGGTCCAGTGGATAAGGACACCGCCTTGCAGTGCAAGGGGCGCCAGTTCGATCCCTGGCCTGGGAAGATCCCATGTGCCGTGGAGCGGCTGGACTGATGTGTCCAATTACCGAGCCAGAGCTCTGGAGCGCATGCGCCCAGAGCCGGCGCTCTGTGACAACAGAGGCCACAGCGATGGGAGGCCCACAGGAGCCAAAGAACAAAGGCAGATGAAAATAGAGAAATGAAAGACCAATAGAAGTGGCCCGCCTGTCCCCCTCCCTCCCAACCCCACCCCCCAAAAGATAGATAAATAAAATAAATAAAAATAAATAAATAAAATAAAATACATAAAATCAAAGATAAAGACAAATCCTGAAAAAAGACAGAGGGAACTCACCCATTCCTCAACTTTATAGGAACAAAGACAAGAATTATTCTGACTTCTCAGAAACCATGAAAGTGAGAAGAGAGTAGAGTGGAACAAAGTGTTGAGAGAGAGAAAATAAACCCATTAACCTAAAATTCTGTACCGTGCAGTTTTCTTTCAAAATTGAAGGAAAAATAAAGACTAGCTCAAATAAAATTTTCCAGAGTATGTTGCCAGTAAACCTACCTTGAAAAAGAATGCTGAAATAAATTCCTTTAGAGAGAAGAAAAATAATACAGATTTTAGAAAATTGGACCAAGGAAACAAAGAAACAGCATCAAAGGATTAGGTTAAGGTAACATAAAATTTTAATTTAAAAAAATGTTTAAAAATTTCTTAATTGATTTAACAGATCAATTATTTTGAACATTTTGTTTGGAATAATAATAGCAAAAATATATTCCATTGTGAATACTTATGTATATAAGTAATAGTCACATGTATACATATAATTATGCATACATATAATTATGTATGCTTATATATATATATATATATGAATGAATGACTTAAATGACAAGGAACAGGAAGGAGTAATAAGGATTACTTTGTTAGTCTGAAGTATGCACACTGCCTAGGGTTTCCTTGGTGGCTTAGAAGGTAAAGAATCTGCCTGTAATGCAGGATACCCCAGTTCAATCCCTGGGAAAGGAAGATCCATTGGAGAAGGAAACTGCAACCCACTCCAGTATTCTTACCTGAAGAATTCTATGGACAGAGGAGCCTGGCTTGTTCCTGTCCCTGGGATCCCAAAGAGTCAGGAACAACTGAGTGACTAACACTTTTACTTTTCACACTGCCTATAAATTAGTATAGTATTATTTGAACTTGGGTTAATTATTAAGTATATATTGCAAAATCTAGGGCAACCACTAAAGAAAGTTTAAAAAAGAGAAGTATAATCGACATGCTAACAAAAGAGAGAAAATGGCATAGTATAATTATATCTTATGAAGTATATGTAAATAATAATATAATTATCCTCAATTTACACCACAAAAGGTACCAAAATAACTTTAGATATACTGATGACAAATATGCATACGAAAAGGTTCTTCACATCATATATGATCAAAGAAATGCAAAATACAAAATGAAGTAACAATAGAATACCACTATCTACCTATTAGAATGGCCAAAATCCAAAACACTGACCACACCAAATGCTGACAAGTTTGCGGAACAACAGGTATTCTCCTTTACTGCTCCTTGAAATGCAAAAAGTAACATGGAAACTTACATTACTGTATGTAAAAGAGACAACCACTGTGAATATGCTGTAAGACTAAGAGAACTTACCTGAGGCAACAACCTGGAGGAGTGGGACTGGGAGGGAGGTAGAGGGGAGGTTCATGTGGGAGGGGTCAAAGGCATACCTATGACTGATTCAGGTTTATGTAGAGCAGTAAACAAGACTGTAAAAGTAAAATAAAAATAAATTATATATGAAAAATGGCATAGTCACTTTAGAAGATACTTCGGGAGATTTTACAAAAATAAACATACTCATACTTACTATATAATCTAGCAATTGTGCTCCTTGACAACTTGCGAAGGAGCTGGAAAATTATGTCTACACTAAAACCTGCATCAAATATTTATAAAAATTTTATTCATCATCACCAAAAATTGGAAGTTACTAGGATGCCCTTTGTCAGGTAAATGAATAAAATGTGGTCAATTATTCACAATGAAATATTGTTTAATACTAAAAAGAAATACATTATCAAGTCACAAAAGGATATGGAGAAATCTTAAATGAATTTTAATCAGTGAAAGAAAACTGACCGAAAAGAATGGCTACATATTGTATAATTCCAGCTATATTTCAGCCATATTTATCTTCTGGAAGAAAGGCTTGTTCCTGTCCCTGGGATCCCAAAGAGTCAGGAACAACTGAGTGACTAACACTTTTACTTTTCACACTGCCTATAAATTAGTATAGTATTATTTGAACTTGGGTTAATTATTAAGTATATATTGCAAAATCTAGGGCAACCACTAAAGAAAGTTTAAAAAAGAGAAGTATAATCGACATGCTAACAAAAGAGAGAAAATGGCATAGTATAATTATATCTTATGAAGTATATGTAAATAATAATATAATTATCCTCAATTTACACCACAAAAGGTACCAAAATAACTTTAGATATACTGATGACAAATATGCATACGAAAAGGTTCTTCACATCATATATGATCAAAGAAATGCAAAATACAAAATGAAGTAACAATAGAATACCACTATCTACCTATTAGAATGGCCAAAATCCAAAACACTGACCACACCAAATGCTGACAAGTTTGCGGAACAACAGGTATTCTCCTTTACTGCTCCTTGAAATGCAAAAAGTAACATGGAAACTTACATTACTGTATGTAAAAGAGACAACCACTGTGAATATGCTGTAAGACTAAGAGAACTTACCTGAGGCAACAACCTGGAGGAGTGGGACTGGGAGGGAGGTAGAGGGGAGGTTCATGTGGGAGGGGTCAAAGGCATACCTATGACTGATTCAGGTTTATGTAGAGCAGTAAACAAGACTGTAAAAGTAAAATAAAAATAAATTATATATGAAAAATGGCATAGTCACTTTAGAAGATACTTCGGGAGATTTTACAAAAATAAACATACTCATACTTACTATATAATCTAGCAATTGTGCTCCTTGACAACTTGCGAAGGAGCTGGAAAATTATGTCTACACTAAAACCTGCATCAAATATTTATAAAAATTTTATTCATCATCACCAAAAATTGGAAGTTACTAGGATGCCCTTTGTCAGGTAAATGAATAAAATGTGGTCAATTATTCACAATGAAATATTGTTTAATACTAAAAAGAAATACATTATCAAGTCACAAAAGGATATGGAGAAATCTTAAATGAATTTTAATCAGTGAAAGAAAACTGACCGAAAAGAATGGCTACATATTGTATAATTCCAGCTATATTTCAGCCATATTTATCTTCTGGAGAAGGCAAAACTATGGAAGTGATAAGAAGATGAGTAGCTGCCAGTGGCTTAAGGGAGTCAGAAATGAAGAGGAAGCGCACAGAGAACTTTCAGGACGTGGAAACTACTCTCTATGACACTATGATGGTGGACATATTTCTTTATACATTTGTCCAAATTTATAGACAGTATAACACCAAGAATAGCTATTAAGACCAACTATGGACCTTGGGTGACTAGGATGTGTTAATGTAGATTTGTCAATTGTAATCAAAGTACCCCTGCGAGGTGGGGTGCTGATAATGGGGGAGTTTATGCTTGTGTGTGGACAGGGACACCTTACAACTCTGTATTTCCCATTCAATTTTATTGTGAACCTAAAACTGCCCTAAAAATAAATTTCACTAAATTTAAAAAGCCACTGTATACCCACTGAAACTACTACTCTCTGTATCACATTCTTTTTATATTCAAAATTTCAAAGAAAGAATAATTTATTTAATCCCAATTTCTTTCTTGACATTCTCTCTTAAAACTACCGCAATTGGCCTTTCCTATGTCAGTTCATCAAAACTCCCTTACCAATGTCACGGTTGACCTCCATATTCTAAAATTCAGTGATCAATTCTCAGTTCTTGTTTCATTTGTCTGTGTATTAGCCTAGATATAGTTATTGAATGTTTAGATCCTCACAGTCTCCCAGCTTTATGCTTGACTTGTTAGTGTGTCCTTTTCACTTCTTTCTCCTTAATATGGTTCCAATTTTTCTGTCTGAGTGCTCACAGAATTGTAACTTCAACTACTTTTACTCTATACCCACTCCAGAGGTGATAACCAGCTTCATGCTCAAATCTGCCAAATATATGGAGCATTTATTTTTTTTCTCTGAACTCCAAAAATATACACAATAAACATTTTTATGTTTCAAATGTAACATGTCCAATCTCAATTTCCTAAACTTCTCTTTCAAAACCGTTGCTCTCAGAATCTTCCTTTTATTGCACTAATGTAATCTCATTTTCCAGTTACCCAGTTAAATTATTATCCTTGACTTCCTCCGATGCCAAATTTGATATATTTACAGATCTTGGTTCTTCTCAGGATATCCAGGATCCAACACTTCCTGTCACCTCCTCTGCTGCAGCTTTGGAGCAGGCATCTCTCTATCTCTGATTCCCATTTTGGCACTTGCCACAACATCTTGCATTTTATTCTCAGAATAAAAACTAGAATGATTTTTTTTCAAAGAGAACTAGCCACTTCTCTGCTCAAAGCTCTCCAAGTCTCTTAAATCAGGAAAATGTTAAGATTGTTGCTTTGACATAGATAACTGTACATAATCTGCTATTTTGTTATATCTTGGTCTCATCTTCTAATATCTCCCCATCACTCTTGTATCTTTTATCTTTATGCTTCTTCCATTTCTCAGATGTTACAGAATGACTCCATCCTAAGACCTTTGAGCTTGCCCATCTTTCTGATTGTAAGACTCTTCCTCCAGACCTGCTTACTCTCTTAGCTACACTGGAATTATAATAATTAATTATGTCACTGAATCTTTCCTGATTACCCATTTTCTTACTCAAAACTTCAGTTCAATTTCTTTATTTCATTGTTTCCTAGAATCTCTGTCATATGCTATATACTTTAAAAGTTTTTTTTTTAATTTCTTGTCTATATCCAAGCCCTTAAGGGCTCCTACAAATAAAGTATTAGTCCCTTTTATTATCTCCTATATCATGAAGATTGATATCTTCTCAAAACATGTTAGAAGGAAAAAATATAGCAACTATACATAAGAAAATTCATTATAAAAATAACTTTTATTTATATCAGAAGTATTTTCTGGAGAATATAATTTCCTAATTTAAACACAGATTTCTTTTAGCATTTACTTTTCTTTGGTACTTTATGTTAGCTCTTCTAGTATATTCTTTATGAATTTGAATGTGGATTGTATTTGTAGGCTTCTCCTCAATTTATATTCACAGCAGAAAAAAACATATCATCTAGAAAAAATTACTACATCAAATTATTTTTTGAGGAGAAAGACTTTTATTAAAACCGTTGCTCTCAGAATCTTCCTTTTATTGCACTAATGTAATCTCATTTTCCAGTTACCCAGTTAAATTATTATCCTTGACTTCCTCCGATGCCAAATTTGATATATTTACAGATCTTGGTTCTTCTCAGGATATCCAGGATCCAACACTTCCTGTCACCTCCTCTGCTGCAGCTTTGGAGCAGGCATCTCTCTATCTCTGATTCCCATTTTGGCACTTGCCACAACATCTTGCATTTTATTCTCAGAATAAAAACTAGAATGATTTTTTTTCAAAGAGAACTAGCCACTTCTCTGCTCAAAGCTCTCCAAGTCTCTTAAATCAGGAAAATGTTAAGATTGTTGCTTTGACATAGATAACTGTACATAATCTGCTATTTTGTTATATCTTGGTCTCATCTTCTAATATCTCCCCATCACTCTTGTATCTTTTATCTTTATGCTTCTTCCATTTCTCAGATGTTACAGAATGACTCCATCCTAAGACCTTTGAGCTTGCCCATCTTTCTGATTGTAAGACTCTTCCTCCAGACCTGCTTACTCTCTTAGCTACACTGGAATTATAATAATTAATTATGTCACTGAATCTTTCCTGATTACCCATTTTCTTACTCAAAACTTCAGTTCAATTTCTTTATTTCATTGTTTCCTAGAATCTCTGTCATATGCTATATACTTTAAAAGTTTTTTTTTTAATTTCTTGTCTATATCCAAGCCCTTAAGGGCTCCTACAAATAAAGTATTAGTCCCTTTTATTATCTCCTATATCATGAAGATTGATATCTTCTCAAAACATGTTAGAAGGAAAAAATATAGCAACTATACATAAGAAAATTCATTATAAAAATAACTTTTATTTATATCAGAAGTATTTTCTGGAGAATATAATTTCCTAATTTAAACACAGATTTCTTTTAGCATTTACTTTTCTTTGGTACTTTATGTTAGCTCTTCTAGTATATTCTTTATGAATTTGAATGTGGATTGTATTTGTAGGCTTCTCCTCAATTTATATTCACAGCAGAAAAAAACATATCATCTAGAAAAAATTACTACATCAAATTATTTTTTGAGGAGAAAGACTTGTTTTCTTTACTAAATATGTGTAAGAAAAATCAGCTTGCAGATAAGAAATAAAATAAAATCTTAGGACTAGAATAGACTTTCATACTATCCGGCTGAACATTCTCATTTTTCTTGAAAATATTTTTAAACTTTGTGTTTGCTTGGATACATAATACAAATTATATCTAGGCTAGGTGTATTTATTCACCCCACCCATTTTTAGGGCCAACTATAGCACATTTCTTAATTTTTCTAACAATTAAAAGTAGAAAGAATAGATGAAAATAGATGGTGGTAAAAGAAAATAAAACCTGTAATCTTCATAAAAGTTAAACTATTAAATGACCCAAATCACATAATCAATATACGTAATAGCACAATGGGATGAGTATGGCATAATACTTCATTTTTAGGATAGCGATTGACAGCACATAATGGATACAAGTCTTCTTTATAATCACAATAGAACACTTCGTGAGTTGTATCATTGGACCAGATGAAACAGTGCTAATTTGTGAGGCTTACAAAGACAAAGACAATTATAATTTGGTGTTTAATGTCCATTTTCAATTAGAGAAAATAATTAGGAAGAAAAATAGAGATAGAGAAAGGCCTCTAATACAATCTTCTAGCCTTTTCATAGAGCCCAAACATTCTATTACCCTCTATGCACAAATGCTCATGATATTTTCTGCCAGTGAAGCCTAATTAAAATTCTAATATCAAACTATCCTGTGACTGAAGGTCTGCTTACCTTGTTTGTCCCATCGCGGCTACATAATAGCTTTCAAAATGAAGAATTAATCATGTTGCTTACTACCTTAAAATGCTTCTATAGTGTCTGTGGTTTTTTAATAAATTAGATTGAGTATCCCTGTTCTGCTTATCCTTCAATCTCAACTTCTCCAAAGTCAGGATTAACCTGTTTCTTCTTCTATATCAACTCATTTACATAGCCTTGAATGCCTCTAAAAATTTCAGTAGTTTCCCGTCCTTCATTTTTCCTCCTATTTGAATGTGGATTGTTTTTAGGCTTCTCCTCAATTTATATTCACAGCAGAAAAACATATCATCTAGAAAAATTACTACATCAAATTATTTTTTGAGGAGAAAGACTTGTTTTCTTTACTAAATATGTGTAAGAAAAATCAGCTTGCAGATAAGAAATAAAATAAAATCTTAGGACTAGAATAGACTTTCATACTATCCGGCTGAACATTCTCATTTTTCTTGAAAATATTTTTAAACTTTGTGTTTGCTTGGATACATAATACAAATTATATCTAGGCTAGGTGTATTTATTCACCCCACCCATTTTTAGGGCCAACTATAGCACATTTCTTAATTTTTCTAACAATTAAAAGTAGAAAGAATAGATGAAAATAGATGGTGGTAAAAGAAAATAAAACCTGTAATCTTCATAAAAGTTAAACTATTAAATGACCCAAATCACATAATCAATATACGTAATAGCACAATGGGATGAGTATGGCATAATACTTCATTTTTAGGATAGCGATTGACAGCACATAATGGATACAAGTCTTCTTTATAATCACAATAGAACACTTCGTGAGTTGTATCATTGGACCAGATGAAACAGTGCTAATTTGTGAGGCTTACAAAGACAAAGACAATTATAATTTGGTGTTTAATGTCCATTTTTCAATTAGAGAAAATAATTAGGAAGAAAAATAGAGATAGAGAAAGGCCTCTAATACAATCTTCTAGCCTTTTCATAGAGCCCAAACATTCTATTACCCTCTATGCACAAATGCTCATGATATTTTCTGCCAGTGAAGCCTAATTAAAATTCTAATATCAAACTATCCTGTGACTGAAGGTCTGCTTACCTTGTTTGTCCCATCGCGGCTACATAATAGCTTTCAAAATGAAGAATTAATCATGTTGCTTACTACCTTAAAATGCTTCTATAGTGTCTGTGGTTTTTTAATAAATTAGATTGAGTATCCCTGTTCTGCTTATCCTTCAATCTCAACTTCTCCAAAGTCAGGATTAACCTGTTTCTTCTTCTATATCAACTCATTTACATAGCCTTGAATGCCTCTAAAAATTTCAGTAGTTTCCCGTCCTTCATTTTTCCTCCTATCTGAAAACACTTCTCACCTGTTCCATGTCCTCTTAGTTGATTAAAGCTAGTAAGACCAAGCTAAAGCAGTACATTTCTTGACATCCTTTTACTTGTTTAGGAACATCCAACTTCCTGTTTAATTTCACACACTTTTTTTCTTTAATTACAAAAGAAATCCCTCTCTTAGCCACTGGACTTTGAAATCCTTAAGCAAAATTGTTTAACAACCTTTTTAAATTGATTTGCTATGCATTTACTATATACTTAGTAACTCATGATTTAATGGGCTGCTTAATTATTTTATCAATCACACCAAGAATTATGCTTGTTCATATTTTCAAAAATTATATAGTAGCTCTATATTCTTATCACTAAAACTCCAGGTAAAGATGCAGATTTGAAGTACCTGACAAGTGTTAAATCTAAACACACTCTCTATATATATGAATACTAAACAATTTCTTTGACAATTACACATTGCTAAATGTTTGTTATTAACATATGTATTCAACTACACTATTAATAGGTAATAGCACATTCAATAAATGCAAGCTTAAACAATAATTACAACATATTCTATAAATGTAAAAATAAACGAATGAAAGCAGTGCTAGCCATGCTGTTGGCAATAGTTCTATCCTTGCTCACAGGAGTAAAAATCAGTACAAATTTTCTTAATTTCTGTTTGATCATGTATAATAAAAGACTTGAAAAAGTGGGCACTTTTTTTGGAGGGGGCACTTCTATTGGTCTTTCACTCATCTATTTTCATCCATCTTTGTTCTTTGGCCTGTGTGGGCCTCCCATTGCGGTGGCCTCTCTCATCACAGAGCACCAGCTCTGGGTGCATGAGCTCGGCAATTGGACACATCGGTCCAGCCACTCCACCACACATGGGATCTTCCCAGGCCAGGGATCGAACTTGTGCCCTTTGCACTGTAAGGTGGTGTCCTTACCCACTGGACCACCAGGGAAGCCCAAAAAGTGGGCACTTTTGACTCTAAAATTCCATTTCCAAAAGTTGTTTCTAATAAAATTTGATTTATTTAATATTCTGTAAGAATATATTATTATAAAGAAAATAATAATGATGGGCTTTTTACATCAAAATAGTTTTTGATAAGCATAACAATAATATCAATAATTTTATAGAATCTGGATAATATCCTCACTATAAAGACTTTACAATTATTTCTGAAAACACTTCTCACCTGTTCCATGTCCTCTTAGTTGATTAAAGCTAGTAAGACCAAGCTAAAGCAGTACATTTCTTGACATCCTTTTACTTGTTTAGGAACATCCAACTTCCTGTTTAATTTCACACACTTTTTTTCTTTAATTACAAAAGAAATCCCTCTCTTAGCCACTGGACTTTGAAATCCTTAAGCAAAATTGTTTAACAACCTTTTTAAATTGATTTGCTATGCATTTACTATATACTTAGTAACTCATGATTTAATGGGCTGCTTAATTATTTTATCAATCACACCAAGAATTATGCTTGTTCATATTTTCAAAAATTATATAGTAGCTCTATATTCTTATCACTAAAACTCCAGGTAAAGATGCAGATTTGAAGTACCTGACAAGTGTTAAATCTAAACACACTCTCTATATATATGAATACTAAACAATTTCTTTGACAATTACACATTGCTAAATGTTTGTTATTAACATATGTATTCAACTACACTATTAATAGGTAATAGCACATTCAATAAATGCAAGCTTAAACAATAATTACAACATATTCTATAAATGTAAAAATAAACGAATGAAAGCAGTGCTAGCCATGCTGTTGGCAATAGTTCTATCCTTGCTCACAGGAGTAAAAATCAGTACAAATTTTCTTAATTTCTGTTTGATCATGTATAATAAAAGACTTGAAAAAGTGGGCACTTTTTTTGGAGGGGGCACTTCTATTGGTCTTTCACTCATCTATTTTCATCCATCTTTGTTCTTTGGCCTGTGTGGGCCTCCCATTGCGGTGGCCTCTCTCATCACAGAGCACCAGCTCTGGGTGCATGAGCTCGGCAATTGGACACATCGGTCCAGCCACTCCACCACACATGGGATCTTCCCAGGCCAGGGATCGAACTTGTGCCCTTTGCACTGTAAGGTGGTGTCCTTACCCACTGGACCACCAGGGAAGCCCAAAAAGTGGGCACTTTTGACTCTAAAATTCCATTTCCAAAAGTTGTTTCTAATAAAAATTTGATTTATTTAATATTCTGTAAGAATATATTATTATAAAGAAAATAATAATGATGGGCTTTTTACATCAAAATAGTTTTTGATAAGCATAACAATAATATCAATAATTTTATAGAATCTGGATAATATCCTCACTATAAAGACTTTACAATTATTTCAACAGTCCACAGATCTATCTATACTAATTCTTCTCTTTGTGCCTAAGATATAGTACAATATCAACATAGTAAGTCAATAAATTATCTTATTGACATCAAAGTCAAATTTATTTTTCAAAGTAATAAAGTGAGTGAAGTTAGTTTTCGCTTGGAATCTACATCTTTAGATACACATCTTTAAATTCAGCACAAAAGACTTCAAGTATTGAAGGTGAGGTTTATAGGACAAAGCTAACAAGGAATGATTCAAAGTAGTAAGTTATAATCCTGGAGCCAAAAAGTCTGTACACACACATGCACATAATTTATCATGATGGATTAGATCAGGACTTCTGAAAACAAGAGTCAAAAATGATACCATTATCTCGACATGAAACTTGTTTTTTATTTTCTCCTGTTTTGTTTTCCTTTGTATTTCATTATTCCAAATGGTAGTTATGACCACTAACATGGATTCAGAGACAATTAATACAATATGATTCACAGTGTTTAAAATGCTGCTGTACATTTCATGCTTATTGCACGTTTCAACTCTGAATAAGGTCATGTTTATAGTTGTCATAAGATTAACAAAAATGGACTTTTAAAATGTATAAAGCTCTTACTACTTGTGAGGGTACTTTATTTTAAAATGCTTATGTATTTATTTTTTGATTTTATAAATTTAATGATTGTGTGCTTCTGTGGTGGTCCAATGGGTAAGGACACTGCCTTGCAGTGCAAGGGGTGCTGGTTCGATCCCTGGCCTGGGAAGATCCCATGTGCCTCAGAGTGGCTGGACTCATGTGTCCAACTGCTGATCTGGAGCTCTGGAGCGAGTGTGCCCAGAGTCAGTGCTCTGCAACAGAGAGGCCACTGAGATGGTAGGCCCACACAGGCCAAAGAACAAAGATAAACAAATGAAAGCTCAATAGAAGTGGCCAAAAGAAAAAAAAGATTAAAAAAATTTAATGATTGTTTTCAAATGGCAGAATTCATTCAGTGATAGAATTCAAATGACAGAATTCATTCAATATTTACCGATAAGCATTAATGATAAGTATTTTTAATATTAATAACAAATACTTTTCAATATATTTTACATATACTACATATTTTATTTCATTAAATCCTCATAGCAGTCCTAATAGAATGGGCATTATAATCCTTTGACAGTTGAATAAATTATGATTGATACACAGAAGGTTACTTTCCATTTATAGCCATTATGAAATATTGGCTATATTCTCCATGTTGCAAATTATTGTGTGTAAGATAGATTTGAGGGTAAATATTTTATTTGTTTTTCTTTCTTTCTTTTCATTCATCTTTATTCTTTGGCCTGTGTGGGCCTCCCATTGCAGTGGCCTCTGGTTGCAGAACTCCCACTCTGGGCACATGTGCTCCACAATGCTGGCTCCTAATTTGACACACCTGCCCAGCTTTTCCATAGCACGTGGAATCTTCCCAGCCCAGGGATCAACCCAGTGCCCCTTGCATTGCAAGGTGGACTCTTCACCCACTGGCCCATAAGGGAAGCCCTGATTTGAGGGTAAATATTTTAATGAACTTGTTAGTCATAAAGAAACAAACAGGAAAATTGCCTAATTATCAATAATTACTATTTTTTAGTCTTGACATAAATTCTATCATTCTATAGTATAATTTTACTCATACATATACCATCTTTACACAGTTTACTTACATATGGCTTTGCAGCTTGCTCTCTAGGCATAAAGTACGTTTTAAATATATTTTGATTTTATGATCATTAGGAATATTTTCACTTTGCAATCTTTGCGGTTATATTCAATGACTATTAACACTACTTGAAAATAACAGTAAAACATCCCCAGTCCATTCATTTCTCCAGTCTGCTAGGTGAATACTGCATGCCTTCTCTCTTAGTATCTTTAACTATCCATCTCCTCTTCTCATCCTTAAATGAAGAGCTTGATTTCTATTTCATTCGGTAAATTTAAGTGGTCAGAACAGACTATCCATGGTCACAGTTATACAGATGTATGTGCCCATCCATATTCACCACATATAGTATTTCCTTTATGCTTGTTCTAAATATACCATCCACACCACAGGCCAAGACCAATTTCTTCAATTTCATACTAGATCATATGTCTTCACTCCTAGTCGAGGATACTATTTTAATAACAAATATCTATCTTCTCTCGCACATTATCATCCGTTCCTGTTACTGGGAATTTCCCATCAATGAATACATATGTTTTAATAATTCTTATGATAATCTTTGCCCATTAGACTGCCACCTATTTTCCCCCCCTCCTTCTAGAGGAAAAAGCCCATTCTCTTTTGAACACGTCACTTCCTTTATTTCTTCTTCTAAAGGTTACCAAGTACTTCCATGTGGCAGTCACCCATATAAGAATTGACGTAAGTTCTATTGATGGCTATTGAGGACTCATCTCCTTGGACTCGTCAGCAGCACTTAATAATGGTAATCAGTCTCTTGCTTTAGGTAAGTTCAACTGACTTTTATAATATGATATTTAATTTTACTTTATTCCTATTCCTTTGCTTTATCCTTCTCAATTTCATGTGCTGTCTTGGTCTTTCATGGTCTCTAAAAATTGACATACTCTGGGGCTCTACCGTTGCATTCCCTTTGTTAACTGCACTTACCTCTTTGGTGATCACAACCAGTAAATACCCTCCATCTATTTATGTTTTTTTAAACTTTCCCTCTTTAACTTTCAGTTTAAAAAACAAAATATATCAATAATTACTATTTTAGTCTTGACATAAATTCTATCTTTAGTATAATTTTACTCATACATATACCATCTTTACACAGTTTACTTACATATGGCTTTGCAGCTTGCTCTCTAGGCATAAAGTACGTTTTAAATATATTTTGATTTTATGATCATTAGGAATATTTTCACTTTGCAATCTTTGCGGTTATATTCAATGACTATTAACACTACTTGAAAATAACAGTAAAACATCCCCAGTCCATTCATTTCTCCAGTCTGCTAGGTGAATACTGCATGCCTTCTCTCTTAGTATCTTTAACTATCCATCTCCTCTTCTCATCCTTAAATGAAGAGCTTGATTTCTATTTCATTCGGTAAATTTAAGTGGTCAGAACAGACTATCCATGGTCACAGTTATACAGATGTATGTGCCCATCCATATTCACCACATATAGTATTTCCTTTATGCTTGTTCTAAATATACCATCCACACCACAGGCCAAGACCAATTTCTTCAATTTCATACTAGATCATATGTCTTCACTCCTAGTCGAGGATACTATTTTAATAACAAATATCTATCTTCTCTCGCACATTATCATCCGTTCCTGTTACTGGGAATTTCCCATCAATGAATACATATGTTTTAATAATTCTTATGATAATCTTTGCCCATTAGACTGCCACCTATTTTCCCCCCCTCCTTCTAGAGGAAAAAGCCCATTCTCTTTTGAACACGTCACTTCCTTTATTTCTTCTTCTAAAGGTTACCAAGTACTTCCATGTGGCAGTCACCCATATAAGAATTGACGTAAGTTCTATTGATGGCTATTGAGGACTCATCTCCTTGGACTCGTCAGCAGCACTTAATAATGGTAATCAGTCTCTTGCTTTAGGTAAGTTCAACTGACTTTTATAATATGATATTTAATTTTACTTTATTCCTATTCCTTTGCTTTATCCTTCTCAATTTCATGTGCTGTCTTGGTCTTTCATGGTCTCTAAAAATTGACATACTCTGGGGCTCTACCGTTGCATTCCCTTTGTTAACTGCACTTACCTCTTTGGTGATCACAACCAGTAAATACCCTCCATCTATTTATGTCTTTTTAAATTTCTCTTAATAACATTATATACCACCCTATAAAGAAGTCCTATATAACTTTTCTTAGGTTTATTTCCAGAAAATTTACAGTTTTCCTGCTTTTTAAAAAAGTTTTATTTTGTGTTTGTTGTTGGCATATGGCTGGTAATTGTGAGCTTGATTATCAAAAAAATGTTTTTAAGTAAATGTTATTTCATTGGATTCAGTATTATCGTTGAATTAGAATGTTCTATAAATGAGATCATTCAATAAAGTTCCAACTTTATCCTACATTCATACTGAGGTTTTCACCAAGAAGCAGTGTCTAAACTACTTTTTCTTTAAATTCTTGGAATGTGTATCCCGTTTAAAACTATAGGCTACATTCCACAATGTTGTACACATAGTACATATTCAAATACAAGTTGAATTATGAGTGAGTAACAAAACTGTGAATGAGCAGCCCTGAGGAGAATCATTTATTCAGGTCTCCATTACTAAATAAATTGCATTAATAACAATTATTAGGGCTAGTGTTTGCCAATGAAAAATAATATAATAGTCATAGTTTTATCCTATAATTACACAATCTCAGTGATGTAATTTCTTGTACACTGGAGTTTAATTAAACAGTTGTTGGAGTAATATATTGAAGAGAGAAATTATATCTATATAATGACAACAAAAAACAATTATTATTATCTCTACCTAATGAAAACACTGTGAGAAATAAAAATACTCTCCAGAATCTACCTCGTATAAAAACAAACAGAAAGTGGTTGGATCCTAAGCCTGAAAGACAATAAGTAACCATTTAAGTAATTATTATCATTAAATTCAATATGAATCTTTTATATGTCAGAGAATATGCTGAGACATTTACATAGCTGATCTATTTTAATTCTCCAAATTCTATTCTGTTGAGGATGTGAAAGCTCAGAATTGTAACATATCTGAACTGAACAGTCACAAAGAGGCTGCCTCAAACAGCTGTCTTTGGAGACAATAACTAGTTGTTTTTTTTTTCCTGAGTGTGATCTTTCATGGTCTCTAAAAATTGACATACTCTGGGGCTCTACCGTTGCATTCCCTTTGTTAACTGCACTTACCTCTTTGGTGATCACAACCAGTAAATACCCTCCATCTATTTATGTCTTTTTAAATTTCTCTTAATAACATTATATACCACCCTATAAAGAAGTCCTATATAACTTTTCTTAGGTTTATTTCCAGAAAATTTACAGTTTTCCTGCTTTTTAAAAAAGTTTTATTTTGTGTTTGTTGTTGGCATATGGCTGGTAATTGTGAGCTTGATTATCAAAAAAATGTTTTTAAGTAAATGTTATTTCATTGGATTCAGTATTATCGTTGAATTAGAATGTTCTATAAATGAGATCATTCAATAAAGTTCCAACTTTATCCTACATTCATACTGAGGTTTTCACCAAGAAGCAGTGTCTAAACTACTTTTTCTTTAAATTCTTGGAATGTGTATCCCGTTTAAAACTATAGGCTACATTCCACAATGTTGTACACATAGTACATATTCAAATACAAGTTGAATTATGAGTGAGTAACAAAACTGTGAATGAGCAGCCCTGAGGAGAATCATTTATTCAGGTCTCCATTACTAAATAAATTGCATTAATAACAATTATTAGGGCTAGTGTTTGCCAATGAAAAATAATATAATAGTCATAGTTTTATCCTATAATTACACAATCTCAGTGATGTAATTTCTTGTACACTGGAGTTTAATTAAACAGTTGTTGGAGTAATATATTGAAGAGAGAAATTATATCTATATAATGACAACAAAAAACAATTATTATTATCTCTACCTAATGAAAACACTGTGAGAAATAAAAATACTCTCCAGAATCTACCTCGTATAAAAACAAACAGAAAGTGGTTGGATCCTAAGCCTGAAAGACAATAAGTAACCATTTAAGTAATTATTATCATTAAATTCAATATGAATCTTTTATATGTCAGAGAATATGCTGAGACATTTACATAGCTGATCTATTTTAATTCTCCAAATTCTATTCTGTTGAGGATGTGAAAGCTCAGAATTGTAACATATCTGAACTGAACAGTCACAAAGAGGCTGCCTCAAACAGCTGTCTTTGGAGACAATAACTAGTTGTTTCCTGAGTGTTTGAATTAATTTATTTAAATCCATTTATTTTTCTGAATTCTTCTGGTAGTCTAACTTTAAGCTCGGATAATTGATAAATGAATAATAAATCTAAAATCATGAATGTGTGAGTCCCCAAGTTCACAAGTTGACTTGTTAATATCTCTGCTGATTTTCTGTACAGTGTAAACCTATGGGAAATTCTCATTTCAGTGATACCAAATTTTAACCTAAAGAAAAAGTTCAATAAAGACAAGACTCTATAAACACGAAAGCATCCTAAGTTAGGCTACATCTATAAAAATCTAAGAAAAATAATATCCAAATATTCTCAATTTTTTCTTCATATGACAAAAAATGCTTTCTTTAATAAAAATCATGCATTTTCCATAAGAAATACAGCTCATATTGCACAGCCAGTGTGTACACATTGTCAGTTAAGACAGTTAATGCATGTACAATTTTATCAGACAATGCATTGCCTTACAGTCAAAATGATGGAAAAACTTCATTCAAAAACATAATCACAAAGCACAGCTTAGCAAAATTTAGATTTGTAAGGTAATGTACATGCTTCAGATCAGATCTGGGCAAACATTTAATTTTGTTTATGTCAATCTTCTGACAAAAAAAACAGCTTCTCAATTCTATTTCAAAAAGTAAAAGTGCTTTCAATTGAATATTTCTGGTAAAGTAGACCCTAAATCATCATTTTGAATCCGCTATTAGACCATTAATCCTATCTATGATTACTTATTCTCTATATATATGCAAAAATTACAGACTGTAGTTTATAAAGTAAATTTATTGAAGATTCAACAAGCCCTAGTTTGTCTCAATTGTCAGATTTATATTCAAAAATGAATTAGAAAGTAAACACAGAGTTGTGATATTTAAAAGGCAGGCTGTTTCACGTTAGAAACAATTATGGTTGGATCCTAAGCCTGAAAGACAATAAGTAACCATTTAAGTAATTATTATCATTAAATTCAATATGAATCTTTTATATGTCAGAGAATATGCTGAGACATTTACATAGCTGATCTATTTTAATTCTCCAAATTCTATTCTGTTGAGGATGTGAAAGCTCAGAATTGTAACATATCTGAACTGAACAGTCACAAAGAGGCTGCCTCAAACAGCTGTCTTTGGAGACAATAACTAGTTGTTTCCTGAGTGTTTGAATTAATTTATTTAAATCCATTTATTTTTCTGAATTCTTCTGGTAGTCTAACTTTAAGCTCGGATAATTGATAAATGAATAATAAATCTAAAATCATGAATGTGTGAGTCCCCAAGTTCACAAGTTGACTTGTTAATATCTCTGCTGATTTTCTGTACAGTGTAAACCTATGGGAAATTCTCATTTCAGTGATACCAAATTTTAACCTAAAGAAAAAGTTCAATAAAGACAAGACTCTATAAACACGAAAGCATCCTAAGTTAGGCTACATCTATAAAAATCTAAGAAAAATAATATCCAAATATTCTCAATTTTTTCTTCATATGACAAAAAATGCTTTCTTTAATAAAAATCATGCATTTTCCATAAGAAATACAGCTCATATTGCACAGCCAGTGTGTACACATTGTCAGTTAAGACAGTTAATGCATGTACAATTTTATCAGACAATGCATTGCCTTACAGTCAAAATGATGGAAAACTTCATTCAAAAACATAATCACAAAGCACAGCTTAGCAAAATTTAGATTTGTAAGGTAATGTACATGCTTCAGATCAGATCTGGGCAAACATTTAATTTTGTTTATGTCAATCTTCTGACAAAAAAAACAGCTTCTCAATTCTATTTCAAAAAGTAAAAGTGCTTTCAATTGAATATTTCTGGTAAAGTAGACCCTAAATCATCATTTTGAATCCCGCTATTAGACCATTAATCCTATCTATGATTACTTATTCTCTATATATATGCAAAAAATTACAGACTGTAGTTTATAAAGTAAATTTATTGAAGATTCAACAAGCCCTAGTTTGTCTCAATTGTCAGATTTATATTCAAAAATGAATTAGAAAGTAAACACAGAGTTGTGATATTTAAAAGGCAGGCTGTTTCACGTTAGTCAATATCAAATTCACATCTGAATCACTTTCTAATGGGAAATCTGCAATCATTGTTCTTTCTCTGCATTGCCGACTTCCTGCCACTGTGGATCTTTGTGAGGGTTGGCCAGCATTGCCCAAGGATCTCTAGAGAGCTATCTGCCTCAAACATCACTTATCTCTCCAAGTCATCACTCTCAGAACAAATCCTTTCCTCCGGTTGGACAAATTCTTGAAAGTAAAACAATATTTTGAATTGTAGAATAATGTCTTTTTGGCAGGCATTAAGGATTTTATACCTAATTAAGAGAAACGACATTAAAATAGATGGTAAAACCACCCTAAGGATCTTCTATCACCCAGATTTATTAATGATACTTCTCTAAAATTTAAATTTATTAGAGATTTTATTTTTCAGATTGCTCCAGCACTTATTTTCTTAAATGATTTCACCAAACTCTTTAACTAGCTCAAGGCAACTAATGCATTTAACATTAAAGAAGACAACACTTTTATTAAAGCTATATTAATCTGTTGACATTTATAGTATTTCATTCAATATAATACCTCTTGGGCTATGAGTTGTCTAAATGAGAATTTCAGCTCTCTAAATAAATGAAACAGTTTACAGTGCTTCTTGCCACAATGGTTTCCTGTTTATTCAAAATTAGGACAAATGCATTCAGTCAAAATGATGGAAAACTTCATTCAAAAACATAATCACAAAGCACAGCTTAGCAAAATTTAGATTTGTAAGGTAATGTACATGCTTCAGATCAGATCTGGGCAAACATTTAATTTTGTTTATGTCAATCTTCTGACAAAAAAAACAGCTTCTCAATTCTATTTCAAAAAGTAAAAGTGCTTTCAATTGAATATTTCTGGTAAAGTAGACCCTAAATCATCATTTTGAATCCCGCTATTAGACCATTAATCCTATCTATGATTACTTATTCTCTATATATATGCAAAAAATTACAGACTGTAGTTTATAAAGTAAATTTATTGAAGATTCAACAAGCCCTAGTTTGTCTCAATTGTCAGATTTATATTCAAAAATGAATTAGAAAGTAAACACAGAGTTGTGATATTTAAAAGGCAGGCTGTTTCACGTTAGTCAATATCAAATTCACATCTGAATCACTTTCTAATGGGAAATCTGCAATCATTGTTCTTTCTCTGCATTGCCGACTTCCTGCCACTGTGGATCTTTGTGAGGGTTGGCCAGCATTGCCCAAGGATCTCTAGAGAGCTATCTGCCTCAAACATCACTTATCTCTCCAAGTCATCACTCTCAGAACAAATCCTTTCCTCCGGTTGGACAAATTCTTGAAAGTAAAACAATATTTTGAATTGTAGAATAATGTCTTTTTGGCAGGCATTAAGGATTTTATACCTAATTAAGAGAAACGACATTAAAATAGATGGTAAAACCACCCTAAGGATCTTCTATCACCCAGATTTATTAATGATACTTCTCTAAAATTTAAATTTATTAGAGATTTTATTTTTCAGATTGCTCCAGCACTTATTTTCTTAAATGATTTCACCAAACTCTTTAACTAGCTCAAGGCAACTAATGCATTTAACATTAAAGAAGACAACACTTTTATTAAAGCTATATTAATCTGTTGACATTTATAGTATTTCATTCAATATAATACCTCTTGGGCTATGAGTTGTCTAAATGAGAATTTCAGCTCTCTAAATAAATGAAACAGTTTACAGTGCTTCTTGCCACAATGGTTTCCTGTTTATTCATTAGGAAAATGATCTTTAGGAAAAAAGTGACAAAGTTTGAAATAAATAACCAGTTTTCTCTGAAGACACAGTGTTTATAAAACACAATAAAAGTGTGATCCTCACCCAGACATATTTCTTACTAATTTGACCACATGAAATTAAAGAAAGTTATAATACAGTTTCATTGTTGCCATTTTATTCTTGGTGTATAAAGTTTCCCACAAACTGCACAAAAGCTTTAAACAATGTATGGTAAACAATCAAAAAGTTTCTTATTCTATGAATTAGTAAATGTACTAATAGAGAGACCAAAAAAGGATACTACATAAAATAACACTTACTTGAACCCATTTTCCTTCTTACTTCTTACTCTGATTTATGTCATTCTATACCCTCATTTCTTCAGCTATGTGGATTAAACCAAACCTCTTCCTTTCACGTTCTTCTCCAGCTGTTTATATTTCAAATGAAAAGCAAGAAAGGAATAGTGAAGAGGAAGTTTTGACTTAGTTATCCTACATGAGGAAACCAAGAATCATCTAAAAACATTACTAGGAGTGAGAAGAGTAACCAGTAAGAATATACTCATTGCCACATCAAGGAAACTGATCTCTCTATAATTATAGAAAACAAAGTTTCTGCCTTTAAACTTTGTCCCATTTAAGAAAATATCTGCATTGGAAAAATAGTAATTGTTTCTTAAATTTTATAGAAATCCTGAAAATATTCTCCACAAACATCTCTATCCCACCTATTAGAGTGTTCAAAATTTAGAATGTCTTGATCTCTTTACATTTTCTTGACCAATGAAAAAAATGATGCCTCCATATATTTAATAATATATTTAATAATTGAATTAATAATAATTAAAAAGTATGTTGTTTTCTAATTACATTCAAAAATGAAAACTGTTTCACTTTTTTAAAAAAATTAGACTTTATACCTTTTTGTTCTGGAAAATTACATCCAATTGTATTTTTTTTTCTTGTATTTATAATTGGAGCCATGTAACTTTTCACTCTTTCAGGTTAAAAAAAAATGTGTAATTTTATATAAATTTACTTGAGTTCCTAATTTCGAGCTAGAAGGAAGGGAGCTAGTGAAACAAGATATAGTTGCTCCTGTTGCAGCTGTTCCCAAAGCTATAACCTCATCCTCATCTCCTTCCTCCAGCAGCCATTTCTGATCCCCCTCAGTTTTGGCCAGCAGCACATAGTTTCCACCTTGTGGGGTGATTCAGTTGAATAATGTATACATTATATACATATCACATGTCAACCTCTGTTATAGGAAATGATAGTGTATTGATAGGAAAAAGAACAGAATTCAGACAAAGTCCTGACCCTATCAGATACACAATTACCATCCTATCTTTTCTTCACTAGTACTTATTTCTGACTTTAGAGTGATAGAGTATTTATTTCTGTACTCATATATTTTGTCCTGACCTACAATTTGACACTCAAAATTTTTCTAGTCTCCCTTTCTTTTTGTGACTTAAGAATTAACTTAAATGTTACATCTGCTGATGCCACAATTAGTTACCCTTGGTGTCTTTTTGGATATCAAATAATATGTCTTTAGGTCATTTGGACTCAGCTCTATTTCCCAAAATAAAATACATCGATAAATGAACTCTCTAGGCTGTGGATGTTTAAATGATTATTTTTCTAATTATTTTATAGTAAAAAGTATATTTTAATTAGTAAATAGCAAATGCTTTAAAAATCTAAACCAAATTGCCAATAGAAAAGCACTAAAAAGAAAATAAAAATCTAGAATGAAGGAGTAACTGATTGAATAACAGTTACAATGTGAAGCCAGGAGGACATGTGGTCTACATAAAGGTGCAGAGATACCTCTAAACAGAAGAAATGCCCATTTCTTAGGCACAGAGAGCTGGAAGGCAAAAAATAACTGTGCAGGGAGATTTTGTATATATGGAGTTTAGGAAGTTCTGTCTAGTGGTCTTTCTTCAATGTAAGAATTGGGTTTGTCGCTGAGAACAAGATGGTTTGATACAAATGGAAGACAATTTCTAAAGAAATTGGAGAGAGAGCTGGCCAGAAAGATTGCAAGGTGAAGGTCAGGGTCCTGTTGAGATTGAGACGCTAGTATTTGTAGTGGCACCCAATAACGAGGCTCTTTGATGTATGATTGCAACCTTAGCTGCACTCAGCAGCTTGCTGAGAGTCGAGCTGTAAAAAAGTGACCCAAGAAATATTTAGAAAGACTGGGAAATTTCTATCTGTAACTTGGTTGATACTTGTTACTGAAACTGAGAATAATATTTAACTTTACTTCCTATAAAAAAAAGCAAAATTTAAGTTATTCTGTCATATAATATCAAGACTTTAATAAACATAAGTATATAGGTCTTTCTGGAGATACAAATTTTCCCATGAGAAAATTTTGGGGTAATTTTTTTTTTATCATGGTTAATCATATAGACACAAACATACACACAGAACATTAACTAAAATAATGAAGTGTTTTTAGATGATATTTTGGTAGTATTCTGAATTTGAATATTTCTTTTGTTACTAACACAAAACTCTTACATATTTGAGTTAGAGTGTTGAGTTTTAAGTTTCCCAAGAAAACTGTATGCAAGCCAAGAAGCAACAGTTAGAACTGGACGTGGAACAATGAACTAGTTCAAAACTGGGGAAAAAAAAAATAAAGCTGTATTTTGTTACCCTGCCTATTCAACTTCTATGCAGAGTATATCATGTGAAATCTCAGATCAATCACAAGCTGGAATCAAGATTGCCAGAAGAAACATCAACAATCTCAGATACGCACTCTAATGGCAGAATGTGAAGAGGAACGAAAAAGTCTCTTGATGAGGGTGAAAGAAGACAGTGAAAAAGCTGGCCCAAAGCTCAACATTTATAAAACTAAGATCATGGCATCTGTTCCCATCACTTTATGGCAAATAGAAAGGGAAAAAATAGAAACAGTGATAGATTTTATTTTATTAAGTGAGGCCATGAAATTAAAATATGGTTGTTCCTCAGAAGGAAAGCTATGGCAAACAGAGAGCATTTCAAAAGCAGAGACAGGGGCTTCCCTGGTAGTCCAGTGGGTAAAGAGTCTGCCTTGCAGAGCAAGGGGTGCCAGTTTGATCCCTGGCACGGAAGACCTCATATGCCACTCAGCGACTGGACCAGTGTTTCCAATTGTGAGCCAGCATTCTGGAGCCCACGGGCCCAGAGCCAGTGCTCTGCAATGAGAGAGGCCACTGCAATGGGAGGCCCACACACACAGGCCCTAGAATTAAGATGGATTAAAATAAAATAAATGAAGGACTGATAAAAGAGGCCAAAAATAAAAAAATAAAAAAAAAAGAAAAAACCAGAGACATTGCTTTGCTAGCAAAGGTCTGTATACTTGAAGTAATGGTTTTTTCAATAGTTATGTAAAGATGTGAGGGATGACCAAAAAAGAAGGCTGAGCACCAAAGAACTGATGCTTTCGAATTCTGCTGTTGGAGAAGATTCATTAGAAAAGTGTGATGGACTGACCTATTGGAAAAGTCCCTAATGCTGGAAAGTTTTGAAGACAAAAGTAGAATGGAGTGGCAGAGAATGAGATGTTTATATAGCATCACTGACCCAATGGAGAAGAATTTGAGCAAATTCTAGGAGGTAGAGGAACCTGGATCATTGCAGTCCATGAGGTTGCACAGAGTCAGCACTTTGCATCAGGTGACCAACATACTGGAGCTTCAGCTTCAGAGACAGTCCTTCCAATGAATACTCAGAGTTGATTTCCTTTAGGATTACTGATTTGATCACCTTGCAGTCCAAGGCACTCTCAAGAGTTTCTCCGCACCACAATTTGAAAGTGAAAATTAACACAACAGTGTAGATCAACTATACTTCAATAAAAAATTAGAAGTGAAAAAAAATTAATGATTTAACTTTTTACTGTTTCATAGAAATTTCAGCTCTATGTCAAAAATGTGTCACTCTCAAGAGGGTGAAAGAAGACAGTGAAAAGCTGGCCCAAAGCTCAACATTTATAAAACTAAGATCATGGCATCTGTTCCCATCACTTTATGGCAAATAGAAAGGGAAAAAATAGAAACAGTGATAGATTTTATTTTATTAAGTGAGGCCATGAAATTAAAATATGGTTGTTCCTCAGAAGGAAAGCTATGGCAAACAGAGAGCATTTCAAAAGCAGAGACAGGGGCTTCCCTGGTAGTCCAGTGGGTAAAGAGTCTGCCTTGCAGAGCAAGGGGTGCCAGTTTGATCCCTGGCACGGAAGACCTCATATGCCACTCAGCGACTGGACCAGTGTTTCCAATTGTGAGCCAGCATTCTGGAGCCCACGGGCCCAGAGCCAGTGCTCTGCAATGAGAGAGGCCACTGCAATGGGAGGCCCACACACACAGGCCCTAGAATTAAGATGGATTAAAATAAAATAAATGAAGGACTGATAAAAGAGGCCAAAAATAAAAAAATTAAAAAAAAAGAAAAAACCAGAGACATTGCTTTGCTAGCAAAGGTCTGTATACTTGAAGTAATGGTTTTTTCAATAGTTATGTAAAGATGTGAGGGATGACCAAAAAAGAAGGCTGAGCACCAAAGAACTGATGCTTTCGAATTCTGCTGTTGGAGAAGATTCATTAGAAAAGTGTGATGGACTGACCTATTGGAAAAGTCCCTAATGCTGGAAAGTTTTGAAGACAAAAGTAGAATGGAGTGGCAGAGAATGAGATGTTTATATAGCATCACTGACCCAATGGAGAAGAATTTGAGCAAATTCTAGGAGGTAGAGGAACCTGGATCATTGCAGTCCATGAGGTTGCACAGAGTCAGCACTTTGCATCAGGTGACCAACATACTGGAGCTTCAGCTTCAGAGACAGTCCTTCCAATGAATACTCAGAGTTGATTTCCTTTAGGATTACTGATTTGATCACCTTGCAGTCCAAGGCACTCTCAAGAGTTTCTCCGCACCACAATTTGAAAGTGAAAATTAACACAACAGTGTAGATCAACTATACTTCAATAAAAAATTAGAAGTGAAAAAAAATTAATGATTTAACTTTTTACTGTTTCATAGAAATTTCAGCTCTATGTCAAAAATTGCTGTCTTATGTACAAGTTACTCTACCTGACTATGTATTTAAAAATCTTAAGACTTATAGGATGTGGGCTTCCTTGAATCCCTATACTTTTCACTGAACATATTTTAGAATATTTTTTTCTTCTGAATCTCATGTATCTTTCCTAATGGTATATGAACCATATCAACAGTCAGAGTAAACCTATAACATGGACAGAAAATAAAATATCAATTGATAAGAGTGAATATACTCAGCTTTTAAGGCACTTGGGAACTGTATTAGTTTACTATAACAAATTACCACAAATTGGTGGTTTACAACAGCAGAAAAAATTAAATTGAAATCATATTATAAAATACTTATTTTGATGGTTTAATATAAATATATATATATATATATGAAATATTTTGCTATTTAATTCTTACCATCCAAACCAATGTATTACTTTCACAGCTCTCCCCTATACATACGTATAGTATATTATATATAATATAGATTTACTATAATGGCTAGAATCAACATGCATATATCATAATTACATACTACATATATTGTACACACACCTGGAAACACACATACATGCCTATGTAAACACATGATATGCTGATAACCACATAGAAAGTATAAAGAGAAACTGCTTCCTTTTCCCAATATTAGTACTCTTTATTTCCTTCTGTTTCTATTATATTTTCACTTGAAAACACCAATTAGTAAAGGGCATTTTTAGTTTTCAGATGGCAGGAAAGAGTAACCACTCTCCTTCAGTTCAGTTGCTCAGTCATGTCCTACTCTTTGCCACTCCATGGACTGCAGCATGGCAGGCTTCCCTGTCTGTCACCATCTCCCAGAGATTGCTCAAACTCATGTCCATTGACTCAGTGATGCCATCCAACCATCTCATCCTCTGTCATCCTCATCTCCTTGTGTATTCTATTTTTTTCCAGCATTAGGGTCTTTTCTAGTGAGTCACCTCCTCACATTGGGGAGCCAAAGTTTTGGAGCTTCACCTTCAGCATCAGTCCTTCCAATGTATATTCAGGTTTGATTTCCTGATTGACTGATTATATCTCCTTGCAGTTCAAGTGACTCTCAAGAGTCTTCTCAAACAACAGAGTTCAAAGGCATCAATTCTTTAGTACTAAGCCTTCTTTATGGGCCAATTCTTATATCCATACATGACTATTGGGAAATCCATAGTTTTGACTATACGGAATTTTGTTGGTAAAGTGATGTCTCTGGTTTTGAATAGCAGTCTAGTTTTGTCACAGCTTTTCTTCCAAGGTACAAGCACCTTTTAATTTCATGGTTACAATCACCTTCTGTATTAATTGTGGAGACCAAGAAAATAAAGTCTGCCACTGTTTCCATTGTTTGTACATCTATTTGTCATGAAGTGATGGGGCTGGATGCCATGATCTTAGTTTTTTCAATGTTGAGTTCTAAACCAGATTTTACACTCTCCTGTTTCACTTTCATCATCACCTCTATCTTTAGACTCACTTAGAACAAAGTAGAATTTTTTTAAAGTATAAATAGTAAAGTTGAATACATATTTATAGTCTATCTCCAATTTGAATATAGAAGGACTTACCTTGCTAAGACTCTACACTCCAACTACAGAAGGCATGAGTTCTGCTTGGGGAAGAAAGATCCTGCATGCCCTGTGGCATGGCTAAATAAATGAAGGCATTAAAACATAATTAAAGGAAAGGAAGGAAGAAAAGAGTGTCAGTGAATGGGGACACTATCAAAGCACCTTGTGAAAAAGTGTTAGTCTCAGTCTTGTACAGCACTTTGCAAGCCCTTGAGCCTGCCAGACTCTTCTTCCAAATGGGTATCTCCAGGCAAGAATATTGGAGAAGGTAGCCATTCCCCTCTCCAGGGGATCTTCCCAAACCAGCAATCAACCTTTTTCTTGTTTCTATTATATTTTCACTTGAAAACACCAATTAGTAAAGGGCATTTTTAGTTTTCAGATGGCAGGAAAGAGTAACCACTCTCCTTCAGTTCAGTTGCTCAGTCATGTCCTACTCTTTGCCACTCCATGGACTGCAGCATGGCAGGCTTCCCTGTCTGTCACCATCTCCCAGAGATTGCTCAAACTCATGTCCATTGACTCAGTGATGCCATCCAACCATCTCATCCTCTGTCATCCTCATCTCCTTGTGTATTCTATTTTTTTCCAGCATTAGGGTCTTTTCTAATGAGTCACCTCCTCACATTGGGGAGCCAAAGTTTTGGAGCTTCACCTTCAGCATCAGTCCTTCCAATGTATATTCAGGTTTGATTTCCTGATTGACTGATTATATCTCCTTGCAGTTCAAGTGACTCTCAAGAGTCTTCTCAAACAACAGAGTTCAAAGGCATCAATTCTTTAGTACTAAGCCTTCTTTATGGGCCAATTCTTATATCCATACATGACTATTGGGAAATCCATAGTTTTGACTATACGGAATTTTGTTGGTAAAGTGATGTCTCTGGTTTTGAATAGCAGTCTAGTTTTGTCACAGCTTTTCTTCCAAGGTACAAGCACCTTTTAATTTCATGGTTACAATCACCTTCTGTATTAATTGTGGAGACCAAGAAAATAAAGTCTGCCACTGTTTCCATTGTTTGTACATCTATTTGTCATGAAGTGATGGGGCTGGATGCCATGATCTTAGTTTTTTCAATGTTGAGTTCTAAACCAGATTTTACACTCTCCTGTTTCACTTTCATCATCACCTCTATCTTTAGACTCACTTAGAACAAAGTAGAATTTTTTTAAAGTATAAATAGTAAAGTTGAATACATATTTATAGTCTATCTCCAATTTGAATATAGAAGGACTTACCTTGCTAAGACTCTACACTCCAACTACAGAAGGCATGAGTTCTGCTTGGGGAAGAAAGATCCTGCATGCCCTGTGGCATGGCTAAATAAATGAAGGCATTAAAACATAATTAAAGGAAAGGAAGGAAGAAAAGAGTGTCAGTGAATGGGGACACTATCAAAGCACCTTGTGAAAAAGTGTTAGTCTCAGTCTTGTACAGCACTTTGCAAGCCCTTGAGCCTGCCAGACTCTTCTTCCAAATGGGTATCTCCAGGCAAGAATATTGGAGAAGGTAGCCATTCCCCTCTCCAGGGGATCTTCCCAAACCAGCAATCAAACCTGAGTCTCCTGTATTGTAGGTAGATTCTTTACCATTTGAACCACTGTAATTGGAATCTGTGAAAGAGGGATGGAAAGTCAGAAGAACTATTTTAAAAAACAATAGTGAAAACAATTCCAAATTAGATGAACACAGATTCAAGAAACTCATCAAAATTACTCCAAGAACAATGAAGAAAACTGCATCAAGACACATGCAAATCAAATTGCTCTAAAACTCTGATGAAAATCCTTAAAAGCAGCTACAGTATAATGATATAGAGATGGGAACAAAAATAAGAATGACAGCAGAATTCTCCAAAGCAACAAGTGTAATAAGGAAGAGAGGCCAAATGTTGAAAGGTAAACTACATCAATCCAGAATTCTATACTCAGTGAAAGTATCTTTCAACAGCAAAGGCAAGGGGAAGACTTAGGAACTAGAAGGGGAAAAGAATATATTTCCAGCAGATGCTCTCAAAAAAGAATGTTAAAGGAAATCCTCCATGCAGACAAAAAACATAGCAGGTAGAAATATGGATCAAAACAAAGAAAGAACAATAAAGTATCATGGAAACATATACACCATAAAAGCAGCAAGCAGAATGAAAAAGTATCTACCAGAGATGACATTTCAACACATTCTTTATTGAAGGAATGTTAACAGATAAATACAATCAAGGAGCATTGTGGGAGAAACACTGATTTAGAACATATTCAAAGAGAAGCGAGCTGTGGCTTTAAGAATCCCTATGTATTTGGCAGGACATAAGAGAACCCAGGTGTCTAAAAATACTGGTTAATTTTAGGACTGAGAAAGATATTTAGACTGAAAAAGAAAAGTCACACCTAGACAAGCTCTGTGTATGAAACAGGATATTCTTCTTTCACTTCACAGAAGTGGTAAGTCACAGAAAAGCCGTAAATCACCAACATAATTAAAGAGTGCGTTAATTTTACTCACAGATAAAAGTGTGCAAGTAGACCTTTTAGAAAGGTCCAACATGTTATTAAAGGTTTTGAACCCTATCGTTCCTTTAGCATACTTATCATTCGACTTATTTTTCCCTGGTGGCCTCATGGTGGCAATGCAGCTCCGGGAACAACATTCATAGTTCAGGCAGAAAGAATGAGGGAAAAGGTGACTGCTTTATTTTAATCATGGCAAGAAAACAATTTTGTAGAGACTTCTTTCTACATCGTATTGCAAGAATGAATATGTGGCCATTTCTATCTGGAAGTGAGGCTTAGAAGTCAAATATTTCAACTTCTGAGAATCCATACAAGAGCCCACATCATATAAGGTAACCCTCTGACAAAGAAGCCAAAAATATAAGGCTAGAGAAGAAACTGATTTTTCAAACGGAATAGAGGGTTCATTTATAAAACTACTTATAATATTCTAATAGACATCCCACAATCTTGCAATAAGCTACAAAATGTACCAAAAATTCTATTTTGCAAAATAATGATTATTACAATAAACTATGTGAGAGGTTTTTTTTTAAGCATGTAAGATCACCATTTTCAGTAAGAAGAAGTCTGTGGGAAATCATCATTTTCTGTATGAAGCAATCTGTAAAGACAAAGAGTAAAATTATGAATGTTTTTTACTCTAATAGATCCAGATCTTTGCTATTCAGGGAAAAGGTAAACTAACTCTCCCCCATCCCTCTGTCACACACACACACACACAAATACAGACACAGATACACACACACACACACACACACACACACACACAGTCATTCAGTGCCACAAAATAGTTTTTACTAACAAAGAGGGAACATTCTCACTAGTACAGATCTGTCTTCATTACCCACATGAAAGAGCTGCCAATTACTAGTCTAATACAAACAATTTTATTTAAAAAGTATTAATAAACTGAATGGAACTGGCATTGTTATTGATCAGTTGTTTAGTCGTGTCCCACTCTTTCTGACCCCATGTAATGCAGCACGCTAGGTTTCCCTGTCCTTCATTGTCTCCCTGAGTTTACTCAAACTCATGTTCATTGAGTTGACAATGGCATCCATCCATCTCATCCTTTGACACCCCACCCTTTGCACTCAATCTTTTTATTTATTTATTTATTTATCTTTTGGGAGGTGGGGTGGGGAGGGGGACGGGTGGGCCACTTCTATTGTTCTATTGGTCTTTCATTTCTCTATTTTCATCCGTCTTTGCTCTTTGGCTCCTGTGGGCCTCCCATCGCGGTGGCCTCTGTCGTCGCAGAGCGCCAGCTCTGGGCGCATGCGCTGCAGAGCTCCGGTTCGGTAATTGGACACATCGGTCCAGCCTCTCCGCGGCACGTGGGATCTTCCCAGGTCAGGGATCGAACCGGTGCCCCTTGCACTGCAAGGCGGTGTCCTTACCCACTGGACCACCAAGGGAAGCCCCCTTGCCCTCAATCTTGCCCAATATCAGAGTCTTTTCCAATGAGTCATATCTTCCTATCAGGTGGCCAAAGTACTGGATCTTCAGCGTCAGCAATATTCCTTCAGTGAATATTCAGGGTTGATTTCCTTTAAGATTGACTGATTTGATCTCCTTTCAGTCCAAGGAACTCTCAAGAGTCTTCAATACCACAGTTTGAAGGCATCCATTCTTTGGTACACAGCTTTCTTTATGGTCCAACTCTCACATCCATAAATGACTACTGGAAAAACCACACTTTGACTATATGGACCTCTGTAGGCAAAGTGATGTCTTTGCTTCTGAATATGTTGTCTAGGTTTGTCATAGCTTTTCTTCCAAAGAGGAAGCATCATTTAATTTTATGACTACAGTAACCATCTGCAGTGAGTTTGGAGCCCAAGAAAAATGAAATCTGTCTGTTTTAACTTTTTTGCCTTCTATTTTCCATAAAGGGATGGGACCAGTTGGCATGATCTTTGTTTTTTGAATGTTGAGTTTTGAACTAGAAGTTTTACTCTCCTCTTTCATCTTCATCAAGAGGTTCTTTAATTCCTCTTCACTTTTTCCCATTGAAGTCTCCATATCTGAGATTGTTGATATTTCTCCCAGAAGTATTTATTTTTCCTCCTGGCAATCTTGATTCCAGCTTGTGAATCATACAGTCCAATATTTTGCATGATGTACTCTGCATATAAGTTAAACCAGTCATTTTTCCATGTCCAGTTCTAACTGTTACTTCTTGTCCTGCATACAGGTTTATCAGCAGGCAGATAATATTGTCTGGTAGTCCCATCTAGTTAAGAATATTCCACAGTTTGTTGTGGCCCACAAAGATAGAGGCTTTAGTGTAGTCAATGAAGCAGAAGTAGATATTTTTTGAAATTCCTTGGCTTTATATACCTTACTGCTATGTTCCTACAAAGTGTTCTTCACCAACAATTTGATTGCATTGATTCTTTACTTGATTCTCAAGTAAATGATAGTGCATGACCAAAAGGAAAAGGTAAATAATGAAACAAATTGATGGTGAAGAACATTCTGCAAAAATACAGCAGTAAGGCAATTAACTCAAGAAACAAAATGTGCTTCTTTAAAATTGAGCAATTTGACCCCTTGCCCTCAATCTTGCCCAATATCAGAGTCTTTTCCAATGAGTCATATCTTCCTATCAGGTGGCCAAAGTACTGGATCTTCAGCGTCAGCAATATTCCTTCAGTGAATATTCAGGGTTGATTTCCTTTAAGATTGACTGATTTGATCTCCTTTCAGTCCAAGGAACTCTCAAGAGTCTTCAATACCACAGTTTGAAGGCATCCATTCTTTGGTACACAGCTTTCTTTATGGTCCAACTCTCACATCCATAAATGACTACTGGAAAAACCACACTTTGACTATATGGACCTCTGTAGGCAAAGTGATGTCTTTGCTTCTGAATATGTTGTCTAGGTTTGTCATAGCTTTTCTTCCAAAGAGGAAGCATCATTTAATTTTATGACTACAGTAACCATCTGCAGTGAGTTTGGAGCCCAAGAAAAATGAAATCTGTCTGTTTTAACTTTTTTGCCTTCTATTTTCCATAAAGGGATGGGACCAGTTGGCATGATCTTTGTTTTTTGAATGTTGAGTTTTGAACTAGAAGTTTTACTCTCCTCTTTCATCTTCATCAAGAGGTTCTTTAATTCCTCTTCACTTTTTCCCATTGAAGTCTCCATATCTGAGATTGTTGATATTTCTCCCAGAAGTATTTATTTTTCCTCCTGGCAATCTTGATTCCAGCTTGTGAATCATACAGTCCAATATTTTGCATGATGTACTCTGCATATAAGTTAAACCAGTCATTTTTCCATGTCCAGTTCTAACTGTTACTTCTTGTCCTGCATACAGGTTTATCAGCAGGCAGATAATATTGTCTGGTAGTCCCATCTAGTTAAGAATATTCCACAGTTTGTTGTGGCCCACAAAGATAGAGGCTTTAGTGTAGTCAATGAAGCAGAAGTAGATATTTTTTGAAATTCCTTGGCTTTATATACCTTACTGCTATGTTCCTACAAAGTGTTCTTCACCAACAATTTGATTGCATTGATTCTTTACTTGATTCTCAAGTAAATGATAGTGCATGACCAAAAGGAAAAGGTAAATAATGAAACAAATTGATGGTGAAGAACATTCTGCAAAAATACAGCAGTAAGGCAATTAACTCAAGAAACAAAATGTGCTTCTTTAAAATTGAGCAATTTGACTATAGAATCCAAGGTTGGGATATAAAAATTCAGGGAAGATATAGTGGGTGAATGTCATTTTTATTATTTGGTTGCTAAGTTGTGTCTACTCTTTTGTGACCACATGGGTGTAACCCATCAGACTCATCTGTCCATAGAATTTTCCAGGCAAGAATGCTGGTGTAGATTGCCATTTCCTTCTCCAGGGAATCTTCCTAATACAGGGATCAAACTTGCATGCCGTGCATTGGCAGGCAGACTCTTTACCACTGAGCCATCAGGGAAGCCCATGATGAGTAAATAGATGAGACAAAATATTAGCTGGTAGAACTCAGAAAAATTATAGAGATAAAAAATCAGCAGAGAAAAGTAAAACTTTCTATAGATAGTGAAAAAATGTATAATGGAATGGATGTTGGAAAGGAAAGAAAAATAAAATCTAAAATGACTTATGAAAATAATGTGGAGAGAAATAACTATAGAGAACAAATAAAGAAGAATAAACTTGTAGTGAAAAATAGAGTGAAAGCATTGAAAAAATTTTTTCAAACAAACTTTCAAAGGGTTAACCAATATGCTGAAAGAGTTCATATTGTATTGTAAAGTACACAGCTCATTCAGCAGTGAGACAAGTCCTACAGAATATCCTGGGCTTCAGAGACGATCAAAACATGCCTTGATTTCTCCAACTCCATTCTTCTTTCTCAAGACTACTTTGAATATCCAGAGTCCTTTGTGCTTCCATATGAATTGTGGTACTTTTTGTTCTAGTTCTGTGAAAAATGCCATTGGTAATTTGATAGGGATTGCATTGAATCTGTAGATTACAGTTGGTAGTGTAGTCATTTTTATGCTACTGATTCTTCCAATCCAGGAACACGGACTATCTCTCCATCTGTGTATGTCTTCTTTGATTACTTTCATCAGTGTCTTATAATTTTCACTGTAAAATTCTTTTGTCTCCTTTGGTAGGTTTATTCCTAGATATTTTATTCTCTTGATTGCAGTGGTGAAGGAGATTTAAAAAAAAAAAAAACCTTTATTTTGCTTTTAACTTTTACATAGTTTTGTTGTTTACAGACATGTATGTTCCCAGATTAGTCATATGTATATCTCCCCATGTCCACCCCTCCCAACCATCACACAGCACCCCTGAAGGATTCCCTTTTCTCACAGAGCAATGACCAGAGCTATCTTCTTCACTTATGATAGTACAGGCCCCATGCTACTTCCTTTATGCCTCCCACCCTCTGTTCCTTCCCCACAATGTCCATATGTCCACTGTCCATGTCTGTCTTTCCGTCGCTTCACTGCGTGTGCCATCATCACCATCCTACTAGATTCCATATATATGTGTTAATATACTGTATTTGTCCTTCTTTTTCTGACTGACTTCACTTTTGATGATACGTTCTAGATCCAGCCACCTCTTTAGGGCTGATTCTTCTGCATTTCTCTTTACAGCTGTGTAGCACTCCATTGTGTATATGTACCAGCACTTTTGGATCCATTCATTCGTTGATGGGCATCTAGGTTGCTTCCATGTTCTAACTATTGTATAGAGAGCTGCAATGAACATTGGGGTACAGGTGCTTCTTTCAGATTTGATTTCATCAGGGCATAAGCCTAAGAGTGGGATTGCTGGGCCGTATGGTGCTTCTATTTTTAGTTTTTAAAGAAATTTCCAGACTGTCTTCCATAGAGGCTGTATCAATTGACACTCTCACCAGCAATGCAGGAGTGTTTTCTTTTCTCCACATCTTTTCCAGCATTTATTATCTGTCTATTTGTGGATGATGGCCATTCTGATGGGTATGAGGTGATATTTCATTGTGGTTTTGATTTGCATTTCTCTAATTATAAGTGAAGTTGAGCATCGTTTCATGTGCTTTTGGGCCATCTGTATGTCATCGTTGGAGAGGTGTCTGTTTAGGTCCTTTTCCCATTTTTTGATTGGGCTGTTCGTTTTTCCAGTGCTGAGTTGTCTGAGTTGCCTGTAGATTTTGGAGATTAATTCTTTGTCTGTTGTTTCATTTGCTATGATTTTCTCTCATTCTGTGGGCTGTCTGTTCAGCTTTTTTGTAATTTCTTTTGCTATACAAAAGCTTTTAAGTTTCATGAGTTCCCACGTGCTCATTTGTCTTTTCAGTTCCGCTATTCTAGTAGGTGGGTCAGAGAAGATCTTTCTTTGATTGATGTCCTTAAGGGTTTTGCCTATATTCTCCTCTAAGAGTTTTAGTGTTTCTGGCCTTACATTTAGGTCTTTAATCCATTTTGAGTTGATCTTAGTGTATGGTGTCAGGGAATGTTCCAACTTCATTTTTTTTGCATGTAGCTGTCCAATTTTCCAGGCACCATTTGTTGAAGAGACTGTCTTTGTCCCATTTTAGATTTTCACCTCCTTTGTCAAAAATAAGGTCCCCGTAGGTGCGTGGGTTTATCTCTGGGTTCTCGATCTCGTTCCATTGGTCGATATTTCTGTTTTTGTGCCAGTACCATACTGTCTTGAGGACTGTTGCTTTGTAGTAGAGTCTGAAATAGGGGAGGCTGATCCCTCCAGCTCCATTCTTCTTCCTCAGGATGGGCATCTAGGTTGCTTCCATGTTCTAACTATTGTATAGAGAGCTGCAATGAACATTGGGGTACAGGTGCTTCTTTCAGATTTGATTTCATCAGGGCATAAGCCTAAGAGTGGGATTGCTGGGCCGTATGGTGCTTCTATTTTTAGTTTTTAAAGAAATTTCCAGACTGTCTTCCATAGAGGCTGTATCAATTGACACTCTCACCAGCAATGCAGGAGTGTTTTCTTTTCTCCACATCTTTTCCAGCATTTATTATCTGTCTATTTGTGGATGATGGCCATTCTGATGGGTATGAGGTGATATTTCATTGTGGTTTTGATTTGCATTTCTCTAATTATAAGTGAAGTTGAGCATCGTTTCATGTGCTTTTGGGCCATCTGTATGTCATCGTTGGAGAGGTGTCTGTTTAGGTCCTTTTCCCATTTTTTGATTGGGCTGTTCGTTTTTCCAGTGCTGAGTTGTCTGAGTTGCCTGTAGATTTTGGAGATTAATTCTTTGTCTGTTGTTTCATTTGCTATGATTTTCTCTCATTCTGTGGGCTGTCTGTTCAGCTTTTTTGTAATTTCTTTTGCTATACAAAAGCTTTTAAGTTTCATGAGTTCCCACGTGCTCATTTGTCTTTTCAGTTCCGCTATTCTAGTAGGTGGGTCAGAGAAGATCTTTCTTTGATTGATGTCCTTAAGGGTTTTGCCTATATTCTCCTCTAAGAGTTTTAGTGTTTCTGGCCTTACATTTAGGTCTTTAATCCATTTTGAGTTGATCTTAGTGTATGGTGTCAGGGAATGTTCCAACTTCATTTTTTTTGCATGTAGCTGTCCAATTTTCCAGGCACCATTTGTTGAAGAGACTGTCTTTGTCCCATTTTAGATTTTCACCTCCTTTGTCAAAAATAAGGTCCCCGTAGGTGCGTGGGTTTATCTCTGGGTTCTCGATCTCGTTCCATTGGTCGATATTTCTGTTTTTGTGCCAGTACCATACTGTCTTGAGGACTGTTGCTTTGTAGTAGAGTCTGAAATAGGGGAGGCTGATCCCTCCAGCTCCATTCTTCTTCCTCAGGATTGCTTTGGCTATTCGAGGTCTTTTGTGTTTCCATATGAACTGTGTGATTCTTTGGGCTAGTTCTGTGAAGAATGTCATTAGTAGTTTGATAGCGATTGCATTGAATCTATAGATGACATTTGGTAGCATGGTCATTTTCACAATATTGATTCTTTCGACACAGGAACATGGAATATCTCTCCATCTGTTTAAGTCTTCTTTAATGTCTCTCATGAGTGTCTTGTAATTTTCTGTGTACAGTTCTTTTGTTTCTTTGGGTAGGTTTATTCCTAGATATTTGATTCTTTTGGTTGCAATGGTGAAGGGGATTGCCTCTTTGATTTTGTTTTCTGATTTTTCATTGTTTGTATATAGGAATGCCTGTGATTTCTGTATATTGATTTTGTATCCTGCAACTTTGCTGAATTCGCTGATTAACTCTAGTAGTTTTGTAATAGTGTCTTTGGGATTTTCTATGTATAATATCATGTCATCTGCAAATAGAGAGAGTTTGACTTCTTCCTTTCCAATCTGGATTCTTTGATTTCTTTCTCTTCTCTTATTGCTGTTGCTAGAACTTCCAGGACTATGTTGAATAAGAGTGGTGAAAGTGGACACCCTTGTCTTGTTCCTGATCTTAGAGGGAATGCTTTCAGTTTTTCACCATTGAGGATAATGTTCGCTGTGATTTTCTCATAGATGGCTTTCACTATGTTAAGATAAGTTCCTTCTATGCCCATTTTTTGAAGAGTTTTTATCATAAATGGATGCTGTACTTTGTCAAAGGCTTTTCCTGCATCTATTGAGATGATCATGTGATTTTTGTCACTCAATTTGTTGATATAGTGTATCACATTGATTGATTTCCAGATATTGAAGAATCCTTGCATGTCTGGGATGAACCCAACTTGATCGTGATGTATGAGTTTTTTGATGTGTTGTTGAATTCTGCTTGCTAGGATTTTGTTGAGGATTTTGGCGTCTAGATTCGTCAGTGAAATTGGCCTATAATTTTCTTTTGTTGTGCTGTCTTTGCCTGGCTTTGGTATCAGGGTGATGGTGGCCTCATAGAATGTGTTTGGAAGTGTTCCTTCCTGTGCAATTTTTTGGAAGAGTTTTAGAAGGACAGGCATTAGCTCTTCTGTAAATGTTTGGTAGAATTCGCCTGTGAAGCCATCTGGCCCTGGACTTTTATTTTTGGGTAGATCTTTGATCACAAAGTCAATTTCTGAGCTTGTGATGGGATAGCTCACATTTTCTATTTCTTCTTGGTTGAGTCTTGGGATATTAATCCTCTCCCAGAAACTGTCCATTTCTTCCAGGTTGTCCAGTTTGTTGCCATAGAGCTTGCTTTAAAATGATCTCTCATGATTTTTGTCTTGTTTAATTTTCTGTGTACAGTTCTTTTGTTTCTTTGGGTAGGTTTATTCCTAGATATTTGATTCTTTTGGTTGCAATGGTGAAGGGGATTGCCTCTTTGATTTTGTTTTCTGATTTTTCATTGTTTGTATATAGGAATGCCTGTGATTTCTGTATATTGATTTTGTATCCTGCAACTTTGCTGAATTCGCTGATTAACTCTAGTAGTTTTGTAATAGTGTCTTTGGGATTTTCTATGTATAATATCATGTCATCTGCAAATAGAGAGAGTTTGACTTCTTCCTTTCCAATCTGGATTCTTTGATTTCTTTCTCTTCTCTTATTGCTGTTGCTAGAACTTCCAGGACTATGTTGAATAAGAGTGGTGAAAGTGGACACCCTTGTCTTGTTCCTGATCTTAGAGGGAATGCTTTCAGTTTTTCACCATTGAGGATAATGTTCGCTGTGATTTTCTCATAGATGGCTTTCACTATGTTAAGATAAGTTCCTTCTATGCCCATTTTTTGAAGAGTTTTTATCATAAATGGATGCTGTACTTTGTCAAAGGCTTTTCCTGCATCTATTGAGATGATCATGTGATTTTTGTCACTCAATTTGTTGATATAGTGTATCACATTGATTGATTTCCAGATATTGAAGAATCCTTGCATGTCTGGGATGAACCCAACTTGATCGTGATGTATGAGTTTTTTGATGTGTTGTTGAATTCTGCTTGCTAGGATTTTGTTGAGGATTTTGGCGTCTAGATTCGTCAGTGAAATTGGCCTATAATTTTCTTTTGTTGTGCTGTCTTTGCCTGGCTTTGGTATCAGGGTGATGGTGGCCTCATAGAATGTGTTTGGAAGTGTTCCTTCCTGTGCAATTTTTTGGAAGAGTTTTAGAAGGACAGGCATTAGCTCTTCTGTAAATGTTTGGTAGAATTCGCCTGTGAAGCCATCTGGCCCTGGACTTTTATTTTTGGGTAGATCTTTGATCACAAAGTCAATTTCTGAGCTTGTGATGGGATAGCTCACATTTTCTATTTCTTCTTGGTTGAGTCTTGGGATATTAATCCTCTCCCAGAAACTGTCCATTTCTTCCAGGTTGTCCAGTTTGTTGCCATAGAGTTGTTCATAATAGTCTCTTAGAATCCTTTGTATTTCTGCATTATCTGTTGGAATCTCTTTTTTCGTTTTTGATTTTGGTGATCTGGTTCTTCTCTCTCTTTTTCTTGATGAGTCTGGCCAGTGGTGTGTCGATTTTATTTACCTTTCCGAAGAAGCAACATTTTGTTTTATTTATCTTTACTATTGCTGCTTTCATTTCTTTATCATTTGTTTCTGCTTTGATCTTTATGATTTTCCTTCTTCTGCTGGCTTTGGAGTGCTTTTGCTCTTCTTTCTCCAGTTGTGTTAAGTGGAGGGTTAGGTCGTCTGTTTGAAATTTTCCTAGTTTCTTAAGGTAGGATTGAATTGCTATAAACTTCCCTCTTAGGACTGCTTTTGCAGTATCCCGTAAGTTTTGCACTGTCGTGTGTTCATTGTCGTTTTCTTCTAGGAATTGTTTTATTTCTCCTTTGATTTCTACAGTAATCAGTTGGTTTTTTAGGTATGTGTTGTTTAATCTCCATGTGTTTGTGTTTTTAGCGGTTTTTTTTCCTGTAGTTGATCTCTAGTCTCATTGCATTGTGCGCCAAGAAGATGATATAATTTCAGTTTCCTTGAATTGACTGAGGCTTGATTTGTGGCCCAAGATGTGGTCTATCCTAGAGAATGTTCCGTGAGAACTTGATAAGAAAGTGTATTCCTCTGCTTTTGGATGGAAAGTTCTAAAGATATCAATGAGGTCCATTTCTTCTAGTGTGGCATTTAAGGCTTGTGTTTCTTTATTAATTTTCCATTTGGATGATCTCTCCATTGGTGTGAGAGGATGTTAAAGTCTCCTACTGTGATAGTGTTACTGTCGATGTCTTCTTTTATGTCTGTAAGTGTTTGTCTTATGTATAGGGGTGCTCCTGTGTTGGGTGCATAGATATTTATGATTGTTATGTCTTCCTCCTGGATCGATCCCTTGATCATCATGTCATGTCCTGCCTTGTCTCTTCTAATTTTCTTTATTTTGAGGTCTATTTTTTCTAATATGAGGATTGCTACTCCAGCTTTCTTTTGATTTCCATTTGCATGGAATATCATTTTCCAGCCTCTCACTTTCAGTCTATGAGTGTCTCTAGGTCTGAAATGAGTTTCCTGGAGGCAGCATATGTATGGGCTGTGTTTTTGGATCCATTCAGCCACTCTGTGTCTTTTGGTTGGGGCATTTAGTTCATTTACATTCAAAGAAATTATTGATACAAATGATCCTATTGTCATCTTCTTAGATGTTATGATGGGTTTGTTTCGTGGATCTTCTCCTTCTTTTATACTTGTTGTCTATATAAGTCCCTTTAACACTTGTTGTATGGCTGGTTTGGTGCGACTAAATTCTTTTAATTTTTTCTTATCTGTAAAGCTTTTGATTTCTCCATCCATTTTGAAGGAGATCCTTGCAGGGTAGAGGATTCTTGGTTGCAGATTATTCTCTTTTAGCCGTTTAAATGTGTCCTGCCATTCCCTTCTGGCCTGCAGAGTTTCTGTTGAAAGATCAGCTGTTAAACGGATGGGCTTTCCCTTGTATGTCACTAGTTGCTTTTCCCTTGCTGCTTTGAGAATTCTGTCCTTGTGTTTAATTTGTGTTAGCTTCATTAATATGTGTCTTGGCGTGTTTCTTCTTGGATTGATTCTGTATGGTACTCTTTGTGCTTCTTGGACTTGATTGACTATTTCTTTCCCCATGGTGGGGAAATTTTCAACTAGAATCTCTTCAAAAATTTTCTCATAGCCTTTCTTTTAGAGAATGTTCCGTGAGAACTTGATAAGAAAGTGTATTCCTCTGCTTTTGGATGGAAAGTTCTAAAGATATCAATGAGGTCCATTTCTTCTAGTGTGGCATTTAAGGCTTGTGTTTCTTTATTAATTTTCCATTTGGATGATCTCTCCATTGGTGTGAGAGGATGTTAAAGTCTCCTACTGTGATAGTGTTACTGTCGATGTCTTCTTTTATGTCTGTAAGTGTTTGTCTTATGTATAGGGGTGCTCCTGTGTTGGGTGCATAGATATTTATGATTGTTATGTCTTCCTCCTGGATCGATCCCTTGATCATCATGTCATGTCCTGCCTTGTCTCTTCTAATTTTCTTTATTTTGAGGTCTATTTTTTCTAATATGAGGATTGCTACTCCAGCTTTCTTTTGATTTCCATTTGCATGGAATATCATTTTCCAGCCTCTCACTTTCAGTCTATGAGTGTCTCTAGGTCTGAAATGAGTTTCCTGGAGGCAGCATATGTATGGGCTGTGTTTTTGGATCCATTCAGCCACTCTGTGTCTTTTGGTTGGGGCATTTAGTTCATTTACATTCAAAGAAATTATTGATACAAATGATCCTATTGTCATCTTCTTAGATGTTATGATGGGTTTGTTTCGTGGATCTTCTCCTTCTTTTATACTTGTTGTCTATATAAGTCCCTTTAACACTTGTTGTATGGCTGGTTTGGTGCGACTAAATTCTTTTAATTTTTTCTTATCTGTAAAGCTTTTGATTTCTCCATCCATTTTGAAGGAGATCCTTGCAGGGTAGAGGATTCTTGGTTGCAGATTATTCTCTTTTAGCCGTTTAAATGTGTCCTGCCATTCCCTTCTGGCCTGCAGAGTTTCTGTTGAAAGATCAGCTGTTAAACGGATGGGCTTTCCCTTGTATGTCACTAGTTGCTTTTCCCTTGCTGCTTTGAGAATTCTGTCCTTGTGTTTAATTTGTGTTAGCTTCATTAATATGTGTCTTGGCGTGTTTCTTCTTGGATTGATTCTGTATGGTACTCTTTGTGCTTCTTGGACTTGATTGACTATTTCTTTCCCCATGGTGGGGAAATTTTCAACTAGAATCTCTTCAAAAATTTTCTCATAGCCTTTCTTTTTTTCTTCTTCTTCTGGAACCCCTATAATTTGAATATTGGTGTGTTTGATATTATCGCAGAGGTCTATGAGGCTATCCTCTGCTCTTTTCGTTCTTTGAGCTAGATTCTGTTTTTCAGCAGTTACTTCCTCCATTCTATCGTCCAGCTCACTTATCCGGTCTTCTGTCTCAAATACTCTGCTCTTGATTCCTTCTACAGTGTTTTTCCGTTGAGCAATTGAGTTGTTTGTCTCTGTTAGTTTTTTGGTAAGTTCTTGTATTTTTTTATTCAGTGTGTTAGTTGTGTCTTGCAATTTCTCTGAAATTCTGTTTTCAGTGTCTTTGATCATCTTTACTATCATTCTTCTGAAATTGCTTTCAGAAAGTTTGTCCAAGTTCTTTTCATTGATTTGATCTTGTGTGTTTGTAGATTGTTCCTTCACGTATGTGATATTTCTCTGCCGTTTTGTTGTTATTATTAATTTTTTAAAACTGACTCTGTTTGGGATTTCCTTTTCCTTGACTTTGAGTTACGTCTGTTCGTGTTTGCTGTTTGGATGGGGCTTCTTATTCTGGGTGATGCTGGTGGTTGGTTTATGTCAGGACTTGCATACAAGTGATTACCTTTGTTGGCGTTCTCACCTGTATAGTGCTCTCTAGTGTTAGGCGTTCTCTATTATTGTAGAGTTTTGGAGTCAGTGCTCCCTCTGTAAAGCCCCGGGGCTTGTTGCCGTCTTGATGCGGCTTCTCCTTTGTTCTCTGACATGGGGTATCCTCTCTGTGATCAGATCCAACCTCCTCCTGTCGATTTTGCAGGAGAGATGAGTGCACATCCTTCTACGCCGCCAGGAGATTTCTTTCTTGATATCTCTTTCTGATTTTTCGTTGTTAGTATATAGGAATGTGAGTGATTTCTGTGTATTGATCTTGTATCCTGTGACTTTACTAAACTCTCTGATTAGCTCTAATAATTTTCTGATAGTATCTTCAGGGTTTTCTATGTATAGTATCATGTCATCTGCAAACAGTGAGAGTTTTAATTCTTCTTTTCCAGTCGCTCATTGTTAGAGAAATGCAAATCACAACTACAATGTGATATCACCTTACACCAGTCAGAATCGCTGTCATCAAGAGGTTTACAAACAATAAATTCTGGAGAGGGTGTGGAGAACAAGAAACCCTCTTGCACTCTTGGTGGAAATGTAAACTGATATGGCCACTATGGAGACAGTACAAAGATTCTTCAAAAAACTATCAATAGACCCACCATATGACCAAGCAATCCCATTACTAGGCATATGCCCTGAGGAAATCAAAAGTGAAAGAGACACATGTACCCCCTTTGTTCTTTGCAGCACTATTTACTATAGCTAGAACATGGAAGCAATCTAGACATCCATTGACAGAACAATGGATAAAGAAGCTGTGGGACATATATACAATGGAATATTACTCAGCCATAAAAAGAAATGCATTGGAATCAGTTCTAATGAGATGGATGAATCTATTGTACACAGTGAGGTATGTCAGAGAAAAAAAGATAAATATCGTATACTGACACATGTGTATGGAATCTGGAAAGATGGTGCTAATAAGTGAACATGCAGAGTAGCAATGGAGAGGCAGACATGGAGCAGTCTTATGAACACTGGGATGAGGGAGGGGAACATGCTGTAGGACTAGAGGATCTCAAACAGGCTCTGTTGGAGGGGTGGAATGGGGAGGGAGATGTGCGAGAGGTTTGGAGGGGGGCGGTGTATACCTATGGAGAATTCAGGTAGATGTGTGGCAGTAAACACCAAAATTCTGTAAAAACAAATTAATTTAAATTAAAAGAGAAAAATGTCTTGAAGCAGTCAAGGAGAAAGACTGAAGTATCCATAAACAGTACTGGATTCCACTACTGCCCCCTGAAACAGTCTCATTGTGCTTGGCCAAGTGACTTTACTGATTGAATGGCGCCTATGCCATCTCCATTACCTGATACTTGAATAGAACATCTATGCACAAAAAATGATGAAAATTAAGGGTAAGAATTCTCTAATGCAATGTCAGATGCCTCAAAGCAATTTCTAAATCATGTGACATGCTTCATAAAACATTCTAGTTCATTTTTTTTGGTTTATTTTTAAAAAGATAATCTTTATTAAGAATAAAATGTCTTTGTGAAGTAGAAATGTTCAATTAAAACTTGGAATTTAGAAGAGAAAATGTGATCTAAGAAAAATGAAAGGCAGGAGTGAATGATTAAGGCAGGAAATAATGAATAGGAAAACAATAAAATAGTAACACTCCCAGTTAAACTAGAATACAGTATGAATTTTCTAACACATAGATAAAATTCACATAAGATGAAAAAGTGAAGAACATAAAGTATGTGAACTAATAAATGAAATTCATGGAATAGTGGCATTCAGTGAAAATTTAAAAAGAATCCTTAGAGATTTCTTTGTCTAGTGTTATATAAAAACATTTAATAATAATAATAGGGGGTTGTGAGGAAATACATACTATAAATACTGACCAAAAAAGAGTAGAAAGACCTGAATGCATTTTTTTAATCATAGAAAAGATTTTTTTCAATTTTCTTTCTTTGAAAGCATGAATTCCATAATTTCACATTTAACTTCTATCAAAACTAAAAGTAGGGCTTCCCCTGGTGGTCCAGTGGGTAAGGACACTGCCTTGCAGTGCAAGGGGCGCCAGTTCGATCCCTGACCTGGGAAGATCCCACGTGCCACAGAGCGGCTGGACCAATGTGTCCAATTACCGAGCCGGAGCTCTGAAGCACATGAGCCCAGAGATGGCACTCTGCAGTGACAGACGCCACCGTGATGGGAGGCCCACAGGAGCCAAAGAACAAAGATGGATGAAGATAGAGGAATGAAAGACCAATAGAAGTGGCCCACCCGCTCCCCTCCCTCCCCAACCGGACCCCCGCCCAAAGTAAATAAATAATCTTAAAAGAAAAAAAAAAAAAAACTAAAAGTAATTCATTGCTCCAAGAGTATATATGCAATATGTCAGATCATAGAGAAGAAAAGATAAAATAAAAAGTCTTTGAAATTCATTTCTCCAACAATATGTTGACACAGAATTGAGGTACTATTTCATGGTCACAGAAATCTGCAGACCGGTCTCCTTTCCCTATATTTGAGAATTACAGTGATGGTTCAATGTTAATAACCGTCAATAAAATTTGCCATATTAATTAGAAGAGGAAAAGCATGACCACTCATTTGCTTAGGATAGATGAAATCAACCTCTCTTTTTGTTAAAAATAAACAGAATGATTTTAGACTCATTTTTCTCTCATAACCTACAATTTAATTCTTCCACAAATCCTATCAACTGTCAAAATCAACTATACTTGAACATTTCTTATCACATCTTCTGCTTGTACCATAGTCCAATCTATATCACATCATCCCTGGTTATTGCAAGAAGCTATTACTTACTGGTTTCCTTATTTTAAATCGTGTACTCCCGGGGTCTGTTGTCAAAATTGCAGTGATATCAGATTCATACCTCTGTTTAAATTTTACAGCAATTTTCCATCACACTAAGTCTTTCCAATATCCAAAATTTTTACCAAGAGTGAAAAGCCTTAAAAAGGAAATTTCTTGCCCCTTACTTTCCGACCTTGAGCTTCCCGGGTGGTGCTGCCAACTCAGAAACCCATCTGCCAATTCAGGAGACGTGGATTTGATTCCTGGGTTCAGAGGATCCCCTGAAGAAGGGCACAGGAAAGCCACTCCAGTATTCTTGCCTGGAGAACCCCATGGACAGAGGAGTCAGGCAGGCTACAGTCCATGGGGCTACAAAGAGTCAGACATGACTGAAGCAACTTAGTACAGCATGCTCTGACTTTACTTCATGCTATTAATCCCTTGTTTCCTGTGCCTCAGCTGATCAGTCAGCTGTCATTTCACGCAACAAGAAAGCTCTGTGTCAGAAATCTGACTCTTGTATTGCCCCACCTAGAGTCTTCCCCTTGTAGCCATACATGTGATAGATACGTTTAGAGGATCAGTACTTGACACATAGCCATATTTCCATTCTTCTTTCTTAGACAAGAGAACTGCAATTTTGACAGATAGAGCAATGTGTCCAGCATCAGAAAAACATTCTAGAGTCTCTTAAAGAGAATGATGGCTAAATGGTGCAGAGGTGACTAGTGATGTTAGTAGAAACTGTGAGGGTACTAACTTGTTCCCAGAAGCCCATAAAGGGTAGGGATAGGGTGGCTGTCTCATCTAGGATGCACTACTGTTGACTGTACTTCCCTGCTCTTCCACTTGGACTATTACTAGGGTACCTAGAGAACAGATAACTTTTTAAACTTTTAAGGACAAGAGTCAAGACTTAAGAAAAATGGAGCATATGTGGAGAGAATCTGATTGCTGATGTTACTGAAGCATTCACTGAATGTGCCCTAGGTTTTCTCTTGTGTTCTTTAGGACCTTAAACCATTTCTTATCACATCTTCTGCTTGTACCATAGTCCAATCTATATCACATCATCCCTGGTTATTGCAAGAAGCTATTACTTACTGGTTTCCTTATTTTAAATCGTGTACTCCCGGGGTCTGTTGTCAAAATTGCAGTGATATCAGATTCATACCTCTGTTTAAATTTTACAGCAATTTTCCATCACACTAAGTCTTTCCAATATCCAAAATTTTTACCAAGAGTGAAAAGCCTTAAAAAGGAAATTTCTTGCCCCTTACTTTCCGACCTTGAGCTTCCCGGGTGGTGCTGCCAACTCAGAAACCCATCTGCCAATTCAGGAGACGTGGATTTGATTCCTGGGTTCAGAGGATCCCCTGAAGAAGGGCACAGGAAAGCCACTCCAGTATTCTTGCCTGGAGAACCCCATGGACAGAGGAGTCAGGCAGGCTACAGTCCATGGGGCTACAAAGAGTCAGACATGACTGAAGCAACTTAGTACAGCATGCTCTGACTTTACTTCATGCTATTAATCCCTTGTTTCCTGTGCCTCAGCTGATCAGTCAGCTGTCATTTCACGCAACAAGAAAGCTCTGTGTCAGAAATCTGACTCTTGTATTGCCCCACCTAGAGTCTTCCCCTTGTAGCCATACATGTGATAGATACGTTTAGAGGATCAGTACTTGACACATAGCCATATTTCCATTCTTCTTTCTTAGACAAGAGAACTGCAATTTTGACAGATAGAGCAATGTGTCCAGCATCAGAAAAACATTCTAGAGTCTCTTAAAGAGAATGATGGCTAAATGGTGCAGAGGTGACTAGTGATGTTAGTAGAAACTGTGAGGGTACTAACTTGTTCCCAGAAGCCCATAAAGGGTAGGGATAGGGTGGCTGTCTCATCTAGGATGCACTACTGTTGACTGTACTTCCCTGCTCTTCCACTTGGACTATTACTAGGGTACCTAGAGAACAGATAACTTTTTAAACTTTTAAGGACAAGAGTCAAGACTTAAGAAAAATGGAGCATATGTGGAGAGAATCTGATTGCTGATGTTACTGAAGCATTCACTGAATGTGCCCTAGGTTTTCTCTTGTGTTCTTTAGGGACCTTAAACCATTTCAGATTGGTTCTATAATATGTGTCTGCAACAAATCCAAACAGATACGATATATAATGCATTTGGAACATTCATTACTCTTAATGTTCTCTTAAAATTGTCTAAACAGATGGAACTTGCAGGTCCTCTCTCAGACACTTGGCTGCATGAAATGACAGGTAGGTATTTATATGAAGCCATATGATGCTACATTTTCGAAACACTAAAGATGATAAGACAAATTAGTAAAGAATTAATCATCATATGTAATAATTACATAGCTAAATAATAGCAATGCAATTAAAACCCAAATAGCAGTAGTATCAAGAGTATGATACCAAGTATCAATAACAATCTGTCTTAGGATTTCCCTTTTTATACCCAGATACAGAGGGTGTACCTTGTTTTTCTTACTCTATGTAATGTTTAGTTTATATGATTTTTAATCTGCCAATTTTCAAATGTGCATTTTCTATTCTGTACAGACAGGCATGTGAATAGTGATTTAATGTGAAGGATGCTAACTGGTAGCATCTTTGATGAACTACTTGGTGCAACTACCTTAGTGGGCCTTCTTTATACTTGCTTCTGGCAGGACTGAACCATGAATTTCAACTTCTGTCATGATTGATATCAATTACCACAGGGAAGACAGTCTGTGCTGATCTGTATGAATCCTTATGACAGCATGACCCTTGTCCTCTATTTTCTGTCAGTCTGTTGGCCCAACCTTTTCATTACAAACAATTCAAAATTCTGTTAGTATCTCATGGAACATGAGGCATTGTTTCTTGAGATAATTTCCATCAGGGATAAAATGGAATATTGGAAAATATTTCTGGATATGGGAATTAAGGCAATCTCTATTAAATGTCCCTGCTGTTTATTTGAGTTTGGAGACGAGGCTATTAAACTGATAACTCATTATATGTGTAAAAAGTGCTGACAATGCTACCCCAGCAATATTATGTTCTGTTTTCTTTTGATAATGATTGCTTTTGTCCTGGTGAGGAAAATTTCATAAAGAAAATATGCTCTTTGCTACTTTATTAGTGGATCAAGCTATAGACAGCCTTGAAATCCTCAATAGCGTCATAAAGCACAGCATGCTGATGGGTTATCTTTGTCATTCAGGCAGTTAAGAGGGCAGAGCAATCAAGCAGGTACAGCGACACACACAGTTCTGCCTAATTTTGCCACTAATCCTTTTTCAGTGATCTGAATAATTCCCTTTATTTAAATTGCTCTAAGAATTCAGAGACATTGTGCCTTTCAGCCTGAAGACGTATGTGCCTGACACTAGAAAGAATGAAATTGCAATATATAATTTGCTTTTATGTACCTTAAACCTCATTTCCTATGCCTGCAAATGCAATATAGGTGACAAAGTGGAAAGGATTAGATGATACAATAAACAGCGAATTCTCAGCCAATTAAATATTATTTAGCAACAAAATTTATAATCAGAGAAATAAACACAAATTGTTTTCTGTTGCTACAGTAGAGGTGACCTTGATTAGACATGCTGTACACAGAATTAGCCAAGATTTCAGATTTTTTAAAAAGGCTTTATTTTAAATTATACAATTAATCTAGAGTTTCAAATGCATAGAGATGAGGTATTTATTCCACTAGAGCAAAGAAAATGATAAATACATTTTCTAATTTAAAAATGTATTTGTCATTTAAAAAGACAGAACATACCTATCTGTGTGTTTGAAAGAAGGCAATAAAATGCCTTTTTTTCATACATTGCTTATTGATGTGTGAGTGTTGTGCAAAACGTTAAACATTAGCTATTTTTCTCTATCTACAACTAATTTGTCAGTCTGTTGGCCCAACCTTTTCATTACAAACAATTCAAAATTCTGTTAGTATCTCATGGAACATGAGGCATTGTTTCTTGAGATAATTTCCATCAGGGATAAAATGGAATATTGGAAAATATTTCTGGATATGGGAATTAAGGCAATCTCTATTAAATGTCCCTGCTGTTTATTTGAGTTTGGAGACGAGGCTATTAAACTGATAACTCATTATATGTGTAAAAAGTGCTGACAATGCTACCCCAGCAATATTATGTTCTGTTTTCTTTTGATAATGATTGCTTTTGTCCTGGTGAGGAAAATTTCATAAAGAAAATATGCTCTTTGCTACTTTATTAGTGGATCAAGCTATAGACAGCCTTGAAATCCTCAATAGCGTCATAAAGCACAGCATGCTGATGGGTTATCTTTGTCATTCAGGCAGTTAAGAGGGCAGAGCAATCAAGCAGGTACAGCGACACACACAGTTCTGCCTAATTTTGCCACTAATCCTTTTTCAGTGATCTGAATAATTCCCTTTATTTAAATTGCTCTAAGAATTCAGAGACATTGTGCCTTTCAGCCTGAAGACGTATGTGCCTGACACTAGAAAGAATGAAATTGCAATATATAATTTGCTTTTATGTACCTTAAACCTCATTTCCTATGCCTGCAAATGCAATATAGGTGACAAAGTGGAAAGGATTAGATGATACAATAAACAGCGAATTCTCAGCCAATTAAATATTATTTAGCAACAAAATTTATAATCAGAGAAATAAACACAAATTGTTTTCTGTTGCTACAGTAGAGGTGACCTTGATTAGACATGCTGTACACAGAATTAGCCAAGATTTCAGATTTTTTAAAAAGGCTTTATTTTAAATTATACAATTAATCTAGAGTTTCAAATGCATAGAGATGAGGTATTTATTCCACTAGAGCAAAGAAAATGATAAATACATTTTCTAATTTAAAAATGTATTTGTCATTTAAAAAGACAGAACATACCTATCTGTGTGTTTGAAAGAAGGCAATAAAATGCCTTTTTTTCATACATTGCTTATTGATGTGTGAGTGTTGTGCAAAACGTTAAACATTAGCTATTTTTCTCTATCTATTCTAACGATAACAAAAATCAAACTAATAGAACAGAGGGGAATATAAGATTTGCTTGTACAATTATATTTTCCTGTGACTCCTTTAGTTCTATTCCAGATCTTACAGAAGAGCCTAATGCTGTACATTAGACAAGGTAGGAGAATCACATGCCTCTAGTGAATTAATGTTTTTTACTTTTAAATGGCCTTTTAACAATTCAGCTTGTGGATCTCCCTGGTGACAAAGTAGATAAGAATCTGCTGACAATGCAGGGAGCACGAGTTCAATCCCTGACCCCAGGAAAATTCCACATGTGGGGGAGCAACTAAGGCCCTGCACCACCACTACTGGACCCAAGCTCAAGAGCCCAGGAGTCACAGTTACTGAAGCCTGTGCACTCTGGCATTCATGAGCCACAACTCATGAGCCCCTGTGCTGCAACTATGGAAGCAGGCCAGCACACCCTAGAGCCAGCAATCTACAGCACCTGAAGCCAGAGTGCTTAGGACCTGTGCTTGGTAACAAGAGAAGCCACTACAATAAGATCGTGTACTGCAACTAGGGAACCGTTCCCGCTCTCCAAAACTAGAGAAAGCCTGTATGGAGCACAAGATCCAGTATAGCCAAAAATTAATAAATAAGTAAATACAGTAAAATATAGCATGTATGAAAATATTTCCACTGAGAATATTCAGTAAAATATACCTAAAACTGAAATACTCTTCTCTCTGTTAATGGACACAAATAGAAATAATTTTTTTCTGAATTGCTATTAGTCCCATAATTTGTATTTGTTTTTGTGAAATGGTACTGTTTTTGGTCTATGATAGTGTGGCTATTCTTACTTTGAATTAAATGCTTCTGAGAAGAGAAATGAATCTCTTTGTCACTGGGTCCTAGTTGGTTGACTGATTAAACTCTGCTGAATTTTGATGGATAATATAATCCATTAAATTAAGCTGAATTTGCTGATTTAAACACTTTGTGAACCTCTGTCCTGGTGTGTTCATTTTGGGTGTGTGTGAGAGAACGACTCTTTATCAACTCAGAATAGAGTTTGAGTACTGCTTTTTACATATTTTTGAAAGCTTACACATGACAGTGTTCTTGTAAGTGCAGTTTTATTTCTAGTGATCACAGTGATAGCACTGCATATCTAGTCTACTGCTTTCAGTCAAACTATAACAAATTCAAACTCAATGATATCTTCCATCCCTACAGGGGACCTTGTCTATCCCTGAGTAGATAACTAGGAAACTTTCAAAGGACGTGAAGTGGATTCAAAAAGTGGATGCAGTAAACATATTAGAGTACAAGGAAAGTAAATCAATGCAATTACAAATTAATTGATCAGAATGAAGATTAGAATAGAAAGAAATCAAATATTTTTAAAAGTTTTTCTTATGGCAGCAGTTATTATCAAATGTATTTTCAAATATATTAAAGTCTATTTTGCCTAAATTCAAGGGATAATGCAATTCATGATCATTTTGCTTTTGTTCATAAGCAGGTTAATTCTATTTGTTAAAATTCCTATTATCCAAAATTTATTGTACTCCATTTTAACGAGAACTTTTGATTAAAAAGAAAGTACAAATTGATTTTAAGCTCCTAGATTCACCAAGTATTCTTACACTATAGTACAGGCTGATCAAGATAATAAAATTATGCCTTTATGTTGTTGTGATATAAATCCAACTTCAAAAGCATCTAACTGATTCTGACTCCACCATTTGGGTCAATTAGAGTGTATTTAGTAATTGCAAGATACCGAGCAGTTTACAAAATTGGAAAGGACAAGGCTCCTTATTACTGTGTAGAAATGAAACTTGCCTTGACTGATTCTATTACCTATTCAGGGCATGTTATCCAAACTACCAGCCAAAGTAATCAAATACAGGTTATATACTATTGAACAAAATGCTTCTGATTTGACAATGAAAATAATAGTGTTACATGCCCCAAAACTTGTGCCTGACAACAGAGTTACAGTGTGTAAAACAGGAAAATTGACTGTCGTGGTAGCTACAAAGACTTCTGACAGTACCTTGCAGATTAGTGCAGACTTCATAGTTAAGGGCACAGATTTCAGTAAGACTGCTTTCACTTCAGGAACCAGCTGCTAGTTTAAGGGATCCTAGTTATCTGTACTTTTGACTGCTTCAGTCAAACTATAACAAATTTTCACATATTTTTGAAAGCTTACACATGACAGTGTTCTTGTAAGTGCAGTTTTATTTCTAGTGATCACAGTGATAGCACTGCATATCTAGTCTACTGCTTTCAGTCAAACTATAACAAATTCAAACTCAATGATATCTTCCATCCCTACAGGAGACCTTGTCTATCCCTGAGTAGATAACTAGGAAACTTTCAAAGGACGTGAAGTGGATTCAAAAAGTGGATGCAGTAAACATATTAGAGTACAAGGAAAGTAAATCAATGCAATTACAAATTAATTGATCAGAATGAAGATTAGAATAGAAAGAAATCAAATATTTTTAAAAGTTTTTCTTATGGCAGCAGTTATTATCAAATGTATTTTCAAATATATTAAAGTCTATTTTGCCTAAATTCAAGGGATAATGCAATTCATGATCATTTTGCTTTTGTTCATAAGCAGGTTAATTCTATTTGTTAAAATTCCTATTATCCAAAATTTATTGTACTCCATTTTAACGAGAACTTTTGATTAAAAAGAAAGTACAAATTGATTTTAAGCTCCTAGATTCACCAAGTATTCTTACACTATAGTACAGGCTGATCAAGATAATAAAATTATGCCTTTATGTTGTTGTGATATAAATCCAACTTCAAAAGCATCTAACTGATTCTGACTCCACCATTTGGGTCAATTAGAGTGTATTTAGTAATTGCAAGATACCGAGCAGTTTACAAAATTGGAAAGGACAAGGCTCCTTATTACTGTGTAGAAATGAAACTTGCCTTGACTGATTCTATTACCTATTCAGGGCATGTTATCCAAACTACCAGCCAAAGTAATCAAATACAGGTTATATACTATTGAACAAAATGCTTCTGATTTGACAATGAAAATAATAGTGTTACATGCCCCAAAACTTGTGCCTGACAACAGAGTTACAGTGTGTAAAACAGGAAAATTGACTGTCGTGGTAGCTACAAAGACTTCTGACAGTACCTTGCAGATTAGTGCAGACTTCATAGTTAAGGGCACAGATTTCAGTAAGACTGCTTTCACTTCAGGAACCAGCTGCTAGTTTAAGGGATCCTAGTTTATCTGTACTTTTGAGCAATTGGCTACAAATCCTGGGCTTCCTACCAACCCTTCTGGTACCATAATTCACTCAATGTGGTATACTTATGATTACAATTTCATTATAACAATAAGGAGACAAACCTGGGCCAGTGAAAAGAAGAGACACATATGGTGAGGTCTAGGAGGGCTCAATCTTGAAGATTCCATGTCCTCTCTCTTTGATGTCAGGAGGTGCCATCCTTCCAGCATGTTGATACATAGAAATGTGCACAGAATACTATTAACCAGGAAAGTAGACTCAAGCTTCAAGTCCATTTCAGAGGCAATGTCAATTAAACCATTGGTCACATGATTTGAACTCAAATTCTAGCCCCCATGGGCTGACCAGAGGTCAGGATTATATCACCTGGCTCATAGCTCCACCCTTCTAAATCCATATTGGTCCTTTCTGACAGGACCAGTCCACAGCCTGAGTCATCTTGTTTGCATAAACTACCTAAAGACCAATCACTTCTTTAGCATGAATTCATCTAATCGGATGGCTCGTCACAGATAACAGAGACACTTCTATTACTCAGAAATTTACCAACATACAGGATTTTCATGCCAGGAAGTATGGAAAAAAGTCCATAAAAGTCTCTGCTATAGAGCAGCTGCAGAGCAAATTCAGGCCTGTTCATACTATGGCAATGAAGGGGTCTGGCTACATACTTATCCAATTTTAACAATAATATAGAGATGTACCTTGTTTCTACACATCATATTATGTTGTCATTATTAATTCTATAATAATAAATTCTATATTACATTTGACAGAAACATAGTTTGAGTTATAATAAAACTGTTGTTCAATAATACATATCAGTTTTCAAAAAATCCAGCTGAAACTGTCCGGGACTGCGGGTCGGCCCGGCCACATTCTGTAGCCTCCCACGCATGAATGTTGCAATGTGCCAATTGAGATGGTGCTTGGAGGAGCCTCCAGCATAAGAGTATCGTCATCCTGTATGGGGCCGTGAGAGCCTTGGCCACGCCTTACTGCCTCCAGTTTTAGAACATTGCCACAAGTCCCCAAAGATGGTGCCTGGTGGATGTAGGGAGGCCTGGCTTGAGACGTGTGCTCGTTGCCATGATTGGCTGAGTAAAGTTTCTGCACTCGTGATCAGTGCATGCTTCTCATAGACTCTTGCTATGATGTAACCGCGTGCACAGTTGACCTTTTACATGATTGGCTGTGTTTGACTCCTTCCTCTTTCCTTCCTCTTTCTGTACAGCATAAATACCACTCCCTTTCAGCAATAAAGTGAGACTTGATCAGGCTCCTGTCTTGTCTTCATTTCTCCTGTCTCATGTCCTCTCAATTCCCGCTCCCCCCTTTAGGTCTGAGTTGAGGAATCCCGCGGGTCGGGACAGAAACAGTGTAATTATTTTCAAGAAACAAACTAATTTCAATAGTTTAAACTATTCCTAATGAAATCTCCAAATATTTCTGGTTTTTGTTTTCTTTTCAATTATGACTTTCTCTGAAAGATTTTGCTGAAAAAATTATGATAAACTTGTGACATTTATGCTTGTACCCATTCTTCTAAACCTTTTATTTGTAGATATCCAGCTACATTCCCTATGAAACTGCTACAAGGAAAAAAGAGAACAAATCACAAAAATAGAAAAAAATAAAAAAATTTTACTTATAGAAATTAAACATACCTTTGGGAGGGAATGAATAAATGATTTCATAAAAGAGAAATCTTAAAAAAACAGACATTTCTAAATCATGTAACATGCTTCATAAAACATTCTAGTTCATTTTTTGGTTTATTTTAAAAAAATAATCTGTATTAAAAATAAAATGCCTTTGTGAGGTAGAAATGTTCAATCAAGACTTGGACTTGAAGCTACATATATATTTGTAATAATTTCAGAATTTCTATCTTAATTTTATTTCAAATTGCTTAAGTAGTAGTTATAAAAGCTATTTCAGAAATATATGTTTACTGCCTGTGTAATCTCTGTGTGTGTATGTGTGTGTTTACAGAGAGAGACAGACAGACAGAGACAGTGAAAAACAGAGACAGAAATAACCAGAGATAGAGGCTGATTTATACTGATGGATTTGGTCAAGTTTTTATGGAGACGGGTGAATCCAAATTCTGCAGTGAAACAGCAGGCTGGTGACTCAGAAAAGCTGATGGTGCAGATAAAGTCCAAAATAAATCTTTTGAGACTTCTCTCTTGTTTCCTCTTGCCCAGAAAGGCCAGTTTTCTGGTCTATTTAGACTATTCAATTGATTTGAGGAGGCCCAACATCTTCCCTGGTGGCTCAGATACTAAAGAATCTGCCTGCAATGCAGGAGACTTGGGTTCAGTTCCTGGGTTGGGAAGAAACCTGAAGAAGGAAATAGAAAGCTGCTCCAGTATTCTTGCCAGGAAAATTCCATAGACAGAGAAGCCTGATGGGCTACAGTCCATGGGGTCACAAAGAGTAAAACACTATGTAGTGACTCAAGGACAAACCACATTTCGAAAAACAATCTATTTATTCTAGCATAAAACTAACCATTATAGCCTAAGGCTACAAAACGACAGTTATCAGAAGCTATCTAAACACAAATATCAGCATATATGTTATAAATAGTTACTCATTCTTCATATTTCAGTAATTAAGACTGCAAGGCTCCTAGGTGTATCAGTGGTAAAGTATATACCCTCCAATGCAAGAGACATGAGTTTGATCCCTGGGTCAGAAAAATCCCCTGGAGAAGGAAAGGGTAACTCATTCCAGTATTCTAGCTTTGAAATCCCATGGACAGAGGACTGTAGGGAGATCAAACCAGTCAATCCTAAAGGAAATCAACCCTGAATATTCATTGGAAGGATTGTTGCTAAAGCTGAAACTCCAATATGTTGGTCACCTGATGTGCCACTGGAAAAGACCCTGATGCTGAGAAAGATTGAGGGCAAAATAAGAAGGGGACAACAGAGGATGAGATGGTTGGATGTCATTACTGACTCAATGCACATGGGTTTGAGCAAGCTTCAGGAGATAGTGGATGACAGAGGAGACTGGTGAACTACAGTCCATGGGGTTGCAGAACTGTACATGACTCAGTGACTGAATAATAACAATAAATAAGACTGCTTAGCAGATACTTTCCTTTATATATGAATGTTTATGTATATGACTGTAGATTAACAGAAAATACTCTGAGTGAAACAATGAATAAGCACTGTACTTCTTTGATCCTTATTTCTATCAGAAATATATATTAATTATATTTTCTAGTCAGTTTGCATGCATGAATGCATGTCCAGTTGCTTCAGTCATGTTCAACTCTTTGTGACACTGTGACCTGTAACCAACCATGTTCCTCTGTCCATGGGGTTCTCCAGGCAAGAATACTGGAGAATGTTGCCAGGATCTCCTCCACAGGAGGGGACCCAGGGATTGAACCCAGATCTCTAGCATTTCAGGTAGCTTCTTTACTGTTGAGTCACCAGGAAGTCCTTCTAATTCATGTGCATATAAAGTAAAAAAATAAATGTAATACTTCTGTACAAATTGATCTAGTATAAAAATATTTTATTTTATATAATTTCAGAGTTTATCTACTATTTCTAGATATAATATTTCATTTGATTATATACTCCAACTCCAACCTCACATAATCATGAAAAGTGTGGCAGGGCCTTGGCAGGGACCTTTACTAAAGCCCTAAGCCCTAGGGTTCTGCCTGGTTTCACCTTTTTCTTTTTGACCAGATAAAAATTGAGGTGAATAATAACTTCTACAAACTTCACATTTCAAATATGTAGGAATAGAAATAACAGTGACAAGGAACTCACAGCATGACAACCAAATAAGTTTGTATATATATTAAACCATTTTGTAAATTGTGACTATATATCAACTAAAATGGGCTATAGTTATTACCTAAATTCATATAACTAATGAACAGTGAAGCTAAGGATCTAGTTGGTCTGGTTTTTCATTCTGTGCTCTTTCCCTAAGAGCACACAGTTTTTGCAGATAGAATGTTATCTTTCAAATATCACAGCAAATAGGTTAATTGATTCTTAGGAATCAATAGAATGTCACTAGCAGCAGTACTGGTGGTACTTGTGGTTGGGGTGACAAACTCCAGTGTTCAGACCAAGATATGATTTCAGTCCTCACAACATAATTAAAATTCATTTTAAAAGAAACCATGAATGAATGTGTCCATCTAATTTGAAAATCATACCTGGGACACTACCTGGATATATATGCATTAAGGATGGGAGATAAGGCAGAATTACCATGCATATAAAAAGTTGAAAATACAGGATTAGAGATAAGAGTCAAATTTCTATCAGAAATATATATTAATTATATTTTCTAGTCAGTTTGCATGCATGAATGCATGTCCAGTTGCTTCAGTCATGTTCAACTCTTTGTGACACTGTGACCTGTAACCAACCATGTTCCTCTGTCCATGGGGTTCTCCAGGCAAGAATACTGGAGAATGTTGCCAGGATCTCCTCCACAGGAGGGGACCCAGGGATTGAACCCAGATCTCTAGCATTTCAGGTAGCTTCTTTACTGTTGAGTCACCAGGAAGTCCTTCTAATTCATGTGCATATAAAGTAAAAAAATAAATGTAATACTTCTGTACAAATTGATCTAGTATAAAAATATTTTATTTTATATAATTTCAGAGTTTATCTACTATTTCTAGATATAATATTTCATTTGATTATATACTCCAACTCCAACCTCACATAATCATGAAAAGTGTGGCAGGGCCTTGGCAGGGACCTTTACTAAAGCCCTAAGCCCTAGGGTTCTGCCTGGTTTCACCTTTTTCTTTTTGACCAGAAAAAAATTGAGGTGAATAATAACTTCTACAAACTTCACATTTCAAATATGTAGGAATAGAAATAACAGTGACAAGGAACTCACAGCATGACAACCAAATAAGTTTGTATATATATTAAACCATTTTGTAAATTGTGACTATATATCAACTAAAATGGGCTATAGTTATTACCTAAATTCATATAACTAATGAACAGTGAAGCTAAGGATCTAGTTGGTCTGGTTTTTCATTCTGTGCTCTTTCCCTAAGAGCACACAGTTTTTGCAGATAGAATGTTATCTTTCAAATATCACAGCAAATAGGTTAATTGATTCTTAGGAATCAATAGAATGTCACTAGCAGCAGTACTGGTGGTACTTGTGGTTGGGGTGACAAACTCCAGTGTTCAGACCAAGATATGATTTCAGTCCTCACAACATAATTAAAATTCATTTTAAAAGAAACCATGAATGAATGTGTCCATCTAATTTGAAAATCATACCTGGGACACTACCTGGATATATATGCATTAAGGATGGGAGATAAGGCAGAATTACCATGCATATAAAAAGTTGAAAAATACAGGATTAGAGATAAGAGTCAAATGTCTTCAGTGCTCTGTAGACTATGATTGTGCACTAGAACCAGTTTGGGAATATGTTCATATAAAGAATAAAAAAATACACACCATTATTCAAATTTGCCTATGTATATATAAACAAAAAACATTTTGTTAAAGAGCATAATTTGGTACTCCATAAATACAATCATAATTCCAGAAACTCTAGATTATGACTAATTTCTTCATGAGAACTAAATTTGAAAGGAAAGACAATGTTCTTCTCTTAGTATTAAAAGTGTCAAAAGCAGAGTGTCATATCCAGGATCTTCAAAACCCAAGTAAACCTTTTATAACCAGGCACAGTAATAAAATTGGAGGTGTGGGAGCTGGATTCTTAAACATAATCTGTCTAGTAACTGTATTCTTTATGTTCTTTGTGTATGAATGAGGACAATAGCTACATTTGCCTTATCAGCAATTTAAGCATTAGGGAAGATAATATATTTAAAATGTTTTAAAGCAGTGAATAACAGATTCAATAAATGCCACCTATTATTATTACTATTATATTTAAACTTACAATGAGGGTGTTGTGATAGAATCATTTAACATTCAATTATGACTCTGAGTCATCAACTAATAAGGAGTTAATTAATTAATTTGAATCTCCTCTAACTCTTGAAGTTAATGCTCTTTCTGAAACTAAAGTGTTGAGAAACATTAGAAAAAGAATAGCTTTCCAATAACAACCAATTATAAATAAGTAATAAATCTATACTAAAAATAATAAAGTGCTTCCCTGGTGGTCCAGTGTGTAAAGAGTCCAGCTTGCAATTCAAGGGGCACTGGTCTGATCCCTGGCCTGGGAAGATCTCAGGTGCCTCCGAGCACCTGGGTCGGTGTGTCCAATTGCAAGCCGGTGTTCTCGGGCGCATGAGCCCAGAGCAGGTTCTCTTTAGTGAGAGAGGCCCCTGCAATGGGAGGCCCACACAGGCCAAAGAATAAAGATGGATGAAAATTAAAAAAATTTAAAAGAGGCCAAAATTAAAAAAAAAAAAAAAGATATAAGATATTTCACAGTTTCTATGTCAAGGTCTGATTATAGCCTTCAGAAATGACACGTGTATTGAGTCAACTTAAGATGCAGTTGGGAAGCCTAAACATGTACAATGCATAATTTATAGAATCTATTTTCTTTTCTATTTAACATTTTTTACAGAGAAATTTGCAACATAAGTGTTTTTGTTAAACATGGGCTAATGACAGAAAAATTGTTTTTATATGGTAAATTACTGACTGTAGGAGATAAAAAATGAGACCGGGAATTTCAATAAAGGAACAAATGAAGGGAAGCAGAGGAAGAATCTCTTGCTATCCTGTCCTTCCTTCCATTTTTAAAACCATTTTATCTTTCTTGGCTAAAATATTTTTTTGGTTTTAATATGTATACATCAATACAAACTAAAAATATTCTTATTTATAAATGTATATGTATATATATACATATACACAACACTCACAAACACACCTTTATTTATTGTTAAGAATTAGCTAAGCAGTTCCATGGTATCATTGCCTTGGCATCCATTTTGTTTGGCCAAACAGCCACCAGGATCTTAAACTGACACTACCCCTCAAGAAAGCCCATGGCCAAGGAGACAACTTGCAGAGTTACAAGCAAATATAATTTCCTGATATGAGTTTCCCAACAGTCCTTGTAATCAAAAGTCTCCCTTACCCCTTCAGGTCTTCTGCTGACTGTCCCTTACATGCGACTCCCATGGATCTTGCTTAAATCCTTCTCTTTTTTGATTGACTTGACTGATTGTGCTTTAGTTTGGGAACTTCAAAGCACTACACGCATTGTCCCTAATGAAGATCCCCGGATCCTGTTGCTCTCTCTGCCTGCACCCTGCCTCCCCTCCCCCAGTGGCTCCTCAAGGTGTTCCAAGCACTTCCCCTAAAACCTGTGAATAATAAACTGCATCTCATTTTCTCTTATGATCTTTTGTTGAACCATAAGCTCTCCATCTGGTACCCTGTGTTCCACTTAAATATTTATTTCATAAAGTTCTAACTTTTATTCAAACATAGTAGTTGAAAGGCATACATGTAAATAAGTTCCTTTAATTTTATAACTTACTTGTTATGGTAACCCATTTATTTTGTTGATATTTTCAGCATTTATTTACTTAATAGAGCAGCACACAAAATTCTCTCAGAAATGAAAGGTGTTGCTTCTGAAGAGAGGTGTATCCTCAAAGTGAATAGAGAAAACCCACATGTGTCAACAGAAAGCATATCTGAAAGCTAGAATGATGCAAAGAATGGGTAGCACAGTTGAGCTGCTAACATGACTGTGTTCAGCCTGTATCTGGCACGGTGAGAAAAAGGGAATGTGAATTTAGAGCAATTGCATATGTATCATTTGAGATTATTGAGAGATAGACTATCACATATATTGACTTGTTTAAGTTTTATAAGCCCCTAAATAGTGTTTTTAAGTAGAGCAATTAATTTGTTTTGTTCATTAATTATGTGCAGAAGCCGAGAAATTTTGGAATAATGTCAAAAAATAAGCCTGTTTACTAAGTGGATTCTTCCAAGCTTTCACAAATCAGTGAAACCAAAAACATCAGTATGGGCCTCATTAAGAAGAAAAAGAAAAGAAAAGCATAGCAATCTAGATAATATATTAGATTAAAGTTATAATCAAGTACTGAAAATGTGAAGCAAAGTATAATTGATTTCATATATTCCTACTATTTTTAATATACAATTCTATAAAATGAGATATTAAGCACAGAAATTTCCTAAAAAAGCATTAATATCATGATGGAAATATTATGAGGCAAGCAACAGGTGTTCACAGGGCACTAGCAGTGCATTTTCATTATGACAAGGACAACAAATAAAACACTTTGCTCTTATTAATAGCTATAAGATTAACTAACATTTATATCACTGTACCAAGAAGATTTTGACAAAACATTGCATTAACTATTTCTAATATGCTTAAATAATTTTCTTATCATTTAATTATTTTATACTGAATATGAGTTAAGCAAAGAATTATGAAGTGTTACAGACATTGTACTTAATGAGCATCATTTTTCAATAAGTAATGTTTGAGCATATATGTTTCAGCAGTAATGTTTCAGCGTATATGTTACAACAATAAACCTTTAAATAATTCAGAAACTAAAGTATTTCACTTACTAAATAATGAAATATATTGAATTTTCTATTAATTATTGCCTGAGGTTTTCACTGTTATCCAGTTTAATCTGCACTTAGCACAGTGTTTTGGAAAGGAAAATGATGATTAGCTTTTGAAAGAAAAGGAAAGCTATTTCTTCTCCCTGGTCAATGAAACCTTGTTAACGTATCAACATATTTTAATAAATCTACAGTAATAAAATGTAGCAGTAGTGTCAGCTGTATCTGGCACGGTGAGAAAAAGGGAATGTGAATTTAGAGCAATTGCATATGTATCATTTGAGATTATTGAGAGATAGACTATCACATATATTGACTTGTTTAAGTTTTATAAGCCCCTAAATAGTGTTTTTAAGTAGAGCAATTAATTTGTTTTGTTCATTAATTATGTGCAGAAGCCGAGAAATTTTGGAATAATGTCAAAAAATAAGCCTGTTTACTAAGTGGATTCTTCCAAGCTTTCACAAATCAGTGAAACCAAAAACATCAGTATGGGCCTCATTAAGAAGAAAAAGAAAAGAAAAGCATAGCAATCTAGATAATATATTAGATTAAAGTTATAATCAAGTACTGAAAATGTGAAGCAAAGTATAATTGATTTCATATATTCCTACTATTTTTAATATACAATTCTATAAAATGAGATATTAAGCACAGAAATTTCCTAAAAAAGCATTAATATCATGATGGAAATATTATGAGGCAAGCAACAGGTGTTCACAGGGCACTAGCAGTGCATTTTCATTATGACAAGGACAACAAATAAAACACTTTGCTCTTATTAATAGCTATAAGATTAACTAACATTTATATCACTGTACCAAGAAGATTTTGACAAAACATTGCATTAACTATTTCTAATATGCTTAAATAATTTTCTTATCATTTAATTATTTTATACTGAATATGAGTTAAGCAAAGAATTATGAAGTGTTACAGACATTGTACTTAATGAGCATCATTTTTCAATAAGTAATGTTTGAGCATATATGTTTCAGCAGTAATGTTTCAGCGTATATGTTACAACAATAAACCTTTAAATAATTCAGAAACTAAAGTATTTCACTTACTAAATAATGAAATATATTGAATTTTCTATTAATTATTGCCTGAGGTTTTCACTGTTATCCAGTTTAATCTGCACTTAGCACAGTGTTTTGGAAAGGAAAATGATGATTAGCTTTTGAAAGAAAAGGAAAGCTATTTCTTCTCCCTGGTCAATGAAACCTTGTTAACGTATCAACATATTTTAATAAATCTACAGTAATATAATGTCAATAGAATAGGTTCATAAAAGAAGTAAAAAAATTATAATGGAATGTTTGTTGGTACAAATTCATTACATATGATAAAATCTTAAAATAACCCTTCCATTTAAAACAACACTTTCATTTAAAAACTAGCTAGCTGAAGTAGACACCATAATGGAGTTTAGGAAAGATGGGAGATGAGATGAGATTAAGAATTATGCAAAAACTCACAGTTCTATATTTCTAAGGGATTTGGGGTTATCTAGGCTTTTAAGGGGGTTCTTGCATTCTTAGGGAAAGAAGGCAAGATTCAAGAGATACAGTCTCCAAGACAGAGACTCTGAAGCTGTGAGTGTTGGAAAGACACTGGGCTGGAAGCTTCATCATGCAAAGAAGAGCTATCAATAGGATGCAGCCTTGAAAATGTACAGAGATAAAGACAAGCATTTATGTTAATATGAGTTCATATTAATATTCTAATGGCAGAAAATAAAAGCAACCTAAGTATGTGATCAATTGTATCATATATTTCCATGTTGAAAAACTTATGTTCCTGTGATTATTTATTATAAAAAATGCAAAAAAAGAAATCAAACCATCTGAAAATTAATTTATATGAAACTTAAATGTGTACAGAGATGGAAAGAAGCTAACATGTGTTAACCATGGTAACTGTTTGTAGGATATTACTAATTCACTTATTTGTAATACACTCTATCTTCTTACAAAGAAATATTACAATTAAGTAAATTCTCATTGATACAAAATTGTGACATATGGAATAACATATGTCTAAATAACGTGTCTGAATGAGTTTCTGATAGGAAAACAATTTATCAGAATAGTAATAGGAAGAATATGAGAAAACAGCAGATGAAAAGTAGGTTTTTAGAGAAAAGAAGTGACTGAAAAGGCAGTGTCTGAGATTCTGATTAACGATTCGTTTTCAACAGATGTTCACAGAGTATCTGCTATGTGCTTCTTGTTCAACTAGGAGCTGGAACTGTCTGGGGAGTAAGAGAAAATTCCCATCTAATCATAAAGCTTAGTGTCAGGAACTAAGCTCACCGTGAGTAAATAAGCAAAAAATCTGACAGTGAAAAGGGCTATAGAGAAAAGCAGAAACAACTAAATTCAAACAACATATCACAGCTAGTTTAGTCACTCAGTCATGTTTATTTGCGACCCTATGGAATGCAGCACGCCAGGCTTCCCTGTCCTTCAATATCCTCTGGAGCTTGCTCAAACTCTTGTGTATGACTCAGTGATGCCATTCAACCGTCTCATTTTGTGTTGTCCTCTTCTCCTTCTACTTTTTATTTTCCCCAGAATCAGGGTCTTTTCCAATGAGTTCTCTCTTTACATCAGGTGATCAGACTATTGGAGCTTCACCTTCAGCATCAATCCTTCCAGTAAATATTCATTGTTAATTTCCTTAGAATTGACAGGTTTGGTCTCCATTCAGTCCAAGGGACTTTCAAGAGCCTTCTTAAACACCACAGTTTGAAGGCATCAATTCCTCAGTGCTCATCTTTCTATATGAATGTGAGAGTTTATCCAACTCTCACATGGATACATGACTACTGGGAAAAACCATAGCTTTAACTATACTGACCTTTGTCAGGCAAAGTGATGCCTCTGTTTCTGATTATGCTGTCTAGGTTTGCCATAGCCTTCCTTACAAGGAGCAGGCATCTTTTTTTATTATTATTATTTTTTAAACAATTTTTTGGCCACTTATTCTTATTGGTCTTTCATTTTTATTTTAGTTTCATCCATCTTTGTTCCTTGGTCTATGTGGGCCTCCCATCGGAGCGGCCTCTCTTGTCGCAGAGCACCGGCTCCGGGCGCATGCATGCCAGAGCTCCGGCTCGGTAATTGGACACGTCAGTCCAGCTGCTCCACGGCACGTGGGATCTTCCCAGGCCAGAGATCTACCCGGTGCCCCTTGCACTGCAAGGCAGTGTCCTTACTCGCTGGACCACCAGGGAAGCCCAGCTAGCATCTTTTTTTTTTTTTTTAATTTTTTCTTTTTTTGTGGGGCGAGGGGAGGGAGGGGGGCGTGTGGGCCTCCCTAATTTTTTGGCTGCAGTCACCATCTCCAATGAATTTGGAGCCCAAGAAAATAAAGTCTGTCACTGTCTCCATTGTTTCCCCATCTATCTGCCATGAAGTGGTTAGGAACAGATGCCATCATTGCAGTTTTTTGAATGTTGTTTTGAGCCAGCTTTTTTACTCTCCTCTTTCAACTTCATCAAAAGGCTTGTTAGTTCCTATTCACTTTCTGCCATAAGAGTGATGTCATCTGCACACCTGAGGTTATTGATATTTCTCCCAGCAGTCTTGACTCCAGTCTGTGCTTCAGCCAGCCAGGCATTTCACATGATGTCCTCTGCATATAAGCTAACTAAGACCCTGACAATATACAGCCTTGACATACTCCTTTCCCAATTTGATTCTAATCCATTTTTCCATGTCTGGTTCTAACTGTTGCTTCCTGACAGGTTTCTCAGGAGACAGTTCAGGTGGTCTGGTATTCCCATCTCTTTAACACAGTTAAGTAATGCCCTAAATGTTGTTTTGTGGACCAATTTGATTGCGTGTTCAGGAAAACCTTTCTTAGGTGCCTAGATGACACTAAAAACTGGAAAAGAGGAAAGATTAACCTTTAACAATTGTATCTATCTGCTCAGTTTGAATACCCTAAAGTGTAAAAATATTTAACTGTTGTTGTTGCTGTTCAGTCATTTGGTCATGTCAGACTCATTGTGACCCCATGGATGGCAGAATAATTCGCCAGGCTTCCCTCTCCTTCACTGTATCCCATTTGTCATAGTTTTTCTTCCAAGGAGCAAGCGTCTTTTAATTTCATGCCTGAAGTCACAGTCCACAGTGATTTTGGAGTTCAAGAAAATAAAATCTGTCACTGTTTCCATTTTTTTTCCTTTGTTTCCATTTTTCTGAAATGATAGGAATGATGGGAGAGATGCCATGATCTTAGCTTTCCGTCCAGCATTTTCACTCTCCTCTCACTGTAACCAAGAGGCTCTTTTGTTCCTCTTCACTTTCTTCCATTAGGGTTGTCTGCATTTCTCCTGGCAATTTTGATTCCAGCTTGTGCTTCATCCAGTCCGGCATTTCACATGATGTACTCTGCATGTAAGTTAAGCAAGTAGGGTGACCATGTACAGCCTTGACATATTTCTTTCCCAAATTTGAACCAGTCCATTGTATCAATGTGAATGTAAACAAAACCTCCTCTCCTTTTTTATTTTGCTATTTGACTTTTTCATGCAATTAATATCTCTGAAAGCATTTCATATCTGATGTACAAAACCAGTGGTTGGTCAACTTTTATTTATTGTTTTTTTATTTATTTAAATTATTTTATTTTATTTATTTATTTTTAATTTATTTAAAAGTACACTTTTATTTATTGCTTTAACTCTCTGTTTGGACAGGGTATTATACCAACTGAATAGCTAAGTGATGTATTAACAAAAGTTCCTCTAGGAGTTTTACTCTCAGAATCTTAGTAATGGCTCAGAAGTTACTTTTTGTTTCTTAACATTTACCTGTCGGTTAACTTCTAACACAAACTAAAAGATTTATAAACATTAACATAAACTGTACAAAAATCTTTAAACTGATATCATAAACATTTGCATAAGAATGGAAGAATATTTGGAATTCTCTTACAGTGGTTGAGGTGCTGTCTTTCTATTGCAGGGGTCACACGTTCAATCCCTGGTCAGGAAGAGCTAAGATTCCCATGCCACATGGCACAGTCACACACACCAAAGGAAAGAGTCTCTGTCAGTTTCATTATTGTGTCCCTGAACTCAGAAAGACAAATATTCTCATTGTGACCCCATGGATGGCAGAATAATTCGCCAGGCTTCCTCTCCTTCACTGTATCCCATTTGTCATAGTTTTCTTCCAAGGAGCAAGCGTCTTTTAATTTCATGCCTGAAGTCACAGTCCACAGTGATTTTGGAGTTCAAGAAAATAAAATCTGTCACTGTTTCCATTTTTTTTCCTTTGTTTCCATTTTTCTGAAATGATAGGAATGATGGGAGAGATGCCATGATCTTAGCTTTCCGTCCAGCATTTTCACTCTCCTCTCACTGTAACCAAGAGGCTCTTTTGTTCCTCTTCACTTTCTTCCATTAGGGTTGTCTGCATTTCTCCTGGCAATTTTGATTCCAGCTTGTGCTTCATCCAGTCCGGCATTTCACATGATGTACTCTGCATGTAAGTTAAGCAAGTAGGGTGACCATGTACAGCCTTGACATATTTCTTTCCCAAATTTGAACCAGTCCATTGTATCAATGTGAATGTAAACAAAACCTCCTCTCCTTTTTTATTTTGCTATTTGACTTTTTCATGCAATTAATATCTCTGAAAGCATTTCATATCTGATGTACAAAACCAGTGGTTGGTCAACTTTTATTTATTGTTTTTTTATTTATTTAAATTATTTTATTTTATTTATTTATTTTTAATTTATTTAAAAGTACACTTTTATTTATTGCTTTAACTCTCTGTTTGGACAGGGTATTATACCAACTGAATAGCTAAGTGATGTATTAACAAAAGTTCCTCTAGGAGTTTTACTCTCAGAATCTTAGTAATGGCTCAGAAGTTACTTTTTGTTTCTTAACATTTACCTGTCGGTTAACTTCTAACACAAACTAAAAGATTTATAAACATTAACATAAACTGTACAAAAATCTTTAAACTGATATCATAAACATTTGCATAAGAATGGAAGAATATTTGGAATTCTCTTACAGTGGTTGAGGTGCTGTCTTTCTATTGCAGGGGTCACACGTTCAATCCCTGGTCAGGAAGAGCTAAGATTCCCATGCCACATGGCACAGTCACACACACCAAAGGAAAGAGTCTCTGTCAGTTTCATTATTGTGTCCCTGAACTCAGAAAGACAAATATTCTCCTTGCTTGCCAGATGACAAATATATTTTATTGCTCGAAAATTTTAAAATATAGTATATAAAAATTTTCAAATGTAATAAAAATAAACAATATGTTTGCTTATTATTTTCTTGTACATACTAACATATATTTTTAGCTTTAAAAATAGATTCAAGGCTTCCCCTGGTGGTCCAGTGGGTAAGGACACCACCTTGCAGTGCAAGGGGGCGCCAGTTCGATCCCTGGCCTGGGAAGATCCCACGTGCCGCGGAGCGGCTGGACTGATGTGTCCAATCACCGAACCGGAGCTCTGGAGCACATGCGCCCAGAGTCCGCGCTCTGCAACAACAGACGCCACCGCAGTGGGAGACCCGCAGGAGCCAAAGAACAAAGACGGATGAAAATAGAGAAATGAAAGACCAATGGAAGTGGCCAGCCCACTCCCCTCCCTCCCCAACCTGACCCATGCCCAAAAATAAATAAATAAATAAATCTTAAAAAAAAAAAAAAGATTCAGAGACTTCCCTGATGTTCCAGTGAGTAAGGACACCACCTTGCAGTGCAAGGGACGCCGGTTTTATCCCTGGTCTGGAAAGATCCCATGTGCCGCAGAGCGCCTGGACCAATGTGTCCAACTACAGAGCCACCAGAGCTCTGGAGCGCATGCACCCAGAGCCTGTGCTCTGCTACAAGAGAGGCCACTGTGATGGGAGGAACACACAGGTCAAAGAACAAAGACGGATGAAAATAGAGAAATGAAAGACCAATGGAAGTGGCCAGCCCACTCCCCTCCCTCCCCAACCTGACCCATGCCCAAAAATAAATAAATAAATAAATCTTAAAAAAAAAAAAAAGATTCAGAGACTTCCCTGATGTTCCAGTGAGTAAGGACACCACCTTGCAGTGCAAGGGACGCCGGTTTTATCCCTGGTCTGGAAAGATCCCATGTGCCGCAGAGCGCCTGGACCAATGTGTCCAACTACAGAGCCACCAGAGCTCTGGAGCGCATGCACCCAGAGCCTGTGCTCTGCTACAAGAGAGGCCACTGTGATGGGAGGAACACACAGGTCAAAGAACAAAGATAGATGAAAATAGATAAAGGAAAGACCAATAGAAGTGGCCAAAAACAAAACAAAAAAAATAAATTAAGACAAAACAAAAATATAATCACTTTGCTGGATTTATTCATGTGAAATTATTTCTTGTATGTATTTTGTGATTATAACTTTATGTGATTTTTCATATTACATGATTTTACATGGTCTCACAAGTTATATTTAAAAACACAATTATTTAATAATTTAATATCCAAGTAATGCTGCTTAATGATCTTATTACCTTTTCATATGTTAAATAAAAGCTAAAATACACATATTTAAATTAAGGACAGAATCATTAGATTAATTCTATATTTCAATAATTTTATGCTTGAAAAGTCAAATTTATATAATTAAAATGCTTGAAGGAATTTATATTGAGGAAATGTTTCTTTTATGGATTTCTATTTACTTGCAACTACATTACTGTATTTTCAAAATATAATAAGGGCATTAGCTGAAGACAGACTAATCAGAGTATTCATAGGAAAAGGTATATATATATATATATATATAACTGTAAACAGTAAAACTCTGTAAGGGCAAAAAATAAAATAAAAAAAAAAAGGAGAAAGAAATCACACACACACACAAAAAGAAAGGTATTGGGCTCTATCATGGAAATTTAACTAATAGGCTTTTTTTCCCCCATATTAGCCACAATAAAATGTAAAACTATCAGGCCCTGCTTTTGAAAAGAAGAGGCAATTCTTTGGGAAAATAGAACTTACTCCTATTTTTAATACAACAGTTATATAAACCATAAAGTACATTTAGTGCTTTTAACTGCTTATCCACATTAACGCAAGTTACACTTTAAATAAATGTGCCTACATAAGTGAATCTTTCATTAGATTATTGGACATAATTATTAAATATACATCATTAAGAAATTCACTCATCTTTCAATTTTGACTTTTTTAATTGAAGAGGCTAATGGGATATCAATATTTAAAATATGCATAATTCAATTGTTGAGATATAATATGATCTAGCAAATACAATGAAAGCTTTAAAATGGAATATTCATAAAAATTTTTAGAGATCACCATCTAGAATTTGTGCAATACCTTTACCCACTTTCTGTTGAGAGCAGAGCACTCTTCCATAAATGGTTTTGCAAGGTTCACTCTTTTTTTTTTTTTTATAAACTTTTACAGAGTTTTGTTGTTTACAGACTTGTATGTTTCCACATCAGTCGTATGCATATCCCTGGTACCCTCCTGTCCTGGAAGTATTTTCCTAGCTTTTCTTACTTGAATAAACTTTTCACTGCACGAAAAAAAAAAAAAGAAAAAAAAGATGTGGTCCTTCCTGGAGAATGTTCCATGAGCACTTGAGAAGAAATTATATTCTTCTGCTTTTGGATGGAAGGTCCTAAGGATATCAATGACGTCCATCTCTTCTAGTGTGGCATTTAAGGCTCGTGTTTCTTTATTAATTTTCTGTTCTGATGATCTGTCCATTGGTGTGAGAGGAGTATTAAAGTCTCCTACCAGTATTGTGTTATTGTTGATTTCTTCTTTTATGTCTGAAAGTGTTTGTCTTATGTATTAAGGTGCACCTGAGTTGGGTGCATAGATATTTATGATTGTTATGTCTTCCTCATGGATAGTTCCCTTGATCATTATGTAGTGACCTGCTTTGTCTCTTATAATTTAGATGGCTGTTTGGTCTGCTATGAGGATTGCTACTCCAGCTTTCTTTTGATTTCCATTTACATGGAATATCTTTTTCCAGTCTCTCACTTTCAGTCTATGTGTGTCATTAGATCTGAAGTGGGTTTCTTGTAAATAGCATATGTATGGGTCTTGTTTTGAATACATTCAGCCAGTCTGTGTCTTTTGGTTGGGGAATTTAGTCCATTTACATTCAAAGCAATTATTGATATGAATGTTCCTATTGTCATCTTCTTAGATATTTGAGGTTTTATTTGTAGGACTTCTCCTACTCTTGTATTTATTGGCTATATCAGGCCCTTTAACACTTGTTGTAAGGTTGGTTTCATGGTACAGAATCCTTTTAGCTTTTGCTTGTCTGTGAAGCTTTTGACTTCTCCATCAATTCTAAATGAGATCCTTGTTGGATAGAGAATTCTTGGTGGTAGGTTATTCTCTTTTATCCGTTTAAATGTGTCTTGCCACTCTCTTCTGGCCTGCAGGGTTTCTATTGAATGATCAGCAGCTAAACATATGGGGTGTCCTTTGTAAGTTATTTGTTGTTTGTTCCTTGATGCTTTCAGTATTCTGTCTTTATATTTAATCTGTGTTAGCTTGATTAGTATGTGCCTTGGTGTATTTCTTTTGGGGTTTATCCTGTCTGGAACTCTTTGTGCTTCTTGGACTTGGTTGACTATTTCCTTTCCCATGCTGGGGAAGGTTTCAACTATAATCTCTTCAAGAATGTTTCCACTTGAGAAGAAATTATATTCTTCTGCTTTTGGATGGAAGGTCCTAAGGATATCAATGACGTCCATCTCTTCTAGTGTGGCATTTAAGGCTCGTGTTTCTTTATTAATTTTCTGTTCTGATGATCTGTCCATTGGTGTGAGAGGAGTATTAAAGTCTCCTACCAGTATTGTGTTATTGTTGATTTCTTCTTTTATGTCTGAAAGTGTTTGTCTTATGTATTAAGGTGCACCTGAGTTGGGTGCATAGATATTTATGATTGTTATGTCTTCCTCATGGATAGTTCCCTTGATCATTATGTAGTGACCTGCTTTGTCTCTTATAATTTAGATGGCTGTTTGGTCTGCTATGAGGATTGCTACTCCAGCTTTCTTTTGATTTCCATTTACATGGAATATCTTTTTCCAGTCTCTCACTTTCAGTCTATGTGTGTCATTAGATCTGAAGTGGGTTTCTTGTAAATAGCATATGTATGGGTCTTGTTTTGAATACATTCAGCCAGTCTGTGTCTTTTGGTTGGGGAATTTAGTCCATTTACATTCAAAGCAATTATTGATATGAATGTTCCTATTGTCATCTTCTTAGATATTTGAGGTTTTATTTGTAGGACTTCTCCTACTCTTGTATTTATTGGCTATATCAGGCCCTTTAACACTTGTTGTAAGGTTGGTTTCATGGTACAGAATCCTTTTAGCTTTTGCTTGTCTGTGAAGCTTTTGACTTCTCCATCAATTCTAAATGAGATCCTTGTTGGATAGAGAATTCTTGGTGGTAGGTTATTCTCTTTTATCCGTTTAAATGTGTCTTGCCACTCTCTTCTGGCCTGCAGGGTTTCTATTGAATGATCAGCAGCTAAACATATGGGGTGTCCTTTGTAAGTTATTTGTTGTTTGTTCCTTGATGCTTTCAGTATTCTGTCTTTATATTTAATCTGTGTTAGCTTGATTAGTATGTGCCTTGGTGTATTTCTTTTGGGGTTTATCCTGTCTGGAACTCTTTGTGCTTCTTGGACTTGGTTGACTATTTCCTTTCCCATGCTGGGGAAGGTTTCAACTATAATCTCTTCAAGAATGTTTCCATAGCCTTTCTTTCCCTCTTCTTCTTATGGGGGAACCCTATAATTCTAATGTTGGTGCTTTTGATATTGTCCCATAGATCTCTGAGGCTGTCCTCAGTTCTTTTGATTCTTTGTGCTTTGTTCTGTTCTTCAGCAGTTATTTCCACCATTCTTTCTTCCAGCTCAATTATCAATTCTTCTGCCTCTGATACTCTACTGTTGTGACCTTCTATAGTATTTTTGAGTTCAGCAACTGAGTTGGTGGTCTCTATTTGCTTAGTTTTCATTTCTTCTCAGTGCACTAATTTCCTCTAATATTCTGTTTTTGGAGTTTTGGATCCTGACGGGTATCTCTCTTCTGAATTCTCTTTCTGATCATTTGTCTATCTCATCTTCTGTCATTTGTAATTGTGTCTCTTTGATTTGTTGTTCATTTGTGTGGTGTTTCTCTGTCTTTTCATTATTGTATTATTTTTTGTTTCTTTGTGTGTGTCTGTGTGATTGAGGTCTTTTACCCAGGCTTCGTGGTTGACTTCTCTCTTCCTTTTTCTTTTTGTCCTTGTAGAAGGGTTGAGTGGTTTGTGTCTTAGGTGGTGTTGGGTCTTGTTTGCAGGTGAATAATCTCTAGTGTTGTGTGTTCTTTGATAGTGTAGGGTCTTTGAGTCAGGGCTTCCACTCCAAGGATCCTTGGTTTGGTCTCTGGCCAGGAATTGTAGGCTCTATGTCTGGTTTGCTATGGCATTCAGTGGTATTAGTTCAACTATAAGCATATGAGGGACAAATGGTGCACTAGTAGATGACAGTCATAAAATCATGCAAATATTTTCTAACATAATGGAAAAATATACATGTATACACATCAATATCCACAACTTGACAGTCTTAAAGGGATAAAGTAGGAAATTTTTCTGGCAAACGGTGCAATGAAAGTTGGTACCTGACCATTAAACTCTAAATTAGTTAAAAACACTGGCTGGATAAAACAGATCCAGAGCAATGTCCCGGCTGGAAATATTACAATGAAAGCAGTTTTTAACTGACATGTGTTGGGGGTGAGCAGTAACAGATTGTATGGTTAATGAGAAGAAATAGATTCATGTTGCAAGGATTTTGCAGGGTTAGGTAACAATGATTAGTATGTAATAGAGTTTAGTATAGCTGGAAGAGACTAGTAGAGAGAGGAAGATAGGAAATATATAGAGGAGAGTAGTAGGTATTAAAAGATTTTACAGTTAGAGCATAGAGAGAAGAAGCAGTGGAAAAAATTAAAAATTAAAAAAATAAAATGTTTTAAAAATTAAGAATATAATAATAAGAAAATACTGTCCTTGGTTTTTATCTTCTCATCTGCGTGTGAACCTTTTACCAATTTGCTCTTGATGCTGCCCCAGATTTCCCTAGTCTGTATTGCTCGGGGTCAGGTCTGGGGACTGGGTGGCTGCTTATGTCTTAGGTTTCAGTGAGCCTCAGGTAAGTTTGTAGTCTGGATCTTTGCAGAATCAGTTGGTCTGGTTTCTCCACAGTGTCTTGTAGCCAGTGCAGTGGACCCCTCCCTCTCCACCCCTGATGCTGGTCAGTGCAGGCATGGCTGGCAGTTCCCAGTCCATCAGGTGGGGGCTGTGCCTCTGGCCCCTGTGATGGAGGGGGTTCCCCAGTTCTATTGCATACCCCCTGGGAGCCTTCAATCCTTGCTCCTCTCCTCGTGTCATGGCTCTGCTGCTGGCAGGACTGAGGTTTATCATCCCAGATGCCTGGCTTCCTAGCCGCAGCTCTGGGGCTGTGTGGGCTCGCTCGAGCTGCCAGTGTGTGACCAAGTCTCACTGTTTGCCCCAAACACTGGTTGCAGTTTCCCCACCTGGCTGGAGCCAGACTTCTGTACTGTGACTCACTGGGGACTTCCCTGTTCCATTTCCCACACCCTGATAGCATTGTGTCAGCTCACCTCCTCTCTCAGTTCCCAGTCACAGTACTGTCCCCAGCACGATTCTCACGCTGAGCACTGCTTTCTGTCCTTCTGGGGCACTTCCCAGAGCTCTCCCCACCTGGTCTGGTGTGGAAGCTAGGGAAAGGGCACTCTAGGATGGGACCTGGGGAAAGTTCAAGCTGCTCGCTCTCTGTCCCTTGTAGACCTGAGGACCTCTTTTGTCGTCTAGAGGATGTTTTGTTGGTGTTGTTTCATTTCTTGATTAGTTCTGGTGATTTTCTTGGGGAGCTGGTGAAATCCTCCTCTCATTCCTCAACCATCTTGACCTCCTTCTCATTCTATTACTTTATGTTCCAAATGAAGAAAGCAAAATTCAGATGTATTAACACATACATCATTATTACATGTGCTGACTTTCCTGAAAGCACTATTCTCTGTCCATATGGCTCTCAAAGCTTATGATATTCACTTTTAAAATAGCGAACTGAATTTGATTTCCTCCAGGGTTTGTTTAGATTTATACAGTGCCTGTAACCATGGACTCAGGAGCCAAACTGTGTGGAACTGAATCCCAACTTCTCAGTTTAGTGTATATAGTTTATATATATAGTTTAGCTTTTGATATTTTCTGAAAATATAAAGAGTGATGTTTTGAAAGTGTGTTGTGCTTGTAAGGCAATTGAATTGTGCTCCAATTGGGGTATGTGGCCAGATAGCTTTTTTTTTTTTTTTCGCCACTTCGATTGATCTTTCCTTTATCTATTTTCATCCATCTTTTTTTTTTGGCCCGTGTGGGTCTCCCATTGCCGTGGCCTCTGTTGCTGTAGAGCACTGGCTCTGGGCGCAAGCGCTATAGAGCTCTGGCTCTGTAGTTGGACACATTGGTCCAGCAGCTCTGTGGCACGTGGTATCTTCCCAGGCCAGGGATGGAATTGGTGCCCCTTACACTGCAAGGCGGTGTCCTTAGCTACTGGACCACGAGGGAAGCCCAGAGATAGCTTTTAAATGGGTCAGATAATATTTCTAAAAATAAAAAAAAGGGCCAGAACCCGCAGCCGCAAGGAGCCGCCAGAACCTTCCGCGCCGCGAGGTGCCCCGGCGAGGGTAAGTTCAGCCACTCCAACTGGAGGGCTTTCTGAACAGAGAGGGGAAGTCGCCCATGGGCTGCTGACCAGGGACCGGGCATGAGCTGGACGGGAAAGCTCAGGCCCGCCTTTGGGACTTAGACACATAACCGCAGTGCACGTGTGCCAGTGGCGGAGGAGCCCACATCCCTAGAGCTGCAGCAGCAGCGGAGGAAATCGTCTGTCCCTTGTAGACCTGAGGACCTCTTTTGTCGTCTAGAGGATGTTTTGTTGGTGTTGTTTCATTTCTTGATTAGTTCTGGTGATTTTCTTGGGGAGCTGGTGAAATCCTCCTCTCATTCCTCAACCATCTTGACCTCCTTCTCATTCTATTACTTTATGTTCCAAATGAAGAAAGCAAAATTCAGATGTATTAACACATACATCATTATTACATGTGCTGACTTTCCTGAAAGCACTATTCTCTGTCCATATGGCTCTCAAAGCTTATGATATTCACTTTTAAAATAGCGAACTGAATTTGATTTCCTCCAGGGTTTGTTTAGATTTATACAGTGCCTGTAACCATGGACTCAGGAGCCAAACTGTGTGGAACTGAATCCCAACTTCTCAGTTTAGTGTATATAGTTTATATATATAGTTTAGCTTTTGATATTTTCTGAAAATATAAAGAGTGATGTTTTGAAAGTGTGTTGTGCTTGTAAGGCAATTGAATTGTGCTCCAATTGGGGTATGTGGCCAGATAGCTTTTTTTTTTTTTTTGGCCACTTCTATTGATCTTTCCTTTATCTATTTTCATCCATCTTTGTTCTTTGGCCTGTGTGGGTCTCCCATTGCCGTGGCCTCTGTTGCTGTAGAGCACTGGCTCTGGGCGCAAGCGCTATAGAGCTCTGGCTCTGTAGTTGGACACATTGGTCCAGCAGCTCTGTGGCACGTGGTATCTTCCCAGGCCAGGGATGGAATTGGTGCCCCTTACACTGCAAGGCGGTGTCCTTAGCTACTGGACCACGAGGGAAGCCCAGAGATAGCTTTTAAATGGGTCAGATAATATTTCTAAAAATAAAAAAAAGGGCCAGAACCCGCAGCCGCAAGGAGCCGCCAGAACCTTCCGCGCCGCGAGGTGCCCCGGCGAGGGTAAGTTCAGCCACTCCAACTGGAGGGCTTTCTGAACAGAGAGGGGAAGTCGCCCATGGGCTGCTGACCAGGGACCGGGCATGAGCTGGACGGGAAAGCTCAGGCCCGCCTTTGGGACTTAGACACATAACCGGCAGTGCACGTGTGCCAGTGGCGGAGGAGCCCCCACATCCCTAGAGCTGCAGCAGCAGCGGAGGAAGCAGGGGAAAGAGCAGGAATTGGAGACTACTGCCGGGTGTGCAGTAGAGCCAGGGCGCCCCCCTCCAACACGGGACTGCGCGCACCGCAGCCTCCACCCGACTGACTGGGAACAGCCCAGCATCCAGTATGGCAGGCCAGCATCCAGTATGGCAGCAAAGCCCTCATTTAGCTGAACACAAAAACAGAAACCATAGCAACCAGCACTATAAGGGAAAGACTACGGCCATCAAGACACCACCATCAAGAGCAGATTGGTTTCCAACAGGCAGATAAGAAGATAAAAACCAAGGACAGTATTTAGCTTTTTTTTTTTGCTTGTTTATTTGTTGTGGACTATTTTGTTTATTTGATTGATTGGTCTGGTTTGGGGTTTATTTGCTTGTTTGTTTGTTTGTTCTGTTTGGTTTTTTTTTTTTTTTTGAATATTTGCTTGTTTGTTTTTGTGTGTGTGTGTTTGTTTCTTGGTCTCTTATTAATTTTTTCAGCCGTATTTAATTTTCAATTTATTTTTTTGACTTGTATTGTATTTGTTTTTAATTTTAATTCTTGGAAACCTTTAATTCTCATTCCTCTTTGCCACTGCATTCTCCCTCTATGTTCTAAATGTAAAACCTTTTCCTATCCACCAATATCCTCTAGATAAATTATTTCCTATCTTCCTGTCTCCACTGTTCTCTTCCAGCTGCACTAAACGACATAATACACTAATCTTTGCTACCTAACCCTATAAAATCCTTCCAAGACGAATCTATTCCTTCTCATTATCCATACACTCTCTTCCTTGTCACCCCCAACATATGTCTTAGATAAAAATTGCTCTCATTGTAATTATACAAGCCAGGTCCTTGTGCTGGATCTATTTATCCAGGCATTATTTTAATTAATTCAGAGCTTAACGAGCAAGTACCATCTTTGATTGTGTGATTTGCCAGAAAGATTTCCTGTGCTTTATCTCTGTAAAGCTGGTCAGTTGTGGGGATTGCTGTGTAGGTATGTATATCTTAAAATTATGTTAGAAAACATCTGCATGCTTTTATGACTATCAGCCATCAGGGATGCACCTCTTGTTCCTCAGATGCTAGTATTTGAACTAATCTCATGGAACACCATAGCAAACCACACATAGAGCCTACACCCCGCGGACCAATCATCAAACCAAGGATCCTTGGAATGGAAGCCCTGATTCCAAGACTCCACACTATCAAAGAACATAAAACACTGGAGATTATTCACCTGTAAACAACACTTGACACCATCCGAGTCACAAACCACTGAACCCTTCTAGAAGGACAGAAACCCAAAGGAAGGGAGAATTCAACGAAGAAGCCTGGTGAGGGAAAAAGAACTCCACACACACAGATACACACAAAGAAACAAAAATTAACCTAATAATGAAATGACAGAGAAACACTGCACAAATGAAGGACCAAGCTAGAGAATCACAGCTTCAAATGACAGAGGAGGAGATAGACAAATTATCTGAAAGAGAATTCATAAAGGCTATACTAATGAGCATGCAAAACACCGAAAACAGAATATTAGAGGAAATTAGTGCATTGAGAAAAGACATGCAAGAAATGAAAAATGAGCAAATAGAGACTACTAACTCAATTGCTGAACTCAAAAATACTATAGAAGGTCTCAAGAGTAGAGTATCAGAGGCTGAAGAACAGATAAGTGAGCTGGAAGACAAAATGGTGGAAATAAGTGCTGAAGAACAGAACAAAGCTGAAAGAATGAAAAGAACTGAGGACAGCCTCAGAGACCTATGGGACAATATCAAACGCACCAACATTAGAATTATAGGAGTTCCAGAAGAAGAACAGGGGAAGAAAGGCTATGAAAAAAGTCTTGAAGATGTTATAGTTGAAAACTTCCCCAACATGGGAAAGGAAATAGCCAACCAAGTCCTAGAAGCACAGAGTTCCATACAGGAAAAACCCCAGAATAAATACACCAAGGCACATTCTAATCAAACAAACGCAGACTAAATATAAAGACAGATTACTAAAAAAACGCATATAGGAAACCCCAATACGTTTCTCTTAAAGCTGGTCAGTTGTGGATTGCTGTGTAGGTATGTATATCTTAAAATTATGTTAGAAAACATCTGCATGCTTTTATGACTATCAGCCATCAGGGATGCACCTCTTGTTCCTCAGATGCTAGTATTTGAACTAATCTCATGGAACACCATAGCAAACCACACATAGAGCCTACACCCGGACCAATCATCAAACCAAGGATCCTTGGAATGGAAGCCCTGATTCCAAGACTCCACACTATCAAAGAACATAAAACACTGGAGATTATTCACCTGTAAACAACACTTGACACCATCCGAGTCACAAACCACTGAACCCTTCTAGAAGGACAGAAACCCAAAGGAAGGGAGAATTCAACGAAGAAGCCTGGTGAGGGAAAAAGAACTCCACACACACAGATACACACAAAGAAACAAAAATTAACCTAATAATGAAATGACAGAGAAACACTGCACAAATGAAGGACCAAGCTAGAGAATCACAGCTTCAAATGACAGAGGAGGAGATAGACAAATTATCTGAAAGAGAATTCATAAAGGCTATACTAATGAGCATGCAAAACACCGAAAACAGAATATTAGAGGAAATTAGTGCATTGAGAAAAGACATGCAAGAAATGAAAAATGAGCAAATAGAGACTACTAACTCAATTGCTGAACTCAAAAATACTATAGAAGGTCTCAAGAGTAGAGTATCAGAGGCTGAAGAACAGATAAGTGAGCTGGAAGACAAAATGGTGGAAATAAGTGCTGAAGAACAGAACAAAGCTGAAAGAATGAAAAGAACTGAGGACAGCCTCAGAGACCTATGGGACAATATCAAACGCACCAACATTAGAATTATAGGAGTTCCAGAAGAAGAACAGGGGAAGAAAGGCTATGAAAAAAGTCTTGAAGATGTTATAGTTGAAAACTTCCCCAACATGGGAAAGGAAATAGCCAACCAAGTCCTAGAAGCACAGAGTTCCATACAGGAAAAACCCCAGAATAAATACACCAAGGCACATTCTAATCAAACAAACGCAGACTAAATATAAAGACAGATTACTAAAAGCAGCTAGGAGCAAACGACAAAAAACATATAAAGGAAACCCCATACGTTTAACTGCGGATCTTTCAACAGAAACTCTGCAGGCCAGAAGAGAATGGCAGGACACATTTAAACGGCTAAAAGACAATAACCTCCAACCAAGAATTCTCTACCCAGCAAGAATCTCATTCAGAAATGATGGTGAAATCAAAAGCTTCACAGACAAGCAAAAACTAAAAGAATTCTCCACCACAAAACCAGCCCTACAACAAGTGTTAAAGGGCCTGATATAGCCAATAAACAAAAGAGTAGAAGAAGTCCTACAAATCAAACCCCAAACTTCTAAGAAGATGACAATAGGAACATTCATATCAATAATTACTTTGAATGCATATGGACTAAATGCTCCAACCAAATTACACAGACTGGCTGAATGGATCCAGAAGCAAGACCCATATATATGCTGTTTACAAGAGACCCACTTCAGACCTAGAGACATCCATAGACTAAAAGGGAGAGGCTGGAAAAAGATATTCCATGGAAATAGACATCAAGAAAAAGCTGGGGTAGCATTCCTCATATCAGACAAAATAGACTTTAAAGTAAAGAAGATTCTAAGAGACAAGGCAGGTCACTACATCATGATTAAGGGATCTATCTATCCAAGAGGAAGACATAACAGTCATGAATATACACGCACCCAACACAGGGGCACCTCAATACATAAGACAGGTACTTTCAGACATAAAAGAAGATATCAACAATAACACAGTAATAGTAGGAGACTTTAACACTCCTCGCACACGAATGGACAGATCATCCAAACCGAAAATTAATAAAGAAGCACAAGGCTTAAATGCCACACAGGAAAAGATGGACCTCATAGATACCTTTAGGACGATCCATCCAAAAGCAGAAGAATACACTTTCTTCTCAAGTGATCATGGAACATTCTCCAGGATAGACCACATCTTGGGCCACAAATCTAACCTCAGTCAATTCAAGAAAACTGAAATTTTATCAACCGTCTTCTCGGACCAGAAGGCAATGAGATTAGAGATCAACTACCAGGAAAAAAAAACCTAAAAACACAAACACATGGAGATTAAACAACACATACCTAAAAACCCAACTGATCATTGAGGACATCAAAGGAGAAATTAAAAAATTCCTGGAAGAAAATGACAATGAACACAAGACAGTGCAAAACCTATGGGACACTTCAAAAGCAATACTAAGAGGGAAATTTATAGCAATACAATCCCACCTCAAGAAACTAGTAAAATATGAGGCAGATGACCTAACCCTCCACTTAAAACACCTGGAGAAAGAAGAACAAAAACACCTCAAAGCCAGCAGAAGAAGAGAAATCATAAATATCACAGCAGAAATAAATGACAAAGAAACAAAAGAAACAAGAGTAAAAATAAATAAAACAAAAAGCTGGTTCTTTGAAAGGGTAAACAAAATTTACAAGCCACTGGCCAGACTCATTAAGAAAAAGAGAGAGAAGAACCAGATCACCAAAATCAAAAACGAAAAAGGAGAGATTACAACAGATAATACAGAAATCCAAAGGATTCTAAGAGACTATTATGAGCCACTCTATGGCAACAAACTGGACAACCTGGAAGAAATGGACATTTTCTTGGAGAGGATTAATCTCCCAAGACTGAGCCAGGAAAAAGCAGAAACTTTGAACAACCCAATCACAAGCTGAGAAATCGAATCTGTGATTAAAAATCTACCCAAAAATAAAAGCCCAGGGCCAGATGGCTTCACAGCCGAATTCTACCAAACATTTAAAGAGGAGCTAATGCCTGTCCTTCTAAAAATCTTCCAAAAAATTGCACAGGAAGGAGAACTTCCAAACACATTCTACGAGGCCACCATCACCCTGATACCCAAACCAGGCAAAGACAACACAAAAAAGGAAAACTATAGGCTAATTTCACTGATGAACTTAGATGCCAAAATCCTTTAAAAAATCCTAGCAAACAGAATTCAGCAACACATCAAAAAACTCATACATTATGATCAAGTCGGGTTCATCCCAGGCATGCAAGGATTCTTCAACATCCGCAAATCAATCAATGTGATACACCATATCAACAAATTGAGAGACAAAAACCACATGATCATCTCAGGAGATGCAGAAAAAGCCTTCGACAAAGTACAACATCCATTTATGATAAAAACGCTTCAGAAAATGGGCATAGAAGGAACCTATCTCAACATAATGAAAGCCATATATGAGAAGCCCACAGCGAACATTATTCAATGGTGATTTTTTAAAAAAAACATCAAGACAGTGCAAAACCTATGGGACACTTCAAAAGCAATACTAAGAGGGAAATTTATAGCAATACAATCCCACCTCAAGAAACTAGTAAAATATGAGGCAGATGACCTAACCCTCCACTTAAAACACCTGGAGAAAGAAGAACAAAAACACCTCAAAGCCAGCAGAAGAAGAGAAATCATAAATATCACAGCAGAAATAAATGACAAAGAAACAAAAGAAACAAGAGTAAAAATAAATAAAACAAAAAGCTGGTTCTTTGAAAGGGTAAACAAAATTTACAAGCCACTGGCCAGACTCATTAAGAAAAAGAGAGAGAAGAACCAGATCACCAAAATCAAAAACGAAAAAGGAGAGATTACAACAGATAATACAGAAATCCAAAGGATTCTAAGAGACTATTATGAGCCACTCTATGGCAACAAACTGGACAACCTGGAAGAAATGGACATTTTCTTGGAGAGGATTAATCTCCCAAGACTGAGCCAGGAAAAAGCAGAAACTTTGAACAACCCAATCACAAGCTGAGAAATCGAATCTGTGATTAAAAATCTACCCAAAAATAAAAGCCCAGGGCCAGATGGCTTCACAGCCGAATTCTACCAAACATTTAAAGAGGAGCTAATGCCTGTCCTTCTAAAAATCTTCCAAAAAATTGCACAGGAAGGAGAACTTCCAAACACATTCTACGAGGCCACCATCACCCTGATACCCAAACCAGGCAAAGACAACACAAAAAAGGAAAACTATAGGCTAATTTCACTGATGAACTTAGATGCCAAAATCCTTTAAAAAATCCTAGCAAACAGAATTCAGCAACACATCAAAAAACTCATACATTATGATCAAGTCGGGTTCATCCCAGGCATGCAAGGATTCTTCAACATCCGCAAATCAATCAATGTGATACACCATATCAACAAATTGAGAGACAAAAACCACATGATCATCTCAGGAGATGCAGAAAAAGCCTTCGACAAAGTACAACATCCATTTATGATAAAAACGCTTCAGAAAATGGGCATAGAAGGAACCTATCTCAACATAATGAAAGCCATATATGAGAAGCCCACAGCGAACATTATTCTCAATGGTGAAAAACTGAAAGCATTCCCTCTAAGATCAGGAACAAGACAGGGGTGACCACTTTCACCACTACTATTCAGCATAGTCCTGGAAGTTCTAGCAACGGCAATAAGAGAAGAGAAAGAAATCTAAGGAATCCAGATTGGAAAGCAAGAAGTCAAGCTCTCTTTTTGCAGACGACATGATATTATGCAGAGAAAATCCCAAAGACTCTATTACAAAGGTACTACAGCTCATCAACGAATTCAGCAAAGTCGCAGGATGCAAAGTCAACACACAGAAATCACTGGCATTCCTATACACAAACAATGAAAAATCAGAAAATGAAATCAAAGAGGCAGTCCCCTTCACCATTGCAACCAAAAGAATCAAATATCTAGGAATAAACCTACCCAAAGAAACTAAAGAATTGTACACAGAAAATTACAAGACACTCATGAGAGACATTAAAGAAGACTTAAACAGATGGAGAGATATTCCATGTTCCTGGGTCGGAAGAATGAATATTGTGAAAATGACCATACTACCAAATATCATCTACAGATTCAATGCAATACCTATCCAACTACCATTGACACTTTTCACAGAACTAGCCTAAAGAATAACACAGTTCATATGGAAACACAAAGACCCGAGAATAGCCAAAGCAATCCTAAGAAAGAAAAACGGAGCTGGGGGAACCAGTCTCCCTAACTTCAGACTCTACTACAAAGCAACCGTCATCAAGACAGTATGGTACTGGCACAAAAACAGAACTATAGACCAATGGAACAAGATAGAAAACCCAGAGATAAACCCACGCACCTATGGGTACCTTATTTTTGACAAAGGAGGAGAAATTCTAAAATGGGACAAAGATAGCCTCTTCAACAAGTGGCGCTGGGAACATTGAACCGCTACATGCAAAAAAAATGACATTGGAACATTCCCTGACACCATACACTAAGATCAACTCAAAATGGATTAAAAACCTAAATGTAAGACCAGAAACCATCAAACTCTTTGAGGAGAATATAGGCAAAATCCTCAAGGACATCAATCAAAGCAAGATCTTCTCTGACCCACCTACTAAAATAGTGGAACTGAAAAGAAAAGTGAACACGTGGGACCTCATGAAACTTAAAAGCTTTTGTACAGCAAAAGAAATCACCAAAAAGCTGAATGGACACCCCACAGAGTGGGAGAAAATCATAGCAAATGAAACAACAGACAAAGAATTAATCTCCAAAATCTACAAGCAACTCAGACAACTCAGCACAGGAAAAACGAACAACCCAATCAAAAAATGGGAAAAAGATCTAAAGAGACACCTCTCTAAAGAGGACATACAGATGGCCCAAAAGCACATGAAATGATGCTCAACCTCGCTTATCATTAGAGAAATGCAAATTAAAACTACAATGAGATACCACCTCACACCCGTCAGAATGACCATCATCCACAAATAGACAGACAACAAATGCCTGAGAGGGTGTGGAGAAAAGGGAACCCTCTTGCATTGCTGGTGGGAATGTCAATTGATACAGTCTCTATGGAAGACAGTCTGGAGATTCCTTAAAAAAGTAAAAATAGAAGCAGCCTATGACCCAGCAATCCCACTATTAGGCCTATATCCTGATGAAATCAAAACTGAAAGAGGCACCTGTACCCCAATGTTCATTGCAGCTCTCTATACAATAGCCAGAACATGGAAGCAACCCAGATGTCCATCGATGAATGAATGGGTAAAGCAGCCTGGTACATATATACAATGGAATACTACTCAGCTGTTAAAAGAAATGCAGAAGACTCAGTCCTAATGAGGTGGCCTGCTCTAGAACCTATCATAAAAAGTGAAGTAAGTCAAAAAGAGAAAGACAAGTACAGTATACTAACTCATATATATGGGATCTAGTATGATGGTCATGATAACACACGCAGTGAACGCATGAAAAAACAGAGAATAGACATAAAGACATTGTGGAGACCGAACAGTGGGAGGGAGGCATGGAGGGAGTAACCTGGAAACCTATACCGTCATGTGTGGAAAAGATAGCTATTGTCATTGTGCTAAGGGAATAGAAGTACCTACAACCACTTGGGGCGATGGTCTGGAGGGGTGGGAGGGGGGAACTGGGTTGGGGGAGGGTCCAGGGATATGCTTATGACTGATATGGTAACATACATGTTGGTGAACAACATAACTCTGTAAAATCTTTAAAATAAAGGAAAAAAAATCACAAAGCTTATTCCCATCATCTAAATTCAATATGTGAGCAAGAATAGCAGAATTTTTCACTCAATTATATGTCATTGTTGATTATTAGTTTTGCACATTTCTTTAATGTCTTCAGAAAGACTTCAAAATTGCTCATGAATAAGATAAATCAAATTGTTTATTTATGAAATGTTATTTCATAATGAATTTATATCATTAGAGACAAATAGTCTAACACAAAATAGTGACTGTCTTTTTTAATCATCTTTTGATACTTTTAAAATAGATTATCATTTTTTTTATCTACATGGAAATCATAAAACTCATCTACATATAGGCCAAAAAAGTCGAAAATCACAAATGTAATATTTTCATGTATCTCTTTTAAATACAACTGGTTTATAGTAGTGCTAAAAAAAAAAGGAAAAAGGAAAATTATACTGGCTTATTTGCATGCACATCACGCAGCAGTAAATCCCCACTGTTTCCATTCTAAGCCCTATTTCAGCATCATTATCACTGACAGGACAATGTTAAGTAAGGCAGTGTTAGCTTTTAGGAACACATTTATGAGCTACTAATCAATTATTTACAATCCAAGAGAAAACAAGAGACTTGTTTAAATGCACACAATATTTATAGACGCTCTAGCTTTCAGCTCCTACTAAAAGAAATCAGGCAGAAGAATAATACATTTTATATTATAAAAGTTAAAACTTGCCTTTGTAAACTGAGGGAAACGACTTTTCTGGAAACTTGTTTTTAAAAGAAAACTAAATGTTACTACTTAGAAGTTAATTAGGGCTTCCCTGATGACTCAGATGGTAAAGAATATGCTCCTATGCAGGGAACCTAGGTTCAGTCTCTGGGCTGGAAAGAGCCTCTGGAGAAGGGAACGGCTACCCACTGTGGTATTCTTCCCTGGGGAACTCCAAGAACAGAAGAAGCTGGCAGCCTACAGTCCATGGGGTCCCAAAGAGTGAATACAAGTGAAAGTAACACTTTCACTTTCAGAAGTTAACTCAGCTAACAATGACTTCTAAACAAAAAATTAAAAGCGTCAATTTATATTTATTTTTGAAGTATGTTCATGGAGATTATTTTAGGGTTAGCCTTTATTAGCTGAACCAAATGTATAAACAAAGTAATTTCATATTTTCATGTTGACCTGTATTTTCTGATTCAAACCTCAATTAACAATGTGATTTTTCAAATTTAGTATATAAACAGACACCAAGGCTATTTAAGTAAAATAAGGTTACCTAAAGAATATCTTCAATATTATTGTAATTTAAAAAAGAAAATTTGGGAAATAACATACTTACAAAGCTTGAAATATTATTTCTATATATGACAGTGAAGGTTAGGTAATGGGTTCTATAGTCTTACATGTGGTTTCAAATTCTGACTTCTTCATACATTTTTGAGTTACTTTGAGCAATTTTTTAAAAAATCTGAATTTTGCTTTCTTCATTTGGAACATGAAAATAATAGAATAAACCTTTCAAAGCCATTTGTCGACATGTGTGATGATCTAAATAATGTACTCAGCACAGTAATCTTCATGAAGGAAGTAATAACTTGAATAGTTACAATTCAAGCATGGACGCTACCTTTCTTTAAAATTTTTTATTATAGGCCTTCCCTGGTGGTCCAGTTGGTAAAGAGTCTGCCTTGCAGTGCCGGGGACACTAGCTTGATCCCTGGCACAGGAGGATCCCACATGTCACATTGTGGCTGGACCGGTGTGTCCAATATGAGCCAGTGCTCTGGAGCACATGCACCCAGAGCTTGTGCTCTGCAATGAGAGAGGCCACTGTAATGGGAGGCTCACACAGGCCAAAGAATAAAGAAATAAAAAAACAATAAAAAGAGGCCAAAATTTAAAATAGTTATTATAAAAACATTTAAATGCATACAAAATGGAGAACTATTTAAAACACATGGGAAAATTTAGAATTAACAAATGTGACTGCATAGTTTTAAACACATGACAAATATCATTGTAGGCAAAATAAAAAAACTCATGAAATAATTTATATCAGAGACAAAAGTTCAATAATTCTAGTATAAAAAGTCATCTAGGGCTTCCCCTGGTGGTCCAGTGGGTAAGGACACCGCCTTGCAGTGCAAGGGGCGTCGGTTTGAGCCCTGGCCTGGGAAGATCCCACGTGCCGCGGAGCAGCTGGACTGATGTGTCCAATTACCGAGCCAGAGCTCTGGAGCTCACGCACCCAGAGCGGCGCTCTGCAACGACAAACGCCACCACGATGGGAGGCCCACAGGAGCCAAAGAACAAAGACGGACAAACATAGAGAAACGAAAGACCAATAGAAGTGGCCCGCCTGCTCCCCTCCCTCCCCAACCGGACCACCACCCAAAATAAATAAATAAATCTTAAAAAAAAAAAAAAAAAGTCATCTAAAAAAGAAAGACAAAAAATAGAAAGTTAACAAGAATCCTAAACAGAACAAATGTTATTTTTAACCCCATGAAAAGATGTTAAACCTTTCATAATAAGAGAAATGAAAATCAAAATTAAGAAAACATTTTCTACCCATCAGATTGGCAAAATGAATAAATTTGAAAATGCTCGGATTTCCCATAACTTTGTAAAGTTATGGGATATCTTCACATGATTAAAATAAAAATCAAAAATAAAAATCAATTAAAATACAAATTTGAAATCTATAAAAAATAACGACAATAATTAAAAATTGCATATTTATTTACTGTTTGTTCTAACAATTCCATTTCAGAAATACATTTCAAAGGTCCACAGGTGAAAATATGAAAACACAATATCTATAAGATACGCAGTAAAAACAGAAGCCTGAAAAGAAAGAAGTAGCCATTCACAAGGGGATTTACTGAATAAACGGTGGTGCATCATGGACATAGAATGTTGAAAGAACAACAAACAAAAAATAACTTTAGAGTATTCCTTGGAATGTACTACGGAATTATCTTCAGAGAATATTATTAATTGAAAAAACTCAAAGTTGATAAACATTTACACACACAACACTATAAGAGAGATATTAATGTAAATATGTATATATATGTGCATGTTTATATGTATACATACCTGAATGATATATTTCATATAATTGTATGTTGTATATTATATATATAGACCAATATCATTTCTTATATTAAAACAGAATAATTACTAAAATTTAAAAGAAAAGATGATTTAATAGGAGAAAAAAGAGAGAGTTTGAGGGACAGAGATAGAATACAGAATTCTTTGGATTATTGTTTTAAACCCCACTTAAACTTTTCTGGATTTTAGAAGTATAGCAAACATTCAGTACATAAAAACTGAAAGTATTTGTGGATTCAGTTAATACTGTCATGCAAATAATATAGCATTTTAAATTGGAAATTGTACAGACATATGTTAAGTAAAACATATTAGGGTATAGTGAAATAACATTTTTACTCTTTCTTTTTTTACTAAGGTTCTTTCTGTGTTACTGTGCTTGTCTTAGAAGTAATGTCACATGAAGAGTCGACATAGTTTTCTACATCCATTTACCAATAACAAAGAAAATATCAAAAATCATTTGGGGGTATAATGATAAGAAAATACCTATGAAATTCTGTAAAGTGAACCTAATTGTGATTATTCCAATAATAATGGAATTGTGAATATTCCAACATTCACAATATATGTTTGGACATATATTTGGACATGATATAATACACAGGTTGCTTTTATACTGGTTTAGACAGCATCTTTCATCTATTCTCTCTAAAAGGTTATACACATCCTACACTGGAATGTTTCACAAACATTCTTTACAAACAGAGTAATGTCTCCTACAGTTCCAGTTAGGAAATAGCTGTCTTTTCTATGGAAAGAGAAGAAAAATTTTGAATGAGTTGTGTCTTAGAAAATCCACAATATAATTTCACTGTTTTTTTACTAAAATTAAAAATATATATATACTGCTTTGCCAATTTTGCTTAAATCATTTGCCAGTAGAGTAGGCAAAACTGTGAGAAACATTGTTCAGTTAAAACTGATTATGGCAGCAACCCTGTAGCTATTCTATTTTAGAAAAATCATTATTCTTTGTTTTTACATCTGTTCCCTTCATTCTTCCTTATCAATTAACTCCCAGTTTTGTTCACTTTTCCTTGAGCCTCCAACAGAAGCTGGGGCGTTTTGGAGCCATAGGGATGGAATTATGGTAGGTCTAAATTGTTCTTAGTAGTCTTAATTCCCTTGATAAATAATAGCTTTACCATTGTCATGTGAGGCTCATTTGTCCAATGAAATAAAAGAGAAAGTTTCCTGCAGGTTTTCTCAAAAAGTCTTTCCTGCCTTTACACAGGAAGAGAAGATAAAAATGTTCCTGTTTCCTTCAACAGTGTTATTATCTTCACACACTAACTCAAATGAGTCAATAGTCTTGGAACCATGAGGACAGGAAAAGTAAGAGGCTAATGCTGAGATACTAGCACAGATAAATATAAAAGAAATTCAGCTTTGGGGAATATTGCTGAGTCACTGAAATGATCCAACCATGGGACTTATTTGTTACTCAGGATTTTGATTACCTGAGACAATAAAAGACACTATTTTAAGTTATTTAAAGTATTATGTTTTCCAAATGTACATTTAAACCTTATATTAAATTCCAATAAGCTAATTCTTTGCACATGAACATTAACTAAACACATAATTAGTATTATTGCATAAAAATAAAATCTTAAATTGTTATTAGAATTAGATAACTTCACTATAAGGACTAATTATCAGAATGGTCACTATAAAGTGTATTTATAGTGTGTCAATGAACAAATATTTGTACAGAGTCAAAAATAGGTCACTGGGCAGTCTCGAGGGTAGGCTGTTCAAAAATTGATCCAGATGTCAAGCCTTAATGAAAAACAGGTTTGGAATCAAATTTCCATGAAGGTTATAAAGCTATATTGAGATTTCCATAAATTTTACATTGCAGAGTTTGAATTTTTTTTTCTTGCTTAAAAAGAGTTGTCTCCTACAGTTCCAGTTAGGAAATAGCTGTTTATTTCTATGGAAAGAGAAGAAAAATTTTGAATGAGTTGTGTCTTAGAAAATCCACAATATAATTTCACTGTTTTTTTACTAAAATTAAAAATATATATATACTGCTTTGCCAATTTTGCTTAAATCATTTGCCAGTAGAGTAGGCAAAACTGTGAGAAACATTGTTCAGTTAAAACTGATTATGGCAGCAACCCTGTAGCTATTCTATTTTAGAAAAATCATTATTCTTTGTTTTTACATCTGTTCCCTTCATTCTTCCTTATCAATTAACTCCCAGTTTTGTTCACTTTTCCTTGAGCCTCCAACAGAAGCTGGGGCGTTTTGGAGCCATAGGGATGGAATTATGGTAGGTCTAAATTGTTCTTAGTAGTCTTAATTCCCTTGATAAATAATAGCTTTACCATTGTCATGTGAGGCTCATTTGTCCAATGAAATAAAAGAGAAAGTTTCCTGCAGGTTTTCTCAAAAGTCTTTCCTGCCTTTACACAGGAAGAGAAGATAAAAATGTTCCTGTTTCCTTCAACAGTGTTATTATCTTCACACACTAACTCAAATGAGTCAATAGTCTTGGAACCATGAGGACAGGAAAAGTAAGAGGCTAATGCTGAGATACTAGCACAGATAAATATAAAAGAAATTCAGCTTTGGGGAATATTGCTGAGTCACTGAAATGATCCAACCATGGGACTTATTTGTTACTCAGGATTTTGATTACCTGAGACAATAAAAGACACTATTTTAAGTTATTTAAAGTATTATGTTTTCCAAATGTACATTTAAACCTTATATTAAATTCCAATAAGCTAATTCTTTGCACATGAACATTAACTAAACACATAATTAGTATTATTGCATAAAAATAAAATCTTAAATTGTTATTAGAATTAGATAACTTCACTATAAGGACTAATTATCAGAATGGTCACTATAAAGTGTATTTATAGTGTGTCAATGAACAAATATTTGTACAGAGTCAAAAATAGGTCACTGGGCAGTCTCGGGGGGTAGGCTGTTCAAAAATTGATCCAGATGTCAAGCCTTAATGAAAAAACAGGTTTGGAATCAAATTTCCATGAAGGTTATAAAGCTATATTGAGATTTCCATAAATTTTACATTGCAGAGTTTGAATTTTTTTTTTTTCTTGCTTAAAAAGGGTCATTGCCTATCACTAAGAAAAATCAACAAGAATTCAGAGCACAATAACTTATGTTAATACATAAGGGTTTTGGTTCTCAGTAAGAATGAATGTTAACTATAATCTAAAATATATTAGGGTGGGCTTCCCTGGTGGTCCAGTGGGTAAAGACACTGCCTTGCAGAGCAAGGGGCGCCGGTTCGATCGATCCCTGGCCTGGAAAGATCCCACGTGCCACAAAGCGCCTGGACCAATGTGTCCAACTACAGAGCCAGAGCTCTGGAGTGCATGTGCCCAGATCTGGTGCTCTGCAGCGAGAGAGGCCACTGCGATGGGAGGTCCACACAGGCCAAAGAACAAAGATGGATGAAAATAGACAAAGACCAATAGAAGTGGTCAAAAAAATCAATCAATCAATCAATCAATAAGGAAAACTGATGGAATCATTCATATAAGAGAAAAAAAGGGATTTATTTTTTGTAGTACTTGGAGAGTAAGAGACAAAGTATTCTGCTGATTCATGCAGAATTAACTGATAATTTCAGTTCTATAACTTTTTAAATGTGCAATGTTTAGGAGACATGTTTGTCACTACAAAGTATTTTGACAAAGTGTTGATCATAAGTGATGCTGAAGCTGAAGCTCCAATACTTTGACCACCTGATGTGAAGACCTGATTCATTGAAAATTTAGAATTTAGAAAAAACTTTTTTTTTTTCCAAATGTACATTTAAACCTTATATTAAATTCCAATAAGCTAATTCTTTGCACATGAACATTAACTAAACACATAATTAGTATTATTGCATAAAAATAAAATCTTAAATTGTTATTAGAATTAGATAACTTCACTATAAGGACTAATTATCAGAATGGTCACTATAAAGTGTATTTATAGTGTGTCAATGAACAAATATTTGTACAGAGTCAAAAATAGGTCACTGGGCAGTCTCGAGGGGTAGGCTGTTCAAAAATTGATCCAGATGTCAAGCCTTAATGAAAAAACAGGTTTGGAATCAAATTTCCATGAAGGTTATAAAGCTATATTGAGATTTCCATAAATTTTACATTGCAGAGTTTGAATTTTTTTTTTTCTTGCTTAAAAAGGGTCATTGCCTATCACTAAGAAAAATCAACAAGAATTCAGAGCACAATAACTTATGTTAATACATAAGGGTTTTGGTTCTCAGTAAGAATGAATGTTAACTATAATCTAAAATATATTAGGGTGGGCTTCCCTGGTGGTCCAGTGGGTAAAGACACTGCCTTGCAGAGCAAGGGGCGCCGGTTCGATCGATCCCTGGCCTGGAAAGATCCCACGTGCCACAAAGCGCCTGGACCAATGTGTCCAACTACAGAGCCAGAGCTCTGGAGTGCATGTGCCCAGATCTGGTGCTCTGCAGCGAGAGAGGCCACTGCGATGGGAGGTCCACACAGGCCAAAGAACAAAGATGGATGAAAATAGACAAAGACCAATAGAAGTGGTCAAAAAAATCAATCAATCAATCAATCAATAAGGAAAACTGATGGAATCATTCATATAAGAGAAAAAAAGGGATTTATTTTTTGTAGTACTTGGAGAGTAAGAGACAAAGTATTCTGCTGATTCATGCAGAATTAACTGATAATTTCAGTTCTATAACTTTTTAAATGTGCAATGTTTAGGAGACATGTTTGTCACTACAAAGTATTTTGACAAAGTGTTGATCATAAGTGATGCTGAAGCTGAAGCTCCAATACTTTGACCACCTGATGTGAAGACCTGATTCATTGAAAAAGACCCTGATACTGGGAAAGATTGAGGACAGGAGAAGTGGATGGCACTATCTTCTCAATGGACATGAATTTGAGCAAACTGACAGAGATGGTGAAGGACAGGTAAGCTAGTGTACTTAAGTCCATAGATTCACAAAGAACTGGACAGGACTGAGTGACTGAACAACAACAACAACAAAGTAGTGTTAAGTGTTAGTTGCTCAGTCATGTCTGACTCTTTGTGATCCCATGGAGCCCAACAGACTCCTCTGTTCATGGAATTCCTCGAGTAAGAATACTGGAGAGGGAAGCCATTTCCGTTGCCTAGGGATCTCCCTGACCAGAGATCAAAGGGTTTGTGTCTCATGCATTGCAGGTAGAATCGTTACTGTCTGCGCCACCAGGGAAACCCTAGCACCTCTAAATTTTAAGACATTATAACTCAGTATACATCTTTTTAGTATTTATGTTTTATCTGAACCAACAGTAAATATAAGATCATGATTTACATTATAAAATTCCTTAGCATATATAAAGAATATAATAATCTTTGAAAAAAATCTATACTCATTAGAAATTAAAGAATGATTTTCTATAAAAGTTTTAGGAAAAATAATTTAACTTTGAAAAAATAGTAGTAAAATATTTGACTAATTTTTTTCTTTGCTACTTAAACATTTATATTAAATTCTATATTTTATTTTTATATTTTATACAAAAAGATTTATAATCTATATTTAAGGTTTCCAATATTTCATGTCAATAGCTAGTGTACACTGAAATAATAGTGTTATGTCACTGTAGAATATATTTTACTAGCAGCAATTAAAGTTACAATAGTTGATAACAATTTTTAAAATTTTATTTTGTGCTAGGTAACACCCTAAAGTCTTTATGTATACTCATTAAATTTATTTTTATAATAATCCTCTTAAGAATCATGAATAATCCAGTTTCACAGTGCAAAATTTGAAAATAAGAAATATTAAATATGTGATTGGTTCAGGCTGTGATAATTTAAGTGTCAGAGCTGAGAAATAAGCTCCAATCTGTTTTCCAACATTTTTACTATAAGTAATGAAATCAGTCATTCTATTTTATTAATACATAAAATGTTTCCAACAGCAAATTAGTTGGCATAGCCAAGTAACAAGTTATAATTCAGTTATAAAGAATATTAATGGCGATATAGAAATATGATTTGGACATTAAAATGCCATCTTCTTTACCTAGTGTGTTGGTATACAACTGCTAAGCAAAATAGCTTTTACAGCATCTGGAACAACTAAGGTTAGTATTGTGCTGACTGCAAGGAAAATGTTTTCTTGATTTTGTATTGCCTGTATCTTCAATTAATTCAGTCATTATAATTTATTTGCCATTCTTAAGACTCACAGATTATCTCTAAATTCTATTCCAAAGGAAACCAAAGATCAGTATTAACCTTCTTCTGATTATTCTCTTTTCTAGGTCAAAATTTGATAATGATATTAAATTGCTATGCTTAATTTCTTGCAAGCACATTCAAAATAAACATGTCAGAGATTTTCTTTAACTTACTAACAAGGCAAACAATAGATGGTGAAATTCAAACAAAAACTTGAGAAGTTTAATATATACCTGAACCAACAGTAAATATAAGATCATGATTTACATTATAAAATTCCTTAGCATATATAAAGAATATAATAATCTTTGAAAAAAATCTATACTCATTAGAAATTAAAGAATGATTTTCTATAAAAGTTTTAGGAAAAATAATTTAACTTTGAAAAAATAGTAGTAAAATATTTGACTAATTTTTTTCTTTGCTACTTAAACATTTATATTAAATTCTATATTTTATTTTTATATTTTATACAAAAAGATTTATAATCTATATTTAAGGTTTCCAATATTTCATGTCAATAGCTAGTGTACACTGAAATAATAGTGTTATGTCACTGTAGAATATATTTTACTAGCAGCAATTAAAGTTACAATAGTTGATAACAATTTTTAAAATTTTATTTTGTGCTAGGTAACACCCTAAAGTCTTTATGTATACTCATTAAATTTATTTTTATAATAATCCTCTTAAGAATCATGAATAATCCAGTTTCACAGTGCAAAATTTGAAAATAAGAAATATTAAATATGTGATTGGTTCAGGCTGTGATAATTTAAGTGTCAGAGCTGAGAAATAAGCTCCAATCTGTTTTCCAACATTTTTACTATAAGTAATGAAATCAGTCATTCTATTTTATTAATACATAAAATGTTTCCAACAGCAAATTAGTTGGCATAGCCAAGTAACAAGTTATAATTCAGTTATAAAGAATATTAATGGCGATATAGAAATATGATTTGGACATTAAAATGCCATCTTCTTTACCTAGTGTGTTGGTATACAACTGCTAAGCAAAATAGCTTTTACAGCATCTGGAACAACTAAGGTTAGTATTGTGCTGACTGCAAGGAAAATGTTTTCTTGATTTTGTATTGCCTGTATCTTCAATTAATTCAGTCATTATAATTTATTTGCCATTCTTAAGACTCACAGATTATCTCTAAATTCTATTCCAAAGGAAACCAAAGATCAGTATTAACCTTCTTCTGATTATTCTCTTTTCTAGGTCAAAATTTGATAATGATATTAAATTGCTATGCTTAATTTCTTGCAAGCACATTCAAAATAAACATGTCAGAGATTTTCTTTAACTTACTAACAAGGCAAACAATAGATGGTGAAATTCAAACAAAAACTTGAGAAGTTTAATATATACCTACAATTTAATAAATAAATTTAGGAAATGTACAAATTTATGGTTGTTTACAAAACTGGTTAATGTTTAATAGGACAATAAGCCACAATACTTGGGGCTATATATTCTGTTATTATTCAAATCTCTACTAGAAAAAAAATACAAATTAACTTCTGCCCCAAAGTTTTATATTGCTTAATAAAATACTCAGAACTACACTGGTTAACAATCTTTTATGACTATTTGTATGAATTTAGGTATGTTTTCTAAAATCAAATTAAACATTCTTTGACATTTAGAGGATCTCACTTTAGTTCTACTTAAGTTAAACTGCCTACACCTTAAACTTTGTTTAATCTCTGAAATATTACAATTTAGCCTGTCAACTGTCTTTTCTTATTTTTCTCTTTTTCATCCACTGTATTTACACTTAAACTTTATAGACACAAACAACATTACTGTTTAATTGGTGTGTAAACTGGCTTTCTGCTCCACTTTTTACAAATATTTCGTAAAACCATGGCTCAACATTTTAATCTCATTTTTTCTAAAATCATTGAGGTATAATTGATAAGAAAAAAGGCTATGCATTAAAAAAATGATATGATATGTAAAAAGCTGTATTTAGTGTATAGAACTTGAAGAATTTGGGGATAAGCATACAATCTGGAGGGCTTCATAGGCAGGTCCAGTGATAAATAGCTAGCCTGCCAAGGCAGGGCATTGAGGACACATGGCATCAATCTCTGGGTCAGGGAAATCCCTGAGAAGGAAATAGCAACCCACTCCAGGATTCTTACCTGGGAAATCACATGGACAGAGGAGTCTGACGGACAATAATCTATTGGTCCACAGAAGAGTCAGGCATGACCTAGCAACTAAATTACAAAAGCACCATTGTATTGCCTGTATCTTCAATTAATTCAGTCATTATAATTTATTTGCCATTCTTAAGACTCACAGATTATCTCTAAATTCTATTCCAAAGGAAACCAAAGATCAGTATTAACCTTCTTCTGATTATTCTCTTTTCTAGGTCAAAATTTGATAATGATATTAAATTGCTATGCTTAATTTCTTGCAAGCACATTCAAAATAAACATGTCAGAGATTTTCTTTAACTTACTAACAAGGCAAACAATAGATGGTGAAATTCAAACAAAAACTTGAGAAGTTTAATATATACCTACAATTTAATAAATAAATTTAGGAAATGTACAAATTTATGGTTGTTTACAAAACTGGTTAATGTTTAATAGGACAATAAGCCACAATACTTGGGGCTATATATTCTGTTATTATTCAAATCTCTACTAGAAAAAATATACAAATTAACTTCTGCCCCAAAGTTTTATATTGCTTAATAAAATACTCAGAACTACACTGGTTAACAATCTTTTATGACTATTTGTATGAATTTAGGTATGTTTTCTAAAATCAAATTAAACATTCTTTGACATTTAGAGGATCTCACTTTAGTTCTACTTAAGTTAAACTGCCTACACCTTAAACTTTGTTTAATCTCTGAAATATTACAATTTAGCCTGTCAACTGTCTTTTCTTATTTTTCTCTTTTTCATCCACTGTATTTACACTTAAACTTTATAGACACAAACAACATTACTGTTTAATTGGTGTGTAAACTGGCTTTCTGCTCCACTTTTTACAAATATTTCGTAAAACCATGGCTCAACATTTTAATCTCATTTTTTCTAAAATCATTGAGGTATAATTGATAAGAAAAAAGGCTATGCATTAAAAAAATGATATGATATGTAAAAAGCTGTATTTAGTGTATAGAACTTGAAGAATTTGGGGATAAGCATACAATCTGGAGGGCTTCATAGGCAGGTCCAGTGATAAATAGCTAGCCTGCCAAGGCAGGGCATTGAGGACACATGGCATCAATCTCTGGGTCAGGGAAATCCCTGGAGAAGGAAATAGCAACCCACTCCAGGATTCTTACCTGGGAAATCACATGGACAGAGGAGTCTGACGGACAATAATCTATTGGTCCACAGAAGAGTCAGGCATGACCTAGCAACTAAATAACAACAAAGCAGCCAAGAAAATGTCACCACCTTCAGGGCCAAGAGCATAGACATCTCCTAAAGTTTGCTCTATCCTTTATTATATAATTACATATAATATTTTTACTTTACTATATAATACATGTTTATTTACTGTATGTAATATATACATACAAATATATATTATATATTGTGATAAAAATAGTATCATCATCTATCATCATAACAAACTTTAATTATACAACACAATATTGTCAGTTATAGGCACTATGCTCATGATCTCTGGAACTTATTTATTTTGCATAAGTGAAACTATTGTGTTCTCTGTTTTCATGAGTTTGACTATGTTAGGTTCCACACATGGGTAAAATCTTTCAGTATTTGTCTTTCTCTGACTTACTTCACTTAGCATAATACCCTCCAGGACAATTCATGTCATCACAGATGGCAGGATTTCCTCCTTTTCTGGCTCTGAATATTTCTGAATAATATGTATACACTAACCTTTAAATAGTTTTATCCATTTATGGTCATTTAGGTTGTTTCCATATATTGGCTATTGTAATGTTGTAATGAATGTGAATGTGCAGATCTCTCCCCAGGATCCTGATTTTGTTTGCTTTGGATATATATTGAAAAGTAGAATTGCTGCTTCATGTGCTACTTCTAGTTTTAGGTTTCCTAAGAATCTCTGTATTCGTTTCTTTACGACTGTACCAATTTAGAGTCCTATCCCCTATGTACCAGGTGTCCCTTTATACTACATCATTATTTTGAGAATTCCTATGCTAAAAGATGGGAGATTGTAGCCCTTAGTGATTTTGATTTATGTTTCCCTCTTGAATAATAATATTGAGTACTTTTTCTTATTAGTTGGCCATATGTGGTCTTCTTTAGATAAGTATCTATTAGAATTCATCTTTATTGAATTATTTGATTTTTTGCCATTGAGTTGTATGAGGTCCAGTGATAAATAGCTAGCCTGCCAAGGCAGGGCATTGAGGACACATGGCATCAATCTCTGGGTCAGGGAAATCCCTGGAGAAGGAAATAGCAACCCACTCCAGGATTCTTACCTGGGAAATCACATGGACAGAGGAGTCTGACGGACAATAATCTATTGGTCCACAGAAGAGTCAGGCATGACCTAGCAACTAAATAACAACAAAGCAGCCAAGAAAATGTCACCACCTTCAGGGCCAAGAGCATAGACATCTCCTAAAGTTTGCTCTATCCTTTATTATATAATTACATATAATATTTTTACTTTACTATATAATACATGTTTATTTACTGTATGTAATATATACATACAAATATATATTATATATTGTGATAAAAATAGTATCATCATCTATCATCATAACAAACTTTAATTATACAACACAATATTGTCAGTTATAGGCACTATGCTCATGATCTCTGGAACTTATTTATTTTGCATAAGTGAAACTATTGTGTTCTCTGTTTTCATGAGTTTGACTATGTTAGGTTCCACACATGGGTAAAATCTTTCAGTATTTGTCTTTCTCTGACTTACTTCACTTAGCATAATACCCTCCAGGACAATTCATGTCATCACAGATGGCAGGATTTCCTCCTTTTCTGGCTCTGAATATTTCTGAATAATATGTATACACTAACCTTTAAATAGTTTTATCCATTTATGGTCATTTAGGTTGTTTCCATATATTGGCTATTGTAATGTTGTAATGAATGTGAATGTGCAGATCTCTCCCCAGGATCCTGATTTTGTTTGCTTTGGATATATATTGAAAAGTAGAATTGCTGCTTCATGTGCTACTTCTAGTTTTAGGTTTCCTAAGAATCTCTGTATTCGTTTCTTTACGACTGTACCAATTTAGAGTCCTATCCCCTATGTACCAGGTGTCCCTTTATACTACATCATTATTTTGAGAATTCCTATGCTAAAAGATGGGAGATTGTAGCCCTTAGTGATTTTGATTTATGTTTCCCTCTTGAATAATAATATTGAGTACTTTTTCTTATTAGTTGGCCATATGTGGTCTTCTTTAGATAAGTATCTATTAGAATTCATCTTTATTGAATTATTTGATTTTTTGCCATTGAGTTGTATGAGTTCCTTTAATATTTTAATACTAACCCTCTTTAGAGATATATGATTTGCAAATATTTCTCCAACTATGCACATGGTTTGCCTTTTCTCTCTGTTGATTATTTCCATTGCTATGCAAACGCTTTTTAGTTTGCTGTAGTCTCACTTGTCTATATTTGCTTTTGTTTCCCATAGCTATGGTGTCATTTCCAAAAAAAATTATTGCCAAGATCAGTATCAAAAAATATTTCAATATCTTAAGAGTCTTCTTAATTTATGATTTCAAGACTTACATTTAAGTATGTAATCCAGTTTGAATTGCTTTTTTGTATGTAACAAAATATGGATGCAATTTTTTATTTGCGACTGTTTTTTTACCAATGTCTTGTAGTTTTTAAAATTAATTATTTCTGGCAGCATGAGCTCTTCGTTGCTGCATGGGGGCTTTCTCTAGTTACTGTGAGTGGGGACTACTCTTTGTTGTGGCTTTTACACTTCTTACTGCAGTGGCCTCTCTTGTTGCAGAGCTCTGGCTCTAGCCCTGTGGGCTTCAGTAGTTGCAATGCGTGGGCTCAGTAATTGTGGGGCATGAACTTTGCTGGCCTATGGCATGTGGGATATTCTTGGACCAGGGATCAAACCCATCCATGTTCCCTGCATTGGCAGGTGGATTCTTAACTACTGGACCACCAAGTAGTCTCTGTCTTTGGGTTTTTAGTGTACAGATTTCCACCTCCTCATGGAGACCCATGTACAGTGTTCCACATTCCTGGATTCTCTGATCCAAACACTTATTTTCTATTAAGTGAGAATGTAATGATGGTTTGGCAATATTTTAGTCATTTCATCCTGAACTGGAATAACCAAAACCCTCCAGGAATAGGAGGAATGATGAATGGGATGAGGGTGTCAAACCATGTTTGAAACTTACTTATTGTACATCAGAAATCTGTTTTTAACAACACAAGCTGTGCTCCATATATAGAGTTCTCTAGGTTGAATTATTTTTCAGTATTGACCAAAGAAAATCTCAAAAAATGTAGATATTTCTTTTACAGATTTCTATAATTCTTTTTTTTCAGACTTCTCCACAGATGTATTATTCTGTCTGTTGTTTACTTTGTCAGAATAGATTTAAATTATGCATTTATATTTATAAGTGAATATATTCTTTTCTTAATCTTGTTCTAATTTTGAAAAATTTTAAAATTTTTGATAAACTGTAAATTTAAAATGACATTATTTCATGCTATGCTACAATATTTGCTTTTGTTTCCCATGCAGTGTCATTTCCAAAAATTATTGCCAAGATCAGTATCAAAAAATATTTCAATATCTTAAGAGTCTTCTTAATTTATGATTTCAAGACTTACATTTAAGTATGTAATCCAGTTTGAATTTCTTTTTTGTATGTAACAAAATATGGATGCAATTTTTTATTTGCGACTGTTTTTACCAATGTCTTGTAGTTTTTAAAATTAATTATTTCTGGCAGCATGAGCTCTTCGTTGCTGCATGGGGGCTTTCTCTAGTTACTGTGAGTGGGGACTACTCTTTGTTGTGGCTTTTACACTTCTTACTGCAGTGGCCTCTCTTGTTGCAGAGCTCTGGCTCTAGCCCTGTGGGCTTCAGTAGTTGCAATGCGTGGGCTCAGTAATTGTGGGGCATGAACTTTGCTGGCCTATGGCATGTGGGATATTCTTGGACCAGGGATCAAACCCATCCATGTTCCCTGCATTGGCAGGTGGATTCTTAACTACTGGACCACCAAGTAGTCTCTGTCTTTGGGTTTTAGTGTACAGATTTCCACCTCCTCATGGAGACCCATGTACAGTGTTCCACATTCCTGGATTCTCTGATCCAAACACTTATTTTCTATTAAGTGAGAATGTAATGATGGTTTGGCAATATTTTAGTCATTTCATCCTGAACTGGAATAACCAAAACCCTCCAGGAATAGGAGGAATGATGAATGGGATGAGGGTGTCAAACCATGTTTGAAACTTACTTATTGTACATCAGAAATCTGTTTTTAACAACACAAGCTGTGCTCCATATATAGAGTTCTCTAGGTTGAATTATTTTTCAGTATTGACCAAAGAAAATCTCAAAAAATGTAGATATTTCTTTTTACAGATTTCTATAATTCTTTTTTTTCAGACTTCTCCACAGATGTATTATTCTGTCTGTTGTTTACTTTGTCAGAATAGATTTAAATTATGCATTTATATTTATAAGTGAATATATTCTTTTCTTAATCTTGTTCTAATTTTGAAAAATTTTAAAATTTTTGATAAACTGTAAATTTAAAATGACATTATTTCATGCTATGCTATGCATTTTGATAGACATTTTTTTTAAAACCTTTATTTTACTTTTAACTTTTACAGAGTTTTTTGACAGACATTTAAATACACCCTTCAACACTGCAAAACCCTATTAAAAGTTATATCTATTTTTATAGTTTTTGATCTTTGAAGCATAAAACTGACAAGTATCAATTAAGCAAAGTACTTATTAATAAACATTCTGAAGAACATTCCTTAAATACCATTCCAGAAACTCTAAATATAAAAATACACACTCATCAACAAATACATGAAAAGATGCTAAAGATCACCCATTATTACAGAAATGTAAAAAAGGAACCCTTTTGCACTGTTGGTGGGAATGTAAATTGATATAACCACTAGAGAAAACAGTATGGCGGTTCCTTAAAAAACTAAACATGTAACTACTATATGATCCAGCAATGGACATATACCAGGGAAAATCATTATGTAAAAGACACACAGACCCCAGTGTTCATTGTAGCACTATTTACAACAGTCAGGACATGCAAGCAACCTAACTGTCCATCAAGAGATGAATGGATGAAGAAGATGTGGTATTGATGTAAAGAAGATGTATTCCATACATACGATGGAATATTACTCATCCATAAAATGGAATGAACTTTATGGAATGAACTTGGGTCATTTGTAATGTTGTGGACGAAACTAAAGTTTGTCATATAGAATGAAGTAAGTCAAAAAAAAAAGATTTGAAACTTATTGTACATCAGAAATCTGTTTTTAACAACACAAGCTGTGCTCCATATATAGAGTTCTCTAGGTTGAATTATTTTTCAGTATTGACCAAAGAAAATCTCAAAAATGTAGATATTTCTTTTACAGATTTCTATAATTCTTTTTTTTCAGACTTCTCCACAGATGTATTATTCTGTCTGTTGTTTACTTTGTCAGAATAGATTTAAATTATGCATTTATATTTATAAGTGAATATATTCTTTTCTTAATCTTGTTCTAATTTTGAAAAATTTTAAAATTTTTGATAAACTGTAAATTTAAAATGACATTATTTCATGCTATGCTATGCATTTTGATAGACATTTTTTTTAAAACCTTTATTTTACTTTTAACTTTTACAGAGTTTTTTGACAGACATTTAAATACACCCTTCAACACTGCAAAACCCTATTAAAAGTTATATCTATTTTTATAGTTTTTGATCTTTGAAGCATAAAACTGACAAGTATCAATTAAGCAAAGTACTTATTAATAAACATTCTGAAGAACATTCCTTAAATACCATTCCAGAAACTCTAAATATAAAAATACACACTCATCAACAAATACATGAAAAGATGCTAAAGATCACCCATTATTACAGAAATGTAAAAAAGGAACCCTTTTGCACTGTTGGTGGGAATGTAAATTGATATAACCACTAGAGAAAACAGTATGGCGGTTCCTTAAAAAACTAAACATGTAACTACTATATGATCCAGCAATGGACATATACCAGGGAAAATCATTATGTAAAAGACACACAGACCCCAGTGTTCATTGTAGCACTATTTACAACAGTCAGGACATGCAAGCAACCTAACTGTCCATCAAGAGATGAATGGATGAAGAAGATGTGGTATTGATGTAAAGAAGATGTATTCCATACATACGATGGAATATTACTCATCCATAAAATGGAATGAACTTTATGGAATGAACTTGGGTCATTTGTAATGTTGTGGACGAAACTAAAGTTTGTCATATAGAATGAAGTAAGTCAGAAAAAGAAAACTATTGTATATTAACACATACATATGGAACATAGAAAAATCAGTACTGATGAGAGCCTATTTGCAGAGCAGGAATGGAGACACAGACATAGAGAATGGACATGTGGACTTGGCAAGAAGGGATGAGTAGGTCAAATGGGAGAATAATCCTAACACACACAATATTATTTGTAAAATAGATAGTAGAGGGAAACTGCTGTATAGCACAGATAGCTAAGCTTGGTGCTCTGTGATGACCTACAGTGGTGGAATAGAAGGGTGGGAAAGAGGCTCAAGAGGGTGAGGAAATGTATATACATATACAGCTGATTCAGTTTGTTGTACATTAGAAACTAAAATAACATTGTTGTTTAGTCGCTCAGTCATGTCTGACTCTTTGCAACCCCATGGACTGTAGCCTGCCAGACTCCTCTGTCCATGGAATTCTACAGGCAATAATACTGGAAAGTTTCTATTACTTTCTCAAAGGGATCTTCTCAACCCAGAGATTGAAACCAGGTCTCCTGCATTGCAGGAAAATTCTTTACCATCTTTACTTCATGATATACAAATGAATTAGAATTAAACAATAGACAAGGCTAAAAATTCCTGTATTCTCAAGTCTCTAAGGGTATTATTTAAATTAATTAATTACTTTTAAATTTTGTTTTATTGTCCTATGTTGTTTTTTGTTTAGAATTAATGATTTTTTTCTCATTCAGGTATGTGTTACAAGACTAACTGGGGTTATTAATGTTACTAACAAGCTATGATTACACCAGATCTAAAATTTTGACACACAGACCCCAGTGTTCATTGTAGCACTATTTACAACAGTCAGGACATGCAAGCAACCTAACTGTCCATCAAGAGATGAATGGATGAAGAAGATGTGGTATTGATGTAAAGAAGATGTATTCCATACATACGATGGAATATTACTCATCCATAAAATGGAATGAACTTTATGGAATGAACTTGGGTCATTTGTAATGTTGTGGACGAAACTAAAGTTTGTCATATAGAATGAAGTAAGTCAGAAAAAGAAAACTATTGTATATTAACACATACATATGGAACATAGAAAAATCAGTACTGATGAGAGCCTATTTGCAGAGCAGGAATGGAGACACAGACATAGAGAATGGACATGTGGACTTGGCAAGAAGGGATGAGTAGGTCAAATGGGAGAATAATCCTAACACACACAATATTATTTGTAAAATAGATAGTAGAGGGAAACTGCTGTATAGCACAGATAGCTAAGCTTGGTGCTCTGTGATGACCTACAGTGGTGGAATAGAAGGGTGGGAAAGAGGCTCAAGAGGGTGAGGAAATGTATATACATATACAGCTGATTCAGTTTGTTGTACATTAGAAACTAAAATAACATTGTTGTTTAGTCGCTCAGTCATGTCTGACTCTTTGCAACCCCATGGACTGTAGCCTGCCAGACTCCTCTGTCCATGGAATTCTACAGGCAATAATACTGGAAAGTTTCTATTACTTTCTCAAAGGGATCTTCTCAACCCAGAGATTGAAACCAGGTCTCCTGCATTGCAGGAAAATTCTTTACCATCTTTACTTCATGATATACAAATGAATTAGAATTAAACAATAGACAAGGCTAAAAATTCCTGTATTCTCAAGTCTCTAAGGGTATTATTTAAATTAATTAATTACTTTTAAATTTTGTTTTATTGTCCTATGTTGTTTTTTGTTTAGAATTAATGATTTTTTTCTCATTCAGGTATGTGTTACAAGACTAACTGGGGTTATTAATGTTACTAACAAGCTATGATTACACCAGATCTAAAATTTTGACATACAAATGGCAGGTATTTTTCTCTGAAAACCTACCAAAGCAAAATGAAAAATCAAGATATCAAATATTATCATTCTTAAGACACATTTTATTTCTTGTTGACATATTAAACAGTATATTTACTGACTTACAAAATATTACTATGATTAAATTTTCATCAAAATAAGAAACCTCTGGGAAAAGTATAAATTCTTGTTATAATTCTTAACCCCAGTTCAGAAACAACCAAGGACACTACCATTGTATTGGAAGGTGTTCATGCAATTACATGGACATGACATAATCTACAGCCTGTGATCAAATGTGAGCATCTGACATTTCAAATATTCACACTGGCACCACATATTATTGTCAGATGAAAGAGCTGAAAAGACAGGAGATGAAACATGGACGACAGAACGAGCAAAGTTCAAGAAAGCAGTAAGAAATGCGTCAGTCTATGGTCATTTCATGTGTGGACTGTCTTTACCTTTTCTTTCTAATTCATCTATTTTTTCCTTGAAAACAAAACTAGAAGACACCTTCAAATTCAATTAAATATGACTTTTAGATGTCCTGTCAAATATAAAATAATAAGACTTCAAAATCAGTTTCAGTTTAAAGAGTCAATGGTTTTACTTTTATTTCTAGTTCTACATCTCATTCAATTTCATGATTTCAATGTCTGTGCCTATATAAAGCTGATGTTTTTAAAAATTCAAGATGATAATTAAAAGATTCATCATATCAATTTCTAAACCAAATAATTTTGTGAGACTTCTTTTTTTACCAGGCCCCACCCCATGGACTGTAGCCTGCCAGACTCCTCTGTCCATGGAATTCTACAGGCAATAATACTGGAAAGTTTCTATTACTTTCTCAAAGGGATCTTCTCAACCCAGAGATTGAAACCAGGTCTCCTGCATTGCAGGAAAATTCTTTACCATCTTTACTTCATGATATACAAATGAATTAGAATTAAACAATAGACAAGGCTAAAAATTCCTGTATTCTCAAGTCTCTAAGGGTATTATTTAAATTAATTAATTACTTTTAAATTTTGTTTTATTGTCCTATGTTGTTTTTTGTTTAGAATTAATGATTTTTTTCTCATTCAGGTATGTGTTACAAGACTAACTGGGGTTATTAATGTTACTAACAAGCTATGATTACACCAGATCTAAAATTTTGACATACAAATGGCAGGTATTTTTCTCTGAAAACCTACCAAAGCAAAATGAAAAAATCAAGATATCAAATATTATCATTCTTAAGACACATTTTATTTCTTGTTGACATATTAAACAGTATATTTACTGACTTACAAAATATTACTATGATTAAATTTTCATCAAAATAAGAAACCTCTGGGAAAAGTATAAATTCTTGTTATAATTCTTAACCCCAGTTCAGAAACAACCAAGGACACTACCATTGTATTGGAAGGTGTTCATGCAATTACATGGACATGACATAATCTACAGCCTGTGATCAAATGTGAGCATCTGACATTTCAAATATTCACACTGGCACCACATATTATTGTCAGATGAAAGAGCTGAAAAGACAGGAGATGAAACATGGACGACAGAACGAGCAAAGTTCAAGAAAGCAGTAAGAAATGCGTCAGTCTATGGTCATTTCATGTGTGGACTGTCTTTACCTTTTCTTTCTAATTCATCTATTTTTTCCTTGAAAACAAAACTAGAAGACACCTTCAAATTCAATTAAATATGACTTTTAGATGTCCTGTCAAATATAAAATAATAAGACTTCAAAATCAGTTTCAGTTTAAAGAGTCAATGGTTTTACTTTTATTTCTAGTTCTACATCTCATTCAATTTCATGATTTCAATGTCTGTGCCTATATAAAGCTGATGTTTTTAAAAATTCAAGATGATAATTAAAAGATTCATCATATCAATTTCTAAACCAAATAATTTTGTGAGACTTCTTTTGATAGTATCTAATCAAAATTTAACTGGTGTTAAGTATTACTTTATAATAATTATGTACATATTATACTAATATATAGAAATCATATGACTGGTTAGATTTATAACTAGCAGTAGCAGTTTGAAACTAGGTATAATATATTCACTATTTATAAATCCTTGTATTTTAGAAATCCTATGTTAGTATTAGGAATACAAAAGCACTGATAGTTAATGTTAATTAGGTACAAGAAATACCAATACCAATACAAAGCTAACACAAAATATTATTTTTGCCATTGCAGATTACTTGAAGATTAGCATATGAAAAATCAACTTAAATTTTCACTCATTAAAACTGTCCAAAGACCCAAATCCTTGCCTTGTTGATGCAGTGTTATGAACTGACCATGTCTTGACTGACAGTGGTCTTGACTAAGTACTGATAGCAACAGCAATTACCTGCTCTGGTGATTTCCCAGTAGATCATAACTAGCACAAATTAGCTACTGTGATTTTCTTTCATAGTATAACAACTTTGCTCTTTGTTTTGTTGTAAATTTAAGGAGGATAAATCCATATCACTGGAAAATAATAACGATGATGATGATGGCAGAAATGGTATTCTAAGCCATAGTCAAGGGATACCACTTGTCGAAATTCTGGAGTGTTTAAATGTATGTTACCTGAAAGTCCTATCATATTTAGGAACAAGAGTTTTTGAGAAATTATAATATAAGCAGCACAAGTTCAGAAAAACAAGCTGGTTTTATAGTTTTCAATTGTTTAATGGATATGTTAAAACATTAGATGAAAAAAAAAATTAGGTGAATCTATATAAGAAGCATTAACGTTGCTTATCTAATTTAGGCTCAATTACTTTTTTCTACATAAAAGCAAAATGGATCTATCAATATAAAGAATACGTATTTCACTTTCATTTTCTTTTCTGCCAAAATATTTGAAAAATATTTACAACTTAGAAATACAGTGTTGTAGAACAGACTATACAAGAAAATTGACACTAGTTTTGCCTGAAAATTAAAAGATAATAGAACCAGAAATGACAACATCATGTTCCTCTATGTCTTATCAAAGGCCTCTAAAGTGGGAAGGGAAAAACTCTCAAGAATGAGGTTGTGGTCTACATTAGTGTAAAATGCTGCTGAGAATCTTATGCTATGTCTTGCTTTTAGTGATTTCTAGGTCATTCAAGATACTGTCAAGTAGCTTGATAATCACTATATGTAAAATATATAAGAACTAAGCAAGTAAAAGGAACATGAATGTTGTACATTTTTAATTGTATGTTCCATATTTGTCTCTGAGTTTTTAATAAAAAAATCTTCAATACTGCCAGCAATTTATGTGTCATTTTTCTCTAAACCTAACTTATGTAACATATGGTACAACAAGTTACATTTTTAAAATTTATTTCTTTACAGTCAGATCTCTCCGGGAGCTAGTGTTCTAAGAATCCACTATCCTAACCCCCACGCCAGACGGCACCGATGGAGAGCACGCCAGCAAGTGCCCTAAAAGGGGGCCTAAGCGGAGCCTTGGGGGAGAGAAGGCAGCACTCAGCATGAAAACTCCAAGAATCCGCCCGGAACGCTGGCAGAAATTAAGACACTGCGAGGATAGTATACTGGAGCAGGGCCGAGCAGAACGCGCTTGCTGCCTAGCGACCTGAGGCCGGACGGAACGCGGGGAGTCCTGCCTAGTGACCAACCGGGAGATGGGAGGGGGTGCCCAGTGTGAAAATCGCGTCGCTCGGCCAGGCGAAAATCGCAACTTTCCGCCTGGTACCGGGTGAGTTCAAACACTTCTAGTGGGGAACCAGCTGAAGGGAAAGTCGTCCACAGATTGCTGACCAGGGACGGGGATCAAGCCAGATGGGGAAGTTTGTGCCTGCCTTTGCGACTTGGACGCGCAACCGGCAGTGCGCGTGCGCGCCAGTGGCAAAGGAGCCCGTGCACCCCCATTGCAACACCTGCAACGGAGGAAGCCGGGAGAAGGGCAGGTATTGGAGGCTACCGGCAGGTGCGAGGCAGAGCCAGGGCACCCCCGCTCAACACGGGATAGCGCGCGTGCTGAGGCCCCCCGCCTGACGGACAGGGATCAGCCCGCCATCCCGGCCAGCACCTGAGCTTGCAGACCGGTGCCATAAGGGAAAGGCTACATCATCAAGACAACAACATCCAGAGCTTATTGGCTTCCACCAGACAGATGAGAGGATAAAGACCAGGGACAGTATTTAGCATTTTTGTTTATCTGTTGTGGACGATTCTGTTTATTCGTTTGATCGGTCAGGTTTGGGTTTTTTTTTTTTTTTCTCTCTCTCTTTTTACTTTGTCTCTACTTATTAAGTTTCTCTTCCCTTTTTAATTTTTAATTTCATTTTTTTAATTATTAATTTTTTTAAAATTTTAATTCTTGGAAACTTCTAATTTTCTTTCCTCTTTCCCACTCCTTCCTCGCTCTATGTTCTAAATCTAAAACTTTCTCCTATCTACCACTATCCTCTAGATAAATATTTCCTACCTTCCTGTCTCCACTATTCTCTTCCAGCTGCACTAAACAATACAACACACTAATCTTGGCTACATAACCCTATAAGATCCTTCCAAGTCGAATCTATTCCTTCTCATTACCCATACACTCTCCACCTCCTCACCCCCAACACATGTCTTAGCTAAAAATTCCTTTCAATGAAATAGTCCAAGCCAGGACCTTGCCTAGAATCTATTTTGCCAGGCACTATTTTAATTAATTCAGAGCTAAACGGGCAAGTACCATCTTTGATTGCATCATTTACCAGAAAAATTTGCTATGCTTTGTCACTGTAAGACTGGTTAGATGTGGTTATTGCTGTGCATATATGTACATCTTGTGACTATGTTAGAAAACATCTGCATGCTTTTATGACTTTCACCCACCAGGGACACACCTCTTGCTCCTCAGATGCTAATATTTGAACTAATATCATGGAACACCATGGCAAACCACATATAGAGCCTACACTCTGCTGACCAATCATCAAACCAAGGATCCTCGGACTAGAAGCCCTGATTCCAAGAGCCCACACTATCAAAGAGCATACAACAGTAGAGATTGTTCACCTGTAAACAAAACCTAACACCACCCAAGACACAAACCATTGAACACTTCTAGAAGGACAGAAACCCAAAGGAAGGGAGAATTCAACCAAGAAGCCTGGTGGGGAAAAGAACGCCATACACACAGACACCCACAAAGAAACAAAAACTAACCTAATAATGAAATGACAGAGAAACACCACACAAATGAAGGACCAAGCTAGAGAAACACAGCTTCAAATGACAGAGGAGGAGATAGACAAATTATCGGAAAGAGAATTCAGAAAAACTATACTAATGAGGATGAAAAACACTGAAAACAGAATATTAGAAGAAATTAGTGCATTGAGAAAAGACATGCAGGAAATGAAAAATTAGCAAATAGAGACCACCAACTCAATTGCTGAACTCAAAAATACTATAGAAGGCCTCAACAGTAGAGTATCAGAGGCAGAAGACCAAATAAGTGAGCTGCAAGATACAATGTTTGAGGTAAATACTGAGGAACAGAACAAAGCCGAAAGAATTAAAACAACTGAAGATAGCATTAGGGACCTATGGGACAATATCAAATGCACCAACATTAGATTTATAGGAGTTCCAGAGGGAGAAGAGGGGAAGAAAGGTTATGAAAAAATTCTTGAGGAAGTTATAGTGGAAAAGTTCCCCAACATGGGAATGGAAATAGTTATCCAAGTCCAAGAAGTACAAAGATACCAAGAAGTACAAAGCACAGGATAAACCCCAGAAGAAACACAGCAAGGCACATACTCATCAAACTAATGCAGATTAAATATAAAGACAAATTACTAAAAGCAGCTAGGAGCAAACAACAAATAACATATAAAGGAAACCCCATACGTCTAACTGCAGATCTCTCAAAGAAACCCTGCAGGCCAGAAGAGAATGGCAGGACACATTTAAACGGCTAAAAGAGAATAAACTGCAACCAAGAATTCTCTACCCAGCAAGAATCTCATTCAGAATTGATGGAGTAGTCAAGAGCTTCACGGACAGACAAAAACTAAAAGAATTCTGTACCACAAAACCAGCCCTACAACAGGTGTTAAAGGGCCTGATATAGCCAAGAAATACAAGAGTAGAAGAAGCCCTACAAATCAAACCCGAAATATCTAAGAAGATGACAATAGGAACATTTGTATCAATAAATACTTTGAATGTAAATGGACTAAATCCTCCAACCAAACGACACAGCTTGGCTGAATGGATCAAGAAACATGACCCATATATATGCTGTTTACAAGAGACCCACTTCAGACCTAGAGACACTCATAGACTGAAAGTGAGAGGCTGGAAAAAGATATTCCACGCAAATGGAAATGAAAAGAAAGATGGAGTAGCAATCCTAATATCAGACAAAATAGACTTTAAAGTAAAGAAGATTCTAAGAGACAAGGCAGGTCACTAAATCACGATTAAGGGAGCTATCAAGAGGAAGACATAACAGTCATGAATATCTACGCACGCAACAGAGGGGCACCTCAATACATAAGACAGATACTTTCAGACTTAAAAGAAGAAATCAATAATAACACAATAAGAGTAGGAAACTTTAACACTCGTCTCACACCAATGGACAGATCATCCAAACAGAAAATTAATAAAGAAACACAAGCCTTAAATGCCACATTAGAAAAGATGGACCTCATCGATATATTTAGGACATTCCATCCAAAAGCAGAAGAATACACTTCCTTCTCAAGTGCTCACGGAACATTCTCCAGGATAGACCACATCTTGGGCCACAAATCTAGCCTCAGTAAATTCAAGAAAACTGAAATTATATCAACCATCTTCTCAGACCATAATGTGATGGGACTAGAGATCTATTACAGGAAAAAAACTGCTAAAAACACAAACACATGGAGATTAAACAACATATACCTAAAAAGGCAACTGATTACTGAAGAAATCAAAGGAGAATTTAAAAAATTCTTAGAAGAAAATTACAATGCACATACGACCATGCAAAACAAATGGGATACCGCAAAAGCAGTTCTAAGAGGGAAATTTATAGCAATACAATCCCACCTCAAGAAACTAGGAAAATATGAAGCAGATGACCTAACCCTCCACTTAAAACACCTGGAGAAAGAATATGGAAAACACCCCAAAGCCAGCAGGAGACAAGAAATTATAAAGACTAGAGCAGAAATAAATGAGAAAGAAGCAAAAGAAACAATAGTAAAGATAAATAAAACAAAAAGCTGGTTCTTTGTAAAGGTAAACCAAATTGACAAGGCCTTGGCCAGACTCATCAGGAGAAAGAGAGAGAAGAACCAGATCAACAAAATCAAAAACGAAAAAGGAGAGATTCCAACAGATACTGCAGAAATCCAAAGGATTCTAAGAGACGATTATGAGCAACTCTATGGCAACAAACTGGACAACCTGGAAGAAATGGACAGTTTCATGGGGAATATTAATCTCCCAAGACTGAGCCAGGAAAAAACAGAAACTTTGACAACCCAATCACAAGCTGAGAAATCGAATTTGTGATTAAAAATCTACCCAAAAATAAAAGCCCAGGGTCAGATGGCTTCACAGCCGAATTCTACCAAACATTTAAAGAAGAGCTAATGCCTGTCCGTCTAAAACTCTTTTGAAAAATTGCACAGGAAGGAAAACTTCCAAGCACATTCTATGAGGCCACCATCACCTTGATAGTCAAACCAGGCAAAGACAACACTAAAAAGGAAAATTACAGACCAAGATCTCTGATGAACATAGATGCCATGATCCTCAAAAAAATCCTAGGAAACAGACTTCAACAACACATCAAAAAACTCCTACATCATGATCAAGTCGGGTTCATCCCAGGCATGCAAGGATTCTTCAATATCTGCAAATCAATCAATGTGATACACCATGTGAACAAATTGAGAGACAAAAATCACATGATCATCTCATAAGATGCAGAAAAAGCCTTCGACAAAGTACAACATCCATTTATGATAAAAACTCTTCAGAAAATGGGCATAGAAGGAACCTATCTCAACATAATGAAAGCCATCTATGAGAAGCCCACAGCGAACATTATTCTCAATGGTGAAAAACTGAAAGCATTCCCTCTAAGATCAGGAACAAGACAGGGTGTCCACTTTCACCACTACTATTCAGCATAGTCCTGGAAGTTCTAGCAACAGCAATAAGAGAAGAGAAAGAAATCAAAGGAATCCAGATTGGAAAGGAAGAAGTCAAGCTCTCTTTTTGCAGACGACATGATATTATGCAGAGAAAAATCCCAAAGACTCTATTACAAAGGTATTAGAGCTCATCAACGAATTCAGCAAAGTCGCAGGATGCAAAGTCAACACACAGAAATCACTGGCATTCCTACACACAAACAATAAAAAATCAGAAAATGAAATCAAAGAGGCAGTCCCCTTCACCATTGCAACCAAAAGAATCAAATATCTAGGAATAAACCTACCCAAAGAAACTAAAGAATTGTACACAGAAAATTACAAGACACTCATGAAAGACATGAAAGAAGACTTAAACAGATGGAGAGATATTCCATGTTCCTGGGTCGGAAGAATGAATATTGTGAAAATGACCATACTACCAAATATCATCTACAGATTCAATGCAAAACCTATCCACTGGCATTTTTCACAGAACTAGCCCAAAGAATAACACAGTTCATATGGAAACACGAAAGACCTTGAATAGCCAAAGCAATCCTGAGAAAGAAAAACGGAGCTGGAGGAATCAGCCTCCCTAACTTCAGACTCTACTACAAAGCAACCGTCATCAAGACAGTATGGTACTGGCACAAAAACAGAACTATAGACCAATGGAACAAGATAGAAAACCCAGAGATAAACCCACGCACCTATGGGTACCTTATTTTTGACAAAGGAGGAGAAACTATAAAATGGGACAAAGACAGCCTCTTCAACAAGTGGCGCTGGGAACATTGAACCGCTACATGCAAAAAAATGACGTTGGAACATTCCCTGACACCATACACTAAGGTCAACTCAAAATGGATTAAAGACCTAAATGTAAGACCAGAAACCATCAAACTCTTTGAGGAGAATACAGGCAAAATCCTCAAGGATATCAATCAAAGCAAGACCTTCTCTGACCCACCTACTAAAATAGTGGAACTGAAAAGAAAAGTGGCATAGAAGGAACATATCTCAACATAATGAAAGCCATCTATGAGAAGCCCACAGCGAACATTATTCTCAATGGTGAAAAACTGAAAGCATTCCCTCTAAGATCAGGAACAAGACAGGGTGTCCACTTTCACCACTACTATTCAGCATAGTCCTGGAAGTTCTAGCAACAGCAATAAGAGAAGAGAAAGAAATCAAAGGAATCCAGATTGGAAAGGAAGAAGTCAAGCTCTCTTTTTGCAGACGACATGATATTATGCAGAGAAAAATCCCAAAGACTCTATTACAAAGGTATTAGAGCTCATCAACGAATTCAGCAAAGTCGCAGGATGCAAAGTCAACACACAGAAATCACTGGCATTCCTACACACAAACAATAAAAAATCAGAAAATGAAATCAAAGAGGCAGTCCCCTTCACCATTGCAACCAAAAGAATCAAATATCTAGGAATAAACCTACCCAAAGAAACTAAAGAATTGTACACAGAAAATTACAAGACACTCATGAAAGACATGAAAGAAGACTTAAACAGATGGAGAGATATTCCATGTTCCTGGGTCGGAAGAATGAATATTGTGAAAATGACCATACTACCAAATATCATCTACAGATTCAATGCAAAACCTATCCACTGGCATTTTTCACAGAACTAGCCCAAAGAATAACACAGTTCATATGGAAACACGAAAGACCTTGAATAGCCAAAGCAATCCTGAGAAAGAAAAACGGAGCTGGAGGAATCAGCCTCCCTAACTTCAGACTCTACTACAAAGCAACCGTCATCAAGACAGTATGGTACTGGCACAAAAACAGAACTATAGACCAATGGAACAAGATAGAAAACCCAGAGATAAACCCACGCACCTATGGGTACCTTATTTTTGACAAAGGAGGAGAAACTATAAAATGGGACAAAGACAGCCTCTTCAACAAGTGGCGCTGGGAACATTGAACCGCTACATGCAAAAAAATGACGTTGGAACATTCCCTGACACCATACACTAAGGTCAACTCAAAATGGATTAAAGACCTAAATGTAAGACCAGAAACCATCAAACTCTTTGAGGAGAATACAGGCAAAATCCTCAAGGATATCAATCAAAGCAAGACCTTCTCTGACCCACCTACTAAAATAGTGGAACTGAAAAGAAAAGTGAACACGTGGGACCTCATGAAACTTAAAAGCTTTTGTACAGCAAAAGAAATCACCAAAAAGCTGAACAGACACCCCACAGAATGGGAGAAAATCATAGCAAATGAAACAACAGACAAAGAATTAATCTCCAAAATCTACAAGCAACTCAGACAACTCAGGACAGGAAAAACGAACAACCCAATCAAAAAATGGGAAAAAGATATAAGAGACGCCTCTCCAAAGAGGACATACAGATGGCCCAAAAGTACATGAGATGATGCTCAACCTCGCTTATCATTAGAGAAATGCAAATTAAAACTACAATGAGATACCACCTCACATCCGTCAGAATGGCCATCTTCAAAAAATCTGCAGACAATAAATGCTGGAGAGGGTGCGGAGAAAAGGGAACCCTCTTGCATTGCTGGTGGGAATGTCAATTGATACAGCCTCTATGGAAGACAGTATGGAAATTTCTTAAAAAACTAAAAATAGAAGCACCCTATGACCCAGCATTCCCACTATTAGGCTTATATCCTGATGAAATCAAAAATGAAAGAATCACCTGTACCTCAATGTTCATTGCAGCTCTCTATACAATAGCCAGAACAGGGAAGCAACCTAGATTTCCACCGACAAATGAATGGATACAGAAGCCCTGGTACATATATACAATGGAATACTACTCAGCTGTTAAAAGAAATGCAGAAGACTCAGTCCTAATGAAGTGGCTGGCTCTAGAACCTATCATAAAAAGTGAAGTAAGTCAAAAGAGAAAGACAAATACAGTATACTAACACACATATATGGAATCTAGTAGGACGGTCTTGATAACACACGCAGGGAACTCATGGAAAAACAGACAGAGCATAGACATAGGGTCATTGTGGGGAAGAAACAGGTAGGGGGAGGCATGGAGGGAGTAACCTGGAAACCTATACTGTCATGTGTGGAAAAGATAGCTAGTGTCATTGTGCTAAGGGAATAGGAGTGCTTACAGTGGCTTGGGGCGATGGTCTGGAGGGGTGGGATGGGGCGAACTGGGGGGCGGGTGGGGACCATGGATATGCATATGGAGTGGGAAGGAGGAAAGAAAATTAGAAGTTTCCAACAATTAAAATTAAAATAAAAATTAAAAATTGAAAATCCCAGAAAAACGTAATTAAAAATTAAAAAGGGAAGAACAACTTTAAAAGAAGAGCCAAGAAAATTAAAAATTAAAAATCAAACAAAAAGAAATTATAAATTAAAAAGGGAAGAATAACTTAATAAGCCGAGACAAAAAAAAAAAAAAAAAAAATACCCGAACCTGACCAATCAATCAAATAAACAGAACCGTCCACAACACATAAACAAACAAAAAAAGCTAAATACTGTCCCTGGTCTTTATCCTCTCATCTGTCTGGTGGAAGCCAATTTGCTCTCGATTATGTTGTCTTGATGATGTAGCCTTTCCCTTATGGCTCCGGTTGCTGTTTTGTTTTCAGCCAAATAATGACTTTGCTGCAAGCTCTGGTGCTGGCCAGGGCGGTGATCTTATCCCAGTCTGTCGGGAGGGGGGCCGCCACGCAGTCCCCTGTTGGGCGGGCGCCCGGCTCTGCCGCGCACCCGCCGGTAGCCTCCAATACCTGCCCTTCTCCCTGCTTTCTCCGCTGCGGGTGTAGCTATGGGGTGCAGGCTCCTTGGCCACTGGCGGGCACGCACTGCCAGTTCGCGTCAAGTCCCAAAGGCAGGCACAAGCTTCCCGTCCGGCTCGAGTCCTCCTGGTCAATCCATGGGTCAGCTGTTAAAAGAAATGCAGAAGACTCAGTCCTAATGAAGTGGCTGGCTCAAAATCATAAAAAGTGAAGTAAGACAAAAAGAGAAAGACAAATACAGTATACTAACACACATATATGGAATCTAGTAGGACGGTCTTGATAACACACGCAGGGAACTCATGGAAAAACAGACAGAGCATAGACATAGGGTCATTGTGGGGAAGAAACAGGTAGGGGGAGGCATGGAGGGAGTAACCTGGAAACCTATACTGTCATGTGTGGAAAAGATAGCTAGTGTCATTGTGCTAAGGGAATAGGAGTGCTTACAGTGGCTTGGGGCGATGGTCTGGAGGGGTGGGATGGGGCGAACTGGGGGGCGGGTGGGGACCATGGATATGCATATGGAGTGGGAAGGAGGAAAGAAAATTAGAAGTTTCCAACAATTAAAATTAAAATAAAAATTAAAAATTGAAAATCCCAGAAAAACGTAATTAAAAATTAAAAAGGGAAGAACAACTTTAAAAGAAGAGCCAAGAAAATTAAAAATTAAAAATCAAACAAAAAGAAATTATAAATTAAAAAGGGAAGAATAACTTAATAAGCCGAGACAAAAAAAAAAAAAAAAAAAATACCCGAACCTGACCAATCAATCAAATAAACAGAACCGTCCACAACACATAAACAAACAAAAAAAGCTAAATACTGTCCCTGGTCTTTATCCTCTCATCTGTCTGGTGGAAGCCAATTTGCTCTCGATTATGTTGTCTTGATGATGTAGCCTTTCCCTTATGGCTCCGGTTGCTGTTTTGTTTTCAGCCAAATAATGACTTTGCTGCAAGCTCTGGTGCTGGCCAGGGCGGTGATCTTATCCCAGTCTGTCGGGAGGGGGGCCGCCACGCAGTCCCCTGTTGGAGCGGGGCGCCCCGGCTCTGCCGCGCACCCGCCGGTAGCCTCCAATACCTGCCCTTCTCCCTGCTTTCTCCGCTGCGGGTGTAGCTATGGGGGTGCACGGGCTCCTTGGCCACTGGCGGGCACGCACTGCCAGTTACGCGTCCAAGTCCCAAAGGCAGGCACAAGCTTCCCCGTCCGGCTCGAGTCCGGTCCCTGGTCAGCAATCCATGGGCACTTCTCCTCTCCATTCAGCAAGTCCCCCACTAGGAGTCTTTGAACTTACCCGTTGCCAGGTGGAAAGTCGCGATTTTCACCTGGCCAAGCGGCGCGATTTTCGCACTGGGCACTCCCTTCCGGCTCCAGGTCTCTAGGTAGCACTCCACGGGGAACTTCCCAATTGCGTTCTGCCCAGCTCTGTTCCAGTATCCTATCTTCACAATGTCTTAATTTCTGCCAGGGATCCAGGTGGATTCTTGGAATTTTCGCGCTGAGCGCTGCCCTCTCTCCCCCGACGCTCCACTCAGGCCCACTTTTAGAGCACTTGCTGAAGCACTCTCCATCAGTGTGGTCCAGCGTGGGGGTTAGGATAGAGGGTTCTCAGAATAGTAGCTCCGGGAAAGTTCTGGCTGTTCACTCTTCTACTCGCGGAACTATGGAGTTCTTCTGTCGTCTAGCAGCTGGTTTGTTGGTGGTGTTTCATTTCTTGATTAGTTCTGGTGATTCTGTTGGGGAGCTGGTGAAATCTTCCCCTCATTCCTCCGCCATCTTGGCTCCGCCCCAGTACTTCATTATTGTTATAAGTTCTTGTGGGTATAATTCTGTTTAGTTGCAATTAAGCCATTCCTGTTTGTCTCTGAAGATTTTTAAATGAAGTAATTCATATTTAAATATTCCCAAATCTATACTAAATGATATCATTATTGCTATAAATATATGGAAAGATAAATCATTGATTATCTCCAAAGTTGTCCTCATTAATATAGAAATTTTTAGCCTTTCCCTTATGGCTCCGGTTGCTGTTTTGTTTTCAGCCAAATAATGACTTTGCTGCAAGCTCTGGTGCTGGCCAGGGCGGTGATCTTATCCCAGTCTGTCGGGAGGGGGGCCGCCACGCAGTCCCCTGTTGGAGCGGGGCGCCCCGGCTCTGCCGCGCACCCGCCGGTAGCCTCCAATACCTGCCCTTCTCCCTGCTTTCTCCGCTGCGGGTGTAGCTATGGGGGTGCACGGGCTCCTTGGCCACTGGCGGGCACGCACTGCCAGTTACGCGTCCAAGTCCCAAAGGCAGGCACAAGCTTCCCCGTCCGGCTCGAGTCCGGTCCCTGGTCAGCAATCCATGGGCACTTCTCCTCTCCATTCAGCAAGTCCCCCACTAGGAGTCTTTGAACTTACCCGTTGCCAGGTGGAAAGTCGCGATTTTCACCTGGCCAAGCGGCGCGATTTTCGCACTGGGCACTCCCTTCCGGCTCCAGGTCTCTAGGTAGCACTCCACGGGGAACTTCCCAATTGCGTTCTGCCCAGCTCTGTTCCAGTATCCTATCTTCACAATGTCTTAATTTCTGCCAGGGATCCAGGTGGATTCTTGGAATTTTCGCGCTGAGCGCTGCCCTCTCTCCCCCGACGCTCCACTCAGGCCCACTTTTAGAGCACTTGCTGAAGCACTCTCCATCAGTGTGGTCCAGCGTGGGGGTTAGGATAGAGGGTTCTCAGAATAGTAGCTCCGGGAAAGTTCTGGCTGTTCACTCTTCTACTCTCGCGGAACTATGGAGTTCTTCTGTCGTCTAGCAGCTGGTTTGTTGGTGGTGTTTCATTTCTTGATTAGTTCTGGTGATTCTGTTGGGGAGCTGGTGAAATCTTCCCCTCATTCCTCCGCCATCTTGGCTCCGCCCCAGTACTTCATTATTGTTATAAGTTCTTGTGGGTATAATTCTGTTTAGTTGCAATTAAGCCATTCCTGTTTGTCTCTGAAGATTTTTAAATGAAGTAATTCATATTTAAATATTCCCAAATCTATACTAAATGATATCATTATTGCTATAAATATATGGAAAGATAAATCATTGATTATCTCCAAAGTTGTCCTCATTAATATAGAAATTTTTAGGTTAAACAATATTTGATTTGAAACTCATAAATCATGAGTTTTATATTGAGGCTTAAAACTACTGTTTTTCTACTTATAACTCAAGACATATACCTGTGAGGTTCTCTTCAATACTGATTCAAAAATTGTGGGGAAAGTAATCTATTGAAATACTTTAAATTTGAACCTTTGGTAATGTAGTAGTTGAAGGAACTACTATGACTCTGTTCTATATATGATACTATCATTTTCATACCTCTCTTATTTTGGGTAAATTTCCTTAAATATATTTTGGGTAAATTTCCTTAAATATATTTTGATTGTCTGTTAGTTTGCTCAGGCTGACACATACCTGGTGGTTTAAACATAGAATTTTACTTCCCACATTTCTTCACATTTTGAGTCTAAGATCAAGAGACTGACCATGTAAGCTTTTTTTTTTTTTTTTTGGCCACTTCTATTGGTCTTTCATTTATTCATTTTCATCTTTGGCCTGAGTGGGCCTCCCATCACAGTGGCCTCTCTTGCAGCAGAGCACCGGCTCTGGGCACATGCACTCCAGAGCTCCGGCTCGGTAATTGGACGCATAGGTGCCATCACTCCGCATCACGTGGGATCTTCCAGGCCAGGGATAGAATCGGCGCCCCTTGCACTGCAAAGTGGTGTCCTTACCTAATGTACCACCAGGGAAGCCCGTAAGTTTTTATTATAAAGCCTTTTCTCTTGGCTTATAGGTCACCATTTGCTTGTAGGTGCTTCATGTGCTCAGGGAATGGGAGAAATCTACAGTATCTCTTGTTTTCAGGAGACTAATCCTATTGGATCAGAGTCCCACCCTATTGAAGTCATCCAGCTTTAATAACCCCCTTATAGGTCCTCTCTCCTAATACAGTCACATTATGGGTAATGACAAACATAGGAACTGAGGGGAAATAATTCAGTCCACAGCAAACAGTTTTCCTAAGTAAAAATCCTTTCATAGCTAAATTTCTGTTGCAGTAAAACTGAATGTACATTAAATAGTTCCAAGATCCAAAGAGAGGAAATATATATTTTATTTCAGATTTACACAATTTGGAAATTATATTTAAACTCAATATAAAGTCAGTCACTTAAAGTATTATTATAAATAAATATATAATATTTAAAAATTAGCTTAAACACAGAAAAACAAAGAATGAGACAAATCTGCTGATGAAGAAGATATGTATCCATCAACGGACCATTAGCAATTCTATCTTATGCTCTACAATAAAGCATGCTGTGTAGAACTGATTGCATTTGAAGTTATTGGTACATTTGAATGCAAACTACCCAACCATAAAAAATGAGACTTCCATTTGCTATAAAAATAAATTAGGAGGCAATACTTTGCTGGCAAAGCCATTTGAGCACCTCAGTTCATAACTATTCATGGCACCATTAACAGATGTCTTTGCTTGCACTGTGAGCTGTCTTATGATATTGTTGTATTCAGCATTACTTTATAGCTAAAGTGAATGTAGGCAACTTGTTTTAGGATATAATAAAACCTATACCAATGTAGAGATCCTGAGGGAAATTATACAATAATGTTACCTACATAACTAATTTTCTTCTTCTGAAATCATGATTCCTACCATACTTTCAGAGCTATCAAAAGTATTGTTTAACATCACCATTTCCATGTTAATACTTCAGTAAATCACAAAAATGTAATACTTTGTGCAGGAAGTAAGCCATTTCTTTTGGGAACATATGTTTTCACTTCTAAATTAAAAGTTGCACAAAGCGAATATTAAAAATACTGTATGTTGCTTATTGACACTATATATATATATATATATATATATATTTTTTTTTTTTTCCCTTTGAAGAATCACTGTCTCTCTAAGGCATGCTGCTAGTGACTGACCCTCACACTATAAGACAAATCATTCAAGAAAACAAAGGTGAATATTGCCTTTGCTAATCATCTATCTGTATGAAATTTATAGATGGCATTTAAGAATTAAGTACTACTATCTTCAAAGAAGCTGTCATGCATGTGCACACAATGCACACACTCACATACGCACATGCAAATATGACTGTGGAAACAGTAAATGTGGCAGAAAGTATAAATAGCATTAGTAAAAATCAACAATAATATTTTTTAAAAGTTTACTTCAAATCTGAGGTGCAAGAATGGTATGATTTTAGGGAATGTACTTAATCTTGGTTTTCTACTCCTTACTCTGTAGATTGAAAATAATACTACTCATTCCATGTGAAGCTTAAGTAAGATAAGGATTATAAAAATAAGCAATCAATGGGCTATTTGTACCATGGGCTTGGAAGTTGCTGCCTATATTTATGACCTTTAAGTTAATTTTTTGTCTTTATATTGATTCCTTAGTACATAATTAAGCACACATTAAAATGGAAGCCACCAAATGACGCATAAAACTTCCATTCCTATGATGATAGGCATCAATTGCTAGTAAAAAAAAAAAAGTTGGGGGCTTCCCTGGTGGTCCAGTGGGTAAGGATACTGCTTTGCAGGGCAAGGGGCACTGGTTAGATCCCTGGCCTGGGAAGATCCCACGTGCCATGGAGCGGCTGGACCAATGTGTCCAATCACCGAGCCAGAGCTCTGGAGCGCATGCGCCCAGAGCTGGTGCTCTGCGACAATAGAGGCCACCGCGATGGGAGGCCCACACGGGCCAAAGAACAAAGATGGATGAAAATGGACAAATAAAAGACCAGTAGAAGTGGCCCGCCTGTCCCCCTCCCTCCCCACCCCACCCCCCACCAAAATAAATAAATAAATAAATAAATAAATCTAAAAAAAAAAAAAAAAGTTGTTGGAAGCTATTATTTAGAATTGAGAAACTATGTCAATGTGATACACAGCTCTTGATGGATAAAATAAAAATATCCCTCAAAAGATGATGCAAATGCAACAGGCAATTTAGTTGAAACTGATTTTATAAAAAATTTGAATTAAAATTTAAGAAAATTGAATGTATATATTTGCTATCATAATAGATGAAGAGATTTATTTTCTTTATTATTCTTATTTTTAATAAACATGACAAAGAATACATAAGACAAAATGTACTTTAAAAATCATTTTTAGGTATATGGTTCAGTGGTATTCGCCACATTCACTTTGCTGTGCAACCATAACCAACCCCCATTTCCAGAACTTTTTCCATCTTGCTAAACTGAACTAAGTGTCTATAAAACATAACCCCTCATCACCCTCACAATATTCTACTTTCTAGCTCTATGAATTCGATTCCTCTAGGTTCTTCACAAAGGAAGATTCATAAAATATGTGTCCTTTGGTGACCAACTTGAGTTAGCATAATGTCTTCAAGGTTCATCCATTTTGTAGTAAGTGTCAGAATTTCCTTCATTTTTAAAACTGAATAACATTACATTATTTCTATACATTGCAATTTGTTTATCCATTCATCCATCTATTAATATTTAGCTTCCACCTTCTGCCTATTGCAAATAAGATTGTTATGAACATGGGTATACAAAATAGTTTTTTTTGAGTTCCTGCTTTCAATTTTACTTGGGTATATATTCAGAAGTAAAATTGATGTATCATATGGTAATTCTATTGTTAGCATGTAGAGGAGCCATCATATTGTTTTCCGTAGCTGCTGTACCATTTTATGTTCCTACCAGCAATGTGTGTCTCAGTTTCTCCCCATCCTTGCCAACATTTGCTACTTTCTTCTTTTTTGGGGGGGATAATACCTATGCCAATTTCATCTTATCTTTTAATGAGATCATTGCCTATTTATATATCTTCTTCTTTGAAATGTCTATGCAAGTTCTAAAATAGCACAGGTAAATATGTGCCATTTATTATATGTCATATATATCTTTTTAAAAACAATCTTGAAAAGACCTCAAGTTAAAATGGTTTTCTAGGTAAAACCTCTAAAAATGTCAGAAAATACTATTTTCTCAGGCTGTAATCTAAAGAAGAAATATAGAACTGCTGTAAGTCAATGAATGCAATTAAAAGTTAAAAAATCTGTCATGGATGGTATCCCCAAACCCCCAACTATTTAATATTACAAATTAAGAGAAAAATTAGGGCCTCCCTTGGTGGTCCAGTGGGTAAGAACACTGCCTTGCAGTGCAAGAGGCACCGGTTCGATCCCTGGCCTCGGAAGGTCCCACGTGCCGCGGAACCGCTGGACCCATGTGCCCAATTATTGAGTCAGAGCTCTAGAGTGCATGCGCCCAGAGCCGGCGCTCTGCAATGACAGACGCCACCCTGATGGGAGGCCCACACGGGCCAAAGAACAAAGATGGATGAAAACAGAGAAATGAAAGACCAATAGAAGTGGCCCGCCCGCACCCCTCCCTCTCCAACCCGACCCCGCCCAAAATAAATAAATAAATAAATCTTTTAAAAAAAAAGAGAAAAAATAGAAAACCCAGAAAATCAAGTCCAGAATCATAAAAGTGATAAGCAAATTATGCAGATTATACATTTGTTAATGCCTAAAGACATGCTGGATTCCATTTTATATACTGGAGTGAAAAACTTAAATCAAAGCAGACAGTCTTTTCCCTCATGGAACTTTATGAAATTTATAACCTAGTGGTATTGCAAATAGATTTTTAAAGTTCCTGCTTTCAATTTTACTTGGGTATATATTCAGAAGTAAAATTGATGTATCATATGGTAATTCTATTGTTAGCATGTAGAGGAGCCATCATATTGTTTTCCGTAGCTGCTGTACCATTTTATGTTCCTACCAGCAATGTGTGTCTCAGTTTCTCCCCATCCTTGCCAACATTTGCTACTTTCTTCTTTTTTGGGGGGGATAATACCTATGCCAATTTCATCTTATCTTTTAATGAGATCATTGCCTATTTATATATCTTCTTCTTTGAAATGTCTATGCAAGTTCTAAAATAGCACAGGTAAATATGTGCCATTTATTATATGTCATATATATCTTTTTAAAAACAATCTTGAAAAGACCTCAAGTTAAAATGGTTTTCTAGGTAAAACCTCTAAAAATGTCAGAAAATACTATTTTCTCAGGCTGTAATCTAAAGAAGAAATATAGAACTGCTGTAAGTCAATGAATGCAATTAAAAGTTAAAAAATCTGTCATGGATGGTATCCCCAACCCCCCAGCTATTTAATATTACAAATTAAGAGAAAAATTAGGGCCTCCCTTGGTGGTCCAGTGGGTAAGAACACTGCCTTGCAGTGCAAGAGGCACCGGTTCGATCCCTGGCCTCGGAAGGTCCCACGTGCCGCGGAACCGCTGGACCCATGTGCCCAATTATTGAGTCAGAGCTCTAGAGTGCATGCGCCCAGAGCCGGCGCTCTGCAATGACAGACGCCACCCTGATGGGAGGCCCACACGGGCCAAAGAACAAAGATGGATGAAAACAGAGAAATGAAAGACCAATAGAAGTGGCCCGCCCGCACCCCTCCCTCTCCAACCCGACCCCGCCCAAAATAAATAAATAAATAAATCTTTTAAAAAAAGAGAGAAAAATTAGAAAACCCAGAAAATCAAGTCCAGAATCATAAAAGTGATAAGCAAATTATGCAGATTATACATTTGTTAATGCCTAAAGACATGCTGGATTCCATTTTATATACTGGAGTGAAAAACTTAAATCAAAGCAGACAGTCTTTTCCCTCATGGAACTTTATGAAATTTATAACCTAGTGGTATTACTGAATCCAAACATACTGCTCTCAGCATGACAGGCCAAGCAAGAGATGACAGGGTGTTGAAGAAAGGAATAGCAATTTTATTAGGAAAGTCAGCAGACTGAGAAGATGCATATGAATTATAGGGTATATACAATATATCACCATGTGCTTTTTATATTGGGATATGTATAAATAAATATAATTATTTAATTATAAGTTGAAATATATTGAAAGGCAGTTGACAAAAATTAATATTCATTCCTCTCCATGCTTTTCCTGAACAAGGGTTAGAATGATGCAACCTTAATTTCAAAGCAAGCTAACAATAAATTAATGGTAAAGTGAATAAATAAAGCATGAAATTCAAGGATAAGATATTATGGATAACAATCATTTAAAACTATCATTTGAAATATTTATGGCCAAATATTTTGGAAAAGTAACTACACATTTTGGTATCTCCCTTAGAATATAATCAGGGTTTTCCAGAAAGATACGTAAAAAAACATCAAATGTAGACCGTCTTAAAAAAATACAAAAAATAAAATTATTAGTGAAACTTAATATAGACTTTCCAAAGTTAAACAGCATGGAAAACTATAAAGAATAAAGTAAAATTCAAATAAAACCCTACAACACAGAGAGATCTTCTTGATGTTTATAGACCTAATGTAATTCCAAGGAGAATACATTAAAAAATGTAAATTTATGTGTATATATATATGCATATATATATATAATATATTTAGAATTAGAATTCTAAACTTTAGAAACCTCCATATATTGAGAGATCTACATGTACACATATTTATAATTTCATTTTACTATTGCAATATTATATCCTTGTCATCCATAATTCAACTAATATGTAGATATACATTCTAACCTTGTATTTAAAAATGCATGGAGGGCTTCCCTGGTGGTCCAGTGGGTAAGGACACCACCTTGCAGTGCAAGGGGTACCAGTTCGATCCCTGGCCTGGGAAGATCCCACCTGCCGCGGAGGGGCTGGACCAATGTGTACAGTTACGGAGCTGGAGCTCTGGAGCGCATGCGCCCAGAGCTGGTGCTCCGCGACAACAGAGGCCAGTGCGATGGGAGGCCCACATGGGTCAAAGAACGAAGATGTATGAAAATAGATAAATGAAAGACCAATAGAAGTGGCCTGCCCACCCCACCCCACCCCCCCCAAAAAAAAAGAAGCTCAAGGCTAAAATTAGGAAGTTGTTAGCTACATTTAAAAAAAAAAAAAGGCATGGACAGGGCATTTCCCTAGCAGTCCAATAGTTAAGAATCCACCGTTCAATGCAGGGGACGTGATTTCAGTCTCTGGTTAGGAAACTGGTATCTCATATGACTTGGAACTAAGCCCATGAGTCACAACGAGCGAGTCTGTGACCACAATGAAAAACCCTGCATGACAGAATTAAGCTCTCACACCCGGCAACCAAGACCTGATGCAGTCAAGATATATATATATATTTATATATATATATATATATATTTATATATATATATTTATATCTCCTTAAAATGGAAATGCTACATGTATTTTTGTATGCTGTGATCTATTTTCTTTAACCGATTTTGTCTCATAATTCTTTCTGTATGGTATCTCTCAGTTTTATTTTTAAATAGCTGAACTTTTTAAAAATTTTATTTTTAAAAGATACAAAAAATAAAATTATTAGTGAAACTTAATATAGACTTTCCAAAGTTAAACAGCATGGAAAACTATAAAGAATAAAGTAAAATTCAAATAAAACCCTACAACACAGAGAGATCTTCTTGATGTTTATAGACCTAATGTAATTCCAAGGAGAATACATTAAAAAATGTAAATTTATGTGTATATATATATGCATATATATATATAATATATTTAGAATTAGAATTCTAAACTTTAGAAACCTCCATATATTGAGAGATCTACATGTACACATATTTATAATTTCATTTTACTATTGCAATATTATATCCTTGTCATCCATAATTCAACTAATATGTAGATATACATTCTAACCTTGTATTTAAAAATGCATGGAGGGCTTCCCTGGTGGTCCAGTGGGTAAGGACACCACCTTGCAGTGCAAGGGGTACCAGTTCGATCCCTGGCCTGGGAAGATCCCACCTGCCGCGGAGGGGCTGGACCAATGTGTACAGTTACGGAGCTGGAGCTCTGGAGCGCATGCGCCCAGAGCTGGTGCTCCGCGACAACAGAGGCCAGTGCGATGGGAGGCCCACATGGGTCAAAGAACGAAGATGTATGAAAATAGATAAATGAAAGACCAATAGAAGTGGCCTGCCCCCCCCACCCCCCCCCCCCCAAAAAAAAAGAAGCTCAAGGCTAAAATTAGGAAGTTGTTAGCTACATTTAAAAAAAAAAAAAGGCATGGACAGGGCATTTCCCTAGCAGTCCAATAGTTAAGAATCCACCGTTCAATGCAGGGGACGTGATTTCAGTCTCTGGTTAGGAAACTGGTATCTCATATGACTTGGAACTAAGCCCATGAGTCACAACGAGCGAGTCTGTGACCACAATGAAAAACCCTGCATGACAGAATTAAGCTCTCACACCCGGCAACCAAGACCTGATGCAGTCAAGATATATATATATATATATATATATTTATATATATATATTTATATCTCCTTAAAATGGAAATGCTACATGTATTTTTGTATGCTGTGATCTATTTTCTTTAACCGATTTTGTCTCATAATTCTTTCTGTATGGTATCTCTCAGTTTTATTTTTAAATAGCTGAACAATTTTCCATAATAGAAGTACACTCAGTTATTTAGTAACTTATCTAGATATGGAACACTCTAGTGACCATACAAAGATTTGCAATAACATTTGTCTTATTCTGTTAAGTTGATTTTACAATATCTACAAACCTCCATCAAGTACCAGAAGATATTTAGGATTCTCATTGTTTTAATTTTCATCATTGTATATCAAAATATTTTCAGCTTGTTTCTCACCCATCTCATTATTCCACAGACCCTTTGAAACAGAACAGGACTTGATGATCCTTGACCCCCATCACCACCCCCGCTGCCCCATGTCTTCAGCCTGCTCTTTATCCTTGGAAACACTTTAGCCAAAGAATAAGTTTAATCAGATAAGTGAGAAAATGCAGAAACAAAGGAAAACAAAGGAGACCAAATAATAATGTAGTCATTAACCATAATCAATGACTTTTAGTTCCTCACCAAAGGCTATCAATTCTGAGCCATATTCTGTGAGTTTTCTCATACATACTGAAATCTTTACCAGGTGTGAGAAGTTAATTCCATTGTGACCAGACTGCAGCCATAGCATAAGCTGCCACAATTTGAAGAATTAGCTTCAAGGAAATGAGAACAAGTTGTCCGTGGTACTGAAGATTGACTGCAGCTAAAATAATTAAGATGCAGTTGGTCAGACCACCCATGACCAACATGACCAGAGCTGACTGTGCTATTTCTGCATGTAGCCCTCTTTGTCCTTAAAAGCTCTTTCCCCTCACTGTCAGGCCCTGTGGAGGGGAGTGGGTCTTTGGACAGGAGGTCTTGTTCCGCCTGCGTCAATTGCCTGCAACTAAAACAAAACAAACTTGCCTTTTCACCAATTTGGTCTCTTTAACAGCTTCCAGGTGGAGAGCAGCCAGATCTGGGTTCCACATCCAGTTTTGGCCTGCAACATGGGACTTTGCTCTTGCAATATCTGGCTTCAGGGGGTCTCCCGAAGAAGATAACCAGGTAAGTTGTGAGGAGCCAGTTGCCCACTCCTAGAGTGGGATTTTGGGAGCCATGCCCAGCAGCTGCCCAAACTTTGTTTCGGGGATCCTCCCTGTTTCTCACCTGCTCTGCACTGGCTGCTGACTTTCGCTTTTGGTTGGTGGAAATGAAAAATGTGTTTGGGATGAGATGACAAGCTCCTCGACTGGGTGAGTCCACCGGCATGCCCCGGGTGCTTTTCCTGTCTGTGAGCGCGGAGTGTCATTTGGGCATTTTGCCAGTTTAGTTCTGCTGTCTGCCTACCACTGAGGGCTGTTTGTGTTGGGGAAGTGTTTGTTTGCGACTCTATGGGTCACCCTTAGAATGGATTTGCTGCAGATACCAGCTTTTGGTATGCGCGTGTACAGTCCATCTGTGTGATTGGTATCTTTTTGTCTTATGTAAAATGTGAAATTCATGTTCAATTAATTAAGAAAAAATTTAACTATGACAAAAGAAAAAGAAAAATGATTTTGAAAACTAACATATAGCAGCAGTATTCTTTAGATTCTGGAGAAAATTGGTTAAGATGAAACGCTTTTGAAATTCCAAAACTTGTTCTTTTATACATATGCAGTTAGGGAAAGCTAGCTTGATAAAACATCGATTATATACTTAATCTGTTTCTGTATATATTGATGTGAGAATGCAGAAAATGTCTGTGTGTATACATATGCTTCTATTAATAAAGTCAACATTTATTTGCTAGTTAGGTAAAATAAGAAATCACTTGTAATCATGACAGATGCAGAGCTTGGTCAGACCACCCATGACCAACATGACCAGAGCTGACTGTGCTATTTCTGCATGTAGCCCTCTTTGTCCTTAAAAGCTCTTTCCCCTCACTGTCAGGCCCTGTGGAGGGGAGTGGGTCTTTGGACAGGAGGTCTTGTTCCGCCTGCGTCAATTGCCTGCAACTAAAACAAAACAAACTTGCCTTTTCACCAATTTGGTCTCTTTAACAGCTTCCAGGTGGAGAGCAGCCAGATCTGGGTTCCACATCCAGTTTTGGCCTGCAACATGGGACTTTGCTCTTGCAATATCTGGCTTCAGGGGGTCTCCCGAAGAAGATAACCAGGTAAGTTGTGAGGAGCCAGTTGCCCACTCCTAGAGTGGGATTTTGGGAGCCATGCCCAGCAGCTGCCCAAACTTTGTTTCGGGGATCCTCCCTGTTTCTCACCTGCTCTGCACTGGCTGCTGACTTTCGCTTTTGGTTGGTGGAAATGAAAAATGTGTTTGGGATGAGATGACAAGCTCCTCGACTGGGTGAGTCCACCGGCATGCCCCGGGTGCTTTTCCTGTCTGTGAGCGCGGAGTGTCATTTGGGCATTTTGCCAGTTTAGTTCTGCTGTCTGCCTACCACTGAGGGCTGTTTGTGTTGGGGAAGTGTTTGTTTGCGACTCTATGGGTCACCCTTAGAATGGATTTGCTGCAGATACCAGCTTTTGGTATGCGCGTGTACAGTCCATCTGTGTGATTGGTATCTTTTTGTCTTATGTAAAATGTGAAATTCATGTTCAATTAATTAAGAAAAAATTTAACTATGACAAAAGAAAAAGAAAAATGATTTTTGAAAACTAACATATAGCAGCAGTATTCTTTAGATTCTGGAGAAAATTGGTTAAGATGAAACGCTTTTGAAATTCCAAAACTTGTTCTTTTATACATATGCAGTTAGGGAAAGCTAGCTTGATAAAACATCGATTATATACTTAATCTGTTTCTGTATATATTGATGTGAGAATGCAGAAAATGTCTGTGTGTATACATATGCTTCTATTAATAAAGTCAACATTTATTTGCTAGTTAGGTAAAATAAGAAATCACTTGTAATCAAAAGACATTTTAAGACATCACTTCTCAAATTCCATTTTGATGATATTTTACTGAATAGCTTTACAAAGCTGTCTGTTTTATGTTAAAAGAATTAGCGTTTCATTCTAATTGAAATATACATCAAGTGGATATCTAATTCAATGATTACTGGAAGCCAAAAACCTATTTTTTTCACTTCTTATAATGAATTGTTACAAAGCAGTGTGATAAAAAATTTCATGCTATCTCTTGTTCCAAAATGAACAGGGTGCTCGATTAAATAGCCCAGATTCTTTTGTTTAGCTTCCTGCATTCATATAGGCAGTTCATTAGACTTATATTAGATTTGACTCTATGCTGATCCAAAGAATATGGAAAGTCAAATATAAGCATGTGTACTAATATTCTGTGGCAATATGAATTATACTTTTATAGAATTATTATTTAATGAAACAACAAAAATAATACCCAGTTGAGCGTGAATACCCAAGAGAATAACCTTAGTCTCCTAGAGCAGTACTTCCCAGGTGGCACAGTGGTAAAGAATCTGTCTGCCAATGCAGGGGACACTCGCTTGATCTCTGGGTTGGGATGATCCCTGGAGAAGGAAATGGCAACCCATTGCAGTATTCTTGCCTGGGAAGCCCCATGGACAGAGGAGCCTAATGGGCTACAGTCTGTGGGATTGTAAAAGAGTCAGACACGACTTAGTGACTGGACAACAGCAATCTGGAGCAACCTGAAGAGGGTCTGAGGACACTAGGTACTATCTCACAATGTGCTGAGACACAAGTACTTGGAATCAAATGGAACTGAGGGACCAGTTATTGCCTAGGTGACCTACATTTTAAGATTAAAGCAGTTTTGGAGGAATATATGTTAGTATTATATACCATTGATATTCATTTATGTACACTGAAAGCAATTCATATAGTCATGATGACGACCCATGGAAAGAAGATAGTCAACAACAGTGGACCACCTGAACACATGACTGCCTCTCACATATAATTTATTCTAATATTTCCCATATTTACAGTAGAACTATAGCAAAAAGGTTTTCACCCACAGATTATTACATTACAAAAGCCATTAATAAAACACATTAGTATTCATAGCAAGATTATGGATTTGTGCCACATATATTAGACATCAGTATTTGCTTTTATACTTAAACATATTGAAACAAACATAACATCCTGAACTTAAAAAGGAAATATGTGCATGTGCATGCAAGTCCCTTCAGTTGTTTCCTACACTTTGAAAACTTACAGATTAGTCAAACAGGCTCCTCTGTCCATGGAATTTCCCAGGCAAGAATACTTGAGTGAGCTGCCGTTTCCTTTTCCAAAAGGGAAATATATCTTTCATAAGTTCAGAGACACAACATTCTAATGAGAATGATGTTTAAAAGGACATATTTTCATATTAGATCTTCTGACTGAAATATAAACATCTTCTTCATATCTCAGTGGCTTGTAAAATTTATTTCTCATTCACACCATGGTCGGTCCAGAATCCTGTAATATATCTTCCGATGAGTATTCACCAATTTCTTAGACCCTAGAGGCAATTTCATTAATAGCTTGTGTGTGCTTCAGCACATATGCTTTAAATTCAGCACCACACCTGCTTCTTCAGCCTTTGCTATTATGTGGTACACCTGAAATCTCTTGTATTAAATCTCCTCTTAATGAAAATCATTTGGAGTATTTTTTATTTTCTGAAATATTTTGTATGACCTTTGAGTATTAAGTAATTTCATCACCACATAATAAAATTATATGTCATATCTTTAATTCTGAAAATTTGCCTACATTTCTGAGACCAGTGATCTATTTAACACAATACTTAAGACCTAAAAAGAGAGTATAAGGTCAAATGACAAAATTTCTAAAACTAAACTAGAGAAATAGGATTCATGAAGTAAACCTATGAACTGTGTGTTGAAACTGTTTTTATGAAAACTTAGGTTTGACAGATAAGTTGGTGTTCTCTATTAAGACATACAACCAGCATCGGGCAATTTGAAGCCTTGAATAACCCATTGCTCAAGACATTCTGTTCCTCATCTGTCTGATTCCAGGATTACCAGAGAAGCAATTGCTGCTGCTGCTGGTCAGATGCCTTGATACTGTGACAGGCGTGATCTAGATAAAGGATTCAAGCATTCATATTACTGGAAGATACATTGGCTGCTTTATAAGTTAATAATTTAACCTTTGGTTAATACATTAAGCTCATATTGTAAATTAGTATTAAACTATCAGTTCAATAACAGATATCTGATAATTTTGGATATAATTATGAAAAACAAATTTGGGAGGACACTTGAGGGGGCATTTTGTAGCTTTTTTGGTAGCCACATAACTTTTCTGATCAAAATTCCACAACACAATAGTTTTCTTCCAAACACTAAATGTGTATTTATGAATATTTTAGATTGAGAAAATATACTGATTACTCATTTCACTAATGCTCTGTTAGAGTGATATTATCCTGTCAAGGAATATGCATTAGGAATTAAGAAAGCAGGGCCAATAGCTCTATTTGAAAGTTTCAGAAGAAAGAATAATAATTAAACTTACATTTTATTCTCTTTGTATTTGTATTAGTTTTCTATGGCAAATATATTCATTTAAAACAGCAAATTTATTCTCTCAAAGTTTCTGTGGGCCAGGAGTCTGGGCATAGGTGTGTTGGTTGGTTCTTTGCTAAGTCTCAGAAAAGTAAACGTGCTAGTCATTCAGTCGTGTCCAGCTCTTTGTGACCCCATGGCCCATCTGGTTTCTCTGTCCATGGAATTCTCCAGGCAAGAATACTGGAGTGAGTTGCCATTCCCTTCTCCAGGGATCAAATCCAGGTCTCCCACATTGCAGATAGATTCTTTACTGTCTGAGCCACCAACAAAGCTGAAATCAGCATGTCCCCTTTGCTGCCTTTCTCATCTTGGGCTGACTATCCTCTTTCAAAAATTCAACTGGTTGTTAGATGAGCTCATTTCCTTGCCTGTTCTCTCTTAGCTACTGGTATGAAACTGTTCTCAAGAACTAAATATGGCCCATATGGTTCCCAATATGACTGCTTGTTTACTTCAGACCAGGACCCCAATTAGCAGTTCTCTATTAAGACATACAACCAGCATCGGGCAATTTGAAGCCTTGAATAACCCATTGCTCAAGACATTCTGTTCCTCATCTGTCTGATTCCAGGATTACCAGAGAAGCAATTGCTGCTGCTGCTGGTCAGATGCCTTGATACTGTGACAGGCGTGATCTAGATAAAGGATTCAAGCATTCATATTACTGGAAGATACATTGGCTGCTTTATAAGTTAATAATTTAACCTTTGGTTAATACATTAAGCTCATATTGTAAATTAGTATTAAACTATCAGTTCAATAACAGATATCTGATAATTTTGGATATAATTATGAAAAACAAATTTGGGAGGACACTTGAGGGGGCATTTTGTAGCTTTTTTGGTAGCCACATAACTTTTCTGATCAAAATTCCACAACACAATAGTTTTCTTCCAAACACTAAATGTGTATTTATGAATATTTTAGATTGAGAAAATATACTGATTACTCATTTCACTAATGCTCTGTTAGAGTGATATTATCCTGTCAAGGAATATGCATTAGGAATTAAGAAAGCAGGGCCAATAGCTCTATTTGAAAGTTTCAGAAGAAAGAATAATAATTAAACTTACATTTTATTCTCTTTGTATTTGTATTAGTTTTCTATGGCAAATATATTCATTTAAAACAGCAAATTTATTCTCTCAAAGTTTCTGTGGGCCAGGAGTCTGGGCATAGGTGTGTTGGTTGGTTCTTTGCTAAGTCTCAGAAAAGTAAACGTGCTAGTCATTCAGTCGTGTCCAGCTCTTTGTGACCCCATGGCCCATCTGGTTTCTCTGTCCATGGAATTCTCCAGGCAAGAATACTGGAGTGAGTTGCCATTCCCTTCTCCAGGGATCAAATCCAGGTCTCCCACATTGCAGATAGATTCTTTACTGTCTGAGCCACCAACAAAGCTGAAATCAGCATGTCCCCTTTGCTGCCTTTCTCATCTTGGGCTGACTATCCTCTTTCAAAAATTCAACTGGTTGTTAGATGAGCTCATTTCCTTGCCTGTTCTCTCTTAGCTACTGGTATGAAACTGTTCTCAAGAACTAAATATGGCCCATCCCCATTAGCAGTTCCCAATATGACTGCTTGTTTACTTCCAGACCAGGACATCTTTCCTAATTCTTCCTCTTATGCTAGTCAAATAAGACTCTTTGCTTTAATTATCAGCCCCACCAAGAATAATATCTGTTTTGCCAAACAGGAAAACATAATCAGAGTAGTGATAGCTCATTATATTACAGGTTCTGCCTGTGAAAGGAAAATATAAGAGATCTGGGGGTTGTTTTAGCTTTCTACCTATATATATTACAGATGTAATAGTATTATAAACAGAGTTCTCAGTTTTTTCCACCTTTGAAAATAGGCTCAAACACATATTTTCTTTCTCAAAGTTTAAATATATAGATTTTTAGGTAATAAAACATCATATGTTGAATACTTACTGAGGTATATCTCTGAGTATAAGTTAGAAAAAATTGCCTCTCTCTGGCATATGTTAAATTTCTCATAAGGTTAGCGTTTCTGAATTGGTTTAAATCAATGACTGTCATTGCTTTTTTAAATCTAATTTTTGGTCCTTTTTTTTTTTTTTTTTCTGTCTGAAATGGTTTGTAAGTAAAGACTTCCCACTTTTCATTGAAGGAGAGTCTTTAAGTTAGTAATATATTGAACTCCTTTTCATTTCTTTTTAGAAAATAAAAAATTCAGTAATGAAAACTTTTAAATTATTTCCACTGGTATCTAGAATCATGTGCTAAGAATTTCTGTGTAAAAAAATATTTCCTTAAAGTATACTTCTATTTTATCTCTCTTTCTGTACCAAGTGTGAGAAAGATTTTTGTTACTGCTTTTTTTTTTTAAATTTCTTCTTTGTTAACTCCCAGAAATTGTTTAGAATAAAAAATGTTAAATTCCCACAGAGATAATAGGGATGAAGTAGAGGCCAAGCTGAGTCTATCAAGCCTTTAAAACAGTGTGGGAACACCTCCTTAACAGGGATTCAGGAGTGTCCTGACAGGGGGAGCTAGGGAATGACTTTACAGCCATTTAGGAAATGGGCTCCAATGGGGTTATGGCTGACCCAGAGAGGAACTTGTTCAGATCAGTAAATTTAAGATGAATTGCTCTAATAGCCTTTCTTTTATCTTGTTAAAACTTCAGAACTAAATATTGCCCATCCCCATTAGCAGTTCCCAATATGACTGCTTGTTTACTTCCAGACCAGGACATCTTTCCTAATTCTTCCTCTTATGCTAGTCAAATAAGACTCTTTGCTTTAATTATCAGCCCCACCAAGAATAATATCTGTTTTGCCAAACAGGAAAACATAATCAGAGTAGTGATAGCTCATTATATTACAGGTTCTGCCTGTGAAAGGAAAATATAAGAGATCTGGGGGTTGTTTTAGCTTTCTACCTATATATATTACAGATGTAATAGTATTATAAACAGAGTTCTCAGTTTTTTCCACCTTTGAAAATAGGCTCAAACACATATTTTCTTTCTCAAAGTTTAAATATATAGATTTTTAGGTAATAAAACATCATATGTTGAATACTTACTGAGGTATATCTCTGAGTATAAGTTAGAAAAAATTGCCTCTCTCTGGCATATGTTAAATTTCTCATAAGGTTAGCGTTTCTGAATTGGTTTAAATCAATGACTGTCATTGCTTTTTTAAATCTAATTTTTGGTCCTTTTTTTTTTTTTTTTTTCTGTCTGAAATGGTTTGTAAGTAAAGACTTCCCACTTTTCATTGAAGGAGAGTCTTTAAGTTAGTAATATATTGAACTCCTTTTCATTTCTTTTTAGAAAATAAAAAATTCAGTAATGAAAACTTTTAAATTATTTCCACTGGTATCTAGAATCATGTGCTAAGAATTTCTGTGTAAAAAAATATTTCCTTAAAGTATACTTCTATTTTATCTCTCTTTCTGTACCAAGTGTGAGAAAGATTTTTGTTACTGCTTTTTTTTTTTAAATTTCTTCTTTGTTAACTCCCAGAAATTGTTTAGAATAAAAAATGTTAAATTCCCACAGAGATAATAGGGATGAAGTAGAGGCCAAGCTGAGTCTATCAAGCCTTTAAAACAGTGTGGGAACACCTCCTTAACAGGGATTCAGGAGTGTCCTGACAGGGGGAGCTAGGGAATGACTTTACAGCCATTTAGGAAATGGGCTCCAATGGGGTTATGGCTGACCCAGAGAGGAACTTGTTCAGATCAGTAAATTTAAGATGAATTGCTCTAATAGCCTTTCTTTTATCTTGAAACACATATGTTTCTGAAAGAGTTGTCATTAAGTTTGAACTGAAACACATTTTCAGTATGGAAAGTTTGTTTTGTTTTCCAGGAAGAGGCAGCTATGATATAGAACACAGAAAATTATGTTCTGCTGTCATGTTCACAGGAGTTTGGTCATCACAGCAATTGAAAGGAGGTTTTGTAATAAAAAGTAGAACAAATTACTTTTGAGATTTTAGAATGTGCACAAACACATAAAGGACTTCTGTGTTTGCCATTGTTATGGTAATGTTTCACACTAGAGAATAGAAAGCAAATTAAAAAACAAAACATAGGGCTTCCTTAGTGGTCCAGTGGGTAAAGAGACCACCTTTCAGTGCATGAGGCACCAGTTCCATCCCTGGCATGGGAAGATCCCACATGCTGCAGAGTGGCTGGACCTGTGTGTCCAGTTGGGAGCCAGCGCTCTGGAGCTCATGTGTCCAGAGACGGTGGTCTGCAACTTGAGAGACCACTGCGATGGGAGGCCCACACAGGCCAAAGAATAAACATGGATGAAAGTGAATGAATGGAAAATCAATGAAAAGAGGTCAAAAATTAAAAAAAAAAATAGCAAGGAAAACCCAAAACAAAACAAAAATTTTACCCCAAATGAAAGGTGTTCTAATTTGCATCATTATTTGATTTCTTATCTCATAAATAATATAATAACTGTGAAATAACATCATTTTTATGTGATCAGTCACTGTATAAGATATTTATATTTAATGAAATTTGGTTGTATATAAAAGCCTGGAAATTTTGCAGTTAGCACTTAAACATTTTGTTCCTAGTTAACGAGTGTGAAAATGTCCCATATGTTAACAGGTGTACATAGCAACCTAGAAAAAAATATAAAGCATGAGGAAATTCTGTAACAAATATATCAAACCTTTTTAGTTTTTGAAAAAGAACATGTTAATTTTTTAAAATTAAAATGCCTTACAAATACTTTTACACTGCTTATAATCTATAATGGTTATGTTTTGTTTGTTTGAAATGAGATAGCTACATTCTTGAGGTATGTCCTTAAAATACTCTTTGTGTGTGACTACAGGTACAAATGATAGAAATGAAATTTAATAAACTCTACCTTTGGACTTGGATACATGAGAACTTGTCTCACAATGATTATGGTTCATGATAAAAGTAACACTAAAAGTTCTTTGTGACAAAGACTTGATATTTCAGGAGACACTATTTTCTCTTGAATACATTACTGAATCTTAATTACCTGAATAGTCCTAGAATACTGAAGCTTTGTCTGTCTTTTAAAATATCACTCTTTTAAGTTTATTGGTATTTTATACCTAGTAGTAGTATTTGCTATTTTCAGTGCTAAATAAAACAGCTCTTTAAATATTTTAAGAATACCATATAGGGTATAAAAGTTATTGAAAATTTCCTAATTGTATACAAGGAAGTTCTTATTGTTTATTTTCAGACTTGTTCTGTGTCTTTTTGGAAAAGGCGTTAACTGGCTTCAATAAAGATATAACTGGTGCCGTTTAGCACTTTAGGCATTACTGGAGGTTTTGAAGTGAAGCAAGCTGATTTATTTTCACCATTTTTGCCTGGCTGAGCGGCAGTGATGTGGAAATGATATTCTTGGACTAATCTGTGCTGCTGTAAACAGTCAATTGTTATGTGTCACCTTGTCAGAGTTTCCTTTAGTAACATAATTCAGACCAGATAGTATGAATGTTTATTATGTATACATAAAAACACAAAGTGGGATAAAGGCTATCTATTGAGATCATCAGAAACGTAAAAAAAAAAAAAAGTCTAGCTTCTATAATGCCTAATATATTTCTTGGAATACTGCAAATGCCATGATTTGAAATTTTTTTAAAAATAAATACTTTCACTTCTACAATAAGCTGTGACAAATTTTCCTCTTAGGTTCAATCTCCTATTTGATGAATGTTGTGTGAAAAAATTTTGTGACACTCTTAGACGTGTAAAGCAGCTTACAAAGCACAATTTTATATGTCAATGTGATCACTGTTCAAGAAGGCATTTTGAGTGCACTATTAATACATCACTATATATGAGAACATATAATCAAACTCCTAAGAGATGAGATTTTTTTTCTGTGTGAACTGAAAAGTTGTTCTCACCAAAAGAGATAAAAAGTAGGTCCTGGCATTGTCCCCTCGAGATAGCATGTTCCTCGTTCCATGAACCTCTACCCTGGGAAGATGAACACGCAGTTGGCTTTAGACATCATTAATTGGCTGTGGACACTGGCAATGGATAAGAAATACTTTACAGTAACCTACAAGTCTGACAGTTTCTATAAGGTTAATTTAGTTGTCCAGGCTGTTCATGTAAGGTAGAAAGACTTACATGAAAGATGGAAAGCTATTGAATAGCTTATTTTAAATCTTAAGGTGCCTGCTTTTGTTTTGAGCCCTAAGTAGCTTTAGCACTGAGGAAATGTCTAAGAAACTATTACTTACAGCTGTTAATATAACTCATAAATACTGAATTGACCTGAGAATGTTCTACATGGCATTTAGTGTGTCCAGATTGAAGAATATACCTTCTTCAAATAAATTATGTTCTAAGTAGTGTAGTTTCTTTCTATAGAATTATAATTATTTTTGTTTAAACTTTATGTCTCTCTGAAATAAAGTAGTAGATATATAAATGGCATTCATCTCAGAGGTCACTTCTTCCTTCAAACATAGCAGGTGATCACATACATATTGTATGAACAAAGATGTTTGAGTTTTACTAATAGTTTGTAAAAAGTAAAAGAGCACATCAGTCAGTTTCTGAGATCAAGATTCCAGGAATACTGCAACTTCCCTGGAAATAAGGCAACAGGTGCTGTTTATCTTGACTTAAACGGTCACATTAAGCAGAGCACATCATTACAGCCATAAAATATGTAGCCTCAGCTGATCCTGAAGATAAAATAGTATTTGGATTCTGTACCACAGGAGAGTAAATATTGACAATTTTATTGATGGCCCTGAGATTCTGAACAAACTTACCCTCTCTTCTGTTGTTTCCCCTGGCTGAAAAGATAGGAATATTATAAGACCTAGTATAATCTGTGAGTTGTCATTTCTCTAGGTAGGGCTTTTAGAGAATATTGCCAAAACCTGATTGGAGTTTTAATGGGTCTGTCTGAATCTTGAGAGGATTAGTTACAATAATTCTGTGAAGATCAGTAGACTATTTGGTTTTTAATGAATCTGTATGTCCTGGAGGTCTTTAATTTGGGTTTTACATAGACACAAAGATATCAGAAATCAATACTCAAATTAGCCTCTAATCTATTGCTGACTGGGCTTCCCAGGTGGTGCCAGCAGTAAAGAACCCATCTGCCTAGAACATGCTTTGACATAAATCACAGCAAGATCTTTTTTAATTCATCTCCTAGAATAATGGAAACAAAAGCAAAAATAAATAAATGGGACCTACTTTTACTCCAAAGCTTTTGCACAGCAAGGGATACAATAAACAAAACAAAAAGACAACCCACAGATTGAGAGAAAATATTTGCAAATGATGGGACTGATAAGGGTATAGTCTCCAAAATTTGCAAACAGCTTATGACAATAGCATCAAAATAAACAATCTGTTCAAAAAGTGGGCAGAAGATCTAAATAGACATTTCTCTAAAGAGGACATGCAGATGGCCAACAGGCACATGAAAAGATGTTCAAAATCACTAGTTATTAGAGAAATGTAAATCGAAATTACAATAAGGTACCACCTCACACCAGTTAGTATATCTGTCAACAAAGATCCCACAAACAAATGCTGGAGAAGGTGTGGAGAGAAGGGAGCCCTCCTGCACTGTTGGTGTGAATGTAAATTGATACAACCACTATGGAGAACTGTGTAGAGGTTCCTTAAAAACAAACATAGAGCTACCATACGACTCTGCAATCCCACTCCTGGGCACATATCCAGAGAAATGCATGGTCCAAAGAGATATGTGCTCCCCAGTGTTCATTGCAGCACTGTTTACAATAACCAAGACATGGAAACAACCTAAATGTCCATTGACAGAGGAATGGATAAAGAAGATATGGGGTGTGTGTGTGTGTGTGTGTATAACTTGGCCATTAAAAAGAATGAAATAAGGCCATTTGCAGCAATATGGATGGACCCAGAAGTGTCATACTGAGTGAAGTAAGTCAGAGAAGGAGAAATATCATATGACATCCCATTTAAGTGGATTCTAAAAAGAAATGATACAAATGAACTTACAAACAGAAAGAGACTCACAGACTTCAAAAATGAACTAATAGTTGCAGGGGGGAGGGGATAGTTGGGGACTTTGGGAAAGACATGCACACAGTAGCATGTTTGAAATGGATAACCAACAAAAATATATTGCTTAGCACACGGAACTCTGCCCAATGTTTTGTACTAGCCTGAATGGGAGTGGGGTTTGGGGGAGAACGTAGCCCCTTCACTGTTCACCTGAAACTCACAAAAGTGTTAATTGGCTATACCCCAATAAAAATGTTTCTGGTGTTAAAAAAGTACCCACCTGCCTAATGCAGGAGACTGAAGGGACGGGGCTCTGATTCTTGGCTCTGGAAGATCCTCCGGAGGAGGGTACAGCACTGCATTCCAGTATCCTTGTCTGGAGAATCCCATGGACAGAGGAATCTGGCTGGCTACAGTCCATAGGTCACAGGGTCAGACACGACTGAAGTGGCTTAGCACATGCAGCACAGCACTTTTGTTGACTCAGAAAGTCCTCAGAGATTTCAGGAAGAGGTCATTAGGATATCATTTAATTGGGCAAGTCCACCTTCCCAGGTGATCGCTCTTGCTTACATCACCCAGAGACCTTTCACAAAGGAGAAAAACATGGTTAAAAGTTTGCAGGTGAAAGTTACAGACTGAGGTGAGTGAATATCTAAAATCTTTCAAAGATAGCTATAACGTAAGTAGATTACAGACCACGAGAAGGAGTTTTTAAGAGTTTAAGACTGTATATGCAGTGAGCATATCAGTACATATGTTGCAGGTTTTTCTCTTAACATTTTCAGAAATGTTGAATGAATTTAAGGGTAAAATGGGGAATCAAATACATTCAGCACCTGCCTTGGGACCTCTCTCTTCCTGAACCATCTCATTTCTTTCTTTCAGTGTTTTGGCATAGTACAAGATTTTTTGTCAAGTCCACTCTACTTACAGTTTCTATAATTGTCTTTATCGAAAAGTTCCCTCCCTGGCCTTTAAAGATTGGGGTGTGAGTATTGTTTCATCTCAAAGCTTCCAGTTAAAAGTCTTAATCTGCTTTTTTATGAGACTTTCAAATGTCTAGCAAAAGTAGAAAATCTAGCAGTGGACAATTTACAATTCTCATTTCTCTTGGTTAAGAATATTCACCAAATGTTAGGAAATAGCTGTAGTCACCCCTGTGTTAGGGTCTACTTTTATATTCTGTATTGAAGTGTTAAGAATCTTCTCTAAATTCTGACAAATTATCCAACTATCTTCTCAGGATTGGCTTTATGGCTGAGTGTGTGCTCACTTGTTCAATTGATGTCTATTTGCAACATCATGGGCTATAGCCTACCAGGCTCCTCCGTCCATGGAATTTCCCAAGCAAGGATATTGGAGTGGGTTGCCATTTCTTCCTCCAGGGAGTCTTCCAGACCTAGGGATCAATTCTCCTGCATTAGCTACCAGGGAAGACCCAACTTTAAGGATAGCACCCTCTACTTGGATTTGATCCATGAGTCAGGAAGATCCCCTGGAGGAGGGCATGGCAACCCACTCCAGTATTCTTCCCTGGAGAATTCTATGGATGGAGCAGCCTTGTGGGCTACAGTCACAAGGCTCTGACTCTGACAAAGAGTCAGAAACTACTAAAATAAGCGACTTAGCATGCATGCATGATATAGAAAAAAGGGCATATCTTAGAAGCTTTCAAGAATTAGGTGATCGCTCTTGCTTACATCACCCAGAGACCTTTCACAAAGGAGAAAAACATGGTTAAAAGTTTGCAGGTGAAAGTTACAGACTGAGGTGAGTGAATATCTAAAATCTTTCAAAGATAGCTATAACGTAAGTAGATTACAGACCACGAGAAGGAGTTTTTAAGAGTTTAAGACTGTATATGCAGTGAGCATATCAGTACATATGTTGCAGGTTTTTCTCTTAACATTTTCAGAAATGTTGAATGAATTTAAGGGTAAAATGGGGAATCAAATACATTCAGCACCTGCCTTGGGACCTCTCTCTTCCTGAACCATCTCATTTCTTTCTTTCAGTGTTTTGGCATAGTACAAGATTTTTTGTCAAGTCCACTCTACTTACAGTTTCTATAATTGTCTTTATCGAAAAGTTCCCTCCCTGGCCTTTAAAGATTGGGGTGTGAGTATTGTTTCATCTCAAAGCTTCCAGTTAAAAGTCTTAATCTGCTTTTTTATGAGACTTTCAAATGTCTAGCAAAAGTAGAAAATCTAGCAGTGGACAATTTACAATTCTCATTTCTCTTGGTTAAGAATATTCACCAAATGTTAGGAAATAGCTGTAGTCACCCCTGTGTTAGGGTCTACTTTTATATTCTGTATTGAAGTGTTAAGAATCTTCTCTAAATTCTGACAAATTATCCAACTATCTTCTCAGGATTGGCTTTATGGCTGAGTGTGTGCTCACTTGTTCAATTGATGTCTATTTGCAACATCATGGGCTATAGCCTACCAGGCTCCTCCGTCCATGGAATTTCCCAAGCAAGGATATTGGAGTGGGTTGCCATTTCTTCCTCCAGGGAGTCTTCCAGACCTAGGGATCAATTCTCCTGCATTAGCTACCAGGGAAGACCCAACTTTAAGGATAGCACCCTCTACTTGGATTTGATCCATGAGTCAGGAAGATCCCCTGGAGGAGGGCATGGCAACCCACTCCAGTATTCTTCCCTGGAGAATTCTATGGATGGAGCAGCCTTGTGGGCTACAGTCACAAGGCTCTGACTCTGACAAAGAGTCAGAAACTACTAAAATAAGCGACTTAGCATGCATGCATGATATAGATGTATTTATATCCAAGGCCATATCTTAGAAGCTTTCAAGAATTCAAATGGATAATCAAAACTGCTATTTAAATTATAAATTATAACACCTGTTTTGAGGGACATATGTGAACAAAAAATACAATTATTATGTAACAGCTTTCTTCTTGACCATTATGTTTCAATGCACAATAGACCATAAAAACATACCCAGAAAGGATCACGGAGTAAATCCTTTTTTATTTTTACGCATTCTGCTAACAGTTGCATTTTGTGAATTGTGTGTCTCATCTTTATTTCAAGAACAGTGTTTTAAAGAAAGGCAGTATACTTACTGATAGTCACTAGCCACATGTAAAAATTGATATTTAATTAACATTAAATACAATTTAAAATTTAGTGTCCCAGTCCCAATAGTCATATTTCAAGTGCTCAAGAGTCATAAATTGCTGATGGCTATCATTTTGAAAAGGGTATATATGGAATATTTCCTATACTGCAGAAAATTCTATTGGTCAGCTCTGCTCTAAAATTAACCAAATGATAACTAGTTTAACTAGTGATATGAAAGGTTTAGAAAAATGTCAATATGAGGAGGCAGTATAATAAGAGGGACTGAGAAAACTGGTTATATAGTAGGATGTATAGTTTGAATTCCGAATTTACTAAAAGTTGAGTTTTGAGAAAGTCACTTGATGACTCCTCTGAACATCAGTCTCAAATATAAGTCCCAAACTGTAGTGCGTTATTTAAAAGACTAAGTAAAATAATGTGTACAGTATGTATAGTGAATTGTTAAACCAAGAGTGGATACTTAATTAAATTTTTTTAATATTTACTAACAATTTATTTAAAAGCTTACCCATGATATGGCAATAAATATGAAATGGCAGGAGTAGAAATATTCTTGAAATCACTTGTTATTACTATTCAGTAAATAGGCATCATCATATAATGCTGACAGAAAGCAATTATATGTTAAAATATGTATTAAAAATAGAAGAATATAAAATAGAAAAAATAGAAGAAGAATGGAGCTGGGGGGATCAGCCTCACCAACTTCAGACTCTACTACAAAGCAACAGTCATCAAGACAGTATGGTACTGGCACAAAAACAGAACTATAGACCAATGGAACAAGATAGAGAACCCAGAGATAAAGCCACACACCTATTGGGTACCTTATTTTTGACAAAGGAGGCGAACATATAAAATGGGATAAAGACAGCCTCTTCAACAAATGGTGCCTGGAAAATTGGACAGCTACATGCAAGAAAATGAAGTTGGAACATATCCTGACACCATACACAAAGATCAACTCAAAATGGATTAAAGACTTAAATGTAAGGCCAGAAACCATCAAACTCTTAGAGGAGAATATAGGCAAAACCCTCAAGGACATCAATCAAAGCAAGCTCTTCTCTGACCCACCTACTAGAATAGCAGAACTGAAAAGACAAATGAACATGTGGGAACTCATGAAACTTAAAAGCTTTTGTACAGCTAAAGAAATTACAAAAAAGCTGAACAGACAGCCCACAGAGTGGGAGAAAATCATAGCAAATGAAACAACAGACAAAGAATTAATCTCCAAAATCTACAAGCAACTCAGACAACTCAGCACTGGAAAAACGAACAACCCAATCAAAAAATGGGAAAAGGACCTAAACAGACACCTCTCCAATGATGACATACAGATGGCCTAAAAACACATGAAACGGTGCTCAACTTCACTAATAATTAGAGAAATGCAAATCAAAACTACAATGAGATATCACCTCACACCCGTCAGAATGGCCATCATCCACAAATCGACAGACAATAAATGCTGGAGAGGCTGTGGAGAAAAGGGAACACTCCTGCATTGCTGGTGGGAGTGTAAATTGATACAGCCCCTATGGAAGACAGTCTGGAGATTTCTTAAAAAACTAGTAACTCTGTAATGAGATATCTTTTAGATATTAGATAAATAATTTATTTTATTGAAGGACTAAATCTTACTTGGTTTGAGAAATTTAAAAATTAATGTAGTATGAACACAGTATGATATTCAGATACAATCTTTCAATATTGAGAGAGGTAAGATCATGAAAAGGTCCTGAAAGATAAGATTTAAGTTGAAAGACTATCAGAGCTGTAGTAATGAATTTTCTTTGTGAGGTGATATATCTTGCTACCAAAAAACTACTTTATCCTCAGAGATTGTGACTAGACTCTTAATTAACTCAATCTGAAGCTGTCAAGATTTCAAATTATTATTCACTTTAACAATAAAACAATGAACATATCCAAACAAATTAAATAGCTATAAAGTCTTAACAAACTACAAGAGAAAAATGTTATTCTACTAATCGTCAGTATATGTTCTATACATATGAGTACTGTAATAAAAATATTAAATATATAATATTTAAAGTAATGAGTTTCTTTTAAAACATAATTACATATTGTAATGACTTCTTTCCTAAAAAAGAACAAATCACTTTTAATGCCTCTAAATGATTATTTTAATCTTAAATAAAAACCAATGTCTTTGTAAAACTGCACATTTTGCTACTATAGCATTTCAAAAAGGAAGAAATCAAGCCACACTTATGAAATCTATTTTTGTAATGACTACACTGCCAAAGGCTTGGGTAACCAAAATAAGCACTTCAACATATCAGTGGAGATAAGATAAAAAATCCACAAATAATGAGGAAAGATATGATTAGGTATTTAACAGTAAAGAAAATGTAAATGGACTATCATGCTTGGAAAACAGTTATTTACTGAAATAAAAATTAAGTGATAAAGAGAAATTTTGTTATACCTGGCAAATTAGAAAAAAAATATTGATGTCATAAAAAAAATGATTAGATTGTTAAACAGCAGAGTGTTTTATATAGGGTCAGAGGATTTCTGAGTTTACTCCATGTTCCCTCCTAAACCTTTCTAGAGAATTGGCAGGGAACATACTTGCTAAGGCCTCTATTATGATTTTTTGTTACATTTTAAAAGCAACAAGATATATGCTGCTTGACATCATTCTTGACCCAGAATTCTTTTGTGTTTATCATAAATGTCCAGATCTAGAACATCTCACATAAAGTTCTCATTTGTAATCATTGCTTTAGGCTGTGATTTCAAAAGGAACCATGCTAAGTGGCTAAAGTAGCTAATAAGTTCAACGTTTTTATTGGGACATAGACAATTAACGATTTTGTGATAGTTTCAGGTGAACAATGAAGGGGCTGGGCCATACATATACATGAAGCCATTCTCCCCAGAATTTCCCTCTCATCCAGGCTGGTGTATAACATTGAACAAAGTTCTATGTGCTGTACAATATATTTGTGTTGGTTATCCATTTCAAACATGGTAATGTGTATGTTATCAAAGCAGCATTTTTGTAATACAGCAAAACTTGTAAAAATTTTCTGTCACATCTACAATTAATAGAATACAATCAAGTCGTATAATAATATGTACATCAGTTCATAATGAATGAAAGTCACACATTAGCCACATGGTTATATTGAAAAATCAAAATCTGGAATAAAATAGTCGTAGAAGAGCTCACAGAACATTATTGATTTTAGTGTTCAAAGAAAGGTATAAGAAAAATAATTGCTTAAGGATACTTACAAGAAAATTATTAACATAAAATACAAGAAGAGGGGTGGAGCTAAGACAGCGGCGTAGAAGGACGTGCACTCATCTCTCCTGCAAAATCACCTGAATTGCAACGAGTTCCTGGGAAACCATCGACGAAAGGAGGTTGGATTTGATCACAGAGAGGATACCCCACATTAAAGAGCAAAGTAGAAGCCACATCAAGACGGTAGGAGGGGCACAATCGCACTTTTAAAAGTCAAACCTCATACCCACCAGAGAGGCTGGGCGGGCCAAAGGCACAAAGCCTGTTGCAGATCAAAACCTGGGAAAGGAGCAGTGACACCCACAAGGGACTGAGCCAGATCTGCTTTGGAGGGTCCAGGTGCCCCCTTGAGCTAGAAGTGCCCTTGAGCAGTCCTCAGAAGGACAGCACTCAGTTTTCTTTGGAGGAGGTTACCATTAACCCAATCACAGAGCCCCCGAGGAGGACTGGAAACTCTGTGCGCGCTGTGATCCGGGAGAGGGGAATAGCGATCCTGCATGAGACTGAGCCAGACTCACCTCTGAGTAACCTGACGTCTCCCGTGGTGGCGGGGGTCTACGGTGGCCTGCAGCAGGGTCGGCGTCACTGTGGAAGTGCTTTCCATAGAGCGTGTGGGAATAAATCCTTTGTGAGACAGACGCCATTTTCCGTATTGTAGTTTGGCTGCTGGTCAAACTGCAGGGCTGCTGGTCAAACTACAGGGAGGGAATTTAGCTCCACCCAGCAAGAAAAGGGATTTGGATTAAGAAACTCCAAGGGTCAGCCTGGGCGGGCCTTTTAGTTCTGGAATAGGCGGAAATAAACAAGCAGTCAAAGAGGTCTTCAGATCCAAAAACTGCCAGAGGCAAGAAAAAGACTGATAATTCCTAAATAGTCAGCAAGAGACAGAAGAACATAAACACTATTTTCACGTTTGGTCTGAAGCTGGAGTTACTGCTGGACTTTAAAATTTCATTTTTTGTATTGTATTACTTTGTTTCAATTTTTTTTCTCTCTTTTTCCAAACCCACTCAGTGCACCCCCTACTTTTTTGGTTGTTTTTTTTTTTTTTTTCAGGTGTGTGTGTGTGTGTGTGTGTGAGAGAGTGGGTGTGTTCATTTCCTTCACTGAATTCTATTGAAGCTACTAATCTTATCAGTAAGACTGAATCTATTCAAGTTTACATATTTTTTTTTCTTTTTCCTTTTAAACCACACATTTCATTTTGGTATAAACTTCTGATTCCCCATTGGCCTTTTAAGGTTCTCTGGGGGTTTTGTTTGTTTTTATTATTTTTGCTTTGTTTTCCTATATTTTTCAATATAATTAGCTCTTTTAATTTTAAAAATATTTTCATTTGTACTACTACTTCCTCTATAATGCTTTGCTTTCTCTGAAGCTCCTTTCCTATAGCACTAAACTCTAATACACACAAAACTTTATCTCCCTATATTTAACTTTGCAATATTATTCTATATTTCTCTTCTATCCTCCCTTTTTCTTTTTCCCTTTCCCCACCATATTTCTTAGTCTGTTCTGTCCTCAATGCCTTATCCCCAACAGGGACCCTGCTTTAGCATTATTTTCCAATTGGAGCTCTACTTAGTTTGGTTATTAACTGGTGGATATCATTCTTGGTTTTCTCTATTCACCATACTAATGTATTGTACTGTATTTTTGGTTGGAATGCTTGGGTTATGTTACAGCTGTATATGTTTATGTGTATAATTCAATATGCTAGATAGTACTTGCATAATTTTTAAATTGCCATTTGTCAAAGGTATACCTTCTGTTTCTCATTAGCATATATATGTTTCAATGTCATTTAATGCCATAACAAACCAGCTGTGAAATCTTCATTCCCTGGTCAGGTAACAAGCCCCGGGGCTTTAGGGAGGGAGCACTGACTCCAAAAATCTACAATACTAGAGAACGCCTAACACTAAAGAGCCGTATACAAGTGAGAACGCCAACAAAGGTAATCACTTCTATGCAAGTCCTGACATAAACCAACCACCAGCATCACCCAGAATAAGAAGCCCCATCCAAACAACAAACACCAACAGACATAACTCAAAGTCTGGGAAAAGGAAATCCCAAACAGAGTCAGTTAAAAAATTAATAATAACAATGAAACGACAGAGAAATACCACACAAGCGAAGGAACAATCCACAAACACACAAGATCAAATTAATGAAGAGAATTTGGACAAACTATCTGAAAGTGATTTCAGAAGAATGATAGTAAAGATGATCAAAGACACTGAAAACAGAATTTCAGAGAAATTGCAAGACACAACTAACACACTGAATAAAAAAATACAAGAACTTACCAAAAAACTAACAGAGACAAACAACTCAATTGCTCAACTGAAAAACACTGTAGAAGGAATCAAGAGCAGAGTAGCTGAGACAGAACACCAGATAAGTGAGCTGGAAGATAGAATGGAGGAAGTAACTGCTGAAAAACAGAATCTAGCTCAAAGAATGAAAAGAGCAGAGGATAGCCTCAGAGACCTCTGGGATAATATCAAATGCACCAATATTCGAATTATAGAGGTTCCAAAAGAAGAAGGAAAAAAAGAAAATCTATGAGAAAAATTTTGAAGCGATTCTAGTTGAAAATTTCCCCACCATGGGGAAAGAAATATTCAATCAAGTCCAAGAAGCACGAAGAGTACCATACAGAATCAATCCGAGAAGAAACACACCAAGACACATATTAACGAAGTGAACACAAATTAAACACAAAGACAGAATTCTCAAAGCAGTAAGGGAAAAGCAACTAGTAACATACAAGTGAAAGCCCATATGTTTAACAGCTGATCTTTCAACAGAGACCCTGCAGGCCAGAAGGGAAAGGCAGGACACATTTAAATGGCTAAAAGAGAATAATCTGCAACCAAGAATCCTCTACCCTGCAAGGATCTCCTTCAAAATGGATGGAGAAATCAAAAGCTTTACAAACAAGCAAAAATTAAAAGAATTTAGTCACACCAAACCAGCCTTACAAGTGTTAAAGGGACATATATAGACAAAAAGTATAAAAGGAGAAGATCCATGAAACTAACCCATCATAACATCTAAGAAGATGACAATAGGATCATATGTATCAATAATTACTTTGAATGTAAATGGACTAAATGCCCCAAAGAAAAGACACAGAGTGGCTGAATGGATCCAAAAACACGACCCATACATATGCTGCCTCCAGGAAACTCATTTCAGACCTAGAGACACTCATAGACTGAAAGTGAGAGGCTGGAAAATGATATTCCATGCAAATGGAAATCAAAAGAAAGCTGGAGTAGCAATCCTCATATCAGACAAAATAGATTTTAAAGTAAAGAAGATTCTAAGAGACAAGGCAGGTCACTACACCATGATTAAGAGATCGATCCAAGAAGAAGGCATAACAATCATAAATATCTATGCTCCCAACGCAGGAGCACTTCAATACATAAGACAAACACTTTCAGACATAAAAGAAGACATTGACAGTAACACAATCATAGTAGGAGACTTTAACACTCCTCTCACACCAATGGACAGATCATCCAAACAGAAAATTAATCAAGAAACACAAGCCTTAAAAGCCACACTAGAAGAAATGGACCTCATTGATATCTTTAGGACGTTCCATCCAAAAGCAGAAGAATACACTTTCTTCTCAAGTGCTCATGGAACATTCTCCAGGATAGACCACATCTTGAGCCACAAATCAAACCTCAGTCAATTCAAGAAAACTGAAATTCTATCAACCATCTTCTCGGACCACAATTCAATGAGACTGGAGATCAACTACAGGAAAAAAAAACGCTAAAAACACAAACACATGGAGATTAAACTACACATACCTAAAAAACCAACTGATCATTGAGGAAATCAAAGGAGAAATAAAAAAATTCCTAGAAGAAAACGACGATGAACACATGACAGTGCAAAACTTATGGAATACCGCAAAAGCAGTTCTAAGGGGGAAATTTATAGCAATACAATCCCACCTCAAGAAACTAGGAAAATCTCAAACAGACGACTTTACCTTACGCTTAAAACAACTGGAGAAAGAAGAACAAAAACACCCCAAAGCCAGCAGAAGAAGGGAAATCGTAAAGATCAGAGCAGAAATAAATGAAAAAGAAACAAAAGAAACAATAGTAAAGATAAATAAAACAAAAAGTTGCTTCTTCAGAAAGGTAAATAAAATCGACACACCACTGGCCAGACTCATCAAGAAAAAGAGAGAGAAGAACCAGATCACCAAAATCAAAAACAAAAAAAGAGAGATTCCAACAGATAATGCAGAAATCCAAAGGATTCTAAGAGACTATTATGAACAACGCTATGGCAACAAACTGGGCAACCTGGAAGAAATGGACAGTTTCTTAGAGAAGATTAATCTCCCAAGACTCAACCAGAAAGAAATAGAAACTATGAACAAGCCAATCACAGGCTCTGAAATCGACCTTGTGATCAAAACTCTACTCAAAAATAAAAGCCCAGGGCCAGATGGTTTCACAAGTGAATTCTACCAAACATTTAAAGAAGAGCTAATGCCTGTCCGTCTAAAACTCTTTTGAAAAATTGCCCAGGAAGGAACACTTCCAAACACATTCTATGAGGCCACCATCACCCTGATACCAAAGCCAGGCAAAGACAGCACAAAAAAAGAAAATTATAGGCCAATTTCACTGATGAATCTAGACGGCAAAATCCTCAACAAAATCCTAGCAAACAGAATTCAACAACACATCAAAAAGCTCATTCATCACGATCAAGTTGGGTTCATCCCAGGCATGCAAGGAATCTTCAATATCTGCAAATCAATCAATGTGATACACCATCTCAACAAAATGAGAGACAAAAATCACATGATCATCTCAATAGATGCAGAAAAAGCCTTTGACAAAGTACAGAATCCATTTTTGATAAAAAACTTCAAAAAATGAACATAGAAGGAACTTATCTTAACATAGTGAAAGCCATCTATGAGAAGCCCACAGCGAACATTATTCTCAATGGTGAAAAACTCAAAGCATTCCCTCTGAGATCAAGAACAAGACAAGGGTGTCCACTTTCACCACTCTCATTCAACATAGTCCTGGAATTTCTAACAACAGCAATAAGAGAAGAGAAATAAATCAAAGGAATCCAGATTGGAAAAGAAGAAGTCAAACTCTATCTATTTGCAGAAGGCATGATATTATACATAGAAAATCCCAAAGACACTGTTACAAAACTACTAGAGTTAATCAGCAAATTCAGCAAGTTTCATGATACAAAATCAATATACAGAAATCACTGACATTCCTATACACAAACAATGAAAAATCAGAAAAGGAAATCAAAGAGGCAATCCCCTTCACCATCACAACCAAAAGAATCAAATATCTAGGAATAAACCTACCCAAAGAAACAAAAGAATTATACACAGACAATTACAAGACACTCATGAGAGACATTAAAGAAGACTTAAACAGATGGAGAGATATTCCATGTTCCTGGATTGGAAGAATCAATATTGTGAAAATGACCATACTACCAAATATCATCTATAGATTCAATGCGATCCCTATCAAACTTCCAATAACATTCTTCAAAGAACTAGACCAAAGAATAACACAGTTCATATGGAAACACAAAAGACCTCGAATAGCCAAAGCAATCCTGAGGAAGAAGAATGGAGCTGGAGGGATCAGCTTCCCCAACTTCAGACTCTACTACAAAGCAACAGTCCTCAAGACAGTATGGTAGGGGCTTCCCCTGGTAGTCCAGTGGGTAAGGACACCCACCGACTTGCAGTGCAAGGGGTGCCGGTTCGAGCCCTGACCTGGGAAGATCCCACATGCCGCGGAGCGGCTGGACTGATGTGTCCAATTACCGAGCTGGAGCTCTGGGGCGCATGCACCCAGAGCCAGTGCTCTGCAACAACAGAGGCCCACACGGGCCAAAGAACAAAGACGGATGAAAATAAATAAATGAAAGACCAATAGAAGTGGCCCACCCGTTGCCCTCCCTCCCCAACCCGACCCCCTCCAAAAAAAAAAAAAAAAAGACAGTATGGTACTTGCACAAAAACAGAAATATCCACCAATGGAACGAGATCAAGAACCCAGAGATAAATCCACGCACCTATGGGTACCTTATTTTTGACAAAGGAGGGGAAAATCTAAAATTGGACAAAGACAGCCTCTTCAACAAATGGTGCCTGGAAAATTGGACAGCTACATTGAAAAAAATGAAGTTGGAACATGCCCTGACCCCATACACAAAGATCAACTCAAAATGGATTAAAGACCTAAATGGAAGACCAGAAACCATCAAACTCTTAGAGGAGAATATGGGCAAAACCCTCAAGGACATCAATCAAAGCAAGATCTTCTCTGACCCACCTACTAGAATAGCAGAACTGAAAAGACAAATGAACATGTGGGAACTCATGAAACTTAAAAGCTTTTGTACAGCAAAAGAAATCACCAAAAAGCTAAACAGACAGCCCACAGAATGGGAGAAAATCATAGCAAATGAAACAGCAGACAAAGAATTAATCTCCAAAATCTACAAGCAACTCAGACAACTCAGCACGGGAAAAATGAACAACCCAATCAAAAAATGGGAAAAGAACCTAAACAGACACCTCTCCAACGATGACATACAGATGGCCCAAAAGCACATGAAATGATGCTCAACCTCGCTTATCATTAGAGAAATGCAAATTAAAACTACAATGAGATACCACCTCACATCCGTCAGAATGGCCATCTTCAAAAAATCTGCAGACAATAAATGCTGGAGAGGGTGTGGAGAAAAGGGAACTTCACTCCTGCATTGCTGGTGGGAATGTCAATTGATACAGCCTCTGTGGAAGACAGTCTGGAGATTTCTTAAAAAACTAAAAATAGAAGCACCCTATGACCCAGCAATCCCACTATTAGGCTTATCCCCTGATGAAATCAAATCTGAAAGAAGCACCTGTACCCCAAAGTTCATTACAGCTGTCTATAAAATAGGTAGAACATGGAAGCAACCTAGATGCCCATCGACAAACGAATGGATCCAAAAGCTCTGGTACATATATACAATGGAATACTACACAGCTGTAAGGAGAAATGCAGAAGAATCAGCCCTAATGAGGTGGCTGGATCTAGAACGTATCATCAAAAGTGAAGTCAGTCAGAAAGAGAAGGACAAATACAGTATATTAACACATATATATGGAATCTAGTAGGATGGTGATGATGGCACGCGCAGTGAAGCGACGGAAAGACAGACATGGACAGTGGACATATGGACATTGTGGGGAAGGAACAGAAAGTGGGAGGAGTAAAGGAAGTAGCATGAAGGTCTGTACTATCATAAGTGAAGAAAATAGCTCTAGTCATTGCTCTGTGAGAAAAGGGGATCCTTCAGGGGTGCTGTGTGATGGTTGGTAGAGGTGGAAAGGGGGGGATATACATATGACTAATCTGGAAACATACATATCTGTAAACAACAAAACTCTGTAAAAGTTAAAAGCTAAATAAAGGTTTAATAAAATAAAATAAAATAGAATGCAAGATATTGTTTACTTTAGGTGGGGAAAGGAAACATGATCAAAGGAGAGTTGACCAATGAATTATGAATTACATTATATTTCCAACCTGTTAGGAATTTAAATATGATACCTTCCACACTAAACTTCACAGAAAGACATTCAAAGAACTGCCTTTTTAGAGACTAAAGAAAACAAAAGATATATGACCAAGCAAACAGTGGATTTGAAGCAGATCAGTGAAAAACTTTGCAGTGTGGAAAATAGGCTTAAAGAGAATTCAGATTGTAGCAGGAGGATTAAGAATTCTAAACAGGAAACTTCCAGGAGAAAAATAAGGGGAAAAAAATGATAACATGTCAGTGTCGAAAGACTGAAATCTAAGAGAAAGGAGCTCTTAAAAACTAAAAATAGAAGCACCCTATGACCCAGCAATCCCACTATTAGGCTTATCCTGATGAAATCAAATCTGAAAGAAGCACCTGTACCCCAAAGTTCATTACAGCTGTCTATAAAATAGGTAGAACATGGAAGCAACCTAGATGCCCATCGACAAACGAATGGATCCAAAAGCTCTGGTACATATATACAATGGAATACTACACAGCTGTAAGGAGAAATGCAGAAGAATCAGCCCTAATGAGGTGGCTGGATCTAGAACGTATCATCAAAAGTGAAGTCAGTCAGAAAGAGAAGGACAAATACAGTATATTAACACATATATATGGAATCTAGTAGGATGGTGATGATGGCACGCGCAGTGAAGCGACGGAAAGACAGACATGGACAGTGGACATATGGACATTGTGGGGAAGGAACAGAAAGTGGGAGGAGTAAAGGAAGTAGCATGAAGGTCTGTACTATCATAAGTGAAGAAAATAGCTCTAGTCATTGCTCTGTGAGAAAAGGGGATCCTTCAGGGGTGCTGTGTGATGGTTGGTAGAGGTGGAAAGGGGGGGATATACATATGACTAATCTGGAAACATACATATCTGTAAACAACAAAACTCTGTAAAAGTTAAAAGCTAAATAAAGGTTTAATAAAATAAAATAAAATAGAATGCAAGATATTGTTTACTTTAGGTGGGGAAAGGAAACATGATCAAAGGAGAGTTGACCAATGAATTATGAATTACATTATATTTCCAACCTGTTAGGAATTTAAATATGATACCTTCCACACTAAACTTCACAGAAAGACATTCAAAGAACTGCCTTTTTAGAGACTAAAGAAAACAAAAGATATATGACCAAGCAAACAGTGGATTTGAAGCAGATCAGTGAAAAACTTTGCAGTGTGGAAAATAGGCTTAAAGAGAATTCAGATTGTAGCAGGAGGATTAAGAATTCTAAACAGGAAACTTCCAGGAGAAAAATAAGGGGAAAAAAATGATAACATGTCAGTGTCGAAAGACTGAAATCTAAGAGAAAGGGAGCTCTTGAAAATGGTAAAAGAAGCATGGCTAATCAAGTACAATGGACCCACATAAAATTGATAGCCGATGTTTCATCAGAAGTGGTAGAATCCAGAAAGCAGTAGAATTTTACTTTCAAAGTTTTGAAGGAAAAAAAATATACTATCTTCTAAGAATCTTATAGCCAATGAAAGTAATTTTCAAAAGTAGGTGAAAATGAAGACATTCCCAAATTGAACAGGGTGGATAGCAGATCTGCCTTGTAAGAAATACAAAAAGGAAATTCAGAATGACAATAAGTACCAAAGTAATTCAAATACACAAATATTTTCCTTGAAAAGAAAATAAAGGTCATTATGCAAATATAAAACAGTATAAATGTACATTGTTTTTCTATTTTTCACTTAAAAAGATAGACAAATGTATATCATATATTGGTGTACTATGATATGTAGAAATACATGTGTCAGTAACAGGCAAAGTGTTTCAGAGTGAAGAAACAATGTGAAATTGTAACTAAGTCCAAAAGACAAAATGAAGAAAGTCAGAAATGAAAATAAGAAAATCAATATAGCAAATCTATAAAAACATATTTGCTTTTCTTCTCTTGGTTTCTTAAATACATATAACATTATATAAAGGAGTTGTGAAAATGTATTTTTGGATTATATACTTATATATATAATGTATTTGCAGGTTAGCATACATAACATATAATGATTATATAAAAACAAAGAAGGAAGAATAAAATTATATAAATGTAATCTTTCTCACTGAACAAAAATTGATATAAATCTAAGCAACTCTAATCAGTAAATGTATGTCTTAGTGCAATCATTAAGAGAATATTTTAAAAAAATGAAAAAATTACATTATACACTTTAAAATAGTCACTTAATAGAAAAGGAAATGTTGAGGAGAATTAAAATAATTTAAAACAACATGAGATATGAAGAAAAAAGGGAAATGGCTGACATAAATTCAAGTATATCAATAAAAACATTAAATGGGAATGAATGAAGCAGTCAAAAAAAGGCAGAGATTTTTCTCCCTGGTGAAAGTTTTTTGAAGACTTATATCCACAAAAAGCAGAAATGTTCATAGGAGTATTATTCATGATAGCCAGAAGGTTGAAATAAAACAAATGCGCATCAACTGATAAATGAATACTGAAGATACCAGTATAGATACTGGTATATCTATAAAATGGAATATTATTCTATAATAAAAATGAAGTACTTATATATGTTTCAACATGGACAAGCCTTGAAAATATAATTCTAACTCATAGAAAACAGTTATAAACCACCCCATTGTATATGATTAGATTTATACAAAATATGCAGAAGATACAAATCTTTGGAGACAAAAAGTAGATATTCCAGCACTAAGGAGGATGGGAGAACACTTAAGCTGTGTGATTGTGATGAACAACTTTGTAAATATGTTCTCATATGTCTAACTTCCTACTTGATTCCAATTAACTGCTTAAACACTATCTGTTACAGATCTCTACACTTGTATTAAAAACAAAACCATAAAATTTCCATTTCTGAATTATTCCAGTTACTGAAGTTTATTTAGGTTTGCTCAGGATAAGACCTTGATGTTGTTGTTAACTCTTCCATTTCTAATACCTTTCTCAACCAAGCTTATTTGTTAATCTAGTTTCAAATTCAATATTCAGAATTTAATATTCTGAATTAGGCCAGTTTTCAGTTTGTAGTTTATCCTTGCCCATACACCATCATCTGCATGATATTTTTTTCTTCAGAAACTTTCTAATCTCCTCCTAGGTCTCACTGTTGTCCCCACTCCCATCTAGTCTGCTTTTCAAATTTAACAAGTTTCATTTCTTTGTTACATACAGCATCTTCTAGCCTCAAAATCCTTGCCACTGCTTGGTTTAGCCTAGAATTCTGTGCCTCACTTACCTGCAGGAGCCCCTGTTGAAACCCTGCAAAATATACTGATTTAATATAAATATTAAATAAATATAAATATTAAATACTATAAATAGTATTAATATATGTAAACATTATTAATATAATAATTAAAATTAAATATAAACACTATATAAATATAAGACGTTATTTATATAATATGTGTTATTAATATAATCTATATAATTTTGTAATATGTGGCATAGATCATAATTATTGTTATATTAATATGCATATTATGTTATACAGAATGTGGTATATATATTATATATATGATATATACTATATATGTGTTTAAATATACATTATATTATATCCTTTGTTCATGGAATTCTCCAGGCAAGAATGCTGGAATGGGTTGCCATTTTCTCCTCCAGGGGATCTTCCCCATCCAGCGTTCAAACAGCATATCTTACATCTCCTGCACTGGTAGGCAGGCTCTTTACCATTAGTGCCACCTGGGAAGTCCTCAAAGTGTCATGCTTTTATATACAGAGCAATTGTAATAGACAGCCTTAGAAATCTCTAGACACAAAATATAAATCAATTTGTAAAGGGAAGTTAATGGAATTTTCACAGATTATGTAATCCACTGATCATCAACATTGTTTGTTACAGAACAATGTCCATGAACAACATAAGCACTAGAATTAGTTCCCCGTATGAATACTCTATGTATGATTTAATAATAATCTCTATTAACTCATAGAGATTAATTCCTTTGCTATTAAGTCAGGAGAAATGCAAGTTTAAAACAAACATAGTGGCTTCATGCAGCATAGTTTAAGCTTTTGTTTCTGAATTTAGAAGAATATTTTCAGTTTAGGTCCCCTCCTTACTCAGAGAGTGTGTCTTCTACTTGCTTTATGGTAAAAATAAAAAATTTAATTTCTTTATAGAGTGGTTGTCAACATATTTAATGACATAAGAAAATGCATTTTATAATAATTAAACCATATTAAATCATTATATTAGCAATAATAATAAACATTAATATAAAGTATATTATATCTAAAGATTTTCTTTTATACAAAAAAGATGATATTCAAATATTCTATAGAATTAATAAAGATCAATGGATCCAGAAGCAAGACCCATATATATGCTGTTTACAAGAGACCCACTTCAGACCTAGAGACACTCATAGACTGAAAGTGAAAGCCTGGAAAAAGATATTTCATGCAAATGGAAATCAAAAGAAAGCTGGAGTAGCAATCCTTATATCAGACAAAATAGACTTTAAAGTAAAGAAGATTCTAAGAGACAAGGCAGGTCACTACATCATGATTAAGGGATCTATCCAAGAGGAGGACATAACAGTCATGAATATCTACGCACCCAACACAGGGGCACCTCAATACATAAGACAGGTAATTTCAGACTTAAAAGAAGAAATCAACAATAACACAGTAATAGTAGGACACTTTAACACTCCTCTCACACCAATGGACAGATCAACAAAACAGAAAATTAATAAAGAAACACAAGCCTTAAATGCCAAACTAGAAGAAATGGACCTCATTGATATCTTTAGGACGTTCCATCCAAAAGCAGAATACACTTTCTTCTCAAGTGCTCACGGAACATTCTCCAGGATAGACCACATCTTTGGCCACAAATCTAACCTCAGTCAGTTCAAGAAAACCGAAATTATATCAACCATCTTCTCGGACCACAATGCAATGAAACTGGAGATCAGCTACCAGAAAAAAAACCCTAAAAACAGGAACACATGGAGATTAAACAATACATACCTAAAAACACTAAGCACTAGAATTAGTTCCCGTATGAATACTCTATGTATGATTTAATAATAATCTCTATTAACTCATAGAGATTAATTCCTTTGCTATTAAGTCAGGAGAAATGCAAGTTTAAAACAAACATAGTGGCTTCATGCAGCATAGTTTAAGCTTTTGTTTCTGAATTTAGAAGAATATTTTCAGTTTAGGTCCCCTCCTTACTCAGAGAGTGTGTCTTCTACTTGCTTTATGGTAAAAATAAAAAATTTAATTTCTTTATAGAGTGGTTGTCAACATATTTAATGACATAAGAAAATGCATTTTATAATAATTAAACCATATTAAATCATTATATTAGCAATAATAATAAACATTAATATAAAGTATATTATATCTAAAGATTTTCTTTTTATACAAAAAAGATGATATTCAAATATTCTATAGAATTAATAAAGATCAATGGATCCAGAAGCAAGACCCATATATATGCTGTTTACAAGAGACCCACTTCAGACCTAGAGACACTCATAGACTGAAAGTGAAAGCCTGGAAAAAGATATTTCATGCAAATGGAAATCAAAAGAAAGCTGGAGTAGCAATCCTTATATCAGACAAAATAGACTTTAAAGTAAAGAAGATTCTAAGAGACAAGGCAGGTCACTACATCATGATTAAGGGATCTATCCAAGAGGAGGACATAACAGTCATGAATATCTACGCACCCAACACAGGGGCACCTCAATACATAAGACAGGTAATTTCAGACTTAAAAGAAGAAATCAACAATAACACAGTAATAGTAGGACACTTTAACACTCCTCTCACACCAATGGACAGATCAACAAAACAGAAAATTAATAAAGAAACACAAGCCTTAAATGCCAAACTAGAAGAAATGGACCTCATTGATATCTTTAGGACGTTCCATCCAAAAGCAGAATACACTTTCTTCTCAAGTGCTCACGGAACATTCTCCAGGATAGACCACATCTTTGGCCACAAATCTAACCTCAGTCAGTTCAAGAAAACCGAAATTATATCAACCATCTTCTCGGACCACAATGCAATGAAACTGGAGATCAGCTACCAGAAAAAAAACCCTAAAAACAGGAACACATGGAGATTAAACAATACATACCTAAAAAACCAACTGATCATTGAGGATATCAAAGGAGAAATTAAACAATTCCTAGAAGAAAATGACAATGAACACACGACAGTGCAAAACCTATGGGATACGGCAAAAGCAGTTCTAAGAGGGAAATTTATAGCAATACAATCCCACCTCAAGAAACTAGGAAATCATGAAGCAGATGACCTAACCCTCGGCTTAAAACAGTTGGAGAAAGAAGAACAAAAGCATCCCAAAGCCAGCAGAAGAAGAGAAATCATAAAGATCAGAGCAGAAATAAATGAGAAAGAAACAAAAGAAACAATAGTAAAGAGAAATAAAACAAAAAGCTGGTTCTTTGAAAAGGTAAACAAAATTGACAAGCCACTGGCCAGACTCATTAAGAAAAAGAGAAGAACCAGATCACCAATATCAAAAATGAGAAAAGAGAGATTCCAACAGATAATGCAGAAATCCAAAGGATTCTAAGAGACTATTATGAGCCACTCTATGGCAACAAACTGGACAACCTGGAAGAAATGGACAGTTTCTTGGACAGGATTAATCTCCCAAGACTGAGCCAGGAAAAAAACAGAAACTTTGAACAACCCAATCACAAGCTCAGAAATCGAATTTGTGATTAAAAATCTACCCAAAAATAAAAGCCCAGGGCCAGATGGCTTCACAGCCGAATTCTACCAAACATTTAAAGAGGAGCTAATGCCTGTCCTTCTAAAACTCTTCCAAAAAATTGCACAGGAAGGAAAAGTTTCAAACACATTCTACGAGGCCACCATCACCCTGATACCCAAACCAGGCAAAGACAACACAATAAAAGAAAATTAAATGCCAAACTAGAAGAAATGGACCTCATTGATATCTTTAGGACGTTCCATCCAAAAGCAGAATACACTTTCTTCTCAAGTGCTCACGGAACATTCTCCAGGATAGACCACATCTTTGGCCACAAATCTAACCTCAGTCAGTTCAAGAAAACCGAAATTATATCAACCATCTTCTCGGACCACAATGCAATGAAACTGGAGATCAGCTACCAGAAAAAAAACCCTAAAAACAGGAACACATGGAGATTAAACAATACATACCTAAAAAACCAACTGATCATTGAGGATATCAAAGGAGAAATTAAACAATTCCTAGAAGAAAATGACAATGAACACACGACAGTGCAAAACCTATGGGATACGGCAAAAGCAGTTCTAAGAGGGAAATTTATAGCAATACAATCCCACCTCAAGAAACTAGGAAATCATGAAGCAGATGACCTAACCCTCGGCTTAAAACAGTTGGAGAAAGAAGAACAAAAGCATCCCAAAGCCAGCAGAAGAAGAGAAATCATAAAGATCAGAGCAGAAATAAATGAGAAAGAAACAAAAGAAACAATAGTAAAGAGAAATAAAACAAAAAGCTGGTTCTTTGAAAAGGTAAACAAAATTGACAAGCCACTGGCCAGACTCATTAAGAAAAAGAGAGAGAAGAACCAGATCACCAATATCAAAAATGAGAAAAGAGAGATTCCAACAGATAATGCAGAAATCCAAAGGATTCTAAGAGACTATTATGAGCCACTCTATGGCAACAAACTGGACAACCTGGAAGAAATGGACAGTTTCTTGGACAGGATTAATCTCCCAAGACTGAGCCAGGAAAAAAACAGAAACTTTGAACAACCCAATCACAAGCTCAGAAATCGAATTTGTGATTAAAAATCTACCCAAAAATAAAAGCCCAGGGCCAGATGGCTTCACAGCCGAATTCTACCAAACATTTAAAGAGGAGCTAATGCCTGTCCTTCTAAAACTCTTCCAAAAAATTGCACAGGAAGGAAAAGTTTCAAACACATTCTACGAGGCCACCATCACCCTGATACCCAAACCAGGCAAAGACAACACAAAAAAGGAAAACTATAGGCCAATTTCACTGATGAACTTAGATGCCAAGATCCTCAACAAAATCCTAGCAAACAGAATTCAACGACACATCAAAAAACTCATACATCATGATCAAGTCGGGTTCATCCCAGGCATGCAAGGATTCTTCAACATCCGCAAATCAATCAACGTGATACACCATATCAACAAGTTGAAAGACAAAAATCACATGATCATTTCAATAGATTCAGAAAAAGCCTTCGACAAAGTACAACATCCATTATGATAAAAACTCTTCAGAAAATGGGCATAGAAGGAACCTATCTCAATATAATAAAAGCCATCTATGAGAAGCCTACAGCGAACATTATTGTTAATGGTGAAAAACTGAAAGCATTCCCTCTAAGATCAGGAACAAGACAGGGGTGCCCACTTTCACCACTACTATTCAACATAGTCCTGGAAGTGCTAGCAACAGCAATAAGAGAAGAGAAAGAAATCAAAGAATCCAGATTGGAAAGGAAGAAGTCAAGCTCTCTCTTTTTGCAGACGACATGATATTATACATAGAAAATCCCAAAGACACAGTTACAAAGCTACTAGAGCTAATCAATGAATTCAGCAGAGTTGCAGGATACAAAGTCAACACACAGAAATCACTGGCATTCCTATACACAAACAATGAAAAAATCAGAAAAGGAAATCAAAGAGGCAATCCCCTTCACCATCACAACCAAAAGAATCAAATATCTGGGAATAAACCTGCCCAAAGAAACAAAAGAATTGTACACAGAAAATTACAAGACACTCATGAGAGACATTAAAGAAGACTTAAACAGATGGAGAGATATTCCATGTTCCTGGCTCGGAAGAATCAATATTGTGAAAATGACCATACTACCAAATATCATCTATAGATTCAATGCAATACCTATTCAACTACCATTTGACATTTTTCACAGAACTAGACCAAAGAATAACACAGTTCATATGGAAACACAAAGACCCGAGAATAGCCAAAGCAATCCTGAGGAAGAAGAACGGAGTTGGAGGGATCAGCCTCCCTAACTTCAGACTCTACTGCAAAGCAACAGTTATCAAGACAGTATGGTACTGGCACAAAAACAGAACTATAGACCAATGGAACAAGATAGAGAACCCAGAGATCAACCCACGTTCCTATGGTTACCTTATCTTTGACAAAGGAGGAGAAACTCTAAAATGGGACAAAGACAGCCTCTTCAACAAATGGTGCTGGGAAAATTGGACAGCAACAAGCAAAAAAATGAAGTTGGAACATTCCCTGACCCCATACACAAAGATCAACTCAAAATGGATTAAAAACCTAAATGTAAGACCAGAAACTATCAAACTCTTAGAGGAGAATATAGGCAAAACACTCAAGGACATCAATCAAAGCAAGATCTTCTCTGACCCACTTACTAAAATAGTGGAACTGAAAAGAAAAGTCAACACGTGGGACCTCATGAAACTTAAAAGCTTTTGTACAGCAAAAGAAATCACCAAAAAGTTGAACAGACACCCCACAGAATGGGAGAAAATCATAGCAAATGAAACAACAGACAAAGAATTAATCTCCAAAATCTACAAGCAACTCAGACAACTCAGCACAGGGAAAATGAGCAGCCCAATCAAAAAATGGGAAAAAGATCTAAAGAAACGCCTCTCCAAAGAGGACATACAGATGGCCCAAAAATACATGAAACGATGCTCAACCTCGCTTATTATCATAGAAATGCAAATTAAAACCACAATGAGATACCACCTCACACCTGTCAGAATGGCCATCATCAACAAATCGACAGACAACAAATGCTGGAGAGGGTGCGGAGAAAAGGGAACCCTCTTGCATTGCTGGTGGGAATGTAAATTGCTACAACCTCTATGGAAGACAGTCTGGAGATTCCTTAAAAAACTAAAAATAGAAGCAGCCTATGACCCAGCAATCCCACTATTAGGCCTATATCCTGATGAAATCAAAACTGAAAGAGGCACCTGTACCCTAATGTTCATTGCAGCTCTCTATACAATAGCCAGAACATGGAAGCAACCTAGATGTCCATCGACATTTTTCACAGAACTAGACCAAAGAATAACACAGTTCATATGGAAACACAAAGAGGATCAAGCCTAAGAAACGGAGTTGGAGGGATCAGCCTCCCTAACTTCAGACTCTACTGCAAAGCAACAGTTATCAAGACAGTATGGTACTGGCACAAAAACAGAACTATAGACCAATGGAACAAGATAGAGAACCCAGAGATCAACCCACGTTCCTATGGTTACCTTATCTTTGACAAAGGAGGAGAAACTCTAAAATGGGACAAAGACAGCCTCTTCAACAAATGGTGCTGGGAAAATTGGACAGCAACAAGCAAAAAAATGAAGTTGGAACATTCCCTGACCCCATACACAAAGATCAACTCAAAATGGATTAAAAACCTAAATGTAAGACCAGAAACTATCAAACTCTTAGAGGAGAATATAGGCAAAACACTCAAGGACATCAATCAAAGCAAGATCTTCTCTGACCCACTTACTAAAATAGTGGAACTGAAAAGAAAAGTCAACACGTGGGACCTCATGAAACTTAAAAGCTTTTGTACAGCAAAAGAAATCACCAAAAAGTTGAACAGACACCCCACAGAATGGGAGAAAATCATAGCAAATGAAACAACAGACAAAGAATTAATCTCCAAAATCTACAAGCAACTCAGACAACTCAGCACAGGGAAAATGAGCAGCCCAATCAAAAAAGGGGAAAAAGATCTAAAGAAACGCCTCTCCAAAGAGGACATACAGATGGCCCAAAAATACATGAAACGATGCTCAACCTCGCTTATTATCATAGAAATGCAAATTAAAACCACAATGAGATACCACCTCACACCTGTCAGAATGGCCATCATCAACAAATCGACAGACAACAAATGCTGGAGAGGGTGCGGAGAAAAGGGAACCCTCTTGCATTGCTGGTGGGAATGTAAATTGCTACAACCTCTATGGAAGACAGTCTGGAGATTCCTTAAAAAACTAAAAATAGAAGCAGCCTATGACCCAGCAATCCCACTATTAGGCCTATATCCTGATGAAATCAAAACTGAAAGAGGCACCTGTACCCTAATGTTCATTGCAGCTCTCTATACAATAGCCAGAACATGGAAGCAACCTAGATGTCCATCGACAAATGAATGGATCCAGAAGCTCCGGTACATATATACAATGGAATACTACTCAGTTGTTAAAAGAAATGCAGAAGACTCAGTCCTAATGAGGTGGCTGGCTCTAGAACCTATCATAAAAAGTGAAGTCCAAAAGAGAAAGACAAGTATAGTATACTAACTCATATATATGGGATCTAGTAAGATGGTCATGATAACATACGTAGCGAACTTATGAAAAAAACAGAGAATAGACATAAAGACATTGTGGAGACCAAACAGTGGGAGGGAGGCATGGAGGGAGTAACATGGAAGCCTATACTGTCATGTGTGGAAAAGATAGCTATTGTCATTGTGCTAGGGGAATAGGAGTACCTACAACAACTTGGAGCGATTGTCTGGAGGGATGGGAGGGGGGGAACTGGGTGGGGCGAGGGTCCAAGGATATGCATATGAATGATCTGGGAACATACATGTAAAATAAATTAATTAATTAATTAATTAAAAAAAACAATTAATAAAGATCTCATATTTAGCTACCCTTGATTTAATTTCCAAACTTAGTAGTTAAATAATTAAAGAGGTTATAATATAGTTAGTAAAGGAAAAAACTTAGTATGTTGAATGCGTTAAAATATTTTCAGAAAATATAAAAATGCTGCTCCTAGAAATGTGGGTGTAGAGCTGTTTTTCATAGCCAATTGGCTACTGGTAGTCAAAATATGAACTGGCATTCAAATGAGTTGGGCAAGTTAGACACTTCATAGCATGGTTGTGCATAAATTATATTGAGTGAAAATATTAAGATTTGAAAAAAATGTTTCTGATATAATGTGACTTTGATTGATTTAATTCTCACAGTGTTGTGGAAGTGTAAGTCTAGTTGGAAATAACCTTTGGTTAGCTCGTCCAGCAGCAGATGTACTGTTTGCATGAGTAGGATATAATACATGGGCTTGTATTTTTGGCTGACTGTGGGTTTATGACACTGATTCATTTTTGCACAGATGGAAGAAAACCAGACAATGTGAAAAGAGGAGTTAATCAATTTCCTGTTAAAAACATTCCAATTACTTTGATTCAAACTTACATCTGTGTATCTGATTACCTCATTCATGGGCATGTACAAAGCAGTAAATTTTCAATCACTTTATTATCTGTCACTGTAATGTTAGCAATTGAACCTGAGACTGATACAGGCCAAGCAGGAGAAATCCTTAGCATTACAGTATTAATGAATAAATACATTGATTCTAATTTTGGAGTTGTAAGAGTTATTTGCAACAGTCAGTTGAAAACAAATGGATAATTTTTCTGGAAAATGACATAATTCTTGCTTATGCAAAATATTAAAATTTAAATGGCCAGTTTTTATAAAATATATATGAATTGTAATATACTATATAATATAACAGTATATTCTTTGAAAATTTTCTGGGTTTTATTCTAAAATTATTTTGCTTAAGATATTAATATTTATATTTCCTATGGCTTTAGAGATTGGAGTCTAGTGGCAGAGATACAGTATTTTCATATGTGGTTGTGGAGAAGAATACAGTGTATGGTTTGGGTTACACTTTTACAGAAACAGAGAAAAGGGTATGTTAGCCAGTCACATTGGCAGCCACAAATAAAGACTGAGAAGAGAAAACACAATCTCTCTGGGAGAGGGACCTAATAAATTTAATATATCTAGATGGTCTATTTGGTGGCTCAGTGGTAAAGAATCTACCTGTTCATTGCAGGAGATTTGGATTTGATTCCTGGGTTGGGATGATCCCCTGGAGAAGGAAATGGCAACCTACTCCAGTATTCTTGCCTGGGAAATCCCATGGACAGAGGAGCCTGATGGGCTAAGAGTAACAAAGGAGTCTAACAATGACTTAGCAACTAGACAGCAACAACAACAAAATATACATGTACACACACACACACACACATACACACACAAAGAGCACTGAAAATTAATATTAATGAAAATAGAATTGTAACATAAACTTGGCACATTTGAGGTTAAGCAGAAGAATATTTAGAGTTGTTGCTGAAGCATGAATACAGCTCCACTTTAATTTTATTTTTGTTTTTTGGAATGTCTAAGACATTTTAAAATTTATTCTAAACTAACTGGCTGATATGCAGTTTCACAAATCAAAAATTTCATGGTGACTTTTAACTTGGGTGAGGAGTAAGGTTTTAGTTGTGGATGGAAAACTGTGAGAGTTCATATTTTGCTAAAAATATCTGAACGATTGCATCTGTTAATACACATAACTCATGAACTTCCACTGTCCCCATGCTAATGATGTTTTATTATTTTCCTTTATTAGATGTAAATCTCTGCACATAGGTAAAAATATGTACTTCTGAGAAATAAAAAAGTCTCTGTACTGTAATTTAACAGAAAGAGATCTTTATTGTCACTGAATAACAGGAAAACACAACAGAGGTCATGCCTATGACTAACAATGAATTTCTAAACACTGACTTTGAAGTGGTGAAGGATCTATGATCCTATCTCACAGCTTACGTGAATTCCCTGCTCCCCAGCTTCTAAAGAACAAATCAATGGGGATCAAATGTCCACAAATAAGTTACAACAGAGAAGTCCCCCAAATTATGAGATCTAGAGCTCATGGAGGGATGATTAAGATGTGTGTCCAATCTTTCATGCAAAGAGAAGAATTTCTCATTAAGCAAATAATGTCTGATGGACAGAGGGAAACTTTGATAAGTTTATTACACTGAAATGGGAGAAAATGTTTCCAGGAAGGAGAAGGATAAGAGTTTCCATTTCCAAATCACTCTGTAGGTCTGTCTTGAATATATCTTAGAAACACTATCTCAGCTGAGAATTACTGTCTACTTAGAGACAGGATCTCTAGCTTCCAGAGCGGCCTGTTGTACAAATATTTTTTCAGTGCCCTTTACTCAAAAGGTCTAGACTATGCAGGAGCATAAAAGAATAGAAGGTTTCTCACTAAACAGCCAAACTCTGATTACTTATATGATAATTATAATATATTTCAAATATTTGGAAAGGTAATATATAATGAACACTCAAGGAATCAATTCTTTGTTGCATTTAAATATTTTGTCATATCTGACTTAGATCTTTTTTTTTGAGGGGGGAGAGGGGCGGGTTGGGGAGGGAGGGGAGTTAGCAGGCCACTTATATTGGTTTTTCATTTATCTATTTTCATCCATCTCTGTTCTTCGGCCAGCGTGGGCCTCCCATCGCAGTGGCTTCTGTTGTTGCAGAGCACCGGCCCTGAGCGCATGCGCCCCAGAGCTCCGCCTCGGTAATTGGACACATCGGTCCAGCCGCTCCGCAGCATGTGGGATCCTCCCAGGCTAGAGATCGAACCGGCGCCCCTCGCACTTCAAGGCGGTGTCCTTACCCACTGGACCACCAGGTAAGTCCTGACTTAGATCTTTTATTCACTGTGGTAAACAAAATAATGGTAACGTCAAAGATGTCCACATTCTATTCGTGAAGTCTGTAAATATACTACCGTAAGTAGCAAAAGCGACTTTATAGATATGATTAACTTTGTTGCTGTGCAGCCACTCAGTCATATTGGACTCTTTGTGAACTTCAGCACACTAGGCTACCCTGTCCTTCACCATCTCCTAGAGTTTATTCAACCTCATGTTCATTGGGTTGGTGATGCCATATAGCCGATCTCATCCTCTATCATCTCCTTCTCCTCCTGCCGGCAGTCTTTTCCAGCATCAGGGTCTTTTTCAATGAAACATCTCTTTGCATTAGGTGGTCAAAATATTGGAACTTCATTAGTTTCTCATTAAGCAAATAATGTCTGATGGACAGAGGGAAACTTTGATAAGTTTATTACACTGAAATGGGAGAAAATGTTTCCAGGAAGGAGAAGGATAAGAGTTTCCATTTCCAAATCACTCTGTAGGTCTGTCTTGAATATATCTTAGAAACACTATCTCAGCTGAGAATTACTGTCTACTTAGAGACAGGATCTCTAGCTTCCAGAGCGGCCTGTTGTACAAATATTTTTTCAGTGCCCTTTACTCAAAAGGTCTAGACTATGCAGGAGCATAAAAGAATAGAAGGTTTCTCACTAAACAGCCAAACTCTGATTACTTATATGATAATTATAATATATTTCAAATATTTGGAAAGGTAATATATAATGAACACTCAAGGAATCAATTCTTTGTTGCATTTAAATATTTTGTCATATCTGACTTAGATCTTTTTTTTTGAGGGGGGAGAGGGGCGGGTTGGGGAGGGAGGGGAGTTAGCAGGCCACTTATATTGGTTTTTCATTTATCTATTTTCATCCATCTCTGTTCTTCGGCCAGCGTGGGCCTCCCATCGCAGTGGCTTCTGTTGTTGCAGAGCACCGGCCCTGAGCGCATGCGCCCCAGAGCTCCGCCTCGGTAATTGGACACATCGGTCCAGCCGCTCCGCAGCATGTGGGATCCTCCCAGGCTAGAGATCGAACCGGCGCCCCTCGCACTTCAAGGCGGTGTCCTTACCCACTGGACCACCAGGTAAGTCCTGACTTAGATCTTTTATTCACTGTGGTAAACAAAATAATGGTAACGTCAAAGATGTCCACATTCTATTCGTGAAGTCTGTAAATATACTACCGTAAGTAGCAAAAGCGACTTTATAGATATGATTAACTTTGTTGCTGTGCAGCCACTCAGTCATATTGGACTCTTTGTGAACTTCAGCACACTAGGCTACCCTGTCCTTCACCATCTCCTAGAGTTTATTCAACCTCATGTTCATTGGGTTGGTGATGCCATATAGCCGATCTCATCCTCTATCATCTCCTTCTCCTCCTGCCGGCAGTCTTTTCCAGCATCAGGGTCTTTTTCAATGAAACATCTCTTTGCATTAGGTGGTCAAAATATTGGAACTTCAGCTTCAACATCAGTCTTTCCACTCACTATTCAGGGTTGATTTCCTTTAGGAATGACTAGTTTGATCACCTTGCTATCCAAGGGACTCTCAAGCATCTTCTTGAACACCACAGTAAGAGCCCCCCCAAAACAAAGTGTTTAACTGTTACCATTGTTTCTCCATTTATTGGCCACGAAGTGATGGGAGTGAATGCCATGATCTTTGTTTTTGAATGTTGAGTTTTAGGCGAGCTTTGTTATTCTCCTCTTTCACCTTTATCAAGAGGCTCTTTCGTTCCTCTTCACTTTCTGTCATAAGGGTGGTGTCATCTGCATATCCGAGGTTGTTGATATTTCTCCCTGAAATCTTGATTCCAACTTGTGGTTCATCCAACCTGGTATTTCATGTGATGTACTCTGCATAGAAGTTAAATAAGCATGGTGACAGTATACAGCCTTGGCATACTCCTTTCCCAATTTGGAACCATTCCATTGTTCCGTGTTCAGTTATAACTGTTGCTCCTTGACTTGCATACAAGTTTCTCAGGAGACAGGAATAGTGGTCTGGTATTCCTGTCTCTGAGGATCTTGAAATGGATACATTATCTTAGATGGTCTGTGTGTACTCAAAATATTGAGTTCTTAAGTGAGTTGGAAGAATCAGAGTCAGAGAGAGATCAAAAAGTGCTACACTTCTGGCTCTGAAGAGGCCATGACGAAAAGAACTCAGGTAGCTTCTAGAAGACAGAAAAAGTAAGGAAACAAAAACTCCGCTTGGGCCTTTAGAAGGAATGAATGCTTGATGACACCATGATTTTAGCCTAATGAATCTCTTTTAAGATTTCTGATGTCTATTTTTGTATCCAATGGACATTTAGGTTTTTTTAATTTGCATATATATATATATTTGCATTTTCAAGAATGTCAAATAATTGGAATCAAGTAGTATGTGGTTTTTCAGATTAGCTTCTTTCACAATAATATAAGGAATAGCATAATAGAGGTATATTTCCAGGTTAATTTATAAGGGGTATATGATCAACATTAGTAGTTAACGCATTTGTGTTGACATGAATATATATATTATACTTAAATACATAGTTTTCTAAGTCAAAATGGTGAAAGGTGAGTGAAAATACATTTCTTAGTAATGGTTGACAATAGTTGATATTACCTAAGTAAGAATTTTAAAAATGTGATGCAATTTATATCAGCATGAGTTAATTTTAAGATCTATTTTGAACATCATCTAAACCATATGGGGAGAAATTCCCTTAGGGAAGATAAAGAACATTCTGCATCATGGTTCTCTTTGCTACCATTAGCAAATGATGCAGACTTGTTAATCACATCTGTTCTTCAATATTATCTAGCCATATGGTCAGGCAGATCATTAACATTTATTGATTACACAATTCCATTAATTTCTATCATCCTTGTTACAAATAAAATATTGTCCACATAGCATTATATATTCTTTCAAATACTGTAATTTCTATGTTGATTAAATTTTGTTCACTGATTTGCTCAATCCTGACTTTCCTACCTCCATCCTTTCTCTTGTCCTATGGAGATCCATTCTATGGTGACCAAAATGAATTCTGTTATGCATTTTCATGTTCTTCATTGTGTCTTCCCCAAACTCATGCTTTTACCAGAAATTTTCACTTTTCCTCAAAGTATACAAGTTTTGTACTCTGTCTTTTAAGCCCTGTGACCTTTTTATTGTTCCCATGTCATTTGTATATGACACTAAAATCTTCATCCTCAGTTGTCTTGTTCCAATTTCCTGGTCACTTAGTCATCTTGTATTTTACGGTGTTTGATTTCAGTCTCGACATCTTTCTAGCTACTTTTCTCCCTTTTAACTGTCTGCCAACTGCTCCCCCCCTTCTGCCTCTTTCTTACTATGTAATTTTTTCTTGCTAAGTCATGGCCAACTCTTTGTGATCCCATGGACTGTAGCCCATGAGCCTCCTCTCTCCTTGGAAATTTCTAGGCAAAAATACTGGAGCAGTTTGACATTTCCTTCTTCAGTGGATCTTCCCCACCCAGGGATCAAACCCATGTCTCCTGTGGCTCTTGTATTGCAGGCAGATTCTTCAGCACTAGCACCACCTGTATACACAAGTATAATAAAAAAGTTATCTTTTTCATATGGGCAAAAAACATTTAAAATTCAATATTACTGTCTCAAGAAATGCACATTTAACATAAAAATGTACAAATTACAATCTGTGCTTATAGGAAAATAAATGAATAATGGAAAAAGTCTACTGTATTGTAACACTGTTCCCTAAAGAAAAGTTTTTCTGCTGCATTTATTTTAGCAGACAGGTTTAAAATGGAAATCTTAAGAGGTAATTCAAGAATATTCATTCATTTACAAACCACCTACGTGTGATTACACTAGTTCAGGTATTTTCTGAGGATGTTAGGATAAAAAACACTGACTTCATTTGAACAGATTTAATCCAAAAGAGAAGAAAATATTCAAGACAAGAATTAAAATATTGTGTGTTTTTTGCTGTATAGAATACATGAGTCCCGAGGGAAGGATTTACCAATTGACAACGTAGTTATGATAACATAATTGATAAAGAATTATGATATAACTGTGTATTCTATCCTATCAAAGACAACCAGAAACATTCCTGTAGAACTATTTTAGGTTGGTAAAAAAGTAATTGTGGTTTTGGATTGAATTTGAAATCACTATAACTAGATTCAAACACATCTTTATTAAACAGAATAGCAACCATTACAATCAACACATTTTTGCCAATAAGAAATAAATTTGTTTATTCCTGTAGCATAAAAATCTGTCCTTTGGGATTTCACACCTCTTGGAAAGCATTTTCTGCCTCCTGCTGGCTATGGAAGCATTTTCCCTGCAAAGTTATTGAGATGCTTAAAGAAGTAGTCAGTAGGGAGAGGTCAGGTGAATATGGCAAATGAGGTACAACTTTATAGCCTGGTTTGTTCAACTTATCAAGCATTGGTTGTGTGATGTATTGAACAAACTGAAGCACTGGGCATTATCATGGAGAAGCATCAGGCCCTTTCTGTTGACCAATGCCAGCTGCAGTTTTTGGTGCATCTCTTCGATATACTGAGCATACTTCTTAAATGCGTTGGTTTCACCAGAATTCGGAAGGCTATAGTGGATCAGACAGGCAGCAGACCACCAAGCAGTGACCATGATATTATTTGATGAAAGTTTGGCTTTCATGTTCTTATAAGAGGATCAGATTTGATGATGCTCTCAGTTGGTCATTGTCAACTTCCAGTGGCTGACCACTGTACTGTGATGAACCACCACTGCACTGTGCATTCATTAGCGGCTTCTGGGCCAAACGCATTGTTGATATTGCAAGTTGTCTCCACTGTTTTACAACTCATTTGGAATCTGCATAAGAAATTCACTCAAATTTTCTTTTTGTCTAACATAATTTCCCTAGTCTAAAGGAAGTAATGTCATTAGAAAAAAATACAAAGTGAGAAATGCACATTAAAATGGTATATAACATAACCATATCTATTTAAGAATGTATTTGAATATCAAACAGCAAAATTCAACAGTGCAAAACAGCAATTGCTTTTGCACCAACCTATACTATTACTACTACCTATAATATATTACTTACAGCAATAGAGATCACATTCCATGAAAATTTGTGAGGTATTTCAATAAGAGAAAGTAAGGAGGGGCTCTTATAAAAACTTTGGGCTTATGTCAGGTGACATATGGATAGTTAAAATTGTCAGACACTGAGACACTGTGCTAAGCTTGTTTTTTCTCCTTCCTTAGGGTGTCAATTATACTTATTTTTAAAACTGTTTTATTCTTTTTAAAATTAAAGTATAGTTGGTTTGCAGTCCTATTTTTATATTTACAGCCAAGTGACTCAAAATTTTTATGGATTATACTGCATTTATGGTTATAATAACATACTGGCTCTGTTCACTGTGCTTTTCAATATGTCCTGCATTTTTAAATTTTATACATAGTGGTTTGTACCTCTTAATCGTCTATCCCTATCTTGCCTCTTCACCCTTCCCTCTTTCCCCTGGTGATCATTAATTAGTTCTTTAAATCTGTAAGTTCATTTATTTTTATTTTTTTCTTTTATTCATAGATTTATTTTATTTTTTAGATTAGAGATATAAGTTGATAACATATAGTAGTTGACTTTCTCTGTCTGACTTATTTCACTAATTATAATATCCTCCAGGTCTATCCATGTTCTTGCAAATGAGAAAATGCTTTTCTTTTTCTTAATTGAGTATTATTCCATTGTAAAAAATAAACCACCTTTTTCTTATCAATTCATCTATTGATGGAAACAGCTTAATCCTGTTTCTCAGCTTTTGTAAATAGTAGCGCTTCTAGGAACATTGGAATGCATGAGTCTTTTCAAAGTTATTTTTTATTTTAAGTACATATTCAAGAGAAGAATTGCGGGGTCATATCATGATTCTAGTATTAGTTTTTGAGGTGCCTTTGTACTGTTTTCCATAGTGGCAACACCAATTTACATTTCCACCAACAGTGTATAGGGGTCCCACTTTCTCCACATCCTATCCAATATTTGTTGTTTAAAATATTTTTGATGAGAGACATTTTGACAGGTGTGCAGTGATAACTCATTGTGGTTTTGATTTGCATCTCTCTGGTGATTAGTGATGTTGAGCATCTTTTTATGTGCCTGTTGGCCATCTGTATATCTTTCCTGGAAAAAAAAAAATGTCTGTTCAGGTCATCTTCCAATTTTCAATTATATTTTGTTTGGTTTGTTTTGGATATTGAGTTATATGAACTGTTTATATATTGTAAATATTAAACCTTTATTGGTCATATCATTTGCAAATATTTTCGCCATTTCAGTAGGTTGTCTTTTCATTTTGTCAATGATTTCCTTTGCTGTGCAAAAGCTTTTAAGTTTAATTAGGTTCCATTTATTTATTTTTGTTTCCTCTCCCTTAGAACACTAATGAAAAGAAATATTGTCTTGACTTGCACCAGAGAGTGTTTTGCCTATGTTTTCTTCTAGGAGTTTTATGGGTTCCAGTCTTCATTAGGTCTTTAGTCAATTTTGAACTAATTTTTGTATATGCTACTGTTGAAGGGAGTAACAAGAATTACTTGGAATGAAAAATGCATCAAATACTGTTTTAATAAAATTTTGCTTATTTTTTATATTCTACTAATTATAAATTATTAGATTTGTAATAGTATGCTATTTGCTTGACTAAAATGTTATAGACATTTTATAACATTTACCTATTTTGTGTTTACACACAAAATGTCATTCCTCAGCCTAGCATTGTAAACCTTCTACAGTTTGATCTTGCCAGTCAAGACTAAACTTCAGAATGTTTCCTTTATTCCACACATGCCCAGTTCACCATGTGTGGGCTCTTCTGTCCTCTGAATATTATGTTGCATTTTGGGGGTCCTGGTCTTGATCTAAGCTTGTCACTTCATTTACAATCCCATTTTTGCAAATACGTTAGACATTTTGTATTTCTTTTTTTAAAAATCAGTAGTAGTAAGGTATAATTGATATATACAATTGTAATATATTTTCTTTTTGAAAATGCGCCAACTCTGGTCCCCTGGAAATCTCATTAGAATGCATTTTATGCCTCTTCGACAATACTATAAAATTGCTCATGTCAAATTTTTTTAAATATATCTCTATCTCTTCTATGTAATTTTGTGCTTCAGAAAAATTAGAAAGTAAAACTGTGATTTTTAAATCATTTTTTGGTCCATTTTAATAAGTATAATTTTAGTATCTGCCTTGAGAGTCCCTTGGACTGCAAGGAGATCAAGTCAGTCAATCTTAAAGGAAATCAACCCTGAATATTCATTGGAAGGACTGATGCTAAAGCTGAAGTGCAAAACTTTGGCTACCTGATGCAAGGAACTGACTCATTGGAAAGACCATGATGCTGGGAAAGATTGAAGGCAAAAGGAGGTAGAGGACAGCAAAGAATGGGATGGTTAGATAGCATCACTGACTTAACAGACATGAATTTGAGCAAAGCTCAGCAAATAGTGAAGGACCCTGAAGCCTAATGTGCTTTCCATGGGGTCGCAAAGAGTTACTCATGACTCAGCAAACAGCACCACCACAACAAATAATATTCATCATTTTTTGTGTCTACTATATTTTCCCTAAAGATTGACATGTATTACCTCATTTAATCTTTGAAATATCTTAATGGCATTGATAATATAACATTTAACAGATGATGATAGGCAAAGTAGGTAAGTTGCTGAACATTAAAATTATATATGGTAGAGCTAGAATCTAAAGTCAGTCAGTCATATTGTAAGAGATATGCTCCTAAATGATTTATGAAAATACTTGTTAATCAAATGTTTCTGTCACCTAATGCCATAGATCAGTTTTGCATTAGGGAGCTAGTGTATGTGTATATGAAACCTTTCTACAAGGTGTATTTAGCAAATCTAATTAGGTCAGCCACACTAGGAAGTCAGCACATAAAATAGTGAACAGTTTAGAAGACACTATTTTATAAGTGTTAAAAGTCTAGTTTAGGGTATTAGACTGAAATAAATAATTCCAGTAGTGTATGATTATAGGGAAAGTTCAATCTGTTTTTCAGAATTCTATAAGAGAAAATTTCCTAGAGAAAATTCACATTTATGCTAGGAACTGAAGGATAACATGAGAGGTAGAGAAATTAATGTGATAGATTATTATAAAAAAAAGAGTTAAAGCGAAGAAAAGAGCTGGGTGAGATAAATCACAGCAATACAGACCATTAATTGCCCTGAAAATTGAATAAAATTAGCATGACTGGAAACAGGATAATTGATTGAGTAAGCTGGCCATGGGGCAGGAGGAGAAAGGAATCAACTTGAATGTACAAATGGTGGAAATGATATAAAATTTAAGACATAATATGTGTGTATACCCAGCTGTGTCTGACTCTTTGCAACCTCATGGATTTTAGCTAGCCAGGCTACTCTGTCCGTTGGATTTCCCAGGCAAGATTACTGGAGTGGGTTGCCATTTCCTTCTCCATGAATCTTCTCAATGACTCAGAAATCAAACCTGTGTTTCTTGCCTTTCCTGCCTTAGACAGGCAGATTCTTTGCCACTGCACAACTTGGGAGTTACTAAGATAGAATAATGAGGAACATAATTATATATTTTTTAAATTGTGGTAAATTACTCTTAACACAAAATCTGTGTAGAAGTAAACTGTGAGAAAGGAATGACAGAAGACCTTGATCTGGAGAGTTGAGTGGGTGTTTGAAAGGAAATAAAAGATAGCAGTTTATTCTAAAAAGTTAAGTGTTCCCAAAGATATGTAATTTTGAATGGACATTAGAACTTGGAAGAATAGTGAGAAATTCTTCGAATTGTGGGAGGACTGAAAGAAACTGAAGTTGAGGTTGAAGTCAGAATCAAATTTATAATGAGAAACTTCAGAATTTGTTCAAACTGAAATCAAATAGAGAGCCATCTTTAGTCTTTCATATTATATAGCTTCATAGTTTTAATCATGTTATATATACATATATATATATATATATATATATATATATATATATATATATATATACACAAATTATATTACTGGAGAAGGAAATGGCAACATACTCCAGTATTCTTGCCTGGGAAATCCCATGGACAGAGGAGCCTGGCAGGTCACAGTCCATGGTGTTGCAGAAAAGTCAGACACAACTGAGTGACTAAACGGCAAATTATTTTATAAATATTGTATTTGTTTGTGTGGCTTTCCGCATGACTCAGTGGTAAAGAATCCACCTTCCAACACAGGAGATGGAGGTTTGACCTCTGAATTGAGAAGGTCCTCTGGAGAAGGAAATGGCAACTCATTCTAGTATTCTTGCCCAGGAAGTCCCATGCACAGAGGATCTGTTGGGCTACATTCCATAAGTTCGCAAAGAGTCAGATACCACTGAGTGACTGAGCACACATGCCACACATATGTTTATATGCACATGTTGTTTGAACATCGATTTATTTATTTTCATTTTTCAGAATCTTAAGTATACCAGGTTTCAGATAAGCTTGCTATGGCCCAGTCTTTCTATTTCTCTGAGCATGTGTATGCGTTTTCATTTCTGTCTTTCTCTTACCTTTTTTCTTTCAACCAAGGTTACTGACAGAAATGATGAATTGATATAGAGCATCATCAATAACACCTCATTGGCTGGAGACTGTGGTGTAAAGCATGCATGTGATATTTATCACAGAGCCTAGGTTTTATTAGTCACACAGTTTTCACAATGAATTATCCTTTGAAAAAATGTAGGCTATGTATATACAGTGGCTTCTCACATTAAAACAAAACAAAACAAAAATAACTAAAACAAGCAAAAGCAAAACCTAAATCCCAGAGGCATGGGATTTTCTTGACAATGGAAATGTAAGATCATGCGTAGAAGTTATGTTCTATTTAGTAACTAACCTTTCTCCTGTTATCTCTTCTCACTGTGAATATTATTTTCCTGCTCATAATGAGACATACTGTCAAGGTGTAGGTTATGCCTTGATGCTAGCTTTAATTATATTTTTTGGTGTGTGTATAAGGTTAAATAAAATGAGCAATCTTTTTCCCATATTTTCACACGCACATTCCCCCGGATAGAAAAGATCTATATTGCTGTTATTTCTATTCATACGTTTGGTTACAAACGAATGTGTCCTGGGCTTCCCGGGTTGTCCAGTGCTTAGAGTCTGCCTTGCAGCACAGAGGGTGCTGGTTTGATCTCTGGCCTGGGAAGGTTCCCATGCCACAGAACGGCTGGACCAATGTGTCCAATTATGAGCCAGTGCTCTGGAGTACATGTGCCCAGAACCAGTGCTCTGCAAAGAGAGAGGCCACTGCAATGGGAGGCCCACACAGGCCAAAGAACAAAGATGGATGAAAGTAAATAAGTGAAAGACCAATAATGTGGCCAAAATTAAAAGAAAAAAAAGAATGAGTCCTGAAAGTAGTTTACATAGCTATTAATCCCATTATTTTATCCTTCAACTCTGCCTTAACTAAAGCAAACACATCATTTTGAAAATATTGCTTGTAAGTCTATGTTATATAGATTTTACTCTCAAGAATGTTCACTTTCATACGAAGATTGATTGTAAGTAGTTCCACGGATGTTTCCATGATTTTTGTTGTTATTCTCTACCACCTGAGTTTCTGGCCCTGTGTGCTCTTCCTTCCTTTTCACCAGTGGCTTCTCAGGTATTTTATCAAGCCTATCCCGTATAGCCCAGAATTCCCCTTTAATTTTGCCAGAGACGACTTGATTGCTAATTCCATCAGATAACACTTTTCAATATGAATTATATTCATTTCAATTCAATTTTATTTAACAAATTATACTCATTCTATTCTTTTGCATTCTCATAAAATTTTCCAATTTGCAATTATATTGCCAAATAATATAGTGCATATTGAACAAGTGTCTTAATACCTATACATTTTTCCTTTCTGGAACGGTTTTCTAAAGCTAATATTTGGCTAATATTTGACTGTTTTTGTTTTGTTGTTATTCTTCTGAATGGCTAAGTCACTCTAGGTCACAGTGAGGCACAGAGGAGTAAAGAGATATCTCAGTAGTGATGACTAGTAATTTTTATGGGTATCTGTAACATCTCAAAATACATGACTTTCTTATTCATTGCTAACACCAAAACTGCAATTTTATTTACATTTTACTACCTCAGTAGAAAAGATCTATATTGCTGTTATTTCTATTCATACGTTTGGTTACAAACGAATGTGTCCTGGGCTTCCCGGGTTGTCCAGTGCTTAGAGTCTGCCTTGCAGCACAGAGGGTGCTGGTTTGATCTCTGGCCTGGGAAGGTTCCCATGCCACAGAACGGCTGGACCAATGTGTCCAATTATGAGCCAGTGCTCTGGAGTACATGTGCCCAGAACCAGTGCTCTGCAAAGAGGGAGGCCACTGGAATGGGAGGCCCGCACAGGCCAAAGAACAAAGATGGATGAAAGTAAATAAGTGAAAGACCAATAATGTGGCCAAAATTAAAAGAAAAAAAAGAATGAGTCCTGAAAGTAGTTTACATAGCTATTAATCCCATTATTTTATCCTTCAACTCTGCCTTAACTAAAGCAAACACATCATTTTGAAAATATTGCTTGTAAGTCTATGTTATATAGATTTTACTCTCAAGAATGTTCACTTTCATACGAAGATTGATTGTAAGTAGTTCCACGGATGTTTCCATGATTTTTGTTGTTATTCTCTACCACCTGAGTTTCTGGCCCTGTGTGCTCTTCCTTCCTTTTCACCAGTGGCTTCTCAGGTATTTTATCAAGCCTATCCCGTATAGCCCAGAATTCCCCTTTAATTTTGCCAGAGACGACTTGATTGCTAATTCCATCAGATAACACTTTTCAATATGAATTATATTCATTTCAATTCAATTTTATTTAACAAATTATACTCATTCTATTCTTTTGCATTCTCATAAAATTTTCCAATTTGCAATTATATTGCCAAATAATATAGTGCATATTGAACAAGTGTCTTAATACCTATACATTTTTCCTTTCTGGAACGGTTTTCTAAAGCTAATATTTGGCTAATATTTGACTGTTTTTGTTTTGTTGTTATTCTTCTGAATGGCTAAGTCACTCTAGGTCACAGTGAGGCACAGAGGAGTAAAGAGATATCTCAGTAGTGATGACTAGTAATTTTTATGGGTATCTGTAACATCTCAAAATACATGACTTTCTTATTCATTGCTAACACCAAAACTGCAATTTTATTTACAATTTTTTACTACCTCAGTAGAAAGATTTGTTTTCTCCTCATCTGATTATGATTTGATGTTTCACTAGAAAAAATATAGCAAGTACAATAAAAAATTATAAATGTAAATCTTTAGGATATTATTTCCCACCCATGTCTTTTTGAAAAATGCATTTAACCTCTCCAAGTTTCTGCACCTTCCTGATTGCTTAACATATGTTGCTTAAAAAAAATTCTCGGATCTCGGTAACAATACCTGAAAGTAGAGTATTTCCATTCACATAAGCAAATTAGAAAATTACGTTGGATTCAATAGCAGAGCTCAGTATTAAGCAGTCAAAGTACGGTGCACTGTATGAGCCCCAGTGCTAGTGTTTATGCTAGAAAACTCAACTGTTTACAGTCAGAATCTCAAGATACTCTTTAAACATAATTGATTCATATTTTGCTTAATCAATATGCATCTTGAGTTCTAGAACTGAATTTTTAATCAGGAGGCCAGTGAAATAGTATGAATAATTTATAGTTCTTGGGAAGTCAGTTAAAATTATAGATGTAAGACCTCATCATCAAAGATTATGATTTAGTAGGACTGGAGAGGGACTGAGATTTCTGTCTTTTTAACAAGCACCCCCAGACAGTCATGAAGCACAATTTAAGAACCAGCCCTCTGTATGAAGCACCTCATTTTCCTGAGCCTCCATTCTTCTTCTCCATTGAAAAGAGGTAGTATAGTTCACTGACAGTGATTTTTAAAAAGGATTCTTAGGGATATACACAATGATATAATACCAAAGAGAATGCTGTAAAATATTTTTTAAATTATTAATTTGTATTATTTTATTATTATAGCATATTTTGTTTAAACATTAATGTAGAAATTTCAAAGTAAAAAAGGCAAAACTTTGGAAATATTTTGCTCAAGTCAAAATTTCTTTCAGTGTCCATTCAACTAAGAGCTATTTTGGGGAGTTCTGTGTTTTGGGGGATCAGAAAAAATTTTAAAGTTGTTTCATTAATATATTATTAATGAAGATCATTAATATAGAGAGGTAGGTTTCTTAATTTTCTGATGTAATTAACCTCAAATTAACAAGAACAGTAGCAATACAGCACTATCCAGCTCTAGGAGGACTGTTTGTTTTCAGCAATACTGAAATAAAGGTGACTAAAAACTTGCTGAAAATGGAAAGTATTTAACCATTGATAAAATATAATGTCGAAAAATTAACCCTAAGAGGCCTATAACAATAACCTTTGAAATTAAAATATCTAAAGTTCAAGAGAGAATCTGAAAAATAGCAAGAGAAGAAGAGCTAGTTACAAATAAAGCAACCCCCTTATGACTATTTGGGTTTCCTAGATGGCACTAGTAGTAAAGAACCTGCCTGCCAGTGCAAGAGACCTAAGGAACATGGGTTTGATCCTTGGAAGGATCCTTGGAAGAGGACCGGGAAGATCCTCTGTAGAAGGGCATGTCAACTCACTCCACTATTCATGGCAGAATCCCATGGACAGAGAAAATTGGGGGCTATGGTCCATTGAGTCCCAAAGAGTTGGACATAACTGAAGTAACTTAGCAGGCATGCACAAATATGACTATCAGCAGCTTTTTCCAGCAGAAATGTTACAGAAGGGATTGGCATGTTATATATACCCAAAAATATTTTTAATTTTAAAACCCCTCAACATTATTTTTTAAATCATTTTAAAGCAGAGATTTCAAGTGGCAAATTTATTTGTTACACCATTTACTTTTAGGTGGCTCCATTGTAAAGAATCCACCTGCCAAGGAGGAGATGATGGTTTGATTCTTGAGTGGGGAAGATCTCCTAGAAAAGAAAATGACAACCCATTCCAGTATGGTTGCCTGGGAAACCCCATGGACAAGGGAGTCTGGCAGATTTCCCTGGAGTCGCAAAGAGACAGGACTTAGTGACTAAACAAGAACACATTGAGATGTATAAGATTTTTATTCAGTCTTTAAAATGACAAGTGTCTATCTTACCTATCAAAAAAAAAACAACAATAACAACAAAATACCTCCTGTCTTTCAGAAAATAATACATTTTGTAAATGGTTTTTGATAACTAAGGAACTAATTACAAAGCAAGTCGAATAATAGTTAACTACATATAATAGTTCATGAATTGCACTTTTTGTCAGTCTATATAATTACATTTAAACTAGACTCATTTATGTTATTGTTTGTTGTTAAATCTCTCATTATCTGTTTCTTTCCTTAAATTATAGTTTCATTACTATTGTTTTGTTCTTCAGTCACTTAGTCATGCCCAACTTTGTTACCTCATGTACTGCAGCACCGTAGACTTCCCATTCCTTCGCTATCTCCCGGAGTTTTCTCAGACTCATGTCCATTGAATCAATGATGCCATCCAATCATTTCATCCTCTATTGGCCCCTTCTCCTCTTTCCCTAAGTGTTTCCCAGAATCAGGGAAAGATTTCCAGTGAATTGGCTCTTTGCATCAGGTGGCCAAAGTACTGGAGCTTCAGCATCAGTCCTTCCAATGAATATTCAGGGTTGATTTCCTTTAGCATTGACTGGTTTGATCTTCTTGCTGTCCAAGGGACTCTCAAGTGTCTTCTCCAACACCATGTTTTGAAAGCTTCAATTCTTCAACCCTCAACCTTCTTTATGGTCCAACTCTCACATCCATACATGACTACTGGGAAAACCATAACTTTGATTATACAGACCTTTGTCAGCAGACTAATGTCTGATTTTTTAATATGCTATCTAGGTTTATCATAGCTTTTCTCCCAAGGAGAAAGCATCTTTTAATTTCATGGTTGCAGTCACCCTCCATAGTGATTCTGAAGCCCAAGAAAATAAAATCTGTCACTGTTTCCATCCTTTCCCCATCTACTTGCCATGAAGTGATGAGACCAGATGCCATTCTTAGTTTTTTCAATGTTGAGTTTTCAAGAAGTGATGAGACCAGATGCCATTATCTTAGTTTTTTGAATGTTGGGTTTTCAATCAGCTTTTTCACTCTCCTCTTTCACCTTCATCAAGAGGCTCTTTCATTCTTCACTTTCTGTCATTGGAGTGATGTCCTCTGCATATCTGAGATCATTAATACTTCTCCCACTGATCTTGACTGTATCTTGAGCTTTATCCAGCCTTACATTTCACATGATGTACCCTGCATATAAATTAAATAAGCAGGGTGACAATAATACAGCCTTGATGTACTCTCTTTCCAATTTGGAACAAGTCCATTGTTTCAGGTCTACTCTAACTGTTGCTTCTTTACCTGTAGACAGGTTTCTCAGGAGGCAGCTGAGAAAAGTGTTTTGGTATTCCCATCTCTTTCAGAGTTTTTCAGTTTGTTTTGGCCCACACAGTCAAAGACTTTAGCATAGTCAACAAAGCAGAAGTAGGTTTTTTTTTTGAATCCCTTGCTTTTTGTAAGATCCAGTGGATGTTGGCAATTTGCTTTCTGATTCCTCTGTCTTTTCTAAATCCAGCTTGTACATCTGGAAGCTCTTGGTTCATGTATTGTTGAAGTCTCGCTTGAAGGATTTGGAGCATTACTTTTTTAGGATATCTTTAAGAAGTATTTTTTAAATTTCATAGCATGATTTTCATTGTTTTAAATGTTCTACATATTTTAAAAACTCATTTTAAAAATGTCAAGTTCTAGGGGTTTCCCCTGGTGGTCCAGTGGGTAAGGACACCGCCTTGCAGTGCAAGGGGTGCCGGTTTGAGCCCTGGCCTGGGAAGATCCCACGTCCTGCGGAGCGGCTGGACTGATGTGTCCAATTACCGAGCCAGAGCTCTGGAGCGCATGTGCCCAGAGCCGGAGCTCTACAACGACAGATGCCACCGCGATGGGAGGCCCACAGGAGCCAAAGAACAAAGACAGATGAACCTAGAGAAACAAAAGACCAATGGAAGTGGCCCGCATGCTCCCCTCCCTCCCCAACTCGACCCCCACCCAAAATAAATAAATAAATAAATCTTTAAAAAAAAATGTCAAGTTCTAAACTGAAGTTTTTTTGTGTCATTACTTATATAGAGTAGATCTGAGGTGAGGTGTATCCAGCATAACATGAATATTAAATTTATTTTTTATACTATGAGGATTTTGAAGATAGTTATTGAAAATGTTCCATAATTTGAATTTAACTAGAACTGCCAAGTTTCAGTGATAAAGACATCTTGCATTAGGAATTTCATTTTCAAAGTACACCAAGTGCAAAATAAAATTGTGTATATGCAAATACCTCTTTACAAGTATCACTTTCACCCACGTTTACTAGTTTCTTTCTAGCATTGGGTTAAAGAAATTATGTTAGGTAAGACACTATTATTGTACTTCAAGAAGATATTTCAACAACCAATTTGTAAAGAGAATAACCTGAAAACAAAATACAAAAAAAAAAATAGTGGGTATCTTGTATTGTGGCAAAACTGTCTAGCTAGGCACTGAATCCAAGTCCCTTTTCTTAAGACAACTACATTTGTCTTCCTTGCTTTTAAATGTCAGTACCTGAGTAAGTTCCAGCCAATGAAAAGCAGGTGGAAGTGACATGCTATACTTGAGTTGCCTAAAAAAAATCTCTTGGATAAACCTTTCCTCTGTCTTCTCTCTCTCTTTCTCTCTCCCTCCCTCCCTCTCTCTCTCTCTCTCCCTCTCTCATGTAGATGTAGATATCCCAGTTGTAAAGAAAACCATAGATGGAATAGTTCAGAACTACCATGTACCTTTGTCCCTACTGGTTGATCTTTCTGTGAAGTAAAAAATAAACTTTTATTATACTAAGTATGGATACATGTTGGATTGCACACAGGTCTCAGGGAATTCTCTTCAGATTGCCTGGAAAACATAGGTATAGGAATTGAAGATTCCACCCCATTGAGAGAACTGCTCTCCCCATAGACCCAAGGGGACAGTTTACACAAAACCGCTGCTTCTTCTCAGAATCTGGTTTATAGCCTCTCTGTAAGCAGTTGGTGCCAATAAAACAGTTTGTTCTTTTTTGTCAGGGCCATTCCCAAACTCACCTCATCTAAATAGGAGCATGGAGGTTGAGATCCCTTCTCAGGAACAAAGCTTCACAGTGCATTCTCTTCACCTGCTGGCCCACATGTGGTTTCCTACAGGAGGACCAGAAAGAGGAAGGCACATTACTGTACTGACCCTTCTTCCCATGAGTACTGGCCTGCTAGAAATGATGCTTTTGGGTTAAGAGAGGATCCGTTTTTGACATTATGCCCCAGTAGCTTTATTTGTTACCTTTATGGTAGTGTTATTTTAGGCAATAAAGAGAAGAAATCATTTTGTTTTCTCAGTTATTCAGCAGAGTGTCTTAGGCAGGGGACCCCATCCTCCAGGATCTAATCCCTAATGATCTGAGGTGGAGCTGATATAATAATAATAGAAATAGTTGCCCAATAAGTGTAATGTACTTGCATAATCCCCAAACCAACCCCCTTCACCCCAGTCTGTGGAAAAATTGTCTTCCATGACACCAGTCCCTGGTGCCAAAATGGTTGGGGAAGGTTGGCTTAGAGTACACCTAACTTATGGTTTATGCTATTTATGCTTTTTCTTTATTATCCATTTCTTATCAGATTTATAAATAATTTGCATACAGCATTGCATTTGGATTTTTTGGTTTTGCATTCTCATTTGGAAAATGAAGCATTTTTACTTGAATATATCAAACATTCTAGAAATAACAGATGTATCAAATGCTCCAAATTACAATATGAAGCAAATACATTAACATTTGCCATTATGATGTTTATATATAGCAATCCATTCCAGTATTCTTGCCTGGAGAATCCCCATGGACAGAGGACCCTGCTGGGCTGCAGACTGTGGGGTCAAAAGACTCAATTGAGCAACTAAGCATAGTATGGCACAGTGTATCATTATATATAAAGGGTAAAAATTAGTTTCAAATTAAATAAAAAGGAAAACACTTAAATAAATTACATGAATCAAAATTATTTTGGCATACATTATTAAAAATAACCACAAAACTAAAAACAATTATTCATTTCTTTCAGTTGTCTTACAGTACTTTTAAAGAATCATATATCTAGTTTCAATGCACTAACAATTTATAGGAATTGTTTTCTGCATCATGGGACTACAGCCAATATCTTAGCATGAGTAGAAAAGCTAAACACAAATTCATTTTCCCAAATTAGTTTGAACTGTTTCTCAAACTTGAGCTTCTGTTTCTTATTAAATATAATGCCAATATTTCAATAATGCCTCAAAGCTTGGGGTGCAGGCTGGAGGAGCCATGAGGATCAGGTAATCTTATACATATTCCCAACCTCCTGCTGCTAAGAGTCTGTTTCTCTCTTATGCTGTCCTGTATCCAAGCCTTACCATTTTCATTCATGAAATTCAGAAAAAAGTCTTCCTTTTCTCAAAATCTTGACTTAGCCTCTTTATGCATTAGTTTCTTTTTTTCTATAAGGACAATGGCACGGATGCATCCTGAATATGAAAGATCATAGCAAATCAGAAGACTTGAGAACTCAGAAGAAAAAATGTAAGATTATTTGTGTAGTTAGTATCCAATGAAAACATGAGTGAAAGTTAAAGTAAATTCTTCATAATGTTTAGTTTTCACTTAAGAAATATACACTCGGGCTTCCCTGGTGGTCCGGTGGGTAAGGAGTCTGCCTTGCAGTGCAAGGGGCACTGGTTTGAGCCCTGGTCCAGCAAGATACCACGTGCCACAGAACGGATGGACCAGTATGTCCAATTATGAGCCAGTGCTCAGGAGCGCAGGCGCCCAGAGTCGGTCCTCTGCAACAAGAGGCCACTGCAATGGAAGGCCCACATAGGCCAAAGAATAAAGATAGATGAAAAAATGAATGGAAAACCAATAATTTTTAAAAAGAGGTCAAAATTTTAAAAAAAAGAAATACACACTCATTTTTTAAATGCCTCACTTAAAAGCTCAGTCTCATTTTAAGCACTTTGAAAAGTAAAAATAATATTTATCAAAGGAAAAATAAAAAGGAAAACACTTAAATAAATTACATGAATCAAAATTATTTTGGCATACATTATTAAAAATAACCACAAAACTAAAAACAATTATTCATTTCTTTCAGTTGTCTTACAGTACTTTTAAAGAATCATATATCTAGTTTCAATGCACTAACAATTTATAGGAATTGTTTTCTGCATCATGGGACTACAGCCAATATCTTAGCATGAGTAGAAAAGCTAAACACAAATTCATTTTCCCAAATTAGTTTGAACTGTTTCTCAAACTTGAGCTTCTGTTTCTTATTAAATATAATGCCAATATTTCAATAATGCCTCAAAGCTTGGGGTGCAGGCTGGAGGAGCCATGAGGATCAGGTAATCTTATACATATTCCCAACCTCCTGCTGCTAAGAGTCTGTTTCTCTCTTATGCTGTCCTGTATCCAAGCCTTACCATTTTCATTCATGAAATTCAGAAAAAAGTCTTCCTTTTCTCAAAATCTTGACTTAGCCTCTTTATGCATTAGTTTCTTTTTCTATAAGGACAATGGCACGGATGCATCCTGAATATGAAAGATCATAGCAAATCAGAAGACTTGAGAACTCAGAAGAAAAAATGTAAGATTATTTGTGTAGTTAGTATCCAATGAAAACATGAGTGAAAGTTAAAGTAAATTCTTCATAATGTTTAGTTTTCACTTAAGAAATATACACTCGGGCTTCCCTGGTGGTCCGGTGGGTAAGGAGTCTGCCTTGCAGTGCAAGGGGCACTGGTTTGAGCCCTGGTCCAGCAAGATACCACGTGCCACAGAACGGATGGACCAGTATGTCCAATTATGAGCCAGTGCTCAGGAGCGCAGGCGCCCAGAGTCGGTCCTCTGCAACAAGAGGCCACTGCAATGGAAGGCCCACATAGGCCAAAGAATAAAGATAGATGAAAAAATGAATGGAAAACCAATAATTTTTAAAAAGAGGTCAAAATTTTAAAAAAAAGAAATACACACTCATTTTTTAAATGCCTCACTTAAAAGCTCAGTCTCATTTTAAGCACTTTGAAAAGTAAAAATAATATTTATCAAAGGAAAAAATAAAATTAACTAGGCCAGAAAATAAGATATATTTATAAAGGTCTTATGAGAGCACGTTTTAAAAACCTTAAGGTCAAAGCACATATTTAACAAAAACCACTGAAATTTTTTGTCATTGCTCTTATCACCTTATATATCTTCAACCTGAGTGACTTAGAATGAACAGCTTTATGCATGCTGTCTTCATCGCAGGTCATCTTCCATGCTTGCTCAGCATTGGGAACTATCTGGATAATCCATTTGAAAACAAATCACCGTGTCCAGATGGGGCACTTTTAAAAGTGAAAGAAATTTTTCAAATGTGTTGAAAGGAGGAATCACTAAGGAGCAGATATTGTACTATTCATTGCATTAAGAATTTAAACAGAAGATATTAGTGTGTTAGTATTTCCATCTCAGCCTATTGATGCGTTAATGCAAAATCTAACTGACTTTTGGAGTACTGTAGAGACTAAAAATAAGAAAAATCCTAACAATATTGATTTGCTTTGAATAGTGGTCACTGTGCTGTGCTGTAGTCATTCTAGCATCTAAAGGATAAACCATTGAGTTCAGAATGGGCATTACTTTTCCTTTGCTGCCATGACAACTTACCATGGTCTCAGTGAAAAACCACACGAATACATTGTCACAATCATGTCAGAACTCAAGGGGAGTGCAACTGGTTCCTTTGCTGGACGGCTCACCAGTCAGAGATCAAAGTGTTCTTGGCCTGGGCTCTTTAGATGCCCTGGGAGAGTCCATGGTCAGGCTTGTTCAAGGTGCAGGCAGAATTCAAACCTCTGTGGCTCTAGTGCTGAGGTCCCATACCCTTGCTGACTGCCAGTCCCTCTCAGCTGTCTGAGGCCACCAGCTCGCATCTTCACATTGCCCCCTCCATCCTCAAACCAGCGAGTGTGTCTGACACTTCTCACCTCTGAATACTTCTCCACATCTTTGCTCCTCCAAGTGCAGAAAGGTCTCTCTTTTTAAGGGCTCATATGACAAGATTGAAACATTTTGATAATTCAGAAAAATCTCAGTTTCAATGTAAAGGACTCTAATTACATACTCTTTTTGGCTTTCAACATATTCACACAGTGAATATTTCAACATGTTCACACAGTGTAAGGGTGCATAGGGATCTTTGAGAGACCATCTTGTCTACTACAGAATACTTTTTTTTGAGGGGGAGAGGGGGCAGGTTGGGGAGGGAGGGGGGCAGGCAGGCCACTTGTATTGGTCTTTCATTTATCTTATTTCCTTGTTCATTGGCCCACGTGGGCCTCCCATCACAGTGGCCTCTGTTGTCCCAGGGCACCAGCTCTGGGCGCATGCGCTCCAGAGCTGCGGCTCGGTAATTGGACACATCGGTTTAGCCTCTCCGCGGCACGTGGGATCTTCCCAGGTCAGATATCGAAGCAGTGCCCCTTGCACTGCAAGGCGGTGTCCCTACCCATTGGACCACCAGAGAAGCCCTACAGAATACTTTAATTCATCTTCAGAATCATTTTATGAATTGTTTTATAAACTGAGTAAGCAATCTTTAATAATGATACAATTTTATAATCAAAAAGTCTAAACAGTGTTTCAAATTCCCCAATGAAGACTTAAAATGGCATATATATCATGATAATCATTATATAATGTAATATAGAGTCAAATTTATATATATACATACATATATACACACACAGACACACACACACACACAGACATAAAGGCTGAGCACTGGTGAATTGATGCTTTCAAATTATTGCAAGGAGATGAAATTAAAGAAATCCCAAAGAAAATCAACTCTTTATATTCATTGAAAGGACTGATGCTGAAGCTCCAATATTTTGGCCACCTGATGCAAAGAGCTGAATCACTGAAAAACTCTGATGCTGGGAAAGACTGAAGGCAAAAGGAGAAGGAGGCAGCTGAGGATGAGATGATTACATAGGCTCACTGGCTCAATGGACATGAATTTGAGCAAATGCTTGGCAATAGTGGAGGACAGAGGAGCCTGGTGTGTTGCAGTCCGTGGAGTTGCAAAGAGCTGACATGACTTAGCAATTGAACAACAAACTACACACACACACACACACACACACACACCTCCTTGGTGGGTGGCTTAGAGATAAAGAATCCACCTTCCAAAGCAGGAAATATGAATTCATTCCCTAGTCAGGAAGATCCCCTGGAGAAGGAAATGGCAGCCCATTCCAGTATTCTTGCCTGGAGAATCCCATGAACAGAGGAGCTGGCAGACTACAGTCCTCCATGGGGTCGCAAAAGAGTCTGACATGACTTAGCAACTAAACAACAACAACAACAATACATATAAATTATTTTTATCTTTGCTAGGGATTCATATTTAGTTTCTAATGTTACTTTTCTTAGGTGATACTAAGAAAAAAGGACTGTATGAAGGACATGATCACTCATGAAGAATAAACCCTCTGTTAAGTCTGAAGTATTTCTTAGACAATGTCACTTTTGAATTCTCCTCACTCATTCTCTTATCCTAAGGAAACATCCCATGAAGATGTCCGACTTCAATTTGTTATCTCATGAGGAAAAAATACATTCAAAAAATTTAACGACAAGCAAGCACCATCCTTAGTGATCTTAATAGTAATGCTAAGAAATCTCCTGATTCCATCTTGCCTCTACCTTCTACTTTTCCATTAAGATAGTAATTTTATTATTTACCAAGATCAGTTGTTAGAATCATATCTTTCATCACAACCCAATACAGGCAAACACAAATATTCTCACAAGTACTCACATATACAGATGTAACTGAAACACAAGTTTCAAAATGTAATTATTTTATTTCTTTCAACATGTAATGGACATAGTTTTTGTTTTATTCTTTTATATCACTAAAATTTTTATTAGTACTGACTAAACTGATTTCATAACATTCTAGTAAATAGGTAACTACCTATAGAAAATTATTTAAGAGACTCCATGTTAAGATATATTTCCCTGAACTGCTCTCAGTTGAGATGAGGATTTCTCATTAGTTCTCACAGATGTGGAATATGGAAATAGATCTTACCTCTCACAATTGACCTCTACTCTCTGCTGTCCTTGAGATAATCTTCTGAAAATCATTTCTCTTTCCTTCTGTAGTAACACAAAGAGATCCTTACTTTTTTCTGTTAATCCAACAAACACCAAAAGTTGTCAGTTCCCAGGAGACCTTATTTTCAGAGAAAGGCCTTTATTCCAACTATCAATGTATGATACTGTGACGAGCCATTTTATCTCTGCAGACCATTAATTGCCATGTTCTTTATTCTTAGAACTGTAAATTCATACTACCATCATCCCTAGGATGCAGATGAAGTGAAAGTCTCTGAGTCCTGTCTGACTCTGGGACTCCCTGAACTGTAGACTGCCTTGCTCCTCTGTCCATGGGATTCTTCAGGCAAGAATAATGGAGTGGGAAGTGGTTCCCTTCTCCAGGGGATCTTCCCAGCCCAGGGATCAAAACCAAGTCTTCCACATTCAAGGCAGATTCTTTACCATTTGAGCCCCCAGGGGAGCCCAGTATGCCAACAAGTCATTTCAAATTAACATTGCTTCCCTCAGAACCTCTTGCCCGAAATTCGCTCAGGGCCAAGTGTTTTCTTAGTCAGAAAGCTACCCTCTTTAACTTACTTAGGAAAACAAAGTTACTAGAATGCAAAGTGGATTCTGACAATTAAAAGGAAGATTTAACAACTTGGCTTACAAAATGGGAAGAAATCAAAGGAAATGAGTTCACCCGTAGTCAAATCAATCTCTGCTTGAAGTGAGGACAGGTGCCACTAGGGGGCGCCCGCAGCTGGTCCTCAGGAAACCCATCACTGACAGGCTTCTGGAATCCCTCCAGAGTCAGTTTTGGCCAAGCACAAGAGTTCAGATGCTGTGCAATAACAGACTGTGTTTATTTTATCTCAAACAATGGTATTATCTCTGTACATGGTTGTATAATCTTTGCCCATAATGGTAAGTTACCCAAGTACTCCTGTCTGAAGAATCCCATGAACAGAGGAGCCTGGTGGGCTACAGCCCATGGTGTTGCAAAGAGGTGCACACAGCTGAGCAACTGACACAATTCTTTATTGTAATTTTGTCTTTCTCCCTCTCACCTGATCAAGACTCACTGTTTTCATGCTAGTCGCAACTTTTCTTTGAAATGAAAACTGCAAATAAGCTGAAAGCATGGAAATGCGGCCGAGAAGTGAGCTAGGGGAGCAGGATGCTTAATGTCAGGGACACTTTCAACAATTGTTATAAACTCATCTTCTGTGTCCTTAGGTTGCCACATTTTCCTAACACACCTCAGATTTCATATGCTTCTGTGATTTGGCAAGTTAGCAGTTAAATGTTTCCCTTCTTTCCTAAATGGGATCATCAAGGATAAAAGGTGAATCCTAGTATCATCTCCTCTTGTTTCATCACAACCAGCAGGCAGATCCTTTCATTCCAGCGTCATTCCCAACTTTTCTGTGTTTATCGGCGACTTACCCTGGAAAAGTTGGTTCAATAATATTTGCCAAATATCCTGCCAGCTGGTTTCCAGTTAGGATGCTGTCAGAGAGATGCTCATATGAGCTTTGGAAAGCGGGAAGGAAAAGTCATTTATTCTCTGGCAGTGGCAGACATCTGTGCAGACTGATGGTGGACAGCAGACATTAGATTTGCAGTAGCTCAGGGCATTCACTGCACTTCCCCCATGGCTCAGTCAGTAGAAGAACCTGCCTGTAATGAAGGAGATGTAAGAGACCAGTGTGCAGACACTGGTGAATTGTCAGCTGTGGCAGTTCCAGTCAATGGAGACCATTAGAAGTGTTTTTCTGTGATTGATTGATACATGCAAGAAGTTTAACATCATTAACAATGAACGCCACCCTAAATATAATCAATCATGTGAATAATAACTTTAAGCATCCATTATTCATCTTGACAATAAACTAGATAGTTTTCTCATGGGTTTAACATAGTTCACTTCGACTTTGACAGGTTTTTAAAGAAAACAAATGTATCATTATGTATCTTTAAATATTAAACATTACCCCACGTGTAATGTAAGACCAATAATTTGAAAGAATATATAGACATCTGACACATTCTTTAGTATCAACTTAAAATTTTTAATTTGGTAATCTTTCAATGGGTAAAATACAGAATTAATATTCTAGATTATTAGAGTTCCAGTGTGGTTGAAATTCGAATACTGTTAATGTGAACTAAGATGGCCAGAACAATTTAAAATAAATCCAGAATGACAACATTCCAGATATCTTATTTGAAAAACACATTTTATATGTTTGCTTAACATTTATGAAAATATATTTGTGACTATCAGTTTATAAATGCTGAAGAAGAACAATTATAACATCTCAAATGTACAAATGTTTAGTTAAACATGACAAGTGAGCAACCAGTTTATTTGATTAGATGCAGTCTTTTGGGAGGCAGAGGGCGGGCCACTTCTATTGTTTCCTTCTTTCCTAAATGGGATCATCAAGGATAAAAGGTGAATCCTAGTATCATCTCCTCTTGTTTCATCACAACCAGCAGGCAGATCCTTTCATTCCAGCGTCATTCCCAACTTTTCTGTGTTTATCGGCGACTTACCCTGGAAAAGTTGGTTCAATAATATTTGCCAAATATCCTGCCAGCTGGTTTCCAGTTAGGATGCTGTCAGAGAGATGCTCATATGAGCTTTGGAAAGCGGGAAGGAAAAGTCATTTATTCTCTGGCAGTGGCAGACATCTGTGCAGACTGATGGTGGACAGCAGACATTAGATTTGCAGTAGCTCAGGGCATTCACTGCACTTCCCCCATGGCTCAGTCAGTAGAAGAACCTGCCTGTAATGAAGGAGATGTAAGAGACCAGTGTGCAGACACTGGTGAATTGTCAGCTGTGGCAGTTCCAGTCAATGGAGACCATTAGAAGTGTTTTTCTGTGATTGATTGATACATGCAAGAAGTTTAACATCATTAACAATGAACGCCACCCTAAATATAATCAATCATGTGAATAATAACTTTAAGCATCCATTATTCATCTTGACAATAAACTAGATAGTTTTCTCATGGGTTTAACATAGTTCACTTCGACTTTGACAGGTTTTTAAAGAAAACAAATGTATCATTATGTATCTTTAAATATTAAACATTACCCCACGTGTAATGTAAGACCAATAATTTGAAAGAATATATAGACATCTGACACATTCTTTAGTATCAACTTAAAATTTTTAATTTGGTAATCTTTCAATGGGTAAAATACAGAATTAATATTCTAGATTATTAGAGTTCCAGTGTGGTTGAAATTCGAATACTGTTAATGTGAACTAAGATGGCCAGAACAATTTAAAATAAATCCAGAATGACAACATTCCAGATATCTTATTTGAAAAACACATTTTATATGTTTGCTTAACATTTATGAAAATATATTTGTGACTATCAGTTTATAAATGCTGAAGAAGAACAATTATAACATCTCAAATGTACAAATGTTTAGTTAAACATGACAAGTGAGCAACCAGTAAGATTGATGTTAGATTTAGATAAGACAGTCTCTTTTGGGGGGAGGGGGGCAGAGGGGGCGGGCCACTTCTATTGATCTTTCATTTATCTGTTTTCATCCATCTTTGTTCTTTGGCCCGTGTAGGCCTCCCATAGCGGTGGCCTCTGTTGTCGCAGAGCACAGGCTCTGGGCGCATGCGCTCCAGAGTTCTGGCTCGGTAATTGGACACATCGGTCCAGCCGCTCAGCGGCATGTGGGATCTTCCCAGGCTAGGGATTGAACTGGCACCCTTGCACTGCAAGGTGGTATCTTTACCCACTGGACCACCAGGGAAACCCCAAGACAGCCTCTTTTTAAACAAACATTTGACCATAGTTATATTTTCAGCCAGAGTGAACTTTAATTCAAAATCTGTGCCATAAGTAATTTATTTAAAGAAAAACAGCTTCAAACTTTTCTGCTGTCCCTTTAAAAAGAGAAAATTGTATCAATTTTTCTCCTCTTTTCCAGTATGTTTTTTTTTGTTGTTGTTTTATATGAGTATAGTTGATTTACCGTATTGTGTTAGTTTCAGGTGTATAGAAAAATGACTCTGTTATACATATGCACATATATATTCTTTTTTAGATTCTTTTCCCATATAGGTTATTATAGAATATTGAGTAGAGTTCCCTGAGCTATACAATAAGTCACTGTTGACTATTGCATGTACGATAGTGTATATTTGTTAACCCCAAACTCCTAATTTATCCCTCCCTCCATCTTTCCCCTTTGGTAACCATATATTTCTTACCAAAGTTTGAGATTTTATTTTGTAAAAAAGTATTTTATATAATGTTTGAGATTGTACACATATAAGTGATATTAAATGGCATTTATATTTCTCTGTCTGATTTACTTCACTTAGTATGACAATCTCAGAGTCCATCCATGTTGCTACAAATTGCATTACTTCACTTTTTTGTGTCTGAGCAATATTCCATGGTATATATGTGCTACATCTTTTTTCTATCAGTTCCTCTAATAAAGAACATTTAGGTTGCTTCCACGTCCTGGCTTTATGGTCTAGCATACCATCATTAAACATGACAAGTGAGCAACCAGTAAGATTGATGTTAGATTTAGATAAGACAGTCTCTTTTGGGGGGAGGGGGGCAGAGGGGGCGGGCCACTTCTATTGATCTTTCATTTATCTGTTTTCATCCATCTTTGTTCTTTGGCCCGTGTAGGCCTCCCATAGCGGTGGCCTCTGTTGTCGCAGAGCACAGGCTCTGGGCGCATGCGCTCCAGAGTTCTGGCTCGGTAATTGGACACATCGGTCCAGCCGCTCAGCGGCATGTGGGATCTTCCCAGGCTAGGGATTGAACTGGCACCCTTGCACTGCAAGGTGGTATCTTTACCCACTGGACCACCAGGGAAACCCCAAGACAGCCTCTTTTTAAACAAACATTTGACCATAGTTATATTTTCAGCCAGAGTGAACTTTAATTCAAAATCTGTGCCATAAGTAATTTATTTAAAGAAAAACAGCTTCAAACTTTTCTGCTGTCCCTTTAAAAAGAGAAAATTGTATCAATTTTTCTCCTCTTTTCCAGTATGTTTTTTTTTGTTGTTGTTTTATATGAGTATAGTTGATTTACCGTATTGTGTTAGTTTCAGGTGTATAGAAAAATGACTCTGTTATACATATGCACATATATATTCTTTTTCAGATTCTTTTCCCATATAGGTTATTATAGAATATTGAGTAGAGTTCCCTGAGCTATACAATAAGTCACTGTTGACTATTGCATGTACGATAGTGTATATTTGTTAACCCCAAACTCCTAATTTATCCCTCCCTCCATCTTTCCCCTTTGGTAACCATATATTTCTTACCAAAGTTTGAGATTTTATTTTGTAAAAAAGTATTTTATATAATGTTTGAGATTGTACACATATAAGTGATATTAAATGGCATTTATATTTCTCTGTCTGATTTACTTCACTTAGTATGACAATCTCAGAGTCCATCCATGTTGCTACAAATTGCATTACTTCACTTTTTTGTGTCTGAGCAATATTCCATGGTATATATGTGCTACATCTTTTTTCTATCAGTTCCTCTAATAAAGAACATTTAGGTTGCTTCCACGTCCTGGCTATTGTAAATACCACTACAATGAACACTGGGGTGCATTTATCATTTTGAAACAGAGTTTTCTTGGATTTATGCCCAAAAGTGGGATTCCTGGATCATGTGGTAGCTCTGTTTTTTAGATTTTAAGAAACTTCAATACTGTTCTCCACAGTGGCTGTAGCAACTTATATTCCTATCAACAGTGTATGAGGGTTCCCTTTTCTACATATTCTCTCTAGCATTTATTGTTTGTAGATTTTTTGACGATGGCCATTCCAACTAGTGTGATATGGTATTTCATTGTAGTTTTGATGTGCGTTTCTCTAATAATTATCAATGTTGAACATCTTTTCATATGTTTTTAGGCCATCTGTATGTCTTCTTCAGAGAAATGTCCATTTAGATCTGCCCTATACGTATACTTTAGATTTAAACTAATAAATGAATGTATTCCATATATGAAACTTAATTCTCATATTATGTATAAAAACTTCCTCTTATTTCTTCAATCAATACTTTTACCAACTTGTGGCCCAATACTACACAACAGCGCAGGTACTCTGTCCCAATGTGCAGTTTTGATCAGATTCTGTGACTTCATATCACTGACTGAATAATACATTCTTTCCTTTAAAAATAAAAATAAAGAAGGCTTCCCTGGTGGTCCAGTGGGTAAAGAGTCTGCCTTCCAGTTCAAGGGACACTGGTTGGATCCCTGTCCTGGGAAGATCCCATGTACCGTGGAGCAGCTGGAATGGTGTGTCCAATTAGGAGCCAGCTCACTAGAGTGCATGAGCCCAGAGCCAGTACTCTGCAATGAGAGAGGCCACTGCGATGGGAGGCCCACACATACCAAAGACTAAAGGTGGATGAAAAAATAAATGATGACTTAGAGGCAAAAAAAAAAAAAAAAAAAAAGAAGTCCTTTACGAGAGTGAGGCAATGTATTTTTCAGCCTTTTCTTCTTTTCTCCTCTATGCCCTCTCTTCTATTGTCTGATCAAGAAAGGCTAATATGAGCTCTCCCAAACCAGGCATTGGCTTTGTTTGTTTTTCCTCCATACGTTTAACATATGGGAGATGCAGGGATGCAAGGGTCACTTGCATGATCCCTGAATCCATAAAATCCCTTGGAGGAGGAACTTGCAACCCACTCCGATACTCTCACCTGGAGAATGCCACAAAGGAGCCTGGTAGACTGTAGTCCATGGGGCCCTAAAGAGTTGGACACAGCTGAGCAACTGAGCACACACATAACTCATGCCTCTTCTGGGACTGAGGATCCACTCATCTCAAGCAATCAAAATCAGTCTTGACAATTTTTTTAATACTTCCTTCAAATATTACTTTGTTTTCAAAGTTGCCCCTAAATTTTCTCTTTCTCCTTGAAGTCTGTAGGATGAGTATGTTAGTCTTCCCTGTGTCAATTCATTTACTGTAACTTCTTAAGGTTGATTTCATATCAGTTCATATTATGCTTATTAATATTATATTGAAAGATTTTTATGACCTACAAAAGATAGCAGAATGCCTTGTATAAAATAGTATTCAAATGTTTATTAGATTTATTTCACTTTAGAGAATTCTCTTTTTAGTTCTGAATCATTAAATTTATTTATTTTACATCTGATCATGAAACAGAAGAAACATATCTCTAGGTACCTGCACATGGAAGAAAAAATAATTGATCTCCAAAGCACAGAGACAGTTGTCTTACATTTTTGGTACAATTATAACTTGAGGCTCCATAAGCCAGAAAATCCCTGCAGAACCAAACAGAGGTAGATATTAAAATAAAATTGTAGTTATAAGTTTTTTCATCCCTAACTTGCTCCTGTATTTTCTGTCTTCTGTTTAAATTAATAGGTTCAGATCACTTAGATGCAGAAACTACATCTCCCATGCCTTTCTCTCCCTTCTCCTTGCAAGCAGACAGACACCACCCTTCATTTCTGTTACTTCTGTAGTGAGTTGTGGAACCTTTGTTTTGGAGCTTCTGCTTAAATGCGCACTATGCCTTTGGCTGAATATGAAAGTAGGATCCCTATCTGAAAGGATAGAAGAAAGACTGCTCTGGGGTGTGAAAATAGAAAATTGTATTTTTTTCTTTCAACAGATGCTTTCTGACAGCAGGGCTTATGGCATGGTGAGTGGAGGCTCAGCTAAGTCCAGCCCTCATGTGCCTTCATAAGGTATCTTGATCAGGCTGCAGCCTAGAAAACCACATGTCAGTTCTGCTTAACCCTGGCCCGCCTTCCCACCCCTGTTGTTTTTCTTCTGGCTGACTAGTGTGATAGAGCTGTCATGGCCATTGGAGTAGGTTTCTCTCCAACCTCTGAATTATCATTCTAATCACAGACTGTTTCCCTCCTTTCAGTGCAAAATGTTATGGTTATGGTATCATATCTTTGACAGACACCAATTAGTTTTGACTTTATCATTCCTTTTATTTATTTTATATATTTTTAAAAATTTCCTTGCAGTCTAGTTTATTTACAAGGTTGTGTTAATTTCAGATGTACAGCAAAGTAAATCAGTTGTATATATGCATATATACAATCTTTTCTTATTTAAGATTCTTTTCCCATACAGATCATTACAAAGTTTTGAGTAGAGTCCCCTGTGCTATACAGTAGATCCTTATTAGTTATTTTATATATAGTAATATGCTTATGTACACATCAGTCTTGAAATTTATCTCACCCCCTATCTCCTGCTAACCCTATTCAAGCCCTTTTGCTTTATTCTCTGTCTGCTTCCCATTTTTCTGCATTTCACTGCCTTTACTTCCTTTATTCCAGTCTTCGTTTATGTTAGCAAATAATCTAGTATCACAACCATATTTAGGTTTCAAACATATACACTGAAAAAAAAATTACAGCCAAGTCTATTCATTACATTTCTGCTTGTTATAAGCAGCTCTCAGACAGTCTAAGGGCCTGTGACTTGTCTGTGTGACTTACAACTTTTCTCCATTCAGAGCTTAGTGGGGCATGTCTGATGGATTTCTTACTGATTTTCAAATCAAGAGGATATGTTTTTCTTTCCCCAAATTAGGTATCTAGATCACTGCTGCCTAACATACTAACTAATAATAGCGTGTCGTATTGAAATTATTTTAAATGGCATTAATTTAAATTTAAATTAGTTCTTTAGTTACACTGGTCTTGTTTTGCGTGCTCAAGCCAACAAAGATTCAGAACATTTCCATCTTTCCAAAAAGTTCTTTTGGATATAGTTGGGCTGCTCTAGTACATAATTTATAAAGCTTAGATACATTTTCAATGACATTTCTTCACCAAATGGTCATGCAGTGTTGTTTTTAGAACTGTCCTTTTTTTAGTGATGCATCGTATATGATTCGTGTGCTGCCTGATAAACCAATCATTTAATAATGATTTATTGTTTTCTGTAGAAATGAGTTCACTCTGGTTTTTTTTCTTACCACCTCCTAGGAGAAAGATTATGCATGTTTTTGTGATCTGATATCAATATAACTTTAGATAATTGCAAAAAACCTCTTTATAGTTGAGCAATTATAAAAGTTATGAGCTAATTTCTGTTTACAGAGAAGGTGAGGAAGACAACAATACAGTTCAGGTACCTTTAAAAAGCTTTGTTTGGGGCATAACCTAGCAGTCCAGGGGTTAGGACTCAGTGCTTTCACTACCAGGGCCCTGGGTTTGATCCCTGGGTAGAGATAAAGATCCTATAAGTATGTGGCAGCCAAAAAAATCTTCTATATCTGGTCAATGAAAATTACTTTCTTACTTCTATTTAAATGTGCTAGATTATCTCAAATGCATATAAAGAATATGTCATGTACCAATATAGCAGAGCCTATGATAAATTATTTTGATTATGTGTTAAGTAGGACTTGATAAATTTAGAGTTAAAAACTGGTAACAATTTACAGAGAAAGTGTTAGTCGCTCAGTCATGTCCGATTCTTTGTGACTCTGTGGACTGTATCTTGTCAGGCTCCTCTGTCCATGGAATTCTCTAGGCAAGGGTAGTATATTAGAAAGTGTGTGCTCTTCTCCAAGGCATCTTCCCCACCTAGAGATCAAACCCAGGCCTCCTGAATTGTAGGCAGATTCTTTACCATCTGAGTCACTGGGGAAGCTCCAGTTTACAGAGAAGTATAACATAAATTATCTCATTTTATTCTCACAAAAATGTATCATTATAATTTCATCATGGTTTGTATATGAACACTGAGGTTTATATTGTAATATGAGTGCAATTAAGCATAGAACTTCTTTGCGAGCACAAATCAATTTCTCCTATTTTAACAATATTATCCATTTATTTGAATACCTTTAATATTTCATCGAGTTAAATTATTTTTGATCATAAGAAAATTCAGTATATTCAAAAATTTTTGTATTTTTTTCAAAATGAGAGAAAAAATTCAGTTCTTTGCTAACAATGAAGCTAAGACATTCTAATAATTTTATATCATAGAATTTTTCATAAATCAATGCATAAATCATTCATTAATTTGTTAAGCAACTAAGCAATTATTGTTTTCTCTGTACTACTCTAGGGTTTGGACATAGAAAAAGTTATTGGTTTACTACCATTGATCCCCAGTAAGATCTTAGTATAGAAAAAGATATTTACTAAACAGATGCAAATGATGATGGAGCACTATGACTCTGTCATGTTATGGACAGAAGATATCTGTGTTGAGATATTTGTGGACATATAGAAAAATTTTCTTGAAGGATCAACAAAGGTCTCAGACATTGAATTTTAGGGAAGTAGGGCAACATATATTAGAGCTAGCAAGAATCTTTGAAATGTACATAACTGCATTTTTTTAATAAAAAAGTAAAGATGCTAATTAAATTATAAAATGGTAACTTAGAAATAAAGCATTTTGATCAAAGTGATAGGAAATGACATTGGAGAGGCATATCATCTCATAAAATTTTTTACTTGGAAGCTAAGGAAAACTTGCAGTTAGAACAAAACCATTGGAGAATTTCTTATAGGAGGGTAATTTTTATAATATTGATGTTTTAGATACATTACTCTCAGACTGTATTTAGAAGATTTTGAAAAGTATATTGGACTAGGAGTACTGGGATTCAGGTTAAGAATTTTGAAAACTATTTCTTTTATCTGGGAGTTAGCACACATGCTGCCAAGGAGAAAGAATTCTATTTAAAAGACACTTAGAATATATCTTTGGATGTTTTTGGAGTTGTTTAATTTTATTGTGGATATTGGTTTCTAGTTCATGGAATTGGGCAATCATGTTAACATATTTTCTGCCATAAGTAGTAGAGCACTCTACCTAAAGTGGCTTAAACAATGAGGAAAATTGTCACAATAGACTATGTCTCAAGGAATGATAATTGGTTAATTCAGTGACTTAATAAAATTATCAAATGCTCTGATTCTTTCTATTTTGCTTTCTCCGCAATTTTTGGTTGTAAATTTTACCCTCAGCTGTCTCTTTCAAGGTCATAGCAACTTCTAAAATGTCTTCATATAATATTCTTAAAAGTAAAGGGGAAGATAATTTGGCATGTCTCCTTCAGACTGAGAAATACGTTCCTGTACATCTTCTAACAGATTTTTCCTCCTATCTCATTAGCCAGAATTGTTTTGTTTGTCCAGAGAGAGAAATGCTGTTACTGTAGCTGGGGAGGTCAATTGGGATCTATCCCTTGACCGATACTCTTTTTTGTCATTTACAGGTGTGATGTCTAGAAATATTGTTCCACAGATTAGTGATGCTCTTTTCATGTAAAAAATTGTTCCCTATATATTCCATTTTTTATCTTATATTGTGATGTCATCAAGTTTGCTATTTTTTTACTCCCAATAGACAAATTATATGCTGGAGTATAATTTTTCCTCTTGGAGGTTGTAGCATTCACACTTACATCTTTAAACAGTCATTTTTATATTCTCTAGGTTTTTTTTAAAAAATTTTAAAATTATTTTTTTTGGTACTTCTAGCATTAATCTCAGGTCTGTGTTGGCTTTATTGAATGATTAATCTCCTTATTATAGAAACAGGTTTAATGTTGGAAGCTAAGGAAAACTTGCAGTTAGAACAAAACCATTGGAGAATTTCTTATAGGAGGGTAATTTTTATAATATTGATGTTTTAGATACATTACTCTCAGACTGTATTTAGAAGATTTTGAAAAGTATATTGGACTAGGAGTACTGGGATTCAGGTTAAGAATTTTGAAAACTATTTCTTTTATCTGGGAGTTAGCACACATGCTGCCAAGGAGAAAGAATTCTATTTAAAAGACACTTAGAATATATCTTTGGATGTTTTTGGAGTTGTTTAATTTTATTGTGGATATTGGTTTCTAGTTCATGGAATTGGGCAATCATGTTAACATATTTTCTGCCATAAGTAGTAGAGCACTCTACCTAAAGTGGCTTAAACAATGAGGAAAATTGTCACAATAGACTATGTCTCAAGGAATGATAATTGGTTAATTCAGTGACTTAATAAAATTATCAAATGCTCTGATTCTTTCTATTTTGCTTTCTCCGCAATTTTTGGTTGTAAATTTTACCCTCAGCTGTCTCTTTCAAGGTCATAGCAACTTCTAAAATGTCTTCATATAATATTCTTAAAAGTAAAGGGGAAGATAATTTGGCATGTCTCCTTCAGACTGAGAAATACGTTCCTGTACATCTTCTAACAGATTTTTCCTCCTATCTCATTAGCCAGAATTGTTTTGTTTGTCCAGAGAGAAATGCTGTTACTGTAGCTGGGGAGGTCAATTGGGATCTATCCCTTGACCGATACTCTTTTTTGTCATTTACAGGTGTGATGTCTAGAAATATTGTTCCACAGATTAGTGATGCTCTTTTCATGTAAAAAATTGTTCCCTATATATTCCATTTTTTATCTTATATTGTGATGTCATCAAGTTTGCTATTTTTTTACTCCCAATAGACAAATTATATGCTGGAGTATAATTTTTCCTCTTGGAGGTTGTAGCATTCACACTTACATCTTTAAACAGTCATTTTTATATTCTCTAGGTCTTTACTTAACTTATTAAACATATGGAATTATAATAGAAACAGGTTTAATGTTTTTATTTGGTACTTCTAGCATTAATCTCAGGTCTGTGTTGGCTTTATTGAATGATTAATCTCCTTATTATACTTGAGGTTATTCTGACTCTTTGCATGGAAAATATTGGTTGGATGGTAAATATTATGAAGTTTATCTTGTTAAGTGTACATTTGTAAATATCCTTATGCTCTGTCCTTCAGAGCAGTTAGGTACTTGAGAGCAATTTTATTTTATTTTTTTTAACATAGATTTGGGACAATGTTCATTCTAGAGCTAATTACTTCTAACCACTGAGGTATGAGCTTCCTCAGGACTCTGCCCATTGCCCCACAGACTAAGATTTTTCCACGATGGCTTACCTTAAATTCTCTGGAGTAGTGTTTCCTTGGGCCTCAAGTACTTTCCTCCCATGTGTGATAAGTGTTCTCCTGAATACTCATGAGGAACCTGCAGATTTCTCTCTATACATTCCTCTGGCACTTTGCCCTGCAAATTCTACCTGCCTTGATTTCCTCGAACTTTCAGCTCTAGCTCTTCAACCTAAGGGGTTGTCAGACTTGCACATCAATTCCTCTTCCCTGCATCAAAGCCTGAAAACATTCTCAAAGCAGTAAGGGCCATTTTAGGGGATACCTCATTTTCTCCTGGTCCTCAAGGACCAATAGTTTTCATTGCTTGATGTACAGTGTCTTGAAGACAGTTGATTATATATTTACAAGTATCATTGTTTCTCAGGGAGAGGGAAGGGCAGGTAAATAAATCCCTTGAGATTCCTTCTTTACTAAAACCAGAATCTTCCATACTCCATATCTTCTTACACACACTTTTACTTCCCACAGCAGAGCTTCCTAGTTGGCTCAGTGGTAAAGAATCTGCTTGCCAATGCAGGAGACACAGGATCAGTCACTGGATAAGGAAGACCTTCTGGAGGAAGAAATGGCAACCTACTCTGGTATTCTTGCCTGGAAAATCCCATGGACAGAGGAGCCTGACAGGGTACAGTCCAGTGAGTTGCTAAGAGTTAGACACAACTTGAGTGACTGAATACACACACACACATTTCCCATAGCATCTGTTGTTAGGAAACCTCAAGAAAGCTTTGACCATAATTTTCACCTCTCTAGTCTTGCTTTTTATATAATTTCTAGAACTTCTATAATTTATTTCTGAGCTTTCCAATTCCCTTAGAATGTTTGCAGTGTCATCTTTTATTTGCTCAAGTACATTCTCACTAGATTTTTTAAAAGTCTGTATGTGATAACTCCATGAAGAGACAAATTACAGCATCTCTTTGAATTCTGATCATGGTGCCTATTCTTGTGGAGTGTCTGCTGAGATTGATTAAATGATGTACAGTGATTATGAACATTTGTGAACATTATTTGTGGCCTAAAATGACACAGGTTCACTTCTTGTGGGCATGATATTCTAGCCATCTCAGACCACTTAATGAAGTTCATGGTTCCAAATATCTTAAATTTGAGCCTCACCCCTGCCAGGTCCAAGGTATTTCAAGTTGATATTTGTATCTAGAAGTAAAAGAATATCTTTTGTGTAACCTATGAAAAGTCTGGAACATTTATGAGGAAACGCACCTTGGGAAGTCATGAGTAAAATTTCAGTTCCTTTAGCTTGGTAGTCCTTTATTAGGCCTTTTTTTTTTTTTAATTCGTCGCAGGAGATATTTGGTATTTATTACCTAGGGACAGTTTAGTTGTTATATTTTGAAGAGGAAATTTATTGCCCCTGGTATCTAGTGTGTAGAGACCAGACATGCTATTATATATTCTACAATGCACACAATAGCCTCCACAACAAAGAGTTATCCAGGGAAAATTTTTAAATAATATTGAAATAACTTTCCTAGACCCAGGAGACTGTGAAAAATTCAGTTCAGCTCCAAAGCTTCTCAGTTGCTTCTTTTTGAATCAGAAGAATACAGGGGAAAAGGAACTCTGAGTGCCATACTAACAGTCTTGGCTTTTCTTATTCTTTTGGCTCTTTACCATAATTTCTCTCTGCCTTGTTAAGCTTCCAGCATCTTGGAACTGATGATTTTAATATTTTACTTGGCTTTTTCCAGATTCTCAAACTATTCTCAGTAGGAGAACAACACTAGACAATAATATGTTTTTACATATTAAAACATACCATCTCCTATATTATTATTCCACTTTGCTATAAAATTTGAAATAATTTTAAAATATTTTGCTTTTGAAATAATTTGACACTAGATTAGTTGCTAGATGAGCCCTAGATGTCAAATTATTTCAAACAAAATGAAAAAATGGATAAAAATATAAATATGTGACTCTAAAACATCATACTTTTCATTTTAAAATCATTTTTTCCCTCAGTCTTGCTTTTTCATTTTTACCTTAATATTTGGATCAAAATTATCCTTTTTTTACAACTTAAAACATTTTCCCTCATGGTTATAAAAAGACATGAAAACCTTAAAATTTCACAAAGATCTATTATTTAATGTGAATATATTAAGTGCCACATTTTAGTTACAAAAAATTCTTTGAAAGAAGAATATCTACTAGTGGCATACACCAATCACTCAGATAGGAAGTGACTTTATTGCTGGGTTTTGCAAGTGTTATAAATAGCGTTCCTCTAGCTAGCTCAGACCTGCATGAATTACAGTTGACATATAATTGACAGAGGTAGTTCTTCTCTCTTTAAAGCACTAATTGCAAGAAGCACCTTTCAATAAACTCATGAATACAAACTATCTCAGGTCATTTAATGACACTGTGCAACATATATTTTAAAGTCTGACCAGTCCCATTTAATGAATTGACTATCATAATGTCAGCTGTCAGGAAGAGTACTTAAATATTAGGTTATCTCAACTACGTTCATATCATTTTAGAAGCAACTCACAATTTTTACTTTAAACATATTTTTTGTTGTTGCTATTATAGTCAACTTCCAAGTTTAGAGAAGAAAATATTAATAGTTCTGTTAATTTATGTTGTTTTTTTCTAGGATTCCAAGATACTAGGCGATTGTTACAGACATGATTATTTAAGTTTCACAGTTTTAAATTTCTTCTTATTATTCCTGTATTCTTACATGTGTCCATTATTTTGATATACTCACCACTGCTGGATGCATACATTCCTTTCATGTATGCATACATGCTCAGTCCCTTAGTCGTGTCCAACTCTTTGCAACCCCATGGACTCTAGCCTGCCAGGTTCCTCTGTCCATGAGATTCTCCAGGCAAGAATACTGGAAATGGGTTGCCATCCCCTCCTCCATGAGTCATTTTCACCCAGAGATCAAACTGAGATTTTGTGTTTCTCCTGCTTTGGCAGGTAGATTCATTAGCACTGTACCACCTGGGAAGCCCTCAAGAACCTGTCTGCCAATGCAGGAGACAAGGATTCGATCCCTGATCTGGGAAGATCCTGCATTCCATGGATTAACTAAGCCCATGTGCCACAACTAGTTACCACTGTTGAATACACAATACATTTTACCACTGGTCGGATAAAACCTTACATGAGTCCATCAGTCAATAAATTCAGCAAAATCCTGGAAGACTAAATTTTCGTGTAAGCATTATAATATGGATTTCAGTATGTCACATACAGGGTGGCATAGTTTCCTCTCAGAATTGGTGCCATGCCCACCTGGAGCCATATACATAGAGGGAAATTTAGACAAAGAGGCACAGATACACAGGGATAATGCCATGTGAATACTACTGTGGCAACATATATTGCTTAAAGTTTTTTTGACTCAGACCTGCATGAATTACAGTTGACATATAATTGACAGAGGTAGTTCTTCTCTCTTTAAAGCACTAATTGCAAGAAGCACCTTTCAATAAACTCATGAATACAAACTATCTCAGGTCATTTAATGACACTGTGCAACATATATTTTAAAGTCTGACCAGTCCCATTTAATGAATTGACTATCATAATGTCAGCTGTCAGGAAGAGTACTTAAATATTAGGTTATCTCAACTACGTTCATATCATTTTAGAAGCAACTCACAATTTTTACTTTAAACATATTTTTTGTTGTTGCTATTATAGTCAACTTCCAAGTTTAGAGAAGAAAATATTAATAGTTCTGTTAATTTATGTTGTTTTTTTTTTCTAGGATTCCAAGATACTAGGCGATTGTTACAGACATGATTATTTAAGTTTCACAGTTTTAAATTTCTTCTTATTATTCCTGTATTCTTACATGTGTCCATTATTTTGATATACTCACCACTGCTGGATGCATACATTCCTTTCATGTATGCATACATGCTCAGTCCCTTAGTCGTGTCCAACTCTTTGCAACCCCATGGACTCTAGCCTGCCAGGTTCCTCTGTCCATGAGATTCTCCAGGCAAGAATACTGGAAATGGGTTGCCATCCCCTCCTCCATGAGTCATTTTCACCCAGAGATCAAACTGAGATTTTGTGTTTCTCCTGCTTTGGCAGGTAGATTCATTAGCACTGTACCACCTGGGAAGCCCTCAAGAACCTGTCTGCCAATGCAGGAGACAAGGATTCGATCCCTGATCTGGGAAGATCCTGCATTCCATGGATTAACTAAGCCCATGTGCCACAACTAGTTACCACTGTTGAATACACAATACATTTTACCACTGGTCGGATAAAACCTTACATGAGTCCATCAGTCAATAAATTCAGCAAAATCCTGGAAGACTAAATTTTCGTGTAAGCATTATAATATGGATTTCAGTATGTCACATACAGGGTGGCATAGTTTCCTCTCAGAATTGGTGCCATGCCCACCTGGAGCCATATACATAGAGGGAAATTTAGACAAAGAGGCACAGATACACAGGGATAATGCCATGTGATGCTGAAGGAAAGACGCACCTACAGGCCCAGGAATCAGCAGAAGCTGTGAGCGTCAGTGAGGTCTCTCTTAGAGTCTTCAGAGAGAGAGCACAGCCCAGCCGACAACTTGGGTTAGAGCTTTTAGCCTCCAGAGTGATGGGAGAACACGTTTCTGTAGTATTTAGCTACCAAGTTTGTGTAATTTATTAATGTAGGCCTAGAAAAATAGTACATTCAGTATTACAACTCAATCAGAATACTATATTACTATTTCACATTTTAGTTGTATATTTGAAAACATCTGAAAGGGGTGAATAGGCAGATTTCATCAGGCGGCCAGCAGTTTCAAAGGAGGAGGAGGGGGATCATTTTCTAGTCTAAAATATTTACCATAATAAAGATCAACCATGATACTAAGTTTATTATGGAGACAATCTATTTTTCATTGAAATGTCTCATCTAGCCCTAACGTTTGGAGGCCATGCTTTGGCTAATCTTATGTTAATGTTGTGAGAGTGGGCCTACCAAGGCCTTTACAACCTGAAGAATTTCTTTTTATCTATTGTTAATAACTAACTGGAAAATACAAAATGCCTTGTCTAAACTGGCTTCTGGGGTATTCTTCCATTTCGCCTTCTAGTGTATATGCTGGAAGCTTTCTCTATCCCTTTTTGTTTGTTTAATTAACTCTTTACTGCATGAAGCTCTGAGTGACCAAACCCAAGACTTTCTGATCCCAATGTGAACTCTTCTCAATTCCTGGGGTAACCATTGCTGTTCTCATATTCTGACCTTCTATGCTAGATTCGATCCCTGATCTGGGAAGATCCTGCATTCCATGGATTAACTAAGCCCATGTGCCACAACTAGTTACCACTGTTGAATACACAATACATTTTACCACTGGTCGGATAAAACCTTACATGAGTCCATCAGTCAATAAATTCAGCAAAATCCTGGAAGACTAAATTTTCGTGTAAGCATTATAATATGGATTTCAGTATGTCACATACAGGGTGGCATAGTTTCCTCTCAGAATTGGTGCCATGCCCACCTGGAGCCATATACATAGAGGGAAATTTAGACAAAGAGGCACAGATACACAGGGATAATGCCATGTGATGCTGAAGGAAAGACGCACCTACAGGCCCAGGAATCAGCAGAAGCTGTGAGCGTCAGTGAGGTCTCTCTTAGAGTCTTCAGAGAGAGAGCACAGCCCAGCCGACAACTTGGGTTAGAGCTTTTAGCCTCCAGAGTGATGGGAGAACACGTTTCTGTAGTATTTAGCTACCAAGTTTGTGTAATTTATTAATGTAGGCCTAGAAAAATAGTACATTCAGTATTACAACTCAATCAGAATACTATATTACTATTTCACATTTTAGTTGTATATTTGAAAACATCTGAAAGGGGTGAATAGGCAGATTTCATCAGGCGGCCAGCAGTTTCAAAGGAGGAGGAGGGGGATCATTTTCTAGTCTAAAATATTTACCATAATAAAGATCAACCATGATACTAAGTTTATTATGGAGACAATCTATTTTTCATTGAAATGTCTCATCTAGCCCTAACGTTTGGAGGCCATGCTTTGGCTAATCTTATGTTAATGTTGTGAGAGTGGGCCTACCAAGGCCTTTACAACCTGAAGAATTTCTTTTTATCTATTGTTAATAACTAACTGGAAAATACAAAATGCCTTGTCTAAACTGGCTTCTGGGGTATTCTTCCATTTCGCCTTCTAGTGTATATGCTGGAAGCTTTCTCTATCCCTTTTTGTTTGTTTAATTAACTCTTTACTGCATGAAGCTCTGAGTGACCAAACCCAAGACTTTCTGATCCCAATGTGAACTCTTCTCAATTCCTGGTAACCTATCTGCTGTCATCTATGATATCATAACCAGTGTGCTTGTTTTTCTCAGTAGTGTCTGACTCTCTATGGACTTGAATCTTCCAGGGTTCTCTGTCTATGGGATTTTCCAGGCACAACTACTGGAGTGGGTTATCCTTACCTAATCCAGGATCCTAGACAATAGAAGCTTCAAAAAATTTCTCATTCCAAAATATAAGCATTTTATACAAATACATGACTATACATTTCTATTCATATTTTCTGGGTTCTGAAAGTCAGTGTATCTTTATAATAACTTAATTGACTTTCCCACAGAAAGGTATTTTTAATTTATAGCAAAATAAATTACATTTTTGTTTGTTAAGGGAAGAATTCATTATTTTTACAGTCAACTTCAGAATAACATACCATCTATCCAATAAAATGTTTATTTAAAGGCCTTCAGAAAGAAAGAAGAAAGAACAATGATGAGTTATTCTACCAGAAATGACCTATAACCACACTGCAAGCTGATCTTTCCCAGTTGATGGTATACAGCTACATTCTTGCAGTGTATCACGAACCATTCTACTCAAATCAAGAATTGTGTAGAATTTTCAAATGAGGTTCTCTGTTAGGAATGTCAGTGTTTCATTTAAAAAAAAAAAATCCTGTAGAATTTCCTATGTGATTATATGTCTTTGGTGGCAAGCTGAATTTGTTTCCTTTACTATTTATTTAGGCACTAATATACTTCTCTAACCAATATTTATAAATTTAAATTAAGTATAGATATGTGATAATAGGGAAATTTTGAGACTTCATTGAAATATACATAGAAAAAATTTGTTATTTTGAAGTCTTAGTTATAGAGGTCCTAGGCAAATGATATTTGATTCTAAAATGTAGATATTATGATCTTCGTAATATAAATTGCTATTCTACTTGGTTAAATGCCTTCATATTATAGGACTAGACATAGTCACATGAAATCAAACTGTAATCAATAATTTGATGAAATTATAAGACTTATTTGTGAAAAACATTTTGTTTTAATTCAACAGACCCCTTTAGATAACCACTGAAAGAAATATCTAACTTTCCACAGTGTATCTTCTGAATTAAGCATATTTTAGCTACCAACATTATTACATTACCAGTCTTTCAAAGTATGCAATAAATTTTATAAATTCCACATTACCTAACATAGAAGCAAAATAATCAATCACATAACCTGACCAGCACTATTGCATGATCATCTAAGATGGTTGTGAATAAAACTAAAAACAATAATTTTTTATTTAATCTTTTATGAACTGTTAAATACTTGTAACATCAAAGAAATGACCTTTTCAAACAAAGTAACTAAATCCATTTTTTAGGTCAATATTACTATGATTTATTCATTAATCATATTTTTTTAATAACTGTCAACATGACTGTGAGATTATTATCAATGTGATAGTTTGCTTGCTATTTGACCTCCATTTCCCCTAGAAATATAATACCTACACTATTACTTATGACTCTGTCTAGTGGGCCATTAAGTGGGTAAAAAAGCCATTGTGTGTTGACCTCAAGTGTTTTTAAGCAGGACCTTGAGTTTATTGAGTTGTGGAACTCCATAGTGAAACATTTATTTCATAGTTTTCTTTAGAATTAGCATAGTGAAATACATTAATTAGTATTTTTTAAAGTACTGTTAAAATTGCTTATACTTTATATACTACTTTGCACATTATATAGAGCACTTCAACTCATATATTGTTGAATTTCCTAACAACATACCAAAAAGCAAAATTTTTAGTTTAAAAATGTATTGTTCCTCTTCCAAACACAGGAGTCAAATAGTAAGTTCTCACTGGAGTAAGATATTGATTCTAACAGTGTGCATTTTTAAACTAGAATTCTTGAAATGAAGGTAAAATAAATTATAAATACACATACACACACCTGTGCACACACACAAACACACACACATACGCAAATGATAATCAAACAGGAAAAGAACATTGTTTAAACTCATTTAAATTTTTTTTTCATTTCTTTTAATATTCATGCTCACTTCTTTTCTTCTTCATCATTATCTTCCTTAAAAGTTGACATTTAGTAAGAACCTATTATGTTTTAGGCATTTTTATATTATTTCCTCTCTTTAGCAAGTATTATAATTTCCATTTTATGGATAAGGTGCCTTAGAGGGTTTACATTATTTGCCCCAAACTGAAGAGAAGACCTGAGATTCAGAGGAAACCTAAGCCCAAGTCTACATTCTTACCACTTGGCAGAATCAAGTAACTTAAATTGTGTAGATGACAAAAAAGAAAAGATTTTTCTTCTCTAAGTAGAGTCTAGAAATCAGAAGGACAAAATGAAAGATCATCTCCCTTCCTTTTCAAACTTAACTGTGCTTTAAAATGTGAGTAGCTAGGTAAATGCAGGTAGATATAAGTAAATATCAAGGCTAGTTAACTGTCCCTTGGAGAATATAATTTTTCACTTTCAATGTTAAAAATTATGACAATCTTTCCATAATTAGAAACACATCATAAACATATTAACAATATATATATCACCATGATGTTAATCACAATGAGAAAATAATGGCTTTACAAGTGGGAAACCTATCAGATACCACATTAAGTAAAGTGGATGTAAGGTATATATATATATTTTTTTTTTAAGGTATATTTTTATAATTACTGTTTCAATGTTTGTTTTTTCAGTTTCTACTATCTGTGTAATTGTGAATCAGTTTTTATTTTTTCTTCATTAAATTTTCTCTTTTCCTCCTCTTTTTCATGCCTGGTTAGTTTTGAAGTTATCCGTCATTCTGAATTTTACCTTGATTCTTATAAAATATGTTTAAGTTATAATATTCTTGAACCTGGTTCCGGGATATAGTTAAGCATTTAGGAAAGAGTTTGACCTTTTGAATCATGCTCTTGAACTTTGCTGGGCTGGATTAGAACTATGTCTAGCCTAAGATTCATTTTATCCCTCTTATGTGGCAAGATCCTGCTTAATACTGTAACCAACACCCCCCTGATTATACAATTTTCTACTTCAGCTGTTTAGACCATGTGCTGTTCCATATCCTCTGTAAACACCAGATGGTCTTATCTCAAATATTTTGAAGAGGTTCATTTCCTGGCACCAGGTATTGTCTTTACTTTACATGCTCACTTCTTTTCTTCTTCATCATTATCTTCCTTAAAAGTTGACATTTAGTAAGAACCTATTATGTTTTAGGCATTTTTATATTATTTCCTCTCTTTAGCAAGTATTATAATTTCCATTTTATGGATAAGGTGCCTTAGAGGGTTTACATTATTTGCCCCAAACTGAAGAGAAGACCTGAGATTCAGAGGAAACCTAAGCCCAAGTCTACATTCTTACCACTTGGCAGAATCAAGTAACTTAAATTGTGTAGATGACAAAAAAGAAAAGATTTTTCTTCTCTAAGTAGAGTCTAGAAATCAGAAGGACAAAATGAAAGATCATCTCCCTTCCTTTTCAAACTTAACTGTGCTTTAAAATGTGAGTAGCTAGGTAAATGCAGGTAGATATAAGTAAATATCAAGGCTAGTTAACTGTCCCTTGGAGAATATAATTTTTCACTTTCAATGTTAAAAATTATGACAATCTTTCCATAATTAGAAACACATCATAAACATATTAACAATATATATATCACCATGATGTTAATCACAATGAGAAAATAATGGCTTTACAAGTGGGAAACCTATCAGATACCACATTAAGTAAAGTGGATGTAAGGTATATATATATTTTTTTTTTAAGGTATATTTTTATAATTACTGTTTCAATGTTTGTTTTTTCAGTTTCTACTATCTGTGTAATTGTGAATCAGTTTTTATTTTTTCTTCATTAAATTTTCTCTTTTCCTCCTCTTTTTCATGCCTGGTTAGTTTTGAAGTTATCCGTCATTCTGAATTTTACCTTGATTCTTATAAAATATGTTTAAGTTATAATATTCTTGAACCTGGTTCCGGGATATAGTTAAGCATTTAGGAAAGAGTTTGACCTTTTGAATCATGCTCTTGAACTTTGCTGGGCTGGATTAGAACTATGTCTAGCCTAAGATTCATTTTATCCCTCTTATGTGGCAAGATCCTGCTTAATACTGTAACCAACACCCCCCTGATTATACAATTTTCTACTTCAGCTGTTTAGACCATGTGCTGTTCCATATCCTCTGTAAACACCAGATGGTCTTATCTCAAATATTTTGAAGAGGTTCATTTCCTGGCACCAGGTATTGTCTTTACTTTATGCTCTGATTAGTAATCAACTGGATATTCAAGAAGACCCTTCTGAATATATTTGAACTTCTCTCCTTGGGTCACTCTCTTTTCTGCAGTACTGTCTTGCAAATTCTACCCACCCTGGCTTCCTAAGACCTCCAGCTCTATTTCCTTAATTCAGGGAGCTACCAGACTTCAATAATGTATTTTAAATATTTTAGACATGTTCTCTTCCTTTAGTGTTAACTGTGGAATTCTGTTGCTTAGTCTTGAAAATGATGATAGTGAAAAATACTCTCAAATAATGAAAACATTGTTTCTCCTTTTGCAGCAGGAGAAGTGCAAACACACTGCAAATTCATAAGTTAGAGAGAACATCACATTGAGAATATTCTCAAAATCCCAGTCTTATTTCTTATCAAATGTGGAGGCCATATAAATAATGTACAACTGTGTTTTATTTTCTATCATAAATACTGTATGGAAGTATTATTTGAGCTATTAATAATAAATCTTTTAAGATGACTGGATTCCAGAGATCAAAATGTGCCCTGTCACTAAGCAGTTTATAGCTTCTAATTATCCAAATTCTATCATTACAGTTGTTATTTAATATAATAACATTTACCCCTGAGCATTCCAGAGAAGGAAGTTGTATATACTTGTAGAATTTCTTTGTCAAATGAAAAAAAAAAAAAAGAGGGAAATACAATACTACTTTCTTCCTTCAGAGTTGAATGAAAAGACAAGCTACAGATCTGCAGAAAATATTTGCTCTTTGCACATCATAGGTCTCATAAGGAGCTTATATCCAGAATATGTTCTTTAGAAATAACTTTAGAAGCTCAACCCTTAATGAAATTTATTATGTCATACAATTCAATTTTTTAAATTGGCAAAATATTTGGACACTTCCCAAAATTAGATGACCAACAAACTCATGAACATGTTTGACATCATTAATCACCAGGCAAGTGCAACTTATAATCACACAGCGATATAATTTGTAAAGTCCATCAACCTGTGTAACAGACACACAAATTGTAAGGTTTCTATGAAGTACAGTCAGACAGGACCTAGTGACTGAAGAACAACAACATACAAAAGAATACAGCACTGCAGCAAAAACTAAGTATTGATTCATGCTGCAACATAATGAATTTCAAAATAATTATATGGATAAAAAAGAAGATCAAAATAAAGGATACAGACTCTGAATTTCTTCATATGAATTTGAAATCATAGTTTTGACATTGACAGAGCATATCAGTTTTGCCTGGAGATTGGGTGTAAGCAGGAGGAAGGCATTGCAAAGAGACATAAGGAAACTTTTGAGAATAATGAATATGCTCATTATTTTAATGGTAGTATGTTTACTCAAGCTTTGTAAATGGATTACTTTAAATATGTGCTTCAAGTAGCATAGTCTCATTAAACAAAGAAGTGAAAACAAACAGAAAAGAACCAGTGTCCAGGAGAGAGATGAAGTAAAACCCTCCACCTCTTTAGGAAGGTGGGATGCGGGAGTGGGGCGTATTTTCACAACACTTGAGGATATTCCAGAACCAGAAGTAAAATACACACAATGAGGGTTCATTTTTCATTAAAGCAGACCTCTCATGAGTGACAGTCACATTTTGCTCAAAACTCCCCCTATGATTCAATGTTTCAAGTTTTTTTGCAAATACTAAAACACACTTTGATAAATGAGATAATTTGCTTAAAATTTTTGATAGGACATAAGAAATGAGACTGGATTTGAGTAAAAAATCTATAGAAAAGCTAATTTTTAGTATGAAGAAATATTACTTTTTAACCATACAGTTAAAAAATACAATTGAAAATAAGCTGTCCCCAGTTCTGTGGTTGCATCTGGATGCTGTAAAAATAACTCAGTGCTCTACAGCACAAACACCATTGCCCTAGTCTCCACTAGCTTGGAGGATAAAAGCTACATGAAACCTACATTTTGAATCCAAAGAGAGGTCTAAAAGCATTTGAATGCAATGTCACACAATTTTCATGGTATCTTTAAATTTAACTGATACCAGTGAAAGGCGACCTCTGACTGTAAAAGGCCAGCTTCTTTTCACAGCTGCCTTTATTCTCATGAAGCAGCTTTCTCAAATTTTTGCTCCAGCAATCCTTTTTTTTTTTCCACTTCACTTTAATTTGCCTTTTTTTTTCAGTGAGGAAAACCGCCTTTCTCTGTGATAAATAACAAAGTCTTTTCAACCAGAGAGAATAAGATTGGCTCTACAGAATTCATGATTGTCTCAATAAGATCTAAAGCCAGGAATAATAACCTTTGAACTACAATTGGTTAAACATGTTAACCAGTTAATTGTAACATCACTTTGTGTGATAAAAAATAACAATTTTAGACAAAACTAAATCTGAATTTCTTCATATGAATTTGAAATCATAGTTTTGACATTGACAGAGCATATCAGTTTTGCCTGGAGATTGGGTGTAAGCAGGAGGAAGGCATTGCAAAGAGACATAAGGAAACTTTTGAGAATAATGAATATGCTCATTATTTTAATGGTAGTATGTTTACTCAAGCTTTGTAAATGGATTACTTTAAATATGTGCTTCAAGTAGCATAGTCTCATTAAACAAAGAAGTGAAAACAAACAGAAAAGAACCAGTGTCCAGGAGAGAGATGAAGTAAAACCCTCCACCTCTTTAGGAAGGTGGGATGCGGGAGTGGGGCGTATTTTCACAACACTTGAGGATATTCCAGAACCAGAAGTAAAATACACACAATGAGGGTTCATTTTTCATTAAAGCAGACCTCTCATGAGTGACAGTCACATTTTGCTCAAAACTCCCCCTATGATTCAATGTTTCAAGTTTTTTTGCAAATACTAAAACACACTTTGATAAATGAGATAATTTGCTTAAAATTTTTGATAGGACATAAGAAATGAGACTGGATTTGAGTAAAAAATCTATAGAAAAGCTAATTTTTAGTATGAAGAAATATTACTTTTTAACCATACAGTTAAAAAATACAATTGAAAATAAGCTGTCCCCAGTTCTGTGGTTGCATCTGGATGCTGTAAAAATAACTCAGTGCTCTACAGCACAAACACCATTGCCCTAGTCTCCACTAGCTTGGAGGATAAAAGCTACATGAAACCTACATTTTGAATCCAAAGAGAGGTCTAAAAGCATTTGAATGCAATGTCACACAATTTTCATGGTATCTTTAAATTTAACTGATACCAGTGAAAGGCGACCTCTGACTGTAAAAGGCCAGCTTCTTTTCACAGCTGCCTTTATTCTCATGAAGCAGCTTTCTCAAATTTTTGCTCCAGCAATCCTTTTTTTTTTTCCACTTCACTTTAATTTGCCTTTTTTTTTCAGTGAGGAAAACCGCCTTTCTCTGTGATAAATAACAAAGTCTTTTCAACCAGAGAGAATAAGATTGGCTCTACAGAATTCATGATTGTCTCAATAAGATCTAAAGCCAGGAATAATAACCTTTGAACTACAATTGGTTAAACATGTTAACCAGTTAATTGTAACATCACTATAGAGTAATATAAGATATGTGTATCAAGCACAGGGAAACAGGCTCTAATTGCTGACAATTTGTAGGGAACAACTTTTATATCTCTAAATAATTGATATGGGAGAGTTCAGAATTGCTAAAAATATTCATTAAAATATATTTTGTGATCCTTTGAGAGGTAGTAATTATTGTTTGGCAAACAGAAAATTGTTCAAGCTTGTACTTAATTGGTGCTCTGCTGGAATTTCTTCAGTAGTTTTCAAGAAGTGTGAATTTATGTTATAGAAGAAAAAGAAAACAAAAAGCCAAGCCTTCCAATCTTCATACTATGGAATAAACCTTGAAATTTTTCTTTTGTATCTAACCCTGTACGGCAATTATTTTCTGATGCTTACTTCCTTCCATATTACAAGCTGTACTAGATGAAAGTACAAAATATAAGTAGTTTTTTAATGCTCTAAACAAAATAATTTACAATGTAAAAAATTATATCAGTAATTACAGTAAGTAAGGTTTTACATGTGTCTCATTACATGAAACGTACCCTGGGTAATTTACTTCACTATACTACACAGTACCTGTATAATATTAGACATTCAAGATGCTAAGCTGTACTATCGTAAACTTTGTGTTATCTAAATTAGCCTCTCCTTTGTCTCTGTCAATATGCCCTTGACCCTCATGTCTGTATCTCTTTATCCAACATTCTTTCAATTAAATATTTATAAAATAACTTTTTTTATATAATTTTATTTTATTATTTTTGGGGGCGGGCGGGGTGGGGTGGGGAGGGAAGAGGGCGGGCAGGCCACTTCTATTGGTCTTTCATTTATTCAGTTTCATCCATCTTTGTTCTCTGGCTCGTGTGGACCTCCCATCGCGGCGGCCTCTGTTGTTGCAGAGCACCGGCTCCAGGCGCATGCGCTCCAGAGCTCCGGCTTGGTAATTGGACACATCGGTCCAGCGGCTCCGGGGTAAGTGGGATCTTCCCAGGCCAGGGATCGAACTGGCACCCCTTGCACTTCAAGGCTGTGTCCTTACCCACTGGACCACCAGGGAAGTCTTATAAAATAACTTCTTTCTGAAAACCTCTAGCTACATGACTAATAGGTATATTAGTGTTTTTGTATTGCTACTCTGGTTTAAAAAAAAAAAAGAATTACAACAAATATACTTGGTTTCAACCACATAATAATATTTCTGTAATTAGAATTCTATCACAGGCTTCTCCAGGGCTAAAATCAAGATGTCAGTAGGGCTGAGTTCTTTTCTGGAGCCTTTATAGTAAAATCCATTTCATGGCCTTTTCCAGCTTCCAAAAGCCACCTGCATTCTTTAGATTATACCCCATGTAACCATATTCAAAGTCAGTGTCTTTGGGATTAGGCCTCACTCTGCCATCTTTCTAGTTCTTTTCCTGTGTTTCTCTCTTCCACTATTTAAAAAACATTGTAATCACATTGGATCCACTTAGATAATATAGTCTAATTTCTCTAGTTTTAATGTCAGCTAATTTGAAAACTTAATTTACAATGTAAAAAATTATATCAGTAATTACAGTAAGTAAGGTTTTACATGTGTCTCATTACATGAAACGTACCCTGGGTAATTTACTTCACTATACTACACAGTACCTGTATAATATTAGACATTCAAGATGCTAAGCTGTACTATCGTAAACTTTGTGTTATCTAAATTAGCCTCTCCTTTGTCTCTGTCAATATGCCCTTGACCCTCATGTCTGTATCTCTTTATCCAACATTCTTTCAATTAAATATTTATAAAATAACTTCTTTTTTTTATATAATTTTATTTTATTATTTTTGGGGGCGGGCGGGGTGGAGAGGGAGGGGGATGGGCAGGCCACTTCTATTGGTCTTTCATTTATTCAGTTTCATCCATCTTTGTTCTCTGGCTCGTGTGGACCTCCCATCGCGGCGGCCTCTGTTGTTGCAGAGCACCGGCTCCAGGCGCATGCGCTCCAGAGCTTCGGCTTGGTAATTGGACACATCGGTCCAGCGGCTCCGGGGTAAGTGGGATCTTCCCAGGCCAGGGATCGAACTGGCACCCCTTGCACTTCAAGGCTGTGTCCTTACCCACTGGACCACCAGGGAAGTCTTATAAAATAACTTCTTTCTGAAAACCTCTAGCTACATGACTAATAGGTATATTAGTGTTTTTGTATTGCTACTGTGGTTAAAAAAAAAAAAAAAAAAAGAATTACAACAAATATACTTGGTTTCAACCACATAATAATATTTCTGTAATTAGAATTCTATCACAGGCTTCTCCAGGGCTAAAATCAAGATGTCAGTAGGGCTGAGTTCTTTTCTGGAGCCTTTATAGTAAAATCCATTTCATGGCCTTTTCCAGCTTCCAAAAGCCACCTGCATTCTTTAGATTATACCCCATGTAACCATATTCAAAGTCAGTGTCTTTGGGATTAGGCCTCACTCTGCCATCTTTCTAGTTCTTTTCCTGTGTTTCTCTCTTCCACTATTTAAAAAACATTGTAATCACATTGGATCCACTTAGATAATATAGTCTAATTTCTCTAGTTTTAATGTCAGCTAATTTGAAAACTTACTTTCCTGCTAATATATATAGTAACATACTCATAGGTTCCAGAAATCTGGATGTAAACATCTTTGGAGAAGTCATTAATCTGCTACCACAATTAACCACCTTAATATATACAAAATTCTCTCCATCTCTCCTAATAGGTCAGTTCTTCTCCCCTGTTTTTCTCCATCTGAGTACTTACTACCTTAAGGCCAATACCTAAGAATAAATCACCCTTGTTTCCTCTCAATCTACAGGACTGGAGGCTCTAACACCAGCATAAATCCCAATATCTCCATTTCCACTGTGACTACACAAGTCCATGACTGGTTATCTTCACTGGGCAACCATTGTAGCCTCCAACCAGGCTGTAGTTTTCCACGAAGCATCCAGGCTAATGTTTTAACCATAATTTTATTTCCGTTATCTATCTGCTTTAAATCTTTAAAAAGTTTCTACTGCATTCAAAGTCCGTATTTTGCATACCCTTAGCCCCCACTGGTTTGGGCTGTGCCTACCTCCTCCTTTATTGCTATTTTCTAAACACAATTTTGCTTTCTCTCTGCTCCTCATTTATTGTAAATTTGACAATGCAATTCTGAAACTAACTTCCTGGAATTAGAGTAGACTTCACAGATTGAGCTCTGAGTCTCCACAGTACTCTCCTCCTCTTCAGACACCCGCTGAAAGCTCTGAGGTTCACTAGCCACCTACACAACTAATGTACTACAAATACAGTGTTTCTCACTGTCCTCTCAGATTTGGTAATTTTCTAGAATGACTCATGAAACTCAAGAAAGCACTATAAGTATGAATGTGATTTTGTTATAAAGGATACAAATCAAGACCGACCAAACGAAGAGATTTCTAGAATGCGGATGGGAGGGTTCCATCCTTGAGGCTTCCTTGTCCTCAGGATATATCAATTTCCTGGCACATCAACATGCTACCACCAGCAAGCACACTGTGTGGTTCAGTTTTTACGAAACTTTCATTACGTAGGCATGACTGATGGACTCAGTGACAAGTGATTAAGCTCTGTCTCCTCCTGACCTCCCAGAAAATCTGATATTATCTGGATAAAGTCTCATGCTTCATATCTCAGGATTTCCAGGACCTGGGGAAAATCTACAAATAATTAATCTTACTGTTGGCTTCTTTTGTTTTCTTTTCCATACCTACCTCCTTCTACTCTGTATCCAATTTTTATATTGCCTGCTTCAAAAAGAGACTTGAGTAAACTTGATTACAACACACATGTAAAATAAGTCTGTTTAAATGGAAAATAAGTTAGATTATGTGTGAAAAAGAAGCAAGAACAACAATGATCTATTGTTTCCTCTCAATCTACAGGACTGGAGGCTCTAACACCAGCATAAATCCCAATATCTCCATTTCCACTGTGACTACACAAGTCCATGACTGGTTATCTTCACTGGGCAACCATTGTAGCCTCCAACCAGGCTGTAGTTTTCCACGAAGCATCCAGGCTAATGTTTTAACCATAATTTTATTTCCGTTATCTATCTGCTTTAAATCTTTAAAAAGTTTCTACTGCATTCAAAGTCCGTATTTTGCATACCCTTAGCCCCCACTGGTTTGGGCTGTGCCTACCTCCTCCTTTATTGCTATTTTCTAAACACAATTTTGCTTTCTCTCTGCTCCTCATTTATTGTAAATTTGACAATGCAATTCTGAAACTAACTTCCTGGAATTAGAGTAGACTTCACAGATTGAGCTCTGAGTCTCCACAGTACTCTCCTCCTCTTCAGACACCCGCTGAAAGCTCTGAGGTTCACTAGCCACCTACACAACTAATGTACTACAAATACAGTGTTTCTCACTGTCCTCTCAGATTTGGTAATTTTCTAGAATGACTCATGAAACTCAAGAAAGCACTATAAGTATGAATGTGATTTTGTTATAAAGGATACAAATCAAGACCGACCAAACGAAGAGATTTCTAGAATGCGGATGGGAGGGTTCCATCCTTGAGGCTTCCTTGTCCTCAGGATATATCAATTTCCTGGCACATCAACATGCTACCACCAGCAAGCACACTGTGTGGTTCAGTTTTTACGAAACTTTCATTACGTAGGCATGACTGATGGACTCAGTGACAAGTGATTAAGCTCTGTCTCCTCCTGACCTCCCAGAAAATCTGATATTATCTGGATAAAGTCTCATGCTTCATATCTCAGGATTTCCAGGACCTGGGGAAAATCTACAAATAATTAATCTTACTGTTGGCTTCTTTTGTTTTCTTTTCCATACCTACCTCCTTCTACTCTGTATCCAATTTTTATATTGCCTGCTTCAAAAAGAGACTTGAGTAAACTTGATTACAACACACATGTAAAATAAGTCTGTTTAAATGGAAAATAAGTTAGATTATGTGTGAAAAAGAAGCAAGAACAACAATGATCTAATTATCATTATAGTGTGACTATATTAACATTACTATGTGCATTCCTTGGCAAGCACAATAAAACAAATACACAAATACATAGAGTACTACATGAGTATTCATTCTTTTATTAAGGGGTACCTGATAGTTCCTCAACAGATTCAAAATATTTAGTTAGTTGAATTACCCTAATTGAGAAATTAGAAGAGTGAGGTTTTCATACACCCACCCTAGTGTATCACCAGTATGGCTTCTCACAAGAAGCCTAATTCACCAGCACTTCTGGTCTGCAGTGTGGGTGGATGAAAGGTGCAGTTGTGCTCTGCAATGCAGTGAAAAGCTAAGCAAGGAGTGGGCATGAAGTGGACAGTACCTGTTACAGTCCAAGCACTTGCTAATCATGACACAGCTTATTATGTACTTAATAATAGGTAATGTTCCCACTCGACATATAAGAGGACTAGTACCCTTAGTGATTTTAAATAATCTTTTCCTGGCAACAAAGCTAGCAATTGACAAAACAAATTATTTGGAGTACAAGTCTCTGATTTCACAGACTTTTCTTTATACCACTATAAGCAGGATCCTGCCCCTAGAACAATAGGTCCTTAGGTCTTTTGCAGTTGTTTGCAGTTTCCACTTGTGCATTTATTGTTAGGTGAATTTAATTTAGTAAAAGATATTTGATGTGTGTGGCAATAACTCAAGGCATAAATTTGGGGTCTTGTTTATGTCTTAAATTTCTTAGCTGGAAAATTTCATCTACTTCTAAACCTCTGCAACATGCACTCAATTCTGCTGTACAACTTATTTGGATACTTTGTTTCAATGTGATTGATATATTAAGTAATTTGAACATAACACAACTTTGCATTTTCTTATTTGCAAATTCATCTGAGGCAGACTTTTTCTGGATGCAGTTTTGTATATTCAGAACCAAGCCAGGTAGGACTACACAAAGTGTGCATATGTACACATATACATGCATATCACACTTGAAACACCTACCTACTGGCCATGCGTGAGTCATACTCATCCATATCTGGTATCACAACGTCCCCTCCAATTACAGATAACTGTTCTTAGGATATGTCTCAACAATTCCAAAGCTACAGCTTGCAGTATTCACCATGCCCACTTCTACAAGCAACTTCAAGTCTTTGGCAAAATCAAATATCATGTTTATTGTAGCACTTATGTACTTTTTAACAATTCGACATATGTATATCTGTGCCACCATTTTTATTGATTTCCTACCTTTTTTGATAAATTGGACTATGATGAAGTTTTTATGTATTTTGCCCCCAGTTTCCCAAACACTCTGTGATGCTTGTGTGTATGTTTACAATGTGGTTATTTGTAAGAATGCATATGTCATTTTAAAGCAGAACTGACTATATTTCTAAACACATTTTCTATAGTCAGCACCTCATCTTGAAAGTGTTCAACCTTAATTTGGGACTTAAACCCAGGGCCCAGACTTAATCAAACCTGTTTCGGACTTGAACCCACGTGGCCGGGACTCGAACCCAGCCAACACCCTGTTTGGGACTTGAACCCACGTGACCAGGACTCGAACCAGCCTAAACCCTGTTAATTAAAGTCACTCACCCAATGTCTGGACACACTGATGTTCATGTTCTTCATGTCTCTTTGCAGAGAAGAATTCAGCCAGAGACAAAATGATAGTTAAGAAATGGATTTATTCAGATTCAGAGAAAGCACACTCCACAGACAGAGTGTGGGCCATGGCAGACAAATCCAGTGACCCCGAAAATATGTCATTCTTAGCTTTTATAGGCTGGATAATTCCATATGCTAATGAGTGGGAGGATTATTCCAGTTCTTTTAGGGAAGTGGAACTATCATGGTGCCTCTGGGTGTGTCATTTAGCTCTTGGACCTTTATCTAATGGGTTTATGTCTTTTTGGAAAAACCCCCAACATGCACTCAATTCTGCTGTACAACTTATTTGGATACTTTGTTTCAATGTGATTGATATATTAAGTAATTTGAACATAACACAACTTTGCATTTTCTTATTTGCAAATTCATCTGAGGCAGACTTTTCTGGATGCAGTTTTGTATATTCAGAACCAAGCCAGGTAGGACTACACAAAGTGTGCATATGTACACATATACATGCATATCACACTTGAAACACCTACCTACTGGCCATGCGTGAGTCATACTCATCCATATCTGGTATCACAACGTCCCCTCCAATTACAGATAACTGTTCTTAGGATATGTCTCAACAATTCCAAAGCTACAGCTTGCAGTATTCACCATGCCCACTTCTACAAGCAACTTCAAGTCTTTGGCAAAATCAAATATCATGTTTATTGTAGCACTTATGTACTTTTTAACAATTCGACATATGTATATCTGTGCCACCATTTTTATTGATTTCCTACCTTTTTTGATAAATTGGACTATGATGAAGTTTTTATGTATTTTGCCCCCAGTTTCCCAAACACTCTGTGATGCTTGTGTGTATGTTTACAATGTGGTTATTTGTAAGAATGCATATGTCATTTTAAAGCAGAACTGACTATATTTCTAAACACATTTTCTATAGTCAGCACCTCATCTTGAAAGTGTTCAACCTTAATTTGGGACTTAAACCCAGGGCCCAGACTTAATCAAACCTGTTTCGGACTTGAACCCACGTGGCCGGGACTCGAACCCAGCCAACACCCTGTTTGGGACTTGAACCCACGTGACCAGGACTCGAACCAGCCTAAACCCTGTTAATTAAAGTCACTCACCCAATGTCTGGACACACTGATGTTCATGTTCTTCATGTCTCTTTGCAGAGAAGAATTCAGCCAGAGACAAAATGATAGTTAAGAAATGGATTTATTCAGATTCAGAGAAAGCACACTCCACAGACAGAGTGTGGGCCATGGCAGAGCAAATCCAGTGACCCCGAAAATATGTCATTCTTAGCTTTTATAGGCTGGATAATTCCATATGCTAATGAGTGGGAGGATTATTCCAGTTCTTTTAGGGAAGGGGTGGAACTATCATGGTGCCTCTGGGTGTGTCATTTAGCTCTTGGACCCATTTGATTCTAATGGGTTTATGCTGTGTCCTTGGGTTGTCATTCTTTCAAAAAATTGTGCCCTGCCCCTTTCCTGCCTAACCCTTACAATATGACTTACTTTTTGTATTTTAGCTGATGGCATAAAGAGTTATACTTGAGATATAGGTTATGGCATATCAAGGCCATTAGAGAGACAGTTCTAAAATTTGACCCCAAATTTTTACCATTGATACCCTTCCATTAGTACAGTATTACCTGTTTTCTATATTAAAGACCTCCTAATTGTTCTGATTGACCTATCAATAAACTTCAATATCCCACCTAAGTGTCTAAGGCATACATGTGTGCAAAGTTGCTTCAGTTGTGTCTGACTCTTTGCAACCCTATGGACCACAGCTTGCCCATCTCCTCTATCAATTGGATTCTTCAGGCAAGAACATTGTAGTGGGTTGTCATGCCCTCCTCCAAAGGATTTCCCTAACCTGAATTGAACCCCTGTCTCTTACTTCTGCGTTGGCAGGTAAATTCTTTACCACTAGCACCAACTGGGAAGCCCCAGTGTTTTATAGTCATCTCCAAATATTTCGAATGTTACAACTATTTTCATGTATGAAATACACAGCCCATTCATGCAATGCTATTTGAACAGTGGGGCTTCCCAGGTAGCTCAGTGGTAAAGAATCTGCCTGCCAATGAAGGAGATGTTGGATTGGGAAGACTCTTTGGAGAAGGAAATGGCAACCCACTCCAGTATTTTGCCTGGGAAATCCCATGGAGAGAGGACCATGGTGGGGAGTCTATAGGGCCACAAAAAGGTAGGACATGATTTAGCAACTAAATAACAGTTTGTGTAATTCTGTGAAACCATTACTATATTGTAAAACAAAATTTAATATAACTTAAAGAAGTGGGTGAGATAATGATAACCTTAATTGAATTTCATTTCACACAATGTCAAAATCCACTATAAATTTATATGCTTCATTTTGTCCGAAAGTTTCAGTGAAATTCAGTATGGTACAGTGATTCTAATCTCTAAGTTCTAAATTCATTTTATTCCATTGCTCATTAATCATTAGACTTTAATAACTGCTTTAGATGAGAAAGATTTCAATATATATTGATCTAAGTTGAGCAAGTGCTACGTTGACTCCATTGTACTGATTCAAAATAGTTCCTTTAAATTCTGTTCACCAACTTTGCAATGTTTTATGAAGAAACTTTTGAAATTAAGCTCATAAATTATTATATCCCTTGATATTAATCAGTTGTTCTTTAAAGAATTAATCAAAATATGTCACATTTTAATAATTTGAGTCAATGTGCTTAAACCCCGTAGAATTTTTTCATACAAAAAACTGAACATAGAACATCCCTTTATCAATTTTTCTGTAGTTTTCCACTATAAGGTTTTCTCTGGGTGACACATGCATATTTCTGGTATCAAAATCATTGTGATTGACAGAGAAATGTAAATAGAAAATGATATGTTTCTTTAGGTAAAATAAGGGAATTTTGGCAAGCTTGCCTTTTCGCCCTCCTCCAAAGGATTTCCCTAACCTGAATTGAACCCCTGTCTCTTACTTCTGCGTTGGCAGGTAAATTCTTTACCACTAGCACCAACTGGGAAGCCCCAGTGTTTTATAGTCATCTCCAAATATTTCGAATGTTACAACTATTTTCATGTATGAAATACACAGCCCATTCATGCAATGCTATTTGAACAGTGGGGCTTCCCAGGTAGCTCAGTGGTAAAGAATCTGCCTGCCAATGAAGGAGATGTTGGATTGGGAAGACTCTTTGGAGAAGGAAATGGCAACCCACTCCAGTATTTTGCCTGGGAAATCCCATGGAGAGAGGACCATGGTGGGGAGTCTATAGGGCCACAAAAAGGTAGGACATGATTTAGCAACTAAATAACAGTTTGTGTAATTCTGTGAAACCATTACTATATTGTAAAACAAAATTTAATATAACTTAAAGAAGTGGGTGAGATAATGATAACCTTAATTGAATTTCATTTCACACAATGTCAAAATCCACTATAAATTTATATGCTTCATTTTGTCCGAAAGTTTCAGTGAAATTCAGTATGGTACAGTGATTCTAATCTCTAAGTTCTAAATTCATTTTATTCCATTGCTCATTAATCATTAGACTTTAATAACTGCTTTAGATGAGAAAGATTTCAATATATATTGATCTAAGTTGAGCAAGTGCTACGTTGACTCCATTGTACTGATTCAAAATAGTTCCTTTAAATTCTGTTCACCAACTTTGCAATGTTTTATGAAGAAACTTTTGAAATTAAGCTCATAAATTATTATATCCCTTGATATTAATCAGTTGTTCTTTAAAGAATTAATCAAAATATGTCACATTTTAATAATTTGAGTCAATGTGCTTAAACCCCGTAGAATTTTTTCATACAAAAAACTGAACATAGAACATCCCTTTATCAATTTTTCTGTAGTTTTCCACTATAAGGTTTTCTCTGGGTGACACATGCATATTTCTGGTATCAAAATCATTGTGATTGACAGAGAAATGTAAATAGAAAATGATATGTTTCTTTAGGTAAAATTACATGCTAAGGGAATTCCCTGGTGGTCCAGTGGTTAAGAATCTGTCTACCAATGCAGGGGACACAGGTTCAATCCCTGGTCAGGGAACTGAGATCCCACATACCATAAGGTGATGAAGCTCACATGCCTCAACTAAGACCCAATGCAGCCAAATAAATGAATTAAAAAAAAAAAAAGACTACATGCTAATGGTCACCAGATCAGAGCACCCACAGCCCGAAGAACAAACATCCCTGTCCCCACAAATGACCTCAATGACACAAGTCTTTTTGAGTCATTCTGCCAGAGGATAACCTATTTGATTTTTCTTGAAATTTAATTTCAATGCTTTTTTCCCCCTTCTTTCTCTCTCTCCCACTGTTCTAGAGACTGTGGCCTCATCTCTTGTGTATGTGTCAGGAGTAAATCACTGTAAACAAAATCAAAATATCCCTTCAGGTTTCTTGCATATTTATGTAAAACTGGGTGAATTAAGGCTAATTTCCTGGTAGCCCTAAGCCCTTGAAGACTTCACATTTACTATTGTCTCTTTCAACTCATGGAAGCTGTTCCAATCATCTTCTTTGTAAGTGCTCTACAAAATTCTCCAGAAAAGCAGTTATTTTCATCTTAATATGTGTACATTTTTTCTTTCAAAATTATTTGCTTGGTAAAACATAATATGTTTGACTTTCCCATTCATCCCAGAAAAGCCAGTCATTCTGTCTTTGTATACAGCCCTTGTATTTCAGCCTGTAAGATTCATAATTAATTATATCCATTGTACTGATTCAAAATAGTTCCTTTAAATTCTGTTCACCAACTTTGCAATGTTTTATGAAGAAACTTTTGAAATTAAGCTCATAAATTATTATATCCCTTGATATTAATCAGTTGTTCTTTAAAGAATTAATCAAAATATGTCACATTTTAATAATTTGAGTCAATGTGCTTAAACCCCGTAGAATTTTTTCATACAAAAAACTGAACATAGAACATCCCTTTATCAATTTTTCTGTAGTTTTCCACTATAAGGTTTTCTCTGGGTGACACATGCATATTTCTGGTATCAAAATCATTGTGATTGACAGAGAAATGTAAATAGAAAATGATATGTTTCTTTAGGTAAAATTACATGCTAAGGGAATTCCCTGGTGGTCCAGTGGTTAAGAATCTGTCTACCAATGCAGGGGACACAGGTTCAATCCCTGGTCAGGGAACTGAGATCCCACATACCATAAGGTGATGAAGCTCACATGCCTCAACTAAGACCCAATGCAGCCAAATAAATGAATTAAAAAAAAAAAAAGACTACATGCTAATGGTCACCAGATCAGAGCACCCACAGCCCGAAGAACAAACATCCCTGTCCCCACAAATGACCTCAATGACACAAGTCTTTTTGAGTCATTCTGCCAGAGGATAACCTATTTGATTTTTCTTGAAATTTAATTTCAATGCTTTTTTCCCCCTTCTTTCTCTCTCTCCCACTGTTCTAGAGACTGTGGCCTCATCTCTTGTGTATGTGTCAGGAGTAAATCACTGTAAACAAAATCAAAATATCCCTTCAGGTTTCTTGCATATTTATGTAAAACTGGGTGAATTAAGGCTAATTTCCTGGTAGCCCTAAGCCCTTGAAGACTTCACATTTACTATTGTCTCTTTCAACTCATGGAAGCTGTTCCAATCATCTTCTTTGTAAGTGCTCTACAAAATTCTCCAGAAAAGCAGTTATTTTCATCTTAATATGTGTACATTTTTTCTTTCAAAATTATTTGCTTGGTAAAACATAATATGTTTTTGACTTTCCCATTCATCCCAGAAAAGCCAGTCAATTTGGAGCAGTGTGCCTGTTTGTAAAATACAGCCCTTGTATTTCAGCCTGACCAGTCTTTTGATTGCCCTGTGATGATGTCCTTTAGCACTTTGTGCACTTTGCTGCATTAACTAGGTTATGAATAATTCATTGGAAAATTTTCAGTTAATGCTCTAGTGCACACTCTGTGTCCATTTTCCACAACCTTTTGCCAAGTTAAAGTGACCATTTCATCAGTGGTTATGCACGGGTAGTTTTTAATCCAAACACTGACTTTGGTTAAAGAAATCTCAACAATATTCTTTTTTAGTACATCTTTCCTTTAATATGTCATTAAATGGACAATTTGTAGAATTTTTATTGTTGAGACTGAATCTAGAAAACACCATAAACTTAGATATTCTGGGAGTTTTGTGATGTTCTGCCACCAAGTAGCAAATATTTCATCCTATAACTCTATTACTGTAACTTAGTACTCTTAACACTTTTCATCTTCTCTGCAGTGTTTTACATGCATCTTCCCATATGCTTTGCTGGCAAAGAAACACACTTTAGTTTGTTGCTGTTGTTTTTAAATTTAGTCTATTTACTATATTGAGAAGAGTATCTTCATAGTAGTAGATATTTTACTTTCTTCCCTATTAAGCTAAAAATCTTTAAAAAAAGATATTCAGGCTTTCATTTAGTAAAGTTTTCTAAGGTTTTTAATTGGACATGGCATAGATTCAAAGTGCAAGAGAAGCTGCTTAATGTTTCTCTTCATTTTCAATGTTCCAAGTGCTTGGTTTAAAATTTCTTAGCAATCATAATCGATTGACACAATCATTAGCTGCTATTCCAAGTTACAGAACTATTATTATTCTACTGTTGTTATATTTCTTTTTGGAGAGTCATTGGCCTAACAAGAAGCCTACATTAAGTCATTCACAGTATTGCTCACAAAGAGAGGAGTGGAGTCTCTGGCCAATGGACTTAAAGCCATAATTCATCTTCCTGGTATTTGCTATGTTGAGGACCAATGCATTACTTCTAGCCAGTAGAATGTAGCCAAGGTGATGTAATGGGTGCAGTTACAAGTATGTGACTACGTAAGAGTAAAGATCTTTTGGAGCAGTGTCTTTTAAATACAGCCCTTGTATTTCAGCCTGACCAGTCTTTTGATTGCCCTGTGATGATGTCCTTTAGCACTTTGTGCACTTTGCTGCATTAACTAGGTTATGAATAATTCATTGGAAAATTTTCAGTTAATGCTCTAGTGCACACTCTGTGTCCATTTTCCACAACCTTTTGCCAAGTTAAAGTGACCATTTCATCAGTGGTTATGCACGGGTAGTTTTTAATCCAAACACTGACTTTGGTTAAAGAAATCTCAACAATATTCTTTTTTAGTACATCTTTCCTTTAATATGTCATTAAATGGACAATTTGTAGAATTTTTATTGTTGAGACTGAATCTAGAAAACACCATAAACTTAGATATTCTGGGAGTTTTGTGATGTTCTGCCACCAAGTAGCAAATATTTCATCCTATAACTCTATTACTGTAACTTAGTACTCTTAACACTTTTCATCTTCTCTGCAGTGTTTTACATGCATCTTCCCATATGCTTTGCTGGCAAAGAAACACACTTTAGTTTGTTGCTGTTGTTTTTAAATTTAGTCTATTTACTATATTGAGAAGAGTATCTTCATAGTAGTAGATATTTTACTTTCTTCCCTATTAAGCTAAAAATCTTTAAAAAAAGATATTCAGGCTTTCATTTAGTAAAGTTTTCTAAGGTTTTTAATTGGACATGGCATAGATTCAAAGTGCAAGAGAAGCTGCTTAATGTTTCTCTTCATTTTCAATGTTCCAAGTGCTTGGTTTAAAATTTCTTAGCAATCATAATCGATTGACACAATCATTAGCTGCTATTCCAAGTTACAGAACTATTATTATTCTACTGTTGTTATATTTCTTTTTGGAGAGTCATTGGCCTAACAAGAAGCCTACATTAAGTCATTCACAGTATTGCTCACAAAGAGAGGAGTGGAGTCTCTGGCCAATGGACTTAAAGCCATAATTCATCTTCCTGGTATTTGCTATGTTGAGGACCAATGCATTACTTCTAGCCAGTAGAATGTAGCCAAGGTGATGTAATGGGTGCAGTTACAAGTATGTGACTACGTAAGAGTAACGTCATCTTGCTAGTCTCCATGCTGTGGAGTTTAATCAGAGAACTAGTGAAAAACAGTTGAGTTCACTTTCTCTCACTGACTGTGACAAAGCTGTCATCATGAAACTTACAACCACAAGGAACCACAGGGAACTGATAACACCATACCACATGAGCCAAAGAAGAATATTCTGTCCTCCTCCAATTTCCAGATGGACTCTATCCCAACCGTTATTTTGATAACAGCTTGGTAATAATGATAGACATTATACACAGCTAAGCTCTGTCCATTATCTGAAACTCAGATAATAAATTTGTATTTTAAGTCAATAAGTTTGTGTTTGAAATGTGCAGAAATAGATAATTAACATAGCACCTCTGCACTTCCCCACCTGTGGTTTTCTCTTTTCAGAGACAGCAGCTTCTAGGGTGGTTGGGAAAATGTAGATACACAAGTCACAGAAGCCATGATAATATTCATTTCAAACCCAAACACACTTATTTCTTTGATCCTTCTGTTTAGTCCACAGGGTTCCTATCCAGGGTAACTCACTAAGAATCATCTGAAAGGCCCAGTCTCTACAATAGCATGTTTTCATTTTTAATAAATTATTCCTTTATTTGAGTATGGGAAGTGGTTTGTTATACTATCTGCATTTTGCCTTCTTTGTGATGTCTGCTGTTGTCTTGTTTTCTTTATAGTGTGTACAAAATATAGTATTCTTTCAGATTACAATATTGCAAATGACGGGGAAAGAACTTAAAGGACTAAAGAATTTCCACCATAATTTCTCAACTCTTTCTCACTAGTTCTCTGATTAAATTCCAAGTATCAAACAAACCATGCCGACAGAGTTACTGTGCTTATATTCTGTCCTGATATTGTGTTCATATTCACACTACTTCAGTTGTGTCAGACTCTTTGTAACTCTATGGACTGTAGCCCAAAAGGTGCCTCTGTCTGAGGGATTCTCCAGGCAAGAATACTGGAATGGGTTGTCATACCCTCCTCCAGGGGAGCTTTCCAACCCAGGGATCCAACCTTTGTCTCTTACGTCTCCTGCATTGGTCAAGTGGGTTTTCCATCACTAGCACTATCTGGGAAGCTCTGTCCTGATATTAACTCAACAAAAACATCTCCATATCATAAAAGAATTTGAACTGATGGGCAAAGTGCCCAAAAAACCAAATCACTGACAAGTGGAAGAGAAATGGGAAAAAAAAGTCAATATGGTAACAGTGGTTTTAGGTAAAGCAGTAGTTAATTTTTCAAATTTTATAAAAACCTAAATAGGTGAATATTAAGAATATCTTGGATAGGACTATGCAAATGAGATTATTTGCTTTAGCATCCATTAACTTTATAGGGTATTTCTTCATGCATGCCTCTCCACTATTAAAACCACTGCTAAATTCTGTAGTACTACCAGAGTTATTTAATAAAAAAAAATTAAACAGGGCTTCCATGGTGGACCAGTGGGTAAAGAGTCCGCCTTGCAGCTGAAGGAACACTGGTTGAATCCCTGGCCCAGGAAGATCCCACATACCACCGAACAGCTGGACTGGTGTGTCCAATTAGGAGCCAGCACTCTGGAGTGCATGTTCCCAGAGCCAGTGCTGTGCAAGGAGAGACCACTGCAATGGGAGGCCCACACAGGCCAAAGAATCAAGATGGATGAAAATAAATAAATAACCAATAAAAGAGGCCAAAATTAAAAAAAAAACAATAAAAAGTTTTCTTCAATTCATAATGTATGTTATAAACTTTTAAATAACCAGACCATATAGTCTAAGTTAGTTAAGAAAATGTATAAGACCTTTTAACAATCTTATCTCAAATTTTATATTTGATCTTCACAGGTCTAGAGTAGTTTAGAGTAGAGATGCATGTTGGCAGTACCCATCTAAGTGATCTCCAGGGCACAGGTAGTCTTGATCAAAGCTTCAGTGTGTTCCAAGTTAACTGCCCAGGCTATTCCCAATGCAGACATTAGGCACTGTGACTGTAATTTATAAAATACTTAAATGATGAAATTCTTGTTTTGAGATCATATTGATTGTCTCCTAAAAATCATAATCTCCTTCAAAATGTAGATGGACACCTGGCCTTTAAGAATGTAGCTCTTATTTTCTAGTACCTTAGCCAGTAGTAATGATCATGTGACTAAGTTGCATTCCAACAGAATGTGAACGTACATGCAACTTTCAGAAAAAAAGTCATTAAAGGGAAGAAGCATGCCCATCATTTCTCTTTATTTTTCTTCTTAGTGGTTGTAATGTGGATATGAAAACAGGAGCTGAAACTACACTTCTCCACCAGCAACATACTGAGTAAGGGAGGCCTTACAACAGCCAGTTTGGAAAAGTCTGGCTGCTGTAACAGTTGGGCAGTGTTCCAGCCCTGGGACAGCTGCCTCAATTTAACAGAGAGAAATATAGATAGATAGATAGATAGATAGATAGAGAGAGAGAGAGAGAGAGAGATAGATGGAGAGAGAGATAGATAGATAGATATTTAATTTTGTTGTAACTAACACTGACTTGGACTTTCTGTTATTTTTGGTTGATGCAAGAAATTCTATTCAGCAACAAAATGTATTATTTTAATTTGGCTTCCAGCTAGACCTGAAAAAAAGGGAGAAGGCATTCTAATCTTTCTGATTCAAGTGATACAATCCACATGAATATTATGTTTAGTAGTATAAATTACCAGCATGTCTTAAGAAAACATTAATGAAAAACACATAAAGTATACTAACCAACATATGTAATGTCACCTGTTCAAAACTGGCTGGAAGATTAGGTTAATGTTCATCTCATAAGATATACTAAGTTTAATGACTCATAAATGGATTCACTCTGTGTGTCCTGAACTCATTGCTTTAAAGAGATTAAGTTGAGAGCTGATCAGAGTGAAAAATTTGATAATGTCATCTGGTGAAGACTTTTCAGTGACATCCAGCAATCCTTTCTCTGAACATGTACAAAACCTATGCAGTTTTTCAATTTGAAATACTCTCACTCCCTTGTAAAATTAAAGACTGATGAAAATGTAGGAGTGAAAATATATCCGTAAATTTGGAATCCTGATGTAATGATAATACCAAAATGGAAGAAAACTGTGGTACTTCTAGAAACAGGAGAGACTTCCAGGGACCATGACTGATATAACACGATGCTGTTTGCTTCAGAGAGTGGCCTCAGGCTTCCCTGGTGGTCCAGTGGATAAGGACACCACCTTGCAGTGCAAGGGGCGCCGGTTCGATCCCTGGTTTGGGAAGATCCCACGTGCCGCGGATCCATGGCTGGACCCATGTGTCCAATTACCAAGCCGGAGTTCTGGATCGCATGTGCCCAGAGCCGGTGCTCTGCGACAACAGAGGCCACTGCGATGGGAGGCCCACATGGGCCAAAGAACAAAGATGGATGAAAATAGATAAATGAAAAACCAATAGAAGTTACCTGGCCACCCCTCCCCCGCCCCACCCCCCCCCCCCACCAAAAAAAAAAAAAAAAAAGAAAAGAAAAAAAGAGAGAGTGACCTCACTGCAATGTGCTCTTTCTATCAGGACAATCCTGCACCATCATTTCAGCTGGGAAGGAAGTAATACAAATTTGATTTACCTTGGCTTGATTTTCTACCAACCTGTAGATTCAGGTAAGTGTCCCAAATTTTTATCTTGAAAAGATCAGGGAAAGATGTGCTAGAAATAATATTAAATACGGTTACTTGATCCATATTTGACATGTGGGGCAAATCTAGGTAAAAGGTGCGAAGTTATCATTCTAAGCTTTGTTTAGATCCATCTACCTCATTTTATTAGGATTATACTGGGAACCTGCATCATTGTGGACCAACATCTCTTTGTGCAAACATTGTGAAAAGGTGCATTCTGAAGTCAATGAGTGATAATAGCTCAAGTTCCACTACTGTTTCAAACCATTAGATATAGATTAAATATATTCCTAAGATATAGATAAGATAGATATAGATACAGATAAGATAGATTCCCAGCTATGGATAATATATTCCTTTGCATTTCTTTGATTTCTAAATATTTTAATCAATGCTCCATCTGTATTTTTTTTGAAACATTCATACAGGGATAACATAATTTAAAAAAATGTTATTTTAAGAGCATGTATAACCTTAATATAAAAATTACTTAGTTTTCATAATAAAAAATCATGATGGGCTAGTCTATGCTGTGGTAACAAATAACATCCAAATGTCAGTGGCTTCACAGAGAAAATATACACCTCATTCACTCAAAATTTGCTATGCAACTAGGCCACCATTCAAGTAGTTATTGTCTATGTGTAGACTCAGTGGTCTGAATAGCTTCCATCTATGGCACCATCTTATCACTTTTTTATATAATGACCCATGCAGAGACTCTGTAGTTGGCAGAATTGGGCCATTAGACATTAGATATGACTGAAAGGGCACACATTTCATTAGCCACTTGAGTTACAGCCTTTAGATGGCAGGGATGCAAAGACCTTGTGTTCTTGGAAGGAGGAAAACCAGAAATAAGAGTAAATTGTACTAGTGCCCACCACACATATTTTTAAGAGGCACACAAAGAAATTGCTTTGTCCAGATGATCAAACTATGGGGATAATATTTTCTGATATGAGTAGAGACATGTGAACGATATTATGGACAGACCTGCTGACATTATTGGATTTAAACAGTAAGTCTATAGATAGAATGAGTAGGTAACTCTATTGTGTTCTTTCCCCTTGGTTTATCTAAAAATATTCATTATTTGCATGTTTATATTAAAAATTCCTGGTTGTTGTAAAAAGTGTCAAAGATCTAAGGAGGTCAAGCAATAAAGAACATAAACAGATACTGGAAGGATAAATTCGACAAATAAATTTCCATAAAGGCCAGAAGTGGGTAGGAACAATCTCATAGCTGACAGGTACTTACTATGTGCCAAATGACTTAATCACTTTGCATGTGTGTTTACATTTTAGATCGTAACACTCTGATACATATATATTTACATATTTAAAGATGAGTAAGTGAGTAAAATAACCTGTCCAGGGTCATGTGCCTGGTCAGTGGTAGAAGCCATTAATCAGTCCCATGGCCTGCAAGTAGTTTTTTTTTTTTTCCATCTGCTACCTCCTTTGGGCTTCCCAGGTGTCTCTTGTTTCAAGAATCTTTTTGCAATGCAGGAAATGTAGGAGATGCAGTTTCAGTCCCTGAGCAAGGAAGATCCCATGGTAAAAAAAAATATAAAAATTACTTAGTTTTCATAATAAAAATCATGATGGGCTAGTCTATGCTGTGGTAACAAATAACATCCAAATGTCAGTGGCTTCACAGAGAAAATATACACCTCATTCACTCAAAATTTGCTATGCAACTAGGCCACCATTCAAGTAGTTATTGTCTATGTGTAGACTCAGTGGTCTGAATAGCTTCCATCTATGGCACCATCTTATCACTTTTTTATATAATGACCCATGCAGAGACTCTGTAGTTGGCAGAATTGGGCCATTAGACATTAGATATGACTGAAAGGGCACACATTTCATTAGCCACTTGAGTTACAGCCTTTAGATGGCAGGGATGCAAAGACCTTGTGTTCTTGGAAGGAGGAAAACCAGAAATAAGAGTAAATTGTACTAGTGCCCACCACACATATTTTTAAGAGGCACACAAAGAAATTGCTTTGTCCAGATGATCAAACTATGGGGATAATATTTTCTGATATGAGTAGAGACATGTGAACGATATTATGGACAGACCTGCTGACATTATTGGATTTAAACAGTAAGTCTATAGATAGAATGAGTAGGTAACTCTATTGTGTTCTTTCCCCTTGGTTTATCTAAAAATATTCATTATTTGCATGTTTATATTAAAAATTCCTGGTTGTTGTAAAAAGTGTCAAAGATCTAAGGAGGTCAAGCAATAAAGAACATAAACAGATACTGGAAGGATAAATTCGACAAATAAATTTCCATAAAGGCCAGAAGTGGGTAGGAACAATCTCATAGCTGACAGGTACTTACTATGTGCCAAATGACTTAATCACTTTGCATGTGTGTTTACATTTTAGATCGTAACACTCTGATACATATATATTTACATATTTAAAGATGAGTAAGTGAGTAAAATAACCTGTCCAGGGTCATGTGCCTGGTCAGTGGTAGAAGCCATTAATCAGTCCCATGGCCTGCAAGTAGTTTTTTTTTTTTTCCATCTGCTACCTCCTTTGGGCTTCCCAGGTGTCTCTTGTTTCAAGAATCTTTTTGCAATGCAGGAAATGTAGGAGATGCAGTTTCAGTCCCTGAGCAAGGAAGATCCCCTGGAGCAGGGCATAATAACCCACTCCAGTATTCTTGCCTGGAGAACTCCATGGATAGAGAAGACTGTCAGGCTACTGTCCATAGGGTTGAAGAGTCAGACATGACTGCAACAACTAAGAACCCACACCACCTCCCTTACAGAGCTTATAATCATGAGCCACAAATCTAGTTTTTATAGATGCTATCGCTGTTTTTATCTCTCTTCTCTATAATTTCAAGAGATAGAAATTTTCCTTTTTTCATAGAATAAACATATTTTTACTTAATAAAACATGTATCATTCACACACACTTAGCTGCATTTTAATATGATAGTACAAATAGATTAAGAAGATAAATGGAATATGATGGTAAAACAGTACTATAAGTTCATATAGATGCCATGAGTGGAAGACAAGAGGTGACCAAAACACATACTCAGCTTTGCTGCTGACACGATGTACTTTCCAAGTTCCTTTATTGACGCATCTTTATTAGTTTTGACTGTAAATAATAAGGCTGTCTTAGAGAAGAAATATAGAAAGCTGTAGTTGAGGTTAAAAAAAACATTGGGTTATTTACAGAGTGTCTGGCCAATGGTATTTTACTGCTATTCTTGGGTGAAAAATTATTTTGCTTTCTCTAGACAGACTCAAAATACAACAATATTTTCAGGAACTGAGTTTTGTTCTTTTGTGGTTCTTTGAAATATGAATAAACATTTGAAATTAAATATAGATGCTAATGTATATATTTCAATAAAATAGTATATACTTTAAGGGTATATCTTTTTTTTGGGGGTTCTTTGAAATATGAATAAACTATATATGAATTTATATATCTATTTTGCATGTGTGTTTACATTTTAGATCGTAACACTCTGATACATATATATTTACATATTTAAAGATGAGTAAGTGAGTAAAATAACCTGTCCAGGGTCATGTGCCTGGTCAGTGGTAGAAGCCATTAATCAGTCCCATGGCCTGCAAGTAGTTTTTTTTTTTTTCCATCTGCTACCTCCTTTGGGCTTCCCAGGTGTCTCTTGTTTCAAGAATCTTTTTGCAATGCAGGAAATGTAGGAGATGCAGTTTCAGTCCCTGAGCAAGGAAGATCCCCTGGAGCAGGGCATAATAACCCACTCCAGTATTCTTGCCTGGAGAACTCCATGGATAGAGAAGACTGTCAGGCTACTGTCCATAGGGTTGAAGAGTCAGACATGACTGCAACAACTAAGAACCCACACCACCTCCCTTACAGAGCTTATAATCATGAGCCACAAATCTAGTTTTTATAGATGCTATCGCTGTTTTTATCTCTCTTCTCTATAATTTCAAGAGATAGAAATTTTCCTTTTTTCATAGAATAAACATATTTTTACTTAATAAAACATGTATCATTCACACACACTTAGCTGCATTTTAATATGATAGTACAAATAGATTAAGAAGATAAATGGAATATGATGGTAAAACAGTACTATAAGTTCATATAGATGCCATGAGTGGAAGACAAGAGGTGACCAAAACACATACTCAGCTTTGCTGCTGACACGATGTACTTTCCAAGTTCCTTTATTGACGCATCTTTATTAGTTTTGACTGTAAATAATAAGGCTGTCTTAGAGAAGAAATATAGAAAGCTGTAGTTGAGGTTAAAAAAAAAACATTGGGTTATTTACAGAGTGTCTGGCCAATGGTATTTTACTGCTATTCTTGGGTGAAAAATTATTTTGCTTTCTCTAGACAGACTCAAAATACAACAATATTTTCAGGAACTGAGTTTTGTTCTTTTGTGGTTCTTTGAAATATGAATAAACATTTGAAATTAAATATAGATGCTAATGTATATATTTCAATAAAATAGTATATACTTTAAGGGTATATCAGTGCATATATTTTATTTAGAGGTGTTGTAATTAAAGCCCATAGAAATTTATTGACTTTCCCAAAATACCTTCATGACACAGTGAAGACCTATTATATACAGTATAAATCCATATAAAATTGGCATGTAATATCATCATCTGTGCTGTGTGAGCTTATCTGGATAGACTTTAAATACCAAATCAGAAATTTTCAAAAATCATATTTTTTTACTTTTTTCATAGAATAATTTTTGTCAGTTAATATCTTATTATAGGTCTTTTAAGATCCTTGAAATAGAAGAGATCCTAACATTGATAAGGATTCTGTACACTCATTAAACTTTGGGCTTCTGTCTTTAAAAGTGCCCATACCTTAATAAGGTAAAAGGAAGCACTTCAGAGTCATTGGTAACTTATTTTTTTCTCATGCTTTACTGTGTTTACGCCCATTGTTATCATCCTCACAGCTGCATATGTATGGTATCTAATATGTTGATCTGCATGTTGGACATGAGAACCTTTCAGAAAGGTACTGGACTGGCCTGTGTCCCCCATCCCTGGATAGTCCATGTAGCTGCCATTCCTTTCAAACTTTAACTTGTTCTAAAACCCACAGGGTTTTTCTTTTCTCTAGGGTATAAAAATGTTTATCTGGTTTTGAGTACAGTGCATTCATTGTTGTTGTTTAGTTGCTCAGTTGTATCCAACTCTTTTGTGACCCCATGGACTACAGCCCACCAGGCTTCTCTATCCGTGGGATTTCCCAGACAAGAATACTGGAGCAGGTGACCATTTCATTCTGCAAGCAATCTTCCTGACCTAGGGATAAAACCTGTGTCTCCTGCATTGGCAGGTGGATCCTTTATACTACTGAGCCACCTGGGAAGCACAATGCATAGGCATTTCATGCCCCTGAGAAAGCAAAAAGGCCGACCTGACAGCTGTCAGCTAGTACTTGAACAATACCAGTAGTTGCACCATGACATTTCCTTCCCAGTGTGGAGAAATCTGTAGATTGCAACTAGACGCACCATTCCACCAATGTGTAGGAGCAGAACAACACAGGCTCCCTCTGTTATCTTGTCTAATCTCGGACAGAAGCAACAACACTGTGCAAACTATAAAAGTGACCAAAAATCCTCTTACCTTGGCTCCCTGTGCTGAAAAACTTTTCCAATTACTTTAGCCTTAATTCATCTCACCTGTCTCCTGGCTGAAACTTACCAAGAAAATCAGTCATGAAATTATACCAAATTGCTGACACCAGAGCAAGTCCTTGCTTTTTTAAACCTTACTCAGCACCACCCAGTGCAAACCAAAGCCCGGTAGAATCAGAGATCCCCAATCTGTTTTTTGGCACCAGGGACTGATTTTGTGGAGGACAATGTTTCCATGGATGGAGTGGGAGGGGTGCTTTGGGGGACATTTAGGCAATAATACAAGCAATAGGGAGCAACAGATGAAACTTTGCTCACCCTGTCACATCATGTTGTGTGGCCCTGTTTCTAACTGCCTGTGGTCCAGTACAGGTCCATGGCCAGGGGCTTGGGAACCCCTGTTGTAGAATGCCTCACCTAGCACCCTTTTATTGAGATGACTCATGGTCCCCTAAGATGTGTGAATGGCTTCTTGGAATTTTTAAAACTACAGGTATGTTCTTGGTGGCCTTTAAATACCAGACATAAATACCTCTGAACATTTTTTTCTCTCATTTTCTGCTAATTCTTTTATGCATCTCTAATGAAAAACAGCCAAAGTCAAACACATTCCAAAATAACGAAAGTACACAAACACAAATGATTTTATCTATATTGTCAAATTTAGTTTTTTGAAAGTTTGCTGGTGACATGCTCAATACTCTTTTTTTCTATATTTGAAAGATGTATGGTAACAGCCTTATTTTCATCCTGGATATTCACAAATTGTTTTCTTCTAATTGTCTTTGTGAATCTTATAGGATTATCAACTCTATTAATCCTGTGTAGAGAAATGTTTTGTCTTTAATATATTCTTTTGAATGACTGCCTTTATGTTATCCATCCTTGTTTTTATCTTCATTATGCCTTTTTTTGTTTTTTATTTGCCATATTATTATATATTTGGAATCTTAGATCACTGATTTTAAACCTTTTTGCCTCCTGTGGTAGGCTTAATAATGACCCCCAAGACATCCAAGTTCTACTTCCTGGACCTTGTGAATGTTACATTATATGGTGAAAAGGACTGTGATAGGTTTAAGGATTTGTAGATGGGAAAGAGTAGCCTAGATTATCCAGGTGGGTTCAATGATGTAATCACAAGCGTCCTTATAATCGAGAGGCAGGGGGAGGTCCTAGAAAGATGGAAGGCAAAATGGAGACTAAGTGAGATGTTATGCTTCTGTCTTGAAAGAAGGACGAACAGCCAGGAACCCTGCAGACAGAGGTGCAAATAATACAGCCCCAGTGACTTTCAAACCCAAAGAAACTAATTCTTCCCCAGAGCCTCGGTAGAAGCTGCAGCCCCACTAACAACTATGAGTTCTGGTCAGTAAATCTGGTTTTGAATTTTGACTTTCTGAATTGTTAAGAAAGTAACTGTGTTAAGTTACCAAGTTTGTGATAATCTGTTAGAGTAACTGTAGGAAACTAATGCACTCATTTCATATTCAGTCTATAAATTTCTGTTTCCTTCTATAGAAAAAGATAACTACAGGACAATTTTTTCATTTATTATGTTTTCATTCTCATTTAGCTCCTATTTTTTAAATTTGCTTTGTGATTTTTCTTAATAATCTGACTTTAAATTATGTGGAATACTTTTTAAACAGGGATTTTTTAGACACCTTTTATTTATGGATTAATTTAGCACTGTTGTGGTCAGAAAACATCTACTGTATAACTTTAGTTTCATCTTTCAGTATGGTTTGAAAATCAGTGAGATTCACTTAATTGTTCAGCATATGGTCTCTTTTGATGAAAGTTCTTTGTGTACTTAAACTCAATGTATTTTCTGCTACTGTTAGGTATAGTGCCCTAAATGTCTACTAAGTCAAATTGGTTAACCATGTTTAGTATTCTATATCCTTAGAGATTATTTACTCATTGAATCAATTAGTGAAAAGAAGTGTTAAAGTAATTATGGTTATGGATTTCTACCTCCTTAAATCTATTTTTATTTTTAATTCTATTAATTGCATAAATACTTAGTTTTTCATAACTTCTTAAGCAACTGGCCAGGTTTTTCATTCCAGAATGACCCTCTTTATCTCTGTATTTCTTATGGTCTTCAAACGTATTTTAAGAGTCTAAAAAAAAAAAAAATGCAGAAGTTTTTTTTACAATTAGTCTGCTTGATACTCCTTTTTGTTTTCAATTTTGAATGTCCTAAATATATCTTTTACTCTTTTTATCTATAATTCATATTACAATTTTAAAATAAAGAAGTGATTCTTTAATAAAATTTTTGAGCTGATAACTATTTCTCTACAGTATGAAATTTTAACCCTAGAATCCACTGACTATAACAAAGAGCATGAATATGCTTCACAGAGAGTGAAAAGATATTAAAGGAATTGGTATGTTTTTATGGCATTACTTGCATAGTGCTTTCATTAAAGAGGTTTTCAACACTGCTCAGGGAAGGATGGGGGTGGGTGGGTGAGAGAGGCAGTGAGTGGGAGCCGGTTAGGGTGGGGATGGGGCTTCACAAATTGCTCTGTGTTCTGCTGGATTCAGCGTGTGCTTGGATCTGTGTGTCTCTAGCTTGGAAAATTCAAAGAAAATGAAACACTGCTCAGATAAGTTTTACCTAAACACAGTTGATGTAAGAGCATTGTTACTCTTGAGTGCTACTGTGGGAACATACATGTGAGTCCAGCATTGATATGAAAATTTTTTTGGAATTAATACACATTAATATATTTAAGAGGAGAATACAATTTAATTCATCAAAACAGTCTGCTTTTCATTTACGCATAGGTCCATAAACAAAAAGGTAAATATTAAATACAACTGGCAATACATGAATGACACCACAATTCAGAAATGGCATTGATTCGTGTATTTTTTCCCAGCACATTCAAGCTTTTTATTACAAAAAACCCCACAGTCAAAAGAAAGTTTCCCTCAGACAGCTAAAGGCAGCCAAGTCCAGCTGAAATAGAAGAGTGACATATTGTTATACACACAGATCTCCGTGAGTTAGTTTAACTTTATATTCTGCTTTAGGATTGTTTATTTCATGTTTTTTTCTGTGTATGAAAGAAACTGTTGCTCCATGTGTCCTTTATGGGGAGGTTTCTCTGCTCTTGTTTTCCTCAGCTCCAATCCTGCTTTCTAGTTCTATCTATCACAATCTGTTTTTAAGGTATATTCCATACTTACTAGGATAGTCTTCATTTACTAGAAATGTTACTGCACTTCTGTGATTATGAGTTTACTGTTTTTTCACATTGCAAAGTTTCATAAATTTCAAACTTTGACCTTCTAACGTATTGGTGTGTTCTCAGTAAGACTTTTTCCAAAAGGACTTATTATTAGAAGAGAAACTCCTGTACTCCTTTACTGAATTTAAAAACTTGGATCATTTGACTTTCTGATATAATTACAAACACATCTTAACTTTTAAAATGACTTAAACTCATTTGTAGGAGATATAATCTATATAAATGGATGCCTTACTGAAAGTACATTGAATTCACATAAATTCACCAAAATGCACTGAGCTGCAGTTTATAAGTTATCTTAACAGTATGACAAAAAAGAATTTAGGATCCTTAGGTTTAAAAGCTCTGGAAATTTGATTGCTTGTGTCTAATTTTTACAAATATTGTATATAACTGAACTGCCACATCTTGTAATCATCAAGGAACTCTTCTATAAATTGTGCATTTTAAGTTATTAAGAGTCTCAGAACTTCTTAATCTGTGAGAAAATAGTTGAAAGATGATATTTAACAGTCACCAAATGAATGGAACTTTTAAAATCCTTAAAATTCTCTTAATCCTTTAAAAATAAAACAAAGTGTTAATAAGTAGAGGTTAATATTTAATTCATAAGTAAAGAAAGCAAATAGAAAGGATAATATAATTGCTTCTCAGCAGAGCTTTAAAAATGAATAAAGCAAAACAATAGCAGAGAATATACAACACCATAGAAAATGATTTGCTGTTTCGAGATTCAATTCAAGTTCATAATAGATTTTGCTCCTCTGCTTTTGCAGTAAGACATTTATTTCATGCCCAATTTACAGCAAAGCCAACCACAGAATCTCTTATAAATGTACAATGAAGTTACTTTTTTACTTTTTGAGCTACACCAGTCTGACATTAGGTAAACCGAGAGGATCCTAATGCAATGTTGAGAGAAAACATGGACAGGAGCCTTTCTAATGTCCTGCTGAAGGAAATATCAATACTTCACCAACACACATAACTGCAATCTGTTTAGCTAGTAAAGATTCATTTTAATTAACTCTATATAGGTTGGACCCTCTTATCATTAAATTCTATCAGATGAAGAGAGCTCTGGTACACCTCAAATAAGCTGGCAATGTTGAACAGGTCTTCTCTCTCTTATTTGGGGTACTGACAATACACTAATGTGTTTGAAGAAGGAAAAACTCACCCATCAATGAATCAGTGAACCAGGCAAACATGAAACCTGTGTGGTACCATTGTAACAGGAATTTTCCCCTGAGCTTCATTCGTAATGACTAACTGTAGTAATGAGGATGTGAATTCTTGTTTAATGAGAGGGCCTTGGTGTGATGAGGTTTGGCATGCACAAATGTACTTAATGGCTAAGGAACAGTCTCTTGGTCTTCATCAGCTATGTAGGAAGCCTTTCTTTCTAGATTTCTAGATATTTACACTAATACCACCTCCACCCAACCCCCATCCAAATATGTTGGGATTGTTGGTTTACTTTTCATCAGATTAAATTAAAACAGCTTTTTTTTTTCTTTTTTTTTTTAATTAATTAATTAATTTTTTTACATGTATGTTCCCAGATCATTCATATGCATATCCCGGGCCCTCCCCCCACCCAGTTCTGGGCGCATGCGCTCCAGAGCTCCGGCTCGGCGACTGGACACATCAGTCCAGCCGCTCCGCAGCACGTGGGATCTTCCCAGGCCAGGGCTCGAACCGGCGCCCCTTGCACTGCAAGGCAGTGCCCTTATCCACTGGACCACCAGGGGAAGCCCAGAATGTGCATTTTTAAAGAGGTTTACCTGGAGTCTATAATATTTATTGAATATATTCAATATTCAATTACTAAAATATATATTCAGTATTATTGATTTAAAATTTATGAATTTTCAAAATAAAATTAGTCTTATTGTACATAAAAAAACTTCCTACCTTTATATACTGAAATTATATAGCTGTGTATTATTTATAGCCAATGAAAAGCTTCAAGTTACTCTTGAAGGTCAAAAGCAGATTTGTCTTACGTCAACATGATATGTTCACAGGTTGAGTAGGTATTACAACGCACTCTGAACCCCACTGCACATCTCTTACAGATTGATCTTAAATTAGAAAAAGAAAATGTAGATCCATTAAACTTCCCATCTCTTTCTGCCCCCACAAAAATGATTAAAGCACACATTCTCATACCATAAAAAGCAAGTAGTAGTAATATAATAAAGAAGCAATGAGAATCAGTGTCTATCCTCACTATCCCCTACCGTACTCCCTGGCAGTGAACACTTTGGGGCATTGTTTTAGTTCTATAAAACTTACTGCTTAATTTAAATTACAGTCCTTCTAAATATGCACACATAGAACTGGGCTAAAACTTACCCTACTCGCCACCTTTCTTTAAAATCTTCAAATAATTTCATCAATAGTTTTAATTTCCTCAGAGTTTCTACTTCATCTTCCAATAGATGAATTAAAACCCTATTTTTATGTATACTACAGTTTCCATTTCGCATTTTATAGTAAGCCCACCACTCTGTTGACCCTCTTTTACCTTCCCAGGCCCTTACGACTGTAGTGATAATTTTACTCTGTCAAAGTTGTAACCATTAAAGAACAGTCCAAGATTATTCTTAGCTGATTGTAAACAAAAATGAAAAATTGGTAATGATCCCTTGTAGCACTCTGATATTTAAATATGATTAATTCATAGACAAATACTGTTAGGGCTTTTTCTGCCCTGTTGGTCAGTGTCATGATCTCTTCTATTTAGTGCAGAAAGTTCCCAGGATGGATTTTGGATTATCAGAATTTTCTTTTCAGAATTCAAAATTCTATTTTCTCCCAGGTTTTAATCTCTCTCTAGACAACATTCATTTTCCTTATTTCCTCAGGACCTCATGCATGGACTTTTCTATCTGGTCCACTGCACCCAAGCCTGCTCATAGTGGTCACCCTGGGCACCATGGAGACACCACACCCTCCCCTGGGAAGGATATACTATGTTCAGCATGATTCTCTGCCTGACTCTTCATCATACAGGAGTTGAATTGCAGAATGTGTAGCTAATAGAAGAAACCAAGTGCTTTATTTTGAATTTTCTTGTATAAAAGCAACTGAGAAAAATGTAAGCCAAAAAATGACATTTGTGAAACAAAAGGAAAAATGGTCCAAAACTTAATGTGAAAGACAGTATAATAAGAAACCTTCAACAGGTGTAGCTGTAGTCTTTGGCTATAATGATTAGCAAAACAAAAACACTAGTCTTACTAGCAGCTGGTCTTACTAATTTGAGCGTTCAAGGCAGTGAAACTTTAAGCACTTACTATGCATCGTCTGTTTACAGAATGCTTTTCTAGGGAGCACACAAAGAGAAATCGGATCTGTGAAGGAAGAATCGTACCTAATAAAAATAGAGTTGTGTGTTAGTAAAGTCTCCTTTCCCTTTCTCATGGTGTCACAGCCCTCCTCCCCCTACAGACCAAAAGTAATCTTTATATTTGTTGGCAAATGAGGGTGTATCAAGATAGTTTATCTTTCTTTCACATAATAGTCCAAGGCCTGTTTGTAAGTGGAAAGACAAATTTGGAGTGAGGTGGGGGATGGGTGTTACTTAAGGACCATTTTTGGTGCTGCCTATATCTGTCACTACTTAAGGTCTCATTCTCATCTGTATAGCAAAGGAAGAAGACTATGGGAGATGGATTTGCTTTCTAAAAACCTTAGCCTGGACTTTTACAAATACCACATGATGAGATCTAATCACATGGCCACAATGCAGCCAGAGTGGCTGGGAAGATCTAGTGCTGAATAGTTAGGAGTGTCTGCCAACAAGCCTCCTGTGTGGTGTCAGTTATGCTCAGTAGTTGAGGGAAGGTGAAAATGAACTCCTTTAGACACTGTACACTCATATTCTTAGTTTTGCCTTTTTTTTTTTTTTTTGTATTTGGTTCTCTGAAAACAAAGTCTTATTTTAAATTCTGAATATGCAGCTTTATTTTCCATAGCATGTGTTAAATGGTTTTCAGTGTATATAAAAATTTAAAAATACCATAGTGAAAATTCTGTCTTGTATTTTCATCAGGTACACTCTGTGCAATGAACTGAATGATTTTTTTCAGTAACATCCTGTTACAGAAATAGTTGTTTTAGTGTAGAGATTTTTCTTATAACATACTTTGTAGAAAGTTATTAACATAATGAAATGCATTTCATTAAAGGCACTTTGTATGGTAACAAATACAGTCTAGGTATCGAATACTCTATAGTCCTCTTTATGTTAACAGATACGTAGATTATTTCAAGAAATAAGTGTAAATTTTTAAAAGAATAATGCTCCCAAATAAGTTTCCAAAAAGTTCAAGGTAGAAGTAATGTAAAGAATGTATTATTTGAGGGCTTCCCTGGTGGTCCAGTGAGTAAGGACACCACCTTGCACTGCAAGGGGCGCCGGTTAGATCCCTGGCCTGGGAAGATCCCATGTGCCGCAGAGCGGCTGGACCCATGTGTTCAATTCCCGAGTCGGAGCTCTGGAGCACATGCGCCCAGAGCCGGTGCTCTGCGACAACAGGGGCTGCCGCGATGGGAGGCCCACATGGCCGAAGAACAAAGATGGATGAAAATGGACAAATGAAAGACCAATAGAAGTGGTCCGCCTGCTCCCCTCCCTCCCCACCCCACCCTCCTCAAATAAATAAATAAATAAATCTTTAAAAAAAAAAAAAAAAGAATGTATTATTTGAAAAAGATAGAGAATATGGCTTTTCTCTTGTGCCCAATAATGAGAGAGCTTAAAACTGTACTCAACTTTGGATTTGGTTTGATGCTCCACCAGAATAATATTTAGATGGAGAAATAACCTTCTGAAAAGCAAATCATCTTAGCCTCCTCTACCAGGAATCTGATAATGTTATTAATTTCTCAATTTGCTGCATTGTTCTAAAAAATGCTATATAATTAGAGCAAAACTTGGCACATTCCTTGGTCTAGAGCTAGTTTTGCATTTGTTCAATGAAAAAAAAAAAGGATGATCCTCTCTATGGTACAAGACAAAAAATATTTTAAAATGTGAATTCTTTTATCTTTGATCTGAACGTCTATTAGAAAATTTCCCCTGGTTTCAGACATTTCTGTGATTTAAACCCATGCTTTGTACAAAATTCTCCTGAATATATGTGACCTAAGGGTTACATGGACTTCCCAAGGCTTTTGTAGTTCAGCAAGGAGCAAAAAGGAGCCAGGCCTCTTAGTTTCTAAACAAAGAAATATGGGAAGAATGTGCTAATTAGAATTGAAGTGTCTAGATGATGTCCTAGGGAAAGAGGCTAAGAAAATAATACTAACTACAGACAAAAATTATGACTGAACAGAAACTTAGGACACATTGAACTAAGTCAATTTATAGCAAGGAAAGAATAAATATGTAGATAAAAGCAGAAATATGTGAAAAAGCGATCACCCTGTAAGTCTGAATATAAGCAGCAGTAAATGCTGAACCCACAGGAAGGGCCCCATTATACACCTAGAACAAGCCATGACTCCAAACCACTGCCCTCCCCAGTGGGCTGGGTCTCCCTTACCACCAAAGCTGATGGCTGGGCAGGTCACTGCCGGTGAGTCTCCTGAACATCCTGTTGTGTTGGTGATACACTTAGGTACTGGGTTGACTACTATTCCAAAAAATGCTGCGACAGTTAAAGAACCAGACCTTATATTCCTGATATCTGTATCGATTGTCTGTGGTGGAGTCTTCTCTGGTGGTATATCCTTTTGTTAATCAAAATTACAGAAACAAAGACATGGTTGAAATAAAAAGATGTTGATTTCGGGTATGTCAGGACTGTAATCTAGAGAGAAAGATTCCACAAACACTGGAATGGTGCTTCCCTTGACCAAAAAATGGAGGAAGCTTATGAAGGCAAATTTTGCTGAAGTTATATGAGTTGTTTGTCCAGGATTGCTATTGGAGCTCTGTTTGTGTTGCTTCAATGTGTGCAACTCTTTGCAACTCTATGGACTGTAGTCACCAGACTCCTCTGTTCATGGGTGTCTCCAGGCAAGAATACTGGAGTGGGTTTCCATTTCCTTTCCAGGGGATCGTCCCAATCCAGGAATCAAACTCACACCTCTTTTGTCTTCTCCATTGGCAGATGGGTTTATCACTAGCACCACCTGGGAAGCCATAATTGGCGCTGGTAAGAAGGAGATTTTTAAGCTAGGATTTGGTTGGGGTCTGAAATGGTTGCATATTTATAAGGGGGACCTTGAAAACATAAGGTTGCGGCTGGCAGACATTTCTCCAAATATGCCTGGTGGTACCCTTGGGTTTGCTACAGTTCAGAGAGAGTTCTCAGTGGTGCAGGAATGTGTCTGAGACCAGATCCTTATTTGTTTCCTGATCAAACTATGATCACTCTACTGTAATCTCAATTTGTCATCACCTCCCACACTGGCATCCCTATGCCAGTCTAAAATACCTTTCTTGCCTCCCAAATCCATTTTCATATACACCTAAATAATCTCACTACATACTCTCAAATCTCTGGAACCTCTGGTCCATAGAAAATAAACTCCTAACTTCTTTCCTCTCCTTGCTGTGACTGAGACTCTTTGTCTGCGTCCACTGCTGCTCTCTCTGGAAGGTGGAAACTGAGCCCAGTGTGATGTTATATTGCTTCCCTAGCCCCTCCCTGCCCATCATTAACTAGCCTAGCCCCACTGAGAGAAGGGCCACTCAGCTACAGTCATCTCTTCTCTGTATTTTCAAGTAAACTTCAATTTTGTTGATTCTGGAGCTTAGTTTATGTCTTCCACTCATTTTGAAGATTTGCCATCTGCTGTTTTTATACTCCATCTGGAATATCAAAGAACAACCTTCTCAAGTAAGCAGCTTTAGTTACTAGATGCAATTCTTTCACTGTTTCTCCCTGAGTGTTCATTCTCAATGATAGGTCTCCTTTTCCATAACGCGGTTTTAGGTTTTTGAGATGTTCCAGCTTCTCATAGTTCCATGTCTTTCCTCCTTGTTATCTTACTGCATTTCTTCCTGAGAACTCCAGTTTTGTGATGTCCACCAAGTTTCTTTCTCTTTTTTTTTTTCTGTTTTGTTTCTGTTGACCAACAATTGTGTTTATATATCTCTTAGCTTTACAGTGTTATATCACTTCAAGTACAATTTTAATAAGAACCTCAACCTTCATTTCATACTGCCTTCACTTGAATTCACCTGGCAAAACTCCAGTCATGGGAAACTCCAAACATATGTTGTCATAAATTTTTAAACATGTTGACCTATTTCACTAGCACCACCTGGGAAGCCATAATTGGCGCTGGTAAGAAGGAGATTTTTAAGCTAGGATTTGGTTGGGGTCTGAAATGGTTGCATATTTATAAGGGGGACCTTGAAAACATAAGGTTGCGGCTGGCAGACATTTCTCCAAATATGCCTGGTGGTACCCTTGGGTTTGCTACAGTTCAGAGAGAGTTCTCAGTGGTGCAGGAATGTGTCTGAGACCAGATCCTTATTTGTTTCCTGATCAAACTATGATCACTCTACTGTAATCTCAATTTGTCATCACCTCCCACACTGGCATCCCTATGCCAGTCTAAAATACCTTTCTTGCCTCCCAAATCCATTTTCATATACACCTAAATAATCTCACTACATACTCTCAAATCTCTGGAACCTCTGGTCCATAGAAAATAAACTCCTAACTTCTTTCCTCTCCTTGCTGTGACTGAGACTCTTTGTCTGCGTCCACTGCTGCTCTCTCTGGAAGGTGGAAACTGAGCCCAGTGTGATGTTATATTGCTTCCCTAGCCCCTCCCTGCCCATCATTAACTAGCCTAGCCCCACTGAGAGAAGGGCCACTCAGCTACAGTCATCTCTTCTCTGTATTTTCAAGTAAACTTCAATTTTGTTGATTCTGGAGCTTAGTTTATGTCTTCCACTCATTTTGAAGATTTGCCATCTGCTGTTTTTATACTCCATCTGGAATATCAAAGAACAACCTTCTCAAGTAAGCAGCTTTAGTTACTAGATGCAATTCTTTCACTGTTTCTCCCTGAGTGTTCATTCTCAATGATAGGTCTCCTTTTCCATAACGCGGTTTTAGGTTTTTGAGATGTTCCAGCTTCTCATAGTTCCATGTCTTTCCTCCTTGTTATCTTACTGCATTTCTTCCTGAGAACTCCAGTTTTGTGATGTCCACCAAGTTTCTTTCTCTTTTTTTTTTTCTGTTTTGTTTCTGTTGACCAACAATTGTGTTTATATATCTCTTAGCTTTACAGTGTTATATCACTTCAAGTACAATTTTAATAAGAACCTCAACCTTCATTTCATACTGCCTTCACTTGAATTCACCTGGCAAAACTCCAGTCATGGGAAACTCCAAACATATGTTGTCATAAATTTTTAAACATGTTGCCAGTTTGAATTCAGCTTGAATTCATCCTCAGTTGTGCCCTCAATCTTGTGGGATAATGATATATTTCACGCAGATTCTTCACAATAACTATTTAAATTGTTTTGCAATTTCTCCAAGCATTGAACCCTACAAATTCTCCTCTAACAGTAGAATAACTCAAATCTCTTTACAGAGAAAATAGTATCTAAGTTCCTGCCATTAAACCTACAAATATATTTGTATTACCACTTTCTATTTTTCCGTTTCCTCCTGATTTACTTTACAGATTGCTTATATCCGAGAAGTCTTTCTCTCGCATAAAACCATCCTCCTATCTCTTTAATGAAAGTTCAAATTTTAATATCTCAGCATATCTTACATGTGAAACAATCACCCCCTACCTTCTTCCTTCTTATAAGTAACACATATAGTCATTACATTATCATCCCTGTGTTGATCTCCACAATTAGAACTTTATTTTTCTTTTAAAGCAGCTGAATGTGTTCCAATATTTACCTGCTTTGTTTCTTTATCACTTGTCTACCCCTTCATCCATGGCAGTCTTCACCTCTAGCAAGCCAGTGAAATGACTGTGACAGTGATTAGTATTCACTACTTATTGACAGATCATGGTGATTTCATCCATTCAACAGACATATCATCAGAATAGCAAAATAACATTTTATTATATAATAGTCCTTAGAAAGCATAATTAATTGCCAGAGTTGAAATGATGTGCTTTTCTTTATGAATTCATAGACTATTTTGTTTGTAAATAACTTCAAATGTTTTAGGAAGCAAAATGAAATGAAGAAGACATTAATACTACTATGATAGTTAAAAATTCCTGAATTTCTTTTATAAACTTTATAATTTAGACTTATATAGATTGTGAGATCTTGTCATTTTCTCAGCTCCATATGGAACATTTTAGACTAGAGTTCAGAATCTGCTGATTATATCTTACACGTGTTATATCACTTCAAGTACAATTTTAATAAGAACCTCAACCTTCATTTCATACTGCCTTCACTTGAATTCACCTGGCAAAACTCCAGTCATGGGAAACTCCAAACATATGTTGTCATAAATTTTTAAACATGTTGCCAGTTTGAATTCAGCTTGAATTCATCCTCAGTTGTGCCCTCAATCTTGTGGGATAATGATATATTTCACGCAGATTCTTCACAATAACTATTTAAATTGTTTTGCAATTTCTCCAAGCATTGAACCCTACAAATTCTCCTCTAACAGTAGAATAACTCAAATCTCTTTACAGAGAAAATAGTATCTAAGTTCCTGCCATTAAACCTACAAATATATTTGTATTACCACTTTCTATTTTTCCGTTTCCTCCTGATTTACTTTACAGATTGCTTATATCCGAGAAGTCTTTCTCTCGCATAAAACCATCCTCCTATCTCTTTAATGAAAGTTCAAATTTTAATATCTCAGCATATCTTACATGTGAAACAATCACCCCCTACCTTCTTCCTTCTTATAAGTAACACATATAGTCATTACATTATCATCCCTGTGTTGATCTCCACAATTAGAACTTTATTTTTCTTTTAAAGCAGCTGAATGTGTTCCAATATTTACCTGCTTTGTTTCTTTATCACTTGTCTACCCCTTCATCCATGGCAGTCTTCACCTCTAGCAAGCCAGTGAAATGACTGTGACAGTGATTAGTATTCACTACTTATTGACAGATCATGGTGATTTCATCCATTCAACAGACATATCATCAGAATAGCAAAATAACATTTTATTATATAATAGTCCTTAGAAAGCATAATTAATTGCCAGAGTTGAAATGATGTGCTTTTCTTTATGAATTCATAGACTATTTTGTTTGTAAATAACTTCAAATGTTTTAGGAAGCAAAATGAAATGAAGAAGACATTAATACTACTATGATAGTTAAAAATTCCTGAATTTCTTTTATAAACTTTATAATTTAGACTTATATAGATTGTGAGATCTTGTCATTTTCTCAGCTCCATATGGAACATTTTAGACTAGAGTTCAGAATCTGCTGATTCAAAATATTATTTAGTCCCAAACTACATTTTGTCATCAAGAAGAAAAGAGCACATAATCTGTATACTGTTGAAGGCATATTAAAATAGAGTTAATACTTTTCTCTCTTTGCCAGTTCATTTTCCTTTCAAAATTTCATTTTGTAATATTGTCTTGAATTTTTGTCTTTTGATATGTATGTGTCTTCCTTTACTGAAACTTGTCTGCCTGAAATAACATGGCGTATATCCAGGATAATGTTATTCAAAGTGCTGACACAGTCAATCAGTAAGTAGGTTGTTTAAATGACTTTACAGATTGATAAGCAACTGTGTGTAACAGGAGAGTGCTGATCTCTCCCTATAAGGGTAATGAATAAAGTTGGAAGAAACTGAATAATTTCTATTCTCTTAAAATCATCTTCTTACTTAGCAATAATGACAAAACATTTGCATCAGTTAAACTTTTACAATGAGAGTTTTGGTAAAATAAAGGGCTCCACAATCTATGAGAAATCAATATACACGTTAACTTCACTTTGCAAAATTATTTTAATTTCAGGTATAATCACTGAATCCCTTATTCACACATTTTTCGCCACCATTATTTTTGCTTTCATGGTATGTAACATATACTTGACATTGTTCAGATGCTCTGTGAATGAATTGTGACCTAGACTTTGTTCTATCTAAAATATTTAAAGACAAGTATTCAAAATAAAATTTACATGTTTATGTGCTAAAATAGCACTTCTCCAATTTGGCCTTTGTGGGATGGTAATATTTATTTTTCACTAGCTCAGATGAGCAGATAAGTGTGGCTTTTTACTGGAAATAGAGTGTAAAATTACTATATAATGACCTCACTTGTAAGCTAATTGGCTTGAGTTACTGGGGGTTACAGGATTGGTTCAATTTATTTCTAATTTAAATATACTTTGAGTAAGATAAAATGTATGCATGTTCCTACTTAATGCCAGAATGATTCATGTATTGGTATAAGACCAGTATCCATCTGTTTAGGAGAACTTACTCTAGGCATTTATGACGTGCAAAGTTTTAAGGATTTTTGCAATTTCTTTAGGCAGCAAAAACTAAAGAAACTTAATTAAATGTGTTGGTCAGATCAATAAGACCTAATAACACTTGTAATTAGGTTGCTTAAATAAGTATTTAATTTGTTTGTGCACAATTGTTAGTTATTTGGAAGTCATTTAACTGTTCAAAGATAATTTATTGTTTTCTCTGTAGCTAACTGTAAAACATGGTGCTGAAGTATAGTTTTGAAAAAATTTTATTTAGGCATTAACTTTCAGTTCCTTAAATATACACAAGCATATTAAGATTGACCACTCTTTTTTGACAATATAATAATTCAAATCAAAAAGTTATTTAAATCTGATTTTTTAGCATTGTTCAAATCTATGGCATAAAAAAAGAACTGACAGATATTTTATGTAAAACTCAAGTAATAAATATTTTCTGTTCTTTGGCCCATACAACTTCTGCTAGCAACCACTCAAGCCTGATACTTGTAGCAGGAAATAAGACATAGACAATATTTGAATAAGTGAGCCTGGCTCTACTGTGATTAAACTTTACTTGAAAAAACTGGAGTCAACTGGGATTTAATTTGTTGATCTCTCATATAGAAAATAGTGTTAAAATTAACGTTAGTGAGAAAGTAATATAGTGTTTAGCAGATTGGTTTTTCCATAGAATGTTCTAAATCTTTATATTAAATAAATTCAGAGAGAAGTGTATTCTATCTAGCAATAAGTTCAAACTATTAAATACTACTTTAGGAAAACTGGAAATAATGTAAAATAGAAAAAGCTTATTTTCTTGAGAGATCAACAGTGAAAAATATCAGAAAGTAATGCTGAAGCTATTACAAGTCATCTATTTGCTAACACTATTTGGTCTTCTGAATCAACTCTCTTTGAGTCTTGATCTTACAACTACGCTGAAATGAACATGTTATAGAGACACATAGTAAAAAAGAACTTGTGTCTGAAGATTTGAAAAGGTGTTTTATTTTTGCCTCTTACAAGATAACATTTTTCTTGTTAATAACAGGGCTGGCAATCATGCAGTGCTTAGCAAATTTGCATAAAATAATGAGTAAATATTCATTTTCTTGTATAATTAAATATTTCAAATATATTGTTGCCAATTTTAAACTTTAGTGCAAAGTTTTAAGGATTTGCAATTTCTTTAGGCAGCAAAAACTAAAGAAACTTAATTAAATGTGTTGGTCAGATCAATAAGACCTAATAACACTTGTAATTAGGTTGCTTAAATAAGTATTTAATTTGTTTGTGCACAATTGTTAGTTATTTGGAAGTCATTTAACTGTTCAAAGATAATTTATTGTTTTCTCTGTAGCTAACTGTAAAACATGGTGCTGAAGTATAGTTTTGAAAAAATTTTATTTAGGCATTAACTTTCAGTTCCTTAAATATACACAAGCATATTAAGATTGACCACTCTTTTTTGACAATATAATAATTCAAATCAAAAAGTTATTTAAATCTGATTTTTTAGCATTGTTCAAATCTATGGCATAAAAAAAGAACTGACAGATATTTTATGTAAAACTCAAGTAATAAATATTTTCTGTTCTTTGGCCCATACAACTTCTGCTAGCAACCACTCAAGCCTGATACTTGTAGCAGGAAATAAGACATAGACAATATTTGAATAAGTGAGCCTGGCTCTACTGTGATTAAACTTTACTTGAAAAAACTGGAGTCAACTGGGATTTAATTTGTTGATCTCTCATATAGAAAATAGTGTTAAAATTAACGTTAGTGAGAAAGTAATATAGTGTTTAGCAGATTGGTTTTTCCATAGAATGTTCTAAATCTTTATATTAAATAAATTCAGAGAGAAGTGTATTCTATCTAGCAATAAGTTCAAACTATTAAATACTACTTTAGGAAAACTGGAAATAATGTAAAATAGAAAAAGCTTATTTTCTTGAGAGATCAACAGTGAAAAATATCAGAAAGTAATGCTGAAGCTATTACAAGTCATCTATTTGCTAACACTATTTGGTCTTCTGAATCAACTCTCTTTGAGTCTTGATCTTACAACTACGCTGAAATGAACATGTTATAGAGACACATAGTAAAAAAGAACTTGTGTCTGAAGATTTGAAAAGGTGTTTTATTTTTGCCTCTTACAAGATAACATTTTTCTTGTTAATAACAGGGCTGGCAATCATGCAGTGCTTAGCAAATGTAAGTAGCATAAAATAATGAGTAAATATTCATTTTCTTGTATAACTTAAATATTTCTAAATATATTGTTGCTGATCAGTTTTAGGTAGCTAACAAAATTATATAAGAACATTACCATTGTAAAAATGTGGTTTTTCCTTGCCACTGTAAACAATCAACTCATTTATCAAATTTGAACATAAGTTATGGCTAGGCACTGCTATGACATCTATTGGGGACTAGAATCTATAAATATCTATAGGAAAAAGGAAAGGAAAATGTTCCTCCATTCATTTCTTTTTAATTTTCTGTCCTTTCTTGAAATACTTCAACAGTCTCAAAAGGACAAAACTAAAATTATGAAAAGTACATTCAGGGAAATTTTAAGAAAAAAAGCCTCTCTCAATTTGTTATAGGAGTGGGTAACCCTTAGGTATAATATCTAATATAAAATTTATTGGAGCTTGTTATGATACACTTTAACATGTATTTCATTCCTGATAATTCAATAGGTGATAGAATTGAGTGTACTAAAAGATGGACAATTAAATGAGGCATGACGAATTTCATCCTCAGTTTCTCATTCCTTGGGGTAGGACTGTGTCTGTGTGTACATGTGTATATGTTTGTATTTTATAATGTTGTGACCGGGAATTAATATCTTCCTTTTTGTAACAGATGGACTAACTAAAACACAAGCATTGTCCCTTATGTTCAGGATCATATGACTATCACTGTTATAACGAGTAATTATGCAGAGAACAATAGTTTGATCCTTACATGTGAATTTGAGGGACGTGTACAAAGTCTACAAAATAAGACATCAAGGGGAAATGTGATTTTTCTGACTATTTTAGTTTCCTGGATTCCTGACAGAAAGTGGTATTCCATCTCTCAAACAAAATGGGATGCTTTCCCTCAACATTTCCAGGTTTTCTTTCTCATTTTTAGTTTCATTAACCAGTACTGGAAAATAAATTATTTTCCTTAAATTCTGCAAAATCTCTAGAGTTTTTCTAAGTCATTGGATATGGTTTTCCAGTTGGAATGTCACAATCAGGAGCAACACTCTGAGCTGACTGAACAGGGAGTAAACAACAACAACAACAAAAATACTATGAATAAGAAATATCACTATTAAAGTGATAATCATACAAACCTGAGAAAAATCCAAGGTAATTTTATAAACTGAAGTATTCCTGAAGACCTATAAAGCTTTTGATCTTTTATGAAAGAACATTGATTTCCATTAACTTATCCAGCATACTTGAGGAAACCTTTCTAAAAACCATCTGTCAGCCTATTCAGAATAGTCTTTTAAGATGTAAGCATATTCACTTCTCAGAAGGGATTCAAGAAGACAAAAGGGATGAGAAAAAAATGCATGCAATATCAAAAATGAGCAAAGACAGCAGTGTTATTAAAAGGCAAGATGAGCTTCTGAGGATATAAAAAGTCTTCCTGTTTTTTTAAGTAGAGTATAGTTGATTTACAATGTGTTAGTTTCAGGTATACAGCAAAGAGATTCAGTTTTGAATATGTGTGTGTGTATATATATATACATATATATATATATGTATATATATTCTTCTTCAGATTTTTTCCCTCATATATTGAGTATAGTTTCTTGTGCTATACAGTAGGTATTTGTTGGGTACTTATTACATATATAGTAGTGTGTATATATTAATCCCAAATACCTAAGTTACCCATCCTTCCTGCCTTTGTCCTTTGTAACTGTTTGTTTTCTATGTGTATGATTCTATTTCTTTATTATAAATACGTTAATTTGTATCTTTATTTTTAAGATTACACATGTAAGCAAAATCATATTATATTTGCCTTTGTCTGGCTTATTGCATTCAGTATGACAATCTCTAGGTTTGTCCATGTTCCTGAAAATGACATTGCTTGTTTTCTATGGCTGAGTAATATCCTATTGTGTAAATACAACATATGCTCATCCACTCATCTGTCCATGGACATTTAGGTTTATTCTTAATCTTGGCCATTGTAAATGGGGCTGCAATGAACACTGGGGTACATGTGCCTTTTTAGACTGTAGTATTCTCCTTATATATGCCCAGGAGTAGGGTCACTGGATGATATGGTAGCCCTATTGTTATCTTTTGATGGAACCTCCATACTGTTTGCCATTGTGGCTGCACCAATTTATATTCCCACAAACAGTATAGAAGGATTCCCTTTTCTTCACACTCTTTCCAGTGTTTATTTGTAGACTTTTTGATGATAGCCATTCTGAATGGTGTGAGGTGATAGTTCATTGTAGTTTTATTCGAGAAATGTAAATTGTTACTGATGTTGGATTGGGAGAATCACATCTTTTCATGTGTCTTTTGATCATCTGCATGTATACTTTGAGAAATGTTTACCTGGATCTTCTGCCAAATTTTTTGATTGGGTTGCTTGTTTGCTATTGAGTTATATGAGCTGTTTATATATTTTAGAAATTAATCCCTTGTCAGTTGCATCCTTTGGAAATATTTGCTCCCATTCCATAGACTGTCTTTTTGTTTTGTTTTATGGTTTCCTTTGGTGTGTAAAAACTTTTAAATGTAATCAGATCCCATTTGTTTCCATTAGCTTAAGAGACAAATCCAAAAATATACTGCTGCAATTTATGTCAGTGTGTTCTGCCTATGTTTTCTTCTGGGAGATGCATAGTATCTGGTCTTATGTTTAATTTTCTCATCCATTTTGAGTTTATTTTTATATATAGTGCCAGAGAATGTTTCTATTTCATCATGGAGCTGGCCAGGTTTCCCAGAACCACTTACTGAAGAGACTGCCTTTTCTGAATTGTATATTCTTGCCTCCTTTGTTAAAGATTAATTGACCATAAATGCATGGGTTTATTTCTGGACTTTCTACTCGGTTCCATTGATCTATATTTTTGCTTTTGTGCCAATACTCTGCTGTTATTATTATTCTATCTTTGTAGTACAGTCTGAAGTCAGGCAACCTGATTCCCTCCAGCTCCATCTCCCTTTATCAAGATGGCTTTGGCTGTTTGGGATCTTTTGTTATCTCTGCATAAATTTAAAAACAAATGTGCTAGACCTATGAAAATACCATTGGTCATTTGATAGGGATTGTGTTCAATTTGTATATTGCCTTGGGTAGTGTGGTCATTTTAATGATAGTGATTCTTCCAATCCAAGAACACAGTATATCTTTTTATCAGTTTGTGTCATCTTTCATTTTTTTCATCAACATCTTATAGTTTTTGGAGCATAGGTCCTTTGCCTCTTTCGGTAAATTTATTCCTAGGTGTTTTATTCTTTTGAATATGATCATAAATGGGGTTGTTTTCTTTCTTTTTTTTTTTTAAAGATTTATTTATTTATTTATTTTGGGCAGGGGTCAGGGTGGGGAGGGAGGGAAGCAGGCGGGGCACTTCTATTGGTTTTCCATTTCTCCATGTTCATCTGTCTTTGTTCTTTGGCTCCTGTGAGCCTCCCATCATGGTGGCGTCTGTCGTTGTAGAGCACCGGCTCTGGGCGCATGCGCTCAGAGCTCGGCTCGGATGGACACGTCAGTCCAGCCACTCCGTGGCACGGGGTTCCGGCAGCTTGTTTAGAAATATTTCCTCCTAGTCCATAGACTGTCTTTTTGTTTTGTTTATGGTTTCCTTTGGTGTGTAAAAACTTTTAAATGTAATCAGATCCCATTTGTTTCCATTAGCTTAAGAGACAAATCCAAAAATATACTGCTGCAATTTATGTCAGTGTGTTCTGCCTATGTTTTCTTCTGGGAGATGCATAGTATCTGGTCTTATGTTTAATTTTCTCATCCATTTTGAGTTTATTTTTATATATAGTGCCAGAGAATGTTTCTATTTCATCATGGAGCTGGCCAGGTTTCCCAGAACCACTTACTGAAGAGACTGCCTTTTCTGAATTGTATATTCTTGCCTCCTTTGTTAAAGATTAATTGACCATAAATGCATGGGTTTATTTCTGGACTTTCTACTCGGTTCCATTGATCTATATTTTTGCTTTTGTGCCAATACTCTGCTGTTATTATTATTCTATCTTTGTAGTACAGTCTGAAGTCAGGCAACCTGATTCCCTCCAGCTCCATCTCCCTTTATCAAGATGGCTTTGGCTGTTTGGGATCTTTTGTTATCTCTGCATAAATTTAAAAACAAATGTGCTAGACCTATGAAAATACCATTGGTCATTTGATAGGGATTGTGTTCAATTTGTATATTGCCTTGGGTAGTGTGGTCATTTTAATGATAGTGATTCTTCCAATCCAAGAACACAGTATATCTTTTTATCAGTTTGTGTCATCTTTCATTTTTTTCATCAACATCTTATAGTTTTTGGAGCATAGGTCCTTTGCCTCTTTCGGTAAATTTATTCCTAGGTGTTTTATTCTTTTGAATATGATCATAAATGGGGTTGTTTTCTTTCTTTTTTTTTTTTAAAGATTTATTTATTTATTTATTTTGGGCAGGGGTCAGGGTGGGGAGGGAGGGAAGCAGGCGGGGCACTTCTATTGGTTTTCCATTTCTCCATGTTCATCTGTCTTTGTTCTTTGGCTCCTGTGAGCCTCCCATCATGGTGGCGTCTGTCGTTGTAGAGCACCGGCTCTGGGCGCATGCGCTACAGAGCTCCGGCTCGGTAATTGGACACGTCAGTCCAGCCACTCCGTGGCACGTGGGATCTTCCCAGGCCAGGGCTCGAACCGGCGCTCCTTGCACTGCAAGGCGGTGCCCCTACCCACTGGACCACCAGGGGAAGCCCGGGGTTGTTTTCTTAATTTCTCTTTCTGATACAGAACCAGTCACCAAAGTCCAGGAAGTGCAAAAGTATTCTAGTTTTAAGAGCATTTTGAAAGTATGGATATGAATCATTTCTTTGAATTTTCTTCACCGCTCATTTTTCTCTTCACAGTAATTAAAAACAAATGTCTTCTAGAATGTTGAAACAAGTGACTTAAGTGGAAAATTATGTTCATTGGCATTAACCATCCAAAACAAATGTTCACTAATATTTATTTTGGGGGTATACTTAAGTCTACAAAAACACTTACTTCTGCTACAGATTTTATTTTGACAGGGAATTTGCAATGATAGTCATTACAAATTATATAGAGACTTTAAAGTCATCTCATATAAGCTTTTACCCCCTATTTCTCTTTTCAGGTTTATAGCTAATTACTTCATAATTACATTGTCTGAAAATATATATGTATTAACACATGTTGGCTTTACCTATTCCTCTGATATTTAGGGTAAACCTTATATATTAAAGATGTTTTAATACATAGATCATCTAAATTAATAACTTGAAAATAATTTCCTTTTGTAAATAATAACTTGTAAAGAATTGATACTGTTAAGAATCAATACACTCTGACCAAATTACTTTGTGAATTTGTTACCTTGTAATTTTTTCTCTATAATGAATGTAAATGATAAATACATGACAGAATATTTTCAAGCTTTTTTAAAATCCAATTTTTTATTTGTTAATCACTGAGTCAAATCTAGTTGTAGTCAAATATGTATTCAAAATATGCCATGTTATTTTTCCTGTACCACTATGTTATTTCCCAGTGATTTACTATTAGCTATTTTTCTCCAATAGTGTATGTAACTCTCATCCCCGGACATTTCTTAATACTAAACTACAAATGTGCTACACAATTTCATTAAATGCTACAGTTAAAGTTTAGGTGGAAAAGAATGACCTAAGCCTAGAGGTACTTCTATATTCAGGAGTTAATGTGGATTTTACTTCTCAGGTGAAGAAATAACCACTTGAAAGAAAAAACTAAACTGAGCTTGAAGCAGTGAGTTGAACAATTCTTGGGAGAAAAACCTGTTGTAGGAATAAATAGGCCTTGGTTTGCCAGAGGGAATGGAGGGCTCTCTTTGGTGATCTCTTCCAACCAGATTAGAACTTCTAGAAACAGAGATGATGGAGCATAGGAAACAAGGAATAGGATGAGAATGCAAAGGAGATGATGGGAAATGCAGATGAGAGTAAGATCCCAAAGAGAGACATCAAATTTGCACCTTCAAGCTCCATTTCATTTCCTCTGCAAAAGTCAAGAAGACAACTTTCTTTTGTCTTACTGTGTCAGAGATGTAGAGCTCTCATAATGAGGACACTGAGAAATCTTTCCATGCCTAATAAAGTGAAGGATTAAAATAATATTGATGTATCTACCTCATTTGAGAATTAATTCTTCTAACCAAAATAATTAACTGAATTTTTATTGGTGGATAATTGCTTCACAATGCTGTGGTGGTCTTTGCCATACATCAACATGAATTAGTCATAAATATATGTGTGTGTGTGCATATAGCCTCACCCTCTTTTTTGTTCTTTTATGATAAACTTCAAAACATTTAATATATTTATTCATACTTTTAGCTTCTAAACTATATACACATGCAATTAATCTTACCACTTTAGCAACATATGAGCAAGAAAAATCAGGGAATCCCCACCATAAGTTATATGCTCATAATGTAAAACCTCTTAGTAACCTGTGCAAATCTTAAACATTTCTCCCTCCTGATGGTGAGATTTTGAGAGCAAAACAAGAGCCAGGACATACAATACCAAAAGGTAGTACAAGTACACTATGAATAAATGTGGAATGAATAACTGGTATACCAGATAAGTTGACTAAATTGTTCCCTATTTCATGTTAAGTAACACATGCAAATGGCTTGACCTGATACTAGTTTTTCTGAGTACCTGTAAGCATCACTCAGGTGGCTGCTAGCAATTCCCCTTGTCTATTTCTTTTGAAATACCTTGTAATAGGCAGGTATTTTTATCTTTTTTTTTTTTTTTTTTAATTTTGACGTTTTTTTTTTTTTTTTTTTTCTGTAGTGTTTCCTTGATATATAACCAGTTTCTTTAAAAAAGAGTTTTCTTTTCTCTGAGCCAGATTTTCCCATCTTTAAAGTAAAATTTTATCAGTGTTAAGACTGAGCATTTTTACATATTGTCTGGCATTAGTGTTCTGTTGTACATGCGTTTTTAAATTATTTAATGAACCACCCAATTGTGAAACATCATCTATTAAAATTTCACATACTTTCAAATAGAGCATTAAATTTATCATAGCAGATTAAGTTAAAATAGGAGAACCGAGGCTGAACATAATGGATTAGCAAGAATGTGAAAAAAATCAGTGATTCAGCATTTTCTGTTAATAGTATTTTAAGTTTTTACAGGACTTGATTGATAAGAGCATCCTTTGCAAGTAAAAATTTTGTTACTGTGTCAGAGATGTAGAGCTCTCATAATGAGGACACTGAGAAATCTTTCCATGCCTAATAAAGTGAAGGATTAAAATAATATTGATGTATCTACCTCATTTGAGAATTAATTCTTCTAACCAAAATAATTAACTGAATTTTTATTGGTGGATAATTGCTTCACAATGCTGTGGTGGTCTTTGCCATACATCAACATGAATTAGTCATAAATATATGTGTGTGTGTGCATATAGCCTCACCCTCTTTTTTGTTCTTTTATGATAAACTTCAAAACATTTAATATATTTATTCATACTTTTAGCTTCTAAACTATATACACATGCAATTAATCTTACCACTTTAGCAACATATGAGCAAGAAAAATCAGGGAATCCCCACCATAAGTTATATGCTCATAATGTAAAACCTCTTAGTAACCTGTGCAAATCTTAAACATTTCTCCCTCCTGATGGTGAGATTTTGAGAGCAAAACAAGAGCCAGGACATACAATACCAAAAGGTAGTACAAGTACACTATGAATAAATGTGGAATGAATAACTGGTATACCAGATAAGTTGACTAAATTGTTCCCTATTTCATGTTAAGTAACACATGCAAATGGCTTGACCTGATACTAGTTTTTCTGAGTACCTGTAAGCATCACTCAGGTGGCTGCTAGCAATTCCCCTTGTCTATTTCTTTTGAAATACCTTGTAATAGGCAGGTATTTTTATCTTTTTTTTTTTTTTTTTAATTTTGACGTTTTTTTTTTTTTTTTTTTTTCTGTAGTGTTTCCTTGATATATAACCAGTTTCTTTAAAAAAGAGTTTTCTTTTCTCTGAGCCAGATTTTCCCATCTTTAAAGTAAAATTTTATCAGTGTTAAGACTGAGCATTTTTACATATTGTCTGGCATTAGTGTTCTGTTGTACATGCGTTTTTAAATTATTTAATGAACCACCCAATTGTGAAACATCATCTATTAAAATTTCACATACTTTCAAATAGAGCATTAAATTTATCATAGCAGATTAAGTTAAAATAGGAGAACCGAGGCTGAACATAATGGATTAGCAAGAATGTGAAAAAAATCAGTGATTCAGCATTTTCTGTTAATAGTATATTAAGTTTTTACAAGACTGTTGGACTTTGATAAGAGCATCCATATTTCTTAATATTACTGAGATAATGAAGCTCTCCCGAAGGCTTCATATATGTGGTGACTGACATTCCTAACAATCTTCAATATTAAAGGTATACATCAACTATGATCTCCATATATTACTTTATTTTTCCTTCTCCATTACATATAATTGAGTCTGGGTCTGTTCAGATACAGGAAAATATTTTGTCTTTTAATACATATACATTATATTCTCTTGATAATCAGAGTTTTTTTTTTTCAAGTTTTAAAATATTGGAATGAAACCTGGTCATCAAATTTCTCTTTATTGAAAAAGGACTTAACGAGGTTAATAAAAAAGCATATGATTTCTTCGACTGAATGATTACAATGATTTGTTTTGCAACTTAAAAAGAGGTGATTCTGGGCTTCCCTGGTGGTCCAGTGGGTAAGGACACCGCCTTGCACTGCAAGGAGCGCCAGTTCGATCCCTGGCCTGGGAAGATCCCACGTGCCGCTGAGCGGCTGGACCCATGTGTCCAATTACTGAGCCCGGGCGCTGGAGCGCATGCGCCCAGAGCCGGTGCTCTGCGACAACAGAGACCACCGCGACGGGAGGCCCAGACAGGCCAAAGAACAAAGATGGATGAAAAATAGATAAATGAAAGACCAAAAGAAGTAGCCCGCCCATTCCCTCCCTCCCCAATCCACCCTCTCCAATAAATAAATAAATAAATAAATAAAATCTTAAAAAAAAAAAAAAAGAGATGATTCATTTAAAAATGACTAAATATACGAAAGTTGGTGTGAAAGTGGAAAAAAATGGGTAAAACTGACACATTACTTTCTAAACCTCTAGTAAGAGGAAAAGTATATTATATGCGCTATGTGAAAAGTCATGACAAGATTAATGGTCTAACATGATACACAGTTGTAATTTCACAGTGTTTGTGACTCAGGAATCTGGATACAACTTTTCTTGGCCATTGACTTCAGGATCTCTCATGAAACTACAGTCATGTTATCAATAACTCCTGGGTTTCATGTGAAGGTCTGACTGGGGAAGGATTCAATTCCAAACTCACTTATATGGTTATTTCCAGGAATGGTTTGATTTGGGGATGTTAAACTTCAGAATTTCATTTTTCAATCTGGCTATTGACCATTTTTTACCCTTAGTTCTCTGCCACGTCGACCTCACTGGCATGGCAGCTTGCTTCGTTAAACAAGTAAAGGGAGAAAAAGGAAGATAATCTGCTAGATAGAAGTTACAAATCTCTTTTAATCTAAACCCAGAAAGGGGTACCATTGCTGTATTCTATTGTTTAGAAGCAAGTTACCAGGCCATTCCACATTCAGGGAAGGAGATTATACAAGTGCTTAAATACCAGAAGATAGATCATTGGAAGCCATTTTAGAGTCTGGTCACAACACAATATTAATTGCAAGAGAAAATTCTTACCACTAAAAAAAAGCAACATTATTTTTAATATGAGACAGACGTGTGTTGAGGACCAAATAATAATGTTCAGGTTTTTTTTTATTATTCTTTATTTTAAAGGTTTTACAGAGTTTTGTTGTTCACAGACATGTAAATTCCCAGATCAGTCATTGCATATCCATGGTCCCTACCCGCCCAGATCCCCCCATCCCACCCCTCCAGACCTTCGCTCCAAGTCATTGCAAGCACTCCTATTCCCTTAGCACTATGACACTAGCTATCTTTTCCACACATAACAGTATAGGTTTCCATGTTACTCCTTCCATGTTTCCATGTTACTCCCTCCATGCTTCCCCCTCCCTATTACTTCCCCATATTGTCCCTATGTCTATGCTCTGTCTGTTTTTCCATGAGTTCCCTGCATGTGTTATCAAGACCGTCCTACTAGATTCCATATATGTGTGTTAGTATACTGTATTTCTCTTTCTCTTTTTGACTTACTTCACTTTTGATGATAGGTTCTAGAGCCAGCCATTTCATTAGGACTGAGTCTTCTGCATTTCTTTTAACAGCTGAGTAGTATTCCATTGTATATATGTACCAGGGCTTCTGGATCCATTTGTTCATCGATGGACATCTAGGTTGCTTCGATGTTTTGGCTATTGTATAGAGAGCTGCAATGAACATTGGGATACAGGTGCTTCTTTCAGTTTTGATTTCGTCAGGATATAAGCCTAACAGTGGGATTGCTGGGTCATATGGTGCTTCTATTTTTAGTTTTTTAAGAACTCTCCATACTGTCTTCCATAGAGGCTGTATCAATTGACATTCGCACCAGCAATGCAAGAGGGTTCCCTTTCTCTGCACCCTCTCCAGCATTTATTGTCTGTCAATTTGTGGCAGGCTTGCTTCGTTAAACAAGTAAAGGGAGAAAAAGGAAGATAATCTGCTAGATAGAAGTTACAAATCTCTTTTAATCTAAACCCAGAAAGGGGTACCATTGCTGTATTCTATTGTTTAGAAGCAAGTTACCAGGCCATTCCACATTCAGGGAAGGAGATTATACAAGTGCTTAAATACCAGAAGATAGATCATTGGAAGCCATTTTAGAGTCTGGTCACAACACAATATTAATTGCAAGAGAAAATTCTTACCACTAAAAAAAAGCAACATTATTTTTAATATGAGACAGACGTGTGTTGAGGACCAAATAATAATGTTCAGGTTTTTTTTTATTATTCTTTATTTTAAAGGTTTTACAGAGTTTTGTTGTTCACAGACATGTAAATTCCCAGATCAGTCATTGCATATCCATGGTCCCTACCCGCCCAGATCCCCCCATCCCACCCCTCCAGACCTTCGCTCCAAGTCATTGCAAGCACTCCTATTCCCTTAGCACTATGACACTAGCTATCTTTTCCACACATAACAGTATAGGTTTCCATGTTACTCCTTCCATGTTTCCATGTTACTCCCTCCATGCTTCCCCCTCCCTATTACTTCCCCATATTGTCCCTATGTCTATGCTCTGTCTGTTTTTCCATGAGTTCCCTGCATGTGTTATCAAGACCGTCCTACTAGATTCCATATATGTGTGTTAGTATACTGTATTTCTCTTTCTCTTTTTGACTTACTTCACTTTTGATGATAGGTTCTAGAGCCAGCCATTTCATTAGGACTGAGTCTTCTGCATTTCTTTTAACAGCTGAGTAGTATTCCATTGTATATATGTACCAGGGCTTCTGGATCCATTTGTTCATCGATGGACATCTAGGTTGCTTCGATGTTTTGGCTATTGTATAGAGAGCTGCAATGAACATTGGGATACAGGTGCTTCTTTCAGTTTTGATTTCGTCAGGATATAAGCCTAACAGTGGGATTGCTGGGTCATATGGTGCTTCTATTTTTAGTTTTTTAAGAACTCTCCATACTGTCTTCCATAGAGGCTGTATCAATTGACATTCCCACCAGCAATGCAAGAGGGTTCCCTTTTCTCTGCACCCTCTCCAGCATTTATTGTCTGTCAATTTGTGGATGATGGCCATTCTGACGGGTGTGAGGTGGTATCTCATTGTAGTTTTAATTTGCATTTCTCTAATAATAAGCAAGGTTGAGCATCGTTTCATGTGCTTTTGGGCCGTCTGTATGTCCTCTTTGGCGAGGCGTCTCTTTAGATCTTTTTCCCATTTTTGGATTGGGTTGTTCGTTTTTCCTGTGCTGAATTGTCTGAGTTGCTTGTAGATTTTGGAGATTAATTCTTTCTCTGTTGTTTCATTTGCTATGATTTTCTCCCACTCTGTGGAGTGTCTGTTGAATTTTGTAATTTCTTTTGCTGTACAAAAGCTTTTAAGTTTCATGAGGTCCCACATGTTCATTTTACTTTTCAGCTCTGCTATTTTAGTTGGTGGGTCAGAGAAGATCTTGCTTTGATTGATGTCCTTGAGGGTTTTGCCTGTATTCTCCTCTAAGAGTTTGATGGTTTCTGGTCTTACATTTAGGTCTTTAATCCATTTGGAGTTGATCTTAGTGTATGGTGTCAGGGAATGTTCCAACTTCATTTATTTGCATGTGGCTGTCCAATTCTCCCAGCACCAACTGTTGAAGAGGCTGTCTTTGTCCCATTTTAGAGTTTCTCCCCCTTTATCAAAAATAAGATACCCATAGGTGCGTGGGTTTATCTCTGGGTTCTCTATCTTGTTCCATTGATCTATAGTTCTGTTTTTGTGCCAGTACCATATTGTCTTGAGGATGGTTGCTTTATAGTAGAGTCTGAAGTTAGGGAGACTGATTCCTCCGGCTCCGTTTTTCTTTCTCAGGATTGCTTTGGCTATTCAAGGTCTTTCGTGTTTCCATATGAACTGTGTGATTCTTTGGTCTAGTTCTGTGAAAAATGTCAATGGAAGTTGAATAGGTATTGCGTTGAATTTGTAGATGATATTTGGTTGTATGGTCATTTTCACAATATTGATTCTTCCGACCCAGGAACATGGAATATCTCTCCATCTGTTTAAGTCTTCTTTAATGTTTCTCATGAGTGTCTTGTAATTTTCTGTGTACAGTTCTTTTGTTTCTTTGGGTAGGTTTATTTCTAGATATTTGATTCTTTTGGTTGCAATGGTGAAGGGGACTGCCTCTTTGATTTCGTTTTCTGATTTTTCATTGTTTGTGTATAGGAATGCCAGTGACTTCTGTGTGTTGACTTTGTATCCTGCGACTTTGCTGAATTCCTTGATTAGCTCTAGTAGCTTTTGTAATAGAATCTTTGGGATTTTCTATGTATAATATCATGTCCTCTGCAAAAAGTGAGAGCTTGACTTCTTCCTTTCCAATCTGGATTCCTTTGATTTCTTTCTCTTCTCTTATTGCCATTGCTAGAACTTCCAGGACAATGTTGAATAGTAGTAGTGAAAGTGGTCACCCCTGTCTTGTTCCTGATCTTAGAGGGAATGCTTTCAGTTTTTCACCGTTGAGGACAATGTTCGCTTCTCATAGATGGCTTTTGTTATGTAGAGATAGGTTCCTTTTATGCCCATTTTCTGAAGAGTTTTTATCATAAATGGGTGTTGTACTTTGTCGAAGGCTTTCTCTGCGTCTATTGAGATGATCATGTGATTTTTGTCTCTCAGTTTGTTGATATATTGTATCACATTGATTGATTTGTAGATGTTGAAGAATCCTTGCATGCCTGGGATGAACCCAACTTGATCATGATGTATGAGTTTTTTGATGTGTCGTTGAATTCTGTTTGCTAGGATTTTTTGAGGATCTTGGCATCTAAGTTCATCAGGGAAATTGGTCTGTAATTTTCCTTTTTTGTGTTGTCTTTGCCTGGTTTTGGTATTAGGGCGATGATGGCCTTGTAGAATGTATTTGGAAGTGTTCTTTCCTGTGCAATTTTTGAAAGAGTTTTAGAAGGACAGGCATTAGCTGTTGTTTAAATGTTTGGTAGAATTCGGCTGTGAAGCCATCTGGCCATGGGCTTTTATTTTTGAGTAGATTTTTGAGCACAAATTTGATTTCTGAGCTTGTGATTGGGTTATTCATAGTTTCTAGTTCTTCCTGGTTCAGTCTTAGGAGATTAATCTTTTCCAAGAAACTGTCCGTTTCTTCCAGGTTGTCCTGTTTGTTGCCATATAGGTGTTCATAATAGTCTCTTATAATCCTCTGGATTTCTGCATTATCTGTTTTAATCTCTCCTTTTTCAGTTTTGATTTTGTTGATCTGGTTCTTCTCCCTCTTTCTTGATGAGTCTGACCAGTGGCTTGTCAATTCTGTTTACCTTTTCAAAGAACAAGCTTTTTGTTTTATTTATTCATACTATTGCTTCTTTCTCATTTATTTCTGCTCTAGTCTTTATAATTTCTCGTCTTCTGCTGGCTTTGGGATGTTTTTGTTCTTCTTTCTCCAATTGTTTTAAGTGGAGGGTTAAGTCATCTGCTTCATATTTTACTAGTTTCTTGAGGTGGGATTCTATTGCTATAAATTTCCCCCTTAGAATTGCTTTTGCAGTATCCCATAAGTTTTGCACAGTCGTATATTCATTGTCATTTTCTTCTAGGAATTTTTAAATTTGTCCTTTGATTTCCTCAGTAATCAGTTGGTTTTTTAGGTATTTGTTGTTTAATCGCCATGTGTTTGTATTTTTAGCGGTTTTTTTTCCTGTGGTTGATCTCTAGTCTCATTGCATTGTGGTCCAAGAAGATGGTTGATATAATTTCAGTTTTCTTGAATTGACTGAGGTTAGATTTGTGGCCCAAGATGTGGTCTATCCCGGAGAATGTTCCATGAGCACTTGAGAAGAAAGTGTATTCTTCTGCTTTTGTGTGGAACATCCTAAAGATATCAATGAGGTTCATCTTTTCTAGTGTGGCATTTAAGGCTTGTGTTTCTTGATTAATTTTCTTTTTTGATGATCTATTCATTGGTGTGAGAGGAGTGTTAAAGTCTCCTACTATTATTGTGTTATTATTGATTTCTTCTTTTAAGTCTGAAAGTATCTGTCTTATGTATTGAGGTGCCCCTGTGTTGGGTGCGTAGATGTTCATGACTGTTATGTCTTCCTCTTGGATGGATTCCTTAATCATGCTGTAGTGACCCACCTTGTGTCTTAGAATCTTCTTTACTTTAAAATCTATTTTGTCTGATATGAGGATTGCTACTCCAGCTTTCTTTTGATTTCCATTTGCATGGAATATCTTTTTCCAGTCATTCACTTTCAGTCGATGAGTGTCTCTAGGTTTGAAGTGGGTCTCTTGTAAACAGCATATATATGGGTCATGTTTCTTGATCCATTCAGCCAACCTGTGTCGTTTGGTTGGGGCATTTAGTCCATTTACATTCAAAGTAATTATTGATACGAATGTTCCTATTGTCATCTTCTTAGAAGTCTGGGTTTTGATTTGTAGTACTTCTTCTGCTCTTGTATTTCTTGGCTATATCAGGCCCTTTAGCACTTGTTGTAGGGCTGGTTTTGTGGTACAGAATTCTTTTACTGTTTGTCTGTCTGAGAAGCTTTTGACTTCTCCATCAATTCTGAATGAGATTTTTGCTGGGTAGAGAATTCTTGGTTGGAGGTTATTCTCTTTTAGCCGTTTAAATGTGTCCTGCCATTCTCTCTGGCCTGCAGGGTTTCAGTTGAGAGATCCGCAGTTAGACCTATGGGGTTTCCTTTATATGTTATTTGTTGTTTGCTCCTAGCTGCTTTTAGTAATCTGTCTTTATATTTAGTCTGCATTAGTTTGATTAGAATGTGCCTTGGTGTGTTTCTTCTGGGGTTTCTTCTGTATGGAACTCTTTGTGCTTCCTGGATTTGGTTGACTATCTCCTTTCCCATGCTGGGGAAGTTTTCAACTATAACCTCTTCAAGAATTTTTTCATAACCTTTCTTCCCTTATTCTTCCTCTGGGACTCCTATAATTCTAATGTTGGTGCGTTTGATATTGTCCCATAGTTCTCTGGGGCTATCCTCAGTTCTTTTAATTCTTTTGGCTTTGTTCTGTTCCTCAGCACTTATTTCCACCAGTCTATCTTCCAGCTCACTTATCTGTTCTTCAGTCTCTGATACTCTACTGTTGAGGCCTTCTATATTATTTTTGAGTTCAGCAATTGAGTTGGTGGTCTCTATTTGCTTATTCTTCATTTCCTGCATGTCTCTTCTCAATGCACTAATTTCCTCTAATATTCTGTTTTCGGTGTTTTGCATCCTCATTAGTATATTTTTTCTGAATTCTCTTTCAGATAATTTGTCTATCTCCTCCTCTGTCATTTGAAACTGTGTTTCTCTAGCTTGGTCCTTCATTTATGCAGTGTTTCTCTGTTGTTTCATCTCTAGTGTTGTATTTTCTTTGATAGTGTGGGGTCTTGGAATCAGGGCTTCTAGTCCAAGGATCCTTGGTTTGATGATTGGTCAGGGGGTGTAGGCTCTATGTCTGGTTTGCTATGGTGTTCCATGATATTAGTTCAAATACTAGCATCTGAGGAACAAGAGGTGCATCCCTGATGGGTGACAGTCATAAAAGCATGCAGATGTTTTCTAACATAGTCACAAGATATACATATTTACATAGCAATAACCACATCTAACCAGTCTTACAGTGACAAAGCATAGGAAATTTTTCTGGCAAATGACACATTCAAAGATGGTACTTGCCCATTAAGCTCTGAATTAATTAAAATAGTGCCTGGAAAAATAGATCTTGGGTAAGATCCGCCGTTTAAAAGGGACTCTATGGGGTTTCCTCTTTATATGTTATTTGTTGTTTGCTCCTAGCTGCTTTTAGTAATCTGTCTTTATATTTAGTCTGCATTAGTTTGATTAGAATGTGCCTTGGTGTGTTTCTTCTGGGGTTTCTTCTGTATGGAACTCTTTGTGCTTCCTGGATTTGGTTGACTATCTCCTTTCCCATGCTGGGGAAGTTTTCAACTATAACCTCTTCAAGAATTTTTTCATAACCTTTCTTCCCTTATTCTTCCTCTGGGACTCCTATAATTCTAATGTTGGTGCGTTTGATATTGTCCCATAGTTCTCTGGGGCTATCCTCAGTTCTTTTAATTCTTTTGGCTTTGTTCTGTTCCTCACCAGTTATTTCCACCAGTCTATCTTCCAGCTCACTTATCTGTTCTTCAGTCTCTGATACTCTACTGTTGAGGCCTTCTATATTATTTTTGAGTTCAGCAATTGAGTTGGTGGTCTCTATTTGCTTATTCTTCATTTCCTGCATGTCTCTTCTCAATGCACTAATTTCCTCTAATATTCTGTTTTCGGTGTTTTGCATCCTCATTAGTATATTTTTTCTGAATTCTCTTTCAGATAATTTGTCTATCTCCTCCTCTGTCATTTGAAACTGTGTTTCTCTAGCTTGGTCCTTCATTTATGCAGTGTTTCTCTGTTGTTTCATCTCTAGTGTTGTATTTTCTTTGATAGTGTGGGGTCTTGGAATCAGGGCTTCTAGTCCAAGGATCCTTGGTTTGATGATTGGTCAGGGGGTGTAGGCTCTATGTCTGGTTTGCTATGGTGTTCCATGATATTAGTTCAAATACTAGCATCTGAGGAACAAGAGGTGCATCCCTGATGGGTGACAGTCATAAAAGCATGCAGATGTTTTCTAACATAGTCACAAGATATACATATTTACATAGCAATAACCACATCTAACCAGTCTTACAGTGACAAAGCATAGGAAATTTTTCTGGCAAATGACACATTCAAAGATGGTACTTGCCCATTAAGCTCTGAATTAATTAAAATAGTGCCTGGAAAAATAGATCTTGGGTAAGGTCCTGGCTTGGACTATTTCGTCATTGAAAGCAATTTTTAACTAAGACATGTGTTGGGGGTGAGGAGGTGGAGAATGTATGGGTAATGAGAAGGAATAGATTCGACTTGGAAGGATTTTATAGGGTTATGTAGCCAAGATTAGTGTGTTGTATTGTTTAGTGCAGCTGGAAGAGAATAGTGGAGACAGGAAGGTAGGAAATATTTATCTAGGGGGTAGTGGTATATAGGAGAAAGTTTTATATTTAGAACATGGAGGAAGGAGTGGGAAAGAGGAAAGAAAATTATATATTCAAGAATTAAAATTTAAAAAAAATTTAATAATTAAAAATCAAAAAAGAAATTAAAAATTAAAAAACAGAAGAGAAACTTAATAAGAAGAGACAAAAGAGAGAGAAAAAAATAGAAAAAAAAAAAAAAAAGACCAAGCCTGACCAATCAAACGAATAAAAGAACCGTCTGCAACAGATAAGCAGAAAAGCTAAATACTGTCCCTAGTTTTTATCCTCTCATCTGTCCGGAAGCCAGTCTGCTCGCGATGGTGTTGTCTTGATGATGCAGCCTTTTCCTTATGGCACCAGTCTGCAAGCTCAGGTGCTGGCTGGGACAGCGGACTGATCCATGTCCGTCGGACGGGGGACCGTGGTGCACTCGCTGTCCCAGGTTGGGCGGGGGCGCGGGCTGATCCCGGTCCGTTGGGCGGGGCTGTGGCGCCCGTGCAATCCCGTGTTGGGCGGCGCCTGGCTCTGGAGCGCACCTGCGGTAGCCTCTGATACCTGCCCTTCTCCCGACTTCCTTCACTGGGTGTAGCTATGGGGTGCAGCTATGGGATGCAGGGGCTCCTCCGCCACTGGCACGTCGCCTACTGCCGGTTGCACCTCCAAGCGATAAAAATTTTCCTGGGCAGTCATAAAAGCATGCAGATGTTTTCTAACATAGTCAAAGATATACATATTTACATAGCAATAACCACATCTAACCAGTCTTACAGTGACAAAGCATAGGAAATTTTTCTGGCAAATGACACATTCAAAGATGGTACTTGCCCATTAAGCTCTGAATTAATTAAAATAGTGCCTGGAAAAATAGATCTTGGGTAAGGTCCTGGCTTGGACTATTTCGTCATTGAAAGCAATTTTTAACTAAGACATGTGTTGGGGGTGAGGAGGTGGAGAATGTATGGGTAATGAGAAGGAATAGATTCGACTTGGAAGGATTTTATAGGGTTATGTAGCCAAGATTAGTGTGTTGTATTGTTTAGTGCAGCTGGAAGAGAATAGTGGAGACAGGAAGGTAGGAAATATTTATCTAGGGGGTAGTGGTATATAGGAGAAAGTTTTATATTTAGAACATGGAGGAAGGAGTGGGAAAGAGGAAAGAAAATTATATATTCAAGAATTAAAATTTAAAAAAAATTTAATAATTAAAAATCAAAAAAGAAATTAAAAATTAAAAAACAGAAGAGAAACTTAATAAGAAGAGACAAAAGAGAGAGAAAAAAATAGAAAAAAAAAAAAAAAAGACCAAGCCTGACCAATCAAACGAATAAAAGAACCGTCTGCAACAGATAAGCAGAAAAGCTAAATACTGTCCCTAGTTTTTATCCTCTCATCTGTCCGGAAGCCAGTCTGCTCGCGATGGTGTTGTCTTGATGATGCAGCCTTTTCCTTATGGCACCAGTCTGCAAGCTCAGGTGCTGGCTGGGACAGCGGACTGATCCATGTCCGTCGGACGGGGGACCGTGGTGCACTCGCTGTCCCAGGTTGGGCGGGGGCGCGGGCTGATCCCGGTCCGTTGGGCGGGGGGCTGTGGCGCCCGTGCAATCCCGTGTTGGGCCGGGGCGTCCTGGCTCTGGAGCGCACCTGCGGGTAGCCTCTGATACCTGCCCTTCTCCCGACTTCCTTCACTGCGGGTGTAGCTATGGGGGTGCAGCTATGGGATGCAGGGGCTCCTCCGCCACTGGCACGTGCGCCTACTGCCGGTTGCACCTCCAAGTCCCAAAGGCAGGCACAAGCTTCCCCATCTGGCTCAAGCCGGGTCCCTGGTCAGCAATCTGTGGGCGACTTCCCCTTCAGCCAGTTCCCCACTAGGAGTGTTTGAACTCACCCGGTGCCAGGCAGAACGTCGCGATTTTTGCCTGGCGACCCAGCGGCGCGATCCTCACACTGGGCGCTCCCTCCCGTCTCCCGGTCGGTCTCTAGGCAGCACTCCCCGCTTTCTGTCCAGCCTCAGGTCGCTAGGCAGCAAGCGCATTCTGCTCGGCCCTGCTCCGGTATCCTATCTTCGCAGTGTCTTAATTTCTGCTGGCAATCAGGGTGGATTCTTGGAGTTTTCACGCTGAGTGCTGCCCTCTCTCCCCCGTGGCTCTGCTTAGGCCCCCTTTTAGGGCACTTGCTGGCACGCTCTCCGTCAGTGCGGTCCGTCGTGTGGGTTAGGATAGAGGATTCTTAGAACCCTAGCTCCCGGAAATGTATGGCTATTCACTGTTCTACTCTCGGGGACCTATGGAATTCTTCTGTCGTCTAGTGGCAGGTTTGTTGGTGGTGGCTCTTTTCTTGATTAGTTCTGGTGATTCTGTTGGGGAGCTGGTGAAAGCTTCCCCTCATTCCTCCGCCATCTTGGCTCCTCCCCCAATGTTCAGTTTTGATACAAGGAAACTGTGTTGCAGAATAATTTTTCCTTAAAAATATTTCATGGCTTGTAAAATTTGATTATCCAAATTGTATTCTTCATAGATGGTATAGTGCAACATTTTATTGAATAGAAATGTATTTTGAAATGTAGTTTAAAAAAAATCATGTACATATCTTTAAAAACAGTCAGGACTCCATTCTCCCAACAGGGACACCATACAATAAAAACAAATATGTAAACGTCGTACCAGGAAAAATTCTTATGCCTGCCAGGATGCTCAGTTGCTGCTCAATAGTATCCAGCTGTTTGTGATCCTGTAGAGTTTAGCCTGCCAGGCTCCTCTGTTCGTGGAATTTTCCAGGCAAGATATTGCATGGAGTTGCTATTTCCTTCTCAAGGTGATCTTCCCTACCCTGACGTTTAACCTGAGTCTCTAGTGTCTGCAGCGTGGAAGGGCAGATTCTTTATCACTGCATCACCTGGGGTTATGTTAAACTAAGTAATAAGTTAAATACAATTAAAGAAAATCTAAAAGTCTTCTAAATGGACCAAAGAGAATACTGAGTCTGCTAACTGGAAATAAGGCATTGTCTAATTTATCACCCACATTATCTGATTTTGGGTTTTTTTTTCAGACTTGCTATGTCTCTAAAATTATTAGGTTGGTGCAAAAGCAATTGCGGTTTTTCATCATTGAATTTTGCTATTGGATATTAGGATACATTCTTTTTTTTTTTTTTTTTTATTTATTTTGGGCGGGGGTCAGGTTGGGGAGGGAGGGGAGCGGGCGGGCCACTTCTATTGGTCTTTCATTTCTCCGTTTTCATCCGTCTTTGTTCTTTGGCTCCTGTGGGCCTCCCATCGCGGTGGTGTCTGTTGCAGAGCGCCGGCTCTGGGCGCATGCGCTCCAGAGCTCCGGCTCGGTGATTGGACACATCAGTCCAGCCACTCCGCGGCACGTGGGATCTTCCCAGGCCAGGGATCGAACCGGCACCCCTTGCACTGCAAGGCGGTGTCCTTATCCACTGGACCACCAGGGGAAGCCCAGGATACATTCTTAAATGCAGTTATGTTATACATTATTTTAATGCACATTTCTACTGTATGGTTTTTTGATATGACATTTCCTTCAGTTTATTTTGTATATTATACTAGGGAAATGATGTTAGACTAAAAGGAAATTCGAGTGATTTTCTTATTTGAGTTCAAAATGTGTTATAAAGCAGCAGAGGCAACTTGCAACATCAGCAATGCGTTTGACCTAGGAACTACTAAGGAACACATGGTGCACTGGTGGTTCAAGAGGCTTTGCAAAGGAGCTTTTCAAAGAGCCTTGAAAATACGGAGCACAGAAGCTCAGAAGTTGAAATCGACAGCAACCAACTCAGAGGATCATCAAAGCTTATCCTCTAGCAACTACACAGGAAGTTGCCAAAGAACTGAACATTGACCATTCGCATTTGAAGCAAATCTGAAAGGTAAAAAAGCTCAGTACATGGATGCCTCATGGATGACCATAATCTTAAAAAAATCATCATTTTGAAATGTCCTCTTCTGTTATTTGATGCAACAACAGTGAACTGTTTCTCAATTAGATTGTGATGTGTGACAAAAAGTGGTTCATATATGATGACCAGCAATGACCAACTCAGGGGTGGGACTAAGAAGCTCCAGACCACTTCCCAAAGTCAAACAGACACCAAAAAAAGGTCATGGTCACTCTTCAGTGGTCTGCTCCCTGTCTGATCGATTATAGCTTTCTGAATCTGAGTGAAACCATTACATCTGAGCAGTACACTCAGCAAATCAATGAAAGTCACTGAAAACTGCAGTGCCTACAGCTGGCATTGGTCAACAGAATGGGCCCAATGCTTTGACAACACCTAACTGCAAGATGCACAACCAGTGCTTCAAAAGTTGAATGAATTGGGCTATGAAGTTTTACCTCATCTGCCATATTCACCTGATCAGTTATCAACCAACTACCACTTCTTCAAGCATCTGGACATTTTTTTTTTTTTTTGCAAGGAAAACACTTCCACAACCAGCAGGACAGCAGAAAATGCTTTCCAAACATTCATTGGGTCCCAAGGCATGGATTTTTACACTACAAGAGTAAACAAACTTATTGGCAAAAATGTGTTGATTGTAATGATTCCTATTTTGAGTAGGAAAGATATGTTTGAGTCTAATTATAATCATTTAAAATTCACAGTCCAAAACAATTACTTTTTCACCAACCTAATATCAAAGTGACATAGACTTTATCTTAGGTACCTATTCATGGCATAAGAATTGAAAAGACATTTACATTTGAATACTAATATATCACACCTAAAATATAGTCAATGATGTGTGAACTGATTAACCATTTCTTAATTTTTACATACTCCAAGTTTGTCATTGAGAAATGATATTAAAATTTATAGGCAGGTATTGTAAATTGCAGCAAAGATACACTTCATTAAGCTTTAGTAATAAAGAATGAAAGATATCTTTTAGAAATGAAAGAGGTATGGGTTTAATTAAAATATCAAATTCATTGTTGAAACAAAGGTCATAATCATAAAATACAATTGAGAAAACTTCATTACCTGTACTGTAATGTGTTCTTTGCATTTCAAAATGCATATTGCGTATTTGCCATTTAAAGAATAAATAATCATTAAGTGAATGAACCAAGATAAGAATTATTATAAACTATATATTTTAGGGAGTTTTTTTCAATTACTTTTTTTTCTCTGCATATGCAATTTACTCTTCTTAAATATCTGTATAAGCAGATTTTTTTGGACTATTAGAGGCAAATACAGTGATGGTCTTCAATATACTAAAACTTTCATTATATCTTGTAAGCATTTTTTCAATCTTTAGATTTTAAAGTATTTATTGTTAATCTCTTATTTAACTTCTTATGTATATAACATAAATATAGCTATAAATGTTTATCAGTATTACGTGGTGAATGATGTAAAATGCTTTCAACACTTGGGTCTCAAAAGTTGAATGAATTGGGCAAGGCATGGATTTTTAACATCTACATTTTTTTTTTTTGCAAGGAAAACACTTCCACAACCAGCAGGACAGCAGAAAATGCTTTCCAAACATTCATTGGGTCCCAAGGCATGGATTTTTACACTACAAGAGTAAACAAACTTATTGGCAAAAATGTGTTGATTGTAATGATTCCTATTTTGAGTAGGAAAGATATGTTTGAGTCTAATTATAATCATTTAAAATTCACAGTCCAAAACAATTACTTTTTCACCAACCTAATATCAAAGTGACATAGACTTTATCTTAGGTACCTATTCATGGCATAAGAATTGAAAAGACATTTACATTTGAATACTAATATATCACACCTAAAATATAGTCAATGATGTGTGAACTGATTAACCATTTCTTAATTTTTACATACTCCAAGTTTGTCATTGAGAAATGATATTAAAATTTATAGGCAGGTATTGTAAATTGCAGCAAAGATACACTTCATTAAGCTTTAGTAATAAAGAATGAAAGATATCTTTTAGAAATGAAAGAGGTATGGGTTTAATTAAAATATCAAATTCATTGTTGAAACAAAGGTCATAATCATAAAATACAATTGAGAAAACTTCATTACCTGTACTGTAATGTGTTCTTTGCATTTCAAAATGCATATTGCGTATTTGCCATTTAAAGAATAAATAATCATTAAGTGAATGAACCAAGATAAGAATTATTATAAACTATATATTTTAGGGAGTTTTTTTCAATTACTTTTTTTTCTCTGCATATGCAATTTACTCTTCTTAAATATCTGTATAAGCAGATTTTTTTGGACTATTAGAGGCAAATACAGTGATGGTCTTCAATATACTAAAACTTTCATTATATCTTGTAAGCATTTTTTCAATCTTTAGATTTTAAAGTATTTATTGTTAATCTCTTATTTAACTTCTTATGTATATAACATAAATATAGCTATAAATGTTTATCAGTATTACGTGGTGAATGATGTAAAATGCCATACATTATTATAAAAATTAAGCAGGATATAGGATGTACACCTAAAGGATTTGTTGTGATCTGTAGTTGCTACTGTTCTCTTTAGTGAGAGATGGAGTAGCATAGTATAGGGGAAAGAATACTCCCCTGTGAATAACAGGAATTACTTTAGCTGTGTGATTCTGGAGATAAAACATTATATTTCTCTAGGCTATATTCTCCACATCTGTCAAATAAAAAGATAAATGGCTTCTATAATCCAAAGTATGTATAAGTCTGTATTCTGGAAATCTTCATAGATACATAGGAAAGCATAGAAATTGTAGATATCTTTTATTTTCTGCCTCTGTGGATTGAAGTTAAAAAGGGCACTTTCTGTCTTCTATTTTTGTACAGCATACAGAGGAATACAATCCAGTATTTGTAGTCATCTGTACAAAATGAATTATCTTCTATAGAACATTTAAGAGCAGATTTGAGAGTGCAAAAGACTTATAATAATAATGCAAAATAGAAAAATTTTAGCATTACAGATACCATGAGGAGGATGACTAAAACTACTGAGATTTCAAAATTGTGAATAAATCTTTTAATAATTATCTTGCCTTTTTTACATGCTACTTAAAATAGGCTCTTTGTAAATAATGAGGTGACAATTAACCATAATAGGCTTTCTATATTTTATACCTTGTAATACTTGAATTGCTACTTCCTTCATCAAAGCAACTCTACCTATATACACAAATACCAATGAAATACAAAAATATTATGGAAAAGTGTTTCACGCTGTTGTTCTTTTGAAGAGAAATAATAAGTAACATTCCTCCTTTTTAATTAAGCAAAAAAGAAGGACAGGAGACTACTTGCCCTAAAATTATTTTATCTCATTTTGGTTGTCAAAAGTGCAGAGAACCACATATTGTATATAAGTTATAATCATATACACTTGTGTTTTTATCCTTTAATGTATATATTTTATTCTGTAAAGCCAAATCAATATATAATTTTATATAATCTTTTAAATAAAAAAGCTATAAATGTTTATCAGTATTACGTGGTGAATGATGTAAAATGCCATACATTATTATAAAAATTAAGCAGGATATAGGATGTACACCTAAAGGATTTGTTGTGATCTGTAGTTGCTACTGTTCTCTTTAGTGAGAGATGGAGTAGCATAGTATAGGGGAAAGAATACTCCCCTGTGAATAACAGGAATTACTTTAGCTGTGTGATTCTGGAGATAAAACATTATATTTCTCTAGGCTATATTCTCCACATCTGTCAAATAAAAAGATAAATGGCTTCTATAATCCAAAGTATGTATAAGTCTGTATTCTGGAAATCTTCATAGATACATAGGAAAGCATAGAAATTGTAGATATCTTTTATTTTCTGCCTCTGTGGATTGAAGTTAAAAAGGGCACTTTCTGTCTTCTATTTTTGTACAGCATACAGAGGAATACAATCCAGTATTTGTAGTCATCTGTACAAAATGAATTATCTTCTATAGAACATTTAAGAGCAGATTTGAGAGTGCAAAAGACTTATAATAATAATGCAAAATAGAAAAATTTTAGCATTACAGATACCATGAGGAGGATGACTAAAACTACTGAGATTTCAAAATTGTGAATAAATCTTTTAATAATTATCTTGCCTTTTTTACATGCTACTTAAAATAGGCTCTTTGTAAATAATGAGGTGACAATTAACCATAATAGGCTTTCTATATTTTATACCTTGTAATACTTGAATTGCTACTTCCTTCATCAAAGCAACTCTACCTATATACACAAATACCAATGAAATACAAAAATATTATGGAAAAGTGTTTCACGCTGTTGTTCTTTTGAAGAGAAATAATAAGTAACATTCCTCCTTTTTAATTAAGCAAAAAAGAAGGACAGGAGACTACTTGCCCTAAAATTATTTTATCTCATTTTGGTTGTCAAAAGTGCAGAGAACCACATATTGTATATAAGTTATAATCATATACACTTGTGTTTTTATCCTTTAATGTATATATTTTATTCTGTAAAGCCAAATCAATATATAATTTTATTTGAAGTTCTTAATAATATTCCTTAACTAATTGAAATATTCCTAATGGGGAAAAATATGGTATTTTATGTGCATATTACAGTCAATGTCAACCTCATTTAGTGATTCTGTTTAAGGAACTCAACTTTCTGGATTAAACGTAGCTTTAACAGAAGGGAGATTTTAGAAATGTAAATTGTCATTCTAACAGTTTTAAAACTGAAGTTATGCTCAGGATGGTCTATTTCCTAGTAAATCATTATAAAGGAGCATTCAAAATGTGTTGTGTGTTTACCGGAAATAGAATTCTAATTAAAATAAATACAATGCTGACAGTATATTTTTATCCAACCACAAAATAGATTTCCCCTATTATTTTCTTACAGTGAAGAGTTATAGAACTTTGTTTAGAAAAACAACTGATTCATTCTAATGAATAATTTTCAATAAAGATCTAATTGCTCTTCAAAATACAGGATTCTTCTTATTAGATACGCACTAACACTGAACGGCTTTATTCTTCCACATGTTTGTACCGTAATTCAGTGTATCCAGTTTATCCTTTTTACCTGTGTTGATATTCAAAAATGAAAGAGAAGCAGAAGAGTGAACGGATTTTTTTAGAGCAACAACGTAAATATTTAGTCTAATTAAAAGTATGCAATCCTTGTAAAATTAATTAATATTAATAAATTAAAAATTATAATTAATAACATAATAATAACTATTAAATAGTGATTGTAAATGGTAATACATTGATAAAATTAATAGTAATACATTAATATTGAATTCTACAAATAGAAACTGATTCCAAGCAGCAAATCTATTTTAGTTCTGACTCCCCAAATGTTTAACTATATTGTAAATTATAATAGAACAATTACACTGCTGAACATAAATAATGAATTTTTAAATTAGAAAATATAAACAACTAATATAGTCATTAGATATTTAGGATATATATAAAAATATTGTAGTAGAAAAATATTTCATATGACAAAATCAGTGAAAATAGGAAAGAATTTTTGCATAATTTGATTATGAAATAAAAATAAGGAATCTGGTTGTGGTTATATGAAAGGAAAAAAAGCCTTCAAACCTGAGCAATTATCATATATGTACAAACGAACTGTTTACTGACAGCCATTTATCTCTACAGACTAAGCAACTATAAGCAAAAATTGATTGCATTCCTAACTTCCATTTTAAATTGTTTGATTCACTATAATTTTACACAGAAACATTGTGCTACTATTTGAAAAAAAGCATATAAGCATAGTGCAACTGGAAAGGATATTTTAGAACATATTACCAATGAGAATGAAGCAGAAGTAGGTTTTTTGGGGGGGGAATTCCCTTGCTTTTACTAAGACCCAATGGATATTGGCAATTTGATCTATGTTTCCACTGCCTTTTCTAAATCCAGCCAGTACACTTGGAAGTTTTATCAGTTCTTATACTGCTGAAGCCTATTTTGAAGGATTGTGAGTATAATCTTACTAGCATGTAAAATGAGTGCAATTATGGTAGTTTGAACATTGTTTGACTTTTCTTTGGAATTGGAATGAAAGCTAACCTTTTCCAGCCCTGAGGCCACTGCTGAGTTTTCTAAAGTTTGCTGACATATTGAGTGCAGCACTTTAACAGCACCATCTTTTAGATTCTGAGATAACTGAGCTGGAATTCCATCACTTCCACTAGCTTTCTCTTAAGCAATGCATCCTAAGGCCCATTTGACTTCACACTCTAGTATCTCACTCTTAGGTGAATGACCATGCTGTCCTGGTTTTTCAGGTCACTAAGACCTTTTTTGTGTAGTTCTTCTGTATATTTTTGCCACCTCTTCTGCTTTCATTAGGTTCATACCATTTTTTCTGATCCTCTTATTCTACAAATAGAAATTCCAAGCAGCAAATCTATTTTAGTTCTGACTCCCAAATGTTTAACTATATTGTAAATTATAATAGAACAATTACACTGCTGAACATAAATAATGAATTTTTAAATTAGAAAATATAAACAACTAATATAGTCATTAGATATTTAGGATATATATAAAAATATTGTAGTAGAAAAATATTTCATATGACAAAATCAGTGAAAATAGGAAAGAATTTTTGCATAATTTGATTATGAAAAAAAAATAATTAATTTGTTAGTCGGTATATGACAGGATCAACAGCCTTCCAACCTGAGCAATTATCATATATGCACAAACGAACTGTTTACTGACAGCCATTTATCTCTACAGACTAAGCAACTATAAGCAAAAATTGATTGCATTCCTAACTTCCATTTTAAATTGTTTGATTCACTATAATTTTACACAGAAACATTGTGCTACTATTTGAAAAAAAGCATATAAGCATAGTGCAACTGGAAAGGATATTTTAGAACATATTACCAATGAGAATGAAGCAGAAGTAGGTTTTTTGGGGAAAATTCCCCTTGCTTTTACTAAGACCCAATGGATATTGGCAATTTGATCTATGTTTCCACTGCCTTTTCTAAATCCAGCCAGTACACTTGGAAGTTTTATCAGTTCTTATACTGCTGAAGCCTATTTTGAAGGATTGTGAGTATAATCTTACTAGCATGTAAAATGAGTGCAATTATGGTAGTTTGAACATTGTTTGACTTTTCTTTGGAATTGGAATGAAAGCTAACCTTTTCCAGCCCTGAGGCCACTGCTGAGTTTTCTAAAGTTTGCTGACATATTGAGTGCAGCACTTTAACAGCACCATCTTTTAGATTCTGAGATAACTGAGCTGGAATTCCATCACTTCCACTAGCTTTCTCTTAAGCAATGCATCCTAAGGCCCATTTGACTTCACACTCTAGTATCTCACTCTTAGGTGAATGACCATGCTGTCCTGGTTTTTCAGGTCACTAAGACCTTTTTTGTGTAGTTCTTCTGTATATTTTTGCCACCTCTTCTGCTTTCATTAGGTTCATACCATTTCTGTCCTTTATTGCACCTATCTGGCATGAAATGTTCCCTTGATACCCTTGATTTTCTTGAAGAGACCTCTAGTCTTTCCCATTCTATTGTTTTCCTCTATTTCTTTGCATTGTAGGCTTTAAGAAGGCTTTCTTAAGAGAACAATGAGTTTACCTTTGTATATGCTGTGATGGATTGTTCTATTTATTGCTTTACTTCTAGCTGTCCAGCTTTCCCAGCAACATTTCTTGAAGAGACTGTCTTTTTTCCATTGTGTATTCATCTCCTCTGTAGTAGATTAATTGACTATACATTTGAAGGTTTGCTTCTGAGCTCTATATTTTGTTGCATTGTTTCTATGTCCCTTTTTGTGCCAGTATAATACTGCCTTGATTACTGTAACTTTGCAATATAGTTCAAAGTCATGGAGAATGACATCACCAGCTTTGTTATTTTATTCTCAAGACTGTTTTGTCAAGTTGTAGCATTCTGTGTGTCCATAATAATTTTATGATTGTTTGGACAATTTATGTGAAAAACATCATGGGTATTTTGATAGAGATTACATTAAAATACATACATTGCTTTGGGTCACATGGCCATTTTACAATATTAATTCTTATAAACAAAGAACACTATATCTTTCCATTTTTTAATATCATCTTCAGTTTCCTTTACCAGTGCTTTGTAATTTTCAGAGTATAGGTCTTTCATTTCACTTTGATTAGATTTATTTACAATTATTTTATTTTTGATATGATTTTATTCATTTTTGTTTACTTATGCTTTCTGGTATTTCATTATTAGTATACAGAAAATGCAACAGATTTCTATATGTTAATCTACTGTATATAATTTCTATATGTATCCTGCAAGTTTACTGAGTTTGTTAGTTATGAAAGATTTGGTATGATGATTTTAGGCTTTTCCACATAAAGTATTACATCATCTGCAAATAGTGCCAGTTTTACCACTTCCTTTCCAACTTAGCTGACTTTTCTTTTTCTTATATGATTCTTATATTTCTTATGAGAATTTCTTATTTCCTATATACTGTGACAAGGACTTCTAATACTATGCTAAATTAATATGTTAAGATTGGGTGTCACTGTCTTGTTCTTGAATTTAAAGGAAAGTCAACTATTTATCAAGGAATATGATGTTGGTTATGTGTTTGTCATAAATGGTTTTTATTATGTTGAGATACGTGCCCTTTAAACTCACTTTGATTAGAATTTTTACCATAAATGGGTAATGAATTTTGTCAAATGTTTTATCTGCATTTATTGAGATGATTGTGTGATTTTCATTCTTTTGCTAATGTGGTGTATCACATTATTTTACAAATGTTGAACAATCCTTGTGACTCTGGGATAAATTTATTTGATGAGAGTGTATGATCCCTTTTATATATTGTTGGATTTGTTTTCTAGTATTTTGTTAAGAATTTTTTCATCTGTATCATCAGAGATATTGGCCTTTAATTTTCTTTCTTTTTTTTTTTTTTTTGGTGACATCTTTGATTCAGGGATCAGAGTGATGGTTGCCTCATACAATAAATTTGAGAGGGTTTCTATCTGCTTCAGTTTCTGAAGTTATTTTATAGGGATATTTACCAATGTTTCTGTATATGTTAAATAGAATTCACTTTGAAGTCATCCAGTCCTGAACTTTTGTGCACTAGGAGATTTTTAATTACATATTGAATTTCACTATTACTGATCTATCTGTTCAAATGTTTCTTCTTGATTTACTCTAGGCATGTTGTGTGTTTCTGTAAATTTGCACATTTCTTCTAGGTTTTCAATTTTATTAGTATATCAGTTCAGTTCAGTCGCTCAGTCATGTCATTCTTTGTGTCCCTCCTGAACTGCAGCACGCCAGGCTTCCCTGTCCTTTACCATCTCTTGGAGATTGCTCAAACTCATGTCCATTAACTTGGTGATGATATCCAACCATCTCATCCTCTGCCATCCCATTCTCCTTTTGCCTTCTATTTTGTCCAACATCAGGGTCTTTTTCAATGTGTTGTCCCTTCACATCAGGTGGCCAGAGTTTTGGAGCTTCAGCTTCAGCATCATTCCCTCCAATGAATAATCAGGGTTGATTTTCTTTAGGTTTTACTGGTTTGATCTCCTTGCAGTCCAAGGGACTCTCAAGCATCTCCTTCAACACTACAGTTCAAAAGCATCATTTCTTCAGCACACTGCCTTCTTTATGGTCCAAATCTCATGTCCATACATGACTACTGGGAAAATCATAGCTTTAACTATACAGACTATTGTTAGCAAAGTGATGTCTCTGCTTTTGAATACACTGTCTAGGTTTGTCATAACTTTTCTTCCAAAGAGCAAATGTCTTTTAATTTCATGGCTGCAGTCACCATCCACAGTGATTTTAGAGCCTGCGATTTTGGAAATAAAGTCTGCCACTGTTTGCAGTTTGCCCATGAAGTGATGGGACCAGATGACTTGATCTTTGTTTATTGAATGTTAACTTTTAGGCCAACATTCTCACTATCCTCTTGTTGATAAATAACTGTTCATAGTTTTCTCTCATGATTTTTTTTGTATCTCTGTAGTATCAATTTTTTTTTTTTTTAAAGATTTATTTATTTATTTATTTTGGGCAGGGGTCGGGTTGGGGAGGGAAGGGAGTGGGCGGGCCACTTCTATTGGTCTTTCATTTCTCTATTTTCATCCGTCTTTGTTCTTTGGCTCCTGTGGGCCTCCCATCGCGGTGGCGTCTGTCGCTGCAGAGCGTCGGCTCTGGGCACATCGCCGAGTCTGGCATATTGTATTTCACTATTACTGATCTATCTGTTCAAATGTTTCTTCTTGATTTACTCTAGGCATGTTGTGTGTTTCTGTAAATTTGCACATTTCTTCTAGGTTTTCAATTTTATTAGTATATCAGTTCAGTTCAGTCGCTCAGTCATGTCATTCTTTGTGTCCCTCCTGAACTGCAGCACGCCAGGCTTCCCTGTCCTTTACCATCTCTTGGAGATTGCTCAAACTCATGTCCATTAACTTGGTGATGATATCCAACCATCTCATCCTCTGCCATCCCATTCTCCTTTTGCCTTCTATTTTGTCCAACATCAGGGTCTTTTTCAATGTGTTGTCCCTTCACATCAGGTGGCCAGAGTTTTGGAGCTTCAGCTTCAGCATCATTCCCTCCAATGAATAATCAGGGTTGATTTTCTTTAGGTTTTACTGGTTTGATCTCCTTGCAGTCCAAGGGACTCTCAAGCATCTCCTTCAACACTACAGTTCAAAAGCATCATTTCTTCAGCACACTGCCTTCTTTATGGTCCAAATCTCATGTCCATACATGACTACTGGGAAAATCATAGCTTTAACTATACAGACTATTGTTAGCAAAGTGATGTCTCTGCTTTTGAATACACTGTCTAGGTTTGTCATAACTTTTCTTCCAAAGAGCAAATGTCTTTTAATTTCATGGCTGCAGTCACCATCCACAGTGATTTTAGAGCCTGCGATTTTGGAAATAAAGTCTGCCACTGTTTGCAGTTTGCCCATGAAGTGATGGGACCAGATGACTTGATCTTTGTTTATTGAATGTTAACTTTTAGGCCAACATTCTCACTATCCTCTTGTTGATAAATAACTGTTCATAGTTTTCTCTCATGATTTTTTTTGTATCTCTGTAGTATCAATTTTTTTTTTTTTAAAGATTTATTTATTTATTTATTTTGGGCAGGGGTCGGGTTGGGGAGGGAAGGGAGTGGGCGGGCCACTTCTATTGGTCTTTCATTTCTCTATTTTCATCCGTCTTTGTTCTTTGGCTCCTGTGGGCCTCCCATCGCGGTGGCGTCTGTCGCTGCAGAGCGTCGGCTCTGGGCACATGCGCTCCAGAGCTCTGGCTCGGTAATTGGACACATCGGTCCAACCGCTCCACGGCACGTGGGATCTTCCCAGGCCAGGGATCGAACCGGCGCCCCTTGCACTGCAAGGCGGTGTCCTTACCCACTGGACCACCAGGGGAAGTCCTGTAGTATCAATTGTTATTTTTCCTTTTTCATTTCTTATTTTGAATATCTTTTTTCCAGGTAAGCCTGGTTAAGTTTTATCAGTTTTATTTATCTTTTTAAAAACTTGCTTTTGTTTTGATAATTTATTCTACTTTATATCCTTTCTGATTGTTGTTATCCTCTTTCTCCTGATGTGTTTGGGCTTTGTGTGTACTTTTTCTAATTCTTCAAGGAGGTAGATTAGGTCATTCATATGAGATTTTTCTTGTGAAGACATGTTGCTATGAACTTTTATAACTGCTTTTACTGTATCCCATAGACTTTAGAATATTCTGTTTTAACTTTAATTTTTATCAAGGTGCTTTCTGATTTCCTCTTGATTTTTTCATTCACACATTCGTTTTTTTGCCAAGTGATCTGATTGGTTGATTTCCATTATTCTGTCTTCCAAATCATTTATACATTCTTCTGTATCACTTAGTTCTCATTCCTTCTAGTGTCTTTATTTCAGTCATAGAATTATTTTCTCTTTATATTTTCTAGTTTCTTGCTAAAATGGCCAGTATCTAGATTAATTGTCCTTACTAATTCAATTATCATTTTTATTACTATGTTTTGAATGCTCTATCTACTAGTCTTTATTTCTGTTTCATTATTTTTTTTCAGAGTTTTTCTCTGCTCTTTGACTTGAGAGTAGTTCCTTTGGCTTTTCATTTAAACTTTCTATGCCTCTCGATTTATTTGAAGTGGTTACCTGTTGTGATCTTGAAGGGGTTTTCTTATGTGGGAGCCTCCCTAGGCAGACTGCATGTGTCCAGTTCTTTTGGTGAATGGACTAGATTTGATGTGGATGATAGTTAAGTCTTTCCTCCTGGTTTTCTGGCAGTAATCATCTTGTTAATGAGTGGGGTTATAGATGGAGTGCTTAGAGACTGGTTTCATGTATGAGGTGGGACTACCTCTCTGCCTAGTACTTATTTTAGCCCTGTTCAGTGTGGGGTCTGATCCCTAGTTGCTGGAGCAGAAGCCCTGGGTTTGGACTAAGACTGCTTCTGTTTCCTTTTAGTGTATGATTTTTCTTCTCCCCGTACCTGGACCTTAGCTCCAGTGGAGGGGAGTGCTGAAGCAAGTAGGGGCCCACAGCAAACAGGGACCTATGTGAGGTCTGATGTATTGGCTGTCTTGGCATCTTTAGCTTTGCTCAGATGCAGTCCACACTTGAGCTTTTTTAACCTTTAACCATTTCCCTCACAGGGCTAATGCTGCACAGTGGTGTGGTTTGAATGGAGCAGGAGAATTTGCTTGGCTTCAGTTGGGGTACAGTGGACGGAAGCACAGCCTGTGAGCTGATCATGAGGAATCTGTCAGCCAGTAGGGCAGAACTCTCTGGTCTGCCGTGGGGACCATACCTCTTTGTCTCTAACAACTCATTACTGCTGTCAGCCTCTGCCACTCTCAGGCTGTTCTGGCACCACACTTCTTATGAGGCACGGTCCATACATTTTGTCTGCATGTATGGCAGCATGATGTGCTATGACCATGCAGCTGCCTTAAGAAATCTGGGCTGCTTCATGAGCACCACTTAAGTAAATGCCAGTGATGGCTATCACAGTCCCACCCAGGCTCTACTCTGGGACTACATTGCCTATGTTTCCCATGGTTGAGTCTTTTACCTAGTCCTGACTGCTTCAGACCCAGTGCCATGCTACAGTGTGGAGTGAGTTGAGTTGGACTATTTGCTCAACTTGGGCTAGAGCATGAGGCAAGCCCATTGCAGGGTGAAGAGAGGTCTGCTAAGGCTAGGGAAGACCCTTTGTCACCTCACTTTGGGAACTAGTTCATGCATTGAACTCATGAACAGAGTCAAATCTTCTTCAGTCTTTCTGGCTGTCTAATCAGCTATGAAACCAGCCAAATGAGCTTGTCTCCTCCACGTAGAGCAACCCAGGACCATGATGTCCCATCTGTGTCCTAAGTCACTAACTCTACCAGGAGTATTGCTGCCAGTGCGATCTCCCTTTTCCTCTCAGTCTTCTCCCAGGAACACAGTTCCTGACCTGATCATTTTTTTTTTGGCAGTAATCCTTTGTTCAGTGTGGGGTTTTTGATCCCTAGTTGCTGGAGCAGAAGCCCTGGGTTTGGACTAAGACTGCTTCTGTTTCCTTTTAGTGTATGATTTTTCTTCTCCCCGTACCTGGACCTTAGCTCCAGTGGAGGGGAGTGCTGAAGCAAGTAGGGGCCCACAGCAAACAGGGACCTATGTGAGGTCTGATGTATTGGCTGTCTTGGCATCTTTAGCTTTGCTCAGATGCAGTCCACACTTGAGCTTTTTTAACCTTTAACCATTTCCCTCACAGGGCTAATGCTGCACAGTGGTGTGGTTTGAATGGAGCAGGAGAATTTGCTTGGCTTCAGTTGGGGTACAGTGGACGGAAGCACAGCCTGTGAGCTGATCATGAGGAATCTGTCAGCCAGTAGGGCAGAACTCTCTGGTCTGCCGTGGGGACCATACCTCTTTGTCTCTAACAACTCATTACTGCTGTCAGCCTCTGCCACTCTCAGGCTGTTCTGGCACCACACTTCTTATGAGGCACGGTCCATACATTTTGTCTGCATGTATGGCAGCATGATGTGCTATGACCATGCAGCTGCCTTAAGAAATCTGGGCTGCTTCATGAGCACCACTTAAGTAAATGCCAGTGATGGCTATCACAGTCCCACCCAGGCTCTACTCTGGGACTACATTGCCTATGTTTCCCATGGTTGAGTCTTTTACCTAGTCCTGACTGCTTCAGACCCAGTGCCATGCTACAGTGTGGAGTGAGTTGAGTTGGACTATTTGCTCAACTTGGGCTAGAGCATGAGGCAAGCCCATTGCAGGGTGAAGAGAGGTCTGCTAAGGCTAGGGAAGACCCTTTGTCACCTCACTTTGGGAACTAGTTCATGCATTGAACTCATGAACAGAGTCAAATCTTCTTCAGTCTTTCTGGCTGTCTAATCAGCTATGAAACCAGCCAAATGAGCTTGTCTCCTCCACGTAGAGCAACCCAGGACCATGATGTCCCATCTGTGTCCTAAGTCACTAACTCTACCAGGAGTATTGCTGCCAGTGCGATCTCCCTTTTCCTCTCAGTCTTCTCCCAGGAACACAGTTCCTGACCTGATCACTTTTTTTCCCTTCCTACCCAATTACCTGTGTATATTTTTTTATGGCCTTTGTTGTACAGGAGTCTTTTGGCCAGTCTTGCTAATTTTCAGTGAGCATTGTCCTACATGCAAATACATTTTTGATATATTCATGAGGGAGGTGAACTCCACATCGTCCTATTCCATATCTTGATCACCCTCATTATGTCTTCTGGGGAGTTTCACCTAGTTACATCTATAGTAATTATAGAAAGTAATTTACAATTGTCATTTTGTTAGTGGTTTTCTTTGGTGTTTTATTCCTTTTATAGAGAGGGATATCTTTTCCTCTCTTGCTATATACCTTTGTATTTTCCTGATTTTTTTTGCTACTGATATGCTATAATTCTTTTCTATTTTTGTCAAATTTTTGTAGCTGTGTGTGTGTGGGGTGTTACATTGGGACTAATATAAAACATAGCAATGTATTTTAAATTGATAAATTCATTTCCATATTATAATTCTAACTAATACTAGAATCCTAATGTTAATTTCTCATCTGTCCAAGTTTTAGGTGTTGTCACAATTAACATTTATTCTTGCATATCTTTAACATATTTTTAATTATAGTTATTTTTAATACTTTTAACGTTCATACTAGATTTAAGTTATTTACCCTACACCACTTCAATAATGCAATATTCTGTAATATTTTGCATTAGACTGGTCTTGTGGCTATGAATTACCACAGATTTTATCTGGGAAAGAATCACTTACTCCTTTGTTTCTGAAGCACAGTTTTGCTTGATACAATATTTTTGAGAGGCATTTTCTTCTTTTAGCCTTTATATATATAATTATATATATATCATTCTATTCCCTTTTGGCCTGCAAGATTTTTCTGAAGAATCTGTTAATAATGTTTTGGAGAATGTTTTTTATGTGAAAGGTTACTTTTCCCTTTCTGTTTTCAAAATTCAGTCTTTGATTTGATAACTGAATGTTAATTTGTCTCTGTGTGGATTTCTTCAGTTTTATCTGGTTACCTTTTAGCTCTTTGAATCTGAATGTCAGTTTCTCTGGATCTGGGAAGTTTTCAGGCATTATTTCTTGGAATAAGCTATCTGGTCTTTGCTTTCCTCTCTTTCTGGGATTCTAAAAATGCATGTTTTGTTCCATTTTAAGGTACCCTTTATGGCCCATTAAATTTTCTCAGTTTCAAAATTATTTTTGGTTTCCTGTCTGACATAATTATTTCTGCTGATTAGTTTTTGAGTTTCTCATCATTTGTTATGTTTGTTCTAGTATGATGTTGAAATATAATCAGTTGTTCAATTAAATTACTATATTCTTTAGCTCTGTAATATATTTAATACTTTTTAGTATTTTTATTCCCTTGTTGAAATTCGTAGTACGCATTGGTACTAACAGTACGCATTGGTACTTGACTTTGGTGAGCATCTTTAAGAGAGTCATTTTAAATTTGTCAGATAAATCATATAACTCTGTTGCAATAGTCAGTTTTCAAGATTTCTCTTGTTCCTTTGTGTAGAGCATCTCTGCATATCCTTCATTTGTCTTAACTCTCTTTGCTACTGTTCATGCATTGCACATAGTAGTCATCTGTTTCAGTCTGTATGGATTGGCACAATTCCCTGTCTCAGCTCTGGACATAAAAGAGATTCAAAGCTGTTGAGAGAGAATCTAGTTATATGGGCCGCCCCAGAGAAGTTGGTATGTTAATGAACAGATCAACTTGCTCTCCAAAGGGGAAGCTGAGAATATAATTTTTTGTCTGTTCGCTCTCTGCACAACAGGAAATAGGGATAGTGTCTGCTTGTGCAAGCCACTGTTTCTACTCTCCCATGGGCAACTGTGTTCTGCTAGAACATCAGAATTTCAAGACATTTGTGACCAGTGAGAGATAATGCCTCATTGTAGTTTTAATTTGCATTTATCCAATAATTAGTGATGTTGAGCATCTTTTCATGTGTTTGTTGGCCATCTGTATGTCTTCTTTAGAGAAATGTCTGTCGGTCTTTCAGCCATTTTTTAACTGGATTTTTTTTTCAGTTTTATCTGGTTACCTTTTAGCTCTTTGAATCTGAATGTCAGTTTCTCTGGATCTGGGAAGTTTTCAGGCATTATTTCTTGGAATAAGCTATCTGGTCTTTGCTTTCCTCTCTTTCTGGGATTCTAAAAATGCATGTTTTGTTCCATTTTAAGGTACCCTTTATGGCCCATTAAATTTTCTCAGTTTCAAAATTATTTTTGGTTTCCTGTCTGACATAATTATTTCTGCTGATTAGTTTTTGAGTTTCTCATCATTTGTTATGTTTGTTCTAGTATGATGTTGAAATATAATCAGTTGTTCAATTAAATTACTATATTCTTTAGCTCTGTAATATATTTAATACTTTTTAGTATTTTTATTCCCTTGTTGAAATTCGTAGTACGCATTGGTACTAACAGTACGCATTGGTACTTGACTTTGGTGAGCATCTTTAAGAGAGTCATTTTAAATTTGTCAGATAAATCATATAACTCTGTTGCAATAGTCAGTTTTCAAGATTTCTCTTGTTCCTTTGTGTAGAGCATCTCTGCATATCCTTCATTTGTCTTAACTCTCTTTGCTACTGTTCATGCATTGCACATAGTAGTCATCTGTTTCAGTCTGTATGGATTGGCACAATTCCCTGTCTCAGCTCTGGACATAAAAGAGATTCAAAGCTGTTGAGAGAGAATCTAGTTATATGGGCCGCCCCAGAGAAGTTGGTATGTTAATGAACAGATCAACTTGCTCTCCAAAGGGGAAGCTGAGAATATAATTTTTTGTCTGTTCGCTCTCTGCACAACAGGAAATAGGGATAGTGTCTGCTTGTGCAAGCCACTGTTTCTACTCTCCCATGGGCAACTGTGTTCTGCTAGAACATCAGAATTTCAAGACATTTGTGACCAGTGAGAGATAATGCCTCATTGTAGTTTTAATTTGCATTTATCCAATAATTAGTGATGTTGAGCATCTTTTCATGTGTTTGTTGGCCATCTGTATGTCTTCTTTAGAGAAATGTCTGTCGGTCTTTCAGCCATTTTTTAACTGGATTTTGTTTTTCTGATATTGAACTACAATGAGTTGCTCCTATATTTTGGAGATTAATTCTTTGTCAGTTGTTTCATTTTCATTTAAAATCTCTCATTCTGAGGGTTTTCTTTTTATCTTGTTTATGATTTCCTTTCATGTACAAGTGTTTAATTAGGTTCCATTTTTTAATTTTTTGTTTTATTTCCCTGATTCTAGGAGGTCAATCAAAGAGGGATTTTATGTCAGAGTGTTCTGCCTATGTTTTCATCTAATAGTTTTATGGCCTCCATCCTGGTGCTCTGTGATGACCTTGAGGAGTGGAATGAGGTGGGTGGAGGGAGGCTCAAGAGGGAGGTGATATATGTATATTTACGACTGCTTCACATTGTTGTATGGCATAAACCAATACAACATTGTAAACCAATTATTGTCTAATTAAAAACAAATTTTAAACAGAATACTGACAGGTGTCAGATTTCTTTGTACTGCCCTTGGAAAAGTTGGGGTGCTAGATGTATGAATCAAACCTATCTTTTCTTGAATGAAACTGAGAGGACCTTCCTGGTCCCTATGATCAGGAGGTCCCTTCCTGATCATATGGCATTGTGTCAGGAGCTGAGTTTTCAGCTTTAGGTGTCTTGAATCTCTTTACTTTCTTTGGTGAATCTGACTTTAGGTTCTCCTCAGGATGCAAGAGAGTTTCAACTATTTTCTGATTTCTTACAAAAAAGTGAATGTGTCTGTGAATTGTTGCTGAATTTGTACATTTGTGAAGGATTGTGCCAGGGATTACTACTAGGCCATCTTACTAAGGTAGTGCCTCTAATATTTTTGACCATTGTTTGATGTGAGGGCAAAGGTTTTTGTGTAGATATGGGTTCATTAGTAGAAATTCCAACTGAGCCTTACTATCAACACACCTTTTTTCAATAATCTTGTGCAAGCCACTGTTTCTACTCTCCCATGGGCAACTGTGTTCTGCTAGAACATCAGAATTTCAAGACATTTGTGACCAGTGAGAGATAATGCCTCATTGTAGTTTTAATTTGCATTTATCCAATAATTAGTGATGTTGAGCATCTTTTCATGTGTTTGTTGGCCATCTGTATGTCTTCTTTAGAGAAATGTCTGTCGGTCTTTCAGCCATTTTTTAACTGGATTTTGTTTTTCTGATATTGAACTACAATGAGTTGCTCCTATATTTTGGAGATTAATTCTTTGTCAGTTGTTTCATTTTCATTTAAAATCTCTCATTCTGAGGGTTTTCTTTTTATCTTGTTTATGATTTCCTTTCATGTACAAGTGTTTAATTAGGTTCCATTTTTTAATTTTTTGTTTTATTTCCCTGATTCTAGGAGGTCAATCAAAGAGGGATTTTATGTCAGAGTGTTCTGCCTATGTTTTCATCTAATAGTTTTATGGCCTCCATCCTGGTGCTCTGTGATGACCTTGAGGAGTGGAATGAGGTGGGTGGAGGGAGGCTCAAGAGGGAGGTGATATATGTATATTTACGACTGCTTCACATTGTTGTATGGCATAAACCAATACAACATTGTAAACCAATTATTGTCTAATTAAAAACAAATTTTAAACAGAATACTGACAGGTGTCAGATTTCTTTGTACTGCCCTTGGAAAAGTTGGGGTGCTAGATGTATGAATCAAACCTATCTTTTCTTGAATGAAACTGAGAGGACCTTCCTGGTCCCTATGATCAGGAGGTCCCTTCCTGATCATATGGCATTGTGTCAGGAGCTGAGTTTTCAGCTTTAGGTGTCTTGAATCTCTTTACTTTCTTTGGTGAATCTGACTTTAGGTTCTCCTCAGGATGCAAGAGAGTTTCAACTATTTTCTGATTTCTTACAAAAAAGTGAATGTGTCTGTGAATTGTTGCTGAATTTGTACATTTGTGAAGGATTGTGCCAGGGATTACTACTAGGCCATCTTACTAAGGTAGTGCCTCTAATATTTTTGACCATTGTTTGATGTGAGGGCAAAGGTTTTTGTGTAGATATGGGTTCATTAGTAGAAATTCCAACTGAGCCTTACTATCAACACACCATTGAAAATTATAGACAATATGTTATGAGTAATCAGCCTGCTAATCAATGTTAGTACTTTATAAATTTTACAGAATTTTCCACTCTTTTACCATTATCCTGTTCACACATAATGCTATAGTTAGTTGCAAAGTATTTGACTAATTATCAAGTCAGGTTTTTTTAGTTAGCAAAATATAAAGGGTATGTCAATGAAATGGATAACAGAAGTTAAAAAGAGCTTCTGTGAACACAATGTGTTAGACTTTAATGATTTGTTTGAAGATATTAATTATTAGTATTAACCAAAAATCTGTGAGGTAACTCAGGAGCCAAATTAAAACAAACCCTAACATACAGAATCATTAAGCTAGTAATTGAAGTTAACACAGCTACTAAATGATGTAATCAGCATTCAAACTTAGAACCATACTTTCTTTTCTATGCCCTTTGTTTCTCCATAGTATATATATATATATATATATATATATATATATATATATATGTATATATGATAACATGAGACTTTCATTTCAACTAGAATGTTAGTTATGCTTTTCTATTCTAATGGAAAAATGTTAAATGTTACCATGTTTTATCAAATGTATGTTAAATTTCATAGCATTCAGTATATTTTCCAACAGTAATATGTTATGAGTCACATATAAGATAGTTTAATGTTCAGTGAAGTCACAAAATCATTTATTTGCCATACACAATGACCACATTTCTAGCCTTATTTCCACTGACGTACTTTCAGAAAGAAGTAACACATTTTATGTATAAAAAATGCAATCCAGGTCTTCCATGGTGGTCCAGTGGGTAAAGAGTCCACCTTGCAGTGCAAGGGGCACCAGTTCGATCCCAGGCATGTGAAGATCCCACATGCGACTGAACTGGTGTGTCCAATTACAAACCAGCACTCTGCATGCACTGAGAACTGGTGCTCTGCAATGAGAGAAGCCACTGTGATGGGAGGCTCACACAGGTCAAAGAATTAAGGTGGATGAAAATAAATAAATGAAGGACCAATAAAAGAGGTCAAAATTTTTAAAAAGCAAAAAAAAACACAATTCAATGAAATTTTATAAATTTATATAAAATATAAAATTTATATAATTTATTTAACCATTTTATAAATGCTTAAATTTTAAGAAAATTTGTGGTAGCAGTCATTTGGTAATTTTAACTGCAGAGTAAAAATGGATAAATTACCAAAAAGAAAATTAGAGAAGGGGGATAAAACAATAGCAATTTCAATCATGGAAAATGCATTTTTGTTAAAAAAAAAAAAAAAAAGAAGGAAAAGAAAAAGTTACAGCATGAATTATAAGAAGTCTTTAATTTTTTTTCTCCTGTAAGCTTTTTAAAGAACACTAAAGGTCAAATAAATATTAGGAAAACTTTTAATCAGTTTTTCAACTAAAATGATCTTTTCTTTTACACAGTTTTCTTTCATTTCCCCTTCCATGTGTCCCTTTTCTCACTTGTTTTGCTTATAGTCTACTAAGACTTCCCTACCATTTTATGTCTGAGAAGTAACATGAGGTAGTGCTGCAGTATTGATGGCATATGAGGACAACTTATGCTATTATTTCCTTTAAGAATTTGATTCTACTATGGGTTTTAGTGTGTTTTGATTTCATATTTTGAATTGTTTCTGTATGACTTAATCTATAATTACACGTTTCTCTAACCACTTAAAAAATTGTTCAATAATCCCCACCACTGCCATTAAGACTTCCACAAATGGTACAAATAACTAGCATTTCATTATCTAGGCGCTGTAAAAAAGTGGTATCATTAGCCAATATGTACGTTAAATGAAATTTTTAAACACATGTATTTGAGTATTTCAGGTAATATTACTTCAGTATTCCTATACTTACCACTTTTCCACAGTTGAATGATGTGATGAATCCTTTAAAGATGTGAGTATGAATTTTGTAAACCACATAATAGGAGTCATATTTCAACATGGATTCCTTTTTCAAAATTTATAAGAATAAAATAGAATAACTAAATAGAATAACCAATTCTCATTGAAATAATTTATGATAAGAAATGAAGCTTTCTATAATTAAAATGACACAGAATATTGAATATAACATTTTTATGCATAGACTCTATACTAAAAAGAATAAGAATGCTTTAAGTGGAATTTTTTCATATATTTGATGTTTATTACTCATTTTGTAATTAAATGGCAGAATGACCATCTATGAAAAAGTAAAGCATAATTTTAATAATTAAATAAATTGATAAAGATTAGAAATAATATGTTATTTACCATAAAATGCAGAATAGAACAAATAGAAAAACTGTCAGGCCTTTTCAAGTTATATCCAAGTAATTGCTTTTTGATATCCAAGAATGTATTGATAATTGACTTGTCTACTGAGAATTTTACATCATGATTATTCTTATGTTGGAAATACTTAGAATTCTGATTTTTCAATTTTATTGAAACTTCAAATACAGTAACAACACAATGCTAATTTTATTTCATTCAGTATCAATAATTTTACTACCACTATACTGTAATAATTCTATATAGTTTACCTATTTTAATTTTAGTGTGTATTTAAATCATTTCAATATTGATATTCAATTCCTACTTATTCACTGCATAATTTTATATTATATGAGCAGAGATATATCTCCCATTTTCTTTGTATACACTTGGACCAAGTTCAGTGTCCAGCAAAGAGAAAAAACAATGCATATTTTGACAGAAATAATTTATTTCTTGAGTGGCTAGAAAATATCTTCCAAATTTTGTTGAAATAATATATCATAGATATGAGTTCTGGGTGTCAAATGCATAAATAGATCTTTCTGTTGCTTGATGGATAAGACAACTAATCCATCTTAATCTGTTAGTTAGAGTTAAGTGAGAGAAAATTAACCATCTTAGCTCATTACTTTCTTTCTAGTTTTCTATCACTATTGCATCATGTCTGTTTTCACATCCAGAGTTGACCATAGATGTGAAGAAAGCCTGACATTGTTATCAGAGGAAATAATCCATTTACCTTGTCAGATTGCTTTCTTCCCATTATTTGAAAGTCAGTAATTTAACTGGGACCTGTCCAGGTATTTAAATTTCTGATGCAAAGATTCAAGACTCATCAGTTCAGAAAGTGTCTTCCATTATGCATTTGAACATTACTTCTTGTATTTTCTCTCATTTATTTGAAGCAGTTTATGTGTCAGTGTCACTAAAATGATCCAAAAATGGACCTTTTTGTCATCCTCTGTTCCCTCTGTTTTAATTCACTCTTTCAGTGACCGTGCTCCAGGCATAAATTGGAATTACCTCTTGCCTGTTTTTTTCTCTCGCCTGTTTTTTCTCTCATTGCTGTTGAGTATTGAGTGAAAACAGTCGCTGTATGTATTGTGCAGTTTTATGGTTGTTTATGGTGGGAGGGCAAGTAACTAACACTGGTTACTCTGAAATTGCTAAAGACAGAAACTCAACAGAGGTTATATTTTAATCCAGTGGAAAATGATTTACTATAAAAATTTACTGTCTATAGGAATAGAAAATATTTTACTAATTGTACAAAAGTTAAATTCTTAGATATAGACAGATACTATAATAAAAATGATATACCTAGGGAGTTTTTAAATAGAGAATAAATGGTTCTTACCCATAGCGAACAATATTATATATGTCAAAAATATTAAAAAACACAGAACAAAATGACTTAACTCAAAATAAATGGATAGTTCATTGAATTTTATGCTCAAATTAGCTTTAAATACATGAACATTTATTTGAACTCTAAAATATTCAAGTAAACTAAAACAATAACTTTAGATAGATTAAATTTAGATCTAATAAAAAGTATCCCATTTTGACGGGGACACTGACAGAGGTACCCTTGTACATTCTTGGAGTAAATGTGAACTCTTAGAAGAGTTTTAGCAGTTTATCCTTTAAATTTAAAAATGTACCATTCTGTACTCTAAAAGTTTTACTCCTAAAAGTCTATTCTATTAGAAAAAATAAAAGAATAAAAAAGCAAAGAACACAGATAGAGATCATTCATGGTTTGAGAGACTTAAGATGACAACCTTACACAAAATGATCTATCAAAATTCCAACTTTTTGTAGGAATAGAACATTCCAGCCTAAACTTCATGTGGAATCTCAAGGAACTCTGAATAGCCTTACAATCTTGCAAAATAATTCATGAAGGTGGCGGCTTCATATTTTCTTATCTCAAAATTTACTGCAAAGACATAAGAATTTAAGCATTGTGAAACTGCATACAGACAAGCATATAAATAAATGAAAGAGATTTAAGAGAGCCCAAAAATAAATCATCTCATATGTGGTCAAGTGACTTTCAACCAAGGTGCCAAGATCATTTAGTGGGGAAATCGGTAGTGTTTTCAGCAAATAGTGTTTGGAAAATCAGATATCACATGACAAAAAAAAAAAAGGTTTTATCTTTACCTTACACTATGTACAAAAATTACCTGAAGATGAATCAAAGGCTGGAATATAAGAGCATAATCTATAAAATTATTTGAAGCAAATGGTAAAAAGTTTAATGACATTGAATTTGGCAATAGTGTCTTGGATATGACACCAAGAGCAATAGACAACAAAAAAGTAGATAAACTGGACTTTATCAAAATTCAAAACTATTGCTCATTAAAGGGTGCTATAGACTGATAAACTCATGGGAGAAAATATTCCAAATCATATATCTGATAAAGGATTGATATACACAATATATAAACAAGTATACCTCAAAAAAAATTTTTAATTCGCAAGGGACTTGAATAGACTTTCTCTAATGAGTGACACAAATGGTTAATAAGCACACAAAAGATTCTCAACATCATTAATCATTAGGAAATTGCAAATTAAACCACAAAGTGATGTCATGTCACACTACTAAAGATGACAATTATCAAAGAAAACACAAAATAAGAAGTGCTAGTGAGAATGTGGGAAAATTGGAACTCTCATACACTGCTGGTGAGAACATAAAATGGCACAGCCATGTGGAAAATAGTATGACAAATCCTCAGGAAATTTTAGAATTGCTATACCATGCAGTAATTTCACATACGTGGATATACACTCCAATTACTGGATATAGGAATTTGAACAAAAATTTGCACAGCCCATGTTCACAGCAGCATTATTCATAAGAGCCAAAATGTGGAAGCAACACAAATGGCAACAAATCAAGAAATGAATCAGTGAAGTCAATATACAATACACACACAATGAAATATTATTCAACATTAAAAAAGAAAAATTCTGTCATCACAACATGGATGGACTTTGAAGACATTCTGCTAACTGAAATCAGTCACAAAAGAGCAAATATTATATGACTACTTGCATGCAGTGTCTAGGAGACAAATTCAGAGACAGAAAGTACAATGGTGATTGCCAGGGGTTGTTTGGAGTGGGAAGTTGGGTGAAGGAGAATAAGTGTTCAAAATGCTCAGAATTTCAGTTGGGAACATAAAAAGATTTGGAAAATGGATGCTGATAATTGTTACAGAACAATGTGAATGTGCTTAGTGCCACAGAAGTATATACTTGAATATGGGCTTAAATGGTAAACTTTTGGTAAAATATCTAACCACATTTTTTTTAATTAATAACATATCAAAAATAGACACATCAAAAATTTTTAACTGATGGAAAAAATACCAAGAATATTTGGCTATAGATTACATCGTGTCCTCTTCCCTTAGCCAATTCATATGTTTAAATCCTAATACCCCAAGTGATTGTATATTTAAAAATTAGCTTTTAGGAGCTAATCAAATGAGATCATAAAGGTGAAATCTTAAAACCGTAGAACCATTATCCTTATAAGAAAAGGAAAAGGTCCTTTATCTCTCTGCACATGTACACCTAGGGAAAGCTTTGTGAGTACATGGTGAGAAGGAAGCTGAATACAAGCCAGGAAGAGAGCTCTCAAGAATTAACCCTGCCATTCCTTGATCTGGGACTTCTAACCTCTAGTTGTGAGAAATTTCTTCTGTTTAAGCTGTTTAGTCTGTGGTATTTAGTGATAATGGCCTCAGCTTAACGAAAACAGACCCCAACTTCTGAGATCTGATAGAGGCGAGAACACAAAAGATGTAGTGTACAGTAAAGAACTGAGACCGAAGTTAAACCAAAACTGGTATTATAATAACTGTATCAATAGAAGAAATGCTGATTAACTTGTACCTTCCTACTGTTCTTCTCCTGCTCAGATCTATTTCCAGTATTTTTCTCTACTTTTTTTCTGTACTGCAGGTAGTTCAACCCTCAAATCATTCATCACCTGATGAAATATGAATAAGATCTGTAGTTTAGTTAAAAGTATCATTAAAATGTTTTTAACCATCATGATAGTATATCATAAGACATTAGCATTACAAAAACGCAGGTGAATAGTATGTAACAATACTCTGCAAATTTTCTGAAATTAATCATAAAATTTTAATTTCAAAATCCAGGTAACAAATTGAAGACTCTGCTAACTGAAATCAGTCACAAAAGAGCAAATATTATATGACTACTTGCATGCAGTGTCTAGGAGACAAATTCAGAGACAGAAAGTACAATGGTGATTGCCAGGGGTTGTTTGGAGTGGGAAGTTGGGTGAAGGAGAATAAGTGTTCAAAATGCTCAGAATTTCAGTTGGGAACATAAAAAGATTTGGAAAATGGATGCTGATAATTGTTACAGAACAATGTGAATGTGCTTAGTGCCACAGAAGTATATACTTGAATATGGGCTTAAATGGTAAACTTTTGGTAAAATATCTAACCACATTTTTTTTAATTAATAACATATCAAAAATAGACACATCAAAAATTTTTAACTGATGGAAAAAATACCAAGAATATTTGGCTATAGATTACATCGTGTCCTCTTCCCTTAGCCAATTCATATGTTTAAATCCTAATACCCCAAGTGATTGTATATTTAAAAATTAGCTTTTAGGAGCTAATCAAATGAGATCATAAAGGTGAAATCTTAAAACCGTAGAACCATTATCCTTATAAGAAAAGGAAAAGGTCCTTTATCTCTCTGCACATGTACACCTAGGGAAAGCTTTGTGAGTACATGGTGAGAAGGAAGCTGAATACAAGCCAGGAAGAGAGCTCTCAAGAATTAACCCTGCCATTCCTTGATCTGGGACTTCTAACCTCTAGTTGTGAGAAATTTCTTCTGTTTAAGCTGTTTAGTCTGTGGTATTTAGTGATAATGGCCTCAGCTTAACGAAAACAGACCCCAACTTCTGAGATCTGATAGAGGCGAGAACACAAAAGATGTAGTGTACAGTAAAGAACTGAGACCGAAGTTAAACCAAAACTGGTATTATAATAACTGTATCAATAGAAGAAATGCTGATTAACTTGTACCTTCCTACTGTTCTTCTCCTGCTCAGATCTATTTCCAGTATTTTTCTCTACTTTTTTTCTGTACTGCAGGTAGTTCAACCCTCAAATCATTCATCACCTGATGAAATATGAATAAGATCTGTAGTTTAGTTAAAAGTATCATTAAAATGTTCCTTTTCCAGTCATGATAGTATATCATAAGACATTAGCATTACAAAAACCCAGGTGAATAGTATGTAACAATACTCTGCAAATTTTCTGAAAATCTAAGATCAATTCAAATTTTAATTTTAAAATCAAAATAAAGTATTAATGTAAACAAGTTTTCCATTCTCTTTTACATATTTAAGTGTCTCCAGTTAAAAACCTTCTTTAATTACCAAAAATTCTGAATAAACTGTATTTTATATATTATAATATCTCACAATGTTCAAAGTTTGAGTTTTATAGCATTGCTATCATATAAAAAGACTTCTTTTTCTAAGTGGGAAAATTATATTCCAGATACTCTTTAGCCAAGGTTACTGGTTGGGATAACCAACTCAGGTATTTAGTCCTATATACACATTTTCCTACGGTATATTTTTTAATTCTAAGACAGTATTTTAGTTATCTATTATGAAGAGCAGTCTTTATTTATATATAAAGAACAAGCCCACACCAAAAAGGCATAAAACAGATGGATTAAAATGTTAGCAATGGATGAATGTGGAATAAGGATATTCCATTGTTATTTTGGCAACATTTTTAAGCTTGAAATTATTTCCAAATACAGAACCTTCTTCATAAATTAACAGAAATTTTCCTTGTTTAAACATTTTAGAACAAAATAATATAATTTTTAGAAATGTAGAAGGAATTTATCTTTTTTAAAAAAATTGAAGCATAATTGAGTTATTAAACTGTATTAGTTTCTGCTGTTAAAAAAAAAAAAAGTAAACCAATATCACATATCCACTCTTTTTTAGAATTCTTTTCTCACATAGGTCATTAGAGAGTATTGAGTAGTCCATTCTTCTATACAGTTTGTCCCTATTAGTTATCTGTTTATCTATAGTAGTGTGGATGTGTTAATCCCAATCTCCCACTTTACTCCGCCCTCCATTTCACCCCTGGTAACCTTAAGATTGTTTTCTACACCTGTGACTTTCTGTTTCTAAATAAGATCATTGGTACCTTTTTTTTTTTTTTTAATTCCATATGTAACCAAATTCATTGACAAACTCTAGCAGTTTCCTGATACCATTGTTTAGGATTTTGTATATATGGTATCATGCATCTGCAATCAGTTAGAGTTGGACTTCTTTTCCAGTTTTGATTCTCTAAATTTCTTTTCTGACTACTGTGGCTAGGATTTGCAAAGATCTATTGAATAAAAGTGGCATGAGTGGATATCCTTGTCTTATTCCTGTTCTTAAAAGAAATGCTTTTTTGTTATTTCCCATTGAGAATTAGGTTTGTGGTGGGTTTGTCATTTATAGACCCTTATATGTTGAGAAATATTCCCTATACGCCTACTTTATGGAGAGTTTTAGCATAAATGGGTATTGAATTTTGTCAAAACCTTCTCTGCATCTATTGAGATGATTATAGGATTTTTATTCTTCAGTTTGTTAATATGGTGTATCTCATTGCTTGATCTGGATATACTGAAAAATTCTGTATCCCTAGATGAATCCCACTTGATCATGGTATATAATCCTTTTGATGCATTGTTGGATTCAGTTTGCTAGGATTTTGTTGAGGATTTTTGTGTTTATGTTCATCAGCAATATTAGCAGAAACTTTCCTTTTTTGTGGTATCGTTGTCTGTTTTTAATATTATGGTGATGATTGCCTCATAGAATGAATTTGGGAATGTTCTTTTCACTGCAGTTTATTGAAAAATTGTCAGAAAAATAACTGTTCACTCTTATCTAAATGTTTGATAGCATTCCCCTTTGAAGCCATCTGTTCTTTGACTTTTGTTTGTTGGAAAATTGAACTTCAGTTTCAATTTCATTACTTGTGTTTGGTTTGTTTGCATTTTCTATTTCTTCCTGTTTCATACTTGGAACATTGCACCTAAGAATTTGTCCATTTCTTTTGGGTATTCACTTTTTTATGGTGTATAATTCCTTGTGGTAGTCTCATGATCCTTTGTATTTCTATGTTGTAGTTTCCCACTTTTAATTTCTAATTTTACTGATTTAAGCCTTCTCCCTTTATCTTTTTCTTTCTTTCTTTCTTTCTTTTTTTTTTCGCCACTTCTACTGGTCTTTCATTTATCTATTTTCATCCATCTTTGTTCTCTGGCCTGTTGAGCCTCCCATCGCAGTGACCTCTGTCACTACAGGGCGCCAGCTCTGTGTGCATGCACTCCAGAGCCTCCATCTCGGTAATTGGACACATCGGTCTAGCTGCTCCGAGGTATGTGGGATCTTCTCAGGCCAAGGATCGAACTGGTACCCATTGCACTGCAAGGTGGTATCCTTATCCACTGGACCATTAGGGAAGCCTGATTCTCCTTTTTTCTTGATGAGTCTGGCTAAAGGTTTATCAATTTTGTTTATCTTTTCAAAGAATCAGCTTTTAGTTTCATTGATCTTTTATCTTGTCTTCCTATTTTACATTTCACTTATTTCTGCTCTGATCTTTATTATTTCCTCCTACTAATTTTGAGTTTTCATTGTTCTTCTTTCTATAGTTGCTTTATGTGTAAGTTTAAATCATATATTTGTTTTTGTTTGTTTGTTTCCTGAGCTAAGATTTTATTGCTATAATCTCCCATCTTTGCTGCATCCTGTAGGTTTTGGATTGCCATTTTTTCATTGTCATTTGTCTCTAGGTATTTTTTTTAGTTCTTCTTTGATTTCCTTAGTGATCTATTGATTGTTTCATAACATTTATTTTTAGTCTCCACATGTTTGTACTTTTTGGATGTAATATATTTCTAATATCATAGAGTTGTGTTCAGAGCAGATACTTCATAAAGTACCAATTTTCTTAAATTTACCAATGCTCAATCTGTAGCCAAACATGTTTTGAATCCAGGAGAATGTTTCTCATCCATGTGAGAAGAAAGTGTACTCTGCTTCTTGAGGACAGAATATTCTAGAAGTATCAGTTACTCATATCCTTTGTACTATGTTGTCAGTTTCCCACCCTAAGAATTTGTCCATTTCTTTTGGGTATTCACTTTTTTATGGTGTATAATTCCTTGTGGTAGTCTCATGATCCTTTGTATTTCTATGTTGTAGTTTCCCACTTTTAATTTCTAATTTTACTGATTTAAGCCTTCTCCCTTTATCTTTTTCTTTCTTTCTTTCTTTCTTTTTTTTTTCGCCACTTCTACTGGTCTTTCATTTATCTATTTTCATCCATCTTTGTTCTCTGGCCTGTTGAGCCTCCCATCGCAGTGACCTCTGTCACTACAGGGCGCCAGCTCTGTGTGCATGCACTCCAGAGCCTCCATCTCGGTAATTGGACACATCGGTCTAGCTGCTCCGAGGTATGTGGGATCTTCTCAGGCCAAGGATCGAACTGGTACCCATTGCACTGCAAGGTGGTATCCTTATCCACTGGACCATCAGGGAAGCCTGATTCTCCTTTTTTCTTGATGAGTCTGGCTAAAGGTTTATCAATTTTGTTTATCTTTTCAAAGAATCAGCTTTTAGTTTCATTGATCTTTTATCTTGTCTTCCTATTTTACATTTCACTTATTTCTGCTCTGATCTTTATTATTTCCTCCTACTAATTTTGAGTTTTCATTGTTCTTCTTTCTATAGTTGCTTTATGTGTAAGTTTAAATCATATATTTGTTTTTGTTTGTTTGTTTCCTGAGCTAAGATTTTATTGCTATAATCTCCCATCTTTGCTGCATCCTGTAGGTTTTGGATTGCCATTTTTTCATTGTCATTTGTCTCTAGGTATTTTTTTTAGTTCTTCTTTGATTTCCTTAGTGATCTATTGATTGTTTCATAACATTTATTTTTAGTCTCCACATGTTTGTACTTTTTGGATGTAATATATTTCTAATATCATAGAGTTGTGTTCAGAGCAGATACTTCATAAAGTACCAATTTTCTTAAATTTACCAATGCTCAATCTGTAGCCAAACATGTTTTGAATCCAGGAGAATGTTTCTCATCCATGTGAGAAGAAAGTGTACTCTGCTTCTTGAGGACAGAATATTCTAGAAGTATCAGTTAAGTATATCTGATCTAATGTGTCATTTAAAGACTTGTTTTCCTTGTTGATGTTTTGTCTAGATGTTCCAACCAGCAATGTCAAGTCTTAGGAAGGTAGTAATTGTGAACTTACAGCAATTATGGGCACTGTGGAGGCAGCTCAGATTCTGATCTTGTCCAATCCCCATGTATGTGCCCACAAAGCCCACAGCTGTTAAAGCCAGACCTCTCTCAGCTGCAGAAGGGAGCACTCATCTGTTTGGGTGTTCCACAGGCACTGAGTTTACAAATCCAGCAGTAAGGGAAAGATTTCAACTCTTCTTCAGTTACACAACTCCTGGGACTCAGCTGTAGTTTTAGCCTCACCTCTGTGTGTACACTTTCTACTGGTATCTACTTCCAAGGCTACCCAGGAGCACATGCAGCTGTTCCTCTGGGTGGTGACAGAGAGGTGGTGGCAGGTGGGGCCTGTGGGCCCACTAAGGCTGGTGTAAATAATACAATACTGAAACTGGATTTTCAACATAATCCTAATTTTTTCAATTATTTATATCACTGTATTAATCTAATAGTTTTTTTTACTTATTCCCAGGAAATAACATATGAACACAGAGAATATGAAATACTGGAGAGCATAAGTTTACTTATGCTATATCTTGAGCTATGAGCCCCAAAGCACTGTGGGATATGTTCCTGAAGAATTTTAAACACCAGTTATTTAGTTGGTATAAGGTATAGTTTTAACATTCTTAGAGGTCTTTTTGTCTCTAGGTATTGTGTTTAGTTGTTCTTTGATTTCCTTAGTGATCTATTGATTGTTTCATAACATTTATTTTTAGTCTCCACATGTTTGTACTTTTTGGATGTAATATATTTCTAATATCATAGAGTTGTGTTCAGAGCAGATACTTCATAAAGTACCAATTTTCTTAAATTTACCAATGCTCAATCTGTAGCCAAACATGTTTTGAATCCAGGAGAATGTTTCTCATCCATGTGAGAAGAAAGTGTACTCTGCTTCTTGAGGACAGAATATTCTAGAAGTATCAGTTAAGTATATCTGATCTAATGTGTCATTTAAAGACTTGTTTTCCTTGTTGATGTTTTGTCTAGATGTTCCAACCAGCAATGTCAAGTCTTAGGAAGGTAGTAATTGTGAACTTACAGCAATTATGGGCACTGTGGAGGCAGCTCAGATTCTGATCTTGTCCAATCCCCATGTATGTGCCCACAAAGCCCACAGCTGTTAAAGCCAGACCTCTCTCAGCTGCAGAAGGGAGCACTCATCTGTTTGGGTGTTCCACAGGCACTGAGTTTACAAATCCAGCAGTAAGGGAAAGATTTCAACTCTTCTTCAGTTACACAACTCCTGGGACTCAGCTGTAGTTTTAGCCTCACCTCTGTGTGTACACTTTCTACTGGTATCTACTTCCAAGGCTACCCAGGAGCACATGCAGCTGTTCCTCTGGGTGGTGACAGAGAGGTGGTGGCAGGTGGGGCCTGTGGGCCCACTAAGGCTGGTGTAAATAATACAATACTGAAACTGGATTTTCAACATAATCCTAATTTTTTCAATTATTTATATCACTGTATTAATCTAATAGTTTTTTTTACTTATTCCCAGGAAATAACATATGAACACAGAGAATATGAAATACTGGAGAGCATAAGTTTACTTATGCTATATCTTGAGCTATGAGCCCCAAAGCACTGTGGGATATGTTCCTGAAGAATTTTAAACACCAGTTATTTAGTTGGTATAAGGTATAGTTTTAACATTCTTAGAGGTCTTTGTGTCTAGCTGAAAGCATATATAAGGTATTCTCTTAAATCTTCCTGAGGTCTCAATAAAAGATCTTAACAGGTGGACAGACCCTTTACCTAAACTTCATCCTGAGGCTATTCATATGATCAGAGCCATGAATTTGATCTTTATTCAGAAGCCATTTCTTCTTCGAGATTCTTATTTTTTGGAAAGGCAGGCTCTGAATGAGAAACAGTTTTATTTTAGAACCAAGGAAACTCTGGATTCTTTCCTTTAAAGAATACCTGCAAACATTGGATTATTTTTTAAAAGATTATCTTGCTTTCGTGTAACAGGCAGCTGAAAGAAGCCAGTTGACTCTTTGCCACTGGCCAAGAATCTTCCACAAATTAATTATGTTCCCTCTCTACATAGCATTCTGTTATTGCAGGTTACATTTTTGCTAATTTAATTTCAGTACATAGCTTGAGTTCTCTTTCCTCAAGATTACAGTAACAATTTCCTCATTGTTTTTCAAGTCTTCTCTGTCACTTTGATGAGGCACTTCTATTTCTGCCCACTGACTATTTACAAAGTCAAAACAACAAATTTAATATATGTGTTATGTCAGAAGTCTTCAAAATAACAAAAGTAGTTTACCTGTTGCTATTATACCTCACGATTTTACAGACTAGGTGAGTCTCAGTGGGGCATTTCCTTTTGTTGGCTGCTCCTGAAGTCTCTCTTACAGAGTAGCAGGGTAACTGACACGGTAGCTAGTGCTGAATGTTTGGCAACTCAGTGCCTCTTCTCTCTCCATACATATATGAAGTGTATATATAGTGTCTCATTCTCCAGGGCCTTTCTACATTTCTTTTCTTGTCTCTAAAATGATATCAGGGTGGTCTCAAAAATGGGCTCCAAGACAATCTAATATCATTTTTTTGTATTAATCTAATAGTTTTTTTTACTTATTCCCAGGAAATAACATATGAACACAGAGAATATGAAATACTGGAGAGCATAAGTTTACTTATGCTATATCTTGAGCTATGAGCCCCAAAGCACTGTGGGATATGTTCCTGAAGAATTTTAAACACCAGTTATTTAGTTGGTATAAGGTATAGTTTTAACATTCTTAGAGGTCTTTGTGTCTAGCTGAAAGCATATATAAGGTATTCTCTTAAATCTTCCTGAGGTCTCAATAAAAGATCTTAACAGGTGGACAGACCCTTTACCTAAACTTCATCCTGAGGCTATTCATATGATCAGAGCCATGAATTTGATCTTTATTCAGAAGCCATTTCTTCTTCGAGATTCTTATTTTTTGGAAAGGCAGGCTCTGAATGAGAAACAGTTTTATTTTAGAACCAAGGAAACTCTGGATTCTTTCCTTTAAAGAATACCTGCAAACATTGGATTATTTTTTAAAAGATTATCTTGCTTTCGTGTAACAGGCAGCTGAAAGAAGCCAGTTGACTCTTTGCCACTGGCCAAGAATCTTCCACAAATTAATTATGTTCCCTCTCTACATAGCATTCTGTTATTGCAGGTTACATTTTTGCTAATTTAATTTCAGTACATAGCTTGAGTTCTCTTTCCTCAAGATTACAGTAACAATTTCCTCATTGTTTTTCAAGTCTTCTCTGTCACTTTGATGAGGCACTTCTATTTCTGCCCACTGACTATTTACAAAGTCAAAACAACAAATTTAATATATGTGTTATGTCAGAAGTCTTCAAAATAACAAAAGTAGTTTACCTGTTGCTATTATACCTCACGATTTTACAGACTAGGTGAGTCTCAGTGGGGCATTTCCTTTTGTTGGCTGCTCCTGAAGTCTCTCTTACAGAGTAGCAGGGTAACTGACACGGTAGCTAGTGCTGAATGTTTGGCAACTCAGTGCCTCTTCTCTCTCCATACATATATGAAGTGTATATATAGTGTCTCATTCTCCAGGGCCTTTCTACATTTCTTTTCTTGTCTCTAGAAAGAAGCCTGCACTTCATTCAAGGTGGCTCAAAACTACAGGGGAGCATTCCTAGACAAAAGGGGCTTAAAATAAATGGAGGTGTGGGAGTCAGGAGTCTCCAAGACAATTAAAGACTAGATATGAAACTAGCCCAGAATAATTTCTACTTTATTCTTTTGGTAAAACAGACTAGAATCAACTAGTATGGATGAGATGAGGGGGACCACATAAAGTTATGAATACTGGAAAATTAATTGATAGTAAAACAAGTAGCAGCCTATCATTACTATCAGTTACTTTGTTCTTAACAAGATCAGTTAAAGTTTGAAGATGATTTTACAAGTTGAATATCTCAATCTGTATTTTTGAGGCATTTTGAGACAGTGAAAACCTGAGAGAGGAGGAGAAAATGGAAAAGAAGAAAAAAGTAGTTAGGAGGAGGGAGCCAAGATGGCGGAGGAATGAGGGGAAGATTTCAACAGCTTCCCAGCAGAATCACCACAACTAATCAAGAAAAGAACCACCACCAACAAACCAGCCACTAGACGACAGAAGAATTCCGTAGGTCCATGAGAGTAGAAGAGTGAACAGCCAGAAATTTCCCGGAGCTAGGGTTCTGAGAATCCTCTATCCTAGCCCCTACGCTGGACCGCACCAATGGAGAGTGCACCAGCAAGTGCCCTAAAAGGGGGCCTAAGCAGAGCCTCGGGGGAGAGAGGGCAGCGCTCAGTGTGAAAACTCCAAGAATCCGCCCGGACGCTGGGAGAAATTAAGACACTGCAAAGATAGGATACCAGAGCAGGGCCGAGCAGAACGCAATTGGAGTGCTGCCTAGCGACCAACCGGGAGACGGGAGGGAGCGCCCAGTGTGAAAATTGTGCTGCTCGGCCAGGCGAAAATCACGACTTTCCTCCTGGCACTGGGTGAGTTCAAACACTCCTAGTGGGGGACTGGCTGAAGGGGAAGTCGCCCACAGATTGCTGACCAGGGACCGGGCTCGAGCCAGAAGGGGAAGCTTGTGCCTCCCTTTGGGACTTGGAGGCGCAACCGGCAGTGCGCGCACGCCAGTGGCGGAGGAGCCCGTGCACCCCCATAAATACAGCCGCAGCGGAGGAAGCCGGGGAAAAGGGCAGGTATCAGAGGCTACCGGCCGGTGCGCGACAGAGCCGGGGCGCCCCCGCCCAAACGGGATTCTGCGCGTGCCACAGACCGTCGCCCGACGGACTGGGATCAGCCGGCCGTCCCGGCCAGCACCTGAGCTTGGAGACCGGTGCCATAAGGGAAAGGCTACATCATCAAGAAAACACCATCGAGAGCAGACTGGCTTCCACCAGACAGATGAGAGGATAAAGATCAGGGACAGTATTTAGCTTTTTTGCTAATCTGTTGCGGACGGTTCTGTTTATCCGTTTGTTCGGTCAGGTTTGGGGTTTTTTTTGTTGTTGTTGTTCTTTTTTTCTCTTTTGTCTCTTCTTATTAAGTTTGTCTTCCCTTTTTAAAATTTTAATTTCTATTTTTATTTGATTTTTAATTTTAATTTTTTAAATTAAATTCTTGAACTTCTAATTTTCTTTCCTCTTTCCCACTCCTTCCTCATGTTCTAAATCTAAAACTTTCTCTATCTACCACTACCGCCTACATAAATATTTCCTACCTTTCTGTCTCCACTATTCTCTTCCAGCTGCACTGAACAATACAACACACTAATCTTGGCTACATAACCCCATAAAATCCTTCCAAGTCGAATCTATTCCTTCTCATTACCCATACACTCTCCACCGCCTCACCCCCATCACATGTTTTAGCTAAAAATTTCTTTCAATGAAATAGTCCAAGCCAGGACCTTACCCAGGATCTATTTTTCCAGGCACTATTTTAATTAATTCAGAGCTTAACGGGCAAGTATCATCTTTGATTGTGTCGTTTGCCAGAAAAATTTCCTATGCTTTGTCACTGTAAGGATGGTTAGATGTTGTCATTGCTGTGTATGTATGTATATCTTATGACTATGTTAGAAAACATCTGCATGCTTTTATGACTGTCACCAATTAGGGACACACCTCTTGCTCCTCAGATGCTAGTATTTGAACTAATATCACGGAACACCATAGCAAACCAGACATAGAGCCTACAACCCCTGACCAATTATCAAACCAAGGATCCTCGGAGTAGAGGCCCTGATTCCAAGACCCCACATTATCAAAGAACATACAGCACTAGAGATTGTTCACCTGTGAACAAGATCTAACACCACCCAAGACACAAACCATTGAACAATTCTAGAAGGGCAGAAACCCAAAGGAAGAGAGAATTCAACCAAGAAGCCTGGTGGGGAAAAGAACTCCGTACACACAGACACCCACAAAAAAACAAAAACTAACCTAATAATGAAACGACAGAGTAACACTGCACAAATGAAGGACCAAGCTAGAGAATCACAGCTTCAATGACAGAGGAGGAGATAGACAAACTATCTGAAAGAGAATTCAGAAAAACTATACTAATGAGGATGCAAAACACTGAAAACAGAATATTACAGGATATTATTGCATTGAGAAAAGACATGCAGGAAATGAAAAATTAGCAAATAGAGACCACCAACTCAATTGCTGAACTCGAAAATACTATAGAAGGCCTCAACAGTAGAGTATCTGAGGCTGAAGAACGGATAAGCGAGCTGGAAGATAGACTGGTGGAAATAAGTGCTGAGGAACAGAACAAAGCCAAAAGAATTAAAAGAACTGAGGATAGCCTCAGGGACCTATGGGACAATATCAAACACACCAACATTAGAATTATAGGAGTTCCAGAGGAAGAAGAGGGGAAGAAAGGTTATGAAAAAATTCTTGAAGAGGCCCATACACTCTCCACCGCCTCACCCCCATCACATGTTTTAGCTAAAAATTTCTTTCAATGAAATAGTCCAAGCCAGGACCTTACCCAGGATCTATTTTTCCAGGCACTATTTTAATTAATTCAGAGCTTAACGGGCAAGTATCATCTTTGATTGTGTCGTTTGCCAGAAAAATTTCCTATGCTTTGTCACTGTAAGGATGGTTAGATGTTGTCATTGCTGTGTATGTATGTATATCTTATGACTATGTTAGAAAACATCTGCATGCTTTTATGACTGTCACCAATTAGGGACACACCTCTTGCTCCTCAGATGCTAGTATTTGAACTAATATCACGGAACACCATAGCAAACCAGACATAGAGCCTACAACCCCTGACCAATTATCAAACCAAGGATCCTCGGAGTAGAGGCCCTGATTCCAAGACCCCACATTATCAAAGAACATACAGCACTAGAGATTGTTCACCTGTGAACAAGATCTAACACCACCCAAGACACAAACCATTGAACAATTCTAGAAGGGCAGAAACCCAAAGGAAGAGAGAATTCAACCAAGAAGCCTGGTGGGGAAAAGAACTCCGTACACACAGACACCCACAAAAAAACAAAAACTAACCTAATAATGAAACGACAGAGTAACACTGCACAAATGAAGGACCAAGCTAGAGAATCACAGCTTCAATGACAGAGGAGGAGATAGACAAACTATCTGAAAGAGAATTCAGAAAAACTATACTAATGAGGATGCAAAACACTGAAAACAGAATATTACAGGATATTATTGCATTGAGAAAAGACATGCAGGAAATGAAAAATTAGCAAATAGAGACCACCAACTCAATTGCTGAACTCGAAAATACTATAGAAGGCCTCAACAGTAGAGTATCTGAGGCTGAAGAACGGATAAGCGAGCTGGAAGATAGACTGGTGGAAATAAGTGCTGAGGAACAGAACAAAGCCAAAAGAATTAAAAGAACTGAGGATAGCCTCAGGGACCTATGGGACAATATCAAACACACCAACATTAGAATTATAGGAGTTCCAGAGGAAGAAGAGGGGAAGAAAGGTTATGAAAAAATTCTTGAAGAGGTTATAGTAGAAAACTTCCCCAGCATGGGAAAGGAAATAGTCAACCATGTCAAAGAAGCACAAAGAGTTCCATACAGGAGAAACCCCAGAAGAAATACACCAAGACACATTCTAATCAAACTAACGCAGACTAAATATAAAGACAGATTACTAAAAGCAGCTAGGAGCAAACAACAAATAACATATAAAGGAAACCTCATAGGTCTAACTGCGGATCTCTCAACAGAAACCTTGCAGGCCAGAAGAGAATGGCAGGACATATTTAAATGGCTAAAAGAGAATAACCTTCAACCAAGAATTCTCTACCCAGCAAGAATCTCATTCAGAATCGATGGAGAAGTCAAAAGCTTCTCAGACAGACAAACAGTAAAAGAATTCTGTACCACAAAACCAGCCCTACAACAAGTGCTAAAGGGCCTGATATAGCCAAGAAATACAAGAGCAGAAGAAGTCCTACAAATCAAACCCCAAACTTCTAAGACGATGACAATAGGAACATTTGTATCAATAATTACATTGAATGTAAATGGACTAAATGCTCCAACCAAACGACACAGGTTGGCTGAATGGATCCAGAAACATGACCCATATATATGTTGTTTACGAGAGACCCACTTCAGACCTAGAGACACCCATAGACTGAAAGTGAGAGGCTGGAAAAAGATATTCCATGCAAATGGAAATCAAAAGAAAGCTGAGGTAGCAATCCTCATATCAGACAAAATAGATTTTAAAGTAAAGAAGATTCTAAGAGAGAAGGCAGGTCACTACATCATGATTAAGGCATCCATCCAAGAGGAAGACATAACAGTCATGAATATCTATGCACCCAACACAGGGGCACCTCAATACATAAGACAGATACTTTCAGACTTAAAAGAAGAAGTCAATACTGACACAATAACAGTAGGAGACTTTAACACTCCTCTCACACCAATGGATAGATCATCAAAAAAGAAAATTAATAAACACAAGCCTTAAATGCCACACTAGAAAAGATGGACCTCATCAATATCTATAGGAGTTCCAGAGGAAGAAGAGGGGAAGAAAGGTTATGAAAAAATTCTTGAAGAGGTTATAGTAGAAAACTTCCCCAGCATGGGAAAGGAAATAGTCAACCATGTCAAAGAAGCACAAAGAGTTCCATACAGGAGAAACCCCAGAAGAAATACACCAAGACACATTCTAATCAAACTAACGCAGACTAAATATAAAGACAGATTACTAAAAGCAGCTAGGAGCAAACAACAAATAACATATAAAGGAAACCTCATAGGTCTAACTGCGGATCTCTCAACAGAAACCTTGCAGGCCAGAAGAGAATGGCAGGACATATTTAAATGGCTAAAAGAGAATAACCTTCAACCAAGAATTCTCTACCCAGCAAGAATCTCATTCAGAATCGATGGAGAAGTCAAAAGCTTCTCAGACAGACAAACAGTAAAAGAATTCTGTACCACAAAACCAGCCCTACAACAAGTGCTAAAGGGCCTGATATAGCCAAGAAATACAAGAGCAGAAGAAGTCCTACAAATCAAACCCCAAACTTCTAAGACGATGACAATAGGAACATTTGTATCAATAATTACATTGAATGTAAATGGACTAAATGCTCCAACCAAACGACACAGGTTGGCTGAATGGATCCAGAAACATGACCCATATATATGTTGTTTACGAGAGACCCACTTCAGACCTAGAGACACCCATAGACTGAAAGTGAGAGGCTGGAAAAAGATATTCCATGCAAATGGAAATCAAAAGAAAGCTGAGGTAGCAATCCTCATATCAGACAAAATAGATTTTAAAGTAAAGAAGATTCTAAGAGAGAAGGCAGGTCACTACATCATGATTAAGGCATCCATCCAAGAGGAAGACATAACAGTCATGAATATCTATGCACCCAACACAGGGGCACCTCAATACATAAGACAGATACTTTCAGACTTAAAAGAAGAAGTCAATACTGACACAATAACAGTAGGAGACTTTAACACTCCTCTCACACCAATGGATAGATCATCAAAAAAGAAAATTAATAAACACAAGCCTTAAATGCCACACTAGAAAAGATGGACCTCATCAATATCTTTAGGACGTTCCACACAAAAGCAGAAGAATACACTTTCTTCTCAAGTGCTCATGGAACATTCTCCAGGATAGACCACATCTTGGGCCACAAATCTAACCTCAGTCAATTCAAGAAAACCGAAATCATATCAACCATCTTCTCGGACCACAATGCAATGAGAGTAGAGATCAACTACAGGAAAAAAAACACTAAAAATAAAAACACATGGCGATTAAACAACACATGCCTGAAAAACCAAATGATTACTGAGGAAATCAAAGGAGAAATTAAAAAATTCCTAAAAGAAAATGACAATGAACATACGACCGAGCAAAACCTATGGGATACTGCAAAAGCAGTTCTAAGAGGGAAATTTATAGCAATACAATCCCACCTCAAGAAACTAGGAAAATATGAAGCAAATGACTTTACCCTCCGCTTAAAACAATTGGAAAAAGAAGAACAAAAACATCCCAAAGCCAGCAGAAGACAAGAAATTATAAAGACTAGAGCAGAAATAAATCAGAAAGAAATGAAAGAAACTATAGTAAAGAGAAATAAAACAAAAAGCTGGTTCTTTGAAAAAGTAAACAAAATTGACAAGCCACTGGCCAGACTCATTAAGAAAAAGAGATGAACCAGATCAACAAAATCAAAAACGAAAAAGGAGAGATTACAACAGATAATGCAGAAATCCAAAGGAGGATAAGAGACTATTTTGAACAGCTATATAGCAACAAACTGGACAACCTGGAAGAAATGGACAGTTTCTTGGGCAAGATCAATCTCCCAAGACTGAGCCAGGAAGAAACAGAAACTTTGAACAACCCAATCACAAGCTCAGAAATCGAGTCTGTGATTAAAAATATACCCAAAAATAAAAGTCCAGGGCCAGATGGCTTCACAGCCGAATTCTACCAAACATTTAAACAACAGCTAATGCCTGTCCCTCTAAAACTCTTCCAAAAAAGTTGCACAGGAAGGAAAACTTCCAAACACATTCTATGAGGCCACATTCAGCCCGATACCCAAACCAAGCAAAGACAACATCCAAATGGATAGATCATCAAAAAAGAAAATTAATAAACACAAGCCTTAAATGCCACACTAGAAAAGATGGACCTCATCAATATCTTTAGGACGTTCCACACAAAAGCAGAAGAATACACTTTCTTCTCAAGTGCTCATGGAACATTCTCCAGGATAGACCACATCTTGGGCCACAAATCTAACCTCAGTCAATTCAAGAAAACCGAAATCATATCAACCATCTTCTCGGACCACAATGCAATGAGAGTAGAGATCAACTACAGGAAAAAAAACACTAAAAATAAAAACACATGGCGATTAAACAACACATGCCTGAAAAACCAAATGATTACTGAGGAAATCAAAGGAGAAATTAAAAAATTCCTAAAAGAAAATGACAATGAACATACGACCGAGCAAAACCTATGGGATACTGCAAAAGCAGTTCTAAGAGGGAAATTTATAGCAATACAATCCCACCTCAAGAAACTAGGAAAATATGAAGCAAATGACTTTACCCTCCGCTTAAAACAATTGGAAAAAGAAGAACAAAAACATCCCAAAGCCAGCAGAAGACAAGAAATTATAAAGACTAGAGCAGAAATAAATCAGAAAGAAATGAAAGAAACTATAGTAAAGAGAAATAAAACAAAAAGCTGGTTCTTTGAAAAAGTAAACAAAATTGACAAGCCACTGGCCAGACTCATTAAGAAAAAGAGATGAACCAGATCAACAAAATCAAAAACGAAAAAGGAGAGATTACAACAGATAATGCAGAAATCCAAAGGAGGATAAGAGACTATTTTGAACAGCTATATAGCAACAAACTGGACAACCTGGAAGAAATGGACAGTTTCTTGGGCAAGATCAATCTCCCAAGACTGAGCCAGGAAGAAACAGAAACTTTGAACAACCCAATCACAAGCTCAGAAATCGAGTCTGTGATTAAAAATATACCCAAAAATAAAAGTCCAGGGCCAGATGGCTTCACAGCCGAATTCTACCAAACATTTAAACAACAGCTAATGCCTGTCCCTCTAAAACTCTTCCAAAAAATTGCATAGGAAGGAAAACTTCCAAACACATTCTATGAGGCCACATTCAGCCCGATACCCAAACCAAGCAAAGACAACACAAAAAAGGAAAATTACAGACCAATTTCTCTGATGAACTTAGATGCCATGATCCTCAACAAAATCCTAGCAAACAGAATTCAACAACACATCAAAAAACTCATACATCACGATCAAGTCAGGTTCATCCCAGGCATGCAAGGATTCTTCAACATCCGCAAATCAATCAATGTGATACACCATATCAACAAACTGAGAGACAAAAATCACATGATCATCTCAAGAGATGCAGAAAAAGCCTTCGGCAAAGTATAATACCCATTTATGATAAACACTCTTCAGAAAATGGGCATAAAAGGAACCTATCTCAACATAGTGAAAGCCATATATGAGAAGCCCACAGTGGACATTATCCTCAACGGTGAAAAACTGAAAGCATTCCCTCTAAGATCAGGAACAAGACAGGGGTGACCACTTTCACCACTACTATTCAACATAGTCCTGGAAGTCCTAGCAACAGCAATAAGAGAATAGAAAGAAATGAAAGGAATCCATTTGGAAAGGAAGAAGTCAAGCTCTCTCTTTTTGCAGATGACATGATATTACACATAGAAAATTCCAAAGAATCTATTACAAAAGCTACTAGAGCTAATCAATGAATTCAGCAAAGTCGTAGGATACAAAGTCAACACACAGAAATCACTGGCATTCCTATACACAAACAATGAAAAATCAGAAAACGAAATCAAAGAGGCAGTCCCCTTCACCAGTGCAACCAAAAGAATCAAATATCTAGGAATAAACCTACCCAAAGAAACAAAAAACTGTACACAGAAAATTACAAGACACTCATGAGAGAAATTAAAGAAGACTTAAACAGATGGAGAGATATTCCATGTTCCTTGGTCGGAAGAATCAATATTGTGAAAATGACCATACTACCAAATGTCATCTACAGATTCAATGCAATACCTATTCAACTGCCATTGACATTTTTCACAGAACTAGACCAAAGTATCACACAGTTCATATGGAAACACAAAAGACCTCGAATAACCAAAGCAATCCTGAGAAACAAAAACGAAGCTGGAGGAATCAGCCTCCCTAACTTCAGACTCTACTACAAAGCAACAGTCATCAAGACAGTATGGTAACCCAATCAAAAAATGGGAAAAGGACCTAAACAGACTCCTCTCCAACGAGGACATACAGATGGCCCAAAAACACATGAAACGATGCTCAACTTCACTAATAATTAGAGAAATGCAAATCAAAACTACAATGAGATATCACCTCACACCCGTCAGAATGGCCATCATCCACAAATCGACAGACAATAAATGCTGGAGAGGCTGCGGAGAAAAGGGAACACTCCCGCATTGCTGGTGGGAGTGTAAATTGATACAGCCTCTATGGAAGACAGTCTGGAGATTTCTTAAAAAACTAAAAATAGAAGCACCATATGACCCAGCAATCCCACTCTTAGGCTTATATCCTGATGAAATCAAAACTGAAAGAAGCACCTGTACCCCAATGTTCATTGCAGCTCTCTATACAATAGCTAGAACATGGAAGGAACCTAGATGCCCATCGACGAACGAATGGATCCAAAAGCTCTGGTACATATATACAATGGAATAGAAAGAAATGAAAGGAATCCATTTGGAAAGGAAGAAGTCAAGCTCTCTCTTTTTGCAGATGACATGATATTACACATAGAAAATTCCAAAGAATCTATTACAAAAGCTACTAGAGCTAATCAATGAATTCAGCAAAGTCGTAGGATACAAAGTCAACACACAGAAATCACTGGCATTCCTATACACAAACAATGAAAAATCAGAAAACGAAATCAAAGAGGCAGTCCCCTTCACCAGTGCAACCAAAAGAATCAAATATCTAGGAATAAACCTACCCAAAGAAACAAAAAACTGTACACAGAAAATTACAAGACACTCATGAGAGAAATTAAAGAAGACTTAAACAGATGGAGAGATATTCCATGTTCCTTGGTCGGAAGAATCAATATTGTGAAAATGACCATACTACCAAATGTCATCTACAGATTCAATGCAATACCTATTCAACTGCCATTGACATTTTTCACAGAACTAGACCAAAGTATCACACAGTTCATATGGAAACACAAAAGACCTCGAATAACCAAAGCAATCCTGAGAAACAAAAACGAAGCTGGAGGAATCAGCCTCCCTAACTTCAGACTCTACTACAAAGCAACAGTCATCAAGACAGTATGGTAACCCAATCAAAAAATGGGAAAAGGACCTAAACAGACTCCTCTCCAACGAGGACATACAGATGGCCCAAAAACACATGAAACGATGCTCAACTTCACTAATAATTAGAGAAATGCAAATCAAAACTTCAATGAGATATCACCTCACACCCGTCAGAATGGCCGTCATCCACAAATCGACAGACAATAAATGCTGGAGAGGCTGCGGAGAAAAAGGAACACTCCCGCATTGCTGGTGGGAGTGTAAATTGATACAGCCTCTATGGAAGACAGTCTGGAGATTTCTTTAAAAAGTAAAAATAGAAGCACCATATGACCCAGCAATCCCACTCTTAGGCTTATATCCTGATGAAATCAAAACTGAAAGAAACACCTGTACCCCAATGTTCATTGCAGCTCTCTATACAATAGCTAGAACATGGAAGGAACCTAGATGCCCATCGACGAACGAATGGATCCAAAAGCTCTGGTACATATATACAATGGAATACTACACAGCTGTAAAGAGAAATGCAGAAGAATCAGCCCTCATGAGGTGGCTGGATCTAGAACGTATCCTAAAAAGTGAAGTCAGTCAGAAAGAGAAGGACAAATACAATATATTAACACATATATATGGAATCTAGTAGGATGGTGATGATGGCACATGCAGTGAAGCGACAGAAAGACAGACATGGACAGTGGACATATGCACATTTTGGGGAAGGAACAGTGGGTGAGAGGCGTAAAGGAAGTAGCATGAAGGCCTGTACTATCATAAGTGAAGAAAATAGCTCTAGTCATTGCTCTGTGAGAAAAGGGGATCCTTCAGGGGTGCTGTGTGATGGTCGGGAGGGGAGGGAAGGGGGGGGATATATATGTGACTAATCTGAGAACATGCATGTCTGTGAACAACAAAACTCTGTAAAAGTTAAAAGTAAAATAAAGGTTTAAAAAAAAAAAAAAAGACAGTATGGTACTGGCACAAAAACAGAACTATAGACCAATGGAACAAGATAGAGAACCCAGAGATAAACCCACGCACCTATGGGTACCTTATTTTTGACAAAGGAGGTAAAACTCTAAAATGGGACAAAGACAGCCTCTTCAACAAGTAGTGCTGGGAGAATTGGACAGCTACATGCAAAAAAAATGACGTTGGAGCATTCCCTGACACCATACACTAAGATCAACTCCAAATGGATTAAAGACCTAAATGTAAGACCAGAAACCATCAAACTCTTAGAGGAGAATATAGGCAAAATCCTCAAGGACATCAATCAAAGCAAGACCTTCTCTGACACACCAATTAAAATAGCAGAGCTGAAAAGACAAATGAACATGTGGGACCTCATGAAACTTAAAAGCTTTTGTACAGCAAAAGAAATCACCAAAAAGCTGAACGGACACCCCACAGAGTGGGAGAAAATCATAGCAAATGAAACAACAGACAAAGAATTAATCTCCAAAATCTACAAGCAACTCAGACAATTCAGCACAGGAAAAACGAACAACCCAATTAAAAAGTGGGAAAAAGATCTAAAGAGACGCCTCTCCAAAGAGGACATACAGATGGCCCAAAAGCACATGAAACGATGCTCAACCTCGCTTATCATTAGAGAAATGCAAATTAAAACTACAATGAGATACCACCTCACACCCGTCAGAATGGCCATCATCCACAAATAGACAATAACTGCTGGGAGGCTGTAGAGAAAGGGGAACCCTCTTGCATTGCTGGTGGGAATGTAAACTGATACAGCCTCTATGGAAGACAGTATGGAGATTTCTTAAGAAACTAAAAATAGAAGCACCCTACGACCGAGCAATCACACTATTAGGCTTATATCCTGATGAGATCAAAACTGAAAGAAGCACCTGTACCCCAATGTTCATTGCAGCTCTCTATACAATAGCCAGAACTTGGAAGCAACTTAGATGTCCATCGACGAACGAATGGATCCAGAAGCCCTGGTACATATATACAATGGAATACTACTCAGCTGTTAAAAGAAATGCAGAAGACTCAGTCCTAATGAAGTGGCTGGCTCTAGAACCTATCATCAAAAGTGAAGTAAGTCAAAAAGAGAAAGAGAAATACAGTATACTAACACACATATATGGAATCTAGTAGGACGGTCTTGATAACACATGCCGGGAACTCATGGAAAACAGACAGAGCATAGACATAGGGACATTGTGGGGAAGAAATAGGGACAGGGAAGCATGGAGGGAGTAACATGGAAACCTATACTGTTATGTGTGGAAAAGATAACTAGTGTCATAGAGTTAAGGGAATAGGAGTGCTTACAATGTCTTGGGGCGAAGGTCTGGAGGGGTTGGAAGGGGGGAACTGGGGGTGTGGGGACCATGGATATGCATATGACTGATCTGGGAACATACATGTCTGTGAACTACAAAACTATGTAAAACCATTAAAATAAAGAATAATAATAAAAAAAAAACCCTCAAAAAAAAATAAAAGTAGTTAGGAAAGTGATAGATCAAAAATCTTTCTCTGTAGATGCTTCTGTGATTTCTCCATTTTTATATCTAACTTTATTAATTTGAGTCTTGTCCTTTTTTTTTTTTCCTGAGGCCTCTGACTAAAGTTTTATTTTGTCTATCTTCTCAAATAACTAACTTTTTTGATCTTTGCTTTTTATTTCATTTCAATTTTATTTCTGCTCTGATCTTTGAGCCTTTCCTTCTACTGACTTTGGATTTTCGTTGTTCTTCTTTCTCTCATTGCTTTAGATATGAGATTAGATTGTTTATTTGAGATTTTTGTTTGTTCGCGTTCTGAGGGAGATTGAATGGTTATAGGCTCCCTCTTAGAACTGCTTTTGCTGTGTCCTATATGTTAGGTTTATGGGCTATTAAAGGGTTAATACGGCAGTTGCAAACTCCGGCCCTGAAGGGTCCGCATCATAGGGCCGGTTGCTGATCTCCTGGCGCCTAGGAGTGTCTCAAGGCCTGCCATAAGGAGTTCGCTCTGGCCAGAAAAATTCTACACTACTTCTGGAAAGTGACAAGAACCGCACACCCCCATGCCCACGGACAACTCAAGGACAGCAGACTCATCACTAATTTCCTGCTCAGTTTAGACAAAGACTTCGTTTCTGCACCTGCTCTGAAGAATCCCCCTCCCCTTTCTTCTTCTCCTCTTTCTTCCCTAATAAAACCTCCTCGTCCCATCTCTGGGGTGCAATTTCCCCGGCCCATCTCTTGGACCTGTGGATCTCGCCTGGGAACTCTTCCCAAATGGGCTCTTTCCCTAACAGCTTGTTGTCCGCCGTGTCTTTGCAATTCTTACACTATAGGCTTTGGGTTAAGGTTTTAGGCTCAAGGTTTTATTGTCATTTTTTTCTAAATATCTTTTTATTTCAGGTTTGATTTCTGTAAGAATCATTTGGTTAAATAGCAGTACATTGTTTAGCCTACCTGTATTTGTTGTTTTTAACAGTTTATTTTCCCTGTGGCTGATTTTTAGTTCATATTATTTTAGTCAGAAAACATGTTTGATACAATTTCAGTTTTATTAAATTATCCAAGTCTTGATTTGTGACCCAATATGTGCTCTTTCCTGGAAAATGTTCCATGTGCACTTGATAAGAAAGTATATTCTGCTTTCAGGTGGAATTTCCTATAAATATCAATTAAATGTATCTGATATGTTAGTGCCATTGAAATTGTGTTTGTTGTTGTTCAGTGGCTAAATCATGTATGACTCTTTGTGACCTCATAGACTGCAGCACTACAGGCTCCCCTATCCTTCACTATTTCCTGGAGTTTGATCAGATTCATACCCACTGAGTCAGTGATGCCATCTATGTTATCCTCTGCCACCCTCTTCTCCTTTTGCCTTCAGTCTTTCCTAGTCTATGTCTTTTGGATAGAACATTTAATCCATTTACATTTAAGGTAATTTCAAAATCCATTTACATTTAAGGTAATTTCAATATGTTTGTTCCTATTGATATTTTCTTAATTGTTTTGAATTTGTTTTTGTATGTCTTTTTCCTTCCCTTCACTTCTGTTCTCTTGTAATTTAATGAGTAACTTAGTATTGTGCTTAGATTCCCTTTACTACTAATTTTGTATGTATTTATTGCATATTTTCAGTTTTCTCATTCCCATGATGTTTAGATATAGCAATCTACATATAATCAAAACTGTTTTAGCTTTCTGATCTTTTAATTTCAAATGCATTTTCAGTATCCTGCATTTGTACTCTCCTCTTTCATGATTCCTGGTTTTGATATTCAGTTCAGTTCTGTTGCTTAGTTGTGTCCGACTCTTTGCAACCCCATGGACTTGAGCATGGCAGGCTTCACTGTCTTACACCATATCCCAGAGTTTGCTCAAACTCATGTCAATTGGCTCAGTGTTGCCATCCAGCCATGTCATCCTCTGTTGTACCCTTCTCCTTTCCTTCTTTTCTCTTTTTAACACCATCTAGGTATTTTCCAATGAGTCATCTCTTCACATCAGGTGGCCAAAGTATTGGAGCTTCAGTTATAGCATCTGTCTTCACAGTGAATACTCAGGGTTGATTTCCTTTAGGATTGACTGGTTTGATCTCCTTGCAGTCCAAGAGACTTAAGAGATTTCTGAAACACCACAGTTTGAAGGCATCAGCTCTTTGGTGCTCTGCCTTCGTTTTGGTCTAACTCTCACATCCATACATGACTACTGGAAAAACCATAGCTTTGACTATATGGACATTTATTGGCAAAGTGATGTCTCTGCTTTTTTAATATGCTGTCTAGTTTTGTCATAGCTTGGGTTTGATATATTTATATGCAAATAATTATGCACCTTTAAAATGTATGTTTACCTTTACTGGGGAACTTTATCATTCATAATTCTCTTGATTCTAACTGCCATTTCTTTTTTTCCTAGGGAAGTTCCTTTAGCATTTGTTGCAAAGCTGGTCTGGTGATGCTGGATTCCTTTAGCTTTTGTTTGTCTATAAAATTTTTGATTTCTCCATTGAATCTGAATAAGAGGGCTGCTGCATCTTGGTATAGGTTCTTTTCATTCATCACTTTAAGTGTATCATGTTGGTTCAGAGTTCCTGCTGAGAAATCAGCTGATAACCTTATGGGAATTTACTTGTATGTTATTTGTTGTTTTTAATATTTTTTCTTTGTGTTAATTTTTTGTCACTTTGATTATTATGTTTCTCTGAGTATTTGTCCTTGGATTATCCTGTCTGAGACTCTCTATGCTTCAGGCATTATCTTTTCATATATTTTCTCAGACCCTTTTCCTTTTGGCAGGGCGGGGTGGGAGAGGGGTGGGTCGGGGAGGGAATCCCTGTAATGTGAATAGTGATGCATTCAGTGTTGTCCCGGAAGTTTCTTAGCCTGTTCTTGTTTCCTTTCATTCTTTCTTTTTATTCTGATCCATGGTAGTGATTTTTGTCATTCTGTTTTCCAGCTCAATTGTTTGTTCTTATACCTCATTTATTCTATTCATTCCTAGAAGTGCATTTTTTTATTTCATTATATTTATTATTATTATTATTCAACTCTGTTCTAAGATCTTCTAGCTATTCATCAAACATTTCTTTTATCTTCTTGATCTGTGCCTCCATGCTTTTTCTGAGTTCTGGGATCATTTTTACTATCATTACTCTGAATTCTTTTTGGATTAGATTGTCTATTGTTCACTTAGTTGTTCTTCTGTGGTTTTATCTTGTTCCTTTATCTGGAACATATTTCTCTAGTGTCTTATTTTGTCTGTTTTTCTATGTGTAGTGGCCATTCCGTAGGGTGCTGGATTGTAGGCCCTCTTCCATCTGGTGTCTAGTGGGTGAGGCTGGTCCAAGAGGCTAGTGCAGGCCTTCTCCTGTGAGGGACTGATGCCATCACACTGGTGAGTGGAGCTGATCTTGTCCCTTTGGTGGGCAGGGCCATGTCAAGGAGTATCTTTAGAGGTGACTTTGAGGTCAGGAAGACTTTAGGCAGCCTGTTGATAGTTGGAGTTGTATTTCTGTCTTATTGGGTTTTGGCCTGAGCCTCACAGCACTGGAGACCACAGGCCTTATGGTTAATTGGCAGCCTGTGGGAGAGCTCACACCAATGAATACTCCCTAATACTTTAGCCACCAGTGTCCTTGTCCCCACAGTGAGCCATAGCCAGACCCTTTTGTCTTTCTAGGAGCCTTTCAAGACCCCTAAGTAGGTCTGGCTCAGGCATCTATGAAGTCGCTAATTGTTTTCTGGCTGCAAGTATGCATGAGACCCTGTGTGTGCCCTCCAAGTGTTTTGTTTCTGTTTCTCCAGTCCTCTGGTGCTCCTACAATCAAGCCCTGCTGACTTTCAAACCCAAATACTTTGTCTTCTTGTGGCTTTCTCTTTGTCTTTGGATGTAGAATATCTTTTATTTTGGGTAGGTTCCAGTCTTTTTGGTCAGCGATTGTTCAGAAGTTAGTTTTGATTTTTGTTTTTGTGAGAGATGAGCTCATCTTGTCTCTAACCTTTTTTATTCTTTTTTGAAAATTAAGAAATATGTTTCTTCCTGCTTTAAAATTCTTCTATACTGTCTGCAGCCTTAAAACAATCTATACTTAATATCCCTCCCTTAAAAATAAAGTTCTACTTTCATGCTCCAGTCATAATTACCCTTTGCTTTTTCTACTCACTTTTTCTATCTTCCTGAGCATCTAATGTTTTCAAATTTTTCATGTATCATTTTTCATTCTGCCTATAAAACAATTTTACCCTATTTGATGGTTTCTCAATGACTAAGTACATGAAAGACTAATCCATTCTTTAAATTATTTCTATCATCCTCATACTTGTTTGAGTAACTTTTATCTGTCTTTTGATAATGGACATATTTAATTCTACTGTAACACACTTAAGTTTTTAATTAAACTTCCTCTATGGACTTTGAACCCTATGAAAAATAGTAGATATTAAAAAAAATTAATCTACTGTATTGGTAAACTACTCAATATTTAATATATGCTTGATAACACAAAATTAAGTTCTTCATATTAAGAATTGAATCTGTATTTTGTCCAGAATTGTGTGTATTTATATATTTATAATCTCTGAAACACCAAGGAAGAATATGAATTTGTAATGTTTGACAAGGGTTAAAAAGGAAATAAAATAATTTCTTGTATCAATATAGAAAAAGTTTATTTGTTGTTGTTGCTGTTGGTTTTGTTATATATCAGTTGGCTAGACTGACAAATTCCAAACAACTTTTACTTCTAGTATGTTTTCAGAAATAGTGGATTACAAGAGTTATTCACGTCTTTATGTTAGAAAGTGGAAAGGAGGCCGCAACCATTTTGTAGAAAACACACACTTTGCTCCAGTGGTTAAGTCACACATGAGTGGAGGTGCTGCTGTGCATAGATTTTATAGATATAATTAAAGTTCCAAAAAGACTAGTTCTGAGTTAATGAAAACGGAAGGTGTTTCACCTGGCTTTATCAGGTGGGTGCCCTTTAGAGACAGACAAGTCATTTTCCTAAATTATAAAGATGAAGTAGCGGCTTGGGCTGCAGTTACCCTTGCTTCTCCATGGATTTTCCCTTCTCAACTAGCCAGAGGACTTTGGAGTGACTTTGTCAGCCCCTACAATTGGATAAGCAAATTTCTTGTATTAAGTCATATGTGTGTGCATGTACATACATGTATATTTTTATGCTCTACTTCTGTTCCTTGGTCAACCCTGACTGATAAATTTTTCAACTGTCTCTGTATGATTACATACTTGTGTCGACTAAAAAAAATGAACAGCTTGAGAGTTGTGGGTTAAGTTTTATTTGGGGCATAGTTAGCACTGCTGTCCAGGAGGCAGCACCCTTGCGAGCTCTGAGAGATTGCTCCAAAGAGGCAACAGGAGGAGGGTCAATATTTAAGGATTTTGGTGAAGAGGGAGTTTAATATCATTAAACAGTCATTTTACAAAGGGTCTTCAGTTAGTCACGAAGATCTGATGTCACCATGAGCAGATTTAGTGCTTTTCTAGCTATGAGGAGATGAAAGGATTGAAATAATAAAATCTGGTCCTAAAAGCATCCACCTATCTAAAGACCAGCCCCACCAGATTCTCTGGAGCACAGAGTGCCTCTACCCGACCCCGATCTCCATCAGGGAGTGTTGAAGGTCAGCAGCTCTCAACAGCACAGGGTCTGGTCTCTGCAGAGGCAGAGGGCAAATGTCCTTGTGGTCCAATCATTGGTAATGTGATTGGTAAATGCCAATTTGTAGTTGACTCTTGTATTTAATAGTTTATCTATTTGACATTTGGGTGGATGTACTAAAGAACACATTTTGTACAAGGAAAAGCATTTCTTACTGCTGAGATCTCAGTCATAGAGGCCCTCAGAGGCCAGAAATAATGGTAGTGATATGGCCTCTGGCCAGTTGGAAAAATGCATTAACATTCAAATAACATTGAATCATGATATCACAGACATTCAGAAAGAATTAGATAATGTGCTATTCAAAGTATATCTGTCCAGCATCCCTCAGGCCCTGTGCTTCTAACTACAAATCATAGACATCCTTCATTCACTCTCTCGACTGACTTGATACCCTGCTGCCTTTTTATTGTCCAAAGTTGCCAGAAACTGTGCTTTGACCTTTAGCTGTAACCAGCAAACACCTCTTTATACTTAAAATGAGCAAGAGGGTATAATGAACATTTCACACAAAACCCTGCAAATTCCTTCCTGAGGATTTTGTGATGATACATCTGTTACCATGTGTAGTATTTGGTTGGATGAATAGAAGAAGCTTCCTATTTCTAACCTGACTGATAAATTTTCCCACCCTTTTTTCTCTGTATGATTACATACTTGTGTCGACTAAAAAAAATGAACAGCTTGAGAGTTGTGGGTTAAGTTTTATTTGGGGCATAGTTAGCACTGCTGTCCAGGAGGCAGCACCCTTGCGAGCTCTGAGAGATTGCTCCAAAGAGGCAACAGGAGGAGGGTCAATATTTAAGGATTTTGGTGAAGAGGGAGTTTAATATCATTAAACAGTCATTTTACAAAGGGTCTTCAGTTAGTCACGAAGATCTGATGTCACCATGAGCAGATTTAGTGCTTTTCTAGCTATGAGGAGATGAAAGGATTGAAATAATAAAATCTGGTCCTAAAAGCATCCACCTATCTAAAGACCAGCCCCACCAGATTCTCTGGAGCACAGAGTGCCTCTACCCGACCCCGATCTCCATCAGGGAGTGTTGAAGGTCAGCAGCTCTCAACAGCACAGGGTCTGGTCTCTGCAGAGGCAGAGGGCAAATGTCCTTGTGGTCCAATCATTGGTAATGTGATTGGTAAATGCCAATTTGTAGTTGACTCTTGTATTTAATAGTTTATCTATTTGACATTTGGGTGGATGTACTAAAGAACACATTTTGTACAAGGAAAAGCATTTCTTACTGCTGAGATCTCAGTCATAGAGGCCCTCAGAGGCCAGAAATAATGGTAGTGATATGGCCTCTGGCCAGTTGGAAAAATGCATTAACATTCAAATAACATTGAATCATGATATCACAGACATTCAGAAAGAATTAGATAATGTGCTATTCAAAGTATATCTGTCCAGCATCCCTCAGGCCCTGTGCTTCTAACTACAAATCATAGACATCCTTCATTCACTCTCTCGACTGACTTGATACCCTGCTGCCTTTTTATTGTCCAAAGTTGCCAGAAACTGTGCTTTGACCTTTAGCTGTAACCAGCAAACACCTCTTTATACTTAAAATGAGCAAGAGGGTATAATGAACATTTCACACAAAACCCTGCAAATTCCCTTCCTGAGGATTTTGTGATGATACATCTGTTACCATGTGTAGTATTTGGTTGGATGAATAGAAGAAGCTTCCTATTTCTAACACGCATTAGCCTCTCATTGAGATAAGAGCTATGCTGTGTTATAAAATTGAGGATAACAAAAGAGAATATATTAGATATTATTGCAATATTATGTGTCTTTGTTTCATTACAGTTTGTGCTTTCACACCCAATAAGTATCTGTGTTAAGCATGAAGATACTCCATTTCAGGATGAAACTCACATACAAGAGGGAAAATTTTTAATTTTAAAAATTCATTTAATTCTCCTGGAAGTTTGTCACACAGTCAGCTGTCCTTTGTCTGTCACAGATCTGCTTTCAAAGCCTTCTCAGACTTTTAACAAAACACTAGTGCTTTACTTTTATATCATTGCATGTTTATGTGTAAGGCATTTATATTTAACAACTCTGAGAAATCAGTTTCCTTCCCATAATGAAGGAAACACATATATTTCCCTTTGAGCATATCCCTAATGGCTCCAATGTGTGTGTGTGATGGACAAGTAAAGACATGTTTCATTTTTCACAAAAAAATGAAAAAGATATCCCGGCTGAACAGACAATTGTCTCCTTAATAAGTGCTGCCTGCAAGCTTCACTTCTCTGAAGCCTCCAATAGCCCCATTCATAAGATTAGCAGTCTCAAACTATTACCTTTAGCAAATGTGATAGAAGTGCTAATGCAGAGCGCAAAACCTCTTCCTCTTACCACTTTTCAATGCTAATGAAACATGTTTTTTACAACTCTGGTTCCCTTGGTAACTAAGAATTGAAAGAATGCTTTTTCTATAAACAAATGTTTCCCCTGGAAAACAAAGGTGTTGGTGGAGGAGCAAAGGGCTCCGGTGATGACCTCTTTTACATCTCTAGAGAAACAAAAAGCTTCTTCATGATTATTAATTAACTTGAGATTTCTAGTTGGAAAAAATATAAAAAAGGGTGGGGGAGGATTGTGCATTAACCTCGCCCACGGAGATCGGCTGTGCCCGATGTGAGGTCGAGACTCTCCAGCTCTGGGGTAAGAATATCTGTTTGCATTTGATTGAGTTCTGATTATTTCTGACTACTTGTACTTGCCTTTATTTGATGATTAATAAACCCACTCTTGGTATGACAATACTTGAGACCACGATACTTTATTGTCAAGGTCCGAGGCTCACACCCTGAGGGGACCACGCTGTCTTCGCGGAAAAGTCTCTGAGCTCTTCAATATAGTTTCTCTTAGTGAGGGCTAGTGAGAAGAGTAATCAGAGTAAACTCCAACATGGTGCCCAAGACATGTGTGATTCCATTTTATCAGAGAATACAGAAATTTAAAATAATAAAGCTTTTTTTATTAAATTTTGAACAAAGCACCTCTTTCCTTTAATTGTATACAGAAACAAAGCAAATATATTCTAAATCGTAAGTTGTTGTTGTTCTTTATTGTTTTATGTCAAAGTTTAACCACTCTCTAATCTCTTCCGTGAGATTTCCCTGGCCGTTCAGTGGTAAAGAATCCACCTGCTAATACAGGAGGTGCATATTCGATCCCTGGGTCAGGAAGATTCCCTGGAGAAGGAAATGGCAACCCACTGCAACATTCTTGCCTGGAAAATCCCAAGAACAGAGGAGCCTGGTGGGCTGCAGTCCATGGGGTCACAAAAGACTCAGACACTACTTGTCCACTAAACAACAACAAGTGGGAGAAGTCTAGTGTATACCTATGACTGAATTGGGTCTGTGTATAGCAGTAAACAACAGAACTCTGTAAAGGTAAAATAAAAATAAATAAAAAGAATCTCTCCCAGGCTTCCCTGGTGGTCCAGTGGGTAAAGAGTCCACCTTGTATGCAAGGGGCACCCGTTCGATCCCTGGCCTGGGAAGATCCCACATGCCATGGAGCAGCTGGACCGGTGTGTCCAATTACGAGCCAGCACTCTGGAGCGTGTGTGCCCAGAGCTGGTGCTCTGTAGTGAGAGAGGCCACTGCAGTGTGAGGCCCAAATAGGCCAAAGGTGGATGAAAATAACTAGATGAAAGACCAATAAAAGAGGCTAAAACTTGAAAAAAAAGAATCTCTTTCTCAGAGAAGAAGAAATATACATTATCAGGAGTGTATTAGATTGCTAGGACTGACTTACCAAAATACTGTAGACTAGATGGCTTAAATATCAAAAATTGAAGTTCTTACAACCATAAAGGCTAGAAATCCAAGATCAAAGTGTTGTCAGGATTAGATTTTTTCTGAGATTCTCTCCTTAGCTTGAGATGTCTGTTTTCTGTCTTCACATGGTCATCTTTTAAAGTATAGCTGTGTTCTAATCTTTTCTTGCTATTGGATACCAGTCACATGGGATCAAGGGACACCCTACTCAGCTCATTTAATTATCTCATTAATGATTCTATCTTCAAATATAGTCACTTCAACAAATGCTTGGGGTTTCTAAAATTGTTGTTTTGATAGAAGAAACAAAATTCAGCCCATAACATTGGGCATCTGACATTGAATTTTCAATTTATTTGGATAAAGGTACAAAGATGTGAGGTTAAAAATTTTTTTTTTCAATTAAAGCCTTGTTTTTCAAGAGTCATTGAAGGCTCACAGCAGAATCAAAGAGAAGTTACAAAGATTTCCCATGTAACTCTTGACCTCTCTCATTGTCAACAATATTTCATTTTCTGGATGCATAAATGCTTATACATTTACCTACTGAAGGGCATCTTGGTTGCTTACAGGTTTTATCAGTTACAAATGAAGCCACTATAAAGATCTATGTGCAAATTTTTTCATAGATACAAGTTTTCAACTCTCTTGAGTAATACTAAGGAGTGTGATTGGCAGATGGTATAGTTTTGTAAGAAACTGCCTGTCTTCCATTGTGGCTGTACAGTTTTGCATTCCTACTAGCAATAAATGAGTGTTCTGGTGGTTTCTCATCCTCTACAGCATTTGGTGTTGTCAGTGTTCTGGATTTTGGCCATTCTGGCAGTTTTTTAGTGGTATTTTGTTGTTGCTTTAATTGGCATTTTTCTGATGTGGACCTTCATTTCAAGTGATTATTTTCATCTGTATATTTTCTTTGGTGAGGTGTTTCTTAGGGTCTTTGGCCCATTATTTAATCTTTTTTCTCCCCTCATTGTTGAGTGTTAAACCAAAAGTTCTCTGTAAATTTTGGATGATGGTCCTTTATCAGATGTGACCATTGAAAATGTTTTCTCCCAGTGTGGCTTGTATTCTCATTCTCTTCCCTCTTTTTTTACAGAAAATTTTTTATTTTAATGAATTTCAGACTTATACACTTTCCTCCCTGGATCATGCCTTTATAATTGTATCTAAAATGTCATCACTGTCATACCCAAGGAAATCTAGATTTTTTTCTAATGTTATCTTCTAGGATTTCCATGGTCTTACATTTTACATTTAGGTCTGTGATCCACTTTGACTTCATTTTTTTGTATTTTATTTATTTATTAGCTCTGCTGGGTCTTTGTTGCTGTGTGGGCTTTTCTCTAGTTGAGCCAGCCAGGGGCTACTCCCTAGTTATGACGCACAGGCTTCTCACTGGGGTGGCTTCTCTTGTTGTGGAGGGCAGGCCCTAAAGTATATGGACATCAGTAGAAACAAAATTCAGCCCATAACATTGGGCATCTGACATTGAATTTTCAATTTATTTGGATAAAGGTACAAAGATGTGAGGTTAAAAATTTTTTTTTTCAATTAAAGCCTTGTTTTTCAAGAGTCATTGAAGGCTCACAGCAGAATCAAAGAGAAGTTACAAAGATTTCCCATGTAACTCTTGACCTCTCTCATTGTCAACAATATTTCATTTTCTGGATGCATAAATGCTTATACATTTACCTACTGAAGGGCATCTTGGTTGCTTACAGGTTTTATCAGTTACAAATGAAGCCACTATAAAGATCTATGTGCAAATTTTTGCATAGATACAAGTTTTCAACTCTCTTGAGTAATACTAAGGAGTGTGATTGGCAGATGGTATAGTTTTGTAAGAAACTGCCTGTCTTCCATTGTGGCTGTACAGTTTTGCATTCCTACTAGCAATAAATGAGTGTTCTGGTGGTTTCTCATCCTCTACAGCATTTGGTGTTGTCAGTGTTCTGGATTTTGGCCATTCTGGCAGTTTTTTAGTGGTATTTTGTTGTTGCTTTAATTGGCATTTTTCTGATGTGGACCTTCATTTCAAGTGATTATTTTCATCTGTATATTTTCTTTGGTGAGGTGTTTCTTAGGGTCTTTGGCCCATTATTTAATCTTTTTTCTCCCCTCATTGTTGAGTGTTAAACCAAAAGTTCTCTGTAAATTTTGGATGATGGTCCTTTATCAGATGTGACCATTGAAAATGTTTTCTCCCAGTGTGGCTTGTATTCTCATTCTCTTCCCTCTTTTTTTACAGAAAATTTTTTATTTTAATGAATTTCAGACTTATACACTTTCCTCCCTGGATCATGCCTTTATAATTGTATCTAAAATGTCATCACTGTCATACCCAAGGAAATCTAGATTTTTTTCTAATGTTATCTTCTAGGATTTCCATGGTCTTACATTTTACATTTAGGTCTGTGATCCACTTTGACTTCATTTTTTTGTATTTTATTTATTTATTAGCTCTGCTGGGTCTTTGTTGCTGTGTGGGCTTTTCTCTAGTTGAGCCAGCCAGGGGCTACTCCCTAGTTATGACGCACAGGCTTCTCACTGGGGTGGCTTCTCTTGTTGTGGAGTGCAGGCCCTAAAGTATATGGACTTCAGTAGCTGTGATGTGTGGACTCAGTAGTAGCAGAATCCAGGCTCTAGAGCACAGGCTCAGTAGCTTTGCCTTATGGGTTTAGATCTTACATTCCATGTAGCATGGATCTTCAGATCAGGGATTGAACCTGTGCCTCCTGCATTAGCAGGTGGATGCTTTACCACTGGGCCACCAGGAAAGCCTTGAGTTAATTTTTTTAAAGGTGTAAGTTCTCTGCTAGATTCATTTTCGCATGTGGATATCTAGTTGTTCCAGTGCCATTTGTTAAGGAGACTGTCTTTACTCCATTGGATTGCCTTTCCTCCTTTGTCAAAGAGGTTGACTATATCTATGTGGGTATACTTCTGTACTCTCCATCCTGTTCCATTGACTTGTCTATTATTTTACCAGTGCCACACTTTGTTGATTACTGTAGTTTTATAATAAGTCTTAAAGTCAAATAACATCAGTCCTTCATCTTTGTTCTTCTCCTTCAGAATTGTGTTGAACTATTCAAGGTCTTTTGCCTCTCCATTTACACTTGCTGAGATTGTTATCAGAGTTGCCTTGAGTTTATAAATCAAATTGGGAAGAACTGACATCTTGACTGTTGAATGTTTCTATTTATAAACATGGAATATTTCTCTATTGAGTTCTTTGATTTTACTCATCACAGTTTTTTACTTTTCCTTATGTATATCTTAGATGTATTTTGTTAGATTTATTCTTAAGTATTTCATTTTTTATGCTAATGTAAATGATATTGTGTTTTTAATTTCAAACTGCATCTGTTCATTGCTAGTATACAAGAGAGTCAATATTTTCAGGAGTCTTAAGCATTCTGAAGTAATAATTCTTAGATGTATTTTGTAGTCATTGAAGTATCTTCTAGGATTTCCATGGTCTTACATTTTACATTTAGGTCTGTGATCCACTTTGACTTCATTTTTTTGTATTTTATTTATTTATTAGCTCTGCTGGGTCTTTGTTGCTGTGTGGGCTTTTCTCTAGTTGAGCCAGCCAGGGGCTACTCCCTAGTTATGACGCACAGGCTTCTCACTGGGGTGGCTTCTCTTGTTGTGGAGTGCAGGCCCTAAAGTATATGGACTTCAGTAGCTGTGATGTGTGGACTCAGTAGTAGCAGAATCCAGGCTCTAGAGCACAGGCTCAGTAGCTTTGCCTTATGGGTTTAGATCTTACATTCCATGTAGCATGGATCTTCAGATCAGGGATTGAACCTGTGCCTCCTGCATTAGCAGGTGGATGCTTTACCACTGGGCCACCAGGAAAGCCTTGAGTTAATTTTTTGAAAGGTGTAAGTTCTCTGCTAGATTCATTTTCGCATGTGGATATCTAGTTGTTCCAGTGCCATTTGTTAAGGAGACTGTCTTTACTCCATTGGATTGCCTTTCCTCCTTTGTCAAAGAGGTTGACTATATCTATGTGGGTATACTTCTGTACTCTCCATCCTGTTCCATTGACTTGTCTATTATTTTACCAGTGCCACACTTTGTTGATTACTGTAGTTTTATAATAAGTCTTAAAGTCAAATAACATCAGTCCTTCATCTTTGTTCTTCTCCTTCAGAATTGTGTTGAACTATTCAAGGTCTTTTGCCTCTCCATTTACACTTGCTGAGATTGTTATCAGAGTTGCCTTGAGTTTATAAATCAAATTGGGAAGAACTGACATCTTGACTGTTGAATGTTTCTATTTATAAACATGGAATATTTCTCTATTGAGTTCTTTGATTTTACTCATCACAGTTTTTTACTTTTCCTTATGTATATCTTAGATGTATTTTGTTAGATTTATTCTTAAGTATTTCATTTTTTATGCTAATGTAAATGATATTGTGTTTTTAATTTCAAACTGCATCTGTTCATTGCTAGTATACAAGAGAGTCAATATTTTCAGGAGTCTTAAGCATTCTGAAGAACTGCAAACTAAATCTTACCTTAGAAATGATAGCTATCATGACTGTGAAACTCTTGAGTCAAAAATAACATGTTACAATGAAACTAACTTGTAATTATTTGTTTATTAAAACATACTGAATTAAGAGCATTTCTCTTTTGCATCTGTGCTATATTTTTAAAACATTTCCAATATCAGTTATATATAATAAGATAATCTCAGATTATTTTTGAAAATATTTAAATCTTATAAACAAATGAATTATCAAACAACTTTATTCTGATTTTACTTTGTACTGTATTTTTATTGGAATATATAAAAATTAGATATTCTCAGCCTACCACATGGAATGTGCGTGAATGTGAAACAATTTTTATGTCAGAAAGACATTGAACATTTTCCTGAGGTTTTGGCAGGAACCAGCAATGCTTTATGGGCAATTTTTGAAACATGGAAAAGATTACGATAATTTTTATTTTCTGTCGATTTAATGGTTAGAATGTAGATCTTTAAATTTGTGTGGCTCAGATTACTTTTTACTGAGCATTTATCCATTTTCTTATTTGAAAAGGTTACTATGCCATTAAATGGAGGTAGAACGCATTTTCTTTTTTTTAAAGAAGCTGTAGATCTTAAACTTTTCTTTCTTTTTTTTTTTTGTTTTCCACTTCTATTGGTCTTTCACTTATCCATTTTCATCCATCTTTATTCTTTGGCCTGTGTGGGACTCCCATTGCAGTGAAAATATAGAGCATCAGCTCTGGGCGCATGTGCTCCAGAACTCCAGCCCAGTAGTTGGACAGATCGATCTGTCCACTCCATTTCACGTGGGATCTTCCCAGGCCAGGGATTGAACCGGCGCCCCTTGCACTGCAAGGCATTGTCCTTACCCACTGGACCACAAGGGAAGCCTGGTAGAATGCATTTTTAAGTTAATTCAATCTGCTAGTTCTATTTTAGAAAACACAGCTTTAAAAGTGTAGATTCTAGGGAATTCCCTGGTTGTCCAGTGGCTAGGACTCTGTGCTCCCAATGCAGGGGGCCCAGGTTCAATCCCTGGTCATGGAACTAGAGCCCACATGCTACAACTGAGACCCAATGCAGCCAAATGAATATAAATAAAATATATATATATATATATATAAAAGTGTAGATTCTATTGCTCATTTCTCTAGGTTTATGATGTTCTATCTCTGTTGTTGCTTCCCAGATTGCTCATTGGTAAAGAGTCCACCTGACAAACAGGAGATATCAGTTCAAGCCTTAGTCAGGAAGAACCCTTGAAATAGCAAATGATACTGTACTCTAGTATTCTTTTCTGGGAAATCCCATGGACAGGGGAGCCTGGTTGTTTATAGTCCATAGGGTTGCAAAGAGTTAGACATGAGTGAGTGACTAAACAGCAACAGCTGCATCTCCGTTGCCAGATTTTGTGTTTTATATTTTATTTTCCCCTTAACCCCTTGCTCAGTTCTTTCAATAGTACACATTCTTGTTTTAATGCATGCTTTTCCACATATGTGTGTGTGTGTGTGCATACATGCATTTAAATATTTACATCAGTGAAAATCATAGTCATTTGGTTTTAAATATACCCAAGTGGTATGCATAATAAACCTTAGTATTATTATATTATTGTTGTTTAACTATATTTTTCAGTTCTCCATGCTTCTCTAATAGATTTAGTTTCTCACTTGGACACTGCATGGCAGAGCTATCTCCAACTGTTAACACAAATAATGCTAAACTAAAGCATCTTGTAAAACTCTCCAAGACATGTATAAGACTTAGAGTTATGCGGTGGTTTACTTTTGGCAAAAAAATGTCCATTTAGAAATCACTGATACCAGTCAGATGTAGTATAAAGCTACAAAGTATGGTGCTGCCAAAGAATAGATGAATGTATTCACTTTTCTTAACTTCCTGTCTGCATTCAAAGTCCTGTGATTTAAAAAAAAAAAAAAGACTAAATCTGATATGGAGTTTCTGTCAAGCCTTCCTGCATAGCCCATATTTTCTTAGAAACCTGTGGGAGAAGAGGAGATTATGAAGATTCAGTAGCCTGAGCAGATGTTGCTACCTACCAGTCCTCATTCCCATGCCAAGAAATTTGGGCTCTGAAAAGGAAGCACTGAATGTCCAGATCAAGAGGGAACCTTGCAAGACTTTTGGGTTGTTTGCCACCTCAGGTAGAGTGCAAATAAATTCAGGAGTTGGGAAGTCCATCCACCCTGACACTTCTTGGCTATGAGCTTTTCAGAGACACCTTAGTTTTTCTTTTTAAAATTTCTTTAGGATTTCTATAGAAGCAGAGGACAGGTATGATTTCACACATCTATCCAAAAGGACTGTTGCCACAAGAACAAGATTTTCTGTGCCAGCATCCACTGATCAAAACCAATGAGTGTGTCTCCTGGTGGCTCCATGTATGGCAGTGACCATACAATGCAGAATGTTAAACAGAGCCTCTTAACCAGGACAGGGGAGCCTGGTTGTTTATAGTCCATAGGGTTGCAAAGAGTTAGACATGAGTGAGTGACTAAACAGCAACAGCTGCATCTCCGTTGCCAGATTTTGTGTTTTATATTTTATTTTCCCCTTAACCCCTTGCTCAGTTCTTTCAATAGTACACATTCTTGTTTTAATGCATGCTTTTCCACATATGTGTGTGTGTGTGTGTGCATACATGCATTTAAATATTTACATCAGTGAAAATCATAGTCATTTGGTTTTAAATATACCCAAGTGGTATGCATAATAAACCTTAGTATTATTATATTATTGTTGTTTAACTATATTTTTCAGTTCTCCATGCTTCTCTAATAGATTTAGTTTCTCACTTGGACACTGCATGGCAGAGCTATCTCCAACTGTTAACACAAATAATGCTAAACTAAAGCATCTTGTAAAACTCTCCAAGACATGTATAAGACTTAGAGTTATGCGGTGGTTTACTTTTGGCAAAAAAATGTCCATTTAGAAATCACTGATACCAGTCAGATGTAGTATAAAGCTACAAAGTATGGTGCTGCCAAAGAATAGATGAATGTATTCACTTTTCTTAACTTCCTGTCTGCATTCAAAGTCCTGTGATTTAAAAAAAAAAAAAAGACTAAATCTGATATGGAGTTTCTGTCAAGCCTTCCTGCATAGCCCATATTTTCTTAGAAACCTGTGGGAGAAGAGGAGATTATGAAGATTCAGTAGCCTGAGCAGATGTTGCTACCTACCAGTCCTCATTCCCATGCCAAGAAATTTGGGCTCTGAAAAGGAAGCACTGAATGTCCAGATCAAGAGGGAACCTTGCAAGACTTTTGGGTTGTTTGCCACCTCAGGTAGAGTGCAAATAAATTCAGGAGTTGGGAAGTCCATCCACCCTGACACTTCTTGGCTATGAGCTTTTCAGAGACACCTTAGTTTTTCTTTTTAAAATTTCTTTAGGATTTCTATAGAAGCAGAGGACAGGTATGATTTCACACATCTATCCAAAAGGACTGTTGCCACAAGAACAAGATTTTCTGTGCCAGCATCCACTGATCAAAACCAATGAGTGTGTCTCCTGGTGGCTCCATGTATGGCAGTGACCATACAATGCAGAATGTTAAACAGAGCCTCTTAACCAGGCTACAGTAAGATGCCTTGATGAGAGCTCAACCTTGGAATCAGTACCCAGAAAATGTTAGGGCTCCCAGAAAACTGTCTGAATCTGCTTAGTAAAGACACTGGGAATGAAGCACGAAGCAGTAGATAGGGACCGAGAGGCAGCTGTCCACTTGAGTATAGCCTGCTGGCTGGTGCAGCTAGAGGATATGACTCTGACATAAACTGAAATCTCAGAAGCCACAATTGCACGAGCCTTGAGCACAAGCGTCTCTAGTTCATTCTGTATTTATGATGTAGATGCCACCGTTTCTCTTTCTGAAGATACAGTCTTTGCTCTCAAGTTCAGTTTTGGTGACACTCCAAGGAAACATGACACTCACAGGAAAGCTATGACAGACCTAGACCGCGTGTTAAAAAGCAAAGACATAGCTTTGTGGACAGTGGTCTATACAGTCAAATCTAGGAATCTGCCATTGTTTGATTCATTCTACAGGATTTCAAGAGATCTAGACATTGAACATTTTCTTGGGGTTGTGGCAGGAACCAGCAGCAATGCTTCATGAGCAGTTCCGAAATACGGAGAAAGGTTTATGATAATTTTTATTTTTTGTCCATTTAATAGTTAGAATGTAAATCTTTAAATCTGTGTGACTTAGATTACTTTTTACTGAGCATTTATCCATTTTCTTATTTGATGCTCCTTCTCATTTTTGTAATTACCTATTCACTTAATCCCCCAATTTATAATTGGATTTCCTGATTTTTTTTATGTGTTTTGCTGTTCTTTTCATGTTTAAGATAATAAAATATGTTGATGAAAGGTACTTCAGATATGGTCTTATAGTTTGTGAGCCTTTAATTATATGACTTGAATCCTTTACAAATCAGAAAGTTCTTCATTTGGTTTCTCTTCTTTTCTCTGTTGTTGTTCAGGCACTAAGTCATATCTTTTACTTAAATTGTTTTTCCCCGAACTAACTGTTTGCCACAAGAACAAGATTTTCTGTGCCAGCATCCACTGATCAAAACCAATGAGTGTGTCTCCTGGTGGCTCCATGTATGGCAGTGACCATACAATGCAGAATGTTAAACAGAGCCTCTTAACCAGGCTACAGTAAGATGCCTTGATGAGAGCTCAACCTTGGAATCAGTACCCAGAAAATGTTAGGGCTCCCAGAAAACTGTCTGAATCTGCTTAGTAAAGACACTGGGAATGAAGCACGAAGCAGTAGATAGGGACCGAGAGGCAGCTGTCCACTTGAGTATAGCCTGCTGGCTGGTGCAGCTAGAGGATATGACTCTGACATAAACTGAAATCTCAGAAGCCACAATTGCACGAGCCTTGAGCACAAGCGTCTCTAGTTCATTCTGTATTTATGATGTAGATGCCACCGTTTCTCTTTCTGAAGATACAGTCTTTGCTCTCAAGTTCAGTTTTGGTGACACTCCAAGGAAACATGACACTCACAGGAAAGCTATGACAGACCTAGACCGCGTGTTAAAAAGCAAAGACATAGCTTTGTGGACAGTGGTCTATACAGTCAAATCTAGGAATCTGCCATTGTTTGATTCATTCTACAGGATTTCAAGAGATCTAGACATTGAACATTTTCTTGGGGTTGTGGCAGGAACCAGCAGCAATGCTTCATGAGCAGTTCCGAAATACGGAGAAAGGTTTATGATAATTTTTATTTTTTGTCCATTTAATAGTTAGAATGTAAATCTTTAAATCTGTGTGACTTAGATTACTTTTTACTGAGCATTTATCCATTTTCTTATTTGATGCTCCTTCTCATTTTTGTAATTACCTATTCACTTAATCCCCCAATTTATAATTGGATTTCCTGATTTTTTTTATGTGTTTTGCTGTTCTTTTCATGTTTAAGATAATAAAATATGTTGATGAAAGGTACTTCAGATATGGTCTTATAGTTTGTGAGCCTTTAATTATATGACTTGAATCCTTTACAAATCAGAAAGTCTTCATTTTGCTGTAATCAACTACTGTCATTTGGTTTCTCTTCTTTTTCTCTGTTGTTGTTCAGGCACTAAGTCATATCTGACTTATTGTGACCACATGAACTGCAGCAGAGCAGACTTCTCTGTCCTTCAGAATCAGAGTTTGTTCAAACTCATATCCATTGAGTCACTGATGCCATTCAACTGTCTTATGTGAATTTTAGCACCAGTCCTTCCAGTGAATATTCAGGGTTGATTTTCTTTAGGATTGACTGGTTTGAATCTCCTTGCTGTCCAAGATTCTCTCAAGAGTCTTCTCCAGCACCACAGATCAAAGGCATCAATTCTTTGGTGCTCAGCCTTCTTTATGGTCCCACTGTCACATCCGTACATGACCAGTGGGAAAATCATAGCTTTGACTACATAGACTATTGTCAGCAAAGTGATGTCTCTGCTTATTAACATGCTGTCTAGGCTTGCCATAGCTTTCCTTCTGGGGAGCAAGAGTCTTTTAATTTTATAACTGCAGTCACCATGTCCACAGTGATTTTGGAGCCCAAGAAAATAAAATATGTCACAGTTTCCATTTTTTTCCCCTTCTGTTTGCATGAAGTGATGTGACTGGATATCATGATCTTCAATTTTGACTGTTACACTTTAAGCCAGATTTTTCACTCTTTTTTCTCCCTCATTAGAAAGCTCTTAATTTCTCTTAAGAATTCTTTTTCATTTATTTATTTATTTATTTATTTATTTTCATCCATATTTATTCTTTGGCATGTGTGGGCCTCTCATTGCAGTGGCCTCTCGTTGCAGAGCACTGGCTCTGAGCACATGCACTCCAGAGTGCTGGTTTGTAATTGGACACACCAGCCCAGCTGCTCTGTGGCATGTGGGATCTTCCTGGGCCAGGGACTGAACTAGTGCCACTTTCATTACAAGGTGGACTCTACCCACTGGACCACCAGGGAAGCTCTTCTCTTAGCTTTTTGCTGTTATGATGGTGTCATCTGCATATCTGAGGTTGCTGATATTTTTCCTGAAAATTTTAATTTCATGTTGTGAGTCATCCTGCCTGACATTTCTCAAGATGTACTTTATGTATAATTTAAATAAGCAGTGTGACAGTATACAGCCTTGCATGTTATTTTCCTAGATTTGAACCAGTCCATTTTTCCATGCTTCTTGTCCTATATACAGGTTTCTCAGACAGGTAGGATATTCTGGTATTCCCATCTCTTCAAGAATTTTCTACAATTCATTGTGATCCATGCAAAGGCTTTAGACTAGTCAATGAAGTAGAAGTAGGTGTTTTTATCCTTGGAATTCCATTGCTTTTTCTATGATCCAGAGGATATTGGCAATTTTATCTCTGATTCCTCTGCCTTTTCTATAATCAGCTTCTACATTTGGAAGTTTTTGGTCCACATACTGCTGAAGTCTTACTTGAACGATTTTGAGCATTGTCTTGCTAGAATGTGAAGTGAGTGCAATCATATGGTAATTTGAACATTCTTTGGCATTACCTTTCTGTGGTATTGGAATGATAACTGACCTTTTCCAGTCCTGAGGCCACTGATGAGTTTTCTCTATTTGCTGTCATATTGAAGCAGCACTTTAATAGCATCAACTTTCAGGACTGAAATAGCTGAGCTGGAATGCCATCGCCTCCACTAGTTTCATTCACAATAAGGCTTCCTGAGGCCCACTTGACTTCATACTGCAGGATGTCTGGTTCTATGTGGAGCAGGTTTTTTTCCTTTTATTTTTTTGAGTCTGGTATAATTATTCCTTCCTGTATCAAATTCCACCTATTAGGAATACAGGAATGATGAAAGAAGATAGACAACCTAGACACAACAATGTTAGAATCTACTACCTCTACTAAGCTTAGGAAAGAAAGGGAGGAGGCACTGACACTTGAAGTCACAGAGAGGAAGCAGGCTTCCAAGTGGAATCCTGCATTAGGGTTGGTAGATTAAAAACAAGACTCCCAGTTGCATTCAAATTTCAGGTAACTACTGTCCCTCCCAAGAGATATAACTATTAGAAATCAATAGGCTGCTCCCTTTCTTCCATCCTTCTCCCTTTCTTCTATCCTTGAGTGTTTTCTGTTGGCTGAACTCAACCAGAAGCCAAGTGACAGCATCCTAGAAAATACCTCTGATAGAACCAAGGACTCGATCTAAGAACACATGGGCTGAAAAGCCAGTATGGAATCATTTCTACTGGAATTTTTAATCAAGGCAGTCATCTGTGGTTATTTTCCTAGATTTGAACCAGTCCATTTTTCCATGCTTCTTGTCCTATATACAGGTTTCTCAGACAGGTAGGATATTCTGGTATTCCCATCTCTTCAAGAATTTTCTACAATTCATTGTGATCCATGCAAAGGCTTTAGACTAGTCAATGAAGTAGAAGTAGGTGTTTTTATCCTTGGAATTCCATTGCTTTTTCTATGATCCAGAGGATATTGGCAATTTTATCTCTGATTCCTCTGCCTTTTCTATAATCAGCTTCTACATTTGGAAGTTTTTGGTCCACATACTGCTGAAGTCTTACTTGAACGATTTTGAGCATTGTCTTGCTAGAATGTGAAGTGAGTGCAATCATATGGTAATTTGAACATTCTTTGGCATTACCTTTCTGTGGTATTGGAATGATAACTGACCTTTTCCAGTCCTGAGGCCACTGATGAGTTTTCTCTATTTGCTGTCATATTGAAGCAGCACTTTAATAGCATCAACTTTCAGGACTGAAATAGCTGAGCTGGAATGCCATCGCCTCCACTAGTTTCATTCACAATAAGGCTTCCTGAGGCCCACTTGACTTCATACTGCAGGATGTCTGGTTCTATGTGGAGCAGGTTTTTTTCCTTTTATTTTTTTGAGTCTGGTATAATTATTCCTTCCTGTATCAAATTCCACCTATTAGGAATACAGGAATGATGAAAGAAGATAGACAACCTAGACACAACAATGTTAGAATCTACTACCTCTACTAAGCTTAGGAAAGAAAGGGAGGAGGCACTGACACTTGAAGTCACAGAGAGGAAGCAGGCTTCCAAGTGGAATCCTGCATTAGGGTTGGTAGATTAAAAACAAGACTCCCAGTTGCATTCAAATTTCAGGTAACTACTGTCCCTCCCAAGAGATATAACTATTAGAAATCAATAGGCTGCTCCCTTTCTTCCATCCTTCTCCCTTTCTTCTATCCTTGAGTGTTTTCTGTTGGCTGAACTCAACCAGAAGCCAAGTGACAGCATCCTAGAAAATACCTCTGATAGAACCAAGGACTCGATCTAAGAACACATGGGCTGAAAAGCCAGTATGGAATCATTTCTACTGGAATTTTTAATCAAGGCAGTCATCTGTGGTTATTTTATAGATTGACCTAGTCAATAGGGATGGTTTCTGCCAGTCTTATTAGTAATTATGGAGATGAGCTAAAATCAAAGAGTACAATTAAAAGCTAGAGACTGTGGTAAGCTACACAGCAGCCATAAAGGCTTCTGAATTTACCATAGAATTGCTTGTGGGTGGCAATAGGATTGCCTATTCTTTTAATTCAGAATTCTTAAGGTAATGCTAATTTCAAGTGATTGGAACTTCTCACAATCAAGAAAAGATGAAATTTTAAATGAAAACAAAATGCTATGAATTACTGGCCATTTAAATGCTTTCCATGTAGCTCATCAGCCATAAAATGAATCCTATTTAGGATTAAATCCTATTGCATGATATTAAACCCACTTCACATCAGAATAAAATTGAATAAAATTGAAAGTAAACACCAAAATTTCTCCCATGCAAACTCTAAGGGCTTTGGCTTTTGATTTCTGATATCTAGTTATTTGCTGAATATACTGAGGTCTCTCATCTATGCTAGATATTACATTTGAGGATTGGGGATAAATTAAAAAATACATAATTCCTGACTTTAGGGAATGTGTGCAGTGTGGTATTTTGAAAACAACCTACAATAAAAGGTTGATGATTTGTTTTTTAAATATTGCATCACATATTCTTTTTTTTTTCCCCTCTGGACCAATCAAAATATTTGCAATTTTTTTGTTGTAAAATTAGAAAATAACAATTGGTAAGTGATATGGCAAATGATCATTCCTTCTGGATTGCTGGAATCCAAATTGCAGAGCCTCATTTTTCCTCAGTCACTTATCACTGATATTTCCTTATGGAGTTTGTGTCATTTTTATATGATAAAATACATTTGAATCAAACACACAACCAAAACAACCTGCAAATAAAAGTGTTTTATGTAATTCATTTTAGAGGTCATGAGTACTAAAGACTTACTTACATTATTAAATTCATGTGGTATATTATTTTCCCAAATTTCTTTGAACAATGAGCGGGTAACAGGAAATTCACACTATGAAATATAATGAGAAAGTACTAAACATTGGAACAAAAAGTCATTATTGTAATTTTAAGAAATAATCTGACCTTTAGAGTATCTGAAAATTCCACTTTGGAAAATAACTGAAATGATATAATTTAATGTTCAAAATTTCTGTTGATATCATTAACACAATTACTGTGATAAAATATGACTCTTCAGCTGTACTGTATATACTTCTTAGTAAAATAATTTTTGTGTCAAGTGTTAGTCTCTCAGTCATGTTCAGCTCTTTGCTACCTCATGGACTGTAACCCACCAAGCTCTTCTGTCCATGGTATCCTCCTGTCAAGAATATTGGAGTGGGCTGCCATTTTCTTCTCTGGAGATCTTCCTGACCTAGGGATGGAAAGAGTCTCCTGCATTGCACACAGATTCTTTACCATCTAAGCCACCAGGGAAGCCCTATTTTTGTCAAAAATATGTCCAATAGTTAAGGATTTTTAAAATAAACTTGATGACTTATTTATGTGAATATGAGTCTCAAGTGAGAATATTTTATAAACACTATTTGTATTTTTATTTGTAGTGAAAGTCATATAATATCAAACATACTATTCAACCATATTTAACTGTCCAGTTCAGTGGTTCTAGGTGCATTCACATTGTCTTGCAATTTTCACTATCATCCAGCTCCCAAAATTTTCACCTTCCTAAACTGAAACTCTGTCCTTATTAAACACTAATTCCCACCCAGCTCCAGCATCTAGCAGCATACTTTGTGACCTATGAATGTGATTGTTCTAGGTATCTCGTGTAAATGGAATCAAACAGTATTTGCCTGCACCTAATGTATCCATATATTAAACACACTTTTAGGGTAAATGTATGTTCTACAACAGATGTTATTTTATTTCCCCCTGTGCTGTAGAGTAGCTTCTCATTAGTTATCCATTTTATACACAGCAGTGAGTACATGCCAACTGCAATCTCTCAACTTATCACACCCTCCCTTCCCACTTTCTTGTCCATATATTTGTTCTTTATGTGTCTCTATTTCTGCTTTGCAAATAGGTTCTTCCATACTATTTTTTCTAGATTCTGCATATATTCCTCAATATATGACATTTGTTTTTCTCTTTCTGACTTACTTCACTCTGTATGACAGTTTTTAGGTCTGTTCATGTTTCTTCAAAGAGCAAAATTTTGTTCCCTTTAATGGCTGAGTAATATTCCATATGTGCCACATCTTTATCCATTTCTCTGTTGATGAACATTTAGGTTGCTTCCATGTCCTGGGTATTGTAAATAGTACTGTAATGAACAATTGGGGTACATGTATCTTCTGAAATTATGGTTTTTTCTTGCTTTATGCCCACGAGTAGGATTGCTTGGTCATATGGTAATTCTGTTTTTAGTTTTGTGAGGAATCTCTATACTGTTATCCATAGTTAACTATATCAGTTAACATTCCCATCAATAATATATGAGGGTTCCCTTTTCTCTACACTATCTCCAGCATCTATTTTCTTATAGATTTTTTGATGATGGCCATACTGACTGGTGTGAGGTGGTAACTCATTGTAGATTTGATTGCATTTTTCTAATAACTAGTGACAATGAGCCTCTTTTCATGTGCTTCAGGGCATCTGTATGTCATATTTGGAGAAATTTCTATGTAGGTCTTCCCATTTATTGATTGGGTTGGTTTTTTGGTTTTTTTTTTTTTTTTTTTTTTTTTGGTGTTGAGTTGTGTGAGTTGTTTGTATACTTTGGAGATAAACCCTTTGCCATTTGTATTGTTTGCAAATACATCCTCCCATACTGAGGGTTATCTTTTTGTTTCTTTAGGATTTACTTCACTGTGCAAAATCTTTTCAGTTTGATTAGGTCCAGTGTGTCTGTTTTAGTTTTTATTTTCGTTAGTGTAGGAGGTTAGTCAAAAAAGATATTGCTACGTAATCTGCCTGTGTTTTCCTCTTAGACCTTAGTAGTATTTGGTCTTACATTTAAGTCTGTAATCCATTTTGAGTTTACTTTTCTGTAAGATATTAGGGAGTGTTTTTATTGTTGTTCTTCAGTCACTAATGTATCCATATATTAAACACACTTTTAGGGTAAATGTATGTTCTACAACAGATGTTATTTTATTTCCCCCTGTGCTGTAGAGTAGCTTCTCATTAGTTATCCATTTTATACACAGCAGTGAGTACATGCCAACTGCAATCTCTCAACTTATCACACCCTCCCTTCCCACTTTCTTGTCCATATATTTGTTCTTTATGTGTCTCTATTTCTGCTTTGCAAATAGGTTCTTCCATACTATTTTTTCTAGATTCTGCATATATTCCTCAATATATGACATTTGTTTTTCTCTTTCTGACTTACTTCACTCTGTATGACAGTTTTTAGGTCTGTTCATGTTTCTTCAAAGAGCAAAATTTTGTTCCCTTTAATGGCTGAGTAATATTCCATATGTGCCACATCTTTATCCATTTCTCTGTTGATGAACATTTAGGTTGCTTCCATGTCCTGGGTATTGTAAATAGTACTGTAATGAACAATTGGGGTACATGTATCTTCTGAAATTATGGTTTTTTCTTGCTTTATGCCCACGAGTAGGATTGCTTGGTCATATGGTAATTCTGTTTTTAGTTTTGTGAGGAATCTCTATACTGTTATCCATAGTTAACTATATCAGTTAACATTCCCATCAATAATATATGAGGGTTCCCTTTTCTCTACACTATCTCCAGCATCTATTTTCTTATAGATTTTTTGATGATGGCCATACTGACTGGTGTGAGGTGGTAACTCATTGTAGATTTGATTGCATTTTTCTAATAACTAGTGACAATGAGCCTCTTTTCATGTGCTTCAGGGCATCTGTATGTCATATTTGGAGAAATTTCTATGTAGGTCTTCCCATTTATTGATTGGGTTGGTTTTTTGGTTTTTTTTTTTTTTTTTTTTTTTTGGTGTTGAGTTGTGTGAGTTGTTTGTATACTTTGGAGATAAACCCTTTGCCATTTGTATTGTTTGCAAATACATCCTCCCATACTGAGGGTTATCTTTTTGTTTCTTTAGGATTTACTTCACTGTGCAAAATCTTTTCAGTTTGATTAGGTCCAGTGTGTCTGTTTTAGTTTTTATTTTCGTTAGTGTAGGAGGTTAGTCAAAAAAGATATTGCTACGTAATCTGCCTGTGTTTTCCTCTTAGACCTTAGTAGTATTTGGTCTTACATTTAAGTCTGTAATCCATTTTGAGTTTACTTTTCTGTAAGATATTAGGGAGTGTTTTTATTGTTGTTCTTCAGTCACTAAATGATGTGTCACTTTTTGCTACCCCATAGACTGCAACATGCCAGGCTTCCTTGTCGTATACCATATCCCAGAGTTTGCTCACACTCATGTCCATCAGGTCAGTGATACCATGTAATCATCTCATCTTCTGTCACTCCCTTCTCCTCTTGCCTTCAGTCTTTGGCATCATCAGGGTCTTTTCCAATCAGTCAGTTCTTGGTATTCAGCAGCCAAAGTTGCAGCTTCAACATATCTGATTTTGCTGATATTTCTCCTGGCAATCTTGGTTCTGGCAAGTGCTTTATCCAACTTGGCATTTCACATGATGTACTCTGCGTATAAGTTAAATAAGCCGGGTGACATGATACAGGCTTGATGTAGTTCTTTCCCAACTTTTCAGCCAGTCAGTTGTTCCATGTCCGGTTCTGACTATTGTTTCTTGACCTGCATATAGGTTTCCCAAGAGGCAGGTAAGGTGGTCTTATATTCCTGTCCCTTTAAGAGTTTCCACACGTTGTTATGACCCACACAGTCAAGATGGTGAAGGACAGGGAATCCTAGAGTGCCACAGTCCATGGGGTTGCAGAGAGTCAGACACAGACATAGTCAGTCAACTGAACTGAACCAACCTTGGTGCTCATCTTCCTATATCATATCTTTTTGCCTTTTCATACTGGTCATGGGTTCTCAAGGCAAGAGTGTTTAAGTGGTTTGCCATTCCCTTCTCCAGTGGACCATACTTTGTCAGAACTCTCCACACTGATCCTTCCTTGAGTGGCCCTTCACGGCATGGCTCATAGCTTCATTCAATTACACAAGACTGGGATCCATGTGATCTGTTTGGTTAGCTTTCTGTGAGTGTGGTTTGCATACTGTCTGCCCTCTGAAGGATGAGGATATGAGATTTACGTAAACTTTCTGATGGAAGGAACTGGCTATGGGGACAAAGGGGCCTTGGCCTAGTGATCAGGGCAGTTCTCAGTAAATCTTTAATCTTCTTATGAGTGGGTCTGTGCTCCCTCTGCGTTAGTTGCTTGGCCTGAGGTAGCCGAGACTCCCATCCTGGAGTCTAAAGGCTCTATGGTAGGGCTAAAGGTGATCTCTAAAAGGATTTATGCCAACACATGCCTCCCAGGACTGCTGTGGCCAGTGCCACTGTCCCTGTGGAAGGCCACAGCTGATGAACACCTCCACAAGAGACCCTTAAACAATCACAGGCAAGTCTGACTCAGTCCCTTGTGGGGTCACTGCTCCTTTCTCCTTGGTCCTAGTGTGTACAAAGTTTTGTTTGCACCTTCAGGAGTCTTTGTTGTTCCTCGACCTGTGAAAATTCTCTAATTAAATCCCACTGTACTTCTAAGCCAAATTCCATGGGGATTCCCAGTCTATTTGCCAGATCCCCAGATCGGGAAGTGTGCTGTGGGGTCTAGAACCTTCACAACAGTACAAGAAATCCTTAAGTATTATTGTTCCCCAGTTTATGGATTGCCCACCTGGCAGGTATAAGCTTTGATTTGGACATGGTTGTGCCCTTCCCCATCTCATTGAAACTTCTCCTCTGTGCTTGGATGTGGAGTAGCTTTTCAGTGGGTTCTGGCTTCCTCATGTTGATGGTTTTGCAGCAGCTACTTGCATTTCTAAAGGAGAACATGAGTGCATGTTCTTCTACTTTGCCATATTGTTTTTCCCATAGGGAGTGTTCTAATTTCATTTTTTTAAAATGTAGTTGTCCAGATTTCTCAGCATACTTTTCTCCATTGTATATTCTTCCCTCCTCTGTCATAGATTAGGTGTCCAATCTAATGGGTGGGGTTATCTCTGGACTTTCTGTCCTGTTCAATTGTCCTGTTCAATTTAAACCTTTGAATAGCTTTAAAACATATTCATCTTGGAGCAGGACATATTTATGTACTTCTTTGTTCTGTTGAGGATTAGTGAATTCTACACCAGACTTATCTCATACATTTGAACCTAAGCTAATGAAGTTGAAAGTATATATTTCTTAGGGAATCAATATGCTTTCTATATTATATCATAATCAGCATATTGACATTTTGTTGTTATTTTTTAGTCGCTAAGTCATGTCTGACTTCTCATCCCGTGGACTGTAACTCATCGAACTCGTCTGTCCATGGAATTTCCCAGGCAAGAATACTGGAGTGGGTTGTCATTCCCTTGCCCAGGGGATCTTCTTAATTCAGGGGTTGAACCCATGTCTTCTGCAGTGACAGGCAGTCTTTACCACTGAGCCACCAGGGAAGCCCCTATAGACATTTACCAAAACATAAATGTTAACCTTGATCTACTGATGATTAAATAATAAATGTAGATAGTGCTCCAATTAACAACTTTTGCTCTTTTGAAAGGGGATAAAATGGAATAATTTTATTTTTTAGTGTGACAGATAAGACCCATTTTGAAAATTCAAGATAAAAATGATTTTTCTATGATCATGTTAAGACAACCATCAAAGGAAATAGGTTAAGGAGAAAAGTCAAGGAGAAAATGGATAATACAGGTTTTTCTTTTTTATCTTTCTATTTAATCCTATATTTCTTTTCTTTTTTTTTTTTTTTAAAAAAATAAGGACAGAAAGTGTCTTTCAGTTCCCTATGGTTTACACTGTCTAGCAGAGTTAATATACTATAGTTTGTGTCCTCAAACTATCACAGACTAAAACAATTGAAGAATATTTTGGCCTCTGAGCAGCATTTCAAGTCAAATATTATAGTCTTTTAGACCATTTCTGTGATTAATTTCAAATTAAAAAAATTGATGTTATGGCTATCTTTTAGAGATTGATGTGCTACTAAGCTGAAAATGAGATAGAGTATTGTAACAATAAGCCTACTGAATAACTCCAAAAACTGGTTCACAGAAAAGAATCTTATATATTCTCAATAAACTTCTGTGTTGTTTTTATATACAAGAATTTCTCAGAAATAACTGATGAAAGTACTAAAACATATATAAAACTGGTTAAAGAAATCCAGCTTTAGAGGTGTTAATATAGAAAGGAAAATACATATTTTTAAAACCACCAGATTCAGACATTAAATGGATTTTATAGTAATATTCAAGTGAATATTAAATATTTAATTCATAAGGGAATGAAAATAATCTAACCTGAAATGCCAAAGTATAAAACAGAAAAGCAAGTCCAATTACATCGATTTTCCTTTAAGAAATTAAAGATAAATTAAAAATAACTAAACACATTTATAAAGAGATTTCATACCCTGGGTCATCATAAAGACATGAAACAAAGAGAAGCATCTTTTAGAAGTAAAAATATATAGAAGAAAATGAAAAGTTACACTATCAAATTTCCACCTAGGGATGTAAATGGATTAAACCATTCCTTATAAAAAGAAAACATTATTTCTCAGATGTTATCAGTGATTTGAACCATTGAAAATTTTGAAGTGAGATACTAGAAACATTATTAGCAAGGGTTGATAGTAAGTTTATGTGTAAAAATATTCGAGGGACACTGTATTAAATGCATTCACATAACTTGTTTCATTTACTTGTACTGTCTCTCCCTACTGGAGGATTAGGCATCAATCTCCTACAGAATTTCAGCATGGTCACATTCTATTTTGGTAGATGAAATGCCATCAGATGAAATGATGATTGTCATTTCTGCGTTAATTAAACCTGAAACTTTGTCATGACAGTCTCTGATGCTTCAAACAGAGGCTGTTCATCATTCTGGGGCAGAAATAATGGTGAGATGTAATAGAGTCATAGATGAACATAATGGGCAGGGGATAGGTAGTAGAAATTAACTTTTTTGTGAGCCTTTGAGATCAAGGGAGGGGGGTTGTCATTTGTTTTATAACTTAACCAAATCTATCTGGCTTAGTACAATATAGCAAACATGCAAGTGAGCAAAAAATTAGAGGCTGGCTTATACATATCAGAGAAACATATATTTGTTATTGTTCAGTTGCTCAGTCCTGTCCCGCTCTTTGTGACCCCATGGACTGCAGCATTCCAGGCTCCCCTGTCCTGCACCATCTCCTGGAACCTGCTGAAACTCATGTCCATTGAGTGGGTGATGTAATCTAACCATCGCATCCTCTGTCATCCCCTTCTCGTTCTGCATCCTGTTTTCCCCAGTACCAGTGTCTTCTCCAGTGAGTTGGCTCTTCATATCAGGCAGCCAATGTATTGGAGCTTCAGCTTCAGCATCAGTCCTTTCAAGGAATATTCAAGGTTGATTTCCTTTAGGATTGACTGGTTTGATCTCCTTGCAGTCCAAGGGACTCTCAAGAGCCTTCTCCAACATATTTAATAAAATGCATCAATTCTTCAGCACACAACCTTCTTTACGGTCCAACTCTTACATCCATACATGACCACTGGAAAAAAATATAGCTTTAACTGTACAGACCTTTGTTGGCAAAGTGTGTCTCTGCTTTTGAATATGCTGTCTATGTTTGTCATAATTTTTCTTGCAGGAATGAGTGTCTTTTAATTTAATGGTTATAGTCACCATCCACAGTAATTTAAGAGCCCAATAAAATAAAGTATTTCACTATTTTCATTATTTTCATATTTCCCATGAAGTGATGTAACTGGATGCCATGATCTTCATTTTTTGAATGTTGAGTTTAAACCAGCTTTTTCATTCTCCTCTTTCTTTCACCTTCATGAAGAGGTTCTTGAGTTCTTTACTTTCTGCCATAAGGGAGGTATCACCTGCCTAGGTGAGGTTATTGATATTTCTCCATACAATCTTGATTCCAGCTTCTGTTTCATCCAGACTAGCATTACACATGATGTACTCTGCATAGAAGTTAAATAGGCAGGGTGACAATATACAGCCTTGATAAATTGCTTTCCCAATTTGGAACCAGTCCATTCTAACTGTTGCTTCTTGACCAACATATAGGTTTCACAGGAGGCAGATAAGGTGGTCTGGTACTCTAAGAATCTTCAACAGTTTGTCATGATTCATGTAGTCAAAGACAAGTGTGGTCAATTAAGCTGAAGTAAATGGTTTTTTGGTTTTTTTCTTCTTATAATTCCCTTGCTGTTTCTAAGATCCATCAGATGTTGGCAATTTGTTCTTTGGTTCCTATGCTTTTTCTAAATCAGCTTGTAAATCTACAACTTCTTGGTTCACATACTCTTGAAGCCTAGCTTGGGGGATTTGGAGCATGACATTGCAAGCATGCGAAATGAGTGCAATTGTGCTGTAGTTTGAACATTGTTTGGCATTGCCCTTTGGAATTGGAATAAAAATTAAACTTTTCCAGAGTGTGGCCTCTGAGTTTTCTAAATTTGCTGGTATATTGAGTGTGACATTTTAGCAACAGCCTCTTTTAGGATTTGACATAGCTCAAGTGGAATTCCAACACCCTCACTAGCTTTGTTTGTAGTGATGCTTCTTAAGGCCCACTTGACTTCACACTCCAGGATGTCTGGCTGTAGGTGAGTAAGTTCATCATCCTTCTAGATTCCATACACATGTATCAGTATACAATATTTGTCTTTCTCTCTCTCACATGCCCCACTCTGCACAACAGGTCCTAGATTTGTCAACCTCATTAGAACTGATTCAAATGCATTTCTCTTTATGACTGAGTAATATTCTATTGTATCTGTGTACCACAGCTTCTTCATCCATTCATCTGTCGATGGACATCTAGGCTGCCTCCATGTTCTACTTACTGTAAATCGTGCTGCAATGAACAATGGGGCACATGTGTCTCCCCCAACCTTGATTTCCTCAAGATGCATGCCCAGCATTGGGGCTGCTCAGTCATATGGTTGCCACCTCTTCTTAATCTCTTCTTCTACTTTTAGATCCATACCTTTTCTGTCCTTTAATGTGCCCATCTTTGCATGAAATATTCCCTTGGTATATAATTTTCTTGGAGAGATCTCTAGTCTTTCCCATTCTATTGTTTTCCTCTATTTCTTTGCATTGTTCACTTAGGAAGACTTTCTTATCTCTCCTTGCTAGTTTCTGAAGTTCTGCATTCATATGGGTATGTCTTTGCCTTTCTCCTCTGCGTTTGCCTCTCTTCTTTTCTCAGCTATTTATAAGGCCTCTTCAGACAACCATTTTGCCTTTTTGCATTTGTTTTTCTTGGGGCAGGTTTTGATCCTTGCCTCCTGTACAGTGTTACCAGTCTCCATCCATAGTTCTTCAGGCACTTGTCACGGGCACTGTGCAATTACTTATCTCTGATAAATAAACACGAGGAAATACTAAATCATCTCTATTCTATTTTCAGAAAACTTTCAATTTACACAATGTAGTTCTCTCAAACATTAGAGAATAGAACTTCAACAGTAAAAGGTGTGGAGTTCAAATCAAGATCAGATTTATTAACATAAAGAACTTCTAAGTCAATAAGCAATCAGTCACATAATCAGAATGCAATCCTTCAACAATTCAAAAGACATTTTAAAACTTCAGAACTCAATCAACAATAACAAATTTCTTACCCCAGAGCTGGAGAGCTTCAGTCTCACCTCAGGTGAAGCTAAGTTCTGTGAGTGAGCTCCCTTACAATCTATTTCCCCCTTTTTATAAGAAAAATTTTCATCCTCCTCGCCACTCGCAACTCAGTCCATGTGGCTTTTCTTACTATCTTAATACAAGCCTGTCGGTCTCACTTGCGATGTGGGCCCGAGCTCGTTCTCTATTTCTTATCAGATCATAGGTAGTACATCATTGTTTAAATTTATTGAACATAAAGATTAGAACTTAAAACGGAAGGAACAATGAAGCTTTGCGCTAATCTCAGCCGTATGTGCCACCACTTCTCTTCCGCTTTTTTAACAATAAAACCATAGCCTAAAAAATCACGTCAATCTTAAAATAAAACTATTCCCTACTCATTTATTCAAACTCATGGCTTAAAGGAAAACACTGCTCCAGTATTTTATGACGTGGAACTTTACCTCATGAGCTAGACCGGAGTAGATTACTCAAATTAGGAACTAAACTACCTTATTCTTAAGAAAGCAAAACTAATAAAAATGGAATGCTGCCGTAAGGTGTACCTCTCTGGGTACACTGCACCAGAAGAATGCTTATTCCTTATCAGATCTAGGGATCAGGCTGGCTTCGCTTGTGAGTGGAGCTCTGCAGAAACAGGATGGGGTGAGTCATAAATTCCTCATCGATGGAGAACAAATCCTGCCTTATTTGACTATAGCTTCTTTTAGACACAAATCTTTTGCCTTTTGGGTTAGTATATATCCCACCTTTGGGTATCATCATATTCACCCATTCTTCTTCTCCATCTGAGCTAATTTCACTCTCTAGGGGGCGGATCCTAGGTCTTAGAAGCTCATCTGGGGTTCGAGGATCATCTGAGTCGTCCTCGCTAGTTTCCTCATTTCCCAGGGCCCAATATATTCCCAGGAATTCTCCAGAATCTGCCCATGACACACTCTGTCTATCAAATCTAATCCCTTGAATCTATTTGTCATTTCCAATGTATAATCATAAGGAATTTGATTTAGGCCATACCTGAATGGCCTAATGGTTTTCCCTACTTTCTTCAATTTAAGCCCAAATTTTGCAATAAGGAGTTCATGATCTGAGCCACAGTCAGCTCCCAGTGTTTTTTTTTTTCTTTTTCTTTTCACTGAGAGTATAGAACTTCTCTGTTCTCTCTCTCTCTTTTTTTTTTTTTTTTGGCCACTTCTATTGGTCTTTCATTTATTTGCATCCATCTTTGTTCTTTGACCTGTGTGGGCCTCCCATCACAGCAGCCTCTCTTATTGTAGAGCATTGGCTCTGGGCGCATGCCCTCCAGAGCTCCGGCTCAGTAGTTGGACACATCTGTCCAGCCACTCCGTGACACGTGGGATCTTCCCAGGACAGGGATCGAACCAGCGCCCCTTGCACTGCAAGGCGGTGTCCTTACCCATTACACCACCAGGGAAGCCCGAACTTCTCCGTTTTCAACTGCAACGGATAATAATCAAGCTGATTTTGGTATTGACCATTTGGTGATGTCCATGGGTAGAGTCGTTTCTTCTGTTGTTGGAAGAGGGTGTTTGCTATGACCAGTGCATTCTCTGGGCAAAACTCTGTTAGCCTTTGACCTGCTTCATTTTGTAATTCAAGGCCAAACTTGCCTGTTACTCCAGGTATCTCTTCTTTCTTTTGCATTCGAGTCCACTATAATGAAAAGGACATCTTTTTTTAGTGTTAGTTCTAAGGAATCTTGTAGGTCTTCATAGAACCATCAAACTTAAGCTTCTTCAGCATTGGTAATTGAGGCCTAGACTTGGATTACTTGGATATTGAATGGTTTGTCTTGGAAATGAACCAAGATCATTCTGTTGTTTTTGAGGTAACACCCAAGTACTGCATTTTGGACTCTATTGTTGACTATGAGGGCTACTTCCTTTCTTCTAAGGGATTCTTGCCAGAGTAGTAGATACAATGGTCATCTGAAATTCTCCCATTCCTGTCCATTTTAGCTCACTGACTCCTGAAATGTCCCTGTTCACCCTTTTCATCTCCTGTTTGACCACTTCCAATCTCCCTTGATTCATGGACCTAACAGTCCAGGCTCCTATGCAATACTGTCCTTTACAACCCTGGATTTTACTTTCTCCACCAGACACATCCACAGCTGGACGTTATTTCTGTTTTGGCTTACTCTCTTCTTTCCTTCTGGAGATGTTTCTCCACTCTTCTCTAGTAGTATAGTGCACGTCTACCGACCTGGGGAGTTCATCTTTCATTATCATATCTTTCTGCCTTTCCATACTGTTCATGGAGTTCTCAAGGCAAGATGCTGAAGTGGTTTGCCATTCCCTTCTCCAGTGGACTACGCTTCATCAGAACTCCCCACCACGACCCCTCCTTCTTGGGTGGGCTTACAGGGCATGACTCATAGTTGCACTAAGCTAGACAAGGCTGTGATCCATGTGTTAGTTTAGTTAGCCTTCTGTGATTGTGGTTTTCATTCTGTCTCCCCTCTGATGAAGAGGATCAGAGACCTGTGGAAGCTTCCTGATGAGAGGGACTGGCTATGAGGAAAACTAGGTCTTGGTCTGGTGGGCTCAGTAAATATTTAATCCAATTGTCTGCTGAAGAGTAGGGTTGTGTTCCCTCCCTGTAGTTTGGCCTGAGGCTTTACTTACATCAGGTTAAAACTGCAGAACTTAACAAAGAACCTCCCAAGGGAGATAAAAGTATTAACAACTTCTGTGCTCTGAATAAAAAATTATAATAAAAATATTCTTAAAATATTCAGGAGAAACAGGAACACAAACAATGTGATAAGCTAATAACACTATTTTCAATATTTAATTGATTAGTTATTGAAAATGTCTTAGTTTGGGCTTCCAAAGCAAAGTACAATAAACTGATTGGCTTAAAAACAGTAATTTATTTTGCATAGGTCTAGAGGCTGGAGGATTGAGATTGGGGTGCCAGCATGGGCAGATTCCTAACTCTTTTATTGTCACATGGCAAAGATCACCTCGAGGAAGCAAGTTATATGTGATACTTCAAAGGCCAGTAATTCCTTTCACGTGGTTCTAGTCTCATGGCTTCATCTAATTATAAATTACATCCTAGAGGCTTCAGCCTCTAATACTATCACGTGGGGTTAGGATTTCAATATATTTAGATACAAATGTTCAGTTCAGCATGCCTGGTCTCCCTGACCCTTACTGTCTCCCGAAGTTTGCCCAAGTTCATGTCCATTGCATTGGCGATCCTATCCAGCCATCTGATCCTCTGATGCCCTCTTCTCCTTCTGCCCTCAATCTTTCCCAGCATCAAGGACTTTTCCAGTGAGTCCACTATTTGAATCAGGTGACCAAAATACTGGGGTTTCAGCTTCAGGATTAGTCCTATCAATGCATATTCAGGGTTGATTTCCTTTAAGATTGACTGGTTTGACATCCTTGCTGTCCAAGGGACTCTCAGAAATCTTCTCCAGCACCACAATTCTAAGGCATCAGTCTTTTGGCGCTTTGGCTTTTTAATGGTCCAGCTCTCCTAACTGTATTTGGCCACTGGGAAGATCATTGCCTTGGCTACATGGACCTTTGTCAGCAGAGTAATTTCTCTGATTTTCAAGAAACTGTCTAGGTTTGTCATAGCTTCCCTGCCAAGGAACAATTGTCTTCTAATTTCATGGGTGCAGTCATCATTTGCAGTGATTTTAAAGACCACGAAAAGGAAATCTGTCACTGCTTCTAACTTTTCCCCTTCTATTTACCATGAAGTAATGGGTCCAGATCCCATAATCTTTTTTTTTTTTTTAATATTTAGTTTTAAGCTAGCTTTTTCACTCTCCTCCTTCACCCTTATCAAGAGTTTCTTTAGTTCCTCTTTGCTTTCTACCATTAGAGTGGCTATCGTCCACATATATGCAGTTGTTGATGTTTCTCCCACCTATCATGATTCCAGCTTGTAACTCACCCGGCTGGGCATTTCTCATGGTGTGCTCAATGTATATGTTAAGTAAACAGGGTGACAACAGACAGCCCTATTGGACTCCTTTCTCAATCTATGTATAAGAACATTTTTTTAAAAATTCACTTCTTTTTAATTATTGCACTTGCTCTGGCTTCTACAGCAATGTAAACTAGAAATGGTAATAATGCACATGTTTATTTCAATCCTGACATCAAATGATATATGTCCACATTAATTAATGCAGTATCTTTGATGTGTTTTCCTTTACCTCTGATGACATTAGAAAACTCCACTCTACTTGCACTTTATGATATTTTATTTTGAACATATATTAAGTAGTATTAATGTATTTTCTGAGTTGATTGAGATAATATTTACTGTAACAACCTTTTATTATTTCATGGTATTCAGTTACAATTGATTGATTTAAAAAAATCAAACCAGGAGCGGGTAGAGCTAAGATGGCCATGTAGAAGGACGTGCACTCATCTCTCCTGCAAAATCGTCTGAATTGCAACAAGTTCGTGAAAAACTATGGACAGGAGGTTGGATCCGATCACAAAAAAGATACCCCACATGAAAGAGCAAAAGAGAAGGCGCAACAAGATGGTAGGAGGGGCACAATCGAGCTTTTAAAAGTCAAACCTCATACGCAAAGCCTGTTGCAAATCAAGACCCAGGAAAGGAGCAGTGACCCCCACAAGGGACTGAGTCAGACCTGCTTTAGAGGGTCCAAGTGCCCCTTAGCTAGAAGTGCCCTTGAGCTTCCCTGCCAAGGAACAATTGTCTTCTAATTTCATGGGTGCAGTCATCATTTGCAGTGATTTTAAAGACCACGAAAAGGAAATCTGTCACTGCTTCTAACTTTTCCCCTTCTATTTACCATGAAGTAATGGGTCCAGATCCCATAATCTTTTTTTTTTTTTTAATATTTAGTTTTAAGCTAGCTTTTTCACTCTCCTCCTTCACCCTTATCAAGAGTTTCTTTAGTTCCTCTTTGCTTTCTACCATTAGAGTGGCTATCGTCCACATATATGCAGTTGTTGATGTTTCTCCCACCTATCATGATTCCAGCTTGTAACTCACCCGGCTGGGCATTTCTCATGGTGTGCTCAATGTATATGTTAAGTAAACAGGGTGACAACAGACAGCCCTATTGGACTCCTTTCTCAATCTATGTATAAGAACATTTTTTTAAAAATTCACTTCTTTTAATTATTGCACTTGCTCTGGCTTCTACAGCAATGTAAACTAGAAATGGTAATAATGCACATGTTTATTTCAATCCTGACATCAAATGATATATGTCCACATTAATTAATGCAGTATCTTTGATGTGTTTTCCTTTACCTCTGATGACATTAGAAAACTCCACTCTACTTGCACTTTATGATATTTTATTTTGAACATATATTAAGTAGTATTAATGTATTTTCTGAGTTGATTGAGATAATATTTACTGTAACAACCTTTTATTATTTCATGGTATTCAGTTACAATTGATTGATTTAAAAAAATCAAACCAGGAGCGGGTAGAGCTAAGATGGCCATGTAGAAGGACGTGCACTCATCTCTCCTGCAAAATCGTCTGAATTGCAACAAGTTCGTGAAAAACTATGGACAGGAGGTTGGATCCGATCACAAAAAAGATACCCCACATGAAAGAGCAAAAGAGAAGGCGCAACAAGATGGTAGGAGGGGCACAATCGAGCTTTTAAAAGTCAAACCTCATACGCAAAGCCTGTTGCAAATCAAGACCCAGGAAAGGAGCAGTGACCCCCACAAGGGACTGAGTCAGACCTGCTTTAGAGGGTCCAAGTGCCCCCTTAAGCTAGAAGTGCCCTTGAGCAGCCTTCAGAAAGATGGTTCTCAATTCCCTTTGAAGGAGATTATCATTAACCCAATCATAGAGCTACCTAGTAGGACTGGAAACTCTGTGTAGTCTGACTGCTGGTCAAACTACAGAGAGGGAATTTAGCTCCACCCAGCCAAAAAGGGATCTGGATTAAGGATTAAGAAACTCCCAGGGCCAGCCTGGGTGAGCCTTTTAGTTCTGGAATAGGTGGAAATAAGCAGTAAAAGAGGCCTTCAGATACAACCACTGCTAGAGTCACGAAAAAGACTGATAATTCCTGAATAGTCAGCAAGAGACAGAAGAACATAAACATTCACTATTTTCATATTTTGTCTGGAGCTGGAGTTACTGCTGGATTTTTTTTTCTCATTTTATTTTTTATTCTTTTTTTTTATTGCTTTTTGTTTCTTTTCTTTTTCACTCATTTTCCCCCCTTTTTCCAAACCCCCTCAGCAGCCCCCCTTTTTGTTTGTTTGTTTGTTTCCTCCACTGAACTCTATTGAAGTTACTAATCTTATCAGTAAGACTGAATATATTCAAGTTTACATTTTTTTTCTTTTAAACCACACATTTTATTTTCATAGAAGCTTCTGGTTCCACATGGGCCTTTTATGGTTCTGTGGGGGTTTTGCTTGTTTTTATTGTTTTTGCTTTGTTTTTCTATATTTTTCTATATACTTATCTCTTTTAATTTTTTAATTTTTATATGTTTTATTACATCCTCTGCAACTATTTCTTTGCTTTCTCCAATGCTCTTTCCTACAGCACTAAACTCTAATACATACAAATCTTTATCTCCCTATATTTAACTTTGCAGAATTATTCTATATTTCTCTTCTATACTCCCTTTCTCTTTTTCCCTATCCCCACCGTATTTCTTAATCAGTTCTGTCCTCATTGCCTTATTCCCAACTGGGACCCTGCTTTAGCATTATTCTCCAATTTGTGCTCTAGTTAGTTTGGTTATTAACTGGTGGATATCATTCTTGGTTTTCTCTATTCACTATGCTAACGTATTGTACTGTATTTTTGGTTGGAATGTTTGGGTTATATTATGGCTGTCATATAATATAATTCACTACATTAGACAGTATTTGCATGATATATTAATTGCCATTTGTCAAAGGTATAACTTCTGTTTCTCATTTGTGTATGTTTTAATATCATTTACTGCCATAACAAACCAGCTGTGAAATCTTCATTTCCTGGTCAGGCAACAAGCCCAGGGGCTTTAGGGAGGGAGCAATGACTTCAAAAATCTACAATACCAGAGAACACCTAATGCTAGAGAGCATTAAAATTCGAGAACTTCAACAAATGTAAGCACTTGTATGCAAGTCCTGACATCACCCAACCACCAACATCAGCCAGAATAAAATGCCTCATCCAAACAACAAATACCAACAGACGTAACTCAAAGTCTGGGAAAAGGAAACTCCAAACATAGCTAAAAAATTAATAATAACAATGAAATGTCAGAGAAATACTACGCAAGCAAAGGAACAATCTACAAACATGCAAGTTCAAATAAACGAAGATGAATTACACCAACTTTCTGAAAGTGAATTCAGAAAAATGATAGTAAAGATGATCCAAAACAGCAAAAACAGAATTTTTGAGAAATTGCAAGAATCAACTAACACACTGAATAAAGAACTACAAGAACTAAAAAACACTGTAGAAGGAATCAAAAGAATAGTATATGAGACAGACGATTAGATAAGTGAGCTGGAAGATAGAATGGTGGAAGTAATGGCTGAAGAACAGAATCAAGCTAAAGAATGAAAAGAGCAGAGAATAGCCTCAGAGACCTCTGGGATAATATCAAACGCACAAATGTTCAAATGATAGGGGTTCCAGAAGAAGAAGAAAAAAAGAAAGGGTATGAGAAAATTTTTGAAGAGATTCTAGTTGAAAATTTCCCCAACTTGGGAAAAGAAATTGTCAATCAAGACCAAGAAGTGCAAAGAGTACCATACAGAATAAACCTGAGAAGAAACACATCAAGACACATATCAAGACACATATTAACACATCAAGACACATATAATAATCATATGTTTAACAGCTGACCTTTCAACAGAAATCCTGCAGGTCAGAAGGGAATGGCAAAACACATTTAATGCACTGAAATAGAATAATCTGCAACCAAGAATACTCTACCCTTCAAGGATTTCATTCAAAATTGATGGAGAAATCAAAAGCTTTACAGATGAACAAAAATTAAAAGAATTTAGTAGCACCATACCAGCCTTACAAAAAGTGTTAAAGGGAATTATATAGAGAAGTATAAGAGAAGAAGAAGATCTACAAAACAAAGCTATCATAACACCTAAGAAGATGACAATAGGATCATTTGTATCAATAATTACTTTGAATGTCAATGGAATAAATGCCCCAACCAAAAGACACAGAGTGGCTGAATGGATTCAAAAACATGACCCATACATATGCTGCCTCCAGGAAACTCACTTCAGACCTGGAGAAACTCATAGACTGTAAGTGAGAGAATGGAAAATGATATTCCATGCAAATGGAAATCAAAAGAAAGCAGGACTAGCAATCCTCATATCAGACAAAATAGACCTTAAAATAAAGAAGATTATAAAGGACAAGGCAGAACACTACATCATGATCAAGGGATCAATCCAAGAGGAAGACATAACAGTCATGAATGCACCCATGCACCCAAAAGAGGTGCACATCAATACATAAGACAATCACTTTCTGCCATAAAAGAAGAAATTGACAAAAACACAATAACAGTAGGAGACTTTAACACTCCTCTCACACCAATGGACAGATCATCAAAACAGAAAATTAATACAGAAACACAAGCCTTAAATGACACACTACGAAAGATGGACCTCATGGATATCTTTAGGAACTTCCATACAAAAGCAGAAGAACACTTTCTTCTCAAGTGTTCCTGGAATATTCTCCAGGATAGACCACATCTTGGGCCACAAATCAAACCTCAGTCAATTCCAGAAAATTGAGTTTATATCAGCCATCCTCTCTGACCACAATGCAATGGGACTAGAGATCAGCTACAGGAAATAAAACCCACTAAAAACACAAACACATGGAGATTAAACAACACATACCTAAAAGCTAACTGATTACTGAGCAAATCAAAGGAGAAATAAAAAAATTCCTAGAAGAAAATGACAATGAACACACAACAGTGCAGAACCTATGGGATACCGCAAAAGCAGTTCTAAGAGGGAAATTTTAGCGATACAACCCTACCTCAAGAAACTAGAAAAATATGAAGCAGATGACCTAAACCTATGCCTAAAACAACTGGAGAAAGAAGAACTAAAACACCCCAAAGTCAGCAGAAGAAGAGAAATCATAAAGATCAGAGGAGAAGTAAATGAAAAAGAAATGAAAGAAACAATAGTCAAGATAAACAAAATGAGAAGCTGGTTCTTCGAAAAGGTAAACAAAATTGACAAACCACTGGCAGACTCATCAAGAAAAAAAGAGAGAACCAGATCAACAAAATCAAAACTGAAAAAGGAGAGATTAAAACAGATAATGCAGAAATCCAAAGGATTATAAGAGACTATTATGAACAGCTATATGGCAACAAACTGGACAACCTGGAAGAAATGGACAGTTTCTTGGAAAAGATTAATCTCCTAAGACTGAACCATGAAGAACTAGAACCTATGAATAACCCAATCACAAGCTCAGAAATCGAATTTGTGCTCAAAAATCTACTCAAAAATAAAAGCCCATAGCCAGATGGCTTCACAGCTGAATTCTACCAAACATTTAAAGAAGAGCTAATGCCTGTCCTTCTAAAACAATTTCAAAAATCGCACAGGAAAGAACACTTCCAAATACATTCTACAAGGCCATCATCACCCTAATACCAAAACCAGGCAAAGACAACACAAAAAAAGGAAATTATAGACCAATTTCATTGATGAACTTATATGCCAAGATCCTCAACAAAATCCTAGCAAACAGAATTCAACAACACATCAAAAAACTCATACATCATGACCAAGTTGGGATCATCCCAGGCATACAAGGATTCTTCAACATCTGCAAATCAATCAATGTGATGCACCATATCAACAAACTTGAGAGACAAAAATCACATGATCATCTCAATAGATGCAGAAAAAGCCTTAGACAAAATCCAACACTCATTTACGATAAAAATAACTTCAAAAAATGGGCATAGAAGGAACCTATCTCAACATAGTGAAAGCCATACATGAGAAGACCACAGTGAACATTATCTTCAATGGTAAAAAACTGAAAGCATTCCCTCTAAGATCAAGATTAATACAGGGATGTCCACTTTCACCACTATTATTCAACAAGTCCTGGAAGTTCTAGCAACAGCAATAAGAGAAGAGAAAGAAATAAAAGGAATACAGATTGGAAAAGAAGAAGTAAAGCTCTCTCTTTTTGCAGACATGATATTATACATAGAAAACCCCAAAGACTCTATTACAAAGCTACTAGAACTAATCAGCTAATTCAGCAAAGTCGCAGGATACAAAATTAATATACAGAAATCACTGGCATTCCTATACACAAACAATGAAAAATCAGAAAACGAAATCAAAGAGGCAGTCCCCTTCACCATCGCAACCAAAAGAATCAAATATCTAGGAATAAACCTACCCAAAGAAACAAAAGAACTGTACACAGAAAATTACAAGACACTTATGAGAGAAATTAAAGAAGACTTAAACAGATGGACAGATATAGATATTCCATGTTCTTGGATTGGAAGAATCGATATTGTGAAAATGACCATACTGCCAAACATCATCTACAGATTCAGTGCGATCCATATCAAACTACTAATGACATTCTTCACAGAACTAGACCAAACAATAACACAGTTCATATAGAAACACAAAGACCCGAAAATAGCCAAAGCAATCCTTAGAAAGAACAATGGAGCTGGAGGGATCAGTCTCCCCGACTTCAGACTCTACTACAAAGCAACCGTCATCAAGACAGTATGATACTGGCACAAAAACAGAAATATCGACCAATGGAACAAGATTGAGAACCCAGAGATAGTCCCACGCACCTATGGAAACATTATTTTTGACAAAAGGGATGAAAATCTAAAATAGGACAAAGACAGCCTCTTCAACAAATGGTGCTGGGAAAATTGGACAGCTATGTGATCAGGCATACAATGACCAAGTTGGGATCATCCCAGGCATACAAGGATTCTTCAACATCTGCAAATCAATCAATGTGATGCACCATATCAACAAACTTGAGAGACAAAAATCACATGATCATCTCAATAGATGCAGAAAAAGCCTTAGACAAAATCCAACACTCATTTACGATAAAAATAACTTCAAAAAATGGGCATAGAAGGAACCTATCTCAACATAGTGAAAGCCATACATGAGAAGACCACAGTGAACATTATCTTCAATGGTAAAAAACTGAAAGCATTCCCTCTAAGATCAAGATTAATACAGGGATGTCCACTTTCACCACTATTATTCAACAAGTCCTGGAAGTTCTAGCAACAGCAATAAGAGAAGAGAAAGAAATAAAAGGAATACAGATTGGAAAAGAAGAAGTAAAGCTCTCTCTTTTTGCAGACATGATATTATACATAGAAAACCCCAAAGACTCTATTACAAAGCTACTAGAACTAATCAGCTAATTCAGCAAAGTCGCAGGATACAAAATTAATATACAGAAATCACTGGCATTCCTATACACAAACAATGAAAAATCAGAAAACGAAATCAAAGAGGCAGTCCCCTTCACCATCGCAACCAAAAGAATCAAATATCTAGGAATAAACCTACCCAAAGAAACAAAAGAACTGTACACAGAAAATTACAAGACACTTATGAGAGAAATTAAAGAAGACTTAAACAGATGGACAGATATAGATATTCCATGTTCTTGGATTGGAAGAATCGATATTGTGAAAATGACCATACTGCCAAACATCATCTACAGATTCAGTGCGATCCATATCAAACTACTAATGACATTCTTCACAGAACTAGACCAAACAATAACACAGTTCATATAGAAACACAAAGACCCGAAAATAGCCAAAGCAATCCTTAGAAAGAACAATGGAGCTGGAGGGATCAGTCTCCCCGACTTCAGACTCTACTACAAAGCAACCGTCATCAAGACAGTATGATACTGGCACAAAAACAGAAATATCGACCAATGGAACAAGATTGAGAACCCAGAGATAGTCCCACGCACCTATGGAAACATTATTTTTGACAAAAGGGATGAAAATCTAAAATAGGACAAAGACAGCCTCTTCAACAAATGGTGCTGGGAAAATTGGACAGCTATGTGCAAAAAATGAAGTTGGAACATTCCCTGACACCATACACTAAGATCAACTCAAAATGGATTAAAGACCTAAATGTAAGACCAGAAATCATCAAACTCTCAGAGGAGAATATAGGCAAAACCCTCAAGGACATCAATCAAAGCAAGATCTTCTCTGACCCATCTACTAAAATAGCGGAACTGAAAAGAAAAATGAACATGTGGGACCTCATGAAACTTAAAAGCTTTTGTACAGCTAAAGAAATTACAAAAAAGCTGAACAGACAGCCCACAGAATGGGAGAAAATCATAGCAAACAAAACAACAGACAAAGAATTAATCTCCAAAATCTACAAGCAACTCAGTCAACTCAACATTGGAAAAATGAACAACCCAATCAAAAAATGGGAAAAGAACCTAAACAGACACCTCTCCAAAGAGGACATACAGATGGCCAAAAAACAATTGAAACAATGCTCAACTTCGCTTATAATTAGTGAAATGCATATCAAAACTATAATGAGATATCACCTCATACCCATCAGAATGACCATCATCCACAAATCGACAGACAATAAATGCTGGAGAGGGTGTGCAGAAAAGGGAACCCTCTTGCATTGCTAGTGGGAATGTCAATTGATACAGCCTCTATGGAAGACAGTCTGGAGATTCCTTAAAAAACTAAAAATAGAAGCAACATACGACACAGTAATCCCACTATTAGAATACCCTGATGAAATCAAAACTGAAAGAAGCACCTGTACCCCAATGTTCCTTGCAGTTTTCTGTACAATAGGTAGAACATAGAAGCAACCTAGATGTCCATCAACGAATAAATGGATTCCAAAGCTCTGGCCCATATATACAATGGAATACTGCACAGCTATAAAAAGAAATGCCGAAGAATTAGTCCTAGTGAGGTGGCTGGATCTAGAAATGTGAAGTCAGTCAAAAAGAGAAGGACGAGTACAATATACTAACATATATATGGAATCTAGTAGGATGGTACTGGTAACTCATGCAGTGAAGTGATGGAAAAACAGACATGGATAATAGACATATGGACATTGTGGAGAATGAACAGTGGGTGGGAGGTGTAAAGGAAGTAGCATGAAAACTTATACTATCATATTTGAAAAAATAGCTATAGTCATTGTGCTGTGAGAAAAGGAGATCCTGCAGGGGTGCTGTGCAATGGCCTAGGGGAGTGGGTTGGGGGGGGGTATACATATGACTAATCTGGGATCACACATATCTATAAACAACAAAACTCTGTAAAAGTAAAATCAAAATTAAAAAAAATTCAAACCCGCCTTTCATTGCTTGAAAAAATCCATATTGGTCTTTGATGTATTACCTTATTTTTCTGTATTCAAAGTATTATTATTTTACTTAGGATTGCTCTTTCTGTGACCGAAATTGAACTTCAATTATACAAAATATGAATAGCTTTGTTAAGATTTATTATCAAAATTATGCTCACCACATAAAATGAGTAGCTAATAGTTCATCTTTTTATTTTCCTATTAATTCACTTAAGGTTCTTATCCTAAATGCTTAGTAGTATTCATGGTTGAAACTATGTGATTTTGGGGATTTCTGGGAAGTTAATAATTTGTAATGAGAGGTCAATTGAAGTTTCTATCTTTTACCTTCTAAAGTTTTTCTAAATTTTCCTATTTAATGAAAAAATATTGAGTATACTATTCTCTTTACACCACCCTTTTTATGTCCTATATTGTTTGTTCTAATACCACTACTTTTATTTGTGGTATTGACTATAGAAACCCTCTCTTTCGACACAGTAATCCCACTATTAGAATACCCTGATGAAATCAAAACTGAAAGAAGCACCTGTACCCCAATGTTCCTTGCAGTTTTCTGTACAATAGGTAGAACATAGAAGCAACCTAGATGTCCATCAACGAATAAATGGATTCCAAAGCTCTGGCCCATATATACAATGGAATACTGCACAGCTATAAAAAGAAATGCCGAAGAATTAGTCCTAGTGAGGTGGCTGGATCTAGAAATGTGAAGTCAGTCAAAAAGAGAAGGACGAGTACAATATACTAACATATATATGGAATCTAGTAGGATGGTACTGGTAACTCATGCAGTGAAGTGATGGAAAAACAGACATGGATAATAGACATATGGACATTGTGGAGAATGAACAGTGGGTGGGAGGTGTAAAGGAAGTAGCATGAAAACTTATACTATCATATTTGAAAAAATAGCTATAGTCATTGTGCTGTGAGAAAAGGAGATCCTGCAGGGGTGCTGTGCAATGGCCTAGGGGAGTGGGTTGGGGGGGGTATACATATGACTAATCTGGGATCACACATATCTATAAACAACAAAACTCTGTAAAAGTAAAATCAAAATTAAAAAAAATTCAAACCCGCCTTTCATTGCTTGAAAAAATCCATATTGGTCTTTGATGTATTACCTTATTTTTCTGTATTCAAAGTATTATTATTTTACTTAGGATTGCTCTTTCTGTGACCGAAATTGAACTTCAATTATACAAAATATGAATAGCTTTGTTAAGATTTATTATCAAAATTATGCTCACCACATAAAATGAGTAGCTAATAGTTCATCTTTTTATTTTCCTATTAATTCACTTAAGGTTCTTATCCTAAATGCTTAGTAGTATTCATGGTTGAAACTATGTGATTTTGGGGATTTCTGGGAAGTTAATAATTTGTAATGAGAGGTCAATTGAAGTTTCTATCTTTTACCTTCTAAAGTTTTTCTAAATTTTCCTATTTAATGAAAAAATATTGAGTATACTATTCTCTTTACACCACCCTTTTTATGTCCTATATTGTTTGTTCTAATACCACTACTTTTATTTGTGGTATTGACTATAGAAACCCTCTCTTTCAAATTCTCATGTATCATGTTCATTAGTAATTTCTGAGAACTAAAGTTTTACTTTCTTGATTTCCTCTATTTTATTTTCTCCCATATCATTAATTTCTTCTTTCACCTTGTTTCACTTTTAGTTCTCTGGCTTTAATTTTCTCTTGTTATTGTTCAGTTGCTAAATTGTGTCTGACTCTCGAACCTATGGAAAAAATGGCAGCACTCCAGACTTCCTTTTCCTTTACTGTCTCCTGGGGTTTGTTCAGATTCATGTCATTTCAGTCAGTGATGCTATCTAATCATCTCATTCTCTGCTATCCCCTTCTCCTCTTGCCTTCAATCTTGTCCAAATCAGGGCCTTTTCCAGTGAGGTGGCTCTTCACATCAGAAGGCCAAAGTATTGGAACTTTAGCTTCAGCATCAGTTCTTCCAACGAATTTTCAGGGTTCATTTCCTTTATGATTAACTGGACTCGTCTCTTTGATATCTAAAATGGACTCTCTCGAGTCTTCTCCAGTATCAGAATTTGAAAGCCTCAGTTCTTCAGTATTCGGTCTTCTTTATGGTCCAACTCTCACATCTTACATGAATACTAGAAAGATCATTACCTTCGATAATGTGGACCTTTGTTGACAAAGTGGTATCTTTGCTTTTTACTATACTGTCTAGGTTTGTCACAGCTTTCCTCTCAAGGAGTGTTTTTTAACTTCATGGCTGCCATCACCATCTGCAGTGATTTTGGACCCCCAAAAGTAAAATCTTTCACTGTTTACACTTTTTCCCCATCTATTTGCCATGAAGTCGTGGGACCAGATGCCATAGTATTAGTTTTTTTGTATGTTGAGTTTTAAGCCAGCTTTTTGAGTCTACTTTCACCCTCATCAGGAGGTTCATCAGTTCCTCTTCACTGTCTTCCATTGAATGATATCAACTGCATATATGAGCTTGTTATTTCTTTTGGCAATCTTGATTCAGGCTTGTGATTCATCTAGACTGGGATTTCCCATGATGTACTCTACATATAAGTTAAATACATAGGTTGATAATTCATAGCCTTGTTGTACTCCTTTCCCAGTTTTTAACCAGCCAGTTGTTCCATGTCCAGTTCTTACTGTTGCTTCTTGACCTGTATACAGGTTTCTCAGGAGCCAGGTGAGGTCATCTGATATTCTTTTAAGAATTTTCTGCAGTCTGTTCTGATCCATACAGTCAAAGGCTTTCGCATAGTCAATGAAGCAGAAATAGATGTTTTTTCTAGAATTCCCTTGCTTTCTCTATGATACAACAGATGTTGGAAATGTGATCTCTGATCCTGCTGCCTTTTCTAAACCCAACTGTACATCTAGAATTTCTGAGTTCAGATACTGCTGAAGCCTAGCAGTATTTTGAGCATAACCTTACTTGTATGTGAAATGAGTACAATTATCTGGTAACTTGAACCTTCTTTGGCATTGCTCTTCTTTGGGATTGGAATGAAAACTGACTTTTCTAGTCCTGTGGCCACTGTTTAGTTTTCCAATTTTTTGAGTGCAGGACTTTAACAGCATCATTTAGGATTTAGGATTTGAAATAGCTCAGCTGTAATTCTATCACCTCCACTAGCTTTGTTTGTAGTGATAATTCCTAAGGCCCACTTGACTTCACACTCCAGGATGTCTGGCTGTGGGTGAGTGACAATATCATCATAGTTATCTGGGTTATGATGCTTTTTTTTTTTTCTATACTTCTTCTGTATCTTCTTGCTACCTCTTCTTGATATCTTCTGCTTCTGTTAGATCCATACTATTCTTTTATCTAGTCCATCCTTGCATGAAATGGTCCCTTGATATCTCCAGTTTTCTTCAAGAGATCTAGTCTTTACCATTCTGTTATTTTTCTCTACTTCTTTGCATCATTCATTTAAAAGGGCCTTCACATCTCTCCTTGCTATTCTCTAAAACTCTGAATACAATTGGTTATGTTGTTACCTTTCTCCCTTCCTTTTCATTTCTTTTCTTGCCTCAGCTATTTGTAAAGCTTCCTCAGACAACCACTTTACCTTCTTGCATTTATTTTTCTTCATATTTTTTTTTTAATCTTCAGCTGTAAGAATACAATTTGAATATATCTATGTGTAGGAACTTCCCTTGTAGCTTGCCTTACAAAGAATTCGCTTGCAATGCAAGAGACCCCCGTTCAATTTCTGGGTTGGAAGGATCCCCTGGAGAAGAGTTAGGCTACCCACACCAGTACTTTTCAACATGATATTACTTGCATTTATAATGCTTGACTTTCCTAGGTTTTCTTTAATTTTGATTTGATATAATTTATATTTTCAGAAAAGTCTTAGCCAATGTCTTCTCAAATATTGAGATACTTCTTTCTCTCTTCATTTCTTCTGAGATTCCAGTAAAATACAGGAGGCCTCATCAGTTTGTTCTTATATATCTTCTATATTTCTCATCATATTGTCTTCATGTGCTTTTACATATACTCTTCTAACCTATATTTTTGTTTTTAACTACTACATTTTCTTATAAGTTCCTCCATTTGATTATAAAGTTTTTGGTTTGAGGTTTTTACGTTATGGACTTCTGTTTGATTCTTAATCATAATTCCCATTAGATTATTTATCTTTACCAGCATATGAAGCTGAGGATTTGAAATAGCTCAGCTGTAATTCTATCACCTCCACTAGCTTTGTTTGTAGTGATAATTCCTAAGGCCCACTTGACTTCACACTCCAGGATGTCTGGCTGTGGGTGAGTGACAATATCATCATAGTTATCTGGGTTATGATGCTTTTTTTTTTTTCTATACTTCTTCTGTATCTTCTTGCTACCTCTTCTTGATATCTTCTGCTTCTGTTAGATCCATACTATTCTTTTATCTAGTCCATCCTTGCATGAAATGGTCCCTTGATATCTCCAGTTTTCTTCAAGAGATCTAGTCTTTACCATTCTGTTATTTTTCTCTACTTCTTTGCATCATTCATTTAAAAGGGCCTTCACATCTCTCCTTGCTATTCTCTAAAACTCTGAATACAATTGGTTATGTTGTTACCTTTCTCCCTTCCTTTTCATTTCTTTTCTTGCCTCAGCTATTTGTAAAGCTTCCTCAGACAACCACTTTACCTTCTTGCATTTATTTTTCTTCATATTTTTTTTTTAATCTTCAGCTGTAAGAATACAATTTGAATATATCTATGTGTAGGAACTTCCCTTGTAGCTTGCCTTACAAAGAATTCGCTTGCAATGCAAGAGACCCCCGTTCAATTTCTGGGTTGGAAGGATCCCCTGGAGAAGAGTTAGGCTACCCACACCAGTACTTTTCAACATGATATTACTTGCATTTATAATGCTTGACTTTCCTAGGTTTTCTTTAATTTTGATTTGATATAATTTATATTTTCAGAAAAGTCTTAGCCAATGTCTTCTCAAATATTGAGATACTTCTTTCTCTCTTCATTTCTTCTGAGATTCCAGTAAAATACAGGAGGCCTCATCAGTTTGTTCTTATATATCTTCTATATTTCTCATCATATTGTCTTCATGTGCTTTTACATATACTCTTCTAACCTATATTTTTGTTTTTAACTACTACATTTTCTTATAAGTTCCTCCATTTGATTATAAAGTTTTTGGTTTGAGGTTTTTACGTTATGGACTTCTGTTTGATTCTTAATCATAATTCCCATTAGATTATTTATCTTTACCAGCATATGAAGCTGAGTTGTGTTTCTAAATTGTAATTGATTTACAATGCTAATTTCTAGTGTATGGCAAAGTGATTCAGGTAAATATGCATCTACATTTGTTTTCATATTCCTTTCTATTATGGTTTACCATAAGATATCAAATATATTTCCCTGCACTTTATAGTAGAGCCTTGTTGTTTTCCATTTTATATGTAATAGTTTTCATCTGCTAACCCTAAACTTCCAGCACATCTCTACTTCCTCGTGTCCTTGGCAACCACAAATCTGTTCTGTCAGTGAGTCTGAAGCAGAGTGATTTTAGTGTGTCTGTTATTTTATATTCATGTGACAATTTTCATTGAACATAGGACATTGTCTCTAAAAAAAAACTTTAAATATAATCTTAGTTCTATGACTATGTGGACTTTTTTCAAATAGAAGAATTAATTTTGTTTTGGTAAATTGGACACTAATGGAAACCAGGTCTTACCTATTTTCTCTTGCTTTTCCTCCTAGAGTATACAATTTTGGTTCTAAACACAAAGAGTGTGATGTTTTAACCAATGATTTTTTTCTCAGAAGCCTCTTTAATCTTCTTGAGAACTATGGCAATATTCCATAATCCCCAATAATATCAGAAACTTGTTCATATATTTAGGTCTGTCAGAGTTTTCCTAAATATACAGATGCTCGTAAAAGAAAAGTAACCCCATAGGCCAAGCTTTTTCTGTTTCTTATTCTCTTTTATTTTGGCACCATGATTCTTCTAAACTCTTATAAGATACAAAACTGTTGTAATATAGAAAGTAAGAAATTAAATTCAAATCAAGTCATTCTAAATAAAATTTCTTCCAAATATTGCTACAAACAATGATGAGTCTAAAGGAATAACAGCATTATTTTTTTCTAAGTGATAAGTGGGGATGACTCAACTATTTTACTGTAGACTTTAGCCATAACTGTATCTTTACAAATGCATCACTATCTCTAATTTGCAGCCAAGATTTTCATACATAATATTTCTATGATTCATAATTCCCATTAGATTATTTATCTTTACCAGCATATGAAGCTGAGTTGTGTTTCTAAATTGTAATTGATTTACAATGCTAATTTCTAGTGTATGGCAAAGTGATTCAGGTAAATATGCATCTACATTTGTTTTCATATTCCTTTCTATTATGGTTTACCATAAGATATCAAATATATTTCCCTGCACTTTATAGTAGAGCCTTGTTGTTTTCCATTTTATATGTAATAGTTTTCATCTGCTAACCCTAAACTTCCAGCACATCTCTACTTCCTCGTGTCCTTGGCAACCACAAATCTGTTCTGTCAGTGAGTCTGAAGCAGAGTGATTTTAGTGTGTCTGTTATTTTATATTCATGTGACAATTTTCATTGAACATAGGACATTGTCTCTAAAAAAAAACTTTAAATATAATCTTAGTTCTATGACTATGTGGACTTTTTTCAAATAGAAGAATTAATTTTGTTTTGGTAAATTGGACACTAATGGAAACCAGGTCTTACCTATTTTCTCTTGCTTTTCCTCCTAGAGTATACAATTTTGGTTCTAAACACAAAGAGTGTGATGTTTTAACCAATGATTTTTTTCTCAGAAGCCTCTTTAATCTTCTTGAGAACTATGGCAATATTCCATAATCCCCAATAATATCAGAAACTTGTTCATATATTTAGGTCTGTCAGAGTTTTCCTAAATATACAGATGCTCGTAAAAGAAAAGTAACCCCATAGGCCAAGCTTTTTCTGTTTCTTATTCTCTTTTATTTTGGCACCATGATTCTTCTAAACTCTTATAAGATACAAAACTGTTGTAATATAGAAAGTAAGAAATTAAATTCAAATCAAGTCATTCTAAATAAAATTTCTTCCAAATATTGCTACAAACAATGATGAGTCTAAAGGAATAACAGCATTATTTTTTTCTAAGTGATAAGTGGGGATGACTCAACTATTTTTACTGTAGACTTTAGCCATAACTGTATCTTTACAAATGCATCACTATCTCTAATTTGCAGCCAAGATTTTCATACATAATATTTCTATTTAGCAATTCAGTAAAGAGATTTAAAATTCAATATTTTAAAATTTTAAGGTAGTCTTTCCCTGATTTCTTCTAATCAGTTTTCTGTTTGTTTCTCAATTTCATCAAATCCCAAAATCTCTATACTTTTAGGTATTTATTAATGCTTTGTCACATATATATATATATATATATATATATACATACCTCAAATAAAGTACAAGTTCAGTTCCAGACCATCACAATGAAGTGAATATTGCAGTAAAGCAAGTCACATGAATTTTTCAGTCTCCTAGTGAAAATAAAAATTATGTTTTACTATATATAGTTTACTAAGGATATAATTCAATTATATCTAGAAAAACAATGTATCTTAACTAAAACAACATTTTATTACTACAACATACTAGCCATCATTTGAACCTTCAGGTATTCATAATCCTTTTGCTGATGGAGGGCCTTCCTTACATCGATGCTGGTGGCTATCATCTGATCAGAATGGTGGTTTCTAAAGGCTGAGGTAGTTGTGACAGTTTCTAAAAATAAATCAATGAAATTTACAGCATCAACTGACCCTTCCATGAACAAATGCATGTATTGTTGTTTTTTAGCTGTTTTTCCATATAGAACTTTTTTCAACCCTCTTAAGCCCTGCCACTACTTTATCAACTAAATCTATGTCATTCTTTGTTGTCATTTTAATAAGCTTCACAATATCTTCACCACACATAGATACAGTTTAAGAAACTAGTTTCTTTGCTCATCCAAAATACTCACAGTCTTTATCCTGCAAGTTTTATGATGAGACTGCAGTAATTCAAGTCACATCTTTATGCCCATTTATAATTTTTCTCATTCTAAATAAAATTTCTTCCAAATATTGCTACAAACAATGATGAGTCTAAAGGAATAACAGCATTATTTTTTTCTAAGTGATAAGTGGGGATGACTCAACTATTTTTACTGTAGACTTTAGCCATAACTGTATCTTTACAAATGCATCACTATCTCTAATTTGCAGCCAAGATTTTCATACATAATATTTCTATTTAGCAATTCAGTAAAGAGATTTAAAATTCAATATTTTAAAATTTTAAGGTAGTCTTTCCCTGATTTCTTCTAATCAGTTTTCTGTTTGTTTCTCAATTTCATCAAATCCCAAAATCTCTATACTTTTAGGTATTTATTAATGCTTTGTCACATATATATATATATATATATATATATATACATACCTCAAATAAAGTACAAGTTCAGTTCCAGACCATCACAATGAAGTGAATATTGCAGTAAAGCAAGTCACATGAATTTTTCAGTCTCCTAGTGAAAATAAAAATTATGTTTTACTATATATAGTTTACTAAGGATATAATTCAATTATATCTAGAAAAACAATGTATCTTAACTAAAACAACATTTTATTACTACAACATACTAGCCATCATTTGAACCTTCAGGTATTCATAATCCTTTTGCTGATGGAGGGCCTTCCTTACATCGATGCTGGTGGCTATCATCTGATCAGAATGGTGGTTTCTAAAGGCTGAGGTAGTTGTGACAGTTTCTAAAAATAAATCAATGAAATTTACAGCATCAACTGACCCTTCCATGAACAAATGCATGTATTGTTGTTTTTTAGCTGTTTTTCCATATAGAACTTTTTTCAACCCTCTTAAGCCCTGCCACTACTTTATCAACTAAATCTATGTCATTCTTTGTTGTCATTTTAATAAGCTTCACAATATCTTCACCACACATAGATACAGTTTAAGAAACTAGTTTCTTTGCTCATCCAAAATACTCACAGTCTTTATCCTGCAAGTTTTATGATGAGACTGCAGTAATTCAAGTCACATCTTTATGCCCATTTATAATTCTATTTCTCTTTCTATTTCTACCACAAATGTAGTTACTTCTCTCATGGAAGTCTTGAATTCCTCAGATCCATGAGGGTTAGAATTAACTTCTTCAAAACTCCTGCTAATATTGATATTATGACCTCTTCTGATGAAACATAAATACTCTTAATGACGTCTAGAAACATGAATCCTCCAAGGTTTTTTAATGGACTTTTCCCAGTTCTACGAAAGGAATCATTATTTTTTGGGAAAGTATATATTTTAAGTACATGAGTTTGTGCTTAGTCACTCAGTCATGTCCGACTCTGCAACACCATGGACTGTAGCCTGCCAGGTTCCTCTGTCCATGGGATCTTCCTGGCAAGCATACTGGAGTTAGTTTCCATTTCCTACTCCAGAATAGATTCCTGAACCAGGGATTGAGTCTGCATCTCTTGTATTGCAAGTAGATTCTTTACCCACTGAGGTATCAGGGAAGTCCCAATATATCCTTATGAAATGTATTTCTTAAATAATAAGACTTGAAAGTTGAAATTACTCCTTGATCCATAGACTGCAGAAGGGCTGCTATATTAGAAGGCATAAAAACATTAATCTCCTTGTATTTTTACATTAGAACTTATGGGTAACCAGGTATATTGTTAATGAGCAGTAATACTTGGAAATCGTTTTTTGTTTATTTTTTCTTCTGAGCAGTAGGCCTCAGCAGTTAGATTAAAATATTCATTAAATCATGTTGTACACAGGTGTGCTATCATTCAAGCTTTGTTGTTTGATTTATAGAGCACAAGCAGAATAGATTCAGCATAATGTTTAAGGGCCTCAGATGCTCAGAATGGTTAACATTGCAGATTATTTTACTTAAAACCCCCTTTTTAGCTGTTTTTCCATAAGAACTTTCACCTTTAAGCCCTGCCACTACTTTATCAACTAAATCTATGTCATTCTTTGTTGTCATTTTAATAAGCTTCACAATATCTTCACCACACATAGATACAGTTTAAGAAACTAGTTTCTTTGCTCATCCAAAATACTCACAGTCTTTATCCTGCAAGTTTTATGATGAGACTGCAGTAATTCAAGTCACATCTTTATGCCCATTTATAATTCTATTTCTCTTTCTATTTCTACCACAAATGTAGTTACTTCTCTCATGGAAGTCTTGAATTCCTCAGATCCATGAGGGTTAGAATTAACTTCTTCAAAACTCCTGCTAATATTGATATTATGACCTCTTCTGATGAAACATAAATACTCTTAATGACGTCTAGAAACATGAATCCTCCAAGGTTTTTTAATGGACTTTTCCCAGTTCTACGAAAGGAATCATTATTTTTGGAATGTATATATTTTTAAGTACATGAGTTTGTGCTTAGTCACTCAGTCATGTCCGACTCTGCAACACCATGGACTGTAGCCTGCCAGGTTCCTCTGTCCATGGGATCTTCCTGGCAAGCATACTGGAGTTAGTTTCCATTTCCTACTCCAGAATAGATTCCTGAACCAGGGATTGAGTCTGCATCTCTTGTATTGCAAGTAGATTCTTTACCCACTGAGGTATCAGGGAAGTCCCAATATATCCTTATGAAATGTATTTCTTAAATAATAAGACTTGAAAGTTGAAATTACTCCTTGATCCATAGACTGCAGAAGGGCTGCTATATTAGAAGGCATAAAAACATTAATCTCCTTGTATTTTTACATTAGAACTTATGGGTAACCAGGTATATTGTTAATGAGCAGTAATACTTGGAAATCGTTTTTTGTTTATTTTTTCTTCTGAGCAGTAGGCCTCAGCAGTTAGATTAAAATATTCATTAAATCATGTTGTACACAGGTGTGCTATCATTCAAGCTTTGTTGTTTGATTTATAGAGCACAAGCAGAATAGATTCAGCATAATGTTTAAGGGCCTCAGATGCTCAGAATGGTAAATAAACATTGGTTTCTACTTTAAAATCACCTGATGGGTTTACCCCTAGCAAGAGGATCAGCCTGTCTTTGACACTTTGAAGCCAGGTACCAACTCCTTCCCTCTTGCTTTAAAAGTCCTAGATGACATCTTCTTTCAATAGAAGGCTGCTTCATCTACATTGAAAATCTGCTGTTTAGTGCAGCTGCTTCCATTAATTATGTTAACTAGAGTCTTTTGAATAACTTGCTACAGATTCTACATCAGCGCTTACTGCTTCACCTTGCACCTTTGTGTTATAGAGATGGCTTTTTACTTTAAACCACATAAAACAAATTCTTCCAGCCTCAGATTTCTCTTCTGCAGCTACCTCATTTCTCTCATATCCTTTAACATAATTGAAGGGATTTGCTGTTTAATCACTAAGTCATGTCTGACTCTTTATGACCCATGGACCAAAGCATGCCAGGCGTGTCCCTCACTATCTCGTGGAGTTTGTTCGAACTCATGTTCATTCAGTCGATGATACCATCCAACCATCTCATCCTCTGTTCCCTCTTTCTCCTTCTGCCTTCTATTTTTCCCAGCATCAATATTTTTTCCAGTGAGTCATCTCTTCACATCAAATGGTCAAAGTACTGGAGCTTCAGCTTCAGCCTCAGTCCTTCCAATGAATATTCAGGGTTGATTTCCTTTAGGATTGACTGGTTTGACCCCCCTTGTGGTCCAAGGACCTCAAGAGTCTTCTCCAGCATCACAGTTTAAAAGCATCAGTTCTTCAGCACTCAGCCTTCTTTAACAACTCTCATATCCGTACATGGCTACAGGAAAAACCATAGCTGTGACTATATAGACTTTTGTTGGCAAAGTGATGTCTCTGCTTTTTAATACACTGTCTAGGTTTATAATAGCCCTTCTTTCAAGGAGCAAATATCCTTTAAATTCATGCCTGAAGTCACCAACTGAAGTGACTTTTGGAGCCCAATAAAATAAAATGTTAATGTTTCCACTCCTCCATCTATTTTCTATGAGGTAATGGGACCAGATGGCATAATCTTTATTTTTTGAATGTTGAGTTTTAAGTCAGCTTTTCATTCTCTTCTTTCACCTTCATCAAAAGGCTCTTTAGTTTCTCTTCACTTTCTGCCATAAGAGTGCTGTTATCTGCATACCTAAGATTATTCATATTTCTCCAAGGAGTCTTGATTCCAGTTTGTATTTCACCTAACCCAGCATTTCACATGATGTACTGTGCATATAAACAGGTTGACAATGTACAGCTTTGCTGTACTCTTTGCTCAATTTTCAGCTAGTCAGTTGTTCCATGCCTGGTTCTATCTCTTGTTTCTTGACCTGCAGACATGTTTCTCAGGAGGCAGGTAAGGTGATCTGGTATTCCAATCTCTTTCAGAGTTTTCCACAGTTTGTTGTGATCTGCACAGTAAAAGACTTTAGCATAGTCAGTGAGACAGAAGTAGATTTTTCTGTAATTTCCTTGTTTTCTCTATGATCCAATGAATGTTGGCAATTTGATCTTTGATTTCTCTGCCTTTTCTAAACCCAGCTTATACAACTAGTTCTCAGTGCATGTGCTTTTGAGGCATAGGTTGAGAACTTTTGAGCATGACCTTGTGAAATGAGTGCAAATATGCAGTATTTTGACCACCCTTTGGCACTCCCTTTCCTGGGATTGAAATATAAATTGACCTTTTCTGGTTCTGTGGCCACTGCTGCAGTTTCCAATTTTGTTGACGTATTCAGTGCAACACTTTACCAGCATCATCTTTTAGGATTTGAAATAGCTTAATTTGAATTCCATCACCTCCACTAGCTTTGTTTGTAGTAATGCTTCTTAAGGCCCACTTGACTTCACACTCCAGATGTCTGGCTCTAGGCGAGAGACTACTTTATTGTGGTTATCTTGGTCATTAAGACGTTTTTCATATAGTTCTGCTTATCTTTGACACTCTTCCTTAATCTCTTTTGCTTCTTCTACTAATTGCTCACCTGCTAATATTCCATTAAAATTGCAAATAAATTGAGTTTCAATCCATATTTTGTGAATAATGGCTGAACTGTATGAGTTGGCATTATTTATATAAGTACAGGGGCTTTCCTAGTGTCTCAGATGGTAAAGAATCTGCCTACAGTACAGGAGACCTGGGTTCAATCCCTGGGTTGGGAACATCACCTACCCATTCCAGTATTCTTGCCTAGAGATTTTTACAGCTCATCCATGAGGTCACAAAGTGTCAGACTTGACTGAGTGACTTGTCTTTCACTTTCATATAAATACATACTTATATTTCCTATAATATTATATATACTTTTGAGATATTTACAGGTGCCTTTCCTTTAATGATACATAATTTAATGATGCCTAACTTAAGGAATTTGCCTTTTTTTAAAATTTTAATTCTTATTTTAAAGGTTTTACAGAGTTTTGTTGTTCACAGACATGTATGTTCCCAGATCAGTCATATGCATATCCTTGGTCCCCCCAGCACCCCTACCCCCGCCACCCAGGTTCCCCCATCCCACCCCTCCGGACCATCGCACCAAGTCATTTTAAGCACTCCTATTCCCTTAGCACAATGACAATAGCTATATTTTCCACATATGACAGTATAGGTTTCCATGTTGCTCCTCCATGCCTCCCACCCATTATTCCTTCCCTACAATGTCCATATGTCTATTCTCTGTCTGTTTTTCCATGAGTTCGCTGCATGTGTTATCATGACCATCCTACTAGATTCCATATATATGTGTTAGTATACTGTACTTGTATTTTTCTTTTTGACTTACTTCACTTTATGATAGGTTCTAGATCCAGCCACCTCATTAGGACTGAGTCTTCTGCATTTCTTTTAACAGCTGAGTAGTATTCCATTGTATATATGTACCAGCACTTCTGTATCCATTCATTCATCGATGGATTTCTAGGCTGCTTCCATGTTCTGGCTATTGTATAGAGAGCTGCAATGAACATTGGGGTACAGGTGCTTCTTGGTCATTTAAGACGTTTCATATAGTTCTGCTTATCTTTGACACTCTTCCTTAATCTCTTATGCTTCTTCTACTAATTGCTCACCTGCTAATATTCCATTAAAATTGCAAATAAATTGAGTTTCAATCCATATTTTGTGAATAATGGCTGAACTGTATGAGTTGGCATTATTTATATAAGTACAGGGGCTTTCCTAGTGTCTCAGATGGTAAAGAATCTGCCTACAGTACAGGAGACCTGGGTTCAATCCCTGGGTTGGGAACATCACCTACCCATTCCAGTATTCTTGCCTAGAGATTTTTACAGCTCATCCATGAGGTCACAAAGTGTCAGACTTGACTGAGTGACTTGTCTTTCACTTTCATATAAATACATACTTATATTTCCTATAATATTATATATACTTTTGAGATATTTACAGGTGCCTTTCCTTTAATGATACATAATTTAATGATGCCTAACTTAAGGAATTTGCCTTTTTTTAAAATTTTAATTCTTATTTTAAAGGTTTTACAGAGTTTTGTTGTTCACAGACATGTATGTTCCCAGATCAGTCATATGCATATCCTTGGTCCCCCCAGCACCCCTACCCCCGCCACCCAGGTTCCCCCATCCCACCCCTCCGGACCATCGCACCAAGTCATTTTAAGCACTCCTATTCCCTTAGCACAATGACAATAGCTATATTTTCCACATATGACAGTATAGGTTTCCATGTTGCTCCCTCCATGCCTCCCACCCATTATTCCTTCCCTACAATGTCCATATGTCTATTCTCTGTCTGTTTTTCCATGAGTTCGCTGCATGTGTTATCATGACCATCCTACTAGATTCCATATATATGTGTTAGTATACTGTACTTGTATTTTTCTTTTTGACTTACTTCACTTTATGATAGGTTCTAGATCCAGCCACCTCATTAGGACTGAGTCTTCTGCATTTCTTTTAACAGCTGAGTAGTATTCCATTGTATATATGTACCAGCACTTCTGTATCCATTCATTCATCGATGGATTTCTAGGCTGCTTCCATGTTCTGGCTATTGTATAGAGAGCTGCAATGAACATTGGGGTACAGGTGCTTCTTTCAGTTTTGATTTCATCAGGATTAGAAACCTGTAAGACCAGAAACCATCAAACTCTTAGAGGAGAATATAGGCAAAACCCTCAAGGACATCAATCAAAGCAAGATCTTCTCTGACCCACCTACTAAAATAGCAGAACTCAAAAGACAAATGAACATGTGGGACCTAATGAAATTTAAAAGCTTTTGTACAGCAAAAGAAATTCCAAAAAAGCTGAACAGACAGCCCACAGAATGGGAGAAAATCATAACAAACGAAACAACAGAGAAAGAATTACTCTCCAAAATTTACAAGCAACTCAGACAACTCAGCACCAGAAAAACAAACAACCCAATCTAAAAATGGGAAAAAGATCTAAAGAGACACCTCTTCAGAAAGGACATACAGATGGCCCAAAGGCACATGAAATGATGCTCAACTTCACTTATTATTAGAGAAATGCAAATTAAAACTACAATGACATATTACCTCACACCTGTCAGAATGGCCATCATCCACAAGTCGACAGACAATAAATGCTGGAGAGGGTGCAGAGAAAAGGGAACCCTCTTGCATTGCTGGTGGGAATGTAAACGGATGCAGCCTCTATGGAAGACAGTATGGAGATTCCTTAAAAAACTAAAAATAGAAGCAACCTATGACCCAGCAATTTCACTATTAGGCTTATATCCTGATGAAATTAAAACTGAAAGAAGCACTTACCTTGTTGGGTTTTTTTTTTTTTTTTTTTTTTGCAATATAGTTTACTCATATTAATTGTACACATTTCCAAATCATTTGAACTTATATAAACTACAAAGTGATCATGATAAGTCTAGTTACCATTTATCACCATACAAAGTTATCACAATAGTATTGCCTGTGTTTCCTACACTGTTGCTTTATATCCACGTGATTTATAACTGATTGTACCTGTTAATCTCCTCACCCTATACCCTTTCAACCACCAGTGTGTGTGTGGGTCTGATTCTATTTTGATATGTTCATTTGTTTTGTTCTTTATATTCTACAAATCATAAGGTGCTTGGTATGTAACTTATTTTACTTAGTATAATACTCTCTGGGCATAGTTTATTAGCAATATTGTGATAGGTGCAGGTGAAATCACGTCATTCTTCTCCATTTATCTATCAACAGATACATTGGTAGCTTCTTTATCTTGGTTATTGTAAATATACTGCCACCTGGTAAGACAACTGTGGCTGGAGCAGGCATGAACTGGCAGAGGGAGGGCCCTATGGTGTGCTATGTTGAAGGTTCCATGGCTAGAGAGCTAGAGTTCAAGCTGGGGTGACCATGGCATCTGAGGCCATCCTGTGCTAGGACCATCTTGGTGGGATGGTTGGAGCTGAAGTGAGTGTAGTCTAGGCTGTGCCAAGTGCCTTACTCTTTGGTTTAGATCTTTTAGGAATGTTATCATCTCATCATTAGTACAGGATTAAGTAATTGTTAATTTTTAAACAGGACTATGTAAATCATTCTTTCTTCAGTATGAACAAAAGATATTATGTAAGATAGTAATATTACCAGGAAAATCTGCCAAATATACAGGCAGATGACTTACTTTAATGGATTTAATTAGATCTAGGAGTTGGTCCTCAACTTTGCACAATTTAGGATTATATAAGGTTAAAAAGTTGAGACATATTTACAAATGTAAACCTTATTCACAGTGAAAAACACCAGCATTTTCTACACAGGTTGATACACTTCAGCATGGCCAGAACTTGGACTCCCTACAGGTAGAATGCTAAAGTAAAGTCAGAACAGAGCTAGAAGGCACAGAATGCCAGTGTAGGCAATTAGATGCTAAATAAATACTTGTTCAACAAATGAGTCTATAGGCAAATATATGAACATGGGATAAAAAAGGATTTATCTCTTTTATGGAGGCAAATTGCTAACATTTTTATTAAAGTAACTCAACAAAGTTTTGAATCTAAATCTCAGATAATAGCTACATTTAATGAGCTAAATTCATTGAATCCTTCCATTTGCAAGTAAATATGCTATCATTTTATGCAGATTATTTTAATTCTCTCAAAAACTTCATTAGTTCTATTTTATTAAAGAAGAAACTGAAGCCTAAAGATACTAACATGCAGAAGGTGACATAATTACTAAAAGGATGCTTAAGACCATCTATCTCTGGAGACAGTAATCAGTGCTTCCCTATGCATTTAAATTTTAAGAATCATTATAATAGTAGTCTCCAATTTCAGATAAATTAATCAATGATAAATCAAGTTGATAAACATATCACTAGGCTCAAAGTCTGACATATAAATAATACTATTTACTGTCTGAATAGAATGAGCCTGGAATATTATTATGGTTATATTAAATTGATTTTTATTAGATCAAAGTAAAATAGGAAGAGTATAACAGTTCAAACTCCTTTAGTTAGCCATCATTTATAAATATATCATAATTATAAATATTCTCAAATTATTTCCCATGCTACAGGAAATAATAAAAAGTATGTGTTTTACATGCAGAATGCAAACTCATGTAATTCATCCATTATTCACATTTATCTTGGGACACCTGCATGGCCACACAGTCAAAAAGGTAAAGAAGAACTTCATTCAGAGATGTATTAAAATGTACAGTTCAGCAAAGTTAGGTATTGCAAAATAATACACACACTCCTTAGATCAGATCTGGGTCAGCCTTCCACTTTTGTTGCTGTCATTCTGTTGACAAGAGAGGCTTGTCATTTTGTTTTAAAAAGCAAAAGTGCTTTCAAATGAATGCTTTTGTGACAAAGTGGACTGTTAAATCGTCTTCTGAGTCTTGTAGTTTGACCATTAATCAAATTTAATTCAAATGAAAATAGCTATGTAGTTTCTACAAGTTAATTGAGACTTGGACTCCCTACAGGTAGAATGCTGCAGAACAGAGTAGAAGGCACAGAATGCCAGTGTAGGCAATTAGATGCTAAATAAATACTTGTTCAACAAATGAGTCTATAGGCAAATATATGAACATGGGATAAAAAAGGATTTATCTCTTTTATGGAGGCAAATTGCTAACATTTTTATTAAAGTAACTCAACAAAGTTTTGAATCTAAATCTCAGATAATAGCTACATTTAATGAGCTAAATTCATTGAATCCTTCCATTTGCAAGTAAATATGCTATCATTTTATGCAGATTATTTTAATTCTCTCAAAAACTTCATTAGTTCTATTTTATTAAAGAAGAAACTGAAGCCTAAAGATACTAACATGCAGAAGGTGACATAATTACTAAAAGGATGCTTAAGACCATCTATCTCTGGAGACAGTAATCAGTGCTTCCCTATGCATTTAAATTTTAAGAATCATTATAATAGTAGTCTCCAATTTCAGATAAATTAATCAATGATAAATCAAGTTGATAAACATATCACTAGGCTCAAAGTCTGACATATAAATAATACTATTTACTGTCTGAATAGAATGAGCCTGGAATATTATTATGGTTATATTAAATTGATTTTTATTAGATCAAAGTAAAATAGGAAGAGTATAACAGTTCAAACTCCTTTAGTTAGCCATCATTTATAAATATATCATAATTATAAATATTCTCAAATTATTTCCCATGCTACAGGAAATAATAAAAAGTATGTGTTTTACATGCAGAATGCAAACTCATGTAATTCATCCATTATTCACATTTATCTTGGGACACCTGCATGGCCACACAGTCAAAAAGGTAAAGAAGAACTTCATTCAGAGATGTATTAAAATGTACAGTTCAGCAAAGTTAGGTATTGCAAAATAATACACACACTCCTTAGATCAGATCTGGGTCAGCCTTCCACTTTTGTTGCTGTCATTCTGTTGACAAGAGAGGCTTGTCATTTTTGTTTTAAAAAAGCAAAAGTGCTTTCAAATGAATGCTTTTGTGACAAAGTGGACTGTTAAATCGTCTTCTGAGTCTTGTAGTTTGACCATTAATCATATAAATATAGAACAGTAACAGCGAAGATGCATGTTTCTAGATGTAACAAAAGCTAGCTTGTCAAAAAATGTCAGTTATGTATTCAGGAAAAGATATGAAGGTCACACAGCATTATTTTGGCTCCAGGGAAGGGCTAATACTGTTCACAAGAAATCCACTTTTAGATCATTTCTGTGGCAAGATCTGGCACTTTATTTGCAGTATTCCATCCCTCGCTTCCATGTTTCTTTGGAAGAGTCAGCAGGTGCTGGCCAAAGCTCTCTTAGCAAGCTATGGCTCTTCTGGCTGTCATCCTTCCTAGTGTTCCTTTTTTGTACCTATAAAATACACAAATATTCCTAATTAAGGCTAAATAAACAAGGAATCTTCAAATGGATACAATGTATGCACATGTTTTAGAAGAATTCAAAATACTGTATCTGAAAAGAAAAGAAAAAAAAGACACAAGAGCAGAAAATGGGATTCCCTTGTAGCTCAGCCAGTAAAGTATCCGCCTGCAATGCAGGAGACCCGGGTTCAATTCCTAGGTCGGGAAGATCCCCTGGAGAAGGGATAGGCTACCCACTCCAGTATTCTGGGTATTCCCTTTGTGGTTTAGATGGTAAAGAATCCGCCTGCAATGCAGGAGACTTGGGTTCAGTCCCTGAGTTGGATTGGGAAGATCCCCTGGAAGAAGGGAAAGGCTACCCACTCCAGTATTCTCACCTGGAGAATTCCGTAACTTGTCCATGAGCAACTTCACTTTCATAGTAAAACATTTTAATGATTTCCAGGGCTTACCTGGTGGTTCACTGGGTAAGGACACCACCTTGCAGTGCAAAGGGCACTGGTTCAATCCCTGGACTGTGAAGATCCCATGTGCTGCCGAGCAGCTGGACCGATGTGTCCAACTACTGAGCCAGATCTCTGGGGCACATGTGCCCAGAGCTGCTGCTCTGCAATGAGAGGCCACTGCAATGGGAGGCCCACACAGGCCAAAGAACAGAGATAAATAAATGAAAGACCAATAGAAGTGGCCAGAACAAAAAAAAGAAAAAAAAATGATTTCCACAAAGGTTTGTATATTTTGTCATTTTTTTTTTTCTGATTACTGTGGCGTTTGTTTAGGAAAACTATTTAACTAGCTCAAAGAAACTAGTTCCTTTACATTTACTTTGAAAAAAAAAAAAAAACTTAAAAGCTTAGTAAGAGTTTATTAATCTGACCAGTTTTATTATACTTGTTTATTCCTTTATATTCTGGACTGTGGAGAGTTTGAACAATTATAAAGTTAAGGACTGTGCCCCTCAATGCCTTTCTGTCCTCCTTGTTTCTATTTCCTTCATTGAAGGATCTAAATAAAAAAATTTTTCTAGAGTTTGAATTATTAATGTTCTCTGTCTACATATTACCTGAAGACAGTATCTAAAGTGATAACCATGTACCTTTTTAAAATTTTTGTTGACATATAATTGCTTTTCAATGTAAAATACAAAACTGCTGCATAATGAAGTGAATCAACTCTAAGTATACAAATATCCCCTCCCTCTTGGACTTCCCTTTTGCCACCCTCAACCCCACCTATCTGGGTCATCATAGACCACAGAGCTGAGTTCTCTGTCCTTTATAGCAGTTTCCCCCAGCTGTTTTACACGTGGTAGTGTATATATGTCAGTTATACTCTCTCTTTCCCTCGCTATGTGCACATGTCCATTCTTGACATCTGAATCTTTACTCCTGCCCTGGAACTACATGAATCTCTACCCATTAACTAGATTCCACATACATGTGCTAGTATTTAGTTACTTGTTTTTCTATTTCTGACTTAACCCTATATGACAGACTCTAGTTCCATTCACATCACTACCAATGACTCAATTTTATTCCTTTTTATGGCTGAGTCATATTCCATTGTATATGAGTACCATTTTCTTTATCTATTCATTGACTGACATTTATGCTGTTTCTATGTCCTGGTTATTGTAAATAATGCTACAATGAACATTGGGGTAGGTGTGTCATTTTGAGTTATGGTTTTTTCAGGGTATATGGCAAGTAGTGGAATTGCTGGATCATATGATAGGACTATTTTTGCTTTTAAAAGTAACTTCCATACTGTTCTCCATAGTGGCTGTACCCATTCACATCCCTATCAACAGTGTAAGAGGATTGTAGATTTTTTTGATGATGGCCCTTCTGACCATTGTGAGGTGATACCTCATTATAGATTTGATTTGCATTTCTCTAATAATTAGTGATATTGAACATCTTTTCACATGCCTCTTGATTATGTATTCTTTGGAGAAATATCTATTCTTTAGAATTATTGTTCACATAAGCAAGATGAAATAAATATAACTTCATTGTAGACTTAAACAGATGGAGAGATATTCCATGTTCCTGGCTTGAAAGAACTGTGCCCCTCAATGCCTTTCTGTCCTCCTTGTTTCTATTTCCTTCATTGAAGGATCTAAATAAAAAAATTTTTCTAGAGTTTGAATTATTAATGTTCTCTGTCTACATATTACCTGAAGACAGTATCTAAAGTGATAACCATGTACCTTTTTAAAATTTTTGTTGACATATAATTGCTTTTCAATGTAAAATACAAAACTGCTGCATAATGAAGTGAATCAACTCTAAGTATACAAATATCCCCTCCCTCTTGGACTTCCCTTTTGCCACCCTCAACCCCACCTATCTGGGTCATCATAGACCACAGAGCTGAGTTCTCTGTCCTTTATAGCAGTTTCCCCCAGCTGTTTTACACGTGGTAGTGTATATATGTCAGTTATACTCTCTCTTTCCCTCGCTATGTGCACATGTCCATTCTTGACATCTGAATCTTTACTCCTGCCCTGGAACTACATGAATCTCTACCCATTAACTAGATTCCACATACATGTGCTAGTATTTAGTTACTTGTTTTTCTATTTCTGACTTAACCCTATATGACAGACTCTAGTTCCATTCACATCACTACCAATGACTCAATTTTATTCCTTTTTATGGCTGAGTCATATTCCATTGTATATGAGTACCATTTTCTTTATCTATTCATTGACTGACATTTATGCTGTTTCTATGTCCTGGTTATTGTAAATAATGCTACAATGAACATTGGGGTAGGTGTGTCATTTTGAGTTATGGTTTTTTCAGGGTATATGGCAAGTAGTGGAATTGCTGGATCATATGATAGGACTATTTTTGCTTTTAAAAGTAACTTCCATACTGTTCTCCATAGTGGCTGTACCCATTCACATCCCTATCAACAGTGTAAGAGGATTGTAGATTTTTTTGATGATGGCCCTTCTGACCATTGTGAGGTGATACCTCATTATAGATTTGATTTGCATTTCTCTAATAATTAGTGATATTGAACATCTTTTCACATGCCTCTTGATTATGTATTCTTTGGAGAAATATCTATTCTTTAGAATTATTGTTCACATAAGCAAGATGAAATAAATATAACTTCATTGTAGACTTAAACAGATGGAGAGATATTCCATGTTCCTGGCTTGAAAGAATCAGTATTGTGAAAATGACCATACTGTCAAATATCATCTATAGATTCAATGCAATCCCTATCAAACTACTAATGACATTCTTCACAGAACTAGACCAAAGAATAACACAGTTCATATGGAAATGCAAAAGACCCTGAATAACCAAAACAATACTGAGAAAGAAGAATGGAGCTGGAGGGATCAGCCTCCCTAACTTCAGACTATACTACAAAGCAACAGTCATCAAGACAGTATGGTACTGGCACAAAAACAGAAATACAGACCAATGGAACAAGATCGAGAACCCAGATATAAACCCACGCACCTATGGGTACATTATTTTTGATAAAGGGGGCAAAAATATACAATGGGACAAAGACAGCCTCTTCAACAAATGGTGCTGGGAAAATTGGACAGCTACATGCAAAAAAATGAAGTTGGAATATTCCCTGACACCATACACAAAGATCAACTCAAAATGGATTAAAGGCCTAAATGTAACACCAGAAACCATCAAACTCTTAGATGAGAACATAGGCAAAACACTCAAGGACATAAATCAAAGCAAGATCTTCTCTGACCCACCTACTAGAATAGGAGAACTAAAACCAAAAATGAACATGTGGGACCTAATGAAATTTAAAAGCTTTTGTACAGCAAAAGAAACTATAAGAAAAGCTGAATAAACAGCTCACAGAGTGGGAGAACATCATAGCAAATGAAACAACAGACAAAGAATTTATCTGCAAAATCTGCAGGCAACTCAGACAACTCAACACTGGAAGTGTGAACAACCCAATCAAAAAATGGGAAAGGGACCTTAAGAGACATCTCTCCAAAGAGGACATACAGATGGCTAAAAAACACATGAAATGATGCTAAACCTCATTTCTTATTAGAGAAATGCAAGTCGAAACTACAATAAGATATTACCTCATCCCTGTCAGAATGGTCATCAGACAATAAATGCTGGAGCGGGTGTGGAGGAAAAGGCACACTCTTGCATTGCTGGTGGGAATGTCAATTGATACAGCCTCTATGGAAGGCAGTATGGAGATTCCTTAAAAAACTAAAAATAGAAGCACCATACACCCTGCAATCCCACTATTAGGCTTATATCCTGATGAAATCAAAAGTGAAAGAGGCACCTGTACCGCAATGTTCCTTGCAGTTCTCTATACAATAGCTAGAACATGAAAGCAACCTAGATGTTCATTGACGAATAAAAATGCTCTGGTACATATATACAATGAAGTACTACTCAGCTGTAAAAAGAAATGCAGAAGAATCAGTCCTAATGAAATGGATGGAGCTAGAACCTATTATAAAAGAATGAAGTCAAAAAGAGAAAGACAAGTATAGTATACTGACACACATATATATGGAATCTAGTAAGAGGATAACGATAACACATGCAGTGAAGTGGTGGAAAAACAAACATAGAAAACAGACTTATGGACATTGTGGGGAATGAACAGGGGGTGGGAAGCGTAGAGGGAGTAGCATGAAAAACTGTATTATCATATGTGAAAAAGATAACTATTGTCATTGTGCTGTAGGAATAGGGAATCCTGCAGGGATGCTGTGAGATGACCTGGAGGGATGGGATTGGGGATACTTGGGGGGCGTGGAAGAGGGATGGGAGCTGGGCATATACCTATGACTAATCTGGGATTATACATATCTCTAAACAACAAAACACTGTGAAAGTAAATAAATATATAACTTCATTGCAGCTTGAATTGAGACCTTGATACATGTGTTCTCTTATAGAGTCCACCAAACCTTAACACTGTGGATATTAACCAAGCATACATTTTCTTATATTAGTGTAGGCAGTAAATATATCAATGCCATATATGAGAAACATCAAACTCTTGAAACATTTTTCTTATTGCTACTGACTTCTATAGTCCTTACCTTCATTCCCTTGGGAAAAAATTACTAAATCAAAGTCTTTTCTTGATTCTTTCTCCTTGATTACTGTTTATTTTCTAAAAAATTTTTCTATAAGATATTACCTCATCCCTGTCAGAATGGTCATCAGACAATAAATGCTGGAGCGGGTGTGGAGGAAAAGGCACACTCTTGCATTGCTGGTGGGAATGTCAATTGATACAGCCTCTATGGAAGGCAGTATGGAGATTCCTTAAAAAACTAAAAATAGAAGCACCATACACCCTGCAATCCCACTATTAGGCTTATATCCTGATGAAATCAAAAGTGAAAGAGGCACCTGTACCGCAATGTTCCTTGCAGTTCTCTATACAATAGCTAGAACATGAAAGCAACCTAGATGTTCATTGACGAATAAAAATGCTCTGGTACATATATACAATGAAGTACTACTCAGCTGTAAAAAGAAATGCAGAAGAATCAGTCCTAATGAAATGGATGGAGCTAGAACCTATTATAAAAGAATGAAGTCAAAAAGAGAAAGACAAGTATAGTATACTGACACACATATATATGGAATCTAGTAAGAGGATAACGATAACACATGCAGTGAAGTGGTGGAAAAACAAACATAGAAAACAGACTTATGGACATTGTGGGGAATGAACAGGGGGTGGGAAGCGTAGAGGGAGTAGCATGAAAAACTGTATTATCATATGTGAAAAAGATAACTATTGTCATTGTGCTGTAGGAATAGGGAATCCTGCAGGGATGCTGTGAGATGACCTGGAGGGATGGGATTGGGGATACTTGGGGGGCGTGGAAGAGGGATGGGAGCTGGGCATATACCTATGACTAATCTGGGATTATACATATCTCTAAACAACAAAACACTGTGAAAGTAAATAAATATATAACTTCATTGCAGCTTGAATTGAGACCTTGATACATGTGTTCTCTTATAGAGTCCACCAAACCTTAACACTGTGGATATTAACCAAGCATACATTTTCTTATATTAGTGTAGGCAGTAAATATATCAATGCCATATATGAGAAACATCAAACTCTTGAAACATTTTTCTTATTGCTACTGACTTCTATAGTCCTTACCTTCATTCCCTTGGGAAAAAATTACTAAATCAAAGTCTTTTCTTGATTCTTTCTCCCTTGATTACTGTTTATTTTCTCAAGAATAATTTTTTCTATAATCCCATTGTATGCTTTCTGATAGATGTCAGTAGATCGCTTATGGTGAACCATGTCAGATTCGTGATCTCCGAAGGAGAAAATTTCACTTCAGAATCAAGATAGCTATGCAGCAAAAGTTTTATTTAAAAAGAGGTAGAGAAAGCTTCCAGCAAAAGGCACTGGATGGGGGTAGGAGAGTACCCAAAGCAGCTAGTTTAGGTGACACATTCTGTACTTTTTCAGTTGGTTATTAACGGTAGATCAAAAGAGTAAAGTTGGTGGTAAAGTTTTACTAGGTCCACTCTCAAAGCATTAACATAAGATTAGCCATAGGATGGTCTCCAGACATCATTAGCCATAAAACTGAGACATTCCATGCACAATAATTTTAACATTTAGGTTGGAAAATGTTCATTCCCCCTCCTGTTTGGAAACTGCTGGCCTCCTTACCAAGTTTGCCTATTCACCCTTTCACTTTCCTCCAAAGAAAAAAGCTTTGTTTAAGAGGAAAACAAAAGAAGCAGCTGAAATGCATACTATGAAATAATAGTGTGTAGGGACAGTCAGATATACTAGAACATCTCCGATCATTGATAAATCTTGGTATCTCTTCAAAAAAGTAGAGTCATAAATGAATACCACTTCCCTAGTCTTTCTTATCTAGACCATTTTATAAGGAAATCTCTCTATTACCATGTAATGAATGTGATTTTTTTTTTGTAAAAAATTTTTGACAGTTCTTAAATACCTCTCTCTACCCAAGTATCTCTGTTAAAGTCAATTGGATTTCAAAGCAAATATTTTGACCATTATTATTTCAAGAGCAATTTAAAATACTATGACACTCAAGCAGTTAATAATTAAATTACATATTTGTTTTCAATTATATCAAAAATTATGAGATGAATAAACATGATATACAGTTAACCTAAATTAATTTATCATTGAGTTTTAATATACCTTTCTACTTTAAGCTGGAAAATATTACCAAATTCTTTCATTTCACTTAACTGTCAGGATAATGCATATTCTTTTGCTCTTTCAGAAGGAAAAAAAAAAATTCAATTTGCTTAAGCTTTCACATCTAACTTGCACCAAAAATTTTAAAATAAAGAATAAACTTATTTAGATAAAATTGTGCTTTCCTTGTTGGTTTCTCTACTGGGCTGAAATAGAATGAAACAGTTAAAGTAACACAATTTCTATTGATTATTTTGTGAGACAGAATTTTCAAATATTTCAACAAGCTGGCCAGAGTTGCCAGTTTATGCATTATATACATTCAAACTGTTTGGAGAATGGCATAAATAGAGCCATGTGCAGTGTTTTGTGGGTTTGTTTTTGGTTTTTTTGTCTAAGTATAAAGCAAAATAATCTGGATATAAAAATTAATTCAGGTTTTTATTTGTATCAGTTTTCTCTAATGTATGAGCCCAGTCCAGGACATATACACAAGGGATAGGAGTCTTGATGTTCTTAGTGCCTCCCCTGCTGTTGTTTTATTTATCTTTAATATTTCCTTCCTCTTTTCTGATTTGTTTAGAAATCTCATTTTCTAGCTTATCAAGGTGCATCTTTCATTACTGATAGCAAAACTTTTTACATTTTAATATAACGATCACATACAGCACTGCTTTAGGTGTTTACTGCAAATTTTATTTTATTGAATTTACATTATCATTTCATTCAATAATTGCTAATTGTCAAATCCAGGACACCTGGGCTTGATCCCTGGGTCAGAAAGATGCCCTGGAGAAGGGAATGGCTACCCACTCCAGTATTCTTGCCTAGACAATTTCATGGACAGAGAGGCTTGGTTAGCTGCTGTCCATGGGGTCACAAATAGTCAGACACAATAACTAACACAAACACACACGCATACATTGTAATCATCCATTTTCAGTGTGTTCTTAAGTTTCTAAATATGGGAACATTTATGTTTTTGTTGTTAATTTCCCATTTAACTTTAATCTTATCCAGGAATACATGTGTGTGTGTTTGCTTTTTAATTTCATTGAAGCTTGTTTTTATAATCAGTAATATGTTCTCTAGGCTTCCCCGATGGCGGAGAGATAAATAGTATGCCTATGCAGGAGACATGGGTTTCATCCCTGAATCGGGAAGATCTCCTGGAGAAGGAAATGGCAACCCACTCCAGTATTCTTGTCTGAGAAATCCCATGGACAGAGGAACCTGGTGGGCTATACTCCATATGGTCACAGAGATTTGGACATGACTTAGCAACTAAACAACGACATGTTCTATGTGTATTTTAAACCAATAAGGCTTCCGAAGTTCTGCGTGGAGAGTTTTATAAACTTAATTTAGAACAGTTTAATTAATTGTGTGGCTTATATCTTGCATATTGAGTCAGGGGTGCTGAAATCACCCTAATTTCAGTAACTGTACATTTTTCCACATTTCTATTTATGATAGTTTTGCTTTCACAGTTTTAACCTCTTGTCATGTGCCTGCATATTTAGGATTAAAAATATTTCTTGTTATATCACATGAAATATATCTTGTTTTAGCATACAAAATATGTCATTCTGAGGTCATGTTTTTCTCCCTGAAGTGTCTTATTATTTACTTTTGCCTTAGCCTAACATAAAATTTTACTGATGTGCCAAGGTATTTATATGTGGTGCTAAACACACCTGCTTGTTTATACTATGTCCACTTTAACCTTCAAAAAATATGTCCATATCAACTAAGTTGTTAAAACTTATTATTCTCTTAATATCCTTTTAATATCTATAAAATCTATGGCGGTAACCTTTCTCACCATTCATTGTTGATATTGTCAACTTGTAGAATCTCTTTTTTTAAATTAAACTAATAGGGCTTTATCAGTTATGCCTATCTTTTCAAGGAATCAAACATCATATTTGATAATATCTCTATAACTTTCTATAAATTAGATATTTCTGCAAAAATAAGTAATCATCTAACTTAATTCAATATTATAATTATAATAATTTATATTAGATATTGGCATATTAAATACAATTTGTGAATTATCAAATATTAAGTATGCAAATACAAACACAGAAAAGTAATTTTTTAAAAATATTTGAAAATTCACTTTACCTTGAATCGAACTTCTTACTCTTATTGTCAGTTAAGTTCTGATTTGGTGTAACTATTTTGTCATGAGCACTAATTAAAGTAATGCTTTCAGAGTGATAGAAAACTTCTTGACACATACAGCTTTTAATAAACTTCAGATTTATCTTACCTTTCTCTTAATCCTTTTATTCTTAACTGTTCAATGTTTATGGACATGTAAGCTTAGGTTCAGTAAACATTTCTTCATTAATAATGGTTCCTTTTGATTTGTTGAACATATTTAAACTGTGCAGTTTGAAATGTTGACATACCCATAAAAGCATCAACACAATCAAAATAACAAACATACTTAGCACCCCAACAGCGCCCTCTTGCCTCCCTATTTCCAGATTTGCCCTCTCCAAGTAAACACTAATGTCTTTTCATGCAGTATAGACTAGATTGTATTTTCTGTAGTGTTATATAAATGCATCCGTGTAGCATATACTCATTGTTACTTGGCTTTGTTCACTCAGTGTAATTATTTTGATAATCATTCACATTGTGGATATGAAACAATACTTTGTTGCTCTTTATTGCTGAATAGTAGCAATTGGTAGGTATTTCAGCTCATATCAGTAACAACTTAGACAATGTCCTAATATGTGGTGCTAAACACACCTGCTTGTTTATACTATGTCCACTTTAACCTTCAAAAAATATGTCCATATCAACTAAGTTGTTAAAACTTATTATTCTCTTAATATCCTTTTAATATCTATAAAATCTATGGCGGTAACCTTTCTCACCATTCATTGTTGATATTGTCAACTTGTAGAATCTCTTTTTTTAAATTAAACTAATAGGGCTTTATCAGTTATGCCTATCTTTTCAAGGAATCAAACATCATATTTGATAATATCTCTATAACTTTCTATAAATTAGATATTTCTGCAAAAATAAGTAATCATCTAACTTAATTCAATATTATAATTATAATAATTTATATTAGATATTGGCATATTAAATACAATTTGTGAATTATCAAATATTAAGTATGCAAATACAAACACAGAAAAGTAATTTTTTAAAAATATTTGAAAATTCACTTTACCTTGAATCGAACTTCTTACTCTTATTGTCAGTTAAGTTCTGATTTGGTGTAACTATTTTGTCATGAGCACTAATTAAAGTAATGCTTTCAGAGTGATAGAAAACTTCTTGACACATACAGCTTTTAATAAACTTCAGATTTATCTTACCTTTCTCTTAATCCTTTTATTCTTAACTGTTCAATGTTTATGGACATGTAAGCTTAGGTTCAGTAAACATTTCTTCATTAATAATGGTTCCTTTTGATTTGTTGAACATATTTAAACTGTGCAGTTTGAAATGTTGACATACCCATAAAAGCATCAACACAATCAAAATAACAAACATACTTAGCACCCCAACAGCGCCCTCTTGCCCTCCCTATTTCCAGATTTGCCCTCTCCAAGTAAACACTAATGTCTTTTCATGCAGTATAGACTAGATTGTATTTTCTGTAGTGTTATATAAATGCATCCGTGTAGCATATACTCATTGTTACTTGGCTTTGTTCACTCAGTGTAATTATTTTGATAATCATTCACATTGTGGATATGAAACAATACTTTGTTGCTCTTTATTGCTGAATAGTAGCAATTGGTAGGTATTTCAGCTCATATCAGTAACAACTTAGACAATGTTCTAAGAAAGTGTTTTTTTCAATGTGATGTGCTTTGTTAAAAGACATTTCTATAATTTAGCCAAATTAATGTACTTTTAAAGTAAGGAAATCTTAAATTCCATTTAATAGCATAATTGGAACATCTGTTCTTTCTTCATTTATGGCAAACACTGTGTATTTAAAGCAATGCACAATATAGATAAATATTTTTGAGAACATGGTTCAATGGAAAGTCCAAATGATAATGAATAACAAATATCTGTTATAAATGAAATAAGCTAATAAATGACCAAAATAAGATAACATAGTTTTATTTTTTGAGGAGCATGTACAGGAATTTCTACTTTTCAAATAATTTGATTAAGGTATCTTTTCATTTTCCATTTAAACATTAAATAAATTTTTGATAAACTTTCTTGCCAAAAGATCAATATTATTTAGAAGGTTCCAAGCAGTTTCATATAGTGGTTTATTTGTCACTTAATTTGTCACTTATAAAGTCAGAAAAAAGTGACACTATTTGAATTGATAATCATTGAGGGGAAACAAAACCATTTAAAAAAAATGTTCCATTTAGAAATGATTTTACGCCTGCTAGGCATGTAAATCGTGCTGCCATCTGGCTTTAAATACTATTATGTCTCTCCAATGGCTCCATGAAAAAAACACACTTCAAACCACTCAAATTAATTATAAAGCCAGTAGTCAAAAGCTTCTCTTCTTCCATACCATTGGTACAACCCGAAACAACTTAAAATATGGCAGTGCCAATTTGAGGTATGTAACAAAAAAATTAATTGCATCAACACAATCAAAATAACAAACATACTTAGCACCCCAACAGCGCCCTCTTGCCTCCCTATTTCCAGATTTGCCCTCTCCAAGTAAACACTAATGTCTTTTCATGCAGTATAGACTAGATTGTATTTTCTGTAGTGTTATATAAATGCATCCGTGTAGCATATACTCATTGTTACTTGGCTTTGTTCACTCAGTGTAATTATTTTGATAATCATTCACATTGTGGATATGAAACAATACTTTGTTGCTCTTTATTGCTGAATAGTAGCAATTGGTAGGTATTTCAGCTCATATCAGTAACAACTTAGACAATGTTCTAAGAAAGTGTTTTTTTCAATGTGATGTGCTTTGTTAAAAGACATTTCTATAATTTAGCCAAATTAATGTACTTTTAAAGTAAGGAAATCTTAAATTCCATTTAATAGCATAATTGGAACATCTGTTCTTTCTTCATTTATGGCAAACACTGTGTATTTAAAGCAATGCACAATATAGATAAATATTTTTGAGAACATGGTTCAATGGAAAGTCCAAATGATAATGAATAACAAATATCTGTTATAAATGAAATAAGCTAATAAATGACCAAAATAAGATAACATAGTTTTATTTTTTGAGGAGCATGTACAGGAATTTCTACTTTTCAAATAATTTGATTAAGGTATCTTTTCATTTTCCATTTAAACATTAAATAAATTTTTGATAAACTTTCTTGCCAAAAGATCAATATTATTTAGAAGGTTCCAAGCAGTTTCATATAGTGGTTTATTTGTCACTTAATTTGTCACTTATAAAGTCAGAAAAAAGTGACACTATTTGAATTGATAATCATTGAGGGGAAACAAAACCATTTAAAAAAAATGTTCCATTTAGAAATGATTTTACGCCTGCTAGGCATGTAAATCGTGCTGCCATCTGGCTTTAAATACTATTATGTCTCTCCAATGGCTCCATGAAAAAAACACACTTCAAACCACTCAAATTAATTATAAAGCCAGTAGTCAAAAGCTTCTCTTCTTCCATACCATTGGTACAACCCGAAACAACTTAAAATATGGCAGTGCCAATTTGGAGGTATGTAACAATTAATGTAGAAGATGTTTAAAAAGGAAATTAAGGGGTTTCCCCTGGTTGTCCAGTGGGTAAGGACACCGCCTTGCAGTGCGAGGGGCGCCAGTTCGATCCCTGGCCTGGGAAGATCCCACGTGCCGCGGAGCGGCTGGACCGATGTGTCCAATCGCTAAACTGGAGCTCTGGAGAGCATGCGCCCAGAGCTGGAGCTCTTCGACGACAGAGGCCACTGTGATGGGAGGCCCACAGGAGCCAAAGGGCAAAGACGAATGAAAATGGAGAAATGAAACACCAATAGAAAGGGCCTGCCCACTCCCCTCCCTCCCCAACCCGACCCCCGCCCAAAATAAATAAAAAAAAAAAAAAAGGAAATTAAGAACATCTTGCAATGGAATATTCAGATTTAGAGAGATTCATATATTTATCAAAGTTAAACTGAGCTATACGAGCTAAACGTAGTGATAAATGTTTCACATCTGTCATGCATGCTTAATATTCTTGGAAATAAGATACTCAAATATTTGAACCAGCTCATGATGCATAAATTGCTTAGTAGGTTATTAGATTTGTGTTTTATTGGATTGCCCACTAATATTCATTCATTCACTCAAAAATACATTAAATACCCATTATGAAGAAACACCAAGTTAGGTATTGATTTACATTTGTAAACAAAACAAATATAATCTCTGTCTTGATGAGTTTCTTGTGGTGATTTAGGAAATAAGTACTTAGCCATTTTAGAAGACAATCTTAAAAGTGAGACCTGTGATAAAGTGTGGAAATAACAGGGAGATTCAATTTTTTTTCACTTAATTTGTCACTTATAAAGTCAGAAAAAAGTGACACTATTTGAATTGATAATCATTGAGGGGAAACAAAACCATTTAAAAAAAATGTTCCATTTAGAAATGATTTTACGCCTGCTAGGCATGTAAATCGTGCTGCCATCTGGCTTTAAATACTATTATGTCTCTCCAATGGCTCCATGAAAAAAACACACTTCAAACCACTCAAATTAATTATAAAGCCAGTAGTCAAAAGCTTCTCTTCTTCCATACCATTGGTACAACCCGAAACAACTTAAAATATGGCAGTGCCAATTTGGAGGTATGTAACAATTAATGTAGAAGATGTTTAAAAAGGAAATTAAGGGGTTTCCCCTGGTTGTCCAGTGGGTAAGGACACCGCCTTGCAGTGCGAGGGGCGCCAGTTCGATCCCTGGCCTGGGAAGATCCCACGTGCCGCGGAGCGGCTGGACCGATGTGTCCAATCGCTAAACTGGAGCTCTGGAGAGCATGCGCCCAGAGCTGGAGCTCTTCGACGACAGAGGCCACTGTGATGGGAGGCCCACAGGAGCCAAAGGGCAAAGACGAATGAAAATGGAGAAATGAAACACCAATAGAAAGGGCCTGCCCACTCCCCTCCCTCCCCAACCCGACCCCCGCCCAAAATAAATAAAAAAAAAAAAAAAGGAAATTAAGAACATCTTGCAATGGAATATTCAGATTTAGAGAGATTCATATATTTATCAAAGTTAAACTGAGCTATACGAGCTAAACGTAGTGATAAATGTTTCACATCTGTCATGCATGCTTAATATTCTTGGAAATAAGATACTCAAATATTTGAACCAGCTCATGATGCATAAATTGCTTAGTAGGTTATTAGATTTGTGTTTTATTGGATTGCCCACTAATATTCATTCATTCACTCAAAAATACATTAAATACCCATTATGAAGAAACACCAAGTTAGGTATTGATTTACATTTGTAAACAAAACAAATATAATCTCTGTCTTGATGAGTTTCTTGTGGTGATTTAGGAAATAAGTACTTAGCCATTTTCAGAAGACATGTTATCTTAAAAAGTGAGACCTGTGATAAAGTGTGGAAATAACAGGGGAGATTATACTGGGAGGTTGAGAGCCTGGCTGAGGAGTTCAATTTTAGCTGAGCTTTGAAAGAAAACAGTGAAGACAGAGAAGAGTGGGTGGAAATTTACAAGGTATAGAACAGCTTTCATGAATGAAATACAAACATAAAACAAAGCATAGGAAGGGCTGCTCTTTTTAAGACAAGATTTTCAAAAACAATTTTCTTCCTTAGTTCTAACAGTCTTTTTCCAATATCGCATTACAGCTGTATTAATTTACTAAATATTAAATATGTATTAAGGTACTTCTTTAGAAGTAAAATTAACAGAGTATTTAAACATGCAATTAAATTGGATCATTTTAAAGTTTAAAATATAAAACAGCACATTTTACCCCAAGTTAACTTACTTGGGGGGAGAGGGGGCAAGAATCTAAAAACTAGAAAGATTCAATCTGTGAAATAAAGGTGAGTAAACTATAGAAAAAGGATACAATAATATTCAAGTCTATGTATCTGAATATCATTTGACTTTTCCAGTGAAGATCTTTTGGATTCCAAGGTATGAAAATATGTTAGGGTCAGATTCATACCCCAGTACTCAACAGAACCAGAATTAAATAGAACAACCACTACCAAAATAGATTTTCCCCTTCTTCTAGCTAGTTCTGGTAAATGACACCTCTGTAAAGTTTCAAACCCTCAACTTTGCAATAGCTGCTTCTCCTTTATTGTTTACAAAATTTGCGTGACTTTATTTCTGCATTACTGCAAAATCATTGATTAGTTTTCATTAACAAGGCTGCTAATGCAGTTAAAACCTTCTGTATCTCTTGCCTCATTGCTTTGGGTTCCTCACTGGTCTCACAACACTCACTTCAGATCCTTCAAATAAACCATTCATACTAGCTCAAAATAAGGTTGGTAAATTATACTCACTGTCAAGCTATAAACATTAGACATTAGACCCTGATTAGACATTATTCCCTGAATGCATCTTCTACTTTGCTGTTGTCTTGTCCAATATTTCTGTATTCTCAACTCATCTATCAGGAGCTAATATTACATGTACTTTACATATACATTCTTCATCTTGAAGTCTATATTTTTCTTTTAAATTTACAATTTTTAAATAGATTTTTTACACCTAAGAAATTTATGGCATATCATATAAATTATACTTAGTAGCATGCAATGTTTCCTCCTAGTAAGTTGCAAGTTGTTTGAGAAAATTAACTGGAATATTATTTTGCATGAAGGACAAATCAAAGATTTTTTTTGCAGAGTTTCATTTCAGAAATTAAGTAAATATCCAAAGAATTTAACATAAACCATGGGATATAATATCAACTTGAAGTAATATATGTTCTTGGTCAATTGCTCAAGTGACCCTTAAACAAGAATGGGCTTATTTAATTAATTCTTCTTTAATTTATTCTACATTTATTTATAGATCTCCCATTGTGTGTATCAGATACTGATGATCCCGGATTCTGCAATGAGCAAGAAAGCAAAGCTCTAACACTAAGGGAACTTATGAAATTGCAGCAGAGTATCTTGCAAGTGATAAGCCCCCCTTTTTTTTCTCCCATGTGTCTGTACCTAATCATAGAAAAAGGATACAATAATATTCAAGTCTATGTATCTGAATATCATTTGACTTTTCCAGTGAAGATCTTTTGATTCCAAGGTATGAAAATATGTTAGGGTCAGATTCATACCCCAGTACTCAACAGAACCAGAATTAAATAGAACAACCACTACCAAAATAGATTTTCCCCTTCTTCTAGCTAGTTCTGGTAAATGACACCTCTGTAAAGTTTCAAACCCTCAACTTTGCAATAGCTGCTTCTCCTTTATTGTTTACAAAATTTGCGTGACTTTATTTCTGCATTACTGCAAAATCATTGATTAGTTTTCATTAACAAGGCTGCTAATGCAGTTAAAACCTTCTGTATCTCTTGCCTCATTGCTTTGGGTTCCTCACTGGTCTCACAACACTCACTTCAGATCCTTCAAATAAACCATTCATACTAGCTCAAAATAAGGTTGGTAAATTATACTCACTGTCAAGCTATAAACATTAGACATTAGACCCTGATTAGACATTATTCCCTGAATGCATCTTCTACTTTGCTGTTGTCTTGTCCAATATTTCTGTATTCTCAACTCATCTATCAGGAGCTAATATTACATGTACTTTACATATACATTCTTCATCTTGAAGTCTATATTTTTCTTTTAAATTTACAATTTTTAAATAGATTTTTTACACCTAAGAAATTTATGGCATATCATATAAATTATACTTAGTAGCATGCAATGTTTCCTCCTAGTAAGTTGCAAGTTGTTTGAGAAAATTAACTGGAATATTATTTTGCATGAAGGACAAATCAAAGATTTTTTTTGCAGAGTTTCATTTCAGAAATTAAGTAAATATCCAAAGAATTTAACATAAACCATGGGATATAATATCAACTTGAAGTAATATATGTTCTTGGTCAATTGCTCAAGTGACCCTTAAACAAGAATGGGCTTATTTAATTAATTCTTCTTTAATTTATTCTACATTTATTTATAGATCTCCCATTGTGTGTATCAGATACTGATGATCCCGGATTCTGCAATGAGCAAGAAAGCAAAGCTCTAACACTAAGGGAACTTATGAAATTGCAGCAGAGTATCTTGCAAGTGATAAGTCTTCCACAGTGTCTTCCTGGTTGGTCTTTTCATCAACCCAAATAGGGATGTATGTCAAGGACTTCATGTATCACAATGTTACCGTCCTTCAAGTATAAATACTTCTAAAATCTTGACTCAAAGTTTAATAAAACTTAAGAAATATGGGCCACTCATGTTCTATATTTTATTACGCTTAGTCTTTTCATTATTTTCCAACTATACAAATATATATATACACATACCATATATTTATTCAGTAAAGTTAGGATATTTTATAGCAATTTATTAAATGTTACATTTTGATTTTCGATCTAATATCCATCATACATATTAATATATATTAATCAATTACCAATATCTTATAATATTCACAATTGAGAAATGAGTATTCTCTAAAATAATTCCAATTAAATCATCCATCTTGTAATTTACATCATAATTTCTAGTAAAACACTTTGAACAAGACATTTTTGGAGTATGTTGCTAATTATTTTAGTTAATTAAATTGTACTATTAGAGAAACTCAGGAATTTAATAATCATGCTAAGATTAAATTATTTTTATCTCATTAATGGCCCTTCAATATGTAGAAATATTTTCATTATTTTAGTTAAATGGTAATTCTGTATGGGATGCTATTTAGAATAGCCAAATAAAAATAAACAACAATTTGATGGCAAGATAAAGTTATAACTTAGAACTATAAAGGCCAGCACAAAGGCAAAAATATCTGAAATTATTTTGAATTATATAGTTTGTAACCATTTAAATTTTGAATATTTGCATGTGAAAGGTTATTTTCAGTGTAGTCTAATTTCTTTAAGTTTTTTACTGAAGTATAGGTGATTCATAATATTGTGATAATTTCTGCTGTACAAAGATATTCAGTTATATATACATATATAGTATACACATTTTTAAATATTGCTTTCCATTATGATTGTCACAGAATATTGGAAATTGTTCCCTTTGTTATATGCAAGGACTTGTTGATTATTTGTTCTATATATAATATTTTGCATCTGCTAATCCTAAACTCTCAATCCACCCCTCCCTCAACTCCTTCCCTGTTTGGCAACTCAAATCTGTTCTGTATGTCCGTGAGTCTGTTTCTGTTTCATAGATTTGTCATATTTTAGATTCCACATGTACGTGATATATGGTATTTGTCTTTCTAAATTACTTGGTATGATGCTTTTTAGTTTTATCCATGTTGCCACAAATGCCATTATTTTGTCCTTTTTTATAACTGAGTAGTATTTCACTGAATACAGGTTCCACATCGTCTTGATCCAATCATTTGTCAATGGATGTCTAAGTTGTTTCTATGCCTTGGTTATTGTGAATAATTCTATTATGCATATAAAGGTGCATGTATCTTTTTGAATTACAGTTGTTTTCTGGATATAGGCTGGGTAGGATTGTTGTATCATATGGTAATTCTATTTTTAGTTTTCACAGTGACTGCTCCAACTCACATTGCCACCAGTAGTGTAGGAAGTTTCCCCTTCTCCATACTCTCTCAAGCATTTGCTATTTGTAGACATTCTAATGATGGTCATTCTGATCTATAGTTTTTATTTGCCACTGTAAGTGTAGTTTAAATCTCAAATTTTTATTTTTCCATTTTCATATTTACAAATGAATTAAGTCCTAGGACAACCCAGCAATAGTTGCATTGTTGTTTAGTTATATAATTTCATTACCAGCTTTATTATATTTACCTATTTTAAAATAAACATTAAAGGAGCTTTTCAATAAATCTAGTGCTAGTCCAAATTAGCCTTACATGTAAGAGACACCTTTTAGGCACCACTTATTTAGTCATTAACATTATAAAAAGAAAAAATGCTGTTGCTTAAAATGATAGACCTAAGTCTTAAAATAGGGAAGGGAGAAGCTGCAGAGATAAATTTCCTAATTCTTTCAGATAGATATATTTTTCAAAAACAAATTGATGATTATCTCTCTCTTTGACATCACAGCATCCTTGATTTTGTCATCTCTTCTTTTGAGTAGAACCCCACATGTCACCAAAGAATATGCATCAATGGCCACAAATGTTTTGATTAATTTTTTTTTTCTATATATAATATTTTGCATCTGCTAATCCTAAACTCTCAATCCACCCCTCCCTCAACTCCTTCCCTGTTTGGCAACTCAAATCTGTTCTCTGTGTCCGTGAGTCTGTTTCTGTTTCATAGATTTGTCATATTTTAGATTCCACATGTACGTGATATATGGTATTTGTCTTTCTAAATTACTTGGTATGATGCTTTTTAGTTTTATCCATGTTGCCACAAATGCCATTATTTTGTCCTTTTTTATAACTGAGTAGTATTTCACTGAATACAGGTTCCACATCGTCTTGATCCAATCATTTGTCAATGGATGTCTAAGTTGTTTCTATGCCTTGGTTATTGTGAATAATTCTATTATGCATATAAAGGTGCATGTATCTTTTTGAATTACAGTTGTTTTCTGGATATAGGCTGGGTAGGATTGTTGTATCATATGGTAATTCTATTTTTAGTTTTCACAGTGACTGCTCCAACTCACATTGCCACCAGTAGTGTAGGAAGGTTCCTTCTCCATTCTCTCTCAAGCATTTGCTATTTGTAGACATTCTAATGATGGTCATTCTGATCTATAGTTTTTATTTGCCACTGTAAGTGTAGTTTAAATCTCAAATTTTTATTTTTCCATTTTCATATTTACAAATGAATTAAGTCCTAGGACAACCCAGCAATAGTTGCATTGTTGTTTAGTTATATAATTTCATTACCAGCTTTATTATATTTACCTATTTTAAAATAAACATTAAAGGAGCTTTTCAATAAATCTAGTGCTAGTCCAAATTAGCCTTACATGTAAGAGACACCTTTTAGGCACCACTTATTTAGTCATTAACATTATAAAAAGAAAAAATGCTGTTGCTTAAAATGATAGACCTAAGTCTTAAAATAGGGAAGGGAGAAGCTGCAGAGATAAATTTCCTAATTCTTTCAGATAGATATATTTTTCAAAAACAAATTGATGATTATCTCTCTTCTTTGACATCACAGCATCCTTGATTTTGTCATCTCTTCTTTTTGAGTAGACACACATGTCACCAAAGAATATGCATCAATGGCCACAAATCACATGAAAATATCCCCAAGTTTTAGTGGTCAAGGATGTGTGAATTAATACCATATTTTATGTCATTTTAAAAATATGCTAAAATCCCTATATTAACAAAATTATGGAAACACCAAAGATTAGCAAGGACGGGAAACAAGTGGAAGGCTTGTGTTTCTGATAGGAGTGTTAAAAGTTAACACCGCTGTGGAAAACTGATACAGAAATCTCATTCCAGATAGGTTTTTATTTATCCTAGAAATAAAATTATTTATCTACAAAAAAACAATTTTGTGTACAATAACCAAAAATATAACCACTCAAATGTTCAACTGATAAATTGCTTTATATCCACAAAATGGAATAGTCCTCAGTAATAAAATGAAACAAAATACTGATACTTAAAACAACACGAATAAGTCTCAAAAATATTAAGGAAAAACGCAAGGCAACCAATTTCTGATGTAATTGACATGGATATTTATGTCCAATGAGACATTATTTGGTAACCCCACTGGGCTTAGAACATACACGTATCTTCTCTTAAGTGAATATAATGATGAAATGGTTCACACTATTAAGTTCACTTAAAAATACTTATTACTTCCTACTGTGTTCAAAGCACTATATTATTAGATTCTGGTTACAATGTGCTTAATAAACAAGTTCCCTGTCGTCATATTTGTTGTTTTCTAGTTGCTATGTGGAGTCAGACTCTTTGTCATCCCATGGATTACAATACACCAGCCTTTCCTGTCCTTCATTATCACCTTGAGTTTGCTCAAACTCACAGTCATTGAGTGAGTGATGCCATCCAACCATCTCATCCTCTATCATCCCCTTCTCATCTTTCCCTCAATATTTCCCAGCATCAGGGTCTGTCCCATTGAGTAGGACCCTTACATCATGTGGCCAAGGTTTTGGAGCTTCAACTTCATTATTAATCCTTCTAATGAATATTCAGGGTTGATTTCCTTTAGGATTGACTGGTTTGATTTCTTTATTGTCCAAGGGATTCTCAAGAGTCTTCTCTAGCACCACAATTTGAAACCATCAATTCTTCACCCCTAGGCCTTCTTCATGGTCCAGCTCTCACATCCATACATGACTACTGGAAAAACCATAGCTTTCACAATATGAACTTTTGTCGCAAAGTCATCTCTTTGGTTTTTAATCCACTGTCTAGGTTTGTCATAGCTTTTCTTTTCTTCTGAAGAGCAACTGTCTTTTAATTTCATGACTGTAGTCACTGTCTGCAGTGATTTTGAAGCCTAAGAAAACAACATCTGTCACTGTTTTCATTTTTCCCCGTTCTATTATGCTTGAAGTGATGTGACCAGATGCCATGACCTTCATTTTTTGAATGTTGAGTTTTAGGCCAACTTTTTCACTCTCCTCTTTCACCTTCTTCAAGAGACTCTTTTAGTTCCTCTGGGCTTTCTGTCATTACAGTTGTGTCATCTACATATCTGAAGTTGTTGATATTTTTTCCTGTAATCTTGATTCAAGCCTGTGATTCATCTAGTCTGGAATTTTTCAAGGTTTACTGTATATAGAAGTTAAATAAGCAGGGTGATAATATACAAACCTGATATACTCCTTTCCCAATTTGAAACCAGTCCATTGTTCCATGTCCTGTTCTAACTATTGCTTCTCGACCAGCATACAGGTTTCTTAAGAGACAGGTAAGGTGGTCTGGTATTCCTATCTCTTTAAGAATTTTCCAGTTTCTTGTGATCTACACAGTCAAAGCTTTAGCATAGCCAATGAAGCCGAAGTTGGTATATATCTAAAATTCTTTTGCTTTCTCTACAATCCAACAAATGTTGACAATTTGATCTCTGGTTCCTCTGCCTTTTCTAAATCTGGCTTGTATATCTGAAAATTCTTGTGTCAAGTACTACTGATGCTTACCTTGAAGGACTTTGAGAATTACTTGCTAGCATGTGAAATGAGTGCAGTCTTTGGCATCACTCTTCGTTGGGAGTTGTCATATAGCTACATTTTAATGAAAGAGACAATAATTATACAGTGTAAATATAATTTCAAATAATATCTATGGAGAATAGTTTGGAGAAGTAAATGGCAATCCTCTCTGGTATTCTTGCCTGGAGATTCCCATGCACAGAGGAGCCTGTCAGTGTATAGTCCATGGTGTCACTAAGAGTTGAGCATGCATGCATGCCTGCATGCAGAATAGTTAGTGGCTAAAATTATTTACCATGATGTGTTTTTAAATGCTGATACACATAATCTCATTAAATTTAACAAATATGAAAAGTACAATAATTATAACGTCTTTCTTGAAGAGCAACTGTCTTTTAATTTCATGACTGTAGTCACTGTCTGCAGTGATTTTGAAGCCTAAGAAAACAACATCTGTCACTGTTTTCATTTTTCCCCGTTCTATTATGCTTGAAGTGATGTGACCAGATGCCATGACCTTCATTTTTTGAATGTTGAGTTTTAGGCCAACTTTTTCACTCTCCTCTTTCACCTTCTTCAAGAGACTCTTTTAGTTCCTCTGGGCTTTCTGTCATTACAGTTGTGTCATCTACATATCTGAAGTTGTTGATATTTTTTCCTGTAATCTTGATTCAAGCCTGTGATTCATCTAGTCTGGAATTTTTCAAGGTTTACTGTATATAGAAGTTAAATAAGCAGGGTGATAATATACAAACCTGATATACTCCTTTCCCAATTTGAAACCAGTCCATTGTTCCATGTCCTGTTCTAACTATTGCTTCTCGACCAGCATACAGGTTTCTTAAGAGACAGGTAAGGTGGTCTGGTATTCCTATCTCTTTAAGAATTTTCCAGTTTCTTGTGATCTACACAGTCAAAGCTTTAGCATAGCCAATGAAGCCGAAGTTGGTATATATCTAAAATTCTTTTGCTTTCTCTACAATCCAACAAATGTTGACAATTTGATCTCTGGTTCCTCTGCCTTTTCTAAATCTGGCTTGTATATCTGAAAATTCTTGTGTCAAGTACTACTGATGCTTACCTTGAAGGACTTTGAGAATTACTTGCTAGCATGTGAAATGAGTGCAGTCTTTGGCATCACTCTTCGTTGGGAGTTGTCATATAGCTACATTTTAATGAAAGAGACAATAATTATACAGTGTAAATATAATTTCAAATAATATCTATGGAGAATAGTTTGGAGAAGTAAATGGCAATCCTCTCTGGTATTCTTGCCTGGAGATTCCCATGCACAGAGGAGCCTGTCAGTGTATAGTCCATGGTGTCACTAAGAGTTGAGCATGCATGCATGCCTGCATGCAGAATAGTTAGTGGCTAAAATTATTTACCATGATGTGTTTTTAAATGCTGATACACATAATCTCATTAAATTTAACAAATATGAAAAGTACAATAATTATAACGTCTGATTTGACAGATTATGAAACCGAAGTGTATAGCATTAGCAAAGACTTAAAGAGTGACTTAGTAAAGTTACACGTTAAATACAGACGCTGACATGCAGACTCTGGCAGTCTTGTTCCAATAGGAATTATGAATTAGTGAGATGGCTAGAATTTATGATGCAAGTTATTCTTTAAATATCTGATAAAATTCACCAATGAATTCATCTGGATTTGAGACTGTTTCAATAGTTGTTAGCTATTGATTCAATTTCATAGATTCATGACTATTCAGATTGTCCATTTCTTCTTCAGTGAATTTGGTAGATTGTGTCTTTCAAGGAGTTGAGTCATTTCAACTAGATTTTCAGATTTGTGGGTTAAAGTTCACAATGCTCTTTGGTTATCTTTTCAATAACCATGGAATTTATAGAGATTTTCTGCTTTAACTTCTGATATTAACTGTATTCTCTTAATTTTCTTCCTAATTAGCCTTGCTAGAGGTTTATTGATTTTATTAATCTTTTCAAGTAATCAGCTTTTGGGTTTTTATAGATCTTTTTCTGTTGATTTTTTGTTTTCAGCTTCATTGATATGTGTCCTAACTATTATCATTCATTTTCTTCTGTTTACTCTGGATTTCATTTGCTCTTTTTTTTCTTCTAATTTTTTTTAGACTAGAAATGAAATTATTGACTTTGGATCTTTTTTTTTTGATCCTTTTAAAAATTTTATTTTATATTAGACTATAGTTGATCAACAATGTTAGCTTCAGATGTACAGCAAAGTTATTCAGGTATATATACACACACATGTATCTTTTGTATTTCAAATTCTTTTCCCATCTAGGTTATTACAGAATCTTGAGTAGAGTTCACTGTGCCATACAGCAGATCCTTGTTGGTTACCTCTTTTAAATATTAGTGTGTATATGTCAATCCCAAGCTCCCAATTTATCCTCCACCCACCTTTAAGTTTGTTTTTTTAAGTCTGTGAGTCTTTTTCTATTTTGTAAAAATGATGCAAATGAACTTAAGATTGTCTTATAAGCAATGTCATATGCCATTTAATTCTCTGATTTCACTCAGTATGATCATCCCTAGGCCCAGTCATGTTGCTGTAAATGGTGTTATTTCATTTTTTTTCATGGCTGAGGAATAGTGTATAGGTGCCACATCATATATATTTATTTCCTCTGCTGATGGAAATTTACTTTGCTTCCCTATCCTGGCTAATACAAAGTGTTGCAATATATATTGAGGAGCATGTATCATTTCAAATCATGTTTTTCTCAGGAGATATGCCCAGGAGTGGGATTGTTGGAGCATATGTTAGTTCTATTTTTAGTGTTTTTTCTTCCTTTATTTCTTTTTTTTTTAAGGAATGCCCATACTCTTCTCCAGGATTCCCTGGTAGCTCAGCTAGTAAAGAATCTGCCTATAAGTCAGGAAACTCTGGTTCAATCCTTGGGCTAAGAAGATCCCCTGGAGAAGGAATAGGCTAGCCACTCCAGGATTCTTGGGCTTCCCTGGTTACTCAGACAGTAAAGAATCCACCTGCAATGAGGGAGGTCTGAGTTCCATCCCTGGGTTGGGAAAATCTCTGGAGGAGTGCATATGCAACCACTCTGGTATTCTTGCCTGTAGAATGTCCATGGACAGAGGAGTCTGGTGAGCTAAAGTTCACAGGATTACAAATAGTGTACATGACTGAATGGCTGTGCACACCATATACTGTTCTCCATAGATGTAACAAGTTACATTCCCACTGACAGTGTAGTAGGGATCCCTTTCCTCCACACCCTTTCCAGAATTAATATTTTTTTTTTTACTTTTTTATGATGACCATTCTGACTGATGTGAGGTGATACCTTATTGTAATTTGTTTTACATTTCTCTAGTAATTAGTGATGTAGAGCATCTTTTCATGTGCCTATTGGCTATTTGCATGTCTTCTTGGGAGAAATGTCAATTTAGATCTTCTGCCCATTTTTAGATTGGGTAATTTTTCTATACTGAGCTCCATGAACTGTTGTAAATTTTGGAGTTTAATCCCTTGTCAGTATTCCCTCCCATTGTGAGGGTTGCTTTTCAATAAAGCATTCAGTAAAGATTCAATAAATCTTCATCTAATATTCTTTATATAATCTTATCATAGGCTGGACATAATACATGTGCTTTATGTCTTTTGGATCCCATGGTAGTATGTATAACATATTTCATATATTGAACTTTAAAAATCACACTTTGGTTATTTGAGGTAGAAGAGATCTAAGACACAAATATAAATATATCAAAATGTAAACAAACATACAAACATATTCACACTTACATTAAATGTTTTTTACTGTAAAGCAAATTTATTTTGACTATCAAAAGACAAATGCTAATTTCATTTAAGAATCATAAATTCGGGCTTCCCTGGTGGTCCAGTGGGTAAGGACACCGCCTTGCAGTGCAAGGGGCGCTGGTTCGATCCCTGGCCTGGGAAGATCCCACGTGCTGAGGAGCGGCTGGACTGATGTGTCCAATTACCGAGCCGGAGCTCTGGAGCACATGCGCCCAGAGCCAGTGCTCTGCGACAACAGAGGCCACCGTGATGGGAGGCCCACATGGGCCAGAGAACAAAGATGGATGAAAATGGACAAATGAAAGACCAATAGAAGTAAGCCGCCTGCTCCCCTCCCTCCCCACCCCCCCACCAAAATAAATTAAAAAAAAAAAAGAATTATAAATTCATTTCTGAGAACTTTGACAAAGCAAGGGAGAAGGTGGTAATACAATTATGATGGGCTTATCAAGCTAACACATGTTATTGATGTGACAACAACAACCGATAGGTTATGAACAAATGTTTCTTCAGTGTTTTCCTTAACTTGGTTCGCTTCACTAGAAAAGCATAATTATTAGTCAAAAAAAGTTTTAAAATGCTATTCTAACACTCAAAGTCATGAGCATAGTTTTCACTGTCTTCTATATACAGTTAAATATAACTATGTTATCAATGCAAAGAACTTTTTCCTAAAGCAGATCTTTTAAAAATGACTATTTTGAATATGTTCAATAAATTAATATTTAAATTAAGACATTTATTATAAGAGCATTATGCTTTAACAGCTTTGAATTAATAAAACATAATTATAATATGATTAAGGAACTTTCAGAGCATACAACATATAACTTGAGGTTATAAGCAACATTCTCTCTGAAGTAATTTTCTCCAGCTGACCCTGGAGAGTCCCTGTTTGACAGATGGAAACAATAAGCAAAAGCACCAAATAAGAAAGGGTTTCTGTTGTGTATAAGATTATTAATAAATACCCAGCACATGGCAAGAGAATAGATGTATTTTCATAAACTCTGGCCCTCTTCCTATTTCTCTTGATGACACACAATCCTCTAGCTGTAATTAGCAAAGCAGTCTATAAAAATGTGAGTACAGATAATGCTTCCTGACTTAGAGAAATCATATAATTTCTTATTTCTAAGGCCCTCTGCGAAATCAGGTCTCTCCGATTTCATAAAAGTGTGTTTGTTGAATGTTCTCCATGATGTATTCATGGAAGCATTTTGTCTAAACTCTCACCCTTAGTGCTTTGCCAGTGTTTGGAGCCACCGTAGCTAGCAGCCTTACTCTATCTTTACACCCAGCCCTGGCTGTTCATCTAAGGACACGAACGCAGTGTTCAGTCGTATCATAAATTTTCTTAATAAATGTCACGTGAATCCCTCTGTCAAGTAACTGAGAGGTTGATCGGCAGACAGGAAGAATCTGATGGAAAAGAGTAGGTCTTTCCCTTTCTAGCAAAGCTGTATTTTGGTAAAAGAGTGTCGTGTTGGCACTAGCAAATCTCTTAAAGATCACTGAAAAGATCACGAGCATTGGCTCTGAAAATCGAGACGTCAAAGGGTATTTGGTAGGAGTCTTTGTCTCTCCATACCCATCCATTTCAGAAAAAGAATTTGACCTAGAGGATGTATGGAGAAATGACAATGATCAATATCAATCTGTAAAGGGAGAAAAAGACAACTCTATGTTTTAAAAATATTTCCTTTTCAGTAAATTTCTTCAACTATTCAGTCTATTTTTTGTACTGTGTGAACTTGTATGAGTATATTTTAAAACCTAATATACAAGAAACTGTGTAGGTATAGGTAGGTAGATGCAATCCATTACAACTATCATAATTAAAATAATTTAATACCTATTTTTCAAAATTGTGTGAAAAATGATATTTTTGTCTTTGATTTTAGTATACCTAAAGGTAGAAAGAATAACATTTTAATGTGGTGTGAAATCCTTTTTCCATACTTATAAGCTTCAAACCCAAGTGTTATAATAGAAGTCATCATAGAGCAATAGAAGACACAGAGCAGTTTCTGAGCATCATGCTTTGGTTTCACCAATTGCTTATTTCTCTTTCTTCTTTGGTTTTCATTTTAGAGTTACTTTGTTGTTGTTATCAAATGCAAGTCTGTTTCATTCCAGAAAAATCACATCTCCTTTTACTGTGTCTTTGACTCTTGAAGAGACAGATAAGTTACTGTGCTTATATAATAATGCATTATTATAAAATAATAATGAGACTTTGTCTAATTATCTTTCTGTTGTGCTGTTTCACTTAGTCCTTTACCTATTTTACTCTTTTTTTTAAATTGAAGGATAACTGCTTTACAATACTGTGTTGGATTCTGCCATACATAAATATGAATCAGCCATATACAAATGTCCCCGCTCTGCTGAACCTCCCTCCCTTCCCATCCAACCCCTGTAGGTTGTTACAGGGCCCTGGTTTGAGCTCCCTGAATCATATAGCAAATTCCCATGGCTATCTATTTTACAAATTGTAGTGTATGTTTCCACACTACTCTCTCCATTCTTTCCACCCTCCCCTCCTTCCCCGACCCCTCCACTGTGCCTTTATGTATTGTTAAACTGAAAGTTAGACCTCAAAGGCCTGATTAGATTCTGATTAAAGCTTCTAGGCAAGAACACAACCTAGGTTCTGCCTGTGGTCCTATTACTAATGGGGGCATCACAGGGAGAGTTTTCTCTAACAGTTAAAAAGGAGGAAGTCGTGCACTAGTTCCTTTGACAGGTTCCTATGAAAAATCTCAGTATGTGTGCCAGGGCAGAAGGTGTATCTTTAAAATGGTGACCTAAGAGGTGAGCACAGGAGTAGGTCTCCTAGAGTTAATTTTTTTATTTAGCGCAGACAGTCTAATATTTCTGTACTCACCAACACTTGGATATCTTTCACTAGCATATTTGAAAAAAAAAAAAGAAAAACTGTGTTTTCCTGCTCTGTAGTATCTTCAGATGGTTGACAGGTTTGAAAGTTTCTACCCAATAGAGTCTGACTTAATCATTTCCAAGTCAGGAAGAAATTATGCCAATTATAAAGCAAGGTTATACGTAGACTCAGTTTGCAATCATAATTGCTGCACACTTATTTCAGGTTTAAAGGCAGCTGTGTGCAGTGAGAATAGGATTCTAGTGAAGCAAGACATGAAGCTCCCATCCCTAACAGTGTAAACTGCATTCTGCATTTCTAGTACACTGTACTATATAATACAGAAAAATGTCAGAAAAATATATTAATGCATATATGTAGAATCTGAAAATCTTGGTACAGATGGTCTCATTTACAAAGCAGAAATAGAACACAGACATAAAGAACAAACATGTAGACACCAAGAGGGGAAAGGAGGGTGGGATGAAGGGGGAGACCGAGATTGACCTTCATATAAACTATTGATACCATGTATAACATAGGTAATGAATGAAAACCTACCATACAGCACAGGGAATTTGACTGTAGGTTCTACAGTGACCTAAGTGGAAAGGAAATCTAAAGAAGAGGAGGGTATACCTATGAATACACCCAATTCACTTTGCTGTACAGTAGAAACTAACACAGCATTGCAAAGCAACTATCCTCCAATAGAAATTTTTTAAATGCAGTATAATGAAGTGCAAATAAAATAAACATAGTTACACTTATGTAGTATATTATCTTAGATAATACGTGCCTTTATTTATTGTTAAACTGAAAGTTAGACCTCAAAGGCCTGATTAGATTCTGATTAAAGCTTCTAGGCAAGAACACAACCTAGGTTCTGCCTGTGGTCCTATTACTAATGGGGGCATCACAGGGAGAGTTTTCTCTAACAGTTAAAAAGGAGGAAGTCGTGCACTAGTTCCTTTGACAGGTTCCTATGAAAAATCTCAGTATGTGTGCCAGGGCAGAAGGTGTATCTTTAAAATGGTGACCTAAGAGGTGAGCACAGGAGTAGGTCTCCTAGAGTTAATTTTTTTATTTAGCGCAGACAGTCTAATATTTCTGTACTCACCAACACTTGGATATCTTTCACTAGCATATTTGAAAAAAAAAGAAAACTGTGTTTTCCTGCTCTGTAGTATCTTCAGATGGTTGACAGGTTTGAAAGTTTCTACCCAATAGAGTCTGACTTAATCATTTCCAAGTCAGGAAGAAATTATGCCAATTATAAAGCAAGGTTATACGTAGACTCAGTTTGCAATCATAATTGCTGCACACTTATTTCAGGTTTAAAGGCAGCTGTGTGCAGTGAGAATAGGATTCTAGTGAAGCAAGACATGAAGCTCCCATCCCTAACAGTGTAAACTGCATTCTGCATTTCTAGTACACTGTACTATATAATACAGAAAAATGTCAGAAAAATATATTAATGCATATATGTAGAATCTGAAAATCTTGGTACAGATGGTCTCATTTACAAAGCAGAAATAGAACACAGACATAAAGAACAAACATGTAGACACCAAGAGGGGAAAGGAGGGTGGGATGAAGGGGGAGACCGAGATTGACCTTCATATAAACTATTGATACCATGTATAACATAGGTAATGAATGAAAACCTACCATACAGCACAGGGAATTTGACTGTAGGTTCTACAGTGACCTAAGTGGAAAGGAAATCTAAAGAAGAGGAGGGTATACCTATGAATACACCCAATTCACTTTGCTGTACAGTAGAAACTAACACAGCATTGCAAAGCAACTATCCTCCAATAGAAATTTTTTAAATGCAGTATAATGAAGTGCAAATAAAATAAACATAGTTACACTTATGTAGTATATTATCTTAATAATATAAAATCTGGACTCTTTTTTAAAGAAAGTACATTTGGATATGAAATAACGTGATATACAAGGACAGTGTTATTTTTGTTTTTGAGTCATGTAAAGTATTTATACCTTTAATAAAAACAGGGTAACACTCACTAGATGCTGTAATAAACAGCCCAACTATTTCATTTATTTAATATAGTAAATTCTTTATCTCACACCAGTTTCCAGGCCATAGGACTCTCCTGGATCCCCTTCAGTGATGACACTGGATTTTGTCTTCCTTCTCTGTGTGACTTTTTTTTTTTATGTATTTTTTTCTTTATTTTAAAGATTTTACAGAGTTTTGTTATTCACCAACATGTATGTTCCCAGATCATTCATATACATATCCCTGGACCCTCCCCTAACCCAGTTCCCCCCCTCCCATCCCTCCAGACCATTGTCCCAAGTGGTTGTAGGTACTCCTATTCCCCTAGCACAATGACAATAGCTATCTTTTCCACACATGACAGTATAGGTTTCCATGTTACTCCCTCCATGCCTCCCTCCCACTGTTCAGTCTCCACAATGTCTTTATGTCTAATCTCTGTTTTTTCATGAGTTCACTGCATGTGTTATCATGACCATCCTACTAGATCCCATATATATGAGTTAGTATACTATACTTACCTTTTTCTTTTTGACTTACTTCACTTTTTATAATAGGTTCTAGAGCCAGCCACCTCATTAGGATGGAGTCTTCTGCATTTCTTTTAACAGCTGAGTGGTATTCCATTGCATATACGTACCAGAGTTTCTGTATCCATTCATTTGTCGATGGACACCTAGGTTGCTTCCCTGTTCTGACTATTGTATATAGAGCTGCAATGAACATTGGGGTACAGGTGTCTCTTTCATTTTTGATTTCATCAGGATATAGGCCCAATAGTGGAATTGCTGGGTCATAGGGTGCTTCTATTTATAGTTTTTTAAGAAATCTCCATACTGACTTCCATAGAGGCTGTATCAGTTTACATTCCCACCAGCAACGCAAGAGGGTTCCCTTTTCTCTGCACCCTCTCAGGCATTTGTTGTCTGTTGATTTGTTGATGATGGCCATTCTGACGGGTGTAAGGTGGTATCTCATTTTATCTTTAATTTGCATTTCTCTAATAATAAGAGAGGCTGAGCATCATTTCATGTGTTTTTGAGTCATCTGTATGTCTTCTTTGGAGAGGCGTCTCTTTAGATCTTTTTCCCATTTTTTGATTGGGCTGCTTGTTTCCCCTGTGCTGAGTTGTCGGAGTTGCTTGTAGATTTTGGAGATTAATTCTTTGTCTGTTGTTTCATTTGCTATGATTTTCTCCCACCCTGTAGGGTGTCTGTTTAACTTTTTGGTGATTTCTTTTGCTGTACAAAAGCTCTGAAGTTTCATGAGGTCCCACGTGTTCATTTTTCTTTTCAGTTCCGCTATTTTAGTAGGTGGGTCAGAGAAGATCTTGCTTTGATTGATGTCCTTGAGGGTTTTGCCTATATTCTCCTCTAAGAGTTGATGGTTTCTGGTCTTACATTTAGGTCTTTAATCCACTTTGAGTTGATCTTTGTGTATGGTGTCAGGGAATGTTCCACCTTCATTTTTTTGCATGTAGCTGTCCAATTCTCCCAGCACCACTTGTTGAAGAGGCTGTCTTTGTCCCATTTTAGAGTTTCTCCTCCTTTGTCAAAATAAGGTACCCATAGGTGCATGGGTTTGTCTCTGGGTTCTTGATCTTGTTCCATTGGTCTATAGTTCTGTTTTTGTGCCAGTACCATACTGTCTTGATGACTGTTGCTTTGTAGTAGAGTCTGAAGTTAGGGAGGCTGATTCCTCCAGCTCCGCTTTTCTTTCTCAGGATTGCTTTGGCTAGTCGAGGTCTTTTGTGTTTCCCTATGAACTGTGTGATTCTTTGGTCTAGTTTTGTGAAAAATGTCAATGGCAGTTGAATAGGTATTGCATTGAATCTGTAGATGACATTTGGTAGTATGGTCATTTTCACAATATTGATTCTTCCAACCCAGGAACATGGAATATCTCTCCATCTGTTTAAGTCTTCTTTAATTTCTCTCATGAGTGTCTTGTAATTTTCTGTGTACAGTTCTTTTGTTTCTTTGGGTAGGTTTATTCCTAGATATTTGATTCTTTTGGTTGCAATGGTGAAGGGGACTGCCTTTTTGATTTTGTTTTCTGATTTTTCATTGTTTGTGTATAGGAATGCCAGTGATTTCTGTGTGTTGACTTTGTATCCTTCGACTTTGCTGAATTCCTTGATTAGCTCTAGTAGCTTTGTAATAGAGTCTTTGGGATTTTCTATGTATAGTATCATGTCATCTGCAAAAAGAGAGAGCTTGATTTCTTCCTTTCCAATCTGGATTCCTTTGATTTCTTTCGCTTCTCTTATTGCTGTTGCTAAAACTTCCAGGACTATGTTGAATAGTAGTGGTGAAAGTGGACACCCCTGTCTTGTTCCTGATCTTAGAGGGAATGCTTTCAGTTTTTCACCATTGAGGATAATGTTCTCTGTGGGCTTCTCATATATGGCTTTCACTATGTTGAGATAGGTTCCTTCTATGCCCATTTTCTGAAGAGTTTTTATCATAAATGGGTGTTGTACTTTGTCGAAGGCTTTTTTCTGCATCTATTGAGATGATCATGTGATTTTTGTCTCTCAGTTTGTTGATATGGTGTATCACATTGATTGATTTGCGGATGTTGAAGAATCCTTGCATGCCTGGGATGAACCTGACTTGATCGTGATGTATGAGTTTTTTGATGTGTTGCTGAATTCTGTTTGCTAGGATTTTTTGAGGATCTTGGCATCTAAGTTCATCAGAGAAATTGGCCTATAATTTTCCTTTTTTGTGTTGTCTTTGCCTGGTTTGGGTATCAAGGTGATGGTGGCCTCGCAGAATGTGTTTGGAAGTTTTCCTTCCTATGCAATTTTTTGGAAGAGTTTTAGAGGGACAGGCATTAGCTGTTGTTTAAATGTTTGGTAGAATTCGGCTGTGAAGCCATCTGGTTCTGGGCTTTTATTTTTGGGGGAGATTTTTAATCACAGATTCGATTTCTGAGCTTGTGATTGGGTTGTTCAGTTTCTGTTTCTTCCTGGCTCAGTCTTGGGAGATTGATCTTCCCTAAGAAACTGTCCATTTCTTCCAGGTTGTCCAGTTTGTTGCTATATAGCTGTTCAAAATAGTCTCTTAGAATCCTTTGGATTTCTGCATTATCTGTTGGAATCTCTCCTTTTTCATTTTTGATTTTGTTGATCTGGTTCTTCTCTTTTTCTTAATGAGTCTGGCCAGTGGCTTGTCAATTTTGTTTACCATTTCAAAAAACTAGCTTTTTGTTTTATTTATCCGTACTATAGTTTCTTTCATTTCTTTCTCATTTATTTCTGCTCTGATCCTTATGATTTCTCTTCTTTTGCTGGCTTTGGGGTGTTTTTGTTCTTCCTTCTCCAGTTGTTTTAAGTGAAACGTTAGGATATCTGCTTCATATTTTCCTAGTTTCTTGAGGTGGGATTGTATTGCTATAAATTTCCCTCTTAGAACTGCTTTTGCAGTATCCCATAGGTTTTGCACAGTCGTATGTTCATTGTCATTTTCTTCTAGGAATTGTTTAATTTCTTCTTTGATTTCCTCAGTGATCAGTTGGTTTTTTAGGTATGTGTTGTTTAATCTCCATATGTTTGTGTTTTTAGTGGTTTTTTCCCTGTAGTTGATCCCTAGTCTCATTGCATTGTGGTCCAAGAAGATGGTTGATATGATTTTGGTTTTCTTGAATTGACTGAGGTTAGATTTGTGGCCCAAGATGTGGTCCATCCTGGAGAATGAGCACTAGAGAAGAAAGTGTATTCTGCTTTTGAATGGAACGTCCTAAAGATATTGATGAGGTCCATCTTTTCTAGTGTGGCATCTAAGTTCATCAGTGAAATTGGCCTATAGTTTTCCTTTTTTGTGTTGTCTTTGCCTGGTTTGGGTATCAGGGTGATGGTGGCCTCGTAGAATGTGTTTGGAAGTTTTCCTTCCTGTGCAATTTTTTGGAAGAGTTTTAGAGGGACAGGCATTAGCTGTTGTTTAAATGTTTGGTAGAATTCGGCTGTGAAGCCATCTGGTTCTGGGCTTTTATTTTTGGGGGAGATTTTTAATCACAGATTCGATTTCTGAGCTTGTGATTGGGTTGTTCAGTTTCTGTTTCTTCCTGGCTCAGTCTTGGGAGATTGATCTTCCCTAAGAAACTGTCCATTTCTTCCAGGTTGTCCAGTTTGTTGCTATATAGCTGTTCAAAATAGTCTCTTAGAATCCTTTGGATTTCTGCATTATCTGTTGGAATCTCTCCTTTTTCATTTTTGATTTTGTTGATCTGGTTCTTCTCTTTTTCTTAATGAGTCTGGCCAGTGGCTTGTCAATTTTGTTTACCATTTCAAAAAACTAGCTTTTTGTTTTATTTATCCGTACTATAGTTTCTTTCATTTCTTTCTCATTTATTTCTGCTCTGATCCTTATGATTTCTCTTCTTTTGCTGGCTTTGGGGTGTTTTTGTTCTTCCTTCTCCAGTTGTTTTAAGTGAAACGTTAGGATATCTGCTTCATATTTTCCTAGTTTCTTGAGGTGGGATTGTATTGCTATAAATTTCCCTCTTAGAACTGCTTTTGCAGTATCCCATAGGTTTTGCACAGTCGTATGTTCATTGTCATTTTCTTCTAGGAATTGTTTAATTTCTTCTTTGATTTCCTCAGTGATCAGTTGGTTTTTTAGGTATGTGTTGTTTAATCTCCATATGTTTGTGTTTTTAGTGGTTTTTTCCCTGTAGTTGATCCCTAGTCTCATTGCATTGTGGTCCAAGAAGATGGTTGATATGATTTTGGTTTTCTTGAATTGACTGAGGTTAGATTTGTGGCCCAAGATGTGGTCCATCCTGGAGAATGAGCACTAGAGAAGAAAGTGTATTCTGCTTTTGAATGGAACGTCCTAAAGATATTGATGAGGTCCATCTTTTCTAGTGTGGCATTTAAGGTTTGTGTTTCTTTATTAATTTTCTGTTTGGATGATCTGTCCATTGGAGTGAGAGGAGTGTTAAATTCTCCTACTGTTATTGTGTTAGTATTGATTTCTTCTTTTATGTCTGAAAGTACCTCTGTTATGTATTGAGGTGCCCCTGTGTTGGGTGCATAGATATTCATGACTGTTATGTCTTCCTCTTGGATAGATCCCTTAATCATGATGCAGTGACCTGCCTTGTCTCTTAGAATCTTCTTTACTTTAAAATATATTTTGTCTGATTTGAGGATTGCTACTCTTTTGAGGATTGCTTTCTTTTGATTTCCATTTGCATGGAATATCTTTTTCCAGCCTTTCACTTTCAGTCTATGAGTGTCTCTAGGTCTGAAGTGGGTCTCTTGTAAACAGCATATATATGGGTCTTGCTTCTGGATCCATTCAGCCAACCTGTGTCGTTTGGTTGGAGCATTTAGTCCATTTACGTTCAAAGTAATTATTGATACAAATGTTCCTATTTTCATCTTCTTAGAAATTTGGGGTTTGATTTGTAAGGCTTCTTCTACTCTATTTATTGGCTATATCAGGCCCTTTAACACTTGTTGTAGGGCTGCTTTTGTGGTACAGAATTCTTTTAGTTTTTGCTTGTCTGTGAAGCTTTTGACTTCTCCATCGATTCTGAATGAGATTCTTTCTGGGTAGAGAATTCTTGGTTGGAGGTTATTCTCTTTTAGCCATTTAAATATGTCCTGCCATACTCTTCTGGCCTGCAAGGTTTCTGTTAAGAGATCCGCAGTTAGACCTATGGGGTTTCCTTTATATGTTATTTGTTGTTTGTTCCTAGCTGCTTTTAGTAATCTGTCTTTATATTTAGTCTGCATTAGTTTGATTAGAATGTGCCTTGGTGTGTTTCTTCTGGGGTTTATCCTATATGGAACAATTTGTGCTTCTTGGACGTGGTTGACTATTTCTTTTCCCATGCTGGGGATATTTTCAACTATAACCTCTTCAAGAATATTTTCATAGCCTTTCTTCCCCTTTTCTTCTTCTGGAACTACTATAATTCTAATGTTGGTGCATTTGATATTGTCCCATAGATCTCTGAGGCTATCCTCAGTTCTTTTCATTCTTTGGGCTCTGTTCTGTTCTTCAGCACTTATTTCCACCATTCTGTCTTCCAGCTCACTTATCCGTTCTTCAGCCTCTGATACTCTACTCTTGAGACCTTCTATAGTATTTTTGAGTTCAGCAACTGAGTTGGTGGTCTCTATTTGCTTATTGTTCATTACTTGCATGTCTTTTCTCAGTGCACTAATTTCCTCTAATATTCTGTTTTCGGTGTTTTGCATCCTCATTAGTATAGCTTTTCTGAATTCTCTTTCAGATAGTTTGTCTATCTCCTCCTCTGTCATTTGAAGTTGTGATTCTCTAGCTTGGTCCTTCATTTGTGCGGTGTTTCTCTGACGTTTGATTATTAGGTTAATTTTTGTTTCTTTGTGTGTGTTTGTGTGTGTGGAGTTCTTTTTCCCCCACCAGGCTTCTTGGTTGAATTCTCCCTTCATTTGTGTTTCTGTCCTTCTAGAAGGGTTCTGTGGTTTGTGTCTTGGATGGTGTTAGGTCTTGTTTACAGATAAATAATCTCTAGTATTGTATGTTCTTTGATAGTGTGGGGTCTTGGAATCAGGGCTTCTACTCCAAGGATCCTTGGTTTGATGATTGGTCAGGGGGTGTAGGCTCTATGTCTGGTTTGCTATGGTGTTCCGTGATATTAGTTCACATACTAGAATCTTAGGAACAAGAGGTGCATCCCTGATGGGTGACAGTCATAAAAGCATGCAGATGTTTTCTAACATAATCATAAGATATACATACATACATAGCAATCCCCACAACTGACCAGTTTTACAGAGATAAGGCACAGGAAATCTTTCTGGCAAATCACGCAATCATAGATGACACTTGCCCGTTAAGCTTTGAATTAATTGAAATAGTGCCTGAATAAACAGATCCAGTGCAAGGTCCTGGCTTGGATAATTACAATGAGAGCAATTTTTAACTAGGACATGTGTTGGGGGTGACAAGGAGGAGAGTGTATAGGTAATGAGAAGGAATAGATTCGTCTTGGAAGGATTTTATAGGGTTCGTTAGCAAAGATTAGTGTGTGTATTGTTTAGTGTATTGGGAAGAGAATAGTGGAAACAGGAAGATAGGAAATAATTTATCTAGAAGATATTGGTAGATAGGAAAATGGTTTACATTTAGAACATAGAGGGAGAAAGCAGAGGGAAAATTGGTTTTCCCTTGTCTTCCAGCTCACTTATCCGTTCTTCAGCCTCTGATACTCTACTCTTGAGACCTTCTATAGTATTTTTGAGTTCAGCAACTGAGTTGGTGGTCTCTATTTGCTTATTGTTCATTACTTGCATGTCTTTTCTCAGTGCACTAATTTCCTCTAATATTCTGTTTTCGGTGTTTTGCATCCTCATTAGTATAGCTTTTCTGAATTCTCTTTCAGATAGTTTGTCTATCTCCTCCTCTGTCATTTGAAGTTGTGATTCTCTAGCTTGGTCCTTCATTTGTGCGGTGTTTCTCTGACGTTTGATTATTAGGTTAATTTTTGTTTCTTTGTGTGTGTTTGTGTGTGTGGAGTTCTTTTTCCCCCACCAGGCTTCTTGGTTGAATTCTCCCTTCATTTGTGTTTCTGTCCTTCTAGAAGGGTTCTGTGGTTTGTGTCTTGGATGGTGTTAGGTCTTGTTTACAGATAAATAATCTCTAGTATTGTATGTTCTTTGATAGTGTGGGGTCTTGGAATCAGGGCTTCTACTCCAAGGATCCTTGGTTTGATGATTGGTCAGGGGGTGTAGGCTCTATGTCTGGTTTGCTATGGTGTTCCGTGATATTAGTTCACATACTAGAATCTTAGGAACAAGAGGTGCATCCCTGATGGGTGACAGTCATAAAAGCATGCAGATGTTTTCTAACATAATCATAAGATATACATACATACATAGCAATCCCCACAACTGACCAGTTTTACAGAGATAAGGCACAGGAAATCTTTCTGGCAAATCACGCAATCATAGATGACACTTGCCCGTTAAGCTTTGAATTAATTGAAATAGTGCCTGAATAAACAGATCCAGTGCAAGGTCCTGGCTTGGATAATTACAATGAGAGCAATTTTTAACTAGGACATGTGTTGGGGGTGACAAGGAGGAGAGTGTATAGGTAATGAGAAGGAATAGATTCGTCTTGGAAGGATTTTATAGGGTTCGTTAGCAAAGATTAGTGTGTGTATTGTTTAGTGTATTGGGAAGAGAATAGTGGAAACAGGAAGATAGGAAATAATTTATCTAGAAGATATTGGTAGATAGGAAAATGGTTTACATTTAGAACATAGAGGGAGAAAGCAGTGGGAAAGAGGAAATAGAATTAGAGGTTTCCGAGAATTACAATTAAAATTTTAAAAAAACAATAAAATAAAAGTCAAAAAAAGAAATTAAAAATTGAAAAGGGCAGAAAAAATTAATGAGACCAAAAAACAAACAAAAAACACAAAAAACAAAACCAAAACCAAAAAAAACAGAATAAACAAACTAATAAACCCCAAATCAGACCAATCAATTGAATAAGCAAAATAGTTCACCACAAATAAACAAACAAACAATAAAAGCTAAATGCAGTCCCTGGTTTTTATCTTCTCATCTGCCTTTTGGAAACCAATCTGCTCTTGATGGTAGTTTCTTGATGGCGTAGTCTTTCCCTTATAGTACCGGGTGCTATGGTTTCTGTTTTTGTGTTCAGCAAAATGAGAGCTTTACTGCCATCCTCGGGGCTGGCAGGGACAGTGGGCTGATCCCAGTCAGTCGGGTGGGGTCCGCGGTGCACGCAGTACCGTGTTGAAGGGGGGCGCCCCGGCTCTAACGCGCACCCACCAGTAGTCTCCAGTTCCTGCTCTTTCCCCAGCTTCCTCTGCTGCTGCTGCAGCTCTAGGAGTGCGCGGGCACCACTGCCGCTGGCACATGTGCACTGCCGGTTACGTGTGTAAGTCCCAAAGGCGGGTGCGAGCTTTCCTGTCTGGCTCTTGCCTGGTCCCTGGTCAGCAACCAGGGGGTGACTTCCCCTCTCTGTTCAGCAAGCCCTCCAGTTGGAGTGATTGAACTTACCCGCGACGCGGCGCTTCTGTGGCTTCTCCTGGCGGGTTCCGGCGGCTTCTCCCTCCGGGTTCCGGCCAGAGTTAGTTATTACTTTAAAAGTCACCCTCCAATAGTGAGGAGTTGGTATGAATACACATTATAAATATGTTTCTGTGTGAATGTTCCACTTAAATCCCCCAAATCCTCAACCAGCAACTATATTTTCTCAAGTCAAAAAAAAAAAAAAAAAAAAAACAGATTTGTATAGGTAGCACCTTAACAATCTAACATATTAGCCATTTAAATTAAATGAAACTAAAATGAAGTTTTGATTGGACCATGACAGTTCGTCCTACTCAAAAAGTAGGGAGTGTGGAATGACACAGCAAGGTGGAAGAAGAGGTCTCTTGTTGTTGTTGGTTTTTTTTATTTATTTTGGGCGGGGGTCGGGTTGGGGAGGGAGGGGAGCGAGCGGGCCACTTCTATTGGTCTTTCATTTCTCCATTTTTCATCCATCTTTGTTCTTTGGCTCCCGTGGGCCTCCCATCGCGGTGGCATCTGTCGTCGCAGAGCGCCGGCTCTGGGCGCACGCTCCAGAGCTCCGGCTCGGTAATTGGACACATGGGTCCAGCTGCTCGGCGGCACGTGGGATCTTCCCAGGCCAGGGATGGAACCGGCGCCCCTTGCACTGCAAGGTGGTGTCCTTACCCACTGGACCACCAGGGGAAGCCCGAGGTCTCTTGTTTGTATGCCTTCTCAAGTGACCATAATTTGGCAGCCATCCACAGACTAAAATGACTTCGTGAGAGCAAGAGACCACATAGGGGGCTGCCTAACCCAGGCAGAACTCAAGACCAAGGAGGGTTGTTTTGAGAAGGCAGGCACACATCGCGGTGGCAGGCTCAATGACTATGGTCCTGGCTACAGATCCATAAATATCTCTGTCCCCCCTGGATTCAGCTGCAGCCCTGTTTGACCTGTCACCAGCACCATCGCCAAGACACTCAAGGGCAGTAATTCCTGCTCTTTCCTTAGGTAACAATGTCACTGACTTCAGCCCTACCTGTGGACTTGGAAACTTCCTGTGGTAAACAATGGGTTTCCCCACCTAGGAGGTGTGACTTCCCGCGCGCTCTGCTCTCTGGGGGTTCCGCGCTCCCCCGGGTTCCGCGGTTGTTCTTCTCCCTCCGGGTTCCGGCCAGAGTTAGTTATTACTTTAAAAGTCACCTTCCAATAGTGAGGAGTTGGTATGAATACACATTATAAATAGTTTCTGTGTAATGTTCCACTTAAATCCCCAAATCCTCAACCAGCAACTATATTTTCACAAGACAAAAAAAAAAAAAAAAAAAACAGATTTGTATAGGTAGCACCTTAACAATCTAACATATTAGCCATTTAAATTAAATGAAACTAAAATGAAGTTTTGATTGGACCATGACAGTTCGTCCTACTCAAAAAGTAGGGAGTGTGGAATGACACAGCAAGGTGGAAGAAGAGGTCTCTTGTTGTTGTTGGTTTTTTTTATTTATTTTGGGCGGGGGTCGGGTTGGGGAGGGAGGGGAGCGAGCGGGCCACTTCTATTGGTCTTTCATTTCTCCATTTTTCATCCATCTTTGTTCTTTGGCTCCCGTGGGCCTCCCATCGCGGTGGCATCTGTCGTCGCAGAGCGCCGGCTCTGGGCGCACGCGCTCCAGAGCTCCGGCTCGGTAATTGGACACATGGGTCCAGCTGCTCGGCGGCACGTGGGATCTTCCCAGGCCAGGGATGGAACCGGCGCCCCTTGCACTGCAAGGTGGTGTCCTTACCCACTGGACCACCAGGGGAAGCCCGAGGTCTCTTGTTTGTATGCCTTCTCAAGTGACCATAATTTGGCAGCCATCCACAGACTAAAATGACTTCGTGAGAGCAAGAGACCACATAGGGGGCTGCCTAACCCAGGCAGAACTCAAGACCAAGGAGGGTTGTTTTGAGAAGGCAGGCACACATCGCGGTGGCAGGCTCAATGACTATGGTCCTGGCTACAGATCCATAAATATCTCTGTCCCCCCTGGATTCAGCTGCAGCCCTGTTTGACCTGTCACCAGCACCATCGCCAAGACACTCAAGGGCAGTAATTCCTGCTCTTTCCTTAGGTAACAATGTCACTGACTTCAGCCCTACCTGTGGACTTGGAAACTTCCTGTGACCCAGCTCCAACAACTCTCAGCTATGATCTGGGACAGATCCTATTCACCCAAAGGCCCTAGGAGGCATACCTGCTCATGCCACTGGAGGCAGACCTGATGATCTGTCAGAAGGCACTTACTGAATTGGCCCTATGGCCTGACTCCAGCCTTTCCTAGCAGGTTCTGGAAGTAGTTCTGCTTGGTCAGGACCACTGGTCCCACTTAGTGATGCAGTGGGGACCCTTCGAAGGACCCAGCAGAAGCCACACTGTCCACCAACCTAGTAAAGTCCCACTGTCCCACCCCTTTGTCCCAGCATCCACCCATTGAACAGGGTTCTTGCAATCAGCCCCACCTGCCACACCCACCCAAGACCCTGACAAATGACCATCAGTTGCAGGCCACACTGCAGACCCAGGTGTAGGCATGTGATCAGCTATAGCTCCATTTAAATGTGATTCCAGAGGCCATCTCTTCAGCCTGAGAAATGGATAGGAAAATGTTTCTACTTTCCAAAACCAGTCTGTAAAAGTCACAGATACAGAAAACAGATTTGTAGCTGCCAAGGGGGAAGAGGGGTGGGGAAGGGAGGGACTGGGAGCTTGGGATAGGTGTATACAAACTATAATATAAACAGGGCCCACTATATAAACAGGGTATATTAATGCCCTCTGATAAACATAATGGAAAAGAAGATGAAAAATATTGGTCAAACGTTTGTTCAGGTTTTTCTGTAAGATCTTATGAAAAACCTGACTGAATTTTTGGGCCAACCCAATACACACACACACACACACACACACACATCTACATATGTATAACAGAATCACTTTGCTACACAGCAGAAATTAATATTGTAAATCAACTATACATCAATCAAATTAAATATATATATATAATCAAAACAAATCTTTAACGACTTGAGGAGGTATTTGGTTTCTTCAAATGCACAGATGTCAGTGCAAGCTGAAATAGATCATGAAGCATCAGGCAACTAGGACATCATTTAAGGAAACTAATAAAATTGTGCTAACTGACCCCAAAGATATGGAGATCTTTGAGCTATCTAGTAAGAATTCAAAATACTCATCTTAAAAAAGTTCAAGTATATGCAAGACAATACAGATAGATATCTAAACAAAATCAGCAAAATAATGTATGAACAAACTGATAAGTGTAATAATAAATTAGAAGCCAAAATGAACAAAATGGAAATAGAACAAAGTATAGAGTGTCAGAAAATAAAAATCAAATAGCTTCAATGATGAGCTCAAGAATAAGTCAGGATCAGCAAACTTGAATACAGGTCATTTTAAATGAAAATCAAAATAGAATTTATCATAAGGTTTTATAATCCCTAGGTTTTAAATTTATTTTCACTGACTAATATGATCTTATATTGAAATCTAAATCAGAACTATACCTTGCGGCTACTATTATATTGCTAGACAGATATGTTTGTATTTAAATACCAGACCATATACACTATTCAAGCTTCCCTGGCTCCCATACCCCTTTATTGTCATATATCCTGATGTGGTGATCTCTTAGACTCAAATGTGCTTATTTTGGCAAAGAAGCAAAGTCTGTGGACCTCAGAATTCCACAGCATTTGAACACAGTAGTCAGTGCACATTCCCATGTGTGACTTTTTAAACTAAAACATGCTATACTTAGGCAAATGTTTGTGGTATGGGAAAAGAATCCTTTAATTGAGTAATAACAACTGGTGAGAACACCACTGAATAACCCAGTGGTCCTGGGTAGCTTCTCAATGGCACTAACTTTGCTGGCAATCCAAATAGGAAGAGAGAATTTTTCTCATACTGAAAGGAAGAAAATTATAAGTTATGTAGCATGTTGGATTCGTTTCATATTACTATTCATTATTTCAGCATCTTATTTGTTTGCCTTTTCCCAAGTGACTAGTGTAGCAACTCTCCTTCCTGTTGCCTTCCTATAGGTTCAAAGTGTTCCATCCAAGTTCTCTACTGTCCTCTGATTAGGTTTCTATATCATATGTTTCCCTGGTGGCTCAGACAGTAAAGAATCTGCCTGCAATGCAGGAGACCCAAGTTTGATCCTTGGGTCAGGAAGAACCCCTGGAGGAGGACATGGCATCCCACTCCAGTATTCTTGTCTGGAGAATTCCATGGACAGAGGAGCCTGGCAGGCTACAGTCCATGAGTAGCAAAGCGTCAGACACGAGTGAGCAACTAACACTTTCACTTGGCATCATATCTGCTTTCCTAGCAGAATGGTGTGGGGATGAGAAGGGACTCTCGAAGGCAGACTCTGGATGAAGATATAGAGAGGATTCAGGGCTAGGCCATGAGGTGCTCAAGTCTGTGTCTGCAGAAAGGAAAGTTAATTATTACCAGCTAAAGAAGCTGTGTCTTCCTCCTCCTTTACAGGGAAACCTACTAATGAAGAGAACACTCCTGTAAAAACTCACCCCCAACTCTTCTCTGAAGTCAGTGAGGGAGGGAGGGATAAAGAGATGCAGGGGAAGAAGTGGGCTGTACAGAGAAAGTTGAAAAGTTGTGAGAGAGGAAACATGATTTTAATTCTTAGATATCTTCTTCCATTTTTCTATCTTTTTCTCGAGTTATCCAAATAGGTTTTTTTTTTTTTTTCTTTGCCTTAGAATGATCTTCATTCCTTAGAACCAGTTATTTATTTGCTTGGAATAATTCTTGCCTAAAACCCCATCTTATGTGTTAATTTATCCCAATCCAAGGAACAATCCGTAGGTATTAAAAACTTTATTCCCATTAATCCATTCCAAATATGACAGTCATTAACCCCTTCAGAGAAATATCTGAAGGCATCAATCCTGACTTTTCATATATTATCACTGTATGGTGTTCCTGATCGGACTTTAGAGCCCATATTATCCATGATTATTCAGCAGTAAGATATTGAATTTAGAGAAGAGAGTATATTTAGCTACTATTCGGAGAGATTTATCTAATTCGTGATCTCTAACTGTTGTATGATTAGCTGACCTAATCAATTCGGTAGTTTCCAGATATCTAGTCTCCCCATCACCAGAAATATAACCAAACCAAAATCTCCCCCCAACTCAGAAAAATTCTCCACAAACATAGAAGAGATTTTTTCTTTTTAATCCAATAAGCATTAAACCAGAATGTGTTTCCTATCACAGCAATTCACTAAGAGATTATAAAGACAGACAGAAACTTGCCCTTCTATATAGCTAAGTAGATAATACCCATTACATGCATGTTTTACATAGCAACAGTAACTATAATAGTTTTCAACAAGCATCATTTGTTACACATAGTTCATCCTAAATGCATTTGGTTTCTGGTTGACTGTATTTGCTGATTAGCTTTATTCATAGAAAATTATAGATTTCTATATCTTTATAACAGGAGTAGATTGGCACTTGGATGGAAACATCTATCAAAGTTAGGCTCCAGTCCTCTTACAGAAATTAGAGGTAGTCTACAGCCATACCATCCTGAACACACGCAGTCTCCTCAGATCTCAGAAGCTAAGCAAGGTTGGGCCTGATTAAACTTCTAATGGGAGAAATTAGAGGTAGGAGTAGCATCTTCCCTAATGATTACATTTCTATGAGACAGCCCTCTCAAGTCCTTGACAAAGGATATTCTTGGGTTATAAAACTGGCAAAAGGCTGGTGAAAACCAATTACATATAAAAGGGGCAGAGAGAGACATTATAATTAAAAGCTATTTAAATAAATGCTCCAAGAAAAAAAAAAGAGGAAGGGATCTCTGTAGTTAGGTCATCTGGATTCTAGAAGGGTCTGAGAAAGTGGGAGGTCAGGGAGCTAGAGGCAGGAAGAAGTCTATCTAAAATTTAGTCAAACTGAGAAAAGTAATGAAACCCACTTGGTTTCACTGGGTTTCATCTTGTACTTGAGCATCCTTTGCATGAAGCCTACAGTATTTTTTCAGTTATTTTATACCAGTCATTTTTTATAGAAGTAAATAATTTTTACCATGATTTAGTTCTCTCAAAGTTATTACAATGTTGCTATAAATCTAAACCTAACAGCATGGTATCTTTATTACTTTTTATTTTTGTTGACATTTATTTCCTGGATAACACCTACTATTCAGCTATTTCCTTTTTTTTCTTAAAACTGGAAAAATCTCTGTTCCTTTTCACTACATACCACAAAATATATTTTGTTCAATGGTTGAAAGCAATTAAGGTAAAATTCACTTTGTTTACTTGTGTAATAAAGACATTCAGAGGCTAAGATGGCGGCGTAGAAGGACGTGCACTCATCTCTCCTGCAAAATCGCCTGAATTGCAATGAGTTCCTGGGAAATCATTGACGAAAGGAGGTTGGATCTGATCACAAAGAGGATACCCCACGTCGGAGAACAAAGGAGAAGCCGCATCAAGATGGTAGGAGGGGCGCAATCACACTTTTAAAAGTCAAACCTCATACCCGCCAGAGAGGCTGGGCGGGCCAAAGGCGCAAAGCCTGTTGCAGATCAAAACCCGGAAAAGGAGCAGTGACATCCACAAGGGACTGAGCCAGACCTGCTTTGGAGGGTCCAGGTGCCCCCCTGAGCTAGAAGTGCCCTTGAGCAGGCCTCGGAAGGACGGCACTCAGTTTTCTTTGGAGGAGGTTACCAGTAACCCGATCACAGAGTCGCCGAGGAGGACTGGAAAGTCTCTGCGCACTGTGATCCGGGAGAGGGGAATAGCGATCCTGCATGAGAATGAGCCAGACTCACCTCTGAGTAACCTGACATCTCCTGCGGTGGCGGGGGTCGACGGTGGCCTGCAGCAGGGTCAGGGTCACTGCGGAAGTGCTTCCCATAGAGCCTGTGGGAATAAATCCTTTGTGAGACAGACGCCATTTTCCCTACTGTAGTTTGGCTGCTGGGCAAGCTACAGGGCTGCTGGTCAAGCTACAGGGAGGGAACTTAGCTCCACCCAGCAAGAAAAGGGATTTGGATTAAGAAACTCCCAGGGCCAGCCTGGGCGGGCCTTTTAATTCTGGAATAGGCCGAAATAAACAAGCAGTCAAAGAGGTCTTCAGATCCAACCACTGCCAGAGGCAAGAAAAAGACTGATAATTCCTGAATAGTCAGCAAGAGACAGAAGAACATAAACACTATTTTCACCTTTGGTCTGAAGCTGGAGTTACTGCTGGACTTTAAAATTTCATTTTTTGTATTGTATCACTTTGTTTCAATTTTTTTTTTCCTTTCTTTTTTCCAAACCCACTCAGTGCACCCCCCGCTTTTTTTTTTTTGGGGTGTGTGTGTGTGTGTGTGTGTGTGTGTGTGTGTGTGAGAGTGGGTGTGTTCATCTTCTTCACTGAATTCTATTGAAGCTACTAATCTTATCAGTTAAGACTGAATATATTCAAGTATACATAATTTTTTTTTCTTCTTTTTCCTTCTAAACCACACAGTTTATTTTGGTATAAACTTCTGATTCCCCATTGGCCTTTTAAGGTTCTCTGGGGGTTTTGTTTGTTTTTATTATTTTTGCTTCATTTTTCTATATTTTTCTATATAACTAGCTCTTAATTTTTTAAAATTTTTCATTTGTACTACCACTTCCTCTATAATTCTTTGCTTTCTCTGAAGCTCCTTTCCTATAGCACTAAATTCTAATACATACAAATCTTTATCTCCCTATATTTAACTTTGCAATATTATTCTATATTTCTCTTCTATCCTCCCTTTCTCTTTTTCCCTTTTCCCACCATATTTCTTAGTCTTTTCTGTCCTCATTGCCTTATCCCCAACAGGGACCCTGCTCTAGCATTATTCTCAAATTGGTGCTCTACTTAGTTTGGTTATTAACTGGTGGATATCATTCTTGCTTTTCTCTATTCACCGTGCTAACATATTGTACTGTATTTTTGGTTGGAATGCTTGGGTTATGTTACAGCTGTATATGTTTGTGTGTATAATTCAATACACTAGATAGTATTTGCATAATTTTTTAATTGCCATTTGTCAAAGGTATACCTTCTGTTTCTCATTCGCATATATATGTTTTAATATCATTTAATGCCATAACAAACCAGCCGTGAAATCTTCATTCCCTGGTCAGCAACAAGCCCTGGGGCATTAGGGAGGGAGCACTGACTCCAAAACACTACAATACTAGAGAACGCCTAACACTAAAGAGCAGTATACAAGTGAGAACGCCAACAAAGGTAATCACTTGTATGCAAGTCCTGACATAAACCAACCACCAGCATCACCCAGAATAAGAAGCCCCATCCAAACAACAAACATCAACAGATGTAACTCAAAGTCTGGGAAAAGGAAATCCCAAACAGAGTCAGTTTAAAAATTAATAATAACAATGAAACGGCAGAGAAATACCACACACGTGAAGGAACAATTCACAAACACACAAGATCAAATCAATGAAGAGAATTTGGACAAACTTTCTGAAAGTGATTTCAGAGGAATGATAGTAAAGATGATCAAAGACACTGAAAACAGAATGTTAGAGAAATTGCAAGACACAACTAGCACACTGAATAAAGAAATACAAGAACTTACCAAAAAAGTAACAGAGACAAACAACTCAATTGCTGAACAGAAAAACACTGTAGAAGGAATCAAGAGCAGAGTATCTGAGACAGAAGACCGGATAAGTGAGCTGGAAGGTAAAATGGTGGAAGTAACTGCTGAAAAACAGACTCTAGCTCAAAGAATGAAAAGAGAAGAGGATAGCCTCAGAGACCTCTGGGATAATATCAAACGCACGAATATTCAAATTATAGGGGTCCCAGAAGAAGAAGAAAAAAAGAAAGGCTATGAGAAAATTTTTGAAGAGATTCTAGTTGAAAATTTCCCCACCATGGGAAAAGAAATAGTCAAGTCCAAGAAGCATAAAGAGTACCATACAGAATCAATCCGAGAAGAAACACACCAAGACACATATTAATGAAGTTAACACAAATTAAACACAAAGATAGAATTCTCAAAGCAGCAAGGGAAAAGCAACTAGTGACATACAAGGGAAAGCCCATCCGTTTAACAGCTGATCTTTCAACAGAAACTCTGCAGGCCAGAAGGGAATGGCAGGACACATTTAAACGGCTAAAAGAGAATAATCTGCAACCAAGAATCCTCTACCCTGCAAGGATCTCCTTCAAAATTGATGGAGAAATCAAAAGCTTTACAGACAAGCAAAAATTAAAAGAATTTAGTCACACCAAACCAGCCTTACAACAAGTGTTAAAGGGACTTATATAGACAACAAGTATAAAAGGAGAAGATCCACGAAACAAACCCATCATAACATCTAAAAAGATGACAATAGGATCATATGTATCAATAATTACTTTGAATGTCAATGGACTAAATGGCCCAAGCAAAAGACACAGAGTGGCTGAATGGATCCAAAAACACAACCCATACATATGCTGCCTCCAGGAAACTCATTTCAGACCTAGAGACACTCATAGACTGAAAGTGAGAGGCTGGAAAAAGATATTCCATGCAAATGGAAATCAAAAGAAAGCTGGAGTAGAAATCCTCATATCAGACAAAATAGATTTTAAAGTAAAGAAGATTCTAAGAGACAAGGTAGGTCACTACATCATGATTAAGGGATCCATCCAAGAAGAAGATATAACAATCATAAATATCTATGCAGAAAAAGCCTTCGACAAAGTACAGCATCCATTTATGATAAAAACTCTTCAAAAAATGGGCATTAAAGGAACCTATCTCAACATAGTGAAAGCCATATATGAGAAGCCCACAGCGAACATTATCCTCAATGGTAAAAAACTCAAAGCATTCCCTCCAAGATCAGGAACAAGACAAGGGTGTCTACTTTCACCACTCTTATTTAACATAGTCCTGGAAGTTCTAGCAACAGCAATAAGAGAAGAGAAAGAAATCAGAGGAATCCAGATTGGAAAAAAAGAAGTCAAACTCTCTCTATTTGCAGATGACATGATATTACACATAGAAAATCCCAAAGACACTATTACAAAACTACTAGAGTTAATCAGCGAATTCAGCAAAGTTGCTGGATACAAAATCAATATACAGAAATCACTGGCATTCCTATACACAAACAATGAAAAAATCAGAAAACGAAATCAAAGAGGCAATCCCCTTCACCACTGCAACCAAAAGAATCAAATATCTAGGAATAAACCTACCCAAAGAAACAAAAGAACTGTACATAGAAAATTACAAGACACTCATGAGAGACATTAAAGAAGACTTAAACAGATGGAGAGATATTCCACATTCCTGAGTCGGAAGAATCAATATTGTGAAAATGACCATACGACCAAATGTCATTTTTAGATTCAATGCGATCCCTATCAAACTTCCAATAACATTCTTCACAGAACTAGACCAAAGAATAACACAGTTCATATGGAAACACAAAAGACCTCGAAGAGCCAAAGCAATCCTGAGGAAGAAGAATGGAGCTGGAGGGATCAGCCTCCCGAACTTCAGACTTTACTACAAAGCAACCGTCATCAAGACAGTATGGTACGGGCACAAAAACAGAAATATCGACCAATGGAACAAGATCGAGAACCCAGAGATAAACCCACGCACCTATGGGTACCTTATTTTTGACAAAGGAGACGAACATATAAAATGGGACAAAGTCTCTTCAACAAATGGTGCTGGGAAAATTGGACAGCTACATGCAAAAAAATGAAGTTGGAACATTCCCTGACACCATGCACAAAGATCAACTCAAAATGGATTAAAGACTTAAATGTAAGACCAGAAACCATCAAACTCTTAGAGGAGAATATAGGCAAAACCCTCAAGGATATCAATCAAAGCAAGATCTTCTCTGACCCACCTACTAGAATAGCGGAACTCAAAAGACAAATGAACATGTGGGACCTAATGAAACTTCAAAGCTTTTGTACAGACAAAGAAATCACAAAAAAGCTGAACAGGCAGCCCACAGAGTGGGAGAAAATCATAGCAAATGAAACAACAGACAAAGAATTAATCTCCAAAATCAACAAGCAACTCAGACAACTCAGCACTGGAAAAACGAACAACCCAATCAAAAAATGGGTAAAGGACCTAAACAGACACCTCTCCAACGATGACATACAGATGGCCCAAAAGCCCATGAAACGATGTTCAACTTCACTAATAATTAGAGAAATGCAAATCAAAACTACAATGAGATATCACCTCACACCCGTCAGAATGGCCATCATCCACAAATCGACAGACAATAAATGCTGGAGAGGCTGCGGAGAAAAAGGAACACTCCTGCATTGCTGGTGGGAGTGTAAATTGATACAGCCTCTATGGAAGACAGTCTGGAGATTTCTTAAAAAACTAAAAATAGAAGCACCGTATGACTCAGCAATCCCACTCTTAGGCTTATACCCTGACGAAATCAAATCTGAAAGAAGCACCTGTACCCCAATGTTCATTGCAGCTCTCTATACAATAGCTAGAACATGGAAGCAACCTAGATGCCCATCAACGAACGAATGGATCCAAAAGCTCTGGTACATATACAATGGAATACTACACAGCTGTAACGAGAAATGCAGAAGAATCAGCCCTAATGAGGTGGCTGGATCTAGAACATATCATCAAAAGTGAAGTCAGTCAATTGGGGGAACAAGATCGAGAACCCAGAGATAAACCCACGCACCTATGGGTACCTTATTTTTGACAAAGGAGACGAACATATAAAATGGGACAAAGTCTCTTCAACAAATGGTGCTGGGAAAATTGGACAGCTACATGCAAAAAAATGAAGTTGGAACATTCCCTGACACCATGCACAAAGATCAACTCAAAATGGATTAAAGACTTAAATGTAAGACCAGAAACCATCAAACTCTTAGAGGAGAATATAGGCAAAACCCTCAAGGATATCAATCAAAGCAAGATCTTCTCTGACCCACCTACTAGAATAGCGGAACTCAAAAGACAAATGAACATGTGGGACCTAATGAAACTTCAAAGCTTTTGTACAGAAAAAGAAATCACAAAAAAGCTGAACAGGCAGCCCACAGAGTGGGAGAAAATCATAGCAAATGAAACAACAGACAAAGAATTAATCTCCAAAATCAACAAGCAACTCAGACAACTCAGCACTGGAAAAACGAACAACCCAATCAAAAAATGGGTAAAGGACCTAAACAGACACCTCTCCAACGATGACATACAGATGGCCCAAAAGCCCATGAAACGATGTTCAACTTCACTAATAATTAGAGAAATGCAAATCAAAACTACAATGAGATATCACCTCACACCCGTCAGAATGGCCATCATCCACAAATCGACAGACAATAAATGCTGGAGAGGCTGTGGAGAAAAGGGAACACTCCTGCATTGCTGGTGGGAGTGTAAATTGATACAGCCTCTATGGAAGACAGTCTGGAGATTTCTTAAAAAACTAAAAATAGAAGCACCGTATGACTCAGCAATCCCACTCTTAGGCTTATACCCTGACGAAATCAAATCTGAAAGAAGCACCTGTACCCCAATGTTCATTGCAGCTCTCTATACAATAGCTAGAACATGGAAGCAACCTAGATGCCCATCAACGAACGAATGGATCCAAAAGCTCTGGTACATATACAATGGAATACTACACAGCTGTAACGAGAAATGCAGAAGAATCAGCCCTAATGAGGTGGCTGGATCTAGAACATATCATCAAAAGTGAAGTCAGTCAGAAAGAGAAGGACAAATACAGTATATTAACACATATATATGGAATCTAGTAGGATGGTGATGATGGCACACGCAGTGAAGTAACAGAAAGACAGACATGGACAGTGGACATATGGTCATTGTGGGGAAGGAACAGAAGGTGGGAGGTGTAAAGGAAGTAGCATGAAGGCCTGTACTATCATAAGTGAAGAAAATAGCTCTAGTCATTGCTCTGTGAGAAAAGAGGATCCTTCAGGGGTGCTGCGTGATGGTTGGGAGGGGAGGGAAGGGGGGGATATACATATGACTAATCTGGGAACATACATATCTGTAAACAACAAAAGTCTGTAAAAGTTAAAAGCAAAATAAAGGTTTTAAAATAAATAAATAAAACCAAGGGGAAAAAAAAAAAGACATTCAGAGGTCTTCCCCTGGTGGTCCAGTGGGTAAGGACACCGCCTTGCAGTGCAAGGGGCGCTGGTTCCATCCCTGGCCTGGGAAGATCCCACGTGCCGCCGAGCAGCTGGACAGATGTGTCCAATCACCGAGCTGGAGCTTTGGAGCGCATGTGTCCAGAGCCGGTGCTCTGCAACGATAGAAGCCACCGCGATGAGAGGCCCACAGGAGCCAAAGAACAAAGACAGATGAAAAATGGAGAAATGAAAGACCAATAGAAGTGGCCCGCCCGCTCTCCTTCCTCCCCAACCCAACCCCCGCCCAAAATAAATAAATAAATAAATCAAAAAAAAAAAAAAAAGACATTCAGAGCCTAAATAAGATCTATATTTCAAAAATTTGAAAAAATATATATTTTAGGGAGAGACTTTTTATTTCATTGACCTAGTAACTCTTTTTAGAATTACTTCTAAGTCACTGATTTTAAATTTAGTTTTCTTGTAAAATTCCTAACACTTGAATTGGCATCACTAAGATGGCAGCACATACTAATTTTTATTTCACTCCTGCTCACAAGAACAGTTAACAACTTTCCATGATCAAGACACCACTGAGAGAATCCTAGACCATTGGGGTGAGACTTACTAACACCCTTTCACCACAGAGACCAAGAGACACTGCATTAAAAGACAAAATGCTGTCCGTGGATCACATTGCTCCTCCTCAGGGCTGTGCAACAGTGTGCTCAGAGGTCTCCTCTGAACCTAGAGTCTCTCCAGTGGGTGAAGAGAGCCCAGTGCGAACATCCACCTTCATCAGTGTCGTGGTCTCTTTTTAGGAGTCCAGTCTCACTCCATAGGGATTACAGAGAATCTGCAGGATTTGAACAGTAGGGGAAGGCGGCTGTACTATCATAAGTGAAGAAAATAGCTCTAGTCATTGCTCTGTGAGAAAAGAGGATCCTTCAGGGGTGCTGCGTGATGGTTGGGAGGGGAGGGAAGGGGGGGATATACATATGACTAATCTGGGAACATACATATCTGTAAACAACAAAAGTCTGTAAAAGTTAAAAGCAAAATAAAGGTTTTAAAATAAATAAATAAAACCAAGGGGAAAAAAAAAAAGACATTCAGAGGTCTTCCCCTGGTGGTCCAGTGGGTAAGGACACCGCCTTGCAGTGCAAGGGGCGCTGGTTCCATCCCTGGCCTGGGAAGATCCCACGTGCCGCCGAGCAGCTGGACAGATGTGTCCAATCACCGAGCTGGAGCTTTGGAGCGCATGTGTCCAGAGCCGGTGCTCTGCAACGATAGAAGCCACCGCGATGAGAGGCCCACAGGAGCCAAAGAACAAAGACAGATGAAAAATGGAGAAATGAAAGACCAATAGAAGTGGCCCGCCCGCTCTCCTTCCTCCCCAACCCAACCCCCGCCCAAAATAAATAAATAAATAAATCTTTAAAATAAATAAAGACATTCAGAGCCTAAATAAGATCTATATTTCAAAAATTTGAAAAAATATATATTTTAGGGAGAGACTTTTTATTTCATTGACCTAGTAACTCTTTTTAGAATTACTTCTAAGTCACTGATTTTAAATTTAGTTTTCTTGTAAAATTCCTAACACTTGAATTGGCATCACTAAGATCGCAGCACATACTAATTTTATTTCACTCCTGCTCACAAGAACAGTTAACAACTTTCCATGATCAAGACACCACTGAGAGAATCCTAGACCATTGGGGTGAGACTTACTAACACCCTTTCACCACAGAGACCAAGAGACACTGCATTAAAAGACAAAATGCTGTCCGTGGATCACATTGCTCCTCCTCAGGGCTGTGCAACAGTGTGCTCAGAGGTCTCCTCTGAACCTAGAGTCTCTCCAGTGGGTGAAGAGAGCCCAGTGCGAACATCCACCTTCATCAGTGTCGTGGTCTCTTTTTAGGAGTCCAGTCTCACTCCATAGGGATTACAGAGAATCTGCAGGATTTGAACACTAGGAACTAGATTGAGATGGAGCAGTAGGAGAGGTTTGTAACCTCAACCAGTGGCTTTGTTCATATGCAAGGTCAAGATGGCACACCTCTGGCCAGGGACTGGGCAGGGTAGTAACCTCAACCAGTGGCTTTGTTCATATGCAAGGTCAAGATGGCACACCTCTGGCCAGGGACTGGGCAGGGTACAGGTCTGTTTTAAACAAAATGGACTGTCAACCCTGGACCCTGGTCTGCCCTCACCTAGGCAGGAGAGCTGATCATAGCCTGGCCCAAAACTCAGGGTAGCTCCTGGCTCCATTTGAACAGAAACAGGTGGCAACAACACCTATAAGATGGATATCCCAGGAATGCTGCAGCAGAGTAGAGCAGACAGAACTGATAACCCACAGAGCAAAGTTAGTAGCACTGTTTGACCATGGAACTAGCAGGGTGGTCAGCTTGAGTCAAGACCTCAAAGAGTTATTCAAGGTGCAGCGGTTTCCACTGCTCCATCCAGTCAGGGAAGCTAATGCTAACCCCACCCACTGTGGGGTACAGCTTCCAGTCCTGCCCAACCTAAAGGCCTGGCCAGAATACCTGTATATCCATGTAGGCCAGCAACACTTGAACAGAGAATTCCTGCAAGGAGAGAGAGATGACAGACTTAACAAAGCCAGTGGCCATGTTTGGGAAGGGACCTTGGAGGATGGGTTAGCTTGAATCAAGACAACAAAGTGCATTGCCTGGTTTTGAGCAATTCTTTTGCCTTGCACAGGCAGAAAAAGATACTCATACTTTCACATATTCCGCCCCCCCAAAAAAAAAAATGACAAATAGCTTAAAAGTAACAGAGTAAAGTTAGAAATGCTCTTGAAGTTGGCATCACTAGGCTTTTTCCGACAAGAACAGTTAACAACTTTCCATGATCAAGACACCACTGAGAGAATCCTAGACCATTGGGGTGAGACTTACTAACACCCTTTCACCACAGAGACCAAGAGACACTGCATTAAAAGACAAAATGCTGTCCGTGGATCACATTGCTCCTCCTCAGGGCTGTGCAACAGTGTGCTCAGAGGTCTCCTCTGAACCTAGAGTCTCTCCAGTGGGTGAAGAGAGCCCAGTGCGAACATCCACCTTCATCAGTGTCGTGGTCTCTTTTTAGGAGTCCAGTCTCACTCCATAGGGATTACAGAGAATCTGCAGGATTTGAACACTAGGAACTAGATTGAGATGGAGCAGTAGGAGAGGTTTGTAACCTCAACCAGTGGCTTTGTTCATATGCAAGGTCAAGATGGCACACCTCTGGCCAGGGACTGGGCAGGGTAGTAACCTCAACCAGTGGCTTTGTTCATATGCAAGGTCAAGATGGCACACCTCTGGCCAGGGACTGGGCAGGGTACAGGTCTGTTTTAAACAAAATGGACTGTCAACCCTGGACCCTGGTCTGCCCTCACCTAGGCAGGAGAGCTGATCATAGCCTGGCCCAAAACTCAGGGTAGCTCCTGGCTCCATTTGAACAGAAACAGGTGGCAACAACACCTATAAGATGGATATCCCAGGAATGCTGCAGCAGAGTAGAGCAGACAGAACTGATAACCCACAGAGCAAAGTTAGTAGCACTGTTTGACCATGGAACTAGCAGGGTGGTCAGCTTGAGTCAAGACCTCAAAGAGTTATTCAAGGTGCAGCGGTTTCCACTGCTCCATCCAGTCAGGGAAGCTAATGCTAACCCCACCCACTGTGGGGTACAGCTTCCAGTCCTGCCCAACCTAAAGGCCTGGCCAGAATACCTGTATATCCATGTAGGCCAGCAACACTTGAACAGAGAATTCCTGCAAGGAGAGAGAGATGACAGACTTAACAAAGCCAGTGGCCATGTTTGGGAAGGGACCTTGGAGGATGGGTTAGCTTGAATCAAGACAACAAAGTGCATTGCCTGGTTTTGAGCAATTCTTTTGCCTTGCACAGGCAGAAAAAGATACTCATACTTTCACATATTCCGGCATACACTCTTAAACTCACCTAATAACCATTACTTCAACAATCTGTTAAACAATATAAAAACACATGAACTGTAATAGTAGTGCCTAGAATGTAAGGGAGAGGAGAAGTAACAGAGTAAAGTTAGAAATGCTCTTGAAGTTCTTAGTTTAAAATAGGGTATTATAATTTAACACATTATTGACCAGAGGTATATTATGTCTTTTGATACCTGAATGTCACTGACTGGAGAAGTTTCAATAATCAGTTACAAAGCAAATAGCTGGCAACAGGCATTAGTTTCTGCAAAAATACCCCTGGATAATAATGTTACAGGGAAGTTTATAGCAAAAAATATGTACATTAAGAAGTAAGAAAGATCCTAAAAAGTAAAACTAATTCTATAGCTAAAAAATGTAGAAAATAGAAAAGAATAACTGAGACCAAAATGAGCAGAAAAAAGGAAATTAGAAGGAAAGTAAATGAAATAGAGAACAGGAAAACAATAGAAACAATGAACAAAACTAAGAGGTGGTTTCCTGGAAAGAGATACGAGTCTGATAAAACTTTAGCAAATCTGCCAAGGAAAAAAAGAAATAATCCAAACCAACAAAATTATAAATGAAAAAGGAGACATTACAATCAGATAATCAGTACCACAAAAACACAAAGAATCACAAGAGACTACTGTAAACAACTATATGACAACAGACTAGAGTAACAAGAACAAATTCTTAAAAATATACAACCTATTAACAATGTATCAGAAAAAAAAAAAGAAAAAGAAAATGTGAACAGACTGATTACCAACAGGGAAACTGAATCAGGAATCAGAAATCTCTCCACAAAGAAAAGCCAAAAACCAGATCACTCCCTGGTGAATTGCACAAAACATTTAAGAAAGTATTAATGTCAATACTTTTCAAACTCTTCTAAAAACTGAAAAGGAAGGAACACTCCTAAACTCATTTTAGAAGGCCAGTATTATACTGATAAGCCAGAAAAGGACATTAGAAGAAACATGAATATTATATGTCAAAATAATTGATTTGTATATTTTGGAACATCTTTGTATCCCTGGTACCTGTTCCACTTAATCATGGTGAATGAGCTGCTTAGTGTGTTGCTGAATTCAGTTTGTTAGTATTTACTTTTAGCATTTTTTTTTCTATCACATAGGATTAAAAGATGTTTTAAAATATACAAAATCATTTTGATCCATATATTAATAGAATGGAAGAAAATCATCAAATTGACACAGAAAAAGCATCTGACAAAATGGAATATCTATTCCTAGTAATAATTCTTTACAAATAATGCATAGATGAAGTCCATTTCAGTTTATATATATATATATATATAAAAGACCACATACAACAAGCCTACAGCTAACATTATGCTCAATGGTGAGAGTTTGAAAGCTTTTCCTCTAAGATCAGGGACAACACAATGTGCCCACTCTCACAACATCTATATAATACAATAATTAAAGCCCTTGCAATATTTATCAGGTAACAAAGAGATAGAAGGCATCAGAATTAGGCAGGACAAAGTAAAATGTTCTCTATTTGAAGATGATGATTTTATATGTAGACAGTCCTAATGCCTCCACCAAATACAATGTTGATCTAATCAACAAATTTGGTAAAGATGGAAGTTACAAAGTTAATGTATGAATTCAGTAGTTTTTCTATACACTAACAATAAACTATCTGAAAATGTAATAAACTGTTTCCAGTTACAATAGCATAAAAACAATAAAATATTGAAGAAAAAATTTAAGGTGAAATATCTCTTATATTGAATACCACAAGACGTTAATGAAAATAATTGAAAAAGATGAATATACGGAACAGTATCCCATGTAGTACTTGAATATTAATAAGACACTGATAAAATATTGAAAATGACACAAACCATGTTTTGGACTGGAAGAATCATTATTATCAAAATGACCATATTACCCAAAGCAATCTATAGATTCAATGCAATCTCTATCAAGTAGCATTTTTCACATATCTAGAACAGAAGTCTTCAGGTTTATATGGAAACACTGAAGATCCCAAATAATCAAAGCAATCTTGAGGGGGTGGGGGGAAACAGCTGGAGTAATCAGGTTCTCTGACTTCAGATTATACTATAAAGTTGCAATTATAAAACAGTATGTTGAATCACTTTGCTGTCCATCTGAAGCTGACACAAGATTGTAAATCAACTATAGTCTAATATAAATTTTTAAATTTATAAAATTTGAAAGAAAAAATATTCACTAGGTATATAAGCAAAATGATACAGTGATTTACAGGTGAAATAAAATTAACTTATCTTCAGAACATTGATAGACACTATTAACCACAAAGGAAATGGAGTGAAAAGTTAAAGCTATTCAAGGAAACAAATGGTTATCAAATTGTCAATCTTAGGAAATATTGTAACATGATCTTTCCTAAAGGATCAAATTAGGCAAGCACAATTAATAAAGAGCTATCTACCTAAGAACTGGTGGTGAGCATTAGATAGTTTCTAATGGAACTGGAATTGTAGGAAGATTAAAAGTTATAGTATGCAATATCAATATGATCTGATAGCATAGTTATATGATAAATTTAGGAAATGGACATAGAACCGGAAAAGAGCATACAGAATTTGTTTTAGCTATTTGATAATAATGTTCTGTGGTGGTGGACCCATATTATTATTTTGAGACTGTTATATGAATAGCATAAGATGATATAAAGCAATTGGATATAGAATATCCTAATTTTGTTGTAACTTGTAAATCGGAACTGCTAGGGTGGTAGACAGAAGATACTGCTTTTATATAGAAGACATGAAATAAAAGCTCTCTAATTCTAACTTAGCACACACATACACACACACAAAAGAATGACAATATTGGCAGAGATGGGATAAATGAGGTCCCAAAAGCCCTTTGCCCTCAATATAGATTGGCTTTAGGTTCATATAGCATTGTTTTCAGTTTTACTGATAGCAAACATCAGTGCACATTAAAGGACTAATTCAAAGGGTCTTGGGTATTTAAATCCTGCACATCCACTCCCCTTATCACCTCCCCCCTCCCCAAAAAAAACCTGGACTTGGCACACCTGGAAGATAGCCTATATCTTGTAACATCTACCTAATAATAGTCTATGGGGCCTCAAGTCATAGACAGGTGGTTTGTAATAACAATGTGATTTAGTATTGAGTATCCTTTAAAACTTAAAAATAGAGCTCCAGTATGTTGAATCACTTTGCTGTCCATCTGAAGCTGACACAAGATTGTAAATCAACTATAGTCTAATATAAATTTTTAAATTTATAAAATTTGAAAGAAAAAATATTCACTAGGTATATAAGCAAAATGATACAGTGATTTACAGGTGAAATAAAATTAACTTATCTTCAGAACATTGATAGACACTATTAACCACAAAGGAAATGGAGTGAAAAGTTAAAGCTATTCAAGGAAACAAATGGTTATCAAATTGTCAATCTTAGGAAATATTGTAACATGATCTTTCCTAAAGGATCAAATTAGGCAAGCACAATTAATAAAGAGCTATCTACCTAAGAACTGGTGGTGAGCATTAGATAGTTTCTAATGGAACTGGAATTGTAGGAAGATTAAAAGTTATAGTATGCAATATCAATATGATCTGATAGCATAGTTATATGATAAATTTAGGAAATGGACATAGAACCGGAAAAGAGCATACAGAATTTGTTTTAGCTATTTGATAATAATGTTCTGTGGTGGTGGACCCATATTATTATTTTGAGACTGTTATATGAATAGCATAAGATGATATAAAGCAATTGGATATAGAATATCCTAATTTTGTTGTAACTTGTAAATCGGAACTGCTAGGGTGGTAGACAGAAGATACTGCTTTTATATAGAAGACATGAAATAAAAGCTCTCTAATTCTAACTTAGCACACACATACACACACACAAAAGAATGACAATATTGGCAGAGATGGGATAAATGAGGTCCCAAAAGCCCTTTGCCCTCAATATAGATTGGCTTTAGGTTCATATAGCATTGTTTTCAGTTTTACTGATAGCAAACATCAGTGCACATTAAAGGACTAATTCAAAGGGTCTTGGGTATTTAAATCCTGCACATCCACTCCCCTTATCACCTCCCCCCTCCCCAAAAAAAACCTGGACTTGGCACACCTGGAAGATAGCCTATATCTTGTAACATCTACCTAATAATAGTCTATGGGGCCTCAAGTCATAGACAGGTGGTTTGTAATAACAATGTGATTTAGTATTGAGTATCCTTTAAAAACTTAAAAATAGAGCTCCAGTATGACACAGCAATTCCACTCCTGGGCATATATCCATGGAAGATGAGACCTCTTATTCAAAAAGATTTGTCCACCCCAGTGTTCATAGCAGCATTATTTACAACAGCCAAGAAACTAAATTAACCTAAGTGTCCATCAATGGATGAATGGATAAAGAAGGCATGGTATACATGAACCATGAACTATTATTCAGCCATAAAAAAGAATGAAATAATACCATTTGCAGCAACTTGAAAGGACCTAGAGATCATCATACAGGTAAGTCAGGTAGAGAAAGATAAATATTAAATAATATCACTTGTATGTGAAATCTAAAAAATTATACAAATGAATCTATTTATAAAACAGTGTGATATATAATAAAGGCCTTGGGCCATGTGAGTTTGATCACATGAAATCTGTACACTACTTAGGTACAGCTACATCTGTGTTCTATGCTTGCCTGATGAATTCCCTGTAAAAACCATGGACTCAAGGCTTGGATGAGCTTTCCTAATTGGCAGTATTTCAAACATGCTGTCACACATCATTGCTAGAAATGTATCTCCACAAGGAGATATCAACTAGAAGCTTTTGTGTGGTCACTCTAGACTTTTCCCCATATACCTTTTGCCTTTGCTGATTTAACCTATATAGTTTCATTATAATAAATTGTAACCATAAGTATAACAGCTCTTCTGGGATTTCTGTGTGTCTTTCTGGTAAATCATCAAACTCAAGGGATATCTTAAGGACCCGGATAAATGAGGTCCCAAAAGCCCTTTGCCCTCAATATAGATTGGCTTTAGGTTCATATAGCATTGTTTTCAGTTTTACTGATAGCAAACATCAGTGCACATTAAAGGACTAATTCAAAGGGTCTTGGGTATTTAAATCCTGCACATCCACTCCCCTTATCACCTCCCCCCTCCCCAAAAAAAACCTGGACTTGGCACACCTGGAAGATAGCCTATATCTTGTAACATCTACCTAATAATAGTCTATGGGGCCTCAAGTCATAGACAGGTGGTTTGTAATAACAATGTGATTTAGTATTGAGTATCCTTTAAAAACTTAAAAATAGAGCTCCAGTATGACACAGCAATTCCACTCCTGGGCATATATCCATGGAAGATGAGACCTCTTATTCAAAAAGATTTGTCCACCCCAGTGTTCATAGCAGCATTATTTACAACAGCCAAGAAACTAAATTAACCTAAGTGTCCATCAATGGATGAATGGATAAAGAAGGCATGGTATACATGAACCATGAACTATTATTCAGCCATAAAAAAGAATGAAATAATACCATTTGCAGCAACTTGAAAGGACCTAGAGATCATCATACAGGTAAGTCAGGTAGAGAAAGATAAATATTAAATAATATCACTTGTATGTGAAATCTAAAAAATTATACAAATGAATCTATTTATAAAACAGTGTGATATATAATAAAGGCCTTGGGCCATGTGAGTTTGATCACATGAAATCTGTACACTACTTAGGTACAGCTACATCTGTGTTCTATGCTTGCCTGATGAATTCCCTGTAAAAACCATGGACTCAAGGCTTGGATGAGCTTTCCTAATTGGCAGTATTTCAAACATGCTGTCACACATCATTGCTAGAAATGTATCTCCACAAGGAGATATCAACTAGAAGCTTTTGTGTGGTCACTCTAGACTTTTCCCCATATACCTTTTGCCTTTGCTGATTTAACCTATATAGTTTCATTATAATAAATTGTAACCATAAGTATAACAGCTCTTCTGGGATTTCTGTGTGTCTTTCTGGTAAATCATCAAACTCAAGGGATATCTTAAGGATCCCTGGATAAATGAAGGAGATTTTTGTGGGTGTTTTTGGATTTGTCTCTACAGATAAAGGAGGAAATAGATTTGGAACCCCTACCTACCTGAGTCTTCCTCTCTCATTTGTTGCCTTTTATGATAAAAATGAACATAAAATATGAAAATATAATCAGTCTAAAACTAATAATCAAACTGAAACCTACTAAGAGTCCCTACTATGCATGCCATATTGTAGATACTCATTAAGTTTTCTGGATTGAAAATATAAATGTTACATAAATATAATGCTATTAAATGTTACAAATTCAACTGCTCTCAGAGCAAATGTGTATGTAAATAAAGCACAATCTATGTATTTTTGTGAATAGTAAGAAAAAAAACACTAAAAGTAGATTGAGATTCAATTATCAAAAACACTATTTGCTCACATACAGGTTTATATAAATATTGTTAAAATATGGAAAGACACATCACCATGAATAATCATGGATGGTATTCAATAGCTTTTTCTTTTAAAGAAACATTTCAAATAACCAAGAGGTAATATCTATAATCCTGGAGAATTCCATGGACAGAGGAGCCTGGCTGGTGACAGTCCATGGAGCCGCAGGGAGTCAAACATGACTGACTGAGCAACTAATACAATATCTATAGTATTAATACTTGCCCTCTTCCCTCCTCCCCACCCCTGTCCATATGACAATTTTTATTTAAACTTTAAATAAAATCATGTAGCTTTAAAAATCAAGTGTTACTAAAAGTCTTATGTGTGCTAAGGTGCTTCAGTCATCTCCGACTCTTTTGCAACCCCATGGACATGTAGCGCACCAGGTTCCTCTGTCCATTGGATTCTCCACGCAAAAATTCTGGAGTGTGTTTCCATTTCCTTCTCCAGGTGATCTTCCTGACCCAGGGATCAGACCCGTGTGTCTCGTGGCTCCTGCATTGGGGGATGGGAAGGGGTAGGTTCTTTACCACTAGCGCCACCAGGGAAACCCACTAAGGCTTAAGTTGGATATTATCCCTCTGTCTGCTCCTTCCCACCACTCCATTTTCACCCAGTTGATCTTTATCTAATAAACCTTAGACATTTGAATTTAATAGTGGGTAGAAATTGTGCTTATTGTTTGGACTTGTCTTCTGGTAGACTTCAATATGTGATGATTTGTCAATTCTTTCCTTTTGTATTGGGATATAACCAGTGTTCTAAAAACTTTATCTGTTTTCTCTTAGGCTATTCAGTTTCTTCAGAGAAAACTTCCTCTCTCATTTGTTGCCTTTTATGATAAAAATGAACATAAAATATGAAAATATAATCAGTCTAAAACTAATAATCAAACTGAAACCTACTAAGAGTCCCTACTATGCATGCCATATTGTAGATACTCATTAAGTTTTCTGGATTGAAAATATAAATGTTACATAAATATAATGCTATTAAATGTTACAAATTCAACTGCTCTCAGAGCAAATGTGTATGTAAATAAAGCACAATCTATGTATTTTTGTGAATAGTAAGAAAAAAAACACTAAAAGTAGATTGAGATTCAATTATCAAAAACACTATTTGCTCACATACAGGTTTATATAAATATTGTTAAAATATGGAAAGACACATCACCATGAATAATCATGGATGGTATTCAATAGCTTTTTCTTTTAAAGAAACATTTCAAATAACCAAGAGGTAATATCTATAATCCTGGAGAATTCCATGGACAGAGGAGCCTGGCTGGTGACAGTCCATGGAGCCGGGGGAGTCAAACATGACTGACTGAGCAACTAATACAATATCTATAGTATTAATACTTGCCTCTTCCCTCCTCCCCACCCCTGTCCATATGAAAATTTTTATTTAAACTTTAAATAAAATCATGTAGCTTTAAAAATCAAGTGTTACTAAAAGTCTTATGTGTGCTAAGGTGCTTCAGTCATCTCCGACTCTTTTGCAACCCCATGGACATGTAGCGCACCAGGTTCCTCTGTCCATTGGATTCTCCACGCAAAAATTCTGGAGTGTGTTTCCATTTCCTTCTCCAGGTGATCTTCCTGACCCAGGGATCAGACCCGTGTGTCTCGTGGCTCCTGCATTGGGGGATGGGAAGGGGTAGGTTCTTTACCACTAGCGCCACCAGGGAAACCCACTAAGGCTTAAGTTGGATATTATCCCTCTGTCTGCTCCTTCCCACCACTCCATTTTCACCCAGTTGATCTTTATCTAATAAACCTTAGACATTTGAATTTAATAGTGGGTAGAAATTGTGCTTATTGTTTGGACTTGTCTTCTGGTAGACTTCAATATGTGATGATTTGTCAATTCTTTCCTTTTGTATTGGGATATAACCAGTGTTCTAAAAACTTTATCTGTTTTTCTCTTAGGCTATTCAGTTTCTTCAGAGAAAACCTTTCCAATCACCTACCAGGGGTACAGCTGTGTCTTCCAGGCTTCTGTAACTGAGTGGCAAAGGGGATTCAGAATTCCCTGTTTCCAGTAACACACCTCTTAGTCAACTTCCCACGTTCTTTCCTGCTTGTTGTGAGGTCTAAATCAGCAGGTGGAAAATTTGTCTATAGCACTGAAAAACATTAGTATCTAACCCGTATTAACCCTTAGACCCACGCAAGTAGATGCAGATAAAAAGTTCCACATATAAGAGACATCATACAATGTTTCTGCTTTTCTGTTTGATTGACTTCTACTCAGTATAACAATCACTAGGTCCATCCATGTTGCTGCAAATGACATTATTTCATCCTTTTTGGTGACATATTCCATTGTAAAGTCGTACACATGAACTTATTTACAAAACAGGAAAAGACTTAGAGAATAACATTAAGATCATTGGGGGGAAGGTTGGGAGAAAGGATAGTTAGGGGACTTGGGATGGATAGGTATTCACTGCTATATTTAAAATGGATAATCAACAAGGTCTACTCTTACAGCCCAGAGAGCTCTGTTATGTGGCAGCATGGATGGATGGGAGTTTAGTGGAGAATGGATCCATGTACATTGATGGCTGAATCCCTTTGCTATTCACCTGAGACTATCCCAACATTGTTAATCACCTATTGTCTAATACAAACTGAACAATTTGATGATAATAATAATAATAATAATAAGTTGTAGTCTCTCTGTGCTGTTAGGTAAAAGAGTGTGTCCATAGATGATCCTAATTTTGCTACATAGGCCTATCATCACCCATACCAAACCCCCTTGAAATAGGTCTCCTCAAGATTCATTTAAAAACTAGAAATAAATTGAATTGCCTAAATTAAAAAAAAAATGCAATAGGTGTTAAAGAAAAGAAAAAAAACTAGAACTAGAACCACCATACAACCCAGAAATCCCACTACTAGGCATGTACCCTGAAGAAATCAAAATTGAAAAAGAGACATGTACCAGATTGTTAATTACAGCACTATTTACAATAGTTGACACAGGGAAACAACCTAAATGTTCATCTACAAAAGAATGGATAAAGAAGATATGGTGTACACACACATACACACCACACACACACATTATAGTCAATGGAATATTACTCAGGCATAAATAAGAATAAAAGAATGCCATTTGCAGCTACCTGGATGGACCTAGAGATCATCATACTAAGTGCGGTAATTCAGAAAGAAAAAGAAAAATACTATATCATTTATACTTGGAATCTAAATTATGATACAAATAAATTTATCTTCAAAACAGAGACAGATTCATAGGTGTAGAGGATAGGCTTATGGTTGCTGAGGTAAGGGCTAGGGAGGGAAGGATTGAGACCTTGGGACCAGCAGAAGCAAAGAATGATATATGGGATGGATAAACAATAAGATCCTACCATATAGAATAGGGAAATATATTCAGTACTCTGTGTTAAACTGAAATGGAAAAGAATATATGCATGTATAACTGAATCACTTTCTTCCAAACCAGAAACTAACACAACATTGTCTGCAGTAATTTTTTTAAAGCAACATCTGTATCCTAACAAAATAGGAATTTACTTCTCATTCATGTGAATTCAAAATATAAGGTCCTGATCTGTGGCAGGAAAGGGTGGCAGTGGACTTGGCTGGTGACAGACATTCAAGAACAGAGCCTGACAGAGTCCCTGACATCTGCAGCATGTGGCTTTTAGCGTTGTCCACTGCCATTCTGCCAGCAGAACCAAGCAGAGAAAAGGTGGAAAATTCATATTCACATCATAGTTGCTTTGACTAGGAATACAAGCATTCCTTATGTTTACTTTTTGTGGCTAGGAAATGTTGATATGGGTCAGGCTGCCAGTTCTGAGCAGTGACTATATTGTGGAGGGATCATGATTTGTTTTCTCAGTCACTGTGCCTGCCATAAATGCCATGCCAGTATTGGGAAAATTAAAAAAAATGCAATAGGTGTTAAAGAAAAGAAAAAACTAGAACTAGAACCACCATACAACCCAGAAATCCCACTACTAGGCATGTACCCTGAAGAAATCAAAATTGAAAAAGAGACATGTACCAGATTGTTAATTACAGCACTATTTACAATAGTTGACACAGGAAACAACCTAAATGTTCATCTACAAAAGAATGGATAAAGAAGATATGGTGTACACACACATACACACCACACACACACATTATAGTCAATGGAATATTACTCAGGCATAAATAAGAATAAAAGAATGCCATTTGCAGCTACCTGGATGGACCTAGAGATCATCATACTAAGTGCGGTAATTCAGAAAGAAAAAGAAAAATACTATATCATTTATACTTGGAATCTAAATTATGATACAAATAAATTTATCTTCAAAACAGAGACAGATTCATAGGTGTAGAGGATAGGCTTATGGTTGCTGAGGTAAGGGCTAGGGAGGGAAGGATTGAGACCTTGGGACCAGCAGAAGCAAAGAATGATATATGGGATGGATAAACAATAAGATCCTACCATATAGAATAGGGAAATATATTCAGTACTCTGTGTTAAACTGAAATGGAAAAGAATATATGCATGTATAACTGAATCACTTTCTTCCAAACCAGAAACTAACACAACATTGTCTGCAGTAATTTTTTTAAAGCAACATCTGTATCCTAACAAAATAGGAATTTACTTCTCATTCATGTGAATTCAAAAATATAAGGTCCTGATCTGTGGCAGGAAAGGGTGGCAGTGGACTTGGCTGGTGACAGACATTCAAGAACAGAGCCTGACAGAGTCCCTGACATCTGCAGCATGTGGCTTTTAGCGTTGTCCACTGCCATTCTGCCAGCAGAACCAAGCAGAGAAAAGGTGGAAAATTCATATTCACATCATAGTTGCTTTGACTAGGAATACAAGCATTCCTTATGTTTACTTTTTGTGGCTAGGAAATGTTGATATGGGTCAGGCTGCCAGTTCTGAGCAGTGACTATATTGTGGGAGGGATCATGATTTGTTTTCCGCTCAGTCACTGTGCCTGCCATAAATGCCATGCCAGTATTTGGGGAAAACTTTGAGAATTTTGTCAACTCTTTATGCAAATGAATAACCTATTACAGGAAGTGCCTGAAAGATGCTTATAATTGATGTGTACTTGTTTAGTTAGGTGCAAGCCATAAACAAAGAGACAGAAACTGTGGCAGGATTAGGGATTTAACAAAACAGAAGTGTTGTAAATCATCTACTCCAAGCCTTAAAGCTAGCTTATGGTGTCATAAAAATACAACAGGAGTATTCATAAATTCCTTTTCCTGGAACAAATGTAGCAATAGTACCCAAGAGAAGAGGTTTTACAGCCCTGAGAGGTCCTTGTTATTCTCTACATTGATTTTCAGTTGCTGCCTGGGTGGAATACATGAGGCCAGAGCCTGATGCAAGTGCAAAACCAATAGAGAAACAAGGTACCCGGTGCTTCTTATGACATAGGAAGAAATATGTGGTTACAGGAAAATGAAGACAGTCCCAGATCAACAATATAAATCACAGAATAAAAAAATACAAACTTCTGTGTCTCTAAAAGATGAGTGAAATTATAGATCACAACTAATTTGTAGAGTAGTAATGAACAAGGTGGGCTTCAGATCTCAACACTTGGAGTACTTATTTGGATGAAATTAAATGTATATATCATTCCAACAAATATCTCTCAGCAGATTGTGAACTTTAGAAATGGAAAAGGAATTAACAGAGATGTATTTTTTATATTTGTGTTCTTCTGTCTCAGAATTCAATTATGTTCAATAAAGAATCTGTATTCTATCCAACATATGTGGAACAGCCTTTTAATAGACATTTCAAATGTACTGCAAAAAATGACCTTCAAAAAAAAATTCAAAGTCTATTATTTACCTAATTGTCTAAGTGATAGACCTAATAGTCCTTTCCAAAATAACAGGAAGGGATGAAGGAATTGGATACAATTCTTATACCATACCAAAGTTGTGGTCAGCAGCCAGTCTCAACTAAAAGCGGTGAAGTATATATACACATAACTCAGTCGCTAAGTCACGTCCAACTCTTTGCAACCCCATGGACTGTAGCCCACCTGGCTCCTCTGTCCATGGGATTTTCCAGGCAAGAATACTGGAATGGGTTGCCATTTCCTTCTCCAGGGGGTCTTCCTAACCCAGGGATCCAACCTGTACCTCCAGGGCCTTCTGCATTGTAAATGGATTCTTTATCACTGAGTCTCTGGGGAAACCCCAGTTTGTCAGAGAATGGCCCAATTATGGTATCCATTATATGAGAAGAACCCAATTCTCCAAAATGTATTATTTTCCAATGATATTTATTCATGCTTCCAAAGATTTCTAACCTGGAACCTCATTCTTCCTCTCTCACACAAAAGAATTTGACCTCTGTGGATTTATGACTTCAGTTGTTCCAGATATTGTTTACAGCTTTTATCTATCTAACTAAGTTTTAATATAATGGGAATATTTCAAGGTATTGTCCTATAACAAGATGATGTAATTCCTAAGTTTCTCTAAAACACATCTACATGAAGGTTCCAGATTTTCTAGCTGATGTAAAAGACAGCTCTTCTGGAAGGCTCATGTCCTCAGGTCTAATCACTGTTTATAATAACTCAGAGGAGTAGAGCCTGTGATTTTCATCCAAGAAAAGAACATTAAATAACATTTAAACTTTCCCATCTAAGATACTGAATAAAGCATTTTTACATTGGTATAGTATTAGTACATCTACAAACAAAAAGTCTGCATATAGAACCTTCTCATGATGATACAGATTCAGTCAACTATTTTGTGGTTTTGGAAACATCTTGTAATCAAGGGCTTCCCTGATGACTCAGTTGGTAAAGAATCTGCCTGTCAGTGCAGGAGAAGGAAGAAACAAGAGTTCAGTCTCTGGGTCAAAAAAGATGCTCTGGAGAAGGAAATGGCAGCCCACACCAGTATTCTTGCCTGGAAAATACCATGGACAGAGGAGCCTGGTGGGCTACAGTCAGTGGAGTGGCAAAGAGTCGGATATAAGTGAATGCAGATACCACGCCACGTGCCTGTAAAGTCATACCACGTTAGGTGAATCTTCCACAAAAATGTTTTATACATGTTGACTTAAATAAAAACCAGGTGGGTTGTCCCAGAACACTGGCCTTGGGTGCCCTGCTTCATGCATTGAACTTGCACTGGTCCTCTATTTTACACATGGTGAAATACATGTTTCAGTGCTCTGGTCCTCTATTTTACACATGGTGAAATACATGTTTCAGTGCTCTTCTCCAAAATCATCCCACCCTCACGTTTTCCCACTGAACCCAAAAGTCTGTTCCTTATATCTGTGTCTCCTTTGCTGTAGGAGTGTGTGAATGTAGGATCATCATTACCGTCTTTCTAAATGCCATGGCAAAAGTGATCACAATATTGGGAAATAATTATCCTCCAATGAAAATAAATTATTTTTAAAAATTTAAAAAGAGGAAAAAAGGGGCTTCCCCTGGTGGTCCAGTGGGTAAGGACATTGCCTTGCAGTGCAAGGGGTGCCGGTTCAATCCCTGGCCTGGGAAGATCCCACGTGCCACGGAGCAGCTGGACTGATGTGTCCAATTACCGAGCCGGAGCTCTGGGCGCATGCGCCCAGAGCCAGCGCTCTGCGACAACAGAGGCCACCGCGATGGGAGGCCCATAGGAGTCAGAGAACAAAGACGGATGAAAAATGGAGAAATGAAAGACCAATAGAAGTGGCCCTCCTGCTCCCCTCCCTACCCAACCCGACTCCCGCCCAATAAAATAAAAATTAAAATTAAAAAAAAAAGAGGAAAAAAACCGCAAGTGGTCCTAAAAATTTTCACAGAGGTTTTAGAAGCAACACACACATTTCTGAAATCATTCTTATGCCAGTGTACCTTTATATAAAAATAAGTTATAAAAATTAACACATGTGCAAGGTATGAATTTAATTGGACCTTATATAAGGAGTGTGAACTGAGTTATTTCTAGTGAAGTTTTAAACTCATGAAAACAAATATTTGTTTCTTATTGCTGCATTACCAAACTGTCACAAAATTACAGCTTAAAATACCAACTTACTATCTTGACAAAGGTCAGAAGCCCCAAGTCAATCTCAGTACAGTAAATTTCAGTATCAGCAAGATTCTCTCTTTCTGAAAATTTTAGTAGAGAATCCGTTTTGCTGTCTTTGCCAGCTTCTAGAGGCCCCTGCACACCTCAGTTTATGGCCTGTCCCACATCATCAAGGACAAAAGCCTAGTAATGTTATCTCTGCCACTGATTCTGCTTGCCCTGTCGCAGTGTCTTCTTGAATTCTAATTTATTGCTTTCCTCTTGTAAGTATACCTGGCATTACACTGAGCCCACATTATGATCCAGGATAATCCCTACATATCACAATTCTTAACTGCATATGAAGACAAAATGCACAGATTCAGGGCATTAGGACATGAACTTCTTTGACTGGGGAACAGTGCATTATTTAACCCACCGTGATAGGTTTGCCATACTCTATAAGAATGGCTTTGAAAATATGATAGGAAATTAAATAACTTATTATCATGATATAAATACCCCAGTGAAAAATTCCCTTTCCCCTCAAGGTCTAGTATTCCTGAAAAGTAGGAACTAAGGAACTCCTAAAGTCTTTATTTTCCTACATATGCAAACATACGAATACAGTGCATATTCTCCTTGTGTTTATTCTTTCTTAATAGGTTTGTCACACAAAATTTTCAGTGAAGCTTATAATTTTATAGTTTTCTTTTACTCCTCATTAGGAAAGTAATGTTATGGGTTTTTTTTTGAAGAAATATAAAATAAGAAAAAATAAACATGGAGACATATAAAACAAAATTTAAATTCAGGAATTGTATTTCTCAAGAAAACATCAGTAACATTTTGGTAAATCTAACCATTTAACTATACCTCTCATTGTTTTTGTCTACAAACTTTTGCCTCAAAAAAAATACATGAAATCAAAGACAACATAAATAGATGGAGAGATATTCCAGTTCTTGTGTTAGAAGAGTCAATATTGTAAAATGACAATACTACCAAATGCAATCTACAGATTCAATGTGATTCCAATTAAATCATCAATGGCATTTTCCACAGAACTAGATCAAAACATTTAACAGTTCTTGTGGAACACAAAAGACCCAGTATAGCCAAAGCAATCCTGGGAAAGAAGAATGGAGCTGGAGGAATCAACCTTTCTGACTTAAGACTATACTACAAAGCAACAATCATCAAAGCAGTACGGTAAAAATAAAGCAAACCAAAAACAGAAATATTTAGACCAATGGAACATGATAGAGTTTATGGCCTGTCCCACATCATCAAGGACAAAAGCCTAGTAATGTTATCTCTGCCACTGATTCTGCTTGCCCTGTCGCAGTGTCTTCTTGAATTCTAATTTATTGCTTTCCTCTTGTAAGTATACCTGGCATTACACTGAGCCCACATTATGATCCAGGATAATCCCTACATATCACAATTCTTAACTGCATATGAAGACAAAATGCACAGATTCAGGGCATTAGGACATGAACTTCTTTGACTGGGGAACAGTGCATTATTTAACCCACCGTGATAGGTTTGCCATACTCTATAAGAATGGCTTTGAAAATATGATAGGAAATTAAATAACTTATTATCATGATATAAATACCCCAGTGAAAAATTCCCTTTCCCCTCAAGGTCTAGTATTCCTGAAAAGTAGGAACTAAGGAACTCCTAAAGTCTTTATTTTCCTACATATGCAAACATACGAATACAGTGCATATTCTCCTTGTGTTTATTCTTTCTTAATAGGTTTGTCACACAAAATTTTCAGTGAAGCTTATAATTTTATAGTTTTCTTTTACTCCTCATTAGGAAAGTAATGTTATGGGTTTTTTGAAGAAATATAAAATAAGAAAAAATAAACATGGAGACATATAAAACAAAATTTAAATTCAGGAATTGTATTTCTCAAGAAAACATCAGTAACATTTTGGTAAATCTAACCATTTAACTATACCTCTCATTGTTTTTGTCTACAAACTTTTGCCTCAAAAAAAATACATGAAATCAAAGACAACATAAATAGATGGAGAGATATTCCAGTTCTTGTGTTAGAAGAGTCAATATTGTAAAATGACAATACTACCAAATGCAATCTACAGATTCAATGTGATTCCAATTAAATCATCAATGGCATTTTCCACAGAACTAGATCAAAACATTTAACAGTTCTTGTGGAACACAAAAGACCCAATATAGCCAAAGCAATCCTGGGAAAGAAGAATGGAGCTGGAGGAATCAACCTTTCTGACTTAAGACTATACTACAAAGCAACAATCATCAAAGCAGTACGGTACTAGCACAAAAACAGAAATATAGACCAATGGAACATGATAGAGGGCCCAGAGATAAACCCACAGAATAATGGGTGCCTCATATTTTGACAAAGGAGGCAAGAATATACAATGGGGCAAAGACAGTCCCTTCAACAAATGGTGTTGGGAAAACTGGACAGCTACATGTAAAAGAATGAAGTTGGAACACTTCCTAACACCATACACAAAGATAAACTCAAAATGGATTAAATAGCTAACTGAAAGACCAGAGACTATAAAACTTTTAGAGGAAAACAAAGGCAGAACACTCAATAACATAAATCAAAGCAAGTTCTTCTATGACCTGCCTCCTAGAGTAATGAAAATAAAAACAAAAATAAACAAGTGGGATCTAATTAAACTTAAAGACTTTTGCACTGCAAAAGCAACTGTGAACAAGGTGAAAAGATAACCCTCGGAAAGGGAGAAAATAATAACAAATGAAACAACTGACAAAGAATTAATTTCCGGGCTTCCCTGGTGGTCCAGTGAGTAAGGACACCGCCTTACAGTGCAAGGGGCGCCGGTTCCATCTCTGGCCTGGGAAGATCCCAAGTGCCGCGGAGTGACTGGACTGATGTGTCCAATTACCGAGCCGGAGCTCTGGAGTACATGTACCCAGAGCCGGCGCTCTGCGACAAGAGAGGCCACTGCGATGGGAGGCCCACAAGAGCCAAAGAACAAAGATGGATGAAAATAGACAAATGAAAGACCAATAGCAGTGGCCCGCCCACACCCTCCCTCCCCAACCCCCCCCCAAAATAAATAAATAAATGTTTAAAAAAAAAAAGAATTAATTTCCAAAATATACAATCAGCTCACACAACTCAATACCAGAACAAACAACTCAATCAAAAAGTGGGAAAAAGACCTAAACAGATATTTCTCCAAAGACATAGATGGTTAACAAGCCCATGAAGAAATTCTCATTTTCACTCATTATTAGAGACATACAGATCAAAACTACAATGAGATACCACCTCACACCAGTCAGAGTGGCCATCATCAAAACGTCTACAAATAAACACTGGAGAGGGTGTGGAGAAAAGGGAATGCTTTACACTGTTGGTGGGAATGTAAACTGATACAGCCACTATGGAAGACAGTATGTAGATTCCTTAAAAAACTACCATATGACCCAGAAGGCATACTACTAGGCATATACCTTGAGGAAACCAAAACTGAAAAAGACATGTGTGCCCCATTGCATTTTAACCATCCCTGGTAGCACTATTTATGATAGCTAGAACATGGAAGCAATCTAGATGTCCATCAACAGAAGCTGTTATTTCTCAGGCACTAAGAAATGCATTTAAGTCAGTTCTAATGAGATGGATGAACCTACAGCCTATTATACAGAATGAAGTAAATCAGAAAGAGAAATATTGTATACTAACACATATATGGAATCTAGCAATGTGGTGCTAATGAGTTTATGTGGAGGACAGCAATGGAGAAATACCATTGAGAACAGGCTTATGGACATGGAGTGGGGGCAGGGGAAGGAGAGAGTGAGATGTATGGAGAGAGTGAAATGGAAACTTTCATCACCATATGTAAAATAGATAGCCAGTGTGGATTTGCTGTATGATTCAGGGAACACAAACAGGGGCTCTGTAGCACTCTGGAGGGGTGAGATAAGAAAGGAGATGGGAGGCAGTTTCAGAAGGGAGGGGACATATGTATACCTATGACTGATCCATGTTGATAGTTGACAGAAAACAAAATTCTGTAAAGCAATAATCCTTCAATTAAAAAAATTCTTTAAATATTAAAAAGTGCATGCAATTCTAGCTAATATGTATTCACCAGTTAAAATATAGCAGAAACTATGCCATGGACTTCAGACTTTCATGAGCACCCACATTCATATTATTATTATGCAATCAGTGAAGCATGACTTAATAGTATAATTAATAAACATTTCAGTCACAGATTATGAACTTTGATATATTGGACCATATTATTTTTCAAAAACATGTTCACTAGTTCTAAGACATGTCAGTGTTCACAGATCCAGTTTCCAGCTCCATCTTGATTGACTCACTATTTGGGCTCCAAGATCACTGTGGATGGTGACTACAACCATGAAATTAAAAGACACTTTCTCCTTGGAAGAAAGATATGACAAATGTAGATACTGTATTAAAAAAAAAAAAAAGATCACTTTGTCAAGAAAGGTCTGTATAGTTAGGGCTATGGTTTCTCCAGTAGTCATGTGTGGATGTGAAAACTAGATCATAAAGAAGGTTGAGAGCCAAAGAATTGATGCTTTCCAACTGTGGTGCCGGAGAAGACTTGAGAGCCCCTTGGAAACAAGGAGATCAAACCAGCCAATCCTAAAGAAAATCAACATCGAATATAAATTGAAAGAACTAATGCTGAAACTGAAGCTCTAATATTTTGGCCACATGATGTGAAAGGCCAACTCATTAGAAATGACCCTTATGCTGGGAAAGATTGAGGGCAAGAGGAGGACTGGACAACAGAGGATGAGATGTTTGGTTGGCATCACCAACTGAACGGATATGAGTTTAACCAAACTCTGGGAGACACTGAATGACAGTGAAGCCCACCTTGCTGCAGTTTATGGGACAGCAGAGTCAGACATGGCTAAACAACTGAAGAACAACAATATTGGGATTATAGAATAAGACTTAGAGAAATTCCACAGAATGGTTAGATAGGTCCTTACCTAGTGCTATCATTTATCTAACACTTTATGCCATAAATGTAGACAGCCCTGATGTGTAATAGAACATTCTTGGAGCACATTAAAAATTTTGGTGTCTAAATTCTGTAATAGACTTACAGTATCAGAGCCTTTCTTTTTAGGACCTAAGAATATCTGTTTTAAAAAGTTTTCCAGATCAATCAGATATACCTTATAATTGACTAAATTCCAATGCCCCATAACATTAGCTCGCTTCTGAGCTTCAATTCTTTTGTAATTAGCAAATTCTTATCTAGTGCTCCATCTGAGAAGGAATATATTTTTCCTTTTCAAACTTTTCCAATTTACATAGTTCTAGTTTAGATGGGGTCTGCTGAAACGTAAGTTTCCAGTAAATGAGTCAAAATTTATTTTCTTCCAAAGAGATATTCCATAAACTCAGGACAATTGATTGTGAAGATTGTCATTAAACTGCAGTGTTTCAGATTGTCTTTTTATTCTACTGCCAATTTTGGTGAGCTATGTAGTGTAAGGATTTGTTCAATATTTCAACATTTTTAACTTTAATGGCATGTATTAGTCATAATATCCTTTTATCTATAGGAGCCGAATTGATGCTCTATTGTTTATTCTGGTATAGATAATTTAGATTATCTTTTTTTCTTGATAAGACTTGGCAGGAATCTATTATTTTATGTTTATTTCTTGGCCTTTTCCTCTTACTATTTCTTTTGTTATATTTTTTTGAACTATATTTGCTTTTTTCCCTCATACACTGCCTAAACTGAAAGCTTCAATCAATGACTTATAACCTTTCTTTCTTTTTAAAATGTTTCATTTAGAGCTCAAAATTATACTTCAAAATTATATTACCTGCTTTATAGACACACTGCATACTTCACGTGTCCCCTACTTGATTATCATAAAGTCACTGATTATTTTTAATTTTGAATTAATTCTTGGTCTTCTTTTATTACATGGCCTGTTTTTTTCTTGTCTGCCAATCATATGTTCCCATTTTTGTCATGTCTCCTACATTTTGAGTAGATGCCAAACATCAGTATTAAAAGCTCTAGAAGCTCTGGTCAGTGTTATTTTTGGCAGATAGAATGGCAGTCAATCACTTCTATTCTGTCCAGGCTAGATTTGAGACTTAGTTAAAACAGTGTATTTCAGTTTTTTCATTTCTATTATAGCCATTCTAGTTATCTATTGCTATTATCTGTTTACTTATTTATTATCTATTACTATTTAATATTATTCCAAAGCATACCAGTTTAAATGATATTTATTATCCCATAGTGCTTATAGATAAGAAATCTGAAAAAATGGCTTAGCTATACTGCTTCAGAGGCTTTCACATACAGAAACCAAGATATCATTGGGACAGCGGTCCTCCTAAATCTTAACTGGAGGAAGGATCCATTCCTATGATTTGTTGTTGTTTAGTTGCTTTACTGACTCTTTTGCAATCCCACGGACTGTAACCTGCCAAGATCCTTCTTGAGGGGATCTTCAGGGTTCAGACCCCATGTATCCTGCTTGGCAGGCAGATTCTTTTTACCACTGAGCCACCTGCTTACTCCTGTGATTATTGGCTTATGTCAATTTCTCATGGGCTCTTGTTTGAGGGCTTCAGTTCCTCATTGAGGCTGGCTGGGGACCACACTCAGGTTTTGGCACATGGACATGGCCATGGGAACTAAATATGGTACAAACATCATAACATGAAATATATCATAGTAGAAGGCAAGCTTTGCTCTTGAGGAGTTACCTTCACCCTAAATTGTTGTCCTACTATCATCTCAACTGAAAATCTGACGTGTTTTCTGAAGTACTTCCATCATGATTTAGCTTGAAATCCACTTTGCCTTTCTTTAGGGCTACACAGTTGCTAAAATCTCTCCTCAACTCTTCAGCTTTCCAGTTAATTTTTGCTGCTTTGCTTCATGAAGTACACACCCTGTGAATGCCTGGAAAGTATCTTCTCTCTGTACTTTTGTAAGGCGTGTATTAACTTTCTGTACAGTCTAAGTATTCTGCACTTTATCCTTATCGACATAGCATTTTTCTGATTGGTATAGTTTTTGTGAATCAAATTTTGACAATGCATTCTGTGAAAATTTTGAGTTTGAGCGAATCTTATGGGCTTCCTTCCTTTTAGGGACCATGGTCTCAAGACCTTCTGCCTGTTTCGATTGGTGTCTTAATACCTTGTAAGAATTGCTTTATATTTGTGTCCAGTCTTTTTCCACCTGGATGGTTCATCAGATACAGTGTGTACAATTAAAACCATTTATCCCCATTAACTCCACCTTATTTATTATCTATTACTATTTAATATTATTCCAAAGCATACCAGTTTAAATGATATTTATTATCCCATAGTGCTTATAGATAAGAAATCTGAAAAATGGCTTAGCTATACTGCTTCAGAGGCTTTCACATACAGAAACCAAGATATCATTGGGACAGCGGTCCTCCTAAATCTTAACTGGAGGAAGGATCCATTCCTATGATTTGTTGTTGTTTAGTTGCTTTACTGACTCTTTTGCAATCCCACGGACTGTAACCTGCCAAGATCCTTCTTGAGGGGATCTTCAGGGTTCAGACCCCATGTATCCTGCTTGGCAGGCAGATTCTTTTTACCACTGAGCCACCTGCTTACTCCTGTGATTATTGGCTTATGTCAATTTCTCATGGGCTCTTGTTTGAGGGCTTCAGTTCCTCATTGAGGCTGGCTGGGGACCACACTCAGGTTTTGGCACATGGACATGGCCATGGGAACTAAATATGGTACAAACATCATAACATGAAATATATCATAGTAGAAGGCAAGCTTTGCTCTTGAGGAGTTACCTTCACCCTAAATTGTTGTCCTACTATCATCTCAACTGAAAATCTGACGTGTTTTCTGAAGTACTTCCATCATGATTTAGCTTGAAATCCACTTTGCCTTTCTTTAGGGCTACACAGTTGCTAAAATCTCTCCTCAACTCTTCAGCTTTCCAGTTAATTTTTGCTGCTTTGCTTCATGAAGTACACACCCTGTGAATGCCTGGAAAGTATCTTCTCTCTGTACTTTTGTAAGGCGTGTATTAACTTTCTGTACAGTCTAAGTATTCTGCACTTTATCCTTATCGACATAGCATTTTTCTGATTGGTATAGTTTTTGTGAATCAAATTTTGACAATGCATTCTGTGAAAATTTTGAGTTTGAGCGAATCTTATGGGCTTCCTTCCTTTTAGGGACCATGGTCTCAAGACCTTCTGCCTGTTTCGATTGGTGTCTTAATACCTTGTAAGAATTGCTTTATATTTGTGTCCAGTCTTTTTTTTCCACCTGGATGGTTCATCAGATACAGTGTGTACAATTAAAACCATTTATCCCCATTAACTCCTACTAGGCTTATAAGTAATATAAGATTTTAAAAATATAGTTTCATATTTTAATATATTTAATGGCACTTTTCTGCTTTTTTGAATAAGAGCTTCTATTTTAAAATTTTGCATTGAGTCCCATAAACTATATATCTATCTGCTTCTTAAATAACTATTACAACATACTCTAAAACAAATACATTAATTTAATGGTATTTCCCAATAAAGCTTTTGCCTAATATGACAGAGACTTGATAGCTCTTCTTTAAAACCTGTTTCTCTTCTTTATATGTAAGAGGTTAGTTCACATTTCACATAATCCCTGGCCTCTAGGTGTAAGTATGTGACTAAATTCTAGTCAACGTGAGTGAAAGCATCATGACCCACTTCCAGCCCTAACCCATAAGAGCAGACTCTCCCTGCTCTTTTATCCTTAGTTCAATACAGAAGAGCACAGAGACCTTGGAAGCCTAAAACTAAAAGCCTAAAACTAAAATATTTCCCTCGAAAGGAAGATGGGAGCTCTTAATCACACATAAAAGGCTGGGTACCAGTCTTAGACTTTGAAACAGCATTATTCATCCTCTGGTCAGATGACTGTGGTTTAAAATACATGTAAATTGCTTTTAATAGCTGAAACTGTATGAGACAAAGCCAAAATACAAAAATAGGCTTTGATTGGCACTTTTTGGAAAATATGCAATGAATAAGGAATATAATCTGGATGGCTACTTCTGTACTTAATGTGAAATATTTAGATACCTTTCAAACACTTAACAATTTCTTTGACAATGACTTTTATAAGGATTGGTAGTATATATCATTCCTTATGACGTACATTGTCTGCACTAATCCTTGGTTCTTGCTGTTATTGTCATCTAAATTGGTACAGGTACTGATGAAAATCTAATGGATAATCATAACACTCTTGGTCACATGTAAAAAAAAAAAGATACTATGGGAAGTACATAGTACAGGAGAAAATAATCACCTCTGTTTCTTGACCACTAGATAGAAAGCTGCCTCCTGGTCAGGAACACTGTCTGGGACTTTACATGACAAAACAATTATACTTTGGGACACATTATCTTCTTGTCTGTGTTTATTTTTATTTCTAGCATTGCCATTAATAGTACGGTTTGTCAAAACAAATACTAAGTAACCAATACTAAGGTCATTCATTCATTTTTATTTTGCAATGCATAAATTATCTCATCATTGACTATGCTAAAGCTTTGACTGTGTAGATCACAACAAAAAATACATTAATTTAATGGTATTTCCCAATAAAGCTTTTGCCTAATATGACAGAGACTTGATAGCTCTTCTTTAAAACCTGTTTCTCTTCTTTATATGTAAGAGGTTAGTTCACATTTCACATAATCCCTGGCCTCTAGGTGTAAGTATGTGACTAAATTCTAGTCAACGTGAGTGAAAGCATCATGACCCACTTCCAGCCCTAACCCATAAGAGCAGACTCTCCCTGCTCTTTTATCCTTAGTTCAATACAGAAGAGCACAGAGACCTTGGAAGCCTAAAACTAAAAGCCTAAAACTAAAATATTTCCCTCGAAAGGAAGATGGGAGCTCTTAATCACACATAAAAGGCTGGGTACCAGTCTTAGACTTTGAAACAGCATTATTCATCCTCTGGTCAGATGACTGTGGTTTAAAATACATGTAAATTGCTTTTTAATAGCTGAAACTGTATGAGACAAAGCCAAAATACAAAAATAGGCTTTGATTGGCACTTTTTGGAAAATATGCAATGAATAAGGAATATAATCTGGATGGCTACTTCTGTACTTAATGTGAAATATTTAGATACCTTTCAAACACTTAACAATTTCTTTGACAATGACTTTTATAAGGATTGGTAGTATATATCATTCCTTATGACGTACATTGTCTGCACTAATCCTTGGTTCTTGCTGTTATTGTCATCTAAATTGGTACAGGTACTGATGAAAATCTAATGGATAATCATAACACTCTTGGTCACATGTAAAAAAAAAAAGATACTATGGGAAGTACATAGTACAGGAGAAAATAATCACCTCTGTTTCTTGACCACTAGATAGAAAGCTGCCTCCTGGTCAGGAACACTGTCTGGGACTTTACATGACAAAACAATTATACTTTGGGACACATTATCTTCTTGTCTGTGTTTATTTTTATTTCTAGCATTGCCATTAATAGTACGGTTTGTCAAAACAAATACTAAGTAACCAATACTAAGGTCATTCATTCATTTTTATTTTGCAATGCATAAATTATCTCATCATTGACTATGCTAAAGCCTTTGACTGTGTAGATCACAACAAACTGTGGAACATTTTTAAAGAGATAGGAATACAAGACCACCTTAACTGCCTCCTGAGAAACCTGTACACAGGTCAAGAGGCAAGAGTTAGAATGGAACATGCAACAGATACTCGAAATTGGGAGAAGGGTATGTCAAGGTTGTGTATTGTCAGTGCAGAGTATATCAACATGAAATATCAACCTGTATGAAGCACAAGCTGGAGTCAAGATTGCTGGGAGAAATATCAATAACCTCAGATATGCAGATGATACCACCTTTATGGCAGAAAGTGAAAAGAAACTAAAGAGCTTCTTAATGAAGCTGTAAGAGAAGAGTGAAAAAACTGGCTTAAATCTCAAAATTCAAAAAACTAAAATCATGGTATATGGTGCCATCACTTCATGACAAATAGATGGCAAACAATGGAAACAATGACAGAGTTTATTTTCTTGGGCTCCAAAAATCACTGTAGTGACTGGAACCATGAAATTGAAAGTTTGTTCCTTGGAAGAAAAGCTATGACTAATCTAGATAGTGTATTCAAAAGCAGAGACATTATTTGCCAATAAAGTTCTTACGGTCAAAACTTTTGTTTTCCCAGTAGTTATGTACCATTGTGAGAGTTGGACCATAATGAAGGCTAAGCACTAAAGAACTGATACCTTCCCACTGTGGTTCTGCCAAAGACTCTTGAGAGTGTGGTGAACTGCAAGGAGATCAATCCAGTCAATCCTAAAGGAAATCAACCCTGAATATTCATTGGAAAGACTGATGCTGAAGTTGAAGCTCCAATACTCTGGCCATCTGATATGAAGAGACGGACTTTTCCAAAACGGAAAAGACAAAAATGAAAGCCTGGTGCTCGTCCTGGGGGGCGTTTCTTGACCACTAGATAGAAAGCTGCCTCCTGGTCAGGAACACTGTCTGGGACTTTACATGACAAAACAATTATACTTTGGGACACATTATCTTCTTGTCTGTGTTTATTTTTATTTCTAGCATTGCCATTAATAGTACGGTTTGTCAAAACAAATACTAAGTAACCAATACTAAGGTCATTCATTCATTTTTATTTTGCAATGCATAAATTATCTCATCATTGACTATGCTAAAGCCTTTGACTGTGTAGATCACAACAAACTGTGGAACATTTTTAAAGAGATAGGAATACAAGACCACCTTAACTGCCTCCTGAGAAACCTGTACACAGGTCAAGAGGCAAGAGTTAGAATGGAACATGCAACAGATACTCGAAATTGGGAGAAGGGTATGTCAAGGTTGTGTATTGTCAGTGCAGAGTATATCAACATGAAATATCAACCTGTATGAAGCACAAGCTGGAGTCAAGATTGCTGGGAGAAATATCAATAACCTCAGATATGCAGATGATACCACCTTTATGGCAGAAAGTGAAAAGAAACTAAAGAGCTTCTTAATGAAGCTGTAAGAGAAGAGTGAAAAAACTGGCTTAAATCTCAAAATTCAAAAAACTAAAATCATGGTATATGGTGCCATCACTTCATGACAAATAGATGGCAAACAATGGAAACAATGACAGAGTTTATTTTCTTGGGCTCCAAAAATCACTGTAGTGACTGGAACCATGAAATTGAAAGTTTGTTCCTTGGAAGAAAAGCTATGACTAATCTAGATAGTGTATTCAAAAGCAGAGACATTATTTGCCAATAAAGTTCTTACGGTCAAAACTTTTGTTTTCCCAGTAGTTATGTACCATTGTGAGAGTTGGACCATAATGAAGGCTAAGCACTAAAGAACTGATACCTTCCCACTGTGGTTCTGCCAAAGACTCTTGAGAGTGTGGTGAACTGCAAGGAGATCAATCCAGTCAATCCTAAAGGAAATCAACCCTGAATATTCATTGGAAAGACTGATGCTGAAGTTGAAGCTCCAATACTCTGGCCATCTGATATGAAGAGACGACTCATCGGAAAAGACACTGATGTTGTGGAAAATAGAAGACAAAAGGAGAAGAGGACAAGCAGAGGATGAGATGCCTGGATGGCATCTGAGTTTGAGCAAGCTCGGGGAGATGATGAAAGACATGAAAGCCTGGCGTGCTACAGTCCATGGGGTGGCAAAGAATCAGATGTGACTGAGCGACTGAACTGAACTGAACTGAATTACCTCTAAGAGACAAGTCCTTGATATCAATAAAAAAATATATGTTGGAGCTAGAAAAAGATAAAGTTGGATTTTAAAAATAAAGCTTATTGAATTTAAAAAGTAAAATATATGCTGCTGGAAGGACATTGGAATAAAACTGAAAATGTTGCATATGTACTAAGTACATCATGGTCCCTTCTGTTACAACTAAGGGAAGCATTATTTGAATACATATGAGATAATTTTTGCCCATGTTTCAACATGAAATATGAGAATATTTACAAAACTATACTCATGATAATATATTAATGATTCAGCTCTCAGAAAATCCAAAAGCTTAGAACTATGTTTACTATATACTTAAGGTGACAATATTTTGGCAGATTTTACAGTTTTATTAAATGTAAATTATAGTTTACATTCATCAGGAATTGAGATAAGATGACTTAGAGGGGAATGATTTCAAATGGAATTAATAACACTTTATAATAGCATATTTCAACTAATTTGTCATTTATTTCTAAATTATTTTCCCTTAAATTTATATCATCACACCTCTTAATTTGTCACTTCATTTGAAATCAACTTTCCTTTATATGCTTGTGTATTCTTCCTTTTGCAGTATTTTCTCACTTCACAGAATTGTCTGATGATACTTTATCTGTAGGTCTGCACTGTCTCTAAGATCATTCAATGTTATTTCTTGAGAATGAAATTAATAATTTTGTTTATGTTTCACCAATTCTTGAGAGAACAGGAATGACACTTGTTGCAAAGTACCAAGGAAATTTAGTACAAATAAATTGCATTGCTTTTTTTTTTTTAATCCTGTAAATTCTATCTATCTGAGGAGAGTAGCATATAATCTATCCTGACGTTCCTGTAAATATTGAAATAGAATAATACACTATAAATAGGAAATGTATTATTTTATTATATATCATGGCATTTTATGATCAACATAATAGTAAAACACAATCATAGCTATCACTACACCTCAAATCAGTCTTGAAAGGGACAGAGTGGCTCATTGAAAAAGATGAGAAAGAAACATCCAAAAATGAAGGGAAATGGAATTAATAAGTGTGTTAATTTTAACCAAAATCATCTTCAGAAGAAATTACAGGAACTTTCAAATAAGTTGGAGACTATGTTTTAGAAAAAATAGTACTAGTACACTCATTCCATGGGGTCTCAAATGGCAGAACAGGCATCATTATGATATTATAGGAAAGAAAATTTCAACTCAATGAAATGGAGCTAGGGATCATAGCCTGAGCAGGGCATTTTGGGGGAAAAAAAAGTCTTTTTCAGCAGATACATTATGGATAGTAGATAGAGTAGACTGACTGGTAGTCCCCTAAAAGGTATGTCCTAATCTCTAATACTGATGAGCATTTTCTTATTTGGAGAAAGAATCTTTGCAGATGTAATTAAGGTCCACATCAGATTTTCCACACAGACTCCAAGTCCGTGAGAAACGACCTTGTGAGAGATGTACAGAGGAGAAGGCAGGCACTGAAGAGAAGGTGTTGTGAAGAGGAATAAGAAATCAAAGTGCTGTGGCCTCAAGCAAAGAAGGCCAGCACCTAGAAGCATGGAGAGCATTTGCCTTTGGGTTCTACAGAAAGTGTCTTTGGGCAATCTGGTTTTAGACTTCTGGCCAGCAGAACTATAAGGAATACAGCTTTGTTGTTTTAAGCTATTAAGTCTGTGGTAATTTGTTGCAGAAACCACAGGAAACATACAGCTGATGATTATTTATCTAGAGTATAAAAGGAACTCAAATACTGATCAGGAGATGATATTGTCTGATATTTATATTCTTTCTCCAAAAACTTCCTATCTTTCTGAACATTTTAAGAAAATTGACCAGCAATCTAGAAGCATTGATGCTATTTCCAATAGCTTCCAAAAGAGGAAATTTAGGATGATTATTCTGTTTTAGATGATTTGCATTTAAAATAAATTCACATTCAAATTTGGAATTTTTCTCATGGAAATTATGGTTGAATCAATGAAAATATCAGAAAATTACAGACTAAATATTAACAAACTATCTGACATGTTACCTCTACACAAAGTTTTAGTGTATTTTCTTTTCATTTTCTGACCTTTAATCTTGTCTTTATTCTCCATATAGTAAGCAAGCATATGCGTCCTCTATAAGTTTCTAATAAATTTGATCTTCTATAGAAAAAGTAGTTAGAAAAATAAAAGCAAAAATTGCTGTAATGTATCTAAGACCTATATTTCTTATTTTATATTTTTAGATTTGCTATTTTCTCTTCCTAACACAAAATGTAAAAGAACCTGGCAGAACTATTTGTCTCCCTTTAAATAATAATAATAATAAAATGTGCATAGTTTGAAGGGTTTCTCTTGTTGTCTTAAGTGAACTTGACCTAATCCCATAGTTTGTTTGCCTGAGTGCATTAAGAGGCACATAGGAGTCCAGGAAAAGAGTGCACAGGAGGAGCCGCCGGAACCCGCCGCCGCGAGGAGCCGCCGGAACCCGCCGCCGCGAGGAGCCGCGCCGCGGGTAAATTCAGCCACTCCAACTGGAGGTCTTGCTGAACGGAGAGGGGAAGTCGTCCACGGGTTGCTGACCCGGGACCTGGCACGAGTTGGATGGGAAAGCTCGTGTCCACCTTCGGGACTTAGACACGTAACCGGCAGTGCGCGTGTGCCAGTGGCGGAGGAGCCCGCGCTTCCCTAGAGCTGCAGCAGCAGTGGAGGAAGCCGGGGAAAGAGCAGGGATTGGAGACTACAGGTGGGTGCACAGTCGAGCCGGGGCGCCCCCCTCCAACACGGGACTGCGCGCACCGCTGCCTCCGCCCAACGGACTGGGATCAGCCCACCGTCCTGGCCAGCACCCAGTATGGCAGCAAAGCCCTCATTTTGCTGAACACAAAAACAGAAACCACAGCAACCGGCACTATAAGGGAAAGACAACGCCATCAAAACACCACTATCAAGAGCAGATTGGTTCCAACAGGCAGATGAGAAGATAAAAACCAATGGCAGTATTTACCTTTTTTTTTTTTTTTCTTTTTTTTTTCCTTTTCTTCTGCTTGTTTGTGGTGGACTGTTTTGCTTATTCAATTGACTGGTCTGGTTTGGGGTCTATTAGTTTCTTTGTTTATTGGGGGTTTTTTGATTTTTTTTTTGTAGTTGTTTTCATTTGTTTGATTTATTTTATGTGTCTTTTCTTTGTTTTTCGGTCTCTTATTAATTTTTTTCTGCTCATTTTAATTTTTAACCTTTTTTCTTTTACTATTATTGTATTTTTTTTAACTTTAATTTTAATTCTTGAAAACCTCTAATTCTCTTTTCTCTTTCCTCTTTCCCACTGCTTTCTTCCTCTATGTTCTAAATGTAAAACATTTTCCTAGCTACCAATATCCTCTAGATAAATTATTTCCTATCTTCCTGTCTCCACTATTCATTTCCAAATACACTAAACAATACACACACTAATCTTTGCTACCTAATCCTATAAAATACTTCCAAGACGAATCTTTTCCTTTTTCTTACTTATAGACTCTCCTCCCTGTCACCCTGAACACATGTCCGAATTTAAAATTGCTCTCATTGTAATTATCCAAGCCAGGACCTTGTGCTAGACCTATTATTCAGGCACTATTTTAATTAATTCAAAGCTTAACGGGCAAGTATCATCTGTGATTGCATGAATTGCTAGAAAGACTTCCTGTGCCTTATCTCTGTAAAAGTGGTCAGGTGTGGGGATTGCTGTATATGTATGTATATCTTACGATTATGTTAGAAAACATCTGCATGCTTTTATGACTGTCACCCATCAGGGATGCACCTCTTGTTCCTCAGATGCTAGTATGTAAACTAGTATCATGGAACACCATAGCAGACCAGACATAGAGCCTACACCCCCTGACCAATCATCAAACCAAGGATCCTCGAAGCGGAAGCCCTGATTCCAAGACACCACACTATCAAAGAACATACAACACTACAGATTATTCACCTGTAAACAAGGTCTAACACCACCCAAAACACAAACCACTGAACCCTTCTACAAGGACAGAAACCCAAAGGAAGGGAGAATTCAACCAAGAAGCCTGGTGGGAATAAGAACTCCATACACACAGATGCACATAAAGAAACAAAAATTAACCTAATAATGAAACGTCAGAGAAACACTGTACAAATGAAGGACCAAGCTAGAGAAACACCACTTCAAATGACAGAGGAGGAGATCGACAAACTATCTGAAAGAGAATTCAGAAAAGCTATACTAATGAGGATGCAAAACACTGAAAACAGAATATTAGAGGAAATTAGTGCATTGAGAAGAGACATGCAAGAAATGAAAAATAAGCAAATGGAGACAACTAACTCAATTGCTGAACTCAAAAATACTATAGAAGGTCTCAACAGTAGAGTATCAGAGGCTGAAGAACAGATAAGTGAGCTGGAAGACAGAATGGTGGAAATAAGTGCTGAAGAACAGAACAAAGCCAAAAGAATTAAAAGAACTGATGATAGCATAAAAGACCTATGGGACAATATCAAACGCACCAACATTAGAATTATAGGAGTTCCAGAAGAAGAGGAAGAGAAGAAAGACTATGAAAAAATTCTTGAAGAGGTTATAGTTGAAAATATCCCCAGCATGGGAAAGGAGATAGTCAACCAAGTCCAGGAAGCACAAAGAGTTCCATACAGGAGAAACACCAGAAGAAACACACCAAGGCACATACTAATCAAACTAACGCAGACTAAATATAAGGACAGATTACTAAAAGCAGCTAGGAGCAAACAACAAATAACATATAAAGGAAACCCCATACATTTAACTGCGGATCTCTCAACAGAAACCCTACAGGCCAGAAGAGAATGGCAAGATACATTTAAACGGCTAAAAGAGAACAACCTCCAACCAAGAATTCTCTACCCAGCAAGAATCTCATTCAAAATCGATGGTGAAGTCAAAAGCTTCAAAGACAAGCAAAAACTAAAAGAATTCTGTACCACAAAAGCAGCCCTACAACAAGTGTTAAAGGGCCTGATATAGCCAATAAATACAAGAGTAGAAGAAGCCTTACAAATCAAACCCCAAATTTCTAAGAAGATGACAATAGGAACATTCGTATCAATAATTACTTTGAACGTAAATGGACTAAATGCTCCAACCAAATGACACAGGCTGGCTGAATGGATCCAGAAGCAAGACCCATATATATGCTGTTTACAAGAGACCCACTTCAGACCTAGAGACACTCATAGACTGAAAGTGAAAGGCTGGAAAAAGATATTTCATGCAAATGGAAATCAAAAGAAAGCTGGAGTAGCAATCCTCAAATCAGACAAAATAGATTTTAAAGTAAAGAAGATTCTCAGAGATAAGGCAGGTCACTACATCATGTTTAAGGGATCTATCCAAGAGGAAGACATAACAGTCATGAATACTTATGCACCCAACACAGGGGCACCTCAATACATAAGACAGATACTTTCAGACATAAAAGAAGATATCAACAATAACACAGTAATAGTAGGAGACTTCAACACTCCTCTCACACCAATGGACAGATCAACAAAACAGAAAATTAATAAAAAAACACAAGCCTTAAATGCCACACTGGAAAAAATGGACCTCATCGATATCTTTAGGACAATCCATCCAAAAGCAGAAGAATGCACTTTCTTCTCAAGTGCTCATGGAACATTCTCCAGGATAGACCACATCTTGGGCCACAAATCTAACCTCAGTTAGTTCAAGAAAACCGAAATTGTTTCAACCATCTTCTCGGACCACAATGCAATGAGACTGGAGATCAACTACCAGAAAAAAAACCCTAAAAACAGGAACACATGGAGATTAAACAATACATACCTAAAAAACCAACTGATTACTAAAAGCAGCTAGGAGCAAACAACAAATAACATATAAAGGAAACCCCATACATTTAACTGCGGATCTCTCAACAGAAACCCTACAGGCCAGAAGAGAATGGCAAGATACATTTAAACGGCTAAAAGAGAACAACCTCCAACCAAGAATTCTCTACCCAGCAAGAATCTCATTCAAAATCGATGGTGAAGTCAAAAGCTTCAAAGACAAGCAAAAACTAAAAGAATTCTGTACCACAAAAGCAGCCCTACAACAAGTGTTAAAGGGCCTGATATAGCCAATAAATACAAGAGTAGAAGAAGCCTTACAAATCAAACCCCAAATTTCTAAGAAGATGACAATAGGAACATTCGTATCAATAATTACTTTGAACGTAAATGGACTAAATGCTCCAACCAAATGACACAGGCTGGCTGAATGGATCCAGAAGCAAGACCCATATATATGCTGTTTACAAGAGACCCACTTCAGACCTAGAGACACTCATAGACTGAAAGTGAAAGGCTGGAAAAAGATATTTCATGCAAATGGAAATCAAAAGAAAGCTGGAGTAGCAATCCTCAAATCAGACAAAATAGATTTTAAAGTAAAGAAGATTCTCAGAGATAAGGCAGGTCACTACATCATGTTTAAGGGATCTATCCAAGAGGAAGACATAACAGTCATGAATACTTATGCACCCAACACAGGGGCACCTCAATACATAAGACAGATACTTTCAGACATAAAAGAAGATATCAACAATAACACAGTAATAGTAGGAGACTTCAACACTCCTCTCACACCAATGGACAGATCAACAAAACAGAAAATTAATAAAAAAACACAAGCCTTAAATGCCACACTGGAAAAAATGGACCTCATCGATATCTTTAGGACAATCCATCCAAAAGCAGAAGAATGCACTTTCTTCTCAAGTGCTCATGGAACATTCTCCAGGATAGACCACATCTTGGGCCACAAATCTAACCTCAGTTAGTTCAAGAAAACCGAAATTGTTTCAACCATCTTCTCGGACCACAATGCAATGAGACTGGAGATCAACTACCAGAAAAAAAACCCTAAAAACAGGAACACATGGAGATTAAACAATACATACCTAAAAAACCAACTGATCATTGAGGAAATCAAAGGAGAAATTAAACAATTCCTAGAAGAAAATGGCAATGAACACACGACAGTGCAAAACCTATGGGATACTGCAAAAGCAGTTCTAAGAGGGAAATTTATAGCAATACAATCCCACCTCAAGAAACTAGGAAAATATGAAGCAGATGACCTAACCCTCCGCTTAAAACAATTGGAGAAAGAAGAACAAAAGCATCCCAAAGCCAGCAGAAGAAGAGAAATCATAAAGATCAGAGCAGAAATAAATGAGAAAGAAACAAAAGAAACTACAGTAAAGAGAAATAAAACAAAAAGCTGGTTCTTTGAAAAGGTAAACAAAATTGACAAGCCACTGGCCAGACTCATTAAGAAAAAGAGAGAGAAGAACCAGATCACCAAAATCAAAAACGAAAAAGGAGAGATTACAACAGATAATACAGAAATCCAAAGGATTCTAAGAGACTATTATGAGCCACTCTATGGCAACAAACTGGACAACCTGGAAGAAATGGACAGTTTCTTGGACAGGATTAATCTCCCAAGACTGAGCCAGGAAGAAACAGAAACTTTGAACAACCCAATCACAAGCTCAGAAATCGAATCTGTGATTAAAAATCTCCCCCAAAATAAAAACCCAGTGGCTCCCGAAAAATTAAAAATTTCTCCCCAAAATAAAAACCCAACACAGGGGCACCTCAATACATAAGACAGATACTTTCAGACATAAAAGAAGATATCAACAATAACACAGTAATAGTAGGAGACTTCAACACTCCTCTCACACCAATGGACAGATCAACAAAACAGAAAATTAATAAAAAAACACAAGCCTTAAATGCCACACTGGAAAAGATGGACCTCATCGATATCTTTAGGACAATCCATCCAAAAGCAGAAGAATGCACTTTCTTCTCAAGTGCTCATGGAACATTCTCCAGGATAGACCACATCTTGGGCCACAAATCTAACCTCAGTTAGTTCAAGAAAACCGAAATTGTTTCAACCATCTTCTCGGACCACAATGCAATGAGACTGGAGATCAACTACCAGAAAAAAAACCCTAAAAACAGGAACACATGGAGATTAAACAATACATACCTAAAAAACCAACTGATCATTGAGGAAATCAAAGGAGAAATTAAACAATTCCTAGAAGAAAATGGCAATGAACACACGACAGTGCAAAACCTATGGGATACTGCAAAAGCAGTTCTAAGAGGGAAATTTATAGCAATACAATCCCACCTCAAGAAACTAGGAAAATATGAAGCAGATGACCTAACCCTCCGCTTAAAACAATTGGAGAAAGAAGAACAAAAGCATCCCAAAGCCAGCAGAAGAAGAGAAATCATAAAGATCAGAGCAGAAATAAATGAGAAAGAAACAAAAGAAACTACAGTAAAGAGAAATAAAACAAAAAGCTGGTTCTTTGAAAAGGTAAACAAAATTGACAAGCCACTGGCCAGACTCATTAAGAAAAAGAGAGAGAAGAACCAGATCACCAAAATCAAAAACGAAAAAGGAGAGATTACAACAGATAATACAGAAATCCAAAGGATTCTAAGAGACTATTATGAGCCACTCTATGGCAACAAACTGGACAACCTGGAAGAAATGGACAGTTTCTTGGACAGGATTAATCTCCCAAGACTGAGCCAGGAAGAAACAGAAACTTTGAACAACCCAATCACAAGCTCAGAAATCGAATCTGTGATTAAAAATCTCCCCCAAAATAAAAACCCAGGGCCAGATGGCTTCACAGCCGAATCCTACCAAACATTTAAACAACAGCTAATGCCTGTCCTTCTAAAACTCTTTCAAAAAATTGCACAGGAAGGAAAACTTCCAAACACATTCTGCGAGGCCACCATCACCCTGATACCCAAACCAGGCAAAGACAACACAAAAAAGGAAAACTATAGGCCAATTTCACTGATGAACTTAGATGCCAAGATCCTCAACAAAATCCTAGCAAACAGAATTCAACGACACATCAAAAAACTCATACATCATGATCAAGTCGGGTTCATCCCAGGCATGCAAGGATTCTTCAACATCCGCAAATCAATCAACGTGATACACCATATCAACAAGTTGAAAGACAAAAATTACATGATCATTTCAATAGATGCAGAAAAAGCCTTTGACAAAGTACAACATCCATTTATGATAAAAACTCTTCAGAAAATGGGCATAGAAGGAACTTATCTCAATATAATAAAAGCCATCTATGAGAAGCCTACAACGAACATTATTGTTAATGATGAAAAACTGAAAGCATTCCCTCTAAGATCAGGAACAAGACAGGGGTGCCCACTGTCACCACTACTATTCAACATAGTCCTGGAAGTTCTAGCAATAGCAATAAGAGACAAGAAAGAAATAAAAGGAATCCAGATTGGAAAGGAAGAAGTCAAGCTCTCTTTTTTTGCAGACGACATGATATTATACATAGAAAATCCCAAAGACACAGTTACAAAGCTACTAGAGCTAATCAAGGAATTCAGCAAAGTCGCAGGATACAAAGTCAACACACAGAAGTCACTGGCATTCCTATACACAAACAATGAAAAAAACAAACAGACTAATGAAGAAAAAGAGAGAGAAGAACCAGATCACCAAAATCAAAAACGAAAAAGGAGAGATTACAACAGATAATACAGAAATCCAAAGGATTCTAAGAGACTATTATGAGCCACTCTATGGCAACAAACTGGACAACCTGGAAGAAATGGACAGTTTCTTGGACAGGATTAATCTCCCAAGACTGAGCCAGGAAGAAACAGAAACTTTGAACAACCCAATCACAAGCTCAGAAATCGAATCTGTGATTAAAAATCTCCCCCAAAATAAAAACCCAGGGCCAGATGGCTTCACAGCCGAATCCTACCAAACATTTAAACAACAGCTAATGCCTGTCCTTCTAAAACTCTTTCAAAAAATTGCACAGGAAGGAAAACTTCCAAACACATTCTGCGAGGCCACCATCACCCTGATACCCAAACCAGGCAAAGACAACACAAAAAAGGAAAACTATAGGCCAATTTCACTGATGAACTTAGATGCCAAGATCCTCAACAAAATCCTAGCAAACAGAATTCAACGACACATCAAAAAACTCATACATCATGATCAAGTCGGGTTCATCCCAGGCATGCAAGGATTCTTCAACATCCGCAAATCAATCAACGTGATACACCATATCAACAAGTTGAAAGACAAAAATTACATGATCATTTCAATAGATGCAGAAAAAGCCTTTGACAAAGTACAACATCCATTTATGATAAAAACTCTTCAGAAAATGGGCATAGAAGGAACTTATCTCAATATAATAAAAGCCATCTATGAGAAGCCTACAACGAACATTATTGTTAATGATGAAAAACTGAAAGCATTCCCTCTAAGATCAGGAACAAGACAGGGGTGCCCACTGTCACCACTACTATTCAACATAGTCCTGGAAGTTCTAGCAATAGCAATAAGAGACAAGAAAGAAATAAAAGGAATCCAGATTGGAAAGGAAGAAGTCAAGCTCTCTTTTTTTGCAGACGACATGATATTATACATAGAAAATCCCAAAGACACAGTTACAAAGCTACTAGAGCTAATCAAGGAATTCAGCAAAGTCGCAGGATACAAAGTCAACACACAGAAGTCACTGGCATTCCTATACACAAACAATGAAAAATCAGAAAATGAAATCAAAGAGGCAATCCCCTTCACCATTGCAACCAAAAGAATCAAATATCTAGGAATAAACCTGCCCAAAGAAACAAAAGAATTGTACACAGAAAATTACAAGACACTCATGAGAGACATTAAAGAAGACTTAAACAGATGGAGAGATATTCCATGTTCCTGGGTCGGAAGAATCAATATTGTGAAAATGACCACACTACTAAATATCATCTACAGATTCAATGCAATACCTATTCAACTACCATTGACATTTTTCACAGAACTAGATCAAAGAATAACACAGTTCATAGGGAAACACAGAAGACCTCGAATAGCCAAAGCAATCCTGAGGAAGAAGAATGGAGTTGGAGAGATCAGCCTCCCTAACTTTAGACTCTACTACAAAGCAACAGTTATCAAGACAGTATGGTACTGGCACAAAAACAGAACTATAGATCAATGGAACAAGATTGAGAACCCAGAGATCAATCCACGCACCTATGGGTACCTTATTTTTGACAAAGGAGGAGAAACTATAAAATGGGAGAAAGACAGCCTCTTCAACAAATGGTGCTGGGAAAATTGGACAGCTACCTGCAAAAAAATGAAGTTGGAACATTTCCTGATCCCATACACAAATATCAACACAAAATGGATTAAAGACCTAAATGTATGGCCAGAATCCATCAAACTCTTAGAGGAGAATATAGGAAAAACCCTCAAGGACATCAATCAAAGCAAGATCTTCTCTGACCCACCTACAAAGGAATAAAAAACAACACCAAATAAAGTTTTTGTACAGCAAAAGAAATTACAAAAAAGCTGAACAGACACCCCACAGAGTGGGAGAAAATCATAGCAAATGAAACAACAGACAAAGCATTCCCTCTAAGATCAGGAACAAGACAGGGGTGTCCACTTTCACCACTACTATTCAACATAGTCCTGGAAGTTCTAGCAATAGCAATAAGAGAAGAGAAAGAAATAAAAGGAATCCAGATTGGAAAGGAAGAAGTCAAGCTCTCTTTTTTTGCAGACGACATGATATTATACATAGAAAATCCCAAAGACACAGTTACAAAGCTACTAGAGCTAATCAAGGAATTCAGCAAAGTCGCAGGATACAAAGTCAACACACAGAAGTCACTGGCATTCCTATACACAAACAATGAAAAATCAGAAAATGAAATCAAAGAGGCAATCCCCTTCACCATTGCAACCAAAAGAATCAAATATCTAGGAATAAACCTGCCCAAAGAAACAAAAGAATTGTACACAGAAAATTACAAGACACTCATGAGAGACATTAAAGAAGACTTAAACAGATGGAGAGATATTCCATGTTCCTGGGTCGGAAGAATCAATATTGTGAAAATGACCACACTACTAAATATCATCTACAGATTCAATGCAATACCTATTCAACTACCATTGACATTTTTCACAGAACTAGATCAAAGAATAACACAGTTCATAGGGAAACACAGAAGACCTCGAATAGCCAAAGCAATCCTGAGGAAGAAGAATGGAGTTGGAGAGATCAGCCTCCCTAACTTTAGACTCTACTACAAAGCAACAGTTATCAAGACAGTATGGTACTGGCACAAAAACAGAACTATAGATCAATGGAACAAGATTGAGAACCCAGAGATCAATCCACGCACCTATGGGTACCTTATTTTTGACAAAGGAGGAGAAACTATAAAATGGGAGAAAGACAGCCTCTTCAACAAATGGTGCTGGGAAAATTGGACAGCTACCTGCAAAAAAATGAAGTTGGAACATTTCCTGATCCCATACACAAATATCAACACAAAATGGATTAAAGACCTAAATGTAAGACCAGAAACCATCAAACTCTTAGAGGAGAATATAGGAAAAACCCTCAAGGACATCAATCAAAGCAAGATCTTCTCTGACCCACCTACTAAAATAGTGGAACTGAAAAGAAAAGTCAACACGTGGGACCTCATGAAACTTCAAAGCTTTTGTACAGCAAAAGAAATCACCAAAAAGCTCAACAGACACCCCACAGAATGGGAGAAAATCATAGCAAATGAAACAACAGACAAAGAATTAATCTCCAAAATCTACAAGCAACTCAGACAACTCAGCACAGGGAAAATGAGCAGCCCAATCAAAAAATGGGAAAAAGATCTAAAGAAACGCCTCTCCAAAGAGGACATACAGATGGCCCAAAAATACATGAAACGATGCTCAACCTCACTTATTATCAGAGAAATGCAAATTAAAACCACAATGAGATACCACCTCACACCTGTCAGAATGGCCATCATCAACAAATCGACAGACAACAAATGCTGGAGAGGGTGTGGAGAAAAGGGAACCCTCTTGCATTGCTGGTGGGAATGTAAACTGATACAACCTCTATGGAAGACAATATGGAGATTCCTTAAAAAACTAAAAATAGAAGCACCCTATGACCCAGCAATCCCACTCTTAGGCCTATATCCCGATGAAATCAAAACTGAAAGGGGCACCTGTACCCCAATGTTCATTGCAGCTCTCTATACAGTAACCAGAACATGGAAGCAACCTAGATGTGCATCGACAAATGAATGGATCCAGAAGCCCTGGTACATATATACAATGGAATACTACTCAGCTGTTAAAAGAAATGCAGAAGACTCAGTCCTAATGAGGTGGCTGGCTCTAGAACCTATCATAAAAAGTGAAGTAATTCAAAAAGAGAAAGACATGTATAGTATACTAACTCATATATATGGGATCTAATAAGATGGTCATGATAACATACGCAGTGAACTCATGAAAAACAGAGAATAGACATAAAGACATTGGGGGGGAGATTGAACAGTGGGAGGAGGCATAGGATGCTGGGATCAGCTACCTGCAAAATGAAGTTGGAACATTTCCTGATCCCATACACAAATATCAACACAAAATGGATTAAAGACCTAAATGTATGGCCAGAATCCATCAAACTCTTAGAGGAGAATATAGGAAAAACCCTCAAGGACATCAATCAAAGCAAGATCTTCTCTGACCCACCTACTAAAATAGTGGAACTGAAAAGAAAAGTCAACACGTGGGACCTCATGAAACTTCAAAGCTTTTGTACAGCAAAAGAAATCACCAAAAAGCTCAACAGACACCCCACAGAATGGGAGAAAATCATAGCAAATGAAACAACAGACAAAGAATTAATCTCCAAAATCTACAAGCAACTCAGACAACTCAGCACAGGGAAAATGAGCAGCCCAATCAAAAAATGGGAAAAAGATCTAAAGAAACGCCTCTCCAAAGAGGACATACAGATGGCCCAAAAATACATGAAACGATGCTCAACCTCACTTATTATCAGAGAAATGCAAATTAAAACCACAATGAGATACCACCTCACACCTGTCAGAATGGCCATCATCAACAAATCGACAGACAACAAATGCTGGAGAGGGTGTGGAGAAAAGGGAACCCTCTTGCATTGCTGGTGGGAATGTAAACTGATACAACCTCTATGGAAGACAATATGGAGATTCCTTAAAAAACTAAAAATAGAAGCACCCTATGACCCAGCAATCCCACTCTTAGGCCTATATCCCGATGAAATCAAAACTGAAAGGGGCACCTGTACCCCAATGTTCATTGCAGCTCTCTATACAGTAACCAGAACATGGAAGCAACCTAGATGTGCATCGACAAATGAATGGATCCAGAAGCCCTGGTACATATATACAATGGAATACTACTCAGCTGTTAAAAGAAATGCAGAAGACTCAGTCCTAATGAGGTGGCTGGCTCTAGAACCTATCATAAAAAGTGAAGTAATTCAAAAAGAGAAAGACATGTATAGTATACTAACTCATATATATGGGATCTAATAAGATGGTCATGATAACATACGCAGTGAACTCATGAAAAAACAGAGAATAGACATAAAGACATTGTGGAGATTGAACAGTGGGAGGGAGGCATGGAGGGAGTAACATGGAAACCTATACTGTCATGTGTGGAAAAGATAGCTATTGTCATTGTGCTAGGGGAATAGGAGTACCTACAACCACTTGGAGCGATGGTCTGGAGGGATGGGAGAGGGGGAACTGGGTGGGGGGGAGGGTCCAGGGATATGCATATGAATGATCTGGGAACATACATGTAAAAAAATAAATAAATTAATTAATTAATTTAAAAAAAAAAAAAGAATACACAGAGTATTGTTTCAACCTAGGACACCTAAACTTTTGTGCCAGGTTTGCATAGTTAAATACTTGCCTGATGTATACTTGGGTGAATTATTTGTGTAAGAGGACAACTAAACTCTGTGCTTGTGTTTTCTTCCTGGAATTCAATGCAGTGAAACTGTAAAATATTAAGCTTTTATTTTCTTTTAAGATTGCTTGGAATATTTACTTGGAAGCAGTGCAGATAAATTATTACACAGTGTTTTGGAATAACACAAATAGAGACAATATTCTGCAGATGTTTGACTTAAACTTTGGTGCTCTTTCTGAAACTGCCAAATGCCACTTGTAATTGCTATTGAAGGGAAATGTTAGTATGAAACATTCCAAGCCTGTAATGCAAAAGCTTGTTCAAATTATTTGTGAAAAGATTTGCGATGTTTTTATCTGGTGTGCTTCCTGATTAAACCCATTTTTGGTTGGATGAGTTGGCCTTCTCTATAGACACGTGACAAAAAGAAAAGTCTGGTAAACTGATGTATAAAAGTTTACTTCCTGATTAAACCCATTTTTGGTTGGATGATGTCCATCGACAAATGAATGGATCCAGAAGCCCTGGTACATATATACAATGGAATACTACTCAGCTGTTAAAAGAAATGCAGAAGACTCAGTCCTAATGAGGTGGCTGGCTCTAGAACCTATCATAAAAAGTGAAGTAATTCAAAAAGAGAAAGACATGTATAGTATACTAACTCATATATATGGGATCTAATAAGATGGTCATGATAACATACGCAGTGAACTCATGAAAAAACAGAGAATAGACATAAAGACATTGTGGAGATTGAACAGTGGGAGGGAGGCATGGAGGGAGTAACATGGAAACCTATACTGTCATGTGTGGAAAAGATAGCTATTGTCATTGTGCTAGGGGAATAGGAGTACCTACAACCACTTGGAGCGATGGTCTGGAGGGATGGGAGGAGGAGAACTGGGTGGGGGGAGGGTCCAGGGATATGCATATGAATGATCTGGGAACATACATGTAAAAAATAAAAAAATTTAAATTTAAATTTAAATTTTAAAAAAAAAAAGAATACACAGAGTATTGTTTCAACCTAGGACACCTAAACTTTTGTGCCAGGTTTGCATAGTTAAATACTTGCCTGATGTATACTTGGGTGAATTATTTGTGTAAGAGGACAACTAAACTCTGTGCTTGTGTTTTCTTCCTGGAATTCAATGCAGTGAAACTGTAAAATATTAAGCTTTTATTTTCTTTTAAGATTGCTTGGAATATTTACTTGGAAGCAGTGCAGATAAATTATTACACAGTGTTTTGGAATAACACAAATAGAGACAATATTCTGCAGATGTTTGACTTAAACTTTGGTGCTCTTTCTGAAACTGCCAAATGCCACTTGTAATTGCTATTGAAGGGAAATGTTAGTATGAAACATTCCAAGCCTGTAATCCAAAAGCTTTTTCAAATTATTTTTGAAAAGATTTGCAATGTTTTTATCTGGTGTGCTTCCTGATTAAACCCATTTTTGGTTGGATGAGTTGGCCTTCTCTATAGACACTTGACAAAAAGAAAAGTCTGGTAAACTGATGTATAAAAGGATCACCAAATTGACATCACAAGTTAGAATCCAACAAAATATTTTGTAGATAACTAAAGTTGTAATTATTTTTGCTGTTGTTTTCCTGAATCACAACATTAAATGGAATGATAGAGTTCATAATTGACGTATTTGCCCTCTTCATGTGTGTTTGTTTATACACATCTGTAGATAAGATAACAGTTCCTTGATAAGCAACACAGAAGCGACATTGACAGAAAAAAAGTTGTTGCTAAACTCCTTCTCCCTAAATTTAAGTCTTAACTTTGTCTGAACATCTAACTCATAAATGAGCACATTGTTATCTTTAAAGTCTTCTGGAACGGGGCAGGATGGCACCATCACACACACACACATATACATGTCCTCAACTATACAGAATTTAAGAGATAATGAGAGGATTAAAAACTCAGTATGAATAACTATCAAGACCATAAAGTGCCCCAAACCTCCCTTTTAACCAGAGGCAGAAGAAAGAACCCTTGGCTGTTTGGCAACTTAGAGAGGCTCTGAACTACATGACAGGAGATATAATGCAGTCATGACTGTAATCGTCAGGTCACTCGATCCTTTCTATACTACACCACACCCTCCTCCCACAGATTCACCATTCTCCTACTGACACTAGTCACATCCATACCCCTGTGGTCACTGAATACCCCAGTTCATCATGAATAAACTCTCCTTTACTCTTCACCTCCACACAGGTGATTTTTGCCTCCTGTTGTCCTAAACATCTTGTTTCCTAGAAGATATTTTTCTTGCAGCCATCTTCAGTAGTGGCTGTTGGTTTTCCTACACCTATATCAACCATGCACAGTGCCAGCACTGTCCTTTTAAAGGACAGAACACCCCCTCTTCTACACTGAAATAATACCCAGCCCTCTGGACCAACAGTTTATTCCTGGCTTTAGCTCCTTATTTGCCTCACATACTTCTTGATCATGGATCAACGTCTGGTTGTTTTGATCTACTATCACAAGAACCTTCAAAAGCCCTACTTTTTGGCATTTTTTTGTCAACCCAACTTGACCTGTTGATACAACTGATCTTATCTAGTGTTACACTCAAAACAACTGAGAAATTCTGAATGGAATAAAAATAGACCATGTTTTTTAGTCCTTATCACTTTTCATTTAACTTTATTTTAGCAGTCCTATCTTCTCAAACAAGAGATCTATAACATTAGCGTATTTCTCTAGACTTTCTCACCCAAATTTGCCTCTCTTTGCCAGTAAGATGAATTACCTTCTAAATTCCAAACCCAGTGGAAAAGTTTCAGTCCTTATCTCCTCTGGAGTTCTCTAAATACTATATATTTGTGAATTGTATACATATAGTTCTCATCTTTCAAGTCCTCATCAAGTTAGTCTTACCAATCTTCATCAGTTCACCCTTTGATTTAATTCCTTTAGGACGTTATATGCTCAAATATTTTTCTTCTCTATATTCTGCCCATAGGTGAGTTCATTCACATATAGTGGTAATTCTCTCTCTCAACTCCTGCCCTGGCCTAACTTCTGATTTCCAGACTTATTTAATGAGTCAAAACATCTGTTTAGTGGAATTTCCAGAAGCATTTGTAAATAAGTGTTTTTCTCAACTCCTACCATATTTATATACCCAAATAAATTATATAAAGTCCATAACAAAGCCTAAACAAGGAATGTCATGTATTAAGAAGATATTTGTTGTGGAAGTACAGTTATGTAGTTATTAGATGAACCATAAGGCCAAACAATGAGACACCGTGAGACAACTCAGTGTTGATTTAAAAGAGAAAGAAACTGTTACCATCCTTAGGTTTGCCAGAGCCCAGGCATCTGAGCCACTAAACTCTTAAAACAGAAGAAGGACTGCCATAGGAACTAGAAGCACAGAGGAAATAGTGCCTTCTCCAGGAACACGGACAGAGTAAAAAAAATGGGAGAGATGTCCTCTGGTTTCTTTGTTGCCTCCAGTCTCTCTTTATGACATTCGTCAGAGTCAGTGAGCAAGGGAACTTGGTATATGATGTAGGGATTAACCTCTAGCTATTCAGAATAGAGCAGGGGAAAGGCAAGACACTGATTTGAGAATAACCTTGCAAATGACTGGCAACCCAGAAATAGTGATAAGCCAGGGCCTTTCTGCAAGCTGTTTTGGTTTTGGAAAAATCTTTGCCCAGTCTTGTGATTTCTTCTATGTACTCTTCTCTGATACCACCAGAAAGACACTCTTTTCTGCCAGCTGTGTATTTACTTTGTTCTTTCTTTAACAGTCTACTGAAACATGTTTGCTCAGTGTATCTGTTTTTGTCCGCTGTGTGTTTACTGTTTCTAAATACCCGTTTGAGGTTTAATAAGTCTAGTAAAATCAGAAAGGAAATTTATTGAGCTCTGAAATATTTTGTCTCAAAATCACTGCACTCACGTCCAAGATAAGCAAGTACAACTTTATGGACTCCTTATCTCATAGCTCCTCAGGAAAGAAGTGTCCCCTTTGATTTAATTCCTTTAGGACGTTATATGCTCAAATATTTTTCTTCTCTATATTCTGCCCATAGGTGAGTTCATTCACATATAGTGGTAATTCTCTCTCTCAACTCCTGCCCTGGCCTAACTTCTGATTTCCAGACTTATTTAATGAGTCAAAACATCTGTTTAGTGGAATTTCCAGAAGCATTTGTAAATAAGTGTTTTTCTCAACTCCTACCATATTTATATACCCAAATAAATTATATAAAGTCCATAACAAAGCCTAAACAAGGAATGTCATGTATTAAGAAGATATTTGTTGTGGAAGTACAGTTATGTAGTTATTAGATGAACCATAAGGCCAAACAATGAGACACCGTGAGACAACTCAGTGTTGATTTAAAAGAGAAAGAAACTGTTACCATCCTTAGGTTTGCCAGAGCCCAGGCATCTGAGCCACTAAACTCTTAAAACAGAAGAAGGACTGCCATAGGAACTAGAAGCACAGAGGAAATAGTGCCTTCTCCAGGAACACGGACAGAGTAAAAAAAATGGGAGAGATGTCCTCTGGTTTCTTTGTTGCCTCCAGTCTCTCTTTATGACATTCGTCAGAGTCAGTGAGCAAGGGAACTTGGTATATGATGTAGGGATTAACCTCTAGCTATTCAGAATAGAGCAGGGAAAGGCAAGACACTGATTTGAGAATAACCTTGCAAATGACTGGCAACCCAGAAATAGTGATAAGCCAGGGCCTTTCTGCAAGCTGTTTTGGTTTTGGAAAAATCTTTGCCCAGTCTTGTGATTTCTTCTATGTACTCTTCTCTGATACCACCAGAAAGACACTCTTTTCTGCCAGCTGTGTATTTACTTTGTTCTTTCTTTAACAGTCTACTGAAACATGTTTGCTCAGTGTATCTGTTTTTGTCCGCTGTGTGTTTACTGTTTCTAAATACCCGTTTGAGGTTTAATAAGTCTAGTAAAATCAGAAAGGAAATTTATTGAGCTCTGAAATATTTTGTCTCAAAATCACTGCACTCACGTCCAAGATAAGCAAGTACAACTTTATGGACTCCTTATCTCATAGCTCCTGCTAGCCATGGAGAGAGTGCTTGCTTTTTCCATAATGAAAAAGTGTCCACTTTTTAATCTCCCTTTATTCAAAGATAACTAAAAATAAACTTGATATTCTCCCATCTATTCCTGATATTATATCTTAGGAACATATATAATTCACAGTTAGGGAGGTAATGTAACATGCTAAGTGGCAGACAGACTCAAAAGTCAGACTTTGTAGGTTTAAATTCTGACTTTGTCATTACCAACGAATTACCTTGGTGGAGTTATTTAACCTCAACATACCACAGTTCCCGTATTTGAAAACAGAATGAATAATGATTGGTTTTATAGGATTATCACAAGAATAAAATAGGCAAAAATCTTTGAAAAGCACCTGTACTTGGGATGTACTATATAAGTGACATTTTATATTAATAATAACTTGTTATTTTGGTCTGTAGGAAGACCTAAACACAAATGAGTTATTTTCACTATAGGCAAGAAAGTGCTCTTATAAAAGCCCCATATTAAAAGTCTGTAATACAGCAAGATCTTAACATGCAATAGTTAATGAATAACATATGAAGTACATATGAAGTAACATGTGTATATATATATATATATATATATATATATACATATATACATAAATATATATATATATCACATAGTTACTACAAATTTAAGAAAATGGGAAAGATGTTATGTATTATATAATTAACCTACATGAACATGAAATGTGGAAGATTTACTTTTAAAATCCAGAGGATAAAAGGCACACTAAAACCTGCTGTACCATTGAAAACACAAGCAGAATTTGAGAGTTAATCTTAGTAAATCTGCTCTATCTTATAAAGAAGGAAAAATAGGTTTTATGATATCACATAGTCTAACATTTAAGAATGAAAACGACCAGGCCTTCTGAACTGTTTTGTCTTATTTATGTACTCTTCTCTGATACCACCAGAAAGACACTCTTCTGCCAGCTGTTATTTTTGTTTTTTTAACAGTCTACTGAAACATGTTTGCTCAGTGTATCTGTTTTTGTCCGCTGTGTGTTTACTGTTTCTAAATACCCGTTTGAGGTTTAATAAGTCTAGTAAAATCAGAAAGGAAATTTATTGAGCTCTGAAATATTTTGTCTCAAAATCACTGCACTCACGTCCAAGATAAGCAAGTACAACTTTATGGACTCCTTATCTCATAGCTCCTGCTAGCCATGGAGAGAGTGCTTGCTTTTTCCATAATGAAAAAGTGTCCACTTTTTAATCTCCCTTTATTCAAAGATAACTAAAAATAAACTTGATATTCTCCCATCTATTCCTGATATTATATCTTAGGAACATATATAATTCACAGTTAGGGAGGTAATGTAACATGCTAAGTGGCAGACAGACTCAAAAGTCAGACTTTGTAGGTTTAAATTCTGACTTTGTCATTACCAACGAATTACCTTGGTGGAGTTATTTAACCTCAACATACCACAGTTCCCGTATTTGAAAACAGAATGAATAATGATTGGTTTTATAGGATTATCACAAGAATAAAATAGGCAAAAATCTTTGAAAAGCACCTGTACTTGGGATGTACTATATAAGTGACATTTTATATTAATAATAACTTGTTATTTTGGTCTGTAGGAAGACCTAAACACAAATGAGTTATTTTCACTATAGGCAAGAAAGTGCTCTTATAAAAGCCCCATATTAAAAGTCTGTAATACAGCAAGATCTTAACATGCAATAGTTAATGAATAACATATGAAGTACATATGAAGTAACATGTGTATATATATATATATATATATATATATATACATATATACATAAATATATATATATATCACATAGTTACTACAAATTTAAGAAAATGGGAAAGATGTTATGTATTATATAATTAACCTACATGAACATGAAATGTGGAATATTTACTTTTAAAATCCAGAGGGATAAAAGGCACACTAAAACCTGCTGTACCATTGAAAACACAAGCAGAATTTGAGAGTTAATCTTAGTAAATCTGCTCTATCTTATAAAGAAGGAAAAATAGGTTTATATTAGAAGATAAATTCACCACTAATGAATTCAGCAGGAAAAGTTTCTTAACAGTAAGGTACATTTGCCTTCTCCACTGCCAAAGGCAGTTCTGGTATGAACCAGTGAGAATGCCCTAAACCAAAATACCACGTATTATTTTAACAGCTGTTATGTATGATATGTTAACAAGTTTTAATTTCTCCTCTCTTCAGATAAGGCTATTTGATTCACTCACCTCTTAGGCCTATTGTCACCCCGTGATGGAAAATTCTAGACTTACTACGTTAGTATCTTTATAACCATTGGTAGTTCTCAAATCTTGGAATGCACCAAGAAACTGAGTTATTTTCTTTGTTGGGGTATGTGAAACATAATAAGTTTAGAAACGCCCTACCTCTTTTACAACTGGGAGTCTGGCTTCATCTGATCTTTCCCTCTTTCATAGATTAAATAGTTTTCTGTAAATTCATAAAAATCCCTAAAGTCTTATGTGTACTGACTAATATTTATATTCATTTAATGATATTATTCAGGGTTTCTCTGGTGGCTGAGATGTTAAAGAAACTGCCTGTAATGCAGAAGACTCAAGTTCAATGCCTGTGTCAGAAAGATCCCTTGAGAAAGTAATGGCAACCCACTCCAGTATTTTTGCCTAGAGAATTCCATGGACACAGGATCAAGGCAGGCTATAGTCTACAGGGTCACAACATGTCAGACTTGACTGAGCAAAAAACACAACAACAATGATAATATTTACTCCCAAGTACCCTATTTTCTTATGCATTTGTTTAATAATCTACTTCCAGACTGAAATCACACCAGGTGCTGGAGATGGTCATTGAGAGGATACGATGGCCAGCTGATCCGTGAACTGGACTTGGGCAAATGGAAGATAGTTACCCTCTCCCCTTTTCTTGGATCATATCTCCCTCCTACTATTTGCAGCTATGAACCACTCCAAGGACACAACCTTAAGGGAATATTGTGTTATTGAAACCATCTGGATTGTGCACAGGACTGAACCCCACTGAGGCCTCTACATTAACTCTTAAGATTCTACAGGGCATGTGCAGAGGTCTCCTCTTGTAACCACCCAAGACACACCTCATATGTAAATTTTCTTACTGCCATCTACCAATATAGAGTGGTTTGGTTTTTTCTTCAGTCTCTCCTTGTCCTCCTGTATGGGGATGCAGAAGTGCAATTTTGAGTTTCATCTAAGAAACTCTAAAGGTTGTGGACCAAGGTTGGGAGGAGATTCACTAGACAACCCTATCTTGTAGAAATAGTATGGAAAAAAGATGCTTGCATGTATCTGGATTTACAAAAAAAAATTTAAATGGGTCCATTTTTCTCTCCTAAATTATGTGTCAAGGTAACTATTTAGTGAGAAGCATGTAGGAAAAAAAGTAGAATACTAGCATAAAAGAGATTTATGGTGCATAGCTAAAAATAGTTCCCCCTTTACTTACTATTTTAAAAACTACAAAGTTTAGGCTGAGATACAAAAATGTATACATAAAAAGCTGAAAATATTTCTTTATTGTCATTATTTGTAAAATTATATTTTTGCTTAGCAGCAGAAAATACAGTTACTTAAGGATTTCTCCTCTTCTTAGGAACTATATCATGAGGTTTTTGCTTTATTTTCACTGTAATGGATCTACTTTATTTTGTTATTCAAACTCAATTTCTTGGCAAAAGAGTTGAGTTTTAACTTAGATTATGAAGCTTTGTGAGTCATTTTTGTGGCATATAAAGAAAAGGGACAAGGAAATAACCATGATGGAGAGCCACTGAAGATGAATATAGCATACTGAGTTCACTTCTCTAGCACTCGTACTTAGAAGAGAACCTACTTGCTCAATTTCTTGTTCCACACGTAAGCAGCTTAGAAGTTGCCACTGCATCCTAATAACAAGTACAAAAAAGTAAACAAATAAATAGATTTAAAAACTGGCAGCTCTTCTTGGATAAGAGAGGGGAGTGTCAGAGTAACCCACTTCACCTAAGATTAGAGAAATAGATGAGTAAATATGGAATCACACTTTATCCTTAAAACAGGGATACTTGAGAGAAAACTGCCTCAGGAACCAGTCACAGGCTGGGAGAACCTAAATTATAATGGATGAATTCCTGGAGACTCAGAGTGGATACCTCTGAGACATAAAACACCAGGGCACCCAGTTATTGGAGCAGGAGGGTCACAATATTGTGAGATTTATGAGAAGTTTGGCCTGGATCCCACAGTAAACATAGAAAAATCCCCTAGGTGTTCTGGCAGAGTATGGGGAAAAGGAATCATTTTGAAATACACCAGGGCACTCTGGTTTTCTTAAGAAAGCCTGCCATCAAAGGAAATGAATTAACCAAGTCTAACCTACTGGAGCCTGACTTGGGGGAATAGAAATACCCAACTTCTGTTCACTATAAACATCCTAAGTAGGGAGAAAAAAATGAGAAACACTTGTAAAGTTTGCAGTCCAGAGAAAAAGTCTCACCAAAAAACTGATCTCACTATGTATAGTTATACTAGTCATGCAGTGTGCTCCTTATCCCCCACCCATTACTGGAGGCCTAACTACAGCTGTTCCTCTTAACTGATACATCATGTGTGGTTATCAAGAAAAAATTACAAGACATATCAAAGTCAAAAAATTTACACAATAATAACAGAAACAGAGCAAACATCAGAACCAAACATGCAGGAAGGCTCAAACTGTTATACCAGAAAATCAAAACAATTATGAAATATTAGCCATGGAAATCAAAGAAAAATAAATAAATAAAAGGAACCCAAATTGGAAATGGAGAAATAAATCTGTCACAGTTTGCATATGACATACTATACATAGAAAATCCTAAAGATGCTACCAGAAAACTATCAGAGGTCAACAGTGAGACTGGGAAAATTGCAGGATACAAAATTAACACACAGAAATATCTTGCATTCCTATACACTAACAGCAAAAGCTCAAAAAGAGAAATCAAGAAAATATTGCACTTACTATCATATTTGAAAAAATAATAAATAACATATTAAGCCAAATGAACTTCAAGAACATTCTATCCAAAATCAGAGGAATACACATTTTTCACAAGTAAACATTAAAAAGTCTCCAGGATAGATCACGTCTCAGTAAATCTAAGAAAACTGAAGTCATACCAACCATCTTGGTTGACCACAACACTATGACCAAAGAAATTAACTACAAGTAAAAAAAACTGCAGAAAAACACAAATATGTGGAAGCTAAACAATATGCTACTAGATAACAGATGAATCACTGATGAAATGTTTAAAAATCATATATATTACCTGGAGAAAAATAAAATAAATAATCATATATATTACCTGGAAACAAGTGAAAAATAAGCACAATGATCCAAAAATATATAGGATACAGCAAAAGCAGTTCTAAGAGGAAAGTTTACAGAGATACAAGTTTTACCCCAGGTAATAAGAACTATCTCAAATAAACAATCTAAGCTTATCCTTAAAGGGACTAGAGAAAAAAGAATTAAACAAAATTCAAAGTTGGTTTTACAAAAATAATCATTAGGCTCAGAGACGAAAATGAAAAAACACTAAAAATATATCAATAAAAAGTAATGAAACTAACAGCTTATTCTTGGAAATAATAAATAAAATTGATAAACCTTTAGAAAGAATCATCAAGAATAAGAGAGAGAAAATCCAAATCAATAAGATTAGAAATGGAAAAGAGAAGTTAAACATGACAGAAATCCAAAGATCAAAAGAGATCACTACAATTACAAAAGCAAAGATCATCACATCTAGTCCCATCATTTCATGGCTGATAGGGGAAAAAATGAATAAACAATGACAGATATCATTTCTGTGTGCTCCAAAATCACTGGGAATGGTGACTGCAGTCATGAAATTTCTTGATTTCATGATCCTTGGAAGAAAAGCTATGACAAACCTAAACAACATATAAAAAACAGAGACATCACTTTACTGACAAAGGTACACAGAGTCAAAGCTATGCTTTTTCCAGTAGTCAAGTACATATGTGAGAGTTGGACCCTAAAGAAGGCTGAGCACTTAAAAACTGATGCTTTCAAATTGTGGTGCTGAAGAAGACTCGAGAGTCCCTTGGACAGCAAGGAGATCAAACCAGTCAACCTTAAAGGACATCTACCCCAACTATTCATTGGAAGGATGATGTTGAAGTGGAAGTTCCAGTACTTTGACCACATAATGTGAAGAGCCAACTCATTAGAAAAGACTCATGTTGGAAAGACTGAGGGCAGAAAGAGAAGAGGTTGACAGAGAAAGAGATGCTTGCATGGCATAACTGACTTAATGGACATGAGTTTGAGCAAACTCTGGGAGATGTTGAAGGACAGGGAAGCCTGGTGTGCTGCTGCATGGAGTTGTAAAGAATCGGACACAATTTAGTGACTGAACAACAATAACAGCAACAAACAATTTTCATCAATAAAATGTACAACAGAGAAGAAATGGGCAAATTTCACTCAACAACACATAATAAGGGGTATAGACCATGATCAAGTAAGATTTATTCCAGGGTTACAATGACTCAATATTCACTCATCACTCAGGGTGATTTGCTATTTGTTTTGATATACTACATTAACAAAAGAAAGAATAAAAATAAGTCACATGATTATCTTAATAACTGGAAACAAGCATTTGACATAATTCATATCCATGCATGTTAAAAACTCTCAGTTTGTATCAATAAAAAGTAATGAAACTAACAGCTTATTCTTGGAAATAATAAATAAAATTGATAAACCTTTAGAAAGAATCATCAAGAATAAGAGAGAGAAAATCCAAATCAATAAGATTAGAAATGGAAAAGAGAAGTTAAACATGACAGAAATCCAAAGATCAAAAGAGATCACTACAATTACAAAAGCAAAGATCATCACATCTAGTCCCATCATTTCATGGCTGATAGGGGAAAAAATGAATAAACAATGACAGATATCATTTCTGTGTGCTCCAAAATCACTGGGAATGGTGACTGCAGTCATGAAATTTCTTGATTTCATGATCCTTGGAAGAAAAGCTATGACAAACCTAAACAACATATAAAAAACAGAGACATCACTTTACTGACAAAGGTACACAGAGTCAAAGCTATGCTTTTTCCAGTAGTCAAGTACATATGTGAGAGTTGGACCCTAAAGAAGGCTGAGCACTTAAAAACTGATGCTTTCAAATTGTGGTGCTGAAGAAGACTCGAGAGTCCCTTGGACAGCAAGGAGATCAAACCAGTCAACCTTAAAGGACATCTACCCCAACTATTCATTGGAAGGATGATGTTGAAGTGGAAGTTCCAGTACTTTGACCACATAATGTGAAGAGCCAACTCATTAGAAAAGACTCATGTTGGAAAGACTGAGGGCAGAAAGAGAAGAGGTTGACAGAGAAAGAGATGCTTGCATGGCATAACTGACTTAATGGACATGAGTTTGAGCAAACTCTGGGAGATGTTGAAGGACAGGGAAGCCTGGTGTGCTGCTGCATGGAGTTGTAAAGAATCGGACACAATTTAGTGACTGAACAACAATAACAGCAACAAACAATTTTCATCAATAAAATGTACAACAGAGAAGAAATGGGCAAATTTCACTCAACAACACATAATAAGGGGTATAGACCATGATCAAGTAAGATTTATTCCAGGGTTACAATGACTCAATATTCACTCATCACTCAGGGTGATTTGCTATTTGTTTTGATATACTACATTAACAAAAGAAAGAATAAAAATAAGTCACATGATTATCTTAATAACTGGAAACAAGCATTTGACATAATTCATATCCATGCATGTTAAAAACTCTCAGTTTGTATACAGGGAATATATCTAAACATAATAAAGGCTATTTATGGCAAATCCGTAGCTAATATCCTACTCAACATTGAAAAGCTACAAGACTTTCCTCTAAAATCAGAAGCAAGACAAAGATGCTCACTGTTATTTTTGTTTAACATAGTATTAAAAGTCCTAGTGTCACAGCAATCAGAAAAGAAAGAGGAAGGGCATACATACTGGAAGGAAAGTAGTAAAACTGTCTTTATTTGCAAATGATACAATATTATGTATAGAAAACCCTAAAGTCTCCACCAAAAAAATATTAGAATAACTGAATTCAGTAAGTTTTCAGGATACAAGGTTAATATAGAAAAATTGTTTCTTTTCTATATACTGATCATGAACTATCAGAAAGAGAAAGCAAAGGAATCCTATTTAAAAGTGCATCAAAAAGAATAAAATCCCTTGGAAAAAATTTAATGAAGGAAGTGAAGGACCTATACTGTGAAAACTATAGAAATTTGATGAAGGAAATGGAACATACCATAAAAAATAAAAATATATCCTGTATTCATGGATTGGAAGAATTTATATTGTTAAAAAAATCTTCATGTTACTCAATGCTGTCTACGGACTTAATGCAATCCCTATCCAACTACCCATGAGGTTTTTCACAAAACTAGAACAAACAATCATTAAAAGACTATGTGAAAGACTGAGGGCAGAAGGAGAAGAGGTTGACAGAGAAAGAGATGCTTGCATGGCATAACTGACTTAATGGACATGAGTTTGAGCAAACTCTGGGAGATGTTGAAGGACAGGAAGCCTGGTGTGCTGCTGCATGGAGTTGTAAAGAATCGGACACAATTTAGTGACTGAACAACAATAACAGCAACAAACAATTTTCATCAATAAAATGTACAACAGAGAAGAAATGGGCAAATTTCACTCAACAACACATAATAAGGGGTATAGACCATGATCAAGTAAGATTTATTCCAGGGTTACAATGACTCAATATTCACTCATCACTCAGGGTGATTTGCTATTTGTTTTGATATACTACATTAACAAAAAAAAGAATAAAAATAAGACACATGATTATCTTAATAACTGGAAACAAGCATTTGACATAATTCATATCCATGCATGTTAAAAACTCTCAGTTTGTATACAGGGAATATATCTAAACATAATAAAGGCTATTTATGGCAAATCCGTAGCTAATATCCTACTCAACATTGAAAAGCTACAAGACTTTCCTCTAAAATCAGAAGCAAGACAAAGATGCTCACTGTTATTTTTGTTTAACATAGTATTAAAAGTCCTAGTGTCACAGCAATCAGAAAAGAAAGAGGAAGGGCATACATACTGGAAGGAAAGTAGTAAAACTGTCTTTATTTGCAAATGATACAATATTATGTATAGAAAACCCTAAAGTCTCCACCAAAAAAATATTAGAATAACTGAATTCAGTAAGTTTTCAGGATACAAGGTTAATATAGAAAAATTGTTTCTTTTCTATATACTGATCATGAACTATCAGAAAGAGAAAGCAAAGGAATCCTATTTAAAAGTGCATCAAAAAGAATAAAATCCCTTGGAAAAAATTTAATGAAGGAAGTGAAGGACCTATACTGTGAAAACTATAGAAATTTGATGAAGGAAATGGAACATACCATAAAAAATAAAAATATATCCTGTATTCATGGATTGGAAGAATTTATATTGTTAAAAAAATCTTCATGTTACTCAATGCTGTCTACGGACTTAATGCAATCCCTATCCAACTACCCATGAGGTTTTTCACAAAACTAGAACAAACAATCCTAGAATGTATATGAAATCACAAAAGACCCCCAAATTCCTAAAGTAATCTTGAGAAAAATAACAAAGCTGGAAATACACTCCCTGACTTCAGACTACTACAAAGTTACAGTAATCAAAACATCATGGCATCAACACAAAAACAGACACAGAACAGAAAAGAGAGCCCAGAAATAAACACACATTGTTATGGTTAATTAATCTATGACAAAGGAGGCAAGCATATACAATGGAGAAAGTATAGTTCAATGAGTGATGCTGAGAAAACTTGACAGCTACAGATAAAAGTATGAAATTAGAACACTATCTAAGACCATATACAAAAATAACCTCAAAATGAATTAAAGACCTTAATGTAAGACTTGAAATCAAAAAACACCTGGAAGGGCTTCCCTGGTGGTCCAGTGGGTAAAGAGTCTGCCTTGCAGTGCAAGGAGCATTGGTTCAATCCCTGACCTGGGAAGATCCCACATACCAAGAAGTGGCTGGACTAGTGTCCAATTACGAGCCAGCGCTCTAGAGTGCAGGCACCCAGAGCCAGTGCTATGCAACAAGAGAGGCCACTGTGATAGGAGGCCCACATAGGCCGAAAGAATAAAGACGGATGAAAAAAAAAAAAAAAAAAAAAGACCTCTAAAAAAAACTTTTTGAAGTAAATTGTAGCAATATTTTATTTGACTCTTACTCCTAATGCAAAAGAAACAAAAGCAGAAATAAACAAATGGGACCATATTAAACTTACAGGGTTTTCACAGCAAAAAAAGAACTCATCAACAGAATTAAAAGACAAACATTTAATGAAAGAATATTTGCAAATTAATAACCAATAACAGCTTAATATCTGAAATACATAAACAGCTTATACAACTCAATATTAAAAAAGAATGTAAACATAGACAGAAGACTCGAACAATTTTCCAGAAAGGATATACAGATGGAAAATAGACATATGGAAAAATATTCAACATTGTCAATCATCAGAGAAATACAATTTAAAATTACAATGAGATATCACTTCACATGTGGCTATCATCAAAGTCTACAAATAACAGATGTTGGATATGGAGAAAATGCAACACAACACACTGTTAGCTGGAATGTAAATTGGTGCAGCTATTGTGGAAAACAATATGGAGGATCCTCAAAAACCTAAAACTAAAACCATATGATCCAGCAATCCCACTGCTGCGTGTATACATAAAATGGGAAAAAGCTCTAATTCAAAAAATGTAAATACATCCCAATGTTCATAGTAGTACTGTTTACCACAGATAAAGATGATGTGTGTACACAGACACACATACACAAACAAGGGAATACTACTCAGCCTTAAAGAAGAATGAAACTTTGCCATTTGCATCAATGGGCGGACCTAGAGTAGATTATGTTTAGTGAAATAAGTCAAGGAATGACAAATATTCTGTTATCACTTATAGGTGGAATCTAAAATATAAAACAAATAAATACATATAATAAAACAGAAACATAGGGCCTTCCTGGTGTTACAGTGGGTAAGGACACTGCCTTGCAGTGCAAGGGCTGACCACCAGTTTGATCCCTGGCCTGGGAAGATCCCACGTGCCATGGAGTGGCTGGACCAATGTGCTCAACCACCAAGCTGGAGCTCTGGAGCACATGTGCCCAGAGCTGGTGCTCTGCAGAGAGAGAGGCCACTGCATGGGAGGTCCACACAAGCCAAAGAACAAAGAAAATGAATAAATGAAAGGCCAATAGAAGTGGCCAAAAAAAAAAAAAGAAATAAAGAAAAAACCCAGAAACATACAGATAGAGAGAACAAAGTACTTGTTACCAGCAATGAGAGGCAGGAAAGGAGAAGCAAGATAGGTGTATATGTTTAAGAACTATAAACTAGAATGTATAAAATAGATAAGTAACAGGGACCTATTATTCAACACAGGAAAATATAGCCATACTTTGTAATAACTTTAAACATAGTGTAATCTATAAAAATACTGAACTACAGTATTGTAAATCTCATTAACATGATATTATAAATCAGCTATACTTCAATAAAATTCTTAAGAAGAACGGTAAACTAAAGTCATATCTTGTGAAATCATAGGTAGTCCCTCTGTAATATGTGTATTTTTATTATTGTGCTACTCAGGGTCATAATGGAACTATCAAATATTTCTTCAAACTTACTGGGCTAAGATATAATTGTGAATAAGTAATAAAAAGTGCTGTTCCAATTCAGGGGTCGCCAAGCCCCAGGCCACAGTACTGGTCTATGGCCTTTTAGGAACTGGCCCATATACCAGGAGGTAAGTGGTGGGTGAGCAAGCAAAGCTTCAACTGTATTTACAGTCACTCCCCAATGCCCATAGGCCCACCTGAGTTCTGCCTCCTGTCAGGTCAGCAGCAGCATTACATTCTCATAGGAGCTCAACTCCTACTGTGACCTGTGCATGTGAGGGGTCTGGGTTCCACTCTCCTTAGGAGAATCTAATGCTTGCTGATCTGAGGTAGAGCTCAGGCAGTGTTGCTAGCCCTGGGAAATGTCTACAAACAGATGGTCATTGGTAAAGAGGGTTGACTGCACAGAGACCATAATAAGTCAAGGAATGACAAATATTCTGTTATCACTTATAGGTGGAATCTAAAATATAAAACAAATAAATACATATAATAAAACAGAAACATAGGGCCTTCCTGGTGTTACAGTGGGTAAGGACACTGCCTTGCAGTGCAAGGGCTGACCACCAGTTTGATCCCTGGCCTGGGAAGATCCCACGTGCCATGGAGTGGCTGGACCAATGTGCTCAACCACCAAGCTGGAGCTCTGGAGCACATGTGCCCAGAGCTGGTGCTCTGCAGAGAGAGAGGCCACTGCATGGGAGGTCCACACAAGCCAAAGAACAAAGAAAATGAATAAATGAAAGGCCAATAGAAGTGGCCAAAAAAAAAAAAAGAAATAAAGAAAAAACCCAGAAACATACAGATAGAGAGAACAAAGTACTTGTTACCAGCAATGAGAGGCAGGAAAGGAGAAGCAAGATAGGTGTATATGTTTAAGAACTATAAACTAGAATGTATAAAATAGATAAGTAACAGGGACCTATTATTCAACACAGGAAAATATAGCCATACTTTGTAATAACTTTAAACATAGTGTAATCTATAAAAATACTGAACTACAGTATTGTAAATCTCATTAACATGATATTATAAATCAGCTATACTTCAATAAAATTCTTAAGAAGAACGGTAAACTAAAGTCATATCTTGTGAAATCATAGGTAGTCCCTCTGTAATATGTGTATTTTTATTATTGTGCTACTCAGGGTCATAATGGAACTATCAAATATTTCTTCAAACTTACTGGGCTAAGATATAATTGTGAATAAGTAATAAAAAGTGCTGTTCCAATTCAGGGGTCGCCAAGCCCCAGGCCACAGTACTGGTCTATGGCCTTTTAGGAACTGGCCCATATACCAGGAGGTAAGTGGTGGGTGAGCAAGCAAAGCTTCAACTGTATTTACAGTCACTCCCCAATGCCCATAGGCCCACCTGAGTTCTGCCTCCTGTCAGGTCAGCAGCAGCATTACATTCTCATAGGAGCTCAACTCCTACTGTGACCTGTGCATGTGAGGGGTCTGGGTTCCACTCTCCTTAGGAGAATCTAATGCTTGCTGATCTGAGGTAGAGCTCAGGCAGTGTTGCTAGCCCTGGGAAATGTCTACAAACAGATGGTCATTGGTAAAGAGGGTTGACTGCACAGAGACCATAATAAATCAACTGCTGGCAGACTCATATCAAAACTCTATCAAGGGCTTCCCTGGTGGTCCAGTGGGTAAAGAGTTCACTTTGCGGTACAAAGGGCACTGGTTCTATCCCTGGCCAGGGAAGACCCCACGTGCTGCAGAGCAGCTGGACCTGTGTGTCCAATAATGAGCCAGTGCTCTGGAGCGCACATGCCTAGAGCTGGTGCTCTGCAACAGGAGAAGCCACTGCAATGGGAGGCCCACACAGGCCGAAAAACAAAGGTGCATGAAAATAAACTCAAAAATCAATAAAAGAGGCCAAATTAAAAAAAAAAATCAGTAAGTATTAGCATTAATTTAAAAAAAAAAATCCCTATCAGTGAGTGGCAAGTGACAATTAAGTTGCATCTGCTAACAGGCTTTAAATGAAAATCTGACACTTCCTCTCAGCTGGTGCAAAATCACCCATCTTAGCTTTCAAAAGACTTTGAGCATTACTTACCAACCACAGAGGACCAAGGAAGCAGGAAGAATGGGTCCATTCTTCTCTGTGAACAAGCCAAGTGAGCTGACCTTGTTTGTGTTAGAAGAGGATCAACTGCTTGAGAATACAAATGATGGCATTTTTAAATGTATGTTTGGAACAACTTCAAATCTGCATACATTCCAGCTTAAAGTCAAGGCAGAATATGATGAGATTGCCCCAAAAGCACTGAAAGTCATGCTTCCATTTCCACCATCCAATCTTTATGAAGCAGGGTTTTTTGCAGGGACAACAACCAAAATGAGATTATGGAGTAGACTGGACATAAACAGAACACCTGGGTGTCACTATTTACAGTCACTCCCCAATGCCCATAGGCCCACCTGAGTTCTGCCTCCTGTCAGGTCAGCAGCAGCATTACATTCTCATAGGAGCTCAACTCCTACTGTGACCTGTGCATGTGAGGGGTCTGGGTTCCACTCTCCTTAGGAGAATCTAATGCTTGCTGATCTGAGGTAGAGCTCAGGCAGTGTTGCTAGCCCTGGGAAATGTCTACAAACAGATGGTCATTGGTAAAGAGGGTTGACTGCACAGAGACCATAATAAATCAACTGCTGGCAGACTCATATCAAAACTCTATCAAGGGCTTCCCTGGTGGTCCAGTGGGTAAAGAGTTCACTTTGCGGTACAAAGGGCACTGGTTCTATCCCTGGCCAGGGAAGACCCCACGTGCTGCAGAGCAGCTGGACCTGTGTGTCCAATAATGAGCCAGTGCTCTGGAGCGCACATGCCTAGAGCTGGTGCTCTGCAACAGGAGAAGCCACTGCAATGGGAGGCCCACACAGGCCGAAAAACAAAGGTGCATGAAAATAAACTCAAAAATCAATAAAAGAGGCCAAATTAAAAAAAAAAATCAGTAAGTATTAGCATTAATTTAAAAAAAAAAATCCCTATCAGTGAGTGGCAAGTGACAATTAAGTTGCATCTGCTAACAGGCTTTAAATGAAAATCTGACACTTCCTCTCAGCTGGTGCAAAATCACCCATCTTAGCTTTCAAAAGACTTTGAGCATTACTTACCAACCACAGAGGACCAAGGAAGCAGGAAGAATGGGTCCATTCTTCTCTGTGAACAAGCCAAGTGAGCTGACCTTGTTTGTGTTAGAAGAGGATCAACTGCTTGAGAATACAAATGATGGCATTTTTAAATGTATGTTTGGAACAACTTCAAATCTGCATACATTCCAGCTTAAAGTCAAGGCAGAATATGATGAGATTGCCCCAAAAGCACTGAAAGTCATGCTTCCATTTCCACCATCCAATCTTTATGAAGCAGGGTTTTTTGCAGGGACAACAACCAAAATGAGATTATGGAGTAGACTGGACATAAACAGAACACCTGGGTGTCACTATTTCCCATCAACCCCAGATAAGACCATCTAGTTGCAGGTAAACAAGCTCAGGGCATACAGTGATTCTGCATTATGGTGAGTGGTATAATTCTCTCACAGTATAATAATAACAGATATAAAGTTCACGATGCATGTAATGCACTCAAGTCATCCTGAAATTCCCCCACCTCAGCCCATGGAAAAATTTTATTTAACAAAACTGGTCCCTGGAGCCAAAAAGGTTGGGAACCACAGTGCTAACTGATTTCTTTTTTTTTAATTTTTTTTTTAAAGATTTATTTATTTATTTATTTTGGGCGGGGGTCGGGTTGGGGAGGGAGAGGGCGGGTGGGCCACTTCTGTTGGTCTTTCATTTTCTCTATTTTCATCCGTTTTTGTTCTTTAGCTCCCGTGGGCCTCCCATCGCGGTGGCATCTGTCGTCGCAGCGCGCCGGCTCTGGGCGCATGCACCCCAGAGCTCCGGCTCGGTAATTGGACACATCGGTCCAGCCGCTCCACAGCACGTGGGATCTTCCCAGGCCAGGGATCAAACCGGCGCCCCCTGCACTGCAAGGCAGTGTCCCTACCCACTGGAACACCAGGGGAAGCCCGCTAGCTGATTTTTGTTCAAAAACTCATAAATGTATTTTACAATGTCTTATTAAGAATATGTGAATTATGTCCCATTCAGTTATATGAACTAATAAATGCTTTCAACAAAAATGTATTTATGCTTAGAGGGAAAAATCGAATAAATTCTTAAAGTTCTCATAAGGAATTTTTTTTCTGATTGCTTTAATTTTCCATTAAATTATGTTGAGATGATGGATGTTCATAAACTCATTTGGATAACCATTCCATGATTTAAGTCAAATCATTAGGCTGTACACTTATACACTGACATATATCTACTACATACATCTCAATAAAACTGGAAGAAAAAATTAATTCAAAGAAATGGACACTCCCACCAAGAAGAAAATCCCACCTATCAAAATTTTAGGGAAATATATAGCATTGAAGGCACAAATAAGGCATGAAGAAATGTGTAAACTCAATAACCTAAGTTTCCTTCATAGAAAACCAGAGAAAAAGGAGTAAATAAGCCTTATGTAAGCAGAAGAAAAGAGAGAGAACTCAAATTACTAATATCAGAAATGAAAGAGGGCACACAGATTCTGTGAACATAAAAGTACAATAAGTCAATAATAAGGGCAACTGTTTGCTCACAGATTTGACAAACTAGATGAAATATACCAATTCCTTCAAAGACACAACCTGCCAAAATTCACACAGAAGAAATAAAAGATCATAATAGACCTATGCACATTTTTAAAATTTAATCAATAATTTAATAACCCTCCAAAGCAGAAACCATCAGGGCAATATTGATTCACCATGAATTCATTCAAATATTTAAGGACGAGATTCTACTATTTCTCTACAGTGTCCTTCAGAGGATATGACACCAGCATTCTCCCAATACCAAAATCAGACAAACATTCCAAGGAAAGAAAATATAAACTGGCATCTTTTATGAAAATAAATTTTAAAAAACAAAAAAATTGCAAATTGAATTAAAAAGTATAAAAAGAATGACACACCACAACTAAGCTCTATTTATCTCAGACATGTACGAATGATTCAATATTTGAAATTTTGTTACAAATACAAAACTGCTCTAAAAATTAAATTCTTAATAATAATAAAAAAAAAAGAAATGAAAGAAATGGACTTACCTTAGGGCCTGTGAAGCAGAAGAGCTGTCAGAAGAAATACTAGCAATGATTGGCACAAAACTGAAATCCATGAATTGATTGTATTTGGTAGAAATATTTAGTGAGAAAACAGTCCTTACTGTAAGTTTTCCTGTCAGAAATAAATGGTGCACAGTCTTCTTTCTCCTTGTCAGTATCTAGAGCTTTTGTTCCTATGGCAGCTATATTTCATGGACCTGCAGCTGAGAAAAAAAATCAAGAAAGAATATACAAAAATAAGTACCCCCAAAACACTGAACCACCTCATCGTAGAGTCTCCCATTCCAATTCAGATCCCAAATGCTATTTTGGGGTTCGACCTACAAACTTGACTTATAATCAGAAACCTGGACTTTATCAAATCTTCTGGCTCCATCTTGACAGTGACATGATGAAAGAAAATCTGCATTGGAAAATGGTCAGTATGATATCAATCGTCCCCCAGGAACAACTGAAGCACAAATTGATGGAATCAACATCAGCTAATTAGCTATAATATGTCCCAAGAAATGTAATGAGCTATGCTTAGGAAACTTTTTGTAAGAGATTTGATTAGAAATCTTCAATTCATCTGTTTTCCTCTTACTATTTAGGATAATTTCCCGAAAATTCTGTCACAGCACTCTTTTTCAATCCTACAGAAGTCCTTTCTTTACAAATTCACTAAAAACGTTTCATTCTAGAAAGGAAAATAAGATTTCATCTTCTATTATTCTCCATTTTTAGTTTCTAAATATTTGCAAAATTTCATATATTTGCAACACAATTTGTAGCATATTAATATATAAAAATGTAGTTTCATAATGTACACTGTTATGAGTCACAAAGTGCAATAGGACACATAAAGGTTTATATTTTCTAAATAAGGAGATGCCTAGAAAGCACTTTCATATATGTGTTTTCCTATTTTATAAATATTTTTTTCTTTCCTAGTTTATAGAATCTTAAGAAGATGCTCAGGAGGTAGGAGGCTATGGTTGTCTTCTTATATATGTCAAGGACAAATTGGACACTTTCTAGATATTCAAATTATGAAAAAAAAAACAAGAACAATGTACACCACTGGTGTCAATTGTTCTACTATTTGAAGTCAGTACATGAATATATAAAGTTTAACATGTGGATCTGCCATTGAAGGAAAAGAAAGCCCCTCAAACTTGAAGAAACAAAATACCTAATCATGTATTTACTTTGTTGACCTCTTCTTCCCTATTAAGATTTCTCTTAGAGAGATACACCAGAGAATATTTCTCCATAATGACGTAATAACTCACTGTTTAAAAACCTGAAGCAGCTTACAAACCATTTCATGATAAGAATGAAATAGAATTTATGTGTTGAATATTTTCCCAAATGTAGAAAAATATTTGCCTCATGTCAGATGATAAACACCCCCAGTATTACCAAGTCCTCCTCTTTCTTCTGTCTAGAAGCTCCAAATTGTCTGTTCACCCAGAAAGTAACAATATGGCATTTGACTTGAATTTCTATTTACCCATTCATATCATCTGTATGATCATAATTATGATAAACAGCATCAAATAATCCTGTATACTTACAAGCTTCCACTGAAGGATACAGAACTGGTAGCACTAAAAAGTACCTGTGCTTTGCCAATTAACTGCCTCAGTAAGATTTAGAAGTTATTTTTAGGCTTAGGTTAGAAGATGTTGGAAAAGGGGAAGTAAAAGGGTTAGTCCCTTGGTCAAGTCTGACTCTTTCTGACACCATGGACTATATCCCCACCAGTTTCCTTTGTCCATGGAATTCTCAACGCAAGAATACTAAAGTCGGTTGCCATTCCCTTCTCCAGGAGATCATCCCTACCTAGGAATTGAACCCCTGTCTTGCACATTGCAGGGAGATTCTTTATCAACTGAGCCATCAGGAAAGTGCTTAGGATGTTAGGTTTATGTCAAACTAAATGAGTCTAGAAAGTAATCTAATAACTAATAGCTATATTAACAGTAATAAGGGGATAGTTCATGTGGTTTTAATATGTATTTCCCTCATGATTACTAATGTTGAGTCGTTTTTCACATTTGTTTAGCTATTTGATAATAATTTAGAAAGTTTGCTTTTACTCCTTCAAATTCTCAAATACACTAGACATTTAAAAGAGTAAACCAAATTAATTCTAAATTATCATATGCATTTTGGGCACAATTATATAAGTGTTGAGACTGCTTTCATAATTCCTGAAGCAAGTTTTGAATAGGTCTCCATTCTCCTTTACTTGTTTCTGAACATCTACATTTAATTACGATAAAATCTCTCTCACATAAAAATAGAATTGAATTAAACTTTAAGGCCTGCAGAGTGACATTAGCAAGACGAAGAGATTGCCGATTCTCCTGCTTGCATCAGCAACAATAATGCAACAGCCATTCAGAAACAAAGGTACCTGTGTGGGAGATCAAAGATCATGATGAAACACTGTGAAACCCTGGCGGAGCCCAAGACCAAAGAGGAGAGCTTTGAGAAGGAGATCCATGCCTAGAAGGTAGGCTCACTGACTATAGTCCTAGCTTGTCCCACCCCAGATTGCCTTGGTTCTGCCATAAGTACCACTTACAAACAGGCCCAGCAAGAATCACATCTCCTATAAGTGGGAACATAAACTGGAATAGGCACTACAGAAAAGAGAAAAGATAATTTGCAAAAAAAATTAAAACATAGAACTATGATATCATCCAAGATTCCCACTTCTGATGTATATAGCCAAAGGAAATGAAATTGGTATGTCAAAAAAATATCCAGGGGAAGGGGGCAAGATGGCAGAGGAATAAAAGGAGGATTTCACTAGTTACCCAACAGAATTACCAGAACTAATCAAGAAATGAAACACCACCAATAAACCGGCCTCTAGACAACAAAATAAGTTCTCAGTTATACAAGGGATGGAGAGCGAGCAGTCCTAACTTTCCTGGAGATCTCGTACCCCAACTCCCACACTGGGCCAGGCAGAGAGAGCACTGGAAAGTGCATAGGGACAGAGAAACACTGCACAAATGACGGAACAAGTCAGAGAAATACAGTTACAAATGACAGAGGATGAGAAAGAAAAATGATCAGAAAGAGAATTCAGAAGAGCAATACTAGTGAGGATTCAAAACACTGAAAACAGAATATTAGAGGAAATTAGTGCACTTAGAAGAGACATACAAGAAAGGAAAATAAACAAATAGAGAAAAACAATTGCTGAACTTAAAAATCCTATAAAAGGTCTCAACAGTAGAGTATCAGAGGCAGAAGGATGAATAAGTAATCTGGAAGACAGAATGGTGGAAATAATGCTGAAGAACAGAACAAAGCACAAAGAACGAAAAGAACTGAGGATAGCCTTAGAGCCCTATGGGACAATATGAAACGCACCAACATTAGAATTATAGGAGTCCCAGAAGAAGAAGAGGAAAAGAAACGTTATGAAAAAATTCTTAAAGAGATTATAGTTGAAAATTTCTCTAGCATCGAAAAGGAAATACTCAACCAAGTTCAAGAAGCACAAAGAGTTGCATACAGGATGAACCCCAGAAGAAATACACCAAGACACATTCTAAACATGCTAACACAGACTAAATATAAGGACAAAATACTTAAAGCAGCAAGGAACAAACAACAAATAATTTACAAAGGAAATCCCAAATGTTTAACTGCTAATGTTTCAACAGAAACCCTGAAGGCCAGAAGAGAATGGCAAGACATATTTAAATGGTTAAAAGAGAACAATCTCCAACCAAGAACTATCTACCCAGCAAGGATCTCATTCAGAATTGATAGAGAAGTCAAAAGCTTCACAGACAAGCAAAAGCTAAAAGAATTCTGTACCACGAAACCAGCCTAACAACAAAGGCTAAAGGGCCTGATATAGTCAATAAATACAAAAGTAGAAGTCCTACAAATCAAACCCCAAACTTCTAAGAAGATGACAATAGGAACATTCGTATCAATAATTACTTTGAATTTAAATGGACTAAATGCTCCAACCAAGACACAGACTAGCTGAATGGATTCAGAAACAAGACCCCTATGTATGTGCTGTTTACCTTAGACCCACTTCAGACCTAGAGACACTCATAGACTGAAAGTGAGAGGATGGAAAAAGATATTCCATGCAAATGGAAATCAAAAGACAGCTGGAGTAGCAATCCTCATATTAGACAAAATAGACTTTAAAATAAAAAGATTATAAGAGGGCAGATCCCTACATAACGATCAAGGGATCTATTCAAGAGGAAGATATAATAGTCATGAATATCTATGCACCCAACACAGGGGCACCTCAATACATAGGACAAACACTTTCAGACATAAAAGAAGAAATGAAATATAACACAGTAATAGTAGGAGACTTTAGCACTCCTCTCACAACAATGGACAGATCATCAAAACAGCAAATTAATAAAGAAACACAAACCTTAAGTGCCACACGAGAAAAGATGGACCTCATCGATATCTTTAGGACGTTCCATCCAAAAGCAGAAGAATACACTTTCTTCTCAAGTGCTCACGGAACATTCTCCAGGATAGACCACATCTTGGGTCACAAGTCAAACCTCTGTCAATTCAAGAAAATTGAAATTATATCAGCCATCTTTCTGACAACAATGCTGTCAGATTAGAAATCAATTACAAGAAAAAAAAACAGTAAAAACACAAACACATGGAGATTAAACAACGCATACATAAAAAACAAAATGATTACTGAGGAAATCGAAGGAGAAATAATAAAATTCCTGGAAGAAAATGACAATGGACACACGACAGTGAAAAACCTATAGGATACTGCAGAAGCAGTTCTAAGAGGGAAATTTATGGCAATACAATCCTACCTCAAGAAACTAGAAAAATATCAAATAGGCAACATGAACCTATGCTTAAAACAATTGGAGAAAGAAGAACAAAAACACCCCAAAGCTAGCAGAAGAAGAGAAATCATAAAGATCAGAGCAGAAATAAATAAAAAGGAAACAAAAGAAACAGTACCAAAGATAAATAAAATGAGAAGGTGGTTCTTCAAAAAGATAAACAAAATTGACAAACCACTAACCAGACTCATCAAGAAAAAAAGAGAGAAGAACCAGATCAACAAAATCAAAAATGAAAAAGGAGAGATTACAACAGATAATGCAGAAATCCAAAGGATTCTAAGAGGCTATTATGAACAACTATATGGTAACAAACTGGACAACCAGGAAGAAATGGACAGTTTCTTGGGGAAGATCAATCTCCCAAGACTGAACCAGGAAGAAACAGAAACTATGAACAACCCAATCACAAGCTCAGAAATCGAATTTGTGCTCAAAAATCTACCCAAAAATAAAAGCCCATGGCCAGATGGCTTCACAGGTGAATTCTACCACACATTTAAAGAAGAGCCAATGCCTATCCTTCTAAAACTCTTTCCAAAAATCGCACAGGAAGGAACACTTCCAAACACATTCAATGAGGACACCATCACCCTGATAACAAAGCCAGGCAAAGACAACACAAAAAAAGAAAATAATAGACTAATTTCAGTGATGAACTTGGATGCCAAGATCCTCAACAAAATCCTAGCAAACAGAATTCAACAACACATCAAAAAACTCATACATCATGATCAGGTCAAGTTCATCCCAGGCATGCAATGAATCTTCAATATCTGCAAATCAATCAATGTGATATACCGTATCAACAAATTGAGAGACAAAAATCACATGATAATCTCAACCTATTGAGATTATAAATCTATTGAGATTGTCAAAAAGGCAGAAAAAGTCCTGGACAAAATCCAACACCCATTTATGATAAAAAAAAAAAAAAAAAAAAAAAAAAGCTCTTCAAAAAATGGGCATAGAAGGAACCTATCTCCACATAGTGAAAGCCATATATGAGAAGCCCATAGTGAACATTATCCTCAATGGTGAAAAAATGAAAGCATTCCCTCTAAGATCAGGAACAAGACATGGGTATCCACTTTCACCACTATTATTCAACATAATCCTGGAAGTTCTAGCAACAGCAATGAGAGTAGACAAAGACATAAAAAGGAATCCAGATTGGAAAAGAAGAATTCAAACTCTATTTGCAGACAACATGATATTATACATAGAAAACCTCAAAGACACTATTAGAAAACTACTAGAGCTAATCAACAAATTCAGCCATGTCACGGGATATAAAATCAATACACAGAAATCACTGACATTTCTATACACAAACAATGGAAAATCAGAAAACGAAATCAAAGAGGCAATCCCCTTCACCATTGCAACCAAGAGAATAAAATATCAAGGAATATACCTACCCAAAGAAACAAAAGAACTATACACAGAAAATTACAAGACACTCATGAAAGAAATCAAAGAAGACTTAAACAGATGGAGAGATATTCCATGTTCCTAGGTTGGAAGAATCAATATTGTGAAATTGACCATACTACTAAACATCATCTACAGATTCAATGTGATCCCTATCAAATTACCAATGAAATTCTTCACAGAGCTAGACCAAAGAATAGCACAGTTCATATGGAAACACAAAAGACCTCGAATAGCCAAAGCAATCCTGAGGAAGAAGAATGGAACTGGAGAGATCAACCTCCCTAACTTCAGACTATACTACAAAGCAATAGTCATCAAGACAGTATGGTACTGGCAAAAAAAAAAAAAAAAAAAGGAATATAGACCAATGGAACAAGATTGAGAATCCAGAGATAAACCCACGCATGTATGGGGACATTATTTTGATTATTTTGGACTAGGAGGTAGAAATCTAAAATGGGACAAAGACAGCCTCTTCAACAAATGGTGCTGGGAAAATTGGACAGCTACATGCAAAAAAATGAAGTTGGAACATTCCCTGACACCATGCACAAAGATCAACTCAAAATGGATTAAAGACCTAAATGTAAGGCCAGAAACCATCAAGCTCTTAGAGTAGAACATAGGCAAAACATTGAAGGACATAAACCAAAGCAAGATCGTCCATGAACCGCCTACTAGAATAGCTGAACTAAAAACCAAAATGAACATGTGGTACCTAATGAAACTTAAAAGCTTTTGTACAGCAAAAGAAATCACAAAAAACCTGAACTGACAGCCCACAGAATGGGAGAAAATCATAGCAAATGAAACAGCAGACAAAGAATTAATCTCCAAAATCTACAAGCAACTCAGACAACTCAGCACGGGAAAAATGAACAACCCAATCAAAAAATGGGAAAAGAACCTAAACAGACACCTCTCCAACGATGACATACAGATGGCCCAAAAGCACATGAAATGATGCTCAACCTCGCTTATTATTAGAGAAATGCAAATCAAAACTATAATGAGATATCACCTCACACCAGTCAGAGTGGCCATCATCAAAAAATTGACAGAAAATAAATGCTGGAAATGGTGTGGAGAAAAGGGAACACTCTTGCATTGCTGGTGGGAATGTAAATTGATACAGTCTCTATGGAAGACTGTATGGAGATTCCTTTATAAAACTAAAAATAGAAGCACCATAGGACCCAACAATTCCACTATTAGGCTTATACCCTGATGAAATCAAAACTGAAAGAGGCACCTGTAGCCCAATGTTCATTGCATCTCTCTACACAATAGCTAGAACATGGAAGCAACCTAGATGCTCATCGATGAATGGATGGATAAAAAAACTTTGGTACTTATATACAATGGTGTACATCTCAGCTGTAAAAAGAAATGCAGAAGCATCAGCCCTAATGAGGTGGATGGATCTAGAACCTATCAGAAAAATTGAGGTAAGTCAAAAAGAGAAAGACAAGGGCTTCCCTGGTGGTCCAGTGGGTAAGGACACTGCCTTGCAGTGCAAGGGGCACCAGTTCGATCCCCGGCCTGGGAAGATCCCACGTGCCATGAGCAGCTGGACCAATATGTCCAATTACCGAGTCGGAGCTCTGGAGCGCATGCGCCCAGAGCCGGCGCACTGCGACAGCAGAGGCCACTGCGATGGGAGGTCCACATAGGCCAAAGAACAAAGATGGATGAAGACACATAAATGAAAGACTTATAGAAGTGGCCCACCCACCCTCCTCCCTCCGTAACCCGTCCTCCCAAAAAAAAAAAAAAAAAAATTCTAAAAAAAAAAAAGAGAGATAGAGAAAGACAAGTACAGTATACTAACATATATATGTGGAACCCAGTAAGTGGGTAATGGTTACACACTCAGTGAAGCGATGGAAAAACAGACATAGAGAACAAACATGTGGGCATTGTGGGGTATGAACAGCAGTTGGGAGGCACAGAGGGAGTACCCTGGAAACCTATATTATCATAAGTGCAAAAGATAGCTATTTTCATTGCCCTGAGGGAATAGGAAATCCTGCTGGGGTGGGGTGCGATGGCCTGGAGGGATGGAATGGGGGGGACTGGGCGAGGGGAGGGTGCCAGGTATATGCATATGACTGGTCTGTGAACATACATGTCTGTGAATAACAAAACTCTGTAAAAACTTTTTAAAAAATTATAAAAGTAAAACAGAAAACAAACAAACAAAAACTTGGGAGAATGCCCCTTCTCCACAAAGAAAAAGATATCCAGACTCTTATGTGGATTCTGACAGTGTTCATAGTAGTTGAGACACAGGAACAATCTAAAAGTTTATTAATGGATGAATGGATCAAAAAAAAAAAAAATGGAACACACACAATACAATATTGTTCAGCCATAAAAAGGATACCCTAATATTCATGCCAGCAGATGAACCTAGAGGATATCATTCTAAGTGAAATAAGCTAGACACAGTACTGCCTTACTTATTATCTATATCCTCTTACTGATGATATACTGTCTTACATGATCTCATTTATATATAGGATATTTTTCAGCCCATAAGTAAGTGAGAAGAAGTTGACACAAATTTGTACTAGGATAGCTGTCCATGATGAGAGTAGAAATGTGTGTACATGAGGTATAGAAAATGTTTATTATATGTTTAGGTAGTTTCAACACAAAACCCCATATGGAGATTATCACTTGCTCTCAAAACCTAAAATAAAGGATAGGAAAATAGTAACAAAAAATGAAGCAACAGTTTAAAATAAGATGATGTGACTACATAATATTGGCATTTCCTAACACATTATAGTCCCCCAGTAGACTACACATATTCTCAAGTAGAAACACAGTGAAAAAGATAACCAAATTCATCAACCTACTCCTCTGAACATTAATTTTGGGAGGTATAAATAATCTTCCATTTGTTCTATTCTTTTTTCCCTGTTAAAGTAGAAAACATTTTGATGACATGGTAGATCAGATTTTAAGACTAAACATGATAGTTTTAAGATCAAGTGTATTCTGCATCTTACATAGACCCTTGTTAACTTTTATAATTTACTAAAGCATCTTTACCTTGGAGATTGAATAAATTTGAAGAATATGCTGTATCAGCAGAATCACTTCAGTGATTATGTATCCTTAAATCAAAAATTAGAATTTATAAGCATTCAGTATCATAGTATATGATAGGAGTCTCCTCTAACAATGCAAACATAAGAAAATAGATTTTATAAAAATATTCTTTATCAGCTTAATTAAATTTTTTTTGAGTTTTGCTGTATATCCATGATGGCTTCCTTGGTGTCCCAGGGTTGCAAGATCCCTTACAGAAGGAAATAGCAACCCACTCCAGTATTTTGCCTGGAAAATCCCATGGACAGAGGAACACTGGTGGACTACAATCCATGGGGTTGCCAGTCAGACTCAACTTAGCAACTAAAGAACAACATATATCCATATACACACATATGCAAATACATATACATATACAAATACATATATAGTACAGCTTATTTTACATGGGATTATATTTACATATAGCAGCCAGGACCAAACAGGACAGAGAAGGATAATGACAAAGGATCAGTGTTTAGTCATTAAAATTCTATTTGGCACAGTTTAGTCATCAAACCAGAGCCACTAACAGCATTATGAGAACAAACTGTTCACCATAGAATGCCACACAAATGTGATAAAGTTAGGAAAAGTTTAAAATTATACAGTGATACTTTGTATACTGTTTGATCCTGGCTATTGTTTAAACATAACTGCATGAGAAAATCAGTAACCATAATACCTTGAAGCAACGAAGTGGCTAGGTATTTAAGGATCTACAGGAGAAGCTTAGAAGCTGCAAATGTCTCCCATCTAGTCTGTGAAGAAGGGTTTCATACTGAGGTCTGAGAAAGCTGCTACCTTTGAGGAAGTTACAATCAAGTAGGAAAATACAGGCAGAACACTCCATAACATAAATTAAAGCAAGATCCTCTATGATCCCTCCTATATCAATGGAAATTAACACAAAAATAAACAAGTGGGACCTAATTAAACTTAAAACCTTTTGCACAGCAAAAGAAAACTATAAACAAGGTGAAAAGACAACCCTCAGAATAGGAGAAGCAAATGAAACAACTGATAAAGGATTAATTTCCAAAATATACAAGCAGCTCATACAACTCAATTCCAGAAAAACAAACAACCCAATCAAAAAGTGGGGAAAAAACCTAAACAGACATTTCTTCAAAGAAGACATACAGATGGCTATCACAAACATGAAGAAAATGCTCAACTTCACTCATTATTAGAGAAACACAAATCAGAACTACAATGAGACACCACCTCACACAAGTCAGAATGGCCATCAACAAAACGTCTATAATTGATAAACAAAAAATGTACAATCAATAAGTGAGGGAGAGGGTGTGGAGTAAGGGGAACATTTTGAACAGCTGGAAGGAATGTAAATTGATACAGTCACTATGGAAGACAGTATGAAGAGTTCTTTAAAAAATAGGAATAAAACCACCATATGATCCAGCAATTTCACTACTAGGCATAGTTTACCCTGAGGAAATCAAAATTGAAAAAGACACATGTACCCCATTCTTCACTGCAGCAGTATTTACACTAGCTAGAACATGGAAGCAACTTAGAGGTATACCAACAGATGAATGTATAAGGAGACTGTGGTACATATAAACAACAGACTATTACTCAGCCATAGAAAGAAATGCATTTGAGTCAGTTCTAATGAGGTAGATGAACCTAGAACCTATTATACAGAGTGAAGTAAGTCAGAAAGAGAAAGATTAATTCCATATAAATATCACATATATGGAATCTAGAAAGATGGTGCTGATGACTTTATTTATAGGGCAGCAATGGAGAAACAAACATAGAGAACAGACTTATGGACATGGGGAGGGAAAGAAAGTGTGAGATGTATGGAAAGAGTAACATGGAAACTTACATTACCATGTGTAAATAGATAACCTAAGGGAATTTGCTCTATGATTCAGGGAACTCAAACAGGGGCTCTGTAACAACCTGAAGGGGTGGGATGGGAAAGGAGATGGGAGGAAATTTCAAGAGGGAGGGGACATATGTATATTTATGACTGAGTCTTGTTGATATTAGGCAGAAAACAACAAAACTGTGTAAGGCAATTATCCTTCATTCAAAAGAAAACTATAAACAAGGTGAAAAGACAACCTCAGATAAGAAGAAGAAATATAAGGTTTCCAAAATATACAAGCAGCTCATACAACTCAATTCCAGAAAAACAAACAACCCAATCAAAAAGTGGGGAAAAAACCTAAACAGACATTTCTTCAAAGAAGACATACAGATGGCTATCACAAACATGAAGAAAATGCTCAACTTCACTCATTATTAGAGAAACACAAATCAGAACTACAATGAGACACCACCTCACACAAGTCAGAATGGCCATCAACAAAACGTCTATAATTGATAAACAAAAAATGTACAATCAATAAGTGAGGGAGAGGGTGTGGAGTAAGGGGAACATTTTGAACAGCTGGAAGGAATGTAAATTGATACAGTCACTATGGAAGACAGTATGAAGAGTTCTTTAAAAAATAGGAATAAAACCACCATATGATCCAGCAATTTCACTACTAGGCATAGTTTACCCTGAGGAAATCAAAATTGAAAAAGACACATGTACCCCATTCTTCACTGCAGCAGTATTTACACTAGCTAGAACATGGAAGCAACTTAGAGGTATACCAACAGATGAATGTATAAGGAGACTGTGGTACATATAAACAACAGACTATTACTCAGCCATAGAAAGAAATGCATTTGAGTCAGTTCTAATGAGGTAGATGAACCTAGAACCTATTATACAGAGTGAAGTAAGTCAGAAAGAGAAGATTAATTCCATATAAATATCACATATATGGAATCTAGAAAGATGGTGCTGATGACTTTATTTATAGGGCAGCAATGGAGAAACAAACATAGAGAACAGACTTATGGACATGGGGAGGGAAAGAAAGTGTGAGATGTATGGAAAGAGTAACATGGAAACTTACATTACCATGTGTAAATAGATAACCTAAGGGAATTTGCTCTATGATTCAGGGAACTCAAACAGGGGCTCTGTAACAACCTGAAGGGGTGGGATGGGAAAGGAGATGGGAGGAAATTTCAAGAGGGAGGGGACATATGTATATTTATGACTGAGTCTTGTTGATATTAGGCAGAAAACAACAAAACTGTGTAAGGCAATTATCCTTCATTCAAAAAAGATTTAAATGTTAAAAAAATGCTAGATAGAGGTTGGCTTGTGTTGGTGGGTGAGGCCAGTGAATGGAAAATGGGAGAAGAAATAACACTTACTCTTTATGAAACAACATTTACTTTTGGCATACCAACATGAATCCCATCAATATGATCATAAACATTTCCTTAGATTAGCTTCAAATGCCAGTGCTTTTTGCATAAACTACACATCTGTTATTTGCCATTTTATTTTTTCATTTAATAACTAATTCACTCAAGAAATGTTTAGTAAGAATTTGCGTGTCAAACATTTATAGGGGATACATGTGTAAGCACAAGGGCATAGTTTCTTCACTCATGCAAGTTACATTCCAGTGTAAAGAAGAAAAAAATAATAAACAAATAGAAATGTAGGTTTATTACAGCAATGCCAAAAGAATAAAACTGGGTAAGGACTTTGGATGTGAGAGCGACTAACACACCAGTTTTACAGTGGGAAAAAAAAAAGCTCTCAGATATGTCTCATCAGAGACCCATAGCCAAGGAGCAAGTGAGCTCTGTAGATATCTGGCAAAGGAGCACTTGCATCAAAAAGAGCAAGATTTAAAACACCAGAGGCAGGGATATATTCAGCATTCTTTATTTCTTCAAAACAATAATGTGGCTTGCAACTAGGAAGAAGGAAACTGAAATGTGATAAAGACAGAATAAGACTATGACAAAGAAATAGTGGAGGCAGACAATGCTGCCTCTAAAGACCATGCTATGAAGTATTGAATGTTTGAAACATGTACCTGATGTTGTCAAGATTTTTATTTTAAAAGGATTAGTCTAGTTACTGTCTGGAAAATGGAAAGCCATAGCAATGTTAATTTGTGTGCATGCTTAGTCGTTTAGTCGTGTCTGACTCTTTGATCCATGGAAAGAGTAACATGGAAACTTACATTACCATGTGTAAATAGATAACCTAAGGGAATTTGCTCTATGATTCAGGGAACTCAAACAGGGGCTCTGTAACAACCTGAAGGGGTGGGATGGGAAAGGAGATGGGAGGAAATTTCAAGAGGGAGGGGACATATGTATATTTATGACTGAGTCTTGTTGATATTAGGCAGAAAACAACAAAACTGTGTAAGGCAATTATCCTTCATTCAAAAAAGATTTAAATGTTAAAAAAATGCTAGATAGAGGTTGGCTTGTGTTGGTGGGTGAGGCCAGTGAATGGAAAATGGGAGAAGAAATAACACTTACTCTTTATGAAACAACATTTACTTTTGGCATACCAACATGAATCCCATCAATATGATCATAAACATTTCCTTAGATTAGCTTCAAATGCCAGTGCTTTTTGCATAAACTACACATCTGTTATTTGCCATTTTATTTTTTTTCATTTAATAACTAATTCACTCAAGAAATGTTTAGTAAGAATTTGCGTGTCAAACATTTATAGGGGATACATGTGTAAGCACAAGGGCATAGTTTCTTCACTCATGCAAGTTACATTCCAGTGTAAAGAAGAAAAAAATAATAAACAAATAGAAATGTAGGTTTATTACAGCAATGCCAAAAGAATAAAACTGGGTAAGGACTTTGGATGTGAGAGCGACTAACACACCAGTTTTACAGTGGGAAAAAAAAAAGCTCTCAGATATGTCTCATCAGAGACCCATAGCCAAGGAGCAAGTGAGCTCTGTAGATATCTGGCAAAGGAGCACTTGCATCAAAAGAGCAAGATTTAAAACACCAGAGGCAGGGATATATTCAGCATTCTTTATTTCTTCAAAACAATAATGTGGCTTGCAACTAGGAAGAAGGAAACTGAAATGTGATAAAGACAGAATAAGACTATGACAAAGAAATAGTGGAGGCAGACAATGCTGCCTCTAAAGACCATGCTATGAAGTATTGAATGTTTGAAACATGTACCTGATGTTGTCAAGATTTTTATTTTAAAAGGATTAGTCTAGTTACTGTCTGGAAAATGGAAAGATTGAGCATGCCAACTATAGCAATGTTAATTTGTGTGCATGCTTAGTCGTTTAGTCGTGTCTGACTCTTTGTGAATCCATGGACTGTAACTGGCCAGGCTCCCCTGTCCATGGACTTTCCCAGTCAAGAATACTGGAGTGGGTTGCCGTTTCCTTCTCCAGGGGATCTTCCTGACCCAAGGACTGAACTCACATCTCCTGTGTCTTAGGTGGTTTCTTTACCACTGAGACACCAGGGAAGCACTAAACGGATCTAAACACTTCCCATAAAGACCTGGAATCAAGTCCTCCAGACACAAAATTATTTTTTGAAAGGCTCAAAATCCAAATTTGTACATAGGTATCAAATAATCTGCAAAATAGGAGTTAAGGTTTTATATGCCTATTGGATATTTTCTTTAGTTAGGCAGTGCCTACTGCTTTGTTTTTTCTCCAAAGAGAAAAAGTACACAAAGAGGAAATTAGCTTAAAAAGAATACAGTATATGTCACTTTTTATTTAAAAATATATGTATTTATAATTTTAAATGAAGGAAACTAAAAGTGTTATATCTGTTGTAGTTTGTCTCCTCTGTATAGTGTACAAAGCATTGTCTCTATCTCTTGTGAAATTTATATTGGAGCTAAATATAAGGATTAAAAATAATAAAATAGAGCCTAGCTAAGATTTTTATATTTTCTTCTATTCACCAATAGTAGCTTAACAAATATTTATTTTATTTTAATTAGAACTTTCTGCAGGTGACTGGTTTCTGGGTCATGTGAAACAATTCTGGCTTTTTCACTGATGCCAACTATCCAAACTAAAATCTATCTTCTCTTCTGCGGTATTTCAAATATGGTGTAGCTGGTGAACATGCAAGCAGTTGAAGTTAAACTGTCTTTATATTAGGCTGAGTTATATAGGTTTATTATCAGTTCTAGACTGTAGCATAATTTTAATGTAATTTCTGCAGTTTTTAGAGCTTATGTTCGATTATATAGAAGTTGGCCAGTAATATGAATTAAACAGCTGTGTTTCTTGGTTAGGATCACTGTGTCAATAAAATTATGAGCTTCTAAACATCTTCTCAGATTGCAGTAAGTTGAACTGGTTTTTCAGTTTACATGATCATTTGAAAATTTATTACTTTGAACTTTAGAAAGTATATGTGACAAGGCTCTACTTAAGCTTAAAAGCAAGCAAGGAATGGCTGCTCACAAAGTGTTCCTGATGAAAACAACTCATTTAGAAAGCAGAGGTAGCATTCGCTAGCTACCTACCCCATTAAGGTTGAAGCAGTGTCATAGTAATCCATCAAGCTCCAATCCTACTATCATCTATCTGAAAACTACAATGGTGGATATGAAATATAAGTAAAGTAAAAATTGGCAGATAGAGGTAATATATCTAGTCATTGTTGCATACGCTTTTGTTAAGGTATAAAGTGTACTGCACACAAACCAATCCCCAAAACTCTAATTAAACTCTTAAATCTGTACAATCACAATAACTCTCACAAACACATATGACACAAACAAGGAAAAATAGATATCAATGTAAAGTACTAACCAAAAGTGTTCAACCTCAATTTGAGGCTTAAACTCAGGACCCAGACTTAATCAAACTTGTTTGGGACTTGAACCCACGTGGCTGGGACTCGAACCCAGCCAAAACCCTGTTTGGGACTTGAACCCACGCGGCCAGGACTCAAACCCAGCCTAAAGCCTGTTTGGGACTTGAACCCACATGACCGGGACTCAAAGACAGCCAAAACCATGGTAATTAAAATCACTCACCCAATGTCTGGACCCACTGAGGTTCAGGGTCTTCATGTCTCTTTGCAGAGAAGAATTCAGTGAGAGACAAAGTGATAGGTAAGAAATGGATTTATTCAGATTCAGAGAAATCACACTCCACAGACAGAGTATGGGCCATGGCAGAGCAAATCCAGTGGCCCCGAAAACATGACGTTCCTAGCTTTTATAGGCTGGGTAATGCCATATGCTAATGAGTGGGAGGATTATTCCAGGTCTTTTAGGGAAGGGGTGGAACTGTCATGGCACCTCTGGGTGTGTCATTTAGCTTGCTGACTGAGGATCAAGGTCTGGTCTGCCATCTTGGACCCATTTGATTCTAATGGGTTTATGCTATGTCCTTGGGCTGTCATTCTTTTCAAAAATTGTGCCCTGCCCCTTTCCCTCCTAACCTTTACACTAACCATGCACCATATATCCTTTGGAAAAATTAACCCTAAATCAAATTCTTCTCCTGATATAAAAGATCTTAAGCTTAAAAGCAAGCAAGGAATGGCTGTTTCCTGATGAAAACAACTCATTTAGAAAGCAGAGGTAGCATTCGCTAGCTACCTACCCCATTAAGGTTGAAGCAGTGTCATAGTAATCCATCAAGCTCCAATCCTACTATCATCTATCTGAAAACTACAATGGTGGATATGAAATATAAGTAAAGTAAAAATTGGCAGATAGAGGTAATATATCTAGTCATTGTTGCATACGCTTTTGTTAAGGTATAAAGTGTACTGCACACAAACCAATCCCCAAAACTCTAATTAAACTCTTAAATCTGTACAATCACAATAACTCTCACAAACACATATGACACAAACAAGGAAAAATAGATATCAATGTAAAGTACTAACCAAAAGTGTTCAACCTCAATTTGAGGCTTAAACTCAGGACCCAGACTTAATCAAACTTGTTTGGGACTTGAACCCACGTGGCTGGGACTCGAACCCAGCCAAAACCCTGTTTGGGACTTGAACCCACGCGGCCAGGACTCAAACCCAGCCTAAAGCCTGTTTGGGACTTGAACCCACATGACCGGGACTCAAAGACAGCCAAAACCATGGTAATTAAAATCACTCACCCAATGTCTGGACCCACTGAGGTTCAGGGTCTTCATGTCTCTTTGCAGAGAAGAATTCAGTGAGAGACAAAGTGATAGGTAAGAAATGGATTTATTCAGATTCAGAGAAATCACACTCCACAGACAGAGTATGGGCCATGGCAGAGCAAATCCAGTGGCCCCGAAAACATGACGTTCCTAGCTTTTATAGGCTGGGTAATGCCATATGCTAATGAGTGGGAGGATTATTCCAGGTCTTTTAGGGAAGGGGTGGAACTGTCATGGCACCTCTGGGTGTGTCATTTAGCTTGCTGACTGAGGATCAAGGTCTGGTCTGCCATCTTGGACCCATTTGATTCTAATGGGTTTATGCTATGTCCTTGGGCTGTCATTCTTTTCAAAAATTGTGCCCTGCCCCTTTCCCTCCTAACCTTTACACTAACCATGCACCATATATCCTTTGGAAAAATTAACCCTAAATCAAATTCTTCTCCTGATATAAAAGATCTTCAAAAATTTGAATAATCTCAATAATTTCAAAATGCCCTCAAATGAAGTTCATACTTCTGAAATAGAATAAGGACAATTCTCTCCCCCATATCTCTCTTTCAAATATACACATACTTGATGCAGGTCATGACATAACTGCACTTTGTACTTTAGTATTCTGTTTCTAAATACACACACGCACACACACATATTTCCTGTGTGCCTAAAGAAGTAACCACCTTAAATAATATAATTTTAAAAAGTCAAAAGAGAAATGATCACATGGGAAAAAAAATCTACTTGCAACATGTATCACAACAAAGTCTTAATTTTACTAGTATATATTTTTAAAAACTCCAAAAATTGGTAAGAAAAACACCAAAATCCCAAGTGAAAAATAGGCAGAGGAGCACAGATAGATACCAGAAAAGAAAAACAACAAACATGTCTTAAATGTATGAAAAGCACTAGGCTAGGAAGGGATCTTTCTCTCCTTCTGCCCCTAATGCCTCAAGCCTTTCCTTAGTAGATAACATGCTAAATTCCTCTTCCAGTTCTCCTGTGTTGGTATAGTATTTTCCCCTCCAGTATAAGGCTTTAATAGAATCTGTTTTAATCTAGCAAATATACACCACTTAGTCAGTCAATTCATTCTGCCCAATAGTTTTAAGCTCCACCTTGAATTCCAAACATCTTTCTTAAAGCACATACCATTTCTGAGAGAGAACGCTAGGCTAACCTTGCAGGCTTTAATATAGTATAATATAGTATAGTATATTAAGTGTACTGTTGGAGAGTTATACTTTTTTCACTCTCCTGGGAATGTGTAACTCTGGATCTTGCTGTGTCCTAACAGATTCCTCCACTTAGACAGGAAATAGAAGAGACGGACAGAATCAGAAACCTGGGAAAGGAATTCTTGAGATAAGTAAATCTTCCCCATTTGCCCTCTTTTCTTGAAACAAACTGCTCAGAGGGCACCACATCCAGTCTAGTCCTTGGGCGAGGGGCTCTGTGGGAGGGAGTCCTGACCAGTCCCAGGGTTGGAGAATAATGAACTACACCTGGGCTCCAGCATAGGCAAACAGACTCCCTGCAGTTAGCTCATTCATACTTGCGTAGGATCATTTCCCATTGGTATTTGCTAGAGCACTTGGTCTTGCTCAGTCCTGTGTGTTTCTGGGTAAATTCAACTCTACTCCCTCAAAGAACCAAATCCACACAGGTCTCTCACAAAAGCAGGAATATATTGTTTTAAAATCAAAAGTATATATAAAATAGATCACTAACAAGGACCTACTCTATAGCATAGGGAACCATACTCAATATTTTGTAATAACCTATAAAAGAGAGACTCTGAAAACTATATATATAATATATGAATTGTGCTTTACATCTGAAACACGATATTGTAAATCAACTCTCCTTCAATAAAAAAGCATATGTCTCATTACATTCTACGATACTGCTGTGATTACACTTTAGTCCTAAATTCTCACCCTTGCTAATTTCTCATATACAATGAAAAGCTTCTACAAGAATCGTCCCCTCGGGCCACTTTAGTACTACATCATAGATAATACATTTCTCACAGACATAGAAATGTTCATGTACTGTTACTGTCTTCAATTTTTTAGAGCAATTTTTTTTTTCAATTTGTCAAAACAGACTATTAGTGTTAACCAAGTCAAATCAATTTAAATGAATTCAGACAGCTTAACACAGGAATATATTCATATGCAAAGCACACAATAGTCAAATCAGATAGAGAAGTTAATATAAGAAGTTTTGGAGAAAGAGAATCACATCAAGTGAAACTTAACCTAATTGAGACTGATTTTAAATCACTTTTATTTCAGAGGTAGATTTAATCTTCCAAGGATAGCTTTTTTTCAACACGAAAATCAGAGCACTTTGAATCTTTCTTCCCCCCTTTTCATCTTGTTTTTTTAATCCACTAGGTGGATGAATTTCTGTCTGGCAAGATTTCATTATCTTCTGCTTTGACTAGGAATCATTACAATTTGTAGTACTTTCTTTACCTTATTTGAAAGGACTTCAATCTCTGTTGGTCTAGTCCTTGGGCGAGGGGCTCTGTGGGAGGGAGTCCTGACCAGTCCCAGGGTTGGAGAATAATGAACTACACCTGGGCTCCAGCATAGGCAAACAGACTCCCTGCAGTTAGCTCATTCATACTTGCGTAGGATCATTTCCCATTGGTATTTGCTAGAGCACTTGGTCTTGCTCAGTCCTGTGTGTTTCTGGGTAAATTCAACTCTACTCCCTCAAAGAACCAAATCCACACAGGTCTCTCACAAAAGCAGGAATATATTGTTTTAAAATCAAAAGTATATATAAAATAGATCACTAACAAGGACCTACTCTATAGCATAGGGAACCATACTCAATATTTTGTAATAACCTATAAAAGAGAGACTCTGAAAACTATATATATAATATATGAATTGTGCTTTACATCTGAAACACGATATTGTAAATCAACTCTCCTTCAATAAAAAAGCATATGTCTCATTACATTCTACGATACTGCTGTGATTACACTTTAGTCCTAAATTCTCACCCTTGCTAATTTCTCATATACAATGAAAAGCTTCTACAAGAATCGTCCCTCGGGCCACTTTAGTACTACATCATAGATAATACATTTCTCACAGACATAGAAATGTTCATGTACTGTTACTGTCTTAAATTTTTTTAGAGCAATTTTTTTTCAATTTGTCAAAACAGACTATTAGTGTTAACCAAGTCAAATCAATTTAAATGAATTCAGACAGCTTAACACAGGAATATATTCATATGCAAAGCACACAATAGTCAAATCAGATAGAGAAGTTAATATAAGAAGTTTTGGAGAAAGAGAATCACATCAAGTGAAACTTAACCTAATTGAGACTGATTTTAAATCACTTTTATTTCAGAGGTAGATTTAATCTTCCAAGGATAGCTTTTTTTCAACACGAAAATCAGAGCACTTTGAATCTTTCTTCCCCCCTTTTCATCTTGTTTTTTTAATCCACTAGGTGGATGAATTTCTGTCTGGCAAGATTTCATTATCTTCTGCTTTGACTAGGAATCATTACAATTTGTAGTACTTTCTTTACCTTATTTGAAAGGACTTCAATCTCTGTTGGTTTAATAAATATGCTAACATATGTTATAGGAATAAAACTCTTAAGTAAGGGAATTAGAACAAGTTCTAGTATGGAGAAGATGTATAATTTTACTTTTCTTCCCATCATGTAAACTACTAAAGGGAGAGGTTGCCTAGAATTTTCCAATAATTCTTACAAAATCAGTAACAGTCATTTTTATTACAGATAACAATATGCAACAATCTTTACTGAATGGCTAGTGTGTGAGGAATGCTAAGCACACCACTGAGGACATGTTGAAATGACCCCCTAATGCTAGCACTAAAAAATTAAATGATTACAGCCAAGGACTGACTATTCTGACAGTTAATAGTATGGGGTAGTTTGAAAGGAATTTAAAATCTATATTTTATAAATTAGTAAATGAAGCTTCAGAACTGATGTCTAAGCAATTTTTTAAAGATGAATATGGTTTATCCAGATAATGTGTATGAGTACAGAGCCAAAAGAAATATGAATATTTGCATCATAATTCTGTAACATTAATAATGTGTAACATTAATGTCTGTAACATTAATAATCCATGCTTATTAACACCTTTGTTCAGTTCCTATGACTTTCTTATGCACACATTCTACTCATTTTTTTTTACTGTTCCATATTGATTTGCGGATATTGTCTATATTCACATATGTGAAAGATTATGCATATATTGGTTAAGAATGAGAATTTGGACTTTGGGACCACTACCTGGATCTGAATCTCAGCTCTGGCTTGTGCAATCACTGTGACCTTGGGCAAGTTCATCTCAATCCTTCGGTTTCCTCATCAACAAAATAGGATAAATTACGGTATCAGTCACACAAGGGATATGTAATGATAAAAAAATTAGTATATGCAGGATGTATAGAAACAAATTTGCACATAGTAAAAGCTATGTGTTTGCTGTTATGTCATTAGATGTTACACATTAATTTTAGTAGTGTGCCTGCATGCTAAGTCACTTTGATCGTATCTGACTCTTTGTGGCCCTATGGACTGTAGCCCACCAGGCACATCTGTCCATGGGATTCTCCAGGCAAGAATACTAAAGTGGGTTGCCATACCCTAGCTCTAGGGGTTCTTCCTGACCCAGGGATTAAACCTGTGTCTCCTGCATCTCCTGCATTGCAGGCAGATTCCTTACCTCTGAGCCACCATTTTAGTGTCAGTCTGCTACCAACTGCTATCTAAAGGCTATCAGGCACATTTTCTGTGTTTCAACAGCTCGCTAAACTGTGAATCATAGTTTACCAAATTGAAACTCTACATTTCTGATCACTTTTTCCACTAGCTTACAGATATGTGATTTAGGTTCTGCCAGTTTGATGCACCCATGTGAGGCTCTGATTCATATGCAAGTCACATCAGAAAAATAGCCAAATGTAAGGTTTCCAACTTGCTGGAAGACACAGCAGCAAGGACAGTAAGTTTATGAGGTTGGCAATAATGGGACCCTTTGTTCCTTTAGAGATATGCCTACAGGCATTTTGAATGGTTGAGGGTCTGATGTACTATCATTAAGTTATCCTACACGATAGCCTCTAACAAACCTAGACTGTCCTGAAGCTCTGGTAGTAGAACTGTTTACACTTATCCCAGGATGTTTGGGAAGGCACCGAAACCTGCATATGACCTGTGCCCAGGCTGACTTCAAGGGGTTCAAGCTGTGAGACTTGAGGTTCTCATGAGATTGTTGTTTAGTCATTCAGTCGTATCCAACTCTTTGAGACCCCATGGACTGTAGCCCACCAGGCTCCTCTGTCCATGGGATTTCCCAGAGAAGCATACTGGAGTGGGTTGCCATTTCCTTCTCCTGGAGGTCTTCTGGACCCAGGGATCAAACCTGTATCTCCTGCATTAGCAAGTGGATTCTTTACCACTGAGCCACTAGGGAGGCCCTCTTGTGAGGTAGTTTAAAACAAACAAACAAAAATGTCAGTATGTTGGATATATGTGTGGTAAATAAGTCCATGACAGGATCAAGTGTGTTTTCCTTAGTAAGGAATAGAAATATTTTGAAAGTGATAAAAGCACGTGTACAGAAACTGAATTTCAAAATAAAGCTTTTTCGAGTAACAAAACAATTTAAAAATAATTTAAATAATTAGAACAGCCTTTTCCTAATTGTGACTGAATTAGTGTGAAGGGGTAAGAGCTTTAGTTGTTCAACCATCTGGTTCTGTGGTGTGGTCTGGCAATTGTTCCTTGAAGCTTATTAATATTATATGATAAAGACTTCCTGCCTGAATTTGTGAGAGTGGAGTCTATTGACTTAAAGTAGGGAGAATGACCAGCATAGTAATTGATTTCAGAGCAAGTTTCAGGCATGCAGCACTCCAAATAAAGAGGGAGGATGCTATTTAAAGTGGATCATTTCATTCGAGTGAGTTTGAAGTCAGTAAGTAGAAAACTGAGAAGCATTATACAGGGAATGGACTTTTCAGGTGCAAGGGAACCTGCTTGCCTATGCAGATGTTCAATCCCTGGGTCAGGTAGAGTCCCTGGAAGAGGACATGCCAACCCACTCCAGTATTCTTGCTGGTGGGCTACAGTTGATAGGACTGCAAAGAGTTGAACATGACTGAAGTGACTTAGCACATGGCATGTAGAGGAGGAATGTTGGTGTTCCATAGCATTTAATGGCAGAACACTGACTCAATCATTTGAAGTAAAGAGTGTATTAGAGTAACCGTCTGAGGATCTGGTGTTTACCACTTACACCATTTGAATGGGTATCAAAAATACCAGAGCTCTTTTGTACATAGACTGCTTCTAGCAGTTCCAGAGAGCTTAAAAGATAACAGCTCAGAGTTTCAAATGATTACTGTAAGAATTATTGGATAATCAAAAAGATTCTGATGGCATGCTTAAAATCTTGTTGTTGTTTTTTCCCCCCACTTCAGTCATTTAGTATTTGTACAGAACCTGCTGTTGTCAGTACTGAGTTTCAGGCAGAATCTGTAGCTGTTTTATGTCTCTTTCCTTAAGCATTAATTCATTCAACAGATATGGCTAGCCAACTGCATGAAAAGCACCTATACAGATGCTGCATCATAGAAATTAAAGACTTTTCAGTGAGTTATCTCCCTTCAAGCATCAGAAAATAGGTAAGAGGATAGGTAGTAATAAGAAAAATAAAGCTGGCTAGAGAAACTAGGATGATGGGCTAACGTTTTATGGAAAATTATCAGGGAATGCCCTGTAATAGTCTGAATACTCTGCGAAGCAGACACCAAGATGATTCAAGAAGATACCTGTGAAGAGATTAAGAGGGAAAGCCGAGAAGGCAGAGAGCACTTTCAAACCACCCATGGAAGAGAGGGCCAAGGAAAAATATTTGATTTTGTGAAATCTTAGGTTACATCAGCTTTTTTTTTGTTTTTTTTAAGTATGCTGAGGCAGACATCTTTCTCTAGGCAAAGTCAGCTATATAAGGAGTTTCTCATTCTGCCAGAATGGGCAAGCAGGGAGAATTTCAAATTCCCAAACCCTCAAACCCCATCAAATGCTCCTCTGGTAGATACAGCTTCTCGCATTGCCCAGGGAGTCTCTTTCTGGCTTAACTAAAAATCTTGAATGATTTCACATTAGGAAGTGACAAAGAGAAGGTATCCATTCCCCAGTGGCTCAGCTGGTAAAGAATCTGCCTGCAATACAGGAAACTGGGATTAGACCCCTGAGTCAGGAAGAACCCCTGGAGAAGGGAATGGAAACCCACTCAAGTACTCTTGTCTGGAGAATTCCATGGACAGAGGAAGTTGGTGGGCTACAGTTCATGGGGTCACAAAGAGACAGACATGACTGAGTGAGTATACTTTCACTATCTAGTGCAATAATTGACTGGGGAGGTAGTTCCAGGAAGCTGTATAATACAGCAGGGAGAGTGAGACAGGGAGGAAGGTAAAGCTTAATTAAGGGCAGATTGCTGAGGTCATTATCATAGGCAATAGGAACTCTGAAACATGTATAGAAGACTTTTTAGGATATCCTGTTTGAAAGAAAGGAGACTAAGGAATTTATGCTATCTTCCACTATTTATTGGTTGAGTAAGGATGTGTAAGAGTAGAAGATAAAGTAAGAGAGATCTAAAGATTGGTGAGATCACAAAAGACCTCACAGGTCATTGTAAGGACTTTGATTTTTATTTTGAATGAAATGAACAGAAATTGAAGGATATCAACAAATGAGTGATAATATTTAAAAGGTGCCATCCTAAGCAGCTCTATAATTCTACTTCTTCAGTGAGACCAATTTTCATATATTTTTGTTTTCATGATTTTCATCAATTACTGCATGTCGAGTGAACTTGTGTCTTTCAATCAATGTTAAAAAATTAATGACTATAGTTTCAAACAGATTTATTTTTCTTTATTAAAACATGGTGCATGACTCTTTGTGACCCTATGGATTGAATCTAGTCATCTCCCTGGAATTGGCTCCCAGTTCACAACTGATTCTCTAGTATATCATAAGAATATCTATTCTCTTGTTGTGCTCCATAGCTGGCTCTTAACCTCACATACTACACTCTTGTCTACATCTTTTGAAACATGCTACCTTTTCTACATGAAAAGCTGAGATTACTCAGCCTGTTTTCTGTCCATAGAAGATAGAAGAATCAAAGGCTATTAAGCAATTTTCTTCATCTCTTCATTTTAAGCTGGGGTCCTTTTAACTTAAATAACTCACCTGACAAATCTTTTTAGGCTATCTATGTATCAGATAATAGACCACTATACTTGGGGGGGAAAAAAAAACACATCCCTATTTGTTTTACAGACAGACTCTTGTTTATTTTGAACAGAGCCAACTAATTAAGTCTTTAGAGGTCTTAGCAAAGGTTCTAAAGGCCAACATCCTAGATTTGATCTGATGCCATGACTCTGCTTTGACCCTGATGCCAAGTTTCATTAACAATGCTTTGGATTTCATCTTCCAGTTTGTTTTTTGGTGTTTTTTTTAAGAATCTGTCCTTTAACTGAAAACAAACAGTTTCATTTTACAGCTCATCACACTCTGGCCCATTTACACTCCCCTCTACATTCTTGCTACAAACTGTATGATTCTTTCTTTAACTCAACTCTCTCTTCCTCTTCTTATTTCAGGAAGCTAAAGGAAAGCAATAGACACTGTCAATATTCTGCTTGGAAATCATGTTGCCAACAAGTTCATTAGTACACTTCTGTCCCCAAGTGATTGTAGCTGACAGTTCTGACCTTTTTGCCATAATGTCATTTACTGACACCTTTCAGTATCCACAAAGTTTTCTAATATTTTTCCAGGCATTGTTAACAGCACACTTTTTTTTCCAACTATGTAAATGTATTGATCAATATGATCACACATTATATATGGGAATTGAGACAACATCAGCATGTATATTTGCTTCAGCATGTATATTTGCTACCTGCCTCCTATAGATACTGTATGTAAGAAGCAACAATTAGAACAGACATGGAACAATGGACTTGTTCCAAATTGGGAAAGGAGAACATCGCCCTTCTATTTTAGCTTAAATGCAAAGTACATCATGTGAAATGCCGGCCTGGAGGAAGCACAAGCTGGAGTCAAGATTGCCAGAAAAGAGGCTTCCCTGGTGGTCCAGTGGGTGAAGAGTCCACCTTGCAGTGCAAGGGGCTCCAGTTTGATTCCTGACCTGGGCAGATCCCACGGCTGGACCAGTGTGTCCAATTACAAGCCAGCACTCTGGAGAGCATGCGCCCAGAACTGATGCTCTGATACAAAAGAGGCCACTATAATGGGAGGCCCACACAGGCCAAAGAACAAAAATGGATAAAAATAAATAAATGAAAGACCAATAAAAGTGGGAAAAAATTAAAAAAAAAAAAGATTGCCAGGAGAAATATCAATAACCTCAGGTCTGCAGATGACACCACATTTATGGCAGAAAGTGAAGAGGAACTAAAGACTCTCTCGAAGAGGGTGAAAGAGGAGAATGAAAACACTCGCCTAAAACTCAACATTTATAAAATGAAGATCATCGCATCTGTTCCCATCACTTCATGGCAAATAGATCGGCAAACAATGGAAACAGTAACAGACTTTTATTTCCTTGGGCTCCAAAATGACTGCAGATTGTGACTGCAGCCATGAAATTAAAAGACACTTTCTCCTTGGAAGAAAAGCTATGACAAACCTAGATAGCATAATCAAAAGCAGAGACATCATTTTGCTGACAAAGTTACGTATAGTCAAAGCTATTGTTTTCCCAGTAGTCATGTATGGATGTGAGAGTTGGACCATAAAGAAAGCTCAGCAATGAAAAATTGATGCCTTTGAACTGTGGTGTTGGAGAAGACTCTTGAGAGTCCCTTGAACTGTAAATAGATCAAACCAATCAATCCTAAAGGAAATCAACCCTGAATATTCATTGACAAGGACTTAAGCTGAAGCCAAAGCTCCAAAACTTTGGGCACCTGATGTGAAGGTCAACTCATTGGCCTGATGCTGGGAAAAATAGAAGGCAGAAGAAGGGGACGAAAGAGGATGAGATGGTTGGATGGCATCACCGCGTCAATGGACATGGAGTCATGAGTCAGGGAGTCTGAACAAGTTCTGGGAGATGGTGAAGGACAGGAGGCCTGGCATGCCACAGTCCATGGGGTTGCAATGAGTCAGACATGAGTGAGCAACTGAACTGAACTGAATTACATATCCACTAGCATCATCATCATTGAAATTCATATTACAGTATATGTTTTTCAGGACGTACTTCATGCAGTTTATCTCATTAAACATCTACAGAAACATTATAAAGTGATTTTTATGAATATACTTTACAGTTGAGAAAGTAGGAAGTTTAGAATAGTTAAAGTAACAAGTTCAAATTTATTCCCAAACTTACCAAATTGTACATAAGGTAATCTTCAGTATCAGTTTCCCCTATATAGCCAGTGGACAAATTCAAACTAAAATGTAAATTAAGAGAATTTGGGGTTTTTTTCTATGCATTTCCCCAGTTCCCCTTGATTATCTCAATTCCTCTGGGTAAGACAGAAAACAATTCACTGATAAATAAAAGTTATATTCTGTAAAAGTGATTACATAGTAATAATCATGGTTTACAATTGTTTTTTACTAGAAGAGTCTAGAAAAGAATCTCAGTTGGTGGCATGTGCACTGTGGTAGTTTTTCTCCTTGTCAGGAGGTAACAAAGTGACAAGTTGTCCCTCTTCTCTCTCATCCACATGGAATGACCAATGGCAGAAAGTGTCAGCAATGCAACACACTGCTTTTGAAACCTTGTATATCACAGTCTCAAAGTTCATAGAAGGGATCTTTATCAAGTCTGAAAGGAGCAGAGGAGGGAGCCCTAAAGTGAAAAGGCTAACAGCATCTTTAATAACTTTCCATTGTTTATTCATTCAATACCACAAGATTCCTGTTATGGGAACACTCTGTTTCTAAGTACCAATTTCAATATCAATTCTGTAATGCTTTGCTACAAATTACAGTCATCCCTCAGAGCTATGGGATGGGTGGGCGGTCATAGGAATTTGTTCCCTCAGATGTCAAATCTGCAGATGCTGAAGTCTCTTTTGTAAATGGCAGAGTAGAGTTGGCCCTTCACATATATGACTACAGAGGACTGACTGTACGTTACACTTGACAGCTGAGAACTGTGACTGCATCAGCTGGGCAGTTCTTCTGGTTCACCTGGTCTAACTCTTGCACCTGCAATTAGCTACCAGGACAGCACAGGGGTATGGTCAAGACAGGACGGGTGCAGACTGCTTTTGTCTGCTCAGAGGAATTACTCATTCTCTACCATGCTATCAAGGACTGTTTTGCACAGTGTTGGGAGACTTTCAAGAGTCACAAAAGAACAAAAACCAATTTACAAGCATTTTTCAAACCTCTCTTTATGACATGCTTACTAATATTGTCTGGTTGGCCAAGGAAAGCCAACACAATCTAGGGCAGAAAATCTATCTCTGGATGGGAAGGCAAGAGTTTGTAACCACTTTTGCAGTTTTCTTTTTGCATGTATCCACAGTTTCCCTATATAGCCAGTGGACAAATTCAAACTAAAATGTAAATTAAGAGAATTTGGGGTTTTCTATGCATTTCCCCAGTTCCCCTTGATTATCTCAATTCCTCTGGGTAAGACAGAAAACAATTCACTGATAAATAAAAGTTATATTCTGTAAAAGTGATTACATAGTAATAATCATGGTTTACAATTGTTTTTTACTAGAAGAGTCTAGAAAAGAATCTCAGTTGGTGGCATGTGCACTGTGGTAGTTTTTCTCCTTGTCAGGAGGTAACAAAGTGACAAGTTGTCCCTCTTCTCTCTCATCCACATGGAATGACCAATGGCAGAAAGTGTCAGCAATGCAACACACTGCTTTTGAAACCTTGTATATCACAGTCTCAAAGTTCATAGAAGGGATCTTTATCAAGTCTGAAAGGAGCAGAGGAGGGAGCCCTAAAGTGAAAAGGCTAACAGCATCTTTAATAACTTTCCATTGTTTATTCATTCAATACCACAAGATTCCTGTTATGGGAACACTCTGTTTCTAAGTACCAATTTCAATATCAATTCTGTAATGCTTTGCTACAAATTACAGTCATCCCTCAGAGCTATGGGATGGGTGGGCGGTCATAGGAATTTGTTCCCTCAGATGTCAAATCTGCAGATGCTGAAGTCTCTTTTGTAAATGGCAGAGTAGAGTTGGCCCTTCACATATATGACTACAGAGGACTGACTGTACGTTACACTTGACAGCTGAGAACTGTGACTGCATCAGCTGGGCAGTTCTTCTGGTTCACCTGGTCTAACTCTTGCACCTGCAATTAGCTACCAGGACAGCACAGGGGTATGGTCAAGACAGGACGGGTGCAGACTGCTTTTGTCTGCTCAGAGGAATTACTCATTCTCTACCATGCTATCAAGGACTGTTTTGCACAGTGTTGGGAGACTTTCAAGAGTCACAAAAGAACAAAAACCAATTTACAAGCATTTTTCAAACCTCTCTTTATGACATGCTTACTAATATTGTCTGGTTGGCCAAGGAAAGCCAACACAATCTAGGGCAGAAAATCTATCTCTGGATGGGAAGGCAAGAGTTTGTAACCACTTTTGCAGATTATATTACTTTCTGTGTATAAAAATATATAATTAATTTTTTTTTAAAAAAAAGCAGCTAAATAGGGCTTCCCCTGGTGGTCCAGTGGGTGGGGACGCCGCCTTGCAGTGCAGGGGGCGCCGGTTCGATCCCTGGCCTGGGAGGATCCCGCGTGCCGCAGAGCAGCTGAACCAATGTGTCCGGTTGCCGAGCCGGAGCTCTGGAGTGCATGCGCCCAGAGCCTGAGACGACGGACGCCACCGTGATGGGAGGCCCACGGGAGCCAAAGAACAAAGATGGATGAAAATAGAGAAATGAAAGACCAGTGGAGGTGGCCCGCCCCACTCCCCTCCCTCCCCAACCCGACCCACGCCCAAAATGGATAAATAAATAAATCTTAAAAAAAAAAAAAAAGTGTGCCCCAGGGCTTCCTTGGTGGTCCAGTGGGGGGGGGGGGGAGGGGGGAAGCAGCTAAATAAACTTTAAAAGAGTAAGCACTGTGAAAAGTAATATTTTTATAATATCAGTGTAAATGTATTAATGCCATCCCTCATTGAAATAATCACTATTGGGTTTATAAAGTTTATTAGCTTGAATTTAAATTCTGCAATTACTAATTTATATCATTTATTCATTCATATATTATTCATAGAACTAATTTGACAAGTAGATCACTAAAGGATTAATACATTAAAGGACTGGCAAAACTCAAGATATTTTCCCTAATGTTGTCTTACTTTCTCCTTTAAAATGCAAACTGGATGCCACCAAGTTCAAAGTTTTCCTCCTATGAGTAACTTCAAGAAACAAGGAAATTAAAATAGTATGGTTTTCTTCAAAAGAAGAAGAAAAAAAAAACGTTTCAAAGTAAATACTTCTGTACAATTGCTCTCATTTAATATACTAATAAGGTAAGGCTCAAAATCCTTCAAGCTAGACTTCAAAACTATGTGAACTGAGAACTCCCAGATGTACAAGCTGGATTTAGAAAAGGCAGAGGAACTAGAGATCAAGTTGCCAACATCCTTCAGATCACAGAAAAAGCAAGGGGATCCTAGAAAAACATCTACTTCTGCTTCACTGACTATGCTAAGACCTTTGACTGTGTGGATCACAACAAACAGAGGAAAATCCTTATAGAGAGAGGAATACCAGACCATCTTACCTACCTCCTAAGAAATCTATACAGAGGTCAAGAAGCAACTGTTAGAACTGGACTTGTAATAATAGACTGGTTCAAAATTGGGACAGGAGTATGTTAAGGCTGTATATTTCTACTCTACTTATTTAACTTACATGCAGAGTACATCATGGGAAGTGCAGGTCTGAATAAATAACAAGCTGGAATCCAGATTGCTAGAAGAAATAGATATGCAGATGTTATCATCCTAATGGCAGAAAATCAAGAGGAACTAAGAGCATCTTGATGAAGAGGAAAGAGGAGAGTGAAAAAGCTGGCTTAAATTCAGCTTTCAAAAAAATGAAGATCATGGTATCTGGTTCTATCACTTGATAGCATATAGATGGGGGAAAAATGGATTTTATTTTCTTGGGATTAAAAATCAGTATGGATGTGACTGCAGCCATGGAACTGAAAAGACAGTTGCTCCTTGGAAGAAAAGCTATGACAAACTTAGACAAATCTAGTGTATTAAAAAGAAGAGACATTCCTTTGCCAACAAGTCAGTATAGTCAAATCTATGGTTTTTCTAGCAGTCATGTATGGATGTGCAAGTTGAACCATAAAGAAGGCTGAGTGCTGAGGTATTAATGCTTTCAAACTGTGGTGCCAGAGAAGACTCTTGAGAGTACCCTAGACAGCAAGGAGATCAAACCTGTCGAACCCAAAGGAAATCAACCCTTAATGTTCATTTCAAAGACTGATGCTGAAACTGAATCTCATTACTTTGGGCGCCTGATGCAAAGCCAACTTACTAGAACAGATTCTGATGCTGGGAAATACTGAAGGCAGGAGAAGAAGAAGACAACAGAGGATGATATAGTTAGACAGCATCACTGACTCAATGGACATGAGTTTGAGCAAACTTCAGAAGATAGTGAAGGACAGAGAAGCCTGGGTGTGCTGCAGTCCATGGGGTTACAAAAAGTCAGTCACAACCTAGCAACTGAACAAGTTATTTTTCTTTGGTAATGTTTTCAGAAAATCTGAATTTATACCAAAAAGCAGGGTGAAGTTAATTTACCCAGTGTTAAAGGATATATATGAATATATGTTTTCAATATTGAATGAAGATTAATTAATATTGTACATAAAGTTATGTCTTATTATGTAATTAATACTATAGAATATCAGTTATATCCTGCTAGTATTATAGAAAGATGAAATTGATCTTGCAGTGTAAATACTACACATTCTTTATCTCATTTAGAGATATCACTAAAAGGAATGAACTCCAAATCTTCAGTCTTTTTTTTATCACTAGGGTAAAGAGTTCCATTACATTCCTTTAAATCTTACTTCCTAATTCTCTGAAACTGTAATTTTAACCACATGTGAATTATATAAATGAAATATATGTTTAATCAAATAATTCTTTACTAGTACCCAGTGTCCTTCAGAAAACTTATCTTTTGCCTGAGTGGGGGCTATTAGGTTCCCACTTCTCCCTAACTAGAGAACAGACATGTTAGTCAAACTAGGCTAACCATAACACTGAGATAAAGCAAGTTGCTTTTTGTCTCAAAAAAAAAAAAAAAATTCAGTAACAAAATTTTAATTAATAGCAGTGAAAGTGTTAGTTGCTTAGTTGGGTTCGACTCTTTGTGACTCCATGGACTGTAGCTCGCCAGGCTCGTGTGCCCATGGAATTCTCTAGGCAAGAATACTGCAGTGGCTTGCCATTTTCTTCTCTGGGCAATCTTCCCAATCCTGGGATAAAACTCAGGTCTCGTGAATTGCATGCAGATTCTTGACCATTTGAGCCAACAGGTAAGCCCCTAACTAATAATAAGCACAGTATTAAAATTTTTTCATATTGCTATCAAAACAAGCTTTCTAAAAGCTGCACTCTAGCATAGCTTAAGCATTACTAATACTTACCAGTCCTCTCTACACTTCATTTTCCCTCTGATAATCTCGGAATTGTCATTGATGACAGGATATTCCTGTTGTAAGAAAATTATGGCCAATACTTTGTGTTCTCTATCAATAATAAATGAGCTGGAAAGAATAAGTTCAAAGAGGCATAAAACATTTTGCCTTAAACAAAAAGAAAATCAATACTAATCTGATCCCGTCAAGAAGTAAAAGCACAGATTATTTATCATTCAACCCTCTTCTTACCGTACCCTTGCTAGATACAAGGTTTTGATGTTGTCATAGAATTTGATGATTATTTTCAATTAGAGGAAAGAAGAATCACACACTGGACAAGTTCATTACCAAACTAGCCACATGAAAATTGATATCCTGCTAGTATTATAGAAAGATGAAATTGATCTTGCAGTGTAAATACTAAAATTCTTTATCTCATTTAGAGATATCACTAAAAGGAATGAACTCCAAATCTTCAGTCTTTTTTTTATCACTAGGGTAAAGAGTTCCATTACATTCCTTTAAATCTTACTTCCTAATTCTCTGAAACTGTAATTTTAACCACATGTGAATTATATAAATGAAATATATGTTTAATCAAATAATTCTTTACTAGTACCCAGTGTCCTTCAGAAAACTTATCTTTTGCCTGAGTGGGGGCTATTAGGTTCCCACTTCTCCCTAACTAGAGAACAGACATGTTAGTCAAACTAGGCTAACCATAACACTGAGATAAAGCAAGTTGCTTTTTGTCTCAAAAAAAAAAAAAAAATTCAGTAACAAAATTTTAATTAATAGCAGTGAAAGTGTTAGTTGCTTAGTTGGGTTCGACTCTTTGTGACTCCATGGACTGTAGCTCGCCAGGCTCGTGTGCCCATGGAATTCTCTAGGCAAGAATACTGCAGTGGCTTGCCATTTTCTTCTCTGGGCAATCTTCCCAATCCTGGGATAAAACTCAGGTCTCGTGAATTGCATGCAGATTCTTGACCATTTGAGCCAACAGGTAAGCCCCTAACTAATAATAAGCACAGTATTAAAATTTTTTCATATTGCTATCAAAACAAGCTTTCTAAAAGCTGCACTCTAGCATAGCTTAAGCATTACTAATACTTACCAGTCCTCTCTACACTTCATTTTCCCTCTGATAATCTCGGAATTGTCATTGATGACAGGATATTCCTGTTGTAAGAAAATTATGGCCAATACTTTGTGTTCTCTATCAATAATAAATGAGCTGGAAAGAATAAGTTCAAAGAGGCATAAAACATTTTGCCTTAAACAAAAAGAAAATCAATACTAATCTGATCCCGTCAAGAAGTAAAAGCACAGATTATTTATCATTCAACCCTCTTCTTACCGTACCCTTGCTAGATACAAGGTTTTTGATGTTGTCATAGAATTTGATGATTATTTTCAATTAGAGGAAAGAAGAATCACACACTGGACAAGTTCATTACCAAACTAGCCACATTGAAAACTGACTACCTTTTAAAGAATATGGAATTTAATTAAAAAGAGAAGTTTGCTAGAATATTCATCATATGCCCTGTCAGTAATAGTCCATCTTTCCAGACTTTTATTCATTCATTTATAAAATACTGATTAAACAACTACTATCATGATTATAGATGCCAGAGATCAGCAGTGAATTAAATGGACAACTCCATGTTTATACAGAGCATATTATCATGATGCCCGTTGGTTCTGACCACTTAAGTGGCTTCCCAGGTGGTGCTAGTCGTAAAAGACCCATCTGCCAATGCAGGTTATACATAGAGATGCAGTTTGATCCCTGGGTCAGGAAGATTCCCTGGAGGAGGGCATGGCAACCCATGCCAGTATTCGTGCCTGGAAAAGCCCATGGACAGAGGAACCTGGCAGGCTACAGTCCATGGGGTTACAGAGTATTGGACATGACTGAGCAACTTAGTATGTACACACTTAAATGACAGGGAACCTCCATCCTCGACTTCCTCTCTCTCTGGTAATAATAACCATGTTTGTTTTCTTAGCTTCATATTCTTGAATTTTAAAACCTCTTTGAATGGTGAATAAGTTTAATTATAAGGTCTTACATTTAAAATTAAATTTGTTCCTTGGCGCTGGTAAAATATTTTTAACATTCATTTTTAGTTGAATTTTACACTGCATTCCAATAAATTATTTTTGTAAACATTTCCAGGCTTCTCTAATCCCCATCCTTACACAACCACACCTACACAGACAGATAATATATATCCTACTCAGAATACAGATTAGAAATTGGTAAAGCAGGTATAGTCTGGAAATAGAAATTTGAGATCCTTAAGGAAGAGTATGTAGGCTGCAAAGAGAAGCAAGAATAAAACATTGTTAAATACTAAGTATCAGAGAGAGAAAAGCTAAATCAGCAAGGGGAATTTAAAAGGGCTAGAAAAAGATTGGAATTCAGGATCTGGGAGGCTAAGGAAGACAGTTTCAAAAAGCAAGAAAAGCATATATTGTTGGATGTTGTAGAAATTCATATCTGGGATCATATATTAATCCAGTCTGCTTAGATCATTCTTTGTTCTTAATTGATCAGATTGTTTGTTTTTTGAGTAAAACATTTCTAGGAATGTGATTAGAAGTATAAACATCCTTCAGCTAGAAGTAAGAGTTGTGTGGTTTCACTTCCTACTCCCTCAATAAAAGTGCTGAACACCTATGAATCTGTTGATTTTCAAGATAACATACATGATACCTACCTTTTTAGATGCCAGAGATCAGCAGTGAATTAAATGGACAACTCCATGTTTATACAGAGCATATTATCATGATGCCCGTTGGTTCTGACCACTTAAGTGGCTTCCCAGGTGGTGCTAGTCGTAAAAGACCCATCTGCCAATGCAGGTTATACATAGAGATGCAGTTTGATCCCTGGGTCAGGAAGATTCCCTGGAGGAGGGCATGGCAACCCATGCCAGTATTCGTGCCTGGAAAAGCCCATGGACAGAGGAACCTGGCAGGCTACAGTCCATGGGGTTACAGAGTATTGGACATGACTGAGCAACTTAGTATGTACACACTTAAATGACAGGGAACCTCCATCCTCGACTTCCTCTCTCTCTGGTAATAATAACCATGTTTGTTTTCTTAGCTTCATATTCTTGAATTTTAAAACCTCTTTGAATGGTGAATAAGTTTAATTATAAGGTCTTACATTTAAAATTAAATTTGTTCCTTGGCGCTGGTAAAATATTTTTAACATTCATTTTTAGTTGAATTTTACACTGCATTCCAATAAATTATTTTTGTAAACATTTCCAGGCTTCTCTAATCCCCATCCTTACACAACCACACCTACACAGACAGATAATATATATCCTACTCAGAATACAGATTAGAAATTGGTAAAGCAGGTATAGTCTGGAAATAGAAATTTGAGATCCTTAAGGAAGAGTATGTAGGCTGCAAAGAGAAGCAAGAATAAAACATTGTTAAATACTAAGTATCAGAGAGAGAAAAGCTAAATCAGCAAGGGGAATTTAAAAGGGCTAGAAAAAGATTGGAATTCAGGATCTGGGAGGCTAAGGAAGACAGTTTCAAAAAGCAAGAAAAGCATATATTGTTGGATGTTGTAGAAATTCATATCTGGGATCATATATTAATCCAGTCTGCTTAGATCATTCTTTGTTCTTAATTGATCAGATTGTTTGTTTTTTGAGTAAAACATTTCTAGGAATGTGATTAGAAGTATAAACATCCTTCAGCTAGAAGTAAGAGTTGTGTGGTTTCACTTCCTACTCCCTCAATAAAAGTGCTGAACACCTATGAATCTGTTGATTTTCAAGATAACATACATGATACCTACTCCAGTGAAAGATTTTTGTAAAGATCAGACTGGTATAATATGAACATACATTTTAAAATATCATATGACTAAAGGAAGATGTTCATGTGTCAGGGGGAAAAGCTTTTAACAATAGATCTTTCTACTGTCTCATTTGCTAAACTTTAAATTATTTTCCTTTCACTTAATCAAATCAAGTGCAGAATTTGCACATGAGAAGGGATATAATTTTTAAGCCTCTCTTCAGAAAATTATAATCAAGGAAAAGTTAATTTTTGACTCTAGAAGTACGATTGAAATTCACACAAAGATGTGCTCCTGAAACAACCCCTGGGAGTCAAGAAGGTGGGATGACATTAACAAAGGACTTGATTTTCAGAACTCTTCTTGCAGGAGCACCAGAATCACAACTGGCTGCTGAGAAACATCAATGGAAAATGCTGTAGCCTACCAAGAAAGATATCCTACATCCAAAAACAAAGAAGAGGCCACTAAGTGCAGTTGCAATAAAATCAAATCCAATACCTGCCACGTGGGTGAACCACCAAATTGAAAACAGATTTAGCACAGAAGTTTTCCCAGTGGAGTGATGGTTCTGAGCCGGGGGTTAGGCAGGAGGACAAGTCCCCAGAGGGTCTGCCTTTAAAGGCCAGCAGGATGGCATGATTTCCACGGGATTGGAAGAAACAGAATTCTTTCCTGCGGAGGACGCACAAAATCTTGTGTGCACCAGGACCCAGGGGAAAAAGCAGTGTCCACAAAGAGACCAGGCTAGACCTACCTGCTAGTGATGGAGGGTCTCCTGCAGAGATGTGGGTGGGAGCTTGTGCCTGACTGAAGGGACAAAGGCACCAGACACTGGCAGCAACAGCTCTGGGAAGCATTCACTGGCACGAGCCTTCCCGGAGGGCACCATTAGCTCCACCAAACAGCCTGTAAGCTCCAGTGCTGGGTTGCCTCATGCAAAACAACCAGTGGGGGAACAGAGGACCACCCATCAGCAGACAAATGGATTAAAGTTAGAACATAAGAATTAGAACATTCTTTAACACTATATTTAAAAAAAAAAAAAATCAGCTCAAAATGGATTAAAGGCAAATGTGAGACCAAACACAATAAAACTATCTTAAAAGAAAACATAGGAAGAACATTGTGACATAAATTGTAGCAATACTTTTTTATGTTTATTGTATTTTATTTTATTTTTTTTATTCTTTATTTTAAAGGTTTTACAGAGTTTTGTTGTTCACATACATGTATGTTCCCAGATCAGTCATATGCATATCCATGGTCCCCACCCACCCAGTTCCGCCCATCCCACCCCTCCAGACCTTTGCCCCAAGCCATTCTAAGCACTCCTATTCCCTTAGCACTGTGACACTAGCTATCTTTTCCACACATAACACTATAGGTTTCCAGGTTACTCCCTCCATGCCTCCCCCTACCTGTTTCTTCCCCACAATGTCCCTATGTCTATGCTCTGTCTGTTTTTCCATGAGTTCCCTGCGTGTGTTATCAAGACCGTCATACTAGATTCCATATATGTGTGTTAGTATACTGTATTTGTCTTTCTCTTTTGACTTACTTCACTTTTTATGATAGGTTCTAGAGCCAGCCCTATGGGTTTTATTTTGCTTTTTTTGTTCTGAGCCAACAGATTTAGCACAGAAGTTTTCCCAGTGGAGTGATGGTTCTGAGCCGGGGTTAGGCAGGAGGACAAGTCCCCAGAGGGTCTGCCTTTAAAGGCCAGCAGGATGGCATGATTTCCACGGGATTGGAAGAAACAGAATTCTTTCCTGGAGGACACAAAATCTTGTGTGCACCAGGACCCAGGGGAAAAAGCAGTGTCCACAAAGAGACCAGGCTAGACCTACCTGCTAGTGATGGAGGGTCTCCTGCAGAGATGTGGGTGGGAGCTTGTGCCTGACTGAAGGGACAAAGGCACCAGACACTGGCAGCAACAGCTCTGGGAAGCATTCACTGGCACGAGCCTTCCCGGAGGGCACCATTAGCTCCACCAAACAGCCTGTAAGCTCCAGTGCTGGGTTGCCTCATGCAAAACAACCAGTGGGGGAACAGAGGACCACCCATCAGCAGACAAATGGATTAAAGTTAGAACATAAGAATTAGAACATTCTTTAACACTATATTTAAAAAAAAAAAAAATCAGCTCAAAATGGATTAAAGGCAAATGTGAGACCAAACACAATAAAACTATCTTAAAAGAAAACATAGGAAGAACATTGTGACATAAATTGTAGCAATACTTTTTTATGTTTATTGTATTTTATTTTATTTTTTTTATTCTTTATTTTAAAGGTTTTACAGAGTTTTGTTGTTCACATACATGTATGTTCCCAGATCAGTCATATGCATATCCATGGTCCCCACCCACCCAGTTCCGCCCATCCCACCCCTCCAGACCTTTGCCCCAAGCCATTCTAAGCACTCCTATTCCCTTAGCACTGTGACACTAGCTATCTTTTCCACACATAACACTATAGGTTTCCAGGTTACTCCCTCCATGCCTCCCCCTACCTGTTTCTTCCCCACAATGTCCCTATGTCTATGCTCTGTCTGTTTTTCCATGAGTTCCCTGCGTGTGTTATCAAGACCGTCATACTAGATTCCATATATGTGTGTTAGTATACTGTATTTGTCTTTCTCTTTTGACTTACTTCACTTTTTATGATAGGTTCTAGAGCCAGCCACTTCATTAGGACGGAGTCTTCTGCATTTCTTTTAACAGCTGAGTAGTATTCCATTGTATGTATGTACCAGGGCTTCTGGATCCATTCATTCATCAATGGACATCTAGGTTGCTTCCATGTTCTGGCTATTGTATAGAGAGTTGCAATGAACATTGGGGTACAGGTGCTTCTTCCAGTTTTGATTTCATCAGGATATAAGTCTAAGAGTGGGATTGCTGGGTCATAGGGTGCTTCTATTTTTAGTTTTTTAAGGAATCTCCACATTGTTTTCCATAGAGGCTGTATCAATTTACATTCCCACCAGCAATGCAAGAGGGTTCCCTTTTCTCCACACCCTCTCCAGCATTTATTGTCTGCAGAGTTTTTGAAGATGGCCATTCTGACGGGTGTGAGGTGGTATCTCATTGTAGTTTTAATTTGCATTTCTCTAATGATAAGCGAGGTTGAGCATTGTTTCATGTGCTTTTGGGCCATCTGTATGTCCTCTTTGGAGAGGCGTCTCTTTAGATCTTTTTCCCATTTTTGGATTGGGTTGTTCCTTTTTCCTGTGCTGAGTTGTCTGAGTTGCTTGTAGATTTTGGAGATTAATTCTTTGTCTGTTGTTTCATTTGTTATGATTTTCTCCCACTCTGTGGGGTGTCTGTTGAGTTTTGGAATTTCTTTTGCTGTACAAAAGCTTTTAAGTTTCATGAGGTCCCACATGTTCATTTTTCTTTTCAGTTCCGCTATTTTAGTTGGTGGGTCAGAGAAGATCTTGCTTTGATTGATGTCCTTGAGTGCTTTGCCTATATTCTCCTCTAAGAGTTTGATGGTTTCTGGTCTTACATTTAGGTCTTTAATCCATTTGGAGTTGATCTTAGTGTATGGTGTCAGGGAATGTTCCACCTTCATTTTTTTGCATGAAGCTGTCCAATTCTCCCAGCACCACTTGTTGAAGAGGCTGTCTTTGTCCCATTTTAGAGTTTCGCCTCCTTTGTCAAAAATAAGGTACCCATAGGTGCGTGGGTCTATCTCTGGGTTCTCAATCTTGTTCCATTTGTCTTTCTTTTGACTTACTTCACTTTTTATGATAGGTTCTAGAGCCAGCCACTTCATTAGGACGGAGTCTTCTGCATTTCTTTTAACAGCTGAGTAGTATTCCATTGTATGTATGTACCAGGGCTTCTGGATCCATTCATTCATCAATGGACATCTAGGTTGCTTCCATGTTCTGGCTATTGTATAGAGAGTTGCAATGAACATTGGGGTACAGGTGCTTCTTCCAGTTTTGATTTCATCAGGATATAAGTCTAAGAGTGGGATTGCTGGGTCATAGGGTGCTTCTATTTTTAGTTTTTTAAGGAATCTCCACATTGTTTTCCATAGAGGCTGTATCAATTTACATTCCCATCAGCAATGCAAGAGGGTTCCCTTTTCTCCACACCCTCTCCAGCATTTATTGTCTGCTGATTTTTTGAAGATGGCCATTCTGACAGGTGTGAGGTGGTATCTCATTGTAGTTTTAATTTGCATTTCTCTAATGATAAGCGAGGTTGAGCATTGTTTCATGTGCTTTTGGGCCATCTGTATGTCCTCTTTGGAGAGGCGTCTCTTTAGATCTTTTTCCCATTTTTGGATTGGGTTGTTCCTTTTTCCTGTGCTGAGTTGTCTGAGTTGCTTGTAGATTTTGGAGATTAATTCTTTGTCTGTTGTTTCATTTGTTATGATTTTCTCCCACTCTGTGGGGTGTCTGTTGAGTTTTGGAATTTCTTTTGCTGTACAAAAGCTTTTAAGTTTCATGAGGTCCCACATGTTCATTTTTCTTTTCAGTTCCGCTATTTTAGTTGGTGGGTCAGAGAAGATCTTGCTTTGATTGATGTCCTTGAGTGCTTTGCCTATATTCTCCTCTAAGAGTTTGATGGTTTCTGGTCTTACATTTAGGTCTTTAATCCATTTGGAGTTGATCTTAGTGTATGGTGTCAGGGAATGTTCCACCTTCATTTTTTTGCATGAAGCTGTCCAATTCTCCCAGCACCACTTGTTGAAGAGGCTGTCTTTGTCCCATTTTAGAGTTTCGCCTCCTTTGTCAAAAATAAGGTACCCATAGGTGCGTGGGTCTATCTCTGGGTTCTCAATCTTGTTCCATTGGTCTAAAGTTCTGTTTTTGTGCCAGTACCATACTGTCTTGAGGACTGTTGCTTTATAGTAGAGTCTGAAGTTAGGGAGGCTGATCCCTCCAGCTCCGTTTTTCTTTCTCAGGATTGCTTTGGCTATTCGAGGTCTTTTGTGTTTCCATATGAACTGTGTTATTCTTTGGTCGAGTTCTGTGAAAAATGTCAATGGTAGTTGAATAGGTATTGCATTGAATCTGTAGATGATATTTGGTAGTATGGTCATTTTCACAATATTGATTCTTCTGACCCAGGAACATGGACTATATCTCCATCTGTTTAAGTCTTCTTTAATTTCTTTCATGAGTGTCTTGTAATTTTCTGTGTACAGTTCGTTTCTTTGGGTAGGTTTATTCCTAGATATTTGATTCTTTTGGTTGCAATGGTGAAGGGGACTGCCTCTTTGATTTCATCTTCTGATTTTTCATTGTTTGTGTATAGGAATGCCAGTGATTTCTGTGTGTTGATTTTGTATCCTGCGACTTTGCTGAATTCCTTGATTAGCTCTAGCAGCTTTGTAGTAGAGTCTTTGGGATTTTCTATGTATAATATCATGTAATCTGCAAAAAGAGAGAGCTTGACTTCTTCCTTTCCAATCTGGATTCCTTTAATTTCTTTCTCTTCTCCTATTGCTGTAGCTAGGAATTCCAGGACTATGTTGAATAGTAGTGGTGAAAGTGGGCACCCTTGTCTTGTTCCTGATCTTAGAGGGAATGCTTTCAGTTTTTCATTGTTAAGGGTAATGTTCGCTGTAGGCTTCTCACAGATGGCTTTTAATATGTTGAGACAGGTTCCTTTTATGCCCATTTTCTGAGGAGTTTTTATCATAAATGGATGTTGTACTTTGTCGAAGGCTTTTTTGCATCTATTGAGATGATCATGTGATTTTTGTCTCTCAGTTTATTGATATAGTGTATCACATTGATTGATGTGCAGATATTGAAGAAGCCTTGCATGCCTGGGATGATCCCGACCTGATCATGATGTATGAGTTTTTTGATATGTTGTTGAATTCTGTTTGCTAGGATTTTGTTGAAGATCTTGGCATCTAAGTTTATCAGAGAAATTGGTCTGTAATTTTCCTTTTTTGTGTTGTCTTTGCCTGGTTTGGGTGTCAGGGTGATGGTGGCCTCGTAGAATGTGTTTGGAAGTTTTCCTTCCTGTGCAATTTTTTGAAAGAGTTTTAGAAGGACAGGCATTAGCTCTTCTTTAAATGTTTGGTAGAATTTGGCTGTGAAGCCATCTGGCCCTGGGCTTTTATGTTTGGGTAAATTTTTAATCACAGAATCAATATCTGAGCTTGTGATTGGGTTGTTCAAAGTTTCTGTTTCTTCCTGGCTCAGTCTTCGGAGATTGATCTTCCCCAAGAAACTGTCCATTTCTTCTAGGTTGTCCAGTTTGTTGCCATAGAGTGGCTCATAATAGTCTCTTAGAATCCTTTGGATTTCTGTGTACAGTCTTTCTTTGGTAGGTTTATTCCTATTTGATCGTTGCAATGGTGAAGGGGACTGCCTCTTTGATTTCATCTTCTGATTTTTCATTGTTTGTGTATAGGAATGCCAGTGATTTCTGTGTGTTGATTTTGTATCCTGCGACTTTGCTGAATTCCTTGATTAGCTCTAGCAGCTTTGTAGTAGAGTCTTTGGGATTTTCTATGTATAATATCATGTAATCTGCAAAAAGAGAGAGCTTGACTTCTTCCTTTCCAATCTGGATTCCTTTAATTTCTTTCTCTTCTCCTATTGCTGTAGCTAGGAATTCCAGGACTATGTTGAATAGTAGTGGTGAAAGTGGGCACCCTTGTCTTGTTCCTGATCTTAGAGGGAATGCTTTCAGTTTTTCATTGTTAAGGGTAATGTTCGCTGTAGGCTTCTCACAGATGGCTTTTAATATGTTGAGACAGGTTCCTTTTATGCCCATTTTCTGAGGAGTTTTTATCATAAATGGATGTTGTACTTTGTCGAAGGCTTTTTTGCATCTATTGAGATGATCATGTGATTTTTGTCTCTCAGTTTATTGATATAGTGTATCACATTGATTGATGTGCAGATATTGAAGAAGCCTTGCATGCCTGGGATGATCCCGACCTGATCATGATGTATGAGTTTTTTGATATGTTGTTGAATTCTGTTTGCTAGGATTTTGTTGAAGATCTTGGCATCTAAGTTTATCAGAGAAATTGGTCTGTAATTTTCCTTTTTTGTGTTGTCTTTGCCTGGTTTGGGTGTCAGGGTGATGGTGGCCTCGTAGAATGTGTTTGGAAGTTTTCCTTCCTGTGCAATTTTTTGAAAGAGTTTTAGAAGGACAGGCATTAGCTCTTCTTTAAATGTTTGGTAGAATTTGGCTGTGAAGCCATCTGGCCCTGGGCTTTTATGTTTGGGTAAATTTTTAATCACAGAATCAATATCTGAGCTTGTGATTGGGTTGTTCAAAGTTTCTGTTTCTTCCTGGCTCAGTCTTCGGAGATTGATCTTCCCCAAGAAACTGTCCATTTCTTCTAGGTTGTCCAGTTTGTTGCCATAGAGTGGCTCATAATAGTCTCTTAGAATCCTTTGGATTTCTGCATTATCTATTGTAATCTCTCCTTTTTCGTTTTTGATTTTGTTGATCTGGTTCTTCTCTCTCTTTCTCTTGATGAGTCTGGCCAGAGGCTTGTCAATTTTGTTTACCTTTTCAAAGAACCAGCTTTGGGGGAGGAGCCAAGATGGCGGAGGAATGAGGGGAAGATTTCACCAGCTCCCCAACAGAATCACCAGAACTAATCAAGAAAAGAACCACCACCAACAAACCAGCCGCTAGACGACAGAAGAATTCCACAGGTCCGCGAGAGTAGAAGAGGGAATAGCCAGAAATTTCCCGGAGCTAGGGTTCTAAGAATCCTCTGTCCTAACCCCACACCGGACCGCACCGACGGAGAGCGCGCCAGCAAGTGCCCTAAAAGGGGGCCTAAGCAGAGCCTCGGAGGAGAAAGGGCAGCGCTCAGTGTGAAAACTCCAAGAATCCGCCCGGATCGCCGGCAGAAATTAAGACACTGCGAAGATAGGATACAGCAGGGCCGAGCAGAACACGCTTGCTGCCTGGCGACCTCAGGACGGGAGAGCGCCCAGTGTGAGGATCGCAGCACTTGGCCGCCGGGCGAAAATTGCGACTTTCCGACTGGCACTGGGTTAGTTCAAACACTCCTAGTGGGGGACTGGCTGACCAGGGACCGGGCTCGAGCGGGAAGGGGAGACTTGTGCCTACCTTTGGGACTTGGAGGCGCAACCGGCAGTGCGTGCGCCAGTGGCGGAAGAACCCCTGCACCCCCATAGCTGCACCCCCATAGCTGCACCCCCATAGCTACACCCGCAGCGGCGGAAGCTGGGAGAAGGACAGGTATCACGCCCAACACGGGATTGCGCGCGCACCACTGTCCCCCGCCCGACGGACTGGGATCAGCCCGCGCCCCCGCCCAACCCGGGACGGAGCTTGCCGCACCCCGCGCCCAACACACTGGGATCAGCCCGCGCTCCCGCCCAACCCGGGACAGCGAGCGCACCGCGGTCCCCCGCCCAATGGACAGAGATCAGCCCGCCGTCCCCGCCAGCATCTGAGCTTGCAGACCGGTGTCATAAGGAAAAGGCTGCATCATCAAGACAACACCATCAAGAGCAGACTGGCTTCCAGACAGATGAGAGGATAAAAACCAGGGACAGTATTTAGCTTTTTTGTTTATCTGTTGTGGACGGTTCTGCTTATTCGTTTAATTGGTCAGGTTTGGGTTTGTTTTTTGTTTTTTGTTTTTTTTTTTTTTTTTCTCTCTCTCTCTTTGATCTCTTCTTATTAAGTTTCTCCTCGTTTTTTTTTTTTGTAATTTTTAATTTTTTTGATTTTTAATTATTAATTTTTTAATATTAATTTTTTTTTAATTTTAATTCCTGAACTTCCAATTTTCTTTCCACTTTCCCACTCCTTCCTCCCTCTATGTTCTAAATCTAAAACTTTCTCCTATATACCACTACCCCCTAGATAAATATTTCCAACCTTCCTGTCTCCACTATTCTCTCCCAGCTGCACTAAACAAAACAACACACTAATCTTGGCTACATAACCCTATAAAATCCTTCCAAGTTGAATCTATTCCTTCTCATTACCCATACATTTTCACCTTCTCACTCCCAACACATGTCTTAGTTAAAAATTGCTTTCAATGACGAAATAGTCCAAGCCAGAACCCTACCCAAGATCTATTTTTCCAGGCACTATTCTAATTAACTCAGAGCTTAATGGGCAAGTACTATATTTGATTGTGTCGTTTGCCAGGAAAATTTCCTATGCTTTATCACTGTAAAACTGGTTAGATGTGGTTACTGCTGTGTATGTATATATATCTTATGACTAGGTTAGAAAACATCTGCATGCTTTTATGACTGTCACCCATTAGGGACACACCTCTTGCCCCTCAGTTGCTAGTATTTGAACTAATATCACGGAGCACTATAGCAAACCAGGCATAGAGCCTACATCTCCTGACCAATCATCAAACCAAGGATCCTCGAACTAGAAGCCCTGATTCCAAGACCCCACACTATCAAAGAACATACAACACTAGAGATGAAACGACAGAGAAACACTGCACAAATGAAGGACCAAGCTAGAGAATCACAGCCGCAAATGACAGAGGAGGAGATAGACAAATTATCTGAAAGAGAATTCAGAAAAACTATTCTAATGAGGATGCAAAACACTGAAAACAGAATATTAGAGGAAATTAGTGCTTCATCATAGTTAAATGGCAGACTGGCTTCCAGACAGATGAGAGGATAAAAACCAGGGACAGTATTTAGCTTTTTTGTTTATCTGTTGTGGACGGTTCTGCTTATTCGTTTAATTGGTCAGGTTTGGGTTTGTTTTTTGTTTTTGTTTTTTTTTTTTTCTTTTCTTTTTTTTCTCTCTCTCTCTTTGAACTCTTCTTATTAAGTTTCTCCTCGTTTTTTTTTTTTGTAATTTTTAATTTTTTTGATTTTTAATTATTAATTTTTTAATATTAATTTTTTTTTAATTTTAATTCCTGAACTTCCAATTTTCTTTCCACTTTCCCACTCCTTCCTCCCTCTATGTTCTAAATCTAAAACTTTCTCCTATATACCACTACCCCCTAGATAAATATTTCCAACCTTCCTGTCTCCACTATTCTCTCCCAGCTGCACTAAACAAAACAACACACTAATCTTGGCTACATAACCCTATAAAATCCTTCCAAGTTGAATCTATTCCTTCTCATTACCCATACATTTTCACCTTCTCACTCCCAACACATGTCTTAGTTAAAAATTGCTTTCAATGACGAAATAGTCCAAGCCAGAACCCTACCCAAGATCTATTTTTCCAGGCACTATTCTAATTAACTCAGAGCTTAATGGGCAAGTACTATATTTGATTGTGTCGTTTGCCAGGAAAATTTCCTATGCTTTATCACTGTAAAACTGGTTAGATGTGGTTACTGCTGTGTATGTATATATATCTTATGACTAGGTTAGAAAACATCTGCATGCTTTTATGACTGTCACCCATTAGGGACACACCTCTTGCCCCTCAGTTGCTAGTATTTGAACTAATATCACGGAGCACTATAGCAAACCAGGCATAGAGCCTACATCTCCTGACCAATCATCAAACCAAGGATCCTCGAACTAGAAGCCCTGATTCCAAGACCCCACACTATCAAAGAACATACAACACTAGAGATGAAACGACAGAGAAACACTGCACAAATGAAGGACCAAGCTAGAGAATCACAGCCGCAAATGACAGAGGAGGAGATAGACAAATTATCTGAAAGAGAATTCAGAAAAACTATTCTAATGAGGATGCAAAACACTGAAAACAGAATATTAGAGGAAATTAGTGCATTGAGAAAAGACATGCAGGAAATGAAAAATAAGCAAATAGAGACCACCAACTCAATTGCTGAACTAAAAATACTATAGAAGGCCTCAACAGTAGACTATCTGAGGCTGAAGAACGGATAAGCGTGCTGGAAGATAGACTGGTGGAAATAACTGGTGAGGAACAAAACAAAGCCAAAAGAATGAAAAGAACTGAGGAAAGCCTCAGGGACCTATGGGACAATATCAAACGCACCAACATTAGAATTATAGGAGTCCCAGAAGAAGAAGAAGGGAAGAAAGGTTACGAAAAAATTCTTGAAGAGGTTATTGTAGAAAACTTCCCCAGCATGGGAAAGGAAATAGTCAGCCATGTCCAAGAAGCACAAAGAGTTCCATACAGGAGAAACCCCAGAAGAAACACACCAAGGCACATTCTAATCAAACTAACACAGACTAAATATAAAGACAGATTACTAAAAGCAGCTAGGAGCAAACAACAAATAACATATAAAGGAAACCCCATACGTCTAACTGCGGATCTCTCAACAGAAACACTGCAGGCCAGAAGAGAATGGCAGGACACATTTAAACGGCTAAAAGAGAATAATCTGCAACCACGAATTCTCTACCCAGCAAAAATCTCATTCAGAATCGATGGAGAAGTCAAAAGCTTCTCAGACAGACAAAAACTAAAAGAATTCTGTACCACAAAGCCAGCCCTACAACAAGTGTTAAAGGGCCTGATATAGCCAATAAATACAAGAATAGAAGAAGTCCTACAAACCAAACCCCAGACTTCTAAGAAGATGACAATAGGAACATTCGTATCAATAATTACTTTGAATGTAAATGGATTAAATGCTCCAACCAAACGACACAGGTTGGCTGAATGGATCAAGAAACATGACCCATATATATGCTGTTTACAAGAGACCCACTTCAGACCTAGAGACATTCATAAGAAGTGCAAATGACAGAGGAGGAGATAGACAAATTATCTGAAAGAGAATTCAGAAAAACTATTCTAATGAGGATGCAAAACACTGAAAACAGAATATTAGAGGAAATTAGTGCATTGAGAAAAGACATGCAGGAAATGAAAAATAAGCAAATAGAGACCACCAACTCAATTGCTGAACTCAAAAATACGATAGAAGGCCTCAACAGTAGACTATCTGAGGCTGAAGAACGGATAAGCGTGCTGGAAGATAGACTGGTGGAAATAACTGGTGAGGAACAAAACAAAGCCAAAAGAATGAAAAGAACTGAGGAAAGCCTCAGGGACCTATGGGACAATATCAAACGCACCAACATTAGAATTATAGGAGTCCCAGAAGAAGAAGAAGGGAAGAAAGGTTACGAAAAAATTCTTGAAGAGGTTATTGTAGAAAACTTCCCCAGCATGGGAAAGGAAATAGTCAGCCATGTCCAAGAAGCACAAAGAGTTCCATACAGGAGAAACCCCAGAAGAAACACACCAAGGCACATTCTAATCAAACTAACACAGACTAAATATAAAGACAGATTACTAAAAGCAGCTAGGAGCAAACAACAAATAACATATAAAGGAAACCCCATACGTCTAACTGCGGATCTCTCAACAGAAACACTGCAGGCCAGAAGAGAATGGCAGGACACATTTAAACGGCTAAAAGAGAATAATCTGCAACCACGAATTCTCTACCCAGCAAAAATCTCATTCAGAATCGATGGAGAAGTCAAAAGCTTCTCAGACAGACAAAAACTAAAAGAATTCTGTACCACAAAGCCAGCCCTACAACAAGTGTTAAAGGGCCTGATATAGCCAATAAATACAAGAATAGAAGAAGTCCTACAAACCAAACCCCAGACTTCTAAGAAGATGACAATAGGAACATTCGTATCAATAATTACTTTGAATGTAAATGGATTAAATGCTCCAACCAAACGACACAGGTTGGCTGAATGGATCAAGAAACATGACCCATATATATGCTGTTTACAAGAGACCCACTTCAGACCTAGAGACATTCATAGACTGAAAGTGAAAGGCTGGAAAAAGATATTCCATGCAAATGGAAATCAAAAGAAAGCTGGAGTGGCAATCCTCATATCAGACAAAATAGATTTTAAAGTAAAGAAGATTCTAAGAGACAAGGCAGGTCATTAAATCATGATTAAAGGATCCATCCAAGAGGAAGACATAACAGTCATGAACATCTACGCACCCAACACAGAGGCACCTCAATACATAAGACAGATACTTTCAGACATAAAAGAAGAAATCAATAATAACACAATAATAGTAGGAGACTTTAACACTCCTCTCACACCAATGGATAGATCATCTAAACAGAAAATTAATAAAGAAACACAAGCCTTAAATGCCACACTAGAAAAGATGGACCTCATCGATATCTTTAGGACGTTCCATCCAAAAGCAGAAGAATACACTTTCTTCTCAAGTGCTCACAGAACATTCTCCAAGATAGACCACATCTTGGGCCACAAATCTAACCTCAGTCAATTCAAGAAAACTGAAATTATATCAACCATCTTCTCAAACCACAATGCAATGAGACTAGAGATCAACCACAGGAAAAATATCACTAAAAATACAAACACATGGCGATTAAACAACACTTACCTAAAAAACCAACTGATCACTGAGGAAATCAAAGAAGAAATTAAAAAATTCCTAGAAGAAAATGACAATGAATATACGACCGTGCAAAACTTATGGGACACTGCAAAAGCAGTCCTAAGGGGGAAATTTATAGCAATACAATCCCACCTCAAGAAACTAGGAAAATATGAAGCAGATGATCTAACCCTCCACTTAAAAAAATTGGAAAAAGAAGAACAGAAACATCCCAAAGCCAGCAGAAGACGAGAAATTATAAAGACTAGAGCAGAAATAAATCAGAAAGAAATGAAAGAAACTATAGTTCAAATAAATAAAACAAAAGCTGGTTTTCTATAAGATCAACAAAAACCCCAGACTTCTAGGAACATTCGTATCAATAATTACTTTGAATGTAAATGGATTAAATGCTCCAAACGACACAGGTTGGCTGAATGGATCAAGAAACATGACCCATATATATGCTGTTTACAAGAGACCCACTTCAGACCTAGAGACATTCATAGACTGAAAGTGAAAGGCTGGAAAAAGATATTCCATGCAAATGGAAATCAAAAGAAAGCTGGAGTGGCAATCCTCATATCAGACAAAATAGATTTTAAAGTAAAGAAGATTCTAAGAGACAAGGCAGGTCATTAAATCATGATTAAAGGATCCATCCAAGAGGAAGACATAACAGTCATGAACATCTACGCACCCAACACAGAGGCACCTCAATACATAAGACAGATACTTTCAGACATAAAAGAAGAAATCAATAATAACACAATAATAGTAGGAGACTTTAACACTCCTCTCACACCAATGGATAGATCATCTAAACAGAAAATTAATAAAGAAACACAAGCCTTAAATGCCACACTAGAAAAGATGGACCTCATCGATATCTTTAGGACGTTCCATCCAAAAGCAGAAGAATACACTTTCTTCTCAAGTGCTCACAGAACATTCTCCAAGATAGACCACATCTTGGGCCACAAATCTAACCTCAGTCAATTCAAGAAAACTGAAATTATATCAACCATCTTCTCAAACCACAATGCAATGAGACTAGAGATCAACCACAGGAAAAATATCACTAAAAATACAAACACATGGCGATTAAACAACACTTACCTAAAAAACCAACTGATCACTGAGGAAATCAAAGAAGAAATTAAAAAATTCCTAGAAGAAAATGACAATGAATATACGACCGTGCAAAACTTATGGGACACTGCAAAAGCAGTCCTAAGGGGGAAATTTATAGCAATACAATCCCACCTCAAGAAACTAGGAAAATATGAAGCAGATGATCTAACCCTCCACTTAAAAAAATTGGAAAAAGAAGAACAGAAACATCCCAAAGCCAGCAGAAGACGAGAAATTATAAAGACTAGAGCAGAAATAAATCAGAAAGAAATGAAAGAAACTATAGTTCAAATAAATAAAACAAAAAGCTGGTTCTTTGAAAAGGTAAACAAAATCGATAAGCCTCTGGCGAGACTCATCAAGAAAAAGAGGGAGAAGAACCAGATCAACAAAATCAAAAACGAAAAAGGAGAGATTACAACAGATAATGCAGAAATCCAAAGGATTCTAAGAGACTATTATGAGCAACTCTATGGCAACAAACTGGACAACCTGGAAGAAATGGAAAGTTTCTTGGGGAAGATCAATCTCCCAAGACTGAGCCAGGAAGAAACAGAAACTTTGAACAACCCAATCACAAGCTCAGAAATCGAATCTGTGATTAAAAATCTACCCTAAAATAAAAGCCCAGGACCAGATGGCTTCACAGCCGAATTCTACCAAACATTTAAAGAAGAGCTAATGCCTGTCCTTCTAAAACTCTTTCAAAAAATTGCACAGGAAGGAAAACTTCCAAACACATTCTACGAGGCCACCATCACCCTGATACCAAAACTAGGCAAAGACAACACAAAAAAGGAAAATTACAGACCGATTTCTCTGATGAACTTAGATGCCAAGATCCTCAACAAAATCCTAGCAAACAGAATTCAACGACACATCAAAAAACTCATACATCATGATCAAGTCGGGTTCATCCCAGGCATGCAAGGCTTCTTTAACATCCGCAAATCAATCAATGTGATACACCATATTAACAAACTGAGAGACAAAAATCACATGATCATTTCAATAGATGCAGAAAAAGCCTTCGACAAAGTACAACACCCATTCATGATAAAAACTCTTCAGAAAATGGGCATATAAGGAACCTATCTCAACATAGTGAAAGCCATCTATGAGAAGCCTACAGCGAACATTGTCCTCAATGGAGAAAAACTGAAAGCATTCCCTCTAAGATCAGGAACAAGACAGGGGTGTCCACTTTCACCACTACTATTCAACATAGTCCTGGAATTCCTAGCTACAGCAATAAGAGAAGAGAAAGAAATCAAAGGAATCCAGATTGGAAAGGAAGAAGTCAAGCTCTCTTTGTTTGCAGATGACATGACATTATACATAGAAAATCCCAAAGAATCTATCACAAAGCAACTAGAGCTAATCAATGAATTCAGCAAAGTCGCAGGATACAAAGTCAACACACAGAAATCACTGGCATTCCTATACACAAACAATGAAAAATCAGAAGATGAAATCAAAGAGGCAGTCCCCTTCACCATTGCAACCAAAAGAATCAAATATCTAGGAATAAACCTACCCAAAGAAACAAAAGAACTGTACACAGAAAATTACAAGACACTCATGAAAGAAATTAAAGAAGACTTAAACAGATGGAGAGATATTCCATTTTCCTGGGTCGGAAGAATCAATATTGTGAAAATGACCATACTACCAAATATCATCTACAGATTCAATGCAATACCTATTCAACTGCCATTGACATTTTTCACAGAACTAGACCAAAGGATCACACAGTTCATATGGAAACACAAAAGACCTCGAATAGCCAAAGCAATCCTGAGAAAGAAAAACGGAGCTGGAGGGATCAGCCTCCCTAACTTCAGACTCTACTACAAAGCAACAGTCCTCAAGACAGTATGGTACTGGCATAAAAAAAGAACTATAGACCAATGGAACAAGATCGAGAACCCAGAGATAAACCCACGCACCTATGGGTACCTTATTTTTGACAAAGGAGGCGAAACTCTAAAATGGGACAAAGACAGCCTCTTCAACAAGTGGTGCTGGGAGAATTGGACAGCTACCTGCAAAAAAATGAAGGTGGAACATTCCCTGACACCATACACTAAGATCAACTCCAAATGGATTAAAGACCTAAATGTAAGACCAGAAACCATCAAACTCTTGGAGCAGAATATAGGCAAAGCACTCAAGGACATCAATCAAAGCAAGATCTTCTCTGACCCACCAACTAAAATAGCAGAACTGAAAAGAAAAATGAACATATGGGACTTCATGAAACTTAAAAGCTTTTGTACAGCTAAAGAAGTTACAAAAAAGCTCAACAGACACCCCACAGAGTGGGAGAAAATCATAGCAAATGAAACAACAGACAAAGAATTAATCTCCAAAATCTACAAGCAACTCAGACAACTCAGCACAGAGAAAATGAACAACCCAATCAAAAAATGCAACACACAGAAATCACTGGCATTCCTATACACAAACAATGAAAAATCAGAAGATGAAATCAAAGAGGCAGTCCCCTTCACCATTGCAACCAAAAGAATCAAATATCTAGGAATAAACCTACCCAAAGAAACAAAAGAACTGTACACAGAAAATTACAAGACACTCATGAAAGAAATTAAAGAAGACTTAAACAGATGGAGAGATATTCCATTTTCCTGGGTCGGAAGAATCAATATTGTGAAAATGACCATACTACCAAATATCATCTACAGATTCAATGCAATACCTATTCAACTGCCATTGACATTTTTCACAGAACTAGACCAAAGGATCACACAGTTCATATGGAAACACAAAAGACCTCGAATAGCCAAAGCAATCCTGAGAAAGAAAAACGGAGCTGGAGGGATCAGCCTCCCTAACTTCAGACTCTACTACAAAGCAACAGTCCTCAAGACAGTATGGTACTGGCATAAAAACAGAACTATAGACCAATGGAACAAGATCGAGAACCCAGAGATAAACCCACGCACCTATGGGTACCTTATTTTTGACAAAGGAGGCGAAACTCTAAAATGGGACAAAGACAGCCTCTTCAACAAGTGGTGCTGGGAGAATTGGACAGCTACCTGCAAAAAAATGAAGGTGGAACATTCCCTGACACCATACACTAAGATCAACTCCAAATGGATTAAAGACCTAAATGTAAGACCAGAAACCATCAAACTCTTGGAGCAGAATATAGGCAAAGCACTCAAGGACATCAATCAAAGCAAGATCTTCTCTGACCCACCAACTAAAATAGCAGAACTGAAAAGAAAAATGAACATATGGGACTTCATGAAACTTAAAAGCTTTTGTACAGCTAAAGAAGTTACAAAAAAGCTCAACAGACACCCCACAGAGTGGGAGAAAATCATAGCAAATGAAACAACAGACAAAGAATTAATCTCCAAAATCTACAAGCAACTCAGACAACTCAGCACAGAGAAAATGAACAACCCAATCAAAAAATGGGAAAAAGACCTAAAGAGACGCCTCTCCAAAGAGGACATACAGATGGCCCAAAAGCACATGAAACGATGCTCAACCTCACTTATCATTAGAGAAATGCAAATTAAAACTACAATGAGATATCACCTCACACCCGTCAGAATGGCCATCTTCAAGAAATCTGCAGACAATAAATGCTGGAGAGGGTGTGGAGAAAAGGGAACCCTCTTGCATTGCTGGTGGGAATGTAAATTGATACAGCCTCTATGGAAGACAGTCTGGAGATTTCTTAAAAAACTAAAAATAGAAGCACCCTATGACCCAGCAATCCCACTCTTAGGCTTATATCCTAATGAAATAAAAACTGAAAGAAGCACCTGTACCCCAATGTTCATTGCAGCTCTCTATACAATAGCCAAAACATGGAAGCAACCTTGATGTCCATCAACGAATGATGGATCCAGAAGCTCTGGTACATATATACAATGGAATACTACTCAGCTGTTAAAAGAAATGCAGAAGACTCAATCCTAATGAAGAGGCTGGCTCTAGAACCTATCATAAAAAGTGAAGTAAGTCAAAAAGAGAAAGACAAATACAGTATACTAACACACATATATGGAATCTAGTAGGACGGTCTTGATATCACACACAGGGATCATGAAAAAAAAAAAAAAGACAGAGCATAGACATAGGGACATCGTGGTGAATAAATAGGGAGGGAAGCATGGAGGAAGTAACAAGGAAACCTATAGTGTTATGTGTGGAAAAGATAGCTAGTGTCACAGTGCTAAGGGAATAGGAGTGCTTAGAATGGCTTGGGGAAAAGGTCTGGAGGGGTGGGATATTGAGTGTTTATGGTGTACTCAACATGCAAGATCTTCTCTGACCCACCAACTAAAATAGCAGAACTGAAAAGAAAAATGAACATATGGGACTTCATGAAACTTAAAAGCTTTTGTACAGCTAAAGAAATTACAAAAAAGCTCAACAGACACCCCACAGAGTGGGAGAAAATCATAGCAAATGAAACAACAGACAAAGAATTAATCTCCAAAATCTACAAGCAACTCAGACAACTCAGCACAGAGAAAATGAACAACCCAATCAAAAAATGGGAAAAAGACCTAAAGAGACGCCTCTCCAAAGAGGACATACAGATGGCCCAAAAGCACATGAAACGATGCTCAACCTCACTTATCATTAGAGAAATGCAAATTAAAACTACAATGAGATATCACCTCACACCCGTCAGAATGGCCATCTTCAAGAAATCTGCAGACAATAAATGCTGGAGAGGGTGTGGAGAAAAGGGAACCCTCTTGCATTGCTGGTGGGAATGTAAATTGATACAGCCTCTATGGAAGACAGTCTGGAGATTTCTTAAAAAACTAAAAATAGAAGCACCCTATGACCCAGCAATCCCACTCTTAGGCTTATATCCTAATGAAATAAAAACTGAAAGAAGCACCTGTACCCCAATGTTCATTGCAGCTCTCTATACAATAGCCAAAACATGGAAGCAACCTTGATGTCCATCAACGAATGATGGATCCAGAAGCTCTGGTACATATATACAATGGAATACTACTCAGCTGTTAAAAGAAATGCAGAAGACTCAATCCTAATGAAGAGGCTGGCTCTAGAACCTATCATAAAAAGTGAAGTAAGTCAAAAAGAGAAAGACAAATACAGTATACTAACACACATATATGGAATCTAGTAGGACGGTCTTGATATCACACACAGGGATCATGAAAAAAAAAAAAAAGACAGAGCATAGACATAGGGACATCGTGGTGAATAAATAGGGAGGGGGAAGCATGGAGGAAGTAACAAGGAAACCTATAGTGTTATGTGTGGAAAAGATAGCTAGTGTCACAGTGCTAAGGGAATAGGAGTGCTTAGAATGGCTTGGGGCAAAGGTCTGGAGGGGTGGGATGGGGGGATCTGGGTGGGTGGGGACCATGGATATGCATATGACTGATCTGGGAACATACATGTATGTGAACAACAAAACTCTGTAAAACCTTTAAAATAAAGAATAAAAAAAAAAAAAAAAAAAAGAACCAGGTTTTTGTTTTATTTATCTGTACTATAGTTTCTTTCATTTCTTTCTGATTTATTTCTGCTCTAGTCTTTATAATTTCTCGTTTTCTGCTGGCTTTGGGATGTTTTTGTTCTTCTTTTTCCAATTGTTTTAAGTGGAAGGTTAAGTCATCTGCTTCATATTTTCCTAGTTTCTTGAGGTGGGATTGTATTGCTATAAATTTCCCTCTTAGAACTGTTTTTGCAGTATCCCATTTGTTTTACACAGTCGTATGTTCATTGTCATTTTCATCTAGGAATTTTTAAATGTCTCCTTTGATTTCCTCAGTAATCAGTTGTTTTTTTAGGTATGTGTTGTTTAATAGCCATGTGTTTGTATTTTTAGTGGTTTTTTTCCTGTAGTTGATCTCTAGTCTAATTGCATTGAGGTCCGAGAAGATGGTTGATATAATTTCAATTTTCTTGAATTGACTGAGGTTAGATTTGTGGCCCAAGATGTGGTCTATCCTGGAGAATGTTCCGTGAACACTTGAGAAGAAGGTGTATTCTTCTGCTTTTGGGTGGAACGAAAGATATCGATGAGGTCCATCTTTTCCAGTGTGGCATTTAAGGCTTGTGTTTCTTGATTAATTTTCTGTTTGGATGATCTATCCATTGGTGTGAGAGGAGTGTTAAAGTCTCCTACTATTATTGTGTTAGTATTGATTTCTTCTTTTATGTCTGAAAGTATCTGTCTTATGTATTGAGGTGCCCCTGTGTTGGGTGCATAGATATTCATGACTGTTATGTCTTCCTCTTGGATAGATCCCTTAATCATGATGTAGGGACCTACCTTGTCTCTTAGAATCTTCTTTACTTTAAAGTCTATTTTATCTGATTCTAGGATTGCTACCCCAGCTTTCTTTTGATTTCCATTTGCATGGAATATCTTTTTCCAGCCTCTCACTTTCAGTGTATGGGTGTCTCTAGGTCTGAAGTGGGTCTCTTGTAAACAGCATATGTATGGGTCATGTTTCTGGATCCATTCAGCCAACCTGTGTCGTTGGTTGGAGCATTTAATCCATTTACATTCAAAGTAATTATTGATACAAATGTTCCTATTGTCATCTTCTTAGAAGTTTGGGGTTTGATTTGTAGGACTTCTACTCTTGTATTTCTTGGCTTTATCAGGCCGTTTAACACTTGTTGTAGGGCTGGTTTTGTGGTACAGAATTCTTTTAGTTTTTGTCTGTCTGAGAAGCTTTTGACCTCTCCATCGATTCTGAATGAGATTCTTGCTGGGTAGAGAATTCTTGGTTAGAGGTTATTCTCTTTTAGCCGTTTAAATATGTCCTGCCATTCTCTTCTGGCCTGCAGTGTTTCTGTTGAGAGATCCGCAGTTAGACGTATGGGGTTTCCATTATATGTTATTTGTTGTTTGCTCCTAGCTGCTTTTAGTAATCTGTCTTTATATTTAGTCTGCGTTAGTTTGATTAGAATGTGTCTTGGTATATTTCTTCTGGGGTTTCTCCTGTATGGAACTCTTTGTGCTTCTTGGACTTGGTTAACTATTTCCTTTCCCATGCTGGGGAACTTTTCAACTATAACCTCATAACCTTTCTTTCCTTCCTCTTCCTCTGGAACTCCTATAATTCTAATGTTGGTGCGTTTGATATTTTCCCATAGATCTCTGAGGCTATCCTCAATTCTTTTAATTCTTTCGGCTTTGTTCTGTTCCTCACCAGTTATTTCCACCAGTCTATCTTCCAGCTCGCTTATCCGTTCTTCAGTCTCCGATACTCTACTGTTGAGGCCTTCTGTAGTATTTTTGAGTTCATGAGAGGATCTACTTTTTTTTCTTATGTAATTGAGGTGCCCTGTGTTGGGTGCATAGATATTCATGACTGTTATGTCTTCCTCTTGGATAGATCCCTTAATCATGATGTAGGGACCTACCTTGTCTCTTAGAATCTTCTTTACTTTAAAGTCTATTTTATCTGATTCTAGGATTGCTACCCCAGCTTTCTTTTGATTTCCATTTGCATGGAATATCTTTTTCCAGCCTCTCACTTTCAGTGTATGGGTGTCTCTAGGTCTGAAGTGGGTCTCTTGTAAACAGCATATGTATGGGTCATGTTTCTGGATCCATTCAGCCAACCTGTGTCGTTGGTTGGAGCATTTAATCCATTTACATTCAAAGTAATTATTGATACAAATGTTCCTATTGTCATCTTCTTAGAAGTTTGGGGTTTGATTTGTAGGACTTCTACTCTTGTATTTCTTGGCTTTATCAGGCCGTTTAACACTTGTTGTAGGGCTGGTTTTGTGGTACAGAATTCTTTTAGTTTTTGTCTGTCTGAGAAGCTTTTGACCTCTCCATCGATTCTGAATGAGATTCTTGCTGGGTAGAGAATTCTTGGTTAGAGGTTATTCTCTTTTAGCCGTTTAAATATGTCCTGCCATTCTCTTCTGGCCTGCAGTGTTTCTGTTGAGAGATCCGCAGTTAGACGTATGGGGTTTCCATTATATGTTATTTGTTGTTTGCTCCTAGCTGCTTTTAGTAATCTGTCTTTATATTTAGTCTGCGTTAGTTTGATTAGAATGTGTCTTGGTATATTTCTTCTGGGGTTTCTCCTGTATGGAACTCTTTGTGCTTCTTGGACTTGGTTAACTATTTCCTTTCCCATGCTGGGGAACTTTTCAACTATAACCTCATAACCTTTCTTTCCTTCCTCTTCCTCTGGAACTCCTATAATTCTAATGTTGGTGCGTTTGATATTTTCCCATAGATCTCTGAGGCTATCCTCAATTCTTTTAATTCTTTCGGCTTTGTTCTGTTCCTCACCAGTTATTTCCACCAGTCTATCTTCCAGCTCGCTTATCCGTTCTTCAGTCTCCGATACTCTACTGTTGAGGCCTTCTGTAGTATTTTTGAGTTCAGCAACTGAGTTGGTAGTCTCTATTTGCTTATTTTCCATTTCCTGCATGCCTTTTCTCAATGCACTAATATCCTCTAATATTCTGTTTTCAGTGTTTTGCATCCTCATTGGTATAGTTTTTCTGAATTCTCTTTCCGATAATTTGTCTATCTCCTCCTCTGTCATTTGAAGCTGTGTTTCTCTAGCTTGGTCCTTCATTTGTGTGGTGTTTCTCTGTCGTTTCATTATTAGGTTAGTTTTTGTTTCTTTGTGGGTGTCTGTGTGTATGGAGTTCTTTTCCCCACCAGGCTTCTTGGTTGAATTCTCCCTTCCTTTGGGTTTCTGTCCTTCTAGAAGGGTTCAGTGGTTTGTGTCTTGGGTGGTGTTAGGTCTTGTTTGCAGGTGAATAATCTCTACTGTTGTATGTTCTTTGATAGTGTGGGGTCTTAGAATCAGGGCCTCTACTCCGAGGATCCTTGGTTTGATGATTGGTCAGGGGGTGTAGGCTCTATGTCTGGTATGCTATGGTGTTCTGTGATATTAGTTCAAATATTAGCATCTGAGAAGCAAGAGGTGCATCCCTGGTGTGTGACAGTCATAAAAGCATGCAGATGTTTTCTAACATAGTCATAAGATATACATACATACACAGCAATGACCACATCTAACCAGTCTTACAGTGACAAAGCATAGGAAATTTTTCTGGCAAACGACGCAATCAAAGATGGTACTTGCCCATTAAGCTCTGAATTAATTAAAATAGTGCCTGGAAAAATAGATCTTGGGTAAGTTCCTGGCTTGGACTATTTCATTGAAAGCAATTTTTAACTAAGACATGTGATGGGGGTGAGGAGGTGGAGAGTGTATGGGTAATGAGAAGGAATAGATTCTACTTGGAAGGATTGTATAGGGTTATGTAGCGAAGATTAGTGTGTTGTATTGTTTAGTGCAGCTGGACGAGAATAGTGGAGACAGAAAGGTAGGAAATATTTATCTAGGGGGTAGCGGTAGATAGGAGAAAGTTTTAGATTTAGAACATAGAGGGAGGAAGGAGTGGGAAAGAGGAAAGAAAATTAGAAGTTCAAGAATTTAATCTAAATAAAAAATTAAGAATTAAAAATCAAAAAAAAAGAAATTAAAAATTAGAAAAGGGAAGAGAAACTTAATAAGAGACAAAAGAGAAAAAAAGAAAGAAAAAACCCAAGCCTGACTGATCAAACGAATAAACAGAACCGTCTGCAACAGATAAGCAAAAAAGCTAAATACTGTCCCTGGTTTTTATCCTCTCATCTGTCTGGTGGAGGCCAGTCTGCTCTCGATGGTGTTGTCTTGATGATGTAGCCTTTCGCTTATGGCACTGGTCTGCAAGCTCAGGTGCTGGTCGGGATGGCAGGCTGATCCCAGTCCGTCGGGCGGGTGTCCGCGGCGCGCGCGCCATACGGGGTGAGCGGGGGCGCGGGCTGATCCCAGTCCATTGGGTGGGGGCTGCAGCACACGTGCAGTCCCGTGTTGGGCCACGGGCATCCTGGCTCTGCCGCGCACCAGCCGGTAGCCTCTGATACCTGCCCTTTTCCCCGCTTCCTCCACTACAGGTGTAGCTATGGGGGTGCAGCTATGGGGCTGAATGGGCTCCTCTGCCACTGGCCCGCGTGCGCACTGCCAGTTGCACCTCCAAGTCCCAGAGGCAGGCACAAGCTTCCCCGTCTGGCTCGAGCTTGGTCCCTGGTCAGCAATCTGTGGGCGACTTCCCCTTCAGCCAGTCCCCCACTAGGAGTGTTTGAACTCACCCGGTGCCAGGCAGAAAGCCATGATTTTCGCCCGGCCGAGCAGCGGGATTTTCACACTGGGCACTCCCTCCCGTCTCCCGGTCAGTCGCTAGGCAGCAAGCGAGTTCTGCTCGGCCCTGCTCCGGTATCCTATCTTTGCAGTGTCTTAATTTCTGCCGGCAATCCGGGCGGATTCTTGGAGTTTTCACGCTGAGTGCTGCCCTCTCTCCCCCGAGGCTCTGCTTAGGCCCCCTTTTAGGGCACTTGCTGGCGCACTCTCCATCGGTGCGTGCCGGCGTGGGGGTTAGAATAGAGACTTCTTAGAACACTAACTCCGGGAAATTTATGGCTATTCACTCTTATACTCTCACGGACCTACGGAATTCTGTCGTCTAGTGGCTGGTTTGTTGGTGGTGGTTCTTTTCTTGATTAGTTCTGGTGATTCTGTTGGGCAGCTGGTGAAATCTTCCCCTCATTCCTCCGCCATCTTGGCTTCCTCTCTGTAGTAATATTTTTTAATCCATCTCCCAGAGTAATGGAAATAAAAACAAAAATAAACAAACGGAACCTAATTCAAGAGCTGACTGATCAAACGAATAAACAGAACCGTCTGCAACAGATAAGCAAAAAAGCTAAATACTGTCCCTGGTTTTTATCCTCTCATCTGTCTGGTGGAGGCCAGTCTGCTCTCGATGGTGTTGTCTTGATAATGTAGCCTTTCCCTTATGGCACCAGTCTGCAAGCTCAGGTGCTGGCTGGGACGGCGGGCTGATCCCAGTCCTTCGGGCGGGGGACCGGGGCACGCGTGCCTTCCGGGGTGGGCGGGGGCGCGGGTTGATCCCAGTCCTTTGGGTGGGGGGCTGCAGCACGCGCGCAATCCAGTATTGGGCGGGGGCGTCCTGGCTCTGTCGCGCACCTGCCGGTAGCCTCTGATACCTGCCCTTTTCCCAGCTTCCTCCACTGCGGGTGTAGCTATGGGGGTGCAGCTATGGGGCTGAATGGGCTCCTCTGCCACTGGCCCGCGCACACTGCCAGTTGTGCCTCCAATCCCAAAGGCAGGCACAAGCTTCCCCATTGGGCTCGAGCCCGGTCCCTGGTCAGCAATCTGTGGGTGACTTCCCGTTCAGCCAGTCCCCCACTAGGAGTGTTTGAACTCACCCGGTGCCAGGCGTTGGAAAGTCGTGATTTTCGCCTGGCCAAGCAGCGCAATTTTCACACTGGGCACTCCCTCCCGTCTCCCGGTTGGTCGCTAGGCAGCAAGCGCGTTCTGCTCGGCCCGGTATCCTATCTTCGCAGTGTCTTAATTTCTGTTAGCAATCCTGGCGAATTCTTGGAGTTTTCACGCTGAGCGCTGCCCTCTCTCCCCCGAGGCTCTGCTTAGGCCGGCTTTTAGGGCACTTGCTGACGCGCTCTCCGTTGGTGCAGTCCGGCGTGGGGGTTAGAATAGAGACTTCTTAGAACACTAACTCCGGGAAATTTATGGCTATTCACTCTTATACTCTCACGGACCTACGGAATTCTGTCGTCTAGTGGCTGGTTTGTTGGTGGTGGTTCTTTTCTTGATTAGTTCTGGTGATTCTGTTGGGCAGCTGGTGAAATCTTCCCCTCATTCCTCCGCCATCTTGGCTTCCTCTCTGTAGTAATATTTTTTAATCCATCTCCCAGAGTAATGGAAATAAAAACAAAAATAAACAAACGGAACCTAATTCAAGAGCTTTTGGGAGAATATGTTAGCAAATGCTGTGACTGACAAGGGACTAGTTTCCAAAATTTACAAATAGCTCATAGAGCTCAATATCAAAAAACAGATAACCAAAGAAAAAGTGAGCAGAAGATCTAAATAGATACTTCCCCAAAGAAGACAGATTTCCAAGAAGCAAATGAAAAAATTTTCAACATTGCTTATTATTAGAGATGTGGAAATCAAAACTACAGTGAAATATCTCACACTGTTGCAGAAACCAGACCATCAAGAAATGTTGGAGAACTCAGGTTTATTATGCTGCCGTTCCATAAGAGCTAATGCTCAAAAATTATACACCCTGGGATCAGGATGAGCTCCTCTTTTATAGGACTAACATATGCAGGTACAGTTAATGATCTTTGATTTGGTATATTAAAATAGCAGCTACAGAATGCAAGACTTGCTAGGGGTTACAGGACAAGATGTGGGTAGTTACAGAGCAGAGCTCCTAGAGGCTACAGGTAAGATTCATGACCTATAGAATCATGAGCAGGGCCTTTGGACCTTATCAGAACAATGGTTTCAGTACCACAGGCATACCTCATGGGGGCAAAAGGAACTATATAGTTAATCGTTGTTGAGCATGAGCCTCAGTTTCCTTCTTCAACACCAATATAGACAGCCATCTTCAAAATATCCACAAACAATAAATGTGGGAGAATGTGGAGAGAAGGGAACCCTCCTATACTACTGGTGAGAATATAAATTGATACAGCCACTATGGAAAACAATATAGAGATTCTTTAAAAAAAACTAAAAATAAAACTAGCATATGATCCAGCAATCCTACTCCTAGGCATGTATTCAGAGGAAAAGATGGTTCAAAAGGATTCATGCACCCCAGTGTTTATTACAGCACTTTTTACAATAGCCATGAGCTTGAAGCAACCTAAATGTCTTTTTTTTTTTTTTAAGATTTATTTATTTATTTATTTTGAGGGGGTGGGGTGGGGAGGGAAGGGGTGAGTAGGCCACTTCTATTGGTCTTTCATTTGTCTATTTTCATCCATCTTTGTTTTTTGGCCCGTGTCGGCCTCCCATTGTGGTGGCCTCTGTTGTTGCAGAGCACAGGCTCTGGGCGCATGTGCCCCAGAGCTCTGGCTAGGTAATTGGACACATCGGTCCAGCCGCTCTGCAGCACGTGGGATCTTCCCAGGCCAGGGATCAAACCGGCACCCCTTGCACTGCAAAGCGGTGTCCTTACCCACTGGACCACCAGGGAAGCCCTCCAACCTAAATGTCTATTGACAGAGGAGTGGATAAAGAGGTTGTGTCATGAATATACAACGGAATATTTCTGAGCCATTAAAAAGAATGAAGTAATGACATTTGCAGCTATATAGATGGACCTAGATATTGTCATAGTGGGCATATTAAGTCAGACAATTTATACCACTTATAAGTGGAATCTAAAAGGAATGATACAAATGAACTTACAAAACAGAAACAGAGTCACAGACTTAGAGATCTACCTTCTAGTTACTTGGCAGGAAGGATTGGGGAAAGGAATAGTTAGGGAGTTTGGGACTGACATGTACACACTACTATATTTAAGATGGAGAACCAACAGGGACCTACTATATAGCACAGGGAATTCTTCTCAATATTATGTAAACACTTAAATGGGAAAAGATTTCAGAAAGAATAGATACATGCAGATGTATAACCAAATCACTTTGCTGTGTATGCTTGAAAGTAATACAACATTGCTAATCAACTATACTCCAATATAAAATAAAATTTTAAAAAAGATTGAACCTACAAATAAAAATAGAATCTTTGTCAGATAATTCTAACAACATCATCAACAAAAAACACATAAGTTTCACAAGAGAAAAAATAATTGTTCAAGAATATTTTAAGTGTCCACTAATACCTTCTCCAGTGGATATTGCTCCACAACCAGCTCTCGCTATGAAACACAAGTACTGAAGACTCTAGAGACATCTGCCTGTCTACCTACACACACTGATATCTGAACATGCACTTTTGCACCGATATCTCTTGATACAGTTATTATGTTTAGGCATTCTTTCCTGTAATTACCTATGCTTATGCACTAATTTAAAAAGCCATGGCTTTAAATAAAGCCATGTCTTAATCTAAAACATTTTTAATATAACAAAAAAGAGTTAGTGTAGCAAAGTCAGTGATAAACCTGTCAACCCAAAACTTGAGATATATTTGCAATAATCTGCCTTTGAACAACTACCTGTTTAGTGCATTAATTAGTCTCCCTATTTCTCATAGACAATAAATTTGAGTCACAATAATTTTGTTTAAATGAACATGAAAGAATTTTCAGTAATTAAAACTCTTTTTCAGCTAAAGAAGGTAATGTTTGAGAAGATGGTTGATAGAATTTCAGTTTTCATGAGAGACATTAAAGAAGAGTTAAACAGATGGAGAAATATTCCATGTTCCTGGGTCGGAAGAATTTGGCATTAAAAGAATGAAGTAATGACATTTGCAGCTATATAGATGGACCTAGATATTGTCATAGTGGGCATATTAAGTCAGACAATTTATACCACTTATAAGTGGAATCTAAAAGGAATGATACAAATGAACTTACAAAACAGAAACAGAGTCACAGACTTAGAGATCTACCTTCTAGTTACTTGGCAGGAAGGATTGGGGAAAGGAATAGTTAGGGAGTTTGGGACTGACATGTACACACTACTATATTTAAGATGGAGAACCAACAGGGACCTACTATATAGCACAGGGAATTCTTCTCAATATTATGTAAACACTTAAATGGGAAAAGATTTCAGAAAGAATAGATACATGCAGATGTATAACCAAATCACTTTGCTGTGTATGCTTGAAAGTAATACAACATTGCTAATCAACTATACTCCAATATAAAATAAAATTTTAAAAAAGATTGAACCTACAAATAAAAATAGAATCTTTGTCAGATAATTCTAACAACATCATCAACAAAAAACACATAAGTTTCACAAGAGAAAAAATAATTGTTCAAGAATATTTTAAGTGTCCACTAATACCTTCTCCAGTGGATATTGCTCCACAACCAGCTCTCGCTATGAAACACAAGTACTGAAGACTCTAGAGACATCTGCCTGTCTACCTACACACACTGATATCTGAACATGCACTTTTGCACCGATATCTCTTGATACAGTTATTATGTTTAGGCATTCTTTCCTGTAATTACCTATGCTTATGCACTAATTTAAAAAGCCATGGCTTTAAATAAAGCCATGTCTTAATCTAAAACATTTTTAATATAACAAAAAAGAGTTAGTGTAGCAAAGTCAGTGATAAACCTGTCAACCCAAAACTTGAGATATATTTGCAATAATCTGCCTTTGAACAACTACCTGTTTAGTGCATTAATTAGTCTCCCTATTTCTCATAGACAATAAATTTGAGTCACAATAATTTTGTTTAAATGAACATGAAAGAATTTTCAGTAATTAAAACTCTTTTTCAGCTAAAGAAGGTAATGTTTGAGAAGATGGTTGATAGAATTTCAGTTTTCATGAGAGACATTAAAGAAGAGTTAAACAGATGGAGAAATATTCCATGTTCCTGGGTCGGAAGAATCAATATTGTGAAAATGACCATACTACCAAATGTCATTTTTAGATTCAATGCAATACCTATCAAACTTCCAATAACATTCTTCACAGAACTAGATCAACGAATAACACAGTTCATATGGAAACACAAAAGACCTCGAATAGCCAAAGCAATCCTCAGGAAGAAGAATGGAGCTGGGGGGATCAGCCTCCCCAACTTCAGACTCTACTACAAAGCAACAGTCCTCAAGACAGTATGGTACTGGCACAAAAACAGAACTATAGACCAATGGAACAAGATCGAGAACCCAGAGATAAACCCACGCACCTATGGGTACCTTATTTTTGACAAAGGAGACGAACATATAAAATGGGACAAAGACAGCCTCTTCAACAAATGGTGCTGGGAAAATGGGACAGCTACATGCAAGAAAATGAAGTTGGAACATACCCTGACACTATACACAAAGATCAACTCAAAATGGATTAAAGACTTAAATGTAAGGCCAGAAACCATCAAACTCTTAGAGGAGAATATAGGCAAAACCCTCAAGGACATCAATCAAAGCAAGATCTTCTCTGACCCACCTACTAGAATAGTGGAACTAAAAAGACAAATGAACATGTGGGACCTAATGAAACTTCAAAGCTTTTGTACAGCTAAAGAAATTACAAAAAAGCTGAACAGACAACCCACAGAGTGGGAGAAAATCATAGCAAATGAAACAACAGACAAAGAATTCCAAATCTCGCAAACAACAGTTATTATGTTTAGGCATTCTTTCCTGTAATTACCTATGCTTATGCACTAATTTAAAAAGCCATGGCTTTAAATAAAGCCATGTCTTAATCTAAAACATTTTTAATATAACAAAAAAGAGTTAGTGTAGCAAAGTCAGTGATAAACCTGTCAACCCAAAACTTGAGATATATTTGCAATAATCTGCCTTTGAACAACTACCTGTTTAGTGCATTAATTAGTCTCCCTATTTCTCATAGACAATAAATTTGAGTCACAATAATTTTGTTTAAATGAACATGAAAGAATTTTCAGTAATTAAAACTCTTTTTCAGCTAAAGAAGGTAATGTTTGAGAAGATGGTTGATAGAATTTCAGTTTTCATGAGAGACATTAAAGAAGAGTTAAACAGATGGAGAAATATTCCATGTTCCTGGGTCGGAAGAATCAATATTGTGAAAATGACCATACTACCAAATGTCATTTTTAGATTCAATGCAATACCTATCAAACTTCCAATAACATTCTTCACAGAACTAGATCAACGAATAACACAGTTCATATGGAAACACAAAAGACCTCGAATAGCCAAAGCAATCCTCAGGAAGAAGAATGGAGCTGGGGGGATCAGCCTCCCCAACTTCAGACTCTACTACAAAGCAACAGTCCTCAAGACAGTATGGTACTGGCACAAAAACAGAACTATAGACCAATGGAACAAGATCGAGAACCCAGAGATAAACCCACGCACCTATGGGTACCTTATTTTTGACAAAGGAGACGAACATATAAAATGGGACAAAGACAGCCTCTTCAACAAATGGTGCTGGGAAAATGGGACAGCTACATGCAAGAAAATGAAGTTGGAACATACCCTGACACTATACACAAAGATCAACTCAAAATGGATTAAAGACTTAAATGTAAGGCCAGAAACCATCAAACTCTTAGAGGAGAATATAGGCAAAACCCTCAAGGACATCAATCAAAGCAAGATCTTCTCTGACCCACCTACTAGAATAGTGGAACTAAAAAGACAAATGAACATGTGGGACCTAATGAAACTTCAAAGCTTTTGTACAGCTAAAGAAATTACAAAAAAGCTGAACAGACAACCCACAGAGTGGGAGAAAATCATAGCAAATGAAACAACAGACAAAGAATTAATCTCCAAAATCTACAAGCAACTCAGACAACTCAGCACTGGAAAAACGAACAACCCAATCAAAAAATGGGAAAAGGACCTAAACAGACACCTCTCCAACGATGGCATACAGATGGCCCAAAAACACATGAAACGATGCTGAACTTCACTAATAATTAGAGAAATGCAAATCAAAACTACAATGAGATATCACCTCACACCCGTCAGAATGGCCGTCATCCACAAATCGACAGACAATAAATGCTGGAGAGGCTGCGGAGAAAAGGGAACACTCCTGCATTGCTGGTGGGAGTGTAAATTGATACAGCCTCTATGGAAGACAGTCTGGAGATTTCTTAAAAAACTAAAAATAGAAGCACCATATGACCCAGCAATCCCACTCTTAGGCTTATTCCCTGACGAAATCAAAACTGAAAGAAGCACCTGTACCCCAATGTTCATTGCAGCTCTCTATACAATAGCTAGAACATGGAAGGAACCTAGATGCCCATCGACGGACGAATGGATCCAAAAGCTCTGATACATATATACAATGGAATACTACACAGCTGTAAAGAGAAATGCAGAAGAATCAACCCTAATGAGGTGACTGGATCTAGAACGTATCCTAAAAAGTGAAGTCAGTCAGAAAGAGAAGGACAAATACAGTATATTAACACATATATATGGAATCTAGTAGGATGGTGATGATGGCACACGCAGTGAAGCGACAGAAAGACAGACATGGACAGTGGACATATGGACATTGTGGGGAAGGAACAGTGGGTGAGAGACATAAAGGAAGTAGCATAAAGGCCTGTACTATCATGTGTGAAGAAAATAGCTCTAGTCATTGCTCTGTGAGAAAAGGAGATCCTTCAGGGGTGCTGTGTGATGGTCGGGAGGGGAGGGAAGGGGGGGATATACATATGACTAATCTGAGAACATACATATCTGTAAACAACAAAACTCTGTAAAAGTTAAAAGCAAAATAAAGGTTTTAAAAAATAAAATAAAATAAAAAAATTTTTAAAAAAAGAAGGTAATGTTTGGGTTTTTTTTTTAGATTATGTCATTGAAAATAATCTAAAGTATTAATTGTCCTTATTGAACCATCATTTAGGAAAGCAACACCAATTGTTTGAGGTGCCTCATGGCTTCCCTGGTGGCTCAGACAGAAGAGAGTCTGTTTTCAATGCAGGAGACATAGCAAATGAAACAACAGACAAAGAATTAATCTCCAAAATCTACAAGCAACTCAGACAACCCAATCAAAAAATGGGAAAAGGACCTAAACAGACACCTCTCCAACGATGGCATACAGATGGCCCAAAAACACATGAAACGATGCTGAACTTCACTAATAATTAGAGAAATGCAAATCAAAACTACAATGAGATATCACCTCACACCCGTCAGAATGGCCGTCATCCACAAATCGACAGACAATAAATGCTGGAGAGGCTGCGGAGAAAAGGGAACACTCCTGCATTGCTGGTGGGAGTGTAAATTGATACAGCCTCTATGGAAGACAGTCTGGAGATTTCTTAAAAAACTAAAAATAGAAGCACCATATGACCCAGCAATCCCACTCTTAGGCTTATTCCCTGACGAAATCAAAACTGAAAGAAGCACCTGTACCCCAATGTTCATTGCAGCTCTCTATACAATAGCTAGAACATGGAAGGAACCTAGATGCCCATCGACGGACGAATGGATCCAAAAGCTCTGATACATATATACAATGGAATACTACACAGCTGTAAAGAGAAATGCAGAAGAATCAACCCTAATGAGGTGACTGGATCTAGAACGTATCCTAAAAAGTGAAGTCAGTCAGAAAGAGAAGGACAAATACAGTATATTAACACATATATATGGAATCTAGTAGGATGGTGATGATGGCACACGCAGTGAAGCGACAGAAAGACAGACATGGACAGTGGACATATGGACATTGTGGGGAAGGAACAGTGGGTGAGAGACATAAAGGAAGTAGCATAAAGGCCTGTACTATCATGTGTGAAGAAAATAGCTCTAGTCATTGCTCTGTGAGAAAAGGAGATCCTTCAGGGGTGCTGTGTGATGGTCGGGAGGGGAGGGAAGGGGGGGATATACATATGACTAATCTGAGAACATACATATCTGTAAACAACAAAACTCTGTAAAAGTTAAAAGTAAAATAAAGGTTTTAAAAAAATAAAAAATAAAAAAATTTTTAAAAAAAGAAGGTAATGTTTGGGTTTTTTTTTTAGATTATGTCATTGAAAATAATCTAAAGTATTAATTGTCCTTATTGAACCATCATTTAGGAAAGCAACACCAATTGTTTGAGGTGCCTCATGGCTTCCCTGGTGGCTCAGACAGAAGAGAGTCTGTTTTCAATGCAGGAGACTTAGGTTCAATCCCTGGGTAGGGAAGATCATCTCAAGATGGAAATGGCAACCCATTCCAATATTCGTGCATGAAGAATTCATTCCATGGACAGAAAAGCCTGCAGGCTACAATCCATGGAGCCATGAAGAGTTGGACACGACTGAGCAACTAATACACACACACACACACACACACACACACACACAGACAGACATTCTTGAAAACCTTTATATATCCTTTCTTCCACTGCAGGTGTAACTATAACCTGAGTCTCTAAATTGCTCTCTGTTGAAAGGATTCTCAGAGCAGACATAGTTGAATATATTTGCATTGTGCACACACATGATATTTGTAACACATGTATATATGTGTAGAGTCTGTTGCCTAATCCCTTTTCTTGTTCCTGCCTTAGATTGTGCAGTTGTTTTCTTAAACTTATTTGCTCCAGATATTTATTATTCTCTCTCCGTCACCTCCCTCACATCCTGATAAAATGTCACCTACTCCAACTTTTCTTTCTTGACAGTCTTATCTAAATAGAAACCAGGACCTAAAACAAGTCTAACCTACTTTTTCAGTATAATTTCTCAGATGAAGACAACTGAGTGTCTCTTGCAGGATAAACAACCCCTGGTTTTGTGTATTCTCATCATTCCTGTAACTGTCCTCTAAATGCTTTCCATTTCATCATTGTACTTTTGATTTGCTTATCTAACACTCAAAAAGATACATTACCCCTTCATTGTAGAGGTCATGCTTCTGTGAAAGTACTAGCAAGTTTGGCTATCATCTTTTTCTGCTGACACACTCTAAACCTACTGGCCATGTAGTCGGAGGAGGGAAGGGGGGGATATACATATGACTAATCTGAGAACATACATATCTGTAAACAACAAAACTCTGTAAAAGTTAAAAGTAAAATAAAGGTTTTAAAAAAATAAAAAATAAAAAAATTTTTAAAAAAAGAAGGTAATGTTTGGGTTTTTTTTTTAGATTATGTCATTGAAAATAATCTAAAGTATTAATTGTCCTTATTGAACCATCATTTAGGAAAGCAACACCAATTGTTTGAGGTGCCTCATGGCTTCCCTGGTGGCTCAGACAGAAGAGAGTCTGTTTTCAATGCAGGAGACTTAGGTTCAATCCCTGGGTAGGGAAGATCATCTCAAGATGGAAATGGCAACCCATTCCAATATTCGTGCATGAAGAATTCATTCCATGGACAGAAAAGCCTGCAGGCTACAATCCATGGAGCCATGAAGAGTTGGACACGACTGAGCAACTAATACACACACACACACACACACACACACACACAGACAGACATTCTTGAAAACCTTTATATATCCTTTCTTCCACTGCAGGTGTAACTATAACCTGAGTCTCTAAATTGCTCTCTGTTGAAAGGATTCTCAGAGCAGACATAGTTGAATATATTTGCATTGTGCACACACATGATATTTGTAACACATGTATATATGTGTAGAGTCTGTTGCCTAATCCCTTTTCTTGTTCCTGCCTTAGATTGTGCAGTTGTTTTCTTAAACTTATTTGCTCCAGATATTTATTATTCTCTCTCCGTCACCTCCCTCACATCCTGATAAAATGTCACCTACTCCAACTTTTCTTTCTTGACAGTCTTATCTAAATAGAAACCAGGACCTAAAACAAGTCTAACCTACTTTTTCAGTATAATTTCTCAGATGAAGACAACTGAGTGTCTCTTGCAGGATAAACAACCCCTGGTTTTGTGTATTCTCATCATTCCTGTAACTGTCCTCTAAATGCTTTCCATTTCATCATTGTACTTTTGATTTGCTTATCTAACACTCAAAAAGATACATTACCCCTTCATTGTAGAGGTCATGCTTCTGTGAAAGTAGTTACTAGCAAGTTTGGCTATCATCTTTTTCTGCTGACACACTCTAAACCTACTGGAAATTTAAATATCTAAATTACGTATGAGGCATTGTGTCCTCCTAGAATTTGTAGTTATTTCTGGAACTCTGGTTTCAGACTCTGCATGGATACATATTGAGTGTGCTATGTTTGGCTCACTTGACATTCCAAAATGTCTCTTCAGTGTAATGATTAATTGAGTTGGATTATTTTTAAGAAACAGAAGACTTACGCCTTTCTTTTGACCTCCCTTTAAGATTCTGAAAGAATTAAGATGAAGTGCCTTTTCCAAGAGGAGGGCTATCACCAGCACTAACTACAAAGAATATGGGCTAGTTGTGGTGGAGGATAAACCAGAGTCCCCCCTACCCCATGTGTCTACCTGACCCAGCAAATATTCCTTTCCTAACCATCCTTTTTTTGTTGTTGTTTATTTCCATATGAATTGCTTTCCTCTGAAGTCCCCAAACTATTTCCTCAGCATTTTCCTTTGTCTTTAGCTGAGGATGGTATTTCATGTGATGGCTCTGGCTATTTTGGTAAGTTACTCAGCTTTCTTAGATATCTCCCTTGTGCATAGGTATATATGTTATTAAGCTTTTGTTTTCTCTTGTTACTCTGTTTCATGTCAATTTAATTCTTAGACTAGCCAGAAGATACTAGAAGGGTGAAGTTTTCTCCCTCTCAACAACACTAATTCTGCCTTCATGAACTGATCATATGCCACAAGCCCCATCCTCAAATACTATCACATTGGAAATTAAGATTTTAACATATGAATTCTGTGGGGACATAAGCATTCAGTATGGCATAATGTTTGGCCCCAAAGTTTTAAAACAGCAACAAAATTGGTCAACATATTGGCAAACTCACTACCTAGGCAAGATCAACCACTGACTTATATCCAACAATTTTAAGAGCATCAGAAACAACTGGCATACAAATACATGAGTATACACACACACCCTCTATAATTTTGTCCCTTGAGATTCACCAGTCAGCACTCACATACACTCTCCATGTCTGCTGGTTTAACTTATTCTATTGAGGCCCTAAGAATCTCTTGCTCTAAGTCCTCATTGCAAACCTGCCATCTTTTCTGCTGAAACACACTTTTTTAAACCAAACTGGAAATTTAAATATCTAAATTACGTATGAGGCATTGTGTCCTCCTAGAATTTGTAGTTATTTCTGGAACTCTGGTTTCAGACTCTGCATGGATACATATTGAGTGTGCTATGTTTGGCTCACTTGACATTCCAAAATGTCTCTTCAGTGTAATGATTAATTGAGTTGGATTATTTTTAAGAAACAGAAGACTTACGCCTTTCTTTTGACCTCCCTTTAAGATTCTGAAAGAATTAAGATGAAGTGCCTTTTCCAAGAGGAGGGCTATCACCAGCACTAACTACAAAGAATATGGGCTAGTTGTGGTGGAGGATAAACCAGAGTCCCCCCTACCCCATGTGTCTACCTGACCCAGCAAATATTCCTTTCCTAACCATCCTTTTTTTGTTGTTGTTTATTTCCATATGAATTGCTTTCCTCTGAAGTCCCCAAACTATTTCCTCAGCATTTTCCTTTGTCTTTAGCTGAGGATGGTATTTCATGTGATGGCTCTGGCTATTTTGGTAAGTTACTCAGCTTTCTTAGATATCTCCCTTGTGCATAGGTATATATGTTATTAAGCTTTTGTTTTCTCTTGTTACTCTGTTTCATGTCAATTTAATTCTTAGACTAGCCAGAAGATACTAGAAGGGTGAAGTTTTCTCCCTCTCAACAACACTAATTCTGCCTTCATGAACTGATCATATGCCACAAGCCCCATCCTCAAATACTATCACATTGGAAATTAAGATTTTAACATATGAATTCTGTGGGGACATAAGCATTCAGTATGGCATAATGTTTGGCCCCAAAGTTTTAAAACAGCAACAAAATTGGTCAACATATTGGCAAACTCACTACCTAGGCAAGATCAACCACTGACTTATATCCAACAATTTTAAGAGCATCAGAAACAACTGGCATACAAATACATGAGTATACACACACACCCTCTATAATTTTGTCCCTTGAGATTCACCAGTCAGCACTCACATACACTCTCCATGTCTGCTGGTTTAACTTATTCTGTTGAGGCCCTAAGAATCTCTTGCTCTAAGTCCTCATTGCAAACCTGCATCTGAGTGTCACAAGGGCTTGCAGATGGTGGTGCTGTCATTGTTGAAGAATGCTATTCTGCATTGCAGAGAGGACTTGAGTGACGGAAGTGCTTAGATTGGAGAAAAGACAATTTAATTAACCTGTCAAATCATTCCTCTCAGATAGTGAGCATGTAATAGATTCTTGCATAATGAAATACAATGTCAAGCATCTGCCTTCTTGTTTTTCTTGGGGCCTGCGGGTGTGATACCAAGGTACTCACAACTTTGTACAATAGTCACAACAAGAGCATGCAGGGGCTGATAAAGTTTTTCAATAATAAATGTTCTGTTCTGTTATTAAACATGTGTATTATAATTTAGACATCATGTGAATAAAATAGGTGTTAGAGTTCTCTAAAGAAACAGAATCAGTAAAGTACATATGCAGAAAAAGAAAAGGAGAATGATAGAGAGAAAAGGAATTCATTGGAAGGAATTGGCTCATGTGATTTCAGAGGCTGACAAGTCCCGAGATCTAGAGGGTGAGTGGTAAGCTTAAGATTCAGTTTGACAATGTTTCAGTTGGAATCCAAAGATAGAATAAAAATAATGTCCCAGATTTTGAAAGAGTAAGAAACAGAAGGAAGGAACTGAGGAATCCTCACTTACTTGGAAGCTGTCCAGATTTGTCTTTTATTCTGGCCTTCAACTAATTGGATGAGTTCTACACACAAGAAAGAGGAAGTCTGCTTTACACAATTAGCAGACATGCGGTCCTGTCCAGTGTTCACTGAGACATCTGGTCCATGTCAAAAGGTCTTTGAAATTGTTTCCATCAGAAACGTTCATGAACATATTTGGTCCATGCCAAATGGTCCTATCAAAAACATTTACACTTAGAAAACATCCCCATTTTCACATAGCCCACAAAGTTTATAAACACTTTTGGTCTACAGGATTAATGCACAAAAAAATACAATCACACCTTATTGGTCCAATAATTGTGCTGTTGCTATATCGTCAAAAATAACCCTTTTTGCCTCTGTGACCTAGCTGGTAACAGCACATGGTTTAGGTAGATGGATGAGGGTTTGATCTTGCACAGGAGTGAGATTTGTATTAACTATGAGTACTAAAAGGAATCATAGAGGACAAAGGACAACTAACGAGAATAGGATCTCATGATACTTAGTGTGTTGATATGGCTATTTGACTGGATTTGGCTGAGTTCATCAATAAAGTCAGAGCTTGAGAGTCAGAGCTTAGTTAAGTAACTAGGTAAGATATATGGCAAATACGTAGAGCCTGTTGCTTACTGTACAAGAGTAAGATGGATGTGTCTCTCCCACCACATAGTAGTCAGGTGTAACAGCTGCCCTGAAGGGGATACTGGGCATCTGATTAACTCCCTCTACATCTATCCCACTGCCCAGGATTAAAAGGCAATATTCCCTTTGAATAGATATCCTATAGAAGTGTGACTGCAGATCACAAGAAGTATCTGCAGTAATTTGGTGAGACTTTAGTGGATGCCATGCCCACATATAACTGCCAGCTGGATAGTGCCTAACTACTGGTAGATCCAGCCTAGGAAAATTGAGCATTCAATCCATGAGACAGTAGTAAGTTTTCCCCTATCAGTAAACCAACAATCATTGGTCAAATGGCTATTAAAACAACATCAATAAAAAACTCTTCCCCTGTTGCTCAGCATATATTTTTATCTCAAAATTCTCGCCAAATATGGCAGAAATAATACATCACAAAAACAAAAGTCAGTGCTACAATGCAATGGTTTTTGTTACCATTTTAACTCATTTAAAAGAGACAAAAGTAAAAGGTGCTAGTGCTATGGTTATTGATCAAAATAGTGAAGTAGGAAGACAGAGAACTCTCCTCCCCTCACAATTCCATCAAAAAATACATCTACAAATGAATCAATTCCTACTGAAAACTATACACTGTCATAAATACTCCTACACAACCAAGGATGTATGATAAGTCAACACAATCAGGTAGGAAGATAAGAGAAGTGATCAAGCTGGGACCTGCGCCCCTGGGATTGGACTCAGAGGGAAAGGAAGATTACACAGAGGGAGATCCACCCTAGAGGGTGAATAAATTGAGCCACATAATGGGCATCCAGCCCTGGGTGCAAACACAGGGAAGATGAGTTCCCTCGGCTGGCTGGAGGAGTACTGGGCTATGGGAGGCCTAGTCTGTTCTTGGGAGGCATGTGTACCTTCTCGCTTCCTGATGAAGCATGGTGGAGAGGATGGAGTCAAACTGTTCGCAGTTGACTGACTTCCCATGAGCACCCTGCATGAGACTCAACCTGAGCCGGCTATTTGACTGGATTTGGCTGAGTTCATCAATAAAGTCAGAGCTTGAGAGTCAGAGCTTAGTTAAGTAACTAGGTAAGATATATGGCAAATACGTAGAGCCTGTTGCTTACTGTACAAGAGTAAGATGGATGTGTCTCTCCACCACATAGTAGTCAGGTGTAACAGCTGCCCTGAAGGGATACTGGGCATCTGATTAACTCCCTCTACATCTATCCCACTGCCCAGGATTAAAAGGCAATATTCCCTTTGAATAGATATCCTATAGAAGTGTGACTGCAGATCACAAGAAGTATCTGCAGTAATTTGGTGAGACTTTAGTGGATGCCATGCCCACATATAACTGCCAGCTGGATAGTGCCTAACTACTGGTAGATCCAGCCTAGGAAAATTGAGCATTCAATCCATGAGACAGTAGTAAGTTTTCCCCTATCAGTAAACCAACAATCATTGGTCAAATGGCTATTAAAACAACATCAATAAAAAACTCTTCCCCTGTTGCTCAGCATATATTTTTATCTCAAAATTCTCGCCAAATATGGCAGAAATAATACATCACAAAAACAAAAGTCAGTGCTACAATGCAATGGTTTTTGTTACCATTTTAACTCATTTAAAAGAGACAAAAGTAAAAGGTGCTAGTGCTATGGTTATTGATCAAAATAGTGAAGTAGGAAGACAGAGAACTCTCCTCCCCTCACAATTCCATCAAAAAATACATCTACAAATGAATCAATTCCTACTGAAAACTATACACTGTCATAAATACTCCTACACAACCAAGGATGTATGATAAGTCAACACAATCAGGTAGGAAGATAAGAGAAGTGATCAAGCTGGGACCTGCGCCCCTGGGATTGGACTCAGAGGGAAAGGAAGATTACACAGAGGGAGATCCACCCTAGAGGGTGAATAAATTGAGCCACATAATGGGCATCCAGCCCTGGGTGCAAACACAGGGAAGATGAGTTCCCTCGGCTGGCTGGAGGAGTACTGGGCTATGGGAGGCCTAGTCTGTTCTTGGGAGGCATGTGTACCTTCTCGCTTCCTGATGAAGCATGGTGGAGAGGATGGAGTCAAACTGTTCGCAGTTGACTGACTTCCCATGAGCACCCTGCATGAGACTCAACCTGAGCCACGTCAGTGTTCTAGTCCCACCTACTTCAGTGGATCAAGGGCTGTCACAACCAATAAAAGTGCTCAGCCATGAGACATAGATGTGGCTTAGACCCAAAGTCGCATCTGGTGCTTACACAGGGAGCATATGAGAAACAGTCCTGAATGCGGACCACAGCCAGACCACCACGGCTCCTACCCGGACCCACAAACAGAGACAAAGGGGACCCACTGCTTTGCGGCACACTACCACACCAAGGCAAGGCAGCAGAGTACGGGGGAGACTGACTGAGAGAGAGGAAGGGAACTCATACCTGAAGTGACCTAAGAGCAGGGCAGGCACAGGCGTTACCGGAGTCTGCACAGGCGGAGCATCCGAAGCAGCCTCAACTTTTGCCTACAGCCATACCACTGCCGTCTGTGCGCCTTCTCCCCAGCGCTGCTCCCTTCTGGGGCAAGAATCACAGGACTGAGAGGGGGGAGTGCACACGTGTAAAGGAATGGAACCAATCTGGACCTGAACCCTGTGGCTTCTGTCCAACAACAGGGGACACACCCTTAACCCTGATAGGGTGGTGACTGGCCAGTGAGCAGAGGGGAAGCCCTACTCACAGCTGGCTCTAGCCCCAGGCCCTCACCCTGTGTAGCCCCACCTTCTAGAAAGGTGGTAGGCGTCACCACATTCTAAAAGGAGACATGACTCATGTTCACATCACAGCCAGCTCACATCTAAAGGCACAGTGTGCAGGAGACCATTGCATAGGGACACTCCCACATAAAGGGCACCCTTCCATTTTTAGGTAACTATTGCATTTCAAAATGCCAGAAATTTTTTAAAAAAAATCAGGTAGGAAGATAAGAGAAGTGATCAAGCTGGGACCTGCGCCCCTGGGATTGGACTCAGAGGGAAAGGAAGATTACACAGAGGGAGATCCACCCTAGAGGGTGAATAAATTGAGCCACATAATGGGCATCCAGCCCTGGGTGCAAACACAGGGAAGATGAGTTCCCTCGGCTGGCTGGAGGAGTACTGGGCTATGGGAGGCCTAGTCTGTTCTTGGGAGGCATGTGTACCTTCTCGCTTCCTGATGAAGCATGGTGGAGAGGATGGAGTCAAACTGTTCGCAGTTGACTGACTTCCCATGAGCACCCTGCATGAGACTCAACCTGAGCCACGTCAGTGTTCTAGTCCCACCTACTTCAGTGGATCAAGGGCTGTCACAACCAATAAAAGTGCTCAGCCATGAGACATAGATGTGGCTTAGACCCAAAGTCGCATCTGGTGCTTACACAGGGAGCATATGAGAAACAGTCCTGAATGCGGACCACAGCCAGACCACCACGGCTCCTACCCGGACCCACAAACAGAGACAAAGGGGACCCACTGCTTTGCGGCACACTACCACACCAAGGCAAGGCAGCAGAGTACGGGGGAGACTGACTGAGAGAGAGGAAGGGAACTCATACCTGAAGTGACCTAAGAGCAGGGCAGGCACAGGCGTTACCGGAGTCTGCACAGGCGGAGCATCCGAAGCAGCCTCAACTTTTGCCTACAGCCATACCACTGCCGTCTGTGCGCCTTCTCCCCAGCGCTGCTCCCTTCTGGGGCAAGAATCACAGGACTGAGAGGGGGGAGTGCACACGTGTAAAGGAATGGAACCAATCTGGACCTGAACCCTGTGGCTTCTGTCCAACAACAGGGGACACACCCTTAACCCTGATAGGGTGGTGACTGGCCAGTGAGCAGAGGGGAAGCCCTACTCACAGCTGGCTCTAGCCCCAGGCCCTCACCCTGTGTAGCCCCACCTTCTAGAAAGGTGGTAGGCGTCACCACATTCTAAAAGGAGACATGACTCATGTTCACATCACAGCCAGCTCACATCTAAAGGCACAGTGTGCAGGAGACCATTGCATAGGGACACTCCCACATAAAGGGCACCCCTTCCATTGTGTCCCTACTAGGTAACTATTGCATTTAAGCAAAATGAGAACACAGAGAAATTTGTCTTAATTGAAAGAGCAGGATAAAAGCCCTGGAAAACAATAATGAAACAGAAATAATTTACCAGACAAAGAATTCAAACTATTAATATAACTGAACTAGAGAAGAGAATACATGAATACTGAGAAAAGTTAAAAAAATATAAAAGAGAAATAGTTGGAACAAATGTCTATAAGAACTGAAGTGAAAAACATAACAGAAGACTAGGTGACATAGCACAATACATAACTGATCTGAAGGACAGAGTGAAACAAATCAATCAAAACAACAAAAAGAAAAATAAATGTTTAAAACTAAAAACAGAGATTTTGGTATCTTCCCTCTATGCCTACTTTCTGTAATGCTGTATCAGAAATTAATGTTGAATTTTGTCAAAAGGTTTTTCTGAATCATGTCTACTGAATTGTAAACAGTTTTATTTTTATTAAAATATTTAATAAGACAATTAACATTTCTAAAATTAACTAAAACATTTGGATCATTTTTAAATCTTTTAATCTTATTTCACTTTTCAATTATTTCATTTTATTCATTTTAAGTTTAATACATGATTTTAAATACTTTAGTGAAAATATTCTTTAAAATATAAATACAATACTGTCAATTTTATTGACATAGATTTAATCTAATTTTTAACAAAATTATTACCAACTTTGAAAATATTAAATATAATTACATTTTTAACTCTTTAAATACTTTAGAATGAGGCACTTAAAATTTGGAAAAAAAATTAACAAATATCAGAAAAGAGAAATTCTAAAAGAAAAACAAGAAAAATATTTAAATATGCAGCCTTATTATATATATTTTTTAAAGCTATAATAATAAAAGTCATCATACATCTATAGTATGTGGCCCACATGAAATTTAGGAAAAGAGCCATACTGAGAATTTATTAGATGAATATTCATTGCTGGCAAAAACCATGAGAATATCAGTACATTTCCATGTGTACTTCAGTCCTGTAAGCATGAGTTCTACAGCTCTAAGGAGGATGAGATTCTCCACAAGAGCTGTCTGCAGATCTAATTGAGTGGTCAGACATGCCACTGCAGATATTTTAACATCAAAATCAAAAAGCCTGAGAGGAATGAAGCAGAAGATAAGGTGAATAGAAGAGTTTGGGGCCCTAACCAAGAGACTTCAGTGGCAAGTGCTATAATTATAATTTAAAACACCAAGCAGAGAAGAAGTTACAAGAAAACTCTTACACAATGCTAAAATTTATAAGCTTTTAGTTATGCCACTAAACAGATAGAATGGTTCCTAAAACTTTGCTATGCCCAATTAACTGATTACATTTGAGAGCAGAGCTTGAGATAGCGTCACTTGAAATGCAGAGGTAGGCACATTCTTTTTAAAGGATCGAAGGATAGGATTGAGGATAAGATAAAATTTTGATAATTCATATGAAGAGGTAAATGGTCAGATTTTAATACTTTAGGAAGCATAATTCTAGTAACATGGTTTAAGACAGGTTAGCACAAGAGGTTTCTGGATAAGGTTGAATATCACAACTATTGTTAAAACACATAATCCTGCATTAGGCTGTGGCAATCAGGAGAAAGCATTTTACAGACTCCAAGTAAAGGGAAAGTAAGTGATTTAGATCAGCCACCCTGCTTGCATGTTTAGTCATGTCTGACTCTTTGAGACCCTGTAGACTGTAACCCACCAGGCTCCTCTGTCCATATGATTCTCCAGACAAGAATATAGGAGTGGGTTGCCATTTCCTACTTCAGGGAATCTTCCCCACCCAGGGATCAAACACACGTTTCTTGTGTCTGCTGCCTTAGCAAATGGATTCTTTACCTCTGTGCCACCTGTGGGTCATCATAAGTGGGCATTTATGCCAACCCAGACTTCTCACAGACTGTCAGAATATTGCATTTTTAAGCAGGACACTGAGGCAGGCTCATCACTAGGAAACAGGAAGATCCTCTGAAGGCTGACTTTGAGAATCTCCCATTCCTTGTTCAGCTTTTCTCAGACTGCATGACATTCTGGATGCTCTCACTCAATCTTTATTCTTTCTCTATACTGAGAATTTATTAGATGAATATTCATTGCTGGCAAAAACCATGAGAATATCAGTACATTTCCATGTGTACTTCAGTCCTGTAAGCATGAGTTCTACAGCTCTAAGGAGGATGAGATTCTCCACAAGAGCTGTCTGCAGATCTAATTGAGTGGTCAGACATGCCACTGCAGATATTTTAACATCAAAATCAAAAAGCCTGAGAGGAATGAAGCAGAAGATAAGGTGAATAGAAGAGTTTGGGGCCCTAACCAAGAGACTTCAGTGGCAAGTGCTATAATTATAATTTAAAACACCAAGCAGAGAAGAAGTTACAAGAAAACTCTTACACAATGCTAAAATTTATAAGCTTTTAGTTATGCCACTAAACAGATAGAATGGTTCCTAAAACTTTGCTATGCCCAATTAACTGATTACATTTGAGAGCAGAGCTTGAGATAGCGTCACTTGAAATGCAGAGGTAGGCACATTCTTTTTAAAGGATCGAAGGATAGGATTGAGGATAAGATAAAATTTTGATAATTCATATGAAGAGGTAAATGGTCAGATTTTAATACTTTAGGAAGCATAATTCTAGTAACATGGTTTAAGACAGGTTAGCACAAGAGGTTTCTGGATAAGGTTGAATATCACAACTATTGTTAAAACACATAATCCTGCATTAGGCTGTGGCAATCAGGAGAAAGCATTTTACAGACTCCAAGTAAAGGGAAAGTAAGTGATTTAGATCAGCCACCCTGCTTGCATGTTTAGTCATGTCTGACTCTTTGAGACCCTGTAGACTGTAACCCACCAGGCTCCTCTGTCCATATGATTCTCCAGACAAGAATATAGGAGTGGGTTGCCATTTCCTACTTCAGGGAATCTTCCCCACCCAGGGATCAAACACACGTTTCTTGTGTCTGCTGCCTTAGCAAATGGATTCTTTACCTCTGTGCCACCTGTGGGTCATCATAAGTGGGCATTTATGCCAACCCAGACTTCTCACAGACTGTCAGAATATTGCATTTTTAAGCAGGACACTGAGGCAGGCTCATCACTAGGAAACAGGAAGATCCTCTGAAGGCTGACTTTGAGAATCTCCCATTCCTTGTTCAGCTTTTCTCAGACTGCATGACATTCTGGATGCTCTCACTCAATCTTTATTCTTTCTCTCAAGGGCAATCTTATATCATGGCCCAATGGCTCTTCTAGCCTTTCCATAATCCATACCAGTTTTTCACACATGGATAATTCCCCTAATCATATTCTAATGTGTTTAATCCCATCTTAGCATCTGTTTCTCCAAGGACCTAGACCAACACTGGGCAGAGACAGGAGCTTACATAAGTAGTTCTGGAAGTAACATTCATAGGAAATATTATTAAACATTAATAGGAAAAATTAAACATTAATAGGATTAATCATTAATATTAAACATTAATAGGAAAGAGCTTATTTTGTGAAGCAGAAGAAGGAAGAATCAAGTACAATTCAAATAATAAATGATGATCACATTGACTGACTTTTCAAAAAAGAAGGAAAGGGCACTTGAAGGAATAATTACGAGTTCAATCTTAGAACATGTCCAGAGTGAGATGTTATGGATCCTCTAGGGAATGATGCTCAACAGGCATTTATAATGATTAATCACCAACTCATAACATAGACAAAGATCAGTGAAAGATGTTTGACAGTCATACAAATTAAGAAAACTACTGAAAAATACACCAATATATCAAGATTTTATACTACTTGCAAGCTAACAAGTTACCTTGCCTCCATTTTATGAATGCTGATAGAAGATACAAGACTCCTGGATCAAAGGCCAACTGTCTACTGCTCATGGTAAACAAATCAGCCAGTCTAACACCAATGCATCAATGCTACAAGCCCCAGTTTTCACAGAGCCACGCAAGGAGGGTGACATGACATGACACCTTATCTTCTATAATTCAATGTCAACAGGGTTGAATTAGAGGAGAAAACATTGAGATTATAGAAGAACCCCAATACTGGATAATAAGTAGTCATTATGGTTGTTCATTCCTATGTGGGTGATATTATCACTATATCCCAAGACTGTTTTCAACTCAAGTATCTTGGAAAAGACAGTCTCGTAATAAGAAAAATCTATAGCTTACTCACAAAATGTATAGAAAATAAAAAAGCTCAGGGAAAATTGTCTCCCAACACCAATAACAAGCAACACACTATAAAATTAAAGAAATGTCTTGAAAAACTGGAATGTCAAAAAATCAGGAGCCATTTTCCACCTCAGATTAGAAACAAGGGTTGTATATATGTGTATGTATTTGTGTGTGTCTATGCCTGTGCTTTGTTTCTAGACCATTCAGGTCTAGGAAAGTGTCTTCTTACTCAATGGTTGCCATTTCCATACAAATTGATGAGTGGCTTAAAAATAACACAAGTTAAAAATCCAAGATCATACAATGGGGAAAAGTCAGTCTCTTCAATAAATGATGCTGAGAAAACCAGTCACATGCAAAAGAGTGAAACTAGACCACTGTCTTATACCATATGCAAAAATTAACTCAAAATGTATTAAAGATTTAAATATAAGACATAAAACCATAAAACTCCTTGAAGAAAACATAAGTGTTTAAACTCCATGACATTATCTTGCCAATGGTCTTTTGGATCTGAAACCAAAAGCAATGGCAAAAAAGTAATAATGAATAAGTAGGACTGTATCAAACTTAAAGACTTACACCGAACTCATAACATAGACAAAGATCAGTGAAAGATGTTTGACAGTCATACAAATTAAGAAAACTACTGAAAAATACACCAATATATCAAGATTTTATACTACTTGCAAGCTAACAAGTTACCTTGCCTCCATTTTATGAATGCTGATAGAAGATACAAGACTCCTGGATCAAAGGCCAACTGTCTACTGCTCATGGTAAACAAATCAGCCAGTCTAACACCAATGCATCAATGCTACAAGCCCCAGTTTTCACAGAGCCACGCAAGGAGGGTGACATGACATGACACCTTATCTTCTATAATTCAATGTCAACAGGGTTGAATTAGAGGAGAAAACATTGAGATTATAGAAGAACCCCAATACTGGATAATAAGTAGTCATTATGGTTGTTCATTCCTATGTGGGTGATATTATCACTATATCCCAAGACTGTTTTCAACTCAAGTATCTTGGAAAAGACAGTCTCGTAATAAGAAAAATCTATAGCTTACTCACAAAATGTATAGAAAATAAAAAAGCTCAGGGAAAATTGTCTCCCAACACCAATAACAAGCAACACACTATAAAATTAAAGAAATGTCTTGAAAAACTGGAATGTCAAAAAATCAGGAGCCATTTTCCACCTCAGATTAGAAACAAGGGTTGTATATATGTGTATGTATTTGTGTGTGTCTATGCCTGTGCTTTGTTTCTAGACCATTCAGGTCTAGGAAAGTGTCTTCTTACTCAATGGTTGCCATTTCCATACAAATTGATGAGTGGCTTAAAAATAACACAAGTTAAAAATCCAAGATCATACAATGGGGAAAAGTCAGTCTCTTCAATAAATGATGCTGAGAAAACCAGTCACATGCAAAAGAGTGAAACTAGACCACTGTCTTATACCATATGCAAAAATTAACTCAAAATGTATTAAAGATTTAAATATAAGACATAAAACCATAAAACTCCTTGAAGAAAACATAAGTGTTTAAACTCCATGACATTATCTTGCCAATGGTCTTTTGGATCTGAAACCAAAAGCAATGGCAAAAAAGTAATAATGAATAAGTAGGACTGTATCAAACTTAAAGACTTACACACAGCAAAGAAATCATCAACTAAATGAAAATACTGAATGAGATGAAGTATTTGCACATCATGTATCTGATAACGGGTCAATGTTCAAATTATATAAACAACTAATATATAACTTCATAGCAGGAAAAAAAATCTGAGTAAATTTTTGGGTGGAAGATCTGAATAGACAGTTTTCCAAAGAAGACAAGCAGATGACCAACACATACATGAAAAGATGCTCAATATCACTAACTCTCAGGGAATGCAAATCAAAACCACAATAAGAGATCGACTGACTGTTAGCATGGCTATTATCAAACAGACAAGAAATAACAAGATTTGGTGAGAATGTGGAAAAAGAGAACCTTTGTGCACTGTTGCTGAAAATGTAAACTGGGGCAGTCATTCTGGAAAACAGTATGGAGTTTTCTCAAAAAATTAGAAATAGAGCTACCATATGACCTAGCAATCCCATTTCTGGGAATTTATCCAAAGAAAACAAGAACACTAACTTGAAAAAATATATGCACCTCTGCATTTATTATTTACAATAAATAGCTAAGATAAGGAAACAAACTAAGTGTCCACCAATGGATGAATAAATAAAATGTGACATATACACAAAAACTTGTACATACACACACAGGGAATATTATTCAGCCATAAAAAAGAATGGAATATTACAATTTTTGAAAATCTACTTTCATCTATCTTTTATTCTTTGGCATGTGAGAGCCTACCATTGCAGCAGCTCTCTCATTGCAGAACACCGCTATGCTTTGTTTCTAGACCATTCAGGTCTAGGAAAGTGTCTTCTTACTCAATGGTTGCCATTTCCATACAAATTGATGAGTGGCTTAAAAATAACACAAGTTAAAAATCCAAGATCATACAATGGGAAAAGTCAGTCTCTTCAATAAATGATGCTGAGAAAACCAGTCACATGCAAAAGAGTGAAACTAGACCACTGTCTTATACCATATGCAAAAATTAACTCAAAATGTATTAAAGATTTAAATATAAGACATAAAACCATAAAACTCCTTGAAGAAAACATAAGTGTTTAAACTCCATGACATTATCTTGCCAATGGTCTTTTGGATCTGAAACCAAAAGCAATGGCAAAAAAGTAATAATGAATAAGTAGGACTGTATCAAACTTAAAGACTTACACACAGCAAAGAAATCATCAACTAAATGAAAATACTGAATGAGATGAAGTATTTGCACATCATGTATCTGATAACGGGTCAATGTTCAAATTATATAAACAACTAATATATAACTTCATAGCAGGAAAAAAAATCTGAGTAAATTTTTGGGTGGAAGATCTGAATAGACAGTTTTCCAAAGAAGACAAGCAGATGACCAACACATACATGAAAAGATGCTCAATATCACTAACTCTCAGGGAATGCAAATCAAAACCACAATAAGAGATCGACTGACTGTTAGCATGGCTATTATCAAACAGACAAGAAATAACAAGATTTGGTGAGAATGTGGAAAAAGAGAACCTTTGTGCACTGTTGCTGAAAATGTAAACTGGGGCAGTCATTCTGGAAAACAGTATGGAGTTTTCTCAAAAAATTAGAAATAGAGCTACCATATGACCTAGCAATCCCATTTCTGGGAATTTATCCAAAGAAAACAAGAACACTAACTTGAAAAAATATATGCACCTCTGCATTTATTATTTACAATAAATAGCTAAGATAAGGAAACAAACTAAGTGTCCACCAATGGATGAATAAATAAAATGTGACATATACACAAAAACTTGTACATACACACACAGGGAATATTATTCAGCCATAAAAAAGAATGGAATATTACAATTTTTGAAAATCTACTTTCATCTATCTTTTATTCTTTGGCATGTGAGAGCCTACCATTGCAGCAGCCTCTCTCATTGCAGAACACCGACTCTGGGTGCATGTGCTCCAGAGCGCTGGCTCATAATCGGTCCCACCAGTCCAGCCACTCTGTGGCATGTGGGATCTTCCCGGGCCAGGGATTGAACCAGTGCGCCTTGCACTACACCACCAGTGAAGCTCTATTTTTTGACATGTGTACCTTGAGGGCATTATTCAAAGTGAAATAGGTCAGATAAAGACAAATACCATAAAATCGATATGTGTAATCTAAAAACCAAACTAATAAGCAAGTAGACAAGCAACCAAGCTCATACATAAAGAGACTAGATTGCTGATTACCAGAGGCAGGGGATGGGGAATGGGCAAAATGAGTGAATCAAACAGTAAAACTCTCCAGTTATAAAATTCCTAAGTATGAGAATGAAATGTACAGCATAGTGGCTCCAGCTACTAGTACTATATTGCATATTTGAAAGTTGCTAAAAAGTAAATCTTACAAGTTCTCCTCACATGAAAAAAATTATGTATGATGACTGATGCTATTTGTTACTGTGGTGATTATTTCGCAGTATTTACAAATATGAGGTCATTAGGTTGTCCATATGAAGCTGATGCAATATGTCAGTTATACCTTAATAAGAAAATAATATTCTCTTTAGTTCTGGAGGCAAGAAACAAAATAAAGGTGTCTGAAGACTGTATAAGAGAGAAACCTTCCTTGTTCTCCTGCCTCTAGCAGCTCCAGACTTTCCTTGGCCTGTGGTTCACATCTCTTTAAGTTCGGGGCAAAACGTATGGAGTTTAAATAAAATGCTACCATATGACCTAGCAATCCCATTTCTGGGAATTTATCCAAAGAAAACAAGAACACTAACTTGAAAATATATGCACCTCTGCATTTATTATTTACAATAAATAGCTAAGATAAGGAAACAAACTAAGTGTCCACCAATGGATGAATAAATAAAATGTGACATATACACAAAAACTTGTACATACACACACAGGGAATATTATTCAGCCATAAAAAAGAATGGAATATTACAATTTTTGAAAATCTACTTTCATCTATCTTTTATTCTTTGGCATGTGAGAGCCTACCATTGCAGCAGCCTCTCTCATTGCAGAACACCGACTCTGGGTGCATGTGCTCCAGACCCTGGCTCATAATCGGTCCCACCAGTCCAGCCACTCTGTGGCATGTGGGATCTTCCCGGGCCAGGGATTGAACCAGTGCGCCTTGCACTACACCACCAGTGAAGCTCTATTTTTTGACATGTGTACCTTGAGGGCATTATTCAAAGTGAAATAGGTCAGATAAAGACAAATACCATAAAATCGATATGTGTAATCTAAAAACCAAACTAATAAGCAAGTAGACAAGCAACCAAGCTCATACATAAAGAGACTAGATTGCTGATTACCAGAGGCAGGGGATGGGGAATGGGCAAAATGAGTGAATCAAACAGTAAAACTCTCCAGTTATAAAATTCCTAAGTATGAGAATGAAATGTACAGCATAGTGGCTCCAGCTACTAGTACTATATTGCATATTTGAAAGTTGCTAAAAAGTAAATCTTACAAGTTCTCCTCACATGAAAAAAATTATGTATGATGACTGATGCTATTTGTTACTGTGGTGATTATTTCGCAGTATTTACAAATATGAGGTCATTAGGTTGTCCATATGAAGCTGATGCAATATGTCAGTTATACCTTAATAAGAAAATAATATTCTCTTTTAGTTCTGGAGGCAAGAAACAAAATAAAGGTGTCTGAAGACTGTATAAGAGAGAAACCTTCCTTGTTCTCCCTGCCTCTAGCAGCTCCAGACTTTCCTTGGCCTGTGGTTCACATCTCTACCTCCATCATCACCGAGCTTTCTCCTCTGTGTCCTTTTCCATTCTATTCTCTTTTTGATTCTTGTCATTGAATTTAGGGCTCATGCTTATTCAGGTTGATTTTTACCTCAAGATCCTTAATTATATTAGCAATGACATTTTTTCCAAATAAACGCACATTCACAGGTTCAGGATGGACATATTGCATGTGAAGAGGGAGCGTATATAACCTACTTCAAAAGGAGACAAAATCAGTCCCTTAATAATGCTGCAAATTTGTTTCCCAAGAACGACAGCAAAAGATAGGCCCACTTAGAACTTTGTGATGGCTTATATGGGAAAAGGATCTAAACAGGGGAAGATATATTTATATGCATAACTGATTCACTTTGCTGTACACCTGAAACTAGCACAACATTGCCAAGCCTACTCTAATATATATTTTTTAATATTAGCATTTAGCTTATATCCCTACTTACAGTAGTTATCAATTATCTTTTATTGAATGTCATTATTAGCTCCTGTATTCATTTATTTTCATTCCTTTTTAGTATCTTCCTTTAGATTATTAAAATTTTATGTCTTATTTGTTTTCAACATTCAATTAAAAATTTGGGTTATGTTCTTTATGGATGGGCTTTCATTCTAGCTCAAAAAATCTCCCTGCAGTGCAAGAGATTCAGGTTCAATTTCTAGGTAGACAATATCCTGAAGAAGGGATAGGCTACCCACTCTGGTATTCTTGGGCATTCCTGGTGGCTCAGATGGTAAAGAATTTGCCTGCAATGTGGGAGACCTGAATTTGAGTCCTGGGTTTGGAAGATTCCCTACAGAAGGGAAGGGCTACCCACTCCAGTATTTTTGCCTGGAGAATTCCTTGACTGGTCTATGGATCACAAAGGGTCAAACACGACTAAACAACTCTCACTTTCACTTTCTCTATGGATATTCAGGATAATCACATCTGTCAATACTAACCTGCATTTCACATTGCTTTAAAATACTTTTAAAGCTTAAATGTCTTTATTTTTTCTATGTTAAGAGGATCATCTATCAGTCAGATATTTTATTGACATTATCTTTATTAATTTTCTCTACTCTAGCTTTTTAGTTCTTAAAAAAAAAAAGAAAAGAAAACCAATCCATCTAAAATTCAGTATGGTACCTGGTACTCAATAAGGATCTAACCTTATTTTTTCTCTTTTTCTCTGTTTAAATTTTTGTTTCAGACATTAAGTTAGCATGTTAAACTTCTTTTAATATAACAAGCATTATTTTAAGATTTACTCTTTATCCATACATTCATTTGAAAATTATTTCATTTTCTCCAACATTTTCCAAATACTTTCTAGGCAAATTCTAAATGCTGTGGAAATGGCAATAAAGAAAACAGACACAAATTTCTACCTGGAATTTATCATGCAATGATTGGATATGAAATAATTTTTGATAAAAATAATAGCAATAATTTTAATCATAGTAATTTACACACAATTTATAATAAATTTAAAAATAATAGAAATAATAATTTATATATCTTGTTACATGGTAATAAATTTGTTATGGAGAGAAACAAACAGAAAGGGAAATACAAAAGTTGGAGGGAGAAATTTTATAAATAATTATCACAAAGTTGTTTTTGAACAAAAAATAGTGAAAGAGGCAAGGAAATTAGTATCTAACAGAAAAACTTGAGGCAAGGAAATTAGTATCTAACAGAAAAACTTTTCAGGCAGTGAAAACAAGTGCCAAGGCTTCAACATGGATGGTATCTGAGATACATGAAGAGAGAAGCCAGAGGGGCAGTAATGAAGTAAGAAGAACAGCAGGACTCAACCCTGAGAGGTACTGATCATTGATTTGAGCTTTGCTCTTCCTCTTAGAGAAATATGAGGACTGTTGAGAAATTTTAAGCAGAGGAGCTACCCACTCCAGTATTTTTGCCTGGAGAATTCCTTGACTGGTCTATGGATCACAAAGGGTCAAACACGACTAAACAACTCTCACTTTCACTTTCTCTATGGATATTCAGGATAATCACATCTGTCAATACTAACCTGCATTTCACATTGCTTTAAAATACTTTTAAAGCTTAAATGTCTTTATTTTTTCTATGTTAAGAGGATCATCTATCAGTCAGATATTTTATTGACATTATCTTTATTAATTTTCTCTACTCTAGCTTTTTAGTTCTTAAAAAAAAAAAGAAAAGAAAACCAATCCATCTAAAATTCAGTATGGTACCTGGTACTCAATAAGGATCTAACCTTATTTTTTCTCTTTTTCTCTGTTTAAATTTTTGTTTCAGACATTAAGTTAGCATGTTAAACTTCTTTTAATATAACAAGCATTATTTTAAGATTTACTCTTTATCCATACATTCATTTGAAAATTATTTCATTTTCTCCAACATTTTCCAAATACTTTCTAGGCAAATTCTAAATGCTGTGGAAATGGCAATAAAGAAAACAGACACAAATTTCTACCTGGAATTTATCATGCAATGATTGGATATGAAATAATTTTTGATAAAAATAATAGCAATAATTTTAATCATAGTAATTTACACACAATTTATAATAAATTTAAAAATAATAGAAATAATAATTTATATATCTTGTTACATGGTAATAAATTTGTTATGGAGAGAAACAAACAGAAAGGGAAATACAAAAGTTGGAGGGAGAAATTTTATAAATAATTATCACAAAGTTGTTTTTGAACAAAAAATAGTGAAAGAGGCAAGGAAATTAGTATCTAACAGAAAAACTTGAGGCAAGGAAATTAGTATCTAACAGAAAAACTTTTCAGGCAGTGAAAACAAGTGCCAAGGCTTCAACATGGATGGTATCTGAGATACATGAAGAGAGAAGCCAGAGGGGCAGTAATGAAGTAAGAAGAACAGCAGGACTCAACCCTGAGAGGTACTGATCATTGATTTGAGCTTTGCTCTTCCTCTTAGAGAAATATGAGGACTGTTGAGAAATTTTAAGCAGAGGAGTTACATCTGATTTGCACTTTAAAAAAATTAAATCAATAAGTTGAAGCCTGAGAAGGGTGGTAAGCAAGTGCATTCATAGAGGAGAGATACTGATAAAAGCTAGGATTCAGCAGACTGGGAACATAGAAATAGAACTGGATTCACTGGATCTATGGTTTGGCCAACTTAATATTGTGTAGCAAGAGAAGAGGGTATTTATAAGGCTATGAATCCAATAATTGGTCATGGATTTTAATGCTGGACAAAGAAGAGAATGGGTGAGGTGAATCTCACCTGAAGCTAATGAAGCATCGACTTTGGAGCTCTTCACTTGTTCTGCCCTCTCTAAGGCCCAAAATGGGGCAATATGCACATTTGGTCTCTCAGTCATGTCCAATACTTTGTGACGCTTTGCACTATAGCCTGCCAGGCTCCCTCTGCCATGGGATTTTTGAGGCAAGAATACTGGAATGGGTTGCTATTTCCTCCTCCAGTGGATCTTCCTTGACCCAGGCATGAAACCTGCACATCTTGCATTGCAGAAGGACTCTTTATCCCTGAGCCCTTAGGAAAGCCCTGCATGGGCTATAGCCATGTGTTAATACCTGTGATTGTAATTTAAAATATCATAATAAAACATTTCAACCACAATTATTTAAGTCACCGCTTTTAAAAATAGTTTACTCTTTCAAACCCTGTTTCACTGTCCTTCATGCCATGTGGTATTCAATTCAACATAAAGCAAAATGATATCAGTGAAAATTATATCAGGATTACTGTGGCCCAGGCATGTGGTTTACAGTCACAACTTATATATAGTTCAGTACTCGTTAGCCATTTTAATGTAAAAATGATTTCCAGGAATATTCCTACCACATACCATGAGTCATGACACAAAGGTGTTTGGCTAGTGGCCACACTGAGATACTAAAGTAGCCTATAGCATTTGCAACTGGATAAATGTGGATAATGAGCACAAAGAGAGATAAAATACACAGTGCTGTTTAAACTTTTCAGCTTGTGTATGAAAGAAATTTGATACAGGTTTCTCTGTATTTAACAATTTAAAAAAACCACTTGTTATGACTAACCACGGCTTCCCAGGTGACTCAGTGGGAAAGAATCTGCCTGCCAGTGCAGGAGACTCAGGTTTGATGCCTGGGTGAGGAAGATCCATTAGCAGAGGAAATGGCATCCCACTCCAACATTTTTTTCCTGGACAATCCCATGGACAGAGGAACCTAGCAGGCTACAGTCCATGAGGTAGCAAACAGTTGGACACAACTGAGATAGTGAGCACACACATTACTAATTACAATTTGGGAGCTGGATATTTGTAAGCCATGTAGTTCAGATGATAAAGAATTTGCCTGCAATATAGAAGACTCAGGTTTGATCCCTGGATCAGGAAGATCCCCTAGAGAAGGAAATGGCAACCCGCCTCAGTATGCTTGCCTGGGAAATGCTACGGATAGATAATCCTGGTGGACTATAGTCCACAACACTAAGCAACTAACACATGTTAATACTGAAACCAAATTTTTGACTATTCACACTGGAAAAATCTTTTCTGGTCTCTAAAAAATTATAGTACAAAAGTATTATCATAAAAAGAAGTAAGCACAACTAAAAGCTTTACATAGGAAGCATTAAAGGATGAGTCAATGAATCATGTGTGTTCTTTTTCTGGATTTTTTGCTGCTTGTTCTTCAACTTTAAAAACTCTAAAATTCTTTTTTATTTCTTGTTCTATATTTAAATTCTTTATCTCAAGAAATACCTCTAAATCACCTGCCGCTCAGGGTCTAGGAAGTCTCGATCTACCCTAGAAATGAATTTAAGAGAAAAGTGTTGGATTACAAGGCTGATAGTATTCAGAGGACCACTTTCTCTGTGTGGTAGAAACTTTGCTGTGGTTGAGATGCTAAAGAGAGATTAATCATCAGTCAAAATTGAATATCACTTCTAACAACACTAGTCACTTATTTTCATGTCAGGAAGAATCAAAATATACTTTTCTCATATTAATGAGTAGATCTCTCTCAATCTTTGTTAGTTCAGTGTTTTTTTTTTTTTTTTTTGGCGGGCCACTTATATTGGTCTTTCATTTATCTACTTACATCCATCTCTGTTCTTTGGCCCATGCGGGCCTCCCATCGCAGCGGCCGCTGTTGTCGCAGAGCACTGGCTCTGGGCGCATGCACTCCAGAGCTCTGGCTCGGTAATTGGACACATTGGTCCAGCCGCTCCGCGGCACGTGGGATCTTCCCAGGCCAGGGATCGAACCGGCGCCCCTTGCACTGCAATGTGGTGTCCTTACCCACTGGACACCAGGGAAGCCCTGTTAGTCCAGTTTTTTCGGGTTTTGTTTTGTTTTCTTTAAACACATCTACTTATATATTCCATCTGGAAAAAACAGTTAACGGATTGGATTAGGTAGAGACTTTGACTTTTTTTTTTTTTTTCCTTTAAAGAGCCAGATAGTTAATATTTTAGACTTTCCAGGTCATGAGGTCTCTGTTTCAATTACTCAATTCTGCCATTGTGGCATAGGAACAGCAATAGGAATTCTGTAAATGAAAGCATGTGGGTGTGTTCTAATAGAAATTTATTGGCAAAAATAGGCAGTGGGCATACAGGATATACTCTGGTAACTGCTAAACCAGAAAATCTATATAGATGCTTTGAGGCTGAAATGATGGGCTCACCCTATCAAAACAAAATTCAACAGGGATAAATGCAAAATCTAGCTCTTTGCTAGAAAATAAAAAAACAACTACATAATTACAAAATGGAATTACTTCAATTAACTTCAGTTTATGCTATGTTAGATTGGCCAGATTAGACAGATAGGTAGATGATAGATGGATACAGAGATATGAATATATCTATCTTTTTCTCCTATCAGTTTAGTTGAACATAGCACATCATTCAACAAATGATGTATTTACTAAACAGTTAAACAGTCTTTAAATCTGTTACAAGCAAAATGAAGCAGGAAGGGACATAATCATAAATTGATCAGTGTTCCAATTCCACATGAACACAATAGAAATTACCATCACTTCTTTATAGTAATATGTCCATAAAATCTTTTTTGTGTGTAGCATTCACCACATAAGACACAGGCAATGGAATAAAGACAAAAAGAACTCTTCTGGGGATTTTTTTTTTTTTTTTTTTTGCAGGAAGATAAAGGGCAAAATGTAAAAGAAAATCCCGTCTCCTGTTCATTTTTGCTGACTGTATTGAAGGCAGTGGTATAACCATCTCATATAGAGATGAGCCTAGGTTTTTTGATTATTTAATTAAAGAGTAAAAAGATAAAAATCTAGCAGAAACACAGCAAGAGTCCTGATTTTCAGTAGGAGTCTCAAAACTGAAAGAATTGTTTTCTATTTTTCCTGAAGGAAACGTCAGAAGCTTTCATATAGGAGAAACATAAAATAGGTAAATAAACTAGAGTGAGTTTAACAGTGGCACAGAAAAGCTATTCAAAGAAATAAAGCACTAATTATCCTCAAGTGCATTTGCATTATATCCTAGTTCAAAACTTGATATAACATGTAACATTTCTCATGTGATTTGTATAGGATTAAGCTCTTAATATTTGTTAGTACTTTGTTTTTTGTATACTACTAAGGTTCATCATTATGGAGGAGGGGAATTGTTCCTAGCTAAGAAAAATGCTGATTTGACACTTTTTTTAGAGGACAGAATTTGTGACTATATTAAAGTTTGCCATCTAGTGACAAAAATCTCAAAGTGCATTTCACTCCTTCAAGGAAAAATCCAGCCCTCAGAGGATAAATCACTTCATACCAATTACGCTTTTAAATAATGGGATTTTAAATATATTTTATAGACACACACACACACACACACACACACACACACACACACACCCCTTAGGATGGAGTGATTTTCAAATTGGTCATTATTCCAATAATTTTTGCCATTATTAAAACTTATACTTTTTAAAGAATTTCTCTTAAAAATTGTCCTCAGGGGTGGGTGGGTTATTTCAATAGCTGTTAGACCATCACTTGTGAAAGTCTGTACTGAACACACTGTTTTGTTTGTTTTATTTAAATTCACCATCTGATAGTATCTTCATTTTCATGTCTTTTTCACAGATGAGGAAAGTTGGGCCACAAAGAACTTAATAAATTGCTCAATATCACATAAACTACAAACGTAGCTAAGTAAGAATCCTAAACTAAATTCATCACACTCAAAATCACTATGCTGTGCCACCTCCCATTTAACATAGATAATATGCAAGCTCACATTGGGTCAAATCTTGATTGTAATACATACAATGAATTTGACTTAAAATCCGTCTCCTGTTCATTTTTGCTGACTGTATTGAAGGCAGTGGTATAACCATCTCATATAGAGATGAGCCTAGGTTTTTTGATTATTTAATTAAAGAGTAAAAAGATAAAAATCTAGCAGAAACACAGCAAGAGTCCTGATTTTCAGTAGGAGTCTCAAAACTGAAAGAATTGTTTTCTATTTTTCCTGAAGGAAACGTCAGAAGCTTTCATATAGGAGAAACATAAAATAGGTAAATAAACTAGAGTGAGTTTAACAGTGGCACAGAAAAGCTATTCAAAGAAATAAAGCACTAATTATCCTCAAGTGCATTTGCATTATATCCTAGTTCAAAACTTGATATAACATGTAACATTTCTCATGTGATTTGTATAGGATTAAGCTCTTAATATTTGTTAGTACTTTGTTTTTTGTATACTACTAAGGTTCATCATTATGGAGGAGGGGAATTGTTCCTAGCTAAGAAAAATGCTGATTTGACACTTTTTTTAGAGGACAGAATTTGTGACTATATTAAAGTTTGCCATCTAGTGACAAAAATCTCAAAGTGCATTTCACTCCTTCAAGGAAAAATCCAGCCCTCAGAGGATAAATCACTTCATACCAATTACGCTTTTAAATAATGGGATTTTAAATATATTTTATAGACACACACACACACACACACACACACACACACACACACACACCCCTTAGGATGGAGTGATTTTCAAATTGGTCATTATTCCAATAATTTTTGCCATTATTAAAACTTATACTTTTTAAAGAATTTCTCTTAAAAATTGTCCTCAGGGGTGGGTGGGTTATTTCAATAGCTGTTAGACCATCACTTGTGAAAGTCTGTACTGAACACACTGTTTTGTTTGTTTTATTTAAATTCACCATCTGATAGTATCTTCATTTTCATGTCTTTTTCACAGATGAGGAAAGTTGGGCCACAAAGAACTTAATAAATTGCTCAATATCACATAAACTACAAACGTAGCTAAGTAAGAATCCTAAACTAAATTCATCACACTCAAAATCACTATGCTGTGCCACCTCCCATTTAACATAGATAATATGCAAGCTCACATTGGGTCAAATCTTGATTGTAATACATACAATGAATTTGACTTAAAAGCCACAATAGAAAAATTATTTAAACTAAGGACGATGACAATAATTGTCAGTAAGATGGAACAGTTTATATCCAAAAGGAAGTCTTAATGAATATTATTCTTAAATTTTGTGTTTACTAATTATTACCAGTCATACAGAAAATTCCAAAGAGAAATAGAAATATTATGCATAATGCCTCCCAAGAGGCTTCCACTGATGAAGAGCACTCCACTGAATAAGTAGTTTTAGTAAATTTTAGTATTTATTTAAATAACAAAAACTTATTATACTACAACCGATCTTTATGGAATGGCTATGTATCAACACAGTAAATTGCCATCAATACAGAAGAAAATCATTGATATTTGGTCCTAATCTGTCCTCTTTAAAGAACTGTCAGAATTTTAAAATCTCTGCAATAATTTGGGTTAAAAGGTGTGAAACTCCTGCAGAGTATAAAAATTGTTTACTTTAATGTTTAGTTTAGGAGAAACTTTGAAATCCAAAATGAAAGTTGAAAAGTCACTCCCAAAGAAAATTTCCTAGAATAACTGTGTATTAGAAGTTCCAGAAGGGAATGGCAACCCACTCCAGTATTCCTGCCAGGAGAATCCCATGGACAGAGGAGCCTTAAGGGCTACAGTCCATGGTGTTGCAAAGAGTCAGACACAACTGAAGAACTAACACAACACCAACACAAAATTCTAGTAAGCCAACCATATATTTCAAACATAACCTTCACTTTAACCTAAATACATGTGTTAACTAGAATTGGAAATTATTTTACAAACTAACATACCTAGTATATTTACTACATATGAGTGAAGGCCTTACACTGATTCAAATCTTAAAAGAATAAATATATAAGTAATAATATCTTTTTGTAGTGAATGCTATGTTAAAGTTGGGCCACAAAGAACTTAATAAATTGCTCAATATCACATAAACTACAAACGTAGCTAAGTAAGAATCCTAAACTAAATTCATCACACTCAAAATCACTATGCTGTGCCACCTCCCATTTAACATAGATAATATGCAAGCTCACATTGGGTCAAATCTTGATTGTAATACATACAATGAATTTGACTTAAAAGCCACAATAGAAAAATTATTTAAACTAAGGACGATGACAATAATTGTCAGTAAGATGGAACAGTTTATATCCAAAAGGAAGTCTTAATGAATATTATTCTTAAATTTTGTGTTTACTAATTATTACCAGTCATACAGAAAATTCCAAAGAGAAATAGAAATATTATGCATAATGCCTCCCAAGAGGCTTCCACTGATGAAGAGCACTCCACTGAATAAGTAGTTTTAGTAAATTTTAGTATTTATTTAAATAACAAAAACTTATTATACTACAACCGATCTTTATGGAATGGCTATGTATCAACACAGTAAATTGCCATCAATACAGAAGAAAATCATTGATATTTGGTCCTAATCTGTCCTCTTTAAAGAACTGTCAGAATTTTTAAAATCTCTGCAATAATTTGGGTTAAAAGGTGTGAAACTCCTGCAGAGTATAAAAATTGTTTACTTTAATGTTTAGTTTAGGAGAAACTTTGAAATCCAAAATGAAAGTTGAAAAGTCACTCCCAAAGAAAATTTCCTAGAATAACTGTGTATTAGAAGTTCCAGAAGGGAATGGCAACCCACTCCAGTATTCCTGCCAGGAGAATCCCATGGACAGAGGAGCCTTAAGGGCTACAGTCCATGGTGTTGCAAAGAGTCAGACACAACTGAAGAACTAACACAACACCAACACAAAATTCTAGTAAGCCAACCATATATTTCAAACATAACCTTCACTTTAACCTAAATACATGTGTTAACTAGAATTGGAAATTATTTTACAAACTAACATACCTAGTATATTTACTACATATGAGTGAAGGCCTTACACTGATTCAAATCTTAAAAGAATAAATATATAAGTAATAATATCTTTTTGTAGTGAATGCTATGTTAAGCTGCCCAGATGGAGTTCCCTGTAGCCCAGTTTCAGGACCAAGGCATTTATTCCATAAGCTGCTGGAATTAAGGCTGCTAAAACTTTGAACCTGATTGTTTCTCCAGAACATGTTTTGTAGATAGAGAGACTGCCTCACTGGAGTTAACACCTCTCTTGGGAAAGAGTCAACATAGATGGTTTGGTCAATGACCTGGAAAAACAGTCCAACTTTTTTGCACTCATTTGGGTTACTTCTGAAGTACTACTCTAGCTCCAGACCTACCTAGAATCAGCTAAGGATTATATTCACTTCAACTTTGTTACTTCATTTCCTTAGAGGTGCTATTCCTATGAGCAGCCCCCAACAGGGTATCCTTACAAGGAACCTGATTTAAGACACACTTCTGCTACTCAGATCATGAGCTCTTATTGCAAAATTTGGGCTTAAATTGAAGAAAGTAGCGAAAAACCACTAAGCCATTTAGGTATGACCTAAATTAAATCCCTTATGATTATAGGTAGAAATGACAAATACATTAAAGTGATTAAACCTGATAGATAGAGTGCCTGAAGTACTATGAATGGAGGTTCATAATAATGTACAGGTGGTGATAACCAAAACCACCCCAAGAAAAAGAATTCAACAAAGCAAAATGGTTGTCTGAGAGACCTTACAAATAGCTGAGAAAAGAAGTAAAGGCAAAGGAGGAAAGGAAAGATATACTCAACTGAATACAGAGTTCCAGAAGGGAATGGCAACCCACTCCAGTATTCCTGCCAGGAGAATCCCATGGACAGAGGAGCCTTAAGGGCTACAGTCCATGGTGTTGCAAAGAGTCAGACACAACTGAAGAACTAACACAACACCAACACAAAATTCTAGTAAGCCAACCATATATTTCAAACATAACCTTCACTTTAACCTAAATACATGTGTTAACTAGAATTGGAAATTATTTTACAAACTAACATACCTAGTATATTTACTACATATGAGTGAAGGCCTTACACTGATTCAAATCTTAAAAGAATAAATATATAAGTAATAATATCTTTTTGTAGTGAATGCTATGTTAAGCTGCCCAGATGGAGTTCCCTGTAGCCCAGTTTCAGGACCAAGGCATTTATTCCATAAGCTGCTGGAATTAAGGCTGCTAAAACTTTGAACCTGATTGTTTCTCCAGAACATGTTTTGTAGATAGAGAGACTGCCTCACTGGAGTTAACACCTCTCTTGGGAAAGAGTCAACATAGATGGTTTGGTCAATGACCTGGAAAAACAGTCCAACTTTTTTGCACTCATTTGGGTTACTTCTGAAGTACTACTCTAGCTCCAGACCTACCTAGAATCAGCTAAGGATTATATTCACTTCAACTTTGTTACTTCATTTCCTTAGAGGTGCTATTCCTATGAGCAGCCCCCAACAGGGTATCCTTACAAGGAACCTGATTTAAGACACACTTCTGCTACTCAGATCATGAGCTCTTATTGCAAAATTTGGGCTTAAATTGAAGAAAGTAGCGAAAAACCACTAAGCCATTTAGGTATGACCTAAATTAAATCCCTTATGATTATAGGTAGAAATGACAAATACATTAAAGTGATTAAACCTGATAGATAGAGTGCCTGAAGTACTATGAATGGAGGTTCATAATAATGTACAGGTGGTGATAACCAAAACCACCCCAAGAAAAAGAATTCAACAAAGCAAAATGGTTGTCTGAGAGACCTTACAAATAGCTGAGAAAAGAAGTAAAGGCAAAGGAGGAAAGGAAAGATATACTCAACTGAATACAGAGTTCCAGAAAAGAGCAAGGGGAGATAAGAAAGCCTTAAGTGAACAATGCAGAGAAACACAATAGAATGGGAAAGACTCGAGATCTCGTCAAGAAAATTGAAGGTGCTAAGGGAACATTTCATGCAAAGATGGGCAAAATTAAGGACGTGCAAAAATGGACCTAACAGAAGCAGAAGAAATTAAGAAGAGGTAACAAGAATACAGAGAAAAATTGTACAAAAATGTTTTAATGACCCAGATAACCAAGATGGTGTGATCATTCACCTAGAGCCAGACATCCTGGAGAGTGAAGTCAAGTGGACCTTAGCAAGCATTACTATAAGCAAAGCTAGTGACTGAGATAGAATTCCAGTTGCACTATTTCAAATACTAAAGATTATGCTGATAAAGGATTGCACACAATATGCCAGAAAAGTTGGAAAAACTCAGCAGTGACCATGGAACAGGATAAGGTCAGTTTTCATTCCAATCCCAAAGAAGGGCAATACCAAAGAATGTTCTAACTACTGTACCACTGCAATAATTTCACATGCTAGCAAAGTAATGCTCAGAATCCTTCAAACTAAGATTCAATAGTATGTGTACCAAGAACCTCCAGATGTATAAACAAGATTTAGAAAAGGCAGAGGAACAAGAGGTCAAATGGCCAACATCCATTGGATCATGGAAATAAAAACAAGGAATTCTAGAAAAACATCTACTCCTTTACTGAGTAAACTAAAATTGTTGACTGTGTGGATCACAATAAACGATGGAAAATTCTTAAAGAGATGGGAATACCAGCCCCAACAGGGTATCCTTACAAGGAACCTGATTTAAGACACACTTCTGCTACTCAGATCATGAGCTCTTATTGCAAAATTTGGGCTTAAATTGAAGAAAGTAGCGAAAACCACTAAGCCATTTAGGTATGACCTAAATTAAATCCCTTATGATTATAGGTAGAAATGACAAATACATTAAAGTGATTAAACCTGATAGATAGAGTGCCTGAAGTACTATGAATGGAGGTTCATAATAATGTACAGGTGGTGATAACCAAAACCACCCCAAGAAAAAGAATTCAACAAAGCAAAATGGTTGTCTGAGAGACCTTACAAATAGCTGAGAAAAGAAGTAAAGGCAAAGGAGGAAAGGAAAGATATACTCAACTGAATACAGAGTTCCAGAAAAGAGCAAGGGGAGATAAGAAAGCCTTAAGTGAACAATGCAGAGAAACACAATAGAATGGGAAAGACTCGAGATCTCGTCAAGAAAATTGAAGGTGCTAAGGGAACATTTCATGCAAAGATGGGCAAAATTAAGGACGTGCAAAAATGGACCTAACAGAAGCAGAAGAAATTAAGAAGAGGTAACAAGAATACAGAGAAAAATTGTACAAAAATGTTTTAATGACCCAGATAACCAAGATGGTGTGATCATTCACCTAGAGCCAGACATCCTGGAGAGTGAAGTCAAGTGGACCTTAGCAAGCATTACTATAAGCAAAGCTAGTGACTGAGATAGAATTCCAGTTGCACTATTTCAAATACTAAAGATTATGCTGATAAAGGATTGCACACAATATGCCAGAAAAGTTGGAAAAACTCAGCAGTGACCATGGAACAGGATAAGGTCAGTTTTCATTCCAATCCCAAAGAAGGGCAATACCAAAGAATGTTCTAACTACTGTACCACTGCAATAATTTCACATGCTAGCAAAGTAATGCTCAGAATCCTTCAAACTAAGATTCAATAGTATGTGTACCAAGAACCTCCAGATGTATAAACAAGATTTAGAAAAGGCAGAGGAACAAGAGGTCAAATGGCCAACATCCATTGGATCATGGAAATAAAAACAAGGAATTCTAGAAAAACATCTACTCCTTTACTGAGTAAACTAAAATTGTTGACTGTGTGGATCACAATAAACGATGGAAAATTCTTAAAGAGATGGGAATACCAGACCATCTTACCTTCCTCCTGAGAAATCTGTATGAAAATCAAGAAACAACAGTTACAACTAGACATAGAAAAGCAGACTGGCTCCAAATTGGGAAAAGAGTACATCAGGGCTTTGTATTGCCATATTGCTTATTTAACTTATATGCAAAGTACATCAGCTAGAATCAAGACTGCAAGGAGAAATATTAATAACCTCAGATATGCAGATAATACCACCTTTATGGCAGAAAGCAAAAAGGAACTAAAAAGCCTTTTAATAAACTTGAAAGAGGAGAGTGAAAATGCTGGCTTCAAACTCAACATTTAAAAACTAAGATTATGGTATCCAGTCCATCACCTCATGGCAAATAGATGGGAAAATTATGGAAACAGTGATAGACTATTTTCTTGGGCTCCAAAATAACTGTGAACAGTGACTACAGCCATGAAATTAGAAGATGGTTAATCATTGGAAGAAAAGCTGTGACAAACAGCATATTAGACAGCGTATTAAAAGGCAAAGACATCAATTTATTGATAAAGGTCTATATAGTCAAAACTATGGTTTTCCCAGTAGTCATGTATGGATGTGAGAGTTGGACCATAAAGATATCTGAGTGCTGAAAAGTTGATGCTTTCGAACTGTGGTGCCAGAGAAGACTCCCTTGGACTGCAAGAAGATCAAATCAGTCAGTCCTAAAGAAAATCAATTCTGAATATTCATTGAAAGGCCTGATGCTGAAGCTGAAGCTCCAATACTTTGGTCAACTGATGTGAAGAGCCAACTCATTGGAAGAAACCTTCATGCTAAAATGACTGAAGCAGAAGTGAGTGACAGAGGATGAGATGGCTGTATGATATCACAGACTCAATGGATATGAGTTTGAGCAAATTATGGAAGAGAGTAAAGGACAGGGAAGCTTGGCATGCTGCACTCCAAGGGATCACAAAGAGTTGGACTCAATTGAGCAACTGAACAATGAATAAACTGAAGCATAGATATCAAGTAATATTTACATAGATAACAAAGTAAAGCTAGGATTTTACATTAGAACCTCTGACTGCAGGGGCTTCCCTGGTGGTCCAGTGGGTAAGGACACCGCCTTGCACTGCAAGGGGGTTCGGCTAGATCCCTGGCCTGGGAAGATCCCACGTGCCGTGGAGCGGTTGGACCAATGTGTCCAATTACCGAGCCGGAGCTCCGGAGCGCATGTACCCAGGGCCCGTGCTCCGTGACAACAGCGGCTGCTGTGATGGGAGGCCCACACGGGCCAGAGAACAAAGATGGCTGAAAAGAGATAAATGAAAGACCAATAGAAGTGGCCCGCCCACCCCACCGCCCCCCACCTCCACAAAAAAAGAAACACTGACTCCAGAGTTCCTGCTTTTAAGCATCATACCATTTTACACACTCTATTAAAAGCACCATATCAATTTCAACATAATCACAGCATGATATTCTTGTAAGAAAAAGTGCACTGTAGCATCGTAGGTAGGTTATTCAAGGAAGTAAAGATTTGCCATGAAAACAATGCACACATTTAACTAATTTTCAGAACATGAAAATACCTTCAAAAGTTTATATTTGAATGCTTTGGAATTATAAAACATAAATTTTATGAAATTTTAATGTATCTAGAATACACACAAGAAATGTAAAAGACACTTTTTAACATGTATTAAAAGTAATTTTTGTTAGTTATAAATATTGACATGTCTTTACAGTAAGCTATTCATTGAAGCTGTTTTTAAGCAAGTAAAATTGTTTATCTGATTTAAATACTCAAAACAGATGTGTTGGTAGGAATGAACAAAAAATAATGCACAAATATTCCTGGCATATTTAGTGAGTTGTGAACAAAGAAGCTCCATGTTGTAAAAAATTCTTCAATGACTGCTTCAGAAAAGGGAAAGAAATTATTGAAAGAAACACATTTTTTAAAAAAGGAAAAAAACAAAAAAACAACAAAAAAAACTTCTCTCAACCCAGAAAACCTCTCCACAAAAGTAATGGAGTTCAAAAACAGTTATACTGGGCTTCCCTGGTGGTCCAGTGGGTAAGGACACCGCTTTGCAGCACTGGGGGCACCGGTTCGATCCCTGGCCTGGGAAGATCCCACATGCCGCGGAGCAGCTGGACCGATGTGTCCAATTACCGAGCCGGAGCTCTGGAGCGCATGCGCCCAGAGCCGGCACTTTGCGACAACAGAGGCCACCGCGATGGGAGGCCCACATGGGCCAAAGAACAAATATAGATGAAAATGGACAAATGAAAGAAAAATAGAAGTGGCCCGCCTGCTCCCCTCCCTCCCCTCCCACCCCCACCAAAATAAATAAATAAATAAATCTTTAAAAAAAAAAAAGAACAGTTATACTATTCAGCAAACATTAAACTAAAATACGATGCATCCCATAGTCTGTTAATAAATTCGAAAGATGGAAATCTTCCTTTCTTATACATCTAAGCAGATACAACCCATTATATGATTAGTCTTCTTTAAGATGACTTGACAGCACCTTTCCTCACAAATGGTTAATGCTAACTCTACCTGGTAACTGGATTGACCATCCACATCAGTTTATTGGCTTTATCCTGTGAAAAAAACAAACTTGTCCTATTTTTATGACAGGAGACTGTTGCAAGTAGGAGCTCTTTTGCTCACTGCAGTTCAATTCCGACCTTCCACAGGAGATAGAAGACATGGACCCTTTTCTTTTTTGATGATTATATTTCAAAAAGATGGTGCCCAGGTCCTGCGAAAAATATTCCTGGCTCACAAAGCTAACAAAAGGCATAGGTGGCTTTCAAAGAGAGGAGACGCACGTACTACAAGTAAGTCTAAAGCAAATGCTCTAAGAAAAAGGAAGGAGGGAAATCACCTCCCTTATTTTCAACAGAGAAAAATAAGCCTTTTATTTTTACTTGTCCTTACAAAAGCAGCAGTGGGGAAATAATAGCCTAAGCAGATTGTAGTTCCAGGAAAATTTACAACAATTCCTGTTTTTTTCTTATTTCTTTCTCTAATGAAATTGAGTACCTAAGTAAACAAGAAAATCATAGTGATCAGCAATTGGAACCCTCAGGTATAAGCCCTTGAGCCATAAGCGAATTCAGGAAGGAGAATACCTGCTAAGAGCCATTAAATTGGAGCCACTCACTGCACTGAGCCCTTAGGAAAGGAAGTTCAAGCTAAGAAAACAAGATACTGGCTCCAGATCGGTGAGGTGAATATGACAGGAATGATTTCAGTTAACCCAGACTCTTGCATCTTCCCATATATAAAAAAACACTAAATTCCTTTACTGGAAATAATCTGGTTTTCCTTAATTAACAAACATCTGAAGTGTCAGTTGTTCAGTCTTGTCTAAGTATTTGCAACCCTGCGGACAGTATGGTCCACCAAGCTCTTCTTCTGTCCATGGATTTCTCTGGCTAAGAATGCTGGAGTGGGTACCCATTTCTTTCTTCAGGGTATCTTCCTGACCCAGGGATCAAATCCCAGTCCCCTGCATTGCAGTCAGATTCTTTACCATCTGAGCCACCAGGGGAAACCATATTCTCTTTATTTCTGGTAAAGTATTTATCATTGGAGCCAAAATATTACATGTAGAAAAGATAGAGGAAAACAGACATTGGCTTACAGTTTGGTAAGAAAGGTGGAAACTACATAGGGTTGTGCCAAAATATTAACTATACTCAGGAAAATAATAAAAGAATAGGGACACCATTAGACTTTTGATATTTAAGATTGGAACAGTATGCAATTATTTGACCTTGGGTGTTTTTCATTCTCTCTTTAAAATATTAACCAACGTCAAAATAAAGCAACTGATTATTTAATTTGGGGAGAAAAAATGGTGCCCAGGTCCTGCGAAAAATATTCCTGGCTCACAAAGCTAACAAAAGGCATAGGTGGCTTTCAAAGAGAGGAGACGCACGTACTACAAGTAAGTCTAAAGCAAATGCTCTAAGAAAAAGGAAGGAGGGAAATCACCTCCCTTATTTTCAACAGAGAAAAATAAGCCTTTTATTTTTACTTGTCCTTACAAAAGCAGCAGTGGGGAAATAATAGCCTAAGCAGATTGTAGTTCCAGGAAAATTTACAACAATTCCTGTTTTTTTCTTATTTCTTTCTCTAATGAAATTGAGTACCTAAGTAAACAAGAAAATCATAGTGATCAGCAATTGGAACCCTCAGGTATAAGCCCTTGAGCCATAAGCGAATTCAGGAAGGAGAATACCTGCTAAGAGCCATTAAATTGGAGCCACTCACTGCACTGAGCCCTTAGGAAAGGAAGTTCAAGCTAAGAAAACAAGATACTGGCTCCAGATCGGTGAGGTGAATATGACAGGAATGATTTCAGTTAACCCAGACTCTTGCATCTTCCCATATATAAAAAAACACTAAATTCCTTTACTGGAAATAATCTGGTTTTCCTTAATTAACAAACATCTGAAGTGTCAGTTGTTCAGTCTTGTCTAAGTATTTGCAACCCTGCGGACAGTATGGTCCACCAAGCTCTTCTTCTGTCCATGGATTTCTCTGGCTAAGAATGCTGGAGTGGGTACCCATTTCTTTCTTCAGGGTATCTTCCTGACCCAGGGATCAAATCCCAGTCCCCTGCATTGCAGTCAGATTCTTTACCATCTGAGCCACCAGGGAAGCCATATACTCTTTATTTCTGGTAAAGTATTTATCATTGGAGCCAAAATATTACATGTAGAAAAGATAGAGGAAAACAGACATTGGCTTACAGTTTGGTAAGAAAGGTGGAAACTACATAGGGTTGTGCCAAAATATTAACTATACTCAGGAAAATAATAAAAGAATAGGGACACCATTAGACTTTTGATATTTAAGATTGGAACAGTATGCAATTATTTGACCTTGGGTGTTTTTCATTCTCTCTTTAAAATATTAACCAACGTCAAAATAAAGCAACTGATTATTTAATTTGGGGAGAAAAAAAAACAGTATATTTAATGTGGGAGTGACATATGTTTCACCCTGCTTCCCTACTCTTGAAAGTCATTAATACTTAACTTACTCCATTTAGAATTAATTATCTCAGGAATCGGTGCTCCAATGACAATATTCTTAACCTACACCCAGTACCACAGATGGCTGAACACAAATCTCTTTTCTTGTTCCATTTAAACACAATAAGCCTTTTTTCTCTTGGAAGAAAAAAAATTATATTCATCATACCATACAGTTGTATCAGCCAACAACTAAGGGTACATAGGTACTGTGAAAATAATGTTTGAAAGATTGTGTGGAAAGTCAGTATTTTAAAGATGCCAGTTTCAACACATACTTCATTTCTATTAAAAGATATTCTGCAGAACAAAGCCCAAAACACCATGGAAATCAATTCCCCCAATGGATCTGCAAGCCCTCAAGGCTACTTCCCCTGTTCTTTTGTCACTAATTATATTGACAGCTGGTAGTACCTACTTTGAGACAATTTCTCTTCTCACTGCATATTTATTGAAACATACCTTGTTGTTGTATTGACCTTACACCATGAGGAAGCAGTGAATAATGGCTAACTCCCCTGGGTCCTGACAGATGGTTTTAGTATTCAATGTTGCTGTCAGCATAGGACCTCACAGCATATGCAAGGCAAAGGAACATCAGCCTCCAAAGGGAAAAATGAAATGTTATCTGACATAAAGGGGCAATGTAGCAGTTCACATACAATATTTGTGTTCATCCCTGAATTTTAAGGGTAAAGTGTCTTCAGCTGCAAAATGATTTCCCAGATATAAAGATGAAATACAAATGGGCCAAATATGTGTACTATTTATTACATGCCAAAGGGAATCACGCAGAGCCAAAGTATTCACAAACTTCTCATCTGTCTTTATTGATATATTATCAAATTATTATAGTATTTTTAAATCAATTATAAATAGCTAAATCAAATATTATTTATTTAGTTTGCAAATTTTATGCAATATATCATTATTAACAGCAGCACATTGACAACTCAGTGAAATCATTTACTTTTTAATATACCTTCAATGTCAAGGGATTGGATACTGTAAACATTGTAAATGAAATTTTTAATGTAACTCGTTAGAAAAGAAAATATTTGAAGTATTTATCTTTTTATTGATGTGGTATTCCAGCCACAAATTTGAATTGCCTTTTAAAATTCATTCTTAAATTATACTTTTAAATTCATTTTTAAATTCAAGATTATGACTAATCTTCCATTTCCACTCTTTCTGGTTCCTGATATCCTCCTGAGCCTTTTACCTTATCTCCTCTCTTTGTCCATAATTCAACCCATTCTTGATTTTCTCAGTCTTGTTGTCTTTCTCAAACACAGATCTGATTTTGCCACTTTCTTGCTTAAAATTTTATAGTTGACAGTCAATTTCCTAGAAAATAATGTTCAAATCTCTTAGAAAAAATTCAAGACCTTTCATAATATGGTTTCTTGTTACTGGTTTCTCTCCTCATGACTAATTCCCATTCCAAACTTCATCAAATTGCCTTGTGTAAGCGTCCTATGAAGATCCCTAGAGGATCCATGCCTTTTTATCATTGCCTCTCATTGTGCTTGACTTTCTTCTCACCAACATAATACAAACATGATGGGATGTCACAGGCTTTGACTGTGTTATATGGCAAAAGCAATGGGAAGTAACTCATCATTACAGTATATAAGACCCTATTCTTAGCAGCTGATCTGTTTAAATATTTAGTTTGTTTGAAAGTCCTTCCCTTTTTTAGTGAGTGAATTATGATCTCACAGTTCGCTTGACTTTGACCTTAGTTGAAACTCCTGGGGTGGCAGGATCACTAGTTTTATCAGGACAATGTCATCCAAACTGCTGAATGCACTCATTCGCAACTAACAAAAGCTGCACATTGTTTCTGAAGAGTGGTTTGTGGTCCAACGTCAATGATGATTTTGAAATACTGGTTTTTGGACACCACTCTCAAGTTACAGAAGCAAATCTGTTTGTTTTCTCCCTTTTTTTCCTGTTTTAAAAAGTTTTGATGTACCCTACAAATTGAAAACCATTGGTCTGGCGATCCAGGTCAGTTTCCACACTAGACTGCATATTATCAGTTGGAATCTTTTCAAAAAAAAAAATGTTTCTGAAAGATTTTTAGTCATTAGTTCTTAGGTAGGGCTCATATACATTTTAAGGAGCCCTCCGGATATCAGTCTGATGCAAGAAATCACTGGTTGAGGCTTCCTGGTAATTTAGATTTATAAGGAGTAAAATAATTTGAAATCTGCCAAGCAACTCTTGGGATTAATCTGATGAATAAATTCTTAGACTACTGTTTTTGACATAAAAACAGATTTAAGACAAATAGGCATGAAGTAGTAGAATTTTGGTAAATTGAACTTATGTGACCTATTTTAAAACATTAGCCACTTTTCTGGATATTAAGGATATTAACTCCATGCACACTGAAATCAACACACTGAGGAAATCAGAAGTAACGTGTAACAAGAGGTTGAACTTTGCCTAGCTTGTTCCTATATACATTATACTATCAACAAAATGCCAAAATTATAACAAGGATGGCAATTTGCTATGTACCTGTTATAAAAATGCTTTTAATATTATTTTCTATATTATTTATCATACATAATTTAGATATCTTATTACATATGGGCATTAAATACATGTGAACTGATAAGCATGGGTGGAAGCCTACAGGGCACAAGTTTATCCCTTCAAAAACTCAAATAAAACTTTGGAGCTCCATGTAGGTTGGTTTATGGAGGAGTCAAGGACATAGAGAAATGCAAGGATAAAATGTTAATAAGTGCACTTCTAACAATGCATATTTGAAGCTTTCTCTAGATACTTAGAGAAGAGAATAGAGATTGACCAGGATACAATGTCACTGGAGACAAGAGACCACTTTATATTCTTCATTTTTTCTCGTGTGTATGTATTTTTACAACAGTATTATTCTTTTTTTTTTTTCTAATTTTACAACAATAGTATTGAAAAGACACAAAGGGACACTTCTCGTTTTTGAAAGGGCTAATAACCAGGTTGATGTATTTTAATTCTGTTTGTTAATACATTTTTTTGGACAATTTTCCCTCAAGTTACAGAAGCAAATCTGTTTGTTTTCTCCCTTTTTTCCTGTTTTAAAAGTTTTGATGTACCCTACAAATTGAAAACCATTGGTCTGGCGATCCAGGTCAGTTTCCACACTAGACTGCATATTATCAGTTGGAATCTTTTCAAAAAAAAAAATGTTTCTGAAAGATTTTTAGTCATTAGTTCTTAGGTAGGGCTCATATACATTTTAAGGAGCCCTCCGGATATCAGTCTGATGCAAGAAATCACTGGTTGAGGCTTCCTGGTAATTTAGATTTATAAGGAGTAAAATAATTTGAAATCTGCCAAGCAACTCTTGGGATTAATCTGATGAATAAATTCTTAGACTACTGTTTTTGACATAAAAACAGATTTAAGACAAATAGGCATGAAGTAGTAGAATTTTGGTAAATTGAACTTATGTGACCTATTTTAAAACATTAGCCACTTTTCTGGATATTAAGGATATTAACTCCATGCACACTGAAATCAACACACTGAGGAAATCAGAAGTAACGTGTAACAAGAGGTTGAACTTTGCCTAGCTTGTTCCTATATACATTATACTATCAACAAAATGCCAAAATTATAACAAGGATGGCAATTTGCTATGTACCTGTTATAAAAATGCTTTTAATATTATTTTCTATATTATTTATCATACATAATTTAGATATCTTATTACATATGGGCATTAAATACATGTGAACTGATAAGCATGGGTGGAAGCCTACAGGGCACAAGTTTATCCCTTCAAAAACTCAAATAAAACTTTGGAGCTCCATGTAGGTTGGTTTATGGAGGAGTCAAGGACATAGAGAAATGCAAGGATAAAATGTTAATAAGTGCACTTCTAACAATGCATATTTGAAGCTTTCTCTAGATACTTAGAGAAGAGAATAGAGATTGACCAGGATACAATGTCACTGGAGACAAGAGACCACTTTATATTCTTCATTTTTTCTCGTGTGTATGTATTTTTACAACAGTATTATTCTTTTTTTTTTTTCTAATTTTACAACAATAGTATTGAAAAGACACAAAGGGACACTTCTCGTTTTTGAAAGGGCTAATAACCAGGTTGATGTATTTTAATTCTGTTTGTTAATACATTTTTTTTTTCAGTAAGAATAACCTAGGGGGTAAAGAATACAATGAATTTTTCTTACACTGTAGAAAATGCCAGTTTCACTTGATTGTTGGAAAGGGAAAGAACTTGCCTCTATTTTTAATTCTGGGTTGTCTTTCAATATAAATATTTTTATAATAATTTGGAGCATAGGTTATGTACAATGGAGTCAACCAAACAGCATCATTGTGATTTGTATAATAGATCCCATCAAAAAGGATATATGCATTTTTTCCTGAGATGAAAGAAAATATGTTAATCCAAAAAGCTTTTTTAAAAAACCTTGCAGAATAAAGCTGCTCAGTAAGCTAGATAATTTAAAATTAAAAGCAGAAATAGAAGTAAGATACAGTCTTTGAAAAATACATGCCATTCTAGTAGCTGATGTGCTTTCTGAACTGCAATATTTTTGTCTTTTCTCTATTGATATTGAAATCATAAAAATTACAACAATAAGTTATTTTTGTTGCATATAATACTTGAGTAACTTTTCTAATAAACTACAATTTGCATATATCAAGGAACTCCAACATATAATTGACTGCATCATATAAAGACAAGGTTAACAGCGTCAGCACTACAATCAGTTTAAGGGCTACAGTGAGCATGCCAACCCGAATTCAACCACTAGTTTTATTTCTGTTTACTTTATTTCTTTATAATGCAGTATAACCATTTTCTGATGACTAACAGTGAATAAGCAAGCTAAATATTTGAATATTGTGGTGCCTATATTTTTTTATCTCCCTAAAATAGCCAAAATCTGCATGTCCATCTTATTTTGTGTTGTAGAAATAGATCAAGAAATAATGGAAGTTTTCATATTATCTAAAATTACTGGAAAACTTTAGCATCTTTATACTATAATGAAGTTTAAGAATACATAGACACATCACATAATGTTAAGGTTGGAAGAAACATAGAATATCATCAAAAACAACTTTCTCATTTTATAATTGAGGAAACTAAGTTCTAAAAACATACCTGTCTTCCTTGGAGTTCTAAGAAAACAGGTAATGTCTAGTTTCTCTCTCAGTCTTACTCACTTGACAGAAACATCAACCCAGATGTTATGGGTTGAATTGTGTTCCCTGGCCAAAGAAAACAGGTTGATGTTCTAAACCCAAGTACTTCAGATGTGAATGGAAATAGTTTCCATTCAAATGTAGGTAAATTAGAGATTATACTGCAGTAAAGTTGGCCCTTATTTTAATATAACTGGTGCCTTTATAATAAGATAGCCATATAAAGACAGAAACAAGCAGAAAATGCCATATGACTACAAAGGCAGGGATTGAAGCTATCCAGCTGTAAACCAAGGAATGCCAAAGATTGTCAGTAAACCACTAGAAGCTAGGAAGAGGCAAGAAAGGGTTGCCCTTCAGGTTTCAGTTGATACTGAAATACTTTGGCCACCTGATACAAAGAGTCAACTCATTAGAAAAGACCCTGATGCTGGGAAAGACTGAGGACACAAGGAGAAGGGGATGACAGAGGATGAGATGGTCGAATGGCATCATGGACTCAGTGGATATGAGTTTGAGCAAACTCTGGGAGATAGTGAAGGACAGGGAAACCTGGCATGCTGCAGTTCATGGGGTTGCAAAGAGTCAGACAGGACTTGGTGATTAAACAACAAATAGGTTCCAGAAGGTTCATGGCCCCATTACCACTTTGATTTCTTACTTCTAGCCTCCAGAAGTGGAAGACAATAATAAATTTCTGTTGCTTTAGGTTACCTGGTTTATGGTACTAGGAAAGTAATATAGCTCAAGTCAGTCTATAGATCTGCTTTTCTGTTGTGCATAGGAGCTTCTGAAATGGTGGAGAAAATTACAATTGTGTGGACTTTTCTTATTTTAATTTATGACTTCAAAGTTCAAAGAGCACTTCATAGCAATCTTATTAATATTATCTTATTAATATTATCACTATTCCATAGTGAGTGCCCTTTCCCACATATTATATGGATGATTTCACAAAGTCTGTGTTCTACGTTCTCCAAAATATTCAACCCATTTCACATCTGATGATCTTGTCTTTATACTTCACTGAGGAAATGGAAGCAACTTAAACTAGATTCCATTATCTTCTCTCTCAGTCTTACTCACTTGACAGAAACATCAACCCAGATGTTATGGGTTGAATTGTGTTCCCTGGCCAAAGAAAACAGGTTGATGTTCTAAACCCAAGTACTTCAGATGTGAATGGAAATAGTTTCCATTCAAATGTAGGTAAATTAGAGATTATACTGCAGTAAAGTTGGCCCTTATTTTAATATAACTGGTGCCTTTATAATAAGATAGCCATATAAAGACAGAAACAAGCAGAAAATGCCATATGACTACAAAGGCAGGGATTGAAGCTATCCAGCTGTAAACCAAGGAATGCCAAAGATTGTCAGTAAACCACTAGAAGCTAGGAAGAGGCAAGAAAGGGTTGCCCTTCAGGTTTCAGTTGATACTGAAATACTTTGGCCACCTGATACAAAGAGTCAACTCATTAGAAAAGACCCTGATGCTGGGAAAGACTGAGGACACAAGGAGAAGGGGATGACAGAGGATGAGATGGTCGAATGGCATCATGGACTCAGTGGATATGAGTTTGAGCAAACTCTGGGAGATAGTGAAGGACAGGGAAACCTGGCATGCTGCAGTTCATGGGGTTGCAAAGAGTCAGACAGGACTTGGTGATTAAACAACAAATAGGTTCCAGAAGGTTCATGGCCCCATTACCACTTTGATTTCTTACTTCTAGCCTCCAGAAGTGGAAGACAATAATAAATTTCTGTTGCTTTAGGTTACCTGGTTTATGGTACTAGGAAAGTAATATAGCTCAAGTCAGTCTATAGATCTGCTTTTCTGTTGTGCATAGGAGCTTCTGAAATGGTGGAGAAAATTACAATTGTGTGGACTTTTCTTATTTTAATTTATGACTTCAAAGTTCAAAGAGCACTTCATAGCAATCTTATTAATATTATCTTATTAATATTATCACTATTCCATAGTGAGTGCCCTTTCCCACATATTATATGGATGATTTCACAAAGTCTGTGTTCTACGTTCTCCAAAATATTCAACCCATTTCACATCTGATGATCTTGTCTTTATACTTCACTGAGGAAATGGAAGCAACTTAAACTAGATTCCATTATCTTCTTTCTACTCCTAAATCTACCAATATGACAAACCTATACATGTATTCTTTGTCTTCCTGTTACAGAGCAGAAATAGCCCTATGGTTCTCAAAGCACCTCTTTCCTGTATGCTTCTTATGCATTTCCTTTCACCTTAAGGATATTAATCCTTGTTTTGCTATGTGATTCCTTTCTGTTCAGTATTCTAACATTCTCATATTATTCTGTAAAAAGACGAAACATAAAACTAGCATCATTTTGTAAAAATCCAAGACAAAACAATACCTCCTATTTACCATGAATATCCACTCAGATATTCCACGCTTCTTCTCAAGTAAAAAAAAAAAAACAAAAAACTGAACTTCCCTGGTGGTCCAGTGGGTAAGGAAACCGCCTTGCAGTACCAGGGCGCCAGTTCAATACCTATCCTTGGAAGATCCCATGTACCACGGAGCAGCTGGGCGGATGTGTTCAACTACTGAACTGAAGCTCTGGAGCGCATGTGTCCAGAGCCAGTGCTCTGCGACAAGAGAGGCCACTGCGGTGGGAGGCCCACACAGGCCAAGGAACAAAGACAAATGAATGAAAGATCAATAGAAGTGGCCAAAAAAATATAATAAAGAGCCTTCTTTAAAATGTACATCTCTAGATCCTCATATTCTTTTCACTTTTTAATCCTCACATTTCTGACTTCTTTCTTCTGTAACCACTGTAATGTCTTTTCTCAAGGTTGTCAAAGACCTTAATATTGGCCAATTCATTGGTACCTGTCTGTTGTCATCAGAGACTATTTCTTGAAAGTTTCTTTGAGGTTGACTATGCCTTTCATTTTTTGAAATACTTTTTTTCTCTTCACTCTCTTTACTCTGCATTTTATGGGTTTTCTTCCTACCTTTTGGTTATTCCTTCCTTATCTCCTTCATTGAGTATATTCTTCCACACTTCCATTGCTGAAGTTCTCAGTCCTTGATATCAACTGCATTTCTCCAAAAGATTTCATCTGGTCCCATGACTCCAAACTGGTGACTTCCAAAATTATATTCTTGCTCTAGAAACTCCTCTGATTTCTAGACTGAGGAAATGGAAGCAACTTAAACTAGATTCCATTATCTTCTTTCTACTCCTAAATCTACCAATATGACAAACCTATACATGTATTCTTTGTCTTCCTGTTACAGAGCAGAAATAGCCCTATGGTTCTCAAAGCACCTCTTTCCTGTATGCTTCTTATGCATTTCCTTTCACCTTAAGGATATTAATCCTTGTTTTGCTATGTGATTCCTTTCTGTTCAGTATTCTAACATTCTCATATTATTCTGAAAAAAGACGAAACATAAAACTAGCATCATTTTGTAAAAATCCAAGACAAAACAATACCTCCTATTTACCATGAATATCCACTCAGATATTCCACGCTTCTTCTCAAGTAAAAAAAAAAAAACAAAAAACTGAACTTCCCTGGTGGTCCAGTGGGTAAGGAAACCGCCTTGCAGTACCAGGGCGCCAGTTCAATACCTATCCTTGGAAGATCCCATGTACCACGGAGCAGCTGGGCGGATGTGTTCAACTACTGAACTGAAGCTCTGGAGCGCATGTGTCCAGAGCCAGTGCTCTGCGACAAGAGAGGCCACTGCGGTGGGAGGCCCACACAGGCCAAGGAACAAAGACAAATGAATGAAAGATCAATAGAAGTGGCCAAAAAAATATAATAAAGAGCCTTCTTTAAAATGTACATCTCTAGATCCTCATATTCTTTTCACTTTTTAATCCTCACATTTCTGACTTCTTTCTTCTGTAACCACTGTAATGTCTTTTCTCAAGGTTGTCAAAGACCTTAATATTGGCCAATTCATTGGTACCTGTCTGTTGTCATCAGAGACTATTTCTTGAAAGTTTCTTTGAGGTTGACTATGCCTTTCATTTTTTGAAATACTTTTTTTCTCTTCACTCTCTTTACTCTGCATTTTATGGGTTTTCTTCCTACCTTTTGGTTATTCCTTCCTTATCTCCTTCATTGAGTATATTCTTCCACACTTCCATTGCTGAAGTTCTCAGTCCTTGATATCAACTGCATTTCTCCAAAAGATTTCATCTGGTCCCATGACTCCAAACTGGTGACTTCCAAAATTATATTCTTGCTCTAGAAACTCCTCTGATTTCTAGACTTTTACATTTATGTGCTCAACAGCATGAAAAGTTGAAGTTTGACAGGTACTTCGAGCATAACATATCCAACTGAAAAGACCCCCCAAACTTATTTCTTCTCCATTCTTTCAACCTCAGAAAATGCCACTGGAAACCAGAAGTTCAATCCAAAAGTCTGAAGGTTACACTTACTCTATTTTACTTTGCCCTATCTCCATATTGCAATCCAAGTTTTATTGGTTACAAGTTAAAACTATATCTAAAATATGGGCACTTGTCATTATTTCCACTGTCATCCATTTTTCAAGATTCATCATCTTTGTCTTCAGTTATTGAAGTGATCTTCCACAAAAGCCCATGAGTCCCTATTTACCTTCAAAGAGCATCTGGACAAGTGTCACAGATAAAAAGGCATATCTAGACTGGAGATATTTAACTTTAATTAAGTTTGGGTGTCTTCAGAAAAAGAATGTACCCTCCAATTTATTCCAGTCCTTCCCTTTTGTGTACATCAAGCCCATCTCACGCTTTAGGTATGCTACCTACCTACCCCCTATAGTAAACTGACTTTGGATTCTGTTCATATATCATTATTAAAAATGTAAACCTATTTAACTCACAGACTGAGTTAAGCACATTACCCTCCCTAATGTGTGTAGTCTCATTTAATTTGTTGAAAACTAAATAGAATAAAAGGCTCAGTAAGAAAGAATTTGTTCTCTGCCTGACTGTCTTTGAGCTGGGACATTGGTCTTCTCCTGGCTTTCGACTCAGACTCAGACTCAAGTTATATCATCATCTCTCCTAGGTCTAGTCCTCTCAGTCTCTGTAATCACACAAGCCAATTCTTTATAGTAAATCTCCCCCATATTCATCTATTCATTCATACCTCTTTCTCTCATATATACACCCTATACACATACATATGTAAATAAACAGGGCTTCCCAGGTGGTATGAGTGGTAAAGAATCCATCTGTCAATGCAGGAGACACAGGATACACAGAAATTCGGGACACTTCCATTGCTGAAGTTCTCAGTCCTTGATATCAACTGCATTTCTCCAAAAGATTTCATCTGGTCCCATGACTCCAAACTGGTGACTTCCAAAATTATATTCTTGCTCTAGAAACTCCTCTGATTTCTAGACTTTTACATTTATGTGCTCAACAGCATGAAAAGTTGAAGTTTGACAGGTACTTCGAGCATAACATATCCAACTGAAAAGACCCCCCAAACTTATTTCTTCTCCATTCTTTCAACCTCAGAAAATGCCACTGGAAACCAGAAGTTCAATCCAAAAGTCTGAAGGTTACACTTACTCTATTTTACTTTGCCCTATCTCCATATTGCAATCCAAGTTTTATTGGTTACAAGTTAAAACTATATCTAAAATATGGGCACTTGTCATTATTTCCACTGTCATCCATTTTTCAAGATTCATCATCTTTGTCTTCAGTTATTGAAGTGATCTTCCACAAAAGCCCATGAGTCCCTATTTACCTTCAAAGAGCATCTGGACAAGTGTCACAGATAAAAAGGCATATCTAGACTGGAGATATTTAACTTTAATTAAGTTTGGGTGTCTTCAGAAAAAGAATGTACCCTCCAATTTATTCCAGTCCTTCCCTTTTGTGTACATCAAGCCCATCTCACGCTTTAGGTATGCTACCTACCTACCCCCTATAGTAAACTGACTTTGGATTCTGTTCATATATCATTATTAAAAATGTAAACCTATTTAACTCACAGACTGAGTTAAGCACATTACCCTCCCTAATGTGTGTAGTCTCATTTAATTTGTTGAAAACTAAATAGAATAAAAGGCTCAGTAAGAAAGAATTTGTTCTCTCTGCCTGACTGTCTTTGAGCTGGGACATTGGTCTTCTCCTGGCTTTCGACTCAGACTCAGACTCAAGTTATATCATCATCTCTCCTAGGTCTAGTCCTCTCAGTCTCTGTAATCACACAAGCCAATTCTTTATAGTAAATCTCCCCCATATTCATCTATTCATTCATACCTCTTTCTCTCATATATACACCCTATACACATACATATGTAAATAAACAGGGCTTCCCAGGTGGTATGAGTGGTAAAGAATCCATCTGTCAATGCAGGAGACACAGGATACACAGATTCAATTCCTGGGTTGGGAAGATCCTTTGGAGTAAGAAACAGCAACCCACTCCCGTATTCTTGCCTGGAAAATTCCATAGACAGAGGAGGCTGGCAGGTTATAGTCCATAGGGTTGCAGAGTGAGACACAACTGAGCAAGTGAGTGAGATGGATATAAATACATATATGCAGATGCAGGTGGATATAAATACATATATGCAGATATATAAATACATGTATGTAGATGAATATAAATACATATCTCCTATTGGGTCTATTCCTCTGAAGAGCCCTGACATACACAATCATACATATATATTTACATATATACACATGTTAACAATATGTTTGGTCTGAGGTCAAGTAGGAATTCACTGAAAGTTGACGGTGTCTTTTAACTTACCCTAAGAATTTAGAGTGCCAAATATGGTTACTCCATCTAGAGTGGTGAGTAAATACAGAGTGACCAAAATAATTGAAATAGCTACTTTATATAAGGTATCCTTGTGTCCAGCGTCAGCCGTCATTCTCAGGAATACGGTTAACAGAGGCTGTGGGAAATTGCCCTCAGTCCCACCCTGCCTCGGTGGAGCTTCACTATAAGCCCACACCACATCACTGAGTTGACAGAAGACAATACAGGCAATGGAATAAGCAATGTTGATTTTTATGTCATTATCTTTTTAAGATAAAGCATACACACCCAAAGTTTTGTCATTCTGCTTGAAAGTCATTGCTGAGGTGAGAGTTTACGGTCTGATAATTAGTAACCTATTAAAACGCTATCGTCGGGCCCCCTGGTAAAGAGGGTCCAGTGGGTAAAGAGTTCACCTTGCAGTGCAAGGGGCACCAGTTTCATCCCTGGCCCCAGAGGATCCTGCTCGGTGGAGTGACTAGACTTGTGTGTCCAATTAGGAGCCAGTGCTCGTAAGAGGGATGAAAATAATAAATAACTCAGAAAGCTCTTGGCATGAAGTTAAAAACAAAAACAAACCTTTTGTGTTTTTTAAACCATGCGAGATATTTATCCAAAAGTAATGCATGGGATGAGTGGTAAAGAATCCATCTGTCAATGCAGGAGACACAGGATACACAGATTCAATTCCTGGGTTGGGAAGATCCTTTGGAGTAAGAAACAGCAACCCACTCCCGTATTCTTGCCTGGAAAATTCCATAGACAGAGGAGGCTGGCAGGTTATAGTCCATAGGGTTGCAGAGTGAGACACAACTGAGCAAGTGAGTGAGATGGATATAAATACATATATGCAGATGCAGGTGGATATAAATACATATATGCAGATATATAAATACATGTATGTAGATGAATATAAATACATATCTCCTATTGGGTCTATTCCTCTGAAGAGCCCTGACATACACAATCATACATATATATTTACATATATACACATGTTAACAATATGTTTGGTCTGAGGTCAAGTAGGAATTCACTGAAAGTTGACGGTGTCTTTTAACTTACCCTAAGAATTTAGAGTGCCAAATATGGTTACTCCATCTAGAGTGGTGAGTAAATACAGAGTGACCAAAATAATTGAAATAGCTACTTTATATAAGGTATCCTTGTGTCCAGCGTCAGCCGTCATTCTCAGGAATACGGTTAACAGAGGCTGTGGGAAATTGCCCTCAGTCCCACCCTGCCTCGGTGGAGCTTCACTATAAGCCCACACCACATCACTGAGTTGACAGAAGACAATACAGGCAATGGAATAAGCAATGTTGATTTTTATGTCATTATCTTTTTAAGATAAAGCATACACACCCAAAGTTTTGTCATTCTGCTTGAAAGTCATTGCTGAGGTGAGAGTTTACGGTCTGATAATTAGTAACCTATTAAAACGCTATCGTCGGGCTCCCCTGGTAAAGAGGGTCCAGTGGGTAAAGAGTTCACCTTGCAGTGCAAGGGGCACCAGTTTCATCCCTGGCCCCAGAGGATCCTGCTCGGTGGAGTGACTAGACTTGTGTGTCCAATTAGGAGCCAGTGCTCGTAAGAGGGATGAAAATAATAAATAACTAAGAAAAAGCTCTTGGCATGAAGTTAAAAAACAAAAAACAAAACCCACTACGGTCATTAAGTATAATGGAAATAACTGCTTCTAAAATTCTGATAAACCATGCGAGATTATTTATCCAAAAGTAAAACAATTTTAAAATAAAATTTAACCTGCATTTAAAAAATATTCTTTGCCCAGTTGTATTCTAAAATCTTAATGCTATATGATTTAATTTAATTCTCACAAAACCCTATGCAGTAAGTGATGCTATTTTATCACTTATAGAATAGGAAACAAGCTCTCTAAGGCTAAAGAACTTACTCAAAGTCACAAAGCCACTGACATGATTCATATTAAGATACGATGGATCCAATGCTCCCATCCCAAGCTACCTAACTAGTCATTAAAAGGAACACATTTAAAAAATAAATTTACCAACATTGATTCTTATTCTTATTAATTTTCATTTAGTTATATGTAAGCTGCCACCTTAAAGCTAGTCATGGATTCATATTAAAAATGTAATCTGACATCATAGAATTTTAAAATATTACATGGAATTTTCCTTAACTAAACATATTAAATATGCTTACTTAAGAAGCTTGCACATTTTTTTTTTAAATATTTATTTATTTATTTATTTTGGTGGGGGGTCGGGTTGGGGAGGGAGGGGAGCAGGCGGGCCACTTTTGTTGGTCTTCCATTTCTCTATTTTCATCCGTCTTTGTTCTTTGGCTCCTGTGGGCCTCCCATCGTGGTGGCATCTGTCATTGCAGACCGCCGGCTCTGGGCGCATGCACTCCAGAGCTCCGGCTCAGTGATTGGACACATCAGTTCAGTCGCTCCGCGGCACGTGGGATCTTCCCAGGCCAGGGACTGAACCGGAGCCCCTTGCACTGCAAGGTGGTGTCCTTACCCACTGGACCACTAGAGGAAGCCCAAGCTTGCACATTTTTAAAGATTATATATTAACATAACTTATCAGTTACAGGCGCTTGGGATGATTGAATAACTGAATAAATGAATTATCCGAGACTATTTAAACCAGTCAAATCCCATGCAACTTTGTAACTTCGTGCACTAGTTCAAACACGTTCTGTTTAACTGAACAAATATATGATAACCACAGTCCAATTATCATGACTACTAAATGATAATATAAATAAACATGAATAAGCATTTTGGTCATTTCAAAATGACATAGGTATGATTTTCATTAACTGGTTTTCTTTTAAGCTATTTTTTTCAATTGAACTATAAGCTTCTCCACATTTCTAAAGTGACTTTGAAAATATGCATGGTTGTCTATATTATTCTCTTATTTTGAGTGAGATTTATTAAACAGGTTTTTTCAATGATCATTTAATATACTCACAAAACCCTATGCAGTAAGTGATGCTATTTTATCACTTATAGAATAGGAAACAAGCTCTCTAAGGCTAAAGAACTTACTCAAAGTCACAAAGCCACTGACATGATTCATATTAAGATACGATGGATCCAATGCTCCCATCCCAAGCTACCTAACTAGTCATTAAAAGGAACACATTTAAAAAATAAATTTACCAACATTGATTCTTATTCTTATTAATTTTCATTTAGTTATATGTAAGCTGCCACCTTAAAGCTAGTCATGGATTCATATTAAAAATGTAATCTGACATCATAGAATTTTAAAATATTACATGGAATTTTCCTTAACTAAACATATTAAATATGCTTACTTAAGAAGCTTGCACATTTTTTTTTTAAATATTTATTTATTTATTTATTTTGGTGGGGGGTCGGGTTGGGGAGGGAGGGGAGCAGGCGGGCCACTTTTGTTGGTCTTCCATTTCTCTATTTTCATCCGTCTTTGTTCTTTGGCTCCTGTGGGCCTCCCATCGTGGTGGCATCTGTCATTGCAGACCGCCGGCTCTGGGCGCATGCACTCCAGAGCTCCGGCTCAGTGATTGGACACATCAGTTCAGTCGCTCCGCGGCACGTGGGATCTTCCCAGGCCAGGGACTGAACCGGAGCCCCTTGCACTGCAAGGTGGTGTCCTTACCCACTGGACCACTAGAGGAAGCCCAAGCTTGCACATTTTTAAAGATTATATATTAACATAACTTATCAGTTACAGGCGCTTGGGATGATTGAATAACTGAATAAATGAATTATCCGAGACTATTTAAACCAGTCAAATCCCATGCAACTTTGTAACTTCTGCACTAGTTCAAACACGTTCTGTTTAACTGAACAAATATATGATAACCACAGTCCAATTATCATGACTACTAAATGATAATATAAATAAACATGAATAAGCATTTTGGTCATTTCAAAATGACATAGGTATGATTTTCATTAACTGGTTTTCTTTTAAGCTATTTTTTTCAATTGAACTATAAGCTTCTCCACATTTCTAAAGTGACTTTGAAAATATGCATGGTTGTCTATATTATTCTCTTATTTTGAGTGAGATTTATTAAACAGTAAGACAAAATTCAAGAGAAAGTCCTTATTTTCAATTCAAACTCGGAATGGGAGTCAATGTTTTAAACTATACTTCTTAAATAAGATATATAAAAGACCACTTTTTCATGTTTATAACCAATTTATATAAATAATAGTATAAATCACAAAACAGACTTCAAAATGTCACATCAAATAGCTAATGGAAAGCGATATGCATTAGTATTGATTTAAGAGATAGTATCTAAATTATTTGGGCTTCCTATCGATTTCTTTTCAGAATATCAAATGTTCCATATAACAAAATCGATAAGGCACTTTACAAGACAATTGGCCAAAAATGAGGCCATTCTCTAGGCAGCACTTTCAGAAACGCATCATTCTACCCCCATTTGTTTACTCCTGTCAATTTGTTAAAAGAGATTAATTTGAAGAGTACAATAGGCAACGTATATTTGCAACTATATAGGACATTCAGATATTTTAGCAATGAACTGACAATGAAAATAGATTAACAGACAAATATGAAATGAGAGATGCATCCCCATTTTCATAGATGTTGATTATGACATAAAAATTTCACATTAGAAAGACTGATTTTAGAGGCTATTTTTAAGTATACTAAAAAACAAAAACAAATAAACTCCTGATATTGTAATCCAATTTTCTGAAAGGATAAGTACTACCATTTCCATGGACTTTTATGAAGTTTTTCTAGAATGAACAGAAGATTGATGACAAAAATTTGAGGTTTTATTGAATAACTGAATAAATGAATTATCCGAGACTATTTAAACCAGTCAAATCCCATGCAACTTTGTAACTTCGTGCACTAGTTCAAACACGTTCTGTTTAACTGAACAAATATATGATAACCACAGTCCAATTATCATGACTACTAAATGATAATATAAATAAACATGAATAAGCATTTTGGTCATTTCAAAATGACATAGGTATGATTTTCATTAACTGGTTTTCTTTTAAGCTATTTTTTTCAATTGAACTATAAGCTTCTCCACATTTCTAAAGTGACTTTGAAAATATGCATGGTTGTCTATATTATTCTCTTATTTTGAGTGAGATTTATTAAACAGTAAGACAAAATTCAAGAGAAAGTCCTTATTTTCAATTCAAACTCGGAATGGGAGTCAATGTTTTAAACTATACTTCTTAAATAAGATATATAAAAGACCACTTTTTCATGTTTATAACCAATTTATATAAATAATAGTATAAATCACAAAACAGACTTCAAAATGTCACATCAAATAGCTAATGGAAAGCGATATGCATTAGTATTGATTTAAGAGATAGTATCTAAATTATTTGGGCTTCCTATCGATTTCTTTTCAGAATATCAAATGTTCCATATAACAAAATCGATAAGGCACTTTACAAGACAATTGGCCAAAAATGAGGCCATTCTCTAGGCAGCACTTTCAGAAACGCATCATTCTACCCCCATTTGTTTACTCCTGTCAATTTGTTAAAAGAGATTAATTTGAAGAGTACAATAGGCAACGTATATTTGCAACTATATAGGACATTCAGATATTTTAGCAATGAACTGACAATGAAAATAGATTAACAGACAAATATGAAATGAGAGATGCATCCCCATTTTCATAGATGTTGATTATGACATAAAAATTTCACATTAGAAAGACTGATTTTAGAGGCTATTTTTAAGTATACTAAAAAACAAAAACAAATAAACTCCTGATATTGTAATCCAATTTTCTGAAAGGATAAGTACTACCATTTCCATGGACTTTTATGAAGTTTTTCTAGAATGAACAGAAGATTGATGACAAAAATTTGAGGTTTTATTGAGTCCATATTGTGAGCGCATATTGTTTAGTCCATATTGTGAATATCACAACTGATAGGGTAAAATTAAATTTAAGAAACAAAATAATGTGTCATAAAATTTGATTAAGTAATGTATATTCAATATATTCAATAAGGGTAAGAGATGTGGTTTATACTTTCTGATTTAAACCTGAAAGGCATTCCAGGTTGAGACGAAAAAAGTAAATATTTTGATTAAAAAATAACTTTAAAACTAACATTTTATACTATTTTCAATGATATTCTCATATCTTAGTGTATGCACATATTTATAACATATTGCTATCAATCATACAGTCAATACCAATGCTTGGTTATTGATTTTCTTTGTCTTAATTGACATTGTTTGTCACATTAGTAATAATAATGGTAGTCTCTTAGTACATTAAAATCTCATAAAAATTACTTACAAGAGGAGAGGACATAGACAGCCTGTCACTGTTCACTTAGAATAAACAGTGTGACTCCACAAATGGGTTTTAACAGAGAAGCAGTGTGGGGATTATAAAAGTTCAGGGGATCCACAGAGTTAGTGAGTCAATCTTCAAAAGGTATAATTTAAAGGAATGCTTGTAGGGCAGAGAGAATTTCTCTAACTTGCTAGAGTCTGGATTTCACCAAGAAAGCTCAGTCTCCTTTCTGTCTTATGGAGCCCATGTACAAAGTTGATGGGACAGAGATAAGAATGAGCATTTGGCTGGGTCATGCTCCCAGTTATATTTCTTAGGGATCTGCATCTTGCAGAAAAAGGTGAGTTGCCAAAAGACTGTATTTCAAAAAGTGTCTATAGAAATGGAGATCTTTATAACCCATCTGCCTAAAGGCAGAAATGGGCCTCAAATCTAAAACAGGACATAGAGTTGGAGAGTAATGTGTTCTATTTGAATGGGTTGGAGAGATTAAGAACCAAGAGTGAGAAAGGCAATACAGTGTCGTACTTTGGCATTTTTCAAATTTAGTCTTCAATGTTACTTCTGTTTCCCCCTATAATTGTAAAGTGCCTGAGGATTATTTTTTCCTTTAAGTTTACAACCAGGGGTATAAACTGCTTGAAATACTACTTTAAATTAGGTATAGAATACAATACTGCTGTGTATTTAGGTAAAGCAACATGTCTCTTAGAGAAACCAAAGAAAAAACAGAAAAAACTAGAAATTTATTTGTAAATCAATCATATCTCAGTATACTATATCTTTTTGTCAAAATGTATATCTATGAATTATTTGTAAAATACATACTACTATTTTAAATAATTTTATTAATAAGCAAAAGCAGATGTCAATGAATATCTTGTTTCATTATTCTTGCTGCAACTACCCCTTCTTATCTGGCATTATTTAATTTCATAAATAGTTTTCTCCTTAATTATATTTTTTTTCCTAATGTCTGGTCTTTTGAGAAAAAATGTTAAGGGATTTTCAATAGAGGAAAGCATAAAATTTAAAGAACTTGAAAGGAAAATGCAACATGTATGCCTAGGATAAAATATTTCATAAAATCATTTAAGATAAAATAAAATTTTAAATTCTTATAGTACCATTAAAATTATACCCAATAACAAACACTGTATTCCATCATGTTTCTCATCAAAGCTGGCTCTTTGGAAGTAAACCATAGCCTTCCAATACTGAAATATTATACTAGACATGTGTGATTATATACATTCTAATCCTAATTAAGTAAATCCTAATTTACTTGCTGAACCCTAGCATATGAGAGCAAAAGTGTTCATTCTTAGGCTTCCCTGGTGGTCCAGTGGGTAAAGGGTCTGCCTTGCAGTGCAACGGGTGCCCGGGTTTTATCCCTGGCCCCAGAAGATTCCACATGCCGCGGAGCAGCTGGACCAGAATGTCCAATTACAAGCCAGCACTCTGGAGCACATGTGCCCAGAGCTGGCGCTTTGCAAGGAGAGAGGTCACTGTAATGGGAGGCCCACACATGCCAAAGAATTCTGAAAAAAGATGGATGAAAATAAATATAAATAAAAGAGGCATGATAGGGAAAAGAAAAAAAAAATTTTTTTTTAAATTATTCACTCTCAGATTCTCTAAAGCAACTTGGGAATTCAGGCTAAAAAGACACATCTACTATACTTATCTCTCCTCTTATTTCAGAGTTTTCATAACTTATAGGAAAAATAGGTTAAAATAGTTCACATGTCTGAATTAGACACATAAGACCTCCACAGCAGAGCACCATGTCTCTTAGAGAAACCAAAGAAAAAACAGAAAAAACTAGAAATTTATTTGTAAATCAATCATATCTCAGTATACTATATCTTTTTGTCAAAATGTATATCTATGAATTATTTGTAAAATACATACTACTATTTTAAATAATTTTATTAATAAGCAAAAGCAGATGTCAATGAATATCTTGTTTCATTATTCTTGCTGCAACTACCCCTTCTTATCTGGCATTATTTAATTTCATAAATAGTTTTCTCCTTAATTATATTTTTTTTCCTAATGTCTGGTCTTTTGAGAAAAAATGTTAAGGGATTTTCAATAGAGGAAAGCATAAAATTTAAAGAACTTGAAAGGAAAATGCAACATGTATGCCTAGGATAAAATATTTCATAAAATCATTTAAGATAAAATAAAATTTTAAATTCTTATAGTACCATTAAAATTATACCCAATAACAAACACTGTATTCCATCATGTTTCTCATCAAAGCTGGCTCTTTGGAAGTAAACCATAGCCTTCCAATACTGAAATATTATACTAGACATGTGTGATTATATACATTCTAATCCTAATTAAGTAAATCCTAATTTACTTGCTGAACCCTAGCATATGAGAGCAAAAGTGTTCATTCTTAGGCTTCCCTGGTGGTCCAGTGGGTAAAGGGTCTGCCTTGCAGTGCAAAGGGTACCGGTTTGATCCCTGGCCCCAGAAGATCCCACGTGCTGTGGAGCAGCTGGACCAGAATGTCCAATTACAAGCCAGCACTCTGGAGCACATGTGCCCAGAGCTGGCGCTTTGCAAGGAGAGAGGTCACTGTAATGGGAGGCCCACACATGCCAAAGAATTCTGAAAAAAGATGGATGAAAATAAATATAAATAAAAGAGGCATGATAGGGAAAAGAAAAAAAAAATTTTTTTTTAAATTATTCACTCTCAGATTCTCTAAAGCAACTTGGGAATTCAGGCTAAAAAGACACATCTACTATACTTATCTCTCCTCTTATTTCAGAGTTTTCATAACTTATAGGAAAAAATAGGTTAAAATAGTTCACATGTCTGAATTAGACACATAAGACCTCCACAGCAGAGCACCATTTCTCTATCTAAATCCTTGGATAGTACTAATCATCTATTGTCACTCCTATGCATATTACTAAATTTTCATATGTAAGTTTTACATAGACAGCAAAATATTTTCAACCCTATTAAATTGAGCTATACTACTTTGTCTGATCATCTGTTTCCCAAACATCTTATTTACCACTTAAATCTATAGTGTCTCACTTTTATATTCACACAAGAATGGAATATTTATGGTATTGCCAATCATTATACAACATACTAGAAAACTTTTGATTTGTTTGTGGTTATAGGCATCTTGGGCTTCCTCATTGGCTCAGATGTAAAAAATCTGCCTACAATGCAGGAGACCTGAGTTTGATCCTTGGATCAGGAAGAGTCTCCTGGAAGAGAGCATGACAATGCACTCCAGTGTTCTTGCCTGGATAATTCCATGGACAGAAAAGCCTAGTGGGCTCCATAGCGACACAAAGAGTTGGACACAACTAAAGCAACTGGACACACAGACATACAGACATAGGCATATCATAAATACAACCAATAAAGAATAATTTCAAATCACTATTTACTTCACCTGAAGAACTGTGGCAGTTTATTAAGGGTTCACACAGTACAGGTTTTATCCTCATTTGGCTTTACACTCTCAGTAGGGGAAACTGTACATACACCTTTGGAAAGATAACTAACAATAAACGAAAGGAAGGAAAAAGTGCTAAGTCAGAAACATGCCCAGTAACTTACATAGGGCCTTTGATTAAGGAGACAAAGTTCTATGCTGACATTTTTCATAGAAGGTGCAAAAAACAATCTTTTTAAGGCTGTAAACTACAGAAATGAAATGCACTTTAGGCTGAAGCTCTGATTAAATAAATATCAATCAGATTGTTAGACTGAACAGTCTCATATATGTTGAGCCATGCCCACCTTGAGAATGAATACAGATGGTACTTGGCTTTAGGTAATATGATCGCAGGAATGTAGAAAACAATTTGTGGAAGAATGTACAACATAATGGCTTCATTCTTTGAATGTGGCAAGTCATGAATGATATTATTCACTCTCAGATTCTCTAAAGCAACTTGGGAATTCAGGCTAAAAGACACATCTACTATACTTATCTCTCCTCTTATTTCAGAGTTTTCATAACTTATAGGAAAAATAGGTTAAAATAGTTCACATGTCTGAATTAGACACATAAGACCTCCACAGCAGAGCACCATTTCTCTATCTAAATCCTTGGATAGTACTAATCATCTATTGTCACTCCTATGCATATTACTAAATTTTCATATGTAAGTTTTACATAGACAGCAAAATATTTTCAACCCTATTAAATTGAGCTATACTACTTTGTCTGATCATCTGTTTCCCAAACATCTTATTTACCACTTAAATCTATAGTGTCTCACTTTTATATTCACACAAGAATGGAATATTTATGGTATTGCCAATCATTATACAACATACTAGAAAACTTTTGATTTGTTTGTGGTTATAGGCATCTTGGGCTTCCTCATTGGCTCAGATGTAAAAAATCTGCCTACAATGCAGGAGACCTGAGTTTGATCCTTGGATCAGGAAGAGTCTCCTGGAAGAGAGCATGACAATGCACTCCAGTGTTCTTGCCTGGATAATTCCATGGACAGAAAAGCCTAGTGGGCTCCATAGCGACACAAAGAGTTGGACACAACTAAAGCAACTGGACACACAGACATACAGACATAGGCATATCATAAATACAACCAATAAAGAATAATTTCAAATCACTATTTACTTCACCTGAAGAACTGTGGCAGTTTATTAAGGGTTCACACAGTACAGGTTTTATCCTCATTTGGCTTTACACTCTCAGTAGGGGAAACTGTACATACACCTTTGGAAAGATAACTAACAATAAACGAAAGGAAGGAAAAAGTGCTAAGTCAGAAACATGCCCAGTAACTTACATAGGGCCTTTGATTAAGGAGACAAAGTTCTATGCTGACATTTTTCATAGAAGGTGCAAAAAACAATCTTTTTAAGGCTGTAAACTACAGAAATGAAATGCACTTTAGGCTGAAGCTCTGATTAAATAAATATCAATCAGATTGTTAGACTGAACAGTCTCATATATGTTGAGCCATGCCCACCTTGAGAATGAATACAGATGGTACTTGGCTTTAGGTAATATGATCGCAGGAATGTAGAAAACAATTTGTGAGGAAAGGCCTTAACTGTTCACTTAAGGCATAATGGCTTCATTCTTTGAATGTGGCAAGTCATTGAAATGATATTCTCAAGGCTTTTTTGCATTTTTCCCCTCTAATGCTATGATATTTGTTCAAATTATTCCCACCCATAATTCATTTTGAACTCAGAAGAATCAGGTCCCCAGCAATACAATTATTTTGTCCAACAGAGTAATACAGTGTTGAGAGAGAAGCCTCCAGAAGGTGTTTTCAATGTTCTCAAGAATCACCTTCGGAATGGATGAAAACCTGACTGAAGTGCCTATCTTACAAACATCTGACTTGAAAACAACTCTTTATAAAAAGGAAGCTGTCCTGATACCACTGCTTTTGATATTCTATGGGTATATTCACTATTTCAATGTACAAAATCAGCTAAGAATCTGTAGAAAGGATAGAAGAAAGAAGTGATATGAGAACCTCATTTTCAGGTAGTCATAACCCAGTTTCCACATAGAACATAATCTTCAAAATCTCTGTCCTATTTCCTGTACTTGAGATATATTACTCATCATCACAAATTTTTTCCAAGATTTTCAGTAGGTGAGTAAAATTGATATGTTAGAGAGGTTGATCACTCTACAATGTGTAGAATGGATCACTAGGGGTGGGGGATAGAAACTATAGTTACAAAAAAAATGAAGTGATTTGGCTTAACCCACTGGCTGCAGCAATGGGCTTGTTTCAACAAATTGTACTGTGTAAAATAAAGTGAACCTTATAGTTAAATGAACTAGTAACATGGGGTTCCTTGCAAATGTAATCATGAAAGAAATGTAATCATTTATCATAAACTTGGGGTGGGGTAACAAAATGTGATTTTGTAACATTCCTCTACAGAAATGTTAATAAGTATACTAAATATATTTAATATATTTACTAAAAATAAATATAAAATATATAATAATTAATATAATATATAATAAATATATTAAATCTAAGCTTAGACATACTTCCAAATTGCACTTAAATGCAGTTCATAATATTCTTTTCCAAGTTAAAATGTAATTGATAACATCAGGCTAAATATTTACTACTCTCTGGCTATCTTGTTTATTCCTTTGAAAACTGTATTAGAGTCCCAATTTGCAAAGTTCAGTTTTAAAAATCTAAACAATTAAAAGTTATAGACTTTTTGAAAGAATCTTAAATACATATCTTCATAAAGACTCTGTGGAGGGCTTCCCAGGTGGTCCAGTGGGTAAAGAGCGCCTTGTGCTGCAGGGGTCACCAGTTCAATCCCTGGCGCAGGAGGATCCCACGTGCCACAGAGCAGCTGGACTAGCCTGTCCAATTATGAGCTGGCACCCTGGGGCTCATGCACCAAAAGCCAGTGATCTGCAATTGGAGAGGCCACTGCCATGGAAGGCCCACACAGGCCAAAGAGTAAAGATGGATGAAAATAAATGGATAAAAAAATCAATGAAAAAGAGGCCAAAATTAAAATAATAATTAAAAAGACTGTGGATTTTTAATCTAGAATACTCAGGTTGTATGTATATTTTAGGCACAAGCTTTGAATCTGCAGAATAAAGGACCACATTATAAAACTATGCACAATGTTTTCCTTATTTCAGATAGGGAAGAAAGAAAACATAAAACAACTTCTCTATTTATACTGGAGGACTGTTTATGTTTTCTAAAATTCAAGTGTTCATAATGATATATCACAGAAAATAAGACTTTAAAAAAGAGAACTTTTAATGGCATTTGCCATGCAAAATCAAAATCAGAATTCATAAACCATAAATTAACAGAGATACATGTGTTATAATCAAGCAAAATAAGATGATTTTCAAGAATATATTAGAAGGATCAGTCTGGAGGTTTGAGGTGGTACAGTGCAGTGAGTACAATCAACCCTTTCTCTGGAATAAGAGAGATGAGTCAGAAAACCTGGACTTACACTGTATGATTTTGGCAACTCACTTGTCTTTAAGAACACTATTTCATTTTTCTAAAGTGTAAGTACAAAACAACCCTTTCAATCCTGTCAAACAAGAAAATATATAATAAATATATTAAATCTAAGCTTAGACATACTTCCAAATTGCACTTAAATGCAGTTCATAATATTCTTTTCCAAGTTAAAATGTAATTGATAACATCAGGCTAAATATTTACTACTCTCTGGCTATCTTGTTTATTCCTTTGAAAACTGTATTAGAGTCCCAATTTGCAAAGTTCAGTTTTAAAAATCTAAACAATTAAAAGTTATAGACTTTTTGAAAGAATCTTAAATACATATCTTCATAAAGACTCTGTGGAGGGCTTCCCAGGTGGTCCAGTGGGTAAAGAGCGCCTTGTGCTGCAGGGGTCACCAGTTCAATCCCTGGCGCAGGAGGATCCCACGTGCCACAGAGCAGCTGGACTAGCCTGTCCAATTATGAGCTGGCACCCTGGGGCTCATGCACCAAAAGCCAGTGATCTGCAATTGGAGAGGCCACTGCCATGGAAGGCCCACACAGGCCAAAGAGTAAAGATGGATGAAAATAAATGGATAAAAAAATCAATGAAAAAGAGGCCAAAATTAAAATAATAATTAAAAAGACTGTGGATTTTTAATCTAGAATACTCAGGTTGTATGTATATTTTAGGCACAAGCTTTGAATCTGCAGAATAAAGGACCACATTATAAAACTATGCACAATGTTTTCCTTATTTCAGATAGGGAAGAAAGAAAACATAAAACAACTTCTCTATTTATACTGGAGGACTGTTTATGTTTTCTAAAATTCAAGTGTTCATAATGATATATCACAGAAAATAAGACTTTAAAAAAGAGAACTTTTAATGGCATTTGCCATGCAAAATCAAAATCAGAATTCATAAACCATAAATTAACAGAGATACATGTGTTATAATCAAGCAAAATAAGATGATTTTCAAGAATATATTAGAAGGATCAGTCTGGAGGTTTGAGGTGGTACAGTGCAGTGAGTACAATCAACCCTTTCTCTGGAATAAGAGAGATGAGTCAGAAAACCTGGACTTACACTGTATGATTTTTGGCAACTCACTTGTCTTTAAGAACACTATTTCATTTTTTCTAGTGGAAATTCTGTCTGTTTATTGTAAGAACAACATAACATAAATGCAGATACTCCCACACAGAAGATTCTGAAGAGTTAACAAGCAAACAATTGTATATTTCACCTGTCAAACAAGAAAAGGTAAAACTTAGCATATCTTTCCCTATCAAGTGTTTGAGGACAAACAAGGTAATCATTGTCTACCACATCAGCCAAAGAGAGGAGGCATATTATGAACTGACATCATAAAATTAAGAAAAACTGGTGAAATTAAGAAAACTGAAATCCTATCAATTATCTTTTTGGATTATGAGAACAGAAATCAACTACAAAAAAAACCCCAAGTATGCATAAACCACAAACATGTGGAAGCTAAGCAATAAATAATGGAACACTGAAGAAACCAAAGAAGAAATTTTAAAAAACACTGAGATAATTGAAAATGAAACTATGATTATCCAATATCTGTGGGGTACTCCTCCCAAAACAGTTATAAGTTTATAGTGATATAAGTCTAATGCAGGAAACAAGAAAAATCTCAAATAAACAATTTAATCTTATTCCTAAAGTAGCTAGAAAATGAACAAACAAAATCCAAATTAGTAGAAGGAAAAATAATACAAATCAGAGTATAAACGGGGTTTAAAAAATACATACAGGGCTTCCCTGGTGGTCCAGTGGGTAAGGACACCACATTGCAGTGCAAAGGGCGCCGGTTCGATCCCTGGCCTGGGAAGATCCCACGTGCCGCGGAGTGGCTGGACTGATGTGTCCAACTACCGAGCCCGAGCTCTGGAGTGCATGCACCCAGAGCCGGTGCTCTGCGACAACAGAGGCCACCGCGATGGGAGGCCCACAAGAGCCAAAGAACAAAGACGGATGAAAAATAGACAAATGAAAGACCCATAGAAGTGGCCCGCCCACCCCCTCCCTCCCCAACTCGCCCCCTCCATAAATAAATAAATAAATGTAAAAAAAAAAAAATACATACAATGAACAAAAGAAAAAACTGGTTTCTGAAAAAGACAAAGAAAATTTATAAACTTTTAAACAGACTAATGAAAAAGAGAAAAGAAGAGCCCAAATCAGTAAAAAAAAAAAAAAAATAGTTACAACTGACACCACAGAAATACAAAGAATCGTAATGTATTACTACAAACAAGTAAATGCCAATAAAATGGACACCCCAGGACAGCCGTACCCATTCTTACTGGTACTAGGAACCAGTTTTGTGAAAGACAATCTTTCCAAGGACAGGGGTGTGGGTGGGGTTGGTTTGGAGGTAATTTAAGCACATTACATGTATTGTTCACATTATTTCTATTATGGTTAGATCAGTTCCACATCATATCATCAGACATTAGATTCAGAGGTTGAGAATCCCTGACTTAGAAGGAATGAACAAATTCCTAGAAAGGTAAAATCTCTTAAAGTGAGCCAGAAAAAAAAAAAAAATAGAAAACATCAACAGATGAGTTATCACTGATGAAAATGAACCTGTAACTTAAACAAACAAACAAACCCATAAGTCAAGGATTCGATGGCTTCACAGATGAATTCTATCAGGCTTTACAGAAGAGTAAATACTTACCCCCAAAATATTCCCAAAATATGCAGAGGAAGTAAGCTTTAGAACTTATTCTATGAGGCCTGTGCCATCTGGTACCAAAATCAGATGTGGATATTCCAAAAAGAAAAAGAAAGAGATTATAGGCCATTGTTGATTCATACAGATGCAAAAATTATCAAGAAAATATTAACAAACTGATTTAACAGTACATTTAAAGGATCACACTCCATGACCAAATAGGATTTATTCCAGAGATTCAAGCATGGTTTAACAGTGATAAATCAATCAATATGATACACCACAGAAACAAACTGAAGACTGAAAATCGCACGATCATCTAAATAGATGTAGAAAAATCTCTAGACAAAACCAGTATCTATTCATGATAAAAAAAAAAAAACCTGTCAAACAGTTGGTATAGAGCAAACATACCTCAATATAATCAGACCATATACAGTAAACCTACAGTTAACATCATACTCAACAGTGAAAAGCTGAAAATGTTTCTTCTAAAATTATGACCAAGACAAGGATGTTCACTCTTTGCATTTTTATTTAATTTAGTGTGAAAAGTACTGGTCACAGCAATCATTGAAGAAAAAGAAATAAAAGAAATCCAATTGGGAAAAAAAAAAAAAAAGGTAAAACTTTCACTGTTTGCAGATGTGTGTACTCAGTCGTGTCTGACTCTTTGAGACCCCATGAACTGTAGCCTGACAGGCTTCTCTGTTTCTGGAATTTTCCAGGTCAGAATACCAGGGTGGGTTGCCATTTCCTACTCCATTGGATCTTCCTGACCCAGGGATTAAACCCACATCTCTTGCATTGGCAAGCAGATCCTTGACCACTGCACAACCTGAGAAGCCCCATTAGCAGATGACACGACACCATACATAGAAACTCTTAAAAATGTCACCCAAACTACTAGAACTAAGCAATGAATTTGGTAGAGTTGCAGCATACAAAATTAGTACACAGAAATTTGTTATATACTAACTGTATAACACTAAACTTTATATAGTAAAAATGAACTATAAAAAAGTGAAATTAAGAAAACAATTTCATTCACTACCAAATCAGGAAGAATAAAATACCTAGAAATAAATTTACCTCCTAGCTCAGTGGTAAAGAATCTGCCTGCCATTGCAGGAGACACAGGCTCGATCCCTGATCGAGGGAGTTCCACAATAAGAGAAGTCACTGTGACACAAAGCCTGCTCACCTCAACTAGAGAGTAGCCCCACTCCCTGCAACTAGAGAAGAGCCTGAAGCAGCAGTGAAAACCCAGAATAGCCAAAAATAAAGAAAGAAAGAAAAATTTTTAAAAAAGAGATAAGATCTCTACCAAGAAAAGTAAGATATTGATGAAAGAAACTGAAGGTGACACTAACGGAAAGACACCATGCTGACAAATGGAAGAATATTGTTAACCATACTATTCAAGACAACTATAGATTCAATACTCCTATCAAAATACCAGTGGCATTTTTCACAGAACTAGGACAAATTTGGAAAACCCAGAAGTGGCCACAGGACAGGAAAAGGTCAGTTTTCATTCCAATCCGAAAGAAGGGCAATGCCAAAGAATGTTCAAAATACTGCACAACTGCACTTATCTCACATGCTAACAAGGTAATACTCAAAACCCTCCAGCTAGGCTTCAGGAATTCATGAACTAGAACTTCCAGACATAAAAGATAGGTTTAGAAAGGGTAAAGAAACCAGAGATCAAATTGCCAACATCCATTGGATCATAGAAAAAGCAAGAGAATTCCGAAATAACATCCACTACATGACATGCCTGGTGGTCTAGAGGTTTAGAATCCACCTGCCAACTCAGGGGTCACAGGTTCAATCTGTGATCCGGGAAGATTCCACATGCCATGGAGCAACTAAGCCCTTGTGCTGGGAGAAGTATCAACAGCTTCAGATACGCAGATACCACTCTAATGACAGAACGTGAAGAGGACCTAAAGAATCTTGATGAAGGTGAAAGAGGAGAGTGAAAACGCTGGCTTAAAACACATTTAAAAAACTAAGATCATGGTATCCAGTTTCATCACTTAAGGACAAATAAAAGGGGAAAAAGAGGAAACAGTGACAGATTTTATTTTCTTGCACTCCAAAATCACTGTAGACAGTGTCTGTAATCATGGAATTGAAACACGCTTGCTGCCTGAAAGGAAAACTCTGACAAACCTAGACATCATATTAAATACCAGAGACATCAGTTTGCCCACAAAGGTCAGTATACTCAAAGCTATGATTTTTTTCTGTAGTTATTTACAGATGTGAAAGCTGGATCATAAAGAAGGCCGAGTACCAAAGAACTGATGCTTTCTAATTGTGGTGCTGAAGAAGTCTCTTGAAAGAGTCTCTTGAACAGCAAGGAGATTAAATCACTCAATCCTAAAGGAAATGAACCCTGAATATTCATTGGATAGACTGATGCATAAGCTCCAGTACTTTGGCCAACTGAGGCAAAGTGCTGATTCATTAGAAAAGACCCTAATACTAAGAAAGACTGAAGCCAGAACAAGAAGAGGGTGGCAGAGGATGAGATAGAGAGCATCACAGACTCAATGGACGTGAATTTGAGCAAACTAGGGGAGTTAGTGAAGGACCGAGCTGCCTGGGATACTGCAGTCAACAGGGTTACAATGAGTTGGACACAACGTAGCACTGAACAACAAGGGCAAGTAATTTCAACTTTGTAGGACAAAAAACCCTCAAATATCCAAAGTAATCTTGAGATAGAACAGGGCTTGTGATATCACAATCCCTGACTTCAGGTTATACTACCTACAGTAACCAATACAGTATGGTACTAGCACAAAGACAGTCACATAGATCATTGACACATAACAGAGAATGCAGAAATAAAAAGTCATTTATAGTAGCGCACTTATGACAAAGCATGCCTGAATACAAAATGGAGAAAAAGTTTCTTGAATAAGTGGTGCTGGGAAAACTGGACAGCTACATGTGAAAGACTAAAATTAGAACATTGTCTGGGCTTCCCTGGTGGTCCAGTGGGTAAGTACACCGCCTTGCAGTGCAAGGGGCGCCGGTTCAATCCCTGGCCTGGGAGGATCTCACGTGCCACAGAGCTGCTGGACCGATGTGTCCAATTACCGAGCTGGAGCTCTGGAGCGCATGCGGGTCAAAGAACAAAGATGGATGAAACTAGACAAATGAAAGACCAGCGGAAGTGGCCCGCCCACCCCCCTTCCTCCCCACCCCCACCAAAATAAATAAATAAATAAATAAATAATTTTTTTTTTTTTTAAAAAAAGAACATTGTCTCATAGCATACAATAATAAACTCAAATACGTAAGTATAAGCACAGAAACCATAAAACTCCAAGAAACAAACATAGGCAGAACACTCTTTGACATAAATTATATCATTTTTGATCTCTTTCCTAAAGGAAAAGAAGCCAAAATAAACAAATGTGACCCAATACAATTTAAAAACTTTTGCACAGCAAAGAAAACAGTGACAAAACACAAAGATAATCTACTGAATGGAAAAAAATATTTGCTAATGAAAACACTCTAAGGGGCTAATATCCAAAATATATAAACGCATATAACTCAATGCAAAAGAAAATAGCCTAAAAAATAAAATGAAAAATATTTCAAGCCAAAAAGAAAAATTGGGCAGAAGACCTGAATAGACAGTTTAAAGAAAATAAAATATCCACAGGCAAATAAACAGACTCAATGGACGTGAATTTGAGCAAACTAGGGGAGTTAGTGAAGGACCGAGCTGCCTGGGATACTGCAGTCAACAGGGTTACAATGAGTTGGACACAACGTAGCACTGAACAACAAGGGCAAGTAATTTCAACTTTGTAGGACAAAAAACCCTCAAATATCCAAAGTAATCTTGAGATAGAACAGGGCTTGTGATATCACAATCCCTGACTTCAGGTTATACTACCTACAGTAACCAATACAGTATGGTACTAGCACAAAGACAGTCACATAGATCATTGACACATAACAGAGAATGCAGAAATAAAAAGTCATTTATAGTAGCGCACTTATGACAAAGCATGCCTGAATACAAAATGGAGAAAAAGTTTCTTGAATAAGTGGTGCTGGGAAAACTGGACAGCTACATGTGAAAGACTAAAATTAGAACATTGTCTGGGCTTCCCTGGTGGTCCAGTGGGTAAGTACACCGCCTTGCAGTGCAAGGCGCCGGTTCAATCCTGGCCTGGGAGGATCTCACGTGCCACAGAGCTGCTGGACCGATGTGTCCAATTACCGAGCTGGAGCTCTGGAGCGCATGCGGGTCAAAGAACAAAGATGGATGAAACTAGACAAATGAAAGACCAGCGGAAGTGGCCCGCCTGCCCCCTCCTCCCCACCCCCACCAAAATAAATAAATAAATAAATAAATAATTTTTTTTTTTTTTAAAAAAAGAACATTGTCTCATAGCATACAATAATAAACTCAAATACGTAAGTATAAGCACAGAAACCATAAAACTCCAAGAAACAAACATAGGCAGAACACTCTTTGACATAAATTATATCATTTTTGATCTCTTTCCTAAAGGAAAAGAAGCCAAAATAAACAAATGTGACCCAATACAATTTAAAAACTTTTGCACAGCAAAGAAAACAGTGACAAAACACAAAGATAATCTACTGAATGGAAAAAAATATTTGCTAATGAAAACACTCTAAGGGGCTAATATCCAAAATATATAAACTGCGCATATAACTCAATGCAAAAGAAAATAGCCTAAAAAATAAAAATGAAAAATATTTCAAGCCAAAAAGAAAAATTGGGCAGAAGACCTGAATAGACAGTTTTCCAAAGAAGAGATAAAGATATCCAACAGGCATATGGTAAGATGCTCAACATCACTAAATATCAGAAACATGCAAACCAAATGAGATATTAACTCACACCTATCAGAATGCCTATCATCAAAAAGAATATAAATAACAAGTGTTGGTGATGACGTGCAGAAAAAAGTATCCTAGGACATTATCCGTGGGAATGTAAATTATTGGAGCCACTGTGGAAAATGGTATGGAGGTTCCTCAAAAAATCAAAAATAGTACTACCTTATGATCCAGCAATTTCACTGCTGGGTATATATCCAATGAAAATGAAACTTCTAATTCAAAAGATACAGACACCACAATGTTCACAGCAGCATTATTTATAACAGCCAATATCTGGAAACAGCCTAAATGTCCATCAACAAATGCATGGATAAAGAAGATGTAGTGTATACACACACACACAATGGAATACTACTCAGTCAAAGAAGAGAAAGGAGTTTTGTCATTTGCAGCAACATGAATGGACCAAGAGACTCTTATGCTAAGCAAGTAGATTTATCACTCATATATGGAATGTGAAAACTAAAACAAAGGAATGAATATAACAAAACAGAGTAGATTTACAGATAAAGAGAACAAACTTACCATGGGAAGAAGGAAGGGGTTAAGGGGCAAAATAAGAGTAGTGGATTTAAAGTCATAAATTACTATGTATAAAATAAATAAATTACAATGAGAAGACCACACACTGCAACTAAGACCCACCACAGCCACAAGTGAATAAAGTTAAAAAATCTTACAATGGTATACAGCAAAGGAAAATACCCAATATTTTATAACTTTAAATGGAATATAATCTATAGAAATTTTGAGTCACTACATTGTACACTTGAAACTAATATTACAAATCAACTAAATCTTGAAAAATTAAATACATACATACATATATATATATTCTAATTGATAGTGGCTATGCTGAGGTTCTATCAATTTTTTAAAATATATGTTTTCTGTATATTTTAAACATTTTTCTTCGTCCTACTAACACACTCTGCATAGGGAAGAGTTAAGTAGGAGAGATGAGGAAAACTGACACATTTTTAGATATGAAACATATTGTGTTCAAAAGTTCTCCTGATAGTGACCGTTAAAATTATAGATAAATTTACGTGAGGACAAACATGATGCTTTTCACAATGTTGTTGTCTGGGGAAGTGGTAACAAGGCAGACTAGATCTCAAGGCATCATTCTGATCATCAGGATGTGTTCACACAAATAGTTCCACCTTAGGTGTAGAATTCAGTCCTCTATTGCTGGTCCTCGCATGCAAATAAGACATGGAATTATCAGAACACTGGATACTCTCCACTAAAGTTGTTAACTCCATCTGAGACAGGGATTTCTTTCTGTGACTTATTTTCTTCTATGTTACTCTGTACTCAGCGGTTTAGATATATCTAACTCTTTTGAGACCCCATGGGCTGTACCCTGCCAGGCTCCTCTATCTTTTGGTAGGATTTTCAGACCCTAAATGTCCATCAACAAATGCATGGATAAAGAAGATGTAGTGTATACACACACACACAATGGAATACTACTCAGTCAAAGAAGAGAAAGGAGTTTTGTCATTTGCAGCAACATGAATGGACCAAGAGACTCTTATGCTAAGCAAGTAGATTTATCACTCATATATGGAATGTGAAAACTAAAACAAAGGAATGAATATAACAAAACAGAGTAGATTTACAGATAAAGAGAACAAACTTACCATGGGAAGAAGGAAGGGGTTAAGGGGCAAAATAAGAGTAGTGGATTTAAAGTCATAAATTACTATGTATAAAATAAATAAATTACAATGAGAAGACCACACACTGCAACTAAGACCCACCACAGCCACAAGTGAATAAAGTTAAAAAATCTTACAATGGTATACAGCAAAGGAAAATACCCAATATTTTATAACTTTAAATGGAATATAATCTATAGAAATTTTGAGTCACTACATTGTACACTTGAAACTAATATTACAAATCAACTAAATCTTGAAAAATTAAATACATACATACATATATATATATTCTAATTGATAGTGGCTATGCTGAGGTTCTATCAATTTTTTAAAATATATGTTTTCTGTATATTTTAAACATTTTTCTTCGTCCTACTAACACACTCTGCATAGGGAAGAGTTAAGTAGGAGAGATGAGGAAAACTGACACATTTTTAGATATGAAACATATTGTGTTCAAAAGTTCTCCTGATAGTGACCGTTAAAATTATAGATAAATTTACGTGAGGACAAACATGATGCTTTTCACAATGTTGTTGTCTGGGGAAGTGGTAACAAGGCAGACTAGATCTCAAGGCATCATTCTGATCATCAGGATGTGTTCACACAAATAGTTCCACCTTAGGTGTAGAATTCAGTCCTCTATTGCTGGTCCTCGCATGCAAATAAGACATGGAATTATCAGAACACTGGATACTCTCCACTAAAGTTGTTAACTCCATCTGAGACAGGGATTTCTTTCTGTGACTTATTTTCTTCTATGTTACTCTGTACTCAGCGGTTTAGATATATCTAACTCTTTTGAGACCCCATGGGCTGTACCCTGCCAGGCTCCTCTATCTGTAGGATTTTTCAGGCAAGAATACTGGAGCAGGTTGCCATTTCTAATTCCAGGGAATCTTTCTGACCCAGGTATCAACCCTGCATCTCCTGTACTGGCAGGTGGATCCTTAAAAACTTAGCCACCTGGGAAGCCCATTATACTGTAATAACCAAGAGCCAATTGTTTTGAACTCAGGTGCTTCATTTTTCTCAGGCACATAAAGTTTAACATACTAGGAATTATGTTTTTCTATATGCCAAGTCATATGATGTCTATAACTTAATTTTTTATCTCTTATCCATTATTTTAACCAAAAATTATTCTTTACAATACAGTTTCCTTATTCAAAGGCCAGATCAGCATCTTAGATCTTTATCATATATTGTCTGATACCTAATTATCTAAAGGTAAACATATTTGTTTATATATTTTTTGAAGTAGAAAAATTTGAATTTTAATCAGGTTAGCTGATTTATTTAAGGTTTAGTGGTATATCATTGATTGGTACTGTCATGGGCACCGTGTTCTGAGCTTACTCTGATTACTACTCTCACTAGTTCTCGCTAAGAGAAACTATATTAAATAGCTCAGAGACTTTTCCGCGAACACGGCGTGGTCCCCTCAGGGTGTGAGCCTTGGACCTCGACAATAAACTATCGTGGTCTCAAGCATTGTCAAACCAAGAGTGGGTTTATTAATGATCAAATAAAGGCAAGCACAAATAATTAGAAATAATCAGAAATAATCAGAACTCAATCAAATGTAAACAGATGTTCTTATCCCAGAGCTGGAGAGTATCGACCCCATCGACTCCGTGGGCGAGGCTAATGCACAATCCTTCCCCACCCCTTTTATATTTTTTCCAACTAGAAATCTCAAGCTAATTAATAATCATGAAGACGGTTTTGTCTCTCTAGAGATGCAAAAGAGGTCATCACCAGAGCCCTTTGCTCCTCTACCAACACCTTTGCTCTTGAGGGGAAATATTTGTTTATAGAAAAAACAGTCTTACAATTCTTAGTTACCAAGGGAACCAGAGTTGCAAAAGGAGTGTTTCATTAGCATTGAAAAGGGGTAAGAGGAAGAGGTTTTTCCGCTCCGCATTAGCATTTCTATCGATGTTTGCTAAAGGTAATAGTTTGAAATTGTTAATCTTATGAGTGGGGCTATTTCAGCCCAGGCTTTTATCAGTGACTAGCTACCTATTCTTCCTGGGAGGAGGTTTCAGAGAAGCAAGGCTTGTAGGCAGCACTTATCCTTAGCATAAGGAGACAATTGTCTGCTCAGCCTGGATATCTTTTCTTAATTTTTTGTGAGAAATGAACTTGTCTCCAGGTGTCCACAACAGTACATAAATATATTTTGAAACTAAAATAAAAATAAACATTTAGGGCTTCCCCTGGTGGTCCAGTGAGTAAAGACACTGCCTTGCAGTGTAAGGGGCGCCGGTTTGATCCCTGGCCTGGGAAGATCCCACGTGCCACGGAGCGGCTGGACTGATGTGTCCAATTACCAAGCCGGAGCTCTGGCACGCATGCGCCCAGAGCCGGTGCTCTGACAACAGACGCCACTGCGATGGGAGGTCCAACCAAAACAAGCATACGTTAAAGTTACTCTGGGCACCGTGTTCTGAGCTTACTCTGATTACTACTAGTTCTCGCTAAGAGAAACTATATTAAATAGCTCAGAGACTTTTCCGAACACGGCGTGGTCCCCTCAGGGTGTGAGCCTTGGACCTCGACAATAAACTATCGTGGTCTCAAGCATTGTCAAACCAAGAGTGGGTTTATTAATGATCAAATAAAGGCAAGCACAAATAATTAGAAATAATCAGAAATAATCAGAACTCAATCAAATGTAAACAGATGTTCTTATCCCAGAGCTGGAGAGTATCGACCCCATCGACTCCGTGGGCGAGGCTAATGCACAATCCTTCCCCACCCCTTTTATATTTTTTCCAACTAGAAATCTCAAGCTAATTAATAATCATGAAGACGGTTTTGTCTCTCTAGAGATGCAAAAGAGGTCATCACCAGAGCCCTTTGCTCCTCTACCAACACCTTTGCTCTTGAGGGGAAATATTTGTTTATAGAAAAAACAGTCTTACAATTCTTAGTTACCAAGGGAACCAGAGTTGCAAAAGGAGTGTTTCATTAGCATTGAAAAGGGGTAAGAGGAAGAGGTTTTTCCGCTCCGCATTAGCATTTCTATCGATGTTTGCTAAAGGTAATAGTTTGAAATTGTTAATCTTATGAGTGGGGCTATTTCAGCCCAGGCTTTTATCAGTGACTAGCTACCTATTCTTCCTGGGAGGAGGTTTCAGAGAAGCAAGGCTTGTAGGCAGCACTTATCCTTAGCATAAGGAGACAATTGTCTGCTCAGCCTGGATATCTTTTCTTAATTTTTTGTGAGAAATGAACTTGTCTCCAGGTGTCCACAACAGTACATAAATATATTTTGAAACTAAAATAAAAATAAACATTTAGGGCTTCCCCTGGTGGTCCAGTGAGTAAAGACACTGCCTTGCAGTGTAAGGGGCGCCGGTTTGATCCCTGGCCTGGGAAGATCCCACGTGCCACGGAGCGGCTGGACTGATGTGTCCAATTACCAAGCCGGAGCTCTGGCACGCATGCGCCCAGAGCCGGTGCTCTGCGACAACAGACGCCACTGCGATGGGAGGTCCACAGGAGCCAAAGAACAAAGACGGATGAAAATAGAGAAAGACCAACAGAAGTGGCCCGCCTGCTCCCCTCCCTCCCTAACCTGACCCTCGCCCAAAATAAAATAAATAAATAAATAAATAAATCTTAAAAAAATAATAATAATAAAATAGAATAAACATTTCTCACTATTTATGTGGGTCAGAATCCTCAGGGTTAGTTGAAGTGTTCTTACTTGAGATCTCAAATTAAAGGGCAATCAGTTGTCCTCTGAGTTGCAGTGATCTGAAGAACCAACTGGGATTAGACAATCATCTTCCAAGGTGGATTACATATTTTACATTATTGCCAAACTTGTAGTAACTAATCACTGGTAGCCTCACCTTCTCTCCATATAGACCTCCCCCTAGGACAACTTGAGCTATCTTTATGGCACAGTGTCTGACCTTCCTAAAATCAAGTAGCCCAAAGTCCAAGGCAGAGGCTGTAATTATCCACCAGCCCCTAAAATTCACGACTCTCTATATGCAAAAATAGTTTACCCTTCTCGGGATCCTAAAAAGACTCATGTCAGCCCTAACTCAGCTTCCAAGTGTAGATAAGTACTTCAGGCATGGTTTCTGGAGTACAACTACCTAGAAATAGTTCCTAGCAAGTAAATATCAGTGAATGGAAGGGAGAAGTTAACTTCTTCCCTACCCACCCCTCTTCAACTGAAAACAGCTACTACACAATGATAAGACAGATAGCCCCCCTAGAACTTTATTTTCAGAAAAAAAAAAAAAAAAGAGCTCAAACAGCTGCCATTATTTTACATTCTCAAATTTGCCTGGGGGTGGGGGCAAGATGGCAGAGGAATGAGAGGAGGATTTCATCAGCTCCCCAATAGAATCACCATAACGAATCAAGAAATGAAACACCACCAACAAACCAACCTCTAGACGACAAAAGAACTCCTCAGGTCTACAAGAGTCAGGGACCGAGCAGCCAGAACTTTCCCGGAGCTCCCATACTGAGGGCCCCATAGCCCACATCCTACACCGGGGCAGAGAGACAGCACTGAGAAGTGTGCAGAGAGAACAGAAGGCAGCACTAAGCCTGAAATTCCCTCCAGGACAGTAAAGGGTAGCCAGCCGCTAGGTGAGCTGAGACAACACTGGTGGGGGCGTGCTGAACAGAACAGGAAAATCCCCCGTGTGCCGCAGCCCAAAACCCTGGCGCGAGCTGGACGGGGAAGCTTGCGCCTGCATTAAGGGCTTAGTCATGTATCCGGCACTGCACGCGCGCCAGCAGCTCGAAAAGCCCACATAGCCCCAGAGCTACAGCAAAGAAGCCAGGCACCTGGGAGAAGAAGCCTCAGTTCCACAAGCAGCGGAGAGATACGGCAGAGGAAACCGGAAGAAGATCAGAAATTGACGGTTACCAGGGGTTGCGCAGTGGAACTGGGGAGCCCCCTCCAGCACAGGGCCCAGAAGCGCGGCCCCTGCCCAATGGACTTGGAACCCCCTGCTGTGCCCGCCCCAGTCAGCATCTGAGCTGTCAGCAGAGCCATTGTTTTGCTCAAAGCAAAACAGAAACCGGAGCAACCAGCCCTGCAAGCGTCCCGACTACAAAAAAAAAAAAAAAAAAACCCTGACCCTCACTGAAACCTAAGACAAAAGCAGCCGTCCAGTCCCCATATCCGACCCCCACCAGTACACACTAGGGAAATCTGGACAGCATCAAGAGCAAACTGGTGGAAGGTTCACATGCAGATGAGAAGATAAAAACCAGGGACAGTATTTACCCTTGTTTTTTTGTTTTTCTTTTTAATTTTTCATTATTTTAATATTAATTTTTTTAACTTTTAATTTTTGTCACTGCTTTCACTATGCTCCAACTGTAAATTTTTTAAATATCTACCACTCTATATAAATATTTCCTATCTTCCTGTCTCTACTATTTTCTTCCAATTTTACTAAACTCTACTACACACTAATCTTTCTTACCTAACACTGCAAAATCCTTGCAACATGAATCTATTCCTTCTCATTACCCATACACTCTCCTCCTTCTCACCCCTAACACATGTCTTAGTTAAAAGCTGCTTTCATTATAATAGTCCCACCTGAGACCTTGCCTGGGATTTGTTTGTCCAGGCAGTATTTTAGTTAACTTAGAGCTTAATGGTCAGATACTAACTTTAATTGTGCTATTTTCCAGAAAAATTATCCCTGTAAGAGGCCCAAACTTTCCCGGAGCTCCCATACTGAGGGCCCCATAGCCCACATCCTACACCGGGCAGAGAGACAGCACTGAGAAGTGTGCAGAGAGAACAGAAGGCAGCACTAAGCCTGAAATTCCTCCAGGACAGTAAAGGGTAGCCAGCCGCTAGGTGAGCTGAGACAACACTGGTGGGGGCGTGCTGAACAGAACAGGAAAATCCCCCGTGTGCCGCAGCCCAAAACCCTGGCGCGAGCTGGACGGGGAAGCTTGCGCCTGCATTAAGGGCTTAGTCATGTATCCGGCACTGCACGCGCGCCAGCAGCTCGAAAAGCCCACATAGCCCCAGAGCTACAGCAAAGAAGCCAGGCACCTGGGAGAAGAAGCCTCAGTTCCACAAGCAGCGGAGAGATACGGCAGAGGAAACCGGAAGAAGATCAGAAATTGACGGTTACCAGGGGTTGCGCAGTGGAACTGGGGAGCCCCCTCCAGCACAGGGCCCAGAAGCGCGGCCCCTGCCCAATGGACTTGGAACCCCCTGCTGTGCCCGCCCCAGTCAGCATCTGAGCTGTCAGCAGAGCCATTGTTTTGCTCAAAGCAAAACAGAAACCGGAGCAACCAGCCCTGCAAGCGTCCCGACTACAAAAAAAAAAAAAAAAAAACCCTGACCCTCACTGAAACCTAAGACAAAAGCAGCCGTCCAGTCCCCATATCCGACCCCCACCAGTACACACTAGGGAAATCTGGACAGCATCAAGAGCAAACTGGTGGAAGGTTCACATGCAGATGAGAAGATAAAAACCAGGGACAGTATTTACCCTTGTTTTTTTGTTTTTCTTTTTAATTTTTCATTATTTTAATATTAATTTTTTTAACTTTTAATTTTTGTCACTGCTTTCACTATGCTCCAACTGTAAATTTTTTAAATATCTACCACTCTATATAAATATTTCCTATCTTCCTGTCTCTACTATTTTCTTCCAATTTTACTAAACTCTACTACACACTAATCTTTCTTACCTAACACTGCAAAATCCTTGCAACATGAATCTATTCCTTCTCATTACCCATACACTCTCCTCCTTCTCACCCCTAACACATGTCTTAGTTAAAAGCTGCTTTCATTATAATAGTCCCACCTGAGACCTTGCCTGGGATTTGTTTGTCCAGGCAGTATTTTAGTTAACTTAGAGCTTAATGGTCAGATACTAACTTTAATTGTGCTATTTTCCAGAAAAATTACCTGTACTTTATCCCTGTAAGATTGTTCAGTTGTGGTTATTGATGTGTATGTATGTATATTTTTCCATTATTTTAGAAAATTTTTGCATGATTTTATGACTGCCGTCTATCAGAGATGCACCTCTTGTTTCTCATATGCTTATATTTGAACTAGTACCATTAAACACCATAGCAAACCAGACATAGAGCCTATAATTCCCAGCCAGAGACCAAACCAAGCACCCTCGGAGTGGAAGTCCTGATTCTAAGACCCTACACGATCAAAGAACACACTTCAGTAGAGAGTATCCACCTACAAACAAGACCCAACACCACCTAAGACACAAACCACCGAACCTTCTACAAGGAGAGAAATCAAAAGGAAGGGAGAATTAAACTATGAAGCCTGGGGGAAAAGAACTCCAACACACAGACACACACAAAGAAATAAAAATTAGCATAATAATTAAAAGACAGAGGAACACTGCACAAATGAAGGAACAAGTCAGAGAAATGCAGTTACAAATGACAGATGATGAGATAGAGAAAAGATCAGAAAGAGAATTCAGAAGAGTGATACTAGCGAGGATTCAAAACACTGAAAACAAAATATTAGAGGAAATTAGTGCACTTAGAAGAGACATGCAAGAAATTAAAAATAAACAAATAGAGAAAAACAACTTAATTACTGAACTTAAAAATCCTACAGAAGGTCTCAACAGTAGAGTATCAGAGGCAGAAGGACAGATAAGTGAGCTGGAAGACAGAATGGTGGAAATAACTGCTGAAAAATAGAACAAAGCACAAAGAACCAAAACAACTGAGAATAGCCTTAGAGACCTATGGGACAATATCAAACGCACCAACATTAGAATTATAGGAGTCCCAGAAGAAGAAGAGGGAAAGAAAGGTTATGAGAACATTCTTGATGAGGTTATAGTTGAAAACTTCCCCAGCATGGGAAAGGAAACAGTCAACCAAGTCCAAGGAGCACAAAGAATTGCAAACAGGATAAACCCCAGAAAAAACACACAAAGGCACAGTTTAATCAAGCTAACATAGACTAACATAAAGACAGACTACATAAAGCAGCTAGGAGCAAACAACAATTAACATATAAAGGAAACCCATGGGAAAGGAAATAGCCAACCAAGTCCAAGAAGCACAAAGAATTGCAAACAGGATAAACCCCAGAAGAAACACACCAAAGCACAGTCTAATCAAGCTAACACAGACTAAACATAAAGACAGACTAAATAAAGCAGCTAGGAGCAAACAACAAATAACATATAAAGGAAATCTCATTCGTTTAACTGCTGATCTTTCAACAGAAACCCTGCAGGCAAGAAGAGAATGGCAAGACACATTTAAACAGTTAAAAGAGAACAACCTTCAACCAAGAATTGTCTACCCAGCAAGGATCTCATTCAGAATTGATGGAGAAGTCAAAAGCTTAACAGACATGCAAAAGCTAAAAGAATTCTGTACCACAAAACCAGCCCTACAACAAGTGTTAAAGGGCATGATACAGACAATAAATACAAGAGTAGAAGTCCTACAAATCAAACCCCAAATATCTAAGAAGACGACAATAAGAACATTCCTATCAATAATTACTTTGAATGTAAATGGACTAAATGCCCCAACCAAAGGACACAAGACACAGGCTGGCTGAATGGATCCAGAAGCAGGTCCCATATATATATATATGTTGTCTAAAAGAAACCCACATCAGACCAAGAGACACTCATAGATTGAAAGTGAGAGGATAGAAAAAGATATTCCATGCAAATTGAAATCAAAAGAAAGCTATAGTAGCAATCCACATATCAGAAAAAATAGGCTTTAAAATTAAGAAGATTATCAGAGATAGAGCAGGTCACTACATACTGATCAAGGGATCTATCTAAGAGGAAGATATAACAATCATAAATATCTATGCACCCAACACAGGAGCACCCCAATACATAAGACAAACACTTTCAGACATAAAAGAGGACATCGACACTAACACAATATTAGTAGGAGACTTTAACACTCCTTTCACACCAATGGACAGATCATCCAAACAGAAAATTAATACAGAAATACAAGTCTTAAATGCCACACTAGAAGAGATGGACCTCATGGATATCTTTAGGACCTCCCATTCAAAAGCAGAGGAATACAGTTTCCTCTCAAGTGCTCATGGAACATTCTCCAGGATAGACCACATCTTGGGCCACAAATCAAACCTCAGTCAATTCAAGAAAACTGAAATGATATCAACCATCTTCTCGGACCACAATGCAATGAGACTAGAGATCACTTCAGGAAAAAAAAAGAAACTGTTCAAAAGACCAGAACATGGAGATTAAAGAACACATACCTAAAAAACTGATTACTGAGCAAATCAAAGGAGAATAAAAAAATTCCTAGAAGAAAATGACACTGAACACATGACAGTGAAAAACCTATGGGGAAATGCAAAAGCAGTTCTAAGAGAAATAAATCAGAGCAGAAATAAATGAAAAAGAAACGAAAGAAACAGTAGCAAAGATAAATAAAACAAGAAGTTGGTTCTTCAAAAAGATAAACAAAACTGACAAACCACTGGGCAGACTCATCAAGAAAAAAAGAGAGAAGAACCAGATCAACAAAATCAAAAATGAAAAAGGAGAAATGACAACAGATGATGCAGAAATGCAAAGGATTATAAGAGACTATTATGAATAACTCTATGGCAACAAACTGAACAACCTGGAAGAAACAGGCAGTTTCTTAGAGAAGGTTAATCTCCCAAGACTCAACCAGGAAGAAATAGAAACTATGACCAACCCAATCACAAGCTCAGAAATCGACCTTGTGATCAAAAATCTACCCAAAAATAAAAGCCCAGGGCCAGATGGCTTCTCAGCCGAATTCTACCAAACATTTAAAGAAGAGCTAATGCCTGTCCTTCTAAAACTCTTTCAAAAAATTGCACAGGAAGGAACACTTCCAAACACATTCTATGAGGCCACCATCACTCTGATACCCAAACCAGGCAAAGACAACAGAAAAAAAGAAAATTATAGACTAATTTCAGTGATGAACTTGGATGTCAAGATCCTCAACAAAATCCTAGCAAACAAAATTCAACAACACATCAAAAAACTCATACACCATGAAGAGGACATCGACACTAACACAATATTAGTAGGAGACTTTAACACTCCTTTCACACCAATGGACAGATCATCCAAACAGAAAATTAATACAGAAATACAAGTCTTAAATGCCACACTAGAAGAGATGGACCTCATGGATATCTTTAGGACCTCCCATTCAAAAGCAGAGGAATACAGTTTCCTCTCAAGTGCTCATGGAACATTCTCCAGGATAGACCACATCTTGGGCCACAAATCAAACCTCAGTCAATTCAAGAAAACTGAAATGATATCAACCATCTTCTCGGACCACAATGCAATGAGACTAGAGATCACTTCAGGAAAAAAAAAGAAACTGTTCAAAAGACCAGAACATGGAGATTAAAGAACACATACCTAAAAAACTGATTACTGAGCAAATCAAAGGAGAATAAAAAAATTCCTAGAAGAAAATGACACTGAACACATGACAGTGAAAAACCTATGGGGAAATGCAAAAGCAGTTCTAAGAGAAATAAATCAGAGCAGAAATAAATGAAAAAGAAACGAAAGAAACAGTAGCAAAGATAAATAAAACAAGAAGTTGGTTCTTCAAAAAGATAAACAAAACTGACAAACCACTGGGCAGACTCATCAAGAAAAAAAGAGAGAAGAACCAGATCAACAAAATCAAAAATGAAAAAGGAGAAATGACAACAGATGATGCAGAAATGCAAAGGATTATAAGAGACTATTATGAATAACTCTATGGCAACAAACTGAACAACCTGGAAGAAACAGGCAGTTTCTTAGAGAAGGTTAATCTCCCAAGACTCAACCAGGAAGAAATAGAAACTATGACCAACCCAATCACAAGCTCAGAAATCGACCTTGTGATCAAAAATCTACCCAAAAATAAAAGCCCAGGGCCAGATGGCTTCTCAGCCGAATTCTACCAAACATTTAAAGAAGAGCTAATGCCTGTCCTTCTAAAACTCTTTCAAAAAATTGCACAGGAAGGAACACTTCCAAACACATTCTATGAGGCCACCATCACTCTGATACCCAAACCAGGCAAAGACAACAGAAAAAAAGAAAATTATAGACTAATTTCAGTGATGAACTTGGATGTCAAGATCCTCAACAAAATCCTAGCAAACAAAATTCAACAACACATCAAAAAACTCATACACCATGACCAAGTCAGGTTCATCCCAGGCATGCAAGGATTCTTCAATATCCTCAAAGCAATCAATGTGATACACCATGTCAACAAATTGAGAGACAAAAATCACATGATCATCTCAATAGATGCAGAAAAAGCCTTTGACAACATCCAACACCCATTTATGACAAAAAAAAAAAAAAAAAAAACTCTTCAGAAAATGGGCATAGAAGGAACCTATCTCCACATAGTGAAAGCCATATATGAGAAGCCCACAGCAAACATTATCCTCAATGGTGAAAAACTGAAAGCCTTCCTTCTAAGATCAGGAACAAGAGAGGAGTGTCCACTTTCACCACTATTATTCACCATAGTCCTGGAAACTAACAACAATAATAAGAACAACAATAATAAGAGAAGACAAAGAAATAAAGGGAATCTATATTAGAAAAGAAGAAGTAAAACTAACAACAATAATAAGAGAAGACAAAGAAATAAAGGGAATCTATATTAGAAAAGAAGAAGTAAAACTCTATTCGCAGGTGACGTGATATTATACATAGAAAACCCCAAAGACACTATTGGAAAACTACCAGAGCTAAGCAACGTATTAAGCAAAGTTGCAGGATACAAAATGAATACACAGAAATCACTCGCATTCCTGTATGCAAACAATGTAAAATTAGAAAATGAAATCAAAGAGGCAACCCCCTTCACCATCACAACCAAGAGAAAATATATCTAGGAATAAACCTATCCAAAGAAACTAAGAACTGTATGCAAAAAATAACAAGACACTCATGAAAGAAATTAAAGAAGACTTAAACTGATGGAGAGATATTCCATGTTCCTGGGTCGGAAGAATCAATACTGTGACAATGACCATACTACCAAATATCATCTACAGATTCAATGCGATCCCTATCAGAACTAGACCAAAGAATGACACATTCTATGAGGCCACCATCACTCTGATACCCAAACCAGGCAAAGACAACAGAAAAAAAGAAAATTATAGACTAATTTCAGTGATGAACTTGGATGTCAAGATCCTCAACAAAATCCTAGCAAACAAAATTCAACAACACATCAAAAAACTCATACACCATGACCAAGTCAGGTTCATCCCAGGCATGCAAGGATTCTTCAATATCCTCAAAGCAATCAATGTGATACACCATGTCAACAAATTGAGAGACAAAAATCACATGATCATCTCAATAGATGCAGAAAAAGCCTTTGACAACATCCAACACCCATTTATGACAAAAAAAAAAAAAAAAAAACTCTTCAGAAAATGGGCATAGAAGGAACCTATCTCCACATAGTGAAAGCCATATATGAGAAGCCCACAGCAAACATTATCCTCAATGGTGAAAAACTGAAAGCCTTCCTTCTAAGATCAGGAACAAGAGAGGAGTGTCCACTTTCACCACTATTATTCACCATAGTCCTGGAAACTAACAACAATAATAAGAACAACAATAATAAGAGAAGACAAAGAAATAAAGGGAATCTATATTAGAAAAGAAGAAGTAAAACTAACAACAATAATAAGAGAAGACAAAGAAATAAAGGGAATCTATATTAGAAAAGAAGAAGTAAAACTCTATTCGCAGGTGACGTGATATTATACATAGAAAACCCCAAAGACACTATTGGAAAACTACCAGAGCTAAGCAACGTATTAAGCAAAGTTGCAGGATACAAAATGAATACACAGAAATCACTCGCATTCCTGTATGCAAACAATGTAAAATTAGAAAATGAAATCAAAGAGGCAACCCCCTTCACCATCACAACCAAGAGAAAATATATCTAGGAATAAACCTATCCAAAGAAACTAAGAACTGTATGCAAAAAATAACAAGACACTCATGAAAGAAATTAAAGAAGACTTAAACTGATGGAGAGATATTCCATGTTCCTGGGTCGGAAGAATCAATACTGTGACAATGACCATACTACCAAATATCATCTACAGATTCAATGCGATCCCTATCAAACGACCAATGACATTCTTCACAGAACTAGACCAAAGAATGACACAGTTCATAGGGAATCACAAAAAAACCCAGATAACGAAAGCAATCCTGAGGAAGAAGAATGGAGTTGGAGGGATCAGCCTCCCTAACTTCAGACTATATTACAAAGCAACAGTCCTCAAGACAGTATGGTACTGGCACAAAAACAGAAACATAGACCAATGGAACAAGATAGAGAAACCAGAGATAAATCCATGCACCTATGGGCACCATATTTTTGACAAAGGAATTGAAAATATAAAATGGGACAAAGACAGCCTCTTCAACAAATGGTGCTGGGAACATTGGACAGCTACATGCAAAAAAATGAAGTTGGAACATTCCCTGACAACACAAAGATCAACTCAAAATGGATTAAAGACCTAAATGTAAGACCAGAAACAAGAAAACTCTTAGAGGAAAATATAGGCAAAACACTCAAGGACATAAATCAAAGCAAGGTCTTCCATGACTTGCCTATTAGAATAGTGAAACTGTAGACAATAATTAACATTATTATTTAATTTAGCAATTATTATTTAATTAACATTAGTATTTAATTCATTAGTGGGACCTAATGAAACTGAAAAGCTTTTGTATAACAAAAGAAATTACAAAAAATGTGAACAGACAGCCCACAGAATGGGAGAAAATCATAGCAAAGGAAATAACAGACAAGGAATTAATCTCCACAATTTACAAGCAACTTAGACAACTGAGCACTGGAAAAATGAACAACCCAATCAAAAAATGGGAAAAAGATCTAAAGAGGCAACCCCCTTCACCATCACAACCAAGAGAAAATATATCTAGGAATAAACCTATCCAAAGAAACTAAGAACTGTATGCAAAAAATAACAAGACACTCATGAAAGAAATTAAAGAAGACTTAAACTGATGGAGAGATATTCCATGTTCCTGGGTCGGAAGAATCAATACTGTGACAATGACCATACTACCAAATATCATCTACAGATTCAATGCGATCCCTATCAAACGACCAATGACATTCTTCACAGAACTAGACCAAAGAATGACACAGTTCATAGGGAATCACAAAAAAACCCAGATAACGAAAGCAATCCTGAGGAAGAAGAATGGAGTTGGAGGGATCAGCCTCCCTAACTTCAGACTATATTACAAAGCAACAGTCCTCAAGACAGTATGGTACTGGCACAAAAACAGAAACATAGACCAATGGAACAAGATAGAGAAACCAGAGATAAATCCATGCACCTATGGGCACCATATTTTTGACAAAGGAATTGAAAATATAAAATGGGACAAAGACAGCCTCTTCAACAAATGGTGCTGGGAACATTGGACAGCTACATGCAAAAAAATGAAGTTGGAACATTCCCTGACAACACAAAGATCAACTCAAAATGGATTAAAGACCTAAATGTAAGACCAGAAACAAGAAAACTCTTAGAGGAAAATATAGGCAAAACACTCAAGGACATAAATCAAAGCAAGGTCTTCCATGACTTGCCTATTAGAATAGTGAAACTGTAGACAATAATTAACATTATTATTTAATTTAGCAATTATTATTTAATTAACATTAGTATTTAATTCATTAGTGGGACCTAATGAAACTGAAAAGCTTTTGTATAACAAAAGAAATTACAAAAAATGTGAACAGACAGCCCACAGAATGGGAGAAAATCATAGCAAAGGAAATAACAGACAAGGAATTAATCTCCACAATTTACAAGCAACTTAGACAACTGAGCACTGGAAAAATGAACAACCCAATCAAAAAATGGGAAAAAGATCTAAAGAGACATCTCACCAAAGAGGATATACAGATGGCCCAAAAGCACACGAAACGATGCTCAACCTCGCTTATTATTAGACAAGTGCAAATCAAAGCGACAATGAGATATCACCTCACACCCATCAGAATGGCCATCATCAACAAATCGACAGACAATAAATGCTGGAGAGGGTGTAGAGAAAAGGGAACACTCTTCCATTGCTAGTGGGAATGTAAATTAATACAGCCTCTATGGAAGACAGTATGGAGATTCCTTAAAAAACTAAACATATAAGCACCATACGACCCAACAATCCCACTACTAGGCTTGTACACTGATGAAATCAAAACTGAGAGAGGCACCTGTACCCTAATGTTCATTGCAGCTCTCTATACAGTAGCCATAACATGGAAGCAACCTAGATGTCCATTGACGAATGAATGGATAAAGAAGCCCTGGTACATATGTACAATGGAATACTACTCAGCTGTTAAAAGAAATGCAGAAGAATCAGTCCTAATGAGGCGGCTGGATCTAGAACCTATCATAAAAGTGAAGTAAGTCAAAAAGAAAAAAACAAGTACAGGATACTAACACATATATATGGAATCTAGTAAATGGGTAATGACAACAGACACAGTGAAACAATGAAAAAACAGACATAGAGAATAGACATATGGACATCGTGGCATATGAACAGTTGGTGGGAGGCACAGAGGGAGTAACATGGAAACCTATACTATCATATGTGAAAAAGATAGCTATTGTCATTGAGCTGAGGGAATAGGAGTTCCTCCAAGGGCTCGGTGCAACAGCCTGGTGGGTTAGGATTGGGTGTCTGGGAGGGGGGAGGGGACCAAGGATATGCATATGACTGATATTGGAACATACATGTCTGTGAACAACAAAACTTTGTTCAGATTTTGAAAAAATTTAAAAAAAAAAATTCCCTGGGCACATGATTGTCAATTCTTTAATTTAAAATGTTCCCTGCCTCCTAGGATTAATTCTTCTTGGCTCTTTGTTCTGCCTCTTGGAGTCTAGATTCTAATCTCTGTGTTATCTGTGCCTTTCCATAAAAGAATGGCTGAGCTCACAGCCGAGAAGTTTGTTTAACTTGTTCTTGTTCATAATAGTGAGTCTTTATGTTGTCATACTGTCTCTCCTTTTCAGTAGAAACTGAACATGTTTCTGATCTTGTAATCTTCTTTATAATCTTGTCTCTTTGGAATCTTATTAGGATTCATATCATTACATTCACACCTTGTATAACCTTCCTGTACAAGTCACTCACTGATTTCTTTCAGACAAGTTAGTCTCTTTCTTGAGAAATAAACTAAGGTAGATAAGGGGCAACTCCATCAAAGATCATATAATACATGATTTTAAATAAGGTCTCTCGGGCTCAACTCTTAAGACCTTCAGTGAGCATTCTATATGACAATGTGGTTCTTGGAGAGGCTATCTTAGACTTTTCTGAGATCTTAAAGAAATGTGTGACTACCACCTTAGCTTTATCTTTAGATCATGTTTTTCTGAAGTGCCACAGACTTCATCTTTTCCTAGCAGCCACTTGCCTTTTCTCTGGCCATCTAAAAAGACTGTAAATGAAGGAAAAAGTTAATGTCAAACTCTGAAATGCTGTTTTCATTATATTTAGCAAACTCTTCCTTTTGCTTATGTAACTCATTTCATTTTTTATTTGAATCAGATAAAGGAAGTGAGACAGCACCTTCAGCACTCCAGTTAGAAATTTCCCTGGCTAGATCACCTAATCAACCAGCCATATTTTCTAAACTCCACATTTTTGAAGGCTAAAGGGTTGTTAAACATTTTATTACTACTCTAAAATGATCCACTTTCCTCTAGTTTCCAGTAATGTTTCCTTTACTCTCCTTTAATTACTCTTTCACAGCATCCTTGAGGACCTTCAGGCTTGCCTGGGTAGTCTCTTCAAGGGCATTTCAACTTCTGCCTGCTCTTTTGTTCCAAAATTACTGCCATATATTAAGGGGGTTTGTTTTATTTTGTTTACAGGAGTACCTCTCAGCCATTTACAAAAATTTGTATTAGATATCTGTCACTGAATAACAAATCTCCTTAAAACTTAGTGCTTTGCAGCATCAATAATGATTAGTTTTCTTTCATGGTTTCTGTAGAGCTTCTTAGGTGGTGCTAGTGGTAAAGAATCCACCTGCCAAAGCAGGAGACAGAAAAGAAGCAATTTCAATCCCTGGGTCAGAATGATTCCCAGGAAGGGGGCATGGCAACCCACTCTAGTATTCGTGCCTGGAAAATCTCATTGACAGAGGAACCTGACAGGCTACAGACAACGTGGTCACAAAGATTCAGACATAGTTGAAGCAACTGAGCACACACACCTCTGTCTCTTTGGAATCTTATTAGGATTCATATCATTACATTCACACCTTGTATAACCTTCCTGTACAAGTCACTCACTGATTTCTTTCAGACAAGTTAGTCTCTTTCTTGAGAAATAAACTAAGGTAGATAAGGGGCAACTCCATCAAAGATCATATAATACATGATTTTAAATAAGGTCTCTCGGGCTCAACTCTTAAGACCTTCAGTGAGCATTCTATATGACAATGTGGTTCTTGGAGAGGCTATCTTAGACTTTTCTGAGATCTTAAAGAAATGTGTGACTACCACCTTAGCTTTATCTTTAGATCATGTTTTTCTGAAGTGCCACAGACTTCATCTTTTCCTAGCAGCCACTTGCCTTTTCTCTGGCCATCTAAAAAGACTGTAAATGAAGGAAAAAGTTAATGTCAAACTCTGAAATGCTGTTTTCATTATATTTAGCAAACTCTTCCTTTTGCTTATGTAACTCATTTCATTTTTTATTTGAATCAGATAAAGGAAGTGAGACAGCACCTTCAGCACTCCAGTTAGAAATTTCCCTGGCTAGATCACCTAATCAACCAGCCATATTTTCTAAACTCCACATTTTTGAAGGCTAAAGGGTTGTTAAACATTTTATTACTACTCTAAAATGATCCACTTTCCTCTAGTTTCCAGTAATGTTTCCTTTACTCTCCTTTAATTACTCTTTCACAGCATCCTTGAGGACCTTCAGGCTTGCCTGGGTAGTCTCTTCAAGGGCATTTCAACTTCTGCCTGCTCTTTTGTTCCAAAATTACTGCCATATATTAAGGGGGTTTGTTTTATTTTGTTTACAGGAGTACCTCTCAGCCATTTACAAAAATTTGTATTAGATATCTGTCACTGAATAACAAATCTCCTTAAAACTTAGTGCTTTGCAGCATCAATAATGATTAGTTTTCTTTCATGGTTTCTGTAGAGCTTCTTAGGTGGTGCTAGTGGTAAAGAATCCACCTGCCAAAGCAGGAGACAGAAAAGAAGCAATTTCAATCCCTGGGTCAGAATGATTCCCAGGAAGGGGGCATGGCAACCCACTCTAGTATTCGTGCCTGGAAAATCTCATTGACAGAGGAACCTGACAGGCTACAGACAACGTGGTCACAAAGATTCAGACATAGTTGAAGCAACTGAGCACACACACCTCTGTAGGATAGAATTTCAGAAGTGACTTAGGCATTACTAGCTGTGGAGTCTCTCCGAGGTTGAGCCATAATCAGTGGGCTTGAGTTAGGATGGACAAACCTCTCTTAAGATGGTTTCCAGATATGGCTGGCAAGTTGGTGCTGCTACTGGCCAAGAGCATATTTGTTCTTCCTGACATAGATCTCTCTTCAGGGTGTCCTGACTGTTCTCAAGTATAACCTCATACTTCTTTTATAGTAACCTGTCCAGAAGGTCAAGATGAAAGTTACAGTGCCTTTTGTAATATAGGATTTAGAGTCAAATACTGTCACTTTTGCTAACTTCCAGTAATCACATGCAACCAGTCTTAACTCACTGTGAGAAAGGCCACATGACAGCTTATAACTGAGGAGACTGAAGTCACCCAGGAGACTAGATGTTAAAGATGTTCTTTCCACCTTGTATTTTTTCCTGAAATGCTTTACAGAATCCCGGAAAAAAAGTAAGAAAATTGGAGAATTTTATTCAAGCCTTATATTATAGGCCCTTTTCCCCCAACTTTATTGAGATATAATAAATATATAATCATGTATATGTTTATTGATAAACACATATTATGTCTGCCACCACAGCTTTAGTTAATGCTTTCATCACATCACATAAACATTTTTCTTTCGTGGTGAGAAAGTTGAAGAGGTACTCTCTTAGCAACTTTCAAATACAGTTTTGTTAACTGTAATCACAGCAAAAAACCCCAGAGATAGCAAATGCTATCAAAGATGTAGAGAAAAGGAGCCATTGCAGACTGTTGGTAGAAATGTAAATAGATATAGCCACTATGGAAAACAGTGTGGAGGTTCCTCAAAAAGTAAACATTAAAACTACTATATAACCTAGCAATTCCAATGCTGAGTGTATGTATATATGTATGTATGCATGTGTATGTGTGTATATATATCCAAATATATACATGTATATATGTGTGTGTGTGTGCATGTGTATCCAAAGAAAATGAAATCAGTTCCTTAAAGAGACATTTTCAGTCTCACGTTTATTGTAGCATTATTCATAATAGCCAAGATATGGAAAGAATCTAAGTGTCCATCAATGGATGAATAGATAAAGATGATGTGGCATATTTGTACAATAGGATATTTTTCAGTCATAAGGAAATTCTGCCATTTGTGACAACATGGATGGACATTTATGGTTTTACACTAAGTGAACTAAGTCAGAAAAGAAATCTCTTAGTATTATTACTTATATGTGGAATCTTAAAAGCTTAATGAAGAGAAAGGCGGTTCCAGGGTTGGGTATGTGGGAAGTGGGAAAATATTGGTTAAAAACACAAACTTCCAAATTTGTCATTAATAACAGAATGAAAAGTATCAGTAAGAATTACAAGTTTAGTAGAAAGGAACAAACTTTCTTAAGAAAAAGTAACTAGAAATAGTTTGTAACAATGAGATTTTAATAACATCACGTGCCCACATATATGTTTGTGTTGAGTGCATGAGTGTATGCGTGTATGTGTGTTTAGTTTTAAATAATGAGATTTAATACCAGGTAATGTTCAATAGACTGCTCTGATGGGTTACTGATTTAACCATATGTATCTACCTGCAATTGCATAACCTCATACAAAACATGATTAACAAAACAGAAATGAGTAACAATGTAAGATGTTCAACAGAACAGCAAATTATGATTTCTGTCTTTACTTCATTTAAAGATACAATCTATTAATTTCATAAAGTAAGAGTTTTTATTGCCAACATTCAAACTGCCAGGACTTTAAACAATCATGGATGGTGTATGCAAATTAATAATTTTTAATACTTAACACCTCCTGTTCAATGGTGAGAAAGTTGAAGAGGTACTCTCTTAGCAACTTTCAAATACAGTTTTGTTAACTGTAATCACAGCAAAAAACCCCAGAGATAGCAAATGCTATCAAAGATGTAGAGAAAAGGAGCCATTGCAGACTGTTGGTAGAAATGTAAATAGATATAGCCACTATGGAAAACAGTGTGGAGGTTCCTCAAAAAGTAAACATTAAAACTACTATATAACCTAGCAATTCCAATGCTGAGTGTATGTATATATGTATGTATGCATGTGTATGTGTGTATATATATCCAAATATATACATGTATATATGTGTGTGTGTGTGCATGTGTATCCAAAGAAAATGAAATCAGTTCCTTAAAGAGACATTTTCAGTCTCACGTTTATTGTAGCATTATTCATAATAGCCAAGATATGGAAAGAATCTAAGTGTCCATCAATGGATGAATAGATAAAGATGATGTGGCATATTTGTACAATAGGATATTTTTCAGTCATAAGGAAATTCTGCCATTTGTGACAACATGGATGGACATTTATGGTTTTACACTAAGTGAACTAAGTCAGAAAAGAAATCTCTTAGTATTATTACTTATATGTGGAATCTTAAAAAGCTTAATGAAGAGAAAGGCGGTTCCAGGGGTTGGGTATGTGGGAAGTGGGAAAATATTGGTTAAAAACACAAACTTCCAAATTTGTCATTAATAACAGAATGAAAAGTATCAGTAAGAATTACAAGTTTAGTAGAAAGGAACAAACTTTCTTAAGAAAAAGTAACTAGAAATAGTTTGTAACAATGAGATTTTAATAACATCACGTGCCCACATATATGTTTGTGTTGAGTGCATGAGTGTATGCGTGTATGTGTGTTTAGTTTTAAATAATGAGATTTAATACCAGGTAATGTTCAATAGACTGCTCTGATGGGTTACTGATTTAACCATATGTATCTACCTGCAATTGCATAACCTCATACAAAACATGATTAACAAAACAGAAATGAGTAACAATGTAAGATGTTCAACAGAACAGCAAATTATGATTTCTGTCTTTACTTCATTTAAAGATACAATCTATTAATTTCATAAAGTAAGAGTTTTTATTGCCAACATTCAAACTGCCAGGACTTTAAACAATCATGGATGGTGTATGCAAATTAATAATTTTTAATACTTAACACCTCCTGTTCAATGTCGAGTCTTTGGTGTTTCACCTATTAGTTTAAGCTTCTGTGAACTGCTCTTTAACAAGGGCCTCAAAATGGTAATGGAGTGTCTTTCTCTTCGTTTTACTGATTAGAGTATTATGCTCAACTAAAGAAATTTCATTACTAACTTCTAGGTATATTTAAATGTGATAGTACATAGAAATAATTTTAAAAACATAGGTAAGTATGTGAAAGTGCTGACTAGAGGGATAAATTTGTGCAAAAAATAAAGCTCCACTTATGGGTGAAATACTTTACAAAAATGATTATTTCTTGTTTATTAACCTGAGTTTTAAAGAAGAAAATAGACAGTATTAAATAATGCTGGAACTGAGATTTTTAGGGTAATTGCCTGTCAGAATTTTTTCTGTAATTTTCAAGCAAGAACTGAGATTCAGCTAAAAACATTGTTCTCATAGTTATGAAAAGTGCTTAAGAATCAATTCCTTTTATTTTCTAATGACCTACTTTTATTTACATCATACCTAAACCTTAATTTAATGCAAGTAATCAAATTCTGCAAAGCAATGTAACTATGTGATCCTGGCAAACAAAATAATAACTCAAATTTTTCTTTCCATGGAGTACCACACACCCTCCCAAATTCTCTATCAGTAAATGCTGCTGATTTACTCAATTCAGAAACCAAGAAGGCAATCTTGAAAATGCCTTTTCCACTATCTCAGAAATTCATTTCTTCAATAAGTCATATCAGTTCTATCTCTACAATTTATGTGAAGTCTATGCACTTCTATCTACTGACATAATGTAGTTTGACTCACTATCATTTCTAATCTAATATACTCTAACTAGTCCTTCTGACCCAACTCTCTAAAACCAGTCTTCATTTTCCAGAGTGATCAACGAAAGTACCCAAAATGTAAAAAAATGTTCAACAGAACAGCAAATTATGATTTCTGTCTTTACTTCATTTAAAGATACAATCTATTAATTTCATAAAGTAAGAGTTTTTATTGCCAACATTCAAACTGCCAGGACTTTAAACAATCATGGATGGTGTATGCAAATTAATAATTTTTAATACTTAACACCTCCTGTTCAATGTCGAGTCTTTGGTGTTTCACCTATTAGTTTAAGCTTCTGTGAACTGCTCTTTAACAAGGGCCTCAAAATGGTAATGGAGTGTCTTTCTCTTCGTTTTACTGATTAGAGTATTATGCTCAACTAAAGAAATTTCATTACTAACTTCTAGGTATATTTAAATGTGATAGTACATAGAAATAATTTTAAAAACATAGGTAAGTATGTGAAAGTGCTGACTAGAGGGATAAATTTGTGCAAAAAATAAAGCTCCACTTATGGGTGAAATACTTTACAAAAATGATTATTTCTTGTTTATTAACCTGAGTTTTAAAGAAGAAAATAGACAGTATTAAATAATGCTGGAACTGAGATTTTTAGGGTAATTGCCTGTCAGAATTTTTTCTGTAATTTTCAAGCAAGAACTGAGATTCAGCTAAAAACATTGTTCTCATAGTTATGAAAAGTGCTTAAGAATCAATTCCTTTTATTTTCTAATGACCTACTTTTATTTACATCATACCTAAACCTTAATTTAATGCAAGTAATCAAATTCTGCAAAGCAATGTAACTATGTGATCCTGGCAAACAAAATAATAACTCAAATTTTTCTTTCCATGGAGTACCACACACCCTCCCAAATTCTCTATCAGTAAATGCTGCTGATTTACTCAATTCAGAAACCAAGAAGGCAATCTTGAAAATGCCTTTTCCACTATCTCAGAAATTCATTTCTTCAATAAGTCATATCAGTTCTATCTCTACAATTTATGTGAAGTCTATGCACTTCTATCTACTGACATAATGTAGTTTGACTCACTATCATTTCTAATCTAATATACTCTAACTAGTCCTTCTGACCCAACTCTCTAAAACCAGTCTTCATTTTCTACGGAGCAGAGTGACCTTGCTTAAATACAAATCAGATGATTTCATTTCCATGCTTAAAATAGTCCCACTGCTTTCACAGCTCCCCCTCCCCCCAAAAAAAAGAACTACAAAAATTTTAGCACGCTTGAAATGGCACTACCTTTTCTTGTGACTGGCTCAAAATAAACACATAATAAATATTGTTAATGACTGCATCATGAATAAATACATCAATTTCTAGTACATGACACAAATTGTTTTTCTATGCTATAAATTATTTTTCTCACATTCACATCAAAAACAAAATCTTTTGAGAAAGGAAAATTTGGGTAAATTTAGTTCATTAGTGTGTCCCTAACTTATGAAATTTCCCCGTAGACTAAATCTCCAAGCATTCCTTAATCAATGGTAATGTAAGTGCCTTCCTCTATAAAATGAGAATGTTGGAAAGATTGCTGAATTTCAAGGGTTTGCGAAGTGTTTCCTGCAATAGTTGTCTAGAAAATTTGGGAAGTGTGTGTGTGTGTGTGTGTGTGTGTGTAAGTACAATGGGCATGCCACTTATTTAGAACATGTTCACCAGGAATTCAAATTATCTTGTGATATGTTTTAAAATTATAAATAATGAAACATTTGCATACTCCACATAAACTGACGGTTTAATCAGACATTATATGAGTTAAGAAATCTGTTCGTATTCATTTCAAATTAAAATGTTGTATTTTACCTATATCGTAGCATTTTAGGTGGTTCTAGTATAGACAGAATTTCCAAAGCAATGTAACTATGTGATCCTGGCAAACAAAATAATAACTCAAATTTTTCTTTCCATGGAGTACCACACACCCTCCCAAATTCTCTATCAGTAAATGCTGCTGATTTACTCAATTCAGAAACCAAGAAGGCAATCTTGAAAATGCCTTTTCCACTATCTCAGAAATTCATTTCTTCAATAAGTCATATCAGTTCTATCTCTACAATTTATGTGAAGTCTATGCACTTCTATCTACTGACATAATGTAGTTTGACTCACTATCATTTCTAATCTAATATACTCTAACTAGTCCTTCTGACCCAACTCTCTAAAACCAGTCTTCATTTTCTACGGAGCAGAGTGACCTTGCTTAAATACAAATCAGATGATTTCATTTCCATGCTTAAAATAGTCCCACTGCTTTCACAGCTCCCCCTCCCCCCAAAAAAAAGAACTACAAAAATTTTAGCACGCTTGAAATGGCACTACCTTTTCTTGTGACTGGCTCAAAATAAACACATAATAAATATTGTTAATGACTGCATCATGAATAAATACATCAATTTCTAGTACATGACACAAATTGTTTTTCTATGCTATAAATTATTTTTCTCACATTCACATCAAAAACAAAATCTTTTGAGAAAGGAAAATTTGGGTAAATTTAGTTCATTAGTGTGTCCCTAACTTATGAAATTTCCCCGTAGACTAAATCTCCAAGCATTCCTTAATCAATGGTAATGTAAGTGCCTTCCTCTATAAAATGAGAATGTTGGAAAGATTGCTGAATTTCAAGGGTTTGCGAAGTGTTTCCTGCAATAGTTGTCTAGAAAATTTGGGAAGTGTGTGTGTGTGTGTGTGTGTGTGTGTAAGTACAATGGGCATGCCACTTATTTAGAACATGTTCACCAGGAATTCAAATTATCTTGTGATATGTTTTAAAATTATAAATAATGAAACATTTGCATACTCCACATAAACTGACGGTTTAATCAGACATTATATGAGTTAAGAAATCTGTTCGTATTCATTTCAAATTAAAATGTTGTATTTTACCTATATACGTAGCATTTTAGGTGGTTCTAGTATAGACAGAATTTCCAAGTATGAAGCTTCCCTGACTATTGAGGCTTAATTGTAACTTTTTTCCCATAAGTTGTTCATTATTTTGGAAACTTACACTACTGACATAAAAGACTTTCTTTTCTAACATACAAATACTGAATAGGCATTGTATTTAAATTACTATCGTACCTCCTACTGAGTCTGTTTTTCTAGATTTCCCATTCATGATAATATTTTATGTGTGTGCATATATGTGTATGAATAAATCTATCTAACCTTTACTTCCAAATATTAAACATAAAAATAGTGGTAATACTTATATGCTATTTGCTTGCTTTATTTATCTTCAAACTTACTCATTACAAGTGGATAGATAAAAGCATTTTAGGGCTTCCCAAGGGGTGTTAGTGACAAAGAACCCACCTGCCATGCATAAGACATAAGAGACTCAGGTTTGATTGCTAAGTCAGGAAGATCCCCTGGAAGGCAAGCCAACCGACGGCAGTATTCTTGCCTGGAGAGTCCCATGGAAGGGTTACAGTTCATAGGGTTGCAAACATTTGGACATAACTGAAGAAACTGAGCATTCATTCATAAGAATTTTACCGCTTTATTTTTGAGCATTTATGTATTGAAATGCATATGCATCATTTATTTTAAATTACTTTTCCTTCTTGTCAATGAATGTGGTATATCTTTCCATCTGTCTTCTTCAATTTCTTTCACCAGCAACTTACAGTTTTCCAGTACAGGTCTTTTGTCTCCTTTGGTAGTTGTATTTCTAGGCATTTTATTCTTTTCGATGTAATGCTAAATGGAATTGCTTCTTGAATTTCTCTTTCTGATCTTTCATTATTACTGTATAGAAATGCAACAGACTTCTCTGTATTAATTTTGTAACCTAAAATTTTACCAAATTCATTGATGAATTCTAGTAGTTTTCTGGTAGCATCTTAGGATCTTCTTTATGCAGTATCACGTCATCTGCAAAATGGGACTGTTTAACTTCTCTTCCAAGTTGGATTCCCTTTACTTCTTTTACTTCTCTGATTACTGTAGCTAGAACTTATGTTGAATAAAAGAGACAACAATGGACATCCTTGTCTTGTTCTTGATCTCAGAGGGAATGCTTTCAGCTTTTTGCCTTTGAGGATGATGCTAACTGTAGGTTTATCACATATGGTCTTTATCACGTTGAGGAATGTACCCTCTATGCCCATTTTCTGGAGAGATTTTTTTTTTTTATCATAAATGGGTGCTAAATTTAGTCAAAAGCCTCCTCTGCATCTATTGAGATGATCATATGGTTTTTATTCCTCAATTTGATGATATAATACTACCCAAAGCAATCTATAGATTTAACACAATCCCTATCAAATTACTGATGGCATTTTCCAAGATCTAGAACAAAAAAATCTCAAGATTTGTGTGAAGACACAAAGTCCCCGAATAGCCAATGCAATGTTGAAAAAGAAAAAAGGGGCTGGAATAATCAGGCTCCTTGACTTCAAACTATACTACAAAGCTACAGTCATCAAGGCAGTATGGTACTGGCACAAAAATAGAAATATAAAAAAAAACAGAAATAACCCCATACACTTATAGTCAATTAATCGATGATGAAGGAGGCAGGACTATACAATGTTGGAAATACAATCTCCAACAAATGGTGCTGGGAAAACTGGACAGCCACATGTAAAAAGAATGAAACTAGATCATTTCTTAACTCCATATACAAAAATAAGCTTAAAATGGATTAGAGAACTAAATGTTACAGCAGACACTATAAAACTCTTAGAAGAAACCATAGGCAGAATACTCTCTGACACAAATCATAGCAAAATCTTTTAGCCTTCTTGTCAATATTATCTTTCCATCTGTCTTCTTCAATTTCTTTCACCAGCAACTTACAGTTTTCCAGTACAGGTCTTTTGTCTCCTTTGGTAGTTGTATTTCTAGGCATTTTATTCTTTTCGATGTAATGCTAAATGGAATTGCTTCTTGAATTTCTCTTTCTGATCTTTCATTATTACTGTATAGAAATGCAACAGACTTCTCTGTATTAATTTTGTAACCTAAAATTTTACCAAATTCATTGATGAATTCTAGTAGTTTTCTGGTAGCATCTTAGGATCTTCTTTATGCAGTATCACGTCATCTGCAAAATGGGACTGTTTAACTTCTCTTCCAAGTTGGATTCCCTTTACTTCTTTTACTTCTCTGATTACTGTAGCTAGAACTTATGTTGAATAAAAGAGACAACAATGGACATCCTTGTCTTGTTCTTGATCTCAGAGGGAATGCTTTCAGCTTTTTGCCTTTGAGGATGATGCTAACTGTAGGTTTATCACATATGGTCTTTATCACGTTGAGGAATGTACCCTCTATGCCCATTTTCTGGAGAGATTTTTTTTTTTTATCATAAATGGGTGCTAAATTTAGTCAAAAGCCTCCTCTGCATCTATTGAGATGATCATATGGTTTTTATTCCTCAATTTGATGATATAATACTACCCAAAGCAATCTATAGATTTAACACAATCCCTATCAAATTACTGATGGCATTTTCCAAGATCTAGAACAAAAAAATCTCAAGATTTGTGTGAAGACACAAAGTCCCCGAATAGCCAATGCAATGTTGAAAAAGAAAAAAGGGGCTGGAATAATCAGGCTCCTTGACTTCAAACTATACTACAAAGCTACAGTCATCAAGGCAGTATGGTACTGGCACAAAAATAGAAATATAAAAAAAAACAGAAATAACCCCATACACTTATAGTCAATTAATCGATGATGAAGGAGGCAGGACTATACAATGTTGGAAATACAATCTCCAACAAATGGTGCTGGGAAAACTGGACAGCCACATGTAAAAAGAATGAAACTAGATCATTTCTTAACTCCATATACAAAAATAAGCTTAAAATGGATTAGAGAACTAAATGTTACAGCAGACACTATAAAACTCTTAGAAGAAACCATAGGCAGAATACTCTCTGACACAAATCATAGCAAAATCTTTTTTAGCCTATCTCCCAGAATAATAGAAATAAAAGCAAAAATAAACAAATGGAACCTAATTAAACTCAAAAGCTTTTGCATGGCAAAAGAAACAACACACAAAAAGACAACCCACAGATTGGAAAAAAAAATATTTGTAAATGATGCGACTGATAAGGGACTAGTCTTCAAAATTTACAAAGAGTTTATGACACTTAATAGCATCAAAATAAACAACCCACTCAAAAAATGGGCAGATGATCTGAACAGATGTTTCTCTAAAGAGGACATACAGATGGCTAACAGTCACAAGAAAAGGTATTTAACATTGCTAGCTATTAGAGAAATGCAAATCAAAACTACAATGAGATACAACTTCACACTGGTCAGAATGGAAATCATCAAACAATTCATAAACATTAAATGCTAGAGAGGGAGTGGAGAGAAGGGAACCCTTCTGTGCTGTTGGTGGGAATGTAAATTGGTACAGCCACTAAAGAGAACTGTGTGAAGATTCCTTAAAAAACTAAACATAGAGCTACCAGATGGCTCTGCAATCCCACGCCTGGGCATATATCCAGAGAGAATCATGCCCTGAAGAGAAGCATTCATCCTAATGTTCATTGCAACACTGTTTACAATGGCCAAAACATGGAAACAACCTAAACTCCCATTGATAGAGGAATGTATAAAACGAATGTGGGACAAATATGATGGAATATTAGACAACCATTAAAAAGAATGAAATAAGACCATTTGCAGTAATATGGATGAACCTAGAGATTGTCATACTGAGTGAGCTAAGTCAGATAGATAAGGAGAAATATGACATTCCTTATATGTGTATTATAAAATGAAATGATACAAATGAACTTATTTACAAAACCAAAAGAGACTCACAGACTTAGCAAATGAACTTATGGTTGCAGAGGGGAAGGGATAGTCACGGAATTTGGAAAGGTCATGTATACACCACTATATTTAAAATGGATAACCAATAAAAATCTTTTGTAGAGGACATGGAACTCTGCTTAATGCTGTGTGCCATCCTGAATGGGAGGGTGTATTGAGAGATACATGTGCATGTATGGCTGAGTTCCTTCACTGTTCATTGGAAACTATCACAGCATTGTTAATTGACTATACCCCAATACAAAATGTTCTTGATGTTAAATAAATACTTTAAAAAAACAAATAAATCAATAATCACCCAATTGAAAAAACTTTTGCTTTTATAACTTAAAAAAAAATCAGCATCATGCATTATCTTGATTTTTCTCAAAAAAATATTTATTGATAGTTTATATAATTTTATATTTAATTTCCAAATATTTAGAAGGAGGAAGATCAAAACAACTCCCCCTGAAGAGGTCCATGTCCTGATCACCAGAACATGTGACTATGTAGCTTTATATACTAAAAAGGAATCTGCAAATAGCACTGAGTGATCTTCAGATGAGTTCACCCTGATTATCCAGGTGGGCCCAATGTTATTACAAAGATCCTTATAAGGTAATAAGGCAGAAGTTCCATAATCACATAAGATGTGATGATAGAAGCAGGGGTCACAATGATCCAATTTCTGGCTTTGCATATGGAAGTGGGGCCAAGAACCAAGGAATGCAACCAGCCTCTAGAAGTTAGAAAAGAAAAGCAGAAAGATGGTTCCCTAGAGTCTCCAGAGGAATGCAACCTTGCCAGCACTTTGACATTAGCCCAGTGAGACCCATTTGGATTTCGACTCCTAAACAAGAAGATAATAAATTTTGTTGTTTTAGATCTGCAGTTTGTGGGAATTTGTTACAGTAGCAATAGGAAACTAATGCAGTGTCTCAGGGTAAAACTGCACTGGATAGAGGTAAGTATATACACAGACGTTATTCAAGACTTGCAATATGGGAGAGAGATTTAATTTGACCCTGTTTTCAGCCCTAGTGAGCTAATGGAAAATTACCAGAGGACATTAGGGAAGAGGTTGATAAGTGTGATCAGGCCATGTATATTTGCTTTGTTGTTGCTGTTTGGTTGTTAAGTCATGTCTGACTCTCTTATGCCCCCATGGGTGAGGCTCCTCTGTCCATGGGATTTCCCAGGCTAGAGTACTGGAGTGGGCTGTCATTTCCTTCTCCACGGGATCTTCCCGATCCAGGAGTCAAAGTCACATCTCTTACAATGGCAGGTGGATTCTTTACTGCTGAGCCATCAGGGAAGCCCATGTGTCTTTGCTAGTTGTTTATTGACTGTCAGTCCCTACTGTCCCTCTGAATCTGGGCCATAGGGATAGGGATAATATGCTTCTTGACGGTCACCTTTCAGACAGATGACACCCAGGTACAGTTGTAAAACTGGAAATCTTAATTGACTTTTATAACTTAAAAATCAGCATCATGCATTATCTTGATTTTTCTCAAAAAAATATTTATTGATAGTTTATATAATTTTATATTTAATTTCCAAATATTTAGAAGGAGGAAGATCAAAACAACTCCCCCTGAAGAGGTCCATGTCCTGATCACCAGAACATGTGACTATGTAGCTTTATATACTAAAAAGGAATCTGCAAATAGCACTGAGTGATCTTCAGATGAGTTCACCCTGATTATCCAGGTGGGCCCAATGTTATTACAAAGATCCTTATAAGGTAATAAGGCAGAAGTTCCATAATCACATAAGATGTGATGATAGAAGCAGGGGTCACAATGATCCAATTTCTGGCTTTGCATATGGAAGTGGGGCCAAGAACCAAGGAATGCAACCAGCCTCTAGAAGTTAGAAAAGAAAAGCAGAAAGATGGTTCCCTAGAGTCTCCAGAGGAATGCAACCTTGCCAGCACTTTGACATTAGCCCAGTGAGACCCATTTGGATTTACGACTCCTAAACAAGAAGATAATAAATTTTGTTGTTTTAGATCTGCAGTTTGTGGGAATTTGTTACAGTAGCAATAGGAAACTAATGCAGTGTCTCAGGGTAAAACTGCACTGGATAGAGGTAAGTATATACACAGACGTTATTCAAGACTTGCAATATGGGAGAGAGATTTAATTTGACCCTGTTTTCAGCCCTAGTGAGCTAATGGAAAATTACCAGAGGACATTAGGGAAGAGGTTGATAAGTGTGATCAGGCCATGTATATTTGCTTTGTTGTTGCTGTTTGGTTGTTAAGTCATGTCTGACTCTCTTATGCCCCCATGGGTGAGGCTCCTCTGTCCATGGGATTTCCCAGGCTAGAGTACTGGAGTGGGCTGTCATTTCCTTCTCCACGGGATCTTCCCGATCCAGGAGTCAAAGTCACATCTCTTACAATGGCAGGTGGATTCTTTACTGCTGAGCCATCAGGGAAGCCCATGTGTCTTTGCTAGTTGTTTATTGACTGTCAGTCCCTACTGTCCCTCTGAATCTGGGCCATAGGGATAGGGATAATATGCTTCTTGACGGTCACCTTTCAGACAGATGACACCCAGGTACTTGGGAAAGATATTCCTGAGTTGTAAAACTGGCAAGGGGCGTCTGAGATTTATCTGCATTTTAAACTTGGAGAAAGAATTGGCAATCTCAAGTTTTCCAAAGTAAATTCACTAAGACAATGGAGGTCTGCCCCCATAGTGGGGCAGAGATCTGTCTACAGTTTAGTCAGTCATATTAATCCATGTATGTGAAATCTAGAGAAACAGAACTGATGAGTCTCTTTGTAGGGCAGCAATAGAGATGCAGACAGAGAACAGACTTGTGGACACAGCAGGGGAAGGAGAAGGTGGGATTAATTGAGAGAGTAGCATTGAAGTGTAGACTTTGCCACATATAAATTAGATGAGTTGGCTTTATGGTGCACACAGCTCAACCTGTGCTCTGGGATGACCTAGAGGGATTCGATGAGCTGGGAGTTAAGAGGGAAGTTTGAGAGGGAGAGGACATATGTTCACCTATGGCTGATTCATGTTGCTGTAGGGCAGAAACCAATACAGCATTGCAAAGCTATTATCCTTCAATTAAAAGTGGACTATGTAAAAAAAGACCTATCTAAAATCCCACATTTTCCACAAAGCTTTCCTGATTTTTAAGGTTTGTTATCTCTCTCGTCAAAAGCCCTAAAATAAAATATTTGCCTTATAAATTTTTGCATATATTCATATTAATTATATGTTGTTTCAGGCTAAGGACTTTATTTTGTCCTTGGTTTTGTAGTCTTTGAACCACAGCTAATAGGATGTCTTGATTTTAACCTAGTATTAATATTTACTTACAATTATATGTTTACTGTTTAACTAAGTCTTCCTGAATTTAATTAATTTTGATAAAATAAAATGTTCAAAACCAATTATTTTTAAACTACATTAATAGAAAAATAAAGTTAACTTATATTACTCTTGTAAAATCTGACCCACTTACTGGAAATAAATACTAATATTTTGGATTCTTACTAAAATGATCACACTGTCAGAGTAAGGACTGCAATTATGAGAATATGCCCTATTGTTAAAATATATAATTGAACAAAAATTGAGTTGTTTATTGACTGTCAGTCCCTACTGTCCCTCTGAATCTGGGCCATAGGGATAGGGATAATATGCTTCTTGACGGTCACCTTTCAGACAGATGACACCCAGGTACTTGGGAAAGATATTCCTGAGTTGTAAAACTGGCAAGGGGCGTCTGAGATTTATCTGCATTTTAAACTTGGAGAAAGAATTGGCAATCTCAAGTTTTCCAAAGTAAATTCACTAAGACAATGGAGGTCTGCCCCCATAGTGGGGCAGAGATCTGTCTACAGTTTAGTCAGTCATATTAATCCATGTATGTGAAATCTAGAGAAACAGAACTGATGAGTCTCTTTGTAGGGCAGCAATAGAGATGCAGACAGAGAACAGACTTGTGGACACAGCAGGGGAAGGAGAAGGTGGGATTAATTGAGAGAGTAGCATTGAAGTGTAGACTTTGCCACATATAAATTAGATGAGTTGGCTTTATGGTGCACACAGCTCAACCTGTGCTCTGGGATGACCTAGAGGGATTCGATGAGCTGGGAGTTAAGAGGGAAGTTTGAGAGGGAGAGGACATATGTTCACCTATGGCTGATTCATGTTGCTGTAGGGCAGAAACCAATACAGCATTGCAAAGCTATTATCCTTCAATTAAAAGTGGACTATGTAAAAAAAGACCTATCTAAAATCCCACATTTTCCACAAAGCTTTCCTGATTTTTAAGGTTTGTTATCTCTCTCGTCAAAAGCCCTAAAATAAAATATTTGCCTTATAAATTTTTGCATATATTCATATTAATTATATGTTGTTTCAGGCTAAGGACTTTATTTTGTCCTTGGTTTTGTAGTCTTTGAACCACAGCTAATAGGATGTCTTGATTTTAACCTAGTATTAATATTTACTTACAATTATATGTTTACTGTTTAACTAAGTCTTCCTGAATTTAATTAATTTTGATAAAATAAAATGTTCAAAACCAATTATTTTTAAACTACATTAATAGAAAAATAAAGTTAACTTATATTACTCTTGTAAAATCTGACCCACTTACTGGAAATAAATACTAATATTTTGGATTCTTACTAAAATGATCACACTGTCAGAGTAAGGACTGCAATTATGAGAATATGCACATATTGTTAAAATATATAATTGTGTAAACCAAATACTCCAACTTAATATAGTATTTTCCAAAGTCATGTATAACTGTTATGAATGAAGTTCACAGTCTGATAGAATCTGTGCCATGATGGGTATGTTCTGAATCTGCACTGTTCAATACATTAGCCACTAGCTATATAGGAGTATTTGATACTTCACATATGGTTACTGTGTTAGAGAAAATACATTTTTAAATTTATTTTACTTTGATGATTTGATTTGTGATATATGGTTTGTGGCTATCATATTGGGAAGCTTGGTATTTGAATTGGAGTTCTTATAATTATTTTTAACCATCAGCATAAAGTTGAATGTATAGAAGAAATTCTACAGTATCTGTTATGTAAAGCAATATACAAGTATAAAAAATATGGAACTACTACTAACTGCATTTTTTTAAAGAGCCAAACTACTGAAATCAAACATCATAATTCCAGAAAACTGATATTTTATTTCATATTTAAAAGATATGTGAAAGATATGGAATCTAAGTAAAAGATACCAACTTTATTTTTCTCATAGAAGTCCTATTAAACAGATTTTGAAGCCAAAAAGAAACACATATGCCAGTCACAACATTGTGTTATTATCGCTTGTGTTTATGTGCTCCCTTAAATGACAGCAATAACTATCATTTTATCTATGTTTAGAAAATTGATTTCTGCATTTTATATTTGAGAATATAATTAGAACCAAAAAGAAAACGCCAGCTTCCCTGCATAAACTCTTAAAAGAAAAGCCTTGTGGGAAGAGTTACCTTTGACAATGTCCAATATTTTTGGTGTCCCATCGATTTCATATGACTAGTTCAAAATTTTTCCATTCATTGCTGCCCTGATTATTGCACCTCAATTTATAATTCTTCTTTGATTTTAACTAAACCCAAATAACACACACACACAATTCAGGTGATGGAGCTATGAACTGAGTAACAGCTGGGGAAACAAAAGACAGTACAGGGCTTCCCTGGTGGTCCAGTGGGTAAGGATATCACCTTGCAGTGCAAGGGGCGCCGGTTTGATCCCTGGCCTGGGACGATCCCACGTGCCGCGGAGTGGCTGGACCGATGTGTCCAATTACCGAGCCGGAGCTCTGGAGTGCATGCCCCCAGAGCCAGTGCTCTGAGACAACAGAGGCCACCGCGATGGGAGGCCCACACGGGCCAAAGAACAAAGATGGATGAAAATGGACAAATGAAAGACCAATAGAAGTGGCCCGCCTGCTTCCCTCCCTCCTCACCCCTCCCCCCATAAATAAATAAATAAATCTTAAAAAAAAAAAAAAAAAGACAGTACAGCAAAGCCTTAAAAATAATGGGATGACAAAGAAGCAGCCCTTTCATGTACAGGAAATTCATGTCGTGGAACAATATGGCAACACCTTTTTTTTAAGTCAAGAAAGATTTTTGTGATTATATCTCATATGCAATTGTTTGGCTGCTCTGGAAAATGGGGAAGGCACAACTGTCTTTGTTGTAAAGCAATATACAAGTATAAAAATATGGAACTACTACTAACTGCATTTTTAAAGAGCCAAACTACTGAAATCAAACATCATAATTCCAGAAAACTGATATTTTATTTCATATTTAAAAGATATGTGAAAGATATGGAATCTAAGTAAAAGATACCAACTTTATTTTTCTCATAGAAGTCCTATTAAACAGATTTTGAAGCCAAAAAGAAACACATATGCCAGTCACAACATTGTGTTATTATCGCTTGTGTTTATGTGCTCCCTTAAATGACAGCAATAACTATCATTTTATCTATGTTTAGAAAATTGATTTCTGCATTTTATATTTGAGAATATAATTAGAACCAAAAAGAAAACGCCAGCTTCCCTGCATAAACTCTTAAAAGAAAAGCCTTGTGGGAAGAGTTACCTTTGACAATGTCCAATATTTTTGGTGTCCCATCGATTTCATATGACTAGTTCAAAATTTTTCCATTCATTGCTGCCCTGATTATTGCACCTCAATTTATAATTCTTCTTTGATTTTAACTAAACCCAAATAACACACACACACAATTCAGGTGATGGAGCTATGAACTGAGTAACAGCTGGGGAAACAAAAGACAGTACAGGGCTTCCCTGGTGGTCCAGTGGGTAAGGATATCACCTTGCAGTGCAAGGGGCGCCGGTTTGATCCCTGGCCTGGGACGATCCCACGTGCCGCGGAGTGGCTGGACCGATGTGTCCAATTACCGAGCCGGAGCTCTGGAGTGCATGCCCCCAGAGCCAGTGCTCTGAGACAACAGAGGCCACCGCGATGGGAGGCCCACACGGGCCAAAGAACAAAGATGGATGAAAATGGACAAATGAAAGACCAATAGAAGTGGCCCGCCTGCTTCCCTCCCTCCTCACCCCTCCCCCCATAAATAAATAAATAAATCTTAAAAAAAAAAAAAAAAAGACAGTACAGCAAAGCCTTAAAAATAATGGGATGACAAAGAAGCAGCCCTTTCATGTACAGGAAATTCATGTCGTGGAACAATATGGCAACACCTTTTTTTTAAGTCAAGAAAGATTTTTGTGATTATATCTCATATGCAATTGTTTGGCTGCTCTGGAAAATGAAGGCACACTGTCTTGTTGATCACAACATGTCATTGTATGTTGTAAAAATTATTACACAAATTGGCTAAATAATTTTCAGCTCATTGTCTGCAGAGACACAGGAATAGGTGATTCTGAATATTATTTATGCTTTATCCTTTGAATCATTTACAGCTTCTGTAATTCTATATCACAGAGCTCCAACCATAACTCTGTCACTAATTGTTGTGATTTGAAGAGACATAAGAAAGCTCAAGCAATTGCCTCAAGTTCAAAGAGATGTGAGATAACAGATTTATAATTTTAATTTAGAAACCCTTTATCATCTACTAAAAAAGCTAACTTTTGAAGTTTGAGTTTTGGAAAAATTATATCCAAAAACAGATAAGGGAAATCTGAAACATGATCTTTCTATCTACAAAACTCAAAAAATGTTTCCTATCAGTCCACAGAGCAAACCATAGGCTTTGATCTTTCTTCTGTGAACTTACAAGTAGCTCTCTTCACCCTTGCAATGATCACTCAATACAGCAAAACACAATCGCTGAAGGGACACTAGGATCTCACTGAAGAACTAGTTTACCAACAAAGAAACTCTTTTCATCTATGCTTTGCTACATGTGAATAACACTTCCACGTATGGTTGATGTTCAGTGAGAGGCATTATAGCATAGTCTACATGGCATAATATGAAGATTACAAGCTCAAGCTGTCAGGTTTCAAATCATGGCTTTGCCATTTACTACCCATGGGACCTTGGACAGGTTGCTTAACTTTGTGCCTTCATTTTTCTCATTTGCAATAAAGCAATAGGACAACAAAACTACTTGCCTCATAGAGGCTAGGATGATTTAATGTGACCAAAATCATAATTTATGTAACATTTTAAAAATTATCTGAGGGAAGCAAACATACTAATATTTCTGCACTGAAGATAGACAGCATAAATAAAGATTCCATTTCTTCCATCAGTTCAGCTAAGATCTGATAATCACATGAGTTTATCACATATTTTTGACATTCTTATCAATATTCATTATTATTTAATTGATTTTCTGGTTTGTGCTCTGACTAGATCACCAGCTCTGCAATGTATCATCCCCTGATCCCTTCACTTCACCTATGATTCAGAGCTACGGATCACGACCTTAGACTTCTTAGCTTCCATAACGATAGGGAGCTGACTGTTCTGGTCTCATGACCCACAGTCCTGTAAAACAACTAAAGAGGTAGGCATAGGAAAGCAGTAAACAGTAATCACATGCTATCTTATAAAGAACAGAAGTGACAATTGCAGTCTCCCTGTTGGAGTTTTTTTCTCCAGTCCTTAAACTTGCAATGACATGTACGAAAAAAAAGTTCAAAGAGATGTGAGATAACAGATTTATAATTTTAATTTAGAAACCCTTTATCATCTACTAAAAAAGCTAACTTTTGAAGTTTGAGTTTTGGAAAAATTATATCCAAAAACAGATAAGGGAAATCTGAAACATGATCTTTCTATCTACAAAACTCAAAAAATGTTTCCTATCAGTCCACAGAGCAAACCATAGGCTTTGATCTTTCTTCTGTGAACTTACAAGTAGCTCTCTTCACCCTTGCAATGATCACTCAATACAGCAAAACACAATCGCTGAAGGGACACTAGGATCTCACTGAAGAACTAGTTTACCAACAAAGAAACTCTTTTCATCTATGCTTTGCTACATGTGAATAACACTTCCACGTATGGTTGATGTTCAGTGAGAGGCATTATAGCATAGTCTACATGGCATAATATGAAGATTACAAGCTCAAGCTGTCAGGTTTCAAATCATGGCTTTGCCATTTACTACCCATGGGACCTTGGACAGGTTGCTTAACTTTGTGCCTTCATTTTTCTCATTTGCAATAAAGCAATAGGACAACAAAACTACTTGCCTCATAGAGGCTAGGATGATTTAATGTGACCAAAATCATAATTTATGTAACATTTTAAAAATTATCTGAGGGAAGCAAACATACTAATATTTCTGCACTGAAGATAGACAGCATAAATAAAGATTCCATTTCTTCCATCAGTTCAGCTAAGATCTGATAATCACATGAGTTTATCACATATTTTTGACATTCTTATCAATATTCATTATTATTTAATTGATTTTCTGGTTTGTGCTCTGACTAGATCACCAGCTCTGCAATGTATCATCCCCTGATCCCTTCACTTCACCTATGATTCAGAGCTACGGATCACGACCTTAGACTTCTTAGCTTCCATAACGATAGGGAGCTGACTGTTCTGGTCTCATGACCCACAGTCCTGTAAAACAACTAAAGAGGTAGGCATAGGAAAGCAGTAAACAGTAATCACATGCTATCTTATAAAGAACAGAAGTGACAATTGCAGTCTCCCTGTTGGAGTTTTTTTCTCCAGTCCTTAAACTTGCAATGACATGTACAGATAGAAAACTTAGGTCTTAAATCAATACTTCTAAAATGGACAACATATTCATCCATCCATACTTGCAAAGACCCTCATCAAGTGTGGTAAGCATATGCACATATGTGCACGTGCTGAGGAAAGGTTTCTTAGCCTAAACGTGATCCTATGTGATCTCTCCCAGAATGACCGATAATTATTGTGATGAGTTTGTGCATATGCTCAATGGTATCTGATTCTTTGTGATCCCATGCAACTCACCGACTCTGCTGTCCATGGAATTTACCAGGAAGAATGCTGGAGTGGTTTGTCACTTCCTATTCAGGGGGATCTTCCCAACCCAGAGACTGAACCCAAGTCTCTTGAATTTCCTGCACTGGCAGGCAGACTCTTTATCACTGCACCACTTGGGAAGTCCTTATTGTTATGAATTTTTATTTATATAAGCAATCTGATCCCATAAGTATGTTAACAATTCTTAATTCTAAATATAGGGCTAAAACGATAGGATAAGAAATGCTCTCCACCACACATCAATTCCCTAATGTTTTCTTGTGTCCTCTTAATCCTGGACATTCTCTATGATCATGCAGCGGGGAGATCAGTGCATAAAAGTTCAAGATTTGAATGCAGCTTAATCAATTCCTTCCCACTGCACCTGAGGTCTGCAGAGTGAGGCACACTATTCATTTGGTAAAATTACATTCTTGCATATGCTAGATGAAGCCATGCCAAGCTTCTCACAGGGCACATTTTTATGCCAATCTGCTATCTTCTCTATGAAGCAGAAATAAAATCAGACTCATTCTCTTAAACAATCTCATGATATATACCCAGATTTCATGCATCTGAATAGTAGAATGAAAAGTTCTTCCCCAGAAGGTTTTATCTTGGCAGTTTTCTTTCAAGTACTTCACAGAGTTCCTCCTTCAATATAATTTAGGTAAACATTAGTGTCTCATAACGATAGGGAGCTGACTATTCAGGTCTCATGACCCACAGTCCTGTAAAACAACTAAAGAGGTAGGCATAGGAAAGCAGTAAACAGTAATCACATGCTATCTTATAAAGAACAGAAGTGACAATTGCAGTCTCCCTGTTGGAGTTTTTTTCTCCAGTCCTTAAACTTGCAATGACATGTACAGATAGAAAACTTAGGTCTTAAATCAATACTTCTAAAATGGACAACATATTCATCCATCCATACTTGCAAAGACCCTCATCAAGTGTGGTAAGCATATGCACATATGTGCACGTGCTGAGGAAAGGTTTCTTAGCCTAAACGTGATCCTATGTGATCTCTCCCAGAATGACCGATAATTATTGTGATGAGTTTGTGCATATGCTCAATGGTATCTGATTCTTTGTGATCCCATGCAACTCACCGACTCTGCTGTCCATGGAATTTACCAGGAAGAATGCTGGAGTGGTTTGTCACTTCCTATTCAGGGGGATCTTCCCAACCCAGAGACTGAACCCAAGTCTCTTGAATTTCCTGCACTGGCAGGCAGACTCTTTATCACTGCACCACTTGGGAAGTCCTTATTGTTATGAATTTTTATTTATATAAGCAATCTGATCCCATAAGTATGTTAACAATTCTTAATTCTAAATATAGGGCTAAAACGATAGGATAAGAAATGCTCTCCACCACACATCAATTCCCTAATGTTTTCTTGTGTCCTCTTAATCCTGGACATTCTCTATGATCATGCAGCGGGGAGATCAGTGCATAAAAGTTCAAGATTTGAATGCAGCTTAATCAATTCCTTCCCACTGCACCTGAGGTCTGCAGAGTGAGGCACACTATTCATTTGGTAAAATTACATTCTTGCATATGCTAGATGAAGCCATGCCAAGCTTCTCACAGGGCACATTTTTATGCCAATCTGCTATCTTCTCTATGAAGCAGAAATAAAATCAGACTCATTCTCTTAAACAATCTCATGATATATACCCAGATTTCATGCATCTGAATAGTAGAATGAAAAGTTCTTCCCCAGAAGGTTTTATCTTGGCAGTTTTCTTTCAAGTACTTCACAGAGTTCCTCCTTCAATATAATTTAGGTAAACATTAGTGTCTCATCATCTGCCAACTGTAATTCAGAGGGACTGTAATGGGAACTGAAGAAGCAAATGCTCAGCGTGTTTTCAGTGCCCCATTGAGAGAATTCAAGCACAGGAGGACTTTTGAAGAAAAGGTAGACTCCACATTCTGATCTGTACCGTGGGAGGTGCTAAACGATGCAAACGCACCCCAAGAATGCTTTTAACCAGTATCATTATGATTCACAGGCAAAGTCACTGGATATATTTCCCTAAAGCTGGACAATTAAACAGAATGCTGGCTAGAAAGCATCAAGAAATCACAGGGCATGTTTGATTCATATGAGATCAGAAAGAGAAACATTTACCCATTCAATAAAAATTTTAAATGCCTCTCAAATTTGAATTCTTTGCAAGGTTCAGGGACCACATCCAGCCCCACATTTTATAGTAAACCTAGTTCAATCACTCTCAGCTCAATAAATAACAATAAAAATTTTCTCTCAGGGATGATATTACAAAAATATTTCTGTTTTACTTTTTCCTTGTGCACATAAATCTTTTAATAGGTAGTTACTGTCTATAAGTCTTCACTAGCACTGAAAGATACGTGACAAGAAAGAGTTCACACCACAGTATCTTTGAGAATTGTTTTTCATGAGACATACTCTTTGAGCTTTTAAAAAATTTAGTTATCTAAATATTTCTCTCTGCCTTGTATGGTCCTCTTAATCCTGGACATTCTCTATGATCATGCAGCGGGGAGATCAGTGCATAAAAGTTCAAGATTTGAATGCAGCTTAATCAATTCCTTCCCACTGCACCTGAGGTCTGCAGAGTGAGGCACACTATTCATTTGGTAAAATTACATTCTTGCATATGCTAGATGAAGCCATGCCAAGCTTCTCACAGGGCACATTTTTATGCCAATCTGCTATCTTCTCTATGAAGCAGAAATAAAATCAGACTCATTCTCTTAAACAATCTCATGATATATACCCAGATTTCATGCATCTGAATAGTAGAATGAAAAGTTTTTCCCCCAGAAGGTTTTATCTTGGCAGTTTTCTTTCAAGTACTTCACAGAGTTCCTCCTTCAATATAATTTAGGTAAACATTAGTGTCTCATCATCTGCCAACTGTAATTCAGAGGGACTGTAATGGGAACTGAAGAAGCAAATGCTCAGCGTGTTTTCAGTGCCCCATTGAGAGAATTCAAGCACAGGAGGACTTTTGAAGAAAAGGTAGACTCCACATTCTGATCTGTACCGTGGGAGGTGCTAAACGATGCAAACGCACCCCAAGAATGCTTTTAACCAGTATCATTATGATTCACAGGCAAAGTCACTGGATATATTTCCCTAAAGCTGGACAATTAAACAGAATGCTGGCTAGAAAGCATCAAGAAATCACAGGGCATGTTTGATTCATATGAGATCAGAAAGAGAAACATTTACCCATTCAATAAAAATTTTAAATGCCTCTCAAATTTGAATTCTTTGCAAGGTTCAGGGACCACATCCAGCCCCACATTTTATAGTAAACCTAGTTCAATCACTCTCAGCTCAATAAATAACAATAAAAATTTTCTCTCAGGGATGATATTACAAAAATATTTCTGTTTTACTTTTTCCTTGTGCACATAAATCTTTTAATAGGTAGTTACTGTCTATAAGTCTTCACTAGCACTGAAAGATACGTGACAAGAAAGAGTTCACACCACAGTATCTTTGAGAATTGTTTTTCATGAGACATACTCTTTGAGCTTTTAAAAAATTTAGTTATCTAAATATTTCTCTCTGCCTTGTATATAGCCTTAAAGGTCCCATTAGGAAAGAACTCTTAATGGAAATAATGACTAATGCTAGTTATAACTACTTCTATTTATTTGTGATCATTCAGTAAAGAACATGACATGTTACATGTATTTGATAACACCCTATGTAACAATACATTTGACCTCTCTTACTAAGTGATTCTTGTAGAGTGCTAAAAAGTACCATTTCCATGAGTAGGGGGCTCCCTTTTAAAGGAGGGATGTACATTTAGAATGTACATGTTAGAATGTACATTCTAAAAGGGAAGTGAAGGGACTAAAACACAAGAAGTGCTATGAAGGAGATGAGATACTTTCAAAGGTTCTTTCAGCTCTGGAAACATTCCAGCAACACCTCTAATAGAACAAATAGCATACTTAAACTCTAGAGCCAACACTAAAGTCAACCTCTCTCAAAGCGAAGGGGTCTCTGATGGAAAGAGAAGCTGGTAGAAACAGAAAGAGTGATGGATGTGAGGACAGCAAGCACAGGTGCCAGGCATGCTTTTTGTCTTTGTCTGCTTCCCCAATAGACACTCAGTAAGGAGAACTCGCTTGAAATGTACTGGTTCCTCCCTAACTTACATGCACTGCAACCAGTTCTGCATCCAGGATTTCTGGAAGAGGGTAGTCCTATCCTGCATTGAGCTCTTGAGAACCTAGTAAATTAGGGGTAAGTGGTAACTTAGTGACTTCCAGTATATACCAATGTATGAATACTCAGTCACGTCTGACTCTGTAATCTTATGGACTGTAACCCACCAGGTTCCTCTGTCCATGGGATTCTCCAGGCAAGACTACTAGAGTGGGTTTCCATGCCCTCCTCCAGCAGATATTTACGACCCAAGGATCAAACCCACATCTGCATCTTCTTGCAGGTGATTCCTCACCACTGAGCCACCTGGGAACCCATATACTCTAATAGTGTCCAATACAAATTCTTGTTTGATTATGAGAAAAATAGGAAACAACACAGTAACCACTGATATACATCATATATCATCACCTCTTATGTAAAAATCATAGATAATTATTGCTCTAGAATGACCTTGTATGTGAATGGCCATTCTAGAGCAGTAATTGATTCTAACTTTAGTGAGGCCCTCCTTGATCTATTTTCTCCATGAAACCCAAGTTAGCCAATATTGAGAATAATCTTTGTTCATTTTATTCTATGTAAACAACTACAATTAGCATTTGAGAGATCATCCAGTTGAAGGTATATTTTTTCAGCACCCCATTTTCTTTAAGTGCAAGTTTGAATGCCTGGCAAATACATAAAGAGTGATCCTAGGTCGATAGTTACCAGGCTTGAATTTATTTAGAAATATATTTTTTTAAATCACAGGTAGCTCTAGGTCATTTATATTTGGCCAATTCCATTTTCCAGGATCCCAAATCAGAAGTCATATTTAGTTGTAGACCTCAGGTCTAGAACTAGAAGTTTCTCCCTCCTAGTAGCTGTTATGGGTCTTCTGTGCTCTGATCATTCACCTGGATTTTTTTTTTTTTTTTCTTAACAAAGTTTACCTCATAGAGCAATTTTGAATTAATGATTGGTTGGTGAAATATGTGTGTTTATATACCTATCCTAAGCCTACATTTGTGCTTCATTTCCACAACATGAGGAGGTGACTACTTTATCATTCCGGGAATTCTTCAGATAATGGTCTTAAATTAGACCAGTGAAGTCATGCATTTCTTAGTTCCCTATATTTTCTCCTGACAAGTCTTCCATTTCCCTGTCAATTTCCCTTCCATTTCCCCCAGAGCCATCTTCACCTAAATGTATAAATTTAAGATTGTCTGACCATTTAAGTACCTGGATTATCAAGCTCTCAGTAAATGGATTATAGACCAAAAACCAGAATAGCAACCCTTAGCAAAACTTTCCTTCACTCCCAGCACTCAGAGAACAGCTGCAGAGGAAGTTTACCACTTACTCAGAAAAGATTCCAGTATCAGAAACCTTGCTGACTCATGTTGACTCATGTTCCCAAGTATCAAAACCTTGGCAGATACATGATCAGAGAACTACAGTAAAAGAAAAATCCTTTAACTGTATGTTGAACAATAAAAAATAACTAGTATCCTCGATTTCTCACCTACTGTATCCTAACAGATTTCAGGCAATGAAGTAATTTGGAGTCTGTTATGCATGAAACCTTATTCTTAGAATCAAATATGGTATCAGTTATATATTCTGATTTGAAGTTTAATAAACCAAATTAAACTAGCAAAAACTGTAGGAAAATGATTGTTTCACATGACTGTATGTCAAGAGATATGGCAGGGTTAGCACTCAGTTTACAAAGACTCCATATCTCGCGTGCCCATGTGTGTGTGTGTGACAGAGAAACTACCTTAACTCTGCCCTACTCAATAGTCATATTCAGGGGGGTGGAGCTAAGATGGCGGTGTAGAAGGATGTGTACTCCTTTCTCCTGCAAAATCGCCTGAATTGCAACAAGTCCCTGAAAAACCATTGACAGGAGTAGCCTGGATCCGGGTCTGATCACAAAAAAGACACCCCACATCCAAGAACAAAGAAGCAGCAGCAACAAGATAGTAAGAGGGGCAAAATCACGCTTTTAAAAGTCAAATCCCATACCCGCCAGAGAGGCTGGGTGGGCCAAATACACAAAGTCTTTCACAAATCAAGAGAAGAGAAAGGAACAGTGACCCCCACAAGGGACTGAGCCAGACCTGCTTTAGAGGGTCCAAGTGCCCCCTTACACTAGAAGTGCCCTTGAGCAGTCTTCGGAAAGACAGCACTCAATTCCCTTTGAAGGAGGTTATCTTAAATTAAAACCAGTGAAGTCATGCATTTCTTAGTTCCTATATTTTCTCCTGACAAGTCTTCCATTTCCCTGTCAATTTCCCTTCCATTTCCCCCAGAGCCATCTTCACCTAAATGTATAAATTTAAGATTGTCTGACCATTTAAGTACCTGGATTATCAAGCTCTCAGTAAATGGATTATAGACCAAAAACCAGAATAGCAACCCTTAGCAAAACTTTCCTTCACTCCCAGCACTCAGAGAACAGCTGCAGAGGAAGTTTACCACTTACTCAGAAAAGATTCCAGTATCAGAAACCTTGCTGACTCATGTTGACTCATGTTCCCAAGTATCAAAACCTTGGCAGATACATGATCAGAGAACTACAGTAAAAGAAAAATCCTTTAACTGTATGTTGAACAATAAAAAATAACTAGTATCCTCGATTTCTCACCTACTGTATCCTAACAGATTTCAGGCAATGAAGTAATTTGGAGTCTGTTATGCATGAAACCTTATTCTTAGAATCAAATATGGTATCAGTTATATATTCTGATTTGAAGTTTAATAAACCAAATTAAACTAGCAAAACTGTAGGAAAATGATTGTTTCACATGACTGTATGTCAAGAGATATGGCAGGGTTAGCACTCAGTTTACAAAGACTCCATATCTCGCGTGCCCATGTGTGTGTGTGTGACAGAGAAACTACCTTAACTCTGCCCTACTCAATAGTCATATTCAGGGGGGTGGAGCTAAGATGGCGGTGTAGAAGGATGTGTACTCCTTTCTCCTGCAAAATCGCCTGAATTGCAACAAGTCCCTGAAAAACCATTGACAGGAGTAGCCTGGATCCGGGTCTGATCACAAAAAAGACACCCCACATCCAAGAACAAAGAAGCAGCAGCAACAAGATAGTAAGAGGGGCAAAATCACGCTTTTAAAAGTCAAATCCCATACCCGCCAGAGAGGCTGGGTGGGCCAAATACACAAAGTCTTTCACAAATCAAGAGAAGAGAAAGGAACAGTGACCCCCACAAGGGACTGAGCCAGACCTGCTTTAGAGGGTCCAAGTGCCCCCTTACACTAGAAGTGCCCTTGAGCAGTCTTCGGAAAGACAGCACTCAATTCCCTTTGAAGGAGGTTATCATTAACCTGATGGTAGAGCCGCCGAGAAGGATGGAGACTCTGCGCAGCTAGATCTGGGAGAGGGAATAGCGGTCCCGCATGAGACTGAGCCAGACTCACCTCTGAGTATTCTGAAGTCTCCAGCAGAGCAGGGGATCGATGGTGGTCTGCAGCAGGGTCTGGACACTGCGGAAGTGCTTTCTCAAAGAGCATGTGGGAATAAATCCTTTGTAAGAGAGATGCCATTACCCATACTGTAGTTTGACTGCAGGTCAGACTACAGGGAGGGAATTTAGCTCCACCCAGCAACGAAGATACCTGGATTAATGATTAAGAAACTACCAGGGCCAGCCTGGGTGGGCCTTTTAGTTCTGGAATAGGCTGAAATAAACAAACAGTAAAAGAGGCCTTCAGATCCAACCACTGCTAGAGGCAAGAAAAAGACTGGTAATTCCTGAATAGTCAGCAAGAGACAGAAGAACATAAACATTCACTATTTCCACATTTTGACTGGAGCTGGATTTACCACTGGATTTTATTTTATTTTATGTTTATTCTTTTTTCTTTCTTTTCTTCACTCTTTGTTTTTCACTCTTTTTTCCTCATCCCCCAGAGCCCCCGCATTTTTTTTTCTTTCCTCCATTGAAGTCTATTGAAGCTACCAATCTTATCAGTAAGAATAAATATATTCAAGTTTTCACAGTTTTTTTTCTTTTAAGCCACATGTTTTATTTTGGTATATACTTCTGATTCCACATTGGCCTTTTATCATTCTGTGGGGATCTTTTTGTTTTGTTTTGTTTTTGCTTTGTTTTTCTATATTTTTCTACATACTTAGCACTGTTTTATTTTTTCAATTTTTTATATGTTTTATTACTTCCTCTACAACTATTTCTTTGCTTTCTCTGAAAATATAAAATGGGACAAAGATAGCCTCTTCAACAAATGGTGCTGGGAAAACTGGACAGCTACATGCAAAAAAATGAAGTTGGAATATTCCCTGACACTATACACAAAGATCAACTCAAAATGAATTAAAGACCTAAATATAAGACCAGAAACCATCAAACTCTTAGAGGAGAACATAGGCAAAACGCTCAGGACATAAACCAAAGCAAGATCTTCCATGACCCACCTACTTGAATAGAGGAACTAAAAACAAAAATGAACATGTGGAACCTAATGAAATTTAAAAGCTTTTGTACAGCAAAAGAAATTACAAAAAAAAAAAAAGCTGAATAGACAGCCCACAGAGTGGGAGAAAATCATAGCAAATGAAACAACAAAGAATTAATCTCCAAAATCTACAAGCAACTCAGACAACTCAGCACAGGAGAAACGAACAACCCAATCAAAAAATGGGAAAAAGATCTAAAGAGACGCCTCTCCAAAGAGGACATACAGATGGCCCAAAAGCACAGGAAACAATGCTCAACCTCACTTATTATTAAAGAAATGCAAATCAAAATTACAATGAGATAGCACCTCATACCTGTCAGAATGGCCATCGTCAACAAATTGACAGACAATAAATGCTGGAAAGGGTGCAGAGAAAAGGGAACACTCTTGCATTGCTGATGGGAATGTAAATTGATACAGCTGCTGTGGAAGACAGTGTGGAGTTTCCTTAAAAAAACAAAAAACAGAAGCACCTTACAACCCAACAATCCCACTATTAGACTTATACCCTGATGAAATCAAAACTGAGAGAGGCACCTGTACCCCAATGTTCATTGCAGCTGTCTATACAATAACTAGAGCATGGAAGCAACCTAGATGTCCATCGACAAATGAATGGATAAAAAAATTCTGATACATATATACAATGGAGTATTCTCAGCTGTAAAAAAAAAAAAAAAAAAAGAAAGAAAGAAAATGCAGAAGAATCAGTCCTAATGAGGTGGCTGGATCTAGAACCTATCATAAAAGTGAAGTAAGTCAAAAAGAGAAAGACAAGTACAGGATACTAACACATATATATGGAATCTAGTAGGACGATCTTGATAGCACATGCAATGAAGCGATGAAAAAACAGACATGGAGAATAGACATATGGACATTGTGGGCAATGAACAGTGGGTGGGATGTGTAAAGGAAGTCACATGAAAACCTATACTATCATATGTGAAAAAAAAAAACTATTGTCATTGCACTATGAGAAAAGGGGATCCATCAGGGGGCACTGTGTGACAGTCTAGAGGGGTGGGATAGGGAGGATATCAATATGACTAATCTGGGATCATACATATCTGTAAACAATATAACTCTGTAAAAGTAAAAAAGCAAAATAAAAATAAATAAATAATTTAAAAAGTCAAATTCATTCTCAGATAAATGACAGCAAAATATATATAGTATTTCTGTTCTATTCATTATGAACACAAAAGAATGTTTTCCAGAGAAATGATATATATCCTTTAATTCCTACCAAAAGTCCTGAACTCGTATTGGACTCATTTGATCAAAGGATAGAAGGTGCTGATTCATTTAAAGTTATACTAATGCATTTCACCTGTGTATCAAGGAACACTGTCATATCGCCTATAAACGATGCATTTCCAACATATTACAAGGGTTTTGTGTTCATTGTGCTCAGTTGCTAAGTCGTATCCAAATCTTTGTGACTGCATGGTCTCCCCTATAGACCACCAGGCTCCCCTGTCCATGGGACTTCCCAGGCAAGTATACTGGAGTGGGTTGCCATTCCTTTCTTTAGGGGTTCTTCCAGATCCAGGGATCAAACCTAGGTTTTCTGCATTGATAAGTGGATTCTTTACCACTGAGCCCCCTGGGAGGGAAAAGAGGGTAAAGGATTGGATACATTTCCATTTTTTGTTGCAACTGAATGAATATAGATAGAGAACCAATATGTACTGGATTATAATGGGTAAATTATCAAAGCAACATTAAAATGAAATTCATGCCACCCAAAGTGTTAAGTCTTTTTTTGTAAAATTACATTTGCAAACAAAAGAAAAGATTTTTTTAAAGAGTAAAACCTGATATGAAGTTTGGACTCCCAAGTGCATTACAGAAACTTTCTTTTTGTAAATAATTTTATGAAAGTAAAAATCTTAGCCTAATAGCTATTGAAGGTTTTTAATCCTTAGCAAGTATTATTATGCAAGTACATATAGATGATTAATCACTGAAATATCTGACACAGTGGGTGGGATGTGTAAAGGAAGTCACATGAAAACCTATACTATCATATGTGAAAAAAAAAAACTATTGTCATTGCACTATGAGAAAAGGGGATCCATCAGGGGGCACTGTGTGACAGTCTAGAGGGGTGGGATAGGGAGGATATCAATATGACTAATCTGGGATCATACATATCTGTAAACAATATAACTCTGTAAAAGTAAAAAAGCAAAATAAAAATAAATAAATAATTTAAAAAGTCAAATTCATTCTCAGATAAATGACAGCAAAATATATATAGTATTTCTGTTCTATTCATTATGAACACAAAAGAATGTTTTCCAGAGAAATGATATATATCCTTTAATTCCTACCAAAAGTCCTGAACTCGTATTGGACTCATTTGATCAAAGGATAGAAGGTGCTGATTCATTTAAAGTTATACTAATGCATTTCACCTGTGTATCAAGGAACACTGTCATATCGCCTATAAACGATGCATTTCCAACATATTACAAGGGTTTTGTGTTCATTGTGCTCAGTTGCTAAGTCGTATCCAAATCTTTGTGACTGCATGGTCTCCCTATAGACCACCAGGCTCCCTGTCCATGGGACTTCCCAGGCAAGTATACTGGAGTGGGTTGCCATTCCTTTCTTTAGGGTTCTTCCAGATCCAGGGATCAAACCTAGGTTTTCTGCATTGATAAGTGGATTCTTTACCACTGAGCCCCTGGGAGGAAAAGAGGGTAAAGGATTGGATACATTTCCATTTTTTGTTGCAACTGAATGAATATAGATAGAGAACCAATATGTACTGGATTATAATGGGTAAATTATCAAAGCAACATTAAAATGAAATTCATGCCACCCAAAGTGTTAAGTCTTTTTTTGTAAAATTACATTTGCAAACAAAAGAAAAGATTTTTTTAAAGAGTAAAACCTGATATGAAGTTTGGACTCCCAAGTGCATTACAGAAACTTTCTTTTTGTAAATAATTTTATGAAAGTAAAAATCTTAGCCTAATAGCTATTGAAGGTTTTTAATCCTTAGCAAGTATTATTATGCAAGTACATATAGATGATTAATCACAAAGTTGGAAAAGATATCTGATCACACACTCCTATTGCTCAAATTTTAAAGGTCTTATTCTTATTTATGCTTTCCAATGTCTACAAAATGCCATTCCTTAAATAAATGTGTAAACCCCATACAAAAACTCCAAGCATCCTGAATCCCATGTTTTTGAGGCATCTCTTTTGATTTTACCTACTGACTCTATTAAAGAGTCAAAATTATAAATTAATGGTCAGCAAAGCTGAAGCCAGACTGAAGAACAGCAATTTCCTTCATCTAGATACATAACATTTCTGTTTCATAGAGTATGTATATATTCAGACTTATTAGACAAATCTGAACTGTTTTCCAAGTGGTTACACCATTTTACACACCCATCAGGAATGTATGAGTCCGTCTCAATATTGCCAATTTTGTATTTTCAGTCTAACCGTACTGCTACAGAGCTGAAACACTAGGAATTGATTTTGCCTGAGCTTCCATTTGCTCCTTTTTATGGTGAAAGGCATGTTATGAAAAAAAAAAAAAAACTACAAAAAGAAAAAGATTCAGTAAAGAATAAACTTAATTATGGGCTTCTCTGGTAGCTCAGACTGTATCCACAAGCAGCATTGGAGACTGCAGTCTGATCCCTGGGTTGAGAAGATCCCAGGAGAAGGGAATGGCAACCCACTCCAGTATTGCCTAAAGAATCCCACAGACAGAGGACCCTACAGTCCATGGTGCCACAAAGAGTTAGACAGGACGAAGCAAGCTTCACTTCACTTTACTTCAGCCTTAATTATAACAGATTTCTAAAAATGTTGCAACTGAATGAATATAGATAGAGAACCAATATGTACTGGATTATAATGGGTAAATTATCAAAGCAACATTAAAATGAAATTCATGCCACCCAAAGTGTTAAGTCTTTTTTTGTAAAATTACATTTGCAAACAAAAGAAAAGATTTTTTTAAAGAGTAAAACCTGATATGAAGTTTGGACTCCCAAGTGCATTACAGAAACTTTCTTTTTGTAAATAATTTTATGAAAGTAAAAATCTTAGCCTAATAGCTATTGAAGGTTTTTAATCCTTAGCAAGTATTATTATGCAAGTACATATAGATGATTAATCACAAAGTTGGAAAAGATATCTGATCACACACTCCTATTGCTCAAATTTTAAAGGTCTTATTCTTATTTATGCTTTCCAATGTCTACAAAATGCCATTCCTTAAATAAATGTGTAAACCCCATACAAAAACTCCAAGCATCCTGAATCCCATGTTTTTGAGGCATCTCTTTTGATTTTACCTACTGACTCTATTAAAGAGTCAAAATTATAAATTAATGGTCAGCAAAGCTGAAGCCAGACTGAAGAACAGCAATTTCCTTCATCTAGATACATAACATTTCTGTTTCATAGAGTATGTATATATTCAGACTTATTAGACAAATCTGAACTGTTTTCCAAGTGGTTACACCATTTTACACACCCATCAGGAATGTATGAGTCCGTCTCAATATTGCCAATTTTGTATTTTCAGTCTAACCGTACTGCTACAGAGCTGAAACACTAGGAATTGATTTTGCCTGAGCTTCCATTTGCTCCTTTTTATGGTGAAAGGCATGTTATGAAAAAAAAAAAAAAACTACAAAAAGAAAAAGATTCAGTAAAGAATAAACTTAATTATGGGCTTCTCTGGTAGCTCAGACTGTATCCACAAGCAGCATTGGAGACTGCAGTCTGATCCCTGGGTTGAGAAGATCCCAGGAGAAGGGAATGGCAACCCACTCCAGTATTGCCTAAAGAATCCCACAGACAGAGGACCCTACAGTCCATGGTGCCACAAAGAGTTAGACAGGACGAAGCAAGCTTCACTTCACTTTACTTCAGCCTTAATTATAACAGATTTCTAAATAAAGAGATAAAAATATCATGCACAAATATTAGTATTTCCTAACCCGTAATGGTCTTTTATTTTATTGTGTTTAACTGTTACAACCTTAATTTACATTCTCTTTGCTGTCATAATGAAGAGGCAATACTAAACTTTTGAATTGGAAAAATAGACATGCATTTTAATTTGAGATATCATGTAGCCCCAATGAGAATTATTCACATAAAAGTCAGCTCTCCAGTAGAAATTAGTCCACCACCCCTTTATTATCCCTGGAAATATCACTGTTTAGTATCACTGAGCACCTGAGTGTGGAGTGGACACTGTGGGTCTGGAAATATTTCATAATGATGCATTCGAAAAGGCTTCTCTGTTGGAAGAAACACCACTGTAAACATGAAATAAGCAAATGTTGCTGAGTAATTTGACTGGAAAACAGGATGTGGGTTACACTGGCACCACAGTGAAGTGAAAGTGTTAGTGGCTCAGTCGTGTCTGACTCTTTGCAGTCCCATGAACCATAGCCCACCAGGCTCCTCTGTCCATGCAGGCAGTTTCTTTACTGCCCGAGTCACTAGGGAAACCCACACTCAAGTCACAAATACCCCTCTGAAGAACACCATCTTCCCCACCTGCAAGTATTTTCTGGACACTTAAGAAGCATCTTTTACATCAAACATTGCACCCCAAACACTTAAGCAAAGAACTGATGAGAAACATACTCACAAGAGGCATCACTTCTAGGTTTTTTGTTAATTTTTAAACTACACTTTTTTAAAATTATAAATTCATTTTATAAAAACCATGTTTTCTGATTCCAAACTATTGAGATTTTCTCCCTCTATCATTTCACTCTGTTTCACCATTTAATTCCTATAAGTCTGTCCCTTTTAGGCTCTTTTCAGTCCCTGGCAGTTATAAATAGTCAAACAACATGTATTCAGAGCATAAGAATTATGCTTCTGTGGTGATTCACTTGCTACTTCCATCTTTTCTGGCAGGTGACATTATTTGCTTTCAGACTTCTGAATAGTATCTAATTGTTTCAGTTAATCTTTCCATTGTGCTATTTGTTAAATCCACTAAAGCACCAACTTCCAATTTAAAGGGATGCTTGATTAACTGAGATGACAACAGAATGTAATATGTCATTAAAGCTTCAGTTAAAATTAAGGATGAAGAGAGCTAGACTAAGTTCACTGTTGTGATCTGTACATCTTCCTTCAAGTGTAGAAGTGCTGAGGGTTTGAGTTAAAGAATGCTTTGTGATTCAGGCACAAAATCTAAAAGCCAATGTCAAGTAAATTTCCCAAACTAAAATTTAAAGAACACCATTTCAACATTATCAGCATCATCCATATCAGTGCACAGAATCACGTGGCTTGAGGAAAATCTGAGAAAACATAGAACATTTCCTAGCACCTCACTAGGATTTCCCCTAGACTGTCATACACTGCAAAATATTTATATCCCAAGATGGATTATTAGTTTCTTCTTTTGCTTATTTCAAAAGACAGCTGCCTACCTTCCTCAATCCTCATTACAATAAAGTCAAGATTTCAAGGTTGATATTGGTATTTACATGCATGTATTGATAAAAATATAATTTAGAAAATGTCCGATGCCTTTAAAAGGCATATTTTCTAGATTATATGAGTATAAATTCAGCCTAATAGACTAATGTGAATCTGAATAATGGTTAACAAAGTAAGGATTAGTCGTTAGCTTTGTTTCTCACTTGTTTGATATGGTGTTTAGTTGCTCAGTCGTGTCTGACTCTTTGTGATCCCATGGATTGCAGGCCACCAGGTTCCTCTGTCTATGAGATTTCCCAAGCAACAATACTGGAGTGGGTTGTCATTCCCTTCTCCAGAGGATATTACTGACCTCTGGAGTAAGGATCGAACCTGCGTCTCCTGTTTGGTGGGCAGATTTTTTTACTACTGAGTCAGCTGGGAAGCCTACCTAACCTGTGATATGGAGAAGTCTTCAAATCATTCTAAGTCTTGATTTCCACATCACTGAGATGATAGCAATTTAATTTGAGTCAAAGCATTACTTTTAAAACTAAGTAAGTTTTAAAAAATTCAATCACATGTAAAATGTGTATGTATGTATATGTGTATACACACACACACACACACACACACACACATACACATCTCTCAAATGTAAACAACAGTGTGTGTTACATGCACATTCAACATATATTTCACATATTTGAAAGATCATAAACACTTTACTGTACAAGATTTTCCATCAGCATGAAATAAAGTCAAATTTAGTGATGCTTTCCAGTTTAGGCAGATATACTGATGTTTCCTAGTTTTAACAATGAATCACTGCAATCATATTACATAGATGATGTGCATTGAGTTAAAGAATGCTTTGTGAGGAAAAATCTGCCAGCAAAACCAATAAAATTTAAAGAACACCATTTCAACATTATCAGCATCATCCATATCAGTGCACAGAATCACGTGGCTTGAGGAAAATCTGAGAAAACATAGAACATTTCCTAGCACCTCACTAGATTTCCCTAGACTGTCATACACTGCAAAATATTTATATCCCAAGATGGATTATTAGTTTCTTCTTTTGCTTATTTCAAAAGACAGCTGCCTACCTTCCTCAATCCTCATTACAATAAAGTCAAGATTTCAAGGTTGATATTGGTATTTACATGCATGTATTGATAAAAATATAATTTAGAAAATGTCCGATGCCTTTAAAAGGCATATTTTCTAGATTATATGAGTATAAATTCAGCCTAATAGACTAATGTGAATCTGAATAATGGTTAACAAAGTAAGGATTAGTCGTTAGCTTTGTTTCTCACTTGTTTGATATGGTGTTTAGTTGCTCAGTCGTGTCTGACTCTTTGTGATCCCATGGATTGCAGGCCACCAGGTTCCTCTGTCTATGAGATTTCCCAAGCAACAATACTGGAGTGGGTTGTCATTCCCTTCTCCAGAGGATATTACTGACCTCTGGAGTAAGGATCGAACCTGCGTCTCCTGTTTGGTGGGCAGATTTTTTTACTACTGAGTCAGCTGGGAAGCCTACCTAACCTGTGATATGGAGAAGTCTTCAAATCATTCTAAGTCTTGATTTCCACATCACTGAGATGATAGCAATTTAATTTGAGTCAAAGCATTACTTTTAAAACTAAGTAAGTTTTAAAAAATTCAATCACATGTAAAATGTGTATGTATGTATATGTGTATACACACACACACACACACACACACACACATACACATCTCTCAAATGTAAACAACAGTGTGTGTTACATGCACATTCAACATATATTTCACATATTTGAAAGATCATAAACACTTTACTGTACAAGATTTTCCATCAGCATGAAATAAAGTCAAATTTAGTGATGCTTTCCAGTTTAGGCAGATATACTGATGTTTCCTAGTTTTAACAATGAATCACTGCAATCATATTACATAGATGATGTGCATTACATGTATATAATTACATGTATATAGACTCAAATATACAGCATGTATCAAAGGATACTTGCTGTATATTTAAGCATTATTGAATTCACAGTAATTTTTTCCATGGTTAAAAGTAAAAATACCACTCGACCCCCAAAATCAATTTTAAATAGAATTCTCTTTAATTGGAAAAAAGAGGGGGGGTGATTATTCACCTGAGTAAAGCATTATGAAAAGACAAAATTAAGTTTTTATTAGCTACCTAAAACCTAGCAAGTTAAAAGTTGAATTTACCATGTATTTCAGCAAACCACCAAATTCAAAATAATCATCTAAATAGGTAAGGATGTTACTCAGCAAGTACCTTGTGGTCCAGGTTTGTTACTTTTCGTTGTATCTTTATGTCTGTCCTAGAGCCTAGTATATATCACTGCACTCATATTTGTTGAAGTGAACCAGTGTAAACTCAGTTCTTAATAGAAGGCAAGCTTCATTGCCATCTTCTTAAAAAGCCGGTGCATCTCATTTTAAATACCAATTCACTATTCTGGTTTGTTTGTCATCTGCTACCTATGCCAGATCAAGGACAGGAACCATTGTATTTTTTTATACAGCAGCAGAATATTAGCAGCTAATACAGTGAAAAATTTTTACTAACGAATAAATGAATTTAAAGTTCACTTTTAATTGGTTGACATACACCACAAAACACTCCATTCTCTGGAACTAAATATCTGTCAACTTTAATCATCAGTGTTTCTCAAAAAGAGGGGGAAAAAGCTAACTCCAAGCACAAGACTTTCTCAAGGAATTCAGTGTGTAGTATCCTAATGTTTTCTTGATTTGCTAAGCTCTTTGAAATTCTGAGTGCTTTTATAAGCAAAAATTGAGTTTGATTTCTAAATGTGAAGCTACAACCAGGATTTTGCTAAATGAATAGGACTGTCGTTTTTCATGTTACCAATAAATTGATTATATGATATTAACAACAAAAGCTTTATTTAGAAGCAAAGGAAATATATTTTCTTCCTGTTGAAAAAAATTCTTTATAATATTGATCTAGAGACATTTCAAAAGGAAGAGATCAATGGGTAATAACCAACATGCTTTCTCCAAATCAAGTTTCTGTCAGCATTAAGGGAAAAAATGGAAATTGTGAAAAAGAGGAGGTGGAAAATGCATTTTGGGAAAATTTGAGAGATGTCACAGAAATTCAAATTAAATAGGCTGTGGAATCCTATTTATGTCTGGTTCGTAATATTCAGGGAAAATATGGGTCTCAAATGGTGAGAGGGCTGATGAACCATCACCTAAAACAATACTTGGTGAAAGGAAGCATTGGAAGCCCTCTTCCTTCAGTGGATCAAGCCCCAACCTCTCTACCAAGCCACACACACCCTAGAAGGCCTCTTCCTTCAGTGGATCAGTCCAGACCTCCCTACCCCAGCCATGCCCCAAACCTTGCTCTACTGTCTCTCACATTTCCTTACACTGGGGTCAACCCCTCACATTCCGTTTCCCTAAAAGGAAACTTTTCTAACCTCTCTCTTCACTCACCATGTGCCAATCCAACTCAAGGAGCTATGTGCATTTTTCCAGCTCATCTAATGATCTTTCTTTATAATAACTATGTTTTAGGAGCTGGAAGTATTCTACTCAGATACAAAGACAAGTATAGCTAGATATTTCCAATCTGATCATATAAATATAGTTAAATTGGGTGAACTCAAAAGGCATTCATAGATATAATTATCCAAGCAGTGAGGCTGTTTTGGGTTGGTTTTACATAACGTTAGTAGACTATGTATCTCACATTAACAGATGCAGTTAACAATCATACTTATATGTATGTATCTATATATACAGATATACATATATCTTTAACATTTATATAGGTGTACAAAATATTCATTATTTACGCTCCCAGGTATGATATTTATTCACTCAATAAATGTTAATGAATTTATATTGTGTTTTAGACACTGTTTCAGACACTAGAGTTTCAGGAGTAAAATTTAAAAAGTTTCAGTCCTTGGATAGATAGAAAAATTTAAGTTAACTATTATAAACTGAAATTGTAAACAAAGATTGCTAATACTTAGGCAGATTTATTTTAAGTAAATATACTGAGAAATTCACAAGTATCTCAGGGCAAATATGCCTCAAAGTAAGGTTGTTTTTAACAGTATACATATATCTTTTCATACTATTGAATTTTTGACCAATGTATTTATATGTATGATTATACTGCTCTCAATGTTTTCTTATACTCTGATTATTAAAAAATAATTAAAACAAAAAATTACAGCTCTGCCATTGAGCTTGTTCACTTTAATTTACAGTATTAATTTTATTTTTCTATTTATAGTTTATTTTTGGAAAAGTTTAATCCACTTGTCTATTTTGTGATGAGTAAGAAAATATCTGAACTATCCACTAAATTTGGCACAAATAAATGCAACATGCCTCTGAAGACAAATGAGAGACAGAAGCCATAAACAGTAACAGACTTTCCACTGTTAAGTCACTGGCAGCAAAAGTCACTGTAGAGGTATGACCAATCTAATGATAAGCTGTGTGAAGGCATATTTTGAACCATGAATTAAAATTTTTTATATCTTTTGCCTTTGTGAGAAAATGAACACTTACTAAGATGATATTTTGTTTTTGCTTGTTTTGCACATGGAAGTGTTTTGCCCACAAATACTTGTCAGGCCTGCCACTCATACGAACTTATAACTAGATGTATTCGTAAATAAAACAGATATCTACTCCCTGCCCCAGTGTAGAGTCCTTAATTCTCCCATCCTTACTAGAAAATTATATATGAACAACAGCTTCTTTCTTTCTGTGCCCCACTGAAGCATTAATTCACAACAGAGACCCAGGATAGGTAATTATTTATAGCACTTTCATTAATAACAGGTTTTAACTTTTGCGCTGCTAAGTCAGTTCAGTCATGTCCAGTTCTTTGCATCCCTATGGATTGTAACCTGCTGGTCTCTGGCCATGGGATTCTCCAGGCAAGAATACTGGCCATGCCCTCCTCCAGGGGATCTTCCCAATCCAGAGATCTAACCTGTGTATCTTATGTCTCCTGCATTGGCAAGCGGGTTCTTTACCACTAGCATCACCCAGGAAGCCCTCGAGGTCTCTAATCCATGTATTTTGTCCCTGCAATGAGAAAAGCTGCCCATGGAGGATATGGAAATCCTTATTGGGTTGCCTAGCCTGGGTATTCTAAGATGGGAAGAGGAGCCCCCAGATGTTTGGTCTGAAGACCAGTGTGGCTTACTTTTTGGAGACACAGAGGGTTAAGGAAATAGAGACTCTGCTCTTAAAGAGCACACACAAAATCTCACACCTTCTGGGACCCAAGGCAATAGCATCAGTTTGAAAGGACTATGGGTCAGACCTCCTGCTGATCTTGGGGTGTCTCGTGGGAAGGTAGGAGGCAGTGGAGCTTACCCTGGGGAAACAGACACTGGTAGCAGTCATTCTGAGGAGATTGTTCTACCATGTGAACACTGGTGCTGGCAAGAATCATTTTGGAAACTTTCATGTAGCTTATTAGTGCTGGAAATTGGGCCCACCCATCAGCCTGATGGCTCCAGTGATGGGATACCTCACATCCAGTAACTAGCTGGGTGAGGTCACAGCCCCTCCCCACCTCCCACTCACAGATAGACTGCTTTCAGAAGCCCAGAACCCACAGCCACTCCAGGACACAATCATATCCGCTAGTGAGCCTGGGATCCCAGGTCCAAGTCCCACACACCTATACACAGACACTAATCCCAAGACTCCCAGGGCCCTGCAACCTCAGACCCGAGTGATAGACCATATTAACGTGAATAAAATCATATTATCTCTTAAGTGCACTTCTAGATGTATTCGTAAATAAAACAGATATCTACTCCTGCCCCAGTGTAGAGTCCTTAATTCTCCCATCCTTACTAGAAAATTATATATGAACAACAGCTTCTTTCTTTCTGTGCCCCACTGAAGCATTAATTCACAACAGAGACCCAGGATAGGTAATTATTTATAGCACTTTCATTAATAACAGGTTTTAACTTTTGCGCTGCTAAGTCAGTTCAGTCATGTCCAGTTCTTTGCATCCCTATGGATTGTAACCTGCTGGTCTCTGGCCATGGGATTCTCCAGGCAAGAATACTGGCCATGCCCTCCTCCAGGGGATCTTCCCAATCCAGAGATCTAACCTGTGTATCTTATGTCTCCTGCATTGGCAAGCGGGTTCTTTACCACTAGCATCACCCAGGAAGCCCTCGAGGTCTCTAATCCATGTATTTTGTCCCTGCAATGAGAAAAGCTGCCCATGGAGGATATGGAAATCCTTATTGGGTTGCCTAGCCTGGGTATTCTAAGATGGGAAGAGGAGCCCCCAGATGTTTGGTCTGAAGACCAGTGTGGCTTACTTTTTGGAGACACAGAGGGTTAAGGAAATAGAGACTCTGCTCTTAAAGAGCACACACAAAATCTCACACCTTCTGGGACCCAAGGCAATAGCATCAGTTTGAAAGGACTATGGGTCAGACCTCCTGCTGATCTTGGGGTGTCTCGTGGGAAGGTAGGAGGCAGTGGAGCTTACCCTGGGGAAACAGACACTGGTAGCAGTCATTCTGAGGAGATTGTTCTACCATGTGAACACTGGTGCTGGCAAGAATCATTTTGGAAACTTTCATGTAGCTTATTAGTGCTGGAAATTGGGCCCACCCATCAGCCTGATGGCTCCAGTGATGGGATACCTCACATCCAGTAACTAGCTGGGTGAGGTCACAGCCCCTCCCCACCTCCCACTCACAGATAGACTGCTTTCAGAAGCCCAGAACCCACAGCCACTCCAGGACACAATCATATCCGCTAGTGAGCCTGGGATCCCAGGTCCAAGTCCCACACACCTATACACAGACACTAATCCCAAGACTCCCAGGGCCCTGCAACCTCAGACCCGAGTGATAGACCATATTAACAAGTTAAAGAATAAAAATCATATTATCTACTTAATATGTGCATAAATAACTTTTGACATACTTCTTCTAAGACCAGGAACAAGACAAGAATGTCCAATCTCACTGATTCTATTCAACGTGGTATGAAAAGTCCTAGCCACAGTAATCACAGAGGAAAACAAATGAACCCATACTGGAAAGAAAGGAATAAAACTGTCACTCTTTGCAAATAACATGAAACAGAAAATATTTAAAATGTCATGAAAAACTATTAGAGTTCATTAATGAATTCAATACATTTTCAGGATATGAAATTGATATACAGAAATCAGTTGCATTTCTATACACTAACAACAAAAACTCAGAGAAGTTAAAAAAACAGAGATGGAGCCAAGATGGTGGAGGAATGAGGGAAAGATTTCACCAGCTCCCCAACAGAATTACCAGAACTAATCAAGAAATGAAACACCACCAACAAACCAGCCGCTAGATGACATAAGAACTCCATAGGTGCGCGAGAGTAGAAGAGTGAACAGCCAGAACTTTCCCGGAGCTACTGTTCTGAGAACCCTCTATCCTAACCCCCACGCTGGACTGCACCGACGGAGACAGCACCAGCAAGTGCCTTAAAAAGGGGCCTGAGTGGAGCGTTGGGGGAAGAGAGGGAAGCGCTCAGCACGAAAATTCCAAGAATCCGCCCAGATCACCGGCAGAAATTAAGAGACTGCAAAGATAGGATACTAGAGCAGGACTGGGCGGAATGCAACTAGGAAGTTCCCCGCGGAGTGCTGCCTAGAGACCTGGAGCCAGAAGGGAGCACCCAGTGTGAAAATCGCGATTTTCCGCCTGGCACTGGGTAAGTTCAAACACTCCTAGTGCGGGACTTGCTGAATGGAGAGGGGAAGTCGCCCATGGATTGCTGACCAGGGACTGGTCTCGAGCCAGACGGGGAAGTTTGTGCCCGCCTTTGGGACTTGGATGCATAACTGGCAGTGCACGCACGCCAGCAGCAGAGGAGCCTGTGCACCCCCAGACCTGGAGCCGCAGCAGAGGAAGCCGGGAGAAGAGCTGGGATTGGAGGCTACCGGCAGGTGCGCGGTAGAGCTGGGGTGCCCCCTCTAACACAGGACTGCGTGCACCATGGCCCCCCGCCCGACAGACTGGGATCAGCCCGCAGTCCCGGCCAGCACCTAAGCTTGCAGCAAGACAAGAATGTCCAATCTCACTGATTCTATTCAACGTGGTATGAAAAGTCCTAGCCACAGTAATCACAGAGGAAAACAAATGAACCCATACTGGAAAGAAAGGAATAAAACTGTCACTCTTTGCAAATAACATGAAACAGAAAATATTTAAAATGTCATGAAAAACTATTAGAGTTCATTAATGAATTCAATACATTTTCAGGATATGAAATTGATATACAGAAATCAGTTGCATTTCTATACACTAACAACAAAAACTCAGAGAAGTTAAAAAAACAGAGATGGAGCCAAGATGGTGGAGGAATGAGGGAAAGATTTCACCAGCTCCCCAACAGAATTACCAGAACTAATCAAGAAATGAAACACCACCAACAAACCAGCCGCTAGATGACATAAGAACTCCATAGGTGCGCGAGAGTAGAAGAGTGAACAGCCAGAACTTTCCCGGAGCTACTGTTCTGAGAACCCTCTATCCTAACCCCCACGCTGGACTGCACCGACGGAGACAGCACCAGCAAGTGCCTTAAAAAGGGGCCTGAGTGGAGCGTTGGGGGAAGAGAGGGAAGCGCTCAGCACGAAAATTCCAAGAATCCGCCCAGATCACCGGCAGAAATTAAGAGACTGCAAAGATAGGATACTAGAGCAGGACTGGGCGGAATGCAACTAGGAAGTTCCCCGCGGAGTGCTGCCTAGAGACCTGGAGCCAGAAGGGAGCACCCAGTGTGAAAATCGCGATTTTCCGCCTGGCACTGGGTAAGTTCAAACACTCCTAGTGCGGGACTTGCTGAATGGAGAGGGGAAGTCGCCCATGGATTGCTGACCAGGGACTGGTCTCGAGCCAGACGGGGAAGTTTGTGCCTGCCTTTGCGACTTGGATGCATAACTGGCAGTGCGCACGGGCTAGTGGCGGAGGAGCCCGTGCAACCCCATAGCTGCAGCCGCAGCAGAGGAAGCCGGGAGAAGGGCAGGTATTGGAGGCTACCGGCGGGTTCGCGGCAGAGCTGGGGCTCCCCACTCCAACATGGGACTGCGCGCACCGCAGCCTCCCGCCCGACGGACTGAGATCAGCCCGCCGCCCCGGCCAGCACCTGAGCTTGCAGCAAAACCATATTCGGCTGAAAACAAACCATAGCAACCGGTGCTGTAAGGGAAAGGCTACATCATCAAGACAACACCATCCAGAGCAGATTGGCTTCCACCAGACAGATGAGAGGATAAAAACCAGGGACAGTATTTAGCTTTTTTTGCTTGTTTATTTGTTGTGGACGGTGCTGTTTATTTGTTTGATTGGTCAGGTTTGCTGTTTTTTCTTTTTCTTTTTTTTTTTTTTGTTTCTTCTTATTAAGTTTTTCTTCCCTTTGTAATTTTTAATTTCTTTTTTTATTTTTAATTTTTAACTTTTATTTTTTAATTTTAATTCTTGGAAACTTCTAATTTTCTTTCATCTTTGCCACTGCTTCCTCGCTCTATGTTTAAATCTAAAACTTTCTCCTATCTACCAGTATGCTCCAGATAAATATTTCCTACCTTCCTGTCTCCACTATTCTCTTCTAGCTGCACTAAACAATACAACACACTAATATTGGCTACGTAATCCTATAAAATCCTTCCAAGACGAAGCTATTCCCTTCTCATTACCCATACACTCTCCTCCTCCTCACCCCCATCACACGTTTTAGCTAAAACTTGCTTTCAATGAAATACTCCAAGCCAGGACCTTGCCCCGGATCTGTTTTTCCAGGCACTATTTTCATTAATTCAGAACTTAACGGGCAAGTATCATCTTTCATTGTGTCATTTGCCAGAAAAATTTCCTATGCTTTATCTCTGTAAGCCTGTTCAGTTGTGGATATTGCTGTATATATACATATATCTTACGACTTGATCTGCATGCTTTTGTCGCCCATGGATTGCTGACCAGGGACTGGTCTCGAGCCAGACGGGGAAGTTTGTGCCTGCCTTTGCGACTTGGATGCATAACTGGCAGTGCGCACGGGCTAGTGGCGGAGGAGCCCGTGCAACCCCATAGCTGCAGCCGCAGCAGAGGAAGCCGGGAGAAGGGCAGGTATTGGAGGCTACCGGCGGGTTCGCGGCAGAGCTGGGGCTCCCCACTCCAACATGGGACTGCGCGCCCCGCAGCCTCCCGCCCGACGGACTGAGATCAGCCCGCCGCCCCGGCCAGCACCTGAGCTTGCAGCAAAACCATATTCGGCTGAAAACAAACCATAGCAACCGGTGCTGTAAGGGAAAGGTTACATCATCAAGACAACACCATCAAGAGCAGATTGGCTTCCACCAGACAAATGAGAGGATAAAAACCAGGGACAGTATTTAGCTTTGTTTGCTTGTTTATTTGTTGTGGAAAGTTCTGTTTATTTGATTGATGGGTCAGGTTTTGTTTTCTTTTTTTTTTTTTTTTTGTTTCTTCTTATTAAGTTTTTCTTCCCTTTGTAATTTTTAATTTCTTTTTTTATTTTTAATTTTTAACTTTTATTTTTTAATTTTAATTCTTGGAAACTTCTAATTTTCTTTCATCTTTGCCACTGCTTCCTCGCTCTATGTTTAAATCTAAAACTTTCTCCTATCTACCAGTATGCTCCAGATAAATATTTCCTACCTTCCTGTCTCCACTATTCTCTTCTAGCTGCACTAAACAATACAACACACTAATATTGGCTACGTAATCCTATAAAATCCTTCCAAGACGAAGCTATTCCCTTCTCATTACCCATACACTCTCCTCCTCCTCACCCCCATCACACGTTTTAGCTAAAACTTGCTTTCAATGAAATACTCCAAGCCAGGACCTTGCCCCGGATCTGTTTTTCCAGGCACTATTTTCATTAATTCAGAACTTAACGGGCAAGTATCATCTTTCATTGTGTCATTTGCCAGAAAAATTTCCTATGCTTTATCTCTGTAAGCCTGTTCAGTTGTGGATATTGCTGTATATATACATATATCTTACGACTATGTTAGAAAGCATCTGCATGCTTTTATGACTGTCACACACCAGGGATGCACCTCTTGCTCCTCAGATGCTAATATTTGAACTAATATCACGGAACACCATAGCAAACCAGACACAGAGCCTACACCCCCTGACCAGTCATCAAACCAAGGATCCTCGGAGTAGAAGCCCTGATTCTAAGACCCCACACTATCAAAGAACATACAACACTAGAGATTATTCACCTGTAAACAAGACTTAACACCACCCAAGAAACAAACCATTGAACCCTTCTAGAAGGACAGAAACCCAAAGGAAGGGAGAATTCAACCAAGAAGCCTGGTGGGAAAAAGAACTCCATACACAGAGACACACACAAAGAAACAAAAATTAACCTAATAATGAAACCTCAGAGAAACACTGCACAAATGAAGGACCAAGCTAGAGAAACACCGCTTCAAATGACAGAGGAGGAGATAGACAAATTATCTGAAAGAGAAATCAGAAAAACTATACTAATGAGGATTCAAAACCCCGAAAACAGAATATTAGAGGATATTAGTGCATTGAGAAAAGACATGCAGGAAATGAAAAATTAGCAAATAGAGACCACCAACTCAATTGCTGAACTCAAAAATATTATAGAAGGCCTCAGCAGTAGAGTATCAGAGGCTGAAGAACAGATAAGTGAGCTGGAAGATAGACTGGTGGAAATAACTGGTGAGGAACAGAACAAAGCCAAAAGAATTAAAAGAACTGAGGTTAGCCTCAGGGACCTATGGGACAATATCAAACGCACCAACATTAGAATTATAGGAGTTCCAGAGGAAGAAGAGGGGAAGAAAGGTTACGAAAAAATTCTTGAAGAGGTTATAGTGGAAAAGTTCCCCAGCATGGGAAAGGAAATAGTTAACCACATCCAAGAAGCACAGAGTTCCATACAGGAGAAATCCCAGAAGAAACACACCAAGGCACATTCTAATCAAACTAATGCAGACTAAATATAAAGACAGATTACTAAAAGCAGCTAGGAGCAAACAACAAATAACATATAATGGAAACCTCATACGTCTAACTGCGGATCCTACAACAGAAACCCTGCAGGCCAGAAGAGAATGGCAGGACATATTTAAACGGCTAAAAGAGAGTAATCACCAACCAAGAATTCTCTACCCAGCAAGAATCTCATTCAGAATCGACGGAGAAGTCAAAAGCTTCTGAGACAGACAAAAACTAAAAGAATTCTGTAACACAAAACCAGCCCTAAAACAAGTGTTAAAGGGCCTGATATGCCAATAAATAGAAGAGTAGAAGAATTCCTACAAATCAAACCCCAGACTTCAAAGAAGATGACAATAGGAACATTTGTATCAATAATTACTTTGAACATAAATGGATTAAATGCTCCAACCAAAGGACACAGGTTGGCTGAGTGGATCCAAACAAGAACCTATATATGCTGTCTACAAGAGACCCACTTCAGACCAAAACCTGAGCTGGGAAAAGAACTCCATACACAGAGACACACACAAAGAAACAAAAATTAACCTAATAATGAAACCTCAGAGAAACACTGCACAAATGAAGGACCAAGCTAGAGAAACACCGCTTCAAATGACAGAGGAGGAGATAGACAAATTATCTGAAAGAGAAATCAGAAAAACTATACTAATGAGGATTCAAAACCCCGAAAACAGAATATTAGAGGATATTAGTGCATTGAGAAAAGACATGCAGGAAATGAAAAATTAGCAAATAGAGACCACCAACTCAATTGCTGAACTCAAAAATATTATAGAAGGCCTCAGCAGTAGAGTATCAGAGGCTGAAGAACAGATAAGTGAGCTGGAAGATAGACTGGTGGAAATAACTGGTGAGGAACAGAACAAAGCCAAAAGAATTAAAAGAACTGAGGTTAGCCTCAGGGACCTATGGGACAATATCAAACGCACCAACATTAGAATTATAGGAGTTCCAGAGGAAGAAGAGGGGAAGAAAGGTTACGAAAAAATTCTTGAAGAGGTTATAGTGGAAAAGTTCCCCAGCATGGGAAAGGAAATAGTTAACCACATCCAAGAAGCACAGAGTTCCATACAGGAGAAATCCCAGAAGAAACACACCAAGGCACATTCTAATCAAACTAATGCAGACTAAATATAAAGACAGATTACTAAAAGCAGCTAGGAGCAAACAACAAATAACATATAATGGAAACCTCATACGTCTAACTGCGGATCCTACAACAGAAACCCTGCAGGCCAGAAGAGAATGGCAGGACATATTTAAACGGCTAAAAGAGAGTAATCACCAACCAAGAATTCTCTACCCAGCAAGAATCTCATTCAGAATCGATGGAGAAGTCAAAAGCTTCTCAGACAGACAAAAACTAAAAGAATTCTGTACCACAAAACCAGCCCTAAAACAAGTGTTAAAGGGCCTGATATAGCCAATAAATACAAGAGTAGGAGAATCCTACAAATCAAACCCCAAACTTCTAAGAAGATGACAATAGGAACATTTGTATCAATAATTACTTTGAACGTAAATGGACTAAATGCTTCAACCAAACGACACAGGTTGGCTGAATGGATCCAGAAGCAAGAACCATATATATGCTGTCTACAAGAGACCCACTTCAGACCTAGAGACACCCATAGACTGAAAGTGAGAGGCTGGAAAAAGATATTCCATGCAAATGGAAATCAAAAGAAAGCTGAGGTAGCAATCTTCATATCAGACAAAATAGACTTTAAAGTAAAGAAGATTCTAAGAGACAAGGCAGGTCATTACATCATGATTAAGGGATCTATCCAAGAGGAAGGCATAACAGTCATGATTATCTATGCACCAACACAGGGGCACCTCAATACATAAGACAGGTACTTTCAGACATAAAAGAAGAAATCAACAATAACACAGTAATAGCTGGAGACTTTAACATTCCTCTGACACCAATGGATAGATCATCCAAAATTAATAAAGAAACACAAGCCTTAAATGCCACACTAGAAAAGATGGACCTCACTGATATCTTTAGGACGTTCCATCCAAAAGCAGAAGAATACACTTTCTTCTCAAGTGCTCATGGAACATTCTCCAGGATAGACCACATCTTGGGCCACAAATCTAACCTCAGTCAATTCAAGAAAATTGAAATAATATCAACCATCTTCTCGGATCACAATTCAATGAGACTAGAGATCAACTAGCGAAAAAAAAAATGCTAAAAACACAAACATACGGAGACTAAACAACACATACCTAAAAAACCAACAGATTACTGAGGAAATCAATGGAGAAATTTAAAAATTCCTAGAAGAGAATGACAATGAACACATGACCGTGCAAAACCAATGGGTTACTGCAAAAGCAATTCTAAGAGGAAAATTTACAACAATACAGTTCCACCTCAAGAAACTAGGAAAATATGAAACAGATGACCAATTCTCTGCTTAAAACAATTGGAGAAAGAGGAACAAAATTATCCCAAAGCCAGAAGAAGATGAGAAATTATAAAGACTAGAGCAGAAATAAATGAGAAAGAAATGAAAGAAACTATAGCACAGATAAATAAAACAAAAAGCTGTTTCTTTGAAAAGGTAAACAAAATTGACAAGCCTCTGGCCAGACTCATCAAGAGAAAGAGAGAGAAGAACCAGATCAACAAAATCAAAAATGAAAAAGGAGAGATTACAACAGATAATGCAGAAATCCAAAGGATTCTAAGAGACGATCATGAGCAACTCTATGGCAACAAACTGGACAACCTGGAAGAAATGGACAGTTTCATGGAGAAGATTAATCTCCCAAGTCTGAGCCAGCAAGAAACAGAAACTTTGAACAACCCAATCACAAGCTCAGAAATCGAGTCTGTGATTAAAACTCTACCCAAAAATAAAAGCCCAGGGCCAGATGGCTTCACAGCCAAATTCTACCAAACATTTAAAGAAGAGCTAATGCCTGTCCTTCTAAAACTCTTTCAAAAAATTGCACAGGAAGGAAAACTTCTGAACACATTCTACGAGGCCACTATCACCCTGATAGTCAAACCAGGCAAAGACAACACAAAAAAGGAAAATTACAGACCGATTTCTCTGATGAACTTAGATGCCATGATCCTCAACAAAATCCTAGCAAACAGAATTCAACAACACATCAAAAAACTCATACATCATGATCAAGTCGGGATCATTCCAGGCATGCAAGGATTCTTCAATATCTGCAAATCAATCAATGTGATACACCATACCAACAAATTGAGAGACAAAAATCACATGATCATCTCAATAGATGCAAAAAAAGCCTTCGACAAAGTACAACATCCATTTATGATAAAAACTCTTCAGAAAATGGGTATAGAAGGTACCTATCTCAGGATAACAAAAGCCATATATGAGCAGCCCACAGCGAATATTATCCTCAACGATGAAAAACTGAAAGCATTCCCTCTAAGATCAGGAACAAGAGAGGGGTGTCCACTGTCAGCACTACTATTCAACATAGTCCTGGAAGTTCTAGCAACAGCAATAAGAGAAGAGAAAGAAATTAAAGGAATCCAGATTGGAAAGGAAGAAGTCAAGCTCTCTCTTTTTGCAGATGACATGATATTCTACATAGAAAATCCAAAAGACACTATTACAAAGCTACTAGGGCTAATCAACAAATTCAGCAAAGTCGCAGGATACAAAGTCAACACACAGAAATCACTGGCATTCCTATACACAAACAATGAGAAAGAGAGAGAAGAACCAGATCAACAAAATCAAAAATGAAAAAGGAGAGATTACAACAGATAATGCAGAAATCCAAAGGATTCTAAGAGACGATCATGAGCAACTCTATGGCAACAAACTGGACAACCTGGAAGAAATGGACAGTTTCATGGAGAAGATTAATCTCCCAAGTCTGAGCCAGCAAGAAACAGAAACTTTGAACAACCCAATCACAAGCTCAGAAATCGAGTCTGTGATTAAAACTCTACCCAAAAATAAAAGCCCAGGGCCAGATGGCTTCACAGCCAAATTCTACCAAACATTTAAAGAAGAGCTAATGCCTGTCCTTCTAAAACTCTTTCAAAAAATTGCACAGGAAGGAAAACTTCTGAACACATTCTACGAGGCCACTATCACCCTGATAGTCAAACCAGGCAAAGACAACACAAAAAAGGAAAATTACAGACCGATTTCTCTGATGAACTTAGATGCCATGATCCTCAACAAAATCCTAGCAAACAGAATTCAACAACACATCAAAAAACTCATACATCATGATCAAGTCGGGATCATTCCAGGCATGCAAGGATTCTTCAATATCTGCAAATCAATCAATGTGATACACCATACCAACAAATTGAGAGACAAAAATCACATGATCATCTCAATAGATGCAAAAAAAGCCTTCGACAAAGTACAACATCCATTTATGATAAAAACTCTTCAGAAAATGGGTATAGAAGGTACCTATCTCAGGATAACAAAAGCCATATATGAGCAGCCCACAGCGAATATTATCCTCAACGATGAAAAACTGAAAGCATTCCCGCTAAGATCAGGAACAAGAGAGGGGTGTCCACTGTCAGCACTACTATTCAACATAGTCCTGGAAGTTCTAGCAACAGCAATAAGAGAAGAGAAAGAAATTAAAGGAATCCAGATTGGAAAGGAAGAAGTCAAGCTCTCTCTTTTTGCAGATGACATGATATTCTACATAGAAAATCCAAAAGACACTATTACAAAGCTACTAGGGCTAATCAACAAATTCAGCAAAGTCGCAGGATACAAAGTCAACACACAGAAATCACGGTCATTCCTGTACACAAACAATGAAAAATCAGAACATGAAATCACCATTGCAACCAAAAGAATCAAATACCTAGGAATAAACCTACCCAAAGAAACAAAAGAATTGTACACACAAAATTACAAGACACTCATGAAAGAAATTAAAGAAGACTTAAACGGAGAGATATTCCATATTCCTGGGTCAGAAGAATCAATATTGTGAAAATGACCATACTACCAAATATCACCTACAGAGTCAATGCAATACCTATTCAACTACCACTGACATTCTTCACAGAACTAGACCAAAGAATAACACAGTTCATAGGGAAACACAGAACACCTCGAATTGCCAAAGCAATCCTGAGAAAGAAAAACGGAGCTTGAGGAATCAGCCTCCCTAACTTCAGACTCTACTACAAAGCAACAGTCCTCAAGACAGTATGGTACTGGCACAAAAACAGAACTATAGATCAATGGAACAAGATCGAGAACCCAGAGATAAACCCACACACCTATGGATACCTTTTTTTTGACAAAGGAGGAGAAACTCTAAAATGGGACAAAGACAGCCTCTTCAACAAGTGGTGCTGGGAAAATTGGACAGCTCCATGCAAAAAAATGAAGTTGGAATATTCCCTGACACCATACACTAAGATCAACTCAAAATGGATTAAAGACCTAAATGTAAGACCAGAAACCATCAAACTCTTAGAGGAGAATATAGGCAAAACCCTAAAGGACATCAATCAAAGCAAGATCTTCTCTGACCCACCTACTAGAATAGCAGAACTGAAAAGAAAAATGAACATGTGGGACCTCATGAAACTTAAAAGCTTTTGTACAGCAAAAGAAATTCCCAAAAAGCTCAACAGACACCCCACAGAGTGGGAGAAAATCACAGGAAATGAAACAACAGACAAAGAATTAATCTCCAAAATCTACAAGCAACTCAGACAACTTAGCACAGGGAAAACAAACAGCCCAATCAAAAAATGGGAAAAAGATCTAAAGAGACGCCTCTCCAAAGAGGACATACAGATGGCCCAAAAGCACATGAAACGATGCTCAACCTCGCTTATTATTAGAGAAACGCAAATTAAAACTACAATGAGCTACCACCTCACACCCGTTAGAATGGCCATCTTCAACAAATCTGCAGACAATAAATGCTGGAGAGGGTGCGGAGAAAAGGGAACCCTCTTGCATTGCTGGTGGGAATGTCAATTGATACAACCTCCATGGAAGACAGTATGGAGATTTCTTAAAAAACTAAAAATAGAAGCACCCTATGACCCAGCAATCCCACTATTAGGTTTATATCCTGATGAAATCAAAACTGAAAGAAGCACCTGTACCCCAATGTTCATTGCAGCTCTGTATACAATAGCCAAAACATGGAAGCAACCTAGATGTCCATTGACAAACGAATGGATCCAGAAGCTCTGGTACATATATACAATGAAATACTAAGCTGTTTAAAGAAATGCAGAAGACTCAGTCCTAATGAAGTGGCTGGCTCTAGAACCTATCATAAGAATGAAGTAAGTCAAAATGAGAAAGACAAATACAGTATACTAACACACATATATGGAATCTAGTAGGACGGTCTTGATAACGCATGCAGTGAACTCATGGAAAAACAGACAGTGCATAGACATAGGGACATTGTGGGGAAGAAATAGGGAGGGGGAGACATGGAGTGAGTGACATGAAAACCTATACTGTCATGTGTGGAAAAGATAGCTATTGTCATTGTGCCAAGGGAATAGGAGTGCTTACAATGGCTTTGGGCAAAGGTCTGGAGGGGTGGGATTGGGGGAAATGGGGAGGTGGGGACAAGAGATATGCATTTGACTGATCTGGGAACATCCATGTCTGTGAACAACAAAACTCTGTAAAACCTTTAAAATAAAGAATAACAATAATAAAAAAATGCACTTGTCATGACATCAAAAAGAATAAAATATATAGGAATATGAGAAAGTAAAAGACCTGTACTCTGAGAACTATAAGATGCTGATAAAAGAAGTTGAGAACAACACACACAAAGGGAAAGATTTACTGCATTCACAGAGTATAAGAATTAATTTTCTTTAAATGACCATACTACCCAAAGCAATCTATGGATTTAATGCAATCTCTGTCAAAATACCAGTGTCATTTTCGTAGAAGAAATAATTCTATTATTGGTATAGTAACAGAAAAGATTCTGAATAATCAAGGTAATAATAACCTTGAGAATGAAGAACAGAACTGAATGGATCACACTCCTTGCCTTCAGACTATGCTACAAACTATCAAAACTACAATACTGACACAAAAACAGACGCATAGATCAGTGGTACACAATAGAGAGCCCAGATGCAAAGGCACACACTATGGTCAATTAATTTATGACAAAATAGGCAGGAATATACTAATGGAGAAAAGACAGTCTCTTTAATAATAATGTTGGTAAAACGGGATAGCTACATGTTAAAGAATGAAATTAAGAAAATGGTCATACATAATATAGAGAAATAAACTAAAAATGAATTAAGATTTAAATGTAAGACTGGGTTCCATAAAATTCCTACAAAAAAAAAGTACGCAGGACACTGGCATGAATGAAGCAACAATTCTGGATCAGTCTTTTATGGAAAAAGAAACAGGCAAAATAAAAGATGAAACCTGAGAATACTTAAAAGTTTTTGCACACAAAGAAAACCATCAAAAAAAATTAAAAGGCAACTTATTTGTGAATACAATATTCACAAATGATAACACCAATAAGGGGTTATTATTCCAGATATAAACAGCTCATACAACTCAGTGTCAAATACAAACAACCTGAACAAAAAGAACAGAAGGCTGAAGTAGAAGGCACCTTAGATGCACCTTCTTGCTGAGCCAGCATACACACTCTTCTGAAAATAGGTTGGCTTCATGTTAAAATACTCTCTAATTTACTAGCCCATCAAGTCACCTCTTATCCTCCTTCCTCACATTCCATCTTCCAAACCTGTGTACTCCTCCTCATAAGAGAAAGTCCTCCTTAGTCCCATTCCTCAGCTTGTAGAACTCATGACAGGAAAGCACTTCCTGTTTCTAAGAGTTTTCCTCCTATTTGCCCTTTCCCTCCACTTGCAATAAATAAAATTTGTTGCAAATAAAGTCTTTTCAATAAAGTCTCTCCTTACTTCAGTCCAAATTTGTTTTTTGTTGCTGTTTTGTTTTGTTTTAATTTTGGCCTCTTTTCATTGATCTTCTGTCCATTTACTTCCATCCATCTTTAGCCTCTGGCCTGCATAGGCCTCCCATCGCAGTGGTCCCTCCAGGCATATGCGCTCCACAGCACTAGCTTACAACTGGACACACCTGTCCAGCCATTCCATAGCACATGGGATCCTTCCAGGCCAGGGATCGAACCAGTGCCTCCAACACTGCAAAGCAGACTCTCCACCCACTGGACCACCAGGGAAGTCCCAAATTTGTTTTTGAATAATTCACATAGACGGAAGAAGAGAGATAAATTAGGTTATTGATGCCATAAGGATGAGCTAATGGATTATGCTTAAGTAACTTCAAAGAGCAAGGATAGTGAAAATATCTACTAAGAAAGGAAACACTGGAGGAGAAACATACTTGTGGGTCAGAATGAACATCAAGATTATGCTTTGGCCAGCTAATTTTGGCATGTCTCTTAAGCAGGATTAGGTAGCTGGAGTTTCAGAGGAATGGTGAGATCTAGGGTATTAATTTTGCAGATATCAGCATAAAGGCTGTATTTAAACAAAGGCACTGGAGACAAAAATCTATTAAGGGAGGATAAACAGAAAAGAGTTGTCATACCACTGAGTCAAGGGGTATACCAACGTTTAGACATCAAGCCTAGTAATAAGGGCTGATGAAAATTCATTGACAGCTGGTGCTGGAGGAGGAAAATAAAGCCTTAAAGGAATTACAGAAAACAAACAAACAGACAAAAATACACCAAGAGAACAAAGAACAGTGTATCAACATTAACCAATAACACTGAGAGTTCAAGTAAGATGAAAAAAGTCAAATGACCACCATATCTGTCACCACGGGTAATTGAAGGTATTGACGAGAACAGTTTTAGTGGAGCTGTGGAGATGATCACTTCCCATCTGACTGAGAGAAGAATGGAAGGCTAGGAACTGAGGCAACTTTAAGAAAATTTTCTGTGAAATGGAGCAGAGAAACAGGAAAGAGAAAATTACTGTGCTCAGCAACAAAGAGGAAAATGACATTGAGAATTGCTTGTCTGTTTATTCTTAAAATGGATACTATCGTATAGCTGTATAATGAGGTTAAGTTTCCAAAAAAATAATAAAAATGTGATGACACAGAGGAGAGAGAAGAAAATTTCAAGAGTGAGGCCAGATTTTGTAAAAATCCAGGGGAACAGTTGAAGCACAACACTGATTTCTGATTTTTAAAAGGCAGTTTTAAACTTTCTGAAAGAAGCCCCAAGGATGTACTTTGTTAGAGAAGATATGATAAGTTTTAATATTATGTATTTTTATAGCCATTTATCCTTGCATTTTTATATTTTGCTGTTTATCTAATTTGTTTTATTAAATTGATCAAAATTACCATTACAATCCCAGAAGAATAAATCTATCAGAAATTAAAACTGTGATATTAGGGCTTCCCTGGTAATTCAGTGGTGAAGAGAGACAGGTTCAATCCCGATCCAGGAAGTAATGCTGCAGAGACAATGAACATCAAGATTATGCTTTGGCCAGCTAAATTTTGTCATGTCTCTTAAGCAGGATTAGGTAGCTGGAGTTTCAGAGGAATGGTGAGATCTAGGGTATTAATTTTGCAGATATCAGCATAAAGGCTGTATTTAAACAAAGGCACTGGAGACAAAAATCTATTAAGGGAGGATAAACAGAAAAGAGTTGTCATACCACTGAGTCAAGGGGTATACCAACGTTTAGACATCAAGCCTAGTAATAAGGGCTGATGAAAATTCATTGACAGCTGGTGCTGGAGGAGGAAAATAAAGCCTTAAAGGAATTACAGAAAACAAACAAACAGACAAAAATACACCAAGAGAACAAAGAACAGTGTATCAACATTAACCAATAACACTGAGAGTTCAAGTAAGATGAAAAAAGTCAAATGACCACCATATCTGTCACCACGGGTAATTGAAGGTATTGACGAGAACAGTTTTAGTGGAGCTGTGGAGATGATCACTTCCCATCTGACTGAGAGAAGAATGGAAGGCTAGGAACTGAGGCAACTTTAAGAAAATTTTCTGTGAAATGGAGCAGAGAAACAGGAAAGAGAAAATTACTGTGCTCAGCAACAAAGAGGAAAATGACATTGAGAATTGCTTGTCTGTTTATTCTTAAAATGGATACTATCGTATAGCTGTATAATGAGGTTAAGTTTCCAAAAAAATAATAAAAATGTGATGACACAGAGGAGAGAGAAGAAAATTTCAAGAGTGAGGCCAGATTTTGTAAAAATCCAGGGGAACAGTTGAAGCACAACACTGATTTCTGATTTTTAAAAGGCAGTTTTAAACTTTCTGAAAGAAGCCCCAAGGATGTACTTTGTTAGAGAAGATATGATAAGTTTTAATATTATGTATTTTTATAGCCATTTATCCTTGCATTTTTATATTTTGCTGTTTATCTAATTTGTTTTATTAAATTGATCAAAATTACCATTACAATCCCAGAAGAATAAATCTATCAGAAATTAAAACTGTGATATTAGGGCTTCCCTGGTAATTCAGTGGTGAAGAGAGACAGGTTCAATCCCTGATCCAGGAAGATCCCACATGCTGCAGAGCAACTAAGCCCCATGATCCACTACCATTGAGCCGGTGCTCTAGAGCCTCGGAGCCACAACTATTGAGCCCATGTGACGCAACTACGGAAGCCCCTGTGCCCCAGAGCCCGAGTTCCACAACAAAAGAAGTCACAGCAACGAGAAGCCTACTCACCTCAGCTAGAGAGTAGTTCCCACTCCCTGCAACTAGAGAAGAGCCTGCAATAGCAGTGAAAGCCCAGAATAGTCAAAATAAAATAAATACATAAATATATATATATTTTTAAATGTACCATTAGTAACCCCCTGGCTATTACTACTGGATGTGCTGTTTCAACTTAATCTAAGCAAATTATTTCTTCTTGTTTTTAAAAATGGAAGGACATAAGATTTTAGCATTTCTAGTTGACTTCCTACTTCAGTAGGAACTGGAAATGCACATTCCTCTGTAGAAACTAGGAACTCATGTCTCCTAATTAGCCTATGCTGCTGTTGCTGCTTAGGCACTTCAGTCATGTCCAACTGTGTGTGATGCTGTGGACTGTTTCCCTACAGGCTCCTCTGTCCATGGAATTCTCCAGGCAAGAGTACTGCAGTAAGTTTCCATACCATACCCCCAGGGGATCTTCCCAACCCAGGAATCGAACCTGAGTCTCCTGCATTGCAGGCAGATTCTTTACCACCAGGGAAGGCCTAATTAGCCTGTGAGCACTTGTCACTCCAGCTAAGCATGTATCCATGGGAGGAGCCATAAATCACTATGAAAAGAGTAGGGAAAATGCTTGCAAAAATGTATGCAACTTACTTAAATAAGAAACACTTATAACTACTCCTGATTTTCTCCTGTGCTCAACTCTTTCCCTAAAAGCTTTCTAAACTATATGGATTTGCCTCAAATATCCTACTGATAATATAGCCCAATAATGACAATATTGTAAATATATGTAAGCTCCATTTGCTTATTTATTGAGTTTTAATTGTTAAAAATGTTAAACTTCTGACTCCATAGGTTTGTCCAAAGTTATCTGGTTATTTGTAGCTAGGATATTTACTGAGAGCAAATATAAAGATAAATTGCTTGGTTTCTTGAAGTTAAGTAGCTTAACTTCAAGAAAAAGAAAACATAAAATTCAATCAGCAACTTAAAACAGAAATTTTCTGCAACTGTTTATACTTTCAGCACATCCCAAATTGAAAGCCTCAAAATATCTGTAACTTAATCTCTTAAATTTTGTATCCCTTCATAAAATGAAGCTAAAAAATCTTTATTATAATGTAAGAAATATATCAACAAGACATTAATTTCTGTTCAGCTCATGTCTTTAAAATGACCAAAAAGTGGGGAATGGGTTCTAACAGTTTTTTGTACTTAGACTTCACTGTGCCAAAATCTAGGAGCAACTCCAATATTATCTAAAGAAAAGTCACACGGTCACATCTGTGAGATTGGCAGAATGCTGAATTTCAGTGAAAGCTATCTTTTTAAACCTACATCACATCAACATCAAGTTATTTGAAAAAACTGAGAATAATCTTCAAACTACTAGCTCTAAGACAGTTATCTTTTGTTGCTTTCTTGTGCCTCTTGACCTGACAGCTTCTCTTTTCCTGCTGTCAATAAAGTCTGATAATCTAATGGATTTCAAAAGATTCAGTTGTTTGATCCTCAGACGTCTTTAGACCTCAGTTTTAGACAAGGTTTTACTTGTCTATTCAATCACCAGTGTTGACACTAAGCACAACTTGTGATCCTGAAAGAGGCTTTGTTTAAAACCCTCACCAAGGGCTTCCCTGGTGGTCCAGTGGGTAAAGAGTTCACCTTGCAGTACAAGGGGAACCAGTTAGATTCCTGACCTGGGAAGACCCCATGTTCTGTGGAGAGGCTGGACTTGTGTGTCCAATTATGAGCCAGTGCTCTGGAGTGCATGTGCCCTGAGCTGGTGCTCTGCAAACAAAGAGGCCACTGCAATGGGAGGCCGACACAGGACAAAGAATAATGATGGATGAAAATAAATAAATAAAAAACCAATAAAAGAGGCCAAAAAAACCCTACACCAAAAAGTCAAAACCTGTTCAAGGCATCCATGTGCATAGTATATGAGGACACTAAAACTTTCAAATGAACTGTGAAATTTGGTAGCACTATTTTATTCTCATTGCATTGTATTTCAGATTTAATTTCTTAAAGTTTATTGTAGGTAGATTGTTCAAGAATGTTTGAATGTTTCTCATTTTAAAATATACTACAAGTGACCATCTATATCCATATTATTAATAGGATACTAAAGTGAACACAGGTATTGATATATTCAAATATGGGTATTAATATGTGTATCATATATAGAGACACACAAAGCTATAGCCATTGTATGTAGCAGTATCAGCTTTCAATAATTATATTCTATTTTGTTTAATTATTTTCATTGAAACTCACTAAAACTATTGTCATAAAAACCACTTATTGAGTCTAACAATCAAACTCTAGAAAAGTAACAAATGTTAAGCTGATTATAAATAAATATGGGTTACAGAAATTATAGGCATATTTTGCCTATATTTTGTACTTAGACTTCACTGTGCCAAAATCTAGGAGCAACTCCAATATTATCTAAAGAAAAGTCACACGGTCACATCTGTGAGATTGGCAGAATGCTGAATTTCAGTGAAAGCTATCTTTTTAAACCTACATCACATCAACATCAAGTTATTTAAAAAAACTGAGAATAATCTTCAAACTACTAGCTCTAAGACAGTTATCTTTTGTTGCTTTCTTGTGCCTCTTGACCTGACAGCTTCTCTTTTCCTGCTGTCAATAAAGTCTGATAATCTAATGGATTTCAAAAGATTCAGTTGTTTGATCCTCAGACGTCTTTAGACCTCAGTTTTAGACAAGGTTTTACTTGTCTATTCAATCACCAGTGTTGACACTAAGCACAACTTGTGATCCTGAAAGAGGCTTTGTTTAAAACCCTCACCAAGGGCTTCCCTGGTGGTCCAGTGGGTAAAGAGTTCACCTTGCAGTACAAGGGGAACCAGTTAGATTCCTGACCTGGGAAGACCCCATGTTCTGTGGAGAGGCTGGACTTGTGTGTCCAATTATGAGCCAGTGCTCTGGAGTGCATGTGCCCTGAGCTGGTGCTCTGCAAACAAAGAGGCCACTGCAATGGGAGGCCGACACAGGACAAAGAATAATGATGGATGAAAATAAATAAATAAAAAACCAATAAAAGAGGCCAAAAAAACCCTACACCAAAAAGTCAAAACCTGTTCAAGGCATCCATGTGCATAGTATATGAGGACACTAAAACTTTCAAATGAACTGTGAAATTTGGTAGCACTATTTTATTCTCATTGCATTGTATTTCAGATTTAATTTCTTAAAGTTTATTGTAGGTAGATTGTTCAAGAATGTTTGAATGTTTCTCATTTTAAAATATACTACAAGTGACCATCTATATCCATATTATTAATAGGATACTAAAGTGAACACAGGTATTGATATATTCAAATATGGGTATTAATATGTGTATCATATATAGAGACACACAAAGCTATAGCCATTGTATGTAGCAGTATCAGCTTTCAATAATTATATTCTATTTTGTTTAATTATTTTCATTGAAACTCACTAAAACTATTGTCATAAAAACCACTTATTGAGTCTAACAATCAAACTCTAGAAAAGTAACAAATGTTAAGCTGATTATAAATAAATATGGGTTACAGAAATTATAGGCATATTTTGCCTATATTTAAATGTCTAGCCCTATGATCTGATAATCATTTTTTAAATTGAATGCAAAAAAAATGCTGTCTAATTAGAGGTCTCTATCTGGTTAATTATAATTTGTTGATTACGTGCCTTCAACATGATTAGTTCAGAGAATTTTTTCCTCTAATTTCAAATTTCATATCTCTCTTCAGTGATCTCAATCTTCATCAGTAGCATGGTCTCATTTGAACATTGGAATATTTATAGATATCTATTTATCTATACAACCATCATCCCTCCGTTCTACTTCCAAAATATGTTATAATCTGCTGTAATTAATTATGGGATGTCTAAATACGGTGATGATTTTATCATTAATTATCATCCTATAGTACCAATTTTGTCTGAATTCTTTGTCTCCCTGTCTGAGTCATTCTTTATAAAGTGACATTGTTAAACAGTTACTGCTGATCCTTAGTTGTACTCTCTGGAGAATTAAATAGTCACTGGATCAAGGAAAAGTATAGAGGAGTCATAGGTTGTGGCAGGAAAATCTGTATCAGTGTGCCAACTAGCTCTCCACTGAGACACTGGTATCCAGATGACCTCCAATATATTCAGCTTCATTTATATGTGCAATGCTGATGAACAGCAACATGCATTTTGTATACTTCACATGGATTAATTTTACTTCTTGGTGAAACATTATTTATTCAAATCTATTGTTGATGACGATAAGAAAAACATTTGACTTCCCCAAACCTATGTGGGAATAGAAGATGATATCATTTATGCCTAGTTTCCTAAATATGATATTACTGCCTCTCCAAGGTCATGCCATTTTCCAACTGATTATTTCTAAAGAAAGACAGTTGGCAAAGAGCTGAGAATTGTTCCACACATAATAACAGTGTGAATATTTTTTCAGAAATAATAAACTTTTTATAAAGTGAACACAGGTATTGATATATTCAAATATGGGTATTAATATGTGTATCATATATAGAGACACACAAAGCTATAGCCATTGTATGTAGCAGTATCAGCTTTCAATAATTATATTCTATTTTGTTTAATTATTTTCATTGAAACTCACTAAAACTATTGTCATAAAAACCACTTATTGAGTCTAACAATCAAACTCTAGAAAAGTAACAAATGTTAAGCTGATTATAAATAAATATGGGTTACAGAAATTATAGGCATATTTTGCCTATATTTAAATGTCTAGCCCTATGATCTGATAATCATTTTTTAAATTGAATGCAAAAAAAATGCTGTCTAATTAGAGGTCTCTATCTGGTTAATTATAATTTGTTGATTACGTGCCTTCAACATGATTAGTTCAGAGAATTTTTTCCTCTAATTTCAAATTTCATATCTCTCTTCAGTGATCTCAATCTTCATCAGTAGCATGGTCTCATTTGAACATTGGAATATTTATAGATATCTATTTATCTATACAACCATCATCCCTCCGTTCTACTTCCAAAATATGTTATAATCTGCTGTAATTAATTATGGGATGTCTAAATACGGTGATGATTTTATCATTAATTATCATCCTATAGTACCAATTTTGTCTGAATTCTTTGTCTCCCTGTCTGAGTCATTCTTTATAAAGTGACATTGTTAAACAGTTACTGCTGATCCTTAGTTGTACTCTCTGGAGAATTAAATAGTCACTGGATCAAGGAAAAGTATAGAGGAGTCATAGGTTGTGGCAGGAAAATCTGTATCAGTGTGCCAACTAGCTCTCCACTGAGACACTGGTATCCAGATGACCTCCAATATATTCAGCTTCATTTATATGTGCAATGCTGATGAACAGCAACATGCATTTTGTATACTTCACATGGATTAATTTTACTTCTTGGTGAAACATTATTTATTCAAATCTATTGTTGATGACGATAAGAAAAACATTTGACTTCCCCAAACCTATGTGGGAATAGAAGATGATATCATTTATGCCTAGTTTCCTAAATATGATATTACTGCCTCTCCAAGGTCATGCCATTTTCCAACTGATTATTTCTAAAGAAAGACAGTTGGCAAAGAGCTGAGAATTGTTCCACACATAATAACAGTGTGAATATTTTTTCAGAAATAATAAACTTTTTTATAAGCTCAAGAAAACTAAAAGAGAAGGAAAATACCCGTGCTGGGTCAGGATTTTCCATGTATACATATATTTTTGTAAAAATACCTTTATAATACTGGATAATTCAAAGAAATATCATGCAACAATTTCATTTTGTAAATGATGGATTATTTTTTCTGAGAACCTCATTTGTATAATTACTTGAATTGCCTTAAACTACTAAAGCTATTAAGGTTTCACCATCATTCAGTTTCTGGTTAATTTCCACCCTATGGCTTAAGATAATTAAAGTAAAACAGCCAGTCCGTAATACAAGGTTTTGCTGAGTGTTAATACACCCTGTGTTCACAAGGCCTAATTATCTAACAATGCAACTGAGATTTGCCACAACCTCCATTACCTCTACAATTTTTGAAAATCTATACGGTATCAAATAAGGGAGATTATTTTGGAATGTTATAAATTTCTCTAGTAAATGTAGATGAAATACTCATAATGATTATATTAAGGCTTTATTTTCTCCATGTATTACTACTGGCTAAAATTTTTGTCATTTATTTTCCCAAATATACCATAGATTCATAAATATTTAAGCCAGACCAGTCCCTCTTAGCCTATTTACAATTATGATCATTCTAGTTACCATAATGTATGATAATTATCTAACTCTGTCTTTTTGCCTCCCAATAAATATAACTACCTAACATAAAGTTTCTCTAAACTTGTTTGCAAACAAAGGTTTTTTTTCCTTTTTTAGTTTACAATGATCTTGTGGGTAATAGTAGGATCAAAAAATAGGTTGTGGCAGGAAAATCTGTATCAGTGTGCCAACTAGCTCTCCACTGAGACACTGGTATCCAGATGACCTCCAATATATTCAGCTTCATTTATATGTGCAATGCTGATGAACAGCAACATGCATTTTGTATACTTCACATGGATTAATTTTACTTCTTGGTGAAACATTATTTATTCAAATCTATTGTTGATGACGATAAGAAAAACATTTGACTTCCCCAAACCTATGTGGGAATAGAAGATGATATCATTTATGCCTAGTTTCCTAAATATGATATTACTGCCTCTCCAAGGTCATGCCATTTTCCAACTGATTATTTCTAAAGAAAGACAGTTGGCAAAGAGCTGAGAATTGTTCCACACATAATAACAGTGTGAATATTTTTTCAGAAATAATAAACTTTTTTATAAGCTCAAGAAAACTAAAAGAGAAGGAAAATACCCGTGCTGGGTCAGGATTTTCCATGTATACATATATTTTTGTAAAAATACCTTTATAATACTGGATAATTCAAAGAAATATCATGCAACAATTTCATTTTGTAAATGATGGATTATTTTTTCTGAGAACCTCATTTGTATAATTACTTGAATTGCCTTAAACTACTAAAGCTATTAAGGTTTCACCATCATTCAGTTTCTGGTTAATTTCCACCCTATGGCTTAAGATAATTAAAGTAAAACAGCCAGTCCGTAATACAAGGTTTTGCTGAGTGTTAATACACCCTGTGTTCACAAGGCCTAATTATCTAACAATGCAACTGAGATTTGCCACAACCTCCATTACCTCTACAATTTTTGAAAATCTATACGGTATCAAATAAGGGAGATTATTTTGGAATGTTATAAATTTCTCTAGTAAATGTAGATGAAATACTCATAATGATTATATTAAGGCTTTATTTTCTCCATGTATTACTACTGGCTAAAATTTTTGTCATTTATTTTCCCAAATATACCATAGATTCATAAATATTTAAGCCAGACCAGTCCCTCTTAGCCTATTTACAATTATGATCATTCTAGTTACCATAATGTATGATAATTATCTAACTCTGTCTTTTTGCCTCCCAATAAATATAACTACCTAACATAAAGTTTCTCTAAACTTGTTTGCAAACAAAGGCTATACATTTCCAATACTTTATCTGGAAATACATAAATGAACTATTGTTCATTATACTCCATGGGTTTACAACTAGCATGGTAAATCACACAATAAACTGTCTGAAAATTGCAATCTTGTTCTTCATTAAATAATCAATACTTTTATTTCTATAGTACTCGGGATCATCATGGTTTTCAAAATTGACCTGAAATTACATTTTCTTATAAATTTGATTCATATACAAGAAAATTCAATGCAGAAAATACTAATTTAATATCTACTTTGTACCCAATATTGTGCTCAGCCCTGAAAATACCAGAACAAAAAAGGCAGTCCTTCAATTCACTGAATTTAAGAATTAGGGGAGGAAAGACAATCATCAGGCAATTACACTACTCTGTGATAAACAGCATGATAAGGATAAGTTCCAAATCCATAAGAGAAATTGACTGATACTGTTTAAAGAAACTGTTCTCAGAGAATTGATGTCTAAGTTAGAACTAAAGGACACTCCCTGAGTGTTTTCCAGAAGAGGAAATGGCATATGAAGGGAACAGATTGGAAGTGGTGCCCTTGATGTACTAAAAATACAGAGGACAGAGGACAAGTGTGGGAAACAAGACAAGATGTGTATGTCATACTAAGACAGTTATTTTGCACTATACCTGAAATGAGTGAAGCTTACTTTAAGCTTTAAGCAAAAGAGGGACACTTTCAAAATTTTATTTGAGAAAGATCATTGACTGTTGTACAGAAAATTGGCAAGATAAAACTAATATAAGTCAGGGCATTGTTTTATATAAATATAGAAAAAAAGGGTGATTTGAACTAACACGACAACAAGAATTTTGTCATGGAGATTAACACCAGTGGTATTAAAAAGTTCCTTTTAAGAAATGGTGCTGGAATAATGGGATATTCATGTACAAAGAATAGCCCTGCACCCACCTCACACTATGTACAAAATTTAACTCACGATGGATCAAAGGCCTAAATAGAAGAGGTAAGACTACAGAATTCCTAAAAGAAAACATATTAGGGAACTTTTTTGCCTCCCAATAAATATAACTACCTAACATAAAGTTTCTCTAAACTTGTTTGCAAACAAAGGCTATACATTTCCAATACTTTATCTGGAAATACATAAATGAACTATTGTTCATTATACTCCATGGGTTTACAACTAGCATGGTAAATCACACAATAAACTGTCTGAAAATTGCAATCTTGTTCTTCATTAAATAATCAATACTTTTATTTCTATAGTACTCGGGATCATCATGGTTTTCAAAATTGACCTGAAATTACATTTTCTTATAAATTTGATTCATATACAAGAAAATTCAATGCAGAAAATACTAATTTAATATCTACTTTGTACCCAATATTGTGCTCAGCCCTGAAAATACCAGAACAAAAAAGGCAGTCCTTCAATTCACTGAATTTAAGAATTAGGGGAGGAAAGACAATCATCAGGCAATTACACTACTCTGTGATAAACAGCATGATAAGGATAAGTTCCAAATCCATAAGAGAAATTGACTGATACTGTTTAAAGAAACTGTTCTCAGAGAATTGATGTCTAAGTTAGAACTAAAGGACACTCCCTGAGTGTTTTCCAGAAGAGGAAATGGCATATGAAGGGAACAGATTGGAAGTGGTGCCCTTGATGTACTAAAAATACAGAGGACAGAGGACAAGTGTGGGAAACAAGACAAGATGTGTATGTCATACTAAGACAGTTATTTTGCACTATACCTGAAATGAGTGAAGCTTACTTTAAGCTTTAAGCAAAAGAGGGACACTTTCAAAATTTTATTTGAGAAAGATCATTGACTGTTGTACAGAAAATTGGCAAGATAAAACTAATATAAGTCAGGGCATTGTTTTATATAAATATAGAAAAAAAGGGTGATTTGAACTAACACGACAACAAGAATTTTGTCATGGAGATTAACACCAGTGGTATTAAAAAGTTCCTTTTAAGAAATGGTGCTGGAATAATGGGATATTCATGTACAAAGAATAGCCCTGCACCCACCTCACACTATGTACAAAATTTAACTCACGATGGATCAAAGGCCTAAATAGAAGAGGTAAGACTACAGAATTCCTAAAAGAAAACATATTAGGGACCTTAGATTAGCCAACGGGTTCTTAGATATTACATTAAAAAGCAACAAAATAAAAAAAGAGATAAAGTAAATATCAAAATTTAAAACTTTTTTATTTCAAAAGACACCACTGAGAAAGAAAAAAGACATCCCTTGGAACGGAAGAAAAATTTTGCAAATCACAAATAAGGTACTGTAGAGAGGCTGAGAGACTTGGGGGAAGTTGATCAAGAAAAAAGATACAAGTGACCATGAGGCGGAAGCAGCAAAATCTTTCCTGGGTTCTCCTGGCTAAGGTATGGATATTCCCTGGCGTCTTTATAGCCCTGGGCTTATATCATCTGTTGCTAGCAAATGTACAGTCATGTACTATGGACGTTCAAGCAAAAAGGCTCTAAGTAGCTAAAAACTGGCTGTTTGGATTGGAATGTAAAAATTGGAGTTAACCACCAATGGGCTTTTGAGCTAACAAGTCTTACGTGAAAGGAATGAACACTGTAGGGACAAAATACAGTGACCATCTTTGGTTGATAGACATAACTGGTAGGTATATATATCATACAGACATATAAAGAACTATTATAGCTCAAATATAAAAGATAATTTAAAAATAGGCAAAAGATCTGAATAGAATTTTTCCCAAAGAAGATATACCAGAGGTAAATAAGCACATGAAAAATATACTCAGAATCATCAGCTTTCTTGCTAATGCAAATCAAAACTGAAATGAGACATACTTTACACTCATGAGGATGACAATAACCTAAATAAAACTTCTTAGAAGATGTGAATAATTTGGAACACTTGTGCATTGCTGGTGGGCATGCAAAACACTGAAGCTGGTTTGAGAAACTATCTGGTGATTCTTCCAATGGTTAGACATATGATTCCACAATTTCACTCTGAGGTGTATATGCCTGAGAAAAATGAAAACTTATGTTTTCATTTTGAAAACTTATGTCCCCAAAAAGCTTGTACATAAATGATTATTATACTGTTATCCACAAATGCAAAACAATGGACACAACCCAAATGCTGAAAATAAATAAATAAATGAAAATATGAAATACTTATACACTAATTATTTTACCCTAAAATAGATTAAAACATGCTACAACAGGGACATGCTACAACATGGGTGATATGCAAACTGATCCATTTTACATGAAAACTCCAGAATAGATAAACCTATAGAGAAAAAAAGTAGCAAATGAGAAGATGAATGCATAACAGCACAATAGCATAAAGTTTCTTGATGGGGTAATAAAAATATTCTAAGTTGATAGTGGTAATGGGTATACAACTCTATCTATTCTAAAAGTCACTGAATTATGTGCTCTACATGAATAAATTGTATGGTATGTAAATGATATCTCAGTAAAGCTTTTAAAAATAAAAACTTATTTTCTGGAAAAGTTATGTGCTTCTTAATATAGATAGAGAAATAAAACAATGTTCAAGATAAATTTCATTCAAATTTCATAGTAACTGGTAATGTCAGTCACTGAAATAAAGAAAACAGGAGGAAAGGGATTTTTGTAATAAACTAAATTGGATATGATACATCTAAAACAATCTGGAGGCATCAAAATAGAGACAACCAAAAGACAATTACATATGTAGGTCCCTAGGATGGGAGAGAAATCCTGAATGTAGATATTTTAGAATGATACCATGTGAGATGAAACCTTTAATGGTTTGCTATTGTTATTGTTCAGTTGTTAAGTCATGTCCAACTCTTTGTGACCCCATGGACTTCAGGACACCAGGTCTCCCTAACCCTCACCATCTCCTGGCGTCCATCCAAGTTCATGTTCATGAATTGGTGATGCTATCTAAATCATCTCATCTTCTGCGGCCTTCTTCTTTGGCCTTCAATCTTTTCCATCAGAGTCTTTAATGGTATGTACAGGAAAAAGGTTAAGAGGCCAATAAAAGAAGCCCAAAGAATCCAAGTAGGATGTCCAGGGATGGAGGATGAGATCTTTGCCAAGGTAAAGGCTTAAGCAATGTGAGAATATAAGTAAATTCTACATACGGATCCTCTTCTGCTTATGATTCTAGGAAAAGGAGATATTCTCAGATAAGGAGACTTTTACTTGGTTAAACGGTCTTGACCTGAAAGAACACAATTCATCTAATTTCTCTGAAGATTCTATAAATCCTTTGCACAAAAGATCTAAAACAAATTAATTGTAGTTAATTCTTTAAGGTAATAAAACGTTTCCACCAAGTGCAATTCTTTTCAAGAATTTGAAAACATTTTAATTAGTACAAATTTCATCAAAAATGATGAAGGCTATAGAAGACAAACTTATGCACAGTCCTGAAAAATCCTCAAGTAGTTTCTGAATAGTTTCTAAATTTGATTAAATTTGACTAAACAGTAGAAACCAAATTTCAAAAAAGAATATGCATCTCTAGTCAAAGAAGAAAAACCATTTCCCAAATTTATCTCCCACAATTTTAACTAAGGTGGTTGAATGTTAAATATATTTTTTGCATATGAGAACTTATGCTTGATGGGATGAAATTTCCAGTAGTTCAAGATAAATTTCATTCAAATTTCATAGTAACTGGTAATGTCAGTCACTGAAATAAAGAAAACAGGAGGAAAGGGATTTTTGTAATAAACTAAATTGGATATGATACATCTAAAACAATCTGGAGGCATCAAAATAGAGACAACCAAAAGACAATTACATATGTAGGTCCCTAGGATGGGATGGAAATCCTGAATGTAGATATATTAGAATGATACCATGTGAGATGAAACCTTTAATGGTTTGCTATTGTTATTGTTCAGTTGTTAAGTCATGTCCAACTCTTTGTGACCCCATGGACTTCAGGACACCAGGTCTCCCTAACCCTCACCATCTCCTGGCGTCCATCCAAGTTCATGTTCATGAATTGGTGATGCTATCTAAATCATCTCATCTTCTGCGGCCTTCTTCTTTGGCCTTCAATCTTTTCCATCAGAGTCTTTAATGGTATGTACAGGAAAAAGGTTAAGAGGCCAATAAAAGAAGCCCAAAGAATCCAAGTAGGATGTCCAGGGATGGAGGATGAGATCTTTGCCAAGGTAAAGGCTTAAGCAATGTGAGAATATAAGTAAATTCTACATACGGATCCTCTTCTGCTTATGATTCTAGGAAAAGGAGATATTCTCAGATAAGGAGACTTTTACTTGGTTAAACGGTCTTGACCTGAAAGAACACAATTCATCTAATTTCTCTGAAGATTCTATAAATCCTTTGCACAAAAGATCTAAAACAAATTAATTGTAGTTAATTCTTTAAGGTAATAAAACGTTTCCACCAAGTGCAATTCTTTTCAAGAATTTGAAAACATTTTAATTAGTACAAATTTCATCAAAAATGATGAAGGCTATAGAAGACAAACTTATGCACAGTCCTGAAAAATCCTCAAGTAGTTTCTGAATAGTTTCTAAATTTGATTAAATTTGACTAAACAGTAGAAACCAAATTTCAAAAAAGAATATGCATCTCTAGTCAAAGAAGAAAAACCATTTCCCAAATTTATCTCCCACAATTTTAACTAAGGTGGTTGAATGTTAAATATATTTTTTTGCATATGAGAACTTATGCTTGATGGGATGAAATTTCCAGTAGTTTAAGATTAGATCTAATAATATAAAACTAATAACATAAAAACAAAATGTATTGTTTTGTGTTCAAATACTTAGACCACGGGGCTTCCCCTGGTGGTCCAGTGGGTAAGGACACCACCTTGCAGTGCAAGGGACGCCGGTTCGATCCCTGGCCTGGGAAGATCCCACGTGCAGTGGAGGGGTTGGACCGATGTGTCCAATTACCAAGACGTAGCTCTGGAGTGCATGCGCCCAGAGCCGGCGCTCTGCCACTACAAAGGCCACCGCGATGGGAGGCCCACAGGAGCCAAAGAACCAAGACAGATGGAAACAGAAATGCAAGACTAATAGAAGTGGCCCACCCATCCCTCTCCCTCCCCACCCCACCCCCCAAAAGATAAATAAATAAAATTAAAAAAAAAAACAAAACAGACCACTACCTATTATGAAGCAATTAAATTTCATTCATCAAACCAAAAATAATACAGTCATATGTGTGTATACATGCACAGTATATGTATTAGCACTTGCAGCACTTTTTTATTACAGTAGGAATATTGTGTTTAATGTGCCTATTTGTTGAACATGAGTAATTCTGTTGTTTTCTTCTATGTTTGAGAACCTTAACTTGAAAGGACTGATGAAATGAAAATACTATCGTGCATAAACTTGGTTATTTTCCTTAGAGATCTGTGAACATGCTAGACTTCCTCCTATAACAGCACACTTAACACTTGGGAGCTCCCCTGCCTGAGAGCCTCTTTTTGAAATACATGAAAGCTCACTTCCTTCCATCATTTTTTTTTTTTTTTTTTTGATTTAAGGATAATTGCTTTACAGAATTTTGTTGTTCTCTAGCAAATATCTCCATGAATCAGCCATAGGTATACATATTGTCCCCTCCCTCTTGAGCACCCCTCCCATCTCCACCCCCATTCTAGCCCTCCAGGTTGTTACAGAGCCCCTGTCTATGTTCTCTGAGTCATACAGCAAATTCCCATTGGCTCTCTATTTTACACATGGTAATGTAAGTTTCCATGTTACTCTCCACATCCCACCTCTCTTCCTCTTTTCCACATGTTAAATATATTTTTTTGCATATGAGAACTTATGCTTGATGGGATGAAATTTCCAGTAGTTTAAGATTAGATCTAATAATATAAAACTAATAACATAAAAACAAAATGTATTGTTTTGTGTTCAAATACTTAGACCACGGGGCTTCCCCTGGTGGTCCAGTGGGTAAGGACACCACCTTGCAGTGCAAGGGACGCCGGTTCGATCCCTGGCCTGGGAAGATCCCACGTGCAGTGGAGGGGTTGGACCGATGTGTCCAATTACCAAGACGTAGCTCTGGAGTGCATGCGCCCAGAGCCGGCGCTCTGCCACTACAAAGGCCACCGCGATGGGAGGCCCACAGGAGCCAAAGAACCAAGACAGATGGAAACAGAAATGCAAGACTAATAGAAGTGGCCCACCCATCCCTCTCCCTCCCCACCCCACCCCCCAAAAGATAAATAAATAAAATTAAAAAAAAACAAAACAGACCACTACCTATTATGAAGCAATTAAATTTCATTCATCAAACCAAAAATAATACAGTCATATGTGTGTATACATGCACAGTATATGTATTAGCACTTGCAGCACTTTTTTATTACAGTAGGAATATTGTGTTTAATGTGCCTATTTGTTGAACATGAGTAATTCTGTTGTTTTCTTCTATGTTTGAGAACCTTAACTTGAAAGGACTGATGAAATGAAAATACTATCGTGCATAAACTTGGTTATTTTCCTTAGAGATCTGTGAACATGCTAGACTTCCTCCTATAACAGCACACTTAACACTTGGGAGCTCCCCTGCCTGAGAGCCTCTTTTTGAAATACATGAAAGCTCACTTCCTTCCATCATTTTTTTTTTTTTTTTTTTGATTTAAGGATAATTGCTTTACAGAATTTTGTTGTTCTCTAGCAAATATCTCCATGAATCAGCCATAGGTATACATATTGTCCCCTCCCTCTTGAGCACCCCTCCCATCTCCACCCCCATTCTAGCCCTCCAGGTTGTTACAGAGCCCCTGTCTATGTTCTCTGAGTCATACAGCAAATTCCCATTGGCTCTCTATTTTACACATGGTAATGTAAGTTTCCATGTTACTCTCTCCACACATCCCACCCTCTCTTTCCCCTTCCCATGTCCATAAGTCTGTTCTGTTTCTCCATCACTGTCCAGCAAATAAAGTCATCAGCACCATCCTTCTAGATTCCATATGTATGATATTTATGTGGAATTTATCTTTCTCTTTCTGACTTACTTCATTCTATATAGTAGGCTCAAGGTTCATCCATATCATTAAAACTGCCTCAAATGCATCCCGTTTTACATAGACAGAACACTGGATGACAGAAATCAAAGCAAGATCGTCTACAACCTACCTCCTAGTGTAATTGAAATAAAAACAAAAATAAACATGTGGGACCTAATTAAACTTAAAATCTTCTTCGTGGCAAAAGAAACTATAAAATGAGGTGAAAAGACAACCCTCAGAATGGGAGAAAATAATAGCAAATGAAACAACTGCAAGGATTATTTTCCAAAATATATAAGCAGCAATTACAACTCAATACCAAAAAAACAAACAATTCAATCAAATAGTAGAAAAAAGACTTAGACATTTCTCCAAAGAAGGCATACAGATAGCTAACCAACACATGAAGAGATGCTCAACATCATTCATCATTAGAGAAATGCAAACCAAATCATAATGAGATATCACCTCACACCAGTCAGAATGACCATTATCAAAAAGTCTACAGTCAATAAATGCTGGAGAGAGTATGAAGAAAAATGAACCCTCTTGCACTGTTGGTGGGAATATAAATTCATACAGCCACTATGAAAGACAGTATGGAGATTCCTTTAAAAAAAAAAAAAAAACACCATGTGACCCATGTGACCCAGCAATCCCACTACTAGGCATATACTCTGAGGAAACCAAAATTGAAAAGGACACATGTACCCCAATGCTCACTGCAGCACTATTTACAATAGTTAGAACATGGAAGCAACCTAGATGTCTATCAACAGATGAATGGATAAAGACGCTGTGGTACTAACATATGTTTTTTTCAAACTGACCTTTTCTCATTGAGGCCTTCTCTGAACACACTATTTAAATTGCATTGCTGCCTCTGATCTAGATGTATTTTTCTTCTTACTTCATCACTTAAAGCACTATGGATTTTGATTTTTTGTATGTTCAGTGTTTGTCCTCTACAGAATGAAAATGACAGCAGGAAAGGGCTGTTTTGGTCAGACCTATATCCCCAGGGCCAAGAAGAATCCTAGTCCTCTGGTTGGTCAACAATAAACACATAATGATCGAATGAATGAAATGATTAAATGTTAAAGGCAACATTTAAGAAAATAATTGCTGAGAATATTGAAGAACTAATGTTACCAATCCTCAACTTGGTAGGTAGCAAGCCCAGTAAAACCCAAACAGAATCATTAAAAAGAAATCCACACTAAACACATAGTGAAACTTCAGAAAATGAGGTGAAAAGACAACCCTCAGAATGGGAGAAAATAATAGCAAATGAAACAACTGCAAGGATTATTTTCCAAAATATATAAGCAGCAATTACAACTCAATACCAAAAAAACAAACAATTCAATCAAATAGTAGAAAAAAGACTTAGACATTTCTCCAAAGAAGGCATACAGATAGCTAACCAACACATGAAGAGATGCTCAACATCATTCATCATTAGAGAAATGCAAACCAAATCATAATGAGATATCACCTCACACCAGTCAGAATGACCATTATCAAAAAGTCTACAGTCAATAAATGCTGGAGAGAGTATGAAGAAAAATGAACCCTCTTGCACTGTTGGTGGGAATATAAATTCATACAGCCACTATGAAAGACAGTATGGAGATTCCTTTAAAAAAAAAAAAAAAACACCATGTGACCCATGTGACCCAGCAATCCCACTACTAGGCATATACTCTGAGGAAACCAAAATTGAAAAGGACACATGTACCCCAATGCTCACTGCAGCACTATTTACAATAGTTAGAACATGGAAGCAACCTAGATGTCTATCAACAGATGAATGGATAAAGACGCTGTGGTACTAACATATGTTTTTCAAACTGACCTTTTCTCATTGAGGCCTTCTCTGAACACACTATTTAAATTGCATTGCTGCCTCTGATCTAGATGTATTTTTCTTCTTACTTCATCACTTAAAGCACTATGGATTTTGATTTTTTGTATGTTCAGTGTTTGTCCTCTACAGAATGAAAATGACAGCAGGAAAGGGCTGTTTTGGTCAGACCTATATCCCCAGGGCCAAGAAGAATCCTAGTCCTCTGGTTGGTCAACAATAAACACATAATGATCGAATGAATGAAATGATTAAATGTTAAAGGCAACATTTAAGAAAATAATTGCTGAGAATATTGAAGAACTAATGTTACCAATCCTCAACTTGGTAGGTAGCAAGCCCAGTAAAACCCAAACAGAATCATTAAAAAGAAATCCACACTAAACACATAGTGAAACTTCAGAAAATCAAAGACAATCAGAAGAGCCTTAAAAGTTGTCAGACAAGATCAGATTACCTTCAAATGAGCGACTTTAGGATGAGAGCTGGCTCTGGACAGTATCTTACAGAAGGCTACTGACTGAGAAAAAGTAGAATTTATTCAAGTAGAAAATTATATAGTGAAAATATTTTTCATGAATGAAAGATTACAAAATAAATTCTCCCACCCTTAGACTGGGCAATCAGGAGCCTTGCCCTGGCCCCGGTAATTCACAAGACTCCCTTCTGGCCCTGCCACACCCTCCAGTGGAAATGTTTATAGGAAAAGAACCACGACAGGAGGGCAGGGGTTATCCACAAGCAAGAATCCTCACAGGGAGGGACAAAACTGGGGATGGGAAGAGAATAGAGGGTCTGCTACAAACCAGAGCCTTTCATTTCATCTTTTGCTTTGACCCCCATAAATGTTAGAAGTAGGGTAAACAAAGACCTTTTAGTCTTAAAAGACCTTTTGATCTTAAATATTATGGGCTGCCTGCAGTCAGACCTTTTTCAGACAAAAGTTGACAGTTTATCACCAGCAGATCCTTGCTAAGGAAGCTCTAAAGTTCCATTTGATTCATAAATAAGGTAGTTTCTTCTGTTAGGAAGAAATGAAAAATATAAAATGCAAATAAATACTGGTCTTATGAAATAATAAAAATAGCATATTGCAGGGTAAAAGAGATAATTAAATACTTGCATAAAGTAATGAATGGGTCTGAATCATATTTTCTGAGAGAAAAAAACAGTCTTTCATTTACTATCGAGTTTGATGAGTTTAAAATTTCTACTATAATTTTTAGAATAATCTAACGCAGATGTATATTTATTTCAAAATAGAAGGGAAAGTAATGGATGGAAATAGTATAAAGTCAAACCCCAAAAAGGCAAAGACAGAGGGGTCGGGGAAGGAGAATGTATCAAGTAAAGTGAACACAAAACTCAAAGTTAGGGCTTCCCTGGCGGTCCAGTGGGTAAGGAGCCCACCTTGCACTGCAAGGGGCGCTGGTTCGATCCCTGGCAAGGGAAGATCCCACATGCCGCTGTGCAACTGGACCAGTATGTCCAATTATGAGACAGTGCTCTGGAGTACATGTGCCCAGAGCCTATGCTCTGCTACACGAGAGACCACTGCAATGGGAGGCCCACACAGGCCAAAAGAACAAAGATGGATAAAAATAAATAAGTAAAAGACCAATAAAAGTGGCCAAAACCAATAATAGTTAAAAAAAAAAAAACCCTCAAAGTTAGTTAATCAATAAAACTGCAAACCTATTAGTAATATTATATGACATGCAAATGGACCAAATGCTCCACTAAAAATCAATTAATATCAGACTGAAATTTTTAAAAATCCAATTCCGCACTCTTTAGAAGAGATGCAGAAGGATACAGAGGAGACTGAAAACACAAGGGTAGAAAAAGTTAAACCAAGCACATACTAACCAAAAGAATCTTGCTGCAGCTACATTAACAGAAACAAAGCTTGATTTTAACACAAAGCAGGACCCCGGCACTGCTTCTGCATATGGTGACTGCCACAACCTACCTGGGCAATGAGCCCCTGCTTTGACCTTGACGCTGGATGGGGTCACTGATTTCAGGTTTAAGCTCTGTTTTCCCACCTTGTGCTGTCCTGATAGTGAAAGCAGGGTCTATTCTCTTTTAGATTCCTGAATAGAGACAGAGTCAGTAACATCTCCTCTCTTTTTGTTTTGGTTTGTTTATTTTGGGGGAAGTGGAAAGCTTTAATTAAATACTTGCATAAAGTAATGAATGGGTCTGAATCATATTTTCTGAGAGAAAAAAACAGTCTTTCATTTACTATCGAGTTTGATGAGTTTAAAATTTCTACTATAATTTTTAGAATAATCTAACGCAGATGTATATTTATTTCAAAATAGAAGGGAAAGTAATGGATGGAAATAGTATAAAGTCAAACCCCAAAAAGGCAAAGACAGAGGGGTCGGGGAAGGAGAATGTATCAAGTAAAGTGAACACAAAACTCAAAGTTAGGGCTTCCCTGGCGGTCCAGTGGGTAAGGAGCCCACCTTGCACTGCAAGGGGCGCTGGTTCGATCCCTGGCAAGGGAAGATCCCACATGCCGCTGTGCAACTGGACCAGTATGTCCAATTATGAGACAGTGCTCTGGAGTACATGTGCCCAGAGCCTATGCTCTGCTACACGAGAGACCACTGCAATGGGAGGCCCACACAGGCCAAAAGAACAAAGATGGATAAAAATAAATAAGTAAAAGACCAATAAAAGTGGCCAAAACCAATAATAGTTAAAAAAAAAAAAACCCTCAAAGTTAGTTAATCAATAAAACTGCAAACCTATTAGTAATATTATATGACATGCAAATGGACCAAATGCTCCACTAAAAATCAATTAATATCAGACTGAAATTTTTAAAAATCCAATTCCGCACTCTTTAGAAGAGATGCAGAAGGATACAGAGGAGACTGAAAACACAAGGGTAGAAAAAGTTAAACCAAGCACATACTAACCAAAAGAATCTTGCTGCAGCTACATTAACAGAAACAAAGCTTGATTTTAACACAAAGCAGGACCCCGGCACTGCTTCTGCATATGGTGACTGCCACAACCTACCTGGGCAATGAGCCCCTGCTTTGACCTTGACGCTGGATGGGGTCACTGATTTCAGGTTTAAGCTCTGTTTTCCCACCTTGTGCTGTCCTGATAGTGAAAGCAGGGTCTATTCTCTTTTAGATTCCTGAATAGAGACAGAGTCAGTAACATCTCCTCTCTTTTTGTTTTGGTTTGTTTATTTTGGGGGAAGTGGAAAGCTTTAATTATTTAGATCACTGTTTTCTGATTTCTAATTTATTAGAAGCTCACTTGATCTCCAAAAAAAAAAAAAAAAAAAAAACTATCACGCAAAGAATGAGCTATTCTAAAGAACTGAGATAGTTCAGTTCTCTAAGTCTTTGCAGTTAACTACCAATTACATTCTGTCTTGAAACTTTCCAAATGTAAAAGTTATTAATATAACATCATCATGGCAAACAAAATAAAAATCTTCCATTTCAACTACACAACCAGACACAGATTCATAGGAATTACTACTTAGAATGATTTCAGCTTTCCTTTTCATGCCTAACTCTGAATAGGATTTCTGATGGATTGATTCATCTGGGAGAAAAGTACCTAAAAATAACCTTAAATAATTAAAAGCATAATACTCAATCTCCCAAAGACAAATAGGTTGTCTCCCATTTTCCCCCTCAAGTCACACAGTACTGAGCCATTTGCGATATGAAGTCCTGCCCAACAGGGATCCCTTAGCCTAAACTAATCACAACGAGGCAGCTGGCAATTTGACAAGGAGAGACAAGCTGACAGCTTTTCCTCAGACATCAAGCATGCACTGTGTTTCTCCAGTGCCAAGCTGGATTTGACATTTAATTTTAAAAAGCATCTTAACATAGGTCTACACATAAAAAAAGTAGGCTGCTGCAACAAAATCAATTTTGTCTTATTTAAAGCTGAAAAATGTTGATGCCCAAAAGGCAGTATTTTTATAAGAAAAGAATCACTGCTCTACCACCGGAATACCAAGTATTAAAAAAGAAACAAAGCTTGATTTTAACACAAAGCAGGACCCGGCACTGCTTCTGCATATGGTGACTGCCACAACCTACCTGGGCAATGAGCCCCTGCTTTGACCTTGACGCTGGATGGGGTCACTGATTTCAGGTTTAAGCTCTGTTTTCCCACCTTGTGCTGTCCTGATAGTGAAAGCAGGGTCTATTCTCTTTTAGATTCCTGAATAGAGACAGAGTCAGTAACATCTCCTCTCTTTTTGTTTTGGTTTGTTTATTTTGGGGGAAGTGGAAAGCTTTAATTATTTAGATCACTGTTTTCTGATTTCTAATTTATTAGAAGCTCACTTGATCTCCAAAAAAAAAAAAAAAAAAAAACTATCACGCAAAGAATGAGCTATTCTAAAGAACTGAGATAGTTCAGTTCTCTAAGTCTTTGCAGTTAACTACCAATTACATTCTGTCTTGAAACTTTCCAAATGTAAAAGTTATTAATATAACATCATCATGGCAAACAAAATAAAAATCTTCCATTTCAACTACACAACCAGACACAGATTCATAGGAATTACTACTTAGAATGATTTCAGCTTTCCTTTTCATGCCTAACTCTGAATAGGATTTCTGATGGATTGATTCATCTGGGAGAAAAGTACCTAAAAATAACCTTAAATAATTAAAAGCATAATACTCAATCTCCCAAAGACAAATAGGTTGTCTCCCATTTTCCCCCTCAAGTCACACAGTACTGAGCCATTTGCGATATGAAGTCCTGCCCAACAGGGATCCCTTAGCCTAAACTAATCACAACGAGGCAGCTGGCAATTTGACAAGGAGAGACAAGCTGACAGCTTTTCCTCAGACATCAAGCATGCACTGTGTTTCTCCAGTGCCAAGCTGGATTTGACATTTAATTTTAAAAAGCATCTTAACATAGGTCTACACATAAAAAAAGTAGGCTGCTGCAACAAAATCAATTTTGTCTTATTTAAAGCTGAAAAATGTTGATGCCCAAAAGGCAGTATTTTTATAAGAAAAGAATCACTGCTCTACCACCGGGAATACCAAGTATTAAAAATAATGCACTGTGACTAGTGTAGGGTATTGGATTTGGCTCCAGAGTATAGATAATAACAGTGTTTATTAAAGAATTTGGATGGCTATAAATAAAAAGTAGCACTGCTATAATTAGCTAGCAATTTGGACAAAATATCAGCTTGATATATAGGAATATATTTATATACACATGTACCCACATTTACAGAGCTATATGTATGTGTATTTATAGAGACCCATAAGCACACACAGATACATAGAGCCACACATACTGTTCAGGAAAACATTTTTAGAAATAGAAATGGCATTTCAATCGGATTTTACAGGTGAACAAATATGAACATGCATTCTTGCCGTAATGTATTTAATGATAAGAAGAATTAGTATAATTTCATCATGTCAATTTAACCAAATTTAAACATGACATGATAATTTTGTTTTAAAATGTTTTATTAGATAAATAATATTTTTCAGGATAATGCTATTCAATGTACTAGGCTTTCTGTGATTTTTTGTTTATACAGACTGAAGAAAATATTTTTTATGAACCATTCATTTTTAAAATATACAGAATACAGTGATTGCAAAATTTAAAGTATAGTCAAAATTTTAACTTTCTTACCACGAAAATAAATTTCAATGCTTTTTTTTTTTTTTATCATTGAGTAACAAACAAGTCCTGCTGAGAAGACAGGACTCACACTCGTTGGGTCGTTAGTCCTACATTTTACACTGTGAGCACCCACTGCTAAGGACCCTAAACCTCGCAGAGAAGCCAGGAACTACATTTCCCAGAAGACCATTCTAGTCTGTTTCTACACTGTTGCCTACAGGGGAATTCAAGGGGAACTCCCACAGATCTGGAAGAATTTGTAATTCAAACAGGAGGTGATGATGACCACTCACTGGGACTTCTCAAACTTCTCCCTCATCTCCTGCCTCTCTTTTGAAGACTGATAAAGTTCATAATGTCTTTCCAGAATTTGCAGTCATTTTCCTCCCAACTTTAGAGTCCTCTTATTCAGTGTTTCAGGATGATGTCACCGATGGCTGATTTTTTAACACCTTCACCACCTTCACCACCCCACCTCTAGCCACTAACTCCCCCACCTTACCCTTTCCACATTAATCTCCAAATTCTATATTGAATCATTCTATATTGAATCACTATTTACTTAGTCCTTAGAGAAATTCTGGTTTCCTAAACAAAATCAAAAATATAATCTGTGCTCCTTTTTTGGTTCCCTAGATCCAATTCCAACATGGGAGTGGGGACTTCCCCAACCACCACCAAGCACGCGTCTGACATCAGCAAGGCATTTAAGGATGCAACTCGATTCTCACACTAATTACCCAGAGATAGTATTAGAATCTACAGGTTATGGACTCAGTCCTACAAGACTGCTCACCCTCCCCAACCTCAGAAACCCATGGAAAACTCAGGTTATTACCCGTGCTCCTGACTGACTGGCTATAAATCAGAGGTCCCAAAGATGTCCTCCTCCTGGGGTTCAAGTGATTTGCTAGAGCAGCTGGAAGAACTCAAACATTTTCCTTTCTACATCACTAGTTTATTATTAAAAGATTTAACTCAGAGACAGGCAGATGGAAGAGATGCTTAGGGCAAGGTATGGGGAAAGGCATGAATGGCCCATGCCCTGTCAGAGTGCACCATAGCTCCCAAATATCCATGTGCTCATGAACAAGGAAACTCTCTTAACCCCATCCTTTTGGGGGGTTATGGAAGTTCTATTACACAGGCACAATCAATTAAATCACTGGTCATTGGCAACCGATCCAATCTTCAAGTCCTACATTTTACACTGTGAGCACCCACTGCTAAGGACCCTAAACCTCGCAGAGAAGCCAGGAACTACATTTCCCAGAAGACCATTCTAGTCTGTTTCTACACTGTTGCCTACAGGGGAATTCAAGGGGAACTCCCACAGATCTGGAAGAATTTGTAATTCAAACAGGAGGTGATGATGACCACTCACTGGGACTTCTCAAACTTCTCCCTCATCTCCTGCCTCTCTTTTGAAGACTGATAAAGTTCATAATGTCTTTCCAGAATTTGCAGTCATTTTCCTCCCAACTTTAGAGTCCTCTTATTCAGTGTTTCAGGATGATGTCACCGATGGCTGATTTTTTAACACCTTCACCACCTTCACCACCCCACCTCTAGCCACTAACTCCCCCACCTTACCCTTTCCACATTAATCTCCAAATTCTATATTGAATCATTCTATATTGAATCACTATTTACTTAGTCCTTAGAGAAATTCTGGTTTCCTAAACAAAATCAAAAATATAATCTGTGCTCCTTTTTTGGTTCCCTAGATCCAATTCCAACATGGGAGTGGGGACTTCCCCAACCACCACCAAGCACGCGTCTGACATCAGCAAGGCATTTAAGGATGCAACTCGATTCTCACACTAATTACCCAGAGATAGTATTAGAATCTACAGGTTATGGACTCAGTCCTACAAGACTGCTCACCCTCCCCAACCTCAGAAACCCATGGAAAACTCAGGTTATTACCCGTGCTCCTGACTGACTGGCTATAAATCAGAGGTCCCAAAGATGTCCTCCTCCTGGGGTTCAAGTGATTTGCTAGAGCAGCTGGAAGAACTCAAACATTTTCCTTTCTACATCACTAGTTTATTATTAAAAGATTTAACTCAGAGACAGGCAGATGGAAGAGATGCTTAGGGCAAGGTATGGGGAAAGGCATGAATGGCCCATGCCCTGTCAGAGTGCACCATAGCTCCCAAATATCCATGTGCTCATGAACAAGGAAACTCTCTTAACCCCATCCTTTTGGGGGGTTATGGAAGTTCTATTACACAGGCACAATCAATTAAATCACTGGTCATTGGCAACTGATCCAATCTTCAGCCCCCTTTCTCCTGGGAGTTCAGAGAGAAGAGACTGAACATCCCAACTCTTTCATCACATGGGTGGTTCTCCTGGTCATCAGTCTCCCTCTTTAGGTGGGGTCCAAAAGCCACCAAATTAACATAAAAGACAACTTTCTAACTCTCATTACTTAGGACATTCCAAGGGTTTTAGGAACTCTGTAACAGAAACTGGAGGAAGGTCAAATACATATATTTCTAAGTATATATACAAAATCACAGTGCTATATATATTAGATCCTTACAGTGGTGTGAATTTTAAGACAGGACTGGTACAATAAACCAGAAAGCACTTCCTTTTAGAGACTTATGAGTGTGTGCTAAGTCATTTGAGCTGTGTCTGACTCTTTGCAACCCTATGAACTGTAGCCCGCCAGGCTCCTCTGTCCATGGGCATTCTCCAGGCAAGAAAAGAGACTAATGACTTCCATAAGAGACCTTGATAGCCTTTAAAAGTAAAGCTTTCGATCCTATTTTGTGTAAGTGCAGGCAGTGATATGTCTCTTATCTATTCTCAGTCACACACATGCTAGTCTGAATAAACAAACTCTGCCATTGAGCACAGCACTGTAATGGTAAGACTTACAGCTCAGCTGCAATATTCTTCCAAAGTAGAGACAGGCAACAGTGCTCTTTCACTGCACATTCAGAGTGAATATAAAAACAGTTTTTAATAATATGAACAAGGCTCAAGTTTTGTTTTGTTTTCTATTGCACACTCCACTCTAATTTTGTCCTTTCCGTGCTCCTGACTGACTGGCTATAAATCAGAGGTCCCAAAGATGTCCTCCTCCTGGGGTTCAAGTGATTTGCTAGAGCAGCTGGAAGAACTCAAACATTTTCCTTTCTACATCACTAGTTTATTATTAAAAGATTTAACTCAGAGACAGGCAGATGGAAGAGATGCTTAGGGCAAGGTATGGGGAAAGGCATGAATGGCCCATGCCCTGTCAGAGTGCACCATAGCTCCCAAATATCCATGTGCTCATGAACAAGGAAACTCTCTTAACCCCATCCTTTTGGGGGGTTATGGAAGTTCTATTACACAGGCACAATCAATTAAATCACTGGTCATTGGCAACTGATCCAATCTTCAGCCCCCTTTCTCCTGGGAGTTCAGAGAGAAGAGACTGAACATCCCAACTCTTTCATCACATGGGTGGTTCTCCTGGTCATCAGTCTCCCTCTTTAGGTGGGGTCCAAAAGCCACCAAATTAACATAAAAGACAACTTTCTAACTCTCATTACTTAGGACATTCCAAGGGTTTTAGGAACTCTGTAACAGAAACTGGAGGAAGGTCAAATACATATATTTCTAAGTATATATACAAAATCACAGTGCTATATATATTAGATCCTTACAGTGGTGTGAATTTTAAGACAGGACTGGTACAATAAACCAGAAAGCACTTCCTTTTAGAGACTTATGAGTGTGTGCTAAGTCATTTGAGCTGTGTCTGACTCTTTGCAACCCTATGAACTGTAGCCCGCCAGGCTCCTCTGTCCATGGGCATTCTCCAGGCAAGAAAAGAGACTAATGACTTCCATAAGAGACCTTGATAGCCTTTAAAAGTAAAGCTTTCGATCCTATTTTGTGTAAGTGCAGGCAGTGATATGTCTCTTATCTATTCTCAGTCACACACATGCTAGTCTGAATAAACAAACTCTGCCATTGAGCACAGCACTGTAATGGTAAGACTTACAGCTCAGCTGCAATATTCTTCCAAAGTAGAGACAGGCAACAGTGCTCTTTCACTGCACATTCAGAGTGAATATAAAAACAGTTTTTAATAATATGAACAAGGCTCAAGTTTTGTTTTGTTTTCTATTGCACACTCCACTCTAATTTTGTCCTTTCCCTTCTATGGAAACTAATTGGAATCCTAAGAATAAACTTGTTCATTTAGGTAAAACTGTTAGAAAAATGAAGGTGAATATCAGAGTAGTCTTCCATAAGTATGTCCTCTATGAAAGTTTAAATGACTAAAGAAATGAAAAAAAATTAAAACAGAAAACTCAAAGAATTTTTTAATGTATAAACTAGAAAAATTTAGGTCAACTTAAACGGTGTTTACGTAATTGATGGGATCTATTCACAGCATAGTTAAAATAAGGACAGAAAGACAAAAACTACTCTTTCTTTAACAGGTAAGCAACAATGATATCATCTCTTCCCTTTGCCCTCTCCCCTCCTTCTATCCCTCTGTCCCTTCCCCACCCTCCCACACAAAAACACTTACAAAAACATATTCATACAAACCTCTTCACACATACACATGCTTACAAAATCATACACTTGAGGTTTGAAATGTTAGAAGTGGACTCCATACGTTCTATAAACTTTATTTCTCAAAATAGTCTTATGATATTTGTGGGACAAATACCCAGCATTTGTGTAAATCAAATGTATACTTCTGAAACTTCAGTTCCTTTGCAAAGCCTGTGATTTCCAGCCCTAGCAGAATTTCCTCTCCTTTCATTTTAAGACCCCTAATTGCTAGATGGATTTTTACCAGAGCAGTTTTAAAACTTAATTTTCTTTACTAACATTTCCCCTATAGTACTGTAAGCTTCTTGGAGTAAAAAGTATGTCTTCCAGCCACCATATTCAGTATAGTTCCTGGTATATTTCAGGCCCTCAATGAATGTTTGATAAAGGAATAAATAAATGAATTGGGGAACTATTTTTTTCTCTATGAAACTGGAAGCAGTAGTATCAACTTAAGCATTGAGAATGTGAATGAACAACAAAGAAGGATAAGTAAGTAAAGGATAAGTAAGTAAGGATAAGTAAAGTTATATTCAAGAAATAAGCTAAGGACAGTTGACAAGTTGATTAATTCAGATAGCTGTTACTAAGAATATCTTTCCTCCCTACTTCTGCTTTGGGGTAAAAAGTCCACTCCCTCCCTCCTTCCATTTGCCTTTATGATGTCTTAGGATCTACTGGATTCCACTAATAAGGTTGTCTTCCATTTTGTATCTGTTAACTAAATAAGAGATTTTGGATAAGCAGCAATTGGAATCCTAAGAATAAACTTGTTCATTTAGGTAAAACTGTTAGAAAAATGAAGGTGAATATCAGAGTAGTCTTCCATAAGTATGTCCTCTATGAAAGTTTAAATGACTAAAGAAATGAAAAAAAATTAAAACAGAAAACTCAAAGAATTTTTTAATGTATAAACTAGAAAAATTTAGGTCAACTTAAACGGTGTTTACGTAATTGATGGGATCTATTCACAGCATAGTTAAAATAAGGACAGAAAGACAAAAACTACTCTTTCTTTAACAGGTAAGCAACAATGATATCATCTCTTCCCTTTGCCCTCTCCCCTCCTTCTATCCCTCTGTCCCTTCCCCACCCTCCCACACAAAACACTTACAAAAACATATTCATACAAACCTCTTCACACATACACATGCTTACAAAATCATACACTTGAGGTTTGAAATGTTAGAAGTGGACTCCATACGTTCTATAAACTTTATTTCTCAAAATAGTCTTATGATATTTGTGGGACAAATACCCAGCATTTGTGTAAATCAAATGTATACTTCTGAAACTTCAGTTCCTTTGCAAAGCCTGTGATTTCCAGCCCTAGCAGAATTTCCTCTCCTTTCATTTTAAGACCCCTAATTGCTAGATGGATTTTTACCAGAGCAGTTTTAAAACTTAATTTTCTTTACTAACATTTCCCCTATAGTACTGTAAGCTTCTTGGAGTAAAAAGTATGTCTTCCAGCCACCATATTCAGTATAGTTCCTGGTATATTTCAGGCCCTCAATGAATGTTTGATAAAGGAATAAATAAATGAATTGGGGAACTATTTTTTTCTCTATGAAACTGGAAGCAGTAGTATCAACTTAAGCATTGAGAATGTGAATGAACAACAAAGAAGGATAAGTAAGTAAAGGATAAGTAAGTAAGGATAAGTAAAGTTATATTCAAGAAATAAGCTAAGGACAGTTGACAAGTTGATTAATTCAGATAGCTGTTACTAAGAATATCTTTCCTCCCTACTTCTGCTTTGGGGTAAAAAGTCCACTCCCTCCCTCCTTCCATTTGCCTTTATGATGTCTTAGGATCTACTGGATTCCACTAATAAGGTTGTCTTCCATTTTGTATCTGTTAACTAAATAAGAGATTTTGGATAAGCAGCAAGTGGAAAGAATAATAAAGCGTAATCAGGAGAAGTTGGTAGGTGTCTGCTTCATAGCAGTATGATTGAATAAGAGCACCTGTGATTATGGGGTAAGGCTCAGAAAACCTTCCAAAATTCTAGTAGATAAATTTAGACTATTATGATTTGGGGCTCAGGTGATGAAGCAGAGCATTCTCCCTGCCTCAGGACAAAGTCAAAACGGTTTCATTTCCCAAAGATGAGAAGTCCTCAGACTCTCTAGGAACAACTTCCTTGGCAAGAATGTTGGTATTATAAGTTAGAACGATGGTGAGGCTTCTCACAAGCTACTCTGCAGAATCAGCAGTGAGCAAGCATACAGTCAGGGACAATGTGGCATATGAAGACAGAAGCTGATACATTCTCACACCAATTACTTGTAAAGCATCACTGTTAGACTCCCCCAAAACGCTACTGGAAATTGGAGGGGAGAGAGCTGTGCTCCCACTCATACATAGGTCAGGACTCTCAAACCAAGATTCATTTGAGTGACAAAAGAGAAGGATTGCCAAATAATTTTGAGAACCTTGCTGAAATAGGAAACCATAAATCTGCTCCACGGGACAGAGTGGGGATGAAATCCATTAGAGTTGTTCCAGTGATCCAGGTAAAACAGATGAATTTTGAATTAATGCAATGGCAGTTGGAAATTAAATAAATGAATTGGGGAACTATTTTTTTCTCTATGAAACTGGAAGCAGTAGTATCAACTTAAGCATTGAGAATGTGAATGAACAACAAAGAAGGATAAGTAAGTAAAGGATAAGTAAGTAAGGATAAGTAAAGTTATATTCAAGAAATAAGCTAAGGACAGTTGACAAGTTGATTAATTCAGATAGCTGTTACTAAGAATATCTTTCCTCCCTACTTCTGCTTTGGGGTAAAAAGTCCACTCCCTCCCTCCTTCCATTTGCCTTTATGATGTCTTAGGATCTACTGGATTCCACTAATAAGGTTGTCTTCCATTTTGTATCTGTTAACTAAATAAGAGATTTTGGATAAGCAGCAAGTGGAAAGAATAATAAAGCGTAATCAGGAGAAGTTGGTAGGTGTCTGCTTCATAGCAGTATGATTGAATAAGAGCACCTGTGATTATGGGGTAAGGCTCAGAAAACCTTCCAAAATTCTAGTAGATAAATTTAGACTATTATGATTTGGGGCTCAGGTGATGAAGCAGAGCATTCTCCCTGCCTCAGGACAAAGTCAAAACGGTTTCATTTCCCAAAGATGAGAAGTCCTCAGACTCTCTAGGAACAACTTCCTTGGCAAGAATGTTGGTATTATAAGTTAGAACGATGGTGAGGCTTCTCACAAGCTACTCTGCAGAATCAGCAGTGAGCAAGCATACAGTCAGGGACAATGTGGCATATGAAGACAGAAGCTGATACATTCTCACACCAATTACTTGTAAAGCATCACTGTTAGACTCCCCCAAAACGCTACTGGAAATTGGAGGGGAGAGAGCTGTGCTCCCACTCATACATAGGTCAGGACTCTCAAACCAAGATTCATTTGAGTGACAAAAGAGAAGGATTGCCAAATAATTTTGAGAACCTTGCTGAAATAGGAAACCATAAATCTGCTCCACGGGACAGAGTGGGGATGAAATCCATTAGAGTTGTTCCAGTGATCCAGGTAAAACAGATGAATTTTGAATTAATGCAATGGCAGTTGGAAATTAGAGAAGCAAAGGAATGAAAGAGATATTAAATGTGTGGAATCTGTAATAACTTATGGCTAATTGAGCATAGAATGTATTGAGAGCAAGGAGGCCAGGGACTGTAAGGTTTGAACAATTGGTAGTGGTTTAATTCACTGAGACAGGGAGAAAAGGAGGAAAAGAAAATTCTTATAAGAAAGATGATCTAAGGGTCTACAGCATTTACATGGTATTTGAAATCCCATTGGTGCTTAAGAAACTATCAATAAAGAGTAGTACAAGGAGGACAGTAATGGGCCAGAGGCAAGTCCTGGGGCAAATAAAACATGCAGAGTATGTGGAAAAAGAGACAGAGAATGAAAATAGAATGAAAATCACAAGACTGTGATAAGAGCAGAGCCAAGGGAAGGAAAATTTTCAAGGGAGTGCTCTACTGGCTCAATTTTTCTGAAACCTCAGTGAAGTACAAAGACAGGCATGTACTCAATTAACTTTACAAGATTGGATAGCAAAACCATTATGCCTAGGATACAAAGAGCAGAGAGAGGATAGACAATGGAGTGATTAATTTTGACTAGGAATACTTTTCTTTGTACACTTCCTATGAAATAGCAATCATTATTGCAATAGCTAAATCAGTAGCCTCAAAACAGGTTTGATCACAAATCTCTGGCTGTGTCAGTAAAAGCGAAGCTAACTATGACACTCATTTCAACATAGCATGTGTTTTTTTGTGTGGATATATTATAAATATGAGTATCATATCTCTAATTGTTGATGACAATGCTCCTCTATTCCTATCTGCTTAAAATGACAAGATCCAGTACAGAGTTAGGTGAGTGAAAATATATGAGAATTTATACAGTAGAGATGAAATCTTGGAAACGGTGAAGTCTGAGGAAGTATTTTGGTACTAAATGAGAGCAATCTGATTATGTCATCTGTCACCACATTATTTACCAATAGTTCAATGCTTAAGAAAGATTTAAGAGAGAAAAAGTGTTATTATTGCATAAATATACATTAAGCATTCAGCTATCAAGAGTGTACCAGTAATATCTTCCTCATATAGATTATACAACTGAATCAGAAGCAAACTCTTAGAGTTATAGAGCTCTATCCTTTGGGACATCTGCTGAAAATCCTGATTTTGTTGAAAGTTTTACTTTCCCAAGCATTAGAAATATATCCAACTAGGCATTACAGCACAAGACTTCTAAAACTAGATATGGAGATCCTTGTCTTACTTTTAGTAATTTGAAATGCTTAAAAGCAACTCAACATTTAAGAATAAAAACACACAGCTAAGACATATGTTAGCCTGGAAATAAAATACTGAAATCCATGTATTTCAATGGGGGAAATAATAAGAAAGTGTCTTCTGTGGGAAAAAGAAGTTACTGAATTATTCACTCATTCATTTTTCATGACTTCATACCAATAAAAAGAATCAGTTGGTGAGGTAGAAATGATGGCAACCTAGGGAGAAAGCAATTTTGTCATCACAGAATTTTGATAGCCATGAAATTGAAGACTGAGCATAATGATTAATGTATCCTAGACTTTGGGAAGACAGACTTAAAATCATTCATATATCAGAGGTGGACAAATTATTCAAGCAGTCTGGAATGCTCTCAGAAAAAGGATTTCTGGCTATGCAATTAAATATGCAAGGAAGAAAAATTGGGTCTATCTTAAAAATTATGTTAGTTTCATCTGAGCTTTGTGGAAATTAAATGCTGGGAGAATATATTAAGAAGGAAATAAGGGCATTTAATAAGATGGAAATAAGACCCAAAGCCAATATGAAGAGGATTAGAGAAAATACAGAAATGTAAGAATAACATGAGCTGAGGACTTATGATAATTTTAAAAGCTCAAAGGTTTCCTTTGTTAAATGCATACAGAACAAAGTTGCAACGAAAGGCTAGGCGCATGGTCTGGAGTTGATGGTGTAATGCTGACAGGTAATACTGTAAGAACAGGTGCCATCTTATTGTTTCTGAATTCTACATAAAAGGAAGAGAATTTTCAAACTATAAATGGTCAACATTTGCAAGGGGAAACTAAAAGCTAAAACAAAAGAATGTAATTGTCAGAGTGTGCCTCAGCTTGAGTCTTCTGGCTCAGAAAAATGCCATCACAGGGAGACCGATTATACAACTGAATCAGAAGCAAACTCTTAGAGTTATAGAGCTCTATCCTTTGGGACATCTGCTGAAAATCCTGATTTTGTTGAAAGTTTTACTTTCCCAAGCATTAGAAATATATCCAACTAGGCATTACAGCACAAGACTTCTAAAACTAGATATGGAGATCCTTGTCTTACTTTTAGTAATTTGAAATGCTTAAAAGCAACTCAACATTTAAGAATAAAAACACACAGCTAAGACATATGTTAGCCTGGAAATAAAATACTGAAATCCATGTATTTCAATGGGGGAAATAATAAGAAAGTGTCTTCTGTGGGAAAAAGAAGTTACTGAATTATTCACTCATTCATTTTTCATGACTTCATACCAATAAAAAGAATCAGTTGGTGAGGTAGAAATGATGGCAACCTAGGGAGAAAGCAATTTTGTCATCACAGAATTTTGATAGCCATGAAATTGAAGACTGAGCATAATGATTAATGTATCCTAGACTTTGGGAAGACAGACTTAAAATCATTCATATATCAGAGGTGGACAAATTATTCAAGCAGTCTGGAATGCTCTCAGAAAAAGGATTTCTGGCTATGCAATTAAATATGCAAGGAAGAAAAATTGGGTCTATCTTAAAAATTATGTTAGTTTCATCTGAGCTTTGTGGAAATTAAATGCTGGGAGAATATATTAAGAAGGAAATAAGGGCATTTAATAAGATGGAAATAAGACCCAAAGCCAATATGAAGAGGATTAGAGAAAATACAGAAATGTAAGAATAACATGAGCTGAGGACTTATGATAATTTTTAAAAGCTCAAAGGTTTCCTTTGTTAAATGCATACAGAACAAAGTTGCAACGAAAGGCTAGGCGCATGGTCTGGAGTTGATGGTGTAATGCTGACAGGTAATACTGTAAGAACAGGTGCCATCTTATTGTTTCTGAATTCTACATAAAAGGAAGAGAATTTTCAAACTATAAATGGTCAACATTTGCAAGGGGAAACTAAAAGCTAAAACAAAAGAATGTAATTGTCAGAGTGTGCCTCACAGTGCTCTTTGAGTCTTCTGGCTCAGAAAAATGCCATCACAGGAGACCAAAAGCAACTGTAAATGGGACTGACTGACCATCACAAGAAATTCCTGAGTAGTCAGGAAGAAATGATGAAACACCAAAATACTAGGAATGGGAATGTTTTTTTTCTCTTTTTCCTGAAAGAAAGAAAAAAAGACTCCTGGTAGAACATATGAGATTAATTAATATTTGGAAAAAGAACATCCGGCTACTACAAGCCAAATGGATTCACTAGGAACACATTCAGGACCTTTACTATTGAATATTTTACACCTTGTGAAGCTAAGAATTGGTAGTAATGATCCCAGAGAGAGAGCGAGAGAGCAAGATCTCAGGTTTTGTTCAGCATATATTATGGAAGTATGAGCAATTTTTTTGAGCAATTGTTATGAAAGTAATTAAAGGATGGAAAAAATGTCTACAAATATAAGGTAGATTTTGAACTGACTTGAACTTACTTACAAAACAGAAATAGGCTCCCAGCTTTAGAGAATGAACTTACTGTTACCAAGGAGAAGGGGGCAGGAGGGATAGATTGAGAGTTTGGGTTGACACATACACTCTGTTATATTCAAACTAGACAACCAACAAGGATCTACTGTAAAAATACAAGAAAAAATTTGCTAGTGGAAAAGAAAACAGAAACAAGTTTATTAAGAAAATATCATGTGACACAACACTCCCAACGCTGTGAAGTAGGTATTACATGTACTTCAAGTTGAGAAAATTGAGTGTTAGAGGGAATTATTAAAACTGAAATGGGTCATTCAGCTGGTAATGGAAAAACCAAGATTCAAGTCTGCATCTTGCTGACTTCAAAGCCTGGACTAGCTTAAATTAGCCCAACAGACTTTCAAAGATGAGGCTAAATGGGTTAAATATAAAGGAATTTGCTTTAGGACACACATCTAAAAGCATCCAACTGAATAAAAAGATAGACATTGTTCAATGGGAGTATATTTTATATGAAAATCCATAGAGATTCATTCATTATTTATTTATTTATTAATACCTATTAAGCATACATCATCCAACAAGCTCTTTTGGATAAAATGCTGAATAAAATATACAAAAATTACTAGCATTTGATGTCTGCTTCTAGAGGGAAGAGGAAGTTAACAAGCATAATTACTGAAATACTTGATATGTTTGTTTAAAGCTGAATTATATGTTAAGGAGAAGCAGGGAAAGGGCATGAGCAGTTTTGAAAGTGGCTTTCATAATATCGGAGCATTGGAAACCCTTTCCAGAGAAGAAGACTCTTGGATAAAGATAGAAAAGAGTTGGGAAGGAAAATAAAATAAGAATTTATGGGATAAAACTCCAAAAAAGAAAGACCAGCTAGTACAGAACCCCTAATGTGGAAGTGCCTAAAGAGTGTTGGAAAGTGAGTGTGGCTGAAACTGGGTTGAGTGGAGAGGAAGGAGGCGGAGAGTGGTAGGAAATGAGAGAGAGCACATTGGCTGGGATGGCACAGGTGGTTAGTTATGAAGTGTCAGGTATCTGACAGGCAAATTAATGGCAACAAAATTCCATGCAGAAGGCTAGCTGGGGATAGCCTTCCATCTAATAGAACCATGAGTGAAATAGTCTCACTTTAGTCAATGGATAACTTCAAAGACAAAAGAACAAGCAAGATTTTACAAAAATGAAGAAAACTGAAGTCCAAAGATCAGGAAAGGTATAAAGAGAGCTTGGTCTATAGTGAATGTTCGACCTGTTTAATGTGTCAATGATTAAACAGACTTTTAAACTTTCATATGTGCTACTTATTAAACCACATCAAAGAAGCCCAAAGTAAGGCATTTTCCAGCATGGAATTAATCTTACTCCAAGAGAACTCTGAGCTTTATCCTCAGCTTCTAGGATGGGATCTCTATGCCTCAGGTTTACCTGGGGGCCTTGGGCCACACTATATAGTAATGTGACTTATGGTGGAGGCTTTGGGCCACTCAATGTGAGTGCAGTCTCCACAGCTACTGGAGACTAAGGTCAGCTCCCTGGGCAGTCACTTCTCTCTATGTGACCAAGACCCAATAAAACTGGACACCAAAGCTCAGGCGAACTTCCCTGGTTGTTAATATTTCATGCATATTCACAAAATACTGCTTTAAAAAATTAGCATTGTCTGCAGCTCCACTAGAAGAGGGAAACTGGAAGATCATATGTGGCCCCTGCCTTTAGCATCCCTTCCCTGATTTTAATCCGTATCCTTTCACTGAAATATACCATAATCATGAGTTTGGTAGTGTTCAGGGATTTCTGTGGACTCCCATCAAAACTGCCAGTAAACTTGGGAATGTCAGACTTGGTTTCAGAAGTGATCTTGTGGATTCTGGAATCTCACAAATATCAGGGTAATAATGGCCAGGACTTCAGGGCCACAAAGTCAGGGAAATATGTGAAAATGACATTAGGAGCAATGTCAGAGCACAAAGAAATCTTAGCCCAATTTCTCAAAAAACTTAATAGTTTGTGGCTTGTTTCAGTGGAATAATGAAGGTATTTTTAATGATGTGGTCATTCCATTAAAAGGCTGGGCAAACAAACCATCACCATCCCTTTCCTCAGAGACCTTGCCCTGAATGAAGCAGTTGGGAATGGGGTCCTCCTGCTTAATAGTGGTAGAGTTTCTGTGACATCCTGGGTGGAGAAATAATGAGTAGGGCTTTTTTTTTTTTTTTTTTTTAACTTTGAATAATGGAACCCTGAGAGGGGTTCATTTGTTTGGTTCAAGATCAGGTGCATTGAGAGCAGTCAGATGGTCTCTATCACTCAGAGGACCAAAAGTCACAGTTGGCCATTGTGGCATCCCGAGATGTTTGGTACATGTTTCATGGGATTCCAGAAAGAGTGCTGCAGATCATGTTGGATTAAGTGTAACTTCAAAGAAATACAGAATCAGTATACCTGAAACTACATATTTGTATACTGTAAAAATAGGTCATCCTAGGTCTAAAAGATGGAGCTGCCTTAATTTTGCTGGGATAAGTGAGACATTGCACATCATTTAGGAAGCAGACAATAGACATACCCTTCAAAGAATTTTTAAATTGTTCTTTGAACAAAAAACAAGACTATAAAGCCTCTTTCAGGAAAATGTTTCATCTAAACAAAGATGAATTTTCTTACAATCAGAACTCTGCATTGACTCAACACATTGCTTAATTCAGTGAGATTTTCCCATTATTGAAGCTGTTTAAGCAGGGGCTAAAAATATTTTTGTGTGACAATTATGGAATGAATTCAAACTGTATCGGTTTGGCTGGTTTAACTGCTGTATCAAATAAACTCAAAAGAATATAAAGGCAAGCACAAAACAAGCTTTTCTCCCCCACATAACCTTTTAAAGTAGATGTTCTTGAAGAAATGGCTCCTTTTAACTATTCTTGACTCAGAAAACAATATCCATTCATCTTAATGTGCTGCTATTTCATAAAATATTAAATTATTTATACCCAGGATACAGAGTTAAAGAGAAACAGATAAATTCCATTCATTAGGGCCACAAAGTCAGGAAATATGTGAAAATGACATTAGGAGCAATGTCAGAGCACAAAGAAATCTTAGCCCAATTTCTCAAAAACTTAATAGTTTGTGGCTTGTTTCAGTGGAATAATGAAGGTATTTTTAATGATGTGGTCATTCCATTAAAAGGCTGGGCAAACAAACCATCACCATCCCTTTCCTCAGAGACCTTGCCCTGAATGAAGCAGTTGGGAATGGGGTCCTCCTGCTTAATAGTGGTAGAGTTTCTGTGACATCCTGGGTGGAGAAATAATGAGTAGGGCTTTTTTTTTTTTTTTTTTTAACTTTGAATAATGGAACCCTGAGAGGGGTTCATTTGTTTGGTTCAAGATCAGGTGCATTGAGAGCAGTCAGATGGTCTCTATCACTCAGAGGACCAAAAGTCACAGTTGGCCATTGTGGCATCCCGAGATGTTTGGTACATGTTTCATGGGATTCCAGAAAGAGTGCTGCAGATCATGTTGGATTAAGTGTAACTTCAAAGAAATACAGAATCAGTATACCTGAAACTACATATTTGTATACTGTAAAAATAGGTCATCCTAGGTCTAAAAGATGGAGCTGCCTTAATTTTGCTGGGATAAGTGAGACATTGCACATCATTTAGGAAGCAGACAATAGACATACCCTTCAAAGAATTTTTAAATTGTTCTTTGAACAAAAAACAAGACTATAAAGCCTCTTTCAGGAAAATGTTTCATCTAAACAAAGATGAATTTTCTTACAATCAGAACTCTGCATTGACTCAACACATTGCTTAATTCAGTGAGATTTTCCCATTATTGAAGCTGTTTAAGCAGGGGCTAAAAATATTTTTGTGTGACAATTATGGAATGAATTCAAACTGTATCGGTTTGGCTGGTTTAACTGCTGTATCAAATAAACTCAAAAGAATATAAAGGCAAGCACAAAACAAGCTTTTCTCCCCCACATAACCTTTTAAAGTAGATGTTCTTGAAGAAATGGCTCCTTTTAACTATTCTTGACTCAGAAAACAATATCCATTCATCTTAATGTGCTGCTATTTCATAAAATATTAAATTATTTATACCCAGGATACAGAGTTAGAGAACTTGGAAGGTAAACATCTGCCCATTAAAAATCTTGGTCCTTGTAGAGCAGATATCACTTCAATTCATGTTCTAGTTTTCAGAACACAATTACTCACCTCCACCTATCTGTAAAAGGGACTGGAAAATACAGCTAGTGAGGCTCAGAAATAAAGAGAAGCACGTGCTTTTCTGAGGAACTTGCAGCTTCAGTTCATTAGTTACTAACATTACATTCCCTGGAATGTTATCAGTATTGCCTTCATTTTATGAGCCCATTCCATGCTTAACCAAATAATTATGAGACCACTGAAGGCAGACGATATCATTGGGCAGTACAGAGGTTTGTTTACTAAGAGTAAATCATGAAACCCTAGGACAGTATCTTTCTTATGGGTTATCTAATTTAGCTACCTGCTTTGGCAGGGACTTTGGAAAAGTGTTTCAAAGATATTCTTTTTCAAGAATCTTCTGTTCAAGATAAATGAGAGGGAAACAGATAAATTAGATGAATGAAATGTAAATACCAAAGGAGTTAGATTAATTATTACTTATTCTAGCAACCTTACCATAAAAGGTCTAAGCATAAGAGATACTGATCTGAAGGAGTTATCCATAATTGTGTACTTAACGACTTAAATATGGTCCTACACTCACAGCAATGTTTATAAAAGCCTCAGATTACAGTGTAGAAATCTTATCTATTAAATGATGACTGCCATCAAGTGAAGGCAAATTTAATCCAGTAATAGAATCAGAACTGGTAAAGACATGAATGCTTAACAATCTTTAATAAATGGTTTATTTAATAAGTAATAAATATGGAGGAATTTTGTAAGGATTAAAAAAAAAAAAAAAACTTCTGTTGTTGGTATGAATACATGAAGTACACAGCAACTACCAACAAATAAGGAACCTGACATCATGATGGATCATGTGAAAAGACCTGTGAGTTTCAGTTGATTATAAATCCAACAGCATCATCAACTTACCAGGCAAGGCTACGGAGGAGTCAAAGGCGGCTCAGGATGCCTAAGTGTAAATAAAGCGTTTTCTGAATGAAATAAACAGTTCCTCTGAATGGAGAACACTGATCAGGACATATCTGGTAAAACTTTAATTTCTAGAGAACACATTTCAAGAGGACATCAGCAAATGCAGTATATCTTGAATAATGATGAGAGTCATAAAGATTTGGCTGGAAACTACCTTATAAATAATAGTTGAGTGAATTAGAAATGGTTATAGTAGACATGGAAACAATTATCAGAAATTTTTCTTATGAAAGAGGAGTTAGCTCTAATCCTGCATTAATCCCAATATAGGGTGAATGTCACCTTGCATCAATGTAACATTAGTTTTGAATTATTGCTATATTGACCCCGATGCTGGGAAAAATAGAAGGCAGAAGGAGAAGGGGACTACAGAGGACTAGATGGTCGGATGGCATCTTGGACACGAGTTTGAGCAAGCTCCAGGAGACAGTAAAGGCCAGGAATTCTGGCGTGCCACAGTCCATTGGGTCACAAACAGTTAGACATGAATGAATGGCTGAACTGAACTTATGTACATTGCAATGTTATAGTGTCATGCTCTTAGAATAATGGTGAGAGCTGATATAGATTGTTAAGTAGGCAAAACAGTATAGTACTTAACCTGGACTACCTGAGGTATTTTTAATTCTCTCAGGAGGTAGGTATTATTAGTATTCTCATGTTATATATGACATTCCTGGAGACACAGAAAACTTATAAAATACATAAGCTTATTAGTCACACTGCTGATAAGTGCTAGAATTTGCATTAGAACCAAGAAGTACTGACTACTCTTCTCTAACCACTATAACACTGCCATTCTGAAAAGTAAAGAATATTTTAAAATTGATACACTATTCTCACATTATTAATGCCATAAAAATAGCTGTTCAAACTGGAAATAATCAAGAGAAAAACAGGTCTCCAAATGACAGTTGGATAATACAGAAATTCTATACTAATTGAAAATTTGGAAATTATTACCAATGTGCTTTTAACAATTAAAGTTTTATGATTGTATTATGCCTATAACTTTTCCTTTTTCTGGTCAACTGAACAACGGTCCTTAAAAAGGGGTGGAAGTGAATGGTAAGCATTAGCACAAAGGATTTCACAGTTGAAAATTTTAGTAGCTGCCACATATTTGTCCTTTAGGATGAAGCACCTGCCCACATTCTCCTGCTTCTGTATTTCAGTCATCCTTTACAGGGCACTCCTAACTGAAATAGGAGTAAAACTTTCTTTGTAAAATTTCTGTAAAATTTTCCTTGACTTTCCAGATATAGTGGGCAATTTTATGTATCAACTTGACTAGACTATGGTGGCCAACAGTACACCAGTAATCTCGATGTTTCTGAAAAACGTAATTTTATATCTGATTAATGTTTAAATCAATCACTTGATGAGTTTCAGAGGAACACCTAAGGGAGGGATCTTGAAGAAAGGATTCTGCCTCCAAATTGCAATATAGAAATTCTGTCCATTAACAAGGACTAGAATGGGTCGAAAAATGGCATCTTGGACACGAGTTTGAGCAAGCTCCAGGAGACAGTAAAGGCCAGGAATTCTGGCGTGCCACAGTCCATTGGGTCACAAACAGTTAGACATGAATGAATGGCTGAACTGAACTTATGTACATTGCAATGTTATAGTGTCATGCTCTTAGAATAATGGTGAGAGCTGATATAGATTGTTAAGTAGGCAAAACAGTATAGTACTTAACCTGGACTACCTGAGGTATTTTTAATTCTCTCAGGAGGTAGGTATTATTAGTATTCTCATGTTATATATGACATTCCTGGAGACACAGAAAACTTATAAAATACATAAGCTTATTAGTCACACTGCTGATAAGTGCTAGAATTTGCATTAGAACCAAGAAGTACTGACTACTCTTCTCTAACCACTATAACACTGCCATTCTGAAAAGTAAAGAATATTTTAAAATTGATACACTATTCTCACATTATTAATGCCATAAAAATAGCTGTTCAAACTGGAAATAATCAAGAGAAAAACAGGTCTCCAAATGACAGTTGGATAATACAGAAATTCTATACTAATTGAAAATTTGGAAATTATTACCAATGTGCTTTTAACAATTAAAGTTTTATGATTGTATTATGCCTATAACTTTTCCTTTTTCTGGTCAACTGAACAACGGTCCTTAAAAAGGGGTGGAAGTGAATGGTAAGCATTAGCACAAAGGATTTCACAGTTGAAAATTTTAGTAGCTGCCACATATTTGTCCTTTAGGATGAAGCACCTGCCCACATTCTCCTGCTTCTGTATTTCAGTCATCCTTTACAGGGCACTCCTAACTGAAATAGGAGTAAAACTTTCTTTGTAAAATTTCTGTAAAATTTTCCTTGACTTTCCAGATATAGTGGGCAATTTTATGTATCAACTTGACTAGACTATGGTGGCCAACAGTACACCAGTAATCTCGATGTTTCTGAAAAACGTAATTTTTATATCTGATTAATGTTTAAATCAATCACTTGATGAGTTTCAGAGGAACACCTAAGGGAGGGATCTTGAAGAAAGGATTCTGCCTCCAAATTGCAATATAGAAATTCTGTCGAGTGTCCACTCTCAGACTTCTTAGCTAAATCTCCAACCTGCCAGCTTGTGCTATAGATTTTGGACTTGCCAGTTTCTATGGTATATAATTTGAACTACATATGTGCATATATGTGTATACATATACATATATATAATTTTTGCTGTTGTTTTAGTCACAATGTCTGACTCTTCTGTGACTCCATGGACTATAGCCTGCCAGGTTCCTCTGTCCATGGGATTTCCTAGGCAAGAATCTGGGAGTGGGTGGCCATTTTCTTTTCCAAGGGATCTTCCTGATCCAGAGATCAAACCCTAATCTCCTACATTGTAAACATATTCTTTACCACTCAGCCACTAGGGAAGCCCATATACATATATATATATATATATATATATATATATATGGTTCTGTTTCCGGTTGTGGAACATTGACTAATAAACCAGGAAACAATCTCTCCCTTTTTTTTCTCTATTGTCCTACTCCTTTGTTTGTATCAACTATTCCTCTATCAAGATGAATTTGTTTTATTTTCTTTTTTAAAATCTCTCATTTGATATTTTTACTTGAACAATTCACCCTTGGTCAGTGTAGGAGTTAGGGGTGCCAACACTTCTTACAGTTGAAAATTCACTTATAATCCTCTGTATTCATGGTACTGCATTCTCAGATTCAACCAGACAACAGACCATGTAATACTGTACTGGTTTAGTTGTTAAGTCATGTTCATTAGCACAAATTTAGAAAAGCTGCCACATATTTGTCCTTTAGGATGAAGCACCTGCCCACATTCTCCTGCTTCTGTATTTCAGTCATCCTTTACAGGGCACTCCTAACTGAAATAGGAGTAAAACTTTCTTTGTAAAATTTCTGTAAAATTTTCCTTGACTTTCCAGATATAGTGGGCAATTTTATGTATCAACTTGACTAGACTATGGTGGCCAACAGTACACCAGTAATCTCGATGTTTCTGAAAAACGTAATTTTTATATCTGATTAATGTTTAAATCAATCACTTGATGAGTTTCAGAGGAACACCTAAGGGAGGGATCTTGAAGAAAGGATTCTGCCTCCAAATTGCAATATAGAAATTCTGTCGAGTGTCCACTCTCAGACTTCTTAGCTAAATCTCCAACCTGCCAGCTTGTGCTATAGATTTTGGACTTGCCAGTTTCTATGGTATATAATTTGAACTACATATGTGCATATATGTGTATACATATACATATATATAATTTTTGCTGTTGTTTTAGTCACAATGTCTGACTCTTCTGTGACTCCATGGACTATAGCCTGCCAGGTTCCTCTGTCCATGGGATTTCCTAGGCAAGAATCTGGGAGTGGGTGGCCATTTTCTTTTCCAAGGGATCTTCCTGATCCAGAGATCAAACCCTAATCTCCTACATTGTAAACATATTCTTTACCACTCAGCCACTAGGGAAGCCCATATACATATATATATATATATATATATATATATATATATATATATGGTTCTGTTTCCGGTTGTGGAACATTGACTAATAAACCAGGAAACAATCTCTCCCTTTTTTTTCTCTATTGTCCTACTCCTTTGTTTGTATCAACTATTCCTCTATCAAGATGAATTTGTTTTATTTTCTTTTTTAAAATCTCTCATTTGATATTTTTACTTGAACAATTCACCCTTGGTCAGTGTAGGAGTTAGGGGTGCCAACACTTCTTACAGTTGAAAATTCACTTATAATCCTCTGTATTCATGGTACTGCATTCTCAGATTCAACCAGACAACAGACCATGTAATACTGTACTGGTTTAGTTGTTAAGTCATGTTCAACTCTTTGTGACCCCATGGACTGTAGCCCACCAGGCTCCTCTGTCCATGGGATTCCCCAGGGAAGAATACTGGAGTGGGTTGCCATTTCTTTCCCCAGGGGATCTTCCAGACCCAGGGATGGAACCTGTGACTCCTACATGGCAGGCAGATTCTTTACAACTGCACTACCTTGGAAGCCCAACATATTTATTGAATAAAATATGGATAAAGTAGACTTGTGCATTTTTAACCTCTGTTGTTCAAGGGTCAAGAAAAAACACTAAATTTTCTACAAATCACACTCCTATCCAGATTTTTATAGATGCCTCCCAAAAAAGATCACATATTTTTGCCCGCAAATGTGAAAATGACAGGGGCTTTAATTAACCATATGGTTCAGATCTAACTCAACTTGATTTAGAAAGGAATCTCAAACTACATACTCAACCAAACTCCCACATAGAGGAAAAACCTTGGACTCTCTGGCAAATGAATGAAACAAAGAAATATTAGGCTTCAATATATGTAGTTGTCTTAAATACGATGTTGTGAATACAAGTTATTAGAGACTTGCACACGTATACACAGAAAAAGAGAAAAACATGATTAAGAGGGAAAGATAGTGTTTTAAAGCATAAGCACAGATAATCAAATTAGAGTTAGTAGATAAAGACAATAATTAATATTTTAATTAATAATTAATTATTTATAATTAATAATTAATTATTAATAATTAATATTTTAAGGTACAGAACAAAGTAGGCTCAAGAGTAGAAAATGTATTTCAGAAGAAAGATGGAAACTAAGAATAAAGCAATGGAAATTCAAAGATTAAAAATTATTTCCTAAAAATTGTGTATATACTCAAAAATTGTAAGATTTAAAGCAGATTAGACACTGGAAAATAAAGATACATTAACTTAAAGATAACTAACTAGGTATTGTCAAATTAAAGCAAAGAGAAGAAATATTCAAAATAAAACAACAGGTGAACAAAACGTCAGTTGTCACTTGTTCAGTTGCTAAGTTGTGCCTGACTCTTTCTGAGCCCATGAATTACAAACATTCCAGGCTCACCTGTCATTAATCTGTGGGATATTTTCAAGGGGCTGAACTTACATACAGTTGAAGTTTCAAAAGAAAAGTTGAAGAGCATATATTTGAAGAAATAAGGGCCTAATTTCTTTCAATTTAATAATAATAAACACTAACTCACAGTTTTATGAAACTCATTCATTCTGGAATGGTATACATACAAAGAACACAAGCAAAACCACATCCTAATCAAATTGATAAAATATAAAATATTTTAAAAGTAGAAAAAGTTGCATTTAAGTACAACACAGTGAAACAAATAAGCAATGATGGCTGACTGAGAGACCAGAAAATAAAGAGTCTTTAAAGTGTATTGATACTATATAAGAGGTGACAACAGAAAAATGATTTTTTTCACTAAGAGAAATTTAAAGAATAATCTTAGGGGTTTCCTCTAAAAAAGATTATTGTTTTTTTAAGAGTAAACTTTTAGAATCTTCTCTGGAATTGTACACATGTTGACTCTTGGTAGAGTGCTATTACTTGACAGGATATGCTGTACTAAGTTGCTCAATCACGTCCAACTCTTTGCGACTCCATGGACTGTGGCCCACTAGGCACCCCGTTTATGGGACTCTCCAGGCAAGAATATTGGAGTGGGTTGCCATGCCCGCCTCCAGGGGATCTTCCCAACCCAGGAATTTAACCTGCATCTTTTGTGTCTCCTGCACTGGCAGGTGGGTTCTTTATCATGAGTGCCACCTGGAAATTCCACTTGACAGGATGAGCATGGCCAAAGGACAATTTAAGCTCCTCATCAACAGACCAAGAACTGTCTACTCCAGGAAAACTGCTTCTGAAGCCTATCACTGTGGAAATCTGCCTAGAGCAGCAAAACCAATAGAAATTATATCCACCATATATGCATAGTTCATACATCTCAATATCAAAAGAACGAAAAAAACAAACAGCCTGATTTAAAAAAAAGGGAAGAACTTAATAATATTTCAAAAAAGTGGGAGAAAATCATAGCAAATGAAACAACAGACAAAGAATTAATCTCCAAAATCTACAAGCAACTCAGACAACTTAGCACAGGGAAAACAAACAGCCCAATCAAAAAATGGGAAAAAGATCTAAAGAGACGCCTCTCCAAAGAGGACATACAGATGGCCCAAAAGCACATGAAACGATGCTCAACCTCGCTTATTATTAGAGAAACGCAAATTAAAACTACAATGAGCTACCACCTCACACCCGTTAGAATGGCCATCTTCAACAAATCTGCAGACAATAAATGCTGGAGAGGGTGCGGAGAAAAGGGAACCCTCTTGCATTGCTGGTGGGAATGTCAATTGATACAACCTCCATGGAAGACAGTATGGAGATTTCTTAAAAAACTAAAAATAGAAGCACCCTATGACCCAGCAATCCCACTCTTAGGCTTATATCCTGATGAAATTAAAACTGAAAGAAGCACCTGTACCCCAATGTTCATTGCAGCTCTGTATACAACAGCCAAAACATGGAAGCAACCTAGATGTCCATCGACAAACGAATGGATCCAGAAGCTCTGGTACATATATACAATGAAATACTACTCAGCTGTTTAAAGAAATGCAGAAGACTCAGTCCTAATGAAGTGGCTGGCTCTAGAACCTATCATAAAAAGTGAAGTAAGTCAAAAAGAGAAAGACAAATACAGCATACTAACACACATATATGGAATCTAGTAGGATGGTCTTGATATCACACGCAGGGAACTCATGGAAAAAAAGACAGAGCATAGACATAGGGCATTTAGGGACACCCGCCTCCAGGGTTTTTGGGGCCATGCCCGCCTCCAGGATCTTCCCAACCCAGGAATTTAACCTGCATTTGTGTCTCCTGCACTGGCAGGTGGGTTCTTTATCATGAGTGCCACCTGGAAATTCCACTTGACAGGATGAGCATGGCCAAAGGACAATTTAAGCTCCTCATCAACAGACCAAGAACTGTCTACTCCAGGAAAACTGCTTCTGAAGCCTATCACTGTGGAAATCTGCCTAGAGCAGCAAAACCAATAGAAATTATATCCACCATATATGCATAGTTCATACATCTCAATATCAAAAGAACGAAAAAAACAAACAGCCTGATTTAAAAAAAAGGGAAGAACTTAATAATATTTCAAAAAAGTGGGAGAAAATCATAGCAAATGAAACAACAGACAAAGAATTAATCTCCAAAATCTACAAGCAACTCAGACAACTTAGCACAGGGAAAACAAACAGCCCAATCAAAAAATGGGAAAAAGATCTAAAGAGACGCCTCTCCAAAGAGGACATACAGATGGCCCAAAAGCACATGAAACGATGCTCAACCTCGCTTATTATTAGAGAAACGCAAATTAAAACTACAATGAGCTACCACCTCACACCCGTTAGAATGGCCATCTTCAACAAATCTGCAGACAATAAATGCTGGAGAGGGTGCGGAGAAAAGGGAACCCTCTTGCATTGCTGGTGGGAATGTCAATTGATACAACCTCCATGGAAGACAGTATGGAGATTTCTTAAAAAACTAAAAATAGAAGCACCCTATGACCCAGCAATCCCACTCTTAGGCTTATATCCTGATGAAATTAAAACTGAAAGAAGCACCTGTACCCCAATGTTCATTGCAGCTCTGTATACAACAGCCAAAACATGGAAGCAACCTAGATGTCCATCGACAAACGAATGGATCCAGAAGCTCTGGTACATATATACAATGAAATACTACTCAGCTGTTTAAAGAAATGCAGAAGACTCAGTCCTAATGAAGTGGCTGGCTCTAGAACCTATCATAAAAAGTGAAGTAAGTCAAAAAGAGAAAGACAAATACAGCATACTAACACACATATATGGAATCTAGTAGGATGGTCTTGATATCACACGCAGGGAACTCATGGAAAAAAAGACAGAGCATAGACATAGGGACATTGTGGGGAAGAAATAGGGAGGGGAAGCATGCAGGAAGTAACAAGGAAACCTATAGTGTTATGTGTGGAAAAGATAGCTAGTGTCATAGTGCTAAGGGAATAGGAGTGCTTACAATGGCTTGGGGCGAAGGTCTGGAGGGGTGGGATGGGGGGATCTGGGCAGGTGGGGACCATGGATATGCATATGACTGATCTGGGAACATACATGTCTGTGAACAACAAAACTCTGTAAAACCTTTAAAATAAAGAATAAAAAAAAATAAAAAATATTTAATAGCTTAAAAAAATAATATTTCAAAAAGGAAGTGCAGATAGTCAACACAAGCATGAAAAGATGCTGAACGTCGCTTGTTATCAGAACAATGCAAATCAGAACCATAGTGAGGTATCATCTCATACCTGTCAGAATGGTTATCAATAAAATGAACACAAATGTCAATTGTTGGCAAGGATGTGGAGAAGAGGAGACCCTTGTACACTGTCAGTGGGAATGTAAATTTGTACAGCCACTGTAGAAACAATATGGAGGTTTCCCAAAAAACTGAAAATACAACTACCATTTGACCCAGCAATGTCACTCCTGAGGATGCAACTGGAAAAAACAAAAACATGAATTTGAAAAGATACATGAACCCATATGTTCATAGGAATACTTTTACAATCATGCTTCCCAATTGGTGCTAGGTAAAGAACACAGCTCCTAATGCAGGAGACGTAAGAGACCCAGGTTCGATCCATGGGTTGGGAAGATCCCTTGGAAGAGGAAATGGAAACCCATTCCAATATTCTTGCCTGGAGAATCCCCTGGACATTGGAGCCTGGTAAGCTATGATCCATAGGATCACAAAGAGTCAGACACACTGAAGTAACTCCACATACTTCAAGATATGGAAACTATCATGAATGAATAAGGAATTTCCATTGTGTGTGTGTATGCACATATACATACACACACACACACACATATACACACAATGGAATATTACTCAGTTATAAAGAAGAACAAAATTTTGATATTTGCAGCAACATGGATGGACTTTGAGAGTATTTTGCTAAGTGAAAGAAGTCAGAAAAAAGGTAAATACTGTTATGATATCACTTACATTAATACGTGAAATATAAAAACTAGAACATACTTGTGAATATAACAAAAAAGCAAAGTGACATTTATAGAGACAAAATTAGTGGTTACCAATGGAGAGGGGGGAATAGAAGGGTATAGGAGTGGGAGGTGCCCACATCTAATGTACATCCGGGTGTACAGCAGGCTCAGGTTATATCATACAACATAATAACTGTAAATGCAAAGTAACTTTCCAAAATTATAAAAAAATAAAATTAAGACATATCTAGGTCCTGAATGGTTGAAAAAAAATAATATTTCAAAAAGGAAGTGCAGATAGTCAACACAAGCATGAAAAGATGCTGAACGTCGCTTGTTATCAGAACAATGCAAATCAGAACCATAGTGAGGTATCATCTCATACCTGTCAGAATGGTTATCAATAAAATGAACACAAATGTCAATTGTTGGCAAGGATGTGGAGAAGAGGAGACCCTTGTACACTGTCAGTGGGAATGTAAATTTGTACAGCCACTGTAGAAACAATATGGAGGTTTCCCAAAAAACTGAAAATACAACTACCATTTGACCCAGCAATGTCACTCCTGAGGATGCAACTGGAAAAAACAAAAACATGAATTTGAAAAGATACATGAACCCATATGTTCATAGGAATACTTTTACAATCATGCTTCCCAATTGGTGCTAGGTAAAGAACACAGCTCCTAATGCAGGAGACGTAAGAGACCCAGGTTCGATCCATGGGTTGGGAAGATCCCTTGGAAGAGGAAATGGAAACCCATTCCAATATTCTTGCCTGGAGAATCCCCTGGACATTGGAGCCTGGTAAGCTATGATCCATAGGATCACAAAGAGTCAGACACACTGAAGTAACTCCACATACTTCAAGATATGGAAACTATCATGAATGAATAAGGAATTTCCATTGTGTGTGTGTATGCACATATACATACACACACACACACACATATACACACAATGGAATATTACTCAGTTATAAAGAAGAACAAAATTTTGATATTTGCAGCAACATGGATGGACTTTGAGAGTATTTTGCTAAGTGAAAGAAGTCAGAAAAAAGGTAAATACTGTTATGATATCACTTACATTAATACGTGAAATATAAAAACTAGAACATACTTGTGAATATAACAAAAAAGCAAAGTGACATTTATAGAGACAAAATTAGTGGTTACCAATGGAGAGGGGGGAATAGAAGGGTATAGGAGTGGGAGGTGCCCACATCTAATGTACATCCGGGTGTACAGCAGGCTCAGGTTATATCATACAACATAATAACTGTAAATGCAAAGTAACTTTCCAAAATTATAAAAAAATAAAATTAAGACATATCTAGGTCCTGAATGGTTGAAAAAAAAAATCTCTGAATTGAAAATGGCATAGGTCTTAGAAATAGGAATGTGGCAAAACATGGTCAGGAGAAGTGAGGGTTCTAATTTGCATGTACAAGTATTATACAAAAGTGTGAAGATGAGATGAAATTTTTGTTGACCAAGAGTGAGAAATTCTAAATAAAAGCTTCAAATTCATCTCTCAGAAAATCAGTTCAGTTCATTCTATTTTCTTAGTAAAGAGGAGATATTTAAAAATTTAAATTTTAATTAATTTTTTTCAATTTTAAAAATGTTTAATTTTGATTAATTTTTAATTCAATTATTGTCTCAGAAAATAAAGACATTTAAATTTTTTAAGCAGGAACATAAGTAATAAAGGTGATATCTTAAGTAAAATATGCTAGGGATGGTATTCACCATGGAAATGAAAGGAGAAATAGAAATTCTAGGAAATCATTGCTATTAATAGTGAAGACATTTGTATCTGAGATTTGAATCAGAATACTGATTATAGAATCATTAACATCAGTTTGTTATGAAACTGTTACAAAAAGGTAAAAATATATGAATACCATCATAGGACTATAGCTAGTGGAATTAAACATATATATGTCAGCCACAACGGGAAAGTTTGTTAGAAAAAAACTTTACATGTGAATATATTGCCTAAGAAAACAACAACAACACACACAGTGCTCACCTGGCCTAGCTAAGGTGCAGGCACTTATGGTAAGAGTCTAATTTAGCTGCCATCACACAGAAAAATAGCACATCAGCATCACCGCTGAAATCATAAGGCATTTGTTTTCGAAAAAACCATAAGAAGTAACAATGTCTTCCCTGATAACTGTCTGTTATAGGATAAACTATCTTTTCAGTCAATCAGCTTGACCATGGACAAAGTAATAAGATAATCTACAACTTTGGACTTTGTGCAGAGGACCTCCCTCATGTTTCTGTTATTCTTTATTATTACTAATGGAAATAGAACCAACAATCACATTAGAATGGTTTTCTCAGCATTACATTCTACAAGAACACTATCTCAGCATTATTTTTTTCTCATAAAACCATACTGTTTCTATACATACACATACACACAGGCATATATTTGTCATTTAAAATCACAGTTCTATGTAGAAGTCACACACCAGTTGGTAGAAGAGGGTAAAAAGGTGGGAAAATACTGTTTGTTTTATGACAATAACTTTCATATGCTGTAAGGCTTAAGTCACATAATGAATACTGCCAAAGATAAGGGGGAAAACCATGTAGAAAAGATCTATGTTTTCTTACTTTTTCAATGTCATTCCTGCCATGCAATTTCATAATGAAAATATGATAGCTTACATTAAGATTTCCATTTCCTTTTTACCAGCAAAGATTTTCTGAAAATAAACTTAGGGGATCTCACTGTGGCAGTTGCTTTGCTAACTGCTTTGTCTTAAAGATAACCAAATCCTGGCCCTCATATTTCAAAGTCCAGGTAGGTGGAGCAAGCAAAATAATTAGAGGAATCTAGAAGAAAACTTAGAAGTAAGATAAAAACATTTGACTCGACCTAGAGCAGTCAAGCAATGTTTCCTAGAAAAGCTGACTTTTGAGTTGAGTCATAAAAGATTGAGGCATCACAATGCATAGAAAACAAGATCATATATATATGTAAAAGGCAAAGAAAGCTTCCTTTATGGTTGCTTACACATAAAACACAGAAATTTAGTCTAAAATAAGTGAAAAATATTTCATATGAGTGTAGTTTTAAGAAACCACTTTAAAGAATATACTGTTTTTTGTTACCTAAAAATATTTTGGATCTGCCTGATGCCCAGAATTAATAGACACATTGGTAGAGGGTTTACACATAAAGGCAGGAAAACAGATTTTAGAAATGATAGAAAGAGGAGGAAATGGTAATACAACAGTTTATCATTGCAAATAGGGTGCAGATATACTTGAAAAAAATCATTTCTTAGAATATATTCTATGATCGAAACTTCAGAAGTGTCAACCACAATTTTCATTTACCAATTACATTGCCAATGATTCAACAAGGGCATTTGCCATCTGCCTCTGTAGAGACTGACCCCAGTGCTGTGACAGCTGCTAACCTTCAACACCCCCTGAGGCAGTTCAGGGTGGAGTGAGGCACCCTGTGCTCCAGGGATTTTGGTGGGGCAGGTCTTTACATAGGTGGATGCTTTTATAAACAGATTTTATTATCTCAATCCTTGCATCTCCTCATATTTAGAAAAGCACTAAATCCCTTCGTTGTGACATCAGATCCTTATGCCTAACCAAAACTCTTTTTATTGGTATTAAGCTCCCCCTTCCTCAAAATGTTATATATTGATTTTGCTCCTGCTGCAGCCCAGACAGCTCTGAGACTGCTCCAAAGAGGCAGCAGGAGGAAAATCAATATATAACGTTTTGAGGATGGGGGAGCTTTTCTTTGATTCACATTCTTCTTCGTAGAACTTATATGCAATAAATCATGTCACATCAGTATCATTTTATTCTGTTAAAAACTTGGAAACTAAAGAACGCAGAGGAAAATATAGATCTCCTTTGCTCAGGAGAACTTTCAGATTCTCAAAACACTGAATTCTCCCTATATCTACCCCTATGTTTTAAATTTAAGCATTAAGAATTATTTAAAATTAAGAGTTTGTCAAAAGATGGCAGATAATAGTAATATTTGTTCTGAATGAAAATTCAATTTTAAATGGAATTAAATATCTAATTTTAATACTTTATTTTACTTTCTTGCAATTACAGTACAAATTGATAAATGGAAAAATATAATTTATATTGTCTACATGATTTATGTCAACTACAAATTGGCATTTACCAATCACATTGCCAATGACTGGATAACAAGGACATTTGCCCTCTGCCTCTGCAGAGACCAGACCCTGTGCTGTTGAGAGCTGCTGACCTTCAATACGCCCTGGTGGAGATCAGGGTGGGGTAGAGGCACTCTGTGCTCCAGGGAATCTGGTGGGGCAGGTCTTTAGGGTGGATGCTTTCAGGAACAGATTTTATTATCTCAATCTTTGCATCTCCTCGTATTTAGAAAAGCACTAATTCTCCTCATGGTGGCATCAGATCCTCATGACTAACTGAAGACCCTTTGTAAAATGACTGTTTAATGATACTGAAGTCCCCATTCTCAAAATCTTATATATTTAATTTCCTCCTGCAGCCTCTGTGGAGCAGTCACTCAGAGCTATCCTGGGCTGCCTCCTGGGCTGCAGTCCTAATTATGCCCTATATAAAATTTAACTCACAATTCACAAGTTGTCCGTCTTTTTTAGTCGACATTTAAACAGTCAAAGTGTTCTTTTTCATACTAAGTAGACTTAACCAACTCTTCTTTCATTTCAGTTAGGCTTTAGAAAGAACAAATACTCTACTGATAGAATACCCTAATTTTAAAAAGTCTTAAGTCCTTGAGGTATGCCTCTGCAAAAATCCTATTAACATGTATTATACAAAATCTTTATTTTCTGATATGTGAACAACCAAAACTATGATCCATCAAGGACTGACTCACAATGCTAACCAAGACATCCATCCTTTTTACTTTGCAAAAGACTATCAAAAATTATGTGTTTCCATAGCCTACTCTAATAGGGAAGAACAAATCTAACACCATACTGGATCTGTATTTTTTACTTTTTTATCTTGACTCCCTATATCTACCCCTATGTTTTAAATTTAAGCATTAAGAATTATTTAAAATTAAGAGTTTGTCAAAAGATCGCAGATAATAGTAATCTTTGTTCTGAATGAAAATTCAATTTTAAATGGAATTAAATATCTAATTTTAATACTTTATTTTACTTTCTTGCAATTACAGTACAAATTGATAAATGGAAAAATATAATTTATATTGTCTACATGATTTATGTCAACTACAAATTGGCATTTACCAATCACATTGCCAATGACTGGATAACAAGGACATTTGCCCTCTGCCTCTGCAGAGACCAGACCCTGTGCTGTTGAGAGCTGCTGACCTTCAATACGCCCTGGTGGAGATCAGGGTGGGGTAGAGGCACTCTGTGCTCCAGGGAATCTGGTGGGGCAGGTCTTTAGGGTGGATGCTTTCAGGAACAGATTTTATTATCTCAATCTTTGCATCTCCTCGTATTTAGAAAAGCACTAATTCTCCTCATGGTGGCATCAGATCCTCATGACTAACTGAAGACCCTTTGTAAAATGACTGTTTAATGATACTGAAGTCCCCATTCTCAAAATCTTATATATTTAATTTCCTCCTGCAGCCTCTGTGGAGCAGTCACTCAGAGCTATCCTGGGCTGCCTCCTGGGCTGCAGTCCTAATTATGCCCTATATAAAATTTAACTCACAATTCACAAGTTGTCCGTCTTTTTTAGTCGACATTTAAACAGTCAAAGTGTTCTTTTTCATACTAAGTAGACTTAACCAACTCTTCTTTCATTTCAGTTAGGCTTTAGAAAGAACAAATACTCTACTGATAGAATACCCTAATTTTAAAAAGTCTTAAGTCCTTGAGGTATGCCTCTGCAAAAATCCTATTAACATGTATTATACAAAATCTTTATTTTCTGATATGTGAACAACCAAAACTATGATCCATCAAGGACTGACTCACAATGCTAACCAAGACATCCATCCTTTTTACTTTGCAAAAGACTATCAAAAATTATGTGTTTCCATAGCCTACTCTAATAGGGAAGAACAAATCTAACACCATACTGGATCTGTATTTTTTACTTTAATCTTTGTATTATATTGCTTCAGCTAAAAGCTACTCACTAAAGAAATGTGGTCTATAGCTTGAAGTATACATAATGGCCCATCTCTAGGAATTCTGCCTCCCATGCCTGAATGTTAGGATAAAATACTTCCGTTTAGCTTCCAGGGAATATCCTCAGCAGGCCCACCTGTGAATGGCCTCACGAAAAAATAAATCAGCATATCTGCTCAGGAGTCTGGCTGGGACCAGAAAATATTCCCAGCAAATCATTGCCTTTTTACTTTTTAACTTTACCTCCTCATCTCTTCCTCTTTGTTCTATAGAAAGTAGTATCTAAACCCAGACAAAATGGTTAACTGTTTTCTTGGCCTGCTGGATTTTCTGGGTAAAGTTGCCATTCCTTGCCCTAACAACTCATCTCTAGAGTTATTGACCTGTCATGTGGCAAGCAGTACAAACTTGAATGCAGTAACACAATTCCTCATAGCCAATTCCCAACTATGACAGTGTCACAAATCAAACAAACATCATGGTACATTTTCTTTAATCCTCATATTTCTAAAGCTTTATACCAACAGAAGTACTTTTTGTAGTCTGTAAATCTAAAATAATTGAACATGTCTAAAATAATTTATGAAAATTTATGAAAAGCAAATAATGACATTTATTCTAGCTGATTTTACTAAGAAACATCTTTCTTCATATGCCAATACACTGTTTATGCCATCATTTTCTAATTGCACCCTTTTTCTCATATTTTTCTCTTTTACATATATAATAAATTTTAAGTGTATATATATTTTTAAAATTTTATATGCTGTGTGTGCTAAGTCACTACATCATGTCCTTCTCTTTGTGACCCCAGGTACTATATAGCCCACCAGGCTTCTCTGTTCCTGGGATTTTTCAGGCAAGAATACTGGAGTAGGTTGCCATTTCCTTTTCCAGGGGATCTTCCTGACCCAGGGATCAAAGCCACATCTCTTCTGTCTCCTGCACTGGCAGGCAGATTCTTTACCACTAAGCCACCTATAAAACTTCTTATAAATTATGAAGATTTATAAATAATTTATACATAATAACATGCAATTTTATTCCTACTAAGGCATTGCTACAAATGACAGGAAGACTGTTATAAAAACACTTTATTCTTTATATCACTTAAATGTTTTATTTTCACAACTGGTACTTACATTTTATACATACACAAACTTATATATATATGCCTAAAACTCAACATTCAAAAAATTAAGATTATAGCATCCAGTCCCACCACTTCATATCAAATAAATAGGGAAAAATCAGTGGCAGATTTTATTTTCCTGGTCTCCAAAATCACTGTGGATGGTGACTGCACCCATGAAGTTAAAAGACACTTGCTCCTTGGAAGAAAAGCTATGACAAACCTAGACAGCATATTAAAAAGCAGAGACATCACTTCTCTGACAAAAGTTCATATAGTCAAGGCTATGGCTTTCCCGATAGTTATGTATGGATACCAGAATTGGACCATAAAGAAGGCTAAGCGCCTAAGAATTGATGCCTTTGAACTGTGGTGCTGGAGAAGACTCCTGAGAGTCCCTTGGACTACAAGGAAATCAAACCAGTAAATCCTAAAGGAAATCAACCCAGTCAATTCTAAAGGAAATCAACCCTGAATATTCATTGGTAAGACTGATGCTGAAGCTAAAGCTCCAATACTTTGGCCACCTAATGTGACGAGACAACTCATTGGAAAATATCCTAATTCTAGAAAAAATACAAGGCAAGAGGAGAAGGGGAGAAAGGGACAGCCTCACTGAGTCAATGGACATAAGTTTGAGCAGGCTCTGGGAGATGGTGAAGGACAGAGAAGCCTGGTGTGCTGCAATCCATGGGTTTACAAAGAGTTGGACACAACTGTGTGACTGGTCTGCACTGTGTATACTAACTTCCACATACATCCCAATATTTTTGTAAAAGATTGCCATTTGAGTCTAGTCTCTCTGTATTTTGCTTAATCTTCAAGCCTATAGGAGTTGGGGGATGCTCATGTTACTATTGTAGAAAATAAATTGAATTATATGGCAAAGAAATAGAGTCTGTTGCTATTGAGACAAAGATAAGGATTATGTGTGTATGCATACATTCAGGGTTTATAAATAATTTATACATAATAACGCAATTTTACCTACTAAGGCATTGCTACAAATGACAGGAAGACTGTTATAAAACACTTTATTATTTTTATCACTTAAATGTTTTATTTTCACAACTGGTACTTACATTTTATACATACACAAACTTATATATATATGCCTAAAACTCAACATTCAAAAAATTAAGATTATAGCATCCAGTCCCACCACTTCATATCAAATAAATAGGGAAAAATCAGTGGCAGATTTTATTTTCCTGGTCTCCAAAATCACTGTGGATGGTGACTGCACCCATGAAGTTAAAAGACACTTGCTCCTTGGAAGAAAAGCTATGACAAACCTAGACAGCATATTAAAAAGCAGAGACATCACTTCTCTGACAAAAGTTCATATAGTCAAGGCTATGGCTTTCCCGATAGTTATGTATGGATACCAGAATTGGACCATAAAGAAGGCTAAGCGCCTAAGAATTGATGCCTTTGAACTGTGGTGCTGGAGAAGACTCCTGAGAGTCCCTTGGACTACAAGGAAATCAAACCAGTAAATCCTAAAGGAAATCAACCCAGTCAATTCTAAAGGAAATCAACCCTGAATATTCATTGGTAAGACTGATGCTGAAGCTAAAGCTCCAATACTTTGGCCACCTAATGTGACGAGACAACTCATTGGAAAATATCCTAATTCTAGAAAAAATACAAGGCAAGAGGAGAAGGGGAGAAAGGGACAGCCTCACTGAGTCAATGGACATAAGTTTGAGCAGGCTCTGGGAGATGGTGAAGGACAGAGAAGCCTGGTGTGCTGCAATCCATGGGTTTACAAAGAGTTGGACACAACTGTGTGACTGGTCTGCACTGTGTATACTAACTTCCACATACATCCCAATATTTTTGTAAAAGATTGCCATTTGAGTCTAGTCTCTCTGTATTTTGCTTAATCTTCAAGCCTATAGGAGTTGGGGGATGCTCATGTTACTATTGTAGAAAATAAATTGAATTATATGGCAAAGAAATAGAGTCTGTTGCTATTGAGACAAAGATAAGGATTATGTGTGTATGCATACATTCAGTTGTGTCTGACTCTGCCCCATGGAATGGGTTCATGGAATAACCTGCCAGGCTCCTCTGTCCATGGAATTTTTCAGGCCAAAATACTGCAGTGGGTTGCTATTTTCTACTCCAGGGAATCCTCTTGATCCAGAAATTAAACCTGTGTCTCTTGCATCTCCTACATCAACAGAAAGATTCTTTACCACTGTGCCACCTGAGAAGCCCCATAAGAGATGTGAGGATTATTGCAATTTGTTGCTAACATGAAAATCGCTTTAATCTTTACTGTATGAAATGAACTATCCTAAGCATGAATAGATAAATTATCAATAAGTTTAATTATTTTTCCATAAGCAGGTGAAAGGGACCATAGTGTGCGAAGCTAGCTCACAAAAACTTTCAGTTCACATGTATTGAGTATCTATTTTGTGACAAGTGCTATATATAAATATATATATATATATATGAATATATATATTCAGATATACCTGAATTCTTGTTTTTTTCTTTAATTTAAAGGTTTTACAGAGTTTTGTTGTTCACAGACATGTATGTTCCCAGATCAGTCATATGCATATCCATGGTCCCCACCCAACCCCAGTTTGCCCCATCCCTTCCCTCCAGACCATCGCCCCAAGCCATTGTAAGCACTCCTATTCCCTTAGCACTATGACACTAGCTATCTTTTCCACACATAACACTATAGGTTTCCATGTTACTCCCTACATGCTTCCCCATCCCTATTTCTTCCCCACAATGTCCCTATGTCTATGCTCTGTCTGATTTTCCATGAGTTCCCTGCGTGTGTTATCAAGACCGTCCTACTAGATTCCATATATGTGTGTTACTATACTGTATTTGTCTTTCTCTTTTTGACTTACTTCATTCTTATGATAGGTTCTAAAGCCAGCCACATCATTAGGACTGAGTCTTCTGCATTTCTTTAAACAGCTGAGTAGTATTTCATTGTATATATGTACCAGGGCTTCTGTATCCATTCATTCGTCAATGGACATCTAGGTTGCTTTCATGTTCTGGCTATTGTATAGGAGTTGGGGATGCTCATGTTACTATTGTAGAAAATAAATTGAATTATATGGCAAAGAAATAGAGTCTGTTGCTATTGAGACAAAGATAAGGATTATGTGTGTATGCATACATTCAGTTGTGTCTGACTCTGCCCCATGGAATGGGTTCATGGAATAACCTGCCAGGCTCCTCTGTCCATGGAATTTTTCAGGCCAAAATACTGCAGTGGGTTGCTATTTTCTACTCCAGGGAATCCTCTTGATCCAGAAATTAAACCTGTGTCTCTTGCATCTCCTACATCAACAGAAAGATTCTTTACCACTGTGCCACCTGAGAAGCCCCATAAGAGATGTGAGGATTATTGCAATTTGTTGCTAACATGAAAATCGCTTTAATCTTTACTGTATGAAATGAACTATCCTAAGCATGAATAGATAAATTATCAATAAGTTTAATTATTTTTCCATAAGCAGGTGAAAGGGACCATAGTGTGCGAAGCTAGCTCACAAAAACTTTCAGTTCACATGTATTGAGTATCTATTTTGTGACAAGTGCTATATATAAATATATATATATATATATGAATATATATATTCAGATATACCTGAATTCTTGTTTTTTTCTTTAATTTAAAGGTTTTACAGAGTTTTGTTGTTCACAGACATGTATGTTCCCAGATCAGTCATATGCATATCCATGGTCCCCACCCAACCCCAGTTTGCCCCATCCCTTCCCTCCAGACCATCGCCCCAAGCCATTGTAAGCACTCCTATTCCCTTAGCACTATGACACTAGCTATCTTTTCCACACATAACACTATAGGTTTCCATGTTACTCCCTACATGCTTCCCCATCCCTATTTCTTCCCCACAATGTCCCTATGTCTATGCTCTGTCTGATTTTCCATGAGTTCCCTGCGTGTGTTATCAAGACCGTCCTACTAGATTCCATATATGTGTGTTACTATACTGTATTTGTCTTTCTCTTTTTGACTTACTTCATTCTTATGATAGGTTCTAAAGCCAGCCACATCATTAGGACTGAGTCTTCTGCATTTCTTTAAACAGCTGAGTAGTATTTCATTGTATATATGTACCAGGGCTTCTGTATCCATTCATTCGTCAATGGACATCTAGGTTGCTTTCATGTTCTGGCTATTGTATACAGAGCTGCAATGAACATTGGGGTACAGGTGCTTCTTTCAGTTTTGATTTCATCAGGATATAAACCTAATAGTGGGATTGCTGGGTCATAGGGTGCTTCTATTTTTAGTTTTTTAAGAAATCTCCATACTGTCTTCCATGGAGGCTGTATCAATTGACATTCCCACCAGCAATGCAAGAGGGTTCCCTTTTCTCCGCACCCTCTCCAGCATTTATTGTCTGCAGATTTGTTGAAGATGGCCATTCTGACGGGTGTGAGGTGGTAGCTCATTGTAGTTTTAATTTGCATTTCCCTAATAATAAGCGAGGTTGAGCATTGTTTCATGTGTTTTTGGACCACATGTATGTCCTCTTTGGAGAGGCGTCTCTTTAGATCTTTTTCCCATTTTTTGATTGGGCTGTTTGTTTTCCCTGTGCTGAGTTGTCTGAGTTGCTTGTAGATCTTGGAGATTAATTCTTTGTCTGTTGTTTCATTTACTATGATTTTCTCCCACTCTGTGGGGTGTCTGTTGAGCCTTTTTGTAATTTCTTTTGCTGTACAAAAGCTTTTAAGTTTCATGAGGTCCCACATGTTCATTTTTCTTTTCAGTTCTGCTATTCTAGTAGGTGGGTCAGAGAAGATCTTGCTTTGATTTATGCCCTTGAGGGTTTTGCCTATATTCTCCTCTAAGAGTTTGATGGTTTCTGGTCTTACATTTAGGTCTTTAATCCACTTTGAGTTGATCTTAGTGTATGGTGTCAGGGAATGTTCCAACTTCATGTTTTTGCATGTAGTGGTCCAGTTTTCACAGCACCACTTCTTGAAGAAGCTGTCTTTGTCCCATTTTAGAGTTTCGCCTCCTTTGTCAAAAATAAGGTACCCATAAGTGCATGGCTTTTTCTATACTGTATTTGTCTTTCTCTTTTTGACTTACTTCATTCTTATGATAGGTTCTAAAGCCAGCCACATCATTAGGACTGAGTCTTCTGCATTTCTTTAAACAGCTGAGTAGTATTTCATTGTATATATGTACCAGGGCTTCTGTATCCATTCATTCGTCAATGGACATCTAGGTTGCTTTCATGTTCTGGCTATTGTATACAGAGCTGCAATGAACATTGGGGTACAGGTGCTTCTTTCAGTTTTGATTTCATCAGGATATAAACCTAATAGTGGGATTGCTGGGTCATAGGGTGCTTCTATTTTTAGTTTTTTAAGAAATCTCCATACTGTCTTCCATGGAGGCTGTATCAATTGACATTCCCACCAGCAATGCAAGAGGGTTCCCTTTTCTCCGCACCCTCTCCAGCATTTATTGTCTGCAGATTTGTTGAAGATGGCCATTCTGACGGGTGTGAGGTGGTAGCTCATTGTAGTTTTAATTTGCATTTCCCTAATAATAAGCGAGGTTGAGCATTGTTTCATGTGTTTTTGGACCACATGTATGTCCTCTTTGGAGAGGCGTCTCTTTAGATCTTTTTCCCATTTTTTGATTGGGCTGTTTGTTTTCCCTGTGCTGAGTTGTCTGAGTTGCTTGTAGATCTTGGAGATTAATTCTTTGTCTGTTGTTTCATTTACTATGATTTTCTCCCACTCTGTGGGGTGTCTGTTGAGCCTTTTTGTAATTTCTTTTGCTGTACAAAAGCTTTTAAGTTTCATGAGGTCCCACATGTTCATTTTTCTTTTCAGTTCTGCTATTCTAGTAGGTGGGTCAGAGAAGATCTTGCTTTGATTTATGCCCTTGAGGGTTTTGCCTATATTCTCCTCTAAGAGTTTGATGGTTTCTGGTCTTACATTTAGGTCTTTAATCCACTTTGAGTTGATCTTAGTGTATGGTGTCAGGGAATGTTCCAACTTCATGTTTTTGCATGTAGTGGTCCAGTTTTCACAGCACCACTTCTTGAAGAAGCTGTCTTTGTCCCATTTTAGAGTTTCGCCTCCTTTGTCAAAAATAAGGTACCCATAAGTGCATGGCTTTATCTCTGGGTTCTCTGTCTTGTTCCATTGGTCTATAGTTCTGTTTTTGTGCCAGTACCATACTGTCTTGATGACTGTTGCTTTGTAGTAGAGTCTGAAGTTAGGGAGGCTGATTCCTCCAGCTCTGTTTTTCTTTCTCAGGATTGCTTTGGCTATTCGAGGTCTTTTGTGTTTCCATATGAACTGTGTGATCCTTTGGTCTAGTTCTGTGAAAAATTTAAATGGTAGTTGAATAGGTATTGTATTGAATCTGTAGATGATACTTGGTAGTATGGTCATTTTCACAATGTTGATTCTTCCGACCCAGGAACACACAGTATCTCTCCATCTGTTTAAGTCTACTTTAATGTCTTTCATGCGTGTCTTACAATTTCCTGTGTACAATTCTTTTGTTTCTTTGGGTAGGTTTATTCCTAGACATTTGATTCTTTTGGTTGCAATGGTGAAGGGGACTGCCTCTTTGATTTCATTTTCTGATTTTTCATTATTTGTGTATAGGAATGCCAGTGATTTCTGTGTGTTGATTTTGTATCCTGCGACTTAGCTGAATTCCTTGATAAGCTCTAGTAGCTTTGTAACCGTGTCTTTGGGATTTTCTATGTAGAATATCATGTCGTCTGCAAAAAGAGATCACTTGACTTCTTCCTTTCCAATCTGGATTCCTTTGATTTCTTTCTCTACTCTTATTGCCGTTGCTAGAACTTCCAGGACTATGTTGAACAGTAGTGCTGAAAGTGGACACCCCTGTCTTTTAGTTTCTTTACAAAAGCTTTTAAGTTTCATGAGGTCCCACATGTTCATTTTTCTTTTCAGTTCTGCTATTCTAGTAGGTGGGTCAGAGAAGATCTTGCTTTGATTTATGCCCTTGAGGGTTTTGCCTATATTCTCCTCTAAGAGTTTGATGGTTTCTGGTCTTACATTTAGGTCTTTAATCCACTTTGAGTTGATCTTAGTGTATGGTGTCAGGGAATGTTCCAACTTCATGTTTTTGCATGTAGTGGTCCAGTTTTCACAGCACCACTTCTTGAAGAAGCTGTCTTTGTCCCATTTTAGAGTTTCGCCTCCTTTGTCAAAAATAAGGTACCCATAAGTGCATGGCTTTATCTCTGGGTTCTCTGTCTTGTTCCATTGGTCTATAGTTCTGTTTTTGTGCCAGTACCATACTGTCTTGATGACTGTTGCTTTGTAGTAGAGTCTGAAGTTAGGGAGGCTGATTCCTCCAGCTCTGTTTTTCTTTCTCAGGATTGCTTTGGCTATTCGAGGTCTTTTGTGTTTCCATATGAACTGTGTGATCCTTTGGTCTAGTTCTGTGAAAAATTTAAATGGTAGTTGAATAGGTATTGTATTGAATCTGTAGATGATACTTGGTAGTATGGTCATTTTCACAATGTTGATTCTTCCGACCCAGGAACACACAGTATCTCTCCATCTGTTTAAGTCTACTTTAATGTCTTTCATGCGTGTCTTACAATTTCCTGTGTACAATTCTTTTGTTTCTTTGGGTAGGTTTATTCCTAGACATTTGATTCTTTTGGTTGCAATGGTGAAGGGGACTGCCTCTTTGATTTCATTTTCTGATTTTTCATTATTTGTGTATAGGAATGCCAGTGATTTCTGTGTGTTGATTTTGTATCCTGCGACTTAGCTGAATTCCTTGATAAGCTCTAGTAGCTTTGTAACCGTGTCTTTGGGATTTTCTATGTAGAATATCATGTCGTCTGCAAAAAGAGATCACTTGACTTCTTCCTTTCCAATCTGGATTCCTTTGATTTCTTTCTCTACTCTTATTGCCGTTGCTAGAACTTCCAGGACTATGTTGAACAGTAGTGCTGAAAGTGGACACCCCTGTCTTGTTCCTGATCTTAGAGGGAATGTTTTCAGTTTTTCACCATTGAGGATCATGTTCACTGTGGGCTTCTCACATATGGCTTTTATTATGTTGAGACAGGTTCCTTCTATGCCCATTTTCTGAAGAGTTTTTATCATAAATGGATGTTGTACTTTGTCGAAGGCTTTTTCTGCATCTATTGAGATGATCATGTGATTTTTGTCTCTCAGTTTGTTGATATGGTGTATCACATTGATTGATTTGCGGATATTGAAGAATCCTTGCATGCCTGGGATGAACCCGACTTGATCATGATGTATGAGTTTTTGATGTGTCGTTGAATTCTGTTTGCTAGGGTTTTGTTGAGGATCTTGGCACCTAAGTTCATCAGAGAAATGGGCCTATAATTTTCCTTTTTGCGTTGTCTTTGCCTGGTTTGGGTATCAAGGTGATGGTGGCCTCGCAGAATGTGTTTGGAAGTTTTCCTTCCCGTGCAATTTTTTGGAAGAGTTTTAGAAGGACAGGCATTAGCTCTTCTTTAAATGTTTGGTAGAATTTGGCTGTGAAGCCATCTGGCCCTGGGCTTTTATTTTTGGGTAGATTTTTAATCACAGATTCGATTTCTGAGCTTGTGATTGGGTTGTTCAAAGTTTCTGTTTCTTCCTGGCTCAGTCTTGGGAGATTGATCTTCCCCAAGAAACTGTCCATTTCTTCCAGGTTTTCCAGTTTGTTGCCATAGAGTTGCTCATAATTGTCTCTTAGAATCCTTTGGATTTCTGCATTATCTGTTGTAATCTCTCCCTTTTCGTTTTTGATTTTGTTGATCTGGTTCTTCTCTCTCTTTCTCTTGATGTGTCTGGCCGGAGGCTTGTCAATTTTGTTTGCCTTTTCAAAGAATCAGCTTTTTGTTTTATTTATCTGTGCTATAGTTTCTTTCATTTCTTTCTGATTTATTTCTGCTCTAGTCTTTATACTTTCTCTTCTTCTGCTGGCTTTGGAATGTTTTTCTTCTTCTTTCTCCAGTTTTTTTAAGCATAGGTTTAGGTCATCTGCTTCATATTTTCCTAGTTTCTTGAGGTGGGATTCTATTGCTATAAATTTCCCTCTTAGAACTGATTTTCCGGTATCCTGTAGATTTTGCACGGTCGTGTGTTCATTGTCATTTTCTTTTAGAAATTTTTAAATTTCTCCTTTGATTTCCTCAGTAATCAGTTGGTTTTTTAGGTATGTGTTATTTAATCTCCATATGTTTGTGTTTTTAGTGGTTTTTTTCCTGTAGATGATCTCTAGTCTCATTGCATTGTGGTCCAAGGAGATGGTTGATATTATCTCAGTTTTCTTGAATTGACTGAGGTTAGATTTGTGGCCCAAGATGTGGTCTATCCTGGAGAATGTTCCATGAGCACTTGAGAAGAAGGTGTATTCTTCTGCTTTTGGATGGAACGTCCTAAAGATATCAGTGAGGTCCATCTTTTCTAGTGTGGCATTTAAGGCTTGTGTTTCTTTATTAATTTTGGATGATCTATCCATTGGTGTCAGAGGAATGTTAAAGTCTCCAACTATTACTGTGTTATTATTGATTTCTTCTTTTATGTCTGAAAGTATCTGTCTTATGTATTAAGGTGCCCCTGTGTTGGGTGCGTAGATATTCATGACTGTTATGTCTTCCTCTTGGATAGATCGCTTAATCATGATGCAGTGACCTGCCTTGTCTCTTAGAATCTTCTTTACTTTAAAGTCTATTTTGTCTGATATAAGGATTGCTACTCCAGCTTTCTTTTGATTTCCATTTGCACGGAATATCGTTTTCCAGCCTCTCACTTTCAGTCTATGGGTGTCTCTAGGTCTGAAGTGGGTCTCTTGTAAACAGCATATATGTGGGTCTTGCTTCTGGATCCATTCAGCCAGCCTGTGTCATTTGGTTGGAGCATTTAATCCATTTACATTCAAAGTAATTATTGATACAAATGTTCCTATTGTCATCTTCTTAGAAGTTTGGGGTTTGATTTGTAGGACTTCTTCTTCTCTTGTATTTATTGGCTATATCAGGCCCTTTAACACTTGTTTTAGGGCTGGTTTTGTGGTACAGAATTCTTTTAGTTTTTGTCTGTCTGAGAAGCTTTTGACTTCTCCATCAATTCTGAATGAGATTCTTGCTAGGTAGAGAATTCTTGGTTGGAGGTTATTCTCTTTTAGCCGTTTCAATGTGTCCTGCCATTCTCTTCTGGCCTGCAGGGTTTCTATTGAGAGATCTGCAGTTAGACATATGGGGTTTCCTTTATATGTTATTTGTTGTTTGCTCCTAGCTGCTTTTAGTAATCTGTCTTTATATTTAGTCTGCATTAGTTTGATTAGAATGTGCCTTGGTGTGTTTCTTCTGGGGTTTCTCCTGTATGGAACTCTTTGTGCTTCTTGGACGTGGTTAACTATTTCCTTTCCCATGCTGGGGAACTTTTCCACTATAACCTCTTCAAGAATTTTTTCGTAACCTTTCTTCCCCTCTTCTTCCTCTGGAACTCTTATAATTCTAATGTTGGTGCGTTTGATATTGTCCCATAGGTCTCTGAGGCTATCCTCAGTTCTTTTAATTCTTTTGGCTTTGTTCTGTTCCTCACCAGTTATTTCCACCAGTCTATCTTCCAGCTCACTTATCTGTTCTTCAGCCTCCGATACTCTACTGTTGAGACCTTCTATAGTATTTTTTAGTTCAGCAATTGAGTTGGTGGTCTCTATTTGCTAATTTTTCATTTCCTGCATGTCTTTTCTCAATGCACTAATTTCCTCTAATATTCTGTTTTTGGTGTTTTGCTTCCTCATTATTATAGCTTTTCTGAATTCTCTTTCCGATAATTTGTCTATCTCCTCCTCTGCCATTTGAAGCTTTGTTTCTCTAGCTTGGTCCTTCATTTGTGCAGTGTTTCTCTGAGGTTTCATTATTAGGTTAGTTTTTGTTTCTTTGTGTGTGTCTGTGTGTATGGAGTTCTTTTCCCCACCAGGCTCTTGGTTGAATTCTCCCTTCCTTTGGGTTTCTGTCCTTCTAGAAGGGTTCAGTGGTTTGTGTCTTGGGTGGTGTTAGGTCTTGTTTGCAGGTGAATAATCTCTAGTATTCTCTTGTATTTATTGGCTATATCAGGCCCTTTAACACTTGTTTTAGGGCTGGTTTTGTGGTACAGAATTCTTTTAGTTTTTGTCTGTCTGAGAAGCTTTTGACTTCTCCATCAATTCTGAATGAGATTCTTGCTAGGTAGAGAATTCTTGGTTGGAGGTTATTCTCGTTTATCTATTTCAATGTGTCCTGCCATTCTCTTCTGGCCTGCAGGGTTTCTATTGAGAGATCTGCAGTTAGACATATGGGGTTTCCTTTATATGTTATTTGTTGTTTGCTCCTAGCTGCTTTTAGTAATCTGTCTTTATATTTAGTCTGCATTAGTTTGATTAGAATGTGCCTTGGTGTGTTTCTTCTGGGGTTTCTCCTGTATGGAACTCTTTGTGCTTCTTGGACGTGGTTAACTATTTCCTTTCCCATGCTGGGGAACTTTTCCACTATAACCTCTTCAAGAATTTTTTCGTAACCTTTCTTCCCCTCTTCTTCCTCTGGAACTCTTATAATTCTAATGTTGGTGCGTTTGATATTGTCCCATAGGTCTCTGAGGCTATCCTCAGTTCTTTTAATTCTTTTGGCTTTGTTCTGTTCCTCACCAGTTATTTCCACCAGTCTATCTTCCAGCTCACTTATCTGTTCTTCAGCCTCCGATACTCTACTGTTGAGACCTTCTATAGTATTTTTTAGTTCAGCAATTGAGTTGGTGGTCTCTATTTGCTAATTTTTCATTTCCTGCATGTCTTTTCTCAATGCACTAATTTCCTCTAATATTCTGTTTTTGGTGTTTTGCTTCCTCATTATTATAGCTTTTCTGAATTCTCTTTCCGATAATTTGTCTATCTCCTCCTCTGCCATTTGAAGCTTTGTTTCTCTAGCTTGGTCCTTCATTTGTGCAGTGTTTCTCTGAGGTTTCATTATTAGGTTAGTTTTTGTTTCTTTGTGTGTGTCTGTGTGTATGGAGTTCTTTTCCCCACCAGGCTCTTGGTTGAATTCTCCCTTCCTTTGGGTTTCTGTCCTTCTAGAAGGGTTCAGTGGTTTGTGTCTTGGGTGGTGTTAGGTCTTGTTTGCAGGTGAATAATCTCTAGTATTGTATGTTCTTTGATAGTGTGGGGTCTTGCAATCAGGGCTTCTACTCCAAGGATCCTTGGTTTGATGATTGGTCAGGGGGTGTAGGCTCTATGTCTGGTTTGCTATGGTGTTCCGTGATATTAGTTCAAATATTAGCATCTGAGGAGCAAGACGTGCATCCCTGGTGTGTGACAGTCATAAAAGCATGCAGATGTTTTCTAACATAGTCATAATATATACATATATATACAGCAATAACCACATCTAACCAGTCTTACAGAGATAAAGCATAGGAAATTTTTCTGGCAAATGATGCAATCAAAGATGGTACTTACCCGTTAAGCTCTGAATTAATTAAAATAGTGCCTGGCAAAATAGATCCTAGGCAAGGTCCTGGCTTGGACTATTTCATTGAAAGCAATTTTTAACTAAGACATGTGATGGGGGTGAGGAGGTGGAGAGTGTATGGGTAATGAGAAGGGAATAGTTTCATCTTGGAAGGATTGTATAGGGTTATGTAGCCAAGATTAGTGTGTTGTATTGTTCAGTGCAGCTGGAAGAGAATAGTGGAGACAGGAAGGTAGGAAATATTTATCTAGGGTGTAGTGGTAGATAGGAGAAAGTTTTAGATTTAGAACATAAAGGGAGGAAGGAGGAAAGAAAATTAGAAGTTTCCAAGAATTAATATTTTTTAAAAAATTAATGATTAAAAATCAAAAAAAATAGAAATTAAAAATTAAAAAGGGAAGAGAAAATAAGAGTCAAAAGAAAAAGAGAAAAAAAAAAAAAAAAACAACCCAAACCTCACCGATCAAACGAATAAACAGAACCGTCCGCAACAGATAAGCAAAAAAGCTAAATACTGTCCCTGTTTTTTATCCTCTCATCTGTCTGGTGGAAGCCAATCTGCTCTCAATGGTATTATCTTGATGATGTAGGCTTTCCCTTATGGCATGGGTCTGCAAGCTCATGTGCTGGCCGTGATGGTGGGCTGATCCCAGTCCGTCGGGCGGAGGGTGCGGCACGCATCGTCCCGAGTTGAGCGGGGGGCAGGCTGATCCCAGTCCGTCGGGCGGAGAGCCTCGGCACACGCGCAATCCCGTGTTCGGCAGGGGCGCCCTAGCTCTGCCGCGCACCCGCCGGTAGCCTCTGATACCTGCCCTTCTCCCGGCTTCCTCCACTGCGGGTGTAGCTATGGGGGTGCACGGGCTCCTCTGCCACTGGCGCGCGCGCACTGCCAGTTACGCGTCCTAGTCCCAAAGGCAGGTACAAGCTTCCCCGGCTGGCTCGAGCCCGGTCCTTGGTCAGCAATCTGTGGGCGACTTCCCCTTCAGCCAGTCCCCACTAGGAGGTTTGAACTCACCCGGTGCCAGGCGGAAAGTCGCGATTTCGCCCGCGGCCGAGCAGCGCGATCCTCACACCCCGGCAGCGCCCCGGTGCCAGTCGGAAATGGTACTTACCCGTTAAGCTCTGAATTAATTAAAATAGTGCCTGGCAAAATAGATCCTAGGCAAGGTCCTGGCTTGGACTATTTCATTGAAAGCAATTTTTAACTAAGACATGTGATGGGGGTGAGGAGGTGGAGAGTGTATGGGTAATGAGAAGGGAATAGTTTCATCTTGGAAGGATTGTATAGGGTTATGTAGCCAAGATTAGTGTGTTGTATTGTTCAGTGCAGCTGGAAGAGAATAGTGGAGACAGGAAGGTAGGAAATATTTATCTAGGGTGTAGTGGTAGATAGGAGAAAGTTTTAGATTTAGAACATAAAGGGAGGAAGGAGGAAAGAAAATTAGAAGTTTCCAAGAATTAATATTTTTTAAAAAATTAATGATTAAAAATCAAAAAAAATAGAAATTAAAAATTAAAAAGGGAAGAGAAAATAAGAGTCAAAAGAAAAAGAGAAAAAAAAAAAAAAAAAAAAAAAAAAACAACCCAAACCTCACCGATCAAACGAATAAACAGAACCGTCCGCAACAGATAAGCAAAAAAGCTAAATACTGTCCCTGTTTTTTATCCTCTCATCTGTCTGGTGGAAGCCAATCTGCTCTCAATGGTATTATCTTGATGATGTAGGCTTTCCCTTATGGCATGGGTCTGCAAGCTCATGTGCTGGCCGTGATGGTGGGCTGATCCCAGTCCGTCGGGCGGAGGGTGCGGCACGCATCGTCCCGAGTTGAGCGGGGGGCAGGCTGATCCCAGTCCGTCGGGCGGAGAGCCTCGGCACACGCGCAATCCCGTGTTCGGCAGGGGCGCCCTAGCTCTGCCGCGCACCCGCCGGTAGCCTCTGATACCTGCCCTTCTCCCGGCTTCCTCCACTGCGGGTGTAGCTATGGGGGTGCACGGGCTCCTCTGCCACTGGCGCGCGCGCACTGCCAGTTACGCGTCCTAGTCCCAAAGGCAGGTACAAGCTTCCCCGGCTGGCTCGAGCCCGGTCCTTGGTCAGCAATCTGTGGGCGACTTCCCCTTCAGCCAGTCCCCCACTAGGAGGGTTTGAACTCACCCGGTGCCAGGCGGAAAGTCGCGATTTTCGCCCGGCGGCCGAGCAGCGCGATCCTCACACTGGGCGCTCCCTCCAGTCTCCCTGTCGGTTTCTAGGCAGCGCTCCCCGCGTTTTGTCCGGCCTCATGTCGCTAGGCAGCAAGCGCGTTCTGCTCGGCCCTGTTCCAGTAACCTATCTTCGCATTGTCTTAAATTCTGAGGGCAAACCAGGCAGATTCTTGGAGTTTTCACGCTGAACGCTGCCCTCTCTCCCCTGAGGCTCCTCTTAGGCCCCCTTTTAGGGCACTTGCTAGTGTGCTCTCTGTCGGTGACGTCCAGCATGGGGGTTAGGATAGTGGATTCTTAGAACAATAGCTCGGGGAGAGATCTGGCTGTTCACTCTTCTACTCTCGCGGACTTAAGGAATTCTTCTGTCATCTAGCGGCTGGTTTGTTGGTGGTGGTTCATTTCTTGATTAGTTCTGGTGATTCTGTTGGGGAGCTGGTGAAATCTTCCCCTCATTCCTCCGCCATCTTGGCTCCCCCCCGCCCCCAATTCTTATATTTATATTTTCCATGTAATCTGTCAGGTTCCACTATAATAAAACAATAACTTAGTGAAAAACATAATTACCCTGTAAATCAGCTTTTGTATAGCTATTTTAACATATCTATGTATCAAATTTCTGTACTGTCCACCTACTCGCCTAGACACACTTGATTTACAGAGATAATGACTGCTGAATATTTAACAAAAGGATTTGTGACGGAGTAATGAAATTAACAGAATAAAAATGCATAAAAATTTCCAAACCACAGTAAGTCAATGGTTCATCTACCTGGGTATGTGATTTCTTAATGTTATTGGGAAAAAAAGAGAGACCAGATGGTTTTGATACAGTCATAAATCACATTTTAAAATCACTTAATTTTCAATATGGCAAAGCAAATTTTTTTTTTCCCACATAATAATATGCTTGAGTCAAAAATAGTTATTATCTAAATACTGAAAATAAAAACAAAATGTTTAAAGTATCAACTTTTTCTATAATGCAACTTTGAAAGATAAACTATAAACTTGTAGCCACTTGTATTTATTAATGTAATTAATAAATTACATTATTAATTATTGTTAATTAATAGTGTTTTATTATTATTATTAAATTATTAATGTAATTTTTCAATGTATTTTGAAAATGTGAGAAACTAGTTAGTTTGAAGACTCTCAAGCTTTATGGACTCGGTACTAAACAGAAACTTCTTGAATTTTATTATTTTTCCTCTTGTAAAATATACTGTATTTATATATGCTTCAAATTTTACAGGTCTCTAATCTTCAAAAACTAAAAGCTGATGTATATAAAGGCACTTTATATTGTATCGTGAAATTTAAACATAATTATTAATTATATAAAATAGTGACTTTTTACTTGCTTATTCATTTTATACTTTATAAATGCTCCCTCTCTCCTGAGCTGGTTTGTTGGTCGGTGAGTTTTTCAGAACAATAGCTCGGGAGAGATCTGGCTGTTCACTCTTCTACTCGCGACTTAAGGAATTCTTCTGTCATCTAGCGGCTGGTTTGTTGGTGGTGGTTCATTTCTTGATTAGTTCTGGTGATTCTGTTGGGGAGCTGGTGAAATCTTCCCCTCATTCCTCCGCCATCTTGGCTCCCCCCCGCCCCCAATTCTTATATTTATATTTTCCATGTAATCTGTCAGGTTCCACTATAATAAAACAATAACTTAGTGAAAAACATAATTACCCTGTAAATCAGCTTTTGTATAGCTATTTTAACATATCTATGTATCAAATTTCTGTACTGTCCACCTACTCGCCTAGACACACTTGATTTACAGAGATAATGACTGCTGAATATTTAACAAAAGGATTTGTGACGGAGTAATGAAATTAACAGAATAAAAATGCATAAAAATTTCCAAACCACAGTAAGTCAATGGTTCATCTACCTGGGTATGTGATTTCTTAATGTTATTGGGAAAAAAAGAGAGACCAGATGGTTTTGATACAGTCATAAATCACATTTTAAAATCACTTAATTTTCAATATGGCAAAGCAAATTTTTTTTTTCCCACATAATAATATGCTTGAGTCAAAAATAGTTATTATCTAAATACTGAAAATAAAAACAAAATGTTTAAAGTATCAACTTTTTCTATAATGCAACTTTGAAAGATAAACTATAAACTTGTAGCCACTTGTATTTATTAATGTAATTAATAAATTACATTATTAATTATTGTTAATTAATAGTGTTTTATTATTATTATTAAATTATTAATGTAATTTTTCAATGTATTTTGAAAATGTGAGAAACTAGTTAGTTTGAAGACTCTCAAGCTTTATGGACTCGGTACTAAACAGAAACTTCTTGAATTTTATTATTTTTCCTCTTGTAAAATATACTGTATTTATATATGCTTCAAATTTTACAGGTCTCTAATCTTCAAAAACTAAAAGCTGATGTATATAAAGGCACTTTATATTGTATCGTGAAATTTAAACATAATTATTAATTATATAAAATAGTGACTTTTTACTTGCTTATTCATTTTTATATTCTCTATAATATAATTATGAAAATTGTGTTTTTAAAACCTAATCTAGGGCTTCCCTGGTGGTCCAGTGGGTAAGGACACTGCCTTGCAGTTCCAAGGCGCACCAGTTTGATCCCTGGCCTGGGAAGATCCCATGTGCCGCAGAGCCACTGGACCGATGTGTCCAATTACCGAGCCGGAGCTCTGGAGTGCATGCACCCAGAGCCGGTGCTCTGTGACAACAGAGGCCACTGCGATGGGAGGCCCACACGGGCCAAAGAACAAAGATGAATGAAAACAGATAAATGAAAGACCAATAGAAGTGGCCTGCCTGCCCCCCTCACTCCCCAACCCATCCCCCTCCCCCCAAAAAAACCTAGTCTACTTTTGATCATAATCATTTTCAAAAGCAATAGACATTTGACCTAATGGCAAACATTCTTCAGAAATATTATAGGTTCTGTTCCCTACCAACTTCAATAAAGTGAGTATCACAAAAAGGAAATCACAGAAATTTTTTGTTTCCCTGTACATGTAAGTTATTTTATACTGTGAAAGTCCCTCAGTTGTGTCCCAGTCTTTGCAACCCCATGGACTATAACCTGCCATGCTCCTCTGTCCATGGAATTCTCCAGGCAAGAATTCTGGAGTGAGTAGCCTTTCCCTCCTCCAGGGGATCTCCCAACCCAGAGATCAAACCCAGGTCTCAGCATTAATGGTGGATTCTTCATTGCCTGAGCAACCAGGGAAGTCCAATGATACTGGAGTGGATAGCCTACCCCTTCTCCAGGGGATCTTCTCCACTCAGGAATCCAACCAAGGTGTCCTGCATTGTAGTTGAAATCTTTAGAACTAAGCTACCAGGGAAGCCCTTTTTTATCCAGTACCATACTCTATTAAGTATGCAAAAGCATTACATCTATGAAAGCAATGTACATATCTTAATTTAAAAATATTTATTGTTATATATCTTCTTGCCTTCAGCAAGTCATAATCTTTTTGCTGGTGGATGGTTTGAAATATTGTGATAATTAACAAAATGTCACACAGAGACACCAAGTGAGCAAAGACTTTTGGGAAAATGGCAACAATTAGGCTTGCTTGAGGCAGGGCTATCAAAAACGTTCAATTTGTTTTTAAAAAAAAGTATCTGTAAAGTATAATCAAGCAAAATGGAATCAAACAAGGAATGCCTGTACAGTATGCTATTCAGAAGTTTTGTTCAAGGCATACTATTGGTGAATATTGGGATGATCAAAAAATTCATTCAAGTTTTTCTGTAACATCTTACTGAAAATCCAAATGAACATTTTGGCTAACCCAATATATTAGATAAATACACAGTTTCTTTTAAAAAAAATATATAAGGTAAATGGCAGCATTACCGAGCCGGAGCTCTGGAGTGCATGCACCCAGAGCCGGTGCTCTGTGACAACAGAGGCCACTGCGATGGGAGGCCCACACGGGCCAAAGAACAAAGATGAATGAAAACAGATAAATGAAAGACCAATAGAAGTGGCCTGCCTGCCCCCCTCACTCCCCAACCCATCCCCCTCCCCCCAAAAAAACCTAGTCTACTTTTGATCATAATCATTTTCAAAAGCAATAGACATTTGACCTAATGGCAAACATTCTTCAGAAATATTATAGGTTCTGTTCCCTACCAACTTCAATAAAGTGAGTATCACAAAAAGGAAATCACAGAAATTTTTTGTTTCCCTGTACATGTAAGTTATTTTATACTGTGAAAGTCCCTCAGTTGTGTCCCAGTCTTTGCAACCCCATGGACTATAACCTGCCATGCTCCTCTGTCCATGGAATTCTCCAGGCAAGAATTCTGGAGTGAGTAGCCTTTCCCTCCTCCAGGGGATCTCCCAACCCAGAGATCAAACCCAGGTCTCAGCATTAATGGTGGATTCTTCATTGCCTGAGCAACCAGGGAAGTCCAATGATACTGGAGTGGATAGCCTACCCCTTCTCCAGGGGATCTTCTCCACTCAGGAATCCAACCAAGGTGTCCTGCATTGTAGTTGAAATCTTTAGAACTAAGCTACCAGGGAAGCCCTTTTTTATCCAGTACCATACTCTATTAAGTATGCAAAAGCATTACATCTATGAAAGCAATGTACATATCTTAATTTAAAAATATTTATTGTTATATATCTTCTTGCCTTCAGCAAGTCATAATCTTTTTGCTGGTGGATGGTTTGAAATATTGTGATAATTAACAAAATGTCACACAGAGACACCAAGTGAGCAAAGACTTTTGGGAAAATGGCAACAATTAGGCTTGCTTGAGGCAGGGCTATCAAAAACGTTCAATTTGTTTTTAAAAAAAAGTATCTGTAAAGTATAATCAAGCAAAATGGAATCAAACAAGGAATGCCTGTACAGTATGCTATTCAGAAGTTTTGTTCAAGGCATACTATTGGTGAATATTGGGATGATCAAAAAATTCATTCAAGTTTTTCTGTAACATCTTACTGAAAATCCAAATGAACATTTTGGCTAACCCAATATATTAGATAAATACACAGTTTCTAATATGTTATGTAAGAAAATATATATAAGGTAAATGAAACTTCAGTATCAGTGAAAAGAAGACTAGTGTAAGGATCCTAGTTTTAATATCATCCACTGGAAAGCAAAGCCTGAGAGCAGTATGAACATAAGACTCAGTACTTTGAGCTCTTGTAATTAATTTCAATACTCTTTATTTTCTGTAGGAAATCCCAGATTCTAACAATTAGGAAGATGGAAAGGAACAAATATTGGCTCCATGAACGTATTATCTCACTTGTAATTCAGGTATCAAGGAGATGACAGAACTTTATTCCCCAATGTCACACTGGCTAGACACTTCCTTCTAGCAAAAAGAATGGCCCACATGTAGCCATGGCTGTCATAACTATTTTCCAAACTCAAGCTTTACGTAGGGGCATATGACTGACAAAACACAAACCACACATGTGGAATCCTAGTTACAAAGTATCTGGCATTTACCTTCCCAGGATTTGTGATACAAGATGCACCCCAAACATGGATGGGGACAGGTGAAACCCCATCTAACCTCTGGGCCACAGTTCCCGTTTCTGATTATTCAGTACGACTCACAGACTTCTTTCTATAGTTAATATGTACAACACAATAATTATATGTTCCACCTTAAAAATACCGCAACCATACTCTATAATAAACACTATCTTAAACACTCTTTCTAAAAAGGAGGGATTCCCATTTCCCAGTCGGTATACTTATCTCTGAATGATAGGTATGTCCCTTTATTTCAGTGATGGGCTTCCCTTGTAGCTCAGCTTGTAAAGAATCTACCTGTTAAGCTGGAGACCTGGGCTTGGGTTAGGAAGATCCCCTAGAGAAGGGTAAGGCTAACCATTGCAGTATTCTAGTCTGCAGAATTCCATGGCTCTTCCATGGGTGGCAAAGAATTGGACACAACTGAGTAACTTTCATTTTTCACCTCAGTCAAAGTCCCCTCTTAACAACCCATACCCTGAGGGCCCAACCGAAAATTTATTTATTTATTTATTTTTACGTTGAGTCATTTATTGTAAGATAATTTACAAATATCTTGCTGTCTTTAGTAATCTGAACAATGGACCAAAAAATTCTTCTGACAAGACAGCAGTAAGCTAAAAAGAAAATCAGCTGGCTGAATTCTTCTTTACCTCTTGTCTGAAAATTTGTACAACACATAATATGCTCTTAATAGATTCTATATAACATCACTCTCTTTTTTTTGCTTTTCTCACATACATAAATACACACACACTTAAAACTCAGAGGAAAGAGAGGGAGACAGAGAGATATGTACAGACAGAAGCGATTATCCCACTTCTATACAGTTTGTTTCTTCATTCATATGTTACAAGGTTATAGTTACTTATAATGTCCTTTCTCCATTAAAATTACTTGTTCTTCCTCTCCTCAGATGTAAGCTAGATATAGTACTTTACTGGTGATATAAACAAAACTTTCCTTCATTAAAAATATGTCTCAGTGGATCTTCCTGCATTATTTTTTGAAGTCTTTTACTACTTTTTATTCCCTTTCCAGGTGGCACAGTGGTAAGGAACCCACCTACCAATGCAGGACATGAAAGACACTTGAGTTCAATCCCTGGGTCAAGAAGAGCTCATGGAGAAGGAAGTGGTAACCCACTCCGGCATTTTTCCTGGAAAATTCCATGAACAGAGGAGCCTGGTAGGCTACAGTCCATAGGGTCACAGAGTCTGATATGACTGAGGACCCACACACATGAGCACACACTATCTTAAACACTCTTTCTAAAAGGAGGATTCCCATTTCCCAGTCGGTATACTTATCTCTGAATGATAGGTATGTCCCTTTATTTCAGTGATGGGCTTCCCTTGTAGCTCAGCTTGTAAAGAATCTACCTGTTAAGCTGGAGACCTGGGCTTGGGTTAGGAAGATCCCCTAGAGAAGGGTAAGGCTAACCATTGCAGTATTCTAGTCTGCAGAATTCCATGGCTCTTCCATGGGTGGCAAAGAATTGGACACAACTGAGTAACTTTCATTTTTCACCTCAGTCAAAGTCCCCTCTTAACAACCCATACCCTGAGGGCCCAACCGAAAATTTATTTATTTATTTATTTTTACGTTGAGTCATTTATTGTAAGATAATTTACAAATATCTTGCTGTCTTTAGTAATCTGAACAATGGACCAAAAAATTCTTCTGACAAGACAGCAGTAAGCTAAAAAGAAAATCAGCTGGCTGAATTCTTCTTTACCTCTTGTCTGAAAATTTGTACAACACATAATATGCTCTTAATAGATTCTATATAACATCACTCTCTTTTTTTTGCTTTTCTCACATACATAAATACACACACACTTAAAACTCAGAGGAAAGAGAGGGAGACAGAGAGATATGTACAGACAGAAGCGATTATCCCACTTCTATACAGTTTGTTTCTTCATTCATATGTTACAAGGTTATAGTTACTTATAATGTCCTTTCTCCATTAAAATTACTTGTTCTTCCTCTCCTCAGATGTAAGCTAGATATAGTACTTTACTGGTGATATAAACAAAACTTTCCTTCATTAAAAATATGTCTCAGTGGATCTTCCTGCATTATTTTTTGAAGTCTTTTACTACTTTTTATTCCCTTTCCAGGTGGCACAGTGGTAAGGAACCCACCTACCAATGCAGGACATGAAAGACACTTGAGTTCAATCCCTGGGTCAAGAAGAGCTCATGGAGAAGGAAGTGGTAACCCACTCCGGCATTTTTCCTGGAAAATTCCATGAACAGAGGAGCCTGGTAGGCTACAGTCCATAGGGTCACAGAGTCTGATATGACTGAGGACCCACACACATGAGCACACACATACAAAGAAGCATTTAATACTGGATGTGACAGTTGTAAGATGCTACCAGTCCTTGGTTCCAGACATGCTTCCTTTGTCCATCATGTAGTAGCAGTTTTCTTTCCTTTATAATCAGGACTGACTGCCAATCAAACACAGTGACAACCCCCTTAATTTTTTCACAACCGAAGGCCACTAGATTTAATGGTGAAGGCTGTCACTTCTATTCTACTGCTTGTTCTCAGATTCCTGATTATGCAGGAAATAAGCCTGAAACTGTTACTGTGACTCCAAGAGACTATACCACTTTACCCAAAAAACTCATCTACTTCTAGGTAATAAAGTTTAGGGTAAGATTGGGTCACACCTTTCTGGAATAGGCCCACTACCAAATCTCTTTTGATTAAAAGTGAGTCATGAAGATGGTGGAGGAGAAAGACGGGGAGATCACCTTCCTCCCCACGAATACATCAAAAGAACATCTGCATGTGGAACACCTCCTACAGAACACCTCTGAAGACTGACAGAAGAGCCTAGACTTCCAAAATGGCAAGCTAATCTCCACAGAATGAGAACTCAACACAACACTGTAAAGCAATGTTCCCTCAATTAAAAATTAATCTTAAGGGGCTTCTCTGGTGGTCCAGTGGGTAAGGACACTGCCTTGCAGTGCAAGGGGCGCCAGTTTGATCCTTGGCCTGGGAAGATCCCATGTGCCACAGAGTGGCTGGACCAATGTGTCCAATTACCAAGCTGGAGCTCTGGAGCGCATGTACCCAGAGCCAGTGCTCTGTGACAACAGAGGCCACTGTGATGGGAGGCCCACACGGGCCAAAGAACAAAGATGAATGAAAATAGATAAATGAAAGACCAATAGAAGTGGCCTGCCCGTCCCCTTGCCTCCCCAATCCACCCCTCCCCGCCTCCAGAAAAAATTTAATCTTAAAAAGTGAGTCATACTCATGTCCAGTGACTATTAATAAAGCATACAATAAATGCAGGGGTGGTAGGCAATGGTAGCAGAACCATAGCAAGATGAGAAAGCAAGCTTATTTAAAGAATAAGCCCCTAATCCAATACAAAAAATAGCTGCTTTCTCCATGGTGGAAAAGGCCCAGTATAACTGACAGGCCACAAGGTAGCTGGCTGTTCTTCACTCCCTATAATGTGAAATTAGGGGCTCATTTTTCTCTAGTAGATTTTTCTTAGAAATCAATCAATCAGATTAATCTCTAAGGTAAAAAGCTACATTGTATAACTTATACACAACCTCCATCTCTACCATCATGGCCTTTTGGATCATGGGCCCATTCAAAGAACCAATGGAGAAAGAAGCTAAGTGATCATCCATATGATCATTTTTTTATCTTTTTATTGAACACCATTGCTACAGTGTGAGCTCTTTTATGAGAGTTCATGTGAAAAACAAACTACACTTGGCCAAAGATTCATCCTTGTAAGTCCTCTCACTAGTTATCCAATCATTCTTTCTAATTCCTTGACCACCTGGTCAGCCGTCAGGTTATTGATGTAGAATTATGTCTCTTGTCTTATCTCCTTCCAGAACAATCACAACTTTGAGTTATGCCACTCAATACTTACCTCCCTGTCCTTGGGGGGACAATTCTGAGAGGCATAATAACATCTTTTCAAAGGCAAGCTGCTGCTAACATATCAGGAAGAAAAGTAACCACAAATAGGTCAACTTGCCAGCATGAACATCCTGCAAGGACACAGATGTGGGGATTAGACAATCATCATCTTAGCAGAAAACTTGTTTATACAGATGCTCATGCTTCTAGGACTGATGCTGAGTTCCATATAGTTTGTAATATCCTCAAGGAGTGACTTTTGCCATAGCATACAAGAGACTGCCAGTGTCTACCTTCTGAGATCATTACTTCATTGGGACCCAACAAACTTAGTTAATAAGTGTTGATTTTCTAGATCCCAAACCTTGAAGAAACATAGCTTATCATTAATTCTGGTACCAAAAGTTGTCCAGTAGATCTCAGTTGCAGATGACAAAAAATGTCTCAAATTATTTTAAACCCAATGAGCAACTTACAAAGCTGTTGAAAGAACAAAAGAGCATATCCTAATCTCTGCCTCATCCTGGAAATGGCTCCTAGAACAACATGACTGAATTATGCTGACAAGAAAAAGGATTTTTTTTTTTAATTAAAATCAGAAATCTGGGAATCATCAAAATACAATCACAGGATTAAGCTGAGTGCAGCTGTGCTAGAAAGATGAGAAAGCTATTGATATTAGTAGAACCATCAGCGCTAGTTTCCTGAAAGATCTCAATGAACAAAATGAATTGTCCAAACTAGGGGATGCTGCCCCACCTAACTTGGTATCAATATTAAGTGTGTCAGTATATCCTACTGACTGAGTTGAAGTTTTAACTGGAATCTTTGCTGTAAACCTGGCATTAAAAATGAAATGACATCCATATGATCATTTTTATCTTTTTATTGAACACCATTGCTACAGTGTGAGCTCTTTTATGAGAGTTCATGTGAAAAACAAACTACACTTGGCCAAAGATTCATCCTTGTAAGTCCTCTCACTAGTTATCCAATCATTCTTTCTAATTCCTTGACCACCTGGTCAGCCGTCAGGTTATTGATGTAGAATTATGTCTCTTGTCTTATCTCCTTCCAGAACAATCACAACTTTGAGTTATGCCACTCAATACTTACCTCCCTGTCCTTGGGGGGACAATTCTGAGAGGCATAATAACATCTTTTCAAAGGCAAGCTGCTGCTAACATATCAGGAAGAAAAGTAACCACAAATAGGTCAACTTGCCAGCATGAACATCCTGCAAGGACACAGATGTGGGGATTAGACAATCATCATCTTAGCAGAAAACTTGTTTATACAGATGCTCATGCTTCTAGGACTGATGCTGAGTTCCATATAGTTTGTAATATCCTCAAGGAGTGACTTTTGCCATAGCATACAAGAGACTGCCAGTGTCTACCTTCTGAGATCATTACTTCATTGGGACCCAACAAACTTAGTTAATAAGTGTTGATTTTCTAGATCCCAAACCTTGAAGAAACATAGCTTATCATTAATTCTGGTACCAAAAGTTGTCCAGTAGATCTCAGTTGCAGATGACAAAAAATGTCTCAAATTATTTTAAACCCAATGAGCAACTTACAAAGCTGTTGAAAGAACAAAAGAGCATATCCTAATCTCTGCCTCATCCTGGAAATGGCTCCTAGAACAACATGACTGAATTATGCTGACAAGAAAAAGGATTTTTTTTTTTAATTAAAATCAGAAATCTGGGAATCATCAAAATACAATCACAGGATTAAGCTGAGGGCAGCTGTGCTAAAAAGATGAGAAAGCTACTGATATTAGTAGAACCATCAGCGCTAGTTTCCTGAAAGATCTCAATGAACAAAATGAATTGTCCAAACTAGGGGATGCTGCCCCACCTAACTTGGTATCAATATTAAGTGTGTCAGTATATCCTACTGACTGAGTTGAAGTTTTAACTGGAATCTTTGCTGTAAACCTGGAAAATAGTCTTTATTGTTAGTCTCTACACTAAATATATTAAAATATTGTAAAGTATCTTGATTAAGGCCGTCTTCTGTACCTACAACTGTCAGTGGAAATCTAGAACTCAGCTGAAGATAAGATCCCGTCATTTAAACAGATGACAGATGCTAAGAATAGGATGATGGTGAGGAATCATGAGTCACAAATGTACATTCAAGTCATAGCACTTCTGTACCTAAGAAGATCCCTTCCCCTATTGTTTTATTTGTATATATAATATTAATCACTTAGGCAATTTTTTTAAGTTTCTAACTTATTTTAAACATATTTTAGCATCTGGGCAACATCTGCTAAAAAGAAAAATTTTAGAAGTTAGAGACTTTCTATTCTTTACAACAGATTTGTTTTAGCCTGTGAAGTAAGATTAGAGTGTATGTGTGTGTGTTAGTACGAAAATGCTGAATTTATTAAAATTCAGTAAGAGCAGCATAAACGTTAGAATAAAAATTTATAAAAAGCTGAAAGGAAGAAAAATAGGAAAGAGAAAGTATCATTATGCCTCAGAAAATGAAGAAGTTGCCTGGAGCTAAGGGGAAAAATTGCATCTAGACACAAGGGACAAACTTTATGAAATAATTAACTTGAAATATAAAGATGTTGTGCCAAAATACATATTTAGGAACACAGTAAGGAAAACACTGCAGGAAATGATGTGAAAGGCTTTGGGTGATGGTACCAAAAGTTGTCCTAGAATTGCAGAAAAATAAACCTAATAGGGCTTTGCCTCATCCTGGAAATGGCTCCTAGAACAACATGACTGAATTATGCTGACAAGAAAAGGTTTTTTTAATTAAAATCAGAAATCTGGGAATCATCAAAATACAATCACAGGATTAAGCTGAGGGCAGCTGTGCTAAAAAGATGAGAAAGCTACTGATATTAGTAGAACCATCAGCGCTAGTTTCCTGAAAGATCTCAATGAACAAAATGAATTGTCCAAACTAGGGGATGCTGCCCCACCTAACTTGGTATCAATATTAAGTGTGTCAGTATATCCTACTGACTGAGTTGAAGTTTTAACTGGAATCTTTGCTGTAAACCTGGAAAATAGTCTTTATTGTTAGTCTCTACACTAAATATATTAAAATATTGTAAAGTATCTTGATTAAGGCCGTCTTCTGTACCTACAACTGTCAGTGGAAATCTAGAACTCAGCTGAAGATAAGATCCCGTCATTTAAACAGATGACAGATGCTAAGAATAGGATGATGGTGAGGAATCATGAGTCACAAATGTACATTCAAGTCATAGCACTTCTGTACCTAAGAAGATCCCTTCCCCTATTGTTTTATTTGTATATATAATATTAATCACTTAGGCAATTTTTTTAAGTTTCTAACTTATTTTAAACATATTTTAGCATCTGGGCAACATCTGCTAAAAAGAAAAATTTTAGAAGTTAGAGACTTTCTATTCTTTACAACAGATTTGTTTTAGCCTGTGAAGTAAGATTAGAGTGTATGTGTGTGTGTTAGTACGAAAATGCTGAATTTATTAAAATTCAGTAAGAGCAGCATAAACGTTAGAATAAAAATTTATAAAAAGCTGAAAGGAAGAAAAATAGGAAAGAGAAAGTATCATTATGCCTCAGAAAATGAAGAAGTTGCCTGGAGCTAAGGGGAAAAATTGCATCTAGACACAAGGGACAAACTTTATGAAATAATTAACTTGAAATATAAAGATGTTGTGCCAAAATACATATTTAGGAACACAGTAAGGAAAACACTGCAGGAAATGATGTGAAAGGCTTTGGGTGATGGTTTTGTTTTTATTTTCTAATCTCTACCTCTTGGTGCTCTGCCTGTGAAACATTTTATAGAAACTAATCATGCAACATTCTATTTCTAAAGGAAAAAGGAAAACATCAACATACCAGAATCGTATGCTCCTAATTCACAGAAAATATTGGGTCAACATGTCATTAATCAGATGGTCTAAGTTTTAGCACATTCTTTTCTTAGAAATAGGGAAAGAAGAAACTAGAAGTTGAAAAAAATAGGAATAATGAACATGGAGGGCAGAAGAAGAAAAAGAAGAAAAGGGGAAGAAGGAACAGGAGCAAAGGGAAAAAAGAAGACAGGAAGATAAAGAGGCAAAAGAAAGAAGGAAAGAACTGAAAGAGAAAGATGCAGAGAAAGAAAAAGTAAAGGAGATGGTAAAATGGAGGAATTAAGGGAAAGGGGAAGGAGGAGAAAGAGCAAAATGGACTGGAGTTTGAGAAGAAACAATGGTAACAGTAACTCCAACATCCACTGGTATTCCAAACTGATGTGAATATTCATAATCACCTGTAGTCTTCCTTTTCTTTTCAGTACCTATACATCCCTCAACCAAAACTTTGTTTCCTAAACTCAGTTGCCTCTAATTATGTTTTTTGCTGTTGTTCTTTACTTGCTAAATCATGCCTGACTCTTTTGTGACCTCATGGATTGTAGCCTCCCAGCCTCTTTTGTTCACAGGATTTCCCAGGCAAAGATACTGGAGTGGGTTATGATTTTCTTCTCCAGGAGATCTTTCCAACCCAGGGATAGAACCCATGTCTCCTGCATTGGCAGGCAGATTCTTTACCATCTACTAGGGAGGTCCAGATGATGTTTTAGTATACATTCAAAACTCTTGTAGTTGGGAAGACTTTTTGAAAATATGGTTATGTGCAGATTTGCATAGGTATGAGACACAGAGACAGAAAGACTGACTGAAATTAATATAACAATTATATCTTACATTCTGGAATTATATTTTGATATTTGTGACAGGGGGCTACTATTTTAAAGCTGAAAGGAATTAACTGCTGTATACTTCATAGAATTGTTCATCAATATTTTTCAAGGCACTTAAAAGAGCTAAAATTTACCATTTGATTCCCAGAACAGAGATAAATTGGTTAAAGTTAGAATGAAGCAGCTTCCACTCACTACAGCAAGTATAACCAGATCTTTCTTTTTCATTCTCCCTTTAACAAAATATCTCATCTTCTTGTCAGAAGACTGTCCTGTCTCACACAAACCCCACCTGTTTCATTTTACTTGTACAAATAAAAACACACTAACTTGTGACAGAAATGAGAGTAATTCTATCTTTTAATTTGTTTCTATATATAATAATCTAGACAGGCTATTATTCTAAGGCATTTGTGAATTATTTTTTCTGTTTTCCTGCTCTAATGAATTGAATAATAATAAAAGTACGGCTGTTGATTCAAGACTCTGAACCATAGAACTGGTCGATCATGCAGTGAACTAATCTAATCATTGTCATTCATGTTTCAAATGTATTATTTATTGTACATAAAGAAAGCCAGTGATTACTCTGGTTATTGTAAATGGCAATTAAAGAATTTCATTTTGATTCTGTGTAGAGACAAAAATGCCTTATACTGAGTGTTTATCTCAGTAGTTAAAGCTAAAATGATCTATAACTTCATACTTTGTTCCTTTTATCTGTAAGAAAGGGAAATAGTTGACAATTGAGACCACTTGATATATAAGTTTTGACACTAATTTTTTTTCCTATAAAACAGTGAAATATATTTCTGATGTGGATGCTTTGCTGTCTGTTAGAGATGCTCAAAAAAAGAAGTTAGTGATTTATTTTGCTCCTTAGTACATATGGGCTCAGAGGAAACCAGCTAAGGCTTGCATGTACAAGGACCATAGTATTTCCGGTTCACTGTTCCACCATTCCTGTGTCTCTCATCTTCATGGTTTAGGGAAGCACCATTAGGGAAGGAAGTAAGATAAAGAAGAAAGAATAAAGGAGGTAGATGTTCCCCTCCCTATGCTTTCCTTTTAAGAAAGATTTCTGGAAAACTGTCATGAGACACTTTCAGTTACCATTAACCAAAATTTTGCCATGTATCTCTATTCAGTTGGAAAGAAATATCAGACACGTGGTCACATTCTGGGTAGCCTTACGCCTAAACCCCAAGCAGCAACTGTGTCATGCTGGAAGAGGAATAACATATTAAAGACGTCTACATTTTCCTGCCATATTTTCTCTTCATTTTCTTTTCTCTCTGGATTAATCTGGTTTTTATTTCCCCATCTCCCAGATCTGATCTTTAACTGTCTAAATCCAGATTTTCAGCTAACAGAAGAAAGAGGAAAGCCCTTGGCATTTTATGAAACTCTTCAAGATTACTATTTTATGTGGCAGATTTTTAAAGTGATGATATTGCCTACAATTTTCCTATGTACTTAATTGTTTTTATTAATTGTAGGAATGAGACCAAATTCAATGCCTGTAAAGCAAATTTTGTTGCCTTTCAGTATGTAATCTTAGCACGTAATCTTATATACCATGATATAAGTAACTACTGAAGTACTTTGGTGACATGAGGTTTTATTTAATATACTGTATTACTCCCAAATACTCTTTCCTATTTTGGTAACAAATAATTACTTTCTTGTTGCACAAACAACCCCCTTCCCTCCCTCCTTGGATAGATGACTTGCTTTCATGAAAAAAATTTAGTGGAAGTGACTTGTGTTACTTCTGAGCAAAAAACCCTTTGAAATCAGCACAAGATTCACCTTGTTCCCTTTTATTTAGCATGATCACCAGCACTGCCTGATAGAGGTCACCATCTGCATTGATCCTGAGCAAAGACAATGAGAAGTAGAACTGCAGTTGGCCTAGGAGCATAAGGGAAAGTTTTATCTATTGTACCATCACTTTGCGTATCTTAACTTTAAAAATCATTATCTCTAAATTTCAAGATGTTTTTCCCAAAAACTTGCTTTTCATTGAAAGACCTTTCCGGTTCACTGTTCCACCATTCCTGTGTCTCTCATCTTCATGGTTTAGGGAAGCACCATTAGGGAAGGAAGTAAGATAAAGAAGAAAGAATAAAGGAGGTAGATGTTCCCCTCCCTATGCTTTCCTTTTAAGAAAGATTTCTGGAAAACTGTCATGAGACACTTTCAGTTACCATTAACCAAAATTTTGCCATGTATCTCTATTCAGTTGGAAAGAAATATCAGACACGTGGTCACATTCTGGGTAGCCTTACGCCTAAACCCCAAGCAGCAACTGTGTCATGCTGGAAGAGGAATAACATATTAAAGACGTCTACATTTTCCTGCCATATTTTCTCTTCATTTTCTTTTCTCTCTGGATTAATCTGGTTTTTATTTCCCCATCTCCCAGATCTGATCTTTAACTGTCTAAATCCAGATTTTCAGCTAACAGAAGAAAGAGGAAAGCCCTTGGCATTTTATGAAACTCTTCAAGATTACTATTTTATGTGGCAGATTTTTAAAGTGATGATATTGCCTACAATTTTCCTATGTACTTAATTGTTTTTATTAATTGTAGGAATGAGACCAAATTCAATGCCTGTAAAGCAAATTTTGTTGCCTTTCAGTATGTAATCTTAGCACGTAATCTTATATACCATGATATAAGTAACTACTGAAGTACTTTGGTGACATGAGGTTTTATTTAATATACTGTATTACTCCCAAATACTCTTTCCTATTTTGGTAACAAATAATTACTTTCTTGTTGCACAAACAACCCCCTTCCCTCCCTCCTTGGATAGATGACTTGCTTTCATGAAAAAAATTTAGTGGAAGTGACTTGTGTTACTTCTGAGCAAAAACCTTAGAAATCAGCACAAGATTCACCTTGTTCCCTTTTTATTTAGCATGATCACCAGCACTGCCTGATAGAGGTCACCATCTGCATTGATCCTGAGCAAAGACAATGAGAAGTAGAACTGCAGTTGGCCTAGGAGCATAAGGGAAAGTTTTATCTATTGTACCATCACTTTGCGTATCTTAACTTTAAAAATCATTATCTCTAAATTTCAAGATGTCTCAAACCCATTAGTGTTGTCAACCAACCCAGATCTTGCTTTTCATTGAAAACCTTACAACGCTTTATATAAGACAATATGAAATCTATACCTTAAGAAAATGATCAAAATGGTTTGAAGCTCATAGGCCTTGTGAGAGTTCTCTCTTCTGCCTAAAGGCAAGTTTCCACAAACTGAATATGTCAGTTCTTCCCTGTAGCTCAGGTCTCATCACACATGTACTTGGCACATATCTCTAAAATGGATTCCCTTTCTCCCCGGATCTCAATTCCATAATTCTATTTGCTTCATGCCACCAACAACATTCCATTTAATTTGTGGTTTATTTGGCTATTTTATGTCTCTTCTCATTAGTCTCTAAGCAATGTGAGGAAAAATGACATTTATTGCCTGGAATGAAGTCGGTAAGTCATAAATGTTTGTTGAGTAAATGTTTAAGATGAAATATGACACCATTTGCATGAGATGAGTCTGACGAGAAACTCTAACTATTAATTCAGAAGAAAAATATCAGCTATCAAGGCAATTTCTATCATTGGCTGAATTTCGAAAAAGCTTTCCGGAGTAAAACTTAAAAAGACCATCACGTTTTAAAATCTACCATTATTTTTTCCAACATATCATCATCCATAAATGTTCAAGTACAGATTAAGTTAGATAGTTCCAACGTTCTATAGCAATTTAAAATTCATATTTATGGTGCACTTGGAACTCTGAAATGCTTAGAAACCTTATCAGTTAGAGAGAACAGTGATCAAATTCAGCAATAAAAATTCATATGTGCTAACCATTCCTTGTTCTGGTTAATGGAGGCAGTTTTACATAAAGATAACCACTATGGAATTTCTCAGCATCCTGAAATTCTACATCCTGTCTCTCAATATGCAATTAAAAATATCCTAAAACATCCAATTAAAAATATTTTCTTTTCAATGTATAATGACTAGAGGATTTAAATTCGGCTGATCACAGGCAGGCTGGTTGTCAAAGAGCAAACACTTGATTGATCAAAACAATGACAATTTAAGTTACAGTTGTTTAATAAAGGGGCCTCTGTGATTTATGAAAATCATTTTTAAAGAAAATATTTGTAGTTCTCTTAGAGGATCCACATAAAAGAATGTTTAAATCGTATAGAATTTTATATAATAGGAAAATTTCTTTCATAGAATTAGATATAGCATTCCAGAGAGAAAACATGTGTAAATTTCAAGATGTCTCAAACCCATTAGTGTTGTCAACCAACCCAGATCTTGCTTTTCATTGAAAACCTTACAACGCTTTATATAAGACAATATGAAATCTATACCTTAAGAAAATGATCAAAATGGTTTGAAGCTCATAGGCCTTGTGAGAGTTCTCTCTTCTGCCTAAAGGCAAGTTTCCACAAACTGAATATGTCAGTTCTTCCCTGTAGCTCAGGTCTCATCACACATGTACTTGGCACATATCTCTAAAATGGATTCCCTTTCTCCCCGGATCTCAATTCCATAATTCTATTTGCTTCATGCCACCAACAACATTCCATTTAATTTGTGGTTTATTTGGCTATTTTATGTCTCTTCTCATTAGTCTCTAAGCAATGTGAGGAAAAATGACATTTATTGCCTGGAATGAAGTCGGTAAGTCATAAATGTTTGTTGAGTAAATGTTTAAGATGAAATATGACACCATTTGCATGAGATGAGTCTGACGAGAAACTCTAACTATTAATTCAGAAGAAAAATATCAGCTATCAAGGCAATTTCTATCATTGGCTGAATTTCGAAAAAGCTTTCCGGAGTAAAACTTAAAAAGACCATCACGTTTTAAAATCTACCATTATTTTTTCCAACATATCATCATCCATAAATGTTCAAGTACAGATTAAGTTAGATAGTTCCAACGTTCTATAGCAATTTAAAATTCATATTTATGGTGCACTTGGAACTCTGAAATGCTTAGAAACCTTATCAGTTAGAGAAAACAGTGATCAAATTCAGCAATAAAAATTCATATGTGCTAACCATTCCTTGTTCTGGTTAATGGAGGCAGTTTTACATAAAGATAACCACTATGGAATTTCTCAGCATCCTGAAATTCTACATCCTGTCTCTCAATATGCAATTAAAAATATCCTAAAACATCCAATTAAAAATATTTTCTTTTCAATGTATAATGACTAGAGGATTTAAATTCGGCTGATCACAGGCAGGCTGGTTGTCAAAGAGCAAACACTTGATTGATCAAAACAATGACAATTTAAGTTACAGTTGTTTAATAAAGGGGCCTCTGTGATTTATGAAAATCATTTTTAAAGAAAATATTTGTAGTTCTCTTAGAGGATCCACATAAAAGAATGTTTAAATCGTATAGAATTTTATATAATAGGAAAATTTCTTTCATAGAATTAGATATAGCATTCCAGAGAGAAAACATGTGTATAACCTTGTTTCTTCTCTGAGAGTAACATGATTTTTACATAATCAACAGTTATTGATGTTACATATATTTACTAATAATGGTTTTTCAGTTCTGTCCCTAACTTTCTACTAATATTTCTACTAACTGTAGAAATATTACAGCTAAACTAAATCCAACAAAATACATGCAAGATTTCTTTCTTCAGCTAAACTAAATCCAACAAAATACATGCAAGATTTTTACAGTTAAAACTTTTAAAACATGTCACAAGTTCTATAGCGGCAATATGATATCAGCCAAAATCTCAAAAGGCTTTTTGTTGGTAATAATGGCTATCTAATCTAAGAAAAGTGTGGAAAAGGCAAAGACCTTAAAACAGGAAAAGTAATCTTTCAAAGAGAAACAAGTTTGTAGGACGGCCATTATCAGATTTCAATACTGATCAGAAAGTTATAATCATCCTGACACTGTGGTGTTGGCATAAAATTAGACAAAAATAAAAGTGAAACAGAATAGAAAGTTCAGAAACACTCATGTTTACATCGTTCATTACTTTTCAACCAATGCACCAAACAAATTCAATGAAAGAAAATAAGGTATATTTGCAACAGATGATGTGAAACAACAGAATAAACTTGTAGGGGTGGGCAAAAAGCGAACTTCAATCCATATCTCCTACCACACGCGATAACTGTCTCACAACGGGTTGTAGATACAAAAGTAAAGTTAAAACTGCAGCTCTAGAATGGGGCCAAGACGGCAGCGGAATGAGGGGAAGATGTCACCAGCTCCCCAACAGAATCACCAGGACTAATCAAGAAATGAAACACCACCAACAAACCAACTGCTAGACGACAGAAGAACTCCTTAGGTCTGCGAGGGTCGAAGAGTGAACAGCCAGAACTTTCCTGGAGCTACTGTTCTGAGAACCCTCTGTTCTAACCCCCACGCCGGACCGACGAAGAGTGCGCTAGGAAGTGCCCTAAAAGCCTGAGCAGAGCGAAAATTTCAAAAATCCAGCCGGATCGCCGGCAGAAATTAAGACACTGCGAAGATAAAATACTGGAGCCGGACGTGTGTAACGCAGTTAGGAACTTCCCGGCGGAGTGCTGCTTAGAGACCTGGATAGACCCGAACAGGGAGTGCCCACCGCGAAAATCGCGCCGCTTGGCTGGGCGAAAATCACGACTTTCTGCCTGGCACTGGGTAAGTTCAAACAGTCCTAGTGGGGGGCTTGCTGAATGGAGAGGGGAAGTCTCCCACGGATTGCTGACCAGGTACCGGGCTCTAGCCTGACGGGAAAGCTCATGCCTGCCTTTGGGACATGGACGTGTAACTGGCAGTGCACGCGCGCCAGCGGTGGAGGACTCCATGCATTCCCATAGCTGCAAGCCAGGAAGCCGGGAGAAGGGCAGGTATTGGAGGCTACTGGCGGGTGCGCAGTAGAGCCAAGGGCGCCCCCCTCCAACACTGGACTGCGCGCGCAGCGGCCCCCCGCCTGACGGACTGGGATAAGCCTGCCGCCCCAGCCAGCACCTGAGCTTGCAGCAACGCCTTTATTTTGCTGAAAACAAAAACAGAAACCATACCAACCAGTGCTGTAAGGGAAAGGCTACCATTAAGACAACATCATCGAAAGCAGATTGGCTTCCACCAGGCAGATGAGAGGATAAAAAACAGGGACAGTATTTAGCTTTTTTTGCTTGTTTATTTGTTGTGGACGGTTTTGTTTATTTGATTGATTGGTCTGGTTTGGCTTTTTTTTTTTTCCCCTCTCCTTATTAAGTTTTTCTTCCCCTTTTAATTTTTAATTTCTTTTTTTTTTTGCATTTTTAATTATCAATTTTTTTTTTAATTTTAATTCTTGGAAACTTCTAAATATTTTTCCTCTTTGCCACTGCTTCCTCCCTCTATGTTCTAAATCTAAAACTTTGTCCTATCTACCAGTATCCTCTAGATAAATATTTCCTATCTTCCTGTCTCCACTATTCTCTTCCAGCTGCACTAAACAATACAACGCACTAATCTTGGCTACATAACCCTATAAAATCCTTCCAAGATGAATCTATTCCTTCTCATTACCCATATATCTCCTCCTCCTCCCAACACTTTTAAATTGTCTAACCCCACGCCGGACCGACGAAGAGTGCGCTAGGAAGTGCCCTAAAGCCTGAGCAGAGCGAAAATTTCAAAAATCCAGCCGGATCGCGCAGAAATTAAGACACTGCGAAGATAAAATACTGGAGCCGGACGTGTGTAACGCAGTTAGGAACTTCCCGGCGGAGTGCTGCTTAGAGACCTGGATAGACCCGAACAGGGAGTGCCCACCGCGAAAATCGCGCCGCTTGGCTGGGCGAAAATCACGACTTTCTGCCTGGCACTGGGTAAGTTCAAACAGTCCTAGTGGGGGGCTTGCTGAATGGAGAGGGGAAGTCTCCCACGGATTGCTGACCAGGTACCGGGCTCTAGCCTGACGGGAAAGCTCATGCCTGCCTTTGGGACATGGACGTGTAACTGGCAGTGCACGCGCGCCAGCGGTGGAGGACTCCATGCATTCCCATAGCTGCAAGCCAGGAAGCCGGGAGAAGGGCAGGTATTGGAGGCTACTGGCGGGTGCGCAGTAGAGCCAAGGGCGCCCCCCTCCAACACTGGACTGCGCGCGCAGCGGCCCCCCGCCTGACGGACTGGGATAAGCCTGCCGCCCCAGCCAGCACCTGAGCTTGCAGCAACGCCTTTATTTTGCTGAAAACAAAAACAGAAACCATACCAACCAGTGCTGTAAGGGAAAGGCTACCATTAAGACAACATCATCGAAAGCAGATTGGCTTCCACCAGGCAGATGAGAGGATAAAAAACAGGGACAGTATTTAGCTTTTTTTGCTTGTTTATTTGTTGTGGACGGTTTTGTTTATTTGATTGATTGGTCTGGTTTGGCTTTTTTTTTTTTCCCCTCTCCTTATTAAGTTTTTCTTCCCCTTTTAATTTTTAATTTCTTTTTTTTTTTGCATTTTTAATTATCAATTTTTTTTTTAATTTTAATTCTTGGAAACTTCTAAATATTTTTCCTCTTTGCCACTGCTTCCTCCCTCTATGTTCTAAATCTAAAACTTTGTCCTATCTACCAGTATCCTCTAGATAAATATTTCCTATCTTCCTGTCTCCACTATTCTCTTCCAGCTGCACTAAACAATACAACGCACTAATCTTGGCTACATAACCCTATAAAATCCTTCCAAGATGAATCTATTCCTTCTCATTACCCATATACTCTCCTCCTCCTCACTCCCAACACATTTCCTTTTTTTTTTTTTTAATTTTAGCCTCTTTCCATTGAATTCTTATCCATGTATTTTCATCCATCTTTACTCTTTGGCCTATGTGGACCTACCAAGGCCTAGCATCGCAGTGGCTGCTCTGGTTGCAGAGCACTGGCTCTGGGCACATGCACTGCAGAGTGCTGGCCCACAACTGGACACATTGTACAGCCACTCCACGGCATGTGGGATCTTCTCAGGTCAGGGATCAAACCAGCGCCCCTTGCACTACAAGAAGGACTCTCTACCACTGGACCACTAGGGAAGCCCCCCCCAACACATTTCTTAGTTAAAAATTGCTTTCAGTGAAATAGTCCAAGCCAGGACCTTGCCTAGGATCTATTTTGCCAGGTACTATTTTAATTAATTCAGAGCTTAACAGGAAAGTATCATCTTTCATTGCGTCATTTGCCAGAAAAATTTCCTATGCTTTGTCACTGTAAGACTGGTTAGATGTGGTCATTGCTGTGTATGTATGTATATCCTATGACTATGTTAGAAAACATCTGCATGCTTTTATGACTGTCACACACCAGGGATGCACCTCTTGCTCCTCAGATGCTAATATTTGAACTAATATCACGGAACACCATAGCAAACCAGACATAGAGCCTACACCCCCTGACCAATCATCAAACTAAGGATCCTCGGAGTAGAAGCCCTGATTGCAAGACCCCACACTATCAAAGAACATACAACACTAGAGATTATTCACCTGCAAACAAGACCTAACACCACCCAAGACACAAACCACTGAACCCTTCTAGAAGGACAGAAACCCAAAGGAAGGGAGAATTCAACCACGAAGCCTGGTGGGAAAAACAGCTCCACACACACAGACACCACAAAGAAACAAAAACTAACCTAATAATGAAACCTCAGAGAAACACTGCACAAATGAAGGACCAAGCTAGAGAAACACAGCTTCAAATGACAGAGGAGGAGATAGACAAACTATCTGAAGGAGAATTCAGAAAAGTTATACTAATGAGGATGCAAAACACCGAAAACAGAATATTAGAGGAAATTAGTGCACTTAGAAGAGACAATGAAGAAACGAAAAATAAGCAAATAGAGAAAAACAACTCAATTGATGAACTCAAAAATACTACAGAAGATCTCAAAAGTAGAGTATCAGATGCAGAAGAATGGCTAAGTGAGCTGCTCTTTTTTGCCTAGGCCTAAGGTAGCATCGCAGTGGCTGCTCTGGTTGCAGAGCACTGGCTCTGGGCACATGCACTGCAGAGTGCTGGCCCACAACTGGACACATTGTACAGCCACTCCACGGCATGTGGGATCTTCTCAGGTCAGGGATCAAACCAGCGCCCCTTGCACTACAAGAAGGACTCTCTACCACTGGACCACTAGGGAAGCCCCCCCCAACACATTTCTTAGTTAAAAATTGCTTTCAGTGAAATAGTCCAAGCCAGGACCTTGCCTAGGATCTATTTTGCCAGGTACTATTTTAATTAATTCAGAGCTTAACAGGAAAGTATCATCTTTCATTGCGTCATTTGCCAGAAAAATTTCCTATGCTTTGTCACTGTAAGACTGGTTAGATGTGGTCATTGCTGTGTATGTATGTATATCCTATGACTATGTTAGAAAACATCTGCATGCTTTTATGACTGTCACACACCAGGGATGCACCTCTTGCTCCTCAGATGCTAATATTTGAACTAATATCACGGAACACCATAGCAAACCAGACATAGAGCCTACACCCCCTGACCAATCATCAAACTAAGGATCCTCGGAGTAGAAGCCCTGATTGCAAGACCCCACACTATCAAAGAACATACAACACTAGAGATTATTCACCTGCAAACAAGACCTAACACCACCCAAGACACAAACCACTGAACCCTTCTAGAAGGACAGAAACCCAAAGGAAGGGAGAATTCAACCACGAAGCCTGGTGGGAAAAACAGCTCCACACACACAGACACCACAAAGAAACAAAAACTAACCTAATAATGAAACCTCAGAGAAACACTGCACAAATGAAGGACCAAGCTAGAGAAACACAGCTTCAAATGACAGAGGAGGAGATAGACAAACTATCTGAAGGAGAATTCAGAAAAGTTATACTAATGAGGATGCAAAACACCGAAAACAGAATATTAGAGGAAATTAGTGCACTTAGAAGAGACAATGAAGAAACGAAAAATAAGCAAATAGAGAAAAACAACTCAATTGATGAACTCAAAAATACTACAGAAGATCTCAAAAGTAGAGTATCAGATGCAGAAGAATGGCTAAGTGAGCTGGAAGACAGAATGGTGGAAATAAGTGCTGAAGAACAGAACAAAGCCCAAAGAATTAAAAGAACTGAGGATAGCCTCAGGGACCTATGGGACAATATCAAACGCACCAACATTAGAATTATAAGAGTTCCAGAGGAAGAAGAGGGGAAGAAAGGTTACGAAAAAATTCTTGAAGAGGTTATAGTGGAAAAGTTCCCCAGCATGGGAAAGGAAATAGTTAACCACGTCCAAGAAGCACAAAGAGTTCCATACAGGAGAAACCCCAGAAGAAACACACCAAGGCACATTCTAATCAAACTAATGCAGACTAAATATAAAGACAGATTACTAAAAGCAGCTAGGAGCAAACAACAAATAACATATAAAGGAAACCCCATATGTCTAACTGCAGATCTCTCAATAGAAACCCTGCAGGCCAGAAGAGAATGGCAGGACACATTGAAACGGCTAAAAGAGAATAACCTCCAACCAAGAATTCTCTACCTAGCAAGAATCTCATTCAGAATTGATGGAGAAGTCAAAAGCTTCTCAGACAGACAAAAACTAAAAGAATTCTGTACCACAAAACCAGCCCTAAAACAAGTGTTAAAGGGCCTGATATAGCCAATAAATACAAGAGAAGAAGAAGTCCTACAAATCAAACCCCAAACTTCTAAGAAGATGACAATAGGAACATTTGTATCAATAATTACTTTGAATGTAAATGGATTAAATGCTCCAACCAAATGACACAGGCTGGCTGAATGGATCCAGAAGCAAGACCCACATATATGCTGTTTACAAGAGACCCACTTCAGACCTAGAGACACCCATAGACTGAAAGTGAGAGGCTGGAAAACGATATTCCGTGCAAATGGAAATCAAAAGAAAGCTGGAGTAGCAATCCTTATATCAGACAAAATAGACTTTAAAGTAAAGAAGATTCTAAGAGACAAGGCAGGTCACTGCATCATGATTAAGCGATCTATCCAAGAGGAAGACATAACAGTCATGAATAAAAAAGGGCACTTAGAAGAGACAATGAAGAAACGAAAATAAGCAAATAGAGAAAAACAACTCAATTGATGAACTCAAAAATACTACAGAAGATCTCAAAAGTAGAGTATCAGATGCAGAAGAATGGCTAAGTGAGCTGGAAGACAGAATGGTGGAAATAAGTGCTGAAGAACAGAACAAAGCCCAAAGAATTAAAAGAACTGAGGATAGCCTCAGGGACCTATGGGACAATATCAAACGCACCAACATTAGAATTATAAGAGTTCCAGAGGAAGAAGAGGGGAAGAAAGGTTACGAAAAAATTCTTGAAGAGGTTATAGTGGAAAAGTTCCCCAGCATGGGAAAGGAAATAGTTAACCACGTCCAAGAAGCACAAAGAGTTCCATACAGGAGAAACCCCAGAAGAAACACACCAAGGCACATTCTAATCAAACTAATGCAGACTAAATATAAAGACAGATTACTAAAAGCAGCTAGGAGCAAACAACAAATAACATATAAAGGAAACCCCATATGTCTAACTGCAGATCTCTCAATAGAAACCCTGCAGGCCAGAAGAGAATGGCAGGACACATTGAAACGGCTAAAAGAGAATAACCTCCAACCAAGAATTCTCTACCTAGCAAGAATCTCATTCAGAATTGATGGAGAAGTCAAAAGCTTCTCAGACAGACAAAAACTAAAAGAATTCTGTACCACAAAACCAGCCCTAAAACAAGTGTTAAAGGGCCTGATATAGCCAATAAATACAAGAGAAGAAGAAGTCCTACAAATCAAACCCCAAACTTCTAAGAAGATGACAATAGGAACATTTGTATCAATAATTACTTTGAATGTAAATGGATTAAATGCTCCAACCAAATGACACAGGCTGGCTGAATGGATCCAGAAGCAAGACCCACATATATGCTGTTTACAAGAGACCCACTTCAGACCTAGAGACACCCATAGACTGAAAGTGAGAGGCTGGAAAACGATATTCCGTGCAAATGGAAATCAAAAGAAAGCTGGAGTAGCAATCCTTATATCAGACAAAATAGACTTTAAAGTAAAGAAGATTCTAAGAGACAAGGCAGGTCACTGCATCATGATTAAGCGATCTATCCAAGAGGAAGACATAACAGTCATGAATATCTACGCACCCAACACAGGGGCACCTTAATACATAAGACAGATACTTTCAGACATAAAAGAAGAAATCAATAATAACACAGTAATAGTTGGAGACTTTAACATTCCTCTGACACCAATGGATAGATCATCCAAAATTAATAAAGAAACACAAGCCTTAAATGCCACACTAGAAAAGATGGACCTCACTGATATCTTTAGGACGTTCCATCCAAAAGCAGAAGAATACACCTTCTTCTCAAGTGCTCATGGAACATTCTCCAGGATAGACCACATCTTGGGCCACAAATCTAACCTCAGTCAATTCAAGAAAACTGAGATAATATCAACCATCTCCTTGGACCACAATGCAATGAGACTAGAGATCATCTACAGGAAAAAAACCACTAAAAACACAAACATATGGAGATTAAATAACACATACCTAAAAAACCAACTGATTACTGAGGAAATCAAAGGAGAAATTTAAAAATTTCTAAAAGAAAATGACAATGAACACACGACCGTGCAAAATCTACAGGATACCGGAAAATCAGTTCTAAGAGGGAAATTTATAGCAATAGAATCCCACCTCAAGAAACTAGGAAAATATGAAGCAGATGACCTAAACCTATGCTTAAAAAAACTGGAGAAAGAAGAAGAAAAACATTCCAAAGCCAGCAGAAGAAGAGAAAGTATAAAGACTAGAGCAGAAATAAATCAGAAAGAAATGAAAGAAACTATAGCACAGATAAATAAAACAAAAAGCTGATTCTTTGAAAAGGCAAACAAAATTGACAAGCCTCCGGCCAGACACATCAAGAGAAAGAGAGAGAAGAACCAGATCAACAAAATCAAAAACGAAAAGGGAGAGATTACAACAGATAATGCAGAAATCCAAAGGATTCTAAGAGACAATTATGAGCAACTCTATGGCAACAAACTGGAAAACCTGGAAGAAATGGACAGTTTCTTGGGGAAGATCAATCTCCCAAGACTGAGCCAGGAAGAAACAGAAACTTTGAACAACCCAATCACAAGCTCAGAAATCGAATCTGTGATTAAAAATCTACCCAAAAATAAAAGCCCAGGGCCAGATGGCTTCACAGCCAAATTCTACCAAACATTTAAAGAAGAGCTAATGCCTGTCCTTCTAAAACTCTTCCAAAAAATTGCACGGGAAGGAAAACTTCCAAACACATTCTGCGAGGCCACCATCACCTTGATACCCAAACCAGGCAAAGACAACGCAAAAAGGAAAATTATAGGCCCATTTCTCTGATGAACTTAGGTGCCAAGATCCTCAACAAAACCCTAGCAAACAGAATTCAACGACACATCAAAAAACTCATACATCATGATCAAGTCGGGTTCATCCCAGGCATGCAAGGATTCTTCAATATCCGCAAATCAATCAATGTGATACACCATATCAACAAACTGAGAGACAAAAATCACATGATCATCTCAATAGATGCAGAAAAAGCCTTCGACAAAGTACAACATCCATTTATGATAAAAACTCTTCAGAAAATGGGCATAGAAGGAACCTGTCTCAACATAATAAAAGCCATATGTGAGAAGCCCACAGTGAACATGATCCTCAATGGTGAAAAACTGAAAACATTCCCTCTAAGATCAGGAACAAGACAGGGGTGTCCACTTTCAGCACTACTGTTCAACATAGTCCTGGAAGTTCTAGCAACGGCAATAAGAGTAGAGAAAGAAATCAAAGGAATCCAGATTGGAAAGGAAGAAGTCAAGTGATCTCTTTTTGCAGACGACATGATATTCTACATAGAAAATCCCAAAGACACGGTTACAAAGTCCTTGGAAGTTCTAGCCAACGGCAAATAAGAACAAAAAGCTGATTCTTTGAAAAGGCAAACAAAATTGACAAGCCTCCGGCCAGACACATCAAGAGAAAGAGAGAGAAGAACCAGATCAACAAAATCAAAAACGAAAAGGGAGAGATTACAACAGATAATGCAGAAATCCAAAGGATTCTAAGAGACAATTATGAGCAACTCTATGGCAACAAACTGGAAAACCTGGAAGAAATGGACAGTTTCTTGGGGAAGATCAATCTCCCAAGACTGAGCCAGGAAGAAACAGAAACTTTGAACAACCCAATCACAAGCTCAGAAATCGAATCTGTGATTAAAACTCTACCCAAAAATAAAAGCCCAGGGCCAGATGGCTTCACAGCCAAATTCTACCAAACATTTAAAGAAGAGCTAATGCCTGTCCTTCTAAAACTCTTCCAAAAAATTGCACGGGAAGGAAAACTTCCAAACACATTCTGCGAGGCCACCATCACCTTGATACCCAAACCAGGCAAAGACAACGCAAAAAGGAAAATTATAGGCCCATTTCTCTGATGAACTTAGGTGCCAAGATCCTCAACAAAACCCTAGCAAACAGAATTCAACGACACATCAAAAAACTCATACATCATGATCAAGTCGGGTTCATCCCAGGCATGCAAGGATTCTTCAATATCCGCAAATCAATCAATGTGATACACCATATCAACAAACTGAGAGACAAAAATCACATGATCATCTCAATAGATGCAGAAAAAGCCTTCGACAAAGTACAACATCCATTTATGATAAAAACTCTTCAGAAAATGGGCATAGAAGGAACCTGTCTCAACATAATAAAAGCCATATGTGAGAAGCCCACAGTGAACATGATCCTCAATGGTGAAAAACTGAAAACATTCCCTCTAAGATCAGGAACAAGACAGGGGTGTCCACTTTCAGCACTACTGTTCAACATAGTCCTGGAAGTTCTAGCAACGGCAATAAGAGTAGAGAAAGAAATCAAAGGAATCCAGATTGGAAAGGAAGAAGTCAAGTGATCTCTTTTTGCAGACGACATGATATTCTACATAGAAAATCCCAAAGACACGGTTACAAAGCTACTAGAGCTTATCAAGGAATTCAGCTAAGTCGCAGGATACAAAATCAACACACAGAAATCACTGGCATTCCTATACACAAATAATGGAAAATTAGAAAATGAAATCAAAGAGGCAGTCCCCTTCACCATTGCAACCAAAAGAATCAAATGTCTAGGAATAAACCTACTCAAAGAAACAAAAGAATTGTACACAGGAAATTGTAAGACACGCATGAAAGACATTAAAGTAGACTTAAACAGATGGAGAGATACTGTGTGTTCCTGGGTCGGAAGAATCAACATTGTGAAAATGACCATACTACCAAGTATCATCTACAGATTCAATACAATACCTATTCAACTACCATTTAAATTTTTCACAGAACTAGACCAAAGAATAACACAGTTCATATGGAAACACAAAAGACCTCGAATAGCCAAAGCAATCCTGAGAAAGAAAAACAGAGCTGGAGGAATCAGCCTCCCCAACTTCAGACTATACTACAAAGCAACAGTCATCAAGACAGTATGGTACTGGCACAAAAACAGAACTATAGACCAATGGAACAAGACAGAGAACCCAGAGATAAAGCCATGCACTTATGGGTACCTTATTTTTGACAAAGGAGGCGAAACTCTAAAATGGGACAAAGACAGCTTCTTCAAGAAGTGGTGCTGTGAAAACTGGACCACTACATGCAAAAACATGAAGTTGGAACATTCCCTGACACCATACACTAAGATCAACTCAAAGTGGATTAAAGACCTAAATGTAAGACCAGAAACCATCAAACTCTTAGAGGAGAATATAGGCAAAACCCTCAAGGGCATAAATCAAAGCAAGATCTTCTCTGACCCACCTACTAGAATAGCAGAACTGAAAAGAAAAATGAACATGTGGGACCTCATGAAACTTAAAAGCTTTTGTACAGCAAAAGAAATTACAAAAAAGCTCAACAGACACCCCACAGAGTGGGAGAAAATCATAGCAAATGAAACAACAGACAAAGAATTAATCTCCAAAATCTACAAGCAACTCAGACAACTCAGCACAGAAAACAAACAGCCCAATCAAAAATGGGAAAAAACTAAAACAAAAGGCTCAAAGAGGCAGTCCCCTTCACCATTGCAACCAAAAGAATCAAATGTCTAGGAATAAACCTACTCAAAGAAACAAAAGAATTGTACACAGGAAATTGTAAGACACGCATGAAAGACATTAAAGTAGACTTAAACAGATGGAGAGATACTGTGTGTTCCTGGGTCGGAAGAATCAACATTGTGAAAATGACCATACTACCAAGTATCATCTACAGATTCAATACAATACCTATTCAACTACCATTTAAATTTTTCACAGAACTAGACCAAAGAATAACACAGTTCATATGGAAACACAAAAGACCTCGAATAGCCAAAGCAATCCTGAGAAAGAAAAACAGAGCTGGAGGAATCAGCCTCCCTAACTTCAGACTCTACTACAAAGCAACAGTCATCAAGACAGTATGGTACTGGCACAAAAACAGAACTATAGACCAATGGAACAAGACAGAGAACCCAGAGATAAAGCCATGCACTTATGGGTACCTTATTTTTGACAAAGGAGGCGAAACTCTAAAATGGGACAAAGACAGCTTCTTCAAGAAGTGGTGCTGTGAAAACTGGACCACTACATGCAAAAACATGAAGTTGGAACATTCCCTGACACCATACACTAAGATCAACTCAAAGTGGATTAAAGACCTAAATGTAAGACCAGAAACCATCAAACTCTTAGAGGAGAATATAGGCAAAACCCTCAAGGGCATAAATCAAAGCAAGATCTTCTCTGACCCACCTACTAGAATAGCAGAACTGAAAAGAAAAATGAACATGTGGGACCTCATGAAACTTAAAAGCTTTTGTACAGCAAAAGAAATTACAAAAAGGCTCAACAGACACCCCACAGAGTGGGAGAAAATCATAGTAAATGAAACAACAGACAAAGAATTAATCTCCAAGATCTACAAGCAACTCAGACAACTCAGCACAGGGAAAACAAACAGCCCAATCAAAAAATGGGAAAAAGATCTAAAGAGACGCCTCTCCAAAGAGGACATACAGATGGCCCAAAAGCACATGAAACGATGCTCAACCTCGCTTATTATTAGAGAAACGCAAATTAAAACTACAATGAGCTACCACCTCACACCCGTTAGAATGGCCATCTTCAACAAATCTGCAGACAATAAATGCTGGAGAGGGTGCGGAGAAAAGGGAACCCTCTTGCATTGCTGGTGGGAATGTCAATTGATACAGCCTCCATGGAAGACAGTATGGAGATTTCTTAAAAAACTAAAATTAGACGCACCCTATGACCCAGCAATCCCACTCTTAGGCTTCTATCCTGGTGAAATCAAAACTGAAAGAAGCACCTGTACCCCAATATTCATTGCAGCTCTCTATACAATAGCCAGAACAGGGAAGCAACCTAGATGTCCATCGACAAATGAATGGATACAGAAGCCCTGGTAAACATATACAATGGAATACTACTCAACTGTTAAAAGAAATGCAGAAGGGCTTCCCCTGGTGGCCCAGTGGGTAAGGACACCGCCTTGCAGTGCAAGGGGCACCGGTTCAATCCCTGGCCTGGGAAGATCCCATGTGCCGCGGAGCGGCTGGACTGATGCGTCCAATTACCGAGCCGGAGCTCTGGCATGCATGCGCCCAGAGCTGGTGCTCTGCAATGACAGATGCCACCGTGATGGGAGGCACAGGAGCCAAAGAACAAAGATGGATGAAAATGGACAAATGAAAGACCAATAGAAATGGCCCGCCCGCTCCCCTCCCTCCCCAACCTAACCCCCGCCCAAAAATAAATAAATAAATCTTTAAAAAAAAAAAAGAAAGAAATGCAGAAGACTCAGTCCTAATGACGTGGCTGCCTCTAGAACCTATCATAAAAAATGAAGTAAGTCAAAAAGAGAAAGACAAATACAGTATACTAACACAAATATATGGAATCTAGTAGGACGGTCTTGATAGCACACGCAGTGAACTCATAGAAAAACAGAGCACAGACATATGGACATTGTGGGGAAGAAATAGGGAGGGGGAGGCATGGAGGGTGTAACATGGGAACCTATACTGTCATTTGTGGAAAAGACAGCTATTGTCATTGTGCCAAGGGAATAGGAGTGCTCACAATGGCATGAGGTGATGGTCCAGAGGGGTGGGATTGGGGGAACTAGGTGGGTGGGGACCATGGATATGCATATGACTGATCTGGGAACATACATATCTGTGAACAACAAAACTCTGTAAGACCTTTGAAATAAAGAATTTTTTAAAAATGAAAATAAAAAACTGCAGCTCTAAGAACATTTGGGAACTTGGATTTAACAAAAGTACCTTAGAGAAGATGCAAAAAGTTCTAACTGTTAAAAGTAACTGGTAAACTGAACTTCATCAAAATTAAACACTTTAGCTCATCAAAAGACAATAGGTGGGCTTCCCTGTTGGTTCAGTGGGTAAGGGCTCCACCTTGCAGTACAAGGGGCACAGGTTCGATCCCTGGCCTGGGAGGATCCCACGTGCCCTGGAGCAGCTGGACCTATGTGTCCAACTACCAAGACAGCTCTCTGGAATGCATGTGCCTAGAACCAGTGCTCTGCAATGAGAGAGGCCACTATGATTAAGGAGGCCCACACAGGCCAAAGAACAAAGATGGATGAAGATGGGTAAATGAAAGACCAATAGAAGTGGCCAAAAAATAAAATAAAATAGAATAAAAGACAATAGGTAAGAACTAAAAAAGTAAGCCCAGACAGGAAGATATTTTGATACAGATATTTAAGTAATGGTATTGAGAATATATAGTTTAACAAATTAAAAGTAATACAAAGACAATTGCCTCATAAAAATTGGGTAAAGAGAGAAGATAAACAATTTATAAAAGAAGATATATGAATGGCCAATAAATATTTTTAAATGTTTTACTATCCTTAGTGTTCAATTCAGTGGAGACAATTTTGCCAGTTAAAAGCTCCAGAGGACCCAGTCATGGGAAGCTCCTCCACTTTGTGAGTTTTTCTTTCAGGAGCCTAAACAGATCCTTCCAGTAATCTCCTTTCAATCGAGGTTATAGCACACGCAGTGAACTCATAGAAAACAGAGCACAGACATATGGACATTGTGGGAAGAAATAGGGAGGGGGAGGCATGGAGGGTGTAACATGGGAACCTATACTGTCATTTGTGGAAAAGACAGCTATTGTCATTGTGCCAAGGGAATAGGAGTGCTCACAATGGCATGAGGTGATGGTCCAGAGGGGTGGGATTGGGGGAACTAGGTGGGTGGGGACCATGGATATGCATATGACTGATCTGGGAACATACATATCTGTGAACAACAAAACTCTGTAAGACCTTTGAAATAAAGAATTTTTTAAAAATGAAAATAAAAAACTGCAGCTCTAAGAACATTTGGGAACTTGGATTTAACAAAAGTACCTTAGAGAAGATGCAAAAAGTTCTAACTGTTAAAAGTAACTGGTAAACTGAACTTCATCAAAATTAAACACTTTAGCTCATCAAAAGACAATAGGTGGGCTTCCCTGTTGGTTCAGTGGGTAAGGGCTCCACCTTGCAGTACAAGGGGCACAGGTTCGATCCCTGGCCTGGGAGGATCCCACGTGCCCTGGAGCAGCTGGACCTATGTGTCCAACTACCAAGACAGCTCTCTGGAATGCATGTGCCTAGAACCAGTGCTCTGCAATGAGAGAGGCCACTATGATTAAGGAGGCCCACACAGGCCAAAGAACAAAGATGGATGAAGATGGGTAAATGAAAGACCAATAGAAGTGGCCAAAAAATAAAATAAAATAGAATAAAAGACAATAGGTAAGAACTAAAAAAGTAAGCCCAGACAGGAAGATATTTTGATACAGATATTTAAGTAATGGTATTGAGAATATATAGTTTAACAAATTAAAAGTAATACAAAGACAATTGCCTCATAAAAATTGGGTAAAGAGAGAAGATAAACAATTTATAAAAGAAGATATATGAATGGCCAATAAATATTTTTAAATGTTTTACTATCCTTAGTGTTCAATTCAGTGGAGACAATTTTGCCAGTTAAAAGCTCCAGAGGACCCAGTCATGGGAAGCTCCTCCACTTTGTGAGTTTTTCTTTCAGGAGCCTAAACAGATCCTTCCAGTAATTCCCTCCTTAATATCATTAGTATTCAGGAGGTTTTAAATTAAAACGATCCATTTAAAAGAAAAAGAATGATTAAACAATTGATTAGAATATGGAAATACTGGACTATTTCTACGTTTCTAGGAGTATAAGCTTGCTCTGTCATTTGTGAAGGCAGTTTGTAGTTTCTTACAAAGATAACCATGCAGCTGCCCTGAGAACTTAATTTTTAGGTATTTATTATAGTAAAATTAAGATCTATATCCACAAAGGCTTATTCACAATGTTCATAACAGCATGAACTTAACACTGAAAATTAACAAAAATAACTAAACTGATCAGCAAGGTTAACAACCACTTATCCTCAACATGAGGAAGAATAAACACACTGTAGTATATTCTTGCCATGATATAACATTTTTAAAAGAATAAAATACTAGCATGTAGAACAACATGGATGAATCTCAAAGCATCATATTGAAAGAAGCCAAGTCCAAAAACAACTACTGAGGAACTCTATTACAGGAATATCAATAACAGGTGAAATTAACTTATGGTGATTTAAAAAAAGAATTGGGGATGCGTAGAGGGAAGGGATAGCTAGGGAGGTTTGGGATAGATATATACATACTGTCATATTTTAAATGGAGAACCAACAAGGACCTACTCTATAATCCAGAGAAATTTGCTCAATATTATGTAAAAACCTAGATGGGAAAAACATTTGAGGAACAATAGATATATGTGTAACTGACTCACTTCGTTGTACACCCGAAACACAACACTGTTAATCAACTATACTCCAATATAAAAAGTTAAAAATAATGAGCCAATTCTTATAGACATTAGAAGTGACTGAGTAGGGACATAAAAATCTTCTGGAATGCCAGAAATATTCCCTAGTTTTTATTGGGCTGTTGGTTACATGGGTACATTTTTGTGTCAATATTAATCAATTTGGGGACCCCTAGTTCTGCACATAAGGAGCTCAGAAGTGACCACTCTGTCCTAACAAGTAAAAAGCTGAATGCACTGAAAAAACAACCCATTTAAATCCATAAGACAAGTGAGGTCACAGCGCAAAACACTCCCACCAAAATCAGAGAGGCTGACATTTGGAAAATCACAACTTACTGGAGCAGAAACTTGAGCTGAAACTTCTATAGGAACCAGTGCTGGTGTAGGAAAACCTCAGCTGTGCTTGACAAATTGCTGGCGGCTGAGTGCACACAATTCTGAGAGCTAAAACCTTCAGGCGACCCAACCACAGGTTCCCCAAACTTTAGTGAGTTTTACTTCCAGGAACCTGACCAGGCCTCACGTTAAATATCATGAAAAGTCCCCTCCTTTTTCTGGCAGGTGAACTGGGGAAGGAACCATTTTGAAACATATCCAGGTACTCACCCCATTCTTATATAGGCCTGCCTTCAGAAGAAACTAATTAACCAGAGCCCCGCCTGCAGCTTTATTCAGAGCTTAACTCATCTGGGAGAAAGAAAATACCCAATGTCAGCTCACTCTAGCCATCCTACCAAAGAAGGGAGGAGAAAAGTGAGAAGCACATGTGAATTTCATAATTCCGACTCAAGGGACACGAATTTGAGCAAACTCCAGGAGACAGTGGAGGACAAGGGGACCTGGCCTGCTGAAGTCCATGGGATTGCAAAGAGGCAGACGTGACTTAAAGACTGAACACAACAGATATCCTAGGTCTGTAGAATGTTTTCTCTCCCCTGCACTTCAGGACCTTGTTATTAAACCTGTTTCCAACAGTTCCTTTTAAAGAAGAGCACAGATATACCTCTTTTATTGTGCCTCCCAGATACTGTGTTTCTAACAAATCGAAGGCTTGTGACAACCCTTTATAGAGCAAGTCTACTGGCACCAATTTCTTCAACATTTACTCACTTCATGTTTCTGGGTCACATTTGGTAATCTTTAACAAAATTTCAACTATACTCCAATATAAAAAGTTAAAAATAATGAGCCAATTCTTATAGACTGAGTAGGGACATAAAAATCTTCTGGAATGCCAGAAATATTCCCTAGTTTTTATTGGGCTGTTGGTTACATGGGTACATTTTTGTGTCAATATTAATCAATTTGGGGACCCCTAGTTCTGCACATAAGGAGCTCAGAAGTGACCACTCTGTCCTAACAAGTAAAAAGCTGAATGCACTGAAAAAACAACCCATTTAAATCCATAAGACAAGTGAGGTCACAGCGCAAAACACTCCCACCAAAATCAGAGAGGCTGACATTTGGAAAATCACAACTTACTGGAGCAGAAACTTGAGCTGAAACTTCTATAGGAACCAGTGCTGGTGTAGGAAAACCTCAGCTGTGCTTGACAAATTGCTGGCGGCTGAGTGCACACAATTCTGAGAGCTAAAACCTTCAGGCGACCCAACCACAGGTTCCCCAAACTTTAGTGAGTTTTACTTCCAGGAACCTGACCAGGCCTCACGTTAAATATCATGAAAAGTCCCCTCCTTTTTCTGGCAGGTGAACTGGGGAAGGAACCATTTTGAAACATATCCAGGTACTCACCCCATTCTTATATAGGCCTGCCTTCAGAAGAAACTAATTAACCAGAGCCCCGCCTGCAGCTTTATTCAGAGCTTAACTCATCTGGGAGAAAGAAAATACCCAATGTCAGCTCACTCTAGCCATCCTACCAAAGAAGGGAGGAGAAAAGTGAGAAGCACATGTGAATTTCATAATTCCGACTCAAGGGACACGAATTTGAGCAAACTCCAGGAGACAGTGGAGGACAAGGGGACCTGGCCTGCTGAAGTCCATGGGATTGCAAAGAGGCAGACGTGACTTAAAGACTGAACACAACAGATATCCTAGGTCTGTAGAATGTTTTCTCTCCCCTGCACTTCAGGACCTTGTTATTAAACCTGTTTCCAACAGTTCCTTTTAAAGAAGAGCACAGATATACCTCTTTTATTGTGCCTCCCAGATACTGTGTTTCTAACAAATCGAAGGCTTGTGACAACCCTTTATAGAGCAAGTCTACTGGCACCAATTTCTTCAACATTTACTCACTTCATGTTTCTGGGTCACATTTTGGTAATTCTTGTGGCATTTTTCATATTATTATATGTGTTATGGTGATCTGTGATCAGTGATCTTAGATATTGCTATGGTATTATTTCAGGACACCACAAACTACACCCATATAAAACAGAAAACTTCATAAATGTTGTGAGTGTGCTGACCGGTCCATGTTTCCACTGTTCCCTGTCTCTTGCCCTCTGCTAGGACTTCTGTCTTCACTAAGAGCAATATTGAAGATTTAGACTGAACTTTAAGGGTTAAAGTAAAGGGAGTGTTACATGTCTCTTACTTCAAACCAAAAGCTTTACTGAGAAAGGCATGTTGAAAGCTGAGATAGGCTGAAGGGGAGGCCTCTTACACCAAACAGCTATGTTGTGAATGTAAAAGAAAAGTTCCTGAAGGAAATTAAAAGTGCTACTCTGCTACTCTGGTGAAAATATGAATAATAAGGAAGTGCAAGAGCTTTATTGCTGATAATGAGAGTTTTAGTGGTCTGGATAGAAGGTCCAACAAGCTACAACATTCCTGTAAGCCGAAGTCTATCCAAAGCAAGGCCCTAACTCTTTTTAATTCTATAAAGCTTGAGAGAGGTAAGGAAGCAGCTGAAGTTTAAAGCTAGCAGAGGCTGGTTCATGTATGTTAAGGAAGAAGCCATCTCCATGACATCGAAGTGCAAGGTGAAGCAGCAAGTGCTGATGTAGAAGTTGTAGCAAGTTATCTAAAAGATCGAGTTAAGATCATTAATAAAGATGGCTACACTAAACAACAGATTTTCGATTAGATAAAACAGCCTTATATTGGAAAAGATGCTATCCAGCCCTTTCATAGCCAAGGAAGAGAAGCCCAATCCTGCTGAAGTCCATGGCATTGCAAAGAGGCAGACGTGACTTAAAGACTGAACACAACAGATATCCTAGGTCTGTAGAATGTTTTCTCTCCCCTGCACTTCAGGACCTTGTTATTAAACCTGTTTCCAACAGTTCCTTTTAAAGAAGAGCACAGATATACCTCTTTTATTGTGCCTCCCAGATACTGTGTTTCTAACAAATCGAAGGCTTGTGACAACCCTTTATAGAGCAAGTCTACTGGCACCAATTTCTTCAACATTTACTCACTTCATGTTTCTGGGTCACATTTTGGTAATTCTTGTGGCATTTTTCATATTATTATATGTGTTATGGTGATCTGTGATCAGTGATCTTAGATATTGCTATGGTATTATTTCAGGACACCACAAACTACACCCATATAAAACAGAAAACTTCATAAATGTTGTGAGTGTGCTGACCGGTCCATGTTTCCACTGTTCCCTGTCTCTTGCCCTCTGCTAGGACTTCTGTCTTCACTAAGAGCAATATTGAAGATTTAGACTGAACTTTAAGGGTTAAAGTAAAGGGAGTGTTACATGTCTCTTACTTCAAACCAAAAGCTTTACTGAGAAAGGCATGTTGAAAGCTGAGATAGGCTGAAGGGGAGGCCTCTTACACCAAACAGCTATGTTGTGAATGTAAAAGAAAAGTTCCTGAAGGAAATTAAAAGTGCTACTCTGCTACTCTGGTGAAAATATGAATAATAAGGAAGTGCAAGAGCTTTATTGCTGATAATGAGAGTTTTAGTGGTCTGGATAGAAGGTCCAACAAGCTACAACATTCCTGTAAGCCGAAGTCTATCCAAAGCAAGGCCCTAACTCTTTTTAATTCTATAAAGCTTGAGAGAGGTAAGGAAGCAGCTGAAGTTTAAAGCTAGCAGAGGCTGGTTCATGTATGTTAAGGAAGAAGCCATCTCCATGACATCGAAGTGCAAGGTGAAGCAGCAAGTGCTGATGTAGAAGTTGTAGCAAGTTATCTAAAAGATCGAGTTAAGATCATTAATAAAGATGGCTACACTAAACAACAGATTTTCGATTAGATAAAACAGCCTTATATTGGAAAAGATGCTATCCAGCCCTTTCATAGCCAAGGAAGAGAAGCCCAATGCCCAGCTTCAAAGCTTCAAAGATGATTTGACTCTCCTGTTGGGTGCTAATCTAGCTGGTGTCTTTAAGTTGAAGCCAATGCTTATTTACCATCCAAAAATCCTAAAGTTTTTTAAGACTGATGGTAGCTTTAATCTGCCTGTGCTCTATAAATGAAACAACAAAACCTGGATGATAGTAGATCTGTTTACAGCATGGTTTACAAATATGTTAAACCCATATTTGAGGTCTATTGCTTAGAAAAAAAAAAGAGAGATTCCTTTCAAAGTATTACTGCTCATTTATGGCACACCTGGTCAATAAAGAGCTCGGATGAAGACATACCATGAGATTACTGTTGTTTTCATGCCTACTAACATGACATCCATTCTGTAGCTTGCATCAAGAAGCAATTTTGACTTTCAAATCTTATTTAATAAATGCATGTCAAAACACTATAATAGCCATCTATAGCAGCTCCTCTGAAGGATCTATTTAAATACAGAAATGATATATGAAAGAGTTTTATGCAAAATTTGGATTATGATGGATACAAATATTTCTCATTGCTTCTTAGTCTGCTTCTTCAGTTCTTCTCTCCTTCTCTCTCTCTCTCTCTCTCTCTCTCTATATATATATATATATATATATATGTATGTATGTATATATACACATATTTTTAAAATTTCTTACATTGTATGTTTCTGTAGCTGTTATAACAAGTTAACACAATGGCTTAAAAAATAGGAACTAATTTTTTTCCCAATCCTAGTGACCAGAAGCCCCAAATCCAATTATCAACTGGATTGTACTCTTTCTAGAGGCTCTAGGAAGGATCTATTTCTTGTTTCTTTCAGCTTCTGGAGGGTGCCATCATTCCTTGACTTGTGGCCACATCAGTCCAGTCTCTGCTTCCACATTCACAGGGCCTCTATCTTCTCCCCTCTCTGCATCTCTTATAAGGACACTTATCATTGGATTTAGGACCCACAGAGATCATCCAGGTTGATCTCATATCAAAAACCTTTATTTAATTTCATCTGCAAAGAATCTTTTTTTTTTTTCCAAACAAGGTTCTGAAAATGAACTTATGGACATGTCTTTGACAGGGCCACCATTCATCCCACTGCATACATCAACTAATACCAACTGAGCATTACCTTTCACTCAGCACTGTGTTTAAAGCTCCATGAGAAGGCATATAGAGTAGTGATTACCTTCACAAGTTCTTGATTTATATTCTAGCTCAGTCTCTTCATCTGAGGATGTATAGATTACTTATGTTTCAGTTATCTGTAAAATGTGGATAAACAATATCTACATTTCATACATTATTTGGGGAGTGAAGTAAGTTAAAAACTGAAGCAAGTAGAACATTTTCTGGCACATATTAAGTGCTAAGTACATTTTAGCTATCATTTGCTCAATAAAAAAGACATATTAATGGATTTTAAGGTATTTTTATACCATCAAATCTACTGTGAAGGGAAAAAGTGCAAGCAATGTCAATTTATCTGGTACACATTTATAATCTCATCAAGGAATAAATTTATCTTCCTTGCTATTTTTGTTTCTCTTTTACTGTTGTGTTTTGTTTTGAATTTATTTATTTTTGGCTGTGCTGGGTATTCAGTTCTGCATGGGTTTTTCTCTAGTTGTGGTGAATTAGGGCCCCTCTAGTTGCAGTGCATGGACTTCTCATTTTGGTGGCTTCTCTTGTTGCAGAGCAACAACTCTAGGACTTGAAGGCCCCAGAAATGATGGATCATAGGCTCAGTGGTTGTGGCTCTGGGCTCTAGAGCACAGGCTCAACAGTTCTGGTGCATAGGCTCAGTTGTTCCATGGCGTGTAGGATCTTCCTGGATGAGGGATTTAACCCCTTCCTCCTGCATTGGCAGACAGATTGTTTACCACTGAGCCACCAGGAAGCCCCTTGTTTCTGTTATACTGTTAAAACAGTATAACATTATGTTTGTGTTCCTTGCTTTATATCATCTAACAACTGAGAAAAGCAGATCAGAAGGAATATACATGACTTGAGAAAAGTAGACTGAAAAATTAAAGTTTGATATTAATCACTGGAACAGATCTCCCATGCATATTTTTCCTTCCTCTTCCTTATTTCCTGCTTATCTCCTCCTTCTTTCCATCTACCCTACTTTGTTATTTGGGCATCTAACCAGAAGAAAATATTTTGTAAAAAAAAAAAGAAAAAATAATAAAATAAAATAATAAAGTTCAAGAAAACCAAAATAGACTTATCTTTTCCAACAAACAGACTTCCTGGATTCAAAATGATTCTCCATTCTGCTGGGAGGGCCCCTAGTGATTCTCTCAAAACAAGTCAGCTCCCACCAGTTGCATGTTGATGCTCAGTTGTACTTGCTTCAAACCCTGCCTGTTTAAGTAAACATTATGGAGATTAGAGACTGTTAATGTAAAACAAAGATAATTGTTTTTATAAAAATTGTGACAACATTAGATATTGCAACATTAGATAAATACATGTCATTTAAAATGGTTTCCAAAATAGTCACAATCCAGACTTAAAAGATGGGATGGGATGGCAAGATGAATTAGAAAAATCTCAATAAACCCTGCACTCCAATAGCCTCACTTAAAAACTACCATGTAAGCAAAAACACCCTCTTTGGAATTCTTTGATAGGTGGATGCCTTTTAGGAATGACCTTTATTATCTCAATCCTTGTATCTCCTCACATCTAGAAAAGCACTACATTCCTTCATGATGAAATTAGATTCTAATTAGATCCTAATCCTCCTCCCTCCTCAAAATCCTTAAATATTGATCTTCCTGCTGCCTCTTTGGAGCAGTCTCTCAGAGCTATCTGGATGCTGCCTCCCAGACTGCAGTCCTAATTATGCCCCAAATAAAATTTAACAGCCCCCCCCCCCCACACATACACACACAAAACTACAGTGTAAGCAAAAACATCCTCTTTGGAATTCCAGTTCAAACCAAAGTAAAATGCTTAGTCTCATATCAAGTGATCAGCTAATGGACAGTTTCTGAGAGCTGTTATAACAAAGTACCGCAAACTAGGTGGCAAAACAAACCTTTTTTTTTAAATGTGTACTTTTCTCTTCTGGTTGTTGTTGTTCCAGAGGTTACTAAATCAAGATATTAGTATGTGTGTTTCCTTTTGGAGGTGCTCAGGGAAAGTCTGTGCAGTGCTTTTCTCCTAGCTGCTGGTGGTTGTCAGCAATCCTTGGTATCCTTAGTTTGTAGCTTCCAGTATCTGTCTCCATCTTCACCTATTCTCTTCCCCTCTTGTCTCTGAGTAACTGGCCTCACTACTTTTTAAAAGGGCATAGTCATAATTGATGACCTCATCTTAATGAGATTACATCTTCAAAAACCCTATTTCCACATAGGGTCACATTCATGGGTTATGAATGGACATGTGTTTTTGAGGGACAGCATTCAACCCAGTATAGCTACAAATTCCATTCGTACTTACATGTTTTAAGAGAACTAATGCTTCTATAACTTTGATCATGATCTTTAAATTATTTTTTATTTAACCACAAAGCCATATATTCTAATTACATTACCTAAAAAAAGTAAGTGTTTTAGATCAGAAACACATGAAATAGTGCTTCCCTGATGGTCCAGTGGGTAAAGAGTCCACCTTGCAGTGCAAGGGGCACCAGTTCGATCCCTGGCCCGGGAAGATCCCATGTGCCTCAGAGCAAGCATGCACCCAGAGCTAGTGCTCCCCAGTGAGAGAGCCCACTGCAATGGGAGGTCCACACATAACAAAGAATACAAAGATGGATGAAAATAAATACAAATAAAAGAGGCATGATGAGGAAAAAGAAGCACATGAAATATATGGAATTATAATTGGTCCTTTCATGGGAGAAATAGGGTAAACTCTACATTTTTTATTACAAATCTAACCTTCCACCTCAATATGAAAAATAACACCAAATAAAATCTAAGAAATAAAGAAAAGGGGAAAAAAAAGATAAAAACAAAGAAATACAAATCTTAAAAATATAAAAAAACACCTAAAACAATCAAAAGATAAAATTGGTTCTTTGCAAATGTTGGAGAGTGTGTGGAGAAAAGGCAATTTGCCTACACAGTGGGTGGGAGTCTAACTTGGTGAAGACAGTATGAAGATATTTTTCACTTAAAAAACTAAAAAAAATACTTGGTAAATAATCTAGCAATCCCACTCCTAGGCATGTAGCCTGAGAGAATTCTAATTCAAAAATATACATGGACTCCAATGTTCACAACAGCACTGTTCATAATAGCCAAGTTATGGTAGAAACCTAAATATCTATCAACTGATGACTGAGTAAAGCAGAGTGGTGTACATATACAATGGAATAGTACTCATCCATCAAAAAGAATGAAACAATGCCATTTCTAGCAACATGGATGTAGAGATTATTATGCTAAGTAAACCACAGACAAATACCATATATCACTCAAATATGGAATCTAAAATATTTTTTCATTCTTTTATCCATTAATTCTTATTCTTATTATTACTACTACTATTATCTCATTCATCAATATGAACAGAGACTAAAAAAAAAGACAGAAAAACAATCATAGTCCCTGAACTCAAGAAATGAAAACAGTGAAAATAAAAGATGACCACAACATTAATCCACTGCAATGTGGTGACACCAGTATAATGAAAACTGATTTTTCTCTCACCCTGTTGGTTACTGTTTTCTTTAACTTACAAAACAAAAACAGGCTCACAAACTGAAAACAAAAGGGAAAGGGGACATGGGATAAATTATGAATTTGGGATTAGCAGATACAGACTATTATATATAAAATAAACAACAAAGTCCTAACATATAGTACAGGGAGCTGTATTCAATATCCTATAATAAACCATAATGGAAAAATACATGAAAAATAGTTTTGTTTTCAGATTATTTTCATATTCAGTTATAAATATAATTGAATCACTTTGAGATACACAAGAACCTAATACAACATTGTAAATCAAATATATTTCAATAAAAATTTTTTAAAAATTTAAACTGGTTCTTTGAAAAGATTAACAAAATGTCTAAATGTTTAGCAAAACAAAAACAAAATACAACTTTAGTATCAGTGACATAAAAGAGTATAGTACACCTCATTACAGATGTAACATCAAAAAGGATAATAAAATATATGATAAATACCTTGAAGACAATATACTTGAAATGCTATATAAAATAGAGGTTTCTCAAAAACCAAGTCCTCTTCTTATTGGGGCTGACAGAAGAAGTTAAAGTCAGATTAATTTGATGTCTATTTTAAAAATTGAATGTTACTAAAATCTGTTGACCCAAAGAAGCCCCTTGGCAGAGATGGATTTACCAATATATTCTTCCATAAATGGGGAAAAAAGCAATCTTACACAACTCTTCTAGAGAACAGAAAAGAGATGGCGCTTAATATCTTTTATGGCCAAAAGTTAAAAAAACCAAAACTACATAAGAAATATCAGCACTGTTCATAATAGCCAAGTTATGGTAGAAACCTAAATATCTATCAACTGATGACTGAGTAAAGCAGAGTGGTGTACATATACAATGGAATAGTACTCATCCATCAAAAAGAATGAAACAATGCCATTTCTAGCAACATGGATGTAGAGATTATTATGCTAAGTAAACCACAGACAAATACCATATATCACTCAAATATGGAATCTAAAATATTTTTTCATTCTTTTATCCATTAATTCTTATTCTTATTATTACTACTACTATTATCTCATTCATCAATATGAACAGAGACTAAAAAAAAAGACAGAAAAACAATCATAGTCCCTGAACTCAAGAAATGAAAACAGTGAAAATAAAAGATGACCACAACATTAATCCACTGCAATGTGGTGACACCAGTATAATGAAAACTGATTTTTCTCTCACCCTGTTGGTTACTGTTTTCTTTAACTTACAAAACAAAAACAGGCTCACAAACTGAAAACAAAAGGGAAAGGGGACATGGGATAAATTATGAATTTGGGATTAGCAGATACAGACTATTATATATAAAATAAACAACAAAGTCCTAACATATAGTACAGGGAGCTGTATTCAATATCCTATAATAAACCATAATGGAAAAATACATGAAAAATAGTTTTGTTTTCAGATTATTTTCATATTCAGTTATAAATATAATTGAATCACTTTGAGATACACAAGAACCTAATACAACATTGTAAATCAAATATATTTCAATAAAAATTTTTTAAAAATTTAAACTGGTTCTTTGAAAAGATTAACAAAATGTCTAAATGTTTAGCAAAACAAAAACAAAATACAACTTTAGTATCAGTGACATAAAAGAGTATAGTACACCTCATTACAGATGTAACATCAAAAAGGATAATAAAATATATGATAAATACCTTGAAGACAATATACTTGAAATGCTATATAAAATAGAGGTTTCTCAAAAACCAAGTCCTCTTCTTATTGGGGCTGACAGAAGAAGTTAAAGTCAGATTAATTTGATGTCTATTTTAAAAAATTTAATGTTACTAAAATCTGTTGACCCAAAGAAGCCCCTTGGCAGAGATGGATTTACCAATATATTCTTCCATAAAGGGGAAAAAAGGAATCTTACACAACTCGTCTAGAGAACAGAAAAGAGATGGCGCTTAATATCTTTTATGGCAAAAAGTATAAAACCAAAACTACATAAGAATATCATCAGAATGCACTATTGCAGAGCCATCATTCTCCTGAGTGTACATGCAAATGTCCTAAGCTTCGTGTTTGAAAAATGAAACCAGTGATGCAGAAAAATGCATCATGACAAGGTGACATTTTTCTAATGATTGAAATACCAATTTTACATTCAAAAACTAACATAACTAACATAAAACAGATAAAAGAAAATCCCTTTGACTTGGGTAGGTGAGGAAAAGTAAATTAAAAAGTAAAATGGAAGAAAATAAAACAAAACCTCTCAACATCCTAGCACATAAGAGAACTTTCTTCACTAGATAAACACTATGACATAAAAGAAAGGAGAAAGAACACTACCACAAACATCATTTCTAATGAAAAAATATTAAAACTTTTCCTCTACTTTGGTAAAAAGTATCACTATTGCCTATTTATTCACCATTACACTGAGATTGTAGCCAGTATAAAATTACAAAATTTAAGAAGCATATAAACACTCAGAGAAAGGAAATAAAACAGCCACTAATTTCACATAATTGTGTTCACAGATAAAGCTAAAAAACTAGAGATATGCTTTCATAATTAATACATAAATTTTCTGTAGTCTATAAATACAAAGATGTATATGAATATATATGTCTAATATCATATACATAGTAAAATATAAAACAAATATAATTCATAACACTATCAAAAAGTCATAAAATAGAAAATATCTTCATTTCACCTTTATTTTTATAGAATATTTTATTTACAAGGAAATTCTAGGTTGAATTCTTTTCATTTTTCATCGTAAAGATTTTGCCTCACTTTTATTCTAGCCTTCATAATTAGTCATCTTGTGCTGCTCTTGCCCTGAATAATAAAATATATGATAAATACCTTGAAGACAATATACTTGAAATGCTATATAAAATAGAGGTTTCTCAAAAACCAAGTCCTCTTCTTATTGGGGCTGACAGAAGAAGTTAAAGTCAGATTAATTTGATGTCTATTTTAAAAATTGAATGTTACTAAAATCTGTTGACCCAAAGAAGCCCCTTGGCAGAGATGGATTTACCAATATATTCTTCCATAAATGGGGAAAAAAGCAATCTTACACAACTCTTCTAGAGAACAGAAAAAGAGATGGCGCTTAATATCTTTTATGGCAAAAAGTATAAAACCAAAACTACATAAGAATATCATCAGAATGCACTATTGCAGAGCCATCATTCTCCTGAGTGTACATGCAAATGTCCTAAGCTTCGTGTTTGAAAAATGAAACCAGTGATGCAGAAAAATGCATCATGACAAGGTGACATTTTTCTAATGATTGAAATACCAATTTTACATTCAAAAACTAACATAACTAACATAAAACAGATAAAAGAAAATCCCTTTGACTTGGGTAGGTGAGGAAAAGTAAATTAAAAAGTAAAATGGAAGAAAATAAAACAAAACCTCTCAACATCCTAGCACATAAGAGAACTTTCTTCACTAGATAAACACTATGACATAAAAGAAAGGAGAAAGAACACTACCACAAACATCATTTCTAATGAAAAAATATTAAAACTTTTCCTCTACTTTGGTAAAAAGTATCACTATTGCCTATTTATTCACCATTACACTGAGATTGTAGCCAGTATAAAATTACAAAATTTAAGAAGCATATAAACACTCAGAGAAAGGAAATAAAACAGCCACTAATTTCACATAATTGTGTTCACAGATAAAGCTAAAAAACTAGAGATATGCTTTCATAATTAATACATAAATTTTCTGTAGTCTATAAATACAAAGATGTATATGAATATATATGTCTAATATCATATACATAGTAAAATATAAAACAAATATAATTCATAACACTATCAAAAAGTCATAAAATAGAAAATATCTTCATTTCACCTTTATTTTTATAGAATATTTTATTTACAAGGAAATTCTAGGTTGAATTCTTTTCATTTTTCATCGTAAAGATTTTGCCTCACTTTTATTCTAGCCTTCATAATTAGTCATCTTGTGCTGCTCTTGCCCTGAATGTAATGTGTCTTTTTATCTCTGTCTACTTTTAAGATTTCTTCCTTATCATTGATTTTCAGACATTTGATTATGATGAGCTTAGTGCTGTGTGTGTACATGTGTGTGTTTAATCTTGCTTGGGGTTAGCTGTGGGTTGATATCTTTCACTAGTCCTGAAAAATTCTCAGCCACTATCTCTTCAAAACTTCCTTCTCCCCACTCTATTTTTTCTTATTTCTGAGACTCTAAGTAATCGTGTTAGTACATTTGTTATATTTTGTAGCTATTGGACATCTCTGCTCAGTTTTGTTTTATACTATTTTTCCTCTTTGAGTATCAGTTTAGGTAGTTTTGTTCCTTTCACTGTGTAGGACTTATTCAGTCCACAGAATATTTTTCTCATTTCTGATGCTGTATTTATCTGTTCTGGTATTTCATTTCATTTTATCATACTTCACATTTTTCTGTCAAAAATTCCCACTTACTGACTTATACATTTTGTCTTCCTTCCTCCTAAATCATTTATGATATTAACCATAGCTATTTTAAAGTCCTTGTCTTATAAAACTTATATCTAAAACATCCACAGATTACCTTCTACTGACAGTTTCCCTCTGTAAACTAGAATTGACATGTTCTTGTTTTATTGCATAGCTCACAAATTTTGTCATATACTGAACTTCTGTGTCAAAGAAAAATAAAGATTAAAATCAGTGATATTTAACCCCAGCAAACGGACATGTTTCTTCCATTATTGAGCTGCTTCAAGGGTGACAGAAGGAATCAATATAACATATGCTTCATCTGGTTCTGGGCTTTGTCATTTATACCCTTGAACATTCTTACAAATTAAAATATAAAACAAATATAATTCATAAATATCAAAAATGTCATAAAAATAGAATATATATGTCTAATATCATATACATAGTAAAATATAAAACAAATATAATTCATAACACTATCAAAAAGTCATAAAATAGAAAATATCTTCATTTCACCTTTATTTTTATAGAATATTTTATTTACAAGGAAATTCTAGGTTGAATTCTTTTCATTTTTCATCGTAAAGATTTTGCCTCACTTTTATTCTAGCCTTCATAATTAGTCATCTTGTGCTGCTCTTGCCCTGAATGTAATGTGTCTTTTATCTCTGTCTACTTTTAAGATTTCTTCCTTATCATTGATTTTCAGACATTTGATTATGATGAGCTTAGTGCTGTGTGTGTACATGTGTGTGTTTAATCTTGCTTGGGGTTAGCTGTGGGTTGATATCTTTCACTAGTCCTGAAAAATTCTCAGCCACTATCTCTTCAAAACTTCCTTCTCCCCACTCTATTTTTTCTTATTTCTGAGACTCTAAGTAATCGTGTTAGTACATTTGTTATATTTTGTAGCTATTGGACATCTCTGCTCAGTTTTGTTTTATACTATTTTTCCTCTTTGAGTATCAGTTTAGGTAGTTTTGTTCCTTTCACTGTGTAGGACTTATTCAGTCCACAGAATATTTTTCTCATTTCTGATGCTGTATTTATCTGTTCTGGTATTTCATTTCATTTTATCATACTTCACATTTTTCTGTCAAAAATTCCCACTTACTGACTTATACATTTTGTCTTCCTTCCTCCTAAATCATTTATGATATTAACCATAGCTATTTTAAAGTCCTTGTCTTATAAAACTTATATCTAAAACATCCACAGATTACCTTCTACTGACAGTTTCCCTCTGTAAACTAGAATTGACATGTTCTTGTTTTATTGCATAGCTCACAAATTTTGTCATATACTGAACTTCTGTGTCAAAGAAAAATAAAGATTAAAATCAGTGATATTTAACCCCAGCAAACGGACATGTTTCTTCCATTATTGAGCTGCTTCAAGGGTGACAGAAGGAATCAATATAACATATGCTTCATCTGGTTCTGGGCTTTGTTGCAGATTTTGTTACCACTAGCTTCCCAATATTTTGATTTTGAAATCAGAACATTTCCTTCAGCATGGCTTAGAATCTGAACACTCTTCAGATTTCCAGAGATCTCTTTGCTTTCTAGTCTAATAGCTAATTTTCTGGATTGTAAAAGATTCCCCTCTGCCTTATAGTCTAGTATTTGGTCTTTTAGGTGATGGGGGTCTCTCTTTCTTTTCGAGCCCTGTCCCTAGTTTTTCACCTTTGACATATCTTTCTCTACATAACTGTATTGCTCCTAGCCTACCATGGGCCCTAATTTTAGCTAAATAAATGTTTGTTGTGCAGTGTGGAGAAATCTTTTGGCTACGCTGCTTTTCTTTCAGCAAAGAGCACCTGTTTACCTTTGATGAAAACCCTTATGTACCTCCAGGGAATTTTCACAGCCCTTCTCTATGGTTTCCAGCCTTCAACAACTCAATGAAAGTCCTGTACATTTTAAAGGACTTTCTCAGTAGTTTTAGCCTGAATCCATTTTCAGCTCACTATTTCCATGATATCAGTGATCTTTTGTAGCTGAGAGAACATTCTTCCTCTTCTCTTGCCCTGTTCCCAGTCTGCTGTGAACCTGGTAAAGGTCCTGGGGCTCTAAGAAGTCCTCTATCAGTTGTTCGTTGTCCTAGGGAATTTAATCCCCTGCCATCATGCACTCAGTCAAGGCCTTGGGTGACATAATGGGAGCATAGGTACAAACTGAGATCCCTTGGGGACTATTTCATTTCATTTTATCATACTTCACATTTTTCTGTCAAAAATTCCCACTTACTGACTTATACATTTTGTCTTCCTTCCTCCTAAATCATTTATGATATTAACCATAGCTATTTTAAAGTCCTTGTCTTATAAAACTTATATCTAAAACATCCACAGATTACCTTCTACTGACAGTTTCCCTCTGTAAACTAGAATTGACATGTTCTTGTTTTATTGCATAGCTCACAAATTTTGTCATATACTGAACTTCTGTGTCAAAGAAAAATAAAGATTAAAATCAGTGATATTTAACCCCAGCAAACGGACATGTTTCTTCCATTATTGAGCTGCTTCAAGGGTGACAGAAGGAATCAATATAACATATGCTTCATCTGGTTCTGGGCTTTGTTGCAGATTTTGTTACCACTAGCTTCCCAATATTTTGATTTTGAAATCAGAACATTTCCTTCAGCATGGCTTAGAATCTGAACACTCTTCAGATTTCCAGAGATCTCTTTGCTTTCTAGTCTAATAGCTAATTTTCTGGATTGTAAAAGATTCCCCTCTGCCTTATAGTCTAGTATTTGGTCTTTTAGGTGATGGGGGTCTCTCTTTCTTTTCGAGCCCTGTCCCTAGTTTTTCACCTTTGACATATCTTTCTCTACATAACTGTATTGCTCCTAGCCTACCATGGGCCCTAATTTTAGCTAAATAAATGTTTGTTGTGCAGTGTGGAGAAATCTTTTGGCTACGCTGCTTTTCTTTCAGCAAAGAGCACCTGTTTACCTTTGATGAAAACCCTTATGTACCTCCAGGGAATTTTCACAGCCCTTCTCTATGGTTTCCAGCCTTCAACAACTCAATGAAAGTCCTGTACATTTTAAAGGACTTTCTCAGTAGTTTTAGCCTGAATCCATTTTCAGCTCACTATTTCCATGATATCAGTGATCTTTTGTAGCTGAGAGAACATTCTTCCTCTTCTCTTGCCCTGTTCCCAGTCTGCTGTGAACCTGGTAAAGGTCCTGGGGCTCTAAGAAGTCCTCTATCAGTTGTTCGTTGTCCTAGGGAATTTAATCCCCTGCCATCATGCACTCAGTCAAGGCCTTGGGTGACATAATGGGAGCATAGGTACAAACTGAGATCCCTTGGGGGACTAAGGGGTTATGTCAGGCCATTTGCAGCCACTATAATTCTTTAAAGTTTCTGCTAGCTTCTTCTCACATGGTCATATCAGAGGGCCATTCTCTTCTCACCATATGTACAAGAGAGCAGCTGTAGGGCTTCTCCTTTCCTAGGAGGGACTCCTTCTTCAGAGTACTTAGGTTTCTATTCATCCTAAATTCTCTAATAAGTTTAAAACTATGGAGGATTAAGATCAAGATGGTGGAGTAGAAGGACATGCACTCATCTGCTCCTGTGAGAGCACCAGAACTGCAACAAGCTGCTGAAAATCCATCAACAGGAGGAAGTTGGATCCCACCAAAACAAAGATACCCCATATCCAAGAATAAAGGAGAAACTGCAACAAGATGGTAGGGGGGATGCAATCACGCTTTTAAAATCAAACCTCAATCCCACCAGAGACACTGTAAGGCTCTTAGTAACCTTGTGCATACCAATACCTAGGAAAGAAGCAGCAACTCCCATAAGAGACTGAGCCAGACCTGCTTTGAGGGTCTGAGTGCCTCCTGAATGTCTTCTACTGAGGCATAGGTTAGAAGTTGCCTACAGCTGTCCTCAGAAGCGCAGCTTTGGGTATGAGTCCTCTTGAAGGAGGTTGCCATTAGCCAGACTATAGAGCCACTGAGCAGGACTGAGGAAACAGACTTTGGAGGGCACAAACCTTGTGTGTACTGGGATCCAGGAGAAAGCACCAGTGACTCTACATAAGACTGAGCCAGATTTGCCTGGAGTCACCAGTGGAGCTATGGGTCAACAGTGGCCTGCCACGGGGTCAGGGACACTGCAGCAGTGGTCCTTTTGGAAAGGGCTTTCTCAGTGTTACCTGATCTTTTGTATTTCCATGATATCAGTGATCTTTTGTAGCTGAGAGAACATTCTTCCTCTTCTCTTGCCCTGTTCCCAGTCTGCTGTGAACCTGGTAAAGGTCCTGGGGCTCTAAGAAGTCCTCTATCAGTTGTTCGTTGTCCTAGGGAATTTAATCCCCTGCCATCATGCACTCAGTCAAGGCCTTGGGTGACATAATGGGAGCATAGGTACAAACTGAGATCCCTTGGGGGACTAAGGGGTTATGTCAGGCCATTTGCAGCCACTATAATTCTTTAAAGTTTCTGCTAGCTTCTTCTCACATGGTCATATCAGAGGGCCATTCTCTTCTCACCATATGTACAAGAGAGCAGCTGTAGGGCTTCTCCTTTCCTAGGAGGGACTCCTTCTTCAGAGTACTTAGGTTTCTATTCATCCTAAATTCTCTAATAAGTTTAAAACTATGGAGGATTAAGATCAAGATGGTGGAGTAGAAGGACATGCACTCATCTGCTCCTGTGAGAGCACCAGAACTGCAACAAGCTGCTGAAAATCCATCAACAGGAGGAAGTTGGATCCCACCAAAACAAAGATACCCCATATCCAAGAATAAAGGAGAAACTGCAACAAGATGGTAGGGGGGATGCAATCACGCTTTTAAAATCAAACCTCAATCCCACCAGAGACACTGTAAGGCTCTTAGTAACCTTGTGCATACCAATACCTAGGAAAGAAGCAGCAACTCCCATAAGAGACTGAGCCAGACCTGCTTTGAGGGTCTGAGTGCCTCCTGAATGTCTTCTACTGAGGCATAGGTTAGAAGTTGCCTACAGCTGTCCTCAGAAGCGCAGCTTTGGGTATGAGTCCTCTTGAAGGAGGTTGCCATTAGCCAGACTATAGAGCCACTGAGCAGGACTGGGGAAACAGACTCTGGAGGGCACAAACCTTGTGTGTACTGGGATCCAGGAGAAAGCACCAGTGACTCTACATAAGACTGAGCCAGATTTGCCTGGAGTCACCAGTGGAGCTATGGGTCAACAGTGGCCTGCCACGGGGTCAGGGACACTGCAGCAGTGGTCCTTTTGGAAAGGGTCACCATTGCCCTATCATAGTTTGGCCTCAGGTCAAACTACAGGGAGAGAACATAGCTCCACCCATCAATAGATAATTGGATTAAAGATCAATTAAATTGTCCCTCTTTTGGGGGGGCAGGTTGGGGAGGGAAGGGGGTGGGTGGACCACTTCTATTGGTCTTTCATTTATCTATTTTCATCCATCTTTGTTCTTTGGCCCATGTGGGCCTCCCACCACGGTGGCCTCTGTTGTTGCAGAGCACTGGCTCTGGGCATAAGAGCTTCAGAGCTCTGGCTCCGTAATTGGACACATCAGTCCAGCCACTTCGCTGCACGTGGGATCTTCCTAGGCCAGGTATCAAACCGGTGCCCCTTGCACTGCAAGGCGGTGTCCTTACCCACTGGACCACCAGGGAAGCCCAAGATCAATTAAATTGAAAGCCCTGGACCAAATAAATTAAAGGCCCAGGGTGGATCTTTTAGTGCTTAAACAGGTGGAGTAACAGAAAAGAACCAGTAAAAGATGCTTTCTGTTAAGACTGCTGCCAGGGGCAAAGTAAAGACGCTAATAGGGCCATAGCTCATTAAATTGAGGCAGTCTGTATCCCCGAACACTTGGCACCACCAGAGTCCTTGCAACCCAAGCCTCTGTGCCTCCTTCACGCTCCATCCTCACTGGGGAGGACCTGCCAGAGGCTAGAAAAAGCTCTCATAGAGCCGTATCTCCTCTGACAATAACCATCCATGCTACTACATAGCCAGCAGAGATAAGCTGGCTAACAGCAGAGACCTAAAAACCTAATGTCTATCCTTCTAAAACTCTTTCAAAAACTTTCAAAGCATAGGTTAGAAGTTGCCTACAGCTGTCCTCAGAAGCGCAGCTTTGGGTATGAGTCCTCTTGAAGGAGGTCACCATTAGCCAGACTATAGAGCCACTGAGCAGGACTGAGGAAACAGACTTTGGAGGGCACAAACCTTGTGTGTACTGGGATCCAGGAGAAAGCACCAGTGACTCTACATAAGACTGAGCCAGATTTGCCTGGAGTCACCAGTGGAGCTATGGGTCAACAGTGGCCTGCCAGGGGGTCAGGGACACTGCAGCAGTGGTCCTTTTGGAAAGGGTCACCATTGCCCTATCATAGTTTGGCCTCAGGTCAAACTACAGGGAGAGAACATAGCTCCACCCATCAATAGATAATTGGATTAAAGATCAATTAAATTGTCCCTCTTTTGGGGGGGCAGGTTGGGGAGGGAAGGGGGTGGGTGGACCACTTCTATTGGTCTTTCATTTATCTATTTTCATCCATCTTTGTTCTTTGGCCCATGTGGGCCTCCCACCACGGTGGCCTCTGTTGTTGCAGAGCACTGGCTCTGGGCATAAGAGCTTCAGAGCTCTGGCTCCGTAATTGGACACATCAGTCCAGCCACTTCGCTGCACGTGGGATCTTCCTAGGCCAGGTATCAAACCGGTGCCCCTTGCACTGCAAGGCGGTGTCCTTACCCACTGGACCACCAGGGAAGCCCAAGATCAATTAAATTGAAAGCCCTGGACCAAATAAATTAAAGGCCCAGGGTGGATCTTTTAGTGCTTAAACAGGTGGAGTAACAGAAAAGAACCAGTAAAAGATGCTTTCTGTTAAGACTGCTGCCAGGGGCAAAGTAAAGACGCTAATAGGGCCATAGCTCATTAAATTGAGGCAGTCTGTATCCCCGAACACTTGGCACCACCAGAGTCCTTGCAACCCAAGCCTCTGTGCCTCCTTCACGCTCCATCCTCACTGGGGAGGACCTGCCAGAGGCTAGAAAAAGCTCTCATAGAGCCGTATCTCCTCTGACAATAACCATCCATGCTACTACATAGCCAGCAGAGATAAGCTGGCTAACAGCAGAGACCTAAAAACCTAATGTCTATCCTTCTAAAACTCTTTCAAAAAACTGCACAGGAAGGAACACTTCAGAACTCATTCTATAAGGCCAACCTGATACCAAAACCAGGCAAAGACAACACAAAAAGAGAAAATTACAGGCCAATGCCACTGATGAACATAGATGCAAAAATCTTCAACAAAATTCCAGCAAACAGAATTAAACAACACATTGAAAAGCTTGTACACCATGAACAAATCAGGTTTATTCCAGACATGCAAAGATTCTTCAATATTTGTAAATCAATCAATGTGATACACCATATTAACAAAATGAAAGCTGAAAATCAAATGATAATCTCAATAGATGCAGAAAAAACCTTTAACAAAATCCAACACCTATTTATGATAAAAAAAAAAAAAAAACCTTCAAACAATGAGCATAGAAAGAACATACCTCAACATGGTACAAGCCATGTATGAGAAGCCCATAGCAAACATTATTCTCAATGGTGAAAAACTGAAAGCTCTCCTTTTAAGAAAGGGGTGTGCAGTTTCACAACTATTATTCAACATAGTCTTGGAAATGCTAGCTACAGCAATTAGAGAAGAAAAAGAAATAAAAGCAATCCAGATTGGAAACAAAGAAGCAAAACTGTCACTATTTGCAGATAACATGATTCTATACATAGAAAACCCTAAAGATACTACCAGAAAGTTAATAGAATTAATCAGCAAATTTAGGAAAGTCACAGGATACAAAATCAATACACAAAAATCACTCACATTTCTATATACTAACAATGGGAAAAATCAGAAAGAGAAATAAAGGAAGCAATCCCATTCACCATTACAACAAAAAGAATAAATTATCTAGGAATAAACCTATGGAAGGAGACAAAAGAACCACACACAGAAAATTATGACACAGATGAAAAAAATCAAAGATGACATAAACAGATAGAAAGATATTTTATGTTGCTTAGTTGGAAGAATCAATATTGTAAAAATGACTAGACTACCAAATTTGATCTATATTCATTGTATCTTACCAGATAGAGCCGTATCTCCTCTGACAATAACCATCCATGCTACTACATAGCCAGCAGAGATAAGCTGGCTAACAGCAGAGACCTAAAAACCTAATGTCTATCCTTCTAAAACTCTTTCAAAAAACTGCACAGGAAGGAACACTTCAGAACTCATTCTATAAGGCCAACCTGATACCAAAACCAGGCAAAGACAACACAAAAAGAGAAAATTACAGGCCAATGCCACTGATGAACATAGATGCAAAAATCTTCAACAAAATTCCAGCAAACAGAATTAAACAACACATTGAAAAGCTTGTACACCATGAACAAATCAGGTTTATTCCAGACATGCAAAGATTCTTCAATATTTGTAAATCAATCAATGTGATACACCATATTAACAAAATGAAAGCTGAAAATCAAATGATAATCTCAATAGATGCAGAAAAAACCTTTAACAAAATCCAACACCTATTTATGATAAAAAAAAAAAAAAAACCTTCAAACAATGAGCATAGAAAGAACATACCTCAACATGGTACAAGCCATGTATGAGAAGCCCATAGCAAACATTATTCTCAATGGTGAAAAACTGAAAGCTCTCCTTTTAAGAAAGGGGTGTGCAGTTTCACAACTATTATTCAACATAGTCTTGGAAATGCTAGCTACAGCAATTAGAGAAGAAAAAGAAATAAAAGCAATCCAGATTGGAAACAAAGAAGCAAAACTGTCACTATTTGCAGATAACATGATTCTATACATAGAAAACCCTAAAGATACTACCAGAAAGTTAATAGAATTAATCAGCAAATTTAGGAAAGTCACAGGATACAAAATCAATACACAAAAATCACTCACATTTCTATATACTAACAATGGGAAAAATCAGAAAGAGAAATAAAGGAAGCAATCCCATTCACCATTACAACAAAAAGAATAAATTATCTAGGAATAAACCTATGGAAGGAGACAAAAGAACCACACACAGAAAATTATGACACAGATGAAAAAAATCAAAGATGACATAAACAGATAGAAAGATATTTTATGTTGCTTAGTTGGAAGAATCAATATTGTAAAAATGACTAGACTACCAAATTTGATCTATATTCATTGTGATCTCTATCAAATTACCGATGGCATTTTTCACAAAACTAGAACAAAAAATATCACAGTTCATATGGAAGCACAAAAGACCCTGGATAGCCAAAGCCATCTTGAGCAAGAAGAATGGAGCTGGACGAATCAACCTTTCTGACTTCAGACTATACTACAAAGCTACAGTCATCAAGACAGTACCATACTGGCACAAAAACAGAAATATAGTCCAATGGAATAAGATAGAGAGCTCACAAATAAACTCAAGCACTTATGGGAAACTTATTTTTGACAAAGGAGGCAAAAATATACAATGGAGCAAAGACAACCTCTTCAACAAACGGTGCTGGGAAAATGGGACAGCTACATGTTAAAGAATGAAGTTGGAACACTTCCTAACACCATACATAAAGATAAACTCAAAATGGATTAAAGACCTAACTGTAAGACCAAAAAACATAAACCTCTTAGAGGAAAACATAGGCAGAACACTCGATGACACAAATCAAAGCGAGATCTTCTATGACCTGTCTCCTAGAATAATGGAAATAAAAACAAAAGTAAACAAGTGGGATCTAATTAAAGTTAAAAACTTTTGCACAGCAAAAGAAACTGTGACAAGGTGAAAAGACAACCCTTGGGGCTTCCCCTGCTGGTCCAGTGGGTAAGGACACCGCCTTGCAGTGCAGGGGGCGCCAGTTTGATCCCCGGCCTGGGAGGATCCCATGTGCCTTGGAGCTGCTGGACCAATGTGTCCAATTATGGAGCCGGAGCTCTGGAGTGCATGCGCCCAGAGCCGGTGCTCTGCAGTGACAGACGCCACCGCGATGGGAGGCCCACAGGAGCCAAAGAACAAAGACAGATGAAAATAGATAAATGAAAGACCAATAGAAGTGCCCGCAGGCTCCCCTCCCTCCCTAACCCGACCCCTGCCCAAAGTAAATAAATAAATAAATCTTTAAAAAAAAAAAAAGACAACCCTCAGCATGGCAGAAAATAATAGCAAATGGAACAACCAACAGAGCATTAATATCTGAAATATACAAATATATAACTCAACACCAAAACAACAAATAACCCAATCAATAAATGGGAAAAAGACCTAATCAGACATCTCTCCAAAGAAGACATACAAATACATGAAAAGATGCTCAACATAGCTCATTATTAGAGCAATGCAAATCAAAACTACAAGATATCACCTCACACCAATCAGAATGCCCATCATCAAAAATTCTATGAACAAACAAAAACTACAAGCAATAAATGATGGAGAGGGTGTGAAGAAAAGAGAACCCTCTTGCACTGTTGGTGGGAATGTAAATTGATACAACTACTATGGAAGACAGTATGGAGATTTGTCGAAAAACTAGGAATAGAACCAGGACCCATCAATTCCACAACTAGGCATATACCCTGAAGAAATCAAAACTGAAAAGACACATGTACCCCACTGTTCGTTGCAGCACATGGGAAACTTAGCTACAGGGGTTCAAAAACGGTGCTGGGAAAATGGGACAGCTACATGTTAAAGAATGAAGTTGGAACACTTCCTAACACCATACATAAAGATAAACTCAAAATGGATTAAAGACCTAACTGTAAGACCAAAAAACATAAACCTCTTAGAGGAAAACATAGGCAGAACACTCGATGACACAAATCAAAGCGAGATCTTCTATGACCTGTCTCCTAGAATAATGGAAATAAAAACAAAAGTAAACAAGTGGGATCTAATTAAAGTTAAAAACTTTTGCACAGCAAAAGAAACTGTGACAAGGTGAAAAGACAACCCTTGGGGCTTCCCCTGCTGGTCCAGTGGGTAAGGACACCGCCTTGCAGTGCAGGGGGCGCCAGTTTGATCCCCGGCCTGGGAGGATCCCATGTGCCTTGGAGCTGCTGGACCAATGTGTCCAATTATGGAGCCGGAGCTCTGGAGTGCATGCGCCCAGAGCCGGTGCTCTGCAGTGACAGACGCCACCGCGATGGGAGGCCCACAGGAGCCAAAGAACAAAGACAGATGAAAATAGATAAATGAAAGACCAATAGAAGTGCCCGCAGGCTCCCCTCCCTCCCTAACCCGACCCCTGCCCAAAGTAAATAAATAAATAAATCTTTAAAAAAAAAAAAAGACAACCCTCAGCATGGCAGAAAATAATAGCAAATGGAACAACCAACAGAGCATTAATATCTGAAATATACAAATATATAACTCAACACCAAAACAACAAATAACCCAATCAATAAATGGGAAAAAGACCTAATCAGACATCTCTCCAAAGAAGACATACAAATACATGAAAAGATGCTCAACATAGCTCATTATTAGAGCAATGCAAATCAAAACTACAAGATATCACCTCACACCAATCAGAATGCCCATCATCAAAAATTCTATGAACAAACAAAAACTACAAGCAATAAATGATGGAGAGGGTGTGAAGAAAAGAGAACCCTCTTGCACTGTTGGTGGGAATGTAAATTGATACAACTACTATGGAAGACAGTATGGAGATTTGTCGAAAAACTAGGAATAGAACCAGCATAGGACCCATCAATTCCACAACTAGGCATATACCCTGAAGAAATCAAAACTGAAAAAGACACATGTACCCCACTGTTCGTTGCAGCACTATTTACAATATCTGGAACATGGACACAACCTAGATATCCATCAACAGATATATGGAAAAAGAAGCTGTGCTACATATATAAAGTAGAATATTGCTCAGCCAGAAAAGGAAATGCATTTGAGTCAGTTCTAACGAGGTGGATGAACCTAGAACCTATTATACAGACTGAAGTAAGTCAGAAAGAGAAAGATAAATATTGTATACTAACACATATATATGAAATCTAGAAAGATGGCACTGATAAATGTATAAGCCAAGCAGCAATAGAGACACAGACATAGAGAACAGACATTATGAACATTGAGGGGAAGGAGGAATGGGTGAGATGTATGGAAAGAGTAACATGGAAATTTACATTACCATATGTAAAATAGATAACCAAGGGGAATCTGCTGTAAGACTAAGGGAACTCAAACAGGGGCCCTGTAACAGCCTAGAGGGCTGGGATGGGGAGGGAGATGGGAGAGAAGTTCAGGACGGAGGAAACATGCATACCAAAGACTTATTCAGGTTGATGTGTGGCAATAAACAACAAAACTCTATAAAAAAAAAAAAAAAGAAAAACAATTTTTTTAGTAAAAACTGATTTTGTAGCTTATACAGTTTGGTTTTGCTAGGCCAGAATTTTTTTTGTTTTAATAAGTGCAATGTCATTAAAATTAAACATCTCTATTTATCAAAATGATCCAGTAAGAAATCAAAATCCAATTCATGGTTAGGAGGAGATATTTTAAGAGTTAAAAAATAAAAACGTCTATATAAAATACAATAAGAGTCCTCACAAAATCAGTAAGTGAAATACAGACACTCCCCCCAACAAAATAACAACCTCCTCCCCAAAAACCCCAAGATTTCAAAAAACTAGTCAACATATTTGAAAAAGGATTTCATAAGAGGATATTCAAATGGTCAATAAGAATTTCAATACATTGTAAATCCATTCATCAGGGAAAGGCAAGTTAATGCAACAGTTCAATGTCACTTCCTACCCATTGTGGTGGAAAAATTAATGACCCTAAAATTTTTGAAGTATTGGCCTGGGATGTGGAACAACTGGAGTTTCATAAACTGCTATTGAGAAATAATAATTACGTAATAGTTTTCCAGAATCTACTGAGGCTCAATATATGTGGACCCTATAGCTTGACCTTTCCAGTCTGAAGTATATAACCAACAGAAGTGGGTATACACATATTCTCAAATTACATGGACAATAATATTTTTAGTAGTCCATATTTTAATAGCTCAAAAATTGGAAGCAACCCAAATATTCTTGAAGAGTAGACATTATAATTGATTTGTGGTAAAATCATACAAATGGAATATTGTAAAGCAAAGAGAATGAAGTCTTGCCACATACAACATTGGCAAGATAGTCATCTTAAGTGAACAAAGACAGACATAAAGATTCCAGTTTTACAAAGTGTAATAACAGGCAACATAAATATAGGATGATAGAGGTCATAATAATGTTTTTCACAGTTGTTTATTGAATTGGGTGAGATATACATGTGAGAGGTTTCTTGCTCTATTCTAATAATCAGTTTCATAATGCAGAGATCAAGTATTCATTTGTATAAATATTCGATAAACAATACACTTAAAATTTGGGCACTATATGTATATTACACTTCTAATTTTAAACAGTGGCAGAGCTAAACCTCAAGCACCTAAAATCTTAGTCAACATAACTAAAACCTTACCATTGCTGCCACTTCAAGTTAACAATCCGAGTGAAGAATTATCAAGCGGGTTGCCTTTTATTTGTTTTTGTGTAATAAATATGCACTGTGGCATCAAAAAATCAATCTTCCTCCGCTTGAATAATGAGAGTTAATTATTCCAAAAAAAAAATAAACCACATCACTACAGATGGGCAGATGCCGCAGGGTAAAAGCCAGTTTGTCCTTTATTAACTATTCTGATTCACATTTACCATAGTCTCTGACCTCTGATGTTTCTTTCTTACCTCCCACTGGTTCAGTTATACATTTAAAAATATATTTTAAATATATTACCCAGAATTGTTTGGTATTCTATTCAAGCATGGTTTATCCATACATCAAGTATGTCAAATTTCCAGAACTACTTTAAACCTTGTTGGCTATTTTCAACAAAGTATTTCAGATTTTCTCTTTTGTCCAGTTCATGGAATATACATTCTTTAGCTTTTAATCCTATCTGGCTTATAACTTCTTTTAATAAATGTATCTTCAATGAGAATTGCTTTCTGCAAGCACTTCCCAAACCCTGAGTTGTGTAGGCCAGATTTTAGGTTGTTTTTCCCAGGGCCTTGTGAGTTTCAACTGTTCTGAACCAGTTTAATGGGAATTTCTAACCTCTGCATCCTAGAGCAATAGGGTTAACTTTATACCAAGTCAATAGCAGTGAGTCAGCCATGAGGCTCAGATACTTCCTTGATGCATCTTCAGCTTTTCATGTCCTGTCTAGATGCCACTATATGCCCACGGATACCATGGGCACAATTGTCCAGGTACCTGTTCCTGGATGGGAGAGCATTTGAATACATGCTGCCCACATTGTACAGGTCCTAGCATTAAATTTTATTCCTTTGAGCACTAAAATTCCAGCCTCAAAGAACTTTGATTCCTACAGCCTTCTGTTTCCTGAGTTGGCATATTGATTAAATTTCTAGTTACCATTTAGTTACAGAGATTGTTCATTTCTTTCCTTATTTAAAAAATTAATTGTATAGTTTAAAATTTTTGGGCACTATATGTATATTACACTTCTAATTTTAAACAGTGGCAGAGCTAAACCTCAAGCACCTAAAATCTTAGTCAACATAACTAAAACCTTACCATTGCTGCCACTTCAAGTTAACAATCCGAGTGAAGAATTATCAAGCGGGTTGCCTTTTATTTGTTTTTGTGTAATAAATATGCACTGTGGCATCAAAAAATCAATCTTCCTCCGCTTGAATAATGAGAGTTAATTATTCCAAAAAAAATAAACCACATCACTACAGATGGGCAGATGCCGCAGGGTAAAAGCCAGTTTGTCCTTTATTAACTATTCTGATTCACATTTACCATAGTCTCTGACCTCTGATGTTTCTTTCTTACCTCCCACTGGTTCAGTTATACATTTAAAAATATATTTTAAATATATTACCCAGAATTGTTTGGTATTCTATTCAAGCATGGTTTATCCATACATCAAGTATGTCAAATTTCCAGAACTACTTTAAACCTTGTTGGCTATTTTCAACAAAGTATTTCAGATTTTCTCTTTTGTCCAGTTCATGGAATATACATTCTTTAGCTTTTAATCCTATCTGGCTTATAACTTCTTTTAATAAATGTATCTTCAATGAGAATTGCTTTCTGCAAGCACTTCCCAAACCCTGAGTTGTGTAGGCCAGATTTTAGGTTGTTTTTCCCAGGGCCTTGTGAGTTTCAACTGTTCTGAACCAGTTTAATGGGAATTTCTAACCTCTGCATCCTAGAGCAATAGGGTTAACTTTATACCAAGTCAATAGCAGTGAGTCAGCCATGAGGCTCAGATACTTCCTTGATGCATCTTCAGCTTTTCATGTCCTGTCTAGATGCCACTATATGCCCACGGATACCATGGGCACAATTGTCCAGGTACCTGTTCCTGGATGGGAGAGCATTTGAATACATGCTGCCCACATTGTACAGGTCCTAGCATTAAATTTTATTCCTTTGAGCACTAAAATTCCAGCCTCAAAGAACTTTGATTCCTACAGCCTTCTGTTTCCTGAGTTGGCATATTGATTAAATTTCTAGTTACCATTTAGTTACAGAGATTGTTCATTTCTTTCCTTATTTAAAAAATTAATTGTATAGTTTAAAATTGTTATATCTATTTTGTATGTATGTGACGACGTGTATATGTATTTTCACTGATTGGGCTTGCCCTTATACATTAATTAGCTTATCATATTGACCAAAATTTTGTTGCATTTGCAATTTGAAATATAGATATATACATACATATGTATATATATTTAGAGAGAGAGAGAGAAAGATATTTATCTATTTTTTAGAAGCAACTTAACTGAATTTCCAGAGTCTTCTTTATTTGTGTGTGCTAAGTCAACTCTTTGTGTCCCTATGGACTGTAGCCCTCCAGGCTCTCTCTGTCCGGGAGATTCTCCAGGTAAGTATACAGGAGTGGGTTGTTCTCCCCTCCTCCAGGGGATGTTCCCAATCCAGGGATCAAACCAGCCTCTTACATCTCCTGCATTGGCAGGTGGGCTCTTTACCATTGGTACAACCTGCTATGCAGATATAATCTGTTTCTACCCATGCATTTTATTAGCTTTAAATTTAAATCAAAATTTAGAAAGATTCTCACGACTGCCAGGCTGTTCATCTTTGCTATTCACTTCATACTAATTGTAGGATATATTTTTAAAACTATGTATACTTGAAAATATGCATTGATGAGTAATTGTTTACAATTAGCAGGACTATCTATTTTAAAAAATTCATCAGTGCGCATATTGAAATGTAATGAAAAAGATGTGGGTTTTTTTTGTTTTTTTTTTTTTTACAAATCCCTTCTTTCCCCAATCAGTTCCTATGAAACAGAAAACAAAAGTCACCTACTCTGTAGCCAGGAGAAAAACACAGCTAATGATCTGGTGACTTCTGTTCTGGAAATTCAACCTCTGCCTCTGGCCTTCCTCTTTGATGCATGCAGTTTCACCCTGTGATCACGCAACACAGAACACCACAGCACATGCTAGCTCACCTTTTATGCAGAGTAATATGTATACATGTGCATCTGCCAGTCCATGCTCTTCTCCCCCTTACATTAAAATCTAACGTGGTAACTTATCTATGGCATTTAGTTTGTCATTGCTCATTCAACCTTGTAAAAATCAAAAGTTTAGCCAACATCTGATACTGTATCATGTGAAGTGTTAAGCTATTTGGGGGCTTAATCCGATTTCATTTGAAATTTCAGTCTGTCCATATGTCAGAATCAGTAGTTCTTTAAACTTAAAGCTATGAGCAGAGCGTTACCTTGTTCAGATGGTGCGGTGCTCTAAACTTTGTGCATCCTGGAATGTATATTTCCTATGTTTTCTAAACTCTTTGAGCAAAAGTTTTCCAAATGCTTTACAGAATGCATTTATATTAGAAACTGCTCCTTCATTTCCTACAGTTTGGAACCTGGGACCTATTCAAGGATTGTTACAGAAGCAAGGTTTCTTTCTTCAGGAGTTGCACCATAGAGGAATATCATTATTAATTATTCTAAAAGGTCACACTACAACCACCATATGTAATTTAGAAATTTTCAGTTTAGAAAGTTACAATTTTGAGAAAGAACAAGTGGCACCATAAATAGCAGCAATGTTCCAAACCTAGATGTTGAGTCTATTTATGAAATTTGTTTATGATGTTCCTTCAAAATGTGTACATAGGATTTCCACAATTTTATAGGTTATCTTTTAAAAGCTTTTTTTTGAAAGATTCTCACGACTGCCAGGCTGTTCATCTTTGCTATTCACTTCATACTAATTGTAGGATATATTTTTAAAACTATGTATACTTGAAAATATGCATTGATGAGTAATTGTTTACAATTAGCAGGACTATCTATTTTAAAAAATTCATCAGTGCGCATATTGAAATGTAATGAAAAAGATGTGGGTTTTTTTTGTTTTTTTTTTTTTTCAAAATCCCTTATTTCCCTAATCAGTTCCTATGAAACAGAAAACAAAAGTCACCTACTCTGTAGCCAGGAGAAAAACACAGCTAATGATCTGGTGACTTCTGTTCTGGAAATTCAACCTCTGCCTCTGGCCTTCCTCTTTGATGCATGCAGTTTCACCCTGTGATCACGCAACACAGAACACCACAGCACATGCTAGCTCACCTTTTATGCAGAGTAATATGTATACATGTGCATCTGCCAGTCCATGCTCTTCTCCCCCTTACATTAAAATCTAACGTGGTAACTTATCTATGGCATTTAGTTTGTCATTGCTCATTCAACCTTGTAAAAATCAAAAGTTTAGCCAACATCTGATACTGTATCATGTGAAGTGTTAAGCTATTTGGGGGCTTAATCCGATTTCATTTGAAATTTCAGTCTGTCCATATGTCAGAATCAGTAGTTCTTTAAACTTAAAGCTATGAGCAGAGCGTTACCTTGTTCAGATGGTGCGGTGCTCTAAACTTTGTGCATCCTGGAATGTATATTTCCTATGTTTTCTAAACTCTTTGAGCAAAAGTTTTCCAAATGCTTTACAGAATGCATTTATATTAGAAACTGCTCCTTCATTTCCTACAGTTTGGAACCTGGGACCTATTCAAGGATTGTTACAGAAGCAAGGTTTCTTTCTTCAGGAGTTGCACCATAGAGGAATATCATTATTAATTATTCTAAAAGGTCACACTACAACCACCATATGTAATTTAGAAATTTTCAGTTTAGAAAGTTACAATTTTGAGAAAGAACAAGTGGCACCATAAATAGCAGCAATGTTCCAAACCTAGATGTTGAGTCTATTTATGAAATTTGTTTATGATGTTCCTTCAAAATGTGTACATAGGATTTCCACAATTTTATAGGTTCTCTGTGAAGGATCACATTGGGATATAAGTTTGGGTCCTAAATATAGTCCAGAATACAGTACACTTTTTCTGTGCGCAACCATCTACTCCAGGTGAGTGCACAGGCTTTAGATTCTCTTTCTTGTTTAAAGCCCCAACCCCAGTGAGCCTTTCAGGATGAGGACCTGCTTTCACCCTCAGTGTCTACGAAAGTTAGGTCCTAAGTACTCTGCTGACATTTCCAGCCAACAATAAGTTTGTTGGAACCTCCACTGGATTGACTACACATCTTAGAGAAAATAAAAATAAAGGTGGGGATATTTCCTAGAGTTTTAAAAGCACGGCATGAGAAGTTTTACCTGTCATGTGCTTATTTTAAAACGTTAATTTATCATTTGGTACTATTGAGTTTTGTTGCTACTGGTGCTTAGTAGCTAAATCATGTCTGACTCTTTGCAGTGCCATGGACTGTAGCCTGCTAGGCATCTCTGTCAAACTATTTACTATCTCGACTAATGTTAGAAGGTATTTCTGGATGTTCCAAAATTTGAAAAGTTAAAGAAATTACCTTTGGTGGTGCATAATCACCTCTAGTAAATTAATTGTTTAAAGAGGCACATTCAGGCTTTCATATCAGTGTTATACTAATGACTTTCGACAAGGATAAGCAGACTGAAGAGTCCCATTTAAACCAGAGTTCAGATACTGCTTATATTTTGGTCTAGTTCATGGCGGTTTGCTCTTAAACTTTGTGCATCCTGGAATGTATATTTCCTATGTTTTCTAAACTCTTTGAGCAAAAGTTTTCCAAATGCTTTACAGAATGCATTTATATTAGAAACTGCTCCTTCATTTCCTACAGTTTGGAACCTGGGACCTATTCAAGGATTGTTACAGAAGCAAGGTTTCTTTCTTCAGGAGTTGCACCATAGAGGAATATCATTATTAATTATTCTAAAAGGTCACACTACAACCACCATATGTAATTTAGAAATTTTCAGTTTAGAAAGTTACAATTTTGAGAAAGAACAAGTGGCACCATAAATAGCAGCAATGTTCCAAACCTAGATGTTGAGTCTATTTATGAAATTTGTTTATGATGTTCCTTCAAAATGTGTACATAGGATTTCCACAATTTTATAGGTTCTCTGTGAAGGATCACATTGGGATATAAGTTTGGGTCCTAAATATAGTCCAGAATACAGTACACTTTTTCTGTGCGCAACCATCTACTCCAGGTGAGTGCACAGGCTTTAGATTCTCTTTCTTGTTTAAAGCCCCAACCCCAGTGAGCCTTTCAGGATGAGGACCTGCTTTCACCCTCAGTGTCTACGAAAGTTAGGTCCTAAGTACTCTGCTGACATTTCCAGCCAACAATAAGTTTGTTGGAACCTCCACTGGATTGACTACACATCTTAGAGAAAATAAAAATAAAGGTGGGGATATTTCCTAGAGTTTTAAAAGCACGGCATGAGAAGTTTTACCTGTCATGTGCTTATTTTAAAACGTTAATTTATCATTTGGTACTATTGAGTTTTGTTGCTACTGGTGCTTAGTAGCTAAATCATGTCTGACTCTTTGCAGTGCCATGGACTGTAGCCTGCTAGGCATCTCTGTCAAACTATTTACTATCTCGACTAATGTTAGAAGGTATTTCTGGATGTTCCAAAATTTGAAAAGTTAAAGAAATTACCTTTGGTGGTGCATAATCACCTCTAGTAAATTAATTGTTTAAAGAGGCACATTCAGGCTTTCATATCAGTGTTATACTAATGACTTTCGACAAGGATAAGCAGACTGAAGAGTCCCATTTAAACCAGAGTTCAGATACTGCTTATATTTTGGTCTAGTTCAGGTTGGCAAAATTTCTGGGGACTTTCAAATGGATTTAATCCATTGAACAATCTGTCAAAAAATTTTGTTCTGATCTTTTTTAGTTTTTCAGTGGAACATTTCAAGTTAATGTATCAAGTTAATGTACATAATCTGAGAAGTTGCCAAAATAGGAAAAAGCTATTATTATCCCAAGTCTTTTTATTTTCAGATTTTCAATAAATAAGACAGATTTCAGTCCTTATGGAGTTATAGAGCATTATATCTATCATTCTACCTGCAGCAGACTACACACACACATACACACACACACTTTCTAACTGAAGAGTTGCTGTTGTTCAGTTGCTCAATCTTATCCCACTTTTTGCAACACCATGGACTGCAGGACACCAGGCTTCCCTGTCTTTCACCATCTCCTGGCATTTGCTCAAACATATTTCCATTGAGTCGGTGATACCACGTAACCATCTCAGTCTCTGTCACTTCTTCCCCTGCCTCCAATCTTTCCCAGCACCAGGGTCTTTTCTAATGAGTCTGCTCTTTGCAGCAAGTGGCCAAAGTACTGTAGCTTCAACTTTAACATCAGTCCTTTCAAGGAATACCCAGGGTTGATTTCCTTTGGGATTGACTGGTTTGATCTTGCTGTCCAAGGGACTCTCAAAAGTCTTCAACATCACAGTTCAAAAGCATCAATTCTTAAGTGTTCAACTTTCTTTATGGTCCAACTCTCACATCCATACACAACTACTAGGAAAACCATAGCTCTAACTATATGGAGCTTGGTCGGCAAAGTCTCTGTTTTTTAATATGTTGTCTAGGTTTGTCAAAGCTTTTCTTCCAAGGCACAAGGGTCTTTTAATTTCATGATTGCAGTCTCTGTCTGCAGTAGTTATGGAGCCCAAGAAAATAAACTCTGTCACTGTTTCCATTGGTGTCCCCATCTATGAAGAGTTATTAAATTTGAATCGAATTAATCTTCTCACCTCTTTTAATTGAAATAATTTATTTTTATAAAGCTGACAATATTCCCCAGAGAAAATTTTCTACCAGTAATCCTCAATAGAAACCTGAGATTTACCCAGGAATACTGTCATTTTCATACATTCTTATACTGTGTCTATTTCCTTCTTATTTAGAGACTATTCTGTATTATAGCTTTACTATTTATTCCTGAAGAAAGTCAAAGTGATTAATTATAATCCTAAAAATGTTTTCTACAATAGAATGGGGATTTATAAGGACCTGAGAATTGAGTATAGTAACAATAAAATGAAAACGGGAACAAGCTACATCCTTAGACAATATATCAGTCAGTTCAGTTCAGTTGCTTAGTCATGTCCAGCTCTTTGTGACACCATTGACTGCAGCACGTAAGCATGCTTTATTATATTGTACAGACACTGTTCCAAGATCCACTGCTGAGCTACACTCCATTATTCCTTAAAGTTTTCCTAGGTTACTTTCTGTTTATTAGAGAATGAGATGCTTTCTTTGCCATTTCAACTTACTGCACTAAAGCAAGAGGACCCACATAAAGAGAGCCCTGTATTTCTATTGATATATTTTATTTACATTGAGTGGGCAAATTTAAACATGTTGGATACTCAAAAGTATATAATTCTTATGAGAATAAACATCATCTTATGTTACATCTGGTTTGTTGGAAAACTTTTTTTAGAAAGGAAAAACTTTGCACTGATGACCTGTTAGAAATTGAATCTCATTTAAATAGTCAAAGATTTCTCAAAATAATTGGTTTTTAAGGAAAGATGATTTTCCTTTCAGTTTAAGGGAATCAATCATTTCACTTTCCCTCAAGTTAAACAAGTTTTCCCCCTTGTTTCAAAGAGAGGCATTCTTTGGAAACTGCAATGTGTCTCTTAATAACTATGTTGCCCAGAATAGTTTCATTGTTAGTCTTGTGCCTACTCTGTGATGTGCTGTCAGTTCCAGCTGCTAAAAGGAAACAAGAGCACAAAGACAGATAATGGGAGCTTCTGCTATTACTGACAAAAACCAAAGAGTAAATGTAAGTTAAATCTGTTCATTTTAGTATTTGAAAACATAATACTTTCAGGTAACTTAATTTCTTTTATTGGCTATGTAACTATTTTCTATGAAGATAAAATTCAACTCATAAGTCACAAAATACATTTTATCACTTCAAATCAAATATTAAGTGTCAGCAACGTTTCCTATCAAGATTTGAATTAATATTCCCCTTGTTTTGAATGAATTGATAGAGATCATGTTACTTCCGCAGAAACAGAAAATTTACCTCAGGCTATTAAGAGTCAGTTAAGTGTCATGCTACAACCCATGGAAAGTTCTTAACGAGATGGGAATACCAGACTATCTTACCTGTCTCCTGAGAAAACTGTATGCAGGTCAAGAAGCAGTAGGGAGAACTCCATATAGAACCACTCGTTGGTTCAAGATTGAGAAAGGAGTATGACATGGCTGTCTGCTGTCACCCTGTTTGTTTAACTTGTACGCTGAATACACCCTGAGGAATTTGGGCTGGATGAGTTACAAGCTGGAATCAACAACCTCGGATATGCAGATGATATCATTCTAAAGGCAGAAACCGAAGAGAAACTAAAGAGCCTCTTAATGAGCATATAAGAGGAGAGTACAAGAATCAGCTTAAAACTAAATATTAAAAAAAAAAAAAAAAACCCACAGGGCTTCCCTGGTGGTCCAGTGGGTAAGGACACTGCCTTGCAGTACAAGGGGTGCAGATTTGATCCCTGGCCTGGGAAGATCCCACGTGCCACAGAGCGACTGGACTGATGTGTCCAACCACGCAGCTGGAGCTCTGGAGCAACAGAGGCCACTGCAATGGGAGGCCCACACAGGCCAAAAAACAAAGATAACTAAATGAAAGATCAATAGAAGTAGCCAAAAAAAAAAAAAAAATTAATCAAAAAAATTTAAAAAATCATGGCATCTAGAACCATTACTTCATGGTAAACAGAAGCAGAAAAGGTGGAAGTAGTGAAACACTTCCTCTTCTTGGGCTTCAAAATCACTGCAGATGGTGGCTGCAGCCGTGAAATCAGAAGATGATTGCTTCCAGGCAGGAAAATTATAACAAACCTAGACAGTGTGTTGAAAAGCAGAGACATTACTTTGCCAACAAAGTTCATATAGTCAAGGTGGTGGTCTTCCCAGTGGTCATGTACGGTTGTGAGAACTGGACCATAAAGAAGGCAGAATGCCACAGAACTGATGCCTGGGAATAGTGGTGCTAGAGAAGACTCCTGAAAGTCCTTTGCACAGCAAGGGGAACAAACCATTCATCTTAAGGAAAGTCATCCCTGAATATTCATTGCAAGGACCTACACTGAAGCTGAAGCTGAAGCTCCAGTATTTTCGCCATCTCATGCAAACAGATAACTCCTTGGAAAAGCCCTTGATCTTGGGAAAAATTGACAGCAGAAGGAGAAGACGGTGTCAGAGGATGAGATGGCAGGATGGCATCATTGATACAATGGACATGAACTAGGACCAACTCTGGGAGATGGTGAGGGACAGGGAGACCTGGTATTCTGCAGCCCATGGGGTCACAAAAAGTCAGACACGACTGGGCAGCTGAACAATAGCAATAAAGTTATTATGTAGGTTAATTACTAAGTGATTCACACAAAAGAATTTGAATTAGTTGATGAAGTCATAAATTATTTAGCTGAAATGACAAATGTATTTCCAGACACTGATCATTTACTTTCATGGATATTAATTTTGTGCACATAGAGGTATTTGTCCTTTATGTAATTTGGTATTTCTGCTTCTTTTGTTTTTGTTTTTTTCTTTAATTCTCATAACCATAACGCTTATCTTGTTTGTTCATTAATTTTTATTTGTAGCTCCAGGTGATTAGGCAAATTTTATAACTGTGAATATCACTTGGATAACATTTTCTATTTTATAAAGTTTTTATATTTTCAAATTCATAATATTCTACTAATGAATTTATTTCAGCTATTTGTGTCATACTGTCCTCTTTCCCCAACTGCATATGTATTTTACTCTAATGCAGGGTTTCTCAGCAACATTTTTAAGCATATTTTTTACCTTTTCTTGCCATTACATTGCTATAATTTCAAACAATTTCTTCGTTCAAGATTGTAGCTATAGAAAAAAGTGTGTGCAATCTCAATGCACATTCAGTGACATGTTGAAAGAAGAAATTTAAATCAAAATGCTAAGAAACATGTATACATTTTTTACACCCTCTGAGTTCACAAAAATAGTATTCCTCCCACCAACTTCCGATAAAGAGATAAAAATACTTAAAGGTGCATAAAAATTGCAAGAGCACCTCCATGGTGTACAAAATTACCAATAAATCTAAGCCAACAGCTAGAAATACTCATTTTTTACCTATTTGTCTTGTTAAGCAATTTGTCATTCTGATTAATTTATAAGATCAGTCAATTTTCAACCAATTCACCTATAATTTAACAGAATCCTTCCTTACTTTTCTGGTGTTACCACTGAAATTTAAAAGTCTCTAAGAGGGAAATCTCTGTTCAAAGTGAATATTCATAGTCTACCAGGAAAGTACATTTCTTCTTTGTCTCTTGGTTCCATTGCCTTCAGGGCATTAATGACTATGTGTGCAATATATCCTAACTCTATAAGTGCTTTTAATATTTACCAAGATTTAATGTGTATGTGGTATACAAGGACTTCAAAAGTCCCAATTTTAGAAGATTTTAGAAATTAAATATATCTAAGACATATCAAGGCATAAAAAGATACAGAAAAATATGGTTAACATATCCTACATTTGTACAAAGCAAAATAAATCAAAACTATTTTATAACAAAGCCTTGTCCAGACACTGATCATTTACTTTCATGGATATTAATTTTGTGCACATAGAGGTATTTGTCCTTTATGTAATTTGGTATTTCTGCTTCTTTTGTTTTTGTTTTTTTCTTTAATTCTCATAACCATAACGCTTATCTTGTTTGTTCATTAATTTTTATTTGTAGCTCCAGGTGATTAGGCAAATTTTATAACTGTGAATATCACTTGGATAACATTTTCTATTTTATAAAGTTTTTATATTTTCAAATTCATAATATTCTACTAATGAATTTATTTCAGCTATTTGTGTCATACTGTCCTCTTTCCCCAACTGCATATGTATTTTACTCTAATGCAGGGTTTCTCAGCAACATTTTTAAGCATATTTTTTACCTTTTCTTGCCATTACATTGCTATAATTTCAAACAATTTCTTCGTTCAAGATTGTAGCTATAGAAAAAAGTGTGTGCAATCTCAATGCACATTCAGTGACATGTTGAAAGAAGAAATTTAAATCAAAATGCTAAGAAACATGTATACATTTTTTACACCCTCTGAGTTCACAAAAATAGTATTCCTCCCACCAACTTCCGATAAAGAGATAAAAATACTTAAAGGTGCATAAAAATTGCAAGAGCACCTCCATGGTGTACAAAATTACCAATAAATCTAAGCCAACAGCTAGAAATACTCATTTTTTACCTATTTGTCTTGTTAAGCAATTTGTCATTCTGATTAATTTATAAGATCAGTCAATTTTCAACCAATTCACCTATAATTTAACAGAATCCTTCCTTACTTTTCTGGTGTTACCACTGAAATTTAAAAGTCTCTAAGAGGAAATCTCTGTTCAAAGTGAATATTCATAGTCTACCAGGAAAGTACATTTCTTCTTTGTCTCTTGGTTCCATTGCCTTCAGGGCATTAATGACTATGTGTGCAATATATCCTAACTCTATAAGTGCTTTTAATATTTACCAAGATTTAATGTGTATGTGGTATACAAGGACTTCAAAAGTCCCAATTTTAGAAGATTTTAGAAATTAAATATATCTAAGACATATCAAGGCATAAAAAGATACAGAAAAATATGGTTAACATATCCTACATTTGTACAAAGCAAAATAAATCAAAAGTCTGCATTTTTATAACAAAGCCTTGTTGGGGAAAAGGAAACACAGAGTTGGGATATTTCACTGTCACGTGGTACTTTTTTTCATGTTATTGAGAATATCTATAAACATTTAGAAACTTTTGTAGTTTGAAGATTTCATGGCTGATGTGAACAGGCAGCAGTTTCTCCTAATGTACAAATAAGTTTGGGCATGTGCCTAGAGACATGCATCAGATAGGGAAATAACTGGAGAGCAGACAATCTAGGTACAAGTTTGGCATCCAGGTGCAGGTGATGGGAAAGAGATACCTTATGAGGAGAATGAATGTCTTTGACTATCTGGAGTCCAAAAGGTGACTGATTGGTGAATTAAGTCTTTCATGGCATGGGGACAGAAAATGCAAACCAGAAAGATTCCTACATTTTGTCAAAGTAAAAATTGCACAAGAAAATGTTACATAGGCAAGGAAGACTTTGTTTGAAACTATTGCAAAAGAGGAGAGAAACTGTACTCCATCTGCTAAAAAAAGTCAGAAGAGTTTTTAAGTGACAAAACGAGCTGGTGGGAAAATATTGAAGAACGCTAGGGGCTAAGTTCATCAATGAAATGTGTCAATCACATTATTTTCTTAAATTGCAACTAGGAAATTTTTTCTTCTATGATTAAGCCCCTTGTTTGCTAAATGGCACTCACTGAAGCTAAGCTCCTGTTTAACCACAGACTGAAAGTCAGGGACCCTTTCATCCTTGAAGGTTACATTTCAAAGAATAGCTCCTAGGTTGTGGAGAGAGAGATATCCCTGGGCTATAAACATGGTAAGAAAGAGTCATCAAAGAATTTACAAGTTGCCTAAGGTTAATGAGTTAAGAAAAGAAAAATGGAGGGCTTCCCTGTTGGTCCAGTGGATAAGGACACCGCCTTGCAGTGCAAAAGGTGCCGGTTTGATCCCTGGCCTGGGAAGATCCCACGTGCTGCAGAGCAGCTGGACCGATGTGTCCAATTACCGAGCCGGAGCTCTGGAGTGCATGCCCCCAGAGCCGGCGCTCTGCAACAACAGAGGCCACTGCAATGCGAGGCCCACACGGGCCAAAGAACAAAGATGGATGAAAATAGATGAATGAAAGACCAATAGAAGTGACCCGCCCGCCCCCTCCCTCCCCAACCCACCCTCTCCCCCCCAAAAAATAAAATAAAATAAATAAAAAGAAAGAAAAACGGAGGTCCATGATTAAGAGCAAGTTGTGTCAAACTGAGGGGAACATTAAGCCATCTTGGTCATTTCTTTTCATGTCTATTCATAAAATCACCGTTTGTCTTTCACCATCTACAGGATCCTCAGAATTCTCTAGTAAACAGATATAAGCCAAAATGCATTTAAAGATAAAAATAACTATGTAAATGACTTTAGTAGTCAAAGAGACAAAGTGAGGCAGAAATTCCGAACACAAAAATGAAAGATATCGAATTGCTTAAAGTGTGAGTTGTATCAATATATAAGTTACCAAATAATAAAAGCACTTTGAAAGGGTCAATGCATCACATAAAAATAAGACGGTCTTAAGTCAAATTTATCTTACAAAAGTAAAAAAATCAATAAATGTTTTAAGGAAGGCCTGTTACCCTTAAGATTCATTTTATGGGCTGAAAATTTATGTTCAAAATAAATCTCACAATACAAACACAATACCAAGATAGTTTATGAGAGAAGCTAAGAAATAGAAGAGCTAATAAAACAGGTTCAAATGGGTGAGAAATGAGGTTGTGAAAGAGTAACAATAATTAAACAAATAGTAATACTAAAAATTCCTAAGTTAAAGAAAAATGGGAGAAACAGACTCACAGAAAAAGGAAATAGACAGATGTGTGGTAGCCAACGTGTGAGTGCAGGGAGGGAGGGAGGGAGCGGGAGTTTGGGACCAGCTAATGAAAGTTAAGACATATAAAATGAATACATAAGGGCTTCCCTGGTGGGTAAAGAGTTCGCCTTGCAGCGCAAGGGGCACCAGTTCGATCCCCAGCTTGGGAAGATCCCATGTGCAGCAGAGTGACTTGACCAGTGTGTCCAATTACGAACCAGAGCTCTGGAGCGCATGCACCCAGAGCCGGTGCTCTGCAACAAGTGAAGCCACTGCGATGGGAGGCCCACATAGGCCAAAGAATAAGGATAGATGAAAAATAAATGAAAAACCAATAAAAGAGGCCAAAATTTTTTAAAAAGAGAGAAAACATACTGTAAGGGAAACCCTCATAAAGACTTTGCATGTCCTAAAACCTAAGAGTTGGGGCAGGAGGTGATAGAGATAAACATTTCAAATTTTCCCTCAGGAAGAGGGTGGTCAGAGACGGGAGAGAAAGAAATAAACTGATGGTAACATTAAGCCATCTTGGTCATTTCTTTTCATGTCTATTCATAAAATCACCGTTTGTCTTTCACCATCTACAGGATCCTCAGAATTCTCTAGTAAACAGATATAAGCCAAAATGCATTTAAAGATAAAAATAACTATGTAAATGACTTTAGTAGTCAAAGAGACAAAGTGAGGCAGAAATTCCGAACACAAAAATGAAAGATATCGAATTGCTTAAAGTGTGAGTTGTATCAATATATAAGTTACCAAATAATAAAAGCACTTTGAAAGGGTCAATGCATCACATAAAAATAAGACGGTCTTAAGTCAAATTTATCTTACAAAAGTAAAAAAATCAATAAATGTTTTAAGGAAGGCCTGTTACCCTTAAGATTCATTTTATGGGCTGAAGATTTATGTTCAAAATAAATCTCACAATACAAACACAATACCAAGATAGTTTATGAGAGAAGCTAAGAAATAGAAGAGCTAATAAAACAGGTTCAAATGGGTGAGAAATGAGGTTGTGAAAGAGTAACAATAATTAAACAAATAGTAATACTAAAAATTCCTAAGTTAAAGAAAAATGGGAGAAACAGACTCACAGAAAAAGGAAATAGACAGATGTGTGGTAGCCAACGTGTGAGTGCAGGGAGGGAGGGAGGGAGCGGGAGTTTGGGACCAGCTAATGAAAGTTAAGACATATAAAATGAATACATAAGGGCTTCCCTGGTGGGTAAAGAGTTCGCCTTGCAGCGCAAGGGGCACCAGTTCGATCCCCAGCTTGGGAAGATCCCATGTGCAGCAGAGTGACTTGACCAGTGTGTCCAATTACGAACCAGAGCTCTGGAGCGCATGCACCCAGAGCCGGTGCTCTGCAACAAGTGAAGCCACTGCGATGGGAGGCCCACATAGGCCAAAGAATAAGGATAGATGAAAAATAAATGAAAAACCAATAAAAGAGGCCAAAATTTTTAAAAAGAGAAAACATACTGTAAGGGAAACCCTCATAAAGACTTTGCATGTCCTAAAACCTAAGAGTTGGGGCAGGAGGTGATAGAGATAAACATTTCAAATTTTCCCTCAGGAAGAGGGTGGTAGCAGAGAACGAAGGAGAGAAAAGAAATAAATGTATTTGGAAGCTACCAGCACACTGTGTTAGGGGACTGTAAGATGAATGATGGTTCTGTGAAGGAGAAATAGTGCTTTTCTGTGGTAAAATTACTGACATCTGGTATTTCAGTCATATATGTCTGAAAAGAACTATGAAAAGTAAAGAAAGTATGAATACAAAAGAGAGGCACAGAAAAGCTGCCTCAAAGAGGTGGAGTGGGGTGAGATGGGAGATCAATAACATCTTTAGCAAATAAGACAAAAAAGAATAAGAGAGAAAAAAAGGGCAAAACATCCCTGTTTTGTGCAAGAAGGCAACCTGGAGGGCATTGAAAAGCAGGAGGCAACTTTAGCTGGTGGGAGGGCGGGATGGGGGCTGCAGAACATTTGGACTTAGAAAAGTACCATTCTTGGCCAGGACCTGGCTGTGTCCTTACGTGAAGACTCAAGAGAGGGATGAACAGATCGAAAGTAAGGGCAGCTTCCAGAGAATATTAACTAGTCAGACAGAGAAAGACAAAAGACTCTATGATATCACTTATATGTAAGACCTAAAAGCAATACAAATGAATCTATATACAAAACAGAAACAGCTCACAGACTTAGAAAATAAGCTTATGGTTACCAAAGAGAAGGAGAAAGGGACAAATTAGGAATATGGGATTAACAGAGACACATTACTACACATAAAATGCAACAAGGATTTATTGTATAGTACAGGAGTTATATTAAGGGCTTCCTGGTGGGTAAGAGTTCGCCTTGCAGCGCAAGGGGCACCAGTTCGATCCCCAGCTTGGGAAGATCCCATGTGCAGCAGAGTGACTTGACCAGTGTGTCCAATTACGAACCAGAGCTCTGGAGCGCATGCACCCAGAGCCGGTGCTCTGCAACAAGTGAAGCCACTGCGATGGGAGGCCCACATAGGCCAAAGAATAAGGATAGATGAAAAATAAATGAAAAACCAATAAAAGAGGCCAAAATTTTTTAAAAAGAGAGAAAACATACTGTAAGGGAAACCCTCATAAAGACTTTGCATGTCCTAAAACCTAAGAGTTGGGGCAGGAGGTGATAGAGATAAACATTTCAAATTTTCCCTCAGGAAGAGGGTGGTAGCAGAGAACGAAGGAGAGAAAAGAAATAAATGTATTTGGAAGCTACCAGCACACTGTGTTAGGGGACTGTAAGATGAATGATGGTTCTGTGAAGGAGAAATAGTGCTTTTCTGTGGTAAAATTACTGACATCTGGTATTTCAGTCATATATGTCTGAAAAGAACTATGAAAAGTAAAGAAAGTATGAATACAAAAGAGAGGCACAGAAAAGCTGCCTCAAAGAGGTGGAGTGGGGTGAGATGGGAGATCAATAACATCTTTAGCAAATAAGACAAAAAAGAATAAGAGAGAAAAAAAGGGCAAAACATCCCTGTTTTGTGCAAGAAGGCAACCTGGAGGGCATTGAAAAGCAGGAGGCAACTTTAGCTGGTGGGAGGGCGGGATGGGGGCTGCAGAACATTTGGACTTAGAAAAGTACCATTCTTGGCCAGGACCTGGCTGTGTCCTTACGTGAAGACTCAAGAGAGGGATGAACAGATCGAAAGTAAGGGCAGCTTCCAGAGAATATTAACTAGTCAGACAGAGAAAGACAAAAGACTCTATGATATCACTTATATGTAAGACCTAAAAGCAATACAAATGAATCTATATACAAAACAGAAACAGCTCACAGACTTAGAAAATAAGCTTATGGTTACCAAAGAGAAGGAGAAAGGGACAAATTAGGAATATGGGATTAACAGAGACACATTACTACACATAAAAATGCAACAAGGATTTATTGTATAGTACAGGGAGTTATATTCAATATTCTGCAATAACCTAAATGGAATACAATTGGAAAAAAACAATGCAATCACTTTTATAAACACCTGGAACTAACACAGTATTATAAATCAAACATATTCCAAAAAAAAAAAAAAAAAAATCACAAAACCATGAAAAGAAGTGGTCAAATAATTGCTTCTAAATAAGTGGGAAAGTTATTCAAAATGAAAACTTTACTTTTCTAACTTGGACCTAAGAAGACTGGGAGCTTGCCATGATCCACTGCACCCCACTTCCACCCACTCACACCTTGTGAACTCTGGAGCCTCCAGAGCTGGAGGAAGGTGAGTGAGAAGTGAAAACAGGACCGAAAGAAAAGCTTTATTTGACTAGTAACTATCTGGTATTGGGTTCCACCAGGTTTGAAAATGTGTGATATCAAAATCCTTTCAGGTTTAATCATTTCTGAACACTTCCTCTTATAATTCTAGTTCATCCTATCCTGTATCCTGACTCTGAAATTTTTCCATACTGACCTACGTGATTACCTCATCTTTCCAATGTATAACTAATATCTCCAGTTTTCATCCTGTGCAATTTCCAGCTGAAAAATAGCTTCCAGTTAAAGTTTCCTCAATAGAAAACATCTTGTTTTCAGTTCATCTATGTAATAGGTTTATCTCTCAGTAAAGCATTTTTCCTCTTATATTTTTAACAGAAAAATATATACTTATATTCCCCAAACTCGATATAACCTTGTAAACAACCACCAAAAAATACAGGTAAATCTCAAGATACATTCTGAACATAATTAATAGAATGTCAGAATTCTGGGTGAGCATACTGAAGATCAGTTCATATAATAATGGTATGCAAACTAAATACATCTTTAAATAAAGAGTAACAAGTCATCAGCAAGGAGTAATTTTAAGCATTATTCATCTAAGCAACATAGTTTTTTATTTCTATACAGGCAGTTTTATTAAATTTAAGTTATATTTAAGAAAATTGGTGGAGGTTTTAGGGTTAACATTTCTTTAGGGCTTCTATTAGGGTTAATAATTCTTTATCATTTTTCCTTTAAATAAAATATGGGATCTTGATTAGCTCTTCTGCACAAAACATCTGATTTCCAGAAATGAATTACTAACTAAATGGGAGTTCTCACATTTCCTTACCATCTGGCATGTAATGTCTCAATTAATACAATATGTATTAGTTTTCTATTATGGTGGCTCCTTTAAAGCTCAACTTTCTGTGTTAGGGGAATCTTAGTTGATAAAACAAACATACATCAGGGTTTCAATGACTTAGAAACATAAATGTTGCTAAATTTGTTACGACAGTTTTATCCTGTGGTACCTGGCGGTGAAGGGCCACTTCTGGCCTCTAGTTCTTTAGGGCTTCACCATTCCCTTAGCCAAGCTCTGTGACCACCTTTCCTATTAATAATACAGGTCCTCTCCTGTGGATAAGAGCCACCCCTGGATTTCCTCCTGACGGTGATGCATTTCTCAGGCAACATATTCCTTATGTGCTTCCTGAATGGTCTATCCCCTGGACCCTCTCATAAATATACTCTGGTGGGTCTTGTGGTTTCACATCATATGCACATTACAACAGTTCTGTATCTCTCTGAGCCCTTGAACCCCATCTTGCCATCTTCCACAGTAACTCAGGCACTTCAGTGTTACTCAGTATGGGCTCTTGCTTTCTCCAGACTTCTATGAGCTATCCTCTCAATGAATGTGCCTAATCCCCTTAGGTCCATGCCAGAGTTTGCCCAAAAGAGCTCACACAAGTAAACTGCCTCTTGTTCATCCAATCCCATGCTAATGCCTTGAGTCCTCCATTGGGAAGTTCCAAGGGGCTTCTGAACTCCCTAAATGTTCTTTGGTGGCTACCCAAAGATCCATGATGCCAGACAAATCCCAGTTGAAATAACAGGGAAGTCCCAACAGCAAGGAGCTGTGGGATGCAACATTTGAAGTTATAACAGGAACCACCAGAGCCAGGGACCAGTCAGGCGTTGCAGCCTGATAGCAGGGAGTTTGCATCATCTAGCGCCTGCGTGTTTCCTAGTCCACAAAGAGCAATGGCCCAGCTTTCGGGAGCAATTTTCTTGCTTAGAGAGTGGACTTAAATCTCCAGCTCTGAGGCAGCGAGAACAGCTTCTAACCCAGAGCCCAGCAGTAACAGTCATGACTAAGTTGCATTAATAGCTTTCTGTGAACAAGACCTCCTACCAACATCTTGAGGAAATCTTCGTTTCCCCCCATACTCAAAAGAGGTGAAAAACAGACAGGACTCCAGGAGGCTGGAGAGGCAGATGTGATGAGGTGTTAAACTATGAATTTATTGAATAAATTATCCAAAAGGCACTCATTTCAACTGAGAAAAAGAAATTACTAAACTGGAATTTAATGACATATTTAGTCATTATTGTTTCTCTCCCATTAGGGAAATGGGGAGTTTATGGGCAAAATGCCGTCTTTTTTAAAAACTAAAAGAAGTTTAGAGCCCTGTGGCTTTCAAAAGTATTTATATGATTATCCCCTTAATAGTTTTACTTAAATTCTTTTACGTTACACAGGATATATGATCCAACTGTATTTAAGTCTCCAATATTCATTGTAGCCTTTCTTCATTGATAAGATCACACAGTTTGGGGAGGTGATTCCAGATCCAGGAATGGTTCTAATTAGTAAAGCCAGTCACAATACCCACTTCCATTTCCCATAACTGGTTGAGGAGCCCAGATACAATCATAGCAGGTTTTTCTTCTAGTAAGAGGCAAGTGGCTAGTGTTAAATTAAAATATGAGGGCAAGGGCTTCTCTGGTAGTGCAAGGGGTAAAGAATCCACCTGCCCATGCAGGAGACAGGGGTTTGATCCCTAAGAAGATGGCACATGCCGCGTGGCAACTAAGCCAGTGTGCCACAACTATTGCGCCTGTGTTCTACAGTCTTAGAACAGCAACTATTGAGACTATGCATTCCAACTGAAGCCTTCAAGCCCTAGATCCTATGCTCCACAAGAGAAGTCACAGCAAGAGAAACCCTCACAACATAACTTGAGTAGCCCCACTCTCCATGACAAGAGAAAGCCCGTGCAGCAACAAAGATCCAACACAGCCAAAAAAACCACAAATAAATAAATAATTTTTTAAAGTTTTATTTAAAAATTCCTATATTTTAATTACAAGGATATGCCAGGGACCAGTCAGGCGTTGCAGCCTGATAGCGGGGTTCATTTAGGGGGAGCAAAATTTTCTTGCTTAGAGTGGACTTAAATCTCCAGCTCTGAGGCAGCGAGAACAGCTTCTAACCCAGAGCCCAGCAGTAACAGTCATGACTAAGTTGCATTAATAGCTTTCTGTGAACAAGACCTCCTACCAACATCTTGAGGAAATCTTCGTTTCCCCCCATACTCAAAAGAGGTGAAAAACAGACAGGACTCCAGGAGGCTGGAGAGGCAGATGTGATGAGGTGTTAAACTATGAATTTATTGAATAAATTATCCAAAAGGCACTCATTTCAACTGAGAAAAAGAAATTACTAAACTGGAATTTAATGACATATTTAGTCATTATTGTTTCTCTCCCATTAGGGAAATGGGGAGTTTATGGGCAAAATGCCGTCTTTTTTAAAAACTAAAAGAAGTTTAGAGCCCTGTGGCTTTCAAAAGTATTTATATGATTATCCCCTTAATAGTTTTACTTAAATTCTTTTACGTTACACAGGATATATGATCCAACTGTATTTAAGTCTCCAATATTCATTGTAGCCTTTCTTCATTGATAAGATCACACAGTTTGGGGAGGTGATTCCAGATCCAGGAATGGTTCTAATTAGTAAAGCCAGTCACAATACCCACTTCCATTTCCCATAACTGGTTGAGGAGCCCAGATACAATCATAGCAGGTTTTTCTTCTAGTAAGAGGCAAGTGGCTAGTGTTAAATTAAAATATGAGGGCAAGGGCTTCTCTGGTAGTGCAAGGGGTAAAGAATCCACCTGCCCATGCAGGAGACAGGGGTTTGATCCCTAAGAAGATGGCACATGCCGCGTGGCAACTAAGCCAGTGTGCCACAACTATTGCGCCTGTGTTCTACAGTCTTAGAACAGCAACTATTGAGACTATGCATTCCAACTGAAGCCTTCAAGCCCTAGATCCTATGCTCCACAAGAGAAGTCACAGCAAGAGAAACCCTCACAACATAACTTGAGTAGCCCCACTCTCCATGACAAGAGAAAGCCCGTGCAGCAACAAAGATCCAACACAGCCAAAAAAACCACAAATAAATAAATAATTTTTTAAAGTTTTATTTAAAAATTCCTATATTTTAATTACAAGGATATGAAGGGGAAATGTATCCTGTAGTTGCAAAAGAGTATGAGGACACGAGAAAATAGGTGGAGTCCTCTGACTTAGGGCAGCCTATAGGTTAAGAACTGACAGCTAATTTTTCTTTTTTGTAAAGCAAGTGAATGACTTAATCTTGGGTTGCAGAGGCAATCCTTTCAAAGATGGCGTTCTCCCTCCAGTGAACACATGGCCAGCCACAGGACTACATGAAGAGTCAGGCTGCCTCCCCTCTCATCCCAGGATCCTGTGTTTTAAAGCTCTTGGTCGATTTTGATAACTGGCCATTTGGGCTCTTGCTTTATCTTTTCTCCTGCTCTAAATTCCCGCTCTTAGATTTTATCCACCAATACAGAGGGAGCCCCGGAAACCCTAGACCCTCACCCTCGACCCCAATAAAAGCAGAACCCCAGGCACGTGACCTCTGTCTCTCTTTTCCTTGCAGCCTCTCTGTGTGGCCTCAGGTGTGCAATGTAATTTCCAGGACCTGTAATAAACCTTTCTCTCTCTCTCTCTCTCTCTCTCTCTTTCTCTCTCATTCTCTCTCTCTTGTTTTTCTGTTCCCTGATGGTTATTGCTGAGGGTGTCTTGCAACCACAATAAGAACCAAAGGCATTAAAGCCACAGCATTGGTTTTCCATAGACTGAGAACTGAACAAAACACAGCGATTTTATCCCAGAGGAAAGACCTCTGGAAGACACCAGTGTTGTACAGGTAGACTGGAGAGATGGAAGAATCTGAGTCCAAACAATATAATTGAGCTGCTGAGTCTAACAACTCTGAACCCAAATGACTTTTGAACTTATGATATTTCCTTAATGTTTAAGTCAACTCGTGTCAGACATTTTGTTACTTAGAGCCAGAAACATCCCAATTGATACACACCAACAGGAAAGGTCAACTGACAGGTTGAACTGAAGGTTCTCTTAGCCGGTGGCCCTTTTGAGTCACAGCAAGAGAAACCCTCACAACATAACTTGAGTAGCCCCACTCTCCATGACAAGAGAAAGCCCGTGCAGCAACAAAGATCCAACACAGCCAAAAAAACCACAAATAAATAAATAATTTTTTAAAGTTTTATTTAAAAATTCCTATATTTTAATTACAAGGATATGAAGGGGAAATGTATCCTGTAGTTGCAAAAGAGTATGAGGACACGAGAAAATAGGTGGAGTCCTCTGACTTAGGGCAGCCTATAGGTTAAGAACTGACAGCTAATTTTTCTTTTTTGTAAAGCAAGTGAATGACTTAATCTTGGGTTGCAGAGGCAATCCTTTCAAAGATGGCGTTCTCCCTCCAGTGAACACATGGCCAGCCACAGGACTACATGAAGAGTCAGGCTGCCTCCCCTCTCATCCCAGGATCCTGTGTTTTAAAGCTCTTGGTCGATTTTGATAACTGGCCATTTGGGCTCTTGCTTTATCTTTTCTCCTGCTCTAAATTCCCGCTCTTAGATTTTATCCACCAATACAGAGGGAGCCCCGGAAACCCTAGACCCTCACCCTCGACCCCAATAAAAGCAGAACCCCAGGCACGTGACCTCTGTCTCTCTTTTCCTTGCAGCCTCTCTGTGTGGCCTCAGGTGTGCAATGTAATTTCCAGGACCTGTAATAAACCTTTCTCTCTCTCTCTCTCTCTCTCTCTCTTTCTCTCTCATTCTCTCTCTCTTGTTTTTCTGTTCCCTGATGGTTATTGCTGAGGGTGTCTTGCAACCACAATAAGAACCAAAGGCATTAAAGCCACAGCATTGGTTTTCCATAGACTGAGAACTGAACAAAACACAGCGATTTTATCCCAGAGGAAAGACCTCTGGAAGACACCAGTGTTGTACAGGTAGACTGGAGAGATGGAAGAATCTGAGTCCAAACAATATAATTGAGCTGCTGAGTCTAACAACTCTGAACCCAAATGACTTTTGAACTTATGATATTTCCTTAATGTTTAAGTCAACTCGTGTCAGACATTTTGTTACTTAGAGCCAGAAACATCCCAATTGATACACACCAACAGGAAAGGTCAACTGACAGGTTGAACTGAAGGTTCTCTTAGCCGGTGGCCCTTTTGAGTCAATGTTACCCTCAGACGGAAAAACTGTTCTGCTGTTCAGCACCGAAGTTTTAACAAGAGTTAACCGAGGCTATTCCTAAAATAGCTTCAGCAATCACCACAGAAGCAGTCAGCTTGTCTCTTCAGCTATAGATGCTACTCTGTAGTTCTAGTATAAAGATTAGTGAATTGTTCTCTTTATTGAATTTCTTTTTATAAAAGAAAAAAATCATTTCTTAAATCGCAGAAGAGGGTGTTTTTCAGGAAGAGAGACTATTCTCTACTGACAAACTAACAATAATCTCCAAACCCTCCACTCTGGTAGAGCAAAATTTAAAAATAAAATGATTATCATCTAATCACATTACTCTTGTAATTTTCATTCATACTGCCTGCTAAAAGCCACAACAAAAGTACTCCTCTTCAAATGTTCCTTTGTGGAGCTCATTGCAATGTGTTAAAATGGGTAGAATTTACGAGGCATTGTACAAACAAAGAATTTTAGAAGAAAAAAAGTTCTGTAAGTCCAAAATATCTAATTATTTTTAAAATGGAGAGGAAGGGAGAAAAGATCTAGAGGTTTCTTTCTTTTTTTTTTTTTCCCATAGCAATGGAAGAAATACTTTCAGACATGTTTGTTGAAATGCTTTTTTATCTTAAAGCAGTTTCTCTTTTAATTATTAGCATTGGGTATTTATATATTTACTGAAAGAAATGTAGGATATGCTGGTATTGTTTTGTTCACTACATTCTGTATGGGTTTTATTGTGACACTTTTAAGATTACATGTCAGGGAGGAAATTCAAACAGACAGATTCCAAAGGAACAAACTGCCAAGTTCTCCTGTTAATTTATCTCAATTCTAAAAGCAAAGCTACTCACAAGGTCAAGGGAGCTTTGCAATAGGATAATCCAGCAGATGCTTAACTTCAAACAAAGCCTTTGTTTATAATATGTTCTTTTAGAATATACCTGCACAAGCAATGTAAATCCTAACTCTAAATTTTGAAATTCTAATCAACTCCTAAGAGCTCCTTTGCCATTCTGACTGCATTCAAAATCAGAAGAATTTTTAGTCCAGAAAACATCCCAATTGATACACACCAACAGGAAAGGTCAACTGACAGGTTGAACTGAAGGTTCTCTTAGCCGGTGGCCCTTTTGAGTCAATGTTACCCTCAGACGGAAAAACTGTTCTGCTGTTCAGCACCGAAGTTTTAACAAGAGTTAACCGAGGCTATTCCTAAAATAGCTTCAGCAATCACCACAGAAGCAGTCAGCTTGTCTCTTCAGCTATAGATGCTACTCTGTAGTTCTAGTATAAAGATTAGTGAATTGTTCTCTTTATTGAATTTCTTTTTATAAAAGAAAAAAATCATTTCTTAAATCGCAGAAGAGGGTGTTTTTCAGGAAGAGAGACTATTCTCTACTGACAAACTAACAATAATCTCCAAACCCTCCACTCTGGTAGAGCAAAATTTAAAAATAAAATGATTATCATCTAATCACATTACTCTTGTAATTTTCATTCATACTGCCTGCTAAAAGCCACAACAAAAGTACTCCTCTTCAAATGTTCCTTTGTGGAGCTCATTGCAATGTGTTAAAATGGGTAGAATTTACGAGGCATTGTACAAACAAAGAATTTTAGAAGAAAAAAAGTTCTGTAAGTCCAAAATATCTAATTATTTTTAAAATGGAGAGGAAGGGAGAAAAGATCTAGAGGTTTCTTTCTTTTTTTTTTTTTCCCATAGCAATGGAAGAAATACTTTCAGACATGTTTGTTGAAATGCTTTTTTATCTTAAAGCAGTTTCTCTTTTAATTATTAGCATTGGGTATTTATATATTTACTGAAAGAAATGTAGGATATGCTGGTATTGTTTTGTTCACTACATTCTGTATGGGTTTTATTGTGACACTTTTAAGATTACATGTCAGGGAGGAAATTCAAACAGACAGATTCCAAAGGAACAAACTGCCAAGTTCTCCTGTTAATTTATCTCAATTCTAAAAGCAAAGCTACTCACAAGGTCAAGGGAGCTTTGCAATAGGATAATCCAGCAGATGCTTAACTTCAAACAAAGCCTTTGTTTATAATATGTTCTTTTAGAATATACCTGCACAAGCAATGTAAATCCTAACTCTAAATTTTGAAATTCTAATCAACTCCTAAGAGCTCCTTTGCCATTCTGACTGTTCATTCAGAATTTATTCCAGAAGAATATTTTTTAGTTTGATTTTTATTTTCTATTGGGGTCAGAAGAATTTTAAAGTTAATCAATATGTTCTTAAAGTTATTTCAGTTATAAGGATTGTATTAAAGTGATTCATGAGGAATAACTTGAAAACTAAATTTTAAAAAAATATGCTCTATGCTCAGTTGAAAAGACACAGCATTTGCATGTGAGAAAAAGAGGATCCTACATATTTCCTAATATGACATCACACAATCTGGGTTTTAACTCATTTCTATGAGTTGCTTTTAAATTTATCTTAATTTATAAAATAAATGAGTTGCTCTAAATGGACTCAATAGTTTCTTAGACCTTAGTAATCTTAGATCTTAGTAATAAGATATTATTCTGAGAACATACCAATAACATATAAAAAGCATATTGACAGAAAATAATCAAAGCTAAGTGGGATGTGTGAGAAAATTTGGGGTCCAGAAAGGTTATTGGTTCTTTTATCATGTTCCATCAAAATAAAAGAATCTATACTCTTAAGTCTGAAACTACAGTTTTAATAAATACTGTTTGACATTTCTCTGTATTTTTTTAATGACCTTTACTGTTTGAAATGAGAAGTGGAAGAGGAGGGGACAGGAAAGCCCTGGCTCCTAGGATGACTCCACAGACCAAGTTTCCACTCTCAAAAAGCTCCCTCCATTTTCTTTTTTAAAAGTAAATTACAGGGCTTCCCCTGGTGGTCCCGTGGGTAGGGCCACAGCCTTGTACTGCAAGGGTGCCGGTTCGAGCCCTGGCCTAGGAAGATCCCACGTGCCACGGAGCGGCTGGACTGATGTGTCCAATTACCGAGCCGGAGCTCTGGAGCGCATGCGCCCAGAGCCGGTGCTCTGTGACGACAGACGCCACTGTGATGGGAGGCCCACAGGAGCCAAAGAACAAAGACGGATGAACAGAGAGAAACGAAAGACCAATAGAAGTGGCCCGCCTGCTCCCCTCCCTCCACACCCCGACCCCCGCCCAAAAATAAATAAATAAATAAATCTTTAAAAAATAAATAAATAAATAAATTACAGTATCATACCTTGATTTCTCATATAGTATCTAAAATTCTAGTTTTTAAGGCCATCAAATGCTCTGAATTTTTTTCCTTAATTTGTTATTTCTAACAATTCAGAATTATTCTGAATTATTATTCCAAATTAATTCTATTTTAATTAGTTAAGAATATCAGAATTTTCTTGAACTTGGAGGAGCCACTTCTTGACTTTGAATCTCAGTTTTTCAACAATTAAATGGAGGAATGAGAATGTTGGATAAAGTTGCTTCTAGAGCCTCTACCAACACTGAAAATGATGAGTCCATGAACCAATCAAGCTTACAACAGTAGATTTTCTGATGGAAAGTGGATCTAAAAGCAAAGAATGGAAGGTTACCTGCAAATTACTACACGAAGAAAATAATTTTCTTAGACCTTAGTAATCTTAGATCTTAGTAATAAGATATTATTCTGAGAACATACCAATAACATATAAAAAGCATATTGACAGAAAATAATCAAAGCTAAGTGGGATGTGTGAGAAAATTTGGGGTCCAGAAAGGTTATTGGTTCTTTTATCATGTTCCATCAAAATAAAAGAATCTATACTCTTAAGTCTGAAACTACAGTTTTAATAAATACTGTTTGACATTTCTCTGTATTTTTTTAATGACCTTTACTGTTTGAAATGAGAAGTGGAAGAGGAGGGGACAGGAAAGCCCTGGCTCCTAGGATGACTCCACAGACCAAGTTTCCACTCTCAAAAAGCTCCCTCCATTTTCTTTTTTAAAAGTAAATTACAGGGCTTCCCCTGGTGGTCCAGTGGGTAGGGACACCGCCTTGTACTGCAAGGGGTGCCGGTTCGAGCCCTGGCCTAGGAAGATCCCACGTGCCACGGAGCGGCTGGACTGATGTGTCCAATTACCGAGCCGGAGCTCTGGAGCGCATGCGCCCAGAGCCGGTGCTCTGTGACGACAGACGCCACTGTGATGGGAGGCCCACAGGAGCCAAAGAACAAAGACGGATGAACAGAGAGAAACGAAAGACCAATAGAAGTGGCCCGCCTGCTCCCCTCCCTCCCCACCCCGACCCCCGCCCAAAAATAAATAAATAAATAAATCTTTAAAAAATAAATAAATAAATAAATTACAGTATCATACCTTGATTTCTCATATAGTATCTAAAATTCTAGTTTTTAAGGCCATCAAATGCTCTGAATTTTTTTCCTTAATTTGTTATTTCTAACAATTCAGAATTATTCTGAATTATTATTCCAAATTAATTCTATTTTAATTAGTTAAGAATATCAGAATTTTCTTGAACTTGGAGGAGCCACTTCTTGACTTTGAATCTCAGTTTTTCAACAATTAAATGGAGGAATGAGAATGTTGGATAAAGTTGCTTCTAGAGCCTCTACCAACACTGAAAATGATGAGTCCATGAACCAATCAAGCTTACAACAGTAGATTTTCTGATGGAAAGTGGATCTAAAAGCAAAGAATGGAAGGTTACCTGCAAATTACTACACGAAGCTGTCAGAAAGAACATCAAAATTAGATTTTTAAAAACTTTAGGATGATGTTTTGCTTATATTGGCCATATAAATTGAAATTATATAACCTAAAATAACTACTTGGAAGGCATCATTCATTTAGAATAAAATTCCCTCAAATTACTCAGTGAAAACAACATTCTCCAAATAGTCAAGGTCTTGAGGGGATATGTATATATATAGAGAGAGAGACTCCCTTTTTGAGAGTTCATACTTTGGTAAAAATTAATCATGAGCTCTTATTAATGAGAAACATGGCATTTTGCCATGTAACAGTATAAGAATTAGAAATTCACATATGCTAGGCATGTTCTAATTATTTCATTAAAGTTTTCTTGTAATTATCCTGTTTGGGTGGGAATAAAAGGAAGGAACATCATAGATGGTATATGGAGAATAAATATGGTTATGTACCAATATGTACTAGTAAATGATTTAGGATAATCTCACCTTGAAAAATAATATGAGGTCATACTTATTTATACAGTGTTAGCTATGGAATATAATATTTTAAAGTAAATGAAACAGAGATCATTTATATTACAAAATAAGATTCGTCCACAAAGTACTTTAACCCCTTTTGATTGTTAAATTTCTTGTCCATAGATAAGATAATACAGTTGAGTCTATGATAATATGGTAGCCCAGATTTTCGTGGATGGATTTTAAAACTAAGTTGGATCTTTGAGTTAAAAACCAATAAAAGTTAAGCATTTTTTGAGTAAATCTCGGGAGAAAGATATCAATCAGCAACAGAGTCTATGTTACTTGCTTAAAAGTACAAGCCCTAATCTAAGCCTGCAGTGAGCTGCACTCTTTTTCTTAGTGCAGAGTTTGAAATACCGTGAGCATTACCAAAATGTGAACAGAGAAACCAAGTGTGCAAATGCTCTTGGAAAACTGGTACCAATAGACCCGCTCCAGGCAGGGTTGCCACATAACTCAATTTGTAAATAACATGCTATCTGCAAAGCACAGTAAAATAAGGTAAGGAAAAAGAGGACAGCAGAGAAGGAAATCCTTAGATACTATCATGGAGACAATGGACATTAACCTGAGGAAACTCTGGGAGACAGTGAAGGACAGGAAAGCCTGTGGTGCTGTAGTCCATGGAGTAGCAAAGGGTCAAACACGACTTAGTGACTGAAGAACAACAGCAAATACTGGTATAACAGTTAATAATTAGCAGGTCACATTACAAGAAGGGCCACTAGCACCATATTAATTTAGAAAAAAAAAGTTATTAACTATATTTTGAGAAAAGTGATGGAACAGGGTTTCACTATCACAATCTTCTTTGTTTTCTGTTTGTCTTATTTGATGCTCCCTGAGATGCTTTGGTGCCGTGTGGGGCAAAATTACTTTACTCGTGTCCAACCCTTTGTGACCCTATGGACTGTAGCCCTCCAGGCTTTTCTGTCCATGGAATTCCCCAGGCAAGAATCCTGGAGTGTGTTGCCATTTCCTTCTCCAGCTTAGTATCTTTCACTAATTTTGGAGAGTTCTCAGTCCATAATTATTAAAATATTGATTTGCCTCATTCTCTCTCTTTTTTCTCCTTCTGGTATTCCAATTTTGTGTACTTTTTGATACCATCCCACACAGTCTGGATATATCTGTTCATCTTGTTTTTATTTTTGTTTCCTCTTTGTGTTTCAGTTTGGGAAGTTTCTACTGAGCTATCTTCAAGTTCACTGATTATTTCCTCAGCTGTATGGAGTCTAATAAACCTGTCAAAGGCATATGTGACATTCTTTTCTTTTTTTCTTGCATTTTCTTTTGGTTCTTTCTTATAACTAACATCCATCTGCTGACATTATCCATCTGGTCTCACATGTTATCGAATTTTTTCATTGGGGTTCTTTACAGATTAATCATAGCTATGCTAAACTTCTTTTCTGACAGTCTCAACACCTGTGTCTTTTCTGAGTGTAGTTCTGAGGCTTGCTTTGGTGTCCTCAAAATCTATTTTTATTGACCTTTAGCTAACATTGGAATTTTTTTGTGGAAAAATGGACATACTATAATCAGGTAACAAATACACAAATAAGTAGGACTTTAGTATAAGGATTTATGTTAATATAGCTAAGAGTTGGGCTGTGTTTAAGGTTTGTTATAGCTATAGATTACCAGAGACTTCAAATTCTTTTAGTATTGTTTTTGCCTCCTGACTTGGAATTTTAGGCATCTTCTTACTCTGTTGCTCAGGGACAGTCTGTGTCTTACAACTCTTTCAGTCATAATCTGCTCTTACTATACTAGAGGTCTTTGGATGTGATGATAGTTCATGGGAAAGAGGGTGCATTTAATAATGTTCCCATTAAGATTGGCTTTTAGTGAGCTGATGTCTTGAGAGCATGGTCTTCATAAGTATGTCTGTCCTTCCTCTAGAGGTATAACTTGTTTTCCCCTTTACTTATAAATGTCCTTGCTACGGTATTCTCAATGTATTTCCTTAAAACTCTTACATGTGGAGTCTGATTTTTTATTTTGTCTTGAATAATTTTTGTTGTTCTTCTTTGTGTGCTTGTTTGTTTGTTTGTTTTCCACCAGATGAGACTGGAAAGTTGAAGCTGAGTGAATTTCCTTTACCTTATCTGTGGTAAGTTTTCAGAATTGCTTTCTGGTAAATTCATCCCCACCCCCATACCCCCACCCACTCCATCCCAGGGACCAGGTTTTATAGGGAGACAAGTCTAAGCAAGACTTCAAGATGGCTATCTTATCCCTCTTCCAGCTAGGACCAGGAGGAGATGTTTCTCAAAGGCTCGCTGGGATAAACTGGTGGGGCTCCTGCAATGAAAGACTGATAAGGTGTAAGACCCCCCTATTGACTGCAGCAACTGAGATTTTTTCACTCTGATGTCAACCCAAATTCAGCCCCTGCAATTTTCCAAAATAGCCACAACTTTTCCTACCATCTTTTAAATTCAAAAGACTGGTGCTCCAGGTAAGCCAGTCTCAGGCTTACCTATCTGTCTCTTCCTGTGGTGAGCACTGGCCCAAAGATCAGCTCTATAATGAATCCAAAAACACATGACTTTCAGTTTTCCCTGTTTATTGTTGTCATGTCAGAACTAAGAACTGAACTAGAAGTCACATTCTTCATTTTGGTTTGTGTCCTCCATCTTTCTTTTTTTCTAAGAGTTAATTTTTTTCAAGTGCTCAATTTCATCATACTATGGAAATGGGTTAGAAATTATGTAGAAAGTTTTATCTTCAATTTTTCCTAGTAAGGCATGAAATAGCTAAATACAAAGCACTGATTTTTCAAATCCTGGAGTTTTACTGAGGAAGATATGAAGTTTTAATATGACTGTCCAATAAGGAACTAAAAAGAAATCTGTTGGTCATGACCTTAGTGTAACTAAGATTTTGAAAGCAGTTCTTACGGTCTTTAGATATAACTTTCACAATCAGAAATACTGATATCAGTCTAGGAAAGAACAAACAAATGCTCTGATCTGTAGCAGGTGACAAGGATGAAATTCTGAGTCATGTTATTTATGATAACTGATCTCACCAGAATTAGTCTCAAAGGAGAGCTGACCTTTCAAACACAGATTACTCTTGCCAGTCCTGTCTCACTGAAAAAGAAAGACCTAGGTAATTTAATTTTTTTATCTTCCCTAAAAGAGTACGGTCATAGATTGTTGATGTTTTATATTTTGTTATATGTTACTTTTGTTTTTATTATAGCATTTTTAAGTGAGAATGCTTTCTTATAATATAGCTTAAAGAAGTCTTTATGTAAGTTTACTCTATATAGCACATGTCTAAATTGTGTTTAAATTATTCATTGCTCTGGAAACTAAGTCTTTTAACTACTTAACTGGTATTTGGAAGATCCATTTCATTACAACTGACGGTTGTAATGAAAATTCCTGCAAGATATAAAAACAACTGTTTCAAAAAATGTAAGTCTGTATTGTATTTTTTATTATAACACATAAATTTTACATTCATAACTTTGAAACTCAAAGTATAAATATACAGTATGATCATCAATTCATACTGTATAAACTAAATATGTTAGGCAAATATTTATGATTAAATAGAAACTCCTCACCCAAACCACAAAGCAGAAGACTGCTTATAAACATTTCTTGGCTTAGCAACAAGTAGTGAAGTTTGCAGTATGCAGTGCCTGAGTCCACAGACAGTACTGTACATTTCTACATCATTTTCAAAATTTTAGTCTATTAAATAATATTTGTGAGAAGACTGAAAAGAATTCAGATCCTGCTCACCAGTAGGTTTTCATCTTGCTTAGAAAAAATTAACTTGAATCCTATGTTTGTTCAACTAGTTCAAGGCTAATTCAAGGCTGGTAGTGCGTATTAATGAGGTTTTCTCACAAATGGTCTTTTTACTCCTTGCCACCTGTCTATAAGCAAGAGAATTTATATTAGTAGTAGGTTAATCATCAACTACTAAACAGATGGAACAATTTTTAGTTACTACAATTTAATCAGATTTGGAGTAGCAACTTAACTATGAAAAACTTCTGTCTTGTTAGTCTTTCATGTGCATTGAAAGTGAAAGTATTAGTCACTAGGTTGAGCCCAACTGTTTGTGAAGCCATGGATTGTAGACCATCAGGCTCCTCTGTCTACAGAATTCTCCAGGCAAGAGTACTGGATGGGCTGCCATTCCCTGCTCCAGGGGATCTTCCTGAGTCCAGGGATCAAACCTTGGTCTCCTGCACTGCATACAGATTCTTAACTCTCTGAGCTTCATACACATTAATTCACTTTTTTTTTTTTTTTCAGTAAAAGATACACTGCTCTGGCAATATTCACTTTGTTTTAACAACCTCTCATGTTCCAGAGTTTTTCATTGACTCAAATTGTGTTTAAATTATTCATTGCTCTGGAAACTAAGTCTTTTAACTACTTAACTGGTATTTGGAAGATCCATTTCATTACAACTGACGGTTGTAATGAAAATTCCTGCAAGATATAAAAACAACTGTTTCAAAAAATGTAAGTCTGTATTGTATTTTTTATTATAACACATAAATTTTACATTCATAACTTTGAAACTCAAAGTATAAATATACAGTATGATCATCAATTCATACTGTATAAACTAAATATGTTAGGCAAATATTTATGATTAAATAGAAACTCCTCACCCAAACCACAAAGCAGAAGACTGCTTATAAACATTTCTTGGCTTAGCAACAAGTAGTGAAGTTTGCAGTATGCAGTGCCTGAGTCCACAGACAGTACTGTACATTTCTACATCATTTTCAAAATTTTAGTCTATTAAATAATATTTGTGAGAAGACTGAAAAGAATTCAGATCCTGCTCACCAGTAGGTTTTCATCTTGCTTAGAAAAAATTAACTTGAATCCTATGTTTGTTCAACTAGTTCAAGGCTAATTCAAGGCTGGTAGTGCGTATTAATGAGGTTTTCTCACAAATGGTCTTTTTACTCCTTGCCACCTGTCTATAAGCAAGAGAATTTATATTAGTAGTAGGTTAATCATCAACTACTAAACAGATGGAACAATTTTTAGTTACTACAATTTAATCAGATTTGGAGTAGCAACTTAACTATGAAAAACTTCTGTCTTGTTAGTCTTTCATGTGCATTGAAAGTGAAAGTATTAGTCACTAGGTTGAGCCCAACTGTTTGTGAAGCCATGGATTGTAGACCATCAGGCTCCTCTGTCTACAGAATTCTCCAGGCAAGAGTACTGGATGGGCTGCCATTCCCTGCTCCAGGGGATCTTCCTGAGTCCAGGGATCAAACCTTGGTCTCCTGCACTGCATACAGATTCTTAACTCTCTGAGCTTCATACACATTAATTCACTTTTTTTTTTTTTTTCAGTAAAAGATACACTGCTCTGGCAATATTCACTTTGTTTTAACAACCTCTCATGTTCCAGAGTTTTTCATTGACTCAAATGTATATTCACCCTCCTAAAAAGTAAAATCTGTGAGTAGTAATCTAAAAGCATGACTGAATTTAAAGAATTTTGCAAGTAATTTTCTCCAACTGCTTAGTAGACAACTTGCCTGGAGTTGGATCATTTACCATCACTAAATGCAATATGGTAAAGTAAGGATCTTGTTATCTCTAACTTTCTATTTCCATGACAAAATGCTGCACTAGAATTTTTTTTGTAAGATTCAGATTACATATAAAGACAGCATTCTATGAAGGGCTTGAACATATAATGAGGATAAAAACTATAGAGGTTTATCCAATTACAGTCAATTCTCATTATTATTATTCTTGAATTCTGTACTGTGAATTCACCTACTTTCTAAAAATTTATTTGTAACCCCAAAAGTTAATACTCAAGGTATTTTCAGACCATTTTTGGACATGTGCAAAGCAGAAAAAAGTGTCACACTGACACATTCCCAGCTGAGATCAAGCAGGGCAATGATCTGTCTAGTCATTTTAGCTCTTATATTGTAAACAAGTGTACTTTTGTGGTCTCCTTAGAGTCATGTGTTTTACATTTATGAGGACTTTGTTGACAATGATTTTCCTTTTTTAAAAAATCATCGAAGATGGCGGCGTAGAAGGACGTGCACTCATCTCTCCTGCAAAATCGCCTGAATTGCGACGAGTTCCTGGGAAACCATCAACGAAAGGAGGTTGGATCTGATCACAGAGAGGACACTCCACATGAAGAACAAAGGAGAAGGTGCATCAAGACGGTAAGAGGCGCAATCGCACTTTTAAATCCCCTGGAAAGTGAAAGTATTAGTCACTAGGTTGAGCCCAACTGTTTGTGAAGCCATGGATTGTAGACCATCAGGCTCCTCTGTCTACAGAATTCTCCAGGCAAGAGTACTGGATGGGCTGCCATTCCCTGCTCCAGGGGATCTTCCTGAGTCCAGGGATCAAACCTTGGTCTCCTGCACTGCATACAGATTCTTAACTCTCTGAGCTTCATACACATTAATTCACTTTTTTTTTTTTTTTCAGTAAAAGATACACTGCTCTGGCAATATTCACTTTGTTTTAACAACCTCTCATGTTCCAGAGTTTTTCATTGACTCAAATGTATATTCACCCTCCTAAAAAGTAAAATCTGTGAGTAGTAATCTAAAAGCATGACTGAATTTAAAGAATTTTGCAAGTAATTTTCTCCAACTGCTTAGTAGACAACTTGCCTGGAGTTGGATCATTTACCATCACTAAATGCAATATGGTAAAGTAAGGATCTTGTTATCTCTAACTTTCTATTTCCATGACAAAATGCTGCACTAGAATTTTTTTTGTAAGATTCAGATTACATATAAAGACAGCATTCTATGAAGGGCTTGAACATATAATGAGGATAAAAACTATAGAGGTTTATCCAATTACAGTCAATTCTCATTATTATTATTCTTGAATTCTGTACTGTGAATTCACCTACTTTCTAAAAATTTATTTGTAACCCCAAAAGTTAATACTCAAGGTATTTTCAGACCATTTTTGGACATGTGCAAAGCAGAAAAAAAAGTGTCACACTGACACATTCCCAGCTGAGATCAAGCAGGGCAATGATCTGTCTAGTCATTTTAGCTCTTATATTGTAAACAAGTGTACTTTTGTGGTCTCCTTAGAGTCATGTGTTTTACATTTATGAGGACTTTGTTGACAATGATTTTCCTTTTTTAAAAAATCATCGAAGATGGCGGCGTAGAAGGACGTGCACTCATCTCTCCTGCAAAATCGCCTGAATTGCGACGAGTTCCTGGGAAACCATCAACGAAAGGAGGTTGGATCTGATCACAGAGAGGACACTCCACATGAAGAACAAAGGAGAAGCTGCATCAAGACGGTAAGAGGGGCGCAATCGCACTTTTAAAAGTCAAACCTCATACCCTCTGGAGAGGCTGGGCGGGCCAAAGGCGCAAAGCCTGTTGCAGATCAAAACCCGGGAGAGGAGCACTGACACCCACAAGGGACTGAGCCAGACCTGCTTTGGAGGGTCCAGGTGCCCCCCTGAGCTAGAAGTGCCCTTGAGCAGGCCTCGGAAGGGCGGCACTCAGTTCCCTTTGGAGGAGGTTACCATTAACCCGATCACAGAGTCGCTGAAGAAGACTGGAAAGTCTCTGCGCACTGTGATCCGGGAGAGAGGAATAGCGATCCCGCATGAGACTGAGCCAGACTCACCTCTGAGTAACCTGACGTCTCCCGCGGTGGCGGGGGTCGACGGTGGCCTGCAGCAGGGTCGGGGTCACTGCAGAAGTGCTTCCCATAGAGCGTGTGGGAATGAATCCTCTGTGAGACAGACGCCATTTTCCCTACTGTGGTTTGACTGCTGGTCAAACTGCAGGGCTGCTGGTCAAGCTACAGGGAGGGAACTTAGCTCCACCCAGCAAGAAAAGGGATTTGGATTAAGAAACTCCCAGGGCCAGCCTGGGTGGGCCTTTTAATTCTGGAATAGGCCAAAACAAACAAGCAGTCAAAGAGGTCTTCAGATCCAACCACTGCCAGAGGCAAGAAAAAGACTGATAATTCCTGAATAGTCAGCAAGAGACAGAAGAACATAAACACTTTTTTCACGTTTTCTCTGAAGCTGGAGTTACTGCTGGACTTTAAAATTTCATTTTTTGTATTGTATTACTTTGTTTCAATTTTTTTTTTTTTTCCTCTTTTTTCCAAACCCACTCAGTGCACCCACCGCTTTTTTTTTTCTTTTCTTTTTTTTGGGGTGTGTGTGTGAGAGAGAGTGGGTGTGTTCATTTCCTTCACTGAATTCTATTGAAGCTACTAATCTTATCAGTAAGACTGAATATATTCAAGTTTACATAATTTTTTTTCTTTTTCCTTTTAAACCACACATTTTATTTTGGTATAAACTTCTGGTTCCCCATTGGCCTTTTAAGGTTCTGTGGGGGTTTTGTTTGTTTTTATTATTTTTGCTTTGTTTTTCTATATTTTTCTATAAAATTTAGATCTTTTAATTTTTAATAATTTCTCATTTGTACTGCTACTTCCTCTATAATCCTTTGCTTTCTCTGAAGCTCCTTTCCTATAGCACTAAATTCTAATACATACAAATCTTTATCTCCCTATATTTAACTTTGCAATATTATTCTATATTTCTCTTCTATCCTCCCTTTCTCTTTTTCCCTTTACCCACCATATTTCTTAGTCTGTTCTGTCCTCATTGCCTTATCCCCAACGGGAATCCTGCTCTAGCATTATACTCCAATTGGTGCTCTACTTAGTTTGCGTTTAACCGGTGGATATCATTCTTGGATTTCTCTATTCGCCGTGCTAACGTATTGTACTGTATTTTTGATTGGAATGCTTGGGCTATGTTATAGCTGTATATGTTTATGTGTATAATTCAATATGCTAGATAGTACTTGCATAATTTTTAAATTGCCATTTGTCAAAGGTATACCTTCTGTTTCTCATTTGCATATATATGTTTTAATATCATTTAATGCCATAACAAATCAGCCGTGAAATCTTCATTCCCTGGTCAGGCAACAAACCCCTGGGGTTTTAAGGAGGGTGCACTGACTCCAAAACTCTACAATACTAGAGAACGCCTAACACTAGAGAGCAGTATACAAGTGAGAACGCCAACAAAGGTAATCACTTGTATGCAAGTCCTGACATAAATCAACCACCAGCATCACCCAGAATAGAAGCCCCATCCAAACAACAAACACCAACAGACGTAACTCAAAGTCTGGGGAAAGGAAATCCCAAACAGAGTCAGTTTTAAAAAATTAATAATAACAATGAAACGGCAGAGAAATACCACACAAGCGAAGGAACAATCCACAAACACACAAGATCAAATTAATGAAGAGAATTTGGACAAACTTTCTGAAAGTGATTTCAGAAGAATGATAGTAAAGATAATCAAAGACACTGAAAACAGAATTTCAGAGAAATTGCAAGATACAACTAACACACTGAATAAAGAAATACAAGAACTTACCAAAAAAGTAACAGAGACAAACAACTCAATTGCTGAACTGAAAAACACTATAGAAGGAATCAAGAGCAGAGTAGCTGAGACAGAAGACCGGATAAGTGAGCTGGAAGATAAAATGGTGGAAATAACTGCTGAAAAACAGACTCTAGCTCAAAGAATGAAAAGAGCAGAGGACAGCCTCAGAGACCTCTGGGATAATATCAAACGCACCAATATTTGAATTATAGGGGTTCCAGAAGAAGAAGAAAAAAAGAAAGGCTATGAGAAAATTTTTGAAGAGATTATGGTTGAAAATTTCCCCAACATGGGAAAAGAAATAGTCAATCAAGTCCAAGAAGCACAAAGAGTACCATACAGAATCAATCCGAGAAGAAACACACCAAGACACATATTAATGAAGCTAACACAAGTTAAGCACAAAGATAGAATTCTCAAAGCAGCAAGGGAAAAGCAACTAGTGACATACAAGGGAAAGCCCATCCGTTTAACAGCTGATCTTTCAACAGAAACTCTGCAGGCCAGAAGGGAGTGGCAGGACACATTTAAACGGCTGAAAGAGAATAATCTGCAGCCAAGAATCCTCTACCCTGCAAGGATCTCCTTCAAAATTGATGGAGAAATCAAAAGCTTTACAGACAAGCAAAAATTAAAAGAATTTAGTCACACCAAACCAGCCTTACAACAAGTGTTAAAGGGACTTATATAGAAAACAAGTATAAAAGGAGAAGATCGACAAAACAAACCCATCATAACATCTTTTTTAAAAAGATCCCATTTGTACCAAGTCCTGACATAAATCAACCACCAGCATCACCCAGAATAGAAGCCCCATCCAAACAACAAACACCAACAGACGTAACTCAAAGTCTGGGGAAAGGAAATCCCAAACAGAGTCAGTTTTAAAAAATTAATAATAACAATGAAACGGCAGAGAAATACCACACAAGCGAAGGAACAATCCACAAACACACAAGATCAAATTAATGAAGAGAATTTGGACAAACTTTCTGAAAGTGATTTCAGAAGAATGATAGTAAAGATAATCAAAGACACTGAAAACAGAATTTCAGAGAAATTGCAAGATACAACTAACACACTGAATAAAGAAATACAAGAACTTACCAAAAAAGTAACAGAGACAAACAACTCAATTGCTGAACTGAAAAACACTATAGAAGGAATCAAGAGCAGAGTAGCTGAGACAGAAGACCGGATAAGTGAGCTGGAAGATAAAATGGTGGAAATAACTGCTGAAAAACAGACTCTAGCTCAAAGAATGAAAAGAGCAGAGGACAGCCTCAGAGACCTCTGGGATAATATCAAACGCACCAATATTTGAATTATAGGGGTTCCAGAAGAAGAAGAAAAAAAGAAAGGCTATGAGAAAATTTTTGAAGAGATTATGGTTGAAAATTTCCCCAACATGGGAAAAGAAATAGTCAATCAAGTCCAAGAAGCACAAAGAGTACCATACAGAATCAATCCGAGAAGAAACACACCAAGACACATATTAATGAAGCTAACACAAGTTAAGCACAAAGATAGAATTCTCAAAGCAGCAAGGGAAAAGCAACTAGTGACATACAAGGGAAAGCCCATCCGTTTAACAGCTGATCTTTCAACAGAAACTCTGCAGGCCAGAAGGGAGTGGCAGGACACATTTAAACGGCTGAAAGAGAATAATCTGCAGCCAAGAATCCTCTACCCTGCAAGGATCTCCTTCAAAATTGATGGAGAAATCAAAAGCTTTACAGACAAGCAAAAATTAAAAGAATTTAGTCACACCAAACCAGCCTTACAACAAGTGTTAAAGGGACTTATATAGAAAACAAGTATAAAAGGAGAAGATCGACAAAACAAACCCATCATAACATCTAAGAAGATGACAATAGGATCATTTGTATCAATAATTACTTTGAATGTCAATGGACTAAATGGCCCAAGCAAAAGACACAGAGTGGCTGAATGGATCCAAAAACACGACCCATACATATACTGCCTCCAGGAAACTCATTTCAGACCTAGAGACACTCATAGACTGAAAGTGAGAGGCTGGAAAAAGATATTCCATGCAAATGGAAATCAAAAGAAAGCTGAAGTAGCAATCCTCATATCAGATAAAATAGATTTTACAGTAAAGAAGATTCTAAGAGACAAGGCAGGTCGCTACATCATGATTAAGGGATCCATCCAAGAAGAAGACATAACAATCATAAATATCTATGCTCCCAACACAGGAGCACCCCAATACATAAGACAGATACTTTCAGACATAAAAGAAGACATTGACAGCAACACAATCATAGTAGGAGACTTTAACACTCCTCTCACACCAATGGACAGATCATCCAAACAGAAAATTAATCAAGAAACACAAGCCTTAAATGCCACACTAGAAGAAATGGACCTCATTGATATCTTTAGGACTTTCCATCCAAAAGCAGAAGAATACACTTTCTTCTCAAGTGCTCACGGAACATTCTCCAGGATAGACCACATCTTGGGCCACAAATCTAACCTCAGTCAGTTCAAGAAAACTGAAATTCTATCAACCATCTTCTCGGACCACAATGCAGTGAGACTACAGATCAACTACAGGAAAAAAACCGCTAAAAACACAAACACATGGAGATTAAACAACACGTACCTAAAAAACCAACTGATCATTGAGGAAATCAAAGGAGAAATAAAAAAATTCCTAGAGGAAAATGACAATGAACACACGACAGTGCAAAACCTATGGGATACTGCAAAAGCAGTTCTAAGAGGGAAGTTTATAGCAATTCAATCCCACCTCAAGAAACTAGGAAAATCTCAAACAGACAACCTTACCTTACGCTTAAAACAACTGGAGAAAGAAGAACAAAAACACCTCAAAGCCAGTAGAAGAAGGGAAATCATAAAGATCAGAGCAGAAATAAATGAAAAAGAAACAATAGTAAAGATAAATAAAACAAAAAGCTGGTTCTTCGAAAAAGTCAATAAAATCGACACACCACTGGCCAGACTCATCAAGAAAAAGAGAGAGAAGAACCAGATCACCAAAATCAAAAATGAAAAAGGAGAGATTACAACGGATAATGCAGAAATCCAAAGGATTATAAGAGACTATTATGAACAACTCTATGGCAACAAACTGGACAACCCGGAAGAAATGGACAGTTTCTTAGAGAAGATTAATCTCCCAAGACTCAACCAGGAAGAAATAGAAACTATGAACAACCCAATCACAAGCTCAGAAATCCACTTTGTGATCAAAAATCTACTCAAAAATAAAAGCCCAGGGCCAGATGGTTTCACAAGTGAATTCTACCAAACATTTAAAGAAGAGCTAATGCCTGTCCTTCTAATACTCTTCCAAAAAATTGCCCAGGAAGGAACACTTCCGAACACATTCGACGAGGCCACCCTCACCCTGATACCAAAGCCAGGCAAAGACATCACAAAAAAAGAAAATTATAGGCCAATTTCACTGATGAATCTAGATGCCAAAATCCTCAACAAAATCCTAGCAAACAGAATTCAGCAACACATCAAAAAGCTCATTCATCACGATCAAGTTGGGTTCATCCCAGGCATGCAAGGATTCTTCAACATCCGCAAATCAATCAATGTGATACACCATATCAACAAATTGAAAGACAAAAATCACATGATCATCTCAATAGATGCAGAAAAAGCCTTTGACAAAGTACAGCATCCATTTATGATAAAAACTGTTCAAAAAATGGGCATAGAAGGAACTTATCTTAACATAGTGAAAGCCATATATGAGAAGCCCACAGCGAACATTATCCTCAATGGTGAAAAACTCAAAGCATTCCCTCTAAGATCAGGAACAAGACAAGGGTGTCCACTTTCACCACTCTTATTCAACATAGTCCTGGAAGTTCTAGCAACAGCAATAAGAGAAGAGAAAGAAATCAAAGGAATCCAGATTGGAAAAGAAGAAGTCAAACTCTATTTGCAGATGACATGATATTATACATAGAAAATCCCAAAGACACTATTACAAAACTACTAGAGTTAATCAGCGAATTCAGCAAAGTCACAGGATACAAAATCAATATACAGAAATCACTGGCATTCCTATACACAAACAATGAAAAATCAGAAAACGAAATCAAAGAGGCAATCCCCTTCACCATTGCAACCAAAAGAATCAAATATCTAGGAATAAACCTACCCAAAGAAACAAAAGAACTGTACACAGAAAATTACAAGACATTCATGAGAGACATTAAAGAAGACTTAAACAGATGGAGAAATATTCCATGTTCCTGGGTCGGGAGAATCAATATTGTGAAAATGACCATACGACCAAATGTCATCTATAGATTCAATGCGATCCCTATCAAACTTCCAATAACATTCTTCACAGAACTAGACCAAAGAATCACACAGTTCATATGGAAACAAAAAAGACCTCGAATAGCCAAAGCAATCCTCAGGAAGAAGAATGGAGCTGGGAGGATCAGCCTACCCAACTTCAGACTCTACTACAAAGCAACAGTCATCAAGACAGTATGGTACTGGCACAAAAACAGAAATATCAACCAATGGAACAAGATGGAGAACCCAGAGATAAACCCACGCACATATGGGTACCTTATTTTTGACAAAGGAGGCGAAACTCTAAAATGGGACAAAGACAGCCTCTTCAACAAGTGGTGCTGGGAAAATTGGACAGCTACATGCAAGAAAATGAAGTTGGAACATACCCTGACACCATACACTAAGATCAACTCAAAATGGATTAAAGACTTAAATGTAAGGCCAGAAACCATCAAACTCTTAGAGGAGAATATAGGCAAAACCCTCAAGGACATCAATCAAAGCAAGATCTTCTCTGACCCACCTACTAGAATAGTGGAACTAAAAAGACAAATGAACATGTGGGACCTCATGAAACTTAAAAGCTTTTCTACAGCTAAAGAAACTACAAAAAAGCTGAACAGACAGCCCACAGAGTGGGAGAAAATCATAGCAAATGAAACAACAGACAAAGAATTAATCTCCAAAATCTACAAGCAACTCAGACAACTCAGCACCGGAAAAACGAACAACCCAATCAAAAAATGGGAAAAGGACCTAAACAGACACCTCTCCAAAGAGGACATACAGGTGGTCCAAAAACACATGAAACGATGCTCAACTTCACTAATAATTAGAGAAATGCAAATCAAAACTACAATGAGATATCACCTCACACCCGTCAGAATGGCCATCATCCACAAATTGACAGACAATAAATGCTGGAGAGGCTGCGGAGAAAAGGGAACACTCCTGCATTGCTGGTGGGAGTGTAAATTGATACAGCCTCTGTGGAAGACAGTCTGGAGATTTCTTAAAAAACTAAAAATAGAAGCACCGTATGACCCAGCAATCCCACTCTTAGGCTTATACCCTGACAAAATCAAAACTGAAAGAAGCACCTGTACCCCAATGTTCATTGCAGCTCTCTATACAATAGCTAGAACATGGAAGGAACCTAGATGCCCATCGACGGACGAATGGATCCAAAAGCTCTGATACATATATACAATGGAATACTACACAGCTGTAAAGAGAAATGCAGAAGAATCAACCCTAATGAGGTGGCTGGATCTAGAACGTATCCTAAAAAGTGAAGTCAGTCAGAAAGAGAAGGACAAATACAATATATTAACACATATATATGGAATCTAGTAGGATGGTGATGATGGCACATGCAGTGAAGCGACAGAAAGACAGACATGGACAGTGGACATATGGACATTGTGGGGAAGGAACAGTGGGTGAGAGGCGTAAAGGAAGTAGCATGAAGGCCTGTACTATCATAAGTGAAGAAAATAGCTCTAATCATTGCTCTGTGAGAAAAGGGGATCCTTCTGGGGTGCTGTATGATGGTCGGGAGGGGAGTGAAGGGAGGGATATACATATGACTAATCTGAGAACATACATATCTGTAAACAACAAAACTCTGTAAAAGTTAAAAGTAAAATAAAGGTTTTAAAAAAAAATCATCATTATTTGGTCCCTGAGTGCTGAAATACTCTCCAGTGTTCCTACACCCATGAAGGCTATGATGGTGTTATGGAGAAAACATGTAAGGGGTAAGTTTCATCCAGCACAAGTTACAGTGCTGCGGGCTATGAGTTCAATATTAGAGAATTAATAATATATACATGTATTTATATATTATAAATAAAGCATATGTACACACAAAGCAAGGTTTTGCATTGATCAGGTGATGAACGTTGTACAAGCAGAGGGTGCAGGACTCTAATCCTGTACTTCTTCCAGGAGCAACGATTTGTATGTGTGTGGGTACATGCTCAGTCACTCAGTCATCTCAGTCTCTTTGTGACCCCATGGATTGTATCCCACCAGGCTCCAATATCCATTGGATTCTTCAGGCAAGAATACTGGAGTGGGTTGCCATTTCCTTCTCCAGGGGGTCTTCCCAGCCTAGGAATCGAACTTACATCTCCTGCATTGGCAGGCAGATTCTTTACCACTGAGCCACCAGGGAAGACCAGGAGCAATATTCAATATTCTTTAATTCAGCTTTCAGAGTGCTTTTATAAAGCTTAACTACTACAAGCAATGAGAACTTTTTTCAGACTACCGGCATCATCCCCAAGGATATCCTCACCTTTTTAATGCAAGGAGTTACAGTGATGTTAATATACACTAAAGTGAGATGGATGCTATTTCAAACAGGTGATCCACTCGTGACAGAGACATCTGGATCATGAGCAATTCTGCATTTTTTTTGGTTACCATTTCTTTGAAGGGAACAGTTTGTTTGCTTGTTTATTTATTTATTTATTGCCTTTAAGTCATCATGTATCTTCATCCATCTTTGTTCTTTGGCCTGTGTGGGCCTCCCATCACAGTGGCCTCTCTCACTGCAGAGCACCAACTCTGGGCGCATGCACTCCAGAGTGCTGGCTCATAATTGGACACACCAGTCCAGTTGTTCTGTGGCACGTGGGACTTTCCCAGGCCAGGGATTGAACTGGTCCCTCCTGCACTGCAAGGCAGACTCTCTACCCATTGGACCACCAGGGAAGCCCTGAAAGGAACAGCTTACTTGCATGAACTATTAAATAACCACAGTTTTTCAAATAAATGTTTTTCTAATACTTTATGAAGATTACTGTGAATCTACCCACAAAAAATTTGGCAGTTTAATCAATGTTATTTCCTCAACTATATATTTTTTGCATAATGACTTTTCTAGAAACCCTGAAATACACACTGAAAACCACACCAAGACAGAACATGTTTTGAAAACCCCCGCACCAAAAAGATGACACAAAGCAAGGTTTTGCATTGATCAGGTGATGAACGTTGTACAAGCAGAGGGTGCAGGACTCTAATCCTGTACTTCTTCCAGGAGCAACGATTTGTATGTGTGTGGTACATGCTCAGTCACTCAGTCATCTCAGTCTCTTTGTGACCCCATGGATTGTATCCCACCAGGCTCCAATATCCATTGGATTCTTCAGGCAAGAATACTGGAGTGGGTTGCCATTTCCTTCTCCAGGGGGTCTTCCCAGCCTAGGAATCGAACTTACATCTCCTGCATTGGCAGGCAGATTCTTTACCACTGAGCCACCAGGGAAGACCAGGAGCAATATTCAATATTCTTTAATTCAGCTTTCAGAGTGCTTTTATAAAGCTTAACTACTACAAGCAATGAGAACTTTTTTCAGACTACCGGCATCATCCCCAAGGATATCCTCACCTTTTTAATGCAAGGAGTTACAGTGATGTTAATATACACTAAAGTGAGATGGATGCTATTTCAAACAGGTGATCCACTCGTGACAGAGACATCTGGATCATGAGCAATTCTGCATTTTTTTTGGTTACCATTTCTTTAAAGGGGAACAGTTTGTTTGCTTGTTTATTTATTTATTTATTGCCTTTAAGTCATCATGTATCTTCATCCATCTTTGTTCTTTGGCCTGTGTGGGCCTCCCATCACAGTGGCCTCTCTCACTGCAGAGCACCAACTCTGGGCGCATGCACTCCAGAGTGCTGGCTCATAATTGGACACACCAGTCCAGTTGTTCTGTGGCACGTGGGACTTTCCCAGGCCAGGGATTGAACTGGTCCCTCCTGCACTGCAAGGCAGACTCTCTACCCATTGGACCACCAGGGAAGCCCTGAAAGGAACAGCTTACTTGCATGAACTATTAAATAACCACAGTTTTTCAAATAAATGTTTTTCTAATACTTTATGAAGATTACTGTGAATCTACCCACAAAAAATTTGGCAGTTTAATCAATGTTATTTCCTCAACTATATATTTTTTGCATAATGACTTTTCTAGAAACCCTGAAATACACACTGAAAACCACACCAAGACAGAACATGTTTTAAAGCACAGATCAGCCCTGCCAGCCAAGTCCAAAAAGATGCCAAGAGCACTGTTGTCTCCAATGTTCACAAAGCCATGTTCTTAACATCCACTTAGGTCAGAGAAGAAAACAAAATTTGCTATGACCTTACCACATGAAGGAGTAAGCCCCACTTTCTTCCATTCTCAATGAAACTTCAATTTTTCTGATTCAGGCCAACAGTCCTTTCAGAATAATGTGAAAAAGTTTTGTTGTGTTATTGAACTGCTGAAACACAAGACACATTTCAGATTCTTGGGCTTTTGCATTAACAAACATAAAATTATCGTAGTACTAAAATTTTTGAAACTGTTTTATTATGTTAGTAAATTAACAATTTTGCCTTTAATCCAAGGGAAAAAATCAGCAATTTTGATACATTTATAACAAAATCAAAATCTGTAACTTTTCAGACTATTTCTTCAATCACCCGCCAAAAATAAATAAATAAATAAATCTTAAAAAAAATATAAAACAAAAGAAACACTGAATAACAAAATTTGATCAGAAAGAGTTCTTTTTGAGGAAAAACTTTTTAGAGCATGATGGAAAGTGAAGCTTCTGGAATGCCTTGATTATTTTTTAATCACATAGCAATCTGGAAGTTCCATGTCTAAAGGCAGAGAATGTTTTGGGCTTCCCCAGAAAGAGATTATATTGATTTCTGCATCAGGCCCTGAACAGATGGATGAGGGTCATAGTATATTATGCCAGGAATCAATGCCATTTGAATCCATCACTTTCCAAGCAGTAAATAATCTGCTGTAACTGATGCTGTTTACTGTCTTCTATATGTGCCTCCTTAACACAATGCCAGCCAATTAAATACTCTATATTGTTTATTGGTTATTGTACCATAAATCAAAGGTTAGAGGTTTTCGTAGGCATCTTTACTATAACACTCTTGAGCTGAAATAACCTCTAGACAATGACATCAGGAAATGCTCCAGATGAAAATGTATGCAATCCATCTGGTGCTTGCCTGAAAGCAAACTCCAGACAGAACCAGAATATAGCCCAGCTGCTTTCTCAAGTGACACCCAAAGGACCTCCTGTATTCTTCACTGTCTCACCCATGCTTGAGTGACTCTTTTTCTCAGGCATGATTTCTATTATCAGAAGTTGGAGATCTTTGATTTATGGTACATTAAGTTGTGACCCCAGAGGAGACTGGGAGCTTTTAGCCTCTATTCTCATAAGACTTAATAAATACCTTCCTTGCTAATAACCATGTTCAATAAAGAAGAATTCTCTTAGCAAAGAGAATTCCTCCTGGCATTTCTGCTTTACTTTTTGAAAACTTTGATTTTGTTTTGTGTCTCTTTTGAAAAGATGAAAGTCGCAATTGAGAATTACCTGTGACTTTCTATTTCCATTCTATTGTTCTTTGTCTTAGAAATAATGGAAGAAAAGGGTGCCTGAGTCCTAATGTATACTTTGCCTTCTTTAAACACCTCTTGAATTCCTTGAATATCCATCATATGCTGAAAACCAAATACAGACAGAAGATGCTTTGAATGACAAATAGAAAGGGACTGGAAGAATTATTGCCAGATGACATTTTATATATTTTACTTTATATGATTATGTACCTCTAACATCTATCAGCCTGGGACACTTAGATCTAAAGGTCCATTCAAATAACCACAAAGTTCAAAACTAAAACAAATAAACAGACTATATGAGCTTCTGCTAATCACTGGCTTGAAAGTATGAAATGTGTACAAAATATATGAACAATGCATACTACCCAAATATGTTTTGGTTAATATTAAAACTGGTAGCTAACATGCATGGGGCATTTGCAGCAGATACTTTCTAAGTTGTTTACACAAATAATGTTATTTATTCTGAGAAAGTAATTTTATAGTAAATACTCCTAGTCTACAGATGTTACTTTACAACTGGGATCCAAAGGGGTCAAATGCTTTGTCCAGCTCACCATAACCATATGCAGTTAGAAACAGGATCCATTTTGGACACCAGTGCTTTCAAAATTGAACAATGAAATTGCCTAAATTCCAGCCTCTGGGTTTAAAATTTCAGTCTCAAAATGATCCGGAAGTTTGTTTAAATTCATAGACCATGACATCAGAATTCCAGTTGCACTGTCTCAACCAAAAAATATAGCCCAGCTGCTTTCTCAAGTGACACCCAAAGGACCTCCTGTATTCTTCACTGTCTCACCCATGCTTGAGTGACTCTTTTTCTCAGGCATGATTTCTATTATCAGAAGTTGGAGATCTTTGATTTATGGTACATTAAGTTGTGACCCCAGAGGAGACTGGGAGCTTTTAGCCTCTATTCTCATAAGACTTAATAAATACCTTCCTTGCTAATAACCATGTTCAATAAAGAAGAATTCTCTTAGCAAAGAGAATTCCTCCTGGCATTCTGCTTTACTTTTGAAAACTTTGATTTTGTTTTGTGTCTCTTTTGAAAAGATGAAAGTCGCAATTGAGAATTACCTGTGACTTTCTATTTCCATTCTATTGTTCTTTGTCTTAGAAATAATGGAAGAAAAGGGTGCCTGAGTCCTAATGTATACTTTGCCTTCTTTAAACACCTCTTGAATTCCTTGAATATCCATCATATGCTGAAAACCAAATACAGACAGAAGATGCTTTGAATGACAAATAGAAAGGGACTGGAAGAATTATTGCCAGATGACATTTTATATATTTTACTTTATATGATTATGTACCTCTAACATCTATCAGCCTGGGACACTTAGATCTAAAGGTCCATTCAAATAACCACAAAGTTCAAAACTAAAACAAATAAACAGACTATATGAGCTTCTGCTAATCACTGGCTTGAAAGTATGAAATGTGTACAAAATATATGAACAATGCATACTACCCAAATATGTTTTGGTTAATATTAAAACTGGTAGCTAACATGCATGGGGCATTTGCAGCAGATACTTTCTAAGTTGTTTACACAAATAATGTTATTTATTCTGAGAAAGTAATTTTATAGTAAATACTCCTAGTCTACAGATGTTACTTTACAACTGGGATCCAAAGGGGTCAAATGCTTTGTCCAGCTCACCATAACCATATGCAGTTAGAAACAGGATCCATTTTGGACACCAGTGCTTTCAAAATTGAACAATGAAATTGCCTAAATTCCAGCCTCTGGGTTTAAAATTTCAGTCTCAAAAATGATCCAAAGTTATATGAATGAATTAAATTTCAGATACTTTATTCATTCCCACCAGATGTTAGAATCCTTGAATCATTTCTTTGAGCCCTTTGAATTTTTATAAATTCCAGAGCTATTAATTCTTACAAAGCTTATCTTTACACACTCCTGTTCAGAATAGCTCCCCCTTACTTTTCCAGACTTTCACAGAAGAACACCATTTCTTTTTGAAGCTATTTGTCTTCAGTTTTTCTCACCTGGTATGTGTTCCACAGACAGAGTACTGCAACTTCAACTCTGCAGCTCTTGAAATCACTAGCTACCTGGGATGAGAGATGGCACTTACCCAAGAAGAAAATGTCAAGCTACTCCTTCATTGTCAAAACTGTCAGATGTTGTCAAAGTTGAATCTAAGAGCTTGGCTTACAGTGCCTGAGCTCATTAAAAGACCCTTTCACATGCCTCGTCTCATCCAGACCACTCTCGGCTTGCTGCCCTGTCCTCTCCCTGTTCCTGTCCTCAGTGATAACTGAGGGAGTCAAAGCAGCACAAGGCTGAAAAATAGGGTGTAAGAGTACAAAAGGCGTGGGGAAAAGGTTATGCTGTTTCTTGGCAGAGAAAGGAGAAAGTTGGAATAGTAATCAACAATCCTATTAGATGACAGTGCTGATAGGGACTTCATTTGATAGACAGTATAGACATTGGACACAAATCAGGGACTGAACAACATCATAGGGAAATAAAAGAGTAAAAATGAATTCTTGCATGAATAGATCTCATATCATAAGCACAGTGCCCCTGTGTGCTAAAGAGGTACATTTTCTACCCTTTTTTTTTGTTTTTGTTTATGGTAGCTAACTTTGGGGATTTAGCAGATTCTTTCTAAGTTGTTTACACAAATAATGTTATTTATTCTGAGAAAGTAATTTTATAGTAAATACTCCTAGTCTACAGATGTTACTTTACAACTGGGATCCAAAGGGGTCAAATGCTTTGTCCAGCTCACCATAACCATATGCAGTTAGAAACAGGATCCATTTTGGACACCAGTGCTTTCAAAATTGAACAATGAAATTGCCTAAATTCCAGCCTCTGGGTTTAAAATTTCAGTCTCAAAAATGATCCAAAGTTATGTGAATGAATTAAATTTCAGATACTTTATTCATTCCCACCAGATGTTAGAATCCCTTGAATCATTTCTTTGAGCCCTTTGAATTTTTATAAATTCCAGAGCTATTAATTCTTACAAAGCTTATCTTTACACACTCCTGTTCAGAATAGCTCCCCCTTACTTTTCCAGACTTTCACAGAAGAACACCATTTCTTTTTGAAGCTATTTGTCTTCAGTTTTTCTCACCTGGTATGTGTTCCACAGACAGAGTACTGCAACTTCAACTCTGCAGCTCTTGAAATCACTAGCTACCTGGGATGAGAGATGGCACTTACCCAAGAAGAAAATGTCAAGCTACTCCTTCATTGTCAAAACTGTCAGATGTTGTCAAAGTTGAATCTAAGAGCTTGGCTTACAGTGCCTGAGCTCATTAAAAGACCCTTTCACATGCCTCGTCTCATCCAGACCACTCTCGGCTTGCTGCCCTGTCCTCTCCCTGTTCCTGTCCTCAGTGATAACTGAGGGAGTCAAAGCAGCACAAGGCTGAAAAATAGGGTGTAAGAGTACAAAAGGCGTGGGGAAAAGGTTATGCTGTTTCTTGGCAGAGAAAGGAGAAAGTTGGAATAGTAATCAACAATCCTATTAGATGACAGTGCTGATAGGGACTTCATTTGATAGACAGTATAGACATTGGACACAAATCAGGGACTGAACAACATCATAGGGAAATAAAAGAGTAAAAATGAATTCTTGCATGAATAGATCTCATATCATAAGCACAGTGCCCCTGTGTGCTAAAGAGGTACATTTTCTACCCTAGTTTTTGTATTGGTGGAGATATTCTCTGGATTACTCTATGTTATTATATGGGGATAGAATAGATCCTATTTGTGAATAAACAGTGATGATGACATATCTAACAGAAAAATAGTGACTCAGAGTCTCTAAATTACTGTCCAATAGAGACAAATTGTTTCTTAGGGAGCAATAGTAACAGTGGGATTAATAAGGACAGCTGTTTTAAAACTTGATCTATGAAACAAAATATTTCCTTAAGAAGATTTCTTAGTTATTTTCAGTTTTTTGGTGGCTGTTGTTTTGTTTGAATTTAGGAATATGTGTAAATCAGATAAGTTAGGGAGAGATTGTTATGTCTTATCCTGACAGAGATGCTGGCCTCAGCCTGCTGGTGTGCATAAAAATGAGTCTTTGCCACATTACTAGGACTTCCCTGTGGTTCAGATGGCAAAGAATCTGCCTGTGACTGGGGAAACCCAAGTTCAATCTCAGAGTCAATAAGATCCCCTGAAAAATGGAATGGCTACCCACTGCAGTATTCTTGCCTGGAGAATTCCATGGACAGAGGAACTTTACTAAAGGAAATGAGTGGAACTCTTGACATCAAGTGGGTAAGCTGTGATATTCAATCAGTTTAAAGTAAGATATTAAAAACTGTGTTTCTCTAGAATTTCTTAAGAACATTCTTTGGGTGATTATTTTTCCTAATTTTTTCGTCATTTCCCAATGCATTTTCCACTCAACATTATTTATCCTTTCAAAGTACGAATATTTAAATTATGTGATTATAAATAATCTTTCAACTTGAAATCTGCACTGTTAGCTGTAAAATTGATTGCATAGAATATAATTATTAAACACACAATTTCTTTCTATAAAAATTCTAGATGAATAAGGGGGGAAAACACAAATGGAATATAGGTTGGTTTATAGAGTTGATTTTTTTTTTAATATGGTATAAGAAGCTACTTAGCTGGTTTTTAACTGTTTAGTGTCTACTTTTATAACACTTAGTGTTTAAAATGGAACTAATCTTCATGAAAATATCACTGTAATGTGTATTTTGATAATTATGGTCATCCTCAACTCTACCTCATTATTATTCACCCTTAAATGTCTCTTTCAGAACCAAGCTTAGGACTCATTTCTGGCTTCCTAAACAACTCACCATCAAACATGAAGAGAACCATTTTATTTTCAGATCTTTCCTTTGTAATAAGTTGCTGCAAATCCCAAATTTATTGCTTTCTGATATCTCCACATTACTTCAGTTATGCATGGTTAGACAGCCCTATAAAGTGAATATACATTTTTTTAAATTACACTGTACGTATCCCATGATAACATGCTGTGCCTCAGGAAGCTGGAACTCAGTAAATGTTCTGTAAGTAACAAAATATATTTTTTGCCAGTAGCGTGCTGGTTAAGACTTTTATGAATCAATCACTTCCCCTAAGAAATCAGAAACTCATCAACAGAAGAGATGTAGCCAAATGTGACGATTCTAAAAAGAAAAGAGTACAGTGATTAACAATCTTAAAATCTACCCTGAAATCAAATAGCCCCTTCTTATTTTTAACTGGATCTATCTGATCACAACGAAAACCAGTTTGAGCATAAAGTCTTTGATCTCCCTGTAGCCCAGAAATCCATTTAGCAGAACATGTGCATGCCTTCTGGGTGCTTTGATGCAGAAAAAACACTGAATCAATTATTTCACTTCTGTCTGATTTGGTCACTGCCATAGAGCTGTGGACTAAGGCCACTTCTTCTTTCTTTATGAACAAATACCATTGCTTTGACAAAAAAGAAGCAGATACTACATTAAGTTTTCTACACTGTCTTTAAATATTAGTACTGCTATGAGGTAAAATGGCAGATCCAGAAGAAATGGTTTTAAGCTGAACCCAAATTGAGTTAATATTCAACTTACTTTCAATGCAATTTCTGATTAGATATTTTTTCTCTTCAAAGATTTCCTTCAAATCAAAATCACATTAGTTATATTGTTGTCCTAACTCAGTCTTAATGCTTATAATAATTGTGGTAAGGAATAGTACTACATTTTTCTAAATTAGAAAGAGATAGAATTTACACATTAAATGTAAATAGGAAGTTGAAATAAATAATTTGAACAATAATTAAAAATACATATTGAGAGTTCAGATTCTGATTTGGTTATATAAAGTATGGCAGGCCATTACTTCTTTGTAAAAAAGACTAGAAAAGATACGTGAAAACAAATAGAATTTTTGAAGACATCTAAGAGTGTTGCATGAAAATGAAAATTAGCTCAGAAAATTAGCAGAAACTGGCAGCTGCTCACCTCCACGAGTTACATTCTAAATATATGTGGGAAACTGTCCTGTAGTATATAGAGGAACTCTTGATGGTTAAGAGGAACCAACAGACACTTTAATGACCACCTAGTTTGATATGGTAAATAGGGAATTTGGAGACCATCCAAACTCAAAACATATTCTCTCTGCTCCCTGATTCTCTGTCATGAGCTTTAGCCAGTGTGTGATGGAAACGCAGACAGATATTACCCTCTCAGTGCTTAGATCCCAAAGCCCTGCATGTTACAGTACATTCAGGACAACTATTGCCATCATGGTTCTTGAAATTAGGAAAGAAAACAAATTTGACATCAAGTTATTAGAAGCCAGAAGTCAACCCAGATTAAGTTCAAGTTACAACTAAATCCCAGTTCAAATCAATTCCTGCTTGAAATGATATGGCCTTCATCCTCGCTGCCTGGTAGAGAAATGTTTATTCCTTCTAGGAGAAAAATTCTCTCCTCCATAGGCTTTAGGATTTGTTTATACACAATGTCCAGTCTACATAAAAAATTTCAAGATATGCAAAGAAAACATAAGGTAAAGAAGGGTCAACTGATGCAAACCACAGAAGGTCAAATGTAGGAATTAAAAAATGGGTACTTAAGTTAACCATTAATAATATGAAAAAATGGAGAATATAAACAGGAATGAAATTTTGAGTATTCAAGAACATTTACAAAACTGTGGGAATTCATCCTAAAACATACACAATAATGGGAATTAAAAGTGTGTCTGATGAGTTTATCATTATACTGGACACAGCAACAGGAAGGATCAGGAAACTATGCAGCAGTAGAAATTACACAAAGCAGAGCATGGAGAACAAGTAAGGTAAAATAGAAGAGAACGTGAGAGATATGTGGACAACATGACACAATTTAATATACTGCGAAACTTCTGGTGTTCTTCAGTTGCTAAGTCATGTCCAACTATTTTCAACCCCACAGACTGCAGCATGCTAGGCTTCCCTGTTCTTCACTATCTCCCAGAGTTTGCTCAAACTCATGTCCATTGAGTTGGTGATGCTATCCAACCATCTCATCCTCTTTCACTCCCATCTCATCCTCTTTCACCCCCATCTCATCCTCTTTCACCCCCTTCTCCTTCTGCCTTCACTCTTTCCCAGCAACAGGCTCTTTTCCAAGGAGCTGTCTCTTAGCATCTTAGCATCAGGTGGCCAAAGTATTGGAGCTTCAGCTTTAGCATCAGTCCTTTCAATGAATATTCAGGGTTGATTTCCTTTAGGAGCTTTGAGCATCAGGTCCTTTCGATACCCCCGTGCTTAGATCCCAAAGTTCCCTCAGTGCTTAGATCCCAAAGCCCTGCATGTTACAGTACATTCAGGACAACTATTGCCATCATGGTTCTTGAAATTAGGAAAGAAAACAAATTTGACATCAAGTTATTAGAAGCCAGAAGTCAACCCAGATTAAGTTCAAGTTACAACTAAATCCCAGTTCAAATCAATTCCTGCTTGAAATGATATGGCCTTCATCCTCGCTGCCTGGTAGAGAAATGTTTATTCCTTCTAGGAGAAAAATTCTCTCCTCCATAGGCTTTAGGATTTGTTTATACACAATGTCCAGTCTACATAAAAAATTTCAAGATATGCAAAGAAAACATAAGGTAAAGAAGGGTCAACTGATGCAAACCACAGAAGGTCAAATGTAGGAATTAAAAAATGGGTACTTAAGTTAACCATTAATAATATGAAAAAATGGAGAATATAAACAGGAATGAAATTTTGAGTATTCAAGAACATTTACAAAACTGTGGGAATTCATCCTAAAACATACACAATAATGGGAATTAAAAGTGTGTCTGATGAGTTTATCATTATACTGGACACAGCAACAGGAAGGATCAGGAAACTATGCAGCAGTAGAAATTACACAAAGCAGAGCATGGAGAACAAGTAAGGTAAAATAGAAGAGAACGTGAGAGATATGTGGACAACATGACACAATTTAATATACTGCGAAACTTCTGGTGTTCTTCAGTTGCTAAGTCATGTCCAACTATTTTCAACCCCACAGACTGCAGCATGCTAGGCTTCCCTGTTCTTCACTATCTCCCAGAGTTTGCTCAAACTCATGTCCATTGAGTTGGTGATGCTATCCAACCATCTCATCCTCTTTCACTCCCATCTCATCCTCTTTCACCCCCATCTCATCCTCTTTCACCCCCTTCTCCTTCTGCCTTCACTCTTTCCCAGCAACAGGCTCTTTTCCAAGGAGCTGTCTCTTAGCATCTTAGCATCAGGTGGCCAAAGTATTGGAGCTTCAGCTTTAGCATCAGTCCTTTCAATGAATATTCAGGGTTGATTTCCTTTAGGATTGACTGGTTTGATCTCCTTGCAATCCAAGGAACACTTCTCTTCCCATTCTACTGTTTTCTTTTATTTCTTTGCATTATTCACTTAAGAAGGCTTTCTTATCTCTCCTTGCTTTTCTTTGGAACTCTGCATTCAGATGGGCATATCTTTCCTTTTCTCCTTTGGCTTTTGCTTCTTTTCTTTTCTCAGCTCTTTGTAAGGCCTCCTCAGACAGCCATTTTGCCTTATGAGGCATCAGGAAAAAAAAAAAAGATAAATAATAAGAAAAAAATTATTAGAGAAGATAATTGCTAAAATATTGCTAACATATGAGCAAAAAACTCAGTAAAAATCAACCTAAATAATACATTCAAATCATCAAACATAAAATATTTCACTGATCAAGAAATATTGTTGAACTGGCCAGGATTTAAATCAAGAAGAGGGAAAAGAATTCCAATAAGTAAATTAGAAAGAGACAGCTAAATTCATCATAGTCAAAACATGAGCAGAAATGAAAAAAAAAGATAGTATCAGTATGCTCAAGGGTGGGGTGAATTGGGACAGTAGTCCTGACACATATACACTATCATATGTAAAATAGCTAGTGGGAAGCTGTTATATAACACAAGGTGCTCACCTCAGTGCTCTGTGACGACCTAGAGAGGTGAGATGAGGGGAGGGATGGGAGATTAAAGAGGAAGGAGATAGGGGCTCCCCTGGTAAAGAGTCCACCTTGCAGTGCAAGGGGCACAGGTTCAATCTCTGGCCCAGGAAGATTCCACATGCCTCAGAGTAGCTGGACTGGTATGTCCAATAAGGAGCCTGGCACTCTGGAGTGTGTGAGCCCAGAGCCAGTGCTCTGCAGTGAGAGAGGCCACTGAAATGGGAGGACCACACAGGCCAAAGAATAAAAGATGGATGAAAATGAATAGATAACGGATCAATAAAAGAGGCCAAAATTTTTTAAAAATCATTTTAAAAAAGGGAGGAGATACAAATATAAATTAAAATATACACATATATACATATGACTGATTCATTTTGTTTTTGCATGGCAGAAATTAATAAAGCATTCTGAAGCATTTATATTCCAATAAAAATATTCAATAAATACCATACACACACACACAGATAAATAGATAGATAGATAGATAGATAGATAGATAGGCAGGATTCCCAGGTGTCTCAGTGAGTTGAGAATCCATCTACAATGCAGGAGATCCAAGAGACTCAGGTTTGATGCTCTGGTCAGGAAGATCCCATGCAGGAGGGCAGGGCAACCCTCTCCAGTATTCTTCCCTGGAGAATCCCATGGATAGAAGAGCTTGGTGGGCTATAGTTCATGGGGTCACAAAAAGTCAGACATGACTGACGTGAATGAGTAGGCATGCACGTATGTGTATACAAATATATGCTCAGCATCAGTATTTACCATACAAATCAAACTTTTCCATGAGATATTATTATTCACCAGAATGGGTAAAATTAAAAACTGACAATTACAAGTGTTGATAAAAAGGGGCAAGCAAATGGATCTCTCCTTAACTCCAGCAGAAGGGTAAAACGATAGAGCTATTTGGGAACAGACATTTTCTGCTAAAGTCCAGCATACCTCTAACCTTAACATGGCAATTCCACTGCCTGGCATATACTTAACAGAAATTACTGCATTTGTCTACAAAAATAGTTTTATAAGAAAATTAATATTTGTCCTATTAAAATATCCAAGGATCAAGCCCAAAACCCATGAAATGAGAAGGGATAAAGAGGTATTTTTATATATAAAGAAATAGAAATATTAACACCAATCAAATGAATTAACTGTTAGTACACACAACAACATGGGTGGATTTCAAAAATACCTTACATGAAAGAAGTCAAACAAAAAGAGATACATACATATAAAAGCATGTATATGAAATCGAAAAAGAAAAACAACTAATTCATGGTTCTATAACCTGAAAAGTGATTGATTCTGGAAAATTAGGAAGAATGGAAGGCAGGATTGTGAGTTATTAAAATAGAAAGAGCACATGAGAATTTTCTGAGGTGACTAGCATTTGTTTTTGACTGGTAGTTCTGTGGGTATATGCATATATTAAAGCTAATAGAGCAATTTAATAAAAATGTATGCATTTACCTCAAAATATACCCCAATTTTAAAAGACATTTAATATTTGAGAATCAGAAACTTGGGAAAATAGATTAAAATTGTTTGAATATTGCTATTTAAGGGAATTAAAAGTGAAAACAGGTATATTTTTTGTAGCTTAAATTTCTGGATAACTAAGACGACAATGCAGTATGCTCAGGAAATACACATTGTGTTCTCTTTTGTAACTGATTCAGAGCTTCTTTCTTTTACGCTTTCAGTTAGAAGATGAAACTATTCAAAGTTAAGGAAATTACTCTACTTTAAAATTTTCAGCAAAGTAAAAATAATAAATTCTCAAAAGCAGAATAATACAGCAAATGGGAGATTCCTGAAGAGAAGATGTCATATAAATATCAAAACTTTAGTTGTGACTTTACTACATAGTATAATCAGTCATTTAAATCAAAGACGTATATTAGCAGAAGTGCATTTACATTATCATAACAAAATTGCCTACCCCATTAGCCAGGACTACAGGTTTCTAGAAAGTCATGCATAAGAAAACTGTACTTTAAACCTACCATTGCTTGTTGTTTAGTCACTAGATTGTGTCTGACTCTTTGTGACCCTATGGATTGTAAAACTCCTTAGCAAGAATTCCAGTATTCTTGCTCTGTCCATGGGATTCTCCAGCCAAGAATACTGGAATCATTTGCCGTTTCCTTTTCCAGGGAATCTTCCTGACCCAGGGATCAAACCCATGTCTCCTGCATTGGCAGGTAGATTCTTTACCACTGAGCCACCAGGAAATCCCAATTCTAACCAAAATGTAACAAACAAACAATTGAGATCATCTAATTTTTCAGATCAAAGAAATGAAGTTGAATTCAATGGTTAGTACACACAACAACATGGGTGGATTTCAAAATACCTTACATGAAAGAAGTCAAACAAAAAGAGATACATACATATAAAAGCATGTATATGAAATCGAAAAAGAAAAACAACTAATTCATGGTTCTATAACCTGAAAAGTGATTGATTCTGGAAAATTAGGAAGAATGGAAGGCAGGATTGTGAGTTATTAAAATAGAAAGAGCACATGAGAATTTTCTGAGGTGACTAGCATTTGTTTTTGACTGGTAGTTCTGTGGGTATATGCATATATTAAAGCTAATAGAGCAATTTAATAAAAATGTATGCATTTACCTCAAAATATACCCCAATTTTAAAAGACATTTAATATTTGAGAATCAGAAACTTGGGAAAATAGATTAAAATTGTTTGAATATTGCTATTTAAGGGAATTAAAAGTGAAAACAGGTATATTTTTTGTAGCTTAAATTTCTGGATAACTAAGACGACAATGCAGTATGCTCAGGAAATACACATTGTGTTCTCTTTTGTAACTGATTCAGAGCTTCTTTCTTTTACGCTTTCAGTTAGAAGATGAAACTATTCAAAGTTAAGGAAATTACTCTACTTTAAAATTTTCAGCAAAGTAAAAATAATAAATTCTCAAAAGCAGAATAATACAGCAAATGGGAGATTCCTGAAGAGAAGATGTCATATAAATATCAAAACTTTAGTTGTGACTTTACTACATAGTATAATCAGTCATTTAAATCAAAGACGTATATTAGCAGAAGTGCATTTACATTATCATAACAAAATTGCCTACCCCATTAGCCAGGACTACAGGTTTCTAGAAAGTCATGCATAAGAAAACTGTACTTTAAACCTACCATTGCTTGTTGTTTAGTCACTAGATTGTGTCTGACTCTTTGTGACCCTATGGATTGTAAAACTCCTTAGCAAGAATTCCAGTATTCTTGCTCTGTCCATGGGATTCTCCAGCCAAGAATACTGGAATCATTTGCCGTTTCCTTTTCCAGGGAATCTTCCTGACCTAGGGATCAAACCCATGTCTCCTGCATTGGCAGGCAGATTCTTTACCACTGAGCCACCAGGAAATCCCAATTCTAACCAAAATGTAACAAACAAACAAAATTTAGAGATCATCTAACTGATTATGGCTAGGCTAAAATTTGACTATGACTTACTGAAGTTATTTCCCAAATTTGAACAATCAGAAATAGGATGCCAGATAAATACGTTCCTTAGACTTAGAAATAAGACAAAACACTTGGAATGTTTTTTCTATCTTTGCAAAATACAAAACTATCTAGCTGCCTCTATAATTCCTATTTCTATCATTTTTCCTTAGTTATCATCACTTTGCCTATGATGTTATTTTTTTAAATAATGAGTGTTAATATGTTACTTTTAAAGTGTTCATAGACATTGCTACTGAAGACTTTTTAAACTATAAAAAGTATTTCAAAAACTTAAAAATATATGATTCACTTTTTTTCCCAGAAGATACATATATACATATTTCTTTCTAAAAGCCCTGAGAGAAGGAGAAAGAGAAGTAGACAAAATGCATAGAAACAAATTAGCTGGACATGCAAACTAAGCTATGATTCACCGAGTTTAAACAAATCACAAATTTCACTTAATATTGGGGGAAGGGAGAGCACAACAAGCAAATGATACATCTCTCAATATCTGTAATAAAATGTGTCAAGACCTTATCGACTATGAGGGCACAGATGAAGGCTAAATAAAGCTTTCAATCAGTAGTGATTATTGCAAGCAGCAGCCTTGGCCACATTGCCAGGGTGACTCCTGCTACATCTCACCCCAGCGTAGAGTTAATCTGTGGCTTCTCCCCACAACATTCTGAGTTCTAGCAGCAAAGAAAAACAAAACACCCAAATAATAACAATGAAAATAACAACAACAACCGTAGCAAAAAATTAAGCAACGACTGCACTGGTTTTAGGTAAGCACACCACCCTTGGTGTGAAGTGGTATGGGGCCTGGGTTCACTGGGTTCTGATTCTTCTTCACCTAGAGTAAATAAAACCTCATTTTAAAAGTGGTTCACACATCCCTAATACAGTTAAAACTCATATACAGGGTTTCCCTCATGGTCCAGTGGGTAAAGAGTCCACCTTGCAGTGCAAGGGGCGCCGGTTCGATCCCTGGCACGAGAAGATCCCACGTGCCCTGGAACAGCTAGACCGGTGTGTCCCATTACAAGCCAGCGCTCTGTGCATGTGCACCCAGAGCCGGTGCTCTGCAGGGAGAGAGGCCACTGTGATGGGAGGCCTACACAGGTCAAAACTTAAGATGGATGAAAATAAATAAATGAAGGAGCATTAAAAGAGGTCAAAATTTTTTAAAAAAAGAAAATTAACTTGAAAAAAAAAAAAAACACCTCTTATATACCTCAGCCTATCTCCTTTCACATGCAAAGATCATCGTTGCTTCAAATGATTCACTTTTGATAAAATTGTTTTCCTCTTTTTCGCTTTGTTCTCTTAATAATTGAGTATATGGTATTTATGCAAAAATTTCCATTTGTCAACCGTGGAAAATGAATGCAATGATTTTAAAGCTAATAGATAAAATAAGAAAGTAATTCCCCTGAAATGCTTAAATCCACAATACAAAAGTCATACACTAAAAATGATTTGCTTCTGGGATACTCAAACTCATAGACATCAAATCCACGACAGCAAACTTTCACAAAAGAAATTTAGAAAACTGTAAAAAAAAAACAAAAAACAAAAAACTATACAATTATCTAAAACATTTTACATATCTAATGAAACACATTTATATTAATATTGAAACTTTCAATAAAATGATCATATACAAAAGAAAAGACTTCAAACTGAGACCTCTATATATCTCCAATTATTTCTTAGAACTAATGATAAAAAGAAACTCAGATTGACACATTACAAATAGCTGGGACATCTCTAATAACCCTGGAGAGGCAATTGATCTGTTAGTGATGATCAACAGATAGAAATTTTTTTTGGTTCATTTGCTCTCTGGGCACTTTAAAAATTCTATCACATTCTTAAAACTTTTCTTCTCTTAGCTAAAAAACACATAGTTGGCCCTCGCCCTCACCCACAATAGACCCTTTCTTCTTTTATCAGTTAATTTCCAAAAGGGGATGATGTTCCAATCTTTGAGACCCTACGTCAGTCTTGCTTCTAAAGGAATTTCTCTAATGTGATATTTTATTGCTTTGTTGTTGCTTTTTAGTTTAAGTTTCGAGTTGGGAGGATTTGTCTTGTTTGAACTAAGGAGTTATAATGAAAGAGGTATAATCACTGATAAGGAAAGAAAAGATACTTTTTATCTTCCAACTCAGTTTTGAGGGCCTTAGTCACGTTTTTGATGATGGGAGGCCTACACAGGTCAAAACTTAAGATGGATGAAAATAAATAAATGAAGGAGCATTAAAAGAGGTCAAAATTTTTTAAAAAAAGAAAATTAACTTGAAAAAAAAAAAAAACACCTCTTATATACCTCAGCCTATCTCCTTTCACATGCAAAGATCATCGTTGCTTCAAATGATTCACTTTTGATAAAATTGTTTTCCTCTTTTTCGCTTTGTTCTCTTAATAATTGAGTATATGGTATTTATGCAAAAATTTCCATTTGTCAACCGTGGAAAATGAATGCAATGATTTTAAAGCTAATAGATAAAATAAGAAAGTAATTCCCCTGAAATGCTTAAATCCACAATACAAAAGTCATACACTAAAAATGATTTGCTTCTGGGATACTCAAACTCATAGACATCAAATCCACGACAGCAAACTTTCACAAAAGAAATTTAGAAAACTGTAAAAAAAAAACAAAAAACAAAAAACTATACAATTATCTAAAACATTTTACATATCTAATGAAACACATTTATATTAATATTGAAACTTTCAATAAAATGATCATATACAAAAGAAAAGACTTCAAACTGAGACCTCTATATATCTCCAATTATTTCTTAGAACTAATGATAAAAAGAAACTCAGATTGACACATTACAAATAGCTGGGACATCTCTAATAACCCTGGAGAGGCAATTGATCTGTTAGTGATGATCAACAGATAGAAATTTTTTTTGGTTCATTTGCTCTCTGGGCACTTTAAAAATTCTATCACATTCTTAAAACTTTTCTTCTCTTAGCTAAAAAACACATAGTTGGCCCTCGCCCTCACCCACAATAGACCCTTTCTTCTTTTATCAGTTAATTTCCAAAAGGGGATGATGTTCCAATCTTTGAGACCCTACGTCAGTCTTGCTTCTAAAGGAATTTCTCTAATGTGATATTTTATTGCTTTGTTGTTGCTTTTTAGTTTAAGTTTCGAGTTGGGAGGATTTGTCTTGTTTGAACTAAGGAGTTATAATGAAAGAGGTATAATCACTGATAAGGAAAGAAAAGATACTTTTTATCTTCCAACTCAGTTTTGAGGGCCTTAGTACAGACCTGTTGTTTCCCTGGATGACTAAGGATGTCAGCTAGAAGACACTGAGCTGAAGCAGAGAACGTATAAACTCTGAATCCCTCCCCAACCCAACAGGAGAAACTTCATAAACAGAGATAAATGAGCAGACAAAAATAGCACTGAGCAATGCAACAGCCCATGTCAGGAAGGCTTGTAGAGGACCTGAGTTTGGAAGTATCCTTCATTCACAGTCAATGGCACCTGGGAGTGTGTAGGTAATGGAATGTTGTTATTATACCTACAGAACATGTTTATTGCCTGATATAAAAGATATATAAATAGTTGCAAACTACCAATTCTCAAGCAAATTATCTTTTCATATATCATGACTGCAGTGTTTAAAAGAGAGGACCAGAGCAAACTTACCAAGAAAGATAGTTTTTCCTTAGCTTTATTAAAAAAAAAAAAAAAACCTAAGTATAAACACAGTTTAATGGAGATGTTTCCTTTCCTCTAGAATATTTTTCCTCTGATAAGTAAGAATAAATGTTCTAAGGTTTTTTCTAATTATACATAGTAGATGGTATTGATTATTCTGCCTCTGCTTCTCATTTATCAACTCATTAAAAAATCTAAAACACTACCTTGAGCAATGGAAGCCAGACACAGTTAGGAGCCTTGTACCAGCCAGTAGTTTTGGTTGTTTTTGTTTTCTGAATCACCTGTCACATTGTAACATAGTTGTCTATTTATTAATCTTGTTAAATTATCTCTCTTCTTAGGATGTAATCCCCTAAAAGACAGGTTTTCTCATTTGTACTCTTCACTGGTATTCCTACACCTCAAAGAGTACCTGAATATGAATATTTGTTGAAGGAATGTTTAAAAGAATGTCTCAGAAATTTTTGAAGAATTTATAAATACGGCTAACATCATAACTGGAAGTTCTAACAGTGGCTGGTTAGCTCAGTTGGTTAGAGTGTGGTGCTAATAATTGGAAATTCTTACGTGATCTTCCTAGATGCTAGGATGCTTCCTAGATTTGCTAACTGCTGACTCAATGCTTCCATCATGGTTAAATTATTAATAATTTCATATTCTTATCTGGAGAATCCTATGGAAAAAAGAGCCTGGCAGGTTACAGTCTATGGGGTTGCAAGAGTCAGACATGACTCAGTGACTAAACCATTGCCACCAGTGTGTTAGGTGCCATCTATTTGCTTACCGTTTTAGAGGGCAGATGAAATAAATAACAAAATTGTTTTATAGATAGCTTCCCTGGTAAATAATTGTATTCCTAAAACTTCTACATATGTAACTATATTTAGTTCTAAATACTCTAATGATACTTAAGAATAACAATTTTATTTCAAAATATAGCCATGGTCAACCAAAGATTCTCGCATTTTGTATGAAATTTTTTAAAAGATATATAAATAGTTGCAAACTACCAATTCTCAAGCAAATTATCTTTTCATATATCATGACTGCAGTGTTTAAAGAGAGGACCAGAGCAAACTTACCAAGAAAGATAGTTTTTCCTTAGCTTTATTAAAAAAAAAAACCTAAGTATAAACACAGTTTAATGGAGATGTTTCCTTTCCTCTAGAATATTTTTCCTCTGATAAGTAAGAATAAATGTTCTAAGGTTTTTTCTAATTATACATAGTAGATGGTATTGATTATTCTGCCTCTGCTTCTCATTTATCAACTCATTAAAAAATCTAAAACACTACCTTGAGCAATGGAAGCCAGACACAGTTAGGAGCCTTGTACCAGCCAGTAGTTTTGGTTGTTTTTGTTTTCTGAATCACCTGTCACATTGTAACATAGTTGTCTATTTATTAATCTTGTTAAATTATCTCTCTTCTTAGGATGTAATCCCCTAAAAGACAGGTTTTCTCATTTGTACTCTTCACTGGTATTCCTACACCTCAAAGAGTACCTGAATATGAATATTTGTTGAAGGAATGTTTAAAAGAATGTCTCAGAAATTTTTGAAGAATTTATAAATACGGCTAACATCATAACTGGAAGTTCTAACAGTGGCTGGTTAGCTCAGTTGGTTAGAGTGTGGTGCTAATAATTGGAAATTCTTACGTGATCTTCCTAGATGCTAGGATGCTTCCTAGATTTGCTAACTGCTGACTCAATGCTTCCATCATGGTTAAATTATTAATAATTTCATATTCTTATCTGGAGAATCCTATGGAAAAAAGAGCCTGGCAGGTTACAGTCTATGGGGTTGCAAGAGTCAGACATGACTCAGTGACTAAACCATTGCCACCAGTGTGTTAGGTGCCATCTATTTGCTTACCGTTTTAGAGGGCAGATGAAATAAATAACAAAATTGTTTTATAGATAGCTTCCCTGGTAAATAATTGTATTCCTAAAACTTCTACATATGTAACTATATTTAGTTCTAAATACTCTAATGATACTTAAGAATAACAATTTTATTTCAAAATATAGCCATGGTCAACCAAAGATTCTGGCATTTTGTATGACATGTTTCTTTTCTTGTAAAAATTAAAAAATAAATCAATGAACAAGATGCTAATACCAACATCTTCATGTCAAAATTCACCAACAAGAAAATGTTTCAAATGCATATCTAATAAGCCTGGAGGCTTTATAGTCAATGAATTTTTTTCTGTATACACCAACAAGTATCATTTACAATATTACAATATGCTAACATTCACTTTTCTGTAAAATAAATCATGTACAACACATTTTTAAATATGATCCCTAATAGCCAAGTTTGACAAGGTACTTGTTTTTAATCTTTTATGGAAGGTTTAACTCCAAGCAGGAATGCTATTTATATTCAACAGTGCAATCCATTCTATCACATTCTATTTTTCTGTAACTAGTTTATTTGAAATGTGCTTGTGTAAATAGATTTCAAGATGTTTATTAAATATCTCATACACCTCTTGGCAGCACTAGAGTATAATAATAGTTTCAAAATATTTACATGAGTCTATACAACATAAAGTAAAATATTTGCAATTATGGTAAAATCTCACAGAGTTAGACACTTAAAGTTACTGATAATTTTAACTGATTGCTATGATATCTGTTCTCTTCTCACTTTTGACTCTAGCTTAATGAGGGAAAAGAAGCAATTTTTTAAGCAGAAACAATTCACACATATAGAATTCCTTACATTGCATGATGACTATAAATTCTTGACTATAGAATTAATACGGTTGTTTTAACTCATCTGGAAAGCTAATTTAGATCACTATTGTTAAAGAGGCTGAGTAAGAGGCTCTCATAGGTTAACATTTAATTTAGGATTTAAGAATTTCAATTGAATAATTTTTAACATTCCAGGAGATCTAAAACTTATACCTCATGCCCAAGCATAAAAGCATTTGCTTTTACAGATATTTAAAGGTACATATTCTAGACCGTGGAAGAATTAATACTGAATTTGTTTTAGTATTCAAAGAATTTACAGTCCAGAACTAAAATAAAGATCCCTTTTTGAATTATATTAGTTTCCTGTTGTTCCTATAACTAATTATTACAATCTTCGTGGCTCAACACCACACACATGTATTTCCAAAGAGTGCTGGAGGTGTTAGCTGCTCTGTCATGTATGACTCTCTGCAACCCCATGGACTACAGGTTCACAATGAGTCTTTCAGGGTTGTCATCACAATGTGCTCAGGGCTGCTCCTTCCTGAGGCTCTAGGGGAATATCTGTTCCCTCCTTTTCCAGCTTCTTTGGCTCTTAGATCTCTCTTTCAAAATCACCAACAATTTCTTCACCTCAAGTTCTTCTTCCATAACTTCTCTCATATTTCTGCCTCTCTATCCCTTATAAGGATCTTGGTGAGTATCTAGGGCCTGCTCAGGAAATCTGCAAACTTCCTGTCCCCAAAATGCTTAACTTAATCACATCTGCAATGTGCTCTCACTCCGTAAGGTAATATGTTCCCAAGTTTCAGGGGCTGTGGCATGGAGCCATTATTCTGCCTAACCACACCTAGAAAAGCAAATTTTATTTTAATTTTTTTTACCAACAGCTCATTGTTTTAACAAAAAGGCTCAGTTCTTTTAATTATACTATTAAACACATGGTCATGTTTTAATTTCCACCCTGTATTTATTGACTGTATTTTTCTACAAGTAATCCTATTTCCTTCTGATCATTTCTGTCAATATGATAAGATTAATATTCTCATCCACCTGATAGTAGAGCCATAACTATTTTGAATGGATATATGACATTTTAAATGCTGTAACCATTTTATATATACCATTTTCATTAAGTTTTTTATAACAGCTTATTTTTTTATTAGTCAGTGGTTGAGTTCTTTTGTATTTTTCTTTTAGCCAGTATGCATAGTCTCAGTTCACCTTGCAGTAGGAGTACAGAGACTTAACCCCTGGCTGGCCAGGGGTGACCCTTAATTATATTTCTATCAATACAGTAGGTTTTGTTGTTTTGGGGTTTGCTTTGTTTTGTTTTGTTTTGTTTTTTTGGTGAATAAATTACCATTCTCAAGAGAATAAGGTTTTAATAATTCAGCAGAGACTTTTCCTTTTCACAGTCCCCTTCAGATATCATCTTCCTGTCATGTGACCCACATTTCTAATGGCATAAAGCAAAAAGTCAAATGCTGTTGTTAATTAGTAAAACCTCACCAAAAAGGTGAGGTTGAGCCAGTCTTTCTCTATCTTGTGTAGTGATTCTTACAACTCTTACCAAAAAATTAAGTGTAAGATCTGGAAATGTTTTCTCCAACACAAGCACACACATAGTAGTATAAGGAACATTCTCCCATGAGGCCTGCAAAGAATAACTGTAAAAGACAAAGCAGTTTATTATTTCAGGAGGAGGGTAAAGAAACTGAAATGGTATATCATTAAGCACAGTCTTCATAGGCAGGTTATTTAAATGGTAGGGAGAATTTTACTGATGTTCTTGTAGGAAATGGAACACACTTCCTCTTTGAATCTCTTGACTCTAGTTCAAGCATTATACACGGAAGAATTCACAAAGGGCAGGCTGTGAAATTAGGATGTTTTGCTGCTACTCATGGCTTACTGTTTGGAAGGCAGCAGAAGATGCTATATATAAATACCATTGCCTTTATTAGGGTGGATAATAACTAGATAAGAAGCAGTCATTCTACTTACTATTTATGTGAAGAATATTTGGGGCTATTTTAATTTCAACAGTCACAATGTTGAGGCCAAATTTGGGCCTATAGTACTCCCCCACACACAAAAAAAAGAAGAAAGCATACAGAACAAAACTAAATTGAAGCAATTACGGACTCATCCACCTGATAGTAGAGCCATAACTATTTTGAATGGATATATGACATTTTAAATGCTGTAACCATTTTATATATACCATTTTCATTAAGTTTTTTATAACAGCTTATTTTTTTATTAGTCAGTGGTTGAGTTCTTTTGTATTTTTCTTTTAGCCAGTATGCATAGTCTCAGTTCACCTTGCAGTAGGAGTACAGAGACTTAACCCCTGGCTGGCCAGGGGTGACCCTTAATTATATTTCTATCAATACAGTAGGTTTTGTTGTTTTGGGGTTTGCTTTGTTTTGTTTTGTTTTGTTTTTTTGGTGAATAAATTACCATTCTCAAGAGAATAAGGTTTTAATAATTCAGCAGAGACTTTTCCTTTTCACAGTCCCCTTCAGATATCATCTTCCTGTCATGTGACCCACATTTCTAATGGCATAAAGCAAAAAGTCAAATGCTGTTGTTAATTAGTAAAACCTCACCAAAAAGGTGAGGTTGAGCCAGTCTTTCTCTATCTTGTGTAGTGATTCTTACAACTCTTACCAAAAAATTAAGTGTAAGATCTGGAAATGTTTTCTCCAACACAAGCACACACATAGTAGTATAAGGAACATTCTCCCATGAGGCCTGCAAAGAATAACTGTAAAAGACAAAGCAGTTTATTATTTCAGGAGGAGGGTAAAGAAACTGAAATGGTATATCATTAAGCACAGTCTTCATAGGCAGGTTATTTAAATGGTAGGGAGAATTTTACTGATGTTCTTGTAGGAAATGGAACACACTTCCTCTTTGAATCTCTTGACTCTAGTTCAAGCATTATACACGGAAGAATTCACAAAGGGCAGGCTGTGAAATTAGGATGTTTTGCTGCTACTCATGGCTTACTGTTTGGAAGGCAGCAGAAGATGCTATATATAAATACCATTGCCTTTATTAGGGTGGATAATAACTAGATAAGAAGCAGTCATTCTACTTACTATTTATGTGAAGAATATTTGGGGCTATTTTAATTTCAACAGTCACAATGTTGAGGCCAAATTTGGGCCTATAGTACTCCCCCACACACACAAAAAAAAGAAGAAGAAAGCATACAGAACAAAACTGAAAATCTACAGAGATAGTGCCATACATTACGGTGACCTACCACCCAAAGCATTATCTGTAAGGAGAATGAAACTATGCCTATCTTGACATTAGCAGTTCATATGAAAGAAAATCTTACTTTTTCATTGGCAACAAGTTCAAAATCTAATGTCGCTCTAATAAGACTGCCAAGAAGTTTAAAATCTTGGACTTTAACTACTAATAGAAATGTTACCCAGCACAATTGACAGGTTTTTCCCAACATACCAGCATCCAACGTGTGTATCCAAAAGTGATAGTTGCATACATCAATACTACTCTATACTGGTCATGCCATATCTGGAGTATTATATTTAAGACTGGACATCATTCTTACACCAGAGAATATAAATAAGAGGATGAAATCTTCAGTGCAAACTTTGGATGGTTCCAAAGCTCTTAATTTAAAAAAAAAAAAAACCCAGTAACAAAATTTCAATGTGGCCCCACGGAGAAAGTTTCTGCTCAGAAAAAAGAAAAAAAAAAAAAAAAAACAGAATCATATGGGCTACTTTGTAAGAAACAAATATAGCTATATTACATTAGTACAGCTCTCTGGATTTCATTATGTTTTAAGACCAAGTATTTTCTTTAATATCTACAATAATTTCCCTAAAAGAAAGAGAATTGATTGTTCCCATATGATAGATAAGAAAACAAAGCTGAAAGAGATTAAGTAGTTTGTACAAGATTGTACAGAAAATGGGAAGTTCATGTCTCAAATAATAATTCTCCATTAAGTCTTCCCTCTGTACATTGGAAGAGACCCTGATGCTGGGAAAGATTTAAGGCAGAAGGAGAAGAGGGCAGCATAAGATGAGGTGGTTAGGTAGCTTCACTGACTCTATGGACATGAATCTGGGAAAATTCTGGGAGATGCTGGAAGACTGAGGAGCTTGGCATGCTACAGTCCATGGGGTCACAAAGAGTCAGACATGACTGAGCAACTGAACAACATCTGTGCATTAGACTAGTCTCTAGTTAATGTGATATTATTGTATGCATTAAATGTATAAAAGCATATAGCAAAAAAGAAGAAGAAAGCATACAGAACAAAACTGAAAATCTACAGAGATAGTGCCATACATTACGGTGACCTACCACCCAAAGCATTATCTGTAAGGAGAATGAAACTATGCCTATCTTGACATTAGCAGTTCATATGAAAGAAAATCTTACTTTTTCATTGGCAACAAGTTCAAAATCTAATGTCGCTCTAATAAGACTGCCAAGAAGTTTAAAATCTTGGACTTTAACTACTAATAGAAATGTTACCCAGCACAATTGACAGGTTTTTCCCAACATACCAGCATCCAACGTGTGTATCCAAAAGTGATAGTTGCATACATCAATACTACTCTATACTGGTCATGCCATATCTGGAGTATTATATTTAAGACTGGACATCATTCTTACACCAGAGAATATAAATAAGAGGATGAAATCTTCAGTGCAAACTTTGGATGGTTCCAAAGCTCTTAATTTAAAAAAAAAAAAAACCCAGTAACAAAATTTCAATGTGGCCCCACGGAGAAAGTTTCTGCTCAGAAAAAAGAAAAAAAAAAAAAAAAACAGAATCATATGGGCTACTTTGTAAGAAACAAATATAGCTATATTACATTAGTACAGCTCTCTGGATTTCATTATGTTTTAAGACCAAGTATTTTCTTTAATATCTACAATAATTTCCCTAAAAGAAAGAGAATTGATTGTTCCCATATGATAGATAAGAAAACAAAGCTGAAAGAGATTAAGTAGTTTGTACAAGATTGTACAGAAAATGGGAAGTTCATGTCTCAAATAATAATTCTCCATTAAGTCTTCCCTCTGTACATTGGAAGAGACCCTGATGCTGGGAAAGATTTAAGGCAGAAGGAGAAGAGGGCAGCATAAGATGAGGTGGTTAGGTAGCTTCACTGACTCTATGGACATGAATCTGGGAAAATTCTGGGAGATGCTGGAAGACTGAGGAGCTTGGCATGCTACAGTCCATGGGGTCACAAAGAGTCAGACATGACTGAGCAACTGAACAACATCTGTGCATTAGACACAATAGTCTCTAGTTAATGTGATATTATTGTATGCATTAAATGTATAAAAGCATATAGCACAATATGAGACAATAGAGTAAACAAAAGAAAACAGAGACATTGGGCACAGATTTTCTCAACTGTAATCTCTGCCTCACAAATTACTAGCTGTTTCATGATTTGTAAGATGTTAAAATCATCTACCCTACAGGGTGTTTGGAGGTGTAAATGAGTACTATGTTACCAAGTACTTTTTGATGCAAAGCTCTATCAATGTTAATGAACATAAAAATCTATTACTGTCTGGCACACGGAAGACATTCAAATGCTAGCTGCATTAGCTCTCCAACATGTGAAGTGTTAATTCAGACAATAAATTAATATACTTTTCACATTGCAGAAGATGTTTCAGAAATGCAGCAAATGAGAGAAGGGTGGGAAATGTGAACAAGCAAACTCCCAACTTCCTTCGTAAAATCCTGTGAATCGATGTTTTGTTGAGAGTCACAGGGAAGCTCTCTTTCAAACCAAGTATGTTCTTCTTCCATAAATTCACACCCCATATGTGTCTAATCTGTGTCTAGCATGCGCTTAATTGAGTAGATAAATTTGCCAGCCAGCAGAGGCCTCAGTAGATGAGAAGCTAGCCACAGCTGTATATTCATGATTTCCTGTTATAGAAATTTCAATACCTACCAGTTTACAGGAATTTATACAAATCTTATTTGCTTGTGCATGAATAATGTGACCTCATCCAAAGATTTTCCTAAAATATTCAGTTTTGTATTTAATATCATTTCTACATTTGCAGATTACACATTCTATACCGGTAAAAATCAATTTCCCACGTTTGTTTGGATGTTTACAGGGAATGAAATTCATAGGAAAAGAACTCAGTTTACATATTTCACTAGTACAATCTAAACCAAGATGAATTAGATGCATTTTTTTTCCCTTGAGGCCCTGGAGCAAAAACAGACAATAATTTAGTCACAGTACATCTCTGGAGGAAATTACAATTTGTAAATATGTCATGATCTGAGAAAAGGTGGACCCACTACACATATTTTACAACTATAATATTGTCTTTTCTGTGCACAAATTTATGAGCTGAATACACTGTGTACTCTGCCGAATTCATGGTCTTATCTATGTTACGATTTATTCCTCTCAATATGAACTAGAGAATGATTACACTAGGCTAAGGGAATATAACCATCTATTATGAACTGACTCTAGTAACCCATTACCACATTGGTGCCTTGAACAGTAAGTTAGAAATGTTTCAAATTGTTTTATTATTTTGTCAAAAAAGCAAATTAATATCTAAGCTAACGTAGAAGAAAAAGATGCTTGTAAATTATTGACAAGGGGAGATCCTTTGAATTCTACAAATCTATATTATGTATTAAGTGGAATGTTTTTCATTTTCAAAATGTTTTTTTTTTTCTTTTTTTGATGGATGATCAGAACAAGAGAATTTCCTTACTCTCTCTTTTTTTCTATTCTCTCTTTATATTGTTTATTCTTTTTTCTCACTACTATTCTTCTCAATTTTCTACTGCTTGTTTTCTCACACACATACATTTCTTTTTTAACAAATATACTGAGGCATGATTCACATACAAAAAGCTACACATTCAAATACTAAACTTTGGTAAATATGATCAATATAAATTCTTTTAAAATTACCACCAAATTCAACATACACTTTTTCCCTAAGTTTTTTTCTTCCCCTTTGCTATCCATCTCTCATGCCATCTAGCTCCAGATAACTATGGATCAGCTTTGTAACTAGATGATTTCCATTTTCTAGAATAGTATGTTTATACAACATAAACTCTATTTACTGGTGTCTTTCACTCAATACGATTTTAAGATCTAATCATACAGTGATCAATTCCAACTTAAGACACAAAGAATGTAGAGCCGTCAGAGACCCTCTCTGTACCTCTGTTTAGACACTGGGCAGGCAGTAAAGCTGGCTGGTGAAGAGCAGCATTTCCAATATCAGACATTTTGGATTGGGAACCTGAGTCCACCACTATGAACCTATGTGACCTTGAGAAAGTTACTTAAACTTTTCGTGTTCCCATTCCCTCACATACAAAAATTGAGATTATAAAAACAACATTTGATATGGAAAGAGTAAAATGGAGCCCTATACTAGCATATGTAAAAGAGATAACTATTGTCAATGTGCTGTGGGTTAAGGGATCTTTCAGGGGGGCTATGCAATGACATGGAGGGGTGCGATGGGGGGGGACGGGATATACATATGACTAATCTGGGATTATACATATCTGTAAACTCTGTAAATGCAAAATAATAATAATAAAAAACAGCATTTAAGAAAAGAGAAAAAAAAAGGAAAAAAATACTATCTGTCTCATAAGGGTTGTTATGAGTATCAAATGAATTAAGATATATAGTGTTATACACCTACATTTCTTATGTCTCCTGCACTGACAGGTGGGTTCTTTACCACTAGCACCATGTAGGAAGCCTATTTATACACACGAAGATATATATATATATTTAAGAGTAGCTGCTGGGAGACTCTGTATCTGTGGCCGTAGGCATCCATTTTCCTAATCGTGGAGAAGAAGATTTTCTGTAGAATGAAATTAAGTAGAAAACAAAAATAGAATGAAAATTATAAAATGGTGCCAATATTACTGCTTGAGCTTCCAAATCCAGCTATATCTGAATTCATACATGGAATCTGCTCTTTAGTAAGCCAATATTTTCCCATCATTTTTGCCTAAATACCAAGCTTGCATTTGAAACAGTCTTGAGAAATACAGTAGGTAAAGCTTACAGCACTGAGCCTAGCACATAGTAAGTTGCAGAAATGAGACTTTTGCTCTATTAATAGTACATGTGATTTCAATGAAGAGGAAACTGAAGATGATGATAAACTTGGAATGATGTGCAAGTGGTTCTCTTAATGTCCAGGTAAGTGAGTTAGAAGGGGTGAAGGGATATTGAATTCTCATTCTAGATCATTGCCTAGGAATATTGTATCTCTACTCAAAACAGAAAGGGTCATTCCAGATAAACTAAGGACCAGGACAATTGTCCAGAGGAAAGAAAGGAAAACAATGTCTTTTAAAACATATAACAGAAAAGGGGTAGGGGCAGCAGAGAGGATGTTAGAGCTGGGAAACTGCAAAGATCTATACCATCTTTAAAATTTTGTCTAGAAGGAATATGAAGTTCTTGGCTCACCATTTCAAAACTCTCTAATAAATTATATTGAACCAACTCTATCCACCACTTCCCATCAACCATATCTTAGCATTATATTGAAATACCCCTAAAGTTGTTCTGCTGCTCAAAAGAAATTTAATTGAATTCCTAATATCTTAAGCTTACAGTAGTTTGTCATTTTATTATTATTATTTATGACTATATAAAATATAATCTACTATGAAAGATGTATTTCCACTTTGAAATTGTATGTGAATATGTAAATTATAAATATGAGTATAGATAAAAATATATATGTTCATATAGCAAATAATTCTCTTAACAAATAATTTTCTAATTTATTCTATTTCTTGGTTTTCCTAAATTTTAATAAGTTTACCTTTCATTTGTAAGAGGAGTAAAGCAACTTTTCTTAAATCAAGAATCTGATACTCCAGTATTTCAACTATTTTTCACTTTTACATATTGTCTTATACCATTTTTACATGTGTGCTTTACATGGTTACCATCCTGGTAAATACAAAACATTATGCTCAGATTTTTTTTTACATAATATTAGAATATTGTTCTTTCTACATAGACTTCATGTGTCTCACTTAATTTTTATATCCATTCATTTATTTTACTTTTTAGATTTCACATATGAGTGATAATGTACAGTATTTGTCTTTCTCTGTCTAATTTCTTTTAGCATAATGTCCTTCAAATCCATCTATGTTGCTACAAACAGCAAAATTTTGTTGTCTTTTATGGCTAAATAGTACTTGGCTATAACAGCATATGGGTGAACAGCTTAGGTGACTTCCATATCTTAGCAATTATAAATAATGACATGAACAATGGAGTGCATGTATTGTTTAGAGTTAGTCCTTTTATTTTTTTCTGATATATGCCCAGGAGTGGAACTGCTGTGTCATATGGTAGTTCTATTTTTAGTTTTCTGAAAAACATTACTTGTTTTCCATAGTGGTTGCATCAATTTACGTTCCCATCCACAGTGTAAAAGGGGTTCCCTTTTTTATAGTCCTCACCAACATTTGGTATTTGTAATCTTTTTGATGATAACCATTTTGACAAGTGTAAACTGATGTCCCACTGTAGTTTTGATCTGCATTTCCCTGATGACTAGTGATGCTGACCAATTTTTCATGTGCCTGTTGGCCATCTGTATGTTTTCTTTGGAAAAATGTCTATTCACGTCTTCTGCGCACTTTTTTTTCTTCCCGTTTTTAACTGGGTTGTGTTTTCTTGATATTGAATTATATTTCTATTTTTATTTTATTTATTTATGGTTATTCTGAGTTTTCACTGCTGCTGCAGGCTCTTCTCTAGTTGCAGGGAGTCGGGGCTACTCTCTAGTTGAGGTGAGCAGGCTTCTTGTTGCAGTGACTTCTCTTGTTGTGGAACTCGGGCTTTAGGACACATGGGCTTCAGTATTTGAGGCTCTGAGATTCTAGAGTACAAGTTCAATAGTTGTGGCTCACAGACTTAGTTGCTCCACAGCATGTGGGATCTTCCTGGACCAAGGATCAAACCCGTGTCTCCTGCGTTGGCAGGTGGATTCTTTACCACTGAGCCACCAGGGAAGCCCTGAGTTATATTTCTTGCTAAAGCATATTGCAAAAGTGATATGTTCTCAAGTATCAATGTTTTAATAATTCATTATAAGAATTTCATTATAAATATTAGTTTATTAGTAAACTAATAATTATTGTCAATAAAAAACAACAAAAATATTTTTCTGCCACTCAATAGGAAATACAAAGATTAATTTTAATTCAAATAGTAGACATGAAATAACAAAAATTGAATGTTATATTTTCTAGAATGAGAACATTTTTCAAAACATCAGTTGTCATATTACTATAAAATATTCTTACTTAATTTTCTAATCTCAAACTGAGAAATGCTTATGTATGCTAATAAGAGAAAAAATTTAATTTGATTGGTTTTGAAGGACAAAAAGAAATGCTTCTAAGATCGATGCACCATTCTGAATTAAGTCACATTCAAAATGTGACCAAAATCAACCACTGACAATGACATATAGAGTGTTTCTAAAATATAAGACATATTTCAAAATACTGATGTGGTAAAAGATTTGACACTGGCAAAGAGGTGATTCAATTTTTCATTATTCACTCAAATGTACTTAACTCTCACATTGGCAAAGCCACAATTTCAGATGAACGTATGCAACCACATAATATACTGGCAGTATGTTGATTAAGAAAATACAAAATTAGAGTTTACAGACTCTAGATATGGCCTGGCATTTAACTGTCCCATTCCCCTGATCATGGTGGTAAATTCACAACCAGTTTTAAAATTAGCTATTCTGTGGCTTGGAATTTTCCAAGCTGCCAATTTTCACTGCTTTGTTTTACATATACTAATTATTCTTTAATTAACTTGGGACATGTTCTGGAATTCTAAAGTACATAAGTTAGCAGGTTTATCTTTCCCATAATCATAAATTTGGCATTTGGAAAATGAAATGAGGAGAAAAGATTTAAAGGAGAGTAAAAGAAAATGACCTCTTTATCCTGAGCTTAAAGGCAGCATATCACGCAGAAGAGAACCAGATGAAAACACAGTCAGAACTGACTTATATTCATGCCACATACTAATATTTTAGATTTCAGTGCTGTTTTTTCTCAGTACAAATAGTCCACACTCCTGGCCTCACGTAGAGCAACACACCTGATGGTAGAAAGAAAATCCGGAGGCAGATGATCTGCTACATTGCTCCTAGCACTTGCCCTGTGGGGAAGCTGTGCTCATTTTGAACTCTTTTGTGGATGAGAAGACAAACCAATAACCTGTGGTAAGTCGAAACACACACAAAATTAACCTTGATAGGCTGCTAATGGAGAAACCAATCAAAAGACAACATATTAGCCAGTACACTAACTCTGATTGATTCACCACACTTTTCTCTAACAAGGCATTTATGGTCCTTGTTTAAGCCATGGACTTGCTTTTGTTCCTTTAAATTCACCAATCTTATAAAGCCAGTCTCTTTTTAAAAATATTTTATATATTCTTTTCCAAGTGTCACTTTGATAGTCATCTATGAGCTTTTAGAGAATATGTATTTTTTCCTAGTTTTTCATAATTAACTTTTGCATGTTATTAAATAATTATTAATATTATTATTTATTAATTGATAACAGCCCTTCAATATTATTTTATTATTAATATTACTATTTTTAAAATAAATGGTCATTATTAAAGAACCACCCCAATATAATAACTATCTGTTCTATAATAGGTCAACCTAAGGGGAGTTGACAGTCTCATTTCCTAAATTACGCATTCATGAGCTTCTTTCATATTCATAAAATTCTTTGTTATATCAAACCTAAATTGCTCCTATTAAAAATTACAGATCATTTTCTTTGGGTCATTGGGAAATAGGCAACAGCTGGCATTTAACTGTCCCATTCCCCTGATCATGGTGGTAAATTCACAACCAGTTTTAAAATTAGCTATTCTGTGGCTTGGAATTTTCCAAGCTGCCAATTTTCACTGCTTTGTTTTACATATACTAATTATTCTTTAATTAACTTGGGACATGTTCTGGAATTCTAAAGTACATAAGTTAGCAGGTTTATCTTTCCCATAATCATAAATTTGGCATTTGGAAAATGAAATGAGGAGAAAAGATTTAAAGGAGAGTAAAAGAAAATGACCTCTTTATCCTGAGCTTAAAGGCAGCATATCACGCAGAAGAGAACCAGATGAAAACACAGTCAGAACTGACTTATATTCATGCCACATACTAATATTTTAGATTTCAGTGCTGTTTTTTCTCAGTACAAATAGTCCACACTCCTGGCCTCACGTAGAGCAACACACCTGATGGTAGAAAGAAAATCCGGAGGCAGATGATCTGCTACATTGCTCCTAGCACTTGCCCTGTGGGGAAGCTGTGCTCATTTTGAACTCTTTTGTGGATGAGAAGACAAACCAATAACCTGTGGTAAGTCGAAACACACACAAAATTAACCTTGATAGGCTGCTAATGGAGAAACCAATCAAAAGACAACATATTAGCCAGTACACTAACTCTGATTGATTCACCACACTTTTCTCTAACAAGGCATTTATGGTCCTTGTTTAAGCCATGGACTTGCTTTTGTTCCTTTAAATTCACCAATCTTATAAAGCCAGTCTCTTTTTAAAAATATTTTATATATTCTTTTCCAAGTGTCACTTTGATAGTCATCTATGAGCTTTTAGAGAATATGTATTTTTTCCTAGTTTTTCATAATTAACTTTTGCATGTTATTAAATAATTATTAATATTATTATTTATTAATTGATAACAGCCCTTCAATATTATTTTATTATTAATATTACTATTTTTAAAATAAATGGTCATTATTAAAGAACCACCCCAATATAATAACTATCTGTTCTATAATAGGTCAACCTAAGGGGAGTTGACAGTCTCATTTCCTAAATTACGCATTCATGAGCTTCTTTCATATTCATAAAATTCTTTGTTATATCAAACCTAAATTGCTCCTATTAAAAATTACAGATCATTTTCTTTGGGTCATTGGGAAATAGGCAACAGCTGGCTGCATTTTCTGTACAGTGATATTAAGGGTGAAACTCTTAGGGGGACATTTAAATTTGGCAGATGACACATGAATCAAGAAGACTGAAGATATCCTGAATATTCATTGTCTTATCCTACAAGTTAATACCTAAATAACTTCAGGATGATTAACAATTGTTTTCTTGAATAATACTAAGTATTAGTAACCTAAGTAGCCCTGTGTTGCTAGGACTTAATGGTAAAGTTGGTATTAAAATTAATTTTACTATATAACACTTGGTGTTTTAATTATTAACACTTTATTCACCTGACCATTCATTGACTCGGTGGTCTGTTCCTTAACAATCCAATATATTGAATCAACTAGAAGATGAATTATGATTTTTAATAAGGTAATAAAAAATAGCATTAATAATATTTTTCTGTTTTGGATGATATATTAATTGCCTTTCTAAATAATTAATATATGTTAAAGCTGAAATTTATTTAACAAGCACATACATTGCAGTCATCATATACAAGGAATCATTGTAAGTGCATTACAGATATTAATTCATGCAATCTACTTGTAACCCTTTAAAATAATTGCATTGTTTCAATTTTAGAGTCAAAGGGTATGCCATCATAATAACAATGTTTATAAGGGATATTGCTACCTGGAATTTTAATCCAGGTAGTTTAACCATTATGGTATGTTGTCAAGAAAAAAAAGTGGGAGAGGAAGAGATTGTGGGAGGATGACTATTGCAATGGAATTTTTGATTCTCACAAGCACAGAGAGAGCAAACTGGATGTAAAACACATATAAAAGCTAAATAGTATATCCAAAAACTCAGAAGTAATATTTACAGCAAACTGAGGTGACAAGGTATCCCTATAAACTTCAAAATACAATTGATTGAGGACCAACCAACATTGTCCAAAGGACTTGTATCAGCATCTGTGCATGAGAAAGCAGAGGAAATCTGCATGGTGTCTGACAGAAATTAAAAAAAAAAAAAAAAAGGAGACCCTCAAAACATCCAGAAACAATAGTAGTGCCATCTGAAAAGAGCTACTGAAACTGATAGTGTTTCTGCCAAATCCAATATGAGGTGAGATGAGAGGTCCACAATAAAATAATCTGAAAAGGCTAGAGCAGTCTAACCTTTGGGAATCTTAAACCTAACCAGTTAGGTCCCGTAGGCTAATGAGTTTGTCTGCTGTGGAATTAAATTTGAGCAGGACTAATAAAACAGAAATAAAGGAGAAAACACATTTCAGAGAAAAGTGAGGAAGAAACAAAACCAGGAAATCTTAAGACAGTATGTCCCTATAGTATTGGTGTTAGACAAAAACAAGAGAAGGAGGAATTTAGAGAAGTTTAGAATCTCTCTCAGAAGCAGAACTCCAGGAAAGAAAAAAAGTATTGAGATCAAACTCCATGCAAAGCTTGCATATGAAAAATGCCCTCCTACAATATAGTATAGATGAACTATGCCAACTCAAATAAACTAAATACATTGAAAATTATTTAACACATGAAAATATTTAAGCCCATGCAAAAAAAGCTGATATGGAAGACAGTATGGAGATTCCTTAAAAAACTAAAAATGGAAGCACCATACGACCCAGAAATCCCTCTATTAGACTTATACCCTGATGAAACCAAAACTGAAAGAGGCACCTGTACCCCAATGTTCATTGCAGCTCTCTATACAATTGGAAAATTCCATCAACGAATTGAACAGCTATGGAAAAAATACAAGTGTTTATAAGGATATTGCTACCTGAAACCAGGTAGTTTAACCATATGGTATGTTGTCAAGAAAAAGTGGGAGAGGAAGAGATTGTGGGAGGATGACTATTGCAATGGAATTTTGATTCTCACAAGCACAGAGAGAGCAAACTGGATGTAAAACACATATAAAAGCTAAATAGTATATCCAAAAACTCAGAAGTAATATTTACAGCAAACTGAGGTGACAAGGTATCCCTATAAACTTCAAAATACAATTGATTGAGGACCAACCAACATTGTCCAAAGGACTTGTATCAGCATCTGTGCATGAGAAAGCAGAGGAAATCTGCATGGTGTCTGACAGAAATTAAAAAAAAAAAAAAAAAGGAGACCCTCAAAACATCCAGAAACAATAGTAGTGCCATCTGAAAAGAGCTACTGAAACTGATAGTGTTTCTGCCAAATCCAATATGAGGTGAGATGAGAGGTCCACAATAAAATAATCTGAAAAGGCTAGAGCAGTCTAACCTTTGGGAATCTTAAACCTAACCAGTTAGGTCCCGTAGGCTAATGAGTTTGTCTGCTGTGGAATTAAATTTGAGCAGGACTAATAAAACAGAAATAAAGGAGAAAAACACATTTCAGAGAAAAGTGAGGAAGAAACAAAACCAGGAAATCTTAAGACAGTATGTCCCTATAGTATTGGTGTTAGACAAAAACAAGAGAAGGAGGAATTTAGAGAAGTTTAGAATCTCTCTCAGAAGCAGAACTCCAGGAAAGAAAAAAAGTATTGAGATCAAACTCCATGCAAAGCTTGCATATGAAAAATGCCCTCCTACAATATAGTATAGATGAACTATGCCAACTCAAATAAACTAAATACATTGAAAATTATTTAACACATGAAAATATTTAAGCCCATGCAAAAAAAGCTGATATGGAAGACAGTATGGAGATTCCTTAAAAAACTAAAAATGGAAGCACCATACGACCCAGAAATCCCTCTATTAGACTTATACCCTGATGAAACCAAAACTGAAAGAGGCACCTGTACCCCAATGTTCATTGCAGCTCTCTATACAATAGCTAGAACATGGAAGCAACCTAGATGTCCATCAACGAATGAATGGATACAGAAGCTATGGTTCATATATACAATGGAATATTACACAGCTGTTAAAAGAAATGCCAAAGACTCAGTCCTAATGAGGTGGCAGGAGCTAGAACCTATCACAAAAAGTGAAGTCAAAAAGAGAAGGACAAGTACAATATACGAACACATATATATGGAATCTAGTAGGATGGTAATGATAATACATGCAGTGAAGCGATGAAAAAACAGATATGGAGAATAGACTTATGGACTATTTCATTGTGGGGAATGAACAGTGGGTGGACGGCGTAAAGGAAGTAGCATGAAAACTTATACTATCATATGTGAAAAAAATAACTATTGTCATTGCCCTGTGGGAAAAGGGGATCCTGCAGGGGTGCTGTGCGACAGCCTGGAGGGGTGGGATGAGGGGATATACATATGACTAATCTGGGATCATACACATCTGTAAACAATAAAACTCTGTAAAAGTTAAAAGTAAAACAAAAATAAAAATTACCAAAAAAAAAAAAAAAAAAGCTCTTAAGCATGTTGATAAGACCTCAGGAAAAAAGAAATAGAAATAACAGAGTAACAAGAACTATATTTTCAGAAATAAAAAGACTGTCTTAGAGAAATAAAAGTAAACATAAACACAATAGGTAATACCTTAGAAAGAAATAGAAGGTAAAACAGTGGGAAAAAAATTAAAAAGAAAGGTAATTGAAAGAAGAGATTTAAAAAATAATAATTAGAAAGTGACAAATATTAAAGACAGGCAAAGGAAGTCCAAGACAGAGATCCAACAAACATTAATATCAGGCCAAGGACGGAGGAAGAGTAATGGAAAAAGAGAAATACTAAAAATTTCAATTAATGAAAACCTTTTCATACAAATAACAGCTAAAATCACATATTAAAAAAGAATATCACATTCCTGAGAGTACAGTATCACTATGACCATACCACCCTGAAAGCATCGGATCTCATCTGATCTTGGAGGCTAAGCAGGGTTGGGTCTGGTTAGTACATGGATAGGAGAGTACAGTCTCAAAATCACAAATGACAATAAATGAGAAAAAAATTAATTCACCCTCGGTTTCTTTGTTAGTAACATTTTAACCCCCCCCCCCAAAATAGAGTAACGTTTAAAATATACAAGTGGGAAAAAACATTAAGATTATATACATAGCACAACCGATTTTGATGATAAAGTTCCAAACTCTTGTCACATGAAAGAACCCAGAAAATTGTTGCTCCCAAAGAGCCATTATCATGCAGGTGAAGGTGAAAAAACAGAATATCGTGAGTAGGATGGTAATGATAATACATGCAGTGAAGCGATGAAAACAGATATGGAGAATAGACTTATGGACTATTTCATTGTGGGGAATGAACAGTGGGTGGACGGCGTAAAGGAAGTAGCATGAAAACTTATACTATCATATGTGAAAAAAATAACTATTGTCATTGCCCTGTGGGAAAAGGGGATCCTGCAGGGGTGCTGTGCGACAGCCTGGAGGGGTGGGATGAGGGGATATACATATGACTAATCTGGGATCATACACATCTGTAAACAATAAAACTCTGTAAAAGTTAAAAGTAAAACAAAAATAAAAATTACCAAAATTAAAAAAAAAGCTCTTAAGCATGTTGATAAGACCTCAGGAAAAAAGAAATAGAAATAACAGAGTAACAAGAACTATATTTTCAGAAATAAAAAGACTGTCTTAGAGAAATAAAAGTAAACATAAACACAATAGGTAATACCTTAGAAAGAAATAGAAGGTAAAACAGTGGGAAAAAAATTAAAAAGAAAGGTAATTGAAAGAAGAGATTTAAAAAATAATAATTAGAAAGTGACAAATATTAAAGACAGGCAAAGGAAGTCCAAGACAGAGATCCAACAAACATTAATATCAGGCCAAGGACGGAGGAAGAGTAATGGAAAAAGAGAAATACTAAAAATTTCAATTAATGAAAACCTTTTCATACAAATAACAGCTAAAATCACATATTAAAAAAGAATATCACATTCCTGAGAGTACAGTATCACTATGACCATACCACCCTGAAAGCATCGGATCTCATCTGATCTTGGAGGCTAAGCAGGGTTGGGTCTGGTTAGTACATGGATAGGAGAGTACAGTCTCAAAATCACAAATGACAATAAATGAGAAAAAAATTAATTCACCCTCGGTTTCTTTGTTAGTAACATTTTAACCCCCCCCCCCAAAATAGAGTAACGTTTAAAATATACAAGTGGGAAAAAACATTAAGATTATATACATAGCACAACCGATTTTGATGATAAAGTTCCAAACTCTTGTCACATGAAAGAACTCAGAAAATGTTGCTCCCATGAGCTCTTCCTGAGAAATTTACAAAAGATTATACTTCAGACTACTAAAATGACTATAGACCATTGCTATAAGGACTAATGGACAGTGTTAAAACCTTTGAATATTTGTAGATCTAAATAAGACTAAATATAGATTAAAATGGAGAGAGTATTACGTGAATACCTATGTGCTCAGATATTTTTAAATTGTGAAGTGAAAGGAGCTTTTATAAAAAGAGTACTTATAACTATTCTTAATTATATTGGAGGTGGTAGCATTGTTACTCAGATTACTGAATCTCTAAAGCTGTATACAGTAATTGAGTATATTATGAGTTATTCTAACTCTCTCACTTTTGATATTGAGAATGAGGATTTTTAGAACTGAAGAAAGGCAATATAGTTATAATATAGAAGAGGTAAGTTTAAAAACCTATAGGCATAAATTTGAATTGGAAATATCTATTTGAACTCATACTGTTGGAATGTGCATTTCTAGTCTATATTGTTAACTACACAATCCAGCTGGAACAAGCTTTTTTAATCCCCAGATTGTGATCTTCAAGAGCCATGTTGAAGAGGTTCTTACCGGCCAATGATGGGAATGGTATTTATTTATGATAATATATTTTAAAATTAATTAATACTAAAGCATGATAGAAAACCAATTAATTGCCTTGAAAATAGGAACATAATACATACCTATTTATCTTACTTTTTCCACTACATACTCAAATAGTGCCTTTTTATAAAAGCATTAAATTAATAAGCTAAATATAAATGATAGAACTGGAGTGTGACTATTTTGTATCCGTCAATGAATTAATAGATCTCTGCATCAAATGTCACTGCTAATAACATCACAGAAGAGAGACATGGAGATACAAGTGTACCAACTCCAAAATCCACAGGGTTTTGGAGATATTATATCCATAGGATTTGGGGGGGGAGGTGGCACTTCTATTGGTCTTTTATTTATCTATTTTCATCCATCTTTCTTTCTTTGGCCCATGTGGGCTCCCCATCGCAGTGACCTCTGCCACTACAGAGCACTGGCTCTGCACGCATGTGCTCCAGAGCTCCACTTCTGTAGCTGGACACATCGGTCCAGCTGCTCCGTCGCACATGGGATCTTCCCAGGCCAGGGATCAAACCGGCAGCCCTGGCACTGCAAGGCGGTGTCCCCACCCACTGGACCACCAGTGAAGCCCTATCCATAGGATTTTGATGAGATATATCTACAGGTCAAACATAGCATTCTTCAATATGCTACAAAGCAGTGGTGTACATGGATACATGCACAATGGAATATTAGTCATAAGAAAGAATGAAATATTGCCATTTGCAGCAACTTGAATGGAATTAAAGAACATCAAATTAAGTGAAGTAAACAGAAAAAGACAAATATTATATATCTTATATATGTAAAATCTAAAAATTAATACAAATAGATCTATATATAAAAGAAAAATAGATATACAAAACAAACTTAAAGTTACCAAAGGAGACTGGGAAGGGGAGGGATATATTAGGAGTCTGCGATTAACAGATACAAATTACTATACATAAAAAGATAAGTACCAGAATTTACATAAAACACAGAAAACAATATTCAATCTCTTATAATAATCTGTAATGGAAAATAAACTGAAAAAAAAACCCCTCAATCTCTTTCAATTAAATAAAATGGACTTAAAAGCAAAATCTTAGAATTACAAAACATTACTGAGGGATTCTCACATGAATTTAACATTCTAAAGAAGTGCAAGGAAATGGTTACTAGTCAGGACAGTGATTACTTATGGTGGGTAAAGGGACTAGAAGTGGTATAGGGTTTATGGAGAGGCAAGGCATCTGAATGGTCGGAAAAGATCTCTTTATTGACTTCATTGGTAGTTACAGGAGTGAAAGTGAAGTGAAAGTGTCATTCACGCAGCTGTATTTGACTCTTTGTGATGCTTTGGACTGTAGCCCACCAGGCTCCTCTGCCCATGGAATTCTCCAGGCAAGAATAATGGGAGTGGGTAGCCATTCCCTTCTCCAGTGGATCTTTTGAACTCAGAGATCAAATTCAGATTTCCTACACTGCAGGAAGATTATTTACCATCTGAACTACCTTAAAATATCTCATTGGCCCATACATTTGTTTTGTATATTTTTCTGTGCTCATATGTCATTTTCTAGTAATAAGTTAAAAGTTGAACTATTGACTTACCTTCTGGAAACATTTATTTAGAAAATGGTATATACTATACTTTCTAAGTATATATAAGTCAAAATGCATACTTCTTAAATCTCTGTGTGGGACCAAAGAATCCATCATATCTTTCAAGCCCAACATCAGAAAGTCATTGTTTCTCTCATACTGGATCCAGTTTGGCCATTCTGCTTTAACTTCTCCACATAATCCTTTCTTAACAACCCCATCACCCATGCCTTCTTTCAACATTTTAATACTACTTTCTCTCTAAAAGAAATTACCTCTTGTCTGATCACTCTGACTATATCTAACTTGTCTTTTATATTACCCTCCATAGTGCTACAAAGAGAGATTTCAAAAGTTAGCATTTGAGATATGATCATTCATGATTAGGATGTGAAATATAATTAAAGAAAATAGATATGAGTGGGTTTTGCTTTCACACAGAGCTTCAATGAAAGAACACATTTTTGTAAGTTTTCAATGAGCCCTATTTTAAAGCAAACTTGAGCCCACCATTACATGAAGTCATAGGACTAAACTAGATTAATTGAGCAATTAGATTCTAATGTTTCAAGAAAAATGTAACGAAATTCTTTGAACCACAAATGCTTGCCACCATTTAAGCTTTTCATGGCATTTGTCTCCTTAGAAACTGACCACCTAATTAGGCTAAGTGCACTACAATCACTGGCATCATGAAAAGATTCGTCTTTAGGTCTAGCCAGTCAGAACTCCTCAGCAGCTTGCAGAGATGCTTTTGTTGTTTTTCAAGATGTCCAGGAGAGTTGCAGACAAGACTGTTACAGACTCACAGACATTGGGTTTTCAATCTAGAAAATGCCTTAAGAACCTAGTGTTCCCATTTCAAAATACAGACATTTACACAGAGTGAGATTAGGAGGGTTGCCCAAATCCCTAGCCTTAGAGGTGACAGATCAGAGAAGAAACTGGGTTGCTTGACTGCCAATCCACTGCTCTGCTGTCTTGGATATCAATAAAATATAGGAGTTCACAGGACCTCATGAACCAGGGCTTCCACAGGAGAAACCAGTTTCCTTTGCTTGTAAAGGCCTTTCTGACCACACATTAAATGGATGCAAGGAGAGAGCCGAGAGGATGTCTTGGCTCAGTTCAACCCCAGCCCTAGCTTTTATTCACTTTAGGATACCAAGAGATTTCCGTTAGCCACTGAATTTTTCAACTAGTAAAAAAAACCCTACTGAATCAGCTTATCATCTTTTAGTTTATTAGATTACAAATGTAAGTTGCCAAGTTTTCATAGAATGAATCAAGAACAAGTTCAAATCAGAGTTCCCATAGTTCTTTACTCATAAGAAAACAAACATTTTGAAATACATAACATGGAATAATTTCTGAACTACTGAGAAGGAAAAGTATGAATAAATATTATGACAGCCAAGCTAGATATTAATAGAAGGAAATTAAAATCAATTCCTTAATCTTCTATAACATGGTAATGGAGATAAAGGCAGGTTTTGATCTTTAAAGCGAAACTTATATAAAGAAAAATTATATGTTTAATGCTTTTTAACTGTTTTTTAACTGTAAAAAAAAACATTGAAAACACTGAAGGTTGCAGTAAGACTTAGATTTTGAATGTAAAATTATTAATTTATACTTACTTTCATTCTATTAAAAACAGCACTTCCTATAAATGATTTTCTCTGAAAGTAAGTTTTACTATTTGAATTGAACTAAAAGCATTTGTATTCAAAGCTTAGAAATCATCCACAGAACAAGAGAATCCAGAATTTGCTCACAATTACATTTTGTTTTAAAAAAAATTAAGGAACTGGCATCATGAAAAACTCTTAGGTCTAGTCACCTCATGAGGCTAAGTGCACTACAATCACTGGCATCATGAAAAGATTCGTCTTTAGGTCTAGCCAGTCAGAACTCCTCAGCAGCTTGCAGAGATGCTTTTGTTGTTTTTCAAGATGTCCAGGAGAGTTGCAGACAAGACTGTTACAGACTCACAGACATTGGGTTTTCAATCTAGAAAATGCCTTAAGAACCTAGTGTTCCCATTTCAAAATACAGACATTTACACAGAGTGAGATTAGGAGGGTTGCCCAAATCCCTAGCCTTAGAGGTGACAGATCAGAGAAGAAACTGGGTTGCTTGACTGCCAATCCACTGCTCTGCTGTCTTGGATATCAATAAAATATAGGAGTTCACAGGACCTCATGAACCAGGGCTTCCACAGGAGAAACCAGTTTCCTTTGCTTGTAAAGGCCTTTCTGACCACACATTAAATGGATGCAAGGAGAGAGCCGAGAGGATGTCTTGGCTCAGTTCAACCCCAGCCCTAGCTTTTATTCACTTTAGGATACCAAGAGATTTCCGTTAGCCACTGAATTTTTCAACTAGTAAAAAAAACCCTACTGAATCAGCTTATCATCTTTTAGTTTATTAGATTACAAATGTAAGTTGCCAAGTTTTCATAGAATGAATCAAGAACAAGTTCAAATCAGAGTTCCCATAGTTCTTTACTCATAAGAAAACAAACATTTTGAAATACATAACATGGAATAATTTCTGAACTACTGAGAAGGAAAAGTATGAATAAATATTATGACAGCCAAGCTAGATATTAATAGAAGGAAATTAAAATCAATTCCTTAATCTTCTATAACATGGTAATGGAGATAAAGGCAGGTTTTGATCTTTAAAGCGAAACTTATATAAAGAAAAATTATATGTTTAATGCTTTTTAACTGTTTTTTAACTGTAAAAAAAAACATTGAAAACACTGAAGGTTGCAGTAAGACTTAGATTTTGAATGTAAAATTATTAATTTATACTTACTTTCATTCTATTAAAAACAGCACTTCCTATAAATGATTTTCTCTGAAAGTAAGTTTTACTATTTGAATTGAACTAAAAGCATTTGTATTCAAAGCTTAGAAATCATCCACAGAACAAGAGAATCCAGAATTTGCTCACAATTACATTTTTAGTACATATATATATCAAATTAAGATGTAGAAATGAAGGACATAGCTTCAAAAAGGAAATCTGAATTTGTGCTAGAAAGACAAAACAAAAATACCCTTACCTTGGTGTTTCAATGTTCATTTTGGCTCTGTGGTTTATATATAGGCTTACATTCTTAAAAAAATATATATCAATCATGAAATACTGACAGATGTATTCAAATAAAATGAATAATTTATCATCTTCACCCTATTTTTCTATTTCCTTTTTAATATGACATAAAAGTGGAAAGAATGAAAAAAGTGAATATTTTATAAGGTGCTCTTTTGTTCAATATTCTTGTGTGTGTACTCAGACGCTACATTGTGTCCAAGTCTCAGACTCCATAGACTTCAGCCCACCAGGTTCCCCTGTCCATGGAATTTTCTAGGCAAGAGTAATAGGGTGGGTTGCCATTTCCTACTTCAGGAGATCTTCCCGACTCAGGGATCGAACCCTCATCTCTTGCGTCTCCTTCATTGGCAGGCAGATTCTTTGCCACTGCACCATTTTTCTTAGTATATATTAACCATTCTATTCACCATAGCTACTTACATTCTGATTAAATCCCACTGTTGCCTTATATGTCAAGATGGACGATAATGATCAACTTCATTTTTTCCTATTGTTTTCATATTAAATTAGCTAGCCATATTTAACTATGCCATTTTTTGTACAAATAGGGAATGTGAAAAGGAGAAGAAAAGCCCTCTAAACAACTGAAATGATTTTCCTCATTTTTAATCTATGAGTTAAAGGTACATTTGTCCTATGCTACCTGATATGTCTCAAAAATTTGCTCTTTATTACTGAGTTAGCCACACCAGAATGGCATTTCAATGATGTTGCATTTGAAGAGTTTCAAGGGACGTTGTTTATAAAAATGTTCATTATCTTTGTTGCTCATGCCAGTGTGTCTGAATTACCAAAGGAATTTTTTTCCTAAATAGACAATTAGCAGTATAATTACTTTCATTGTCCCTTCAATAAAGAAATCATCTAGTCATCTGGATTTGAGGAATTCATGTGGCTCTAGTTTTCAGAGAAATAACTTTTTTTCTTTTAAGAGGGGCTCCTCCATTGAGTCGCTAATCACTTCTTCCCTTTCAAAGCACTTGGAACACTGTGTCAGTTGTGATGTTGGGGAGCTGGATGCCAAGGGTCTCTGTTTCTTTCATTATTTCCATCCAATGTGTTCTCAGAGCATCAAATCTTTTTTTAAGATAAAACTTCACTTTGGTGTTACTGTGGCTCTGCGTTACTTCAAAATGGGCTATTTGGTTAATATACAGGATATGATATAATTGCCACACACATGCCAGAAAAGAAACATGTTTCCAGTTCCAAAATAAATAATTCTGATAAATATGCAAAAGAGTATTAATTTTCTTTATGAGGTATTTGTTAATTAGATTTGCTCCGATTTTTATTTGCATAGATAAAGCAACATTAAGGCCTTTGGCTGGGCATTTATGTAAGTATGATTATTTCTGTGAAACATTTTGGCAAGAAATGAGAGCTACTACCAAGACATTGACAGTTATAACTGCCCATGACTTTTCCCCTGACCCTGAACAAGAATAAAACAGATACCTCATCGTAGCATGTAGTACAGATGTTCTTCTTGAAGATTTCACTCTTACAGCTACTTAATAGTTTATTCCTTTTAGTGTTTATGAAAGAATCCCAGTATTTTCCTTCTCCCTTATACTAAAACAAACTGAATATAAAAATAATCCAACATTAAAGTGATACTAAGCATGTTTTAACATAATTCTCCTAGTGTGAGGAATTGATTTTAAAAAAAGAACTGTTATAGCGAACGAAAATTGTATTTCAACATAAATATTAAGACATTATCCTTTGTTAAAATATATTTTAGGATTTAGGAAATAAAATGCATGGAGAAAAGCAAAGTAACTGGGTTTAATTGACATGCAAATTTTACATTAGCATATGCAACTTAATAATTTTCAAAGATAAAAACTGTACAAACACAGGCACCCCAGTAGATAGTTACATTTGTACCTAAGAAAAAGGCTAGATGAAGTGGGCTCAGAATGCAGCATGAGCAATTTAAGTTTGAAAATACAAGTACTGAGTATTTGAACTGGAGAAAACTGCAAAGTTCTTTTCATAAGACTTGGCAGAGGATTTCTCTCTTAGTTATGATCGTTTATCTCAATTCTTTCTTTTTGATGTGACTTGTAGTCAATATTGAAAATTCATCCATAAGAAGATAACATTTATTTTGCAGTCATTTGTGGAAACAGTCACTTGACAACCTTTTTCTCCTTATTGGCAGCTTATCCTTACCACTTACTACAGAGCATGACACATAGTAAATACACAGTTGTTTAGAAACTAACCTGTATTCAAAAAAGATATTTGGTTAATGTGCAGGATATGATATAACTGCCACACACATGCCAGAAAAGAAACATGTTTCCAGTTCCAAAATAAATAATTCTGATAAATATGCAAAAGAGTATTAATTTTCTTTATGAGGTATTTGTTAATTAGATTTGCTCCGATTTTTATTTGCATAGATAAAGCAACATTAAGGCCTTTGGCTGGGCATTTATGTAAGTATGATTATTTCTGTGAAACATTTTGGCAAGAAATGAGAGCTACTACCAAGACATTGACAGTTATAACTGCCCATGACTTTTCCCCTGACCCTGAACAAGAATAAAACAGATACCTCATCGTAGCATGTAGTACAGATGTTCTTCTTGAAGATTTCACTCTTACAGCTACTTAATAGTTTATTCCTTTTAGTGTTTATGAAAGAATCCCAGTATTTTCCTTCTCCCTTATACTAAAACAAACTGAATATAAAAATAATCCAACATTAAAGTGATACTAAGCATGTTTTAACATAATTCTCCTAGTGTGAGGAATTGATTTTAAAAAAAGAACTGTTATAGCGAACGAAAATTGTATTTCAACATAAATATTAAGACATTATCCTTTGTTAAAATATATTTTAGGATTTAGGAAATAAAATGCATGGAGAAAAGCAAAGTAACTGGGTTTAATTGACATGCAAATTTTACATTAGCATATGCAACTTAATAATTTTCAAAGATAAAAACTGTACAAACACAGGCACCCCAGTAGATAGTTACATTTGTACCTAAGAAAAAGGCTAGATGAAGTGGGCTCAGAATGCAGCATGAGCAATTTAAGTTTGAAAATACAAGTACTGAGTATTTGAACTGGAGAAAACTGCAAAGTTCTTTTCATAAGACTTGGCAGAGGATTTCTCTCTTAGTTATGATCGTTTATCTCAATTCTTTCTTTTTGATGTGACTTGTAGTCAATATTGAAAATTCATCCATAAGAAGATAACATTTATTTTGCAGTCATTTGTGGAAACAGTCACTTGACAACCTTTTTCTCCTTATTGGCAGCTTATCCTTACCACTTACTACAGAGCATGACACATAGTAAATACACAGTTGTTTAGAAACTAACCTGTATTCAAAAGAGCAGCCCATGAACTGTAGCCCACCAGGCTCCTCTGACCATGGGATTTTCCAGGCAAGAATACTTGAGTGGGTTGTCATTTCCTCCTCCACGATATCTTACCAATCCAGGGATCAACCCCACATCTGCTTAACTGGCAGATTCTTTAACATTGAGCCACCATGGAAGCCCAAAGACACAGTTACTACTGGCTAATTAATAAATCAATGAAGGAATGGGTCTATGTAGGGTACTCTATCAAATATTTGGCTAAGGCAAGACAGGATATTACATTGTTAAGAGCATGTTGTCTAGAGCCCCTGCTAAGATCAAATCCTGGCTTCTCCACTTACCAGCTCTATTATATGAGGTGAAAAATTGTATCTCTCGGGATCCCAATTTCTGCATCTGTAAGTCAGACATGACTTAACAACTAAACAACAATAAATGCCTCTAACCCTCAAGAATGTAGAATATAATTGGCATCATTTTCCCTCTCTTTTCCTCACAAAACAAGTGAATTATATGACTTTTTGTTATGGTATGAAAATCTGAAAATAATAGTTTGAAAGATATAAGATACTTCCAATAATTCTTTTATATGTACTGATCCATTTTCCTATGGTCAAAATATATGATTCACACAGAGGCATAGCAGAGAGTTGATTGTTACAAATAATATGAACCACATTTTAAAATTATGAGCCTACAAATGTTTAAATAATTTTAATAGTAGTTAATATAAATAAAAGCAAGATATATACCAATTCACTTTTTTGGTGGCTATCACTTAAAAATTTTTTATTAGTAAATTTATACTGTAAAATTTTATGTGACTATCTTAAGATATAATGAGGTCAAATTATTTGTCTTGCTTGAAAATAGACTCAAATATGCATTCTTTGTTGACTTCTCATTCTGACAGCTATTAACATATTTTCTATTCACTATTTAAACTAAAAATAAAATAAAGGGGCTTCCCTGGTGGTCCAGTGGGTAAAGAGTCTGCCTTGACAGTGCAAGGGGCACTGGTTCGATCCGTGGCCCAGGAAGATACCACGTGCCACAGAACATCTGGACCCGTGTGTCCAGTTACTAGCTAGTGCTTTGGAGCGCATGCGCAGAACCAGTGCTCTGCAAGGAGAGAGACCACTGCAATGAGAGGCCCACAAAGGTCAAAAAATAAAGATCGATGAAAATAGATAGAAAACCAAGGAAAGAGGCCAAAATTTTAAAAAATAAAATAAAATGAAAATAGCATAATTAGTTCTTATATTCAAATTTCAGACAATGAAATATCTAATTTCCATCAAAAAAATATACATTAACACAGTTTTAAAAACTTATGCACACTAGCTTCCTATCTTTTCCTTAAAAAAATAACCTACTAAAATTTGAGAATAAATTCTGATCAGTTTATTGCTTCACAACTTATCCTATTTCTACCATCAGAATAGTTGGACTGACTTTCAGCATAGCAGTTCAGCATTCTCTGCTGAGCATAATTCAACTACGGAGAAGGAACATTCACCCCTTTGAAAAAAAAATGATAAAAAAAGGCTTTTGATTTCTTAGGTTAAAAATGTGCTTTTTTAGAAAACTTTTTAAAAATCTCCTTCCTTTATAGCTAACTCAAGTTTTATTTGAATCTATTAAAATCTCTGCCCAATCATTATACTAAGAATTTTTTCCTCTTCAAATACTTCATGCAAAGCTGTTTCTGAATCCATTTCTATGCTGATTTACCACAAAGGGGGAATCACACTGACTTTGCTGTTTAGTAATAAAAGGGGGACTGGAGGGGAAGTGAGCATGTGAGTGGTCACTTAATTCACTGAGCTTCTAATATGGGTCAGGCACTCCGCTATGTAGAAAGTCAACTCTGAGAGTATCGGGAGGTAAGTTCCATGAAATGAGGAAACCAAGATTAGGCAAGACTGAAGACAATGGCAAATGTTTTATTATTTATTACTCTTTAAGTAAAGAAAACGAGCATCAGTCATTTGTCCCTAAGGTTATATTTGACCTGTCACTGCCGCTATCAGTACACTCTTGATATAAACTGCTTCTGCTTCCAGAGAAGCACAGTTATTGGAGAAGATGTTTGTCTTCTGAGAAGAGAAAACAATAACAGGTAATAACACTGAAAATTGTACCTTAGGAAACCAGATCTGGTGAAAAGGGAACAACCAGGTTGCCTTGTCAGCTGTTCTCTCAATCAGTGTGGGGCTTCTTCTCATCCATGAGGGAGAAACATTCATTAAATGCTAGACCTGGATCAAAAGTGAACTTTTAAGGTTCTGGAAAAATAAAACCATGTGTCTGTATATACCATTTCCCTATTTTTAACAAATGCATATATTTCAATGTATTTTAAGTATTCTGACCTGCTGCCCTTTAGTGCCTTTTGCACATCATCAGTTTTATGTGACTTACATGCAATTTAAAACTAAAAGTTCAAAAAAAAAAAAAAAAAAACTAAGTGTTCCAAATAATTTTTGTGAAAAACAGCCTTCAGTAATACACACTGAGCACTTATAATTAGCTCCACATCCTCAGAGCATCTGATAAATGTTGCCTGTTCTCATATATAAAAATCGTATAATATCTGCCAAATTCTTTCAACTCTTTGGGTCGAAACTAAAATGTATTCATTTCAACTTAACTTTATTTGAGAAAAATTACTTTAGCTGATTATCTTGAGAAAAACAAATGAGAATTTGAAAGAGAGAACATCAATCAGGGAAAAAAGACGTCTTTGCTACACACATAATTAAGACATGTCCTTTCAAATACACACAGATTCTAGTTCCCCAAGAAGCTATGACCCTTGAATATCTCATCATCCTCTCTGCCAACAGTTAAAAAGTTAGGAAATCTTTAAAGACTATATAGACAAGTAGCTTTTGATTTTAATTAGCCTTAGAAAATGGTAAAAATTTGATTGAACAAGTTTAAAGCTCATTAAAAACTTTAATGAACAAAAAGATTGTTCATTAAAAATGTTTTGAGTCCCATATATTCAGGATATCACCACTAATATTAGTTTGGGGATGTGAGTCAAAATAATAAATGAGATATCAAGAAAAAACCCACGGACATATTCATGGGGCCGAAAGAATTATACAAAAGACACACTATTTAATATTTATTGCTTGCATCAGCTGCACTACAGCCTTATTAGTCGAGCCCTGAAAAATGATTAGGACTATTGATCGTCCCACTGGGAAAGTATATTCACTCATCTATCAATTACTTGTGTGGGAAAAGTATCCCAATGTTAGAATACATAAAGGTATATGAGCAATGATGAATGACTTTACTGGTTGGTCAAGGATCCAAAAGTAGAAATATTAGAATACTGGAACTAAGAAAATCTAGGCAAGAAGTGTATGATGTATCTATGGGAGTAGATATCAGTGAGATATTTAACACTACATGTATATTCCCCAGGAAAGTTTGAATCCAGGGAGGTTGTTTCAACCAATAAAGTTGATAGAATAACTCCACTGATTGTTTTCTGTTAGCCACTGTCATTAGATAAGAGAGTATTGGCAAATGGATACAGCAACACATTGGTCATGGTGGCCAGGATGGAGCCTAGGCAAGGTTGGTCAGTATGGTTTCTCACTCACCAAGGCTGATCTAGCTACCGCTGATACAAAATGTCCAACATGAGATCAAAACTGAAACACCAATATGACACTAAATCTGGAAAAATCCAAAGACTTATATGGTAGAAAACTGATTGCATTTGCGACTTCTCTAGCAGTCCAGTGGTGGATATTCTGTAATTTTAAAGTAGGGGGAGTCCATTCAATTATTGGATGCTGAACTAAGATCCCACAAACCTGGCATTCAAGAAAAAGAAAGAAAGAAAAGCAAATTGACTACATTAGAACCCTCCAAATATAGAAGGAGCAGAAGTTCATAGTCACTGAAGGTTCTTTTTGTGTGTCCGTGTGTGCTCAGTGGTGTCTCTTTGCATCTTATTGACTCTTAACTTCCCAAAATCCTGTCCATGGAGTTTTCTAGGCAAGAATAATGGAGTAGGTTACCATTTCCTACTCCAGGGAATCTTCTTGACCCAGGGATCAAACCAACGTCTTATGCATCTCCTGTGTTGGCAGAGGGATTCTTTACCACTGCATCACCCGGAAGTACAGTAACTGGAACTGGCATATATTTTTTTTCCTTTCCTACCCACAGGGCTTCAGCCAGCAGAGGGCAGGCTTGACCCATCAATACTAAGGCACTAGCAGGCATTATACTTTACTTTGAATTGTTCCCTTTCAAATCACACTAATGGCTGATTTTGAAGAGTTTATACTTCCTCTTGTTGTGACTCTTGGATTTGCAAGTTTAGAAGTCTTGGGTCAAAGAAGGGGGAGATAACAGAGCAAATATATCATTATATTTAATCTAGAGCTACCACTAGGTTGCCATCATAGCCTGCAATAAATCTCTTTGTCAGAGTTTGAATTTTAGGGAAACTAACCTGCTATAATCCTTTTCTTATTGGGGTTTTCCAAGCTAATATATTTTAAATGTCACTTCCAATAATCCCTAATATCTTTCCCTGCTCAATTTTTCTCTATAATCCAATAACTCCTTTATAATTATGTAGTAGAGGAAACAAATAGATTCAAGGGATTAGATTTGATAGAGTTCCTGAAGAACTATGGATGGAGGTTCATAACGTTGTTCAAGAGGTGGTGACCAAAAGCATCCCAAACAAAAAGAAATGACAAATGACAAAATGGTTGTCTGAGGACACTTTACAAACACCCAGAGGGGAAAAAACAGAGGAACAAAAGGCAATGGAGAAAGAGAAAGATATACCCAACACAATGCAAAACTCCATAAAATAGTAAGGAGAGATAAGTAAGCCTCATTAAGTAAACAATGCAAAGAAATAGAGGAAAACAATAGAATGGGAAAGAAAACTGGAGATATCAAGGGAAAATTTTCATGCGAGGATGGACACAGTAAAGGACAGAAACAGTAAGGCCCTAACAGAAGCATAAGAGATTAAAAAGAGGTGGCAAGCATACACATAAGAACTATATAAGAACTTTTACACCTTAAGGACCTGGATAACCACAATGGTGTGGTAACTCATCTAGAACCAGATATCTTGGAGTATGAAATGAAATAGGCCTTAGGAAGCATTACTACCAACAAAGCTAATGGAGGTGATGGAATTTCGGCTGAGTTACTTCAAATCTTAAAAAATGATGCTGTTAAAATATGGCACTCAGTAGGCTAGCAAATTTGGAAAACACAGCAGTGGTTTCAGGATTGGAAAAGGTCAGTTTTCATTTCACATGCTAGCAAGGTAATGTTCAAAATCCTTCAATCTAGGCTTTTAGCAAGTGAACTGAGAACTTCCAGATGTACAAGCTGGGTTTAGAAAAGACTGAGGAACTAGAGATCAAAGTGTCAACATTCATTGGATCATAGAAAAAGAAAGGGAATTCCAAAATACGTCTACTTCTGTTTCATTAACTACAATAAAGCCTTTGACTGTGTGAATCACAATAAACTCTGGATTCTTAAAGAGATAGGCATACCAGGCTGTATTACTTGTCTCCTGAGAAATTATTTGCAGATCAAGAAGGACAGTTAGAGGGCTTCCCTGGTGGTCCAGTGGGTAAGGACACCGCCTTACAGTGCAAGGGGCGCCGGTTCAATCCCTGGCCTGGGAAGATCCCACGTGCCGCAGAGCGGCTGGACTGATGTGTCCAATTACTGAGCCGGAGCTCTGGAGCGCATGTGCCCAGAGCTGGTGCCCTGCGATGAGAGAGGCCACTGCGATGGGAGGCCCACACGGGCCAAAGAACAAAGATGGATGAAAATAGAAAAATGAAAGACTGATAGAAGTGGCCCACCTGCCCCCTTCCCTCTTTAAAAAAAAAAAAAAAAAGGACAGTTAGAACTGTACATGAAACAATGGAGCGCTATATCTAGAAATTCTCAGTTTATATACTGAAGACTAGCTTGAAGGATTCTAAGCATTATTTTGTTTTTTTCAAAATTGGAAAAGGAGCAAAATTACCCTGCTTATTTAACTTATATGCAGAATACATCATGTGAAATGCTGGCCTAGAATGAATCACAAGCTGGAATTAAGACTGCTTGGAGAAATATCAACAACTTCAGATAGGCAGATAATACTACTCTAATGGCAGAAAGTGAGGAGGAACTAAAGAGCCCCTTGATGAAAGTAAAAGAGGATAGTGAAAATGCTGGCCTAAAACTCAACATTCAAAGAACTAAGATCACAGCATCTGGTCCATTCTTTTCATGGAAAATAAACAGGCAAAAAATTTGTGGCAGATTTTATTTTCTTGGGCTCCAAAATCATGGTGGATGGTGACTGCAGCCATGAAATTAAAAGACTCTTGCTCCTTGAAAGAAAACCCATGACAAACTAGACAGTGTATTAACAAGCCAAGAAAGTGTATTAACAAGCCAAGAAAGTGTATTAACCTGCCAACAAAGGTCTGTATAGTCAAAGCTATGGTTTTTCCAGTAGTCATGTAGGGATGTGAGAGTTGCACCATAAAGAAAACTGACTAACAAAGAACTGATGCTGCAGTGCTGGCAAAGGCTCTTGAGAGCCCCTTGGTCTGCAAGGAGATCAAGCCAGTCAATCCTAAAGGAAATCAGCGCTGCATATTCATTGGAAAGACTGATGCTGAAGCTGAAGCTAAAACTCCAATACTTTAACGATCTGATGTGAAGAACTGACTCACTGGAAAAGACCCTGATGCTGGGAAAGAGTGGGGGCAGGAGGAGAAGGGGGTGAAAGAGGATGAGATGGTTGGGGAATGGGCGAAGTTGCTGGGAATCCACGTGCCGCAGAGCGGCTGGACTGATGTGTCCAATTACTGAGCCGGAGCTCTGCGATGGGAGGGCCCAAACACGGGGGCCAAAAGAACAAAGATGGATGAAAATAGAAAAATGAAAGACTGATAGAAGTGGCCCACCTGCCCCCTTCCCTCTTTAAAAAAAAAAAAAAAAAGGACAGTTAGAACTGTACATGAAACAATGGAGCGCTATATCTAGAAATTCTCAGTTTATATACTGAAGACTAGCTTGAAGGATTCTAAGCATTATTTTGTTTTTTTCAAAATTGGAAAAGGAGCAAAATTACCCTGCTTATTTAACTTATATGCAGAATACATCATGTGAAATGCTGGCCTAGAATGAATCACAAGCTGGAATTAAGACTGCTTGGAGAAATATCAACAACTTCAGATAGGCAGATAATACTACTCTAATGGCAGAAAGTGAGGAGGAACTAAAGAGCCCCTTGATGAAAGTAAAAGAGGATAGTGAAAATGCTGGCCTAAAACTCAACATTCAAAGAACTAAGATCACAGCATCTGGTCCATTCTTTTCATGGAAAATAAACAGGCAAAAATTAGTGGCAGATTTTATTTTCTTGGGCTCCAAAATCATGGTGGATGGTGACTGCAGCCATGAAATTAAAAGACTCTTGCTCCTTGAAAGAAAACCCATGACAAACTAGACAGTGTATTAACAAGCCAAGAAAGTGTATTAACAAGCCAAGAAAGTGTATTAACCTGCCAACAAAGGTCTGTATAGTCAAAGCTATGGTTTTTCCAGTAGTCATGTAGGGATGTGAGAGTTGCACCATAAAGAAAACTGACTAACAAAGAACTGATGCTGCAGTGCTGGCAAAGGCTCTTGAGAGCCCCTTGGTCTGCAAGGAGATCAAGCCAGTCAATCCTAAAGGAAATCAGCGCTGCATATTCATTGGAAAGACTGATGCTGAAGCTGAAGCTAAAACTCCAATACTTTAACGATCTGATGTGAAGAACTGACTCACTGGAAAAGACCCTGATGCTGGGAAAGAGTGGGGGCAGGAGGAGAAGGGGGTGAAAGAGGATGAGATGGTTGAATGGCATCACCGAGTCAATGGACATGAGTTTGAGCAGACTCTGGGAGATAGTGAAGGACAGGAAAGCCTGGCTTGCTGCAGACTATTGGGTTGCAATGAGTCAAACATGATTTAGTCATTGAACAACAACAATTATAACCCAATAGAAAGCTTCTCATTGTATGTTATTATCTTGTTTATTAACACATGTGGGGGAAATTCCTCAGAAGTCCAGTTGGTAGGACTTAGTGCTTTCACTGTCTGGCCTGGTTTCAGTCCCTGAGCAGGGAACTAAGAGTCCATAGGCTATGTAGCACAGCCAAAAAAAGAGACAGAGAGACATGTAGGTTTCTGTTTCAGTTACTGCTGAATAACAAAACAAAAATCATTGACTTGAAATAAAAATCATTTTATCACTAATGGCTATACAGCTCAGCGAGAATTCTATGTCATTCTACATGTCTATATCATCACTCAGAGTTTTTTGATTTGCTCTTGCCTAGTATCACTCTCTAAATATGCTCTCTCATTTGTAATTTTTATCTAATAAATATATTTTTAAATTATATTATTATCACAAATTTATCAAATTGATTACTTTGAATATTTCATCAAAAAAGTGCTACCTTTGATCATAACTAAAAGGCAGAGTATGAAATGTCATATGCCCAGAAGTTTCCTCTTTTTCTACTATTCATCAAATAAGCTTTGCAGATTTCGAGTAACAAAAGATCAGAAGACATCTCTGTCAACTAATTTATACCCATCGTCTCTATATTGTGATTTTAGGAAACTGCTTTTGAAAGAAAATTTTCAGAATGCTTTTTTGTTTTATCTCAATGCATAGAGGTTTTACTTATGAACATTTTTGTATATTTATATGCAAATAGTATCTTCCTTTGATGTTTCACTTTTGAAGGCACAGAAGACATGTTTTGCCTCAGGCGTTTCATTTCCCATTATGTGCTTTAGGGAAACAGACAATGTATTGTTGACTTCTAAGGAATTCTTGTAAACTTTATGGTAAGGCTGTTCCTATTTACCAAACTCTGATGTAGAAAAACACTTTAAAAAAATCTATTATTAGAAAATTAATAAGAAAAATATATGGACTAGTAAATGTATTTTAATAAGAAATATGAAATTTGGGTAGTATCTATCCATGAAAAAAGGATATAGTAAGAAATATTTACAAAACTGTGTGCTTTTCAAAGTTGATTTGATGCTTTAAAAAAGGAATGGAATGTAAGGCAATTAATAAACTTATATCCATACGTACATACCATGTTTATACACATGTTGGTATCTACCCATATACATCACATACCTGCTTATCCACGAATTCCATTTTGCAAAAAATTTAAAAAATGTCTTATCTTGCAAGGCTAATTTAATATCATCATGAAACCAATTTTTGGTGTCCATGATTTGTATATAGTTATGGTGCATTATTTTTAATTAAAAAGTAAGCATTACTGGAATTTTAATTTAAAAATAGCATATTTTTGACACTTTGTTGCTTATTAAAATTTTGTGAGTTTTAACTTTAACCAGTGGTAGTATTTTTGATTCTTTAGAAGCTTAGTGTTGTAAAAATATCATATGTATTAAAACATAGTTAATACTTCTCCAAAAGGTAGTATTATACATTAAGAAAAAATATTAAAATATAGATATATAATAAAAATGTAAATGATAGGAGCAATAACAGATACTAAAAAAGGAAAAATATCTGTGGGACCAGGAAAGAAGACTTCCTGCATGTGCAGAAGGTGTTCAGTCTACTAATACCAAAAATGTTCAACAAGGGATCAATAAGAAAACATATTTAAGAAAACCTGATAAATAGAGGAAGGCAGTGAGGAAAAGTTACTTCATAAAATAACATCTCTTTTGTTAATAATGAGGCATTTATAATGAGAGTGAGAAGAAATAATTATCTTAGAGACATACATGAAAGAGACCAGGGTTATGTGGGAGAGAGAGAGAAATTTACTGTTCTCACTTTAGAAATTTCTCTTTGATTCACTATGAATGACACGGGTGCATCTCTACAAATGTGCAAGTAAAATCTCACACCACTTAGTTATCAAGTGCATAAAAGTTACTCATTGCCTAAAAAATCTTTAATATGATACAGTGACATTAGAATTATTGCTATAAAAAGAGAAACATTTCCACAAACCTAGGACTCTTAAGAGCTCTAGAGTCAAGACCAACTTACTATATGCATAAAATATGTAATCCATGCAATTATGTGCAAATATACACTATATACACACACAACACACATATGGGTTTATAATAATGCAAAATTTTCACAAAAGCATAGAGAAAATTCTAATTATATTGTTATTGGCTTATATTTGTTTCAAACAAAAATGTTAAACACTCAGTTAAAACTTATTGTTATTAAAATTTTTCTAACCATTTTGTAAATGTCTACTTGTTTAATAACCTAATGTTAGGTTTTAGAACTATATTTATATTTGTTAACTACAATGTTACTTGTTATGATAACAAACCATAATATGTGAAATTAATTTTTTAAAATTTTGCAAGGACAACCATGCAAAATTATATTTTTCCTGATTTTATTATTTCACATAAATAAAAATATCAGTCTTTTTACATGCACATATAAACATGTTTTATGTATTCATTAACAGTAACAGATTTATTTAAAGCATATTAAATAATGCCATACAGAATGAGAATAAAAATTTTATTGTATCTGGCTATAAAACTCCAAAGTATTTGAAAAGGAATATCATATTTTTAGCTAGTGATGGAAATTTTTCCAGATGGCAAAAATGTGACTGATAAAAATAGGCAAATTGAAATTAGAACTGTGATGGATTAATTTCCTTTGATTGTCCTTATGTTGTTTATATTCAGGCCACGTACATGAGCCAATCGTCTCAAAAAGCACAGACAATAAAGAAAAGAAAATGAAAAAAAATTTTCCAAAGTAGTTTTCAATAACATTTGCAATTTGAAAATCAAAATAACTAACCACATACAAAAAAAATTTGATTCTCTTGTCATGTTTAATTTTTCAAAATGAAAGCCTTAAATTATAAAAGGCCTTTCTTCTACTCATTTTTGGATGTAAATGCATATTAGAAGATTACTAGAAATAAAAGCTTTTTAAAAAAAAAGCTGAATCTCACTTAGAATTTTCTTTGACACGAAGACATTTCCACAAAACCCCTAGTTATCAAGTGCATAAAAGTTACTCATTGCCTAAAAATCTTTAATATGATACAGTGACATTAGAATTATTGCTATAAAAAGAGAAACATTTCCACAAACCTAGGACTCTTAAGAGCTCTAGAGTCAAGACCAACTTACTATATGCATAAAATATGTAATCCATGCAATTATGTGCAAATATACACTATATACACACACAACACACATATGGGTTTATAATAATGCAAAATTTTCACAAAAGCATAGAGAAAATTCTAATTATATTGTTATTGGCTTATATTTGTTTCAAACAAAAATGTTAAACACTCAGTTAAAACTTATTGTTATTAAAATTTTTCTAACCATTTTGTAAATGTCTACTTGTTTAATAACCTAATGTTAGGTTTTAGAACTATATTTATATTTGTTAACTACAATGTTACTTGTTATGATAACAAACCATAATATGTGAAATTAATTTTTTAAAATTTTGCAAGGACAACCATGCAAAATTATATTTTTCCTGATTTTATTATTTCACATAAATAAAAATATCAGTCTTTTTACATGCACATATAAACATGTTTTATGTATTCATTAACAGTAACAGATTTATTTAAAGCATATTAAATAATGCCATACAGAATGAGAATAAAAATTTTATTGTATCTGGCTATAAAACTCCAAAGTATTTGAAAAGGAATATCATATTTTTAGCTAGTGATGGAAATTTTTCCAGATGGCAAAAATGTGACTGATAAAAATAGGCAAATTGAAATTAGAACTGTGATGGATTAATTTCCTTTGATTGTCCTTATGTTGTTTATATTCATGCCAAGTACATGAGCCAATAGTCTCAAAAAGCACAGACAATAAAGAAAAGAAAATGAAAAAAAATTTTCCAAAGTAGTTTTCAATAACATTTGCAATTTGAAAATCAAAATAACTAACCACATACAAAAAAAATTTGATTCTCTTGTCATGTTTAATTTTTCAAAATGAAAGCCTTAAATTATAAAAGGCCTTTCTTCTACTCATTTTTGGATGTAAATGCATATTAGAAGATTACTAGAAATAAAAGCTAAAGGTGGAGAATTAGTATTTTGATAAAAACAAAGCTTTCCCTGTGTTGTCATGTGATCATGCAATCAAAATATTCCTAGTTAAAAAGGCCTACTTTTTCCCTTGAAAAGCAAAAATGAATTCATCAAATGGTCACAAAACAAATTAGACAGAAATCAAGGAAAGTATAATTCTCCCTTAGTCGGGATAAAGTTTTCAACTGTTTCCTCTTCATATCTAAAATTATTAAATAAAACTATCAGTGAAAGATGATTCCAACTCTGATAAAGGAACTGACAATGTTCAATAGCAATGTTCTTGAAAAGAACACTGTTCTTAAAGCAACAGTGAAAGCTGGATTTTGACTCCCACAAACTCCCACAAGGAGTGTCTTTTCTGGCAAGGGTCTTTAGCCAAAGAACCCCTGTGGAAAAATCTTGGCATGTGTTGGATCCCTTTTCCCTGCAGGAAAACAGCACCAACTATCACACTGACTAATTCATGCAGTGAAACACAGATCAATGGAAATGCTCTTGAATGATATTTTCAAAGTTTTATCTACTCTGGCTGATAAAAATCTCTTCCTTGTGTCCCATATTTGCTATTGACAACTATTAATTTCAATATTTCCAAAACATGTTTTAAAATGCCCACATACACACCAAGACTAAGAATTCTGTAGCTAAATAGCTCTAAGAAATGCTGGAAAATACACACTACATCCTTGTCTTTGGCATAGACATTCTAGACATATTAATATGCTAATGAGCACCATTGGTCCCTATGTGTCCACATATTGATGGCAAAATGTGACTGATAAAAATAGGCAAATTGAAATTAGAACTGTGATGGATTAATTTCCTTTGATTGTCCTTATGTTGTTTATATTCATGCCAAGTACATGAGCCAATAGTCTCAAAAAGCACAGACAATAAAGAAAAGAAAATGAAAAAAAATTTTCCAAAGTAGTTTTCAATAACATTTGCAATTTGAAAATCAAAATAACTAACCACATACAAAAAAAATTTGATTCTCTTGTCATGTTTAATTTTTCAAAATGAAAGCCTTAAATTATAAAAGGCCTTTCTTCTACTCATTTTTGGATGTAAATGCATATTAGAAGATTACTAGAAATAAAAGCTAAAGGTGGAGAATTAGTATTTTGATAAAAACAAAGCTTTCCCTGTGTTGTCATGTGATCATGCAATCAAAATATTCCTAGTTAAAAAGGCCTACTTTTTTCCCTTGAAAAGCAAAAATGAATTCATCAAATGGTCACAAAACAAATTAGACAGAAATCAAGGAAAGTATAATTCTCCCTTAGTCGGGATAAAGTTTTCAACTGTTTCCTCTTCATATCTAAAATTATTAAATAAAACTATCAGTGAAAGATGATTCCAACTCTGATAAAGGAACTGACAATGTTCAATAGCAATGTTCTTGAAAAGAACACTGTTCTTAAAGCAACAGTGAAAGCTGGATTTTGACTCCCACAAACTCCCACAAGGAGTGTCTTTTCTGGCAAGGGTCTTTAGCCAAAGAACCCCTGTGGAAAAATCTTGGCATGTGTTGGATCCCTTTTCCCTGCAGGAAAACAGCACCAACTATCACACTGACTAATTCATGCAGTGAAACACAGATCAATGGAAATGCTCTTGAATGATATTTTCAAAGTTTTATCTACTCTGGCTGATAAAAATCTCTTCCTTGTGTCCCATATTTGCTATTGACAACTATTAATTTCAATATTTCCAAAACATGTTTTAAAATGCCCACATACACACCAAGACTAAGAATTCTGTAGCTAAATAGCTCTAAGAAATGCTGGAAAATACACACTACATCCTTGTCTTTGGCATAGACATTCTAGACATATTAATATGCTAATGAGCACCATTGGTCGGCAGGAGAGCGCTATCTCACGTGGCTAGTCCAATATATACACTTATCCCATCTGGTGGACTCATCTTGTCCCTTAATTCCTAGGTGACATTGCTCCAAATGTGAGCTCTCATTCTGTGGATTCTGAAAATCTAATGCCACTGCCAACTTTCACCAATTCCCTAAAGAAAGAAATGTGTTAGAGAAGGGACAAGGTTTAGAGTCCCTATGCTTATTTAATTTTGTAAGCACTCTTTAAGAAAGAATAACAAGTACTTGTCACGGGCACTGTGCTGGAGCTTACTCTGATTCCTATTCTTATTAGCTCTCACTAAGAGACACTATCGTAAAAGATCAGAGACCTTTTACAGTCACAGTGTAGTCCCCTCAGAGTCGTGAGTATTGGACTTGGACAGCAAAATGTTGTGGTCTCAAGTATTGTCAAACCAAGAGTAGCTTTATTAATCATAGAACATATAATAATCAGAATCAAGATTCCATTAATCAGAATTCGAATAAAGGCAAGCACAATCAGAACTCAGTTAAGAAAAATCAGAACTCCATCAAATGCAAACAGAAGCTCTTACCCCAGAGCTGGAGAGTTTCAATCTCACATTGGGCGCAGCCAATCTCCGTGAGCGAGCCTCCTGCACAATCTTACCTTACCCTTTTATATTTTTTCAACTAGAAATTTCAAGTTAGCTAGTAATCATAAAAGTGGTTATTACAAGAGCTTTTTGCTCCTCTAGAGATGCAAAAGTGGTTGTTACTGGAGCTTTTTGCTCCTCTACTAATGCCTAGGTAAACACCTTTGTCCTTGAGGAGAAACATGTGTTTATACAGAAAACATTCTTACAATTCTTAATCTACAAAGGAAACTATGAACTGTAAAGAGTTTGTTACACTATAACTGAAAAAGTCACAAGTGGAAGAGCTTTTGTGCTCTGTACTAGATAGAGCCTAGGTAAACATCTCTATCAATGTTTGTCAAAGATGATAGTTTAAGCCTATAAACTGCTAATTTTATGAGTGGGGCTATTTCAGGCCCAGGCTTTTTATCAGTCAAAGTATCAGCTACTTAGTCGCCCTCAGAGGAGTTCACAGAGAGACAGGGCTTCAGGCAGCGCTTATCGCTAATGTGATGAGACATTTGTCCGCTCGGCCTGGGTATCTTTTCTTGATCGTTTCTGTGAGAAATGAACATGAAATCATCCCCTCATACTAATGACGACCCTTGTGGGAGCATTTGACATACCCACCAAGTTAGAGTAGAGGGGTCTTCTTCCCCACAAGTGGCATTCCCTGCAAATAACCTAACTTCTCTTCCTCATCACTTTCATTATCAGAACTGTTCTCCTCATAATTACAGTTCCAATATCTGTCAGTGAAGATGCCTTTGCTTTCCCATGACATACTAACACTTAATAAGGAATAAATGTTCATAGTCAGTTGAAAGGAAAGAAGAAATCACAGTCAACAGCACACACCTTAAAGCAGAGAATCCTAAGGTGGGGGGGGGGCGGGAATAAAGCTGGAGGTATAACCTCCCAGACATCAACAGTACTAAATGAGTCCCCCAGAGCTGGAGAGTTTCAATCTCACATTGGGGGGAAAAAAGCCAACCCTCAGTTAAGAAAAATCAGAACTCCATCAAATGCAAACAGAAGCTCTTACCCCAGAGCTGGAGAGTTTCAATCTCACATTGGCGCAGCCAATCTCCGTGAGCCCTCCTGCACAATCTTACCTTACCCTTTTATATTTTTTCAACTAGAAATTTCAAGTTAGCTAGTAATCATAAAAGTGGTTATTACAAGAGCTTTTTGCTCCTCTAGAGATGCAAAAGTGGTTGTTACTGGAGCTTTTTGCTCCTCTACTAATGCCTAGGTAAACACCTTTGTCCTTGAGGAGAAACATGTGTTTATACAGAAAACATTCTTACAATTCTTAATCTACAAAGGAAACTATGAACTGTAAAGAGTTTGTTACACTATAACTGAAAAAGTCACAAGTGGAAGAGCTTTTGTGCTCTGTACTAGATAGAGCCTAGGTAAACATCTCTATCAATGTTTGTCAAAGATGATAGTTTAAGCCTATAAACTGCTAATTTTATGAGTGGGGCTATTTCAGGCCCAGGCTTTTATCAGTCAAAGTATCAGCTACTTAGTCGCCCTCAGAGGAGTTCACAGAGAGACAGGGCTTCAGGCAGCGCTTATCGCTAATGTGATGAGACATTTGTCCGCTCGGCCTGGGTATCTTTTCTTGATCGTTTCTGTGAGAAATGAACATGAAATCATCCCCTCATACTAATGACGACCCTTGTGGGAGCATTTGACATACCCACCAAGTTAGAGTAGAGGGGTCTTCTTCCCCACAAGTGGCATTCCCTGCAAATAACCTAACTTCTCTTCCTCATCACTTTCATTATCAGAACTGTTCTCCTCATAATTACAGTTCCAATATCTGTCAGTGAAGATGCCTTTGCTTTCCCATGACATACTAACACTTAATAAGGAATAAATGTTCATAGTCAGTTGAAAGGAAAGAAGAAATCACAGTCAACAGCACACACCTTAAAGCAGAGAATCCTAAGGTGGGGGGGGGGCGGGAATAAAGCTGGAGGTATAACCTCCCAGACATCAACAGTACTACAAAGCTACAGTAACCAAATCAGTGTGGTATTAGCACAAAAGTAGACATATGGGTCAATGGAACAGAACAGTGAGTCCAGAAACAAACCCACATATTTACAGTCAGTTAATCTTTGACAAAGGAGGCAAGAATATAAAATGGGGAAGAGACAGTCTCTTCAGCAAGTGGTGGTAGGAAAATTGGACAGCTGCTTGCAAATCAGTGAAGTTGGAATACACCCCGCACCCTTACACCATGCACAAAAATAAATTCAAAATGGCTTAAAGACCTAAACCTAAGACAGGACACTGTAAAACATCTAGAAGAAATCATAGGCAAAATATTCACTGACATAAATCATGCCAATTGTTTCTCAGGTCAGTTTCCCAAGGCAATAGAAATAACAAAAATAAATAAATGGGACCTAATGAAGCTTATGAGCTCTTACACAGCAAAGGGAATCATTAACAAAACAACAACAAAAGTAACATATGTAGAATGGGAGAAAATATTTGCAAATAATCCAACCAACAAGGGCTTAATCTCTAAAATATACAGGTTATACAACTCAACGATAACAACAAAACAAACAACCCAACCGAAAAGTTGACAGAAAACCTGAATAGATATTGCTCCAAAGAAGACATAAAGATGGCCTGAAAAGATGCAAATCAAAAGTACAATGTTATAACACCTCACAATTGTCAGAATGGCCATTAGTGAAAAGTCTATAAATAACAAATGCTGGAGAGGGTGTAGAGAAAAAGGAACTATGCTATTAGTGGAAATGTAAGTTGATACAGCTACTACAGAAAACAGTATGGAGGTAACATGAAATCATCCTCATACCCACCAAAGTTAGAGTAGAGGGGTCTTCTTCCCCACAAGTGGCATTCCCTGCAAATAACCTAACTTCTCTTCCTCATCACTTTCATTATCAGAACTGTTCTCCTCATAATTACAGTTCCAATATCTGTCAGTGAAGATGCCTTTGCTTTCCCATGACATACTAACACTTAATAAGGAATAAATGTTCATAGTCAGTTGAAAGGAAAGAAGAAATCACAGTCAACAGCACACACCTTAAAGCAGAGAATCCTAAGGTGGGGGGGGGGCGGGAATAAAGCTGGAGGTATAACCTCCCAGACATCAACAGTACTACAAAGCTACAGTAACCAAATCAGTGTGGTATTAGCACAAAAGTAGACATATGGGTCAATGGAACAGAACAGTGAGTCCAGAAACAAACCCACATATTTACAGTCAGTTAATCTTTGACAAAGGAGGCAAGAATATAAAATGGGGAAGAGACAGTCTCTTCAGCAAGTGGTGGTAGGAAAATTGGACAGCTGCTTGCAAATCAGTGAAGTTGGAATACACCCCGCACCCTTACACCATGCACAAAAATAAATTCAAAATGGCTTAAAGACCTAAACCTAAGACAGGACACTGTAAAACATCTAGAAGAAATCATAGGCAAAATATTCACTGACATAAATCATGCCAATTGTTTCTCAGGTCAGTTTCCCAAGGCAATAGAAATAACAAAAATAAATAAATGGGACCTAATGAAGCTTATGAGCTCTTACACAGCAAAGGGAATCATTAACAAAACAACAACAAAAGTAACATATGTAGAATGGGAGAAAATATTTGCAAATAATCCAACCAACAAGGGCTTAATCTCTAAAATATACAGGTTATACAACTCAACGATAACAACAAAACAAACAACCCAACCGAAAAGTTGACAGAAAACCTGAATAGATATTGCTCCAAAGAAGACATAAAGATGGCCTGAAAAGATGCAAATCAAAAGTACAATGTTATAACACCTCACAATTGTCAGAATGGCCATTAGTGAAAAGTCTATAAATAACAAATGCTGGAGAGGGTGTAGAGAAAAAGGAACTATGCTATTAGTGGAAATGTAAGTTGATACAGCTACTACAGAAAACAGTATGGAGGTGCCCTCAGAAAACTAAAAACAGAAGTACTATTTGATCTAGCAACCCTACTTCTGTGCATGTCTCCACACGAGATATAATTCAAAAAGATACATGCATCCCTATGTTCATTGCATCACTATTCATAATATCCAGGACATGGAAATAACCTTAAAGTCCATTGACATATGAATGGATAAAGATGCTGTACATTTAAACAATGGAATACTACTGATTCATAAAAATGCCATTTGCAGCAATGTGGGTGATGCTAGAGATTATCATACCAACTGAAAAAAAGTCAGAAAGAGAAAGACAAATACTGAATGATATCACTTATATGTGGACTTCAAAATATGGCACAAATGAACCTATCTACAAAACAGAGACAGACTCACAGGCATAGAGAACAGATCTATGGCTGCCATTGAGGAGAGTAGAGGGGGACGTTGGACTGGAAGTTTGGCGTTGGTAGACACAAACTGTTACATTTCAAATGAATATGCAATAAGGTCCTACTGCATCGCATGAGAAACTACATCTAATCTTCTGAGATAAATCATAATGGAAAAGAAAGTTTAAAAGAAAATACATATATGGCTTCCCTGGTGGCTCAGTGGTAAAGAATATGCCTGCCAATGCAGAAAATGGGGGCTTGAACCCTGGGTCAGGAAGATTCCCTGGAGCAGAAAATGCCAGCCCACTATAGTATTCCTGCCTGGACAATCCCACGAGCAGAGGAATTAGGCAGTCTACAGTTCATGGGGTCACAAAAGAGTTGGACACAACATAGCAACAAAAACAACAACGAACAATATATGTGTAAAAGTGACTCACTTGGCTCACATAAGAAATGAACACAATATTGTAAACCAACTATACTTGAATACAATAAACAAAAATTCAGAAAACAAAAGCTGATAAATTCTACAAACATCATCACAATATCCAGAAAAATAATATTAATACTTTATTGGGAAGATAAACTGATGTTGAAGAATCTGCATTGATGAAATGTCAAACTGAGAAAAGTAACAAGAGTAAGAATAGTTTGACTTTCTTGTCCTAGACACAGAATAGGATAAATATTTAAATTTTTATCATTCTTTTCTGTTTCATGTAGTCATACTAAGGTATTTGCAATTTATTTCCAAAATAAATGATTTTCACCAGAGATGAAGCTTTAGTGCATATTGTTAGCACTAATAGAATGTAATTGTTGTTGCTCAGTCACTCAGTCATGTCCAACACTTTGGGACCCCAGGGAGTGCACCACGCCAGGCTTCCCTGTCCTTCAGTATCTCCCAGAGTTTGCCCAAACTCACGATCACTGAATCAAGGATGCCAGCCAACCATCGCATCCTCTATAACCCTCTTTTCCTCCTGCCCTCAATCTTTCTCAGCATCAGGGTCTTTCCAGTGAGTCATCTCTTTGCATCAGGTGGCCAAACTATTTGAGCTTCAGCCTCAGCATCAATCTTTCCAATGAATATTCAGGATTTATTTCCTTTAGGACTTACTGGTTTGATCTCCTTGCTGTCCAAGGGACTCTCACAAGTCTTCTCCCTCATCACAGTTTGAAGGCTGCCATTGAGAGAGTAGAGGGGGACGTTGGACTGGAAGTTTGGCGTTGGTAGACACAAACTGTTACATTTCAAATGAATATGCAATAAGGTCCTACTGCATCGCATGAGAAACTACATCTAATCTTCTGAGATAAATCATAATGGAAAAGAAAGTTTAAAAGAAAATACATATATGGCTTCCCTGGTGGCTCAGTGGTAAAGAATATGCCTGCCAATGCAGAAAATGGGGCTTGAACCCTGGGTCAGGAAGATTCCCTGGAGCAGAAAATGCCAGCCCACTATAGTATTCCTGCCTGGACAATCCCACGAGCAGAGGAATTAGGCAGTCTACAGTTCATGGGGTCAAAAAAGAGTTGGACACAACATAGCAACAAAAACAACAACGAACAATATATGTGTAAAAGTGACTCACTTGGCTCACATAAGAAATGAACACAATATTGTAAACCAACTATACTTGAATACAATAAACAAAAATTCAGAAAACAAAAGCTGATAAATTCTACAAACATCATCACAATATCCAGAAAAATAATATTAATACTTTATTGGGAAGATAAACTGATGTTGAAGAATCTGCATTGATGAAATGTCAAACTGAGAAAAGTAACAAGAGTAAGAATAGTTTGACTTTCTTGTCCTAGACACAGAATAGGATAAATATTTAAATTTTTATCATTCTTTTCTGTTTCATGTAGTCATACTAAGGTATTTGCAATTTATTTCCAAAATAAATGATTTTCACCAGAGATGAAGCTTTAGTGCATATTGTTAGCACTAATAGAATGTAATTGTTGTTGCTCAGTCACTCAGTCATGTCCAACACTTTGGGACCCCAGGGAGTGCACCACGCCAGGCTTCCCTGTCCTTCAGTATCTCCCAGAGTTTGCCCAAACTCACGATCACTGAATCAAGGATGCCAGCCAACCATCGCATCCTCTATAACCCTCTTTTCCTCCTGCCCTCAATCTTTCTCAGCATCAGGGTCTTTCCAGTGAGTCATCTCTTTGCATCAGGTGGCCAAACTATTTGAGCTTCAGCCTCAGCATCAATCTTTCCAATGAATATTCAGGATTTATTTCCTTTAGGACTTACTGGTTTGATCTCCTTGCTGTCCAAGGGACTCTCACAAGTCTTCTCCCTCATCACAGTTTGAAAGCATCAGTTCTTTGGCAGTCTTCTTTATAACCCAACTCTCACATCCCTATATGACTACTGGGAAAAGTATAGCTTTGGACCTTTGTTGGAAAAGTGATGTCTCTGCTTTGTAATATCCTTTCTATGTTTGTCACAGTTTTTCTTTCAAGGAATAAGCACCTTTCGATTTTGTGACTGAAGCCATGCACACAATGATTTTGGATACCTATAAGATCTGTCATTCCTCCCACTTTTTCCCATTCTATTTGCCACAAAGTGATAGGACCGGATGCCCTGATTTTATTTTTTGAATGTTGAGTGTTAAGCCAGCTTTTTCACTCTCTTTCACCTTCATCAAGAGGCTCTTTTGTTCCTCCTCACTTTCTAGCATTTAGAGTGGTATTATCTGCCTATCTGAGGTTGTTGATATTTCTCCCAACAATCTTGATTCCAGCCTATGAGAAGCATTTCACATTATGTACTCTTTTGAATAAGCAGGGTGACAATATACAGCCATGTCATTACTCATTTTCCCATTTTGAACCAGTTTGTTGTTCCATGCCAGTTCTAGCTGTTGCTTCTTGACTGACACAGGTTTCTCAGGAGACAGGTAAGGTTGTCTGATACTCTTATGTCTTTAAGAAGTTTCCACAGTTTGTTGTGATCCACACAGTCAAACGTTTTAGTGTAAGCAATAAAGTGGCAGTAGGTGTTTTCCTGGAACTCCCTTGATTTCTCCATTATTGTTAGCACTAATAGAATGTAATTGTTTGCTCAGTCACTCAGTCATGTCCAACACTTTGGGACCCCAGGGAGTGCACCACGCCAGGCTTCCCTGTCCTTCAGTATCTCCCAGAGTTTGCCCAAACTCACGATCACTGAATCAAGGATGCCAGCCAACCATCGCATCCTCTATAACCCTCTTTTCCTCCTGCCCTCAATCTTTCTCAGCATCAGGGTCTTTCCAGTGAGTCATCTCTTTGCATCAGGTGGCCAAACTATTTGAGCTTCAGCCTCAGCATCAATCTTTCCAATGAATATTCAGGATTTATTTCCTTTAGGACTTACTGGTTTGATCTCCTTGCTGTCCAAGGGACTCTCACAAGTCTTCTCCCTCATCACAGTTTGAAAGCATCAGTTCTTTGGCAGTCTTCTTTATAACCCAACTCTCACATCCCTATATGACTACTGGGAAAAGTATAGCTTTGGACCTTTGTTGGAAAAGTGATGTCTCTGCTTTGTAATATCCTTTCTATGTTTGTCACAGTTTTTCTTTCAAGGAATAAGCACCTTTCGATTTTGTGACTGAAGCCATGCACACAATGATTTTGGATACCTATAAGATCTGTCATTCCTCCCACTTTTTCCCATTCTATTTGCCACAAAGTGATAGGACCGGATGCCCTGATTTTATTTTTTTGAATGTTGAGTGTTAAGCCAGCTTTTTCACTCTCTTTCACCTTCATCAAGAGGCTCTTTTGTTCCTCCTCACTTTCTAGCATTTAGAGTGGTATTATCTGCCTATCTGAGGTTGTTGATATTTCTCCCAACAATCTTGATTCCAGCCTATGAGAAGCATTTCACATTATGTACTCTTTTGAATAAGCAGGGTGACAATATACAGCCATGTCATTACTCATTTTCCCATTTTGAACCAGTTTGTTGTTCCATGCCAGTTCTAGCTGTTGCTTCTTGACTGACACAGGTTTCTCAGGAGACAGGTAAGGTTGTCTGATACTCTTATGTCTTTAAGAAGTTTCCACAGTTTGTTGTGATCCACACAGTCAAACGTTTTAGTGTAAGCAATAAAGTGGCAGTAGGTGTTTTCCTGGAACTCCCTTGATTTCTCCATTATCCAACTAATGTTTGCAGTTTGATCTCTTTCTTCTGCCTCTTCAAAACCCAGCTTGTACATCTGGAAGTTCTCAGTTCACACACTGCTGAAATCTAGCTTGAAGGATTTTGAACATAACCTTGCTAGCATGTGAAGTGAGCACAGCTGTACAGTAGTTTGAACATTCATTGGCATTGGAATTCTTTAGGATTGGAATGAAAACTGACCTTTTCCACAATAGTGGTCATTGCTGAGTTTTCCAAATTTGCTGATACATTGAATGTAGCATTTTGACAGCATCATCTTTTAGGATTTTAAGGAGCTCAACTAAAATCCCATCACTTCCATTAGCTTTGTTCATAGTAAAACTTCCTAAGACCCAGTTGACTTCACACTCACTTCAGAATGCCCTGTTCTAGGTAACTGACCACACCACTGTGGTTTTCTGGGTCATTAAAACCTTTCTTGCTGGTTCTTTTGTGCATTCTTGCCACCTCTTCTTTATCTGTTATGCTTCCGTTAGGTCCTTACTCTTTCTCTCCTTTATAGTGCCCGTCTTCATATGAAATCTTCCCTTGATAGCTCCAATTTTCATGAAGAGATCTCTAGTCTTTCCTATTCTATTGTTTTTCTCTATTTATTTGCATTGTTCATGTAAGAAAACAACCTTCTTATCTCTCTGTGCTATTCTGTGGAACTCTGGATTCAACTGGGGATATTTTTCCCTTTCTACCTGGCCTTTCAATTCTCTTATTTGTTCAAATATTTATAAAGTCTTCGCAGACAACCACCTTGCCTTCTTATTTATTTTATTATTTAGTATGGTTTTGGTCACCACCTCCTGTACAATGTTACAAACCTCCATCCATAGTTCTTCAGGCACTCTGTTGGTCAGATCTAATCCGGTGAATTTGTTTTTCACCTTCACTGTACACTCATAAAGGATTTAATTTAGGTCATACCTGAATGGCCTAGAGTTTTTGCTATCTTCTTCAGTTTAAGCCTTAATTTTGCAATAAGGAGTTCATGATCTGAGTCACAGTCAGCTCCAGGACTTGTTTTTACCGACTGCATATAGCCTCTCCATCTTTGGTTGCCAAGAATAATCAATCTGATTTTAGTATTGACCATCTGGTGATATCCATGTGTAGAGTCATCTCTTGAGTTGTTGGAAAAGGGTGCTTGCTATAACCAGCATGTTCTCTTTACAAAGCTCTTTTAGCCTTTGCCTTGCCTCATTTTGTACTTCAAGGACAAATTTGTCTTTTATTTTGGGTATCTCTTAACTTCCTACATTTGTATTCCGGTCCTCAGTGAAGACAAGGACATCTTTTTCTGTGTTAGTTCTAGAAGATGTTTCTTCATAGCACCAGTCAACTTAAACTTCTTTAGCATCAGTGGTTGGGGTATAGACTTGAATTATTGTGATGCTGAATGGTTTCCCTGAGAAATGAAGTGAGATCATTTTGTTGTTTTTGAGACTGCACCCAACTACTGCATTTCAGACTCTTTTGTTGACTATGAGAGTTATCTTGTCTCTTCTAAGGAATTCTTGCCCGCATTAGTGGATTTAATTCTCCTGTTCCTGTCTAGTTTAGTTCAATGGTTCCCTACAATGTCGGTGTTCAATCTTTCCATCTCCTGCTTGACCATGTAGTTTCCCTTGACTAATGGATCTAATATTACAGGTTCTTAAGCAAGACTGTTCCTTACAGCAACAGAATTTACTTGCATCATCAGACACATCCACAACTGAGTTTCATTCCCATTTTGGCCTAGATACTTCATTCTTTTGGAAGCTGTTAGTAATTGATCTCTGCCCTTCATCAGTTGACCTGGGAGGGCACCTTCCGACCTGGGGTGCTCATCTTCCAGCATCATATCTTTCATATTTTTTTGCCTTTACATACTGTCCACAGGGTTCTCCGGGCAAAAGACTACAATGGTTTGCCGTTTCCTCTTCCAGTGGACAAGCTCTTTTCTGAACTTTTCACTCTGATAGTTTGTCTTAGGAGGCCCTGCATGGCATGGCTCATAGATTCACTGAGTCACCGAAGCCCCTTCATCACAACAAGACTGTGATCTGTGAAGGGGAAATGGTATAGTAGATGCTGGAAAAAACCTATTGCTTCAAAATTATGGACACAATATGTGATTACATTATGGGCACGACTGCCACCAGAGCCTCAGTTATTTCTGCTCTCCAAAAGCAAACAGTATTTGACCTATGGACACAGGATCCCAGAAAATACTCATGAGAACAAGGCATCCAATTTAGACCAAATGAGGTTTGGCACATTCTCACTGGATTCACTGCCTTTATCACATACCCAACTCAGAAGCTGCCAGTGTGATAGTTCAATTGAAAGGTCTTTTGAAGGTACACATGAGACAAGAGCTTGGAAATAAAATGCTGAGAAAGTGGAGTCCATCCTGAACCATTCAGAATACACCTTGTATCAACTAGCATTATAATGGTACATTTTATGTGACCATAATTGGTATTTGGGGCTTCCCTGGTAGCTAAGACAGTAAAAGATCCAACTGCAATGCAGGGGACACAGGTTCAAGCCCTGAGTCAAGAGATCCCCTAGAGAAGGGAATGGCAACCCACTCCAGTATTCTTGATGGGAGAATTCCACAGACAGAGAAGTTGATCCATGGGGTCACAAAGAGTCAGACATGACTGAGCAAATAATACTTTCACTTTTATAGTAGGTATAAAACATGAAATAGGAAACAATGGGGTGCATATAGACATTCCCCTCTTATTATAAACTCACATGACCTTCTTTGGGGAATTTTTTCTTCCTGTCCTCTCAACTTTATTCTCTGTACATGGTATGTACTATGTTTAAATGCCCCCTGTCATTTTCATTTTATGTTAATAGTATCAATAGTTGAAAGTGTTACTTGCTCAGTGATGTCTGATTCTTTGTAATCCCATGGACTGTAGCTTATCAGGCTCCTCTGTCCATGGAAATCTCCAGGTAAGAAGACAAGAGTGGATAGCCATTCCCTTCTCCAGGAGATCTTCCCTATTCAGGCATCGAACTCAGGTCTCCTGCATTCCATGCAGATTCTTTACCATCTGAGCAACCAGGAAAGCCCTGTTAGCATTAAGTTATTTAATACTGTATAAATACAATTCAAATTCAAATGAGCTGTTTCTCATCCTAGCTAAGAAAGTGCTCTTTAACAAAAGTAACATGTTGGGCTTCCCCTGGTGGTCCAGTGGGCAAGGGGCGCCGGTTCGATCCCTGGCCTGGGAAGATCCCACATGCCAGCGGAGCGGCTGGACCAATGTGTCCAATTACCGAGCCAGAGCTCTGGAGCGCATGCGCCCAGAGATGGCGCTCTGCGACGACAGACGCCACCACGACAGAAGGCCCACAGGAGCCAAAGAACAAAGACGGATGAAAATAGAGAAATGAAAAACCAATAGAAGTGGCCCACCCGCTCCCCTCCTTCCCCAACCCGACCCCTGCCCAAAATAAATAAATAAATAAATCTTAAAAAAAAAAGTAACATGTTAAAAAACCCGTAATATAACAAAGTCATAAGCACATAATAATCAAAACATAACACTACATAACCACACATGTTTAATAGTTTCTGACTAGTGCTCTCAGTTCCCCATTTCTTACTCTCTGCTTTGTTTTGACCAAATTGTGTCTGTGTCTCTCTAACTATGAATTTCCAGGCCTACTCTGTTAAAAATCACTTAAATTTTTCCAGGGAACTTGTTAAAGTTTTCTAACAATTCTGACTGACAAATTTATACACTTACTATCTTAAATCTATTTTGTTTGTGAATCATAATGTATTACGGAATTAGTGATGGCCACTTAGCAAACTTTTATATACAAATCTTCACTGGAAACTTAGGAAACAATGGGGTGCATATAGACATTCCCTCTTATTATAAACTATGACCTTTTTGGTTTCTCTCCCAACTTTATTCTCTGTACATGGTATGTTCTATGTTTAAATGCCCCCTGTCATTTTCATTTTATGTTAATAGTATCAATAGTTGAAAGTGTTACTTGCTCAGTGATGTCTGATTCTTTGTAATCCCATGGACTGTAGCTTATCAGGCTCCTCTGTCCATGGAAATCTCCAGGTAAGAAGACAAGAGTGGATAGCCATTCCCTTCTCCAGGAGATCTTCCCTATTCAGGCATCGAACTCAGGTCTCCTGCATTCCATGCAGATTCTTTACCATCTGAGCAACCAGGAAAGCCCTGTTAGCATTAAGTTATTTAATACTGTATAAATACAATTCAAATTCAAATGAGCTGTTTCTCATCCTAGCTAAGAAAGTGCTCTTTAACAAAAGTAACATGTTGGGCTTCCCCTGGTGGTCCAGTGGGCAAGGGGCGCCGGTTCGATCCCTGGCCTGGGAAGATCCCACATGCCAGCGGAGCGGCTGGACCAATGTGTCCAATTACCGAGCCAGAGCTCTGGAGCGCATGCGCCCAGAGATGGCGCTCTGCGACGACAGACGCCACCACGACAGAAGGCCCACAGGAGCCAAAGAACAAAGACGGATGAAAATAGAGAAATGAAAAACCAATAGAAGTGGCCCACCCGCTCCCCTCCTTCCCCAACCCGACCCCTGCCCAAAATAAATAAATAAATAAATCTTAAAAAAAAAAGTAACATGTTAAAAACCTGTAATATAACAAAGTCATAAGCACATAATAATCAAAACATAACACTACATAACCACACATGTTTAATAGTTTCTGACTAGTGCTCTCAGTTCCCCATTTCTTACTCTCTGCTTTGTTTTGACCAAATTGTGTCTGTGTCTCTCTAACTATGAATTTCCAGGCCTACTCTGTTAAAAATCACTTAAATTTTTTCCAGGGAACTTGTTAAAGTTTTCTAACAATTCTGACTGACAAATTTATACACTTACTATCTTAAATCTATTTTGTTTGTGAATCATAATGTATTACGGAATTAGTGATGGCCACTTAGCAAACAATTGTGGTAGTGAATATACAAATCTTGAAAGCCATAATAATATCTTTGGGAGTCAAGGACAATAGGTACACTGAAATGGTTGCAAAGTTCTAACAGTCAATCTTATTTGCCTCCACTGGGAAATCTGAGAATCCCTAAATATACTGCTTGAATGAGAAGACACATTTTAAGAACATGACATGTTAAAAAATAGAATTTTAGGAAAAACTCACCTAGGGTGGAAATGAACAACTAAATTGTCATAAGAATTATCTTCATCAGTGCTCGTTATTGCAGTGAAGACTTTGTTCAAATATAGAAGCTATGTGGGAGGTTATAAGGAAACACTTCACTAAATCTTAAGCCTGTGTAGAGTTTATGAAAATAACAGCAATTGCCTAATGCAAAGGAGGAGAAGAAGGAATAAGAGGAGTGGGGAGGAGGAGAAAGAAGAGAAGGAAGACGAAAAATAAAAAGACCAGAAGCAGCAACTTTTTCTTTCAAAAAACCACTGGCAAGTATCAATGCCATTTTAAAGACATTGTCCATCGCATATACCTGGACAAAAGCAAAATGTCAGACATAAAACAGATCCATATTTTAAATAAAAAATATATTCCCAGTTCTGGTGTGCTACTGATTGACATGAAAAGAAATTTCTGACTCTTAGGGGATAAATGAGCATTTCTAAAAATGCAATTGGTCTTCTAGTAAGCTTACTCTAGGATTGAAATCTATATCACTTCTTTAACATGTTTGGCATTAAATAAAATATATTTCCTCCCCAAAATACACAAACCCAGAATAACAATGGAAAAATAATGAGCGAACAAAAATTCTAAAAAAATACTTGGCCAGTACTCTTCAAAATTGTCAAGGTCATGAGAAACAATGAAAACAGAGGAGCTATCATAGTTTGAAAGGCAAGGTCAGGTTTAAATGCAATAAAATATCCTGGATTAGATGTTGGAAGAGAAAATGGTAATTAGTGGTAAAATCCAAATAATATCTGTCGTTTAGTTAGTTGCACTGTACTGATGTTAATTTCCCAGCTTTGATAAATGGTTATTTAACTTACAATCATTTAGGAGAAGATAGGGGAAAGGTATATAGGGACTCTTGGTACTATCCTGGCAATCTTCCTTTATATCTGAAATTATTCCAAAATAAAAGTTGCCTAATTGTATATTATACAATAACAAATTTAGTGGTTTTCTTTCTAAGCATCCTTTATCTTTCAGGAGTAGGTAATACCATGCTGAATTAATGAATAAGACATTATAAAAAAGAGACATTATATTCACTATGTTTTCATTACTAGCATTGCTATGAGAGATACAAAGATTCAGATATAAAGCACAAATAAACCTACATCACATCTGTAAGATGTCAAAGATAGACAATGCCTGTGCAGAGTTGTCCAACTTCATCTTTAATTTAAAGGAAACTAGCATTCCCATAATCATAGTATTATGGAAAAAAACACAAGTATTTCTTGAATTTGTAAATTTTGAAATTTTTCTAATAATAACTATTATCATCCTTTATTAGTCAACAATACTGACTATCTGGCATTATATTAAGCATTTTATTCACTGGTTTATTTGACAAATATTTAATGAGTTCCTACCATGTGACTGACCCTGACTTAACCCTAGGGGTCCAGCAGTAAGTAAAAAAGATAGCCTCCAGTCTGGGAATCACATTCCAGTAAAGCAGATTAGAAGTAAATATACAGCAACAAATTTATGTAAGGCAAAAGTAAGTACAGTTAGGAAAATCAAATGAAGGAGAGTGGAGTGGAGCTATTTTAGACACACCAACATTTCAGTGGAGGGAGGGGACATTTGAACAGAGATCTGAGTGAAGTGAGGTAAAAGTAGATTTTTAAGGAAAGATATACCATGTAGAAAATGAAGTTAAATATTCTTTAACATGTTTGGCATTAAATAAAATATATTTCCTCCCCAAAATACACAAACCCAGAATAACAATGGAAAAATAATGAGCGAACAAAAATTCTAAAAAAATACTTGGCCAGTACTCTTCAAAATTGTCAAGGTCATGAGAAACAATGAAAACAGAGGAGCTATCATAGTTTGAAAGGCAAGGTCAGGTTTAAATGCAATAAAATATCCTGGATTAGATGTTGGAAGAAAATGGTAATTAGTGGTAAAATCCAAATAATATCTGTCGTTTAGTTAGTTGCACTGTACTGATGTTAATTTCCCAGCTTTGATAAATGGTTATTTAACTTACAATCATTTAGGAGAAGATAGGGAAAGGTATATAGGACTCTTGGTACTATCCTGGCAATCTTCCTTTATATCTGAAATTATTCCAAAATAAAAGTTGCCTAATTGTATATTATACAATAACAAATTTAGTGGTTTTCTTTCTAAGCATCCTTTATCTTTCAGGAGTAGGTAATACCATGCTGAATTAATGAATAAGACATTATAAAAAAGAGACATTATATTCACTATGTTTTCATTACTAGCATTGCTATGAGAGATACAAAGATTCAGATATAAAGCACAAATAAACCTACATCACATCTGTAAGATGTCAAAGATAGACAATGCCTGTGCAGAGTTGTCCAACTTCATCTTTAATTTAAAGGAAACTAGCATTCCCATAATCATAGTATTATGGAAAAAAACACAAGTATTTCTTGAATTTGTAAATTTTGAAATTTTTCTAATAATAACTATTATCATCCTTTATTAGTCAACAATACTGACTATCTGGCATTATATTAAGCATTTTATTCACTGGTTTATTTGACAAATATTTAATGAGTTCCTACCATGTGACTGACCCTGACTTAACCCTAGGGGTCCAGCAGTAAGTAAAAAAGATAGCCTCCAGTCTGGGAATCACATTCCAGTAAAGCAGATTAGAAGTAAATATACAGCAACAAATTTATGTAAGGCAAAAGTAAGTACAGTTAGGAAAATCAAATGAAGGAGAGTGGAGTGGAGCTATTTTAGACACACCAACATTTCAGTGGAGGGAGGGGACATTTGAACAGAGATCTGAGTGAAGTGAGGTAAAAGTAGATTTTTAAGGAAAGATATACCATGTAGAAAAATGAAGTTAAATAAATAAATAAGAAGGAGCCTTGGAAAAATCATAAAATATGTTTATCATGATCTACCATTGGTAAACCAACAAACAGATATGTTTGGTAGCAATAGTGGTAAAGAACCCACATGCCAAAGGAGGAGACATAAGAAACACTTCCTGACCCCTGGGTCAGGAAGATGCCCTGGAGTAGGAAACAGCAACCCACTCCAGTATTCTTGCCAGGAGAATCCCATGGACAGAGGAGCCTAGCCAGTCTACAGACCATAGCGTCCTAAAAAGGCAGACATGACTGAAGTGACTTAGCACACAGCACAAACATAACAGTTACATCAGTCAGTACTAAATAAACAATTATTGAAAATTCTTGCAAGAAACTACAGGTCATAAGACTATGACTAAGGAAGAGAGGGTAGAGGGATTTCTAATCTCACATGGCCCTCTGAAATATTTAATCTTTACTCTGCACATATATTACTTTGACTAATAATCTATCTAACTCTGACTTCACTCAGTACCCCGTATTTCTTCTCCATTATAATTATATTATTAGATTCATACCTAATGGATATAGTGCTATGTTTATGTAAAATACTGAACTTTAAGAAGGGAAAATCTCTATTAACTTTGCATATATATAACACAAATGTATGTGTGTGTATGGCTGTGTGTTAGTCACTTGGTCAGATCCAACTCTCTGCGACCGCACAGTGGACTATAGCCTACCAGGCTTCTCTGTCCATGGAATCCTCCAATAAAGAATACTGAAGTGGGTTGCCATTACCTTATCTAGGGGATCTTCCTGACTCAGAGATCAAACCTGGGCCTTCTTTATTGCAGGCGGACTCTTTACCATCTGAGCCACCTCTCAAACCTACTGCCTGAGGAAGAGTTTAAGATAAGTTTCTGAACATATTGTGAACATATCAAAGTATAAATTTTCCTCCTTCTGTGTTAGTATTTCACAGATATCTCTTAAAGAGTTCTGGAGGAAAACAGTTTGTAATCACCCATGGAAAATAAGATCAGGAAATAAGATAGTAAGTTCCAAATATATTAGGCATGATAAAATTTTGATGAGTTGCACATGCATTTATGTGATGTTTTTGAAACAGTACTTTGGAGAAATTTGTCACATGCAGTCAAAATTACTGTTATCATTAACAAACACACTTGACCCTCGAACAACACAGAAGTCAGGGGCATCCACTCACGTGCAGTAGAGGAGCTGCTATAACTTTACATTCAGCCACCATATGGTAGTTCTAAACCTAGATTCAACCAGCCACAGATAACAGTACCATCATATGCATTTATTGAAAAAATCTAGATACTGACAGTTCTATGTGTCACATGAGGTTTAACAGTAGTAAAATCTTTAGAATCTGTGCTTACTGTTTTGATTCTGTGAGAAAAGCATTACTGAATATCAGTACAATATTTAGATACTGTCTCTCTTTAAAAGTAGAAACACATCTTTCTCAGATGCTCTCAGATATCAATATCAATGTACTTAAACATTTGATTTTTTTCAATAAAGGATGTGCATGATTGAGCTGAATTATTTAGGAGAAAGGGCAATTTAAACGAAATAACTTCATCAAAACAAGGATCAAAGGGTTGAAAACAGTTTTTGTTTTTTAACATTCCATTACTCTTTAAAACAGTTTTTTTTTTTATTATAATTGCTTCCTTTTTTATTTCTGGAAGCACATAACTAACCCTGAATATTATACTTCCAGATGTTCACAATCAAACTGAATGTATTTTATTTAGTCAAATTCACATTAGCTTTTGTTAATTGTTGTAAAAGTAAAACAACCAAATAGCTGAAGGAGAAATTGATAACTCACAGACTATTATCCCAGCAAACCTAGTATCTTCATTTAGTCATATCAAAAAGAAAGCTTCCTTTTAGTGAATAATAAATATACATTTTTTTAATCCTGGTATTTGCAAAAGTATAGCTGATGTAAATTAAGTAGAGTGTAGAATTTATACTACATAATACTCTTTAACAAAGTAAAATTTAAATATAAATAAATATAGCACATAATCAGTGTTGAAGCAATGTCACTTCTAGAAAATTCCCATTCAAAGTATGGTGAAATTCTGTAAAGGGTGCCCAAAATATGCCAATGTTATTTGATAAAGATACTTGTTTATTCATAAAAAATATGTTATACATGTTAACTATGTGCCAAGCACTATATAATGAACGGGTGACTCAAAGGATATGGAGCCAAGACCAGTGCTCATAATCTATAGAAGAAATAAAAAGAAAAATGTCTTTCCAGTGAAGAGATTGTCTAAAATGAGCTTTTGAAAGGTGAATGAGCAGAGAACAGCTTCTTGACCAAAGAAGTAGCAAAACAAGACTCCTGAAGCAGTACCTCAGTTATTCCAGAGATGCCATGGAAGGAAGATTTAGATGAGCTTTAGGAGAGAAGGTTGGAAATCTTGAGTAGAAAACTAATCAAGAGATTTACATGTTTTGCTAAAGAGTTTGAGCATTATCTTATATACAAAAACCAGAATTAGCAAGAATTTGTGATATTCTGGCATTTTCTAGGATCAAATAAAAACTTATCTATATAGATAAATATCACATTAAGATACTTGTTGTTCAGTCACCAAGTTGTATCCAACTCTTTGTGATCCCATGGTCTGAAGCATGCAAGGCTTTCATGTCCCTCACCATCTCCTGAAATTTACCCAAGTTCATGTCCATTGCATTGGTTACATCATCCTCTGATGCCCTCTTCTCTGTCTGCCTTCAATCTTTCCCAGCATCAGGAACCTTTTCCAATGAGTTGGCTGTTTGCATCAGTTTACCAAAATACTGGAGCTTCAGCTTCAGCATCTATTATTTCAATGAGTATTCAGGACTGATTTCCCTTAAGATTGACTGGTTTGATTTTGCTGTCCATGGGACTTTCAGAAGTCTTCTCCAGTGCCACACTTTGAAGGCATCAATTCTTTGGTGATCTGGCTTCTTTACAATCCAGCTCTCTCACAACATTACATGACCACTGGAAAGACCATAGCCTTGACCATATAGACCTTTATCAGAGAGTGATGTCTCTGCTTTTCAACACGCTGCCTAGGTTTGCCATAGCTTTCCCGCCAAGAAGCAACAAAGAGTGTTTGCTATGACCAGTGCATTCTCTTGACATAATTCAGTTAGCCTTTTCCCTGCTTCATTTTGTTCTCCAAGGTCAAACTTACCTGTTACTCCAGGTATTTTATGATTTCCTACTTTTGCATTCCAGTCCTCAATGATAAATAAAGCATCTTTTTTCAGTATTAATTCTAGGAGGTCTTCTTGGTCTTCATAGAACTGATCAACTTCAGCTTCTTCAGCATCAGTGGTAGAGGGCATAGACTTGAATTACTGTGGTGTTGAATGGTTTAGCTTGGAAATGAACCAAGTTCATTCTGTCATTTTTTTTCTTTTTTGCTTTTACAGAGTTTTGTTTTTTACAGATATGTATAATCAAAGATTATACATGTAAATTTAGATGAGCTTTAGGAGAGAAGGTTGGAAATCTTGAGTAGAAAACTAATCAAGAGATTTACATGTTTTGCTAAAGAGTTTGAGCATTATCTTATATAAAAAAACCAGAATTAGCAAGAATTTGTGATATTCTGGCATTTTCTAGGATCAAATAAAAACTTATCTATATAGATAAATATCACATTAAGATACTTGTTGTTCAGTCACCAAGTTGTATCCAACTCTTTGTGATCCCATGGTCTGAAGCATGCAAGGCTTTCATGTCCCTCACCATCTCCTGAAATTTACCCAAGTTCATGTCCATTGCATTGGTTACATCATCCTCTGATGCCCTCTTCTCTGTCTGCCTTCAATCTTTCCCAGCATCAGGAACCTTTTCCAATGAGTTGGCTGTTTGCATCAGTTTACCAAAATACTGGAGCTTCAGCTTCAGCATCTATTATTTCAATGAGTATTCAGGACTGATTTCCCTTAAGATTGACTGGTTTGATTTTGCTGTCCATGGGACTTTCAGAAGTCTTCTCCAGTGCCACACTTTGAAGGCATCAATTCTTTGGTGATCTGGCTTCTTTACAATCCAGCTCTCTCACAACATTACATGACCACTGGAAAGACCATAGCCTTGACCATATAGACCTTTATCAGAGAGTGATGTCTCTGCTTTTCAACACGCTGCCTAGGTTTGCCATAGCTTTCCCGCCAAGAAGCAACAAAGAGTGTTTGCTATGACCAGTGCATTCTCTTGACATAATTCAGTTAGCCTTTTCCCTGCTTCATTTTGTTCTCCAAGGTCAAACTTACCTGTTACTCCAGGTATTTTATGATTTCCTACTTTTGCATTCCAGTCCTCAATGATAAATAAAGCATCTTTTTTCAGTATTAATTCTAGGAGGTCTTCTTGGTCTTCATAGAACTGATCAACTTCAGCTTCTTCAGCATCAGTGGTAGAGGGCATAGACTTGAATTACTGTGGTGTTGAATGGTTTAGCTTGGAAATGAACCAAGTTCATTCTGTCATTTTTTTTCTTTTTTGCTTTTACAGAGTTTTGTTTTTTACAGATATGTATAATCCCAGATGAGTCATATGTATATCCCATTCCCCACATCCTACCCCTCCATGCCATCACATAGCCCCCGTGTAAGTTCCCTTAACCCACAGCGTATTGACAATAGTTATCTCTTTTACATATGCTAGTACAGGGTTCCATGTTACTCTTTCCATATCTCTCACCCACTCTTCCTTCTCCTCAACATTCAGTCATTTTTAAGGTTTTACCCAAGCACTGCATTTCAGACTCTTTTGTTGATTATGGCTACTCCATTTCTTCTATGGGATTCTTGCCCACAGTAGTATATTAAGTAGTAGTATTAAGATAAGTAAACCAACAGTTTGTCTTATAAAAAGAAATTGACAGTTTTAATTCCTCCTGTATTTATTAATTATCATTTCTCTAAAATAAACTGACATGTAAAGGCAATTCTCTTTAAAATTATGGTAAGTAGCACTTTGAAGCCATTCCCACTTCAACTGCCCTTTTTATGAACATCATTATCAGTAATTCAAATTGTACCAAAAGAAAATGCAGATCTTTTTTATTTTGTAGTCTCCTTTGGCTTTAAAGATTTAGAAACTGAGACCAAAAGGGGAGATAGGGAGGGGATTCAAGATGGTGAAGTAAAGGATGTGAAGCTCACCACTCCCTACAAATACCAAAAATACCTGGATAATTACTAGAGAAACGCAAGTCAAAATCACAATGTGACATCACCTCGCACCTGTCAAATGACACCAGAAAGTCTACAAATAACAAGGCAGAGAAGAGGCAGAAGATGTGGAGAATATGGAACCCTCACACACTGTGGGAGTGTAAGGTTGCCATCACCATGGAAAACAGTACAGAGGTTCCTCAACAAGTTAAAACTAGAACTACCATATTACCAGCAATTCTACTCTTGGGCATATATCCTGAAATAACAACACTAAGGTATCACAAACACTAACGTGGGCTTCCCTGGTGGTCCAGTGGGTAAAGACACCGCCTTGAAGTGCAAGGGCCGCTGGTTTGATCCCTGGCCTGGGAAGATCCCATGTGCCATGGAGCGGCTGGACTCCTGTGTCCAATTATGGAGCTGGAGCTCTAGAGCGCATGCAGCCAGAGCCAGTGCTTTGCAGCGAAAAGAGGCCGCCAAGATGGGAGGCCCACACAGGCCAAAGAACAAAAAGATGGATGATGAAGGAAGTGGCCAAAAAACAAAAACAAAAACCATAACGTTCCCTCAAGTTCACAGCTGTATTATTCAATAGTCAAGTTATGGAAGCAACTCTAGCGCCCATCAACAGATGACTAAATTAATAACAGTGTGTGTGTGTTGGTATGTATATATATATATGTGTGTGTACATATATATGTATGTATGTGTGTATATATATATACATATACATATATAGAGAATGGAACATTACTCAACTTTAAAAAAGAATAAAATATTGACATTTGCAACAATGTGTATGGACCTAGAGAACACAAAGACTAATACTTCTTGATATTGTTTATATATGCAATCTAAAATCTAATACAAATAAATGTATATGAAAAATATAATAAATACAGGAAACAAACTTGTGGTTACCAAAGGGGAGCAGTAAGATGTTGGGGACTAATTAAGAATGAGAGATTAACATATATAAACTTGTGCATATGTTTGTGTGTGTGTGTGTGTGTATGTATAAATAAAACAGAATATATTGTATACCACAGACAATTATACCCATTACCTATTACCACCTATAATGGAATATAACCAGCAAGAAATACTAATTCACTATATTGTACATCTAAAACAAACACAATATTTTAATCACTGTATCTTCAAAATATTAGATATACATATAACCACTTTGGGAAAGTTTCTTACTAGTGTCTACTAAATCTGAGCATACACCTGCCATAAAGCCTAGCAGTTCTGTTCCTCAGTATATGCCTAGCGGAAATGTGCACCAAAAAGCATGCAGCCATGTGTGTACAGCAATATTCTTCGCTACATCACCCAAACTGAAACCACTCAAAATGCCCACAAAAGGAGAACTGATAAATTATGGGTTTTCACAAGGAATACACAGAAATGAGAATCTGTGGTTTAAAATGTTACGTAGCCCAGGGATGAGCTTTACAAACCTAACATTAAATTGTCATTTAAATGTCCACAGAGTGTGACTTATATAAATATAAAAAACAAGAACTAACCTAAACCAGTAAAATTCAGGATAAGGTTACTGATGGTGAGGGGAAGTCATCTGAAGAGGACACAACAGTTCTGCTGAGTGTTGATAACATTCCATTTCTTGATCTGCTGCTAGTGACATGGGTTGTTCAATCTGGGGAAATGACTTGTGATGCACTTACAGCAAGTGCACCTTTCCATATGTATATTAGAGCTTAAAGGTTTTTTTAAATTACAGGGAAATACAAGGGATCTATAATACAGTTTCATACATTATTTTCCCATTATATTTAGAGATTTTCACTGATGATACTCCTTGCTTTTTTATGGAGCTAGCTAAGCAATCTTATACTGGACACTTTCAATTCTAAAAATAGAGATTTTTATTCCCCATCAATTCTAAATTTTGACACTAAAAGTATAACTGTATTTTTTTTAATTTGGCCTCTTTTATTGTTTTTTTATAATTTATTTATTTCCATCTATCTTTATTCGTTGGCATGTGTGGGCCTCCCATTGCAGTGGCCTCTCTCACTGTAAGTGCACCTGCTCTAGGGGCATGCAATCCAGAATGCTGGCTGGTAATTGGACACAGCAGTTCAGCCACTCTGCAGCATGTGGGATCTTCCTGGGGCAGGGATTGAACCAGTGCCCCTTGCACTGCAAGGTGGACTCTTTACCTACTGAACCACCACGGAAGCCCTATAACTGAAATGATTTTGAATATCTATAGACACTCTAAAACTTTATATGCTACTTTAATAGTAGTTTCGGTGTTTATTTTTAAAAAGGAACCATATTGCATGCTTGTTAGTGTTGGCTGCTCAACTGTGCCTAACTCTTTATGAACTCATGGACCGTAGGCTCCACCAGGCTCCTCTGTCCATGGGATTCTCCAGGCAGGAATACTGGAGTGGGTTCCCATTTCCTTCTCCAGAGAAGCTTCCCAAACTCAGCAAAATTTTCCCATCACCCAAACTGAAACCACTCAAAATGCCCACAAAGGAGAACTGATAAATTATGGGTTTTCACAAGGAATACACAGAAATGAGAATCTGTGGTTTAAAATGTTACGTAGCCCAGGGATGAGCTTTACAAACCTAACATTAAATTGTCATTTAAATGTCCACAGAGTGTGACTTATATAAATATAAAAAACAAGAACTAACCTAAACCAGTAAAATTCAGGATAAGGTTACTGATGGTGAGGGGAAGTCATCTGAAGAGGACACAACAGTTCTGCTGAGTGTTGATAACATTCCATTTCTTGATCTGCTGCTAGTGACATGGGTTGTTCAATCTGGGGAAATGACTTGTGATGCACTTACAGCAAGTGCACCTTTCCATATGTATATTAGAGCTTAAAGGTTTTTTTAAATTACAGGGAAATACAAGGGATCTATAATACAGTTTCATACATTATTTTCCCATTATATTTAGAGATTTTCACTGATGATACTCCTTGCTTTTTTATGGAGCTAGCTAAGCAATCTTATACTGGACACTTTCAATTCTAAAAATAGAGATTTTTATTCCCCATCAATTCTAAATTTTGACACTAAAAGTATAACTGTATTTTTTTTAATTTGGCCTCTTTTATTGTTTTTTTATAATTTATTTATTTCCATCTATCTTTATTCGTTGGCATGTGTGGGCCTCCCATTGCAGTGGCCTCTCTCACTGTAAGTGCACCTGCTCTAGGGGCATGCAATCCAGAATGCTGGCTGGTAATTGGACACAGCAGTTCAGCCACTCTGCAGCATGTGGGATCTTCCTGGGGCAGGGATTGAACCAGTGCCCCTTGCACTGCAAGGTGGACTCTTTACCTACTGAACCACCACGGAAGCCCTATAACTGAAATGATTTTGAATATCTATAGACACTCTAAAACTTTATATGCTACTTTAATAGTAGTTTCGGTGTTTATTTTTAAAAAGGAACCATATTGCATGCTTGTTAGTGTTGGCTGCTCAACTGTGCCTAACTCTTTATGAACTCATGGACCGTAGGCTCCACCAGGCTCCTCTGTCCATGGGATTCTCCAGGCAGGAATACTGGAGTGGGTTCCCATTTCCTTCTCCAGAGAAGCTTCCCAACCTAGGGATTAAACCCAGGTCTTCCACATTGTGGGTAGATTTTTTATCATCAGAGCCAGCTTACCTCAATGATAAATAATTTTACAAAAATATATTTAATAAATTGAAGCAGTGTATTTTAAGAACTCTGTTTTATTCCTATTTGTTTATATGCCATCCTTTCCTACACACTAGAAATTACTTAAAGGTAGGAGCTGTGTCTCATTGCTTTTGCTATTTCCACCCTCTAGCATAGTTTGTAGTGTACAGTGGGTTCCTGATGTATGTTTCTAAATCAGAGAATAACATGGAAATACATTAGTGAAGATCCAGGGAAGGTAATATTTTGTCCACTTTCCTTTCTTAAAAAATCATATTCTGGTTTGTTTTTCCCTATTGATGTGCCCTGAAGATATCTAAGCACACCTACAGCTGTTGGTATAAGGAGCTGAGGCCTTTAGCCCACATCCATCCCCAGTTCAGCTGCTGCCTGAGGGAGCCATGATGGAGGTGCATCCCCAATGGCAGGTCAGCACACCCTGGCCACTGTTCAGACTGAAACATGACAGAGCCAAGCTAGATCCAGCTGGGTAAGCCACTCTGAACTCCCAACCTACAAAAAAATGAGATAGTAACTATTTTTGTCTAAACACTATTTAAGGTGATTTGTTACATATCAATAGATAATAACCAAATTTTGTTGATTATGAGTAATGCTGCTATAAAAATTAGTCTTGTGCGAACTATGTTTTAATTTCTCTCAGGTAAATATCTAGGAGTGAAATCTCTGGGTTGCATGGGTTATGTACATGGGTATACAATATTGCATTTTCACTTCCACCAGAAACATAAAAGATTCTAATGAGCTCACACTTCAGCTCCTGATATTCTCAGTTGTTTTTTGGGTTTTTTTGTCTGTTTATTTGTTTGAACTATTCTAATGGGTGTTTAATGGTATGTCACTGTAGTTGAATGTGTACTACATTCCATAATGATTAATAATGGTGAGCATCTTTTTAATGTGTTTATTTGCTATTTTTTATTTGCTTCAGTGTATGTACAAGTCTTTTGGTGATTTTTTAATGGATTAATTGCTTTCTAATTATTGAGCTTTGACAGTTATTGTTCTATGTTAAATATAAGGCTTATTGGAAACACTGATGAATGTTCTCTCCTAGCCTTCAGGTGATCTTATTTTGTTAAACGTTTTTGAAAATAAGTTTTTAATTTTGATGCAGAGAACATATCATATTTTCTTGTATGATTAAGTTTTTTGTATTCTAGGAAAACTTTATCTAAGCCAAAGAATTTCTTCTGTTTTCTTCTAGAAATTTTAGAAGTAATGGGCTTTACTTTTAGGAAAATGATCATTTTCATATAAATTCTAAGGTCAGATTGATAATGACAACAAAACTAAGACTGTATTTTTGGGGGGTGAGGGCACTTCTATTTGTCTTTATCTATTTTCATCCATCTTTGTTCTTTGGCCTGTATGGGCCTCCCATCGCAGTGGCCTCTAGTGGCCTCTCTTGCTGCAAAGCACTGGCTCTGGGTGCATGCGCTCCCAGAGCTCCAGTTCGATAGTTGGACACATCAGTCCAGCCGCTCCACGCCACGTGGAATCTTCCCAGGCCAGGGATCAAACCGGCACCCCCTTGCACTGCAAGGTGGTGTCCTTACCCACTGGACCACGAGGGAAGCCCTATGATTGTATTTGAATTGAAACTGCTGTAACTCAACAGATAAATTTGCAACAATAATCTGAATAATATTGTTTCTTCTAATCTATATGGCATATCTATTGCATATAGTTTCCTTTATTTAGTTTTTCTTTAGCTTATCTTAGAAATGTTTTATAGTATTGAGTATACAAATCTGGTATATCTACTGTTAAAGTATTTCATGTTTTTCATGTGATAATTTTTCATTCAATTTCCATTTATTTTAGTACTTAAAAGTATATTGTTTTGTATATTAATGTTATACCCTGAAGATGTGTTAAAATCCCGTATCATTTCAAGTAGATTTTTTCATGCCTTACTACCATACCTAGACTCATTAGCACAACTGTAGTTGAATGTGTACTACATTCCATAATGATTAATAATGGTGAGCATCTTTTTAATGTGTTTATTTGCTATTTTTTATTTGCTTCAGTGTATGTACAAGTCTTTTGGTGATTTTTTAATGGATTAATTGCTTTCTAATTATTGAGCTTTGACAGTTATTGTTCTATGTTAAATATAAGGCTTATTGGAAACACTGATGAATGTTCTCTCCTAGCCTTCAGGTGATCTTATTTTGTTAAACGTTTTTGAAAATAAGTTTTTAATTTTGATGCAGAGAACATATCATATTTTCTTGTATGATTAAGTTTTTTGTATTCTAGGAAAACTTTATCTAAGCCAAAGAATTTCTTCTGTTTTCTTCTAGAAATTTTAGAAGTAATGGGCTTTACTTTTAGGAAAATGATCATTTTCATATAAATTCTAAGGTCAGATTGATAATGACAACAAAACTAAGACTGTATTTTTGGGGGGTGAGGGCACTTCTATTTGTCTTTATCTATTTTCATCCATCTTTGTTCTTTGGCCTGTATGGGCCTCCCATCGCAGTGGCCTCTAGTGGCCTCTCTTGCTGCAAAGCACTGGCTCTGGGTGCATGCGCTCCCAGAGCTCCAGTTCGATAGTTGGACACATCAGTCCAGCCGCTCCACGCCACGTGGAATCTTCCCAGGCCAGGGATCAAACCGGCACCCCCTTGCACTGCAAGGTGGTGTCCTTACCCACTGGACCACGAGGGAAGCCCTATGATTGTATTTGAATTGAAACTGCTGTAACTCAACAGATAAATTTGCAACAATAATCTGAATAATATTGTTTCTTCTAATCTATATGGCATATCTATTGCATATAGTTTCCTTTATTTAGTTTTTCTTTAGCTTATCTTAGAAATGTTTTATAGTATTGAGTATACAAATCTGGTATATCTACTGTTAAAGTATTTCATGTTTTTCATGTGATAATTTTTTCATTCAATTTCCATTTATTTTAGTACTTAAAAGTATATTGTTTTGTATATTAATGTTATACCCTGAAGATGTGTTAAAATCCCGTATCATTTCAAGTAGATTTTTTCATGCCTTACTACCATACCTAGACTCATTAGCACAACTGAAGTTGTAAGGGTAATTATCACTGACTAGCTTAAAAAGTTAGGAAACTGTTGAATATAATGTTACCTGTTTGTTTGGTTTTTTTTTTTTTTTCCAATGCTCATTATCTGGTTGAAGAATTCCACAACATAGATTTGACAACTTAAATGTTTTGGACAAATTCCTTGAAAGTCATAAAGTGCTAAATCTCACCAGGATGAAATACATAACCTGAACAGAACTGTAACTGTTAAGGATATTAAAGTCATAATTAAAAACCTTCCAAAATAATACATTTCTGGACTATGAGAGCTTCAATGGAGAATTTCATCAAACAATAAAGAGCACCTCTAACCAATTCCAAACCATCTCTTCCTAAAATTAAAAGACAAAGGGAACAACTTTCAACTCATTTTATGAGATGAGGATTTCCTTGGTACCAAAAAAAAAAAAGACAAAATATAGTACAAAAAAATGGATAAAATAAAACTAGAGAATAGACAAAAAACATAGACACAAAATCCCTCAAAAACATTGTCAAATCAAATAAATTTTAGCAATAAAATGTTAGTTCTCTTGGGAATACAAGGCTAGTGATATATCCCAAAATTAAGTTATATAGTCCATTATGTTAACAACATATAAAGATAAACTCATGATCATATCAAACACTGCAGAAAAAGTAGTTTATAAAAATCCACGTCCATTCATGATAACTCTTAGTGATCTATAAATACAATGGAAACTTCTAAACCTGATACAAGGTGTCTTCAAGAAACTACATGTAACATTTGCCAAAAAATGGATTAATAACTCATATCATAACCAAAATAAATTCAAAATGAATAAAAGATTAAATGAAAAAGAAATGTATATACATATGAGTATTAGAACAGATAAATACATTATTATGTCAAATCCAGAAATGAGACTAACAAATATTATGACTTTTTAAGTCATTGCAATAAAAGTATAAGTAATTTAAAATACAAATGAAAATCTAGGGGACAATCTCTCCTTAAACATATGAAATAGCCAATGCTGTATTCATAAAAGAAATGTAAATGATTATGATGATACTGTGACGTCATTCCTTGCCTGAGAGTGCAGGAGACACGGGTTCATACCTACCACACCACACATCACCCTGAGACTGCCCTTCCACCCCATCCCACGCCCATCCTGCCTTCTCATGGTCTCACTATGTGCTCTCATCACACCCTGGACTTCTATTTATTGGCTGTTGATAGCATCTGATTGGGAACCTCTTAAGGCTGGTGAGTATGTGGTGTGTATGTGTCTGTGCATGTCTGTGTGTATTAGCCACTCAGTCATGTCCAACTCTTCACAATCCCATGGACTGTAGCCCTTGAGGCTCCTCTGTCAATGGGATTTCTCAGGCAAGAATACTGGAGTGGGGTGCCATTTCCTTCTCCAAATGATCTTCCTGCCCCAGGGGTTGAATCCAGGTAACCAGCATTGCAGGAGGATTCTTTATTGTCTGAGCCACCAGGCAAAATTAAGGATGGCAATGTCTTATTTTTTCATGATCTATACCATCTGCAAAATAACAAATATTGTAAATATATAAATGAATGAATGTTGTTGCTTAGTTGTGTGTCTGACTCTTTTGCAAGCCCACGGACTATAGCGCACCAGACTCCCCTGGATTTCCCAGGCAAGAATACTGGAATAGGCTGTCATTCCTTTCTCCAAGAAATCTTCCTGACCAAGGGACTGAGCCCAGGTCTCCTGCATTGCAGGCAAATTCTTTACCGACTTAACTACCAGACTGGAAGCTTCCTCCTACATCTACAGGGCTTGGTGAATCTTTTTGTAATTGCCCCTGCCCTCAGATAGCTGCAGAGCACACCACATCTGGGAGCCATCCCTGACTCCTGCTCTTCTTCCTTTTGCCATCAGGGTGGCCTGGGTGAGAAGGACTCATGGAAAAAGGTAGAAACAAAAGAGGGACACAACTGTCTTAAAACCTCCTCTTTAGCTCAGCTCCCCATGCAGCCAGTGGTTATATCATTGGCAGTTCCCTTTTGCTTTATTTTTAATCTCCTGTTCTTTTCCACTTAACTCCAAATTTTAAGTTTGGGCAATCTCTCCTTAAACATATGAAATAGCCAATGCTGTATTCATAAAAGAAATGTAAATGATTATGATGATACTGTGACGTCATTCCTTGCCTGAGAGTGCAGGAGACACGGGTTCATACCTACCACACCACACATCACCCTGAGACTGCCCTTCCACCCCATCCCACGCCCATCCTGCCTTCTCATGGTCTCACTATGTGCTCTCATCACACCCTGGACTTCTATTTATTGGCTGTTGATAGCATCTGATTGGGAACCTCTTAAGGCTGGTGAGTATGTGGTGTGTATGTGTCTGTGCATGTCTGTGTGTATTAGCCACTCAGTCATGTCCAACTCTTCACAATCCCATGGACTGTAGCCCTTGAGGCTCCTCTGTCAATGGGATTTCTCAGGCAAGAATACTGGAGTGGGGTGCCATTTCCTTCTCCAAATGATCTTCCTGCCCCAGGGGTTGAATCCAGGTAACCAGCATTGCAGGAGGATTCTTTATTGTCTGAGCCACCAGGCAAAATTAAGGATGGCAATGTCTTATTTTTTCATGATCTATACCATCTGCAAAATAACAAATATTGTAAATATATAAATGAATGAATGTTGTTGCTTAGTTGTGTGTCTGACTCTTTTGCAAGCCCACGGACTATAGCGCACCAGACTCCCCTGGATTTCCCAGGCAAGAATACTGGAATAGGCTGTCATTCCTTTCTCCAAGAAATCTTCCTGACCAAGGGACTGAGCCCAGGTCTCCTGCATTGCAGGCAAATTCTTTACCGACTTAACTACCAGACTGGAAGCTTCCTCCTACATCTACAGGGCTTGGTGAATCTTTTTGTAATTGCCCCTGCCCTCAGATAGCTGCAGAGCACACCACATCTGGGAGCCATCCCTGACTCCTGCTCTTCTTCCTTTTGCCATCAGGGTGGCCTGGGTGAGAAGGACTCATGGAAAAAGGTAGAAACAAAAGAGGGACACAACTGTCTTAAAACCTCCTCTTTAGCTCAGCTCCCCATGCAGCCAGTGGTTATATCATTGGCAGTTCCCTTTTGCTTTATTTTTAATCTCCTGTTCTTTTCCACTTAACTCCATAAGGATTTTTTTTAACTGTGAAATGGAGTTGAATATTAATGCCTGTCAGTAAAACTGTGAAGCAAACAAAATTTGAGACAGCATTCACACAGTAATAAGCAGCACAAACTCCATTAAACTCCATTAAAAAGGCAATTCAGAAGCTAACTATAAGAGTAATAATTAACATTTATTGAGTACTTAATATGTGCCAGATATTTTTCTAGGAAGTTTACACTTACGCCTCTAAGAAATTTTTTAGGATAAGTATTATTACCTTTTACCAGATGAGGAAGTAAACACATAGCTAGCATTCAAATTAGGTTTATCTGACATCAAAATACACTCACTTACACTTAGGCAGCTGGAAGTCTAAAAAGCAATCATGGAAAAGAGGCACTGGTTTGCCTAAATACTGTACAGCTGAGGCATCATTTTGATCCTAAGATACCCCATGGGAAGAGAGAGTGAGAGAGAGTGAAGGACATGGATTTGGGGTTAAATATTTCTACACCACTGGAGTCATGTGTAAGGAGTGTGGGGTCTAAGCTATGGGCCTTAGAATCCAATATAGAACCTAAAACAACTAGAGAAAAAGTAGCATACCCATAATTAGTGGAAGAAAATAAATCTTAAACATCACGTCCCTTAACATGGCCCATGCAAGCAGTTGAAAGAAGCCCATTTTTGTTCTTTGTGGTGCACAGTTATTCCTTACATTCATTATAATTTAAGCCATTTATTTCTATAGAATAATACTGTTTGTTATCAGCCATAATTATTTTATTGATTATTAAAGCTAACATTAAATCCAAAACCACTTTCACTTCTTTAATTTTATATACTTGAACACCTAAGGTACTTATCTAGAAATGTTTCAATATCTTACAGTAATTTGATTTATTACAGTCAGTGCCATAATATTATAACTTTAACATATAATGGTCCAGTCATTAAAGCAGGTCTTAAGTCCTAAGAAGAGAAAACAACAACAAAAGCTGAAAGAACTATGTCACCTGTCTTTATATTTTCAACTGGTTTAGATTAATATGAATATCAGACTTACTAGTGTCTGTCCTTTCTTTTCTTAACTCCTGTTTTTCCACTTAACTCAAAGGATTTTTTAACTTTTGGGGAAATATTAATGCCTGTCAGTAAAACTGTGAAGCAAACAAAATTTGAGACAGCATTCACACAGTAATAAGCAGCACAAACTCCATTAAACTCCATTAAAAAGGCAATTCAGAAGCTAACTATAAGAGTAATAATTAACATTTATTGAGTACTTAATATGTGCCAGATATTTTTCTAGGAAGTTTACACTTACGCCTCTAAGAAATTTTTTAGGATAAGTATTATTACCTTTTACCAGATGAGGAAGTAAACACATAGCTAGCATTCAAATTAGGTTTATCTGACATCAAAATACACTCACTTACACTTAGGCAGCTGGAAGTCTAAAAAGCAATCATGGAAAAGAGGCACTGGTTTGCCTAAATACTGTACAGCTGAGGCATCATTTTGATCCTAAGATACCCCATGGGAAGAGAGAGTGAGAGAGAGTGAAGGACATGGATTTGGGGTTAAATATTTCTACACCACTGGAGTCATGTGTAAGGAGTGTGGGGTCTAAGCTATGGGCCTTAGAATCCAATATAGAACCTAAAACAACTAGAGAAAAAGTAGCATACCCATAATTAGTGGAAGAAAATAAATCTTAAACATCACGTCCCTTAACATGGCCCATGCAAGCAGTTGAAAGAAGCCCATTTTTGTTCTTTGTGGTGCACAGTTATTCCTTACATTCATTATAATTTAAGCCATTTATTTCTATAGAATAATACTGTTTGTTATCAGCCATAATTATTTTATTGATTATTAAAGCTAACATTAAATCCAAAACCACTTTCACTTCTTTAATTTTATATACTTGAACACCTAAGGTACTTATCTAGAAATGTTTCAATATCTTACAGTAATTTGATTTATTACAGTCAGTGCCATAATATTATAACTTTAACATATAATGGTCCAGTCATTAAAGCAGGTCTTAAGTCCTAAGAAGAGAAAACAACAACAAAAGCTGAAAGAACTATGTCACCTGTCTTTATATTTTCAACTGGTTTAGATTAATATGAATATCAGACTTACTAGTGTCTGTCATGCTTTTTCTGCTATGATTCTCTAAAATGTTCTAGATTAATTTTAAGAAAGCTAAGCCTTTTATCCTCCTCCTAAGCTATTCACTGGTAGGCTACAGTCCATGGGGTCCCAAAGAGTTGGACACAACTGAGCAACTAAGCACAGCACAGTACAAGTTATTCATCAATTTGTCAGTCAATATCTTTTCTTTAAATTTATCTTCCCCCTCCTCTCCTTTGTCCTCTTTCCTGATAAGCCTTTGAGTTCTTTTAAAACCTCCTTTAAAACAGCATAGAAACTCACATTTCTCTTCTTGTATCTTCCGATATGTTGTCCTAAGTGTGAAATAAAAACAAATCCTTTTTTAATATCATGATTTACATTTCTTAATTAAGTGATATATCCCAGTGGCAGGGGGAATGCACCATTGGGATGGGCAGAAGGAAACATTTTGAAAGTACCAAGTGAAAATAAACAATGATGGCAGTAAAACTACATTGCTGATTTGGGAGGGATTAGAAGGGCCATAAAGTTCATGAACAGTATCTGACACATAATGTCACCAATGAATATTTCACATTCATCATGCACATAGCTATGACAAAAGCTTCTGAGGGGTTATTAAAGTACAAATATTCAACAAGAGATATTTTTCATTCTAGCAGTTATCAGAATACTTCTCTATAGGTCCCAAATTGATCCATGAGAAATATAAATAAGTATTCATTAATTTATTTTGTAATCAGAAAAGAGAATCAAAGAACATCAGATTGAAATGAGCATGCAAAATACCCACATACATTCTAATTATGGATGTAGGAATTAATTACTATTGACCACTAAGTTTATCTGAGTATACAACATTAGAGTAAAATAAAAGAGAGTTGAGTAAATTATAAATAATGACCATATACAGAAGCATTAATTTATAATTTTATTCATATAAGAAGCTGATTGATAAGATTAGCACATTTTCAGAGTTTATATTAGTTTCACTTACTGCCAGGTAAAGAGAACTTTCATGTACATTAAAGTTAAATTTCTTTAGCTATAGAAACCATAAAATGCCTTTAAATGTATTAACTCCTTTAAAATAAAGAGCTCTCATAACATGCTAATGACAAAAATGTGGTTTGTAAACATGTCAGAAAACATGTTTTTCTGTGAGACTCATAATCTTCAGAAGAATTTAAAATAATTCCAAAGTTTTTAATTTTGCCCATTACTTCATAAAAATTAAAATTTCAATTTCATAATATACAAAGGAATATTGCATTTAAATAATGCAATAAAAAGGACTTTTTGTGTGCACCAATCTCAATAATATAATAAATTCTTCTCATTAAGATGTTACTTAAACTTTCTTTCTGAAATTTACAAATGTAGATATTTTCATTTTTTTAATGATAACCCTTCATTGGCCTTCTAGACACTGGCCTTATCTCTGCATTTTGGTATATTGTATAAGAACATCTTGATGAATGTTTTGTTTTAACTAGGTATTGTTAAAGGTGACCTTTTAGTTTGATTTTTTAGCTGACTTTGGTGCTAATAAGATAAAGAATGAGGTGTCTAATGAACCTTGTGTATGGAAATAATGACAGATGACTTATTTGGAATTCTACAGACGTGGCACTGCCAAGACTGCTGAGGAGTCTTTGGAACCAAACTAATTTTAGAGAGAGGTTTTATCGATTACACGGAGACAGGGCACATTTTAATCATTTTTTACAGCACTGCATGGCCTGGGGTACCAAAATCCATTAAACAAGGATTATAAACTTTGTTTTAAACTAGATCCTAAATTGTTTCTTGATGTATAGTCAACAACAGAGCTGTAAGATCAATCACAGTTACTAAGGAATATTAAAATCAACTTGTTTAATTTTAATTGCTCATACACCTGATCCTCTGAGGTACAACTGTTCATGAACCTAAATTAATTTTCTCCCAGATAGGAGTTCCATTTTTGTTTACAATGGCAATCACTTCTTTCCTACAGTCACCAACATACTCTACTTTTTTACACTTGATCTCTTACTTCGACATTAATTTATAATTTTATTCATATAAGAAGCTGATTGATAAGATTAGCACATTTTCAGAGTTTATATTAGTTTCACTTACTGCCAGGTAAAGAGAACTTTCATGTACATTAAAGTTAAATTTCTTTAGCTATAGAAACCATAAAATGCCTTTAAATGTATTAACTCCTTTAAAATAAAGAGCTCTCATAACATGCTAATGACAAAAATGTGGTTTGTAAACATGTCAGAAAACATGTTTTTCTGTGAGACTCATAATCTTCAGAAGAATTTAAAATAATTCCAAAGTTTTTAATTTTGCCCATTACTTCATAAAAATTAAAATTTCAATTTCATAATATACAAAGGAATATTGCATTTAAATAATGCAATAAAAAGGACTTTTTGTGTGCACCAATCTCAATAATATAATAAATTCTTCTCATTAAGATGTTACTTAAACTTTCTTTCTGAAATTTACAAATGTAGATATTTTCATTTTTTTAATGATAACCCTTCATTGGCCTTCTAGACACTGGCCTTATCTCTGCATTTTGGTATATTGTATAAGAACATCTTGATGAATGTTTTGTTTTAACTAGGTATTGTTAAAGGTGACCTTTTAGTTTGATTTTTTAGCTGACTTTGGTGCTAATAAGATAAAGAATGAGGTGTCTAATGAACCTTGTGTATGGAAATAATGACAGATGACTTATTTGGAATTCTACAGACGTGGCACTGCCAAGACTGCTGAGGAGTCTTTGGAACCAAACTAATTTTAGAGAGAGGTTTTATCGATTACACGGAGACAGGGCACATTTTAATCATTTTTTACAGCACTGCATGGCCTGGGGTACCAAAATCCATTAAACAAGGATTATAAACTTTGTTTTAAACTAGATCCTAAATTGTTTCTTGATGTATAGTCAACAACAGAGCTGTAAGATCAATCACAGTTACTAAGGAATATTAAAATCAACTTGTTTAATTTTAATTGCTCATACACCTGATCCTCTGAGGTACAACTGTTCATGAACCTAAATTAATTTTCTCCCAGATAGGAGTTCCATTTTTGTTTACAATGGCAATCACTTCTTTCCTACAGTCACCAACATACTCTACTTTTTTACACTTGATCTTTTACTTTATTCTTCCTATCCTTAAAAGGGGACTTACTCTGGGGCTATTCCACAACTCAGAGGGGTGGGAGGGGAGGGAGGTGCAGGGAGGTTCAGGTGGGTGGAGTCAAGGGGATACCTATGACTGAATTGGGTTTCTATGTAACAGTAAACAACAAAACACTGTAAAAGTAAAACAAAAATAAATTACTAATAAAAAATAAAAATAAAAAGGATATCGAAATAAAAAAGTGTACTGAAAGATATTCCTAGATGTGACATTTTTTTGTCATTCTCTACACCTTACAATCTTTCTAGGGAAGAGAAATTCCTTAGAAAGAAATCTAGATTGAGTGTTAAAATATATTGTGTTACTACACACAGGGAGATGTGTGAATATTTCACACGGGTGTATTTTTACCAAATCTTCTTAACATTTTAGCTCAAGTAACTTACACCTGGAAACAAAAATATTTTGTTTTCTTTTTATGGACATGTAAACTGTCTACTTTTAAATGGATACTCTATGTGTTTTATGCATCCCATAGATAATAGATGTACATCTTAATATTTGTAAAAATTTAAAAGATTATAAATCAATACCCATATTCTATGATATATGGAAGAAAGCAAGTGAGAAAGTAAAGATGGGAACATAACTAGAAACAGAATGGCTTTAAAAGTCAGAAGATCTGCACTCAGGATCTGGGTTCCACTAAATAATTATGTGACCAGCAAGGCCTCCATGTCTACATCTGTGAAATTAAAATAAAATAGAAATAAAATACAAAGGAATTTGAATCTTCTTATGGCAATACATACATCTAACAATGGTTTGGAAGATTAAACGTCCATTATTACTGTACATGATAAACACACACATATGCAGACTCACATGTATGATCTACTCAATCCATCAAAGATTTTATAAATATACAAATAACCATAATGAGAAAAGAGGTGTGAGCAAAGAATGCATTCTGGGTGGCATTCATCTAATTTTTAAATTATCCATTGTATGTTAAAATGAGCTTCATGTGTTTTCAAAGGTGTAGGTTCAAAATAACTAAACCAACACTTAAAATTTCAGTCCTTCTAGGTTAATAGTGAGCTAAACACTAAAGCTGCATTATTAAAAAATATACCTATTACATGTATGTATAGTTAAACTTTAATTTACTTAAACATCTTTTAATTCTCTATCTTGAACATAATGAAAATGTTTAAAAATTGACTTCAATGTTTTAAATTTCAAATGAAGTTGACTACCACTGCTGGTGACATTTCCTTTAACATATATTGAGGGGGAAAACTACTGGCATTATCACATTACTTTATTTCTTCAATATCAAAGTGTCCTCACTTATACTTCAGTCATAATTGGGAGTCACTGAGTAGTCTGGTCAAACAAACTGTAGGAACGAAATGTCAATGTTATATCCAAGTTTTTCCATTTTTTTCAGTCTTGAAGTGCTTTCTAAGGTAATATCAGTGAAACACTTTATCAATTTCCTAAAGGAAAAAAATAAGCATAGATATCATGACTTTGTTTATGAGTTAGTGTTTGCTAATTGATAACTACCCACACCAAAATGTATCATGTATCACACAAGTACAATACTTATAATTTCTCATAGTGATTAGGGCTGACTAACTCTTTTTTTTTAAGAATTTTTAATTTTTTTTTACTTTTTACTTTTACAGAGTTTTGTTGTATATAGATATATATTGATTAACTCTTTTGGTCATAACCAGATAAGCTGAGCTGAGACATTTATTCACCTCACTCACATGTCTGGGGCTTCAGCTGGAATGGCTGGTGACTATCTACCTGGTCTGTCATTGTGAGGCAGGCTAGCTGAGGGTACTTTACATGGGGACAGAAGTAGTTCCAGAAGCAAGAGTGGACAATTATTAATGTGTAAGAAGTTTTCAAACCTCCATTTATGACACCTTTGCTCCTATCCCATTTATCAAGTCACATGGCCATGAGCAGTCAGTGGGAGGAGACTACCAAAGGGCCCAGTATGACACAGGGCTTCCTTGTGGCTCAGATGGTGAAGAATCTGCCTACAGTGCAGGAAACTGGGTTCCCTGAAGAAGGGAATGGCAACCCACTCCCACTTGCCTAGAGAATTCAGGAAGATGCATTCGGGTATTACAATTTAAATTATCCTTGTAGTTAAAATGAGCTTCATGTGTTTTCAAAGGTGTAGGTTCAAAATAACTAAACCAACACTTAAAATTTCAGTCCTTCTAGGTTAATAGTGAGCTAAACACTAAAGCTGCATTATTAAAAAATATACCTATTACATGTATGTATAGTTAAACTTTAATTTACTTAAACATCTTTTAATTCTCTATCTTGAACATAATGAAAATGTTTAAAAATTGACTTCAATGTTTTAAATTTCAAATGAAGTTGACTACCACTGCTGGTGACATTTCCTTTAACATATATTGAGGGGGAAAACTACTGGCATTATCACATTACTTTATTTCTTCAATATCAAAGTGTCCTCACTTATACTTCAGTCATAATTGGGAGTCACTGAGTAGTCTGGTCAAACAAACTGTAGGAACGAAATGTCAATGTTATATCCAAGTTTTTCCATTTTTTTCAGTCTTGAAGTGCTTTCTAAGGTAATATCAGTGAAACACTTTATCAATTTCCTAAAGGAAAAAAATAAGCATAGATATCATGACTTTGTTTATGAGTTAGTGTTTGCTAATTGATAACTACCCACACCAAAATGTATCATGTATCACACAAGTACAATACTTATAATTTCTCATAGTGATTAGGGCTGACTAACTCTTTTTTTTTAAGAATTTTTAAATTTTTTGTGTTACTTTTTACTTATACAGAGTTTTGTTGTATATAGATATATATTGATTAACTCTTTTGGTCATAACCAGATAAGCTGAGCTGAGACATTTATTCACCTCACTCACATGTCTGGGGCTTCAGCTGGAATGGCTGGTGACTATCTACCTGGTCTGTCATTGTGAGGCAGGCTAGCTGAGGGTACTTTACATGGGGACAGAAGTAGTTCCAGAAGCAAGAGTGGACAATTATTAATGTGTAAGAAGTTTTCAAACCTCCATTTATGACACCTTTGCTCCTATCCCATTTATCAAGTCACATGGCCATGAGCAGTCAGTGGGAGGAGACTACCAAAGGGCCCAGTATGACACAGGGCTTCCTTGTGGCTCAGATGGTGAAGAATCTGCCTACAGTGCAGGAAACTGGGTTCAGTCCCAGGGTCAGGAAGATCCCCTGAAGAAGGGAATGGCAACCCACTCCACTATTCTTGCCTAGAGAATTCCATGGACAGAGAAGCCTGGCGAGCTACAGTCCACAGAGTCACAAAGTGTGGGATACAACTGAGTGACTAACACATACACACACGGTACAGTCTATAGCACAAAGCTGAGTGCAGTGTTCTTACAATATTTAATAGACTCACAGGTAATAGATACTGCTGGTGTTCACTCAGATCCCTTTTATCAGGTTAGCGCCCATTATTCCTCAGCTGTTGTGAGTAATGCTTGCTGAAAGCTCAGGCTTTTGATAGTTTGAATTGCTGATATTTTAATTATCAGCAATCAAAAGAATTCTCACTGTTGTACTGCTATTTCTACAATCCTTTCTTTATATAAAAAAAAATACAACCAAAAGAATTCTAACTAAATATTATTTCTTCTCTTCTTCCTTTATGCAAAAATACATACATGATCTAAAGGATTCTGACTAGTACTCTGTTATTTCTTCTTCCTTTATATAAAAATGGATACACAATTGCCACAAAATCTACCTAAGTATTTAGTATACTATCAATTTTTACATGCATATACATATTTACTACCTCATTTTCTCTCATTCTCTTTTTTCTATATATTGTCTATTCTTAAGCAGTACAGTGGGTCATACTTAGCTGTATTATGACAAATCAGGAAAGTAAAAACAAAATCCTTGCCAAAACCAAATGATAGAAAAAATTGGTACCAAAGAACTAATAATATTTTTTATTTTTAATACAGTGATTAAGAAAAAATTAATACAAATTTAAAAGCAGAAATATAATAGCACTGTCACAGAATTCAAGAAAGTTAAAAATACAAATGAGAAATTTTTAAGCATTTAAAAGATTTAAATATGCTTTTCCAAAATAATATTTGAAATAAACATCTGTGAAGTTTCAAGAAAATACTATGGTAAAGCATACTTTTAGCTCCTCAGGGGTAACTGCAAAGAATGAATATAGTGATAATATTGTATTCTACTTACTTATATTCTGCTATAATTCCCCATTGAGACTCTTCCATTTTTGTATCAACTTCACAATGTACGCAGCTCATGTGAGATATCACTCATCCTCATTTAATTTTTCAATTTTAGATCTTCATAGATTTGTTTATATATTTCTGCATTTTAACTTTGTCCCAACATCATCTTTGAAAACTTTGTCACCTGAGACAATTTTCTTAATTCATTTTAAATAAACCAGCAACAACATGCTATACAAAGACTTACACATCACAACAAAGTGGGACTAATCCTAGCCATGCAAGACTGATTCAATATTCAAAAATCAATTAATAGGATCCATCACATACTAACAAAGAAAAAACACATGATCATATCAGTAAATGCAAAACAAGAAAAGCACTGGACAAATAAAATGCTTATTCATGATAAAAACTCTGTAAACTGGGAATAGAAGGAAACTTATTCACTTGGTAAAAAAAATAAAACCCACAAAAATCTCATAGCTATCATCATACTTAACTATAAGCTTTCCTAGTAAGATCAGGAACAAGACAAGGATATACCCTCTGACCACTCCTTTTCAACACTGCACTGGAAATCTTAGCTAATGCAACAAGGTAAGGAAAGGAAACAAGAAACATACAGAGATATAAAACTGTCTTTGTTCACAGGTAACAACATCTTCTATAGAAAATGCTAAACAACCAACAAAATATCCTGGAACTAAAAGGCAATTACAGCAAGTTTGCAAGATCAAAGATCAAATACACAATCACTTTCCCACATACCAATAATAAACAAATGCAATTTGAAATTGAAAAACACAATGCCATTTAAATCAGCACCCCAAAAGTAAAACATTTAGGTATAAACTAAAACAAATATGTAAAATATTTATGAGGAATACTATAAAATATTGATGAATGAAATGAAAGGAAAACTAAATAAAATGGAGAGATAGTCTATGTCCATGGATCAAAAGAAGCAATGCTCTCAAGATATCAGTTCTTCCTATTTTGACCTATATTTTCAATTTCAATCAAAATTCCAGCAAGTTAGTTTATGGATATGGAGAAACTGATTCTAAAGTTGATACAGAGGACTAAAAACACTATTGTATTCTACTTACTTATATTCTGCTATAATTCCCCATTGAGACTCTTCCATTTTGTATCAACTTCACAATGTACGCAGCTCATGTGAGATATCACTCATCCTCATTTAATTTTTCAATTTTAGATCTTCATAGATTTGTTTATATATTTCTGCATTTTAACTTTGTCCCAACATCATCTTTGAAAACTTTGTCACCTGAGACAATTTTCTTAATTCATTTTAAATAAACCAGCAACAACATGCTATACAAAGACTTACACATCACAACAAAGTGGGACTAATCCTAGCCATGCAAGACTGATTCAATATTCAAAAATCAATTAATAGGATCCATCACATACTAACAAAGAAAAAACACATGATCATATCAGTAAATGCAAAACAAGAAAAGCACTGGACAAATAAAATGCTTATTCATGATAAAAACTCTGTAAACTGGGAATAGAAGGAAACTTATTCACTTGGTAAAAAAAATAAAACCCACAAAAATCTCATAGCTATCATCATACTTAACTATAAGCTTTCCTAGTAAGATCAGGAACAAGACAAGGATATACCCTCTGACCACTCCTTTTCAACACTGCACTGGAAATCTTAGCTAATGCAACAAGGTAAGGAAAGGAAACAAGAAACATACAGAGATATAAAACTGTCTTTGTTCACAGGTAACAACATCTTCTATAGAAAATGCTAAACAACCAACAAAATATCCTGGAACTAAAAGGCAATTACAGCAAGTTTGCAAGATCAAAGATCAAATACACAATCACTTTCCCACATACCAATAATAAACAAATGCAATTTGAAATTGAAAAACACAATGCCATTTAAATCAGCACCCCAAAAGTAAAACATTTAGGTATAAACTAAAACAAATATGTAAAATATTTATGAGGAATACTATAAAATATTGATGAATGAAATGAAAGGAAAACTAAATAAAATGGAGAGATAGTCTATGTCCATGGATCAAAAGAAGCAATGCTCTCAAGATATCAGTTCTTCCTATTTTGACCTATATTTTCAATTTCAATCAAAATTCCAGCAAGTTAGTTTATGGATATGGAGAAACTGATTCTAAAGTTGATACAGAGGACTAAAAACACAGAAGAGCCAGCACAATGTTGAAAGAAAAGAACAAAATTGGAAGACGGTTGCTACTTGAATTGAAGACTTAATCTAAAATTACAGTAATCAAGATGGTGTAGCACTGGTGAAAGAACAGTCAAATAGATCAATGGATCAGAATAGAGAGCCTAGAAATAGAAGCACATAAATACAGTCAAGTCATATCTTTGATAAAAGAGCAAAGGCAATACAATAGAGAAAACAGATTTTTCAACAAATGGTGCTGAAACCATTTCCATATGCCAGAAATCCACATGCAAATCAATGAACCTAGATTCAGACTATTCATACCTTTCACAAAAATTATTTCAAAATTGATCACACAGAATTCCCTGGCAGTTCAGTGGTTTCACTACTGAGGGTCCAGTTTTAATCCTGGCCAGGGAATTAAGATATCCAAGGCTGTATAGTGTGGGAAAAAAATTGATTACAAGCCTATATATAAAATACAAAACTATAAAACTCCTAGAAGTTAACATAGGAGAAAATCTAGATGACTTTGGATTTGGTCATAAAGCACCAAGAGCAACATCCATAAAAGACAGAATCAGTAAGTGGCACATCATTAAAATTAAAATTTCTGCTCTGTGAATATCATTGTCAAGAGAATAAGAAGTCATAAATTGGGAGAAAATATCTGCAAAAGAGATATCTGACCAAGAACAATTATCCCAAATAAACAAAGAAATCTTAAAACTCAACTATAATGAAATAAATAAGCCAATTCAAAAATTACCCAGAGATCTTAAAAGACACCAAAGAAAATATACATATGGACAGATAAGCATAAGAAAGGATGTTCTACATCATATGTCACCAGGGAAATCCCAATGAGACACCACTACACAACCACACGTTACATCATCTTATTGTGCTTTGCTTTATTGAATAGATAATGCTTTTTTTTTTTGGCCTCTTTTATTGGTTTTCTATTTATTTATTCTCATCCTTTATCTTTGGTCGTCCATGGATCAAAAGAAGCAATGCTCTCAAGATATCAGTTCTTCCTATTTTGACCTATATTTTCAATTTCAATCAAAATTCCAGCAAGTTAGTTTATGGATATGGAGAAACTGATTCTAAAGTTGATACAGAGGACTAAAAACACAGAAGAGCCAGCACAATGTTGAAAGAAAAGAACAAAATTGGAAGACGGTTGCTACTTGAATTGAAGACTTAATCTAAAATTACAGTAATCAAGATGGTGTAGCACTGGTGAAAGAACAGTCAAATAGATCAATGGATCAGAATAGAGAGCCTAGAAATAGAAGCACATAAATACAGTCAAGTCATATCTTTGATAAAAGAGCAAAGGCAATACAATAGAGAAAACAGATTTTTCAACAAATGGTGCTGAAACCATTTCCATATGCCAGAAATCCACATGCAAATCAATGAACCTAGATTCAGACTATTCATACCTTTCACAAAAATTATTTCAAAATTGATCACACAGAATTCCCTGGCAGTTCAGTGGTTTCACTACTGAGGGTCCAGTTTTAATCCTGGCCAGGGAATTAAGATATCCAAGGCTGTATAGTGTGGGAAAAAAATTGATTACAAGCCTATATATAAAATACAAAACTATAAAACTCCTAGAAGTTAACATAGGAGAAAATCTAGATGACTTTGGATTTGGTCATAAAGCACCAAGAGCAACATCCATAAAAGACAGAATCAGTAAGTGGCACATCATTAAAATTAAAAATTTCTGCTCTGTGAATATCATTGTCAAGAGAATAAGAAGTCATAAATTGGGAGAAAATATCTGCAAAAGAGATATCTGACCAAGAACAATTATCCCAAATAAACAAAGAAATCTTAAAACTCAACTATAATGAAATAAATAAGCCAATTCAAAAATTACCCAGAGATCTTAAAAGACACCAAAGAAAATATACATATGGACAGATAAGCATAAGAAAGGATGTTCTACATCATATGTCACCAGGGAAATCCCAATGAGACACCACTACACAACCACACGTTACATCATCTTATTGTGCTTTGCTTTATTGAATAGATAATGCTTTTTTTTTTTGGCCTCTTTTATTGGTTTTCTATTTATTTATTCTCATCCATCTTTATTCTTTGGTCTGTGTGGGCCTCCCATTGCAGTGGCCTCTCTCATTGCAGAGCACCAGTTCTGGGTGCATGCGCTCCAAAGTGCTGGCTCATAATTGGACACACCAGTCCAGCTGCTCTGCGGCACGTGGGATCTTCACAGGCTAGGGATCGAACTGGCACCCCTTGCACTGCAAGACAGACTCTTTACCCACTGGACCACCCCTAGACCCCGATAAAGGTTTTGTTGTTGTTGTTGTTAACAAATAAAACATCTGTGGCAACCCTAAGCTGAGCAAGACTATTGGTGCCATCTTTCCAACAATATCTGTTCACTTCACCTCTCTGAGTCACATTTTGGCAATTCTCACAATTTCTCAACCTTTTCCATTATTATTGTATTTGTTACAGTGATCTGTGACCTTTGATCTTACTATTGCAAACAATTACACCTCACTGAAGGCTCAGATGATAGCGCAGCATTTTTTAGGCAATAAATCGTTTTTTAGAATATGGTACATACATTGTTTTCAGACATAATGCTATTTTATACTTAATAGACTTCTATGGAAGAGTATAAATATAACTTACATTAATATTTGGAAATTTAAAAATAATTGTAACTTGTTTTTTATTGCAGTGGTCTGGAACTAAACCAGCAGTATCTCCAAGGCATACCTGTTTTAGAACAGCCAACATCCAGAACACTGACAACACTAAATGTTGGGGAGATACGTAACTACAGGACCTCCTATTCATTGCTTGTGGAAATGCAAACTGGCACATACTCTTTGGAAAGCAATCTGGAGCTTTCTTACAAAATTAGGCATATTCTTTCCATAAGACTCAGCAATCCCGTTCCTGAGTACTTACTCAAATGAACTAAAACCTTACATCCACACAAAAACTTGAACTTGGATGTTTATAGCAGTGAGGTTTATAATTGCCCAAAGCTGGAAGCAATCAAGATGTCCCTTAGTAGGTGAGTGGATAAACAATGGCACATCCACACAATGGAATATTATATAACACTAAAAAGAAATTAGCTTTTAAGAAATGAAAATACATGTAATAAACAAAGGCATATTATTAAGTGAAATAAGCCAATCTGAAAAGACTACACACTATATAATTCCAATTATATGACATTCTAGATAAAACAAAACTATGGAGGCAGCAAAGAGATCAGCAGTTTCCAGGAATTAGAGAGAAAATATAAATCAACAGACATAGCACAGAAGTATTTAGGGCAGTGAAACTAGTCTGTATGACTCCATATGATGAATATGTGTAATCATACATTTGTCCAAAGCCATAGGCTGTAAAACACCAAAAGTGAACCCAGTTGTAAACTACGGACTCTGAATAATAAAGATTTGTCAGTCAATAGAGGTTCATCAGTTCTAACAAATATACTGCTGCAGTTGGGGATGTCCAAAATGGGAGAGATTATGCATGTATGGGGATAGGAGGTAGGGCTTCTCTGGTGGCTCAGTCATAAGGAATTCACCTGTGATGCAGGAGACAAGATTTCGATCCCTGGGTTGAGAAGATTCCCTGGAGAAGGAGAGGTCAATCCACTCCAGCATTCCTGCCTGGGAAGTCCCATGAACAGTGGAGTGCTGTGGGCTACACTCCAAGCAGTGGCAAAGAGTCAGACATCACTTAGCAACTAAAAAAATAAATAACAACGTATGTATTGGGGCAATGGGATATCTGTACTTGCTGTGAACCTAAAACTGCTCTAAAAAATAAAGCAGATTTTAGAAAGCTAAAAAAAAATAAAGGATGATATAACTTTTTCGTTCTTAAGATTTTTTGGTCCTATTAAGCCAATTCATGCCACTGTGCTACAAATTAAAATTTCTATAATGAATAATTTCCTGATAATTTTGTTGGTGAAACAAGTTTGTTAGGAACTAAAGATCTTAAATTTCTACATTTTTCCTTATAAATACCATTTTACTACAAAGGTGGCTAAATACAAAGCAAATATATCTGTACTAAAGCCTCCAAGGGAGCTTAGAATGTCCAACTAATTTATTTCCCAAAATTAAAGAGAATAAGGAATTCAAATTTCAAGTAGAAATACCGTAACATAACACTTCTGGATCCATGTCTCTAAAGAGGTTTAAAAATTATTTTTCGGGCTTCCCTAAAGAGTAAAGAGCTCAGGTAAAGAGTTCTCCTTGCAGTGCAAGGGGTGCCAGTGCAATCCCTTGAGTGGCTGGGCTGGTGTGTCCAATTACGAGCCAGCACTCTGGAGCACATGCACCCAGGGCCAGTGCTCTGCAGCAAGAGAGGCTGCTACAATGGGAGACCCACACAGACCAAAGAATAAAGAAAATAAATGAATATGAAATGAAATAAATAAATAACAATAAAAAAGAAGCCAAAATTTAAAAATATATATTTTTCATCCTCAGATTTAAATTCTCTAAATATACAAATTGTGTCCGTGTGTGTGTGTGTGTGTGTGTGACTCTTTGTGATCCCATGGACTGTAATCAGCCGGGCTCCTCTGTCCATGGGATTTCTCAAGCAAGAAAACTGGAGCAGGTTGCCATTTCCTCTTCTAGGATATCTTTCCAACCAGGGATTGAACACATGTTCCTTGTATTTCCTGCATTGGCAGGCAGATTCTTTACCACTGTGCCACCTGGGAAGCCCTGGGAAGTAGGTGTCAGAAAGTTTTTTTTCCTTCAAATATTTCAGATTAGCCAGAGTGAAATATTTAATGAAACTGCTGTAGATCTTTGCAGTCTGCATGGCACACCCTTCATACTTCTGTAGCTATTACCCTGCAACTACATAATTCAACCCAAAACTTTTAAACAGCAAGACAGAGGCTTAATCTGATGTGAAAGTGATTGACTTTTAATAAGAGACAGTAAAATAATCTAAATATAGTTTTTCCAAATTCCTAGCAAAAGTTAGTATTAATATCCAATAAAATTTCTATAATGAATAATTTCCTGATAATTTTGTTGGTGAAACAAGTTTGTTAGGAACTAAAGATCTTAAATTTCTACATTTTTCCTTATAAATACCATTTTACTACAAAGGTGGCTAAATACAAAGCAAATATATCTGTACTAAAGCCTCCAAGGGAGCTTAGAATGTCCAACTAATTTATTTCCCAAAATTAAAGAGAATAAGGAATTCAAATTTCAAGTAGAAATACCGTAACATAACACTTCTGGATCCATGTCTCTAAAGAGGTTTAAAAATTATTTTTCGGGCTTCCCTAAAGAGTAAAGAGCTCAGGTAAAGAGTTCTCCTTGCAGTGCAAGGGGTGCCAGTGCAATCCCTTGAGTGGCTGGGCTGGTGTGTCCAATTACGAGCCAGCACTCTGGAGCACATGCACCCAGGGCCAGTGCTCTGCAGCAAGAGAGGCTGCTACAATGGGAGACCCACACAGACCAAAGAATAAAGAAAATAAATGAATATGAAATGAAATAAATAAATAACAATAAAAAAGAAGCCAAAATTTAAAAATATATATTTTTCATCCTCAGATTTAAATTCTCTAAATATACAAATTGTGTCCGTGTGTGTGTGTGTGTGTGTGTGTGACTCTTTGTGATCCCATGGACTGTAATCAGCCGGGCTCCTCTGTCCATGGGATTTCTCAAGCAAGAAAACTGGAGCAGGTTGCCATTTCCTCTTCTAGGATATCTTTCCAACCAGGGATTGAACACATGTTCCTTGTATTTCCTGCATTGGCAGGCAGATTCTTTACCACTGTGCCACCTGGGAAGCCCTGGGAAGTAGGTGTCAGAAAGTTTTTTTTCCTTCAAATATTTCAGATTAGCCAGAGTGAAATATTTAATGAAACTGCTGTAGATCTTTGCAGTCTGCATGGCACACCCTTCATACTTCTGTAGCTATTACCCTGCAACTACATAATTCAACCCAAAACTTTTAAACAGCAAGACAGAGGCTTAATCTGATGTGAAAGTGATTGACTTTTAATAAGAGACAGTAAAATAATCTAAATATAGTTTTTCCAAATTCCTAGCAAGTTAGTATTTCAATAAAATATGTCACATCCAACTCTAAGAATTTTAACTATTTCACATGACACCAAACTGCAGAAACCACTATAATGCGTGTTTGTATTTTGGTACAAACTGCAAATTGTCTTCAGAATTTCTGAGAGTTTCTGGGTTTTCCTATGAGTATGATGCTCCTATTCATCTCTCTTCTATCCCAGAACTCATTCAGGCATATAGGATTAAACTTCCAGTGAGTCAGAACCACATTTTACTGTTTTCTGTCAGACTACTCAGAACCACATTTTACTGTTTTCTGTCAGACTACTCTTTGCTAAGTATCTATATGGAAAGGTAGGCAGGGGCTTTAGTTAATGAATAGATAAGTAAGGTTAAAGATTGCTCAGTTACAGTCATTTTTTTTTTTTTAACAAATACCAGGCTTTATTACGTTTTACTCTTTGTTATTCAGATCCTTCTTAAGTCAGAAGATTGTTGTATGAAGCAGAACACTTTGTGAGCTTGCTATTTGGACTTCTGTAGAGGAATCATTCAAGTGAAAAATTGTACCATCTTGTTACTGTCACATGACTGTGTATTACCTTCTAACCTACATTGCCTTAAATTAAGCCTGTGGCACTGCCACACATTTCTTGTCTGATTTCTCTCAAAAGTTCAGTTTTTCTAAATATGTAATGGTATTTGTTGAAAGTAAAATCTTATAAGAACCATAAATTTGAGAAGTTTGGCCAATCTGAAAATGATAGCATGAGGACATTTGCTGACCTGGTGCCAGGCACATGCACCTCACATCCAGAACCCAAAGCTCAGGGACTGCTCAACAGCAGTCACTGAGTTAGGGCCTTGTAATGAAAAGGCCCTAACTCAAAATACTTTGTGAATGTACCAGAAAGATATTACATGATTCTGACTGGGATTACTAAATCATATTTTAAATGTACAGCTAAATTAATAAGAGTGTAAAACTGAAGAGGCTATATGAATATCTTTGGTGCATTAAAAGGCAAAAGTCTTAGAAATATCAATTAGTGAAGAAGATGAAGGGCTTGAGTTTTAGAGATATAACACATATTGCATTTTTAAAATAATAATAAGCCATACCTGCTGGTACAGGGAATTTGCAAGAAAAATTGAGAAAGTTTTGAATGTTACCAAACAGTAATTTTAGGCTATATAGATATTCTCCAAACATTAATAAGTGTTTAATAGAGCACCTACAATTTGCAAGGTGCTGTGTTATATGCCCAATGGCAAGTCTTATAGACACTGACACTGCTCTTGGGCTTGAAGTATATCAGAGAAATACATTTTAGTTACTGATATTACAAAATAATAAGCACTTAGTATTGTAGAAGTAAATAACAGGGAGGTATAACATACTTGTTATCCTTTGCTAATTACATCAGCTATAACACCCCTTTATGTAAGTTTTTACACACATCCTAAGAAGGAAAGCACAGCCATCAGTGGGAAGCATGGTATCCTAGATTGGTCAGGCAAAATGTCCAAATCAAGTCTGGTAATCAATAGTTCGTTTTACTCTTTGTTATTTTCAGATCCTTCTTAAGTCAGAAGATTGTTGTATGAAGCAGAACACTTTGTGAGCTTGCTATTTGGACTTCTGTAGAGGAATCATTCAAGTGAAAAATTGTACCATCTTGTTACTGTCACATGACTGTGTATTACCTTCTAACCTACATTGCCTTAAATTAAGCCTGTGGCACTGCCACACATTTCTTGTCTGATTTCTCTCAAAAGTTCAGTTTTTCTAAATATGTAATGGTATTTGTTGAAAGTAAAATCTTATAAGAACCATAAATTTGAGAAGTTTGGCCAATCTGAAAATGATAGCATGAGGACATTTGCTGACCTGGTGCCAGGCACATGCACCTCACATCCAGAACCCAAAGCTCAGGGACTGCTCAACAGCAGTCACTGAGTTAGGGCCTTGTAATGAAAAGGCCCTAACTCAAAATACTTTGTGAATGTACCAGAAAGATATTACATGATTCTGACTGGGATTACTAAATCATATTTTAAATGTACAGCTAAATTAATAAGAGTGTAAAACTGAAGAGGCTATATGAATATCTTTGGTGCATTAAAAGGCAAAAGTCTTAGAAATATCAATTAGTGAAGAAGATGAAGGGCTTGAGTTTTAGAGATATAACACATATTGCATTTTTAAAATAATAATAAGCCATACCTGCTGGTACAGGGAATTTGCAAGAAAAATTGAGAAAGTTTTGAATGTTACCAAACAGTAATTTTAGGCTATATAGATATTCTCCAAACATTAATAAGTGTTTAATAGAGCACCTACAATTTGCAAGGTGCTGTGTTATATGCCCAATGGCAAGTCTTATAGACACTGACACTGCTCTTGGGCTTGAAGTATATCAGAGAAATACATTTTAGTTACTGATATTACAAAATAATAAGCACTTAGTATTGTAGAAGTAAATAACAGGGAGGTATAACATACTTGTTATCCTTTGCTAATTACATCAGCTATAACACCCCTTTATGTAAGTTTTTACACACATCCTAAGAAGGAAAGCACAGCCATCAGTGGGAAGCATGGTATCCTAGATTGGTCAGGCAAAATGTCCAAATCAAGTCTGGTAATCAATATGTTGAAAGTTGTTGCAGGCAGCATGTAATGAGATTTAGGGTAGTCAGAAGGCAAACCAATTAGGAGAAGAAAGACCACACATTCATTTTGTTAATGTCAACTATGGACTAAGAGGGATATATTCAGTGAAAATGCCCATGCAAACCTTGGGGTTGGGTGCGTGCTTAGTAAGGCTCAATAGAAGGTTGGAAATTGGGGGGTAAAATTTAAAAATCATCTTGAACAAATAGGTCATGAGGTCAGAACTGATTATGAGAGAAGAATACAAAGAAAAGGGAAAATTGAAGATAGCTCTTATATAAACATTACAAAAGAGAAAAGGACACAATATATTTTTAGTAAAAGTCCCCTATAACCATTGTGCTCCTACTGAATATGTATTTCCATAATTTTAGGATACTATTTCTCTATTCAGTTAATCATCAAAGTTTAAAAGTGTAACACTAATTTAAAAAACAGTACTTCTATTTCATAACAAATGCTATTGCAGACTCTAAAATTAAATTCTAACACATTGCCTGGTAAATGTCTATCAATAAATTTTACAACAAAGACATGCACACAAATAAATACATCCTTTGTATTTAGAAAAATGGCATGACAGCATTGTAAAACTGGCAAGACTTGGTCCAACTGGCTCCACAGCCCATTACTTTTTCTGTTTCAAACTACAAACAAACAGCTTAGTTTGAGAAATGAATATCAACAGTGAATATAAATTTAAAAAATACATAAAAAGAATAAAAAAGAAGATAACTGCCTTAACAATTACAGTTCTACTAATAACAAACATAGTCTAGCTTTACAATAAATTATGAAATACATAGATAGTAGAGTGAACACTCTTCTCTGGGAGCCCTGTGTGTGATCCTTTGATGTATCCAGACTGATACATAAGTGACTCAGTTATGACTTTACCACAAAACAGCCAAGATCATATCATATCAGAACTTAATATCTTTTGCTACATTTTGAAAGACATTGCTTGGTACATATCAACATTCTGGTCTTCTAAATTGAGTAAGAATTTTCTCCAATCACATTCTCAAGACTTTACACATCACCCACTTAGCCAGAAACCCGGGGACACCAACTCTTCAATGATCACTAAGCCTTAGTCTCATTCTTATTTTTTTTTTCAATTTTTTTTCCCCCATCATAGCTTCTTTTTTTGTTTTTCATCCATGGTTTATTCTTTGGCATGTGTGGGCCGTCCATTGCAGCGGCCTCTATTGCTGCTGAGCGCCAGCTCTCCGCACACGCGCTCCAGGGTGCTGGCTCATAATTGGACACATCCTTCCAGCAGCTCCGTGGCACGTGTGATCTTACTGGGTCAGGGATGGAGTTGGTGTTACTTGCACTGCAAGACGGACCCTACCCACTAGACCATCAGGGAAGCCCTCATTTGTTTTTAAATGATCAGAAACCCATAAAAAACGTTGCTTGATGAAGGAAGATCAACTCACTAGGAGACGGTTAAGGAAGAAGTGCTGCACCATCTTCACACAGTTCCATCCACTATCTTTTCATACTTTTCTCTTGAAGAGAAATAAATAAAAGAAGTCAAAAATGCATGACAGCATGTCTATCAATAAATTTTACAACAAAGACATGCACACAAATAAATACATCCTTTGTATTTAGAAAATGGCATGACAGCATTGTAAAACTGGCAAGACTTGGTCCAACTGGCTCCACAGCCCATTACTTTTTCTGTTTCAAACTACAAACAAACAGCTTAGTTTGAGAAATGAATATCAACAGTGAATATAAATTTAAAAAATACATAAAAAGAATAAAAAAGAAGATAACTGCCTTAACAATTACAGTTCTACTAATAACAAACATAGTCTAGCTTTACAATAAATTATGAAATACATAGATAGTAGAGTGAACACTCTTCTCTGGGAGCCCTGTGTGTGATCCTTTGATGTATCCAGACTGATACATAAGTGACTCAGTTATGACTTTACCACAAAACAGCCAAGATCATATCATATCAGAACTTAATATCTTTTGCTACATTTTGAAAGACATTGCTTGGTACATATCAACATTCTGGTCTTCTAAATTGAGTAAGAATTTTCTCCAATCACATTCTCAAGACTTTACACATCACCCACTTAGCCAGAAACCCGGGGACACCAACTCTTCAATGATCACTAAGCCTTAGTCTCATTCTTATTTTTTTTTTCAATTTTTTTTCCCCCATCATAGCTTCTTTTTTTGTTTTTCATCCATGGTTTATTCTTTGGCATGTGTGGGCCGTCCATTGCAGCGGCCTCTATTGCTGCTGAGCGCCAGCTCTCCGCACACGCGCTCCAGGGTGCTGGCTCATAATTGGACACATCCTTCCAGCAGCTCCGTGGCACGTGTGATCTTACTGGGTCAGGGATGGAGTTGGTGTTACTTGCACTGCAAGACGGACCCTACCCACTAGACCATCAGGGAAGCCCTCATTTGTTTTTAAATGATCAGAAACCCATAAAAAACGTTGCTTGATGAAGGAAGATCAACTCACTAGGAGACGGTTAAGGAAGAAGTGCTGCACCATCTTCACACAGTCCATCCACTATCTTTTCATACTTTTTCTCTTGAAGAGAAATAAATAAGAAAGTAGAATGTCAGATAATGACAGGCAAAATGTACAGATCTGTCCATTTTTACTCCTCCCAACACTTTTTAATCCAATTTATCTGTACTTCCTTAATCTATGTTTAAGAATATTGCATTTTCATTATTATTTACATGCTATTTGAGAAATAATTAATTTTTTAGGAGTCCCTAAAAACACATCTGATCAATGATTGCTTTAAAATATTTTTGTTTCCTTGAACTAAATGCTTGTCATTGTATTTGTAGTATACAAGCTTCATGTCTAGGTAAAACCTACCTAGAAAAATTACCTAGGTAATATTCACTCATATAAATTGTTACAAAAGAAACATTTTAAAAATTATACGAAACAATATATAAATCCTTTTAGAGAGGTATATAGGCATTTGAGACTGACAGTTTTTGCTTCTAGTCAACACAAACTACTTTTATCTGAAGACTGAAATTGACATTTTTATTCCTGTTTTAGGTTTTCAAATTCTCTAAAGCCAGTATATTAAATGAAACCAATGGCTTTTAATGTTTTCTACTAATACAGTCTTGGAGAGCGTCAAACATAGATTTTTTTTTTTAAATCATGTCTTACAGTGATGAAACCTAAAAGTGGCCAGTGACATTGAATGGTTCAATTGATTTAGAACTGACTTAATTATTTCAAGCCAAGATCTAGCCTGAGGCACATTTTTAATGAATGAGCAAAAGTAATGAGGGCAGAGTGGAACTATCCTGATTCTGAATGTTTCACTTTTATAACTTTAAGTGGAATGGCAAATAGTGTAGCTTTAATAAGTTTATATGATTTTTTTAAAATATTATTGAGCACTTTGATGGGGTGAAGAAAAAGGGAATTCTTTGGTCAGGGATGGAGTTGGTGTTACTTGCACTGCAAGACGGACCCTACCCACTAGACCATCAGGGAAGCCCTCATTTGTTTTTAAATGATCAGAAACCCATAAAAAACGTTGCTTGATGAAGGAAGATCAACTCACTAGGAGACGGTTAAGGAAGAAGTGCTGCACCATCTTCACACAGTCCATCCACTATCTTTTCATACTTTTCTCTTGAAGAGAAATAAATAAGAAAGTAGAATGTCAGATAATGACAGGCAAAATGTACAGATCTGTCCATTTTTACTCCTCCCAACACTTTTTAATCCAATTTATCTGTACTTCCTTAATCTATGTTTAAGAATATTGCATTTTCATTATTATTTACATGCTATTTGAGAAATAATTAATTTTTTAGGAGTCCCTAAAAACACATCTGATCAATGATTGCTTTAAAATATTTTTGTTTCCTTGAACTAAATGCTTGTCATTGTATTTGTAGTATACAAGCTTCATGTCTAGGTAAAACCTACCTAGAAAAATTACCTAGGTAATATTCACTCATATAAATTGTTACAAAAGAAACATTTTAAAAATTATACGAAACAATATATAAATCCTTTTAGAGAGGTATATAGGCATTTGAGACTGACAGTTTTTGCTTCTAGTCAACACAAACTACTTTTATCTGAAGACTGAAATTGACATTTTTATTCCTGTTTTAGGTTTTCAAATTCTCTAAAGCCAGTATATTAAATGAAACCAATGGCTTTTAATGTTTTCTACTAATACAGTCTTGGAGAGCGTCAAACATAGATTTTTTTTTTTAAATCATGTCTTACAGTGATGAAACCTAAAAGTGGCCAGTGACATTGAATGGTTCAATTGATTTAGAACTGACTTAATTATTTCAAGCCAAGATCTAGCCTGAGGCACATTTTTAATGAATGAGCAAAAGTAATGAGGGCAGAGTGGAACTATCCTGATTCTGAATGTTTCACTTTTATAACTTTAAGTGGAATGGCAAATAGTGTAGCTTTAATAAGTTTATATGATTTTTTTAAAATATTATTGAGCACTTTGATGGGGTGAAGAAGTAAAAGGTCTTAAGGATAATAATGTTTCAGAACATAAATTTAATAAACATCAGACTATAAAAAGGCAAAGAAATAGATTTCATAATCATAGCTAAAGAACAAATTATTTTTCAAGGAGCTTGTTTTAATTACAGCTCCAGTTTCCTTGACAATCCTTGTGAAAAAAAGAAAGAAAGAAAGAAAGAAAATGTCAGTGGTAGTTGTTTGGGGAAGAATCACAGCCTCCTGACTTTCTAGGCTCCCAGTCACTGCTTGAGGACTGTATCTATTAATAGATTTTCTTCAATTATTCCCATTATGTCTTCCCAAGCTTGGGTTCCCCCAGCAAATATCGATCTGCAAATGGGTTGCCCAAAGACAATGACACCATTAATTGCTAAGTGATTTGAGAAACAATTAGACACCCCCCAGGCTCATGTACAAATGGATAGCCAGAGTTGTCAGCCTAATCAGATGCAGTGGTACTTGCCTGTGTACTGGTTGGACTCCTCAAAAATGTCCTCCACATCTGTCACCTTCCCATTTCTCACAATAAGCACAGGACAAGCCTTATAGTTGGAAAAGTTTGTTTTCTAAGAAATCTTTGTACATATATGCAAACAAGACTTGTATTAGTTTGACATTGTGCTTTAGAGGAAGTTTCATAAGAAGCCAGCCTCGGAGAAAATATTTAAAATTATAGAAATATAAGAAAATTCACTATTCATGTGTGTTGAAAGGAATAATAACAGTAGTAAAATGTAAAATTATTCAAAAGCCAGTATATTAAATGAAACCAATGGCTTTTAATGTTTTCTACTAATACAGTCTTGGAGAGCGTCAAACATAGATTTTTTTTTTTAAATCATGTCTTACAGTGATGAAACCTAAAAGTGGCCAGTGACATTGAATGGTTCAATTGATTTAGAACTGACTTAATTATTTCAAGCCAAGATCTAGCCTGAGGCACATTTTTAATGAATGAGCAAAAGTAATGAGGGCAGAGTGGAACTATCCTGATTCTGAATGTTTCACTTTTATAACTTTAAGTGGAATGGCAAATAGTGTAGCTTTAATAAGTTTATATGATTTTTTTAAAATATTATTGAGCACTTTGATGGGGTGAAGAAGTAAAAGGTCTTAAGGATAATAATGTTTCAGAACATAAATTTAATAAACATCAGACTATAAAAAGGCAAAGAAATAGATTTCATAATCATAGCTAAAGAACAAATTATTTTTCAAGGAGCTTGTTTTAATTACAGCTCCAGTTTCCTTGACAATCCTTGTGAAAAAAAGAAAGAAAGAAAGAAAATGTCAGTGGTAGTTGTTTGGGGAAGAATCACAGCCTCCTGACTTTCTAGGCTCCCAGTCACTGCTTGAGGACTGTATCTATTAATAGATTTTCTTCAATTATTCCCATTATGTCTTCCCAAGCTTGGGTTCCCCCAGCAAATATCGATCTGCAAATGGGTTGCCCAAAGACAATGACACCATTAATTGCTAAGTGATTTGAGAAACAATTAGACACCCCCCAGGCTCATGTACAAATGGATAGCCAGAGTTGTCAGCCTAATCAGATGCAGTGGTACTTGCCTGTGTACTGGTTGGACTCCTCAAAAATGTCCTCCACATCTGTCACCTTCCCATTTCTCACAATAAGCACAGGACAAGCCTTATAGTTGGAAAAGTTTGTTTTCTAAGAAATCTTTGTACATATATGCAAACAAGACTTGTATTAGTTTGACATTGTGCTTTAGAGGAAGTTTCATAAGAAGCCAGCCTCGGAGAAAATATTTAAAATTATAGAAATATAAGAAAATTCACTATTCATGTGTGTTGAAAGGAATAATAACAGTAGTAAAATGTAAAATTATTCAAAAACCATGCATGGATATTAATACTTGTAAGTTTTTATCTAAGTCAATATACCACCATTTCATAATCCTGCACACCCATTATCTCTCACTTTATACAAAAACAGACTAATTACATTCAAGTCTTTAAAATTATAAACTCAGAAAATTTATACAAAAATTTCAGTAACTACAAAGAACTGTGGTACCATCTTGGAATTAATATACACAAATGTCATCATATTGGCTTTAAACAATAATCATTTTAACTATTTCCCTCATTTTCTGAAACATCACTGAGATATTTAATAATATAAACAGTAAAATGATATCATATATACATATGGTTTAAAATTAATATATAATTCTAATTTCAAACTTGCTACTTTTGGAATCCTCTGCTTGGACTTAACTAGTTCACTGGTTTAGAAAGTGAACAGTTACCACTCTTTTCAACATCTTCTATTGTCATTTACCTTAGTGCTCATTATGTTTATCTTGCAAACTAAACTATATAAACACAGAGGACTTGGTTCATTAACAACAATAACAAATTATCTACACAAAGGATAACTACATATCAAAGCATGTTTATTTAGTTAACAAATATTTATTGCACTCATAGCTCTAGTCAGTGGTAAACAAGAAATGACAACCACAGACACAAGTATGATTCAGCTAAATGAACATAAATAACTAAATGTCTGCAAGTAGTCTGCCGATATTTTGTTTCTGTCTCTTCCACTCCAGCAAATATCGATCTGCAAATGGGTTGCCCAAAGACAATGACACCATTAATTGCTAAGTGATTTGAGAAACAATTAGACACCCCCCAGGCTCATGTACAAATGGATAGCCAGAGTTGTCAGCCTAATCAGATGCAGTGGTACTTGCCTGTGTACTGGTTGGACTCCTCAAAAATGTCCTCCACATCTGTCACCTTCCCATTTCTCACAATAAGCACAGGACAAGCCTTATAGTTGGAAAAGTTTGTTTTCTAAGAAATCTTTGTACATATATGCAAACAAGACTTGTATTAGTTTGACATTGTGCTTTAGAGGAAGTTTCATAAGAAGCCAGCCTCGGAGAAAATATTTAAAATTATAGAAATATAAGAAAATTCACTATTCATGTGTGTTGAAAGGAATAATAACAGTAGTAAAATGTAAAATTATTCAAAAACCATGCATGGATATTAATACTTGTAAGTTTTTATCTAAGTCAATATACCACCATTTCATAATCCTGCACACCCATTATCTCTCACTTTATACAAAAACAGACTAATTACATTCAAGTCTTTAAAATTATAAACTCAGAAAATTTATACAAAAATTTCAGTAACTACAAAGAACTGTGGTACCATCTTGGAATTAATATACACAAATGTCATCATATTGGCTTTAAACAATAATCATTTTAACTATTTCCCTCATTTTCTGAAACATCACTGAGATATTTAATAATATAAACAGTAAAATGATATCATATATACATATGGTTTAAAATTAATATATAATTCTAATTTCAAACTTGCTACTTTTGGAATCCTCTGCTTGGACTTAACTAGTTCACTGGTTTAGAAAGTGAACAGTTACCACTCTTTTCAACATCTTCTATTGTCATTTACCTTAGTGCTCATTATGTTTATCTTGCAAACTAAACTATATAAACACAGAGGACTTGGTTCATTAACAACAATAACAAATTATCTACACAAAGGATAACTACATATCAAAGCATGTTTATTTAGTTAACAAATATTTATTGCACTCATAGCTCTAGTCAGTGGTAAACAAGAAATGACAACCACAGACACAAGTATGATTCAGCTAAATGAACATAAATAACTAAATGTCTGCAAGTAGTCTGCCGATATTTTGTTTCTGTCTCTTCCACTCCACTCTTTTGAAACAAAAGACATCCTATACAGGAAAGCCATGGGTTGCAATTTGGGAAACCTTGATTTAGTAAGTATAGATTATCATCCCTAATAATAATTAGTGGTTTAAATTTAGGAGAGCCACTTAAATTTTGTGTCTTTGTTTCTTTATATGTTTGTCATGTGTTTCTCTTCATGGTCCTGATTTTTCATAATTCATAGATATAAATGTGATCAGTACTATGTCTAATTGTTCTTTTCCCTATGGCTTATTAGGAAATAGATGGATTTCAATTCAGGTTATTTCAACCTAACTAATCTCAAAGATAAAATAAGAACTATTAGGAAATCTTTATTGTGCATATATAGTTATAGTTAGTATTGATTTTAGCCCTAGTTTTATAGGAATGAAACTAATAGCTAATGAGTCTGGAATTTGTATTATATTCAGAAATTGTCTTATGGACTTTACATGCTTCTACCTCAGCTAATACTTACAAAAGTGCCAGTACTAAGGATTTATTACTTACAAAAAGACTGAAAATTCACCTGAAGTATTAAGAACACACTTCCAGTTTATCTCATTTCTTTCCGATAGTGTAAAATCCTCTCCATCACAAAAGTTCTCTACTAATTAAGTTACCATCTTTGTCCTTTTTTCTTTTCTTAACTTAATTAGAATTATCAACACATAAGGACAGGGACAGAACAGAACAGTATTATGTCTCTGCATGTGTAAGCAGCCATTGCCATTTCTCTCAACTAAATTATTTTAAGCCAAATACTAGACATTGTAGCATTCCACTGTAAGTAGGTATTCCCAGAATATTATGTTTATCTTGCAAACTAAACTATATAAACACAGAGGACTTGGTTCATTAACAACAATAACAAATTATCTACACAAAGGATAACTACATATCAAAGCATGTTTATTTAGTTAACAAATATTTATTGCACTCATAGCTCTAGTCAGTGGTAAACAAGAAATGACAACCACAGACACAAGTATGATTCAGCTAAATGAACATAAATAACTAAATGTCTGCAAGTAGTCTGCCGATATTTTGTTTCTGTCTCTTCCACTCCACTCTTTTGAAACAAAAGACATCCTATACAGGAAAGCCATGGGTTGCAATTTGGGAAACCTTGATTTAGTAAGTATAGATTATCATCCCTAATAATAATTAGTGGTTTAAATTTAGGAGAGCCACTTAAATTTTGTGTCTTTGTTTCTTTATATGTTTGTCATGTGTTTCTCTTCATGGTCCTGATTTTTCATAATTCATAGATATAAATGTGATCAGTACTATGTCTAATTGTTCTTTTCCCTATGGCTTATTAGGAAATAGATGGATTTCAATTCAGGTTATTTCAACCTAACTAATCTCAAAGATAAAATAAGAACTATTAGGAAATCTTTATTGTGCATATATAGTTATAGTTAGTATTGATTTTAGCCCTAGTTTTATAGGAATGAAACTAATAGCTAATGAGTCTGGAATTTGTATTATATTCAGAAATTGTCTTATGGACTTTACATGCTTCTACCTCAGCTAATACTTACAAAAGTGCCAGTACTAAGGATTTATTACTTACAAAAAGACTGAAAATTCACCTGAAGTATTAAGAACACACTTCCAGTTTATCTCATTTCTTTCCGATAGTGTAAAATCCTCTCCATCACAAAAGTTCTCTACTAATTAAGTTACCATCTTTGTCCTTTTTTCTTTTCTTAACTTAATTAGAATTATCAACACATAAGGACAGGGACAGAACAGAACAGTATTATGTCTCTGCATGTGTAAGCAGCCATTGCCATTTCTCTCAACTAAATTATTTTAAGCCAAATACTAGACATTGTAGCATTCCACTGTAAGTAGGTATTCCCAGAATATCATGATCACACATAAATAAAATAAAAATAGCTCCTTCATATCATTTGATCCATATCTAACAAGTTTCAAATTTCCCAAATTGTCTAATAATTGTTTTTAATGGTTACCTTGTTCAAATCAAGATATACATTTTGATATATCAAAAAACATCATTTTTCTTCTCAAATAGCCTTCTTATAATACTTAACAAATTTGCTAGGTCTTCACTTTTTCCACTCTATTACTTATTTTGCTAATAACACAAATTTTTCCCATTTTCTCAATTCACACTTTCAACAACCCATTTATTCTAATACAAAAATGGCCAATACTATTTGTGATAATTAGACTATCTTGCTGTGCAGTTGGAATCCAATATATTTAGCCTGAGAATATGTCCTGTTACTATGAGAGTGAATATAATGTGTTCTTTGATGATCATTCTTACCTATCATGTAAATAGTTGTGTATCTTTTATGCACTGTGGTCAATAATTTAGTTTCCTAGATCAACCCCAACAATCTATCATGCTAAGGCTATTGAGACTCTACTATTTTTGTTTCAATAAAAATATTTGTAGTAAATGCTTTAAATGCAGAAGAATAAAGAAGAAAATATTCATTTAATTGATCTAGCCAGTTCAGAAATAAGTCTAATTTTAATTTAGCTATACTTTATTTTCTTGAGGTTTCCAAGGTGGTACAGTGGTAAAGAATCCACCTGCCAAACAGGAAACATAGGTTCCATTCCTGGGGAGCGAAGATCCCCTGGAGAAACAAATGGCAGCCCGCTCCAGTATTCTTGCCTGCGATATTCTTGCCTGGGAAATCCCATGCACAGAGAAGTCTAGCAGGTTACAGTCAATAGGGTTGTGAAGAGCTGGACATGACTGAACAACTAACACAATACAGCACATTCTCTTACTTACATACTGTAAAGGAAACGGAGAGAGGGGTATGGAGAAAAAGACACTAAAAATTAAAGGATTTAAAGGAGAAAGCTCTAGATTCAGATAGAAATAATTCAAACTCCATTTCTGATAGCTTCTAGATCTTAATCTCTCTGAGCATGACTCCTCACCCAAAGAAGTGAAAATAATAATAGTTTCTATTACTAGCAGTTTAAATAAATGTTGTACGGCAATTAAGAATGCCTGTCCGTTCATTATGCTGCATAGACTTGAATCTAGGTTTAATCATTTACTAACTGGAGAACTTATTTTTGCCTTCCAAGGGTGAACTTCCTCATGTGCAAAATGCAATTGATATTAAGGTAAAATGAATATGCTACTGAGAACTTGAAAATGCCTATGACTTTTTAAAAATATTAAAGAAGAATTATAAAAGCATTTTTATTTGAAATATACTCCTGTCAACAAATTTAAAATCCTTTAATAGGTATGGCTTCAACTGTATACACAACAGTGGAAAAATATACGTATGGAAACTATAGATGGGCAAACAATGGAAAGAGTGACAGACTTCATTTTCTTGGCTCCAAAATCACTACAGATGGTGACTGGAGTCATGAAATTAAAAGATACTTACACCTTGGAAGAAAAGCTATTGCAAATCTAGACAGAGTATTAAAAAGCACAGATAGCACTTTGCTGACAAAGATCCATGTAGTCAAAGCTATCGTTTTCCCAATAGTCACAAATGGATGTGAGAGTCAAACCATAAAGAAAGCTGAGTACTGAAGAATTGTTGCCTTTGAACTGTGGTGTTGGAGAAAACTCTTGAAAGTTCCTTGGACAGCAAGGAGATCAATGCAGTCAAACCTAAAAAAATCAACCCTGAATAGACATGAAGAAATGATGCTAAAGCTGAAGCTCCAATGCTTTGAACTCCTGATGTGAAGAGATGATTCATTTGAAAAGAGCCTGATGCTGGGAAAAACAGAAGGTAACTAAAGTGAACTGAACTGAAGGATACAGAAAGTTCTACCCACTAATTCTGTTCACTTCGTTTATAATTGATTATTTTTAGCCAAATTAGTTATCCATTTGACTTTCTAAAATATAAGTTGTTGACAATTATTCACTATTTGAGAATGCCCCAGCATCATGTGAAATAAATATATATCACTGAGATCCTGTCTTGTGGATATAAAAATATTTGTCTTCATCTTTGCAGCTAACTACATACAAATAAAATATCTGAGATTTTATACAACTTACATTACTTTCAGATTAAAATGTGCCAATTTTTGTCACTCCAGATGAGAGAGAACCAAGAAAACTACTACAACAAATAAATGCTGCATTTTTTTTAATGTAAGGAGTCAAAAGACTCCCTTCGGGTCAGAAATAATTCTTTTTGTAATCCACAAGAATGGTCTTTCTGTCAGATCTAACTACCTTGATTAACAGGGAAAAAATCGTTATCAGACATTTGAAACAAAAAAAGACATTTATTTTTAGGGTTTTTATCTATCTGTTTCCATTTTAAGATATTTCAATTAATAACTTATTATTTCAAATAATTTTATATGTGATCTGGGAGAATAAAAAATAGTTTACTTATAAAAAGAGAACTCTTCAATAAAAGACTTTAAACACACTCAAAATTTTTTAATGCAGTTTCAGAAAGCAGTTCAGTACTCCAGGAAAGAGAATTCAGGGAGCCCGTTGGGAGGAACCCAGATATGACACTTCTGATTTCCACCTGAATGGCTCCATTAACACATTTGAAACACAAAGATCCATGTAGTCAAAGCTATCGTTTTCCCAATAGTCACAAATGGATGTGAGAGTCAAACCATAAAGAAAGCTGAGTACTGAAGAATTGTTGCCTTTGAACTGTGGTGTTGGAGAAAACTCTTGAAAGTTCCTTGGACAGCAAGGAGATCAATGCAGTCAAACCTAAAAAAATCAACCCTGAATAGACATGAAGAAATGATGCTAAAGCTGAAGCTCCAATGCTTTGAACTCCTGATGTGAAGAGATGATTCATTTGAAAAGAGCCTGATGCTGGGAAAAACAGAAGGTAACTAAAGTGAACTGAACTGAAGGATACAGAAAGTTCTACCCACTAATTCTGTTCACTTCGTTTATAATTGATTATTTTTAGCCAAATTAGTTATCCATTTGACTTTCTAAAATATAAGTTGTTGACAATTATTCACTATTTGAGAATGCCCCAGCATCATGTGAAATAAATATATATCACTGAGATCCTGTCTTGTGGATATAAAATATTTGTCTTCATCTTTGCAGCTAACTACATACAAATAAAATATCTGAGATTTTATACAACTTACATTACTTTCAGATTAAAATGTGCCAATTTTTGTCACTCCAGATGAGAGAGAACCAAGAAAACTACTACAACAAATAAATGCTGCATTTTTTTTAATGTAAGGAGTCAAAAGACTCCCTTCGGGTCAGAAATAATTCTTTTTGTAATCCACAAGAATGGTCTTTCTGTCAGATCTAACTACCTTGATTAACAGGGAAAAAATCGTTATCAGACATTTGAAACAAAAAAAGACATTTATTTTTAGGGTTTTTATCTATCTGTTTCCATTTTAAGATATTTCAATTAATAACTTATTATTTCAAATAATTTTATATGTGATCTGGGAGAATAAAAAATAGTTTACTTATAAAAAGAGAACTCTTCAATAAAAGACTTTAAACACACTCAAAATTTTTTAATGCAGTTTCAGAAAGCAGTTCAGTACTCCAGGAAAGAGAATTCAGGGAGCCCGTTGGGAGGAACCCAGATATGACACTTCTGATTTCCACCTGAATGGCTCCATTAACACATTTGAAACACAAGAGACTTCTAAGAGACTTGGTGCAGCATTTGGTTTTGTTGACTTACTCTTTTTATCTAACATTCACACTTTGAGATACAGGCCAGGAATTTATCCAAGTTACAACAGATTAGCTATATTAACTGCAAAATAATAAAGAATGGACTTTACAGAAACTAAGTTGTGTAATATAATTAAATAAATCCACAATAACATAGAAAAGAAATTAAAATTATAAAGCCTAGTGGCTTGATATTTAAGTCAGCACTGTCGCAGTCAGGCATCTATACACGTACTACCAAACTGGACAAGGAACTCATGCAGAAGGGAGAAGATGTCAGGCAGTGGAGAGAAGTGAAGACAAAAGACTGCTTTGCAGAATAGCCAAGTCAGTGTAGAGGGTGGGGTAAAGCTGATGCTATACACTGGCTACACTAGCAACAGCAATACAGCCTCTAAATGCCAAACTCCTATTAGTCTGCTCTTCCTCTCCCGATTCAGTCCAAGTGTAAAGGCATTTCTTCACATTGCTGAGATGCACGTGCACCAGGTCTATGGAAAATTTTACAGCACCTTCTTTCCCACCCACAAGAAAAAGACTAGAAATTTTTTATTAGAAAATAAATATTCTTGTCCAATTTTCCCAGCATCATTTGTTGAAGAGGCTGTCTTTGTCCCATTTTAGAGTTTCGCCTCCTTTGTCAAAAATAAGGTACCCATAGGTGTGTAGGTTTATCTCTGGGTTCTCTATATTGTTCCATTGGTCTATAGTTCTGTTTTTGTGCCAGTACCATACTGTCTTGATGACTGTTGCTTTGTAGTAGAGTCTGAGGTTAGGAAGGCTGATTCCTCCAGCTCCATTCTTCTTCCTCAGGATTGCTTTGGCTATTTGAAGTCTTTTGTGTTTCCATATGAACTGTGTTATTCTTTGGTCTAGTTCTGTGAAGAATGTCATTGGTAGTTTGATAGGAATCACATTGAATCTATAGCGACATTTGGTCGAGGGTCATTTTCACAATATTGATTCTTCCGACCCAGGAACATGGAATATCTCTCCATCTGTTTAAGTCTTCTTTAATTTCTTTCATGAGTGTCATGTAGTTTTCAGTGTAAAGTTCTTTTGTTTCCTTGGGTAGGTTTATTCCTAGGTATTTGATTCTTTTGGTTGCAGTGGTGAAGGGATTGTCCTGATTTTCACTTTGAAACACAAGAGACTCTAAGAGACTTGGTGCAGCATTTGGTTTTGTTGACTTACTCTTTATCTAACATTCACACTTTGAGATACAGGCCAGGAATTTATCCAAGTTACAACAGATTAGCTATATTAACTGCAAAATAATAAAGAATGGACTTTACAGAAACTAAGTTGTGTAATATAATTAAATAAATCCACAATAACATAGAAAAGAAATTAAAATTATAAAGCCTAGTGGCTTGATATTTAAGTCAGCACTGTCGCAGTCAGGCATCTATACACGTACTACCAAACTGGACAAGGAACTCATGCAGAAGGGAGAAGATGTCAGGCAGTGGAGAGAAGTGAAGACAAAAGACTGCTTTGCAGAATAGCCAAGTCAGTGTAGAGGGTGGGGTAAAGCTGATGCTATACACTGGCTACACTAGCAACAGCAATACAGCCTCTAAATGCCAAACTCCTATTAGTCTGCTCTTCCTCTCCCGATTCAGTCCGAAGTGTAAAGGCATTTCTTCACATTGCTGAGATGCACGTGCACCAGGTCTATGGAAAATTTTACAGCACCTTCTTTCCCACCCACAAGAAAAAGACTAGAAATTTTTTATTAGAAAATAAATATTCTTGTCCAATTTTCCCAGCATCATTTGTTGAAGAGGCTGTCTTTGTCCCATTTTAGAGTTTCGCCTCCTTTGTCAAAAATAAGGTACCCATAGGTGTGTAGGTTTATCTCTGGGTTCTCTATATTGTTCCATTGGTCTATAGTTCTGTTTTTGTGCCAGTACCATACTGTCTTGATGACTGTTGCTTTGTAGTAGAGTCTGAGGTTAGGAAGGCTGATTCCTCCAGCTCCATTCTTCTTCCTCAGGATTGCTTTGGCTATTTGAAGTCTTTTGTGTTTCCATATGAACTGTGTTATTCTTTGGTCTAGTTCTGTGAAGAATGTCATTGGTAGTTTGATAGGAATCACATTGAATCTATAGACGACATTTGGTCGTAGGGTCATTTTCACAATATTGATTCTTCCGACCCAGGAACATGGAATATCTCTCCATCTGTTTAAGTCTTCTTTAATTTCTTTCATGAGTGTCATGTAGTTTTCAGTGTAAAGTTCTTTTGTTTCCTTGGGTAGGTTTATTCCTAGGTATTTGATTCTTTTGGTTGCAGTGGTGAAGGGGATTGCCTCTTTGATTTTGTTTTCTGATTTTTCATTGTTTGCATACAGGAATGTGAGTGATTTCTGTGTATTCATTTTGTATCCTGCGACTTTGCTGAATGCGTTGATTAGATCTAGTAGCTTTGTAATAGTGTCTTTAGGATTTTCTATGTATAATATCATGTCATCTGTGAATAGAGAGAGTTTGACTTCTTCCTTTCCAATCTGGATTCCTTTTATTTCTTTCTCTTCTCTTATTGCTGTTGCTAGAACTTCTAGGACTATGGTGAATGATAGTGGTGAAAGTGGATATCCTCATCTTGTTTCTGATCTTAGAGAGAATGCTTTTAGTTTTTCACCATTGAGGCGAATGTTTGCTGTGGGCTTCTCATATATGGCTTTTATTATGTTGAGACAGGTTCCGTCTATGCCCATTTTCTGAAGAGTTTTTATCATAAATGGATGTTGTACTTTGTCGAAGGCTTTTTCTGCATCTATTGAGATGATCATGTGATTTTTGTCTCTCAATTTGTTGATATGGTGTATCACATTGATTGATTTGTGGATATTGAAGAATCCTTGCATGCCTGGGATGAACCCAACTTGATCATGATGTATGAGCTTTTTGATGTGTTGTTGAATTCTGTTTGCTGGGATTTTGTTGAGGATTTTGGCATCTAAATTCATCAGTGAAATTGGCTTATAATTTTCTTTTTTTGTGTTGTCTTTGCCTGGTTTTGCTATCAGGGTAATGGTGACCTCATAGAATGTGTTTGGAAGTGTCCCTTCCTGTCTTTTTGGGCATTGAGGTTTTGAGTAGAGTCTGAGGTTAGGAAGGCTGATTCCTCCAGCTCCATTCTTCTTCCTCAGGATTGCTTTGGCTATTTGAAGTCTTTTGTGTTTCCATATGAACTGTGTTATTCTTTGGTCTAGTTCTGTGAAGAATGTCATTGGTAGTTTGATAGGAATCACATTGAATCTATAGACGACATTTGGTCGTAGGGTCATTTTCACAATATTGATTCTTCCGACCCAGGAACATGGAATATCTCTCCATCTGTTTAAGTCTTCTTTAATTTCTTTCATGAGTGTCATGTAGTTTTCAGTGTAAAGTTCTTTTGTTTCCTTGGGTAGGTTTATTCCTAGGTATTTGATTCTTTTGGTTGCAGTGGTGAAGGGGATTGCCTCTTTGATTTTGTTTTCTGATTTTTCATTGTTTGCATACAGGAATGTGAGTGATTTCTGTGTATTCATTTTGTATCCTGCGACTTTGCTGAATGCGTTGATTAGATCTAGTAGCTTTGTAATAGTGTCTTTAGGATTTTCTATGTATAATATCATGTCATCTGTGAATAGAGAGAGTTTGACTTCTTCCTTTCCAATCTGGATTCCTTTTATTTCTTTCTCTTCTCTTATTGCTGTTGCTAGAACTTCTAGGACTATGGTGAATGATAGTGGTGAAAGTGGATATCCTCATCTTGTTTCTGATCTTAGAGAGAATGCTTTTAGTTTTTCACCATTGAGGCGAATGTTTGCTGTGGGCTTCTCATATATGGCTTTTATTATGTTGAGACAGGTTCCGTCTATGCCCATTTTCTGAAGAGTTTTTATCATAAATGGATGTTGTACTTTGTCGAAGGCTTTTTCTGCATCTATTGAGATGATCATGTGATTTTTGTCTCTCAATTTGTTGATATGGTGTATCACATTGATTGATTTGTGGATATTGAAGAATCCTTGCATGCCTGGGATGAACCCAACTTGATCATGATGTATGAGCTTTTTGATGTGTTGTTGAATTCTGTTTGCTGGGATTTTGTTGAGGATTTTGGCATCTAAATTCATCAGTGAAATTGGCTTATAATTTTCTTTTTTTGTGTTGTCTTTGCCTGGTTTTGCTATCAGGGTAATGGTGACCTCATAGAATGTGTTTGGAAGTGTCCCTTCCTGTGCAATTTTTTGGAAGAGTTTTAGAAGGACAGGCATTAGCTCTTCTTTAAATGTTTGGTAGAATTCACCTATGAAGCCATCTGGCCCTGGGCTTTTATTTTTGGGTAGATTTTTGATCACAAAGTGGATTTCTGAGCTTGTGATTGGATAGTTCACAGTTTCTATTTCTTCCTGGTTGAGTCTTGGGAGATTAACCTTCTCTAAGAAACTGTCCATTTCTTCCAGGCTGTCCAGTTTGTTGCCATAGAGTTGTTCATAATAGTCTCTTATACTCCTTTGGATTCTGCATCATCTGTTGTGATCACTCCTTTTTCAGTTTTGATTTTGGTGATCTGATTCTTCTCTCTTTTTTTCTTGATGAGTCTGACCAGTGGTTTGTCGATTTTATTTACTTTTTTTAAGAATCAGCTTTTTGTTTTATTTATCTTTACTATTATTTCTTTCATTTATGATTTATTTCTGCTCTGATCTTTAGGATTTCTCTTTTCTGCTAACTTTGGGATGTTTTTGTCCTTCTTTCTCCAATTGCTTTTGGGGGTGGGGGATGGGCTGGGGAGGGAGGGGGGCGGTTGGGCCACTTCTATTGGTCTTTCATTCATCTATTTTCATCCATCTTTGTTCTCTGGCCCATGTGGGCTTCCCATTGCAGTGGCCTCTGTTGTTGCAGAGTGCCGGCTCTGGGTGCATGTGCTCCAGGGCTCCAGCTTGGTAATTGGACACATTGCTCCAGCCGTTCTGCAGCACATGAGATCTTCCCAGGCCAGGGATCGAACCAGCGCCCCTTGCACTGCAAGGCGGTGTCCTTACCCACTGGACCACCAGGGAAGCCCCTCTCCAATTGTTTTAAGCGTAGGGTTACGTCGTCTGTTTGAGATTTTTATTGTTTCTTGAGGTAGGTTTGAATTGCTATAAACTTCCTCTTAGAACTGCTTTTTGGTTTAGGGGTTTTATTTTCTGGATTTTGTTGAGGATTTTGGCATCTAAATTCATCAGTGAAATTGGCTTATAATTTTCTTTTTTTGTGTTGTCTTTGCCTGGTTTTGCTATCAGGGTAATGGTGACCTCATAGAATGTGTTTGGAAGTGTCCCTTCCTGTGCAATTTTTTGGAAGAGTTTTAGAAGGACAGGCATTAGCTCTTCTTTAAATGTTTGGTAGAATTCACCTATGAAGCCATCTGGCCCTGGGCTTTTATTTTTGGGTAGATTTTTGATCACAAAGTGGATTTCTGAGCTTGTGATTGGATAGTTCACAGTTTCTATTTCTTCCTGGTTGAGTCTTGGGAGATTAACCTTCTCTAAGAAACTGTCCATTTCTTCCAGGCTGTCCAGTTTGTTGCCATAGAGTTGTTCATAATAGTCTCTTATACTCCTTTGGATTCTGCATCATCTGTTGTGATCACTCCTTTTTCAGTTTTGATTTTGGTGATCTGATTCTTCTCTCTTTTTTTCTTGATGAGTCTGACCAGTGGTTTGTCGATTTTATTTACTTTTTTTAAGAATCAGCTTTTTGTTTTATTTATCTTTACTATTATTTCTTTCATTTATGATTTATTTCTGCTCTGATCTTTAGGATTTCTCTTTTCTGCTAACTTTGGGATGTTTTTGTCCTTCTTTCTCCAATTGCTTTTGGGGGTGGGGGATGGGCTGGGGAGGGAGGGGGGCGGTTGGGCCACTTCTATTGGTCTTTCATTCATCTATTTTCATCCATCTTTGTTCTCTGGCCCATGTGGGCTTCCCATTGCAGTGGCCTCTGTTGTTGCAGAGTGCCGGCTCTGGGTGCATGTGCTCCAGGGCTCCAGCTTGGTAATTGGACACATTGCTCCAGCCGTTCTGCAGCACATGAGATCTTCCCAGGCCAGGGATCGAACCAGCGCCCCTTGCACTGCAAGGCGGTGTCCTTACCCACTGGACCACCAGGGAAGCCCCTCTCCAATTGTTTTAAGCGTAGGGTTACGTCGTCTGTTTGAGATTTTTATTGTTTCTTGAGGTAGGTTTGAATTGCTATAAACTTCCCTCTTAGAACTGCTTTGGTGGTATCCTGTATGTTTTGCACTGTCGTGTGTTCATTGTCATTTTCTTCTAGGAATTTTTTTATTTCTCCTTTGATTTGCTCAGTAATCAGTTTGTTTTTTAGATATGTGTTGTTTAATCTCCATGTGCTTGTGTTTTTAGTGGTATTTTTCCCTGTAGTTGATCCCTAGTTGCATTGCATTGTGGTCAGAGAAGATGGTTGATATAATTTCAATTTTCTTGAATTGACTGAGGTTTGATTTGTGGCCTAAGATGTGGTATATCTCGGAGAATGTTCAATGAACACTTGAGAAGAAAGTGTATTCTTCTGCTTTTGGATGGAAGGTCTTAAAGAAATCCATGAGGTCCATCTCTTCCAGTGTCACATTTAAGGCTTGTGTTTCTTTATTAATTTTCTGTTTCTTTTTTTAAGGGGGGGAGCAGTTTGTGGAGGGAGGGGAGTGGGTGGGCCGCTTCTTTTGGTCTTTCATTTATCTATTTTCATCCATCTTTATTCTTTGGCCCATATGGGCCTCCCATTGCAGTGGCCTCTGCTGTCGCAGAGCACAAGCTCTGGGCACATGCACTGCAGAGCTCCGGCTCGGTAATTAGACACATCGGTCCAGCTGCTCCACGGCACGTGGGATCTTCCCAGGCCAGGGATCGAACCAGCGCTGCTTGCACTGCAAGGCTCTGTCCTTACCCACTGGACCACCAGGGAAACCCTTAATTTTCTATTTTGATGGTCAGTCCATTGGTGTGAGTGGAGTGTTAAAGTCTCCTACTATGATTGTGTTATTGTCGATTTCTTCTTTATGTCTGAAAGTATTTGTCTTATGTATTGGGGTGCTCCTGTGTTGGGTGCATAGATATTTATGATTGTTATGTCTTCCTCTTGGATTGATCCCTTGATCATTATGTAGTGTCCTGCCTTGTCTCTTCTAATCTTCTTTATTTTGAGGTCTATTTTGTCTGATGTGAGGATTGCTACTCCAGTTTTCTTGATTTCCATTTGCATGGAATATCTTTTTCCATCCTCTCACTTTGAGTCTATGAGTGTCTCTAGGTCTGAAGTGAGTTTCCTGTAGGCAGCATATGTATGGGTCAAACATTCCCTGACACCATACACAAAGATCAACTCAAAATGGATTAAAGACCTAAATGTAAGACCAGAAACCGTCAAACTCTTAGAGGAGAATATAGGCAAAACTAAAATCAAAAGTTCTGACCCCTACTAGAATAGTGCTTGTGTTTTGAGTGGTATTTTTCCCTGTAGTTGATCCCTAGTTGCATTGCATTGTGGTCAGAGAAGATGGTTGATATAATTTCAATTTTCTTGAATTGACTGAGGTTTGATTTGTGGCCTAAGATGTGGTATATCTCGGAGAATGTTCAATGAACACTTGAGAAGAAAGTGTATTCTTCTGCTTTTGGATGGAAGGTCTTAAAGAAATCCATGAGGTCCATCTCTTCCAGTGTCACATTTAAGGCTTGTGTTTCTTTATTAATTTTCTGTTTCTTTTTTTAAGGGGGGGAGCAGTTTGTGGAGGGAGGGGAGTGGGTGGGCCGCTTCTTTTGGTCTTTCATTTATCTATTTTCATCCATCTTTATTCTTTGGCCCATATGGGCCTCCCATTGCAGTGGCCTCTGCTGTCGCAGAGCACAAGCTCTGGGCACATGCACTGCAGAGCTCCGGCTCGGTAATTAGACACATCGGTCCAGCTGCTCCACGGCACGTGGGATCTTCCCAGGCCAGGGATCGAACCAGCGCTGCTTGCACTGCAAGGCTCTGTCCTTACCCACTGGACCACCAGGGAAACCCTTAATTTTCTATTTTGATGGTCAGTCCATTGGTGTGAGTGGAGTGTTAAAGTCTCCTACTATGATTGTGTTATTGTCGATTTCTTCTTTATGTCTGAAAGTATTTGTCTTATGTATTGGGGTGCTCCTGTGTTGGGTGCATAGATATTTATGATTGTTATGTCTTCCTCTTGGATTGATCCCTTGATCATTATGTAGTGTCCTGCCTTGTCTCTTCTAATCTTCTTTATTTTGAGGTCTATTTTGTCTGATGTGAGGATTGCTACTCCAGTTTTCTTGATTTCCATTTGCATGGAATATCTTTTTCCATCCTCTCACTTTGAGTCTATGAGTGTCTCTAGGTCTGAAGTGAGTTTCCTGTAGGCAGCATATGTATGGGTCAAACATTCCCTGACACCATACACAAAGATCAACTCAAAATGGATTAAAGACCTAAATGTAAGACCAGAAACCGTCAAACTCTTAGAGGAGAATATAGGCAAAACACTCAAGGACTTAAATCAAAGCAAGATCTTCTCTGACCCACCTACTAGAATAGTGGAACTAAAAACAAAAATGAACATGTGGGACCCAATGAAACTTAAAAGCTTTTGTACAGCAAAAGAAATTACAAAAAAGCTGAACAGACAGCCCATAGAATGGGAGAAAATCATAGCAAATGAAATAACAGACAAAGAATTAATCTCCAAAATCTACAAGCAACTCAGACAGCTCAGCACAGGAAAAATGGACAACCTGATCAAAAAATGGGAAAAGGACCTAAACAGACACCTATCCAAAAAGGACATACAGATGGCCCAAGAACTCATGAAAGGATGCTCAACTTCACTTATAATTAGAGAAATGCAAATCAAAACTACAATGAGGTATCACCTCACACCCATCAGAATGGCCATCATCAAGAACTCTATAGACAATAAATGCTGGAGAGGGTGCGGAGAAAAGGGAACCTTCTTGCATTGCTGATGGGAATGTAAATTGATACAGCCTCAATGGAAGACAGTATGGAGATTTCTTAAAAAACTAAAAATAGAAGCACCATATGACCCAGCAATCCCACTCTTAGGCTTATACCCTGATGAAATTAAATCGGAAAGAAGCACCTGTACCCCAATGTTCATTGCAGCTCTCTATACAATAGCTAGAACATGGAAGCAACCTAGATGTCCATCGATGAATGAATGGATAAAGAAGCTCTGGTACATATACACAATGGAATACTACACCGCTGTAAAAAGAAATGCAGAAGAATCAGCCTTAATGAGGCGGCTGGATAAAAAGTGAAGTCAGTCAAACAGAAAAGGACAAGTACAATATACTAACACATGTATATGGGATCTAGTAGGATAGTGATGATGGCACATGCAGTGAAGCGATGGAGAAACAGACATGGACAGTGGACATATTTTGGAGAAGGAACAGTGGGTGAGAGGCATAAAGGAAGTAGCATGAAGGTCTGTACTATCATATGTGAAGAAACTAGCTATAGTCATTGCTCTGTGAGAAAAGGAGATCCTTCAGGGGTGCTGTGTGACGGTCTGCAGGGGTGGGATGGGGGGATATACATGTGACTAATCTGGGAACATACACATCTGTAAACAACAAAACTCTGTAAAAGACAAAATTAAAATAAAAGTTATTTTTTAAAAAAAGAAAATAAATATTCTTACTTAGAAAATTAGAAAATCTTCATGTTTATTTTCAAAGACATGTACAATTTACTCTATAATGCTGTGTGAAATTTAGAATTTCCCAGGTCACTTCACCTAATATAGATTGTTATGAGTTCTCAAAGTTTTCACCCTGGGATCAACCAGTAGAATAGCTTGTTTTGAGTCTTTTCCACAATTGTGGGAATGAAAAATCAAAACTTTTGTAGACTTTCTCTAAAGGTAACATAGTCATGATGTCTTTAGCCCTGACCCACAGCAAAATGATGCCATTGTAGAATAATGGTCTACTCTTTAAATATCATGTTTTCCCTCAGATACTCCACCTTTTTCAAGCTTCTCTGGTCATCAAATAAATTTCTCTGAAGCAGAGTACAATAGGGCAAAATATCTGCCACATTAGCATTTGCTTAAAGAGTTTATAGTTATGCATAATATAAAGCTTTACTTGGTTTTATTATGCTTCTGTTCATCCAAGCCACGTGGGATTCAACAGCAGACCTACTCTGAAAAGCAATAGAAAATCAATAGGAAGGCATGCAATTCTATTTTGTCAGTGTAGATGGTAAAACAACAAGTGAAACTAGAGTGTATTTTAGATCCTAGTGATATCAGGAAAGAGATAATAATAAATCAGACTAGACAGTATGAACTTTAATAGAAGCACCATATGACCCAGCAATCCCACTCTTAGGCTTATACCCTGATGAAATCAAAACTGAAAGAGGCAATCGTACCCCAGTTTTCATTGCAGCTCTCTATACAATAGCTAGAACATGGAAGCAACCTAGATATCCATCGATGAATGAATGGATACAGAAGCTCTAGTACATATATACAGTGGAATACTACACAGTTATAAAAAGAAATGCAGAAGAATCAGTCCTAATGAGGTGGCTGGATCTAGAATCTATCACAAAAGTGAAGCAAGTCAAAAAGAGAAGGACAAGTACAGTATACGAACACATATATATATGGAATATAGTAGGATGGTAATGATAACACACACAGTGAAGCGATGAAAAAACAGACGTTGGAGAATAGACATATGGACATTGTGGGGAATGAACAGTGGATGGGCGGCATAAAGGAAGTAGCATGGAAACTTATACTATCCTATGTGAAAAAAATAACTATTGTCATTGCCCTGCGGGAAAAGGGGATCATTCAGGGGTGCTGTGTGACAGTCTGGAGGTGTGGGATGGGGGGGATATACATATGACTAATCTGGGATCAAACATATCTGTAAACAACAAAACTTTGTAAAAGTAAAATGTAAAATAAAAATTAAAACAAAAAAGAATGCATATCATAACCTCCAAGATAACCACTAAAAGAACAGTAAGAAATTTATGACTAACCAGCTAATTTTGTGTGGAGATGGATGAAGACTAAATAATAAAACACTTTCATTTGGTTAATTCAAAGAAGACAAAAGATGCTAGAAAAAGGTTAACATAACATATAGGATAAGTGAGGATAAATTTATTTATAACTGTATACAAAAATTTTATCAACAATGATATTAATAAAAATTGACTAATTACAAAGAAAAGCATGACATTATTAAAGAAATAACAACGAGCTATGTACAGAGGCATATCTTAATATAAATCTATTGAAAATAAAATTAGAAAGATCATACCTAAAAAAATTTCCTAAGCCACGTGGGATTCAACAGCAGACCTACTCTGAAAAGCAATAGAAAATCAATAGGAAGGCATGCAATTCTATTTTGTCAGTGTAGATGGTAAAACAACAAGTGAAACTAGAGTGTATTTTAGATCCTAGTGATATCAGGAAAGAGATAATAATAAATCAGACTAGACAGTATGAACTTTAATAGAAGCACCATATGACCCAGCAATCCCACTCTTAGGCTTATACCCTGATGAAATCAAAACTGAAAGAGGCAATCGTACCCCAGTTTTCATTGCAGCTCTCTATACAATAGCTAGAACATGGAAGCAACCTAGATATCCATCGATGAATGAATGGATACAGAAGCTCTAGTACATATATACAGTGGAATACTACACAGTTATAAAAAGAAATGCAGAAGAATCAGTCCTAATGAGGTGGCTGGATCTAGAATCTATCACAAAAGTGAAGCAAGTCAAAAAGAGAAGGACAAGTACAGTATACGAACACATATATATATGGAATATAGTAGGATGGTAATGATAACACACACAGTGAAGCGATGAAAAAACAGACGTTGGAGAATAGACATATGGACATTGTGGGGAATGAACAGTGGATGGGCGGCATAAAGGAAGTAGCATGGAAACTTATACTATCCTATGTGAAAAAAATAACTATTGTCATTGCCCTGCGGGAAAAGGGGATCATTCAGGGGTGCTGTGTGACAGTCTGGAGGTGTGGGATGGGGGGGATATACATATGACTAATCTGGGATCAAACATATCTGTAAACAACAAAACTTTGTAAAAGTAAAATGTAAAATAAAAATTAAAACAAAAAAGAATGCATATCATAACCTCCAAGATAACCACTAAAAGAACAGTAAGAAATTTATGACTAACCAGCTAATTTTGTGTGGAGATGGATGAAGACTAAATAATAAAACACTTTCATTTGGTTAATTCAAAGAAGACAAAAGATGCTAGAAAAAGGTTAACATAACATATAGGATAAGTGAGGATAAATTTATTTATAACTGTATACAAAAATTTTATCAACAATGATATTAATAAAAATTGACTAATTACAAAGAAAAGCATGACATTATTAAAGAAATAACAACGAGCTATGTACAGAGGCATATCTTAATATAAATCTATTGAAAATAAAATTAGAAAGATCATACCTAAAAAAATTTCAGTTATGCAAATATCAGACAGAGTAGACTTTAAGACAATATGCATTATTAGAGATACAGATGGGCATTTCAAAATATTTATAAAGTGCTCAATACACTCAGAAGATTCTAAGTCTTAGAAAATTCTAAATATTTATTGATCTAAAGTCTTAGTTTCAAAATGTATTCAGTAAGAGTTAATAGAATTAAAAAGAGAAATTATTAATTTTTAATGATATTGATAAATAGCATACTTTTCTTTCAAACTGATCAAATAGGCTTGTAAAAAATTACTAAACATATAGGGGAATAACAATAAATAAATCTGACCCAAATAATGAGTATAGAATAGTGCACATCACAAAGAGAAAATACATTTTTAAAATTAATATTTATAAAAATAAAAAAATATGTTGATCCATAAAGCAAGTCTAAATAAATTTCTAAAGATTGCAAGCATTTAGAGCAGGATCTCTGATCATATTAGAATCACAATACAAGAAAATCCCCAATCTCTAAAAACTGCCAAAGAAGAAACCACAATAAAAATACAAAGGATTATTAAAAATGTGATGTATCAAAGCTTGAGTGATACAGTTAAACCTGTGCTTGAAGACAGAAGGAAATATAAAGTAAAAATAAGATAAATTTTTAAAGGCAAATGTACAATAAATAAAAGTAAAAACTATTGGTATGTATCTACTCATATAACTATATACCTATTAATTTAAAACTTTACATGAGCTGGAAAATATTCCAGAGAAATGATTTACCAACAAAAAGGATAGAAAAAAATTTAAATATTTTGGTAACTCTTGCATCTTTACTTAAGTCATCTTTTCAAAATTCTCAGAGCCAAATTTCCTTTATCAGAATATTCTCTCAAATACATAAGGAACATCCGACATAAACTCTTCCAGAAAATTAAAAAAGGAACAATGTTCAACTCATATTATAGAATCCCTACAATCTTCATATAAAAAACTGATGAAGATATATTAAGAAAGGGAATCTATAGACCAATAGTTTTCGTGAATATGAATGAAAAAATTCTAAACAAAAATATTGTCAATGCAAGCCAAAAAAAGTAAATTAAAATTTATACTTATACTGAGAGTTTTCTGTGACTGAGAAACCACTGACCAGTAGCGAAATAAGGATAATATTTGCCTAAAATGATGATTGACATATAATTCAAAATATTTTTAAGCATAATCTGATGGCTTATATGTATAAATTAAGTAATAGAACTCTCAAAATAAAAAACAAATCTGGGCAAATACTGCAAATATTCTGGCCATATGTGCAACATATTTTCTGATATAGCTTTCCTCAGAGTTTTTGTGATCATAAAAAAAATCAAAGATAATATATGCACAATGAAACATGTACTCTGCAGAATTCTGGTGCAAGTTTGAAGATAATAAAGACATTTTTTCCTAATTTAAAATAGTCTTATTAAATAAAGATGAGTAAAAATAAGCTAAATAAAATCAGTTTCTTCTTATTAAAGAAAAAAAAACAAAAACAAGTACACTTGGAGCTTCAACACCAATGCCACTCTTTCCAACTATTTAATCACTTACTACTAGTAGAATGTTCCAAACCTAAGTTTCTAAAATTACCCAGCAGATGTCCTTGTTTTCCACCATGAGGAAATAGAAATCAAGAGTAAATGTTTTCAAACATCCTCTCCACCTCAAAGTATACCAAAAATTTATTTATATTGGTATAATTCGCTCTTTTCTCAAAGGAAATCATGACACTCTTTTCTAATAGTTATCTCTCTATCAATTACCATTGCCCTATTCAACTTTTCTTAGAAAAGACGTTTGTATTTGTTACTTCCTCTTCTCACTTCCATTCAACCTTCCACTCATCACAATCTACCTTCCCTCCGATTTTATTCCACTAAAAATGCTCTTGGGGGAAAAATTCCTATTGTTTTACAGCTGTGAAGTCCAGTGACTTCATAGTGTCCTCATCTTTCTTGACCCCTTAGTCTGATTTTCTGAAACTCACATTCTCTCTTTAAAGTTTTCCATTCCTTTATCTTCTTTCACTTATTTCCGACATAAACTCTTCCAGAAAATTAAAAAAGGAACAATGTTCAACTCATATTATAGAATCCCTACAATCTTCATATAAAAAACTGATGAAGATATATTAAGAAAGGGAATCTATAGACCAATAGTTTTCGTGAATATGAATGAAAAAATTCTAAACAAAAATATTGTCAATGCAAGCCAAAAAAAGTAAATTAAAATTTATACTTATACTGAGAGTTTTCTGTGACTGAGAAACCACTGACCAGTAGCGAAATAAGGATAATATTTGCCTAAAATGATGATTGACATATAATTCAAAATATTTTTAAGCATAATCTGATGGCTTATATGTATAAATTAAGTAATAGAACTCTCAAAATAAAAAACAAATCTGGGCAAATACTGCAAATATTCTGGCCATATGTGCAACATATTTTCTGATATAGCTTTCCTCAGAGTTTTTGTGATCATAAAAAAAATCAAAGATAATATATGCACAATGAAACATGTACTCTGCAGAATTCTGGTGCAAGTTTGAAGATAATAAAGACATTTTTTCCTAATTTAAAATAGTCTTATTAAATAAAGATGAGTAAAAATAAGCTAAATAAAATCAGTTTCTTCTTATTAAAGAAAAAAAAACAAAAACAAGTACACTTGGAGCTTCAACACCAATGCCACTCTTTCCAACTATTTAATCACTTACTACTAGTAGAATGTTCCAAACCTAAGTTTCTAAAATTACCCAGCAGATGTCCTTGTTTTCCACCATGAGGAAATAGAAATCAAGAGTAAATGTTTTCAAACATCCTCTCCACCTCAAAGTATACCAAAAATTTATTTATATTGGTATAATTCGCTCTTTTCTCAAAGGAAATCATGACACTCTTTTCTAATAGTTATCTCTCTATCAATTACCATTGCCCTATTCAACTTTTCTTAGAAAAGACGTTTGTATTTGTTACTTCCTCTTCTCACTTCCATTCAACCTTCCACTCATCACAATCTACCTTCCCTCCGATTTTATTCCACTAAAAATGCTCTTGGGGGAAAAATTCCTATTGTTTTACAGCTGTGAAGTCCAGTGACTTCATAGTGTCCTCATCTTTCTTGACCCCTTAGTCTGATTTTCTGAAACTCACATTCTCTCTTTAAAGTTTTCCATTCCTTTATCTTCTATTTCACTTCATTTTCAAAGCACCACTAAACCTTTTATTACACCTCATCTTCTTTACCAATAGTCTGCCCCTTTCTGCTATGTCAATACTGGTGTCTCCCAGAGTTCACTTACTATTTATAGTGTCTTCCCCTTCTTCATATGCAGGGCAATCTACGATTCATGTGAATTTAATTATCAATTCCATTGTCAGCATCCTCAGGTATACACTTCTAGTCCTTACCAGTTTTCTGAGTATTGAGACATGTCTCCAAATAGCCACTTTATCTAAATATCCCACTGTACTTCCAATTCAGCCTGTTCAAAACTTAACTCCACCTCTCTTTGTATATAAAAATAAGTCATTTACTCAGTTTCCACAGCTAAATATCAGTCACTCACAAATTTGTCTTTCTTACTTTTTAATATTAAAAATCCTTTTGTGTCTTATTTTCTTAAATAACTTCTCTAAGGACTCCATCCTCTGTAATTTTTCCTTATCATGAATATTCGTAGAGTCTGTGATCTCCTTGGCCCACCTTCACTTACAACAAAAATACTATTTACCTTGTTACCAGAGTTCTTTCAATATATATTTTATTATATTCATCTTCCATTCTTAAAACACTTAGAATTTTCCCTACTGTCTAAAGCATGTAGTTTAATAATAGTCTATTATGTTCTCAGTACAAAATCCATGACTATTTCCAATGTATCCCTCAAATACCTGTCTATTCTCACATCCAGTTGCTGCCTTCATTCATTCCATGAGCTAGTCACACACAATAACTCACAGTTACTTTAATGTATCAGTCATTACCATGTCTGCATGCCAATGTACAAGATATATCTGCAATGTGATGCTTTTTCATTATTTTTGCTTTTAAAATTCCTCTTTTTTTTTATTCCTAGCTTTCTTTCATTAGTGCTGGCCAAAACACATGTGTTGTCAAGACCCAGTTAAAATGTACTGAAATTATTCAAAAAAAAAAAAAAATTCTACTCAGTTCTTCCCTATTTACTCAAAAAAGACACTTTATTTTTCACCTAAAATTACATAGTCTTTAGAAATACTTCTTATATTACATAAGTTGTGAAGTAGTAAAAATAAAATTATATATCTTATTTTTAGTTCATACCATTTTTTTCCAAAGCTATGAAACCTCAGAGATGTCATTTTCCTCTCTGAAAATTAGTTTCCCATCTTTAAAAATAGTAATAACAAATTTATGTCAGGGATGTTGGAAATATTTTAAAAAGTATAGTTCCTAGAACATTTTGACTTATTTGATTTATTTTGTTTGCTTTAATAAAACAATAACAACAACAATAATATAAAAATAATGTCTTTTAGGTATCTGTTAATGTTTTAGGTACTTGTTATGTATTAATTCACTTAATTCTGAAATTAGTCCTAGATGATTATTACTATAATTTTTGCATATTATATAAGAGGAAACAAATAGTATAAAAGATCAGTTAAGCTAACTATGACACAGATACAGAAAATAGGAGAGTCAGAGTTTGAATCCAGACAGTTATTCAGATTTTCATCTAGCTAATAAAGGCAATCTTAAAACATGGTGGGTTTTTCTTAAGTTGTTTTCTGTTTTGCAATCAGCTTCAATTCTGACACCATCCCTTCCCAGATTCTCCCAGATGTTAATTCCTGCTTTTGATCTCTGATTTTGGAATTTACACTCAGACACTCCAGTTTCTGAACATCAACTTTGCCCCAAAGATCCTGTGCTTGTGATCCTTAGGCCTTTTTAACAAACCACAATCATTTCACCACCACCAAATACCACTGATTACTCACAAGACCAGTGCCCCCACTTCATTTCTAACAATTTCACTTGTGGTCACATGACCAGTATTTCTGTAGATCATGACCTCTCAAGTGAGAAGACATTATGTTAGTTCTTCCTAAAACCAAAACAAACAATAGCAAAATGCATAGACAAAAAATCTGTCTGCATGCCAATGTACAAGATATATCTGCAATGTGATGCTTTTTCATTATTTTTGCTTTTAAAATTCCTCTTTTTTTTTATTCCTAGCTTTCTTTCATTAGTGCTGGCCAAAACACATGTGTTGTCAAGACCCAGTTAAAATGTACTGAAATTATTCAAAAAAAAAAAAAAATTCTACTCAGTTCTTCCCTATTTACTCAAAAAAGACACTTTATTTTTCACCTAAAATTACATAGTCTTTAGAAATACTTCTTATATTACATAAGTTGTGAAGTAGTAAAAATAAAATTATATATCTTATTTTTAGTTCATACCATTTTTTTCCAAAGCTATGAAACCTCAGAGATGTCATTTTCCTCTCTGAAAATTAGTTTCCCATCTTTAAAAATAGTAATAACAAATTTATGTCAGGGATGTTGGAAATTTTTTAAAAAAGTATAGTTCCTAGAACATTTTGACTTATTTGATTTATTTTGTTTGCTTTAATAAAACAATAACAACAACAATAATATAAAAATAATGTCTTTTAGGTATCTGTTAATGTTTTAGGTACTTGTTATGTATTAATTCACTTAATTCTGAAATTAGTCCTAGATGATTATTACTATAATTTTTGCATATTATATAAGAGGAAACAAATAGTATAAAAGATCAGTTAAGCTAACTATGACACAGATACAGAAAATAGGAGAGTCAGAGTTTGAATCCAGACAGTTATTCAGATTTTCATCTAGCTAATAAAGGCAATCTTAAAACATGGTGGGTTTTTCTTAAGTTGTTTTCTGTTTTGCAATCAGCTTCAATTCTGACACCATCCCTTCCCAGATTCTCCCAGATGTTAATTCCTGCTTTTGATCTCTGATTTTGGAATTTACACTCAGACACTCCAGTTTCTGAACATCAACTTTGCCCCAAAGATCCTGTGCTTGTGATCCTTAGGCCTTTTTAACAAACCACAATCATTTCACCACCACCAAATACCACTGATTACTCACAAGACCAGTGCCCCCACTTCATTTCTAACAATTTCACTTGTGGTCACATGACCAGTATTTCTGTAGATCATGACCTCTCAAGTGAGAAGACATTATGTTAGTTCTTCCTAAAACCAAAACAAACAATAGCAAAAATGAAACAAACAAAATAAAACAAAAAAATTAGTCAATTAAAAAATAAGCAGAGGATCTGAATAGACATTTCTGCAAAGAAGACATACAGATGACCAACAGGTACATAAAAAGATGCCCAACATCACTAATCGTTGGGGAAATGCAAATCAAAACCACAATCATATTACCACCTCACACCAATCAGAATGGTCAGTATCAAAAATACATGAAATAACAAGAGAGGATACAGACTGCACTGTTGGGGAGAATGTAAACCAGTGTTGTCTTGTTGTAAAACAAAATGGATGTTTCTCAAAAAATTAAAAATGGAACCACCGTATGATTCAGCAATTCTACTTATGGGTATTTTTTTCAAAGACATAAACACTAATTTGAAAACATACATACCCGTGTTCCCCCATATTCCCTGTTATTTACCTTAGCCAAGATATATAAACAACTTATGTGTTCCCCAACAGATGAATGGATTAAAAAATGTGAGATATATATATGTCAAAATGTGATACACACTTGTACATATACAACAGAGTATTATTCAACCATAAAAAATCATGACATTTTGCTATTGGGAACCGCAAAGATAAAATGTGAGGGCATTATACTAAGTGAAATAAGTCATACAAAGATAAATACCATATAATCTCATTTATATGTATGATCTTCAAACAAAAAAACAAAAGAAAACCAAGCTCATAGATACAGAGAATAGATCAATGGATGTCAGATATAGGTGAAATCAGTAAAGAGAATCAAAAGGTACAAACTTCTAGTCATCAAACAAATATACCACATACATAATGTACAGGGTAGCACGCATACTGAATAAAACTCTATTGTGTATTTGAAAGCTGCTAAGAGAGCAAATATTAAAGTTCTCATCACAAAAAAAAAATCTTTAATTATGTATGGTGATGGATGTCAGCTAGATTATGGTGGCATTTTGCAACATATACAAATATATATACAAATATTAAATCATTACACTTTATACACCTGAAATTAATATAATGTGTCAACTATACCTCAATAAAAATAATAATTTTTCAATATAATGATTCTCCTTTTTTAAATAAGGAAATTTTAATTTAATTTATGTCTTCAAATTCCCTGTGTCTTAGATGAAAATAATTGACGATATGCATAACAGAGTTTTATAAGTGATTGCTCACAAACATGATTTCTTTTCATTAAGACAAGCCTCACAAAATTTAATTCTTCCTCATCTTCTGAATATGATCCTTCTACTTACCACATCCATCGTTTCTATACTTAAATCCTCATATGCAGCTCTTTCCCATTTTTTATATCATCTTCTTGAAAATATTTAAATATTAGCAGACAACCCAAGTCCTATATTAATGGCCTAAAGTATTTTCTTTCTTTCCTTTTTTAAATTTCTAATCGTTTCCAATAAATCTACAAAATAAGCTGAATTAGAACTTTCTTAATCACAAGCAATTCTAGGTATAAGATGGTTTCTGCTGTAGCAAGAGCTATTAAAGCATTAGAAATACAAATAGATGAAGATTAACTAGACATAGGGGACATACAATACTTTGTTTCATTTGCCATGAATAAGATTTCAGCAGGAATCATTAATCCAGTAAAATTGAAAGGGTTGTAAATTAAGGTATTTATTAATCTTTAAGGACAGCTAAAAAGAAACTGCTTTCTTGGAGCTGTAGAGGAAAAAATACTGAGATCTATAACAGAAATCCAAGAAGTAGAATGCCAACATGCCTAGCAAACTTTTCCTTTTGTACCTGCATCCTGAACTGAAATGTCGTAAAAATTACATACTTGATGGCAAACAAAACAAAGAAACATAGTCTGTTGATGTTTTTATATGGGGATGTGGGTGTTGCTTGAGATTTTGCTTCAATGTCTGGGAACAAAAGAAAAGATATTTTGTGGCTCACTGACCTAAAATTGACTGTAAGAATCTAATACAAAGGTGAAGGATATATCTAGAGCTACAGCATCACAGGCATGAAGATTTAGCCCTCTCTGAGTACTGACTATGCAGAGAAGAAAGTTACTTCTACTAATCTATATCACAGAAGAAAATATTTCTGCAATAAGACGTTGGTATTAATTATATCAAATTTCTACAAAACAGCTATAGGTTTTAGGGAAGTCAATCACCACTTAATATGGCCTTTAGCTGGAAATATATAAGGACCAAGTAGTAAACCCGTATTAGAAATCAAGTTCGAAATATATGGCCACCGGGTTCACAGTAGTAGACTCTCACAGTAGCATATTTTTCATCTTGTATTGCTAACACTGCCACAGTCAGACTGTCAGCCTTATAGGGAAAATTAATAGCTAGACCTATGCAACAGAGAAGAAAAATGCTTATAACTAGGCCAAAATATTCACATAAACCACCTCGGTCTATATTTAATCAGTGTCATTTCTCAGCATAAGAAATCTTCATCTTTATTTACAGCTTCTACCTTGGGGAGCAGAATGTTCATGATCTGTTTCACTTGGAATGTTTTCAAAATGCCTTCTTAAAAAATGAGAGTTTTCAAGATATTTCCTATAACAAAAAAGAGTCTTCCCTCTAGTAATAAAGCATCTTCTCTAAGGGCTCACTAAAGTCCAACAAGTAAACTTTAAGTAAATACTTAAAATAAGGAAATAAGTAAGCATTTAAAATAAGGAAACATTTATCTCTTCCTATGCAGGAGGTAAGGAAGATCTACTGGAACATTTTCTTCTATTCTCAGTCCATTGGTGGAAGAAGCAGATTCTTTTATCAAATGAGCTCATTGTTGTCTTAGAGCTCAAGAGCAAAGCCTTGGGGAAATAAACAGGTAACTGGACCATTGAGTGTAGGCTGAAGGCTGGGAGATGGGGAGCCAGGACAACAGCATACACCTTAAGTGACAGATCATCACCAAAGCAAGTTTTGGACAACAGACATCTGCTATAGCTGCTGAATTGAGTCCTTTAAATTAAAAGACTTTTTTGCCAGCCTTAGACAATTGTGATTGGAAGTCAGAAAAAGATATTCCTGCTGGCCTTGGAAGGGAAAAAAAACACCCACTATGTGAAATGCAGACAGCCTGTAAGAGCTGAAAGTGAACTGCAGCTGACAGTCAGCAAGGAAATGGGGAACTCAATCCTAAAACCATAAGGAATTGAATTCTGCCAACAGCAATAATAGGCCTGGCAATAAATAATTCTCCAGAACTTACAGATAAGGATTTATCCTGGTCAATACCTTGATTTTTAACTAAGAATATATGCAAATAATCCAGCCTCTCCATTTTATGATTTTTTACTTATGGAACTATGAGCTAACAATATAAATGGGTGTTATACTAAGCTGCTACGTTTATGGTAACTTATTACAGAACAATAGAACTGAGAGAAATGGGAAAGTGATGATGACAATGATAGTAAGAAGCAACTTTATATAAAACCCACTCAGGCTGACTTTGTTCTTCAAGAGAAAAGTTAACATCTTATTAGGACTCAATCCCTCTGCTGACATGATATTTCAAATTGGCAATTTGGGAGCAGAATACATAAACAAGGTACAGCATAGAAGCAAAATGTAAGTTTGGACTTTTTCTATGGTGTTATCCAAAACACTTACACAGGACAGAAGAAGGCAGAGAATTAAAAGAATGATATAACCATTGAGCATACGACAAAAAATTGGTTCCTGACAGTTAGGCCCAAGAGGGCAGAAGATTCAACATAAGCCTCATTACCTGCTCACTGAAACACATCGGCTGAATGACACACCCACAGGCATCATGACAATTCCAAGACAATAAAGGGCCAAAGGTGGGCAGTGGCCCGATTCCTAGAAATCCCCACCCTTCTCCAAAATAGTTGGAATTAGCCTCCAGCTTAATAGCACATGATGGTACCTAGCCCATAAAAACTAACCATTTCATACTTCAGGGCCATTCTCACTGTCTCAGACAGACTGCACTCTGTCTACACAGTGTGTATCTCTAAATAAACCTACGTGCACTTTACCGTTGCTCACTCTTGAATTCTTTCCTGAGAAAAGCCATAGACCCAAACTTGGAGGCCACATCTAGGGACTCAGCTGAAACTTGGGACATAACCATCCTCTCATGCCCTATTTTCCAGCAACGACAGAAAAAAAAATCTTTAAAAAAGTGGCTTGGTTTTTGTTCTCTATGACTGAAGAGAAACATTCTATAGAAACATTCTCACCCTTTGCTACACATTAGAATTGCCTGGGGAGATTGGAAGACTCAACGTGTTGAGAGTCTTCCATATTTCAGTTAAATCAAAATACCTACTTAGGGGAGACCCAGATCTAAACACATCCTTTCAAAATGCCCAATCTTCCATCCAATAAGTGGCCAGTTTGGAACCAATGAGATTCAGCTCATAATTCAAACAGTGAAGACTTTATATTCAAATTCAATTTGGGCAGAAAATCCAACTGAAAACTAGGACTGGATTTTCAATCAGAAAATAATAACTAGCACACCATAAGTACTTTTTATCTACATGTGTTAAGAATTTTGCAAATGTTAACACAATTTATCCTTAAAAAACAGTTCTATGAAGTACATATTGTTATTTTCATTGACCTCATTTTCATATCCGAGAAAACTTAGGAGCAAGTAAATGAAAAGCTTTGCTCATTCATCATCACACAGTAAGTGAGGTTATCAGCCTATTAATGGCACTGAGTGCCTCCAGAGTTCCCTGCTAAATCTCCTTTCATAGCACTTACCATTAATAGCAAATACCATTTTCAGCAGTAGTTCTCTTTCTTCCTAGTCATTTTGTAAACATTGAGCTCGAAAAAAAAAAATTAAAAGGTTCCTTGACAGTTTTAGGCCCAAGAGGGCAGAAGATTCAACATAAGCCTCATTACCTGCTCACTGAAACACATCGGCTGAATGACACACCCACAGGCATCATGACAATTCCAAGACAATAAAGGGCCAAAGGTGGGCAGTGGCCCGATTCCTAGAAATCCCCACCCTTCTCCAAAATAGTTGGAATTAGCCTCCAGCTTAATAGCACATGATGGTACCTAGCCCATAAAAACTAACCATTTCATACTTCAGGGCCATTCTCACTGTCTCAGACAGACTGCACTCTGTCTACACAGTGTGTATCTCTAAATAAACCTACGTGCACTTTACCGTTGCTCACTCTTGAATTCTTTCCTGAGAAAAGCCATAGACCCAAACTTGGAGGCCACATCTAGGGACTCAGCTGAAACTTGGGACATAACCATCCTCTCATGCCCTATTTTCCAGCAACGACAGAAAAAAAAATCTTTAAAAAAGTGGCTTGGTTTTTGTTCTCTATGACTGAAGAGAAACATTCTATAGAAACATTCTCACCCTTTGCTACACATTAGAATTGCCTGGGGAGATTGGAAGACTCAACGTGTTGAGAGTCTTCCATATTTCAGTTAAATCAAAATACCTACTTAGGGGAGACCCAGATCTAAACACATCCTTTCAAAATGCCCAATCTTCCATCCAATAAGTGGCCAGTTTGGAACCAATGAGATTCAGCTCATAATTCAAACAGTGAAGACTTTATATTCAAATTCAATTTGGGCAGAAAATCCAACTGAAAACTAGGACTGGATTTTCAATCAGAAAATAATAACTAGCACACCATAAGTACTTTTTATCTACATGTGTTAAGAATTTTGCAAATGTTAACACAATTTATCCTTAAAAAACAGTTCTATGAAGTACATATTGTTATTTTCATTGACCTCATTTTCATATCCGAGAAAACTTAGGAGCAAGTAAATGAAAAGCTTTGCTCATTCATCATCACACAGTAAGTGAGGTTATCAGCCTATTAATGGCACTGAGTGCCTCCAGAGTTCCCTGCTAAATCTCCTTTCATAGCACTTACCATTAATAGCAAATACCATTTTCAGCAGTAGTTCTCTTTCTTCCTAGTCATTTTGTCCCCAAATATACAGAACAAAACAAGGTTAAATGCTAAATAAACCAGATTCTTTGATTCCCATCTGATTCAAAGATTGCTATTAAATAACAACAATTAATGAAAATATCATTTAAAAATAGCAATAAGTTCACATAAGACTTACAATAATTAAATAATATAATTCACTTGGAGACTATAATTAAGGGGCATCTTTTCTTTCCTAGGGTGAGTCAAAATCTAATAGAAGATATGCAAGATATCTCCCCAAAGATGATATAAGAAAGCTTAGGTCATCAAGGAAGGGGAATTAACACTTAACTGATTATTGGATACGGATGAACACTAGCCCTCACTTGCCTCCAACTTTGAGGAAATCTGTGATGAATATTATCTTTTGCAAGAAGCAGTGTTCATTCTCTTATACAATGTTTAGAAAGGAACACCTTTAAAGGGAGATTTGTACTAATAAAATCTGTTAGAAGTGTCCTAATTTACAAATTTAATAAATTCATCCAACAGACATTATAGATACCTTTTAGGAACAATGTACAGTGTTCATTTTTTACATTAATATATTGAATTAGACAATCCCTCAAAAATACTGCAGCCTATAGGATATAATTAAAATTTATTCTGACCCAGGAGGAATAAAGGTCTGAGTATTTTTATTTATTTAAGTTACTTTCACATATTGCAAAGTCATCACTCTGCTTTCTACTGAAAAGAAACCCATGATCATCTATTTTGGGCTTTCTTTAATATTTACTTTTTGTTATTAAAAATTAAAATAAGTTCTTTGTGTCTTTGCAGTTTCAGCCTTAAGCTTGTGTCACAAATACAGAGCATGATGGTCAGAAATAGCTATAAAGTTTTGTTTCCATGCAGTTCACATTTAACGTCTCTGAGATTTTAATTTTCAACCATCATAATCACAAACTCCAAATCTTAGGAAACTGCTTGCCTTTGATACATGTTATTTGAAATAGTTCATCTTTCTTTCCAATTTTGAGGCCTAATATACCTTAAAGAGAATTGACATCCTTTATTTTACTAAAGATGGAACAATAGGAGTTTGACTTTCTAAAATAACCCAGCAAGAGGTAGAACAAGATCAATACCAAGGACCCTAGCTTCCCTCCAACTGTGCCGTCTGTGCTTGACCACACTGTGGACCTGCCCTTCTCTTCTTGGTCACTGGCTGCCCATGTCCATCACAAGGTACAGCCTTCTGAAATTCTTAATAAATCATCCCAGCATGTCTAATTTGCAATGAACAGGATGAGTCATGGTGAGCAAAGTAGAGGATCTAGTTTTAGCATTTATTACACCAAATAAGTGAGTTTTACCCTACAAAAGGGACAAGTGAAAAGGGAACAAATTACATTTGCCCCTCTGTGCGGGAAAAAACTGGTAATTCAGCCATGAGAGAGTGCTGCTAACCACAGGAAGACACAGGCCAGGAGTTGATGATAAAACTGAAAAAATTAAAAGAACAAGCACAAACATTTACAAAGGGTAAAAGTAAAAAGATCAAGACCTCAGTGTGCAGAGTCTCAGAGGGTAAAAGAAAGACATTCATAGGAGGCAATGCTGGGTACATAAACATTCACCATGAAAATAAACAGTTAAGGAAAAATTAAAGATTTCCTTTGATTCTTAAAAATGACTGAAGTGAGAAACAGGCATCCTAATTTGTAAGACATAGATGACAAGAGTCAAAAAAACTGAATAGAGGTCACACTAGTTTAGAGATAGATCTTTTAGCCACTCTATGTAAGAGTTCAAACAAGTTCCTTTCTTATATACATAAACTAGAAGTTCATACCAGAACACCACTAAATATATTTTCACTTATAAAATACATTTATAACAATACGTGCCAAGAGGAGGGGGGCCAAGATGGTGGAGGAATGAGGGGAGGATTTCACCAGCTTCCCAGTAGAATCACCAGAACTAATCAAGAAATAAAACACCACCAACAAACCAGCCACTAGATGACAAAAGAACTCATCAGGTCTACGAGGGTCGGAGAGCGAACAGTCAGAACTCTCCTGGAGCTCCTGTTCTGAGAGCCCTGTACCCCAGTCCCCACACTGGACTGGGCAGAGAGAGCACTGGGAAGTGAACTGGGAGGATAGAAGGCAGCGCTTAGTGCGAAAATCCCGCCAGGTCGCTGGGCGCCTGGTGAGTTGAGACACTGCTAGCGGTGATGTGCTGAACGGATCAGGGAAGTCCCCTACGGGTTACTCCCCAGGGACCTAGCTTGAGCTGGATGGGGAAGCTCATGGTTGCATATCCGACAGTGCGTGTGTGCCAGCAGCAGCCTGAAGAGTCCTGCAGCCCCAGAGTTGCAGCAGGGAAGCTGCTGTCCTGAAAGCATCGAAGAGCTGCAGCAGAGGAAACTGGGAAAGAGCAGGGATTGGCGGCTCCCGGCAGGTGTGCAGTGGAACCGGGGAGCCCCAGCCCGGTCCCCTCCAGGACCACGCGCACGGCCAGCGCCCAACGGACTGAGAACAGCCTGCCGCCCTCGCCAGCATCTGAGCTCGTGGCAAAACCTTTGTTTAGCCGAAAACAAAAACAGAAACCATAGCAACTGACTCTGCAACTGGTGGAAGGTCCACACGCAGATGGGAAGGTAACAACCAGGGACAGTATTTACCCTTTTTTGTTGTTGTTTGTTTGTTTGGGTTTGTTTTGTTTATTCACCTATTTGGTTTGGTTTGTTGTTTTGTCTCTTCTTGTTAATTTTTTTCTTTTTAATTTTTAATTTTTAATTTTTAAATTTTTTTTAATTTTAATTTTTTTAACTTTTAATTTTCTTTCCTCTTTGCCGTTGCTTCCTCCCTCGATGTTCTAAATGTAAAATCTTTTTCTATCTACTACTATCCTCCATATAAATATTTCCTATCTTCCTGTCTCTACTATTCCCTTCCAGCTGCACCAAGCTCCACAATACACTAATCTTTGCTACCTAAATCTAGGAAATCCTTGCAGGACAAATCTATCTATTCCTTTTCATTACCCATACATTCTCCTCCTCCTCACCCACAATACATATCTTAGTTAAAAATTGCTTTCAGGGCTTCCCCTGGTGGTCCAATGGGTGGGGACACCGCCTTGCAGTGCAAGGGGCGCCAGTTCGAGCCCTGGCCTGGGAAAATCCCACGTGCCGCGGAGCGGCTGGACTGATGTGTCCAATCACCGAGCCGGAGCTCTGGAGCACATGAGCCCAGAGCCAGTGCTCTGCAACGACAGATGCCACCGCGATGGGAGGCCCACAGGAGCCAAAAGAATGAAGACAAATGAAAATAGAGAAATGAAAGACCAATAAAAGTGGCCTGCCCACTCCCCTCCCTCCCCAAACCCGACCCCCACCCAAAATTAAATAAAAAAAAAAATTGCTTTCATTGCAATATTCCAAGCCGGGACCTTGCCCTGGATCTATTTTTCTAGGCAGTATTTTAATTACTTTAGAGCTTAAAGGTCAGGTACCATCTTTGACTGCACCGTTTGCTAGAAAAATTCCCTATGCTTTATCCCTGTAAGACTGTTCAGGTGTGGTTATTGATGTGTATGTATGTATATTTCACGACTATGTTAGAAAATACCTGCATGCTTTTATGACTGTCATCCATCAGGGATGCACCACTTGTTCCTCATATACTAATATTTGAACTAATACCACTGAACACCTTGGCAAACCAGACATAGAGCCTACACCTCCTGACCAGCCATCAAAGTAAGGATTCTCGGAGTGGAAGGCCTGATTCAAAGACCCCACACTATCAAAAAGCATACAACACTAGAGATTATTCACCTGCAAACAAGACCTAACACCACCCAAGACACAAAGCACTGAACCCTTATACAAGGACAGAAACCCAAAGGAAGGGAGAATTCAACCACGAAGCCAGGTGGGAAAAACAGGTCCACACAAGAAAAGGGAACCCTCTTGCATTGCTGGTGGGAATGTAAACTGATATAACCTCTATGGAAGACAATATGGAGATTCCTTAAAAAACTAAAAATAGAAGCACCCTATGACCCAGCAATCCCACTAGTAGGCCTATATCCTGATGAAATCAAAACTGAAAGAGGCACCTGTACCCCAATGCTCATTGAAGCTCTCTATACAATAGCCAGAACATGGAAGCAACCTAGATGTCCATCGACAAATCAATGGATAAAGAAGCTCTGGTACATATATACAATGGAATACTACTCAGCTGTTAAAAGAAATGCAGAAGACTCAGTCCTAATGAGATGGCTAGCTCTAGAACCTATCACAAAAAGTGAAGTAAGTCAAAAAGAGAAAGACAAATACAGCATACTAACACACATATATGGAATCTAGTAGGACGGTCTTGATAACACACACAGTGAACTCATGGAAAAACAGACAGAGCATAGACATATGGACATTGTGGGGAAGAAATAGGGAGGGGGAGGCATGGAGACAGTAACATGGAAACGTATACTGTCATGTGTGGAAAAGATAGCTATTGTCATTGTGCTAAGGGAATAGGAGTACATACAATCACTTGAGGCGATGGTCTGGAGGGGTGGGAGGGGGAGAATTGGATGGGGGGAAGGTCCAGGGATACGCATATGAATGATCTGGGAACATACATGTTGGTGAACAACAAAACTCTGTAAAATCTTAAAGAATTTTTTAAAAAAGATATAAAAATAAATAAATAAATAAATAAATAAAAAGAAATATTCTTTCCTAAAAAAAAAAAAACAGCTCCACACACACAGACATACACAAAGAAACAAAAATTAACCTAATAATGAAAAGACACAGAAATACTTCACAAATGAAGAAACAAACCAGAGAAACACAGCTACAGATGACAGAAGAGGAGACAGACAAATTCTCTGAAAGAGAATTCAGAAGAGCAATATTAGTGAGGATTCAAAACACCAAAAACAGCGTATTAGAGCAAATTAGTGCACTAAGAGACATGCAAGAAATGAAAAATAAGCAAATAGAGGCAAACAACTCAATTGCTGAACTCAAAATTACTATAGAAAGTCTCAACAATAGAGTATCAGAGGCAGAAGAATAGATAAGTGAGCTGGAAGACAGAATGGTGGAAATAACTACTGAAGAACAGAACAAAGCACAAAGAATCAAAAGAACTGAGTTATAACCTCAGAGACCTATGGGACAATATCAAATGCACTAACGTTAGAATTATAGGAGTCCCAGAAGAAAAAGAGGGAAAGAAAGGCTTTGAAACAATTCTTGAAGAGATTATGGTGGAAAACTTCCCCAGCATGGGGGAAAAGGAAACAGGTTTTAAACTAACGAGACTAAATATAAAGACAGAATACTTAAAGCAGCTAGGAGCAAATGCAGAAGACTCAGTCCTAATGAGATGGCTAGCTCTAGAACCTATCACAAAAAGTGAAGTAAGTCAAAAAGAGAAAGACAAATACAGCATACTAACACACATATATGGAATCTAGTAGGACGGTCTTGATAACACACACAGTGAACTCATGGAAAAACAGACAGAGCATAGACATATGGACATTGTGGGGAAGAAATAGGGAGGGGGAGGCATGGAGACAGTAACATGGAAACGTATACTGTCATGTGTGGAAAAGATAGCTATTGTCATTGTGCTAAGGGAATAGGAGTACATACAATCACTTGAGGCGATGGTCTGGAGGGGTGGGAGGGGGAGAATTGGATGGGGGGAAGGTCCAGGGATACGCATATGAATGATCTGGGAACATACATGTTGGTGAACAACAAAACTCTGTAAAATCTTAAAGAATTTTTTAAAAAAGATATAAAAATAAATAAATAAATAAATAAATAAAAAGAAATATTCTTTCCTAAAAAAAAAAAAACAGCTCCACACACACAGACATACACAAAGAAACAAAAATTAACCTAATAATGAAAAGACACAGAAATACTTCACAAATGAAGAAACAAACCAGAGAAACACAGCTACAGATGACAGAAGAGGAGACAGACAAATTCTCTGAAAGAGAATTCAGAAGAGCAATATTAGTGAGGATTCAAAACACCAAAAACAGCGTATTAGAGCAAATTAGTGCACTAAGAGACATGCAAGAAATGAAAAATAAGCAAATAGAGGCAAACAACTCAATTGCTGAACTCAAAATTACTATAGAAAGTCTCAACAATAGAGTATCAGAGGCAGAAGAATAGATAAGTGAGCTGGAAGACAGAATGGTGGAAATAACTACTGAAGAACAGAACAAAGCACAAAGAATCAAAAGAACTGAGTTATAACCTCAGAGACCTATGGGACAATATCAAATGCACTAACGTTAGAATTATAGGAGTCCCAGAAGAAAAAGAGGGAAAGAAAGGCTTTGAAACAATTCTTGAAGAGATTATGGTGGAAAACTTCCCCAGCATGGGAAAGGAAACAGTCAGCCAAGTCCAAGAAGCACAAAGAGCTCCACACAGGATAAACCCCAGAAGAAACACACCAAGGCACATTCTAATCAAACTAACGCAGACTAAATATAAAGACAGAATACTTAAAGCAGCTAGGAGCAAACAACAAATAACATATACAGGAAACCCAATATGTTTAACCGCAGATCTTTCAGCAGAAACCCTGCAGGCCAGAAGAGAATGGCAGGACACATTTAAATGGCTAAAAGCGAATAACCTACAGCCTTCAATGCCTTCGATGAAATCCAACACCCATTTATGATGGAAAAAACTCTTCAAACAAAGGGCATAGAAGCAACCTATCTCAACATAGTGAAAGCCATCTATGAGAAGCCCACAGCAAACATTAGCCTCAATGGTGAAAAACTGAAAGCATTTCTTTAAGATCAGGAACAAAACATGGGTGTCCACTTTCACCACTATCATTCACCATAGTCCTGGAAGTTCTAGCAACAACTATAAGAGAAGAGAAAGAAATAAAAGGAATCCAGATTGGAAAGGAAGAAGTCAAGCTCTCTCTTTTTTCAGACCACATGATATTATACATAAAAAAACCCAAAGACACTATTACAAAGCTACCAGAGCAAATCAACGCATTCAGCAAAGTCACGGGATACAAAGTCAATACACAAAAATCACTGGCATTCCTATACACAAACAATGAAAAATCAGAAAACGAAATCAAAGAGGCAATCCCCTTCACCGTCACAACCAAAAGAATCAAATATCTAGGAATAAACCTACCCAAAGAAACAAAAGAACTGTGCACAGAAAATTACAAGACCCTCATGAAAGAAATTAAAGAAGACTTAAACAGATGGAGAGATATTCCATGTTCCTGGGTCGGAAGAATCAATACTGTGACAATGACCATACTACCAAATACCATCTACAGATTCAGTGTGATCCCTATCAAACTACCAATGACATTCTTCACAGAACTGGGACAATATCAAATGCACTAACGTTAGAATTATAGGAGTCCCAGAAGAAAAAGAGGGAAAGAAAGGCTTTGAAACAATTCTTGAAGAGATTATGGTGGAAAACTTCCCCAGCATGGGAAAGGAAACAGTCAGCCAAGTCCAAGAAGCACAAAGAGCTCCACACAGGATAAACCCCAGAAGAAACACACCAAGGCACATTCTAATCAAACTAACGCAGACTAAATATAAAGACAGAATACTTAAAGCAGCTAGGAGCAAACAACAAATAACATATACAGGAAACCCAATATGTTTAACCGCAGATCTTTCAGCAGAAACCCTGCAGGCCAGAAGAGAATGGCAGGACACATTTAAATGGCTAAAAGCGAATAACCTACAGCCTTCAATGCCTTCGATGAAATCCAACACCCATTTATGATGGAAAAAACTCTTCAAACAAAGGGCATAGAAGCAACCTATCTCAACATAGTGAAAGCCATCTATGAGAAGCCCACAGCAAACATTAGCCTCAATGGTGAAAAACTGAAAGCATTTCTTTAAGATCAGGAACAAAACATGGGTGTCCACTTTCACCACTATCATTCACCATAGTCCTGGAAGTTCTAGCAACAACTATAAGAGAAGAGAAAGAAATAAAAGGAATCCAGATTGGAAAGGAAGAAGTCAAGCTCTCTCTTTTTTCAGACCACATGATATTATACATAAAAAAACCCAAAGACACTATTACAAAGCTACCAGAGCAAATCAACGCATTCAGCAAAGTCACGGGATACAAAGTCAATACACAAAAATCACTGGCATTCCTATACACAAACAATGAAAAATCAGAAAACGAAATCAAAGAGGCAATCCCCTTCACCGTCACAACCAAAAGAATCAAATATCTAGGAATAAACCTACCCAAAGAAACAAAAGAACTGTGCACAGAAAATTACAAGACCCTCATGAAAGAAATTAAAGAAGACTTAAACAGATGGAGAGATATTCCATGTTCCTGGGTCGGAAGAATCAATACTGTGACAATGACCATACTACCAAATACCATCTACAGATTCAGTGTGATCCCTATCAAACTACCAATGACATTCTTCACAGAACTAGACCAAAGAATCACACACTTCATATGGAAAGACAAAAGACCTCGAATAGCCAAAGCAATCCTTAGAAAGAAAAAAGGATCTGGAGGAATCAGCCTCCCTAATTTCAGACTATACTACAAAGCAACAGTCCTCAAGACGGTATGGTACTGGCACAAAAACAGAAATATAGACCAATGGAACAAGATAGAGAACCCAGACATAGGCCCATGCACCTATGGGTACTTCATTTGGGGTGGGGGCGGAATGGGAGGGAGGGAGGATGGGCGGGCCACTTCTTTTCATCTTTCATTTATCTACTTTCATCCATCTTTGTTCTTTAGCCCGTGTGGGCCTCCCATTGCAGTGGCCTCTGTTGTTGCAGAGCAATAGCTCTGGGCGCATGTGCTGCAGAGCTCCGGCTCCGTAATTGGACACATAGGTCCAGTCACTCAGCGGCACGTGGGATCTTCCCAGGCCAGGGATCGAACCAGCGTCCCTTGCACTGCAAGGCAGTGTCCTTACCCACTGGACCACCAGGGAAGCCCTGGGTACCTCATTTTTAACAAAAGAGATGAAAATCTATACTGGAACAAAGGCAACCTCTTCAACAAATGGTGCTGGGAAAATTGGACAGCTACATGCAAAAACATGAAGTTGGAACATTCCCTGACACCATACACAAAGATCAACTCAAAATGGATTAAAGACCTAAATGTAAGACCAGAAACCGTCAAACTCTTAGAGGAGAATACAGGCAAAACACTCAAGGACTTAAATCAAAGCAAGATCTTCCATGACCCACCTACTAGAATAGTGGAACTAAAAACAAAAATTAACATGTGGGACCCAATGAAATTTAAAAGCTTTTGCACAGCAAAAGAAAGTACAAAAAAGCTGAACCGACAGCCCACAGAATGGGAGAAAATCATAGCAAATGAAATAACAGACACAGAATTAATCTCCAAAATCCACAAGCACCTCAGACAATTCAGCACCGGAAAAATGGACAGCCCAATCAACAAAATACGACAATGAACCTTTTACCCTTCTACCAAATACCATCTACAGATTCAGTGTGATCCCTATCAAACTACCAATGACATTCTTCACAGAACTAGACCAAAGAATCACACACTTCATATGGAAAGACAAAAGACCTCGAATAGCCAAAGCAATCCTTAGAAAGAAAAAAGGATCTGGAGGAATCAGCCTCCCTAATTTCAGACTATACTACAAAGCAACAGTCCTCAAGACGGTATGGTACTGGCACAAAAACAGAAATATAGACCAATGGAACAAGATAGAGAACCCAGACATAGGCCCATGCACCTATGGGTACTTCATTTGGGGGTGGGGGGCGGAATGGGGAGGGAGGGAGGATGGGCGGGCCACTTCTTTTCATCTTTCATTTATCTACTTTCATCCATCTTTGTTCTTTAGCCCGTGTGGGCCTCCCATTGCAGTGGCCTCTGTTGTTGCAGAGCAATAGCTCTGGGCGCATGTGCTGCAGAGCTCCGGCTCCGTAATTGGACACATAGGTCCAGTCACTCAGCGGCACGTGGGATCTTCCCAGGCCAGGGATCGAACCAGCGTCCCTTGCACTGCAAGGCAGTGTCCTTACCCACTGGACCACCAGGGAAGCCCTGGGTACCTCATTTTTAACAAAAGAGATGAAAATCTATACTGGAACAAAGGCAACCTCTTCAACAAATGGTGCTGGGAAAATTGGACAGCTACATGCAAAAACATGAAGTTGGAACATTCCCTGACACCATACACAAAGATCAACTCAAAATGGATTAAAGACCTAAATGTAAGACCAGAAACCGTCAAACTCTTAGAGGAGAATACAGGCAAAACACTCAAGGACTTAAATCAAAGCAAGATCTTCCATGACCCACCTACTAGAATAGTGGAACTAAAAACAAAAATTAACATGTGGGACCCAATGAAATTTAAAAGCTTTTGCACAGCAAAAGAAAGTACAAAAAAGCTGAACCGACAGCCCACAGAATGGGAGAAAATCATAGCAAATGAAATAACAGACACAGAATTAATCTCCAAAATCCACAAGCACCTCAGACAATTCAGCACCGGAAAAATGGACAGCCCAATCAAAAAATGGGAAAAAGATCTAAAGAGACGTCTCTCCAAAGAGGACATACAGATGGCCAGAAAGCACATGAAACAATGCTCAACCTCGCTTATTACGAGAGAAATGCAAATCAAAACTACAATGAGATAGCACCTCACACCCATCAGAAGGGCCATCATCCACAAATCAACAGACAATAAATGCTGAAGAGGGTTCAGAGAAAAGGGAACACTCTTGCATTGCTGGTGGGAGTGTAAATTGATACAGCCACTATGGAAGACATTATGGAGATTCTTTAAAAAAAACAAAAATAAAAGCACCACACGACCCAGTAATCCCACTATTAGGCTTATATCCTGATGAAATCAAACCTGAAAGAAGCACCTATACCCCAATGTTCATTGCAGCTCTCTATAGAATAGCTAGAACATGGAAGCAACCTAGATGTCCATCGACAAATGAATGGATTAAGAAGCTCTGGTACATATATACAATGGAATACTACTCAGCTGTAAAAAGAAACGCAGAAGAATCAGTCCTAATGATGTGGTTGGGGCTAGAACCTATCACAAAAAGTGAAGTAAGTCAAAAAGAGAAAGACAAGTACAGTATACTAACACATATATATGGAATCTAGAAAAAGGGTAATGATAACACATGCAGTGAACCCATGGAAAAACAGACAGAGAATAGGCGTATGGACATTGTGGGGAAAGAACAGTGGGTGGGAAGCATAGAGGGAGCAACATGGAAATCTATACTATCATGTGTGAAAAAGATGGCCATTGTTGTTGTGCTAAGGGAATAGGAGTACTTACAATGGCTTGGTGCAACAGCCTGGAGGGGTGGTATGGGGGTGCCTGGGAGGGGAGAGGGGACCGGGGATATGCATATGACTGATCTTGGAACATGCATGTCTGTGAACAACAAAACTCTGTAAAAAATTTAAAACACTTGTCTCACTTTTTAAATTTTCAAAATCTGGATTTTTTTTTCCTTTTGTATTTCACAGGAACTTTCATAATAATGATTTGACAGTATGATTTGAAATTGCTTCCCAGGTGGCTCAGTGGTAAAGAATCCACCTCCAATGCAGGAGACACAAGAGACATGGTTTCATTGCCTGGGTCAGGGAAGATCCCCTGGAGTAGGAAATGGAAATTCACTCCATGGACAGAGGAGCCTGGCAGTCTACAGTCCATAGAGTAGCAAAGAGTCAGACATGGCTGAGTGACTAAGCAGAACAATGAGGACAACAGGAAAACTGGGTAACTCACCAAAATGGCCAAAGTCCTCACCTCAACTAAAGACAAAAAAGGGATGTTGAGAGTGGGAGAGTGAGTTATAGCAAGTAACCAGGAAAAGCACAGAAAATAGGGTCAGATTAGGATATGGTGTTAAGTCATGGCCTTCTCCGTTGATAAGATTTGTTAACCTTCTTCTTCCAGATACATTAAAAACAACCAAACAAATGAAGATTTCTCTAATCAATACAAAGATTTCACAACTCCTATACATTTTTGGAGAAGGAAATAGCAACCCACTCCATTATTCATGCCTGGGCAATCTCACAGACAGTGGAGTATCGCGGGGTTATAGTCTGAACGGGGTTTCAGAGTCAGACATGATTGAATGACTAAATAACAACAATTCATTTTTTAAGAGTTTTTACCAAGTTTGCTGTTTCTTAGAAAATAATCAGCTTAAAATTAGTACTATAAGAGATTCCTACCCAAAACGAATAAAAAATGAAAAAGAAAAAATGCATGAAAAAATACATTTTAAGGCAATGGACTCAGGCAATAGTGACAGTAATCCCTGAGAGAAAGGAAACGATAGAGGTGAACATCAAGATGGTCTGAATGTACTGCCTTTAGGACATTTCCACACTGAGTGCAAGGTGGGGAAATCAGAAATGGGAAAGACAGAGATGAAAGTCTGGGGAAGTCAAAGCACTAATGTTCATAAGACAGACTGTCAGAGAGCAGAAACCAACACAGCGAGGAAGCCCCAGAGATACGCAGAGGGCCCTTCTCAAGTTTCTGGCTGACTATTACTCACTACAAATACTTAATCACCTTGTTCTGGGAAAGGACTCACTGGAAAGGATAAGAAGAAACAAAGAACATTACCTGGAGATTACACACAGCTAAAAATATTTCCTATTCTCACCAGCCAGGTTAGAACTTAGTTGATGAACTTAGGAGAGGAGTATATGGAAGGGTTTTATCCCAGTAGGAGATTTAAAAAAATGAGTATAACATAATTAAACCAAATGTTGTTCTGGGCTGCCTAACAAAGATTAAGTAAGACCTTAAGTAATAAAAGCTTTTATTCCAGAAATAAAAGCTTGGTCTAAAAATTTTAAAGCAAATAAATTTATTAAACTAACACACTAAAGAAGGAACATGATATAATCATGTCAAAAGATGCAGAAAAAGCATTTGATAAAATTCATGATCTACTTATAAGAACACTAAACAAACTAAGAAAAGAACATCCTAAATTTGATAAACAATATTTATGAAAACCTTACAGTTAATGCACTTAATGGCAAAAGGCTGAATGTGTACCCTCTAAGATCTGGTGAAAAGGCAAGCACCTCCACAATCATCACTTCAATTTACCTCATCTAGAGTCCTAATTAGTGCACTAAAGCAAGAAAACAAAATAAAATGAAGAAAGACTAGAAAACAAAATAAAACTTTGACTGTCAGATAACATGATTATCTATATAAAACTGCTACCACATGTAAAAAATGCCACAAGAACTAAAGAGTTAATTCAAAAAGTCATGGAATATGAGATCAATATTAAATAACTATTGTGTATCTATATAATAGCAATAAATAATCAGAAGTTTAAATTTAAAAGTTTTCATTTAAAAGGTATCAAAAAACAATAAGACACACAGAGATAACTGTGAAAAAAACCTGTGTAAGATATGTTTACTAAAAACTATAGAACTTTGCTAGTGGAAATTAAAGTAGGAAATAAATTGAAAAACACAATGTATCTATGGATCAAAAGACTCAATCTTGTTAAGCTGTTACTCTCCTCAAAACTGAACTATAGATTAAAAGCAATCCTAGTCATAATCTCTGCAGGTCTTTTGTTTGTTTGTTTGTTTGTTTTTTGTAGAATTGACTAGCTGATTCTAAAATTCATATGGAAACGCAAAGGACCAAGAAAAGCCAAAACAACTTTGAGAAAGAAAAAAATTTGGAAGAGTCACACTACCAAGACTTCTAGATTCATTCATTATACAACTATAGTAATCAATACAATACTGCTAAGATAAACAGACTAATTGAAAAGCAATGAGATTTCAGAAATATACTCAAAAATGCATTAACCATTGATTTTTTAGAAGAGTCCATTTCATTGGGAAATAGAATTTTCAATAAACAGTACAGGAAAAAGAACCACAGCCATATGCAAAAGCATAAAGCAAAATTTAATCCATAGTACACACCATGTACAAAAAAGAACTCAAAGTAGGCCAGAGACCAATATGTACAGCCTAAAACTATAAACTAGATAAAAGTGTAATTTAGTTTCAAAAGTTATATACTTCATAAAAATTCAGGACTTCTCTTTTTTTTTTTTTTAGGGGTGGTAAATGTGGAGCGTTTTTTGTGTGTGTGGGTGGGGCTGGGGGAGGGAGGGGCGGCGGGCCATTTCTATTGGTCTTTCAATTGCTAATTTTCATCCATCTTTGTTCTTTGACCTGTGTGGGCGTCCCATCGCAGTGGCCTCTGTTGTCAGAGAGCATGGGCTCTGGGCACATGTGCTCCAGAGCTCTGGCTCGGTAATTGGACACATCAGTCCAGCGGCTCCGTGGCACGTGGGATCTTCCCAGGCCAGGGATCGAACCAGCTGCTTGTAAAAATGCCACAAGAACTAAAGAGTTAATTCAAAAAGTCATGGAATATGAGATCAATATTAAATAACTATTGTGTATCTATATAATAGCAATAAATAATCAGAAGTTTAAATTTAAAAGTTTTCATTTAAAAGGTATCAAAAAACAATAAGACACACAGAGATAACTGTGAAAAAAACCTGTGTAAGATATGTTTACTAAAAACTATAGAACTTTGCTAGTGGAAATTAAAGTAGGAAATAAATTGAAAAACACAATGTATCTATGGATCAAAAGACTCAATCTTGTTAAGCTGTTACTCTCCTCAAAACTGAACTATAGATTAAAAGCAATCCTAGTCATAATCTCTGCAGGTCTTTTGTTTGTTTGTTTGTTTGTTTTTTGTAGAATTGACTAGCTGATTCTAAAATTCATATGGAAACGCAAAGGACCAAGAAAAGCCAAAACAACTTTGAGAAAGAAAAAAATTTGGAAGAGTCACACTACCAAGACTTCTAGATTCATTCATTATACAACTATAGTAATCAATACAATACTGCTAAGATAAACAGACTAATTGAAAAGCAATGAGATTTCAGAAATATACTCAAAAATGCATTAACCATTGATTTTTTAGAAGAGTCCATTTCATTGGGAAATAGAATTTTCAATAAACAGTACAGGAAAAAGAACCACAGCCATATGCAAAAGCATAAAGCAAAATTTAATCCATAGTACACACCATGTACAAAAAAGAACTCAAAGTAGGCCAGAGACCAATATGTACAGCCTAAAACTATAAACTAGATAAAAGTGTAATTTAGTTTCAAAAGTTATATACTTCATAAAAATTCAGGACTTCTCTTTTTTTTTTTTTTAGGGGTGGTAAATGTGGAGCGTTTTTTGTGTGTGTGGGTGGGGCTGGGGGAGGGAGGGGGCGGGCCATTTCTATTGGTCTTTCATTTGCTAATTTTCATCCATCTTTGTTCTTTGACCTGTGTGGGCGTCCCATCGCAGTGGCCTCTGTTGTCAGAGAGCATGGGCTCTGGGCACATGTGCTCCAGAGCTCTGGCTCGGTAATTGGACACATCAGTCCAGCGGCTCCGTGGCACGTGGGATCTTCCCAGGCCAGGGATCGAACCAGCGCTGCTTGCACTGCAAGGCTGTGTCCTTACCCACTGGACCACCAGGGAAGCCCCAGGACTTCTCTTTGAAAGACAGCATTAAAAGAATTAAAGGGCAAGCCGCAGACTGGAGAATATACTGGCAAATCACATACTTAATAAAAGATTTGTACTGACATTATTTAAGTAACTCTCTATGACTCCATAATAAGGAAATGAAGAACAACCTAAAAAAAAAAAAAAAACTGGGAAAAATATTCGAAAAGATACTTCCCCAAAATGTTGTACAAGTAACAAGTAAAGCACAAAAGAAAAAGATATTCAACATCATTATTCATTAGGTAAATGCCGATTAAGACCACAATGATATATCACTATGCATCTCTTAAAATAATTAAAATTGAAAAGACTAATCATACCAAGTGTTGGCAAGAATGTGAATCAACTGGGATTCTCATACCCCATAGTTGGGAATGTAAAATGGTGCAATTATATTGAAAAATAATTTGGCAGTGTTATAAAAATTCCAGTATACAATAACTACCACATGACTTAGCTACTCCTCTCCTGGTTTCTCATCAAGAGAAATGAAAACACAAGTCAAATTTTATGTACTGTTATATTTAAAATGTCCCACTTATGAGTCATTTATAGTTATTTCTCTAATGTGGTCTGATAACTTTTGTCTTTCAATTGAAATATATATTGCATTTTGTTTTAATATTATTACTGATAATATTCAAAAATAAAGTTTTGTCTTTAATAAGTTATTAGTATTATCAAAACCTGGAAGCAACCTGAACGGCTATGAATGGGTGAATAGATAAAAATGTGTTATATACACTGTTGTTGTTGTTTAACCGCTAAGATACATCCAACTCGTTTGTGACCCCAGGGACAATAACCCCTCCAGGGCTCCTCTGTCCACAGGCATTTCCCAGGCAAGAATACTGGAATGGGTTGCCATTTCCTACCCCAGGGGATCTTCCCTACCCAGAGATAAAATCACATCTCCTGAAATGCAGGCAGATTCTTTAGCACTGAGTCACCAGGGAAGCTCATTATATTCACTACTCAGTGATAAAAACATACTTCCAACAGCATAGAGAAGTCTGAAAATAATCACACTAAATGAAAGCAGTGAGACAAAAAAAAAAGAGTATAGGTTGAATAATTATATTTATATTAATTTCTAGAAAAATGTTAATTAAGTCTAGTGACAGAAAGCAGATCAGTGGATATCTGGGAAGGGTGAGAATAAGAGGGAAGGATTATCTGTGGCAAGAGAAGACTTTGGGGGATGCTGGTATGTGCACTTTTGTTATTGTGGCACACATGGGTAAAACATATTTCAAAGTATTTAATACTATACACTTTCTATGCAGCCTGTGTGCATGCTTGCATGCTAAGCTGCTCAGTCGTGTCAGACTCTGTAACCCGATGGACTCTCTGCCAGGCCCCTGTGTCCATGGGGTTCTCCAGGAAAGAATCCTAGAGGGGTTTGCCATGCCCTCCTCCATCCATTTTTACACGTGCCCTCAAATATCAGAGGCACTCATGTACAAGTACCACAGCAGCCCTGCAGTGAGAGCTCCATATGAATGGCAGAAACCAACACACTATTCTAAAGTGATTCTCCTCCAATTCAAGATAAGTAAATAAAGAAAAGTAGTGGAGGGGATTTCCCTGTTGGCTTTAAGGATGACAATGACCCAAGAGCAGGCATTAGGGAAAGCAGATGGGCAGTGAGGGCAAATGAAACCAATATTGAGACTATAAGGAAGAGCAGCAGTCACTCTAATTGTATATGAGATAACTTTGTACACTAGTGATCATAAAGGGAAGATGAATTTACCTAAACCTCAAAACCAGGGTACTTAACAGGTATCTGGGCAACACAAAAAAACCAGCCTAGAACTTCCACCAATTACATAAGGGGACTAGAGTTATATACACTGTTGTTGTTGTTTAACCGCTAAGATACATCCAACTCGTTTGTGACCCCAGGGACAATAACCCCTCCAGGGCTCCTCTGTCCACAGGCATTTCCCAGGCAAGAATACTGGAATGGGTTGCCATTTCCTACCCCAGGGGATCTTCCCTACCCAGAGATAAAATCACATCTCCTGAAATGCAGGCAGATTCTTTAGCACTGAGTCACCAGGGAAGCTCATTATATTCACTACTCAGTGATAAAAACATACTTCCAACAGCATAGAGAAGTCTGAAAATAATCACACTAAATGAAAGCAGTGAGACAAAAAAAAAAGAGTATAGGTTGAATAATTATATTTATATTAATTTCTAGAAAAATGTTAATTAAGTCTAGTGACAGAAAGCAGATCAGTGGATATCTGGGAAGGGTGAGAATAAGAGGGAAGGATTATCTGTGGCAAGAGAAGACTTTGGGGGATGCTGGTATGTGCACTTTTGTTATTGTGGCACACATGGGTAAAACATATTTCAAAGTATTTAATACTATACACTTTCTATGCAGCCTGTGTGCATGCTTGCATGCTAAGCTGCTCAGTCGTGTCAGACTCTGTAACCCGATGGACTCTCTGCCAGGCCCCTGTGTCCATGGGGTTCTCCAGGAAAGAATCCTAGAGGGGTTTGCCATGCCCTCCTCCATCCATTTTTACACGTGCCCTCAAATATCAGAGGCACTCATGTACAAGTACCACAGCAGCCCTGCAGTGAGAGCTCCATATGAATGGCAGAAACCAACACACTATTCTAAAGTGATTCTCCTCCAATTCAAGATAAGTAAATAAAGAAAAGTAGTGGAGGGGATTTCCCTGTTGGCTTTAAGGATGACAATGACCCAAGAGCAGGCATTAGGGAAAGCAGATGGGCAGTGAGGGCAAATGAAACCAATATTGAGACTATAAGGAAGAGCAGCAGTCACTCTAATTGTATATGAGATAACTTTGTACACTAGTGATCATAAAGGGAAGATGAATTTACCTAAACCTCAAAACCAGGGTACTTAACAGGTATCTGGGCAACACACACAGTAATTTTAAAAAATATTTCAGAGGTGATCCTCAAAAAAAGCCTAGAACTTCCACCAATTACATAGATGAGGGGAACTCAGATCAACAAGATTTGAGATGTTGCTGTAAACTAGACACATTTGTTACCAGGAGGTAAAGCTGGAGAAAGACAAAATTATTTGGCAGTGATCATAACAAAGATGTACATGTTGCATGTTTCATAAGAGGGTACCTAAACATTTCACATGAATATTTTAGCTAGGATGCATTGTGTCCGTGTGAATTAGGATGTTGAGGGGAAAATATACACACCAAACTCTTTTTCTATTGAAAAGGGGCATATTGAAATCAAAGTTGCCCAAGAGTTCCTGGTCCTTTGCAACAGCAACAGCAACCTAATATGTCTATTAGTGTGTGCTATGTTATCCAAAACATGATTAACTGACAGCACTTTAACTTCTAGTAAACTCTTCATAGTGTAATTCTTCTGAAACCTACAATGTGGTGAATAGTATATGTGAGAGAATTTTGAAATCCTAAGGTATAATAGATATGAAAAGTATCATTACTGACAAGTAAAGAGCCTAAGAACAGGACAATATGGCTTACACTGATTTCCTTGGCAATGAAGCTAAGATCTGTGCAACTTTTATTGGGGGGCAATAAAATTATTAATAATTTATGAGACTGCAAAACACAGAAAAATAGAGCACCATTATTCTGATTCACTACTGCTCCAAATCAAAGCAATGTAGAATTTATTTATAAAAGAAGATACTAAAACTGACATTATTATCAGTATTTTTGTCAAGATTTGTTGATATTAATTTGAAAATATTATATACTGAAAACATCTGCACAGGTATTTTTTAAATAATATAATGTTTACTAAAAGATACTGTTATTTTTAAACACTGCATAATTATAGATAAATTAAAGTGAATAAAGTGATGATATATAGTATTTTTCTGAGGTGTTTTAGCAGAAAATACTCATGTCTCCAGTATTATCCAACTGCTCACTATTTTTAGCGTCCCATCCCTACATACCAGGTATAAGTTATGCCCATTAAAAAAAGTAAAACTTAAAAGTAAAAAAAAGTAAAACTTAAAACTTCCAGACTTCCATGGAAAACTCTAATCTTTGTGTCCTACCTGAGGAAAATATTAACAGATATGTGATAAGCAATACTAGAAATACCAAACCACACCAGAGAGCACTGGCTGATATAGAATAAGCTGATTGACAGCTTAATTGATTATAAGACTCCTCAGTGCAAGTTTATCTTTTTTTTTTTTTTTTTGAAGATAATCAGCAGTATCTAGGATCAGCTCCTCTAAGACACCTTGTCAGCAATCAGCTCTGCACAGGATTATGGACAAGGTGAAGTGTCCCTAGGGAAAGAAGCAGCATGCCCTTCTCAGGAGGGTATCAGTCCTTGAAAACCTAGTTTCCATCAACAGGGCCAAGACTGGTTAGATCTTCAAAATCTATGTGGTAAGTTGTGAGAGGCAGGCTTCATTAAGGTAGAGTTAGGAAGTATACATGGAAATTTAGAAAGGTAAGAAAAATAAAATGCAAAATATCAAAATGCAAAGAAAAACAAAATGCAAAAACTATTACAATTAAGATTAAACTATTTGTATCTAGGCATAATAAGTTACATATAATATGCCAATAATTAATATACCACCAAAACAAACTCTGTAAGATTGGAAAGTTTTGCCTAATTCACTTACTACTGAGATGGAAAAGTAGAGTTCCTCTCAGAAATGCAGAAGTAATCACATGATTTGACCTCAATGGCACTCTGAGTACATTTGCATATACATTTTGAGAATGATACAGAAGTATACATATATACCCCTTCAACAACCAATTCTAATCGCTGTGTATTCTGTATATGCAAGTGTGCCTGCCTGTTCAAATCTATTTATAACCTCCAAATCAATACCTGAAGTACTTTTATAGACATGTGTAGTGTTGCAAAAAAATTTGGCTTGCCTGTTCTGCTTATCCCCAGCTGATGTCGAACAAGGTGACACTCTGCCATCTTGTTTCAAATCTCATAGGTAAATGAGTATCTTTTTTCGCAGCTTATTCAGAACCACATTTTTTCAAGATTCATTTGATGAGCTGATTTTGTTGATGAGTTCTCTGTCTAAAATGGCCCTAGAGTATACTTATTGTCTAGTGTTCATAAGTGCAAGAAGGCTGTCATGTGTCTTACAGAGAAAATATATGTCTGGGATAAACTTCATTCAGACAAGAATTATAGTGCTCTTAACCATGAGTTCAATGATACTGAATCAACAATACAGAGCATTCAGAACAAGGAAGAGGAAATTTGCCAATTTGTATGTAAGATGCTCCAGAAAGTGCTAAAATAACATCTATATGTGTAATGAAGCTGTGAAAAAGCAGATAATTTGTTAATTCATGAGATAACGACTTAATTAAAACAAAAAAAAAACATAGTGGACAGTCTTTGTGAGACTCAAAAGCTAAAGAAAATTATAGTGCTGTTACCAGGAACATGTTCAATTCTTCTCGGCTAGTGCTGGCTGTCTCAGATTTCAAATGGTGATATGGTAATGAAAATGTTAAATTTACAAGCAAAGCAGATTCAGATTTTCAAAACTGATGAGACTTCTATGAAGGTACTAGCAAATTAACCTGTATAACACAAATGGCTTCCGAATCCTCTGGCTTTAAATCATTCAAAAATATGCAATGTATTATTTGTAAGAAGCATAAATTAAACAAGGTATCTATAAACTGAAGCATACATAAAACAAGGTTATATATTTTTTGGTTGATAGAAATCATGGAGCCAGAGGCTCACAGGAGCTTAACCTTCTATTACTCCTAAGGACAATGGTTTGACGCCATTTCAGTGTTCATGAAAATTTTATAGAACTTAACTACCATGAACAACTAGAACTGTGTGTGTCTACAGATATATATGGTGTTTCTCATTTGGCACTAGTGGTAAAGAACCCAGCCAACCCATGTGGTTTCTATCTCTGAGTCGGGACGATTCCGAGTAGTAGGAAATGGAAACCCACTCCAGTATTGCCTGGGAAATTCTATGTACAGGGGAGCCTGGTGGGCTACCATCCATAAGACCGCAAAGAACCTGACAAAACTGAGCAACAGCAGCTTAGCATAGATATATAGAGATATAGATACATACAAATGATACTATACGCATATAGTACACACTTTCCCTCTCTCTATATATATATGCAAATACACACAAACACAAATGTTTTGTGTGTGTATGTGTGTGTGTGAGAGAGAGAGAGAGACCAGTAGACTTTGACCAGTGGAACTGGATATTTAAACTATATAAACCATGCTATAACAACTTAATATGTGAAGGGAAAAAAAACTCATCTGCATGTGTTTCTTTCTGTGATGTTGGTAATCATTCACATCTCTCAACATATCTGAATCAGTCCCCCTTTTTTGTGCTCCCTGACTTCTGTGGTAAGTATTTAGGGCTAAACAGGACAGGCCTGTTCCTTGAAGTGTGTTGATAAAGCTAGTCAGAGAGATGTTACAAAGCTGACTTAGTATACTTGCTATTAGTTCTGCCTTAATCTGTAGAAAGTAATACTTTTGGTACTGCTATAAATCTTTGTTTTTAATATCCCTTGGACTGGACACTCAACACGATGTAGAAATTCTATCTGCAATGTGTAAATAAACAAAGATTATTAAATGAGAACAATTAGAGACTTTTTTCAGGGCTGGCTATAGCAAGAGAGTCAGCTACCATGACTTGTGAGGTAGGCCAAATAATGACCCCCACAGAGGTCTTATTCCACCTTCTTGTTTCATTCAGATTTTCTATTGAATGAATGAGGAACATCCACATTAGGAAAGGCAATCCATCTTACCAAATCTGTATATTCAAATGTTAATCTCATTCAAAAACGCTCTCATGGACACACACAAAATAATGCTTGATTGTACATCTGGGGACCCCATGGCCCAGTCTAACTGACACATGATATTAACCATTACAGGTGTCCATAGCTAATTCCTGGAACCTTATGAATATGTTGCCTTACATGGGAAAATCAACTTTGCAAATATGATTAACTTAAGGATCTTGAGATGAGGAAATTACTCTGTATAATAAGATGGTGCATGCATGCTCAGTCATGTCTGACTCTTTGTGATACCATGGACTGTAGCCCTCCTCTGTCCAGGGGATACTCCAGGGGCAAGAATTTTGGAGTGAATTTCCATGCTCTCCTTCCTCCAGGGGATCTTCCCAATTCAGGGATGGTACCTGCATCTCTTATGTTTCCTGCACTGGCAGGTGGATTCTTTACCACTGTGCCACCTGGAAGCCTATAATAAGATAAATTGAATATAATCACTCTCTTTATAGGAAACTGAGTCAGGAGAGATATGACAACAGAAGAAAAGATCAGAGTAATACAACCACAAAAATCATTGACAACCTGCAAAAACTAGGAAAGACAAGAAATGGATTCTTCTCTTTAACGTCTAGATTAAAGGCCAACAGTCTTTTATCAAAATATAGCTAAAACCTTCCTTTTGTTCACTGCAAAGCCTTCCAACCTTCCTGACTGCATTTCAGTCTGTGTCAAATGCAAGTTGTATAGTTTCCTATGACTGCTATAACAAATTACCACACATTTACTGGCTTAAAACAGCACACACTTACTATTTTACCATTCTGGAAGTCAGAAATCCACCTGTTTTACACCTTACATTTCTACAATCTGTTCACAACACCACACACAGAATGAGCTTTTTGAAACTGAAGATTCTGTCACTCTTCTGCTTAAACTCTCCAGTGGCCTCCCATTGCTAATGATTTCATCTTCATCTCTCTGAGTCCATCTCCTATACTCTCTTTCTGTTGTGCATGAGCATTAAGAATTTTATTAGATAAACCAAAACCTCACAAATTTTATTATCCTGAAGTAATATCAGATAAGAGGAAAAAACATTATTCTAGTAAAAAGTAGTGAAGAATTTCAATTGTGTAGTTTTACGACTTTTAAAAATAAGCAATAAGGTTGTTATTGGCCTATATTTAATTTTGATGGTAAGGAATAAAATGTTATAAAATGAATTAGCCCATCATTAGGTATTATATCTCTAGGCATCTCTGATGTGATTTAAATACAAAATCAGGTCTGAGACTGGAATCTTGCAGTGAACACTGAAATCTCCTTTTATAATATTCTTAGGTACTTAATCATATTTTATAAGGATTATGAATAATATTTGCTAAAAATCAAGATTAAGTTTTTACTGATATTTGTGGGTAAAATACATAAATTGTTCTGTTGGAGTGATTTCACCATTAAAAGCATTTCCTAGTAGTATTTATAGTATTTTGTCTTAAATCAATTTGCATAAAATGTTTATCTCGCAATGTCCATTTTATGGGATCTTAAGAACAGACTGTTGATCATATTCTACTGAAATAAATACTATGTGTGAAATAATGAGAAAAAATCTAGTGGTTCTTTTCTCAGTTCCTCACACAGAACCCCCTAAATCCTTGCAATCTCCTTAGTGAAAGAATACTAAAATCATCTCCTATTCTCATAATTGGTCTATTAAATTCAGTTCCTGATAAAACAACTTCTAAGACCACTGGAATCTCCAGAGTGATGTTTGTTGGTTGGTTTGTTTAGCATGCTAAAAAGAAGTATGGTGTCTGGGGATGCCCACATAACTTGGAGGTGGGGGATGGTCACCAAAAGGACCATGCCACAACCTTAAAACTCTCAGCCTCAACCCTATCTTCCAGGGAGGAGAGGCTAGAGAATGAGTATTAACTCAATTAAATCAACTATGCCTATATGATAAATCGTCCACAATAATTTCTAGATTACAAGGTTCAGAGAACTTGGAGGCTGATAAACACACTCACATGTCTGGATATTAGAACATTTTGTTCCAGAGTTACATAAGTTGTGGCATGTCTCTTCATCTGGCTGCTCATCTGTATCTTTTATGACATCCATTGTAATAAACCAGTAAATAGAATGTTTCTCTGAGCTCTGTGAACCATTATCAAACCTGAGAAGGGGGTTGTGGGTGAAGGATAGGGCAGCCTGGTGTTCTATAGTCAACAGGGTCACAAAGAGTCAGACACAACCGAGTGAATGAACAACAACAAGATTTGTGTTATTCAAAGTCACTAAGTTTGATAATTTGCCACAGCAGCAATAGTGCTTTGATAATCTCTCTAGTCTTCCCCAGCACTATAGTTATCAAAGAGTCAATCCTTCGGCACTCAGTCTTCTTTATGGTCCACTGCTCACATCCATATATGACTACTGGAAAAACCATAGCTCTGACTGTACAGACCTTTGTCAGCAAAGTGATATCTCTGTTTTTAAAACAGTGTGTAGTTTCTTTGGACTCTTAGTCTAGACTGTTTTTATAAGTATTTTACTGATATTTGTGGGTAAAATACATAAATTGTTCTGTTGGAGTGATTTCACCATTAAAAGCATTTCCTAGTAGTATTTATAGTATTTTGTCTTAAATCAATTTGCATAAAATGTTTATCTCAATGTCCATTTTATGGGATCTTAAGAACAGACTGTTGATCATATTCTACTGAAATAAATACTATGTGTGAAATAATGAGAAAAAATCTAGTGGTTCTTTTCTCAGTTCCTCACACAGAACCCCCTAAATCCTTGCAATCTCCTTAGTGAAAGAATACTAAAATCATCTCCTATTCTCATAATTGGTCTATTAAATTCAGTTCCTGATAAAACAACTTCTAAGACCACTGGAATCTCCAGAGTGATGTTTGTTGGTTGGTTTGTTTAGCATGCTAAAAAGAAGTATGGTGTCTGGGGATGCCCACATAACTTGGAGGTGGGGGATGGTCACCAAAAGGACCATGCCACAACCTTAAAACTCTCAGCCTCAACCCTATCTTCCAGGGAGGAGAGGCTAGAGAATGAGTATTAACTCAATTAAATCAACTATGCCTATATGATAAATCGTCCACAATAATTTCTAGATTACAAGGTTCAGAGAACTTGGAGGCTGATAAACACACTCACATGTCTGGATATTAGAACATTTTGTTCCAGAGTTACATAAGTTGTGGCATGTCTCTTCATCTGGCTGCTCATCTGTATCTTTTATGACATCCATTGTAATAAACCAGTAAATAGAATGTTTCTCTGAGCTCTGTGAACCATTATCAAACCTGAGAAGGGGGTTGTGGGTGAAGGATAGGGCAGCCTGGTGTTCTATAGTCAACAGGGTCACAAAGAGTCAGACACAACCGAGTGAATGAACAACAACAAGATTTGTGTTATTCAAAGTCACTAAGTTTGATAATTTGCCACAGCAGCAATAGTGCTTTGATAATCTCTCTAGTCTTCCCCAGCACTATAGTTATCAAAGAGTCAATCCTTCGGCACTCAGTCTTCTTTATGGTCCACTGCTCACATCCATATATGACTACTGGAAAAACCATAGCTCTGACTGTACAGACCTTTGTCAGCAAAGTGATATCTCTGTTTTTTAAAACAGTGTGTAGTTCTGACATAGCTGTTTTTCCAAGGAGCAAACGTCTTTTAATTTTGTGGCTGCAGTCACCATCTGCATTGATTTTGAAGGCCAAAAAAATGAAATCTGACACTGTTTCCATATTTTTCCCATCTATTTGCTATGGAGTGATAGGACCTGATACCATGGTCTTAGATTATTGAATGTTGACTTTTAAACCAGCTTTTTCGCTCTCGTTGACATTCATCAAGAGGCTCCTTAGTTTCTCTTTACTCTCTGTCATTAAAGTGGTATCATCTGCATATCTCCTGGCTGTCTTGATTCCAGGTTGTGATTTTTCTAGCCCAGCATTTTTCATGATGTATTCTACACATAAGTTAAATAAGCATGGAATAATATACAGCCTTGACATACTCCTTTTTCCATTTTGGACCAGTCCATTGTTTCAGGTCCAGTTCTAACTATTGATTCTTGTCCAGCAAACAGGTTTCTAAGGAATCAGGCAGGTGTTCACATTTAAGAATATTGCACAGTTTATTGTGATACACATGGTCAAAGTCTTAGCATAGTCAATGAAGATGAAACAGATGTTTTTCTGGAATTCTCTTGCTTTTTCTATGATCCAACAGATGCTGGCAATTTGATCTCTGATTTTTCTGCCCTTGCTAAATTCAGCTTGCACATCTGGAAGTTCTTGGCTCATGCACAGATGAAGCCTAGCTTAAAGGCTTTTAAATATTACCTTGCTAGAAGTGAAATGAGTGCAATAGCGTGGTAATTTGAATGTTCATTGGCATTGTCCTTCTTTGGAACTGGAATGAAAACTAATCTTTTCCAGTTCTGAGACCACTGCTGTGTTTTCCAAATTTGCTGAGATATTGAGTGCAACACTTTAACAGCATCGACATTTAGGATTTAAAATAACTCAGCTGGGATTCTATGACATCCACTAGCTTTGTTTGTAGTAATGCTTCTTAAAGCCCACTTGACTTTACACTCAAGGGTATCTGGTTCTACACGAGTGATCACACCATTATGGTTATCTAGGTCATTAAGATCTTTTTCATAGCTCTGACTGTACAGACCTTTGTCAGCAAAGTGATATCTCTGTTTTTTAAAACAGTGTGTAGTTCTGACATAGCTGTTTTTCCAAGGAGCAAACGTCTTTTAATTTTGTGGCTGCAGTCACCATCTGCATTGATTTTGAAGGCCAAAAAAATGAAATCTGACACTGTTTCCATATTTTTCCCATCTATTTGCTATGGAGTGATAGGACCTGATACCATGGTCTTAGATTATTGAATGTTGACTTTTAAACCAGCTTTTTCGCTCTCGTTGACATTCATCAAGAGGCTCCTTAGTTTCTCTTTACTCTCTGTCATTAAAGTGGTATCATCTGCATATCTCCTGGCTGTCTTGATTCCAGGTTGTGATTTTTCTAGCCCAGCATTTTTCATGATGTATTCTACACATAAGTTAAATAAGCATGGAATAATATACAGCCTTGACATACTCCTTTTTCCATTTTGGACCAGTCCATTGTTTCAGGTCCAGTTCTAACTATTGATTCTTGTCCAGCAAACAGGTTTCTAAGGAATCAGGCAGGTGTTCACATTTAAGAATATTGCACAGTTTATTGTGATACACATGGTCAAAGTCTTAGCATAGTCAATGAAGATGAAACAGATGTTTTTCTGGAATTCTCTTGCTTTTTCTATGATCCAACAGATGCTGGCAATTTGATCTCTGATTTTTCTGCCCTTGCTAAATTCAGCTTGCACATCTGGAAGTTCTTGGCTCATGCACAGATGAAGCCTAGCTTAAAGGCTTTTAAATATTACCTTGCTAGAAGTGAAATGAGTGCAATAGCGTGGTAATTTGAATGTTCATTGGCATTGTCCTTCTTTGGAACTGGAATGAAAACTAATCTTTTCCAGTTCTGAGACCACTGCTGTGTTTTCCAAATTTGCTGAGATATTGAGTGCAACACTTTAACAGCATCGACATTTAGGATTTAAAATAACTCAGCTGGGATTCTATGACATCCACTAGCTTTGTTTGTAGTAATGCTTCTTAAAGCCCACTTGACTTTACACTCAAGGGTATCTGGTTCTACACGAGTGATCACACCATTATGGTTATCTAGGTCATTAAGATCTTTTTCATACAGTTCTTCTGTGTATTCATTCCACCTCTTCTTAATATCTTCTGCTTCTGTTAGGTCCATACAGTCTCTGTCCTTTATTGTGTCTATCTTTGCATGAAATATTCCCTTGTTATCTCTAATTTTCTTAAAGAGATTGCTGATCTTTCCCATTCTTTTTCTTTTCTCTATTTCTTTGCATTGTTCACTTAAGAAGGCTTTCTTATCTTTCCTTGCTATCCTTTGGAACTCTGCATTTAAATGTATATGTTTTTCCTTTTCACTTTTGACTTTCCCTTTGTTTCTCTCAGCTATTCCTAAGGCCTCCTCTGTTAACCGTCTTCCCCTATTGCATTTCTTTTTCTTGGGGATGGTTTTGGTCACCATCTCCTGTATAATGTAGGGACCTTTGCCCATAGTTTTTTAGGCACTCTGTCAGACTGAATCCCTTGAACCTATTTGTCACTTCCACTGTGTAAATCATGAGGGATTTGATTTAGGTCATACCTGAATGTCATTCTGAGTTTTGCAATAAGGAGTATGTGATCTGAGCCATAGTTAGTTCCCAGTTTTGTTTTTGCTGACTATATAGAGTTTATCCATCTCTGGCTACAAAGAATATAACCAAATTAATTTTGATATTGAACATCTGGTGATGTCCATGTGTAGATTTGTTTCTTGTTTTGTTGGCAGAGTGTGTTTGCTATGACCAGTGCATTCTCTTGCAGAACTCTGCTAACCTTTGTCCTGCTTCATTTTGTACTCCAAGGCAAACTTGCCTGTTACTCCAGGTATCTCTTGACTTCCTAATTTTGCATTCCAATCCTCTATGATGAAAAGGATATCGTTTTTGGTGTCAGTTCTAAAAAGCCTTGTTGGTCTTCATAAAAAAGTTCACCTTCATCTTCTTCAGCATTAAGGTTGGAGCACAGAGTTGGATTACTGTGACTCTGAATGGTATGCCTTGGAAATAAACCAAGATCATTTTGTCTTTTTTGAGACTGTACTCAAGTACTGCATTGTTGCCTATGAAGGCTACTCCATTTCTTCTAAGAGATTCTTACCCACAGTAGTAGATATAATGGTCATCTGAATTAAATTTTCCCATTCTTTTTCTTTTCTCTATTTCTTTGCATTGTTCACTTAAGAAGGCTTTCTTATCTTTCCTTGCTATCCTTTGGAACTCTGCATTTAAATGTATATGTTTTTCCTTTTCACTTTTGACTTTCCCTTTGTTTCTCTCAGCTATTCCTAAGGCCTCCTCTGTTAACCGTCTTCCCCTATTGCATTTCTTTTTCTTGGGGATGGTTTTGGTCACCATCTCCTGTATAATGTAGGGACCTTTGCCCATAGTTTTTTAGGCACTCTGTCAGACTGAATCCCTTGAACCTATTTGTCACTTCCACTGTGTAAATCATGAGGGATTTGATTTAGGTCATACCTGAATGTCATTCTGAGTTTTGCAATAAGGAGTATGTGATCTGAGCCATAGTTAGTTCCCAGTTTTGTTTTTGCTGACTATATAGAGTTTATCCATCTCTGGCTACAAAGAATATAACCAAATTAATTTTGATATTGAACATCTGGTGATGTCCATGTGTAGATTTGTTTCTTGTTTTGTTGGCAGAGTGTGTTTGCTATGACCAGTGCATTCTCTTGCAGAACTCTGCTAACCTTTGTCCTGCTTCATTTTGTACTCCAAGGCAAACTTGCCTGTTACTCCAGGTATCTCTTGACTTCCTAATTTTGCATTCCAATCCTCTATGATGAAAAGGATATCGTTTTTGGTGTCAGTTCTAAAAAGCCTTGTTGGTCTTCATAAAAAAGTTCACCTTCATCTTCTTCAGCATTAAGGTTGGAGCACAGAGTTGGATTACTGTGACTCTGAATGGTATGCCTTGGAAATAAACCAAGATCATTTTGTCTTTTTTGAGACTGTACTCAAGTACTGCATTGTTGCCTATGAAGGCTACTCCATTTCTTCTAAGAGATTCTTGCCCACAGTAGTAGATATAATGGTCATCTGAATTGAATTTTCCCATTCCCATCCATTTCAATTCACAGGTTCCCAAAATAGAGATGTTCACTCTTGCCATCTCCTGTTTGACCACATCCAGTTTACCTTGATTCATGGTACAGCATCAGATGTTCCTTTCACCACCAGACACATCCATAACTGATCATCATTTCCACTTTAGCTCAGCCTCTTCATTCCTTCTGCAGCTCTTTCTCTGGTCTTCTCCAGTAGCATACTGGTCACTTACAGACCTTTGAGGTTCTTCTTTCAGTGCCATATCTTTTTGGCCTTTTCATACTGTTCACGGGGTTCTCAAGGCAAGAATACTGAAGTGGTTTGCCATTCTCTTTTCCAGGGGACCACCTTTTGTCACACAGATCTACTCCCATATAGGTCTAGGGATCAGAAGTCCAACATGGATTCCTTTGAGCTAAGAGACAACTACCAAAGTGTAACAAACATCTAATTGAAATTCCAGGAGGAGAAAAAAGATAGAAAATAAAGATAACCGGGCTAATGTGAAACACCATACTAAAATCAAGGATTTAAAAAACTGCATGTAGGCATATCATATTGAAACAACAAAAGAGCAAAGGTAAAGACAACATCTTGAAAGAAGCCAGAGGATAAAACAATTTATCTACACAAGAATAAGGATAATAACTACCCCTGACTTCTTCAGTGAAACAATTCAATAAAGGAGAGTGGAGTGAAATACTTAAAGCATAAAGAGAAGAACAAAGGAGAATAAAAACACTCACCTAGAATTCTATATTGCAAGAAATGCTAAAAGAAGTTCTTCACAATGAAGTAAAATGATATAGGTCAGAAATTAGAATCTACATAAAAACAAGAAGAGCACTGAAGAAGGAACAAGTAAAATTAAATTAAAACTTGTACTTTTCTTTCTCTTAATTGATCTAACATTTGCTAAAAATAACAATATCAATAACATATTTATATATATATATATGCTTATATATAAGCAAAATGAGTGACAGCAATAAAATAATGAACAGGAGGGAAGAGTTAAAATTATATACTTATTATAAGGCACTCACACTACCTGTAAGATAGTAGTATAATGCTATTAGGAAGTTGACTTGGCTCAGTTGTAAATTACTGCAGCTATTCTGGGGAAACACTAAAAAGCTTTTTTCAGTATAACTAATATGCTAAGGAAGAAGAGAAAATGAGATCATGTAAAAGTCTCAAGTAAAACCACAAATGCCAGAAAAAGAGTGAAAGACAAATACATGGTCAAAGATAACAGCAAAGAAGAGAAAACAGTGATAAATATAGTAGATAACACTTCAATTATAGCAATATTCATTTTAAACATCAATGTCTAATCATACTGATTAAAAGACAGAGATTGTCTGAATGGAACAAAAGCCGAGACCCAGTTATGTGCTACCTAAAAGAAATCCACTTTAAAAATAAAGACATGTCTCTACAAATCAATGAGAAAAATATACCATACTAGTACTAATAAAAGGAAAGCTGGGGCTTCCCTGGTGGTTCGGTGGATAAAGAGTCCGCCTTACAGTGCAAGGGGCACTAGGTTTGATCCCTGGACTGGGAAGATCCCACATGCCCCGGACCAGCTGGGCCAGTGTATCCAATTATGAACCAGTGCTCTGGAGCGCATGCGCCCAGAGCCAGTGCTCTGCAATGTGAGCGGCCACTGCAATGGGAGGCTCACACAGGCCAAAGAATAAAGATGGATGAATATAAATACAATGACTTAGAGGCAAAAAAAAAAAGAAAGAAAGAAAGCCATAGCAGCTCTATTAATTTTAGGAAGAGCAGACTTCAGAGCAAGAAATTTTGTCAGGGATAAACAGAGACTTTACATGATGCCAAAGGGGTCAGTTCTCCAAGAAAACGTAACAATTGTTAATGTGATTGCACCTAACAAGAGAGTGTCAAAATATGTGAGGCAAAAACTGATAAACTGCAAGGAGAAACAGATGGATCTGCCACTAGTGTTGGAGACATCAACACTTTCGCATCAGAAATGAACAGATCAAGCAGGCAGAAAATCAGTGAGACACAAGTTAAGTTGATATCACCATCAATCAAATGGATATAACTGACACTTATTGACTATGTCATCCAATAACAACAGAATACGCTTCTTCTCACACTTTTGAGACCATATTCTGAACCATAGACTCACCATAAGAAATTGAAAATAGAAATTATGCAATATCTACTCTCAAATCACAAAGGAATTATGCTAGAAATCAGTAATAGAATGATATCTAGAAAATTTCAATATAGTTGGAGGTTGAGTAACACACTTCTAAAGAACACATGAGTTAAAGAAGAAATCTCAAGAGAAACTTTTAAAATACTCTGAAATAAATGAAAATGGAAGTACAACTTACTGTGAGATGCAGGGAAAGCAGAGCTCAGAGGGAAATTTATAGCATTGAATACATATATTAGAAAAGAAGACAGACCTAAAAATCAGTAGTCTAAGGGTCCACCTTCGGAAACTAAAACAAAATTAAAATAAAGAATAAAAAGTGGAACAGAAACAATAAAATTAGGCACTTAATTCAAAATTAAAAATAGGCAATCAGAAAAAAAAAATCAATAAAAGTAAAAACTACTTCTTTTAAAAGATCAGTAAATTTGATGAGACTGTAGGCAGGATAACTAAGAAGATAGAAGATACAAACTATTGATATCAGAAATAAAGAAGGAAATATCACTTTAGGTACCATGGACATTAAAAGAATAATTAACAAATATGAACTACTTTGGCTCAAAAATTTGATAATATACATTGAATGAATCAAGTCTTTGAAAGAAACAATTTGTCAATGCTCACAAATGAAAAAGAAAGAAAGAAAGCCATAGCAGCTCTATTAATTTTAGGAAGAGCAGACTTCAGAGCAAGAAATTTTGTCAGGGATAAACAGAGACTTTACATGATGCCAAAGGGGTCAGTTCTCCAAGAAAACGTAACAATTGTTAATGTGATTGCACCTAACAAGAGAGTGTCAAAATATGTGAGGCAAAAACTGATAAACTGCAAGGAGAAACAGATGGATCTGCCACTAGTGTTGGAGACATCAACACTTTCGCATCAGAAATGAACAGATCAAGCAGGCAGAAAATCAGTGAGACACAAGTTAAGTTGATATCACCATCAATCAAATGGATATAACTGACACTTATTGACTATGTCATCCAATAACAACAGAATACGCTTCTTCTCACACTTTTGAGACCATATTCTGAACCATAGACTCACCATAAGAAATTGAAAATAGAAATTATGCAATATCTACTCTCAAATCACAAAGGAATTATGCTAGAAATCAGTAATAGAATGATATCTAGAAAATTTCAATATAGTTGGAGGTTGAGTAACACACTTCTAAAGAACACATGAGTTAAAGAAGAAATCTCAAGAGAAACTTTTAAAATACTCTGAAATAAATGAAAATGGAAGTACAACTTACTGTGAGATGCAGGGAAAGCAGAGCTCAGGGGGAAATTTATAGCATTGAATACATATATTAGAAAAGAAGACAGACCTAAAAATCAGTAGTCTAAGGGTCCACCTTCGGAAACTAAAACAAAATTAAAATAAAGAATAAAAAGTGGAACAGAAACAATAAAATTAGGCACTTAATTCAAAATTAAAAATAGGCAATCAGAAAAAAAAAATCAATAAAAGTAAAAACTACTTCTTTTAAAAGATCAGTAAATTTGATGAGACTGTAGGCAGGATAACTAAGAAGATAGAAGATACAAACTATTGATATCAGAAATAAAGAAGGAAATATCACTTTAGGTACCATGGACATTAAAAGAATAATTAACAAATATGAACTACTTTGGCTCAAAAATTTGATAATATACATTGAATGAATCAAGTCTTTGAAAGAAACAATTTGTCAATGCTCACAAATGAAAAAGTAAACAGGGAAAGACAAGACACAGATCAGGAGAAAATAATTCCAGAAGATATATCCAACAAAGGACTATTATACCAGATACACCGAGAACTCTTAAAACTCAACAATAAGAAAAACAACCAAATTAATATATAGCCCCAAAAAATTGAATAGAGACTTCACCAAGGAGATAGACAGGTGACAACAAAGCACATGAAAAGATGTTTAACGTTATATATCACTAGGATATTGTAAATTAAAACAATGAGATATCACCACACAAAAATTAGGATGGCCAAAATTCAGAAGAGTATCACCACCAAATGCTACCAAGTGTATAGAGCAACAAGAACTCCTGTTTATTGCTAGTGGGAATGCAAAATTGTACAGCCACTTTGGTAAACAGTTTGGTAATTTTTCAAAATTAAACATAATGATGTGTCAAGGTAATTCATTGTAACAAATGCACCTACCAGTGTGATATGTTATTTTTGATAATGGGGAAAGTTGTGCATATGTGGAAACAAAGGATATACAGGAAATCTCTGTATCTTTGACTCAATTTTTCTGTGAACCTAAAACTAACTTAAAAAATAAAGTCTATTAAAAAATTAAAGTAAAATAAATTGTAAAGAAAAGGTCTCAGTGTTTGCTATAGGTAAGAGTATCTGGATTAATGTAACAGAATAGTTTAACCTTCAGATTTTCATTACTTAAGTTTTCAGTATCTATATACTATTGTATAAAACAATTAAAAGTAAGCATTGCTTCTGATTTGCATTATATAAAATTCAGCATTATTCATTATTTTTATTTTTTTATTATTTTTTTTGTCATAAATAATTTTTATTTATTTATTTTTAACTTTTTTCCTTTTCTTTGCTATTTTGTTTTTTTTTTTAAACCTTTATTTTACTTTTAACTTTTACAGAGTTTTGTTGTTCACAGACATGCATGTTCTCAGATTAGTCACATGTATATCCCCCCCTTCCCTCCCCTCCCGACCATCACACAGCACCCCTGAAGGATCCCCTTTTCTCACAGAGCAATGACTAGAGCTATTTTCTTCACTTATGATAGTACAGGCCTTCATACTACTTCCTTTACGCCTCTCACCCACTGTTCCTTCCCCACAATGTCCATATGTCCACTGTCCATGTCTGTCTTCCCGTCGCTTCACTGCATGTGCCATCATCACCATCCTACTAGATTCCATATATATGTGTTAATATACTGTATTTGTCCTTCTCTTTCTGACTGACTTCACTTTTTAGGATAACCAAATTAATATATAGCCCCAAAAAATTGAATAGAGACTTCACCAAGGAGATAGACAGGTGACAACAAAGCACATGAAAAGATGTTTAACGTTATATATCACTAGGATATTGTAAATTAAAACAATGAGATATCACCACACAAAAATTAGGATGGCCAAAATTCAGAAGAGTATCACCACCAAATGCTACCAAGTGTATAGAGCAACAAGAACTCCTGTTTATTGCTAGTGGGAATGCAAAATTGTACAGCCACTTTGGTAAACAGTTTGGTAATTTTTCAAAATTAAACATAATGATGTGTCAAGGTAATTCATTGTAACAAATGCACCTACCAGTGTGATATGTTATTTTTGATAATGGGGAAAGTTGTGCATATGTGGAAACAAAGGATATACAGGAAATCTCTGTATCTTTGACTCAATTTTTCTGTGAACCTAAAACTAACTTAAAAAATAAAGTCTATTAAAAAATTAAAGTAAAATAAATTGTAAAGAAAAGGTCTCAGTGTTTGCTATAGGTAAGAGTATCTGGATTAATGTAACAGAATAGTTTAACCTTCAGATTTTCATTACTTAAGTTTTCAGTATCTATATACTATTGTATAAAACAATTAAAAGTAAGCATTGCTTCTGATTTGCATTATATAAAATTCAGCATTATTCATTATTTTTATTTTTTTATTATTTTTTTTGTCATAAATAATTTTTATTTATTTATTTTTAACTTTTTTCCTTTTCTTTGCTATTTTGTTTTTTTTTTTAAACCTTTATTTTACTTTTAACTTTTACAGAGTTTTGTTGTTCACAGACATGCATGTTCTCAGATTAGTCACATGTATATCCCCCCCTTCCCTCCCCTCCCGACCATCACACAGCACCCCTGAAGGATCCCCTTTTCTCACAGAGCAATGACTAGAGCTATTTTCTTCACTTATGATAGTACAGGCCTTCATACTACTTCCTTTACGCCTCTCACCCACTGTTCCTTCCCCACAATGTCCATATGTCCACTGTCCATGTCTGTCTTCCCGTCGCTTCACTGCATGTGCCATCATCACCATCCTACTAGATTCCATATATATGTGTTAATATACTGTATTTGTCCTTCTCTTTCTGACTGACTTCACTTTTTAGGATACGTTCTAGATCCAGCCACCTCATTAGGGTTGATTCTTCTGCATTTCTCTTTACAGCTGTGTAGTATTCCATTGTATATATGTACCAGAGCTTTTGGATCCATTCGTTCGTCGATGGGCATCTAGGTTCCTTCCATGTTCTAGCTATTGTATAGAGAGCTGCAATGAACATTGGGGTACAGGTGCTTCTTTCAGTTTTGATTTCGTCAGGGTATAAGCCTAAGAGTGGGATTGCTGGGTCATAGAGTGCCTAGAATTTTAAAAAATAAAAAAATGAGTAAGAGTAATATACAATAACAATTGTAGTAACAATATAGAGGTAGGGGATTAAAAGATATAAACTAGGGGCTTCCCTGGTGGTCCAGTGGGTAAAGACACCGCCTTGCAGTGCAAGGGGCGCCGGTTCGATCCCTGGCCTGGGAGGATCCCACGTGCCACGGAGCGGCTGGACCGATGTGTCCAATTACTGAGCCGGAGCTCTGGAGCGCATGCGCCCAGAGCCGGTGCTCTGCGACAAGAGAGGCCACCGGGATGGGAGGCCCACACGGGCCAAAGAACAAAGATGGATGCAAATACATGAATGAAAGACCAATAGAAGTGGCCTGCCCGCCCCCTTCCCTCCCCAACCCAACCCTTTCCTCAAAATAAAAATGAATGAATAAATGTTTAAAAAAAAAAAAGATATAAGCTATAGGTATAAAATAAGCTACAAGGACATGTTGTACAGTGAGGGGAATAAAGCAAATATTTTATAATAACTATAAATGAAGTATAACCTTTAAAAACTGCAGATCACTATATTATATACCTATAACACATAATTTAAAATTTTTGAATAACTAAGTTAAAATAAAGACATTAAAAGACTAAGGAGAATTACAGGGCTCACCTCCCCACAACCCCAAAAACAGAATTTGCCAAAAAGCATATTTTCTTCTACATGATCTTGAGGATATTCTGGAACATTCTCAAAAGCCATAGAAGGACTTAAATAAATATTGTATTCATTAATGCACAAAGGATTCACAAGTAAAAAAGATGTCATTGCTCCTGAAGATAAAATTCCTGGATAAATACTGCTGCCCCATCGCAAAAAGGTATAGGACACATTTCAGTTAATTCTTAAGCACCTACTTACCAAGTGCTTACTCATCATAAACACAGAATATGACATAAATAAAAACAAGACTTGGCTCTATTGTCTTTCGAGGAAAGGGAAGAAAAAAAAGAAGGCTTCAATGTAGAGATCATATATGAATTGCAGAATAGGTGAAATGGGGAGTAGAAATTTGTTAATTTAAATATAATTGTTCCCCTGTATTTATATAGAAAGGGTATTTTTGTAAAGAATAAAAGTTTAAACTAATGGCATGGCTGCCTTTTCTACCTTCCAATAAAGACTCAAGTCTCATTTCTTATTATTAACTGCCATAAGCAAAGAAGATTGACTATAAAATTATCAGTGCTATAAATCCCTCTGTAATATATAAACACATTTACATATAAATACATATATACATATAGTGCATGCCATTGAATATATGATAAATAAAATATATTATATTGAAATTAATATATCTAAAATATATAGGCATATTAGAAGTCTGAGTGCTGCCAGGCTCCTCTGTCTATGGGATTTTTCAGGTAAGAATACTTGCAGTGGGTTGCCATTTCGTCCTTACTGACTGTATACATAAAAAAAAAAATCACAGCTTCCCTGGTGGCTCTGGGGTAAAGAATCTACCTCCTAGTGCAGGAGACATGGGCTTGATTCCTGGTCTGGGAAGATCCCACAAGCCATGGAGCAATGAAGCCCTTGTATTACAACTATTCACCCTCTGCTGGAGAGCCCAGGAGGGGCAACTACCAAAGCCCTAGCCTACAGAGAAGCCAAAGCAATAAGAAACCTGTGCAGCGAACGAAGAGTAGCCCTGCTTAAAGTAAACTAGACAAGAGCCTGTGCAGCAATGAAGACCCAGCACAACCAAAAATAAATAAATAAATGAATTAAGTAAAACAGCAACTAATACTTCAACAGTGGTTATTCCTAGATGATAAATACAATTTTATTTGACAGGGCTCACCTCCCCACAACCCCAAAAACAGAATTTGCCAAAAAGCATATTTTCTTCTACATGATCTTGAGGATATTCTGGAACATTCTCAAAAGCCATAGAAGGACTTAAATAAATATTGTATTCATTAATGCACAAAGGATTCACAAGTAAAAAAGATGTCATTGCTCCTGAAGATAAAATTCCTGGATAAATACTGCTGCCCCATCGCAAAAAGGTATAGGACACATTTCAGTTAATTCTTAAGCACCTACTTACCAAGTGCTTACTCATCATAAACACAGAATATGACATAAATAAAAACAAGACTTGGCTCTATTGTCTTTCGAGGAAAGGGAAGAAAAAAAAGAAGGCTTCAATGTAGAGATCATATATGAATTGCAGAATAGGTGAAATGGGGAGTAGAAATTTGTTAATTTAAATATAATTGTTCCCCTGTATTTATATAGAAAGGGTATTCTTGTAAAGAATAACACTTTAAACTAATGGCATGGCTGCCTTTTCTACCTTCCAATAAAGACTCAAGTCTCATTTCTTATTATTAACTGCCATAAGCAAAGAAGATTGACTATAAAATTATCAGTGCTATAAATCCCTCTGTAATATATAAACACATTTACATATAAATACATATATACATATAGTGCATGCCATTGAATATATGATAAATAAAATATATTATATTGAAATTAATATATCTAAAATATATAGGCATATTAGAAGTCTGAGTGCTGCCAGGCTCCTCTGTCTATGGGATTTTTCAGGTAAGAATACTTGCAGTGGGTTGCCATTTCGTCCTTACTGACTGTATACATAAAAAAAAAAATCACAGCTTCCCTGGTGGCTCTGGGGTAAAGAATCTACCTCCTAGTGCAGGAGACATGGGCTTGATTCCTGGTCTGGGAAGATCCCACAAGCCATGGAGCAATGAAGCCCTTGTATTACAACTATTCACCCTCTGCTGGAGAGCCCAGGAGGGGCAACTACCAAAGCCCTAGCCTACAGAGAAGCCAAAGCAATAAGAAACCTGTGCAGCGTAACGAAGAGTAGCCCCTGCTTAAAGTAAACTAGACAAGAGCCTGTGCAGCAATGAAGACCCAGCACAACCAAAAATAAATAAATAAATGAATTAAGTAAAACAGCAACTAATACTTCAACAGTGGTTATTCCTAGATGATAAATACAATTTTATTTGACTATGTTTCTTCCTATTTTAAAGTTCTGTTCTTATTTTCCAGTGACCATGCATTATGTTCATAATCATGAAAAATAACACGTTCATTTTCTAAAATTTTAAATTAACATAGTGAAATAATCATAGTCCACCATGAAATTTTCAGGTTTTTATTTAATAAAAAAGGAAAGGAAAAATGGTAGTTAAGTAAAAGGCTCCAAGGAAAGTATGCTTAACACTGATCTGATTCTTTCAAGATCTGAATGTGCCACATGCATAAGATGTGATGCCCTCTGCTCTACCAGGCTAGCTGTTGAAGGCGCTATTTCTAACAGTTTGATAATAGTGCCATCATTTGGAAAGTGTTTCCACGCTTAATAACATACACATTGCTGTGTTCTCCCAAGCAGTGTCTAAATAATGAGGCATGTTAACAAAAGACCTTATCTATTTAAAACTCTAAATATTATGGTTGTTTTCATGGAAGAGGGTGTGAGAGAGAGAGAGAGACTTTATAAAGACAAATTAATAGAACAGTTAGCCATTTTACTGAAAAATTGATTTAGAAACAAAACCTTATCCTTGATTAAAAACTGTGTGCCTGGGCTTCCCCTGGTGGTCCAGTGGGTAAGGACACCACCTTGCAGTGCAAGGGGCGCTGGTTCGAGCCCTGGCCTGGGAAGATCCCACGTGCCGCGGAGTGGCTGGACTGATGTGTCCAATTACCGAGCCGGAGCTCTGGAGCGCATGCACCCAGAGCCGGCGCTCTGCAATGACAGACACCACCATGATGGGAGGCCCACAGGAGCCAAAGAACAAAGACGGATGAACATAGAGAAACAAAAGACCAATAGAAGTAGCCCGCCTGCTCCCCTCCCTCCCCAACCCGACCCCCGCCCAAAATAAATAAATAAATAAATAAATAAATAAACTGTGTGCCTATCTGATGAGTGATAAACTCATTTAAATAAAACTTGCATGTGTGTACATTAGTTCTCTACAAACTGTAAGTTTCACTTAAAATTACATGTAAAAACATAGTTGTAACTCCAAAAGCTAATTCACAGCAGAGATTTTATGTCTCCTGAATCAGAACTGTTTTTTTTAATCCCTCATACATTTTTATTACTTTATTAGGCATGTAACAGGGTGAAAGAGTACAGAAGCGGTTAAGCTCTGTTAACAAGCCATGGCAAGCTTATATTTCAGCTCCATGAGACTTCTGTAGTTTTGGAGGTTTCTATCGTCTGGACTTTTTTCAAGCCCTCTGATGTTTAAAGCATGTTCTTGAAACATCTGTTAAGTTTAGTTACATTCGGCTGCCCCTTATGGATACAACATTTTCTTGGAATCTTTCTATTCTTCATGGCTGCAAAAGGGGGAAAAACATTCTCTAAGGTCACTAGAATTCATTAAATACAGCTAACAGTGTTATGGTATGGGGGAAAAAATCTTTCCAAGTTTGTATACAATATTACATTCACAAAATAATGGTTTACTCTTAAAGAAATCAAGAGAAATAACAAGGGTGCGTGGTTATAAATGGTGACAGATGCTTCTCGGCTAGTGTGGTCCTCTGCAGTCATGTGGGTGCCAGAATGTAAATCAGGTAATCTATCCCTCAGGGCACTGAGCAGAAGTTGAGTCAGGCCAAGCAAGATGGATTTAATTAGGAAGACTGCACCAGAAAATTCACATACTCACATACAATTTCATTTTGGCCAGTTAAGTACTAGCTATTGTCAGGGCTCACTCACCTGTGAGAATGGATTCCCAAAAGATTGCCAGAACTTGTCTCATTAACTCAATCCCAAAGCAGGGCTAGCACCAAATGCATTTTGTCACTACAGCTGATACTAAATAGAACTAAAGTAGGCAGAGGTAGCATGGGCTGAAAGAAAAATCCTCCAACACTCAGGTTTCTTTAAAAGTGTAATGGTAATTTACATAGTTTTATGGGATTAGCAGATAATCTTTGAGTACAGGGGTTACTTTTCTTTTTTTTAATTAAATACCAACTGCTTAGTGATGTTTATCATGGGAATCCTATTTAAAAATTTAATTCTGATGCCCCATACTCTGATTTTTTTTCCATTAACTGTTTACCTTACATGATATGGTGGCTCACATGGTAATGAATTTGCCTGAAAAGCAGGAGACCCAGGTTCGGTCTTCAGGTAGGGAAGATCCCCTAGAGTAGGAAATGGCAACCCACTCCAGTATTCTTGCCTGGAGAATTCCATGGACAGAGGATCTTGGCAGGCTATAGACCACGGGGTTGCAAAGAGTAGAGCACAACTGAACACACACACACACACACACACACACACATATTACTTAAAGATTACATTTAAAAACAATTAATTGGGCGTCAACATCCACACCTGACCTGCCTGCTACATAGACCGCGACCACCCTGAGCCTCTTCCCATCATGGACTGCAGGGTGCCCCGCCAACTTCTTGCTGGCCCTCAGCTCAGGGCAACACACTGCTCATTTCTTGGACAGCTTAAAGAATCTTAGCCTCTGTTCTTGGGTCCCCTGTCCCACCCTCTAAGGCTCATTCCTCATTCCTTAGCACTGATTCATGTCCTTACACAAGACAACTGTTTAATGAGTGATAAGACACTTCTTGCAGCCCTCCAGGTCTCCCAGCCTCCCTCAGCCCAGTCGGTCTCACTACCTCAGGAACCTAGGGTCTAAAAGGACTTTCACTTTGACAAAATGTCCAGCTTGAAGGAAAAAATTTATTTTTGATTTAAGAAGTATACAGAGGTTAGTGCCTGAGATTTATTTTTTCTTTGTAAACTGTGATGCACTATATACATGTTAAAGAAATGCCTGATAAAAAGTAGCTATTGTAAATTAACTTCACAAGCACATACTGAGCACCTATTGCAGGCATGCTCTCAGGACAAGCAGAGGCAGGCAGGACCACTGCAAAGCCCAAAGGTCCACCAGTCCCACCGCTTCAAGGAGGGGTTCAGGGGAGGGCAAGAGGTGCAGGAGTGGAAATGGAAATCATTGGCCTTGTCTGGGATCTTAATACGGAAAACATCTCCTTTTTTCTTTGAACTATCATGTACTGCACAGATACTGTTACCAAGCCCAAGCTCACTCTGCTCGCCACCACACAGCAGGCCAATGAATCCAAGGGACGAGGTGTTGCGGTAAGGAAAATGCAAACCATACTCGATTTTCTTAATGTTTATCATGATTGTGTAATGTAATATCCCTAGAGATCCATTAACTGTTTACCTTACATGATATGGTGGCTCACATGGTAATGAATTTGCCTGAAAAGCAGGAGACCCAGGTTCGGTCTTCAGGTAGGGAAGATCCCCTAGAGTAGGAAATGGCAACCCACTCCAGTATTCTTGCCTGGAGAATTCCATGGACAGAGGATCTTGGCAGGCTATAGACCACGGGGTTGCAAAGAGTAGAGCACAACTGAACACACACACACACACACACACACACACATATTACTTAAAGATTACATTTAAAACAATTAATTGGGCGTCAACATCCACACCTGACCTGCCTGCTACATAGACCGCGACCACCCTGAGCCTCTTCCCATCATGGACTGCAGGGTGCCCCGCCAACTTCTTGCTGGCCCTCAGCTCAGGGCAACACACTGCTCATTTCTTGGACAGCTTAAAGAATCTTAGCCTCTGTTCTTGGGTCCCCTGTCCCACCCTCTAAGGCTCATTCCTCATTCCTTAGCACTGATTCATGTCCTTACACAAGACAACTGTTTAATGAGTGATAAGACACTTCTTGCAGCCCTCCAGGTCTCCCAGCCTCCCTCAGCCCAGTCGGTCTCACTACCTCAGGAACCTAGGGTCTAAAAGGACTTTCACTTTGACAAAATGTCCAGCTTGAAGGAAAAAATTTATTTTTGATTTAAGAAGTATACAGAGGTTAGTGCCTGAGATTTATTTTTTCTTTGTAAACTGTGATGCACTATATACATGTTAAAGAAATGCCTGATAAAAAGTAGCTATTGTAAATTAACTTCACAAGCACATACTGAGCACCTATTGCAGGCATGCTCTCAGGACAAGCAGAGGCAGGCAGGACCACTGCAAAGCCCAAAGGTCCACCAGTCCCACCGCTTCAAGGAGGGGTTCAGGGGAGGGCAAGAGGTGCAGGAGTGGAAATGGAAATCATTGGCCTTGTCTGGGATCTTAATACGGAAAACATCTCCTTTTTTCTTTGAACTATCATGTACTGCACAGATACTGTTACCAAGCCCAAGCTCACTCTGCTCGCCACCACACAGCAGGCCAATGAATCCAAGGGACGAGGTGTTGCGGTAAGGAAAATGACTTTATTCAGAAAGTGGCTGATCGAAAGATGGCAGGCTAGTGCCTCGGAAAAAACCATCTTATTGGGATTTGGGTGCCAGGTTATTTTATAGATCAGACATAGGAGGAGGTGAGGAAGCAAAGTAAAAAGGCCATTAATCTTGCAAACATCTCTTAAAATGGTAAGCCTCAGGCAGGGGAAGTGTTAACTTCTCTCTTCCAGCCACTTACAAGTGGACAGGATTCTTGAACAAAGGTATTTTACTTCACAGTCAGGCAGAGAGGCAGGGTCCTCAGGCAAGCCATTAAGTATGATTATAACACAATAGCAAAGGAAAACAAGTCAAGGAAACAGTATGCAACATGGAGCTAGAATTGATTTTCTCCCTACAACAATATCAGCACCAGATCCTGTGCTAGGTAGGAGATGTCCAAGCACAAACTTACTACACTTTCCCAGCTGTCCCGAGGCAGGGATTCCTGTTGCTGTGTTGTATGTACCATTGCTCAGTTGTGTCCCACTCTTTGCAGTCCCATGGTCTGCAGCCTGCCAGGCTCCTCTGTCCACGCGACTTCCTATGCAAGAATACTGGAGTGGGTTGCCATTTCCTTCTCCAGAGACTGGTATTTTAAAAATTAAATTTAGGAGGAAAGCAGAGCAAGCAATCTATGGAGCTGGTGGAACTGAGATGGAGCATCACGTTCATGAGACCAGGCCTGATGTGTTTCCTGAGTGCTTCTCAAAACCGTCTGTCTCACTTGTCATGGTTGCAACCACAGCCCCAGTTGGTTTCCAATGAACTCAAACTCAGGAACTCTTCCTGCGTTTGTCATTGAGGCCTATCTCGTCAGTCTGTAATCCATTCTTCACAGGGACACCAATACCTAAAATAATCATCTGACTTTCTGAATGGTTAGAAACCTTAGTGACACCACAGAACAAAGTAAAATATGCAAACCAATGATCATCAAAATGTGATTTTACCAATTGCTTGATCCTACTTCATGATTAGGAAAGCACAGACATTGAGAAGATGCAGTCAAAAAGTTTTACAGCAATTTCACATTGCTTAATATCCAACTATGTGGTTTTAAGTTTAATAAACAAATTAGACAACCTCACTTTGGAAATTTAAAAAAAATAATAAAATCAAACTGGACACTCATTATACTTGAGAAATCCTAGCCCAATCTTTTTAACAAGATGTACAAGATCAATACCTACTAACTAGACTCTCCAACTGTGTCTTATTTCCCAAACTAAGAATTTTATCCAGCAATTTCAACCCATTTATAGTTCACCATACCCATCAATTTACTACAGAAAAAGACTGTACAGCAGAGTGGTTAAAATATAAATACTGGAGCCAAATAGTATGGGTCTTAATCTCAACTCTGTCCCCTACTGACACTGTGGCCTTGGGGATTTACTTCAGTATTCAGTGTCATATTTTCTCACATAGAGATTTAGAGTAGTAACAGCTGCCTGTCTCGTGTTTGTTGGATAGATGAAATGGTTTAAAGCATCACTTAATATAGTGCCTGATTCAATAAGTACTGAGCTTCTTTTTAATTGTTTTTATTGTTTTAGCTAGCATTCCTTGCTTGTGTGTTCCCTCTGCCTTCCTCTAACATTGCATCTGGCTTATTTCTAACCAACTTTAAAAACTAATCAGACTTCATCTTTGCCACGAGGCTTTCCTTGGTTTTCCCAGGCTGATTTGTGTTTTTGTTTTGTGCCACTCTCTCACCCTAAACCAACACCCTCACCATAGCATTTACCACGTGACGTGCTAATTATGCCTTATTGTATCTGTTTCCTACACCACAATGAAGACATAACCCAAGTGCTTAATCCATATTAACAGGCCCCGTAAACATACATATTCAACTGATTTCACTTTGATCCTTAGACAAACCCATATTCACAATGTCTTACCATTGCAGTCAAGCACTGACTGATTTTCAAAAGAAAACCTAGATAAAGATACCTCTGGTGCTTGAGTAAAACAACTTGAGATTAGAACTTCTTGCTTTGATCTTCCTGCACTTAGCACTGGACTTGGGAGTTCAAATGTACAAATTCCAAAGAAACTTAACCATATATTGACTACATACAACTTGGTCCATGCATTGAAAATAGGCCTATTTCCTTAACTAATTCTATGGTATCATTGATATAAATGGTGAAGAAAATGAGATTTACAGTTTTGTGCATAATCAATCCATTTTTTACTTCTTATTATATGATTCTGACCATAAGAACAATTATTTGGAGAAGGAAAGAAACACTCTACATTTGAAAATAAACTAAAAAATGAGTCCTCCATAAACAATGGTTATATCACTCTGTAATTAGATTCAAAGATGACAGTGTTTTGAAAGAATTCTACTCTCATTGGAAGATAACTAAAAACCCCAATTATAAATGATCATATAGAAAAGTAAACCTGAAATTCAAACAGCATTAATAACCATAATGAAATCTCAAATCATCATGTCTCTTCATAATCTTTGTTAAGTAGAGCCTAAAAGCAAAACAAAGATTAGTCTGGGCATAAATTCCTCAGAAATCACTAAATACAATGCAAATTATAGTTTGTGATACATACTTGCAGGGTTATACAGATATTAGGCCTCTTGAAAAAAATAAACAAAATGGAAAATGTAATCAGCTCAATTGACAGAGTACTTTTAATTATCCAGGATAAAGAAGAAGGAAGGGCAACAGGAGAAATTTTATATCTCAGACTAAGATATTTTAGCAATTATTTCATGCTTTCTTTTATCAGTAATCTACTTTTTAAAAACCTGCACATATAATAACAGTATATTTGAATTTAAGCTCTTTCCTGTGGTCCTATTCAATGAATGATTAGGTGATAAGAGCTAGAAGACAGCCGAACGTGAGAAGAAAGGATGAGGAATGCCACCCAAGTCTCACAGACCCACTGAATTCCAAGACTTAAAGACATGTTCCAAACCTGTAGGCTCACAAGCTCATGGCCTTAGACAAACCCATATTCACAATGTCTTACCATTGCAGTCAAGCACTGACTGATTTTCAAAAGAAAACCTAGATAAAGATACCTCTGGTGCTTGAGTAAAACAACTTGAGATTAGAACTTCTTGCTTTGATCTTCCTGCACTTAGCACTGGACTTGGGAGTTCAAATGTACAAATTCCAAAGAAACTTAACCATATATTGACTACATACAACTTGGTCCATGCATTGAAAATAGGCCTATTTCCTTAACTAATTCTATGGTATCATTGATATAAATGGTGAAGAAAATGAGATTTACAGTTTTGTGCATAATCAATCCATTTTTTACTTCTTATTATATGATTCTGACCATAAGAACAATTATTTGGAGAAGGAAAGAAACACTCTACATTTGAAAATAAACTAAAAAATGAGTCCTCCATAAACAATGGTTATATCACTCTGTAATTAGATTCAAAGATGACAGTGTTTTGAAAGAATTCTACTCTCATTGGAAGATAACTAAAAACCCCAATTATAAATGATCATATAGAAAAGTAAACCTGAAATTCAAACAGCATTAATAACCATAATGAAATCTCAAATCATCATGTCTCTTCATAATCTTTGTTAAGTAGAGCCTAAAAGCAAAACAAAGATTAGTCTGGGCATAAATTCCTCAGAAATCACTAAATACAATGCAAATTATAGTTTGTGATACATACTTGCAGGGTTATACAGATATTAGGCCTCTTGAAAAAAATAAACAAAATGGAAAATGTAATCAGCTCAATTGACAGAGTACTTTTAATTATCCAGGATAAAGAAGAAGGAAGGGCAACAGGAGAAATTTTATATCTCAGACTAAGATATTTTAGCAATTATTTCATGCTTTCTTTTATCAGTAATCTACTTTTTAAAAACCTGCACATATAATAACAGTATATTTGAATTTAAGCTCTTTCCTGTGGTCCTATTCAATGAATGATTAGGTGATAAGAGCTAGAAGACAGCCGAACGTGAGAAGAAAGGATGAGGAATGCCACCCAAGTCTCACAGACCCACTGAATTCCAAGACTTAAAGACATGTTCCAAACCTGTAGGCTCACAAGCTCATGGTCACATATACAACATTCTGTAGCAAAGTCTAAAGGAAAGAAAAATATTAGAATTTTTAAAATCACATCTAAAAGATTCTTAATGATCTACAACTTTAGAAAACAGATTATTTTAATTACTACTTATTTTGAACCATTTCCATAAAATATTTAATGATATCCACTTAAAGACACAAAGAGAAAAAATACAAAGTAAAGTCATTCTAACTCCTTACTCTCTAACATGTGGTAATGAAAAAGTGAAAATGGTCCAAAGGAAAGTCTTCTGAAAATGGGAAAATCTCACAGGTGGTTCTTAAGTCAGACACTACTCCTTATCAATATCTGGGGGTATTTATTAAACTCCTTCTGGGGCAAGAACAATAAGGAAGTGTCTGGCAGGAGATATTCTTATGGACGACTGATGCAAATATTAATCTGTGCTGCAACATAATGACACCTCCAGAGTTTTAGCATTATGGGAATCTGCGTAGATGCATATATCATTAGAGAAATGAGACTGTGGTAGTTGAAAGTTGATGAAATCAAAGTGTACTTTAAAAACTAAATGTAGAAAATTTTCAGGTGCAGAGACTATGCATTTTAAAAACTTAGTTTAGCAACCCTAACAGCAATAAGAAATGATACACTATCAACATGAGTTATTGCTATAGAAAAGGCCCGCTCTGAGCAGGCCACTCTCCCCAAATCTCCACACGTTCATCAACTGAAAGCTCTCAGAAACCCATCCTTTGGAGCTTATATGGAGAAACAACTGACTTAATGATTCACCATTGGCAGATGAACTCAATGTCCATCTATCTCCTCTCCCTGGAGGTCAGGAGGTGGGATTAAAAGTCCAGAGGTTAAACCACCTGGTTGGTTCCCCAGGCAACCAGCCTCCATCCTTAGGTGCTTTCCAGAAGTCATCTCATTAATATGATAAACTATCTTTATTGCTCTCATCTCAGGAAATTTGTTTTAGGAGCCTGTGCTGAAACAGGATAAAGACTAAAAACACATTTCTTCTTATAAACCATAGTATCACAAGGAGGTATTACTCTTGCAGGGATACAGATGGGATAAAGCCCTCCTCCTGGATAATCATAGCTAACAAAAGTTGTATCTTCCGATCACGACAGTGTCATACTGTACCTTGCAGGGGAGGCACTTCTATTGGTCTTTCATTTATCTATTTTCATCCATCTTTGTTCTTTTGCCTGTGTGGGCCTCCTATCGCAGTGGCCTCTCTCACTGCAGAGCACTGGCTCTGGGCGCATGCACTCCGGAGCTCCAGCTCGGTATTTGGACACATTGGTCCAGCCACTCCACGGCACATGGGATCTTCCCAGGCCAGGGATTGAACTGGCACCCGTTGCACTGCAAGGTGATGTTCTTACCCAATGGACCACCAGGGAAGCCCTGTACCTATTTTTAATGCCTTGTCTGTCTCCCTCACTGGATGTGACTCTTGGAAGGCAGTGTTATCTCTTTTGTCTCTTATAACAGTGCTTTGTATGATTTAGGTTTTCAGAAATGTTTGTGGATTTAATTGAAAGAGAGAGTAAGAAAGAAAGAAGGCCAAGAAAAGTAACTATTTAAACACCTACATTATACATAGGAAAAAAAAAAAAAACCCTAAGTTGACCAAAATAGAGTCCTTGAGGAAGTAAGTAGAGATGCAGGAAAGAATACAACTGTGGGATATTAGAGTCTGAAAGTAGAGAAGTAAACACTGTCAAATGCTTTAAAAAGTGAGTGAAAGAAACCAAATGAAAATCAAGAAAATAGGAAATACAAAATAAGGTCCAAAATGGGGACATTGAGCATATTTAATAGCCTTAGTTTATTGTGAGGAGTAAAGGCAATAGGCATTTGTAGCACCAGTATCTTGGGACAGGATGGCCAGTTAAGAGAGTTTGGGGTTGTTGTTGTTGTTGTTGTTGTGTTTTTTTAAAGATTTATTTATTTATTTATTTTGGAGGGGTAGGGTGGGGAGGGAGGGGAGCAGGCGGGCTACTTCTATTGGTCTTTCATTTCTCCACTTTCATCCATCTTTGTTCTTTGGCCCGTGTGAGCCTCCCATCACAGCGGCCTCTGTGGTCGCAGAGCACCGGCTCTGGGCACATGCGCTCCAGAGCTCCGGCTCAGTAATTGGACACATCAGTCCAGCCACTCCACGGCACGTGGGGTCTTCCCAGGCCAGGGATCGAATCGGCGCCCCTTGCACTGCAAAGCGGTGCCCTTACCCACTGGACCACCAGGGAAGCCCTTTTTTTAAAAAAATATGATGCTTTTTTCGAGTTGCAGCATGCAAGATCTTGTTCCCCTACCAGGGATCTAACCCAGGACCCCTGCATTGGGAGCACAAAATCTTAATCACTGGACCACCAGAAAAGTTCCTAAAAGAGTTTTAAAGAAGACACTTCAGGATAAGGATGACGCAATTTATTTTAAGAAGAAAGAGATAAAAAATAAAAATACAGGTTGATAAACAATGAGCCAGGATGTAAAGGAGATGTATGCTGTAATGAAAAGAGAAGTCTCGGCAGGATTTTTACTTGTCCTCCTTTCCCCATCCTCCACGTCACTACCCCTGATTTTTCCCTTGGATTATGTATTATGGGGCTTCCCTGGTGGCTCCGTGGTAAAGAATCTGCCTGCCAATGCAGGAGACACGTGTTTGATCCCTGGGTCAGGAAGATCCCCTGGAGATGGAAACAGCAACCCACTCCAGTATTCTTGCCTAGGAAATCTCATGGACAGAGGAACCTGGTGGGCTACAGTCCAGGGGATCATGAAAGAGTCAGACATGACTTAACAACTAAGCAATGACAAGAAGTTACCATAACAAGATGGAGCTTCAATATGTCCAGCAATGTTCCTGGACACATTCCATATAAATGAGGACTTCCATCCCAAGAATCAAGAAAATAGGAAAAAAAAACAAAAAAAAAAAAGGTCCAAAATGGGGACATTGAGCATATTTAATAGCCTTAGTTTATTGTGAGGAGTAAAGGCAATAGGCATTTGTAGCACCAGTATCTTGGGACAGGATGGCCAGTTAAGAGAGTTTGGGGTTGTTGTTGTTGTTGTTGTTGTGTTTTTTTAAAGATTTATTTATTTATTTATTTTGGAGGGGTAGGGTGGGGAGGGAGGGGAGCAGGCGGGCTACTTCTATTGGTCTTTCATTTCTCCACTTTCATCCATCTTTGTTCTTTGGCCCGTGTGAGCCTCCCATCACAGCGGCCTCTGTGGTCGCAGAGCACCGGCTCTGGGCACATGCGCTCCAGAGCTCCGGCTCAGTAATTGGACACATCAGTCCAGCCACTCCACGGCACGTGGGGTCTTCCCAGGCCAGGGATCGAATCGGCGCCCCTTGCACTGCAAAGCGGTGCCCTTACCCACTGGACCACCAGGGAAGCCCTTTTTTTAAAAAAATATGTTTCTTTTTTTCAGTTGCAGCATGCAAGATCTTGTTCCCCTACCAGGGATCTAACCCAGGACCCCTGCATTGGGAGCACAAAATCTTAATCACTGGACCACCAGAAAAGTTCCTAAAAGAGTTTTAAAGAAGACACTTCAGGATAAGGATGACGCAATTTATTTTAAGAAGAAAGAGATAAAAAATAAAAATACAGGTTGATAAACAATGAGCCAGGATGTAAAGGAGATGTATGCTGTAATGAAAAGAGAAGTCTCGGCAGGATTTTTACTTGTCCTCCTTTCCCCATCCTCCACGTCACTACCCCTGATTTTTCCCTTGGATTATGTATTATGGGGCTTCCCTGGTGGCTCCGTGGTAAAGAATCTGCCTGCCAATGCAGGAGACACGTGTTTGATCCCTGGGTCAGGAAGATCCCCTGGAGATGGAAACAGCAACCCACTCCAGTATTCTTGCCTAGGAAATCTCATGGACAGAGGAACCTGGTGGGCTACAGTCCAGGGGATCATGAAAGAGTCAGACATGACTTAACAACTAAGCAATGACAAGAAGTTACCATAACAAGATGGAGCTTCAATATGTCCAGCAATGTTCCTGGACACATTCCATATAAATGAGGACTTCCATCCCAAGAAAATTTATTCATCATCATTACTACACATTAAGCCCAAATTCACTTGTTCCAAAAGTAAAATAAAAATCACTACTAACCAGGCATATACACCTGACTAATCTGGGATTATACATATCTATAAATAACAAAACACTGTAAAAGTAAAATAAAATTAAAAAAAAAATAATAAATTTTTTAAAAAAAACAACAAAAAATTACTACTAATACCTTTGGTTGCTTCATGTTGATGTTTGGCAGTAAACAACAAACTCTAGAAATCTATTATTCTTCAATCTAAAAAAATAAAGGAACTATATAAAAAAAGTATAGTACTGGGCTTCCCTGGTGGTCCAATGGGTAAGGACACCACTTTGCAGTGCAAGGGGTGCTGGTTCGATCCCTGGCCTGGGAAGATCCCATGTGCCACAGAGCGGCTGGACCAATGTGTCCAACTACCTAGCTGGAGCTCTGGAGCACACGCGCCCAGACCTGGCGCTCTGCAGCAACAGAGGCCACTGCGATGGGAGGCCCACACAGGTGAAAGAACAAAGATGGATGAAAATAGATAAATGAAAGACTGATAGAAGTGGCCAAAAAAATAAAAAAGTATAGTACTGCAGCTACAGAGGTTACATTATGTTTAGGAAAACAGGAATATTTATGCAGAGCTAACTGAAAGATTAAATTTATATAAAACACTTCATTTATTTATTCATAAGCTAAAATATATACATGATTACAAAAAATACTTTTAGAGGAAATGAGATCATTTTCTTTATATGTGACAGCATTATACCTCCCTGCAGGTGATAAGAAGCGGAAAAACCACAACACAAAGGGAAATCTTCATAGGGAATGATCCCTGACCTCAAAAATTGGTTCTGCTAGACAAATGTATAAAGTTACTGTAGTGATTAAGTTTCATATTTTGTAGGCAAGAATGTCTTATTTAGAAATGGCAGCTACATAAAAATCAGAGTACTGCTATGTATGATATAGAAAACTGAGTGCATGTATCTTCCTTTACTACTAATTCTAAAAACCAGAACTTTCTCCCCAAAGATTAGCACATTATTATTAAAATAATAGTAGTTTTTACCCTCCTTTTGGAGAGCATAGTTCAGAGACCATCATTTGGTTTCTAAGGAGCACTACCACCTATGATTGAGATCTAAAGGTGAAAACTCTCATATACCATCTCCAGGCTCTAGAGAATTCTAGGTTCCCTTTATTCTCTGTAGAACAATTTGTTCTTCCCAAGTACAGCATAGATTGGTATAACTTGGTCATTTGACATCTAAGGTAAGAAATATTAATTAATATTAATCATAATATATATTTTACCCTTAGTGTCAGTCAGAAAAGCTTAGTATAGAGACAAATTAACTAGACCTTTATATTCAATGTCTTGATATTTCAATTATTAAGTTTCATATTTTGGGGAAAAAAATGGAAAAAAAGAACTGGTAAGTAAAAACTAAAAAACATAATAATTTCTCTGAAGTAAACCACACAAACACATTGCTAAGCAATCCAGATTCAAATTGTTTTGAGGCTATTTTAGACTTGTCTTGTGCCTCTGTAATTTTCCCAATTTGCAAGCAAAGAAAGAATTCAGAAAACACATTTTAAGACAATCATCAATTTATTTTTTCTATGACACCCAACAGAGGCCACTGCGATGGGAGGCCCACACAGGTGAAAGAACAAAGATGGATGAAAATAGATAAATGAAAGACTGATAGAAGTGGCCAAAAAAATAAAAAAGTATAGTACTGCAGCTACAGAGGTTACATTATGTTTAGGAAAACAGGAATATTTATGCAGAGCTAACTGAAAGATTAAATTTATATAAAACACTTCATTTATTTATTCATAAGCTAAAATATATACATGATTACAAAAAATACTTTTAGAGGAAATGAGATCATTTTCTTTATATGTGACAGCATTATACCTCCCTGCAGGTGATAAGAAGCGGAAAAACCACAACACAAAGGGAAATCTTCATAGGGAATGATCCCTGACCTCAAAAATTGGTTCTGCTAGACAAATGTATAAAGTTACTGTAGTGATTAAGTTTCATATTTTGTAGGCAAGAATGTCTTATTTAGAAATGGCAGCTACATAAAAATCAGAGTACTGCTATGTATGATATAGAAAACTGAGTGCATGTATCTTCCTTTACTACTAATTCTAAAAACCAGAACTTTCTCCCCAAAGATTAGCACATTATTATTAAAATAATAGTAGTTTTTACCCTCCTTTTGGAGAGCATAGTTCAGAGACCATCATTTGGTTTCTAAGGAGCACTACCACCTATGATTGAGATCTAAAGGTGAAAACTCTCATATACCATCTCCAGGCTCTAGAGAATTCTAGGTTCCCTTTATTCTCTGTAGAACAATTTGTTCTTCCCAAGTACAGCATAGATTGGTATAACTTGGTCATTTGACATCTAAGGTAAGAAATATTAATTAATATTAATCATAATATATATTTTACCCTTAGTGTCAGTCAGAAAAGCTTAGTATAGAGACAAATTAACTAGACCTTTATATTCAATGTCTTGATATTTCAATTATTAAGTTTCATATTTTGGGGAAAAAAATGGAAAAAAAGAACTGGTAAGTAAAAACTAAAAAACATAATAATTTCTCTGAAGTAAACCACACAAACACATTGCTAAGCAATCCAGATTCAAATTGTTTTGAGGCTATTTTAGACTTGTCTTGTGCCTCTGTAATTTTCCCAATTTGCAAGCAAAGAAAGAATTCAGAAAACACATTTTAAGACAATCATCAATTTATTTTTTCTATGACACCCTAGGTATTTTAAAATCTGACCGAGAATCTAATTGCTTCGTTATTCCGTAAAGCATATTTTCCAGTTATAGTATCATTCTTTCAATATTTTCTGGTTATTTTTTAAATAAACTTTAATTTTGAAGCAGTATTAGGTTCAAAGCAAAACTGAGCACAACTCTGAGACTGATGTGACCAGATCTTTTTCTAGCTGGGGGGAGTTTCAAAATTGTGCTTCCTTGAAAGGAAATGAAAAAAAGACCCATTTTGCCTTTTTATTATTATTATCTCCTGGTTTAGATCTTGCTTGAAATGGTCCATTTTCTTACTGTCAACATATTATATATAAGAGACAGTTTCCTGGAATTGAGGAAAACAGAGAATCTTAGAGAGAATTATCATGAAGCTTCCCACTAAGTTTTATCTTGCCGAGCTCAGGCAATAACACATATAAAGTAATAACTCTCTTTCCTTAGAGAACTGGATAGCTATTGAAGAGTAGCAGTGCCAAACCCTCACAGAGTTTTACTGAAATAACTTGTACCACAGAGCCACTGGAAATAAAAATATGCCAACATCTCCACATTTGTGGCCTTTCACTTAATTTAAGGAACACTGGTGAAAGGGGAATCAGCTAGTGAGTCAAAAATGCAATGAAAAAGAAATCTGAGGAAACATACATATTTAGACCATGGACATCAAAAACAAAAGGAGTTTTGGTGAGGAAAAGGAAGTTTGGTGAGGCAAAACAAAAAACAAAAAATCATAATATATATTTTACCCTTAGTGTCAGCCTTAGTATAGAGACAAATTAACTAGACCTTTATATTCAATGTCTTGATATTTCAATTATTAAGTTTCATATTTTGGGGAAAAAAATGGAAAAAAAGAACTGGTAAGTAAAAACTAAAAAACATAATAATTTCTCTGAAGTAAACCACACAAACACATTGCTAAGCAATCCAGATTCAAATTGTTTTGAGGCTATTTTAGACTTGTCTTGTGCCTCTGTAATTTTCCCAATTTGCAAGCAAAGAAAGAATTCAGAAAACACATTTTAAGACAATCATCAATTTATTTTTTCTATGACACCCTAGGTATTTTAAAATCTGACCGAGAATCTAATTGCTTCGTTATTCCGTAAAGCATATTTTCCAGTTATAGTATCATTCTTTCAATATTTTCTGGTTATTTTTTAAATAAACTTTAATTTTGAAGCAGTATTAGGTTCAAAGCAAAACTGAGCACAACTCTGAGACTGATGTGACCAGATCTTTTTCTAGCTGGGGGGAGTTTCAAAATTGTGCTTCCTTGAAAGGAAATGAAAAAAAGACCCATTTTGCCTTTTTTTATTATTATTATCTCCTGGTTTAGATCTTGCTTGAAATGGTCCATTTTCTTACTGTCAACATATTATATATAAGAGACAGTTTCCTGGAATTGAGGAAAACAGAGAATCTTAGAGAGAATTATCATGAAGCTTCCCACTAAGTTTTATCTTGCCGAGCTCAGGCAATAACACATATAAAGTAATAACTCTCTTTCCTTAGAGAACTGGATAGCTATTGAAGAGTAGCAGTGCCAAACCCTCACAGAGTTTTACTGAAATAACTTGTACCACAGAGCCACTGGAAATAAAAATATGCCAACATCTCCACATTTGTGGCCTTTCACTTAATTTAAGGAACACTGGTGAAAGGGGAATCAGCTAGTGAGTCAAAAATGCAATGAAAAAGAAATCTGAGGAAACATACATATTTAGACCATGGACATCAAAAACAAAAGGAGTTTTGGTGAGGAAAAGGAAGTTTGGTTGAGGCAAGTTAAATCAACTAAAAGCAAGTTTAAAGAAATGATTAGCTTTTCTGTCAATAACTTTTGTGTGAAATAGTGGATAAATAAGTGAGAGAGTAAGGGGAAAACTGAAGGAAAGAGATCGACTATAAACTGAGAACTGAGGGTGTGTTCTTCTGTTTCCTCTGAAGAAATGTTCAAGTGAATGAACTGACAAAGACAACATTTTAGACAAGAGAAAGCAGGTAGATGAGGGAGGACTGAAGGAGTGCAGAGGAAGTGCCTGAGACAGAAGTGCCTATTGCACAGATGAAGGAAACTGCCCAGTCTGCAGAAAGCTTCCTGAAAGGCTCAGATTTTGAACTAAAAAAATGGCAGGGGATGAATCTGAGTAACCTCTGTTTGAGTATACATGGAAGTTACACTGCTCAACTTCTTTCTCCATCTTCCACAGACAACAAATACCACTTTCCAACCAGGCAAGAGACGGATGGTTTATTACCCAGAAAAAAATAAACCAGAAAGTTCCAATCTCAGAAACACTGAAAAAGAAATACAAATTAAAGCCACAATGTGTTTCCAGAACACATCAGTTAGAATAAGTTTAAAAAGGACTGGCAATATCAGGTGGTGTTGAGGAACCCAAACTCTGGTACATTATGAGAGCATTTACTGCAAGTTGAAAGTTTGAGAAATAATTTGATGGTTCCTATAAATGTAAAGGTATGCTATCTGACCGTGCCCCTCCACAATTTTACTCCTAAATATTTACCAAAAAAGAAATAAAAACATCCATCCATACAAACATTTGCATAAGGATATTTATAGTAGTTTGGTTCACAATACCCCAACCTGGAAACAACTCAAATATACAACAACTTATTGTCCTCTGTCCATGGAATTCTCCAGGCAAGAATACTGAAGTTGGTAGACATTCCCTTTTCCAGGACATCTTCCCAGCGCAGGGATCAAACTGGGGTCTTCTACATTAGGGGCAGGTTCTTTACTTTCTGAGCCACCAGGGAAACCCCATAAAAACTATGATATAATACTGGAATAGTAATAATAAGAAATTATGATTTAATAATGGAATAGTAGTAATAAAGAGATTATGCTAACAATATACACAACTACAAGGATCACTATCAAACATATTATATTAAGAAAAAGAGGGAGGACTCAAAACAGCATATATTATGTGATTCCATTTATGTGAAAGTTTTTAAAAGGCAGGACTACTCTAGAGACAGAAGCAAATATTTGGTACCATCTCTGGCAAAATTTGAGATGAGGACTGACTGCAGATAGGCATGAGGGAGTTTTCTGTGGAATAGTAAATCTTGAATGTGGTGGTGTTACACCATATTTGTCTATAGGCATACATGTCTGTTACAAAAACTAAGCTGTGCATAAAATGAGTGTATTTTATTATGCATAAATTATACTCCACCAATGTAACTTTTTAAAAATAGATCATATTCAGTTATATTATATATTACACAATACATATTTGTTTTGTGACAAATGTAAAGGAGGAGATGTAAATATATTTAAAGGTTGAAGGAAAAAAAACTATCAGGAAACACGCTGCTATGAGCAAAAGAAAGGAAAACTGATGGAACATGGTCCTGGACTGGATGGAAAGGTTCAAAACCACAGGTAAAGGGCTTCACCCTGTACTAGCAGTCTCTTCAGTCACCATTCAGTTTGTGGCAGCTGTTCTTAGTGCCTCCATAGGTGATTTCAGTTCATCACTATTTCACTCCCATGATACAGACATTATGATTTTCATATCATAGATATGAAACCTAGATTCATAAAGATTAATAGCTCCCTCAAGGTTAGCACATCTCCAAAGATACAGACATATTTTCATTTTAACCCAAACTCTGGTACATTATGAGAGCATTAAAGTAAAGGTAATTTGATGGTTCCTATAAATGTAAAGGTATGCTATCTGACCGTGCCCCTCCACAATTTTACTCCTAAATATTTACCAAAAAAGAAATAAAACATCCATCCATACAAACATTTGCATAAGGATATTTATAGTAGTTTGGTTCACAATACCCCAACCTGGAAACAACTCAAATATACAACAACTTATTGTCCTCTGTCCATGGAATTCTCCAGGCAAGAATACTGAAGTTGGTAGACATTCCCTTTTCCAGGACATCTTCCCAGCGCAGGGATCAAACTGGGGTCTTCTACATTAGGGGCAGGTTCTTTACTTTCTGAGCCACCAGGGAAACCCCATAAAAACTATGATATAATACTGGAATAGTAATAATAAGAAATTATGATTTAATAATGGAATAGTAGTAATAAAGAGATTATGCTAACAATATACACAACTACAAGGATCACTATCAAACATATTATATTAAGAAAAAGAGGGAGGACTCAAAACAGCATATATTATGTGATTCCATTTATGTGAAAGTTTTTAAAAGGCAGGACTACTCTAGAGACAGAAGCAAATATTTGGTACCATCTCTGGCAAAATTTGAGATGAGGACTGACTGCAGATAGGCATGAGGGAGTTTTCTGTGGAATAGTAAATCTTGAATGTGGTGGTGTTACACCATATTTGTCTATAGGCATACATGTCTGTTACAAAAACTAAGCTGTGCATAAAATGAGTGTATTTTATTATGCATAAATTATACTCCACCAATGTAACTTTTTAAAAATAGATCATATTCAGTTATATTATATATTACACAATACATATTTGTTTTGTGACAAATGTAAAGGAGGAGATGTAAATATATTTAAAGGTTGAAGGAAAAAAAACTATCAGGAAACACGCTGCTATGAGCAAAAGAAAGGAAAACTGATGGAACATGGTCCTGGACTGGATGGAAAGGTTCAAAACCACAGGTAAAGGGCTTCACCCTGTACTAGCAGTCTCTTCAGTCACCATTCAGTTTGTGGCAGCTGTTCTTAGTGCCTCCATAGGTGATTTCAGTTCATCACTATTTCACTCCCATGATACAGACATTATGATTTTCATATCATAGATATGAAACCTAGATTCATAAAGATTAATAGCTCCCTCAAGGTTAGCACATCTCCTAGTAATGTTATTTCAGTTACTTTAAGACACATTTAAATGGGGAAAAAATGCCATTTCTTGCATCTCTTCTTCTTTCTATACTCCCAGTAATGGTTTCCAACAACCTTATTTCCAATCAGTTCTAAATTGTATTCCCCATATAAACATGATATGGATCTACAAGTCCAATAATCCTTTTGTTCTTGACAGTGTCAAATTGGAACAATTTTCATTAGCAAATGTTAATGCTAACGAAGTAAAAGTAATTATTGTGTATTCAGGTATTCAGACCCCAAATTCCAAGCAAAAATGTTTTGTTAGCTAGCTTGATTGGAAAGATAGTATAAAAAAAGGAAGATGCCTAATTAGTAAAAGAACAGAAATTCAGAATTTGCAGATAGTGACTGCAAAACACCGGTCTAATGTTACCCTGTTAATTTGGGGATGGCAAGTTCTGTCCAGTCCCAGCAAGGATAAGGAAAGTGAATGCCTAGAGATATAGTTGACCACAATTGTGTAAGTATTGATTTAGAACCAATGCAAAAAAAGAGAAACAGCTTACAGAACGGATTTGTCCTCAAGACTTAAAACACTTAGAACCATAGATCGTAAACACTGGACGTTTCTATACTTTTTAATGGGTGCCTTGTAATAAAATTCTGATAGTAGCTAACAGCCCACACTACATGACTATGAACTTGGTGGATATTTAGACAATCGCAACTTGCCTAGAGGAAGGTAGAAATAGTAATGAAGATAATTAGAAAATCATAATGTCACTTCTTTATAGTTATACAGGGAGGAGATTATAAGAGCAAATACAAACTTAAAAGATGATTTTTTTTTTTTCTGAAAATAAGACTCTCCCTTCCCTCCTTAATTTAGGACATTTACTTTAGCTTACTTGTGATGTCTTTTTCTGTTTTATTATTATTATTATTATTATTAATGTATGTAAGTCTCTTTAAAAGCTAAATAAGCCTCTTGGGAGCTTTAAGACCCAGGAGTGAGTCTCTCAAGGACCAGGGAACCATTTTGAAATATAAACATTCAGAGAGAGAGAGAGCACTCCTGTCTCCAAATTTCTGTGGATGTAGGAACCTAACTAAATGGGCACCTTGCTCTCAGCTTGTCATAAAGGTTCAAGACAGTTACTGTTCCTTTGGTTAAATCAATTAGCCAACGCAGATGGTCACTCCAGTTACCAGGTGAATCAAGGATGAGCAATGTGTGGTGAACGGTGCTGTCAAGTCCTCTTACTCAACTGAGGGCTAGTTTCTGTTTATCTTGAGACCACGTAAGCAATAGCTCTATCTGCCTGGCTATGTATCAATAAAAGGCTAAAGTTTCTTTCTGTCTGTAATCTCTTAGAAATTACTTTTGATGCACATTAAAGCCTAGTTAAATGCTTGTTCAACTTTTTTCTTTTAATTGCTTTCTTTCTCTTCTACTTTTGTGGAGAGTTTTTCTGAATGAGGAAGAACTTTCACTTGACATAAGGTCATGGCTACCTCTGTTTTCCACATATGGGCACTAGTCTTAAAATATTAATTTCTGATTTTCCTGAATTTTCAGTCAACTAAAGAAAGCATTTCTATTCAAACTCATTTTCTTAAAGAGAGGGAGAACAGATGGAATAAAAACCCAGGAGCTGGGAAGGAGCAAAATGTTTGACATTTTTGCTCCTATGATAGCAATCAGATGATACTTCCGCTTGTACCTCACCTGCCTGGCACTTGCCTGATGTGCCTTTTACAATTCTCACCCTCCATCATACTGCTGCTATTTACACCAAATGTTCAACAACTATTCACTTCCACTTATTTTTTTTTCTCAAGTGTCAACACAGTGAAGGACGAACCTACATAATCTTTTAAAGAAATAAACTATGTAAAACATTGCTAATACGTTACTTGACATCTCAAATATACTGCTTCTTTGCCTCTGACTCATTTGGTGTGTAGACTGTAGCTCCTTGGTACTGACGAATTAGCAGCTTTTATAAGTGAATGAGGAGACAAGAGGCGAACAGGCTGCATACAGAGATGCACAAAACTAGCAAATCCAAAATATTTGTGCAATAAAGAAATTTTTAAAATAAGTGAAAATAACAAACATCCACATTATTGTATTATAACACAGCATTTGCTATTGCTATTAAATCCATCCATTTAAGTATGCAAGAACTACACTGTTCCAAATCTCTGCTTCTGAGATACCTGCCATATTAGTTCAATTCAAACATTTACTATCAGCTTTAATAAACATATTTGGTTTCTGCAGGACACAGTGACCATTTACTGACATTACAAAAATTATCATGTAACCACAGGCATTTGCAACTGGGATTAACTGTGAATCTAGCAGGTCCCAGGAAATGACTCCTGGCTTTGAATTTATATCAGAAGCACCTCACAACAGGAAACAAGAAAGGTGTATGGAACATAATTATACCTGAATATTAGGAGTTACCATTCTATCTCTGCAGGTATAACCTGATGTCTGAGCTGAAGTCACCAGTCTCTCTGGCAACATAAAATCAGTAACCTCAGGGGAAGTTAAGACCAACTCACTTGGTGCTTCCTATGCAAAAGAGGCTGAGATGGAACATCTGATGGCTCTGTGTCAGTCCTTCATTCTATTAAATTACACATTATTCTTCTCTTTCCACACCCTGAAAGAAGTGAGAGCCATGTGAAATTGTCAGACATTTGGAATTTGGCCATTCATTAGGCAAGAATTGCTACATCACATCAGTGATTTTGCTCACCTGAAAATTACCTGCAGCCTGCAGTCATCAAGGAGGGCACCACCATTCCCGCCTTAGACCATTTAACATGAAGCCAGACTTCATCACTCTGACTATTGACCCCTGCACTCAGGAATTTCCACTCTGAGTGTGTGTGCTTCTCTGTGTGTGTATGCCTATGAGTACTTGTGTTTTCATTCCCATGTTTAAAAGTTCACTTCCAAACAAAATTAAAAAGAAAATTGTCCCACATTTCTGTAAGGGGAAAGTACCTAATGAAAAACACTGTACAAGGAAAAAAGTATCTTTGACAGAGAAATAGCTCATTGCCATTTTTTGTTTATGATTCAGAATCATTTACTTGTATTTCCAGGAACAAATGGGTGAATGTCTTGTAGCAATAAAGCCATGCACAAAACTTTTTTTAAAGTTTAAAATAAGTGAAAATAACAAACATCCACATTATTGTATTATAACACAGCATTTGCTATTGCTATTAAATCCATCCATTTAAGTATGCAAGAACTACACTGTTCCAAATCTCTGCTTCTGAGATACCTGCCATATTAGTTCAATTCAAACATTTACTATCAGCTTTAATAAACATATTTGGTTTCTGCAGGACACAGTGACCATTTACTGACATTACAAAAATTATCATGTAACCACAGGCATTTGCAACTGGGATTAACTGTGAATCTAGCAGGTCCCAGGAAATGACTCCTGGCTTTGAATTTATATCAGAAGCACCTCACAACAGGAAACAAGAAAGGTGTATGGAACATAATTATACCTGAATATTAGGAGTTACCATTCTATCTCTGCAGGTATAACCTGATGTCTGAGCTGAAGTCACCAGTCTCTCTGGCAACATAAAATCAGTAACCTCAGGGGAAGTTAAGACCAACTCACTTGGTGCTTCCTATGCAAAAGAGGCTGAGATGGAACATCTGATGGCTCTGTGTCAGTCCTTCATTCTATTAAATTACACATTATTCTTCTCTTTCCACACCCTGAAAGAAGTGAGAGCCATGTGAAATTGTCAGACATTTGGAATTTGGCCATTCATTAGGCAAGAATTGCTACATCACATCAGTGATTTTGCTCACCTGAAAATTACCTGCAGCCTGCAGTCATCAAGGAGGGCACCACCATTCCCGCCTTAGACCATTTAACATGAAGCCAGACTTCATCACTCTGACTATTGACCCCTGCACTCAGGAATTTCCACTCTGAGTGTGTGTGCTTCTCTGTGTGTGTATGCCTATGAGTACTTGTGTTTTCATTCCCATGTTTAAAAGTTCACTTCCAAACAAAATTAAAAAGAAAATTGTCCCACATTTCTGTAAGGGGAAAGTACCTAATGAAAAACACTGTACAAGGAAAAAAGTATCTTTGACAGAGAAATAGCTCATTGCCATTTTTTGTTTATGATTCAGAATCATTTACTTGTATTTCCAGGAACAAATGGGTGAATGTCTTCTATCAAGAAAAAGCTAGTGAGAAAAGGGTATCCTGCAGGGGTGCTATGCAATGGCCTGGAGGGTGGGATGGGGGGGGATGTACATATGACTAATCTGGGACCATACATATCTGTAAACAACAAAACTCTGTAAAAGTAAAAAGTAAAATAAAAATTAAAAAAAAGAAAAAAAATCTCATTAAAAAATCTATGCTAATCTGGGATCATACGTATCTGTAAACAACAAAACTCTGTACAAGTAAAAGTAAAATAAAATTAAAAAAAGAAAAAGCTACTTGCCATATAGTCATGAAATGAACAAGCATGAATGCTTATGAAAGAAACACTTTGTAAAATTAAAATATAGTTTACTAGGTATTCCAATCATGCTTTCTTCTAATATCTCTCAAAACAATAAGAACTGGACTTCCCTGACGGCTCAGTGGTGGACAGTCTTCCTACCAATGTTGGGGACACAGTTTCAATCCCTGGTCTGGGAAGATTCCACGTGCCACAGAACAACTAAAGAACATGTGTTACAATTACTGTGCTTGCAGTTCAGAGCCCAAGAACTGCAACTACCGAATCCCATACTCCTAAAGCCCATGTTCCACAACAAGAGAAGCCACCACAATGAGAAGGTTCTACACTGCAAGTAGAGAGTAGCCCCTGCTCACTGCAAAAAGAAGAAAGCTCACATAGCAACAAAGACCCATTACAGCCAAAAATAAATAAATAAAACAACTGAATTCATATTTATATTTAAACATGAGCAATTAATAGTAAAAATTTAGTAGACAAAAAGCTAATATTCTATTGAGATGGATAAAACAATTAAGCTAACATACTGATTTTTTCTCCTTCACTAATTTCCTTCATAGAAAGCATCCCTTGATTCATCTTGGGAATGAGTAAGAAACAGGATTTCTGGTTTCATATTCAAGAACTACAGACAAAGAATTGAAGATCATTTTGGTCAACAAATTGCTATGTTTTTAAACAAGAGTTTTATTATTCTTTGTTCCCACATTTCTGTAAGGGGAAAGTACCTAATGAAAAACACTGTACAAGGAAAAAAGTATCTTTGACAGAGAAATAGCTCATTGCCATTTTTTGTTTATGATTCAGAATCATTTACTTGTATTTCCAGGAACAAATGGGTGAATGTCTTCTATCAAGAAAAAGCTAGTGAGAAAAGGGTATCCTGCAGGGGTGCTATGCAATGGCCTGGAGGGGTGGGATGGGGGGGGATGTACATATGACTAATCTGGGACCATACATATCTGTAAACAACAAAACTCTGTAAAAGTAAAAAGTAAAATAAAAATTAAAAAAAAGAAAAAAAATCTCATTAAAAAATCTATGCTAATCTGGGATCATACGTATCTGTAAACAACAAAACTCTGTACAAGTAAAAAGTAAAATAAAATTAAAAAAAGAAAAAGCTACTTGCCATATAGTCATGAAATGAACAAGCATGAATGCTTATGAAAGAAACACTTTGTAAAATTAAAATATAGTTTACTAGGTATTCCAATCATGCTTTCTTCTAATATCTCTCAAAACAATAAGAACTGGACTTCCCTGACGGCTCAGTGGTGGACAGTCTTCCTACCAATGTTGGGGACACAGTTTCAATCCCTGGTCTGGGAAGATTCCACGTGCCACAGAACAACTAAAGAACATGTGTTACAATTACTGTGCTTGCAGTTCAGAGCCCAAGAACTGCAACTACCGAATCCCATACTCCTAAAGCCCATGTTCCACAACAAGAGAAGCCACCACAATGAGAAGGTTCTACACTGCAAGTAGAGAGTAGCCCCTGCTCACTGCAAAAAGAAGAAAGCTCACATAGCAACAAAGACCCATTACAGCCAAAAATAAATAAATAAAACAACTGAATTCATATTTATATTTAAACATGAGCAATTAATAGTAAAAATTTAGTAGACAAAAAGCTAATATTCTATTGAGATGGATAAAACAATTAAGCTAACATACTGATTTTTTCTCCTTCACTAATTTCCTTCATAGAAAGCATCCCTTGATTCATCTTGGGAATGAGTAAGAAACAGGATTTCTGGTTTCATATTCAAGAACTACAGACAAAGAATTGAAGATCATTTTGGTCAACAAATTGCTATGTTTTTAAACAGATTTTATTTGGAGTAGTTTCAGGTTCAAAGTAAAATTAAGCAGAAGGTCAGAGATTTCCCATAGACCTCTTCCCATGCATGTCCAGTCTCTCTGATTATCTGCATATCCCACCATAATGACGAATTTATTACAATTGATGGGCCTATTTTAACACATCATTATCACCCAGAGTCCATAGTGTTCAGTGCCATTCACTCTTCGTACTGTACATGCTTTGGGTTTGGACACATTTACCTTTGCTATTTTTAGAGGGAAAATGGGATTATGAAAAAATTCCTCCCAGGGCCTTCTCACTGGGACTCCTTCTGACACATTCCTAACATCCTCAACAGTGATGCATTTGGGGACCACAAAACCAGTATGCTTAGCACTATGTGGGACTTTGTCTGGGAGAAAAGAACACCAGTGACTCTTTTCTCTTGTGTGAAGTTGTGTATTCATTGCAGAGATGGGGAATTTGTTTCCATGCAGATTTTTTCAACCAGTAGTTATTGAAAATCTATTATGTACCCACTTTGTTAGCATCTTTGCACATATTAGTCATGTGTGAATGACTGGGACACAAAGATACAGAAAATAATCACTATGCTGTTCTGAGTGTATTGATTACATGTAAGTCTAGGGATAATAAAATATTCCCTTCTCAGGAACCATGGGGTTTCTAGTCATAATCATCACTCTAGACTCTACTTCAAGCCAAACAAGTACTTGTAATAAGCACTTATTTAGAGGTAAGCAAACATATCTCTTATAGGTTCCATAATCTCTTTATAACCTTGAGAATAAGGGGTCATAAAAGGCTGTATCCACCTTTCTGTCTGAAAATCACTGCCTGCATGCAAACATAGCCACACCATACACATTACACAATGCAACTCATTTTCTCCTTCACTAATTTCCTTCATAGAAAGCATCAGCCTTGAATTCTTTTTCATTAGTAAAAATTTAGTAGACAAAAGCTAATATTCTATTGAGATGGATAAAACAATTAAGCTAACATACTGATTTTTTCTCCTTCACTAATTTCCTTCATAGAAAGCATCCCTTGATTCATCTTGGGAATGAGTAAGAAACAGGATTTCTGGTTTCATATTCAAGAACTACAGACAAAGAATTGAAGATCATTTTGGTCAACAAATTGCTATGTTTTTAAACAGATTTTATTTGGAGTAGTTTCAGGTTCAAAGTAAAATTAAGCAGAAGGTCAGAGATTTCCCATAGACCTCTTCCCATGCATGTCCAGTCTCTCTGATTATCTGCATATCCCACCATAATGACGAATTTATTACAATTGATGGGCCTATTTTAACACATCATTATCACCCAGAGTCCATAGTGTTCAGTGCCATTCACTCTTCGTACTGTACATGCTTTGGGTTTGGACAAATTTACCTTTTGCTATTTTTAGAGGGAAAATGGGATTATGAAAAAATTCCTCCCAGGGCCTTCTCACTGGGACTCCTTCTGACACATTCCTAACATCCTCAACAGTGATGCATTTGGGGACCACAAAACCAGTATGCTTAGCACTATGTGGGACTTTGTCTGGGAGAAAAGAACACCAGTGACTCTTTTCTCTTGTGTGAAGTTGTGTATTCATTGCAGAGATGGGGAATTTGTTTCCATGCAGATTTTTTCAACCAGTAGTTATTGAAAATCTATTATGTACCCACTTTGTTAGCATCTTTGCACATATTAGTCATGTGTGAATGACTGGGACACAAAGATACAGAAAATAATCACTATGCTGTTCTGAGTGTATTGATTACATGTAAGTCTAGGGATAATAAAATATTCCCTTCTCAGGAACCATGGGGTTTCTAGTCATAATCATCACTCTAGACTCTACTTCAAGCCAAACAAGTACTTGTAATAAGCACTTATTTAGAGGTAAGCAAACATATCTCTTATAGGTTCCATAATCTCTTTATAACCTTGAGAATAAGGGGTCATAAAAGGCTGTATCCACCTTTCTGTCTGAAAATCACTGCCTGCATGCAAACATAGCCACACCATACACATTACACAAGGACTGTCAGAAATCTAATACCAAAATGCCATGTTGATGTTGTATATTTACTTTCATTAAGATTTTCCATTTCAGTTTTTTCTTCAAATACAACCCAGGACTAATTCAAGCTGTGATCACCTAGGTTCTTACATCAGCAACATCTGTCACCAAAAATAAATATTCTGCAATCAAAATTTAACTAGCCTAGCAGTTTTCTTGATGATGCATGAGGCAGAATAGAATTCAGTTTCATTCTTTCTCTGCTAAATTGGCATTACAGCACTAAGAGTGGAAAGATTTATGTGTGAGTAAATTAAGCAGAAGTAGTCCAGAGAAAACAAAACATACAAATACATGCAAGCCTACCATATTCTTTAATATTCAGTTTTTCTCCCATATAATGTCATATATTTTAACAAGTTGAAAAACAGAGAAGAGACAATGCTTCTAGTTAAAATGAAATTTGAATTTCAGATGTAAACTGTTTAAACAGCTGAACAGTGTGATTTGTAGTCTTATTAAATCAAGAAAAAAATGAATACCCTTATTAAAATTGGTAAACAGCAGTAATTATAAAATCCCTAGCATATTTCCTGTTCCTTAAATAAATTATACTTACTGCTCCTGTTACAGCATTTCAGTTTACAAAGCAATTTAATACATATTACCTCATTTAATCTTTAAAAAAAAACACTTTTCAGACAGAATTATTATTCTTATTAAACAAATGGAGAAATTGTAGTCTTGAAGTTAAATCCAATATAACAAACTTAAGAATCACATTGAGAGGCTAGATAAAAATAATTTTTTTCTTCTTCTTCTTAACTCCATATATTCAATCCTCATTAATCACAGTAATTATGTTCTATAAAGTCACCATGAACATGATATTCACAAATACTGAACCATTACTCTTAGGGGAAATATAGGACTAAGCTCCTATAAGCCTCTAGTAACAACAGTTTTATCAGCCAATCAATATGGAGCCTTGTTTCACATGAGTTCCTATTAAAAACCACCTTATTTTATTTATTTAAACACATGTGCACACGCACACACATACATACCCACACACATATACATACATATATACATGGGCTTCCCTGGTGGCTCAGGAGTAAGGAATCTGCCTGCAAAGCAGTAGGGCTTTGATCCCTGTGTGAGAATCACTGGAAGAGAGCATGGCAGCCCACTTCAGTATTCTTTCCTGGAGAACACCATGAACAGAGGAGCCTGGCAGGCTACAGTCCATAGGGTTGCAAAGAATCAGATACAACTGAAGAAACTTAGCATGCACACCTGCATACAAGTGTGTGTGTGTGTGTGTGTGTTTATAGATAGATAAATAGATATGTGTAGCTGACTGACCGTACCAATCCATGCCTATGTAAAACTTATGCAACACAGTTTTCTTCAAAGGCACATCAGATTCTTCCTGCACTTAGAAACACTAAAGAGTACTTTGGAACTATTCTCGGGGGCCACTTTAAACAATGAAATAAAAAAAACACAAAAGTAAAAATAAAACATGGCACTACACAGATAACAAAAGAACATTTGTTTACAATACTCTACTGAACCTAACTCATCAGATTCACTCAGAGATTCACTCATCAGATATGCAACGAAGCTCATCTAATAACAACAGGTTCTGGTGAAGGAAAGCACAGTATTTGAAGATGCCAAGCAAGACAAATAAGCAGTTAATGCTCAAAACACCCAAACTGCCCAGTCACTTCAGGTAGGGTTGTTTTTTTTTTTTTTTTTTTTTTAATTTTGGCCTCTTTTATTGTTTGTTTATTTATTTTCATCCATCTTTATTCTTTGGCCTGTGTGGGCCTCCCATTACAGTGGCCTCTCTTGTTGCAGAGCACCTGCTCTGGGCACCTGCGCTCCAGAGCGCTGGTTCCTAATTGGACACACTGGTCCAGCTGCTCTGTGGCACGTGGGATCTTCCCAGGCCAGGGATCGAACCGTCGCCCCTTGCACTGCAAGGTGGACTCTTTACTCACTGGACCACCAGAGAAGCCCCTCAGGTAGGGTTTTTAAAGCCAACATTAGGGGAGAGCATCTCAGAATGTGTGATCAGTTCATAGACATTCTTCTGATTGGCTGGTAGTGGGGTAATAGGTTGATGTTTTGGGAATTTTAATGATCAAATTTCTGGTTCCAATCAGTTTTTGGTCTCTGGACTTGTGGATACACATAGTCAACATCCTCCACTGAGGGCGGGGAGTGGGTCTTAATTTCTTTAGAACATCTCAAAGTTATGCATCAAATTGTTATCCATATACCTTGAGGAAGAGCCAGGAGTTCTATTGTTCAAGGTATTATTTTCTTACTTGAATAATTTTCTTTGTACCTGCATTTCCACTTCTCTAAGTATTAACTGTTTGTGTCTACTGTTTGAAACTTGAAGAAAGTTTCTTTCTACAAACAAGAATCAAGGACATGGAGGTGATGTACCCAAGAGGGCCCCATAGGATGATGCTCATTTTCAATATGAGACCAGAAACAATGCAAAGCACCTTGTTTTTAACCTCAACCAGAAACATATGTACTGGTTGGGTGACCAAAATTGTTTGCTGCTCTCCATACATGCACACCTGTCTTCAAATGATTCAGCAAGTACTGTGAGTACTGATGTGGGGATTACAAATTCTTTTTGTAAAGAAAAAGGACAGTTTTCATTCTAATCTTAAAGGAAATGCCAAAGAATGCTCAAGCTCCTGTACAATTACACTCATTTCACACACTATCAAGGTAATGCTTAAAATCCTTCAAGCTAGGCTTCAGCAGTACATGAACCAAGAATTTCCAAATGTACCAGCTGGATTTATAAGAGGCAGAGGAACCAGAGATCAATTTGCCAACCTCTGTTGGATCATAGAAAAAGCAAAGGAATTCCAGGAAAATATCTACTTCTTCTTCATTGATTATGCTCACCTTTGACTGTATGAATCACAAAAAGCTGTGGAAAATTCTTAAAGAAAAGGGAATACTAGACCACCTTACCTGGCACCTAAGAAACCTATATTCAGGTCAAGAAGCAACAGTTAGAACATTACATGGAACAGTATTGGGAAAGGAGTACATCAAAGCTGTATATTGTCACCCTGCTTATTTAATTTACACTGAATGCCAGGTTAGGGGGTTTTAAGGGCCAACAAAATTAGGGAAGAAAGGAGCATCTCAGAATGTGTGATCAGTTCATAGACATTCTTCTGATTGGCTGGTAGTGGGGTAATAGGTTGATGTTTTGGGAATTTTAATGATCAAATTTCTGGTTCCAATCAGTTTTTGGTCTCTGGACTTGTGGATACACATAGTCAACATCCTCCACTGAGGGCGGGGAGTGGGTCTTAATTTCTTTAGAACATCTCAAAGTTATGCATCAAATTGTTATCCATATACCTTGAGGAAGAGCCAGGAGTTCTATTGTTCAAGGTATTATTTTCTTACTTGAATAATTTTCTTTGTACCTGCATTTCCACTTCTCTAAGTATTAACTGTTTGTGTCTACTGTTTGAAACTTGAAGAAAGTTTCTTTCTACAAACAAGAATCAAGGACATGGAGGTGATGTACCCAAGAGGGCCCCATAGGATGATGCTCATTTTCAATATGAGACCAGAAACAATGCAAAGCACCTTGTTTTTAACCTCAACCAGAAACATATGTACTGGTTGGGTGACCAAAATTGTTTGCTGCTCTCCATACATGCACACCTGTCTTCAAATGATTCAGCAAGTACTGTGAGTACTGATGTGGGGATTACAAATTCTTTTTGTAAAGAAAAAGGACAGTTTTCATTCTAATCTTAAAGGAAATGCCAAAGAATGCTCAAGCTCCTGTACAATTACACTCATTTCACACACTATCAAGGTAATGCTTAAAATCCTTCAAGCTAGGCTTCAGCAGTACATGAACCAAGAATTTCCAAATGTACCAGCTGGATTTATAAGAGGCAGAGGAACCAGAGATCAATTTGCCAACCTCTGTTGGATCATAGAAAAAGCAAAGGAATTCCAGGAAAATATCTACTTCTTCTTCATTGATTATGCTCACCTTTGACTGTATGAATCACAAAAAGCTGTGGAAAATTCTTAAAGAAAAGGGAATACTAGACCACCTTACCTGGCACCTAAGAAACCTATATTCAGGTCAAGAAGCAACAGTTAGAACATTACATGGAACAGTATTGGGAAAGGAGTACATCAAAGCTGTATATTGTCACCCTGCTTATTTAATTTATATGCAGAGTACAGCTGAGAAATGCCAGCCTGGATGAATCATGAGCTGGAATCAAGACTGCCAGGAGAAATATCAACAATCTCAGATGACACCAGTCTAATGGCAGAGATTCAAGAGAAACTAAGTCTCTTAATGAGGGTGAAAGAGGAGAGTGAAAAAGCTGGCTTAAAACTCAACACTCAGAAAACTAGATCATAGCATCCGATCCCTCACTTCATGGCAATGATAGGTGATAGTTGACGGTAGGTTACCATGAATGGTGTTGGATTCTTAATCTCCAATGGAGATGAATTCACACTGGGATCAAAAAGACTCAGAGATGGTCACTCAGATCTTCACGTAGTGAGAAGTTTATTAAAGTAAGAAACAATAGGGGAAACTTCCAGGACAGGCACTGGGAGGGGAATAGAAAAGTACCCCCTTAGTAAGTTCAGGAAAGACAATTTGTATTCTCCAGTCAGTTATTAAAACAATAGATCAAAAGATTATTTTACATTTGTAAAGGCCCTGTAGGCCCACGCCCACAACATTAACACAGAATTAGCTAGAGGACAGTCTCCACGCCTCAGGGCTGGGTAAGATATTCTAATGTACTGACCACAGAACAATAAACTTAGTTTCAGTTTCAACATTAAAAATCTTTGCCTTTCTTTCTCCTTTTTCCTCCCCCTTTCCTCCTTGGGACCTGCTGGCCTTCTTATCAAATATGCCTATTAAATCCTTTCAGCAAATAAAAAAAAGTGATTTTATATTCTTAGGTTCCAAAACCACTGAAGATGGTGATTGCGGCCATTAAATTAAAAGATGGCTGTTCAATTTGCCAACCTCTGTTGGATCATAGAAAAAGCAAAGGAATTCCAGGAAAATATCTACTTCTTCTTCATTGATTATGCTCACCTTTGACTGTATGAATCACAAAAAGCTGTGGAAAATTCTTAAAGAAAAGGGAATACTAGACCACCTTACCTGGCACCTAAGAAACCTATATTCAGGTCAAGAAGCAACAGTTAGAACATTACATGGAACAGTATTGGGAAAGGAGTACATCAAAGCTGTATATTGTCACCCTGCTTATTTAATTTATATGCAGAGTACAGCTGAGAAATGCCAGCCTGGATGAATCATGAGCTGGAATCAAGACTGCCAGGAGAAATATCAACAATCTCAGATGACACCAGTCTAATGGCAGAGATTCAAGAGAAACTAAGTCTCTTAATGAGGGTGAAAGAGGAGAGTGAAAAAGCTGGCTTAAAACTCAACACTCAGAAAACTAGATCATAGCATCCGATCCCTCACTTCATGGCAATGATAGGTGATAGTTGACGGTAGGTTACCATGAATGGTGTTGGATTCTTAATCTCCAATGGAGATGAATTCACACTGGGATCAAAAAGACTCAGAGATGGTCACTCAGATCTTCACGTAGTGAGAAGTTTATTAAAGTAAGAAACAATAGGGGAAACTTCCAGGACAGGCACTGGGAGGGGAATAGAAAAGTACCCCCTTAGTAAGTTCAGGAAAGACAATTTGTATTCTCCAGTCAGTTATTAAAACAATAGATCAAAAGATTATTTTACATTTGTAAAGGCCCTGTAGGCCCACGCCCACAACATTAACACAGAATTAGCTAGAGGACAGTCTCCACGCCTCAGGGCTGGGTAAGATATTCTAATGTACTGACCACAGAACAATAAACTTAGTTTCAGTTTCAACATTAAAAATCTTTGCCTTTCTTTCTCCTTTTTCCTCCCCCTTTCCTCCTTGGGACCTGCTGGCCTTCTTATCAAATATGCCTATTAAATCCTTTCAGCAAATAGATGCAGAAAAAAATGGAAACAGTAACAGATTTTATATTCTTAGGTTCCAAAACCACTGAAGATGGTGATTGCGGCCATTAAATTAAAAGATGGCTGTTCCATGGAAGAAAGGCTATGTCAAACCTAGACAGCACATTGAAAAACAGAGACATTACTTTGCTGACAAATGTCCATATAGACAAAGCTATGATTTTTCCAATAGTCACACACAGGTGATAGTGGACCTTAAGAAATTCTGAATACCAAATAATTGATGCTTTCAAACTGTAGTGCGGGAGAAGGCTCTTGAGAATCCCCTGGACTGTGAGGAGATCAAACCAGTCAATCCTAAAGGAAATCAACCTTGAACATTCATTTGGAAGGCCTGATGCTGAAGCTGAAACTCCAATACTTTGGTCACCTAATGCAAAGAGCCGACTCATTGGAAAAGACCCTCATACTTGGAAAGATTGAGGGCAGGAGGAGAAGGGAGCAACAAAGGATGAAATGGCATCACCAACTCAATGGACACAATTCATTTCAGCACGTGGGCAAACTTGCAAAAATTTTCAAATCCATGGATAATGAGAATTGATTGTGTGTTACCAATTCATGTCTTCTAAAGCTGTTTGTATATCTATCTTAAACAAATAACTTATAGAAAGAGGGGGCAAAGGTGAAAATATGTCTAGTGTGTACACTTTGAATGCTAATAGCAATGTCCTAGTGAGGATTTGGAACATAGACAAGGGATCAGGACTGCCTGTGAAGATGCTATGTCTTCTCTGGACATATGCGTGTTTTATAGTGAGGCAACCGTGGTGATAAAAGACTTCTGAAGGGACATAGGAAGATAGAAATGTTTGGATTTGGGTTTACCCAGGTGCACTTTGGTTAAGCTGCTTAGCAACACAGTCTAAAGAAAATGATTATGTATCAGTCTGGGTTCTCCAGAGAAGCGGAACCAATAGGAGAGTGAATATGCATGTTCCTGGAATTGCAGTGAACAAGCTGGAAACTCAGGAAAGCCAATGGAATGGTGTGAATCCAAAGCTCTGAGAGCCAGGAGAGCCAATGGTGTAATTTCTAGTATTAGTTTGTCAACTACAAATTGGCACTTGCTAAGAGCATTTGGTAGAAACTGAACAACAAGGGTATTTGTCATCTGATTACGCTACTGCAGCTACTGACCTTCAATATCTCTCAAAGGGCTTCAGGGTGGGAAGTGAGGCACTCTGTGCTCCAGGGAAGCTGGTGGAACAGGTCTCTAGGTAGTTAGATATTTTCAGGAATTGACCTTCTGATCCCAATCCTTAGATTTCCTTGTATCTAGAAAAGCACTAATTGGTGCTTCATGGTGATATCAGCTCCTTGTGACTAGCAGAAAATCTTTTGCAAAGTAAGCAGCTGATTGCATTGAACTCCCTCTTTATCAAAATGTTATATATTGACCTTTCCCCCACTGCCTGTTTGGAGCAGTCTTTCAGAGGTATTTTATCTGAGGTGGTGTCTCCTGGGCTGCAGTCCTTATTTTGACTCAAATATATGCATCTTTTTTCAGTTGACAAGTCTAAAGGGAGTAAAATATACCACTGAAAAATATAACTATTCAGCATAAGGTTTATCTTGACTGATTATTTTCAAGAAACTGTAGATACAGGAAAAACTCTGAAAACTGAAATAGAAGTTATCCTTCTATAAGGGACATTTACACTTACAAGGAAAATCTCCACTTGTAAGAGTGTCCCCATCTCTGTCCTAGGGAGAGGAGGAAAACTAAAACTCTAGAAACTCTTACCCATGGAGAAAGTATGGTCTTAATTCTATGCAACAACTATACCTTTAGATGCTGTGCTTTTTCTGATAACCTCCAACAACTGCCCCGCTAATCCTCCTCACACCATATATTTTTTTGTCTTTAGTTGAAGATGGTCTTTAAGGTGGTGGCTGGACTACTTTGGAGAGTTACTCAATTTTCTTCAGACCCTCCCAGGTATATAGGATGTATATATGCTATTAATCTGTTTTTCTCCTGTTAATCTGTCTCTTATATAGGGGATTCTTGGCTAAGAATGCAGAAGGATAGAGGGAAAATAAATTTTCCTCCTCTGCAGATCTAATTCCAAGGACAGTAACAGACAATATTTCAGCACAAAGACAGGCAGAGAGAGGACATTTTTTAACTTGGACTTTTGTCCTATTCAAGTCTTCAGTGGATTGGATGAGGTCAGCCCTACTGGGGAGGGCAATCTGCTTTATTCAGTATACCAATTCAAATGCTAATCTCACCCAGAATTATCTTCAAAGACATACCTAAAAAATGTGTCGATGAGTATCTGGGTACCCTATAACCTAGCCAAGTTGATACATAAAATTAACCATCACAGATTCTGTTCTTAATTTTTAAAAGATGGAAATGTATATAAAAACACAAGTCTGGACTTCCCTGGTAGTACAGTGGATAATAATTCACCTGCCAGTACAGTAGACAAGGGTTCAATCCCCAGTCCAAGAAGATTCCACATGCCACAGAGCAACTAAAACCTGTGAGCCACACTACTGAATCTGACATCTAGAGCCATGTGCTGCAACAACTGAAACTCATGCACCTAGAGCCTATGCTCTGTAAAACAGAAGCTACACCAAGGAGAAGCCCGTGCACCATAACAAAGAGTAGCCCCCACCCTCTGCACCTGGAGAAAACCCCACGCAAAACAGTGAAGACCCAGAACTATCAAAAATAAACAAAGAAATAATTATTAAAAATGCTTAAGGATTGGGATTATGTATAGCTGTAAACAACAAAACTCTCTTAAAGACATATAACAATAACTTTGCTGTACACCTGAAACTAATGCAACATTGTAAATCAACTGTCTTCCCATTAAAAAATATGTTTAAGAAATAAAAAGTCTATAGGGAAAAAACTGGAAATAATAAAGCAAAAAGGAAGAATAGACTTGACATATAACTTGGGAGAGTAACCAGCAAAGGCCATTAGTTTGAATTGGCGTGCATCCTCAGAATGTCAGAAATAACAATTTGCAATATACCACATAATCCCATTCTACTTTCAATGGTCTTATGAAAGGAGTAGTTGAGTATCTTAGAGTAGTTAAATAACTTGTGAATAGAGTAATTAAATAAATACACTTTGTAAACCTAATATATCCAAGGGCCCCAAACTGAATCACAGATAAGAGTTAAGTGTATTATTAGCAGCTTATCCTAAAAACAGAAAAAACAGAATAACCTTTTCTATGTTATTTCTCTTCATTCATGTGATAAACTGCCTTAAGGGGAAAAAAGTACATATTTACATCTTTGTTAATTAGGTAAAATTTAAACCAAGAGCACCTAATTCTGTAGGAGGGTAAATGATCCATGTGGAGATGCTTCTATGATCATAAAGGGTTGAGTCATCTACCTCTAACTTCTGGGTCTTGTGCTCAAACAGGGATATGATTTGAGACTGAGATCACCATGCTCATCTCTGCACTGCAAAGACCTGGACCTGCATGTGACATATCATTTGGTATTTGCTAAGTACATTTTGAATCAAAATAAATTAAGAGGTATAAATTAAAAGGAAATTCTGTCTTCTCTAATTTCTACTTTAGGAACAATAGTGACCTAGGCTGTGACCATGCTTTTGAAGTCACACTCCCTAGAAATCTGAAAAGACACTAATAACAGGAACAAAGAAGAAAGCTGTCACCTTTAGTGAAAGTACTGCTTGAGAAAATAGAGTTAACACTATCCATAAAGAGTGGGAATCTCAAAAGTGAGAAATTCTCTTTACCACCCATGTCTCCAAGGACCCCAAATGAAGCTACAGAGAAGTGAAATGTCTACACCTGTTGCGCCATGAAAATGAAAATATCAGCCAGGAAGCTAGCTATGATAAAATCATAAGAGATTAAATGGACATTTAACTGCAGAAATAAAATATGATTCAGATGGAAACATGCTGTATTCAAACAATAAGCTTCAGGATTATCAAGAAACAAGTCGCTGTGACTACTGTTGTTGTGATACGTTAAAATTTAACATGTCTTATTTAAATATCTTTAATCTATGTATTTACATAAGCAATTATCCTCATCTAAGGACTCTGACTTTCATAAGTATTAACTATAAAAAAAATTGGTGAGATGGTTTATATTTGAATATGTCAATATTTTGGATAAGAAATACAAGTTGAAATAGAAAAGACTTACCTACTCTTTTTAGCAGGCTCAGAAGTAAACTTGAGGGCTTTCCTGGTGGTCCAATGTGTAAGGACTCTGCCTTGCAGTGCAAGGGATGTCAGTTCGATCCCTAGCCTGGGAAAATCTCACATGCCACGGAGCAGCTGGACTGATATGTTCAATTACTGAGCCAGAGCTCTAGAGCGCATGTCCCCCCGGGGTGGCCGCTGCAATGGGAAAAAGTACATATTTACATCTTTGTTAATTAGGTAAAATTTAAACCAAGAGCACCTAATTCTGTAGGAGGGTAAATGATCCATGTGGAGATGCTTCTATGATCATAAAGGGTTGAGTCATCTACCTCTAACTTCTGGGTCTTGTGCTCAAACAGGGATATGATTTGAGACTGAGATCACCATGCTCATCTCTGCACTGCAAAGACCTGGACCTGCATGTGACATATCATTTGGTATTTGCTAAGTACATTTTGAATCAAAATAAATTAAGAGGTATAAATTAAAAGGAAATTCTGTCTTCTCTAATTTCTACTTTAGGAACAATAGTGACCTAGGCTGTGACCATGCTTTTGAAGTCACACTCCCTAGAAATCTGAAAAGACACTAATAACAGGAACAAAGAAGAAAGCTGTCACCTTTAGTGAAAGTACTGCTTGAGAAAATAGAGTTAACACTATCCATAAAGAGTGGGAATCTCAAAAGTGAGAAATTCTCTTTACCACCCATGTCTCCAAGGACCCCAAATGAAGCTACAGAGAAGTGAAATGTCTACACCTGTTGCGCCATGAAAATGAAAATATCAGCCAGGAAGCTAGCTATGATAAAATCATAAGAGATTAAATGGACATTTAACTGCAGAAATAAAATATGATTCAGATGGAAACATGCTGTATTCAAACAATAAGCTTCAGGATTATCAAGAAACAAGTCGCTGTGACTACTGTTGTTGTGATACGTTAAAATTTAACATGTCTTATTTAAATATCTTTAATCTATGTATTTACATAAGCAATTATCCTCATCTAAGGACTCTGACTTTCATAAGTATTAACTATAAAAAAAATTGGTGAGATGGTTTATATTTGAATATGTCAATATTTTGGATAAGAAATACAAGTTGAAATAGAAAAGACTTACCTACTCTTTTTAGCAGGCTCAGAAGTAAACTTGAGGGCTTTCCTGGTGGTCCAATGTGTAAGGACTCTGCCTTGCAGTGCAAGGGATGTCAGTTCGATCCCTAGCCTGGGAAAATCTCACATGCCACGGAGCAGCTGGACTGATATGTTCAATTACTGAGCCAGAGCTCTAGAGCGCATGTGCCCAGAGCCCATGCTATGCAACGAGAGTGGCCGCTGCAATGGGAGGCCCATACAAGCCAAAGAAAAAAGATGTATGAAAATAAATAAATGAAAGACCAATAAAAGTGGCCAAAATTTTTTTTAAAAGTTAGCTTGAATAGGATTTCTACTGAAGCACACACATGAGGTTACACAAACCACAACGAACAGTTGAGTAACAACAAATTTGAAACAAACACTGTTATCCCAGTATAAGTGAAAGAATGGAAAGTAGATCAGTGTTCAAGCCTCATGATTTTTCCTTATGAAAACATCAGTAAGTTACTGTTATCTTCTCTGGAAAATTTAATAAATAGAAATCTTTTCAGGAGCTTGGAAAATTTCTCTACTACCAAAAATTACAAAATTTCTGTATAAATAAACATTTGAAAAGTTTTTCAAAATCTTTATTTGGTAACATCATGGAAAGCTTGGGATTTTCTGAAGAATAATATCAGAGAGCATTACAAATAGAAAAATTAGTGAAATTACAACTTGAAAGTACAGAACTATAACGAAGTTTAATTTTCCAAAGACTAATATGAAAGCAATTTAGCACTCAATGGAAAAGGTTTTAAAAACATATAATAATATTTAGATGACATTTGTTTTAATGACAGTGTGAAACTGTATATAAAGTAAGTAAAATGCAAACTAAGTGCGCAGGTTTCCTGGATAAATTATTCATTATTAAAAACTTGACTGGGGCATCCCTGGTGGTCCAGTGGGTAGGGACACTGCCTTGCAGTGCAAGGGGTGCTGGTTCGATCCCTGGCCTGGGAAGATCCCACGTGCCGCGGAGCAGCTGGACTGATGTGTCCAATTACCAAGCCGGAGCTCTGGAGCGCATGCGCCCAGAGCCAGTGCTCTGCGACAACAGAGGCCACCGATATGGGAGGCCCACAGGAGCCAAAGAACAAAGATGGATGAAAATAGACAAATGAAAGACCAATAGAAGTAGCCCGCTTGCTCCCCTCCCTCCCCACCCCACCCCCAAAATAAACAAATAAATAAATCTTAAAAAAAAAAAAAAACTTGACTAACAACTACTAGGATGTTTTGCAGATTACAGAGGCCGGCAGACTTCACATATTAGTAGAGACATTTCAATGACACAAGAGAAGAGAAGGCATTATCCCCTAGCATTAAACAGAAAAAATTTCAGCAGAGATTGCCAGGTTCAATGGTAACTAATGTAAGAATGTTTAAAGACATTCTCTACCATTTCCTGTAAATTGAACAGCATCCACCTCTTCAGGAAACTTCTTGAAATTCTACCCAAACTTCTCATGCTCTCCTTAGTTCTCATGTGACTCCTCTAGTTCTCTTTTATTTCTTCGAAAATGTTACCTACTCACAAAAATAAATAAGCAACCAAATATAGCATCTTTCTCTTCTTTACACAATTCTATTACATAATTCAAACATTTACACAATCCTATTGTCCAATTCCAGCGTTAAAACTTATTTCTGTATAAATAAACATTTGAAAAGTTTCAAAATCTTTATTTGGTAACATCATGGAAAGCTTGGGATTTTCTGAAGAATAATATCAGAGAGCATTACAAATAGAAAAATTAGTGAAATTACAACTTGAAAGTACAGAACTATAACGAAGTTTAATTTTCCAAAGACTAATATGAAAGCAATTTAGCACTCAATGGAAAAGGTTTTAAAAACATATAATAATATTTAGATGACATTTGTTTTAATGACAGTGTGAAACTGTATATAAAGTAAGTAAAATGCAAACTAAGTGCGCAGGTTTCCTGGATAAATTATTCATTATTAAAAACTTGACTGGGGCATCCCTGGTGGTCCAGTGGGTAGGGACACTGCCTTGCAGTGCAAGGGGTGCTGGTTCGATCCCTGGCCTGGGAAGATCCCACGTGCCGCGGAGCAGCTGGACTGATGTGTCCAATTACCAAGCCGGAGCTCTGGAGCGCATGCGCCCAGAGCCAGTGCTCTGCGACAACAGAGGCCACCGATATGGGAGGCCCACAGGAGCCAAAGAACAAAGATGGATGAAAATAGACAAATGAAAGACCAATAGAAGTAGCCCGCTTGCTCCCCTCCCTCCCCACCCCACCCCCAAAATAAACAAATAAATAAATCTTAAAAAAAAAAAAAAACTTGACTAACAACTACTAGGATGTTTTGCAGATTACAGAGGCCGGCAGACTTCACATATTAGTAGAGACATTTCAATGACACAAGAGAAGAGAAGGCATTATCCCCTAGCATTAAACAGAAAAAATTTCAGCAGAGATTGCCAGGTTCAATGGTAACTAATGTAAGAATGTTTAAAGACATTCTCTACCATTTCCTGTAAATTGAACAGCATCCACCTCTTCAGGAAACTTCTTGAAATTCTACCCAAACTTCTCATGCTCTCCTTAGTTCTCATGTGACTCCTCTAGTTCTCTTTTATTTCTTCGAAAATGTTACCTACTCACAAAAATAAATAAGCAACCAAATATAGCATCTTTCTCTTCTTTACACAATTCTATTACATAATTCAAACATTTACACAATCCTATTGTCCAATTCCAGCACCTCAACAGCAACTACAGTCTGTGGTCCCTCCTCACCTGATGTTCTTGAATAATCAGGGACAGGGTGGGGAGGTAGAAAATTACATGGCTTAACTGACCTTGCCATACCTTATAAGACAATCAAGAAACATCAAACTAATAATCAAGAACCCTTTACTCCTGAAAATACACAACATGATACATGAATCTAAAAACGCTCTAAAAAGTATTTTAGGTAGAAATTTGGAGAGTGTTCAAAAGTTAAAAGACATACTTACAGGCTTTTTCAGTGCTTTACTGAATATTCTAAACAATGTCTTTCTGGTATTCCCATTCTTCCTAAGTGAAAGGAGAACGTTACTGATGTGCTATCACATACAGGATTATCTTACGAACTTTATTTATATAAAAGCATGCTTATGCAATAAGGATTGCTGGCAGAATTTAGATATTTAAGGAATCTCTGTTAGGTTGCCAAGTTGTAAAATCCAAAGGATAGCCATAGTGTTGCTTTTTTACTTTTAATTGAAGGATAATTGCTTTTCAATATTGTGTTGGTTTCTACCATACATAAACATAAATCAGCCATAGGTACACATATGTCCCCTCTCTCTTGAACCTCCCTTTCACCTCCCACCCTATCTCACCCCTCTAGCCCTAATCACAGAGCCCTTGTTTGAGTTCCCTGAGTCATACAGCAAATTCCCACTGGTATCTATTTTACACATGGTAGTGTACATGCTTCCTTGCTACTCTCTCCATTCATCCCACATTTTCCTTTCCCCCACCCTGGCCCATGTTGACAATTCTCTTCTCTATGTCTGCATTTCCATTGTTGCCCTGAAAATAGGTTCATCAGTGTCATCTTTTTAGATTCCTATATATGCCTTAACATACAACATTTGTTTTTCTCTTTCTGAATTACTTCACTCCATATAATATGCTCTAGGTTCATCCACCTCATTAGAACTGACTCAAATGGATTACATTTAATGACTGAGTAATACTCCACTGTAGGTACTATATACAATGTACCACAGTTTCTTTGTTCATTCATCTGTAAATAGGCATATAGGTTGCTTCCATGTTCTAGCTATTGTAAATAGTGCTACAACAAACATTGGGGTACATGTACCTTTTTCAATTATGGTTTCCTCAGGTTATATGCCCAATAGTGAGTTTGTTGGGTCATATAGTAGTTTTACTCCTAATTTTTTAAGAAATCACCATACTATCTTCCTTAGTGGCTGTATAGATTTACATTCCCACCAATGGTGCAAGTGTTCCATCTTCTTCATATCCTCTCCAGCATTTATTGCTTATAAATTTTTTTAAACATTTATTTATTTATTTATTTTGGCAGGGGTGGGGAGGGAGGGGGGTGGGCGGGCCACTTCCACTGTTCATTCATTTGTCTAGTTTCATCCACCCTTGTCCTTTGGTCTGTGTGGGCCTCCCATCACGGTGGCCTCTGTTGGCGCAGAGCACCGGCTCTGGGCGCATGCACTCCAGAGCTCAAGCTCGGCACTTGGACACATCGGTCCAGCTGCTCCGCACCACATGGGATCTTCCCAGGCCAGGGATCGAACCGGTGCCCCTTGCACTGCAAGGCGGTGTCCTTACCCACTGGACCACCAGGGAAGCCCTATTGTTTGTAAATTTTTTGATGATGACCATTTTGACCTTTGTTGTGCTGATACCTCATTGCAGTTCTAATTTGCATCTCTCTAACAATGAGCAATGCTGACCATCATTACATGTGTTTATTAGCCCTCTGTATGTCTTCTTTGGAGAAATGTCTTGTTTAGATCTTCTGCCCATTATTTAATTACGCTGTTTGTTTTTCTGGTATGGAGTTGCAACTCCTCATATATTTTGGAAATTAATCTTTTGTCAGTTGTTTAATTTGCTATTATTTTATGATTGCCATAGTGTTTCAAACAATTTGTAAACTTGTGAGCCTACTTGTGTGTGTTAGAACAGAACAAAAAAATAAAACAACAGGAAAGAAAGAATAAAAGTCAATGGTAAGGTACCTGAAGAAAACACACACACAATACAAATAATAAACAGGGGGAAAAAAGAGCACAATCTGATAAATAAAAACACGTTAACCTCTTACTTACCCCAAAGTGAGATAAGAAAAATCGATAAAACATGGAATACAGGGTCTGGAACATGAAAGATATGTAATCTCTTCTTCAGCATCTCTTCGCTCCTCTCTTTCCCTTTTTCTCTCTCTCTCCATTTGCTCTATTTCTTATATGTTTACAGGAAATAAAGCATATTCTATTGTGTATAATATCCTTTCCAAAATTCAAACCACACTTGCCTCTACAAAGCCTTCCCTTGATCTCCAAGTGCCTATATTCTTCTCAGTGCCTCAAGCACTTATGTGATTTGTACTAAAGAGTGCAGTTGGTAGCAGCATAGCTCTATTATATGTCTTTGTATCTTATCTCCAAATATTCTTGTAAGTCTTTTTTTTTAAAACGAACATATTTATTATGACAACACAGAAACCACCACATACAAAGTACAATCCTCTGACACCCTGAAATACATACATGCACACATTGTACGTACATTGATATTATCAATATAAAAATACATCAATAGCATTTTTAACGATGGTAAATACAAAACCAATAAATATTGCAATTCTAAAACATCTACTTACATTAAGTGCTGGTGAATAAGATGACAGTGAAAGGAAGAGGCCAAAGCAGACCCCAAACCAACTCAGAGCTTCAGCTGACAGACTGGAGTTGGTTTGGGGGAGGTATCCTGATGTTCTCCGTCTATTTTTCAATGTCCCCAAGCACTCTGAAGTGCCTATGCCATCAACTCTCAAAAACAAAGTTAGAATTTGACATTGTGGGACTATTTTATGGCACAGCCTCCTTCTTACTCTTTCCCCATCTTGCAAACTTTTTAACCTCATTTAAGATAAAGGAATGTCAATGATAAGCTTTATTTACAATCAAAATCTCTCTAGCCTAACCTTCTATATAGCACCCAAACAGAATGTTTTCCTTCTCATACTGTCTTTTAAGGTTTTGTGTTAAGTCCTACCACTCAATCAGTAAGTAAAACTGCATGAATGGTCAAATGATGCAAATGAGAGAAAATTCCAACATTAATTCTAGCATGGGAAACAAGGGAGAAGTGTCAGAAAACAGGTAATGAACCAATATTACACTGACTAGTGCTGTGCCCTATCCAGTCACTCAGCACCAAAACCTTGACGACAATACTCCTAGTGTCCAAACACTAACACACTATGCCCACATGGATGTCTTTTTCAAAAAGTTTAGGAAACCCCATGAACTTCTCAATAACAACAAAAGTTGGGGGTTGGCTTACATGACAATATAAGGAGAATATTTATAATCAATTTTACCTGTGGGCTAGATTTTCAGGTTTTAACATAGAGACAGATAACTGGCAAAGAGCTCCATAAAAGTTGTAAGTCAAGAAATTCTTTTTCTTGTGTGTGTGTATTTCTCTTATATGGGTGAAATAACTACTTTGTGCTATGAGATGGCACAAGGGATGGAGGTGGGCAAAATACTGTCACCATTCCACAGCATATTCCTTTAAGGTCAATTTAAAAATTTCTAGTTTTTAATCAAATTTGGCTAACTCCTATATTTATTATGACAACACAGAAACCACCACATACAAAGTACAATCCTCTGACACCCTGAAATACATACATGCACACATTGTACGTACATTGATATTATCAATATAAAAATACATCAATAGCATTTTTAACGATGGTAAATACAAAACCAATAAATATTGCAATTCTAAAACATCTACTTACATTAAGTGCTGGTGAATAAGATGACAGTGAAAGGAAGAGGCCAAAGCAGACCCCAAACCAACTCAGAGCTTCAGCTGACAGACTGGAGTTGGTTTGGGGGAGGTATCCTGATGTTCTCCGTCTATTTTTCAATGTCCCCAAGCACTCTGAAGTGCCTATGCCATCAACTCTCAAAAACAAAGTTAGAATTTGACATTGTGGGACTATTTTATGGCACAGCCTCCTTCTTACTCTTTCCCCATCTTGCAAACTTTTTAACCTCATTTAAGATAAAGGAATGTCAATGATAAGCTTTATTTACAATCAAAATCTCTCTAGCCTAACCTTCTATATAGCACCCAAACAGAATGTTTTCCTTCTCATACTGTCTTTTAAGGTTTTGTGTTAAGTCCTACCACTCAATCAGTAAGTAAAACTGCATGAATGGTCAAATGATGCAAATGAGAGAAAATTCCAACATTAATTCTAGCATGGGAAACAAGGGAGAAGTGTCAGAAAACAGGTAATGAACCAATATTACACTGACTAGTGCTGTGCCCTATCCAGTCACTCAGCACCAAAACCTTGACGACAATACTCCTAGTGTCCAAACACTAACACACTATGCCCACATGGATGTCTTTTTCAAAAAGTTTAGGAAACCCCATGAACTTCTCAATAACAACAAAAGTTGGGGGTTGGCTTACATGACAATATAAGGAGAATATTTATAATCAATTTTACCTGTGGGCTAGATTTTCAGGTTTTAACATAGAGACAGATAACTGGCAAAGAGCTCCATAAAAGTTGTAAGTCAAGAAATTCTTTTTCTTGTGTGTGTGTATTTCTCTTATATGGGTGAAATAACTACTTTGTGCTATGAGATGGCACAAGGGATGGAGGTGGGCAAAATACTGTCACCATTCCACAGCATATTCCTTTAAGGTCAATTTAAAAATTTCTAGTTTTTAATCAAATGGCAACTCCTGCACTCAATCTCCTTCTCCTATCTTTCAGGCCATACCGACTTTCTCACTTGAATCTATAACAGATTAACTAGAACTCAAAAGTCCTTTTAATCATCTTTATGCTGGTCTCGAGATCTAGAACCCAGTGCAACCCTGCATGGGCCTTTCATGTCTAAACTAATCCCACGAGGGACTTGGTACATAGGGATCCCCATCCCTGGAGCCAGACTGATGGAGGTGCTGAGAGTGGGGAAAAGGAAGGCAGTGGGGGCCGGGAATATCAAGAGAGGTGTAGAATTTTAAAAGCATTTCTCCAGCTAGAGATTCCTGGAACCTCATATACAGTGGTGGGTTCGCAGGTCAAACTGCAATTCAACCGGAATCTAACTGGTCCAGAATCTAATTGGTCTCTGGTCTCCTAGTATCATAAATACTTTTCAAGAGAAAGTACAATTCAAAGTAACTGGTCCAACCAACACGTCTCAACTGACTTTGCCATCATTGAATTGAATCGGCTGGAAGATCTTAGAGCTCCTGAATCACTTCTGAAAAGGAGAAAGTAGGACTTGGACCTCAGGTGTAACCAACAGCCGGGGCTGAGACGGTCAAAGTCTGGAAGTGGACTGAATAACTGCATGAATCCTTGGGTAGAGCAGATTCTTCTCATGCTGCCGAACACCCTCAGAGGTACAGAGAGCCAGAGGTAGGGGAGAGGGTGGGTTCTGGAGGTGCACTCTCCGACCTCTGGTCAGGAAGCAATGAGATGTGTGTCTTCAGAGCTACACTGGGAGGGAAGCACGATTCTGGTCCCCAGGACATCTTGTTCACAAGCAGCTGCTACTTCTTGGGCTTCTCTAGAATGTTGAGGAATTTTCCCCGTGTCATCTCTCTGGATTCATCCAGCCCCAACTGATAGGCCAGGTTCTGAAGGCCTCGTACCTTCTCCATCAAATTAGCTGTGGTGAGGCTCCCCAGTTCTTTCAACATGTCTATATCATCACGTTCTATTTCAGCCATCCATTTAGGTGGAGAGCTAGTTATAGGACTTTTGAAAGAAGCTGCAAATTCAGCAACACCGGGTAACTGTTCTGGCCAAAGGTCTGGTGAAGCCCGGTCAAGTTTTTCAAAACTTAGCAAAGATGCTTCTAGATCTGCCCCATCCGTGGGAGACGACATCTTCCAGCCCATGACACGTCCCTTGTAAGTCTTTAAAAGGAGAAGTTACAGATCTCTAATATCTATTTTAAAGTAGTTTGTGCACACATAAAGACACTGATACCCAAGCACAACACTTAATCAATAAATGGCATTTTGACTATTCTCTCTACCTTGATGACAAAGGGACAGGACTGACAGATCAAAAAGAAATGATACATTTTATTTTTTTTATTAGTACATTTTATGCTCCTATTACACACAACAGACATCAATAAACTGGAGAAGTTACCTCTTGAAAATCAATCAAGAGGAAATGGGTTTGAATTATAACAAAGGAGATTTTTGTCATCAGTTTCCTAAGAGTAACGTTATCCTTACATGATCTGAAAAAATTATATCATTCACCATTAGCCTACATCAATCAGAATTGATATGGGCTAAAAAAATGTAATGCAAAAGATTTATATACTTTGATCAGTATCTTGAATGGAGACACTAATAGTTTGATAGAGAATCTATTATTGATCTTTATTGGTACTAGATTCTCATATGACTGATTAGTAAATCAGAAAAAAAAGTAAATAACCCTTAAAGTCTTATCAAAGTTTTAAGAGTCCATTAAATTTTGGTTATAGGTACATAATTTGATATCCACCTTAAAATCAAACAGTATGAGGAACACTAATATGTAGTAGTTGCCCACATATGCAAAAACACAGGAGTGGATCAAAAACCAACATCTTTAAATGTGTTAGAATTTGCTTTTGAAATGCATCTTGTTACTTTTAAACAAAATATCAGTAGGTGATTATAAAGTTCTAAATGCAATATTTCAATCAGGCAGAAATAAATCATGAAAGACTTTAGGAAAAATGTTATTTCATCCAGCCCCAACTGATAGGCCAGGTTCTGAAGGCCTCGTACCTTCTCCATCAAATTAGCTGTGGTGAGGCTCCCCAGTTCTTTCAACATGTCTATATCATCACGTTCTATTTCAGCCATCCATTTAGGTGGAGAGCTAGTTATAGGACTTTTGAAAGAAGCTGCAAATTCAGCAACACCGGGTAACTGTTCTGGCCAAAGGTCTGGTGAAGCCCGGTCAAGTTTTTCAAAACTTAGCAAAGATGCTTCTAGATCTGCCCCATCCGTGGGAGACGACATCTTCCAGCCCATGACACGTCCCTTGTAAGTCTTTAAAAGGAGAAGTTACAGATCTCTAATATCTATTTTAAAGTAGTTTGTGCACACATAAAGACACTGATACCCAAGCACAACACTTAATCAATAAATGGCATTTTGACTATTCTCTCTACCTTGATGACAAAGGGACAGGACTGACAGATCAAAAAGAAATGATACATTTTATTTTTTTTATTAGTACATTTTATGCTCCTATTACACACAACAGACATCAATAAACTGGAGAAGTTACTTCTTGAAAATCAATCAAGAGGAAATGAGTTTGAATTATAACAAAGGAGATTTTTGTCATCAGTTTCCTAAGAGTAACGTTATCCTTACATGATCTGAAAAAATTATATCATTCACCATTAGCCTACATCAATCAGAATTGATATGGGCTAAAAAAATGTAATGCAAAAGATTTATATACTTTGATCAGTATCTTGAATGGAGACACTAATAGTTTGATAGAGAATCTATTATTGATCTTTATTGGTACTAGATTCTCATATGACTGATTAGTAAATCAGAAAAAAAAGTAAATAACCCTTAAAGTCTTATCAAAGTTTTAAGAGTCCATTAAATTTTGGTTATAGGTACATAATTTGATATCCACCTTAAAATCAAACAGTATGAGGAACACTAATATGTAGTAGTTGCCCACATATGCAAAAACACAGGAGTGGATCAAAAACCAACATCTTTAAATGTGTTAGAATTTGCTTTTGAAATGCATCTTGTTACTTTTAAACAAAATATCAGTAGGTGATTATAAAGTTCTAAATGCAATATTTCAATCAGGCAGAAATAAATCATGAAAGACTTTAGGGAAAAATGTTATTTCATCCAGCGTAACTAGAAAATAAACAAGTCCCAGCAGAGAAAACAAGTACTGCAAGCTTGAGGTAGAAACCAAATCTCAGTGTATTCAAAAAAAAACAAGCAAAATTAACATTTCCCCTCAGCAGTCCCTCTTGACAGATGGTCCTTTACTCTCATGCATAGAAAATCACTTCAAGATTCAGGAAGAATTATAGTATGTCTCTAGATGAATTGTCAGACCTCATAGTAATTACAATGACTACTAAATCTTGGGAAACTATGAACATAAAAATATATAAAATAATAAAATACTAATAAATGTATACATTTATTTATACATATTGGTATCCTTTTAACATACAAGAAAACAATTAAAATAAAAATCTATGTAAGAATGACATGCCTATAGCTTAAATTTTATTGAGATTTCCTTAATATATAAGCATTGTTTATAATTAAAGGTGATATATAATAATTTTCTAGAAATATATCCTTTTTCAAATCTGCATTTAGTAAAATATTCTTTTCCTTTACAGAAAATGGTCTTATTTTGAGATTTTGGGCATATCTTTTGTGCCATGATTTATAAAAGATTAGGCTTTTTAATCACATCAAAGCTGCCTTTAATCTCTAATCCAGTAAACTTCTCTTTCTTATTTATATATTTCCTGCAACCCTTCATGTTGTCTGACACATCAGTCCTTAAAAAAAAAAAAAAAAAAAAATTATCTTCCCTAGGAGTTTATCATCTCTCTTGGTTCTTTGCATTATTATATTTTGTCCTTATTTAGACCCTAAACCAAAACCTGCTCTGTAAGTGCAGTCTTCACAGATTTGCCTTCTTCCCTCAGTTATTTTGTCTTTACATAACATCTACTCTAGTTTTACCTACCAAATTTATTGTGCCTGTGTGCTAATTTGCTTCAGTCATGTCCAACTCTTTTCAAACCTATCAGCTGTACCCTGCCAGCCTCCTCTGTCCATAGGATTCTCTAGGAAAAAACACAGGTATGGGTTGCTACGCCCTTCTCTAGAGGATCTTTCCAACCCAGGGATTGAACCTGTGGCTCTTACATTTCTTGTATTGACAGGTAGGTGTACTTTTCCACTCATGCCTTCTGTGAAACCCACATTTATACTAAGGGCTTACAAATTTGCATTTCGAGCCACAAACTCACTTTGGGATTCTAAAGCTAAAATTTTAATTTTCTGCCCTATTTTTCTATTTTATTATTTACCAACAATCTGAATTAATGTTATCAGCATCAGCTTTTTTTATATTTTCCTCAAAATAATTCTATGAAATAAAACATATTTCTTTTACTTAAACTATTATTCTGCCTATTAATATTTAACAAGTTTGAAATGTGAGAGCTATTTCCTCCACCACTCTCCTTTATGCCTAAAATCCAAATATCCAAACCTTCACATTGTCCCCTTCCTGGCCATTTCTACCACTGCAATAACAGTGAAGATCCTTGTCCTCTCTCTATACCAGCAGTATTCAGAATGGCTTGAATATATTCAAAGGGGTAACACAGCAGTACATTTGGGCATTTGTATTTCTATATTTGCTAATATCTTAAAATATCTATAATATGTTAATATGTACATTTCATAAACAAATAAGACATATGTTAGTATGTGCTTCGGTTTTTTTAATGAAAGGAATGTACAATCAAAGAAAATCATAGCAAATGAAACAACAGACAAAGAATTAATCTCCAAAATCTACAAGCAACTCAGACAACTCAGCACAGGGAGAATGAGCAGCCCAATCAAAAAATGGGAAAAAGATCTAAAGAGACGCCTCTCCAAAGAGGACATACAAATGGCCCAAAAATACATGAAACGATGCTCAACCTCGCTTATTATCAGAGAAATGCAAATTAAAACCACAATGAGATACCACCTCACGTCTGTCAGAATGGCCATCATCAACAAATCGACAGACAACAAATGCTGGAGAGGGTGTGGAGAAAAGGGAACCCTCTTGCATTGCTGGTGGGAATGTAAATTAATACAACCTCTATGGAAGACAATATGGAGATTCCTTAAAAAACTAAAAATAGAAGCACCCTATGACCCAGCAATCCCACTATTAGGCCTATATCCTGATGAAATCAAAAATGAAAGAGGCACCTGTACCCCAATGTTCATCGCAGCTCTCTATACAATAGCCAGAACATGGAAGCAACCTAGATGTCCATCGACAAATGAATGGATACAGAAGCTCTGGTACATATATACAATGTAATACTACTCAGCTGTTAAAAGAAATGCAGAAGACTCAGTCCTAATGAGGTGGCTGGCTCTAGAACCTATCATAAAAAGTGAAGTAAGTCAAAAAGAGAAAGACAAGTATAGTATACTAACTCATATATATGGGATCTAGTAAGATGGTCATGATAACACACGCAGTGAACTCATGAAAAAACAGAGAATAGACATAAAGACATTGTGGAGACCGAACAGTGGGAGGGAGTAACATGGAAACCTATACTGTCATGTGTAGAAAAGATAGCTATGGTCATTGTGCTAGGGGAATAGGAGTACCTACAACCACTTGGAGCAATGGTCTGGAGGGATGGGAGGGGGGGAACTGGGTGGGGGGAGGGTCAAGGGATATGCATATGAATGATCTGGGAACATATATGTACAAAAATAAATAAATAAATTAATTAAAAAAAAAAAAAGTTTTGGACACTTCTGAAAGAGTATTTTTAAAGACCCCTAAAAGGTAGAGAATCTGTCAGCAATGCAGGAGACCAGGGTTGAATCCCTGGGTCAGAAAGATCCCCTGAAGGAGGAAAGAGCAACCCATGCCAGTATTCTCACCTAGAGTCCTATGGACACAGGAGCCTGGTGGCTACATTCCACAGAGTCACAAAGAGTCAGACATGACTGAGCGACTAACAGCATGCACACACAATGGGTAAGTTAGCTTTCCTACTTTCAGCATTTACCTTTTACCTCATGAGCACATGACTGCCAGATGCATGTTTCCCAGACCTACCAGTGTCCCCTCACTAACTGAACAGAGTTTCTTAGGGACTCTCCATTGCTTTCTCACTGAAAACTCAACTTCAGTATCATGGCACTCAAGGTCAACCATGTGCTGACCAGATACCTTCTCCAAATACACATAAACACACGTTATTTTTTCCAGTCATAATGTTTACTTCTTATTTGCATAATCACATCATTCCAATAAAACTAAACCATCTGTCATTATCTAAAATATACCGTGACTCTGTAGTTCTATAAATGAATAAATCTAATAAAAGGCAGACCTTATGCAAAGAGATAAATAATAATAAATATACAAGTTATAGTTATGGAAGCTTATTTCAACAACCAAAAATGAATCTTAATGGAAATCCAGTCTACTTGCATGTCTTTAGGAATATTAGAAGGGGTCCAATTTCTTATCCATACAATTGCATCTCAATTTCTCTAATACCCAGTTCTCTTGTTTCACAAACACTCTAAAGTTTCTTATATACCAACATCCCAACAGCCCTCCCCACTTTAGTCCATGAAGCATGTCTTTCTCTCTCTAGTCTCCATTGTTCCTCAGCTTGTTACATAACTTCTTTGTGTAAGAAAAGCTATTTAATAACAAGATATTTTCTTTCACTGGTGCTTTTCAGGAAGACAAAAACAGAATTTCTACTAGGGGAGAGGGTCAGAAAAGAGGAGAAATTTGTACATAATCTGGGTGGTAGGTTGGGTGTGATGGAGACAGAACTCTCATAACATTAATTCATAGAAAACAAGTCTTCTATACACTAAGCAGTCACAACATACTTTCATCCATGAAAATCTGTTCATCTCCAAAAACTGAAATACTAGTCAGTTTTCAAGATATGATTAAATTTCTCTGCCCCCTGATTTCCTACAACTAAAGTTAGTTTCTTTGGTATTCCTGGCCATTATCCTTGATTTAGCTTTTAATTCATTTTTAACATACAGCCTTTCAAAATAGTTACCATCCTATTCAAATTTTCCTAATACATTGATAAATTTTGAATGTCAGGGATTGCTTTATTCTCTTTTAATCCACTGATAACATTATTGATAAGAAAGAAATGCAAATAAGTAAATGTTAAGATACGTAAGAAAACATGCTGTCATGTCTTCAGCAGAGAACTTTTGAACACAAGCAGCTATATTTTCTTGTCTTTTCCTAGTGAGGATTGGTGGTTATTGTTTAGTTGTCTTTGATAGTCTTGAGCATACTTTGCACATTTAGAGGTCATGTCTCTAAATGAGAATATACTTTGCAATATATACTGTGATAATACTTGTCATAACTTCAAGTTGGGAAAACTATTTTATAACCTAACTTTAAATCTGTTAGGTTAAAGGTTAAAGGTAAAAATCAGAAAAGAGCAAGAGTTGAATAGGAACAAAATTTGACATTAAAACAGCAGATTTGTGTGAGGTCTGTAACCAGTTTTTGTTTTGGTTTTTTTTTTTAATCCTTTTTTTTTTTGAGGGGGGGCGGGCCACTTCTATTGGTCTTTCATTTATCTATTTTCATCCATCTTTGTTCTTTGGCCCCTGTGGGCCTCCCATTGCAGTGGCCTCTGTTGTCACAGAGCACCAACTCTGGGCACATGTGCTCCAGAACTCCGGCTCGGTAATTGGACACATCAGTCCAGCCGCTCCGCGGCACGTGGGATCTTCCCAGGCCAGGGATCAAACTGGCGCCCCTTGCACTGCAAGGTGTCCTTACACACTGGACCACCAGGGAAGCCCTGTAGCCAGTTATTTTAATTAAACAGTTGAACCATTAAAACATCAATTACAAAAATTGTTTAGACTTGTTAAAAGTTATTAGGTCCACAAAGAATGGTACAACAGAAATAGTTACAAAAGGAGAAATCTAACAGGCTTATTTTGCTTTCAAGTTTCTGGAACCACATTTAGTAATTCATTCATTCCTTCAAAAAATATTTGTTGATTATTTAGAACTTGTCAGGTATTATATTGCAAGGGCTCACAATAGATTTCAGATGACTGAGAAGACCATCTATTTCTTCAAGTGTTTAAAAAAAATTAAAGCTGTGAAACAGCTTAGTGATCTAAAGTAGACTGTGAATATATAATCATTCACTATTCAATAGTCAAATGACTTATTGAATGTTATGTGACAAGTAATTTGCTAGGCTGGAACTCGTAATATAAAGAAAACTCAGTCCAGATGCTAAAGGAACTTGTAATCTTGTGCCATAAGAAAGGCACTCACAATGTGCAAGGAAAGCGTAAAGAAGCCCTTGACTCTGCCCAGAAGCTGACAAAGAACTCACTCAGGAGTTAACCTTTAGATGGCATCATGATGGATAGGCAGCACCTCACTTGTTAAAGGAATAGAAGAAATTGCAGAATTGTATGTGCTAAGGCATAGAGGAAACAGAAAGTATGACATGCTTTATGAACAAAAGGTCATTAAACTGGAACAAGGCATGAATACAGACAAGGGTAAGGACCAGATCGCGAAGGGTCTCGTGTGCCACATAAGGATTTTGGTCTTTAATGTATTCTGAATAGAATGGAACTCTTCAATATATCTCACACAAGTGAGTAGCATATCCACATTTATAATGCACACAAAAAAAATGTTACTGCAATGTAGAGGAATGAAGGGCATACACACACATAAACACACACACACACACACACACACATACACACCCCTGGATTTTCCTGGTGGCTCAGATGGAAAAGTATCTGCCTACAATTCAGGAGACCTGGGTTCAAGCCCTGGGTTGGGAAGACTCCCTGGAGAAGTGATCGGCTACCCACTCCAGTATTATTGCCTGGACAACTCCATGGACAGAGGAGACTGGCAGGCTACAGTCCCTGGGGTTGCAAAGAATAGGACATGACTGAGTGACTATATGCACACATACACACACACACACACACACACACACACATATACATTTGTATATATAATACTAAACAGATGGAATAATCTTTTTTTTTTTAAGATTTATTTATTTATTTATTCTGGGGGGTGGGGTGGGGAGGGAGGGGAGCAGGCGGGTCACTTCTATTGGTCTTTCATTTATCTGTTTACATCCATCTTTGTTCTTTGGCCCGTGTGGGCCTCCCATCACGGCGGCCTCTCTTGTCGCAGAGCACCGGCTCTGGGCGCATGCGCCCCAGAGCTCCGGCTCGGTAATTGGACACATCAGTCCAGCCGCTCCGCGGCACGTGGGATCTTCCCAGGCCAGGGATCGAATCGGCACCCCTTGCACTGCAAGGCGGTGTCCTTACCCACTGGACCACCAGGGAAGCCCTGGAATAATCTATTTTTAGATTAGATTTTTAATCTAATTTTTAGATAAGATTTTTTTGCTAAAGTCAAGGGAATAAATAAAAGAACATACCAATGTTTGGATATTAAATCAGCAGAGCTTGATGATAAATAACATGGTATAGGATGAAGGAGATGGAGAAGAAAGTAAAGTAAAACTTGGTTTCCACGTGATAGATTTGGGTGACTAAGTGCTTGGTGGGTCTATTCATAGAAACAGAGAATATATCATAGTCATAGCTACACAATATCTGCTATACACTTGAAAATTAAGTTTCTAAGTCTAAATCATTTACTCAGGTTTACTCTAGCGATACACATATTGGCAAGTAAAGAAAAATTAAGATGAATAAGATCATAAGGGCTTCCCCTGGTGGTCCAGTGGATAAGGACACCGCCTTGCAGTGCAAGGGGTGCTGGTTCGATCCCTGGCCTGGGAAGATCCCACGTGCCGCAGAGCGGCTGGACCGATGTGTCCAATTGCCGAGCCGCAGCTCTGGCGCACTTGCGCCCAGAGCCGGCGCTCTGCAACAACAGACGCCACCGCGATGGGAGGCCCGCAGGAGCCAAAAGAAGACGGACATAGAGAAATGAAGGACCAATGGAAGTGGCCCGCCCGCTCCCCTCCCTCCCCAACCTGACCCTCGCCCAAAATAAATAAATAAATAAATCTTAAAAAAAAAAAAAAAGATCATAAGGTATGGTTTAAATTTTACTTTCTAGTTAATTAGTTATATTATATAGATACATATAAATAATTAAGAAGTTTCCTTCCTTTAAGTAAACTTGTCACAATAAAATTGGGATTCATTTAAATGACTAATATAACTATTTTCTTTTAAAAAAAGATGAATTATTTTCCTCAACAAGAAATCTTCTTTAGCGTTATCTTAAATAACGTGTTGCTTGATGATTTTAAAGTAAGATTATAGTGGGATGGCAAAAAATTGATATAGGTACCTATTGCCAAGACAGATAGCTGTTTTTCACCAGAACAGGGGCACTGTCTGTTCACAGATCACAGCTGTTGTGATGGGCTGGTGTCCATACTGTACTGATTGTTGGTACCATGAATATCACCAATGCCTACTGCACAAACCAGGAAAGCACAGATGTGAATTCATGTGGCAACTGAATTTAACAAAACTCTCTCGAATGATCAAACAGCACTCTGCAAATAAGTTCCTAATAAACGAGAACAATGTCTTTCTTGTTAAACATACATAAAATCCTATCCAAAGAAGGTGGGAAGAGCTGAGAAACACTGACATATATGCCCTGTGTAAAGCAGCCAGCCAGTGGGCAGCTGCTATATGGGCACAGGGAGCTCAATTTGGTGCTCTGTGATGACCTGAGGGGAGTCAGTGTGGGGGGTGAGGGGTAGAGGAGAGGCTCAGGAGGGAAGAGAAAAGTGCACAATTATGGCTGATTCACACTGTTGTGTGGCAGAAGCCAACACGATACTGTAAAGCAATCATCCACCAATTAAAACTTTGGTAAAAAAGAAAAGTAAAAGAAAGAACAGTTTTTGAAGATACACCCACGTGCATTTGGGAAAAACTTGGAAGTAGAATTGAAATGCCCCTATTTGGTAATCTTGTGATATTTAATTTTGTTAGTTTTTCCAGAGTATCATACAACTTCTATAGTTTAGCAATAACAGGCTAAGAAAGTCGGGAGGTCCCCTTAGTAGCTGAAAGCCAGATTGCCAGGAGTATTTCAGGAGAACTGGAATGAGTGAGGCAGGGTAGACCAAGGAATGAAAAGCTCTGCAAGGACTAGATCTAGGATGGAGTCTCTGCTCAGACTGATCCCAAACGCCACTCTGGAGCACAAATTTCACCAAGTTGGTTCTTGTTTGAGACGAGGGACCAGCCCTTTGTACACCCATGTCATTCAGTCACTGATGCTTCCCCTCAAAGGGGGCGAAGATGCAAGTGTAAAATGTCAGGGCAGAGACATGAGTGCACTTGACGAAACTGGGAGAAAACAACAATATTTGCTTCAGAGGCATAATAGAGATAAATTTTTTAAAGAGTTCTATTATGCACAAAGTCTAAGAAAGTAGTTGATAAACTCATGAGCCCCATAAGGTGCTGAGAAGAGCAAATAAATATTGAAACTAGATGTACACATTCCATTCGAAGTTATTATACACAGAAGTTAAATTTTTGGTCATATTAGTTCCATGTGTGTGTGTGTGTGTGTGTGTGCACTTAGTCGCTCAGTTGTGCCCAATACTTTGCACCCCTCTGGACAGTAGCCCACTAAGTTTCTTTGTCCATGGGATTATTCAGGCAAGAATACGGGAGTGGGTTGCCATATCCTCCATCAGGAAATTTTCCTGACCCAGGGATCAAAGCTGCATCCTCTGTGTCTCCTGCATTGCAGGCAGATTCTTTACCTGTTGTCCCACTGGGTAAGCCAGCCTCAAACCTACACCCCTGAAGTGACGGCGTAGCCTTTTTTTAAGTGCTTTTTTTTTAATTTTGGCCTCTTTCATTGATTTTTTGTTTATTTATTTTCATCTATCTTTATTCTTTGGCCTGTGTGGGCCTCCTATTGTAATGACCCCTCTCACTACTGAGCACTGGCTCTGGGCGCATGCCAGTAATTGAGCACACCGGTCCAGTCACTCCCTGGCACATGGGATCTTCCTGGACTAGGGATCGAACTGGTGCCCCTTGAATTGCAAGGCAGACTCTTTACCCACTTAACCAGCAGGGAAGCCTGGAAGCACAGAGTTTTAACCAGTGGACCACCAGGGACATCCCACACAGAAGTGAAAATTAATCATAGATCCCACTGAAGTTTATACAGTACTTATGACCTATGATGCTGGGAAAGATTGAAGGCAAAAGAAGAAGGGGATGTCAGAGGATGAGATGGCTAGATGTCATGAATATCTAACTGACTCAATGGACAGGAGTTGGAGTAAACTCTGGGAAACTGGAGGACAGAGGAGCCCGGCATGCTGAAGTCCATGGGATTGTAAAGAGCCAGAGATGGCTTAACAACAACAACGGTGACCTGGGGAGCTGTGGTAGACAAATTCCAAGATGGCTCCAGGATCTCCTCTCCTATCATTCTGCCCTGTGTAATCTCCTTCCCTTGTATCTGGGAGGACCAGTGATTCATTTCTAACCAATAGAGTATGACTAAAGTGATGGGAGAGCCCCATAAGGTGCTGAGAAGTATTGAAACTAGATGTACACATTCCATTCGAAGTTATTATACACAGAAGTTAAATTTTTGGTCATATTAGTTCCATGTGTGTGTGTGTGTGTGTGTGCACTTAGTCGCTCAGTTGTGCCCAATACTTTGCACCCCTCTGGACAGTAGCCCACTAAGTTTCTTTGTCCATGGGATTATTCAGGCAAGAATACGGGAGTGGGTTGCCATATCCTCCATCAGGAAATTTTCCTGACCCAGGGATCAAAGCTGCATCCTCTGTGTCTCCTGCATTGCAGGCAGATTCTTTACCTGTTGTCCCACTGGGTAAGCCAGCCTCAAACCTACACCCCTGAAGTGACGGCGTAGCCTTTTTTTAAGTGCTTTTTTTTTAATTTTGGCCTCTTTCATTGATTTTTTGTTTATTTATTTTCATCTATCTTTATTCTTTGGCCTGTGTGGGCCTCCTATTGTAATGACCCCTCTCACTACTGAGCACTGGCTCTGGGCGCATGCCAGTAATTGAGCACACCGGTCCAGTCACTCCCTGGCACATGGGATCTTCCTGGACTAGGGATCGAACTGGTGCCCCTTGAATTGCAAGGCAGACTCTTTACCCACTTAACCAGCAGGGAAGCCTGGAAGCACAGAGTTTTAACCAGTGGACCACCAGGGACATCCCACACAGAAGTGAAAATTAATCATAGATCCCACTGAAGTTTATACAGTACTTATGACCTATGATGCTGGGAAAGATTGAAGGCAAAAGAAGAAGGGGATGTCAGAGGATGAGATGGCTAGATGTCATGAATATCTAACTGACTCAATGGACAGGAGTTGGAGTAAACTCTGGGAAACTGGAGGACAGAGGAGCCCGGCATGCTGAAGTCCATGGGATTGTAAAGAGCCAGAGATGGCTTAACAACAACAACGGTGACCTGGGGAGCTGTGGTAGACAAATTCCAAGATGGCTCCAGGATCTCCTCTCCTATCATTCTGCCCTGTGTAATCTCCTTCCCTTGTATCTGGGAGGACCAGTGATTCATTTCTAACCAATAGAGTATGACTAAAGTGATGGGAGAGCCCTCCAGTGGCAACATTTTGTTATGCAAGACTTAGCCAACTAGAAAGATTATCCTGCCTCCATGAAAAGCAGATATCATCTTGTGAACTGCCAATCCAGAGGGCCAAATGGCAGAGAACCGCAAGTGGTCTCTAAGAATTGAGGGTAGCTTCTGGTCAGCAAAAACCCAGGGCTCTCATCATGTGGTCACAGGGAAATGAATTCTGTCAAAAGTCTGACGGCCTTGGAAGAGGACCCCTCCCTAGTCAAACCTCTAGGGAAGAAAACAGCCTTTCCAACATCACTTTGATTTCTAGCTATGAACCCCTAAACAGAGAATCTAGCTAAGTCACATCCTGATTTCTAATTGACAAAAACTGCAAAGTAATAAATGCACAGTTTTAAAAAATTAACTTTGTGGTAATTTGTTATACAATAAAAAATGAGTACACCAATATGTTGTTTGAGGGACTATATATTTTGGAAAACTATTTGGCAGTAACTACAAATGCCACGTATGCACACCCTTGCTATGGCTCAGCAAGGTAATTCATACATACATATCAAGCCCAAATGTTTGCACATTTTCATGACAAAACATGATCCACAATGTTTCTAAAAGTACTCTCATAAAGCCCAAATTTGAACCAGCCAATTATCTCTACCCTAATAATGGATAAGTGTGTTACAGGAAGTTGGTGGAATTCTCTACAGTGAGAAAGAACTACACCTCTATGCAAGAACATGGGTTAACCTTGCATTCATAATATGAAATGAAAGAAACCTGACACAAAACATTCCATACTGATTTTATTTATCCAAAGCTCAAAACCAGGAAAACCAATCATTCAATAAGAGAGTAGTGATTCCTGGGAGATCGCAAATGAAAGAGGCACAAATGGGTTTCCTAACGCTCATAAAAATATGAACAAACTTTTTCTTAATGAGGTTGACACTTTAGGAAAATTTATCAATTAGTACCCTAATGACTTGTGCACATAACAATATGCATATTATTTTCAATATAACATTACTTTAAAAACTAAGATAGCATCCTCTTTAGTCTTATATATCTCACATTCATAAATAGATATGTTAGGAATATTTCATGAGGAATCTATAGTGATATAGAAACCCCTAAGACTTGATTTGCATGTAATTTTCTGAACATTAAAAGAAAACAAAGATAAATTTTGGGGTGGTTGTCAAGCTCTCTAAACATCCTGTAGGTTTTAAACTCTTACAGAACACAACAGACCATCAAATGAAAAAGCAGCTGGAAATCTAGAAAAAGCATTTGTAACCTATGTGACAGGCAAAAGAGTTTGTGTCCTTAACATGTGTCTGTATGTATGAATGTGAGTCTGTGTGTGTGTGTCTGTGTGTGTGTATAAATTCCAAGTCAGTGAGAAACAGATGTTCAGGAGAAAAAATGGGAAAATACCATAAAAAGAGAAAGTTCCAATTTTAAATGAGCTCAGAACATAAATTCTTAAATAAGTAAACATCATTTCTAATATACAAGCTGGAAAATATTTAAATAATTAATGAAAGTGAAGTGAAAGTGTTAGTCACTCAGTCACATCTGATTTGTTGCAACCCCCATGGACTATAGCCTGCCAGGCTCCTCTGTCCATGCGATTCTCCAGGCAAGAATACTGGAGTGGGTTGCCATTTCCTTCTCCAGGGGATCTTCCTGACCCAGGAATCAAACTCAGGTCTCATGCATTGCAGCCAGATTTTTTACTAACTGAGTCACCAGAGAAACCCTAAATGAATATTAATCAATGCTAATCAGGGTGAGCAAACAGGTCCACCCCACCTCTGCTACTGGTAGTGCAAATTGATTCAACTTTTTTAAAGAGGTTTACTCACATTTTGCATGCCATTAGCCTAATAGTTCAAATTCTAGAATTTTGAATAGAATCAGATACAGATTTAAAGATCATATAAGAGATAAGGGCCACTGATACATTAATAGTTTAAAATAGTAGAATATAGCACATGTGTTAAGTTGTTTCAGTCATGTCTGACCCTTTACAACCCTAGGAAGTGTACCTCACCAGGTTCCTGTGTCCATGAGATTCTCCAGGCAAGACTACTAGAGTGAATTCTCATGTCCTCCTCCAGGGGACCTTCCTGACCCTGGGATAAAACCTACATCTCTTACGCCTCCTGCATTGGCATGTGAGTTCTTTACCACCAGCACCACCTGGGAAGCCCAGATAATGTGTTTTCTTAGAATATATCATGAAGAACACATTATCTTTTCAACAGCTAACACAAACTTTCGTTAGTAGAGAGAAATCTAGCTTTGTTAAAAGTTGCAAGTGAAATAAAACAGTAGTGGAGAGGTTGTAGATACCTAAATCATCCAGCACAATTTATCAAAAATATTATTTTTAAGCTCAGCATCCAGAATGCATACTCTATACAAACATTGGAAAAGAATTTTAAAATTACTAAAATAAGTTATATGAAAAAGAAAATAAATTCTCTAGAAGTCTTATGGAAAGTAGAGGAGAAGAGTAAAGACAAATTGCTATAATAAAAATGGAGAGTTAATACCTTTAAGAAATTTATCTATTTCATTTATCTTGATTCATTGAATTGACTTAGTTTTAAATATTCACACTTAAAACTTTGAAATTATAGCATATATTTTCACTTAGCAGTGTAAGAAACATCTATGAAAACCTTTTCCATTGTAGTCATATTTAAATACATTTTAAAGCTACTTTCACTGCAATGCAATAAAATTGATATATTTTCTAAAAAACATATTGAGACAGCTCATGGAATAACTTTAAGAAAAATCTATAAATTTTTAGTTAGAATACATTTTACTAACTGAGTCACCAGAGAAACCCTAAATGAATATTAATCAATGCTAATCAGGGTGAGCAAACAGGTCCACCCCACCTCTGCTACTGGTAGTGCAAATTGATTCAACTTTTTTAAAGAGGTTTACTCACATTTTGCATGCCATTAGCCTAATAGTTCAAATTCTAGAATTTTGAATAGAATCAGATACAGATTTAAAGATCATATAAGAGATAAGGGCCACTGATACATTAATAGTTTAAAATAGTAGAATATAGCACATGTGTTAAGTTGTTTCAGTCATGTCTGACCCTTTACAACCCTAGGAAGTGTACCTCACCAGGTTCCTGTGTCCATGAGATTCTCCAGGCAAGACTACTAGAGTGAATTCTCATGTCCTCCTCCAGGGGACCTTCCTGACCCTGGGATAAAACCTACATCTCTTACGCCTCCTGCATTGGCATGTGAGTTCTTTACCACCAGCACCACCTGGGAAGCCCAGATAATGTGTTTTCTTAGAATATATCATGAAGAACACATTATCTTTTCAACAGCTAACACAAACTTTCGTTAGTAGAGAGAAATCTAGCTTTGTTAAAAGTTGCAAGTGAAATAAAACAGTAGTGGAGAGGTTGTAGATACCTAAATCATCCAGCACAATTTATCAAAAATATTATTTTTAAGCTCAGCATCCAGAATGCATACTCTATACAAACATTGGAAAAGAATTTTAAAATTACTAAAATAAGTTATATGAAAAAGAAAATAAATTCTCTAGAAGTCTTATGGAAAGTAGAGGAGAAGAGTAAAGACAAATTGCTATAATAAAAATGGAGAGTTAATACCTTTAAGAAATTTATCTATTTCATTTATCTTGATTCATTGAATTGACTTAGTTTTAAATATTCACACTTAAAACTTTGAAATTATAGCATATATTTTCACTTAGCAGTGTAAGAAACATCTATGAAAACCTTTTCCATTGTAGTCATATTTAAATACATTTTAAAGCTACTTTCACTGCAATGCAATAAAATTGATATATTTTCTAAAAAACATATTGAGACAGCTCATGGAATAACTTTAAGAAAAATCTATATAGGAAGATTCTCTCTAGGTATAAAGTTAGAACATCATCATTTTTCAGAGGTTATTTGTAAGATGTGGCATCATTAAATTTTCCCAAGTAGAATATGAGTTGAATCTGTAAAGAGTTTGAAAAATACATTCCTCTTAGTACTTCCTTGCAGATGTATGTGCATGAGTGATAGGTGAGACATTGTTTATTGTTAAGGAGTTATCGTGATCTACTGAGGAACTTAAATTATTCATAGTTCCAGTTTACGAAGATGTAACTTAAGAAGACTATTGTTACAGAGAACTATTCAATCAGTCCTCGACTTCGACAGAACACTTTATCTGACTGAGAAGCCACTGAATATGTCACAGGAAGCCATAACTAATGTTTTCAAAGGATGAGCTCTAAGGAGGAATTCTTATTCTGTTTTTCTACTTCTAGGGCCCCAATTCCTTTGTCAACGTAAGACATGTATACAGCTCTTTCATCACTTGCTTAACAAAGGCATTTTATTACCTACTCCATGAATATTGTTAAACACTCTGCACTGTATAGTGTAAGGAAAAAGGCAGTCACCCTGAGAATGGAAAAATTATCAGGACACATACAGTCAAGTTGGAAAAGCTAAGCCGTCACTGACTTTATCTTACACCATTTTATAATTTTGCCCAAAGACAAAATACAAATACTTATGAAATCTTGTTTAAAAATTAGAGATTGTTATTAATAATCACTCTGACACAGCATCTATTATCTTTCTTCTGAGGTATTGTTTTTTGTTCTTTTTTTCGTGGGGGCCACTGTTTATTGGTCTCTCCTTTATTTATTTTCATCTATCTTTGTTCTTTGGCCTGTGTGGGCCTCCCATCGCAACGACCTCGCTCACTGCTGAGCACTCACTCTGGGTACATGTGCTCCAGAGCTCCAGCTCGGTAGTTGGACACATCGGCCCAGGCGCTCCGTGGCACGTGGGATCTTCCCAGGCCAGGGATCGAACTGGTGTCCCTTGCACTGCAAGCCGGTATCCTCACCAGAAGTCCTCTTCCGAGGTTTTAAAAATATAAATACTTTAATAAAAGATGAAGTGTTGGGCTTCCCTGGTGGTCCAGTGGATGAGGACACTGCCTTGCAGTACAAGGGACACTGGTTTTTTTCTTTTTTTTCTCTTATATTTCAAATAAACTGATTTCTGAGAAAGGTAACACACTAATAAGTGTTACCACAATCCTATGGGGTCGGTGTACTGAATTAATTGAAGCTGTAGTTGGAAAGATATTTTACCAGACAAGTTAGAAGTCTCTAATTTTGTTTTCCTTACTATTTGATAAGAAAACAAAATAAACTGATGGTAGTTCAGTAAGTTCTAGTTACAACCTGTTATATTATTAAGGACAAGAACCCATTAAATCATTTCCTGAGTGCATCAAGTTAGATAATGCAGATTGAGATAACATTATTTTTCAAGTATTGGAAATTTCTCAGCCCTTTGAATCACATCTTAATTTGAAGATGTAGTTTTAAATTTCCTCTTTAATTAGAAAAAATAGCAAGAAAGAGAAGAAAAAGAAAAACCTAGATTTTTAAAAATCTCCTCTTTATTCAGTTACATCCCTTAAAATTGTAATGACAAAATTCTTTCAAAACACATTTCAAATATTGAAGAATGTTTCTATTTGTTAAAGATTTAGAACTCTTTAAACTTTTTAAATTAAATCTAGCTTTTGCCTTTGAAAACAAATATAGCTTTCCTTAAATTAGAAATCAAAATGTAACACTGTCGTGATTTGCTATATTCTGATTGCTGGGCAATGTTCCATCACTAATCAATCACAAAACATTTTAAGACATCATTGGTTTAATTCCTGTAGAAGATATCATGAAAAAATATAAAGATTGTAAGACATTAAAATATTCAAAAGTTCTGAAGTCTCAGAATGTAGAAAGAAAAGAGACGAGATGTGTGAATTATAAAAAGTATAGATGACTCTATACTATGCTATTATATAATTCTGCACAGAGAAAAAGTAAAGCTAGACAAACTGTCACTAAATCTTACCAAAATTTTATCTTCATAAAATAAACAATAAATAAGAAACTACACAGAACCAACAGTCTAGATTTTTTAAGCTCTTGGCATCTCAAATCCCCTTCAATTTTTCAACTTTCCAAAGACTTTTAAATGTAATTTGCATATAATGTTTATACTGAAATCTTTAATTATAAATATGCTCATGTAGCATTACACAGAGATTCATACAGAGGAACACAATTTCTTTCTCTCCCTTTCTTCTCCCTCTTTTTTAAGTTTTAAGAATACTTTTGACTTTTTTAATGTTTCGAAATTGTAAGTTGTACTTCAACTATGAGATTTAGAGAGCCTATGTGCAAACAGATTCTTTGCTGTAACTAAACTTAGTGGGAGTTCTAGTCTGGATTTGACCTTGAGCTGAGAAGAGAATGCTGTAAATGACTTCCAATCTGAGAAGTTTTCCCATGGAAAGCATGAGTGGGTTTAATCTAAATAGAGAGGCAGAGTTTTATACAACAAAAACAATGACCTTCTAGAAAAGTGAGCTATTCATTAGTGCAATAGACTATATGTAAAAGCTTTTCAAATTTCCCCTTTCTTTAATTAGAAAATTTTTAAGCAAGAAAGAGAAGAAAAAGAAAAACCTAGATTTTTAAAAATCTCCTCTTTATTCAGTTACATCCCTTAAAATTGTAATGACAAAATTCTTTCAAAACACATTTCAAATATTGAAGAATGTTTCTATTTGTTAAAGATTTAGAACTCTTTAAACTTTTTAAATTAAATCTAGCTTTTGCCTTTGAAAACAAATATAGCTTTCCTTAAATTAGAAATCAAAATGTAACACTGTCGTGATTTGCTATATTCTGATTGCTGGGCAATGTTCCATCACTAATCAATCACAAAACATTTTAAGACATCATTGGTTTAATTCCTGTAGAAGATATCATGAAAAAATATAAAGATTGTAAGACATTAAAATATTCAAAAGTTCTGAAGTCTCAGAATGTAGAAAGAAAAGAGACGAGATGTGTGAATTATAAAAAGTATAGATGACTCTATACTATGCTATTATATAATTCTGCACAGAGAAAAAGTAAAGCTAGACAAACTGTCACTAAATCTTACCAAAATTTTATCTTCATAAAATAAACAATAAATAAGAAACTACACAGAACCAACAGTCTAGATTTTTTAAGCTCTTGGCATCTCAAATCCCCTTCAATTTTTCAACTTTCCAAAGACTTTTAAATGTAATTTGCATATAATGTTTATACTGAAATCTTTAATTATAAATATGCTCATGTAGCATTACACAGAGATTCATACAGAGGAACACAATTTCTTTCTCTCCCTTTCTTCTCCCTCTTTTTTAAGTTTTAAGAATACTTTTGACTTTTTTAATGTTTCGAAATTGTAAGTTGTACTTCAACTATGAGATTTAGAGAGCCTATGTGCAAACAGATTCTTTGCTGTAACTAAACTTAGTGGGAGTTCTAGTCTGGATTTGACCTTGAGCTGAGAAGAGAATGCTGTAAATGACTTCCAATCTGAGAAGTTTTCCCATGGAAAGCATGAGTGGGTTTAATCTAAATAGAGAGGCAGAGTTTTATACAACAAAAACAATGACCTTCTAGAAAAGTGAGCTATTCATTAGTGCAATAGACTATATGTAAAAGCTTTTCATTACTGAGTTTCAAATAGGCAAAGGCCTACTTGAAACATTTTAGCAAAAAAGTCAAGGACCTCAGAAGAAGCCTTAGAGAGAAGGGAAAGCAATTGAATGTCTCCTCCATCAGATTTTATTATTCTAAGCTTAACAGGTTTCTGAGAAAAGCCCTTGAGTAGAATTTGGAATGAATAAAATAGTGAAAATACATCCTATCTGTTCTGTAACTGCTAATGACCATCTAAAAAAATGAGCAAAAGGCTACAGGAAAAGCAGAACCATAGGATTAACTCACAACCATCCTTGAATAAAGAGACATGCAGGGAGGTCAAATCCAAGATCAAGAGTTTAATGAAGAAGTAGCCACGAAAGGATATGCATGCAGAAGGGACTCAAGAGATGAATGTACCAAAAAGAGACAAAGCCCTTGTCTTCAAAAAACTGACATGACTGGGAGCAGACACAGAAATTCCAGCATTGTCACTACAGTTGAAACTAACATGTGCCAGCACAGAGGCTGTTAAGTACCAACACTCTTTCTGCAGTGAGCACCATGGTCGAAAGTCAATTTACTGACCTGCCAATACATCCTACTAATATCTCAGAAAGAAAGCTAAACCTCTTTGTGTCTGTGTTGCGCAATCAGTGACTACGTCTACAACTGTTAGGAATTAGTCGGTTGTGCCAACTACGCCTAAAGAAGGCAAGATCGTGACATGGTCTCTGGACTGACTTTCAGTCCACTCTCCTGCTTCACCTATAGGAGTAAAACACGGACCCTTCATCTTCCCTCTCTGGGCACTGAATCTGTCCTATCTTTTTTTAATGTTTCACCTATCAAATTTCAAATCTTTAGAAGAATTTTTTAAAACATTTACTTACCAATCCCCTCAGGACTTAGGAACTGAAAGGCTGCTGTGTACTGCATTTCACACCTGCCTTATTGCATTATTACACTTGCTAGAGCCACCACTGCAATACTTATAGCTGGAAAACAAGAAAGCTGCATCTATCCTATTGGGTTTAATCAATAGAACTTTATACAAACAATGACCTTCTAGAAAAGTGAGCTATTCATTAGTGCAATAGACTATATGTAAAAGCTTTTCATTACTGAGTTTCAAATAGGCAAAGGCCTACTTGAAACATTTTAGCAAAAAAGTCAAGGACCTCAGAAGAAGCCTTAGAGAGAAGGGAAAGCAATTGAATGTCTCCTCCATCAGATTTTATTATTCTAAGCTTAACAGGTTTCTGAGAAAAGCCCTTGAGTAGAATTTGGAATGAATAAAATAGTGAAAATACATCCTATCTGTTCTGTAACTGCTAATGACCATCTAAAAAAATGAGCAAAAGGCTACAGGAAAAGCAGAACCATAGGATTAACTCACAACCATCCTTGAATAAAGAGACATGCAGGGAGGTCAAATCCAAGATCAAGAGTTTAATGAAGAAGTAGCCACGAAAGGATATGCATGCAGAAGGGACTCAAGAGATGAATGTACCAAAAAGAGACAAAGCCCTTGTCTTCAAAAAACTGACATGACTGGGAGCAGACACAGAAATTCCAGCATTGTCACTACAGTTGAAACTAACATGTGCCAGCACAGAGGCTGTTAAGTACCAACACTCTTTCTGCAGTGAGCACCATGGTCGAAAGTCAATTTACTGACCTGCCAATACATCCTACTAATATCTCAGAAAGAAAGCTAAACCTCTTTGTGTCTGTGTTGCGCAATCAGTGACTACGTCTACAACTGTTAGGAATTAGTCGGTTGTGCCAACTACGCCTAAAGAAGGCAAGATCGTGACATGGTCTCTGGACTGACTTTCAGTCCACTCTCCTGCTTCACCTATAGGAGTAAAACACGGACCCTTCATCTTCCCTCTCTGGGCACTGAATCTGTCCTATCTTTTTTTAATGTTTCACCTATCAAATTTCAAATCTTTAGAAGAATTTTTTAAAACATTTACTTACCAATCCCCTCAGGACTTAGGAACTGAAAGGCTGCTGTGTACTGCATTTCACACCTGCCTTATTGCATTATTACACTTGCTAGAGCCACCACTGCAATACTTATAGCTGGAAAACAAGAAAGCTGCATCTATCCTATAGGAAATTTTGCAATATAGAATTTAAAATCCTCTAGAATATTTCTCATTAAATAGTCAGTACTGGTAACATGACAAGCAGTCCCAAACCCATAATGTAATGTCATGATGATAAAAACATGAGTTACCCTAGGTTACCAGAGAGCATGGAAGAATATGATACTGACTATTTGCCACTTTGCTTACTTGCATCAACAATGGAAGCAAAAGTCCTTACCAGCTAAAACCTTTCTTGAACTATTTAAGGGTGAAATATATGATGTCTGGGTTTTGCCTTAAAATACTTCAGGATCAAAAACAGAGATAAAATAGAGGAATATAAATGAAATAAAAATTATTCATGGTGATGACTGTTGAAGCTAACAATGACAATGCAAGAATTCATTCTATTATTCTCTTTACTCTCTGTTCATTTAAATATTCCATAATAAACAATAAATAAAACAGAAAGTAAAGTATGCCTATATTATATGTTCAATTCCCTTCTTGTTAGCTTCCTCTTTGGAACCCTGAAGGTAACTCCAATTCATATAAAAGTAAAAAGTAGGACTTCCCTGGTGGTCCAGTGGGTAAACAATCCGCCTTGCAGTGCAAGGGGTGCCAGTCTGATCCATGGCCTGGAAAGATCCCACGTGCAGCAGAGTGGCTGGACCTGTATGTCCAATCAAGAGCCAATGCTCTAGAACATGTGCCCAGAGCCAGCACTCTGCTACAAGAGAGACCACTGCAGTGAGAGGCCCACATAGGCCAAAGAATAAAGATGGATGAAAAAAAAATAAATGAAAGTCCAATAAAAGAGGTCAAAATTAAAAAAAAAAAAAAAGTAAAAGTAAAATCTCAGTAAAACTTTTGAACTGAATTCAGCACAGAAATACTCTGATCCTGCTTACAGATCTATTTCCCATCCCAAATATTAGGTAATAGTGGAAATGGAAAGAAAACTTGGGGGAAAATATGAGATGAAAATTGGGACTATGTGACAGAAGCAGGCTCTTCAAAGAAAAACGGGAAGGGAGAACCTAAGCTCCTAACTGCCACTGAAATTTCAACCTCTCTTCACCCCAACTTGCTATCCTACAGTCCTGATGGAAGAGAAGGTACTTGGATGCCTTTGTGTGGATGGTATAAAAAAGACATTATCAGCCTCTAAACAAAGCACAAGGAACAAATCAGTGCAAGTTCCACTCAGCCCAGTATATGCTCAAATGACATAAATACTGTGCAGAGCGAGCCTGACACAATCAGACTGGTTTCTGCTTCTTTCAGATATCTGAAAATAAATTTGCTTCAAGAAAAATTAGAAGCTTAACTCCCCAAACTTTTTCCAGCACTTCTGAGGTATAACTGACAAATAAAATTGCAATATGTTTAAAGCATACCACATGATTTGATATATGTATACACTGTGAAAGGATTCGCACCTTTAACACATCTATCACCTCACATGCCTCCTTTGTCTTTTTTCTTTCTTTTGGTGTGAACACAATACTTTCTTTGCAAATTTCAATTATACATTATTATCAACTCTAGTCACCATTTAACTCTTCATATTTGAATGCAATAGGGAAAAGGTCCATTTTAAAAGCCATAAAATATTCATGTGAGAGGCAAATCTTTTTTCTCAATACATTCACTTATAAAGAGAAGTACTAGGCATTTTCAAATTCTACTATGAAAATAATTACTAAAAGAAATGGTACAGGTGTTGATTTGAGAGTTACAGAATTCCAAGTTCCATCTCTTCTTCAACCTAGGTTTTATGTAGAACCACTTCCAGAACAACAGTTTGCTATACTATAATGTACTCATTTGTCTTCTTTTACTAAAACAGTTGAAATCAATTTTATAAATTGAATGCACATGTTTATACACTTATAAACAAGAGTGAAAAAGAAAAACTTCAATGCAAATCCAGAACATGAAGAAATAACATAGTAAGCTCACATGTTTCAGATTAGTTTATCTAATTCCCTGATTTATAGCATTTGTGTTATCATTTAAGTGTATCAGAAGAAAGAAATCTGGGTCAGAAAGAATGGATAAATAACAAAGTCCTACTGTATAGCACAGGAAACTATATCCAATATCCTATGTTAAACCATAATGAAAAAAAATTAAAAAGACTTCATTCATTTATATATATATATATATATATATATATATACATACACACACATATAAATGAACCTCTTTGCTATATAGTAGAAATTGATACATTATGAATCAATTATTCTTCAATTTTAAAAAAATCTGAATCAGAGAAAACCAAATTTGTATCTTTAGAAACTATTAGGTATAGCATGTATCAATAATAACTAATACTTATTAAGGACTTTCTCTGCATAAGAACTATTTAAATACACTATGTAAGTCGTCATACAACTATTATCACAACTCTCTAAGTAGATACTATTAATAGTAGATATTTTCAAATAGAATCTAAGTCTTAAAGAATTCTTAACTTGCCTGAAAGCAGCAAAGAGTACAGCAAGAATTACCAGATTGTGTTAAGCTTTAAAGACACTACTCTATAGTACCCATCACGTGCTGGTGTAACTCTTACAAACGTACAGCTATAGAATTGTATATACTTCCTTCTCTGGGCTGATGTACAACTTAGCCCACCAATTCCTCATGATGGAAAAATTTACATCTTCCTATCCTAGGCCATCAGGAGAAAGACACACTGGTTGAAAAATTAGCTAGCTGTAAAGGTAGTGACAGTCTAGAACTAATGAGTGTAGAAAAGGATCGTTAGATTTAAGGATACCATTTAAAAGGAATTTGGCAGAAAAATTACACTTGGGACTAACAGCTAGTGTTAAGAGTATAAACTAGATTATCTAGAAATATTGCTCCCAGAAGTGAAAGCACTTAGGTAATGCTTAGGCAAAAAGGAATATTGACTCTGAAGTCAATGGAGAAAATCTCAGTAGACTGTTCAAATAATTATAGAGCTAATTCCAGAACTTGTATTGTGTCCATTTTGCCCATCTTTGGCTATATAAATAATTTATGGAGAATTTCAGGAGTACTTTGCATATTCATCTAAAACATTCTTAAACTCTTTATGCAAAATTCAAACTCTTCATACAAAATTTTATAGATGTAGACAATTATTTAAAGACACATATACAATGAAGCTATATGCAAATCTTTTAGTTATAAAATATCTACGGTTCTTTAGGTCATTAGGCTAACACTGGCAACACCTAGAGAGAGTAGTGTTTTGAGACGTGATCACATCTTCAATACAAGTGGTTAACCTTCCAGGTCAACTACATTGAGCGCCTATCAGTTTAAGTCCTGGGATAACCAGATGCCAAAATGGAATTAGATGTTGAAGAGATTTATCAGAGGAAGCACCTATCATGAAGAAGAGGAGGCAGTGTGAGCAGGCAAAGTCTTCAGGCCACAACTATACCAGAAAGAGGAGAGGGGAAAGAAAACGAGAACCGGTGAGGAAGAGCCTCAGAGCAGTCCGAAGAATGTTTCAACCTGGCTGATGGGGAACTAAAGTCACAACTTAGAGGAGTCCCACGTTCTAGAGGAATAGACCTGCACTAGTACCTACACAGCCCCTACTTGTTAACTGAGAGTACCAAGAGGAAGTGCTGTTTCAGCAGGAATGGAGGGGTGAATACAGAGGGCCAAGCCAAGGCTGTCAGTCAACCAGGATCTGAGCTGCAGATTTCCATGGATGTTTCAAAATGCAACATTTATATCAATATAAACACATATAAATATACATACATGTATATACATATATATACCTATAGTTTTATTTTTCATGTGTTTTTATATAATATGTAAGATGTTATTATTTATATTAAAAGATGTAGGAGTGGCAAGAGATGCTAGATTCATCCCTGGGTTAGAAAGATCCCCTGGAGTAGGAAATGGCTACCTACTTCTTTATCCTTGCCTAGAAAATTCCATGGACAGAGGACCCTCGTGGGCTCTAGTCCATGGAGTCACACAGTCAGATACAACTGAGCACACACACATTAAAAATGTATAATCACTAGTTCTGTTTGTAGGACTCAAAACTGTCAGGACACTCTCTCTTTCTCTCAATTTCATGCTTGTGACTAATTTTCAACTCTCTGTCACAGAATGTCAGTAGCACCTGATATTATAGATGAAGAGGCAAATCAGTCACTGACATTTTCATGGAGAAAACTGCCCCTCTCCATCCTGGGTTTAGGGACTCAAATTTCATAAATTTGAAGAAAAAAGCATATACAATGAAGCTATATGCAAATCTTTTAGTTATAAAATATCTACGGTTCTTTAGGTCATTAGGCTAACACTGGCAACACCTAGAGAGAGTAGTGTTTTGAGACGTGATCACATCTTCAATACAAGTGGTTAACCTTCCAGGTCAACTACATTGAGCGCCTATCAGTTTAAGTCCTGGGATAACCAGATGCCAAAATGGAATTAGATGTTGAAGAGATTTATCAGAGGAAGCACCTATCATGAAGAAGAGGAGGCAGTGTGAGCAGGCAAAGTCTTCAGGCCACAACTATACCAGAAAGAGGAGAGGGAAAGAAACGAGAACCGGTGAGGAAGAGCCTCAGAGCAGTCCGAAGAATGTTTCAACCTGGCTGATGGGGAACTAAAGTCACAACTTAGAGGAGTCCCACGTTCTAGAGGAATAGACCTGCACTAGTACCTACACAGCCCCTACTTGTTAACTGAGAGTACCAAGAGGAAGTGCTGTTTCAGCAGGAATGGAGGGGTGAATACAGAGGGCCAAGCCAAGGCTGTCAGTCAACCAGGATCTGAGCTGCAGATTTCCATGGATGTTTCAAAATGCAACATTTATATCAATATAAACACATATAAATATACATACATGTATATACATATATATACCTATAGTTTTATTTTTCATGTGTTTTTATATAATATGTAAGATGTTATTATTTATATTAAAAGATGTAGGAGTGGCAAGAGATGCTAGATTCATCCCTGGGTTAGAAAGATCCCCTGGAGTAGGAAATGGCTACCTACTTCTTTATCCTTGCCTAGAAAATTCCATGGACAGAGGACCCTCGTGGGCTCTAGTCCATGGAGTCACACACAGTCAGATACAACTGAGCACACACACATTAAAAATGTATAATCACTAGTTCTGTTTGTAGGACTCAAAACTGTCAGGACACTCTCTCTTTCTCTCAATTTCATGCTTGTGACTAATTTTCAACTCTCTGTCACAGAATGTCAGTAGCACCTGATATTATAGATGAAGAGGCAAATCAGTCACTGACATTTTCATGGAGAAAACTGCCATCTCCACTCTCCATGCCTGGGCAGATCTTTCCAGGTATGAACTCAGGAATCTAGATTCCCCTTCCCTCTTCTTCCTATTCCTTCCATTTTACTCTTTGACAGAAACGAAAGTACACTAGGCCTACTAACCACCCATCTTCCCCACAAAAAAAAACTGAAGGAAAAGAAAATTTTAAAGCAGCCACTTTTTTAATCTATTTGCAGCCTGCTTTAATTTATCTGTCAAAGAACAGAGCTGGGATTTATGCTGCTGATTCTGAGATGCTGAGTGAAGTGGTAAATATCAGCCTAAGAATTTGGATTTAAACAGGCCTAGGTTTGAGTGCCAGCTCAGCTGGTTATGAATTATATGACATGAGACAAGTTCCCCATTATCTTTCTTCACCTGTAAGATGGGCATAAAATATTACCTTATAGAAGTGTCAAGAGGATAAGAAATAATTTATGTAAATGACCCTGGTACATTACTACCTTATGAGTAAGTACTGAACAGACTTTCTTACTGTTAAAAGATTATTCATTTTTTCAGGAAATGATCTCAAAATTCTGAGAAATTACAAACAGTAAGTAATACGTAAAGACATTAAACTTTCCTGGAATTTTTTTCTCCAAGACATAAAAAAAGTCAATCTTGTAGTCTTAGTCCATGCTAATTATGTTGATTTATGAGCATTTTTATCTTAAAAGCAAAAACAACAAAAACATTTAAGCACAAACTAGCATTCAAACTTAAGGCTTACAAACAAGACAGTTGAAATGGAAAGGTTCTTTTCATTCCGCACCTTTAACAGAAAAAGTGAAACACAATCTTGAGCAAATTACGTGCAAAATAGCAGCAAGGTCCTTTGGGCAGTAACAAAGCTATCTTCCTTAAAATGGCGGTTCTCGCTCAGTGTTTAAACTCACAAGGAACAAGCTCTAAAATTAGAATTACATCCTAATGTTGTGATAGAACTTTTGAAAAATGACTCTCAGTTTGGAAATTACATTTGCAAGAAAGGGTGAATGTCATAGGTTTAATGTATACTTACTATTTTTATCTAGCCATGGGTGATATTTCCAGAGACGCTCAAATGACAGAATAGATAGAAACTTGATTCAAATTTAGAGAGAATGATTATCAGATGCTGGGTTCAACAGGACGATTAATATCCTCATCTTGCATGAACTGTACTTAATACTGTATTCAATTTGAGAATTACAAAATAACATAAATCCTAAATATGAAAACAGCCAACCCTACTTATGCTTCTCAGCACTCAGATCACATATAAGCATGGAAATGTGTTCTGGGAAGATCAAATTTCCCATCCAGTTGTCTAAAGGACATTAACCCTCCATTATTTATTGGTTCTATTATAAAAGAAATTCCCGCATGGTCCCCAAAAAGAAAAAAAAAAAATTGTCATGGTTTCCAGGGAGAAAAAATAAAAAGCAAGGATTATCCTTGAAAGCAAAGAAGAGAATAGATTTTTTGTCTTTTCTTTTTTTTTTTTTTTACCAAGTTGTCAGAGGAGTTGCCATGGGCACCAGTGGGGGCCTCAGTTTAAATGTCAGATTTCTCTTCAACTACTGTCTTTTTAGCATTTTTTCTTTGTTATTCTGTTTTCTCCTCCATTTTTTTTTTCAGGATTTAACTAAGCATCTTTTTTATTTTATGATTCTTAAAGTATGTTTTTTTATTCCCCAAAAGATAAAAAAAAAAAAGTTTGGCTTTTGAGTGAGGAAATCATTACTTTTTATGTCCTCTAGCTGTTTCATTGTACCCATATTTATATGATGTAACAGAAGTGAAAGCATTTAAATCTACAAGGTTATCCAAATACAACAGAGTAGGGTTAGTCACTAGAAACAACAGAATTTAACCATGTTAGTTATCATTACATAAAATGCTACTGTATAGCATATGGTGCATTCCATTATTTATTTGATAGAGCGTGCATGTGTGTGTGATACAGAGAAATAATGAAGTACCCATAAAAAGACAAATAAGCAAAGCAAAAATCTTACTCTTGTGATTTCCCCTCAGTCCAGTGGCTGGAATGTGGCACTTCCACTGCAAGGAATACAAATTCAAGTTGGGAAACTAGGATTCTACATGCCACATGGCATGGCCAATAAATAAAATAAACATTTAAAAATAGTCTGTCCTTAAAAAAGAAAAATCATATTCATAATGGCAAGATTGATATGGGCCAGTCACAGTGAATATTTTAAGTCAAAATTTACATCCAAGTTTCAAATATAAGTTTTTAAAAACAGTGTTAGGAAATCAAATTGCCTGATCTGGCAGAAGCCAATAGAACTATTTCTATTCTTAAGGAAAACAGATTGGCAAGTTGATCTGGTTCCTAGGCTTTCGTTGTCTAGAAAGCAAAACCGAACTCAACTGTCCTGAGCTTTTACTTCTCCCCTTTGAAAAAAGCTGGGTATTCATGTTTTGTATACTTTTTGCTAGTGTTAACATGCAAATAAACATGCTGATCGCTGATGCAGCTTCATGAATAGAGAAGGCTGGCAAGAGCAGGGATTTATATCTCTGCTTATGCAATTGTGTCAGGCCCTGTCCTGGGGGTCCCCAGCAAGAGTGCCAGCATTTGCATAAGTGACGGCCCCCTTCCCATTGGAGGGAAAAGGAGAAGGCTACATGTCTATCAACTAAATGCCTGTGGGCTAATCACTACAGAAAGACCCATGTATTATGTGAGTGGATTTCAATAACCCTTCAGGAGAGGGGCAGGACAGAAATACTGAGAAACCTATTAAGCTTCCCTCCAGACCAGCCTCAAGGCTGTGTACTTCCTACTTAAAAAGACTAACTTCCTCAAATTAAAAGACCTTTAGGTTTCACTGGGACAGCACAGATTAAACTAGCAAAATATGGAAATCAGATGGTTCCACGACTTCAAAAAAAATGGTATATACATCTGAGTAATTCCTTAATAAAACTAACAATATATCATAAACAAACCACAGAGAAGCAGTTAAAACACTGCTCTCTTAATAGGAATAAATTGCTATTGCTCCATATATCAGAAAACCGCTTTATAAAGTATACAACAATATGATGTTTTAATTTCTCCAGGCAGGAAGGAAAGCAGGAGTGGTCCAAGGGTGAGAAAGGGATTCAAGAAAAAGAAGAAGCCATTTTGAATTCCTTTCCTTCCAGAAGGAAGTCTTGGCAGAGTGTTCATCCATTTTTATCTTTGGTTTTCTATCTTGTTTTAGTAAGAAAGAAGCATCCTTTTACACATAAATAATTAAAGCTTCAGTCAAGTATGCATTGAAGGTTATGCTATGAGCTCAGCATTGTAGGTAAAAGAGAAAAATAAGACAAAAGGAGAAACAAGGCAAGTGTGAAAACTTGAAAGCAGGAAAATATAGAACTAAATGTATAGCTGCACTGTATAGATCAACAAAAAGCTACAGGTCTTCCCACACAGGGCAATGTCTGTCAAGGTTGAACTGGGCCAGTAGCTTCCAAGCAGTAATGGGATAAGGCAGAGGTCCTAAAGTTGTGTCCACATACTTGGCTATTTACATTTAAATTTACATATAAGTAAAATTAAGTATAAGTAAAAATAAAATTCAGATATAATTTCCTCACCCACAACAAGTGCTACATGTGGTTATGCAGCTAAAGAACATTTCCATCATGCCAGAAAGTTCCACAGCAGAATCCTAAAGGATAAGTCCGATTTGATTATAGTGAAAAGGCTAGGTTTGTAATTTCTAGCATGGAAACTATGAGTAAACACAGAAAAGTAGAAAGGAATAAGACATTAAGTCCCTGGGCAAAGGAAAAATACTAGATTGATAGGACTAGAAATTTCTTTATAGGAAAGTGAAGGGAAACAATACAAGAAAGACCTCACCTAAAGACAGGCAAACATAGTGAACAAGGAAACAACGTGACAAAACCTGTATTTAGGGACAATTATTCGGACAGTTGGAGAAGGAAATGGCAACCCACTCCAGTATTCCTGCCTGGAGAGTCCCATGGACAGAGGAGCCTGGTAGGCTATAGTCCATGGGGTCGCAAAGAGTTCGACAGGACTGAGTGCCTAAACAACAATTCAGACAGCAGTTGATCAGAAGGAAGCATATACCAAGGAAAAAAAAGCAGCCCGCCTTTATAAAGTATACAACAATATGATGTTTTAATTTCTCCAGGCAGGAAGGAAAGCAGGAGTGGTCCAAGGGTGAGAAAGGGATTCAAGAAAAGAAGAAGCCATTTTGAATTCCTTTCCTTCCAGAAGGAAGTCTTGGCAGAGTGTTCATCCATTTTTATCTTTGGTTTTCTATCTTGTTTTAGTAAGAAAGAAGCATCCTTTTACACATAAATAATTAAAGCTTCAGTCAAGTATGCATTGAAGGTTATGCTATGAGCTCAGCATTGTAGGTAAAAGAGAAAAATAAGACAAAAGGAGAAACAAGGCAAGTGTGAAAACTTGAAAGCAGGAAAATATAGAACTAAATGTATAGCTGCACTGTATAGATCAACAAAAAGCTACAGGTCTTCCCACACAGGGCAATGTCTGTCAAGGTTGAACTGGGCCAGTAGCTTCCAAGCAGTAATGGGATAAGGCAGAGGTCCTAAAGTTGTGTCCACATACTTGGCTATTTACATTTAAATTTACATATAAGTAAAATTAAGTATAAGTAAAAATAAAATTCAGATATAATTTCCTCACTCACAACAAGTGCTACATGTGGTTATGCAGCTAAAGAACATTTCCATCATGCCAGAAAGTTCCACAGCAGAATCCTAAAGGATAAGTCCGATTTGATTATAGTGAAAAGGCTAGGTTTGTAATTTCTAGCATGGAAACTATGAGTAAACACAGAAAAGTAGAAAGGAATAAGACATTAAGTCCCTGGGCAAAGGAAAAATACTAGATTGATAGGACTAGAAATTTCTTTATAGGAAAGTGAAGGGAAACAATACAAGAAAGACCTCACCTAAAGACAGGCAAACATAGTGAACAAGGAAACAACGTGACAAAACCTGTATTTAGGGACAATTATTCGGACAGTTGGAGAAGGAAATGGCAACCCACTCCAGTATTCCTGCCTGGAGAGTCCCATGGACAGAGGAGCCTGGTAGGCTATAGTCCATGGGGTCGCAAAGAGTTCGACAGGACTGAGTGCCTAAACAACAATTCAGACAGCAGTGTCATTGGATCAGGGAAGGAAGCATCAAAACATGGAGATTTCTACTAGAACTGCTGTTATAGCCCTCCTGTGCAAAGATGATGGTGTATACTAAAGGTGTGATAGTGGACGGAAGGAAAAGAGTAGTATCTTTTTTTTTTTTTTTTAATTTTGGACTGTTTTATTGATTTTTTTGTGTATTTATTTTCATTCATCTTTATTCTTTGGCTTGTTGGGGCCTCCCATCCTGGTGGTCTTTCTGGTTACAGAGCACCAGCTCGGGGTACACGCGCTCCAGAGCACTGGCTCATAATTGCACACACAGGCCCAGTCGCTCCATGGTACATGGAATCTTCCTGGGCCAGGGATCCAACTGGTGCCCTTTGCACTGCAAGGTGGACTCTCTACCCACTGGACCACCAGGGAAGCCCTATCTTTTTAATTCTTAAGAAAAATCATCTCTACAAATTGGGAGGTGGGGAAAACAGAAAATGGGGGAGAGGTAATAAATAATCACTTCATTTGTTAAAGAGTCTCTGGCTTCTTTCCTACAGGGCAGACAAGGTACTGCATTCTGAACCTGACCACTGCTCCCACCCGCACTGTCCCTTGCCCAAATGTCAGATGAGATTGACTCTCACCTTCAGCTTCAGGGTGAAGCAGTGTGGGTAATGTTATTCCCCTGTACACAGCTACTGATTTGGAGAGTGGCAGGAACTCTGATGCTGGCGATTTAATTCATGTAAAGTCCCTGGACACTGTGATTGATTATGTTGATCCAATCAGAGTGAATGGCAAGACTTGTATTTCCCCTCACTCTGGCCTGTCTACTGTAAAGACATGAAAGCCAGAACTGCTGACATTATTTTGCTGTTATAATAAAAGCTGAAACTGAGTATTAAAAAAATGTCAAGAACTGTAGAACTGAGAGCTGAAGAAAACTACAGTTAGAATCCCTAATTCTGGACTTTTTTCGGTTACATGAATCATTCCAATTTTTATTTTTATTTCTTAAGCCAATTTGAATTGGAATTTTGGCCACTTACAACCAAAAGCAAGAAAACTTGGTACATAAAGTTTCCACTCTAAATGCATCTTTCCTTGACCCCTTGGCCACCTATAGTTTGCTTCTCAGCTACCTGGGCTTCGCTTTAATATTCTATTGAACTGCAGTTAACATCAGCACCAGTTACTCCATTGTAATCCAAAGAGCACTTGTGGGCTTCCCCTGGTGGTCCAGTGGGTAAGGACACCGCTTTGCAGTCCAAGGGGCGCCGGTTCGATCCCTGGCCTGGGAAGATCCCACGTGCAAGATCCCACGTGCCGCGGAGCAGCTGGACTGATGTGTCCAATCACCGAGCCGGAGCTCTGGAGCGCATGCGCCCAGAGCTGATGCTCTGCGACAACAGACACCACGGCGATGGGAGGCCCGCAGGAGCCAAAGAACAAAGATGGATGGAAAATAGAGAAATGGAAGACTAATAGAAGTGGCCCACCCGCTCCCCTCCCTTCCCAACCCGACCCCCACCCCCAAAAAATAAATAAATAAATCTTTAAAAAAAAAAAGAGCACTTGTTTTGATTCATATGATTTGATTTCTCAGCTGCGTTCCACAGTTCAATGGAATCAACAGTTGTACCACAAAACATTTTTTTCTCCTGTCTTCAATAAAACAGTTTCCTTCTTGACTTTCTCCGAACTCACACTGTCCAAGTTCAGTTTAAAAAAATAGAAAGACTTTAGCACGTAAAATATAAACAGATGGAATATGGGAAATTAGGTGTTGTCCAAATGATGGAGAAGTTGGAGGATAAGGTTCTAAGTCTTGAAATGAATACGAGAATAATACTTCAGAGTTACCATGCTCAGAACTTTGGATAATCAGAAAGTCATCCTGGAGTTCTTGTCTCCAGGAATATATGTTTTAATCCACAAATATCACCATCATCCTCTTATTTTCTTTAGCCGTAACCCTAGGAATCAACCTTGAGCTGTCTCTTCTTCCTCATTCTCTGTGTCCAATCAATTAACAGAGAGTCAATCTAATTCCCAAATAAACCCTGCATCTACCATTTTCCATCATCTCCACCACGACCACCCTCCATAATTTTTCATCTAGGCTAGGGACAGAGCCTCTTAACTGATCATTATGGATCGGCTATTTTGCTCGTACCCTGTATAAAATCAAGAGCAGTTATCTTACAATCAATATCAAACCATAATCCTTTCTTACCCAAAGTCCTGTAGCAGTATTCAGTTGTACCACCAATAAATTTACAATTTCGCATATTCTAAGTGAGCTAGCTCTGCTCACCTATCTAACCTTCTCATATCTTTCCCCTTTGTCTATGTCTTTGTCTACTAGCCTCCTCATGTTCTTAGAACATACCAACACCCGACCCCACATTAGGGCACTCACTTTTTCTCTGCTCAGAAGATGCTTTTCTCAGATATTCACAGGGCTGTCCCTCAATCATTCAGCTTTCACCAGCTTCATAGAATGGTCTCTGATTTCCATGGCTGATTTCCCATACATTCTGTATCTCATCACCCTCTTTATTGTCTTCATTGCAACCTTACCATTTGAAATTCTCCAGCTTATTGTCTGTTAATTCCAAGAAAACAAAGATTGGTTTGGCATCCTTTCTCCCATGTCTAGCACCTCATCTTGAGCTACAGTAGACACTCCATAAATGTCTGTTGTATGCTTGATTGAATTCTTGACAAACAGCTACAAGCTGAATAAGTGATTAGAATCCCAGATGTAGATTTACCTTGGATGGTGCTATCAGGCAGATAACACAGTATAGTAACAAACTTCTCATTCTTCTGTGGGGATGGGACTCTCTTCTGCAACATGCATGGGAAAAGCCAGCCCAGAGGGCACATTAAAACCAGGGAAAACTACCACTTAACACTAAGATCTGAGGAGAATGAAATCTGTATCCTTTCACATTTGAGAAAAATATCAGTCAACATTATTCTGATTTCCAAATTTCACTGAAGATAAAAGATTTTCTCACATATAAATGAACTCCATGATATCACAGAGGCCCACACAAAATAAACCAGAATCTTCCTAATGTTTGCAAACTCTTTAAATTACTGAAAGGTATCCTCTAACTACACTGCAAAAATAATGAAAATTACCCTTAAGTGATTCATGAAAGAGGCAACTGTAAAGTTGAAAAGATATAATGCTTAGAAACTTAGGAAACCAAATGACTTTGCAAAGAATTCTAGATGTGGGGTGTGTTAGAAAGAGAGGATAACTAATTTTTAAGAATTGCCACCATATTTGATAAGGAAAACTGCAGCTTCTTGGAAGAACTGATTCTCAGTCTGGAGTGATGGCCTTTCAAAAAGTCTCCAAATGTAAGTGAATTGACTGGCAAGAAGAGAAATACTTCTTTAAACTTCACCATACCTGGGGAACAACAGTAGCTCCTGATGAGAGGGAAAATTGGGCTTCTCTAGGATATATCAACCAACAATTAGTCTTGGATTGGTCATGTTTCAGAGAAAATCTTAATTCAGGTTAACAGGCAGAAAAGAGAATGCTTTCATACCTAGGGCCCAATTCCTGGTAACTCAGTTGGTAAAGAATCACCTACTATGCAAGAGACTGCCTGCAATACAGGAGACCTGGGTTTGATCCTCGCATTGGGAAGGTCCCCTGGAGAGGGAAATGGCAGCCCACTCCAGTATTCTTGCCTGGGAAATCCTGGGGACAGAGGAGCCTGCAGGCTGCAGTGCATGGGATCAAGACACAACTGAGTGACTGAACTATTACATTATTACTTCCTACATTTATGTCCATTGGTATATTCTATACAAATTCATGGTGTTAACACACCTTTTTTCTATCAATAATACAACCTTCACCTAATTCCTTCTATTCATATCATAACATAACGACTATCACAATCTTTAAAATGACTGCCACAAATTGTGTACTTTCATTTACTCTTCTCAAAACTCAATGTAACCAAGACCTTATTTCCTCTCAACTATCAAACTTTCATACTCTATAAGAAGATTGAAGTTATTGTTATTTACATTTTTGCTTTTTTCTGCCCTTATATATCTCTGTAGTTCATCTTCTTTTTTTCTAATTGAAATACATTTGACCTGTAACATTGTGAAAATTTAAGATATACAACATGTTAATTTGGTATGTTTATATATTGTAATGTGACTGTCACTGTAGTGATAATTAGTACCCCTGAAGTTCTTTATTCCTTTTTTTTTTTTTTTGCTTTAATCTTTTTTCTGATTTAAAATTTTTTCTTTACAAGATTAAGTTCTGCTCTTTCCAGGTCCTACATACCCTCCCATATTCTCATGAATCTCTTCCTTTCAATTATCTTTTCAATTATCTTTTGTTTACCTATGTTTTCAAAAGATCCAGACGAATCTTAAGGGAACCTGCAGCCAAAATGATCTCTAAGGCCAGCAAAGCATTGCCTGAATAATCAGAAGTACTGCAGAAGTTAGCTTCAGTTTCTGTGAGTAACTACTCAAATAACTGGCAAGATGTAAAGTGGCAATCTTCCACCAAGTAGACAGCACCCTCAAGTGAATATAAAAACACTTCTCAGCACTGGAATCTCTTTCTCGAATTTAAGTACCACTTTTTCTCAATATGACAACATATCCCAACATTTTTATCTCTCACTAGTGAGCTAACAGCCCTCACATCACCACTTTTAGATACTCCAGGCTTCAATGTTTTTCCATTGCCACTGAAAAGTTGGTTTTATCCGAACTATACTACTTTATCATTAATCTTCCCAATATATGATATTTACTGCTTCAATGCACTAAAATTATTTGCCTATACCAATGAATTAAAAATTACAAATATTAAGACCTTTTGTCAAGTTTTAACAAGATTCTGTAGCCACTGGTAGTACTCTTAATAAACCCTCCTACTCAAATTCAGTAATTCCACATTGCTAATTTCCCTTGTACCTCTTTGACCCTTTCTTACAAGTGGAAAGTCCCCAAGAAAGCATTCTTCAAACATTCATGCTCAGGGCTCAAGTGTTCCTATCAAACAAGTCCCAGGGTTCTACCCAGATTCCTGAAATCCCTCCCAAGCTCCCGGTCCCCGGTTTCAGTGTCTGCTGATCAAACTTTCATACTCTATAAGAAGATTGAAGTTATTGTTATTTACATTTTTGCTTTTTTCTGCCCTTATATATCTCTGTAGTTCATCTTCTTTTTTTCTAATTGAAATACATTTGACCTGTAACATTGTGAAAATTTAAGATATACAACATGTTAATTTGGTATGTTTATATATTGTAATGTGACTGTCACTGTAGTGATAATTAGTACCCCTGAAGTTCTTTATTCCTTTTTTTTTTTTTTTGCTTTAATCTTTTTTCTGATTTAAAATTTTTTCTTTACAAGATTAAGTTCTGCTCTTTCCAGGTCCTACATACCCTCCCATATTCTCATGAATCTCTTCCTTTCAATTATCTTTTCAATTATCTTTTGTTTACCTATGTTTTCAAAAGATCCAGACGAATCTTAAGGGAACCTGCAGCCAAAATGATCTCTAAGGCCAGCAAAGCATTGCCTGAATAATCAGAAGTACTGCAGAAGTTAGCTTCAGTTTCTGTGAGTAACTACTCAAATAACTGGCAAGATGTAAAGTGGCAATCTTCCACCAAGTAGACAGCACCCTCAAGTGAATATAAAAACACTTCTCAGCACTGGAATCTCTTTCTCGAATTTAAGTACCACTTTTTCTCAATATGACAACATATCCCAACATTTTTATCTCTCACTAGTGAGCTAACAGCCCTCACATCACCACTTTTAGATACTCCAGGCTTCAATGTTTTTCCATTGCCACTGAAAAGTTGGTTTTATCCGAACTATACTACTTTATCATTAATCTTCCCAATATATGATATTTACTGCTTCAATGCACTAAAATTATTTGCCTATACCAATGAATTAAAAATTACAAATATTAAGACCTTTTGTCAAGTTTTAACAAGATTCTGTAGCCACTGGTAGTACTCTTAATAAACCCTCCTACTCAAATTCAGTAATTCCACATTGCTAATTTCCCTTGTACCTCTTTGACCCTTTCTTACAAGTGGAAAGTCCCCAAGAAAGCATTCTTCAAACATTCATGCTCAGGGCTCAAGTGTTCCTATCAAACAAGTCCCAGGGTTCTACCCAGATTCCTGAAATCCCTTCTAAGCTCCAGGTCCACGGTTTCAGTGTCTGCTGATTCTCTTCCTCCTTCACCTCAAAATCAAGTGTTCTCTCCTCCTTAGGTACACTACGTCATTTAAAAGCAGTGTCTTGGGCTTCTGCTGGTCCAGTGGGTAGAGAGTCCACCTTGCAGTGCAGGGGCCGCCGGTTCTATTTCCGGCAGGGGGAAGATCCCACGTGCTGTGGAGCAGCTGGATGGCTGTGTCCAACTATGAGCAGTGCTCTGGAGCGCATTCACCCAGAGCCTGTGGTTTGCAAAGAGAGAGGCCACGGTAATGGGAGGCGCACACAGGCCGAAGAGTGAAGATGGAAGCAAAAAAGGAAAAAAAAAAATGATAAAAGAGGCCAGAATTAAAAAAAAAAAGTATTAATAAAATATTTGCTAAGTTTTTGTTAATTTAACAAACAAACAAAAAAATAGAGTCTTCATGGGAAGATGAAAGTTATCTCCAAGTATCTAGAGAACCAGCGTATAGAGGAAGAATTAGACCATATGAAATATTACATAAGGGCACCTATATCAATGACTCAAAGTCTCAGTAAGGTACATTTTCAGTCACTTTATATAAAAACTTTCTAAACCTTGATCAGTCTAAAAACAGAAGCTTTTAGAAGGAATTTTAGGGTAATTTGTATTAGATGCTTAATAAAGATGTACTTATTGCTGACATTCAACTCACAGAACTTGTGTTTTATTGCATTAATATATTTTTTAAATTTTGGCCTCTTTTTTTATTGGTCCTTCATTTATTTATTTTTCATCCATCTTAATTTTTCAACCCGTGTGGGCCTCCCATCACAGTGGCCTCTCTCGTTGCAGAGCAACAGCTCTAGGCACAGGCACTCCAGAGCACTGGTTCCTAACTGGACATACTGGTCCAGCTGCTCCACGACACATGGGATCCTCCCATGCCAGGGATTGAGCTGGTGCTCCTTGTACTGCAAGACAGACTCTTTACCCACTGGACCACCAGGGAAGTCCAATACTTTGTTTTTAATAAAATCCTAATGTTGTAGTCTCAATGCATGCCAAGTCACTTCAGTCATGTCCACTACTCTGCAACTCCATGGACTGTAGCCCACCAGTTTCCTCTGTCAATGGGATTCTCCAGGCAGGAATACTAGAGTGGGTTGTCATGTCCTCCTCCAGCAATCTTCCTGTTTCAGGGATTGAACCCAGCCTCTTATGTCTTCTGCATTGGCAGGTGGATTCTTTACCACTAGTGTCACCTGGGAAGCTACTAAAATCTCAGTAAGACTGATTAAAGGGGAATACCTGGTCAGTCCTCCTTTGAGCCAATCCCCTATTCTAGCAGCGTCTTCCACTTTCACTTAAAGACCTATTCTCCCTTAAGCCGGCCCACTGTATTGGCAGCGACTCTCCCTTCCCCTACTCTAATAGTCTTTACCTTCCTTTCAAAAATAAATAAATAAATACCTTTCAATTATATGCCATATATCAGATAAACTTATGAGTGCATATTAGCATTTTCTTTTCCTTTACCTTGAGGAAGCAGTAATTTCTTACCATACAAAACAGCATTAATCATAAAGAAAAGAATGTTATATTAAATATCATTAAAGTTGAGAACCTTAATAGAGAAATTTTGTTCATCAGAAATACCATTGAGAGAATGAAGAGACAAGTCTCACACTGAAAGAAGACATTTACAATACATAAATATGAAAAGGGACTCATGTCCTGCTGTACAGGTCAAAGTGAAAAGGCAAGCTTTCTAAGATGGTACTCCTCATCTAATCCATAGAGCAGATTCTTTAGATTTAAAAGGAGGATTCTGGTGGGGTTATATCTGTTCCACAAGAACAGAGTGATCATGAATACCACATTATCAGCAGAAACTAAAGAGAATTATCTGGCCTTTAGGTCTGATTTCTAGTAAAATATTATGGTGGGCTCCATTGTACTGAGACAGACTTCTTTACTGGTCCAGCTGCTCCACGACACATGGGACCCTCCCATGCCAGGGATTGAGCTGGTGCTCCTTGTACTGCAAGACAGACTCTTTACCCACTGGACCACCAGGGAAGTCCAATACTTTGTTTTTAATAAAATCCTAATGTTGTAGTCTCAATGCATGCCAAGTCACTTCAGTCATGTCCACTACTCTGCAACTCCATGGACTGTAGCCCACCAGTTTCCTCTGTCAATGGGATTCTCCAGGCAGGAATACTAGAGTGGGTTGTCATGTCCTCCTCCAGCAATCTTCCTGTTTCAGGGATTGAACCCAGCCTCTTATGTCTTCTGCATTGGCAGGTGGATTCTTTACCACTAGTGTCACCTGGGAAGCTACTAAAATCTCAGTAAGACTGATTAAAGGGGAATACCTGGTCAGTCCTCCTTTGAGCCAATCCCCTATTCTAGCAGCGTCTTCCACTTTCACTTAAAGACCTATTCTCCCTTAAGCCGGCCCCCTGTATTGGCAGCGACTCCCCCTTTCCCCCTACTCTAATAGTCTTTACCTTCCTTTCAAAAATAAATAAATAAATACCTTTCAATTATATGCCATATATCAGATAAACTTATGAGTGCATATTAGCATTTTCTTTTCCTTTACCTTGAGGAAGCAGTAATTTCTTACCATACAAAACAGCATTAATCATAAAGAAAAGAATGTTATATTAAATATCATTAAAGTTGAGAACCTTAATAGAGAAATTTTGTTCATCAGAAATACCATTGAGAGAATGAAGAGACAAGTCTCACACTGAAAGAAGACATTTACAATACATAAATATGAAAAGGGACTCATGTCCTGCTGTACAGGTCAAAGTGAAAAGGCAAGCTTTCTAAGATGGTACTCCTCATCTAATCCATAGAGCAGATTCTTTAGATTTAAAAGGAGGATTCTGGTGGGGTTATATCTGTTCCACAAGAACAGAGTGATCATGAATACCACATTATCAGCAGAAACTAAAGAGAATTATCTGGCCTTTAGGTCTGATTTCTAGTAAAATATTATAGTGTCACACTTGGTACACATATTTACCATTTTAGATGAAAAGTATACATACCAAGTGGAATAGTTGCTACATTTTTCCTATTGCTATAACACAGTGGAATTCCAGAATACTTTATTCAAAACCATATATTAACTTTCTTGGTAAGTGCAATTCAGACACAAGATGTTCAAATGGAATATGGGTGAGAAGAACTATTAGTTTTGCCTGAATTGTTCTTTCTTCTGTTTCTTGGACTATTACCTTTTATGATGGCTATTAATACACTCTATCCCTGCATTCTCAGTAAGTCTTTTTTAAAATAGCTACATTTTAAAACTTATATAAGCTTTCATTTATATATTTTTAGTAATCATCTCCTTATAGTATCAAACTATTAAATAGGAAACTTACTGCTTGAATAGGTTCCCTGGCACCAACGCTCCAAAATTGCTCTAACCTAAAAGACTACAACTTTCTGGTGCACAAACCTCAAATATAAAAGACATTTCATAATTTACTACTTGAGATTCTGTGAGTAAATTCCTCTTTTTAAGACTAAAGTCCTCTAAACTCATAGTACAATTAACAAGTTTCCCTATTTTTGCCAAGAACAGAAACATTAATAAATTACAGTTGTTTGCTACTGTGTGTAATAATCCACACGAAGAATTCTGCCTACTATTGTTCTCTCCATTTGATAGATGAAGGCAGTAGGGCACAGTGTGGTTAAGTAATTTGCCCAAATTATGAGTGGGAGAGGGAGAAATTGAGTTTCTTCAATCCCTTCTCTTAAATATCATTAAAGTTGAGAACCTTAATAGAAATTTTGTTCATCAGAAATACCATTGAGAGAATGAAGAGACAAGTCTCACACTGAAAGAAGACATTTACAATACATAAATATGAAAAGGGACTCATGTCCTGCTGTACAGGTCAAAGTGAAAAGGCAAGCTTTCTAAGATGGTACTCCTCATCTAATCCATAGAGCAGATTCTTTAGATTTAAAAGGAGGATTCTGGTGGGGTTATATCTGTTCCACAAGAACAGAGTGATCATGAATACCACATTATCAGCAGAAACTAAAGAGAATTATCTGGCCTTTAGGTCTGATTTCTAGTAAAATATTATAGTGTCACACTTGGTACACATATTTACCATTTTAGATGAAAAGTATACATACCAAGTGGAATAGTTGCTACATTTTTCCTATTGCTATAACACAGTGGAATTCCAGAATACTTTATTCAAAACCATATATTAACTTTCTTGGTAAGTGCAATTCAGACACAAGATGTTCAAATGGAATATGGGTGAGAAGAACTATTAGTTTTGCCTGAATTGTTCTTTCTTCTGTTTCTTGGACTATTACCTTTTATGATGGCTATTAATACACTCTATCCCTGCATTCTCAGTAAGTCTTTTTTAAAATAGCTACATTTTAAAACTTATATAAGCTTTCATTTATATATTTTTAGTAATCATCTCCTTATAGTATCAAACTATTAAATAGGAAACTTACTGCTTGAATAGGTTCCCTGGCACCAACGCTCCAAAATTGCTCTAACCTAAAAGACTACAACTTTCTGGTGCACAAACCTCAAATATAAAAGACATTTCATAATTTACTACTTGAGATTCTGTGAGTAAATTCCTCTTTTTAAGACTAAAGTCCTCTAAACTCATAGTACAATTAACAAGTTTCCCTATTTTTGCCAAGAACAGAAACATTAATAAATTACAGTTGTTTGCTACTGTGTGTAATAATCCACACGAAGAATTCTGCCTACTATTGTTCTCTCCATTTGATAGATGAAGGCAGTAGGGCACAGTGTGGTTAAGTAATTTGCCCAAATTATGAGTGGGAGAGGGAGAAATTGAGTTTCTTCAATCCCTTCTCTTAATTTATTGTTCCAATTTTTACTGGTGAGATTTTTAGATATCATTTCTTTTTGGTCTAAACCTAGAACCAATAGAAAATAAAATAATAAAGATAAATGTGAAATTAATTACTATAAAACCCTTTAGTTCTGTGACCATGATAATGTAATTGTGGACATATTATGAGTGTTGTTTAGCTCACTCTCTTGTCTAAAACTTGATTTCAACTTGAGATGGTCTAAAGTGTGCACTGCTCAGAACGCTGTTATAGGTCTATTATCACTAATACAAAGATGAGACTCAAGTAACTTTTCCAATGTCACATTCCCTTTAAAAAGTGAAACAGGATTTGGAGCTTTCAATGTAGATATGACTGAATTCAAAGTTTATGTTTTTCCAACTAGTATACTATTAATATTTCTTTTGAATCTTTGTATATAATGGAGTCTTGCTGTTCAGTCACAAAGTCATGTCCGATTCTTTGCAACCCCGTGAACTATAGGACACCAAGCTTCCCTGTCCTTCACTATCTCCTGGAGCATACTCAAACTCAGGTCCTTATGCCAACATTAACCTCCCAAGACTGTTGCTGCCAGTGCCCCTCCCCCACAGCCGGCCACTGTCAACCCAAGGCTCTGCAGGAGACACTTAAACATTCACAGGCAGATTTGGCTATCTCCTATGGGGTCATTGCTCCTTTCCCCAGGATCCTGGTATGCACAGGGTTTTGACTGTGCCCTCCAAGAGTCTCTGTTTCCCCAGCCCTGTTGAAATTTTGTCAATCTCAAAGTCAGTTTAGGAAACTTACTGCTTGAATAGGTTCCTCCCCAAAATTGCTCTAACCTAAAAGACTACAACTTTCTGGTGCACAAACCTCAAATATAAAAGACATTTCATAATTTACTACTTGAGATTCTGTGAGTAAATTCCTCTTTTTAAGACTAAAGTCCTCTAAACTCATAGTACAATTAACAAGTTTCCCTATTTTTGCCAAGAACAGAAACATTAATAAATTACAGTTGTTTGCTACTGTGTGTAATAATCCACACGAAGAATTCTGCCTACTATTGTTCTCTCCATTTGATAGATGAAGGCAGTAGGGCACAGTGTGGTTAAGTAATTTGCCCAAATTATGAGTGGGAGAGGGAGAAATTGAGTTTCTTCAATCCCTTCTCTTAATTTATTGTTCCAATTTTTACTGGTGAGATTTTTAGATATCATTTCTTTTTGGTCTAAACCTAGAACCAATAGAAAATAAAATAATAAAGATAAATGTGAAATTAATTACTATAAAACCCTTTAGTTCTGTGACCATGATAATGTAATTGTGGACATATTATGAGTGTTGTTTAGCTCACTCTCTTGTCTAAAACTTGATTTCAACTTGAGATGGTCTAAAGTGTGCACTGCTCAGAACGCTGTTATAGGTCTATTATCACTAATACAAAGATGAGACTCAAGTAACTTTTCCAATGTCACATTCCCTTTAAAAAGTGAAACAGGATTTGGAGCTTTCAATGTAGATATGACTGAATTCAAAGTTTATGTTTTTCCAACTAGTATACTATTAATATTTCTTTTGAATCTTTGTATATAATGGAGTCTTGCTGTTCAGTCACAAAGTCATGTCCGATTCTTTGCAACCCCGTGAACTATAGGACACCAAGCTTCCCTGTCCTTCACTATCTCCTGGAGCATACTCAAACTCAGGTCCTTATGCCAACATTAACCTCCCAAGACTGTTGCTGCCAGTGCCCCTCCCCCACAGCCGGCCACTGTCAACCCAAGGCTCTGCAGGAGACACTTAAACATTCACAGGCAGATTTGGCTATCTCCTATGGGGTCATTGCTCCTTTCCCCAGGATCCTGGTATGCACAGGGTTTTGACTGTGCCCTCCAAGAGTCTCTGTTTCCCCTAGCCCTGTTGAAATTTTGTAATCAAATCTCAAAGTCAGATTCCCAGATTGGGAAGTTTGATGTGGGGCCTGGAACCTTCAGGATAGTATGAGCACTTATTTGGTATTACTGTTCTCTAAATTTGGGGTCGTTCACCTGGTGGGTATGGGATTTGATTTTAACATGATTCTTCCCCTCCTACCATCTCATTGTGGCTTTTACTTTGTCCTTGGATGTGGGGTATCTTTTTTTGTTGGTGGTGGGTTCCAGCATTCTCCTGTTCCCCTGTTGATGGTTGTTCAAATCAAAACCTTACAATGTTGATATTCTCGCAGGAGATGAGAGCATGTCCTTCTACTCTACCATCTTGGAAATTGCTATTGTAAAACTATTTATTAATTAACCCTTTGGAAGGGAATGTGCCATATGTTTTATTTTATCCAGATTAGATATTAACAAATTCTATCTCTAATTTCCTACAATAATAAATTTCTACTTCTTTTCTACTCAGCTCCACACACACTTCAAAACCAAGTGGTCAAGAGTAATTGGAGACTTGGGAAATTCTTTGGAACAAATAAAATTTATCTTCATCAATTAATTCTCTGCTTATATTTACCAACTAATTCCTGAAAAATATTTTAACACATTTTAATTTTTAAATGTCTCAGTTACCAGAAGTTGATCTTACATATTTAATAAGATCAAACAGCTCTACCCAATGAGCAGAAATTAAGGAAAAACATACTTCTGTGTTATCAAGAGCATTTAGGACTTCAATCTAGAATGGAGAGAAGAATCATTCAGATTCAACTTTGAATGAAAACATTGTTATGCCTCCATAAAAATCTCCTACTTAATTGTATTTGCTCTTGAAATAAATATTCTAATACTAGTTTAGAAAAAACAACAAAGGAAATAATAAAATTATTTTGATNACCATTAAAATGCTTTGGGATAATATGTTCCTAGACTGATAAATTAATTTGACTAAGACACTCCACCCTAGGACTGTCAACCCAGTTGGCATTTGGCTATCTCCTATGGGGTCATTGCTCCTTTCCCCAGGATCCTGGTATGCACAGGGTTTTGACTGTGCCCTCCAAGAGTCTCTGTTTCCCCTAGCCCTGTTGAAATTTTGTAATCAAATCTCAAAGTCAGATTCCCAGATTGGGAAGTTTGATGTGGGGCCTGGAACCTTCAGGATAGTATGAGCACTTATTTGGTATTACTGTTCTCTAAATTTGGGGTCGTTCACCTGGTGGGTATGGGATTTGATTTTAACATGATTCTTCCCCTCCTACCATCTCATTGTGGCTTTTACTTTGTCCTTGGATGTGGGGTATCTTTTTTTGTTGGTGGTGGGTTCCAGCATTCTCCTGTTCCCCTGTTGATGGTTGTTCAAATCAAAACCTTACAATGTTGATATTCTCGCAGGAGATGAGAGCATGTCCTTCTACTCTACCATCTTGGAAATTGCTATTGTAAAACTATTTATTAATTAACCCTTTGGAAGGGAATGTGCCATATGTTTTATTTTATCCAGATTAGATATTAACAAATTCTATCTCTAATTTCCTACAATAATAAATTTCTACTTCTTTTCTACTCAGCTCCACACACACTTCAAAACCAAGTGGTCAAGAGTAATTGGAGACTTGGGAAATTCTTTGGAACAAATAAAATTTATCTTCATCAATTAATTCTCTGCTTATATTTACCAACTAATTCCTGAAAAATATTTTAACACATTTTAATTTTTAAATGTCTCAGTTACCAGAAGTTGATCTTACATATTTAATAAGATCAAACAGCTCTACCCAATGAGCAGAAATTAAGGAAAAACATACTTCTGTGTTATCAAGAGCATTTAGGACTTCAATCTAGAATGGAGAGAAGAATCATTCAGATTCAACTTTGAATGAAAACATTGTTATGCCTCCATAAAAATCTCCTACTTAATTGTATTTGCTCTTGAAATAAATATTCTAATACTAGTTTAGAAAAAACAACAAAGGAAATAATAAAATTATTTTGATAACCATTAAAATGCTTTGGGATAATATGTTCCTAGACTGAATAAATTAATTTATAAGACACTGGCAATTGTATTTAATATTATTATTTAATAGTGACTTTTGTAGCCACTATTGCTGATTTTTCTTATCTGAATGTAAGGAGTATTGGTTTTTATTTTTATTTGTAAACACATATTGAGTATTAACTAACATTGCAAAGTTATAAAACTACTCTTATCAGATAAATCACACACATAAAACAAAGTTGTACCTTAATCCTAGAATGAAAATAACATAGTATAAATCTTTTATTTGATTCTCTTTATATCACATTTCCTTCCCCCAGTACTTCTCCTCAAAGTTGTCCCACCATCCCTCACCTGAGCATTTCTTTACATTTATTTAGAGGTACAGATACCTGGTCCTGAAAAGTTCTTTCCAGCTAAGATTCAAAACTAAAAAACAAGTGAGGGCTTCCCTGGTGGTCCAGTGGGTAAAGAGTCCACCTTGCAGTGCAAGGGGCACCGGTTCAATCCCTGGTCGGGGAAGATCCCACATACCACAGAGTGTCTGGGCCGGTGTGTCCAATTATAAGTCAGCACTCTGATGCATGTGCCCAGAGACAGTGTTCTGCAATGAGAGGCCACTGCAATGCGAGGCCCACACAGGCCAAAGAATAAAGATGGATGAAAAATAAATAAAAAGTCAATAAAAAGAGGTGAAAATTAAAAACAAAAGAACAAGTGAAATTGGATTTAGTAGATATTAAATATTGAATTCCACAAGTGGTCCAGATTTTTTATTTAAAATAACAGATTAAAAGATAATTTCTTCCCTCTTCTCCATAGAAACCATCCAAAATATTAAAAGGGAAAAGAAGCAAATGTAAATTCCATATGCAATGAAACTGCAAGATTCTACAAACTATAACTACACAATTTGATAAAGGGCTTTTAAATGTAGAGAAGGTCAACTGGGGTAGAGGATGACTGATGACAGAATTTCTCAAACCACAAATCTCTAAATAAGAGGAGTGCTTGCCATATAAGATCAACAATGACTTGTTTGGAACAAGAATAGAGACACAGGAATATGAGGGAGCCTAGATTGAAAATACAGAATTGGTGCCAAATCCACAAACTCAGTAAATAGGACTTTGGGATAATATGTTCCTAGACTGAATAAATTAATTTATAAGACACTGGCAATTGTATTTAATATTATTATTTAATAGTGACTTTTGTAGCCACTATTGCTGATTTTTCTTATCTGAATGTAAGGAGTATTGGTTTTTATTTTTATTTGTAAACACATATTGAGTATTAACTAACATTGCAAAGTTATAAAACTACTCTTATCAGATAAATCACACACATAAAACAAAGTTGTACCTTAATCCTAGAATGAAAATAACATAGTATAAATCTTTTATTTGATTCTCTTTATATCACATTTCCTTCCCCCAGTACTTCTCCTCAAAGTTGTCCCACCATCCCTCACCTGAGCATTTCTTTACATTTATTTAGAGGTACAGATACCTGGTCCTGAAAAGTTCTTTCCAGCTAAGATTCAAAACTAAAAAACAAGTGAGGGCTTCCCTGGTGGTCCAGTGGGTAAAGAGTCCACCTTGCAGTGCAAGGGGCACCGGTTCAATCCCTGGTCGGGGAAGATCCCACATACCACAGAGTGTCTGGGCCGGTGTGTCCAATTATAAGTCAGCACTCTGATGCATGTGCCCAGAGACAGTGTTCTGCAATGAGAGGCCACTGCAATGCGAGGCCCACACAGGCCAAAGAATAAAGATGGATGAAAAATAAATAAAAAGTCAATAAAAAGAGGTGAAAATTAAAAACAAAAGAACAAGTGAAATTGGATTTAGTAGATATTAAATATTGAATTCCACAAGTGGTCCAGATTTTTTATTTAAAATAACAGATTAAAAGATAATTTCTTCCCTCTTCTCCATAGAAACCATCCAAAATATTAAAAGGGAAAAGAAGCAAATGTAAATTCCATATGCAATGAAACTGCAAGATTCTACAAACTATAACTACACAATTTGATAAAGGGCTTTTAAATGTAGAGAAGGTCAACTGGGGTAGAGGATGACTGATGACAGAATTTCTCAAACCACAAATCTCTAAATAAGAGGAGTGCTTGCCATATAAGATCAACAATGACTTGTTTGGAACAAGAATAGAGACACAGGAATATGAGGGAGCCTAGATTGAATTCATCATAAAAATTTGATAAGCAGATATGGCATTGAACAAGGGCCCACATAGCCAACCAGATCCACAAAAAGGCATCAGTAAATAGGACAGGGGAGTTGAGGAAAATAGAAGTGAAAAAAAAGTTTTACAAACATAACTATACATCATAGAAGAATTTCAACTAGTTAGGAGTGCAGTACTGGCCTCAATCTCACATAGACATTTTGCAAATAGCTGATACATAAAGATTTTATCTCATTCAAAAGAGAATATTAATTAAAGAGAAAGCAAAGTAGATCTAGTATGAAGATTAAAAGATCAGAAAAGAAACAGAAATTTAACCAAAATACATTACCCTCCTGCAATTGCTACCACATTACATCATAAATTTATTTAAAGTTACAACCCTGCCATTTGCAGCAACATGGATGGACCTAGAGATTATTATACTAAGTGAAGTAAGTCAGAGAAAGGCAAATATATGATATCACTTACATGTCGAATCTAAAAAACAATACAAATGAATCTCTATATACAAAACAAAAAGAGACACATAAACCTAGAAAACAAATTAGGGGAATATAAATTAGGAGTATGGGATTAACAGATATAAAATACTATATATAAAGCAGATTATAAGGATTTACTGTATGCCACAGGGAACTATATTTAATATCTTGTAAATAACTTATAATGGAAAATAATCTTAAATATAAATATACATATATATATATAAACTGAACACTGTACACCTGAAACTAACACATTATAAATCAACTATACTTCAATTTAGAAAAAAATGAATAAATAGGATAATGTCAATAATGAGGGCAGAACAGAAATTAATTATCCAGATACTAAAATATTCCATAAAAACTACAGTATCTTTCATAAAAACTTAAGAACATGTGACATTTATGCATGGCTGTAAAAAATAGGTCAAAAGAGCACAGAAGATGTATACAGTATTAGATCTAATACCTACATGAATGTAATATGATAAAAATAGTATTTCAAATGGGAGAAGATGGATTATTTAGCAAAGGATTTTCAGACAGCTTGGCAGACAAACAGAAAACAATCAAGATTTATTCTTGATTCATGTCTTACACAAAATAATTTCCAAATAGATCAAAGATTTAAATATAACAGTACCTTGTTCCTGCTCAGTCGTTCGGTCATGTCTGACTGCCAGGCTCTTCCACTGATGGAATTTTCCAGCCTAGAATATTGGAGTGAGTTGCCATTTTCTCCTCCAGGGGATCTTCCAATCAGACCCATGTCTCCTGTATCGCTTTTATCACTGAGCCACTGGAGAACCCTAAAAGTACCTTAAAATATACTGCAAAAATAAAATAAAATTAATTAATTAATAATCTCAGAAAAAGAAAAATTTTCTGAGTATGTTCAAAATATCAGAAACTATAAAAATAATGTATTTAACTGCATAAGCATTTAAATTTTCTGCATGCAATGACTATAAAAATCAAGTGAAATACAGGAAAAACTACAATTTATGAAAGACTGATTTCCTTATCTAATAAGAATTGTGTATATCAATAAAATAATAGTCTAATAGAAAAATTAGCAAGGTCAAACAAAAAAATAGCCATTAAAGGGAAAGAAAACACAAATTGTTCTCAGCACACAAAAGGGCACTCAACTTATTTAATAAGAAGAAAAACTGAAGTAAACTATTTTTAATTTATTTTTTTAATTAAAGGATAACTGCTTTACAGAGTTTTGTTGTTTTCTGCCAAATATCAACATGGATCAACCATAGGTATACATATGTTCCCTCCTTCTTAAACTTCCCTGACATATCCCTCCCCATCCCACTGTTCCAGGTTCTACAAACAATAAATTCTGGAGAAAGTGTGGAGAAAAGGGAACCTTCTTGCACTGCTGGTGGAAAGGTAAATTGATTCAGCCACTATGGAAGACAGTATGGAGATTCTTTAAAAGACTAGGAATAAAACCACCATATGGCCTAATAATCCCACTACTAAGCACATACTCCGAGGAAACCAAAATAGAAAAAGACACATGTACCCCACTGTTCATTGCAGCACTATTTATAATGGCTAGGACATGGAAGCAACCTATATGTCCATTGACAGATGAATGGATAAAGAAGCTGTGGTACAAATATAAAATGAAATATTACTCAGACATAAAAAAGGAGTGCATTTTAATCAGTTCTAATGAGGTGGATAAACCTAGAGCCTACCGTACGTACAGAGTGAAGTAAGTCAGAACGACAAAGAAAATATCATATACTAACGCATATATATGGAATCTAGAAAGATGGTACTGATGAATTTATTTGCAGGGCAGCAATGGAGAAACAGACATAGAAAGCAGACTCATGGACATGGGGGATGGGAAGGGAGGAGGGGGTGAGGTGTATAGAAAGAGTAACATGGAAATTTACCATATGTAAAATAAATAACAAATGGGAATTTGCCGTAAGACTCAGGGAACTCAAACGGAAGCAAACTATTGAACCAATGTACAAATTTTTTTATCTACCTATAGATTCATCTAATTATATTTTTATCTAATAGCAATTTCACAGTCTTTACTAAAATTATAAATTCTCGGGCCCTTTATTTCAGCAATTCTACTAGGAATCAATCCTACTAACTTAGTGACATATGAGAACAATGGGACTTGTAGAAGGATATTTATTGTAACATTTTTTGCATCAGATTAGATTTGCAAAAATTGCCAAGATCTACCAAATCTCTATCCTGAAGACTGGTTAAATAATTGGTGGTATATTAACCATTTCTGGGGTGGAAAATTTTCTAAGATACTCTGAAAAGGCAAGGTGTTAACAGGCAAAACAGTATGCACACTGTCACTATTATTGGTTATATATTTAATACAGTATTATTATGAATATATTATATAGATAAATTATGAGATATAGTTCTATATTTTATATATTTATCATGATACATGTGTACATATATGTATGTTATATGTACATACAATATCATTAGTATACATAAAACTGGTATTACTGGTTGCCTTTGAAAGTACTTTGTACTATTTGTATTACCTATGTCACAAATAATTAGAAAAATTTTTAATTATACATTTAAAGTCTTCATTAAACAAATCCATTGCTGAAAGCTCTCTTCCCTCCCATCTCTCTTTCTTGGGTTCCTATACTCTTTCCTCTGTGTATGAAGTGAGTAGAGAAATGTGAAGCTGGTTGGGATGACAAATAGTCTCTCTTAAGCAGGAAAATATCAGATTCAGAAAAAATAGAACCATAAAATTTGAAATACTTCTTGGCTAGGGGTCTGCCAATCTGTACGTTAAAGAACAAATTGAAAGGTGTTCCAGACTCCAAGGTCAGGATAAGACATAGAAGGAAAAAATGCTGGGAATTTATGTTTGGTTCAGAACCTTTTTAATTCCTCTGGTACTTTAGGCTGACACTCTGCACACATCAGCAATACTTCCCAGGCCAAACTGCCTTCATGTCTGAAGAAAGAGAAGAAGGTGGGCCCTTCATTACAGAACCTGCCAGTCCTACAGGCACCTCTATGGGAAGGGCTGTATCTCAAATTATTCTCCTTTACTAGCATAAGCCCAAATTGTAATTTAGTTTAATAACAGCCTTTAAATTAATATGAAGTGCTAGCTCCTGAAATTCTTGTTTTACTGTGAATCAATACTCAAACATAAAAGTTTTATCTTCCATAATTGCTAATAAGCATGCCATTCATATCAGTCCTAAGGCAGGCAAGTCAAATGAAAATCTAAGCATATGTATTTGCAAAATTCTAAGCACTCAGTTTCCCTCTCCTTCACAGCAAGGAAGAAGGGTGACAGATAGTGCCATCATGAGGTCAGTTAAATATTTTTATGAAAGTCATCTAGGTTTGTCTTTCTTCTAAAAGCAGAGCCTGAGACCAGGACATCAGCACAGTTGACTGACATGGGAAGGGCTCTCTGGAAGCAGATGAGAGGGACCTTGAAGGATGACTCAGGGAAGGGAAGAAAGCCAGTGAATCAAGGCTGAGTTACTGAGCTGGTTATCACTTCTGGTAACTGAGATTCAATCCCAACGGAGATCCTCTGGGGAACTGTGGAGACCACACCTCTGCATTGTTCCTCTGGCGGCTGGGAGGTTGAGATGTTTATCTACTAATATCAACCCTCTTTGGCTAAGGTTGCCCAAGGGCACAAACCCCCTGCACTTCCAGGCTGCTGTGTTTGGGACTGAGCTGCCCAAACCTTCAGAAAATGCCAAGAGACACAAGTACTTGAGGCAGAAAGTTTGTCAACGTGATAGGAACCCCCCACCACAGCTGTTACCAAAGTCACAATGAGCCAAGGGAATGCAGTGCAAACAAACAACGAAAAAGTGCCGTTCTTGGCTAGGGTCTGCCAATCTGTACGTTAAAGAACAAATTGAAAGGTGTTCCAGACTCCAAGGTCAGGATAAGACATAGAAGGAAAAAATGCTGGGAATTTATGTTTGGTTCAGAACCTTTTTAATTCCTCTGGTACTTTAGGCTGACACTCTGCACACATCAGCAATACTTCCCAGGCCAAACTGCCTTCATGTCTGAAGAAAGAGAAGAAGGTGGGCCCTTCATTACAGAACCTGCCAGTCCTACAGGCACCTCTATGGGAAGGGCTGTATCTCAAATTATTCTCCTTTACTAGCATAAGCCCAAATTGTAATTTAGTTTAATAACAGCCTTTAAATTAATATGAAGTGCTAGCTCCTGAAATTCTTGTTTTACTGTGAATCAATACTCAAACATAAAAGTTTTATCTTCCATAATTGCTAATAAGCATGCCATTCATATCAGTCCTAAGGCAGGCAAGTCAAATGAAAATCTAAGCATATGTATTTGCAAAATTCTAAGCACTCAGTTTCCCTCTCCTTCACAGCAAGGAAGAAGGGTGACAGATAGTGCCATCATGAGGTCAGTTAAATATTTTTATGAAAGTCATCTAGGTTTGTCTTTCTTCTAAAAGCAGAGCCTGAGACCAGGACATCAGCACAGTTGACTGACATGGGAAGGGCTCTCTGGAAGCAGATGAGAGGGACCTTGAAGGATGACTCAGGGAAGGGAAGAAAGCCAGTGAATCAAGGCTGAGTTACTGAGCTGGTTATCACTTCTGGTAACTGAGATTCAATCCCAACGGAGATCCTCTGGGGAACTGTGGAGACCACACCTCTGCATTGTTCCTCTGGCGGCTGGGAGGTTGAGATGTTTATCTACTAATATCAACCCTCTTTGGCTAAGGTTGCCCAAGGGCACAAACCCCCTGCACTTCCAGGCTGCTGTGTTTGGGACTGAGCTGCCCAAACCTTCAGAAAATGCCAAGAGACACAAGTACTTGAGGCAGAAAGTTTGTCAACGTGATAGGAACCCCCCACCACAGCTGTTACCAAAGTCACAATGAGCCAAGGGAATGCAGTGCAAACAAACAAACGAAAAAAGTGCCTGCTGCAGGGGTAAAGAAATGAAGTTGAAGATGGAGCTTAGAGGAAAACTAACTACAAAAACACATCTACAGGGCTTCCCTGGTGATCCAGTGGGTAAGGACACTGCCTTACAGTGCAAGGGGTGCCGGTTTGATCTCTGGCCTGGGAAGATCCCAGGTGCCACGGAGCAGCTGAACGGGTGTGTCCAACTATCGAGCCTGAGCTCTGGAGAGCATGCGCCCAGAGCCGGTGCTCTGCAGTGAGAGAGGCCACTGTGATGGGAGGCCCACGCAGGCCAAAAAACAAAGATGGAAATAAATGGAAGACCAATAGAAGTGGCCAAACACACACACACACACACACACACCCCTACATCTAAGGGGTTTCTAAAGTGTCTCATAGAAATATAGTCATAAGTCATCAGGCAGGATTTCTGTGGCCAGGGTCTAGCGGTTTAAGAACTAAGATAACAATCCCTTTTATTTGGGGATATGTTTGAAAATTCAGATGTTTACTGAGGTTTTTGAGGTTCACCAGATAAAACGCCCAAAGTTAAATACTTTGATTTGGGGGTTTCTACTGAATAAAATTAAACCAAAAATTAAAATTATTTCCACACCAGGTAGTCTTATTCATGAAATCCTTTAGGCTAGCATTCATCATCATGCAGAGATGGTGCCTAAACCAGTTTCTACCACTTGCCACAATGGAGCTCTCCTTCCCAGCCAGCAAGGGGCTACATTTCCCACATCCCTTGCATTAACTTAGAAACATGTGACTTGTGTCCCTGAATTCATTGTGTCTCACAGGTTATTTCTCTCCTGAGTCTCCTGCAGGCACGGGGTATGTGTATTCACCCAGTTTTTCAGGGTCACAACTGTGACAGGCAAGGTCAAACTCCTTTTTTACAAGGATTTTCAAAACGTCTTGTCTACTGATTGAATTCAATCCCAACGGAGATCCTCTGGGGAACTGTGGAGACCACACCTCTGCATTGTTCCTCTGGCGGCTGGGAGGTTGAGATGTTTATCTACTAATATCAACCCTCTTTGGCTAAGGTTGCCCAAGGGCACAAACCCCCTGCACTTCCAGGCTGCTGTGTTTGGGACTGAGCTGCCCAAACCTTCAGAAAATGCCAAGAGACACAAGTACTTGAGGCAGAAAGTTTGTCAACGTGATAGGAACCCCCCACCACAGCTGTTACCAAAGTCACAATGAGCCAAGGGAATGCAGTGCAAACAAACAAACGAAAAAAGTGCCTGCTGCAGGGGTAAAGAAATGAAGTTGAAGATGGAGCTTAGAGGAAAACTAACTACAAAAACACATCTACAGGGCTTCCCTGGTGATCCAGTGGGTAAGGACACTGCCTTACAGTGCAAGGGGTGCCGGTTTGATCTCTGGCCTGGGAAGATCCCAGGTGCCACGGAGCAGCTGAACGGGTGTGTCCAACTATCGAGCCTGAGCTCTGGAGAGCATGCGCCCAGAGCCGGTGCTCTGCAGTGAGAGAGGCCACTGTGATGGGAGGCCCACGCAGGCCAAAAAACAAAGATGGAAATAAATGGAAGACCAATAGAAGTGGCCAAACACACACACACACACACACACACACACCCCTACATCTAAGGGGTTTCTAAAGTGTCTCATAGAAATATAGTCATAAGTCATCAGGCAGGATTTCTGTGGCCAGGGTCTAGCGGTTTAAGAACTAAGATAACAATCCCTTTTATTTGGGGATATGTTTGAAAATTCAGATGTTTACTGAGGTTTTTGAGGTTCACCAGATAAAACGCCCAAAGTTAAATACTTTGATTTGGGGGTTTCTACTGAATAAAATTAAACCAAAAATTAAAATTATTTCCACACCAGGTAGTCTTATTCATGAAATCCTTTAGGCTAGCATTCATCATCATGCAGAGATGGTGCCTAAACCAGTTTCTACCACTTGCCACAATGGAGCTCTCCTTCCCAGCCAGCAAGGGGCTACATTTCCCACATCCCTTGCATTAACTTAGAAACATGTGACTTGTGTCCCTGAATTCATTGTGTCTCACAGGTTATTTCTCTCCTGAGTCTCCTGCAGGCACGGGGTATGTGTATTCACCCAGTTTTTCAGGGTCACAACTGTGACAGGCAAGGTCAAACTCCTTTTTTACAAGGATTTTCAAAACGTCTTGTCTTCAACCTCCCACCATCTCTTTTTTTCAGAGGTTCTTGCTGTTTCCAGTACTAGAAACTTCCTGGCACTGCCTAGTGTGTAACAGCTATTGCTAAACTTTTTCTACAGTCAACTTCAGTGTCAATTTTTTTATTTTTTTTTTGGTCAACTAATGACCGCTTGTCCACTGACTTTTAATGTTCAGAGTTTGATTCCTGTTTCTCTTCTGCTTTTTTGCATAGCTTTAAGCCTAGAATTCCTTTGTTGTTTTAGTGTGGTCTCAAGAGGGGAGTGAATGCGAAAGCAGGCATTCTGTCATGTTTAACATTTATGTCCAAACATAATTATAAATCAACTATATGCTGCAGACTTTAAAAATTGAATATAGCCTGACCTGTATCTTCTAGGTCTCCCTAATTAAAGTAATAAATCTAAAGAAACTACATTTCAGGTGAGATAATCTTCTGAAAACTCCCTTACTCTCCAAATTAAGAAAGTAACAATATTTGATACATATTAGAAAATCTCTTGCTCTTCTATACTATTTCTGAATACCTTCATGAATAGAAATTTGAAAATGTATGATGCCACTAATTGTTTATTTTTTGTACTTTTTTTAATATTGGTCTCTTTTATTTATTTATTTTTAAATTTTCATTCATCTTTATTCTTTGGCCTGTGTAGGGCTCCCATCACAGTGGCCTCTCTGGTTGCAGAGCACTGACTCTGGGGGCAAGTGCCCCAGAGTTCTGGCTGGTGATTGGACATACCCATTCAGCTGCTCCATGGCACATGGAATCTTCCCTGGGATTTTGATTTGGGGTTTCTACTGAATAAAATTAAACCAAATTTTAAACACAGCAGGTAGTCTTATTCATGAAATCCTTTAGGCTAGCATTCATCATCATGCAGAGATGGTGCCTAAACCAGTTTCTACCACTTGCCACAATGGAGCTCTCCTTCCCAGCCAGCAAGGGCTACATTTCCCACATCCCTTGCATTAACTTAGAAACATGTGACTTGTGTCCCTGAATTCATTGTGTCTCACAGGTTATTTCTCTCCTGAGTCTCCTGCAGGCACGGGGTATGTGTATTCACCCAGTTTTTCAGGGTCACAACTGTGACAGGCAAGGTCAAACTCCTTTTTTACAAGGATTTTCAAAACGTCTTGTCTTCAACCTCCCACCATCTCTTTTTTTCAGAGGTTCTTGCTGTTTCCAGTACTAGAAACTTCCTGGCACTGCCTAGTGTGTAACAGCTATTGCTAAACTTTTTCTACAGTCAACTTCAGTGTCAATTTTTTTATTTTTTTTTTGGTCAACTAATGACCGCTTGTCCACTGACTTTTAATGTTCAGAGTTTGATTCCTGTTTCTCTTCTGCTTTTTTGCATAGCTTTAAGCCTAGAATTCCTTTGTTGTTTTAGTGTGGTCTCAAGAGGGGAGTGAATGCGAAAGCAGGCATTCTGTCATGTTTAACATTTATGTCCAAACATAATTATAAATCAACTATATGCTGCAGACTTTAAAAATTGAATATAGCCTGACCTGTATCTTCTAGGTCTCCCTAATTAAAGTAATAAATCTAAAGAAACTACATTTCAGGTGAGATAATCTTCTGAAAACTCCCTTACTCTCCAAATTAAGAAAGTAACAATATTTGATACATATTAGAAAATCTCTTGCTCTTCTATACTATTTCTGAATACCTTCATGAATAGAAATTTGAAAATGTATGATGCCACTAATTGTTTATTTTTTGTACTTTTTTTAATATTGGTCTCTTTTATTTATTTATTTTTAAATTTTCATTCATCTTTATTCTTTGGCCTGTGTAGGGCTCCCATCACAGTGGCCTCTCTGGTTGCAGAGCACTGACTCTGGGGGCAAGTGCCCCAGAGTTCTGGCTGGTGATTGGACATACCCATTCAGCTGCTCCATGGCACATGGAATCTTCCCTGACCAGGGATTAAACCAGTGCCCCTTGCACTGCAAGGCAGTGTCCTCACCAGGGAAGCCCTTTTTTTGTATTGTTTTTTTTTTTTATTTGTTTTTCTTTTGGGGGGTGGGTTAGGGAGGGAGGGGGGCAGGCGGGCCACTTCCACTGGTCTTTCATTTTATCTATTTTTCATCCATCTTTGTTCTTTGGCCCGTGTGGGCCTCCCATCGTGGTGGCCTCTGTTGTCGCAGAGCTCCGGCTCAGTAATTGGACACATCAGTCCAGCTGCTCCACGGCACGTGGGATCTTCCTAGGCCAGGGATCGAACTGCCACCCTTTGCACTGCAAGGCAGTGTTCTTACCCACTGGACCACCAGGGAAGCCCCATTTTTTGTATTTTTAAAGTAACTCAAGGCAGAATATCCAAACCTTGAATGATTTACTGAGATATCTGTCCTGAAACCAGTGTCACTTTCCAAAAATGTATTTCAACAAATTGAAACAAAAATCATTCATTACCAAGACACAGAGCCCTGGATGGAAATTCTGGACATCTGTGAGGAACCCAGTATCCAGAACAATCTAGTCTTCTCACGGAAAGAAAAAGCTGTTAGAGAGAACTCACAAACAGCTGTGGCAGCTAAGATAGGATATAATATATAGACTCAAGCCAAAGAAATGAGGGCACAGGAAGGAAACCAATATAAGAAAATAGAGCGAGGAATTTGTCAGTGTCATTTGTTGACTTGATTGTTATTCATATATAAACACAGAAATATCCACAATGACGTTAGAAACCAACAAAGGCTGTGTAAATCAATTATATATCACACTGACTGCCTGAACACTATGAACTGGCAGCACATCCAAACAATTGCTCTTCTACCAGCACACTAGCTTGATTTGCGTCACTTTACAATTATTTCCTAAAGATAAAAAAAATGCCTAGGAAAAGGACTGCATACAGACCAGATTCCTGTTGTATGGGTTTCACGTTCTTCCATCAGTCAACCTTCTCTAAAGCAGCAATGAACCCATAAATAAGGCCCAGAATGTATCTGCCAACACAGTTTAAATATTTTACTTTGACAAAGGAGACTATATCTACTTCATAGGAAAACAATGAGGAAAATAATAATTAAAAAATTTTTTTTATAATAATGCATCCTGATTTTTGATTTGTGCACCTCCATAACACCTGTCATTTTGGTCAGGTGGAAATATAAACTATAAAACATAGTGATTTATCCTTTTATTGCAAAAATATACTCTTAGCTCTAAGCATTAACTACCTAAACATTTTAGTTAGTGAGAGGGAGAGGAGGAAAGAGCAAAAGAAGGAATTGTGACAATGAACTTGTTATTCCATCTCAGTCCAAAGGGTGTTGCCTCTGTTCAGCCCACAGGGACAGTCTCTGTTCCTTTCATTTAAAGATATCTTTGAAGTCGTTGAACTCAGTACATGGGAGACCATGGTCCCAAACAGGTAGAGACAATTAGCTAATCCTTTATCCTTGAAACACTGTTCATTTGCCCAATAACCAAACCAGTAAGAAATAGAACTAGGGAATTAGCCTTGGCATTTGGGCCATGAAGAGATTCAATTCTGAAACTTCAGATACCAATTTGGATTTGTAACAATTAAATTATTTGGTCTGCTATACCCTCAAATCACTAAAAGTCATCTCTTGCCCTTAGATTATTATACTAGAAATTACTTTTCAACAATTTAATTTTGTGAAATATAGATGAAATGTTTCACTAATGTTCATGTCATTTTCAACTTTGCAATAGAAAAAAATCTAGTCACAAGATGCATTCTGAATGGGTCAGAAGAGGAAAATATAAGAAAATAGAGCGAGGAATTTGTCAGTGTCATTTGTTGACTTGATTGTTATTCATATATAAACACAGAAATATCCACAATGACGTTAGAAACCAACAAAGGCTGTGTAAATCAATTATATATCACACTGACTGCCTGAACACTATGAACTGGCAGCACATCCAAACAATTGCTCTTCTACCAGCACACTAGCTTGATTTGCGTCACTTTACAATTATTTCCTAAAGATAAAAAAAATGCCTAGGAAAAGGACTGCATACAGACCAGATTCCTGTTGTATGGGTTTCACGTTCTTCCATCAGTCAACCTTCTCTAAAGCAGCAATGAACCCATAAATAAGGCCCAGAATGTATCTGCCAACACAGTTTAAATATTTTACTTTGACAAAGGAGACTATATCTACTTCATAGGAAAACAATGAGGAAAATAATAATTAAAAAATTTTTTTTATAATAATGCATCCTGATTTTTGATTTGTGCACCTCCATAACACCTGTCATTTTGGTCAGGTGGAAATATAAACTATAAAACATAGTGATTTATCCTTTTATTGCAAAAATATACTCTTAGCTCTAAGCATTAACTACCTAAACATTTTAGTTAGTGAGAGGGAGAGGAGGAAAGAGCAAAAGAAGGAATTGTGACAATGAACTTGTTATTCCATCTCAGTCCAAAGGGTGTTGCCTCTGTTCAGCCCACAGGGACAGTCTCTGTTCCTTTCATTTAAAGATATCTTTGAAGTCGTTGAACTCAGTACATGGGAGACCATGGTCCCAAACAGGTAGAGACAATTAGCTAATCCTTTATCCTTGAAACACTGTTCATTTGCCCAATAACCAAACCAGTAAGAAATAGAACTAGGGAATTAGCCTTGGCATTTGGGCCATGAAGAGATTCAATTCTGAAACTTCAGATACCAATTTGGATTTGTAACAATTAAATTATTTGGTCTGCTATACCCTCAAATCACTAAAAGTCATCTCTTGCCCTTAGATTATTATACTAGAAATTACTTTTCAACAATTTAATTTTGTGAAATATAGATGAAATGTTTCACTAATGTTCATGTCATTTTCAACTTTGCAATAGAAAAAAATCTAGTCACAAGATGCATTCTGAATGGGTCAGAAGAGGAAAATCTAGACGATCAAGAAGAATATGTAACTTCATTTCTATGTGACTGACATCACTAAGACTTTGAGCCAAGTTGTGAAAAGTATGTGTAGCCCCAAAGTCTTTGAAAGGGAAGTTTCTTTCTTTGTTTTCACCCTCAGTTCCATATTTAGGAGAATTGGATGACATTAGGTACATTAATTCAAATTTCTTTTCCTGTCTTCTTTTTATTCCCACCCTCTCTCCAAGTTCTAGTTCTCTGGCTACAAACCTTAATAGATTTTCCTTACTATATAGCCCAGTAAAAAGAAATTTTCTATCTGTCCAGAGGGAGATTTTGTTAGTTTGTCTTTTTTTTTTCCCTTGATTACAGCAAGGTACCCAGGAAAGAGGTTGAGTGAGATAAGAGGATTCCAGGTTTTCCATTGTCCCTTGATTAGGGAAGGAGACTGGTCAATTCTAAAGACATGTTCAAGTATATATGAAAATACTGACCTGAAAGAAATAGATGCCTGATATTTCTCCAGCAAAGATGAGTATATTTGGGATCAGCAGAGAACTGCAAGTTGAGATCTGCAGCCATGGAAAAGACACTTTTCAGAGAAAGAGGATGCTGGGTGGAGTACAGTAAACAAAGAGTCCAGGGCTCTTCATTGGATGAATCCTTGTTGGGAAAGGAGTCTTTCTTCTTTCTGTTGGGCCCTGCTACCATCATAGGGCTTGAGACTTTCCCCTCTTCTGGTCTCCCAATCCTATTTAATTGAGATCCCTGTTTAGTAACCTTTTATAAATGCAATCAAGAACACTGGGGAAAGCAGGCCTGGGAGAGGCCATAGGCTCAAGGAGGAGGCCATCATTCACCATGTACATTACCAACATGGCACTAGGGCAGCACTGGCTGAGGATGGTGACTATAATAAACCAAAAGAGATACTACTCACTCCCAGTATACGTGGCATGCCAGAGGTTTCATAATTTGTCCAATGTCCCAGTATGGAGGATGAGAAGGGGATGGAGGCTTTACCAAAAGATATCAAAGATGAAATGTTCAATATAATCTGTACCTTAGTTCCTATACTACCCAAAGGACAAACTAACAAAAGCTTAAAATACATAAGCAATTGCTCTTCCCACTTGGTATGGTACAAAGATTAATAACCATGACTCATCTGTCAACATCACCAACCTCTTTGGGGAATTCTTTTACTATTAATAATTCTGAAATATGTCACCTACAGTTTTCACAGTATCTAACACATAAAAGTGCACTATCGATGTCAGAAGAAAACAAAGAAAAAAGGAGAAAAAGAAAAGGGTAGAAAGGAATGCAAAAGGGTAGAAGGGTATAAAAGTGGCAAGAAAAGATGGAAAGGCGGGATGAAGGAAGGAGGTAAGGAGAGAAAGGAGGGAGACAGGGAGGAAGAGAGGACGGAAGAAACAAACATGTTTATTTCTTAATACATAGTAACTGAATCAGTGATACCTGTTGCCCCTTCACTCCTACAATAAGGATATCTGAGACCTGCTAGAGAAAATACAAAGATGTAAATAACTGTCTCTATAAATGCATGTCTTCTAGCACCACCTGAGTCCTCAATGTTACTCATCTTATTTGTCTGAGGTCAATGTCACCTCCATTTTCTCCAAAATGTTTCTACTTTGCCTTCTTTCCAGTTCACTTTTTCACAACAAGGAGTATCTTTGGTCTATAAATTGCTGTTAAAGATGGGCCCCATTGGATGAATCCTTGTTGGGAAAGGAGTCTTTCTTCTTTCTGTTGGGCCCTGCTACCATCATAGGGCTTGAGACTTTCCCCTCTTCTGGTCTCCCAATCCTATTTAATTGAGATCCCTGTTTAGTAACCTTTTATAAATGCAATCAAGAACACTGGGGAAAGCAGGCCTGGGAGAGGCCATAGGCTCAAGGAGGAGGCCATCATTCACCATGTACATTACCAACATGGCACTAGGGCAGCACTGGCTGAGGATGGTGACTATAATAAACCAAAAGAGATACTACTCACTCCCAGTATACGTGGCATGCCAGAGGTTTCATAATTTGTCCAATGTCCCAGTATGGAGGATGAGAAGGGGATGGAGGCTTTACCAAAAGATATCAAAGATGAAATGTTCAATATAATCTGTACCTTAGTTCCTATACTACCCAAAGGACAAACTAACAAAAGCTTAAAATACATAAGCAATTGCTCTTCCCACTTGGTATGGTACAAAGATTAATAACCATGACTCATCTGTCAACATCACCAACCTCTTTGGGGAATTCTTTTACTATTAATAATTCTGAAATATGTCACCTACAGTTTTCACAGTATCTAACACATAAAAGTGCACTATCGATGTCAGAAGAAAACAAAGAAAAGAGGAGAGAAAGAAAAGGGTAGAAAGGAATGCAAAAGGGTAGAAGGGTATAAAAGTGGCAAGAAAAGATGGAAAGGCGGGATGAAGGAAGGAGGTAAGGAGAGAAAGGAGGGAGACAGGGAGGAAGAGAGGACGGAAGAAACAAACATGTTTATTTCTTAATACATAGTAACTGAATCAGTGATACCTGTTGCCCCTTCACTCCTACAATAAGGATATCTGAGACCTGCTAGAGAAAATACAAAGATGTAAATAACTGTCTCTATAAATGCATGTCTTCTAGCACCACCTGAGTCCTCAATGTTACTCATCTTATTTGTCTGAGGTCAATGTCACCTCCCATTTTCTCCAAAATCTGTTTCTTACTTTGCCTTCTTTCCAGTTCACTTTTTCTCACAACAGAAATTTAATGAGGGGCTTCCCTAGTGGTCCAGTGGGTAAGGACACCGTCTTGCAGTGCAGGGGGCACCGGTTCAATCCCTGGCCTGGGAAGATCCCACTTACTGCGGAGCTGCTGGACCGATATGTCCAATTACCAAGCTGGAGCTCGGGAGAGCGTGCGCCTAGAGCTGGTGCGCCAGTGCTCTGTGACAACAGAGGCCACGCAATGGGAGGCCTACATGGGCCAAAGAACAAAGATGGATGAAAATACATAGATCGAAGACCAATAAAAGTGGCCAGCCCACCCCACTCCCTCAGAGAAAAAAACAAAAAAGAAATTTAATGAGAACATTGAAACTATAAAGTGAACTTCCAATGTTCTGCCATTTCACCTACAAACAAATCTATTGCCACATCAGTGCTTAACTTAAAAGTCCAGAAGTTGAGAAGTTTCTCCTTTTAATCAAGTTCAACTTTTCTCTGGACTCTCTTGGCCTATCATGCCACATTTTGGGGCATTCCTTATTTTGTCCTCCATCTCCTTCATGTATCTTTCTTTTTTTCAGGCAAGGCTTTATTGGGGCCCCTGCTGCATCAGAGGAAGCAAGACCAAGCAGCAGTTTCCCTTGCTTTCTTGTTCTCTGAGAGGTGTGTGTGTGTGTGTGTGGCCTTATTTCTTACATGGGCTGAGGGAAGGGGTGTGTCCAGGGGTTGGGCTGGAGGAGTGGCTTAGGCAGTTGGCCCACCCCTTAGGTGGTATTGTGTGCAGAAGCATGCACAGTACCCTACCTCCCCCATGTATTTTTATTCATTCCATTTCTATTGTATCCTCAGATCGAAAAAACATACTGAAGACTGCACCTCTCTTACTGTGTCCAGTCACACACAGTGACTTTTCTCCCTTCTTTTATGAATATCTTTTCTGAAGACAGCTCTGTTTCTAACCCATTTCTCAACTAACTTCAGTCTATCTTTTCCCCTAAAACATTACTAGGTCTTTTAGGACTTTTCAAATCCCTCCAAAATTGTGAGTTTGCAGTGCCATGTATAACTGCACTTTCTTTTTTAATTATCATCTTAGTAGTGCTCTCTGTTCTTCTTGACACTGATGGTGACAGTCTCCTTTGAAAAAGCCTCCACCCTATTTATTCCCACTATGCCCCATATTCCTGCTTCTCTTAATAATTTGATGTCTGGACCATCCTTTCCTGTTTTTTGAGGTCCCCATTCTATGCCTGCCACCTCAGTGTCTCTGTCCCTGCTAGCATTCTGTCATCAGCCTGGTGGCCCATATGGGTGATCTGATCCTCTACTTACATGTAATAATTTCCCAAATGTATTACCAGTCTAGACCACTACCTTAAGTATTCTCTTTGGAAATTTCACCAATGTAAATCTCCAGAATCTTCATATTCAGCATATCTGAAACCATTCACCATTGTTATTAGTCTTTATTAGTCAGGGTCCCCACAGGAAATGGGCTTCCCTGTGGCTCAATTGGTAAAGAGCCTTCCTGTAATGCAGTTTGATCCCTGGGTTGTGGAGATCACCTGGAGGAGGGCATGGCAGTCACTCCAATATTCTTGCCTGGAGAATCCCATGGACAGAGGAGTGGTGGGCTGCAGTCCATGGGGTCACAAAGTTGGACCCAACTGAGCGATAGCACAGCCACACCACAAGAAATTGCTGGCACATTTGAAGTACAATAAATTAAGGAGAGTTCATAATAAAGACATTGCCTATAAATATATTTATATAGAGAATCAAAAAACACAGTCCAATATTACCAAGCTCACTATCTTAGGTGGAAAGAAGTGAGGGAAGGTTAATGAAATTGTGAAATCTTAAAGGAGAAAACCTATACTATGATGAGAACATTGGTGTCTATTCGTGTCCATACAGGTCAGACCTAAGGGAAATGAAGAAGGACAGGGAATAGATTTGGAGGAGCAAACAGAAGATACGCAGCACAATACATCACCTTACTCCTTAACAATCACTCTTATCCTTCGTCAGGTGAAAAACACTAACACAAGAAATTCAAGAAGTCCCACCACTTAATGTACACTGCAAAGTGTCACCAATTTGGTTATAAGTTCATATAAACTCTAGAACATTACACACAATTGATGCTTTTTCTATAAGGTAATCAATAAAGAAAGGGTCAAATAATTTAATAACCAATCACAGCATTATTATGGTCCACAACTCTATCATTATCATGACAATAAAGTTGGTAATATACACCCTTCTTTCAACACATGTCTGAGATTCTGCTTATCTTTTGCCAGCACTTCGGCTGCACAAGATTCTTTCTCTAGTGGGTAACCCAAATCTTCATCTCTGCAGGGTCTCTCTTTAGAGATGTTATCTCTTTTTGGTTACCACTATTTTACAGAGGTTACAACTTTGGAGAAAAGAGTACTAAGAGACCTTCCAAGTGAACCCTCTGGATTCTAAAGATAGCCTTATCTCGTCCATTCTTTAGCAACAAAACAACTTGTCTCTAGTTATTAGGATTAATCGCCCTGCAAGTTGGATTCTTGCCATAAAGAGGCCCAAGTGTCCAAGGGGAAGCCTAATCTAATTTGTTTGAACCATGACTACTCCTTCTAGTGGGAGAGGTCCTACCTTGAAGATTAGGATGATCAAATCCACAACTCAAGGTCATGAAAAAGAATGAAAAACTCTAACAGATTACAAGCTATAATGGTGAGATATGCAAATTTCCACCCCTTTATTTTGTTCGTACCGAGCGATAGCACAGCCACACCACAAGAAATTGCTGGCACATTTGAAGTACAATAAATTAAGGAGAGTTCATAATAAAGACATTGCCTATAAATATATTTATATAGAGAATCAAAAAACACAGTCCAATATTACCAAGCTCACTATCTTAGGTGGAAAGAAGTGAGGGAAGGTTAATGAAATTGTGAAATCTTAAAGGAGAAAACCTATACTATGATGAGAACATTGGTGTCTATTCGTGTCCATACAGGTCAGACCGAAGGGAAATGAAGAAGGACAGGGAATAGATTTGGAGGAGCAAACAGAAGATACGCAGCACAATACATCACCTTACTCCTTAACAATCACTCTTATCCTTCGTCAGGTGAAAAACACTAACACAAGAAATTCAAGAAGTCCCACCACTTAATGTACACTGCAAAGTGTCACCAATTTGGTTATAAGTTCATATAAACTCTAGAACATTACACACAATTGATGCTTTTTCTATAAGGTAATCAATAAAGAAAGGGTCAAATAATTTAATAACCAATCACAGCATTATTATGGTCCACAACTCTATCATTATCATGACAATAAAGTTGGTAATATACACCCTTCTTTCAACACATGTCTGAGATTCTGCTTATCTTTTGCCAGCACTTCGGCTGCACAAGATTCTTCGTCTAGTGGGGTAACCCAAATCTTCATCTCTGCAGGGTCTCTCTTTAGAGATGTTATCTCTTTTTGGTTACCACTATTTTACAGAGGTTACAACTTTGGAGAAAAGAGTACTAAGAGACCTTCCAAGTGAACCCTCTGGATTCTAAAGATAGCCTTATCTCGTCCATTCTTTAGCAACAAAACAACTTGTCTCTAGTTATTAGGATTAATCGCCCTGCAAGTTGGATTCTTGCCATAAAGAGGCCCAAGTGTCCAAGGGGAAGCCTAATCTAATTTGTTTGAACCATGACTACTCCTTCTAGTGGGAGAGGTCCTACCTTGAAGATTAGGATGATCAAATCCACAACTCAAGGTCATGAAAAAGAATGAAAAACTCTAACAGATTACAAGCTATAATGGTGAGATATGCAAATTTCCACCCCTTTATTTTGTTCGACATACCTGTATATACTCTCTTGGGGTGAGACAGCACCATGTATTATGTACTTGTTGAAGACACACACTGCATGCTACACAACAGTCTCCCAACGTTTCAGAATGCCTGCATCTCAGCTTACTCCAAGACTGAATCTTAGCAGTTTATTCTATTATTCTACCATGTCAACTGCTTCTTTGTGACAGGAAATTTGGTAATAACAAGTGAAATCTTGGGTAAATCCAAGCCCATTTCCTCCGCAATGACATATGATGTCTGCTTAGAGACAGTGCAGTATGAGCTACTGTGTCATGGATAAGGCGTTCAAAAAGGATAGCAATGGTGATGCTGGCGAAAGTGTTAGAGGCAGGAAAGACAGATCTATACTAAGAAAAATGTGTTTACTCCTGGGAGGACAAAGCACTCTGTAATCTACATAATGGGAAGAATTCAGTGTAATCAGTCCCCCCAAAAGGTAGCTGACTGATTCTGCCAGAAGATATTGGCCTCTACTCTTGGTAGTACTCAACAGTGGTAGTACTGACCAGGTGGTACTGCTGAATCCATTCCTGATGCTTTAATCAATCTACCCCTATGATCATTGTGTAAAGACAGAGGGCAGTTAAGGCATGTTCTCCTGGAAATTACCAGGAGAAATGAGCCCCATTACTGAGAGTAGTCATTAACACAACCTGTACTGAATTTCTTCCCTTATCTGTTCTACTTATTCTTTCCCTTACCCATGCTCCCCAGAATGACATCTCAATTACTACTTTTATTCAAACCATCTTAGTCTTAGAGTCAATTTTTAGAGCTACAAGCGATGTTAGGCAGCAGTCTCTTAAAAGAGAAATGCATTTCTTACACCCAACTGGCAACATGGAATCAGCTCTCAAATAAACTACTTGTACTTAAATGCTAATCCCAGAGTCGGCATCAGATAGTAGAATAGCTACCATTATTTATTGGTGATCTCTTTTACACAGCTTCTCTCCTTAGATTATAGCAATAAAATATCTGCCAGTAGTCTTGTCCATGCGTGTAAATTTTTTTCAACTCTATATAGCAATGGTGATATTTTAAATACCAAATAAGAATTCTCAAACCCTTAACAAAGACTGCAGTGGTATACAGAGCTTGGCTCCTGCCTTTGCCTTGAGCAACATTTTCTCCCAAACACTCTGGACTGACCTCAGTTCTACAAATGTGCCAAGCCTTTTCTTCCTGCTTGAGATATTTTGTTCCTTCCCTGAATCATAAACCTTGCCAGTCATTGCTTAGTTAAGCCCTACAGTTCCTTCAGATGTTACTGTAAATAGACCCCAGAATGGTCTGCCCTAACACCCCACCAGAATTGTCTCCCAATTATATAGTAGCTCATAACATCTTAAATTTACCCTTTTTATCTCTTGTCACAATTTGCAATTATGTATGTATCTGATTTGTTTTTAACATCTGCTGCCATGAAAACCTCTAAACTCACAAGTCAAGGATCATAACTGATGAGTTCTTAAACACAGAGTCTTTTGCCATGTTTGGCAGATGGAAAGTAATCAATGCATATTTGACAAGTAGATGAATAAAGAAGCAAATGAATGAGTGAAACTTAAAAAGCCACCTTAGTCTTGAGATGTATTGTCTGGGATGCATATCTCATAGAAAGGGAGTAAGCTTGCATTTTATTTTATTTTATCTGTTTTTGTCAGGACTGCTGTACAGAATATCTTTTTAAATGCAATGCATAAAATATTTAAATTCCACAAATAAGCTTTTCTCCTCAGTTTTATTCTGCAGGCTATAAATATTTAGTGCTTTATTCAGTTTCATATTTTCTAGTATAAGCTAATTTCTTTTCTCTGCAAAACAGATAAGCCACATTAGAATCTATGTAAATAGGTAGCATTAGCATTTGTGGTTTCTAATCCTAGCCAAGCACTGGCATTCATTAAAGCCATTTGTCTTCCTTTTGCGTTTCCTAAATTTTTGTCCTCTCTTTTGTTTTCATATTTCTATGCTAATTTTTCTTTGGGCTGCTTTTCCTTTAAATGCTAACTGCAGTGGTATACAAGGATCTCTTTTACACAGCTTCTCTCCTTAGATTATAGCAATAAAATATCTGCCAGTAGTCTTGTCCATGCGTGTAAATTTTTTTCAACTCTATATAGCAATGGTGATATTTTAAATACCAAATAAGAATTCTCAAACCCTTAACAAAGACTGCAGTGGTATACAGAGCTTGGCTCCTGCCTTTGCCTTGAGCAACATTTTCTCCCAAACACTCTGGACTGACCTCAGTTCTACAAATGTGCCAAGCCTTTTCTTCCTGCTTGAGATATTTTGTTCCTTCCCTGAATCATAAACCTTGCCAGTCATTGCTTAGTTAAGCCCTACAGTTCCTTCAGATGTTACTGTAAATAGACCCCAGAATGGTCTGCCCTAACACCCCACCAGAATTGTCTCCCAATTATATAGTAGCTCATAACATCTTAAATTTACCCTTTTTATCTCTTGTCACAATTTGCAATTATGTATGTATCTGATTTGTTTTTAACATCTGCTGCCATGAAAACCTCTAAACTCACAAGTCAAGGATCATAACTGATGAGTTCTTAAACACAGAGTCTTTTGCCATGTTTGGCAGATGGAAAGTAATCAATGCATATTTGACAAGTAGATGAATAAAGAAGCAAATGAATGAGTGAAACTTAAAAAGCCACCTTAGTCTTGAGATGTATTGTCTGGGATGCATATCTCATAGAAAGGGAGTAAGCTTGCATTTTATTTTATTTTATCTGTTTTTGTCAGGACTGCTGTACAGAATATCTTTTTAAATGCAATGCATAAAATATTTAAATTCCACAAATAAGCTTTTCTCCTCAGTTTTATTCTGCAGGCTATAAATATTTAGTGCTTTATTCAGTTTCATATTTTCTAGTATAAGCTAATTTCTTTTCTCTGCAAAACAGATAAGCCACATTAGAATCTATGTAAATAGGTAGCATTAGCATTTGTGGTTTCTAATCCTAGCCAAGCACTGGCATTCATTAAAGCCATTTGTCTTCCTTTTGCGTTTCCTAAATTTTTGTCCTCTCTTTTGTTTTCATATTTCTATGCTAATTTTTCTTTGGGCTGCTTTTCCTTTCTAGGTAGAGGCAAGAACTATCATTATTAATTTTAAAATTGCAAAAGGCAAATCAAGAAATTATTAATTCATTATTTTTTATATTTCTCTTTTCATTTCTCCTTTAATTTCCCATGAATTTTGCATCTCTACACTGTCATATTTTTCTCCTTCTCCCCACTATCTCCCCACAATGCTGAATTAATCTCCTTTCTATGCCATTCCAAAGACTCAATCATTGCCAAAGATTTTTCAGCTAAATCAGAAAATCTATTAATGATTATAAACTCATTCATTCATTTATTCATTCAAAAATATTCACTGAATGTGTACATGTGTTTGTGCTAGTTGCTTAGCCATTTCTGACTCTTTGAGACCCCATGGACTGTAGCCGCCGCCCCCCTCCCCCCAAGACTGCTCTTGTCCATGGAATTCTCCAGGCAAGAATACTGGGGTGGGATGCCATTTCCTTCCCAGAGGTTCTTCCTGACCCAGGGATCAAACACAGGTTTCCTGCACTGCAGACAGATTCTTTACTATCTGAGCTACAGGAAAGTCCCACTAGAAGCAGGATTCAGTAGAGGACAGAAGAGAGTCCTTATCTTCATGAAGTTTAGATGTTCTACCATAAGCTAAGACAGCATAAATGATTATACAAAAGTATATATGGATTCTGGAGAAAAATTAACAGGGTAAGTGGAATAGACATTGCCATGGGGCAATTGTATGGGAATGGTTTTCATCTTGAACAGAATAGCAAGTGAAGACTTCAATGAAAAGATGTTAATTAGGCTTACCAAACACAGAACCACAGAGCCTCAGAACCAGTGAGTGTGTGTGGGTGTGGGTGTGTGTCTGTGTGAGTGTGTGTGTGTGTTGTTTATTTTTTAACAGAATATTCTCCATAATGTGGTTGGAGCCACATCCTATCTATTAAAGGCTTAAGAGAGAAAAACTGAGGTCCCCTGAAAAGGAAGAAATTCTACTTTCAGACTACCTGGGGATTCAGGACTGTAGCATCAGTTCCCACAGGAATTTCCAGCCTGCTGGCCTGCCTTGCACAGTTTAGACTTACCAGCATCAAAATTCACATGAGAGGCTTATTTGAAGGAATTGGATTTTGGATTTTAGACTTTGGGTTTTACTCTGGGTTATGATCAGTGGGGTAACATGACTTGCTTTATTTTTTAAGGATTATTCTGAATGTGAGGTTAAGTAAATAGACTGTAGGGAGACAAGTGCGGAGGAGGGAGATGAATCTGGGAGAGATGACTGTTGTAATGGAGGTGGTGAGAACTATCAGATCTTGAATGCATGCTATTCTATTTAGTTCCTGTATTCAAATCACAGTCATCGGTTACAAGTTTAGATAACAAAAGATACTACTTACCCAAATCCATTAAGTTATTGGCTTTGGAGAATCTGCTTACCAAGGGTTCCCTCTACTTTGAAGGCAGCCCTACTTTCTGGCTCTTTGAGCCCCCATGGACTGTCGCCGCCGCCCCCCTCCCCCCAAGACTGCTCTTGTCCATGGAATTCTCCAGGCAAGAATACTGGGGTGGGATGCCATTTCCTTCCCAGAGGTTCTTCCTGACCCAGGGATCAAACACAGGTTTCCTGCACTGCAGACAGATTCTTTACTATCTGAGCTACAGGAAAGTCCCACTAGAAGCAGGATTCAGTAGAGGACAGAAGAGAGTCCTTATCTTCATGAAGTTTAGATGTTCTACCATAAGCTAAGACAGCATAAATGATTATACAAAAGTATATATGGATTCTGGAGAAAAATTAACAGGGTAAGTGGAATAGACATTGCCATGGGGCAATTGTATGGGAATGGTTTTCATCTTGAACAGAATAGCAAGTGAAGACTTCAATGAAAAGATGTTAATTAGGCTTACCAAACACAGAACCACAGAGCCTCAGAACCAGTGAGTGTGTGTGGGTGTGGGTGTGTGTCTGTGTGAGTGTGTGTGTGTGTTGTTTATTTTTTAACAGAATATTCTCCATAATGTGGTTGGAGCCACATCCTATCTATTAAAGGCTTAAGAGAGAAAAACTGAGGTCCCCTGAAAAGGAAGAAATTCTACTTTCAGACTACCTGGGGATTCAGGACTGTAGCATCAGTTCCCACAGGAATTTCCAGCCTGCTGGCCTGCCTTGCACAGTTTAGACTTACCAGCATCAAAATTCACATGAGAGGCTTATTTGAAGGAATTGGATTTTGGATTTTAGACTTTGGGTTTTACTCTGGGTTATGATCAGTGGGGTAACATGACTTGCTTTATTTTTTAAGGATTATTCTGAATGTGAGGTTAAGTAAATAGACTGTAGGGAGACAAGTGCGGAGGAGGGAGATGAATCTGGGAGAGATGACTGTTGTAATGGAGGTGGTGAGAACTATCAGATCTTGAATGCATGCTATTCTATTTAGTTCCTGTATTCAAATCACAGTCATCGGTTACAAGTTTAGATAACAAAAGATACTACTTACCCAAATCCATTAAGTTATTGGCTTTGGAGAATCTGCTTACCAAGGGTTCCCTCTACTTTGAAGGCAGCCCTACTTTCTGCTGGATCAGATATGGACAGTTGAGAGGAGACAGGGATAACTCCTGTTGCCTGAGCAACTGGAAGTATCTTGGATTTACTGAGATACAAATAACTGCAGAGAGAGCACACTGAATTGGAGATGTTTTCTAGTTTCCTGAGTGAAAATGTCAGTGGGCAAATACACAAGTCTGGACTTCAGGGAAGAGGTCTGAGCTATAGGTAGAAAATTCAAAATTATCAGTATATGAAGGATGTGGTCACCTGAACCACTTCAGATTAGCCACCAAAGTACTTCCTCAAATTCCCCTTTCCCGAGAGTGCTCTGTTAGGGCTGGCCCAATGAGACGTTTGTGGAACATTTGGAAGGTGCAAAATCTTCAGTGCCAGCAGGCCTGAAGCTCTGAAGGATGGGGCCTGGCATGGCTGTCAGCTTGCACATGCTGTTGCTGATCTGCTTGTTTACCTTGATGCACGGGCCACACCCAAGTGTTCAGTTGCCCCAGCTTACACTGAATTTCTTTCTTTAGCTTCTCCAAGTCCTAGGCCAGCATCAGTGCAGCTGCGAGGTAAAGTGTGTAACTTCCAGTTTGTTCAAGTTGGCAGCAGGTTCCAGTTTGTGCCAGTGGATTCCAGATTTCCCTTACTCATTGGATCTGGGTGGTCCTCATTCTTCCAAGCTTTATGTCTAGATTTTTGTTCTAGAGTGCCAGCCCCTGTCATTTACAATGACCTTAAAATACACCAGATGCAGAGCCAATGGTCTTTCACAGAACTTCACCACAACCACAAAATATCTAGTATCTATAATGAATCCTTATTCCTGTCACTCATGGGAATTCTGCTTTGCTGATCAAGCCCTGATAAAGATGTTACTTAAAGCCATGGAACTAGATGAAATTACTGAGGGATTACAGCATAACTATAGAAAATCAGAGGCCTAAAATTTGGTCCTGAGTCTTTTATGCTATTTTCTATTTAGTTCCTGTATTCAAATCACAGTCATCGGTTACAAGTTTAGATAACAAAGATACTACTTACCCAAATCCATTAAGTTATTGGCTTTGGAGAATCTGCTTACCAAGGGTTCCTCTACTTTGAAGGCAGCCCTACTTTCTGCTGGATCAGATATGGACAGTTGAGAGGAGACAGGGATAACTCCTGTTGCCTGAGCAACTGGAAGTATCTTGGATTTACTGAGATACAAATAACTGCAGAGAGAGCACACTGAATTGGAGATGTTTTCTAGTTTCCTGAGTGAAAATGTCAGTGGGCAAATACACAAGTCTGGACTTCAGGGAAGAGGTCTGAGCTATAGGTAGAAAATTCAAAATTATCAGTATATGAAGGATGTGGTCACCTGAACCACTTCAGATTAGCCACCAAAGTACTTCCTCAAATTCCCTTCCCTGAGAGTGCTCTGTTAGGGCTGGCCCAATGAGACGTTTGTGGAACATTTGGAAGGTGCAAAATCTTCAGTGCCAGCAGGCCTGAAGCTCTGAAGGATGGGGCCTGGCATGGCTGTCAGCTTGCACATGCTGTTGCTGATCTGCTTGTTTACCTTGATGCACGGGCCACACCCAAGTGTTCAGTTGCCCCAGCTTACACTGAATTTCTTTCTTTAGCTTCTCCAAGTCCTAGGCCAGCATCAGTGCAGCTGCGAGGTAAAGTGTGTAACTTCCAGTTTGTTCAAGTTGGCAGCAGGTTCCAGTTTGTGCCAGTGGATTCCAGATTTCCCTTACTCATTGGATCTGGGTGGTCCTCATTCTTCCAAGCTTTATGTCTAGATTTTTGTTCTAGAGTGCCAGCCCCTGTCATTTACAATGACCTTAAAATACACCAGATGCAGAGCCAATGGTCTTTCACAGAACTTCACCACAACCACAAAATATCTAGTATCTATAATGAATCCTTATTCCTGTCACTCATGGGAATTCTGCTTTGCTGATCAAGCCCTGATAAAGATGTTACTTAAAGCCATGGAACTAGATGAAATTACTGAGGGATTACAGCATAACTATAGAAAATCAGAGGCCTAAGAATTGGGTCCTGAGTCAGTCCTATATATAAAGGTCAATTTCACGAGAAGAAATACATAAATGAGAGTGAGAAATAGTGGCAATGTGGTAGGAAAAGAACCACAAGATTTTTCAATAGAGAGATTCATCAATGGCACCAAATTTTTTTTTTTTTTTAAGATTTATTTATTTGTTTATTTTGGGCGGGGGTTGGATTGAGGAGGAAGGGGAGCGGGCAGGCCACTTCTATTGGTCTTTCACTTCTCTATCTTCATCCTTGTTTGTTCTTTGGCTCCTGTGGGCCTCCCATCGTGGTGGCGTCTGTCGTCGCAGAGCTCTGGCATGCTCCAGAGCTCCTGCTCGGCAATTGGACACATCCAGTCCAGCCGCTCCGCAGCACGTGGGATCTTCCCAGGCCAGGGATCAAACCAGCGCCCCTTGCACTGCAAGGCGGTGTCCTTACCCACTGGACCACCAGGGGAAGCCCACCCAATATTATTTATATGTTACTAATGACCTTGGCAAGGACAGTTTATGTGGAGTAGTGGAGGCACGGGGACTAATTAGATTAGGTTCAGCACAGGAGCAGACAGACAAACAGAGAATACAGACAGCTCTAGAGGAATCCTGTGGTAAAGAGGGCAAAGAAATGGCCTGATAGCTGGAGGGAGACATGGCGGTTAAAGGGATGGTATTTTAGATGAGATAAAAAGCTATGTTTGTATGTCAATGAGAATGATCCAGTACAGAGGAATGTAACTTCCCGTTTGTTCAAGTTGGCAGCAGGTTCCCGCTTGTGCCAGTGGATTCCAGATTTCCCTTACTCATTGGATCTGGGTGGTCCTCATTCTTCCAAGCTTTATGTCTAGATTTTTGTTCTAGAGTGCCAGCCCCTGTCATTTACAATGACCTTAAAATACACCAGATGCAGAGCCAATGGTCTTTCACAGAACTTCACCACAACCACAAAATATCTAGTATCTATAATGAATCCTTATTCCTGTCACTCATGGGAATTCTGCTTTGCTGATCAAGCCCTGATAAAGATGTTACTTAAAGCCATGGAACTAGATGAAATTACTGAGGGATTACAGCATAACTATAGAAAATCAGAGGCCTAAGAATTGGGTCCTGAGTCAGTCCTATATATAAAGGTCAATTTCACGAGAAGAAATACATAAATGAGAGTGAGAAATAGTGGCAATGTGGTAGGAAAAGAACCACAAGATTTTTCAATAGAGAGATTCATCAATGGCACCAAATTTTTTTTTTTTTTTAAGATTTATTTATTTGTTTATTTTGGGCGGGGGTTGGATTGAGGAGGAAGGGGAGCGGGCAGGCCACTTCTATTGGTCTTTCACTTCTCTATCTTCATCCTTGTTTGTTCTTTGGCTCCTGTGGGCCTCCCATCGTGGTGGCGTCTGTCGTCGCAGAGCTCTGGCATGCTCCAGAGCTCCTGCTCGGCAATTGGACACATCCAGTCCAGCCGCTCCGCAGCACGTGGGATCTTCCCAGGCCAGGGATCAAACCAGCGCCCCTTGCACTGCAAGGCGGTGTCCTTACCCACTGGACCACCAGGGGAAGCCCACCCAATATTATTTATATGTTACTAATGACCTTGGCAAGGACAGTTTATGTGGAGTAGTGGAGGCACGGGGACTAATTAGATTAGGTTCAGCACAGGAGCAGACAGACAAACAGAGAATACAGACAGCTCTAGAGGAATCCTGTGGTAAAGAGGGCAAAGAAATGGCCTGATAGCTGGAGGGAGACATGGCGGTTAAAGGGATGGTATTTTAGATGAGATAAAAAGCTATGTTTGTATGTCAATGAGAATGATCCAGTACAGAGGGAAATAGTAACCATGCAGGCAAGAGGGAGGCATAACGCTGGAGGATGTTCTTTAATAATCAAGAGGAATAAAGTCTGATGCACAATTTAAAGGGTTGATCTCACAGAGGAGCACTAACTGCTTATTGAAAAAATAGAAGGAACACAGAGCCTTAGATTCAGGATCAGGGAGGCAGGGAGATGTGTTCTTGAGAACCTATGAAAAGTGGGTTTTGTTTTGTTTGTTTGTTTCCAGCATGTAAGATCTCAGTTTCTTGATCAGGTATTGAAGCTGCACCACAGCAGAGAAAGGGTCAAATCCTAACCACTCACCAGACCACCAGGGAACTCCCTAAACTCTTTCCTGTTTGCTACAATAGGAGGCTAAGTTTTCTGTTAGGCATAAGCACAGGGGAGAAACTGGTAAAGGGTTAAGCAGCAAGGAGAAGGTATAAAATAGTTGGCTGAGGAGAACGAAAGAGTGGATGGACTAGAAAACATGAATTCTCCATGAAGCGCTAATGGTGGACTGAGTATGAGTGCTTATGAATTTCAGCCATGATCAGTCAACATGACTGTTTTCTCCAAATAAATTCAGTTGAGAAGATGTGATTATAGTCAGTGGAGAATACGGTTTAACCAGGATAAGGGGGATTGCCAGGTAAGTATGACAAAAAAACAGAAACTTGAAGATTATATATTTTTTACTATGTACAGTAGCTTCTCCTATAGTCATATATTCTTTTGCTCTTAAGTATTTTTGTTAATTGTAGTGTATGTGCTTTTCTGTTTTCAACTAACAAACATTTACTTAGTACTACTAATAATAGTTAATATTTACTATGTTGCAGGCATCTTTGTAAGCATTTTGTCAATATTTTTATCTTAATCTTCATATCAATCCTATGAGAAAAATAACATTATAATCCACTCTTTTCAGATGAAGGCACTGAGGCACAAAGGAACTAAATAACTGGCTGAGAACTGGACAGAAGCTGACTGAGAAATCCAAGGTAAGGTTTCAGAATCTGGACTCCTGATCACTGCACTGTAATTCTCTGAATTGGCCTGATAGCTGGAGGGAGACATGGCGGTTAAAGGGATGGTATTTTAGATGAGATAAAAAGCTATGTTTGTATGTCAATGAGAATGATCCAGTACAGAGGGAAATAGTAACCATGCAGGCAAGAGGGAGGCATAACGCTGGAGGATGTTCTTTAATAATCAAGAGGAATAAAGTCTGATGCACAATTTAAAGGGTTGATCTCACAGAGGAGCACTAACTGCTTATTGAAAAAATAGAAGGAACACAGAGCCTTAGATTCAGGATCAGGGAGGCAGGGAGATGTGTTCTTGAGAACCTATGAAAAGTGGGTTTTGTTTTGTTTGTTTGTTTCCAGCATGTAAGATCTCAGTTTCTTGATCAGGTATTGAAGCTGCACCACAGCAGAGAAAGGGTCAAATCCTAACCACTCACCAGACCACCAGGGAAGTCCTAAACTCTTTCCTGTTTGCTACAATAGGAGGCTAAGTTTTCTGTTAGGCATAAGCACAGGGGAGAAACTGGTAAAGGGTTAAGCAGCAAGGAGAAGGTATAAAATAGTTGGCTGAGGAGAACGAAAGAGTGGATGGACTAGAAAACATGAATTCTCCATGAAGCGCTAATGGTGGACTGAGTATGAGTGCTTATGAATTTCAGCCATGATCAGTCAACATGACTGTTTTCTCCAAATAAATTCAGTTGAGAAGATGTGATTATAGTCAGTGGAGAATACGGTTTAACCAGGATAAGGGGGATTGCCAGGTAAGTATGACAAAAAAACAGAAACTTGAAGATTATATATTTTTTACTATGTACAGTAGCTTCTCCTATAGTCATATATTCTTTTGCTCTTAAGTATTTTTGTTAATTGTAGTGTATGTGCTTTTCTGTTTTCAACTAACAAACATTTACTTAGTACTACTAATAATAGTTAATATTTACTATGTTGCAGGCATCTTTGTAAGCATTTTGTCAATATTTTTATCTTAATCTTCATATCAATCCTATGAGAAAAATAACATTATAATCCACTCTTTTCAGATGAAGGCACTGAGGCACAAAGGAACTAAATAACTGGCTGAGAACTGGACAGAAGCTGACTGAGAAATCCAAGGTAAGGTTTCAGAATCTGGACTCCTGATCACTGCACTGTAATTCTCTGAATTAAATGAGCTGCCAGCAGTTATACAGCATAAAAAGCAGCTAAGCAGCTTTGTTATTTAATTAACAAATTAGGAAAATATATACCCAGAAAACAAAGAGTGGGAAAAATAGATTAATATAATTCTGTTAATACACAATGTTTACTAATTGGAAATTCATATAAGATAAAGAATTGTTCAAATGGATTAAGCATGAGGAGGCTTCAAAGAGACGACAGCCCCCTGTGGGTGGTAGAACAGCAGAAGCAAAAGCTGGGAGATGGACTTGAACCTGACCCACTGAGGAACGGTAAGGAGTGTGACAGGGTGAAATGAGACTGAATTCGGATGAGATGGAGCTAGTGGTAAAGAATCTGCCTGCCAGTGCAGGAGACTCAAGAGATGTGGGTTCAGTCCCTGGGTTGGGAAGATCCCATGCAGAAGGAAATGGCAACCCACTCTGGTATTCTTGCCTGGAAAATGAATAGAGGAGACTGGTGAGCTACAGTTCATGAGATCTCAAGCCACTCTAGTATTCTTGCCTGGAAAATGGTCAGAGGAGCCTAGTGGGCTACAGTCCATGAGGTCACAAAGAGTCAAACATGACAGTGAGTGAACTCACAGTCCGAAATATATTTGGGAGCAGGGAATAATCAGAAATAAATTTGTGGGTAGGGGTGTTGCAGGGGAAGCAAGGGACAGGGAAAGGAAACGATGCATTAAGATAACAAGCAATAGAATTTAAAGCTTGATTGGTATGGAAACCCTTCCTGTGAGTCATACAGAGCACAATCCACACTTGACCCCTTCAGGCATGGAGAAGGCTGGCAGCCAAGGGAATGGGTGGAAGGGAGGGCTGTGACCACATTAAATTCATTCTTGCTCCCCCATCCTCTGTGCTTCTTTTCTGTCCCAGTACCTAGTAAATGTTTAACAAATGCTAAATAGAAAGTGAATAAATATCTGTAGAATTTGGTAACTAACTGAGTAAGGAAATAAAGAAAACAATTTCATGCATTGAAAATTTTTATAAACCAAGATACTATCTAGGTTAATGGCAAAAAGAGAACATTAAAAATGGAAAGTAACTGAGAAAGAATGAAAGTTGGTAGATAACCAGAATGAGTACAAATACTACGCTTTGCAGCAGTTTATTCACCTGTGGCAGAGTGGCTCATCAGTTGCCTAAGAAAAGTTAATTTGACAGCTAACAATACCAAGTGAAATTTTTACCCTTTAGAAAACTGCAGTGCATTTAGATTCCCCCTCAATTTTCTCAAGCTTTGGTGGGTGAAATTGTAAGGCTTGGGCTTTTCTCACTTCTAAAAATAGAATTATAGTGATTCATGGTTACCAAGGAGGTCGCTGTCAGTTTGGTTAATCAGGAGCCTGTTTTCCCAGAATTCCTTGCAGGGCTCTGCACTAGACAAATCTGTACAAGAGTTGAAAAACTGTCAGTAACCTCTGCAGGTGCTATGTTTACATTTATGACAGAAAGGAGCACTGGTCCCGAGGATCCTCACTTGTCCTCTCTCTCTCTCCCAAACCCATGCCCAGCTCTTCTTACCATTTTCAGCCCTCCTCACTAGCTGTGCCCAAGCCCAACCACAGGCCATGGTTAGTTACTTGAAGCCAATGAGTGCCCTGACTCTTCAACTTTATGAAGGTATCACTTATTGTATTCAAAAGCATATGAGTGTACAGTTTAATGGGTCTTGACAAATGAATACACTGATATGGGCTTCCAGGGTGGTGCTAGAGGTAAAGACCCTGCTGGTCAATGCAGGAGACATAAGAGACATGGGTTCTATCCCTGGGTCCGGAAGATCCCCTGGAGAAGGGCATGGAAACCCGCTGTAGTATTCTTACTGGAGAATCCCGTGGGCAGAGGAGCTTGATGAGCTCCAGTCCAGAGGGTTGCACAGAGTCGGACATGAATGAAGCAACTCAGCATGCACACACACACTTATATGCCAACTTTCCCAAAAGAGATACAGAATAGTTCTATTACCCCAGAAAGTTCTCTTCTCCTTTTGAATCAATTTGTCCACTCTCACCCCTAGAAAACCATGGATACTTAATCGACAGTTTTTTACCTATTTTAGAACTTTATATGAGTGTCATTATACATTAAGCACCTTTTGAGCTTGGATACTTTTCTCAGTCCTGTGGCCACAGAACAGGAAAAGATCAGTTTTCATTCCAGTCTCAAAGAAGGGCAATGCCAAAGAATGTTCAAACTACTAAACAACTGCATTCATTTCACATGTTAACAAGGTTATACTCAAAATCCATCAAACTAGGTTTCAGCAGTATGTGAATCTAGAACTTTCAGATGTACAAGCTGGGTTTACAAAAGGCAGAGGAACCAGAGATCAAATTGCCAACAATTATTTTGTTATAAAGAAGGCAAGGGAATTCTAGAAAAAATATCTTACTTCTGCTTCATGGACTAAACTTCTTGACTGTGCTGATCACAACAAACTAACTTCCTTTTACATTTCCTACGATGGAAGTATAATGGAATTGAATTCCCTCTGCTTTCATTTGTATAAAGATGCCTTTATTTGTCCTCAGTTTGGACAGACATTGTGGCTAGATAGAGAAATCTGGATTGACAGATTCTTTTCAGCACTTTAAATAAATTTGGTTCTATCATCTTCTCATTTCATTTTTTCTTTTTAATTTTTTCTTTTTCTTTTTTTTTTCTATTTTTTTCTGATGTGAAGTTCAGTATCATCTATAAAATTGCTCAACTCTATGCAATATTTCTTTTCTCCTCTGGCTACTCGAGATTTCCTTTTTATCTTTAATTTTCAATAATTATACTATGATATATCTAGTTGATTTATCCTGCTGAGGATGTGCTGAGCATATTGGATGTGCAAATTGACTTTTTAAATTTAGGAAAGTTTATGTTATTTGTTTGTGAAATATCTCCTCATTTTTGAACTTTACTCATATGTTAGACTTCTGGTATGTTGCTCAGATCACTAAGGCTCTGTATACTTTTCCTGAAATCTTTTTCTTTCTGTGTTCTTCTAGTAGGATAATTTTTATTGATCTATCTTTAAGTCAACTTACCTTTCTTCTGATATCTTTAATTCAGGCAAAAGACAGAAAAATTTTATGAGTTTCTACAATAAGCTTTTATCTCTGATAACTACTAGATCAATATTTCTGAAAACCTGAACCAAAATGTGAGTCTACAGGTATCAGAACATCTATTTATGTATAACTGTGTCAGACAATATTCTAAAGAGCAATCTTAAATGTAGTGGCCTGCATTTAGTAAACCACCTTCCCTACAACATATATCCCTCCTCTCAATTATTATGTGGTTCTAATTATTTCATATGCATAATTATTACCTTAAATGTTCAAACTACTAACAAATTCATTTCACATGTTAACAAGGTTATACTCAAAATCCATCAAACTAGGTTTCAGCAGTATGTGAATCTAGAACTTTCAGATGTACAAGCTGGGTTTACAAAAGGCAGAGGAACCAGAGATCAAATTGCCAACAATTATTTTGTTATAAAGAAGGCAAGGGAATTCTAGAAAAAATATCTTACTTCTGCTTCATGGACTAAACTTCTTGACTGTGCTGATCACAACAAACTAACTTCCTTTTACATTTCCTACGATGGAAGTATAATGGAATTGAATTCCCTCTGCTTTCATTTGTATAAAGATGCCTTTATTTGTCCTCAGTTTGGACAGACATTGTGGCTAGATAGAGAAATCTGGATTGACAGATTCTTTTCAGCACTTTAAATAAATTTGGTTCTATCATCTTCTCATTTCATTTTTTCTTTTTAATTTTTTTCTTTTTTCTTTTTTTTTTCTATTTTTTTCTGATGTGAAGTTCAGTATCATCTATAAAATTGCTCAACTCTATGCAATATTTCTTTTCTCCTCTGGCTACTCGAGATTTCCTTTTTATCTTTAATTTTCAATAATTATACTATGATATATCTAGTTGATTTATCCTGCTGAGGATGTGCTGAGCATATTGGATGTGCAAATTGACTTTTTAAATTTAGGAAAGTTTATGTTATTTGTTTGTGAAATATCTCCTCATTTTTGAACTTTACTCATATGTTAGACTTCTGGTATGTTGCTCAGATCACTAAGGCTCTGTATACTTTTCCTGAAATCTTTTTCTTTCTGTGTTCTTCTAGTAGGATAATTTTTATTGATCTATCTTTAAGTCAACTTACCTTTCTTCTGATATCTTTAATTCAGGCAAAAGACAGAAAAATTTTATGAGTTTCTACAATAAGCTTTTATCTCTGATAACTACTAGATCAATATTTCTGAAAACCTGAACCAAAATGTGAGTCTACAGGTATCAGAACATCTATTTATGTATAACTGTGTCAGACAATATTCTAAAGAGCAATCTTAAATGTAGTGGCCTGCATTTAGTAAACCACCTTCCCTACAACATATATCCCTCCTCTCAATTATTATGTGGTTCTAATTATTTCATATGCATAATTATTACCTTAAATGTTTAAAACCATAAAATAAAATTATTAATCTATCTCTACTTATAAAAATTCTTGAGGACTTCCCTGGTGGTCCAGTGGGTAAAGAGTCCACCTTATAGTGCAAGGGGCACCAGTTCGATCGCTGGCCTGGGAAGATCTCATGCGCCCCAGAGAGGCTGGACTGATGTGTCCAGTTACCAGCCAGCGCTCTGGAGGCATGTGCCCAGAGTCAGTGCCCTGCACTGAGAGAGGCCACTGCAATGGGAGTCCCACACATATCAAAGAATAAAAAGATGGATGAAAATCAAAATATAAATAAAAGAGGCATGATGGGGAAAAAGGAAAAAAAAAATTTTTTTTTAAATCCTTGAGTGACTTCTTTGCCTATCTGTTATGCTTTTTTATGGCACTTTGAAAGTTTGAAAATTTGCATGACTATATATGTGTTTGTTCACAGTTTCTAAGAAAAATAATATAATTTAAAATAATACAAATAATACAATTTTATAGAATTGATTTTATAACAGTTTTTTTTAATATGAAAATCTAAGTGAAAGAGTGACAGGCAAAATTGGAGCCTTTTGCTATTTATTGTAAAAACTTTTTGGATACTTCAGCAAAATTTAGAAAGTAAATGACTCTAATAACTAGGTTACACATTCTTTTCCAAAACCAGTGATTTCCAGTTCTTTCTTCCAATTCTTAACAAAATGAAGGAGAGGGCTTCCCCTGGTGGTCCAATGGGTAAGGACATCACCTTGCACTGCAAGTGGCGCCGGTTAGATCCCTGGCCTGGGAAGATCCCACGTGCCGCGGAGCAGCTGGACTGATGTGTCCAATCACCGAGCCGGAGCTCTGGAGCGCATGCGCCCAGAGCCCAGAGCCGGTGCTCTGCAACAAAGGACGCCACCGCGATGGGAGGCTGGCAGGAGCCAAAGAACAAAGACGGATGAAAACAGAGAAATGAAAGACCAATAGAAGTGGCGCGCCCGCTCCCCTCCCTCCCCAACCCGACCCCCGCCCAAAATAAATAAATAAACAAATCTTTAAAAAAAAAAAAATGAAGGAGAACCTAGTCAAGTAGTCAGGTAGGAAAGTATTTAAAAAGTTTATAGATTTCTATGTGATATTTAGTATTTAGCAAGGAAGGGCTGAAGAGAAATGAGTGATACTGCTAATACAAAGCACCTTACAATTCCATATTCTCTCTTATGGTAATAAGAAATCTAGTTTGTTTCAATTCACAAGTATATTTTGTATCAGTAAAGTATAAAAGAATTATGAATAAAACACAGTGAAGTTATTCAGAAGTGAAATGGAAACACACACTAGTTTAAATAAAAGAAAAAAGAATGACAAAATATCTGACCATTGAAGAGTTCGTTCATATGATTTAGAAATAGATGAAAATGATAGAAAATCACAATGCTATTTAGATAATATTAGATACATTTATAGTTGGGGCTACAGATTTATTTCAATGCTAAAATTACGCTGTATCTGCATGCCAGTTATCAACCTATTGCCTCTTAGCTCCAAATTTACCCTTCATTATCTGTTCTGTGATAATGGACTTAGCCCTTTTAAGCATCTTTCTTTTGCAGCAAGCATATTAGGCATTATCATTTGAGGATAAGAAGGAATATAAAAATTCCCAGTTTTGCTGTTATTCAATCACTCAATCATGTCTGACTCTAAAGAGTGACAGGCAAAATTGGAGCCTTTTGCTATTTATTGTAAAAACTTTTTGGATACTTCAGCAAAATTTAGAAAGTAAATGACTCTAATAACTAGGTTACACATTCTTTTCCAAAACCAGTGATTTCCAGTTCTTTCTTCCAATTCTTAACAAAATGAAGGAGAGGGCTTCCCCTGGTGGTCCAATGGGTAAGGACATCACCTTGCACTGCAAGTGGCGCCGGTTAGATCCCTGGCCTGGGAAGATCCCACGTGCCGCGGAGCAGCTGGACTGATGTGTCCAATCACCGAGCCGGAGCTCTGGAGCGCATGCGCCCAGAGCCCAGAGCCGGTGCTCTGCAACAAAGGACGCCACCGCGATGGGAGGCTGGCAGGAGCCAAAGAACAAAGACGGATGAAAACAGAGAAATGAAAGACCAATAGAAGTGGCGCGCCCGCTCCCCTCCCTCCCCAACCCGACCCCCGCCCAAAATAAATAAATAAACAAATCTTTAAAAAAAAAAAAATGAAGGAGAACCTAGTCAAGTAGTCAGGTAGGAAAGTATTTAAAAAGTTTATAGATTTCTATGTGATATTTAGTATTTAGCAAGGAAGGGCTGAAGAGAAATGAGTGATACTGCTAATACAAAGCACCTTACAATTCCATATTCTCTCTTATGGTAATAAGAAATCTAGTTTGTTTCAATTCACAAGTATATTTTGTATCAGTAAAGTATAAAAGAATTATGAATAAAACACAGTGAAGTTATTCAGAAGTGAAATGGAAACACACACTAGTTTAAATAAAAGAAAAAAGAATGACAAAATATCTGACCATTGAAGAGTTCGTTCATATGATTTAGAAATAGATGAAAATGATAGAAAATCACAATGCTATTTAGATAATATTAGATACATTTATAGTTGGGGCTACAGATTTATTTCAATGCTAAAATTACGCTGTATCTGCATGCCAGTTATCAACCTATTGCCTCTTAGCTCCAAATTTACCCTTCATTATCTGTTCTGTGATAATGGACTTAGCCCTTTTAAGCATCTTTCTTTTGCAGCAAGCATATTAGGCATTATCATTTGAGGGATAAGAAGGAATATTGCAAAAGAAAGAAGCTCTTCCCAGTTTTGCTGTTATTCAATCACTCAATCATGTCTGACTCTTTGCAACCTCATGGACTGAATCAAACCAGGCTTCCCTGTCCTTCACCATCCCCTGGAGTTTGCTCAAACTCGTGTTCATTGAATCAATGAGGCCATCCAACTATCTCATCCTCTGCTGTCTCCTTCTCCTCCTACCCTCAATCTTTCCCGGCATCAAGGTCTTTTCCAATGAGTCGGCTCTTTGCATCGGGTGGCTAAAGTATTGGAGCTTTAGCTTCAACGTCAGTCCTTCCAATGAATATTCAGGTTTGATTACCATTAGGATTGACTGTTTTGATCTCCTTGCTGTCCAAGGGACTCTCAAGAGTCTTCTCCTGCACCATAATATGAAAGTATCAATTATTCAACACTCAGCCTTCTTTATGGTCCAACTCACCTCTTAGATGACTACAGGAAAAAACACAGATTTAACTATATGCATCTTTATCAGCAAAGTGATATCTCTGCTTTTTAAATATTCTGTCTAGGCTTTTCATAGCTTTTATTCCAAGGAGCAAGTGTCTTTTAATTTCATGGCTGCAGTCACCATCTAGAGTGATTTTAGAACCCAAGAAAATAAAGGCTGTCACTGTTTCCATGTTTTCCCCATCTATTTGCCATGAAGTGATGGGACTGAATGCCATGATCTTAGTTTTTTGAATGTTGAGTTTTTAAGCCAGCTTTTCACTCTCCTCTTTTCCCTTCATCAAGAGAATCTTTAGTTCCTCTTCACTTTATGCCATTAGGGTGGTACCATCTGCGTATCTGTGGTTACTGATATTTCTCCCAGCAACCTTGATTCCAGCATGTGATTCACCCAGCCTAGCATTTCCCATTTGCCGTTTCCAGTGTGCTGCTATGTAGGGGGTTTTCTTGCACCAACTTCACTGTCCTCATTAGCTATAGGTATTAGGACATTCAATGTCTCTATGCTGGACCCTTAGCAGTGATAGTTCAGTCCCAGGTTCAGCTTGGGGGTTTTTACGCTGTATCTGCATGCCAGTTATCAACCTATTGCCTCTTAGCTCCAAATTTACCCTTCATTATCTGTTCTGTGATAATGGACTTAGCCCTTTTAAGCATCTTTCTTTTGCAGCAAGCATATTAGGCATTATCATTTGAGGGATAAGAAGGAATATTGCAAAAGAAAGAAGCTCTTCCCAGTTTTGCTGTTATTCAATCACTCAATCATGTCTGACTCTTTGCAACCTCATGGACTGAATCAAACCAGGCTTCCCTGTCCTTCACCATCCCCTGGAGTTTGCTCAAACTCGTGTTCATTGAATCAATGAGGCCATCCAACTATCTCATCCTCTGCTGTCTCCTTCTCCTCCTACCCTCAATCTTTCCCGGCATCAAGGTCTTTTCCAATGAGTCGGCTCTTTGCATCGGGTGGCTAAAGTATTGGAGCTTTAGCTTCAACGTCAGTCCTTCCAATGAATATTCAGGTTTGATTACCATTAGGATTGACTGTTTTGATCTCCTTGCTGTCCAAGGGACTCTCAAGAGTCTTCTCCTGCACCATAATATGAAAGTATCAATTATTCAACACTCAGCCTTCTTTATGGTCCAACTCACCTCTTAGATGACTACAGGAAAAAACACAGATTTAACTATATGCATCTTTATCAGCAAAGTGATATCTCTGCTTTTTAAATATTCTGTCTAGGCTTTTCATAGCTTTTATTCCAAGGAGCAAGTGTCTTTTAATTTCATGGCTGCAGTCACCATCTAGAGTGATTTTAGAACCCAAGAAAATAAAGGCTGTCACTGTTTCCATGTTTTCCCCATCTATTTGCCATGAAGTGATGGGACTGAATGCCATGATCTTAGTTTTTTGAATGTTGAGTTTTTAAGCCAGCTTTTCACTCTCCTCTTTTACCTTCATCAAGAGAATCTTTAGTTCCTCTTCACTTTATGCCATTAGGGTGGTACCATCTGCGTATCTGTGGTTACTGATATTTCTCCCAGCAACCTTGATTCCAGCATGTGATTCACCCAGCCTAGCATTTCCCATTTGCCGTTTCCAGTGTGCTGCTATGTAGGGGGTTTTCTTGCACCAACTTCACTGTCCTCATTAGCTATAGGTATTAGGACATTCAATGTCTCTATGCTGGAACCACATGCCCAGAGAGTACAGTCCATCAGTGATAGTTCAGTCCCAGGTTCAGCTTGGTGACCAGCTTGTTGTGGACTTTCCAACATGGAACCTGACCTGCCTGCTTTGATGCTGCGCTATCAGCAGGTAAGCTTCTGATGCCATGTTTCCCTCCAGGTCCACCTGCCAGCACTGAGGTCCCACAGAGCATGGTTTCTCCAGTGCTGGGTCCTGCGGGATGCAGCTCTTGCTGCTTCTGTCCCCTGCAGAGCTCCTTGTGCCCAATACTGAGTTCCTGTAGAATGCCATTTCTCAAGCTCTGGTGGATTGATTCAGCACCCAGCTTCTGCAGAGAACCACTTCTCCAACACCAGGTGGCATACAGTGGCCTCCGTCAGCTGCTTGCCATGACATCTCCTCCAATAACTTTAAAGCAGATCCTGAGACATACTACATCCATTCAGATGGTTTCCACAGAACTCTAAACAAATCCCCAGCAAGTCTCACCAGTGTAGAACCTCAGTGATTTCTCCATCATTGGCTGAGTCCATCCCTGCCCTCTCCAACGAGGTCCGGGTCTCAGTCAAAGGTGCGTAGATGAGGTGAGGAGTAGTAGAGGGGTTGTTAGACTGCTCCATCTCAGCCTAGGGGCTGGAGATAGAATTCATTATATCTGATATTCATTCATTTTTTAATAGTTTTCATTCCCCTTATTCTATATGTCACCATCTAGAGTGATTTTAGAACCCAAGAAAATAAAGGCTGTCACTGTTTCCATGTTTTCCCCATCTATTTGCCATGAAGTGATGGGACTGAATGCCATGATCTTAGTTTTTTGAATGTTGAGTTTTTAAGCCAGCTTTTCACTCTCCTCTTTTACCTTCATCAAGAGAATCTTTAGTTCCTCTTCACTTTATGCCATTAGGGTGGTACCATCTGCGTATCTGTGGTTACTGATATTTCTCCCAGCAACCTTGATTCCAGCATGTGATTCACCCAGCCTAGCATTTCCCATTTGCCGTTTCCAGTGTGCTGCTATGTAGGGGGTTTTCTTGCACCAACTTCACTGTCCTCATTAGCTATAGGTATTAGGACATTCAATGTCTCTATGCTGGAACCACATGCCCAGAGAGTACAGTCCATCAGTGATAGTTCAGTCCCAGGTTCAGCTTGGTGACCAGCTTGTTGTGGACTTTCCAACATGGAACCTGACCTGCCTGCTTTGATGCTGCGCTATCAGCAGGTAAGCTTCTGATGCCATGTTTCCCTCCAGGTCCACCTGCCAGCACTGAGGTCCCACAGAGCATGGTTTCTCCAGTGCTGGGTCCTGCGGGATGCAGCTCTTGCTGCTTCTGTCCCCTGCAGAGCTCCTTGTGCCCAATACTGAGTTCCTGTAGAATGCCATTTCTCAAGCTCTGGTGGATTGATTCAGCACCCAGCTTCTGCAGAGAACCACTTCTCCAACACCAGGTGGCATACAGTGGCCTCCGTCAGCTGCTTGCCATGACATCTCCTCCAATAACTTTAAAGCAGATCCTGAGACATACTACATCCATTCAGATGGTTTCCACAGAACTCTAAACAAATCCCCAGCAAGTCTCACCAGTGTAGAACCTCAGTGATTTCTCCATCATTGGCTGAGTCCATCCCTGCCCTCTCCAACGAGGTCCGGGTCTCAGTCAAAGGTGCGTAGATGAGGTGAGGAGTAGTAGAGGGGTTGTTAGACTGCTCCATCTCAGCCTAGGGGCTGGAGATAGAATTCATTATATCTGATATTCATTCATTTTTTAATTTTTTAAGTTCTTATTAGCCACTTCCCCATTATTCCAAATCCTGTTATAGTTGAGAACTTTTTTATTTTTAGGGTTATACTATTATTTCTGTTAAGCATTTTTTATAAAAATTATAGTCTTTTTATTTTATATTTTTATTTTCCATGATTATTTAAATATAATTCTATTAAATGGACATTATTCACCAGTGTGCATTTTACCAGGGAGTAGATAAATGCTTTACTTCCTGATCTTTGGGTTTGTCAAATTCATCTTCATTTTGTGTTTATAGTGAATGACAAGTTAACTAGTCAGAAGAATGTTGGGTTATATATATATATATTTTTTAAACTTTCATTTATTTATTTTTGGCTGTGCTGGGTGTTTGTTGATGTGTGGGTTTAGCTGCTCTGTGGTATGTGGGATCTTCCCAGATCAGGGCTCGAACTTGTGTCTCCTGCATTGGCAGATGGGTTCTTATCCACTGAGCCACAAAGGAAGCCCTATATATTTATTTTTATACATTGTACAGGTTTCCCTGTTGTCATCTGTTATCAACAATTTTCTGAGAACTCTAAAGGCATCTCACTTCCTGAGTGTGACCTTGTGTTTCTTTCCCTTGGATACTTGTAAGTTTCTTTCTTTACATGTGAAAACCAGTAAGACTACTTTGTGCTTCCCTGGTGACTCAGACAGTAAAGAATTTGCCTACAGTGCAGGAGACCTGGGTTCTTCCCTGAGCTGGGAAGACCTCTGGAGGCCAATCCCTAGAATGCACCAGGTGGAAAATCTGCAGAGAACCACTTCTCCAACACCAGGTGGCATACAGTGGCCTCCGTCAGCTGCTTGCCATGACATCTCCTCCAATAACTTTAAAGCAGATCCTGAGACATACTACATCCATTCAGATGGTTTCCACAGAACTCTAAACAAATCCCCAGCAAGTCTCACCAGTGTAGAACCTCAGTGATTTCTCCATCATTGGCTGAGTCCATCCCTGCCCTCTCCAACGAGGTCCGGGTCTCAGTCAAAGGTGCGTAGATGAGGTGAGGAGTAGTAGAGGGGTTGTTAGACTGCTCCATCTCAGCCTAGGGGCTGGAGATAGAATTCATTATATCTGATATTCATTCATTTTTTAATTTTTTAAGTTCTTATTAGCCACTTCCCCATTATTCCAAATCCTGTTATAGTTGAGAACTTTTTTATTTTTAGGGTTATACTATTATTTCTGTTAAGCATTTTTTATAAAAATTATAGTCTTTTTATTTTATATTTTTATTTTCCATGATTATTTAAATATAATTCTATTAAATGGACATTATTCACCAGTGTGCATTTTACCAGGGAGTAGATAAATGCTTTACTTCCTGATCTTTGGGTTTGTCAAATTCATCTTCATTTTGTGTTTATAGTGAATGACAAGTTAACTAGTCAGAAGAATGTTGGGTTATATATATATATATTTTTTAAACTTTCATTTATTTATTTTTGGCTGTGCTGGGTGTTTGTTGATGTGTGGGTTTAGCTGCTCTGTGGTATGTGGGATCTTCCCAGATCAGGGCTCGAACTTGTGTCTCCTGCATTGGCAGATGGGTTCTTATCCACTGAGCCACAAAGGAAGCCCTATATATTTATTTTTATACATTGTACAGGTTTCCCTGTTGTCATCTGTTATCAACAATTTTCTGAGAACTCTAAAGGCATCTCACTTCCTGAGTGTGACCTTGTGTTTCTTTCCCTTGGATACTTGTAAGTTTCTTTCTTTACATGTGAAAACCAGTAAGACTACTTTGTGCTTCCCTGGTGACTCAGACAGTAAAGAATTTGCCTACAGTGCAGGAGACCTGGGTTCTTCCCTGAGCTGGGAAGACCTCTGGAGGAGGGCATGGCAATCCACTCCAGTATTCTTGCCTGGAGAATCCCCATGAACAGAGGAACCTGGTGGATGAGTGTATTTTATATGGAGTAGTTTGTATCTCTTGATTCCATACTCCAATCTTGCTCCTTCCCATCTCCCCTCAATGTTGGTAACTACTACTTTGTTTTCTATACCTACTAGTCTTTTTGTTTTGTTAATATTCCATTGTATGTATGTTTATACGAGTGTGTGTGTGTACACAACATCTTTTTTATCCATTTATCTGTTAATGGACACTTGAGTTACTGCTTCCATATCTTAGATACTTTCAACAGTGCTGCAAAAATATATTTATTCTACAGCACAGGTAAATACAGCCATTATTTTTTAACAGATAAAAAGTAATAACTTTTAATGGAGTATAATCTATTAAAAATACTGAATCAGTATGCTGTTGTACACCTAAAACTAATATGATATTGCAAATCAAATACATTTCAATTTTAAAAATAAAGTTTTGTAATAAAAAAAGAAAGAAAAGTACTTGACTAGCTGCAAAATATCTGACGAATAATCCTAAAAACTGTCAAGGTCCTTTGATACAAGGAAATACTGAGAAAACATGACAGCCAAGAGGAGCCTCCAAGACTGTGACAACTAAATGGCATGCTGGATGGGATCCTGGAACAGAAAGAGGACAGGAGATAACATCTAAGGAAATAGGAACGAAGTATGCATGCAAGTATTCCCAGTCACTCAGCTGTGTTTGATTCTGCAAGCCCCTGGACTATAGCCTGCTAGGCTCCTCTGTCTATGGCATTTTCCAGGCAAGTATGCTGGAGTGGGTGGCCATTTCTTCCTCCCAGGGATCTTCCTAAGTCAAGGACTGAATCCACCTCTCCTGCATCTCCTGCATTGTACAGGTTTCCCTGTTGCTTGTATACTTTTGTAAGGCATCTCACTTCCTGAGTGTGACCTTGTGTTTCTTTCCCTTGGATACTTGTAAGTTTCTTTCTTTACATGTGAAAACCAGTAAGACTACTTTGTGCTTCCCTGGTGACTCAGACAGTAAAGAATTTGCCTACAGTGCAGGAGACCTGGGTTCTTCCCTGAGCTGGGAAGACCTCTGGAGGAGGGCATGGCAATCCACTCCAGTATTCTTGCCTGGAGAATCCCCATGAACAGAGGAACCTGGTGGATGAGTGTATTTTATATGGAGTAGTTTGTATCTCTTGATTCCATACTCCAATCTTGCTCCTTCCCATCTCCCCTCAATGTTGGTAACTACTACTTTGTTTTCTATACCTACTAGTCTTTTTGTTTTGTTAATATTCCATTGTATGTATGTTTATACGAGTGTGTGTGTGTACACAACATCTTTTTTATCCATTTATCTGTTAATGGACACTTGAGTTACTGCTTCCATATCTTAGATACTTTCAACAGTGCTGCAAAAATATATTTATTCTACAGCACAGGTAAATACAGCCATTATTTTTTAACAGATAAAAAGTAATAACTTTTAATGGAGTATAATCTATTAAAAATACTGAATCAGTATGCTGTTGTACACCTAAAACTAATATGATATTGCAAATCAAATACATTTCAATTTTAAAAATAAAGTTTTGTAATAAAAAAAGAAAGAAAAGTACTTGACTAGCTGCAAAATATCTGACGAATAATCCTAAAAACTGTCAAGGTCCTTTGATACAAGGAAATACTGAGAAAACATGACAGCCAAGAGGAGCCTCCAAGACTGTGACAACTAAATGGCATGCTGGATGGGATCCTGGAACAGAAAGAGGACAGGAGATAACATCTAAGGAAATAGGAACGAAGTATGCATGCAAGTATTCCCAGTCACTCAGCTGTGTTTGATTCTGCAAGCCCCTGGACTATAGCCTGCTAGGCTCCTCTGTCTATGGCATTTTCCAGGCAAGTATGCTGGAGTGGGTGGCCATTTCTTCCTCCCAGGGATCTTCCTAAGTCAAGGACTGAATCCACCTCTCCTGCATCTCCTGTATTGGCAGGCAAATTGTTTACCACTAAGTCACCTGGGAAGCCCATAAATAAAGCATGGACTTAGGTTAATAATAACATAATGATATCAGTTCATTATTTTTAACAAATATACGATATTACTCTATGAAGTGAGTAAAAAGGGGAAATGGAGGGCATAAGGGAACTCATTTATACTACAATCTCAATTTTTTCTAAACTGAAAACTTCTCTAAAAAATAAAGTCAATTTTAAACAAATGAAAATCAATTGGTTTACCGGAAAATGCCTATCTTTTATCTTTATTAATATTTGTAAGTCACTGAAATACAGTAGGTGTTTTAAATCTGGTATTCAGTTTCTCTTTTATTATGGAAAATATTCTTTTCATTTTTATTGCAATATGAACACCTAACATGAGATCTGCCCTCTTAACAGATGTTTTGGTACACAATGCAGTATTGTGATATATAGGCACAATGTTGTCCATCAGATCTTTAAAAATCACTCCTCTTGCATAACTAAAATTTATACCAGCTGACCAGCAACTTCACATTCCCCTCTCCCTCCAACCCTTAGCAAGCACATTTCACTCTATGAATTTGACTATTTTAGATCTAATATATGTGGAATCATACAGTAACTGTCCTTCTGTGACTAGTTCATTTCACCCAGTATAATGTCCTCAAGATTCATACATAGTATTGCATATGACAGGATTTCCTTCCTTTAAAGAAAAGTACTTGACTAGCTGCAAAATATCTGACGAATAATCCTAAAAACTGTCAAGGTCCTTTGATACAAGGAAATACTGAGAAAACATGACAGCCAAGAGGAGCCTCCAAGACTGTGACAACTAAATGGCATGCTGGATGGGATCCTGGAACAGAAAGAGGACAGGAGATAACATCTAAGGAAATAGGAACGAAGTATGCATGCAAGTATTCCCAGTCACTCAGCTGTGTTTGATTCTGCAAGCCCCTGGACTATAGCCTGCTAGGCTCCTCTGTCTATGGCATTTTCCAGGCAAGTATGCTGGAGTGGGTGGCCATTTCTTCCTCCCAGGGATCTTCCTAAGTCAAGGACTGAATCCACCTCTCCTGCATCTCCTGTATTGGCAGGCAAATTGTTTACCACTAAGTCACCTGGGAAGCCCATAAATAAAGCATGGACTTAGGTTAATAATAACATAATGATATCAGTTCATTATTTTTAACAAATATACGATATTACTCTATGAAGTGAGTAAAAAGGGGAAATGGAGGGCATAAGGGAACTCATTTATACTACAATCTCAATTTTTTCTAAACTGAAAACTTCTCTAAAAAATAAAGTCAATTTTAAACAAATGAAAATCAATTGGTTTACCGGAAAATGCCTATCTTTTTATCTTTATTAATATTTGTAAGTCACTGAAATACAGTAGGTGTTTTAAATCTGGTATTCAGTTTCTCTTTTATTATGGAAAATATTCTTTTCATTTTTATTGCAATATGAACACCTAACATGAGATCTGCCCTCTTAACAGATGTTTTGGTACACAATGCAGTATTGTGATATATAGGCACAATGTTGTCCATCAGATCTTTAAAAATCACTCCTCTTGCATAACTAAAATTTATACCAGCTGACCAGCAACTTCACATTCCCCTCTCCCTCCAACCCTTAGCAAGCACATTTCACTCTATGAATTTGACTATTTTAGATCTAATATATGTGGAATCATACAGTAACTGTCCTTCTGTGACTAGTTCATTTCACCCAGTATAATGTCCTCAAGATTCATACATAGTATTGCATATGACAGGATTTCCTTCCTTTAAAGGTTGAACAATAGTATGTTGTGTGTATATAGTTCATTTTTTTTAATCCATTCATCTGGCAATGAACATTTTAGTTGGTTCCACATCTTGGGTATTATGAACAATGTTGCAATGAACATAGTAGTGCTAGGATCTCTTCAGGATTCTGATTTCAATTCTTTAAGCTAAATACATAGAAGTAGGTTTGCTGGATCAAATGGTAGCTCTATTTTTAATTTTCTGAGGAACCTCCAAATTGATTTCCATAGTGACTGCATCATTTTGCATTCCCATCAACAGTGTACAAAGGTTCTAATTTCTCTACATTCTCCCAAAGCTTCTCTTTTTATAAATAACTGTCCTAACAGATGTGAGGTGACATCTGATTGTAGTCTGATTTGCATTTTCTGATGATTAGTGGCATTAAGCACCTTTTCATACACTTGTTAGCCATTTGTATGTCTTCTTTGAAGAAATGTCTACTCAAACCCCTAGCTCATTTTTTAATAGAGTTATTACATTTTCTTGCTATTAAGACACTGTTGTTGTTTAGTGGTTAAGTCATGTGTGATTCTTTGTGACATCATGGAATGTAGCCTACCAGGTTCCTCCGTCCTTGGGATTTCCTAGGCAAGAACACTGCACTGGGTTGCCACTTCCTTCTCTGGGATCTCCTCCACACAGGGGTCAAACTCATGTTTCCTGCATTGGCAAGTGGATTCTTTACCACTGAGCCACTAGGAAAGTCCACTACTGAGATACAGAAATCCCTTATATATTTTGGAAGTTAACTCTTAAACAGATATCTTCAGTAAAGTTTCAGGATACAAAATCAATGTTTGAAAATCACTTATGCTTATATTCAGTAGTAACAAATTATTGGAAAAGGGAATTAGGAAAACTATCCTATTTATAATAAAAATCAAAAAGAATGAAATACTTAGGAATAAACCCAAGAAAATGAAAAACTTGTACAATGAAAAATATAAAACATTGATGAAATATTAAAGACTATAAAAACAACTGGAAAGATAGCTCATGTTCATGTATTATAAGAATTAATATTGTTAAAATGTCCATACTACCCAAAGATGTAGACAGAGTCAAAGCAATTTCTATCTGAGTCTCAACGGCATTTTTACAGGAATAGAGAAGACAATTAATTCCAAAATTCACATGGAATCACAAAAAACTCTGAACAGTAAAAACAATCTTGAAAAAGAAGAACCAAGTTATAGTCATCACATCTTGGGTATTATGAACAATGTTGCAATGAACATAGTAGTGCTAGGATCTCTTCAGGATTCTGATTTCAATTCTTTAAGCTAAATACATAGAAGTAGGTTTGCTGGATCAAATGGTAGCTCTATTTTTAATTTTCTGAGGAACCTCCAAATTGATTTCCATAGTGACTGCATCATTTTGCATTCCCATCAACAGTGTACAAAGGTTCTAATTTCTCTACATTCTCCCAAAGCTTCTCTTTTTATAAATAACTGTCCTAACAGATGTGAGGTGACATCTGATTGTAGTCTGATTTGCATTTTCTGATGATTAGTGGCATTAAGCACCTTTTCATACACTTGTTAGCCATTTGTATGTCTTCTTTGAAGAAATGTCTACTCAAACCCCTAGCTCATTTTTTAATAGAGTTATTACATTTTCTTGCTATTAAGACACTGTTGTTGTTTAGTGGTTAAGTCATGTGTGATTCTTTGTGACATCATGGAATGTAGCCTACCAGGTTCCTCCGTCCTTGGGATTTCCTAGGCAAGAACACTGCACTGGGTTGCCACTTCCTTCTCTGGGATCTCCTCCACACAGGGGTCAAACTCATGTTTCCTGCATTGGCAAGTGGATTCTTTACCACTGAGCCACTAGGAAAGTCCACTACTGAGATACAGAAATCCCTTATATATTTTGGAAGTTAACTCTTAAACAGATATCTTCAGTAAAGTTTCAGGATACAAAATCAATGTTTGAAAATCACTTATGCTTATATTCAGTAGTAACAAATTATTGGAAAAGGGAATTAGGAAAACTATCCTATTTATAATAAAAATCAAACTCAGAATGAAATACTTAGGAATAAACCCAAGAAAATGAAAAACTTGTACAATGAAAAATATAAAACATTGATGAAATATTAAAGACTATAAAAACAACTGGAAAGATAGCTCATGTTCATGTATTATAAGAATTAATATTGTTAAAATGTCCATACTACCCAAAGATGTAGACAGAGTCAAAGCAATTTCTATCTGAGTCTCAACGGCATTTTTACAGGAATAGAGAAGACAATTAATTCCAAAATTCACATGGAATCACAAAAAACTCTGAACAGTAAAAACAATCTTGAAAAAGAAGAACCAAGTTATAGTCATCAAACTTCCTGATTTCCAAATGTATTACAAAGCTATAGCAACCAAAATACCATGGGCTAGCCTAAAGACAGTCATATAGACCAATGTAACCAAACAGACAGCCCACATTTTAGGCCACATGTGTGTGGTTAACAGATCTTTGACAAGAATGCCAAGACTACACGGTGGGGAAAGGAGAGTGACTTCAACAAAAAGTGCTGGAAAGACAACAACATACAAAAGAATCAACTAGACACCTATCTTACAGTCTACACAAAACTTAACTCAAAATGGATGGATTTTGGTTAGACCTCCAAGAAGAAAATACAGAAGAAAGCTTCACAGCATTGGTTTTGGCAAGTATTTCATGGATATTATATCAAAAATATGACACAAAAACAAAAAAGAAAGAAAAAAAAAAGTGGTCCAAACTAGAAGGTTTCAGCACAGCAAAACACACAATCAATAGTGTGAAAGAAAATCTAAGGAATGGGAGGAAATATTTTCTTTTCTTTTTTTTTTTAGGGAACTGCCATACCACTTTATTTTATGAATTTGAGACTTACAGATATTTCGACACTTTAGCCCTACATATTTCAGCAAGTATCACCTATGAAAAAGGATATTTTTCTTAGTGTAATTCCTTTTTTTTTTTAAACCTTTATTTTGCTTTTAACTTTTACAGAGTTTTGTTGTTTACAGATATGTATGTTCCCAGATTAGTCATATGTATATCTCCCCCTTCCCACCCCTCCCGACCATCACACAGTACCCCTGAAGGAAATATTTTCAAGTTAGCAAAGTGGTTAAAACCATTAATCTATTGAATGTGTTTCATAAAAGATACTAGCCACATGTGACCATTTAATTTTAACTGCATCAAAATGAAGTAAAATTTAGAATGCAATTCCTCAGTCATCCCAGCCACATTTCAAGTGCTCAATAGCCACATATATTTAGTGGCTATCATATTGGAGAGTCACTCCAATATGATATAGAACATTAGTATCATTGCAGAAAGTTCTATTGCACAGTACTGAGTTTAAAGAGTAGACCAAGAGAGTATTAGTCACGTGTTAATCACTTAATATTTGTTGAATTGATTAAGGTAGGTGGTCTTTCCTAGGAAAAAGTGATCATACTTTGCTGAGTTTTGACATATTTTGTGTGTAGAAAGTTTATGTCTACTTATAAAATCTTCCTGGCTACAAAGACATCAATGTGTGACTTTTAGGCCACATGTGTGTGGTTAACAGATCTTTGACAAGAATGCCAAGACTACACGGTGGGGAAAGGAGAGTGACTTCAACAAAAAGTGCTGGAAAGACAACAACATACAAAAGAATCAACTAGACACCTATCTTACAGTCTACACAAAACTTAACTCAAAATGGATGGATTTTGGTTAGACCTCCAAGAAGAAAATACAGAAGAAAGCTTCACAGCATTGGTTTTGGCAAGTATTTCATGGATATTATATCAAAAATATGACACAAAAACAAAAAAGAAAGAAAAAAAAAAGTGGTCCAAACTAGAAGGTTTCAGCACAGCAAAACACACAATCAATAGTGTGAAAGAAAATCTAAGGAATGGGAGGAAATATTTTCTTTTCTTTTTTTTTTTAGGGAACTGCCATACCACTTTATTTTATGAATTTGAGACTTACAGATATTTCGACACTTTAGCCCTACATATTTCAGCAAGTATCACCTATGAAAAAGGATATTTTTCTTAGTGTAATTCCTTTTTTTTTTTAAACCTTTATTTTGCTTTTAACTTTTACAGAGTTTTGTTGTTTACAGATATGTATGTTCCCAGATTAGTCATATGTATATCTCCCCCTTCCCACCCCTCCCGACCATCACACAGTACCCCTGAAGGAAATATTTTCAAGTTAGCAAAGTGGTTAAAACCATTAATCTATTGAATGTGTTTCATAAAAGATACTAGCCACATGTGACCATTTAATTTTAACTGCATCAAAATGAAGTAAAATTTAGAATGCAATTCCTCAGTCATCCCAGCCACATTTCAAGTGCTCAATAGCCACATATATTTAGTGGCTATCATATTGGAGAGTCACTCCAATATGATATAGAACATTAGTATCATTGCAGAAAGTTCTATTGCACAGTACTGAGTTTAAAGAGTAGACCAAGAGAGTATTAGTCACGTGTTAATCACTTAATATTTGTTGAATTGATTAAGGTAGGTGGTCTTTCCTAGGAAAAAGTGATCATACTTTGCTGAGTTTTGACATATTTTGTGTGTAGAAAGTTTATGTCTACTTATAAAATCTTCCCTGCTAAAAGTACGGAAATTTTGAAAATTATCACGATTTTTTGGCTGCTCCTTTTGAAGAATGTACTTTTTTGCCTAAGGTTTCCCTGCCAGGCACTAAGGGAGAGGGCATTTGCGTGCTGCACAAAGGGAAGACTCAGACCTCCATGGTACTTGTCTCTTGCTGAGCTGTTTCTTCTACTCATCCTTTGAGCCACTGTGCTACAGCCACACCCAAATGTAGCCCTGAAAGGCAGTGGAGAAAAACTTCAGCCTACCTGGGCTACCATGAATTTGGAAAAAAACAGCATTGGAAAACTGTCAGAAGGATGTCTGGGGAAAGCTATGTATATGAGCAGAATGGTTTCAAAATGCAAAGATCATGTGACACGCAAAAGTCACTGGAGGGCCCAATCAATGCCAAGTAGGCTATCAGTAACAGGAGCACAGTCTGATCCATCCTAAGGAGGTCAGAGAGTTTTCTCCCCGAGCTACTTCCTGTCCTTATTCAGTGGGCCTTCACATGACTCAATGAAAACACTAGGATGGAGGCCATACGTTGGGTTCAGCCTCATGATCCCATCACAGCTGATGGCCAACCAGACAATGGTAGAGGCCAGGCCAATGCTGAGTTCCTAAAACACCATTATTTCTGGCAGGGCCAGCCAGTGACCTTGTGGCAACCTGACTGATTGTACTGGACCTTCCCATAGGATCCAGTGCTTCATCTTCACAGGATTACATATGTTTTATTGGCAGAGATGGTCTTCTCTGCATGCAGTACTTCTGCCAGCACCACTATTTGTGGACTTTCAGTAGCAAAAAATGTGGGTGTTAAACAGTCCCCACCAGGACAGACTGCAAGCTGCTCCCAGGAGCATACACTGCCTGGCACTTCTGGCATTTCCTGTTCAGAGATTCAAGCTTATCTCTGCAAACAGAGAAAGCCCTCTGGATGAGGGTGCAATGCATAAGAAGAAGACACTAGTCCCAGAAATCAAACTAAGGATACAAAGGCATAACAGTGCATCCAAGATATAAAGGCAATGTCTTTCCTAGGAAAGTGATCATACTTTGCTGAGTTTTGACATATTTTGTGTGTAGAAAGTTTATGTCTACTTATAAAATCTTCCCTGCTAAAAGTACGGAAATTTTGAAAATTATCACGATTTTTTGGCTGCTCCTTTTGAAGAATGTACTTTTTTGCCTAAGGTTTCCCTGCCAGGCACTAAGGGAGAGGGCATTTGCGTGCTGCACAAAGGGAAGACTCAGACCTCCATGGTACTTGTCTCTTGCTGAGCTGTTTCTTCTACTCATCCTTTGAGCCACTGTGCTACAGCCACACCCAAATGTAGCCCTGAAAGGCAGTGGAGAAAAACTTCAGCCTACCTGGGCTACCATGAATTTGGAAAAAAACAGCATTGGAAAACTGTCAGAAGGATGTCTGGGGAAAGCTATGTATATGAGCAGAATGGTTTCAAAATGCAAAGATCATGTGACACGCAAAAGTCACTGGAGGGCCCAATCAATGCCAAGTAGGCTATCAGTAACAGGAGCACAGTCTGATCCATCCTAAGGAGGTCAGAGAGTTTTCTCCCCGAGCTACTTCCTGTCCTTATTCAGTGGGCCTTCACATGACTCAATGAAAACACTAGGATGGAGGCCATACGTTGGGTTCAGCCTCATGATCCCATCACAGCTGATGGCCAACCAGACAATGGTAGAGGCCAGGCCAATGCTGAGTTCCTAAAACACCATTATTTCTGGCAGGGCCAGCCAGTGACCTTGTGGCAACCTGACTGATTGTACTGGACCTTCCCATAGGATCCAGTGCTTCATCTTCACAGGATTACATATGTTTTATTGGCAGAGATGGTCTTCTCTGCATGCAGTACTTCTGCCAGCACCACTATTTGTGGACTTTCAGTAGCAAAAAATGTGGGTGTTAAACAGTCCCCACCAGGACAGACTGCAAGCTGCTCCCAGGAGCATACACTGCCTGGCACTTCTGGCATTTCCTGTTCAGAGATTCAAGCTTATCTCTGCAAACAGAGAAAGCCCTCTGGATGAGGGTGCAAGCTATTTGCAGTAAGAAGACACTAACGTGCCCAGAAATCATAGATCCTAAGAGATACAAATAAGGCACTAACAGTGCATCCAAGATATAAAGGCTGGTTTTCTAACTCATTACATTTGTGGTGATGCAGATTATAAGAATTTGTAAGAATTTCAGAATGTTGAAGACATGAAAAAAATTATAACTACTGATGATGCTGTAAAAGAGATATAATCAAATGATTTAAAATAAAAACTTGTAACCTCTAGAAATTATTCTATGTCTAGGATAGCCCCCCAATATCAGCAAGTAAAAGTGAAATAAAAGAGCTGGATTTCAATTGAATAAACAAAGCATACTAAAGATTTATTATTTTATGATTCCTAAACTTTACTTTTCATTTAATATTAGGTATCTTTGTTCTGTTTGGTTTAGTTGATTTGTTTGTTTTTGTTTCTTTTTCCTGTTTGTAAGGAATTAGATATCTGGATACTTCCCTTACCTATAAATTTGGGATTAGGGAGACAAATTCTTTGATCTCTAAGATTTCTTCCAGATGCTGCATTTTATGACTGTATAAACAAAATGAAATATACACAGCATTAGAAACTATGAATAAATATAAAAACCAAAAACAGCCATGTAATCAGAATATTTGTTTTTGTGACATACTCAAGTTGATTTTAAAGTATTCACAAGATACTAAACAAAATACTTTATTATAACATTACAGCCTCAAGATATTCTCCCAAGAGCTTAAATTTTTTGAAAAAGAATTTCTGAGAAAAAAAGACTAATAAAAAGAATATCTATTTAAGGGACATAATCAATTACTATTAGTGAAGAAGGAATGACAAACTGTAAATGTTTCATCCTAGAAACACATTTCACACATTTATCCATAATGGAAAATGAGACGAAGGAGAATGGCGAGTCCCTGATTAACTCTTTGATTCTTAACTCCAAAGATAATAGTGCCAGCATTCAGCATCTGCTCTTCAGCTAATCCTTCAAGGAGCTGAATAAATATCTTTCTTACTGATAAATCCACTCAAAAGAAAGGCTGATGTCAGAAAGAGGGCAAATTGCCTGCTGCAGCGAAATAGCACATTCCCTGGAAGAAGATATAAAGTCTGGTTCTGGTTCTACCACTTCATCTTAACCCACCAGGGTCTCTTCCTGATTAATGCAACAGAGATAATACTACTACTCATCACACACACTCGGGTGACAGTCAAAGAGACTGTGTATGTGAAACTAGCTTGAAAACCTCAGTATGACTTATTCTTTCAATTGTGCATAAGCCTGTCGTTCAGAACTCTCCCATTTAGTCCTAGAGACCAGGTAGTCAGTCGAAGCAAAGTGGAAATCTGCAGAAATGACCCTTGTTTGGTTGACAGTCATCTCCCCACACCTAACCTCAATTTTACAGCAAAAGAAAAATACCATAAGGAAAATGATCTTTCAGAGTCAAGAACTTGATAGATAGGATGACCCTGCAGTTTTCTCAGTGCTTATTAGTTGTGCCCCTTTCTTTTCAGAGGTGTCCTATTGGTCCTATAAATTACATAATCCCTACAGAGGGCTAGAAGATCCCACTAACAAGGTGCTGTCCCAGCAGCAGATTCATGCAGTCATTAGAGAGAAGCAAGCCAATGCTCTGTGTACATGAAGCACTAGCAGCCCTCTCTCCCTCCAAGTTCCTTGCTGGACTGACTGATGCAACTAATAAAATAACAAGCAAATCACTGGGTTCATTCCTAAAAAAAACTGGAATACTATAATTAAAAGGTCTCACTGGAGTAAAAGTCCAGTTCCTTCCTCTTCTGTAGAAATAGGCATTAGCTAGTTCAGGGACACCAAACAGAGACTATACTTCCTGCCATTCTCTGTGCCACGTGTCACAGTTGGCTGAGTTTGGATGAATGTCATGTTTGAAGGGACAATGGGCAGCACTTCCAGGCCTGGCCTAGAATCATGCATATACTGCCAAGCTCTCTCCGTGTAACTCACAGTAACTCAGCACTGAGTGCCCTGATGACCTTCATCAAGAGAAAGAAGCATCTTGTATCGTGCTGAGCAGAGCTGGCTCTTGCTCTAGGTCACTCGTCTCAGCCACCTGAGAGACATAAACTTGATGATTAGGTCTTTCTGGTTTTTGGTCTTTTTGTTATCACAGTGTCATAGCTAATACAAAGGACTTTGAGACTGGATGTCTTTGGAAATAAAGTGCAGTGTTATAGCAGGAGAAGGAGTAAACCAAGAGGATGGAGAGAGGAAGACACCTGCCTGATGAGCAGAGGTGGGGAAAGACAACCTGAGAAGAAGACAGCCAGCTGGCCTGAATGACTCCTCACTGTCCATACCTGTGTCTGTGTCCTGCTTCTCCCTCGTACTAGTGACATGGAGTCCACATTAGGAGATCCCCACCTCACGTTTACTTGAAAACAGAGTTCTTCCCAAAGTAATTCAAAAGAACTACTTCAGATTGCTACTGCTCATTCACACACCACCACCAATAACAACTCAATTCCATCTTCACTGCCTTTCGTACCCTACTACCAAAGAGACTGAACATGCTGACCTGTATAGTTGTTGAAGGGTCACGTTAAATTCTGGTTGATATAAGCAGGTAAATAAAAACCACAAGCCATGAAAAGAGACATAATAGGTTGAAGAAAATGCAACAAACTGAACAACCAGAGCAGATGGTTCCCACAGATGCAGAAAAGTCAAATACAAAGAGATATATCATAATTCAAAGGGAAAGACAAATGGAAAAAATAACTAATGAAATATCGTGCCTGGAAGATAAAATGGGAGACCAAATGTATCAATAATCAAGTAATAGAAAAGTCAAAACGAAAATGAGAATGAGGATAGAGTTGAAATCAAAATGATAATGGATGAAAACTTCCAACATTTAAAGACCTCACCAATTCTTGAACATAACTAATTTATTAATGCATCCTAAGACATCTCTTGATAAGCATTCTTAAACATGAATTAAAACTCTAAGAACTCTATGGACTCTAATGTGGGATGCTGGGTGTAGGGGAGTTTGAGGGAGGTGACGGGGGTGTATGAGAATCCCCTGTACTTTCTGCTTAGTTGTTCTGAACCTAAAGCTGCTATAAAAAAATTAAGTTTATGAAAAAATGTATATGCAAAAGATCACTCTACAAATACCAGATTTCTTGACGTCTAGGTCCCTTTTTCAGCCACCTGAGAGACATAAACTTGATGATTAGGTCTTTCTGGTTTTTGGTCTTTTTGTTATCACAGTGTCATAGCTAATACAAAGGACTTTGAGACTGGATGTCTTTGGAAATAAAGTGCAGTGTTATAGCAGGAGAAGGAGTAAACCAAGAGGATGGAGAGAGGAAGACACCTGCCTGATGAGCAGAGGTGGGGAAAGACAACCTGAGAAGAAGACAGCCAGCTGGCCTGAATGACTCCTCACTGTCCATACCTGTGTCTGTGTCCTGCTTCTCCCTCGTACTAGTGACATGGAGTCCACATTAGGAGATCCCCACCTCACGTTACTTGAAAACAGAGTTCTTCCCAAAGTAATTCAAAAGAACTACTTCAGATTGCTACTGCTCATTCACACACCACCACCAATAACAACTCAATTCCATCTTCACTGCCTTTTCGTACCCTACTACCAAAGAGACTGAACATGCTGACCTGTATAGTTGTTGAAGGGTCACGTTAAATTCTGGTTGATATAAGCAGGTAAATAAAAACCACAAGCCATGAAAAGAGACATAATAGGTTGAAGAAAATGCAACAAACTGAACAACCAGAGCAGATGGTTCCCACAGATGCAGAAAAGTCAAATACAAAGAGATATATCATAATTCAAAGGGAAAGACAAATGGAAAAAATAACTAATGAAATATCGTGCCTGGAAGATAAAATGGGAGACCAAATGTATCAATAATCAAGTAATAGAAAAGTCAAAACGAAAATGAGAATGAGGATAGAGTTGAAATCAAAATGATAATGGATGAAAACTTCCAACATTTAAAGACCTCACCAATTCTTGAACATAACTAATTTATTAATGCATCCTAAGACATCTCTTGATAAGCATTCTTAAACATGAATTAAAACTCTAAGAACTCTATGGACTCTAATGTGGGATGCTGGGTGTAGGGGAGTTTGAGGGAGGTGACGGGGGTGTATGAGAATCCCCTGTACTTTCTGCTTAGTTGTTCTGAACCTAAAGCTGCTATAAAAAAATTAAGTTTATGAAAAAATGTATATGCAAAAGATCACTCTACAAATACCAGATTTCTTATCTATAAGGCTGGAATGCAAAAAAATACTTAAATAACTGTAAGAAAATAAGAAAAAAAATGTGATTTAAGAATACCACACTCACCCATCAAGATATCATTCTTCTAAAGAGAAAAGACTGCATGACATTGAGAGCTTACTGAATATACAACCAAGGACTTCTCTAGGAAGCATACTTGAAGAGGTATTCCAATGAAATAAAAGTGAATTAAAATATAGGATCCCAAGCTGGGGAAATAAGAAATACAGGAGAAAATACTAGTGAGCAATAACTCTTGCATTTTTAAGAAATTTAAATTGATTATACCATGAGTAGAAACTAATGTTTAAGTGACAAGTGAGAATTCAAGGAACCAAAGATATTGTAAGCTAAAATATCATAATAGCTTAGAAATAAAAGTCTTGATTATCTGAGGAAAGCCCAGGACTTTGCAGAAGGAAAGTGTGTAACCTGAGGAAGTAGCAAAGCAAAAACAATTAAAAGTTATACTGGGTAGACAGGAGGAAGTGGTAAGTAGAATGACCTGGAGAATATAGATATGTACTTGAGACTTAAAAACAGGAAGGTTACCAATAAAAAAGGAAAAAAAATAACTTCTTAGTGTAAGGGAGGGTATAAAACAGAACTTTTAAATGGATTATGTAGGGTAAAAGTTATTGAAGATGAAATGTAATCTAGTCAAGCTAAAAAATGTAAATAAAGAAAAAAGTAACAAAGTAAAATTAATAATAAATATAAACTGGTGCACAAATAAGCATGATTAAGGGTACCTTCATACCAGGAACCCTGGACCAAATAACTATGAATAGACTGAACACTGCTATTAAAATATAGGATTTGGAACCAAAGTTCAAATTGGAGTACTGGAAGATAAACAGAGGAAGTATCCCACAACATACAGCACATGTTTAATCAAAATCATGACTGGAATAACATAAAAGAGTTACTTAAAGAAAGGTTGTTTATAGAAAATATCTAAAACAAAGTGATTTTTAACAGTTAAAAATAAAGAGATGAGGGGCTTCCCTGGAGGTTCAATGGGTAGAAAATCTGCCATGCAGTGCAAGAGGCACTGGTTCAATCCCTGGCCCAGGAAGATCCCACGTGCCGCGGAGACGCTGGACTGGTATATCCAATTATAAACCAGCACTCTGGAGCATATGCATCCAGAGCCAGTATTCTGCAATGGGAGAGGCCACTGCGATGGGAGGCCCACACAGGCCAAAGAGTAAAAGAGATGGATGAAAATAAATATAAATAAATGAGGCATGATGGGTAAAAGAGAAAAAGAGATGAATAAACAGAATTCAAGTTCAAAGAACTAATGACATAAAGGATTTTTTAACAAAACATAAATCCCCAACATTGATATGGATACAAAGATTCACATACTAAATAATAAGAATAGCAAAATCCAGAAGCCAAATATTTGTGAAATATTGTTAGAGTAATGATCACAGAGGCAACAATTGCAATTTTCTAACAGCTGAAACTAAGAAACAGAATTTTGTTTTTCTTCGCTTATGGGACCATGTTATTTCACCAATTGAACTGTTAATTAGTACACAGGATATGGGCAAGACATTGGTCTAGAAAGGAATGAAGTTCAGGGAGTAAAATACTAACAGAAGTTTTGAAAACATTTGTTCTGTTTAATTTCTACCTCAAAGAAACCCTGCAAATTGAATTTGATTTGCCATAATTATAATGTCAAGGAATCCAATGAACATATAAAAGTCTTATTAAAGATGGTAAAGTATCTGAAAGCTAAAAGGATATGATTATTGTTCAATATCTTTTATTAGCTACACAAATGATCTCAAACATGTTGTCTCATATTGGAGTTTCTACCACAGGGAATTTCTGCATTTAGTATATTAAGTATCTTTCCCTGAAAAACCAGTGATTAAACCTAGAACACCACACTGACATAAAATACACTGAACTAATACAATAAGAGACAAGGTCGTGATTCAAAGGAATGAGAAATTACTTAAGTGTGGGGTTCACAGCCAGGTAAGAAGGTTTATATGGGTAACTAACTGCTAATGATCTTGTTCAGTATAGTACAATCAAACAGTTTTGTTTCCCTTATACTTTGGTTTTGCTAAAAATAAAGAGATGAGGGGCTTCCTGGAGGTTCAATGGGTAGAAAATCTGCCATGCAGTGCAAGAGGCACTGGTTCAATCCCTGGCCCAGGAAGATCCCACGTGCGGAGACGCTGGACTGGTATATCCAATTATAAACCAGCACTCTGGAGCATATGCATCCAGAGCCAGTATTCTGCAATGGGAGAGGCCACTGCGATGGGAGGCCCACACAGGCCAAAGAGTAAAAGAGATGGATGAAAATAAATATAAATAAATGAGGCATGATGGGTAAAAGAGAAAAAGAGATGAATAAACAGAATTCAAGTTCAAAGAACTAATGACATAAAGGATTTTTTAACAAAACATAAATCCCCAACATTGATATGGATACAAAGATTCACATACTAAATAATAAGAATAGCAAAATCCAGAAGCCAAATATTTGTGAAATATTGTTAGAGTAATGATCACAGAGGCAACAATTGCAATTTTCTAACAGCTGAAACTAAGAAACAGAATTTTGTTTTTCTTCGCTTATGGGACCATGTTATTTCACCAATTGAACTGTTAATTAGTACACAGGATATGGGCAAGACATTGGTCTAGAAAGGAATGAAGTTCAGGGAGTAAAATACTAACAGAAGTTTTGAAAACATTTGTTCTGTTTAATTTCTACCTCAAAGAAACCCTGCAAATTGAATTTGATTTGCCATAATTATAATGTCAAGGAATCCAATGAACATATAAAAGTCTTATTAAAGATGGTAAAGTATCTGAAAGCTAAAAGGATATGATTATTGTTCAATATCTTTTATTAGCTACACAAATGATCTCAAACATGTTGTCTCATATTGGAGTTTCTACCACAGGGAATTTCTGCATTTAGTATATTAAGTATCTTTCCCTGAAAAACCAGTGATTAAACCTAGAACACCACACTGACATAAAATACACTGAACTAATACAATAAGAGACAAGGTCGTGATTCAAAGGAATGAGAAATTACTTAAGTGTGGGGTTCACAGCCAGGTAAGAAGGTTTATATGGGTAACTAACTGCTAATGATCTTGTTCAGTATAGTACAATCAAACAGCTACTTTATTCCTTGTCCCTTTGCCCCTTCAATAACTCTCTGGAATCTAGTTCTTTCTAGTCTTTATAGCTCATCTTAGTCACAGAATAGTCTCCTCTTACTTCAGTAATTAAAATTCCCAGTCCTATTTTATATAATATTATGTCTCTACATTTAATTCAATATAAATACATCACTTCACTCAGCTCAGGTCTGACTAAAGAATGGGAAAGAAGTGCAGCGAAAAACATAATAGTAATAGTAAAAAAAAAAAATATCCCTGACAGTATGGTTGTGAAGCTAAAGAACCCCATAGATACACTCCCCAGCTAGTTAGCAGTGGGAGGTCAGTGCAGCATGCATCATTCACATCAAAAATTCTCCCCAATGGCATCCTCTCCAGATATTCCCCAATGTTTGTTCTTTCATAGGACCAAGATAGAGTACTTGTAATATTGGCAGAATCTGATTTATACATTGCTAACTCACTTTAGATTATGTGAGTATTTACATGACAACTTTATATCAACATACATGGAAAATATACTAACAGTTTCCTTTCAGGAAGCAAAGTGCTCCATTTACAACACTAAAGACACACATGAGACTAACAAAGACTGTCTGAAGCAGGAAGGATTATATGTATTAATTCAATTCAATGGATTCTAAAGGTCAATAGAGGTCATAGCTTTTCAACAGCAGAAGCCATTTGGTGACATGTAACTAGAGGGGAAGTTGACCACAACAAGTACCAGAGACAGAAGGGCATCAGTGAGCCCCCAACCCTCCAGGATCCATAGATGAGTTCCTACAGTTCAGAATGTTCCTATGGGTAAACTGTATGGGCTCATGCTAGGTAGCCAAAACAGATGAAGAATGGGTTGAGAAGTCCATAAGCAGACACAGTGGCAGATACGGAGGTTATGGATGGGCTCAACAGTAAGGATGGCATAGTTACTATAAGCACTTAATAATCAAAAACAGAGATCAGAGGCTTCCCTGGTGGTCCAGAGGGTAAAGAGTCTGCCTTGCAGTGCAAGGGGCACTTGTTCGATCCCTGACCTGGGAAGATTCCACATGCCGCGGAGCAGCTGAACCGATGTGTCCAACTACTGAGCAGGAGCTCTGGAGCCCGTGTGCCCAGAGCCGATGCTCTGCAACAACAGAGGCCACTGCAATGGAAGGCCCACACAGGCCAAAGAATAAAGATGGATGAAAATAAGTGGATAAAAAAAATCAATAAAAAGAGGCAAAAAAAAAAAAAAAGATCAAGCCTCAACCACCTCTATGAAACTATGCCTCAAAGAGACCAACCAATCATTCTGGTAATAAACAGTAGCAATTCATTTTAACAAGAATGAACATTTACACTAGACTTGGATTTAGCTTTCCTGCCAGCAATAATTTGATTTAGTTCAAGAATTTTAAGTTGACTAGTGTCTGATTTGTCACCCTGGGATCCTGTATATATCACCCTGATTGAGAGGTCATTCTTTTTTTCAGTTAAAGAGATACCACTGTGAGTCTATAATCACAAATTTACTAGCCCTATTGTTTACTGCATGACCCAGAAACAGCTGCCCCCAAAACTTGAGAATGGCCTCTGAAAGGCTCAAGTAAGGCATTAGGTTAGAGATGACATCATGCAATGTTGGGATGTTGTCAATCAATATGCTACACAGCCTTTAAACCAACAGTCCTTATATGATATGAGTATTCTAAATCACAGTATTAGAAGTAATACTTTTCACTATTACTCACAGTAACCCTTGAAAAGTCGTACCAACAGAGGGAACTAAAACTAAACTTGGGTCTAGGCTGCTGTCTGGTCATTTGAGGCTTTGTATGCCAACAGAACAGCAGGGAAAAATCAACAAATAACAAATTTACTATGAAAGGGATGAATATTTCTGCAATTTGGGCATTTGACTAGTTTTATTAGTGCTTCTAAACTCTCAGTGACAAAGGCGTAGTAACCAGGGCTTCCAAACACTCATGTCAAGGTCTGTGTCTAAGGCTGGATTTCTCCAGAAGCAGACCCTAAAAGAGGAAACTGAACTCTTCAGAACAGAAGTGTTTTGGTAATCCCCAAGAACTAGATGTGAACCACAAAGTAGGTGACATAAGGCAAGCTTTTCCCAACAAAACTGCCAGCGTGGAAGAGTAATGGTCTCCAAGAGTGAGCATCTGCTCAGAGTCACCACTGGGAAACCAGAAGATGAGAAGGACACAGACAGACAAGTAGTAAGCACAGAAGAAACTCCACAGGATTTACAGTCAAGAGGCTCCCAGAGGAGTCTCTGAAGAATCTGTGAAAGGTCAATTTGAAGTATTGTCTAGGCTTAGAGAGAACAATGGCAGCCTACTACCTAGGCCAACAAATTATAAAGTCTCTGCTCTCCTTTCCCATTTCTCTCTCCATTCCAAACCCAGAAGTTCAGAAACAGCTTGTGGGAAAACAGCTCAGTAAGAAAGAGTACAGTAATGCCCCTTATACTTGTCTCTAAAGGGCAGGATCCCATGCTATGCATGTCTTCTACACACCATACGTATGGCATAGGCTAGGTATTCTATTTTTAAATCAAAACTGACTTGTGCAATTTAAAGAAATCAGCTGACTTTCTGTTGCCTAAGAGAACCTAGGGAGCATGGACATCACCAAATGGTCAATGCCAAAATCAGATTGATTATATCATTTGCAACCAAAGAGGAAAAGCTCTAAACAGCCAGCAAAACAAGACCAGGAACTGACTGTGGCTCAAATAACAAACTCCCTATTGTAAAATCCAGCCTTAAATTGAAGAAAGTAGGGAAAGCCACTAGGCCATTCGAAGAAAAAAAACAAAAGGAGACTGACTGGGGTTGAAGAACTATGGGTGGAAGTTTGTAAAATTGTACAGGAGGTGGTGAAAACCCCTCAATTACCACAGAGGGAACTAAAACTAAACTTGGGTCTAGGCTGCTGTCTGGTCATTTGAGGCTTTGTATGCCAACAGAACAGCAGGGAAAAATCAACAAATAACAAATTTACTATGAAAGGGATGAATATTTCTGCAATTTGGGCATTTGACTAGTTTTATTAGTGCTTCTAAACTCTCAGTGACAAAGGCGTAGTAACCAGGGCTTCCAAACACTCATGTCAAGGTCTGTGTCTAAGGCTGGATTTCTCCAGAAGCAGACCCTAAAAGAGGAAACTGAACTCTTCAGAACAGAAGTGTTTTGGTAATCCCCAAGAACTAGATGTGAACCACAAAGTAGGTGACATAAGGCAAGCTTTTCCCAACAAAACTGCCAGCGTGGAAGAGTAATGGTCTCCAAGAGTGAGCATCTGCTCAGAGTCACCACTGGGAAACCAGAAGATGAGAAGGACACAGACAGACAAGTAGTAAGCACAGAAGAAACTCCACAGGATTTACAGTCAAGAGGCTCCCAGAGGAGTCTCTGAAGAATCTGTGAAAGGTCAATTTGAAGTATTGTCTAGGCTTAGAGAGACAATGGCAGCCTACTACCTAGGCCAACAAATTATAAAGTCTCTGCTCTCCTTTCCCATTTCTCTCTCCATTCCAAACCCAGAAGTTCAGAAACAGCTTGTGGGAAAACAGCTCAGTAAGAAAGAGTACAGTAATGCCCCTTATACTTGTCTCTAAAGGGCAGGATCCCATGCTATGCATGTCTTCTACACACCATACGTATGGCATAGGCTAGGTATTCTATTTTTAAATCAAAACTGACTTGTGCAATTTAAAGAAATCAGCTGACTTTCTGTTGCCTAAGAGAACCTAGGGAGCATGGACATCACCAAATGGTCAATGCCAAAATCAGATTGATTATATCATTTGCAACCAAAGAGGAAAAGCTCTAAACAGCCAGCAAAAACAAGACCAGGAACTGACTGTGGCTCAAATAACAAACTCCCTATTGTAAAATCCAGCCTTAAATTGAAGAAAGTAGGGAAAGCCACTAGGCCATTCAAGTAAGACTTAAATCAAATCCTTATGATTAAACAGTGGAAGTGACAAAAAGATTCAAAGGATTAGATCTGATAGACAGAGCGCTTGAAGAACTATGGGTGGAAGTTTGTAAAATTGTACAGGAGGTGGTGATCAAAATCATCCCCAAGGGAAAGAAATCAACAAGGCAAAATGGTTCTCTGAGGAGGCCTTACAAATAGCTGAGAAAAGAAAAGAAGAGAAGAGAAAGACAAAGGAGAAAAGGAAAGATAAGCTCCTCTTAATGCAGAGTTCCAAAGAATAGCCAGGAGAGATAAGAAAGCCTTCCTAAGTGAAAAATGCAAAGAAATACAGGAAAATAATAAAATGGGAAAGGCTAGAGATCTCATCAAGAAAATTAGTGATATCAAAGGAACAATACATGCCAAAATGGGCACAATAAAGGGCAGAAATAATATGGACCTAACAGAAGCAGAAGAGATTAAGAAGAGATGGCAAGAATATACAGAAGAACTGTACAAAAAAAATGTCTTAATGACCCAGATAACCATGATCGTGTGATCAGTTACCTAGAGTCAGGCATCCTGGAGTGTGAACTCCAGTAATTTTTTATTTAAACATTAATTTTATTTTAATCTTGAAATTATTTAGGCAGAAGGAAGTAAATAAAAAATCATGAGAGAAAAGAGAAAGAATAAACAAAATTTAGAACAAGAAAGGGAAAAGATGACACAAATGAGAGTTTGGGTTTAGTTAAAGATTGTTGTCCTTTTGTCTGTTTTTAATTACAAGAAAACAATGCACATTGGCATAATAACAAACTCAAAAATTCTAATATAATGGACATTTTGATAGGAAAGAATCAAATAACCTAAGGTCATTAGGTTTTAATCTTAGGTTATAAATGTCCTAAGCAGGAATGTAAGTAGATGAAAAATAAATTATGGAAAAAACTGAAATTTTGTAACTTTCTTTGAAAGTTCCAAACAAAGCTTTCCATATAGATAGTAATTTAAACAAGTTTTTTGAAATTTGTAATTACAAAAATTCTGGAAAATGTCATCATTCTGGAGCCTAGAAAATTATAGGAAAATGCTCAATTCATTTTAGCCCTGAACCTAATAATCATGCAAATACTCACACATAGCAACAATAGATGAATTTCACTATAAATACAGTTAATACTTAGATATGTTTTCTTCATTGCAATTTTTCCTTGAAACTCTGAAACAATAAGCACAAAACAAAAACAATTGCTATACACTTTGGTAAAGATGGTACAATTATCAGAAAAATAAAGGGAAAAAGTTTGTGCATAAGCACTTTCATTGCATTATTATTAACAGTAAAAATAAACATTGGAACCACCCTAAATTTGTTACTGCTTTTTAAAACTTTTTCTTTTGTATTGCAGTATAGCCAATTAACGACGTTGTGATAGTTCCAGGCAAACACCGAAAGGATTCAGCCATACATATACATGTATCTATTCTCCCCCAAACTCACCGGTCAACCAGCTTGCCACATAGTATTGAGCAGGGTTCCATATGCTATGCAGTAGGTCCTTTAAATATAGCAGTGGGTACATGTCCATCCTAAACCGTCTTAACTATCCCTCCCCCTGACCCTTCCACCCAGCAACCATAAGCTTGTTCTTGAAGTCTGTGAGTCTGTCTCTGTTCTGTAAATTCATTTGTATCATTTCTTTTTTTTTTTAAACATTTATTTATTTATTTATTTATTTTGGTGGGGGTGGGGAGGGGGGTGGGCGGGCCACTTCCACTGATCTTTCATTTGTCTAGTTTCATCCATCTTTGTTCTTTTGGTCCGTGTGGGCCTCCCATCGCGGTGGCGTCTGTCGTTGCAGAGCGCCGGCTCTGCGCGCATGCGCTCCAGAGCTCCGGCTCGGTAATTGGACACATCGGTCCAGCCGCTCCGCGGCACGTGGGATCTTCCCAGGCCAGGGATCGAACCGGCGCCCTTTGCAGTGCAAGGTGGTGTCCTTACCCACTGGACCACCAGGGAAGCCCAGTATCATTTCTTTTGATTCTACATATAAGGGAGGCCAGATAATATTTCTCCTTCTCTGTCTGATTTATTTCACACAGTATGACACTTCTCTAGGTCCATCCATGTTGCTGCAAATGGCATTATTTAATCTTTTTAATGGCTGAGTAATATTGCATTATATAGCTACATCACAACTTCTTTATTGATTCCTCTGTTAATGGACACTTAGGTTACTTCCATGTTTTGGTAATTGTAAACAGTGCTTCAATGAACACTGAGGAGTATATATCCTTTCAGACCATGTTTTTCTCCAGATATATGCCAAGGAGGGGGATTGCAGGGTCATATGGTTGCTCTACTTTTTTTTAAGGAACCTCCATACACTTCTCCATAGTGGCTGTAAATTTACAATTCATCATCAACAATTTACATTCCCATCAACAGTGTAGGAGTGTTCCCTTCTCTCTACACTTTCTCCAGTCTTTGTTGTTTGTGGATTTTTTGATGATAGCCATTCTGGCTGGTATGAGGTGATAGCTCATTGTAGTTTTGATTTGCATTTCTCTAATAATTAGTGATTAGGCAGGTTCAAGAGAGAAGGGATATGTGCATACTTATGGCTGATTCATGGTGTTGTACAGTAGAAACCAACACAACACTATAAAGCAATTATCCTCCAATTAGAAATAAATTTTTAAAAAGTACAGTAATCTAGCCTGAATTAATTGCATGTAATGCCAGCTCTGTGAAATTGAAAAAAAAAAGTAATAATAAGCTACAAGTTGACCTACGACTTTATGATGATGGTGCACAAATTCTCACAAAGTCATACACAGGACCGCCTGACCTGAAGCAACAGGCTGCTATTACTTTGCCAGTTTCCACTCCTCTGACTGCACACAACTCCCATTGGCTTATCTTTTATGCCAACATCTTAAATTCGAATTGAACTTATGTGCTATGTGTTACTCAGATTCTTTTCCTCCAAGTTTATTCTGCTCTTAAAAGAACGGTAATCTAGTAATTAATACAAAAGTGAGATGAAGTGTTTGCATTATTATCTACCCCAAGGAGTCAGCATTTAAACAATGATGAGTTCATTTGCTCATAGAACGAATTCTAAAAGACAAAGTTGTAGTCAGTATATATGAAGATATGGGGTCCTTTCTGGCCAAATTAACATATACACACACAAACACACACATATTATTTTAAAACAATAGACTCTAGGAAGTTACACGTAGATGATGGTCAGGTGCCAATCCTAAGCCCTTACCTGGGCCAGCACCCTCATCTCTAGCCACTTGGTAAGTGCTGACTCTCCAAAAGGCTCGTAGCTGCACCCACCTGCAGTGAACTGCCCTCAGCTAAATAGGAGCTAAGGAAAATTATATCCCCCATTCACCATTCAGCCTCACACACAAACCCACCTCCAGGGCCTCAAGGGACGGGCTGGGGGATGAGGTCAGCTCTTGAACTCGTCCCTGTAGGCCAGGCCCACACTGCGCTTTGCCTCTCCCTCTATCCTGCTTCACTCATTCCCTTCAGTGATTTTTCCTCAGCATGACCACTTCCTCAACAAAACACTTGTACCCGAATCTCAAGCTCTGCTTCTAGGGAACAAAACTTCTGGGGGACAAAACGTAAAGCAGTATACTTGTCTTTTTCTAAGATAACTTGACACTTAGTTCCATTAATCCCTGAACTGGCTCATTTAATAAAAACATCACCTTCATTTGCCAATGAAAGAAAGAAAGAAATGAAGGTAGGAATAGAAGAAAGAATGGGAGTTGCATGCTTCGATTTATGTGACTGTTTTGATCTTTTTTCTTTCCTTTTTTTTTAAGAGTCTTGTTGTTTACTGCCACACATCGACCTGAATCTGCCATAGGTATATACATGCCCCCTCCCATGTTTTTTCTTTAAATAAATAAACCCCTTCCTAGGTCATATTGATGATGCTTCAGGCCAATGTAATTCATAACCTTCATGGTTATTTACCTCTTTGTGTTTTTCACAAGTCACCTCCATCCAAAAGCCTGCTCTTATTATTAAATGGACTGTACATGTATTTTTTACAATAAATTTGTCTGTGAATATAAAGCTAACTTTTGATGGACCACATCTAAATTTGTTGGTAAGATTCATCTGTGTTTTATTTATTTATCTAGATGGCACAAACCCAATTCATAACAGGCACTAAGATACCTACTGAAATACTATAATATTTGCTTAGAAAATATAGGTGAAAACAGAGCAAGGATGTGTAGTTATGATCTACTGAGGAGAAAAAAGGCCTTGAGCATTTAGATTAGAAATGCACGTGCAAGCTTCAATATTTTCAGAAATACTTTCCTCGGTTTTCAGCTTCTTTGTTAATGAGCAAATAAAGCATCCTGTCACCTAAAATACAAAGGAAAGGGATCTGAAAGCAAGACGTGCCACGTGAGCACTTTTTCTTCGCAATGCCAGAGCCGAATCGGCAAAGAAAGGAGGCTTGTAATGAGACCTAAGTAGTTGCGAGAGAAGACATCACAGGCAGTTTCCTGACAGAAGCCTGAGATTTAATCACCCGAAGCTGCCTCCGCAGCCGCTGCCGAAGCGCGCTGGCTGCGCCCTCAGGAGCGGGGTGCCTGTCCAGCCGGCGGTGAAGCAGACGAGTCGCTGCCAAGGCGCTGCCTGCGGACGACGGATGATGCTCACACGCCGTTTATTTCCCTTTCTCACATTTTGATCCTGTGTTGTGTTATCTGCAGAAAATACCCAACCTGTATATCACCACAAAGGGACGGTGAGGGAGAAAAGATGGTTATTAAACCTATGAAAAGGGAGAGAAGGGAAAAGCTTCTTTGGAATTTATTTAAGCTACTGGGCAAAATCCTATTGCTGAGCAAAGCAGAGATTCATTGCAGTCGTAACTTCAAAAGCTATTATGTCTTATAGGCACGCAATTAAATTTTTTGATTTGGAAAGAGGGGGTGGAAAAATGGGCTTATATATTCTGTGTATTATAGCAACAGCTCCATATGCAGGAATGCCCCTTAAACCTGTCATGCCATAACTTATATGACCTTGAGAAAGTCTGTGTATAAAGTGGTATAACAACAGTACCTCATAGTTCCATAGGAGAGCAAATAAAATAATGTATACAGAATAGAAAAGGAAAAAACAGTGATGTATAGAGAGACCCTAAACAGATTAGGTCTTTTCCATTCCATAGAGCTAGAGTAAACACCCAGATTATCCAGTCTGACACTGTGTATTGTCTTCCGATTCACTATTCATCAAAACTGTTCTATAAATATTTATTATTAAAATAATATATAAAATAAAAATAGTGACTGTATATCCTAATGCTCACCCCTGCTGGGAGAATGTGAAGCTACACAGAAGACTGAAAGAAGACAAAAACATTGTCACAGTGATGAAAGAAAAGCTGATTAATAATAGAACACTCATTAATTTCAGAAATGATTCATCTTGAAACACTATTGTGCCTGCAGGAGCAGTATTACATGAAATTTGAGGCATTCACACAATTATTACAGGAGTTATTATTTTAGCCCTGGTGAAATTACAAAAGTAAAATCATGAGCATAATAATAGACACCAAATACTGAGCTGACACTGTGTGCTCTCCAGGAGGACTCACAGCGGGGTGAATGGTGCCCCACCCACCCCACCCAAGAGATGGGTCTACTCAGGACCTGTGAATCTGTCTTCATTGGAAAAGCGGTCTTGGTCGATGTAATTACGGACTTTGAGATGAGATCACCTTGGATGAAGAAAGGCCCTAGGTATAATGGTAGGTGTCCTTATTTTTTAAAAGGCAGAGGGAGAAAAGAGACACACAGGAGAAGGCCATGTGAAGACAGAGGCAGAAATTGGAATCCACAGGAATCCTGACAGTCACCAAAACCTGGAAGAAGCAAGGAAGGGTTCTCCTCTAGAGTCATTAGAGGGAGTGTGGCCCTGCCAACACCCTGATTTTGGAATTCTCTTCTCCAGAACTGTGAGAGAAGAATAAATTGTTTTCTTAAGCCACAAAGTTTATGGTAATTTGTTACAACTATAGGAACAAATATACTATTTTTAGTGTTCTCAATAATAACTGTAAATAAATACACTGTCTCATTTTCTATACAAAGAAATCTGACTCAGAAAGGAAAAGAAATTGAGCTAGAAATTGGTGAGCCAGGATTTATACACAGATCTGCCCATTACAAGGCCTTCTTTTTAAGATGTCAATTTTAAGTCAACCTTTTCGTGAAATAACCTTTCCTTCTTCTGACCTCATAGCAGAACTGTGGCTTTTTGGCTTTTTTCTTACAATCTGCTAACCACTTCCTAGAAAGAAGTGAGTTTATGCTAATCATGCATTAAGTTCTTACATTGTTAGTTCACATTGCTTTACGTGGAAAGGTTGAGCACAAAAGAGGTATTGAAGATCTGCTCAGTTAATGAATGACTACCCAAAGGTCATTCCTAAAGTTGGCTTTTGGTGTCTCAGTCTAAGGAGACAGTGCTAGCTGACTCTGTGTTGTGTATCTGAATCTTAGTAGCAGTAATAAACCTCCTACCTCATTTGTTCCTCATTTCTGAAAGGAGCCCCTGGGTTCCTAGATGATAGGCCCCAAGGATCTAGGGGCGGCCAGATTATCTTTGAGAGGACTCTGACTGGACCCGCTAGGAACAAGCTGCTGTGTAAAAATAGCGACTGCCACAGGATTTTCCCTAAGCAAAGTCAGACCTGCCAATCAGCTCCAGCCCTGGGCATTCACATCCACTTCCATGAGGTCAGTTGTCACAGATTATATACAAAGATGACTCTGAAAATGGCTTCTCCATCCTGTCTTGTGAATGAATTACGGACTTTGAGATGAGATCACCTTGGATGAAGAAAGGCCCTAGGTATAATGGTAGGTGTCCTTATTTTTTAAAAGGCAGAGGGAGAAAAGAGACACACAGGAGAAGGCCATGTGAAGACAGAGGCAGAAATTGGAATCCACAGGAATCCTGACAGTCACCAAAACCTGGAAGAAGCAAGGAAGGGTTCTCCTCTAGAGTCATTAGAGGGAGTGTGGCCCTGCCAACACCCTGATTTTGGAATTCTCTTCTCCAGAACTGTGAGAGAAGAATAAATTGTTTTCTTAAGCCACAAAGTTTATGGTAATTTGTTACAACTATAGGAACAAATATACTATTTTTAGTGTTCTCAATAATAACTGTAAATAAATACACTGTCTCATTTTCTATACAAAGAAATCTGACTCAGAAAGGAAAAGAAATTGAGCTAGAAATTGGTGAGCCAGGATTTATACACAGATCTGCCCATTACAAGGCCTTCTTTTTAAGATGTCAATTTTAAGTCAACCTTTCGTGAAATAACCTTTCCTTCTTCTGACCTCATAGCAGAACTGTGGCTTTTTGGCTTTTTTCTTACAATCTGCTAACCACTTCCTAGAAAGAAGTGAGTTTATGCTAATCATGCATTAAGTTCTTACATTGTTAGTTCACATTGCTTTACGTGGAAAGGTTGAGCACAAAAGAGGTATTGAAGATCTGCTCAGTTAATGAATGACTACCCAAAGGTCATTCCTAAAGTTGGCTTTTGGTGTCTCAGTCTAAGGAGACAGTGCTAGCTGACTCTGTGTTGTGTATCTGAATCTTAGTAGCAGTAATAAACCTCCTACCTCATTTGTTCCTCATTTCTGAAAGGAGCCCCTGGGTTCCTAGATGATAGGCCCCAAGGATCTAGGGGCGGCCAGATTATCTTTGAGAGGACTCTGACTGGACCCGCTAGGAACAAGCTGCTGTGTAAAAATAGCGACTGCCACAGGATTTTCCCTAAGCAAAGTCAGACCTGCCAATCAGCTCCAGCCCTGGGCATTCACATCCACTTCCATGAGGTCAGTTGTCACAGATTATATACAAAGATGACTCTGAAAATGGCTTCTCCATCCTGTCTTCTTTAGTATATTCTCTTCATCTGTCTTCACATTTTTGAAACAAGCTTCTCGAGGTATTATTTACATACAATAAAGCTAGCCCATTTTAATCATACATTTCATGAATATCGGCAATGAACAGTCATGTGACCACCACTTTGGTCAAAGCGCAGATCATTTTCACCAGCACAAATGTTCTCATACCCTTCCGAGGTCAACTGCTCTCACCAGACCAAGCTTCAGGCCTTCATGATCTGATTGCTGATCCCATAGTCTCATCTTTCCTAGAACTTCATATAAATGGAATCAGAGCATATAGTCTTTTGTATCTGATTTCTTTCATGGAGCATGGTGTTTCTGAAATTCATTCAAAATGCAAAATCATTTTATATGGCTCAGTAGTTCATTCCTGTTTATTGCTAAATTCCCACTGTATGGATGTAACACAATTTGTTTAACCATTAACCAGCTGACGAACATTTGGACTTTTTCAGTTTGAGTATTTTAGGAATAATCCTACTGTCTCACATCTAATTTTATTTCTTTATCTCACTTTTCTTTTCTAGTTCCCTTCTATATCTTCAGGACTGTTTTTCTCTTTCCTATTCCAAATTGATCAAAAATAAAGTTTAAGGGGCCTATGGAAGTGGTTCTTAATGTAGCTGCTCCTTAGGGCATTTGTACCAATACCTAGAAACATTTTTGACTGGCACACTTAACGATGCTACTGGCATCTGGTTAATGAATGACTACCCAAAGGTCATTCCTAAAGTTGGCTTTTGGTGTCTCAGTCTAAGGAGACAGTGCTAGCTGACTCTGTGTTGTGTATCTGAATCTTAGTAGCAGTAATAAACCTCCTACCTCATTTGTTCCTCATTTCTGAAAGGAGCCCCTGGGTTCCTAGATGATAGGCCCCAAGGATCTAGGGGCGGCCAGATTATCTTTGAGAGGACTCTGACTGGACCCGCTAGGAACAAGCTGCTGTGTAAAAATAGCGACTGCCACAGGATTTTCCCTAAGCAAAGTCAGACCTGCCAATCAGCTCCAGCCCTGGGCATTCACATCCACTTCCATGAGGTCAGTTGTCACAGATTATATACAAAGATGACTCTGAAAATGGCTTCTCCATCCTGTCTTCTTTAGTATATTCTCTTCATCTGTCTTCACATTTTGAAACAAGCTTCTCGAGGTATTATTTACATACAATAAAGCTAGCCCATTTTAATCATACATTTCATGAATATCGGCAATGAACAGTCATGTGACCACCACTTTGGTCAAAGCGCAGATCATTTTCACCAGCACAAATGTTCTCATACCCTTCCGAGGTCAACTGCTCTCACCAGACCAAGCTTCAGGCCTTCATGATCTGATTGCTGATCCCATAGTCTCATCTTTCCTAGAACTTCATATAAATGGAATCAGAGCATATAGTCTTTTGTATCTGATTTCTTTCATGGAGCATGGTGTTTCTGAAATTCATTCAAAATGCAAAATCATTTTATATGGCTCAGTAGTTCATTCCTGTTTATTGCTAAATTCCCACTGTATGGATGTAACACAATTTGTTTAACCATTAACCAGCTGACGAACATTTGGACTTTTTCAGTTTGAGTATTTTAGGAATAATCCTACTGTCTCACATCTAATTTTATTTCTTTATCTCACTTTTCTTTTCTAGTTCCCTTCTATATCTTCAGGACTGTTTTTCTCTTTCCTATTCCAAATTGATCAAAAATAAAGTTTAAGGGGCCTATGGAAGTGGTTCTTAATGTAGCTGCTCCTTAGGGCATTTGTACCAATACCTAGAAACATTTTTGACTGGCACACTTAACGATGCTACTGGCATCTGGTTATGAACCAAAGGATGCTGCTTCACAGCCTGCCATATGTAGGACATCCGCAACAACAAAGAAGTATTCAGGGCTTTCTTGGGGTTTGATGGTTAAGAATCCACCTTGCAATGCAAGGGACACTGGTTAGGTCCCTGGTCCCGGAAGATTCCACATGCCCCGGAGAAACTAAATCCATAAGCCACAGCTACTGAGCCAGCGCTCTAGAGGCCCCCTAGCCACAACTACTGAAGCAGGAACACCCTCGAGCCTGTGCTCTGCGACAAGGCAAACCACACAAGGAGAGGCCCACACAGTGCAACTAGAGAAAGCCCGTGGACAGAAACAAAAATCCAGCACAACTAATAAATAAATTAATTTTTTAAAAATATTCAACCCAAAATGTCAACAGTGCCAAGACTGAGAAACAAGGCCTGGGGAGAATCTTATATAGGACTTTCCATGAAACTTACTATTAGGCAGGAATTTTTAATTAAAATACCTTCATTTGAGAAAAAAAGACTAGAATTCAAAGGGTAATTTTTCATTTTTATAGATCTACTTCTAGTAAAAGATACATAGGTAACAGTACTTGAATCACTGAATTTATTAATAGGTTTTCCTAGAAGCTATGTACAAAATCATTTAGCTCACAGCTGAAAACCTTAGCTAAAATGTAAAAGTGTGTCTGATCAGATAGCAGTTGATAAGTCAAGGCAAGTTTGTCAGGACTTGGGAGCGGGAGAAATAGCTATTTTGTCACCGGCCCCACTGGTCATAAAGGTTAACAGTGTTGCACTGTTATCTTTCCTTTTCCAGGGCCTGTTCAGATATCCTAGAATCCTTCTGCTTCAGGAGCTTCTAGGCTTCTCACCAGTTTTCACCTGGGCAAATGAAATAGTCCCCAGCTTGAAGAAATGACAGCTAATGACAGTGACTGAATCATCCTTTAGGATAAGACTGCTTTGGAAAGGAGTTCTGGGTATATAAAAGTAATCTGAGAAAATTTTGACTCCTTAGGGCATTTGTACCAATACCTAGAAACATTTTTGACTGGCACATAACGATGCTACTGGCATCTGGTTATGAACCAAAGGATGCTGCTTCACAGCCTGCCATATGTAGGACATCCGCAACAACAAAGAAGTATTCAGGGCTTTCTTGGGGTTTGATGGTTAAGAATCCACCTTGCAATGCAAGGGACACTGGTTAGGTCCCTGGTCCCGGAAGATTCCACATGCCCCGGAGAAACTAAATCCATAAGCCACAGCTACTGAGCCAGCGCTCTAGAGGCCCCCTAGCCACAACTACTGAAGCAGGAACACCCTCGAGCCTGTGCTCTGCGACAAGGCAAACCACACAAGGAGAGGCCCACACAGTGCAACTAGAGAAAGCCCGTGGACAGAAACAAAAATCCAGCACAACTAATAAATAAATTAATTTTTTAAAAATATTCAACCCAAAATGTCAACAGTGCCAAGACTGAGAAACAAGGCCTGGGGAGAATCTTATATAGGACTTTCCATGAAACTTACTATTAGGCAGGAATTTTTAATTAAAATACCTTCATTTGAGAAAAAAAGACTAGAATTCAAAGGGTAATTTTTCATTTTTATAGATCTACTTCTAGTAAAAGATACATAGGTAACAGTACTTGAATCACTGAATTTATTAATAGGTTTTTTCCTAGAAGCTATGTACAAAATCATTTAGCTCACAGCTGAAAACCTTAGCTAAAATGTAAAAGTGTGTCTGATCAGATAGCAGTTGATAAGTCAAGGCAAGTTTGTCAGGACTTGGGAGCGGGAGAAATAGCTATTTTGTCACCGGCCCCACTGGTCATAAAGGTTAACAGTGTTGCACTGTTATCTTTCCTTTTCCAGGGTCTGTTCAGATATCCTAGAATCCTTCTGCTTCAGGAGCTTCTAGGCTTCTCACCAGTTTTCACCTGGGCAAATGAAATAGTCCCCAGCTTGAAGAAATGACAGCTAATGACAGTGACTGAATCATCCTTTAGGATAAGACTGCTTTGGAAAGGAGTTCTGGGTATATAAAAAGTAATCTGAATTTGGTACAAAACATTTAATATATTCAACAGACTCATTAGTTTTCAACCCTTTTTCTACAAAATGCATGGAGGTGAAGCCAGGAAGGTTTGAATCTTTACTTAAAGTGCCAGTATTTGAATTTCATGCAAACAGTGCCAAATCCTTGAACTTCCCTCAGCCTGGGCATCCTGTACTGTGAAAATGGAGGAAACAACAGCTCTTTTAGAATTTGTGAAAGGATTAGGTGGCGTGTTGGATATATAGGCCCTAGTACATTGTGTGCCTTTGACAAATACTGATTTCCTTGTTGCTTTTAACTGTCATTTTCAAACTAAATATGCTTTTTAGAAAAAAAAAAAAACAACATTCTATTCAAAACACAACAAATATTAACATTTATATAAACTATAAAAATTATGTTTTATATACATTATATAGATATTTTAAAATTATATATGTAACACACAACAGCATATTTCTTACCTGAAATTTAAGAGTTCTCTAAATTGATGACATTTAAGAATTCAATTGATGTATAGAAGAAAGGAAACTTTCACAAGGCCTACTGATTGAACTAAATAATTTGCAGAAGAAAAGTATGTCATAAGATCAAATCACTTCTACCTAGCTGAAGCTATGCATATTTTTGAAAATAACTCATTTGTGATAATAAACTAATTTATCAGCCCTTATTACTGAACAACATAAGTTCATTAAGTAACTGCACCCAAAGTGAATCACAATAAAAAAAAAACTGACTTAACCTTGTTGCTTAAGACACAAATATACTACCTCTTTTTTTCTCATTCATTGTTCTGTTTCTCCCTATATAATTTTTAAATTGTTTAGGTTTATAACTCTCTTCTGAGTTGTAAAACTATTTGAGGCACACTTTACCTGCAAGATATTATGGAAAACAAAGTTACAATTTTCACATTTAGAATGTATTGTGATCCCACAGTATCCATGAGGTACTGGTTCCAGGACCCCTCAGTCACCAAATACCAAGGATGCTCAAGTCCCTTATAGAAAATGGTGCAATATTTGCATATAACCTTCATATATTCTCCCATAAATTTAAAATTACCTCTAGATTACTTTTAATACCTAACATAGCATAAATGCTATGTAGTTTGCTGCAAGTAGCAATTTCAAGTTAAGTTTGAGGGTACTTCCTACAATTTTTAAAAATCTTTTTGACCCCTGATTGTTGAAGGCAGGGATGCAGAACCAGCAGGTGCAGAGAGCCAGCTATAAATGCAAATTTGCACTTTGGGGAAAGTGGAACACTTCTGTCTCTTTATTATCTCTGTGCATTAAAAGAAAAGGGAAGAAAGAAAAGGAGACAGGGAGAGAAAGAAGGAGAGATGAAAAAGAAAAACGTGCTTTCTTTCACATTAAGCAGCAGTAGCAGTAAAACCTCCTATGGTGTGGGGAAAACACATTGCAGCTTGTCTTCCAGGTCCTCACTTCTCCTTGATCTTTGAGTTTATACCACACAGAAAGTAGCTAATACACATGGTACTAACCTATGTAATGACGTAGAGAGATCTTATTTCTCTCTCCATGAAGAAGAAAATGGAAACAGATGGCTTTCTTCATACAGGGATCCCCAAGGGCATTACATCACTAGTGAGGACAAGAGAAGGTAGAAGAAGAAAAAGGCTGTGCCAGAGGCGAAGCAGAGCTGGACTTTTATTTGATGATCTCCAAGAAACTAAATGCTCTGTTGCAACAATAGAGAAGAGCCCTCTTCTGTAGAGAACACCTTTTCCAAATATGTTTCTCAAGCTGCTGATTCCAGATGTATTTCTAGCATGTCTACTTTAAATAGGACTGCTGCTTTTTGATTGGAAAGATGACACTGGCTGTCATATGAGGGCATCTTAACGTGCCCTCCTAGGAATCTGCTTCAAGGATTTTCTTATCTTACCTTTAAAGAGTTATGAGACACTTTCATGTGAAATTGAACTGGATATTGAATTTAAAAAAATAAGATAGGGAGAGTACTTGAATAAAATAGAGAAACAGACAACTAGAATAAGGAATGCAGATGTGAACTCATATGCAATTACTTATATTTATCATATTAAAAATATCAATGGGATTTACATTAATACAAATCTAATCCTGTTCCTTTTTCCATCGCTTCTCATAATAAACTGTGTACCATTATACAAAGGATCAATTTATTACATGTGTCCTTAATATCTATCTGACATCATTTTTTACCACTCCACATCTATCCTAAATACGCAAGTAATTTTAAGCGACTGAATAACAACAAAAACAATGCTGAATAACTCATTGTTCCTGGACAAATCTCACAGGCATTTGAAGGTGCCTCTGTCTAGAATGCACTCCTTTCCCATCACCATTTGAAACTCAATTCAGTTTTCACCTTTTGTTGGAGGCCTTCCAGGACTCTGCCCAGGTGACTGGAGCTCCTGTTTCTCTGCACCACATTTTTGCTCTGCTTATAACTCTATTATACACATCAATATATCATAATTGTCAGTGTGATTGCTGACGCCCAACTGAATCACAAACACCACATTATGAGGGTAGAATCTGTCCTTTCATCCTTGTGAACACCTTTTAAACATTCTGAAACTGAATGAACATGTGACTAGGTAAATGAATGAATGAATTGGCTATGAATAGAAAAAGAGAAAATCATGAACGCTGTTCATTAATCAGAATTAAATAAAATAATTCAGTGTCCCTAGGGTAATTACACAAATGCAACGATACAAGCGACAATCATACCAGTTCTCTGCTCTGTCTGCATTTACCCACAGTCTCCACCCTTCTTAAAATTGTGCTTTTTAGGCCTCCACAAGTAAGAGGCCCTCTGTGCTCTCAAACTCCTTCAGGCTAAAATACCTTGCCACACCTACCCTGCCTCCCTCTCTTGCCCTGGTGCCTCCTTGGCAATAACATTTATTAGTCTCTTCCCTGGTCAAGGGGCATAAGTGCTGCAGTTCATGATGGTGCCTCCTGTGAGAAGTCATCAAGGATGCCATGTCCTGCCTCTCAACACCACCAGTCCACAAGAACAAGAAAAGCACGAGTGAAATCACCCTGCTCCCATATTCATCAGTCCCTGCTGCCTGGAGGATCTAAGTTAATCTAGTGTGCTACTTCCCAGGTGAGCTGGAAGGTTTTCTATGAAAATAGAGCTTCATCCTATGCTTCTTCCCCAGGTGCTCAAGAAAATGGGCAGGAAGCATGAACCTGACTTCACCAACTCCTTCATGGTTTTCTGTCCTCTCTCAGGGATCTTGCGCACCAACTCTCACAGCCAAAATCATCAGGCTGCCATGTAAATAGACAACTAATTGTCTGTAATCACAAATTCCTCAGATAGAGCCAAGGCAATTTGAATTCCCTCAAGAATCCTAGCTACACAAAGATAATTTTAGAATATTACATCCCAAAAATGTCAACTCATTGTTCCTGGACAAATCTCACAGGCATTTGAAGGTGCCTCTGTCTAGAATGCACTCCTTTCCCATCACCATTTGCTATGGTAGGCCTTCCAGGACTCTGCCCAGGTGACTGGAGCTCCTGTTTCTCTGCACCACATTTTTGCTCTGCTTATAACTCTATTATACACATCAATATATCATAATTGTCAGTGTGATTGCTGACGCCCAACTGAATCACAAACACCACATTATGAGGGTAGAATCTGTCCTTTCATCCTTGTGAACACCTTTTAAACATTCTGAAACTGAATGAACATGTGACTAGGTAAATGAATGAATGAATTGGCTATGAATAGAAAAAGAGAAAATCATGAACGCTGTTCATTAATCAGAATTAAATAAAATAATTCAGTGTCCCTAGGGTAATTACACAAATGCAACGATACAAGCGACAATCATACCAGTTCTCTGCTCTGTCTGCATTTACCCACAGTCTCCACCCTTCTTAAAATTGTGCTTTTTAGGCCTCCACAAGTAAGAGGCCCTCTGTGCTCTCAAACTCCTTCAGGCTAAAATACCTTGCCACACCTACCCTGCCTCCCTCTCTTGCCCTGGTGCCTCCTTGGCAATAACATTTATTAGTCTCTTCCCTGGTCAAAGGGGCATAAGTGCTGCAGTTCATGATGGTGCCTCCTGTGAGAAGTCATCAAGGATGCCATGTCCTGCCTCTCAACACCACCAGTCCACAAGAACAAGAAAAGCACGAGTGAAATCACCCTGCTCCCATATTCATCAGTCCCTGCTGCCTGGAGGATCTAAGTTAATCTAGTGTGCTACTTCCCAGGTGAGCTGGAAGGTTTTCTATGAAAATAGAGCTTCATCCTATGCTTCTTCCCCAGGTGCTCAAGAAAATGGGCAGGAAGCATGAACCTGACTTCACCAACTCCTTCATGGTTTTCTGTCCTCTCTCAGGGATCTTGCGCACCAACTCTCACAGCCAAAATCATCAGGCTGCCATGTAAATAGACAACTAATTGTCTGTAATCACAAATTCCTCAGATAGAGCCAAGGCAATTTGAATTCCCTCAAGAATCCTAGCTACACAAAGATAATTTTAGAATATTACATCCCAAAAATGTCATCACTTCTTTCACACATTCTTTATGTGAGAGAAAAAAACAAAGGTGAACTGGAGCACTAAACTAAGTGTGCACACATGTGTGTGTACACACATGTACGCACTAAGTGACCCAGGAGAACACTCATATGGCAGTGAAGTACAGATGACATCATTTGGAAATGAGAAGATAAGTTACAAAAGGCACCCAGAATAGGAAATATCTGTAATCCTTCTAACAAAATTTTTAAGTTCCCATACACCTAAAAGACAAAAGGAGATGAGGGCAGCAGAGAATGAAATGGTTAGATAGCATCACTGACTCAATGGACATGAATCTGCAAAGTCTAGGAGATAGTGAAGGACAAGGAAGCCTAGTGTGCTGCAGTCCATGGGGCCACAAAGAGTTGGTCACAACTTAGCAAATGAACAGCAACACCACCACCTAAAAGGAATCTGATGATGTTGTAGCCATGACAAGAAATAATCACCAGAACTGGTTTTAACTCAATTTAATCAATCTGTGCTAACTGGCTTTGGTGAATACACTTCTGTAATCCAACTAGTTAGTGATTAATCTCTTTTGAAAGTCAAATATAGACTCACCCCAATGAACAAACTTCTAAAAGCCTATCTATCAACTACTCTTACCCAAGTAAGCATATTTCTAAAGCTGACATCAACCCATCACTGAAAGTCCACCCACTCTGTTTCCATATTCCCCAAAAGTCCTGTATAGAGTCAGTTCAATGTTATGCTCAGATAGTATGTACATAAACAGCATAGCTCTCCCTTACTTCAGTAAACAAATTCAGCAGTATCCCTGTTTCCAGATTAAGTGGTGGTCTCATCTGTTGAAATCACTACAGTTAACCACGTGCCATTGGTTGGGAAAGTCAAGCTATGGAAACTGAACATGTGTGGCAATTAACTAAAAGACAAAAATTTGACTAACATGGGTTGGGTCATGAAGAACAGCTGTGCCAATTTCTAGTTAATGCCTTTAGGAGTCACTTCCTGATTCTGATTCCAACAAGTTTCTTTGGTTTTTACTGAATTATAACTGATTTAACACAATGCTGTGTTAGTTTCAGGTGTACAGCAAAGTGATTCAGATACACACACATACATGCACACACAGACTTAGAAAACACACATGTTTATCAAAGGGGAAAGGTCAGGGGGAAGGAGAGTTAAATTAGGAGTTTGAGATTAACATATATACATTGCTATATGTAAAACAAATAAGTAACAATATTACTAAATATTTAATATCATATGGCATTAATCCCAAACTCCAAATTTATCCCTTCCTCACTCTGATCTTTCCCCTTTGGTAAGCATGTTTGGTAAGTCTGTGAATCTGCTTCTGTTTTGTAAATAACTTCATTTGTATCATTTTTTTAGATTCCACATATAAGTGATATTACATGGTATTTGTCTTTGTCTTACATTACTTAGCATGATAATCTCTAGGTTCCTCCATTTTGCTGCAAGTGGCGCTATTTCATTCTTTCTTATAGCTGAGTAATATTCATATATATAGATATAGATATAGATACACCACAACATCTTTGTCCATTCATGTGTCAATGAACATTTAGGTTACTTCCAAGCCTTGACTATTATAAATAGTGCTGCAAGGAACACTGGGGTACTATGTTTTGAAGTGTGGTGTTCTCTGGATATATGCCCAGGAATGGGATTGTAGTTCTTTTTTCATTTTCTATGGAAACTTCATATTGTTATCCACAGTGGCTGTACCAATTTACATTCTCACCAACAATGTAGGAGAGTTCCTTCCACGACTTTTTGACCTTGTGCAATTTATTTAAATTTTCTTAGTCTTTCATTCCTCATCTGTAAAAAAAGACATATACTATCTCTCTGTTAATATGATTTCTAAATTACATAATAATGGTATCATAAATGATAACCTATTCAAAGGGTGATAAATTCTAATTCACACAACCCCATTCATTCTGGGAGTATGAAAAAAAAAAAAAAAACAGAGAAAAGAAATCTTACTCCTGTCCGGACCTGTCTTCTTTCCGTCCTTCCCATGCTCCCAAGGGCAACAGATATCATCAATTTTGGTGTATTCTCCTAGGTATATCTCTATACTAACATATACATGTGGGTATTATTTTTTAAAGAGCACACATATTATGCATCCTGTTCTGTGTCTATTAATTTTATCATAAACATTAAGGCTCATTCCATATAGCATAGATAGAACTGTTTTGTTACCATTTAATGGAGGCTTAGAACTCTACAATATGATGTTTCAAAATGTATTTAACCTATGATCTATGCGGGCACTTAAGTGGTTTCCAGTTTTTTGCTGTATCAAAAATTCTCCAGTTAATGAAGTTAATTTTTGCACATATACTGGATATATAAACAGTAGGAATAAATCTCAAAGTAGAATTGCTAGCTAGGAGAATATATTCATTTTAAATTTTAATAGAAATTGTCAAGTATTTCTCCATAGAGCTTTAAACAACTCACCCATCAATAAAAGAGTAAATCTTCTGCCAACATTTTCATCCATTTTGTTACTAAAAACTATGTCAGTCTAATTGGTAAAAACGTGGTTTTTGATTTAGTACTGTCATATTTTTATTAAGTATAAAGTTGAATGTCTTTTTTGCTAAAAAATATATTTTTTTACAAAATCTGCCCATGTTATTTACTGATGTTTCAGTTGCCTTTAATAGATTTGTAGTAGCTTTCTATATATTTTACAATTAGGTCTTCGTCATAAATTTCCAAATATCTTCTAGTTTGTTACTTGTCACTTGACTTTGTTTAGAGTATTATTTTAATAAGTTGTTATTTATTTTATCAACATTTTATGGCTTTAAAATTTTTATATTGTTCTCATCTGAAATCATCTTTACTGTTTCAGATGAACTCTTGGTTTTTCCAGAAAGGCAGTCATACCTTTCCCAATTGTTGATAACTTGCATCACCTTTACATTTATTTTTTTTTAAAGATTTATTTATTTATTTTATTATTTATTTTGGGCGGGGGTCGGGTTGGGGAGGGAGGGGAGCTGGCGGGCCACTTCTATTAGTCTTCTATTTCTCTATTTTTCATCCGTCTTTGTTCTTTGGCTCTTGCGGGCCTCCCATCGCGGTGGCGTCTGTCGTCGCCGCAGAGCCCCGGCTCTGGGCGCATGCGCTCCAGAGCTCCGGCTCGGTGATTGGACACATCAGTCCAGCCGCTCCGCGGCACGTGGGATCTTCCCAGGCCAGGGATCAAACTGGCGCCCCTTGCACTGCAAGGCGGTGTCCTTATCCACTGGACCACCAGGGGAAGCCCCACCTTTACATTTAGAGACCTCTTGTTAAGGAAATATATCTTGCTTAGGAATCTGTGACAATTTAGAGTTATTACTGACTTCTGAGGTAGCAGAGTGAGTTTCTATGTTGGCAAGTGCCATCTTTCCTAGTACATCCTAATCTTCTGTTAAGAGGTCACCTATCCACCGAGAATCAGAGAAAGTACTTATCATGTAAGATTAATTCAGTTATTCTCCAGGTTAAATGCCTTATGCCATGTCAACAGAAACTTATTTGGGGTCACTCCTCTAGATATAGAAAAAGTTGGTCATTCTGAGACTAGAAAACTTTCACAAAGATATCTTTCCTTCTGTAAGGAAACATGACAAATAAAACCAGCAAAAATTTTCAATGAAGAAAAATACAGTAACATCATAGCAAGCTCTGGAATTGCCAGTGGGATTTATTATGTGGAACCTGGGAAGGCCGGCAGGAGGGTAAAGGGTAAAGCTTTGCTTGACCCTGGTTTTCTCTGAACATGTTTGTTTGCAGAGGATTGGGTAGTACTGATGAAAACTGTCAGAGCACTCATTAAAAGTCACCAGCCAAAACATTTCATATCTTTTCCCTTTGAATTTCTACCAGACAAAATGTATATGTATATGTCATAGAAATGTATATGCCATTTCTTTTGTTTCCCTCATATTCCAGTTCTAAACACACAACAGATGTTCAATGAATAATTATAGATTAGCCAGGGATGATGATGCTAATTGTTTAACACTCTCAGCATACACACATTTATGTTACAATTGATAATCATGCAAAATATTATTTTGTTCCACACATAGCTTTTGGAGCCTATAGATAAAGCCTAATTTATTCGGCTAACAAGGTTAGTGGCAGCATGACAATCAGAATTCCACCACTAATCATCCAATTTCTATTGTAAAATCATAATAAATTGGTTTTTAAAAAAGATAATTTGAAAATCATTCATTTTAAAGAAAACTATCTAATATTTCTAGGGTCCAATTCAAGTCTTAATTAACTTTGTACATAAGTATAACTCTCTTGATGAGGGTGAAAGAAAAGAGTGGAAAAAACTGACTGGTAACTCAATATTCAAACAGCAGCCATGTAATTACAAAATGCTTGCTCCTTGGGGGAAAATCTATGACAAACCTAGACAGCGTATTAAAAAGCAGAGACATCACTTTGCCATCTAAGGTCCATATAGTCAAAGTCATGGCTTTTACCAGTAGACATGTATGGATGTGAGATTTGAACCATGAAGAAGGCTGAGTGCTGCAGAATTCATGCTTCCCAACTGTGGGTGCTAGAAAGACTCTTTTTTTTTGAGGCGGGGAGGGGGAAGGTAAGGTGGGGAGGGAGTGGGGCTGGCAGGCCACTTCTATTGGTCCTTCATCTATCCATTTCTATCCGTCTTTTGTTCTTTGGCCTATGTGGGCCTCCCATCGTGGCCTCTACTGTCACAGAACATCGGCTCCAGGCGCATGCGGTCCAGAGCTCTGGCTCAATTGGACACATCGGTCCAGCGGCTCTGTGGCATGTGAGATCTTCCCAGGCCAGGGATCAAACTGGCGCCCCCTGCACTGCAAGGCAGTGTCCCTACCCACTGGACCACCAGGGAAGCCCCACAATGTACTTTTGAATTATGTTATTTTTGAACTGCATACCTGAAGCCAGATGTAAAGCTTGCATACAAGAGTATACAATTAAAATTGTGCAGAAAATTAAAACAGCATAAATATATTAGGGATTTCAACTCAGGATGCATTTGCAATAAGTGGAGAAAGGAATTGGTCTCATTTCCTAATGTGGTTTCTAAAACAGTTACTCTTACACCTGTTTTTACAATTGATAATCATGCAAAATATTATTTTGTTCCACACATAGCTTTTGGAGCCTATAGATAAAGCCTAATTTATTCGGCTAACAAGGTTAGTGGCAGCATGACAATCAGAATTCCACCACTAATCATCCAATTTCTATTGTAAAATCATAATAAATTGGTTTTTAAAAAAGATAATTTGAAAATCATTCATTTTAAAGAAAACTATCTAATATTTCTAGGGTCCAATTCAAGTCTTAATTAACTTTGTACATAAGTATAACTCTCTTGATGAGGGTGAAAGAAAAGAGTGGAAAAAACTGACTGGTAACTCAATATTCAAACAGCAGCCATGTAATTACAAAATGCTTGCTCCTTGGGGGAAAATCTATGACAAACCTAGACAGCGTATTAAAAAGCAGAGACATCACTTTGCCATCTAAGGTCCATATAGTCAAAGTCATGGCTTTTACCAGTAGACATGTATGGATGTGAGATTTGAACCATGAAGAAGGCTGAGTGCTGCAGAATTCATGCTTCCCAACTGTGGGTGCTAGAAAGACTCTTTTTTTTTGAGGCGGGGAGGGGGAAGGTAAGGTGGGGAGGGAGTGGGGCTGGCAGGCCACTTCTATTGGTCCTTCATCTATCCATTTCTATCCGTCTTTTGTTCTTTGGCCTATGTGGGCCTCCCATCGTGGCCTCTACTGTCACAGAACATCGGCTCCAGGCGCATGCGGTCCAGAGCTCTGGCTCAATTGGACACATCGGTCCAGCGGCTCTGTGGCATGTGAGATCTTCCCAGGCCAGGGATCAAACTGGCGCCCCCTGCACTGCAAGGCAGTGTCCCTACCCACTGGACCACCAGGGAAGCCCCACAATGTACTTTTGAATTATGTTATTTTTGAACTGCATACCTGAAGCCAGATGTAAAGCTTGCATACAAGAGTATACAATTAAAATTGTGCAGAAAATTAAAACAGCATAAATATATTAGGGATTTCAACTCAGGATGCATTTGCAATAAGTGGAGAAAGGAATTGGTCTCATTTCCTAATGTGGTTTCTAAAACAGTTACTCTTACACCTGTCTCTTCCTCTTTCTCCATAACCACAAGGCAAAACTCAACAGGATATGGTTTTTCTGATTGTTCTCTGCCCTGTAAACGCTCACTGCTTCTGTTCAAACACAGGCAGTGAGGCCCTAAAAAACAGTAGCATCAAGAATAGGTTTATATTCTGTGGAAATACCCTGTAATTTCTTCAAGACAGTGCTAGAACACCTACGAGGCAGGGAGAAAACTTTCTGCTCCCACATCTGACTGATTCAATTGGGCATTTAGGTGGTCTTAGGTTGAAAGAAAATAAGCTGGGAAAAAAGAATGTGTTGTCGATTTTAATTATTCCTTTGCCAACCATGCCATCAACAGGAACTATAAAAGTTTATCATCTGATAAATTTTCCCCTTTCGATGACTTGTAAAGCCAGCTTTAACAGCCACTGTGTTCTAAGCTATTGGTTCCAAACTTTTAGAAAGCAAAGAAAGTGCAGGCTGAGGCACTATGCTTTGCATATGGTGCAATCTTGTATTCCAGCGACTTCACATTTGCCAAGAGCCATCCTCAAGTGGCTGTCCATGCTCAACAAACACAGACTGAAAATATCTGTAACACTCCTCTTAATGCCTCCTCTAGCAATGCCCAAGTCCCCTCCAAGTGCAGGGTCTAAAAGATGAAACAGGGCAGTAAGCAAAATGGGACAAAAGCAAACCCAAAATTTAATAATACAGTACGATTACATAAGCTGTCATGTTTTCTTTCTCCATTCACGGTGATAGATGTACATGGAGTCTGGCTCAATTGGACACATCGGTCCAGCGGCGCTGTGGCATGTGAGATCTTCCCAGGCCAGGGATCAAACTGGCGCCCCCTGCACTGCAAGGCAGTGTCCCTACCCACTGGACCACCAGGGAAGCCCCACAATGTACTTTTGAATTATGTTATTTTTGAACTGCATACCTGAAGCCAGATGTAAAGCTTGCATACAAGAGTATACAATTAAAATTGTGCAGAAAATTAAAACAGCATAAATATATTAGGGATTTCAACTCAGGATGCATTTGCAATAAGTGGAGAAAGGAATTGGTCTCATTTCCTAATGTGGTTTCTAAAACAGTTACTCTTACACCTGTCTCTTCCTCTTTCTCCATAACCACAAGGCAAAACTCAACAGGATATGGTTTTTCTGATTGTTCTCTGCCCTGTAAACGCTCACTGCTTCTGTTCAAACACAGGCAGTGAGGCCCTAAAAAACAGTAGCATCAAGAATAGGTTTATATTCTGTGGAAATACCCTGTAATTTCTTCAAGACAGTGCTAGAACACCTACGAGGCAGGGAGAAAACTTTCTGCTCCCACATCTGACTGATTCAATTGGGCATTTAGGTGGTCTTAGGTTGAAAGAAAATAAGCTGGGAAAAAAGAATGTGTTGTCGATTTTAATTATTCCTTTGCCAACCATGCCATCAACAGGAACTATAAAAGTTTATCATCTGATAAATTTTCCCCTTTCGATGACTTGTAAAGCCAGCTTTAACAGCCACTGTGTTCTAAGCTATTGGTTCCAAACTTTTAGAAAGCAAAGAAAGTGCAGGCTGAGGCACTATGCTTTGCATATGGTGCAATCTTGTATTCCAGCGACTTCACATTTGCCAAGAGCCATCCTCAAGTGGCTGTCCATGCTCAACAAACACAGACTGAAAATATCTGTAACACTCCTCTTAATGCCTCCTCTAGCAATGCCCAAGTCCCCTCCAAGTGCAGGGTCTAAAAAGATGAAACGGGGCAGTAAGCAAAATGGGACAAAAGCAAACCCAAAATTTAATAATACAGTACGATTACATAAGCTGTCATGTTTTCTTTCTCCATTCACGGTGATAGATGTACATGGAGTCACTAACATTTCAGAATATGGGAAACAATATGCCAAGGTTAGGAACTTGCTCAGTCATTCCACAAAATTGTTTGAAAACCTATTATAGTATTAGTCATTATGATATGTACTAGGGAAACGATACTGATAATGTAGAACAAAAGATGAAATTAACCAGTTCTCAACAATCTAATGTCATAATGTCAATCTAGCACAGGTTGATGCTCAACTAATTTTTAATTAAAAATAATAATGATGATAATAACCACAATTACCACTATTCAGAAGAGTGATCAGTGACCTGAATATTGTGTTAGTGAGATATGTATTTATATATTCTATTTCAATCCTTATGTAACTTTCATCCTGCTTCCATAGCAAAGTATGTCAATCTACAATATTATCCAAAGATAATATAATGATATTCCCTGACATGTCCCCTAATAATTTCTGGACCTTTAAGCAGTCACTCAAATGACTTCTGTTTATTCTCCCAAATTTTTCATTAAGGGAGGGTTCACCTCCCACAAAAATACTGCAAGAAGAGATGAAGACATGAAAGCTGCAGTGGGAACTCCCAGTTGTATCCTGGCACAGAGGACATCACATGCCACTCAGCCTGTGAAAGGGATGTGTACCTTCTGCTTAAATACTAAAACAAGAGGAGGAAAGGATATGTGAACAGGAAAGAAAAGAAACACAAACCAAGATAAGTCAGACCCCAAAGTATTCCAGCCCTATGCTGATGAAGCTCTTGCCAGGCTAAAAACTATAGTCATCCCTCACAGACAGGGGCTCTGTCAGGGCATCTTCCATCTGTACCAATCCTGGTACAAGCCAGAGACTCAGTAAAGACTCAATGAGATCCAGGTTGCCTTCAGAGGGGAGACACCAACTGAGTCACCTCCTCTTTAGTGCCTCTGAGTTGTCATGGCGCCCTATCACATCTGACATCACAGAAACCTGAGGCGCAGATGGGATACATATCTCAGCTCTGACAAGGGTGTAAAGGAGATCTGCTCAGTAGAGTTCAGTGTGGACTAGGGGTAAATCACAAAGATGCTTTATTACTATATTCTACTGAGAAGCAAAGGAAAGGTCCCTGGAAATCATCCATAAAGCCATGAGCAAGGGTGGAGATGGACTGGATGTATGGGAAATATCTTTCTACGAGAGAATGAGACTCTTGACACAGGGCTTCCTAGGGCTGGAGAGAAGTTTTTTTTTTTTTTCTTTTTTAAGTTTTTTGGCCTCTTTTATTGGTTTATTTATTTTCATCCATCTTTATTCTTTGGCCTGTGTGGGCCTCCCATTGCAGTGCATGGGCTCCACATGCATGCGCTCCATAGCACACTGGCTCCTAATTGGACACACGCAGCATATGGGATCTTCCCGGGCCAGGAATCAAGCCGGTGCCTCTTGCACTGCAAGGCGGACTCTTTACCCACTGAACCACCAGAGAAGCCCCTGGAGAGAAGTTTGCCCCTGGATGTGTTAGTTGCTCAGTCATGTCCAACTCTCTTTGGCCAACACCATGGACTATAGCCCACCAGGATCCTCTCTTGATGGGATTCTCCAGGCAAGAGTACTAGAGTTGGTAGCTATTCCCTTATCCAAGGGATCTTCCTGACCCAGGGATAGAACCTGGGTCTCCTGCCTTGCAAGCTGATTCTTTACCATCTGCGCCACCAGAGAAGCCCTTGATAGTGGTCAATTATTCCATTCACCCCAGAAGGTAACACTATTTTGTTTATAGGTCTCGCAAAGACTCAGAGAAAGTTTTCTGACCAATGAAAAAGTTGTATGACTCAAAAGGAGCCTCCAGGCGCAACCAGCATGGATTGGCAGGATCAGCTGTTGAAAGGGAGCGCCAACCCATGATTGGCAGTCGCTGTTGAACATTTGGGGTTTATTACCCAGAAGGTCACTTTGCTAAGCTCATTTCCCTCACAGACAGGGGCTCTGTCAGGGCATCTTCCATCTGTACCAATCCTGGTACAAGCCAGAGACTCAGTAAAGACTCAATGAGATCCAGGTTGCCTTCAGAGGGGAGACACCAACTGAGTCACCTCCTCTTTAGTGCCTCTGAGTTGTCATGGCGCCCTATCACATCTGACATCACAGAAACCTGAGGCGCAGATGGGATACATATCTCAGCTCTGACAAGGGTGTAAAGGAGATCTGCTCAGTAGAGTTCAGTGTGGACTAGGGGTAAATCACAAAGATGCTTTATTACTATATTCTACTGAGAAGCAAAGGAAAGGTCCCTGGAAATCATCCATAAAGCCATGAGCAAGGGTGGAGATGGACTGGATGTATGGGAAATATCTTTCTACGAGAGAATGAGACTCTTGACACAGGGCTTCCTAGGGCTGGAGAGAAGTTTTTTTTTTTTTTCTTTTTTAAGTTTTTTGGCCTCTTTTATTGGTTTATTTATTTTCATCCATCTTTATTCTTTGGCCTGTGTGGGCCTCCCATTGCAGTGCATGGGCTCCACATGCATGCGCTCCATAGCACACTGGCTCCTAATTGGACACACGCAGCATATGGGATCTTCCCGGGCCAGGAATCAAGCCGGTGCCTCTTGCACTGCAAGGCGGACTCTTTACCCACTGAACCACCAGAGAAGCCCCTGGAGAGAAGTTTGCCCCTGGATGTGTTAGTTGCTCAGTCATGTCCAACTCTCTTTGGCCAACACCATGGACTATAGCCCACCAGGATCCTCTCTTGATGGGATTCTCCAGGCAAGAGTACTAGAGTTGGTAGCTATTCCCTTATCCAAGGGATCTTCCTGACCCAGGGATAGAACCTGGGTCTCCTGCCTTGCAAGCTGATTCTTTACCATCTGCGCCACCAGAGAAGCCCTTGATAGTGGTCAATTATTCCATTCACCCCAGAAGGTAACACTATTTTGTTTATAGGTCTCAAAACTCAGAGAAACAGTTTTCAGACTACACTTGAAAAAGTTGTATGACTCAAAAAAGGAGCCTCCAGGCGCAACCAGCATGGATTTGGCAGGATCAGCTGTTGAGAAGGGGCATCTTGGGGCTTTCACTCTATTCCCAGAAGAGCAGCTCTGCTCTGTATGTTTTACATATTGGGGTTTCACATTTAGAAGAAATGGCTCAACTGTTTAAGAATTTTTGAAAGCCACTGGCTTATGGACAATGTCATAAAAGTTTTTAGATACAGAAATGTAAATCCCTTGGCACACACATTTTGTTAATGAGTTCTGCACATCGTTTTGTACAGTGAGTCATTCTGGCGTTCCAGGATCTTATGTATATACCACTTGACAGCTGTAGGTTGGTAGAGAGAATTGGTTCTTCCTCCAGGAGACGGTGAAGTTGGGGAAATTTTGTCTCCATTTTGACTAGTGTGTCTTACACCAGAAACGGGAGGCAACTGAGGAGTAAGGGAAGGTAGGGGTTGATGTAATGTTTAATGGTAGCCAGCAAGGGTCTGCTTGAACATATAAATTGTAAGTCCTTGTAGAGATATACTAAAGAGTATATGACCATCTGAGAGTAAAAGGGAACTCTCTCAAGAATAGTGGTGAGGAAGTGTAGTATGAGAATTCAGTAGTGATGAATTCAAGTGGGAAAGGATTTGAACTCAGAACCAGGAACAGCCATTTGAGGATAAGGGGGAGAGCATCATCTAAAATGATAAAACTGATGTGAGTTGGGTTCATACAGAATTAAGTCAAGTAACCAGAAGTGTGTTGTAAAGATAAATGTGTACAGAAGAACCACAGGAATCTTGTGGCACAAATCTCTGGAGCACAAAGGGTCACAGAAACTCAGAAGTGCAGACTGGGACAGAGCTCTAGGGAAAGAAGGGATTTTCTTTTTACCTGGGTGGCAGAAGCTTACTGCTTCTCTGCTTGCATGATATTCAGCTCCTGTTTCCTCTCTTTTCACAAAGTATCAACAACAGCAGCCATGCCTTTTAGCTTATTTCCTCGTGGCCTTCCAATCCCACCACTTTCTCTGTTTGCTTTTTTTGTTTTTTGTTTTCGGCTTCTGCTTCGACTACCTAATCCCCTGGTCCATATTTCCAGTTTACATTCACAGTCTAATTTGCTCAGCTGATCCTTGTTTGGGCAGAATTTTTAATCTGTTAAACTCCCTCACTGGTAGGGCTGTGGGTTAGTCAGGTGCCTACTGCAGCTCAGACACTCTCAGTGAAGACTGGGGGTGGGGAGGGTTGAGGTGGTTCAGACCGTGTTCACTGCATCTCTGGAATGATTGAGACCCTCTCCCTGCACAGGGGTTGTGGGGGAGCCATGGCACACACATTTTGTTAATGAGTTCTGCACATCGTTTTGTACAGTGAGTCATTCTGGCGTTCCAGGATCTTATGTATATACCACTTGACAGCTGTAGGTTGGTAGAGAGAATTGGTTCTTCCTCCAGGAGACGGTGAAGTTGGGGAAATTTTGTCTCCATTTTGACTAGTGTGTCTTACACCAGAAACGGGAGGCAACTGAGGAGTAAGGGAAGGTAGGGGTTGATGTAATGTTTAATGGTAGCCAGCAAGGGTCTGCTTGAACATATAAATTGTAAGTCCTTGTAGAGATATACTAAAGAGTATATGACCATCTGAGAGTAAAAGGGAACTCTCTCAAGAATAGTGGTGAGGAAGTGTAGTATGAGAATTCAGTAGTGATGAATTCAAGTGGGAAAGGATTTGAACTCAGAACCAGGAACAGCCATTTGAGGATAAGGGGGAGAGCATCATCTAAAATGATAAAACTGATGTGAGTTGGGTTCATACAGAATTAAGTCAAGTAACCAGAAGTGTGTTGTAAAGATAAATGTGTACAGAAGAACCACAGGAATCTTGTGGCACAAATCTCTGGAGCACAAAGGGTCACAGAAACTCAGAAGTGCAGACTGGGACAGAGCTCTAGGGAAAGAAGGGATTTTCTTTTTACCTGGGTGGCAGAAGCTTACTGCTTCTCTGCTTGCATGATATTCAGCTCCTGTTTCCTCTCTTTTCACAAAGTATCAACAACAGCAGCCATGCCTTTTAGCTTATTTCCTCGTGGCCTTCCAATCCCACCACTTTCTCTGTTTGCTTTTTTTGTTTTTTGTTTTCGGCTTCTGCTTCGACTACCTAATCCCCTGGTCCATATTTCCAGTTTACATTCACAGTCTAATTTGCTCAGCTGATCCTTGTTTGGGCAGAATTTTTAATCTGTTAAACTCCCTCACTGGTAGGGCTGTGGGTTAGTCAGGTGCCTACTGCAGCTCAGACACTCTCAGTGAAGACTGGGGGTGGGGAGGGTTGAGGTGGTTCAGACCGTGTTCACTGCATCTCTGGAATGATTGAGACCCTCTCCCTGCACAGGGGTTGTGAGGAGGCAGTTTCCCCCAAGAGGATGAGTAGCAGGGCCAACTTGTCTAATACAGCTGTGATAAGAAACAGAGGAGAAATAGCTTCACAAATGGGGGGAGAAAAAAAGTGGAGGACGGACAAGAAGAGTGGGCACATCCACAGGGCTACATGGGAGAGGACAGAGCTGGGCACCACAGGGCCTGCCCAAAGGTGGAGGAGAAACAGCTCAGAGGGTGAGGATGTGTCCAGAAGTCAGTCTCATGCATTAACAGATAAGATACATAGAAAATAGATACATAAGAAATACATGCATGCTGTTTGCTTCAGTGGTGTCTGACTCCTTGCAACTCTATGGACCGTAGCCCACCAGGCTCCTCTATCCATGGGATTTCCCAGGTAAGAATACTGGAGTGGGGGCTTCCCTGGTGGTCCAGTGAGTAAAGAGTCTGCCTTGCAGTGCAGGGGGCATCAGTTTGATCCCTGGCCCAGGAAAATCCCACGTGCCATGGAGCGGCTGGACCAGTATGTCCAATTACTAGCCAGCGCTCTGGAGTGCATGTGCCCAGAGCCAGTGCTCTGCAGTGAGAGGCCACTGCAATGGGAGGCCCCCACAGGCTAAAGAATAAATATGGATGAAAATAAATAAATAAAAACAATAATAAAAGAATACTGGAATGGGTTTATTTCCTTCTCCAGAAAAAACATAGATTATAGAGAAAATAGATACTTAAGATACATAATAGATACACAAATACAGACACAAATAATAGATGGATAAAGCACAAAACAGAGGTTTAATTTTGGTCCTAAAAAAAAATACAGCTAAATTCCTGCCAAACTCTTATCTTCATCATGTGTAGTTACTTCCATCAGCACTGCCTCACTAATTTAGCACAGGGACCTGAATAAAGCTTAGAGCATGTGTATATTAAATAGAAAAAAATAAATAAGGAAGCCAGAAATCTACATTTAAACACTGGATATTCAATAAGGATTTTGAGAGCAATAAATAAATCAATTTACTTTAAAATTAAAGCCATGTAATATTAAACAGGAAAAGTAAATTAAAAAAAAAAAAAAAAGCAAACACCCAAGTAGATAGAAAGTATATTTTTCTTATAAGTCAAATTTAATCTACTTACAGAAGAGACTGCTGGTGCTTTCTTAATACCCAGTCTCCCCTTTTACTTTAGTGATAAGAATCCAAATTTTGGATGAACATGATACTGCCCAACTATGTAAGATTACAGCCAGTGTGGCCTTGTAACTAGTTCATAGGCAATAATGCACAAAGGGACATAATGCGTTCTACACCCAGGAAGCAACCTTTCCTGTGAAAGGCATGGCGTTTTCCCTAGTATTTGCAGCCCAGCAGGAGCAGTAATCACCGACCATGTCAGGGCTCCCACAACCACGGGATGATTTGTTTGCAGGACTCACAGGACTCAAAAAAGCTGTCAGACTCATGGTAAGGTTTATTACAAGAAACGGACACAAAATAGAAACAGTGTAAGAAAAACACGCAGTGGGTGGTGAGCGGGTAGGGAGTGGGAGTCCAGGAGAAACCCACATGAGTTTCCAGGTGTCCTCTACCCCATGGAGTTTCACAGACAGCACTTAACTTTCACAGCAATGAGATGTGACAAGTGTCAAATTCTCCCAAGCAGAGAAACTCACCTGAATGTGCAAGATGTTTCTGGGAATCAGTCACAAAGGCAGGAAGCACACACACAACCGACCTTAGCGACGCAGCCTCCAGCCCCCATCAAGGCCAAACTGACAGTGCAGCCCAGGCGCGGGAGAACAGAAACAGGTGTTCCCCATAAACCACACTGTTACCAGAAGCTGACGTGGCCCAGGGTCTCAGAATCACTCTGATCAGGTGGGATATTCCAAGGGCTCAGTTGTTACTGGTCAGAAGCCAGTCAAGGGCCAGTCCTTTCTTTCTTACATGCAGAGTCCAGTTCCCCAAACCCAGTGGCTCAATCCCTTAATGCACAGTGAGCACCTCCCACCCACAGAGTGGCTCTCTGCTGCACACGTTCTTCCCAGGTGGTAATTTAGGATGAGCGACATAAACAGAAGGGGGGAAAAGCAGCTGGATCCACAGTACCATTGGGCTGCCCCTCTAGAGCTAGATGAGCAACACATTTTCTTTATTTCTATCGCCAAGAAATGTGCTTTTATCGGTTTAAGCTGCTATTTGTCGGGCCCAGCTTTTGGTATTTTCCCGCTTTACCTTTGGTAGATAGAAAGTATATTTTTCTTATAAGTCAAATTTAATCTACTTACAGAAGAGACTGCTGGTGCTTTCTTAATACCCAGTCTCCCCTTTTACTTTAGTGATAAGAATCCAAATTTTGGATGAACATGATACTGCCCAACTATGTAAGATTACAGCCAGTGTGGCCTTGTAACTAGTTCATAGGCAATAATGCACAAAGGGACATAATGCGTTCTACACCCAGGAAGCAACCTTTCCTGTGAAAGGCATGGCGTTTTCCCTAGTATTTGCAGCCCAGCAGGAGCAGTAATCACCGACCATGTCAGGGCTCCCACAACCACGGGATGATTTGTTTGCAGGACTCACAGGACTCAAAAAAGCTGTCAGACTCATGGTAAGGTTTATTACAAGAAACGGACACAAAATAGAAACAGTGTAAGAAAAACACGCAGTGGGTGGTGAGCGGGTAGGGAGTGGGAGTCCAGGAGAAACCCACATGAGTTTCCAGGTGTCCTCTACCCCATGGAGTTTCACAGACAGCACTTAACTTTCACAGCAATGAGATGTGACAAGTGTCAAATTCTCCCAAGCAGAGAAACTCACCTGAATGTGCAAGATGTTTCTGGGAATCAGTCACAAAGGCAGGAAGCACACACACAACCGACCTTAGCGACGCAGCCTCCAGCCCCCATCAAGGCCAAACTGACAGTGCAGCCCAGGCGCGGGAGAACAGAAACAGGTGTTCCCCATAAACCACACTGTTACCAGAAGCTGACGTGGCCCAGGGTCTCAGAATCACTCTGATCAGGTGGGATATTCCAAGGGCTCAGTTGTTACTGGTCAGAAGCCAGTCAAGGGCCAGTCCTTTCTTTCTTACATGCAGAGTCCAGTTCCCCAAACCCAGTGGCTCAATCCCTTAATGCACAGTGAGCACCTCCCACCCACAGAGTGGCTCTCTGCTGCACACGTTCTTCCCAGGTGGTAATTTAGGATGAAGCGACATAAACAGAAGGGGGGAAAAGCAGCTGGATCCACAGTACCATTGGGCTGCCCCTCTAGAGCTAGATGAGCAACACATTTTCTTTATTTCTATCACTAAGAAATATGCATCTATTGGTTTAAGCTGCTATTTGTCGGGCCTTTTTTATTACCAACAGCTGAACCTAATTGGACCACTATGGGCTCTTCTCACAGCTTTAGGTCGTTGAAGCACCGCCCACCCTTTGGCTTATGAGAAAACTTTACATATCCACTTATCAGATTCCAAATGACCCAGATCTACTCTGAGCCCCTGAGGCGACAGGATTTTTATTAGTAGTTCTTATTTTTACAGTTAATTCCATTTCAAACACAGTCATAGATAAAGCAGGGGTTTTTTCTACATAATATACACCATCGGAACTGGTGAGCTAAATGGCACAGTTGTGTGGGATCACGTGTGTGATAGTCAGTTTACTTTGGCCTGACTTTGTGTTTAAACTGCAGCTCCCAGTTTCCAGTCCCTACTCTCACTGTCTCCTTTCTTTTTTCTTGTTCCGCACAGCATTTGTGACCACCAAGGATCTGAACGTTTGCGTCCCTGAGAAATTCATGTGTCCTGTGTAATGTACCGAACATGGGGCCTTTGGGAGGTCCTTCGGTCACAAGGGTGGGCCCCTCAAAAACGGGATTAGCGCTCATAAAAAAGGCTTCAGGGAGATCCTCAGCCCCTTCCACCATGTGAAGACACAGCGAGAAGGTGCTGACTGACGACCAGGAAAGGGGCCCCGCCCAGAGGTCAGCCATGCTGGTACCTTGATCTCGGACTTTGCAACCTTCAAAACTGTGACCAGCAAAATTTGATAAGCCACCCACTATGTGGGATTTTGTTATAGCCGCCCAAATAGACTGTGGCAGTGACCACAGGGCGCACGACATGCTGCAATCCTTTATGTAGTGTCCCGAACTGCACCCGAATGTGGGCCCTTAGAGGGATGAAGAAATTTGCCTATTTGTTCACAGCTGTATTTCCAGTATTCAGAACAATGCAATGATTATAATATTTGTTCAAAAAACATTTGTGAGTGAATGAATGACTTCTATACTTGAAATGTATTATTTTCTAGTTAATACACAATATAGAAAGTTAAAAAAATGGAACAACTCTTCAAATAAAAAATAGATGCTAAGATTCTGCTTCAGTAAGAGATCATCTTAATGTGGAGGATCCCACGTGCTGGATACCACAGCTTTTCTTCTAAGGAGTTAATGATCAGTGGGTAGCAAGTTCATAGAATGGTATAATTTTCCTACATATCTTTAGAGACAGAAAAATGCTGAACTTTTCCAAAACTGAAACAAATTGTTCACTTTGGGGCATAACACAACTTGGCAACAGTACCCTGCAAATTCTTTCATTAAAAATAGCGCCAAGTAACCGAGCTAAAAAAAAAAAAATTTTTTTAACTGCAATAAAAATGAGTTGCAAAGGGATGGAAACAGTATCACAGTTTTTAAAATATACTTGGAAAGTCAATTTTCTTCATGTAAATCACATGGTAAGTAGAATGACTGTGCATACTCTAACACAAGACACTTTCCATATTATTCTTTAAGGGAAAAAAAAAAAAAAACAACCGTGCCATTCAAGTGAAAGACTGTTATGCAGTATGCAAATAGAATTCCTTTAATAAAAAGGGGCAAAAATATACTGTTCTGAAAAAATGCTTGTCTGACTAGTCTAAAACCACTTCAATGATATAATAGGACAAAAATGACACAATCAACTTCTCCTAAAGTTAACATTTATGTCCAAAACAGTATGATATGGTTTCTTTTATCTATAAAAGAAGTGGTGTTTTCCAAATTTCTGTTCTAATATTGTTTAAAAATAGAACATGAAGATAAACTTAAGTGAAGCACACAGGTAGGATAAATAGTAAAACTGACATACCCGCAGAAAGGTTAGATGAGCTAGGTGAACAGAGTGGTAAACTCCCCAATAAACTACTTCATACTACCAATATACAAATACACTAGGAAAAGAATATCTTATTAATGAAAAGGTGTTACAAATACAAATGAAATAGGTATATTATAATTTTCACTTTTTTATATGACCCTCATTTACTTAAAAATTTACTTCTAAACCTTTCATCTATAATCTTGATTTTATGAGCTTCTATACTTGAAATGTATTATTTTCTAGTTAATACACAATATAGAAAGTTAAAAAAATGGAACAACTCTTCAAATAAAAAATAGATGCTAAGATTCTGCTTCAGTAAGAGATCATCTTAATGTGGAGGATCCCACGTGCTGGATACCACAGCTTTTCTTCTAAGGAGTTAATGATCAGTGGGTAGCAAGTTCATAGAATGGTATAATTTTCCTACATATCTTTAGAGACAGAAAAATGCTGAACTTTTCCAAAACTGAAACAAATTGTTCACTTTGGGGCATAACACAACTTGGCAACAGTACCCTGCAAATTCTTTCATTAAAAATAGCGCCAAGTAACCGAGCTAAAAAAAAAAAAATTTTTTTAACTGCAATAAAAATGAGTTGCAAAGGGATGGAAACAGTATCACAGTTTTTAAAATATACTTGGAAAGTCAATTTTCTTCATGTAAATCACATGGTAAGTAGAATGACTGTGCATACTCTAACACAAGACACTTTCCATATTATTCTTTAAGGGAAAAAAAAAAAAAAACAACCGTGCCATTCAAGTGAAAGACTGTTATGCAGTATGCAAATAGAATTCCTTTAATAAAAAGGGGCAAAAATATACTGTTCTGAAAAAATGCTTGTCTGACTAGTCTAAAACCACTTCAATGATATAATAGGACAAAAATGACACAATCAACTTCTCCTAAAGTTAACATTTATGTCCAAAACAGTATGATATGGTTTCTTTTATCTATAAAAGAAGTGGTGTTTTCCAAATTTCTGTTCTAATATTGTTTAAAAATAGAACATGAAGATAAACTTAAGTGAAGCACACAGGTAGGATAAATAGTAAAACTGACATACCCGCAGAAAGGTTAGATGAGCTAGGTGAACAGAGTGGTAAACTCCCCAATAAACTACTTCATACTACCAATATACAAATACACTAGGAAAAGAATATCTTATTAATGAAAAGGTGTTACAAATACAAATGAAATAGGTATATTATAATTTTCACTTTTTTATATGACCCTCATTTACTTAAAAAATTTACTTCTAACACATTCTATAACATTAATAAATTGACATGTTTATAACAATGATAAATTTATTCTGACAATCTGTATATTATATGCTTCAAAATCACTCATGATTTGCTTAAGGATTATAAAGTTTCAAAACACACAATAATTATTGTTTTTCCCCTTTATTAATCTGACTTCAGTGTCTGTAACCTTCCAATTCAGGAGAGATCAATGTTTCTTCTTTAGGCTCCTTTAGCCAGCAGGAATTGAAAGTTTAATCCAATAAAATTCCAACATGTGTGGAAGACCTAATACCATTCTACTCACTCCCATGAGATTATAAATCTTACTATAAAACTTTTTAACTACATCTGGTGGTGCTTTGTCCCCTCTCCCAAAGGCATAAAAAATTTGCAGTTCCTCTAACATGAATTTACGTTGTTTTTTTCTTTATAGCAAACTGTGCTAAGTAGTTCAGTTATGTCTGACTCTTTGCAATCTATGGACTATAACCTGCCAGGATCCTATGTCAATGAAATTTTCCAGGCAACAATACTAGAGTGGATTGCCATTTCCTCCTGCAGGAGATTTTCCCAACCCAGGGATCAAATCTGAGTTTCCTGTGTCTCCAGCTTTGGCAGGGGGTTTCTTTTCTGCTGAGCCACCAGAGAAGCCTATATGGCATAAACATATCACTTAAAAACTTACTGTATATAAAATTATGTTAATATTTATATATATAATTTTAAGACATACAAGTTAAATGCATACTATTTGAAAACTCAGAATGAATTTTTTAAAAATTCTAAGTTTAGATAGCTTTCTCATTTTGGTATGCAGCCTTTAAACATTTTAATTAAAATTAATTTTTAATTACAAAGTTAAAAGCGCTTTTTAACACTTAAAAATTTAGATGAAAATTTTCTTTTGTCATCAAATTATCTTTTAAAATATAAGACAACAATAATCATCTCTTCAAAGGATTTCTGAGAACATATTTTGTCTATATTTGTTCTAATGCTTGAGCATTCTGTTACTTTTTAAAAATCATAACCCACACTATATTCTACTAAAATATCATTTGTTATCACTTTCCCTCATGTTGTTCAGTCACTCCATCATGTCCAACTCTTTGCAACCCCATGGACTGCAGCACACCAAGCTTCCCTGTCCTTCACTGTCTCCCAGAGTTTGTCCATTGAATCGGTGATGCCATTCAACTGTCTCATCTTCTGTTAACCCCTTACCCTCCTGCCCTTAATCTTTCCCAGTATCTGGGTGTTTTCCAATGAGTAGGCTCTTCATATTGGGTGACCAAAATATTGGAGCTTCAGCATCAGTCCTTCCAATGACTATTCAGGGCTGACAGCCTTTAGAATCGACTGGTTTGATCTCCTTGCAGTCGAATGGATTATCTAGAGTCTTCTCCAGCACCACAATTCAAAAGCAACAGTTCTTCGATGCCCAACCTTCTTTATCAAACTCTCATGTATGTACATGACTAATTGAAAAAACCATAGTTTTGCCTATGCAGACCTTTGTTAGCAAAGTGATAGCTCTGCGTTTTAATACACTGTCTAGGTTTGTCACAACTTTTCTTCCAAGGAGCAAGCATCTTTTAATGTCATGGCTGCAGTCACCATTCACAGTGATTTTGGAGCCCAAGAAAATAAATTCTGTCATTGCTTCAACTTTTTCCCCTTTTATTTGCTATGAACTGATGGGACTGGATGTTACGATCTTAGTTTTTTGAATGTTGAGTTATAAGCCAGCTTTTTCACTCTCTTCTTTCACCCACATCAAGAGGCTCTTTAGTTCCTCTTTGCTTTCTGCCATTTAGAGTAGTATCGTTTTCATATCTGAGGTTGTTGATACTTCTCCTGGCAAACCTTATTCTTGCTTGTTACTCATCCAGCCCAGCATTTCGTATGGTGTACTCTGCATGTAAGTTAAATAAGCAGTCTTGTCATATTCCTTTCACAGTTTTGGACCAGTCTGTTGTTCCATGTCCAGTTCTAACAGTTGCTTCTTGAACTGCATACCAGTTTTTCAGGAGATAGTTAAGGTGGTCTGGTATTTCCATCTCTGTAAGAATTTTCCACACAGGTGCATGGTCAATGAAGCAGGTGTTTTTGCTGGAATTCTTTTGCTTTTGCTATGATCCAACGGATGTTGGCAATTTAGTCTCTGATTCCTCTGACTTTTCTAAACCCAGCTTGTACATCCAGAAGCTCTCAGTTCACATTACTGCTGAAGACTTGCTTGAAGGATTTGGAGCATTACCTTGTTAGCATGTGAAATAAGCACAACTGTAAAGTAGTTTGAACATTCTTTGGCATTTTCTTTGTTCAGGATTGGAAGGAAAACCGACATTTCCAGTCCTATAGCCACTTCTGAGTTTTCCAAATTTGCTGGCATATTGAGTACAGCACTTTACCAGCATCATCTTTTAGGATTTGAAATAGCCTGGTTCATAAGCTTTGAAGATACTTCCACTTGGAAATTCTCCTTTGCAGGGCTGACAGCCTTTAGAATCGACTGGTTTGATCTCCTTGCAGTCGAATGGATTATCTAGAGTCTTCTCCAGCACCACAATTCAAAAGCAACAGTTCTTCGATGCCCAACCTTCTTTATCAAACTCTCATGTATGTACATGACTAATTGAAAAAACCATAGTTTTGCCTATGCAGACCTTTGTTAGCAAAGTGATAGCTCTGCGTTTTAATACACTGTCTAGGTTTGTCACAACTTTTCTTCCAAGGAGCAAGCATCTTTTAATGTCATGGCTGCAGTCACCATTCACAGTGATTTTGGAGCCCAAGAAAATAAATTCTGTCATTGCTTCAACTTTTTCCCCTTTTATTTGCTATGAACTGATGGGACTGGATGTTACGATCTTAGTTTTTTGAATGTTGAGTTATAAGCCAGCTTTTTCACTCTCTTCTTTCACCCACATCAAGAGGCTCTTTAGTTCCTCTTTGCTTTCTGCCATTTAGAGTAGTATCGTTTTCATATCTGAGGTTGTTGATACTTCTCCTGGCAAACCTTATTCTTGCTTGTTACTCATCCAGCCCAGCATTTCGTATGGTGTACTCTGCATGTAAGTTAAATAAGCAGTCTTGTCATATTCCTTTCACAGTTTTGGACCAGTCTGTTGTTCCATGTCCAGTTCTAACAGTTGCTTCTTGAACTGCATACCAGTTTTTCAGGAGATAGTTAAGGTGGTCTGGTATTTCCATCTCTGTAAGAATTTTCCACACAGGTGCATGGTCAATGAAGCAGGTGTTTTTGCTGGAATTCTTTTGCTTTTGCTATGATCCAACGGATGTTGGCAATTTAGTCTCTGATTCCTCTGACTTTTCTAAACCCAGCTTGTACATCCAGAAGCTCTCAGTTCACATTACTGCTGAAGACTTGCTTGAAGGATTTGGAGCATTACCTTGTTAGCATGTGAAATAAGCACAACTGTAAAGTAGTTTGAACATTCTTTGGCATTTTCTTTGTTCAGGATTGGAAGGAAAACCGACATTTCCAGTCCTATAGCCACTTCTGAGTTTTCCAAATTTGCTGGCATATTGAGTACAGCACTTTACCAGCATCATCTTTTAGGATTTGAAATAGCTCAGGTGGAATTTCCTCACCTTCACTAGCTTTGACCATAGTGATACTTCCACTTGACTTCACACTCCAGGATGTCTGGCTGTAGGTGAGTGACCACACCATTGTGGTTATCTGGGTCAGTAAGCCCTTTTTTGTACAGTTCTTCTGTGTATTCTTGCCACCTCTTCTCAATCTCTTCTGCATCTGTTAGTTCCTTGCCATTTTTATCCTTTATTATGCACATCTTTTGCATGAAATATTCTCTTGGTACCTCCAACTTTCTTGATGAGATCTCTAATCTTTCCCATTCTATTGTTTACCTGTATTTCTTTGCATTGTTTACTTAAGAAAGCTTTCTTTTTCTCTCATGGCTATTCTCTGGAAGTCTAGATTCAGTTGGGTATATATTCTCCTTTCTCCTCCACCTTTTGATTCTATTCTTTGCTCAGCTATTTGTAAGGCGTCTCAAACAATCACTTTGCCTTCTTGCATTTCTTTTTCTTTGGGATGGCTTTGGTCACCATAGCCTGTATAATATTACAAACCTCCATCCATAGCTCTTCGGGCACTCTGTTTACCATATCTAACCCCTTGAATCTATTAGTCACCTCCACTGTATAATCATAAGGGATTTGATTTAGGTCATAACTAAATGATCTAGTAATTTCCCCTACTTTCTTCAATTTAAGCCTGAATTTTGCAATAAGAAGCTCATGGTCTGAGCCACAGTCAGTTCCAGGTCTTGTTTTTACTGTCTGTGTATACTTCTCCATCTTTGGCTGCAAAGAATATAATCAATCTGATTTCCCTCTTACTGGTGTTCAATTGCGTGACAAGGAATGTGCCTCTTAACAAAGTTTGTATTGCCACTGTCTGGAACATATGAGGCAGACAAGCCTATCATAGTTCCTTAAGCTAAACTGCAATATTTTTATGTTATTTTGATGTTCCTTGCTGTGCCTATTTCTTCTTTTTTTGGTTATCATGGAAAATTTTGAATAATATAATGACCTTCAGGCTCTCCTCACCCTGTTTAAAAATTATCAGTTCATGGCAATCTTTTTTGTCTATATTCTCATCCACTACCTCTACCAATTTTATTTTGAAGTGAATCCATGAATGACATCACTTCCTTTTAAAAGGTTTTGGTAGGAATTCTTAAAGCTAAGAACTCTTTTTAACATAACCACAGCACTGTTATCGACTCTTCAGTCATTGAGAATGATTATTTCTTCTATTTGCCCCAAACTGTATTTAGTAAGGCACATTAAGATTACTACTAGTACACCTAGAAGAAACTCTCAATTCTAAGTTTTGAAGTAAAAGGTAAAACAAAAAATATCACTAAGGTACAATATCAAAATGGAGGGAAAATTTTTTTTTGCCTTTTATATGAGACAACAGAAAATAGTATTTAAGTTTGAATTCCCATGGTAGTTCTGTTTTCATTTGTTTGGAAAAACTAAATCCTTCACAGAGCACATGTGCTCTAGAGTGTGAAACTTGCTTCTGTTCATTCTCTGATCAAAGAATCAAACTTTCCTTTGTTTCTGAACCTAAATAAATAAACAAAATCTTCACAAAATTATTAACCCATAAACAGCTTATCTGTCGTGTTTAAGTACACCAGAATCAGACTGCTTTGTGGTTACAGAACATCGGTTGGGTCTCAGCTATTTCCTAATCTATAAAGAAATTAAAATCTCTCCTACCCAAGACTACTGAGCTAATGAAAAGAAAGCATACAGTGGAGTTTCTGACCCTTAATACATCTCAGTAAATGATCACATTTAAGCCTGACTTTTGCAATAAGAAGCTCATGGTCTGAGCCACAGTCAGTTCCAGGTCTTGTTTTTACTGTCTGTGTATACTTCTCCATCTTTGGCTGCAAAGAATATAATCAATCTGATTTCCCTCTTACTGGTGTTCAATTGCGTGACAAGGAATGTGCCTCTTAACAAAGTTTGTATTGCCACTGTCTGGAACATATGAGGCAGACAAGCCTATCATAGTTCCTTAAGCTAAACTGCAATATTTTTATGTTATTTTGATGTTCCTTGCTGTGCCTATTTCTTCTTTTTTTGGTTATCATGGAAAATTTTGAATAATATAATGACCTTCAGGCTCTCCTCACCCTGTTTAAAAATTATCAGTTCATGGCAATCTTTTTTGTCTATATTCTCATCCACTACCTCTACCAATTTTATTTTGAAGTGAATCCATGAATGACATCACTTCCTTTTAAAAGGTTTTGGTAGGAATTCTTAAAGCTAAGAACTCTTTTTAACATAACCACAGCACTGTTATCGACTCTTCAGTCATTGAGAATGATTATTTCTTCTATTTGCCCCAAACTGTATTTAGTAAGGCACATTAAGATTACTACTAGTACACCTAGAAGAAACTCTCAATTCTAAGTTTTGAAGTAAAAGGTAAAACAAAAAATATCACTAAGGTACAATATCAAAATGGAGGGAAAATTTTTTTTTGCCTTTTATATGAGACAACAGAAAATAGTATTTAAGTTTGAATTCCCATGGTAGTTCTGTTTTCATTTGTTTGGAAAAACTAAATCCTTCACAGAGCACATGTGCTCTAGAGTGTGAGCTTGCTTCTGTTCATTCTCTGATCAAAGAATCAAACTTTCCTTTGTTTCTGAACCTAAATAAATAAACAAAATCTTCACAAAATTATTAACCCATAAACAGCTTATCTGTCGTGTTTAAGTACACCAGAATCAGACTGCTTTGTGGTTACAGAACATCGGTTGGGTCTCAGCTATTTCCTAATCTATAAAGAGATTAAAATCCTCTCCTACCCAAGACTACTGAGCTAATGAAAAGAAAGCATACAGTGGAGTTTCTGACCCTTAATACATCCTCAGTAAATGATCACATTTATTAGCATTATTTTAAAGACAGGCAGTAGAGTCGGTTGAACTTTCTTTACTTCAAGAACTAAATTCCACAGGACTTTTTAAACACATTAAAGAGCAGAGTTGGAATATTCTTATTTGCAGTGGCTTCTTCATAGTATATAGAAATTTTAAAACTGCTACTAATGGGTATTCCTTAGCTAATTCTGGAAGACCAAAACTAGCTAATAATTTCCCATATCTCCCAAGATTACAAAAAACGACTACTGTGTTCTTAACAATATAAGAGTCCTAAACTGTCATCTTACTCATTTTCTTGTTAAACATATTTATTTTTTATTATACTATTACAGAAAGACTTTGGGTTAAAGTGTTTCTTTAAAATCTGTGTCCAATATAGAATCTACCTCAACGTAAAATGCCTTTTTGAAGTCAAGAGGGGGAAAATCTAGTTTTCTTGCACTTCCAAAAGGAGAAGTGACATGAACCATTGGCACAGTATGCCTGGGGAGGTGGGAGCATTAACAGTGGATATGAAGAAACAGCTTGAGTTTAAACACAAACAGGGAGAATTCAGTGTCACAGATGAGTTTGTCCAGGTCTCTTCCAGGTGCTGTGGAAAAGATAGGCAGAGAAGAGACTGAGAAAACCCTCAGTGATACATAGGTACAAAATCCAACCCCATCCCTAGACCCTTCTCTCATACAAAACAAAAGCCTTAAGCTACTGAGAGACAAGTTTTAAACCATCCCACTCTCAGGGTCAAAGCAAAGACAAAATGCCTCAGGAGAAGGGACAGAAAGAATAGCTATTTGCCCCTGCAGCTGGACAGGACCCTCGGTCAGGCCTAGGATCATACACTGATCAAAAGCTGAAATCTTCTAACAGCGGGGCAGCAAGAAAAAAAAAAAAAAAAAAAAAACCTCTCCAATCCAACACATACAACAAATACACACATGGACAGAAGGAAGAATGTTGCTTCCCTGTGAAGGAGGCAAAGAAATGCTGAGAAATTTTATACCCGAGTCCACAGGACCCTCCTAAGGCTGAAGCTGGACCAGGATCGGTGAGAACTCTCCATCCTAACCATAAGCCTGACACTGAGTAATGAGCAACAGGAGTCTATCACTGGAGACTGGCAAGAGGATGAAGAGAGAGCCCTTAACTGTGCACATGTGTGCAGAGCTGCTCACAAAGGGGAGTGGACCAGAAACACAGAGAAACCAGCCAGAACTCCAAATCTAGCACGAAGCACAAGGTAGCAGTGGTTCATGCCTAGAAGAATCACAAGTCTTTTAGCACTGACTATAGCAACAATAAAGCCAAAATCCAGTTCAGCTACTGATTGATGAATTCAGCCCCAAAACTGATGACCAGAGAGGAGAGGAAAGGATAACCAGTTCAAGAAGTGTTATTTATTATGATACATATCCCAAAAAACAAAAGCTAAAGTGTGAGTTGTTAAGCCGTGTCCAACTCTTTGCAACCCCCTGCCAGGCTCCTCTCTCCATGGAGCTTTCCAGGCAAGAATATTGGAGTGGGTGGCCATTCTCTTCCCCAGGAGATCTTCCCAACACAAGTCTCCTGCATTGCAGGAAGATTCTCTACCATTGAGCCACCAGGGATGACCACCCAAAGAAAGGTAGGAGAAACAATCAAGAGAGAAAATTTTTAATAGAAAAAAGATTCAGAGATGATCAAGATATTAGAACTAATAAAATCTTTAAAATAACTATGCTTTTCTGTATTAAAATGCAAAGAAATGGTGAAGACAAAATTCTCATAAATAAATAGGAAAATTTAGCATAAAATGTCAAATGGAAATACTAGAAATAAAAACATGGTATTATAAATGAATTCCTTGGATGACTTTCTAATCAGATTGGACAAAGTTAAGGAAAGAATCAATAATATTGAAAGCAAACAGAAAGAAAAAAAAAGCAAAACATCCAAGAGTTGTGGGACAATAAGAGTTGGTCCAACAAATGAAGCATTAGTTACTAGGAGGACAAAATACATAGAGTGGGGCAGAAGGAATATTTGAAGAGATAATAGCTAAGAATTTTTTAATTAACTAAACACTACAAATTACAAATCTAAGAAGCTCAGAGAAATCCAAGAAGAATATATATACATATACATTTTTTAATTAGAAATGGCCTAATGAAACTGCTTTTTAAAAAAGATAAAAAGAAAATCATGAAGGCAATCGAGTAATAAAGACACGTTACCTACAAATAAATAAAGACAAAGAATTCAGCAGACTTCTTGTCAGAAATAATGCAAAACCAGTCAACAATGAAGTACTGAAAGAAAAACCTGTCAAAACAGAAATTTTAACTCAAAAAAATATCTTACAGAAATAAAGACAAAATAAAGACTTTTCAAAAAGACAAAAGTGAATAAAATGTATTACCAGGAGACCTTCACTATAAGAAATGTTAAAGGAAATTTCTTAGGCAATAGGTTTTATACCACATTAAAATTTTTATTTACATAAAGAAATAGCTACCGAAGTAGTTAAAAAGAAATAAGCATAAATATTTAGATCCATTTTTATCTGATGTTTAAGTCTTTTTAAAAAATAATTTAAAATTTCCAAGGTATGTGAGCAACCTAAGTGTCTCTATGTACAGAAGACGTGGTACACATGTGCAATGGAATATTACTCAGCCACAAAAAAGAATGAAATTGTATCATTTGCAGAAACATGGATGAACTTGAAGTGCATTATGCTAAATGGAGAGACATAAGAAAGACAAAAAGAGGAAGACAGAGAAAGATAAAAACTGTATGATATCACTTATATGTGGAATCTAAAAAATACAACAAACTAGTGAATTAAATATAAAAATAGCAGACCCACAAACATAGAGAACATGCTACTGGCTACCAGTGGGGTGGGGAAAGAGAAGGAGGGAGAGGAAGTATACAGGTAGAAGAAAAAAAGAGTTATTATGAAATTATATGAAATCACCTGTGTGAAACTTTTGAAACTCATAAAACATATATAATTTAAAGTACCTGTCATTCATTTAAAAAATTTTAAAGCAACTCTCTAAAATTAAAATAGTAACAATGTACTGTCTATGAGATTTACACAAAGGTAGAGGTGAAATCCATGACAAAATGATCACAGACAAGGAACACAGAGCAAGGGGGAAAGTTAGGCAAATGAACGTACAGTCATAAACTATCATAAGCACCGTGAAGGAAACATTTATGAATTTTTCCGGAAGCTGTCATCTGTGCTTTTACAGAACGTGATAAGATTTTTGAACTGAATTTTAAGAGCACGGGAATATTTTAATGAGGTCACTCTAGTGACTCCCCCAAAGATTTGCTTGTTAGGAAAAAATGGATTCAAAAACAATTGAGAGGCTATTTCACCAGGATTAAGAGCCAAACACTGAAGTTTTGACCTAGAATGGATGCAAGGGAGAGAGGGCGATGTAGAGAGATTTGAGAGACATTTAGGAGATACAATCAATGCTTCTCAGTTATGGAGAAAGATGTATAAGTTATCTTTTCCACTGTAGGTCATGCAGGACTCTTCTGGTGACACACAGGTAATTTTCTAGCAAAAAAAGTTGAAGTATTTGGGACAAATAAAATGAATTCATATAAAAATTTCTGAGGCCCTATAACTGAATCTCTTTCTGTATACTTGAAGCATTGTAAACAAACTATAATTTTAAAACATCAAAACTCTATTGGCATTTTGTACATCTATAGTATTGACACAATAACATTTTTTAAATGTTTTATTTTATATTGGCTATAATCGATTAAGGTATGTGAGCAACCTAAGTGTCTCTATGTACAGAAGACGTGGTACACATGTGCAATGGAATATTACTCAGCCACAAAAAAGAATGAAATTGTATCATTTGCAGAAACATGGATGAACTTGAAGTGCATTATGCTAAATGGAGAGACATAAGAAAGACAAAAAGAGGAAGACAGAGAAAGATAAAAACTGTATGATATCACTTATATGTGGAATCTAAAAAATACAACAAACTAGTGAATTAAATATAAAAATAGCAGACCCACAAACATAGAGAACATGCTACTGGCTACCAGTGGGGTGGGGAAAGAGAAGGAGGGAGAGGAAGTATACAGGTAGAAGAAAAAAAGAGTTATTATGAAATTATATGAAATCACCTGTGTGAAACTTTTGAAACTCATAAAACATATATAATTTAAAGTACCTGTCATTCATTTAAAAAATTTTAAAGCAACTCTCTAAAATTAAAATAGTAACAATGTACTGTCTATGAGATTTACACAAAGGTAGAGGTGAAATCCATGACAAAATGATCACAGACAAGGAACACAGAGCAAGGGGGAAAGTTAGGCAAATGAACGTACAGTCATAAACTATCATAAGCACCGTGAAGGAAACATTTATGAATTTTTCCGGAAGCTGTCATCTGTGCTTTTACAGAACGTGATAAGATTTTTGAACTGAATTTTAAGAGCAGGGGAATATTTTAATGAGGTCACTCTAGTGACTCCCCCAAAGATTTGCTTGTTAGGAAAAAATGGATTCAAAAACAATTGAGAGGCTATTTCACCAGGATTAAGAGCCAAACACTGAAGTTTTGACCTAGAATGGATGCAAGGGAGAGAGGGCGATGTAGAGAGATTTGAGAGACATTTAGGAGATACAATCAATGCTTCTCAGTTATGGAGAAAGATGTATAAGTTATCTTTTCCACTGTAGGTCATGCAGGACTCTTCTGGTGACACACAGGTAATTTTCTAGCAAAAAAAGTTGAAGTATTTGGGACAAATAAAATGAATTCATATAAAAATTTCTGAGGCCCTATAACTGAATCTCTTTCTGTATACTTGAAGCATTGTAAACAAACTATAATTTTAAAACATCAAAAAAACCTCAATATTGGCATTTTGTACATCTATAGTATTGACACAATAACATTTTTTTAAATGTTTTATTTTATATTGGGCTATAATCGATTAACGATGTTGTGATATTAATAGTTTCTGGTGAACAGTGAAGGGACTCAGGCAAACTCCCCTCCCATCCAGGTTGACACATAACATTAAGCAGAGCTTCATGTGCTAGACAGTAGGTCCTTATTAGGTATCTATTTTAAATATAGCAGTGATACAATAACATTTAACCAGATACTTCCAGCTATAAATAAATTCTAGTGACATGTTTTCTATAGTATTTTAAGATACAGAATGCTTTATAACATAGTTTCTTCCAATGCAAATAGCAAATTCGTATAGTATAGATATTTTAAATATTTCTATTCTTACCTTTAAGGCGGAGCACTGATTTTGTGTGCTGAGCCAGACCACCATTTATGAAAGTAGGCAAAAGTCATAGGGTTTTAAGTATAGCTGTGTCAGAAACATTCATTAAAATCATTTTTTCACAGTATGCTTCTGTTAGCCTTTTAATGACAAGTCAGCACTGATTTGTACAACTACAAAATTTGTAGTTTAAAAAACATTTAACTTTCTGTCTGGTGATTTTTGTTTTTTATTCCAAAATGCCTTGCAGGAAGAGGAATTTAATTATTCATCCTGCTTTACTTGGAGTTCATTTCTGCCAGATCTTTTAAAACAGAAAATCCAAAAGCTCTGAGACACAGAAACTTCTTTGGCATTCACAACTTTATGGAATGTTTTCTCAAATTCTTTAAATTATATTCAACAAATTACAGTTCCAAATTACACAGAAATAATGAGTATCAGTAAGTAATGATGATTGATGTTCACCAGGATTAAGAGCCAAACACTGAAGTTTTGACCTAGAATGGATGCAAGGGAGAGAGGGCGATGTAGAGATTTGAGAGACATTTAGGAGATACAATCAATGCTTCTCAGTTATGGAGAAAGATGTATAAGTTATCTTTTCCACTGTAGGTCATGCAGGACTCTTCTGGTGACACACAGGTAATTTTCTAGCAAAAAAAGTTGAAGTATTTGGGACAAATAAAATGAATTCATATAAAAATTTCTGAGGCCCTATAACTGAATCTCTTTCTGTATACTTGAAGCATTGTAAACAAACTATAATTTTAAAACATCAAAAAAACCTCAATATTGGCATTTTGTACATCTATAGTATTGACACAATAACATTTTTTTAAATGTTTTATTTTATATTGGGCTATAATCGATTAACGATGTTGTGATATTAATAGTTTCTGGTGAACAGTGAAGGGACTCAGGCAAACTCCCCTCCCATCCAGGTTGACACATAACATTAAGCAGAGCTTCATGTGCTAGACAGTAGGTCCTTATTAGGTATCTATTTTAAATATAGCAGTGATACAATAACATTTAACCAGATACTTCCAGCTATAAATAAATTCTAGTGACATGTTTTCTATAGTATTTTAAGATACAGAATGCTTTATAACATAGTTTCTTCCAATGCAAATAGCAAATTCGTATAGTATAGATATTTTAAATATTTCTATTCTTACCTTTAAGGCGGAGCACTGATTTTGTGTGCTGAGCCAGACCACCATTTATGAAAGTAGGCAAAAGTCATAGGGTTTTAAGTATAGCTGTGTCAGAAACATTCATTAAAATCATTTTTTCACAGTATGCTTCTGTTAGCCTTTTAATGACAAGTCAGCACTGATTTGTACAACTACAAAATTTGTAGTTTAAAAAACATTTAACTTTCTGTCTGGTGATTTTTGTTTTTTATTCCAAAATGCCTTGCAGGAAGAGGAATTTAATTATTCATCCTGCTTTACTTGGAGTTCATTTCTGCCAGATCTTTTAAAACAGAAAATCCAAAAGCTCTGAGACACAGAAACTTCTTTGGCATTCACAACTTTATGGAATGTTTTCTCAAATTCTTTAAATTATATTCAACAAATTACAGTTCCAAATTACACAGAAATAATGAGTATCAGTAAGTAATGATGATTGATGTTCCTTATGTCTAAAAAAGCTTCATCATAAATAAAAATACTAGGACAAAGATAAGTAAGAAAAATACTTTTCTTTGCCTATTTAACTCAAAGGTTATATTGATTTAATTTTCAAAAATTATGAAAAGAATGCATTTTGATCATAAAGAGGCATTTTAAAAACTATCCATTCCTTCAGGTTCAATATGAAAGGATTAAAAAAAATTATTTTCCCTTTTCCTATAGTCCTGCTGAAATGTCAGAAAGGTACATGATAATAAAACACATCTCCAACAGCTCTAAATTCAGACAGGATGCAGTAGAGATCACAGTTCCTCTGTCCAGTAACTGCCCAGAAGGATGCCATGCTTGTTATTCACCAGCATGAGGAGCAAAAGTGGGCCATGCAGTGATTATCAAGGCTACTCTAAAGAGCTGATTACAGCATGTCCAGAGGCCATGATTAGAACACTGTCCAGTCATACCAAATCCCCCACACCCCTCACAGGAGTCCCCACTGAGCCTGGTTCTTTTGTTCCTATTTTGCAGATTCAGGATGTCATAAATCATGAAAAGAAAATGGCAGTCTATATTTTTCTAAAAAGAATTGACCTAAATTTTCAAACTTGCTGTATCGAATTACACCTAGCACTCACCAGTAGATTTTTAAAATGCTTTTGTTCCATGTACATGTATTTGCTTGGCAGTTCTAATCATCTTAATTTGTGTATTTCCAGCCTAGAATACTGGAGTGAGTAGCCATTTGCTTCTCCAGTGCATCTTCCCAACCCAGGGATCGAACCTGGGTTGCAGGCAGATTCTTTACCATGTGAGCCACCAGGGAAGCTCTGATTTATATTTCCCTTTCGCTGGTTTTTTATCTTTGGTCATACGGGTCAAGTTATTTTACTTAGAACGTTCAAAGTATCAACCCTTGAAATAAGTTTTCACAAAGTTCTGCTTATTGAACCCATCAAGTATTTCTCAGGAACTTTCTCTTCTTTTCATCCTCATCATTATCACTTATCCAGACCATCCTCATCGTTTGCCTGGTGACTATAAAAGCTGCCTAACATCTCTATAGCGTCTCCCCTCTGACCTTTCTCCAATCCATTCTCCACCTTGCACGTGAAGTGACCTTCACAATAACACAAATTTTACTCCAACTCCGCGCCTGCTTACAACGTTTCAGTGAGCGCCAATTGTGCGTGTGCCAAAGACAAACTCTGACATAGCCTGCAAAGTTCTGCTCGGTCAGCACCTGGCTCCAGCGCGCCCCACGCACCGCTCCCCATATCATCTACACTGGACTTCTTTCAGTCGCTTACACACCTCATGCTCACTTATCTTACCAGACTTCCGTCTGTCTGGAATGTTTGTCCAGCCCGCGATGGCTAAATAAAGTCAACTACTATAGCTCAACCACTGTTTCCTCCGAAAACGTTTCCTAAGCTCTCTCACTAGGTCAAAGTCCCTAAGACTAGTCTTTCTTGGTACCATGTACTTCTTCCTACCACGTGTCATAATCGTACTTTTACATTTTTGGTGGGGTGATTTACTCCTGTCTCTTCATGTCACTGGAGCATACACTTTATAAGGGCAAGTTCCCACCAATGTGTCTTCCACTTTACCCCTGGACTTAGTAGAGGACCTGGCTCTTAGTGGACATGCAATATGGTTTGTTTGTTTTTTTTTTAATTAAAGAACAATGTCAAACAAACCTGTAAAATTATGTGGTTATCTGGCATGGCATGAATAGCGAAAGCTTTGAATGTGGGAAAATAAATGTTTCTCCATCCTTCAGTAATTCTATAAGTAGATTCCTCTCCCTCTTCTTCCTAGGCTTTCCTTCTCTGGCACCCCTAATAATTGTTTTTTAAGTGTCTTAGGATTCATTCTCTAAATTTCTTACCTTTTCTCTATAATTTTAAATCTCCTTATACTTTGGTTATCTTCTGGGAGATCTGTTTGATTTTATCTTCCTAATAATAGATTTTACTTTGGTTTGCCATATTTTTTAGTAGGTATGCTCTTATTACCCCTGTATGTTTTTTAGATTTTTTTTTATAAGTATTATCTCCTTTGAAGTTTTCTTCTACTCCCTGCATTTTCTCTGAGTTTCCATCTTCTGTTGATTTGGTTCTGGTTTCAGCATTTTATGTTGGAGGCCTCTCTCAAATGTTTAATTATTATCTTTGATTTATTCATATTTAAAGGATAATAGCTCGCAGATTGGAAGTTTTACATGCGTGGGTGCATTTTGTTTAATGGAACCCAGCCAGTTTGCTGAGATATCCACAGATGTCAGTAATCATGCAGTTTTTCTGAGGAGCTATACAGTTTCTCCAGGGAAAAAGCTGTTGAGTAACTTCAATCTACCAGCACTACTGTTCCAAGTGGTACAAGTCCAAAAGACACAAGAGGTCTGGGTGGTCTCTTCACTCGCTGTATGGGTTTTCACATGATCTTCCCTCTTTGGTATGGCACCTCTCACTGCTGCTCCTGCTCTCTCTGGCCTGTGGTCTCTTGTTCAATTTCCCCAAGCAAGAAATCTCCAGATTCCTGTCAAAACCAGTGAGAGATGGGTTTCTAACTGCACAGAATACAGGAGAGACTCAGTGTCTCATTGATCTTTTTGGACTTAGAAACAATCCCTTGGTTTCAATTATCAGTCCCTACCTTTGGAAATCAGCACTAACTTTCGGATCAAAGAAAATGTTAGAAGGAGTAATAGCATAATTTTTAAAATTATTTTTTTCTGAGACTGAAAGTAACTTTATGATCAATAGTCATCGAATGGGACTTTTCTCCCTACTCCTACAATCACTAGTTCTTTCACAATGGGTATACAGAGTGCATCATACTATAACTCAGCCACTTCTCTGACAACAGAAACAATATATACATGTAGGTCTTGGAAAGCTAAGAATTAAAACTACTGTAGCTAGGATTTTCTTTTTTCCTTGAGAGTCAACATGAGTCACTGATAAAATTAGATTGGGAACAAAAAGACCTATGTACCAATTCTAGCTCTTTCAAAAATAAATTCTATACCTTTAAACAATGGACTCAACTGCCCTAACACTCGTTTTTCAATCTGAAAAATGCTAAAACTGGATTAGTGATCTCTAAAATCCTTTCTAACATTAGAAGATTGACTAAGGTAACGTGCTTGTATGTTGACTAGAACAGAATAAGAGACAAAAGCACAAATATACTTGTACCAACCCTTCAAGAAGCTTTACTCTCTAACACTTTTAGCAATTAGTTGCTGAGATTAATGATAAAGTCATCTAAAAACAAAAATATAACTTATTCATTATCAGAATCAAGGATATTGAACCTGCAAAAACTGATACCCTTTAATATCTGGCTCTCTTTAATTAACAATTTGCTTAAATTTTCAATACTGACAGGATATTTGTGAAAAGCAGGGCTAGACTTCTTCCTAAAAATGTAGATAATCTCGTATGTTTATACAGTTCTTTACAGTTTTCAAAGCATTTTTACCTGCACTTTTCATTTAATGGATGCAATGATCTCAATGAAATCAGTGTAATGGGTGCTAGTGCTATCCTAATCTCCATATAACAATATAAAGAGCCACGAAATGTCACAAAGACTCTCACGTCCAGTTCCTTTGTGATCCTTTGAGGGACTGCAGCCTGCCAGGCTCCTCTGTCCAGGAGATTTTCCAGAAAAGAACCCTGGAGTGGGTTACCATTTCCTTCCACAAAGAATCTTCCCAACCCAGGAACTGAACTCACATCTCTTGTACTGGCAGGAGAATTTTTTACCACTGGACCACCTAAGAAGCCAAAAAGGAAATAGTAAAACTGGGACTTCTAACTTCAAGCATAATTTCCATGTCTTGTGCTGCTTTCCAGAAAGGCCCTGGAAGGTAAGCACACTATCCTTATACACAGATATATCTGAGTGGTCTATTGAAGACTCAAATTAACCAAAGATTATGAGCTAGTAAGTACTGGATCCAATGCCTCACCATCTTCATTCTCAGTATGACTTTCAGACTTCAAGAGCTATTTTCACTTGACAACCAAAATTAACAGGTTCACGTATACTTACTGTGTTGGCAGAAGTCAAATCTATGTATGATATGTTTAAACTCTACTGCACCAAACTTGTGATCATCCACCCATGACACAAAGCAACAACACATCCTTCTCTTTTTATAACATCCGAGTGTCCCAAGCCTTACAGAGTCACTGAGCACTTGTTAGGTAGGGTGCTTCCTAGAGAACTGTCATCCTTTCAAAAGCATTTTCGAGGCACTGGGTGTGCATCCACTACAACATCAACCACTCCCCTTCTCAGAACTGAGGGACCATACCCTTTGCTCCTTTAGTCTTTAGAAGTGAACACTAATCTTCTTGAACTATCTATGATGAATGTCCAATGTCCCCTTAAAATATTTTTTTATGTGAAAAGAAAATGATACCCTTTAATATCTGGCTCTCTTTAATTAACAATTTGCTTAAATTTTCAATACTGACAGGATATTTGTGAAAAGCAGGGCTAGACTTCTTCCTAAAAATGTAGATAATCTCGTATGTTTATACAGTTCTTTACAGTTTTCAAAGCATTTTTACCTGCACTTTTCATTTAATGGATGCAATGATCTCAATGAAATCAGTGTAATGGGTGCTAGTGCTATCCTAATCTCCATATAACAATATAAAGAGCCACGAAATGTCACAAAGACTCTCACGTCCAGTTCCTTTGTGATCCTTTGAGGGACTGCAGCCTGCCAGGCTCCTCTGTCCAGGAGATTTTCCAGAAAAGAACCCTGGAGTGGGTTACCATTTCCTTCCACAAAGAATCTTCCCAACCCAGGAACTGAACTCACATCTCTTGTACTGGCAGGAGAATTTTTTACCACTGGACCACCTAAGAAGCCAAAAAGGAAATAGTAAAACTGGGACTTCTAACTTCAAGCATAATTTCCATGTCTTGTGCTGCTTTCCAGAAAGGCCCTGGAAGGTAAGCACACTATCCTTATACACAGATATATCTGAGTGGTCTATTGAAGACTCAAATTAACCAAAGATTATGAGCTAGTAAGTACTGGATCCAATGCCTCACCATCTTCATTCTCAGTATGACTTTCAGACTTCAAGAGCTATTTTCACTTGACAACCAAAATTAACAGGTTCACGTATACTTACTGTGTTGGCAGAAGTCAAATCTATGTATGATATGTTTAAACTCTACTGCACCAAACTTGTGATCATCCACCCATGACACAAAGCAACAACACATCCTTCTCTTTTTATAACATCCGAGTGTCCCAAGCCTTACAGAGTCACTGAGCACTTGTTAGGTAGGGTGCTTCCTAGAGAACTGTCATCCTTTCAAAAGCATTTTCGAGGCACTGGGTGTGCATCCACTACAACATCAACCACTCCCCTTCTCAGAACTGAGGGACCATACCCTTTGCTCCTTTAGTCTTTAGAAGTGAACACTAATCTTCTTGAACTATCTATGATGAATGTCCAATGTGACATCACCTTCATTGCTAATAACGTGACCTTCTGTACTCAGTGCAAAGCTCTACTTCTCCTGAGAATGAATCATTCAAGAATATATTCTCCCTAGGAGCTTAAACTGTCAATCTCAGTGAGATGTATTTTGATCCAAACTTCACTGAGGCAAGCAATGAACTGAAATGGATCATTTAATCTCATCTCTCACGAATAATTCCCAACTGTGACTTAGATCTTTAAAAAAATCATGTCCATTTATAACTAAATGGAAAAAAGTAGATGAAATTATAAATTACAAATTTAAATTTTCACCCTGTGAGATTGCCTAACAATATAGGGAATTTATTAGCTTATGTAACTGATAAAATGAAATATGACTGATAAAGTGGCGGGATACAGTGACTCCATGATTATTGCCCAGGATCTGTTTCTCTCCAAGTCTCCACTCTGGCTCTGCAGTTTAAAGCATCAGCCTCAACTTCACACAGTGACTGGCCACAGTGCACCATACCCTGATAGAAGTGAAATCTTTTTGGATTTATAAAATTCATATCCTTGTGTCTCAGCAAAAGACTCCTCCCATCTCATTGGTTCTGTCTGGGTTTCTCATCCCTCAGCATATCTCTGTTGGTAATTTGGCCACTCGTGAGATCAATTCCACCATCCTCAAATCATATTGAATTAGGTGAGTATTTTTGAAACTGTGAAGAATATCTCATTCATGGGCCATATACTCAATACAATGGACTGCAAGCAATTTTTTTTTAAAGAATTGACTAATATAGAATAGAAATTAAAATAGCAGAGTGCATTATCATTAGTAATATTTTCTGTTGAAACTTGATTATTTTATATAAATACGTATGTGTTTCATGGGTAGTGATTAATTTTTTTTCTGTAAACAGTGTCGTGTGCACCGTGTTGGAGCTTACTCTGATTACTATTCTCACTAGTTCTCGCTAAGAGAAACTATATTAAATAGCTCAGAGACTTTTCCGCGAACACGGCGTGGTCCCCTCAGGGTGTGAGCCTCGGACCTCGACAATAAAGTATCGTGGTCTCAAGTATTGTTAAACCAAGAGTGGGTTTATTAATCATCAAATAAAGACAAGCACAAGTAATTAGAAATAATCAGAACTAATCAGAACTCAATCAAATGTAAATAGATGTTCTTACCCCAGAGCTGGAGAGTCTCGACCCCATCGGGGTCAGCCGATCTCCGTGGGCGAGGCTATAGCACAGTTTTCCTTTACCCTTTTTATATTTTTTCCAACTAGAAATCTCAAGCTAATTAATAATCATGAAGAAGCTTTTTGTCTCTCTAGAGATGCAAAAGAGGTCATCACCAGAGCCCTTTCTCCCCAACCAACACCAACTTTGCTCTTGAGGAGAAACATTCTTACAATTCTTAAGTTACAAAGGGCTCTCTGAGTTTGTAAAGTGTTTCATTAGCATTAAAAAGTGGTAAGAGGAAGAACCTTTGTGCTCTGTATTGGTCTCAGAGAGGGGAGGTGTGCAGGCAACACTTATCCTTAGTGTGAGGAGACATTTGTCTGCTCAACCTGGATATCTTTTCTTTTTAAATTTTTTGTGAGAAATGAACATGTCGCCAGTTGCCCACAATAACAGCAGTGGAAATTTTGAAAGATAGTATTTAGAATAAGAGAAATTTGTATCTTTCCCAAGAAAATCAAGGTGTTGATTGGAAATGGGAATAGATACTGGATAGCAGCTGAAAGATAAATATACACTGTATGGTATTTACTTGTTGATTTATCATCTTTATTGTATGTAACAGATTTGCTTTTTCAACTGTAGTTTGCTAAACTAAGAGCATTTGACAGACGTTTTTGGAGAGTTTGGGAAAGTAATATTTTTTAAAGGCCATTATCTTTCATCTCTGCCACCCTCATGAACAAGAGGTATATGTCCCCATCTAACAAGCTTATTCCACTTGTGCTGTGAAGTAAGCATGACCATTAGTTCTAAAGCTCTGTGTGCTCAAATTTCAAGTTATTTCTTGATAGTTCTGTCTTTTTTATTCAAGATGGTTCTTTTCATTTTAATCTAGAAACTTCCCTACAATCAGTCTCTGGATGGCATCTCTGTGAGCTCACTCCTAAGAGAATATCCATCTTTACATGACTCATTTGGGTAACATTAAGTTGAGCAGGGTTTTTCAGTTGCTAAGAAAAAAGATATATAGCAACTTTTGTTTGCTATGTACTTTTGCTGAAGCTCAAATACTTTGGCCACCTGATGCAAACAACCAACTCATTGGAAAAGACCTTCATGCGGGAAAACACTAAAGACAAAAGGCCTTTCCTTTTTGGCAGAGGATGAGACGGTTGAATAGCATCACCAACTCAGCAGACATGAATTTGAGCAAACTTCAGGAGACAGTGGAGGACCGAGGAGCCTGGAGTGCTGCAGTCCATGGGGTCACAAATAGTTGGACACAACTGAGCAACTGAGCAATGACAACAACAGCTTTTATTTCTGTATCATCAGATCATAGCACAGTAGGAGAACTCTCCTGACGAATGGACATAAAGAACATCAGCTAAAGTGTTATGTCTATTAACTGAGTTGCAGGTATTAGATATCTCGCACATTGTCTGGCTTTTTATAACTTCTCAATAAGAGGAAACAATGGTTAATTTAATCAATAACAAAAGAAATGTAGTATAAAAAGATGATATAATTCTTTCCACCAACCAGATTAGAGAAAATGAATAAGGGTGACTCTACCCAAAATTGTTTTATGTGGATGATATAAACACGTGGAATCATGAATATAAAAATACCTGGGAGAATATAATAAGACATTTTGCTGTGGTAATATAGGTGATGTGTGTATATTTTTAAAATCTATTATATTTCCCAAGAATTTATAAAATAAAAACTTTTTCAAAGAAAGAGGAAAAAATGAGGGGGAAGCAAGTAACACACACTTGGAAATACATTTTTGAAATGATCCAAGGCTATTTCCTTGACAAACTGCTCCAATGCACAACTGTGCTCCCAACATGATATAGCTTAATTTGAGCTCATTTATAAAACATTTACTAATGTCTCCTGTGTGCCCAGTTCTGAGGCATGTATTATAATGGATATAAATCTTAAATAACAAATATCCTTAGAAGATGTATAAACTTATTGGGAAGACAACACTTTACAGTAGAGTGGCAGAGAGTAGAAGCCAAGAGATGAATACCAAATTCTGAAATACGAATTAAGAGGTGCAGAATTAGAAGCAAGAAATATTCATGTGAACAGAGTAATCAGAAAAATTTTCATACATTGTCCCAACCCGCGGAATTCATCAACGCAGACCTAAAGGTGGGGAGTGGGAATTTAGAGGACAAGAGACACGAGAAATGGAGACAAGACAGGAGTCTGATCAAGTCTCATTTTATTGCTGAAAGGGAGCAATATTTATGCTGTATAGAAAGAGAAAGGAAAGAAGAAGGAGCCAAACACAGCTAATCGTGTAAAAGATCACCTGTGCATGTGGTTACATCATTATGAGAGTTTAGGGGGAACATGTGCTGATCATGAGCACAGAAACTTCACTCAGCCAATCATGGCAATGAGCACACGTCTCAAGCCGCGCCTCCCTGCATTACCCAGGCACCATCTTTGGGAACTTGTGGCGTTGTTCTAAAACTAAAGGCTGTAAGGCGTGGCCAAGGCTCTCAAGACCCCAGACAGGACAGGGACACTCTCACGCTGGAGGCTCTGCCAAGCACTATCTCAGGCAGCGCATCGCAACATTCATGCGTGGGAGGCTTAGGATGTGGCTGGGCTGACCCGCGGTCCCGGACAATACATCAGATGGAATCTACTGTAGTCTTCTACAGAGAAATCTGCGTCTCCTCCACTGACCTCTAAATAAACCAAAATATAAGCCTACTATGTTTCCAAAATTCTCAGAAACTTATGGAGGGCAAACAAATGAGGACATGGTGTTTGTAAGAACATTACAAAGCCCCTGCTGGTGTAATCATTCTAGGAAGAACGGTCCTCCAGCTCTGCAGCTAATGGATTATCCCTTGCTAGAACAACCTCATGGATCACTGGACCACCTGCAGCTGTGAATGGAGAAGCCCTCTTGGCTCCTCCCTCTTTTGTGTCTGTCACATGTCAAGTTCCCCAGGAAGAAAATGCTGAGGCAGAAGTTAGGATGTTAGGAAGCTATTAGGAAGTGCTCTTAGGCCCAATATCTATGAAAAGGAGGAAGAAAAAAATCAAAATTGGACAAAAGGTAAAGCTGAATATCAACACAATCTCAGTGGAAGCTCAACCAATGCTCTAGGAAGCTGTAAAGCTGGAATGAACCTTCAGAGTTGTCTTGAGCTAAGGAGAGAAGGCCAACATTTTTATATCCCATGTAGATTAACCATTAATGGAGTGTGACCTTGGTTTAGTTTCTCCTCAGCAAAAGCAGATTCTGTACAGAGATGACAGCTAAAGTTTTTCTGCCAACAGCACTCGTAGCAACCAGGGAAGTAAATCCTTCAATCCTAGAGTGGAAACCTGAGTGGTTTATCACAGGGTCCACCACATGGCCCATGTTATTAGTGTTGTACCACCCCAGGACTCCTGTAAGCCCCCAGCACAGGGTAAAAGGTCAACTGTGCATGCCGTTACATCATTATGAGAGTTTAGGGGGAACATGTGCTGATCATGAGCACAGAAACTTCACCCATCCAATCATGGCAATGAGCACACGTCTCAAGCCGCGCCTCCCTGCATTACCCAGGCACCATCTTTGGGAACTTGTGGCGTTGTTCTAAAACTAAAGGCTGTAAGGCGTGGCCAAGGCTCTCAAGACCCCAGACAGGACAGGGACACTCTCACGCTGGAGGCTCTGCCAAGCACTATCTCAGGCAGCGCATCGCAACATTCATGCGTGGGAGGCTTAGGATGTGGCTGGGCTGACCCGCGGTCCCGGACAATACATCAGATGGAATCTACTGTAGTCTTCTACAGAGAAATCTGCGTCTCCTCCACTGACCTCTAAATAAACCAAAATATAAGCCTACTATGTTTCCAAAATTCTCAGAAACTTATGGAGGGCAAACAAATGAGGACATGGTGTTTGTAAGAACATTACAAAGCCCCTGCTGGTGTAATCATTCTAGGAAGAACGGTCCTCCAGCTCTGCAGCTAATGGATTATCCCTTGCTAGAACAACCTCATGGATCACTGGACCACCTGCAGCTGTGAATGGAGAAGCCCTCTTGGCTCCTCCCTCTTTTGTGTCTGTCACATGTCAAGTTCCCCAGGAAGAAAATGCTGAGGCAGAAGTTAGGATGTTAGGAAGCTATTAGGAAGTGCTCTTAGGCCCAATATCTATGAAAAGGAGGAAGAAAAAAATCAAAATTGGACAAAAGGTAAAGCTGAATATCAACACAATCTCAGTGGAAGCTCAACCAATGCTCTAGGAAGCTGTAAAGCTGGAATGAACCTTCAGAGTTGTCTTGAGCTAAGGAGAGAAGGCCAACATTTTTATATCCCATGTAGATTAACCATTAATGGAGTGTGACCTTGGTTTAGTTTCTCCTCAGCAAAAGCAGATTCTGTACAGAGATGACAGCTAAAGTTTTTCTGCCAACAGCACTCGTAGCAACCAGGGAAGTAAATCCTTCAATCCTAGAGTGGAAACCTGAGTGGTTTATCACAGGGTCCACCACATGGCCCATGTTATTAGTGTTGTACCACCCCAGGACTCCTGTAAGCCCCCAGCACAGGGTAGTGCCATTCCTCTCTATTCATACGCCCCATCTTTTCATTGATTCTGCTATTCAAAGACCCCAGGATATATCCTCCAAGGAGAAGAGAGGCAAAGACATGAGAAGCTTTCATATAAAAGTCATATTCGGTCAGAAATCTGTTGCCAGGACATCTCTGGCCACAGTCTGGTCTCTGTGCTGTTGGCCTTGTTTTCCTTCCATGCCTTCCCAGTGGATGGTGACACAATGGCTCCAGGCTCCCTTGGGACAGCAGCATAACTGTTTCTCTTCACAACTATCTGTCTAAATCCATTCAGTCTACTATCACAAAACACCATAGGGTGGGTAGCTCACGGACAACCAAAATGTATTTCTCACAGTTCTGGAGGCTGAGAAGATCAGTTCTGCATGGTTGAGTGAGGGCCCTTTTCTTGGTTCACAGCTAATGCCTTTTCATGGTGTTCTCATGTGGTGGAAGCGGGAGGGATCTCTGTGGGGTCTCTTTTGTCAAGAACACTAATTTCATTCATGAGGACTCCACCCTTGTCATCGAGCATCTCTCAAAAGCACCACCTCCTTACACCATCACAGCTGGCATTACGATTTTAACATGAATTTGGGGGGAATGCAGGCAGTTATACCACAGTACCACCACACCTGAATGCAGGAGAAACCCAGAAAACACAGGATTAAAATACAAGTTCCAGGTGGCACAGTGGTAAAGAATCTGCCTGCCAATGCGATCCCTGGGTCCGGAAGATCTGTAAAAGGAAGAGATGGCAACCTACTCCAGTACTCTTGCCTGAAGAATCCCATGAACAGAGGAGCCTGGAGAGCTACAGTCCAAGGAGTCACAAAAGAGTCAGACATGACTGAGCAACTGTGCATGTTCCCACTGCTCGGAGGCACTGCTTCTGCTGCAGTATTATATTCTCTCCATGTCTAAAAACTAGAAAGGCCCAAGACACTCTCCAAAGGGAATGTATTTTCCTGTCTCCCCCACCCCCACATTCCCACCTATCCCTACAGAGAACTCTCAGCAGCACTCACCTTGACCTTCCTCCACCAGGGCTCACATTCCCTTCCAGCCCACCCAGCTTTCAACATGGGATGGATAGGCTTGTCCTCTCCCACTCTGGACCCTGCGATGAAATACCTTCTACACATTTCAGCATAATGCCATTACCACAGCTAAAAGACCAGCAGTGCAGATATTAGGGCCATATAAGTCCAATCTTCTATAGGTGGAGCTGGAAGCTTCAAAAGATTCAAAAAGGATGCATCTTATTGTAAACACACACAGTATAGGAAAGGCAAGCCTTTTACAGACCTGTGCAACATCATTCATTTAAGATTTCACGATACCAAGTCTGACATCCTAGAGAACAGATTTTAAAGAGGTCGACCAGTCTGGTTACCTACATAGGCCTGCAGCAGAAGAGCGGAAGGTTTCAGCTACTATTTTTCTCGCTATAGTGAAATGAGAAAATCCCTGCTTTAGAATCAGGTCTGGGGTAAAAGCTCAGCTTTTCAGTTAATAACCTGTGCAATGTATTGAGAGTTACTTTGCCTCTCAATCTTGGTTTCCCGTTGGCAAATGGGAGAAAAGATCATTACCCTGTAGGATTTTTGAAAAGATTTAATGAGTGAATAAATAAATCTCACCCCAATATAGAACCTGGCAGATGGCTAAGCACTCAGAAAACAGGATCTGTGATTATCACTTCATGTGGAATTGATGGTGTCTATTCTCTCCAAGGAGAAAGATATACCTTTGTAAGCAAGAAGTTTAGTTTTCTTCTCTGCTGAATCTTTCTCTTTTGTTTTTTTTGGATATTTCTCACTCTTGAGTAAGGTGTTTGAAAAGCTCAGAATTTCTCAGTTGCATTAAGAAAAAAATTAAAGTCAGAATCAAAGTCCACACAAGTGGTCAGGAAAGCAAGTGCCCACTAAGGGGGACAGTGTAGGGTGCCAGGACTTTTAGGTAAATTTTTCAATGCTGGCCATTAAACTTAGCTTCATTTAGTTTGTGCAAGCTTTAAACCTCTCCAAAGGGAATGTATTTTCCTGTCTCCCCCACCCCCACATTCCCACCTATCCCTACAGAGAACTCTCAGCAGCACTCACCTTGACCTTCCTCCACCAGGGCTCACATTCCCTTCCAGCCCACCCAGCTTTCAACATGGGATGGATAGGCTTGTCCTCTCCCACTCTGGACCCTGCGATGAAATACCTTCTACACATTTCAGCATAATGCCATTACCACAGCTAAAAGACCAGCAGTGCAGATATTAGGGCCATATAAGTCCAATCTTCTATAGGTGGAGCTGGAAGCTTCAAAAGATTCAAAAAGGATGCATCTTATTGTAAACACACACAGTATAGGAAAGGCAAGCCTTTTACAGACCTGTGCAACATCATTCATTTAAGATTTCACGATACCAAGTCTGACATCCTAGAGAACAGATTTTAAAGAGGTCGACCAGTCTGGTTACCTACATAGGCCTGCAGCAGAAGAGCGGAAGGTTTCAGCTACTATTTTTCTCGCTATAGTGAAATGAGAAAATCCCTGCTTTAGAATCAGGTCTGGGGTAAAAGCTCAGCTTTTCAGTTAATAACCTGTGCAATGTATTGAGAGTTACTTTGCCTCTCAATCTTGGTTTCCCGTTGGCAAATGGGAGAAAAGATCATTACCCTGTAGGATTTTTGAAAAGATTTAATGAGTGAATAAATAAATCTCACCCCAATATAGAACCTGGCAGATGGCTAAGCACTCAGAAAACAGGATCTGTGATTATCACTTCATGTGGAATTGATGGTGTCTATTCTCTCCAAGGAGAAAGATATACCTTTGTAAGCAAGAAGTTTAGTTTTCTTCTCTGCTGAATCTTTCTCTTTTTTTTTTTTTTTTTGGATATTTCTCACTCTTGAGTAAGGTGTTTGAAAAGCTCAGAATTTCTCAGTTGCATTAAGAAAAAAATTAAAGTCAGAATCAAAGTCCACACAAGTGGTCAGGAAAGCAAGTGCCCACTAAGGGGGACAGTGTAGGGTGCCAGGACTTTTAGGTAAATTTTTCAATGCTGGCCATTAAACTTAGCTTCATTTAGTTTGTGCAAGCTTTAAACCTCACCTAGAAAGAGAGGTAAGGATGAGATAATAAAAGTCAAATCTCATATAACTTCAGTTATTACTTCTCTTGATCAATCTAACTCAGTATTTTATTTGAGAATATTTCTCACCAATGAAAACAGGTTTCCAAACAAGGGAGTAGGAGTGGGTCTCACCAGGACATGCCAACATGAAATATTTAAAGTTTCATGAGTGAATTTAGGAAATCCTATTTTAGGTTTCACAGTTAATGGTCCAAATTTACACTAAACTGTATATTTCGTTGACTTCCCATGTGGCTTAGTGGTAAAAAAAAAAAAAAAAAAATCCACCTGCCAATGTAAGAGATGCAGGAGATATGGATTCAATCCCTGGGCTAGGAAGATCTCCTGAAGGAGGAAATGGCAATCCATTCTAGTATTCTTTTTTTAAAAAAACCATTTATTTATTTATTTATTTGGGGGGCATGGGAAAGGAGGGGGCTCGGGGGGCCACTTCTATTGGTCTTTCCTTTATCTAGTTTCATCCATCTTTGTTCTTTGGACCATGTGGGCCTCCACCGCAGTGGTCTCTGTTGTCGCAGAGCACCGGCTCTGGGCGCATGTGCTCCAGAGCTCCGGCTCAGTAATTGGACACATCGGTCTAGCCGCTCCGCGGCACGTGGGATCTTCCCAGGCCAGGGATCGAACCGGCACCCCTTGCACTGCAAGGCAGTGTCCTTACCCACTGGACCACCAGGGAAGCCCCACTCCAGTATTCTTGCCTGGAAAATGACATGGACAGAGAAACCTGATGGGCTATAGTCCTTGGGGTGCAAAAGAATCAGATTGAACACTCACACATCTACACAATTTCACATATATTTAGTTATCAAAATAACCATGTGAAACAAAGTTTATATACTGATGCTTTTCCTCCATGCCCACAAAAGAGAACCCTCTTGCATCTCCCCACTTCCAAATCCTTACTATAACTCCATCCATTCTCCTAATCATTGTCACTTTTCCACAGTCAGTGCTATGACTGCATGCTCTCCACCTCTTCTAGTTCTAAACCCCAAACGCAAGATCTAAACAATGCTGGCCATTAAACTTAGCTTCATTTAGTTTGTGCAAGCTTTAAACCTCACCTAGAAAGAGAGGTAAGGATGAGATAATAAAAGTCAAATCTCATATAACTTCAGTTATTACTTCTCTTGATCAATCTAACTCAGTATTTTATTTGAGAATATTTCTCACCAATGAAAACAGGTTTCCAAACAAGGGAGTAGGAGTGGGTCTCACCAGGACATGCCAACATGAAATATTTAAAGTTTCATGAGTGAATTTAGGAAATCCTATTTTAGGTTTCACAGTTAATGGTCCAAATTTACACTAAACTGTATATTTCGTTGACTTCCCATGTGGCTTAGTGGTAAAAAAAAAAAAATCCACCTGCCAATGTAAGAGATGCAGGAGATATGGATTCAATCCCTGGGCTAGGAAGATCTCCTGAAGGAGGAAATGGCAATCCATTCTAGTATTCTTTTTTTAAAAAAACCATTTATTTATTTATTTATTTGGGGGGCATGGGAAAGGAGGGGGCTCGGGGGGCCACTTCTATTGGTCTTTCCTTTATCTAGTTTCATCCATCTTTGTTCTTTGGACCATGTGGGCCTCCACCGCAGTGGTCTCTGTTGTCGCAGAGCACCGGCTCTGGGCGCATGTGCTCCAGAGCTCCGGCTCAGTAATTGGACACATCGGTCTAGCCGCTCCGCGGCACGTGGGATCTTCCCAGGCCAGGGATCGAACCGGCACCCCTTGCACTGCAAGGCAGTGTCCTTACCCACTGGACCACCAGGGAAGCCCCACTCCAGTATTCTTGCCTGGAAAATGACATGGACAGAGAAACCTGATGGGCTATAGTCCTTGGGGTGCAAAAGAATCAGATTGAACACTCACACATCTACACAATTTCACATATATTTAGTTATCAAAATAACCATGTGAAACAAAGTTTATATACTGATGCTTTTCCCTCCATGCCCACAAAAGAGAACCCTCTTGCATCTCCCCACTTCCAAATCCTTACTATAACTCCATCCATTCTCCTAATCATTGTCACTTTTCCACAGTCAGTGCTATGACTGCATGCTCTCCACCTCTTCTAGTTCTAAACCCAAACGCAAGATCTAGCAACATGAAGTTTGTTAAATCCCATGACACAGCTAAGTGCATAACAGAGTAGGTTCATAGCAGATAAGGAAGTCTGAACCTAGGGAACAACTGCCCTCACTGAGGAAGTAGCAGTGCTGAGGCTCAGAAATCAGCCTCAGGGGTAAGATTCTAGCCAGGACGGAGTTCACTATCCAAAAGAGGATAAGAGACCTAGATGGAGGTCCAGAGAAGGGGTCAAGACACTTGCACATGCTACCTCTTAGACCTGCCCCCATGAAAACGCCGGGCTGATTCCAGTCAAGACCAGCTCACAGTTGTACAATTCAGTATTACTCCTGACTTTTAGAAGGACTTCTCAAAGTTCTAAAAATAGCAGAACATGTTTGGTTTCTGAAAACCAGAGAGAAAGGGACAGGGATTTCTATATTTACAGTATGATTACTCTGCTTTCATACCTGAGTGGTAATTTCACACACAGTAACAACACTGGTGGAAAGCCATCTGCCAGGAGAAATATGCCGCTAACTATGAATATCTTTCGGAAGCACACCAGTCCTGGCACCTTGCCTAAGACAACTGTTGGACCCAATACAAGTGATTCTCAAGACTTCACCTGTTCTGCCGGCTGGCTATATGCAAATCACATAGTCTTCAGGCAGTTAAGAGCCCCACAGAGGTGGCTGAAGCCATGAAGAGCCAGTCATGCCAACACCAGTGAAAAGTTCGAGCTTAGTCGCTTTAGTCTTGTCCTTCTATTTTGCAACCCTATGGACTGTAGCCTGCCAGGCTCCTCTGTCCACGGGATTCTCCAGGCAAGAATAGGGTTACCATTCCCTTCTCCAGGGGATCGTCCAACCCAGGGACTGAACCTTCGTCTGTCTCCTGCATTGCAGGTGGCTTCTTTCCTGCTGAGCCTCCTGAAAGGCTCCCTTTGTTTTAATGCAGGGTCTTTCACACCCACCCAATCCTTCTGAATTTGGAGAATCTGCCCTCACACACTACTACTTTGTACCCTTAATTGTTATTTTTCTTTGTCTTCATACCTTCTGTAAGTTAACTGAACTTCAGAATAAAGTTATAGACATAAAATAAATCATTATGAGGCAGAGTGCTGGGAGAGGGACAGAGGCAGGGGGAGGAGGGGTGACCTGAAAAAACGCCATATACAGAGGTCAGGAATGCAGGGCAACACAGAGCTCCAAGGGAACACAGCAGAGCTCAGTAGCTCATACAGAGTATTATGGAAGCACTAGCAAGGAAACTAAAGGACCAGCCAAATTATTAAGATATCATTAAGATTACTAAGACAGTAACCACTTACAAAAGCCTGGGATCTCAAGGAACAGCTCTTCTTAGGGTCAAGACAGGAGTCAGTCTATCTGCTATAGTCTAGTGAAAGCCTGCCAAAAAGGAAATGAGATTGTGAAATTCAGAAAGTGCTAAGATTGTCTAGCAACACTGCTCAACACAAAAGGAATCAATTCCGGTGCACCTGAAATGCTGAGGGACTTAGAAAACAAAACCTACTTTTTCAACTTGCTGTTTCGCTTGGGATGGGTTGGTCAAAATCATAAAGAATGTTTACCAGCTGAAAGCTCTGACAAAAAAAAATCTTTGTTTGCAGTGGAAAAATACCAGATTCTATCACATTTTTAAAAATATATTTAAACTATATCAAAGGAGACATACGAAGGGCTATGAATACTAGGAATAAAAGGTAAGAGCAATAAATCAAATAAAATCCATATCTAATGAGTATATGATAGTAAGAATCCTGATGGCTACCAGAATATATAAAACACAGTCCCTTCCTTAAAGGAGCTAAAATCTAATATACTAGGGAAACAATAGAAAAACATGACATAATAAATAGTTTCACATGTCTAAAATCAAATACTTTGAGAGGAAAAAATAAGAGGAAGCAACACTGTGTAAATTACCAAAAGAAAGTCACAATCACTACAAAGAAGAAAGGAGAGCTTCAGCCATTTATTGTCCCTGAAAATGAGGATTCAAGCTCAAATTCAACCTTGAAGGATGGGTGGAATAAGTGTGGTTGTAGTGACATGCTATATTCTACACACTTGAATGCTAAGGAGAGTTTTCTCTGATTTAGACCCAATAAATTTTTATTTCTTTGTCTTCATACCTTCTGTAAGTTAACTGATCAGAATAAAGTTATAGACATAAAATAAATCATTATGAGGCAGAGTGCTGGGAGAGGGACAGAGGCAGGGGGAGGAGGGGTGACCTGAAAAAACGCCATATACAGAGGTCAGGAATGCAGGGCAACACAGAGCTCCAAGGGAACACAGCAGAGCTCAGTAGCTCATACAGAGTATTATGGAAGCACTAGCAAGGAAACTAAAGGACCAGCCAAATTATTAAGATATCATTAAGATTACTAAGACAGTAACCACTTACAAAAGCCTGGGATCTCAAGGAACAGCTCTTCTTAGGGTCAAGACAGGAGTCAGTCTATCTGCTATAGTCTAGTGAAAGCCTGCCAAAAAGGAAATGAGATTGTGAAATTCAGAAAGTGCTAAGATTGTCTAGCAACACTGCTCAACACAAAAGGAAGCAATTCCGGTGCACCTGAAATGCTGAGGGACTTAGAAAACAAAACCTACTTTTTCAACTTGCTGTTTCGCTTGGGATGGGTTGGTCAAAATCATAAAGAATGTTTACCAGCTGAAAGCTCTGACAAAAAAAAATCTTTGTTTGCAGTGGAAAAATACCAGATTCTATCACATTTTTAAAAATATATTTAAACTATATCAAAGGAGACATATGAAGGGCTATGAATACTAGGAATAAAAGGTAAGAGCAATAAATCAAATAAAATCCATATCTAATGAGTATATGATAGTAAGAATCCTGATGGCTACCAGAATATATAAAACACAGTCCCTTCCTTAAAGGAGCTAAAATCTAATATACTAGGGAAACAATAGAAAAACATGACATAATAAATAGTTTCACATGTCTAAAATCAAATACTTTGAGAGGAAAAAATAAGAGGAAGCAACACTGTGTAAATTACCAAAAGAAAGTCACAATCACTACAAAGAAGAAAGGAGAGGCTTCAGCCATTTATTGTCCCTGAAAATGAGGATTCAAGCTCAAATTCAACCTTGAAGGATGGGTGGAATAAGTGTGGTTGTAGTGACATGCTATATTCTACACACTTGAATGCTAAGGAGAGTTTTCACATAAAACTAGGTGTTCTGTCTGGCTTCTTTTGAACACTCAGCCTCTATTCTTCCAAGGCAATGATCAAGACCTCGGTCACTGCTGCGCTCTTTGAATGGTTCACACACTGTTAATGAAACTCAAACAGCTTTGTTTACTAGTGCCAGGACTTTGGCCCTTGTAGGATTTGAGTTTATAACCCCTGATCTGAGCTGAAGGGTTTACAACTCAAAAGTCTACATACCTCAGATATACACTGAAGAAAGGATAGAATGTGATTAGGTATCTTTGTACATGTGTATATTTAATTCCATAAATAATTTATTTTATTATTTTATTATATATTGTTTTGTTTATCAAAAGATATAATCTTCCTCTTTAACTTTAATCCTCTAAGATTAACTACCTTTTTGTATATATGATTTGGTTGTAAACAAATACAAATGTGTTTTAAAAAATGAATTATATATATGTGGAAATGAAATACATAGAACATATTTTATCAGCTAAGCAAACTGTGTCCGACCACACAGTATCTTCAAGGATATTCACTGAAACCATCCAACACTCCATGTGCTTTAGGTAGTGTTATGAATCCATAGTGTTCAACTACTAAGTATGTGGGGCTTCAGCTGTGAAGTATTGTTCAGTCATTCAGTTATATCTGACTCTCTGCAACCCCATGGGCTGTAGCACTCCAACCTTCTCTATCCTTCACTATCTCCTGGAGTTTTACCAAAGTCATGTCCATTGAGTCGATAATGCCACCATCTCATCCTCTGTCATCCTCTTCTCCTGCCCTCAATCTTCCCAGCATCGGGGTTTTTCCAATGATCTCAAACTATGAACAATGGGAACTATTTTTCATGAATATTTCAATAAATTGCAATAAACCATTACCTCATCATCCACTAAAATGCAATACACACATCTAAAATTTAAACATGCATTTAAAAGAAAAGGTCTGTAATTTACATATCTAAAGAACAGCTTTTAGCTTTTCTTTCCAAAATATGCACATATGGACTTAGGTTTATAGTTGTAGTGACATGCTATATTCTACACACTTGAATGCTAAGGAGAGTTTTCACATAAAACTAGGTGTTCTGTCTGGCTTCTTTTGAACACTCAGCCTCTATTCTTCCAAGGCAATGATCAAGACCTCGGTCACTGCTGCGCTCTTTGAATGGTTCACACACTGTTAATGAAACTCAAACAGCTTTGTTTACTAGTGCCAGGACTTTGGCCCTTGTAGGATTTGAGTTTATAACCCCTGATCTGAGCTGAAGGGTTTACAACTCAAAAGTCTACATACCTCAGATATACACTGAAGAAAGGATAGAATGTGATTAGGTATCTTTGTACATGTGTATATTTAATTCCATAAATAATTTATTTTATTATTTTATTATATATTGTTTTGTTTATCAAAAGATATAATCTTCCTCTTTAACTTTAATCCTCTAAGATTAACTACCTTTTTGTATATATGATTTGGTTGTAAACAAATACAAATGTGTTTTAAAAAATGAATTATATATATGTGGAAATGAAATACATAGAACATATTTTATCAGCTAAGCAAACTGTGTCCGACCACACAGTATCTTCAAGGATATTCACTGAAACCATCCAACACTCCATGTGCTTTAGGTAGTGTTATGAATCCATAGTGTTCAACTACTAAGTATGTGGGGCTTCAGCTGTGAAGTATTGTTCAGTCATTCAGTTATATCTGACTCTCTGCAACCCCATGGGCTGTAGCACTCCAACCTTCTCTATCCTTCACTATCTCCTGGAGTTTTACCAAAGTCATGTCCATTGAGTCGATAATGCCACCATCTCATCCTCTGTCATCCTCTTCTCCTGCCCTCAATCTTCCCAGCATCGGGGTTTTTCCAATGATCTCAAACTATGAACAATGGGAACTATTTTTCATGAATATTTCAATAAATTGCAATAAACCATTACCTCATCATCCACTAAAATGCAATACACACATCTAAAATTTAAACATGCATTTAAAAGAAAAGGTCTGTAATTTACATATCTAAAGAACAGCTTTTAGCTTTTCTTTCCAAAATATGCACATATGGACTTAGGTTTATAGTTGTGAGTACACAAAATTTTGCTTCTCACTTTTTGCCATTAAGTCTGACATTCCAAACACTTTTCCATGTTGAACAATTTTCCTAATTTTTACTTAGTGACACTAGAATATGACATCCAGCTTTACTTAATTATTCCTATGTTTTCAGTATTAAATTTATTTTCAATTTTTCACTGTAATCATTATTGTAATGAGCTCCTTAATGCTCATAGCTTCTTTTCCCCCTGATTTTGAAGACAGTTTCCTCAGGGCAAATTCTCAATAGTAGAATTACAGAGTTAAGGAGTATAAACTTTTCTATGGCTTATGATATATATAACCAAAGTGTTTTCTGAGAGGTAAATGAATTCACATTTAATGCGCCAGATTCGTTAGGAAATTGCCAGCCTTAGCCTAATACCATTTAAAATGTCCATACCAATTTAAAAGATGTTAAGATTGACTCACTACTGTTTAAATTTGCATTCTTTTGAATATTAGTAATGTCAGAAATTTCAACATGGTAAGTATGCGTGCTTAGGCACTCAGTCATGTCCAACTCTTTGTGACCCCCTGGACTGTAGCCCGACAGATTCCTCTGTCCATAGGATTATTCCAGTAAAAATACTAGAGTAGGTTGTTACTTCCTGTTCCAGGGGATCTTCCTGATCTCCCTTCCCTCCCACCTTCCCTGCAGTGACAAGCAGATTCTTTACCACTAGCGCCACCTGGGAAACCTGGGATTTAGTATATTGGATCAAAAAGTTAGATAATCAATTTTTATTTTTCTAAATAAAAAGTAAAAGTGAGACATCCTCATGAGTGTTACCACCACAGGAAAGTTATAAAAAAAGAGAGCGAGAGAGAAGAAAGCTTTCCTCAGTTTATCCCAATATGCACTGCCAATCAACATGATAATTCATGGGCTTACCTGGTGGTCCAGGGGCTGAAAAGTCTGCCTTGCAGTGCAAGGGACAATGGTTTGATCCCTGGCCCTGGAAGATCCCACGTGCCACAGAGCAGCTGAACCATGCGCACTAGATGTCCAAAATTTAAACATGCATTTAAAAGAAAAGGTCTGTAATTTACATATCTAAAGAACAGCTTTTAGCTTTTCTTTCCAAAATATGCACATATGGACTTAGGTTTATAGTTGTGAGTACACAAAATTTTGCTTCTCACTTTTTGCCATTAAGTCTGACATTCCAAACACTTTTCCATGTTGAACAATTTTCCTAATTTTTACTTAGTGACACTAGAATATGACATCCAGCTTTACTTAATTATTCCTATGTTTTCAGTATTAAATTTATTTTCAATTTTTCACTGTAATCATTATTGTAATGAGCTCCTTAATGCTCATAGCTTCTTTTCCCCCTGATTTTGAAGACAGTTTCCTCAGGGCAAATTCTCAATAGTAGAATTACAGAGTTAAGGAGTATAAACTTTTCTATGGCTTATGATATATATAACCAAAGTGTTTTCTGAGAGGTAAATGAATTCACATTTAATGCGCCAGATTCGTTAGGAAATTGCCAGCCTTAGCCTAATACCATTTAAAATGTCCATACCAATTTAAAAGATGTTAAGATTGACTCACTACTGTTTAAATTTGCATTCTTTTGAATATTAGTAATGTCAGAAATTTCAACATGGTAAGTATGCGTGCTTAGGCACTCAGTCATGTCCAACTCTTTGTGACCCCCTGGACTGTAGCCCGACAGATTCCTCTGTCCATAGGATTATTCCAGTAAAAATACTAGAGTAGGTTGTTACTTCCTGTTCCAGGGGATCTTCCTGATCTCCCTTCCCTCCCACCTTCCCTGCAGTGACAAGCAGATTCTTTACCACTAGCGCCACCTGGGAAACCTGGGATTTAGTATATTGGATCAAAAAGTTAGATAATCAATTTTTATTTTTCTAAATAAAAAGTAAAAGTGAGACATCCTCATGAGTGTTACCACCACAGGAAAGTTATAAAAAAAGAGAGCGAGAGAGAAGAAAGCTTTCCTCAGTTTATCCCAATATGCACTGCCAATCAACATGATAATTCATGGGCTTACCTGGTGGTCCAGGGGCTGAAAAGTCTGCCTTGCAGTGCAAGGGACAATGGTTTGATCCCTGGCCCTGGAAGATCCCACGTGCCACAGAGCAGCTGAACTGGTGTGTCCAATTATGAGCCAGCACTCTAGAGCACATGTGCCCAGAGCTGGTGCTCTGAAGCAAGAGAGGCCACTGCGATGGGAGGCCCACACAGGTCAAAAGAATAAAGATGGATGAAAATAAATAAATAAAAAGCCAATAAAAGAGGCCAACATTAAAAAAAAAAAAAAAAAACATGGTAATTAATTATGAAACAAACCACATGGAATTATTGGGTTGGCAAGATGTTCATTCAGGTTTTTCTGAAGACACTATAGAAAAATCCTAATAGATTTTTGACAAAGCCAGTATTTTGTTATTCTAAGCTGATGCTTTTGAATTGTGGTGCTGGAGAAGACTCTTGAGAGTCCTCTGGACAGCAAAGAGATCAAACCAGTCAATGCTAAAGGAAATTGACCCAGAATATTCATTGGAAGGACTGAAGCTGAAGCTGAAACTCCAACATTTTGGCCACGCAACATGAAGAGCCTGGAAAAGACTCTGATGCTAGGAAAGATTTGAGAGTATGAGGATAACAGGGTAGTAGAGGATGAGATGTTCAGATAACATCACTGACCCAATGACATGAGTGTGAGCAAACTCCAGGAGACAGTGAAGGACAGGGAAGCTTGGCGTGGCTGCAGTCCACGGGGTCACATGGAGTCGGAGATGACTTGGCAACTGAATAGCAACAACAAATATTTTCCTAAAGATGATACCTATTATATCAACTAATATTCTAATATATTCCAATACTGTAGATATAAATATATCCACTTTTCAAATAATTCTTTATTCATGATATTTTCATTTAGCTCAGAAATATATTTAAATCTTCAAAATAAGATATGTTTTAAGTTCCTTCTTTTAGATGACTTGAATAGTGTTTTCCATTGATTGGGTTCACAATAACAGGGAAATAATTGAGAAAATCTTATGTAGATTCAACTTTAAAATTACAACTAAATACAAAATATTCTTAGGGAGGTTACAAAGAATAAGATGTTTCATTTTCCAGCAGCAACACAGATACTTCCTGCTGTTTCTTTAGGTGCTATTGTGGTTAGATCATTCTTTATTGGCCATGTAGAATTGATTCCAACAAAACCTATTGGTCTAATTATGGCTTAGCAGAAAATTAGAATATGTTTCCCACCAAAAGAATTATCACATGAAAGACTATTTATAGATGTCCATGTGTAATTTGCTTTAGCTCAAGTAATAGATAATGGTAATAATTAATAAATTATAAATACAGCATGCTTAAAGACAATTGTCATGTAACTGAGTTCCAGATTTGGGGGGCGGAAGTATCTCAGCATTAATAATAGTTATCTAAATTTATTCCCTATTATTTTCCTTTAAAATAGACCTTTAGAGTAGACTAATATTGTGTGCTCTTTACAATACTGAAAATGAGATAAGTTTCTCCACTAAATGTATAATTTACAAAACTATTCTTTACTTCTGTTTGCTAGGTTTCCATATGTCTTATCAGATAAGTCTTAATTGCATTTGGGGAGAACTGTTAGGCACAACAAATCTAGTTCCTATGATTTGTATTAGAGAATATAGTTTCTGGAAATGAATTCAATAAGTGTCTCACATATGTTTTAAAGAATATTCCAAAGAAAATATTATCCAATAGAGGATCCATTTCATGTACTAACATTATCTATATTTAAAGATTAAAATGTTTACATTAAAAGAATAGTCCATGACAGGCACATAATATAGGTTTTATTGAAGAAGGAAGGAGGGAAGTAGTGAGTATTCCAATAAATAATTACAGCATTATATAATTAAATTAATATGCCAAGTTTGAAAATACAATGCAATCTCAGATGTTGAAGAGACTTCTTTTTTTTTTAATTTTTATTTTACTTTTTACTTTTACAGAGTTTTGTTGTTTATAGATATGTATGATCCCAGACTTTTGATTAAAAGTAAACTAAGCTTGGAATAAAAAGAGCAGTTCTTAACTGGATAAATACAACCTACAAAAAGCTTGTGTATGTGCTCAGTTGCTCAGTTGTGTCTGACTCTTTGTTACCCCATGGAATGCAGCTTCTAGGCTCCTCTGTCCATGGAATTTTCCAGGCAAGAATATTGCAGTGGTTTGTCCTTTCCTTCTCTAGAGGATCTTCTGGAATAAACCAAGAGCAGTTCTTACCACCCGGGAATCCTAGTGGTTTTTTCATTTAGATCATTCTTTATTGGCCATGTAGAATTGATTCCAACAAAACCTATTGGTCTAATTATGGCTTAGCAGAAAATTAGAATATGTTTCCCACCAAAAGAATTATCACATGAAAGACTATTTATAGATGTCCATGTGTAATTTGCTTTAGCTCAAGTAATAGATAATGGTAATAATTAATAAATTATAAATACAGCATGCTTAAAGACAATTGTCATGTAACTGAGTTCCAGATTTGGGGGGCGGAAGTATCTCAGCATTAATAATAGTTATCTAAATTTATTCCCTATTATTTTCCTTTAAAATAGACCTTTAGAGTAGACTAATATTGTGTGCTCTTTACAATACTGAAAATGAGATAAGTTTCTCCACTAAATGTATAATTTACAAAACTATTCTTTACTTCTGTTTGCTAGGTTTCCATATGTCTTATCAGATAAGTCTTAATTGCATTTGGGGAGAACTGTTAGGCACAACAAATCTAGTTCCTATGATTTGTATTAGAGAATATAGTTTCTGGAAATGAATTCAATAAGTGTCTCACATATGTTTTAAAGAATATTCCAAAGAAAATATTATCCAATAGAGGATCCATTTCATGTACTAACATTATCTATATTTAAAGATTAAAATGTTTACATTAAAAGAATAGTCCATGACAGGCACATAATATAGGTTTTATTGAAGAAGGAAGGAGGGAAGTAGTGAGTATTCCAATAAATAATTACAGCATTATATAATTAAATTAATATGCCAAGTTTGAAAATACAATGCAATCTCAGATGTTGAAGAGACTTCTTTTTTTTTTAATTTTTATTTTACTTTTTACTTTTACAGAGTTTTGTTGTTTATAGATATGTATGATCCCAGACTTTTGATTAAAAGTAAACTAAGCTTGGAATAAAAAGAGCAGTTCTTAACTGGATAAATACAACCTACAAAAAAAGATTGTGTATGTGCTCAGTTGCTCAGTTGTGTCTGACTCTTTGTTACCCCATGGAATGCAGCTTCTAGGCTCCTCTGTCCATGGAATTTTCCAGGCAAGAATATTGCAGTGGTTTGTCCTTTCCTTCTCTAGAGGATCTTCTAAACCAAGGGAATAAACCCAGGTCTCCTGCATTGGCAGGCAGATTCTTTACCACTGAGCCACCTGGGAATCCCCAAACATTACTATAAATCAAAAATAAATATTTTGGGCTTCCCTGGTGGTCCAGTGGGTAAGGACACCACCTTGCAGTGCAAGGGGCGCAGGTTCCATCCTTGGCCTGGGAAGATTCCGTGTCGGAGCGGCTGGATGGATGTGTCCAACTACCGAGTCAGAGCTCTGGAGTGCATGTGCCCAGAGCTGGTGCTCTGCAGCAAGAAAGGCCACTGCGATGGGAGGCCCACACAGGCCAAAGAACAAAGATGGATGAAAATAAATAAATGAAAGACCAATAGAAGTGGTCAAATAAATAAATAAATAAATATTTTAATATATTTCAGTGCCTAAAAGTATAATTCTTCAGTAAAAACCTTATTTGGAATTGAACATTTTAATTTAATGCTGCTTATTCACTTTCAAACACATTCATAATTTAATCAGGAAGGAAATCTCTTACTTGTTCTGAACAATTAAGAATTGATAATTTTTCGGGGCTTCCCTGGTAGCTCAGTGGTAAAGAGTTCGCCTGCCAATGCAGGACACATGGGTTCGATCTCTGATCCAAGAAGATACCACATGCTGTAGAGCAACTAAGACCATGAAATGCAACTATTGAACCTGTGCTCTGGATCCTCGGAGCTGCAACTATTGAGCCCATGAGCAGCAACTACTGAAGCCCGTGTGCCCTAGAACCCAAGTTCCACAAGAGAAGTCATCACAACAAGAAGCCTGTTCACCTCAACTATAGAGTAGCCCCCACTCCCTGAAACTAGAGAAGAGCCTATGGCAGCAGTGAAAACCTAGAAGAGCCAAAAATAAATAAATAATCGATAGTTTTTCAAAATATATGAAAGTAATAGAAGGATTTTCCTAAGCAACTAGTAAAAAAGCTTCTGCTCGGGGATTATCTAATCTATAATTTCCTATGATTTTTGTGCTATTTAGATTTTCCTTCCAAATCAAAATACCTGAATTGTTCTATCACTTATTTATGTAAAATTCAACAAGTTGGTAAATTCTTCTGATCTTTGGTGGCGTCATTATTAAAATAGGATAAGATCTGAATAACAAGTTTATCAATTGAATTCCCTCCTTTCTGCTACACGAGGAACAAGAACTGCTACAAAAAGAAAATCCAATTCACTGATCTGCAGATGCTTCAGAGAACTTCTATTGTTCACATCAAATCATGTTTTGACCCTGCAATTACAGAATAAGATTAAAAGATTTTTTACATACTTTAAAAGTAAATACTGGATCCTAAATAGATTGACAATTATACTGCTAAATATCTCTAATGCAATTTTAGCTGAAGGTTTTCTTTCTACACAAATATGAACAATTATGGACTTCTTTAGCAATGGAATGTGTACCACTTAAATTTTGGAACAATAAGTCTTTCAGTATCCAGATTACTTGTCTTTCCCATTTGACCTTTCAGCGCTTTAGCAGAATCAAACAAGAAAAATCAAAGAACCTTCACAACCCTAAACTTAAAAGCATTAGGGAACAGATTTTGTGCAAAATATTTCCCCGAGGCTTAAGGGTGAGATCACATAGTCTTTCTTTGGCTTCTTAAAGACTCTTAATTCTTTGCTTTATCACTTTTCTGATAAAATAGCAGTCAGACTTTGAATAGTAATGCTCTATAGAATGATATATTGAAGTAAGCTTGTCCATTAAACTACAAGATAATGTGCATTTATTAAGTTAATGATAAATGTTCTTTTCCTACATTAATGCATTACTTTATTTGCCATAATTATTGATCCCTAAGAGCCATTCTTTGTACTAAAATGCTTTAACCAAAGTGCCTTAGAAAGTTAGTGACCTCATAAAATGACATACATGCAAAAGGAAAGTAGAAAGTTAAGTCATGTATATCAAAAACTTGAGCATCTTATACACCATTGGGAATTTTTCAGTAGAAAACGCATAAGACAAGCAATATAAAGAGAAATCTAAATCTTCAGTATACTCGGTTTCAACCAAAATGGAATTCAACCAAGATTCCCTACAGGAACATTGCAATGATCCGTCATTTAGCAGACATCATAAAGTAGAAAAACAAGAGTAATATATTAAAACAGATTTTCAGTAAACCTAAGGTCAAGATCTTGAAATCTACTAAGAATGAATTTGGGGGAGAGAGAGAATGCACCCCTCCAAAGTACAGTAATTCATCTTCATTTAATAAAGTATAGAACACACTCAAGTGTGCATAAGTCATTTTATGTTTGTTCCATTTGTACCATATGTACCTTGATAGGAGTACTATGAACATTTTTGATGTCAAAGAGAAGAAATATTACAGCAGTTAGACAAAGAAAGGTTATGTTCCTTTGCACAGAATCCACTTCTACTGATCTATGACCAGGAACAAGTGCCATATGACTGTTGGCACTGGAAAAGTTACACACGATATAACTAGAAATTTCTTGCTCAGAAAATACATCATGTTGGCAAACAATGTTGGCTTAGTAAACACGAAACAAAAGTGCTTCAAATTCTAACTGTTCTAAGTTTACCATAAGCAATATTCTTTATGAGCTTTCCTAGTGGCTCATTGTTAAAGAATCCACCTGAAAATGCAGGAGACACAAGAGATGTGGGTTCCATTTCTGCCCTGAAGAAGGAAATGGCAACCCAACCCAGTATTCTTGCCTGGAAATCCTGTAAACCAAAAAAGCATTAGGGAACAGATTTTGTGCAAAATATTTCCCCGAGGCTTAAGGGTGAGATCACATAGTCTTTCTTTGGCTTCTTAAAGACTCTTAATTCTTTGCTTTATCACTTTTCTGATAAAATAGCAGTCAGACTTTGAATAGTAATGCTCTATAGAATGATATATTGAAGTAAGCTTGTCCATTAAACTACAAGATAATGTGCATTTATTAAGTTAATGATAAATGTTCTTTTCCTACATTAATGCATTACTTTATTTGCCATAATTATTGATCCCTAAGAGCCATTCTTTGTACTAAAATGCTTTAACCAAAGTGCCTTAGAAAGTTAGTGACCTCATAAAATGACATACATGCAAAAGGAAAGTAGAAAGTTAAGTCATGTATATCAAAAACTTGAGCATCTTATACACCATTGGGAATTTTTCAGTAGAAAACGCATAAGACAAGCAATATAAAGAGAAATCTAAATCTTCAGTATACTCGGTTTCAACCAAAATGGAATTCAACCAAGATTCCCTACAGGAACATTGCAATGATCCGTCATTTAGCAGACATCATAAAGTAGAAAAACAAGAGTAATATATTAAAACAGATTTTCAGTAAACCTAAGGTCAAGATCTTGAAATCTACTAAGAATAAATTTTGGGGGAGAGAGAGAATGCACCCCTCCAAAGTACAGTAATTCATCTTCATTTAATAAAGTATAGAACACACTCAAGTGTGCATAAGTCATTTTATGTTTGTTCCATTTGTACCATATGTACCTTGATAGGAGTACTATGAACATTTTTGATGTCAAAGAGAAGAAATATTACAGCAGTTAGACAAAGAAAGGTTATGTTCCTTTGCACAGAATCCACTTCTACTGATCTATGACCAGGAACAAGTGCCATATGACTGTTGGCACTGGAAAAGTTACACACGATATAACTAGAAATTTCTTGCTCAGAAAATACATCATGTTGGCAAACAATGTTGGCTTAGTAAACACGAAACAAAAGTGCTTCAAATTCTAACTGTTCTAAGTTTACCATAAGCAATATTCTTTATGAGCTTTCCTAGTGGCTCATTGTTAAAGAATCCACCTGAAAATGCAGGAGACACAAGAGATGTGGGTTCCATTTCTGCCCTGAAGAAGGAAATGGCAACCCAACCCAGTATTCTTGCCTGGAAATCCTGTGGGCAGAGGAGCCTGGTGGGCTACAATCGATAGGGTCACAAAGAGTTGGACACGACTTAGTGATTAAACAACAATTAGGCAATATAACCATAGAGATAAATTCAATCATTTTGGGTAAAAGTAGTACAATCTTATCCTCAAGATAACATACACAGTCAGTATATTATGCAGTAATTATTTTCTAATAATTATTTATTATCATCTGTAGCTTATTTGTTTATCCTTATGTTCCTTCTTGCTGTTCTTTTACTGTCCTTGTATCTTTTTACTAGGGCATTCCTTGGAGATCTGCTTTAAATCTATTATCAGTAGGATTAGAAGGAAACACACTGCAAAAGACATGTTGAATAATATCATGCACCTAGCAGAGGTCAGGTAGACTGATGAGTGCTTGAAAAAGGGCACTTGGAAAAAGTGCCTCAATGCAACTGATTTTTGCTATGTTAACATTTCTTACAAACATTTTGTGATTATTTGTTTATCCACTTTCAAAAATGAATGCTCTGACACTCTAAAAACTCTAAAGCTGTGATTTTTTTTTCTAATTGGTTGTTATAAGCTGTGATAAACATACTCTGAAATGTTCTTAGGTATATCTAGTATTCCAATTTAAGTTCTTTATTATATGAACAATGCATTTTAGGAGATGTCAAAAACCATTTTATCAGGTTTCCCTGGTGATCCAGTGGGTAAGGATATCTCCTTGCAGTGCGAGGGACTCCTGTTTGATCTCTGGCCTGGGAAGATCCCATGTGCCATGGAACAGCTGGACCGATGTATCCAACTACCGAGCCAGAGCTCTGGAGTGCATGTACCCAGAGCTGGTGGTCTGCAATGAGGGAGGCCACTGCAATGGGAGGCCTACACGGGCCAAAGAACAAAGATGAATGAAAATAGGTAAATGAAAAACCAAAAGAAGTGGCCCAAAAAAATTTAAAAAAACAAAATTATCCTAAACTGAAAGCCAATAGCTAAAGCAAAAAATCTCAGATCTAACCTAAGGGGTCCAGGCTGTGAGAGTACCATGATAGACAGAAAACTAAGAATCACATTCAGCCCATGATTTTTACAAATGACTAATCTACATATATCATATTATGCCCACAACAAAAGCAATTATATCCTTTCTTCCATAAAGGTCTCAGGCTGAATGTTCTGTTTTTATATTTTTCCCATTATCTTTGATGAAAAATTACAATCTGATCAGTGTAAAACTTTTGTCAGATGAGATATGAAGACATTTGGGGCATGGGGACAAATCACATTGTCATTAGTCATAGAACTAAAATATTATCTCAGACAATCACATAAAGCATACAAAAAAAAAATCTTTCATAGCATAGTTTCCTCATTTTTACAAAGGAATTATATGTTTTTCCCCCACAATTGGTCAGGATACTATGGAAGAGGGGAAAAATACATTAATAAGAAGCAGAAATATATATTTTTAAACTCACGCTACAATGGTACTTAGAGGAATTTTATAAGAATCTGCTGCTTTTATGAAGCTTGTGGTACTAACAGAGAAGCAAAGATTCATCATCATCTTTGATTTTAGTACCTCCTTCAATAATTTTATTTTATTATTCTCTTCATCCCTCTTCAAAGCTCTTCAGTCATTCCAGTTTTATTTTCAGTGCTTTTCTTCAGTACCAAAATCTTATTGAAATAAAACCTGACTGTAGAACCCTTATAGGATTTGGTGGCTGTGTGATCATTAAGACTGTGTATCTCCCTCATCTCTGTTATAGATCTTCTTCCAAGGGCATAACATAATACCAACATTGTATTTTTTACAAGAAGAAATTTTTTTTGTATGTTCGAAAAATGAGGAGCAAGGGAAATCATGCAGCACTAAATTCTTCCTTACCCAGGGATCGAACTCATGTCTCTTGAGCCTCTTGCATGGCAGGCAGATTCTTCACTGCTGAGCCACTGGAGAAGCCCTACAAAAATCAGGAACAGGGGGAATCACACAGCAGTAAATTCTTCTGAAATTTTAGTTCAAAAATAGCAGATAAGTAAATGACTACAACGTTGTTCATCATCAACTATTTACAGATTGCAAGTTTTTATTTTATAGAAGAAATAATAATTTAAAAAATAACTGCTATGCTCCAAAATATGGTACTTAAAAATCAATGGAATCAGCAGAGCTGTGAAATAAAAGAAGCTTGAGGAAAATTTAGGAAACAGATATAGAAAAAAAGGATCTTGAACTTTAAAATGTTTAAGACTCACTTAAGGTGACTGGTAAAAATACAGCTACCCATATGTCCATCAAAGACTGAAAATTAATGTGTTTGGTCATATTTGGAGAATCTGCATTTTAGCAATAGTTCCCAATGATTCTGATTCAGAGAGTCTCTTTGATAAACACTTAACTCAGAACCCTTAGTTCCAAGGTCAGTTTTGTTTCTGCCATACCACAAGGTGCTTGACTTTTATGGAATTTTTAAATCCCATTTTTAAACAAGGTGTTATTATCAGGAAATATAATAACAAAGTGTCCATTGAGTTTCAACCATTATTTACAGAAATGAGTCATTAAAAATGTCATCTTTTCCTCCTGGGAGTACTCATCTCTTTCTGTTTAGTTCCACAATGCTCACTTTGACTGTTCCTACTTTATTGTGGTTCTGCTTATAGAAAAAGATTTGAGCCACAATTAAGATTCGATATGTGGTTTCTAGTCAAAGATACAGCCAGGGATTCAAAACGTGATCCTTGGGTTACCATAAGACCACTTCCAGTGATAAGCTTTACAAGGAAACCACCACCTGGAAAAAGAACTACTCTGGGACTACGAGTAACAGCATTTGTGTTACCATCATTAAATGTGCTCTGGTAACAAATATAAGTAACATAAATAATATATAAAAGGAAATGTTAGTTTCTTAGTTGTGTCCCACTCTTTGGGACCCCATGGATTCTAGCCCACCAGGCTTCTCTGTCCATGGGATTCTCCAGGCGAGAATATTAGAGTGGGCACCCCATCTTGAACCATCAAATAAATAATAATATGTATGTGTGCTTGTGTGTGTGTATACAATTTTTTGAAGTTCTGCACCTCTGCATTCCTCTAAAACTGGAAATTATTCTTAAAATGGCAAGTCACTGGAATATTTCACCTTACCTATAAACTTAGAAAATAAGACAACAAAATAGAATCTGGAGCTGTACATCAAAATGTATATAGCAATTTGTCAATGAAGAGGAAAAAGCAAATTATCCCCCTTTTTACTGGCTTTCTATTTTACCTCCTAGAGGCAGAGTGCCCTCCCCAACTCTATCCTGATTAAGCAGAAAGTGAGTGTATCTAAAATTGTCCCAAGCCTAAGAAACAATGCAGAAATAAACATTCCAGAATGTGAGAGAGAAAACAGATTGTTCAATTAGGATGAAAATTGAACTCTTTGCAGCTCCATGGACTGTAGTCTGCCAGGTTTTTCCGTCCATGGGATTTCCCAGGCACGAATACTGGAGTGGGTTGCCATTTACTTCTCCAAAGGTTCTTTCCGACCCAGGGACCAAACCTGTGTCTCCTAAATCATCTGCACTCTACCATCTAGGAAGCCCCCATTAATTATGAGCATTTTTAAAATTTTTAAAAATTGCAACTTACTCCATTAAGTACAGTCATACTTTGGAGATATTCCAGGTTCAGTTCCAGACCACCACAATAAGCCAAATATCACATTTAAGTTGCACACATTTTTGGTTTCCCAGTATATATAAAAGTTATGTTTAGACTATGATATTATTAAGCAGGCAATAGCATTATGTCTGAAAGAACATTATGCATACATTGATTAGAAATTCTTTCACAATAAAAAATGCTAACTATTATATGATCCTCTCACAAGGCATAATCTTTTTGCTGCTGGAGGTCTTCATGATTGCAAGAAATACCAAAATGTGACACAGAAAAAGTGAGCAACTGAAAAAGTGGAAAAAGTGACACCAACAGACTTGCTCCAAGCAGGGCTGCCACAAACCTTGGGTTTGTTAAATATATATATATATTTGAAGCAGAATAAAAAAGGAGTCACAATAAAACAAGGTAAGCCTTAACATTGAACTGTGTACCTTGGGATCCTGCCACCAGGAATTCTATGGCCTTATATACCTGGGAGGATTTCATAAGAGGGGCACCTTAATTTGGTTATCTATTTTCTGTGAAGTATTCTTGAACATGAAAGATTCTGAAAGCTAATTGACACCTTCACCTTGAACTGGAGAGCTTCTACAAACTATAATTTTTTTTTTTTAGAAAATGTCATGTTGTGCTCCTCACATCATTTTATTTAGTTTTCTTCATTTCCAAAGGAACTACTGTAAGATCACATAGACAGGTTTGCTCCCTTCAGGAGCAATACACATGAAACACAATGACCTGAACTGCATCTCTTTAATATGACTTCAGTTCAGAAGATAAAGTTATAGATTTCCAAAATTCAATCTTGTATGTCCCTCTTTGCTATTTTTGTCATAAATCTTTCCCATGTATGAAGTAAATTCATAGACTTCATTGAAAATGATCCTATTTCTTATAATAAATGGAAAATACAGCTATTAACAGAGTTTTGAGCTGTATTTATCAATTCACTTTCCAATGGAAACATTAATAAATCTCTATGCCATGTAGACCAGCAGAAGAGAGGCAGGAATAAGAAAGTCTAATTATAAGAAAGTAGCAGGTGCTAATGTCATCTGGGTAGGGTACAGAGGAAATGATCTCTGCAGAAATCACTGATTTGATCTAAGAGAGATCCTTGGAAAAAGCTGAGAGTTCAACTGAACTTTAAAAGATGGGTCCACTTAAGGTGCAGAGGGGATTTCAGTGGCTAAGATTCCCCACTCTCAGTGCAAGTGGCCTAGGTTCAATCCCTAGACAAAGAAATAGATCCCACATGCCAAAACTGAGTTCATATGCTGCAAGTAAAGATTCCACAGGCTACAACTGAGAGCCAGCACAGCCAAATAAATAAAAAAATAAATAAATATTTTAAAAAATAAATCAATAAAATAAAGTACAGAGGTGGTGAGGTCATAATAAGCTGGATAGTTGTGTTTAGGTGTGGAGGAGGGAGCTTAAGAAAGCTTATTTGGGTAGGCCAGCATGACTGGAGCTACAGGCTGACTGGGGAGGGACTTTTGTATTGAAAGACTTGTCTCAGAACTACTAAGGATCTCTACTACTTGCCTCATAACTACCAAGAGGATCATAACTACTAAGAAGCTTGTACTTGAGAATTTTTAATATAAAATTCTCAAACTAAGATTAGCCAGTCTTCAACATTCAGAGAGCTGTGATGAATAAAATGTTTGAGTTCACACAAATTTTAACTCACATGTGAAAATATTAGCAAAATTAGAGCTCATAAAGGTGTGTGCATGCATGCATGTGTGCGTGTATGAATTTAAGGAATAATCTGAGATTCATCAGTAGCAGGCCCCCCATAAAGTGTGTGTCATATTTTGTGCATCTCTTTAATATGACTTCAGTTCAGAAGATAAAGTTATAGATTTCTAAAATTCAATCTTGTATGTCCCTCTTTGCTATTTTTGTCATAAATCTTTCCCATGTATGAAGTAAATTCATAGACTTCATTGAAAATGATCCTATTTCTTATAATAAATGGAAAATACAGCTATTAACAGAGTTTTGAGCTGTATTTATCAATTCACTTTCAATGGAAACATTAATAAATCTCTATGCCATGTAGACCAGCAGAAGAGAGGCAGGAATAAGAAAGTCTAATTATAAGAAAGTAGCAGGTGCTAATGTCATCTGGGTAGGGTACAGAGGAAATGATCTCTGCAGAAATCACTGATTTGATCTAAGAGAGATCCTTGGAAAAAGCTGAGAGTTCAACTGAACTTTAAAAGATGGGTCCACTTAAGGTGCAGAGGGGATTTCAGTGGCTAAGATTCCCCACTCTCAGTGCAAGTGGCCTAGGTTCAATCCCTAGACAAAGAAATAGATCCCACATGCCAAAACTGAGTTCATATGCTGCAAGTAAAGATTCCACAGGCTACAACTGAGAGCCAGCACAGCCAAATAAATAAAAAAATAAATAAATATTTTAAAAAATAAATCAATAAAATAAAGTACAGAGGTGGTGAGGTCATAATAAGCTGGATAGTTGTGTTTAGGTGTGGAGGAGGGAGCTTAAGAAAGCTTATTTGGGTAGGCCAGCATGACTGGAGCTACAGGCTGACTGGGGAGGGACTTTTGTATTGAAAGACTTGTCTCAGAACTACTAAGGATCTCTACTACTTGCCTCATAACTACCAAGAGGATCATAACTACTAAGAAGCTTGTACTTGAGAATTTTTAATATAAAATTCTCAAACTAAGATTAGCCAGTCTTCAACATTCAGAGAGCTGTGATGAATAAAATGTTTGAGTTCACACAAATTTTAACTCACATGTGAAAATATTAGCAAAATTAGAGCTCATAAAGGTGTGTGTGCGCATGCATGCATGTGTGTGCGTGTATGAATTTAAGGAATAATCTGAGATTCATCAGTGAATGCAAACAAATCTACATATTTTGGGTACCCAAAATTAACATCCACATCAATAGCCAGGAGGTTGGAACCTAAATTACCTGCTGCTTAGTTATAGAGGTCATATTTCTGAAGATAAAAACAAACAGCCTAAATAGACATTTTTTTAAAGATTAAATTTAGTGAAAGAAAAGATAGATGGGATATTTTGTCTCTTTGTTGCCAAATGCTTGTTTGATTGGATTTTCCACATTCTAAGCAGATGTTTTAAAGTGAATCCAATAAACTTTATCTTAATGACAGAGAAGTCATGACATTTAAATGTCACAAATATTTGCTACAGAAGTCATTTTTTCCCAATAGTTAATGAAAATACAAAAGAGAAATACACTAAATGTTAGTGATGGGTATTTCTGAGAATAAAATTATGAATGATATTGCTGTTTCTTTGTTCTTTCTAAATCTCCTATAATAAACATAAATTATTATTGTAATAACAGTAAAATGAAACAAAGTTCAGTTAATAATCCTTACAATATTATTTGGAATAATGATAGAAAACTAGAAAAAGCAAAATAATGGTTCAAATAAGATAAATGGTTATGCTCACATCAATATCCCTCCCCCTTAGGAACCTAAATGTCTTCCAGGTCAAAGCTCCAGCATCCTAGAAGTGCGGTCCTCAGTCTCTTGGTCCAGTAAAGATGTAGCTGAGTTTAAGACAAAAGGATAGAAGACAGGATGGAAGAAAAGGAGGGAAAAGGGCTTGGGCCAGCTGTCTCTGAAGGAGTATGCTAGTCCACAAAATGAACTACCATGCACACAGCAGCTTTAGCAACAAGATATTTATTATCTTAGGATTCCCTGATGGCTCACTGCTTGCTAATGCAGAAGACATGGGCTTGATCCCTGGGTCGGGAAGATCCCCAGGAGAAGGAAGCAGGGACCCACTCCAGTATTCTTGCCTGGGAAATCCCATGGACCGCGGATCCTGGCAGGCTACTGTCTGTGGGGTCACAAAAGAGTCAGACACAACTTAATGACTAACAACAATAATTTTTTATCTTACAGTTTCCACAGACAGTTTAGCTAGTTCCTTGGCTTAGGGTTTCACAGTGTCACTGTGAAATGGGACAGGATGCATTCTCATCTGAGTGCTCAGCTAGGGAGGGATCTACTTCTAAGACAACCTAGGTTGTTAGCATAATTTGTTTCCTATGCTTGTAGGACTGAGGGTCCAACTTATTGTTGGCTATTTGCCCAGAGGTTACCTTCAGCTCCTGGAAGCCACAGTTCCTAAAGGGCTCCCATGGTTTCTTGAGGGTTCCTTCAGTTTTGTGACACATGGGCTTCCCCAGTGTGGCCACTTGCTTCATCAAGTTGGGAAGGAGAGCCTCTAGAGTTAATATATACATTATATAATACAGCATACAAAGAGCTCCAACACGTGACAGGTGCTTGTTTTCTGTCTCATTGCTATCCCTGTTATTATTAATGTGCAGAGGCTCTATCATTACTGTTTGTCAAAATGGTTAAGTTCTTAGGTAAAGGAGTTATATAAAACTCACAGAGATGGACATGTATATAAAATAACCAAGACTGACTTCAAAGAATACTAATATACAGTTTATTGTTTATAAAGCAATATTAGTTAAATTGATATGGTTTTCTTGTCCACATACAGTTTAAACTCTATCCTATGCTGAAAAACAATAGTTTTCTATATTGAGTTAAAATTAAGATCATTCAGGACAGCCAAAAAGCTGTTGCCCCCAGAACAGTGGGGTTTGGATAAAAATAATTCCATTACCACCTCAAGTCCTTTAGCCAGTTTATTTTTTTTTTTCTTTTATTGTAAGCACAAGGCTATGATAAGTTTTCGAACTCTAAATGGTCTCTGCTAACCTTATTTCCTGCCATGATCAGCAAGAGAATTAAGCTCTAAATGTATAATTCATATATAAAACCAAAGGCACAAACTACAAATGGAATCTTTCAGAGATGAATTCTTAAATATATTTTACATAAAGGGCTTAAGGAAAAGAACATTTTAAGTTCCAGATTCATTTGTCCAATCAACACATTTATCTTTTCCAGAGAGCTGAGTCTATCTTCCAAGATCCTGGCAGGCTACTGTCTGTGGGGTCGCAAAAGAGTCAGACACAACTTAATGACTAACAACAATAATTTTTTATCTTACAGTTTCCACAGACAGTTTAGCTAGTTCCTTGGCTTAGGGTTTCACAGTGTCACTGTGAAATGGGACAGGATGCATTCTCATCTGAGTGCTCAGCTAGGGAGGGATCTACTTCTAAGACAACCTAGGTTGTTAGCATAATTTGTTTCCTATGCTTGTAGGACTGAGGGTCCAACTTATTGTTGGCTATTTGCCCAGAGGTTACCTTCAGCTCCTGGAAGCCACAGTTCCTAAAGGGCTCCCATGGTTTCTTGAGGGTTCCTTCAGTTTTGTGACACATGGGCTTCCCCAGTGTGGCCACTTGCTTCATCAAGTTGGGAAGGAGAGCCTCTAGAGTTAATATATACATTATATAATACAGCATACAAAGAGCTCCAACACGTGACAGGTGCTTGTTTTCTGTCTCATTGCTATCCCTGTTATTATTAATGTGCAGAGGCTCTATCATTACTGTTTGTCAAAATGGTTAAGTTCTTAGGTAAAGGAGTTATATAAAACTCACAGAGATGGACATGTATATAAAATAACCAAGACTGACTTCAAAGAATACTAATATACAGTTTATTGTTTATAAAGCAATATTAGTTAAATTGATATGGTTTTCTTGTCCACATACAGTTTAAAATCTATACTATCCTGAAACACAATAGTTTTCTATATTGAGTTAAAATTAAGATCATTCAGGACAGCCAAAAAGCTGTTGCCCCCAGAACAGTGGGGTTTGGATAAAAATAATTCCATTACCACCTCAAGTCCTTTAGCCAGTTTATTTTTTTTTTTCTTTTATTGTAAGCACAAGGCTATGATAAGTTTTCGAACTCTAAATGGTCTCTGCTAACCTTATTTCCTGCCATGATCAGCAAGAGAATTAAGCTCTAAATGTATAATTCATATATAAAACCAAAGGCACAAACTACAAATGGAATCTTTCAGAGATGAATTCTTAAATATATTTTACATAAAGGGCTTAAGGAAAAGAACATTTTAAGTTCCAGATTCATTTGTCCAATCAACACTTATTTATCTTTTCCAGAGAGCTGAGCTCTATCTTGTGGAAGTAAGATAAAGTGATCATGGATTCCCAATGATTAAAATGAGACTTTGGAGAAAAATACTTTGGGTTTAACCATTAGGTTCCAGTAATTTCATTCATTTTAAGTGTATGTGCTTGATTTCAAGTACGAGTTTTAAGAAAAATGAATAAGGCAAACTACATTTTTTTTTCTCAGAGGGCAGAAAGATGCTGAACAACACTTAAATTTAATCCTAAGTGAACTAAGTTTCCATTTTCTACTTCTTTTATACTACTGAGGACTCTTGTTCATATCTGAGGGAGAAAAACTATATGCATAAATTTTCCCTTCCCCAATTAAATTTTCATTTTTTTATACTCACAGTTCTCTAATTCAAATTTTTGGTGTAGAAGTCAGTCCAAAAGCCTCAAGCCTAAAAATATTGGATATGTGGATCCATAATATACAGGGTATCTCAATTTTCTCTGGTATTCCTCTTTTTCTAACAACTTCCCATATCACCATTTCAAAGATTCTTTCAGAGGAGCAAAACAAAATTAATTCATACAACTCCTAATTCTTGAATATTTATTATTTTCTTCAATTTCTTGAAATCGAAAGATAGATATAATGAAGAAACATCACACTAAAGTGGTAGGGAAAGGATTCTGGGGTCTTTTTATGAAGCTTGTTTTCATACAAATTGAAGGAGAAATCATCCATTTTACTCTCACAATGAATCTCTCTGGTACTACATGGCATGAGGCCAAGCTATAAAATGATGTTTTAATGTTGCAAGCTAGATCAAAGAAACACCTTAATGATGTTTGGTCCTGCCTGAATATTAAGAGATAGCTTTGAAGACTCACATAGTATGTTCTACAATCTGATGATTGTTCATATTTCTCTATTAAAATAGAACAAAACAACAGTTATTTCAATAGTTTATGCTAAACCTATGGATGTGAATATGCTTATACTGCCAAATAGTCATCAACCAAGTCTGGTAATTAACTATATACATTATGATCACAGCAGAAGAACTTAAGCCAGTTGCACATTAGCAGAATAGCTATTTTTGAGGATAAAACATTTAAAAGTTAAACAGAAATGATAGAAAATAATGTATTTTCTGCTAATTTTGGCTAAGGAAGAAAAATAATTTTTAATGACAGACTAAAATAAGGTGATTTCCTTTATCAGGGAAAAACATTACCTATTATCTAAGAAAGTAATGTCTTTATCTTCTTTAGTTCATTTCAAATAAACTAAAAGGGCCTTGTATAAGGTCCTGTTCCTGAGGCAGTGGAAGAGGAAAAATGAACCAGAGAGGGAAAGAGATAAATGCAGTATCTGTCTACCTGTTTTCCTGTTTTCAAATACTGCTACTTTTTACTATGCCAAAGGCCCTGTATTTTTTAACAAATGATTTCCTTTTCATTGATGTTTCACTTAATCGATTATATGGAAAACCAATTAAAATCCTGACTTTATTGTAAATTTATTATGATTAACATAAAAAGAATTGCTTCTGAAAACCAAATAATTTATGTAATAATAAATGTTCATTCTCACAGCACACAGGTCTCCAGGTCTGGGTCTTGCATGGAAGGAATGGCAGAGGCAGGGTCTTTTGCCCTCTAGGAACTTGATAAGGTGCAACAATCCCCCAGTCCCACTCACTTTAAATCTTTCCTCTGAGATCAATAAGTGGAAAAAAGTTTATTATTTTCTTCAATTTCTTGAAATCGAAAGGATATAATGAAGAAACATCACACTAAAGTGGTAGGGAAAGGATTCTGGGGTCTTTTTATGAAGCTTGTTTTCATACAAATTGAAGGAGAAATCATCCATTTTACTCTCACAATGAATCTCTCTGGTACTACATGGCATGAGGCCAAGCTATAAAATGATGTTTTAATGTTGCAAGCTAGATCAAAGAAACACCTTAATGATGTTTGGTCCTGCCTGAATATTAAGAGATAGCTTTGAAGACTCACATAGTATGTTCTACAATCTGATGATTGTTCATATTTCTCTATTAAAATAGAACAAAACAACAGTTATTTCAATAGTTTATGCTAAACCTATGGATGTGAATATGCTTATACTGCCAAATAGTCATCAACCAAGTCTGGTAATTAACTATATACATTATGATCACAGCAGAAGAACTTAAGCCAGTTGCACATTAGCAGAATAGCTATTTTTGAGGATAAAACATTTAAAAGTTAAACAGAAATGATAGAAAATAATGTATTTTCTGCTAATTTTGGCTAAGGAAGAAAAATAATTTTTAATGACAGACTAAAATAAGGTGATTTCCTTTATCAGGGAAAAACATTACCTATTATCTAAGAAAGTAATGTCTTTATCTTCTTTAGTTCATTTCAAATAAACTAAAAGGGCCTTGTATAAGGTCCTGTTCCTGAGGCAGTGGAAGAGGAAAAATGAACCAGAGAGGGAAAGAGATAAATGCAGTATCTGTCTACCTGTTTTCCTGTTTTCAAATACTGCTACTTTTTACTATGCCAAAGGCCCTGTATTTTTTAACAAATGATTTCCTTTTCATTGATGTTTCACTTAATCGATTATATGGAAAACCAATTAAAATCCTGACTTTATTGTAAATTTATTATGATTAACATAAAAAGAATTGCTTCTGAAAACCAAATAATTTATGTAATAATAAATGTTCATTCTCACAGCACACAGGTCTCCAGGTCTGGGTCTTGCATGGAAGGAATGGCAGAGGCAGGGTCTTTTGCCCTCTAGGAACTTGATAAGGTGCAACAATCCCCCCAGTCCCACTCACTTTAAATCTTTCCCTGGAGAAAAGGCTGAAAATAAAGACACAATCTGTGTTCTAATGCTCTAATCCAGGGAATCTTAAACTGTGGTCTCAGATATGCAATATCAGCTCTACCAGACAACTTGCTAAAAATCCAAATTCTCCAGCCTGACCCCACTCCCAGTGACTTAGAAACTCTAGGGGCGAGGCCTTGCAGCGTGTGATGTAGTAAGCCTTCCAGATTGCACTGATGTACACAAAATTTGAGAACTACTGCTCCCAACAAGTCTATATAAAGTTTATAAAATAAGTCTATTAAGTTATTAAATTGGTGTACTACTAATTCAACCCTGTACACTTTTCACAGGAGACACTTAGAAGTAGGTAAAATTCACCTTTTCTGTGTCTTTTGATATGACTTCCACTTTTCTTCCTCCTAACCAATCATTTTGCTGAAGTATTTGTGCTGTATTGTGTTTAGTCACTCAGTCATGTCCAGCTCTTTGCAACTCCATGGACTCTGCCAGGCTCTTCTGTCCATTTTTTAGGCAAGAATACTGAAGTGGGTTGCCATGCGCTTCTCCAGGGAATCTTCCCAACCCAGGGATCGAATCCAGGTCTCCTGCACTACAGGCAAATTCCTGATCTATTTTCACTTAAACATCTCTTTAGGCAATAAAGAAATTTGGGGTACATTTCCTTGAGCTGAGTTAACAGTTTTTAGCTATATGCTTTCTTTAAATCCATACCATTTCATTTCAGCAGCTTTACAGTGTCACTAATTACTATAATTATAAATCCAAACTGAATATTGTCAAGAAAAATAACCTTCACTAACAATTTCCAATCAGAAATACTGATGTATTCTTTATTAACACTTGCATTTTTAAAAACTTGTTAGAGTAGTATGTTGCTTTAATTTAGACATTGAAAAAAACAGAAGACTCTGAGAATTGAAATGAGTTTCCTATTCTTTCATAATCATCACTTCCACAGAGAAGTATTTAGACAAGGTGGGGGAATTAAAAGGTACAAATAATTTTTAAACTACACAAAGCATAATTGCTAAATCTTCATTATTTGATGTCTTATTTCAGAGTGACTAAATACAAGAGTTGAATATTTCAATATATGAAAGTATGTAGTTTTGTTCTTTTTCTTTTTTAATGGTTCTCATGTGTGTTTAATTTATAGACTCTTCCTAATGGATTTGAAGCTGGGTCTCTAATAAATATACTTCATATTGTCTCAGGGCTTCTCAGAGGTTGACAGAAGCCTGACCTTCTTCCATTTTTGAGGTACATAGTCTTTCTGTAAATAGTAGATATGCCAAAGATACAAACACTGTGATTTATCCTATAAGCCTAAGCCAAACACACTCATCCTATTAAAAAATATTGTATAAATTCACTTAGAGATTATACTAAACTATACAACTGTTTTGCAAATGTGAGGCATTGGACCCAACCACCTTCACCTCCACCTTGACCACTGCCACGGGGTCTCTGCTGTAAACTGGAATCTTTTCAGAGGAAAAATTATTCCCTGGCTTTAATATCATGGGGTTGAGGAAAGATGACAGGAAGGAAGGGTAAAAGGGGATAATGGTTGGCACTACTATCTGTTGCCTCTTTACCTTCTGTTGGGCAGTGAAGAGTAAGGAAACAGAGGCAACATATCAATCTGCTATCACACTGGCTGAAATTTCACATGTGCACAGATGGGAACTTGCAGAATAGAGATGTAAGATTTGTCTATCTTGTAGGGAAAAAAAAAACCCAGAAGATCCCCTGGAGAAGGAAATGGCAACCTATTCCAGTATTCCTGCCTGGAGAATCCCATGGACAGAGGAGCCTGGCGGGCTACAGTTTGCGGGGTTGTAAAGAGTGGGACATGACTGAGTCACTAACATTTTTACTTTTCCTAAGGTATCTGTACTTCACATGGATGGTTAGTGGTGACTAACCACCACTTCACATAGTAGTCAGTAACTACTTCACATGGTATTCAATGGTGAAGAGAGTGATTCTCACCAAAGCATCAGAAAATTTGTGCTTCCAGCACACCTCACCAAAGAATGCCCCAAAATGCAGTCATAAAAGTACTAAATGCATTAGTTTGTAGAAGACGGTTTCTACTTTTGGTTGTGTTTTGTCTGCAAGGAAGTTATTTGATGTCTTATTTCAGAGTGACTAAATACAAGAGTTGAATATTTCAATATATGAAAGTATGTAGTTTTGTTCTTTTTCTTTTAATGGTTCTCATGTGTGTTTAATTTATAGACTCTTCCTAATGGATTTGAAGCTGGGTCTCTAATAAATATACTTCATATTGTCTCAGGGCTTCTCAGAGGTTGACAGAAGCCTGACCTTCTTCCATTTTTGAGGTACATAGTCTTTCTGTAAATAGTAGATATGCCAAAGATACAAACACTGTGATTTATCCTATAAGCCTAAGCCAAACACACTCATCCTATTAAAAAATATTGTATAAATTCACTTAGAGATTATACTAAACTATACAACTGTTTTGCAAATGTGAGGCATTGGACCCAACCACCTTCACCTCCACCTTGACCACTGCCACGGGGTCTCTGCTGTAAACTGGAATCTTTTCAGAGGAAAAATTATTCCCTGGCTTTAATATCATGGGGTTGAGGAAAGATGACAGGAAGGAAGGGTAAAAGGGGATAATGGTTGGCACTACTATCTGTTGCCTCTTTACCTTCTGTTGGGCAGTGAAGAGTAAGGAAACAGAGGCAACATATCAATCTGCTATCACACTGGCTGAAATTTCACATGTGCACAGATGGGAACTTGCAGAATAGAGATGTAAGATTTGTCTATCTTGTAGGGAAAAAACCCAGAAGATCCCCTGGAGAAGGAAATGGCAACCTATTCCAGTATTCCTGCCTGGAGAATCCCATGGACAGAGGAGCCTGGCGGGCTACAGTTTGCGGGGTTGTAAAGAGTGGGACATGACTGAGTCACTAACATTTTTACTTTTCCTAAGGTATCTGTACTTCACATGGATGGTTAGTGGTGACTAACCACCACTTCACATAGTAGTCAGTAACTACTTCACATGGTATTCAATGGTGAAGAGAGTGATTCTCACCAAAGCATCAGAAAATTTGTGCTTCCAGCACACCTCACCAAAGAATGCCCCAAAATGCAGTCATAAAAGTACTAAATGCATTAGTTTGTAGAAGACGGTTTCTACTTTTGGTTGTGTTTTGTCTGCAAGGAAGCTAGAAAAAGAAAGAAGAAAATATGAAAGCCATTTCTGAACCTATGTATATACCTAGAAATACTCAAGAATGTATCAATTTATGATTTTTTTTATTTCCTGAAATCTTGTACAGCCTGATTTCCTATCCCTGTGTCATATATAATAAGTAACAGAGGGCAGGAATTGTTCCTGTTTTTCTTTTCTTATCAAAATATTATTTTATTCCCAGGACTATGTAGTAGATGTTCAATAATTTTTTTTTTAATCACAGGAATGAAAACTGTAAAGGTGACTGTATGACAGAGGAAGTTCTCTGAAAAAGAAGCATTTTTTTTTACAAAGTAGGTCCTTAACATTCCTGAAAGGCACAAGACTCTGGAGGGAACCCCAACAAAATAAATAAATAAATAAAACCAATTTAATACACATCGTCTAATGAAAGAATCCTACCATCTTGACATTTTCGTAGGCTTCCAGAAAGAGTAATTGGTTCAGTTACTTCTGTAACCTCGTTATCAAAAGAGCAAAAGCCTTCAGGCTGTTCAAATTCCAGGCTAATTCAATATTAGACTCTAGGGCTTCCCTGGTGGTCCAGTGGGTAAAGACACTGCCTTGCAGTGCAAGGGGCGCCGGTTTGATCCCTGGCCTGGGAAGATCCCAAGTGCCGCGGAGCGGCTGGACTGATGTGTCCAATCACCGAGCCGGAGCTCTGGAGCGCATGCGCGCAGAGCCAGTGTTCTGCGACAAGAGGCCACCGCGATTGGAGGCCCACAAGAGCCAAAGAACAAAGACGGATGAAAATAGACAAATGAAAGACCAATAGAAGCGGCCCACCTGCCGCCCCCTCCTTCCCCAACTCGTCCCCCACAAAACAAATAAATAAATAAATGTTTTTTTTTTTTTTTTTAAATATATATATATTAGGCTCTAACCGAAAGTCCTGACATACAGGATCCAAATACCCCCATTAAGTTACTAATAGACCAAAATGTTTAATTTCTGTATCATTTTGGGTCTCTTTCAATTTCAACTGGCAGAAATCTCAACTTAAACTGCCTTAAGACAATACCGAATTTGGTGATTCATATTTGAAAGTAACCAAGTAGGACCTTTCTCCAGCTGGGTTCAGAACTCAACTACCTCCGCCTAGGTTTAGCTTTCCTCCAACTTCCAGGTGTCCCTGGGTATTAGCTTCATCCCCAGACTTCACAAGAGACAAAGAAGCTCTAAACTCACAACTCACTCGGCAAAGTCCAACAGCAGGAATCCCTTCCTTAAGGCGGGGAGGTGCGGGAAGTAGAAAAAAGCGCCCAACGCTCTTTCTTGTCTCTGGTCAGACTCGGTCATATACTTTTCTGTAAACCAACCCTAGCTACTAGGAGAGAAAGCTTTCATGGCCACACGTGAGTCATGGGTTACCCACTGAGTCAGAGTAGTGGTTGACACATCGGAACCAAATGCGCTGAGAAGCCCTGTTTGATCCTACAAAACAAATGAAGGTACTGTTTCCAGGAGGAGTGAGTAGCTGGAGGCAAAACCGCAGAGATCCACTTCCCTCACTTATTACAACTTACAGATGATGCTCCTGGAGAAGGGCATGGCAACCCACTCAGTGGATCAGAAAAGGACTTAAAAAAATAAAAGCAAAACACGTTCGATTGAGGCTCCTGATCAATCTATATTTTAGGAAGCGTGTAACCTCACACCTTGTATCCAAAGTGTCACTCCACTTGCTGGCCTTCATTTATCTTCAGGAGCTGGAACACGTGACCTTTAGAAAGCCGGTAAATCAAGCAACTATCAGCTTACAACCTCGAAGCCGCCCGCAGCGCTCTGCCAGGTCAATGTCACTGGCGCGAGCGCCAGCAGAGGGGACGCCGCGGGTGCGCCCCACCTTCCCGGCGCAGTCACTGGGACTCACACCCACTTCCCACACGGCGTAATCCTTCTCCTTGGCTGCCGCTACCAACCTGCCCGCAGTGGCCGTCGGAGCCAGCTGCCCGCGGCGGACGCCCAGGGTCCCCAAGCCGGATCCGCGGGGCAGATCCGGGGCGAGGCTGGCGGATGGAAGCGCCTCCCGCCCGGCTCCAGACTAAACGTTAAGACAATTTCAACTGGCAGAAATCTCAACTTAAACTGCCTTAAGACAATACGAATTTGGTGATTCATATTTGAAAGTAACCAAGTAGGACCTTTCTCCAGCTGGGTTCAGAACTCAACTACCTCCGCCTAGGTTTAGCTTTCCTCCAACTTCCAGGTGTCCCTGGGTATTAGCTTCATCCCCAGACTTCACAAGAGACAAAGAAGCTCTAAACTCACAACTCACTCGGCAAAGTCCAACAGCAGGAATCCCTTCCTTAAGGCGGGGAGGTGCGGGAAGTAGAAAAAAGCGCCCAACGCTCTTTCTTGTCTCTGGTCAGACTCGGTCATATACTTTTCTGTAAACCAACCCTAGCTACTAGGAGAGAAAGCTTTCATGGCCACACGTGAGTCATGGGTTACCCACTGAGTCAGAGTAGTGGTTGACACATCGGAACCAAATGCGCTGAGAAGCCCTGTTTGATCCTACAAAACAAATGAAGGTACTGTTTCCAGGAGGAGTGAGTAGCTGGAGGCAAAACCGCAGAGATCCACTTCCCTCACTTATTACAACTTACAGATGATGCTCCTGGAGAAGGGCATGGCAACCCACTCAGTGGATCAGAAAAGGACTTAAAAAAATAAAAGCAAAACACGTTCGATTGAGGCTCCTGATCAATCTATATTTTAGGAAGCGTGTAACCTCACACCTTGTATCCAAAGTGTCACTCCACTTGCTGGCCTTCATTTATCTTCAGGAGCTGGAACACGTGACCTTTAGAAAGCCGGTAAATCAAGCAACTATCAGCTTACAACCTCGAAGCCGCCCGCAGCGCTCTGCCAGGTCAATGTCACTGGCGCGAGCGCCAGCAGAGGGGACGCCGCGGGTGCGCCCCACCTTCCCGGCGCAGTCACTGGGACTCACACCCACTTCCCACACGGCGTAATCCTTCTCCTTGGCTGCCGCTACCAACCTGCCCGCAGTGGCCGTCGGAGCCAGCTGCCCGCGGCGGGACGCCCAGGGTCCCCAAGCCGGATCCGCGGGGCAGATCCGGGGGCGAGGCTGGCGGATGGAAGCGCCTCCCGCCCCGCGGCTCCAGCCTCCTCCCCTGCCCACGGCGGGCGGGTGCGCGCGGGCCGGGAGCGGGGAGGAGGCGTGAGGGCGGCGGCGGCGCGGCCGGGCGGGTCCCGGGGCCGCCGAGCGCGTCGGAGCGAGCGCACCAGTCTCCGGCACGCCCGCCGCCGCCCGCGTTCCCGGGCCCGCGAGGCGCCCACCGGCCGTGGCCGCGGGGACCCGGGTGCTCGAGGGGAAGGTATATCCGCGCGCCGCCCCCGCCCGGCTCCCGGAGCCTAGTCGCCCCCGAGCGCCTCCTGGACGGCGGGGCCGCCCGCGGAGGCCGAGGACCCCGGAAGGAGGATCCCGCGGACGCCCGCAGCCCCAGGGGACCACCAGGGACCTGGCGGTCCTCCCGCGGACACCGGCCCCCGGCGACTTGGATTGCGTTCTCTAGAGGCGGCGCTCACGGTCAGGACAAGTTTCTTGCGATTTTAAAGGGGTCCTGAGACCTCCACACATTTGGTTTAATCGACCTTTCCTCGCCTGTTAAATATAAGTTTATTTAGATAATGAAAAGAAAGATAGCTTTCCTGGATGACTGTAGGTTTGTAAATACAATCCCGAAAGTTTTGCATGGTGTAAGTATTTGCTTATTCGTATTTATTAACCTGTTAACTCTTAAGCTAGATAGAAAATTGACATTTAAAATATTATTTGAGGAACAGTGCTAGTTTGCTGCTGCTTTCAGGCATCGTGTTATTTATCAGCTTAGTTAGCATCTGTCTTCCAAAGTTGTACCAAAACCGGTCCCTTGGCGGTGGGTCTTGCATGTGACACTCTTGCCCTCTAGTGCCTCAGCAGCTCGGTAGCAGTTTGATGGCTAGTATTAATGAGATGTTACATAACACAAGGGTACTGGGCCTGAACTGGTGGTGCTGCCACTTGCAAAGCCAAAGAGCCTGAGGCCCTCTGGTAGTGAATACCGCTCTTTCAATTTCTTTTCTATTGAAACTTTCTAAAGCGTTTGCAGCTCTTTAGGTTTTAATTCCAGGTAAGTGTATCTGTTTATTTATACTCTACATTAATTGCTCACTGGTAAATGTAGGAGTAGCAACTTTGTTTGCAATTGATCTGAGAATTTCAGGATTGAACAAGTGCCTAATTTTATCCTTATAAAGGAAATAGACAATTTAATTAAATTGAGTGAAATAAAAAAATGTCTTATCCGGGCATAATTTTAAAGCTTCTCTTTTATAAAGTTAAAGTTTAAGGTAATGATCCTTTACAATTGTTTAAAATCTCTGCCAACAACTTGTAATTATTCTGCAGTAGATTTGTTAAATAGAACATATGTCTGTTGCTTGTTGGACTAGAAATTTGTAAACAACGTTGGAGATTTAAACTGTTAACTACCTGGCTATCTATTACAGGAATGCCCCTCAACTATTCTTTCTATTTGAGGCAATTCATTTTATAAATACTATTTACAGTTATACAGTTAATAAAATTAAATGCAACTTATAAGAAACAGCCTATGTATTGAACACAGAAGTTTAAATGAAAAGAAAATGCATATATATTCCATTTAGTATATCCACTTTCTTTATAAGAACTAAGTTAGATTTTTTTTAAGGAGGTTGCCTAGATCATCTTCCAACTAGGTCTCCTAATATCTGGAAGCTACTTGAGTCGCAAAGTCATTTAGAGTTGAAATTTATGCATATTCTCTATAAACATATTGAAGTATAGCAACATATAATATGGAACCATTTTAAGGAAATCACTTCTAAGTAATGTAAACAGCTACACCTTGATATTAAAATACAAACCAAATCTTAATACATATGTGAAACTGATCTCAAATGTCCTTTTTATTTTTCTTATAAAATAAATTATTAACTATTGAACAATGCTATTCACCACAAGAGAGCAGAATGATTTGGAAGAGAAACTCTCAAACATCTGATACTCAGCTAAAGGGCATTTTTGTCCTTTTTCTTCAGCCATAACTCCCTATTAATATTGCATTTGAGAAGGATGTTGAAAGAATACACTTGAAAGAGATTCTTCTAGAAAATAGTAACGAGCATATCAAGAGTCTTGCCTTAACAGAAGCTCTTTTTCCTTTTCTTTCTCCTGTTAGCACAGACAGTATCTGATATTTTCATTGTTTTTCTTCATGGTCTTGATGGTAAAACAGAGGTTTCTTTCTTTGCATAAGTAAATATTGATATTAAACTGGTTATATGAGTTGATTTTCTTCATAGTCTTTAGAATGAATATTCTCATCTAAAATATTTTAAATAAAATAAAACTTTTATCTCTTTCTAGTGAGTATTACAGCATTGATCATAAAGTTAAAGTTTAAGGTAATGATCCTTTACAATTGTTTAAAATCTCTGCCAACAACTTGTAATTATTCTGCAGTAGATTTGTTAAATAGAACATATGTCTGTTGCTTGTTGGACTAGAAATTTGTAAACAACGTTGGAGATTTAAACTGTTAACTACCTGGCTATCTATTACAGGAATGCCCCTCAACTATTCTTTCTATTTGAGGCAATTCATTTTATAAATACTATTTACAGTTATACAGTTAATAAAATTAAATGCAACTTATAAGAAACAGCCTATGTATTGAACACAGAAGTTTAAATGAAAAGAAAATGCATATATATTCCATTTAGTATATCCACTTTCTTTATAAGAACTAAGTTAGATTTTTTTTAAGGAGGTTGCCTAGATCATCTTCCAACTAGGTCTCCTAATATCTGGAAGCTACTTGAGTCGCAAAGTCATTTAGAGTTGAAATTTATGCATATTCTCTATAAACATATTGAAGTATAGCAACATATAATATGGAACCATTTTAAGGAAATCACTTCTAAGTAATGTAAACAGCTACACCTTGATATTAAAATACAAACCAAATCTTAATACATATGTGAAACTGATCTCAAATGCCCTTTTTTATTTTTCTTATAAAATAAATTATTAACTATTGAACAATGCTATTCACCACAAGAGAGCAGAATGATTTGGAAGAGAAACTCTCAAACATCTGATACTCAGCTAAAGGGCATTTTTGTCCTTTTTCTTCAGCCATAACTCCCTATTAATATTGCATTTGAGAAGGATGTTGAAAGAATACACTTGAAAGAGATTCTTCTAGAAAATAGTAACGAGCATATCAAGAGTCTTGCCTTAACAGAAGCTCTTTTTCCTTTTCTTTCTCCTGTTAGCACAGACAGTATCTGATATTTTCATTGTTTTTCTTCATGGTCTTGATGGTAAAACAGAGGTTTCTTTCTTTGCATAAGTAAATATTGATATTAAACTGGTTATATGAGTTGATTTTCTTCATAGTCTTTAGAATGAATATTCTCATCTAAAATATTTTAAATAAAATAAAACTTTTATCTCTTTCTAGTGAGATTTGTTATAGTTCAGTTGAATTACAGCATTTCCAGTATTCTTGCCTGGGAAATTTCATGGACAGAAGAGCCTGGTGGGCGACAGTCCATGGGGTTGCAGAGAGTCAGACATGACTGAGCGTCAAACACTTTCCCTTTCCTTCTCTTCTCGTTTGATACATTTCCTCAAGAACAGTGTTGTCTCTGAAGATTACAACAAATCTTAGACTACTTTGTGGTGTGACTTTCGGGTATGTTGAAAAAAATATAGTGGAAGAGATAACAAGACATTTGAGGTTTGTTTTTTCTGAACAGTATATTCTGTTAAAGTTGCTATGAGCTAGAACCTTTATGTTCAAAGGTTCAGTTGTTGGTTAAGAATTTTAAAACAATAAACAAATTACAAATTTTCCATTTAATTCAGGGACTCTTATATGACTTCTTTGAATCCTGGTTGAGTCTCAATGGCAACTTTTAAATTTAAATAAAATTTGAGGTATAAAATATTTTGTGATTTGTTTGTACTACAAAAACAGGGAAGTAGAATTGGTGATAAAACACTATTCTCAACTAAATAAATGCCTTGAATTTCTAATCGCTTAACAGTTTAGACAGTAAAGAAAAGACAGTGAAAGTTTACTTACCCTGTGCTGTGAGTATTGGAGATTAGCATTTACTCTGAAATGCATGAACTCTGAACAGTTGTCCAGATTAGAGGATGCTACCAGGCCATACAGCTTGCATTATGATGATAACTAGTCTGAGCAATGCTCAAAATGTTTTATAATTGAAGATTCTCTTAGAATACTCAAAGAATTGGTTTTAAAGAACCAATTTATTTGGCTTTATTTGGCTGCTTGTTTGTTTTTAATAAAAATTACATTCTTGGGCCCTGGGACATCACAGTGGGTGATTTATCCCTTCATGTTGTGGTAAATGTTGCTCATCAATTTCATGTAAGTTATATGACTAGGGAAATTCAGGCCCTTCTGCACTTATTATGTGTAATAAATTATTTCACAAAAACTCCTACAAGTTACTGAGAGATGTAACTCTTCACTACCTCTTGCCAAAAAATCAGGTAATGAAGTTCTGTACTAAAACCTTTTAGCATCTCTGTGATGGGTATCCGTTTTACGTGCATTTCACTTTTAAATCTCCTTCGGTTGTAATGTTTGAGAGTAACATGAAGCTAGATCTGGCTTCTCAGCCAGATTCTGCCATGAATGCCCCAGTCTTGGACTTCTCCCCTGCTGGCTGTGGGCCTTGGTCCCTCACCTGGAAAGCAAGGGTCTCAGAGATCCTTTCCTATCCTCTTTATTGCCCAACACTGTAGAAATTATTCTGGAGGATTAGACAAACAGAAGTGAAAAAAGTTAAAGAACTATGCAAAACTAAAGTACTATTGTCTATCTAAAATTTTAATAGTAGATGTGTAATTAAAATAACAGGGACTGCCCAGGCGGTCCTATGGTTAGGGTTTCTCCTTCAAGTCACGGTGTGTGGGGTTCAACCCCTGGTCAGGAAGCTAAGATCACACATGCCTTGGGGCCAAGAAAAACAAAACATAAAAATAGAAGCAACATTGTAACAAATTCAGTAAAAACTTCTAGAAAAATGGTCCACATCAAAAAAAACCCTTAAATAATAGCCAATGCTCATAGAATGGTTACCTGTATCAGGCACTATTGTAAGCAGTTTACATATTAATGTTTAGCTCATGTAATCTTCACAGAGATTATGTGAGGTAGATACTGTAATTATTTCCACTTCACAGATGAGAAGTTGAGCACTGAGAGGTTACCTCCCTAAAATGGCATCCCTGGCAAGTAGTAAAGCCGGAATTCAGTTGGAGTCTGGCTCCAATACACATGCCGTTTAACAACTAGACTACATTGCCTCTCCACAGGCTTCAAATATTTGGACTTGCTATGCCTCTTGATATAATATAGGAAATGCATGTAACCACTGCAGTCATTTCTACTTCTTCTACCCTTCCCTATGAAATGATCATTCGTTTATTCAAGAAAAATTTACTCAGCACCTACTTTTATGCCAGGCCTAAAACACTTCCCAGGACCATGACACGTGGTGCCTTCCCTAAAGAGCTATGTACAGTTTCATTTGGGTGATTTCTTTCTCCTCTCTTGCTACCCCAAATGGGTTGAGTTTCACTTGCTCTAAAAGATGCCCAAGGCAACAGAGAAAGAATTTCTCCAGCCTCTTCACTAAAGCATTCGTAATGTAGAGGGTAAGAGAACCAGGATCTCTCTTCAGGATTCCCTGTCATATTTTTTTCATTCATCCTCTCTGCTCTATTTTCATTATCTTCTCTCTGCAGATTGCCTTCTTCTGCCTTTCTGTTTCATGTAACCTGCCCTAAAACATAGCCAGAAACTGATCTGTCATTTTACATCTTATGGCCCAGGCAAACAGTGAGAAGGGTTAATATCTCTTGTTCCCATGGCTCTGAAGAAGGATAAAAATGACACAGATTAGATTATATGCTGAAAGCTGCCTTGGCAGTGGGCATAATGCCTGCTGTTAGGTATGGATTGATACATACATTCTAGCTGACTTTAAGAGGGTATAGACAGACGTTTTCCCCTGTAAGCCATACAGGCAGAAACAGCAAGCAGCAGTAGGAGAGTTTTCCCCCTTGCCCCACTGAGTGGCATAGCACGGAGGGACGTGAACAAAATGTATTCTTCCCTTTATAATTTCTAAGTACAAAGGGTGGAAAGTCACAATAGAATGTCAGTTTCCATCTAATATATCAAGCAAAGCTAGTACCCCCAAGTACAGCTTTTCTCCCATCCATCTTTAAAAAAAAAACCAAAAAACAAACCAAAAAAACCAGTTCTAGAGACAGAGTATATTCTTGGTCATACTCCATGCAAATCAGCACCTTACTTTCCCACCACAGCGGGGTTCAATAAATATGATGCAATTTCACACATTCGTTCTCCGACAAAAGCAATGTTCTTTGTCAATTTTTAATATTGCAAAATTACTTTTAGCAAATCTATGTAATGTATTTGAGGCCTCCCAATGCATTTTCAACAGTATAAAATATGGTTAATTTTGTGAAAGAGGAATATTGTCAAGATCTTTTAAATATCCTTCATTTATGTTCAACAGTTATAATAATATGGTTCATTTTGTAAAACACTTCCCAGGACCATGACACGTGGTGCCTTCCCTAAAGAGCTATGTACAGTTTCATTTGGGTGATTTCTTTCTCCTCTCTTGCTACCCCAAATGGGTTGAGTTTCACTTGCTCTAAAAGATGCCCAAGGCAACAGAGAAAGAATTTCTCCAGCCTCTTCACTAAAGCATTCGTAATGTAGAGGGTAAGAGAACCAGGATCTCTCTTCAGGATTCCCTGTCATATTTTTTTCATTCATCCTCTCTGCTCTATTTTCATTATCTTCTCTCTGCAGATTGCCTTCTTCTGCCTTTCTGTTTCATGTAACCTGCCCTAAAACATAGCCAGAAACTGATCTGTCATTTTACATCTTATGGCCCAGGCAAACAGTGAGAAGGGTTAATATCTCTTGTTCCCATGGCTCTGAAGAAGGATAAAAATGACACAGATTAGATTATATGCTGAAAGCTGCCTTGGCAGTGGGCATAATGCCTGCTGTTAGGTATGGATTGATACATACATTCTAGCTGACTTTAAGAGGGTATAGACAGACGTTTTCCCCTGTAAGCCATACAGGCAGAAACAGCAAGCAGCAGTAGGAGAGTTTTCTCCTCTTGCCCCACTGAGTGGCATAGCACGGAGGGACGTGAACAAAATGTATTCTTCCCTTTATAATTTCTAAGTACAAAGGGTGGAAAGTCACAATAGAATGTCAGTTTCCATCTAATATATCAAGCAAAGCTAGTACCCCCAAGTACAGCTTTTCTCCCATCCATCTTTAAAAAAAAAACCAAAAAACAAACCAAAAAAACCAGTTCTAGAGACAGAGTATATTCTTGGTCATACTCCATGCAAATCAGCACCTTACTTTCCCACCACAGCGGGGTTCAATAAATATGATGCAATTTCACACATTCGTTCTCCGACAAAAGCAATGTTCTTTGTCAATTTTTAATATTGCAAAATTACTTTTAGCAAATCTATGTAATGTATTTGAGGCCTCCCAATGCATTTTTCAACAGTATAAAATATGGTTAATTTTGTGAAAGAGGAATATTGTCAAGATCTTTTAAATATCCTTCATTTATGTTAGAACCTGAAGTTCTTTAGTTATTAATACTCATTTTCCAGATGGCAATCGTTTTTTCACATTCCTTGTGCTGCCAACATGATTCTGTTTCATTTAGAAATTGATTTTTACTTTGGAATGATGGTGGGAGAGAGTGGAAGGAAAAAGAGAGGTTACAGGGACAAGTTGGTGCTTGCCCTGCAGATTTTGCTGTGTTCTGTGGAGTACAGGTTTGTATATAGTCAGTTCTTCACTATGTGTATAGAACAGTCTGTGATTCCCCCTACCCCAAATAATTGTTGCCTCTGTCTTTCATTAATGGTAGATAATTAAATAATGAATAATTTTTCTATAGTGGAAAACAGATGTTTTCCTTGTTAAAACATAGACACAAAACAACTCTAACCACTCTGAATTCTGAGAACTATCAGAAATGGGAAAATAGGTATTCAAATAAGAGTCGGTAAAGGTACGTTCTGGATGTGCCTGATTCATGGCTGAGGTCAAGGTGGTCACTGCCATTCACAGTGTTTATAATATCACCCTGACTGTTTGAGGCCAGTGTGGCTGATGGAGGTATCCGCTCATGGAAGATGGTTTTCCTTCATGGCTGCCCTAGTTTGATTGCAGCTACTATTGGTAAAATTTAGTAGAGGCTCCTTCTTACCAATTTTTTCAAGTATTCATTGGGATGCTCTCACTTTAGGCACTGTGTTGATATCAAGAATATAGAAGTGAACAGAACAGGTGCTTAAAGCTAGCTGTTTCCAAACTATGAAGAAATAGTACCCAGAAAATTCCTTGACAAATTACAATTATGGAACGTGCTGCCAAGTTCAAGTAGATGGTGATGTGAGGGAGTGTTACAGGAGCCCTGACAGATCTGGGAAATCAGGGAAGCTTCCATGAGGTTGAACATTTCTGCATAGAGTCACAGGATGTGGAGAATGAAGCCAAATGAGAAGAGGGGAGAAAACTCCCAGACAAAGAAAACAGCATGGGAGAAGATCCTGGGTCAGAAGAGAGGTCCTGCCCAGAGCTTAGCAGGCAGCACACCATCGAATCAGGCCTAAGATGTCACAGTGGGGAGCATACCTCAGGTCTCGTGGGATGTGTACAGGAATTTGGGGTTTAATCAGTAAGTGAAATGGGCAGCCATTGTTGGATTTTCAGCTGGGAAGGAACAATCAGATTTGTACTTTGATGCTGGATTGAGAAAAGTATAGAGGGAGCCAGAGTGTTTATGCTGGGGCTGTTTGTTGCATTGGTTTGAGGGGTGTTTATGGTGGGGCTAGTTTCTGCAGTGGTTCAAGTGCGAGGGATTCTTCCAGGAAAAGGAGAGGAGGGTGATGGGTCAGAGGAGTTTTGGAAAATGGAAATGAGAGCACTTGAGTCTGTTTAGATGGGCAGGAGTAAGAGAAAAGAAAGTGTCAAGGATGAGCCACCAGATGGCCGTAGGAAGATGAAGATGGGTTTAGAGGGTGGATCACAAACATATGGGCAGGTTGAGCTTGCTTGTGACACAACCCCAGTGGAGTCAAGGAGTGGCTGGTCTGTGGTAAGAAAGGGCACTGTTACTGGGAGTTGTTACCACGCCAGGCAGAGAGTTCAATTTGAAATCCTGGAACTCAGAGGAAAGAGGTGTGGCAAATAAACATTTGGAATTGGGGGGAGCATAGATGGTAATGAAAGCCAGGGACTGACATGAGCTCCTCTGGGGGGAGGAATTAGAAGCCCAAGGATGGACACAGTGCCAAGTATGCCTCTTTGGGGCCTTCTTCCTCTGTGCTGAGATCCATCTGACTTCAGATTCCTGCATCAAAGTGTACTTCCTGTACCACCCACCTAGAGGCTCTTTTACCAATTTTTCAAGTATTCATTGGGATGCTCTCACTTTAGGCATTATTAAAATGGAACGGTGCTGCCAATAGTATCCCAGAAAATTCCTTGACAAATTACAATTATGGAACGTGCTGCCAAGTTCAAGTAGATGGTGATGTGAGGGAGTGTTACAGGAGCCCTGACAGATCTGGGAAATCAGGGAAGCTTCCATGAGGTTGAACATTTCTGCATAGAGTCACAGGATGTGGAGAATGAAGCCAAATGAGAAGAGGGGAGAAAACTCCCAGACAAAGAAAACAGCATGGGAGAAGATCCTGGGTCAGAAGAGAGGTCCTGCCCAGAGCTTAGCAGGCAGCACACCATCGAATCAGGCCTAAGATGTCACAGTGGGGAGCATACCTCAGGTCTCGTGGGATGTGTACAGGAATTTGGGGTTTAATCAGTAAGTGAAATGGGCAGCCATTGTTGGATTTTCAGCTGGGAAGGAACAATCAGATTTGTACTTTGATGCTGGATTGAGAAAAGTATAGAGGGAGCCAGAGTGTTTATGCTGGGGCTGTTTGTTGCATTGGTTTGAGGGGTGTTTATGGTGGGGCTAGTTTCTGCAGTGGTTCAAGTGCGAGGGATTCTTCCAGGAAAAGGAGAGGAGGGTGATGGGTCAGAGGAGTTTTGGAAAATGGAAATGAGAGCACTTGAGTCTGTTTAGATGGGCAGGAGTAAGAGAAAAGAAAGTGTCAAGGATGAGCCACCAGATGGCCGTAGGAAGATGAAGATGGGTTTAGAGGGTGGATCACAAACATATGGGCAGGTTGAGCTTGCTTGTGACACAACCCCAGTGGAGTCAAGGAGTGGCTGGTCTGTGGTAAGAAAGGGCACTGTTACTGGGAGTTGTTACCACGCCAGGCAGAGAGTTCAATTTGAAATCCTGGAACTCAGAGGAAAGAGGTGTGGCAAATAAACATTTGGAATTGGGGGGAGCATAGATGGTAATGAAAGCCAGGGACTGACATGAGCTCCTCTGGGGGGAGGAATTAGAAGCCCAAGGATGGACACAGTGCCAAGTATGCCTCTTTGGGGCCTTCTTCCTCTGTGCTGAGATCCATCTGACTTCAGATTCCTGCATCAAAAGTGTACTTCCTGTACCACCCACCAGTCTCTTATACTCGAATGTTTGTAGCTAACCCTTTATGATCCCTTAGTACATTTTTGTTGGCCATCTTCAGGCTATGTCTCTCATTTATTATATTATTTACATCATCATCATCACAGGTAATGTATAGTATATTTGTTCTCTGTGCCAGACAGTTTTCTAAGAGCTTTTTATGCTTTTAGCTCATCATCCTTATCAAAACCCTGGTAAGCAGGTACTGTAAGTATCCCACTTTTCACAAAGAAAGTGCAGCCTCTCAAAAGAGCTGCCTGATATTCATGTCCTGCCTGTTTCTAGGAGGACAAGGGCATGTCACAGTGGCCTTCCCACGTGGATGGTATCTTTAATGTGGGCTGTTGGGTTCAAAATCAGCTACTACCAGCTGCGGCATCATGGGGAGGCTGCTTAGCCTTTAAAGGACCCCAGACTGTGTTGGCCTTTGGGAAGTGGTCGTCAATGTCAGCCCAGCTGCTGTTGCTGTCATTCTTCCTGCCCACAGAAGAGGTTTCCTTCAGTGAGCCTTGGAGATCCTGATGACGGGGTGATGCTTATAACCAGCTTGACCTTGTAACTTCCTATATCCACTGTGACTGTTCAAGAACTAGGCCTACCTAAATGGCTTGTTGATAGTCTAAGTTTCATATACAGTTCCTTGGTCATTCACCAGATTCCTCATCATAGGTGGAATAGGTAGCCAGGTTCAGCTGCAGCTGTCAGCTCTGTGCTTTAAGACAGACGCTGGTGTCTGGAAGCTTTCTTGACCCACAGGCTTGTGTGCCTGTTCTTTAGTCCTTCAGAGAACCCTTCAGACCGTGCAAAGTCTGTACTTTTCAATATATTTTGTGAGAGCACATCAGGAACACATTTTTGTGACGATTTTCCAAAAGTTTATCCGTGTCTCATCACTGGGAAGAACATGAAACCTACCCTTGGAAATTTCAGTCTAAAAGACAGTGAGACCTTCAACAAAGCATGTTGCTAATAATAGTCAGACTTTGGGGCATAGATGGTAATGAAAGACAGGGACTGACATGAGCTCCTCTGGGGGGAGGAATTAGAAGCCCAAGGATGGACACAGTGCCAAGTATGCCTCTTTGGGGCCTTCTTCCTCTGTGCTGAGATCCATCTGACTTCAGATTCCTGCATCAAAGTGTACTTCCTGTACCACCCACCAGTCTCTTATACTCGAATGTTTGTAGCTAACCCTTTATGATCCCTTAGTACATTTTTGTTGGCCATCTTCAGGCTATGTCTCTCATTTATTATATTATTTACATCATCATCATCACAGGTAATGTATAGTATATTTGTTCTCTGTGCCAGACAGTTTTCTAAGAGCTTTTTATGCTTTTAGCTCATCATCCTTATCAAAACCCTGGTAAGCAGGTACTGTAAGTATCCCACTTTTCACAAAGAAAGTGCAGCCTCTCAAAAGAGCTGCCTGATATTCATGTCCTGCCTGTTTCTAGGAGGACAAGGGCATGTCACAGTGGCCTTCCCACGTGGATGGTATCTTTAATGTGGGCTGTTGGGTTCAAAATCAGCTACTACCAGCTGCGGCATCATGGGGAGGCTGCTTAGCCTTTAAAGGACCCCAGACTGTGTTGGCCTTTGGGAAGTGGTCGTCAATGTCAGCCCAGCTGCTGTTGCTGTCATTCTTCCTGCCCACAGAAGAGGTTTCCTTCAGTGAGCCTTGGAGATCCTGATGACGGGGTGATGCTTATAACCAGCTTGACCTTGTAACTTCCTATATCCACTGTGACTGTTCAAGAACTAGGCCTACCTAAATGGCTTGTTGATAGTCTAAGTTTCATATACAGTTCCTTGGTCATTCACCAGATTCCTCATCATAGGTGGAATAGGTAGCCAGGTTCAGCTGCAGCTGTCAGCTCTGTGCTTTAAGACAGACGCTGGTGTCTGGAAGCTTTCTTGACCCACAGGCTTGTGTGCCTGTTCTTTAGTCCTTCAGAGAACCCTTCAGACCGTGCAAAGTCTGTACTTTTCAATATATTTTTGTGAGAGCACATCAGGAACACAGTTGTTGCTCTGCTGAAGTGTTTGCCTGTTGATCTTTTTGGCCTTTAAAAATGTTTTTATCCCGTGTCTCATCACTGGGAAGAACATGAAACCTACCCTTGGAAATTTCAGTCTAAAAAGACAGTGAGACCTTCAACAAAGCATGTTGCTAATAATAGTCAGACTTGTGATAGAGGCCCCAAAGGAAAAGCAATTATAATTAGAGTGTATAATCTGGGAACCTGGCCTAAAGGAGAGAGGAGTAGAGTTGGTCAGAAACACTTTCCTGAGGAACTGAGTTTGTGTTGCATGTAAAGATTTGCCTGCAACCTATCAATTTTGACCCTAGTCCATTTCCCTGACTTTATTTGTCAACATCCAACTATTTTGTAGAACACGGTGATTTTGCTATCTCCTCACGCATCATTTAATCACCTGCTTGAACCATAAATGTCCTGCAGTAGCTCAAGCCAACTTCCACTCTGTGCTGTGGTGCTTTTATTTCTGACACTGTTACTTTCCTAGTCCCCAAGCCTGCCTACCCCACCCCACCAGTAATCATGTCCTTTTCTTCTCAAGCCTGTCTCGTTTTTTCATCCTCTCTGATAATGACCTTCATCTGGACTCAGACCACCCCCACCTGGATTCAGCAGCAGCATCTTAGCTGAGACTATCCTGATCCCACCTACTTCTTCATTCTGTGCAATGCAGTGTGTACTCTTTCTGTTCATATTATTGTTCTTTATCCATTCTGGACATCACTGCTCCCCTAATCACCTGTAAACACTATTTTTATTGTCTCTCTTCTGTTCAGATATATCCAGTGCCATTTCCAAGTTGACACTCTTGTGTTCACAGTCACTTCCAAGGATGCTCATCAATTTGCAGCACTCTTTCAATGAACCACGATTCCCATTTTCCACCCAACACGTAGTGCCTTGTAATTAACTTAGAATGACTCTCAGATAAACATACTGTAACCATTTCACTTTTTCATCCTTGCCAGGTTTTTCTGCCTAGCATGATCACCTCATCCTCACATCCAGAACTTGCCTCTCATGCTATGGCCCCTCAAGCACCATGTCCCTTAGAAAGTGCCACTGACTTTCCTAAGTTTCATTAGTCTCTTTTTCTCTTTCTTCTGAAACGTGTAATAGATGTCATCCGTACAGCACAAATCACACTCATTAAGTGCAACATAGTGTTGGCTGTTGTTTTACAAGTCTTTTTGTACTTTATACCTGCTAATGGAGAAGGTAGCTTGGATAGGTTCCTGATAACCATCCCGCAGAGAGAGAGCAAATACTCCTCAGCATGCTGTCTCAGCATAGGTAAGACTTCCATGAGTCGCATGCCTTTCATTTCCTACAATAGGAACGAACTATGAGACACTGCTTTTTGAAATGTAAAATGTGGTAATAGGCTTTGTATCCACTCAGAAACACTTCACAGCTAAAACTGAAACAGAGGCCTAGAGAGATGTGAGATTTTGTATCCTGCTATTATACCACAGACTGTTATTCATAAACATGTACCTAAATGTTCATAAACATGTACCTAAATGTACTAAATTTTCAGACATGTACCTAAATGTACTAAAAAGTGCAATTACTTTTCAAAATGAAATAACCATAGTTACAATGAAAACTCTCAGTTGTCCTGGTAATTTTGATTTGCTTAAGTTACACCCAGCCTACGAGAGGATGTGTAAAGAGCAGGATTTCTTTGAGGAGTCTCTGATAATGACCTTCATCTGGACTCAGACCACCCCCACCTGGATTCAGCAGCAGCATCTTAGCTGAGACTATCCTGATCCCACCTACTTCTTCATTCTGTGCAATGCAGTGTGTACTCTTTCTGTTCATATTATTGTTCTTTATCCATTCTGGACATCACTGCTCCCCTAATCACCTGTAAACACTATTTTTATTGTCTCTCTTCTGTTCAGATATATCCAGTGCCATTTCCAAGTTGACACTCTTGTGTTCACAGTCACTTCCAAGGATGCTCATCAATTTGCAGCACTCTTTCAATGAACCACGATTCCCATTTTCCACCCAACACGTAGTGCCTTGTAATTAACTTAGAATGACTCTCAGATAAACATACTGTAACCATTTCACTTTTTCATCCTTGCCAGGTTTTTCTGCCTAGCATGATCACCTCATCCTCACATCCAGAACTTGCCTCTCATGCTATGGCCCCTCAAGCACCATGTCCCTTAGAAAGTGCCACTGACTTTCCTAAGTTTCATTAGTCTCTTTTTCTCTTTCTTCTGAAACGTGTAATAGATGTCATCCGTACAGCACAAATCACACTCATTAAGTGCAACATAGTGTTGGCTGTTGTTTTACAAGTCTTTTTGTACTTTATACCTGCTAATGGAGAAGGTAGCTTGGATAGGTTCCTGATAACCATCCCGCAGAGAGAGAGCAAATACTCCTCAGCATGCTGTCTCAGCATAGGTAAGACTTCCATGAGTCGCATGCCTTTCATTTCCTACAATAGGAACGAACTATGAGACACTGCTTTTTGAAATGTAAAATGTGGTAATAGGCTTTGTATCCACTCAGAAACACTTCACAGCTAAAACTGAAACAGAGGCCTAGAGAGATGTGAGATTTTGTATCCTGCTATTATACCACAGACTGTTATTCATAAACATGTACCTAAATGTTCATAAACATGTACCTAAATGTACTAAATTTTCAGACATGTACCTAAATGTACTAAAAAGTGCAATTACTTTTCAAAATGAAATAACCATAGTTACAATGAAAACTCTCAGTTGTCCTGGTAATTTTGATTTGCTTAAGTTACACCCAGCCTACGAGAGGATGTGTAAAAGAGCAGGATTTCTTTAGGAGCATGTCAGATCCCTTAATGGCATTTCACTTGGCCGGGGGTGGTGTCCCACAGACCTTCTATGACGTATGAGGTTCAGCACTGCCTTCCTTTGCAGTGACCCTCAGGCTCGTCCCTGCCCACATTCTGTCTGCTCTGTGATCACTAAATGATTGGACTGTGAGAAAGGAGCTTGTACTGGCTTGCCAGAGTTGACTCTCATAATGCTGTGATATCTTCCACAGTCTTGATTAATTCATTTCATTTCCCAAAGCAACAGAGTTTAATGGTTCTCTACAGGCTTTCTGAACAATGAACTTCTGTGTTATGTAATCTCTCTATGATCTGAGTTATCCATACTTTATACAATTTATTATTTAGGTATTCCTTACTCTTTCCTTCAACTATTCATCACAGTGTCCCTTACCCAATATTGTACTCAACCCTCCTCTGCAAAATCCCCTTTATCTTGAATGCTTATTCATTTTATCTTCATCCTTCAAAGCTCTGCCCAAATCCAACCCCTCCCCACATTGCAGACACCCCCACTTGCCAGGGTGTCTGTTTTCTCTCAGACTGTGATGGACATTTGTTTCTAATCAACAGCCATACATAGTCATTTGCATTCAAGTTACTGTCTCTGCCTAATAGTTTTTGACCCTTTAAAAGAATATTTATATTTTAAATATATACTTATCCCACAAATATTTGAATGAACGATAGAGATTCCCCAAATATTTGAACAAATAAAGTATGATATATAATTTATAGGATAAACAATATATTTATCCTATAAGTATCCTGGAATTATATTCTAGAATATTATATTATTCATAAAGTTACATATATTATTTAAAATAGTTCTCATTTCTTATTTTTGTAGGTAAATATTACAGAATTTTAAAGCCAGAATATGTTTGGTGATCATTTATTCTAGATACCATTTTATTTAGAAGTTACCATGGCCAGAGTGATAACTAATACAAGACAGAAGTGTAATAAACCCTAATCTTATGAAGAACATCAGCTGCAATATTCTCCACTAATGCTCTCAGCTGTCTTAACAGCTAGCTTTCATCCTGCCTTATGGACAATAAGAATATCTTTTTTAATTTTTTATATGCTCTGAAATGTCCTTGAAAAGTGCCAGGACCATAAGACCTATAAACTTCTGCTCTAAAAAGCACTCATGTGTCTTTCTGTTATTTTTCAAAGGTTACTAAGACTTGAAAATTATTTGAAATTATAGCATAACAAAGTGTTTCATGAAGTTGCAGTTGTTTTCATTATGTTTTGAAAAAAACAATTTGTAGGGCTTTCCTGGTGGTCCAGTGGGTAAAGAGTCTGCCTTGCAGTGCAAGGGGCACCAGTTCGATCCCTGGCCCAGGAAGATCACACATGCTGTGGAGAGGCTGGAACAGTGTGTCCAATTAGGAGCCAGCACTCTGGAGCGCATGCACCCAGGGCCGGTGCTCTGCAGTGAGAGAGGCCATGGCAATGGGAGGCCCACACAGGCCAAAGAATAAAGGATGGATGAAAAATAAATAAATATTAAAAAAACAATTTGTAATACTTTTTATATAATTACTGAGCTTTTCTAAAAAGCTGAAACTAGTATCTTAATTGTACCATTTAAACTTTTATGAATTTTCAGTAGATCTGGTTAACTACAAATAGCTTGAACCTATATTACATGATGTGGCATTGTATAGCTCAGGTGACCTCTCTGTGACCTTAGATACATATAATCTACAGAATTTGATGCAAAGCTCAAGGAATAAAAGGAAATTCCTTGTTAGTCTAATGTCTTCCGTATACTAGGGATACAGACCTCTGTTCACTGGGCCCTTTGCCTCTTTCCACTTCTCCCATGTCCTCATTCAGATCTAGGAGAAGAAAAGAGAGGTTTTCTAAATTATCGGACACCAATTCATCTACAGGTTGCCACTTGTGCCAGTCACTAAGATAAAAACTTGCTCATTTTAATGTTGCAGACTGAATGTTTGATGTTGTATTATATCTTACTCTACTTTTCAGACTGTACTGTATCATCTGACACAGATGTGCTGCAATGGTGACATAATCTCTTGACTGAGACTTTGTGCCCAAGAACATCAGCTGCAATATTCTCCACTAATGCTCTCAGCTGTCTTAACAGCTAGCTTTCATCCTGCCTTATGGACAATAAGAATATCTTTTTTAATTTTTTATATGCTCTGAAATGTCCTTGAAAAGTGCCAGGACCATAAGACCTATAAACTTCTGCTCTAAAAAGCACTCATGTGTCTTTCTGTTATTTTTCAAAGGTTACTAAGACTTGAAAATTATTTGAAATTATAGCATAACAAAGTGTTTCATGAAGTTGCAGTTGTTTTCATTATGTTTTGAAAAAAACAATTTGTAGGGCTTTCCTGGTGGTCCAGTGGGTAAAGAGTCTGCCTTGCAGTGCAAGGGGCACCAGTTCGATCCCTGGCCCAGGAAGATCACACATGCTGTGGAGAGGCTGGAACAGTGTGTCCAATTAGGAGCCAGCACTCTGGAGCGCATGCACCCAGGGCCGGTGCTCTGCAGTGAGAGAGGCCACTGTAATGGGAGGCCCAACAGGCCAAAGAATAAAAGATGGATGAAAAATAAATAAATATTAAAAAAACAATTTGTAATACTTTTTATATAATTACTGAGCTTTTCTAAAAAGCTGAAACTAGTATCTTAATTGTACCATTTAAACTTTTATGAATTTTCAGTAGATCTGGTTAACTACAAATAGCTTGAACCTATATTACATGATGTGGCATTGTATAGCTCAGGTGACCTCTCTGTGACCTTAGATACATATAATCTACAGAATTTGATGCAAAGCTCAAGGAATAAAAGGAAATTCCTTGTTAGTCTAATGTCTTCCGTATACTAGGGATACAGACCTCTGTTCACTGGGCCCTTTGCCTCTTTCCACTTCTCCCATGTCCTCATTCAGATCTAGGAGAAGAAAAGAGAGGTTTTCTAAATTATCGGACACCAATTCATCTACAGGTTGCCACTTGTGCCAGTCACTAAGATAAAAACTTGCTCATTTTAATGTTGCAGACTGAATGTTTGATGTTGTATTATATCTTACTCTACTTTTCAGACTGTATTTTCTGTGAGTCCTGATCAAGTGACACAGATGTGCTGCAATGGTGACATAATCTCTTGACTGAGACTGGAAAAGTATCTGAAACATCTTTTGTCTTCTTCTTCCATTTTTTAATGGTGCTTCTATTGGAACAATCTAAGGGAAGTATATCCAACATGAGTTTTATCATGAAGCTACACAGACACTTTCAAAGGACGGTGATTCTGCTTGCCACATTTTGTATGGTGAGCATTATTATTTCTGCCTACTACCTGTACAGTGGCTACAAACAGGAAAATGAACTGTCTGAGATGGCTTCGGAAGTAGACTGTGGGGTCTTTCAGCACCTACCTTACAGGCTGGTGGAAGGGAAGACAGCGAAGCTTTCCGATGCTTCGAGGACGGACGCCACAGTCCTGGTGTTTGTGGAGAGCCAGTACTCGTCGCTTGGTCAAGACATCGTCATGATTCTAGAATCCAGTAGATTCCAGTATCACATTGAAATTGCTCCGGGAAAAGGGGATCTCCCAGCACTTACAGAAAAAAATAGAGGCAAATATATTCTCATTATTTATGAGAACATTTTAAAGTATATAAATATGGACACTTGGAATCGAAGCCTTTTAGATAAATACTGTGTTGAATATAGTGTGGGTGTCATTGGATTCCACAGAACTAGTGAGAAGAGCCTACAGAGCTTCCAGTTGAAAGGTTTTCCTTTTTCTGTATATGGAAACCTTGTAGTAAAAGATTGTTGTGTTAATCCTCATTCTCCATTGCTTCATGTGACCAAATCTTCCAAGCTTGAAAAAGGTTCTTTACCTGGAACTGACTGGACTGTTTTCCAGATTAATCACTCAGCCTATCAACCAGTAATATTTGCCAAAGTAAAGACCCCGGAAAACCTGTCTCCTCCCATCTCCAAAGGTGCTTTTTATGCCACTGTCATGCATGACCTGGGGCTTTATGATGGAATTCAAAGAGTTCTCTTTGGCAACAACTTGAGCTTTTGGTTGCACAAGCTTATCTTCATAGATGCTGTTTCCTTCTTGTCGGGGAAGAGGCTGATGTTGTATTATATCTTACTCTACTTTTCAGACTGTATTTTCTGTGAGTCCTGATCAAGTGACACAGATGTGCTGCAATGGTGACATAATCTCTTGACTGAGACTGGAAAAGTATCTGAAACATCTTTTGTCTTCTTCTTCCATTTTTTAATGGTGCTTCTATTGGAACAATCTAAGGGAAGTATATCCAACATGAGTTTTATCATGAAGCTACACAGACACTTTCAAAGGACGGTGATTCTGCTTGCCACATTTTGTATGGTGAGCATTATTATTTCTGCCTACTACCTGTACAGTGGCTACAAACAGGAAAATGAACTGTCTGAGATGGCTTCGGAAGTAGACTGTGGGGTCTTTCAGCACCTACCTTACAGGCTGGTGGAAGGGAAGACAGCGAAGCTTTCCGATGCTTCGAGGACGGACGCCACAGTCCTGGTGTTTGTGGAGAGCCAGTACTCGTCGCTTGGTCAAGACATCGTCATGATTCTAGAATCCAGTAGATTCCAGTATCACATTGAAATTGCTCCGGGAAAAGGGGATCTCCCAGCACTTACAGAAAAAAATAGAGGCAAATATATTCTCATTATTTATGAGAACATTTTAAAGTATATAAATATGGACACTTGGAATCGAAGCCTTTTAGATAAATACTGTGTTGAATATAGTGTGGGTGTCATTGGATTCCACAGAACTAGTGAGAAGAGCCTACAGAGCTTCCAGTTGAAAGGTTTTCCTTTTTCTGTATATGGAAACCTTGTAGTAAAAGATTGTTGTGTTAATCCTCATTCTCCATTGCTTCATGTGACCAAATCTTCCAAGCTTAAAAAAGGTTCTTTACCTGGAACTGACTGGACTGTTTTCCAGATTAATCACTCAGCCTATCAACCAGTAATATTTGCCAAAGTAAAGACCCCGGAAAACCTGTCTCCTCCCATCTCCAAAGGTGCTTTTTATGCCACTGTCATGCATGACCTGGGGCTTTATGATGGAATTCAAAGAGTTCTCTTTGGCAACAACTTGAGCTTTTGGTTGCACAAGCTTATCTTCATAGATGCTGTTTCCTTCTTGTCGGGGAAGAGGCTGACCTTGTCCTTGGACAGGTACATTCTTGTGGATATTGATGATATTTTTGTGGGAAAGGAAGGAACAAGAATGAACACGAATGATGTTAAGGTAAGGCTCTTTATCTCAAAGTGTGGTTCATCTCTCAGTAGGTTTGTCTAGGGCTAAGGGATTTCCTGGGACAGAGAGGCTTTTTATTTTATTGGGAACTTCTTGTGTGAACTGGGATGAGTTGGCTACCCTCAGCTATTTTTGATATATGGGGACATATAACTCAGCCCTAGAACAACTAAGCAGATAATATATTTTTCTCTGGATCAAAAAAAAAAAAAAGATGGTACTAAAGGATTGAGTGTGGCAGAATCCTGAAATGCATTTCCATGTGTATTCAAAACTACAGGGTAGAAACCACTTTGTTTAATTACTTCCCAGAAACTGTCTACCTCGGCAAATGATTATGAACCCAAGACTTTTTGTCCATTTAAATATGAAATCAAGGTGAATTTGTTTTAATGAAAGTAAATACTCCCACAAATTTTTAAGAATTAAAGATCTCATAAGTAGCAAATTCAGATGTTTCAGGAAGTCAAATGTGCAACTCATTTTCTCTTATTACTTTTTTGAAACTCTGAAAATTAGCACTACTAAATATGGAGAACTGTGACTACACATGCATACTTATTCACATATACACATAAGGATTTACATTAATTTTCAAAATTCATGGAACACTTCTGGATCAAATATGAAACCTATCATGCCACATTTATATTGGATTAGGTTTCTCATTATGTAAAATTGCTGCCCTTAGATATAAAGTGATTATTTGAAGATAGTTGATTATCATTGTGAAGGTAGTCATATTACATAATATGACTGATTGCTTAATATTAATGGAATTTAAAATGATCAACATTGATCTTGGATCCCATTCAAAATGCCATTGGATTCCACCTCTGTTTTGCTACATATTGATTTCACATAAAAGTGAAAGGAGAGGTTTTGATACATCATTTTTTATTCTATACAGTTTTGACCTTTGAGGAAAATATAAAGTACTGAATTAGATAGAAAAGTCTTGAAACTGTCCTTTTCTCCAGACACTGAGCATCTAGCAAATAATAGTAATGTTCAGCACACTACCTAAATGAGCTAAGAATATCAGAAGGACTATTTAATGTTACCAAAGAGTGTGAAGACCAAAAAGAGAAAAAAAAAGTTCATATTCTTGGCAATATTTTAGATTATTTCTTTTAAGTCAATATAAATTAATTAATAAAGAAGTTATATTTAAGTTTTTATTAGTCTTTTGAAATAGTATTTGAAAATATAGCTAAATTAAAACTGAGTTGATAGTTTAAACATTTATTATATCCTTGAAAATTATAAACAATATGTAATTCTCTTTTGAATTTTTCCATCTAAAATGTTATGATAAAAATGTTTTAAAACTTTATATCTGAAATATATAAGTCTTTAAAAGTGCCAACATATGTATGTCATTTTAAAATGTGCTAGGTAGGGCTTCCCTGGTGGTCCAATGGGTGAAGAGTCCACATTGAAGTGCAGGGGGCACTGGTTCAGTTCCTGGCCCGGGAAGATCCCACATGCCGCAGAGTGGCTGGATCAGTGTGTCCAATTACAATTCAGCATTCTGGAGCACATGTGCTCAGAGCCGATGCTCTGCAATGAGAGAGATCACTGTGATGGGAGGTCCACACGTGCCAAAGAATAAAGATGGATGAAAACAAATGATGACTTAGAGGCAAAAAAAAAAAAAAAAGTATTAAAAATATATGCTAGGTAAATCCCCAAGATTTAAAAAAAAAATTTTATTATTTATTTATTTAGTTCCTCCAGGTCTTAGTTGCAGTATTTGGCATCTAGTTCCCCAACCAGGAATTGAACCAGGGTCCCTTGCATTGGGAGCTCCCAGTTTTAATTATTGGATCACTATGGAAGTCCAATAAATCTCCACAAGTTTTTATGTAAACTTTAGTATGTGTGCTAAGTTGCTTCAGTCATGTCTGACTCTTTGCAACTCATGGAATATAGCCTGCCTGGCTCTTCTGTCCATGGAATTCTCCAGGCAGGAATACTAGAGTGGGTGGATTCCTTACCAGCTGAGCCACAAAGGAATTAATACATATCCATTACTAAATTGAATCTTAAAAGAATAAATAAATTAATTAAAATTTAAAAAAAATACTGGAATGGATTGCCATGCCCTCCTCCAGGGTATCTTCCCATCCAGGGATGGAACCTTTTTTATAGCTCCTGCATTGACAGGCCAGTTCTCTACCACTGATACCACCTGGAAGCCCAAACTCTACTGTATCCTCTAAATCTATACAAAATGCAAAATGCCTTTAGTGGTCTTAACGTTAAGCCATTTTTAAGTGGTATATAAAACTAAAACTTTACTGAATAAATTCAGTAAGAATTTAACATTGTAAAATATTTTATGAATTGCTCACATTTCAATAGAAATATATTTTCTAACCAACCTAAAGGCTTAGAAGAGTGTATGTTTTGAATTCTTTGTTTTGAACTACTTCTAAATTGTCTCTGTGAATGTGTCTCAAAGCATTGGTCTAACCATAGTCATTCACCCATTCATTCATATGTTCAGTGGCTCATTCTGTGACTAGTTAAATTGAGGTAGGGCTTCCTGGTGGTCCAATGGGTGAAGAGTCCACATTGAAGTGCAGGGGGCACTGGTTCAGTTCCTGGCCCGGGAAGATCCCACATGCCGCAGAGTGGCTGGATCAGTGTGTCCAATTACAATTCAGCATTCTGGAGCACATGTGCTCAGAGCCGATGCTCTGCAATGAGAGAGATCACTGTGATGGGAGGTCCACACGTGCCAAAGAATAAAGATGGATGAAAACAAATGATGACTTAGAGGCAAAAAAAAAAAAAAAAGTATTAAAAATATATGCTAGGTAAATCCCCAAGATTTAAAAAAAAATTTTTATTATTTATTTATTTAGTTCCTCCAGGTCTTAGTTGCAGTATTTGGCATCTAGTTCCCCAACCAGGAATTGAACCAGGGTCCCTTGCATTGGGAGCTCCCAGTTTTAATTATTGGATCACTATGGAAGTCCAATAAATCTCCACAAGTTTTTATGTAAACTTTAGTATGTGTGCTAAGTTGCTTCAGTCATGTCTGACTCTTTGCAACTCATGGAATATAGCCTGCCTGGCTCTTCTGTCCATGGAATTCTCCAGGCAGGAATACTAGAGTGGGTGGATTCCTTACCAGCTGAGCCACAAAGGAATTAATACATATCCATTACTAAATTGAATCTTAAAAGAATAAATAAATTAATTAAAATTTAAAAAAAATACTGGAATGGATTGCCATGCCCTCCTCCAGGGTATCTTCCCATCCAGGGATGGAACCTTTTTTATAGCTCCTGCATTGACAGGCCAGTTCTCTACCACTGATACCACCTGGAAGCCCAAACTCTACTGTATCCTCTAAATCTATACAAAATGCAAAATGCCTTTAGTGGTCTTAACGTTAAGCCATTTTTAAGTGGTATATAAAACTAAAACTTTACTGAATAAATTCAGTAAGAATTTAACATTGTAAAATATTTTATGAATTGCTCACATTTCAATAGAAATATATTTTCTAACCAACCTAAAGGCTTAGAAGAGTGTATGTTTTGAATTCTTTGTTTTTGAACTACTTCTAAATTGTCTCTGTGAATGTGTCTCAAAGCATTGGTCTAACCATAGTCATTCACCCATTCATTCATATGTTCAGTGGCTCATTCTGTGACTAGTTATGTCCTACATGTGAAGTATTTTTGATGATATGTAAATAGAATCATACCCCTTTGAACTTATCCTGTTAGAAGAGAAGGTCAGGAGAGTACAGTTAGGGAAGCTCAGAGGCACATGGGTGGAAAAACGTGCTGAGCCTCCTCCTGCTTAGTGCCTGATATGGCCATATTACATGCCAGCCATGGATGCAGACACTAGGGAAACAAAGACTAATAAAGCATGGCTCCCCTCTAATGAGGGTACCGCTGTCTTGTTAGGGCTGGGTAGCTTCCAGTGTGGTGAGCACAACAGTAGAGGTGCCTGTGTGGCCTTATGTAAGTAATGCTGTGTGAAACTCTATACCGTGCTGTGTACCAGAACTATTAAATCCTACTAAGTGGGACAGATTTAGAAAGCAAATCTATAATGATATGATGATTTGAGAAGCTGTAGTGATGATATCTGGGCTTTCCTGATAGCTCAGCTAGTAAAGAATCCACCTGCAGTGCAGGAGACCCTGTTTGGATTCCTGGGTCAGGAAGATCTCTTTGAGAAGGGATAGGCTACCTACTCTAATATTCTTGGGCTTCCCTAGTGGCTCAGATAGTAAAGATTATGCCTGCAATGAAGGAGACCTGCGTTTCATCCCTGGGTTTTGAAGATACCCTGGAGAAGGTCATGGCAGCCCATTCCAGTATTCTTACCTAGAGAATTTCATGGGCAGAGGAGCCTGGCAGGCTACAGTCCACGGGCTCACACAGAGTCAGACACTACTGAGCAACTAAGCACAATACAGTGATTATGTTCAGACCAAAGGAGATTTCTTGAAACTAGGAAGTAAGAAAGACTAAGAATGGAGAAAGAATGCCAATTTAAGAACCATATAGAAGGCAAAACTGAACAATTTAGTAATAAGATCAATGGAGATGAAGAGGAATACAACCAGGAATAACATTAAAATTTTTAGCATAGTTAAATAGAGCTGCCTATGGTTCAGCAATCCCACTCTTGGGCATATACCCAGACAAAACTGTAACTCAGAAAGATACATGTACATACATCCCAGTGTTCATAGCAGCACTATTTACAATAACTAGGATTTGAAAACAACCTAAGTGTCTGTCAACAAATGAATGAATAAAGATGTGGTATGTATGTAAAATGAAATATTATTCAGCCATTAGAAATAATTAAACAATGCCATTTGCAGCAACATGGGTGGACATAGAGATGATCATAATAAGAGAAGTAAGTCATAAAGAGAAAGAAATACTGCAGGTCACTTATAGGCGGAACCTAAAATACAACACAAATGAATGTATTATGAAATAGAAACAGACTCAAAGATACAGAGAACAGACTTGTGGTTGTTAAGAGGTGGGGGCAGGGTGAAGGAGGGAACAACTGGGAGTTTGGGATTAGTAGATGCAAACTATTATGTGTACAATGGATGAACAACAAAATCCTACTATATAAAGCAGGGAATTACATTCAATATCCTGGGATAAATTATACTGGAAAACAATATGAAAAGAATATATGTATAACTGAGTCACTTTGCTATACATAAGAAAACAACATTATAAATTAACTATACTTAATAAAAACATTTTAAAGTTAAAAAATGTTTACCATAGTTGAATAACAGCTAATTGTTCCAACAACAAAGAAAGAAGAGCGGGTCCTCCCTGGTGGTCCAGTGAGTAAATAGTCCGCCTTGCAGTGCAGTGGAGACCGGTCCGATCCTTGGCTTGAGAGGATCCTGCGTGCCGCGGATCTGCTGGAGCGGTGTGTCCAATTGAGCGCATGAGCCCAGAGCCGGTGCTCTGCCACAGGCGAGGCTGCTGCGATGGGAGGCCCACACAGACCAAAGAATAAAGATGGATGAAAATAAATAAAAAACAGTGAAACAGGGCAAAGCTTAAAAAAAAGAAAGAAAGAAGAGCATGAAGGTCCAAAAATTTCAGTTTTGGGCTTCACTGGTTGTCCAGTGTGTGGGGAGTCTGCCTTGCAGTGCAAAGGGTACCGATTCGATCCTGCGGGGACCTTCCGCAGAAAGGGAAGGCAGCAGGGATTACTCCCGGCAGAACTGGGAGATCTCGGAGAGAGGCAAATCTTGAACTGTCTGTCCCGCCAGCCCCTTGGCTGAAGGCAAGGGACAATCAGACGCGACAGGGGTTCCATCAAAGTAGTTCCGCTTTATTAATGAAGATCCACAGCTTTTATAGGCAAGTGAAGGGGGTTTTGCACGGGACTTTCTATAGATTACACCAATCAAGCTAAAGGCCAAACAATCATTCACGAGCGCGGCAGCCAGGGGAACCAATCAGAAATTTTGACCATCAATTAACAATTTAGATCACGCCCTGCCTCTTCCTGTAGGCGCCATCTTAGCTGCAAACATGTGCTTAAACTTCTTTAAACAATGCACTTAAGCTTTCCTTCATTTTTATATCTCTTCTTGTAGGCGCCATCTTAGCTCCAAGCTGAAACAATGTGCTTAAGCTTCTTTATGTTTAAAACAGTCCTCTTTCAATTCAGAGCCCCACATCTGCCCCTCTTTTATTTTAAAATTAAGTGACTTTTGTTGAGGCAACGCGTAGAGCTAAGAGGTGGCCAGCCTCTAGCCTCGTCCGCTCTCCCTTGCGGCTGTGCCTGTCTTAGGTCGGGACAGAGCACTATTCAGGCAGAGCCCGTCATGGGATCAGGCAGCAGCTGCGGCGGCCCTCCTGTCTTAGGCCTGCTCTGCAGTGGTGTCCTCTTACCCGTCACTGGCTAACCAGCCATCTCGTGGGGGCTGGACGGAGTTTTTAAGAGCGTTTTTCATTCAAAGGCCTCATTATATGTCTCAAGTGATTTCTTGAGGGGCCATATCGACCCAGGGGTTTTGTGGGTGCCCAATGTAAGGCTCTTTTTCTAGGACCTGAGCAAGCATAATTATTTTGTTGTAACTGTCCTTGACTTTAAACAGTATAGCTAGCAAGACAACGACAACAAACAGATAGAAAGCATTTTTAAACCAGGTGAAAGGCTTTGTATCCACAGCCAAAAGTCATTAACCCCCTTTTGTCAGGCAAAAGTGGGGATATCTCACGTCACAGTCCAAGCGTGCCAGAATGCTTAATATCGACAGCTCTGGCGTGTAGATTAAGCTGTTGTTGGAGTCTTGTTATGGCAGTCCTCAGGTGTTCAAGTTGGTGGAGGCTGGTCTGAAGTCCCTGGGCAGAGGCGGTGGATGTTGTTTACTGTCGTGATGGTGTGCATTTGTTGAGCTCTGAGCACGGATGCTGTTACTGTTGTACCTATTAAGGAGAGAAAAAGAGAGAGAGATGCCTCAAGAATTTTTTGTTTTTGGGCCTGATATATGGTCATTTGTTATCTGTAGCAGATTTTAAGGTTTGATCTTTGTTTTGTGGCATAAATTTAAGGTTTCTCGCCGGTACCCATATAGGGCTGGGTTCCCCAATGGGGAATATGCACTCAAATCCTCTCCCCATCGTAAGGAGTGGATCAGGCCCCCTCCACTGGCCAGTGATGGGGTCCTTCCATCTCACTTGTACTTCAGGTTTTATTTCTTGGCTGGACCAGTGTTTTTGAAAGGGTGTAATCAGTTCTTTCTTTGAAAAATTTAAAATGTTTAGGGTAAAGAGTGCCATTCCAAGTTGCTGGTGAGGGCTTATTCTCCCTTTTTGTTTTTGTAATTGGGCCTTTAAGTTTTGATGATGACGTTTAATTATGGCCTGTCTTTGAGGGTTGTATGGGATCTCTGTGGTGTGGCGGATGTGCCGTAGTTGGAAAAAGTTTTGTAAATTTTTGCTAACAAAGCAGGGACCATTGTCTGGTTTTATCTGGTAAGACAGACCCAGAGTTGTAAAGCATTGTAAGAAATGACTCTCTGCATGTTTTGTTTTTTCTCCTGAGTGGGCTGTAGCCCAGCAGGCATGGGAATAAGTATCAATGGATACAAAGATGTATTTGAGTTTTTTAAAGGGAGAGAAGTGAGTGACATCTGTCTGCCACAACATATTAGGCCTCAGTCCCCGAGGGTTTACTCCCGGAGATTGTAAGGGAGGAACTTGTAAGTGAGGGAAGCAAGACTTGCAAGTATGTACAATTTTTTTTAAATCTTTGATGGGGATCTGTGGGTTAAGTTTTATTTGAGGTACAATTAGGACTGCAGCCCCGGAGGCAGTACCCCAGATAGCTCTGAGACCGCTCTAAAGAGTTAGGAGAAGAAAGTCAACACTATGGTTTTAGTGTAGGGGAAATTTAAATGTCAAAGAAAGGGTTTTTTTTTTTTTTTAAAGGCTTTTGTTTTACAAATGGCTTCTGCCCTACATGAGGATGGGATATCTTCAGGAAGGATTTTAGCACTTTTTTAGTTGTAAGGAGATGTAGAGATTGAGATAATAAAAGTTCTTTCTAAAAGTCATTTATCTATCTAAAGACCTGTTCTACTGGATTCCTCTGAGTACAGAGTCTTGCCCACCCTGATTTCTTTCAGGGGGTGTTTTGGTGGGATGTTTTCCTATCTTCTTGGGGGCACTCTCTCTTAAAGTGCCCAGGTTGGCTGCAGTTAAAGCAGTGGCCTGTTTTGGGTGAGGCGGGGGCCCCTGGGACGAGGCCCTGCCTGTAGCTATTACAGTGGATAAGGCTTTAGTCATTGTCTCAGAGAGAGCCTCGGTGTGAGCCTGAAGGGCACTGGTGATAGAGCTGGCTTGGTGGCTTTGTGTGCCTATATCTTTAGAGCACACAATCTATCGCTCAATGGAACGATCTTTTTGTCTTGTGTAGGCCAATTTATGGTCTGTATTCATTCCCTCCCAAACTAACATTCTGAGGAACTGATCTCTTAAAGGCCCTGGAGGGAACTTTCTCTGGAGGCTCTTTTCTACACGATCTACAAAAGTGGCAAGGTCTTCGCTATTCTTTTGTGTTACACCTGATATGGGGGGTTCAGTAGGACCTTCAGCAAGTTTTTTTCAGGCAGCCAGACATATAGACCGTACTTGGTCTTGATAAGGGGCAGGGATGGCGGCCTGCTGAATACCAGTGCTCTATTGATCTGTCGTTCCGATAGCATCTCGAAAGTTATTGGAATGGCAGGATTGGCAGCCTGGTTTCTCTCTGTTTGAGCATGGCATTCGTCTTTGAAGAAGGCACACCATTTGATATAAATGTTACTGGGAAGTATTGCCTTACATAGCATCTTTCAGTCTTGGGTGGTACTTTAGAGGAAAACAAGTGAGGGAAGCAAGACTTCAAGTATGTACAATTTTTTTAAATCTTTGATGGGGATCTGTGGGTTAAGTTTTATTTGAGGTACAATTAGGACTGCAGCCCCGGAGGCAGTACCCCAGATAGCTCTGAGACCGCTCTAAAGAGTTAGGAGAAGAAAGTCAACACTATGGTTTTAGTGTAGGGGAAATTTAAATGTCAAAGAAAGGGTTTTTTTTTTTAAAGGCTTTTGTTTTACAAATGGCTTCTGCCCTACATGAGGATGGGATATCTTCAGGAAGGATTTTAGCACTTTTTTAGTTGTAAGGAGATGTAGAGATTGAGATAATAAAAGTTCTTTCTAAAAGTCATTTATCTATCTAAAGACCTGTTCTACTGGATTCCTCTGAGTACAGAGTCTTGCCCACCCTGATTTCTTTCAGGGGGTGTTTTGGTGGGATGTTTTCCTATCTTCTTGGGGGCACTCTCTCTTAAAGTGCCCAGGTTGGCTGCAGTTAAAGCAGTGGCCTGTTTTGGGTGAGGCGGGGGCCCCTGGGACGAGGCCCTGCCTGTAGCTATTACAGTGGATAAGGCTTTAGTCATTGTCTCAGAGAGAGCTTCAGTTTGAGCCTGAAGGGCACTGGTGATAGAGTGGGCTTGGTGGCTTTGTGTGTCTATATCTTTAGAGCACACAATCTATCCTTCAATGGAAGGATCTTTTTGTTTTGTGTAGGCCAATTTATGGTCTGTATTCATTCCCTCCCAAACTAACATTCTGAGGAACTGATCTCTTAAAGGCCCTGGAGGGAACTTTTTTTGGAGGCTCTTTTTTACACGATCTACAAAAGTGGCAAGGTCTTTGTTATTCTTTTGTGTTACACCTGATATGGGGGGTTCAGTAGGACCTTCAGCAAGTTTTTTTCAGGCAGCCAGACATATAGACCGTACTTGGTCTTGATAAGGGGCAGGGATGGCGGCCTGCTGAATACCAGTGCTCTATTGATCTGTCGTTCCCGATAGCATCTCGAAAGTTATTGGAATGGCAGGATTGGCAGCCTGGTTTCTCTCTGTTTGAGCATGGCATTCGTCTTTGAAGAAGGCACACCATTTGATATAAATGTTACTGGGAAGTATTGCCTTACATAGCATCTTTCAGTCTTGGGTGGTACAAGGTTGGTGGGCTAGCCCTTGGAGTATGGTTTCTGTCCATGGGGAGTTTGGATCGTCTTCGGCTACCACCTTTTTAAGTTCTTTTAGGTCATTGGTCTCCCATGGATACCAGGCGTCCGGTCTGTTTTCCCCCGGGCTAACGTTTACAGGAAAAGCTTGGGTTGGGCCCGTGAAGGGCGCTGAGGGCCCCCCAGGGTCTTCAGGATAGGTCCTCTCTCTTTAAGGTGACCCCAGTGCCTTCCCTCCCCGTGGAGCCTCTGTGATCTCTTTAAAGGGAGGAGGGAGCGGGGAGTACAGTCCTGTGCCTTGAGATCTTGACCCCGAGTGACTGGGGAAATGCTCATCATAGCTAATTTCGTCTTCATTTATAAACGAGTCTCAGGCTCTGTTAAGAGCTTGGATATAGTTTCCCATATTGTTGAAAAAGAGCAGAAAAAAAAGACAACTGAGGACAACCACCAAAAATCCTAACGAGAGTGGTGGCAGCCGGGAAGTTGGGCTTATGTCGTGTTTGTGAAACTGTGAAGGAGTCTCTAATGGTTGTATGGACATTGTCTTGTTGGGGGCGGGCGCTCTAAGAGACTCTGGCCCGTTCTATGACCCCCCTTATCCTGTCACGGGAGTCTTCAAGCGGCAGGCGCCCTAATGGCTTTTAAATGCCTGTCCCGTGCCCGCACGGGAGAGGTTTAGACCGTGTCCTCAATTTGAAATATAGAAAAGTGAGACTTCTACCCAGTCGGGCTGCCGCTACTAGGGCGAACTATCTTAAAGCCTTCTGAAGTCGCCAGAGAGTACCCTGGCCAGACCCCGTCAGTTGTTTTTTAGACTGTCTACCTGTTCGCTGGAAGTCTCGAATCAGAGAGAACAAGAAAGTAGGAATTAAAGTAAAGAAGGAAAAACAAAGGAAAGCAGCGCTCAGTATTTTTGTGACTACCCTAAACCCCCACCCTCTCGGGAGTGGCGCGATAAAGGGGGAGATTCACCTTGAAATCCGGATTACTCCGAGAAGATGCCCCTCTAGAGGGAGGCGCCGCGCTGAGGCCCGTCGGCCGCTTCGTCGGTTCTCTTTCAAACCCGCACGGTGATGCTGCCTTCTTCTTTCTCGCTTTCAGGCCCCACGTTGGGCGCCAGCTTCTGCGGGGACCTTCCGCAGAAAGGGAAGGCAGCAGGGATTACTCCCGGCAGAACTGGGAGATCTCGGAGAGAGGCAAATCTTGAACTGTCTGTCCCGCCAGCCCCTTGGCTGAAGGCAAGGGACAATCAGACGCGACAGGGGTTCCATCAAAGTAGTTCCGCTTTATTAATGAAGATCCACAGCTTTTATAGGCAAGTGAAGGGGGTTTTGCACGGGACTTTCTATAGATTACACCAATCAAGCTAAAGGCCAAACAATCATTCACGAGCGCGGCAGCCAGGGGAACCAATCAGAAATTTTGACCATCAATTAACAATTTAGATCACGCCCTGCCTCTTCCTGTAGGCGCCATCTTAGCTGCAAACATGTGCTTAAACTTCTTTAAACAATGCACTTAAGCTTTCCTTCATTTTTATATCTCTTCTTGTAGGCGCCATCTTAGCTCCAAGCTGAAACAATGTGCTTAAGCTTCTTTATGTTTAAAACAGTCCTCTTTCAATTCAGAGCCCCACAGATCCCTGACCCAGGAGGATCCCACGTGCCGCAGAGACTCGGCTGGGCCGATGTGCCCCATTATGAACAGCGCATGCGCCCAGAGCCGGTGCTATGCACCTAGAGAGGCAGCTGTGATGGGAGACCCACACAGGCCAAAGAATAAAGATGGATGAAAATAAATAAATAAATAAAAATGTTTTTAAAAAATTTTCAGTTTTATTGACGTGCATCTGGGGCATACAAATACTGATATTTAACAGATAGTTGACTCACTAGAGAAGTCTGGGTATCAAGTGTAGTTCTGAAAGTTACCATTCTATATAAGGGGTGGTTTAAATCATGAAGGTATGTGGGATCAGCCAGGGAAAGTGTTTATAGAGTCATAAGAAAAGATAAAGAGATCGAGGGCAGAATCTTGAAGCAAATCATCTTTCAGAAAACAAGTGGAGAGAGAGAATCCCATGAATAAGAATCAAAAAGACTAGTCAGAGATTTGAAAGCTATTATTTGGCTAGCATGTGGACAGCAATGTGAAATCTACTCTCAGGTCCACTGAGGTAATAACTGGGCAGTTTCCTTTGGCGAAAGATAAAGGTCACTGGGAACTCTTACAGAATCCAGGGTAATAGAAGGATAGTGGTGGAGGCACAGCTGAAGTACACTCAGGAGTAAATTTAAGGGTTAAGACATGAAGAAGGAGAGCATGGAGTACTCAGTGGAGAATTTTTGATACAAAAGAGAGAAGAGAAATTAGCTGGAGGGTGGACTGGAATTTGAGTGACCAACCATCCTTATTTGCTTAGACTAAGGGCAGTCAGTGCTAAAAGAGTACCAGGCAAACTAGAATGATGGAGCTCCCTAACAAGGGGAAGGGAAGAATATTTTCCTAGAAAGAAAGATCCAAGAGCAGAGGGTCTAAGAAAAGGTCATGGATATGATGATTTATAGTCCACAAATAATAGAAATAGTTTCTTCGAGCTCTTTTATTTATCACCACTAAGAAACAAGTCTTACATATTCCCTTATATTTTTTATGTGCTAGGAAAATTGAAAGGCATGTGAGGAAATTGAAGGTGACATAATATGTTTCTTGCAAAATTAGAAGAATGGTGCATACCACATAAATTTTAACTAGGATGCTAATCACTGGAAAAAATCACTTTGTTCCCTCACATGAAACAAAAAAAAGCTGTTTTGTCATTTAATAAGGAGATAAGAATGAGCAATGTAATATCAGGTTTTTGTTTTGGAGGGGGGAGGGAGCGGGCCACTTCTATTGGTCTTTCATTTGTCTATTTTCATCCATCTTTGTTCTTTGGCCCATGAGGGCCTCCCATTGCAGTGGCCTCTGTAGTCACAGAGCACCGGCTCTGGGCGCATGCGCTCCAGAGCTCTGGCTCAGTAGTTGGACACATGGGTCCAGCCGCTCCGCAGCACATGGGATCTTTCCAGGCCATGGATGGAACCGGCGCCCCTTGCACTGAAAGGCGGTGTCCTTACCCACTGGACCACCAGGGAAGCCCGCAATATCAGTTTTTACCTGCCTTGCTACTGAATAATATGATCATATTTTAAAGAGCCTTAAAGCCAGAGAAGAAACTGTGACATGACACAAAATGCACATCTCTTCAAGAGGAAGAAAACAGAGAACCAGAGGCGTTGTCTTCATTCACTGCAAGACTGTGCCACAAGCCATAGCCCTAAAAGAGTCAAAGAACGTGTTAAATAGTTTAGACATTAAAATAGTCTTCAAAAGTGGCAGTATTATGTTCAGTAAAACTGAAGCCAAGAAGTGTGTGTGTGTGTGTGTGTGTGTGTGTGTGTGACAAATTGATCTACACGGACAAGACTTGTCTCAAACATAACGTGGACTAATTCTGTGATGTTAAAATTAAAGTTCCTAGCATTCTAAGATCTGTCCTCAAACTTCTGAGACTAGTGGGTTTTGGGAAAAAAGCTTTTGGAGTGGAAAAATGATGTATAAATAGATCCTTCTCCCATTAGAGCATTTTAAAGTTATACATGAAAGCACAGCATTATGGAATGAACACTAACAATTTAAATTCTCTCCTAGAAGAATGAATTCACTCTTGGCTTAAGATTCATTATACCTTTAGACTTAGACCATTTAGTATAACATTAGCCCTTAATTAGATAGGAAGTGGAACAGGGAGGGGGCTCTGATAAAAGTTGTCTTAAGGGTTTTACTGAATGCTGCAGCGATGCTGTCGTAAGAAAGCTGCATCTCTCTCTCTCTCATGCCTGCGCTTCTCTCTTCTCTTTCTCTTTCTCTATGTTTTTCTCTTCTTCTCTTTCTGAAATAGGTACACACTCTCTCTCCTGTATCTCTGAGCACAGGGGCCTGAGTGTGATTGGAGAGGCTCAGCCACCCTCCCATGTCCTCACTACCCTAACCTTTCCTGCTCTTTCCTACACTATTCCTTAAGTTGGCTGTTTGTGGATTATCACTTACATTTTGTAAGTGGCCTCAGAAGGGAGGACAGTTCTTCAGTCTTTAATACAGTGCCAGTGTATTAAATACAGTGAGTGATTTTATCATTATTTTTCTTGCTAACTGAAGGTCCCAGAGAGCCTAGGGAAAAGAAAGCACAGAAAATAGAAGTAGGAAGCATAAAGCTCTGAGTAATAAGTGGTTTCAGCCTCGGAAGACAGACATGGCTGACGTCTGGGTCCTGCAGGGGTGCTGACACCCCAGAGGCAGAAACTGGAAGCTTCACTGAAGGGGAGCTTCGTGCTGCCTGACCTCACCCTCTGACAGGAACCTTTCCTGACCTAGCTAAGGTCAAGCCAGGGGCTTCATAACGCCACTGAAAAATAAATAACTTAATGCACCAAATGGTTGCAGGGAAAAGGCTGCTGCAATCAATTGTTCTATCATAAGCAAAAATAGAAGGAAAATACATTTCTCCAGATAGTTTGCTATTGACAGTGCTCTGGACGGATGTCGAGGCTTGTACACAGCACCGATCTTTTTTCCCCCATAAATCCATATTTCTCTAATTCCATTATCTTTTATGTTTCTTATCTTGTATTTGCTAATAATACTTTAATTGAATTATGCTCTGGAAGCATGTGTTTGTTTGATACTAGTACTTTCTGTTGCTAGAGTCACTTTATGATTGGATAATGAACACTAACAATTTAAATTCTCTCCTAGAAGAATGAATTCACTCTTGGCTTAAGATTCATTATACCTTTAGACTTAGACCATTTAGTATAACATTAGCCCTTAATTAGATAGGAAGTGGAACAGGGAGGGGGCTCTGATAAAAGTTGTCTTAAGGGTTTTACTGAATGCTGCAGCGATGCTGTCGTAAGAAAGCTGCATCTCTCTCTCTCTCATGCCTGCTTCTCTCTTCTCTTTCTCTTTCTCTATGTTTTCTCTTCTTCTCTTTCTGAAATAGGTACACATCTCTCTCCTGTATCTCTGAGCACAGGGGCCTGAGTGTGATTGGAGAGGCTCAGCCACCCTCCCATGTCCTCACTACCCTAACCTTTCCTGCTCTTTCCTACACTATTCCTTAAGTTGGCTGTTTGTGGATTATCACTTACATTTTGTAAGTGGCCTCAGAAGGGAGGACAGTTCTTCAGTCTTTAATACAGTGCCAGTGTATTAAATACAGTGAGTGATTTTATCATTATTTTTCTTGCTAACTGAAGGTCCCAGAGAGCCTAGGGAAAAGAAAGCACAGAAAATAGAAGTAGGAAGCATAAAGCTCTGAGTAATAAGTGGTTTCAGCCTCGGAAGACAGACATGGCTGACGTCTGGGTCCTGCAGGGGTGCTGACACCCCAGAGGCAGAAACTGGAAGCTTCACTGAAGGGGAGCTTCGTGCTGCCTGACCTCACCCTCTGACAGGAACCTTTCCTGACCTAGCTAAGGTCAAGCCAGGGGCTTCATAACGCCACTGAAAAATAAATAACTTAATGCACCAAATGGTTGCAGGGAAAAGGCTGCTGCAATCAATTGTTCTATCATAAGCAAAAATAGAAGGAAAATACATTTCTCCAGATAGTTTGCTATTGACAGTGCTCTGGACGGATGTCGAGGCTTGTACACAGCACCGATCTTTTTTCCCCCATAAATCCATATTTCTCTAATTCCATTATCTTTTATGTTTCTTATCTTGTATTTGCTAATAATACTTTAATTGAATTATGCTCTGGAAGCATGTGTTTGTTTGATACTAGTACTTTCTGTTTGCTAGAGTCACTTTATGATTGGATACAGTACTGCTTGTAAGAACATAGATTGTGCAACTGGAGTATATCTATTAGCTCATCTTTGTTATTTGTATTCAGAGTTTCTGTATTCTTCCTGTTTTGATCTTATTATATTTTGGGGGATGAAAGGGAAGAAATAGAGTGTACTAACTGATATTCCCAAAGGTGATGTGTTTAATTCTCCGGCTCTGATAGTGGGCTGTAAATATTTCCTTGTTTTTCTGTCAGTTGTTATGTTATCTTACCCATTTTGGAGCTAGGTTATTTAAGTGTGTGTATATTATGTTTATATATTAATTTAATATTTTATTATTCTTTGGCTGCCTTAATACTAGTAGAGCTATACCAGCTTTCTGGGAAGTTATTATTTCAAAATTGTACTTTATCTCATTTTTAGATTTGCTCTATCTTCTCTCTTTACATTATAAATTAGGTTTGAAAACAAATTTCTATGAACTTTTCTTTTTATCTACTATGTCAACATTTGTATTTTAACTGATAAGATTAGTCTACATACACTTAATATGATTATCAATGTGTATAAAGTAATTTCAGCTCTCTTATTTTGTGCTTTAAATTTGGCCCACTTGTTCTGTCTGTATCTTCTTTCTTTCTCTTGGTATTTTATTGCTTTTACTATCAGTTTCTTTTTCTAGCCCTTCTTGTTTTGAAATATATATGTGCGCATGTGTGTGTGTGTAGTCTCCACTAGTGGCTTCTCCAGGTATTTAAATATATGTGCTAGGCAAGTGCTAATATTTATATTCTCAAACCTCAGTCAACAAGTGCTAACTACTTTGTCTCTAGTCAGGTCCATTCTCCTTTGGCTGATGAGCCATTATTTTTCTAACTGTATTTGACTGAAGTATGTCTGCATGCATGCCAAGTCCCTTTAGTCATATCTGACTCTTTGTGACCCTGTGGACTGTAGCCTCCCTGGCTCCTCTCTTCATGGGCTTCTCCAGGCAAGAAAACTGGAATGTGTTACCATTCCCTCCTCCAGGGCATCCTCTGAACCCGGGGATTGAACCTATGTCTCTTACGTCTGCTGCATTGGCAGGCCAGTTCTTTGCCACTGGCACCACTTGGGAATCTGATTTAAAACGTTGTGCTAATTTTTGATGTATAGGAAAGTGATTCAGATATATATGTATGTGTATATATTCATATCTACATATATATATTATTCTTCATTTCTTTTCCATTATGGTTTATTATAGGATATTAAACATAGTTTCCTGTGCTATACAGTAGGACCTTGTTGTTTATCCATCCTATATATAAGAGTTTGCATCTGCTAATCCCAAACTCTCAATCCTTTCCTCCCAATCCCTCTGATGAGCCATTCTGATTATGGATGTTAACTACATTTAACTCGTTAATCCCAAATATTGGACATTTTGCTTTTACTATCAGCATGGTTTAATTAGATTGGCCTACTCCTTTAAAACAGGTAAGCCACAGTGATGTCATCAACATACAATTTATATCATGTCCTTCTGCTCAGAACCCTCCAGAGACTTCCGGTCTCACTCATGGTAATTGCCAAAGTTCCTAGGGTCCTCTGCCCTCTCTCTGAGTCCCTGATCACATGACCTTCTCCCCTCCTCTTCACTCTAGCCCCTTAGGATACTTGTCATCTCAGCTTCAGCCTCTGTATTTTACACTTACTGTTCTTTCTGACTAAAACAGTTTCCCCTAGATTGGCTCGTGGCTTTCTTCCTCACTTCCTTCAGGTCTCTGTTCAAACATCACCTTCCCAGTGATGTCTTCTCTGACCATTCTCTTTAAAACTGTGACTTCCCCCTGCCAAGCCTTCTCATCTTTCCCTGCTAATTTTCCCCTGGCCCTTAATCATCACTAACGTGCTGAAATTGGTGCACTCATGCTCACCAAGTCAACTGTATACATCTCTTCCCAGCTTCAATAACATGCCAGTAGTTTAGAATTTTGGCATGCGGATAGTATTAGCACAGCAATTGGCAGATGCTACAAATTCAGGCTTTTTTCTTTTCAAAGAGCCAGTTTAAAAGGTTTAACAGTGCACTCCTGGACAGACTCTATGTAATTACTTATTTTTGTTGGTTTGTGACTTTGTCTACTAAAATGTGTTTTCTCATTTGTCTGTTCACTGAGGTATCTCCAGCATTTAGAATTGTGCCTAGCTCCTTATGTAACTGTTGCATGAATGAATCTCATTCTTCCTGGAGCACCCGTTAGATGTACTTTTTTTTTTTTAAGATTTATTTATTTATTTATTTTGGGCAGGGGTCGTATTGGGGAGGGAGAGGAGCGGGCGGGCCACTTCTATTGGTCTTTCATTTCTCTATTTTCATCCATCTTTGTTCTTTGGCTCCTGTGGGCCTCCCATCGTGGTGGCGTCTGTCGTTGCAGAGCGCCGGCTCTGGGTGCATGCACTCCAGAGCTCCAGAGCTCCGGCTCGGTAATTGGACACATCGGTCCAGCCGCTCTGCGGCACGTGGGATCTTCCCAAGCCAGGGATCGAACTGGCGCCCCTTGCACTGCAAGGCGCTGTCCTTACCCACTGCACCACCAGGGGAAGCCCCCGTTAGATGTACTTTTAATGAGAGTATATTCACGGTAAACTCTCTCAGATTTTATGGAATGTACATGTCTTTATTCACTCCTGTCTTTGACAGAGAGTTTTGCTGAATATACAGAACTTAAGTGATAGTTACTTCATGTATAGCTGTTGCTGCTCATACTAGGAAATATAGGGTTCCCTAGAAGTCACCTGGGAGTAAGATGTGTTAGAATCCCCCTAGGCCATAACTATTTTATAACTGTCAAAAAAGGTAGGCAATTTGGGACTGTTGTGAATGTTTATGAAATGTTTCTCTCCCTTTGTTTTACTTGGGTAGAATACTTATTTCTAAATCTGATATAATTAATAGCATATAGGAAAAATTGATTGTCAAGAGCAAACAGTCATAGTGTGCTAGCGACTATGAAGACAATTAAAGAAATAATTTTCTGAAAATAATTTTCAGCAATAACATGGGGAAATAAGAAAATAGTTCAGCAATGGGAAAAACTATTTTGTATCCATAATCTGCTTACATTTATTAGATTTTATTAAATTTATTACATTGTGAGATGGAGTTATGATTATTATTATTAATATCAAGGAGTCATTTGTTATGTAATGACATTCTAAAAGAATGAGTCCTAAATTATTTAAAGGAGAAAAAATGCTATTTCTGAATACCACATGAATATATAAACAGGATATCTGGTGACTGATTGTATTTTTTAAAGGTCCAGGCTGGTGAATCCTCCCCAAGTAGGATAGACAGCAGGACAGTCACAGATGGTACGAAACATCAAGCAGGCAGTGACAAGCTTTACCCACTGGACAAGCAGGAGATGACAAGAGGAACACTCTGAGTATGGATTTAGGTGCTAGAGGTATTCAAGTCACTTCAGAAAACTGTTAACACTCTATCAAAGTGCTGTGGTTAAGGATTTCAGTGATGAAACACAATGTTTTATAAAGGAAGTGAAGAAGAAAGGAGAAATTTTACTGGGTCCCTCCTTCTTGGGTTTGATTTTTTTCAAACATTCCATAATTCTTAGGAATGGATCTTCTTTTATATTTCTGTGCTGAGGGCTTATAGGCATAAAAGATGTAATTATTTTATAATGACATATTTGGGGATACTTAACTACTCCCCAAATAGTTAACACAGAGTTCATACATTGTTTTGTTTTTTATATTTATTATCATTTAATTCTCAAAAAATCCTAAAAACCAATGGCTACAAGTATCATCACTTCATATGAAGAAACTGAGGTCCACAGACTAAGATTTACTTGCCTAGGATCTTTCAACCAATAAGAGGCACTCCCAGGATACAAAATGCAACTCCAGCTACTCCATAAGCCAAGCTTTCCCACCAGACACTTCTTCCCATTTGCCCCCTAACACAGCACTGTGGCAGCCATATCAAACCCTTCCTCCCAGGTGCTATGGCAAGTTAGAAGACAGAGTCTATTACAGTTTGATGGATCATATCTGATCATATCTGCCTTGGATTTAATTATAAGTTTGGAACAAAAGTATCACTCACTTCTTGAAATGCTTGGGACTCAAGTAACTACTGTGGTTTGGCCAAGGCAGATTTTACCTGAAGATAGATTTAAGTTCACCTTCGTAGGCACCAAAATTCTTTCTAGGTGCTTTGCGTATCCATAATGTTAATTTAAGATTTTATAAATTTCATTGTGAGATGGAGTTATGATTATTATTATTAATATCAAGGAGTCATTTGTTATGTAATGACATTCTAAAAGAATGAGTCCTAAATTATTTAAAGGAGAAAAAATGCTATTTCTGAATACCACATGAATATATAAACAGGATATCTGGTGACTGATTGTATTTTTTAAAGGTCCAGGCTGGTGAATCCTCCCCAAGTAGGATAGACAGCAGGACAGTCACAGATGGTACGAAACATCAAGCAGGCAGTGACAAGCTTTACCCACTGGACAAGCAGGAGATGACAAGAGGAACACTCTGAGTATGGATTTAGGTGCTAGAGGTATTCAAGTCACTTCAGAAAACTGTTAACACTCTATCAAAGTGCTGTGGTTAAGGATTTCAGTGATGAAACACAATGTTTTATAAAGGAAGTGAAGAAGAAAGGAGAAATTTTACTGGGTCCCTCCTTCTTGGGTTTGATTTTTTTCAAACATTCCATAATTCTTAGGAATGGATCTTCTTTTATATTTCTGTGCTGAGGGCTTATAGGCATAAAAGATGTAATTATTTTATAATGACATATTTGGGGATACTTAACTACTCCCCAAATAGTTAACACAGAGTTCATACATTGTTTTGTTTTTTATATTTATTATCATTTAATTCTCAAAAAATCCTAAAAACCAATGGCTACAAGTATCATCACTTCATATGAAGAAACTGAGGTCCACAGACTAAGATTTACTTGCCTAGGATCTTTCAACCAATAAGAGGCACTCCCAGGATACAAAATGCAACTCCAGCTACTCCATAAGCCAAGCTTTCCCACCAGACACTTCTTCCCATTTGCCCCCTAACACAGCACTGTGGCAGCCATATCAAACCCTTCCTCCCAGGTGCTATGGCAAGTTAGAAGACAGAGTCTATTACAGTTTGATGGATCATATCTGATCATATCTGCCTTGGATTTAATTATAAGTTTGGAACAAAAGTATCACTCACTTCTTGAAATGCTTGGGACTCAAGTAACTACTGTGGTTTGGCCAAGGCAGATTTTACCTGAAGATAGATTTAAGTTCACCTTCGTAGGCACCAAAATCTTCTTTCTAGGTGCTTTGCCTGCAGTTCTGGTCACCATTATCAGTTTAGCAGTTTTGATTGACTTAGGGTGACAGAATGGCAGGTACTTTTGGCGCTAGCTCAATTAAAGAGCAGAAGTTGCCCTTTTTCTCTCTGTATACACTCAGATTTATGGTGTTTTAATGTGCTTTATACAGACATTCCACTTTTAAGCACACAACTTTTTTCAAATGAAGTAAATTCTGGTAGATTGTCTCCTAGTCTCTGGGAATCATGGATTAATACCTAAAGTACTTTTTGTATTCTTAACTTTTATAGAATATTTGTGCATAATGTAACTGTAGGTTCAGATACTAAATACATCTTAAAATTGCAATATGAAATTAAATTAATTATGAGCTCTATTTGACATAATTTTTTTTTCCCAGATATGTATATATCAACTATTTGACATAATTTATGGACTGTTTATAGGTCAAGGAAATATGGCCAACTAGTTTTATTAAACTTCCAAATGGACTAAAATTTTTAAAGTACTAAAATTTACTTATTAAAATTTACATATTGGAATTTTACCTTAAAAGATTAGATGCTTTTTCATTTTAATACTAATAATTACAATGATTATAAATAACAATAATTATAATTATTAATTATACCAGTTGTTAAAAAAGCTACGTGTTTCTTTGGTGGCTGTAACAAATTACGACCAACTTGGTGGCTTAAAACAATCCAGTTTATCATTTAACAATTCTGGGGGTCTGGGGTCCCACACAGGTCTCACTGGACTAAGTTCCAGGAATGGTCAGGGCTGTGTTCCTTTCTAGGGGGGAATCTATTGCCTCACCTTTTTTATCTTCCAAAGTCTGCCCACATTCCTTGGCTCATGTTCTCATCCTTCATCTCCAAAACTAGCAATAATACATCTCTGTGCCTTTGTGTGTGTGTGTGTGTGTGTGTGTGTGTGTGTGTGCCTTTCTTTCATAGACACATCTCGCTCTAATTAAAACTGGGAAGGTTTTCCACATTTTAAGGACTCATGTGTTCAGACTGACCCCCCCACACAATCCCTACCTCAAGGTCCTTAACTTAGTCACTTCTTCCAAATCCTTCTTGCCATATAACTTAACATATCCACAGGTTTCAGCGTGTGCATGTTAAGCCTGCAGTTCTGGTCACCATTATCAGTTTAGCAGTTTTGATTGACTTAGGGTGACAGAATGGCAGGTACTTTTGGCGCTAGCTCAATTAAAGAGCAGAAGTTGCCCTTTTTCTCTCTGTATACACTCAGATTTATGGTGTTTTAATGTGCTTTATACAGACATTCCACTTTTAAGCACACAACTTTTTTCAAATGAAGTAAATTCTGGTAGATTGTCTCCTAGTCTCTGGGAATCATGGATTAATACCTAAAGTACTTTTTGTATTCTTAACTTTTATAGAATATTTGTGCATAATGTAACTGTAGGTTCAGATACTAAATACATCTTAAAATTGCAATATGAAATTAAATTAATTATGAGCTCTATTTGACATAATTTTTTTTTCCCAGATATGTATATATCAACTATTTGACATAATTTATGGACTGTTTATAGGTCAAGGAAATATGGCCAACTAGTTTTATTAAACTTCCAAATGGACTAAAATTTTTAAAGTACTAAAATTTACTTATTAAAATTTACATATTGGAATTTTACCTTAAAAGATTAGATGCTTTTTCATTTTAATACTAATAATTACAATGATTATAAATAACAATAATTATAATTATTAATTATACCAGTTGTTAAAAAAGCTACGTGTTTCTTTGGTGGCTGTAACAAATTACGACCAACTTGGTGGCTTAAAACAATCCAGTTTATCATTTAACAATTCTGGGGGTCTGGGGTCCCACACAGGTCTCACTGGACTAAGTTCCAGGAATGGTCAGGGCTGTGTTCCTTTCTAGGGGGGAATCTATTGCCTCACCTTTTTTATCTTCCAAAGTCTGCCCACATTCCTTGGCTCATGTTCTCATCCTTCATCTCCAAAACTAGCAATAATACATCTCTCTGTGCCTTTGTGTGTGTGTGTGTGTGTGTGTGTGTGTGTGTGTGCCTTTCTTTCATAGACACATCTCGCTCTAATTAAAACTGGGAAGGTTTTCCACATTTTAAGGACTCATGTGTTCAGACTGACCCCCCCACACAATCCCTACCTCAAGGTCCTTAACTTAGTCACTTCTTCCAAATCCTTCTTGCCATATAACTTAACATATCCACAGGTTTCAGCGTGTGCATGTTAAGTCAACTCAGACATGTCCAAATCTTTGTGACCCCATGGAGTGTAGCTCACCAGACTCCTTTGTCCCTGGGTTTCTCCAGGCAAGAATACTAGAGTGGGTTGCCATGCCCTCCTTCAGGGGATCTTCCTAACCCTGAGATTGAACCCTCGTCTCCTATGTCTCCTGCATTGGCAGACAGGTTCTTCACCAGTAGTGCCACCTGGGAAGCCCTCAGGGCTTCAGACATGTTTATCTTGGGAAAGGAAGGGAAAGAAGGAAGGATTGTTCTGCCACAAACTATGCTCCTCATGTGATCATATCAGCAATTCTTACAGCTGTTCAGCCCCCCAAAAGACTTTACTATTGTTCTCATTTGGAAATGAAACTTTGATGCCTTACCTATGATCAAATCATTAATTTAGCTCCCTGGGTCAATAATACTTAGGGAACATTAAATTATTCTGCTCATAAACTTTTCCTATCCCTTATACTCTACAAGTTAATACCAACAAGCAAGTAACCCTTTATTTTCTTGGGCAGTTTAAGAAATTTAGCTCTCCTAAGATTGCTCAGTAAGAGCACATGTATGACTATCACCGTTTCACTACTTCAGTAGTTTCTAAGACCATTGTTTTCTAAAAGTGCAGGTATTATGAGATCAACTAAAAGACTGTAATAAAAAACCAGTTTATTGGGATTAACCACCATAAAGTTACTTAAGCACTGATCATCAGTTTTATTATACACTTTTTTCTCTTTCCATTTTATCCTCTTTGATATATCTTATGTTCCTACACCCACCTCAGCCCCTTATTTTATCACTTTTCCCTCTTTAGAATCCCTCCACTAATTACCCCAATCCAAGAACAACAGTGGAGTTCTTTTCCATCTGCTTATCCCTTTTCTCCTCCTCTCCCCTGATTTGATTCTCTGGTGTTTGGATTTGTACAGCAGTGCCTCATTTTTCTCCCCCTTTAGATTTACATATTTAATTCCTTCTTGCACTGACCCCCACACAATCCCTACCTCAAGGTCCTTAACTTAGTCACTTCTTCCAAATCCTTCTTGCCATATAACTTAACATATCCACAGGTTTCAGCGTGTGCATGTTAAGTCAACTCAGACATGTCCAAATCTTTGTGACCCCATGGAGTGTAGCTCACCAGACTCCTTTGTCCCTGGGTTTCTCCAGGCAAGAATACTAGAGTGGGTTGCCATGCCCTCCTTCAGGGGATCTTCCTAACCCTGAGATTGAACCCTCGTCTCCTATGTCTCCTGCATTGGCAGACAGGTTCTTCACCAGTAGTGCCACCTGGGAAGCCCTCAGGGCTTCAGACATGTTTATCTTGGGAAAGGAAGGGAAAGAAGGAAGGATTGTTCTGCCACAAACTATGCTCCTCATGTGATCATATCAGCAATTCTTACAGCTGTTCAGCCCCCCAAAAGACTTTACTATTGTTCTCATTTGGAAATGAAACTTTGATGCCTTACCTATGATCAAATCATTAATTTAGCTCCCTGGGTCAATAATACTTAGGGAACATTAAATTATTCTGCTCATAAACTTTTCCTATCCCTTATACTCTACAAGTTAATACCAACAAGCAAGTAACCCTTTATTTTCTTGGGCAGTTTAAGAAATTTAGCTCTCCTAAGATTGCTCAGTAAGAGCACATGTATGACTATCACCGTTTCACTACTTCAGTAGTTTCTAAGACCATTGTTTTCTAAAAGTGCAGGTATTATGAGATCAGCTAAGACAATTTTAAAAACCAGTTTATTGGGATTAACCACCATAAAGTTACTTAAGCACTGATCATCAGTTTTATTATACACTTTTTTCTCTTTCCATTTTATCCTCTTTGATATATCTTATGTTCCTACACCCACCTCAGCCCCTTATTTTATCACTTTTCCCTCTTTAGAATCCCTCCACTAATTACCCCAATCCAAGAACAACAGTGGAGTTCTTTTCCATCTGCTTATCCCTTTTCTCCTCCTCTCCCCTGATTTGATTCTCTGGTGTTTGGATTTGTACAGCAGTGCCTCATTTTTCTCCCCCTTTAGATTTACATATTTATTTTTACGTAACTTACTGTCTCTATTTTTCTCTCTGAACTATATATATTGAGTAGAATCAGCTCTCCAAAAAAAGAATAAACTGCATGTAGAAATTGAGCCAGCTGGTTAGGGCATTGAACAATGATCTATCTGGGAAAGAAAGTTCTTCACTCTTCTGTTCTTTATCTCGGATTAAATAATCTTTATACATCTGAGCAACATATAATAGCCATTCCTTGTAAAAAAAAAAAATGCTAAGAAACAAGGTATTCGAGTTCATAGAGAAAGACAACTTACTTGATACCTTTGAGTAATTGAATTGAGTGGTTTTGACAATAAACCATTCAAAGGTTAGAGTTGCTGTCATCAGAACAGCTTGTATCCTGTCAGACTTGGGTTTCTGATCTACTCTTAAAAAATATCTTTAAGAGGTTTTGTGTATAACAAAATTTTAACAAAAAATTATCCAACAGCCTGCAGCCCTGCCTGGCGGGCTGGGTGCGACTGTGTACCAGGCCAGAAGGGACATCGAGCCGCAGACTCCCAATCCCTCACTCACTGCCCAGTTTCAATCCCCGCGCGATTCCTCCCTGCACCTTGAGCGGTCAGAACCGACCCTTTCAAGCTCAGTCACTCTGGCTCTTCGCTTTCTGGTTTCCCAGAATGAAAATGTAACCAAGTGCAAGCGAGCTTTCAGGCCCAATTCTATTTGACTCCCTCTGGATGGGTACTGCATTTAACCTTGGGAGAGGGCAGAGGAAAGCCCCCCTTTCGCTTTGCAGGAAAGCCGTTTCATCATCCTTTGCTGGTTTGGGAGCCTGGCATCACCCAAGATCCCCTAGAAGGCAAAGGGTTGAGATTTGAATCAAGAAAATGAATTTGTTGCAACCGGTTACTGAGTCAGGCCAGATCCCCACGAAAAAAATGTCAGAGGCTTAGAATCAGAATATTTTCCTAACGGCATTTGTCATCATTTAATGCCAGAGCCTTTGTGTCCTCGCCCCAAATTCCCCCATACTGTGTGTTAGCAAGTTTCTAGGACCGAAACTTGCCTGGTGGGCTCTCTGGAGTTGGCGAAGGGGTGGGAATGATTAGGACCCTTTTCTGCACAAAATGTGCGCATCTTTGTCTATTGCAAATGGAGAACTCTGTGTGTAATGGGGTTTTTAAAGGGAGCAGTATCGGTAAGACAGTTTGCCAACCTTTTCGTAAGAACTCATGTCCCTTGTCCTTGCCATCACTGCTTTTCCATTTAGTTAGGCTAGATACCATCAGGTTCTGATTTAACTCGCCCTGTGTGGGAGATAAAATTTGGCAAGATGGTATTATGCACGTAGAACATCAGACGGTCACAGGAGCCAAAACAGAAAGATGAAGCTCTCGGGAGAATATGAAAACCTGTCTGCATTTCTCACTCTGTCTCAGTTGTTCATATGAAACCACACAGTATGCAGTTTACAGAACCAGACAGGGAACGAGCATGGATAAAAGTAGCTGGTACAGAAAGCCAGGCTTGCCAAGCAGGCTGAGCACTACAATGGCATGGCAGCGGCCACAAAGGTGGTCAAGGACCAGGGCACGAGCTCTCCGATGAGGAGAGAAACCTGCCCTCTGTCGCCTACAAGAATGTGGTCAGCACCTGCCGCTCTTCCTGGTGTGTCATCTCCAGCATCAACCAGAAAACAGAGATGAAGGAGAAGAAACAGCAGATGGGCAAAGAGTATCGTGAGAAGATCAAGGCAGAGCTGCAGGACATCTGCATTGATGTGCTGGAGCTGTTGGACAAATACTTTATTCCCAATGCTACACAGCCAGAAAGTAAGATGTTCTACTTGAAAATGAAAGGCGGTTATTTTAGATATCTCTCTGAGGTGGCATCTGGAGACAATAAACAAACCACTGTGTCGAACTCCCAGCAGGCTTACCAGGAAGCATTTGAAATTAGTAAGAAAGAAATGCAGCCTACACACCCCATTTGACTGGGCTTGGCTCTTAATTTCTCAGTCTTATTATGAGATTCTAAACTCTCCTGAAAAGGCTTGCAGCCTGGCAAAGACAGCATTTGATGAAGCGATTGCTGAATTGGACACACTGAATGAAGAGTCTTGCAAAGACAGCACCCTCATCGTGCAGTTGCTTAGGGACAATCTCACTCTGTGAATGTTGGAAAACCAGGGAGAGGAAGGAGACGCAGGGGAGGGAGAGAACTAGCATCTAGTGCTTCATGATCTCCTCCGTGTCACTCTGTACCCTCCACACATATCCCTTTGTGCGATTTAAAAAAAAATTATCTGACAATGTTTTCAAGAGAAAGAAGGCCTTGTAATGAAAACTCATTTTAACCACAGTGTATTTGCTTTGACAAAAAAATCATTTAGGTTTATATTCAAAATGTTTTGCATAATTTGATGATCTGCTTTAGCAATGTCATAAGCACTTAAAGAGAATAAAGGGAGAAGAGAAAACACTTTCCCAATCTTTGATACGTTTTATATAGGAGCATTGCCACAGGTCTGAGTAAGGAGCACATGAATAATGGAAGAGGGTATCTGTATTTTTCACTCTTGTTAGAACTTTATTTGGAATTAGACCTTCAAAATTACTGTCATTTGCAACTTCACAGGAATTAATGAGTACTCAATCACCATTCTCAATGAAGACCCAGTAGCTTGTGACATTCAAAAAGGTTCTGTTTCCCTACATGGGATCCATCTTTAATGGATGCTGGTGACAGAAGGCTGTTCATCACCCCTTCAGGATAGTTCAGAGCCTTAGCCGAGGCCAGTGTTCAATGCTCTGTACTTGGCAATTAATACAATGTCAGTGTAACGTCTCTAAAAGCAAGGGCCGCCTAGGACGGTGATTCACTGAACGTCTCCCTTTTAAGCCATCACGTTCTTACACTGGCTCTGTATTATAATTGAATGCCTCTAAGGAGCAGAATCATTACTGAACTTAAGTTCCCTCTTTAAGCCATTCAAGTATGACTTAGTCAACAGTTTATAGCCGTATTTTTATTGCTGATGAGCCTACTAAAACAGAGATGCTTTTAAAGTCACCAGTGATGAATCGACTTATAACTTGTAAATTAACAAAAAGCAGGGTGCTATATAGTTTTTTTAAGGAACAATCCAAGAATTTCATTCTAATTTCATCTTGACAGTCTTTTACTCAGAGATGTTTAGATGTATTTAGTCATTTATCAAAATGAACTCTTTTCATGAATTTCCAAATCAGAAATGGCAAAATAATCATTTAAAATGCTTGTTTAAACTGCAGGTTTCCAAGTCCCACTCACAGATTTTTACTTGGTAGATCTAGGGAGAGCAGAGGCATCTATGTTTCATATGCTCACTTGGATGATTCTGATGTAGATACAAGTTTGGGGAAATACTGGTTTAAATAAACAGCATTTAATATTACTGCAGGGTACAAAAACATGGGTCCTATTATCTTTCTCTGTAGAAAGAATGTTAACTTTCATATAATATTTAATTCTGCATACATAAGCACATATAATGGAAAAAGGTCATAACAGAAATTAATAACTTTGCAACTGATTCCAACCTAATGCTGAAAGAATTCTTATTTTGAGCCATAGAAGATGGTTCAACAGTACTTTAGCCAGTGTATGTACATGTGAAACTTTTTATGAATATGGATAGAGCAGATTTTACATGAAGGCACAGGAAGCAGAAGATTTGAGGAAGTGATCTGAATAAATTGAGAGCTTAGTATGACCAGTAAGATGACAGTGAATAATGGTAAGGTAATGAGAGGTACCTTGCTTCTGTGATCTTTCAAAAAGATTCCAGAGGCAAAGAGGGCCATGAGCAAGAGGTTTATAAGAGGTAGGTTGAGAAGTGCTATTGGGGTGGGAGGCAAAAAAGACCAAAGAAAGGAAGCAGGTGGGGAGAGTGAAGTATGTGATGTGTTCTTTGTGTTTCAGGTCTAAGTGAATGCACTTATAATATGATATCAAAAAAATCACAAAGGTTTGGGCTAAAAATTATAGATAGGATAGAGGTTCCGTATCAGGTGATTTTAAAAATCATTAAAAAGGGGAATATTTTTGAATAGAGGAAAGAATTTTATCTTAGGAAATGTTTAACATTTGTCTCTAAAAAGCTACAGTTAGAGTGGGCTAGGCCTGTTTGTTCATTTTGTCTAAAACAAAAATAAATTTTGTTTTTAAATATGTAAGTAATACATGCACTTTGTAATAAAAGCAATTAAACAGTGTAGAAAATGCTATATAGTTTTAAGGAACAATCCAAGAATTTCATTCTAATTTCATCTTGACATTTCCAAAATTTTTTTAAAAAAAGAACTCTTTTCATGAATTTCCAAATCAGAAATGGCAAAATAATCATTTAAAATGCTTGTTTAAACTGCAGGTTTCCAAGTCCCACTCACAGATTTTTACTTGGTAGATCTAGGGAGAGCAGAGGCATCTATGTTTCATATGCTCACTTGGATGATTCTGATGTAGATACAAGTTTGGGGAAATACTGGTTTAAATAAACAGCATTTAATATTACTGCAGGGTACAAAAACATGGGTCCTATTATCTTTCTCTGTAGAAAGAATGTTAACTTTCATATAATATTTAATTCTGCATACATAAGCACATATAATGGAAAAAGGTCATAACAGAAATTAATAACTTTGCAACTGATTCCAACCTAATGCTGAAAGAATTCTTATTTTGAGCCATAGAAGATGGTTCAACAGTACTTTAGCCAGTGTATGTACATGTGAAACTTTTTATGAATATGGATAGAGCAGATTTTACATGAAGGCACAGGAAGCAGAAGATTTGAGGAAGTGATCTGAATAAATTGAGAGCTTAGTATGACCAGTAAGATGACAGTGAATAATGGTAAGGTAATGAGAGGTACCTTGCTTCTGTGATCTTTCAAAAAGATTCCAGAGGCAAAGAGGGCCATGAGCAAGAGGTTTATAAGAGGTAGGTTGAGAAGTGCTATTGGGGTGGGAGGCAAAAAAGACCAAAGAAAGGAAGCAGGTGGGGAGAGTGAAGTATGTGATGTGTTCTTTGTGTTTCAGGTCTAAGTGAATGCACTTATAATATGATATCAAAAAAATCACAAAGGTTTGGGCTAAAAATTATAGATAGGATAGAGGTTCCATATCAGGTGATTTTAAAAATCATTAAAAAGGGGAATATTTTTGAATAGAGGAAAGAATTTTATCTTAGGAAATGTTTAACATTTGTCTCTAAAAAGCTACAGTTAGAGTGGGCTAGGCCTGTTTGTTCATTTTGTCTAAAACAAAAATAAATTTTGTTTTTAAATATGTAAGTAATACATGCACTTTGTAATAAAAGCAATTAAACAGTGTAGAAAATTATAAAGAGAAAATACAGAAAGAAGTCTCACCTAATTCCCATTCTACACTGAATTTAGTCATTCTTTAATGCTCAAAAATCCAATAAGTACAAAATTTTATTTCATTAATTTTTAAAATTTTATCTTTATTTAATTGTGAGAGCAGATTAACATGGTCACATATGTTTACTGCCTGTTTGTATTTCTCTTTGAGGAACTGCCTTTTGTCTATTTTCTATTATGGTGTTTTTTGTTACTGGTCTTTAGGATGCTATCTCTTTGCAAAGAAAAAGATAATTATCTCTCCCTTTTCCCTCCAGTTTAACTTGTCATCAATTACGTTCATTCATTTGTATAATTTAATAATTTAATTCAATAATTTAAGGGACAATTTACTTTCCTTATATTGACAGATCTCTCCAGTCAGTTACCATTTTTCCTTTTATTTCACATTCCATAAATAGAACAGTGTGTTTCCTACTTAATGTATAAACTACACTTATGCATAATCCCAGAAAATCCCATGAAAATTCTCACAGATTAAACTGAGAGATATCATTGATATCTCAGGGGACTCATTGATATCAGAGGGACAAAGCTCATGCAGCCTCTTTCAGAAGATACCATGTCTCAGCACTTCCCGCTGCTCCTGCCACGAGGAGCTCAGTGACGTGGAAGGGGCCACTCAGAGCCTCATTCTTCCCGCCCATGCAGGGATGATAATGAAGCTAACTGCACCACTTCTGTCAGAGAGCTGCTGTGAGGATGCGGTAAACCCATAATGTGAAAGCGCTTTATAAAGTATAAATTGTTACCTCTGGGTGCATTTCTTCTTATGAGATGAGAGAGTTGAATTTAATCAGTTCCAAAGTTTCTGCAAATTTTAACTATGTGAGATTAAAAAATAATAATAATAAAAAACATTGATAAGGGAATCCCAGGAACTGATTGTAACAGAGTAATCTGTAGAGTGAGCAGAGGGCCGTCCCAGGTGACTCACTGGTAAAGAATCCACCTGCCAATGCAAGAGATGCTAGAGACCCAGGGTCAATCCCAGGGTTGGGAAGATTCCCTGGAGAAGAAAATAGCATCCTGCTCCAGCGTTCTTGACTAGAAAATTCCATGGACAAAGGAGCCTGGCAGGTTACAGTCCATGGGCTCGCAAAGAATTGAATACGCCTAAACAACTGAGCATACACCCATGCAGGGTGAGCAGAACACCCTCTTCTGGGAGCTGGAATTCCATTATCTGTCCACGTGGTAAACTCGGCCTAACAGCCCTACTGGAGGGCATGTGTGAGAGGCTACAGTTGACCTCCCTGAATTCTGCCTCATCAGATGAGAGACAGAATTCCAAGACACTGGTTTCCCTGAATAAGTTACTATTCATCTATAATATAACAGCTTAAATATGTATATGGTTACTCATACCATCTGTTGTAGTAGTACATTCTGTAAGCTTACTTTTAATGTGGAACAAATTTCCTCACCCCTAACACTTCCTGAAATCTATGATCATTCTGTTCAATCTCAACCATTTGTAGACCCCAGCCATTCCCCTCTTGGCTTTCCATTTTCACAGACTGAAAAACTTGGGATCTAAAGTCAGATCAACTTGGATCCAAATCTCAGCTCCCTCCCTCCATAGCTGAGAAACCCTAGGCAAGTTTCTTCATCTCCCCCATCATCTGTTTCCATAACTTTAAAATGAGAATACCTACTTCCCAGCATGTGTGCCGTTTGTGAGAATGACAGTGTATGTCAAATTCCAATAGGCCCTCAGTACGTTGAAGTTAGTTTTTACTATGAACATATCATGCACTAGGAGTGAGTGTTTGAGCAGTATTTTGGATAAAATTATAAAATGTGTAAGATTAGTTCTTGTATTTATTTTTTCACTCATATGTGGAACCTATTTCTTTAAATGATACAATGAACTTATTTGCAAAAGAGAAACAGAGTTACAGATATCAAAAACAAACTTATGGTAACCAAAGGGTAAAATATGGGGAGGAGAATAAATCAGGAGGTTGGGATTAGCATACACACACAGCTATATATTAGACAGATAACCAGCAAGGACCTCCTGTAGAGCACAGGCTCTTTTAAATACCTGAGAGGCACAAAATCAGCTAGAAGAAAATGAGACTATTTTGGGTTACCCATTCAAAAAATACTGATTGATATCACCTATGTGCCAGGAATTCTTTTAGGAGCTGCTGTTATTAGTGGTGGCCAATGCAGACAAGTTCACTGCCCATGTACATCTTACCTCTCTGATAAGAATAAACAAATAATATCAGATAGGGATGACCACTAGGAAAAAAATGAGACAGGAGTGGTGAGAAGGTATGGAGGCAGGATGTGGGGAGGAGGGCACAAGTGAAGTTCTGTTTTGGGAGGTGCTAGAGGAGAGAATCTCTGATGTGATAGCTGACCTGAGATCGGAAAGAGAAATGATTACAAAGACCTAGGCTAAGAGAGTCCCGTGCAAAAGGATGCTGGGAAACAAGCTGCCTGTGGTCAAGAGGGAGAAAAGGGGGGCTAGTGAGTGGAGCACAGTGGTTGTGAAGGAGCCTGCAGTGAGATTAGTTCAGAAAGGCAGGCCCCCGCCTTGCTTCTCAAGAGGAGTTTGGATTTTATTCTAATTTCACGGAGCAGCCATTGGAGATCTTCGCATGGTAGTAAGAAAGTCAGATTTAGTTGTTGTTGTTGTTTGTAAATTTTGGCCTTTTGTATTGATTTTTTCTTTTTGTCCATCTTTATTCTTCGGCCTGTATGGGCCTCCCATTGCAGTGGCCTCTCTCCTTGCAGAGCACTAGCTCATAATTGGACACACTGGTCCAGCTGCCCCGCGGCATGTGGGATCTGCCCGGCCAGGGTAGATGGACTGCAAGATGGACTCTACCCACTGGACCACCCGGAAGCCCTGTTGTTGTTTTTAATCATACTGATTGTCATATGGAAAATGGACTGTAGAAAAATAAAGGTGAGAACCCAGGTAGGTGGCCAATTTGAAGGAAAGAAACAGAAGGTTACAGATATCAAAAACAAACTTATGGTAACCAAAGGGTAAAATATGGGGAGGAGAATAAATCAGGAGGTTGGGATTAGCATACACACACAGCTATATATTAGACAGATAACCAGCAAGGACCTCCTGTAGAGCACAGGCTCTTTTAAATACCTGAGAGGCACAAAATCAGCTAGAAGAAAATGAGACTATTTTGGGTTACCCATTCAAAAAATACTGATTGATATCACCTATGTGCCAGGAATTCTTTTAGGAGCTGCTGTTATTAGTGGTGGCCAATGCAGACAAGTTCACTGCCCATGTACATCTTACCTCTCTGATAAGAATAAACAAATAATATCAGATAGGGATGACCACTAGGAAAAAAATGAGACAGGAGTGGTGAGAAGGTATGGAGGCAGGATGTGGGGAGGAGGGCACAAGTGAAGTTCTGTTTTGGGAGGTGCTAGAGGAGAGAATCTCTGATGTGATAGCTGACCTGAGATCGGAAAGAGAAATGATTACAAAGACCTAGGCTAAGAGAGTCCCGTGCAAAAGGATGCTGGGAAACAAGCTGCCTGTGGTCAAGAGGGAGAAAAGGGGGGCTAGTGAGTGGAGCACAGTGGTTGTGAAGGAGCCTGCAGTGAGATTAGTTCAGAAAGGCAGGCCCCCGCCTTGCTTCTCAAGAGGAGTTTGGATTTTATTCTAATTTCACGGAGCAGCCATTGGAGATCTTCGCATGGTAGTAAGAAAGTCAGATTTAGTTGTTGTTGTTGTTTGTAAATTTTGGCCTTTTGTATTGATTTTTTCTTTTTGTCCATCTTTATTCTTCGGCCTGTATGGGCCTCCCATTGCAGTGGCCTCTCTCCTTGCAGAGCACTAGCTCATAATTGGACACACTGGTCCAGCTGCCCCGCGGCATGTGGGATCTGCCCGGGCCAGGGTAGATGGACTGCAAGATGGACTCTACCCACTGGACCACCCGGGAAGCCCTGTTGTTGTTTTTTAATCATACTGATTGTCATATGGAAAATGGACTGTAGAAAAATAAAGGTGAGAACCCAGGTAGGTGGCCATCAACAGCCAGGCAAGTCATCATGGTCGTAAGTCAGTGGGAAGACAACAGGTTTGGAATCTATTCTGGCAATATTAATGAGTCTGCTAGTAGACATTATGTGGAGAATTTCAAGGAAGGGTGAAATCAAGGAGAGCCCCTAAGATTTGGGCCTGGCAGTGGTGTGCATCCTGAGATGGAGACCATGGAGAGGAGAGGAGTGTCCGGCACCAGCTAGAAGAGCATGCACTATGGACACAGGCTAAGCGGGGCTCCCATCTTCATCAGCTACTAGCTTTGACCAATTTGCTTAGCCTCAGTGCCTCAGTTTCCTTTTGGGTACAGTTAGACCCATCATACACTCATGGGTGTGCCCTAAGTATTAAATAATTAAATACATGTAAAGTACTTGGGAGAGTGCCTGTATTATGGTGTTTAGTTACTATCAAGGGATAAGAATCAAGACTTCCCCTTTTGGACTTGTTTACAACATTTTTAGATGTCCAAGTGGCAATGTACAGGCAGTTGGGCATGAAAAACTTAAAGTTCAGGGAAAAGTCAGGTGGAAAAATATAAATCAAGAACTCATTAGCATACTGATGACATTTAAACTCCTGGCACTGGAAGAAATCACTAGAAGAAGACAGTAGAGAAGAGAATAAAACAGGACCAGCCCTGAGGCGCTTCATCATTAAGGTCACGGCTCAGATAAATTTAGATGTCTGAGAAGTGGTTGAGACTCTGAATGAATTCTTTGTCTCATTTGTTATTTTTAGATACATCTTTTTCCTAAATTCATAAAAGTTTCACTTGAGGCTCTGGATCAGAAACTACCCTCCATTTCATATTTCACATATATGCCTTTCCATCAGATTATAGGCTCTTTGTGGTAAGATTATGTGGCATCATTTTTTCATGTTCTTCTCTGTCCCTATTACAAAAATATAGTATTAATATTACTTAGTAATAACATTAATATAATATAATATTAATTATATTATATTAGTATACTAGTAATATTACTATTATAGTAATATACATAGACTCTCTCAATGAATGCCCATTGGATAGCAGATATTTAAAGGATTATAATGAATAGTTTGTCTTTTCCATATTACCATATGAAGGACTAGTTGCCAAAGACATGAATTATTTTTCTCTAAGGAAGAACATCAACCGAAAGTGTTTTATTGAAAAAAAAAAATGACTTCTTTGGAAAGCCACACAGGTTCTAGGGAGGTAAATTTATTCATGAGCCTGGATTCCTATCTTTCTCTATTGCATAAGGAAGAGATTTAAAGGGCAGAGATAATGAGGTTTTGGAATAAAGCAGACTTGTCCTCAAATCTCAGATCCATGCAAGTCGAGAGGCCTGAATCAGTGAGTCCACCAGTTTGAACCCCTGTCTCCTTATCTTAAAGGAGGGGTGATGATGATGCCTTCCTCATAAAGTTTGAACAAGTCTAAATGAGACTCTGCTTGGCACACTTACATGTTAATTTATTTTTCTCTCCTACAAATTATAGTACTATATATATATATTTAAAAACCTTATGGAATGTGTTTTGCACTTATGCATTCATTATTCTCAGTACTCATCACAATTACATACATATAAAATTCAATTTATTTTTTAAATTATGCATGATAAATAAATCTACTTATTTTTAAATTAAAATATATATGGTAAGATTTTTCATATATAACAGGTGAGACCTGTTACACATATAGTAATTTGAATATAGCACCTTGCACTACACAGCAGGCCCCTGTGTGCAGCATTGTGTATATGCCAATCCCAGACTCCCAATGCCACTACCTTCCCAAACAGGACCAGCCCTGAATTTGGGAAAAAGTTTTCCCTTTTTGTCTCATTTGTTATTTTTAGATACATCTTTTTCCTAAATTCATAAAAGTTTCACTTGAGGCTCTGGATCAGAAACTACCCTCCATTTCATATTTCACATATATGCCTTTCCATCAGATTATAGGCTCTTTGTGGTAAGATTATGTGGCATCATTTTTTCATGTTCTTCTCTGTCCCTATTACAAAAATATAGTATTAATATTACTTAGTAATAACATTAATATAATATAATATTAATTATATTATATTAGTATACTAGTAATATTACTATTATAGTAATATACATAGACTCTCTCAATGAATGCCCATTGGATAGCAGATATTTAAAGGATTATAATGAATAGTTTGTCTTTTCCATATTACCATATGAAGGACTAGTTGCCAAAGACATGAATTATTTTTCTCTAAGGAAGAACATCAACCGAAAGTGTTTTATTGAAAAAAAAAAATGACTTCTTTGGAAAGCCACACAGGTTCTAGGGAGGTAAATTTATTCATGAGCCTGGATTCCTATCTTTCTCTATTGCATAAGGAAGAGATTTAAAGGGCAGAGATAATGAGGTTTTGGAATAAAGCAGACTTGTCCTCAAATCTCAGATCCATGCAAGTCGAGAGGCCTGAATCAGTGAGTCCACCAGTTTGAACCCCTGTCTCCTTATCTTAAAGGAGGGGTGATGATGATGCCTTCCTCATAAAGTTTGAACAAGTCTAAATGAGACTCTGCTTGGCACACTTACATGTTAATTTATTTTTCTCTCCTACAAATTATAGTACTATATATATATATTTAAAAACCTTATGGAATGTGTTTTGCACTTATGCATTCATTATTCTCAGTACTCATCACAATTACATACATATAAAATTCAATTTATTTTTTAAATTATGCATGATAAATAAATCTACTTATTTTTAAATTAAAATATATATGGTAAGATTTTTCATATATAACAGGTGAGACCTGTTACACATATAGTAATTTGAATATAGCACCTTGCACTACACAGCAGGCCCCTGTGTGCAGCATTGTGTATATGCCAATCCCAGACTCCCAATCCAGCTCTTCCCCTTCCCACTGTAGCCTTTCGTAACCACAAACCTGCCCTCCGTATCTGTGAGTCCGTTTCTGTTTCATAAATAAGTTTTATTTTATCATTTTTTCAATTCCACATATAAATGACATCATATAAATGATATTTGTCTTTGTCTGACTTCACTTAATATGATAATCTAGCTCCATCCATGTTGCTGTAAATGGCATTATCTCATTCTTATTCATGGCTAATATTAATACCACATCTTTATCCATTCTTCTCTTGATGAATATTTAGCTTGCTTCCATGTCTTGGCTATTGTAAACAGTGCCGCTGTGAACATTAGGGTGCATATATCTTTTGGAATTAGAGCTTTGTCTGGATATATGCCCAGGAGTAGGATTGCAGGATCATATAGTAGCTCTGTTTTTAGTTTTTAAAGAAATCTCCGTAGTGTTATCCATAGTCGCTGCCCCAGCTTACATTCCCACCAGCAGTGTAGCAGGGTTTCTTTTTCCTCCACAGTCTTTCCAGCATTTATTATTTGTAGACTTTTTGATGATGGCCACTCTAACCAGTGTGAAGTGATACCCTGTTGTAGATTTATTTGCATTTCTCTGATATTTAGCAATATTAACCATCTTTTCATGTGCCTGTTGGTCATCTGTATTTCTTCTTTGGAGAAATGTCTATTTAGGTCCTCTGCCCATTTTTGATTGGATTATTTGGTTTTTTTATATTAAGCTGTACAAGCTGTTTGTATATTTCGGAGATTAATTCCTTGTCACTCTCATCATTTACAAATATTTTCTCCCAGACCACAGGGCATCTTTTCATTTTGTTGATGATTGTCTTTGCTGTCCAAAGCTTTTAAGTTTGATTACGTCCTGTTTGTTTATTCTTTCAGTTAATTTATGTATGTATTTATTTTTGGCTGCACTGGGTCTTCACTGATGTGCATGGGCTTTCTATAGTTGCAATGAGCAAGGGCTGCTCTCCATTTCTGTGCACAGCTTCTCATTGTGGTGGCTGCTCTTACTGCAGAGCACAGGCTCTAGGCACACAGGCTTCAGTAGTTGCAGCACGTGGGCTCAGTAGTTGTGACACATGGACTTTAGCCTCCCACCGCATGTGGAATCTTCCTGGACCAGGGATCAAATCCATGTCCCCTGCAATTGGCAGGTGGATTCTTATCCACTGACCATCAGGAAAGTCCCCCATTTATTTATTTTTGTTTTTTTTCCCCATTAGTCCAAGAAACAGATCCAAATAAAACTATTGCTGCTATTTATAATATGTCAGAGTGTTCTTCTATTTATTTACTTAGGCTGTACTGCGACTTCATTCCTACATGAAGACTTTCTCTAGTTGTGGTGCACAGGCTTCTCACTGCTGTGGCTTCTCGTGTTGCATAGCATGGACTCTAGATACATGGGCTTCAGTCATCGTGTGGACTCTGTAGTTGTGGCTCGTGGGCTCCAGAGCACAGGCTCAGGAGTTGTGCCACAGGCTTAGTTGCTGTGTGGCATGTGGAAATACTTCAGAACCAGGGATCAAACTGTTGTCCCTTGCATTGCAGGGCAGATTTTTAACCACTGGGCCACCAAGGAAGCCCAAGAGAAAAGAGTATTCCATTGAGCATGTATGTGTGTGTAAAAACATCTTTATCCATTCATACATCAATGGACACTTAGGTTGCTCACATGTCTTGGCTATTGTAAATAATACTACAGTGAACAGAGGGGTGCATATATCTTTCTCAAATTAGTATTTTTGTTTTCAGCTAAATACTCAGAAGTGCACTGGATCTCTTTCATATGGGATCTAGGTGCTTTTCAAACTGCTGCATTTGCACTGGGTCCTGGAGCTAGTGAGTCTGTGTGGGAGCACTTTAAGAGCAGAATATCAGCTCCTTACAGCTCTTTGGGCCTCTAGAACATAAACTATGGTGGTTTTAAAATCCAGATGTTTAGGGGGCTTGTCGCTCCAGTGCAGGTCCCAAGGGTTGAGGTGCCTGATGTGGGGCACAAACATCTCACTTCTTAGGAGAAGAACCATTTTTGTGAGCTAACCTCCCAACTGTAGTCTGCTATATGAGTGTGTAGGAGGCACATTTTGAGAGACTGCATCTCTGTCTCCCCTACCCATCCCAGTATGGCTCTTTTATCCTTGTGGAGGAATGACTTGGCTAGTTTTCAGGTCTTTTTCAGTGGGAGTTGCTTCATATGTCAGTGTAGACTGTGGGAGGAGTGAGCTCAGGGTCTTACTCTACTGCCATCTTCAGCTGCCCACTGAGTGGCTCAGTGTCTTGCTCTTGTCCGGCTTGCAGAAAACTGCACCTAAGGTTAATAGTTCCTTCTGTGCTGGCCAGTATTTTGTTCCTTTTTTGGTTTGATTTGGTTTGGGTTTTTTATTGAGGTATAGCTGATGTCTAATATTGTGTAAGTTACAGGTGTACAATAGAATCCTTTTTTTTTGCATTTTCACAGATGCTGTGGCTTCTCGTGTTGCATAGCATGGACTCTAGATACATGGGCTTCAGTCATCGTGTGGACTCTGTAGTTGTGGCTCGTGGGCTCCAGAGCACAGGCTCAGGAGTTGTGCCACAGGCTTAGTTGCTGTGTGGCATGTGGAAATACTTCAGAACCAGGGATCAAACTGTTGTCCCTTGCATTGCAGGGCAGATTTTTAACCACTGGGCCACCAAGGAAGCCCAAGAGAAAAGAGTATTCCATTGAGCATGTATGTGTGTGTAAAAACATCTTTATCCATTCATACATCAATGGACACTTAGGTTGCTCACATGTCTTGGCTATTGTAAATAATACTACAGTGAACAGAGGGGTGCATATATCTTTCTCAAATTAGTATTTTTGTTTTCAGCTAAATACTCAGAAGTGCACTGGATCTCTTTCATATGGGATCTAGGTGCTTTTCAAACTGCTGCATTTGCACTGGGTCCTGGAGCTAGTGAGTCTGTGTGGGAGCACTTTAAGAGCAGAATATCAGCTCCTTACAGCTCTTTGGGCCTCTAGAACATAAACTATGGTGGTTTTAAAATCCAGATGTTTAGGGGGCTTGTCGCTCCAGTGCAGGTCCCAAGGGTTGAGGTGCCTGATGTGGGGCACAAACATCTCACTTCTTAGGAGAAGAACCATTTTTGTGAGCTAACCTCCCAACTGTAGTCTGCTATATGAGTGTGTAGGAGGCACATTTTGAGAGACTGCATCTCTGTCTCCCCTACCCATCCCAGTATGGCTCTTTTATCCTTGTGGAGGAATGACTTGGCTAGTTTTCAGGTCTTTTTCAGTGGGAGTTGCTTCATATGTCAGTGTAGACTGTGGGAGGAGTGAGCTCAGGGTCTTACTCTACTGCCATCTTCAGCTGCCCACTGAGTGGCTCAGTGTCTTGCTCTTGTCCGGCTTGCAGAAAACTGCACCTAAGGTTAATAGTTCCTTCTGTGCTGGCCAGTATTTTGTTCCTTTTTTGGTTTGATTTGGTTTGGGTTTTTTATTGAGGTATAGCTGATGTCTAATATTGTGTAAGTTACAGGTGTACAATAGAATGATTCACAATTTTTTAAGGTTATACTTCCTTTATGTGCTTAGTCACTCAGTCGTGTCTGACTCTGTGTGACCCCTTGGACTGTAGCCCCCCAGGCTCCTCTGTCCATGGGATTCTCCAGGCAAGAATACTGGAGTGGGTTGTCATTTCCTTCTCCAGTCCATTTATAGTTATAAAATATTGGCTCTATTCCCCACATTGTGCAACCTTGTAGCTTATTTTGTACATAATAGTTTGTACCTCTTAACCCCCTACTGCTATATTGCCCCTCCCCCTTCACTTTTCCCACTGGTGACCTCTCATTTGCTCTCTGTATCTGTGAGTCTGCTACTTTTTTGTTTCAGTCACTAGTATGTTATACTTTTTAGAGTGCATGTATGAGTATTTGATTTTCTCTGTCTGACTTATTTCACTTAGCATAATATCCTCCAAGTCTATCCATGTTGCTGCAGATGGCAAATTTTCATTCTTTTTATGACTTAGTAGCATTCCATTGTTTATATACCATATCTTTATCCATTCATCTCTTGATGGACACTTAGGTTCTTCCATACCTTGGCAATTGTAAATAATGCTACTGTGAACACTGGGGCACATATATCTTTTAGAATTAGTAATTTTGTTTTTTTCAGATATATATCTAGGAGAGGAATTTCTGGGTCATATGATAGTTCTGCTTTTAGTTTTTTGAGAAAACCCCTTTTCTGAGTAGCTGCCAATTTACATTTACCAACTGTACAAGGGTTTTTAATAGTCTGCTTTGTTAAATTTTGAGAGACTGCATCTCTTTTTGGAGGAATGACTTGGCTAGTTTTCAGGTCTTTTTCAGTGGGAGTTGCTTCATATGTCAGTGTAGACTGTGGGAGGAGTGAGCTCAGGGTCTTACTCTACTGCCATCTTCAGCTGCCCACTGAGTGGCTCAGTGTCTTGCTCTTGTCCGGCTTGCAGAAAACTGCACCTAAGGTTAATAGTTCCTTCTGTGCTGGCCAGTATTTTGTTCCTTTTTTGGTTTGATTTGGTTTGGGTTTTTTATTGAGGTATAGCTGATGTCTAATATTGTGTAAGTTACAGGTGTACAATAGAATGATTCACAATTTTTTAAGGTTATACTTCCTTTATGTGCTTAGTCACTCAGTCGTGTCTGACTCTGTGTGACCCCTTGGACTGTAGCCCCCCAGGCTCCTCTGTCCATGGGATTCTCCAGGCAAGAATACTGGAGTGGGTTGTCATTTCCTTCTCCAGTCCATTTATAGTTATAAAATATTGGCTCTATTCCCCACATTGTGCAACCTTGTAGCTTATTTTGTACATAATAGTTTGTACCTCTTAACCCCCTACTGCTATATTGCCCCTCCCCCTTCACTTTTCCCACTGGTGACCTCTCATTTGCTCTCTGTATCTGTGAGTCTGCTACTTTTTTGTTTCAGTCACTAGTATGTTATACTTTTTAGAGTGCATGTATGAGTATTTGATTTTCTCTGTCTGACTTATTTCACTTAGCATAATATCCTCCAAGTCTATCCATGTTGCTGCAGATGGCAAATTTTCATTCTTTTTATGACTTAGTAGCATTCCATTGTTTATATACCATATCTTTATCCATTCATCTCTTGATGGACACTTAGGTTCTTCCATACCTTGGCAATTGTAAATAATGCTACTGTGAACACTGGGGCACATATATCTTTTAGAATTAGTAATTTTGTTTTTTTCAGATATATATCTAGGAGAGGAATTTCTGGGTCATATGATAGTTCTGCTTTTAGTTTTTTGAGAAACCACCATACTGTTTTCTGTAGTAGCTGCACCAATTTACATTCCCACCAACAGTGTACAAGGGTTCCCTTTTCTCCACATCCTCAATGACATTTATTATTTATATTCACTTAGATGATAACCATTCTGATAAGTGTGAGATGATACCTCATTGTAGTTTTGACTTGTATCACTCTGATGATTAGCAGTGTTGAGCATCTTTTCGTGTGCCTGTTGGCCATCTGCGTTCCTTCTTTGGAAAAATGTCTGTTCAGGTATTCTACCCATGTTTAAATCAGGTTGTTTCTTTTAAACAAACTAAGCAAGATCCAGAGGCAAGGACTTTTATGATCTCATTATTCCATGCCCCACAGAGGATGAACTGTGTTAATGAAATAAAATTAAATTGAAAAATAATGCCTTTTTTCTATATCACCATTAAACTACTATTTTTTATTTACTGGTGCCAGTTATAATTTATTAACCATGAATTATAACTCATAGTAAATTAACCCTTCTTTCTTCACTCCCATTTGGCAGATAAAATAGTTCTATAAATCTTCCCTCATAACTCAGTCAGTGAAGAATCTGCCTGCAGTGCAAAAGACCCACGTTCATTTCCTAGGTTGGGAAGATCCCCCGGAGAAGAAAATGGCAGCCCACTTCAGTATTCTTCCCTGGAGAATCCCATGAACAGTGGGCCCTGGTAGGCTACAGTCAGTGGGGTCTCAAAAGAATTGAACATGACTTAGCGACTAAACCACCAAAAACCAGCCTCCTCCTGGCTTCTTGAGACTCTAGACATGAAACTGTTTTCTGCAGCTTTGACCATCAGAAGAATTTAACAGCTTTTGTGAATCTAGTAGTGGTGCTCATTTTTAAGCCAGGCGCAAACATATAAATCATGTGCAGCACAGTGTACCTGTCTTTAGAAAGCTGTTTACTCTCATGTATATTTATTAGTTTTCCATGGTTTCAGGCAATATGTTCTCTTTGCCTTCCCCTGTTTTTCTCTGTGCACACAAACAAATTCCCATCCTAAAGCTTCTCTGGTTTGTCGTAAAACACAGCCTTGGGGGATGATTATTTTTTCCACGTACATCCTTGTGCAGTTGCTGTTGATGGTATCTTAAATAAACTGGATCTTTTCCTGTCCTTGTGTGTTTACAGTTCTCCTTCTTCCACTTGTTATTGGGAAGAGTCGGAGATTCCATCCTCTTTGAAAGCTAGCAAGTCAGCCTGCCACACTTTTGTGAATGCTCACAGAAGGTGCAAGACTCCTGAGTCAGAGAGAAAGTACTGTATTACTCACAGCAATAGCAGCAGCCAAAGTATTCACATTTGAACTGGTTCTCCAAGTCCCTGTTACTGCAGGGTGATGTGCAGAAGTCTAGATGATTGACACCCACACAGGCAGTGGGTTGCATTATAGGAGAGGAACCCTGACATTGAGGAACCCGAATCTTCTATAAAGAGTGGCAATACTGCATGCCCTCTGCCCTGGAGGTAGACCTAGTCTTGTTTATACTGGAAAGTAAGCATCCTTCCCTTTATTCTGAAGGGAGACACTGTCTCTACCTTACAAAGCTGTCTGTTCCATAAACATCCTTCAGAAGACAGTTCCAAGTGAAGAAAGTCAGTGCCTCTCCTCACAGACATGCAGACATGCAAAAACTGAATGGAGAATTGTCTTCCATCTCCGCCAAAGCTTTTCTTCATGGGCCTGTGTTACATTTTATGAGTGCCTTCAGTACATGCTTTTAATGTTAACGAATTTAGTGCTATGGACAATTATGTAATCCCCAAATCACATAAGTCCTCTTGCAAAGGAACACCTCATGCTTCTTTTTTTTAACTAGATCAAAATTCAGTTTTTAATTTCTGCTTAATTTGCTTAATCTTTGTGTGCCTCAACTTCCTTCTACATGTAATGATGCAAATAATAGTATCTATTTGTTGGATATATTAAATAAGATAATCCAACATCAAGTTGCTGAATAAGTGAAGTAAGACTGTCCATCTTTAGCACAGAGCCTAGTAAATATTAAGTACCCATTGCTCAGTAATGTTAGCTTTCATTAGAACTGGCTGTAAGTGCAGTTTGATGAGAGGTACTTGAAACACCTCCTTCACTAAACCAACACCACTAAGCCCATTTCAGCACTGTGAGGGTGCTGCTTTGCCTTTTGTTGCTATCGAAGAATCTATCAGGAATAGGTGGAGATAAAAGGAAGTAACATTTTTGAAGACCTATTGTGTGTTTTAGGTTGACTATTCGATCTAGTGCTTCCGTGAATTATTTAAATCATTCTTCATAGCATTCTCCTAAAGAAGGCATCATTTTACCAAAAAGTAGACTGAGACTCACACATTATTAAAGCCATACAGCTTGTAAATGGAAGGGCGGAAGTCAAACCCTGTCTGACTCTGCCTTTTTATTTACTTATTTATTTTTTGCCTCTAAGTCACCATTGATTTTCATCCATCTTTATTCCTTGGCCTGCGTGGGCCTCCCCTTGCAGTGGCCTCTCTCCTTGCCGAGCACTGGCTCTTGGGCGCATGCACTCCAGAGCACTGACTTGTAATTGGACACACTGGTCCAGCTGCTCCATGGCAGGTGGGATATTCCCGGGCCAGGGATGAAACTGGTGCCTTGCACTGCAATTCTTCCGGCCATGTTTCGTCTTACTTCTCTACCTTAAGTTCCATAAACATCCTTCAGAAGACAGTTCCAAGTGAAGAAAGTCAGTGCCTCTCCTCACAGACATGCAGACATGCAAAACTGAATGGAGAATTGTCTTCCATCTCCGCCAAAGCTTTTCTTCATGGGCCTGTGTTACATTTTATGAGTGCCTTCAGTACATGCTTTTAATGTTAACGAATTTAGTGCTATGGACAATTATGTAATCCCCAAATCACATAAGTCCTCTTGCAAAGGAACACCTCATGCTTCTTTTTTAACTAGATCAAAATTCAGTTTTTAATTTCTGCTTAATTTGCTTAATCTTTGTGTGCCTCAACTTCCTTCTACATGTAATGATGCAAATAATAGTATCTATTTGTTGGATATATTAAATAAGATAATCCAACATCAAGTTGCTGAATAAGTGAAGTAAGACTGTCCATCTTTAGCACAGAGCCTAGTAAATATTAAGTACCCATTGCTCAGTAATGTTAGCTTTCATTAGAACTGGCTGTAAGTGCAGTTTGATGAGAGGTACTTGAAACACCTCCTTCACTAAACCAACACCACTAAGCCCATTTCAGCACTGTGAGGGTGCTGCTTTGCCTTTTGTTGCTATCGAAGAATCTATCAGGAATAGGTGGAGATAAAAGGAAGTAACATTTTTGAAGACCTATTGTGTGTTTTAGGTTGACTATTCGATCTAGTGCTTCCGTGAATTATTTAAATCATTCTTCATAGCATTCTCCTAAAGAAGGCATCATTTTACCAAAAAGTAGACTGAGACTCACACATTATTAAAGCCATACAGCTTGTAAATGGAAGGGCGGAAGTCAAACCCTGTCTGACTCTGCCTTTTTATTTACTTATTTATTTTTTGCCTCTAAGTCACCATTGATTTTCATCCATCTTTTTATTCTTCGGCATGTGTGGGCCTCCCATTGCAGTGGCCTCTCTCCTTGCCGAGCACTGGCTCTTGGGCGCATGCACTCCAGAGCACTGACTTGTAATTGGACACACTGGTCCAGCTGCTCCATGGCAGGTGGGATATTCCCGGGCCAGGGATGAAACTGGTGCCCCTTGCACTGCAAGGTGGACTCTTTACCCACTGGACCACCAGGGAAGCCCTGCCTTTTCATTTTTAACAATCCAGTCTTACTTCTCTCAACCATCTCCCTGTCTTTAGAAACAATAATCTATATACCTGCTAGGTTCAAGCTGAACTTGTGGCCCAAATGCCACTTTTAGTACCACAGCCTGTTGCCAGATGCACAGGTTCGATCAACATGTTTTTCTCAGTTGTTTTGAATATATGATTCCTGGTTTCAGTGGTTTTCAAATCTCTCTCAGAAACCTAATGACAGAGTGGCATCTTTGAGAAATGCGAGCATGACTTCTGTAGTAGGTTGACTTTCCTAAGAGCCACTACATTAAACAGCAATTATAAAAGTAAATTATAATAAACCTGCGATATAATAGGACCCTCATTCAGGTAAATCCTACAAACTCCCTTTTAATATTAGAAGGTAAGATTTCTAATACTACATTGAAACAAACACAGTAAAAACATGCCTTTTTAACAGCTTCATTGGGATTTTCTTTCTTAGCAGCTCTGCGCATAAAATCAATTATACATCCTTTAAAGCAACTCATATAAAAACCAGACAGTGGAAAATAATGATTGCTTCTTAACACTGGAGTAAAGTTTGCTATAGATTTGCTACAGAATTAAGATTTCGTATTTTCTGAAATCTTTATTGATGTTAGTGGACCAGATCAAGAGTTGTCTGAAATAATGCTTCCAGCTCTCTCAGAAATTCACCACATCAAGAAAACTCCAAAATAAAAAAGTTTAAATGTTTGATAGAGACTTTGAAAACAGTCCTAGAAGTTCCTGAAGACATTTAGAATTGATATATAATCTTAAACAGATGTGAAGGGGGAAAAGTACTAATAGAAACTGTTCTGGTGCTATGAGTGAGTGTTAAGTTGCTCAGTCTTGTCCAACTCTTTGAGACTCCATGGACTGTAGCTCGCCAGGCTCCTCTGTCCATGGGATTTCCCAAGAGTTGCCTCATGGATCCCTAAACATCCAGGGATCGAACCCTCATCTCCTGTGTCTCCTGCATTGCAGACAGATTCTTTACCATCTGAGCTACAAGGGAAGTCTGTAATTGAAAGTCTTTTTGATGTAGGTTTTGGCCAGGGATGAAACTGGTGCCCCTTGCACTGCAAGGTGGACTCTTTACCCACTGGACCACCAGGGAAGCCCTGCCTTTTCATTTTTAACAATCCAGTCTTACTTCTCTCAACCATCTCCCTGTCTTTAGAAACAATAATCTATATACCTGCTAGGTTCAAGCTGAACTTGTGGCCCAAATGCCACTTTTAGTACCACAGCCTGTTGCCAGATGCACAGGTTCGATCAACATGTTTTTCTCAGTTGTTTTGAATATATGATTCCTGGTTTCAGTGGTTTTCAAATCTCTCTCAGAAACCTAATGACAGAGTGGCATCTTTGAGAAATGCGAGCATGACTTCTGTAGTAGGTTGACTTTCCTAAGAGCCACTACATTAAACAGCAATTATAAAAGTAAATTATAATAAACCTGCGATATAATAGGACCCTCATTCAGGTAAATCCTACAAACTCCCTTTTAATATTAGAAGGTAAGATTTCTAATACTACATTGAAACAAACACAGTAAAAACATGCCTTTTTAACAGCTTCATTGGGATTTTCTTTCTTAGCAGCTCTGCGCATAAAATCAATTATACATCCTTTAAAGCAACTCATATAAAAACCAGACAGTGGAAAATAATGATTGCTTCTTAACACTGGAGTAAAGTTTGCTATAGATTTGCTACAGAATTAAGATTTCGTATTTTCTGAAATCTTTATTGATGTTAGTGGACCAGATCAAGAGTTGTCTGAAATAATGCTTCCAGCTCTCTCAGAAATTCACCACATCAAGAAAACTCCAAAATAAAAAAGTTTAAATGTTTGATAGAGACTTTGAAAACAGTCCTAGAAGTTCCTGAAGACATTTAGAATTGATATATAATCTTAAACAGATGTGAAGGGGGAAAAGTACTAATAGAAACTGTTCTGGTGCTATGAGTGAGTGTTAAGTTGCTCAGTCTTGTCCAACTCTTTGAGACTCCATGGACTGTAGCTCGCCAGGCTCCTCTGTCCATGGGATTTCCCAAGAGTTGCCTCATGGATCCCTTCTCCAGGGAATCTTTCTGATCCAGGGATCGAACCCTCATCTCCTGTGTCTCCTGCATTGCAGACAGATTCTTTACCATCTGAGCTACTAGGGAAGTCTGTAATTGAAAGTAATCATTTAGTTACTGAAAATAATAACTGATTCTATAGGGAAAGTCAGTCAATCAACATACATACAGAATAAGTGCATTAAGAAAATATTGCAGCCTTTTGTCACTAACACTGTTGAATCCACACCCCCACCCTCACTCACAGTGATCACTCTTGGTCACTATTAAAACAACTTCATATGTGACCTACCCTTGTTTTTTGTTGTTCTTATTCTGCCTCCTTCAAATATTTTAGAGGGAAAAACAGTAGCTATATAACATGGCTTTGTGAGAAAACCAGAACACAAAGCCATGAAATGAAGAATTTCACTCTGTCAACCTGTTCAGGTTTCCCTAGGAGTTCAATTACTGTATTGGCTTTTATCTGTTTCACTGAGCAATTACTGAGAACATCAGCTATTATGGACTACCACCTAGATTCTTGGCCAGTTTTTTCCTTTGCATTTATTTGAAATTCTCTGAAGGATTTCAGTAGAAACTTTTTTCTCTTCCATACCACTGCCATTTGTAAGAAAGTTTTATTTTACTTGAATGAGATAGTGAGTAGTCCATTATTTTCTCAGGAATGTACTCCTCCTCCACTGTGGCTATTTCTAAACACTTCTGTGACTTTCTCACACCTTTTTCATACCCATGACTCCTCTGTCCCTTTCCTACAATGGACTTAGTATTTTAATTTGAGTGTCTTAGAATCAAGTCTCATTCCTAGAGCTTGTTTAAAAGCTGGACTATTTTTAATTTATGAGTAGTTTAAGATTATATAACAACCTTCTCTTTGAATTGAGTTATGAAGTAAAGACTAAGATTCACACAATGTAGTAAAATCTTTTAAAGTTTTTCTTTGATTCATTGATGTGATCCAGAGCCTCATATATGTATCTCCCTAGAAACTCTCATTTTAGGAGAATTTTTTCATTATCCCCAGAATCTTAAAACTTAGTCATTCAGACACCACCCACCCGCCCTCTGACACTTTCTTCCTGATTGAAAGAGGCATTTGTGTATATGAGTCACCTCCTGCCAGCTTCACAGGAATTACATAAAAGCAATCTGCCTACCCGCTTGGCCTGAGGACAGAAAATCACATTTTGTATCAATGTGAAAGCCACCCTTGCTTGTGGAAAATCACAATAGAGCACTTTTAAGACCTTAACTCTCAGGATATCCAGCCTTAATCTATAATCTGTAATATAAAGAGTAAACTTATAAATGCTATACATTCAACAGTTTCATCTAAACTTCTTTCACCTTGAATCCTTTTTTCGTGATACATAAGTGAAAGACTAATTCATACTTAAGAAAGATTGCATTTATATATATATATATATACATGTAATATATATGTGAAGGGCTTCCCAGGTGGCTCAGTGGTAAAAGAACCTGCCTGTCAATGCAGGAGATGCAGGTTCCATCCCTGGGTGGGGAAGTTCCCCTGGAGGAGGAAATGGCAACTCACCCTGGTATTCTCGACTGGAGAATCCCATGGACAGAGGAGCCTGGCGAGCCACAGTCACAAAAAGAGTGGGACCAACAACTGAACAACAATATGTGTATATATCCAAAGAGAGAGAATATGAATGCGGGGAGAGAGATGAATAAGTAAACAGATAATCCAAACACATTTTCTTTCTACACCAATGCAAAACTATTAGTGAGGGAAGATTTAAAAGACATGGTTTGTGGCAGGAAAATCTGTTTTCAAATTAAGTCTTAAAAATAAATTGCAAAGTCACACCTTTTCATACCCATGACTCCTCTGTCCCTTTCCTACAATGGACTTAGTATTTTAATTTGAGTGTCTTAGAATCAAGTCTCATTCCTAGAGCTTGTTTAAAAGCTGGACTATTTTTAATTTATGAGTAGTTTAAGATTATATAACAACCTTCTCTTTGAATTGAGTTATGAAGTAAAGACTAAGATTCACACAATGTAGTAAAATCTTTTAAAGTTTTTCTTTGATTCATTGATGTGATCCAGAGCCTCATATATGTATCTCCCTAGAAACTCTCATTTTAGGAGAATTTTTTCATTATCCCCAGAATCTTAAAACTTAGTCATTCAGACACCACCCACCCGCCCTCTGACACTTTCTTCCTGATTGAAAGAGGCATTTGTGTATATGAGTCACCTCCTGCCAGCTTCACAGGAATTACATAAAAGCAATCTGCCTACCCGCTTGGCCTGAGGACAGAAAATCACATTTTGTATCAATGTGAAAGCCACCCTTGCTTGTGGAAAATCACAATAGAGCACTTTTAAGACCTTAACTCTCAGGATATCCAGCCTTAATCTATAATCTGTAATATAAAGAGTAAACTTATAAATGCTATACATTCAACAGTTTCATCTAAACTTCTTTCACCTTGAATCCTTTTTTCGTGATACATAAGTGAAAGACTAATTCATACTTAAGAAAGATTGCATTTATATATATATATATATACATGTAATATATATGTGAAGGGCTTCCCAGGTGGCTCAGTGGTAAAAGAACCTGCCTGTCAATGCAGGAGATGCAGGTTCCATCCCTGGGTGGGGAAGTTCCCCTGGAGGAGGAAATGGCAACTCACCCTGGTATTCTCGACTGGAGAATCCCATGGACAGAGGAGCCTGGCGAGCCACAGTCACAAAAAGAGTGGGACCAACAACTGAACAACAATATGTGTATATATCCAAAGAGAGAGAATATGAATGCGGGGAGAGAGATGAATAAGTAAACAGATAATCCAAACACATTTTCTTTCTACACCAATGCAAAACTATTAGTGAGGGAAGATTTAAAAGACATGGTTTGTGGCAGGAAAATCTGTATCATAGTCTTAAAAAATTTGAAAGATTTGTCTATATAAGTTTTCATACTTGGAAAGTGTATTAGCAAAGATATTTTTAGTTTTCTTGTTTCTAAACTAGACGGTTTATACCATATGGAAATATGGGTTTAAGTCTCCATTCTGCCTCTTATTTACTATGTGAGTTTAAGTAAGTCACTTAACATATCTGAACTTCCTTTCCTTAAATGTAAAGGGGTGCTGATAGTGCTTACCCAGCTTTTTTGAGTTGTTGAAGAGATCAGATGAGATGAGATGTGAAAGCTTTTTGAGAATTATAAGCAAGAATATAAATGTAAAGTTATATTATTTTTATCTCAGAATCAGAACTGCTGCACTCTAGTATCTTCAGTAATTATTCTCTTGGTGGCACAAAATATCAAGTCCCAGTTCACTCTTTTGCATTCTCTGTAGCTCTTGGCTTTTCTCAGGGGTGGCTGTGGGACCCCTGAGTTGGCTGCAGTTATGAATATCACTGAAAAGGCCAAGAAAGTCATGACCTTTCTAGCTGACAGAAACTCCTAGAAGGTCCCGTGTATTCCATATTCTCTTCCTTCTTTTCTTTCCACCCTCCAATATTCATGAATTCATGGGACCTCAGAGAAAATACCATTGAGGTTACCCAGACACCCTGCCATAATATCTCAAAGTATGAATTTCTCTCAGCCATGAGTAACCATAATTAGTTCCACACTATCCAAGAATTCAGTGTGTGACACCAATTATCACCACCCATTTGAACAGGAGCGTTGGCTGCCAACCCAGACTTTCTCCAGTGTTCATACTTCACCTGTTTTGGCAGAGGTGTGGGAATCAGCTCTAAAGGGCAGTCATTGTACTGAGGGTGCTTTCTTTTCAAAGATTCCTTTCAATCGGCATGTTAGGCTTTCTACAGAGGAGCCTGGCGAGCCACAGTCACAAAAAGAGTGGGACCAACAACTGAACAACAATATGTGTATATATCCAAAGAGAGAGAATATGAATGCGGGGAGAGAGATGAATAAGTAAACAGATAATCCAAACACATTTTCTTTCTACACCAATGCAAAACTATTAGTGAGGGAAGATTTAAAAGACATGGTTTGTGGCAGGAAAATCTGTATCATAGTCTTAAAAAATTTGAAAGATTTGTCTATATAAGTTTTCATACTTGGAAAGTGTATTAGCAAAGATATTTTTAGTTTTCTTGTTTCTAAACTAGACGGTTTATACCATATGGAAATATGGGTTTAAGTCTCCATTCTGCCTCTTATTTACTATGTGAGTTTAAGTAAGTCACTTAACATATCTGAACTTCCTTTCCTTAAATGTAAAGGGGTGCTGATAGTGCTTACCCAGCTTTTTTGAGTTGTTGAAGAGATCAGATGAGATGAGATGTGAAAGCTTTTTGAGAATTATAAGCAAGAATATAAATGTAAAGTTATATTATTTTTATCTCAGAATCAGAACTGCTGCACTCTAGTATCTTCAGTAATTATTCTCTTGGTGGCACAAAATATCAAGTCCCAGTTCACTCTTTTGCATTCTCTGTAGCTCTTGGCTTTTCTCAGGGGTGGCTGTGGGACCCCTGAGTTGGCTGCAGTTATGAATATCACTGAAAAGGCCAAGAAAGTCATGACCTTTCTAGCTGACAGAAACTCCTAGAAGGTCCCGTGTATTCCATATTCTCTTCCTTCTTTTCTTTCCACCCTCCAATATTCATGAATTCATGGGACCTCAGAGAAAATACCATTGAGGTTACCCAGACACCCTGCCATAATATCTCAAAGTATGAATTTCTCTCAGCCATGAGTAACCATAATTAGTTCCACACTATCCAAGAATTCAGTGTGTGACACCAATTATCACCACCCATTTGAACAGGAGCGTTGGCTGCCAACCCAGACTTTCTCCAGTGTTCATACTTCACCTGTTTTGGCAGGGAGGTGTAGGGGAATCAGGGGCAGCTCTGAAAAAGGGTCAGTCATTGTACTGAGGGTGCTTTCTTTTCAAAGATTCCTTTCAATCGGCATGTTAGGCTTTCTACATTACAAAGGACAGCATACCGAGGACAGTGAGAGCATACACAATTATAGCAGGATCCAGATTTACCTTACTTCTCTGAGGAAAGACAATCCCAAGCTCCAAAGGCTAAATTTTAACACATGGAAGACTGACCTTAATGATTCTCAACTAGGATAGGCTTGCCCAAGTACAACCTGTGGGATGCAGCTAGGCATGAGAAAACTCGGCATACCAAGGACAGTAGAAGAGACTTGGAATGTTGCATCATTTTCTTTCTTTCTTTGGCTTCAATTTCCAGCCTTGTTCAAAGTGAAGTTGAAAGTGGAACTGTCTATAATAAAACTTTAGTCACCACTTGGGTTTTCTATGAAAGTACCAGTCAAATCACAGAAATGACAGGCATCTAGGTAAGCGCCAGTGGTAAATATTTTTGTAAAATTGAGAATAAAAATAATAGCAATGAGAGAATTGGAAATAGTATTTAAACCATTCCTTATCAAAATAATACTATTTAAAATTTGACGAAAGATTTTTAAGGTTAACTGCAGTGATTAAAACCATGGTCAAAATAAAACACGTTTTGTTCCGTAGGTTGTTCCTAGGTCATCTAACGGAATAATGGCAAGCAAACTAACATTCATAGGTTATAAATAAATATGAAACTCAAAATTATCTGAACGATTGAGTGGCCATTACATTTCTCAGCTGACTCAAGATGGGGCATGGCCCAGGCATGCCTCGCTCTACCTTGTGCTGTTCACAGGCCCTGAAGAAACACTTTTCCACTCTCAGCCCAGTCGGCATCTGTACGGTGTTTCTTAGAATGTTAGTTTTACATGATCTATAGTAACAAAGTTACAAAACAAAGAAATTCTAATTTAATTTTGTCAGTTTTGTGTAACTTTACTCATCTCTGAAATGTTTATATTCAAACTAACACAAAGATTCTCCCTGTGTTTGTAAGGAGGGCCTTTGACGCGTTGGCTGCCAACCCAGACTTTCTCCATTATACTTCACCTGGGCATGTAGGGAATCAGGGCAGCTCTGAAAAAGGGTCAGTCATTGTACTGAGGGTGCTTTCTTTTCAAAGATTCCTTTCAATCGGCATGTTAGGCTTTCTACATTACAAAGGACAGCATACCGAGGACAGTGAGAGCATACACAATTATAGCAGGATCCAGATTTACCTTACTTCTCTGAGGAAAGACAATCCCAAGCTCCAAAGGCTAAATTTTAACACATGGAAGACTGACCTTAATGATTCTCAACTAGGATAGGCTTGCCCAAGTACAACCTGTGGGATGCAGCTAGGCATGAGAAAACTCGGCATACCAAGGACAGTAGAAGAGACTTGGAATGTTGCATCATTTTCTTTCTTTCTTTGGCTTCAATTTCCAGCCTTGTTCAAAGTGAAGTTGAAAGTGGAACTGTCTATAATAAAACTTTAGTCACCACTTGGGTTTTCTATGAAAGTACCAGTCAAATCACAGAAATGACAGGCATCTAGGTAAGCGCCAGTGGTAAATATTTTTGTAAAATTGAGAATAAAAATAATAGCAATGAGAGAATTGGAAATAGTATTTAAACCATTCCTTATCAAAATAATACTATTTAAAATTTGACGAAAGATTTTTAAGGTTAACTGCAGTGATTAAAACCATGGTCAAAATAAAACACGTTTTGTTCCGTAGGTTGTTCCTAGGTCATCTAACGGAATAATGGCAAGCAAACTAACATTCATAGGTTATAAATAAATATGAAACTCAAAATTATCTGAACGATTGAGTGGCCATTACATTTCTCAGCTGACTCAAGATGGGGCATGGCCCAGGCATGCCTCGCTCTACCTTGTGCTGTTCACAGGCCCTGAAGAAACACTTTTCCACTCTCAGCCCAGTCGGCATCTGTACGGTGTTTCTTAGAATGTTAGTTTTACATGATCTATAGTAACAAAGTTACAAAACAAAGAAATTCTAATTTAATTTTGTCAGTTTTGTGTAACTTTACTCATCTCTGAAATGTTTATATTCAAACTAACACAAAGATTCTCCCTGTGTTTGTAAGGAGGGCCTTTCTAAAGCCCATCCTGAACACTACATATTTGTATCCACATTTTCAGAGAAATAAAGAACAAAGTGACTAGGAACTTCCTTGATACATCAGGTGTGCCTTAGTTGAGTTTAGGTATTAACTCACAGCTTCTACATCCAGTTTGTTGTTGGCTCTATGATAGTCAATTATGATGTTATTACGAGATTTTATGTAAGACAAACAAAAACAGGTATAGGTCAGAGCAGGTCTCTTCATCTAAGGAAGTTGATTTTCATAAGTTCAAGGGATGAGGAGTTTAACTCCTGTTTGGAACTTATAATATTGGAATGCTTTGTGGAAAAATAACATGCTTCAAAGCCTTTTGACAGTTTTTAATCTATCTTGCAGAAACAAATTAAATTTGTAAATTCTCCTTCTTAATAATGGAATGTACATATATTATTTTTTTTTTAGTCATTGCACACAGTAAGGTAGAGCCATTGGATCATAGACAATTCTATCATTGACTACATTTTTATGTGAAGTTACATTTATAAAGAAAAAAAAAAAAATAGTCCCATTAGGGAACTGAAGAAATGTTGTCTGGGACTCCATCAGAGGGGAAAAAGAAGATTCCTATCGATCTCATTTCTTTATATCTGAAATCGGTCACAGAGAGCAAATAACTATTTGATGGACTAAAGAGAATAAAATAACCTTAATAAAGCTGAGGAAAAGAAGAAAATAATGACATCTTTCCCCTGTTTAGAGTAAACCTACCAATTATAACTCAGTATTTAAAACAAGCCTCGGATTTATTATTAGAAGACATATTGAGGATGGTCTAAAGTTATAATGTGAAACAAATGTGACCCTGATATTGTGTTTAATAATTTCAAAGATTAAAGCATTGAAGTTTGTGCCTTTGTATTGGTGAATCCCTCACGTTAATCACACATCAACATCTGGTGTTCCCAATTTCTTTCCAAAGGAGAGGCTGTGACAGAGCATTTTATTAAAAATTATATACTTAAGAATAAGAAGGGCGTCATGTAACTAGGATCCCTGTTGTTAATCCTGAGCTACAAAGAGTAAGACATAAACTTTGCAAACAGCGTAGAAACAGAGTGATAACTAGGAGACAAAATTTAGCCAAAGAAGGCACACATCAAGCCAACTCCATTGTAGTTCGGAGAGCATGCCTCAGAAGAGGAGGCACAGGGATTTAACAGCACCAGTGGAGAGACCACCTGCCACTCTATACAAATGAATGAAACAGCTGTAGCACTCATGGAAAAGAATGTCTGATCCTCACAGCATCATTTCACAGGATCCTTTAATCTCTATTAGGAATGAGAAGTCACCTAAACTACTTACGAGATTTTATGTAAGACAAACAAAAACAGGTATAGGTCAGAGCAGGTCTCTTCATCTAAGGAAGTTGATTTTCATAAGTTCAAGGGATGAGGAGTTTAACTCCTGTTTGGAACTTATAATATTGGAATGCTTTGTGGAAAAATAACATGCTTCAAAGCCTTTTGACAGTTTTTAATCTATCTTGCAGAAACAAATTAAATTTGTAAATTCTCCTTCTTAATAATGGAATGTACATATATTATTTTTTTTTTAGTCATTGCACACAGTAAGGTAGAGCCATTGGATCATAGACAATTCTATCATTGACTACATTTTTATGTGAAGTTACATTTATAAAGAAAAAAAAAAAAATAGTCCCATTAGGGAACTGAAGAAATGTTGTCTGGGACTCCATCAGAGGGAATAAGAAGATTCCTATCGATCTCATTTCTTTATATCTGAAATCGGTCACAGAGAGCAAATAACTATTTGATGGACTAAAGAGAATAAAATAACCTTAATAAAGCTGAGGAAAAGAAGAAAATAATGACATCTTTCCCCTGTTTAGAGTAAACCTACCAATTATAACTCAGTATTTAAAACAAGCCTCGGATTTATTATTAGAAGACATATTGAGGATGGTCTAAAGTTATAATGTGAAACAAATGTGACCCTGATATTGTGTTTAATAATTTCAAAGATTAAAGCATTGAAGTTTGTGCCTTTGTATTGGTGAATCCCTCACGTTAATCACACATCAACATCTGGTGTTCCCAATTTCTTTCCAAAGGAGAGGCTGTGACAGAGCATTTTATTAAAAATTATATACTTAAGAATAAGAAGGGCGTCATGTAACTAGGATCCCTGTTGTTAATCCTGAGCTACAAAGAGTAAGACATAAACTTTGCAAACAGCGTAGAAACAGAGTGATAACTAGGAGACAAAATTTAGCCAAAGAAGGCACACATCAAGCCAACTCCATTGTAGTTCGGAGAGCATGCCTCAGAAGAGGAGGCACAGGGATTTAACAGCACCAGTGGAGAGACCACCTGCCACTCTATACAAATGAATGAAACAGCTGTAGCACTCATGGAAAAGAATGTCTGATCCTCACAGCATCATTTCACAGGATCCTTTAATCTCTATTAGGAATGAGAAGTCACCTAAACTACTTCCACCTCCACCCTCATACACAGCACAGCCCTGCTGTAACAAGATCTGGTAGGGCACTGAGCACTTCTGTATTTGATACCACACTTCACAAAAAAAGTGAATGGGGAATATTTTAAAGAGTATGTTTGACAGCAAATCTAAGTTTCCTTCTGCTTCAAGACATTTTTTGAGACATTTACAAACAATTGAAAGGCTCATTTTAAATTGAAATGGATTGCTCTGTGGGTTGAATATAAAGTCTGCAGTTATGGGCTATTTAACTTTGCATTAGTTGGCTGTGGGTTCTTTGACTTTTAATTAATTCAAACAGATGAATCAATGAACTTCCTGTTTACAAGAGTACTTTGAAATCATTCAAGGGAGAGCAATAGAAAAAAATCACTATTTTTTCATTAACAAACAATATAAAACCAGATGTTGAAATCTGCCAATACTTTTTCTGGTTTTCATCTTACCATTAATTTGAAACTTGTAACTTTTCATAATTTTATTCACTCAAAAAGAAGAAAAGAAGTAAAAAAAGAAGCAAATACTTCTCTTAGATAAATTAATCAGACATAAGTATTTTTCAGATATCTTATAAACTAGTTCCAGTATTAAAAAGAGACTTCTTTAGTATAAAATAATTCCAGGCCAAAATTCTAGAGATTTTATGAAGTAGAAGAGTTTTATGAAATGGTCTGATTGTAATGTACATGAATAGAAATATGCTTTGCAAATTTAATTTAAAAATTAATTTTTCTTGGTTTTGGTTTATAAATAATTTAAAGTATTCTGTTAAAATTAAGATAAATTATTGAAAAAAACTGCTAAGAATACTCAGATACAGATAAGACTCCAAATAAATCCCTCTCTTTTTCTTGGTAGGAATCATGTCAACCTATAGGGCAAAGTCCTGGGTGTATGAGTCAACAGTGATATGCTTATCCTCTTGGTCAAAGACAATGACCTCAGTGCAACAGTTTGAGAAATACCAGGCTTGGCCATCTCTTAAAAATCTTCCAGCTTCAAATTCGGCAATTCTCCTTTGTGATTCTTATTATTTATGATGCATTCTTAGTTCAACCACAAAAAAGAGGACTCTCGGGCTTCCCCTGGTGGTCCAGTGGGTAAGGACACCGCCTTGCAGTGCAAGGGGCGCCGGTTCCATCCCTGGCCTAGGAAGATCCCACGTGCTGCGGAGCAGCTGGACCAATGTGTCCAATCACCGAGCCGGAGCTCTGGAGCGCATGCGCCCAGAGCCGGCGCTCTGCGACGACAGATGCCACCGTGATGGGAGGCCCACAGGAGCCAAAGAACAAAGACGGATGAAAATAGAGAAATGAAAGACCAATAGAAGTGGCCCGCCCGCTCCCCTCCCTCCCCAATCGGACCCCCGCCCAAAATAAATAAATATATCTTTAAAAAAAAAAAAAAGGACTCTCTAGTCAAATTTTGATTGTCACCTATTTCCTGCTCTTTCCTGCTCTCTGAAGGAATGGAGAACCCTCTCCATGAAAGAATTCCTGGGTCTTTCCCCTCTCCTGTCATAGTAAAATATGTCCTCCACTCTTGCTCACTGCAGCACAGTCCACACAGAGTAAAATTAGTACCCAAAGTAGTGTACATTCTTACATTTGTATTATAATTTATTCCATTTATGTCCCTATCATTGTTTCCCTTTAAACCACTTGATATAATATTTATCATTTTAGTGTTATACACACTTTTGTCCTTTTTTAGATTAAGGTTAAGGGATGAAAATTCTATCGTGATTTTCATATTCCAGACAGTGAGTGGTTGTCACACAGTTTTTTTCAAAATAAGCAAATTGAGGCTCAAGGAAAAGTACCTGCTAAGGTGAAAAAAATCACTCAGTGTACTTAGAGCTGGAATTCAAGCCCAGGAACCTTCCCTTGAGAAACCACACTATCTTTCTGAATAGCCTCCCAATTAGAATGTTGTCAGAAAGTCAGAGGAAGTCATCCTGGCCTGAAGTCTTTGTCAGATGTTAGGCCATTTCTATTTCTGGTCTCATCAAGACAACTGGCCTTTTCTCTCATTCCATCTTTAGCCTCCATTCTTTTTGCTTTTATTGCTTTTTCAGAGAAGCTGGACTGGTCCAAAAAGTTTTATATCAGTTTTACTTCCTATTTTCGCTTAAGAATTATACTTCTGCTTTAGTATAGGTTACTCTATATTTCAATTCAGGAGCATTTATTCATTCATGTATTTATTCAACAAATATTTATGGGTACCTACTACATTCCAGACAGTGGGCAGTCTTCATACAGGCCACATCCTTGTTCCTTATGTTCAGTGGGAGTAGAAAACAATAAATTAACCATGTGTACAACATACTAGGCATGACAGTGCTGTGCAGAAAACAGTGTAGGACAAAGGAGATAGCAAAGTCTGGACCTGGGGATGGAGGTGTGTTGTTGCAGTTTATAAGGATGATTAGGAAAAGCCTCTTTGATAAGGTAATATCTGAACAGAGACCTAAAAGAAATGTGAATTAAAAATGTGACTATATAGGGAAGAGAAAAAGAGCAACAAGAGCAAATGACCAGAAGCAAGAAGCAGCTTAGAGTTTTTCCCTGACAATAGGAAAGCCTGTGGGCTAGAGCTGAGAAGAATAAGTTGGTGCCTGATATTGCTTGACTTATCTATAAGTCGTTCAAGAGTGGCATTTGACTTTAAAAATATAAATAATTTTCCAAAAAAAGTATTTTTGACAGTATTTCTATAGATTGTTTAGGACTTTAAGGTATAAAAAAGCTTTTCTCATGGCTTCCCTGGTGGTCCAGTGGGTAAAGAGTTCACCTTTCAATGCAGAAGGCACCAGTTCGATCCCTAGACTGGGAAGATCCCACATGCCACAGAGCGGCTGGACCAGTGTGTCCAATTACAAGCCAGTGCTCTGGAGCGCATGTGCCCAGAGCCAGAGCTCTTCCATGGGAGAGGCCACTGTGATGGAAGGCCCGCACATGCCAAAGAATAAAGATGGATGAAAAAATAAATGGATAAAAAAATCAATAAAAGAAAGAGGCCAAAAGTTTTTTAAAAAAGAACTTTTCTCAGATATTATCTCATTTTCTCCTTAAAGCTTCTTACGACTGAGTGGTAAGTCTAATTTGATTATCCCAGCAACTAACATAGTTAAAACATAGTAGGCACTCAGTGAATGTATACTGAATTAATAAGTTGACTTATGGATTCACTGGGACAACTTTTTCAACTTTATCATGTTCGTTTTTATTGACCACTGATCAGGTTATAATGTAGTGAAGCCTTAAAGGCTATGGAGATGTGTCAGGTCATTTGTCTCCACCATAATATATATGTGTATTTAACTTTGTGGCAATTTATGCTTTTTCCAACTCTTCCATTAGGCCCTTCAGCATTTTTTCTGTAGTTAGTTTCCATAGACTGCAAATTTATCTTATCTAATCTGCCATATTCTTGAAATTTGTATCACAAAGTTTATCAGAACCTACAATGTAAAATAAAGTGATTCTAAATAAGAGCATGAAACTTTTTTTTAGTAAGTTCAATATTGTTTAATACTTGCTTCCTGTTATTTTGACTTCATCTTATTTATGCATTTACAGTTAGGCTCTAGTGGACTAAGTTTAAAGCAAAGTATACACTTGTGCCTTTACCCTAGCTTTCATCAAAGGAAAAAAAATATATATATATATATATATCTACATATATATATATATAAAGAATTTCAGTCCATTCCAAACAGGTTCCATGATCTGATCTACAGCCACGCTCAAAGTTTCCTCATTGGCCAGACTGGACCTTATTACCTGAAGCACCCACAAGGTTGATCACCAAAGCAACAGCTCCTATCCAGTGCTGATGATCTGTCTCTTTTGCCCCCTTATAGATTGTTTAGGACTTTAAGGTATAAAAAGCTTTTCTCATGGCTTCTGGTGGTCCAGTGGGTAAAGAGTTCACCTTTCAATGCAGAAGGCACCAGTTCGATCCCTAGACTGGGAAGATCCCACATGCCACAGAGCGGCTGGACCAGTGTGTCCAATTACAAGCCAGTGCTCTGGAGCGCATGTGCCCAGAGCCAGAGCTCTTCCATGGGAGAGGCCACTGTGATGGAAGGCCCGCACATGCCAAAGAATAAAGATGGATGAAAAAATAAATGGATAAAAAAATCAATAAAAGAAAGAGGCCAAAAGTTTTTTAAAAAAGAACTTTTCTCAGATATTATCTCATTTTCTCCTTAAAGCTTCTTACGACTGAGTGGTAAGTCTAATTTGATTATCCCAGCAACTAACATAGTTAAAACATAGTAGGCACTCAGTGAATGTATACTGAATTAATAAGTTGACTTATGGATTCACTGGGACAACTTTTTCAACTTTATCATGTTCGTTTTTATTGACCACTGATCAGGTTATAATGTAGTGAAGCCTTAAAGGCTATGGAGATGTGTCAGGTCATTTGTCTCCACCATAATATATATGTGTATTTAACTTTGTGGCAATTTATGCTTTTTCCAACTCTTCCATTAGGCCCTTCAGCTTTTTTTCTGTAGTTAGTTTCCATAGACTGCAAATTTATCTTATCTAATCTGCCATATTCTTGAAATTTGTATCACAAAGTTTATCAGAACCTACAATGTAAAATAAAGTGATTCTAAATAAGAGCATGAAACTTTTTTTTAGTAAGTTCAATATTGTTTAATACTTGCTTCCTGTTATTTTGACTTCATCTTATTTATGCATTTACAGTTAGGCTCTAGTGGACTAAGTTTAAAGCAAAGTATACACTTGTGCCTTTACCCTAGCTTTCATCAAAGGAAAAAAAATATATATATATATATATATCTACATATATATATATATAAAGAATTTCAGTCCATTCCAAACAGGTTCCATGATCTGATCTACAGCCACGCTCAAAGTTTCCTCATTGGCCAGACTGGACCTTATTACCTGAAGCACCCACAAGGTTGATCACCAAAGCAACAGCTCCTATCCAGTGCTGATGATCTGTCTGCTTTGTGCAACAAAACTTCCTCTTCAGGGAAGTCATCACCTCTATCTACTCTTTAGTTGTCTACAAAAATGTTCTGCAAAATATTAGGGGATTATCATGGTATTACCATTCATTTATTCTTTCATTTTCTCAACAAGTAGCTAGTGGGAACTTACTGTGTGGGCAAGAGCAAGTACTGCTCTAGGCACTGCAGGTCCAGCATTGTGAAGACAGTTGTTGTATCTCCTCTCTCAGAAAGGCTAAATGATTGATTCTTAAAGGAGAGTGCTGAATGAATGGTTATAAGTAAATAAATAAATAGTAATTAATAAATTCTGTGAAGGAAAATTAAACCAGTGATTTGTTTAAAAGAAGACAGTTAATAGCCACTATGGAAAACAGTGTGGAGGGTCCTCAGAAGACTAAAATTAGAACAGTATGATCCAGCAGTTTCACTCCAGGATATATATCTGAAGAAAAATGAAAATACAAATTTGAAAAGATATATGCACTGCAAGATTCATAGCAGCATTATGCACAATTTCCATAATATGGAAGCTGCTTAAATATCCACTAACAGATGAATGAATAAAGATGTTTATCACACACACATGCATACACAATGGAATACTACTCAGCTGTTAAAAATAATGAAATCTTGCCATTGGCAGTAACTTTGAGGAACTTGGAGGAGATTGTGCTTAGTGGAGTAGGTCAGACATAGGAAGACAAATACTGTATGTTTTCACTTATATGCTGAATCTAAAAAATATAACAAATGAGTATACCAAAACAGAAACAAACTCATAGATACAGAAAACAAACTAGTGAGTAGGAGGAGGGTCAAAATAAGGGAAGGGGATTAAGAGGGATAATATAAGATACAAGGATGTAATGTACAGCAAAGGAAATATAGCTAATACTTTGTAATAACTTTAAATGGAGCATGAGCTATAAAAATACTGAATCATTAATGTTGTGCATCTGAAATCTAATATAAAATTATAAATCAACTCTTCAATAAAAAAGGGGTAGTCAAGGAAGACCTCACCAAGGGATGATGTTTAAACGGAGATTATCAGCAGAGAGGTGAGGAAGTAAGCCACATGAAATATCTGAGGAAAGTATATCTTTGAAGCCACGGAGATAAACAGCATAAAGTCAACAAACTTCCTCTTCAGGGAAGTCATCACCTCTATCTACTCTTTAGTTGTCTACAAAAATGTTCTGCAAAATATTAGGGGATTATCATGGTATTACCATTCATTTATTCTTTCATTTTCTCAACAAGTAGCTAGTGGGAACTTACTGTGTGGGCAAGAGCAAGTACTGCTCTAGGCACTGCAGGTCCAGCATTGTGAAGACAGTTGTTGTATCTCCTCTCTCAGAAAGGCTAAATGATTGATTCTTAAAGGAGAGTGCTGAATGAATGGTTATAAGTAAATAAATAAATAGTAATTAATAAATTCTGTGAAGGAAAATTAAACCAGTGATTTGTTTAAAAGAAGACAGTTAATAGCCACTATGGAAAACAGTGTGGAGGGTCCTCAGAAGACTAAAATTAGAACAGTATGATCCAGCAGTTTCACTCCAGGATATATATCTGAAGAAAAATGAAAATACAAATTTGAAAAGATATATGCACTGCAAGATTCATAGCAGCATTATGCACAATTTCCATAATATGGAAGCTGCTTAAATATCCACTAACAGATGAATGAATAAAGATGTTTATCACACACACATGCATACACAATGGAATACTACTCAGCTGTTAAAAATAATGAAATCTTGCCATTGGCAGTAACTTTGAGGAACTTGGAGGAGATTGTGCTTAGTGGAGTAGGTCAGACATAGGAAGACAAATACTGTATGTTTTCACTTATATGCTGAATCTAAAAAATATAACAAATGAGTATACCAAAACAGAAACAAACTCATAGATACAGAAAACAAACTAGTGAGTAGGAGGAGGGTCAAAATAAGGGAAGGGGATTAAGAGGGATAATATAAGATACAAGGATGTAATGTACAGCAAAGGAAATATAGCTAATACTTTGTAATAACTTTAAATGGAGCATGAGCTATAAAAATACTGAATCATTAATGTTGTGCATCTGAAATCTAATATAAAATTATAAATCAACTCTTCAATAAAAAAGGGGTAGTCAAGGAAGACCTCACCAAGGGGATGATGTTTAAACGGAGATTATCAGCAGAGAGGTGAGGAAGTAAGCCACATGAAATATCTGAGGAAAGTATATCTTTGAAGAGGAAACAGTAAGACTAAGGCCCTTGACGTGAGAATAAACCTGGTATACTCCAGCAACAGCATAAAGACAAGTAAATCCACAGATGGATGAATAGGAAGGAGGATGATAGAAGATAAGGTCTAAGGAAAATGACAAATAACATAGAAATTTTTGAACATCGACTGTCACTACATCCCAACAGTTCCTGATGTGTTTACTTAATCCCCCTGCAAGGATCTCATTCAAAATTGATGGAGAAATCAAAAGCTTTACAGATAAGCAAAAATTAAAAGAATTTAGTAACCAAACCAGCCTTACAACAAGTGTTAAAGGGACTTATATAGACAACAAGTATAAGAGAAGAAGAAGAAGATCTACAGAACAAAGCCATCATAACATCTAAGAAGATGACAATAGGATCATTTGTATCAAAAATTACTTTGAATGTAAATGGACTAAATGCCCCAACCAAAAGATACAGAGTGGCTGAATGGATTAAAAAACATGACCCATACATATACTGCCTCCAGGAAACTCACTTCAGACCTATTTCTCAACAGTTTTCTTAAAGTCAGCGTCACAGATATGTGGCATCTGTTGGAAATAATTTGGGTAAGGTAATTCATGTAATGCCCTCTCAGCAAAATTTAGGAAGAAAACATGAGGACAACATCACTCACTGTTGCAAACTGTTTTTTGAGGTGAAATTCACATACATAAAACTACTATGTTAAAATAATTCAGTGGCTGAATTCACAGTGCTGTTCAACCACCACCTTGTCTGGTACAAAACACTTTTTACTAAGGACAATAAAATTGACAAAGACAAAATGAAAAATTTTAGAGGCTATAATCTACGTTGTATGATTTCTAACCCAAATTACTCCAGCCATGTTGGAGTACTTTGGGGTCAACACAGTTGTGTGTGTTAGTCGCTCAGCTGTGTCTTAGTCTTTGCAACCCCTGATCTGAAATCTAATATAAAATTATAAATCAACTCTTCAATAAAAAGGGTAGTCAAGGAAGACCTCACCAAGGGATGATGTTTAAACGGAGATTATCAGCAGAGAGGTGAGGAAGTAAGCCACATGAAATATCTGAGGAAAGTATATCTTTGAAGAGGAAACAGTAAGACTAAGGCCCTTGACGTGAGAATAAACCTGGTATACTCCAGCAACAGCATAAAGACAAGTAAATCCACAGATGGATGAATAGGAAGGAGGATGATAGAAGATAAGGTCTAAGGAAAATGACAAATAACATAGAAATTTTTGAACATCGACTGTCACTACATCCCAACAGTTCCTGATGTGTTTACTTAATCCCCCTGCAAGGATCTCATTCAAAATTGATGGAGAAATCAAAAGCTTTACAGATAAGCAAAAATTAAAAGAATTTAGTAACCAAACCAGCCTTACAACAAGTGTTAAAGGGACTTATATAGACAACAAGTATAAGAGAAGAAGAAGAAGATCTACAGAACAAAGCCATCATAACATCTAAGAAGATGACAATAGGATCATTTGTATCAAAAATTACTTTGAATGTAAATGGACTAAATGCCCCAACCAAAAGATACAGAGTGGCTGAATGGATTAAAAAACATGACCCATACATATACTGCCTCCAGGAAACTCACTTCAGACCTATTTCTCAACAGTTTTCTTAAAGTCAGCGTCACAGATATGTGGCATCTGTTGGAAATAATTTGGGTAAGGTAATTCATGTAATGCCCTCTCAGCAAAATTTAGGAAGAAAACATGAGGACAACATCACTCACTGTTGCAAACTGTTTTTTGAGGTGAAATTCACATACATAAAACTACTATGTTAAAATAATTCAGTGGCTGAATTCACAGTGCTGTTCAACCACCACCTTGTCTGGTACAAAACACTTTTTACTAAGGACAATAAAATTGACAAAGACAAAATGAAAAATTTTAGAGGCTATAATCTACGTTGTATGATTTCTAACCCAAATTACTCCAGCCATGTTGGAGTACTTTGGGGTCAACACAGTTGTGTGTGTTAGTCGCTCAGCTGTGTCTTAGTCTTTGCAACCCCATAGACCATAGCTCACCAGGCTCCTCTGTGCATGGAATTCTCCAGACAAGCATACTGGACTGAATTTCCATTCCTTCCTCCAGGGGATCTTCCTGACCCAGGGATTGAACCCAGGCCTCCTGCACTGTGGGCAGGTTCTTTATCTTCTTATCCACCAGCAAAGCCCAACACAGTTACAAGGACCTTAACTGAATTCCGATGATTCTATATATTCCATTTTTTTCTGGAATATTTCTAATTTTAGAATTCACAGTACCCATTACTTATGTGGCTTATAAAATCATTGACTATCTGAATGCCTGTTGTGTACCAGGAGTTTTGTTATACAGTGGACACCAAAGATTTCATATTCTCAAAGAAAAGCACGCCTATAAGTAAGAACTTGTGTGGAGCCATTTGAAGCCAAGGAATAGGACAATGATTCTTAGAGTGTGGTATAATGTTATCTATAGCAGAATAATCTGGGATGCTTTGGCCCTGCTTCAGCACTACTGTTCAGAATCTCTGGCTAGATTCCTGGCTGGGAACCCAAAAATGGCACTTTATTAAGTTTTTAAGATGGGCTTCCCCTGGTGGTCCAGTGGATAAGGACACCGCCTTGCAGTGCAAGGGGCGCCAGTTCGATCCCTGGCCTGGGAAGATCCCGCGTGCCGCAGAGCGGCTGGACCAATGTGTCCAATCACCGAGCCGAAGCTCTGGAGCGCATGCGCCCAGAGCCGGTGCTCTGCGACGACAGACGCCACCGCGATGGGAGGCCCACAGGAGCCAAAGGACAAAGACAGATGAAAAATAGAGAAATGGAAGACCAATGGAAGTGGCCCGCCCGCTCCCCTCCCTCCCCAACCCAATCCCCGCCCAAAATAAATAAATAAATAAATCTTTAAAAAAAAAAAAAAGCTTTTAAGATGATCTTCATAGAAGTTTGAGAAGTATGTTTCAATACTAACATCCTATTTCAAGGGAATGCTGTTATTTTAACATTTTCATAAATGTGAAAACAAAATGCTTTATAATTACTTTTTGGATAAGAACTATGTTAAAATTAATTCAATATTAAAAACTTTTTATGAAAATAAAATGGCAAAAGAATGTTCCACAATGTTGTTATTACATCCTGAGTTTATTGCACTATGAGATCAATCAGAAATTCATTAATGTTCCCATTCAATGAATGTATACTTGCCCCTCTTCTCCCCCTGACAACATGCTAGACTTCAGTAGTGAAAAGTGAGTTGGACAGAGTCACAGTGTCATGGAATTTATACTCCATCTTTAGTAAAACCCAAAATGTGTTTGGTTGGGGGGTGGGGGACTAGTTATCGGGTTTTTCTTTAAGTATTTACTACTTCCTCTTCTTAAATAGAAGAGATAATGCTACTTAAGGGGTTTCCGACATAACTCTACCACTATTCAAGGAAACCTAGTTTGCTCTGGAATAGTAGTACACAGGTTGAGATGCTTCAGTCCCTTCATGTGGAATCCTATATCTCTCCATCCTTCTCTACTTTACTGCTAGAAGCAAGTATTTTAAATTACTAAGGTGTTAAAATTATGTTTATTACAACACATAAAAACCTTTTTTGTATAATTGAATGGTGAGATACAACTTACAGTTGCCCTTAGGTGAATTGTAAGGAACTGTGAACTAGCTTTTATTTTTATTTCTTTTTTTTTGAAAAGTACATTAGTATTTTGACTATTTGAGTATATCAGCCATAAGCTAAATAGAATGAGCATAACAATTTCAAATGAATGTTTAATGAGAATGGTACTTGTTATCTGTTTTCCTACTCACGACATTATTTGCCAATTTCAGTCCAATAAATGTTTTAGCAAAATCATATCTCATCTGTATGATATAGAAGTTGTGTGTAATGTATGTTGTGGACATCTTAGATGTGATTAACAAATAATTCAAGATTACTATGTTAATCTCTTCTCCTGGTTTTGAAAAAATCTTTGTCCTTCTTTTACTACAATACAAACAATAAAACACATGAACATTTTGTTGGAGAATAAAGAATTCACTAAGGTCACTTAGAAAGTAAAAGTTTCATACTAAGTGGGAATGCTGTTATTTTAACATTTTCATAAATGTGAAAACAAAATGCTTTAAAATTACTTTTTGGATAAGAACTATGTTAAAATTAATTCAATATTAAAAACTTTTTATGAAAATAAAATGGCAAAAGAATGTTCCACAATGTTGTTATTACATCCTGAGTTTATTGCACTATGAGATCAATCAGAAATTCATTAATGTTCCCATTCAATGAATGTATACTTGCCCCTCTTCTCCCCCTGACAACATGCTAGACTTCAGTAGTGAAAAGTGAGTTGGACAGAGTCACAGTGTCATGGAATTTATACTCCATCTTTAGTAAAACCCAAAATGTGTTTGGTTGGGGGGTGGGGGACTAGTTATCGGGTTTTTCTTTAAGTATTTACTACTTCCTCTTCTTAAATAGAAGAGATAATGCTACTTAAGGGGTTTCCGACATAACTCTACCACTATTCAAGGAAACCTAGTTTGCTCTGGAATAGTAGTACACAGGTTGAGATGCTTCAGTCCCTTCATGTGGAATCCTATATCTCTCCATCCTTCTCTACTTTACTGCTAGAAGCAAGTATTTTAAATTACTAAGGTGTTAAAATTATGTTTATTACAACACATAAAAACCTTTTTTGTATAATTGAATGGTGAGATACAACTTACAGTTGCCCTTAGGTGAATTGTAAGGAACTGTGAACTAGCTTTTATTTTTATTTCTTTTTTTTTGAAAAGTACATTAGTATTTTGACTATTTGAGTATATCAGCCATAAGCTAAATAGAATGAGCATAACAATTTCAAATGAATGTTTAATGAGAATGGTACTTGTTATCTGTTTTCCTACTCACGACATTATTTGCCAATTTCAGTCCAATAAATGTTTTAGCAAAATCATATCTCATCTGTATGATATAGAAGTTGTGTGTAATGTATGTTGTGGACATCTTAGATGTGATTAACAAATAATTCAAGATTACTATGTTAATCTCTTCTCCTGGTTTTGAAAAAATCTTTGTCCTTCTTTTACTACAATACAAACAATAAAACACATGAACATTTTGTTGGAGAATAAAGAATTCACTAAGGTCACTTAGAAAGTAAAAAGTTACTATAATACAGCTGCATGCATGCTAAGTTGCTAGCTACTTGAATCATATTCCTCTTTTGTTTAAAATCCTCAATACTGATTGCATGTGTCTGCTCAATCATGTCCAACTCTAGCCCACCAGGGCCCTCTGTCTATGGCATTTCCCAGGCAAGAATATTGCAATTACTGTTTCCTTCTCCAGGGGATCTTCCTGACCCAGGGATCCAACCCAGGGGTTGAACTTACATCTCCTGCATTGGTAGGTGGATTCTTTACCACTGAGCCACCTGAAGCCCTAGTGCTGATCAGACATCTCCAAAAATGCCAAGGCTCAATTTAAAAATATCATTTAAAATTTTAGGCATATGACTGATTTTACTCCAAGTGGGCAAAGGTAAGAATTAGAAGATGGAATTTTGTGACAGGAGATGATAAGGCACTTTCACAGTTGACAGAGAAAAGGATGAAAATGTCCATTCATAGGGCGAAAACTCCACTTCTGTGTGCTAAGAAAGGTATAAGGGCCATGTATCCATGTTCTCATTTGATCTTCATGACAAACCCATGAGTATCTCTGATGTGTGTGTGTGTTTGTATATGTGTGTATGTGTACATAGATCAATAAATACAGGAGCTTACATTTGGTAATTACCTGCCCTGCTGTCTTCATTTACTTTAGCAGATCTAGCTACATTATGCATCTTTATATTATAATTAGTATTTGGTTGATTAAGAAAATATTAGCTCTAAAATTTCTGTGCTAAAATATATTTTTGCCTACTGCTGAAAAACCATATTTAACTCTAAAATTTCTTTCCCAGTCTTAATTTGATCACCAACTACTTTTGTTAACTTATAAAAGATAAAATAGGTCAAAATATAATTTAGGAAGCCCAGATAAAAAACAAAAAGTTAGCAGATAATTCCCTAAAGAATTGCACACATGTAATGAGTCCTAACATAAATCTCCATATAAAATTCTTTTGCAGTTATTTTAACTTTCTTGTCTTTTTGATTTGCTTTAATTGATATATTCATTCTGTTAAAGAAATTTGGAGAAAATCCAAAGATATATAAAATGTCCCATTTCGCTCAGTTCTCAGAGCTCAGTTTCTTTAAATTAGATTTTTTTTTTTTATTGCCTTCAACTAGATCCTTTAAGACCTGTAAGTGCTTTTGACTTTATAGAATGAGGCTTTCAAAAACTAGGTTAGTGGGGTTGCATAGAGATTCAGATTTGGAAAAAATCAAATTTTTGTGTTAAAATTGTATTCATAATGCAATTCTCTTATAGTGTTCATTGGATATTATGTTCCCTATCAACATTTTTATTTGTTATTTTTTAGTTGCTAAGTCTAGTCCAACTCTTTTGGGACCCCATAGATTGTAGCCCACCAGGCTCCTCTGTCAATGGGATTTCCCAGACAAGAACACTGGAGTAGGTTGCCATCTCCTTTTCCAGGGAATCTTCCCAAACCACAGAACCCAAGTCTCCTCTGTTGGCAGGAGGATTCTTTACTACTGAACCACCAGGAAGTCCAATACTTTTGTAAGCATTTTCAAATTTGCTCAAAAATTGTTTTGCTTGCTAAAGAGTAAGTAGAGTTATTTTCTGCAGAAATGGTTACTTCACTGTTATATAAATATGTATTGATACATAGAGTAGAATTTATATTAGACAAAAAAAATGTAAACAATCTAAATGTACAACAGTAGCATAAAATGGTTAAATCAATATAGTATATCGCATTGATCCAGCATCCATTAAAATCAATAGATTACAAGTTTTGAATTTGGATGGTTAATGTGACGAGAGAAAGCTCATGTTATACTGTTAAATGGAAAAGGCAGAATTCAAACCTTTGTGTTTTTAATTATAATTGATACAGTTCTAATTTTTACTTTATGGCTCTAATTTCACTGAGTATATCTGTATATCTAAGTATATGTTGTTTTATGTTTTAATCTCTAAGTCGTGTTCAACTCTTTTCAATCCTATGAACTGTAGCCTGTCAGGCCACTCTGTCCATAGGATTTCCCATGCAAGAATACTAGAGTGGGTTGCCATTTCCTCCTCCAGAGGATCTTCCTGGCCCAGGGATTGAACCTGGGTCTTCTGCATTGCATGTGGATTCTTTGCCACTGAGCCACCAGGGAAGTTTATGAAGTGTGTGTGTGTATGTGTGTGTAACCTATTTTATTATGGTAAAAAAAAAACAGAGAACACAAATAAGACCTATAGATAGCCAACATACACAGGGAAAGATGTCCATCACTAATCATCAAGGAAATGCAAAACAAAACCACAATGAGACATCACTTCAGAAAAGCTATCATCAAAAATAAAAGAAATAAGTGCTGGAAAGGATGTGGATAAAAGGGGTTTTAAATTGGAGCAGTCACTATGGAGAACAGTATGAAGCTGCCTCAAAAATTTAAAAATAGAACTACCATGTTGTCTAGCAATTTCATTTTTGAGTATTTACCCAAAGAAATCAAAATTACTAATTCAAGAACCCTATGTTCATTACAGTATTATTTATAATAGCCAAGATACAGAAGCAACCAAAGGTCCATCGATGGATGAGTGGATAAAGATGTAGTATGTATGTACAATAGAATATTTGCCATTTTAAAAAAGAGTGAAATCTTGCCATGGGACATCATGGATGGGTCTAGAGGATATTATGCTCAGTTTAGTAAATCTACAGAGAAAGATAAACACCATATGATCTCACTTATATGTAGAATCTAAAAAACAAACAAAACAAAATGGATAGATACAGATAACAAATGGGTGGTTGCCAAAAGGCAAGGGTGTGGGGGGAATGCGTGAATTAATAGGTAAGTGAGATTAAGAGTACAAACTGCAGATTACAAAATAATTAAGTGGGTATATAATTTACAGCATAAGAAAATGGTCATTGATTCTGTAATGACTGTATGGGGAAGATGGTTCCTAGACTTCAGATCATTTCATAATATATTTAAATGTTGAATTACTATTTTATACTCCTGAAAGTAACATAATATTGTACATCATCTGTATTTAAAATAAAGAATAAGTAGATGGAGCAAATATAATATACATACATAGATATAATTATCAGTAATATAAGACACATAATTACATTAACACATAATATGTTGCTGATAACTATATGAACACCTAATATCTTACGCCACATTTTTAAAATTTCATCAGACACTTCTGCATATATTACCTCTTCTACATTCCTCATCACAATTCTGCGAATAAGGTAATTGTCTCCACTTAAACAAATGAAAGGAAACATTGAGAGAGATTTGTATTATCTATCACTAGCAATAACAACCAAGTAGTAATAGCAGCAGCAGCAAGAGAGGAGTGGCAGCCAGTAATTGTTGGAACACAGTCATGAGAAGGTATTTGAAAAAAATGAACATCTGTGTATCCCCCTCAAAGACTGAGACTTGTGAACATGACAGGGCAGGACTTCCAGGTATCAGCTATCAAGAAAAGAAAGGATTTTGTTGTGGGTACAGCTGTACTATGGAAAGGTAGGGAAAGATATAGTGTGGTAGAGTGAAAACAGTATCTAATTTGGAATCAGGTGATCTATAGCCTTAATCTAGGATCTGCCACTAATTTTATCTGTGAAATAGGTAAATCATTTATCCTGATTTTCTTCATGTATGAAAGAAGTGTTAACTAAGATCCTTTACCAATCTACATTTAGTGATACTTTTTGCTTCATTGAGGTGGTCACTGAGCTACCCACCCCACAGTCTGGGGGAAGGGGGAGAGAAGGAATATAAGAATTTGAATCTGAGTAAGAATGAGAAAGAAAAGAAAGAGAAGACATCCATTAAATACTCATAGGATGACAAATACTTTATAGTATATAATAATTAAACCTTTGATTCAAAATAGCTTTACCCATCATTAGTATGGAGTTTGTTTGCATATCCATTTTCCAATGAAAGGGAAAATTAGAAATTTACTTTACCATGATACCCATTTTTGAAGAATAATCACTATCTTTGGGGAATTTAGCCGTTAAAGACTGAAAACTCTTGAATTTTGAAGACCAAAGTTGTATCGGAAAAACAGCAATCTGTTTCTTTCAAAACATGTTCTTGCATAGTTTCACTTAAAAAGAATGTCTTTCTTCTGACAACTGGTGAATTACCTCCCCTGAAGGGTAAAATGACATGTATTTTATGTATTAGATATTAGTTCCTTTGATACAGTGAGGAATCAACTTTTCATTTAACTTCTTTTTTCTAGTTGACATGTTCTGCTGACTAACTTCAGCTAAAGAATAAACCTATAAGTATGTACTTAACATAATCTCAGAAGCACATTGCTAGTTGTAAGGTGGTAAAGAAGCTGCTTTCTACATTCCTCATCACAATTCTGCGAATAAGGTAATTGTCTCCACTTAAACAAATGAAAGGAAACATTGAGAGAGATTTGTATTATCTATCACTAGCAATAACAACCAAGTAGTAATAGCAGCAGCAGCAAGAGAGGAGTGGCAGCCAGTAATTGTTGGAACACAGTCATGAGAAGGTATTTGAAAAAAATGAACATCTGTGTATCCCCCTCAAAGACTGAGACTTGTGAACATGACAGGGCAGGACTTCCAGGTATCAGCTATCAAGAAAAGAAAGGATTTTGTTGTGGGTACAGCTGTACTATGGAAAGGTAGGGAAAGATATAGTGTGGTAGAGTGAAAACAGTATCTAATTTGGAATCAGGTGATCTATAGCCTTAATCTAGGATCTGCCACTAATTTTATCTGTGAAATAGGTAAATCATTTATCCTGATTTTCTTCATGTATGAAAGAAGTGTTAACTAAGATCCTTTACCAATCTACATTTAGTGATACTTTTTGCTTCATTGAGGTGGTCACTGAGCTACCCACCCCACAGTCTGGGGGAAGGGGGAGAGAAGGAATATAAGAATTTGAATCTGAGTAAGAATGAGAAAGAAAAGAAAGAGAAGACATCCATTAAATACTCATAGGATGACAAATACTTTATAGTATATAATAATTAAACCTTTGATTCAAAATAGCTTTACCCATCATTAGTATGGAGTTTGTTTGCATATCCATTTTCCAATGAAAGGGAAAATTAGAAATTTACTTTACCATGATACCCATTTTTGAAGAATAATCACTATCTTTGGGGAATTTAGCCGTTAAAGACTGAAAACTCTTGAATTTTGAAGACCAAAGTTGTATCGGAAAAACAGCAATCTGTTTCTTTCAAAACATGTTCTTGCATAGTTTCACTTAAAAAGAATGTCTTTCTTCTGACAACTGGTGAATTACCTCCCCTGAAGGGTAAAATGACATGTATTTTATGTATTAGATATTAGTTCCTTTGATACAGTGAGGAATCAACTTTTCATTTAACTTCTTTTTTCTAGTTGACATGTTCTGCTGACTAACTTCAGCTAAAGAATAAACCTATAAGTATGTACTTAACATAATCTCAGAAGCACATTGCTAGTTGTAAGGTGGTAAAGAAGCTGCTTTCCATCATTTACTTCTCTCATGTCTACAGGAGTACTTTTACCTTTTGACTGCTTAAGGAAGGTATTTTCTCAAGGCCATCCTCTTCCTGATACATTTTTTGAAATTATGTATTTCAGGCCCTGCTTGATACTCAGACCCTTTTGCGTGCACAAATCACAAATTTTACCTTCAACCTGGGATTTTCAGGGAAATTTTACCATACAGGTAAGAAAAAGGAGATTTATTCCCATTAAAGCCTCTCTGACCACTCTCTTTAAAACTGTGACCCCTCTCCTATTCACACCTTTTTGTATTTCTGCTCTACTTTATTTTCTTTATATTTTTCCATTTCATTTAGTGTATTTTTTAACCTTTACAATATGATAATACTTGGGAAGTTGTTTCACCATGTTATTATTTATTTATTTTGACTATTATTTATTTATTTTTGACTCTTCTGGGTTTTCACTGCTGCAGTGAGCTCTTCTGTAGTTGCAGGGAGTGGGGGCTACTCTCTAGTTGAGGTGAGCAGGCTTCTTGTTGTGGTGACTTTTGTTATCATGCAACTTGGGCTCTAGGGCACATGGGCTTCAGCAGTTGCGGCTCCGAGGCTCTAGAGCACAGGCTCAGTGGTGGCTCACAGGCTTAGTTCCTCCACAGCATGTGGGATCTTCCTGGATCAGAGTAATTTTTATGCAACCTTGAGCTATCAGGGCCCCCATGCATTCATTTTGAAATAATCACTATCTTTGGGGAATTTAGCCGTTAAAGACTGAAAACTCTTGAATTTTGAAGACCAAAGTTGTATCGGAAAACAGCAATCTGTTTCTTTCAAAACATGTTCTTGCATAGTTTCACTTAAAAAGAATGTCTTTCTTCTGACAACTGGTGAATTACCTCCCCTGAAGGGTAAAATGACATGTATTTTATGTATTAGATATTAGTTCCTTTGATACAGTGAGGAATCAACTTTTCATTTAACTTCTTTTTTCTAGTTGACATGTTCTGCTGACTAACTTCAGCTAAAGAATAAACCTATAAGTATGTACTTAACATAATCTCAGAAGCACATTGCTAGTTGTAAGGTGGTAAAGAAGCTGCTTTCCATCATTTACTTCTCTCATGTCTACAGGAGTACTTTTACCTTTTGACTGCTTAAGGAAGGTATTTTCTCAAGGCCATCCTCTTCCTGATACATTTTTTGAAATTATGTATTTCAGGCCCTGCTTGATACTCAGACCCTTTTGCGTGCACAAATCACAAATTTTACCTTCAACCTGGGATTTTCAGGGAAATTTTACCATACAGGTAAGAAAAAGGAGATTTATTCCCATTAAAGCCTCTCTGACCACTCTCTTTAAAACTGTGACCCCTCTCCTATTCACACCTTTTTGTATTTCTGCTCTACTTTATTTTCTTTATATTTTTCCATTTCATTTAGTGTATTTTTTAACCTTTACAATATGATAATACTTGGGAAGTTGTTTCACCATGTTATTATTTATTTATTTTGACTATTATTTATTTATTTTTGACTCTTCTGGGTTTTCACTGCTGCAGTGAGCTCTTCTGTAGTTGCAGGGAATTGGGGGCTACTCTCTAGTTGAGGTGAGCAGGCTTCTTGTTGTGGTGACTTTTGTTATCATGCAACTTGGGCTCTAGGGCACATGGGCTTCAGCAGTTGCGGCTCCGAGGCTCTAGAGCACAGGCTCAGTGGTGGCTCACAGGCTTAGTTCCTCCACAGCATGTGGGATCTTCCTGGATCAGAGATCAAACCTGTGTCTCCTGCATTGGCAGGTGAACTCTTCACCACTGAGCTATCAGGGAAGCCCATCATGTTATTATTTAATGGCCTTTTTTTTCTATTGAACTCTAATTTACATAGATAAAACTATATAAGTAATAAGTATAGTTCTCAGTGAATCTTCACAAAGTGGCCAGAGCTACATAACCAGCATAAAGATCAGAAAGAGCTCCTCCAGCATTTACACTCCCCTTTCCCTTGTGCTATTTTACACTCATTGAATTCCTCCAAGAAAACCACTATCCTGCCTTCCAATATCATAAGTTAGTTTGCCTGGCTTTAAAATGTGTATAAAAAGAGTCATATAGTATGAACTCTTCCATATACCGCTTATTTTGTTTAACATTATTTTGGTTTGCAGACTTGATTGTACATGGTTGTAATTCTTTCATCTTCATTGTTTTGTAGCATTCCATTGTTTGAATTTACCACAATTTCTTTATTCCATTCATTTCAAAGGTGGATGGTTGGGTTGTTTTCAGTCTTTGCCCATTTTTCTAATAGTTGTGTTAAGAGCTCTTTTGTACTTGTCCTTCAGAGAATGTAAATATTCTTTTCTGTTGTTTATCAACCAGTAGAATTGCTAGTTATATGGTATACTTATGAGCACCTTTAGTGGAAAAATGCCAAGCAGTTTTTCAAAGTGGTTGTACCAATTTATCTTTCCAATAGTATTTAAGCTTTCCTGTTCGATATTCTCCCCAGTATTTAATATTATTAATATTTATCTTTTATCTTAGCTTTCCTGCTGGGCATGTAGTGATATCATATTATGGTTTGAATGTACATTTCACTGACAAAAAGTGAAATTGAGTTTCTTTCATATATTTATTGACCATTTGGATCTCTTCTATTTTGAAATATCTCAGTGTTTTTTAATTGGGTTGAATTATTTATTGATTCATAGAAATCCTTTATCTATTCTTAATGAGCTCTTTTTTCAATTATGTTGCAAAAACTTTTTCCTGATGTGTAGCTTATCTTTTTTACATTCCTACTGGTATATTTTGATGAACAAAAATTTTACTGTATTCCAATTTATCTTTTTTCTTTTTTTTCTGTCTTTCAAAGACATATTTGTATGCCACAAGAGCATGAAAATATGTCCCTACATTCTTTAAATCTATGCATCTGAGATTCATCTGGAATTGACTTTTGTGTATGTGTGAGAGAGATAGGGGTCAATGGACCTTCTTTTTGAGCTCGTGTGGTTTTCTGATTACTCTGAATATACTTGTTCTGATTTCAGGGTAAGAGATCCACTCCACCGAAAAAAAAAAAGAAAAGAAGAAAGAAACTTTCTTTTTCCATAAAGATATCTAACTGGCACCAAGTATTGAAAAAACCCCACCTTTTCTCCCTGCACCTTGGTGTCTTCATTGTAATAAAGTAGATGACTATGTATGGGTAGACTCTGTTTCTGGACTCTTCCATCTATCAGTTCTATTTGTGTCATCATACTGTCTTATTTACTATAATTTTATAATTTCTATTATAATAGCAATTATATCTAATATCTGCTATTGTAAGTCCTCTAAGTTTCATCATCTTCTCCAAAATTGCCTTGGCAATTCTTTACCCTTTGCATTTTTATATAAAGGGTTGTTTTCAGTCTTTCCATTTTCTAATAGTTGTGTTAAGAGCTCTTTTGTACTTGTCCTTCAGAGAATGTAAATATTCTTTTCTGTTGTTTATCAACCAGTAGAATTGCTAGTTATATGGTATACTTATGAGCACCTTTAGTGGAAAAATGCCAAGCAGTTTTTCAAAGTGGTTGTACCAATTTATCTTTCCAATAGTATTTAAGCTTTCCTGTTCGATATTCTCCCCAGTATTTAATATTATTAATATTTATCTTTTATCTTAGCTTTCCTGCTGGGCATGTAGTGATATCATATTATGGTTTGAATGTACATTTCACTGACAAAAAGTGAAATTGAGTTTCTTTCATATATTTATTGACCATTTGGATCTCTTCTATTTTGAAATATCTCAGTGTTTTTTAATTGGGTTGAATTATTTATTGATTCATAGAAATCCTTTATCTATTCTTAATGAGCTCTTTTTTCAATTATGTTGCAAAAACTTTTTCCTGATGTGTAGCTTATCTTTTTTACATTCCTACTGGTATATTTTGATGAACAAAAATTTTACTGTATTCCAATTTATCTTTTTTCTTTTTTTTCTGTCTTTTTAAAGACATATTTGTATGCCACAAGAGCATGAAAATATGTCCCTACATTCTTTAAATCTATGCATCTGAGATTCATCTGGAATTGACTTTTGTGTATGTGTGAGAGAGATAGGGGTCAATGGACCTTCTTTTTGAGCTCGTGTGGTTTTCTGATTACTCTGAATATACTTGTTCTGATTTCAGGGTAAGAGATCCACTCCACCGAAAAAAAAAAAGAAAAGAAGAAAGAAACTTTCTTTTTCCATAAAGATATCTAACTGGCACCAAGTATTGAAAAAACCACCCTTTTCTCCCTGCACCTTGGTGTCTTCATTGTAATAAAGTAGATGACTATGTATGGGTAGACTCTGTTTCTGGACTCTTCCATCTATCAGTTCTATTTGTGTCATCATACTGTCTTATTTACTATAATTTTATAATTTCTATTATAATAGCAATTATATCTAATATCTGCTATTGTAAGTCCTCTAAGTTTCATCATCTTCTCCAAAATTGCCTTGGCAATTCTTTACCCTTTGCATTTTTATATAAATTTTAAAATTAGCTTACCAATATCCACAAAGAACCTTACTAGAATTTTTATTTTGTTGTTATTTTTCAGTCACTAAGTTGTGTCTGACTCTTTGCGACCCCTTGGATTGTAGTTCACCAGACTCCTCTGTTCTCCCCTATCTCCTGGAGTATGTTCAAATTCATGTCCATTGAGTCAGTGATGCTCTGTAACCATCTCATCCTCTTCCACTTCCTTCTCCTTTTGCCTTCAATCTTTTCCAGCATTGAGGTCTTTTCCAGTGAGTCGGCTCTTCACATCAGGTGGCCAAAGTACTGGAGCTTCAGCTTCAGCAACAGTTCTTCTAATGAATGTTCAGGATTGATTTCCGTTAGGATTGACTGCTTTGATCTCCTTGCAGTCCAAGGGACTTTCAAGCATCTTCTCCAGCACCACAGTTTGAAAGCATCAATTCTTCAATGCTCAGTCTTCTTTATGGTCCAACTGTCACATCCATACATGATTACTGTAAAAACCCATAGCTTTCACAATGCAGACCTTTGTCGGAAAAGTGATGTCTCTACTTTTTAATATACTAGGTTTGTCACAGCTTTCCTTCCAAGGAGCAGTTAATTTCATGGCTGCAGTCACCAAGTCACTCTCCACAGTGATTTGAGACCAAAGAAAATTTTCACATCCTCCACTTTTTCCCCTTTTGTTTGTCATGAAGTGATGGGATTGGTTGCCATGACTTACTGTTTGTTTTTTTTTTTCAAAACAGGCAGTTTATTTATTTATTTATTTAGGGCTATTCTGGGTTTTTACTGCTGCCACAGGCTCTTCACTAGTTGCAGGGAGTGGGGGTTACTCTCTAGTTGAGGTGAGCAGGCTTCTTGTTGTGGTGACTTTTCTTATTGTGGAATTTGGGCTCTAGGACACACAGACTTCAGTAGTTGCAGCACATGGGCTCCATAGTTGTGGCTCTAAAGCTGTGGAACACAGGTTTCATAGTTGTGGCTCATGGGCTTAGTTGCTCTGTAGCATGTGAGATCTTCCCGGATCAGGGATCGAACCCATGTCTCCTGCACTGGCAGGCAAACTCTTCACCACTAAGCTACCAGGGAAGCCCTAACTTAGTGTTTTGAATGTTGAATTTCAAACCAGTTTTTCAGTCTCCTCTTTAACTGTCCTCAAGAGGCTCTTTAGTTCCTCTTCACTGTCTGCCATTAGAGTGGTATCATCTGCATATCTGAGCCTATTGGTATTTCTCCTGGAAATCTTGATTCCAGCTTGTCATTCATGCAGACTGGCATTTTACATGATATACTCTGCATATAAGTTAAATAAGCAGGGTGATGATATACAGCCTTATCAGCCCATAGAATTTTTATATAAAATACATTAAATCTATTAATTTGGGAAGAATTGCTATCTTAAATATTGACTCTTCCTATCCTTGAACATATTTGTGCTCAGTGTGTGCTCAGTCGTGTCTGACTCTCTGCCATCTCATGGACTGTTGCCCGCCAGGCTCCTCTGTCCATGGATTTTCCAGGTAAGAATACTGGAGTGGGTTGCCAGTTCCTAATCCAGGGGATCTTCCTGACCCAGGGATCAAACCCAAGTCTCTTGCATCTCCTGCACCACCTGGGAAGGACTCATATTTAGGTCCTTTTTAATTACACTTGACAAAACTTTGTTTTCCTATTTATTCCTTGCTGGTGTTTTTCGATGCAATAGTTAATAGTATATTTTCTTTTAGCTTTTTTTCCATTTCTCTGTTGATAATATGTAAAAATAAAATTGATTTTGTGTACTGATCTCACATTCAGCAACTTTACTACATTCACTTATTAATTCTATACCTTAAAGATTCTTTTGGATTTTCTACCTGTTCAATCATATAAATTTTGAATAGTAAAGATTTTGTTTCTTCCTTCTTGATCTTTATGAAGTTTTAAAAATTTTCCTTGCCTAGTGCATTAACTTGGATCTCCAGTAAATATTAACTAAAGGTGGTGACAACAGCACTCTTATTTTATTCCTGAACTTAAGAGGAGACCCTTAAGTTGTTTTCTTCCTGTTCTTGAGGGGAATTAATTCTACAGACAATTTTATAGAAAGTGTTCATTAGCTTAAGGAAGATCCCATCTGTTCCTAGATTGCTAAATGAATGGATGTTGAACATACTTTATATATAAATTATTGTTGTCTTCCCTCGCTACAATGAACACTCCATAGAGGCTTTATTGTTGTAACACCAGCAATAAGAAGCATGCCTATTAAAAAAATGAATTAATGAACAAATGATTGGCTGAAAATAAAATTACCGTTGTTTTAAACATTAGTCTTTATACGGAACAAGGTCAGAGAATAAAATTTGACCGTGTTGTGATGTGAAAGAAAATCACTCTAGATAATAAGAATAACTAAAAACTTTTTCCCAAAACATAACAGAAATATATGAAAACACTCCTGGAAACTCAATTTTTTGCCCAGTGCTGATGCTAAAGAACAAGTCTAGCTCTACTTCATTTCTGTTCCTGAAAGACTTGTCCTCTTTCCTTACTTGGGCACTTCCAAACAGCTCAAAGTAAGTATGTCCTTTCTCTAAGGCAAGAAGAGTAGAACACAGGAGGATGCTTAGGAGAAGGCTTTAAAGAGCTTTGTATAAGATCTGAAAGCTTCCACAAAAACTTAGCTAGGGTTGTCTAAAACCAATAAAAAGCAGTTTTTACGGGTAACATATATAAAATTTAATAATCTGAATCCTTTGAAAATTAGATATTGTAAAGTATAATTGAATTACATGTCTTCTTTCCAAAAGAGCAATTCCTTTTTCTGTTGAAAAATCTATTCAGTCTTGGGAAGAAGAAAAACAGCACTGTCATATTAATTAGACTTCATTTCAAGAGAGGGTTTCATCTTACATGATTTACTTTCTGAAAGATTTGTGCATTTTGTGAAAAATAAAGAGATGAAAGAATAAAAATTATGGTTACCTTTTAGTGAGCAGCACGATTTTCTAGGTACTTAACTAAGCACTTTTTCTATACCTTTTCATTGTATCCTAGGAGTTAAAGAATGTGGTATCTTGTTTTCTAGATAAAAACACAGTAACATAGAGGTTACATAGCTACTTAAGTGTCAAAAAATACTTTTAACTTTAGATTAGTCAGAGCCCAGTCTTATGTATTAGGGGAAAAATGGATTTTTATCATTTAATTGGCAACCCTTGATTAAGGAACCTGAATGGCAGAAGTTTCCTTCCCCTTATCTATAGGTTCTTCAGGTTTGTATATTTTCACAAATCACTGAGCACCAAGAGTGTTTATAAATTCTATCAGAGAATTAATTAACAATGTGAAGAGAAATGTTATATGAATTAGCAAATCCTCATCTTATTTCTAAACTCCACATTTGGTCCATGAATGATGGTTAATCAGGCTCCCTATATTTCCTTGACTTATGGCCCCCAATTACTGTAAAATGGTGTTGTGATGTGAAAGAAAATCACTCTAGATAATAAGAATAACTAAAACTTTTTCCCAAAACATAACAGAAATATATGAAAACACTCCTGGAAACTCAATTTTTTGCCCAGTGCTGATGCTAAAGAACAAGTCTAGCTCTACTTCATTTCTGTTCCTGAAAGACTTGTCCTCTTTCCTTACTTGGGCACTTCCAAACAGCTCAAAGTAAGTATGTCCTTTCTCTAAGGCAAGAAGAGTAGAACACAGGAGGATGCTTAGGAGAAGGCTTTAAAGAGCTTTGTATAAGATCTGAAAGCTTCCACAAAAACTTAGCTAGGGTTGTCTAAAACCAATAAAAAGCAGTTTTTACGGGTAACATATATAAAATTTAATAATCTGAATCCTTTGAAAATTAGATATTGTAAAGTATAATTGAATTACATGTCTTCTTTCCAAAAGAGCAATTCCTTTTCTGTTGAAAAATCTATTCAGTCTTGGGAAGAAGAAAAACAGCACTGTCATATTAATTAGACTTCATTTCAAGAGAGGGTTTCATCTTACATGATTTACTTTCTGAAAGATTTGTGCATTTTGTGAAAAATAAAGAGATGAAAGAATAAAAATTATGGTTACCTTTTAGTGAGCAGCACGATTTTCTAGGTACTTAACTAAGCACTTTTTCTATACCTTTTCATTGTATCCTAGGAGTTAAAGAATGTGGTATCTTGTTTTCTAGATAAAAACACAGTAACATAGAGGTTACATAGCTACTTAAGTGTCAAAAAATACTTTTAACTTTAGATTAGTCAGAGCCCAGTCTTATGTATTAGGGGAAAATGGATTTTATCATTTAATTGGCAACCCTTGATTAAGGAACCTGAATGGCAGAAGTTTCCTTCCCCTTATCTATAGGTTCTTCAGGTTTGTATATTTTCACAAATCACTGAGCACCAAGAGTGTTTATAAATTCTATCAGAGAATTAATTAACAATGTGAAGAGAAATGTTATATGAATTAGCAAATCCTCATCTTATTTCTAAACTCCACATTTGGTCCATGAATGATGGTTAAAGGTCCTGAACTTGGAGTATGTAATCTGAGTTGGAATTCAGATTCTGAATTCAGGTTCTATCCCTATATTTCCTTGACTTATGGCAAATTACTTCACCTCTCCAAATATCATTTTCCTTGTCTGTAAAATGGAGTTGAGCAGTGAATCCAAGCCCATAGACTTGTAGACAATAATTGAAAAACATTTAAGATGGTTTCAATCAATGATGGTTTTTAATATAGTATCAGAGAAGGAAACAAGACATAAAACACAAGTTACTTAAGAGATACAAGTTACTGAAGAGACACAAGTTACTTAAATAGATACATAATAAAATAATACTTTGCCTTAACTATAAGATTTCAGTGTAGTTTTGTAACATCTTAAGAAATGACACTTAAAATTGAAGAATTTAGGGCTTTCCTGGTGGTCCAGTGGGTAAGGACACCACCTTGCAGTGCAAGGGGCACCAGTTCAATCCCTGGCCTGGGAAGATCCCACATGCCGTGGAGCGGCTGGACCAATGTGTCCGATTACCGAGTCGGAGCTCTGGAGCTCATTCGCCCAGAGCTGGTGCTCTGTGATAAGAGCGGCCACTGCAATGGGAGGCCCACACAGGCCAAGGAACAAAGATGGAAATGAAAGATCAATAGAAGTGGCAAAAAAATTTGAAGAATTTAAGTTTGAGTTCTTTCTCCAATTCTGAGAAAAGTAGATAAAGTGGAGGAGTAAAAGAGTGGAGAGAAGCCAGGACAATCAAATCATGAATAACTATTTTTCAACTGGTTTTTATAATGATGTTTAAAGTTGTTAGACAACAAACGCTTGTTCTCAATATAATTAATTCTGATATAAAATATCCCCAAAGTAGGATTAAAGGAAATCAGATAAGAAAGAAGTTATAAAGAAAAAAAGAAGAGCCTATAGTTATGCCTACTATGAATTTACATAAGTCTGTCAGAGGCCAGACATTGTTTGTCTGAATCCTACATGATTAAAATGTATGAATATTTTAAAAGCATATTTCACCATGATATTCAGGAAAGGACAACAAATGCCTGAGCAATCTTTCCAAAGAATTCTGCAACCCGTTGTGCTCTCCTGATAAATAAAACTTTGGGTATAGGTCAACTAGAGAAATTAATAGAGGAGAGGAGAAGAAGGTAGGGAAAGGTGGGGATCACAGGAGACAGGGCACCAAGCCTCACGGTAGGAGGAGTGACTTTACTGATAAACTAGGGAGTTGCAGCTCACTTCTCCCAGGGGAGGTGGACATCAGGAATGAACTGATTACTAGGAAACCCTTAAGACATCTGCCTGTTTTCAGTATGAGAAAGTAAAGCTGGAACAAGTAACTGACTCTGTGATTTCACTAATGGGGTGTCCTGAGGACATATGAAATGCTAAGCAGGAGAAGAGTATATAGGTAGAGATATTTAATTGCAGGAAAACCAAATACATCATCCTTATGTCAGAAAGAAAAAAACAAAACATGTATTTAAGCATTACCAGTCATGCTTAACAAATCTTTCTTTACCAGAGCCACCTTATTTATTACCAGAAAGGCAGCAGGTTAGAAGACTTTGCCATGATTGGAGTCATTAGATTTCTAAGCCCCTGACTGCATCTTCCTATTCCTTTGTATTCCTTTCTAGAAGACTTCCCAGATCTTAGAAGCCCCAAGAATGCCTGATGTGGGTGACTCAGTAATTAGGCAATTACTTACTATAATAAGTAATAAGTTCTTAAATTCTTAAACACAGTGTCCCCTCTGTCACATAACACTCTGGTAAGCCTCTGCCCCCATGCAGTACTGTAATGGGAAAACAAACAAACAAAAACTCCAGGAGACATGTAGGCGATGCAAGAACAGGAGCAGGAAATACAGGAGGGAAGGATACAGGCATTTTAAATTACCCAGTATGTGCCAGGACTATGCAGACACTCCCTCTGAAATGGAATAAAATAGGCGTTGCTGTCCATATTTTTGCCAACATGAACATCAGCAATAAAAAGGTTATGTGACTTGCCCACAACCACACAATTCAAATGTGTTGGAACCTAGAAACAAACTAAAAAACTTCTGACTCCAAAGGCTGTACTTGTTCCGCTATAGTGTGGTAACATGAATACTATGCTAAAGAGGAAAAAATAAGAAAACTAAAACAGATTTGATTTAAATGTACCTTTTACAGGAGAGGAAAAGTTACCTCATATCAGCAGAGTACTTAAGCATATGAAAGAGAAGACTGTCCTTATTGAAAGATTATGTTACTCCACCCATTCTACATATCACTAATCCTATTACTCCTCCATACATTAGAACAACTATGCAGCCCTATACTACATCTTTATCTTTGGTCTCTTTCATTGTCCAATAAATCATACGATATGATTATTTTACTGCCAGTAGGTTCTACCTTCATTCTCTCAGAAAATTAAATGAAAGAAAGCTGGTGACAAGCACCAGGCTCGGTTGGCTGTGCCGAGGGAGCAGTCCATCCTCCATCGTTAGCCTCTAGAGCCCTGTTAGAGATATTTAATTGCAGGAAAACCAAATACATCATCCTTATGTCAGAAAGAAAAAAACAAAACATGTATTTAAGCATTACCAGTCATGCTTAACAAATCTTTCTTTACCAGAGCCACCTTATTTATTACCAGAAAGGCAGCAGGTTAGAAGACTTTGCCATGATTGGAGTCATTAGATTTCTAAGCCCCTGACTGCATCTTCCTATTCCTTTGTATTCCTTTCTAGAAGACTTCCCAGATCTTAGAAGCCCCAAGAATGCCTGATGTGGGTGACTCAGTAATTAGGCAATTACTTACTATAATAAGTAATAAGTTCTTAAATTCTTAAACACAGTGTCCCCTCTGTCACATAACACTCTGGTAAGCCTCTGCCCCCATGCAGTACTGTAATGGGAAAACAAACAAACAAAAACTCCAGGAGACATGTAGGCGATGCAAGAACAGGAGCAGGAAATACAGGAGGGAAGGATACAGGCATTTTAAATTACCCAGTATGTGCCAGGACTATGCAGACACTCCCTCTGAAATGGAATAAAATAGGCGTTGCTGTCCATATTTTTGCCAACATGAACATCAGCAATAAAAAGGTTATGTGACTTGCCCACAACCACACAATTCAAATGTGTTGGAACCTAGAAACAAACTAAAAAACTTCTGACTCCAAAGGCTGTACTTGTTCCGCTATAGTGTGGTAACATGAATACTATGCTAAAGAGGAAAAAATAAGAAAACTAAAACAGATTTGATTTAAATGTACCTTTTACAGGGAGAGGAAAAGTTACCTCATATCAGCAGAGTACTTAAGCATATGAAAGAGAAGACTGTCCTTATTGAAAGATTATGTTACTCCACCCATTCTACATATCACTAATCCTATTACTCCTCCATACATTAGAACAACTATGCAGCCCTATACTACATCTTTATCTTTGGTCTCTTTCATTGTCCAATAAATCATACGATATGATTATTTTACTGCCAGTAGGTTCTACCTTCATTCTCTCAGAAAATTAAATGAAAGAAAGCTGGTGACAAGCACCAGGCTCGGTTGGCTGTGCCGAGGGAGCAGTCCATCCTCCATCGTTAGCCTCTAGAGCCCTGTTAGAACCAGTCACATCAGAACTGGTACTGAAAATAGGAGAGGACATTTTTCTCCATAGAGAAGGAACCTTACTGTCTTCGGTGTTGTGGCTGAAATCGAAGTGTGCCAGCATAATTTTGTGATGATTAATATCATCGTATGAGACTCCAGGACACACACCCTCCACTGCTCTCATTTTATGCTTGAATAAAGGAACTCTGCCTAGGGAAGTGTAGAAAGAGACTCCAACTTCCTCACACACATTAGAGAGCTCTGTTATGTCCCACACTCAACTAAACTGTAGATCGGAGAAAATGAAGGAAATAAAACAAGCCCAAATATGAAACTCAGAAGAACAGCAAAGCTGACTCTCAAGGAAATAGAGGTTTCTTGTTGGTGAGTTTGCTTCCAAGAGCTTGACAGTAAGGACCAGCATGAGGAACATGAGCACCATCAAGGAGCACAGTGATACTTGAATTGTTTTACGATGACTTCACTTCTTAGCTTCTTTCCATAACCATCACTTTCCTTTCCTTCAGTTTTCTCTAATTTTCTCAATAACAATTTCTACATTCCCCTTTTTATCCTTTTTATGCCTTAGCTTTCACTAAATATCTACTAAGTAAGTTCTTCGCAGATGCAAGGAGACACCCAGATTAAGTTATGGAATTATTTTGTTACGACTTGTGTCATAACCCAGGTCAGAATGATCTAAATACTGTCAGAGCTATGCAAAGGAAAAGCTAAAACAGATTTGATTTAAATGTACCTTTTACAGGAGGAAAAGTTACCTCATATCAGCAGAGTACTTAAGCATATGAAAGAGAAGACTGTCCTTATTGAAAGATTATGTTACTCCACCCATTCTACATATCACTAATCCTATTACTCCTCCATACATTAGAACAACTATGCAGCCCTATACTACATCTTTATCTTTGGTCTCTTTCATTGTCCAATAAATCATACGATATGATTATTTTACTGCCAGTAGGTTCTACCTTCATTCTCTCAGAAAATTAAATGAAAGAAAGCTGGTGACAAGCACCAGGCTCGGTTGGCTGTGCCGAGGGAGCAGTCCATCCTCCATCGTTAGCCTCTAGAGCCCTGTTAGAACCAGTCACATCAGAACTGGTACTGAAAATAGGAGAGGACATTTTTCTCCATAGAGAAGGAACCTTACTGTCTTCGGTGTTGTGGCTGAAATCGAAGTGTGCCAGCATAATTTTGTGATGATTAATATCATCGTATGAGACTCCAGGACACACACCCTCCACTGCTCTCATTTTATGCTTGAATAAAGGAACTCTGCCTAGGGAAGTGTAGAAAGAGACTCCAACTTCCTCACACACATTAGAGAGCTCTGTTATGTCCCACACTCAACTAAACTGTAGATCGGAGAAAATGAAGGAAATAAAACAAGCCCAAATATGAAACTCAGAAGAACAGCAAAGCTGACTCTCAAGGAAATAGAGGTTTCTTGTTGGTGAGTTTGCTTCCAAGAGCTTGACAGTAAGGACCAGCATGAGGAACATGAGCACCATCAAGGAGCACAGTGATACTTGAATTGTTTTACGATGACTTCACTTCTTAGCTTCTTTCCATAACCATCACTTTCCTTTCCTTCAGTTTTCTCTAATTTTCTCAATAACAATTTCTACATTCCCCTTTTTATCCTTTTTATGCCTTAGCTTTCACTAAATATCTACTAAGTAAGTTCTTCGCAGATGCAAGGAGACACCCAGATTAAGTTATGGAATTATTTTGTTACGACTTGTGTCATAACCCAGGTCAGAATGATCTAAATACTGTCAGAGCTCCACTACACATTTCCTGCTCATATTCCCTTGACTACATTCCATGCTTATCTCCGATTTGTCTCCAAAGTTAAACAAAACAAAGATCCTATTAAAAAGTTCTAAAGTCCTTTGGAATGGTTGTGTATTTCCTTCTTGCAGTGATTTTATATGCACGTCTCATGTTTTAAAACTTTAAAAAGAGCTGTATCACAGACTCTGGTTGTTCCCCAAGTAACAGATTTTCCTTTGTTACAATTCATGTTCATGTATGTGACATGGTATAAATGGTATCTTCTAAATACATATATAGGATCATGTAATTGGATGGATGGATGAACACCCATATATACAGATGAATAGGCAATCAGCATAACTGAAATTAAATGAATAATCATTCCCCTCTTCCCTTCCTTCTAGGAACTGAGGAAGAAGATGAGGGGGACGACCATCTTCTGGGGTCTGTGGATGAGTTCTGGTGGTTTCCTCACATGTGGAGCCACATGCAGCCCCATCTCTTCCACAACGAGTCATCTTTGGTGGAACAGATGATTCTCAACAAAAAATTTGCCTTAGTAAGTAACTCACTTTTAACTAGTGGGCCTACACTACGAAAGTGACTGGCTTTTTATATTGAGAATATCTTACAGGTTTGGGACATACTGGCATACTGGCACTTTTTAAGCAGGCATTTCTATGTGATAATTGGAATGACTTGGCATTGCAGTCTTTCAACATGTGACTTCTGAGTTTGTATTAGATGCTCATCACTATGCTTAATGCTTTGAGGGGTCTATTAAAAAAAAAGATTTGCAAGATACTCACAGGAGTCAGCTACATGACATTATGGTCAGAGCTCATTAAATATGACTCCCATGCATAAGGAGCTTCCTGGTGCACCGAGAAGGCAAATATATACACAAAACAGGTATCCACATAGAAAACATTACAGTTACCAAGGGGGTGGGGAGGGATGTGGAGGAGTTTGGGATTAGCAGATACAAACTACTACATATAAAATAGATAAGCAATGAGGTCTTAAGTTATGGAATTATTTTGTTACGACTTGTGTCATAACCCAGGTCAGAATGATCTAAATACTGTCAGAGCTCCACTACACATTTCCTGCTCATATTCCCTTGACTACATTCCATGCTTATCTCCGATTTGTCTCCAAAGTTAAACAAAACAAAGATCCTATTAAAAAGTTCTAAAGTCCTTTGGAATGGTTGTGTATTTCCTTCTTGCAGTGATTTTATATGCACGTCTCATGTTTTAAAACTTTAAAAAGAGCTGTATCACAGACTCTGGTTGTTCCCCAAGTAACAGATTTTCCTTTGTTACAATTCATGTTCATGTATGTGACATGGTATAAATGGTATCTTCTAAATACATATATAGGATCATGTAATTGGATGGATGGATGAACACCCATATATACAGATGAATAGGCAATCAGCATAACTGAAATTAAATGAATAATCATTCCCCTCTTCCCTTCCTTCTAGGAACTGAGGAAGAAGATGAGGGGGACGACCATCTTCTGGGGTCTGTGGATGAGTTCTGGTGGTTTCCTCACATGTGGAGCCACATGCAGCCCCATCTCTTCCACAACGAGTCATCTTTGGTGGAACAGATGATTCTCAACAAAAAATTTGCCTTAGTAAGTAACTCACTTTTAACTAGTGGGCCTACACTACGAAAGTGACTGGCTTTTTATATTGAGAATATCTTACAGGTTTGGGACATACTGGCATACTGGCACTTTTTAAGCAGGCATTTCTATGTGATAATTGGAATGACTTGGCATTGCAGTCTTTCAACATGTGACTTCTGAGTTTGTATTAGATGCTCATCACTATGCTTAATGCTTTGAGGGGTCTATTAAAAAAAAAGATTTGCAAGATACTCACAGGAGTCAGCTACATGACATTATGGTCAGAGCTCATTAAATATGACTCCCATGCATAAGGAGCTTCCTGGTGCACCGAGAAGGCAAATATATACACAAAACAGGTATCCACATAGAAAACATTACAGTTACCAAGGGGGTGGGGAGGGATGTGGAGGAGTTTGGGATTAGCAGATACAAACTACTACATATAAAATAGATAAGCAATGAGGTCTTACAGCATGGGGAACTATATTCAGCATCCTATAGTAAACCATAATGGAAAAGCATATGAAAACATAATATATATTCACATATATATAGAAAGAGATATAAGTGAATCCTTTTCCTACAAACCAGGAACTAGCACAACATTACAAATCAATTATAATTGGGTTTTTTTTTTTAATCTTCAATACAAGGATATTCCTGGACCTAGTGCCAAACCATATAGACATAAAATCCTCAGTTCAGATAAGTGGGTGTCATTGCGAGTGCCCAGAGAAATTTTGTGGAAATAGGATCTTAGGTAAACTCTGAAATAAGAATAAGATTTAAGTGTCAGGGAGAATTTGGAGTTCAGTGAGGCTGAGGGAAACACCAGGTAGGAAACTACATTGCTGGCAGGAGGTGATGAAGACTGGATCAGGAAAGGCAAGAGGAATGGGAAGAAAAGCATTTCAAAGACATCACATACATATAATACAGAAACACTCATTTGAGTAAGCAAGATACACTGTTTTGTAACTAAAGAGGATTCTGATTCTGGACAGGAAAATTTACAGTTAAAGTTCTAGTACATGGGAGAATGTGCTTGTGATGAGCAGAGATGGTAAGAGTGATTAACAAGCCAATAAGGTATGTTTGGGTGAGAAGGTATTTATTGTTGAATTATTCTAATGGGCACACAAACATGGAGAGGGAGTCCTGACAAGTAAAGTTTATTTGCCCAGCATTCTCCTTCCCTAGTGAGAGAGTACCTTGGGGCGGGAACTGTGTCTGTTTCTCACAGTTCCTAGTTCATAGAGGTACTCAGTGAGTATTTGTAGCATGAATGACTAAAGCAGCATAAACTACCCTCAAAAGCAAATGAAAGTATAATATGTCTTTATTTATTACAGCATTTTCTTATTTTTGCAAACACCAAGATTTGCAAGATACTCACAGGAGTCAGCTACATGACATTATGGTCAGAGCTCATTAAATATGACTCCCATGCATAAGGAGCTTCCTGGTGCACCGAGAAGGCAAATATATACACAAAACAGGTATCCACATAGAAAACATTACAGTTACCAAGGGGGTGGGGAGGGATGTGGAGGAGTTTGGGATTAGCAGATACAAACTACTACATATAAAATAGATAAGCAATGAGGTCTTACAGCATGGGGAACTATATTCAGCATCCTATAGTAAACCATAATGGAAAAGCATATGAAAACATAATATATATTCACATATATATAGAAAGAGATATAAGTGAATCCTTTTCCTACAAACCAGGAACTAGCACAACATTACAAATCAATTATAATTGGGTTTTTTTTTTTAATCTTCAATACAAGGATATTCCTGGACCTAGTGCCAAACCATATAGACATAAAATCCTCAGTTCAGATAAGTGGGTGTCATTGCGAGTGCCCAGAGAAATTTTGTGGAAATAGGATCTTAGGTAAACTCTGAAATAAGAATAAGATTTAAGTGTCAGGGAGAATTTGGAGTTCAGTGAGGCTGAGGGAAACACCAGGTAGGAAACTACATTGCTGGCAGGAGGTGATGAAGACTGGATCAGGAAAGGCAAGAGGAATGGGAAGAAAAGCATTTCAAAGACATCACATACATATAATACAGAAACACTCATTTGAGTAAGCAAGATACACTGTTTTGTAACTAAAGAGGATTCTGATTCTGGACAGGAAAATTTACAGTTAAAGTTCTAGTACATGGGAGAATGTGCTTGTGATGAGCAGAGATGGTAAGAGTGATTAACAAGCCAATAAGGTATGTTTGGGTGAGAAGGTATTTATTGTTGAATTATTCTAATGGGCACACAAACATGGAGAGGGAGTCCTGACAAGTAAAGTTTATTTGCCCAGCATTCTCCTTCCCTAGTGAGAGAGTACCTTGGGGCGGGAACTGTGTCTGTTTCTCACAGTTCCTAGTTCATAGAGGTACTCAGTGAGTATTTGTAGCATGAATGACTAAAGCAGCATAAACTACCCCTCAAAAAGCAAATGAAAGTATAATATGTCTTTATTTATTACAGCATTTTCTTATTTTTTGCAAACACCAAAATTTATATTACAGTGTTCATAGATTATGTTGTTAATAAATCTAAAACATCAGATCGTGTTTCTAGGTAAATCCTACTAATTGTACACTAAGCCTAGTGTGAAAAATAATTAAAATACATTACACTGGTTAATTTGAATATGATTTGGGGAATTCTAAAATATGACCATACCCCTGATAAACCAAAAATGTTTTTTAAAGATTTTAAATCCTGACACCCAAACTAGGGACTTCCCAAGTGGGTTAGTGGTAGAAGAATCCACCTGCCAATGCAGGAGACATAGGAGATGTCAGTTGGATCCTGGGGTTGGGAAGATCTCCTGGAGAAGGAAATGGCAACCCACTCCAGTATTCTTGCCTGGAGAGTTTCATAGAGGAGGCTGGCAGGCTACAGTCCATGGAGTTAAAAAGTTGGACACAGTTGAACATGCACCAAAAGTAGAAATGACTAATCTGAAGTACAATCTCAACTTTTGAGATTTTCTGTATGTTTGCCTTTCCCAGTGTTATAGTCTCTAAACCCTGAAGCTACATGGAACTCTGTAATAACAAGAGCACATGTTATATCTCCCTTGACTGGCCATCCATTCGTATAACTGTTAGTTTTTTCTTTTTTTGATTAATCAGAATTTAAGAAAGTACTGATGGCCACTTGCCTACTTATCATGGAATGTATATTCCACCTGAACTTCTAAAGTCCCAAGATGTTTGAAAAGCACATCTGCATAGTATCTTACTCAAATTTATACAAGAAAAGTTTAGAATTTATAAAATATATTTCTCACAAGGATACAAAAGAGCAAATACAAGCATAAGGAGCCCATATTTACCTTTTAACTTCAGTTTGCTTCCCAAAATAGACACACAGTTTCAAGTATACCTTTTTTGAGCACTGATATTTGGTCAAGAAAACAGGTCTAGTCCCTTACATGCTAATATTTTAAATATGTTTTGACAGCATTTGCAAACTCCTGTGAGATGAAGAGCCACCCTTTTTGACCCAAAAGTATAAATAGGAACAGTGAACAGCATGTAGAAGTGGATGAACACTGCCGTAGTTTGTAACAGGGAGCACTAGAATCCCCTCAGTGCAGCAAACATTAGTTCTCTCATCTTCAGAAATCTAAAAGACTGCTGATATTAAGCAGCATTAATTAGCAAGAGATGACATGGAGAAGAAAATTACTTTGTAGTTTCTTTTTAAATCTATGAAGAAAGGAAGGAATTTGTACAAGAGGAAAATCCATGTATAAAGTTAAAGAAAGTACTAATAAAAGATAAGATAAGCTATAAAGGAGGTTTTTTAGGTACGTTATTATTGTTGTTTGGGTAGCCTTCAAAAAAAATTCACCAAGGCGTATTTGATGGCATTCACTGTTATATACTCCTGAAAATAGAACATTATCTCAAATAATAGTATTCTATTATGATCTGGATGAATGGACCAACATATGCCAGTATTATGGTTATACTTAAAATGAATGTAAATACTTGAAAGTACATATAGTAAGAACACATATGCTCAGGAGTTGTACATATTTTGGTACATGCTCAAAGTCATCATGAATTGAAAGAGTTCAAATTTGAAATTTGGTCATTCTTAATCTCAAGTGCCAAGCAGAGGACATTTCTTAGAAGTGTCATTCCTAGTTTCATTGACAACCCAAATTATCGTCCTTAAGGTGGCAGAGAACATTCAAAGTTTACAGAACAAATTTTTTCTTTTTGATTAATCAGAATTTAAGAAAGTACTGATGGCCACTTGCCTACTTATCATGGAATGTATATTCCACCTGAACTTCTAAAGTCCCAAGATGTTTGAAAAGCACATCTGCATAGTATCTTACTCAAATTTATACAAGAAAAGTTTAGAATTTATAAAATATATTTCTCACAAGGATACAAAAGAGCAAATACAAGCATAAGGAGCCCATATTTACCTTTTAACTTCAGTTTGCTTCCCAAAATAGACACACAGTTTCAAGTATACCTTTTTTGAGCACTGATATTTGGTCAAGAAAACAGGTCTAGTCCCTTACATGCTAATATTTTAAATATGTTTTGACAGCATTTGCAAACTCCTGTGAGATGAAGAGCCACCCTTTTTGACCCAAAAGTATAAATAGGAACAGTGAACAGCATGTAGAAGTGGATGAACACTGCCGTAGTTTGTAACAGGGAGCACTAGAATCCCCTCAGTGCAGCAAACATTAGTTCTCTCATCTTCAGAAATCTAAAAGACTGCTGATATTAAGCAGCATTAATTAGCAAGAGATGACATGGAGAAGAAAATTACTTTGTAGTTTCTTTTTAAATCTATGAAGAAAGGAAGGAATTTGTACAAGAGGAAAATCCATGTATAAAGTTAAAGAAAGTACTAATAAAAGATAAGATAAGCTATAAAGGAGGTTTTTTAGGTACGTTATTATTGTTGTTTGGGTAGCCTTCAAAAAAAATTCACCAAGGCGTATTTGATGGCATTCACTGTTATATACTCCTGAAAATAGAACATTATCTCAAATAATAGTATTCTATTATGATCTGGATGAATGGACCAACATATGCCAGTATTATGGTTATACTTAAAATGAATGTAAATACTTGAAAGTACATATAGTAAGAACACATATGCTCAGGAGTTGTACATATTTTGGTACATGCTCAAAGTCATCATGAATTGAAAGAGTTCAAATTTGAAATTTGGTCATTCTTAATCTCAAGTGCCAAGCAGAGGACATTTCTTAGAAGTGTCATTCCTAGTTTCATTGACAACCCAAATTATCGTCCTTAAGGTGGCAGAGAACATTCATAAAAGTTTAATCAAATACAGAACAAATTGGCTTTTTTGTCAGGAGAGGAGATACATAAAGAGAGACTGAATCCAGGATCAGTCCCTCCTGAGCCATAACAACATGGAGGAGAACAGAAGCATTTGGGAACAGTGATTAGTACATAACACACAGTAGACAACAGCTGTTGTTTTTTTATTATCATTAAATTCAGTATCATAAAACTGCCATCTTCGGTTTTTTGCAGGGCAGGGGAATACATATTTTCCCCTCCCTCTTGAACTCCCATTGTCAGTTTTTGCCTACATTTTTGAGGTGTCTAGAGTGACAGGTAAGAGTGACAAACATCCTCAGGCTTAAACATCAGGCTTATTTTGTATTGGGAAGGTACTTGGTTCATGTGAATTCTACGTTTTCTAGTATATGTTAACTCTTCTACTTCCCACTAAGGCATTAGGGTCACAAAGCTGCTCTGCTGCTAAATTTAAAGATGCAATAAGAGAAGTTCAAAGGCTTTCTTTTATTTTTTGCATATTCTGCATTAGTTCCTTTCATTCTTACAGCAGCCCTGAATTGTAGGTATATTTATTCTCACACTGTGGAGAAGAAAACGGAAAAGTCAGGGAACGACAGTGGCACACTCATGATAATAAAGTTCACTAGTGGTAGAATTTAAAACCAGAAATCCTGGTCTTCTTAAAATGCATAAACTGTAATTCCAAGCTTCCTCACAAGCCTCCTAAACCAGGTATAAGTCTAAATTTCTCTGGTAACCCAAGGGGTTATCTGAGAATTCTGCTAACATCAGGGTAATTGAGAACTAGAGGTAAAACATGTAGGGCAACATTTCCCTTGGTTCCCAAATGTTCCTTAAGATAGGCAGAGTTCCTAAAATGTTGGGAAGGAAGACAAACAACTGAATCAGAGGAACTTTCCACATGACTAGACAGCATTTATCATGTATAGATATAGGTTGGTTGTACGTGCTCAATCGTGTCTGACTCTTTGTGACCCCACAAACTGAAGCCTTTCAGGTTCCTATGTCCTTGGAGTTTTCCAGACAAGGATACTGGAGTGGGTTGACATTCGCTACTGCAGGGGATCTTCCTGACCCAGGAATCAAACTCACATCCCTTGCCTCTCCTGCATTGGCAATCAGATTCTTTACCAACTGCACCACCTTGGAAGTATAGAATACTTCCTATAGTATAGAATCAACTTTAATTCAAAAATACAAAACATGGATCAGTCCCTCCTGAGCCATAACAACATGGAGGAGAACAGAAGCATTTGGGAACAGTGATTAGTACATAACACACAGTAGACAACAGCTGTTGTTTTTTTATTATCATTAAATTCAGTATCATAAAACTGCCATCTTCGGTTTTTTGCAGGGCAGGGGAATACATATTTTCCCCTCCCTCTTGAACTCCCATTGTCAGTTTTTGCCTACATTTTTGAGGTGTCTAGAGTGACAGGTAAGAGTGACAAACATCCTCAGGCTTAAACATCAGGCTTATTTTGTATTGGGAAGGTACTTGGTTCATGTGAATTCTACGTTTTCTAGTATATGTTAACTCTTCTACTTCCCACTAAGGCATTAGGGTCACAAAGCTGCTCTGCTGCTAAATTTAAAGATGCAATAAGAGAAGTTCAAAGGCTTTCTTTTATTTTTTGCATATTCTGCATTAGTTCCTTTCATTCTTACAGCAGCCCTGAATTGTAGGTATATTTATTCTCACACTGTGGAGAAGAAAACGGAAAAGTCAGGGAACGACAGTGGCACACTCATGATAATAAAGTTCACTAGTGGTAGAATTTAAAACCAGAAATCCTGGTCTTCTTAAAATGCATAAACTGTAATTCCAAGCTTCCTCACAAGCCTCCTAAACCAGGTATAAGTCTAAATTTCTCTGGTAACCCAAGGGGTTATCTGAGAATTCTGCTAACATCAGGGTAATTGAGAACTAGAGGTAAAACATGTAGGGCAACATTTCCTTGGTTCCCAAATGTTCCTTAAGATAGGTAGAGTTCCTAAAATGTTGGGAAGGAAGACAAACAACTGAATCAGAGGAACTTTCCACATGACTAGACAGCATTTATCATGTATAGATATAGGTTGGTTGTACGTGCTCAATCGTGTCTGACTCTTTGTGACCCCACAAACTGAAGCCTTTCAGGTTCCTATGTCCTTGGAGTTTTCCAGACAAGGATACTGGAGTGGGTTGACATTCGCTACTGCAGGGGATCTTCCTGACCCAGGAATCAAACTCACATCCCTTGCCTCTCCTGCATTGGCAAGCAGATTCTTTACCAACTGCACCACCTTGGAAGTATAGAATACTTCCTATAGTATAGAATCAACTTTAATTCAAAGAAACTATTCTGGAGGAAACTGCCTCAGGTCTCCACTCACTAGATGGAACAAGCAGTACTGTGTTAATATTGCATTTCTAAATTGGGTCACATTCTGCTTTTTCCCACCAGCTTGGAGGCTCTCAATTTAAAGATGAGCACGAGTGTTTCACAGTGAAGGAACTAAAAGCACATACAAAGAAGCAACTATGTGTTCAAACAAGGTTAGACATCATGGATAAAATTTAATATTCACACAAGTGAGTTAGACAACATTTAAATCCTTTTCCAATTAAGAGAATCTGAGACTACAATGTAAAATTCTGGTTGGATGCTCTCTCACCATCTACAGCCAAACACCTGCTATTTTCATTGAGTTTTAGCAAACACATCTTATCTATTCATCCTTTTGTATAATACGGAGACATATCTCGCAAGGGAATTTGATGTCCATTTTAATTTAGCTTTGAAAGCTCTGTCTAATTGCTTACTATGGGAGGTCAAGCAAATCCTTTAAGAAAACTTGCACTCGATGATTTTCTGTCAGGAAATACAGTTTTAGAGGTTGATTAGAAAATATTTTTAGTTATCAAATATGTGCTAATTCAGGTATTAAGATGCAATTTCAACAGAGGATTTTTTGAAAGGTACCATTTTTAAGGCAGTTTAGAGGTTAATTGAAAATATTTTGTTCAATTGTAAAACATGTAGGGCAACATTTCCTTGGTTCCCAAATGTTCCTTAAGATAGGCAGAGTTCCTAAAATGTTGGGAAGGAAGACAAACAACTGAATCAGAGGAACTTTCCACATGACTAGACAGCATTTATCATGTATAGATATAGGTTGGTTGTACGTGCTCAATCGTGTCTGACTCTTTGTGACCCCACAAACTGAAGCCTTTCAGGTTCCTATGTCCTTGGAGTTTTCCAGACAAGGATACTGGAGTGGGTTGACATTCGCTACTGCAGGGGATCTTCCTGACCCAGGAATCAAACTCACATCCCTTGCCTCTCCTGCATTGGCAAGCAGATTCTTTACCAACTGCACCACCTTGGAAGTATAGAATACTTCCTATAGTATAGAATCAACTTTAATTCAAAGAAACTATTCTGGAGGAAACTGCCTCAGGTCTCCACTCACTAGATGGAACAAGCAGTACTGTGTTAATATTGCATTTCTAAATTGGGTCACATTCTGCTTTTTCCCACCAGCTTGGAGGCTCTCAATTTAAAGATGAGCACGAGTGTTTCACAGTGAAGGAACTAAAAGCACATACAAAGAAGCAACTATGTGTTCAAACAAGGTTAGACATCATGGATAAAATTTAATATTCACACAAGTGAGTTAGACAACATTTAAATCCTTTTCCAATTAAGAGAATCTGAGACTACAATGTAAAATTCTGGTTGGATGCTCTCTCACCATCTACAGCCAAACACCTGCTATTTTCATTGAGTTTTAGCAAACACATCTTATCTATTCATCCTTTTGTATAATACGGAGACATATCTCGCAAGGGAATTTGATGTCCATTTTAATTTAGCTTTGAAAGCTCTGTCTAATTGCTTACTATGGGAGGTCAAGCAAATCCTTTAAGAAAACTTGCACTCGATGATTTTCTGTCAGGAAATACAGTTTTAGAGGTTGATTAGAAAATATTTTTAGTTATCAAATATGTGCTAATTCAGGTATTAAGATGCAATTTCAACAGAGGATTTTTTGAAAGGTACCATTTTTAAGGCAAAGATTAATTGTAACATTTGTTATTGGCCTACAACACTGTGGGAATAATAGTTTCTTTCAATTGGATAAAATTCCATTAGAAAATTAAAATAACTTACTGCATTTAAATGTCAAAAGAATCACCAGCATATATGCTCTCAGCTGGAAACTTGGATTTAAATTTTAATGAATGATGGTAGTTCAATTTTAATAAAATAATCAGTAGAAAATTTTATCATAGAACTCATTACCAATATCAGTGATACTTAGCACTGTTATAGACAGTACTATTAAAATTAGCAGTTGTGAAACAGTGTTCCTGATCCTGAAATCAAAATCTTGCCCAGGATTGTATGTTTTGATTGCATTATCATTATTCTTTCAAATAGTGTCCTTTCCTCCCTATTTTCCAAGTTCAGTGAAACCTGTTAATTCACTTTAGCTGAAAAGTCTAATGTCAATTATGCAACTTCTTAGGTTAGTTAGCACATTAACTTTTCTAAAATGGAAATAAAGATTACAGTATCAAAATGTAATTCAGAATATATTGAAAGACTTGCTGGCTTAAGGAATATATAATAATTTTTTAATTAATTTTCTTGCAAGTTAGAGGATAAATGAATTTTATCATTTTCACTTCAGGGAAGCACTTTATTAAAAAAAGGACATTAGGCTGTCATTTCGTTGATATTGAAAAGAAAGTATAATTCTAACAATCCTAATAGAAATAGAGTTCAATGCAGAATACACAAAGTCAACTCTCAGCTCCATAGACCACTAGACCAATGTAAGCAGCAGTTTAGAAAGACACTAGTCATTATTCAGAGCAGGATAACCAATATGATGAAGTATATAATTTATTTCATGAAAAGAAGGGCTGAAGGAACTTGGAGAAGGCAAGACATAGAAGAGGAGGGTATGGGGTATATTATCAGGACTAATATTCAAATTAAAAGCACTGGTATGGCCATGTCAGTTATTACAATATTGGAAAATGTCAGCACCCTCAGTACCGCCTCAGACCCTCCCCTAATATGTGCTAATTCAGGTATTAAGATGCAATTTCAACAGAGGATTTTTTGAAAGGTACCATTTTTAAGGCAAAGATTAATTGTAACATTTGTTATTGGCCTACAACACTGTGGGAATAATAGTTTCTTTCAATTGGATAAAATTCCATTAGAAAATTAAAATAACTTACTGCATTTAAATGTCAAAAGAATCACCAGCATATATGCTCTCAGCTGGAAACTTGGATTTAAATTTTAATGAATGATGGTAGTTCAATTTTAATAAAATAATCAGTAGAAAATTTTATCATAGAACTCATTACCAATATCAGTGATACTTAGCACTGTTATAGACAGTACTATTAAAATTAGCAGTTGTGAAACAGTGTTCCTGATCCTGAAATCAAAATCTTGCCCAGGATTGTATGTTTTGATTGCATTATCATTATTCTTTCAAATAGTGTCCTTTCCTCCCTATTTTCCAAGTTCAGTGAAACCTGTTAATTCACTTTAGCTGAAAAGTCTAATGTCAATTATGCAACTTCTTAGGTTAGTGAGCACATTAACTTTTCTAAAATGGAAATAAAGATTACAGTATCAAAATGTAATTCAGAATATATTGAAAGACTTGCTGGCTTAAGGAATATATAATAATTTTTTAATTAATTTTCTTGCAAGTTAGAGGATAAATGAATTTTATCATTTTCACTTCAGGGAAGCACTTTATTAAAAAAAGGACATTAGGCTGTCATTTCGTTGATATTGAAAAGAAAGTATAATTCTAACAATCCTAATAGAAATAGAGTTCAATGCAGAATACACAAAGTCAACTCTCAGCTCCATAGACCACTAGACCAATGTAAGCAGCAGTTTAGAAAGACACTAGTCATTATTCAGAGCAGGATAACCAATATGATGAAGTATATAATTTATTTCATGAAAAGAAGGGCTGAAGGAACTTGGAGAAGGCAAGACATAGAAGAGGAGGGTATGGGGTATATTATCAGGACTAATATTCAAATTAAAAGCACTGGTATGGCCATGTCAGTTATTACAATATTGGAAAATGTCAGCACCCTCAGTACCGCCTCAGACCCTCCCCACTCATCTCCCAAACCTCCCAACTACTCAGCAGTTAAAAGGGCCTGGCTCTTAGTCTCCAACCTCCAGCTACAGACCTGGCAACAGGTTTGACTCATCAGTGGATGGCATGTTGGCTGGTAAACATTTTGTGTGTTACTCCTGAGTATGCTCAATCAACCAATGAAAGTAAAATCTGCACAACTGATAACTTTACGTCTATGTTGACTTTTTTGTACCACCTCCTCCAAGTTCCCAATCATTCAGTAGTTTCTATGAGTTTTCTCCTGGGTGACATCTGGGTCACTGCAGCAGCATCCAAACTAGTCTCCCCAATTCCCCATTCTTTTCATTGAATTTATGCTCAAATCAGGGAAAACTGTGCACCTTAAAATTCTATTACTCTGTTTTTCCTGCATGAAAGAGAACATGACATCTCAGTGACGAATATTCTTGACTCTCCAGAGGAAATGTAAGAAGAGAGCATTGAACTTAGAGCTTTTCCACATATCCTGTGTTCATCCTCACAGCCCCCTGTGGGCCTAGTTATTCCCATACTTAAAATGCAAAAAGTGAGGCTCAGAGAACTTAGGTAATTTTCATAAAATCACATAGCCAGTGAAAGTTGGAGAAAAGATTTGATCCCAGGCCAGTCTAGTTCCAAAATCCACATAACCAGCATGGTTTGTGTAATTAAGTTGCCTTGCCATTGATACTGTTATTGATGACAAAAACCTCATGACTAGAGTGTTATTACTTCCCTGAAGAGTTATATTTTTAAACAAATTCAGAATATTAAAATCTAGCTTCTTACATTTTTCTTTTAATAGCTATGTGTATATAGTTTACATAATTTCTTTTTAAATTTTTTTATTCTTATTAAAGGACACTTGTTTTATGATTTATGTAATTTCTTATGTTTGTGCAACCATCACACAAGTATTAACTGTCCTGATGGCTATTATCAATACCAGGGGTTATGAAGTAGTTATAACAAAAATCAATACCAACTTTTCTATTCTGTCAGTATTAGTACTTCAGTTAAAATTAATACCATGTAGATTTGAAGATACCTAGTCTAATCAACCTTATATATTTTCAAGAAGATTAAATGTCAGCACCCTCAGTACCGCCTCAGACCCTCCCCACTCATCTCCCAAACCTCCCAACTACTCAGCAGTTAAAAGGGCCTGGCTCTTAGTCTCCAACCTCCAGCTACAGACCTGGCAACAGGTTTGACTCATCAGTGGATGGCATGTTGGCTGGTAAACATTTTGTGTGTTACTCCTGAGTATGCTCAATCAACCAATGAAAGTAAAATCTGCACAACTGATAACTTTACGTCTATGTTGACTTTTTTGTACCACCTCCTCCAAGTTCCCAATCATTCAGTAGTTTCTATGAGTTTTCTCCTGGGTGACATCTGGGTCACTGCAGCAGCATCCAAACTAGTCTCCCCAATTCCCCATTCTTTTCATTGAATTTATGCTCAAATCGGGGAAAACTGTGCACCTTAAAATTCTATTACTCTGTTTTTCCTGCATGAAAGAGAACATGACATCTCAGTGACGAATATTCTTGACTCTCCAGAGGAAATGTAAGAAGAGAGCATTGAACTTAGAGCTTTTCCACATATCCTGTGTTCATCCTCACAGCCCCCTGTGGGCCTAGTTATTCCCATACTTAAAATGCAAAAAGTGAGGCTCAGAGAACTTAGGTAATTTTCATAAAATCACATAGCCAGTGAAAGTTGGAGAAAAGATTTGATCCCAGGCCAGTCTAGTTCCAAAATCCACATAACCAGCATGGTTTGTGTAATTAAGTTGCCTTGCCATTGATACTGTTATTGATGACAAAAACCTCATGACTAGAGTGTTATTACTTCCCTGAAGAGTTATATTTTTAAACAAATTCAGAATATTAAAATCTAGCTTCTTACATTTTTCTTTTAATAGCTATGTGTATATAGTTTACATAATTTCTTTTTAAATTTTTTTATTCTTATTAAAGGACACTTGTTTTATGATTTATGTAATTTCTTATGTTTGTGCAACCATCACACAAGTATTAACTGTCCTGATGGCTATTATCAATACCAGGGGTTATGAAGTAGTTATAACAAAAATCAATACCAACTTTTCTATTCTGTCAGTATTAGTACTTCAGTTAAAATTAATACCATGTAGATTTGAAGATACCTAGTCTAATCAACCTTATATATTTTCAAGAAGATTAAATGTGTTTGCAAGTACTTTGGGAATTTAAGCCTGTCTCTGAATTGTTTATGGCTCTATTACTTCTCAAGGACCCCAAAGGTCCATAGTAAACTCAGAGATTCAAATTGCAAGAAAACTAGATTAAACTAAGCCCTCCAGTTCCTCCACTATGTCTCTAGATAATTTTATTTTCAGTTATTTTGCTACAGCATAAAAAAATAAAGATTCATAGATTCTCTTTTTCTTACATTTCTACAAACTCCTTCGTGTGTTTACTTGAAGAAATCTTAGTAACTCAAATCAACCTGGATTGTGTAAAGTACAAGTGTTTACATCATTCTGTTGAGTAGTCTTACAAAAGTGCACACTTTAGGGGCATATTTACTTATGAGACACTCAAAAAGATATGACGACACTTCAGAAATTCTGAAGGGGACTCTTAAGAGGGGAAAACAGCATGCTCTGTTAAATGGAAACTTACTTGAAATAAATTACACAATTATTAGGGGAGACTAGAAGAAAATCAGTCACTCTCCCCAAAATAATTCTTTCATAGAAATTACAAATGAAAATGAAGCCAAGTATGTATACCTTTTGTAGCCCTTTTTCTGTATTGGTACTAAATGATGAGCTTAACTTTTGTTTCTGGAATTTCTTTTTTCTCTTCCAGTTTTATTAAGATTCAGTTGATACACATACACAATGAGTAAGTTTAAGGAGTGCAGCGTGATTTGATTTATACACATCATGAAATGATGACCACAATAAGCTTAGGAAACATCTGTCATCACATACAGATACAAAATCAAAGACTGTTTTAAATTTTTGAATATTTAATTTATTTGGGCTGGATGGGGTCTTAGTTGTAGCGTGGGAGATCTTCTAGTTGCCTCGTGATAACTCTTAGTTGGAGCATGTGGTATCTAGTTCCCTGTCCAGGGATCAAACCCTTGCCTTCTGCATTGGAAGTGTGGAATACCAGGGGTTATGAAGTAGTTATAACAAAAATCAATACCAACTTTTCTATTCTGTCAGTATTAGTACTTCAGTTAAAATTAATACCATGTAGATTTGAAGATACCTAGTCTAATCAACCTTATATATTTTCAAGAAGATTAAATGTGTTTGCAAGTACTTTGGGAATTTAAGCCTGTCTCTGAATTGTTTATGGCTCTATTACTTCTCAAGGACCCCAAAGGTCCATAGTAAACTCAGAGATTCAAATTGCAAGAAAACTAGATTAAACTAAGCCCTCCAGTTCCTCCACTATGTCTCTAGATAATTTTATTTTCAGTTATTTTGCTACAGCATAAAAAAATAAAGATTCATAGATTCTCTTTTTCTTACATTTCTACAAACTCCTTCGTGTGTTTACTTGAAGAAATCTTAGTAACTCAAATCAACCTGGATTGTGTAAAGTACAAGTGTTTACATCATTCTGTTGAGTAGTCTTACAAAAGTGCACACTTTAGGGGCATATTTACTTATGAGACACTCAAAAAGATATGACGACACTTCAGAAATTCTGAAGGGGACTCTTAAGAGGGGAAAACAGCATGCTCTGTTAAATGGAAACTTACTTGAAATAAATTACACAATTATTAGGGGAGACTAGAAGAAAATCAGTCACTCTCCCCAAAATAATTCTTTCATAGAAATTACAAATGAAAATGAAGCCAAGTATGTATACCTTTTGTAGCCCTTTTTCTGTATTGGTACTAAATGATGAGCTTAACTTTTGTTTCTGGAATTTCTTTTTTCTCTTCCAGTTTTATTAAGATTCAGTTGATACACATACACAATGAGTAAGTTTAAGGAGTGCAGCGTGATTTGATTTATACACATCATGAAATGATGACCACAATAAGCTTAGGAAACATCTGTCATCACATACAGATACAAAATCAAAGACTGTTTTTAAATTTTTTGAATATTTAATTTATTTGGGCTGGATGGGGTCTTAGTTGTAGCGTGGGAGATCTTCTAGTTGCCTCGTGATAACTCTTAGTTGGAGCATGTGGTATCTAGTTCCCTGTCCAGGGATCAAACCCTTGCCTTCTGCATTGGAAGTGTGGAATCTTAACCACTGGGCCACTAGGGAAGTCTCTCAAAGAAATACTGACAGAAACAAAATATTTCCTTATCATGAGAACTCCTAGGATCTATTGTCTTAACAACTTTTATTATATATTTATCATGTCGTATATTATATCCCTAGTACTTACTTATAATTGAAAACTTGTACCTTTTGACTGCATTCATCCAATTCCCACCCTCCACATCCATGTATAATAACTACAAATCTCATCTCTTTTTCTATGAGTTTGTTTTTTCAAGTATAACTGACCTACAATACCATATTAGTTTCTCTTATACAGCATAGTGGTTTGATATTTTTATATGTGTTTTTGGAATTTCTTAAAACATCCAGCTTACTAAATTTCATTAAAGTTCTTCAAATAATTCAGCTATTAATTCGGGGTACTTAAAGTCAAGAAATGACTTTTATCGATGTCATTGTTATGGCCTTATCCAATGTAGGATTCAGCAAGGATATCTTTATCTCCTACTTTACACACAATATCATTTACTTTTTACAGAAGAAATGTATACTTTTGTAAAACTTTTCTTTTAGATAAGAGTAATAATGATAGTGTATCTTCTTTTAAGGGATGTTTTCTATCAAATGAGAACCCTGAGTTTTGCAGGGGGACTGGAAGTACTGGTGGAAGGATTCTTAGCTTAGCTTTGTTTCTTTGTTTTATTTGTTGTAGTTTCAATAAGAAAGAGAATAATGATAATAAGATGAAAGGAAATCAAATAACACTTGACCTATAACATTGCACTTTTATTCTCTACAATGCACTAAGATAATTTGTTTTGTTACCTTTACCTGGAAAATAAAGACATTGAGGTTTGGTGAAGTTGTATAACCTGTCCAGGGTGCTATAACTAATGAATGGCAGCACTGCCATTGAGCCTAGGACTTCTAAATTTGTGCCTCCTCCATGATATTAAGTTGTTCCCCATCCCCAACATTCCCTGGTAGACACTAATCATTCTATTTGTTGTGGGTTTGACTATCATTATTTTTTTACATTAAAAAAAAATTAACACCTGAAGCTGGCTGTGAGCTCCTTATTTCAGAATTCAGACTTAAATTGAAGAAAGTAGGCAAAACCACTAGTTCATTCAGATATGACCAAAATCAGATCCCTTATGATTATACAGTAGAAGTGACAAATAGACTCAATGGATTCAATATGATAGACAGAGTGCCTAAAGAACTAAGGACAGAGGTTCATAACACTGTACATGAGGCAGTGACCAAAACCATCTTTAAGAAAAAGAATGCAACAAGGCAAAATGGTTGTCTGAAGAGGCCTTACAAAACAGCTAAGGAAATAAGAGAAGCAAAAGGCAAAGAGAAGGAAAGATATACCCATCTGAATGCAGAGTTCCAAAAAAGAGCAAGGAGAGATAAAAAAGCTTTCTTAAGTAAGCAATGCAAGCAAATAGAAGAAAACAATAGAATGGGAAAGACTAGAAATATCTTCAAGAAAATTAGAGATACTAAGGGAACATTTCATGCAAAGATGGACACAATAAAGGACAGAAACAGCAAGGACCTAACAGAAGCAGAAGATGTTAACAAGAGATGGAAAGAATACACAGAAGAACTATACAGAAAAGATCTTAATGACCTAGATAACCACAATGGTATGATCATTTACCTAGAGACAGACACCCTGGAATGTGAAGTCAAGTGTGCCTTAGGATAAAAAGAAATGCATTTGAATCAGTTTTAATGACATGGATGAATCTAGAACCTGTTATACAGAGAGACAAAGATAAATATTGTATACTTACACATATATACGGAACCTAGAAAAATGGTGCTGATCAATGAATATGCAGAGCAGCAGTGGAGAGGTGGACATGGAGAACAGTCTTATGGACATTGGGGTGAGGGAAGGAATATGCAGTGGGACTAGGGGATCTCAAACAGGGGCTCTGTGGTGACCTGGATGGGTGGGATAGGAAAGGAGATTGGGGGTAGGTTTGGGGATGGGGGAAACATATGTATTCCTATGGCAGATTCAGGTTGATGTGTGGCAGTAAACAACAAAACTCTGTAAAAAAAAAAAAAGAGAGAGAGAGAGAGGAAAAGATAAAGAAAAATTAAAAATACATAAATAATTTTTAAAACAAATAAATAAAGTTTTATTAAAAAGTGGGCCTTAGGAAACATCACTACAAAAAAAAAGCTAGTGGAGGTGATGGAATTCCAGCTGAGCTACTTCAAATCCTAAAAAACATGCTGCTAAAGAGCCACCCACAATATGACAGCAAATTTGGAAAACTCAGCAGTGGCTACAGAATAAGGAGACGTCTGTTTTCATTCCAATTCCAAAGAATGGCAATACCAAAGAATGTTCAGACTACCACACAATTGCACTTACATTTCATGCTAGCAAGGTAATGCTCAAAATCCTTCAAGCTAGGCTTCAACAGTTTGTGAACTCAGAACTTCCAGATGTACAAGCTGGATTTAGAAAAGGCAGAGGAACCAGATCTCAAATTGCCAACATCCATTGGATCATAGATAAAGCAAGAAAATTCCAGAAAAACATCTACTTCCGCTTCATTGACTACACTAAAGCTTTAAACTATGTGGATCACAACAAACTGAAAAATTATTAAAGAGATGGGAATACCAGACCACCTTACCTCCCTTCTAAAAAACCTGTATGCAGGTAAAGAAGCAAGAGCTAGAACCAGACATAGAACAACAGACTGATTCACAATTGGGAAAGGAGTACATTAAGGCTGTATATTGTCACCCTGCTTATTTAACTTCTACACAGAATACATCAAGTGAAATACTGGGCTGAATGTAGCACAAACTGGAATCAAGATTGCCAGGAAAAATATTAATAACCTCAGATATGCAGATGACACCACCCTTATGGGTAAAGAGGAACTAAAGAGTCTTTTGATGAGGGTGAAAGAGGAGAGTGAAAAGCTGGTTTAAAACTCAACATTTGAAAAACAAAAATCATGGCATGCAGTTCCATCACTTCAAATAGATGGGGAAACAATGGAAACAGTGACATTTTATTTTCTTGGGTTCCACAATCACTGCAGATGGTGACTGAAGCCATAAAATTTGAAGATGCTTGCTCCTTGGAAGAAAAGCTCTGATGAATCTAGACAGTGTATTAAAAAGCAGAGACAAACAGTGCCAACAAAGTTCCATATAGTCACAGCTATGGTTTTTCCAGTAATAATATATAGATGTGAGAGTCAGACCATAAGGAAGGCTAAGGGCTAAAAAATTGACACTTTCAAATTTTATGATGCTGGAGAATACTCTTGAGAGTCCCTTGAACAGCAAGGAAATAAAGAAACGTTTTTGTAAAACCCACAATATGACAGCAAATTTGGAAAACTCAGCAGTGGCTACAGAATAAGGAGACGTCTGTTTTCATTCCAATTCCAAAGAATGGCAATACCAAAGAATGTTCAGACTACCACACAATTGCACTTACATTTCATGCTAGCAAGGTAATGCTCAAAATCCTTCAAGCTAGGCTTCAACAGTTTGTGAACTCAGAACTTCCAGATGTACAAGCTGGATTTAGAAAAGGCAGAGGAACCAGATCTCAAATTGCCAACATCCATTGGATCATAGATAAAGCAAGAAAATTCCAGAAAAACATCTACTTCCGCTTCATTGACTACACTAAAGCTTTAAACTATGTGGATCACAACAAACTGAAAAATTATTAAAGAGATGGGAATACCAGACCACCTTACCTCCCTTCTAAAAAACCTGTATGCAGGTAAAGAAGCAAGAGCTAGAACCAGACATAGAACAACAGACTGATTCACAATTGGGAAAGGAGTACATTAAGGCTGTATATTGTCACCCTGCTTATTTAACTTCTACACAGAATACATCAAGTGAAATACTGGGCTGAATGTAGCACAAACTGGAATCAAGATTGCCAGGAAAAATATTAATAACCTCAGATATGCAGATGACACCACCCTTATGGGTAAAGAGGAACTAAAGAGTCTTTTGATGAGGGTGAAAGAGGAGAGTGAAAAGCTGGTTTAAAACTCAACATTTGAAAAACAAAAATCATGGCATGCAGTTCCATCACTTCAAATAGATGGGGAAACAATGGAAACAGTGACATTTTATTTTCTTGGGTTCCACAATCACTGCAGATGGTGACTGAAGCCATAAAATTTGAAGATGCTTGCTCCTTGGAAGAAAAGCTCTGATGAATCTAGACAGTGTATTAAAAAGCAGAGACAAACAGTGCCAACAAAGTTCCATATAGTCACAGCTATGGTTTTTCCAGTAATAATATATAGATGTGAGAGTCAGACCATAAGGAAGGCTAAGGGCTAAAAAATTGACACTTTCAAATTTTATGATGCTGGAGAATACTCTTGAGAGTCCCTTGAACAGCAAGGAGATGAGACCAGTCAATCTAAAGGCAATCAGGGCTTCCCTGGTGGTCCAGTGGGTAAGGACACCACCTTGCAGTTCAAGGGGCACCAGTTCGATCCCTGGCCTGGGAAGATCCCATGTGCCGCGGAGTGGCTGGACCGATGTGTCCAACTGCTGAGCCAGAGCTCTGGAGCGCATGCACCCAGAGCTAGTGCTGTGCGATGAGAGAGGCCACTGCAATGGGAGGCCCACACAGGCCAAAGAACAAAGATGAATGAAAATAAATAAATGAAAGACCAATAGAAGTGACCAAAAAAAAAAAAAAAAAACCTAAAGGAAATCAACCCTTAATATTCATTGGAAGGACTGATGGCTAAAGCTGGAGCTCCAATATTTTGGCCACCTGATGCAAATAACTGACTCATTGGAAATGACCCTGATGCTGGGAAACATTGAGAGAAGGGGAGAAGGGGGCAACTGCAGGGGTAAACAAGAATGCTCTTCTCTTGAGACCCAAAGACCATCGATATGTCATGGTCCTCAAGTGCTTCGCTATCTTGTACTTAAAAAACTTGTTATGCTTCTTAGAAACAATCCTTATTATTGCTTTGCTTTTTAATCATAGAAAGTCTTATAATCAATAGAATATGGGAGCGGATGGGAGGACTCTATGTGAACATCCCCAGACACATGAACTTAGGCAGGCCGGGTTTTGGAACAGAGTCAGAAGGCTGACTCACAGTGATACAGGTGTTCACATGACCTCCTTGAAGTCAACATGTTCCTTGATTCTGAGACTTGTCTGCTTCAAAAACGATGTTAGAGATTATGCTAACCTTGAAGTGTACGTGCTTACTGGCCACCTGTTATTTGATGAATATTTACTTTCCAGATGCTTGCTCCTTGGAAGAAAAGCTCTGATGAATCTAGACAGTGTATTAAAAAGCAGAGACAAACAGTGCCAACAAAGTTCCATATAGTCACAGCTATGGTTTTTCCAGTAATAATATATAGATGTGAGAGTCAGACCATAAGGAAGGCTAAGGGCTAAAAAATTGACACTTTCAAATTTTATGATGCTGGAGAATACTCTTGAGAGTCCCTTGAACAGCAAGGAGATGAGACCAGTCAATCTAAAGGCAATCAGGGCTTCCCTGGTGGTCCAGTGGGTAAGGACACCACCTTGCAGTTCAAGGGGCACCAGTTCGATCCCTGGCCTGGGAAGATCCCATGTGCCGCGGAGTGGCTGGACCGATGTGTCCAACTGCTGAGCCAGAGCTCTGGAGCGCATGCACCCAGAGCTAGTGCTGTGCGATGAGAGAGGCCACTGCAATGGGAGGCCCACACAGGCCAAAGAACAAAGATGAATGAAAATAAATAAATGAAAGACCAATAGAAGTGACCAAAAAAAAAAAAAAAAAACCTAAAGGAAATCAACCCTTAATATTCATTGGAAGGACTGATGGCTAAAGCTGGAGCTCCAATATTTTGGCCACCTGATGCAAATAACTGACTCATTGGAAATGACCCTGATGCTGGGAAACATTGAGAGAAGGGGAGAAGGGGGCAACTGCAGGGGTAAACAAGAATGCTCTTCTCTTGAGACCCAAAGACCATCGATATGTCATGGTCCTCAAGTGCTTCGCTATCTTGTACTTAAAAAACTTGTTATGCTTCTTAGAAACAATCCTTATTATTGCTTTGCTTTTTAATCATAGAAAGTCTTATAATCAATAGAATATGGGAGCGGATGGGAGGACTCTATGTGAACATCCCCAGACACATGAACTTAGGCAGGCCGGGTTTTGGAACAGAGTCAGAAGGCTGACTCACAGTGATACAGGTGTTCACATGACCTCCTTGAAGTCAACATGTTCCTTGATTCTGAGACTTGTCTGCTTCAAAAAAATACGTTAGAGATTATGCTAACCTTGAAGTGTATGTGCTTAGTGGCCACCTGTTCTTTGATTACTATTTACTTTCCAGATTCTCATTTGCATAATCTCAAACAATAAATGCGCTCTGGACTCAGTTTCTGGGCCTTCAGTCCAAGAAACTGCTGGCCCCCTGACTTAGACTGAAACTTAATCGCTGATCTTTGTGCCTTCATTCTGTGCACGTCTCTGGTTGCCACAGCATGACAGAGGATGAGATGGTTGGATGGCATCATCAACTCAAGGGACATGAGTTTGAGCAAACTCTGGGAGTCTGGCTTGCCACAGTCCATGGGTTAGCTAAAATTAAACACGACCTTGTTACTGAACAACAACAATAGTTGATTTACATTATGTTCATTTCTGCTATACAGCAAAGTGATTCAGTTATACATGTATATATTATTTTCCATATCTTTCCAATTATGGTTTATCACAGGATACCAAATATAGTTCACTGTGCTGTATTAATGGGACCTTGTTATTTATCTGTCCTATATATAATACTCTGCATCTGCTAATCACCAACACCCAATTCTTCCCTCCCTCTCTTTGAGTATGGGAAAAATAAGATTCTTTTCTCACTATGTAGTTAATAAAACACAACAGATTCTTCTCCAGCTCTGAGTGACTTCAGAGTGATAAGATCGTACTTCTGTTTTATGTGTTACTATAATAACATTTTGCTTCATAAGATCTCATTAACACTTTTATCCAAATACTTTTCTTATAGTTCAGAGTGTTTTTAGTCATTGATTTTTTTAATTGAAGGATAATTATAATACTGTGATGGATTTTGCCATATATCAACATGAATTGGTATTTCGTATATACATGTCCCCCCTGTCTTGAATCCTCCTCCCATATTCCTCTCCTTCCCACCCCTTTAGGTTGTCACAGAGTTCATTTTTTAGTTGTTCAATCATGTCCAACTCTTTTGTGACCCCATGGACTGTAGCCCACCAGGCTTCTCTGTCCATGGGATTTCTGAGGCAAAAATATTGGAGTAGGTTGCCATTTCCTTCTCCAGGGGATCTTCCCAGCCAGAGATTGAGCCTATGTCTCCTGCATTGGCAGGCAGATTCTTTAACACTGAAGTGTATGTGCTTAGTGGCCACCTGTTCTTTGATTACTATTTACTTTCCAGATTCTCATTTGCATAATCTCAAACAATAAATGCGCTCTGGACTCAGTTTCTGGGCCTTCAGTCCAAGAAACTGCTGGCCCCCTGACTTAGACTGAAACTTAATCGCTGATCTTTGTGCCTTCATTCTGTGCACGTCTCTGGTTGCCACAGCATGACAGAGGATGAGATGGTTGGATGGCATCATCAACTCAAGGGACATGAGTTTGAGCAAACTCTGGGAGTCTGGCTTGCCACAGTCCATGGGTTAGCTAAAATTAAACACGACCTTGTTACTGAACAACAACAATAGTTGATTTACATTATGTTCATTTCTGCTATACAGCAAAGTGATTCAGTTATACATGTATATATTATTTTCCATATCTTTCCAATTATGGTTTATCACAGGATACCAAATATAGTTCACTGTGCTGTATTAATGGGACCTTGTTATTTATCTGTCCTATATATAATACTCTGCATCTGCTAATCACCAACACCCAATTCTTCCCTCCCTCTCTTTGAGTATGGGAAAAATAAGATTCTTTTCTCACTATGTAGTTAATAAAACACAACAGATTCTTCTCCAGCTCTGAGTGACTTCAGAGTGATAAGATCGTACTTCTGTTTTATGTGTTACTATAATAACATTTTGCTTCATAAGATCTCATTAACACTTTTATCCAAATACTTTTCTTATAGTTCAGAGTGTTTTTAGTCATTGATTTTTTTAATTGAAGGATAATTATAATACTGTGATGGATTTTGCCATATATCAACATGAATTGGTATTTCGTATATACATGTCCCCCCTGTCTTGAATCCTCCCTCCCATATTCCTCTCCTTCCCACCCCTTTAGGTTGTCACAGAGTTCATTTTTTAGTTGTTCAATCATGTCCAACTCTTTTGTGACCCCATGGACTGTAGCCCACCAGGCTTCTCTGTCCATGGGATTTCTGAGGCAAAAATATTGGAGTAGGTTGCCATTTCCTTCTCCAGGGGATCTTCCCAGCCAGAGATTGAGCCTATGTCTCCTGCATTGGCAGGCAGATTCTTTAACACTGAACTAGCTGGGAGGCCTTTGTTACTGTAGTCATGTTTTTTTCAAAATCCAAGCTGTGAGACAAAGAATATCACCTTCCTGGAGTTTATGGACCCATAGGAACTTCAGTGACTTGGGGAAGTTTGCCTCAGCTTTGACATTAAGTGTTTTTATTGGAGTTGCATTTCATAGTTATGATTGATTGCATCACTGTCCACATGGTTGAACTCATGTGGCGAAGTTTCCTCCCCTGCCTAGATATAAGCTGATATAAGCTGCCTCAAAGCCCCCACTCTCTAATTGGATGTTTGGTCTTTCAGGCCTGGCTAAACTCTGAACTGAATCATTCTGTTGACATGAACTCAGATCTTTGGTCTCAGGGACCCACCATGAATAACAGGACATTCCTATCACTTAGAAAATTCCAAGGATTTAGGGCTTTCCTCCAGAAACCAGGGATGATGAACACCAGCTAGTTTTTTAATTATACAACAGCTGCCAGCAGAGGATGATTTTAAACTCATAAACCAAATCTAAAACAACATGATCATCACTGCAGATTTTTCACATACCAGCCAGCAAACAAAATTTATATTATGAATTAAAGAGCAACACTGAAAAAAAAAAAAAAAAACTAGAAAGAAATCTAGTGGCCAAATCTATAAATACTAACCAACTTTATGTAAATATGACTATCACATTTTAGGACATTATCACTTCCTTAAATATGTAGGAAGAAAATTATACATGTTAGTTTAAGATTAGACCATGGATTTAAAATAGTGCATTTATATTTAGTATCCAAATATATTTCTAAAATCCACAAAGATTATGTCAAAGAAACAGAGGTTTAAATCTGAATCTTAGTGATTACTTACATAGCTCCTTTATTTCACAATTGAAAAAAATGAAAAATCAGATTCCTATACTAAAGGAATTATTTCTTTCAAGATCTTTCATTACATACCATGACATAAATATCATCATTGAATCACGGGAATGTTACACTTTCATTGTAAAACATTACCAAATGACCCCCAGATAAGAAACATTTCCTTCTCAGGGATCTTCCCAGCCAGAGATTGAGCCTATGTCTCCTGCATTGGCAGGCAGATTCTTTAACACTGAACTAGCTGGGAGGCCTTTGTTACTGTAGTCATGTTTTTCAAAATCCAAGCTGTGAGACAAAGAATATCACCTTCCTGGAGTTTATGGACCCATAGGAACTTCAGTGACTTGGGGAAGTTTGCCTCAGCTTTGACATTAAGTGTTTTTATTGGAGTTGCATTTCATAGTTATGATTGATTGCATCACTGTCCACATGGTTGAACTCATGTGGCGAAGTTTCCTCCCCTGCCTAGATATAAGCTGATATAAGCTGCCTCAAAGCCCCCACTCTCTAATTGGATGTTTGGTCTTTCAGGCCTGGCTAAACTCTGAACTGAATCATTCTGTTGACATGAACTCAGATCTTTGGTCTCAGGGACCCACCATGAATAACAGGACATTCCTATCACTTAGAAAATTCCAAGGATTTAGGGCTTTCCTCCAGAAACCAGGGATGATGAACACCAGCTAGTTTTTTAATTATACAACAGCTGCCAGCAGAGGATGATTTTAAACTCATAAACCAAATCTAAAACAACATGATCATCACTGCAGATTTTTCACATACCAGCCAGCAAACAAAATTTATATTATGAATTAAAGAGCAACACTGAAAAAAAAAAAAAAAAACTAGAAAGAAATCTAGTGGCCAAATCTATAAATACTAACCAACTTTATGTAAATATGACTATCACATTTTAGGACATTATCACTTCCTTAAATATGTAGGAAGAAAATTATACATGTTAGTTTAAGATTAGACCATGGATTTAAAATAGTGCATTTATATTTAGTATCCAAATATATTTCTAAAATCCACAAAGATTATGTCAAAGAAACAGAGGTTTAAATCTGAATCTTAGTGATTACTTACATAGCTCCTTTATTTCACAATTGAAAAAAATGAAAAATCAGATTCCTATACTAAAGGAATTATTTCTTTCAAGATCTTTCATTACATACCATGACATAAATATCATCATTGAATCACGGGAATGTTACACTCTTAGCATTCAGTACCAAACCTAATTCCCTAACCTAAACATAAATCCTGACTTGCCTTGTTCCGTTCTAGATGAAGAAGGAAATAAGATTCCTTTAAATAGTAACTTTACATATGTTGGGCCACCATCAGTGCCATTTCCTGCTTCCCCCTGAAGTTACAGCAACTGCTACAGCACTCCTCCAAGTGCCAGAGGCCCCATGGGTTATCACAAGCTAGAAATTCATGTGTGTATCATCAGCATTACCTTAGGAAAACATTCTTTAGAAGCCTTAAAATATTCCCCAGATTCAAGGGAACAGTTTCATGAATTTGTTTTCTTCACAGATTGTATATGTATGTGTATATACCTGAATATGTGTATGTATATGCATGTGTCTTTCAGTGAAGAGGTTCTAATTACACTTCTCCAAATGAGCTCCTATTATCTGAAAAAATGCATTATTTTCTTTGTGAAATAATAGCTCAAATAGCCACAGTTTTTAAGGAAGCCACTTTAAAAATTGAAGCAAAGCACTTTTTTCTAGACACAACTCCAAAATTTACCACTAAATATAAACATAGGTATACTATACTGGGAGCCCATTTTAACTATAAATGTAAATTCTCAATACTATGAAATAGTTAACCAAAGCATGAACTTCTATATACTGAGGAAATGGGACATTTTCACTCCAAAATTTAACATTTTAACTCCAGAAAAGCATTTAGAAGTATTTTGAAATTATGTTGTAATAAAGTTTTAGGCTTTTTTTAACTGTAGAATATAGAATATCTGTGTGTTTGTTTTGTTTCAGACTGTTTGATTTCCTATCATTGTGCATTTTTTATTACACTAGTTTATGTACTTGCTAATCTGAAAGATATGGAATAGGCAACACATTTTCAGGTCATTAGTGGAGATTTAAAATATTCTCTTTAGGAAGATTAAAATGGAAGAAAATATTAAAAATAAAGTACTGTTCTTGGGCATACACCTAGAAAAAAACTATAATTCAAAAAGACTCTTGTACCCTTATGTACAGAGCAGCACTATTCACAGTAGCCAAGCCATGGAAACAACCTAGATGTCCATTGGCTGATGAGTGAATAAAGAAATGTGGTACGTATATACAATGTAATATTACTCAGCCATAAAACAGAACAAAATAATGCCTTTTGTAGCAACATGGACACAACTTGAGATCATTGTAGTAAGTGAAGTCAGAAAAAGAAATACAAATACTATATGATATCACTTATGTGTGTAACTTAAAGTATGGCACAGATGAATCTATCTACAAAACAGAAACAGTCTCATAGACAAGGAAATCAGATTTGTGGTTGCCAAGGGAGAAGGAAAAATGGATTGGAAATTTGGGGGCTTGAGATGCAAACTATCACATTTTGAATGGATAAACAACAAAGTCCTACTCTATATCACAAGAAACTATATCTAGTCTCCTGGGATAAACCTAGAAAAGAATCTTTTTAAAAGGAATATATGTGAAAAACTGAGTCACTTTGCTGTGCAACAGAGATTAACACAACACATCATAAATCAACCATACTTCAATTTTCTAAAAGTAAAGTACATTCTTGATTACTAACAAGAATTTACATACAGAAATATTATAAAATATAGTAATAAACAATAATTTCTTCAGGAATGAAGTTACTGTGTTTCTCAAATACATGAATACCAATTTGTTCCTTTTGTTCTTTTGGTTTGGGGGAAGTTTTTCTGAGAAATATTGCATCACTTTTTGCTTAATAAAATTGTGCTATCATTATATTGCCATGTGGAAACATTTGGATACACAATTTAGGAAAATCTTGCAATTTTTAATTCTATACAGTATAACTTAAATATAAATTCATAATAATGAATGTCTGTTTTTCACTTGAATAATAATCTTTAACTATAGTCTTCTCAAAAGTGCTTTGAAGTGTTACTTACATGGGTGTTAATTTTATAGGTGTTAAATTTCTCTGTGAGTTACCATATGTCCATTCTGCAGATGAACTGAGTTTGAGGTAATGAGAAAGTAAAACTTAGAATGAGAGGGAAGTAGTCAGAATCAATTCACACACTTGTTCATTAATATTATTGGAGTGCTGGCCGTTGGCAAGACACTGGGCTTATAGCAGTGAATAAAACAGAACCCAGAATCCATGGAGTTTATTGTTTAATGAGAAAGAGAGACATTAAGAAACAATTATGTGGGACTTCCCTTGTGGTCCAGTGGTTAAGAATCCACCTGCCACCAGTGCAGGGGACATGGGTTTGATCCCTGGTCTAGAAAGATCCCACATGTTGCAGACTAACTAGGTCCACAGACCACAACTGCAGAGCCCATGTGCTGCAGCTATGGAGGTCTTAGTGACTAGAGCCCATGCTCTGCAACAAGAGGAAGCCTAAGCGCAGCAGCAAACACCCACATGGCTGAAACAAACAAATCAATAATTTTAAAGTACTTATTAAAAACAAAAAGATAATTATATGAAGCAATATTCACTTACAAACTATGCTGTGTACCATGGAAACCAGATGAGCGCTACTAAGAGGAGTGTTAATGTGAACTTAATTTAGACTGGGTCTTGTCAGTAGAGGCTTTTCTGAAGATATCACAGAATAAAGTAACTAAGAGAGGTATCAGATGTATTTAAGTGAAGAGCTGGAGTAGAGAAATTCCAGTCTAGGAAGATCACATGTATGTGGAAGCTGAGGGTGGAAATTTCTTTGTGACTTTCAAGAAAAAATTAATGTTATTAAAAAATGATAAAATGTGGAGGATGGGGGGAAAATGAGGCAATGAACAAGGGTCACAGCATGCAAGACTCATGACCATCCTAAGAATTTTGTGTTTTATCTTAAGTGCAACAGGAAACCATGGAAGGATTTTGAGTAGGAAATCACAGGTTCATATTTGGGGCTTAAAGTTTCACTCTCGCTGCTGTGTAGAGAGTGGATTGAAAGTACATAAGAGTTGAAATGGGTAGAGTAGTTAGAAGGAACCCTGGGGAAGGAGCTTGTCTGGTCGAGACCGAGAGGTGGAAATGAAGAGTTCAGCTGTGAGACTAATTAATTCCACTTGTGTTCTAAGTATTTAACATACATTTTATAGTAACAAGCACAATGCCCAATATTTTTGGTCCATGTCCTCTACTGGGGAAGTTTTGATATAGATTACGGATTTCTTAGATCTAAGATGCTACTATGAATAAAAGATTAATGAAAATAATGAGAAATAACTTTTTAAGTTAAAATGTCTACTCTCCTAGACTTTCTGCCAAATTCCAAAATAATAGGGTACTTAACTTCAAATTAAAAGATCTGAAAGAGCAAAAAAGAAAAAGAAAATCTGGAAGAGAACAATCAGTCAGGAATTTTAGCATTAAGACTAAATCTTCTAAAACATAATAGTTTGTGTTTCAGAACATATGACCCGCAATCTTAGCCCAAACGTTTCTATGCAATAACATTTCAGGTGTTCTCCCTAGCATTGAATGAAAATTTGGGGCCAATTTATATTGCCTTCATCTCTTTTAAAAGTAACCACCTACTAAATGATGATCAGTGATTCACAGGCTGGAGCCACATGGCACTGGTTGAGGGAGACAGATGAGGAGGAAAGCAGGCCCAGGAAGGGACAATGAGTGGGAGAGAAGTCACAGAAACCTCTGAAAGGAGAAACCCAAAAGCCAGAGTGAAAGGAAAAAACAAGGCCTGTGTTTTTCTGACAAAAAAAAAAAGGTTGGCCCAATACTTTCATAAGTTCACATTATAGTTGAGACACAGATTCAAGCCCTGGGTCAGGAAGATCCCGTAGAAGAGAAAACGGCAACCCAGTCCAGTATTCTTGCCTGGGAAATCCCACGGACAGAGAAAGCTGGCAGGCTACAGCCCCTGGGGTCACAAAGAGTCTGACATGACTGAGCACACACACACCACTAGCTGTTTATCACAGCCATGATCCAAAACCCAGCTTCACAAAGGTACATCATCAAAGGAAATGTGCTGCTATCTAATGTAATCTAATTAATATAGTTCAGTTAAGTAGGCTTATTTTAAAATGGAGACCGGCCAGTAATGCCAACAGTACTAAACAACATTCATTGAATGTGTATCATGTGTCAGGAACTGCACTAAATGCTTTCTGTGTATTATATTATTCAATTTCCTCTAAACCCCTTGTGACATTTAGAGGTCATGGGTCATTCTCCAGAGACCACAGAGGTGGTTAATTCCACTTGTGTTCTAAGTATTTAACATACATTTTATAGTAACAAGCACAATGCCCAATATTTTTGGTCCATGTCCTCTACTGGGGAAGTTTTGATATAGATTACGGATTTCTTAGATCTAAGATGCTACTATGAATAAAAGATTAATGAAAATAATGAGAAATAACTTTTTAAGTTAAAATGTCTACTCTCCTAGACTTTCTGCCAAATTCCAAAATAATAGGGTACTTAACTTCAAATTAAAAGATCTGAAAGAGCAAAAAAGAAAAAGAAAATCTGGAAGAGAACAATCAGTCAGGAATTTTAGCATTAAGACTAAATCTTCTAAAACATAATAGTTTGTGTTTCAGAACATATGACCCGCAATCTTAGCCCAAACGTTTCTATGCAATAACATTTCAGGTGTTCTCCCTAGCATTGAATGAAAATTTGGGGCCAATTTATATTGCCTTCATCTCTTTTAAAAGTAACCACCTACTAAATGATGATCAGTGATTCACAGGCTGGAGCCACATGGCACTGGTTGAGGGAGACAGATGAGGAGGAAAGCAGGCCCAGGAAGGGACAATGAGTGGGAGAGAAGTCACAGAAACCTCTTAAAGGAGAATCCCCAAATCCAGAGTGAAAGTAGAAAAAATGGCCTATATTTTTCTGACAAAAAAAAAAAGGTTGGCCCAATACTTTCATAAGTTCACATTATAGTTGAGACACAGATTCAAGCCCTGGGTCAGGAAGATCCCGTAGAAGAGAAAACGGCAACCCAGTCCAGTATTCTTGCCTGGGAAATCCCACGGACAGAGAAAGCTGGCAGGCTACAGCCCCTGGGGTCACAAAGAGTCTGACATGACTGAGCACACACACACCACTAGCTGTTTATCACAGCCATGATCCAAAACCCAGCTTCACAAAGGTACATCATCAAAGGAAATGTGCTGCTATCTAATGTAATCTAATTAATATAGTTCAGTTAAGTAGGCTTATTTTAAAATGGAGACCGGCCAGTAATGCCAACAGTACTAAACAACATTCATTGAATGTGTATCATGTGTCAGGAACTGCACTAAATGCTTTCTGTGTATTATATTATTCAATTTCCTCTAAACCCCTTGTGACATTTAGAGGTCATGGGTCATTCTCCAGAGACCACAGAGGTGGTAAATACAAGAGTTAAATGGCCAAATCTATTTGACTCCAGAAGTGGATTTTGCAGCCACTGTGCCTCAGTGCATCAGCACACAAATCAAAGAGGAGACAAAAGAACCTCAGTGTTTCTTTAGTGTTAAAGGCTAAAACTAAAAGCAGAAATTGTGTGTACATTGGTTTGCAAATATTTGGGAATATTCCTGGCTTCCCAGGTAGTGCAGTGGTAAAGAATTCACCTGCCAGTGCAGGAGATGCAGTTTGATCCCTGGGTCAGGAAGATCTCCTGGAGAAGGCACCCCACTCTAGTACTCTCCCCTAGGAATATTCCAGAATAAGGGGACGGTCTCTGCTGTGCTGGACTGTCCATTTTTTTACACAGTGTTCTGAAGAGATAGCTGACCACTTACAGGTATTTAAAACTACCTTGAGCTTTCAGTCAGCATAATTTCTTGCAAATTTGGAGATAGTTGAATTTGATAATGTAACTCCTGTCATTGTGAATTTCATTCTTACTTCTTCCTATACCCTTTTAAAAATTGTTAACCTGTAATTGTTCATCATTTTCCTTAAAATTTCTGTGGTTGAAATTCACTTTCTTTCAGTTAGTTCACTATCACTGCACCCCTGTTCTTAAGCCACTTTAGATAAATACTTCACTGACCTTTTCTAACACAAAGTGTGTTGGTAAGTAATTTATAGTTGGAAATAATCACCTTAGTTTGAGTTTTTTAAAAGCGTAGGAAATAAAAGCAATGCTATTTCAACTTACTTTATAGTGAAATTCAATTTTTTTGGTTAAAGAATATTTTATTCTCCACATTTACAGTATTTCTATTAAGTAGGCAGTTGTCAATCAAATTTTCCCCCTTTAAAAGTTTTTGTTTGATTTTGCTATTTTTAAGACTTTATTATTACTTTTGGTTTTTGCAGCTTTGATCTGTAGATGTAGATTTTTTTTAAGTTTATCTTGCTTTGAAGTTTAACAGATTTTGTAATGTATCCCATCAGTTTTGGGAAGTTACTATTCACTATTCCTTCAACTGCTGCTTCTAATTCTAAATGACATAATACCTGCCTAGTTGTGGTAATTTCTAGCAAAAATGCAAATAAAATGAAGAACGTGGAACTTTTCTCTCATCTTTCAGAAACACAAATATAATCCACTCCAACTCTAATATCACCCGTTCTCTTCCTCACAGCCACAGTGTGGCAGTCACCCTCTCCAGCATCCTCAACTACAGCTGTCTGAACTGAGTTCTGAATTATGAAGATTTACAAGAGGAAAGGGGCATTCCAGTTGGGTAGATAATAGGTACAATGTACAGCAAAGACATAAAAGAAATCATCAGCAGTTGGGGTGAGAAGGATGAATGCTGTTAGCATATAAGCTGTTAGGTAGGTTGGGACCAAATTTTGAGAGCCTTATTCCGTATTGAAGGAGTCTGATAGATACTTAGGGAATGACAAACTATTGACAACCCATGATCCTTCTGTGTTCAGCTGGTCATATACTTCCTTCACCTCCTGTTATTATTTAGGTTGAAAAATAAAGCCTTGGGGTGAGGGAGGGGAATATGCTGTGGGATGAAGGGATCTTAAACAGGGGCTTTGCAACTGCCTGGAGGGGAGATGGGGAGGGAGAGGAGAGGGAGACTGGGGGGAAGTGCATATGTATACCTATGGCGGATTCAGGTTAATGTGTATCAGTAAACAACAAAACTCTGTATAAATAAATAAATAAATAATTTTTAAAAAGAAAAGAAAAAGTTTGCCATGCCTTTTCCATATCCATTTGTAGCATATTTCTACAATTCAGTGCATTTAGCAGCTTGATACTATGGTTCTCTGTGACTGTGAAATTGTTCTTAGGCATGAAGAAAAACCATGATTAATTCAAGGGAAGTCTATTTGGGTAGAACTTTTGAAGACCATTGAGCAACTGAAAAATACATATCGAAAAATAAAATATCATTTAGGAGAAAAAAATACATGTCTACTACAGAAGCTACGAGTGTTCTTTTAATAAGAGACATTTCATCTTAATGCAAAAGAGACTTGTCAGGATTAATGGACCATCTCAAATGAAGAAGAATAATCATAATTATACAAAGTTGTTCCAGGCGCCCTCCAAAATAGTTCAGTTGTCACACAGATTTATGTTTGGAATCTCCAGACTTGGTCAGGACCCAGTGAATAGAGAAAGGAGGAGGTGGGGGATGGAGAGGGAGTGTGAATGTGTAGCTTTGGAATAATTTTTTTAAACTGGATTCATTTTATATACAAAAGCTGGATTTCAAGTCAACTAAATTTCCATATTATTTGGCTCTCTTAGTACTCTCTACTTTGACTGTAACCAGAGCTTTGGCTTCAAAGAAAATGGCCCTATAAAGTGTTTACCACATTTTCTAATCAAAAGTGTGTGCTTCTACTGAGGCAGGAAACATTGTCTATTACTGGCCCTCTTACTGACAGATCAACAGAAATGTGGCAAAGTTGGTAGAAACTGGGATACAGGCGAAGTAAAATCCTGTTAGCAAATCTAGAGAATGCAGAATGTATTCTGTCCCTCAAGTTTTGGTTTTATTTTGTGGGAAGTCCTGAGTGTTATTTACAGTAAGTTCTTGTCGGCTAATTTCCTGAGATGGTGAGGACAGAAGAAGAGGTGGCTGTGGCAGGCTCCACGGAAGGCAGCTTCCCTCACATTGCCATGAAGATCGCTAGTCCTGCCCCACAAAGGTATCGTCATCAAGACTGGTGGAATGGCTGTCAGGCTTCATGAAGCCTAGGGGTCTTAATATTTGTCACTTTAATTTGACCATATAATTAAGTAATGATTGACTGAAACAAATGAACTTATAGTATATCTGAAAATCCTGGGGTAAAACTAGGATGCAGCTAAATCTTCGCACATTCTAACTAACATTTGCTTGGTCTTAGGAGCATGGCATTCCTACCGACATGGGTTATGCAGTGGCCCCTCACCATTCGGGCGTCTACCCTGTACACGTTCAGCTATATGAAGCCTGGAAGAAGGTTTGGAATATAAGAATCACCAGCACTGAAGAATATCCACACCTGAAACCAGCTAGATACCGGAGGGTTTCATCCATATCAAAATAAAATATCATTTAGGAGAAAAAATACATGTCTACTACAGAAGCTACAGTGTTCTTTTAATAAGAGACATTTCATCTTAATGCAAAAGAGACTTGTCAGGATTAATGGACCATCTCAAATGAAGAAGAATAATCATAATTATACAAAGTTGTTCCAGGCGCCCTCCAAAATAGTTCAGTTGTCACACAGATTTATGTTTGGAATCTCCAGACTTGGTCAGGACCCAGTGAATAGAGAAAGGAGGAGGTGGGGGATGGAGAGGGAGTGTGAATGTGTAGCTTTGGAATAATTTTTTTAAACTGGATTCATTTTATATACAAAAGCTGGATTTCAAGTCAACTAAATTTCCATATTATTTGGCTCTCTTAGTACTCTCTACTTTGACTGTAACCAGAGCTTTGGCTTCAAAGAAAATGGCCCTATAAAGTGTTTACCACATTTTCTAATCAAAAGTGTGTGCTTCTACTGAGGCAGGAAACATTGTCTATTACTGGCCCTCTTACTGACAGATCAACAGAAATGTGGCAAAGTTGGTAGAAACTGGGATACAGGCGAAGTAAAATCCTGTTAGCAAATCTAGAGAATGCAGAATGTATTCTGTCCCTCAAGTTTTGGTTTTATTTTGTGGGAAGTCCTGAGTGTTATTTACAGTAAGTTCTTGTCGGCTAATTTCCTGAGATGGTGAGGACAGAAGAAGAGGTGGCTGTGGCAGGCTCCACGGAAGGCAGCTTCCCTCACATTGCCATGAAGATCGCTAGTCCTGCCCCACAAAGGTATCGTCATCAAGACTGGTGGAATGGCTGTCAGGCTTCATGAAGCCTAGGGGTCTTAATATTTGTCACTTTAATTTGACCATATAATTAAGTAATGATTGACTGAAACAAATGAACTTATAGTATATCTGAAAATCCTGGGGTAAAACTAGGATGCAGCTAAATCTTCGCACATTCTAACTAACATTTGCTTGGTCTTAGGAGCATGGCATTCCTACCGACATGGGTTATGCAGTGGCCCCTCACCATTCGGGCGTCTACCCTGTACACGTTCAGCTATATGAAGCCTGGAAGAAGGTTTGGAATATAAGAATCACCAGCACTGAAGAATATCCACACCTGAAACCAGCTAGATACCGGAGGGGTTTCATCCATAAAAACATCATGGTGAGCTTCCTCCAGGATGGGCAGGGCATACTGCATTCTGCCAGACTTACATTCCTCATGAAGAAAGCATGAAAGGAAACAAAATATGAAAAAGCTTAACAGGGAGAAAACTCTATCCAGCAGGAAGCATGTTTTTCATATCTAAGCAAAGGATGTTTTAATTAAAATCACTTTTTCTTGGTTCTTCAAAAATAACTTTAAAGTGTTTTTTACTGACACTACTGCTATTAAGCAGGCACTGATGTCAAACCACTAACAAGATATTACATGTGGGCCTCTCTGGTGGTCCAGTGGGTAAGGACACCGCCTTGCAGTGCAAGGGGCACCGGTTAGATTCCTGGCCTGGGAAGATCCCACGTGCCATGGAGCGGCTGGACTGATGTGTCCAATTACCGAGCCGGAGCTCTGGAGCACATACGCCTAGAGCCGGTGCTCTGTGACAACAGAGGCCACCGCAATGGGAGACCCACACGGGCCAAAGAACAAAGATGGATGCAAATGGACAAATGAAAGACCAATAGAAGTGGCCCGCCTGCTCCCCTCCCTCCCCACCCCACCCCCACCAAAATAAATACATAAATAAATCTTAAAAAAAAAAAAGATATTACATGTAACCTTCAGGTAGTTTATAGAAGCCATGGTTTCTTCAGATGGTTACTTAGCATGTAAAACTAATACCATCTCCCCTCTGTAACAACCATGCCGCTCTTTTACAAGCCAAACCGTCCTTCTCTTTATCATGTCAGACTAAAAAACAACAAAAGCAAACAAAGAAAAAACCTCAAGTAGTTACAAGAAGCCCCGTGTCCTGCATAATCAATAACAGATCATAATACAGAGTACAAGTGAGAGATGATAAGTCATTTATAGCCACTGTTGAATTTTCTCCACACTGGTGACAAATGTATGTTGTCAAGATATTGTTACCAGGGCTTCCCTGATGGTCCAGTGGGTAAGGACACTGCCTTGTAGTGCAAGGGGCGTCGGTTAGATCCCCGGCCTGGGAAGATCCCACGTGACGCGGAGCAGCTGGACTGATGTGTCCAATTACCAAGCTGGAGCTCTGGAGCGCATGCACCCAGAGCCAGTGTTTACCCTCTAGAATTCGGTGTAACTGTGTTGTCTTCAGGTAAAAAAAATTACAAATTGACTAATGACATTTAACTGAGGTCAGTGTCCATCTTAACTTTTCCCTCAATAAAAACTGATATACATGCTGAATGAGAGCATAAGGGCCACATTATATCCCATCAGCCATTCTTCCTTACTGAACTCACTGTGCCTCAAGCTGCCAGTCTTTTGACAAGGGTTATATTATAATTAAAAAGCATGCCACTGCTCTCTTGTCAGTATTTAAATTATATGCAGTCTTAGAATAGTAAATTTGAGTCTCCAAGGGCTTTATTCAGTGGTGGTCTCTGTTGTTTCTGTTTCTCCCTGTACTGCTAGAAACCTTGCTTGGGTATATCCCATGAGGTATTTCCATTTTTGTTTCTCCTAGAAACATATTCTACTTGTATTATAAATGCATGAATCTACAGGTAACAAAGGCTCTAATAGATTTCCTATTTTGACAGAACCGTTCCTGTGATTCCACTTATATAGGAACCCACAGAAGCTCTGTTTACTCTGTGGGCCCTTTGGATAAGAATTTCCAAGTGGGAAATGTTCCAAGTTGCTTGTGCAGTTAAAGAAATGGAGCCCTTTAAGCGGAGTATTACATGTAACCTTCAGGTAGTTTATAGAAGCCATGGTTTCTTCAGATGGTTACTTAGCATGTAAAACTAATACCATCTCCCCTCTGTAACAACCATGCCGCTCTTTTACAAGCCAAACCGTCCTTCTCTTTATCATGTCAGACTAAAAAACAACAAAAGCAAACAAAGAAAAAACCTCAAGTAGTTACAAGAAGCCCCGTGTCCTGCATAATCAATAACAGATCATAATACAGAGTACAAGTGAGAGATGATAAGTCATTTATAGCCACTGTTGAATTTTCTCCACACTGGTGACAAATGTATGTTGTCAAGATATTGTTACCAGGGCTTCCCTGATGGTCCAGTGGGTAAGGACACTGCCTTGTAGTGCAAGGGGCGTCGGTTAGATCCCCGGCCTGGGAAGATCCCACGTGACGCGGAGCAGCTGGACTGATGTGTCCAATTACCAAGCTGGAGCTCTGGAGCGCATGCACCCAGAGCCAGTGTTTACCCTCTAGAATTCGGTGTAACTGTGTTGTCTTCAGGTAAAAAAAATTACAAATTGACTAATGACATTTAACTGAGGTCAGTGTCCATCTTAACTTTTCCCTCAATAAAAACTGATATACATGCTGAATGAGAGCATAAGGGCCACATTATATCCCATCAGCCATTCTTCCTTACTGAACTCACTGTGCCTCAAGCTGCCAGTCTTTTGACAAGGGTTATATTATAATTAAAAAGCATGCCACTGCTCTCTTGTCAGTATTTAAATTATATGCAGTCTTAGAATAGTAAATTTGAGTCTCCAAGGGCTTTATTCAGTGGTGGTCTCTGTTGTTTCTGTTTCTCCCTGTACTGCTAGAAACCTTGCTTGGGTATATCCCATGAGGTATTTCCATTTTTGTTTCTCCTAGAAACATATTCTACTTGTATTATAAATGCATGAATCTACAGGTAACAAAGGCTCTAATAGATTTCCTATTTTGACAGAACCGTTCCTGTGATTCCACTTATATAGGAACCCACAGAAGCTCTGTTTACTCTGTGGGCCCTTTGGATAAGAATTTCCAAGTGGGAAATGTTCCAAGTTGCTTGTGCAGTTAGAGAGAGAGGACAGAGCCTGGAGTCATCCCTAATACAGTTGTTTAAGCGGAGATCACAATATGCCCTGCTAGGCAGAGAGTAGAAAGAAGAAAGAACAGGGAACTGAGGAGTGAACCTTACTTTAGATCACACACATATTCTGTTGCATGAATGAGGGAGAATTTGGGTTTCAATGATCTGTTTACAAATCATTCCTAAGCCTTAAAGGAGACCTACTGTCTTCCTTTCATTCCAGCTATTGGTCGTGCTATCCGTTCTGCAATTTGAGTATCACAGTATCCACCCCATTTCTGGTCTCTATATTCCATCAATAATTCCTTCATAGTATTTTAATATTCACTACCTTTCTCACAGCCTGATTCACTGCCGTAACTTTCGTTTGTATACCACGGGGCTGATTCCTACTTCATCGACTGAGAGTTTCTGATACCCCACCCCCATCCGCCCACTGCAGACCATCCCATGGACAAGACCAACCTTTTAATCCTAAAATATGGCCTTCATCATGATTTTTCTAACCTGATTCTTTCCAGTTGTTTCACACCTCTTAACTTGCTCTGCAGGGACCTGAAAACAATTTAAACTAAGTCTACCTTTCTATCTCCTATTTTCCCGTAGTTAACACAGACTCACTTCAGCCAAAAAGATCTGCAGTAATATGGCTGTGCCCATGCCTTTGTCATCCCTTCAGCCTTGACAGACTTTCTGACCACTCTCTACCTGTTCCTATCCCTTTCATACCTCCGTGTCAAGCCCCATGTCTTATATAATATAAAGCACCTTGGTGTATGTCTAGCAGGTCAACACCTAGGTCAGGCCTATACTGATCTTATTCTCCTCTGAATTCCCATAACACATCATATTGGGACTCCATTTGTCTTCCCTTCAAGGACTGCTAGAAACCTTGCTTGGGAAAGGTACAGGCTAATCTACAGGTAACAAAGGCTCTAATAGATTTCCTATTTTGACAGAACCGTTCCTGTGATTCCACTTATATAGGAACCCACAGAAGCTCTGTTTACTCTGTGGGCCCTTTGGATAAGAATTTCCAAGTGGGAAATGTTCCAAGTTGCTTGTGCAGTTAGAGAGAGAGGACAGAGCCTGGAGTCATCCCTAATACAGTTGTTTAAGCGGAGATCACAATATGCCCTGCTAGGCAGAGAGTAGAAAGAAGAAAGAACAGGGAACTGAGGAGTGAACCTTACTTTAGATCACACACATATTCTGTTGCATGAATGAGGGAGAATTTGGGTTTCAATGATCTGTTTACAAATCATTCCTAAGCCTTAAAGGAGACCTACTGTCTTCCTTTCATTCCAGCTATTGGTCGTGCTATCCGTTCTGCAATTTGAGTATCACAGTATCCACCCCATTTCTGGTCTCTATATTCCATCAATAATTCCTTCATAGTATTTTAATATTCACTACCTTTCTCACAGCCTGATTCACTGCCGTAACTTTCGTTTGTATACCACGGGGCTGATTCCTACTTCATCGACTGAGAGTTTCTGATACCCCACCCCCATCCGCCCACTGCAGACCATCCCATGGACAAGACCAACCTTTTAATCCTAAAATATGGCCTTCATCATGATTTTTCTAACCTGATTCTTTCCAGTTGTTTCACACCTCTTAACTTGCTCTGCAGGGACCTGAAAACAATTTAAACTAAGTCTACCTTTCTATCTCCTATTTTCCCGTAGTTAACACAGACTCACTTCAGCCAAAAAGATCTGCAGTAATATGGCTGTGCCCATGCCTTTGTCATCCCTTCAGCCTTGACAGACTTTCTGACCACTCTCTACCTGTTCCTATCCCTTTCATACCTCCGTGTCAAGCCCCATGTCTTATATAATATAAAGCACCTTGGTGTATGTCTAGCAGGTCAACACCTAGGTCAGGCCTATACTGATCTTATTCTCCTCTGAATTCCCATAACACATCATATTGGGACTCCATTAGGAGCATAAAGTCTTACCACATTTCAAGGTGTTTGTGTGCTAACCAGAGGCTCTGAGGCTCCAATCCTAGTGCCTTATCTACTGGGCAGTTTTGCCCTTTAGGAACTGATGGAAAACCAAAACACTCCACCCTAATCCCTGGTTGTTAAATGTGGCTCTCTTTAAAGAGAGACATCAAAGCAATTAGATTACAGATATGATTATTTACTTACTCTCTCCAATGGAGATGCCCACTGGTATTCTGGTGGCAACCTCATGGGTGCCATTTACTAGGAGCGTTTATTGGCAGTTGCTCTGGATTCACACCTTGCTTTTGCGTGTGTGCTCAGTCACTAATTCATGTGTGACTCTTTGTGACCCTTTGGACTATAGCCTGCCAGGCTCCTCTGTCCATGGGATTTTTCAGGCAAGAAATACTGTAGCAGGTTTCCATTTCCTCCTCCAGGGTATCTTCCCAACCCAGGTATCAAGGCCACGTCTCCTATGTCTCCTGCATTGTAGACAAATTCTTCACTCTCTGAGCTGCCAGGGAAGCCCAGATGCAGGCCTTACATATACAGTATTGGCTTTAGGTCCAGTAGCAGAGATTCTTGTGATTATGGTTTTCATAACCAGCTCCTAGTTATTGTCAGAAGCTATAAAGTTTCCATGGGCTTATCAATATCTCAAAGTTTGAATTTGATAGTATTATACTCCCAGAAACAGTTCTAGAATTGGTAGTTCTAGAGAGCAGAATGTCTAAAACCTCTTACTCCTTTCAATACCTCCTTTTGTCAAAGCCCCAAAATTTAAACTAAGTCTACCTTTCTATCTCCTATTTTCCCGTAGTTAACACAGACTCACTTCAGCCAAAAAGATCTGCAGTAATATGGCTGTGCCCATGCCTTTGTCATCCCTTCAGCCTTGACAGACTTTCTGACCACTCTCTACCTGTTCCTATCCCTTTCATACCTCCGTGTCAAGCCCCATGTCTTATATAATATAAAGCACCTTGGTGTATGTCTAGCAGGTCAACACCTAGGTCAGGCCTATACTGATCTTATTCTCCTCTGAATTCCCATAACACATCATATTGGGACTCCATTAGGAGCATAAAGTCTTACCACATTTCAAGGTGTTTGTGTGCTAACCAGAGGCTCTGAGGCTCCAATCCTAGTGCCTTATCTACTGGGCAGTTTTGCCCTTTAGGAACTGATGGAAAACCAAAACACTCCACCCTAATCCCTGGTTGTTAAATGTGGCTCTCTTTAAAGAGAGACATCAAAGCAATTAGATTACAGATATGATTATTTACTTACTCTCCAATGGAGATGCCCACTGGTATTCTGGTGGCAACCTCATGGGTGCCATTTACTAGGAGCGTTTATTGGCAGTTGCTCTGGATTCACACCTTGCTTTTGCGTGTGTGCTCAGTCACTAATTCATGTGTGACTCTTTGTGACCCTTTGGACTATAGCCTGCCAGGCTCCTCTGTCCATGGGATTTTTCAGGCAAGAAATACTGTAGCAGGTTTCCATTTCCTCCTCCAGGGTATCTTCCCAACCCAGGTATCAAGGCCACGTCTCCTATGTCTCCTGCATTGTAGACAAATTCTTCACTCTCTGAGCTGCCAGGGAAGCCCAGATGCAGGCCTTACATATACAGTATTGGCTTTAGGTCCAGTAGCAGAGATTCTTGTGATTATGGTTTTCATAACCAGCTCCTAGTTATTGTCAGAAGCTATAAAGTTTCCATGGGCTTATCAATATCTCAAAGTTTGAATTTGATAGTATTATACTCCCAGAAACAGTTCTAGAATTGGTAGTTCTAGAGAGCAGAATGTCTAAAACCTCTTACTCCTTCTCTAACATAAGACAGCTATTTCAAGGAACATGTCCAGTGTCCTATAACACTGGATTTAGGGAGCAAGCCAATGGGATGCGACCTTCGTACACTCTGATGGTCTTCTTAGCCTACTTAGTGACCATCCTAGGTTCACAGTGACTCCCATCCTCTCAGCAAGTGTGATCGTCTCCACAGTTGCAGGGTAATGCCTAATGCTTCCTCTTCCCTCTGTTCAAACTCAAAGAATTTGAGAAATAAACGAAGCTCAAATTTCTTTTCACTTTTCTCTCTCTTTTGTATAGAATCAGCTAGATAATCGAGTTCCAAAGTTGGTTCTGTATGTTACCACAGTTTTTCAAACAAGATACTCAAACTGTATCCTAAAAGTGATTCAGAATCATGCACATTTAAAATGTAAAACTAACCCGGCATTTAATTACATGTAGGCATTTCATTATTTAGCTTTGGGATAATTCTCGTTACCCGCACTACACCTTAAATCCTTCAAGAATATAAAGGATATTCCTTTATATTCTCTTTGCATTCTCCCACCTGGACTTGCATAGAATTTTGAATAAGTGTATGTTAAATAAATAACTGCTATTTCCAGGAAATTATATCTCTATTAATTATTAGGGAATATATTTGATTAGATAGATAGATAGATAGATTCTTCCCAAGTGGCACTAGTGGTGAAAAATCTGCAGGCAACAAGAGACATGGGTTCAATCCCTGGGTCAGGAAGATTCCCTGGAGAAGGAAATGGCAACCTACTCTAGTAATCTTGCCTGGAGAGTCCCATGGACAGAGAAGCCTGGTGGGCTACAGCCCATAGGATCACAAGGGTCAGACACAACTGAAGCAATATAGCAAGGACGCATATTAGATTATCAGAATATTTTTGCACTTAGTTCTTTTTTGTTGTTGATTTTCTGTATAACATTATGAGAATATACAATGGTTTTAAACATAAACATCATCAGAGCTCATACTCTGCAATTAAACTGAAATTCTTTGAATGGTTTCATCAAGATAAAATAGCTCCTAAGGATACAACTTTTACTAGTTTACCAAAATAAATAGGATATATTCAGTTTTGATTTACACAGCAATATATAATGTGTTGATATATACTATTAAAACTGAGAAGCATGTTTTCTACAAAAACATTCAAGGACTAGATTGAATGTATTATAATACACATTCAAATGAAAGAAAAATAGCTTGTATATTTCTAGGGCGATGCAAAGCATGGGGAGTCCTGTACAGTAATATTTTGACAGAACTAACTGATCCAATTGTGCTTTAAGAATCAAGACAAAAAAACTGAAGTCTGATGTACTTAGGACAATAAGCTGAAGACCTACCTATTTAAAATTCTGTAAAACTTCTGTCTCTCCTAAATATATTCATTTATTTTCTGCCACTTCAAGTGTATAATGACAAATGCATGTCATAAATACGTCATTATATAAAATTTAGCTAAACACTGTACCATCGTGAACAACTTTTGTTCACTCCTTCTTTTAAAATTGTATTGATATTTTGCCAGGAAAGCTTTAAGAATTTGGAAAAAAAAAAAAAAAACCTTATCAAAAATACAAATTACAAGTAATGGCTTCTATATACATTGGATGAAAAAAAAAATACTTTTTACTAAATGACACTTTACAAAAATTGCTAGTCAAATGCATAATCTTCTTACTTTTGGAAATGCCAGGCTTCAGACTTGGAATCTAGAGCAATTACTGCAACCTATAGTGGTTCTTTCAGAGTAGAGAAGAAACTACAACTTGTGTCTCAAATATTTGTTCTAATTTAAAATGTTATTTCCTAAGAATTACATTAAATTAATTGACATCATTTTCTAATGCATGTGTAAAACTGGATAGAAGTATTAGCCTTAAAATTTTTGCCTACTAAAATTACAGAGTGTAACACAGACAAGTCCAATATTTTTTAAATTTCAGCTTTGCTTTTTTTGGTTTTATTTCTTAAGATGCTGGAATAGACTAGGCTACATAACAGAAGTAATGACACGTAGATTTAAACAGATTAGTGGCTAAAACAATTCCAAGTCTGTCTTAGTTCTAATATATTTCTCCCACTCTCTTGAGTATTCCTGCTAGAGTGATGTCATCCCTACCTTCCCAGATTGTAAAGGATTTGGGGGATGTTAGTAAAGAGTTGGGGCTTTCACGCTGGCTCAGCGATAAAGAATCTACCTGTAATGCAGGAGACACAGGTTCCATCTCTGGGTCAGAAAGATCCCCTGGAAAAAAAAAAAAAAGAAAGATCCCCTGGAGAAGGAAATGGCCACCAACTCTGGTATTCTTGCCTGGGAAATCCCATGGACAGATGAGCCTGGTGAGTTACAGTTCATGGGGTCACAAGAGTGGGACCCAACTTGGTGACTAAATAACCATAGTAAAGAGTGGAATAGTGACCCCAGCTTGTGTATTACCTTCCATGAGGGAAAAAGCTGTCAACATATTAACTGGTTTAAGGAAACTTTTTCCTTACTTGTTCAAATTTCTTCCTTCAGGTTCTTCCAAGACAAACCTGTGGGCTTTTCACTCACACAATTTTCTATAAAGAATATCCAGGAGGTCCTAAAGAGCTGGACAAGAGTATCCAGGGAGGTGAACTTTTCTTCACTGTGGTCCTCAACCCAGTAAGTACTTTGAGATCTTCTGCAAATAAATAATAAAAACTGACAGGGCAGATGACAAAGAGGCAAGGGTTTTGATAGTTATCAGCCAAATAATATGAAGCTTCAGTCTAAAACAGTAGTTAAAAACCAAATGGAACAACATCTAGTAATTGGGACAAACTAATTCTTCAGGTAGTAATGACATGATGAATTTACAGAAGAACGGTTCAGACTTGGAATCTAGAGCAATTACTGCAACCTATAGTGGTTCTTTCAGAGTAGAGAAGAAACTACAACTTGTGTCTCAAATATTTGTTCTAATTTAAAATGTTATTTCCTAAGAATTACATTAAATTAATTGACATCATTTTCTAATGCATGTGTAAAACTGGATAGAAGTATTAGCCTTAAAATTTTTGCCTACTAAAATTACAGAGTGTAACACAGACAAGTCCAATATTTTTTAAATTTCAGCTTTGCTTTTTTTGGTTTTATTTCTTAAGATGCTGGAATAGACTAGGCTACATAACAGAAGTAATGACACGTAGATTTAAACAGATTAGTGGCTAAAACAATTCCAAGTCTGTCTTAGTTCTAATATATTTCTCCCACTCTCTTGAGTATTCCTGCTAGAGTGATGTCATCCCTACCTTCCCAGATTGTAAAGGATTTGGGGATGTTAGTAAAGAGTTGGGGCTTTCACGCTGGCTCAGCGATAAAGAATCTACCTGTAATGCAGGAGACACAGGTTCCATCTCTGGGTCAGAAAGATCCCCTGGAAAAAAAAAAAAAAGAAAGATCCCCTGGAGAAGGAAATGGCCACCAACTCTGGTATTCTTGCCTGGGAAATCCCATGGACAGATGAGCCTGGTGAGTTACAGTTCATGGGGTCACAAGAGTGGGACCCAACTTGGTGACTAAATAACCATAGTAAAGAGTGGAATAGTGACCCCAGCTTGTGTATTACCTTCCATGAGGGAAAAAGCTGTCAACATATTAACTGGTTTAAGGAAACTTTTTCCTTACTTGTTCAAATTTCTTCCTTCAGGTTCTTCCAAGACAAACCTGTGGGCTTTTCACTCACACAATTTTCTATAAAGAATATCCAGGAGGTCCTAAAGAGCTGGACAAGAGTATCCAGGGAGGTGAACTTTTCTTCACTGTGGTCCTCAACCCAGTAAGTACTTTGAGATCTTCTGCAAATAAATAATAAAAACTGACAGGGCAGATGACAAAGAGGCAAGGGTTTTGATAGTTATCAGCCAAATAATATGAAGCTTCAGTCTAAAACAGTAGTTAAAAACCAAATGGAACAACATCTAGTAATTGGGACAAACTAATTCTTCAGGTAGTAATGACATGATGAATTTACAGAAGAACCAAGGAAGTGCTCTAGCAAACCCTCCTCTACATTGGAAAGTGATCAAAATTCAGAGATTCTTGTTTCTATACAGAATAAGATTTTCCTTTGTAAAACACTTCTGTTCTTAATGGGACCAGTTTTTCATTTAGGTGACTATTTTTTTCTTAAAGTAAAAGTAGAAGCAAAATGGGAGAGAAATTAGGTAACTAAAGGCAGTCACTGCTGGAACATCCACATTAGATCTTGTTTTGCAGGGCCTCAGGCTGTGGGAGAGCAGCCTGTTTTATTGGGCTACTGTTCCTTCTCCTTTACTTCTTAATAGCAGGTTGCCAGCCCATCCAATGAACTATTTGTATTTATTTCTGTTTGAGGCAAGAGTTATAGAGTTTACAAGAAAGAATTAATTTAAATTAGGGGTATAAGGAAAAGAAGGGATTTTTATTTCCCTTCTAAAAAAATCACTGACATAAAATGTAAAGCTGTATTTATTTATGGTAAATTTGTCCCCAGTGTTAACAATATTCAAGATTTTTTAAAAATGTAATTCTCCAGATGGGGAAATGTTCTATCAGCATACAAAGTTAGGAAAGGGATAAAGAGCATAGAATTTGAAAGACCTCTCTCTTGACCTTGATTTTACAGGTCTTGCAAGCAAACTTGCAGGTATTTTTCATTATCTACTAGTATTTAATATCTATCCATATCTCAGCTCCTAGAAAATGAGATAGAAGTAAGGGTAACTCATCTTTGGGCAAAATCATCATGTATATCCAAAATCACCATAGTTTTAAGTAGTGTGGCATTTGGCCTTTTGGAAGTTTATTAACCTTCATATTCCCCAAAATATAAATAATTCTCATATGTCAGAAATAACCTGGTTCTTCTAATTTAACTATTCTTTACAAATGGAAGTATCATTGGAATCATTTCATATGATTTTCTTCTCTTTCTTTCACAATTTAACCAGTAATACACAAGAGAAAAATTAAACCAATGCCTGATTATGAACTGAAAACTCAGTTAAAATATTCTTAATATGGTAACATTTTCACCAATAATTTTAAGACTCTTCAATCTATAATCTGTAAAAGTCTGATGGTTTCTATTTGCTTTCTCCAAGAGCAATAGGACTGTGAACAGGTAACCATTTATTTGATTGTTTTAACCAATAGTTGCTTTGACACTTAAGAAATTCCTAGTGGTATTATAATTTAAGAGATTCTGTTCTAATGGGAACCAGTTTTTCATTTAGGTGACTATTTTTTTCTTAAAGTAAAAGTAGAAGCAAAATGGGAGAGAAATTAGGTAACTAAAGGCAGTCACTGCTGGAACATCCACATTAGATCTTGTTTTGCAGGGCCTCAGGCTGTGGGAGAGCAGCCTGTTTTATTGGGCTACTGTTCCTTCTCCTTTACTTCTTAATAGCAGGTTGCCAGCCCATCCAATGAACTATTTGTATTTATTTCTGTTTGAGGCAAGAGTTATAGAGTTTACAAGAAAGAATTAATTTAAATTAGGGGTATAAGGAAAAGAAGGGATTTTTATTTCCCTTCTAAAAAAATCACTGACATAAAATGTAAAGCTGTATTTATTTATGGTAAATTTGTCCCCAGTGTTAACAATATTCAAGATTTTTTAAAAATGTAATTCTCCAGATGGGGAAATGTTCTATCAGCATACAAAGTTAGGAAAGGGATAAAGAGCATAGAATTTGAAAGACCTCTCTCTTGACCTTGATTTTACAGGTCTTGCAAGCAAACTTGCAGGTATTTTTCATTATCTACTAGTATTTAATATCTATCCATATCTCAGCTCCTAGAAAATGAGATAGAAGTAAGGGTAACTCATCTTTGGGCAAAATCATCATGTATATCCAAAATCACCATAGTTTTAAGTAGTGTGGCATTTGGCCTTTTGGAAGTTTATTAACCTTCATATTCCCCAAAATATAAATAATTCTCATATGTCAGAAATAACCTGGTTCTTCTAATTTAACTATTCTTTACAAATGGAAGTATCATTGGAATCATTTCATATGATTTTCTTCTCTTTCTTTCACAATTTAACCAGTAATACACAAGAGAAAAATTAAACCAATGCCTGATTATGAACTGAAAACTCAGTTAAAATATTCTTAATATGGTAACATTTTCACCAATAATTTTAAGACTCTTCAATCTATAATCTGTAAAAGTCTGATGGTTTCTATTTGCTTTCTCCAAGAGCAATAGGACTGTGAACAGGTAACCATTTATTTGATTGTTTTAACCAATAGTTGCTTTGACACTTAAGAAATTCCTAGTGGTATTATAATTTAAGAACTTTCTAAACCAAATTAGTTGTATTTATCATGGAAGAAATTCAAAAGCAGATCATTCATGCCCACTTGTTGTTGTTCAGTCACCAAGTTGTATCTGACTCTTTGCAATGCCATGGACTGGAGTGCACCAGGCTTCCCTGTCCGTCACTGTCTCCCAGAGTTTGCTCAAACTCACGTCTTTTGAGTCAGTGATGCTGTCCAACCATCTCATCCTCTCTGGTCTCCTTCTCCTCCTGCCCTCAATCTTTCCCAGCAGTTGGGTCTTTTCCAGTGAGTCAGCTCTTCACATCAGGTGGTCAAAGTATTGGAACTTCAGCTTCAGCATCTGTCCTTCCAATGAATATTCATTGTTGATTTCCTTTAGGATTGACTGGTTTGATTGCCTTGCTGTACAAGGGACTATCAAGAGTCTTCTCTAGGACAATTCAAAAGCATCAATTCTTCGGGGCTCAGCCTTCTTTATGACCCAACTCTCATGTCTATACATGACTGCTGGAAAAACCATAGCTTTGACTACATGGACCTGTCAGCAAATTGATGTCTCTGCTTTTTAATACACTAAGTTTGTCATAGCTTTTCTTCCAAGAAGCAAGCATCATTTAATTTTGTGGCTGCAGTCACCATCCACAGTGATTTTGGAGCCCAAGAAATAAAGTTTATCACTGTTTTCTCTTTTTCCCCATCGATTTGCCATGAAGTAAGTGATGGGACTGGGTGCCATGATCTTAGTTTTTTGAATGATGAGTTTAAAGCCAATATTTTCACTCTTCCTCTTTCACCCTCATCAAGAGACTCTTTGGTTCCTCTTTGCTTTCTGCCATTATAGTGATGTCATCTGGCATATCTGAGGTTATTGATATTTCTCCCTGTAATCGTGATTCTAGTTTGTAAGTCATTCAGACTGTCACTTCATGTAATGTACTCTGCACATAAGTTAAGTAAACAGGGTGACAATATATAGCCTTTAACTGAAAACTCAGTTAAAATATTCTTAATATGGTAACATTTTCACCAATAATTTTAAGACTCTTCAATCTATAATCTGTAAAAGTCTGATGGTTTCTATTTGCTTTCTCCAAGAGCAATAGGACTGTGAACAGGTAACCATTTATTTGATTGTTTTAACCAATAGTTGCTTTGACACTTAAGAAATTCCTAGTGGTATTATAATTTAAGAACTTTCTAAACCAAATTAGTTGTATTTATCATGGAAGAAATTCAAAAGCAGATCATTCATGCCCACTTGTTGTTGTTCAGTCACCAAGTTGTATCTGACTCTTTGCAATGCCATGGACTGGAGTGCACCAGGCTTCCCTGTCCGTCACTGTCTCCCAGAGTTTGCTCAAACTCACGTCTTTTGAGTCAGTGATGCTGTCCAACCATCTCATCCTCTCTGGTCTCCTTCTCCTCCTGCCCTCAATCTTTCCCAGCAGTTGGGTCTTTTCCAGTGAGTCAGCTCTTCACATCAGGTGGTCAAAGTATTGGAACTTCAGCTTCAGCATCTGTCCTTCCAATGAATATTCATTGTTGATTTCCTTTAGGATTGACTGGTTTGATTGCCTTGCTGTACAAGGGACTATCAAGAGTCTTCTCTAGGACAATTCAAAAGCATCAATTCTTCGGGGCTCAGCCTTCTTTATGACCCAACTCTCATGTCTATACATGACTGCTGGAAAAACCATAGCTTTGACTACATGGACCTGTCAGCAAATTGATGTCTCTGCTTTTTAATACACTAAGTTTGTCATAGCTTTTCTTCCAAGAAGCAAGCATCATTTAATTTTGTGGCTGCAGTCACCATCCACAGTGATTTTGGAGCCCAAGAAATAAAGTTTATCACTGTTTTCTCTTTTTCCCCATCGATTTGCCATGAAGTAAGTGATGGGACTGGGTGCCATGATCTTAGTTTTTTGAATGATGAGTTTAAAGCCAATATTTTCACTCTTCCTCTTTCACCCTCATCAAGAGACTCTTTGGTTCCTCTTTGCTTTCTGCCATTATAGTGATGTCATCTGGCATATCTGAGGTTATTGATATTTCTCCCTGTAATCGTGATTCTAGTTTGTAAGTCATTCAGACTGTCACTTCATGTAATGTACTCTGCACATAAGTTAAGTAAACAGGGTGACAATATATAGCCTTGACATACTCCTTTCCCAATTTGGAACCAGTCCATTGTTCCATGTGCAGTTTTAACGAGTGCTTCTTGACCTGCATTCAGGTTTCTCAGATGGCAGGTAAGGTGGTATGGTGTTCCTATTTCTCAGAATTTTCCAGTTTGTTATGATCCACAGAGTCCAAGGCTTTAGCATAGTCAGTGAAGGAGAAGCAGATGTTTTTCTGAAATCCCCTTGCTTGTTTTGTGATCCAACGGATGTTGATAATTTGATCTCTGGTTTCACTGCCTTGTTTAAATCCAGCTTGTATATCTGGAAGTTCTCAGTTCACATACTGCTGAAGCCTAGCTAAAAGGACTTTGAGAATTAGCTTGGTAGCTTATGAAATGAGCACAACTGTGCAGTAGTTTGAACACTCTTTGACATTGCCTTTCTTTGGGATTGGAATGAAAACTGACCTTTTCCAGTCCTGTGGCCACTGCTGAATCTTCCAAACTTGCTGGCATATTTCACTTTAACAGCATTATCTTTTAGGAGTTGAAATAGCTCAGCTGGAATTCCATCACCTCTGCTAGTTTTGTTTGTAATAATGCTTCCTAAGGCCCACTTGGCTTTACACTCTAGATATCTCTAGACTCTAGGTGGGTGAGTGAGCACACCATCATAGTTATCCTGGTCATTAAAACCTTTTTTGTATAATTCTTCTGTGTATTCTTGCATCTCATCTTAATCTCTTCTACTTCTATTAGCTCTTTTCTATTTCCATCCTTTATTGGACTCATCTTCACACGAAATGTTCCTTTGGTAACTCCAATGTTCTTGAAGAGTTCCCTAGTCTTTCTCCTCTATTTTTTCCCTCTATTTCTTTACATTGTTCCTAACCAATACATTTACAATAAATATATTTTTACGAATTAAAAACAAAATTATTTACTTAATTTAAAAAATCTCCTAGTACAGCCTATGTTAATCTTGGATACTACTTTGGACTAAATTAACTGAACAGACTCTTTAAATATTTAGCAAAGGTTGCTATTTCTCAAGCCGTTATCAATTTATCAACCTTTGGTGATTTTGTTTGTCTTACTGAGACAATTCACAGAGACTAAAGAGAGAAAAAACTTCTTTCCCAAACTTGCTCTTTTCTGATTCTGAAAACTTTTAGTAGACAATTACTTTCAGATAGATACTGGGATTTAAAAATAAATGACAGACCTTGTTAGATACTAAAATATATTTGAGAAATCCAAATTAACTTCATCTGGCATGCAAACTCCGATTTTGGAAGCAACTGTAGTACCCTAGAGACTTGTGGTTAAGAGCCCATTTCTAGACTTACCCCAAGACTTAGCCAAGGAAACACTACTGTCATTATTAGTTAGTGATGTTTGCCTTGCAGAACAGTGAGAAGTATTTCCCATGGCCTCTTTCCCATGAATTCTTCATCCCAAAATTAAATGTCTGGATAATGTTTGTGTTAAAATTTTTAAGAAAAATCCTTACTGTATAGCACATGGAACTCTGTTCAGTGTTATATGGCAGCCTAGATGAAAGCGGAAACTAGGGGAGAATGGATTCATGTACATGTATGGCTGAGTCCTTTCACTGTTCTGAAACTATCACAGCATTGTTAATTGGCTATATCCCAATACAAAACAAAACGTTTGAAAAGAAAAGAAAGGTCCAGGTACAGTTAGACACGCATGCGGTGATTTAGTAGATGACACACTTTGTTAGACTAGAATCAGAATGAAAGAGACTTGACAAAATCAGTATTAACTGCAGGAGATTTTTAATTATAGCAGATCTGAAAAATAGTCATTGTGAGTACCAGTAATACTCTAGGCCTAGATAAGAAGTATCATTTTCTGAGAATGCTGAATGAGCTTTGTTGTTTACTTCAAAAAGTTAGATGTGTTATTAGGAACATGCACATGGCTTTTAAATATATCCAAATACACTTGAATTAAAAATTTAAGCAGGATTTTATTTAATGTGCTTTTAAAATTTTTGTCCTACATGTCAACATAATATCAAGGTGATACAGTTTTACCAGTACAGGGATGAGAGGTGAGTACAACAAAGTATCTCTCCAAGTTCAACTAGAACAGATTACAGCAAAGATAACTATATTCCTTAAATAGAAAAACTCTCTAGTCTCAAATGTTTTACTATTACCAAAGTATTTTTCACTGCTAACGGCCTGGTATTAAAAAAATAAAATTCAATTTTAAAAAATACAACAAATCTAAAAGGAAAGAAAATTTGGCTTCCAATGAGGAAATTCTCAAATCAAAAGCATATGTAAAACAGCAAAACTCTGTAAAAGCAAAAAAGCAAAAGAAAAAGATGCATACATAAAACCAGTATCATGAGTTGAATGGGGCTGAATCATGTATAGTGGTGTTCTTTTCTCCACATATAGCTGTCCCTTCCATAATCAGACTTATTTTTATTTAGTTCTGCTCATTGTGAGGACTAGAGACTCACTAGTCACTCAGTTAACCCAAGTAATGGAAGTGTGGGACTCAAGAAGGCTAAACAATGGGGAAAGACAGGATTAGAGGGCTCTTCTGAGCCCAAGGCAGTTTCAGAATTCATAAACATGAGAATTACTGATCTTGATCTTACCCAAGTACTTTAATACAAACATAGTAGATGTTTTTCATATGTCCAAGTGTCTCATTTTTCTGCTACTGACCATATATAACTTGTCTGCCTCAAAAGTGCTGCTTGCTTATAGCTTGTGCATCCTCGATTATTAGTTCTACACATGGCCCAATGTGAGTGCATCCAATGTTTTCCATAAAAGATTCAGCTCAACTCTAACTTTTTGAGTATATTATCCTCTTCAGGTATCTCAGATCAAATTCCCAAACAAGGCGATCTATTTGGCCCAGCTTGCTTTTCTGAGTCAGCCAGGATTAGTCCTGTGAGCTGACTGCTCCTGGCTATGTGTCCCCCACAACTGCCTCCAACCTCCATTCTACACTATGACTGGGAAGTGGGTTGCCTGAAGGCTGTCCTTTCATCAGAAGCTTAGAAGGGACAGGCACTGTGACTGCTGTCTAGCCTGAATCTGAAGCCAGTGGGAACTGTCAGTATGGTCTCAGCCAATTCCAGAGATCTGGAAGTAAACTGAACCTCTTTGGAAAAGGACTAAGGATCAGCTTTGAAACTTGTGAAGCTTGCATAAGTAATTCTCTTAGATAGGACCAATTAATTTCATTCATCATTTTATTATCTAACTTGCTTCTAGAATGCAAGTTCTTGTGTTTTGTTTATTCTATATTGTTGCATTTTATTCTATATTATTGCATGTTTCATAAGTGAATGAATGAAATTAAGTGTCCAACAATGGGGTAGGGATATTACAAGAGCAAATTATGTTCCCTTATGTTCCCCTATATATTCAGCCATTAAAAATACAATGTATGATAATTTTTAATGACATAGGAAATACTTATATGATATATTTGGTGAAAAAAGTAAGTTATTAGAAAATTAGATGTGAACATGCAAATAAACTAGAAGGAATTCAGCAGAATGTTAACAGTGGTTACCTTAGATCACAGGATTAAAGATGATTTTTCTCTGTCTTGTCTGATTTTTAAATGTCTATAATGAACACGTATTACTGTTAAAACCAGCACACATACAACATACAATGCCACATTACAAACAGCAATAATAAAGAATTATGTAACACTAACAGTGAAGGAGGTAAAATGCAATTATTTATTTAGTGACATGTCAGGGGTAGAATTAGTATTTCCTCAGTTCCAGTTGTTCCCTGTCTCTCTCATATATCACCTAACACCTACCTCACTGTAGTTATTTGTACAAATACAACACCTTTTCTCCTGTATGAGGGGGCATTCTTGCAGAATGATCTATGTGAGTTTTATTCTTGTGCTTTCCATGGTATCTAGATTAAATGTTTTAAATCTAGGAAGAGATCACTAAATGTTTTTTAAATGTTCAACTAGATGCAAGGACAGCTATGTTTTAGGGGCATCACTTGACTTATAGAATGTCCAAATGTGAGTGATAACAAGCCTAGTATTAACAAAATTACATTCTGGCAGACTCCTGCTTTCAAGAGGGTGACATTCAGGATCCAGGAAATTTTACAGGGCCGTAAGTCTTTGGCATGTTTTTACAAGTGATGATGAATTAGCCTGACATGAAACAATGGATAATTAAAGCTGGAAGGAACTACAAAATCTGTCTATTTGATCACCTAATTCTAGGCTCAAGGTCACTCCTGTGTTTTTCTGAAGACAGCCTCAGCCTTCTTGACTCTGGGTTTGGTGTGTCCACCACTACTACATGCTGCTTATGCCCTCCTAGGTAAATTGGCCTTAATGTGATGCACAGCACCTCTTAATGTGACTCGGTTACCTGATACCTGGAAAATGTGCCAATGGTTTAAAATTTCTTGCCGTTATCTAGAGAAAGCAACCCATCTCCACAGTGAGTGAAAAACAAAAAATAAATGATTTGAAAGAAAGCTACAATAAGCAGTTACAGCTAAGGGAAAAATGTCAAACATACTTTTAAAGACTTATGAATAATAAATTATGTATTTTTATCTTAAAACAATAAGTCTTATTGATGTTACATATAAAATTAATAACGTTAAAACATTTTTTATTCTGTTAAATTTAGATTTTTAAACTTAAAAAGCCAATAGACATTTTACTTCATGTATTTCTTACTTCCCATATTAGCCCTATTTTTCTATCAGTGTTCTGCACGACTAACTGTGGTATTATATAATTATTTGCCACTGTGAAATGAAAAATAGTACAAGAAAGCATGATTGGATCTTTTTGATTCTACAGTTAAGTAAAATAGGAATATGGTTAACCCTCAAGTCATTGAAATGGATATTTTTAAGAAATTTAAGAAATCTGATATTAAGTTAAGAAATGAATACAATGCTATTCTTTGTTTAATCCTTTCATAGTTTCACATAACTTAAAAGATAAACAAAAAAAAACTATTTAACTTGGAAAAAACTTAAGCCTTGCTCCTACCCCCCATTATGGTCTCTATTTTTAGTCATCTCATGTACCCAACCTCTCACTCCACTCAGACAGCAATCTGTAGTTCTCCAAACAGGACAGGTTGTCTCATTCCGTGCTTTTTAAGGGCCTCTGCCTCAGGCTGGCATGCCTTCCAACAAATCTGAGCTGATCTTTTTATAGAAGACTTCTCCCAACTCTCCAGTTTCTCCTATGTTTTCTCATAGCACTCTGGCATAACCCTAACATAACTTGCCTCCAGTACTATCTTTCTCATCCAATAGTTTTGTGCATTCCTTGATAGAAAACATGATGTTTTATTCTATTTGGTAATGGAGATATATTGCAAAATTGTGTTGCATAATACATTCTCAATAAGTGACAATGCATGAATTTACGATGCATGTATGTGTTCTGTCCTTTGAATCTGAAGGAAAATCTAGTTGCCTTGGAAATACCTACGTAAAGAATTTACTTGATTCCTTAATGTGATGCACAGCACCTCTTAATGTGACTCGGTTACCTGATACCTGGAAAATGTGCCAATGGTTTAAAATTTCTTGCCGTTATCTAGAGAAAGCAACCCATCTCCACAGTGAGTGAAACAAAAATAAATGATTTGAAAGAAAGCTACAATAAGCAGTTACAGCTAAGGAAAAATGTCAAACATACTTTTAAAGACTTATGAATAATAAATTATGTATTTTTATCTTAAAACAATAAGTCTTATTGATGTTACATATAAAATTAATAACGTTAAAACATTTTTTATTCTGTTAAATTTAGATTTTTAAACTTAAAAAGCCAATAGACATTTTACTTCATGTATTTCTTACTTCCCATATTAGCCCTATTTTTCTATCAGTGTTCTGCACGACTAACTGTGGTATTATATAATTATTTGCCACTGTGAAATGAAAAATAGTACAAGAAAGCATGATTGGATCTTTTGATTCTACAGTTAAGTAAAATAGGAATATGGTTAACCCTCAAGTCATTGAAATGGATATTTTTAAGAAATTTAAGAAATCTGATATTAAGTTAAGAAATGAATACAATGCTATTCTTTGTTTAATCCTTTCATAGTTTCACATAACTTAAAAGATAAACAAAAAAAAACTATTTAACTTGGAAAAAACTTAAGCCTTGCTCCTACCCCCCATTATGGTCTCTATTTTTAGTCATCTCATGTACCCAACCTCTCACTCCACTCAGACAGCAATCTGTAGTTCTCCAAACAGGACAGGTTGTCTCATTCCGTGCTTTTTAAGGGCCTCTGCCTCAGGCTGGCATGCCTTCCAACAAATCTGAGCTGATCTTTTTATAGAAGACTTCTCCCAACTCTCCAGTTTCTCCTATGTTTTCTCATAGCACTCTGGCATAACCCTAACATAACTTGCCTCCAGTACTATCTTTCTCATCCAATAGTTTTGTGCATTCCTTGATAGAAAACATGATGTTTTATTCTATTTGGTAATGGAGATATATTGCAAAATTGTGTTGCATAATACATTCTCAATAAGTGACAATGCATGAATTTACGATGCATGTATGTGTTCTGTCCTTTGAATCTGAAGGAAAATCTAGTTGCCTTGGAAATACCTACGTAAAGAATTTACTTGATTCAAGAGTTTGCATTACCATGCTTTCGTTTTTCCCAACGTGGAATCGGAGATCCTTTTGAAAGTCATTAAACTTATGAAAATATGATCAATTTCACTCATAGGAAGAAAAATCCAAGGTTAAATATACTGAGATGGCATGTGCTATCCATCATATTGTCAAAAATTCAAAAGATTGATAAAATATTCTGTTAACAAGGTTGTGAGAAAACAGATGTTCTCATGCATCCTAGTGGATTTACAAAGCATTACAACCCCTAAGGAAAGAATGCAAAATGTTACAGCCACTATAGAAAAGAGAAAAAATTAAAATAGGACTACCATATGATCCAGCAATTCTACTTACAGATATTTGTCCAAAAGAATTGAAAACAGGATCTTAAAGAGATATTTGCTGTTCTATGTTCATTGCAGCATTATTTGCAATAGATAAGAGGCAGAAAAAAGGGCTTCCCTGGTGCTTCAGTGGGTGAGGTGTCTGCCTTGCAGTGCAGGGGGCCTCGGTTCGATCCCTGGCCCAGGAAGATCCCACGTGCCCGTGGGGCAGCTGGACCATTGTGTCCAGTTATCAGCAGGCGCTCTGGAGCGCATGCCCCAGAGCCAGTGCTCTTCAACCGAAGAGGCCACTACCATGCAAGGCCCACACAGGCCAAAGAATAAATATGGATGAAAATAAATAAATAAAAAACAATAAAAGAGGCCAAAAAGACAAAAAAGAGGTAGAAACAAATGTCCTTTGAAAGACAAATGAATAAAGAAAATACTGTACATATGTACAGTGGAATATTATTCACCCTTAAAAAGAAGGAAATCTCACGCATGCCTTCCAACAAATCTGAGCTGATCTTTTTATAGAAGACTTCTCCCAACTCTCCAGTTTCTCCTATGTTTTCTCATAGCACTCTGGCATAACCCTAACATAACTTGCCTCCAGTACTATCTTTCTCATCCAATAGTTTTGTGCATTCCTTGATAGAAAACATGATGTTTTATTCTATTTGGTAATGGAGATATATTGCAAAATTGTGTTGCATAATACATTCTCAATAAGTGACAATGCATGAATTTACGATGCATGTATGTGTTCTGTCCTTTGAATCTGAAGGAAAATCTAGTTGCCTTGGAAATACCTACGTAAAGAATTTACTTGATTCAAGAGTTTGCATTACCATGCTTTCGTTTTTCCCAACGTGGAATCGGAGATCCTTTTGAAAGTCATTAAACTTATGAAAATATGATCAATTTCACTCATAGGAAGAAAAATCCAAGGTTAAATATACTGAGATGGCATGTGCTATCCATCATATTGTCAAAAATTCAAAAGATTGATAAAATATTCTGTTAACAAGGTTGTGAGAAAACAGATGTTCTCATGCATCCTAGTGGATTTACAAAGCATTACAACCCCTAAGGAAAGAATGCAAAATGTTACAGCCACTATAGAAAAGAGAAAAAATTAAAATAGGACTACCATATGATCCAGCAATTCTACTTACAGATATTTGTCCAAAAGAATTGAAAACAGGATCTTAAAGAGATATTTGCTGTTCTATGTTCATTGCAGCATTATTTGCAATAGATAAGAGGCAGAAAAAAGGGCTTCCCTGGTGCTTCAGTGGGTGAGGTGTCTGCCTTGCAGTGCAGGGGGCACCGGTTCGATCCCTGGCCCAGGAAGATCCCACGTGCCCGTGGGGCAGCTGGACCATTGTGTCCAGTTATCAGCAGGCGCTCTGGAGCGCATGCCCCCAGAGCCAGTGCTCTTCAACCGAAGAGGCCACTACCATGCAAGGCCCACACAGGCCAAAGAATAAATATGGATGAAAATAAATAAATAAAAAACAATAAAAGAGGCCAAAAAGACAAAAAAGAGGTAGAAACAAATGTCCTTTGAAAGACAAATGAATAAAGAAAATACTGTACATATGTACAGTGGAATATTATTCACCCTTAAAAAAAGAAGGAAATCCTTCATATGCTACAACATTTATAAAACTTGAGGACATTGTATGCTAAGTGAAATAAGCCAGTCACAAAAGGACAAATACTGCATAAATCCATTGTTTGAGGTGTCTAACGTAGTCAGACTCAGAAACAAGGTAGAATAGTGATTGCCAGGGGCTAAAGGAAGGGGAAAATAGGGCGTTGTTATTCAGTGGGCATAGAGTTCTAGCCATGAAAGATGAAAAGTTCTAGACGTCTGCAGTACAACAATGTGCACATACTATACTGTCCTTTCAAAAAATTACTAAGAGGGTAGATTTCATGTTTATTTACCACAGTATTTCTAAAAGTAAAAGAACTTTACAAAAAAAAAAACAACACCTTTTTACCTTTTTGACAATACTTTTTTTAAGGTGGCAGATGGATTTTTAGTTTCTTTGTGTCTTTTGCCCAGAATTTTCCCAGCTGTGTTTTTTTTAATATTTATTTTTATTTGTTTATTTGGTTGTGCCATATCTTAGTTGTGGCATGTGGGATCCTAGATCTTCACTGTGGCATGCAGGATCCCTAGTTTTAACATGAGAACACTTTGCAGCATGTGGGATCCAGATCTCCAACCAGGGACTGAACCCAGGCCCCCTACATTGGGAGCACAGAGTCCCAGCCATTGGATCACCCGTACATCACCCGTACATCGACAGTCCACGTGAACCAAGAATTTAATCATGAAGAAACAATCTCACAAGTCCAAAGTTTGGTATATTTTATAAACCAAATGTCCTGGACTTTTTCAAAATAAATTATGTTTAAAAAAAACAAAGGGGGTAAAAAACTACTTATGATGAAAATAAATGTAAAAGTAAGTTGTAAAAAATAATTTTAGAAGAAGATGAAAGAAGCACCATACAGTATGATAAGTAACATAAGAAACATGATTTTACTCCCAAACACTGTATTAAAATAAATAAAGATCATTATAGTTTTAAAGAAACTAAAACACATAATAACCTAATACAATTTCTAAATTGTAAGCCTTTATTAAATCCTGAATTAAAAAAAATATATATCTATAAAAGTCATTTTTCTCATTATTACTGCTGGATAACAAAATATCCCCAAAGCACAATGACTTAAAAAGAGAACAGTCATTGTTTTATTGGCACTCATGGTTTCTGTAGGGAGGGCAGCACAAGGTGTTGGTTTTGGTCTCCAGGGTCTTACAAGGCTGCAGTCAGATGGCGACTGGAGCTGGAAGACCAGGCAGCTGGAGCAGCTGCTGGCTGGCAGAGCATCTCCTCACAGTGTCTGAGGGCTTTTTTTGTTTTTACTTATTTTAATTGGAGGATAATTACAATATCGTGATGGTTTTTGCCATACATCAACATGAACGGACAACAGGCCTACATGTGTCCCCCCCAGTTCCTGAATCCACCTCCCTCCCCACCTTTTCTTCTAGGTGGTCACAGAGCACCAGCTTTGGGTGCCCTGCTTCAGGCAGTACACATGAAGTCTTTCACACTGGTTATCTGTTCTACGTATGATAGTGTGTGTTTCAGTGCTAGCCTCTCAAACCATCCCACCCTCGCCTTTGGGACTTCCTCACAGCAGGAAGGCCTCAGGCACTCACTTAGGACTTGTCAAGTGTCAGGAGGACCAAGGCAAGAGCAGAACTGCCTGGGGTTTAGAACTCACGGCAGCATTTCTGCTCCACAAAACCGTGCCCACATTCAGAGGGGGCAGAATTCAGCTCCACCTCTCTACAGGGGAGTGACAAAGTTCTAGAAGAGAGAGAAACTGGGAGGGGGGCATCTTTGGAAAATACAGTTTACCACAGACAACTATGGAACAAAGAGAGAAATTTAAATAGGAACTGGACAATAGATGATAATTAATTATGTCTTCCTATACATGATGATATTTGATTTTATAGTATTCTTAGATGATGCATGCTAAGGATTTAGTGGCGGTGTCTTGCTTCCTGCAACTTATTTTCAAGTGATTCAGCAAAATAACAGGTATATTTAAGAGAGGAACAAAACACAAAGCAAATGGAGAGGTAAGCATTTGGGAGAATAGGCGAAGGATATATAGATTTTCATTGTCCTAATGTTTTGCTTTTCTATATGCTCCTTAAGTAAGTGAGTGGGAGATAGCCAAGTCAGATCACATCATTTCTCAGCTCACGTCCTCCAGACCCCCTTCAGTGTAGAAGCCTAACTCCTTACCATGACCTACAGGACTCTGTGGAATCGGAACCCTTACCTCCCTGATATTACCTCCAGGCAGAGGGAGCAGCAAGTACAAAAGCCCCATGAATGTGCTTGGCATGCTTCAGGAACAGCAAGTAGCTTACAATATTCTATTTTAATTGATGCCTTTTAAGTATCTTCTCCATAAATTCTTGTGTACACATCTTAGAGAGTTTCAGGCTGATGAGGAACCTCAGTCCCCTGCCTACTCACTTCTTTCTTGGTTAAAGGAACATCAGCCCTAGAAGAACTCAAGTCAAAGCCAGATCATTTCTCACTGCAACCCAAAATGCCTAAGAATTCTGTTTAGCAAAGGAAAATCAGAGCCAGCCAGGATAATTGAAGAAGGTACCTGGTTACATTCAAATTAGAATTTCACCTATTTGATATTCCCCTCTGGATACTGGATACTGTTTTGATCTTACCTCCGCAGCATATTGTATTGTACTATAATTGAGATTTGTATTGTCTAGGCATGCCCTGTAGTAACAAATAGTATTTTAACAAGCTTTTACTTTGCAAGATTTAATCCATTGGCTTTCTTGCCTGGCTACCTGTGGCTTAGGCTCAATGTTCTGTTCGGTCTCCCTTGCCTGAGGACCTAGAGCGTGGTGCTGCTTATTGCAGGCGTCAAGTGATATGCTGTCTTGGATGGGAGCCCTCACAGAAGCCATATTTTCATTGCATATATTTATTTCTGAGGTTTTGATCTGGGGTCTCAACAGAATTGTGGTTCTTTCTGAAGGTCATAAAATAAAATGTCTTCAGGGGAGGTATTAGTCCCACAGATAACTGAGCCTTTTGATTTCCAAATTGAGTAGGTGGGCCACATCTTTCCTTCCAAACCAGTGACCCAGTGTTCAGTAGGGCTTGTGGGTGAACTCAGTATGTCAGGAGCTCACAGTCAGATAAGGAGTCAATGAGCTAACACCAGCAATACAGGTCTCTCTTATTAGAAGTTAGATATTTAATAGATATTAGAAATCAGTGTTCAAAAAGTACTACTTGGCCATCTGAGAGCTCAATGTGTGGGATCAGTAAAGTAAGCAAACCCTAGGTGAGATTGCTATCCACAAGTGAAAAAGGCTATGACATTCATTTGGAGAAAATGAGACAGTGAAATGCCAGGGAGGCTTAACTAGGTGTCCTGTGTACTAAAATTATAATTCTGAGATTTCCATTTTCCAATTTGGCAAAAGCCTTTAAAAGGAATATTCCTATCTTTTAATACTATAATTTCACTTCAAGGAATCTGTTTTACATTTAGGAAAAAGTGTTAATTGTAAATAAAGAAAGAAAATGGAAATAAATGATGTCCAAATGAAAGGAAATGTATAAATAATGTCCACTTAGGTTATTACACAGATTTAAACATTTTGTATGTAATTTTAATAACTGTTTAGCAAAGGAAAATCAGAGCCAGCCAGGATAATTGAAGAAGGTACCTGGTTACATTCAAATTAGAATTTCACCTATTTGATATTCCCCTCTGGATACTGGATACTGTTTTGATCTTACCTCCGCAGCATATTGTATTGTACTATAATTGAGATTTGTATTGTCTAGGCATGCCCTGTAGTAACAAATAGTATTTTAACAAGCTTTTACTTTGCAAGATTTAATCCATTGGCTTTCTTGCCTGGCTACCTGTGGCTTAGGCTCAATGTTCTGTTCGGTCTCCCTTGCCTGAGGACCTAGAGCGTGGTGCTGCTTATTGCAGGCGTCAAGTGATATGCTGTCTTGGATGGGAGCCCTCACAGAAGCCATATTTTCATTGCATATATTTATTTCTGAGGTTTTGATCTGGGGTCTCAACAGAATTGTGGTTCTTTCTGAAGGTCATAAAATAAAATGTCTTCAGGGGAGGTATTAGTCCCACAGATAACTGAGCCTTTTGATTTCCAAATTGAGTAGGTGGGCCACATCTTTCCTTCCAAACCAGTGACCCAGTGTTCAGTAGGGCTTGTGGGTGAACTCAGTATGTCAGGAGCTCACAGTCAGATAAGGAGTCAATGAGCTAACACCAGCAATACAGGTCTCTCTTATTAGAAGTTAGATATTTAATAGATATTAGAAATCAGTGTTCAAAAAGTACTACTTGGCCATCTGAGAGCTCAATGTGTGGGATCAGTAAAGTAAGCAAACCCTAGGTGAGATTGCTATCCACAAGTGAAAAAGGCTATGACATTCATTTGGAGAAAATGAGACAGTGAAATGCCAGGGAGGCTTAACTAGGTGTCCTGTGTACTAAAATTATAATTCTGAGATTTCCATTTTCCAATTTGGCAAAAGCCTTTAAAAGGAATATTCCTATCTTTTAATACTATAATTTCACTTCAAGGAATCTGTTTTACATTTAGGAAAAAGTGTTAATTGTAAATAAAGAAAGAAAATGGAAATAAATGATGTCCAAATGAAAGGAAATGTATAAATAATGTCCACTTAGGTTATTACACAGATTTAAACATTTGTATGTATGAATAATTTGGCAATAATTTGAGAAGTAAAAGATATGTGTAACTAGGATACAAAATTATACATGAGGCACCAAAATCTTATTTTTAAAAATCTGTAGATAAAAATACTGTAAAGAAATATACCTTTGAATATTGAAATTTGGGGATTATTTCTCTCTACTTTTCTGTATTTCATAATTTTCTTTTTTTTGTGGAAGGGTATTGGGGAGATCGGGGGACGGGCGGGCCACTTCTATTGGTCTTTCATTTATCTATTTTCATCCATCTTTGTTCTTTGGCCCGTGTGGGCCTCCCATCACAGTGGCCTCTGTTGTCACAGAGCACCGGCTCTGGGCGCATGTGCTCCAGAGCTCCGGCTTGGTAGTTGGACACATGGGTCCAGCTGCTCCACGTCACGTGGGATCTTCCCAGGCCAGGGATCCAACCAGCGCCCCTTGCGCTGCAAGGCGGTGTCCTTACCCACTGGACCACCAGGGAAGCCCCTCATAATTTTTCTTTAATGAGTTTCCATCTGTTTTTTTTTAACAAGAAGGATAAAGTACTTATTTTTAAAGTACTAACACAAGAATTCCTGTTAGCAAAGAATGATCAAACCAGTTTAATTATGAATTACCATTTATATGAATTATTTAACACAAGATATTATATTAGGGGATTTGGTTCAACAATACTTTTTGAGCATCTAAAGTATCTTTTTCTTCAAATTTCAAAATATTAATACCTTGTAAAATTCCATAAATAAGTGGTGAAACACTAATGTTTCTGTAATTCTGCTCTTTCTCTTTTACAACTGTATGGACTGCAGCATGAACAGGGTGATAAGCAAGAAGGGCCCTTGAGCAGGAGGGAAAAAAAACAAAGGGAATCTATTGATATTTTGTGCCAGGTCATAGGTGACATACTTGTTATAAAGGACTTCATTTCATTCTAGCAACAATTTCATGAGGCTTTGTGATCTCAACAGCAATCCTATGAAGCACGCCATAGACGAGGAAACTGGGGTTCAAGGAGATTCCCTAATTCAACCAAAGAGAAATAGTAAGAGAAAGTCCTCATTCTTTCTGTGTCATTGTGCTTTGTTGATAAACTATCCCTGGCTCACACTCAGAGCCTTAAAGCGCTTCATTTTTAAAACAGAATTAAGCCACACTGCTTAGTCTGCCTTCTCGTCCTAAGGGAAATACTATGCACAAACATTAGAACATGAGAGAAAGACAAGTGTGCTAGAGCAATGGCAGTGGGAAATAAAAGCTGACAAAAAAGTAGGAACCCGTCAAAAGAAATACAAACACACCTATTTAAAAGCACCCAAGTGGGCTTCCCTGGTGGTCCAGCAGGTAAAGAGTTTACCTTGCAGTGTAAGGGGCACTGGTTCAATCCCTTACCCCAGAGAACCACATGTGCCACAGAGTGGCTGGACCGGTATGTCTATTGCAAGCCAGCACTCTGGGGCGCATGCACTCTGGGCCAGTGCTCTGCAGTGAGAGAGGCCACAGCAATGGGAGGCCCACACAGTCCAAAAGAATAAAGATGGATAAAAATAAGTAAAAACAATAAAATAGGCCAAAAATTTAGCAAAAATAAATAAATAAATAAAAATAAGCACCCAAGAATTCAAAAATCTTAGCTATGTGGTAGAATAGAACGGTTTTATGACAAGACATACAACTCTATGCAAAGCTAAGGTAATGGTTATACTCAATACTTTATTTTTCATATTCTCTGTACTACATAAGGAATGTAGTACTTAATGTTATTTTGCATAAAAGTCTCTTCTCCAAGGGCTCCAAATGGATGAGGTATTTGCTTTGTTTTTGTTATACATAAGAATCTAATAGAAGACTTACAAATATGAGGTGATTACAAAAATAAAGCCCCTCAGAATAGGCAATATCCGGATTCAAAGCTTGTTTTTTTGTTTGTCAAAGTAAAAGCCAGATATAGACGTAACAGCTACTTAGTTATCAATATGCCTTGAAATATTTTACTAGAACAATCAACCAAAGCTTTCTGCACTACTGTGGTTTCAATTGAATGCTGCACTTGGTATAAACACAGTTTCTGTGGTTTAACTTTAGGCTGTTCTCTGTGGTCTTCCCATATAACGGGAATGCGTCAGAAGCACAGCTTCACTTCCTGTGTAGGCTGAAAACTGTTAACTGCAAAGTTTGGAGACCGTCTCATAGAGTTCTCTGCCATATGTTAAACTAAACTTGATATGAAAAATCATATCAGTTTCCAGTTTCCAAGAGCATTAAAGAGGGGAAAAAAAGGAGCTCAAGTTTTATAAATATAAAAAGCATCTGTCTGCACAGGAAATTCTGCTCTGTTATTTTGCAAATGATTCCTACTTATATTTACAAGAGAAATCAGATCTGATGAAGCATATAGGAAGTAATGCACCATTTTCTTCAGAATTTTTAAATATATATTCATAACTCAGAGCGGCTGGCTGGACTGTGAACTAACCATCACTGAACAGAGCTCTCAACAAGCTGCCCGGCATGCTCCTGAGCATTTGCACTTCCGAGTGAAAGAAGATGGAATATTTTGATAGTGTGCTGCTAACTTAAACATCTCTATCAGATGTCATTTTTGTTTAAATGCTCCCACCTCTCTTTCCAATTCAGGAAGAGCATTTACAAAATGTTTGGCACAATTTTCTTTCTAATTTTTTACTTCTTGACTCTCTAAGCTGTGAAAGAATTCCCTCCATAGTCGTCACCCAGTTGCATATAACCTTGAGTTTATCTTCAGTAGCCTTCTTGAGAATCCCTTTCTGTGACTTCCTTTCTACCTGCCTCCATGCTGTCACCTCGACTCTTGTCATTACTTATGTTCTGACCCAGCATTCCACAACACTCGTAAGATTAACAGCTGCAACCCATAACTAGAACCCTGGTGATTCATCACAGTCTCTCTAGGAGGACTTCATGTTGCTCTTATAGTATGCCAGATTTTACCAGCAGCCCTCTCTCTGACTTGGCCCTTTGACTCACTTCAGCAATTCAGTGCTCCAACATTTAGGCCTGACTTCAGATTGTTTCCTTGCCTCACAGAGTACTCAAAGACTTCCACCTGAATATACCTGCCTTCTTTAAAATCTAAAAGCCTATCCATGCCAATTTTACCAACTAAACTCCCTTTAACCATGAAACCATATATGTTTTCTTCCTTTTTGTTTAAATTTTTCCCATCTTTATCTTGCCTCTTTCAACTTGGTGTTCATTCTTTTACTAACTTAAGGCTCTTCTTGCTCAGGGTACCATTTATTTCCCTTCATTTTTCTCTTTCCATTTACTTCCCTTCTTTTTTCCAATATCATTTATTGAAAATTATTATTCATCCATCACCAAGTCTCGCCCACATTTACTGCTTTCTCCTGTTAGAAAGTTGCTGTCTCTTCTAGTAAGCATTCACTTGCAGTGTCCTAAACCAGCAGTCCCCAGCCTTTTTGGCACCAGGGACCAGTTTTGTGGAAGACCATTTTTCCACTGACCGGGGGTAGGGGGTTATGGTTTTAGTTTTGCCTGTTGCTCGCCTCCTGCTATGCAGCCTAGTTCCTAACAGGCCACAGACATGTACTAGTCCATGGCCCAAGCCCTATGTAATGCTCCTGAGCATTTGCACTTCCGAGTGAAAGAAGATGGAATATTTTGATAGTGTGCTGCTAACTTAAACATCTCTATCAGATGTCATTTTTGTTTAAATGCTCCCACCTCTCTTTCCAATTCAGGAAGAGCATTTACAAAATGTTTGGCACAATTTTCTTTCTAATTTTTTACTTCTTGACTCTCTAAGCTGTGAAAGAATTCCCTCCATAGTCGTCACCCAGTTGCATATAACCTTGAGTTTATCTTCAGTAGCCTTCTTGAGAATCCCTTTCTGTGACTTCCTTTCTACCTGCCTCCATGCTGTCACCTCGACTCTTGTCATTACTTATGTTCTGACCCAGCATTCCACAACACTCGTAAGATTAACAGCTGCAACCCATAACTAGAACCCTGGTGATTCATCACAGTCTCTCTAGGAGGACTTCATGTTGCTCTTATAGTATGCCAGATTTTACCAGCAGCCCTCTCTCTGACTTGGCCCTTTGACTCACTTCAGCAATTCAGTGCTCCAACATTTAGGCTTGACTTCAGATTGTTTCCTTGCCTCACAGAGTACTCAAAGACTTCCACCTGAATATACCTGCCTTCTTTAAAATCTAAAAGCCTATCCATGCCAATTTTACCAACTAAACTCCCTTTAACCATGAAACCATATATGTTTTCTTCCTTTTTGTTTAAATTTTTCCCATCTTTATCTTGCCTCTTTCAACTTGGTGTTCATTCTTTTACTAACTTAAGGCTCTTCTTGCTCAGGGTACCATTTATTTCCCTTCATTTTTCTCTTTCCATTTACTTCCCTTCTTTTTTCCAATATCATTTATTGAAAATTATTATTCATCCATCACCAAGTCTCGCCCACATTTACTGCTTTCTCCTGTTAGAAAGTTGCTGTCTCTTCTAGTAAGCATTCACTTGCAGTGTCCTAAACCAGCAGTCCCCAGCCTTTTTGGCACCAGGGACCAGTTTTGTGGAAGACCATTTTTCCACTGACCGGGGGTAGGGGGTTATGGTTTTAGTTTTGCCTGTTGCTCGCCTCCTGCTATGCAGCCTAGTTCCTAACAGGCCACAGACATGTACTAGTCCATGGCCCAAGCCCTATGTAATGCTGAATATATATAATAATAATATATATTAATATATATATATTAATCTCTCAATGTGGTCTTGCTACTCTAGTCAGAAGATGAAAAAATAGCCCCACTACCTCCATGGGAGTCAGAAGAAAGGCATCCATGGTACATTGAGGATTTTCATTAAAGAAAATTTCTAATTTTCTCTCTTGATCATTTCAGTATTTACCTCTTCCATATCCTATTCTGTGTCCACCTAAACAGAGTGTACTGTAATTCAATTCAATTCTGATGCTAACCTTTATATTAGCATCAGACTCCACAGGTTTCAGGGCCTGATTCCCAAGAAAACTGTGTTTACTTCAGATGTCTCCCCGAAATGGCTGAGGTCACTGGTACTTCTGATCAATTGGCTACAAATTCAGGTGTTTCCACTGCCCCTTCAGGGGGAATAATTTGCTAGAATGATCCATAGAACTCAGGAAAGTACTACAGTTGTGATTACAGTTTTATTATAAAGGATACATAGAGGGCATGTCCTGGGAAAGAATACGGAGCTTCTTTGTTGCTCATGGTGAAGTCAGGGTACAACACCCTCCCAGCACATCAGTGCCTTCATCAGTCATGAGGTTCCACTGACCTTCAGCGTCCAGGATTTTATTGGCATGTCTGATTAAATTGCTGGCCACTGGATCGAATTTAATTAATTTAATTTAATTTTTTACAGAGTTTTGCTGTTTACTGCCACACACTTACCCAAATCCTCCATAGTTATACACACGTTCCCCCTCAGAACCTCCCCATAAAAGTAAATTAAAAAAGAACCTCCCCTCATCCCCCCCTTTCCGCCTGTTTACCTGCCCCCTCACCCAATGTCCATAGAGCTCATGTCTCTTTTTTTTAGTAAGCATTCACTTGCAGTGTCCTAAACCAGCAGTCCCCAGCCTTTTTGGCACCAGGGACCAGTTTTGTGGAAGACCATTTTTCCACTGACCGGGGGTAGGGGGTTATGGTTTTAGTTTTGCCTGTTGCTCGCCTCCTGCTATGCAGCCTAGTTCCTAACAGGCCACAGACATGTACTAGTCCATGGCCCAAGCCCTATGTAATGCTGAATATATATAATAATAATATATATTAATATATATATATTAATCTCTCAATGTGGTCTTGCTACTCTAGTCAGAAGATGAAAAAATAGCCCCACTACCTCCATGGGAGTCAGAAGAAAGGCATCCATGGTACATTGAGGATTTTCATTAAAGAAAATTTCTAATTTTCTCTCTTGATCATTTCAGTATTTACCTCTTCCATATCCTATTCTGTGTCCACCTAAACAGAGTGTACTGTAATTCAATTCAATTCTGATGCTAACCTTTATATTAGCATCAGACTCCACAGGTTTCAGGGCCTGATTCCCAAGAAAACTGTGTTTACTTCAGATGTCTCCCCGAAATGGCTGAGGTCACTGGTACTTCTGATCAATTGGCTACAAATTCAGGTGTTTCCACTGCCCCTTCAGGGGGAATAATTTGCTAGAATGATCCATAGAACTCAGGAAAGTACTACAGTTGTGATTACAGTTTTATTATAAAGGATACATAGAGGGCATGTCCTGGGAAAGAATACGGAGCTTCTTTGTTGCTCATGGTGAAGTCAGGGTACAACACCCTCCCAGCACATCAGTGCCTTCATCAGTCATGAGGTTCCACTGACCTTCAGCGTCCAGGATTTTATTGGCATGTCTGATTAAATTGCTGGCCACTGGATCGAATTTAATTAATTTAATTTAATTTTTTACAGAGTTTTGCTGTTTACTGCCACACATTGACCCAAATCCTCCATAGGTATACACACGTTCCCCATCAGAACCTCCCCCATAAAAAGTAAATTAAAAAAAAAAGAACCTCCCCCTCATCCCCCTCGCCACTCATCCAGGTCACCACAGAGCCCCTGTTTGAGATCCCCTAGTCCCACAGCATATTCCCCTCCATCACCCCAATGTCCATAAGACTGTTCTCCATGTCCGCCTCTCCATTGCTGCTCTGCATATTCATTTATCAGCACCATATTTCTAGATTCCATACACATGTGTCTGTGTATAATATTTACCTTTCTCTCTCTGACATACCTCACTCTGTATGATAGATTCATCCACCTCCTTAGAACTGCTACAGATGCATTCCTTTTTAGGGCTGAGGAACATTCCTTTGTATATATGTACCACAGCTTCTTTATCCATTCATCTGTCCATGGGCATCTAGGTTGCTTCCATGTTCTAGCTATCGTAAACAGTGCTCCAATGAACACTGGGTTCCTTGTGTCTCTTTCAAGTTTGATTTCCTCAGATATATGCCTAGTAGTGGGATTGCTGGGTCATATGGTGGCTCGATTCCTAGTTTTCTGAGGAATCTCCATGCTGTCTTCCAGAGTGGCTGTATCAGTTCACATTCCCACCAACAGTGCAAGAGGGTTCCCTTTTCTTCACATCCTCTCCAGCATTTATTGTTTGTAGACCTTTTGATGATGGCCATTCTGACTGGTGTGAAGTAGTATCTCAATGTAGTTTTGATTTGTATTTCTCTAATGATGAGCGATGTTGAGCATCTTGTCATGTGTTTGTTGGCTATCGGTATGTCCTCTTTGCAGATATGTCTGTTTAGGTCTTTTCCCCATTTTTTGATTGGGCTGTTTATTTTTTTGGCACAAGAGCTCAGTTAGATATTAGATAGGTTAAAGCTCTAGCCCTCTCATAACAGGATTGCTCTTTCTGGCTTAGCCCATCCTCTTTGGACTCATCTTATTAGCATAAGCTATGGAGGGCTCACTATGAGTCACATCAAAAGCATAAACTGTTAGGACCCACCATGAACTCCTATCACTAGGGAAATTCTGTTTTCCTCCCAGGAACTAGGGGCAAAGACCAGTCAAATTCCTTAGTAACAACTTTCCTCAAGAAAGGGAATGGGGGCTTCCCCTGGTGGTCCAGTGGGTAAGGACACTGCCTTGCAGTGCAAGGGGCGCCGGTTCGATCCCTGGCCTGGGAAGATCCCACGTGCCGCGGAGCAGCTGAGCTGATGTGTCCAATTATTGAGCCGGAGCTCTGGAGCGCATGAGCCCAGAGCCAGCGCTCTGCAACTACAGACACCACCGCGATGGGAGGCCCACAGGAACCAAAGAACAAAGATGGATGAAAATAGAGAAATGAAAGACCAATAGAAGTGGCCCGCCTGCTCCCCTCCCTACCCAACCCGACCCCCGCCCAAAAATAAATAAATAAATAAATCTTTAAAAAAAAAAGAAAGGGAATGGTCAAAGATTTGTTACCATTTCCCATACAAGAGAAGTGGTTCAGGCTCTCACTTGAAAATTTAGGATTCATCTTTTGGGCTCTCAGATGAAACTGAAGCTAAAATAACTACATTTTTACATCCTCTTAATTGTTCATTTGCTAAGCTGCCTGATTATGCAAAAAACCCGCAGATCTGTGACTTCGATGTTTACCAAGCCTGGGATAAAGGAACCTGGACTGAGTTTGAAAACCCAGAAATGTTGGCCCCAGTCTGCATAGATAGACCACAGAGGCTTTCATGCAAATAGGAGATCCTGCAGTTACCCAAGGTAGTCAGAAGGTGGCTAAGGAACCTCTTCACTCACAGAACCTCTGTCCTAGTTGGAGTTTTGACATCTCTGTCCCTCTTCCCTGGTGGATCAAATGGTAAAGAATCCACCTGAAGTGCAGGAGACCCAAGTTGAAGGCCCAGATTCAATCCCTAGGTCAGGAAGATCCCATGGAAAAGAATGGCAAAAGCCTGGAGGGCTACAGTCCATGGTGTTGCAAAGAGTCAGACATGACAAAGAGTTCGATATGACTGAAAGACTAACTTTAACTTCCTCCCTCTTCTTTCCTAGCAAAACCCTCTCATAAACCTAGTTTTAAGGAGAATACACGTAACACAAAAAGTTCATAAACTGTTAGGACCCACCATGAACTCCTATCACTAGGGAAATTCTGTTTTCCTCCCAGGAACTAGGGGCAAAGACCAGTCAAATTCCTTAGTAACAACTTTCCTCAAGAAAGGGAATGGGGGCTTCCCCTGGTGGTCCAGTGGGTAAGGACACTGCCTTGCAGTGCAAGGGGCGCCGGTTCGATCCCTGGCCTGGGAAGATCCCACGTGCCGCGGAGCAGCTGAGCTGATGTGTCCAATTATTGAGCCGGAGCTCTGGAGCGCATGAGCCCAGAGCCAGCGCTCTGCAACTACAGACACCACCGCGATGGGAGGCCCACAGGAACCAAAGAACAAAGATGGATGAAAATAGAGAAATGAAAGACCAATAGAAGTGGCCCGCCTGCTCCCCTCCCTACCCAACCCGACCCCCGCCCAAAAATAAATAAATAAATAAATCTTTAAAAAAAAAAGAAAGGGAATGGTCAAAGATTTGTTACCATTTCCCATACAAGAGAAGTGGTTCAGGCTCTCACTTGAAAATTTAGGATTCATCTTTTGGGCTCTCAGATGAAACTGAAGCTAAAATAACTACATTTTTACATCCTCTTAATTGTTCATTTGCTAAGCTGCCTGATTATGCAAAAACCAGCAGATCTGTGACTTCGATGTTTACCAAGCCTGGGATAAAGGAACCTGGACTGAGTTTGAAAACCCAGAAATGTTGGCCCCAGTCTGCATAGATAGACCACAGAGGCTTTCATGCAAATAGGAGATCCTGCAGTTACCCAAGGTAGTCAGAAGGTGGCTAAGGAACCTCTTCACTCACAGAACCTCTGTCCTAGTTGGAGTTTTGACATCTCTGTCCCTCTTCCCTGGTGGATCAAATGGTAAAGAATCCACCTGAAGTGCAGGAGACCCAAGTTGAAGGCCCAGATTCAATCCCTAGGTCAGGAAGATCCCATGGAAAAAGAATGGCAAAAGCCTGGAGGGCTACAGTCCATGGTGTTGCAAAGAGTCAGACATGACAAAGAGTTCGATATGACTGAAAGACTAACTTTAACTTCCTCCCTCTTCTTTCCTAGCAAAACCCTCTCATAAACCTAGTTTTAAGGAGAATACACGTAACACAAAAAAGTTCAATTGTTTTGTTATATTTGTTATTGAAAAAGAAAATAAAACCTTATTTTTTAAAGTATTCATCTTCTCTATGATGGTTAATATTACAAATTCCATCATTTCTAGAAAGATACTTTTTAGATGAGATAACATTTAAGTTAGTAGGTTGACTAAAGCACATCACCCTTCATAATGTGGGCTGGCCTCATCTGATCACTGAAGGCCTGAGCAAAAAAAGACTGATCACCCCAGAAGAAAAGGAAATCTGCCAGCAAACTGTCTTTAGGATCAAAGTACAATTCTTCCCTTGGTTTCCACCACACCAATCTACAGTATGTGTGTGTGTGTATATATATATATAGTACACACACACACACACACACATATATACACACGTGTATATGTGTGTACTAAGTTGCTTCATCTTGTCTGACTCTTCGCAATCCTGTGGACTGTAGCCTGCCAGGATCCTCTCTCCATGGGATTCTCCAGGCAAGAATAGTGGAGTGGATTGCCATGCCCTCTTATGTACACATACATACATACATATATACACATATATACAAACATACACATGTACACACACATGCACACATCTTGTTGGCTGTATTTCTCTGGAGGACCCTAAATAATATACTATTATTAATAATATTCTGTAATGATATATAATATCAAGTATCTATAATTGTATAAATATGCTTTTATTCTACATATCAAAGAAATAAACTGTTGTCTGCCTTCTCACCTTTGCCCTCTGACCATAAAAGCTGAATAGTTACAGACCATCCCTAGGGCTTTACATTTTCCATCAAGTACCTTGTTCCCTATCATTTTTCTCCTGCATTCTTACTCTGTTGGTTAATGAAATGAGGCACAGGTGAGTCAAACTTTTATACTTTACATCAAGGACAATAAATGTGAATCACCAAATTTGTGTACAAAATATCCTATGGTTTCTGAAAAAGTAACCATGGTAAAGAAACACATAATGCAAAATAGACTTTCAGGGCTTCCCCTGGTGGTCCAGTGGGTAAGGACACCGCCTTGCAGTGCAAGGGGCGCCGGTTCGATCCCTGGCCTGGGAAGATCCCACGTGCCGCGGAGCGGCTGGACTGATGTGTCCAATCACCGAGACGGAGCTCTGGAGCGCATGCGCCCAGAGCCGGCACTCTGTGACGACAGACGCCACCGCGATGGGAGGCCCACAGGAGCCAAAGAACAAAGACGGATGAAAATACAGAAATGAAAGACCAATAGAAGTGGCCCGCCCGCTCCCCTCCCTCTCCAACCCAACCCCGGCCCAAAATAAATAAATAAATAAATCTTTAAGAAAAAAAAAAAAGACTTTCAGTTACATTTCTAAAAAGAATTAAAATATAATTGAAATATAATAGATATATATGCCAAATGTATTTGTAAATGCCTATTGAATTTCAAGGAATATTTGAGATGTTTTATCATTTTTATTGAATATTCTAGAAATCATTTTACTTCATATATATATGCAGACTAAAACATTTCTAATAGTTTCAATTTATTGTAATTATTGATAAACAAGAAAACCTAACTTTAATAGGAAATTAATTACCAGTATTAGCATAATATGCAAGATTTGAACCACTGTCAAAGTCAATAAGTACAATATGCAATCAAAATGACAAATAATTGTATTATATATTTATTATAAAGTATATATTTTTATAATATATGCATACATGAACATGAGTATGTAGATACTGTTGCTTCTTATTAACTGGGCTTTTAATACCATTTAGAATTTAAAAGCAACCGATTTGATAAGTTTAGAAGGCAAGGGAAGTTAGCTCAACTAATTTTCATATGAGTACACTTGTTTATAACAAGTTTAATCTGAAATTAGAGTTAACAAACCTAACAATTTTGAGCATTCACTCACTCTATACGTGCATACAATTACTTAGCCTCATATTCAAGTGGCTTGTAACTTCACTTTCTGTGAACTCCAAAAAACTGTTAATGCTAGATATATTTATTTAATTTTGTTCAGTTTCTTTTTAATTTAATAAAAATACTGTTAATTAAAAAGAAACTGAACAAACTGTTACTTCTAGTTTTATGTGTCTCACATTTCTCTCAGCCTTTCCTCCCAGTTTACAGTGATACCAGTTTAGGTAAAAATAGGGAAGATTTTCTCTGATGCAGATAAGCCTCAAGACATATAGACACTCAGAGAGAAAGACCAAAACCTCAGGAGTGCACACACACACACGCCCACACACACACGCCTACCCATCTTATCCTCTGTTTATAGAATGATGGACAATTGAGTTCATTTTTCAGATAGAGCTAACTTATTCACATATCATTTTAAAAAGCAGGATCAAAGTCTTGCTAGATACAGTATAAGCCTTTCCCTGCCTTCTAAATCAGACTGCTCTGGATATGATTTGCTTACTTCCTTGTGCTCTAATAAAACTGACATCCACAATGCATACGTCACTTTACATTAAATGGTTCTAGTCAGTGATGCTAATGTTCATGTATCAGTGCTATTTAGGTTTTTCTTTATTCATCTTCAGTGATATGACATAGATATTAGCCATTTCTGGCTGCTGCCCTCCGCCAGATATGTCAGTGTTTGCATCCAAACAGGCCTGGATTTAGAGACTAACTCAGCTGTATCCTAGCTATCTGGTTTGTCTGACTGTAAAGTGGAGATCATAATAATCAGTTCCTTATGAATGATGAGATTACAAATATATAGTACCCACCACATATTGAGCATTCAGTAGATATGTTTTCCCTGACACCAATCTCTACAACACTCACCCTAGAAACCTTGCAGCGTCCTATTTCTGACCTCTTCCTTCCTGTCGTCTGTGAACTAAGCATCTACGCAATCAAGAAAACTTGAATTATATCTGAACCAAAAGTCAATGATAATAGTTGAAACATTTATTTATTGTGCTGCTGCTCAGTCACTTCAGTTGCGTCTGACTCTTTGTAACCTCATGGACCACAAGTCCACCAGGCATCCCTGTCCATGGAGTTTTCCCAGCAACAGTACTCTAGTGGGTTGCCATGCCCTCCTCCAGGAGATCTTCCCAACCCAGGAATCAAAACTGTGCCTCCTGTGTCTCCTACACTATAGGCAGATTCTTTACCACTGAGCCACTAAAAGAAACTGAACAAACTGTTACTTCTAGTTTTATGTGTCTCACATTTCTCTCAGCCTTTCCTCCCAGTTTACAGTGATACCAGTTTAGGTAAAAATAGGGAAGATTTTCTCTGATGCAGATAAGCCTCAAGACATATAGACACTCAGAGAGAAAGACCAAAACCTCAGGAGTGCACACACACACACGCCCACACACACACGCCTACCCATCTTATCCTCTGTTTATAGAATGATGGACAATTGAGTTCATTTTTCAGATAGAGCTAACTTATTCACATATCATTTTAAAAAGCAGGATCAAAGTCTTGCTAGATACAGTATAAGCCTTTCCCTGCCTTCTAAATCAGACTGCTCTGGATATGATTTGCTTACTTCCTTGTGCTCTAATAAAACTGACATCCACAATGCATACGTCACTTTACATTAAATGGTTCTAGTCAGTGATGCTAATGTTCATGTATCAGTGCTATTTAGGTTTTTCTTTATTCATCTTCAGTGATATGACATAGATATTAGCCATTTCTGGCTGCTGCCCTCCGCCAGATATGTCAGTGTTTGCATCCAAACAGGCCTGGATTTAGAGACTAACTCAGCTGTATCCTAGCTATCTGGTTTGTCTGACTGTAAAGTGGAGATCATAATAATCAGTTCCTTATGAATGATGAGATTACAAATATATAGTACCCACCACATATTGAGCATTCAGTAGATATGTTTTCCCTGACACCAATCTCTACAACACTCACCCTAGAAACCTTGCAGCGTCCTATTTCTGACCTCTTCCTTCCTGTCGTCTGTGAACTAAGCATCTACGCAATCAAGAAAACTTGAATTATATCTGAACCAAAAGTCAATGATAATAGTTGAAACATTTATTTATTGTGCTGCTGCTCAGTCACTTCAGTTGCGTCTGACTCTTTGTAACCTCATGGACCACAAGTCCACCAGGCATCCCTGTCCATGGAGTTTTCCCAGCAACAGTACTCTAGTGGGTTGCCATGCCCTCCTCCAGGAGATCTTCCCAACCCAGGAATCAAAACTGTGCCTCCTGTGTCTCCTACACTATAGGCAGATTCTTTACCACTGAGCCACCAGGGAAACCCTTATTTACTTTCAATGTACACCAATAGCAGAATAAAGAATATAAGTGCCGATCAGTCTTGACCATTAAGTAGGTAATATTTGAGATTGTCCTTGAAAGATGGATAGAATTTAGCCTGAAAGAAACACAGGTAGAGAAGCATTCTTTACAGAGGATATTAGGATATTAGGCCTAGAGCATGAGCATTTGCAGAATATTAGGAGTGGTTCAAATTTCTCGTTAGTGTATTGGGGGAAGATAAACCTCAAGAAGGAATATGGATCTGCTTCATCAAGGATTCTGAGTGCCAGGTAAAGGAATTTAACTTAATAGAAAATAAGGAGCTATTATTTTTTCTAAGCAGAAGAGTTTGCTTTAGGAGGATTTTTCTGGTGTTAGCATATGGGATATAACAGAGTAGGGAGAAATAAAAGTGAAGAAGTCATTCAGGAAGTTATTGGAGTGGTTCAGGCAAAACGTGACAAGGCCTAACCCATACACATTGCTAGTAGGAGTGTAAATCTATCAGTATTACAAATGCACATATCATTTTCCTCAGCAATTCCACTTGCAAGAATGTATGCTCAGATACATTCTTGAAAAGAATGAACTGAAAAGAGTAAACTGGTGCACACATAAGGTTATACATAGTAGCATAAAATCACAAGGACTTATTAGATAAATTGGAGCAATCCATACAGCAAAGTTATAGTACATCTATACAATAAAAATGAGAACGTCCTTTTATGTACTCAAACTGAACAGTTCCCAACATTTAAGCTTAAAAAAATCAAGCCATAGGGCTTCCCCTGGTGATCCAGTGGGTAAGGACACCGCCTTGCAGTGCAAGGGGCGCCGGTTTGATCCCTGGCCTGGGAAGATCCCACGTGCCACGGAGCAGCTGGACTAATGTGTCCAATTACCGAGCCGGAGCTCTGGAGCACGTGCGCCCAGAGCCGGCGCTCTGCAACAACAGACACCACCACGATGGGAGGCCCACAGGAGCCAAGGAACAAAGACGGATGAAAATAGAGAAATGAAAGATTAGAAGTGGCCCGCCCGCTCCCCTCCCTCCCCAACCCGACCCCCGCCCAAAAATAAAACAAATAAATAAATCTTTAAAAAAAAAAAATCAAGCCATAAAACCATGTGTTCAACTCTTGCATTGCTGGTGGAAACATAGATTGATACAACCACTGTGGAAGACAGTATGGAGATTCCTCAAAAAACTAAGAATAGAAATACCATCTGACCCAGCAATCCCACTATTAGCCTTATACCCTGATGAAATCAAAATTGAAAGAGACATCTGTACCCCAGTGTTCATTGCAGCAATGTTTACAATAGCTAGAACATGGAAGCAACCTAGATGTCCATTGACGAATGAATGGATTAAAAAAAACTGTGGTACATATGTACAAGCTGTACAAAGGAATGCATCTGAATTAGTTCTAATGAGGTGGATGAATCTAGAACCTATTATACAAAATGAAGTAAGTCAAAAAGAGGACAAGTACAGTCTACTAACACACACACACACACACACACACACATATGGAATCTAGTAAGATCATACTGATAAATACACACACAGAGCATCAACAGAAAAACAGTCATGGAAAACAAACTTATGGACATTGGGGAGAGGGAAGAGTGGGTGAGAGATATGGAAAGAGCAACATAGAACTCTATACTATCTTATATAAAAGAGGTAACTATTGTCAATGTGCTATAGGACTAAGGGATCATACATGGGGACTATGCGATGGCCAGGAGGGGTGGGATGGTAGGGAATGGGATACACATATGACTAATCTGGATTTATACACATCTGTAAACAACAAAACTCTGTAAAAGCAAATAAGCAAAATAAAAATATATATGCATAAAAGAAAATATGGAAGCACTGTAAAAAACAAAACAAAACTGTGTGTTCAGTTTGCTTCCATTTGTGTTTTAAAAATAAAAAAGAAGAGGGATATATATATATATATATATATATATATATATATATATACATGGTTTTGTATACATAGAATATTTCTGGAAGAACACACACCGCAGTGATATTGGTGGCTTCTTTAGAAGAACTGAGTGGCTGAGGGACAGGAGGAAGAAGAGTTTACTACATATCTTCTCATGCCTTTAGAATTTTATATGATGCAATACTACCTAACCAAAGTAAGTTTTAAAAGTAGTGAGGCCTAAAGTCAGAGTGGTAGCTAGAAGGTTAGAGAGATAATCAGAAGTTGGTGGTGAGTAATAAACTTTATAAAGGAAGAATGTAGATGTCCAAGAAAACAAATAAGCCTAGTACTAGTTTGTGTATTTAAGCAAAGAAAGAAGTTAAGAAATCATGTGTTGCAGCCTAAAGTTGTGGGGAATATAATCACCACCCCACCTTTACAAATGAAGTACCTGGACACCTGGAGGTTCTCCCTCAGCCAAAATAACACAAGTGAGGTCACAGTAGAATCATATGTAACACTGTAAATGGGAGCAATATTTATTCAATGATATGAATAAAAGGAAGGTGTTCTATGACCCACCTCCTAGAGTAATGATAATAAAGACAAAAATAGACAAGTGGGACCTAACGAAACTTACAAGCTTTTGCAAAGCAAAAGAAATTATAAACACGATGGAAAGACAACCTTCAGAATGGGAGAAAATAGTAGCAAATGAAGCAACCAACAGAGTTAATTTCCAAAATATACTAGCAGCTCAGACAACACCAAAAAAAAATCAAAAAATGGGAAAAAGACCTAAACAGACATCTCTTCAAAGAAGACATACAGATGGCCAACAAACACATGAGAAGATGCTAAAATCGCTCATTGTTAGAGAAATGCAAATCAAAACTACAGTGAGGGCTTCTCTGGTGGTCAAGCGGGTAGAGAGTCTGCCTTTCAGTTCAAGGGGCACTGGTTTGGTCCCTAGCCTGGGAGGATCCCATGTGCCGCAGAGCAGCTGGGCCAGTGTGCCCACTTATGAGCCATTGCTCTGGAGCGCATGCACCCAGAGCTGGTGCTCTGCAACAAGAGAGGCCACTAAAATGGGAGGTCCACCTAGGCCAAAGAATAAAGATGGGTGAAAATAAATAAATAAATAATTTTTTAAAAAGGCCAAAAATGTTTTTAAAGTATTAAAAAAAACCCAACACAATGAGGTATCACCTCACACCAGTCAGAATGGCCATCATCAAAAGGTCTACAAACAATAAATGCTGGAGAGGATGTGAAGAAAAGGGAACCCTCTTGCACTGTTGGTGGGAATGTGAACTGATACAGCCACTCTGGAAGACAGCATGGAGATTCCTCAGAAAACTAGGAATCGAGCCACCATATGACCCAGCAATCCCACTACTAGGCATATATCTGAGGAAATCAAACTTGAAAGAGACACAAGGAACCCAGTGTTCATTGGAGCACTGTTTACGATAGCTAGAACATGGAAGCAACCTAGATGCCCATGGACAGATGAATGGATAAAGAAGCTGTGGTACATATATACAAAGGAATGTTCCTCAGCCATAAAAAGGAATGCATCTGTAGCAGTTCTAAGGAGGTGGATGAATCTCACAGAGTGAATTTACGGGAATTTAAGTAAAGGGTGAAGACTCCGAGGACAAAAGAAAAATGAAAAATGAGGTATCACCTCACACCAGTCAGAATGGCCATCATCAAAAGGTCTACAAACAATAATGCTCAGAAAAATGCTAAAGCCAAACTGTTGCTGCTGCTGTGTGCTCAGTCATATCCAACTCTTTGTGACTCCCTGGACTATAGCCTGCCAGTCTCCTCTGTCTATGGGATTCTCCAGGCAAGAATTTTGGAGTGACTTCCTACTCCAGGTGATCTTCCCGATCCAAGGATTAATCCTGAGTGCTAACTTATAACAGTTTGGAAATCTTTTTTTTTTTTTCAGGGAGGGAGGGGGGAAGGTAGGCCACTACTATTAGTCTTTCGTTTATCTATTTTCATCCATCTTTTTTTGTTCTTTGGCCTGTGTGGACCTCCCATCTCAGTGGCCTCTGGTGTCGCAGAGTACCACGCTCCAGAGCTCCGGCTCGGTAATTGGACACATCGGTCCAGCTGCTCCGCGGCACGTGGGATCTTCCCAGGCCAGGGATCGAACCGGCTCCCCTTGCACTGCAAGGTGGTGTCCTTACCCACTGGACCACCAGGGAAACCCAGGGTTTGGAAATCTTTCTTCTCTTTGCCCATCTCTTCTAGTTAGCCCTTCTATTTAGCTTGCTTTTAATTAAGTTTCATACGGCTTTTAATTAGTTCCACATGACTCTTGTATCTGGTTGGTCTCCTTCAAAGGTCTGGAAAGAACTACTTCATTTATGCTACGTTGTGCCAAACTTTTATTTCTTAAAATATCATTTTCTTCCTGTCAGAACCATAAGCTGTAGCCTGTGTAGGCCCAGTCCAGCTCTGGCATTCTTCCTCTCGTTGAAGGTATAGAGGGCTTCTCCAGGTAGCTCAGTGGTAAAGGACCTCCCTGCCAAGGCAGGAGACACAAGAGACTCAGGATTAATCCTTGGATTGGGAAGATCGCCTAGAGTAGGAACTCACTCAGAATCCCACAGACAGAGGAGCCTGGCTCCAGGGGGTAGCAAAGAGTTGGATATGACTGAGCACATAGCAGCAACAACAGTTTTGCTTTAGCATTTTTCTTTCTTGTCCTCGGAGTCTTCACCCTAATTCCCATACAAAATAGATACTCCCAAAATTGGTCAATGTTTTACAAATCACTGTATCAGAGGGACTGCCTTAAATAAGTAAAAATAAAATTTTTAATGATTTTGAATATTTAGAAACTTGGCAATTAGCTCTTAGCTTTTAAAAAGTAACTTTTCTATAACAAAATAAATATATTTATCTGATATGATTATGTTTTCCCCAGAGTGAATTCAGCTTTATAAGCAAATACAGTTAAACTGAAATCTCCTGATGATGAAGCTGATCTTTCTGATTACCTAGATATAATTCAATCACATATGGGCCAAAATCAAATTTTCATGTGGGTCTATTTACTTGAAGGCTTTTTTAAAATTGTCAGGATTTTTCAGTTAAATTAAGCACCTTAAGGGATGTTTAATTTCATCTCCTCTCTACATCCTTATTATGTCACAGAAAACCACGAAGCAATATGCTTTCTGCTAGGAAAAAAATGTTTTCATTGCAAAGCAATGCTTAAAAATTCGTTTTAATGCACAGGGGACCCCCCGGGAACGCCTTGCACTGCAAGTTTCCTTACCCACTGGACCACCAGGGAAACCCAGGGTTTGGAAATCTTTCTTCTCTTTGCCCATCTCTTCTAGTTAGCCCTTCTATTTAGCTTGCTTTTAATTAAGTTTCATACGGCTTTTAATTAGTTCCACATGACTCTTGTATCTGGTTGGTCTCCTTCAAAGGTCTGGAAAGAACTACTTCATTTATGCTACGTTGTGCCAAACTTTTATTTCTTAAAATATCATTTTCTTCCTGTCAGAACCATAAGCTGTAGCCTGTGTAGGCCCAGTCCAGCTCTGGCATTCTTCCTCTCGTTGAAGGTATAGAGGGCTTCTCCAGGTAGCTCAGTGGTAAAGGACCTCCCTGCCAAGGCAGGAGACACAAGAGACTCAGGATTAATCCTTGGATTGGGAAGATCGCCTAGAGTAGGAACTCACTCAGAATCCCACAGACAGAGGAGCCTGGCTCCAGGGGGTAGCAAAGAGTTGGATATGACTGAGCACATAGCAGCAACAACAGTTTTGCTTTAGCATTTTCTTTCTTGTCCTCGGAGTCTTCACCCTAATTCCCATACAAAATAGATACTCCCAAAATTGGTCAATGTTTTACAAATCACTGTATCAGAGGGACTGCCTTAAATAAGTAAAAATAAAATTTTTAATGATTTTGAATATTTAGAAACTTGGCAATTAGCTCTTAGCTTTTAAAAAGTAACTTTTCTATAACAAAATAAATATATTTATCTGATATGATTATGTTTTCCCCAGAGTGAATTCAGCTTTATAAGCAAATACAGTTAAACTGAAATCTCCTGATGATGAAGCTGATCTTTCTGATTACCTAGATATAATTCAATCACATATGGGCCAAAATCAAATTTTCATGTGGGTCTATTTACTTGAAGGCTTTTTTAAAATTGTCAGGATTTTTCAGTTAAATTAAGCACCTTAAGGGATGTTTAATTTCATCTCCTCTCTACATCCTTATTATGTCACAGAAAACCACGAAGCAATATGCTTTCTGCTAGGAAAAAAAATGTTTTCATTGCAAAACTGAGTATAACTTTTGTACTACATTGTTGCTTAAATAAGGATTTCTCTTAATTAATCATTTTTAAATCTGTCATAAGTGGTAACTATTCATTATCCTGTCACTTTGTAAGTTGAATGGAACAAGAACAGCTGCTGCCTAGTCTCTGAAGAAGTAGTCTTTCAGAGTAATGCAGAGACAGGATCACAACAGCACACCCAAGGTACACAAAGCAAAATTCACTGGAAACTGGTGATCTGAGAGCGAGAGACTCGAGTGTGTGGATAAACATTTGTCCAGCAGCTGAAGTAATGGCAATGCATTAAACCACTAGAATGACTTCCTCTGGCACCTAGCAGAAATGTTAACTGATCATCAATCATTAGCTTGTAATAAAAGGGCTGAACTTGCAGTTCTGAATGTATCGCCAGAAAAATTAAGTGAGAGACATAAATGTTATAAAAAAGACAAATGTTCCTAGCTAAATTGCTTTAAATTACATTGACCTCATCACTGTACCTTTGAAACCTCTCCCTAATTGAGAGCAATTGATTTACCCTTCCAGCTTTCCTGTAAAACCTATCCGATCCCAGATTAAAAATGTGAAGGGCCCTTTGCCAAATTATTCTGCAGCTGAGCTTTCCTTTGAGATTCTTTAAAGATGACCAAGGCACAAGCCAGGTACAAAAAATGTTACTCAGTGGATTTAAGCCTCAAAAATGAAAGTGACACCTTTTTTTCTCCCAAAGGACAGGGTGGTAAAATTAATTAAAATAATTTTCAAAGGCACTAAGCCAGGGTACATGAAAAATGTTACTCATGATATGATTTTCCCATGTGCTTTATAAGCAAATACAGTTAAACTGAAATCTCCTGATGATGAAGCTGATCTTTCTGATTACCTAGATATAATTCAATCACATATGGGCCAAAATCAAATTTTCATGTGGGTCTATTTACTTGAAGGCTTTTTTAAAATTGTCAGGATTTTTCAGTTAAATTAAGCACCTTAAGGGATGTTTAATTTCATCTCCTCTCTACATCCTTATTATGTCACAGAAAACCACGAAGCAATATGCTTTCTGCTAGGAAAAAAAATGTTTTCATTGCAAAACTGAGTATAACTTTTGTACTACATTGTTGCTTAAATAAGGATTTCTCTTAATTAATCATTTTTAAATCTGTCATAAGTGGTAACTATTCATTATCCTGTCACTTTGTAAGTTGAATGGAACAAGAACAGCTGCTGCCTAGTCTCTGAAGAAGTAGTCTTTCAGAGTAATGCAGAGACAGGATCACAACAGCACACCCAAGGTACACAAAGCAAAATTCACTGGAAACTGGTGATCTGAGAGCGAGAGACTCGAGTGTGTGGATAAACATTTGTCCAGCAGCTGAAGTAATGGCAATGCATTAAACCACTAGAATGACTTCCTCTGGCACCTAGCAGAAATGTTAACTGATCATCAATCATTAGCTTGTAATAAAAGGGCTGAACTTGCAGTTCTGAATGTATCGCCAGAAAAATTAAGTGAGAGACATAAATGTTATAAAAAAGACAAATGTTCCTAGCTAAATTGCTTTAAATTACATTGACCTCATCACTGTACCTTTGAAACCTCTCCCTAATTGAGAGCAATTGATTTACCCTTCCAGCTTTCCTGTAAAACCTATCCGATCCCAGATTAAAAATGTGAAGGGCCCTTTGCCAAATTATTCTGCAGCTGAGCTTTCCTTTGAGATTCTTTAAAGATGACCAAGGCACAAGCCAGGTACAAAAAATGTTACTCAGTGGATTTAAGCCTCAAAAATGAAAGTGACACCTTTTTTTCTCCCAAAGGACAGGGTGGTAAAATTAATTAAAATAATTTTAGCATAAAATGGCACAAAAATATGGAAAATATTAGCATCAAAAGTGTGTTGTGACTGGGACCACCATGAAATAATTTCAAGTATCTCACCCACATCCAGAATGAAATGATCAGGCTTCTAGAAATTAAGGAGACTGTGTGAGGAAGCTTTTTGGAGAGAGTTGTGCTGTGCAGTGAGCCCACCTTCTGCCCAGGGGAGAGCAGAGGGTGAGTGACTACCCTGCTGCTCAGTTCCACACTGGAGCTAGAGCCACTGTAATGGTCAGAGAGCTTGGGAGGCATCTCTGCAGAAGAGGGACATACCGGGCTGGTGTCTGCCTCGTGACTCACAAACTAAAGCACGAGAGAGGGGTTGGTGAAAATGGTCTGTGTCCGAACAAGAGGAGGTCACGTCTAAGAAATATGTGACTTCTTTTCCACAGTCAAGTCAAAGGCCTCTAACTCTCAGGGCCCAGACGTGGAACTCCTGCCAGGAATGTTATTTCGAATCCTTTAAAAGGGCTCCTGAAAAAGACTGAGGGATTCACTAACTGCATAAAGGAAACTGTATTGGTGGGGGCTGGAAGAGGTATCACCAAAGATCTTGAGTGAGTTTAAGCATACTTCATCTTATGGCATTATCAACCATGGAATAATTCCCTGTCTCCCTTTCCCTCCTTCATCTCCATGACCCAAACACAGAGAGATCTGAAACTTCAGCTAACAAGATGAAGAATAAAATCACCCACTGGAGAAGAATCAATCAGGCTCTCTTCCCAACCTATCTGTCAGATCCTCTCCTGTACCAGCTGGCAGCTGAGAGACAGGAGAAAATTTAATCTTACATCAAGCTTGGAGATTTTACTATTTTCTCTGCCCCTCTAGGTCAAATGTTCACCGAGACAGAGGATCTGCCTTCCAGCTTTCCTGTAAAACCTATCCGATCCCAGATTAAAAATGTGAAGGGCCCTTTGCCAAATTATTCTGCAGCTGAGCTTTCCTTTGAGATTCTTTAAAGATGACCAAGGCACAAGCCAGGTACAAAAAATGTTACTCAGTGGATTTAAGCCTCAAAAATGAAAGTGACACCTTTTTTTCTCCCAAAGGACAGGGTGGTAAAATTAATTAAAATAATTTTAGCATAAAATGGCACAAAAATATGGAAAATATTAGCATCAAAAGTGTGTTGTGACTGGGACCACCATGAAATAATTTCAAGTATCTCACCCACATCCAGAATGAAATGATCAGGCTTCTAGAAATTAAGGAGACTGTGTGAGGAAGCTTTTTGGAGAGAGTTGTGCTGTGCAGTGAGCCCACCTTCTGCCCAGGGGAGAGCAGAGGGTGAGTGACTACCCTGCTGCTCAGTTCCACACTGGAGCTAGAGCCACTGTAATGGTCAGAGAGCTTGGGAGGCATCTCTGCAGAAGAGGGACATACCGGGCTGGTGTCTGCCTCGTGACTCACAAACTAAAGCACGAGAGAGGGGTTGGTGAAAATGGTCTGTGTCCGAACAAGAGGAGGTCACGTCTAAGAAATATGTGACTTCTTTTCCACAGTCAAGTCAAAGGCCTCTAACTCTCAGGGCCCAGACGTGGAACTCCTGCCAGGAATGTTATTTCGAATCCTTTAAAAGGGGCTCCTGACAAAAGACTGAGGGATTCACTAACTGCATAAAGGAAACTGTATTGGTGGGGGCTGGAAGAGGTATCACCAAAGATCTTGAGTGAGTTTAAGCATACTTCATCTTATGGCATTATCAACCATGGAATAATTCCCTGTCTCCCTTTCCCTCCTTCATCTCCATGACCCAAACACAGAGAGATCTGAAACTTCAGCTAACAAGATGAAGAATAAAATCACCCACTGGAGAAGAATCAATCAGGCTCTCTTCCCAACCTATCTGTCAGATCCTCTCCTGTACCAGCTGGCAGCTGAGAGACAGGAGAAAATTTAATCTTACATCAAGCTTGGAGATTTTACTATTTTCTCTGCACTAGGAAATTTAAACTACTAAATCAACACTGTGCTAGCAACTTAAAGCTACATGAGAGCTTTCTGTTCACCAGAGAAACTAGAGAGGGCATGCTGCCTGACCCAGCCTCATCTAGGGATAAGGGGAAACCACCCACACTAAGTAAATGTTAAAGGGGCAGTGCAAAAAAACCATAAGATTACTTTAATGACTGTATCCTATATGAATCTGAAATGTTTAGTGCATTAGTTACACAATGGTTTTTAAGACTGCAGATACCATGTTTGGAGTTTTCACCTGTTGACAGGGCATTCTCAATGGAATGGTGGGAACAAAAGTCAGATTACATAAGACTAAAAAGTGAACAAAAATGAGAAGAAAAGACAGCATCTATATTCTGTTCCTTTAGAGATCCTGGCTGGGAAGGACAGTGGCTAGAAAAGGAAAAAGCTCAAGAGAGAGCCTAAGGTGGGAGAGAGACTCAAGCATGTTTTCAGGTACTAGGGAAGAAGAAGTAGAGAGGATTAAAATTAGAAGAAAACAGAGGAACAAGTGCTAGAGTGAGATCTCAGGAGCTGAAAAAGAAGATGGGGCAAAAGGCACTTGGAGATATGTCGGAATGGAACACTCCTGCCTGACACTGGAGGTTCCTGGAGGAATTTTAGAAGACGAATGTCTGTGGAGAGGGTAAGAAGTTGATAGAGTTCCTGCCTCATGACCATTACTTCTCTGTTAATCATGGGATGACGAACTAGGGAGATTAGGGAGAGTGACCCTGAGGAAGAGAAGAATGGGAATTTGAAATAGCTGCTGAAAGGAACTGAAGAGCAAATGAATGAAGAATGAATACAGAGAATATCAATGGTATGGAAGATTTTCCCTGAACGCTATTAAATTTTTCTGCAACCATGGAATAATTCCCTGTCTCCCTTTCCCTCCTTCATCTCCATGACCCAAACACAGAGAGATCTGAAACTTCAGCTAACAAGATGAAGAATAAAATCACCCACTGGAGAAGAATCAATCAGGCTCTCTTCCCAACCTATCTGTCAGATCCTCTCCTGTACCAGCTGGCAGCTGAGAGACAGGAGAAAATTTAATCTTACATCAAGCTTGGAGATTTTACTATTTTCTCTGCACTAGGAAATTTAAACTACTAAATCAACACTGTGCTAGCAACTTAAAGCTACATGAGAGCTTTCTGTTCACCAGAGAAACTAGAGAGGGCATGCTGCCTGACCCAGCCTCATCTAGGGATAAGGGGAAACCACCCACACTAAGTAAATGTTAAAGGGGCAGTGCAAAAAAACCATAAGATTACTTTAATGACTGTATCCTATATGAATCTGAAATGTTTAGTGCATTAGTTACACAATGGTTTTTAAGACTGCAGATACCATGTTTGGAGTTTTTCACCTGTTGACAGGGCATTCTCAATGGAATGGTGGGAACAAAAGTCAGATTACATAAGACTAAAAAGTGAACAAAAATGAGAAGAAAAGACAGCATCTATATTCTGTTCCTTTAGAGATCCTGGCTGGGAAGGACAGTGGCTAGAAAAGGAAAAAGCTCAAGAGAGAGCCTAAGGTGGGAGAGAGACTCAAGCATGTTTTCAGGTACTAGGGAAGAAGAAGTAGAGAGGATTAAAATTAGAAGAAAACAGAGGAACAAGTGCTAGAGTGAGATCTCAGGAGCTGAAAAAGAAGATGGGGCAAAAGGCACTTGGAGATATGTCGGAATGGAACACTCCTGCCTGACACTGGAGGTTCCTGGAGGAATTTTTAGAAGACGAATGTCTGTGGAGAGGGTAAGAAGTTGATAGAGTTCCTGCCTCATGACCATTACTTCTCTGTTAATCATGGGATGACGAACTAGGGAGATTAGGGAGAGTGACCCTGAGGAAGAGAAGAATGGGAATTTGAAATAGCTGCTGAAAGGAACTGAAGAGCAAATGAATGAAGAATGAATACAGAGAATATCAATGGTATGGAAGATTGTATTGAAATTGGAGGCCATGTGCCTCTATGACCCGAATAGCTGCTATTATATATTTTTTCTCTAAGTCAGCTGAACATCCGTACACGGCAGTGAAGAAACTGAAGGGAAAATTGTTCTAAAGTCTCAGACCTGCAGAGCACTGAAACCAGAAAGTTGGTTGGAAATCTGGGGGCGATAGTGGGAGAGAAGTTGAAACTGTGGACCACAGAATTTGCCCGGTGGAGGAACTGAACAGAACATCAACAGATGCAGGAAAAATGAAGGGATTAAGAGACTAGAGGTATAGATAAGGTTGATGAGCTGCTGGAAGGAAGCTATAAATGAGAAATGACTTTCCTCCAAATCCACAGTAATAAAACGAAAATAACAACAGATGCCTACTATTTATTAAGCAATTACTGTGTGCCAAAAAGTGCTTTACATGATGTTTGGCATTTACCTTTTGCCTTTACAGAAAAAAAAAATCATAGATAAGTATCTTGTTATGCAAATCTATGTTTATCAGGCTAAAATTGTTTTGACCTGTTAATCAGATAGACTTTATGCCTTTGGTAATTCCCAATGGTTAGAGCTTTAAGCGGCTATTTAGTCTGCTTTTGAGTAACAATGAGAATTGCCTGTAGTGTGCTTGCAGCAAAAAAACTGTCATAGAAGTGCAGTTGCAACTTCTTTTGGCATTTTCCTTCTAATTGGATTCTGTATGTGTAGTAAAGATAACTTATTTTGATACATTCAGTCCTTTTTCAAAACCTTTAGTTCTGAAACACTCTTAAAATTATACAGGCATCTTTAGGAAAAGATTAATATCTACATTCCTGAAATGGCAACCTCAAACTGCTTCTTCATTTCTTTCTATTCTGTGGAGAGGGTAAGAAGTTGATAGAGTTCCTGCCTCATGACCATTACTTCTCTGTTAATCATGGGATGACGAACTAGGGAGATTAGGGAGAGTGACCCTGAGGAAGAGAAGAATGGGAATTTGAAATAGCTGCTGAAAGGAACTGAAGAGCAAATGAATGAAGAATGAATACAGAGAATATCAATGGTATGGAAGATTGTATTGAAATTGGAGGCCATGTGCCTCTATGACCCGAATAGCTGCTATTATATATTTTTTCTCTAAGTCAGCTGAACATCCGTACACGGCAGTGAAGAAACTGAAGGGAAAATTGTTCTAAAGTCTCAGACCTGCAGAGCACTGAAACCAGAAAGTTGGTTGGAAATCTGGGGGCGATAGTGGGAGAGAAGTTGAAACTGTGGACCACAGAATTTGCCCGGTGGAGGAACTGAACAGAACATCAACAGATGCAGGAAAAATGAAGGGATTAAGAGACTAGAGGTATAGATAAGGTTGATGAGCTGCTGGAAGGAAGCTATAAATGAGAAATGACTTTCCTCCAAATCCACAGTAATAAAACGAAAATAACAACAGATGCCTACTATTTATTAAGCAATTACTGTGTGCCAAAAAGTGCTTTACATGATGTTTGGCATTTACCTTTTGCCTTTACAGAAAAAAAAAATCATAGATAAGTATCTTGTTATGCAAATCTATGTTTATCAGGCTAAAATTGTTTTGACCTGTTAATCAGATAGACTTTATGCCTTTGGTAATTCCCAATGGTTAGAGCTTTAAGCGGCTATTTAGTCTGCTTTTGAGTAACAATGAGAATTGCCTGTAGTGTGCTTGCAGCAAAAAAACTGTCATAGAAGTGCAGTTGCAACTTCTTTTGGCATTTTCCTTCTAATTGGATTCTGTATGTGTAGTAAAGATAACTTATTTTGATACATTCAGTCCTTTTTCAAAACCTTTAGTTCTGAAACACTCTTAAAATTATACAGGCATCTTTAGGAAAAGATTAATATCTACATTCCCTGAAATGGCAACCTCAAACTGCTTCTTCATTTCTTTCTATTCTGTGCAGACACTGTTGTCAGGTAAGGAATTGACAAGAAGTAAGGTGAACTATAGTCATCACAGATCAGGACAAAAGAAGAAATACTGTTTGGATAACAAAGCTAACTTTTGATCAAAACCTTCTCCTTACATATCTTTCCCCACCTGTCCTGTGGCTTTTTGTACATACCTTCCTAACTGAAAAATAATAAACAAAACTTGGATAGCCTACACGTTCAGCAAAAACATACATATAATAGTATATGTTGCAAGAATACTGTGATTCACACTCTCGGCTGTTTAAAAAGAAATTGAGGTGTTTTATATCTTGACCAATTATATTCCTTTTATGGGGGTTCTGGTGGTGCTCAGCTAGTGAAGAATTCACCTGCAGTGTGGAAGGCCTGGGTTCGATCCCTGGGTTGGGAAGATCCCCTGGAGAAGGGAACAGCTCCCCACTCCCATATTCTTGCCTAGAGAATTCCATGGCTAGTCCGTGGGTTGCTACGAGTCAGACACAACTCTTCTATGGAGCACAAAACAAATCCCAGGCTTGAGTCCCAAGCCTTAAAGTGTCCCAAGGTGACACACATTACAAAACATTCACTTTGAAGCCATGGTTTTGCTGTACACTTTGCATAATGTTAACCTTGACATACAAAAACAGAAAACTTAGGAAAGGTTCGCTGATTGGAGGTTAAGTAGCTTGTCCTTTGCAGGATTAAGTTCAGCACCTTGTAAGTATAACCTTAACTCTTGCCAACCAGGTTGTTTCAGCCACAGCAGCGTCGGCCACCAACTCACACTCGATTTGGGTCCCAAATTCTGTTGTCACCAGTAAAAGCATGTGAAAAAAACTTCTGAATGCATTCAACTCTTTTGCATTTCTTCTAATTGGATTCTGTATGTGTAGTAAAGATAACTTATTTTGATACATTCAGTCCTTTTTCAAAACCTTTAGTTCTGAAACACTCTTAAAATTATACAGGCATCTTTAGGAAAAGATTAATATCTACATTCCTGAAATGGCAACCTCAAACTGCTTCTTCATTTCTTTCTATTCTGTGCAGACACTGTTGTCAGGTAAGGAATTGACAAGAAGTAAGGTGAACTATAGTCATCACAGATCAGGACAAAAGAAGAAATACTGTTTGGATAACAAAGCTAACTTTTGATCAAAACCTTCTCCTTACATATCTTTCCCCACCTGTCCTGTGGCTTTTTGTACATACCTTCCTAACTGAAAAATAATAAACAAAACTTGGATAGCCTACACGTTCAGCAAAAACATACATATAATAGTATATGTTGCAAGAATACTGTGATTCACACTCTCGGCTGTTTAAAAAGAAATTGAGGTGTTTTATATCTTGACCAATTATATTCCTTTTATGGGGGTTCTGGTGGTGCTCAGCTAGTGAAGAATTCACCTGCAGTGTGGAAGGCCTGGGTTCGATCCCTGGGTTGGGAAGATCCCCTGGAGAAGGGAACAGCTCCCCACTCCCATATTCTTGCCTAGAGAATTCCATGGCTAGTCCGTGGGTTGCTACGAGTCAGACACAACTCTTCTATGGAGCACAAAACAAATCCCAGGCTTGAGTCCCAAGCCTTAAAGTGTCCCAAGGTGACACACATTACAAAACATTCACTTTGAAGCCATGGTTTTGCTGTACACTTTGCATAATGTTAACCTTGACATACAAAAACAGAAAACTTAGGAAAGGTTCGCTGATTGGAGGTTAAGTAGCTTGTCCTTTGCAGGATTAAGTTCAGCACCTTGTAAGTATAACCTTAACTCTTGCCAACCAGGTTGTTTCAGCCACAGCAGCGTCGGCCACCAACTCACACTCGATTTGGGTCACTTCTGTTGTCACCAGAGAAAGCAGTATTTTTTACTTTCTGCACTGATACAAGTAAAAAAGGGGCACTCTGCTTTAAATGTCACAGCACAAAATGCTTTCCAATGTGGAAAAATAAATTCAAAGGGATGTCAAATATACTTGTATCAGAAGGTCACACAGTACCTTTAAGTTTTTTCATTTTCTGTTCAACGCAGATATTATTCAAGTGAAACGCCGACACAGATTTTTGATAAGTGTTTCATAAAAATAAAGCAATAAATTTGAATTAGTAGGTGGATAGGTTAACATATGTGTTTTTTACATTGTATGAAAAAATTAGTAGAAAGGCAACTTGAAGTATTTTACCACTGTTATTGGGGTACTAAAAAATTGTGGCATATAAAACAAATAACAAAAGACTTCCTCTAATAGATATTAGATAAGAACTTCCAAACTTCAGAATGATTTTAAGTCTCTCAATAGCCTATTGTTGGGCTTCCCTGGTGGTCCAGTGGGTAAGGACACCGCCTTGCAGTGCAAGGGGCGCCGGTTCGATCCCTGGCCTAGGAAGATCCCACGTGCCGCAGAGCGGCTGGACCGATGTGTCCAACTACCGAGCCGGAGCTCTGGAGCGCATGCACCCAGAGTCGGTGCTCTGCCACAACAGAGGCCACCGCGATGGGAGGCCCACACGGCCCAAAGAACAAAGATGGATGAAACTAGACAAATGAAAGACTAATAGAAGTAGCCCGCCTGCTCCCCTCCCTCCCCACCCCACCCTCCTCAAAATAAATAAATAAATAAATCTTAAAAAAAAAAAAGACTTTATAAAAAAAAAATAGCCTATTGTTTTGATGAATTTTGGAGGAAGTGAGGAGGGGATGGGAAAGGTCAAACAACTAAAACTACTCTAAAAAAATAAATAACCTGAAGGTTAAGTTTTAGAAGTCTCATTTTTCACACATACCCTATGTGGTAAAAGTCTCACTTATCAGTTCTATGACTGCATCAGTCTGCTGGTAGCTATTTAAAATCACCCTCAAAGTATTTAGTCTGTGAAAGTTCTAACATTCACAGTGCAATCAGGCAGCATGAACAGAAACACAATTAAACATTTTTGATCACACTTGAAGCTTTTCATGTTAAAGTCTATGTGATTTGTTCAATAGAATATAGGCTATCACTATTTCCTTTTATTCATAGTTATAAGTAATTAGAATTTTTCATTTTCTCTATATCAAAACTTTCATCTCTACCATTTCACCTCAATAAATTTTCTTAAATATTTCTGTCTCTTAATGACTAAACCTGTTATATTCATTATGATGATGATTATAATAATCATTATTACTATTCATTCATATGAGCATATATTTTAGGAGCATACTATTATCACATGAATTATTTTTATGATCTTCTTATAGCAGCATAAATGCCACAGTTGTTTTCACTGCCATTGAAAATCTCATGCAGTATTATTTCCATTTGTCAACACTAACTAGAAAAACTATTTGCATTCACTTAAAGCAGTAGCTATAAAAATGCTCATTCTATATCCCTGACCAATTAAATTAAACCTACAGAATTCAAATGTATTTTATTATAAAAAGTTCCCCATGTTTGCTATATTTTTTTCAATGCATAGATTCAATCTAGGACACCTGCTTCCATAGGAACAACTTATTTTAACCACTGAAGCATTGAGAACTTTTCTTCAGGGTATTTGATATTGGAAATAGTAGACTCAATAAATATGGAAAAGAGTTTCAGTGTATCATTGATGGAAAAATAGTTGATAGTTATTTTAGTAAACTTCAGTCGCTAGTCTTTTGTTATCATGGCCTCTGATAAATACAAATCAGAGGATTTTCAGCTAATGCTAATAATGACAACTCATTGACTATTTATGTTCATTAACTTTATATACTGCGTTACAAACCTCCTGCTGCATCAAATTACGAATAGTTCACCTCTCATGAAGCCGTTATGTGTGAACATCTAGGACATGTTATTCAGCATCAGTCTTAGTTGCACCAACAGGGAACTCTGGCAACTGGACTCATTTTTTGTTATGAAGTACCGTAAAACCTCAGAAAACAATGATCACCAAGCCTTGCTAACAACACATTCTCCGTAGTGCATTAATATAGTGAGAGTGTCAAAACATCTCGTGAACTGAAACCCTATGCAGAGAGTTCTTTAGAAAAACTAGCATTGCTGTGGCTGCACTGCCCCCTAGGGTGAGAATTACTTGTGTTTGCAACTGAGTTCATTTGCCTTTTTCAGATCAGCATTTTCATGACCCATTTGTCTAACTACGGGAATGACCGGTTGGGATTATACACATTTGTCAAGCTAGCCAACTTCGTGCAAAGCTGGACCAACTTGCGACTTCAGACTCTGCCTCCAGTGCAGCTGGCTCACAAATATTTTGAGCTCTTTCCTGATCAAAAAGACCCTCTCTGGCAGGTAAGATTGGGTCAGTAATTGGTATAATTAATTAATTCCACAAACATATTTTGGAATTCTGTGAGTCATTCCAAATCTGAAAAGTGAAAGCATCTGGGGGAAACAATAATGTAAACTTTGGAAATGTTAGTAGATTTGAGAAACTTCATAGTAGGCCAGATTCTCTGTTCCCAGACCCTTTGGAAACTACAGAATTCTGAAAGCTGAGTGAGAGGTTCCGTGGATGTCATGTTTTCAGTAGGAATGAGGGATCTATTTGCAGACTGCAATAGACTGACAGAGCAGGAGATGGCTTCAGGCACGTGGTAAGTAGGTCGTCGGCCTTGAGCACATCCCTATTCCTCTGGTAATTCAATGGCATCAGATGGGTAGGTAAGAAGAGTTCAGAACAGCTCTCTGCCTCTGAACCACAGGTCACCTACAGCTGCAGAATATAGGCGAAAGTATTAGTCAGCTATTACTTTGGACATGGGGAAAGTGTTTAGTGGCAAAATCACTGAGCTTCTTAAGGGAAAATGTCACATAAATATGGCATATTCAAACGACTCCAGGCATAACCCAGATTTCAAAGCTAACACTCTCATGTGTCCTAGAATTACCAAAGCCCACTTTGAGTTTAAAGAGCCTACCCCATGACCTGGGGAAAGTAACACATCTCATGTTTTTACAACTAGAATTACCAAAGTACCGTAAAACCTCAGAAAACAATGATCACCAAGCCTTGCTAACAACACATTCTCCGTAGTGCATTAATATAGTGAGAGTGTCAAAACATCTCGTGAACTGAAACCCTATGCAGAGAGTTCTTTAGAAAAACTAGCATTGCTGTGGCTGCACTGCCCCCTAGGGTGAGAATTACTTGTGTTTGCAACTGAGTTCATTTGCCTTTTTCAGATCAGCATTTTCATGACCCATTTGTCTAACTACGGGAATGACCGGTTGGGATTATACACATTTGTCAAGCTAGCCAACTTCGTGCAAAGCTGGACCAACTTGCGACTTCAGACTCTGCCTCCAGTGCAGCTGGCTCACAAATATTTTGAGCTCTTTCCTGATCAAAAAGACCCTCTCTGGCAGGTAAGATTGGGTCAGTAATTGGTATAATTAATTAATTCCACAAACATATTTTGGAATTCTGTGAGTCATTCCAAATCTGAAAAGTGAAAGCATCTGGGGGAAACAATAATGTAAACTTTGGAAATGTTAGTAGATTTGAGAAACTTCATAGTAGGCCAGATTCTCTGTTCCCAGACCCTTTGGAAACTACAGAATTCTGAAAGCTGAGTGAGAGGTTCCGTGGATGTCATGTTTTCAGTAGGAATGAGGGATCTATTTGCAGACTGCAATAGACTGACAGAGCAGGAGATGGCTTCAGGCACGTGGTAAGTAGGTCGTCGGCCTTGAGCACATCCCTATTCCTCTGGTAATTCAATGGCATCAGATGGGTAGGTAAGAAGAGTTCAGAACAGCTCTCTGCCTCTGAACCACAGGTCACCTACAGCTGCAGAATATAGGCGAAAGTATTAGTCAGCTATTACTTTGGACATGGGGAAAGTGTTTAGTGGCAAAATCACTGAGCTTCTTAAGGGAAAATGTCACATAAATATGGCATATTCAAACGACTCCAGGCATAACCCAGATTTCAAAGCTAACACTCTCATGTGTCCTAGAATTACCAAAGCCCACTTTGAGTTTAAAGAGCCTACCCCATGACCTGGGGAAAGTAATAATCTTAGCAAGTAACTACATAGTGTTTATTACATGTACAACTGAGTTTATTTTATACATGTTCATCCATCATTCAGTCTTCACAGCTGCCTTATGAGGTAGGTAAAGTCATTATCCCCATTTTACAGATAAAGAAACTAGGGCAACACAGAACATTTGAGACACTTAAGCAAGGTCATGCGGCTACTATGTGACAGAATGGGAATGAATTCCAGGTCATGTGGCTCCAGACACCGCACTCTGAATCACTGTTCTAAATGAGCTACTGACAGAGCTGATGGTATAATAATAACAATCTTCAGAAGCTGTTGTTCCGAAGTAGAACTCAGTCCATTTCACAGACTGAAGTTGCAGTAACTTCTGCACTTCTATTCATTTATCTGTGAACTTGAGCTAAATTACCTCATGGGCACAAACAGATAAGTCCAAGAACTATAACTACATATGTTAGTAGGTGAAAGCTGATGGTTGTAGAATTCTCACTGTATACTATTTTGCAGTTAAGATTTTAAAACATTGGTCTTTTTATGTTAACCACAGCAGAATATCACCAGATGCTAGCCACTGGAAAGACATGAAACTTTCCTGTAAATTTAACACCTTATTTTTAAATTGAATTTATTATTATTTTAGGTGAAACCACTTTTTTTCCAGAATAGCCAAAAAGAATACCCTCACTTCAGTCTTAAAATCTGTTGTTTACACTAAATGAGCAGGTGTATTTAACTATGCGTGCAGTATTAATTGAATAGGAATAGTGTTATCCTATTTGCCTATTCTCAAATAGTATTAAAAGGTGCTCTTACCTGTTTATGTAATAGGCACCGAGTGGTTAAAATTAAAGATGTTCTAGATACATCCTGAACAGTGGGTTTGGTTTAAGTACTAGAGACCAGAAGCAGACTCCTAAGGTAGTAATTCACTCTCATTTTACACTTTTGCTGAAATTTAGTGCTTTTGAGCATCATAGTCTGTAAAGTTATACTTTTAGACATACATTTACCGACCTCTGAAGGCATCTGAAAGGAATCTGCTGTCTCTTTAAACAGTATTATTACAGCCAGATCCATCTCCCTTTCAAGCACAGCAGGAAAGCTCCAAACCCTGTTCATCCTGGGGAAAGTAATAATCTTAGCAAGTAACTACATAGTGTTTATTACATGTACAACTGAGTTTATTTTATACATGTTCATCCATCATTCAGTCTTCACAGCTGCCTTATGAGGTAGGTAAAGTCATTATCCCCATTTTACAGATAAAGAAACTAGGGCAACACAGAACATTTGAGACACTTAAGCAAGGTCATGCGGCTACTATGTGACAGAATGGGAATGAATTCCAGGTCATGTGGCTCCAGACACCGCACTCTGAATCACTGTTCTAAATGAGCTACTGACAGAGCTGATGGTATAATAATAACAATCTTCAGAAGCTGTTGTTCCGAAGTAGAACTCAGTCCATTTCACAGACTGAAGTTGCAGTAACTTCTGCACTTCTATTCATTTATCTGTGAACTTGAGCTAAATTACCTCATGGGCACAAACAGATAAGTCCAAGAACTATAACTACATATGTTAGTAGGTGAAAGCTGATGGTTGTAGAATTCTCACTGTATACTATTTTGCAGTTAAGATTTTAAAACATTGGTCTTTTTATGTTAACCACAGCAGAATATCACCAGATGCTAGCCACTGGAAAGACATGAAACTTTCCTGTAAATTTAACACCTTATTTTTAAATTGAATTTATTATTATTTTAGGTGAAACCACTTTTTTTCCAGAATAGCCAAAAAGAATACCCTCACTTCAGTCTTAAAATCTGTTGTTTACACTAAATGAGCAGGTGTATTTAACTATGCGTGCAGTATTAATTGAATAGGAATAGTGTTATCCTATTTGCCTATTCTCAAATAGTATTAAAAGGTGCTCTTACCTGTTTATGTAATAGGCACCGAGTGGTTAAAATTAAAGATGTTCTAGATACATCCTGAACAGTGGGTTTGGTTTAAGTACTAGAGACCAGAAGCAGACTCCCTAAGGTAGTAATTCACTCTCATTTTACACTTTTGCTGAAATTTAGTGCTTTTGAGCATCATAGTCTGTAAAGTTATACTTTTAGACATACATTTACCGACCTCTGAAGGCATCTGAAAGGAATCTGCTGTCTCTTTAAACAGTATTATTACAGCCAGATCCATCTCCCTTTCAAGCACAGCAGGAAAGCTCAGAGTTACTCAGAATAAAAATCTGACACTGTATTTCAATTACTTATTGAATGCTGAGAGGGTATCCTCTTTAAGGTTAGCAACCAAGCAAGCACAGTCTCTGCCCAGCAAGCTGTTTTAAAACTTAAACCACCACACACACGATTAAGACATAGAACTGCCAATAGCAGAAAAAAATACTAAACCCTCAGTGCTCTGAAACTGTTTACCAGAAATGGAAACGTCTCGCCTCCTCAGTCGACACTCAGCTTCAAGACAGAAGGGACGTATTTGAAATCTTCCCTGGATGCCACTTCAAGATTTTCATTTAAAAGCAGGAGCCACATAGCCTTGTTTCCAGGGATATCTTTTCAGGGACAGAAGTTGAAGACACCTAGCATACAATGGGCGCCTACAAAGAATACACATCTCTATTTTCTTCTCCTGTTCAGAATCCTTGTGATGACAAACGCCACAGAGACATCTGGTCTAAAGAAAAAACCTGTGATCGATTACCCAAATTCTTGGTAATAGGACCCCAAAAAACTGGTGAGAACTTTTTATGTTATAATCAACAAGTATAAAAATCCTGATGACTACACAGTAAATTCTTATCACAGTGACTTCTCAAACATCCTATGAATATTGATGAATGAATAACATTTTATTCTCTTTGTTTAGTTAAATTTTTTTAAGTGAAAAGGATGAAAATAGATGTTACATAGTTTGAATATCCAGCAGTCAATTTAGTGGCAAATGTTATTTTTTCCAAAGATCTTAATTGAAAATTGCTGTTATTAGCATTTCTAAAATCAAAACTTAGCATATGTTTGGAGAGTGACTCAGAAGATTTCATCAAAATTCAAGATAGACACATATAAGTACCTGTAACTCTTCCAGAAACTTAGCCTTGTCCTGCCATCTTCCTGATATAATTTATTTCTAAACTATTTCCGGCAGAAATGACTATTTTCTAAAAGTCTATAAAGGATGTTTGATAAGCAGAATTCCTAAGAATAAACAAAACTATGTGCTAAGAAAGATGTTTATTCATACCCAGGAGAAATCTCTGGCACCTTTTCTTAAACTGGTATGCAATTTTTCCCTTAAACTTCTTGTTTCTGTAAGAAACAGTATTAAAATGAAGCCCAATGGACAGTTTAAAATGCCAGACATTCAAGCTTTATCCTGCATGATAAATTATTTGGGACTCTTCATTTCTAGGTTAACAGAAAACAGCCATTTCAACCATATCCCTTCCAAGGGAAATGCATTCCCTTTCCTCATTTCTCTAGGAATAACTGGGGGAAATTCTACATAATACACACAGCTAAGTTTAACCTATTCATTTTCTCTTAGTCCCCTTTACAAATATCACTCTGAAAACAATAATAAATATGACAAATACTTCTCTTATTTACTTCACTTGTCCTTATCTATTTGAAGTCAGGAATCAACTAGAAAGACATGTGAGCAAGGTCTCTTTAGCAAAGTCCCACTGTCATCAGCTTTGTCATTCACGACCACGTCTTCTCTCTGACGACGTCTTCTCTCCGAAACTTGGCAGATGAGGTTTGCATCAGAAGGTCCTGCAGATATGTTTCCTCCTGTGTTGCGCTAGATTTGCAGACTTTTAACATCAGGGTTACAGGGCAGAATTAATACTTGTCATCTTCAACTCAGCTGGGTTTCCAAAATTTCCAATTTGTATATGACATTTACCTTTGGAAGGTAATTTTTATCTCCTTTTTATAGAAATCAAATTTTCCCAGTTTTATGGAGGTGTAAGTTTAATACAATTGAATTTTGGAAATTGTGCACAGTGGTGTAACTACTACAACATTTAAGATTTAGAACACTTCTGTCTCCCTAAAAAGTTTCTCCACGTCTTTTTCTAGTCAGTTTCCCCTCCTCAATCTTCAGTCACAGACAACCACTTTCTGCCACTGGAGTTTCACCTTTTCTAGAATTTCACATAAATGGAAAAATGAACTGTGCCTTGTGTTAGACTTCTTTCATTTAGAATATTAATTTTGAGATTCAGCCCTATTGGTGTCTCTATTGATATTTTAAGAGGTTATTTTTTAAATGAACAAATATATCTTCTTATATCAGTTCCATACAGATTAGTTAGCTTCATTTTTATCTTTAGTTTCATCAAATATTTTTCTAAATAATTTTGCAGAGGTATAGTCATCTAGATATTCAAGAAAATTTTTAGTGTTGATACTAACAAAAATAGAAAAATTGAAACTTGTTTTTGAAGGTGTGTGTCTATAATCATGTTTTTGAGATACACACACACACGCATGACAATTTATTCATACCCAAGAATATAAGTAGGTAAAGATAGAATTCATAAACTACAACTTAACAGTTCTTTGACCACTGATAAATTACAGTGCGCCTTTTACTGACTACATAGATGATTAGATCGTTATTCTTTTTTTTTTTTGTCTTTTTAATGCTAACCATGCTATTAAAGCAAGTGACATGATTAAATGCAATTCTTGAAAATAAAATTCAGAAAAGAATTTTATCAGTTGATCTGAGAAAGGATTCATCTATTTTCTTCTTTCATGTTGTAGTAGCTATTTTTTCCGTCTTTACAAACACTGTATTCTTTTCAATTTTTTAAAATGCATTGCTGAATTTTATCTCAAATTTTATTTTTTAAGATCATATTAATATTCAGATATCAAGACATTTAAGTACTTTCACAATGATCATCTCACTTGACCAATATAAAGCCCTGATAACTAAGCATTTTTTTCCACACCATTTGGATAAGAACACTAAGACTCAGGTTATATAATTTTGTTCAAGTTCACACAGCTGGTAAGTCCTAGAAATAAAACTCTTGATCCTATAAGTTGTCAGACTAAGCATCATTCTCTAGAAAACTATGTTCTAATTCCCAGTTTCATTGAGGTGTAAGTTTAATACAATTGAATTTTGGAAATTGTGCACAGTGGTGTAACTACTACAACATTTAAGATTTAGAACACTTCTGTCTCCCTAAAAAGTTTCTCCACGTCTTTTTCTAGTCAGTTTCCCCTCCTCAATCTTCAGTCACAGACAACCACTTTCTGCCACTGGAGTTTCACCTTTTCTAGAATTTCACATAAATGGAAAAATGAACTGTGCCTTGTGTTAGACTTCTTTCATTTAGAATATTAATTTTGAGATTCAGCCCTATTGGTGTCTCTATTGATATTTTAAGAGGTTATTTTTTAAATGAACAAATATATCTTCTTATATCAGTTCCATACAGATTAGTTAGCTTCATTTTTATCTTTAGTTTCATCAAATATTTTTCTAAATAATTTTGCAGAGGTATAGTCATCTAGATATTCAAGAAAATTTTTAGTGTTGATACTAACAAAAATAGAAAAATTGAAACTTGTTTTTGAAGGTGTGTGTCTATAATCATGTTTTTGAGATACACACACACACGCATGACAATTTATTCATACCCAAGAATATAAGTAGGTAAAGATAGAATTCATAAACTACAACTTAACAGTTCTTTGACCACTGATAAATTACAGTGCGCCTTTTACTGACTACATAGATGATTAGATCGTTATTCTTTTTTTTTTTTGTCTTTTTAATGCTAACCATGCTATTAAAGCAAGTGACATGATTAAATGCAATTCTTGAAAATAAAATTCAGAAAAGAATTTTATCAGTTGATCTGAGAAAGGATTCATCTATTTTCTTCTTTCATGTTGTAGTAGCTATTTTTTCCGTCTTTACAAACACTGTATTCTTTTCAATTTTTTAAAATGCATTGCTGAATTTTATCTCAAATTTTATTTTTTAAGATCATATTAATATTCAGATATCAAGACATTTAAGTACTTTCACAATGATCATCTCACTTGACCAATATAAAGCCCTGATAACTAAGCATTTTTTTCCACACCATTTGGATAAGAACACTAAGACTCAGGTTATATAATTTTTGTTCAAGTTCACACAGCTGGTAAGTCCTAGAAATAAAACTCTTGATCCTATAAGTTGTCAGACTAAGCATCATTCTCTAGAAAACTTTACTATGGATTTCAACTAATGGAATACTTTTTTCCCAATAAGTGTTAGATTTTGTCTTATATTTCTTTTTTTTTAATTTAATTTAATTTTTTAAAAAGTTTTTACAGAGTTTTGTTGTTCACAGACATGTATGTTACCAGATCAGTCATATGCATATCCCTGGTCCCCTCCCCACTCCCACCCTTCCCCCATCCCACCCCTCCAGGCTGTTGCACCAAGCCCTTGTAGGAATTCCTATTCCCTCAGCGCAATGACAACAGCTGTCTTTTTCACATATGACAGTATGGGTTTCCATGTTACTCCCTCTATTCCTCCCACCCACTGTTCATTCCCAACAATGTCCATAAGTCTATTCTCTATGTCTGTTTTTCCATCACTTCACTGCGTGTGTTATCATTACCCTTTTACTAGATTCCATATATATGTGTTAGTGTACTGTACTTGTCTTTCTCTTTTTGACTTACTTCACTTTTTATGATAGGTTCTAGATCCAACCACCTCATTAGGAGTGATTCTTCTGCATTTCTTTTTACAGCTGAGTAGTATTCCATTGTATATATGTACCAGAGCTTCTTTATCCATTCATTCGTCGATGGACATCTAGGTTGCTTCCATGTTCTAGCTATTGTATAGAGAGCTACAATGAATATTGGGGTTCAAGTGCTTCTTTCAGTTTTGATTTTACCTGGGTGTAAGTCAAATAGTGGGATTTCTGGGTCATATGGAAGCTTCTATTTTTAGTTTTTTAAGGAATCTCCATACTGTCTTCCACAGCAGCTGTATCAATTTACACTCCCACCAGCAATGCAGGAGTGTTCCCTTTTCTCCGCACCCTCTCCAGTATTTATTGTCTGTTGATTTGTGGATGATGGCCATTCTGACTAGTGTGAGGTGATATCTCATTGTAGTTCTGATTTGCATTTCTCTAATAATAAGCAAGGTTGAGCATCATTTCATGTGCTTTTGGGCCATCTGTATGTCCTCTTTGGTGAGATGTCTCTTTAGATCTTTTTCCCATTTTTTGATTGGGTTGTTCATTTTTCCTGTGCTGAGTTGTCTGAGTTGCTTGTAGATTTTGGAGATTAATTCTTTGTCTGTTATTTCCTTTGCTATGATTTTCTCCCATTCTGTGGGTTGTCTGTTCACCTTGTTTGTAGTTTCTTTTGCTGTACAAAAGCTTTTAAGTTTCATTAGGTCCCACATGTTCATTTTTGTCTTTTGTTCTGCTATTCTAGTAGGTGGGTCAGAGAAGATCTTGCTTTGATTTATGTCCTTGAGTGTTTTGCCTATATTCTCTTCTAAGAGTTTTAGGGTTTCTGGTCTTACATTTAGGTCTTTAATCCATTTTGAGTTGATCTTTGTGTATAGTGTCAGGGAATGTTCCAGCTTCATTTTTTTGCATGTAGCTGTCCAATTTTCCCAGCACCATTTGTTGAAGGGGCTGTCTTTGTCCCATTTTATAGTTTCGCCTCCTTTGTCAAAAATAAGTTATTCATAGGTGTGTGGGACTATCTCTGGGTTCTCTATCTTGTTCCATTGGTCGATATTTCTGTTTTTATGCCAGTACCATACTGTCTTGATGACGGTTGCTTTGTAGCATAGTCTGAAGTTATGGAAGCTGATTCCTCCAGCTCCATTTTTCCTTCTAAGGATTGCTTTGTCTATTCGCAAATCAATCAATATGATACACCATATCCACAAATTGAAAGACAAAAATCACATGATCATCTCAATAGATGCAGAAAAGCCTTCGACAAAGTACAACATCCATTTATGATAAAAACTCTTCAGAAAATGGGCATAGAAGGAACCTATCTCAACATAGTGAAAGCCATATATGAGAAGCCCACAGCAAACATTATCCTCAACGGTGAAAAACTGAAAGCATTCTAAGATCAGGAACAAGACAGAGGTGTCCACTTTCACCACTGTTATTCAACATAGTCCTGCAAGTTCTAGCAACAGCAATAAGAGAAAACAGAGAAATAAAGGGAATCCAGATTGGAAAAGAAGAAGTAAAGCTCTCTCTCTCTTTTTGCAGATGACAGGATATTATACATAGAAAACCCCAAAGACACTATTACAAAACTACTACAGCTAATCAACGAATTCAGCAGAGTCACGGGATACAAAATCAATACACAGAAATCACAGGCATTCCTATATACAAACAATGAAAAATCAGAAAACGAAATCAAAGAGGCAATCCCCTTCACCATTGCAGCCAAGAGAATAAAATATCTAGGAACAAACGGTCAAAAAAAAAAAATTTTGCTGTACAAAAGCTTTTAAGTTTCATTAGGTCCCACATGTTCATTTTTGTCTTTTGTTCTGCTATTCTAGTAGGTGGGTCAGAGAAGATCTTGCTTTGATTTATGTCCTTGAGTGTTTTGCCTATATTCTCTTCTAAGAGTTTTAGGGTTTCTGGTCTTACATTTAGGTCTTTAATCCATTTTGAGTTGATCTTTGTGTATAGTGTCAGGGAATGTTCCAGCTTCATTTTTTTGCATGTAGCTGTCCAATTTTCCCAGCACCATTTGTTGAAGGGGCTGTCTTTGTCCCATTTTATAGTTTCGCCTCCTTTGTCAAAAATAAGTTATTCATAGGTGTGTGGGACTATCTCTGGGTTCTCTATCTTGTTCCATTGGTCGATATTTCTGTTTTTATGCCAGTACCATACTGTCTTGATGACGGTTGCTTTGTAGCATAGTCTGAAGTTATGGAAGCTGATTCCTCCAGCTCCATTTTTCCTTCTAAGGATTGCTTTGTCTATTCGCAAATCAATCAATATGATACACCATATCCACAAATTGAAAGACAAAAATCACATGATCATCTCAATAGATGCAGAAAAAGCCTTCGACAAAGTACAACATCCATTTATGATAAAAACTCTTCAGAAAATGGGCATAGAAGGAACCTATCTCAACATAGTGAAAGCCATATATGAGAAGCCCACAGCAAACATTATCCTCAACGGTGAAAAACTGAAAGCATTCTAAGATCAGGAACAAGACAGAGGTGTCCACTTTCACCACTGTTATTCAACATAGTCCTGCAAGTTCTAGCAACAGCAATAAGAGAAAACAGAGAAATAAAGGGAATCCAGATTGGAAAAGAAGAAGTAAAGCTCTCTCTCTCTTTTTGCAGATGACAGGATATTATACATAGAAAACCCCAAAGACACTATTACAAAACTACTACAGCTAATCAACGAATTCAGCAGAGTCACGGGATACAAAATCAATACACAGAAATCACAGGCATTCCTATATACAAACAATGAAAAATCAGAAAACGAAATCAAAGAGGCAATCCCCTTCACCATTGCAGCCAAGAGAATAAAATATCTAGGAATAAACGTACCCAAAAAAACAAAAAACTGTACACAGAAAATTACAAGACATTCATGAAAGAAATTAAAGAAGACTTAAACAGATGGAGAGATATTCCATGTTCCTGGGTCAGAAGAATCAATATTGTGAAAATGACCATACTACCAAATATCATCTACAGATTCAATGTGATCCCTATCAAACTACCAATGACATTCTTCACAGAACTAGTCCAAAGAATAACACAGTTCATAGAGAAACACAAAAGATCCTGAATAGCCAAAGCAATCCATATTTCTTTCAAATCAATGAATCAGAAGCTCTGAGACCAAGCCCAGCTCTGTTTTAACAGCCTTCTAGGTGAATCTGACGCATGCTGAAGTTTGAGAACCACTGTTTTAAGTGAAGTTTGTGAAGGTCATTTTTACCTTGTGTATCATAGATTACTGTTTCATTCCCTATAGTTATCTGTGATTGTAGATAAAATGTTCATTGTTTGGATCAGATAAAATCTAAGAACACTGCCCCTTCTGACGCATTGTTTTAGACAATATTGCTGTTAGCAGAGTTATTCTAAGAAATCTATATGGGTACCTGTGATTTGCCACCCTCTTTCAAAAAATGCAAATTGTGTTATGTCACTAAGAAAGGGCACCATTTTTTTTTTCAAATTTAGCAATTTAAACAATTTTCACACTACTTTGCATAGGTGTATAAGTTACATTCAAACCTAAACAAACTGGTTAAAAGCTTAAATTCTGTCTCAAATTAATAAATCTTCATAGACCTTGAGAAGAACTTTATAGTGGAACCCAAGTACTGATAACATAACATCTTATATTAAGTAATGATATTTTTCATTTGCATGGTACTTTATTAATATCAAAGTATCTTCCGGTACAATATTCTTTTCCTCCTCAGAGAAAGCCTAAGAAGTAATCAAGGCAGGCGATTTTCTGCTAATAAGTCAAGACAAAGAAGCTAAAAGCCAAAGTAACAGAACAAGACAGTGAATTGAAGTCAAAAGCCTGTTTGCAGTTCCTGCAGTAGAACTTTTCTCCCAAACATTTTTTAATTTAATCAAACGATGAAAAATCAGAAAATGAAATCAAAGAGGCAATACCCTTAACCATTGCAGCCAAGAGGATAAAATATCTAGGAACAAACTTTCCCAAAGAAACAAAAGAGCTGTACACAGAAAATTATAAGACAGTAATGAAAGAAATTAAAGAAGACTTAAACAGATGGAGAGATATTCCATGTTCCTGGGTCAGAAGAATCAATATTGTGAAAATGACCATACTACCAAATATCATCTACAGATTCAATGTGATCCCTATCAAACTACCAATGACATTCTTCACAGAACTAGTCCAAAGAATAACACAGTTCATAGAGAAACACAAAAGATCCTGAATAGCCAAAGCAATCCATATTTCTTTCAAATCAATGAATCAGAAGCTCTGAGACCAAGCCCAGCTCTGTTTTAACAGCCTTCTAGGTGAATCTGACGCATGCTGAAGTTTGAGAACCACTGTTTTAAGTGAAGTTTGTGAAGGTCATTTTTACCTTGTGTATCATAGATTACTGTTTCATTCCCTATAGTTATCTGTGATTGTAGATAAAATGTTCATTGTTTGGATCAGATAAAATCTAAGAACACTGCCCCTTCTGACGCATTGTTTTAGACAATATTGCTGTTAGCAGAGTTATTCTAAGAAATCTATATGGGTACCTGTGATTTGCCACCCTCTTTCAAAAAATGCAAATTGTGTTATGTCACTAAGAAAGGGCACCATTTTTTTTTTCAAATTTAGCAATTTAAACAATTTTCACACTACTTTGCATAGGTGTATAAGTTACATTCAAACCTAAACAAACTGGTTAAAAGCTTAAATTCTGTCTCAAATTAATAAATCTTCATAGACCTTGAGAAGAACTTTATAGTGGAACCCAAGTACTGATAACATAACATCTTATATTAAGTAATGATATTTTTCATTTGCATGGTACTTTATTAATATCAAAGTATCTTCCGGTACAATATTCTTTTCCTCCTCAGAGAAAGCCTAAGAAGTAATCAAGGCAGGCGATTTTCTGCTAATAAGTCAAGACAAAGAAGCTAAAAGCCAAAGTAACAGAACAAGACAGTGAATTGAAGTCAAAAGCCTGTTTGCAGTTCCTGCAGTAGAACTTTTCTCACATATTAATAACACTGTCCCCATATTTTAGAACTTGTTTCTTAAGGTGCTGGTTATCTATTCAGTTTAACTCAAGGAGTCTTTATATGTACTTCTTTTGACTATTTTAATACAGTTTATTAACAACTTTTAAATGCTAATAGTAAGAAACTGTTTTCATTCAATTAATCTCTGAACCTCTATTGTCTTTTCAGGAACCACTGCTTTGTATTTGTTCCTGGTTATGCATCCTTCCATCCTTAGTAACTCCCCCAGCCCCAAAACCTTTGAGGAGGTACAGTTCTTTAATAGAAATAACTACCACAGGGGGATTGATTGGTAAGATGGGTTATTAGTATAAATCTAAAAGTATATGTACTGTGCACAGTATTAAATTAGTGATTATAATTAACATTTAAGTTTGTTATCCACAAATAGTAATCTCTGTGCTTTGACTGAATGAAGGAGCATGGGAATTATTCATAACAAACTTTTCAAAGTTTATGAAGGGATTTTTCGCCTCAAGAGACTCGTGTAATTTTAATTTTCATTGATTATCTTTGATGGTAATTACAAATAAGAAGAGAAATACCTAACACATAGGAATTTCACTTTACTCGTAATAAAACACTTTCATACTTTTCTGTTCTTGTGCATTTTGCATTAAAGTGTTACTACAGTTCACATATATATATTATTTTATTTTTCTTCAGTACAAAGGTAAATAAATAAAGCTAGACATGTATATGCATTACTTCATGAATAATGAAAGCTATTAAAAAAAAACTATCAACAATATACAAAATTTAATTTTTGGCCTTTGAAATTAGAACCATATTAGCCATCTGAGGAAAAGAGTTAATGAAAATTAAGAGTTAAAATGTCAACTATACACAAAATATGTAATGTAGCAGGAATAGGTGACAAACAGACTTGTTAATCATAAAATGTATCTAAAAGTATTTCTTTTAAGGTATCAATTCTGGGAGGAAAGTGGTATAAAATTTTTAATAAGTCAAGACAAAGAAGCTAAAAGCCAAAGTAACAGAACAAGACAGTGAATTGAAGTCAAAAGCCTGTTTGCAGTTCCTGCAGTAGAACTTTTCTCACATATTAATAACACTGTCCCCATATTTTAGAACTTGTTTCTTAAGGTGCTGGTTATCTATTCAGTTTAACTCAAGGAGTCTTTATATGTACTTCTTTTGACTATTTTAATACAGTTTATTAACAACTTTTAAATGCTAATAGTAAGAAACTGTTTTCATTCAATTAATCTCTGAACCTCTATTGTCTTTTCAGGAACCACTGCTTTGTATTTGTTCCTGGTTATGCATCCTTCCATCCTTAGTAACTCCCCCAGCCCCAAAACCTTTGAGGAGGTACAGTTCTTTAATAGAAATAACTACCACAGGGGGATTGATTGGTAAGATGGGTTATTAGTATAAATCTAAAAGTATATGTACTGTGCACAGTATTAAATTAGTGATTATAATTAACATTTAAGTTTGTTATCCACAAATAGTAATCTCTGTGCTTTGACTGAATGAAGGAGCATGGGAATTATTCATAACAAACTTTTCAAAGTTTATGAAGGGATTTTTCGCCTCAAGAGACTCGTGTAATTTTAATTTTCATTGATTATCTTTGATGGTAATTACAAATAAGAAGAGAAATACCTAACACATAGGAATTTCACTTTACTCGTAATAAAACACTTTCATACTTTTCTGTTCTTGTGCATTTTGCATTAAAGTGTTACTACAGTTCACATATATATATTATTTTATTTTTCTTCAGTACAAAGGTAAATAAATAAAGCTAGACATGTATATGCATTACTTCATGAATAATGAAAGCTATTAAAAAAAAACTATCAACAATATACAAAATTTAATTTTTGGCCTTTGAAATTAGAACCATATTAGCCATCTGAGGAAAAGAGTTAATGAAAATTAAGAGTTAAAATGTCAACTATACACAAAATATGTAATGTAGCAGGAATAGGTGACAAACAGACTTGTTAATCATAAAATGTATCTAAAAGTATTTCTTTTAAGGTATCAATTCTGGGAGGAAAGTGGTATAAAAATTTTTTATAATAACCCTAGAGCATAAACATAAATATTTTGCATATAGTTTAGCATAAAGGTGTTATATATTAAATTCTGTTGTCAAGTTGCATGATCTCTATTTTATATGCATCACCTCCCTCATGTTTGCTCGTGAGCAGTCTGAAAAGAAAGCTAAAGAAATGGATTGAGTAGCTGAGCCCTTGCTAGGATTTAATGTATTCTAATTATTATATTTTTCCTGCCAATTTTTAAGCCCAGTGCCTGATACTGATTAATTGAGTAGTATTAAATAACAATTGTGAGAGTCAAGAATCCATCAACTACTTCAGCTGCTATTTTCCCACTGACTTAAATTATATACAGTAGAATAAAAAATGTAGTCCTTGTTAACATCAGGATTAAATGGGTTGATTAGAAACTGCTTTGGAAGTGGAGAGGAATGCACTAATACTTAGATTCCCTGGGATTTAAGAATATCTGTGCGAATATTCAATTTTTTAAAAAAAGCTGTTCATAAGACAGTAATGTGCACAGGCACTGTAACAGAAATGAAAAGCTACTTAAGCAGTCTCCAAAGAGATGACATAAATAAGTAGAAAACTAAAGCGTAAAGATTTTAATTATAACTTACTAAAAATACCCCAATTAGAAACATTTTGATTGACAAATTATGTGCTTATAAAAGGGAATTAACATAAATAACAGTAACTGTAAATATCAATCTATTAGCCGTAACTAGAGCTTTGTTCTCAAGGACAGCAAGCATCGAGTCCTCAGGTGGGCCTTGCCTCTCCCTGAAGTGTCAGCACCTCATCAGTCCCTTTAGGACCACAGAGCCACACGGCTGAGTGTCTCCACGTGCCAAGGTCACTTACAGCGTTAGCCTGGGCACAACTAATTAATCTGGATCCATGGATCTGTTCTTCCTGGAGAACGGAGCAAACCAAGGGTTACCCTAACAGGCAACGTAAACATCTAGAAAAAAAGTTAATTTTGGCCTTTGAAATTAGAACCATATTAGCCATCTGAGGAAAAGAGTTAATGAAAATTAAGAGTTAAAATGTCAACTATACACAAAATATGTAATGTAGCAGGAATAGGTGACAAACAGACTTGTTAATCATAAAATGTATCTAAAAGTATTTCTTTTAAGGTATCAATTCTGGGAGGAAAGTGGTATAAAAATTTTTTATAATAACCCTAGAGCATAAACATAAATATTTTGCATATAGTTTAGCATAAAGGTGTTATATATTAAATTCTGTTGTCAAGTTGCATGATCTCTATTTTATATGCATCACCTCCCTCATGTTTGCTCGTGAGCAGTCTGAAAAGAAAGCTAAAGAAATGGATTGAGTAGCTGAGCCCTTGCTAGGATTTAATGTATTCTAATTATTATATTTTTCCTGCCAATTTTTAAGCCCAGTGCCTGATACTGATTAATTGAGTAGTATTAAATAACAATTGTGAGAGTCAAGAATCCATCAACTACTTCAGCTGCTATTTTCCCACTGACTTAAATTATATACAGTAGAATAAAAAATGTAGTCCTTGTTAACATCAGGATTAAATGGGTTGATTAGAAACTGCTTTGGAAGTGGAGAGGAATGCACTAATACTTAGATTCCCTGGGATTTAAGAATATCTGTGCGAATATTCAATTTTTTAAAAAAAGCTGTTCATAAGACAGTAATGTGCACAGGCACTGTAACAGAAATGAAAAGCTACTTAAGCAGTCTCCAAAGAGATGACATAAATAAGTAGAAAACTAAAGCGTAAAGATTTTAATTATAACTTACTAAAAATACCCCAATTAGAAACATTTTGATTGACAAATTATGTGCTTATAAAAGGGAATTAACATAAATAACAGTAACTGTAAATATCAATCTATTAGCCGTAACTAGAGCTTTGTTCTCAAGGACAGCAAGCATCGAGTCCTCAGGTGGGCCTTGCCTCTCCCTGAAGTGTCAGCACCTCATCAGTCCCTTTAGGACCACAGAGCCACACGGCTGAGTGTCTCCACGTGCCAAGGTCACTTACAGCGTTAGCCTGGGCACAACTAATTAATCTGGATCCATGGATCTGTTCTTCCTGGAGAACGGAGCAAACCAAGGGTTACCCTAACAGGCAACGTAAACACAGGCTTAAGGGCACAAAACAAAGCAGGGCAAATGAAAATGAGAAACCTCCACCTTTGATAAAATAGCCAAGATGTGCAATCAGTATTGCTAAGAAAAATGCCTGATGTCACCATACAGCTGAATTTTATGGCTTGGTATGAGTTTTTATAACTACTTGGGGAGGCAGTGGATAGTTGGAGTGGCATGTGGAAGGCCATAAGCCCTACTGACATTTAGAAACCCTAAACTGACTGAGAAACACAAGGTCAACCCAAGAAACAAATAAAGGTGGACAGTGGCAAAAATCACATCTTCCAGTTAAAAAGAAAAAATTGCTGAGCTCTCATGGGAGTAGCAGAGCTTAAGGAAGGCAGGCATTCACGTTTAGCCCCCTAAATTGTTAAACCACTCTAGTTTCCTCACCAATTCTTGGAGTAGCCTGAATTCATATTCTCTAAATGTGGACCTATTTCCATTCTGGAAATATGAAGCCGTATTCTTTGCCACCTTGCGTACTCATTAAACACTTTTCAAGTGCCTATAAGTATCAGCCAATATATTAGAAAAACATAGGCACACAGACAAATAAGAACTGTCCCCTGCTTTCTTCATGAGCCTCTGCAGTCAGACAAAATCAAAACATCAAAATCAGTAGGACCAAGATCCAGAATTGCTTGAGGAAGTGTTCAAGGCCTAAAAGTATTGTAGGTATAGAGGACTGCTGAGAAGGTGGTACACTTTTTAGAAATTAAAAATTATCTGAATTTAGTACTTCCTGCCCTTATTTTGTGATTCTTTGATCCTTTCTCAGAATAAGCAAGCTTGAGACAAGCTTGGACCAAATAAGATACCACTAGACCCTTGATATAACCTTAGCGCCCCTGGAACAAGTGTGGGCACCTAAATTTAAAAAGTATCCTAAAACCTGGCACTTTCTGTTGATAGAATATATACCAGAACAGATAGAAGATCAAACTTCCCATAAATGTGTCCATGTTTTTACCCCTAATAGAAAGGAACGCAGCATGACATATCACCAACAAAGCAATTTCCAAAAAACATAAAAGGATTTCTGTACTGCCCTGAGTTTCAAGACATCACTTTGTTGAACCAGCCAACTATGTAACATGGTCACAACCGGATTTCTACTAGGAGCCTTGTTGTGTGATTGAAAGAAAACAACACTGCAAAACAGAAGTCATCACATAAAATAGCCAAGATGTGCAATCAGTATTGCTAAGAAAAATGCCTGATGTCACCATACAGCTGAATTTTACGGCTCGGTATGAGTTTTTATAACTACTTGGGGAGGCAGTGGATAGTTGAGTGGCATGTGGAAGGCCATAAGCCCTACTGACATTTAGAAACCCTAAACTGACTGAGAAACACAAGGTCAACCCAAGAAACAAATAAAGGTGGACAGTGGCAAAAATCACATCTTCCAGTTAAAAAGAAAAAATTGCTGAGCTCTCATGGGAGTAGCAGAGCTTAAGGAAGGCAGGCATTCACGTTTAGCCCCCTAAATTGTTAAACCACTCTAGTTTCCTCACCAATTCTTGGAGTAGCCTGAATTCATATTCTCTAAATGTGGACCTATTTCCATTCTGGAAATATGAAGCCGTATTCTTTGCCACCTTGCGTACTCATTAAACACTTTTCAAGTGCCTATAAGTATCAGCCAATATATTAGAAAAACATAGGCACACAGACAAATAAGAACTGTCCCCTGCTTTCTTCATGAGCCTCTGCAGTCAGACAAAATCAAAACATCAAAATCAGTAGGACCAAGATCCAGAATTGCTTGAGGAAGTGTTCAAGGCCTAAAAGTATTGTAGGTATAGAGGACTGCTGAGAAGGTGGTACACTTTTTAGAAATTAAAAATTATCTGAATTTAGTACTTCCTGCCCTTATTTTGTGATTCTTTGATCCTTTCTCAGAATAAGCAAGCTTGAGACAAGCTTGGACCAAATAAGATACCACTAGACCCTTGATATAACCTTAGCGCCCCTGGAACAAGTGTGGGCACCTAAATTTAAAAAGTATCCTAAAACCTGGCACTTTCTGTTGATAGAATATATACCAGAACAGATAGAAGATCAAACTTCCCATAAATGTGTCCATGTTTTTACCCCTAATAGAAAGGAACGCAGCATGACATATCACCAACAAAGCAATTTCCAAAAAACATAAAAGGATTTCTGTACTGCCCTGAGTTTCAAGACATCACTTTGTTGAACCAGCCAACTATGTAACATGGTCACAACCGGATTTCTACTAGGAGCCTTGTTGTGTGATTGAAAGAAAACAACACACTGCAAAACAGAAGTCATCACATAAATGTTAATGACTCTGTTGTTCAGCAGTTATCGAACTGCCTTGTCTAGTAACTCAGTCATAGTGGCTTATGAATTAAACATGGTGTGGGTCTGGAGGGTGAGGCTATGCTTATGAAATTTAAGAAACCCTATAAGTTAAATCTGCGTGTTCTTTCTAAAAAGGCCCTTTGCCTTTAAAAGATGTTACTTGGTGCTTCAGAAATATCCATTATCATATGCTGAATTAACTTATATTTGGCATTTTGTACAAATGGAACATTATACAGATTTCCATGATGTCCTACATTTCTGTGCTTGAGGCTACAGGTTCTGTGTTCACTCTGCTGGTAATCTGAATTCTCACCTCACTTAGGAACACAGAACCTGACCTTAGAAAATGTGACAGTATTTTATATCTGGAAATACTTCTTAAGCTTCTATAATTATCCTAAACAATATAAATGGCTCTTCATGTGAAAAAACAAGCGAGTAGGCAGTGTTCACGTTAGATCTGTTCTGTCCTTTGACACATTCTAGTAGGATGTAAGAGCAGTACACTGCTGGGAATGAAATTATTTTTACTTGTGATGAAGTAAAAAATGTCTTGTCTATTTAAAAGGCCTTTGACCTGAACACAGCATTTATTTTAAATAGGCTTTCTTTTTGGGTGAGCACTCGCATTTTTCTGGCTCCAGATGCTGATGCAATAAAATACTTCTGCTTTTAGATAGAATTTATAGTTAGGTTGATGTTTGCTGTTTGATCAGTTTGTATCTACATTTTTGTTATTTCTCATATCTTTTTCTTGATATTAAGCAGAACAGAAACAAAATATATTTAGAAAAGCATTTTCAAAATACACTATTAGTGTTCTCTATATTTTTTCTTTGCTAACAGGCTTGTGGGACAGATGCCTTAAAGAAAAAGACTTTTTTTTTAGGAAACAAATGAATTTTGCTTGTGGGACACTTTTAACATCTTTCAGTCACCAGAGTATGAGCATAAACCAGAGTCTCATTTTGAGAAATATTCCTTTTCTAGGTATATGGATTTCTTCCCAGTCCCATCTAATGTTACCACTGATTTTCTGTTTGAGAAGAGTGCCAATTACTTCCACTCAGAGGAAGCTCCTAAGAGAGCGGCTTCCCTGGTCCCCAAAGCCAAGATCATCACCATCCTCATTGACCCGTCAGACCGAGCATATTCCTGGTACCAGGTAAGGGAATACAGACAACATTCAGCAAGCAGAAGAGGAGTATGGAGAAGGGAGGGTGGTTTTCAGCAAAAGCCACCACCTCAAATTGTAACAAAAGAGGTTTGATTGCCCTGTAGCTTCAGGAAGGTGAATAACGTTTTCTTTCTTTCCGTGGAGAAATATTCCCTATAAGTTTTTATTAATTTTGCATTCATTTAATTGATTTATTTAATAAAAGGTATTAATACAGTGAAGAAATTTAAACTAAAGCAAATAAAATATTATGTACTTGTATGTATATGGATGCTTCTATATATCTGCATTTTAAAAGTAAAATGTTATAACTTAAAATCATACTTTTTCATCTAATATGTAAATAATGTTGCTATTATTATCTCCATTTTACAGACAAGGAATATAATTGATGTCCTATAAAGGGGAAGAAAGTTTATATTTATATTTCAGGTTTTGCAGACCATATGGTCGCATCTCTGCCATTGTATTGCAAAAGTAACCCACAGACAATATATAAACTAATGCGCCTAGCTGTTTCAAATAAAACTTTATTTAGAAATCAAACAAGCAAAATTTAGCCTATGAATCATAGATTGATGATTCTGACTCTGAAAGAGCTTAAATAACTGCTTGTATTGAAGAATAATTTAGCAGCAAAACTAAATATAAGAATGAATTCTTTATCCTTGAAAGTCTAGCCACTGTTCCCTGTTTTAAGCCTCTTTCTCATATACTCATTGCCTTTATGATACTGGTTAGAACCTAGCACAGAAGCAATCACTTGCAAAGAATTAAAGAGATTCTAATAATAAAACTTCACATCATACTTTTTATTTGAGTAAATACTAAAAATAATAGGAAAACAACTGCCCCAGTGGTATTTTATTAATCAAGTGGAAACAGTTTAATAAAAAAAAAACCCATCAATATTAAATATAAGAACATAAAATTAATAGAGTCCGTGTCTTTAGTCTCTAGTATCCTTAGTTAGGAGCTTCCCAGGTAGCACTAGTGGTAAAGAACCCATCAGTGCAGGAGACATAATGAAACATGGGTTCAGTCCCTGAATCAGGAAGATCCACTGGAGGAGGGCATGGCAACCCACCCCAGTGTTCTTGCCTGTAGAATCCCATGGACAGAGGAGCCTGGTGGGCCACACTCCATAGGATTGCAAAGAGTTGGACACAACTGAACCGATGCAGCATAGCATAGCATCCTTAGCTATTATTCCTCAATTTTGTAAGTTAAAACTACTTTCCTAATGTTCATGTGTTCAGCCATTCATTAAATTATTTTAATGACTACCACATGCAAAGTATTATTCTAAGTGTCATTTGAAAGTAAATTAACATGTATGGATGCTATACTTGAGATTGCTTTCAGTCTAATTGGAGAAATATGTTTAAATAACCAGTATATAAAATCAGAAAGTATTAAGGGACAGATAGACTTCTACAGAGTAATAAAGCCCATCCGGTGAAGACCACCAGCGACAACAAGTTAGGTGTATTAATTGGCTGCAGCAGAGGAGTCTGAACACTAGAATGATTGGGCATTTCCCTAAAGCGGGGATGGACTTGTAAGGGGAGAAATGTAGGTAAAATTAACACGAAGTGTTTGAGGGTACCAGCAGGGCTCTGTATAAGGAGATATCTATAGGTCAGGACTGAAAAGCCAACTAAGGGTCCTATTTCCTTGGAAACTCTAAAGTTAAGATAAATGTGGAATGTTATGTTCAAAAATCTTTTCTCTGAAACTCTGCACCTGGTTGGAAATAAGGCTGCTTCTCTGAATTAAAGTGACCCATATACCTCTGATCCTCTAGGCAAGACTGGATGTTCCATTCTCACTGATTTCATACATCTAAATTCCTGACAGTCTATGATATTAGAGAATAGAGTTACTCAGCATGGGGTCCTTTATCTAAACAAAAGCAGTTTTTCCAGATTCACAAAAGAAAGAACAGATTTAGGAAAGGCTTCGTGGCTACACTTAAAATTTTCCATTTTTTGGAAAAAAAAGCAACTGCCCCAGTGGTATTTTATTAATCAAGTGGAAACAGTTTAATAAAAAACCCATCAATATTAAATATAAGAACATAAAATTAATAGAGTCCGTGTCTTTAGTCTCTAGTATCCTTAGTTAGGAGCTTCCCAGGTAGCACTAGTGGTAAAGAACCCATCAGTGCAGGAGACATAATGAAACATGGGTTCAGCCCCTGAGTCAGGAAGATCCACGGGAGGAGGGCATGGCAACCCACTCTAGTATTCTTGCCTGGAGAATCTCATGGATGGAGGAGCCTGGTGGGCCACACTCCATAGGATTGCAAAGAGTTGGACACAACTGAACCGATGCAGCATAGCATAGCATCCTTAGCTATTATTCCTCAATTTTGTAAGTTAAAACTACTTTCCTAATGTTCATGTGTTCAGCCATTCATTAAATTATTTTAATGACTACCACATGCAAAGTATTATTCTAAGTGTCATTTGAAAGTAAATTAACATGTATGGATGCTATACTTGAGATTGCTTTCAGTCTAATTGGAGAAATATGTTTAAATAACCAGTATATAAAATCAGAAAGTATTAAGGGACAGATAGACTTCTACAGAGTAATAAAGCCCATCCGGTGAAGACCACCAGCGACAACAAGTTAGGTGTATTAATTGGCTGCAGCAGAGGAGTCTGAACACTAGAATGATTGGGCATTTCCCTAAAGCGGGGATGGACTTGTAAGGGGAGAAATGTAGGTAAAATTAACACGAAGTGTTTGAGGGTACCAGCAGGGCTCTGTATAAGGAGATATCTATAGGTCAGGACTGAAAAGCCAACTAAGGGTCCTATTTCCTTGGAAACTCTAAAGTTAAGATAAATGTGGAATGTTATGTTCAAAAATCTTTTCTCTGAAACTCTGCACCTGGTTGGAAATAAGGCTGCTTCTCTGAATTAAAGTGACCCATATACCTCTGATCCTCTAGGCAAGACTGGATGTTCCATTCTCACTGATTTCATACATCTAAATTCCTGACAGTCTATGATATTAGAGAATAGAGTTACTCAGCATGGGGTCCTTTATCTAAACAAAAGCAGTTTTTCCAGATTCACAAAAGAAAGAACAGATTGTCAGGAAAGGCTTCGTGGCTAGGACAGAGTGGGACAAGGTCATGGGATCTTAGACAGGCATGTTGATAATAATCTGCGTAATAGGGACTGACACAGGATGGAAAGCTGAAGTCCACGATTCCTCCCTAGTCAGCCGTGCCCAGCTAGCTCCTAGAGCCATCCTTAAATGAAAATACAGCAAACTGACTGATTTACCTTTTCCACAAGGTATCTGGAGAAAAAAGAAGTAAGCCCTAATTGACTCAGAGAGAAAGAAGAAAATCGGAGCTTGGCAACCACTTAGCCCCTGAAAAATTGAGAATTTGCTGAAAAAGGAAGTTTCAAAGCTTCAAGCTAACCAAACATCCTAAATATCACAAATAAATCACTCCACAGTGGCAAAAGGCAGACCTTAACAAAGTCTAGGAGAGTTTGTAGTATGTAATTTGAATCTCAATTGCAGCAAATTTGCTATTCAACTAGATGTGGTAAACATTCACAAACCCACCACTAAGTCTGAATATTTATTGCTCAATTTAGGGAAAAGGTTATTTCCTCAGACCCCTGGGCCTAAGCCTGAGCCATTATGAAGCACTTTCCTTTTTGAATTGCTGCTTTCTGCATTTTCTATACAATAAGTGGTTCTGATTCATCGCAAAGGTTGCCATTAGGTAAAATCATCTTGGCTCTTGGATACTAGGTAGTGTATGATAAAAGCTGTAAATTTCAGATAATGTACATGCAAGCAGCTTTCCATTTTGAATTGCATGCTTACCTAAAAAGCGGGATGGACTTGTAAGGGGAGAAATGTAGGTAAAATTAACACGAAGTGTTTGAGGGTACCAGCAGGGCTCTGTATAAGGAGATATCTATAGGTCAGGACTGAAAAGCCAACTAAGGGTCCTATTTCCTTGGAAACTCTAAAGTTAAGATAAATGTGGAATGTTATGTTCAAAAATCTTTTCTCTGAAACTCTGCACCTGGTTGGAAATAAGGCTGCTTCTCTGAATTAAAGTGACCCATATACCTCTGATCCTCTAGGCAAGACTGGATGTTCCATTCTCACTGATTTCATACATCTAAATTCCTGACAGTCTATGATATTAGAGAATAGAGTTACTCAGCATGGGGTCCTTTATCTAAACAAAAGCAGTTTTTCCAGATTCACAAAAGAAAGAACAGATTGTCAGGAAAGGCTTCGTGGCTAGGACAGAGTGGGACAAGGTCATGGGATCTTAGACAGGCATGTTGATAATAATCTGCGTAATAGGGACTGACACAGGATGGAAAGCTGAAGTCCACGATTCCTCCCTAGTCAGCCGTGCCCAGCTAGCTCCTAGAGCCATCCTTAAATGAAAATACAGCAAACTGACTGATTTACCTTTTCCACAAGGTATCTGGAGAAAAAAGAAGTAAGCCCTAATTGACTCAGAGAGAAAGAAGAAAATCGGAGCTTGGCAACCACTTAGCCCCTGAAAAATTGAGAATTTGCTGAAAAAGGAAGTTTCAAAGCTTCAAGCTAACCAAACATCCTAAATATCACAAATAAATCACTCCACAGTGGCAAAAGGCAGACCTTAACAAAGTCTAGGAGAGTTTGTAGTATGTAATTTGAATCTCAATTGCAGCAAATTTGCTATTCAACTAGATGTGGTAAACATTCACAAACCCACCACTAAGTCTGAATATTTATTGCTCAATTTGGGGAAAAGGTTATTTCCTCAGACCCCTGGGCCTAAGCCCGAGCCATTATGAAGCACTTTCCTTTTTGAATTGCTGCTTTCTGCATTTTCTATACAATAAGTGGTTCTGATTCATCGCAAAGGTTGCCATTAGGTAAAATCATCTTGGCTCTTGGATACTAGGTAGTGTATGATAAAAGCTGTAAATTTCAGATAATGTACATGCCAGAGTTTTCAGCAGTTTCCCCATTTAAATAGCTAGTAGGGTTTTTCTAATCTCAAACTGCATTACTAGATGCAGCAAAACTCTGTGGCAGAACCGGCAGAGTGTTTTGTGCCTTATGCATATGCACTGGACATGATAAGTGGCTTCTTACGGGCTGAAAGGGGGCATTAAGGCAACTTTCAGAAGTTGACTTTCAGAATAATATCTATATACACACAAAGGAAACACCTCAGAAAAATAGGTTAAGCAATCCTATCAAGAAGTATTCCGCCTCTACCAAATAATTCTCAAAAATATACTCTCATCGGTATCATAATTTTAAAGCCTGATGCTCCAAGCAAACATTTTCATCCTTTATTAATTGCGAAACAAATAACTCTCCCGCAGTGAGGCATTCCTTCCTTTCGCTTTGAGACTTGTCACAGAAATTGGTTTTTAATTATTTATGCCTTTAGTTCAAGTCGGTTTAATTATCCACCTTTTCATCATAGCATCAGCGATCACATGAAGACCCTGCAGCTCTCAAGTTTAGCTTCTACGAAGTGATCTCAGCCGGGCCCCGTGCACCTTCTGAGCTTAGAGCCTTGCAGAAGAGATGTCTGGTCCCAGGGTGGTATGCCAGCCACATCGAGAGATGGCTTCTTTATTTCCTTTCAGGTATTGAGCTGTAACAATCTACATTATATTACAATCTCATTAAGTTGATGACTTTGCCTCTAGGACAAAGGAAATTTTTACTCATTAAAACATTACTAGCATTTACTCTTTGGTTGTGAGACTCTAGCAAACAGTAATAGGCAGAGGTATAAAAAATTATCTTATTTTCTCTCGAAGTATTTCAGGATAATTCTCTCTGCCTAGTGCATGCCTTTCCTGATTGTTAAAAGCTTCAGAAGCTTGATACTCCTGATTCTTATTCAGAAAATAAAGCTCAAGAACCTCTTAACCAAACAAGGCAAATACTGTTTGGCTTTAAGTGACATTATTTCTCTTTGACCACCTTGCTGGATTTTTCACATGTCCTATATTTACCTTGGCTTCCTTGTTCCTCTCTTTAGCCTAGATTACAAAACAAACCCCTACACTAGATTGCATAAAGCAATTCAGTCACATCAGACACAGTGTATACCTATGTGTCTAGAACCATGCTAGCCAGAGTAATACCATATAAGCAACCATATATGGCTGTTTAAATTTCTATTGAATCATATGAAATTAAAGATTGTTTCTCAGTCACACTGGTCACACTTAAAATGTTCAATAGCCACCATTTAGATACCACGGCTACAGAGGATGTCCATCAGCAGAGAAATTTCTAATGAATGATGCTGGTATAAACTAAATAGAAACTGTAGAAGACAGGTGAGCTAGTATTCCGCCTCTACCAAATAATTCTCAAAAATATACTCTCATCGGTATCATAATTTTAAAGCCTGATGCTCCAAGCAAACATTTTCATCCTTTATTAATTGCGAAACAAATAACTCTCCCGCAGTGAGGCATTCCTTCCTTTCGCTTTGAGACTTGTCACAGAAATTGGTTTTTAATTATTTATGCCTTTAGTTCAAGTCGGTTTAATTATCCACCTTTTCATCATAGCATCAGCGATCACATGAAGACCCTGCAGCTCTCAAGTTTAGCTTCTACGAAGTGATCTCAGCCGGGCCCCGTGCACCTTCTGAGCTTAGAGCCTTGCAGAAGAGATGTCTGGTCCCAGGGTGGTATGCCAGCCACATCGAGAGATGGCTTCTTTATTTCCCCCCCTTTCAGGTATTGAGCTGTAACAATCTACATTATATTACAATCTCATTAAGTTGATGACTTTGCCTCTAGGACAAAGGAAATTTTTACTCATTAAAACATTACTAGCATTTACTCTTTGGTTGTGAGACTCTAGCAAACAGTAATAGGCAGAGGTATAAAAAATTATCTTATTTTCTCTCGAAGTATTTCAGGATAATTCTCTCTGCCTAGTGCATGCCTTTCCTGATTGTTAAAAGCTTCAGAAGCTTGATACTCCTGATTCTTATTCAGAAAATAAAGCTCAAGAACCTCTTAACCAAACAAGGCAAATACTGTTTGGCTTTAAGTGACATTATTTCTCTTTGACCACCTTGCTGGATTTTTCACATGTCCTATATTTACCTTGGCTTCCTTGTTCCTCTCTTTAGCCTAGATTACAAAACAAACCCCTACACTAGATTGCATAAAGCAATTCAGTCACATCAGACACAGTGTATACCTATGTGTCTAGAACCATGCTAGCCAGAGTAATACCATATAAGCAACCATATATGGCTGTTTAAATTTCTATTGAATCATATGAAATTAAAGATTGTTTCTCAGTCACACTGGTCACACTTAAAATGTTCAATAGCCACCATTTAGATACCACGGCTACAGAGGATGTCCATCAGCAGAGAAATTTCTAATGAATGATGCTGGTATAAACTAAATAGAAACTGGAGAAGACAGGTGAGCTAGAGTTGCTTTCCAGGCTTTATGGCCTTCATCACGATCTCCTGTCACTTATCTTGCTGGGATCACCACCTTCCCTCACCAGGATAATAAGCAAATTCTTCCCTTCAGTCTGTTGAGGAACTTCTGTTTACTTTAAGGTTTTCTGGGAGTCTTACTTTTTCTTCCAAATGGATTATCAAAGTATTTCTAAAATCTTTACAGCGCTGCTCCTTTGACTAGAATCATGGAGAATGGCATGTCCTCTGCCTCATAGTACCTGGTCTGGTCACTTGTCTTCTTTCCTACAAGGCTCCTTCCCACCTTGAATCATGGAATCCTTGTTTTATCTGTTTTCAAACTTGATTTCCATGTGTGATTCTGTAGTCACATTTCTTAAGCTCTCTTGGTACCCTCAAATGGTTTTCTTTTGTTTGTTTTTCATAGTGTTTGCAGGACGTCTCTGACTACAAAACACAAGCACATTTAATTGGTGTGATTTATTTTCTGTTCCAGATCATTAATGAGGATGGCCTGGTTAACTCTTAACAATAAGGCATGCAAATCCCCTCAGTAGTGTCTCTCATGGAATAAATACAGACTGCAGAATTTTTTTATCATTTAGCTGCATGTCTTTTTTTCAATTGTACATTGTCCTTTTTTTTTATTTCCTTGATCATTTAGTTGCTAATTATCGATGGGCAACAGCTAAGAACTGATCCTGCTACAGTGATGGATGAAGTACAGAAGTTTCTGGGAGTCTCTCCTCATTACAATTACTCAGAAGCATTAACGTAAGTTTATCTTCTAATTAATTTATTGAAGTTTCAGCAGAAATCAGGTTTTAGAGAAGTTCTAGTTTGGTGATGTAGATGCTGAGTTAGCTGCCCCTTACATGCTGATTATTTTCCAGTTGATGTTAACCACCTGAGAAAGAATATGTCAACAGTTTGGCAATGAAATGTACAAAATCCTCTATTGATTAGTAACTAGGAAAGATTTCCCTTGAAGGAAAATAGAGGAACAAAGCAGTTGTAGATCATAAAAGCAACAATTAACCTTAAGAGAGGTTATTGAAACTAAGTTGGTAAGTCAATCCAAAGGAAATCACGCCTGAATATTCACTGGAAGGACTGATGCTGAAGCTGAAGCTCCAATACTTAGGCCACCTGATGTGAAGAGAGGACCCACTGGAAAGTACTCTGATGCTGAGAAAGAAAGAAGGCAGAAGTAAAGATGACAGAAGATGAGATGGTTGAATGGCATCACTGAGTCAATGGACATGAGTCTGAGCAAGCTCCGGGAGATGGTGAAGGACAGGGAAGCCTGGCATGCTGCAGTCCACGGAGTCGCAAAGAGTCAGACACAATGGATGAATGGAACAACAACAAACACTAAGCCTATTTAACAGTCAATATTGAGACCTCTTGTAAGTATACAAAGACTTCTTGAACTAGGTAATTTATGAACTCCTCTCTTTTGTGCAGTTTCTTAAAAATAGTATCATAAAATAAGAAACAGCCCAATAGGTGACTGAATATGTAGAAAGAGAGGTGTTATTATTACTCTTACACTTACTTTCTTTTTTTGGTCTTTACCCACTGCATGACCGACCCTGTCACGTCTTTTTCAGAGGCCTCAGCGGTTACAGCTCTAGTTTGGTTTTCTTCTGCTGGTTTCCACTGATTTTCTTTTTTTTTTTAATTTTTAGAGAGTTTTGTTGTTCACAGATATGTATGTTCCAAGATCAGTCATTTTTAAATTGTCCTTGAGATCATTTAGTTGCTAATTATCGATGGGCAACAGCTAAGAACTGATCCTGCTACAGTGATGGATGAAGTACAGAAGTTTCTGGGAGTCTCTCCTCATTACAATTACTCAGAAGCATTAACGTAAGTTTATCTTCTAATTAATTTATTGAAGTTTCAGCAGAAATCAGGTTTTAGAGAAGTTCTAGTTTGGTGATGTAGATGCTGAGTTAGCTGCCCCTTACATGCTGATTATTTTCCAGTTGATGTTAACCACCTGAGAAAGAATATGTCAACAGTTTGGCAATGAAATGTACAAAATCCTCTATTGATTAGTAACTAGGAAAGATTTCCCTTGAAGGAAAATAGAGGAACAAAGCAGTTGTAGATCATAAAAGCAACAATTAACCTTAAGAGAGGTTATTGAAACTAAGTTGGTAAGTCAATCCAAAGGAAATCACGCCTGAATATTCACTGGAAGGACTGATGCTGAAGCTGAAGCTCCAATACTTAGGCCACCTGATGTGAAGAGAGGACCCACTGGAAAGTACTCTGATGCTGAGAAAGAAAGAAGGCAGAAGTAAAGATGACAGAAGATGAGATGGTTGAATGGCATCACTGAGTCAATGGACATGAGTCTGAGCAAGCTCCGGGAGATGGTGAAGGACAGGGAAGCCTGGCATGCTGCAGTCCACGGAGTCGCAAAGAGTCAGACACAATGGATGAATGGAACAACAACAAACACTAAGCCTATTTAACAGTCAATATTGAGACCTCTTGTAAGTATACAAAGACTTCTTGAACTAGGTAATTTATGAACTCCTCTCTTTTGTGCAGTTTCTTAAAAATAGTATCATAAAATAAGAAACAGCCCAATAGGTGACTGAATATGTAGAAAGAGAGGTGTTATTATTACTCTTACACTTACTTTCTTTTTTTGGTCTTTACCCACTGCATGACCGACCCTGTCACGTCTTTTTCAGAGGCCTCAGCGGTTACAGCTCTAGTTTGGTTTTCTTCTGCTGGTTTCCACTGATTTTCTTTTTTTTTTTAATTTTTAGAGAGTTTTGTTGTTCACAGATATGTATGTTCCAAGATCAGTCATATGCATATCCCTGGCTCCCTCCCCACTCCCAGCACCCCCTCCATCCCACCCCTCCAGGCCATCACACTCTGCCCCTGCAGGATCTCCTATACCCTCGGGGCAATGACAATAGCTATCTTTTTCACATATGACAGTATAGGTTTCCATGTTACTCCCTCTATTCCTCCCACCCACTGATCATTCCCAACAATGTCCATATGTCTGTTCTCTATGTCTGTTTTTCCATCACTTCACTGTGTGTTATCATTACCCTTTTACTAGATTCCATATATATGTATCAGTATACTGTACTTGTCTTTCTCTTTTTGACTTACTTCACTGTTTAGGATGGGTTCTAGATCCATTCATCTCATTAGGAGTGATTCTTCTGCATTTCTTTTTACAGCTGAGTAGTATTCCATTGTATATATGTACCAGAGCTTCTTTATCCATTCATTCGTCGATGGACATCTAGGTTGCTTCCATGTTCTAGCTATTGTATAGAGAGTTGCAATGAATATTGGGGTACATGTGCCTCTTTCAGTTTTGATTTTATCTGGGTGTAAGTCAAATAGTGGGGTTGCTGGGTCATATGGTGCTTCTATTTTTAGTTTTTTAAGGAATCTCCATACTGTCTTCCACAGCAGCTGTATCAATTTACACTCCCACCAGCAATGCAGGAGTGTTCCCTTTTCTCTGCACCCTCTCCAGTATTTATTGTCTGTTGATTTGTGGATGATGGCCATTCTGACTAGTGTGAGGTGATATCTCATTGTAGTTCTGATTTGCATTTCTCTAATAATAAGCAAGGTTGAGCATCATTTCATGTGCTTTTGGGCCATCTGTATGTCCTCTTTGGTGAGATGTCTCTTTAGATCTTTTTCCCATTTTTTGATTGGGTTGTTCATTTTTCCTGTGCTGAGTTGTCTGAATTGCTTGTAGATTTTGGAGATTAATTCTTTGTCTGTTATTTCCTTTGCTATGATTTTCTCCCATTCTGTGGGTTGTCTGTTCACCTTGTTTATAGTTTCTTTTGCTGTACAAAAGCTTTTAAGTTTCATTAGGTCCTACATGTTCATTTTTGTCTTTTGTTCTGCTATTCCAGTAGGTGGGTCAGAAAAGATCTTGCTTTGATTTATGTCCCTGAGTATTTTGCCTATATTCTCCTCTAAGAGTTTTAGGGTTTCTGGTCTTACATTTAGGTCTTTAATCCATTTTGAGTTGATCTTTGTGTATGGTGTCAGGGAATGTTCCAGCTTCATTTTTTTGCATGTAGCTGTCCAATTTTCCCAGCACCATTTGTTGAAGGGGCTGTCTTTGTCCCATTTTATATGTTCGCTTCCTTTGTCAAAAATAAGGTACCCATAGGTGCGTGGGTTTATCTCTGGGTTCTTGATCTTGTTCCATTGGTCGATATTTCTGTTTTTATGCCAGTACCATACTGTCTTGATGACTGTTGCTTTGTAGTATAGTCTGAAGTTATGGAGGCTGATTCCTCCAGCTCCGTTTTTGTGTCTCAGGATTGTTTTGGCTATCTGGGGTCTTTTGTGTTTCCATATGAACTGTGTGATTCTTTGGTCTAGTTCTGTGAAGAATGTCATTGGTAGTTTGATAGGGATCACACTGAATCTGTAGATGGTATTTGGTAGTATGGTCATTTTCACAATATTGATTCTTCCGACCCAGGAACATGGAATATCTCTCCATCTGTTTAAGTCTTCTTTAGTTTCTTTCATGAGGGTCTTGTAATTTTCTGTGTACAGTTCTTTTGTTTCTTTGAGTAGGTTTATTCCTAGATATTTTATTCTCTTGGCTACAGTAGTGAAGAGGATTGCCTCTTTGATTTCATTTTGATTTTTCATTGTTTGTATATAGGAATGCAAGTGACTTTTGTGTATTGATTTTGTATTCCATGACTTTGTTCTGTTCTTCAGCAGTTATTTCCACCCAGCTCACTTATCCGTTCGTCTGCCTCTGATACTCTACTGTTGAGACCTTTTATAGTATTTCTGAGTTCAGCTATTGAGTTGTTTGTCTCTACTTGTTAATTTTTCATTTCTTGCATGTCTCTTCTCAGTGCACTAATTTCCTCTAACATTCTGTTTTCAGAGTTTTGGATCCTCGCTAGTATTGCTCTTCTGAATTCTCTTTCCAATAATTTGTCTGTCTCATCTTCTGTCATTTGTAACTGTGTTTCTCTGATTTGTTCCTTGTTTATAGTTTCTTTTGCTGTACAAAAGTTTTATTATTCTCCTTTTTTTTTAAGTAGGTGGGTCAGAAAAGATCTTGCTTTGATTTATGTCCCTGAGTATTTTGCCTATATTCTCCTCTAAGAGTTTTAGGGTTTCTGGTCTTACATTTAGGTCTTTAATCCATTTTGAGTTGATCTTTGTGTATGGTGTCAGGGAATGTTCCAGCTTCATTTTTTTGCATGTAGCTGTCCAATTTTCCCAGCACCATTTGTTGAAGGGGCTGTCTTTGTCCCATTTTATATGTTCGCTTCCTTTGTCAAAAATAAGGTACCCATAGGTGCGTGGGTTTATCTCTGGGTTCTTGATCTTGTTCCATTGGTCGATATTTCTGTTTTTATGCCAGTACCATACTGTCTTGATGACTGTTGCTTTGTAGTATAGTCTGAAGTTATGGAGGCTGATTCCTCCAGCTCCGTTTTTCTTTCTCAGGATTGTTTTGGCTATCTGGGGTCTTTTGTGTTTCCATATGAACTGTGTGATTCTTTGGTCTAGTTCTGTGAAGAATGTCATTGGTAGTTTGATAGGGATCACACTGAATCTGTAGATGGTATTTGGTAGTATGGTCATTTTCACAATATTGATTCTTCCGACCCAGGAACATGGAATATCTCTCCATCTGTTTAAGTCTTCTTTAGTTTCTTTCATGAGGGTCTTGTAATTTTCTGTGTACAGTTCTTTTGTTTCTTTGAGTAGGTTTATTCCTAGATATTTTATTCTCTTGGCTACAGTAGTGAAGAGGATTGCCTCTTTGATTTCATTTTGATTTTTCATTGTTTGTATATAGGAATGCAAGTGACTTTTGTGTATTGATTTTGTATTCCATGACTTTGTTCTGTTCTTCAGCAGTTATTTCCACCCAGCTCACTTATCCGTTCGTCTGCCTCTGATACTCTACTGTTGAGACCTTTTATAGTATTTCTGAGTTCAGCTATTGAGTTGTTTGTCTCTACTTGTTAATTTTTCATTTCTTGCATGTCTCTTCTCAGTGCACTAATTTCCTCTAACATTCTGTTTTCAGAGTTTTGGATCCTCGCTAGTATTGCTCTTCTGAATTCTCTTTCCAATAATTTGTCTGTCTCATCTTCTGTCATTTGTAACTGTGTTTCTCTGATTTGTTCCTTCATTTGTGCAGTGTTTCTCTGTCTTTTCATTATTATGTTAATTTTTGTTTCTTTGTGTCTGTCTGTCTGATGGAGGTCTTTCTCCCCCAGGCTTCGTGGTTGAATTCTCCCTTCCTTTGGGTTTCTGTCCTTGTAGAAGGGTTCAGTGGTTTGTGTCTTAGATGGTGTTGGGTCTTGTTTGCAGGTGAATAATCTCTAATGTTGCATGTTCTTTGGTAGTGTGGGGTCTTGGAGTTGGGGCTTCCACTCTGAAGAGCCCTGGTTTGATCTCTGGCTGGGGAGTATAGGCTCTATGTCTGGTTTGCTATGGCGTTCAGTGGTATTAGTTCAAATGTAAGCATATGAGGGACAAAAGGTGCATCCCTGGTAGATGACAGTCATAAAATCATGCAAATATTTTCTAACATGTGGAAAAATATACATACATACACATCAATAACCACAACTGAACAGTCTTAAAGGGATAAAGTATAAGAAATTTTTCTGGCAAATGACACAATCAAAGTTGGTACCTGACCATTAAGCTCTAAATTAATTAAAACACTGCCTGGAAAAACTGATCCAGAGCAAGGCCCCAGCTGGGAATATTACCATGGAAGCAGTTTTTAACTAAGCCATGTGTTGGGGGTGAGAAGGAGGTGAGTGTATGGGTAATGAGAAGGAACAGATTCATGTTGCAAGGATTTTGTAGGGTTAGGTAAGAAAGATTAGTGTGTAGTAGAGTTTAGTACAGCTGGAAGAGAATAGTAGAGACAGGAAGATAGGAAATACTTATAGAGGATAGTAGTAGATATAAAAAGATTTTACAGTTAGAGTGTAGAGAGAGGAAGCAGTGGCCAAAAAAAAATTAAAATTAAAAAAGAAATTTTAAAAAAATTAAATAAAAAAAATTTAAATGAAAAGAAAAAATAAAAGAAAGAAAATATTGTCCCTGGTTTTTATCTTTTCATCTGCATGTGAACCTTCCACCGGTTTGCTCTTGATGTTGTCCCAGATCTTCCTAGTCTGTACTGGAGGGGGTTGGGTATGGGGGCTGGGCGGCTGCTTATATCTTAGGTTTCAGTGAGGGTCAGGTTTTTATGTAGTCAGGACCCTTGCAGAGCCAGTTCCTCTGGTTTCTGTTTTCCTTTCAGCAAAAGAAAGGCTCTGCAGACAGCTCAGATGCTGGCCAGGGCTGGCACAGAGGGCTGTTCCCAGTCGGTTGGGCAGGCGTTGCGCCTCTGGTCCCCGGTGCTGGAGGGGGTTCCCCGGTTCTATTGCGTACCCCCTGGTAGCCTTCAATACTTGCTTTTCTCTCGGTTTTTTTCTGCCGTGGCTCAGCTACCGGAGGGTCTGAGGCTTCTCATCCCAGATGGTCGGCTTCTTTGCTGCAGCTCAGGTTGCATAGCCTCTGATGTGCCAGTGAATGCGCACTGCCGGATGCGGGACTATGCCCCAGACTCCGGCGCAAGCTTCCCCGTCTGGCTCAAGCCGGTCTTCTGGACTGCGACCCGTGGGGGACTTCCCTATTCCATTTGGCACGCCCCCACTAGCATTGTCTCAGCTCACCGGTACAGGTGCCCAGTGTTCCTGTACTGTCCCTGAGGAATTTTCACTCTGAGCGCTCCCTTCTGTCCTCCCAGCACTCTCTTCTCCAGGTCCAGGGCCCTCAGAACAGGAGCTCTGGGAAAGTTCTGGTTGTTTCCTCTCCTTTAGGGTATCAGGGGGGTCACTGATCCAGAGCAAGGCCCCAGCTGGGAATATTACATGGAAGCAGTTAATGTGTGGTAGAGATGTATGGGTAATGAGAAGGAACAGATTCATGTTGCAAGGATTTTGTAGGGTTAGGTAAGAAAGATTAGTGTGTAGTAGAGTTTAGTACAGCTGGAAGAGAATAGTAGAGACAGGAAGATAGGAAATACTTATAGAGGATAGTAGTAGATATAAAAAGATTTTACAGTTAGAGTGTAGAGAGAGGAAGCAGTGGCCAAAAAAAAATTAAAATTAAAAAAGAAATTTTAAAAAAATTAAATAAAAAAAATTTAAATGAAAAGAAAAAATAAAAGAAAGAAAATATTGTCCCTGGTTTTTATCTTTTCATCTGCATGTGAACCTTCCACCGGTTTGCTCTTGATGTTGTCCCAGATCTTCCTAGTCTGTACTGGAGGGGGTTGGGTATGGGGGCTGGGCGGCTGCTTATATCTTAGGTTTCAGTGAGGGTCAGGTTTTTATGTAGTCAGGACCCTTGCAGAGCCAGTTCCTCTGGTTTCTGTTTTCCTTTCAGCAAAAGAAAGGCTCTGCAGACAGCTCAGATGCTGGCCAGGGCTGGCACAGAGGGCTGTTCCCAGTCGGTTGGGCAGGCGTTGCGCCTCTGGTCCCCGGTGCTGGAGGGGGTTCCCCGGTTCTATTGCGTACCCCCTGGTAGCCTTCAATACTTGCTTTTCTCTCGGTTTTTTTCTGCCGTGGCTCAGCTACCGGAGGGTCTGAGGCTTCTCATCCCAGATGGTCGGCTTCTTTGCTGCAGCTCAGGTTGCATAGCCTCTGATGTGCCAGTGAATGCGCACTGCCGGATGCGGGACTATGCCCCAGACTCCGGCGCAAGCTTCCCCGTCTGGCTCAAGCCGGTCTTCTGGACTGCGACCCGTGGGGGACTTCCCTATTCCATTTGGCACGCCCCCACTAGCATTGTCTCAGCTCACCGGTACAGGTGCCCAGTGTTCCTGTACTGTCCCTGAGGAATTTTCACTCTGAGCGCTCCCTTCTGTCCTCCCAGCACTCTCTTCTCCAGGTCCAGTGTGGGGGTTAGGGTACAGGGCCCTCAGAACAGGAGCTCTGGGAAAGTTCTGGTTGTTTCCTCTCTGACCCTTGTAGACCTGGGGACTTCGTTTGTCATCTAGAGGCTGGTTTGTTGGTGGTGTTTCATTTCTTCAGTTCTGGTGATTCTACTGTGGAGCTGGTGAAATCTTCCTCTCATTCCCCTGCCATCTTGGCCCCCCTCCAGCTCCACTGATTTTCTTAGGTGGAGGCCAGGGTGAGGCAAGAAAAGCTCAGGGATTTAAGGAGGCACTCAGTCCCAGGACCACACAAATAATCTAAGAGTGAGAGTGAGTGACTCCTAAAATTTTTCAGCCAAGGTGTCTACTCTTGCCTGACTTTAATCCTGCCTCTAGACTTCATTTTAAACAAAACTTCCATCTGACTTTGTCCATTTATGCTACTGTTGTTGCTATTTAGTTGCTCAAGTCAGATCCAACTGTTTACAACCCCATGGACTATAACCTGCCAGATTCCTCTACTCATGGGATTCCCCCAGTAAGAATACTGGAGTTCTTTACCAGTGAGTCACCTGGGAAGCCCAGAAATCAGATGTATGAGGGTTGTGTTTCTTCCTATTTCACATGCAACTGAAACAAGCAACTGAGAGATTCTGAGAGATGAGCCATGGACCTGACTCTCACTGTAATTTTGTTATATATAGCTTTATATTATATATATATGTTATATGTATATATATACATATATATGTGTGTGTGTATGTATATATATATATATATATAATTTTAGGGTTACAGACTTAGCCTTAAAGAAATCAATTAAGACTACAGTGTGGGGGCTTTCCTGGTGGTCCAGTAAGGACACAGTCTTGCAGTGCAAGGGGCACCAGTTCGATCCCTGGCCTGGGTAGATCTCATGTGCCGCAGAGCAGTTGGACCAGTGTGTCCAACTACCAAGCCAGAGTGCAGGGGCACATGCGCCCAGAGCCGGTGTTCTGCAACAAGAGAGGCCACTGTGATGGGAGGCCCACACAGGCCAAAAGAACAAAGACAGATGAAAATGGATAAATAAAAGACCAATAGAAGTGCACCCCACCCAAAAAACTACAGTGTGGGATTCTTCCATTCTGTTTCTCAGTATAAAACTAAGTTCTATAGATCAATTGATCTTCTCTTTTCACTGTACTCTTTATGCTATAGCAGTTTAGAAAGTGAGATACAGGATTCCTTTACCTCTCACCAGACCTTACAGTAAAAGGTTTATAGAAAACCATCAAATACCACAAACATCTTGCACAAATCATACGTAAAGACACATGTAAGAGAGATGTTTTGATTTACAGGACAAATGAGTAGGTGGAACTCAAGAGTTCTGAGCTTCTTGCCTAAGAGTCGTTTACTTTGTTGTTACTGTTAACTTTCTGACCTCTGTGTTTTCTATAGTATAAGGTCCTATCAGAGCTTTGGCAAGCTTAGTTGAAGTACCAACACAGACACTAGCTTTAGGTATTTAACTTTCAGCTTGACCTTAAAGAAAACTGAGTGATTTTTGCTTTAGTTAGAAATTCAAGTCCAGTTTCTGCTTTATATCTTTTTAAGTTTCTCTCAGAAAAGAAAGCTTTTATTTTCTAAACAGTTTTCTATTTCAAGTTGGCTTATCTTTGTGTCTTTCTTATAGAGTATATAGCAAAGCAGTGCATTTCAGAAAGAAAATTGGGGTACTTTATAAAGATAAAATCTCTTTTTCTTAAGGAATGGTCCTTGACCTGCATGCTGTGTATTTGTCCCTTTTGCATCCAGCTCAGCAGCAAGCTTTTTCTTCATCTCCACTGCTAAGTAAAGGGGGTTGTAAACTTAAGGGAGATGATACCAGAGCAAAATACTATATACAAAGAACTGTGGGCCACTTTGCACCTGGGATATGTCTGGCTAAAATTACCTGTTATATGGTTCTGTGTAGCCTGGTGGGGGCTCAGTGGGTGAAGTAAAAAGATAAGATGTGTGTAGTCTCTGAAACTATAGTTTCTGGTCTAGTAGGGCTGCCCAAGCACTTACCCTGCTGACAGAGATAATGTACTGCCATTCAGTTTCTTTTCATATTTTCTTGTCAGTCAGTTGGTCTGACACACCTGTTCTGCAACAAGAGAGGCCACTGTGATGGGAGGCCCACACAGGCCAAAAGAACAAAGACAGATGAAAATGGATAAATAAAAGACCAATAGAAGTGCACCCCACCCAAAAAACTACAGTGTGGGATTCTTCCATTCTGTTTCTCAGTATAAAACTAAGTTCTATAGATCAATTGATCTTCTCTTTTCACTGTACTCTTTATGCTATAGCAGTTTAGAAAGTGAGATACAGGATTCCTTTACCTCTCACCAGACCTTACAGTAAAAGGTTTATAGAAAACCATCAAATACCACAAACATCTTGCACAAATCATACGTAAAGACACATGTAAGAGAGATGTTTTGATTTACAGGACAAATGAGTAGGTGGAACTCAAGAGTTCTGAGCTTCTTGCCTAAGAGTCGTTTACTTTGTTGTTACTGTTAACTTTCTGACCTCTGTGTTTTCTATAGTATAAGGTCCTATCAGAGCTTTGGCAAGCTTAGTTGAAGTACCAACACAGACACTAGCTTTAGGTATTTAACTTTCAGCTTGACCTTAAAGAAAACTGAGTGATTTTTGCTTTAGTTAGAAATTCAAGTCCAGTTTCTGCTTTATATCTTTTTAAGTTTCTCTCAGAAAAGAAAGCTTTTATTTTCTAAACAGTTTTCTATTTCAAGTTGGCTTATCTTTGTGTCTTTCTTATAGAGTATATAGCAAAGCAGTGCATTTCAGAAAGAAAATTGGGGTACTTTATAAAGATAAAATCTCTTTTTCTTAAGGAATGGTCCTTGACCTGCATGCTGTGTATTTGTCCCTTTTGCATCCAGCTCAGCAGCAAGCTTTTTCTTCATCTCCACTGCTAAGTAAAGGGAGTTGTAAACTTAAGGGAGATGATACCAGAGCAAAATACTATATACAAAGAACTGTGGGCCACTTTGCACCTGGGATATGTCTGGCTAAAATTACCTGTTATATGGTTCTGTGTAGCCTGGTGGGGGCTCAGTGGGTGAAGTAAAAAGATAAGATGTGTGTAGTCTCTGAAACTATAGTTTCTGGTCTAGTAGGGCTGCCCAAGCACTTACCCTGCTGACAGAGATAATGTACTGCCATTCAGTTTCTTTTCATATTTTCTTGTCAGTCAGTTGGTCTGACACACCTGTACAAACCAACAGTATACCTGTATATTTGGAACTTCATGTCACTGACTTAGGTCTAAATTCTCCTTCACCTGTACCCTTTGCAATTGTTCGGAATCTTTTCCCCAAAGTTTAGTTATTCTTGTTGAAATAACTGTACTGGTAAGTTGTTCCTGTGGTGCTTTGGACATATTGGAGGTGACTGGGTGTACAAAATGCATGTTCTCAGGAATGTCATTTATTGCTTCATATTTTTGCTGCTAATGATAGTGAAGACTACCTCTTTGGTAGTTAAAAAAATATTTAAGCTTTCTGAGAATGCACTGAACTGCAAACAGATATGAATTCTCAACTAACCACATAAATCCATTTCTTTGTACACAGTAGAATAAATGAATGAAACTAGGTCTCTGCAAAGGTTTTACTATACAATTGTGGCATGAAAGAGCACTCCAGTTTAAGAGATCTGCAAGCTGATTTTCTTCAGTATAAAAAAGTTCAAATTTCAAAACTATTTTCAAGAAAAAAATTGCAATAGATTTCCATTGTTAAGTATTATTTATTATTTTCCACAGTCACTATGAAGTGCTCAAGACTTCCAAATTTCATACAGTCATGAATGGTCTATAATATCTTAAAATGACTTAGTATTGTCATCATGGATTTTAAATTATAGATTGAATGCATAAAAACTGATCTTCTTGGGACTTAACCTGGTGGAAGTTCACACTTATTGAAACTGACTTCTTTATTTCTTAGTCAATTAAGCTGTTCATTAATGTGAATGAAACCAGAGTGAGTTATATGAATGTTTAATAATAAGTTATTATGAAAATTTCAATAACAGACAATAAAGATTTGAAGGCCAAGAGTTGAATGAAGAGAGAGAGAGAGAGAGAGAGAGAGAGAGTGTGTGTGTGTGTGTGTGTGTGTGTGTGTTTTGTTCTGTGAATGGGGTTTATTAAGTCATAAAGAACAGAAGCTGCTTCTGGGCAAAAAAACAGTAGCTAAAATCTGCTAGTTCTCTGGATGACCTTTGAAATAGACATGCTAAAGGGAAAAAAAAGAAAATAATTACTCTAATTTCATATAAATCTGTTTTAAAAGTGATTATAATATTTCAAAATCAATATACATTTATATGTGCTACATATTTTGTATATACTGCTTCATAACAATACAATGTGCTAGGAACTATTAGTCCCTTTTTTCAGCTACAGAAACTGGGGTACAAAAAGCTAAGCCAAAAGTCACTCAAATGTAAGCTGAAGATATAGGATTGAAACACACTCACTCCTTTGGACCCTACACTGCCATCTGTTAAGCTCTTCAAATTGCCATAAGAACCAGAGAAGAATAATATTGTGAATTTGTACTAATGAATATTGTAACAACAGGAAGTACTTCCTTTAAAAAACTGAACTGCAAACAGATATGAATTCTCAACTAACCACATAAATCCATTTCTTTGTACACAGTAGAATAAATGAATGAAACTAGGTCTCTGCAAAGGTTTTACTATACAATTGTGGCATGAAAGAGCACTCCAGTTTAAGAGATCTGCAAGCTGATTTTCTTCAGTATAAAAAAGTTCAAATTTCAAAACTATTTTCAAGAAAAAAATTGCAATAGATTTCCATTGTTAAGTATTATTTATTATTTTCCACAGTCACTATGAAGTGCTCAAGACTTCCAAATTTCATACAGTCATGAATGGTCTATAATATCTTAAAATGACTTAGTATTGTCATCATGGATTTTAAATTATAGATTGAATGCATAAAAACTGATCTTCTTGGGACTTAACCTGGTGGAAGTTCACACTTATTGAAACTGACTTCTTTATTTCTTAGTCAATTAAGCTGTTCATTAATGTGAATGAAACCAGAGTGAGTTATATGAATGTTTAATAATAAGTTATTATGAAAATTTCAATAACAGACAATAAAGATTTGAAGGCCAAGAGTTGAATGAAGAGAGAGAGAGAGAGAGAGAGAGAGAGAGAGAGTGTGTGTGTGTGTGTGTGTGTGTGTTTTGTTCTGTGAATGGGGTTTATTAAGTCATAAAGAACAGAAGCTGCTTCTGGGCAAAAAAACAGTAGCTAAAATCTGCTAGTTCTCTGGATGACCTTTGAAATAGACATGCTAAAGGGAAAAAAAAGAAAATAATTACTCTAATTTCATATAAATCTGTTTTAAAAGTGATTATAATATTTCAAAATCAATATACATTTATATGTGCTACATATTTTGTATATACTGCTTCATAACAATACAATGTGCTAGGAACTATTAGTCCCTTTTTTCAGCTACAGAAACTGGGGTACAAAAAGCTAAGCCAAAAGTCACTCAAATGTAAGCTGAAGATATAGGATTGAAACACACTCACTCCTTTGGACCCTACACTGCCATCTGTTAAGCTCTTCAAATTGCCATAAGAACCAGAGAAGAATAATATTGTGAATTTGTACTAATGAATATTGTAACAACAGGAAGTACTTCCTTTAAAAAAACTGAAACCCTAAAATGAACTTTGTAAGTTGTCTCAGACATTATCATAAAAAGACTCATTTCTAGAGAAATACAAGTCAAGACTACAATGAGGTACCACTTCACACCATTAGACTGAGCATCATTAAAAAGTCTACAAATAATAAATGCTAGAGAGAGTGTGGGGAAAGAGGAACCCTCCAAAATTGTTGGTGGGAATGTAAGTTGGTCAGCCACTATGGGAAACAGGGTGGAGTTTCCTCAGCAAACTAAAAATAGAATTGCTATATGATCCAGGATTCTAATCATGGGCATATATCTGGACAAAACTATAATTCAAAAATATACATGCAGCCACTCATAGCAGCACTGTTTATAATAGCCAAGACATGGAGACAACTTAAATATCTATCAGCAGATAAATGGATAAAGACGATGTGGTGTGTGTGTGTGTGTGTGTATGTATATGTAAATGTATATTATAGAATGGAATACTACTTAAACATTAGAAAGAATGAAATAGTACAATTTATAGCAACACAGAGATGCCACTAGAGATTATCATACTAAGTGAAATAAGTCAGAGAGAGACAAATACCGTGTGATACCACTTACATGTGGAATCTAAAATACAACACAAATGAACCTATCTATGAAGCAGAAACAGCTTCACAGACATAGCGAACCTCCTCCAAGGAGGAGGGGTGAGTGGTTGGGGGATGGACTGGGACTTGGGCTTAATGGATGCAAACTGTTACATACAGAATGGATGGGCAACAAGGTTCAACTGTATAGCACAGAGAACTATATTTGATGTCCTGGGATAAACCATAATGGAAAAAACTATAAAAAAGAATGTATATGTATATATAACTGAGTCACTTTGCTACATAGCAGAAATTAACACAACATTGTAAGTCAACTATACTTCAATTAAAAATAAACAAATATAGGGCTTCCCTGGTCATCCAGTGGATAAAGAGTCCACCGTGTAGTGCAAGGGGCACCAGTTCCATCCCTGGCCCGGGAAGATCCCATGTTCCGTGGAGTGGCTGGACTGGTGTGTCCAATTATGAGCCAGTGCTCTGGAGCACATGCACCCTGGTGCTCTGCAATGAGAGACCACTACAATGGAAGGTCCACACATGCCAAGGAATAAAGATGGATGAAAATAAATTTTTAAAAAAATATGAGACTTTTTTAAATCATATAAATATGATATATATATATATCCAATGAAATACTATCTACTGATAAAAAGGGATACATTTTTTACTAAAAAAAATAAGTAAAAATAATGCATTTCCAGACCCATTGTCACTTTGCATAATAAATGTATAATCATAGTTATATGCAAATTAAGACCACATCAAAATATCACTAGAATATAGCTATAATCCAAAATACAATGCCAAATATGGACAAGAATGTAGAGAAACTGGAAACCTCATACACTGCTGATAGTAATATATAATACATAGCCACTTCAGAAAAGCAGTTTTGCAGTTTCTTAAAAATTAAAAATTTACAAAAAAAAATGAAAACCCATGTCCACACAAAATTATTCACAGCGTCATTATTCATAATAGCCAAAAGATGGAACCAGTCTGGTAAAGAGATTTAAGAAAAGTTGGCATATCGACACAATTCAGTATACATTCATGGAAATATCATTTCAATGTAAAGATATCTCAAACTATCTTGCACCTAAGTATAATCAGAATGTTCCCTGGATTCACCTGCTCAAGGTAAGATGAAAGACACATTTTCATTAACACAGAGAATGTTACCATTTTGAGGTTGTCATTGGAGAATCTTGATTGTCCCTGCCCACAAGTCTTTCCCAGTTATTTCTAGACGTCCCCAAGCGATATCAGTGTTTCACACTAACTTAAGAACCAGTCCATTCATTTTTTATTCTAAATTTAAATCAACAAAGATTTATTGAATGACTATTATGGCCTGACTCAGGGGACACAATGATAAAGTATCTCAACCTTCGGGGAGAGGCAAACATGGAGAGACACTGAACAACACATATATTTTCTCCAAAATGTTCCTAATCATTACTAGTTGCTGACAACCAGCTGCCAGTGCCTACATGAAAAGGCCCGGGAAGATCCCATGTTCCGTGGAGTGGCTGGACTGGTGTGTCCAATTATGAGCCAGTGCTCTGGAGCACATGCACCCTGGTGCTCTGCAATGAGAGACCACTACAATGGAAGGTCCACACATGCCAAGGAATAAAGATGGATGAAAATAAATTTTTAAAAAAATATGAGACTTTTTTAAATCATATAAATATGATATATATATATATCCAATGAAATACTATCTACTGATAAAAAGGGATACATTTTTTACTAAAAAAAATAAGTAAAAATAATGCATTTCCAGACCCATTGTCACTTTGCATAATAAATGTATAATCATAGTTATATGCAAATTAAGACCACATCAAAATATCACTAGAATATAGCTATAATCCAAAATACAATGCCAAATATGGACAAGAATGTAGAGAAACTGGAAACCTCATACACTGCTGATAGTAATATATAATACATAGCCACTTCAGAAAAGCAGTTTTGCAGTTTCTTAAAAATTAAAAATTTACAAAAAAAAATGAAAACCCATGTCCACACAAAATTATTCACAGCGTCATTATTCATAATAGCCAAAAGATGGAACCAGTCTGGTAAAGAGATTTAAGAAAAGTTGGCATATCGACACAATTCAGTATACATTCATGGAAATATCATTTCAATGTAAAGATATCTCAAACTATCTTGCACCTAAGTATAATCAGAATGTTCCCTGGATTCACCTGCTCAAGGTAAGATGAAAGACACATTTTCATTAACACAGAGAATGTTACCATTTTGAGGTTGTCATTGGAGAATCTTGATTGTCCCTGCCCACAAGTCTTTCCCAGTTATTTCTAGACGTCCCCAAGCGATATCAGTGTTTCACACTAACTTAAGAACCAGTCCATTCATTTTTTATTCTAAATTTAAATCAACAAAGATTTATTGAATGACTATTATGGCCTGACTCAGGGGACACAATGATAAAGTATCTCAACCTTCGGGGAGAGGCAAACATGGAGAGACACTGAACAACACATATATTTTTCTCCAAAATGTTCCTAATCATTACTAGTTGCTGCACTAAATGCCTAGCTGCCAGTGCCTACATGAAAAGGCTGTTTCCTTGCTGTCCTACCAGATATTAGCAGTCCTGAGGCTACTCTTCAGAGGCTCACTGCTGACACTGTGAAAAGACGTGGGAGAAGGTCTTTCTCCATCTCCTGGCAAGCTTCTTCACATGGGCTCCAAATTGCTTACAAGGCCCTTCATCAGCACCAATCCCTCACCTCCTCAAGCAACCTGAAATAGAATATGATCACCCTTTACCTTTCTCTCCTTTTTGTTTCCACTGTGATACACTCACACCACTGACTATGAACTGACACCTGTAGATGTCTGGGCTAGGTGTCAGCTACACAGGCACACATTTTTCACAGTAAAGCCCAGCATGACAGCTCACTGCATGAGATGTAATCAATTAGCAGAGGTGAAAGAAAAACCTATTTTTATTTTGATTTTTAATATGTGTGAAGGTTACTGTCTCTGAAAGAAATACTCCATCAGAAGGTGGCTCATTTTAACATAAGGGATGTGTATGTTCCAGACAAGTGTCTACAATTAGGTATATTAACAAAAAAGAGAAAAATCTCATAATAATACCTGACCTAAATACTGAGATTTGATCACTTTAAGTTAGTTGATTTATTAATGTTCTCCTTTCTTATGTCTCTGAGCATGAAAATAACTTATTCAGTTGCCTTACAGATTCAAACAAGAATATAAACAACATGGAGATATGTTATGCTGTGTCCTGATCCCGCACACTTTTTTAATTTTTTAAATTATTCTTTAAAAATTTAAGTAGTTGCCCCAAGGCATGTGGAATCTTCCTGGACCAGGGGTCAAACCCATGTCCCCTGCATTAGCAAGCATATTCTTAACTGCAGGACCACCAAATTCCACACAATCACTTTAAAAATGATCAGAAATGGGCTTTGCACAAGAGAGATGTGAGTAATCCTTTAATGTCTCTAATACCCAAAGCAGTGCAGACACAGAGATATAGGCTTGCCTTCTCCTTATAGGGATATAGTTACCAAGTCTGTGAGATTAGTTACAGAAAGACTACTATCCAAATCATACATTCAATCACAATATAATTTGAAATCAGCTTTATTGATGTGTAATTTTCATATAATAAATTCCATCCATTTTAATTGTACAGGTTGATGAATTTTTATTTATTTATTTATTTATTTATTGGCCACTTCTATTGGTCTTTCATTCCAGGTTGATGAATTTTGACAGACACATATGCACCACCACAATCAAGATAAAGAAAGCAGGTTCCTTGTGCTCTCTTGAAGTCAGTCCTTTCCCCTCTTCTACTTTCTTTTGCTCAGCATAATACTTCTGACATTCCTCAATGCTGTTACATCTATCAGTAATTGGGGGCTCTTATTGTTACATAGTACTCCATTTTATGGATTCAGCAAAATTTATTGATCCTTTTGTCAGCCGATGGGCATAGGGTTGTTTCCATTTGGGAGCTACTCTAAACAAAGCTAGTATGAAATTTTGAGTTTAAATCTTTGTGCGGACATATATCTTCATTCTTTTGAGTAAATACCTAGAAATGGGATAATTTGGGTCATATAACACTTATGTTCAACTTTATAAGAAACTTTTCAAAGTAGCTGTAATATCTTAAATTTCTCCTAACAAAGTGTAACAATTCTAGCTGTTCCAGATGTTTATCAACACTTGGTGCTGGCCTTTTTAGGTTAAGTCATTCTAATGGAATAAGATAGAGAGCCCCAAAATAAACCCACGCACTTATGAGTACCTTATTATATATATTTTTTTGGCCTCTAAGTCATCATTTATTTGTCATCCATCTCTGTTGTTTCGCCTGTGTGGGCCTCCCATCACAGTGGCCTCTCTCGTTGCAGAGCACTGGCTCTGGATGCGTGTGCTCCAGAGCTCCAGCTCGCAATTGGACACACTGGCCCAGCCACTCCGCGGCACATGGGATCTTCTCAGGCCAGGTATCAAACTGGTGCCCCTTGCACTGCAAGTCAGACTCCTTACCCACTGGACCACCAGAGAAGCCAAGTATCTTATTTCTGACAAAGAAGGCAAGGATATACAATGAGGCAAAGATGTCCTCTTCAATAAGTGGTGCTGGGAAAACTAGACAGCTACATGTAAAAGAATGAAGTTGGAACACTAGCTAACACCGTACACAAAGATAAACTCAAAATGGGTTAAAGACCTAATTGTAAGACCAGAAACCATAAAACTTTTAGAGGAAAACATAGGCAGAATACTCAATGACATAAATCAAAGCAGGATCTTCTATGACCCGCCTCCTAGAGTAATGGAAGTAAAGACAAATATAGACAAGTAGGATCTAATGAAACTTAAAAGCTTTGCACAGCAAAACAAACTATAAACAAGGTAAAAAGACAACCTTCAGAATGGGAGAAAACAATAGCAAATGAAACAATCAACCAAGAGTCAATTTCCAAAATATACAAGCAACTCAGACAATTCAACACTGAAAAAATGAACAACCCAATCAAAAAATGGGAAAAAGACCTAAACAGACATCTCTCCAAAGAAGACATACAGATGGCCAAAAAACACATGGAAAGATGCTCAACATCACTCATCGTTAGAGAAATGCAAATCAAAACTACAATGAGATGTCACCTCACACCAGTCAGAATGGCCATCATCAAAAAGTCTACAAACAGTAAACGCTGGAGAGGGTGCAGAGAAAAAGGAACCCTCTTGCACTGTTGGTGGGAATGTGAACTGAGACAGCCACTATGAAAGACAGCGTGGAGATTCCTCAGAAAACTAGGAATAGAGCCACCATATGATCCAGAAATTCCACTACTAGACATATACCCTGAAATCAAAATTGAAACAGACACACATATCCCAATGCTCATTGCAGCACTATTTACTATAGCTAGCACGTGGAAGTAACCTAAATGTCCATCAACAGATGACTAGGTAAAGAGGCTGTGGTACATATATACAGTGGAATTTTACTCAGCTATAAAACAGAATGCATTTGAATCATTTCTAATGAGGTGGATGAATCTAAAACCTATTATACAGAGTGAGGTATGTCAGAGAAAAAAAAAATAAATATTGTATACTGACCAATGTGTATGGAATCTTGAAAGATGGTACTGATAAATACACATGCAGAGCTGCAGTGGAGAGATGAAGGCCAAGGAAAAATATCTTATTTCTGACAAAGAAGGCAAGGATATACAATGAGGCAAAGATGTCCTCTTCAATAAGTGGTGCTGGGAAAACTAGACAGCTACATGTAAAAGAATGAAGTTGGAACACTAGCTAACACCGTACACAAAGATAAACTCAAAATGGGTTAAAGACCTAATTGTAAGACCAGAAACCATAAAACTTTTAGAGGAAAACATAGGCAGAATACTCAATGACATAAATCAAAGCAGGATCTTCTATGACCCGCCTCCTAGAGTAATGGAAGTAAAGACAAATATAGACAAGTAGGATCTAATGAAACTTAAAAGCTTTGCACAGCAAAACAAACTATAAACAAGGTAAAAAGACAACCTTCAGAATGGGAGAAAACAATAGCAAATGAAACAATCAACCAAGAGTCAATTTCCAAAATATACAAGCAACTCAGACAATTCAACACTGAAAAAATGAACAACCCAATCAAAAAATGGGAAAAAGACCTAAACAGACATCTCTCCAAAGAAGACATACAGATGGCCAAAAAACACATGGAAAGATGCTCAACATCACTCATCGTTAGAGAAATGCAAATCAAAACTACAATGAGATGTCACCTCACACCAGTCAGAATGGCCATCATCAAAAAGTCTACAAACAGTAAACGCTGGAGAGGGTGCAGAGAAAAAGGAACCCTCTTGCACTGTTGGTGGGAATGTGAACTGAGACAGCCACTATGAAAGACAGCGTGGAGATTCCTCAGAAAACTAGGAATAGAGCCACCATATGATCCAGAAATTCCACTACTAGACATATACCCTGAAATCAAAATTGAAACAGACACACATATCCCAATGCTCATTGCAGCACTATTTACTATAGCTAGCACGTGGAAGTAACCTAAATGTCCATCAACAGATGACTAGGTAAAGAGGCTGTGGTACATATATACAGTGGAATTTTACTCAGCTATAAAACAGAATGCATTTGAATCATTTCTAATGAGGTGGATGAATCTAAAACCTATTATACAGAGTGAGGTATGTCAGAGAAAAAAAAAATAAATATTGTATACTGACCAATGTGTATGGAATCTTGAAAGATGGTACTGATAAATACACATGCAGAGCTGCAGTGGAGAGATAGACATGAACAGTCTTATGGACATTGGGGTGAAGGAGGGGAATATACTGTGGGACTAGGGGATCTCAAACAGGGGCTCTGTGGTGACCTGGAGAGGTGGGATGGCGAGGGAGATGAGGGAAGGTTCAGGAAGGGTTCGACATATGTATACCTATGGCGAATTTGTGTCAATGTGTGGCAGTAAACAACAAAACCCTGTAAAAATATATAATAATAATAAATAAAAATTGTATGGGGAAAAATAAATTAAGTCATTCTAGCATCTAGTGGTATTTCAAGGAAACAAATTTGCATTTGTTTTTGGTCATTCATCTATGTTTTTGATGTAGTGTCTATTCCAGTCTTTTATTCAGTTTTTACTAATAGTATTGTCTTTTTATTGAGTTCAGTTGTATGTTCTGAATATAAGTCCTTTATTAGATATATATTTTTAAAATATTTTAATTTATTTTTACTTTACTTTTACAGAGTTTTGTTGTTTACTGCCATACATAAACCCAAATCAGCCATAAGTATACACATGACCCCTCCCTCTTAAACTTCCCTCCCGTTTCTCTCCCCATTCCACCCCTCTAGGTTGTTACATGGCCCCTGTGTAACATATTTTGCAAATATTTTTGCCCAACCTGTGGTTTCTCCTTTCATTTTCTTAGGTACTTCAGAAAACCAAAAGTTTTAAGTTTTGATATATTCAAAATGATCATTATTCTTTTTCATTAATTCTAAGAAATCTTTGCCCAACCCAAAGATACAAAAATTTTCTGTGTGTTTTTCCTTATGTTTTACTTCCAGAATTCTTACAGTTTAGTTCCTAGATTTAGGTTCTATAACGCATTTCAAGTTAATTTTCCTATACAGCATGAGGTTGGGGTTAATGCTCATATTTTCCATATAGATATCCAATTTAGACAGTTCAATTTTCTAGCACGTGGAAGTAACCTAAATGTCCATCAACAGATGACTAGGTAAAGAGGCTGTGGTACATATATACAGTGGAATTTTACTCAGCTATAAAACAGAATGCATTTGAATCATTTCTAATGAGGTGGATGAATCTAAAACCTATTATACAGAGTGAGGTATGTCAGAGAAAAAAAAAATAAATATTGTATACTGACCAATGTGTATGGAATCTTGAAAGATGGTACTGATAAATACACATGCAGAGCTGCAGTGGAGAGATAGACATGAACAGTCTTATGGACATTGGGGTGAAGGAGGGGAATATACTGTGGGACTAGGGGATCTCAAACAGGGGCTCTGTGGTGACCTGGAGAGGTGGGATGGCGAGGGAGATGAGGGAAGGTTCAGGAAGGGTTCGACATATGTATACCTATGGCGAATTTGTGTCAATGTGTGGCAGTAAACAACAAAACCCTGTAAAAATATATAATAATAATAAATAAAAATTGTATGGGGAAAAATAAATTAAGTCATTCTAGCATCTAGTGGTATTTCAAGGAAACAAATTTGCATTTGTTTTTGGTCATTCATCTATGTTTTTGATGTAGTGTCTATTCCAGTCTTTTATTCAGTTTTTACTAATAGTATTGTCTTTTTATTGAGTTCAGTTGTATGTTCTGAATATAAGTCCTTTATTAGATATATATTTTTAAAATATTTTAATTTAGTTTTACTTTACTTTTACAGAGTTTTGTTGTTTACTGCCATACATAAACCCAAATCAGCCATAAGTATACACATGACCCCTCCCTCTTAAACTTCCCTCCCGTTTCTCTCCCCATTCCACCCCTCTAGGTTGTTACATGGCCCTGTGTAACATATTTTGCAAATATTTTTGCCCAACCTGTGGTTTCTCCTTTCATTTTCTTAGGTACTTCAGAAAACCAAAAGTTTTAAGTTTTGATATATTCAAAATGATCATTATTCTTTTTCATTAATTCTAAGAAATCTTTGCCCAACCCAAAGATACAAAAATTTTCTGTGTGTTTTTCCTTATGTTTTACTTCCAGAATTCTTACAGTTTAGTTCCTAGATTTAGGTTCTATAACGCATTTCAAGTTAATTTTCCTATACAGCATGAGGTTGGGGTTAATGCTCATATTTTCCATATAGATATCCAATTTAGACAGTTCAATTTAATTAAAAGACTGGTGTTTCCCACTGAACTATCATGGCACCTACTTTTGCAAATCAGTTGATTGTAGATGTGTTGGTCTATTGCTAGATTCTGTTTTGTGCATTGATCCATAGGTTCCAATACCACACAGCCTTCATGATTGTGGCATTAGAGTAAATCTTGAAATCAAATAATATAAGATCTCCAACTTTGATCTCCTCTTTCAAATTGTTTTGGCTTGTTTAAAACAAATTGTTAGCTTATATATCTATTATTTCCATATACATTTTATAATCATCTTTTCAATTTCTACCAAAAAAAGTCCAGTGGAGTTTTGATTGAACTAACATTGAATTCCTAGATAAATCTGGAGAGAATTGATATTTTTTAAAAAAATTCAGTCTTCTGATTTGTGAATATGGTATAGCTCTTTTTTTGTTTGTGTCTTCTGTAATTTCTCTTAACAGTTGTTTTCAGTACACAGATCTTGCACATATTTTGTGTTAACTTTATCCCTAGGAAGTTCATGTTGTTTGCTAATTTAAGTGTTTTTATTTCGATTTCCAGTGGTTCATTATTTATACAATATTTTTTTTATGCTATAGTTTCAATGAAAGTTAGAAGCAACATTCTGAGTAGTATGGATTGAAGATGCAAAAATGTCCCTAAATGATAATAATTTCCAATGAAGAAGAAATTATAGCAATAGAATAAGTGAACAACAAAGGCAAGTGAAAGAATCATCAATGCTAACTGCTAGCACTCAATTTTATGTCAAGCATGGAAATTAATATTTATTCATAACAAATGTCAATATAAAACATAACCAGATACCAGTACAAAAAGCCCTGGACCTAGGGTCAGGAGGCCTAGACTTGTGTCGTCACCTGAATACTGAAAGTATATCAGTTCAGTTGCTCAGTCATGTCTGACTTTTTGCGACCCCATAGACTGCAGGACCCCAGGCTTCCCTGTCCTTCACCATCTCCTGGAGCCTGCTCAGACTCATGTCCGTTGACTCAGTGATGCCCTCCAATCATCTAGTCCTCTGTCATCCCCTTCTCCTTTGCTTTCTATTTTTCCCAAAGTATATAGTCCAAGATCAACAAACCTTGACAAACATTTCCTTCTTTCTCTTTTTTTATTCAACTAACATTTGATGAGTGTTCACAAAGAGCCAAACACTATGCTAAGTCCCATTAAATAGGACAAATGCTATACTCCATATCATTCAGGGGTTATAAGGAAAGCGCAAATGAAAAGAGTTATATGAAATATTGCACAAAAAATTGATCCATAGGTTCCAATACCACACAGCCTTCATGATTGTGGCATTAGAGTAAATCTTGAAATCAAATAATATAAGATCTCCAACTTTGATCTCCTCTTTCAAATTGTTTTGGCTTGTTTAAAACAAATTGTTAGCTTATATATCTATTATTTCCATATACATTTTATAATCATCTTTTCAATTTCTACCAAAAAAAGTCCAGTGGAGTTTTGATTGAACTAACATTGAATTCCTAGATAAATCTGGAGAGAATTGATATTTTTTAAAAAAATTCAGTCTTCTGATTTGTGAATATGGTATAGCTCTTTTTTTGTTTGTGTCTTCTGTAATTTCTCTTAACAGTTGTTTTCAGTACACAGATCTTGCACATATTTTGTGTTAACTTTATCCCTAGGAAGTTCATGTTGTTTGCTAATTTAAGTGTTTTTATTTCGATTTCCAGTGGTTCATTATTTATACAATATTTTTTTTATGCTATAGTTTCAATGAAAGTTAGAAGCAACATTCTGAGTAGTATGGATTGAAGATGCAAAAATGTCCCTAAATGATAATAATTTCCAATGAAGAAGAAATTATAGCAATAGAATAAGTGAACAACAAAGGCAAGTGAAAGAATCATCAATGCTAACTGCTAGCACTCAATTTTATGTCAAGCATGGAAATTAATATTTATTCATAACAAATGTCAATATAAAACATAACCAGATACCAGTACAAAAAGCCCTGGACCTAGGGTCAGGAGGCCTAGACTTGTGTCGTCACCTGAATACTGAAAGTATATCAGTTCAGTTGCTCAGTCATGTCTGACTTTTTGCGACCCCATAGACTGCAGGACCCCAGGCTTCCCTGTCCTTCACCATCTCCTGGAGCCTGCTCAGACTCATGTCCGTTGACTCAGTGATGCCCTCCAATCATCTAGTCCTCTGTCATCCCCTTCTCCTTTGCTTTCTATTTTTCCCAAAGTATATAGTCCAAGATCAACAAACCTTGACAAACATTTCCTTCTTTCTCTTTTTTTATTCAACTAACATTTGATGAGTGTTCACAAAGAGCCAAACACTATGCTAAGTCCCATTAAATAGGACAAATGCTATACTCCATATCATTCAGGGGTTATAAGGAAAGCGCAAATGAAAAAGAGTTATATGAAATATTTTGTACACTAAAATATAAATTTAATGTGCTACTATTTTTACTATAATTATACCATAAAATCATCATTTATAAGTGTTATTATCTTAATACAGAGCTCATATCAAAATAAGAAACTGTTTCTGGAAAAAAATTGAATGGATTATAGCTAGAGAATTCTAAAATTAATCATCCATGACACACCAAAATCCTCTCTCTTCTATTAACCTGTAACTGAAATGATACAAGTACTATGTAAATCCACAGATATGGAGGAAGCCTGACATGTCATTTTTAAACCTTGCAAAGGGAAAGAATGGGCTTGAAATTTATAAAACTTTTTCCTTCCAGATGAAGGAGGTAGGCTTATTAATTTCTATTAATAGGAGACCTTCTGCTGACAATTTTTCTATTAGAAACCTGGCAAACTCTCTAAGATAACAGATGGACTGAGAATTCAGAAGTATGCCAAAAGACTTTATGTAAAGTGATGTAGTCAAAAAATATGCCAGTTTTCTTGGTTATAGATTAATATCCAAATGAAAATATTCATGTTTTGGGTCAGTATATCATATTAGTTGCTTGAAAACTACTATTTTGTTCCTTGTATTTTTTAAGGTTTGATTCTCATAAAGGTTTCTGGTGTCAGTTACTGGAAGAAGGCAAAACAAAATGCCTTGGAAAGAGCAAAGGAAGAAAATACCCTCCAATGGATCCTGATGTAAGTAGAGAGCTTAAAAATACAAACTAAATAAGCAACATGACACATAAAAATGTATCTATTTCTTAGAAAAGTGATTAATATGAAAAAAATTGCCCCTCATCAAAATTAAAAGTAACATTTGGATTGGAATGCATCCAGGTTGCTTGTTTAGATTTTTCCAGTGATATATTACCTGTCATGAGAGAAAAAAGGCAAACAATAGAATTTGTCATTTTGAATCGGAACAAAGAAGGCAACATCTCATTCCAAAAAGAGACGCATCCACAGAAATTTTAGCACTAAAAATATTAACTGAAACCAGGGCAGGAACTATATCAACTGGAAATTGAAAATAGGGCCAAAAGATTTTATTTTTACTGTCCAGGTCACTCTGTAGTCATAAATGGAACCTGCAGAATAATATTAATTACTGGTATACTAAGGTTTGAACTATAAATAAGTTAATAAGATGAAAGAATTAATATATTTCCAAACTGTGTAACATACTAACACATAATTTGGACTCTGGAGAATGGGATGCCCAACCTTTGCAGAAGGCATGTAACGTGTTCTGTTTATTCAGTCCCATGTGGTGACATAGTCATGGGGATAACTTAAAGCTATAGTTTTCCACTTTGTAGGCCATATGGTTTTACTTTAAAGCTTACTTCACATATATTAAAATGTAGTCGAGACTTCCTGGTGGTCCAGTTTGGTTCATGGAGAATGATACAAGTACTATGTAAATCCACAGATATGGAGGAAGCCTGACATGTCATTTTAAACCTTGCAAAGGAAAGAATGGGCTTGAAATTTATAAAACTTTTTCCTTCCAGATGAAGGAGGTAGGCTTATTAATTTCTATTAATAGGAGACCTTCTGCTGACAATTTTTCTATTAGAAACCTGGCAAACTCTCTAAGATAACAGATGGACTGAGAATTCAGAAGTATGCCAAAAGACTTTATGTAAAGTGATGTAGTCAAAAAATATGCCAGTTTTCTTGGTTATAGATTAATATCCAAATGAAAATATTCATGTTTTGGGTCAGTATATCATATTAGTTGCTTGAAAACTACTATTTTGTTCCTTGTATTTTTTAAGGTTTGATTCTCATAAAGGTTTCTGGTGTCAGTTACTGGAAGAAGGCAAAACAAAATGCCTTGGAAAGAGCAAAGGAAGAAAATACCCTCCAATGGATCCTGATGTAAGTAGAGAGCTTAAAAATACAAACTAAATAAGCAACATGACACATAAAAATGTATCTATTTCTTAGAAAAGTGATTAATATGAAAAAAATTGCCCCTCATCAAAATTAAAAGTAACATTTGGATTGGAATGCATCCAGGTTGCTTGTTTAGATTTTTCCAGTGATATATTACCTGTCATGAGAGAAAAAAGGCAAACAATAGAATTTGTCATTTTGAATCGGAACAAAGAAGGCAACATCTCATTCCAAAAAGAGACGCATCCACAGAAATTTTAGCACTAAAAATATTAACTGAAACCAGGGCAGGAACTATATCAACTGGAAATTGAAAATAGGGCCAAAAGATTTTATTTTTACTGTCCAGGTCACTCTGTAGTCATAAATGGAACCTGCAGAATAATATTAATTACTGGTATACTAAGGTTTGAACTATAAATAAGTTAATAAGATGAAAGAATTAATATATTTCCAAACTGTGTAACATACTAACACATAATTTGGACTCTGGAGAATGGGATGCCCAACCTTTGCAGAAGGCATGTAACGTGTTCTGTTTATTCAGTCCCATGTGGTGACATAGTCATGGGGATAACTTAAAGCTATAGTTTTCCACTTTGTAGGCCATATGGTTTTACTTTAAAGCTTACTTCACATATATTAAAATGTAGTCGAGACTTCCCTGGTGGTCCAGTGGTTAAGACTTTGTGCTTCTAATGCAGGGGGCCAGGTTTGATCCCTGGTCAGGGAACTAGATCCCACATGCCACAACTAAGACCCAGTGCAGCCAAATTAAGATAAATAAAACAATAATTTTTTTTAAATGTAGTCATATTATTTTTATTTTGTAATCAATACAATAAATATGCAGTTTGGACGTAAGAATGCAAGTAGATTGACTTTTGTTAAAAAATTAATTAAAACATTATTTGAGATTTTTCTCCCACAGTGCTTAATATATCGTCATAACTAAGAATCCTACAGTGGTTGGAGAATCCTAAAGTGGTCTGAACTTAACTTTTTAATACTTGAAGACTTTCAGGATAGAGTCTTTTTTTTTTTAATGCAAATCTGATAGAGACCTTTGTCTTCACTAAGTTCATAGTTAAATTCTATCTAAAAGACGTTGTGAGGGTTCTTCCTGTTTTTTTTGATAAACAAAGTACAGTCTCAGAACTCCAGTATTCTTTGGTGGATTCTTAAAATAAAACTTCAGAGCAGGGGCTTCCCTGGTGGTTCAGTGGGTAAGGACACCGCCTTGCAGTGCAAGGGGCGCCAGTTCGATCCCTGGCCTGGGAAGATCCTATGTGCCGTGGAGCGGCTGGACAGATGTGTCCAATTACCGAGCCGGAACTCTGGAGCACATACACCCAGAGCCGGTTCTCTGTGACAACAGAGGCCACTGCAATGGAAGGCCCACATGGGCCAAAGAACAAAGATGGATGAAAATAGATTAATGAAAGACCAATAGAAGTGGCCCACCCCCACTTGCCCCCACCAAAAAACAGAGCTTCCTTAAAAAAAAAAACACAAAAACTTCAGAGCACTATGAAAACAATACTCACACTTTAATATACCAGGCTGATTTCCATAGTATTTCAAGTTAGTAATATAAAATGTCTTATTTTCACGTATGTCAAAGATACTTCTTTATATATTTACTGAAATGAAAACATTTACGACACTGTATAACATCTTTCTTAGCATTTTATTTTACTCCTATCAAACGCATACTGAGACATAATATTGAATTCATGGTAGAAAAAGATGAGAAAAATATAACTTCTTAGGATAGCACTGTTTCCATATCTCTCAACAAGGTTTCTATGTCATAGATTCCTAAGATATTTTTTCTCAAACACCTCTGACACCAAATATGTCAGAGGTGTCCTACAATTTCATCCAATTCTGGCACTAACTACCCAGGGTAAGTACAGTTCCCATAGATTAAAGACCCGGAACCACAAAACTTCCCCCTTCAGACTCCAGTAGCAAGTAGCAGGGTCCTGGGTTACTCACACATCTGTCCAACTTGGCTACAATGCTTAATATATCGTCATAACTAAGAATCCTACAGTGGTTGGAGAATCCTAAAGTGGTCTGAACTTAACTTTTTAATACTTGAAGACTTTCAGGATAGAGTCTTTTTTTTTTTAATGCAAATCTGATAGAGACCTTTGTCTTCACTAAGTTCATAGTTAAATTCTATCTAAAAGACGTTGTGAGGGTTCTTCCTGTTTTTTTTGATAAACAAAGTACAGTCTCAGAACTCCAGTATTCTTTGGTGGATTCTTAAAATAAAACTTCAGAGCAGGGGCTTCCCTGGTGGTTCAGTGGGTAAGGACACCGCCTTGCAGTGCAAGGGGCGCCAGTTCGATCCCTGGCCTGGGAAGATCCTATGTGCCGTGGAGCGGCTGGACAGATGTGTCCAATTACCGAGCCGGAACTCTGGAGCACATACACCCAGAGCCGGTTCTCTGTGACAACAGAGGCCACTGCAATGGAAGGCCCACATGGGCCAAAGAACAAAGATGGATGAAAATAGATTAATGAAAGACCAATAGAAGTGGCCCCCCCCCCACCACTTGCCCCCCCACCAAAAAAAACAGAGCTTCCTTAAAAAAAAAAAAAGAAAAAAAAAACTTCAGAGCACTATGAAAACAATACTCACACTTTAATATACCAGGCTGATTTCCATAGTATTTCAAGTTAGTAATATAAAATGTCTTATTTTCACGTATGTCAAAGATACTTCTTTATATATTTACTGAAATGAAAACATTTACGACACTGTATAACATCTTTCTTAGCATTTTATTTTACTCCTATCAAACGCATACTGAGACATAATATTGAATTCATGGTAGAAAAAGATGAGAAAAATATAACTTCTTAGGATAGCACTGTTTCCATATCTCTCAACAAGGTTTCTATGTCATAGATTCCTAAGATATTTTTTCTCAAACACCTCTGACACCAAATATGTCAGAGGTGTCCTACAATTTCATCCAATTCTGGCACTAACTACCCAGGGTAAGTACAGTTCCCATAGATTAAAGACCCGGAACCACAAAACTTCCCCCTTCAGACTCCAGTAGCAAGTAGCAGGGTCCTGGGTTACTCACACATCTGTCCAACTTGGCTACAAATCAGAGGTTTCCATGAACCCCTCCTCAGGTCTTATACTTTTCTATAATGATTCACACACCCCAGATACACTTTACTTCCTGTTATTATAAATGAAGAAGGACACAGGACAAGGTTCAGAAGGGCCCTGAGGACAGGAGATTCTCTGTCCCTGTAGAGTATGAGGTGTACCACCTCCCAGCACATGGCTGCATGTACCAGCCCTAAAGCATCATGCAGAATCCATTACATAGGCATGGTTAAATAAATAATTGTCCATTAGTGAATGATTCAACCCCTAATCCCTCTTCCATTCCCTGAAGGCAAAAGGGTAAGGCTCAAAGTTCTAAATCTCTAATTAAATGGTTCCTCTAGTAGCCAGCCCCCATCAGAAGCTATCCAGGGGCCCATAAAACTCACTTCATTAGCAGAAACTCAGAAACTCAGGTAAAATTTAAACGAATGTATTGTAAATAACAAAAGACACTCTTTTCACCCTGTCACTTAGGAAATTACAAGGGTTTTAGGAATGGAAACCAGTCAAAACAAGATATATATTTCTTATTATAATACCATATACATACTGAATTTATTTGAGGGAGTAGTGTGGCTGATTTCATATCAATAATGCCTAGGCAGGAGGCACATGTAAGGGCTCTTTCCTGGGAGTAACGGAAACATAACCGTGTAGAACAGATTCAACTGGGCAGTACTGGCACCTCAGTGCTCACTTCTCCTTCGGCTACAGGGCAAACACCAGTACCCTGCCTCACAGGTACCACTGAAGCATCACAGGATACATCTGATCCAGGAAACCAAGAATATTATTGATCTGCTTCCACTTTGGCTTTGTTTATCAAAATATATTATAGGAAAGGGATAAAAATTAATATTTTGAATGAACCCCCAAGTCAACTACATGTACAAACCAAAAGCATTTAATAGATTCTTTATTAATAAGCAAATAAACAACCTGATACTGATTTTATTATATTTCTTCTTTTATCATACTTTTATTATAGAAGTGTGTATATATATATATATATATTTTTTAAGACTTTATTTATTTTTTTGAGGGAGAGGGCCACTTCTATTGGTCTTTCACTTATCTATTTTCATCCATCTTTGTTCTTTGGCCCATGTGGGCCTCCCATTGCAGTGGCCTCCGTTGTCGCAGAGCACCGGCTCTGGGCGCATGCGCTCCAGAGTTCCGGCTCCGTAATTGGACACAACAGTCCAGCCGCTCCGCGGCACGTGGACTGGTGCCCCTTGCACTGCAAGGTGGTGTCCTTACCCACTGGACCACCAGGGAAGCCCAAAAGTATATATTATTATTATTCCTTTTATTCCATCAATGTCGCATGAGTTTGCATGACGGGGACTACATTGGCCTATATTAGCATATATCCTATCTGTGGCTTACCATCTGAAACAGTCCTCTTTCTGAATGATCGTCAGATAACAATGTATATACAATACACTGAGTTCTGTCCTAGTAATTTTTGGCCTGAATATACAAGACTCTCAAAGAGGACATGTACTTTACAAATCTTGTATCAGTTATCTTGCCATATGAGAGAACAGAAGAAGAAGAAGACGGGGTGCTCGATTATTGGGACCAATATACTCAATAGGGCACAGCACAAGGTGTTGGCTGCTGATACCGGCAGCTAGGTTTGAAATAATGCCAAAAAGCCAAAACATTGAGCTATAGTTGAGATTGAGGGGGCCTTCCACAGAAAGGGAAGGCAGCAGGATTACCCAAGGCTGAACCAGGAGATCTTAGAGAGAGATGAATCTTGCTGCCAGTGCCTCCTCCAGCCCGCCGGTGCATGCCAGGGACAATCAGACACAGCAGGGGTTCTGTCGGAGCAGTTCCGCTTTATTAGTGTAGATCCACAGCTTTTATAGGCAAGTGAAGGGGGTTTTGCACGGGACTTCCTATAGATTATACCAATCAAGCTAAAAGTCAAGCAATCATCCACGAGCTCGGAAACCAGGGGAACCAATCAGAAATTTTGACCATCAATTAACAATTTAGATCACGCCCTGTCTCTTCCTGTAGGTGCCATCTTAGCTCCAAACTGCAAACATGTGCTTAAGCTTGCTTTCACTCCCACGTCCCTTCCTGTAGGCGCCATCTTAGCTCCAAGCTGAAACAATGTGCTTAAGCTTCCTTATGCTTGCAACGGTCCTCTTTCAATTCAGAGCCCCACAGAGCTAATCGTCAGTATCAGGAGGTACGCTCCAAACTCCAAAGGGATGTAGGGTGCATGTGGATCCTGGGAGGTTTAATTCCAAAGCTAGTTGAGGTGTTGGAGAATCCTTTGCTATTTGGGAAGTATTAGGGAGCGAGTTGGCAGGCCCTGGGCAGTCCCAGGCTGCTATTGCTTCATAAAGAGGAACAATGTACAGTTAGATGTTAGGATAGAACACAGTGGGGAAACCTCTGCACAAAGGCCTGGGGCTCAGCCCTGGATTCCAGGTCTGGTTGGCAGCAAAGGAGGTACAGAAATGATGAGGCTCCCAGACAGAGTACCTGGGAATGTGTTTTGTTTCCACCTTTCTCAGGCCAGGGTGTACCAGCTGGGCCACTTGGTGGTTTTAGAGCTAATGACTGAGGAGACCCAAAACAGAGAAAAACAGACTGGCAATCTCCAAAATGGTCATTTGAACTACATATAAGCCCCATTAAACACCTTCTTATGACACAACACTTACCATTTCTGACAATTTCAATTATTAAAATATCTTTCTTTATTGAAGGGAAATCTATCTCCTTGAAAGTCAGGATAGTTTACAAGGAATTCCCTTTCTTCCTTGGGTCAAATAGTGCAAATATATCAGGTTATAGGTTTTGTCTGTGTATTTTTTTATGATTTACCAAGGCTGAACCAGGAGATCTTAGAGAGATGAATCTTGCTGCCAGTGCCTCCTCCAGCCCGCCGGTGCATGCCAGGGACAATCAGACACAGCAGGGGTTCTGTCGGAGCAGTTCCGCTTTATTAGTGTAGATCCACAGCTTTTATAGGCAAGTGAAGGGGGTTTTGCACGGGACTTCCTATAGATTATACCAATCAAGCTAAAAGTCAAGCAATCATCCACGAGCTCGGAAACCAGGGGAACCAATCAGAAATTTTGACCATCAATTAACAATTTAGATCACGCCCTGTCTCTTCCTGTAGGTGCCATCTTAGCTCCAAACTGCAAACATGTGCTTAAGCTTGCTTTCACTCCCACGTCCCTTCCTGTAGGCGCCATCTTAGCTCCAAGCTGAAACAATGTGCTTAAGCTTCCTTATGCTTGCAACGGTCCTCTTTCAATTCAGAGCCCCACAGAGCTAATCGTCAGTATCAGGAGGTACGCTCCAAACTCCAAAGGGATGTAGGGTGCATGTGGATCCTGGGAGGTTTAATTCCAAAGCTAGTTGAGGTGTTGGAGAATCCTTTGCTATTTGGGAAGTATTAGGGAGCGAGTTGGCAGGCCCTGGGCAGTCCCAGGCTGCTATTGCTTCATAAAGAGGAACAATGTACAGTTAGATGTTAGGATAGAACACAGTGGGGAAACCTCTGCACAAAGGCCTGGGGCTCAGCCCTGGATTCCAGGTCTGGTTGGCAGCAAAGGAGGTACAGAAATGATGAGGCTCCCAGACAGAGTACCTGGGAATGTGTTTTGTTTCCACCTTTCTCAGGCCAGGGTGTACCAGCTGGGCCACTTGGTGGTTTTAGAGCTAATGACTGAGGAGACCCAAAACAGAGAAAAACAGACTGGCAATCTCCAAAATGGTCATTTGAACTACATATAAGCCCCATTAAACACCTTCTTATGACACAACACTTACCATTTCTGACAATTTCAATTATTAAAATATCTTTCTTTATTGAAGGGAAATCTATCTCCTTGAAAGTCAGGATAGTTTACAAGGAATTCCCTTTCTTCCTTGGGTCAAATAGTGCAAATATATCAGGTTATAGGTTTTGTCTGTGTATTTTTTTATGATTTACCACAGTACTTTTTCTGTTTTAATTTTTTTATGGTTTTTTTTTAGGGAGGTGGGCACTTCTATTGGTCTTTCATTTATCTATTTTCTTTGTTCTTTGGCCTGTGTGGGCCTCCCATCGCAGTGGCCTCTGTCGCTGCAGAGCACTGGCCCTGGGCACATGCGCTCCAGAGCTCCAGCTCAGTAGTAGGACACAGCTGCTCCACGGCACATGGGATCTTTAGGGATACAACCGGCACTCCTTGCACTGCAAGGCGGTGTCCTTACCCACTGGACTACCAGGGAAGCCCCACAGTACTGTTTTAACAGTATTTTGCCTTGAAAGTGCTCCTAAGATTACCTTCAACTTCTAAATGTAAATTAATGATAAAAAAAGTCTTTTATTTTTTGTATTTATCATGCCAACCCTTTCTCCAAAGCCAGAATGGTTTATCAAACCCAGTCAGTTATTACAGCTATATTTGTAGCAACCCAGTCTATTTATTTGAACATTTAATTCTGCACAAATAAATCACATGGTTAATACAAAAACCCTTTCTCTAGTGAAAACAGCATATGCGTTTGGAGTGTGTATTTTGAAGAACAGTCACTGTGTTTTGTTGTTCAGTTGATAAGTCATGTCTGACTGTTTGCAACTCCATGGACTACAGCATGCCAGGTTCCTCTAACCTCTACTATCTCTTGGAGTTTGCTCAAATTCATATCCATTGAGTCAGCGAGGCTATTTTTTAAGCCATCGTCTGGTTGGCAGCACAGGAGGTACAGAAATGATGAGGCTCCCAGACAGAGTACCTGGGAATGTGTTTTGTTTCCACCTTTCTCAGGCCAGGGTGTACCAGCTGGGCCACTTGGTGGTTTTAGAGCTAATGACTGAGGAGACCCAAAACAGAGAAAAACAGACTGGCAATCTCCAAAATGGTCATTTGAACTACATATAAGCCCCATTAAACACCTTCTTATGACACAACACTTACCATTTCTGACAATTTCAATTATTAAAATATCTTTCTTTATTGAAGGGAAATCTATCTCCTTGAAAGTCAGGATAGTTTACAAGGAATTCCCTTTCTTCCTTGGGTCAAATAGTGCAAATATATCAGGTTATAGGTTTTGTCTGTGTATTTTTTTATGATTTACCACAGTACTTTTTCTGTTTTAATTTTTTTATGGTTTTTTTTTAGGGAGGTGGGCACTTCTATTGGTCTTTCATTTATCTATTTTCTTTGTTCTTTGGCCTGTGTGGGCCTCCCATCGCAGTGGCCTCTGTCGCTGCAGAGCACTGGCCCTGGGCACATGCGCTCCAGAGCTCCAGCTCAGTAGTAGGACACAGCTGCTCCACGGCACATGGGATCTTTAGGGATACAACCGGCACTCCTTGCACTGCAAGGCGGTGTCCTTACCCACTGGACTACCAGGGAAGCCCCACAGTACTGTTTTAACAGTATTTTGCCTTGAAAGTGCTCCTAAGATTACCTTCAACTTCTAAATGTAAATTAATGATAAAAAAAGTCTTTTATTTTTTGTATTTATCATGCCAACCCTTTCTCCAAAGCCAGAATGGTTTATCAAACCCAGTCAGTTATTACAGCTATATTTGTAGCAACCCAGTCTATTTATTTGAACATTTAATTCTGCACAAATAAATCACATGGTTAATACAAAAACCCTTTCTCTAGTGAAAACAGCATATGCGTTTGGAGTGTGTATTTTGAAGAACAGTCACTGTGTTTTGTTGTTCAGTTGATAAGTCATGTCTGACTGTTTGCAACTCCATGGACTACAGCATGCCAGGTTCCTCTAACCTCTACTATCTCTTGGAGTTTGCTCAAATTCATATCCATTGAGTCAGCGAGGCTATCTAACCATCGCATTCTATGCCACCCCCTTTTCCTTTTGCCTTCAATCTTTCCCAGCATCGTGATTTTTTTCCGGTGAATCAGCTCTTTGCATCAGGAGTATTGGAACTTCAGCTTCAGCCTCAGTCCTTCCAATGAATATTCAGACACTGTGTCTACAGATCTAATCCCCTGAATCTATTCATCACTTCCACTGTATAAGGGATCTGATATAGCTCATAGCTGAATGGGCTAGTGGCTTTCCCTACTTTCTTCACTTTAAGTCTGAATATTGCAATAAGGAGTTCATGATCTGAGCCACACTCAGCTCCAGGTCTTGTTTTTGCTGACTGTATAGAGTTTCTCCATCTTCAGCTGCAAAGAATATAATCAATATGATTTCGGTGTTGACCGTCTGGTGATGTCCACGTGTAGAGTTATCCCTTTTGTTACTGGAACATGCTGTGACTAGCATGTTATCTTGACAAAACTCTGTTAGCCTTTGCCCTGCTTCATTTTGTCCTCCAAGGCCAAATTTGTCTGTTTTTCTGGGTATCTCTTGACTACCTACTTTTGCATTTCAGTCCCCTATGATGAAAAGGACATAGTTGGGAATGCTAGTTCTAGAAGGTGTTATAGGTCTTCATAGAACCATTCAACTTCAACTTCTTCAGCATCAGTGACTGGGGCACAGAACTGGATTACCATCATGTTCAACGGTTTGCCTTGGAGATGAACCAAGATCATTCTGTCATTTTTGAGGTTGCACCAAAGTACTGCATTTTGACTTCTTTTGTTGACTATTGTGCTAAATAAATAGTCTGTATACTTGATAACCATTTTAAACCAGTATGGTTTATATCTGTGGATGAAAACATTGTCAAAGTATATGAAGTACCCTCAAACAAATCTAAATGTCCTGTATCTCCTCCTCCCATCACAGAGCAGAGCGTTTCTATCCAGCTACTACCGTGACCACAACGTGGAACTCTCCAAACTGCTGCACAGACTGGGGCAGCCTCTGCCATCCTGGCTGAGACAAGAGCTGCAGAAAGTGAGATAGCACTGTGAGAAAGCAGGTGAATGCATCTCCGTGGAATGCTCACCGCCCCTGCCCCCCATCCCTCACCCCAGAGCTTCCAGGAGCTATCAAAAGGCTGTTTAAAAATATACCTCTTTCCAAAAGCATTCTATGCCACCCCTTTTCCTTTTGCCTTCAATCTTTCCCAGCATTTTTCCGGTGAATCAGCTCTTTGCATCAGGAGTATTGGAACTTCAGCTTCAGCCTCAGTCCTTCCAATGAATATTCAGACACTGTGTCTACAGATCTAATCCCTGAATCTATTCATCACTTCCACTGTATAAGGGATCTGATATAGCTCATAGCTGAATGGGCTAGTGGCTTTCCCTACTTTCTTCACTTTAAGTCTGAATATTGCAATAAGGAGTTCATGATCTGAGCCACACTCAGCTCCAGGTCTTGTTTTTGCTGACTGTATAGAGTTTCTCCATCTTCAGCTGCAAAGAATATAATCAATATGATTTCGGTGTTGACCGTCTGGTGATGTCCACGTGTAGAGTTATCCCTTTTGTTACTGGAACATGCTGTGACTAGCATGTTATCTTGACAAAACTCTGTTAGCCTTTGCCCTGCTTCATTTTGTCCTCCAAGGCCAAATTTGTCTGTTTTTCTGGGTATCTCTTGACTACCTACTTTTGCATTTCAGTCCCCTATGATGAAAAGGACATAGTTGGGAATGCTAGTTCTAGAAGGTGTTATAGGTCTTCATAGAACCATTCAACTTCAACTTCTTCAGCATCAGTGACTGGGGCACAGAACTGGATTACCATCATGTTCAACGGTTTGCCTTGGAGATGAACCAAGATCATTCTGTCATTTTTGAGGTTGCACCAAAGTACTGCATTTTGACTTCTTTTGTTGACTATTGTGCTAAATAAATAGTCTGTATACTTGATAACCATTTTAAACCAGTATGGTTTATATCTGTGGATGAAAACATTGTCAAAGTATATGAAGTACCCTCAAACAAATCTAAATGTCCTGTATCTCCTCCTCCCATCACAGAGCAGAGCGTTTCTATCCAGCTACTACCGTGACCACAACGTGGAACTCTCCAAACTGCTGCACAGACTGGGGCAGCCTCTGCCATCCTGGCTGAGACAAGAGCTGCAGAAAGTGAGATAGCACTGTGAGAAAGCAGGTGAATGCATCTCCGTGGAATGCTCACCGCCCCTGCCCCCCATCCCTCACCCCAGAGCTTCCAGGAGCTATCAAAAGGCTGTTTAAAAATATACCTCTTCAAATGAGAAAAGAAAAACAAAGTTCCTTTCATGTGCTGGCACGTGGATGATTAGAAGCAAAACAAAACTAAAAGTACTTGTTACAAGCCTTGAGGCCTACGGCCTTTCTTTTAACCCATATCTGAGCCTGTGGCGTTATTGGAGACTACTGTGTACTCGTGTGGAAATGGCTAGCAACCAATATAAATATCAAACACCAATGCAGAACTATTCATTTTGTAGTAATATTTACCCTTTTATATATATCAACTAAGATTATGTCTCTGTAGACTTTTACATTGCTGTTTGCCTGTACAATGTTTTCTTACTCTTTGGTTCTATAAAGTGTCTTACAAAACAAAATGCAATCATAATGTAGCATAAAATGCCAAAGGCCCAACACCCGTGAAAAATGCTTGCCAAAATGTAAATCCACTGACGAATTTAGAAATAATTATAAATAACAATTTGTGCTAGATCAGAGAGTGGAAAAGTTACATCTAAGCTTTATCTGCATCCAAAACAAACAAACAAAAAATGATAAGTGCTATAGTAGGGGAAAAAAGTGATTTTTTTTTTTGTCCACATAGTCTAATGCATTTCTGTAAAAGTTACTAACTTCTGTAGCTTAACAATTATTCTGAAAGATATGTAGTACCAGCTATTGGGTGGAAAATAGAAGCATACTGAGTACACCAAAACCGTAAAGAGCCATGTGAAGTATACTGGCTAACTCTGCTAAAAGGAAGAAATTGTAGGGGTCTGAAAATGTCTGATTGACAACCCATGTCCCTTTTCTGTGAGCTGCAGATCAACTCCAGTAGTCCTCACTGATTCTACAGAAACATTTGCACAGAATCTGAGGTATGTGTCATCTCCAGAAGCACACTGACTTTTCAGTGAAAATAACTTTTCATTATTGTTTCCAAGAATAAAGCCTATTAAATGAAAATTAAGGACAGTTTCTCCAGATGACATGCTAGGTTATTTACTTACTATACCTTTTCAGATAAATCAAAGTGAAATTGTATACTGTAGATATTTGTGACAAAAAAATTAATATATGATTTTTAATCTTACATTTGCCATTTGCCATAGTACAAGACAGAAAAAGATAAGCAAAGTGTGTCCCATTTTTTAAGAACATTTCATACATCACTCTCATGAACAACAGTAGAACACAAAAATTTATGGGTTGTCTACTAAATTAAATGGAGAAAGTACAAAGATGAACCTAGTATGGTTCTTAAAATATATTTACACTTAAATTTTTAATGATTATGTACTTAATAAAGTTTTCCAAAAAAAGGAAAAACTATCATGCTGATTTTCCTGTGCTTATATTTACTTAGTCTTTAAATATACTATATATATAAAAATGTAAGTAGTAAATAAATTCCCTGCTGTGACTATATGAATGTTATCCAAAACATGATTAGGAAAAAAACTATGCCCAAATACTTTCATGGTCATTATTACCTAGAATTCCCTGCTGTAGCATAAAATGCCAAAGGCCCAACACCCGTGAAAATGCTTGCCAAAATGTAAATCCACTGACGAATTTAGAAATAATTATAAATAACAATTTGTGCTAGATCAGAGAGTGGAAAAGTTACATCTAAGCTTTATCTGCATCCAAAACAAACAAACAAAAAATGATAAGTGCTATAGTAGGGGAAAAAAGTGATTTTTTGTCCACATAGTCTAATGCATTTCTGTAAAAGTTACTAACTTCTGTAGCTTAACAATTATTCTGAAAGATATGTAGTACCAGCTATTGGGTGGAAAATAGAAGCATACTGAGTACACCAAAACCGTAAAGAGCCATGTGAAGTATACTGGCTAACTCTGCTAAAAGGAAGAAATTGTAGGGGTCTGAAAATGTCTGATTGACAACCCATGTCCCTTTTCTGTGAGCTGCAGATCAACTCCAGTAGTCCTCACTGATTCTACAGAAACATTTGCACAGAATCTGAGGTATGTGTCATCTCCAGAAGCACACTGACTTTTCAGTGAAAATAACTTTTCATTATTGTTTCCAAGAATAAAGCCTATTAAATGAAAATTAAGGACAGTTTCTCCAGATGACATGCTAGGTTATTTACTTACTATACCTTTTCAGATAAATCAAAGTGAAATTGTATACTGTAGATATTTGTGACAAAAAAATTAATATATGATTTTTAATCTTACATTTGCCATTTGCCATAGTACAAGACAGAAAAAGATAAGCAAAGTGTGTCCCATTTTTTAAGAACATTTCATACATCACTCTCATGAACAACAGTAGAACACAAAAATTTATGGGTTGTCTACTAAATTAAATGGAGAAAGTACAAAGATGAACCTAGTATGGTTCTTAAAATATATTTACACTTAAATTTTTAATGATTATGTACTTAATAAAGTTTTCCAAAAAAAGGAAAAACTATCATGCTGATTTTCCTGTGCTTATATTTACTTAGTCTTTAAATATACTATATATATAAAAATGTAAGTAGTAAATAAATTCCCTGCTGTGACTATATGAATGTTATCCAAAACATGATTAGGAAAAAAACTATGCCCAAATACTTTCATGGTCATTATTACCTGTGCAACTGAACTCTATCAACTATTCACTAATTCGAAAACAAATTTTGAGATACTTCCACTAACTATACATTTTTTAAATTGTATTATAATTATTAATTAATTTTTTTAAAGTTTTATATACCCAAATGATATACTGGTTTTTAGACAAAGAAGCTATTAGCAGAAAGAATTAAACAAAGAACTAGATTTTAAGATCCCTGACAGTAAAAGCAAAATCAAAGTCATCGACAAAGATGGTAAAGTCAGTCTTTACACTTAATTGCTACCTTTTATGAACAGCACATGCCTAACATACTAGAAAATGAATACAGCCTTTAATCTTCTCTAATTTAAGAAAACTAGCTTAAGAGGGTCAAACATAGTGAGAATAGGCCCCAGCAGTTACATGCGGTATTGTGTCTTCATTTTAACAACATTCCTACTAACTTTAAAAGAATAATAACATAAAAAAAAGAGAGAAGAAAAATAATGCGTCAAGGATGAGAAGTGTATTTAAACATCTAAACAAAGCTGCTAATGACAAAATTTTGTCCAGGTAAACTGAGTCAACTAAACAGCTCACCTTTTAAGAAATGTTAAAAACACACTGGATGCTAGTGTAATGAAAGGAGGAAAAAGAAGATATCATAACAAAATTTACTCATTCATAATACAGACACTATGCTACCTAGAGCAGCAAATCTTTGAAAGGAATTCTGAGCACTCGGTGTATATGGAAGACAACTCACATTCTAAGGGACACGCATGCTTTCTACACTGAATACTCCAGATAGTTGTTACGCTCTTCTGAAAGTAACATAAATATACACAGGAAAGAATGAGAGATAATGTGATTTCAAAGTAGCTTTGTATAGCATTCCTTTTTCATTGCTTAAAATATGAAACTTCCTCAGGAAGAAATGAAATGGTTATTTCAATGTTTATAGCTATAATATTCTTGTCATTCACATTGAATGAAAATTAATGGAAACTTTTTTTTCTGAGTTTTTTAAAATAAAAAACCTGGGTATAATTCTGATAGTAGCATGGTACCTCATATGTACAACAATAAACTGTGATAAGAAAAGAGTTTGAGCCTGGTGATTTTAGCAAACAAGTAGGCATATGTTTGATACTTCGTGTTTGCCTGTGACCAAGTGGGAGGTGTTCATAGAACACAGATACAATACAATTCAAAATGGAGAGATTAATGGAAACATCCCCAGGAGGAAGTAAGTTTATTTTTAATCATATAACCTTAAACAGGTCTTCTAATCAATGTTACTTAAGTCTTTTTTAGTTCCAATAGATATAAAGCAGTTCCTAAGGTCACTTATGTGACCAGAGAGTAAGAGAAGCCCACAACTGTTATATAACGGGCTTGAGAATATGAATAATTATAGCATTTCTTACTCATAGTGCTCAGCTCTGCTCCCCACAAATAGGCTCCTTTCTTTAGAGCTGTTAAAATGTGTTAGCTCATCTCTGTTTTATTAAAAATCTAGCAAAAGAAACTATCTGCAAAATAAAGCAGAGGTTCAGGAGAGTTAGATATTTCTCTACATCTGCCACAAAACTTTCTTTTCTCTATTCCAGTTCCTTTCTCTTCTAAATATCAGAATTTCTCAGGTTGTAACCTACCCTGTCGACATGCACCAGTTGATTCTTCACAGAATGAAAGGATTTCTCCATTTTCAAATGATTCTCTAAAGTTGAGTTCTATTCTGCCAAAGTTGGCACTGCTTGGTCACCACCTACAATGTAGCTGCCACCTTCATTCTGCCCACGCCGCCCCATGCACAAACTCTCATCCCCAAATAGTTAGCAGTCATGGGAAGAGCAGTCAATACCCGTGGTGGATAATCCTTAAGAAATTAAAGCAAACTAAATTTTATAAGGTCAAGCCATGACTTTCTGCTTTGAGGATAAGAGCTAAACACACAGCGTGTCATTGATTCCAATCCCAAGAAAATCTAGAATCTACTTTGAGTAAGCCTCTCAAATGTGGCCAAGGGTAGCTAAGAGAATTTGAGGGTCATTTTTCCCCGTCCAGTTCTACTACTAATTCCTGTTGGTTTTGTCCTCAATTTGTTGTCTATATTGTGCTCAATATATTCAGTGCTTTTAACAAAAGTTCCCAAAATGTATCCATTTATTCATTAGCAAGTGAAATTTGTTTCTCGCTCTCCCCTTCCACCTTCTTCCATTAATCTTGTAACTATCTTAATGTTGAGTGCCTGTCATTTCTCAGTCTATTCCCAAAAGTTATATACACAAAGATTAATAGATCATTAAAATTGGAATCTCCTATATTTTTCACCATCTCCTTTTTAGAGAAAGAATCATGAATAGTGTCAATAAGTGTTTAAGAGGTCAAATGTTTTACTTCCCTATCAATTCCTTTCACGGAAGTCAAAACAAATTCCACAAATTAAATATGGTGTAAAGTCTCCAAGACACTGTTAGGAAGAATGTATTTACCCACATTTTTTCATATAGGAAACTGAATTCAACTGAATGAAATGTGAAACATTTCCAAAGCACCCAGGATCTGTGACAAATCTTACATAAAACTGTCTATATCAAGCTGTTTCTTGGTTACGAGGGAATAAATTAAGTGCAGGAAATGCCTGCTGTCTGCATTTCTGATGCCAAATGCTCTACATCAAATCAGTAACTGAAATGGAAAGCAGATCTTGCTCTTAAATATTATGCATAATTTATACAGTTGGACCAGAGAAGATTGGTCTTCTTCTCTCTAATTGGTAAATACTATTCTGAATCTGAATTTTTTCAGTTTCAACGACTTAAAACAGAAATTCAATCTCAAGATGCTATAGACTCTTTGGACTGTGGTGTATTTTTTCAGAACTTAATTTACGTCTTTCAAAGCAAACAAAACTTTTAAAAGCCCACAAAACACATACTGTCAAAAACATAGGGTCTGTCTCAAAGACAAATGAATAAATTGACAAACTTATAAGACGTTAAAGGTTCTAATTTAAAAAACAGTAAGAAGCCATGAAAATGTAATATTGACAAATTCTCATTCCCATCTATGATCAATCTGATGAAACCATGTTGTTTGTATCACCAAGTAAGAATATCCTAAGTACAACTGGAATAGCAAACAGAATAGACTGGACTAATATAGTTATTGGCCCAATATCTGTTCTTAACCAAAATAACACTAAGTCCTTTCTCCAATGGGACCTCAATTTCTTCATCTTTCAGTGGAAGAAGTCAGATGTGATCATTGGTATCAGCTATTCCCCTTGCTTCATTTTATCATCAGTTATTGTGACCTGTGACTCTCCCTGCCTGTCATACATTCTGCCATAGGACAGGAGCCACTAATTATCTAGGTGGGAAAACAGAAAGCTAAAAAAAAATAGAAGGATGACCAAGAGTATAAATGAGCCAGATATTTACCCAGGTCAAGGCAAGGGTCTAAATGAGCCAAACGTCTTGTCCTTCATGTGGGAACCAACAGATGCTGCTTAAAGTTGACATACCAAGATATTAAGGTAAATTACAGTTGGTATTATGGAGACAATTTGGATATGAATGGTTGCTTACCTTTGATAAATGGGTTAGAGTACGTCACCAGGGAGAAGTATTTGAATTTTTATTTCCAAACACATGTACTATATTAATATTAACAACAATAGCAATAATCTCTATCATTTTTTCAAAAATAAGTGTAAATATTGAGGCCCAATAGAAATTGGCAGCTGACTTTAGCATCAGTTGTTGGATGTTACCCAGGAGATTAACTAGTAGGCCAGACCTCTGTGGTGGTGCAGAACCTTACTTAGGGCTTGCATAGTTCTCAAAGTAAAGTCTGAGGACCCCTGCTAGACCCAAATTCTCTTCAGGGAATCTTCAAGGTCAGAACTATTTTCAAAATAGCACCAATTTATCATATTCCTTTGTCACTGTGTTGATATTTTCAATGAATTTGCAAGAGGAATAATGGTAAAACTGCTGGTCATTACATTCTCCACCATCACACACTAATGTGCAAAGTCAGCTTCACTTAGGAACACCCTCAGCAAGGCAGTGAGGATTATTAATACTATTCCATTTCACCCCTTCAATACCTGTCTTTTTAATATTCTCTGTTTCAAAATGTGAAGCATACCTGGAGTGCCTCTGCCACACACTGAAGTAGGTAACTGTCTGGAGGAAAAGCACCTGAGCTTCTCAGTTGCAAAATTGAACTACTTAATTGAACTATTGCAAAACTGAACTACTGACATGCCTTTAAGTTGCAAATTTAACTATTTTCTTATTCAGTTCATTTAATCTGAAACAAGCTACCCATCTCATTCACAGAACATCATTTTGACTTAAAAGAATGACTGACAGGAACTGTGGCTACTCAGATGAGCAATTTGAAGACTTGTCTTTTTAATGAACAAAGTGTGCTTGTCGTTTCAAGCAAAACAATTGACAGTATTTATTGCCAATGATAAAATCTGAGTTTTCAAGTGCAAATTAGAATTTTGTAGAACTGTGGCTACTACTAGGAGCTGAATAGCATATTATTATTTAAATAGTTTCTCTGATGAGACTGATGGTGATACTAACAGATATGATTTTTAAATATTATATATTAAAATGTACCAACACGTGGAAGAGTTGCACAGCTCAGTCAACCAGTATTTTCCAAACGACTGATACGTGAGGTTACAAAATCATTACACATAGTGCAGCCATAATAATGGTAAAACACATATTCTCAGGACAAGATAAACTAATAGTTTTTAATGTACCAGTGTATGAAAAGTTCACTAATTTGGTTTTAAGATTCCACAGTGCAAAAAACCTTTAAGAAAATACCACTTGTCAAGTTTTAGCATAGTATAAAACAAAATATAGGCTATAAATATACACTTCCCTTTCCCGAACACATATATGGGTAAGTTTAGATTTTCTTTACAGTAAATTTCAACAAAAATAATATCAAAAGAGATTGAATGCAAAAGTAGATATCAGAATCCAGCTGTTTTCTACTAAGCTAAACATTAAAGAGATTTACAAAGATGAAACACAACATCACTGTTTTCGCTTTTTTTGGTTTTGGAAAAGAGTCATCTATTATTAAAACTATGATCTTACTGCTTTTAAATGAGTATTTTTGCTTCCTCAATTGGAATTTCTAGTACAGTAAATATTTACAGACATAACTTTTATAAACTTTGGAGCCCTCAAAAAAATAAAAATTTTTAAAAATGTAAGGGATCCTGAGACCAAATAACCCTGGCATAGGTCTGGAGGAAAAGCACCTGAGCTTCTCAGTTGCAAAATTGAACTACTTAATTGAACTATTGCAAAACTGAACTACTGACATGCCTTTAAGTTGCAAATTTAACTATTTTCTTATTCAGTTCATTTAATCTGAAACAAGCTACCCATCTCATTCACAGAACATCATTTTGACTTAAAAGAATGACTGACAGGAACTGTGGCTACTCAGATGAGCAATTTGAAGACTTGTCTTTTTAATGAACAAAGTGTGCTTGTCGTTTCAAGCAAAACAATTGACAGTATTTATTGCCAATGATAAAATCTGAGTTTTCAAGTGCAAATTAGAATTTTGTAGAACTGTGGCTACTACTAGGAGCTGAATAGCATATTATTATTTAAATAGTTTCTCTGATGAGACTGATGGTGATACTAACAGATATGATTTTTAAATATTATATATTAAAATGTACCAACACGTGGAAGAGTTGCACAGCTCAGTCAACCAGTATTTTCCAAACGACTGATACGTGAGGTTACAAAATCATTACACATAGTGCAGCCATAATAATGGTAAAACACATATTCTCAGGACAAGATAAACTAATAGTTTTTAATGTACCAGTGTATGAAAAGTTCACTAATTTGGTTTTAAGATTCCACAGTGCAAAAAACCTTTAAGAAAATACCACTTGTCAAGTTTTAGCATAGTATAAAACAAAATATAGGCTATAAATATACACTTCCCTTTCCCGAACACATATATGGGTAAGTTTAGATTTTCTTTACAGTAAATTTCAACAAAAATAATATCAAAAGAGATTGAATGCAAAAGTAGATATCAGAATCCAGCTGTTTTCTACTAAGCTAAACATTAAAGAGATTTACAAAGATGAAACACAACATCACTGTTTTCGCTTTTTTTGGTTTTGGAAAAGAGTCATCTATTATTAAAACTATGATCTTACTGCTTTTAAATGAGTATTTTTGCTTCCTCAATTGGAATTTCTAGTACAGTAAATATTTACAGACATAACTTTTATAAACTTTGGAGCCCTCAATAATTTTTTAAAATGTAAGGGATCCTGAGACCAAAAAGTGTGAGAACCACTGGCATAGGAGTTGAAAGTAATTTATGTACCATAAGCCAAGACTTACACCACACGCAATAGGCTAGAAAGAAAACAAATTGAAAGCCTGACTATACTTCTATCACCTTCCCATTCCACACCCAGACTGGAAGTTGCCTGGCTGGAGACGAAGGAATACTGGAAAGAGAGAGGAGAGGCAAACATGGGTATGAGTTTCTTCTCCCCCTGCCCTTCCTCCTTGTTGACCACGTGAATCTCAAAGATGAAAGGATGAGAGAACTTCTTTAAAACTCAGGGTCCAGGAGGAGAGAAAGCTGTGTCCTACTTTCCAACTCTAAAAGCCTCCCAAGCAACCTCCTCTGGGGCTATGCCCACCAACGGTACAGGAACAAAATAGTGAAAAGAGGACATGATGTGTTAGGCAAGTAATTGCCTAGAGTATATGCCAAAGACTGCACAGGTTCCACAGTAGCACAAATGAATAGATAAAAATTCTCATTCTCCATTGGAAGGTGCAGAAATCACTAAGAACAGGCCTTTCTAGATCCAAAGGGACCATAAGCTAGGACCAGGAGGATACCTAATGATTGCACAGACTGATGACTGCAGGACATGAAGACCTTGGACCATGCAAACCAGAGCTCACTTACCAAAGACTAAATTTGATGAGATCCATCCAGTGCCAACAGAAGACAGATATGGCTCAGGCCTAGGTGTCACCCTCTTCCTCATGTCCTGACAAGAAAGAAGAGAAGAATTCTGAATTCAGGCACTCCTTGGTTCATTCACTAAGTTGTGTCCAATTCCTTGTGACTCCATGGACTGAAGCCTGCCAGTTTCCCTATCCTTCACTATCTCCCAGAATTTGCTCAGATTCATGTCCATTGAGTCAGTGATGCTGTCTAACCATCTCATCTTCTGCCACCCCCTTCTCCTTCTGCTTTCAATCTTTCCCAGCATCAGGGTCTTTTCCAATGAGTTGGCTTTTCACATTAGGTGGCCAAAGTATTGCAGCTTCATCTTCAGCAGCAGTCGTTCCAATGAATATTTAGGGTTAGTTTCCTTTAGGATTGAGGGAAAACCAGGATCGACTGGTTTTATCTCCTTGCAGTCCAAGGGACTCTGAAGAGTCTCCTCCGGCACCACAATTCAAAAGCATTCTTTGCCTTAATTCTTAATTCTTGGTTGTATCTAAAATAGAATTAAAAATCCCTAAAGTGATGAAATGTATCTAAAACGGAGACAGTTACTGGAAACTAAAGAAAGCTACATTTCTGTACAGTTTGTTGATTATGGAATTTATACCTACTATACAAGCATTCTATCCCAGGTTCAATTAGAAACAAAGTATTACACATGGGAAAAGAGCCAGCTGTCAGGGTCAGGAGTCTTGACAGACGGCCTTAGTTAGGAAGAACCAGGGGCAGGCAGGTGATTAACTAGGCATGAGTGAGCAAATGAAGCACATCTGCAGATTTTCATCTTCCTACAAAAGAATCTGTTGCATCCTGTGTGCATCAGGGTGGTGGACACACCCTGAGAGTCATTCCCTTGTGTAACATTGCCCTGAACCTGTAGCTACAGGACCATAAGTCTACCTGGACAGAAAAAGGCCTTTCTAGATCCAAAGGGACCATAAGCTAGGACCAGGAGGATACCTAATGATTGCACAGACTGATGACTGCAGGACATGAAGACCTTGGACCATGCAAACCAGAGCTCACTTACCAAAGACTAAATTTGATGAGATCCATCCAGTGCCAACAGAAGACAGATATGGCTCAGGCCTAGGTGTCACCCTCTTCCTCATGTCCTGACAAGAAAGAAGAGAAGAATTCTGAATTCAGGCACTCCTTGGTTCATTCACTAAGTTGTGTCCAATTCCTTGTGACTCCATGGACTGAAGCCTGCCAGTTTCCCTATCCTTCACTATCTCCCAGAATTTGCTCAGATTCATGTCCATTGAGTCAGTGATGCTGTCTAACCATCTCATCTTCTGCCACCCCCTTCTCCTTCTGCTTTCAATCTTTCCCAGCATCAGGGTCTTTTCCAATGAGTTGGCTTTTCACATTAGGTGGCCAAAGTATTGCAGCTTCATCTTCAGCAGCAGTCGTTCCAATGAATATTTAGGGTTAGTTTCCTTTAGGATTGAGGGAAAACCAGGATCGACTGGTTTTATCTCCTTGCAGTCCAAGGGACTCTGAAGAGTCTCCTCCGGCACCACAATTCAAAAGCATTCTTTGCCTTAATTCTTAATTCTTGGTTGTATCTAAAATAGAATTAAAAATCCCTAAAGTGATGAAATGTATCTAAAACGGAGACAGTTACTGGAAACTAAAGAAAGCTACATTTCTGTACAGTTTGTTGATTATGGAATTTATACCTACTATACAAGCATTCTATCCCAGGTTCAATTAGAAACAAAGTATTACACATGGGAAAAGAGCCAGCTGTCAGGGTCAGGAGTCTTGACAGACGGCCTTAGTTAGGAAGAACCAGGGGCAGGCAGGTGATTAACTAGGCATGAGTGAGCAAATGAAGCACATCTGCAGATTTTCATCTTCCTACAAAAGAATCTGTTGCATCCTGTGTGCATCAGGGTGTGGTGGACACACCCTGAGAGTCATTCCCTTGTGTAACATTGCCCTGAACCTGTAGCTAGGTTAGGACAGCTGCTCTCTTGGTTAGCACAGCCCACATTCAATCTGTCCAGACACCAACTCCAGGGCCACTTTGAAATAACATCTTTATTTGGATACTGTCCCCGCTGCTATCCCTGTCCTCCATAATCTACTGTCAACCCTGTGTCCAAAGCAACTTTTTACAGATTAACTCAGGGCATGGGGAGTGAGCAGTGGGTGAGAGACATGGGAAGCGTTACATGGAAGCCTATACTATCATATAAAAAAGAGACAACTATTGTCAATGCACTGTGGGCATAAGGGATCCTACATGGGGGCTACACGACGGCCTGGAGGGGTGGGATAGGGGGACTGGGAGAGGGATAGAGGAGGGAGGGGTCAGGGATATACATACAACTAATCTGGGATTATACATACCTATAAACAACAAAACTCCACAAAAGCAAAAAGTAAAATTAAAAAAAAATACATTGAAAAAAATTAACTCAGGGTGCTCTTCTGTTAGAAAGCTCTCCTGTCCACTCAGAGCTGGAGGCCTTATGTGACCTGACACCCACTGCCTTGGAGACCCCAACTCCCCTTGCACCTTCCTCACTCTGCAACAGCCACTCTGGCTTCCTTGCTGACTATTTTACAGCCTCTGTGCTGCCCACATGGTCAACTCCTGCTGTTCAGCTGGGTCCCTGCTCAAATGCCATCTTTTTTAAAAGGCCAACCCCAACAACCTTCTAGAAAATTTCACTTTCCTCGTCCCTCCTGGTTCCCATTACTCTGATCTAATTTTTGTTTTGCCCTACACCATAGGGCTTCTCTGGTGGCTCAGATGGTGAAGAATCTGCCTGGCTAAAACCCAGGTTTTCAATTTTTAGGAAACAAAAGTTATTAAAAAAAACATGGGAAAAGAGCCAGCTGTCAGGGTCAGGAGTCTTGACAGACGGCCTTAGTTAGGAAGAACCAGGGGCAGGCAGGTGATTAACTAGGCATGAGTGAGCAAATGAAGCACATCTGCAGATTTTCATCTTCCTACAAAAGAATCTGTTGCATCCTGTGTGCATCAGGGTGTGGTGGACACACCCTGAGAGTCATTCCCTTGTGTAACATTGCCCTGAACCTGTAGCTAGGTTAGGACAGCTGCTCTCTTGGTTAGCACAGCCCACATTCAATCTGTCCAGACACCAACTCCAGGGCCACTTTGAAATAACATCTTTATTTGGATACTGTCCCCGCTGCTATCCCTGTCCTCCATAATCTACTGTCAACCCTGTGTCCAAAGCAACTTTTTACAGATTAACTCAGGGCATGGGGAGTGAGCAGTGGGTGAGAGACATGGGAAGCGTTACATGGAAGCCTATACTATCATATAAAAAAGAGACAACTATTGTCAATGCACTGTGGGCATAAGGGATCCTACATGGGGCTACACGACGGCCTGGAGGGGTGGGATAGGGGGACTGGGAGAGGGATAGAGGAGGGAGGGGTCAGGGATATACATACAACTAATCTGGGATTATACATACCTATAAACAACAAAACTCCACAAAAGCAAAAAGTAAAATTAAAAAAAAATACATTGAAAAAAATTAACTCAGGGTGCTCTTCTGTTAGAAAGCTCTCCTGTCCACTCAGAGCTGGAGGCCTTATGTGACCTGACACCCACTGCCTTGGAGACCCCAACTCCCCTTGCACCTTCCTCACTCTGCAACAGCCACTCTGGCTTCCTTGCTGACTATTTTACAGCCTCTGTGCTGCCCACATGGTCAACTCCTGCTGTTCAGCTGGGTCCCTGCTCAAATGCCATCTTTTTTAAAAGGCCAACCCCAACAACCTTCTAGAAAATTTCACTTTCCTCGTCCCTCCTGGTTCCCATTACTCTGATCTAATTTTTGTTTTGCCCTACACCTATAGGGCTTCTCTGGTGGCTCAGATGGTGAAGAATCTGCCTGCAATGTGGGAGATGCGGGTTCAACCCCTGGGTGAGGAAGATCTCTTGGAGAAGGAAATGGCAATCCACTCCTATATTCCTGCCTGGAGAATTCTATGGACAGAGGAAACAGGCGGGCTATAGTCCATAGGGTCACAAAGAGTTGGACACAACTGAGAGACTAACCACATAGTACCTATAATCTTATACGTAACCATGTAGTTTACTGATCTTATGACATCTGTTGTCTTCTCTTATTCAAATAAACTTCATAAAGGCAAATGCATTTGTTTTCTTTCATCAGTGTATCCCCACATTTATGTGTCTAGTCTCTGAAACATAATAGATGCTCAATAAAATATTTATTGATTAATTAATTTGGCAGTAAATGGAGAAGAAAAGATGCAAAGGATAATAGTTTTAATTAACATAGCATATTTTCTTCCATTTAAACATTTGAAAAAAGTATAAGTTTTAAAAATCAGTATATTTGATAAGGATAACTATTTCCCCAATTATGCAAAGACTTAACAACACTATATCTCTCTTCTAAATACTGAGACAAGTTCAAACTTTAAATAATAATGAATTCCTAATAAAGAACTAAAGTTAACAAAGTAATTTTTAAATGTAAGACCCCTCCCACTAAAAAAAGTCCTCTTTCCTTTCATAGTGTTTTCTATTTCCCAGACTACTTGTATAAACTACTCAAACAAAATTTATTCTAAAAAGTAAAATTAAAAAAAAATACATTGAAAAAAATTAACTCAGGGTGCTCTTCTGTTAGAAAGCTCTCCTGTCCACTCAGAGCTGGAGGCCTTATGTGACCTGACACCCACTGCCTTGGAGACCCCAACTCTTTCCACCTTCCTCACTCTGCAACAGCCACTCTGGCTTCCTTGCTGACTATTTTACAGCCTCTGTGCTGCCCACATGGTCAACTCCTGCTGTTCAGCTGGGTCCCTGCTCAAATGCCATCTTTTTTAAAAGGCCAACCCCAACAACCTTCTAGAAAATTTCACTTTCCTCGTCCCTCCTGGTTCCCATTACTCTGATCTAATTTTTGTTTTGCCCTACACCTATAGGGCTTCTCTGGTGGCTCAGATGGTGAAGAATCTGCCTGCAATGTGGGAGATGCGGGTTCAACCCCTGGGTGAGGAAGATCTCTTGGAGAAGGAAATGGCAATCCACTCCTATATTCCTGCCTGGAGAATTCTATGGACAGAGGAAACAGGCGGGCTATAGTCCATAGGGTCACAAAGAGTTGGACACAACTGAGAGACTAACCACATAGTACCTATAATCTTATACGTAACCATGTAGTTTACTGATCTTATGACATCTGTTGTCTTCTCTTATTCAAATAAACTTCATAAAGGCAAATGCATTTGTTTTCTTTCATCAGTGTATCCCCACATTTATGTGTCTAGTCTCTGAAACATAATAGATGCTCAATAAAATATTTATTGATTAATTAATTTGGCAGTAAATGGAGAAGAAAAGATGCAAAGGATAATAGTTTTAATTAACATAGCATATTTTCTTCCATTTAAACATTTGAAAAAAGTATAAGTTTTAAAAATCAGTATATTTGATAAGGATAACTATTTCCCCAATTATGCAAAGACTTAACAACACTATATCTCTCTTCTAAATACTGAGACAAGTTCAAACTTTAAATAATAATGAATTCCTAATAAAGAACTAAAGTTAACAAAGTAATTTTTAAATGTAAGACCCCCTCCCCACTAAAAAAAAAGTCCTCTTTCCTTTCATAGTGTTTTCTATTTCCCAGACTACTTGTATAAACTACTCAAACAATTATTCTAAAAGGAGATACTGCTAGCTTTCTTTACATAAGAAGAAAAAGATACGGAAAGGACATAAGTTTCCCAATGTCATACTAGAAGCAAAGTCTAACATTTGATTTGAGCCCAGATTTAAAGTTATCTTATACCTAATACCATATTTCCTCCTTTATAACACATGCCAATTAAGGATGGGGACCTGAGTCAGATTACATTGCAATTCCAGAGATAATCTTAGATTAATCATATTACTTCCTTGTGCCTCAATTTACTCACCTATGTCAATAAATGGAGGTAAGAGTACAACCTCATATAATTGTTGAGACAAAGAAATGAGTTAATGAGCACTATAGACTCAATAAACATTAGCTATTACATTATCAATCATTATTATAATTACTACCTCTAGAAGGCAATAATAAATAACTGTGGTTTTGTTTGTTTTTCAGAATCCTTTTAGTGTTTGCTCATTTTATATTTCCTTCCTTAGACCTTCTCAACCATTACTGTTTGGTGCCCTAAAGAATAAAGAGTATTCCAAAATTATCTTCGCTTTTATCCAGTGAACTGAATTCCAGTGATTTCCTTCAGGATACTTCTGATTTCTAAGACATCCTATCCATTTGCATAAATCACCATACAAATAAAAAGGTTTTAAATTTTAAAAATATATAAAAGTCATTTCTCTGGTACTAACTCTACTTGACTTACTTGGACAGAATAAATAACTATTACAACATCTTATATAGTAAATTGGAGTGTTTTCATACCATGTAAAATCTTTTTATTTTCATTTAATAAAAGAGTGTTAAGGCTTTTCTAGATTCAGCTCAAGCTAAAATTTTTCAGAGTATTATACAAGTCCTGTCAGTTCTTTGAAAATCATATAATTTAAATCATGAAAGATGTAAAGCTCTGATACTGAAATTTAAGACAGTGAAGATCTATTTCAATTATAAACATTTGAAAAGTATAAGTTTTAAAAATCAGTATATTTGATAAGGATAACTATTTCCCCAATTATGCAAAGACTTAACAACACTATATCTCTCTTCTAAATACTGAGACAAGTTCAAACTTTAAATAATAATGAATTCCTAATAAAGAACTAAAGTTAACAAAGTAATTTTTAAATGTAAGACCCCCTCCCCACTAAAAAAAGTCCTCTTTCCTTTCATAGTGTTTTCTATTTCCCAGACTACTTGTATAAACTACTCAAACAATTATTCTAAAAGGAGATACTGCTAGCTTTCTTTACATAAGAAGAAAAAGATACGGAAAGGACATAAGTTTCCCAATGTCATACTAGAAGCAAAGTCTAACATTTGATTTGAGCCCAGATTTAAAGTTATCTTATACCTAATACCATATTTCCTCCTTTATAACACATGCCAATTAAGGATGGGGACCTGAGTCAGATTACATTGCAATTCCAGAGATAATCTTAGATTAATCATATTACTTCCTTGTGCCTCAATTTACTCACCTATGTCAATAAATGGAGGTAAGAGTACAACCTCATATAATTGTTGAGACAAAGAAATGAGTTAATGAGCACTATAGACTCAATAAACATTAGCTATTACATTATCAATCATTATTATAATTACTACCTCTAGAAGGCAATAATAAATAACTGTGGTTTTGTTTGTTTTTCAGAATCCTTTTAGTGTTTGCTCATTTTATATTTCCTTCCTTAGACCTTCTCAACCATTACTGTTTGGTGCCCTAAAGAATAAAGAGTATTCCAAAATTATCTTCGCTTTTATCCAGTGAACTGAATTCCAGTGATTTCCTTCAGGATACTTCTGATTTCTAAGACATCCTATCCATTTGCATAAATCACCATACAAATAAAAAGGTTTTAAATTTTAAAAATATATAAAAGTCATTTCTCTGGTACTAACTCTACTTGACTTACTTGGACAGAATAAATAACTATTACAACATCTTATATAGTAAATTGGAGTGTTTTCATACCATGTAAAATCTTTTTATTTTCATTTAATAAAAAGAGTGTTAAGGCTTTTCTAGATTCAGCTCAAGCTAAAATTTTTCAGAGTATTATACAAGTCCTGTCAGTTCTTTGAAAATCAAATAGAAATTAATCAATATAATCCTTACAGTCTCATGAAAGATGTAAAGCTCTGATACTGAAATTTAAGACAGTGAAGATCTATTTCAATTATAAACATTGACTAATAGGAATAAGTTCCAAAGTTTATCATAAAATATTCTTTGTAAATGATTTCCATTATAAAATTTGAAATATATTCCTACAGGATGGAAAGAAAACCCTCAATTTAAAACTTTTGGCAAAGACAGAGGGAAGACATACCCCAAGTCAAAAAACACAATTTTTCTTTAATACCCTAGCTGACAATTTATTTCTGAACATTGGGTGCAATTTCCCACAATTTTTTTTTCACTTGTACCATCACAGATTCCTCATTTAACAGTCACATTCACTTATCAAGTACTGCTATACGTAAGATGAATACTATTACATCCTTGCTCCTTGGTAGACTTAGCAAAAATATTTCTCTTCTCCAACAGAATCACTGTCAACCTGGATACAGTACAAATTAATGATCTATCAACCTAAATATTTCAAACAATAGGTAATGAATTAAATTGCTACTTGATTAATATAGTATTTTTCAAACCTATACATCAAATTTGCATACTAAAAACTACATGACATTTCAGTTACAGTCTAGAATCTGCATCCAGGGAAAGTTGTTCCCTTTATAAGGTTTCCAACATTCAGTATGGATATTTATTCTATAAAACTGGAGTCCAGAGGGTAGATTTCTAGAGCCTTTATATATCCTGACATTTTCATGTTATTACCCACACAGTCAATAAATGAATGTATAAACACTCGTCCACAATAATTAATGAATGTATTTAATTTTAAACAGTATTTTAAATTCTTTTACCATCTAGGTTTCTACAGAATATGGAGTAGCGTTCCCTTTGCTATACAGTAGGTCCTTGTTGGTTATCTATCTTAAATATAGAAGTGTTTATATGTTGATATATATATATATATATATATATATATATATATATATAAAATTGAATCACTTTGCTGTATACCTGAAACTAACACTAAATCAGCTATTTTATGCATGTGAGCTGAGTTATGCCTGCTACCCTTCTGACTGTAGCATGCCAGACTCCTTTATCCATGGGATTTTCCAGGCAATAACACTGGAGTGGACTGCCATGCCCTTCACCAGGGGAAATTAACTATACTCAATATAAATTTTTTTTAAAATGGTAATAAATAATGAGCTAGGGTTAAACACTTCTACCAAAAAGATAATTATTTCTAAAAAACCATTCTTTTGGAAAAAATATATTCCTACAGGATGGAAAGAAAACCCTCAATTTAAAACTTTTGGCAAAGACAGAGGGAAGACATACCCCAAGTCAAAAAACACAATTTTTCTTTAATACCCTAGCTGACAATTTATTTCTGAACATTGGGTGCAATTTCCCACAATTTTTTTTTCACTTGTACCATCACAGATTCCTCATTTAACAGTCACATTCACTTATCAAGTACTGCTATACGTAAGATGAATACTATTACATCCTTGCTCCTTGGTAGACTTAGCAAAAATATTTCTCTTCTCCAACAGAATCACTGTCAACCTGGATACAGTACAAATTAATGATCTATCAACCTAAATATTTCAAACAATAGGTAATGAATTAAATTGCTACTTGATTAATATAGTATTTTTCAAACCTATACATCAAATTTGCATACTAAAAACTACATGACATTTCAGTTACAGTCTAGAATCTGCATCCAGGGAAAGTTGTTCCCTTTATAAGGTTTCCAACATTCAGTATGGATATTTATTCTATAAAACTGGAGTCCAGAGGGTAGATTTCTAGAGCCTTTATATATCCTGACATTTTCATGTTATTACCCACACAGTCAATAAATGAATGTATAAACACTCGTCCACAATAATTAATGAATGTATTTAATTTTAAACAGTATTTTAAATTCTTTTACCATCTAGGTTTCTACAGAATATGGAGTAGCGTTCCTTTGCTATACAGTAGGTCCTTGTTGGTTATCTATCTTAAATATAGAAGTGTTTATATGTTGATATATATATATATATATATATATATATATATATAAAATTGAATCACTTTGCTGTATACCTGAAACTAACACTAAATCAGCTATTTTATGCATGTGAGCTGAGTTATGCCTGCTACCCTTCTGACTGTAGCATGCCAGACTCCTTTATCCATGGGATTTTCCAGGCAATAACACTGGAGTGGACTGCCATGCCCTTCACCAGGGGAAATTAACTATACTCAATATAAATTTTTTTTAAAATGGTAATAAATAATGAGCTAGGGTTAAACACAAATAATAGGGTAACATCGCCACCTAGTGCTTTCATAAAAAATGGATGCTTGTCTTTTTCATTCCATTTTTACATAAGCATAAATTTCTCTCCTCATTGATAAAGGTATTAATATTTAGAGCAGTAGAGTAAATGTTTGACATCATAAAATATCTACAAAAGTATATTTTAAGGGAAAATTAAGAATAGCAAATAAAGAGAATTTTAGCAAGTGACCATTTTCAACCTATATTAATATGTCGAGCATAAAAGTGTTAATGTTTTATGAATATTAGTTTATATACTATAAAACAGTAATAAGATATTTCTTTTAATGTACTATATTACTATTTTACATATTAAATATATTTTGCATAAAGGCATGCAAGCCAAAAAAAAATTTTTAAAGGCCTTATTAGTAAATAGATTAATCAAAAAATCAAGGATTGCAACTTGTCTGAGAAGGAAAGAAAGAGTCAAGTTATGAGATGCTAAATATTTACTTAAACATGAGTGCAACATCTCACTGATACACACATTTCTACAACCATGGCAAGCGATCATTCTTAAGAGGAGGGAGGCAAATTTAGGGTCACTGAACACCTGGCTATTCCATAGTTTGTCATGCTAACCAATGAAAGACTCAGCAGACTTCTTGCTAATCCCTCCCTATATATATGTGTGTTACAGATATTTCATGAACTCATTTACTCTAGTACCCCAGCTCCAAAATTTGACTCGCCATCACCTCAAAATACATTGATCCTATTTACATCCTCAGTGTTCCTCCCTCTGCTCCGGTGTCATCACTCCTCTTCACCTAGCTTAAATTCCAAATCAACATCATCTCTCAGTATATTCCCTCTCCCTTCTTTCACTTTATTTCCTTGACGAACTTCAACCTGAGTTAATCCCACTGTCAGCTTTACACCAATACCTTTGTAACTAAGCTAGGTGTGGAAAAATATACAACCTTGCTAGTTTATTATTTGTGCATTCTCAGTCGCTTCAGTCATGTCTAACTTTTTGCAACTCTGCGGACTGTGACCTCCAGGTTTCTCTGACCATGAGATTCTCCAGGCAGGAATGCTGGAGTTGGGCTTCCCGGTGGTCCAATGTCCACCTTGCAGTGCAATGGGCACTGGTTTGATCCCTGGCACAGGAAGATCCCATATGCCATGGAGCGGCTGGACTGGTGTGTCAAATTACCAGCCAACGCTCTGGAGCGCATGCGCCCAGAGCTGGTGCTCTACAATTGGAGAGGCCACTGCGATGGGAGGCCCACCAGGCCAAGGAATTATGATGGATGAAAATCAATAAATGGACTAATAAATGAGGCCAAAATTAAAAAAAAAAAAAAAAAAAAGAATGCTGGAGTGAGTTGCCATGCCCTCCTCCAGGGAATCTTCCCGACCCAGGGAATCAAACCCAGGTCTCATATCTCCTGCATTGACAGGCACTACCTGGGAAGCCTTGTCTTTTATTTAAATTTTACTTAAATGAATTTAAATTTATTACAACTGAAGTGGGTCCCTCATGTGATCCAGGAATCTTGCCATATTTCTTAGTCTATTCACACTATCTCCTAACTGTACCTTCTCTTCTGTTTTCAAGCATTGGGGGTTTGATGCTTTTTGGCAACATCTCACTGATACACACATTTCTACAACCATGGCAAGCGATCATTCTTAAGAGGAGGGAGGCAAATTTAGGGTCACTGAACACCTGGCTATTCCATAGTTTGTCATGCTAACCAATGAAAGACTCAGCAGACTTCTTGCTAATCCCTCCCTATATATATGTGTGTTACAGATATTTCATGAACTCATTTACTCTAGTACCCCAGCTCCAAAATTTGACTCGCCATCACCTCAAAATACATTGATCCTATTTACATCCTCAGTGTTCCTCCCTCTGCTCCGGTGTCATCACTCCTCTTCACCTAGCTTAAATTCCAAATCAACATCATCTCTCAGTATATTCCCTCTCCCTTCTTTCACTTTATTTCCTTGACGAACTTCAACCTGAGTTAATCCCACTGTCAGCTTTACACCAATACCTTTGTAACTAAGCTAGGTGTGGAAAAATATACAACCTTGCTAGTTTATTATTTGTGCATTCTCAGTCGCTTCAGTCATGTCTAACTTTTTGCAACTCTGCGGACTGTGACCTCCAGGTTTCTCTGACCATGAGATTCTCCAGGCAGGAATGCTGGAGTTGGGCTTCCCGGTGGTCCAATGTCCACCTTGCAGTGCAATGGGCACTGGTTTGATCCCTGGCACAGGAAGATCCCATATGCCATGGAGCGGCTGGACTGGTGTGTCAAATTACCAGCCAACGCTCTGGAGCGCATGCGCCCAGAGCTGGTGCTCTACAATTGGAGAGGCCACTGCGATGGGAGGCCCACCAGGCCAAGGAATTATGATGGATGAAAATCAATAAATGGACTAATAAATGAGGCCAAAATTAAAAAAAAAAAAAAAAAAAGAATGCTGGAGTGAGTTGCCATGCCCTCCTCCAGGGAATCTTCCCGACCCAGGGAATCAAACCCAGGTCTCATATCTCCTGCATTGACAGGCACTACCTGGGAAGCCTTGTCTTTTATTTAAATTTTACTTAAATGAATTTAAATTTATTACAACTGAAGTGGGTCCCTCATGTGATCCAGGAATCTTGCCATATTTCTTAGTCTATTCACACTATCTCCTAACTGTACCTTCTCTTCTGTTTTCAACTTTCAAACACCCTCCCTCATCCTAGTTCACACAGCGTATCACTCATTTACCAGTGTCTGTAGCTTGCTACTCCTGCTTCAATGGATGAACTGCTTGAACTACCATCTAGGATACCCCTACTTTGTGCACAAGATCCCACTTCATCAACGAAGTAACTTACCAGCTCTCTTTTGAGAACCAATTTGCTTCATTTCTACTGGATCTTTTGCATCAGAATACAAACACACTTTACATTCTCCCATGCTCGGAAAATAACTCACCCTGATCTCACAGCCCTCTGAGACACTGCCCAACTTCTGCTGAGTCATCCAAATGCATGGTCACCAACTGTGCTCCCCCATTCTCTCTAGAACTATTATTTTTAAAAATTTTTTTTATTTTATTGAGGCATAGTTGATTTACAATGTTGTTAGTTTCTGCTGTACAGCAAAGTGACTTGGTTCTTTTTTCTTTTTTTCACATTCCTTTCCATCATGGATACTGAAGACAGCTCCCTGTGCTATACAGTAGAACCTTACTGTTTATTCATTCTATTTATAACAGTGTGCATCTTCTAATATTAAGTTCCCAATACATCTCTTCACTTCCCGCTTCCCCATGGCCGCCACAAAATTGTTCTTATGTCTGTGATGTCTGAAACTATCCTTAACAAGGTCCTGTTCTTAACTAACCTCCACACGGTAAGTACAATAGTCATTTCCCAACTCCCATCTTACTTGTCCCATGAACAGGTGATCATTCCCTCTTATCTGAAAACCTTTCTCCTTTACTTTCTGGACACCATACCTTCCTTACTGCACTTCTCAATCTCCTCGGCTGGTTCCTGATAGCTTCCCTAGTAGATAAATTATGGACATGCCCAAGGGCTCGCTCTTCAATCCTATTTCCTATCTATACTTTATTCTTTGGTATTAGCATCCAATCGTGTGTCACCGTGACAGCTCCCATATTTGTTTCTCCAGCCCAGATCTCTCCCCCAAACTCAATACTCATACAGTGAAATCCCCACTCAACAGTTCTATGTGAATGTCTAAAAGGCATCTCACACTTAACATGTACCAAACCATGCTCCTGAAGTACTGCTCTCCTCAAACCTGCTAATCCTTAGTCGCCCCATCTCAGCAAATAACCAAAAATCTTGGAGCCATTTTTCTCATGCTGTATTTCCTTTTCTCTTATATCCTGTATCCAACCTGTCATCAAATACTATCTTCTCTGCCATAAAGATACATCCAGATTTGAATTTTTTATTTCCTCCACTGGTACCACTAAGCCAACCTCATTCTCTCATCTGAACTACTGCACTAGCTCAACTGCTTTCCAGCTCAACCCTATTCCTACCACCCCCCTGTCTCTCTTCTCAGTCATCGACATGACTTTTGACGTGTAAATCCAAAGTCATATCATGTCAGTTATCTATTCAAAACTCTCCAGTGGCTACCAAGTTGCCTCGAACAAAAAACGTAAAAACTGTACAATGACTTATAAGGTCCTAGGTAGCTTATTACCTAACTTCACTTCCTACTTGCTTTACCCTACTCCAGTCAAATTGGTCGCACTTCTGTTCCTTGACTTTACCAAGTATATAAAGTATCAGTATGATTCCTGAATAACAAATTACCCCAAAACTTGCTGACTTAAAACAACCATATCTCATATACTTTCTGGCTTCAACAGTTGTGGCTATAGTCATCTCAAAGCTCTGCTTGCTTAAAGATTCACTTCCATGCTTACCTACCTGCCTATTAACAGGACTCTGTGGGCTATTGGTCTGACAGCCTCAGTTCCTAACTGGATGCTGGCTAGAGGTCATTCTCTGTGCTTTGCCACACAGGCCTCTCCAATAAGAAAGAATGGGAGCAAGACCCAGGTCAGTCTTATTTACTAACCACAGAAGTGACATCTCACCCCTTCACCACTCCAGGGAAGGGGACTGTATAAGGGAGCCACTGACCTGAGTTGGGGCTCTCTGGCAGCCTTATAAAAGGCTGTCTACCACAGGTCTGGTGCCACTCAGGAAGCACTGGTTACAGATATCAGCATGTTTCACCCCAATGCCCTCTTCAAGTCTTTGACCTAATGTCACCTGCTCGGTGAGACCTTCTATGAACACTCTTAAAAATCAGAATTCCTATCTCCCAAACACTTCTCGTCCTCTTTCGTATTTTTCTCCACAGCATTTAACAACTCTAACATATCATATAATTTACTTATTGTGGTTGATTTCTATGCTGTCAATGTAGCTAAGCCAGTGCTACATGTCCGCTTCCTTCTCTGAAGAATTCCAGGATAGTATGGGCCACAGAGGCATCCTGCCTGAGGTCTGACAGCTGGAAGTGAAGCGGCAGTCGTATACTTCTACACCAGGAGGGCTGGTGCAGGACACGAGGTAGTGTTGCCCATTGTCCACACTGTCATCTCTTCTGCCAGCTCATTCTGTAGGTGTGGGGCAGCAGCCAGGTTCCAATCTTCAACTCCAGATCTTCTCTTCCAGGTTCAGCAACCCTTGAGACTGTGACAAAGGACTGGCTCCTGGGCTTCCCTGGTGTTCCAGTGGCTAGAGTCTGCCTTGCAGTCCAAGGGGCACCGGTTAGATCCCTGGTCCAGGAAGATTCCATGTGCCACAGAATGGCTGGATCGGTGTGTCCAATTATGAGCCAGTGCTCTGGAGCACATGCACTCAGAGTCAGTGCTCTGCAACTAGAGAGGCCCCTGCAATGGGAGACCCACACAGGTGAAAGAATAAAGATGGATGAAAATAAATAAATAAAACAATAAAAGAGGCCAAATATATTTTTAATTTTTTGAAAAAGGACCCCGGGCCCCCTTAGGCAGAAAATAACAGGTCTCCAATAAGAAAGAATGGGATCTGGGCACAAGCCTCAGTTCCTAACTGGATGCTGGCTAGAGGTCATTCTCTGTGCTTTGCCACAGGCCTCTCAATAAGAAAGAATGGGAGCAAGACCCAGGTCAGTCTTATTTACTAACCACAGAAGTGACATCTCACCCCTTCACCACTCCAGGGAAGGGGACTGTATAAGGGAGCCACTGACCTGAGTTGGGGCTCTCTGGCAGCCTTATAAAAGGCTGTCTACCACAGGTCTGGTGCCACTCAGGAAGCACTGGTTACAGATATCAGCATGTTTCACCCCAATGCCCTCTTCAAGTCTTTGACCTAATGTCACCTGCTCGGTGAGACCTTCTATGAACACTCTTAAAAATCAGAATTCCTATCTCCCAAACACTTCTCGTCCTCTTTCGTATTTTTCTCCACAGCATTTAACAACTCTAACATATCATATAATTTACTTATTGTGGTTGATTTCTATGCTGTCAATGTAGCTAAGCCAGTGCTACATGTCCGCTTCCTTCTCTGAAGAATTCCAGGATAGTATGGGCCACAGAGGCATCCTGCCTGAGGTCTGACAGCTGGAAGTGAAGCGGCAGTCGATACTTCTACACCAGGAGGGCTGGTGCAGGACACGAGGTAGTGTTGCCCATTGTCCACACTGTCATCTCTTCTGCCAGCTCATTCTGTAGGTGTGGGGCAGCAGCCAGGTTCCAATCTTCAACTCCAGATCTTCTCTTCCAGGTTCAGCAACCCTTGAGACTGTGACAAAGGACTGGCTCCTGGGCTTCCCTGGTGTTCCAGTGGCTAGAGTCTGCCTTGCAGTCCAAGGGGCACCGGTTAGATCCCTGGTCCAGGAAGATTCCATGTGCCACAGAATGGCTGGATCGGTGTGTCCAATTATGAGCCAGTGCTCTGGAGCACATGCACTCAGAGTCAGTGCTCTGCAACTAGAGAGGCCCCTGCAATGGGAGACCCACACAGGTGAAAGAATAAAGATGGATGAAAATAAATAAATAAAACAATAAAAGAGGCCAAATATATTTTTTAATTTTTTTGAAAAAAGGACTGGCCCCTTAGGCAGATCGCCCATCATCAAAGTTGAATCCTGGGAATCAAGGAGAAATCAGTGAAAATTCCAATCCATTTTTGTGGTTTTCAGTTCATCCTTAAAGTTGTCAAAGATTTCTGTGCCTCTTCCACTTGAATATTTGTGATCTGACCTTCTGCTGGTAGTCCTGCTCCTCTAACAGAACTCTAACACTCATTTATGTCTGTTTTCTGCCATTAAAATATATAAACTCTGTGAGAAAAAACTTGGATGTGCTTTACTGCTCTTGCCCCAGCAATTAGAACAGAGCCTGGTATGTTGTAGGAACTCATTACACATTTACTGATGAACACTTTTTAAAAATATAAGGCACTGGGAATAAATGGCAAGAAAAGGAAGATGTTCTAGAAGAAGAAAATTCCTGTAAAAAATAAAACTGAAATGTGTCTTAAACGGTGGATAAGAAAGGAAGAAAGTCTACTCTATGCAATAGTATGAGAAAAATAGAGAGGAGCATAAGCGTACCATATATGGTATGTTGACCAGGGATTAGGAATCTGACCTGGGGAAGCCGGTCCAGTTTCTGTAGTAAGTGATTAACATGGAGAAAATGCAATTTCAGGAAATTTAGCCTTTCAGGAATATACTCAGTTGACTGGAAAGAAGGAATCGGAAAAGTCAGGAAACAGCTCAGACACATTGTCTTAGATTAGCATATGACAATAGAGAAAAGGTAAACATAAAAATAGTAAAAAAAAAAGTTATGCTGTATCAGCTATAGAAATCACTAGAGCTGCTTGCTGATTTTTTTCTAATTCTCTCCTGGGCTTCCCAGTGGCTAGAGTCTGCCTTGCAGTCCAAGGGGCACCGGTTAGATCCCTGGTCCAGGAAGATTCCATGTGCCACAGAATGGCTGGATCGGTGTGTCCAATTATGAGCCAGTGCTCTGGAGCACATGCACTCAGAGTCAGTGCTCTGCAACTAGAGAGGCCCCTGCAATGGGAGACCCACACAGGTGAAAGAATAAAGATGGATGAAAATAAATAAATAAAACAATAAAAGAGGCCAAATATATTTTTTAATTTTTTTGAAAAAAGGACTGGCCCCTTAGGCAGATCGCCCATCATCAAAGTTGAATCCTGGGAATCAAGGAGAAATCAGTGAAAATTCCAATCCATTTTTGTGGTTTTCAGTTCATCCTTAAAGTTGTCAAAGATTTCTGTGCCTCTTCCACTTGAATATTTGTGATCTGACCTTCTGCTGGTAGTCCTGCTCCTCTAACAGAACTCTAACACTCATTTATGTCTGTTTTCTGCCATTAAAATATATAAACTCTGTGAGAAAAAACTTGGATGTGCTTTACTGCTCTTGCCCCAGCAATTAGAACAGAGCCTGGTATGTTGTAGGAACTCATTACACATTTACTGATGAACACTTTTTAAAAATATAAGGCACTGGGAATAAATGGCAAGAAAAGGAAGATGTTCTAGAAGAAGAAAATTCCTGTAAAAAATAAAACTGAAATGTGTCTTAAACGGTGGATAAGAAAGGAAGAAAGTCTACTCTATGCAATAGTATGAGAAAAATAGAGAGGAGCATAAGCGTACCATATATGGTATGTTGACCAGGGATTAGGAATCTGACCTGGGGAAGCCGGTCCAGTTTCTGTAGTAAGTGATTAACATGGAGAAAATGCAATTTCAGGAAATTTAGCCTTTCAGGAATATACTCAGTTGACTGGAAAGAAGGAATCGGAAAAGTCAGGAAACAGCTCAGACACATTGTCTTAGATTAGCATATGACAATAGAGAAAAGGTAAACATAAAAATAGTAAAAAAAAAAGTTATGCTGTATCAGCTATAGAAATCACTAGAGCTGCTTGCTGATATTTCTAATTCTCCTCCTAAACACATAGTAGAGTTCCATTTCCTCACCCTTTTGAAGTTATCCATGGTCATGCAACTTGTTTTATCCCAGAAATAAGCAATGTGACAAAGGCCACTTCCAAATAGAAGTCTCTAATAACGAGTGTGATTCTCTGCCTTCCCTTCTCCTTTCCTGTTGCCTAGAAACATTACAAAAGGCAAAAGTTTCATTGGTCTGAGTCTCTAAATGGCTAAGAGCATGACAAGAAAACCTTTCTGATTTTAAGCCACAAAGACTTTGGACTGTTCATAACTGCAACACAACCTCACCCATTTTGATTGTGGCAGTTTTAACTTAGGGCAACAAATATTTACATTTTCCTCTTTAAGAAATGGAGCTTAATTTCCCTCCCTTTTTTATTTTTTTAAATTTTGGTCTCTCTTATTGGTTTTTTATTTATTTACTTTCATCCATCTTTATTCTTTGGTATGTGTGGGCCTCCCATTGCAGTGACTTCTCTCACTGCAGAGCACAGGCTCTGGCACAAGCACTCCAGAGCACTGGCTTGTAACTGGACATACCAGTCCAGCCATTCTATGGCATGTGGGATCTTCCCAGGCCAGGGATTGAACCAGTGCCCCTTGCACTGTAAGGCAGACTCTCTACCCATTGGACCACCAGGGAAGCCCAATTTCCCTCCTTTTTTGTATGAGCTGAAGTTAATAACTCACCTCTAAGAAGTGTGTGCTTGTGCATGCTGTTGTTTCAGTCATGTCCAACTCTTTGTGACCTCACAGACTGTAGCCCACCAGGATCCTCTGTCTGTGGGATTCTCCAGGCAAGAATACTGGTGTGGGTTGCCATTTCCTATGCCAAGGGATCTTCCAAACCCAGTGATTGAGCCTGTGTCTCTTGTGTCTCCTGGAGTGGCAGACAAGTCCTTTACCACTAGTGTCAACTTCTCAGACTAGGTCATAAGAAAACATTGAGATTTTGTCTCTCGGATTAGGTGCTTTGGGGAAAACCAAGCTGCTGTGACTCAAGGCCACTGGAGCAGCCCTACGGAGAGCTACATGCTGAGGAGTTGAGTCCTCCTGCCAACTATTACCATTCACTTGCCAAGCTAGGAGGGAGCCACCTTGGAAGAGGATCATACAGCCCTGTGGGCCTTCCTGACTGCAACCTCAAAGACACACTGAGACAATCTAGTTGCTCTTGGACTCCTGATCTACAGAAATTGTATGAGATGATAGCTTATTGTCTCAATCCACCTGCTTTAGGCTAATTTGAGATGTAGCTATAGATAACAAATATACTGAATGGTATAGAAGTACACTAGAAATTGAAGACAGAGGATAGAAAGAAAGAAAAGGTAACTCCTAGGCATTGAGCTTTGAATAATTTGGGAAGATTGTGATATCAATGACCATAAGTTACTCAGTTCCACGGTAGTTTTGAGGCAAGGGTCATGCTTGCTCATCAAACATTTGCTGAAGCCTTATAAATGTTTAAAAACTGAAAAAATAAAAAGTGTTTAGAATTGAAAAAAAAAAAAAAATCCCAGTACAGATAAGGGAGAACTTTCCTCTTGTCTAGACACTGTATTTCTATTACAATTTTGTTACCACAGTATCACACAGCTAGCACTCACCAACTGCAAGTTTAAGTTCCCTAAGTGTTTTCATGTAAAAATAAGTCCACAGGCCATTTCCTGTCTGTATTTTCTCCCACTTATCTCAACATTCATAAGAGAATCATGCAGTTATAAATATTTTGCTTTCCTGATAATTACCAAACCAAACTTCTTTTAGGGTTTTACCAAAAGGAAAAAGGGAGAAGTACATAGTTGAAGAATGAGTATTCTGTAATGAACAGTTTCGGTTCATGTATCACATGCAGAATCAACATATTCTCCAGCCATCATTTTATCACTCTAACAGCTTCACCACACATTCTACCTTTAAAATTCTCAAACTAATCTTTACTTATAATCAATTCTTAATTCCTCTATCACTACATCCTCCTGAGAACTCACTCTAAGTCTCAAAGATTGAATAGTAGCTAAATTCATTAGTTATAACTTTGAATTTCCCCAAATAAATCTAGAAATATTACCATCTTAGCAACAAACTTCACACTACAGTAGAGAGAAACCGTCACTAATGTGCCACTTCTTAAAATGAAAATATAATAAAGTCACAACTGTTTTTTATTGGGCTTTATTGTAAAAAATAGGTTCAGATTTACAGAAAAGTTGTTAAAATCATACAGGGAATTCCCAGACACCCCTCATCCAATCTGCCCTATTGTTAACATCTTACAGTAAGTCAATTTAAGCAACTTAGACTTGGCACATAATATCTCACAATGTCACATACAAGTAAAAAACCAATGTGTCGGGCTTCTCTGGTGGTCCAGTGGGTAAAGACACCACCTTGCAGTGCAGGGGGCGCCAGTTCAATCCCTGGCCTGAGAAGATCCCACGTGCTGCAGAGCAGCTGGACCGATGTGTCCAGTTACCAAGCCGGAGCTCTGGAGTGCATGCGCCCAGAGCCGGTGCTCTGCGACAAAAGAGGCCACTGCGATGGGAGGCCCACACAGGCCAAAGAACAAAGATGAATGAAAATAGATAGGTGAAAGACCAATAGAAGTGGCCCACCCGCCCCCTCCCTCCTCATCCCACCCCCCAAAGTAAATAAATAAATAAATCTTTAAAAAAAAAACAAAACAAAACAATGTGCCTGCATGCTCAATCACTAAGTCACATCCAACTCTTTGTGACTGCATGAATTGAAGCACGTCAGGCTCTTTTGTCCGTGGGATTTTTCCAGGCAAGAATACTGGAGTAACAACAAAACTCTGCCAAAATTTTTTAAAAGTTAAATTAAAAAAAAAAAAAAAAGAATACTGGAGTGAGTTGCCATTTCCTACTCCAGGGCATCTTTCCGACCCAGGGACTGAACCTGTGTCTCCTGCATTAGCAGGCAGTTTCTATACGACTATGCCATGTGATTAGCACATTACTATTAACAAAAGTCCATACATTCTTCAAATTTCACCATCAGAGTCATTTTCAGCTTGAGGCCCGCCCCCTTTTTATCCGACCCAGTGGACACCTACACCTAGAGAACTCACTCTAAGTCTCAAAGATTGAATAGTAGCTAAATTCATTAGTTATAACTTTGAATTTCCCCAAATAAATCTAGAAATATTACCATCTTAGCAACAAACTTCACACTACAGTAGAGAGAAACCGTCACTAATGTGCCACTTCTTAAAATGAAAATATAATAAAGTCACAACTGTTTTTTATTGGGCTTTATTGTAAAAAATAGGTTCAGATTTACAGAAAAGTTGTTAAAATCATACAGGGAATTCCCAGACACCCCTCATCCAATCTGCCCTATTGTTAACATCTTACAGTAAGTCAATTTAAGCAACTTAGACTTGGCACATAATATCTCACAATGTCACATACAAGTAAAAAACCAATGTGTCGGGCTTCTCTGGTGGTCCAGTGGGTAAAGACACCACCTTGCAGTGCAGGGGGCGCCAGTTCAATCCCTGGCCTGAGAAGATCCCACGTGCTGCAGAGCAGCTGGACCGATGTGTCCAGTTACCAAGCCGGAGCTCTGGAGTGCATGCGCCCAGAGCCGGTGCTCTGCGACAAAAGAGGCCACTGCGATGGGAGGCCCACACAGGCCAAAGAACAAAGATGAATGAAAATAGATAGGTGAAAGACCAATAGAAGTGGCCCACCCGCCCCCTCCCTCCTCATCCCACCCCCCAAAGTAAATAAATAAATAAATCTTTAAAAAAAAAACAAAACAAAACAATGTGCCTGCATGCTCAATCACTAAGTCACATCCAACTCTTTGTGACTGCATGAATTGAAGCACGTCAGGCTCTTTTGTCCGTGGGATTTTTCCAGGCAAGAATACTGGAGTAACAACAAAACTCTGCCAAAATTTTTTAAAAGTTAAATTAAAAAAAAAAAAAAAAGAATACTGGAGTGAGTTGCCATTTCCTACTCCAGGGCATCTTTCCGACCCAGGGACTGAACCTGTGTCTCCTGCATTAGCAGGCAGTTTCTATACGACTATGCCATGTGATTAGCACATTACTATTAACAAAAGTCCATACATTCTTCAAATTTCACCATCAGAGTCATTTTTCAGCTTGAGGATCCCACATAATATTTAGTCATTATTTCTCATCTCCTCTGGTATAACAGTTTTACAGATTTTGTTTTTCATGACCATGAAGTTTTGAGCACAGATTAGGGAATTTGTAGAACATCCATCGGTTTGATGTTTTTCTCCTCAGTTCAAGTATGTCAGGAAACTGGAAGGTCTGATTAGGCTCATCCACAGAGCAGCCAACAGGAAGGTCGTTTATGGTGATCTGATGAAAGATACCTTTAACATCAGTAATAAAAAGGTCCCCGAATGAGACGCCCTCCTCAGCCTTTAAGACCTTACAGTCCTAAGCAATGGTGTGCTTGGGCTCTCACATAAAGGGAATGTTGGGAGGGTCCCAGTTTTCCTTGTTTCTTGGGTGTGTTGATCCTTGCCAAGTGACAGAAGTGAGAACCCACAGAAGCACCAGTTACTTAGCAGATGAGTTTCTTAAATTCTTCTGCGCTGTCACTGAAAGCAATGATCTCCATGGGGCATGCAAAAGTGAAGTCAAGAGGGTAAAAGGAGGACACAGCATATTGTGCTTTATAGTCCGACAAGTTGGTATCTTTGAACTATCTAGCATAACAGCTGTTGCTTTGAACTGGGGGACACGATGCCCAATTCTGGCATTTTCTGAAGACACTGCTATCAGCAATTCTCAGAAAGAAACCACACAAACCAGTCAGGAAGAAGATACCCATCAATTTGATTTTGGCTGATTTTTTTTTTCTCATGGATAGACTAAGGTTAGGGCTCTGAAGAAGGCTAACACAGAAGGAGGTGAAGTGTTCTCACCATATCTTATGAGAGTATCCACTACTGACATGACTTATTACTGATGTTGATACTGATTACCTGGCTTAGGTAGTATCTGCCAGAGTTCTCTACTATAAAGTTATCCTTTCCCCATCTTGCCTTACCCTATCCTGTGAAAGCAAGTTGCTAAGCAAAGCCTATATTCAAGACGGTATTGGGGTAAGGGGATTAAACTCCATCTCCTGGAGAGAAGTGGCTTTTTTAGAATAAATATAAAACTTACTCAGTTCCTGAAGTACACATTGAACACCTCAGAGCATTTAATAATACAATTAAGTGCCCATTTAATGTGAGTCACTCTCCCAGTTACTTCAAATAAGTGCTAGACACAGTTCTGCACCACAAGGAGTTTATAATGCAGTTAGGATACCACAAGAAAAATGCTGGTTAAGTACTACAGTGTCACAAAAAGGGAAAAAATAAAATCCAGCTGGAGTTATGAAAAGTTTCATAAAATAAGACATGTTTAAGCAAAGTTTTTAAAGCTGAATATAATTTTCAGATGGAAATTCAGCATCCACTTATAATTTAAACCTCTCAACAAAGTGGACATAAAGGGAACATACTTCAACATAATTAAAGCTATATGCATCAATCCCACACTTAATATTACAGTGAAAACCTGAAAGCTTCTTCCCTTAGAAAGGAATAAGACAAGGATGCCCACTCTCACCACTTTTATTCAACGCAGTATTGGAAGTCCTACTCAGACCAATTAGGCAAAGAAAAGAAAATAAAACTTAGATGAGTTTCTTAAATTCTTCTGCGCTGTCACTGAAAGCAATGATCTCCATGGGGCATGCAAAAGTGAAGTCAAGAGGGTAAAAGGAGGACACAGCATATTGTGCTTTATAGTCCGACAAGTTGGTATCTTTGAACTATCTAGCATAACAGCTGTTGCTTTGAACTGGGGGACACGATGCCCAATTCTGGCATTTTCTGAAGACACTGCTATCAGCAATTCTCAGAAAGAAACCACACAAACCAGTCAGGAAGAAGATACCCATCAATTTGATTTTGGCTGATTTTTTTTTTCTCATGGATAGACTAAGGTTAGGGCTCTGAAGAAGGCTAACACAGAAGGAGGTGAAGTGTTCTCACCATATCTTATGAGAGTATCCACTACTGACATGACTTATTACTGATGTTGATACTGATTACCTGGCTTAGGTAGTATCTGCCAGAGTTCTCTACTATAAAGTTATCCTTTCCCCATCTTGCCTTACCCTATCCTGTGAAAGCAAGTTGCTAAGCAAAGCCTATATTCAAGACGGTATTGGGGTAAGGATTAAACTCCATCTCCTGGAGAGAAGTGGCTTTTTTAGAATAAATATAAAACTTACTCAGTTCCTGAAGTACACATTGAACACCTCAGAGCATTTAATAATACAATTAAGTGCCCATTTAATGTGAGTCACTCTCCCAGTTACTTCAAATAAGTGCTAGACACAGTTCTGCACCACAAGGAGTTTATAATGCAGTTAGGATACCACAAGAAAAATGCTGGTTAAGTACTACAGTGTCACAAAAAGGGAAAAAATAAAATCCAGCTGGAGTTATGAAAAGTTTCATAAAATAAGACATGTTTAAGCAAAGTTTTTAAAGCTGAATATAATTTTCAGATGGAAATTCAGCATCCACTTATAATTTAAACCTCTCAACAAAGTGGACATAAAGGGAACATACTTCAACATAATTAAAGCTATATGCATCAATCCCACACTTAATATTACAGTGAAAACCTGAAAGCTTCTTCCCTTAGAAAGGAATAAGACAAGGATGCCCACTCTCACCACTTTTATTCAACGCAGTATTGGAAGTCCTACTCAGACCAATTAGGCAAAGAAAAGAAATAAAACTTATCTAAACGTAAAAAAAAAAAAAAAGGACTAAAACTGTCTCTATTTTAGATAACATGATTTCATACATAAAAAAACCAAAGATTCCACCAAAAAATTGTTAGAACTAGTAAATGAATTTAGTAAACTTGCAGAATACAAAATCAACATACAAAAATCTGTTACATTTCTATATACTAATAATAAAGTATCAGAAAGTGAATTAAGAAAACAATCCCATTTACAATTGCATGAAAAATAATAAAATATCAATTCAACCAAGGAGGCTAAAGATCTATAAAATGAAAACTATAATACATTGATGAAAAAAACTGAAGACACAAATAAGTGCAAAGGTTGTCCGTGCTCATGAATTGGAAGAATTCTTATGATGTCCATACTATGCAAAGCAATCTACAGATTCAATGTAATCCTCACCAAAACTCCAATGGAATTTTTCACAGAAAGAGAAGAACAAACCTAAAATTTGTATGAAATCATAAAAGACCCCCAAATAGCCAGAACAATCTCAAGAAAGAAGAACAAAGCTGAAGACATTACGCTCCCCAGTTTCAAACTAGATTATCATATAAAAATATACAGGAATCAAAACAGTATGGTACTGACATAGAAACAGACACATGTCAGTGGAACAGAAGAGAAATCTGAGAACCAAACTCACACATATGTCATCAGTTAATTTATGACAAAGGAGCCAAGAATATACAATACAGAAAGAATAGTTTCTTTAATAAATGGTGTTGAAAAAACAGGAAAACCACATGAGAAAGACTGAAAATGGGCCATAAAATAAGACATGTTTAAGCAAAGTTTTTAAAGCTGAATATAATTTTCAGATGGAAATTCAGCATCCACTTATAATTTAAACCTCTCAACAAAGTGGACATAAAGGGAACATACTTCAACATAATTAAAGCTATATGCATCAATCCCACACTTAATATTACAGTGAAAACCTGAAAGCTTCTTCCCTTAGAAAGGAATAAGACAAGGATGCCCACTCTCACCACTTTTATTCAACGCAGTATTGGAAGTCCTACTCAGACCAATTAGGCAAAGAAAAGAAATAAAACTTATCTAAACGTAAAAAAAAAAAAAAAGGACTAAAACTGTCTCTATTTTAGATAACATGATTTCATACATAAAAAAACCAAAGATTCCACCAAAAAATTGTTAGAACTAGTAAATGAATTTAGTAAACTTGCAGAATACAAAATCAACATACAAAAATCTGTTACATTTCTATATACTAATAATAAAGTATCAGAAAGTGAATTAAGAAAACAATCCCATTTACAATTGCATGAAAAATAATAAAATATCAATTCAACCAAGGAGGCTAAAGATCTATAAAATGAAAACTATAATACATTGATGAAAAAAACTGAAGACACAAATAAGTGCAAAGGTTGTCCGTGCTCATGAATTGGAAGAATTCTTATGATGTCCATACTATGCAAAGCAATCTACAGATTCAATGTAATCCTCACCAAAACTCCAATGGAATTTTTCACAGAAAGAGAAGAACAAACCTAAAATTTGTATGAAATCATAAAAGACCCCCAAATAGCCAGAACAATCTCAAGAAAGAAGAACAAAGCTGAAGACATTACGCTCCCCAGTTTCAAACTAGATTATCATATAAAAATATACAGGAATCAAAACAGTATGGTACTGACATAGAAACAGACACATGTCAGTGGAACAGAAGAGAAATCTGAGAACCAAACTCACACATATGTCATCAGTTAATTTATGACAAAGGAGCCAAGAATATACAATACAGAAAGAATAGTTTCTTTAATAAATGGTGTTGAAAAAACAGGAAAACCACATGAGAAAGACTGAAAATGGGCCATAACACCATACACAAAAATGAAAAAAACTGATTGAACGTAAGACCTGAAACCATAAAACTGCTAGGAGGAAACACAGATGGGAAGCTCCCCTTTAGAACCTAATACCAAAAGTAAAGGCAACAAAAGCAAAAATAAGCAAGTGGACTACATCAAACTAACACGCTTTGGCACAGCAAAGGAAACCATCCACAAAATTAAGAGGCAGGCTACTGAATGGGAGGAAATATTTGCAAATCATATACATTGATAAGGAGTAATATCCAAAACATATAAAAACTCATACAACTCAATAGCAAAAAACCAATTCAGGGGCTTCCCTGGTGGTCCAGTGGGTAAGGACACCGCCTTGCAGTGCAAGTGGCGCCAGTTCGATCCCTGGCCTGGGAAGATCCCACATGCCGCGGAGCAGCTGGACCAATGTGTCCAACTACTGAGTCGGAGCTCTGGACCGCATGCACCCAGAGCCGGTGCTCTGCGACAACAGAGGCCACTGCGATGGGAGGCCCACATGGGCCAAAGAACAAAGATGGATAAAAGTAGATAGATGAAAGACCAATAGAAGTGCCCCCCACCCCCACCAAAAAAATAGCTTAAAAAAAGAACGATCAATTCAAAAAATCTAAATAGATATTTTTCCAAATAAGACATACAGATAGCCAGGAGGCAGTTGAAAAGATACTCAGTCTCACTAGCCATCAGGAAATGCAAATTAAAAACATGAGATATCACCTCACACTTTAGAATGGCCATTATCAAAAAAAGATAAGAAATAACAAATGCTGATAAGAATGTGGAGAAAAAACAGCCCTCATGCACTGTTGGTGGGGATGTAATAGGTACACTCACTATGAGAAACTATAAGAGGGTTCCTCAAAAAAATTTTAAAATAAAGCTACAGTGTGATGCAGCAATTCCATTCCTTACTATTTACTCAAAGGAAGCAAAAACATTAACTCAGAAAGATACATTCACCCCCATGTTCATTGCAGCCTTATTTTCAACAGTCACGATATGGAAACAACCAAAGTGTCCACTGATGTATGAATGAATGAAGATGATGAGTTACACACACACACACACACACACACACACACGAGGAGTATTATTAAGCCAAAAAAAAAAAAAAACAGAATGAAATCGTCCCATTTGTGACAACATGGGTGGATCTTGAGGCTATCGTGCTAAGTGTAATATGTCAGAGAAAGACAAACATTGTATGCTGTCATTTACATGTGGAATTAAAAAAAAAAAAAAGATTCCTAGTATAAATTGCCAGTTTAAAACAAGTCCTGGGGATATAATGTAAAACATAGTGACTACATTAATAATACCATATTGCATATTTGAATGTTACTAAGCGAGTAAGCCTTTTAAAAAGTTCTCGCCACAAGAAAAAAAGAACAATTTTTTTAACTGTGTATGAGACTGGAGACTAACTAGACATACTGTGGTGATCATTTCACAATATAGACAAATATTAGATCATTATGTTGTATATCTGAAACTAACAGGAAGGGAAAAAATTGGGAAATAGAAAGGCATCCAACATGGAGACAAAAACACAAACAAAATATAAGGGCTCTCATTCATCCAGTGTTTCAACATTTTAACCCAATGGAAACATTCATTTTAAGATCTTCAGTAAGTCTTTTTTCCCCTTAAGTTGAAAGATCATTGCTTTACAATATTGTATTGGTTTCTGCATACTTCAGTAAGTCTTAATAGCTCAGCATAAATGGTATTGAGCCCCGCAAAAAATCATGTTAAAGTCCTAACCCTCAGTACCCTAGAATGACTATATTTGGAGACAAGGTCTTTTAAAAATATAATTAAGATTAAAAGAGGTCACTGGGACAGGCCCTAGTGCAATATGACTGGTGTCCTTAGAAGAAATTAATATATAGATAGGTACAAAGAGAGGAAGATGTGAAGAAATAGGGCCACCTACAGGCCAAGGAGAGTTTTCTGAAGAAACCAACTTTAATCGGACACCTTAATCTGACTTCTAGTCTCCACAACTGTGAGAAAACAAATTTATGCTGTTTAAGCCACTCAGTCTGTGGCACTTTATTATATTAGCTCTAGCAATACAACACAGATGCTTCATTAGAGATCCTAAAATCAAACCTACTTTGGCAAAAATTCCGACTATGGAGCTCCCCTGGTGGCTCAGCGGTAAAGAATCTGCCTGAGAACGCAGGAGACATTGATCCCTGGTCCAGGAAGATCCCACATTTAAAAAAAAAAAAAATGGTATTATAAAAAGAAAAATAAGGTTCCCACTGTGAGTTCTAATTTAATCCTTGTCATTCAACAGCTCTTCCCATTCACTACTGACATGAAAAGAGTAAACTATGGTCTTCAGAGCAAAGAGCAAGTTAGGTGAGCTTCAGAAGCAGCTTTAGCTCTTTAAAATTAAAATTTATGCTCTATAAACTTGTCCATTCCAACTCTAACCATAACAGCAAATTTTACAGTATATAATCAAATGGTAGTGATTTCATGAAACTTCACGGAGCTCTTTTGCAGCATTTTATTCACCAGGTATTGTTTAGTCGCTAAATCCTGTCAGACTCTTTTGCAACCCCCAGGGGCTCTTTGGCCCACCAAGCTCCTCTGTCCACGGGATTCTCCAGGCAAGAATATTTGAGTGGCTTGCCATTTCCTTCTCCAGAGAATCTTCCCAATCCACAGGTCCGAACCTTCCTCTCCTGCTTTGGCAAGTGGTTTCTTTACCACTGAGCGACTTGGGAAGCGCAGACCTCTTGATAATAGTATCCCTGACAACTGCTGCAACACAGTGCTCCGACTTGTCCACTACCAAGTAAAAACATTACCCAGATTCACCTTTTTGTTTAACACCAAATGAAAACTTAATAGGGGAAAACAGAAAATAAATTTCAGAGGCACTTAATAAGTACATGCCTAGGACTAAAAGTATTCCTGAACATCTGTAACTGCCTTCTACAAGAAATTGTATCTACGATTTATTTACCTGCACCCTTAAAGAAACGAAAAGCAGGGAAGGAAAGACCCAGTTGTGCGCTTTCAAGTCAACAGCTCTGGGGCGGCTAGACCAGCCGGTGGAGCACAAACGGCGGGCCAGAGGGCAAAGGGGGAAATGTTTACACACGCACGTAAACCCGTCCCTGGCACGCTCCTGTTGCCTTCCCCTAATCTTGTGTTTACAAATTCGTTCGGTAAGTCTTACCATAATGAATGCAAATACTCCTATGGGATTAGAAGCCCCAAAAACAAAACCAAAAACCGGACTTCACATCACTGACACCTGCGCTTCAAGAACAACAATTGCAGCGGAATACGGCGGATACGGAGTTTTTTAAACAAAGAAAAAAAAACACCTCCAAGGAAATCAACCTACCAAAACGTTAAGCAGAGAACTATCAAATCTGGTACTTCTAAAGTAACTGTCCTAAAGTAAACAGCACAACTCTTTCACCTTCTTCTCGCAACAAACGCGCGAGATTTCCCCTTGTCGCGAGAACTTTTGGCGGTCCTGTGTGCGCCTGTGTCAAAACCGGAAGCCACTTAAACAGACTAGCTCTCGGGGCGGAGGAGGAGGAAAATTGCGGAAGGAGCTGTCAGGAAGGCGGGGCCCAAAGGAGGGGGTGGACCTGTGGCAGTTCTGAGAGGGCGGGGCGAAGGGAGAAAGCTCGTAGGCCCCGCCCCTCGCGAGTCTTCCCCGGAATAGCGTCATCAGCTCTATAAGAGAGCTTGTGTAGACGGATTCGGTCTTTTACATCCGGGGAGCGCATAGTTTAGAATAAGTTACGCGGTTGTATTTTGTGCGGCAGACTACAAGGAACATAGCTTTTTGGCCTAATTTAAGATGCAGGAGATGCAACAGGCTTGTAGTAGTAGATCGACGTCAGATTTGAAAACGTCTAGGTTCAAAAGCCTGTTTGCATTTAAATGTTCATTAGTTCGCGGGGCAACCACGTGCGGCCCGGAGAGCTGAGGGTCATGGTTCCTCCTCAGAGGATAAGTATTGCTGATGACTCGGGTAAAGAGGGTCATGAGTTGTGCTGCCGGTGTCATGTGGCTATCTTAAATCTGCGTGCTCTGCCACTGTTTAATAGTAACACCGCTTCCGGATAACCGCCAGTTTGATCCAGGTGGTGAGTAGTTTCTGTGTTTGTTCTTGTGATATTTTCTGGGATTATGGACCTCCATGTATCTTTGGGACCTGTCAGCTGTGGCAGTCTCCCTTCCTAGCCATGGAAGAGTATATTCTTGTTTATTGGCAAAGCTGTCACCATTTAATTGGTATCAGATTCTGACTTGCACAAGTAACATTCTTACCTTGAAAAACCTGATGTGTCCTGGGTTATTGGCAAACATTAAACTACTGTTCAAATGTTTCTAGGAAGCTGAGCTAATTGTTTCGGTGGATAAAGGAAAGCATACAAGGTACGTTCCTGTTTCGTGTTATCTGAAACCTTTACTGTCTTTAGCTGCTCAGTCGTGTCTCTGACCTTTGAACTGTAGCCCGCCAGGCTCCAAGCATACTTTCTTTCTCCCCGGGGTCTTTCCAACCCAGGGATGGAACCCAGGTCTCCTGAGAGGCTTGTTCTAAGGGCTTCCCTTAGAGCTAAGGTTTTGGGAGGCCAGAATTTGCACACTGTGCTGGCATTTTGTAATTTAAAAGGGTAAATAGCCGAGTGAACACTAGCTGCAGTAGCCGCTAAGGTCTCGGCGCTGTAAGTAGGCCAGTCTGGGTTTATAAAGCTGGTTTTCTCTTGCAGGTACCAAGAAATCCAAGCCTTGTGAGTCCTGTTAGCACCCTTCTGTGCAGTGCCAGATGTGATTTTAAATCTCGTGTGTGGTATTTAAATGGAGAATAAATGAATGTTTCCTTTATATAATAAAATCCTTGATTTGTACAGATAATGTCTCGTGAGTGATGGTGATAGTTTACTCCCTGTGTCGTGTCCAACTATCTCGTGACCCCGTGTGACCTGCCAGGCTTCTCTGTCCATGGGATTTTCCAGGCAGAAATAGTGGAGTGGGTTGCCATTTCCTTCTGGGGATCTGTCGCTGAGACAGTGGCAGTGCCCGGAGAGCTGAGGGTCATGGTTCCTCCTCAGAGGATAAGTATTGCTGATGACTCGGGTAAAGAGGGTCATGAGTTGTGCTGCCGGTGTCATGTGGCTATCTTAAATCTGCGTGCTCTGCCACTGTTTAATAGTAACACCGCTTCCGGATAACCGCCAGTTTGATCCAGGTGGTGAGTAGTTTCTGTGTTTGTTCTTGTGATATTTTCTGGGATTATGGACCTCCATGTATCTTTGGGACCTGTCAGCTGTGGCAGTCTCCCTTCCTAGCCATGGAAGAGTATATTCTTGTTTATTGGCAAAGCTGTCACCATTTAATTGGTATCAGATTCTGACTTGCACAAGTAACATTCTTACCTTGAAAAACCTGATGTGTCCTGGGTTATTGGCAAACATTAAACTACTGTTCAAATGTTTCTAGGAAGCTGAGCTAATTGTTTCGGTGGATAAAGGAAAGCATACAAGGTACGTTCCTGTTTCGTGTTATCTGAAACCTTTACTGTCTTTAGCTGCTCAGTCGTGTCTCTGACCTTTGAACTGTAGCCCGCCAGGCTCCAAGCATACTTTCTTTCTCCCGGGATCTTTCCAACCCAGGGATGGAACCCAGGTCTCCCTGAGAGGCTTGTTCTAAGGGCTTCCCTTAGAGCTAAGGTTTTGGGAGGCCAGAATTTGCACACTGTGCTGGCATTTTGTAATTTAAAAGGGTAAATAGCCGAGTGAACACTAGCTGCAGTAGCCGCTAAGGTCTCGGCGCTGTAAGTAGGCCAGTCTGGGTTTATAAAGCTGGTTTTCTCTTGCAGGTACCAAGAAATCCAAGCCTTGTGAGTCCTGTTAGCACCCTTCTGTGCAGTGCCAGATGTGATTTTAAATCTCGTGTGTGGTATTTAAATGGAGAATAAATGAATGTTTCCTTTATATAATAAAATCCTTGATTTGTACAGATAATGTCTCGTGAGTGATGGTGATAGTTTACTCCCTGTGTCGTGTCCAACTATCTCGTGACCCCGTGTGACCTGCCAGGCTTCTCTGTCCATGGGATTTTCCAGGCAGAAATAGTGGAGTGGGTTGCCATTTCCTTCTGGGGATCTGTCAAACCCAGGTCTGTTCATATTGCTGGTGGAATGCCTCACAGACTGAGACAGTGGCAGTGCAAATGAGTTGCTGTTCTGTGCGGTATTTGGGAAAACCGAACACAAGAAAAAGGTTGTAATAAAGGCATATTTTATGTGCCAAACATTCTATCTTAGGATTGATCATTAATTTCACTGATCTCTAGTTAAAGTTTCAATATGAATGTAAAAAAGTGCTTATAAAATGTTTTAACGCCGTCCTACTTGGCATTGCATTGCAATTCTGCAAAGCAGTAATATAAAACGCTTATACAAAATATAATATAAAAGATTAGCACCAGGTTTTTACAATAGCTCAGTTTACAAAAGGGCAGTATGATGCAGAAGTGGAAAAGGGTGAAGTCCCCGAGTGGTAAGCCCTTTAAGAGGGTTAGTTTATCGATTCTATAGTTAGTACGTATCTGTCTACTTATGCATCTGTCCCTTGTATATACAATTGTTTATGTATTTGGAGGAAAGTTCTCTGTTGTTACTAAGAATGTGCAGTGTGAGGATGCCTTGTGAGAAATTATCCCTTCCTCTGGGAAACTGAGAACTGTGGGTGGGGAGAGGTGCCCTTGTCTTCACTGTGACTCATTCTGCAGTTTGAATTTAAAGTCCTACCACAGGTGTCTCATTGGTGCCTGTTAACCCATTTGAAAAAAATGAAGGACATAAAATCTTTCATAAGCTGTCAATGAAGTAACCACTTAGTGCTTAGCTGGTATATGGGTTAAATGTTGCAGTTATTTCAGAACTTTCCCACCCTATAGACAGGCAAGCATTTTTAATAGTGTACTTTTAGTAGGAAGAGAATGAGATGCTTAAGCATCAGCGACACAATGGACATGAACTTGAGCAAACTGAGTTAGCAGAGGACAGGAGCATGGCATGCTAGAGTCTCTGGAGTCAAAAGAGGGACAACTTAGCAACTCAAAATTTGGTGATGTTACTCCTGTGTCGTGTCCAACTATCTCGTGACCCCGTGTGACCTGCCAGGCTTCTCTGTCCATGGGATTTTCCAGGCAGAAATAGTGGAGTGGGTTGCCATTTCCTTCTGGGGATCTGTCAAACCCAGGTCTGTTCATATTGCTGGTGGAATGCCTCACAGACTGAGACAGTGGCAGTGCAAATGAGTTGCTGTTCTGTGCGGTATTTGGGAAAACCGAACACAAGAAAAAGGTTGTAATAAAGGCATATTTTATGTGCCAAACATTCTATCTTAGGATTGATCATTAATTTCACTGATCTCTAGTTAAAGTTTCAATATGAATGTAAAAAAGTGCTTATAAAATGTTTTAACGCCGTCCTACTTGGCATTGCATTGCAATTCTGCAAAGCAGTAATATAAAACGCTTATACAAAATATAATATAAAAGATTAGCACCGGGTTTTTTACAATAGCTCAGTTTACAAAAGGGCAGTATGATGCAGAAGTGGAAAAGGGTGAAGTCCCCGAGTGGTAAGCCCTTTAAGAGGGTTAGTTTATCGATTCTATAGTTAGTACGTATCTGTCTACTTATGCATCTGTCCCTTGTATATACAATTGTTTATGTATTTGGAGGAAAGTTCTCTGTTGTTACTAAGAATGTGCAGTGTGAGGATGCCTTGTGAGAAATTATCCCTTCCTCTGGGAAACTGAGAACTGTGGGGGGGGAGAGGTGCCCTTGTCTTCACTGTGACTCATTCTGCAGTTTGAATTTAAAGTCCTACCACAGGTGTCTCATTGGTGCCTGTTAACCCATTTGAAAAAAATGAAGGACATAAAATCTTTCATAAGCTGTCAATGAAGTAACCACTTAGTGCTTAGCTGGTATATGGGTTAAATGTTGCAGTTATTTCAGAACTTTCCCACCCTATAGACAGGCAAGCATTTTTAATAGTGTACTTTTAGTAGGAAGAGAATGAGATGCTTAAGCATCAGCGACACAATGGACATGAACTTGAGCAAACTGAGTTAGCAGAGGACAGGAGCATGGCATGCTAGAGTCTCTGGAGTCAAAAGAGTGGGACAACTTAGCAACTCAAAATTTTTATTAGATGGGACTGTATCAGGATAGTCTTAGGAAATCTGCAAGTCTGAATTAGTTACCAGAAAGTTGCAGTAGGTGGCGCCCTTACTTCACAGTCTAGAAAACCATTCTGCAAAGGAACCGACTTTGCAAGCTGCAAATAAGTCATTAAAAGTAATCAAGCAGATAAATCTTCGCAAATACATGGTGGGTGAATCCAGCTGTGTACTAAACAGTCTTAAGGCATTCTTATGTCATCAGGAATGCCAAAGTGTGCTAGCAACATACAAAGTATCTAGAAGGTTTTTCTCTAGCTGTCAGTGCTTAGTACAAAGGCTCCATTCTGAAATGTACTGTGACCATGATATTCCTTTACCATTTTGGCCTTTTTCTCACTTGTGAAAGGCCAGAAAGATTGACCTATAAAGATTGCTTATCAAGCTTAAGAGGAAAATAATCAGCTTAAAAAAAAATCACATGAATAGCAAAAAATCCCACTCTTATTTTGAGTAGAGGGTATTTTTTTTTATGCCAAATGTAGACCTTTAATATGAATATATACCATACTGATTCAGTTACAAAGGAGTTCTCAATCCAAATACATGTAAAAACAGACATTGCACAACCAATATACAATAATCTCTGCAGAATGCTGAAAAATAGAGATAAGACAGAACAAACGGATGTAGTCTCCCATAAAACTAACTTGGGTAGGCAATGCTAAGGAAGGACAGTTATTACTACACTGAGGTATCTGTAACCATGTTTCACATCACGAATTCTGAAGCAGCAAAGGGGTATACCACATTTATCACAACACAAGACACAAAAACATGGGTCTCTGCCCCCATTAGTTGACATCTCTGGGTAAATGCCAATGCTGGAAATTTTCCAACAGCTCCTTTACAAGTGCTCTTCTTGACATTTCTGTGAAGGATTACAGTTTAGTGACACTTTTTCTCCAAGATACAAAGGCTGAGACTCTGGTATAAACACTGGGTGCATCCTTGACTCCACAGCTGTGTCCCCAGGAGGTCACCCCGTACACAACCCAGCCCTCTCCCACCCGTTCACACATGAGTGGCCCTCTGATGTTGCCCTGGAAGCTGTCCACACGTTTGTGTTCATGGAGGTTTCCAGCACACAGCATCCTTCGTATAAACCGACCCTTGTAACGGTCTTCACAAAACCCCCTGGGAAGGAGGGGGATGGCAACCTGCTGTAGAGTTCTTGAGTAGGCTGGTCCCATGCAGGCCAAACAACTGGATTAGATTCCAGCTGAAGATCTTAGAGAAAGAGCTACATTTAGCAGTTAAATGAACATTTAAGAGTCTTGAAAATAAAAGCCCTATTGTGGCATTAGTGTCATTTAAAATGAGTGATAACTACAAACGGTCTTTAATGGTTGCACTTTAACCGTACTCTCACCTGTCTCCCAGTTCTGACATTTTTGAAGAAAAATTGAGTAATACTTATGGACTTGCCTGCTATAGGAAGTACATTTGTGCAGACTTTAGAATTTGAATTCTGTATTAAAACCCTGAGGGTACATTCATGCATATCCATTGCTCTAAGACTCATCTACCTCATTGGCTTCAGAACTATAAAAAGCAATTATATAGAAGTACATATGGTGGCAATTACTATCCTCAACAGAAACATAGTATTTCAGGAAGATGTTTCAGAAACAATGTTATACTAACAGGCGTAGGTTTAATCTCTTGATGTTAAGGTGCTCTATTTACTAGTAAATCGTTCGTTCTTTGGTGGCTAAAATACATAATTGGTAGGTTCTCTACGATAGCCTTTGTGCATGTGCTGAGTCACTTCATTCACGATTGACTCTTTGCAACCCCATGGACTGTAGCCCACCAGGCTCCTCTATCCATGGGATTCTCCAGGCAAGAAAACTGGAGTGGGTCGCCATTTCCTTCTCCAGGGGATCTTCCCGACCCAGGGATTGAACCTGTGTATCTTCTGTCTCCTGCATTGACAAGCGGGTTCTTTATTGCTAGTGCCACCTACTTGGATCTAAATTCCACCATTATGATCCAGTTAATTCAACTAACGTGATTCATTCATAATAAAAGCATGCAACAAAATTTACTTCCTGATGAAATGTCTTAAGGAAGATGATTGAACTTCCCATAAAGAAGTAATTCTGACACCTATGCTTTAATCTTCGATTTGCATCACAGATCAGTATGGTGTCCTGAGAAGGCATTTACCTGATTTTATTACATTGTCCAGGAAATTTTCCCATTTTTTATGGTTTACCTCAAGATTGGTCCCTGCTATAGGCGTTCTATAGATCTGCTACAGGTGTTCTGCATTTTACTGCTATGACATAGTGTTGGGCCTAATGAAAGTGAAAGTGTTACAACATTGCTAAGTCCTGTCTGACTCTTTGCAACCCCATGGACTCCCCATCTAAAGCCAAGATTAATGGAGCGTGGGATAAAATGAATACTGAAATATATAAATTTACCAAGTAAAAAACCTCATTGAAATCATCGCCTGTATAAATACTTACTTGATGTTTTCAAGAGTACAGTTATCAGTGTTGATTATTCTTAATGGAGAGCGGTCAACCCCATCATTTCCCCCTTATTCAATAGTCATTTGTGAATCGATCACCTAATCCAGGTGAGACTTAGAGCCACCAGGAGAAGCCCAAATACAGTTACTAATGGCTAACTAGTATATCAATGAAGGATCAAACCCAGGTCTCCTGCATTGGTAGGTGAATTCTTTACCACTAAACCACCAGGGAAGGCCCTAAGCAAGCACTAGCTGATGTTAATTCCAGCAAGACAATCCAGAAAGCTGTTTGCCTGAGAAGAGCATAAGCTGAACACTATCCACGGGAAGAATGGGAAGGGGAGGATGGTGAAGGAGAAACCCAAGTAAGGTGGATACCTCCTGAACCTCAGAAGCTTTTTTTTTTTTTTTTGGCTATTCTTTATTTAGGAATTCTCCATAACATGTAGTTTGATAAAGGGCTCCACTACAAAACAGAACAAAACAAAAAATCTAATACCAAAGCCCTTTGCTGGGGTAGCAAAGTCATCCAGGAAAACTTTTTCAAACAGAATAGCGAGGCCCAAGTACTAAGGGAGGGGGTCTTTGTTCTAATGGGAACCATAGTACCCCCAGGATAGGAATCCAAATTATATGCATGCGTTTCACACTTGGCAGAATTTCCAAACAACTAAGCCTGAACCCCCTTTAAGATTCTGCTACCCACTGTACACTCCAATGGATCATCCATACCCAAGAAGGTGCACAGATCTTAACTGCCTCTTTGGATTATCTACGTTACCTGTGTCTCCCCATCCAGTTATGTAACAATTGGAGGCTGTTTTCTGTGGCCTCTCTCTCCGGTGTGGCAAACAGGCTGGCAAAACGTGGCTGCTGTATCTGGCACACTGCTCTTCTGGTCCTTGTAATCTAACCAGGGCGATGTCGTAGTCATTGCCGTCCGGTCGATACTTCTGGTGAATCACAATCTGCTGAACTCTGATTTCTTCCTCAAACTCCTCCGGCACCAGAGTGTGATAATCCCCGACCCGAACAACATAGTGCCTAGTGCTGTTCCCGTACCTGAGAGGCAGAGAGAGCTAATGCGGGGCTTGTTTCAAGTGCCATAGATGGCTCATTGTCAGCCAAGAAGGTTAACACAGATACTTGTAGGCCTTTCTTCCAAATCATTAATGCCTTTTAAACCTTTCTTTCTAGTTTAAACCTTTCTTTCTCCGACCCCACTGCTCTCAGTCTTGTGCTCTACACCCACTGTCATGTTTTTCGATCATTCATTTCATTGTTTAACCCAGGTTACTGTGTAACTGTTTTCTGAGAAAGACCAGATGTGGAGGAAGGATGGAAAGTAAGGGCTAGTCACTAACCTGTCGTTTTCCCACCATGAAAAAGGATCAAAACAGGAATGAAGAGAAGAGGGCAGAGTCACCATCCTGCCCCTCTGTCATCATTTTTCTGTCATTTTCAAGATGGTTAGTTTGCCGTGAAGCTCCGTGAGGATAGAAACCATGTCTGGTCTAACTGTATCCCCCAAACCACTTAATTAGCACAATCCATTTCTCTCCCCTTCCCTGTGAACTGACCGCATACCAAAATTGTATCTTCAGGCGACATACATTCATCATGAGCTCTCATCTCTTACACCTTTGTTCAGACAAGGAGACCTACTTTGACACTTCTTTGAAATTACAGCCCACCCTTGTTTACCATTCCATCCCCCAACACCCCAACTATCTTTATCTGCTCTACCTTTGCTTGTTTCTAAACACTGCTTTCTAACAAACTACTTAATTTACCATTTATCATATTTATTGTTCTCTGCCTCGCCCTGCTTAAACAAAAGCTCCTCAAGAGCAGGGATCCTTTATCTGTGTTCACTGATAAAGCTTATGCATCTAGTATAGTGATACCAGTTAAAAGAAATGCAGCATACACTTTTTAATGAGTGAATGTGGATTTTTAATGAAATGTCTTTTTTCTGTAGGAAATGCACACTTAAAAGCATAATATTTACTTGATAGTTCTCAGCCTGTTTTTCAGCGAGCATACATTGACTCTGATACATCTGGCTAAAGCAGTTTCTCAACCTCAGCACTACTGACATTTGAGACCAGATTATTCTTTACTTTGGAGGCTTCCCTAGTGGCTCAGATGGTAAAGAATCTGCCTGCAAGGTGAAAATCAGGGGTTCCATCCCTGGGTCAGGAAGATCCCTGGAGAAGGAAATGGCAACCCGTCCAGTATTCTTGCCTGCCTGGAGAATTTCATAAACAGAGAAACCTGGCGGGCTACAGTCCATGGGGTCGCAAAGAGTCAGACACAACTGAGCTAACAGTAAAAGCAGTAGTTTTATTGTAAGGGACTGTCCTTTGCATTGCAGGGTGTCTAGAAACATCCCTGACCAATGTTCACTAGATGTCAGTAGCATGCACACGTATCCCAGTTTGACAACTAAAATGTCTCCATACATTGTCAAATGTTCCCTATGGTGCAAACTGTCCCCAGCTGAGGACCAGCGACCTAAAAAGCATGATCCAACTCACCTCCTGATCACTTCCTCTTTCTCACTGAAGAGTACAGCATCTTGTTCATGTCCCCTCCGTGCATATGTGCTAAGTCGATTCAGTATCCATTTCTCTCCCCTTCCCTGTGAACTGACCGCATACCAAAATTGTATCTTCAGGCGACATACATTCATCATGAGCTCTCATCTCTTACACCTTTGTTCAGACAAGGAGACCTACTTTGACACTTCTTTGAAATTACAGCCCACCCTTGTTTACCATTCCATCCCCCAACACCCCAACTATCTTTATCTGCTCTACCTTTGCTTGTTTCTAAACACTGCTTTCTAACAAACTACTTAATTTACCATTTATCATATTTATTGTTCTCTGCCTCGCCCTGCTTAAACAAAAGCTCCTCAAGAGCAGGGATCCTTTATCTGTGTTCACTGATAAAGCTTATGCATCTAGTATAGTGATACCAGTTAAAAGAAATGCAGCATACACTTTTTAATGAGTGAATGTGGATTTTTAATGAAATGTCTTTTTTCTGTAGGAAATGCACACTTAAAAGCATAATATTTACTTGATAGTTCTCAGCCTGTTTTTCAGCGAGCATACATTGACTCTGATACATCTGGCTAAAGCAGTTTCTCAACCTCAGCACTACTGACATTTGAGACCAGATTATTCTTTACTTTGGAGGCTTCCCTAGTGGCTCAGATGGTAAAGAATCTGCCTGCAAGGTGAAAATCAGGGGTTCCATCCCTGGGTCAGGAAGATCCCTGGAGAAGGAAATGGCAACCCCGTCCAGTATTCTTGCCTGCCTGGAGAATTTCATAAACAGAGAAACCTGGCGGGCTACAGTCCATGGGGTCGCAAAGAGTCAGACACAACTGAGCTAACAGTAAAAGCAGTAGTTTTATTGTAAGGGACTGTCCTTTGCATTGCAGGGTGTCTAGAAACATCCCTGACCAATGTTCACTAGATGTCAGTAGCATGCACACGTATCCCAGTTTGACAACTAAAATGTCTCCATACATTGTCAAATGTTCCCTATGGTGCAAACTGTCCCCAGCTGAGGACCAGCGACCTAAAAAGCATGATCCAACTCACCTCCTGATCACTTCCTCTTTCTCACTGAAGAGTACAGCATCTTGTTCATGTCCCCTCCGTGCATATGTGCTAAGTCGATTCAGTATCCAACTCTTTGAAACCCTGTGGACCATAGCCCACTAGGCCCCTCTGTCCACAGGATTCTCCAGACAAGAATACCAGAGTGAGTTGCCATGCCTTCCTCCTGGGGATCTTCCCAACACATGGATCTTTAGTCTCCTGCATTGATAGGTGGGTTCTTTACCACTACTGCCTCCTGGAATGCCCTCACTTCTCATCTACGGCTACTTAAAACATTCTCAATGGAGCTTCCCTGGTGGCTCAGTTGGTAAAGAATCCACCTGCCAATGCAGGAGATGGAAGACCCCACATGCCTTGGGGTAACTAAGCCCGTGGGCCACAACTACTAAGCCTGTGCTCTGGAGCCCTGGGAGCCACAACTATGAAACCCAAAAGCTCTAGAGCCTATGCTCCACAGCAGGAGACACCACCACACTGAGAAGCCCACATACTGCGACTGGAGAGTAGCCCTTGCTTGCCACAACTAGAGAAGAGTCCCTCACAGCAACAAAGACTTGGCCAAATAAATAAATGAATTTTAATAATAAAAAAACTCAATGATTTAATTTTTCCCTTGTAGCTTCCTAACCTCTTCACCTGCAGACAGTGTATTCTCCACTTGATCTTAGCCCCAACCCAGGGCTCACAGTCACCAAACACTACACAACTTGGAAGTCTTGATTTCAAGCACCTCACCTATACAGTTTTACAGCTCTTCAGTTCTTCATCCCCACTGGACTTCAATCCTTTGGTCCCACTAGGTTTTGCCTTTCAGTTTCACTCTGCTTAAGACTCCCCTTTTTACCAGGCTTGCATACCATCATCACACTTTTGGAAAAACTCTCAATCCTTCTTTCCTTCATCTGCTGAAACTCCAACTCTCGTTTCATCAACTTACCACCTATTTTCTGCTAACATCTGACTATTGAAAGGGAAAAACATACATTTAACAGCTCTCACATTAGATTTTTTATCAAAACTTTAATATCTTCCATTAGATACAGGAACTGTACTTGAATGTGAATTTAAAGAAATGGTATGCGAAAACTGGAAGTTCCTAGTTAGACTAAATAGACTGCCTATTTTAAATATAACCTTTCATTTACTCTTAAAAAACTACTGAAAGTTATAAGTTGCTCAAACATTCTAATTGCCCTAAGTAGGGCTCTGACAACATTGCAATACGTAAAGTGATTTTCTCAACTACGTCCCACTTAAAAGCCTGAATGGTACAGCAACAACGATCGCCCACTAGTGACCTATGAAAATAATAATTTCCTGCAGTTCCTTGATACTTTCCACTTTCAACCTTAAATTATCACATATCTTTAAAATACAAAAGACTTTTCATACGTTGTGTTTAGAGACTATTTGTGAGTTCCACTTCAAACTCTTCAGTAAGTTTAGGATTATCATACATCATACATGAAACTGTAAAAAGTAACCCTCATGAAGATTAATCAGATATTTAAATAACTCATTTCTTTTTTCTGTGTATCAATACTATTGTATTATAAAAATTTAGTGTGTCTCATTAATATACCCAGGTTTTAAAGCAAAATGGAAAGCAAATTTTTCCCTTGTAGCTTCCAAATAAATAAATGAATTTTAATAATAAAAAAACTCAATGATTTAATTTTTCCCTTGTAGCTTCCTAACCTCTTCACCTGCAGACAGTGTATTCTCCACTTGATCTTAGCCCCAACCCAGGGCTCACAGTCACCAAACACTACACAACTTGGAAGTCTTGATTTCAAGCACCTCACCTATACAGTTTTACAGCTCTTCAGTTCTTCATCCCCACTGGACTTCAATCCTTTGGTCCCACTAGGTTTTGCCTTTCAGTTTCACTCTGCTTAAGACTCCCCTTTTTACCAGGCTTGCATACCATCATCACACTTTTGGAAAAACTCTCAATCCTTCTTTCCTTCATCTGCTGAAACTCCAACTCTCGTTTCATCAACTTACCACCTATTTTCTGCTAACATCTGACTATTGAAAGGGAAAAACATACATTTAACAGCTCTCACATTAGATTTTTTATCAAAACTTTAATATCTTCCATTAGATACAGGAACTGTACTTGAATGTGAATTTAAAGAAATGGTATGCGAAAACTGGAAGTTCCTAGTTAGACTAAATAGACTGCCTATTTTAAATATAACCTTTCATTTACTCTTAAAAAACTACTGAAAGTTATAAGTTGCTCAAACATTCTAATTGCCCTAAGTAGGGCTCTGACAACATTGCAATACGTAAAGTGATTTTCTCAACTACGTCCACTTAAAAGCCTGAATGGTACAGCAACAACGATCGCCCACTAGTGACCTATGAAAATAATAATTTCCTGCAGTTCCTTGATACTTTCCACTTTCAACCTTAAATTATCACATATCTTTAAAATACAAAAGACTTTTCATACGTTGTGTTTAGAGACTATTTGTGAGTTCCACTTCAAACTCTTCAGTAAGTTTAGGATTATCATACATCATACATGAAACTGTAAAAAGTAACCCTCATGAAGATTAATCAGATATTTAAATAACTCATTTCTTTTTTCTGTGTATCAATACTATTGTATTATAAAAATTTAGTGTGTCTCATTAATATACCCAGGTTTTAAAGCAAAATGGAAAGCAAAAGTGATTTACATTTCTAACAAGAATAACTGTCCATGCAGCTGTGAAAGTGCTGCTGAAACACTTCCTGTATCTTTGAAATGGAATTTAAGCCATTATCTCAGGCGTCACTGCCCACCTCAGGAGGCAGCAGCCAGGTGTACTATAGGAGCACTTGAGATGTGGTTGGTACAAAGTGAGATGTGCTAAAAGCACATAATGTGCACAGGATTTCAAATGTTTAGTATGAAAAAAGCATATAAAATATATTATGTCTACAGAGAAGAAGAGTATAAAATATCTCAATTTTATATCATATTTTGGATATACAAAGTTATATGAAATATCTCATTAAAATGAATTTCACTCATTTAGTTTTTTAATCCTTTAAAGTGTCTACCAGAATATTTAAAGTTACATATATGATTTATATTTGTGGCTCAAATTATATTTGTATTAGATACCACTGGTCTAGAGAAATAGCTTGGCATAAACTAGGCCTCCTATTTTATTATGCTTCTTTAATGCAGTCTCTTATGTTGCTTATATCTTTTATCTCCAGTTATGAGGCATTCCCTACATATGTCAACATCTACATTCTTAAAGATAATTACATTACTGTTCAACCTAAAAAGTATTTATTGCAACAATAGTTTCTGTTCTTTGAAAAGGAACTTTGACACTTAGCTAAAATAACCCTTGTATCTAAATCAGCTATACAAATATATCCCACATTATCTAAAAATTGAGTCTTTAACCAGTGAACAAAGAAACAGGATATCACTACAACACGGGAATTTATTTTTAAATATCTCAGTTTTAAAGTCTTGGACAATCAATCTTGCCCTCAAGTGTTACTTCGTACCTGGATGACTGTGACAGTCTGCTTAAACGGCTTTGCTGCTTCAAGTTTTAACTTTTTCAAGCCATCTTCTCACACTGCAGCCACAGTGATGTTTCTATCTGTTAATATAACTACTCTTCTGGATACCCTAGTCCCGCTGTCTATGCAATAAAGTTCAAATTTCTTAAATGATATACAGATCTTTCCAAGACTGGCCCTTGTCCACCACTCTGATACCACTCTGATACTACCTCTGTGCTCCAGTCATTTTAGGGGCTTGAACCTGTCTTTATTGAAACTATTTACAATATCATTCCCCCCACTCTTCATTCTAAGATGGCAAAAACTGATTTTATCTCTTAAGTCTCAAGATCTAGGACGCTCTTCCTGTCCTCCCAGAGAACTAGCCAAGCCTTCCTTTGAACACTCCCAACATTGTTCTGAATTGTCAGAACATTTACAACAGCTGCTAGGACTTGTTGGGCTTCCCCAGTGGCTCAGTGGTAAAGACCCCACCTGTAATGCAGGAGATGTGGATTCAATCCCTGGGTCGGGAAGATCCCCTTGAGAAGGGAATGGCAACCTACTCCAGTATGCTTGCCTAGAGAATCCCATGGACAGAGGAGCCTGGCAAGCTAGAGTCCATGGGGTCACAAAGAGTCAAACACAACTGAAGCGATTGAGCACACATGCACGCTGTAGGACTTATTGAAGTCCCCTTAAGCCCAAGTGTAGACCATGTTAAGCTGGTCTAGAGAAATAGCTTGGCATAAACTAGGCCTCCTATTTTATTATGCTTCTTTAATGCAGTCTCTTATGTTGCTTATATCTTTTATCTCCAGTTATGAGGCATTCCCTACATATGTCAACATCTACATTCTTAAAGATAATTACATTACTGTTCAACCTAAAAAGTATTTATTGCAACAATAGTTTCTGTTCTTTGAAAAGGAACTTTGACACTTAGCTAAAATAACCCTTGTATCTAAATCAGCTATACAAATATATCCCACATTATCTAAAAATTGAGTCTTTAACCAGTGAACAAAGAAACAGGATATCACTACAACACGGGAATTTATTTTTAAATATCTCAGTTTTAAAGTCTTGGACAATCAATCTTGCCCTCAAGTGTTACTTGACCTGGATGACTGTGACAGTCTGCTTAAACGGCTTTGCTGCTTCAAGTTTTAACTTTTTCAAGCCATCTTCTCACACTGCAGCCACAGTGATGTTTCTATCTGTTAATATAACTACTCTTCTGGATACCCTAGTCCCGCTGTCTATGCAATAAAGTTCAAATTTCTTAAATGATATACAGATCTTTCCAAGACTGGCCCTTGTCCACCACTCTGATACCACTCTGATACTACCTCTGTGCTCCAGTCATTTTAGGGGCTTGAACCTGTCTTTATTGAAACTATTTACAATATCATTCCCCCCACTCTTCATTCTAAGATGGCAAAAACTGATTTTATCTCTTAAGTCTCAAGATCTAGGACGCTCTTCCTGTCCTCCCAGAGAACTAGCCAAGCCTTCCTTTGAACACTCCCAACATTGTTCTGAATTGTCAGAACATTTACAACAGCTGCTAGGACTTGTTGGGCTTCCCCAGTGGCTCAGTGGTAAAGACCCCACCTGTAATGCAGGAGATGTGGATTCAATCCCTGGGTCGGGAAGATCCCCTTGAGAAGGGAATGGCAACCTACTCCAGTATGCTTGCCTAGAGAATCCCATGGACAGAGGAGCCTGGCAAGCTAGAGTCCATGGGGTCACAAAGAGTCAAACACAACTGAAGCGATTGAGCACACATGCACGCTGTAGGACTTATTAAGATGTCAGGTCTACCCCATTAAACGCTCCTCAAGTGTAAGACCATGTTAAGCTCACTTTTGTGAGCAAAGAGCTTGGCACAGAGAAAACGCTTAATAAATGTATTATAAGTGACTTCTTTTGGAAAACACACACATGCACTCTCATCCCTAACTTCTCGTTGTTCATCAGAACTTCCTGTATCACTCTTAAGACTACAAATATCCAGGCCATAGAAACCCTGAGAATATAAAGTTAATAAGGCTGATGTAGGACTAGGGGTCATCCAAATTCACAGTCTGCCTCGAGAACCACCAAACCAAAGACTGAAAGACACCGGCAAAACTCCTATCTCTCTTTGCCTGGAACTTCAATAAAATGAAGTGAGTCTCCTAAGAGATGACCAATCAATATTCCATACACATACATTGTTCTTAGACCAGGTAGATTTTAGTGTGTATTTCTCAGTATTGTAGTGGTCATTTACTTCCTAAATTGTGTCTGACTCTTGTGATCGCATGAACTGTAGCCCACCAGGCTCCCCCCATCCAAGGAATTCTCCAGGCAAGAATTCTAGAGTGGGTTGCCATTTCCTCCTCCAGGGGATCTTCCTGACCAAGGGACAGAACTTGCATCTCCTTCATTGGCAGGTGGCTTCTTTTAACACAGAGCCACGAGGGAAGCTACTTTTGAGTATACCCCAAAATTAATATGCTCACCAATCAGGAGTTGACATTAAACTGAGAATAAAAACAAAATATTTACCTGACAAGCAGGAAAAAAATGCACCATTCTTGCTAAAATGAAGTTCTTTATTAGTATGTATAAGAAATGGACCAGCTAAACCCAAGCAGTGATTCCCACACTCCTTTCCCTCCAGTTATTCTTAGAATAGATTTATGCTTGGAATTTGAAGATCATCTGACATAAAGACTGGATTAGTTCGCTAGCCAAATATTTGTCTCCAGGGTCACCTCTCCTGGTGGGTGTGATTATACACTTCACTTTGGCTGATGTTACCAGTATGATTTGGGGCTTAGAAAGCATTTTCTGTGGTTCTAGACTCCCCAAGAAAACATATCAGGGAATTCTCTTTTTCAATGTATTTTAAGGTCTTTCTCGTTGAACTTTTGTTATTTTTATAGATTTCATTCAAAAATGCTTCTAAAACAAACATTTCAGATTTTGGCTGACACATCATTCAGTTGTTTGCTTTACTGAAATGCCTTCAACTCCCCCTCAAATAAAAATTGGATGAAATTCCTGGACATGTTTGAGCAAAAGAGGGACAGGGAAGATCCTCTATTCCAATTTCTCTGAGACTCTAGAATTAAACAACAATTTAAATTTTCTAGAATTAAAAAGAGAAGAGTTAATTCAGGCGGCAGGGTCATTTCCTTTATGTGTGTGCTCTCTATAGATTCACCTATTCCAAAAGACAATATTTTACATCAGCCTGTACACATCTGCTCCTACTAGAATCTGTCGGCTGTCTGGATGAAAGTCGAAAAATGGTCGACTAAGCTGCTTGTGTAAATGGCCCCAATTGCTCACAGAGAAGTCATCTTCTCAGTAGAACTCTGTACTGTTCCTTATATACATGTGGTGTGTGTTCGGGAAATGATTTTAGCAGGATTGATGCTATTATGTACATTACCACAGACCTTGTTCTTAAGAACTCTACCATATAATTAGAGAACACAGGTTAAGTAATGGACACATTTTGTTCTTAAAAAGTGAGTACCATTATTTCTGTGCCTCATCTTTCTAATTATAATGTCTAATAATCTAGATATGTCTGAACTTCAGAGTAGCAATCTCTGACAATTTCCAACTGCTTCTCTGACAATTTCCAGTGTTTCTAGGCAAAAAGTCAGAAAGATAAAATCAGGTAAAGTTATAATTATTGATAAAATCAAATTTTCAGCAGAATTACAGAAAAGAATCTTTTCTTTTGAGTACATTCTTTCCTGCAAAATGGTGTTTGTTATCAGAAAAAGCAAGTAAAAGAAATTAGTTTAACATTCAGGAACTTTTCTTTCAATTATATTGCCATACCACCATAGAGAGAGGGTCATTTTATGATACTTTAAATAATGATTTAAAATAGAAAACAACAAAAGCAGGCAATTCATATTGTGCAAGATTCACAGGATAACTGCACAAAAAAATAAAAGAAAAAAAACAAAACTTAATTTATTCAAGTTTCTACTTCAATCTGCCAATGGGCTGTTGCATTCCAAAGTTTGTACTAACACTAGGAAAAATGTGAAAAATAGGATAGAAGTCCTTTAAAGGGTGATTCACTACCTACCTCAGTTGCCCTTGTTAAAATTAACATAAAAGAATGTTTTGGCCACTTCATATACGGGAAAGCTATGAACGTAGAGCTGGATTACTAAAATTTTGTCAGCCTGTCGATAATGTACCTTTATCATATAGAGACAATAGTATAGAAAATGAGCGTAACAGGATGGTGGATATGAGTAACTGTTCTGATCTCACTATCCCCAGGCCATCATCCCTAGATTATCCTGATATAAGGACTACATAAAAGAATGCCTACTCTACAGAGCCCAAACAATAAACATTTTAAAACTGTCATCCCATAGAATAAAATAACACAGATGGTGAGAGCAATCTATGCCATATTGCTCAGAATGGCTATTCAAGAGCACTAGCCCATACCATCACTGCAAGAATTAGGCACCAAAGAACGTTCCATGACCAGGAAATATTTTATATATTGAAGTCCAGTGACTGAAGCAATAGACATACAAACAGAAAGGAAAAGGGTATGAGAGAGCTAATTTCAAAATATGAAACCTACCCAAGGAATTTGAAAGGAAGAGAACCTCTCAGACACTGACCACACTGCTTCTCACTACAGTCTGCTGTGTGTGTGCTCACTCACTCAATCGTGTCCAACTCTTTCAGCCTCACAGACTGTAGCCCTCCAGGCTCCTCTGGCCACGGGATTCTCCAGGCAAGCATTCTGGAATAGGTTGCCATTCCCTCCTCCAGGGGATCTTCCCAACCCAAGGATAGAAGCTGTGTCTCTTGTATCTCCTGCATTGGCAGGTGGATTCTTTTCCACTAGACAACCTGGGAAGCCCCTTCTACACTATCATGTCTACAATTCCAAAGGAAAACTCTATTTTTGCACATTTCCAAGTTTCTGATGATTTAAAAAGGTTATTATCATCCAAGTCCCTGAACCCAGAAGACAAAATCTGGAGTTTGTTCTCATGACCAGTAACTGTCCTTATGGCTTTCAAAAAAAACCTTACTGTAATAAAAATGTGAGTTGTAGCCTCCTTGGGCACTTCAAAATAACAGACCAAGTAAGACCTTTGCAAAACAAATTTCTCCCTACTCACATTAAGAGTCTTGCATTCTCTCCAAAGCATGTCAGAATGCTGCAAACCATCATCTGTCCCTCTGCTTTTTAATCAACTGTCTTTATTTTAGGATGTGCAGATAATAGAGAAAAGAAATTCAGAATGACATATGGAAGGAGTTATCTGTTGATCTAGGTTTAAAATACCACTATCTTCTGAAGAGTCCAACATTCTTAATTATCCACTATCTGGCAACAGACCCCCACTTTCATCATGCAGTCCTCATGGAGAGGGCTCTGCTCGTGCCAAGTAATATATTAGACACTTAGTTAGTAAACACAAATGAGACAATTACTGACTTGAAGCAATAATCTAGAAGGAGCAGACCTTGAAAAAAAAAAAACACCTCCCAGAGAACTCAAAAGTCAGATCAAAGTTTTCAACCTCAAGTGGAATTTTTGGACAAGCTCCTTACTTTAATACTCGAACCTTTGAACTCCCAGGTCTATAACTTTTATCAGAGAGAGATTCACTTGAAAGACCAGGAGTCTTGAACTATAGGAGGAAAACCTAAACTGAACCTACTGAATTATTTCACTAAAACTCTTAGCCCAAAACAGGCTTTCCCAGTTTTTCTGCAGCTTCCTACTTTATTTTTCTCCACTAGTCAGTGGGATAAAACCATTTTGAATTCTCTACTTTTGTTAATAATTATGGCTGAGTCCCGTTTTTGAACCTTCACGGAATAATAACCAACATTCATTTGCTACCTCCTATCTTTAGCCTTACAACCAGCCTCCATCCAGTTCCCACCACAGTGTGTTTCATCACCTGGTAACATGGACCCATTTGAGTCACTCTAGAAAAAACCATAGATGCATGTATCCAAATATCTTTCACATAATTCAAGGCTTGCTCACAGGCCCCTAGATTCATAACTTGGCTCCCCCACCCACCCCACCTTCAGGTCTATCCCATGTATCTCCAAATGATGTATCTCCTAAAACTCTTCTTTGATCATATTTCAAGGCGCTAAAACCTTTACGAGTTTTGCACTACTGAGTGAATGAAACAGGGATTCACTACCCTGGCATTCCAAACTATTCCTACTTTTTTATTGTAAGTCCACTACACATTCTGCATCCACGGTCCTAGTACCCTTCTGCTCCCCCGTGTCCTCCAAGCATGTCAGAGGAAACCATCATCTGTCCCTCTGCTTTTTAATCAACTGTCTTTATTTTAGGATGTGCAGATAATAGAGAAAAGAAATTCAGAATGACATATGGAAGGAGTTATCTGTTGATCTAGGTTTAAAATACCACTATCTTCTGAAGAGTCCAACATTCTTAATTATCCACTATCTGGCAACAGACCCCCACTTTCATCATGCAGTCCTCATGGAGAGGGCTCTGCTCGTGCCAAGTAATATATTAGACACTTAGTTAGTAAACACAAATGAGACAATTACTGACTTGAAGCAATAATCTAGAAGGAGCAGACCTTGAAAAAAAAAAAACACCTCCCAGAGAACTCAAAAGTCAGATCAAAGTTTTCAACCTCAAGTGGAATTTTTGGACAAGCTCCTTACTTTAATACTCGAACCTTTGAACTCCCAGGTCTATAACTTTTATCAGAGAGAGATTCACTTGAAAGACCAGGAGTCTTGAACTATAGGAGGAAAACCTAAACTGAACCTACTGAATTATTTCACTAAAACTCTTAGCCCAAAACAGGCTTTCCCAGTTTTTCTGCAGCTTCCTACTTTATTTTTCTCCACTAGTCAGTGGGATAAAACCATTTTGAATTCTCTACTTTTGTTAATAATTATGGCTGAGTCCCGTTTTTGAACCTTCACGGAATAATAACCAACATTCATTTGCTACCTCCTATCTTTAGCCTTACAACCAGCCTCCATCCAGTTCCCACCACAGTGTGTTTCATCACCTGGTAACATGGACCCATTTGAGTCACTCTAGAAAAAACCATAGATGCATGTATCCAAATATCTTTCACATAATTCAAGGCTTGCTCACAGGCCCCTAGATTCATAACTTGGCTCCCCCACCCACCCCACCTTCAGGTCTATCCCATGTATCTCCAAATGATGTATCTCCTAAAACTCTTCTTTGATCATATTTCAAGGCGCTAAAACCTTTACGAGTTTTGCACTACTGAGTGAATGAAACAGGGATTCACTACCCTGGCATTCCAAACTATTCCTACTTTTTTATTGTAAGTCCACTACACACATTCTGCATCCACGGTCCTAGTAACTGCCATTCTTCAAGTACGTTCTATGTTTTTTCACCACCGTGTCCTCAACATTAGACAGTATCTGCCTCCAGCCTCTACTAATACATGAATCCAGGCTCTCTGAACAGACTCCATAACAGAACTCACTCTTCCTCCCACATACATCCTATCTGGTTTTGAACCATCCTAACAACAGATCTCTTTCCTAGGTTGAAATGAAACTCACCTCCCATTAGCATCTGTGGTATGTGAAGCGATATGTAATGAATTTAATCCAATTCCAGACACTCTCCCCTTTCTGCTTGCCTCTCCTGGTGCACCATGTCACTTTTGCAGAGGATGGCACTCAGAACTGGGCACAGTTCTCTCTGTTGGATAGTGGCAGTACTTTTGACCCTCAACAACAGCTTAAGCTCTGTAGGACAGAAGAGCAGGGCTCTTCACTGCTTTGGGAGGGGGGCTGTTCTGGCAGGCCTGCCCAAGGCTGACTAACTTTGTGGGTGACCACATTACATCACTGGCTCTATTAAGGTTGAGTGCATGTTCAGTCACTCTCACTCATGTTTGATTCTTTGCGACCTCATAGACCATAGTCCACCAGACTCCTCTGTCCATGGGATCATCCCAGCAAGAATATTAGAGTGGGTTGCTATTTTCTCCTCCAGGGTATCTTCCCAACCCCAGGATGGAACCGCCATCTCCTCTGGCTCCTGCATGGGTAGGTAGATTCTTTGCTACTGAGGTTGCAGGATGCTAAAACCCATAAGGTCTTTTTCATTTGTGCTGCCCTTAAGTCATGTTTCCTAAACTAAAGGCAGCATTTTACTTCCTCTTTATTCCGCATGACTTGTTATCAGCTTATCAAGATCCTTTGCCACCATGGATCCTGTCTTCTGACCTATTACATGGCCCTCCCAATCTCCTGGCATCAAACATTATAATTAACTTACCATCAGTGTCCTTCAGTTCAGTGACTAATATGTTGAATAGGGCAAGGATAAGTATCCTGTTCACACCATGATATTCTTTCTCATCATCATTCTTCAAATGCTCAGACCACATTCTATTCTATCTAGGAGCAAGAGGGTCTTAACCAGAATCATCAAAGATGCTTGATAAGAATGCAGACTCCTGGATCTTAGCTCTAAAGATTCAGGAGGTCTGGGAAAAGGGCCCAGGCATCTGCATATTTTTTTGGCCACTTCTTTTGGTCTTTCATTTATCTACTTTCATCCATCTTTGTTCTTTTGGCCCATGTGGGCCTCCCCATTGCGGTGGCCTCTGTCGTTGCAGAGCACCAGCTCTGGGTCCATGCGCTCCAGAGCCACGGCTCAATAGTTGGACACATTGGTCCAGCCACTCTGCGGCATGTGGGATCTTCCCAGGCCATGGATCAAATGGCGCCCCTTGCACTGCAAGGTGGAGTCCTTACCCACTGGACCACTGGGGAAGCCCAATCTGGATTTTTAAGAAGCTGAATGTATCTAAATAACACTGCAGTGAAAAGACCACACTCTGAATATGGCACTCTGAACTTTTTTTCATCCTGTATGTCTCTCTCCTCTGGGCTCGCATAGTTACATTAAAACCTCATGGTACCAAGGGTGCTATCAGTCTTATTCTCCAAGATATTTCTAGCACATGGCACATTTCTAGGAATATTACAGATTCAAGATTTTTTTGTTAAGTTAATGAATGAATTTTTATTGTCTGTGCCATTCATGTAACACATGAATATATTAAACCAACTACTATATAAGTGAATTCATACTGGATGGAACCGCCATCTCCTCTGGCTCCTGCATGGGTAGGTAGATTCTTTGCTACTGAGGTTGCAGGATGCTAAAACCCATAAGGTCTTTTCATTTGTGCTGCCCTTAAGTCATGTTTCCTAAACTAAAGGCAGCATTTTACTTCCTCTTTATTCCGCATGACTTGTTATCAGCTTATCAAGATCCTTTGCCACCATGGATCCTGTCTTCTGACCTATTACATGGCCCTCCCAATCTCCTGGCATCAAACATTATAATTAACTTACCATCAGTGTCCTTCAGTTCAGTGACTAATATGTTGAATAGGGCAAGGATAAGTATCCTGTTCACACCATGATATTCTTTCTCATCATCATTCTTCAAATGCTCAGACCACATTCTATTCTATCTAGGAGCAAGAGGGTCTTAACCAGAATCATCAAAGATGCTTGATAAGAATGCAGACTCCTGGATCTTAGCTCTAAAGATTCAGGAGGTCTGGGAAAAGGGCCCAGGCATCTGCATATTTTTTTGGCCACTTCTTTTGGTCTTTCATTTATCTACTTTCATCCATCTTTGTTCTTTTGGCCCATGTGGGCCTCCCCATTGCGGTGGCCTCTGTCGTTGCAGAGCACCAGCTCTGGGTCCATGCGCTCCAGAGCCACGGCTCAATAGTTGGACACATTGGTCCAGCCACTCTGCGGCATGTGGGATCTTCCCAGGCCATGGATCAAATGGCGCCTTGCACTGCAAGGTGGAGTCCTTACCCACTGGACCACTGGGGAAGCCCAATCTGGATTTTTAAGAAGCTGAATGTATCTAAATAACACTGCAGTGAAAAGACCACACTCTGAATATGGCACTCTGAACTTTTTTTCATCCTGTATGTCTCTCTCCTCTGGGCTCGCATAGTTACATTAAAACCTCATGGTACCAAGGGTGCTATCAGTCTTATTCTCCAAGATATTTCTAGCACATGGCACATTTCTAGGAATATTACAGATTCAAGATTTTTTTGTTAAGTTAATGAATGAATTTTTATTGTCTGTGCCATTCATGTAACACATGAATATATTAAACCAACTACTATATAAGTGAACTCTCAAATTCAACGACTACCCCATAAATACAAAGGTTGTGTACAATACAGATCTGTGTCTTTTGCAGCACTTTAAATATGGAACATTACCCCAAAAGTATTTATCAAAATAGGTAAAAGGAAATTAATAGAGACTCTAGAAATAAAGATGTATGAGAACTTAACAACATAGTTGATGTACACCACTAGGTAAAGGATGGAATGTTTAATTTGAAAAAGTACTGGGAACACTAGTTATCCATGAAGAAAAGCATAGCATTATGTCCCCTCTTCAAACCATATACCATACACAAAAAAACTAAACAGAATAAAAATCTAAACAGGAAAAGCAAAACTGCTAAATTTTTTGTAAAAAAAACAAAAACAAAAACTAGGATAATATCTTCATATGCAGCTAAAGAGGGATAAAACTAAGATATACAAAACTTTTATAAGACTTTGAAAACTGACACTCTTAAATATGTTAAGATTCAATATCTTCATAAGAAAAAGAACTTAAACTAGTGAAAGGACATGCCCACATAGTAATAAAAGGCTTTGTACAAAGAATATATCGAAAAAGTGTTAAAAATCAATTACAAAAGACAACTGAATAGAAAAATAAGCAAAGGATGTTGATGCTATCAAGTTGAGGTAGGGATCTGAGAGAACAGGAACTTACAGATTGCTGTGATATAAACTGATAATTATTTAAGAACATAAACTAGTAGTGCCTAGTAAATTTGAGTGGCACCCAGATCCCTGGGCCCAGAACAATGCTCCCACATGTATGTACCAAAGAAACACATAGTGAACATCTACTGAAGCACCATTTTTTAGTAATAAAAGAATGGAAGTCATCTAACTATCCACTAGTATGAGAATAAATACACTGTGGTTGGTTTCATCTTACAATAAGAGTTAACACATATATGGCAGCTAAAAATGAACAAAATCTAATGAATGGATTGTAAATACATGATGAAGCCATATAAGTTCACAAATGAAAAAATACAAATTTGGGGTTGTAAGAGTTTTCCAACACTATGTTACACATATTATTAGAAATGCTTTATGAGTATTTTCAATACGCAGAATTAGCGTAGGGAAACCCCTTGTACTCATCAACTTGCCTCAGTCATCAATATTTGCTGAGCAATGGTACTTTTTTTTTTGGCCACTTCTATTGGTCTTTCATTCATTCATTTTCATCCATCTTTGTTCTTTGGCCCCTGTGGGCCTCCCATCACAGTGGCCTCTCTCGTTGCAGAGCATCGGCTCTGGGCACATGCGCTCCAGAGCTCTGGCTCAGCAGTTGGACACATTGGTCTAGCCGCTCCGCAGCACGTGGGATTTTCCCAGGCCAAGGATCAAATTGGCGCCCCTTGCACTGCAGGGCAGTGTCCTTACCCACTAGGTCACCAGGGAAGCCCAATGGTACATATTTTTAAACACTAAAATCAATGCTGAGGAAATGTCCAGTATTCAGGGCCAAGTAAAGAGCCCAGGTCAAGGAGAAATGACCACCTGGTTCTAGTGCCGGTTCTGGTACCATGAGCAGTGGGCCTCTGGCACACGGAATTTCTCTGCATGGCTTCCCCTCTGAACTGGGAAGACTTCAGATTGGGCTAATAAAACATCTGTGGGTGGTTTAGTCACTAACTCATGTTTGACTCTTGTGACCCCCATGGACTGTAGCCCACCAGGCTCCTCTGACCATGGAATTTCTCAGGCAAGAATATTGGAGTAGGTTGCCATTTCCTTCTCCAGGGAATCTTCTGAATCCAGGGATAAAACTCACGTCTCCAGCATTGTAAGTGGATTCTTTACCGATTGAGTCACCAGGGAAGCCCAACATGTCTGAGACCACAGGAACTAACCAAGATACAAACTGACAGGTGCATACAGAGAAACTGAAAAGACACAAAACACTAAAAAGACCCAAAGCTTTTAAAATTCAAATAAAAACATGAAATCAAACCACTAAGCCTGGACTCCCTATTGCCTAGCATTCAAAAGCCTGAGGTCTCTTCCAGCTCTGTGGAGCCACAATTTCATCCTCAGATAGGTTCCTGAGGAAGCACTAACGTAGCTGCCTCCCTCCAAAGACCCATCTTCTCTCCTCTCTAAGTCTAGAGTCTGTTTTCATACCAGGGTAGCAAGTGGCCTTCTGAGAGTTCTTGTGTTCCTGATGTCACACCCTCACTTCCACAGTGCCACTGGTGGAGACAAGGAAGCCTAGAGCCTGGCTCTCACCAATATTTTTTTCACTTTAAAAAGAAATGCTTTATGAGTATTTTCAATACGCAGAATTAGCGAAACCCCTTGTACTCATCAACTTGCCTCAGTCATCAATATTTGCTGAGCAATGGTACTTTTTTTTTTGGCCACTTCTATTGGTCTTTCATTCATTCATTTTCATCCATCTTTGTTCTTTGGCCCCTGTGGGCCTCCCATCACAGTGGCCTCTCTCGTTGCAGAGCATCGGCTCTGGGCACATGCGCTCCAGAGCTCTGGCTCAGCAGTTGGACACATTGGTCTAGCGCTCCGCAGCACGTGGGATTTTCCCAGGCCAAGGATCAAATTGGCGCCCCTTGCACTGCAGGGCAGTGTCCTTACCCACTAGGTCACCAGGGAAGCCCAATGGTACATATTTTTAAACACTAAAATCAATGCTGAGGAAATGTCCAGTATTCAGGGCCAAGTAAAGAGCCCAGGTCAAGGAGAAATGACCACCTGGTTCTAGTGCCGGTTCTGGTACCATGAGCAGTGGGCCTCTGGCACACGGAATTTCTCTGCATGGCTTCCCCTCTGAACTGGGAAGACTTCAGATTGGGCTAATAAAACATCTGTGGGTGGTTTAGTCACTAACTCATGTTTGACTCTTGTGACCCCATGGACTGTAGCCCACCAGGCTCCTCTGACCATGGAATTTCTCAGGCAAGAATATTGGAGTAGGTTGCCATTTCCTTCTCCAGGGAATCTTCTGAATCCAGGGATAAAACTCACGTCTCCAGCATTGTAAGTGGATTCTTTACCGATTGAGTCACCAGGGAAGCCCAACATGTCTGAGACCACAGGAACTAACCAAGATACAAACTGACAGGTGCATACAGAGAAACTGAAAAGACACAAAACACTAAAAAGACCCAAAGCTTTTAAAATTCAAATAAAAACATGAAATCAAACCACTAAGCCTGGACTCCCTATTGCCTAGCATTCAAAAGCCTGAGGTCTCTTCCAGCTCTGTGGAGCCACAATTTCATCCTCAGATAGGTTCCTGAGGAAGCACTAACGTAGCTGCCTCCCTCCAAAGACCCATCTTCTCTCCTCTCTAAGTCTAGAGTCTGTTTTCATACCAGGGTAGCAAGTGGCCTTCTGAGAGTTCTTGTGTTCCTGATGTCACACCCTCACTTCCACAGTGCCACTGGTGGAGACAAGGAAGCCTAGAGCCTGGCTCTCACACCCTAAGTGTCTAGCATGCTATAGAGCAGGAAGAGACTGGAAGAAGTGGTAAACAAGAGCCAAACTGTGCTGTGTAGAAAGGTACACACATACCTCTTGAAGCAGTGTGCCGCTGTGAGGACCCAGCAGCTGCTCAGGAGCGTGGCCCCACAGAGGAGCCTGCCATTTCCATGGGACGACTTCAGCCGGAGGGACACCTGCCAAGGCCAACCACCCCTATGGAGAAAGTAAGCATCCTTAAAAGGCAGAACAAGGAACATCATCCAGGAAAATGATGACTGAGGAAGCTTGCAGGTGGGAAGAAAGGAGTATAAAAGAGCCTCGAGAAGGTGAACTCCCTTCCTACTTCAAGAATGATTTTCCTGTGCTTTGAGCAGACCACCCTGAAGATTTGCCTATAGCATTTGCATGCATCCTCCCAAACTCTGACATTCTTGGAAACAATTTGTGTCTTCTTTGTATTTTGTGATTTGAAGCGGATCTTCTCCCTCACCTAAGCAGCCTTAAGGAGCTATTTTGTTTTTTTGTTTTTTATTTTGGCCATGCCAACATGGCTTTCGGGATCTTAGGTCCCCAGTGAGGGACTGAATCTGAGCCATAGCAATGAAAGTGCTGAGACCTAACCACTGGACTCCCAGGGAACTTCCTGGAGAAGAATTTAAGCAAAGCACTGGTTTTCCATTCACAAATTCAATAAACAAACAAAAAAATTATATTAAGATGAGTCAATAATTGAGTCACAAAGACTCCCTAACCAAGATACAAACTGACAGGTGCATACAGAGAAACTGAAAAGACACAAAACACTAAAAAGACCCAAAGCTTTTAAAATTCAAATAAAAACATGAAATCAAACCACTAAGCCTGGACTCCCTATTGCCTAGCATTCAAAAGCCTGAGGTCTCTTCCAGCTCTGTGGAGCCACAATTTCATCCTCAGATAGGTTCCTGAGGAAGCACTAACGTAGCTGCCTCCCTCCAAAGACCCATCTTCTCTCCTCTCTAAGTCTAGAGTCTGTTTTCATACCAGGGTAGCAAGTGGCCTTCTGAGAGTTCTTGTGTTCCTGATGTCACACCCTCACTTCCACAGTGCCACTGGTGGAGACAAGGAAGCCTAGAGCCTGGCTCTCACACCCTAAGTGTCTAGCATGCTATAGAGCAGGAAGAGACTGGAAGAAGTGGTAAACAAGAGCCAAACTGTGCTGTGTAGAAAGGTACACACATACCTCTTGAAGCAGTGTGCCGCTGTGAGGACCCAGCAGCTGCTCAGGAGCGTGGCCCCACAGAGGAGCCTGCCATTTCCATGGGACGACTTCAGCCGGAGGGACACCTGCCAAGGCCAACCACCCCTATGGAGAAAGTAAGCATCCTTAAAAGGCAGAACAAGGAACATCATCCAGGAAAATGATGACTGAGGAAGCTTGCAGGTGGGAAGAAAGGAGTATAAAAGAGCCTCGAGAAGGTGAACTCCCTTCCTACTTCAAGAATGATTTTCCTGTGCTTTGAGCAGACCACCCTGAAGATTTGCCTATAGCATTTGCATGCATCCTCCCAAACTCTGACATTCTTGGAAACAATTTGTGTCTTCTTTGTATTTTGTGATTTGAAGCGGATCTTCTCCCTCACCTAAGCAGCCTTAAGGAGCTATTTTGTTTTTTTGTTTTTTATTTTGGCCATGCCAACATGGCTTGCGGGATCTTAGGTCCCCAGTGAGGGACTGAATCTGAGCCATAGCAATGAAAGTGCTGAGACCTAACCACTGGACTCCCAGGGAACTTCCTGGAGAAGAATTTAAGCAAAGCACTGGTTTTCCATTCACAAATTCAATAAACAAACAAAAAAATTATATTAAGATGAGTCAATAAGGCTTATACCCTGATGAAATAAAAATTGAAGGAGACACCTGTACTCCAATGGTCACTGCAGCACTCTACACAATAGCTAGAACATGGAAGCAACCTAGATGTCCATCAACGAACAAATGAATAAAGAAGCTCTGGTACATATATACAATGGAGTACTTCTCAGTCACAAAAAGAAATACAGAAGATTCAGTCCTAAAGAGATGGATGAATCTAGAACCTATTACAGAAAGTGAAATAAGTCAAAAAGAGAAGGACTAATATAGTATACTAACACATATGTATGGAATCTAGTAAGATCGTACTGATAAATACATAAGCAGAGTATCGATGGAAAAACAGTCATAGAGAACAGACTCTGGACATTGGGGAGAGGGAAGAGTGGATGAGAGATATGGAAAGAGTAACATGGAGCCCTATACTATCATATGTAAAAGAGATAACTATTGTCAAGGCGCTGTGGGTTAAAGGATCTTACATGGGGGCTATGCGAGGGACTGGAGGGGTGGGATGGGGGGATGGGATAACATATGATGAATCTGGATTATACATATCTGTAAACAACCAAAACTTTGTAAAAGCAAAAAAAGCAAAATTAAAAAAAAATGGCCAAAAAATAGCCTAAGGTCACACATTTAGGAAGTAGCAAAGCTAAAAAAAATTAAAATTAAAAAAGAAAAAAGATGAGCCAAGTTCAAAACTAATATAAATTAAATACATTTGTAGCTATACAATTTTTCAGATACCCTGTTACATTAGTTTGTTTCTGCAACACCTCTATTTCATAAATCTGAGGATGGTGATTTGAAGAATATGGTCTAAATAAATAAATATAGGTCATAGGGCAGTGAAATTATCAGTGTAATCTGTATTTAATTTAGAAAATAAAATAAGCAAAACAAATCCTGTAGATAATAGCAGAAAATTCCTCAATTTGTAACCTCCTCTCTATATAAATAATTCTGTAACATGGAAAATCTCTTCTGAAAGACCTTTTACCTTAAAGAATTTTTCCCACCGATGATCCGCTTCTGCCGACCATGCAGTAATCTCAAACCACAAACAGATGCAAGGGATTCTGAAGCAGAATGAGGTTTTTATTAAACTATCGTATGGCTGGTACTGGAGCAGTGACACAAGCAACATGTTCTCCTGCTGCTGCTTCCTCTGTTGTAAAGTGACTTTCTCTTCAATTATACGCAGTTACTCTTATAATAAAACTAAAAAGTTGTTTTCTCATTGAACCAAGGCAACAATAATTCACAGGTAGACAAGGAACTTGATGAGACTTCCCACAATCAATGCTGAAAGGTCTTATGGGCTGTTGAATGGTATGGACGTGTCTAGAGCATCGTCCTTGTTGTACCCACCATCTTCTCCTGTGCTGACTACAGAGACTATTTGGGAGTTTAGTAAATGGATTGAACAAAAACTCATAGAGAACAGACTCTGGACATTGGGGAGAGGGAAGAGTGGATGAGAGATATGGAAAGAGTAACATGGAGCCCTATACTATCATATGTAAAAGAGATAACTATTGTCAAGGCGCTGTGGGTTAAAGGATCTTACATGGGGGCTATGCGAGGGACTGGAGGGGTGGGATGGGGGGATGGGATAACATATGATGAATCTGGATTATACATATCTGTAAACAACCAAAACTTTGTAAAAGCAAAAAAAGCAAAATTAAAAAAAAATGGCCAAAAAATAGCCTAAGGTCACACATTTAGGAAGTAGCAAAGCTAAAAAAAATTAAAATTAAAAAAGAAAAAAGATGAGCCAAGTTCAAAACTAATATAAATTAAATACATTTGTAGCTATACAATTTTTCAGATACCCTGTTACATTAGTTTGTTTCTGCAACACCTCTATTTCATAAATCTGAGGATGGTGATTTGAAGAATATGGTCTAAATAAATAAATATAGGTCATAGGGCAGTGAAATTATCAGTGTAATCTGTATTTAATTTAGAAAATAAAATAAGCAAAACAAATCCTGTAGATAATAGCAGAAAATTCCTCAATTTGTAACCTCCTCTCTATATAAATAATTCTGTAACATGGAAAATCTCTTCTGAAAGACCTTTTACCTTAAAGAATTTTTCCCACCGATGATCCGCTTCTGCCGACCATGCAGTAATCTCAAACCACAAACAGATGCAAGGGATTCTGAAGCAGAATGAGGTTTTTATTAAACTATCGTATGGCTGGTACTGGAGCAGTGACACAAGCAACATGTTCTCCTGCTGCTGCTTCCTCTGTTGTAAAGTGACTTTCTCTTCAATTATACGCAGTTACTCTTATAATAAAACTAAAAAGTTGTTTTCTCATTGAACCAAGGCAACAATAATTCACAGGTAGACAAGGAACTTGATGAGACTTCCCACAATCAATGCTGAAAGGTCTTATGGGCTGTTGAATGGTATGGACGTGTCTAGAGCATCGTCCTTGTTGTACCCACCATCTTCTCCTGTGCTGACTACAGAGACTATTTGGGAGTTTAGAAATATTAAACAAAGGACTACAAAAAATAAGGATGGTCTGAACTGGCTGATTTTCACAGACAACAATGTTCCAAGCCACATATACAAGTGTAACTTAGTCAAGCAAAGCACATTCCCAGGAAGAAAACCTGACATAAATTTACATTTATTCAAATAGTATATTAATATATGGAAAGGATTTACTAAACCAATATAGGAGGCAAATTGTATTTAAGGTTATACCTCAAACATCTCAAGATAATAGATTTCTATTGACAGCATAAAAAAGAAGAGTTAGGGCTTCCCCTGGTGATCCAGTGGGTACGGACACCGCCTTGCAGTGCAAGGGGTGCCGGTTCGAGCCCTGGCCTGGGAAGATCCCACGTGCTGCGGAGCAGCTGGACTGATGTGTCCAATTACCAAGCCAGACCTCTGGAGCGCATGCGCCCAGAGCCGGCGCTCTGCAACGACAGACGCCACCACGATGGGAGGCCCACAGGAGCCAAAGAACAAAGACGGATGAACAGAGAGAAACGAAAGACCAATAGAAGTGGCCCGCCTGCTCCCCTCCCTCCCCAACCCGACCCCCCCCCAAAAAAAAATAAAAAAAAAAAACTAAAAAAAAAAAAAAAAAAAGAGTTACATTGAAAACAAATGAAAAGGTGGTATATAAAAAAAGAGGATAGGATAAAATTAATTATTACTAGTTTTAAAAATAATTGTAGAAAGTAGGAAAACTTATTATATGTGGCTACTTTGTTTCTTTGGTGGAGTATATGTATATAAAATATAGTATACACTGTTTTCTATCTGTGTAATAAGAAAGGGTAGGAATGTGCCAAGCTGGAGTTAGTAATAAAATGCAAGGGATTCTGAAGCAGAATGAGGTTTTTATTAAACTATCGTATGGCTGGTACTGGAGCAGTGACACAAGCAACATGTTCTCCTGCTGCTGCTTCCTCTGTTGTAAAGTGACTTTCTCTTCAATTATACGCAGTTACTCTTATAATAAAACTAAAAAGTTGTTTTCTCATTGAACCAAGGCAACAATAATTCACAGGTAGACAAGGAACTTGATGAGACTTCCCACAATCAATGCTGAAAGGTCTTATGGGCTGTTGAATGGTATGGACGTGTCTAGAGCATCGTCCTTGTTGTACCCACCATCTTCTCCTGTGCTGACTACAGAGACTATTTGGGAGTTTAGAAATATTAAACAAAGGACTACAAAAAATAAGGATGGTCTGAACTGGCTGATTTTCACAGACAACAATGTTCCAAGCCACATATACAAGTGTAACTTAGTCAAGCAAAGCACATTCCCAGGAAGAAAACCTGACATAAATTTACATTTATTCAAATAGTATATTAATATATGGAAAGGATTTACTAAACCAATATAGGAGGCAAATTGTATTTAAGGTTATACCTCAAACATCTCAAGATAATAGATTTCTATTGACAGCATAAAAAAGAAGAGTTAGGGCTTCCCCTGGTGATCCAGTGGGTACGGACACCGCCTTGCAGTGCAAGGGGCGCCGGTTCGAGCCCTGGCCTGGGAAGATCCCACGTGCTGCGGAGCAGCTGGACTGATGTGTCCAATTACCAAGCCAGACCTCTGGAGCGCATGCGCCCAGAGCCGGCGCTCTGCAACGACAGACGCCACCACGATGGGAGGCCCACAGGAGCCAAAGAACAAAGACGGATGAACAGAGAGAAACGAAAGACCAATAGAAGTGGCCCGCCTGCTCCCCTCCCTCCCCAACCCGACTCCCGCCCCAAATAAATAAATAAATAAATAAATAAATCTTAAAAAAAAAAAAAAAAAAGAGTTACATTGAAAACAAATGAAAAGGTGGTATATAAAAAAAGAGGATAGGATAAAATTAATTATTACTAGTTTTAAAAATAATTGTAGAAAGTAGGAAAACTTATTATATGTGGCTACTTTGTTTCTTTGGTGGAGTATATGTATATAAAATATAGTATACACTGTTTTTCTATCTGTGTAATAAGAAAGGGTAGGAACTGTGCCAAGACCATGGAAGTCTAGTCACAATTAATAATCTCCCATAATAACCAAGTAGAAGGGACTCCAATAGGGAATCAGCACTAGCTATTTCTTCTTGGAGAAAGAGGTTCAGTTATGTGTACCAAGATCACTAATTTGTCAAATGATCTCAGAGACACACTGTCAAACTTTAATCCTCATCTCTTAGGATATGAGTCCTCTACATGACACTATAAATTAGAAGATACCAGAAAAACACGTTTCCCATAATGATCCAAGTCAGGTCAATGTATATAAATGCCAAGACAAGGAATGACATAATGCTAAGCAAACAGAACCAAAAGTTTACATCATTCTGGGGCAAAGCACCAGACTGAAAGAAAGTAAAATTTATTTAAAGCCATAAAATCCACTATTATAAAAAATTATAAAGTAAAATGATATTCATTTATGAAAGGATCCCATCAAATGACCCAAAACTGACCACTTGAGTTTTAACCACCTTATAAAAGTAACTAGGTCTTAAGCCTCAACACAAAATCAACCAGCTAATAAATCAGAATTCAGTAATCCAGATGGTCTAAGATGAAATCTTTTTATTTCATATATGGTAGCACTTGGGACCATGGAAAGGTATCAAAATGAGCATTGCTACACTTTTGGAAGGCATTAAAGCAAATGTATTAATAATGAATAAAAATGTCATATTTCATATTTTAAAACAGGTTTGCACAGAAATATAAAATATTTTACAATTACTGAATTTTTATGTGTTTCTACTGCTTAATATTTTTTCCATTGTTTAAAGAATTAGTTATGCTTACTTTGTAACTGTATTTAAATTAATGAAAGAAATTTAATTGTTGTAGTCTATACCTAGAAAAAACTAGCTTGCCAAATCATATTTAATTCATGTACTGTATATGTATTATGTGTATATATATATATATATATATATATATATATATATAAAAGCACAAAGGGTTGTAAATATTCTTCACACCCAAAATACCCTTAGATAATGAAGAATCATACTCACAACATCCAATTTATTGCATTGTCTTTAATGACTATTAACAGATATTAGAAAAAGGATGCGCTAGAGGATGCTCAAATACTGATGAACCTGATTTTAAGAAAATCTTCAGTATCAAAACTATGAATTTTTTTGAAAGGTCTATGCCTTTTCTTTTTTTCTTTTTTTCAATTTTAGCCTCTTTTATTGGCTTTTAAGATTTATTTATTTATTTATTTTTTGGGCGGGGGTCGGGTTGGGGAGGGAGGGGAGCAGGCGGGCCACTTCTATTGGTCTTTAGTTTCTCTATGCTCATCCGTCTTTGTTCTTTGGCTCCTGTGGGCCTCCCATCGTGGTGGCCTCTGTCGTTGCAGAGCGCCGGCTCTGGGCGCATGCGCTCCAGAGGTCTGGCTCGGTAATTGGACACATCAGTCCAGCTGCTCCGCAGCACGTGGGATCTTCCCAGGCCAGGGCTCGAACCGGCGCCCCTTGCACTGCAAGGCGGTGTCCTTACCCACTGGACCACCAGGGGAAGCCCTATTGGTTTTTTATTTATTTATTTTCATCCATCTTTATTCTTTGGCCTGTGTGGGCCTCCCATTGCAGTGGCCTCTCTCACTGCAGAGTACCAGCTCTGGGCACATGCACTCCAGAGAGCTGTCTCTTAACTGGACACAGCAGCAGCAGCTCTGCAGAACATGGGATCTTCCCGGGCCAGGGATCAAACCATCTTGCACTGCAAGATGGACTCTTAACCCACTGGACTACCAGGGAAGCCCTGAAAGAGCAAGCTTTTCCTCTTATTCACTTAAAGCAGTATTTGTTTCATAAAAATTAAACTCTGAGCCTTTACGAACTCTTCTATTTATATAAGTATGAAATATTCATCACTGTATTATACTAAACATTATTTTTCATATTCCTTATATTTTAAATTTCAGAGACTAGAATATAGAAAAGATATATTTTTGAAATTGATTTATAAAATTATTCCTGTTGTTTATGATATTAATAAGTGGAAGCAGTGTTCTTCTCTATTCATCTTTAAATTTTCATTTCTTTCCTTCTTTTATGATGCAAATATCAATTCTGAATTTTCAAGGATACCAGCAAGTTTGATAGTTTTATTGCCTTCAAAGAAGGAATGGTTGGAAATGGCTGAGAAGGTTAAATCGCAGAGATTACAAAATCCTGTAAATCCACACCTGCCCCTGAACCCTGCTCTCTTGGGTGAGTTCTACACAGGAAAGTTTGTCAAGAACCACTGCCTCTGAATACTAGCAGAAGGAATAAGGAACTGAATATATTCATTATATATATATATGGAACACTTCATGAATTTGTGTGTCATCCTTGTGCAGGGCCATGCTAATCTGGCTCACTCCGTATAGTTCCAATTTTAGGATATGTGCTACTGATGTGAGCACAGAATTGAATATATTCTTATGGAAGGGAGTTTCATTACCAAAGTGCTGCTCAGAATAATGAATGACGTGGGGATCATTACTCTTTGTCTTCAATAGATACGCCCCAGAAGGTGACTTACCTTTACTACTGTTACCTGATGCTTTCTTAGAAAAGTAATCACAAATAACTCCTGCATCTTCACTGTGGCGGCAGTTGTGGCTTCCGATATCTTGTTTGACACAGTCAGCCAGGGACTGTTCATTTCCTGTGCACTTCACATTATCCATGTGGATGGGTCCTTTTCCTTCCCCAAAATAAGCCATGGTCCTTGCTCTGGCTGGACCGCTGGAAGCAGAGCATTCTTTAGGATGTGGAGAATCAATCAATCATACGTTTGAATAAATTACAACCCATTCAATTATATTTCTTAACTTTCATATATTAAAGTTAGCACCTGTATGTTGGACATGACTGAAGTGACTGAGCACACATACACATGTGCTAAAAATATATTTATTTCATGGCTGTCAAAAAAAAGCTTGAGAGGTAATAACTATACATTGCTATCATATTCCACAGCTTTTTTTTTTTTAAGATTTATTCATTTTATTTTATTTTTGGGGGGTGGTGCGGGGGTCGGGGTGGGGGGGGGGGGGGGCGGGCAGGCCACTTTTGTTGGTCTTTCATTTCTCTATTTTCATCCGTCTTTGTGCTTTGGTTCCTGTGGACCTCCCATCGCGGTGGCCTCTGTTGTTGCAGTGCACCGGCTCTGGGCACATGCGCTCCAGAGCTCTGGCTCGGTCATTGGACACATCGGTCCAGCCATTGCCTTCAAAGAAGGAATTTCGAGAAGGTTAAATCGCAGAGATTACAAAATCCTGTAAATCCACACCTGCCCCTGAACCCTGCTCTCTTGGGTGAGTTCTACACAGGAAAGTTTGTCAAGAACCACTGCCTCTGAATACTAGCAGAAGGAATAAGGAACTGAATATATTCATTATATATATATATGGAACACTTCATGAATTTGTGTGTCATCCTTGTGCAGGGCCATGCTAATCTGGCTCACTCCGTATAGTTCCAATTTTAGGATATGTGCTACTGATGTGAGCACAGAATTGAATATATTCTTATGGAAGGGAGTTTCATTACCAAAGTGCTGCTCAGAATAATGAATGACGTGGGGATCATTACTCTTTGTCTTCAATAGATACGCCCCAGAAGGTGACTTACCTTTACTACTGTTACCTGATGCTTTCTTAGAAAAGTAATCACAAATAACTCCTGCATCTTCACTGTGGCGGCAGTTGTGGCTTCCGATATCTTGTTTGACACAGTCAGCCAGGGACTGTTCATTTCCTGTGCACTTCACATTATCCATGTGGATGGGTCCTTTTCCTTCCCCAAAATAAGCCATGGTCCTTGCTCTGGCTGGACCGCTGGAAGCAGAGCATTCTTTAGGATGTGGAGAATCAATCAATCATACGTTTGAATAAATTACAACCCATTCAATTATATTTCTTAACTTTCATATATTAAAGTTAGCACCTGTATGTTGGACATGACTGAAGTGACTGAGCACACATACACATGTGCTAAAAATATATTTATTTCATGGCTGTCAAAAAAAAGCTTGAGAGGTAATAACTATACATTGCTATCATATTCCACAGCTTTTTTTTTTTTAAGATTTATTCATTTTATTTTATTTTTGGGGTGGTGCGGGGGTCGGGGTGGGGAGGGAGGGGAGCGGGCAGGCCACTTTTGTTGGTCTTTCATTTCTCTATTTTCATCCGTCTTTGTGCTTTGGTTCCTGTGGACCTCCCATCGCGGTGGCCTCTGTTGTTGCAGTGCACCGGCTCTGGGCACATGCGCTCCAGAGCTCTGGCTCGGTCATTGGACACATCGGTCCAGCCACTCCGCAGCACGTGGGATCTTCCCAGGCCAGGGATTGAACCGGCGCCCCTTGCACTGCAAGGCAGTGTCCTTACCCACTGGACCACCAGGGGAAGCCCTCCACAGCTTCTTGATTGCATATTAGTTTCTACTAAGAAGGTCCCATTTAATGGCAAGTCAGAAATTTATGAAAGCCTTAAACTCTATTTTAGGTGGGGAAAAAAAAAATCACCTCAAAAATTTCTGCTCCCTGCCAGAGCATAATACTCTTCTAAAATTGGTTTCCAAGAAAATATTGAGAATTAAATAATTACCTAGGAAGCTAAGAATTTTTAAAGTCTAATTTAGAAGTAAAAAAGTACAAATTTTAACTGAGAAAGACAAAAACCAGGAACCACAACTAAGAAAGCAGGCTTACTTTTGATGTATCACTTTTCTTTGGTTTTAAATAACATTACTTCTTATAGATATCCAAATACAAAATTTTTAGTGAAATATTTCAAACTAACACCATATTCAAAAGTCAATTCCTAGTAAATTAATAACATAATTTTGAATGACAAAGCCTTAAGGTTTGAATTATAGGAAAATTATTCTTATAACTTCAAATTAGGGAAAGATTTGCTAAACAAAACATAGATGGTATAATTAAGTTAAAAGACTGATAAATTCAACAAAAAATAAAGAATGACACTTTACTAAAATAACCAAAGGAAAGTGAAAAGATAAATTTTAAAGTTGATGAACAGTGCCTGCTTTGGAAATGCCTATACTAAAGTTGACAAATATATATATATATATATATATATATATATATCCCAATAGAAAAACAAGCAGGTTTTAAATCAAAAGAAACTGTCTTATTAAAATGACAATTCAGGGCTTCCCTGGTGGTCCAGCGGGTGGAGGGTCCACCTTGCAGTGAAGGGGGCACTGGTTCAATCCCTGGCTGGGGAGGATCCCATGTGCCGCAGAGCAGGTGGACCGATGTGTCCAATTGTGAGCCAGTGCTCTGGAGTGCATGCGCCCAAAGCCGGTGCTCTGCATGAGAAAGGCCATTGTAGAGGGAGGCCCACACAGGCCAAAGAATAAAGACGGATGAAAATAAATAACTTAAAAAAGAAAAAAAACACTAGAAGAGGCCAAAGGTTTTTTTTTTTAAATGAAAATTCGAACAAAAATTGATTCTACTTAGGAAAAGGTTATTATACATTCCTTATAGTTATACAAGGAACTCAGGCAAAGGAGTTCACTAATATGGATTATCTGAGGAATCTGCTTGAATAACCCCCTTTCTGCAATGAGACCTGGCCTCACACGCTTGTAGTTGGTAGTATACTCATTTCAAACGTACCCTATCATTTCTTCTGTATTAGTAACTGCTACTCTGACACAAACTGCAAATGAAAATAAGATTTAACCCATTAGAAATGCTTAACAGTCCTGAAAGATCAAACAGGCAACTCTAAAGTTACTCTTAAAGTAAACTTTTTCTACATGTAAAACTTCTAATAAGTGTATAAATAATAAATGTTCATTGTATCAAGTCTGCAAATTAAAAGCACTAAAAAAATCCCAACAACACACTGCTAGCATCTGGCACACGTTTGTGGGGAAAATACTAACTATAGTTTTAAATTGTTAAAAATACTCATTGTATAGATTAGTGAATCTCAAATTAAATGGTGATTCTTATGCAGGTCATTCTGCGTCAAACTTCAGTATAGGCAAAAAAGAATTTATTTCCTTACTGTTGCACATTTATTTTTAAAAGTTTAGAGGTTTTACAAGTATATACATCCTTATATATTAATCTTTGTGGACAGCTAGATTTCTTTCCAGAAGTGGAATTTTTATTCAACAGATATAAACACTTCTTAAGATTCTGGATATATATTGCTCCATACAGGACAAGTCTTTGGAAAGCAAATCATGCATTGGAAATATGTATAATAAAATAACTATTTAAAGGAAAGGTATTTTTCTGTTTTACTTTACACATCACAGTTCTGATCTGTCTGAAATTTATTTGTTTCATTTCTTGGTCTTTACAGTTCAGTAATTGGCTACACATTAGTATTACCTTTGGGTGCTTTTAAAATACAACCTGCACCCCACCTGATGTCAACTAAAGCAGAATTAAGAAGTCAAGTCAAGTGAAAGTGGGGCCAGCCAAGGGTTCTTTATGTTCTAAAGTGACTTCCATACACCACCAAGGCTGTTATCTACTGCCGTAGCTGGTATCACTGACCTCTCTGCCTATTCCTGTGCCAGTATTACACAGATTTGATTTCAAATGAATTTGGAAGTTAAGCCCCTCTCCCCAGCCAACACACACAGCAAGAAAAACAAAGACTTCTCTGAGGGTAGAATTTAATGTACAAATTAATTTCTATTTTGTCTTCCAATTCAGAGTTGTAGAGTATCACAAAACCTCACAGCTTTTGAAGAGATTAGTTTTTCTTTTTCACATAGACCTCAATTCTTTTTCTTTTTTTTTAATATTTATTATTTATTTATTTGGTAGGGGCGGGTTGTGGAGGGAGGGGGCAGGCGGGCCACTTCTATTGGTCTTTCATTTCTCTGTTTTCATCCATCTTTGTTCTTTGGCTCCTGTGGGCCTCCCATTACAGTGGCCTCTGTTGTAGCAGAACACGGGCTCTGGACGCAGGCGCCCCAGAGCTCTGGCTGGATAATTGGACACATCAGTCCAGCCGCTCTGCAGCACGTGGGATCTTCCCAGGCCAGGGCTCGAACCGGCGCCCCTTGCACTGCAAGGTGGTGTCCTTACCCACTGGACCACCAGGGAAGCCCTCTTTTTTTTTTTAAATGTATTTCATTTTATCATAAAGCAGTGTTCACAACCTTCCCAGACCTCAATTCTTATAAAGTGTATTCCTAGTTTGTTTGCATTTTTGTACCTTCTATAAATGACATTTACATTTTTTTTCTATTTAGCACATAGGAACACTATCGCTTTTTAAAAAATATCTATATTTCATGTTGTTATATTAATATACACTAGTTCTACTCTCTTTTCAGATGATCTTCCTGTGTTTTCCAGGTGGATATTGTATTATTCATATAACAACTCTGGCTTTTTACAAAAATACCAATACTTCAATTCTTAATAATTAGTGGAAACTCCAGACAGTATTGAGTCATTGCAATAATAGGAGGCATACTTATTTGTTCCTATTTCATCCTGTCTCTGACACAGAGTTAAGGTAATTTTAATTTATTCTCAGCATCCTAAGAGATAAGAGGAATATTGATTTTTATCATGTAACTTTTCAACTTTTATTATGTTTTTCCTAAAATTCATCCTGTCATACACTCTTACCCACCACCAAGGCTGTTATCTACTGCCGTAGCTGGTATCACTGACCTCTCTGCCTATTCCTGTGCCAGTATTACACAGATTTGATTTCAAATGAATTTGGAAGTTAAGCCCCTCTCCCCAGCCAACACACACAGCAAGAAAAACAAAGACTTCTCTGAGGGTAGAATTTAATGTACAAATTAATTTCTATTTTGTCTTCCAATTCAGAGTTGTAGAGTATCACAAAACCTCACAGCTTTTGAAGAGATTAGTTTTTCTTTTTCACATAGACCTCAATTCTTTTTCTTTTTTTTTAATATTTATTATTTATTTATTTGGTAGGGGCGGGTTGTGGAGGGAGGGGGCAGGCGGGCCACTTCTATTGGTCTTTCATTTCTCTGTTTTCATCCATCTTTGTTCTTTGGCTCCTGTGGGCCTCCCATTACAGTGGCCTCTGTTGTAGCAGAACACGGGCTCTGGACGCAGGCGCCCCAGAGCTCTGGCTCGATAATTGGACACATCAGTCCAGCCGCTCTGCAGCACGTGGGATCTTCCCAGGCCAGGGCTCGAACCGGCGCCCCTTGCACTGCAAGGTGGTGTCCTTACCCACTGGACCACCAGGGAAGCCCTCTTTTTTTTTTTAAATGTATTTCATTTTATCATAAAGCAGTGTTCACAACCTTCCCAGACCTCAATTCTTATAAAGTGTATTCCTAGTTTGTTTGCATTTTTGTACCTTCTATAAATGACATTTACATTTTTTTTCTATTTAGCACATAGGAACACTATCGCTTTTTAAAAAATATCTATATTTCATGTTGTTATATTAATATACACTAGTTCTACTCTCTTTTCAGATGATCTTCCTGTGTTTTCCAGGTGGATATTGTATTATTCATATAACAACTCTGGCTTTTTACAAAAATACCAATACTTCAATTCTTAATAATTAGTGGAAACTCCAGACAGTATTGAGTCATTGCAATAATAGGAGGCATACTTATTTGTTCCTATTTCATCCTGTCTCTGACACAGAGTTAAGGTAATTTTAATTTATTCTCAGCATCCTAAGAGATAAGAGGAATATTGATTTTTATCATGTAACTTTTCAACATTATTAAGATAATCATATATGTTTTTATTTATAGACAACACATCAAAATATACTAACTGAATACCTCAGATGAACTACTCTCATGTTCTTACAATAGATTCTGTTTGAAGGAGATTGTTCTTTTTAAAATACTGCTGAATTAAATTCATCAATATTTTGTTTAGAATTTTTAATGTCGAGTCATGAGCTTTCTTTTGTGTATATATGCTTGTCTAGACATAAAGTCAAGTTATATTCGCTCCATAAAATGAATGGAATACTTTTCTTTTTTTTTTTTTTGCTGTACAACTTTTATATCAATAACTCAGGAGCCATCTATGTCTTAAAGGCCAGTCAAAAGTCTTCAGTAAAAGGTAAGAATCCTCTTGGCAAAAAAAACCCCCAAAACTAGAATCCTTTCTCCTGTCATCCATAATTTAATTGGGTTTTCCTTCTTTTGTATCAATTGTAATAATTTTTGTTTTTGTTTGGTTTTTTAGTTTCTTTTTTCTTTTCTTATGGCTGTGCTGCATGGATTGCAGTATCTTAGTTCTCCAACAAAGGAATGAACCTAGGCCCCTGCAATGAAAGCACCAAGGCCAAACCACAGGGAATTCTCTTGATAATTATATTTTTTGTTGAAAATGTACAGTTTCCTAGATAATTATTCATTTCATTTGGATGTGAAAATTCATTACCTAAAAGTAAGTTCCTAATATTCTGTATTTTTTGACCCTTTGTATCTATGCTTATATTCCTTTTTTTTCTCTAATGTTTACTTATAGTCTCTCTCCTTTTCTTAATCAGGATTGCCAGAATCTATATTTCATGTTGTTATATTAATATACACTAGTTCTACTCTCTTTCAGATGATCTTCCTGTGTTTTCCAGGTGGATATTGTATTATTCATATAACAACTCTGGCTTTTACAAAAATACCAATACTTCAATTCTTAATAATTAGTGGAAACTCCAGACAGTATTGAGTCATTGCAATAATAGGAGGCATACTTATTTGTTCCTATTTCATCCTGTCTCTGACACAGAGTTAAGGTAATTTTAATTTATTCTCAGCATCCTAAGAGATAAGAGGAATATTGATTTTTATCATGTAACTTTTCAACATTATTAAGATAATCATATATGTTTTTATTTATAGACAACACATCAAAATATACTAACTGAATACCTCAGATGAACTACTCTCATGTTCTTACAATAGATTCTGTTTGAAGGAGATTGTTCTTTTAATATACTGCTGAATTAAATTCATCAATATTTTGTTTAGAATTTTTAATGTCGAGTCATGAGCTTTCTTTTGTGTATATATGCTTGTCTAGACATAAAGTCAAGTTATATTCGCTCCATAAAATGAATGGAATACTTTTCTTTTTTTTTTTTTTGCTGTACAACTTTTATATCAATAACTCAGGAGCCATCTATGTCTTAAAGGCCAGTCAAAAGTCTTCAGTAAAAGGTAAGAATCCTCTTGGCAAAAAAAACCCCCAAAACTAGAATCCTTTCTCCTGTCATCCATAATTTAATTGGGTTTTCCTTCTTTTGTATCAATTGTAATAATTTTTGTTTTTGTTTGGTTTTTTAGTTTCTTTTTTCTTTTCTTATGGCTGTGCTGCATGGATTGCAGTATCTTAGTTCTCCAACAAAGGAATGAACCTAGGCCCCTGCAATGAAAGCACCAAGGCCAAACCACAGGGAATTCTCTTGATAATTATATTTTTTGTTGAAAATGTACAGTTTCCTAGATAATTATTCATTTCATTTGGATGTGAAAATTCATTACCTAAAAGTAAGTTCCTAATATTCTGTATTTTTTGACCCTTTGTATCTATGCTTATATTCCTTTTCTTTTCTCTAATGTTTACTTATAGTCTCTCTCCTTTTTCTTAATCAGGATTGCCAGAATCTATTATTTCATTAACCTTTTTTTACAAATGGAAATAATTGCTGATATGTGCTTGTGTAACGTAAAGCGATGTGAAATTCAAATAGCCATAATTTGAAGAAAACTGAAAATTAATAATATCCTGAAGCTAATATCTGAAATGATTCCCATCAGTTTTGGGTGTGAGGATGAGCGAAGATAGAAAGCAAATAACAATAAGCTAAATGTCTTGATATTTTTCAGGAAGGAGAAATTATAGATAATTTGTGAAAATGGTAAGAAAATATCCTGATATCTTTGCTAAGAATTTAAAGAGAATTTCTAGGAAAACAACAGGAATACTGAAATTTCAGACAACTCTTGATAGCAAAGAAATAAAATTGGATTCCTTTTGAATCAAAAACCAGAAGGTCATACAAAGAACAGACAATAAGACATATAAACAGGATAAAAGTAGATGACAAGTGGAAGTAAACATGTTGAAAATAAAATTAGACTCATTAAATAAACCAAAAGGATGATTTCTTAGCAATTTACCAATCAATGCACAGACAAAAGGGAATGCACCATTTTAGATGTATCAACAAGTAGAATTAGAGAGCATTTTAACCAATAAAATTACATAATTGGAGCTTTCATGGTGGTCCAGTGTGTAAAGAGCCTGCCTTACAGAGCAAGGGGCACCAGTTCGATCCCTGGCCCAGGAAGATGTCACGTGCGGTGGAGCAGCTGGACCAGTGTGTCCAATTAGGAGCCAGTGCTCTGGAATGCATGTGCCCAGAGCTAGTGCTCTGCAGCAAGAGAGGCCACTGCAAATGGGAGGCCCATACAGGCCAAAGAAAAAACATGGATGAAAATAAATAAATTGAAAACCAATAAAAAAAGGCCACAAAATTTTTTTAAAGTATATAATTAAAGACATTCTCAATGATAGACTGAAATCTAACATGTTTTTCTTTGACTATTTAAAAAAACAATTAAGGATTGTGTCACCTATAGGGACTTTGGGATTACAAGCATGAAGTAATTCATAGATGAGAATTTCAACGAGACAACAGGTTCTAATACATGAGTCTTTAAACTGTGTATCAAGTACTCCTGAGAGTAGATGATGATTTTCCAAGAGATATAAGAACTGTATGGGAACTGATGTACAGATCATCAAAATCCATGTGTATTGTCCCCTAAAATTGGCCTTGCTAAGTTAAGGCCAACTTTTCTTTCAACATTTCCGTTTTCCCACTACACAAATGAAAGGCATACGTTTCACTCGTTTTAAATTCAATCACATCGCATTGTTCCAAGATTTAAAAGCCTTTAAAGGGGCCAAAAGAATAATTCAAAATAAATGATAGCATTGAATCCTCCTTTTTATCTAACGACCAGAAAACCAATTCATCAGTCTAGAAAATGGGGGGTTTGGTCAACTTTTCCTTCCTATGTTTAATAACTATTAATCAAATTGTTGCTGTTGGCTTTTAATTAGTTGTGTACCAGAAATCATAAAATCTTGAGAGCAACTTGTTTTAAGAATTTAGTTTTTATCTCGCTCTTTCCATGTGTATACACACACACATACACAAACATTTTTTTCTTTTAAGAATTTTGTGCTCCTTTTTTCTTTTTTGCCTCTAAGTCATCATTTATTTTTCATCCATCTTTCTTTTCTTTGGCATATATGGACCTCCCATCACAGTGGAGTCTCTCGTTGCTAAGCACTGGCTCTCGGCGTATGTGCTCCAGAGCCCTACCTTGTAAATGGACACACTGGTCCAGTCATTCCTTGGCACATGGGATCTTCCTAGATCAGGGATGGAACTGGTGCCCCTTGCACTTCAAGGCAGACCCACTGCACCAGGGAAGCCCTAAATTTATGTTTTACTGGATATAATTAAAAGAATGATGTAACTTCTTTTTTAAATGTCATATACAAATGCGCCAGAAACTAAATTATTTGGAGCTATTTAAATGTAAGATAAAAATTAGATGTAGTTATTGTAGGCCTCTACTAAGGCAATAGGATGGGCTTCCCAGGGTGCACTAGTGGTAAAGAATCTGCCTGTCAATGCTAGGAGAATAAAAAAAGCGGGTTCAATCCCTGGGTGGGGAAAATCCCCTGGAAGAGGGTATGGCAACCCACTCCAGTATTTCTGCCTGGAGAATCCCATGGACAGAGAAGCCTGGTAGGCTACAATCCATAGGATCTACAACTGAAGAGACTGAGCACACAGGCAAAGCACTGATACACTATTTTTAAAATTCTTCTAAGGGATACAACTCTAATAAATACAGAGTACAAGAACAGTGTAATACTGAAGCATACAGTAATGGAATCATGCAAAGTTCAAAAAGAATGGAATTTTCATCATAGCTATTTAGTCATAACAAGGTTAACTGATAGCAACATTCTCTCTCAACCCTCTAAAAGCAATGTGCTCATATGCTAGACTTTGTCAGACATGATGTAATACACCATTAAAGAGTACCTTTTACTTTCTGTTCACTCTAAGCATATCTGTGTTAGTTACCATTCACATTCCTGGGTTTTATTATTTCATTTCTGTTTCTTCCATTATGAAAAAGCTTTCTAACACTGTTTTGATTCTCAGTGTTTTCCAAGTACTAATCCTCAAGTGTGATATAGCTGAGCTGGCTGGGGACAATTCTCTGGTATTCTTATTAAGAAAGCTCAAGTCTTTTAACAGCTTGAAAGTTTTCTGGACTGAGTTCTACAAAAATGCTTTATAAAAGATTTTAATAATTCAAAGTAGACATGGGCATAAAATATCCCTACCTTCATTAAAGCTCTTACTTTTCCCCTTTTTTTGGCATATATGGACCTCCCATCACAGTGGAGTCTCTCGTTGCTAAGCACTGGCTCTCGGCGTATGTGCTCCAGAGCCCTACCTTGTAAATGGACACACTGGTCCAGTCATTCCTTGGCACATGGGATCTTCCTAGATCAGGGATGGAACTGGTGCCCCTTGCACTTCAAGGCAGACCCACTGCACCAGGGAAGCCCTAAATTTATGTTTTACTGGATATAATTAAAAGAATGATGTAACTTCTTTTTTAAATGTCATATACAAATGCGCCAGAAACTAAATTATTTGGAGCTATTTAAATGTAAGATAAAAATTAGATGTAGTTATTGTAGGCCTCTACTAAGGCAATAGGATGGGCTTCCCAGGGTGCACTAGTGGTAAAGAATCTGCCTGTCAATGCTAGGAGAATAAAAAAAGCGGGTTCAATCCCTGGGTGGGGAAAATCCCCTGGAAGAGGGTATGGCAACCCACTCCAGTATTTCTGCCTGGAGAATCCCATGGACAGAGAAGCCTGGTAGGCTACAATCCATAGGATCTACAACTGAAGAGACTGAGCACACAGGCAAAGCACTGATACACTATTTTAAAATTCTTCTAAGGGATACAACTCTAATAAATACAGAGTACAAGAACAGTGTAATACTGAAGCATACAGTAATGGAATCATGCAAAGTTCAAAAAGAATGGAATTTTCATCATAGCTATTTAGTCATAACAAGGTTAACTGATAGCAACATTCTCTCTCAACCCTCTAAAAGCAATGTGCTCATATGCTAGACTTTGTCAGACATGATGTAATACACCATTAAAGAGTACCTTTTACTTTCTGTTCACTCTAAGCATATCTGTGTTAGTTACCATTCACATTCCTGGGTTTTATTATTTCATTTCTGTTTCTTCCATTATGAAAAAGCTTTCTAACACTGTTTTGATTCTCAGTGTTTTCCAAGTACTAATCCTCAAGTGTGATATAGCTGAGCTGGCTGGGGACAATTCTCTGGTATTCTTATTAAGAAAGCTCAAGTCTTTTAACAGCTTGAAAGTTTTCTGGACTGAGTTCTACAAAAAATGCTTTATAAAAGATTTTTAATAATTCAAAGTAGACATGGGCATAAAAATCCCCTATCCTCATCACGTACCTATTTACAATTATAAGCTCTTACATGAAATTTCATCTCCTCTTAGTGAGAAATTTTTAAAATGTTCAAGTATATGTAGACTGATTAAATATCTAAATGATTCTCTTTTAAATACTATTTGTTAGCAAATTGCAGCTTATGTACTAGAAGATGAATATCCAATTTGTCATAGTAACATTTAATTTTTTCTGATTTATGCATTAAGAGGCTTTATTTGAAAAACAAATATAAAGTAAAGGGCTTCCCTAGTGGTTCAGTGGTAAGGAATCAATCTGGTAATGCAGGAGACATAGGTTGAATTCCTGATCCAGGAGAATTCCATAGGCCACAGAGCAACTGAACCTGTGCACCACTACTATTGAGCCTGTACTCGCAAGCTCAGGAGCCACAACTACTGAGCCCATGTGCTACAACTACCAAAGCCCACACCCCTAGGGCCCACACTGCAACTAGTCTGAGCAGCCAGGAAGACTCACCACTGTCAAAAATAAATAAATGTTTCAAAAAATAATAACAATTATAAAGATCTTTTAATGTTTTTCTTGATAATCGTTACAGAAATATTATTGAAAATTTCTACAAACTTTGTTCACTTAATTTAGATTGTTCTCACCTAAATTCACCATTTGAGTTGAATACAAAATGGACCAAATGATAAGTAAAAAGCAATGAAAAATTTAGAAAGAAATCAAAGGGAAAATGCACTGATGAGTATTCTTACAAACTTTCTCCTTCTTAAATGTGGCTTAGACACACAATTCAAGGATCAAATTTGACCTTTTCTTATATGTTTCCTTCAAATTAAACTAGGTTCCTGGATCACCTCTAAACCAAAAACCAGTCTTAAGCAGTAATATACTTTAATGTGTTAGTTACCATTCACATTCCTGGGTTTTATTATTTCATTTCTGTTTCTTCCATTATGAAAAAGCTTTCTAACACTGTTTTGATTCTCAGTGTTTTCCAAGTACTAATCCTCAAGTGTGATATAGCTGAGCTGGCTGGGGACAATTCTCTGGTATTCTTATTAAGAAAGCTCAAGTCTTTTAACAGCTTGAAAGTTTTCTGGACTGAGTTCTACAAAAAATGCTTTATAAAAGATTTTTAATAATTCAAAGTAGACATGGGCATAAAAATCCCCTATCCTCATCACGTACCTATTTACAATTATAAGCTCTTACATGAAATTTCATCTCCTCTTAGTGAGAAATTTTTAAAATGTTCAAGTATATGTAGACTGATTAAATATCTAAATGATTCTCTTTTAAATACTATTTGTTAGCAAATTGCAGCTTATGTACTAGAAGATGAATATCCAATTTGTCATAGTAACATTTAATTTTTTCTGATTTATGCATTAAGAGGCTTTATTTGAAAAACAAATATAAAGTAAAGGGCTTCCCTAGTGGTTCAGTGGTAAGGAATCAATCTGGTAATGCAGGAGACATAGGTTGAATTCCTGATCCAGGAGAATTCCATAGGCCACAGAGCAACTGAACCTGTGCACCACTACTATTGAGCCTGTACTCGCAAGCTCAGGAGCCACAACTACTGAGCCCATGTGCTACAACTACCAAAGCCCACACCCCTAGGGCCCACACTGCAACTAGTCTGAGCAGCCAGGAAGACTCACCACTGTCAAAAATAAATAAATGTTTCAAAAAATAATAACAATTATAAAGATCTTTTAATGTTTTTCTTGATAATCGTTACAGAAATATTATTGAAAATTTCTACAAACTTTGTTCACTTAATTTAGATTGTTCTCACCTAAATTCACCATTTGAGTTGAATACAAAATGGACCAAATGATAAGTAAAAAGCAATGAAAAATTTAGAAAGAAATCAAAGGGAAAATGCACTGATGAGTATTCTTACAAACTTTCTCCTTCTTAAATGTGGCTTAGACACACAATTCAAGGATCAAATTTGACCTTTTCTTATATGTTTCCCTTCATATTTTAGAAGGTAATAAATACTAGGTTCCCTGGATCACCTCTACCAAAAAAATAAAAGTAAACCAAAAAACCAGTCTTAAGCAGTAATATACTTTAATGGTCAATTTTAGGTAAGGAAATTCACTGGGAATGCAATGTACGAACAATTATTTATATATATAGAGAGAGATAGATAGATATAGATATCCAATGGAAAAATGAATGTTAGAGATGTAGTAAGCAAAGGAAACTTAAATTGCTGACTAAATTTGACTAATGTAAACTCTTCCTCCCTTTCTCTATTACTCCATATTCTGAAAGTTAAAAATGTGTCACATACCACCAATTTTGTGTACTGAAAAATCTATGTTACAAATAATGAACCCACTGGCCACAGAGAAGTTGAAATGGCAATTAGGTCCAAAACTAAGCAGAAAATTAGAGTAGTATCTAAGTAATCAAAAACAAACTTTGACTTAAAATTTTAGGGAAAAAAATTTGAATTTTTTCAAAATAGTTTTAAAATAGAAATAGTTTTTATAATAAAATTATATTCTGCATTATCAATATTTAAGGCACACACGTATGCATAATTAAGGAAATATTTTAAAATTCAAAGCACTATTAGTAATCCAATATGGTGACGGTGGTTTACTTGCTCAGTCACATCTGATTCTCTTCGACCCCATGGATTGCAATCCACCAGGCTCCTCTGTTCATGAGATTTCCCAGGCAAGAATACTGGAATTGATCGCCATTTCCTTCTCCAAGTAGTCCAACATAAGCTAGGAGACTATGTATATTAGCTTAAATTTCATAACTCCCTAAATTGTACAATGTCCCATGTTTTTGCAACTCCAAAATCAATCAGACATTTCACAGTCATTTGCAGATGTGAATAAAGTCTCAAAAAATTTAAGTGCCCACTTGAGGTCTCACAAACAGATAAACTGCCATTTTAGTCCAGCTTAAGCTGGAAATAAGTGTTTCCACCTCATTTAGTGCCATGTTTTCACCCTATAACTCATGCCTGAATGAAGTCTTCACACAATTCAAGGATCAAATTTGACCTTTTCTTATATGTTTCCCTTCATATTTTAGAAGGTAATAAATACTAGGTTCCCTGGATCACCTCTACCAAAAAAATAAAAGTAAACCAAAAAACCAGTCTTAAGCAGTAATATACTTTAATGGTCAATTTTAGGTAAGGAAATTCACTGGGAATGCAATGTACGAACAATTATTTATATATATAGAGAGAGATAGATAGATATAGATATCCAATGGAAAAATGAATGTTAGAGATGTAGTAAGCAAAGGAAACTTAAATTGCTGACTAAATTTGACTAATGTAAACTCTTCCTCCCTTTCTCTATTACTCCATATTCTGAAAGTTAAAAATGTGTCACATACCACCAATTTTGTGTACTGAAAAATCTATGTTACAAATAATGAACCCACTGGCCACAGAGAAGTTGAAATGGCAATTAGGTCCAAAACTAAGCAGAAAATTAGAGTAGTATCTAAGTAATCAAAAACAAACTTTGACTTAAAATTTTAGGGAAAAAAATTTGAATTTTTTCAAAATAGTTTTAAAAATAGAAATAGTTTTTATAATAAAATTATATTCTGCATTATCAATATTTAAGGCACACACGTATGCATAATTAAGGAAATATTTTAAAATTCAAAGCACTATTAGTAATCCAATATGGTGACGGTGGTTTACTTGCTCAGTCACATCTGATTCTCTTCGACCCCATGGATTGCAATCCACCAGGCTCCTCTGTTCATGAGATTTCCCAGGCAAGAATACTGGAATTGATCGCCATTTCCTTCTCCAAGTAGTCCAACATAAGCTAGGAGACTATGTATATTAGCTTAAATTTCATAACTCCCTAAATTGTACAATGTCCCATGTTTTTGCAACTCCAAAATCAATCAGACATTTCACAGTCATTTGCAGATGTGAATAAAGTCTCAAAAAATTTAAGTGCCCACTTGAGGTCTCACAAACAGATAAACTGCCATTTTAGTCCAGCTTAAGCTGGAAATAAGTGTTTCCCACCTCATTTAGTGCCATGTTTTCACCCTATAACTCATGCCTGAATGAAGTCTAATACACTTATTTTCTTCAGAAGGCACACCGCAGCCTTCATTCAAGAACACCAGTCAGCACTGCAGCAAAACGCTTCGGGGCATTTTAAACAGAGAAATCACCATAAAAATGGCAACTGTTTGCAAACATGAGAGCTAAAACAAGAAGACAGAACATAGTTTGGTTCAAACATCAGTTGGCTCGACTTCATCTGTAGAAACAATGGCTCAATATTCCCTAACTTGATGTTCACAGTGACTTTATAAAATGTAATTACTGCAAAATAACAAGAACCAACTGTAATATCAGTAACAGCAGAATCCCTTAAAAGGCTATTACTGTGTTGTGACATAAATCACAGAGAAAAGGTTCACACCTTTGGCTGACAGAAGCAGTGTTATGAATGTTGCTATTATTTAGTCGCTAACTCGTATCCCCACTCTTTTCAGCCCCATGGGCTATAGCCTATCAGGTTCCCCCGTCCATGGGATTGCCCAGGCAAGAACACAGAAGTGGGTTGCCATTTCCCCCATCAGTGTTTACAATCAAGAGTTATTAGACTCATTGTTATTAGATAAAAGCTATATTTCTTGAAGTAACAAAATTAATATTTCGTGTGAGAATACAGAAAAATTTAAATACTTCATATTTCTTGGTGATTCTGAATCAAGTCAGCATGCTACCAGTATTTTCAACTGAATCATATATATTAATTTTAGGCAAGAACAAGGGCAAAAGATCATACATTTTCATCAAGTAACCATTCCAAATAACGGAGTTTTCCTTACTTGTAGCCAAGCTGTCGACAGATCACAGTTGCATCCTTATCAGTCCACCCATCATCACAAATTGTTCCCCACTGGCCATTGACAAAAACCTCCACTCGTCCTTCTTTCTTATTTTCTCCATCCATCAGTCTGATTGGAAAACCTAAGTCATGAGTTAAATGTATTAGAAAAGCCAAAACAATAAACTGATGCTAAAGCAGGAGAGACTTTATAAAACAGTACTTGTTTTTAAAATGAGCTAAAATATCAGCTGGGCAATGAAAGAGAGAGAGAGGACATACCAATTTAAAAAAAAAAAAAAAAAAACTATCCACTTTTGAAATATCTTTTGAAGCCTTGAGGTCAGAGTGCTGATCTTGCTCAACTTTGTATCCACAGCACTTGAAAGAGTGCCTGGCATTATAAAGTACACTTAACAGCTGTTTACTGAATAAATGAACATATAGCACTGAAAAATTGTGAATTACTTTATTAACACTAATTTCTAGTTGGTAAAAGGCATTAAGTTGGAATTTTTGTTCTGCTTCTTCTCACCTATCCACAAACATACTTAGAAATTATATTCCAAAGCTAGGATTTTTAAATATATTATTTTTTAGCCAATTTTTAAAATTTTATTGATTGTTTTCATCCATCTTAGTTCTTTGGCCTGTGTGGGCCTCCCATCGCAGTGGCCTCGCTCATTGCAGAGCACTGGCTCTGGGCACATGTGCTCCAGAGCACTGGCTCACAACTGGACACATCCCACAGCAGCTCCGCAGCACGTGGGATCTTCCCGGGCCAGGGATCGAACTGGTGCCCCCTGGACTGCAAGGCAGACTCTACCCACTGGACCATCAGGGAAGCCCAAAGCTAGGATTTTTAAGAAGAAATTTTTTGATACACTGTTGTATGCATGAGTAACTTGAATGATGGAAAAGAAGAGAAAAAAAGCAAGTAACTAATAAGGACAATTTCTATCTCAGGCTTCCTATTTACTACTGATTCCAAAGGAAGGTCTTAAATCATATATATTATTTTAGGCAAGAACAAGGGCAAAAGATCATACATTTTCATCAAGTAACCATTCCAAATAACGGAGTTTTCCTTACTTGTAGCCAAGCTGTCGACAGATCACAGTTGCATCCTTATCAGTCCACCCATCATCACAAATTGTTCCCCACTGGCCATTGACAAAAACCTCCACTCGTCCTTCTTTCTTATTTTCTCCATCCATCAGTCTGATTGGAAAACCTAAGTCATGAGTTAAATGTATTAGAAAAGCCAAAACAATAAACTGATGCTAAAGCAGGAGAGACTTTATAAAACAGTACTTGTTTTTAAAATGAGCTAAAATATCAGCTGGGCAATGAAAGAGAGAGAGAGGACATACCAATTTAAAAAATAAAAAAACTATCCACTTTTGAAATATCTTTTGAAGCCTTGAGGTCAGAGTGCTGATCTTGCTCAACTTTGTATCCACAGCACTTGAAAGAGTGCCTGGCATTATAAAGTACACTTAACAGCTGTTTACTGAATAAATGAACATATAGCACTGAAAAATTGTGAATTACTTTATTAACACTAATTTCTAGTTGGTAAAAGGCATTAAGTTGGAATTTTTGTTCTGCTTCTTCTCACCTATCCACAAACATACTTAGAAATTATATTCCAAAGCTAGGATTTTTAAATATATTATTTTTTAGCCAATTTTTAAAATTTTATTGATTGTTTTCATCCATCTTAGTTCTTTGGCCTGTGTGGGCCTCCCATCGCAGTGGCCTCGCTCATTGCAGAGCACTGGCTCTGGGCACATGTGCTCCAGAGCACTGGCTCACAACTGGACACATCCCACAGCAGCTCCGCAGCACGTGGGATCTTCCCGGGCCAGGGATCGAACTGGTGCCCCCTGGACTGCAAGGCAGACTCTACCCACTGGACCATCAGGGAAGCCCAAAGCTAGGATTTTTAAGAAGAAATTTTTTGATACACTGTTGTATGCATGAGTAACTTGAATGATGGAAAAGAAGAGAAAAAAAGCAAGTAACTAATAAGGACAATTTCTATCTCAGGCTTCCTATTTACTACTGATTCCAAAGGAAGGTCTTAAATCATAAAAATTATTAAAGATGTAAAAGTGGAGAAACTAACCTCTAGCAAATGGAGGTTTTATCTGAATTACGGAAATGAAGTGATCTATATAGTTTTTACACATCTCTATCGACGCCAATAAATATGATTTTGTGGGGCTTCTAAGACTGATAAGGAGTTAAGAAGATGGTGAACTTGTCAGAGCTAAGGAAGTAAAATAAGCAGGTAACAAAGTATCATTCAGTATGTGTTTAATCTGACCTATGACATCAGTAGATGACATCATTAACTGAAAGAAAACACAGTTGGCAAAATGGACATATCCTCCTGTGATTCCGCGGATCCTTCTTTGTTGCACCCAGAGTTGCTGGCTCTTTAATTTCTGCTCCTGATCATGCTCACTTCATGGAACAGGCATCATAGTAGAATCAATACAGCAAAGTCAAAATCAACAACTGTTTGTGGGGTATCTACTTTATGCCCTGTTTACATTAGCTAAAAATCTTATTGTGATAGCTATTGTCACAAAACACAATCTATTTGAAACTTTACATTTCTTGACATTGCATATGAAATTTGGAGATTCTTTGCAAGAAGAGCAAAGCGAAAAGTGACTCTCAAAGAAAAAACTTACAGAGATGAATTCAAAGTTTTTGATTTTTATACTTTTTAAGTCTTTGGTGCAAAATTAAGAACTCATATACACATAGAATTAGATCTCCACATTTCATCCTAGTTGTTTTATGGGTAGTTTTTCATATACCATTAAAATAAAAGTGATAAAATATTTTTAAAGCCTAAGCTAAATATATGTAAAAAATAATATTTCTGAACCTAATTTTAGCCATTCATTTTTATTAAATCATTAGATATTTGATGCTTAAAGGGAAACTGAATGACAGAGGCCATTCTATTAATACCACATCACTAAGTTCTTTTATAGCCGCAGCACGGTGGATCTTCCCGGGCCAGGGATCGAACTGGTGCCCCCTGGACTGCAAGGCAGACTCTACCCACTGGACCATCAGGGAAGCCCAAAGCTAGGATTTTTAAGAAGAAATTTTTTGATACACTGTTGTATGCATGAGTAACTTGAATGATGGAAAAGAAGAGAAAAAAAGCAAGTAACTAATAAGGACAATTTCTATCTCAGGCTTCCTATTTACTACTGATTCCAAAGGAAGGTCTTAAATCATAAAAATTATTAAAGATGTAAAAGTGGAGAAACTAACCTCTAGCAAATGGAGGTTTTATCTGAATTACGGAAATGAAGTGATCTATATAGTTTTTACACATCTCTATCGACGCCAATAAATATGATTTTGTGGGGCTTCTAAGACTGATAAGGAGTTAAGAAGATGGTGAACTTGTCAGAGCTAAGGAAGTAAAATAAGCAGGTAACAAAGTATCATTCAGTATGTGTTTAATCTGACCTATGACATCAGTAGATGACATCATTAACTGAAAGAAAACACAGTTGGCAAAATGGACATATCCTCCTGTGATTCCGCGGATCCTTCTTTGTTGCACCCAGAGTTGCTGGCTCTTTAATTTCTGCTCCTGATCATGCTCACTTCATGGAACAGGCATCATAGTAGAATCAATACAGCAAAGTCAAAATCAACAACTGTTTGTGGGGTATCTACTTTATGCCCTGTTTACATTAGCTAAAAATCTTATTGTGATAGCTATTGTCACAAAACACAATCTATTTGAAACTTTACATTTCTTGACATTGCATATGAAATTTGGAGATTCTTTGCAAGAAGAGCAAAGCGAAAAGTGACTCTCAAAGAAAAAACTTACAGAGATGAATTCAAATTTTTTGATTTTTATACTTTTAAGTCTTTGGTGCAACATTAAGAACTCATATACACATAGAATTAGATCTCCACATTTCATCCTAGTTGTTTTATGGGTAGTTTTTCATATACCATTAAAATAAAAGTGATAAAATATTTTTAAAGCCTAAGCTAAATATATGTAAAAAATAATATTTCTGAACCTAATTTTAGCCATTCATTTTTATTAAATCATTAGATATTTGATGCTTAAAGGGAAACTGAATGACAGAGGCCATTCTATTAATACCACATCACTAAGTTCTTTTTGTTATAGCGATAAAAATATCCATGATTTATTTCTAAAGTTTTGAACATAAAATCATTCAGAAAGTAAACAGGGTAAATAGTATTGTTAATTATATATTTCGAGCTCTGATTATAGTAGACTTTTATTTCAATTTTCCTGTAACACTGATTTAACACATTATTTTTTAAAAAATAGTATTTTTCCTAGAAGAATGATAAAATCTAGCCTAATAGGAAAACTTGAACTTTATGCTGTATTATTGAGAAACAATGTCACTGTGAAAGAAATCTCTGTTAAGATTTAATACTCTGGGGCTTCCCTGGTGGCTCAGTGGTAAAGAATCTGCCTGCCAATGCAGGAGACACGGGTTCAATCCCTGATCCAGGAAGATCCCACACATGCTGCGGAATAACTAAGCCCGTGAGCCACAACTATTGAACCTGTGCTCTAGAGCCTCGGAGTCGCAGCTATTGAGCCCATGTGCCACAACTACTGAAGCCCGTGTGCCCTAGAGCCCAAGTTCCACAACAAGAGAAGTTACTGCAACAAGCCTGCTCACCTCAACTAGAGAGTAGCCTCCACTCCCTGCAACTAGGGAAGAGCCTTCAACAGCAGTGAAAACCCAGAAAAGCCAAAAATAAATAAATAAATAATTTTTTTTTTAATTTAAATTAAAAAAAAGATTTAATATTCTGAACTTCAGAATTAATGCAGCATTGGTAGAGAGTAGTCCTAGGGCAATCAGGGCAAGTAAGTTTGATATAAGATGTGAGAAATTCTGTAATTTAAAAAATTATTTAAATTAAAAAAAGAATGCAATATTAAAATGAGAAATCCACATATCTATCATCCCACAAATTTCTCCCAACTCACATAGGCATTAGCTACATTTTCACTAAATCTCTTTTATTAACCTAGAATGTTGCTTTTGAGTATTCCAACTACCACACACCCAAAATTAGGAAGTGTCTATTGAACTACTATTGTCTATTGAGAAAAATTTCACATTTAAAGTTAAGGTCTACAAATTACCCTTCAAATAGTTGAAAACTGTAATAGTCTGACAGTTCTTATCATAGTGCCAAAGGGAAAAATCTCAATTATTTTAAAAATGTGTCATTCGACAATCTCCTTCCCTAAACTTCTATTTTAATTATACAGTCCTTTCTGATAAGTGGGAAAGTAATGATCTATTTCAATGAATAAATGGTAATCTGATTTCATTTCAAAAGGTTATTTGGCTCAGATATAATGTTCTTTGTACAAATGAATAGTTAATAGACATATTACCAAAATTAGGACCAGAGAATTCATACTAATGACTCCATAATTTATTAATAATTATCACCCTCAACCTTTTAAATTTTTAAAAAATAAATCTATCAATATAATCCTAGAAAATTAAAGATTTTTAGGGAAACTGAAAGGATTAGTTGTCCTAACTGTATGTGTATATTTAACCACACAGGTCTTCAGACAATTCAGATTGTAGCGCTTTCCCAGTGTTGCTAGTAGTAAAGAACTACCTGTCAACGCAGAAGACATAAGAGATGTGAGTTTGACCCCTAAGTTGGAAAACTCCCCTGTAGAAGTGAATGGCAACCCACTCCAGTCTTTTTGCCTGGAGAATTCCACGGACAGAGGAGCCTGGCAGGCTACATTCTGTTGTTTTGCAAAGAGTCAAATGCAACTGAAGTGACTAAGCACAAAGGGCATAGTATTCATAATATTTCATCACATGGAACACTGATGGAATGTGCCTGAATAGATCAGTCCATGATCCAAATACCTGCTATCGGGGGTTAAGAGGTTCTGTTTCTAGCATACAGGCTCTGTCTCTCCCAACTACATGCAATCATTCATCACATCATCCTAGGAGGATCATAAATCCTATATAGGAAGAAAGGAGCAAGGAAGAGAAACAAAAAGAAAAAAAGTCAAAAATATAGCCTATAAAGGACAGGGTAAATTGCTGTATTTCTACCTGATATCATTAGAGCTTAGTCAGTGGAGTACGCCACTGTGATCTCATCGATCAGAGTATATGAGGGGTCAACACACACTTTGACAAACTTAAGTATGTGTGCTTAAGCACATGGTCAGTCATATCCAACTCTGTGTGACCCCATAGACTATTGCCTGCCAGACTCCTCTCTCCATGGAATTTCGCAGGCAAGAATTCTGGAGTGGCTTGTCATTTCCTTCTCCAGGAGGCCATTCCGACTCAGGGATTGAACCCATGTCTACTGCATTGGCAGGTGGATTCTTTACCGTTGTGACACCAGGGAACAGTTAATTCTGTGGGATTCACGACGTCCCATTACTTCATAATATGAGGATTCCAGCTTCCCAGTCTGAAAACAGGAGGATACAAAAGGAGTTGACTAAAGTCCAAGGTGAAACTTAAAAACCACCTGTGGTTCAGAGTCCTAAAATGGCTTCTGAATATCTCCCTTTATACCTTTCATTCCTATTTATGCTGCCTTCCTCATCAGATGTTGTCTGTCAAGGATATGTAGTTAGCTGCTCTCTGCTTACAAAAGGACCTTTATCTATTAATATTTAAGACTGTTAGATGAGCTGGGTACCTTTTACCTGACTATAAGTCCGAAGAAATTTGGAACTCAGGAATAATAAAGGATGCTAATGAATTTTCAGTAACAGGGTATCTTAGAAAGATAGGTGGGCTATGTACTCCAATGAATCCACCAAGAGTCCAGTAAAAAACCTGAAAGATCTAGGTTAAGGGAGATCAATGGCTGGCTGGCAAGCAACGATTGACAAGGCCTCGGACTAAAGACAAATGAATCATGAAGAGTGGGAAAGAGACCTACTGCTTTGTTCTGATTTATTTTTGACCTTTTCTCAAATAGTTCTTTAAAATTCAAGGTAAATGAGAGGCAGAATAGGTAACTAATTGCAGCTTCTTTCTTCCATCTTTCAGATACCTGAGAAACGTAGGCTCACAGGTAGAGAAAAACTAGGAGAAATTAGTAGAAATTTTATAGAAATGGTAGAAATACTCAAAAGACTAAAAATACTAAAAATTGAGCATGGGGTAAATTGCTGTATTTCTACCTGATATCATTAGAGCTTAGTCAGTGGAGTACGCCACTGTGATCTCATCGATCAGAGTATATGAGGGGTCAACACACACTTTGACAAACTTAAGTATGTGTGCTTAAGCACATGGTCAGTCATATCCAACTCTGTGTGACCCCATAGACTATTGCCTGCCAGACTCCTCTCTCCATGGAATTTCGCAGGCAAGAATTCTGGAGTGGCTTGTCATTTCCTTCTCCAGGAGGCCATTCCGACTCAGGGATTGAACCCATGTCTACTGCATTGGCAGGTGGATTCTTTACCGTTGTGACACCAGGGAACAGTTAATTCTGTGGGATTCACGACGTCCCATTACTTCATAATATGAGGATTCCAGCTTCCCAGTCTGAAAACAGGAGGATACAAAAGGAGTTGACTAAAGTCCAAGGTGAAACTTAAAAACCACCTGTGGTTCAGAGTCCTAAAATGGCTTCTGAATATCTCCCTTTATACCTTTCATTCCTATTTATGCTGCCTTCCTCATCAGATGTTGTCTGTCAAGGATATGTAGTTAGCTGCTCTCTGCTTACAAAAGGACCTTTATCTATTAATATTTAAGACTGTTAGATGAGCTGGGTACCTTTTACCTGACTATAAGTCCGAAGAAATTTGGAACTCAGGAATAATAAAGGATGCTAATGAATTTTCAGTAACAGGGTATCTTAGAAAGATAGGTGGGCTATGTACTCCAATGAATCCACCAAGAGTCCAGTAAAAAACCTGAAAGATCTAGGTTAAGGGAGATCAATGGCTGGCTGGCAAGCAACGATTGACAAGGCCTCGGGACTAAAGACAAATGAATCATGAAGAGTGGGAAAGAGACCTACTGCTTTGTTCTGATTTATTTTTGACCTTTTCTCAAATAGTTCTTTAAAATTCAAGGTAAATGAGAGGCAGAATAGGTAACTAATTGCAGCTTCTTTCTTCCATCTTTCAGATACCTGAGAAACGTAGGCTCACAGGTAGAGAAAAACTAGGAGAAATTAGTAGAAATTTTATAGAAATGGTAGAAATACTCAAAAGACTATTTTTCTCTGAAAGCAAATTACTAAAAATTAGAGCAATTGGGGAAACAGACTTAAAAGAAAGGCCAGAGATGAGAAACTCTTCACATTCTGGACCAGTGGATAGAGGTGCAGAGGCTACTGGAATGCAAGTACTCAGGAGCTGCAGCAGGACCTCACCCAGAGAGAGCATGCTTCCGTCCCCGCTGGGGTAGCAGGAGATGCCAACATCTTTCTGGTGGCTGCAGTCACGACTTCCCCAGGGTCTCCACAAGCACTGGAGGAAACTGGCTTCCTTTCCTGAGCAGCTAACGTCATACAACCATATGGGCCCCGTGCTCTCTTCAAAGTGGTTTGTAGAGACTTGCTTGCCGTATCTGTGGCAATAAAATAAACACTGTGCACAGGACTGTTGTCTCTTGTTTCAAGGAACCACAAAACATAACACAAACAACCTAATTAAGTGTCATGACTTCAGAGGGTAAGTATTTGTTCTTTTGCCTATCCTGAGGACTCTGTTCTAATAGCAGTATTCGCGACATCACGTATTTTGATCATCTTAACGTTTGATTGATTTCTGAATGGGTAACAAGTGGATAATCAATCCTTTTCCCCCAACTAGTCTCGTGTTTTGTGGACAGTTTAACCCACCGACCAGACAGAATATACATAAAGAAATAAGCCTCAAATTCCTGACCATGGACAAAACACAGTGATCAGAAAATGAGAACACACATCTTGTATCAGCCTCTGAAAGCCTTCAGAGCTCATTTGATTTCATTGGCTCTTTAGGCCCCTATCCAAAGTAAAAAGTGTGGTGAGTTCCCTGGAGGTCTAGTGGTCAGGACTCCATGCTTTCATGGCCAAGGGTACAGGTTCAGTCTTTGGTCAGGGAACTAAGATACTGCCAGCTGCGTTGAGCAGCCAAAAAAATACAAACAAAAACCAAAAAGTATGTATTGGTTCAGTGATTTCTCAAGAATCATTTCCAATTCATGATGAAACCTGGATTGTAACCCATCGAAATCAGAGTAAAGACAGTGTTTCTAGCTTTTTATAAGGACACATAAATATGATATTTTAAATTTTCATGAATTATATCTGTGTTCCAATTGACTTTATTTGTAACACGGGCCAACTGAAAAACCCTAAATATATTATACTAAATACACACATGGGGCTTCCCCCGGTGGTCCAGCGGGTAAAGACACCGCCTTGCAGTGCAAGGGATGCCGGTTCGATCCCTGGCCTGGGAAGATCCAACATGCCGCTGAGCTGCTTGACCGAAGTATCCAATCACCGAGCCAGAGCTCTGGAGCGCATGCAACGAGACGCCACCGTGATGGGAGGCCCACAGGAGCCAAAGAACAAAGACGGATGAACATAGAGAAACGAAAGACCAATAGAAGTGGCCCGCCTGCTCCCCTCCCTCCCCAGCCCTACCCCCGCCCAAAATAAATAAATAAATCTAAAAAAAAAAAAAAATACACACATGGTGGAAATAGGAAAGATCCACAAAGTTAAAAATTGGTAACTAAGTTCACCTCTACCTTCATTCATCTTATCCCCAGTTTTGCTTCTTTGTTGTGTAAAATCCAAGCAAGTCTCAGAAATTCCTAGGCTAAAAGATACCTGAAGTGTCTTTCAATTAGTCTATATAAATAATTAAACTCTAACTCATACATTTTATGTCAGTCCCTTCTATCACTGAATGTTTTCATTATTCTTAGTACAGATACTAAGAATAGAAAGAGATCTTTCTGTCTGAAGGATGAATTTTCCTATTGTTTTCCCATGCACTTATTTATTAAATTTACGTAACAAGATGAACACTTCAATAAATTAAAACAATGCAGCTTTCAGTGTCATTCTAAGACTTCTATTTTGCTGACTCACCTGTCTATAAATTTGATTTCATTGGCTCTTTAGGCCCCTATCCAAAGTAAAAAGTGTGGTGAGTTCCCTGGAGGTCTAGTGGTCAGGACTCCATGCTTTCATGGCCAAGGGTACAGGTTCAGTCTTTGGTCAGGGAACTAAGATACTGCCAGCTGCGTTGAGCAGCCAAAAAAATACAAACAAAAACCAAAAAGTATGTATTGGTTCAGTGATTTCTCAAGAATCATTTCCAATTCATGATGAAACCTGGATTGTAACCCATCGAAATCAGAGTAAAGACAGTGTTTCTAGCTTTTTATAAGGACACATAAATATGATATTTTAAATTTTCATGAATTATATCTGTGTTCCAATTGACTTTATTTGTAACACGGGCCAACTGAAAAACCCTAAATATATTATACTAAATACACACATGGGGCTTCCCCCGGTGGTCCAGCGGGTAAAGACACCGCCTTGCAGTGCAAGGGGTGCCGGTTCGATCCCTGGCCTGGGAAGATCCAACATGCCGCTGAGCTGCTTGACCGAAGTATCCAATCACCGAGCCAGAGCTCTGGAGCGCATGCAACGAGAGACGCCACCGTGATGGGAGGCCCACAGGAGCCAAAGAACAAAGACGGATGAACATAGAGAAACGAAAGACCAATAGAAGTGGCCCGCCTGCTCCCCTCCCTCCCCAGCCCTACCCCCGCCCAAAATAAATAAATAAATCTAAAAAAAAAAAAAAATACACACATGGTGGAAATAGGAAAGATCCACAAAGTTAAAAATTGGTAACTAAGTTCACCTCTACCTTCATTCATCTTATCCCCAGTTTTGCTTCTTTGTTGTGTAAAATCCAAGCAAGTCTCAGAAATTCCTAGGCTAAAAGATACCTGAAGTGTCTTTCAATTAGTCTATATAAATAATTAAACTCTAACTCATACATTTTATGTCAGTCCCTTCTATCACTGAATGTTTTCATTATTCTTAGTACAGATACTAAGAATAGAAAGAGATCTTTCTGTCTGAAGGATGAATTTTCCTATTGTTTTCCCATGCACTTATTTATTAAATTTACGTAACAAGATGAACACTTCAATAAATTAAAACAATGCAGCTTTCAGTGTCATTCTAAGACTTCTATTTTGCTGACTCACCCTGTCTTAGCTAGAAAAGTAATTATCCTAAATCCATATTGCTATCACTTTCAACTTATTCCATGTTTCCACAAAATGCTACAGATTACATCTGTCCATATCAACCATATAACAGACAGCAAGAGGTCTCTGTACTTCAGGATTTCATTTGTATGAAGAAACCCAGCGTTCTCCCTCTTTCTCATTCCAAGAGAATTTTCTTTCAGAAATTCCTCTGCAAACTAAAATGTAAATGTAGCAGGGGTCTATTCTACCTTCTAACACAATCATTAAGAACTTTTAACAAATACTGAAAACACCTTTAGAACCATTAAGTTCTGACTCTGCATATGTAAGAAAAGCTGACTGTCTCTAGGAAACAAAATATAGAGAAAAAAATTAGCATCACTTATTTTCATTAATAACAAAAATATGAAAATAATAAATAATAATATTTTTGAATCTTTCTAAACTTGAGAAGATGGGATACAGTTCTCAGATTAACAGATTTACTCAGGTGAAATGGCATTCTTAAGTAACTCTTATTAGTTAAACATCAGTATTTCTTTGGATGGCAAGCCATAGCCCTTGATCTCACAATTATAATTAACTGCACTGCCCATGAAAATTTAAAATACTGGTCAGTAACTTGCATTTCTACCTTCTAACTTGCATCTGATGTCATCATCTATAACAGAAAATTTAAACTAATCTAAATATTAAGCAAATTACAGCATGAACATTCATCAGTTATGTTATTAAAAATCATGACTGCAGTAATATAAAAATAAAAAAAGAGAAAATTAGACATATATTACTAGAGCTGTTATAAAGTTGTAATAATAATGGTGTAATAATGGAAAAATTCAGGGTAGGTTTTTATTTTTTTTATTTTCCAATCTTTCTCTAGAATTTTATATTACTATTACAAAGTTAAAAATATACGTTTAAGCACTTATATTTAGCTGGAATGAAAGTGTATTTTTAAGGTTTAATAAGTATTTTCAATTAACTGTCTCAAGCTCAGATGATATAATTTTGCTTATTTCTTTCAAACATAAGACAATTACGTCAAATATGACATAGAAATATGGAAAACAAGAAAGAATGGGCATTCATGGGCTTCATTCAAATACTAGCTCAAAGGCATCATTTGCAGTTACTTCAACCAACTTAGGTTTTTACTCTGGAATGCATTATGTGTGGGCCATGAAATATATTGTCCAAAGTGTGATACTCAGTTTTTAAGAGAGTGAGGTCAAGGGTGAGTTCAAAAGGTCGTCTCATGACAAGAAAGCCGTTTTTCTCAAATAAAACTGATAATTACCATCACATTATGAGAAAGGAAATAATGTAACACCAAGGCTTTGACACTGGACTTCTCTGCAATTTTAGACACAGTGATGTCAGTACTAACAATATCCAATAGTAGCAATGCATCAGAATAAAACTGAGCATTCACAGCAAACAGTCTAACTTGAATAGACTCAATGATACTTAAAAGACATCCATGGCTCTAACCAATTATTTATGAAGAGGGGTGGTGGCAGGGAAGGCAAAGAAAATAGCAAGATATGGTTATACATCATCAAAAAACATTCTTGTTTTTTAATTGTTGAACTTCCATACACAGATAGGTAGATAAGCCAGTAGGAAGAAAGCTAGATAATGATTGAGAACATATATTGTTAGTATTGTAGACATTACAAGGAAGGGTTACAAAGTGAGACTTTAAAAAATATAACGGCATTTAGTCATCTCGTATCAATAGATCTTACTTAAATCCCAGGTGTCGGCAAACCACATAGGTATTCAGCTCAGTCCAGCCGTCATTGCAGACAGTCCCCCACTGTCCCCTGTAATACACCTCCAGGCGACCCTCATGGCTGCCTTTATCACCTGCAAGTCTGATGGCGCCATCTGTGACAGGAAGGAGACACAGAGACTAAGCAAATAATTAGAAGAAAAAGGTATAACAATATTTTAATTTTGTGAGAAATATCATCTTACCCATTTCTCTCTAGGCTTTTTTTAAAAACAAACAAACAAACAAACAAAAAAACCTCCTACTGGCTCAGATAGTAGAGAATCTGCCTACAATTCAGGAGACTCAGGTTCAATTCCTGGGTCAGGGAGATCCCCTGAAGAAGGGAATGGCAACACACTCCAGTACTCTTGCCTGGAGAATCCAAAGGATAGAGGAGCCCGGTGGGCGATGAAAGTCACAAAGAGTTGGACATGATTGAAGCTCACACTTCATTACAACTGTGGCTTTCACCAGTGGCTTAGTTGTAAAGAATCTGCCTGCAGTGTGGGAGTCTCAGAAGACATGAGTTCGATCCTTGTGTTGGGAAGATTCCCTGGAGGAGGGCATGGCAATCCACTCTAGTATGCTTTCCTGGTGAATTCCATGGATGGAGCAGCCTGGCAGGCTACAGTCCATAGGGTCGAAAAAGGTCAGACACAACTGAAGCGGCTTAGTCGCATTCACGTTAGAACTGTGCTCAGCGATCTGAGGTCACCAGATTCTTCTTAAAGTCATAGTACATATCTGTCCTAACAAAATAATCTTTCCTTTGTATTTGTACTCCTGTGTCTAGGTAGAAAAATATACTCTGATACAATTCCAAAGTAATTATTTATATTTTTCCAGAATAAATAATACTTGGGAAATTTCCTGTGGCTTTAATCTCCTTAAGTACAAGCAATATTAGTTGTTTAAATTTTGAAAAGCATTAAAAACATAGTAACTTGAAAATAGCTGAAAAATGTAACTGTGAATGAAAAATATTAAAATATAAAGACAGAAAAAGCTATTCTGTTTAAAGAGTGATCTATCATGTCAAGGTATTTATTATTACTTAGGCATTCAAAAAGGGCTTCCCTGGTGGCTCAGACTGTAAAGAATCTGCCTGCAGAGAAGAGAATAAAAACGCAGGTACATGTTTTGCTTTCATTTTTTCAACAATAATATAAATCTGAACTTGATTCTTCTGAAATTCAATGAATAATTAATTCTCAGAGAATCCTAAGAAACTTCTAAACAGATACACAATATACTAAATTTATTTCCAAAAAAGTATGGTAAATGGCCATTTCCTTTCAAAATAAACCAAACACTGCCCCCTCAAATGAAACATAAAAATAATCTTGGGCAAGAGTCATACTTCTCATGAATCTCTTGGAACGTTTAAAGCAAGCAAAGGTCTCCTAGCAACCGAATCCTTTATTAATGTAAAAATGTCACTGTCTGCAAAGCACTGCTACACCTGTTACCTCACTGGACCATCACAGAAATACTACTAGATTATCCTCATCTAAAAGAGGAGGAAAGGGAGGTTCAAGAAGATGAAGTGCTCTGGCTTACAATCCGGTGTTAATTTTCTATTTCTTTTGTGTATATAATTCTACACACGTTATTCTAATATAACAACAGTGTATACAGAACTATGTAAATGAAAAAACAGACCTTCAGCATGTCCTAGTCTCTCAGAAGTGTTTCATTTGATTTTTTTTTTTAATTTTGGCCTCTTTGATTGGTTTTTTATTTATTTATTTTCATCCATCTTTATTCTTCGGCCTGTGTGGGCCTCCCATTGCAGTGGCCTCTCTCTTGGCAGAGCACCAGCTCTGGGCACATGCGCTCCAGAGCTCTTGCTCATAATTGGACACATCAGTCCAGCTGCTCCATGGCATGTGGGATCTTCCAGGGCCAGGGATCGAACCATTATCCCCTGCACTGCAAGGCGGACTCTTTACCCACTGGACCACCAGGAAAGCCCCTCATTTGATTTTTTTAAAGAAATATTAAAGCCCCAATTTTTTTCTTAAAGCTCTTCTTACTATAGAAAGAACAGATTTGTGATGACCCAATTTCTCTTGCCTGTCCATTTCTCTTTTCTTGCTCCCAAACCTTTAAGTACACACACATACACTCATTTGCACTCAGAAATGTCCTTCTTGTAACATCAGACAGAGCTTGACAAGCATGCTGTGATTAGGATCAGTGTGAATGTTGAACACAGCAAATATTCTTAGGTAGTGAGCTTTAGTAGTGTGTTCCTTTAGTAGTGTGCTTTAATCAATCATCCCATCAATACAGTTTTACCAGCTATAAACACATTCTGAGAGTCAAGACATGTTAATAAATGAATGGACTAGATATATATTTATAACATCTAACACTCCAAATTTATCATTGTGCACTGATTCTGACTCCTAGGTACTATATATTGCAACAAGATCATATTTTCTAATTAGCTTTATAGAACATCTATACCTAAAGAGATAGCATTTTAATACTCAATTTGTATTTTTTAATGTTGTATTTGGAAGATTTATTTGTAAACTCATTTAGTAATATCAGCAAAATTGAGGAGAAGGGAAGTTAAGCCCAAATAGCCATGGGCGTGAGAGTGGCTAAACTGATGGGTGAACCTCACTGGACCATCACAGAAATACTACTAGATTATCCTCATCTAAAAGAGGAGGAAAGGGAGGTTCAAGAAGATGAAGTGCTCTGGCTTACAATCCGGTGTTAATTTTCTATTTCTTTTGTGTATATAATTCTACACACGTTATTCTAATATAACAACAGTGTATACAGAACTATGTAAATGAAAAAACAGACCTTCAGCATGTCCTAGTCTCTCAGAAGTGTTTCATTTGATTTTTTTTTTTTAATTTTGGCCTCTTTGATTGGTTTTTTATTTATTTATTTTCATCCATCTTTATTCTTCGGCCTGTGTGGGCCTCCCATTGCAGTGGCCTCTCTCTTGGCAGAGCACCAGCTCTGGGCACATGCGCTCCAGAGCTCTTGCTCATAATTGGACACATCAGTCCAGCTGCTCCATGGCATGTGGGATCTTCCAGGGCCAGGGATCGAACCATTATCCCCTGCACTGCAAGGCGGACTCTTTACCCACTGGACCACCAGGAAAGCCCCTCATTTGATTTTTTTAAAGAAATATTAAAGCCCCAATTTTTTTCTTAAAGCTCTTCTTACTATAGAAAGAACAGATTTGTGATGACCCAATTTCTCTTGCCTGTCCATTTCTCTTTTCTTGCTCCCAAACCTTTAAGTACACACACATACACTCATTTGCACTCAGAAATGTCCTTCTTGTAACATCAGACAGAGCTTGACAAGCATGCTGTGATTAGGATCAGTGTGAATGTTGAACACAGCAAATATTCTTAGGTAGTGAGCTTTAGTAGTGTGTTCCTTTAGTAGTGTGCTTTAATCAATCATCCCATCAATACAGTTTTACCAGCTATAAACACATTCTGAGAGTCAAGACATGTTAATAAATGAATGGACTAGATATATATTTATAACATCTAACACTCCAAATTTATCATTGTGCACTGATTCTGACTCCTAGGTACTATATATTGCAACAAGATCATATTTTCTAATTAGCTTTATAGAACATCTATACCTAAAGAGATAGCATTTTAATACTCAATTTGTATTTTTTAATGTTGTATTTGGAAGATTTATTTGTAAACTCATTTAGTAATATCAGCAAAATTGAGGAGAAGGGAAGTTAAGCCCAAATAGCCATGGGCGTGAGAGTGGCTAAACTGATGGGGTGAAGTTCTTACCTGTTAGAGGGGTACAGGACACCCCAGCATCTTCTCTGTGGTCACAGTTATGCTCTCCCCAGGAACTCTTTGGACACTGTTCAATAGAAAGCTCATTCCCGGTGCAGCGTACTTCATCCAACATTATTGGGCCAGACCCTTCCCCAAAATACGCCTGAGTCCGTGCTTTGGCAATGCCGCTGAACAAACATAAGAACCCAAATCCAATCATAGGTTAGTCTGGCTTTCTTCTTTTGTTTCTGGCAAAAGTAAATTAATTAATAATTCATAATTTTCCTTATCCATTCACTCCATAGGTCACACATGACTTGCTCTTTTTCTTTTTTGTTCATTTGTTTTCTCTCTATATTTTTCACCCATCACAAATGTGTCCAAGACTGCTAGCTATTTCCCAAATTTACTCTCTTTTGCTTTATTAGTAATGAAACCTCAAATTTTTAGGAGTACAATAGTTATCCAGAATAAGGACCACATTCCCCACCTTCCTTTCCTTCCAGCTGGCTATTTATTATTTGGGGTTTTTTTTACAATTTGGGGGGCCTCTTTTACTGATTTTTTTATCCATTTATTTTCATCCATCATTATTCTTTGGCCTGTGTGGGCCTGCCATCTCAGTGGCCTCTCTTGTCGCAGAGCACTGGTTCTTGGTGCATGCACTCCAGAGGTCCGGCTCATACTTGGACACACTGGTCCAGCCGCTTAGCAGCACGTGGGATCCTCCTGGGCCAGGGATCGAACCGGTACCCCTTGTACTCCAAGGTGGACTCCGTACCCACTGGACCATCAGAGAAGCCCCCAGCTGGCTGTCTTTATTTTAAATATGCATAACATAAAATTTACCATTTTAACCATTTTTAAGTTTGTAATTCAGTGGCACTGAGTACATCCACCTTGTTGTGCAACTATCACCATAATCCATCTCCAGAACTTTCTAATCATCCCAAATTGAAGCTCTGCACCTATTTTAGTGACTAGGTTTGGGTTTGGTTTTAATACTTATTGACTGACTAAGTTTTGACTGTGTTGGGTCTTTGCTGGATCTTCACTGCTCCATATGGTCTTCTCTTGAGTTGTGGTGCACAGGTTCTGGAGCACATGGGTTCTGTAGTTGGTGGCATGCCTCGAGGTATATGGGATCTTAGTTCCTGGGCAAGGGATGGAACCCACATCCCTTGCACTGGAAGGTGGATTTTCAAACACTGGATCACCAGGGAAGTCCAAGGTGACTTCCCCAGACTTTTTTATTTTTGCCCAATGACGTTTAGATAAAAGTGTCCTGTATCACTTCCAGGAAGTACCCTTGTTCTGCTTCCCCATTCCTGCTGACTGTGAGGCAGAAAGGACAGCTGGAGCTTCAGAAGCTAACTTGGTCCATAAGGTACCACACCAAAAATGAAAGAGCTGCAAGCAAGAAAGAGCCTGGGGCCCCGATGACTGTGGAACCACCATCCCAGTCTGGAGTTCACCACCTCTGGTCTCTCTCGAGAGAAACTCTTGTCTTGTGTAAGCCATGGTTATTTTCAGTTCTCTGTTACTCATGGTCAAACATCTCTTCACTCAAATTTATTTGACTAAATTTTCTTCTCCCACAATTCAAAGTGATACCATATTCTCTAGAACCCCAGTTTTCAATGAAGAAGCTCAGGATTGCCTGCCAAAATGATTAATGACTTCAGAAATGGCAACTTCAGACCTTCTCAGTCTTTTAATTCTTAGACTAAAGCTTTGACATTGGATTTCAATGAAACTGCATCTATTCCCCATTATTTAAGTTGTCTTTTCTCATAACATTATAAATATTTTGAGACTTTATAACCAAAACAAGAATGTAATTTTGAAATATATAATTCAAATTTTACTATCCAGAAATAAGTTTTTACTGGAACAAAGCCACACTCATTCCCAATGTACTGTCTGTGGCTGCTTTTGCACTAAGGGCTTAGTGAAATAGCTGGAAACTCTAAAATTCCTACTATCTGGCCCTTTACAGACAAAGTCTGTTGACCCTTGCTCTAGAGGAAAGAGATTAATGAAAGCAAATATGGAAACTGACTTAAAGAATCCTGAAAGTTGGAGAGTAGAAGCAGAGGAGATGGGATGACTAATGCAGGTCATGGGGAAGCCAGATAGGAAAGCTTTGGAGAACGGCAGATTAACTCTCTCCTTGGATCTCTGCCCTGTGATAAATGCTAGGAAAAAGAAAGATCTGTTAAAGAAAATCTCAAGGGGTATGATTCCTTGAGACAAGATTAGGTGCTAAAAGAAAACCAGGGAACAATATGAGAGAATATAAAATTTCAAACTCAAACTCACAACAGAAGCAAAGAATTAAACTCCAGATGGTTTAAAAACCTAAACAGAAAGAAGGAAAGGAAGGAAGGAAGGAAGGGAGGGAGACAGAGAAGATGACTAAAAAGTTAATACAATATAATGAAATAATAAGAATATAATTCTTATAATCTTAGTAATAAGAGAATTTCCTGAGCAAGAAGTCAGAAATCAAAGACCACAAAAATAAACATGAATTTGTACTATGCAATAAAAGCTAAATAAACATACAAATTTGAACTATTTTATTGCAAAAGACACCATAATCAGAGTCAAAAGGCAAAGAAGGTAGAGGTATATTTGAAAAATGTAACAACAGTCAAAGAAAAGTTCCTAAAAATAAATAATCACAACTTAGTATTATCATAATGAGAGGCAAAATGATCAACATCAAAAATAGGCCAAAAAAAAAAAAAAGGCCAACGAGGAGAAGCAGGATAATTATAGAAGTGCCATGGCCACTGACAATATGGCAAGATAATCAATCTTACAATGATCAAATTAAAACAGTAAGAATAGGGCTTCCCTGGTGGTCCAGTGGGTAAGGACACCACCTTGCAGTGCAAGGGGCGCCGGTTTGATCCCTAGCCTGGGAAGATCCCACGTGCCACGGAGCAGCTGGACCCATGTGTCCAACTACCGAGCTGGAAGCTCTGGAGCGCACGCGCCCAGAGCCAGTGCTCTGCGATGAGAAATGCCACTGTGGTGGGAGGCCCACACAGGCCAAAGAACAAAGATGGATGAAAATAAATAAATGAAAAACCCGTAGAAGTGGCAAAAAAAAAAATAGTTACCAAAAAAACCCAGTAAGAATACATTTTGATGTATCCTTAAAATCCTTTGCATTGAATAGGCTAAAGGGTTACAAACTAAAGACATTTTATTCCCAAGAATAAAATAACAATCCAACCTTAAAACACTCATTAGTTGGGAGTGACTTGAGAATTGACTGGACAGAGTAATTGAAATACATTGCATTTCAAATATGTTAAAGATTATGAGATAGAGATTCTGGGAAAAACCGAAAGGTCTGATTAACTGCATCTAAACTGTATCCCTTCCTTAAGAGAAGACACTAGGTAGGAGAGCAGAAGTCCCAAATATTGATTCTGGGGAACATCATCTATGTTATAATTCAGCCTTAAAACATCATTTGGGTGCTTTATTTTCTTCCTTTATACATGTTTTCCATTGTTTACAAACATTATTTTAATGATCACAAAGATGTTTAATTAAAATAAACTAATCAGAAAAACTAATGTAACAAATTCAAGAATCAACAACAAACAAACAAAAACACTAACTAGGAAACCACAATGTAAAACAAACGAAATTTCCTAGCTAATTTTTGAGTTTACTGAAAATTAAGATGATAATTATAAATACACACCATCCTTCAGTCTATATCCTGGTGGCCTGGATTGTGCTGACTTCCAGGGGAATGACAAAGCAATGGATAACTCTGCCCTTCAGGAAACTGTCCAATACTAGGGAAAGCAATGTAAAACTCATGGTTTGTTAAAGGCTAATATGTGCTATGTGAGTTTGATAAAGCTATGCATTCTCTTTCCTTCCTTTACAGAAAGCATGTCCAGATCAGCCCCGGCAGTTCATCTGTAATAACAGTCCCAGTGTTACTTTCTTACCCTCTGACCACAGGATAAATTTGGGGACTAGGGGTTGATATAATACACTGATTTATTAGGTTATTTTCTGTAAAGCTGACCTACATAGCAGCAATTCCCAATAAACACTGAACTGATTCTATGTCTGACCTTTATCCAAAACATTCCTAACCCTATTTAGCTAATCTGATTAAATCCATATAAAGTTAGTCGGTTTTTCATAGAAAAAGAGCAAATAAATAGTACCATCTAACTCAATCTCTGGGCTACTACTCTGAACAGACACAGACCAGAGTTAGGCAATTCTACTGTACAAGATAATTACCTGTTAGGTTCTAAAGGATTTGTCCTTTGACTGCAAATATCAATTTGTGACACTTGTAGCATCTGAATGAAAAGCTCATTTTTGCTGGTCAATGGTCCATATTTCTTTCTGGAAAACAGTTCCCTCCATCTCCAATAATGATATTTGAAACATATTGAATGATTACTGTATGCCAGACTCTGGTCTAACAGCATCATGTGTATTAACTCTTTCAATCTTCCCAACAACCCCATTATGTTATTATCCCCAATTTACAGATGAGGATACTGAGGTCCAGAAGTTAAATACTTTGCCCACATTAGACCATCATTAGATGGTAAAGCTTGTCCAGCTACAGAGAAGGCTCTGAAGGACTGTGCTTTCTTAGGGCCTCCTAGGGCATTTTCAGTGAGGGCCCTATGACACATTAATATAGTCTGTCTAAAACATGTTCCTCGTCAATTTCCTCCTACAATAAGCTTTTCTCTCTTGACTTCCCTATTTCTTTCAGCCCTATATTCACACACATTCTTATTTGTATTCAGTTCAGTCGCTCAGTGGTGTTCAACTCTTTTCAACCCCACAGACTGCAGCACACCAGGCTTCTTATTAACACCTGCCTATTTTGCAAACAGTTTAACATGAAAGGAAAAATCCTATACTGGAAGCCATAAATCTCAAGATTCTGGTCCTCACTACAGTATAATTTGGGGGCTTTCTCAAAGGGTCTAACTTTCGCATCTGTTAAATAATGTCTCCTTCCTGCTCAATAATTCGACACACCAATAATGTTTATAAAGTATTTATAAAACTAATAAACAATAGAATAAAAGAACAAAGAAACATTTAAAAAATAGTATGAGAAGGATTTTTATTTTGACCATTGAATAATATGGTTCTATATGATAATTTTATAACAGAAAAACTAAGAAGAAAGAAGTGTTCAAAAATGTTAAGTTCTTATATAAATTATGGCATATCCACAAAATAGAATGATGATGTATGTCACTGTTCCCTCCAAATTATGCTTGTAAGAGTTCTGAAAGACATAGGAAATCCTTCACTGTTAAGTGCAGAAAAGGAACTCCAATTAAAATGTCTGTACCTGAAACTCCATTGTGTACATTTGCATTCTCAAGTCTTTTCCACCCTTTGTCCGTACTTTCTAGAGTACTGGGTTAAAGCTCATTTTTGCTGGTCAATGGTCCATATTTCTTTCTGGAAAACAGTTCCCTCCATCTCCAATAATGATATTTGAAACATATTGAATGATTACTGTATGCCAGACTCTGGTCTAACAGCATCATGTGTATTAACTCTTTCAATCTTCCCAACAACCCCATTATGTTATTATCCCCAATTTACAGATGAGGATACTGAGGTCCAGAAGTTAAATACTTTGCCCACATTAGACCATCATTAGATGGTAAAGCTTGTCCAGCTACAGAGAAGGCTCTGAAGGACTGTGCTTTCTTAGGGCCTCCTAGGGCATTTTCAGTGAGGGCCCTATGACACATTAATATAGTCTGTCTAAAACATGTTCCTCGTCAATTTCCTCCTACAATAAGCTTTTCTCTCTTGACTTCCCTATTTCTTTCAGCCCTATATTCACACACATTCTTATTTGTATTCAGTTCAGTCGCTCAGTGGTGTTCAACTCTTTTCAACCCCACAGACTGCAGCACACCAGGCTTCTTATTAACACCTGCCTATTTTGCAAACAGTTTAACATGAAAGGAAAAATCCTATACTGGAAGCCATAAATCTCAAGATTCTGGTCCTCACTACAGTAAAATTTTGGGGGGCTTTCTCAAAGGGTCTAACTTTCGCATCTGTTAAATAATGTCTCCTTCCTGCTCAATAATTCGACACACCAATAATGTTTATAAAGTATTTATAAAACTAATAAACAATAGAATAAAAGAACAAAGAAACATTTAAAAAATAGTATGAGAAGGATTTTTATTTTGACCATTGAATAATATGGTTCTATATGATAATTTTATAACAGAAAAACTAAGAAGAAAGAAGTGTTCAAAAATGTTAAGTTCTTATATAAATTATGGCATATCCACAAAATAGAATGATGATGTATGTCACTGTTCCCTCCAAATTATGCTTGTAAGAGTTCTGAAAGACATAGGAAATCCTTCACTGTTAAGTGCAGAAAAGGAACTCCAATTAAAATGTCTGTACCTGAAACTCCATTGTGTACATTTGCATTCTCAAGTTCCATTTTCTAACATTTGACTGCCTCCTTTCCTGCTCCGTATCTTTCTAGAGTACTGGGTTAATCAAATTTAAATATATTAAGTACAGTAATTCCTTTTGTGTTTTAGGAAGCTTGCCAGCTACCAGAATCTACAACCACCATTAAAAGATGACAAAAACATCTCACAAAGAAATTGCAACCAACACTCCAGGGAAGCATGATGTAGTTTCCCCTTGGGAATTCAACAAAGCAAGTACCACTAAGATGAAATTTACTTAAGAACAAACCATAAATTGAGACATACAAAGACGATGCTATCTGCTATCAGCCATGTAACATTAAAAATTATTTCATCTGAAAGTACTGTGCCTTTAATTGAGAAAAACATTCTAGCGGAAGAGCGGTTGCAGAATATTGCTTTATTGCAAGCTTATGAGAGAAGTATAAAACCAAAGGAAAGAAAAACAAAGCCCAAAACACCATCAGCTCAGAGTCTAAAGTACTTCTAATAAAAACAAATCTCCACCATGCTGGATTGCTGCTTACTACAAAGGCTTGTGGGAGATCTTAGCTGCCTTAAATATCTGAAGATATTTGTCCATTTAATCACTTCTCCAAATGCAAATCTCCTCATACAAAAGACAGCAATGAGCCAGTGCTTAAGCAAGATGTAACCACTTCACTCAACCATGCATATATTCAGTATTAATACAGTCTTCCTGTGATTCTATCCTTACATTCTTTCCAAATAGTAGACTGTTTTTGTTTGACTGTCCATGTAGAAAAAAAAAAAAAAAAAAGCTTTGAGTCTCTACATTACAACACAAATTTTTAGAATCACTTTTAAAACTATGACAGTAAAAGTGTTAGTCACTCAGTCATGTTCAAATCTTTGCAACTCCATAGGCAGTAGTTGCCCTGACTCCTCTCTCCATGAAATTCTCAAGGCAAGAATACTGGAGTAAGTAGCCATTCTCTTCTCAAAGAATCCCAAATAGGAAATCCTTCACTGTTAAGTGCAGAAAAGGAACTCCAATTAAAATGTCTGTACCTGAAACTCCATTGTGTACATTTGCATTCTCAAGTTCCATTTTCTAACATTTGACTGCCTCCTTTCCTGCTCCGTATCTTTCTAGAGTACTGGGTTAATCAAATTTAAATATATTAAGTACAGTAATTCCTTTTGTGTTTTAGGAAGCTTGCCAGCTACCAGAATCTACAACCACCATTAAAAGATGACAAAAACATCTCACAAAGAAATTGCAACCAACACTCCAGGGAAGCATGATGTAGTTTCCCCTTGGGAATTCAACAAAGCAAGTACCACTAAGATGAAATTTACTTAAGAACAAACCATAAATTGAGACATACAAAGACGATGCTATCTGCTATCAGCCATGTAACATTAAAAATTATTTCATCTGAAAGTACTGTGCCTTTAATTGAGAAAAACATTCTAGCGGAAGAGCGGTTGCAGAATATTGCTTTATTGCAAGCTTATGAGAGAAGTATAAAACCAAAGGAAAGAAAAACAAAGCCCAAAACACCATCAGCTCAGAGTCTAAAGTACTTCTAATAAAAACAAATCTCCACCATGCTGGATTGCTGCTTACTACAAAGGCTTGTGGGAGATCTTAGCTGCCTTAAATATCTGAAGATATTTGTCCATTTAATCACTTCTCCAAATGCAAATCTCCTCATACAAAAGACAGCAATGAGCCAGTGCTTAAGCAAGATGTAACCACTTCACTCAACCATGCATATATTCAGTATTAATACAGTCTTCCTGTGATTCTATCCTTACATTCTTTCCAAATAGTAGACTGTTTTTGTTTGACTGTCCATGTAGAAAAAAAAAAAAAAAAAAGCTTTGAGTCTCTACATTACAACACAAATTTTTAGAATCACTTTTAAAACTATGACAGTAAAAGTGTTAGTCACTCAGTCATGTTCAAATCTTTGCAACTCCATAGGCAGTAGTTGCCCTGACTCCTCTCTCCATGAAATTCTCAAGGCAAGAATACTGGAGTAAGTAGCCATTCTCTTCTCCAGGGAACTTCCAAATCCAGGGACTGAACCCAGGTCTCCCACATTGCTGGCAGATTCTCTACCATCTAAGTAACCATAAATGTGAGTAAAGTTTACAGAATATAATTTAAATTTTCTACATGTTTTTCCAAGCAACAAAAGCTTGCATTTTCCCATATAAATATATTAATAATAACAAATGCCTTATAGCTTAAATTTGAGCTTTCCTGGTGGCTCAGACAAAACTGAGCAACTAACACACACACATACTGCTTAAATTTAATCTATACTGCAACTGGTAATATTAAATATGCTACTACTATACCCTTAAAGTTCTTAGTATTTTTGGCAAAGATACACAGTCTTAGTAACTAACATGAAAGTCAATTAGCATACCTCCCATAATATAATTGGTAATGAAGTAAATACACATATACATACACTGGAATGCTTTTAAAATGTGATATGTACAGACAATTAATTAATTGTCTTAATTAAATATAAGTTCTGGATAGAGGAATAGTATCTGATAATCTACTGCCAAATGTCCAGCTTACTTAGAAATATTCGACTAACATTTTTCTTTGAATATTTATTACAGCTTTCAGCACTAACACCCCTAATTATAGCCAATATATACTGTCTAGTTACTATGTGTGCTAGCTACTGTATAACCACTCAACAATCTACATCAGGAAATATGTTATAGATGAGGAAACTGCAACTAAGAAATATTCTGGAATTTTTCTAATCTCCAGAAACACAACTCAAATTCAGGTCATTCTGAGTAACAAGGTACATGCTCATAATCTTATGCTATTCTGATTATAACAGCAGCACCTAAAATTTTGAGAACTTGTCTTGAAGTTGATACCCAGCCAGAATGCTTGGAAAATCTGGTCTCAAAATTTAATGAATAACTGTTCTCTCAAAAAGAGCTCATTAGCCCTCAACAACCCATCCAAAGCAAATGAGCACATCAGTCAGATCATACTCCACCAGTAACTGTAAACGCTATGGACACAGGACTTTGCAAGCTTGTTCCTTTTTCATGCATGAACTGTGCAAGAGCATTTAGGTCCCAGAATCAGTTATATGGGGAAAACATTAGCCTCAGAATGAAGGATTAGGCTGGTGCCACTTTAGCCCAGTGCTCACTCTTACCCTTACCAATGGGGAAGACAAGAGCTGTTCTGTGACTCTTGATGAAATGTAAGATAAGAACACATCACCTGGGCTGGTTTCTTGCCTAAATACTTGATTGTGTGCTGTGTGTTCAGTTGTGTCTGACCCTTTGAAATCCCATGGACTGTAGCCCACCAAGCTCCTTGTCCATGGGATTTCCCAGGCAAGAACACTGGAGTAGGTTGCCATTTCCTACTCCAGGGGTTCTTCCCAACCCAGGCATTGAACCTATGTCTCTGGTGTTTCCTGTATTGACTAGTGGGTTCTTTACTTCTAGCGCCACCTGGGAAGCAAATACTTGATTGAATTTAATCTAATCAAGCTTTTGGACCTGGCCTCCCATTTCAGCAGTTACAAGAACCAGAGGAGTAAGCTAAATGACACCAGGAGGAAGAAATTAGAGAATCCAGGAGGTAGGATATTCTCCAAAACAACTGGTGTGGTCTTTGGTCCCTTCAAAAGTCAGTGATAGGAAAAACAAGAGACTGTTCTAAATTAAAGGAGATCTGGGGATATAATTATAGCCAATATATACTGTCTAGTTACTATGTGTGCTAGCTACTGTATAACCACTCAACAATCTACATCAGGAAATATGTTATAGATGAGGAAACTGCAACTAAGAAATATTCTGGAATTTTTCTAATCTCCAGAAACACAACTCAAATTCAGGTCATTCTGAGTAACAAGGTACATGCTCATAATCTTATGCTATTCTGATTATAACAGCAGCACCTAAAATTTTGAGAACTTGTCTTGAAGTTGATACCCAGCCAGAATGCTTGGAAAATCTGGTCTCAAAATTTAATGAATAACTGTTCTCTCAAAAAGAGCTCATTAGCCCTCAACAACCCATCCAAAGCAAATGAGCACATCAGTCAGATCATACTCCACCAGTAACTGTAAACGCTATGGACACAGGACTTTGCAAGCTTGTTCCTTTTTCATGCATGAACTGTGCAAGAGCATTTAGGTCCCAGAATCAGTTATATGGGGAAAACATTAGCCTCAGAATGAAGGATTAGGCTGGTGCCACTTTAGCCCAGTGCTCACTCTTACCCTTACCAATGGGGAAGACAAGAGCTGTTCTGTGACTCTTGATGAAATGTAAGATAAGAACACATCACCTGGGCTGGTTTCTTGCCTAAATACTTGATTGTGTGCTGTGTGTTCAGTTGTGTCTGACCCTTTGAAATCCCATGGACTGTAGCCCACCAAGCTCCTTGTCCATGGGATTTCCCAGGCAAGAACACTGGAGTAGGTTGCCATTTCCTACTCCAGGGGTTCTTCCCAACCCAGGCATTGAACCTATGTCTCTGGTGTTTCCTGTATTGACTAGTGGGTTCTTTACTTCTAGCGCCACCTGGGAAGCAAATACTTGATTGAATTTAATCTAATCAAGCTTTTGGACCTGGCCTCCCATTTCAGCAGTTACAAGAACCAGAGGAGTAAGCTAAATGACACCAGGAGGAAGAAATTAGAGAATCCAGGAGGTAGGATATTCTCCAAAACAACTGGTGTGGTCTTTGGTCCCTTCAAAAGTCAGTGATAGGAAAAACAAGAGACTGTTCTAAATTAAAGGAGATCTGGGGGATATAACATCCAGATGCACCATAAGGTCCTGGACTAAATTCTGCTACTGACAAACCATCTATGAAGGACATAGAGGGAATAGCTATGGGAATTTGAATATGACAGAGTATTAAGAATGATTACGGGCTTCCCTGGTGGTCCAGTGGGTAAGGACACCGCCTTGCAGTGCAAGGGGCGCCAGTTCAATCCCTGGCCTGGGAAGATCCCACGTGCTGCGGAGCGGCTGGACCGATATGTGTCCAATCACCGAGCCGGAGCTCTGGGGTGCATGCACCCAGAGCCAGTGCTCTGCGACCACAGTGGCCACCGCGATGGGAGGCCCACACGGGCCAAAGAACAAAGATGGATGAAACTAGACAAATGAAAGACCAGTGCAAGTGGCCTGCCCACCCCCCTCCCTCCTCACCCCCGCCAAAATAAATAAATAAATAAATGTTTAAAAAAAAAAAAGAATGATTACCACTTATATTAGTTGTGATAATGATAATTTGGCTATGTAGGACAATGTTCTTATTTTTAAGAGATGTACACTGAAGTATTTGGAGGGAAGATGTTGAAATATCTTTATTTTTCTTTAAAATACTTTAGTATTAACTACAGTTTTAAAAAAGAGGAGGGTAAGTTGCAAAAACAATTGGAGAAAATTTAGTATAGATGGTTAAAGGGTGAAATACCATGCTCCAGTGTCAAAGATTAAGCTTAAGTGGGCAAAATGATACATGAATAGAGACGTTTTAACTTTAAGAAGCCTTCCTATTGACCTACCCTCACCTGCCACAACATGCTAAATAATTTTTTGCAAATTTAAAATAAAATAGCAACTTTCAGAAGATTCCTTAATATAATTTTAGAGAAACTTTTAGGCGTGCTATGCCAACGCTCAGAATCACTAAAGACAGGGATTAGAGGATACAAAATTATAACATATCATTCCAAAATATGGAGAAGGAAATAGCAACCCACTCAAGCATTCTTGCCTTGAGAATCCCACAGACAGAAGAGCCTGGCGGGCTACAGTTCATAGGGTCACAAGAGTCAGCAACAAGAGACTGAGTGACTTAAACCACCACCACATTCCAAAATAATCACAACTAAAGTAACACACAATTTTGATGTTCATATTTCTGTCTTTATCGCACATGCTTCATTGCATATCCTGCATGGGAATTATTTCCTTCGTATATTAATAAACATTCTTTGGTCTAAGTACATACCGTATAACAAATAAGAAAGCAAAGGTCAAAAGTTTAGACAATATTTTGGGGGAAAGAAATTAAACTTCAGTTAAAGCCTAACAACTATTCCTAGCAACTATTCGGGGCACATACATATACCTATGGTGGATTCAGGTCAATGTGTGACAGGAGACAACAAAACTGTAACAACAACAACAAAAAAGCCTAACAAATAGTTTCATCATATGACTTTTGGTAAGTCACTGCAGTTGACCATCTAAGTCACCACCTGGGAGTAATGTAAAGGCTCCTGATGAAACATGGTAAAAGACTTAGACTCTTACAGATATAGAATCAGTTGAATTTAGATACAAACAGGTTAGACCTAAGGGTACACGGACATTCTCTTCGAGGAGACTATAGCCTATTATAAAGATCAAAAGGTGGCTTTTTTTATTCATTCAAAGACATGTGCAATTCAAGCATACCTGCTTTTGGGTAGAGTTTCTCAGGTGGGGCTCAGTGAGTAAAGACTTGGCCTGCAATGCAGGAGATACAGGCAGACATGAGCTCGATCCCCTGTGTGGGAAGGTCCCCTGGAAGAGAACATGGTAACCCACTCCAGGGTTCTTACCAGGAGAATCCCATGGACAGAGGAGCCTGGTGGGCTGCAGTCTATAGGGTCACCAAGAGGCGAACATAACATGACTGAAGCACCTGAGCAGGCACGCATGCATGCACACCATTAGGTGTGGATTTAATAAACTCAAAAATTTAAGCAAAACAAGAACAAGAAAGACCAACCTCAGGCCCAGCTGCCTGCAGACCACTTCTGCATCTGCATCATCCCACTGGTCGTCACAGACTGTCCCCCACTGACCGGCCCGGTAGACCTCCACTGCCCTCGTGAGCACTGCTCCCCAGCAAGGCGCAGGATGGGGACCACTGGGCCTGCAACGTGAGATGAGCAACAAATTCAACCTACACGTTTACACTGAGGACAAAATCAAGTTTATTCTCAATCATTACGTTACATGTATTAGTCCACTTCAGTGATGTGGACATACCTGCATGTCATGTTTTTGGGCATAAAGTAACACACAATTTTGATGTTCATATTTCTGTCTTTATCGCACATGCTTCATTGCATATCCTGCATGGGAATTATTTCCTTCGTATATTAATAAACATTCTTTGGTCTAAGTACATACCGTATAACAAATAAGAAAGCAAAGGTCAAAAGTTTAGACAATATTTTGGGGGAAAGAAATTAAACTTCAGTTAAAGCCTAACAACTATTCCTAGCAACTATTCGGGGCACATACATATACCTATGGTGGATTCAGGTCAATGTGTGACAGGAGACAACAAAACTGTAACAACAACAACAAAAAAGCCTAACAAATAGTTTCATCATATGACTTTTGGTAAGTCACTGCAGTTGACCATCTAAGTCACCACCTGGGAGTAATGTAAAGGCTCCTGATGAAACATGGAAAAAGACTTAGACTCTTACAGATATAGAATCAGTTGAATTTAGATACAAACAGGTTAGACCTAAGGGTACACGGACATTCTCTTCGAGGAGACTATAGCCTATTATAAAGATCAAAAGGTGGCTTTTTTTATTCATTCAAAGACATGTGCAATTCAAGCATACCTGCTTTTGGGTAGAGTTTCTCAGGTGGGGCTCAGTGAGTAAAGACTTGGCCTGCAATGCAGGAGATACAGGCAGACATGAGCTCGATCCCCTGTGTGGGAAGGTCCCCTGGAAGAGAACATGGTAACCCACTCCAGGGTTCTTACCAGGAGAATCCCATGGACAGAGGAGCCTGGTGGGCTGCAGTCTATAGGGTCACCAAGAGGCGAACATAACATGACTGAAGCACCTGAGCAGGCACGCATGCATGCACACCATTAGGTGTGGATTTAATAAACTCAAAAATTTAAGCAAAACAAGAACAAGAAAGACCAACCTCAGGCCCAGCTGCCTGCAGACCACTTCTGCATCTGCATCATCCCACTGGTCGTCACAGACTGTCCCCCACTGACCGGCCCGGTAGACCTCCACTCGGCCCTCGTGAGCACTGCTCCCCCCAGCAAGGCGCAGGATGGGGACCACTGGGCCTGCAACGTGAGATGAGCAACAAATTCAACCTACACGTTTACACTGAGGGACAAAATCAAGTTTATTCTCAATCATTACGTTACATGTATTAGTCCACTTCAGTGATGTGGACATACCTGCACATGTCTAATGTATTTTATGGTCATCTCAACAAACTAAAATACTCCGACTTGAATTACACTCATACAAATAGCTCTCAAGAGGAAGCAGTCTTAATTCATGTTCCCCCCAAAGACCTCAGAAACCAGAAAAGACATACTCAGAACTGCAGTTATTGGAAATCCGTTTGATTTTTATGGTATTGCGGTGGTGGTATTGATTTTTTATGTGCAGTAAGCTGAGCATTACCAACATGTAATTATTAAGAATGACATTTATGTCTATGACATACTTTTTTTCAGCATAGAAATATTATTACATTTGTAGAGATCAAGCCAAAGTTAACACTTAACACATTATAAGAAGGTGGTGGACATATAGTCAGTACTTCAAAAAACAATATTGAAAATTCATCTCTGTATGAATCAGTTCATCCTCTGTGAAGAACCACCAGAGGCTTCCCCATGCAATTCCTTATGATAACCTACAACGCCCTTACCTAGTTTCATCAGTTTCTGAATTTCTCTCTCTTTACCCTGGTCTAGAATTGAGGACACAGGGAACACCTTTCCTTTTCACCCATGTACATCAGCAACCCAGCTATGTAGAAGGCATGTTATAAATATTTAGATTGGCAAGCAATGATGGAAAGCCTAAAAAGAATATCCCAAACAAGGAAAAATAACTAGCAATATGCACAAATGCTACTCTTCCAGGCTCAGCCTCTGGAGTAGCTGGGCCTACAGGCACAAGCCACCACACCAGTCAAAGGCTACTCTTCAGAACTGTGCTGCCCTGGAACGCGGACAACATGCATACAGACGAGAAAGCAACAAGGAGACCTTGCAGGGGTTCAGGCACAAGGGCTGCTTGCTCATCACTGCAGGTAACTAGGGGACCTCTTCAGAAGAAGCTGTAGCTGAAGAGGACCGAGATGATGGATAGGATTTCATAAGTCAGACACAGGGGAAGTGCTGTACAAAGAACTGCATGAACAAAAGCATAAAAGCACAAAGCTGCATGTGTTTGGGAAACAGAACAGCCCTCTAATTTTTCTAGAATAAAGAACGTGAGATGGTTAAAGGTTCAGAACAGCTTTGGAAAACACAGAAAATGGAAACAGTGTAAGTTTCCTAAATCATAATATTCTTCTCGCTTCTCCTCCCCATACCTCCATGGTAAGCTTGGATAAACCAATAAAACAAAAATTTTTTAAAGGAAATTTAAAACCATCTACAATCTAGAAACATGAGGGCATATTACCTTACATTTTAAAATGTTTTCCTTTATTTTTAAATTCTGTTTTTCTATTGGTTGTGTAGGCATTTACATAGAGAAGCTCAAAGATAAAATTCAGTCACCATCTCATGTCTTCCCAACAAAACACACAAAAATCACTTGAAAGATTCATCTCTGTATGAATCAGTTCATCCTCTGTGAAGAACCACCAGAGGCTTCCCCATGCAATTCCTTATGATAACCTACAACGCCCTTACCTAGTTTCATCAGTTTCTGAATTTCTCTCTCTTTACCCTGGTCTAGAATTGAGGACACAGGGAACACCTTTCCTTTTCACCCATGTACATCAGCAACCCAGCTATGTAGAAGGCATGTTATAAATATTTAGATTGGCAAGCAATGATGGAAAGCCTAAAAAGAATATCCCAAACAAGGAAAAATAACTAGCAATATGCACAAATGCTACTCTTCCAGGCTCAGCCTCTGGAGTAGCTGGGCCTACAGGCACAAGCCACCACACCAGTCAAAGGCTACTCTTCAGAACTGTGCTGCCCTGGAACGCGGACAACATGCATACAGACGAGAAAGCAACAAGGAGACCTTGCAGGGGTTCAGGCACAAGGGCTGCTTGCTCATCACTGCAGGTAACTAGGGGACCTCTTCAGAAGAAGCTGTAGCTGAAGAGGACCGAGATGATGGATAGGATTTCATAAGTCAGACACAGGGGAAGTGCTGTACAAAGAACTGCATGAACAAAAGCATAAAAGCACAAAGCTGCATGTGTTTGGGAAACAGAACAGCCCTCTAATTTTTCTAGAATAAAGAACGTGAGATGGTTAAAGGTTCAGAACAGCTTTGGAAAACACAGAAAATGGAAACAGTGTAAGTTTCCTAAATCATAATATTCTTCTCGCTTCTCCTCCCCATACCTCCATGGTAAGCTTGGATAAACCAATAAAACAAAAATTTTTTAAAGGAAATTTAAAACCATCTACAATCTAGAAACATGAGGGCATATTACCTTACATTTTAAAAATGTTTTCCTTTATTTTTAAATTCTGTTTTTCTATTGGTTGTGTAGGCATTTACATAGAGAAGCTCAAAGATAAAATTCAGTTACCATCTCATGTCTTCCCAACAAAAACACACAAAAAAATCACTTGAAAGATGTCTCAGCGAAGTAGTTGACTCGTATTTAACTTATGGATAAATGAAACTCCCAGACGTTTTCATTTAGACTGGTATTTCCCATGTCTAATGCTCAGATATGATCTTCTACTTTTTAAGCATTGGAAAAGTACTAGATGCCAAGATGCTAAACGTAAATCCAGACAAAAAGAAAGTATTCATATTAAAGGTCTGCCGCTGTGTCTTAACATAGACTCAGTGTTGGCTGAGTTGAGCGATTTGCTTTCATATTCTCATTTAATTTACCATAAAAGCATCTTTTTCACTCTCACTTCTAATTTATCTCAACCTTCAATATTTTATATATGCTTACAACTGACCTTAAATTTATCTTTGCAACCACAGTATAAACAAGTGGATAGATTACAGGGAACAGAGAGCTTTTCTTAAAAAAGTAGATATCCTGTCCTGAAAAAAGGACTGTTTTCAAGATTTTACTTACTTCACTACTTGAAAAATGTTAGCAATATTTTATCAGTCAGGTTGAACACAGAATACAAGCAATCTCTACAGAAAGTAGTGCACTGTTGAGTCCGCAGTGCACTGTTGAGTCCAGTTCACAGCATCCCTGATGTAGTAATGTATAAACATGCATTTGCCAAAAGCAGGATTACCCAAAGGTGGAGAGGCAAAGGAAGAAAAGGTAAACCTTACAAGACAGCAAGAGTTAGCATGCACCTTGCAACAAAAGGACTGTAACTCTCCAAGCACACACCTGTACTATATCCTATAGCATTACTATTGGTTCTTCCAGTCAATTCACAGTCAAGCCTCTAGCTTGGATCTCCCTAAGTTTTGCAGAGGGAGCTTTTCAATTCGTCCCGATACTTGTACTCAAACAGAAACCACAGCCCTGGGCTGGCTGCTAGCATTCTAACATCGAGGACATCTGATCATGCTGCTATCTCCAAGGAGAATACAAAAGTCTGTAATACATTTTAAAAAATTTGGAAATTTAAAACCATCTACAATCTAGAAACATGAGGGCATATTACCTTACATTTTAAAATGTTTTCCTTTATTTTTAAATTCTGTTTTTCTATTGGTTGTGTAGGCATTTACATAGAGAAGCTCAAAGATAAAATTCAGTTACCATCTCATGTCTTCCCAACAAAAACACACAAAAAAATCACTTGAAAGATGTCTCAGCGAAGTAGTTGACTCGTATTTAACTTATGGATAAATGAAACTCCCAGACGTTTTCATTTAGACTGGTATTTCCCATGTCTAATGCTCAGATATGATCTTCTACTTTTTAAGCATTGGAAAAGTACTAGATGCCAAGATGCTAAACGTAAATCCAGACAAAAAGAAAGTATTCATATTAAAGGTCTGCCGCTGTGTCTTAACATAGACTCAGTGTTGGCTGAGTTGAGCGATTTGCTTTCATATTCTCATTTAATTTACCATAAAAGCATCTTTTTCACTCTCACTTCTAATTTATCTCAACCTTCAATATTTTATATATGCTTACAACTGACCTTAAATTTATCTTTGCAACCACAGTATAAACAAGTGGATAGATTACAGGGAACAGAGAGCTTTTCTTAAAAAAGTAGATATCCTGTCCTGAAAAAAGGACTGTTTTCAAGATTTTACTTACTTCACTACTTGAAAAATGTTAGCAATATTTTATCAGTCAGGTTGAACACAGAATACAAGCAATCTCTACAGAAAGTAGTGCACTGTTGAGTCCGCAGTGCACTGTTGAGTCCAGTTCACAGCATCCCTGATGTAGTAATGTATAAACATGCATTTGCCAAAAGCAGGATTACCCAAAGGTGGAGAGGCAAAGGAAGAAAAGGTAAACCTTACAAGACAGCAAGAGTTAGCATGCACCTTGCAACAAAAGGACTGTAACTCTCCAAGCACACACCTGTACTATATCCTATAGCATTACTATTGGTTCTTCCAGTCAATTCACAGTCAAGCCTCTAGCTTGGATCTCCCTAAGTTTTGCAGAGGGAGCTTTTCAATTCGTCCCGATACTTGTACTCAAACAGAAACCACAGCCCTGGGCTGGCTGCTAGCATTCTAACATCGAGGACATCTGATCATGCTGCTATCTCCAAGGAGAATACAAAAAGTCTGTGACGGTGTCGCAGCCGCAGGTTGTGGTCACATGTTAATACAACCATGGCCCTGGAAAAGTCATCAGCCATTGTGAAAGGGAACAGCTCCCGCTGCTTCTGTTCACATGATCACACGCACACCTGTATACTGAAACCATGCTCTAATCCCCAGTGCCTAGTACATGGTGCACAGGAGCCCTTATCCAAGGTAGCGGTGTGTTTTATGGAATGTGCTATCTTCAAAGGAAAACACTAGTACTATGATTCTATTCCATTATATAAAATGAAAACATTTTATTATAGTTACTCATATTTTATATTTGTTTTCAAGATGATTTTTAACTTGATTCCATCACAATTTTCCATTACCCAATTAAGTGCTTCATATACAGATACAACAATACTATAAACAAATTGGATAAAACAGAAGATATGTTAAAAGTGAGGTCAGGACTTCTTTGGTGGTTCAGTGGTCAAGAATTCAAGATGCAATGCAGGGTACATGGGTTCAATCCCTGGCCTGGAAGGACCCCACAAGCCACGGGCACTTAGGCCCAAGCATCACAGCTACCAAAGCCCACATGCTCTAGAGCCCGTGCTCCACAACAGGAAAAGCCACCTCGATGAGAAGCCCAGGCACATCAACTAGTAAGTGGCCCCCACTCACTGCATCTAGAGAAAGGCCATGCACAGCTGTGAAGACCAAGGACAGTCCAAAAAAAATTTTAAATACAAAAATAAAAGTGAGGTCAAATGGAAATCCAATTGTTAGACAAACTTCTTTGAAGACTATTTAATGAGACTGTAGATAGACTATGATGATTCAGACTTAGGTCTGTATTCAAACTCTTTTAGGAAATGATTTAACTAAGACACATTTATCATCTGGAATGCTGAAAACACAATAAAAGTAAAGCAAGAGAAAAATATTTTTTTTACCATGGGAAAAGCTACACGAGACAGCAGCTACCATCTTCTCAGGACACGCCCCACTCTGCCAGATGTCTTTTTCACAAAGCAGTATATTTTCTTCATCTCCTCGGCAACGGACATTGCTCCAATAAATGGGATTAAGGCCCAGTCCAGAAAGCGGGGTTTGTTTTGCTATTCCTTTTCCTCTGGAAGTACAATGATCCAAGGTTAGGTTTATCAAATGTAGGCTAATTTTTATCAAAGCACTAGGATTTTTTAAAATGGAAGAAATCAATAAAGACGGCTGTAGAAGAAAAAGAAAAACATACTGGATTATGTAAATTTCAAGGAAATCAAAATATTAGCCTTTTTTAATTAGCCCTGAAGAATCAGTGCTAGGCATGTGCCTTTACTATCTATGGCTGATTTTAAAAGAAAATGGGCAGATACTATAGATATAAAACAGGAGTCTGGGTGGTTTTGTGGAAGAAGTGTGTCATGTGACCCCGTGGGAGTTGGATTCTAGTCTGCACTCAGCTTTGAATAAAGTCTCCCAAAGCTCTGTCTTCTGATACATAAAAGAAGCTGGATACTTGAAGATTCTTTCCCACTCCAATATTTATTATTACCACATCTAAGCAAGGTAATATCAAGAGAGGCAATCCGTTCCAATTTTTCAAAACCTTATATATATAAAATAGCATTTACTAGCAAGACTTTGAGATCAATTAATAAAATTCATCTAATCTACACACTTTTAACTTCGTATATGTATGTGGAATTAAGTATTTAAGAGTCGATGCCTATCTGAAGTACGTGATAATCTCTAGAACTGTCTCCTGCAACAGTTTCTGTCCATCCAAAAGCAAATATTTGGGGTATATCTAAAATATGAATCTGTTCGCTAGCATCTAGAGAAAGGCCATGCACATCTGTGAAGACCAAGGACAGTCCAAAAAAAATTTTAAATACAAAAATAAAAGTGAGGTCAAATGGAAATCCAATTGTTAGACAAACTTCTTTGAAGACTATTTAATGAGACTGTAGATAGACTATGATGATTCAGACTTAGGTCTGTATTCAAACTCTTTTAGGAAATGATTTAACTAAGACACATTTATCATCTGGAATGCTGAAAACACAATAAAAGTAAAGCAAGAGAAAAATATTTTTTTTACCATGGGAAAAGCTACACGAGACAGCAGCTACCATCTTCTCAGGACACGCCCCACTCTGCCAGATGTCTTTTTCACAAAGCAGTATATTTTCTTCATCTCCTCGGCAACGGACATTGCTCCAATAAATGGGATTAAGGCCCAGTCCAGAAAGCGGGGTTTGTTTTGCTATTCCTTTTCCTCTGGAAGTACAATGATCCAAGGTTAGGTTTATCAAATGTAGGCTAATTTTTATCAAAGCACTAGGATTTTTTAAAATGGAAGAAATCAATAAAGACGGCTGTAGAAGAAAAAGAAAAACATACTGGATTATGTAAATTTCAAGGAAATCAAAATATTAGCCTTTTTTAATTAGCCCTGAAGAATCAGTGCTAGGCATGTGCCTTTACTATCTATGGCTGATTTTAAAAGAAAATGGGCAGATACTATAGATATAAAACAGGAGTCTGGGTGGTTTTGTGGAAGAAGTGTGTCATGTGACCCCGTGGGAGTTGGATTCTAGTCTGCACTCAGCTTTGAATAAAGTCTCCCAAAGCTCTGTCTTCTGATACATAAAAGAAGCTGGATACTTGAAGATTCTTTCCCACTCCAATATTTATTATTACCACATCTAAGCAAGGTAATATCAAGAGAGGCAATCCGTTCCAATTTTTCAAAACCTTATATATATAAAATAGCATTTACTAGCAAGACTTTGAGATCAATTAATAAAATTCATCTAATCTACACACTTTTAACTTCGTATATGTATGTGGAATTAAGTATTTAAGAGTCGATGCCTATCTGAAGTACGTGATAATCTCTAGAACTGTCTCCCTGCAACAGTTTCTGTCCATCCAAAAGCAAATATTTGGGGTATATCTAAAATATGAATCTGTTGTGACAGCAATACAGCTGGGTTGCTCTGTTCTTATTGTGCAATTCTCTTTCATTAATGGACTACTAAGAGATGATAGAAGGAATCAGATCAGCTTATCTGAAGTTTATGTTTGCAGAGAGATAGCTTACATTCTTTCATCAATCAAGAGAATGAATCACTGTAATTCACATCTCCATTACAGTGCTTGTTTTCTCTTTTAAATTCTTTTTAAACTTCATTAGTATATAGTTGATTTACAATGTTGTGTTACTTTCTGCAGTACAACAAAGCAAATCAGTTATACATACACATATATCCATTCTTTTTAAGATTATTTTCCCATGTAGACATCACAGAGCACTCAGTAGCATTTCCTGTGCTCTACAGTAGGTCCTTATGAGTTATCTATTTTATACCTAGTCTTATATTTATATCAATCCCAACCTCCCAATTTATCCCTCCCTACCTTTTTTCCCTTAGTAAACATAAAATTATTTTCTACATCTATAACTCTATTTTGGTTTTGTAAATAAGCTCACTTGTATTCCTTTTTGTTTTCTTATGTCAGAGTTTCAGAAATTTTTATTCTACTCTGATTTTCAGGAATAATAAAAGCAGAGGTAGAAATGTACAGAAAGGAAGACACTGACCTCAGACTACAAATTTATTACACCTTCAGTTCCAAAAAAAAGTAGGAAAGCCACCAAACCTAGTTCCAAATTTAGTAACTCCAGCTTTGAATAAAGTCTCCCAAAGCTCTGTCTTCTGATACATAAAAGAAGCTGGATACTTGAAGATTCTTTCCCACTCCAATATTTATTATTACCACATCTAAGCAAGGTAATATCAAGAGAGGCAATCCGTTCCAATTTTTCAAAACCTTATATATATAAAATAGCATTTACTAGCAAGACTTTGAGATCAATTAATAAAATTCATCTAATCTACACACTTTTAACTTCGTATATGTATGTGGAATTAAGTATTTAAGAGTCGATGCCTATCTGAAGTACGTGATAATCTCTAGAACTGTCTCCCTGCAACAGTTTCTGTCCATCCAAAAGCAAATATTTGGGGTATATCTAAAATATGAATCTGTTGTGACAGCAATACAGCTGGGTTGCTCTGTTCTTATTGTGCAATTCTCTTTCATTAATGGACTACTAAGAGATGATAGAAGGAATCAGATCAGCTTATCTGAAGTTTATGTTTGCAGAGAGATAGCTTACATTCTTTCATCAATCAAGAGAATGAATCACTGTAATTCACATCTCCATTACAGTGCTTGTTTTCTTTTAAATTCTTTTTAAACTTCATTAGTATATAGTTGATTTACAATGTTGTGTTACTTTCTGCAGTACAACAAAGCAAATCAGTTATACATACACATATATCCATTCTTTTTAAGATTATTTTCCCATGTAGACATCACAGAGCACTCAGTAGCATTTCCTGTGCTCTACAGTAGGTCCTTATGAGTTATCTATTTTATACCTAGTCTTATATTTATATCAATCCCAACCTCCCAATTTATCCCTCCCTACCTTTTTTCCCTTAGTAAACATAAAATTATTTTCTACATCTATAACTCTATTTTGGTTTTGTAAATAAGCTCACTTGTATTCCTTTTTGTTTTCTTATGTCAGAGTTTCAGAAATTTTTATTCTACTCTGATTTTCAGGAATAATAAAAGCAGAGGTAGAAATGTACAGAAAGGAAGACACTGACCTCAGACTACAAATTTATTACACCTTCAGTTCCAGAAAGTAAAAGCACCAAGCCTATGTTCTTTGTGATCTGCCCACCAGCCAACTAGCGTTTGCCAGACAAATGCTCAGTGATAAAATCAGGAATGAACATCCTAACACCATAACTCTTTTCAAGCTTTTCCCTTCCTCCTTCTTTTATCCTGATTGCCAATGCTCATTTTTTAAAAATTAGTTAATTAATTTGCTGGTGTTATTGTTGTTTAGTTGCTAAGTTGTGTCCAACTCTACAATCCCTTGGACTGTAGCCCACCAGGTTCCTCTGTCCATGGAACTTCCCAGGCAAGTATACTGGAGTGAGTTGCCATTTCCTTCTCCAGGGGCTCTTCCCAACCCAGGGATCAAACCTGGGTCTCCTGCATTAGCGGGTGGATTCTTTATTGCTGAGCCACCCGGGAAACCCAGTTAAGTATTATATTAACCCTATTTGCAATGCTAATAGCATCAAAAGTCTGAACAAAACTTAAGCCATCAAGGCTTGCCTTTACCTTCTGCTCCTGGGAAACCCCTTGAAACAAAGCATAAAGCTCTGGGTCTGGTGGGCATCAGTGTACATCAGTCCATTTTAAGGAGAGGGCCTAGGGTCAGACTGAGGGCATCAGGAAAAGAGGGCGACATCAGAAGAGATGGTTCAATGGTATTATCGACTCAGTGGGCATGAGTTCGAGCAAACTCCAGGACATAGTGATGGACAGGGAAGCCTGGTGTGCTGCAGTCCATGGAGTCACAGAGAGTCATACATGACTGAGCGACTGAACAACCACCACCACTAGGGTGGCAGGAAGGCCCACTAGCTTCTCAGGGTGACCAGTGTTTCTGGGCTGAGGGAAGCTGCCATCTCTGTGCTAAGAACCTCCTCAGCACAGAGACCCATGTCTCCCAGGATAGCACATCTTACCCAGCATGGGATGAAAGTAGAGGCGAACCTCACCTCCTTCACACACACAAAACTGTAATTTGTGGGTGACTCAAGGCAAAACGTTAAAAGCAAATGACAGCAATCTCAGGCTATCCAGGCTACTAAGAAAATAAAACTCTTAGGACCCACTTCCTTGCTTCCTAGCACTAAACAATTGATTTGTTAAAGTCAAAGATCAAAAGATGCTTTTAACTTTGGACCACATAGCATTTTCCCATTTCCCAGTCAGCAGGGGGAGTAACAAGTGAAGTACATTTGTAGGTAATGGAACTCACTCCTTCCACTGAGAGCCCTTTCTTTAAAATTCTTCTGAGAGAAGTGAATGAGGAACATGAGAGAAGGAGGAAGGAAAGTGTGACTTCTCCACAGTAGCGATGGGTGCCCAGCACTCCTCTCAGACATCAGCAAACAGATCTGGTCAAGGACGAGCAAACTCACCCCAGCTGCAGCTGGTGACAAACGACGGACGCATCAGAGTCATCCCAGTGGCTACTGCAGATGGTGCCCCAGACTCCATTCTCATAGACTTCTACTGTGCCTTCCAGCTCACTTTTGCCACCACGAAGCCGGACTGACCCTAAAGTGGAAAAGAGTCCCCAAATCCTTTAATAGCAAATAAGCATTTGAACACACTGAACAAATCCTCTCAGCACGCTGAGATCTGGTCCCTCACTGTTCACAGCAAGTCCTTCTTTCTATAAATGAGGATTTAGCAGACTTTTTAAAAAATTAACATCCTGATGTCAATGCTAAGCATACTTTCTTTTATCCAGGCAAACAGAAAGTCCAATGGAAAAAAGTGGAAGATTGTGACTAATGACTGGTATTGCCGCCCATGTATTTGATTACATCACATACGAAGTTCTTACCATATATGTATCACTGTCTTTCTTCACAAGAGGTCATAGATTTAAAAAAGAGACAGAAAAAATGCAATGCGGTTTATAAGTTACTTGTCATTGGTTGTTATATCTTTCTTTTATCTGTTCTTCCACTAAAGAAGAATAAAATGCTTTCCCATTTTAGCCTCTACCAGTAGTTGTGAGGAGGCTTCCCTGGTGGTTCAGTCAGTAAAGAATCTGCCTGCAATGCAGGAGACCAGACTGCTTGCAGCATCAAAGACCGAGGTTCAATCCCTGGGTTGGGAAGATCCTCTAGAGAAGGAAATGGGAATCCACTCCAGAATTCTTGCCTGAAAAATCTCATGGACAGAGGAGCCTGGTGGGCTACAGTCCATGGGGTCATAAGAGTCCAGGATGACTCATGGAGTAAACAACAAGCAGTAGTTGAGAGAAGCCTAAAGATTATGTCTATAATTTCAGAAAGGTGTTAAGTGTCAGAAACATTGCTTAATGTTAGCCTTAGGAAAACTGCCCCAAGATAGAGTGGTTTGGTATAACTAAACAGCCCTTGAACTTCACTTCTCCTTATGTACCATCCCCACTCAGCTGCTTCACAGTCCAAGATCTGAGTCATTCTTATCAGTCTTAAAAGAGTCAAAATTTAAATTCAAGCATCTCTGGGGAAGATAATAATTTAAGTCTTATCCCTTAACTGTGGATCAAAGTGGTTACCAGGCTTACCATGGTTATCATTTCACAACATATGCAAATTCCAATCACAATGCAGTACATCTGAAGCTAACATAATAGCATACATCATATGTATTTCAATTTGTTTTAAAGTGTGGGTCAAAGGCCTGCCAGCTTCCCAGGTGGCCTAGCAGTAAAGAACCCACCTGTGTAGGAGACACAGGTTCATCCCTGGGTTGGGAAGATCCCTTGGGGAAGGAAATGGCAACCCACTCCAGTAATCTTCTCTGGAAAATCCTATGGGCAGAGGAGCCTGGTGGGCTACAGTGCATGCGGTTGCAAAGAGTCAGTCATGACTGAAGCAACTAAGTGCTCACGCAGAGGCCTACATTTCTCTTCTCACTGGCAATGGTTTCCAGAGTGGGTACTAAGGCTGCTGTTTAGGGCCCTTTCAGATTCTGTGAATAGTCACTTAAGATGATCTCTATTTAATAGGTAAAGAAATTAAATTTTACTAAAAACTTCTGGCACATTTTGTATATTTCAACATCGTTATCTATAGCTTTATAGTAATTTTCCAAAAATATTAGATTCACAAATCATCCATTCATTTCATTTGCACTAGTCATTTACGACTATTATTATCCATCTATAATCCTTAAAAAATGTAACTAAGAAACATATATCCCATTTCTCACAACAAATACAAAATGTCATTTAATTCTAACAAAAAGCAATAATAAACAGAGGCAAACACTGCACTGCCAAGTCCTGATCATTCAAGAGAGAACATGGGCATGGATCATTCATATGGCATATCATCTAAACTCACTCATATTCGAAACTTCTTTAATTCAGCAAAAGGAAGCCACAAAACAATTCTAGCTCAGTGAAAACGTTAGAGGAAACACGGACTGAAACCACCCACCCTTGCCAGGCACCACGGTAACCATTTGCATGAATTATTTTACAACAGGAGATCCTGGTGAGGAACATGAAACTAACAAGCTATCATCAACCAGAGGAATTTGGGAAAGGTCAAAAGGAGATGCCAACCCATATGTTCTACCAACTTCCCAGAATCCTCCTGGCTGGAATCCACCTTGGCTGAGCGAGGTCTGGGCCAACAGGAAGGACCCTGAGTCAGAATGATTGGCAAGAGACAACCCGGAAACTAATCCCATCACTGTAAAACCCGAGACTGTGAGCCACGTGACAGAGCAGTAACCCTAGATTCCCTTATTCAACTTCTCTCCACCCAGGTGCCCCTTCCCAATAAAGTCTCTTGCTGTCAGAACATTGCCTCTTCAGACAATTCATTTCTTAGTGTTAGACAAGAGTCGATTCTCAGGCCCTAGAAGAGGTACCCTTTCCTGTAACAAAAGTGTGAACTGTAGAGTACTTTTAAAGAAGTATGTCTGAAGAATTTAACTGAATTTTAATGATGTTTTGTAATCACAAAATGTATTCTATAGAGACCCATATAATATTAACATCATGCATAGTACAAATGTCTTTTATTTCAAGGATTCATTTGTTCACCTCAAACAAGTGTTATTTCAAATTATATGTAATCTATTCTCTATTAATTCAGCACCACCACCAACACTACCACCACCAAATTATTCATATCAAAATGTTGGAAGAAAGTTCTCATAATGAAAACTACTTATGCATGTTAAATAATCACAATAAAATGTAAAATATTGCCCAAATCACTAAAAAGCTATCAAAGAAGAAATGATACATGCATATTATCTAAATGATTAAAGCTTCTACAAATAAGAAAGAGAAAACTGTGCACAGAGGGTAACTATTACCATAACATCATCATAAGGAAAATGATAGCACTGGAAACAGTTTTCCCGGTCAACCATCAGTTCTACCATCATTTCTCAGATGCTCCAAACATGCTGTGAAAACCTGGATTCATTTAGCTGTCCCTGCTATATGGCAAGAAATGTGGAGTGCTCATCCAATTTTCCTTTAATAAATGAATACAAATATTTGCAATTCTGGAAAGGCAGTGTGCATGTCAATGACTAATGAATTCTCTGTCAGAATCCATTCCCAACACTAACATCCCCACTGCATACACCTGCCGAGCCCCTCCACACGGTGTATCTTTTCCTTAAGGCCACAAAAATTTTCAGAATGTTCTGAGTCATCACCTACTCAGAGTGATTATTTCCTACTGGTATTAATTCTATAAAGTTCAGAATTCTTCTAATTTTTTTTTTCTAATAATTTTTAAAAGTGTTTTTCAGAATGCCAGCATAATACTATGCCTAAGATAATAAAAGCATGAACACACAATTCACACTACACACATTTAAGACAGGCAGTCGTGTTTGCTTGGTTTGGTTTCATTTTGATTTTGCTTCATCGAGTCTCTCAGAACGGCTGAGATGGTCAAACCCTTCCCAATAAAGTCTCTTGCTGTCAGAACATTGCCTCTTCAGACAATTCATTTCTTAGTGTTAGACAAGAGTCGATTCTCAGGCCCTAGAAGAGGTACCCTTTCCTGTAACAAAAGTGTGAACTGTAGAGTACTTTTAAAGAAGTATGTCTGAAGAATTTAACTGAATTTTAATGATGTTTTGTAATCACAAAATGTATTCTATAGAGACCCATATAATATTAACATCATGCATAGTACAAATGTCTTTTATTTCAAGGATTCATTTGTTCACCTCAAACAAGTGTTATTTCAAATTATATGTAATCTATTCTCTATTAATTCAGCACCACCACCAACACTACCACCACCAAATTATTCATATCAAAATGTTGGAAGAAAGTTCTCATAATGAAAACTACTTATGCATGTTAAATAATCACAATAAAATGTAAAATATTGCCCAAATCACTAAAAAGCTATCAAAGAAGAAATGATACATGCATATTATCTAAATGATTAAAGCTTCTACAAATAAGAAAGAGAAAACTGTGCACAGAGGGTAACTATTACCATAACATCATCATAAGGAAAATGATAGCACTGGAAACAGTTTTCCCGGTCAACCATCAGTTCTACCATCATTTCTCAGATGCTCCAAACATGCTGTGAAAACCTGGATTCATTTAGCTGTCCCTGCTATATGGCAAGAAATGTGGAGTGCTCATCCAATTTTCCTTTAATAAATGAATACAAATATTTGCAATTCTGGAAAGGCAGTGTGCATGTCAATGACTAATGAATTCTCTGTCAGAATCCATTCCCAACACTAACATCCCCACTGCATACACCTGCCGAGCCCCTCCACACGGTGTATCTTTTCCTTAAGGCCACAAAAATTTTCAGAATGTTCTGAGTCATCACCTACTCAGAGTGATTATTTCCTACTGGTATTAATTCTATAAAGTTCAGAATTCTTCTAATTTTTTTTTTCTAATAATTTTTAAAAGTGTTTTTCAGAATGCCAGCATAATACTATGCCTAAGATAATAAAAGCATGAACACACAATTCACACTACACACATTTAAGACAGGCAGTCGTGTTTGCTTGGTTTGGTTTCATTTTGATTTTGCTTCATCGAGTCTCTCAGAACGGCTGAGATGGTCAAACTGTAATTCATTCCCCTTGATTTATGGATGAGGAAGCTATGGACCCAGTCACCTAAGTAGTTGCAGAGTCACGACCAGCTGGCTCCTGGATTCCCTCCATTGCCATGGTCCCCTTGTCTCTGAACCTGAGCAAAGACCATGTGACGGAACAATAAATACTTTCAAAAAATACTTCAAGGGCTTCCCCTGGTGGTCCAGTGGGTAAGGACACTGCCTTGCAGTGCAAGGGGCGCTGGTTCGATCCCTGGCCTGGGAAGATCCCACGTGCTGCGGAGCAGCTGGACTGATGTGTTCAATTACTGAGCCGGAGCTCTGGGGTGCATGCGCCCAGAGCCTGTGCTCTGCGATGACAGAGGCCACTGCGATGGGAGGCCCACAGGAGCCAAAGAACAAAGATGGATGAAAATAGAGAAATGAAAAACCAATAGAAGTGGCCCACCCATCCCCTCCCTCACCACCCCACTCCACCCCCCAAAAGATAAATAAATAAATAAATAAATAAATAAATGTTAAAAAAAAAAAAAACTTCAAGTACCACTTATGCATTCTGCCATGTTGGCATTCACCATTGTTTGAAATATTACAATGAATCAACCAAACATTCCATGGGGATACACTTAGCCAGGCCGACGCGTAAGGACAGCCTGAAGAATGTCTCTACCCAACACAACCTTATATAAGTGGCTTTCTGGTGGTCTACATTTGAAATAGATCGTCCAGTGGAGGTGGATTTGTCCCATGGGCTGTACAGATTTCTAGGAAGACTATAAGTTTCACACAAACTTACAGTGCACAATTACAAGATGAAATACTCTTAGCTCAAATGAAAAAAAAAATGAGAGAGAGAGGATAAAACAATAAAGCAATCCACAAAGGCTAGAGCCTGGTAAACTCGTTTCTATTACTACCTTGCTAACTATAAAACTCTTCAGATCAGGCTCCCCCTGGTGGTCCAGTGGGTAAGGACACCACCTTGCAGTGCAAGGGGCGCCGGTTCCATCCCTGGCCTGGGAAGATCCCACGTGCTGCAGAGTGGCTGGACCGATGTGTCCAATCACCGAGCTGGAGCTCAGGAGCGCATGCGCCCAGAGCCGGTGCTCTGCAATGACAGACGCCACTGCGATGGGAGGCCCACAGGAGCCAAAGAACAAAGACGGATGAAAATAAAGAAATGAAAGACCAATAGAAGTGGCCCGCTTGCTCCCCTCCCTGCCCAACCCGACCCCCGCCCAAAATAAATAAATAAATAAATCTTTAAAAAAAAAAAAAAAAAAAACCCTCTTCAGATAAAGTCTAGACCAGATTCTTTGGCGAATATGGCTTTATCGTCACAGCCTTTTATTACCCAAAACTGATATGTTCTCCTTGGTTCACACTCTCCTATTCCAGCCCAGCATTTCTCAGTGTTCCTTGGAGTCTCACCTCATGTCTCTGGGCTACACCTCACTGTATCCAGGGTTGCATGTTCTTAAAAGTCTCTCGGGTGCTGATTTGATGGAAACTATTCTATTCTAAGTATTCCTATTTTAAAAAAGTGTTAATAACAATAATTTCAAGTTCGATGTCTCAAATAGAGGTTTTGAGTCAACTCTGATATGTGTTACAAATATACAGATTAAACCAATAATAGGAAAAAGTGAGGAACCATAAAGCTATTCATGATAGCATGTCATGGAGAAAGAGGCCCCAGAATTCATGAAATGAATTGTTGCAAAAAACAAAAACAGAGAAAACAGTCAGTTATACCAGCCTGCTGGTATTAACAACTACCTAAAGGCAAAATGTGCCCACACACAATGATCAGAATTCTACCTTAATTCCCTGCCAAAAATGTTGAACTTAGGGTGAGATAGGGTGGAAGGTGGGAGGGAGGTTAAAGAAGAAGGGGACATACATATACCAATGGCTGATTCATGCTGATACATGGCAGAAACCAATACAATATTGTAAAGAAATTATCCTCCAATTATAAAAATGAATACATTTTTTTAAAATGTCAAACTTGCTGTCATTTTAGTTTACTACTATTTTTCTATGTAAATGTATCTCCAATTTTTTAAAGAAAAAGAAACATAAACGATTTTTGTTACAGAGATTTGCCTTATGGATAACTTCACTAAAGGACAGGAATTCCTAAAACAAAGAGACATTTCAGAGGGGTTCTCTTCAACCATGTTATCAGTCTCCCTTGATACAAGATAATCTAGAGAAAGAGAGTTAACTAGATTAAAATTCTCTTTACAAGCTTCATTGGTCTGTTTTTTTTTTTTTTAATTATTGCTTTATTTATCTTAATTTGGCTGCACTGGGTCTTAATTGTGGCATGTGGGATCCAGTTCCCTGACGAGGGATCAAACCCGGGCCCCCTGCATTGGAAGCACAGAGTCTTAACCACGGGACCACCAGGGAAGTCCCACAAGCTTCATTGGTTTTTAAGGCTATTGCAAATGGACAGAATTATATTTCCCCAAAAGATGTTGAAGCACTTATCCCCAGTGCCTATGAATGTGTGAATTTATTTGGAAATAGGGTCTTTACAGAAGATCAAGATAAGATGAGGTCATTAGGGTGGGCTCTAATCCAATATGACTATGTTCTTATAAAAAGGAGACATTTGGACAGACACACACAGGGAGAATGCTGTCTGAAGGTTGCAATTACACTTCCCCAAGCCAAGGAACTATCAGAAGTTAGGAGAGCGCCCTGGACCAGATCCTTCCCTAGTGCCTTGACAGGAAATCCAGCTCTGCTGACATGGATCTTGGACTTCCAGTCTTCAGAACCGTGAAAGAATAAGCTTCTTTGTTTAGGCCACGGTTCGAGGTACTCATTAAAGCAAGTTAACAGAGCCGTCCTGGTATCACCCTCCTTGGAAAGCTGGCAAAACCTCCCTTCTCATAGTCCATACTTTAAAAGGCCTAGACAAAATATTAGGAAAAGAGCCAAATAGGTCAGCTACCATGGCTGTTTAAGTCTAGCTCACTCCAAAATAAGTCAGATGAAAAGATATGCTTATTTAGTTAACTCCTTAAAATATACATAAAGAATAGCAGTCATTCACATGATAGAAAGAAGAAACAGCAAAAGCAGAGATCCATCCCAGTAGTTTTCTGAACAGAATAATAAAATGAATACATTTTTTTAAAATGTCAAACTTGCTGTCATTTTAGTTTACTACTATTTTTCTATGTAAATGTATCTCCAATTTTTTAAAGAAAAAGAAACATAAACGATTTTTGTTACAGAGATTTGCCTTATGGATAACTTCACTAAAGGACAGGAATTCCTAAAACAAAGAGACATTTCAGAGGGGTTCTCTTCAACCATGTTATCAGTCTCCCTTGATACAAGATAATCTAGAGAAAGAGAGTTAACTAGATTAAAATTCTCTTTACAAGCTTCATTGGTCTGTTTTTTTTTTTTTTAATTATTGCTTTATTTATCTTAATTTGGCTGCACTGGGTCTTAATTGTGGCATGTGGGATCCAGTTCCCTGACGAGGGATCAAACCCGGGCCCCCTGCATTGGAAGCACAGAGTCTTAACCACGGGACCACCAGGGAAGTCCCACAAGCTTCATTGGTTTTTAAGGCTATTGCAAATGGACAGAATTATATTTCCCCAAAAGATGTTGAAGCACTTATCCCCAGTGCCTATGAATGTGTGAATTTATTTGGAAATAGGGTCTTTACAGAAGATCAAGATAAGATGAGGTCATTAGGGTGGGCTCTAATCCAATATGACTATGTTCTTATAAAAAGGAGACATTTGGACAGACACACACAGGGAGAATGCTGTCTGAAGGTTGCAATTACACTTCCCCAAGCCAAGGAACTATCAGAAGTTAGGAGAGCGCCCTGGACCAGATCCTTCCCTAGTGCCTTGACAGGAAATCCAGCTCTGCTGACATGGATCTTGGACTTCCAGTCTTCAGAACCGTGAAAGAATAAGCTTCTTTGTTTAGGCCACGGTTCGAGGTACTCATTAAAGCAAGTTAACAGAGCCGTCCTGGTATCACCCTCCTTGGAAAGCTGGCAAAACCTCCCTTCTCATAGTCCATACTTTAAAAGGCCTAGACAAAATATTAGGAAAAGAGCCAAATAGGTCAGCTACCATGGCTGTTTAAGTCTAGCTCACTCCAAAATAAGTCAGATGAAAAGATATGCTTATTTAGTTAACTCCTTAAAATATACATAAAGAATAGCAGTCATTCACATGATAGAAAGAAGAAACAGCAAAAGCAGAGATCCATCCCAGTAGTTTTCTGAACAGAATAATAAATATTCAATGATCATTTTCTGTCTTAAATATAAAATATACACAAAAAAATCACATTGACTAAAAACAACTAAATTGGGCTATAGCTGAATTTTTCAGTTATGGAGGCCACATTAATTTTTATGTTGTGTTTGTTATTTTCCTACAGGTTATCTGATGGTATTCAGGTATTCCATTTTGTCAATGATTACATTTACCCATACTGAAACCAGTTTAGCACTGTGAAATAACAGATTTTATTCAAATCATGCCATGTCAAAATAAAATCATTTTTTAACATAGGAGGCATTCCCTTAATATCTGACTGAACTATACTTGCCTCCATTAGTCCACATCTATAATTCATATTAATTGTTCATTTATTATTTATGTAGATACCTTTAGTACTGAGAAAAATATGAACTGGCCTGGTTCAAAATGACAGCGTATTCTCTGAACAAGCAATTCTATCCATTTGCATTGGGCTTATTAGAAATTTATAGATCTTACCGATTATTCATGGGCTAAAAACATAATATAATATTATGAAAAGAAGACTCTATGCATGGTGAAGTCGTAGTACTCTAATAAAATATGCATTCAAATAGCTTTAGCAGAAAATTCTACAAATTGTTTCTGTCTGAACTCTATCCACACATACACATTTTTTTTTCTTTTTTTTCTTTTGCCCACTTCTATTGATCTTTCATTTATTTATATTTGTTCTTTGGCCTGTGTGGGCCTCCTATCGCAGTGGCCTCTCTCGTCGCAGAGCACCGGCTCTGGGCGCACGCGCTCCAGAGCTCCAGTTCGGTAGTTGGACACATCGGGTCAGGTCGCTCCGCGGCAGCTTCCCAGGCCAGGGATCGAACTGGCGCCCCTTGCACTGCAAGGCAGTGTCCTTACCCACTGGACCACCAGGGAAGCCCCCACATAAACATTTTTATTGTACAATTCTGAGTGATGAAATTAAGCTACACTTAGTAGTAATCTTATCTGTCTCCCAGAGTATGGATCACAGAAAAGACAATAAAAAATGCTTAGTATTCTTTTGGCATTTCAACCAGTGAGTGGGCATCCTCAACCACAGGACACGGGTGATTTCTTATTCACCTTTGAAAATTCTGTTCCTGGGCTTCCCAGGAAAACGGTAAAGGATCTGTCTGCCAATGAAAGGAGATGAGGGGTCAGTCCCTGGTTCGGGAAGATTCCCTCAGAAGGAAACAGCAATAGCAATCCACTCCAGTATTCTTGCCTGGAAAATTCCATGGACAGAGGAGACTGGCGGGCTACAGTCCACTCTTTACCAAAAGAGTCCGACACAACTCAGTGAATAAGCAACACCTACATCTTACTACAACAATAAACAAAAAAGAAGGAACTAAACTTAGGACACATCTTTCTAAGAGATGCAAAGTAAGCTGCGAAAAAGCACGCATGCTCATGGACACAGCTCAGACCTATGGCAGCCTGTTGCCGAGATACTGCGTGCACTTCCTGGAGAAGGCACTTGGGGTCACCACTCACACGGCTGGGGGTGCGCACCACCTCTATAAGGTTATTCAGTTACTAACGCTATCTGGCATGGACTGCTATGTTCAAAATGACAGCGTATTCTCTGAACAAGCAATTCTATCCATTTGCATTGGGCTTATTAGAAATTTATAGATCTTACCGATTATTCATGGGCTAAAAACATAATATAATATTATGAAAAGAAGACTCTATGCATGGTGAAGTCGTAGTACTCTAATAAAATATGCATTCAAATAGCTTTAGCAGAAAATTCTACAAATTGTTTCTGTCTGAACTCTATCCACACATACACATTTTTTTTTCTTTTTTTTCTTTTGCCCACTTCTATTGATCTTTCATTTATTTATATTTGTTCTTTGGCCTGTGTGGGCCTCCTATCGCAGTGGCCTCTCTCGTCGCAGAGCACCGGCTCTGGGCGCACGCGCTCCAGAGCTCCAGTTCGGTAGTTGGACACATCGGGTCAGGTCGCTCCGCGGCAGCTTCCCAGGCCAGGGATCGAACTGGCGCCCCTTGCACTGCAAGGCAGTGTCCTTACCCACTGGACCACCAGGGAAGCCCCCACATAAACATTTTTATTGTACAATTCTGAGTGATGAAATTAAGCTACACTTAGTAGTAATCTTATCTGTCTCCCAGAGTATGGATCACAGAAAAGACAATAAAAAATGCTTAGTATTCTTTTGGCATTTCAACCAGTGAGTGGGCATCCTCAACCACAGGACACGGGTGATTTCTTATTCACCTTTGAAAATTCTGTTCCTGGGCTTCCCAGGAAAACGGTAAAGGATCTGTCTGCCAATGAAAGGAGATGAGGGGTCAGTCCCTGGTTCGGGAAGATTCCCCTCAGAAGGAAACAGCAATAGCAATCCACTCCAGTATTCTTGCCTGGAAAATTCCATGGACAGAGGAGACTGGCGGGCTACAGTCCACTCTTTACCAAAAGAGTCCGACACAACTCAGTGAATAAGCAACACCTACATCTTACTACAACAATAAACAAAAAAGAAGGAACTAAACTTAGGACACATCTTTCTAAGAGATGCAAAGTAAGCTGCGAAAAAGCACGCATGCTCATGGACACAGCTCAGACCTATGGCAGCCTGTTGCCGAGATACTGCGTGCACTTCCTGGAGAAGGCACTTGGGGTCACCACTCACACGGCTGGGGGTGCGCACCACCTCTATAAGGTTATTCAGTTACTAAGTTACGGCTGACTCTGCAGCATGGACTGCAGCGCTCCAGTCTCCTCTGTTCTCCATGGTCTCCCGAAGTTTATAATGGCTCCCAGCAGGAAACACTGAACGCTCTTTTCAATTTTCACGTTTTTTCTTCAGGTTAGTAAAAATAAGTACTAATGTGCATGCTAAGTCACTTCAGTCATGTCCAACTCTTCGCGACCCCATGGACTGTAGCTCACCAGGCTACTCTGTCCATGGGATTCTCCAGGCAAGAATACAGCAGTGACGGGCTTCCCCCGGCGGTCCAGCGGGTAAGGACACCGCCTTGCAGTGCAAGGGGTGCCGGTTCGATCCCTGGCCTGGGAAGATCCCGCGTGCCGCGGAGCGGCTGGACCAATGCGTCCAATTACCGAGCCAGAGCTCTGGAGCGCATGCGCCCAGAGCCGGCGCTCTGCAACGACAGGCGCCACCGCGATGGGAGGCCTACAGGAGCCAAAGAACAAAGACGGATGAAAATAGAGAAATGAAAGACCAACAGAAGTGGCCCGCCCGCTCCTCTCCCTCCCCAACCCGACCCCCACCCAAAATAAATAAACAATTAAATCTTTTAAAAAAATTAAAAAAAAATTCAGCAGTGGGTTCCCAAGTCTTCCTCCAAGGTATCTTCCCGACCCAGGGATCAAACCTGCGTCTCTTATGTCTTCTGAGTTGGCAGGCAGGTTCTTCACCACTAGCGCCACCTTGGAAGTCCCAAGTACTAATGTAGGTGTTTCTTAAAAGTGAAGTGGCATAAAGCAAACTTTCAAAAAGTGGGGGCTACCTGTTTATGGACTGTATGATCAGGTCACCCCAGATCGCCGCCCCCTTGCTCTCAGAACATCCCCTGCTCCATCAGTTCCTGCTTCCCCTACACCCTACTCACATGACTGACCCTGCCTCTTAATGATAGAGCCTCATCAGGGAACATACTTGTCCCAGCTCCAGCTAGGGATTGTTCTAATTCTTAGAACAGAGCGTCTCCACTATGATAGCTTATCAAAGGAGTACTGAGGGGCGTGATCCTCAGCTGGTTTCCCTGGTAACCCATGAGCCAACGTGAGATCAGTTCCCTCTATAACTAACCTTCCTCTCCGCCCCCCAACCCTACTTATGCCTACTCCTCCCACCTCCCACCCCCACTACACACACACACACACACACACACACACACACACACAAGCAGCAAAGACTGCTGCCACGTCCTGCCTACCGCCTGCCACACGTGGTGAGGTGCTGCTGCAAGACCTGGCTTCAGATACATAAGGTCCTCCATTTAACCATGGATGTCTCTGCTGCTGACTCTGGGCTCCTCTCCTCTCAGGAGGCTGGGCAAGAACAAGGTGTGCAAGCCTGCGGGGCACAGCCCAACAAGGATAAACCACAACCACACTTCTTGGCAGACTCTGTTGGTTCTCTTCAATAACTATCTGCTCCTCCCTGACAGGAGGAGGGCCCCATGTGTTCAGAGATCAATCCTAACTAATCTAGGCAAAGTATGGTAACTACATTTTCCTTCCCAGAGTGCCAGAAAGGTTTGGTCAATGAAATACGGAAAGGAATCTGTGCAGGAAGTCTAGGACGGTCTCCTTGCTCTTTCGATGGGACATACAAGAAGAGGGGGCCTATCTTTCTTCTTCAAGTTGTTCTATCTTGATATGAAATCTGGAATAAACATTAGCCTAAAAATAAAAGCCATACTTTGGAGATAATGGAATCAAGACAGTAGCAGAGAAATACAGTTGTACCATGTTGGAACCCAATTTCTTGTAATATAAACAAATCTTACTTCTTCAGTAACTTTGAACTGGGTTTCCTATTCTTTGCCACCAAAACTACCTGAGTTGATCCAAGCCACAATCATACCCAAGGTCTTAATTATATGTTTTCCCTTTCAAAATTTTCACAGACATCTTTATCTTCAGTTCAATTAGTTCAGTTTGGTCACTCATTCGTGTCCAGCTCTTTGCAACCCCATGGACTGCAGCACGCCAGGCTTTCTTTCCTGTTCTTCATTGTGGGGAAACAAACCAGTGAAGAGTTTTGCAGCTTTGGCCGAGCCAGGAAAAAAACATCTTGGAAATGAAAGAACTAAGACAAAAACAAGTCAGTTCGATTCACATGGGCTCATTAACTGGGGGTCATACCAATCAGCAACAGGTGGGAGATCTGCTGTGGACTCTGAAATGCTGAGTCAGTACATGTTAGACTGCTGTGTGCACACACAGAACAGACTCCCTAACTTCTTGATGGCCTAGTTGCCCTCCAGCTGTAGTGCACCTTTTCCATTAAGGAGATAACATAAGCAACTTAGAGTCACAAGAGTAATTACTGATCAGGGCTGTGAGTGGGTCCCAGCCCATGTTAATATCATTCCCTGCAAACACAAGGATGCTTAAGCTCTCAATAGAAGCAGACTGGCAAACACGTTCAGGGCCTTGGCCCAAGAGGTCTTGAGCCCGTTCCCATCCTTTCTGTGTGTGTGTGTGTGTGTGTATTTCTTAATGTCTCATTGCACCTGCTATTCTCTGTGCACCCAGCTGACACGTTGCAGCACTTCACCATCTTCCGGAGCTTGCTCAAACGCACGTCTGTTGACTAAGTGGTGCCATCCAACCATCTCATCCTCTGTCGTCCCCTTCTCCTTTTGTCTTCTATTTTTCCCAACATCAGGGTCTTCTCCAGTGAGTCATCTCTTTGCATCAAGTGGTCAAAGTACTGGAGTTTCAGCTTCAGCATCTGTCCTTCCAATGAATATTCAGGGTTGATCTCCTTTAGGATTGACTGGTTTGACCTTCTTGTAGTCCAAGGGACTCTAAAGAGCTTTCTCCAGCACCAGAGTTCAAAGGCATCAGTTCTTTGGTGCTCAGCCTTCTTTATGGTCCAGCACTCACATCCGTAAAAAACAAGGTTTCCTATTCTTTGCCACCAAAACTACCTGAGTTGATCCAAGCCACAATCATACCCAAGGTCTTAATTATATGTTTTCCCTTTCAAAATTTTCACAGACATCTTTATCTTCAGTTCAATTAGTTCAGTTTGGTCACTCATTCGTGTCCAGCTCTTTGCAACCCCATGGACTGCAGCACGCCAGGCTTTCTTTCCTGTTCTTCATTGTGGGAAACAAACCAGTGAAGAGTTTTGCAGCTTTGGCCGAGCCAGGAAAAACATCTTGGAAATGAAAGAACTAAGACAAAACAAGTCAGTTCGATTCACATGGGCTCATTAACTGGGGGTCATACCAATCAGCAACAGGTGGGAGATCTGCTGTGGACTCTGAAATGCTGAGTCAGTACATGTTAGACTGCTGTGTGCACACACAGAACAGACTCCCTAACTTCTTGATGGCCTAGTTGCCCTCCAGCTGTAGTGCACCTTTTCCATTAAGGAGATAACATAAGCAACTTAGAGTCACAAGAGTAATTACTGATCAGGGCTGTGAGTGGGTCCCAGCCCATGTTAATATCATTCCCTGCAAACACAAGGATGCTTAAGCTCTCAATAGAAGCAGACTGGCAAACACGTTCAGGGCCTTGGCCCAAGAGGTCTTGAGCCCCGTTCCCATCCTTTCTGTGTGTGTGTGTGTGTGTGTGTATTTCTTAATGTCTCATTGCACCTGCTATTCTCTGTGCACCCAGCTGACACGTTGCAGCACTTCACCATCTTCCGGAGCTTGCTCAAACGCACGTCTGTTGACTAAGTGGTGCCATCCAACCATCTCATCCTCTGTCGTCCCCTTCTCCTTTTGTCTTCTATTTTTCCCAACATCAGGGTCTTCTCCAGTGAGTCATCTCTTTGCATCAAGTGGTCAAAGTACTGGAGTTTCAGCTTCAGCATCTGTCCTTCCAATGAATATTCAGGGTTGATCTCCTTTAGGATTGACTGGTTTGACCTTCTTGTAGTCCAAGGGACTCTAAAGAGCTTTCTCCAGCACCAGAGTTCAAAGGCATCAGTTCTTTGGTGCTCAGCCTTCTTTATGGTCCAGCACTCACATCCATACATGACCACTGGGAAAATCACAGCTTTGACCATATGGACGTGTCGGCAAAGTGATGTCTCTGCTTTTAAATACATTATCTAGCTTTGTCTTAGCTTTTCTACCAAGGAGAAAGCATGTTTTAATTTCATGGCTGCCGTCACCATTCACAGTGATTTTGGAGCCTAAGAAAATAAAGTCTGCCACTGTTTCCATTATTTTGCCCATCTATTTGCCATGAAGTGATAGGATCAGATGTCATGAACTTAGCTTTTTGAATGTTTAGTTTTAGGCCAGTTTTTTCACTCTCCTCTTTCACCTTCATCAAGAGGATCTTTAGTTCCTCTTCACTTTCTGCTATTATAATGGAGTCATCTGCTAACCCAAGGTTATTGCTCTTTCTCCCAGCAATCTTGATTCCAGTTTGAGCTTCATCCAGGCCGGCATTTTGCATGATGTATTCTGCATATAAATTAAATAAGCAGGATGACAATATACAGCCTTGACGTACTCCTTTCCCAGTTTGAACCCAATCCATTATTCCATGTCCAGTTCTAACTGTTGCTTCTTTTCCTGCATACAGGTTTCATAGGAGGCAGGTTAAGGTGGTTTGGTACTCCCATCTCTTTCAGAATTTTCCAGTTTGTTATGATTCACACAGTCAATGGCTTTAGCATAATCAATGAACCAGAAGTAGATGTTTCTGGATTTTTTTTTCTTTTTCTATGAGCCAAAAGATGTTGGCAATTTGATCTCTGGTTCCTCTGCCTTTTCTAAATCCAGCTTGCACATCTGGAAGTCTTGGTTCATGTATTGTTGAAGCCTAGCGTGTAGGATTTTGAGCTCATTATTTTGCTAGCGTGTGAAATGAATACAATTGTGCAGTAGGTTTGAACATCCTCTGGCACTGCCTTTCTTTGGTCCTGGAATAAAAACTGACCTTTTCCAGTCCTGAGACCACTGCTAGATTTTCCAAATTTGCTGTCATATTGAGTGCAGCACTTTAACAGCATCATATTTTAGGGTTTTAAATAGCTCAGCTGGAATTCCATCATCTCCACCAGCTTTGTTCATAGTAATGCTTCCTGGGGGCCACTTGGCTTCACACTGTAAGATGTCTGGCTCTAGGTGCGTGATCACACCATCATGGTCATCCAGCTCATGAAGATCTTGTTTGTACAGTTCTTCTGTATATTCTTTCCACCTCTTCTTAATCACTTCTGCTTCTGTTAGGTCTATACCGTTATTTCTGTCCTTTATTGTGCCTATCTTTGCATGAAATGTTCCTTTGGTATCTAATTTTCTTGTAAAGATGTCTAGTCTTTCCCTTTCTGTTGTTTTCCTCTATTTCTTTGCACTGTTCGCTTAGGAAGGCTTTCTTATCTCTTCTTGCTATTCTCTGAAACTCCGAACTAATTTCAATTAGTAATAATGGATATAAATTTTGCATTAATCTTTTCCCTTTAACATTATCATGAGCATTTTTCCATCTTATATAGACAATCTTTACAATTACCACTTTAGGAGCTGCTTCTGTATATACATGCTCAGTCGCTCAGCTATGCCACAACTCTTTGCATATGGACTGTGACCTCCCAGGCTGCCCTGTCCAGGCAAGAATACTACAGTGGGTTTCCCTACCCTCCTCCAAGAGAACCTCCCCACCCAGGGACTGAACCCAGGTCTCCTGTGTTTCTTGCATTGCAGGCAGATTCTTTCCCACTGAGTCACCTGGGAAGCCCTCCAGGACCTGCATAGTATTCATCAAATAACAGGGTCTCTGAGCAGTACCTTACTGCTGGATATTTAGGTCTCCCTTCAGTTATAAGCCAAATTACTTTTACAAAGGTTATTTTCTCACACAGCTCCCCACCTGAGGACTGTATGTGTGGATAGATAGATAGATAGATAGATAGACAGACAGACAGATAGATAGATAGATAGATATAGATATACACACACATACATACACACACAGTGCAGCACCTTCCAGAGAAGAGCTTCCCTGGTGGCTCAGATGGTAAAGAATCTGCCTGCAATGCAGGAGACCTGGGTTCAATTCCTGGGTTGGGGAGATTCCGTGGAGAAGGGAAAGGCTACCCAGTTCAGTATTCTTGCCTGAAGAATTCCATAGCTCATCCACAGGGTCGCAAAGAGTTGGACACGACAGAGCAACTTTCACTTTCTCGTTTTATATGTATGTGTATATATATATATGTACATATACATATATATGCAATGAGAGAGTATGTGTATGTCTGTGTGTATGTCCAGCATAATCACTCATAAAAAGAAATAGTAACTGGATATCTGATTTTCTTTTTAAAAATTTTTTTCGGATTAGTAAATAGTCTGATAATAACCTCAAAGTATATCTGCCTTAGCCTGAAAAGCAACTTGAGCTTAATATTTAAAAGCCAGCTGGAAAATGTACCAAATCTGTTATTGCTAATAAATGTTTCTTAGTACCTTCTACATAGAATCAAGATGCAACATGAAAAAAATTTTAAAAAGGACAGCCTTCAACCAACCTTCACTTCAAATACAGATGGACTTCAAAGAGTACAGCCTGTAAATAACAGCATTCATCCCACAATTCTGAGATCTCTATTTGAGTCAGGTGGTTTGAGTGAACAGATTAGCGTGACATGACAACAAAGTCAGATCTATGAATCATTCTTTCTGATAAAATCTGGTATTAGAACATAATTGTTTCTTATCCCTATTTTACCCATCAGCCATCAGTCACTTATGGTTCAGTTCCACTCAGCTGCTTGTAACAAAGAGGAGTTCCTAGCACAGTGCAAACAAGCTACCCCACCTGCCTCAGTAACCTGTGCTAGAAAAGGGATTTCCCTTTCTAGCCAGGAAGTTCTAAATTACTGGGACTTCCCAGGTAGCACCGTGGTAAAGAATCTGCCTGCCAATGCAGGAGACTCGGGAGACTTGGGTTCGGTCCCTGGGTCAGGAAGATTCCCTAAAGGAGGAAATGGCATCCCATTCCAGTATTCTTGCCTGGGAAATCCCATGGTCAGAGGAGGCTGGTGAGCTACAGTCCATGGGATGGAAGAAGAGTCAGACACGACTAAGCAACTGAGCACACTGTTGGGGGAAATTGATTGCGTGTTAATTCTTCCTGTAGAAATGTGAAAACAACCCAGCTTACATTCAGTTAATAATGGTATTCTGGTGAACTAAGTTGTTATTATCCCACACTGGTCAAATAAAACCAGTGGGGCCATTTTCTTAAAACCACACCAAAGGTTACTATAGGCCTGCCTTATGTGCATGTGGGCTAAATTGCTTCATGACCCTCCACTCTTCGTGACCCTAAGGACTGTAGCCTCCAGGCTCCTCTGTCCACAGAATATCCCAGGAAAGAATATTGGAATGGGTCACCATGCTCTCCTCCAGGCGATTTTCCCAACCCAGGGATTGAACCCATGTGTCTTCTGTCTCTGACATAGGCAGGAGCCACCTAAATCTAGCAGGATTAAGTCACAGAATGGTAGACTCAGCTGAAGGGCTACCCACAGCTTAGGTGAGTTCTGATGCCCTCCTGTGGTTTTCTCCGACTGTGACAATGAGTTTTCAGCTTCCCAATGACCTTGACCACTCATTAGAAATGCACATTCCTGAGCCAGATTCCCCACATTACTTAAACAGGGTCTCTGAAGGCTATAGCCCAGATATCTGCATTTAATAACTCCCCACCCCACCTCCCCAACACACAATTCTAACACTCATCAGAAGAACTAACTCCCTGGGCTGGTTCAGGTGTGCCAATCTCCTGAAAGATTATTTTATCACTAATTTAACACTCATTTTTCTTGTCTCGTAGTATTTTACCCATCAGCCATCAGTCACTTATGGTTCAGTTCCACTCAGCTGCTTGTAACAAAGAGGAGTTCCTAGCACAGTGCAAACAAGCTACCCCACCTGCCTCAGTAACCTGTGCTAGAAAAGGGATTTCCCTTTCTAGCCAGGAAGTTCTAAATTACTGGGACTTCCCAGGTAGCACCGTGGTAAAGAATCTGCCTGCCAATGCAGGAGACTCGGGAGACTTGGGTTCGGTCCCTGGGTCAGGAAGATTCCCTAAAGGAGGAAATGGCATCCCATTCCAGTATTCTTGCCTGGGAAATCCCATGGTCAGAGGAGGCTGGTGAGCTACAGTCCATGGGATGGAAGAAGAGTCAGACACGACTAAGCAACTGAGCACACTGTTGGGGGAAATTGATTGCGTGTTAATTCTTCCTGTAGAAATGTGAAAACAACCCAGCTTACATTCAGTTAATAATGGTATTCTGGTGAACTAAGTTGTTATTATCCCACACTGGTCAAATAAAACCAGTGGGGCCATTTTCTTAAAACCACACCAAAGGTTACTATAGGCCTGCCTTATGTGCATGTGGGCTAAATTGCTTCATGACCCTCCACTCTTCGTGACCCTAAGGACTGTAGCCTCCAGGCTCCTCTGTCCACAGAATATCCCAGGAAAGAATATTGGAATGGGTCACCATGCTCTCCTCCAGGCGATTTTCCCAACCCAGGGATTGAACCCATGTGTCTTCTGTCTCTGACATAGGCAGGAGCCACCTAAATCTAGCAGGATTAAGTCACAGAATGGTAGACTCAGCTGAAGGGCTACCCACAGCTTAGGTGAGTTCTGATGCCCTCCTGTGGTTTTCTCCGACTGTGACAATGAGTTTTCAGCTTCCCAATGACCTTGACCACTCATTAGAAATGCACATTCCTGAGCCAGATTCCCCACATTACTTAAACAGGGTCTCTGAAGGCTATAGCCCAGATATCTGCATTTAATAACTCCCCACCCCACCTCCCCAACACACAATTCTAACACTCATCAGAAGAACTAACTCCCTGGGCTGGTTCAGGGTGTGCCAATCTCCTGAAAGATTATTTTATCACTAATTTGCAGGTCTCACCCAACCAGGGCCCAGGCATCATTTTTCTTGTTCTCAGACATTTAAGCCACTAGAGTGTCCACACTCAGCTCTGGCTCACCTGAGACCCCCCCTGCCACCCCATCAGCTAGGTTTCAACCAACTCTCCACCTTGGAAGAACAACTTCCTCATTTCTCTCCATGCAACCAGGTATGTGAATCTGGCCTCTAGTGTATTTTTCAAAGGAAGGATTCCATTACAATAGATTCCCTTTCCTTTTGTTCGGACTGTTTTTTCTTTAAAAAATAAAGAGGAAAAGAAAACCCTGGATATTTTCAAGTCATAAGAGACTGGAAATCATGTGCATTGGACCAAACCTAGTTTCCTTTCTCTTTCCTTTTAAACTAGTCATTAAGCTACAAAAACAGGATCATTAGACTTTTCTATGGGTTTCCCAGGTGGCTCAGTGGTAAAGAATATGCCTGCAATGCAGGATATGCAGGAGATGTGGGTTCAGTCCCTGGGTGGGGAAGATCCCCTGGAGGAGGAAATGTATTCTTGCTTGGGAAATCCCATGAACTGAGGAGCCGAGCCTGACAGGCTCCTCAGTCCACGGGGTCAAAAAGAGTCGGAATCAATTGAGTGACTGAGCACACAGACTTTCTACATGTTTATATAATTAAAGAACAAAATGAGCTGTAGAGTGAAATGTGCACTATCTTGTAAGGTTGCTATGAGAATTAAACGAGGAAATGAATATACAAAATGCTTAGCTCAGCATCCAACCCAGAGAATGCTCAATAAATCCTACCTGTTATTATCAGGCCCGACTGTTTTGGTACATGCTCCATGCTGGGAAAGTCCTTTGAATAAATCTGTTCCAAAACTGCCTTCCTCCAGACAAAGAAACCAAACTTCTGGGGGTTAAGAGTCCTACTCAATCCTGTATAGTCTGGACCAAAGTGGACACCTGAGCCAGATTCCCCACATTACTTAAACAGGGTCTCTGAAGGCTATAGCCCAGATATCTGCATTTAATAACTCCACCCCACCTCCCCAACACACAATTCTAACACTCATCAGAAGAACTAACTCCCTGGGCTGGTTCAGGGTGTGCCAATCTCCTGAAAGATTATTTTATCACTAATTTGCAGGTCTCACCCAACCAGGGCCCAGGCATCATTTTTCTTGTTCTCAGACATTTAAGCCACTAGAGTGTCCACACTCAGCTCTGGCTCACCTGAGACCCCCCCTGCCACCCCATCAGCTAGGTTTCAACCAACTCTCCACCTTGGAAGAACAACTTCCTCATTTCTCTCCATGCAACCAGGTATGTGAATCTGGCCTCTAGTGTATTTTTCAAAGGAAGGATTCCATTACAATAGATTCCCTTTCCTTTTGTTCGGACTGTTTTTTCTTTAAAAAATAAAGAGGAAAAGAAAACCCTGGATATTTTCAAGTCATAAGAGACTGGAAATCATGTGCATTGGACCAAACCTAGTTTCCTTTCTCTTTCCTTTTAAACTAGTCATTAAGCTACAAAAACAGGATCATTAGACTTTTCTATGGGTTTCCCAGGTGGCTCAGTGGTAAAGAATATGCCTGCAATGCAGGATATGCAGGAGATGTGGGTTCAGTCCCTGGGTGGGGAAGATCCCCTGGAGGAGGAAATGTATTCTTGTTGAAATCCCATGAACTGAGGAGCCGAGCCTGACAGGCTCCTCAGTCCACGGGGTCAAAAAGAGTCGGAATCAATTGAGTGACTGAGCACACAGACTTTCTACATGTTTATATAATTAAAGAACAAAATGAGCTGTAGAGTGAAATGTGCACTATCTTGTAAGGTTGCTATGAGAATTAAACGAGGAAATGAATATACAAAATGCTTAGCTCAGCATCCAACCCAGAGAATGCTCAATAAATCCTACCTGTTATTATCAGGCCCGACTGTTTTGGTACATGCTCCATGCTGGGAAAGTCCTTTGAATAAATCTGTTCCAAAACTGCCTTCCTCCAGACAAAGAAACCAAACTTCTGGGGGTTAAGAGTCCTACTCAATCCTGTATAGCTACTGGCAGAGCCAAAGTGGACACTGGTGTTTTCTAGAGGTCAATTCCATATTCTTTTCACCACTCCACACTCCTAACTGAAATGTAGAACCAATAAAGCCATAGTTTCAGAACATGCTAGTCATTTTAAAGCATGACTACGCCCAATCATACAATGAGAGTAAATGACAGACTGAGCCTGGGAGAGTAATTAAATTGTTACATAGCTAGCAGACTGTTTTTCTGTTTATTGTTCTTTTGTTGGGGGCGGGGTGCATTTATCTCCCATCTTGGGTGGTTTCTTTTGCTTCTCTTGTGTTCTCACTTTATCCAGGAAGTAAAACACTATTATGCAGTGTTTAAAGTTTTGTCTAGTGAGAATTAGCTATGAACATAAAGGCATCACAAAGAGTCTGTACTGATGTTAGGTTTAGATTTCTTTTCGACACAAGAGAGTGGGGAGAATCTATGGCCAAGCTACTCTCTTCATTTGGAAGAATTATGTGTTAGAAAGACAACAATAGATGGCTGCAGTGTTTTAACTTTGAACTCCATTTCTTTATGTATAAGTATACACAATAGGAAATAGGAAATACAATAATAGAGAAATTAAAAAACTGTCAATGTTGGCTAACCACAAGTTTTTACTACAAATAATCTCATAGAAAATAGTGAAACAATGCTAGGCTCCTCTGCTTGATATCACCTCAAATATTTTATAGCCACATTGGCATTCTGTCTGTGAAACACAAGTATAGTGATGACTTCATTCTCTAGGAAGAAGGCATAATTGATCTTACCCTTCCTATCACTTTGCTTTAACTCAAAGCACAATAATTCCTATCAAACTTGACTGAAATTTTTTAAAAGAACAAAATGAGCTGGAGAGTGAAATGTGCACTATCTTGTAAGGTTGCTATGAGAATTAAACGAGGAAATGAATATACAAAATGCTTAGCTCAGCATCCAACCCAGAGAATGCTCAATAAATCCTACCTGTTATTATCAGGCCCGACTGTTTTGGTACATGCTCCATGCTGGGAAAGTCCTTTGAATAAATCTGTTCCAAAACTGCCTTCCTCCAGACAAAGAAACCAAACTTCTGGGGGTTAAGAGTCCTACTCAATCCTGTATAGCTACTGGCAGAGCCAAAGTGGACACTGGTGTTTTCTAGAGGTCAATTCCATATTCTTTTCACCACTCCACACTCCTAACTGAAATGTAGAACCAATAAAGCCATAGTTTCAGAACATGCTAGTCATTTTAAAGCATGACTACGCCCAATCATACAATGAGAGTAAATGACAGACTGAGCCTGGGAGAGTAATTAAATTGTTACATAGCTAGCAGACTGTTTTTCTGTTTATTGTTCTTTTGTTGGGGGCGGGGTGCATTTATCTCCCATCTTGGGTGGTTTCTTTTGCTTCTCTTGTGTTCTCACTTTATCCAGGAAGTAAAACACTATTATGCAGTGTTTAAAGTTTTGTCTAGTGAGAATTAGCTATGAACATAAAGGCATCACAAAGAGTCTGTACTGATGTTAGGTTTAGATTTCTTTTCGACACAAGAGAGTGGGGAGAATCTATGGCCAAGCTACTCTCTTCATTTGGAAGAATTATGTGTTAGAAAGACAACAATAGATGGCTGCAGTGTTTTAACTTTGAACTCCATTTCTTTATGTATAAGTATACACAATAGGAAATAGGAAATACAATAATAGAGAAATTAAAAAACTGTCAATGTTGGCTAACCACAAGTTTTTACTACAAATAATCTCATAGAAAATAGTGAAACAATGCTAGGCTCCTCTGCTTGATATCACCTCAAATATTTTATAGCCACATTGGCATTCTGTCTGTGAAACACAAGTATAGTGATGACTTCATTCTCTAGGAAGAAGGCATAATTGATCTTACCCTTCCTATCACTTTGCTTTAACTCAAAGCACTAATGCAATTGAAGGCACAGATAAATAAAAATTTCTGAAAGGAAAGAATGGCCTTGTGAAAGTTTAACCTCCAAATCACCTCCAAAAGGTACAAAGTATAACACATCTCAGAATCACAATTAATGAAGCCCCTGCCCCACAGCTTTGATGGAGAGATGCCAAAAAAAAATTTTTTTTAAGGAAAAGTCAAACTTTCAAGGACATAAAGTTTTTCCTGCGTAACTATTAAAGAAGAATGCCTTAATGTTAAAACATCAGCAACTCAAAACAAAGCAATGTTCAAAGGCAGATTATTCACTTATATTAAATCTATTAATGTGATGTTTTTCTCATCACAAAACTGAAACATCCTACCAACTTAGCTCTTTACCAGCTAATCCCGGTTTTTCACAAAGAACATATGCAGTTGAATACTGGCATTCTTGAATATAGCCTTTGACTATATTAAGTTGCTTCTTCCCTAGGATAGTTACTATTCCTATTTGTTTTCCCTTTCTTTTTATTCACTCACTGATACTTACCACGCTGTGCCCCAGAACTTGAACATCATTTTGATAAGCTGTATTCTGCCCCGGAAATACTGCAAAACTTTTTCAAGTAAATGTCAGTGGTGGGCAGAATTGGGAGGGGGGGATGCATTTATTGATGTCATATTAGATGTAATATTTCCCTTTCCAAAACAGGTAATTAGAAACTACCGCTTCCTTTGCTTTGCCTCTTCTATGTAAATACTGTACCATTCTCAAGGCAAGCGGATCCAGAAAAACACACACCCATGCCACGCGCGCGCGCTCACACCCCTTCCCCGCAACACACACACACACCACAGTGGCCAGAGACAAGACCTTATCCAGGAGCCCAGGGTGCAGCACCTTCCAGAGAAACTACCACCCCAGGTCACCACACTCAAAGCGCGCCTCGCTAATTCAAAGTCCGGGTACCAAGGACGGTAAGCGGTGGCCCACCACCACGCAGAGCGAGGCAAACCCGCAACCCTACCCTCTCCCTCTCGCCTCGAGGCACACCGAACGCCCTCTCCCACCCGGACTGGCTCCCCGCCGGCCCCGTGTCGCGCCAGCTGCCCCGAGGCCACTCACCCTGTCTGCAGTCGCAGTAGCCCCAGTCCACCTGGCCGTGGACGTTCTCAAAGAAGCACCAGGGTCTGCCCGCGCCGTCCGGGCTCCGGCAAAAGTTGTGGCGCTGCCCTCGCAGATAAGCCCAGCCGGGCGGGGGCGACCGCTCGAAAAACGGTGGCACCTCTGCCCAGCGCAGACAAGGGGCGCCTAAGTCCGTCAGGCTGACCCAGGGCTCGCCGGCGGGGCAGTCCCCGGAGCGCGCCTGGGGCGAGCGCCCGGCGCGGAGGAGGTGCGGGCGCGGGGCAAGGAGCGCCGGCGGGGCGTGCAGGACGCGCGGGAGAGGGCGCGGCGGCGGTGTCTGCGGCGGCCGCCGCAGGGTAGGAAGGTAGGAAGGGTACACGGGACCCCGAGGGCGCGAATGGCGATGGCGGTGGTGGAGGGGATAACTGAGGACCGGGTCAAAGCTGACCACTCCAGGGAGCGCCCCGAAAATCAGAGCCAAGGCGAAGCGCGCGAGCGTCATGGTGCCAGAGTTGCGGCGTTTGGTCCATACTCCCCGGCTCCGCGGGTAATGAAGGGGAGGCGGGGGCGGGGCTGCGCGTCCCCGGAACCCCCCACTCGAGCCCCTCCGGCCGCCCGCGCGGCGACCGCCGTCCCCTCCCACCTCGCCTCTGCTCCGCGCCTCGGGAGCGCTCTCGGGCAGGGAGGGCTGGCGCGGCGCGGCGCTCTGGCCGGTGGCGGGGACCCGCCAAGGGAAGGCGCGGACCCGGCCGGCGCAGGCGGGGAGGGAGCCCCAGGTAGCCGGCGGCGGCGGCGGCGGCGGCGGCGGCGGCGCGGGCCCGGAACTCTGCCCCCTGGCTGCGGCCGCGGGGCGCACAGTCTCGCCGAGAGCCCGACCTCCGCGCGACCCTTGCCCGGCTCCCGGCTGTCAGCCCGCCCCGCTGTGCCAGGCAGCTTGCTGCTGGCACCGCGGCGGCCTCGGGCTACCCAAGCCAAGCCCGAGGGTGACAGCGCGGGGGACAGTTTTGGCTGCCCCTTGCCAGCAGGCGAGACCACCAGAGTCCCCCGTCTGGCGGCTGCCAAACTTGCTTCCAGGCCCTGCGGCCATCTCGCCTGCACCCCCTGGCCGCGCCTCGTTTCCTGCGTTTTCACGTCTTTAGAAGAAAAGTGTGGATGAGGCTTAGTCCCTTGGTAAGTCCCAGGGTACGGGTTCCCAAAACCCACTTGGAATGCCGAAGCCGTTTTCCTGAGCTGTGAGCTTCTCAGGGACAAGACCACGTTTCGTTCCCCTTAATATCCCAGTGCTTAACACCGTGGCCAGCACTTATTAGGCTCCAATAAACATTTGCTGAAATTAAATTCTTGAACCGACCCAGGGAAGGCAGCTCGAGCCTTTCTACTTCCTGCCACCCACTCTCCCCCGGAGCCCTGAACACCACCAGTTGTGTGGTTATTATTGGGATTCAGTGAAGCCCTCTTAATACCGCATTTCCTTTCTAACCAGAGGAGACCTCATCCATCCGGGTCTCCATCCTATCCAAAAAGTCCATCCCTCTAACACCTGCCTCGTTTTGGCCGAGCGAGGGACTTGAGTTAAGCCTACTCATTGCCTCTGCTCAGTGGACTCTGTCCGCCCGCAGCTTTATAGCTGTTGCCTTGACCTTCGTAAAGCTCTTTCTACAGCTCCCCCGACTTCCCCGCCCCTCACCCCGCGTCAGAAAGAAAAAAAAGGTTGGTTTACAATTTTTAAGAAAATCCCTGAAGCAATTTTTAAGAAAATCCCTGAAGTTAGATTCCCCTTTCCGTTGTTCCTGACTATGCCACTGAAGTTAAGAAAAAGGAAGGTCGTAGATAGGGTAATATTTTACTTTCTGGTGTAATCGTGTTTCAGTGTAGAGGGAGAATTGCTCTCCCATAGTGTACTGTTGTTTTTGTTATTTAGTCGCTCAGTCGTGTCCAACTTTTTTGCGACCCCATGGACTGTGGCCCACCAGGTTCCTCTGTCCACGGGATTCTCCATGCAAGAATACTGGAGTGGTTGCCCATGCCCTTCTCGGGGGGGTCTTCCATATCCAGGGATCCAGCAGAAGTCGCCTGCACTGCAGACAGATTCATTACTAGCTGAGCCACCTGGGAATCCCATAGTGCACTGTTCTCCGAAGGAAACTTGAGAATGACTTAAATGTTTATTGTTAAAACCTAGTTTTAGTTAAAAATTAATTTCCTACACTCAGCTTAAATAATCTTAGTTTAACCATTTTGAATCATCTTACTGTTTTCTTAATTTTTCACTCCTATTAATGAATGATTTGATATTACTTAGAGAGAAGTGGGCAAATGAACGATTTTAGGAATCCAGGGATGTATTAATCAAATTTTTATTCAAGAGATTTTTACTCAAGATGCTTTTTAGGTTTTTTTTAGCTTGTACTTTTCTGGCTCCAAAAGCATAGTGAAAACTGTACTTGATGAAAGAGTAAAGGTAAAATGTATATCTGGGAAAGGTTGATTTTCTTATTTTAGTAGGGGTCTCAGAATTCACCAATCACAGATTTTTTTTTTAACCATTGAGTTGTACATTTTCTTTTTTAAATTACATCTTTATTTTTATTTATTTGACTTTGCTGGGTCTTAGTTGCAGCATGTGGGGGATATTTAGTTATGGGCATTCGAATTCAGTTTTGGCATGTGGGATCTAGTTCCCTGACCAGGAATTGAACCCTGGGCCCCTGCATTGGGAACACAGTGTCTTAGTCACTGGACCACCAGGAAGGCCCCAATCACAGATTCTTACAAATCACAGATTCTTTACCTATACTAGCTGACAATTCTAAAAGGAGTCACCCTTTTTTCTTCAAAACTGAAGCTCCACTGTGCCACTCACATGATGGCTGAGGGAAGGCCCACCTTGGGATTCCAGTGGGCCTGCTTAGCCCTGCGGCCCTCTCTTCCCTGCATGGCTCCTACACCCAGGACTTTCACACTTCCTGGGAATCTGGAAGGAGACTCAGTTCCAATGCATATACGCACCTTGGAGAGAAGAAAAGTAATGGGAAGAAGTGAGTAGAAGAGAAGATAGTTGGAACAGAGCTCCAAAGAGTAGGAACCTGGTCTGGCCTCTTCTCCAGTTCCCTGTACACCTAAGAGGAGCTGAAGATTTTCCAAGGTCAACTTCACATTTCACAGATTATAAAGCTGACACGTCCAGAGTGGAGTCACCCACAGAAAATTCCACATCTGGATTTAATTGCTTTAAATAAGCGTACCTTTCCAAGACGATAGAACAACATACCTGTAACTGGACTGTGAAGTCAGGGGCCTCAATTTGGGTTTTGTCCATTTTTTTTTCTCTCTCTTGTTTTTTACAGGGAAAGTATGACTTAAACAGACCTGCTATATATGTATTACTCCCCTCCTCTGCTAATCTCTTCCTTCTCTCTCTTCTTTCATCCCTCCTGGCTATTTCCAACATGCAGATGTTTAGGATTTCCAACTCCCTACCCAGTGAAATGGATTCCCCATTCCCTGAAATGCATTTCTCCCTCCCACCTCTGTCACATCACAGTGCATGTGATGGGGACGTGGGGTGAAATCTTCTCCCTCTGCCTCAAATGGGCACCACCTAGCCACTACTCCCTCCTCAGATGCCCCTCAGCCTGTATCACACACATCAAAGCCAGCGGAGAGCCGGAGGCAACTCCATCATGGTACAGCTTCAAGAACCCCAGTGTGGATTCTTTCTCTGCCCTTCAGTTCCTTCTACAGCAATAAAGGAGCAAGAAGAGGGAACAGAAAGAAACAGATGACACTGGGCAGGCATTTCCCAGCCCAGCCTGTAGAAAGTGGAGCTGGGGCTCGAATATTACCTATGTGTAGGTATCTACACTTTCCTGTGGCAACTATGTTATATAGTGACATTTGGCTTTATGGTAGTTTGGGAGATCATTATACTTTACCTACGTGGTAGACTGAATATACAGAGTTGTAAAACCAATACACCAAATAACTTTTGGAAAAGTTCCATGTACGTTTTGAGTACTGCCTGCATTTGGAAAAGCTAAGAGCTTTCAAATATATGGCATAAAGGCAGTATTTACTTGGACAATTCCAAGTACAAGGACATTGCTAAAAGAACACTGAGCATTGTTCTTTCACATAAAAGCAAAAATTATATTAAATAGTATCAATACTATGGGAGATTTAAAATTATAAAACATTACCAGACCTTTCATGGTGCGGGGGGAGGGTAGATAAAATAAAAAAGACATAGAATATCTAGTTAGAACCTCAAGAAAATAAAAGAAAGATCCAGAAAATATATAAAGAATCGCTAAATGAATGGTACAGTGATTTTGTCCAAGGGCCTCTGCTGGCAGGAGGTCTCTGGCAGTAGAGTTCATGTTTATACCTCTTCCTTGTATTGGTCACACTCTTCTTTGCCAGCCTTTGCTGTGAAGATGTCTGAGCACCCACAGTTGCAACAGCTTTTCTGTATTTAACCATTTATAACCAAGTGTAAGGGCTGCTGACCTTATGTATGGTGTCCAAGAGCCAAAGAGAAGTTCTGCTTGACTCATTGTATTCATAATGCTTTTAAGGGACATTTGATCTCTATTTTCCTCATTGTTTTAAATGGAATTTTATAAAACAGAATAGTTTTTTGTTTCTTTTTTTTTTTTTAATTCATCTAACATTGGTATAATCCCCACATGGAAATTCCGTAGACTCATTTTCAGGTTCACCCAAATTATACGTACTGTATATGAGAAATAGAGATATAAATATATAGATTTTTGTTGTTTTTGCCAAGTCATGTCCAACTCTTTTACAACCCTATGGACTGTAGTCCTCCAGGCTCCTCTGTCTATGGGATTTCCTAGGCAAGAATATTGGAGTGAGCTGCCATTTTGCTCTCCAGGGGATCTTCCCAACCCAGGGATTAAACCCTCACCTCCTGCACTGGCCCGTGATTCTTTACCCCTGAGCCACCAGCTTTCCCCAAAAGAAAAAACATTAATTTGCTCTTGAAATACCTTAAGTAGGTTCCCTTAGTTTCCTAAATCAAAGGCTCAGCATCTGTGAAATAGGGACAGTAATCATGTTTGCAGGATCTGATTGGGGGGTAGGGAGGAACGTAATTGAGATAATGCATGTAAATTGATGAACAGGGCAGTTAGAAAGTATTAACTACAACACAGAAGATTAGCCTCAGTAACTGCCTTTGAGTTCTTAACCCCTCAAAGTAAGTCACTTTGTGAAAACTTGCCTCAACAAAGCAGAAAAATCCCCTCTCCAGCGTACCCCTGCCCTTGCTGTTCCCCAGCACCTCCCCTCTAAGATGGACACAGACAAGCGTCTGCCCTAGCTCTGCTCCCTGGAGCACTAATTCTTTTCTCCTCCTCTCAACAGGGCCCTGAAAGCCAAGGTAGTGTCCACAAACCCGAATGAACTTTTTGGCCAACCCAATACCAGCTATTTTGAGTTAACACACTTTCCCTGAAGAACTGCCTGAGGATAACAAGTGGTTTTCAAATCCTCAGTTGCAAGCGAGCTGTGGTCACAGACTCTCCTTATTGTATTTTTGCCAGTTTTTTCTGAGCACCCACAGTTGCAACAGCTTTTCTGTAAACCATTTATAACCAAGTGTAAGGGCTGCTGACCTTATGTATGGTGTCCAAGAGCCAAAGAGAAGTTCTGCTTGACTCATTGTATTCATAATGCTTTTAAGGGACATTTGATCTCTATTTTCCTCATTGTTTTAAATGGAATTTTATAAAACAGAATAGTTTTTTGTTTCTTTTTTTTTTTTTAATTCATCTAACATTGGTATAATCCCCACATGGAAATTCCGTAGACTCATTTTCAGGTTCACCCAAATTATACGTACTGTATATGAGAAATAGAGATATAAATATATAGATTTTTGTTGTTTTTGCCAAGTCATGTCCAACTCTTTTACAACCCTATGGACTGTAGTCCTCCAGGCTCCTCTGTCTATGGGATTTCCTAGGCAAGAATATTGGAGTGAGCTGCCATTTTGCTCTCCAGGGGATCTTCCCAACCCAGGGATTAAACCCTCACCTCCTGCACTGGCCCGTGATTCTTTACCCCTGAGCCACCAGCTTTCCCCAAAAGAAAAAACATTAATTTGCTCTTGAAATACCTTAAGTAGGTTCCCTTAGTTTCCTAAATCAAAGGCTCAGCATCTGTGAAAAAGGGACAGTAATCATGTTTGCAGGATCTGATTGGGGGGTAGGGAGGAACGTAATTGAGATAATGCATGTAAATTGATGAACAGGGCAGTTAGAAAGTATTAACTACAACACAGAAGATTAGCCTCAGTAACTGCCTTTGAGTTCTTAACCCCTCAAAGTAAGTCACTTTGTGAAAACTTGCCTCAACAAAGCAGAAAAATCCCCTCTCCAGCGTACCCCTGCCCTTGCTGTTCCCCAGCACCTCCCCTCTAAGATGGACACAGACAAGCGTCTGCCCTAGCTCTGCTCCCTGGAGCACTAATTCTTTTCTCCTCCTCTCAACAGGGCCCTGAAAGCCAAGGTAGTGTCCACAAACCCGAATGAACTTTTTGGCCAACCCAATACCAGCTATTTTGAGTTAACACACTTTCCCTGAAGAACTGCCTGAGGATAACAAGTGGTTTTCAAATCCCTCAGTTGCAAGCGAGCTGTGGTCACAGATAAAAGGAGTAAGTAGATGAAAAGAAAAGCCTGGCTGGAATGGCTTGCCAGTGATCTGGGAAGTACAGAATCTCCATGCTGAAAAGGACTTAGAGCCCTAACTTTCTGTCAAATGTAGGAATCCTTTCCAGCACTTCCTAACAAGTGAACTTCCAGGTATTTCTTGAAAACTACGGGTGGGGAAAATGTGAACTTGGAAGCCCGCACATTGCATCTCTAGAGAATGCAAATTGTCAGGAAAATCTTCCCATCTACTAAGCTGCCTCCAGGTGAAAACCGACTTTATCCAACCATAAGGCTGGTTCTACTCTCCTACTGATTTGGTGTCAATTTAGAGTCTAGTAGACCCAGGTTCAAATCACTATTATTTGTTTCTTGGCCTGTGAAGGGGCACTAAAGACTCCTTTCTCGCCAGCTTCTTTTACCTTCAGGAAAGGGATGTCCTGGTTTGGAGTATGCAGATCCAAGCACAGCAGTTGATTCACACTGTAGATTCTTTTTATAGTATTAACATGGGAGATATAAGTCTGTAAGCTTAAATGATCAATGCCCTGTTTTCCCTCCTTTTGCTTACTGTTTTTCGTACTTCATCGCTGAAATCGTAAGGATCATAAACTTAAGATTTAGACCTGGGTTGAGGTTGAAAGAGAGAGAGAGTTATTTAGCTGTTTGGCTGTGAGCCTGCCTGGTGGCGCAGATGGTAAAGAATCTGTCTGCCATGCAGGGGACCGGGGTTCAATCCCTGGGTCAGGAAGATCTCCTGGAGAAGGAAATGGAAACCCACTCCAGTAGTCTTGCCTGGAGAATTCTGTGGACAGAGGAGCCTGGCAGGCACAGTGCATGGGGTCACAAAAAGTTGAACAGGACTGAGCAACTAACAGTTCCACCTCTGTGACTACTAGGAACCTACTTTGAGGTTGGAGATCAAAGCTTCAGCTAGCCATAAAAGACTGCATTTGCCTGAGTTTGTATTCTATGCAGAAATGCCCTCTGGGGAACTGAGGCCCTCTGAGTGGCCTGAGGATGAGGGAGGCCTGTGGGTGGGGATGGAGATAGGATCTAGGGATCCTAGCTCCCCAGTCATCCATCAATCACTGCTGACATCTTCAAAAATAGGAGTTGGGAGCTTCCATGGTGGTCCAGTGAGTGGGGAGTCTGTCTTGCAGTGCAGGGGGCACTAGTTCAATTCATGGCCCGGGAGGATCCGGGGTGCTTTGGAGGGACTGGGCCGGTGTGTCCAGTTGTGAGGCAGAGCTCTGGAGCATGCGCACCCAGAGCCAGTCCTCTGCAGTGGGAGAGGCCACTGCAGTGGGAGGTCCACACAGCCTGAAGACTGGAGATGGATAAAAACAAATAAATGAAAAAAACAGTAAAAGATGCCAAAATTTAAGGAAAAAAAAGAAATTATACATATTAAAAAAAAGAGTTGACTTTTTTTGTAATATGGAGGTAATTCTATCTTAAGCTGTAAGAATTAGAAACAGTATGTTGAGGACTGGACAATGAGCACGTGACTATCATTTAAGTATGTGAAGACAATTATTAAGACAGCAGTTGATTCACACTGTAGATTCTTTTTATAGTATTAACATGGGAGATATAAGTCTGTAAGCTTAAATGATCAATGCCCTGTTTTCCCTCCTTTTGCTTACTGTTTTTCGTACTTCATCGCTGAAATCGTAAGGATCATAAACTTAAGATTTAGACCTGGGTTGAGGTTGAAAGAGAGAGAGAGTTATTTAGCTGTTTGGCTGTGAGCCTGCCTGGTGGCGCAGATGGTAAAGAATCTGTCTGCCATGCAGGGGACCGGGGTTCAATCCCTGGGTCAGGAAGATCTCCTGGAGAAGGAAATGGAAACCCACTCCAGTAGTCTTGCCTGGAGAATTCTGTGGACAGAGGAGCCTGGCAGGCACAGTGCATGGGGTCAAAAAAAGTTGAACAGGACTGAGCAACTAACAGTTCCACCTCTGTGACTACTAGGAACCTACTTTGAGGTTGGAGATCAAAGCTTCAGCTAGCCATAAAAGACTGCATTTGCCTGAGTTTGTATTCTATGCAGAAATGCCCTCTGGGGAACTGAGGCCCTCTGAGTGGCCTGAGGATGAGGGAGGCCTGTGGGTGGGGATGGAGATAGGATCTAGGGATCCTAGCTCCCCAGTCATCCATCAATCACTGCTGACATCTTCAAAAATAGGAGTTGGGAGCTTCCATGGTGGTCCAGTGAGTGGGGAGTCTGTCTTGCAGTGCAGGGGGCACTAGTTCAATTCATGGCCCGGGAGGATCCGGGGTGCTTTGGAGGGACTGGGCCGGTGTGTCCAGTTGTGAGGCAGAGCTCTGGAGCATGCGCACCCAGAGCCAGTCCTCTGCAGTGGGAGAGGCCACTGCAGTGGGAGGTCCACACAGCCTGAAGACTGGAGATGGATAAAAACAAATAAATGGAAAAAAAGCAATTAAAAAAAGAGGCCAAAATTTAAGGAAAAAAAAAAAGAAATTATACATATTAAAAAAAAAAAGAGTTGACTTTTTTTGTAATATGGAGGTAATTCTATCTTACGAAGCTGTAAGAATTAGAAACAGTATGTTGAGGACTGGACAATGAGCACGTGACTATCATTTAAGTATGTGAAGACAATTATTAAGACAGATATGACAGTAAACTCCAGCTCATAGAATTAAAACCAGTGCCTCAGATATTATTTGCCCATTGCAGATTTCAATAGAAAAAATATCACTCTTATTCTATATCTCACACTATGATTGCATTAACTTTTCCAGAGCCATATCATATGTGGCTCTTAGACGGTAAACACAAAGTCATTCTTGCATGTAAGGGTTTACTCTTAAACTCTTGTCTGCCTAACAAAATTCCCCATAGCCTTTAAAATCCTGTTTAAGCTGTGAAATCTTCCCTAATCAAATTCTTATCTTGAAATATGTGTAGGCCTGGCATGCTGTACACAGACAGAATTTCTATAGTCACAGTCACATTGTTCCAGAATTGTTTTCATTGTGTAATCCCCAATGGAAAGAATTATGCATTCCACAGTGATTGGCCTTTATATGGCAGCCAGTGGGCAATAGAATATTATTCAGCACTGAAAAGAATTGCTCAGCATGAAAAGATACGGAAGGATCTTAAAAGTATATCACTAAGTGAAAGAAGTCAGTCTGAAAACTCTCTATATATTGTATGATTTCTCAGCTATATGACATTCTGGAAAATGCAAAGTTATTGAGAAGGTAAAAGTATCAGTGACTGCCAGTGGTTGAGGTGTCGGGACAGGAATGAAGAGACAGACTGTGGAGAATATTTCAGGCAGTAGAAATAACTTTTTATAATACTATAGTAATGCATACATTTGTTTATACATTTGTCTAAACACACTGAAGGTATACTACCAAGAGTGAACTGTAAGGTAAGCTGTAGACTCTGGGAGATAATTGTGTTAGTATAGGTTCATCCATGGTAACACATGTGTTACTCTGATGGGGGTTGCTGATAATGGAGGAAGATATGCATGTGTGGTGCAGAGATTATATGGGTAATCTGTGCACCTCTCCCTCAATTTTGCTGTAAACCTAAAACAGCTCTAAATATTTTAAGTCAATTTTTTTTAATGTCAGCCAATAAACTGTGAACAAATGAGATCCTCACATACAATGCAAATGAGTTTTGAAAGTTTTTAACTTTTTTTTTTTTTACTGATTTCTTTCTTTCTTTCTTTCTTTTTTTTGTTTTGCTACTTCCATTGATCTTTCATTTATTTATCTTTGTTCTTTGGCCTGTGTGGGCCTCCTATCGCAGTGGTCCCTCTTGTTGCAGAGCACCGACTCTGGAGCACATGCACCTGAGCTCTGCCTCAGTAATTGGACACATCAGTCCAGCCACTCTGTGGCACATGGGATCTTCCCAGGCCAGGGATCGGACCCACGCCCCTTGCACTGCATGGCAGTGTCCTTACCCACTGGATGATCAGGGAAGCCCTGAAAGTTTTTTAATACTATGGTAGTGTAGTGTCTACAAGAGAGATCACAAGCTAGCCACCAGCAAGATGGACATGCCATCCAGGTATATTTGGTTTAGTAGAGAAATATTTTAACAATTGAGTTTTATGCATTATTTCAAATCAGTAGCTCATCCATGAAATTATGGATTACCAGCCTCCCTGTGTACTGTTAGAAAGCTTTTGCCACAGTAGAAGACACTTGAACTCAAATAGGTTAAAGCCCGGTATTTTAAAAGATTATATGATCCCATACAATAATGAGTACCAAGCAATCCAGTTTGATTGCCTTAGTGCCTAACCATGCCTTTGAGGTGGCCGGCTTTTTATCTTTCTGCTTGGCCATCTGAGTGTTGGCTTCATCTTCAGGCTTCTAGCAAAGAACAAGACGTTACATCTAGACCGAGTTCATGTTTAGAAGAAGAAAAGAGACTAGTTCTTTCTTGCCTCTTTTCAGGAGCAAAGTAATCTTTTCCAGAAGCTTCTAAGGAGAGTCCCCTCACATTTTGTAGGCCATTATTGGGTCACAGATCTGTTCCTAAGATTTCCTAGTTGGCTCAGTGGTAAAGAATCTGCCTGCCAAGCAGAAGACATGGGTTTGATCTCTGGGTCAGAAAATTCCCCTGGAAAAGGAAATGGCAACCCACTACAGTATTCTTGCCTGGAAAATCCCATGGACAGGGGAGCCTGGGGGGCATGCACACCTGTTCCTGAAACAATCACTGGCCAGGAGGCTGGACTTAACTGTGACTAGCTTGGACTAATTATGTGGGAGCTTGAAAAGAGATCCACCTATGTATATTATACTGCACTTCGAAAAAGTCAAAAGCTCTGGCAACATCACAACCCTAGTTCTCACACAGAAACAAATGTCTATAGCTGTTTCCATCCTTAGACTTAGGGAACAGTCCTCAATTCATCATGGGCCCTACCTGCCTGGACTTTGTAAGCATTTGAGTTTACTACACCTAGTTTACACTTTTCTATCTGGCAGGAGTTTCATGCTCAACTAATATACTTCACAGAGATTTTAGCAGATGGATTCTGGAGACAAATGATGAATGGATATGCCTACAGTGACATGACCGTTTTTGTCCCACAATTTAGTGATGTAAAACAATAAGCGTTCATTATCTCACAGAGTTTCTAGAAGTCAGGAGTCTTGATGGCTGACCTGGGTGTTTACAGTTCAAGGTGTCTTATGAGACTGCAGTCCAAGGGTGGCTGAGCTGGATGGGAAACTGAGTCTGCTCATCCATGAAATTATGGATTACCAGCCTCCTGTGTACTGTTAGAAAGCTTTTGCCAAAAACTTGAACTCAAATAGGTTAAAGCCCGGTATTTTAAAAGATTATATGATCCCATACAATAATGAGTACCAAGCAATCCAGTTTGATTGCCTTAGTGCCTAACCATGCCTTTGAGGTGGCCGGCTTTTTATCTTTCTGCTTGGCCATCTGAGTGTTGGCTTCATCTTCAGGCTTCTAGCAAAGAACAAGACGTTACATCTAGACCGAGTTCATGTTTAGAAGAAGAAAAGAGACTAGTTCTTTCTTGCCTCTTTTCAGGAGCAAAGTAATCTTTTCCAGAAGCTTCTAAGGAGAGTCCCCTCACATTTTGTAGGCCATTATTGGGTCACAGATCTGTTCCTAAGATTTCCTAGTTGGCTCAGTGGTAAAGAATCTGCCTGCCAAGCAGAAGACATGGGTTTGATCTCTGGGTCAGAAAATTCCCCTGGAAAAGGAAATGGCAACCCACTACAGTATTCTTGCCTGGAAAATCCCATGGACAGGGGAGCCTGGGGGGCATGCACACCTGTTCCTGAAACAATCACTGGCCAGGAGGCTGGACTTAACTGTGACTAGCTTGGACTAATTATGTGGGAGCTTGAAAAGAGATCCACCTATGTATATTATACTGCACTTCGAAAAAGTCAAAAGCTCTGGCAACATCACAACCCTAGTTCTCACACAGAAACAAATGTCTATAGCTGTTTCCATCCTTAGACTTAGGGAACAGTCCTCAATTCATCATGGGCCCTACCTGCCTGGACTTTGTAAGCATTTGAGTTTACTACACCTAGTTTACACTTTTCTATCTGGCAGGAGTTTCATGCTCAACTAATATACTTCACAGAGATTTTAGCAGATGGATTCTGGAGACAAATGATGAATGGATATGCCTACAGTGACATGACCGTTTTTGTCCCACAATTTAGTGATGTAAAACAATAAGCGTTCATTATCTCACAGAGTTTCTAGAAGTCAGGAGTCTTGATGGCTGACCTGGGTGTTTACAGTTCAAGGTGTCTTATGAGACTGCAGTCCAAGTGCTGATGGGACTGCAGTCTTCTGAAGGCCTAGTTGTGCTAGAAGAACTGCTTCCAAGATCACTCACAGGCTATTGGCTGGAGGCCCTAGTGCCTCAGCACATGGAATTCTCCTTAAGACCATTCACAATATGGTATTGGCTTCCCCCCAGGGCCAGTGATCCAAGAGAGCAAGAGAGTGACCCAGACAGAAATCACCAAGATCATTAGGACCTAATCTTAGAACCGACTTACTATCACTTCTGCCATATCCTATTGCTCACAAAATAAATGAACCCTGGTACACCTTGGGAAGGCTGTGAGCTCCAGAAGGTGGAGAGGGTTGGCGGCCATCTTTGAGACTGGCTCCTGTAGTTACATTCTGCAAAATTGTTCTATTGACAGGAAATTTATATATTTTAAATATTTACATATTTGGCTGTTTTGGATCTTAGTTGGGGCACACACGATCTTTGTTGCATCATGCCAGACTATTGCAGAGCAGGGATTCTCTAGCTGTGGCCCACTCAGCCCTGGTTGTCCCGCAGCATATAGGATCTTAGATTCCCAATCAGGGATCAAACTCACATCCCCTGCATTGCAAAGCAGATTTCTAACCGCTGGACCACCAGGAAGTCCCAGAAAGGGAATTTAAATAGATACTTGTATGAATTTTCCAGATGTTAAATATCTTGGGAGTGCACCGTCAAGTAACCCATCACTTAACATGAAACACAAGATCAGCTGTAAGCAAAGGTGTCTTAATTTCCCCGGAGTTGCACCTCCCAATCTGCATTATAAGTTCACTCAGTCTTGTTTTTATCTGTTTGCAAGAAAAGAAAAAAAAGATACTTGTATCGAATCTATTCCCAGTATGTTAAATATCTTGGGAGTGGCCTACGCCTGGACTTTGTAAGCATTTGAGTTTACTACACCTAGTTTACACTTTTCTATCTGGCAGGAGTTTCATGCTCAACTAATATACTTCACAGAGATTTTAGCAGATGGATTCTGGAGACAAATGATGAATGGATATGCCTACAGTGACATGACCGTTTTTGTCCCACAATTTAGTGATGTAAAACAATAAGCGTTCATTATCTCACAGAGTTTCTAGAAGTCAGGAGTCTTGATGGCTGACCTGGGTGTTTACAGTTCAAGGTGTCTTATGAGACTGCAGTCCAAGTGCTGATGGGACTGCAGTCTTCTGAAGGCCTAGTTGTGCTAGAAGAACTGCTTCCAAGATCACTCACAGGCTATTGGCTGGAGGCCCTAGTGCCTCAGCACATGGAATTCTCCTTAAGACCATTCACAATATGGTATTGGCTTCCCCCCAGGGCCAGTGATCCAAGAGAGCAAGAGAGTGACCCAGACAGAAATCACCAAGATCATTAGGACCTAATCTTAGAACCGACTTACTATCACTTCTGCCATATCCTATTGCTCACAAAATAAATGAACCCTGGTACACCTTGGGAAGGCTGTGAGCTCCAGAAGGTGGAGAGGGTTGGCGGCCATCTTTGAGACTGGCTCCTGTAGTTACATTCTGCAAAATTGTTCTATTGACAGGAAATTTATATATTTTAAATATTTACATATTTGGCTGTTTTGGATCTTAGTTGGGGCACACACGATCTTTGTTGCATCATGCCAGACTATTGCAGAGCAGGGATTCTCTAGCTGTGGCCCACTCAGCCCTGGTTGTCCCGCAGCATATAGGATCTTAGATTCCCAATCAGGGATCAAACTCACATCCCCTGCATTGCAAAGCAGATTTCTAACCGCTGGACCACCAGGGAAGTCCCAGAAAGGGAATTTAAATAGATACTTGTATGAATTTTCCAGATGTTAAATATCTTGGGAGTGCACCGTCAAGTAACCCATCACTTAACATGAAACACAAGATCAGCTGTAAGCAAAGGTGTCTTAATTTCCCCGGAGTTGCACCTCCCAATCTGCATTATAAGTTCACTCAGTCTTGTTTTTTATCTGTTTGCAAGAAAAGAAAAAAAAAAAGATTACATCAATGAATTCAAGTATCGAGACTGCTAGTAAGAGACTCCCACATGTACTGGCTGCCTGATAAGACTTAATGTATCAACCAGTGTGGAGTTATTAACACTGTGACTGGGACAAAAGAGTGCATGGAATGGACAAAGAAATTATGGGCTTTCAGGCATCTCCTGAACAGAGTCCCAGGAGAGGAGGAGTTTGGATAAGGAGGAGGCCTCCTGCAATTGTATCAGTGTGAGGCTATCCATAGTAGAATACTACTGAAGAAAAAGAAACATGAAACAAAAATAGACCTGGTTTAATTTCATGAGAAGGCTTCTTGGGTAGCTCAGTGGTAAAGAATCTGCCTGCCAAGCACGAGACACAGCAGTTTTGATCACCAGGTCTGGAAGATCCCCTGAAGAAGGAAATGGCAACCCACTCCAGTATTCTTGCCTGGAGAATCCCGTGGACAGGGGAACCAGGGTTATGTAGTTCATGGAATTGCAAAGAGTCATACATAACTTTGTGATTATGTAACAGCAGCAACAATTTGATGAGAAGATCACAGATCTTTTCAGTTAAATTATATCCACTGTCTGTAAAACAATACCCAGCATTCTATAATGGAATAGAGTTTCTTCTCGAAGATATATAAGCTTCACACATTGCTGTTGCTTTCCTACATGTCCTCAAACCAAAAACCTTAAAGCATCAGAAACCTCCCATTCATGCATAACACTGTTATAACAACTAGAAACAAAATTTACTGGTGGAACTGAAATCAGAAAGAATTTCCTTTTTTCCCCTTCCATAAAACAGTTACATTGTAAAGGACGTTTTGCCTTAATTTGGAGACTAAAAGGTAGATTCAGTTTTGAAGCAGAGACTCATGGGCAGTATTTTTAACTGAGTTGTGTAATAAAACAAACTCAAGGCATTAAGCTACTCTAGACTAGTCTTTATTTTCAGAAGGCTTACTCTATCCAGTGTAAACAAGCTCTACATATGACTAAATGTTCCTTGCTATCCAATAGTCATTAGAAAAATGAAATATGGTCAGACAGTCAAGAAAAAAAAACAGTACTTGGCACACAGTATAATTGTTAGAGCTCACAGCCGAGCCTGAGCAAAGGCAACTTCATGGATGTTTCTGGGTTCCATCTAGGAGCCTCAATAAGAAATGTTAACTAGTAATGTTTTGTTCTATGAAAGAACAGCTGTTAATGTAATGCATATGTCTTGTGGAAAGTTTGTCTTCAGAAATGTTTTAGGTAAATTATTTCAAAGACTCAACAGTAACTTTGAATAATATTAACCTTTGGCACTTAACTAGCTCAACAAAGGCAGAGGAAGAAATCTGTTAAGAAATAGATCTCTTTAAGAGTTTAAAATGTTTGAACACTGGAAGTCACCACAAAAATCTTAACAGCATGATTTTGCTTCTTGATTGTGACACATAATAGTGTTTGAAAACTATGATTTTATACTTCATAATTTTGTATATTCTTTTATTTTCAAAGTATGTTTGATAAAGATTTACAAAGAAAACACAAAGGGCACATTTAGTGAGATCCAAGTGATCACTTAAGAATATGCTGTCCTTTTCTTAATGAATTTTTTTTCAAGTGGTTGGATGGACTTGTGCTGGATTTATATAAGCTCTTGAGTGAAGTACTGGATCCCACTCATTTCTGGATCCCCATTACTTAGGACAGCCTTCCCAACAAATATTTTGCACTGACTCTATTTCTAATCTCTTCTCAGTGGTTTGCCTTTGTGAGAAGTTTGCCTGAAGTTAAATGCATGGAAGGCAGTCAAGCCCATTCATGCATAACACTGTTATAACAACTAGAAACAAAATTTACTGGTGGAACTGAAATCAGAAAGAATTTCCTTTTTTCCCCTTCCATAAAACAGTTACATTGTAAAGGACGTTTTGCCTTAATTTGGAGACTAAAAGGTAGATTCAGTTTTGAAGCAGAGACTCATGGGCAGTATTTTTAACTGAGTTGTGTAATAAAACAAACTCAAGGCATTAAGCTACTCTAGACTAGTCTTTATTTTCAGAAGGCTTACTCTATCCAGTGTAAACAAGCTCTACATATGACTAAATGTTCCTTGCTATCCAATAGTCATTAGAAAAATGAAATATGGTCAGACAGTCAAGAAAAAAAAACAGTACTTGGCACACAGTATAATTGTTAGAGCTCACAGCCGAGCCTGAGCAAAGGCAACTTCATGGATGTTTCTGGGTTCCATCTAGGAGCCTCAATAAGAAATGTTAACTAGTAATGTTTTGTTCTATGAAAGAACAGCTGTTAATGTAATGCATATGTCTTGTGGAAAGTTTGTCTTCAGAAATGTTTTAGGTAAATTATTTCAAAGACTCAACAGTAACTTTGAATAATATTAACCTTTGGCACTTAACTAGCTCAACAAAGGCAGAGGAAGAAATCTGTTAAGAAATAGATCTCTTTAAGAGTTTAAAATGTTTGAACACTGGAAGTCACCACAAAAATCTTAACAGCATGATTTTGCTTCTTGATTGTGACACATAATAGTGTTTGAAAACTATGATTTTATACTTCATAATTTTGTATATTCTTTTATTTTCAAAGTATGTTTGATAAAGATTTACAAAGAAAACACAAAGGGCACATTTAGTGAGATCCAAGTGATCACTTAAGAATATGCTGTCCTTTTCTTAATGAATTTTTTTTCAAGTGGTTGGATGGACTTGTGCTGGATTTATATAAGCTCTTGAGTGAAGTACTGGATCCCACTCATTTCTGGATCCCCATTACTTAGGACAGCCTTCCCAACAAATATTTTGCACTGACTCTATTTCTAATCTCTTCTCAGTGGTTTGCCTTTGTGAGAAGTTTGCCTGAAGTTAAATGCATGGAAGGCAGTAAAATGCAGAGGGTTTTTTCCCTGCCAACTTAAGTGAGTTTTTATGGAAAATATTAAGAAAAACAAAGAAACTGACTTCATATAGAACATTTTATTTTGCTACAAATATGTATTTTCCCATTATATTTTCTTTTTGACTCCCTTAGAAGATAGACTGGATTAGCAATTCTAAAGGAACTGTGACCAGACAGTCTTTAAGCCTCTGGAGATGAATTTTGAGCAACAGCAATTGTTTTAAAGTGCTTTTGGTGGTCAGAATAAATCATATAAGTGCAAAATCAATCATGGAACTCACTCAACCACACTGTATCCCTCTTCCTATTTTGCAAATACTGGAGAATGCTGAGATTTCACTGTTTTTATACAACTTCACTGTAGCCCACAGGGCTCATGAAGTTGTAGGATATTAAACAATCTTACGAATAACTTTGAATGAAAAAGAAATTGTTTTATATAAATCAGCAAAAGTGAACCTATACTATGTTCAGGAGAAACAAGCACATGGATCCAATATTTCTGGAAGCTGTAAAGTTGAAAAAAAAATGTTATTAACAACATTGATGTATTTAAAGAGATGGTATTAACAGTGCTGCTATAGACTGTCCCTCACTTACAGTGTTGAACCTAATGATTTTTTGATTAAATGGCAGCATGATATACATTCAGTAGAAGCCATACTTCAAGTTTTGAACCTCGAATTTTTTCCAGGCTGTTGTTATATGGTATGATCTCATGATACTTGGTAACTGCAGCTGCCTTAACTCCCAGTCAGCCTCATAATAATGACAGTGACCAACCAACACAGGTAACAACCACTCTGTCTGCACACAGCCATTCTGTTTTTAACTTTCAGTACAGTATTCCTATACATGAGCTATTTCATACTTATTATAAATTTAGCCTTTCTGTAGATGGTTTTGCCCAGCTGTGGGCTAATGTAACTGTTCTGAGCATGTTTAAGGTAAGTGAGGCTAAGCTCTGATGTTCCACAGGTTAGGTGTATTCAGTTCAACATAGGGTATCTTCAACTTATATTTATAGGGATATAACCACATGGTTACAGAGAGAAACTCATTCTATATACTTGACTATTCCTAAACCTAAGTGACTGTAGGAGTTGAGAATGTTTATGGTTGCTTACCATAAAGGGCTTCCTTGGTGGCTCAGTGGTAAAGAATCTGCCTACCTATGCAAGAGACTCAGGTTCCATTCCTGGGTCAGCAAGATTTCCTGGAGAAGGAAATGGCAACCCACTCCATTATTTTTGCCTGGGAAATTCCATGGACAGAGAAGACTTGCTATAGTCCGCGGGGGTCACAGAAGAGTCAGATATGACTTTGCGACTAAACAAAACACTTTAAAAATATTTATTTGTCAATGTTGAGCTTTAGTTGTAGTATACAAGTTCTTTGTTGCATCATGCAGGATCTTTTATTATGACACACACACTCTTTAGTTTTGGAGCCCAGCTTAGTAGTTCCAAGGCATGTGGGATTTTAGTTCCCGGACCAGGGATCGAATCCACATCCCCCACATTGCATGGTGGGTATTTTTTTTTTCTTAAAGCTTCTTTCAAGAAGTGAGCTGTTTCTTTGTTTTTTTTAATACTTTGTATTTATTTATTTTTGGATTGCTGGATCTTCATTTGCTGCCCTGGCTTTTTTCTAGTTGTAGAGAGTGAGGGCTACTTTCTTGCAGTGTGGGGGCTTCTCATTGCCATGGCTTCTCTTGCTGCAGAGCATGGGCTCTAGAGCAGAAGAGCTCAGTAGTTGTGGTTCCTGGGCCCTAGAGCACTGGCCCACTAGTTGTGGCACATGGACTTAGTTGCTCGCAGCCTATGGGATCTTCCTGGACCAGGAATTGAACTCGTATCTCCTGCATCGGCAAGCAGACTCCTCACCACTGAGCTTCCAGTGAAGCCCCAATGTGGATTCTTTTTTGGAGGAGGGGAGGGGCACTTCTATTTGTCTTTCATTTATTTATTTTTCATCCATCTTTGTTCTTTGGCCCGTGTGGGCCTCCCATTGCAGTGGCCTCTCTCGTCGCAGAGCACCAGCTCTGGGCACATGCGCTCCAGAGCTCCGGCTCGGTAATTGGATACATCGGTCCAGCCGCTCCACGGTACATGGGATCTTCCCAGGCCAGGGATCGAACCCGCGCCCCTTGCACTGCAAGGCGGTGTCCTTACCCAGTGGACCACCAGGGAAGCCCCCAATATGGATTCTTAACCACTGGACAACCAGGGAAGCCCCCAATGTGGATTCTTAACCACTGGACCACCAGGGAAATCCCTGTTACTTAGTTTTTATTTGCAAATAATAGAGGCAAACATTTTTCTTTTTGTGTAAGTCAGTAAGTATCACAGTTTGTTCCAAACTGAACTTTTTATGAATGCCAACTCAAACTTTAAGTGAATATAGAGCAAAGTATGAAGAAGAATTATAAATAATACACCTAATAAGTACTAGATCAAAAAACACGTGCTTACTCCCTCAGATCTGTCTGCCGATTGAACCCTCACATTCAAAGCTTATGTTAGCAGCATACAATTTATAGGCAGGAGAAGAGCCAGAGTAACTGTCTTGAAAATATAGGTTAGTGAGTTGACTTTCAGTGAACACTTACGTTCACTAAGTGAGCCACACTATCCACTGTAACACTAACCATATTATCAACCATACATGTAATACATATTAATATTTCCTAAATTCCATAATATGGGTATTATTATCCCACTGACTAGAAAACTGAGGCTTAGAGAATTTGTTGTTTAGTCTCTGAGTTGTGTCTGATTCTTTTGGGACCCCATGGACTGCAGCCCACCAGGCTCCTCTGTCAATGGAATTCTCCTTGCAAGAATACTGGACTGGTGGCCATTTCCTCCTCCAGGGGATCTTCCTGACGCAGGGATAGAACCCACGTCTCTCAGATTGCAGGTGGGTTCTTTACCAGGGCACCAGGGAAGCCAAAGGTTTTAGTGCAGATAAAGGAAAAGCAGATACAATAGGCATCATTAATCTACAAAGCAGTATTAAACTGAAGGTTCAAATCAAGCTTTAGTTACTTGCAGCTGTGCAGCCATAGAACCGTACATTTCAGGGGATTATATGAGTTGAGTGACTGCATTTATCAGATAGATCTTCACACTTTAGCACCAGCTGAATATATAGATCTGACCTGTTGAAACACTAAAAAATCAAATGAGAAGATGATAGCTAATGAGAGATCACCACTTGCCATTGAGCTGAGTGCCTGATCAGGTTATGATTTTATCACACTTGTGAGTTTTAATGGCATAATTTGACTGTTATCAGTGCAAGCTCTGGATTCAGACAGCTTGAGTTCAAATCCATCTCAGGAGCTTACTATCAATTTCATCATTTGGGCAAGTTACATAAGCTTTATAAAATTGTTGTGAGAATTAAGTGGGATAATTCTTATAAAGCATTTTTTGGGGTCTGGCTCTTTGTGAAAGAAAGAGAGAAAGGAATCAAAAGATTATTAATTAAAAATGAGAAGCATTTAGTTCATTAAATTAGTGTTTGAAAACTGCTGTTCATGAACAGAAACACTTTTTGAAGCTATTATGTACTTCTTATCATATAAGCCAGTTGCTTACTTCTTTCAGCTCTGTTTACAACTATAAAATGAGGACAATTCTAACACTTACCTTGGGCTTCCCTGGTGGTTCAGATGTTAAAGAGCCTGCCTCCTATACAGGAGACCCGAGTTCGATCCCTAGGTTGGGAAGATCGCTGGAGAAGGAAATGGCGACCCACTCCAGTATTAGTCCCTGGAAAATCTCATGGATAGAGGCACCTGGTGGGCTACAGTCCTTGGGGTTGCAAAGAGTTGGAAATTACTGAGCAACTGACAACACAAATACTTACCTCAGGGACACTCACTGGGGATGATTAAATAAAATAATGCAATAATAGCATAATACCTGCTATCCAGTAAGTTCTAGATAAATGAGGGCTATTAATATTGTTGTTAAAATATTATTAAAAAAAAAAAAAAACAAGTACAGAACAGGACATCTCAAGCTCAGGGGAGGGGCGATGGAAAAGAACATGGGCTTTGCTATACTATTTTGGTTGTCTTCAGCCACCGTTCAGGCCACTAAACTGTCTCTGGGAGTGAGGCAGGAAGGAAGTTTGGACATGGTTTAGCAAAGTCCCAGGTTTGCAAACAGTTAGACTCAGCCTGCCTAGAAGTTGGGTGAACATTAGGCTCTCCAGTCTTAAGTGGTCAGTGCTTAAGAGAAAGAACAGCAGTTTTCTACCAACTGTCTCTAAGTACTGAAACACTTTACTTTCAAAGGGGTTTTGAGAAGTTTTGATAGCTTCACACTTTAGCACCAGCTGAATATAGAGATCTGACCTGTTGAAACACTAAAAAATCAAATGAGAAGATGATAGCTAATGAGAGATCACCACTTGCCATTGAGCTGAGTGCCTGATCAGGTTATGATTTTATCACACTTGTGAGTTTTAATGGCATAATTTGACTGTTATCAGTGCAAGCTCTGGATTCAGACAGCTTGAGTTCAAATCCATCTCAGGAGCTTACTATCAATTTCATCATTTGGGCAAGTTACATAAGCTTTATAAAATTGTTGTGAGAATTAAGTGGGATAATTCTTATAAAGCATTTTTTGGGGTCTGGCTCTTTGTGAAAGAAAGAGAGAAAGGAATCAAAAGATTATTAATTAAAAATGAGAAGCATTTAGTTCATTAAATTAGTGTTTGAAAACTGCTGTTCATGAACAGAAACACTTTTTGAAGCTATTATGTACTTCTTATCATATAAGCCAGTTGCTTACTTCTTTCAGCTCTGTTTACAACTATAAAATGAGGACAATTCTAACACTTACCTTGGGTTTCCCCTGGTGGTTCAGATGTTAAAGAGCCTGCCTCCTATACAGGAGACCCGAGTTCGATCCCTAGGTTGGGAAGATCGCTGGAGAAGGAAATGGCGACCCACTCCAGTATTAGTCCCTGGAAAATCTCATGGATAGAGGCACCTGGTGGGCTACAGTCCTTGGGGTTGCAAAGAGTTGGAAATTACTGAGCAACTGACAACACAAATACTTACCTCAGGGACACTCACTGGGGATGATTAAATAAAATAATGCAATAATAGCATAATACCTGCTATCCAGTAAGTTCTAGATAAATGAGGGCTATTAATATTGTTGTTAAAATATTATTAAAAAAAAAAAAAAACAAGTACAGAACAGGACATCTCAAGCTCAGGGGAGGGGCGATGGAAAAGAACATGGGCTTTGCTATACTATTTTGGTTGTCTTCAGCCACCGTTCAGGCCACTAAACTGTCTCTGGGAGTGAGGCAGGAAGGAAGTTTGGACATGGTTTAGCAAAGTCCCAGGTTTGCAAACAGTTAGACTCAGCCTGCCTAGAAGTTGGGTGAACATTAGGCTCTCCAGTCTTAAGTGGTCAGTGCTTAAGAGAAAGAACAGCAGTTTTCTACCAAGCAAAAATAATGATCCATAAACTTAAATGTTACCTGAAAAAAACTCCTAACTTCTGTATTTATTTTGCTGTTAAGAAAGGGAAAACAGATGGCTGGTTTCTGGAAATTTTAAGATGCTTATCTTAGGCTTCTGTGTGAATTCCTGAATACTATAACAGCAGGTCAAAGGGATTAGAAGAAATTTCCTTTCCTCAAATTCCAGTGGATAATCTTCCAAGGCTCTCATGCAGGCTGTCCTTACCTTCTCCTTTCTTTTCCTGGGTATTCTCCATCACACACATTCTGTGAAAGGTACCTGTTGATGTTGTTTAGTTGCTAAGTCATATCTGACTCTTTTGTGACCCCATGGACTCCTCTGACCATGGGATTTCCTAGGCAAGAATACTGGAGTGCATTGTTATTTTCTCCTCCAGGGATCTTTCCAACCTAGGGATCAAACTTGCATCTCCTGAAATGGCAGGCAGATTCTTTTCCACCTAACCACCATGGAAGCCCAAAGGTTGTTGTTCAGTGGCTCAGTTCTGTCCAACTCTTTGACCCCCATGGACTGCAGAACAGCAGGCTTTCCTGTCCTCCACTATCTCCCAGAGTTTGCTCAAGTTCCTGTTCATTGAGTCAGTGCTATCTAACCATCTCATCCTCTGCTGCCCTCTTCTCCTTTTGCCAAGTTACCTGTATCCCTGGCAAATTTTTAATAGGTAACATTTCCATCAGAAAAGGGGAGTGGTATAATTAACATAGTCATTCATAAGCTAGATTTGTTAATTTTTCTTGACATCAATAAATAAATTCTTATTATCACTGTTGACATCTAAAAAAGAGAAGACTGTATGGTCCATGATCTGTTTGGACAGCACATAGATTGTCAACCAAAGGGCATTATATCAAATTCTCAGACATTTAACAGCTCAGACCATTGCTGGTTTCTCTACAAGTCGCATCTGGGGGTGGCAACACCACCTCAGGGTGAGGTTGTGCAGGAACGTGAAAAATGCGGTGTTGCCTACTTTTGGCCACTCAACAGATGGTTCGTTTTCTATTTCATTTTTTTCCCCTTTGTCTAACCTCATTGTTTGTTTAGTATAATTGAAGGGCTAACAGATTTTCCCTGCAAAAGCATGTTGAGTCAAGATGTAGTTTTACAATCCAGACTGAAGTAGAACTGGTCAGGAAAATTTGCTACACATCCTTGAGAACATGCTGATGTTAAAAAAAAAAAAAAAAAAAGACTGACCCAGCGTGTATTTGTGGCTCTGAAGTCCGGTGAATAATGTGTAGTTAATTAAAATCTCAGTTTCTTTGGGAAACAAGTGAACTTTCTTTACCTTTTAAATTGGTAGACCAAGCAATTCAGACTGCATTAAAGTGTTGTTAAGCCTTTGAAACAAAAAAACAAATAAAATATTCCTTCTGCGGACTAAATTCCCTTTTGGGTTCTGACATGGGGGGTGGGGGAAGTGGGGGTTGGTGAGAGGGGGCTTAACTTTTTTACTTTGTTAACAATCTAAAACAGTTAGGCCATTCAGTTTTACCTTATGTAGTTTGTTGTTCTTATCTAGTGAGGACAGCAGTGGTAATCATTTCCCTCTTCCTCTTGATTTAGAAAACCTACTGTGGCAACTGTAACACTACAGGCAGTAGGTAGGGAGTTCCAGTAGGTAGGGAGTTCCTTACCTACTGCTGCAGTCACAGTGAGGGTTTTGCCTCTCTTTCTGGAGCACACAGTTGTAAATCAAAGCTTGCTCACGCTGAGGAGCACCCGGGTTTTAGCCCGTCTTTACTATTATAGAGGCACCCAGGGTGGCCCTCTTTTCTCTATATCCTCAAAAATGCTGTTTTAATGGTTTCTGACCCTTTCCGAATATTCTCTCGATCAGAATTGTCCTCTAATCTTCCCTTTCAATGCTCTTTACAGTTCTGTTTCCATGTGGCCCTGCTAACTTTGTCTTGGATTTTTGTCCTTTGTTTACTTTCTTTGCTACACTGTTTTTATTGTTGTTGTTGCCAATTTGGTCCTCCATCTGTATAAAGTTCGTTGCTGTTCCAGGCCGCTTGTATTTTCTACTCCCTCTTCAAAGCATATCCGCTCTGGGTCTTCACAGAGCCAGTCTTCAGCTCTTGGCTCTCCATCAAATATCACCTCCCCAGGTAGTATCCGCACCCTCTACCTAAAAACTCACCAGGTCACTTCCCCAGGTCACTCTCCATCACCTAGAATTGTTCTCCTTCCTTCATAGCACCTACTGCTGTCTAAAGTGATCTTTGTCTTTTATTGTTTGCTGTCTAACTCCACACTTTGGAAGGTAAGTTCCACTAGGGCAGGGACCTGTTACTTCTGCTCTCTACAAAATTCCCAGTGTTTGGTATAGTTCCTGCAGAGGCTTCATGAATAATTTCTTGAAGAAATGAATGAATCAATCAATGACTATCTCAATCCTCTTCACCACCTATTTAATCTTACCAATTAATCAAGGTCTATTTTATTCCCTGTAAATATCCTTCCAGAGGACTCCACAATGTTGATTAAAACAATGGCCTTCATTTTAAAAGTACTAGACTACCTGTTATTAATAGAATTCCTCACCATTCTGCCCTAAGTTTCAGCAGCCAGTCAACATACCTGAATAGGCCCTCTTGATTTAGGTTGGAATCAATCAATTTTGATCTCAGTCAGTTTTGAGAGACTATTTGGTGAATGTGTGTATGTGCTATGCTCAGTTGTGTCCAGCTCTTTGCAACCCCGTGGACTATAGCCCCCAGCCCCAAATTCCTTTGTCCATTGGATTCACCCAGCAAGAATACTAGCGTGGATCGCTGTTTTCATTCCAGGGAATCCTCTCCATCCCGGGTCAAATGTGCATACCTTGCGTCTTCCACATTAGCAGGCAATTCTGGGCCACCTGGAGCTCAGGCATTAGCCCCAAAATGTAGCTTAAGATTCTCAAGAGTGCCACCCATCTCTTTCGGACAATACATTTTAGGAAGAAGAGCCGTATAATCCCCATCTTTTCATACCAGCCTGCTCCAGACCAGGAGCCTTTCGATTTTTTTGTCCTTTGTTTACCTTTTCTTTGTTTTCCCACTGTTTTATTGTTGTTGTTGCCAATTTGGTCCTCCATCTGTATAAAGTTCGTTGCTGTTCCAGGCCGCTTGTATTTTCTACTCCCTCTTCAAAGCATATCCGCTCTGGGTCTTCACAGAGCCAGTCTTCAGCTCTTGGCTCTCCATCAAATATCACCTCCCCAGGTAGTATCCGCACCCTCTACCTAAAAACTCACCAGGTCACTTCCCCAGGTCACTCTCCATCACCTAGAATTGTTCTCCTTCCTTCATAGCACCTACTGCTGTCTAAAGTGATCTTTGTCTTTTATTGTTTGCTGTCTAACTCCACACTTTGGAAGGTAAGTTCCACTAGGGCAGGGACCTGTTACTTCTGCTCTCTACAAAATTCCCAGTGTTTGGTATAGTTCCTGCAGAGGCTTCATGAATAATTTCTTGAAGAAATGAATGAATCAATCAATGACTATCTCAATCCTCTTCACCACCTATTTAATCTTACCAATTAATCAAGGTCTATTTTATTCCCTGTAAATATCCTTCCAGAGGACTCCACAATGTTGATTAAAACAATGGCCTTCATTTTAAAAGTACTAGACTACCTGTTATTAATAGAATTCCTCACCATTCTGCCCTAAGTTTCAGCAGCCAGTCAACATACCTGAATAGGCCCTCTTGATTTAGGTTGGAATCAATCAATTTTGATCTCAGTCAGTTTTGAGAGACTATTTGGTGAATGTGTGTATGTGCTATGCTCAGTTGTGTCCAGCTCTTTGCAACCCCGTGGACTATAGCCCCCAGCCCCAAATTCCTTTGTCCATTGGATTCACCCAGCAAGAATACTAGCGTGGATCGCTGTTTTCATTCCAGGGGAATCCTCTCCATCCCGGGGTCAAATGTGCATACCTTGCGTCTTCCACATTAGCAGGCAATTCTGGGCCACCTGGAGCTCAGGCATTAGCCCCAAAATGTAGCTTAAGATTCTCAAGAGTGCCACCCATCTCTTTCGGACAATACATTTTAGGAAGAAGAGCCGTATAATCCCCATCTTTTCATACCAGCCTGCTCCAGACAGTGAGGACCCCCACCCAGACCCATTCCAAAATGGTTGTTAACTGACATCAAGCCAAGTTAAGCTCTAGTTGCAATAGATAAGTTAAAAAGAAATAAACTGAGTACGTCTTGCTTTTCCACATTCTTCCCTTTGGGCACCCTTGGCCCTTTGTAGCCATGTACCTCCTGAGTGGGACCCCAGGACCTGCTCTCCTAGATCTGGCACTTTCCAGCTACTCATACTCAGAAGGTGGCTTCAGGAATACTACCTTCCTCTCTCTGCAAGTCTCTTACCACTAACATTGCCTTTTGGATAGTGTGTGCAGGCTCAGTCACTTTAGACGTGTCTCACTGCTACACCATGGACTGTAACCCTCGAGGCTCCTCTGTCCCTGGGATTCTCCAGACACGAATACTGGAGTGGGTTGCCATGCCCTCCTCCAGGGTTATGGACAATATCAGCCCCTGAGTGTTTGCCAGCAGTTAATTTGATACATTCCTTTGTGGCGGACTAAAAGAACCCTCCGGGCCTCTTCTCTACCTCCAGCAGTCTGAATTGTAATAGCTTTAAAAATAACCATCCACTTCGGTGTGTCACCCACAGGAATGAGAGAAGAGGTTAAAATGCTAGACCAGGTAAGAGGTGAAGGCGAGTCAACAGGTTGAGACTGGTGCTTCTGATGAGGAGCTTGCTGAACAGCTCAGTTTGCTGTGTCTGGGCGGCCAACGACTTTTTCTCCTAGCTTTCCAGAACAGGATAAAGAAGCGACTGGACCATGTTCCTTGGGGGAAGAGATAAAATGATCCAATTGAGGCTTAGGTTTTCTATGGTGATTTCTAAACATGTAAATTCCCAATTGTTCTCCCCTCAGTTCCTTGGCCATTTCCCCGCCTGAAGTCTTTATCTCTTCCCACGCCCATTTCGGTGATTTTTTTCCCCACAGCTTACTCAGCCTGAAATTCTTCTCTCCCTACCCCTTTTGTATTTTCCTCATTCTTTGCCATGTTCTTTTTCTTTTAAATCCCTCTTTTGGAATCTATCAGCTCTGAAATTTTCCCTTCAGGAATGGAGTAGAGGGAAAAATGATAAAAGAAGCCTGAACCTGTTTCTTATCTTCCTCTCTGAGGCAAAGGGAAAGACAGAAACCAGGCTCTCCCTCTCTACAAAAAACCCGCTCACCTTGGAGGCTTCCTCATCTCCCTTGGTGGATTGGAGCCCTAATTGTCTGTTTCGAGTCATTAGACTGTTAGATAATTGACTTGCCTTTTATTTATGCTCTACTCTATTAATATTATCATTGTTGATATCAATCACAAGAAAACCAATAAAATTACCTATATTCTTTGTTACTGTAACCTCCTCTAATCTCTAATCGGGTTATTAATTTTTTGCTATCATGAAAATAGGGTATTGTGAAATAGCAATATATTAAAAGATGAAGAAAACTATTGCATCTTTTAATTAAGCATCCAGTGGGTATTTTAACAGAATGGAAGAGAAATATAAGATTTTCTATAGAATTTATTAATTCTAGCATAACTTTTCACACAAATGAAACAAAATGTGCAGTTAATTTGATACATTCCTTTGTGGCGGACTAAAAGAACCCTCCGGGCCTCTTCTCTACCTCCAGCAGTCTGAATTGTAATAGCTTTAAAAATAACCATCCACTTCGGTGTGTCACCCACAGGAATGAGAGAAGAGGTTAAAATGCTAGACCAGGTAAGAGGTGAAGGCGAGTCAACAGGTTGAGACTGGTGCTTCTGATGAGGAGCTTGCTGAACAGCTCAGTTTGCTGTGTCTGGGCGGCCAACGACTTTTTCTCCTAGCTTTCCAGAACAGGATAAAGAAGCGACTGGACCATGTTCCTTGGGGGAAGAGATAAAATGATCCAATTGAGGCTTAGGTTTTCTATGGTGATTTCTAAACATGTAAATTCCCAATTGTTCTCCCCTCAGTTCCTTGGCCATTTCCCCGCCTGAAGTCTTTATCTCTTCCCACGCCCATTTCGGTGATTTTTTTCCCCACAGCTTACTCAGCCTGAAATTCTTCTCTCCCTACCCCTTTTGTATTTTCCTCATTCTTTGCCATGTTCTTTTTCTTTTAAATCCCTCTTTTGGAATCTATCAGCTCTAAAATTTTTCCCCTTCAGGAATGGAGTAGAGGGAAAAATGATAAAAGAAGCCTGAACCTGTTTCTTATCTTCCTCTCTGAGGCAAAGGGAAAGACAGAAACCAGGCTCTCCCTCTCTACAAAAAACCCGCTCACCTTGGAGGCTTCCTCATCTCCCTTGGTGGATTGGAGCCCTAATTGTCTGTTTCGAGTCATTAGACTGTTAGATAATTGACTTGCCTTTTATTTATGCTCTACTCTATTAATATTATCATTGTTGATATCAATCACAAGAAAACCAATAAAATTACCTATATTCTTTGTTACTGTAACCTCCTCTAATCTCTAATCGGGTTATTAATTTTTTGCTATCATGAAAATAGGGTATTGTGAAATAGCAATATATTAAAAGATGAAGAAAACTATTGCATCTTTTAATTAAGCATCCAGTGGGTATTTTAACAGAATGGAAGAGAAATATAAGATTTTCTATAGAATTTATTAATTCTAGCATAACTTTTCACACAAATGAAACAAAATGTGCAATCTCAAGCTTTCTGAATGAAACAAAGCCTCTTTGAGGTTTGAATGATACAATATGTTTGGTGTGATTGTAAGACTATATCTCAACTTTTCTAGAAAGCATGAAAAAATGCAGCTGCATTTTTTCCACAGTAACATTACAATCACTTGGTCTGTTGAAATTACAGTCAAGAAGAAGCCTTTTGTCTTTGTGTATAAATGAATTCTGTAGAACAGCAGTGTGTTTCTTCAAATGAGGATGGGCTTGTCGCTGAAGAGACGCAGGTTACTATTTAGTGAGGTTTAGTTAGTGTGATAATGAGGGCACAAGGGAAATTTTTCAAAAAAGTTCGATTTTAAATACATAATGTGGACCTAGCAGGGAAGAAGCACAGACATCAAAAAACAGGAGCTAGTATGGTGTTCTAACAGCACAGTCGTGAAAGGTAGAGAGAAATGAAGAGTGAATGCAGATGTGAACCAGTTCAACCCAGAGCGCTGAAGCAAGACTCACATTTCTCTAGTTAAGGTTCAAATAAAAAGATAGGGAATCACTTATTTTTTGGAAAAATAATGACTATGAATCCATAAATAAATTCTGGTGGAGAAAACACATGAGCTGTATTCTGTCTTGTAGCTTAAAAGTCTGCTTTTTGTTTTGTTTCATTAACCTTTCCCATTACTTCATTCCTAGCAATGTTAGATGAATTTAATCTGTTATCTCATTTAATCTTGTTGCATGATAGATTCTTTCTTTACATGAGGATACAGAGGTTTGGTGAGGTTAAGTATACAGTGCCGCATCTTAAGAGGTGAAACCAACACTCAAACCCAGGTCTTACCAGATGCTCCAGCACGTGCCCTTCGCCTGCTGCCCCTTGTGCTGGCAGCTTGCAGGCAGGGACAAGGACACAAGATTTCTTTCAACCTGCAAACAAACGTGTACAGTACTTTCTGAGCTCACTAGTGAAAAACTAAGTTAAAAATATGAGCACAGTAAAGGTTTTAGAAAACTTAAAGCCAATGGAATTCAGAGTCTTGAGTTTTCTTTGCTAGGCAATGAAATATGGTTGAACTCGTGAGCCTCTCAAAAAAAATGGAGATGTTCATGGGAGAAAATATGCAAAACATATTAATCCCTTGGACTGTTGTTCTTATAAAATATAGCCATCTCTTTCAGACAGCACAACAATTAGTCATGACTTATACATTCTTTTAAAAATATATCAGAATCCATTCAAAGTTCCAAAATATAGTACTCAGCACAGAAATAGAGTAACAGATGTTATAACCAAATTAAGGGCTCTTCCCAGACATCTTTTATTGACAGTAGAGTGGTACAGAGGCACATTAAAGCCTTTGACTAAAGTGCTACACTCTCAATCTAGAGGATTTGGTAGAAAATAACTTCTGAAAGTGATGTTTCAATTTCAACTGCGTGAGTGCATGCTAAGTCGCTTCAGTTGTGTCTGACTCTTTGTGACCCCATGGGCTGTAGCCCACCAGACTCCCCTGTCCAAGGGATTCTTCAGGCAAGAATACTTACTGACATGGGCTGCCATTCACTTCTCCAGAGGATCTTCCTTGTCCAGGGATCGAACCTGTGTCTCTTATATCTCCTGCACTGGCACGTTAGTTCTTTACCACTAGTGCCACCTGGGAAGCCCTCAGTTTCAACTATTCGATTCAGATGGATGTTTCAAACAAGTGACTTTCTAGTTCATAAATAGGTTTCAGTTCAGTTCGATTCCTCAGTCGTGTCTGACTCGTTTTGACCCTACGGACCGTAGCACGCCAGGCTTCCCTGTCCTTCCCCATCTTCCAGAGCTTGCTCAAACTCATGTCCACTGACTGAGTTTACAGATAGCTTATGAATATGTTTACAGACACTTTAATTCTTGTTTCAAGCCTTCTTTCTACTCTGTTCTAAAATTTATCACGTTTCTGCAATTATTTGCCTATTGTCTTTCTCCCTCACTAGACTGTGAGCCACTGAGGTACAGGCACTGTGTGTGAACCCTCTTTGAATATATCCAGGTCTTGATAATACCTGGTAATGAGTAGACACTGTGTTTTTTTATGAAAGTAAAGGTTTTAGAAAACTTAAAGCCAATGGAATTCAGAGTCTTGAGTTTTCTTTGCTAGGCAATGAAATATGGTTGAACTCGTGAGCCTCTCAAAAAAAATGGAGATGTTCATGGGAGAAAATATGCAAAACATATTAATCCCTTGGACTGTTGTTCTTATAAAATATAGCCATCTCTTTCAGACAGCACAACAATTAGTCATGACTTATACATTCTTTTAAAAATATATCAGAATCCATTCAAAGTTCCAAAATATAGTACTCAGCACAGAAATAGAGTAACAGATGTTATAACCAAATTAAGGGCTCTTCCCAGACATCTTTTATTGACAGTAGAGTGGTACAGAGGCACATTAAAGCCTTTGACTAAAGTGCTACACTCTCAATCTAGAGGATTTGGTAGAAAATAACTTCTGAAAGTGATGTTTCAATTTCAACTGCGTGAGTGCATGCTAAGTCGCTTCAGTTGTGTCTGACTCTTTGTGACCCCATGGGCTGTAGCCCACCAGACTCCCCTGTCCAAGGGATTCTTCAGGCAAGAATACTTACTGACATGGGCTGCCATTCACTTCTCCAGAGGATCTTCCTTGTCCAGGGATCGAACCTGTGTCTCTTATATCTCCTGCACTGGCACGTTAGTTCTTTACCACTAGTGCCACCTGGGAAGCCCTCAGTTTCAACTATTCGATTCAGATGGATGTTTCAAACAAGTGACTTTCTAGTTCATAAATAGGTTTCAGTTCAGTTCGATTCCTCAGTCGTGTCTGACTCGTTTTGACCCTACGGACCGTAGCACGCCAGGCTTCCCTGTCCTTCCCCATCTTCCAGAGCTTGCTCAAACTCATGTCCACTGACTGAGTTTACAGATAGCTTATGAATATGTTTACAGACACTTTAATTCTTGTTTCAAGCCTTCTTTCTACTCTGTTCTAAAATTTATCACGTTTCTGCAATTATTTGCCTATTGTCTTTCTCCCTCACTAGACTGTGAGCCACTGAGGTACAGGCACTGTGTGTGAACCCTCTTTGAATATATCCAGGTCTTGATAATACCTGGTAATGAGTAGACACTGAAATGTTTGCTTTTTAAAACATATAACATAGAACAGTTTTTTTCAACTTCAGCCCTGTTTTGGGGGTCCTATAATTCTTAATTGGGGGTGGGGCTGTAGCATACATTCTAGCATATATAACAACATTCCTGACATCTGTTCACTAGATACCAGTGGCGCCTACCCACCTACCCAAAATATCTCGTTTCCAAGTGTCCTCTGAAGGAGATGGGAGAATCTCCCTCAGTTGAAAACCACCAACATGCAGGAATGCACACACACACACACACACACACACACAGATGAAAACATGATGATTTTAATATACTAATTTATTTTTTCAATTTTCTTTGAATAGGCAAAAAGTACACAGAAATAAGAATCAAAAGTACAAAAGGATACGTAGTGAAAGGTAAATTCCTCTCCCTCTCCTGTCTCCCAACCAGTTTTTAGAATATTATTCTAAAATAATATTCTAGGGAGAGGTAACAGATGAAAAAAGTGTAAAAATATATCACTAATAATTGTCTTATATTTACATGTAAGAATGACAATATCTTGGATATATTATATATAAAAGAAAATATATAATTAAAATTCATTTCACCTTTAATAAAGCCATTTTAGTACACTACTAGGAAAATTTTAAACTGCATATGTGATTTATATTGTATTTTTGTTATACAGCACTTAATATTTTCTATAGAGTCATAAACATATAGATATGTATAATAACATTAAACTTAACACGTATACATTGTTTTATTTATATTTAGTATAAAATTGCATATGGTACATAGTAACTACTTAATACATGCTCGCTGGTTGAATCCATAAATAACTGAGTGATTATGTGTATACATATACAGTTGAACAATTCGGAGGTTCCAAAATCTGTGTATGATTTATACTTGACTATCCAAACACGCAATTCCTCTGAAGGGTTTCCCATACTACTGATTTAAATTTACAGACACTTTAATTCTTGTTTCAAGCCTTCTTTCTACTCTGTTCTAAAATTTATCACGTTTCTGCAATTATTTGCCTATTGTCTTTCTCCCTCACTAGACTGTGAGCCACTGAGGTACAGGCACTGTGTGTGAACCCTCTTTGAATATATCCAGGTCTTGATAATACCTGGTAATGAGTAGACACTGAAATGTTTGCTTTTTAAAACATATAACATAGAACAGTTTTTTTCAACTTCAGCCCTGTTTTGGGGGTCCTATAATTCTTAATTGGGGGTGGGGCTGTAGCATACATTCTAGCATATATAACAACATTCCTGACATCTGTTCACTAGATACCAGTGGCGCCTACCCACCTACCCAAAATATCTCGTTTCCAAGTGTCCTCTGAAGGAGATGGGAGAATCTCCCTCAGTTGAAAACCACCAACATGCAGGAATGCACACACACACACACACACACACACACACAGATGAAAACATGATGATTTTAATATACTAATTTATTTTTTCAATTTTCTTTGAATAGGCAAAAAGTACACAGAAATAAGAATCAAAAGTACAAAAGGATACGTAGTGAAAGGTAAATTCCTCTCCCTCTCCTGTCTCCCAACCAGTTTTTAGAATATTATTCTAAAATAATATTCTAGGGAGAGGTAACAGATGAAAAAAGTGTAAAAATATATCACTAATAATTGTCTTATATTTACATGTAAGAATGACAATATCTTGGATATATTATATATAAAAGAAAATATATAATTAAAATTCATTTCACCTTTAATAAAGCCATTTTAGTACACTACTAGGAAAATTTTAAACTGCATATGTGATTTATATTGTATTTTTGTTATACAGCACTTAATATTTTCTATAGAGTCATAAACATATAGATATGTATAATAACATTAAACTTAACACGTATACATTGTTTTATTTATATTTAGTATAAAAATTGCATATGGTACATAGTAAATACTTAATACATGCTCGCTGGTTGAATCAATAAATAACTGAGTGATTATGTGTATACATATACAGTTGAACAATTCGGAGGTTCCAAAATCTGTGTATGATTTATACTTGACTATCCAAACACGCAATTCCTCTGAAGCCAAGGTCCTACGTCCCCAGATTCGACCAGCCTCAGATCATGGAGTACTTTAGTATTTACTGTTGAAAAAAATTGGCATATAAGTGCATCCGAACAGTTCAAATCTATAGCACTTCCGCAAACTTCATTTTATTTGATCCTCATAACCTCATGGTATAAGGATTTTATTATGATCTTTGTTTGCCTCATCTGTAAAATAGGCATAATAACAATATTTTAAAAATTAAGTGTATTTATATAAAAACTTAGAACAGTACCCATCAGATTACAATAACCACATATCATTACCCTTCTCTTCTTTGTTATCGTTATTATCTTTGTTACTTTTTTTTTTCTTTTTAAGATGAAGAAACCACATATCAGAGAGGATAATGCCCCTAGGTTGCACAAGAGCTGGTCGAAACTGGAACGTTGTGCTTTGACTTACAAACTCATACCCTCATCTCTGCCTCATGCTGCCTCATTAGAATCATTTAAAAACACACAAAAAATAAAGCATGTAGTGCCCAGACCTTGTTTTTAAGTTCCGTTACCTTATATCCAGTATTCTTGCCTGGAGAATCCCATAGACATAGCCTGGCAGGTATTCCATAGCGTCACAGAGTCAGACATGATTGAAACAGCTGAGCAAGCAAACACCTTATGAAGGGGACCAGGGCTTCCCAGGGCAGATAAACAATTGTCTTATATTTACATGTAAGAATGACAATATCTTGGATATATTATATATAAAAGAAAATATATAATTAAAATTCATTTCACCTTTAATAAAGCCATTTTAGTACACTACTAGGAAAATTTTAAACTGCATATGTGATTTATATTGTATTTTTGTTATACAGCACTTAATATTTTCTATAGAGTCATAAACATATAGATATGTATAATAACATTAAACTTAACACGTATACATTGTTTTATTTATATTTAGTATAAAAATTGCATATGGTACATAGTAAATACTTAATACATGCTCGCTGGTTGAATCAATAAATAACTGAGTGATTATGTGTATACATATACAGTTGAACAATTCGGAGGTTCCAAAATCTGTGTATGATTTATACTTGACTATCCAAACACGCAATTCCTCTGAAGCCAAGGTCCTACGTCCCCAGATTCGACCAGCCTCAGATCATGGAGTACTTTAGTATTTACTGTTGAAAAAAATTGGCATATAAGTGCATCCGAACAGTTCAAATCTATAGCACTTCCAAGAACTTCATTTTATTTGATCCTCATAACCTCATGGTATAAGGATTTTATTATGATCTTTGTTTGCCTCATCTGTAAAATAGGCATAATAACAATATTTTAAAAATTAAGTGTATTTATATAAAAACTTAGAACAGTACCCATCAGATTACAATAACCACATATCATTACCCTTCTCTTCTTTGTTATCGTTATTATCTTTGTTACTTTTTTTTTTCTTTTTAAGATGAAGAAACCACATATCAGAGAGGATAATGCCCCTAGGTTGCACAAGAGCTGGTCGAAACTGGAACGTTGTGCTTTGACTTACAAACTCATACCCTCATCTCTGCCTCATGCTGCCTCATTAGAATCATTTAAAAACACACAAAAAATAAAGCATGTAGTGCCCAGACCTTGTTTTTAAGTTCCGTTACCTTATATCCAGTATTCTTGCCTGGAGAATCCCATAGACATAGCCTGGCAGGTATTCCATAGCGTCACAGAGTCAGACATGATTGAAACAGCTGAGCAAGCAAACACCTTATGAAGGGGACCAGGGCTTCCCAGGGCAGATAAACAATCTGCCTGCCAATGGAGGAGACACAGGAGACATGGATTCAATCCCTGGGTCAAGAAGATCCCCTTGAGAAGGAAATGGCAGCCCACTCCAGTATTCTTGCCTGGAAAATTCCATCGACAGAGGAGCCCCATGGGCTACAGTCCATAGGGCCACAAAGAGTCGGACACAACTGAGCACTTGAACACACACACACATAAAAGCAACCAAGATCCTTGGAAAATTGTCTACCTGCAGGCCAGGATTAGGAAAGTACAAGCCTGAAATACTTTGAAGTGCTCAAAAACTGAATACACAGTAGCTTTGTGTGTAGTTCTGAAACTTTTAGGTAAATTTCCAGTAATTCCAATTATTTCAAGGAGTCTCAGGTTCAGTCCTTGGGTCAGGAAGATCCCCTGGAGGAGGAAATGGCAGCTCACTCCAGTTTTCTTGCCTGGGAAATCCCATGGACAGAGGAGCCTGGCGGGCTTTACAGTCTGTGGGCTGCAAAGGCTCGGACAGAACTTGGAGACTGAAAAACAGCAACAGCAACAGCCACAATGGTATGGGCTGAAATTTTGTGTTCCTACAATATTTGTATATTGAAACTTTAACCTTCAAAGGTGATGGTATTACTAGGGTGCCTTTCAAAGTAGATGAGATTGTAAGAGTGGAGCTCTCCTGGATGGAATTAGTGTGTTTATATTGGGTTGACCAAGAAATTCATTCAGGTTTTTCCATAATCAAGTGATCTCATGGAGCTTCTCAGTTCTTTGTGCCACAGAAAGATATAGTGAGACGTCTGTAATTCAGAGAGAGCTGTCATTCCGATCTTGGACTTGTAGCCTCCAGAACTGTGAGTGATAAACTTCTGCTGTTTATAAGCCACCCAGTCTGTGGTATTTTATTATAGCAGCCTGAACAAAGTAAGATACATGTTCTTATTCTTAAGGTTTTCAAAACATATACAGCAAACTTTTAATTGTCCTCTGGAGACAAAGATGGATAATGAAAACATTAAATTCCACTAATTTACACTCAAACTTCAGTCCCTGAATCATTAAGGATTTTACTAAATCTTCTAAGAAATAGCAAAATAATGGATCACAGTGTGATCCTCTACTTTACTCTCTCCCCAAACAACTCTTAATAGACATGCTGATTAGTGAAATGGCTAAACAGTTACGAACAGTGAGACAGGGTAGACACAAAATGCTTGTATAATCCCCTAAAAGGACAATCAGTCACTAAATAATTAAAGTTGACTATGCAGTAGTTGTAAATTATGCTTAACAAATCCCTTCTGCTCAGCCCTTTCATTATATCATGCAAAATGGATTGTATGGAGGAAGTCTTTCCACAAATGGTTCACAGTGGAGGAGACTCTGGAATTTCAGTGAGGTCTCTAAATGAATGAAATGGTCTAAATACAGAGAAGAGAAAAGGATAATTAAAAAAATGCCAAATGGTTGGCCAGTCCTGAAGTTCCTAGTACCTCTTGAGACTCCCTTTATGTTATCTTTATTCCTATAGAGAAATAGTAGCAAATCAAATAGACTAGCTACATCCACAGAAGGCATTTTATAATCTTAAGTGTCCTTAGGTGAAATAAATCAAGGCTTTACCTCATTGAATCACAACTCACTATTCCCTTAATGAGCAAGACTGCCTATTGAGTCTTTATAAACTAGTTTTCCCACTTTGAATCCCTGAAGACATGAAGCGTGTATTTCAGCCCACTAACAATTTGCCTAGAGTAGGGAAAACTTCACGTAGTTCAGTTCTAGAAACTCCACCATTAAGTGGAAATCCCAGGGCTTCCCTGGTGGTCCAGTGGTTAAAGAGTCCACCTTGCAGTGCAAGGGTCACCAATTGGATCCCTGGCCCGGGAGGATCCCACATACCACAGAGGGCTGGGCCGGTGTGTCCAATTACGGGCCAGCGCTCTAGAGTGCACGCGCCCAGAGCCAGAGCTCTGCAACGAGAGAGGCCACTGCAATGGGAGGCCCACACAGGCCAAAGAATAAAGATGATGAAAATAAATGGATAAAAAAAAAATCAATAAAAGAGGCCCCCCCACAAAAAAGGGGAAATCCCTCGGTGATGACCTGGAGGGATGGGATGAAGTCGGGTGAGAAGAAGGCTCAAGGAGAAGAGGATATATGTATACTTACAGCTGATTCACTTTGTTGTATGGCAGAAGCCCACACAACATTTGTAAAGCAATTATCCTCCAGTTAAAAATAAATTAATGACTTCCCTGGTGGTCCATGCTCAAACTGGGGTTTATAATTTTATAACTTAAGTAATATTAAACAAGTGCATTTTTAAAGTAAGGAACTAAATAATTAAAGTTGACTATGCAGTAGTTGTAAATTATGCTTAACAAATCCCTTCTGCTCAGCCCTTTCATTATATCATGCAAAATGGATTGTATGGAGGAAGTCTTTCCACAAATGGTTCACAGTGGAGGAGACTCTGGAATTTCAGTGAGGTCTCTAAATGAATGAAATGGTCTAAATACAGAGAAGAGAAAAGGATAATTAAAAAAATGCCAAATGGTTGGCCAGTCCTGAAGTTCCTAGTACCTCTTGAGACTCCCTTTATGTTATCTTTATTCCTATAGAGAAATAGTAGCAAATCAAATAGACTAGCTACATCCACAGAAGGCATTTTATAATCTTAAGTGTCCTTAGGTGAAATAAATCAAGGCTTTACCTCATTGAATCACAACTCACTATTCCCTTAATGAGCAAGACTGCCTATTGAGTCTTTATAAACTAGTTTTCCCACTTTGAATCCCTGAAGACATGAAGCGTGTATTTCAGCCCACTAACAATTTGCCTAGAGTAGGGAAAACTTCACGTAGTTCAGTTCTAGAAACTCCACCATTAAGTGGAAATCCCAGGGCTTCCCTGGTGGTCCAGTGGTTAAAGAGTCCACCTTGCAGTGCAAGGGTCACCAATTGGATCCCTGGCCCGGGAGGATCCCACATACCACAGAGGGCTGGGCCGGTGTGTCCAATTACGGGCCAGCGCTCTAGAGTGCACGCGCCCAGAGCCAGAGCTCTGCAACGAGAGAGGCCACTGCAATGGGAGGCCCACACAGGCCAAAGAATAAAGATGATGAAAATAAATGGATAAAAAAAAAATCAATAAAAGAGGCCCCCCCACAAAAAAGGGGAAATCCCTCGGTGATGACCTGGAGGGATGGGATGAAGTCGGGTGAGAAGAAGGCTCAAGGAGAAGAGGATATATGTATACTTACAGCTGATTCACTTTGTTGTATGGCAGAAGCCCACACAACATTTGTAAAGCAATTATCCTCCAGTTAAAAATAAATTAATGACTTCCCTGGTGGTCCAGTGGTTAGGATCTGTAAAAGAATCTTCATGCTCAAACTGGGGTTTATAATTTTATAACTTAAGTAATATTAAACAAGTTAGCATTTTTCAAAGTAAAGAGAAATATTTTATGAATATCTGACAATTGTAAACATGTTAAACTAGTAAAATTAGACTCTGAATTATGGAATTATAGACTTGATTGTTGGAAGGGACTTTGTCAATTTATCTAATTTAATCCCCTTGTTTTTCAAATGAAGAAACTGAGGTACAAATGAGTTGAACAATTCTTTCCAAAGATTCTACATGATTTCTTTCCAAATCGTGTAGAAGCAAAGATGGAGCTAGAAACCAAGATCATAGACTCCCAATTTAGTGCCACCTACTGACTCCCTGATATGAGTAGTATATAATTTATGTCCCCCGTCAAAAACATTAGCCTCAAAAATAAATGTAATAATAAATAATAGATAAACACTGATACATTACAAAGACAGTGTGTGTAAAACATGCGTATTTACCTAGTCAAACCAACTATGTTAATAAAGTTTATTAGACAGCGATGATTTAGATTATGGCCATCTTAAAATTTAAAACTACTTTATAAATTTCTTGTCTTTTAGTAATCTTCTAAAAGCAAGAGGTAACAAGTTTTTTAATCAATCATTCATTTTCAAAATAATAGTCTTTGCAACATATTAGAGCAGTCAATAATATTTACTTATGGTTGGGCCAGAGACTGTTCCAGGCCATGGGGATACAATGGTTAAACGAGGTAAAGAAAATGTCAGTTCTTACAGAGCTTCTATTCTAAGGAATGTGCATGCATATATGCACACATGTATGTGCAAATGTGTGTTTGGGGGCAAACAAACAAACAAAAAAGAAGGCATGTGTGATCTTAGTTCCTGGACCAGGGATGGAACCTGAGTCCACTGCATTGGGAAGACAGAGTCTTAAGCACTGGACCACCAGGGGAATCCCTTGATTTATTTTTCAATGTTTTATTGTGTTTAAAGATGGCATATATTTTATTATACACATGTATATGCACACATATTATTCACTTATTCCTTCTCCTACATTTGGTACAATTTTTTTGCTATTAAAGAAAATGATCTGGTATGTCTCCTTGTACACATTGGTGATAATTTCTTCAAGGTATATATCTAGAGGTGGAATTGCTAGCAAGTAGGGTGTGTGCATCTTTAATTATATTAAATATTGCCAAATGCCCTCCAAAGTGATTATACAAAGTTATATTCCCACCAGTTTGGGAGTATATCTTGAGAGTACTTGAGAGGTTTTTTTCCTACATACTTGGCATACTTTGTATTGTCAGATTTATCTTCTCTGTTAATCTCACAGGTTCACAGTGGAACCACCTTACTTTTTTTCTTTTTTTATTGAAGTACAGTTGATTTGCTGTGTTGTACCAATCTCTGCTATAGAGCAAAGTGACTCCGTTTTATACATATGTGCTTTCTTTTTTAAAATATTCTTTTCCATTATGGATTATCCCAGGAGATTAGATATAGTCTCCTTTGCTATAGAGTAGGGCCTTGGTTTATCCATTCTAAATGTGATACTTTGCATCTACCAACCCCAAATTCCCAGTCTACTCTTACTTTTCCTCCCTTGGCAAACGAAGTCTGATCCCATGTTTTTTTGGCCTAATTTAAAACTACTTTATAAATTTCTTGTCTTTTAGTAATCTTCTAAAAGCAAGAGGTAACAAGTTTTTTAATCAATCATTCATTTTCAAAATAATAGTCTTTGCAACATATTAGAGCAGTCAATAATATTTACTTATGGTTGGGCCAGAGACTGTTCCAGGCCATGGGGATACAATGGTTAAACGAGGTAAAGAAAATGTCAGTTCTTACAGAGCTTCTATTCTAAGGAATGTGCATGCATATATGCACACATGTATGTGCAAATGTGTGTTTGGGGGCAAACAAACAAACAAAAAAGAAGGCATGTGTGATCTTAGTTCCTGGACCAGGGATGGAACCTGAGTCCACTGCATTGGGAAGACAGAGTCTTAAGCACTGGACCACCAGGGGAATCCCTTGATTTATTTTTCAATGTTTTATTGTGTTTAAAGATGGCATATATTTTATTATACACATGTATATGCACACATATTATTCACTTATTCCTTCTCCTACATTTGGTACAATTTTTTTGCTATTAAAGAAAATGATCTGGTATGTCTCCTTGTACACATTGGTGATAATTTCTTCAAGGTATATATCTAGAGGTGGAATTGCTAGCAAGTAGGGTGTGTGCATCTTTAATTATATTAAATATTGCCAAATGCCCTCCAAAGTGATTATACAAAGTTATATTCCCACCAGTTTGGGAGTATATCTTGAGAGTACTTGAGAGGTTTTTTTCCTACATACTTGGCATACTTTGTATTGTCAGATTTATCTTCTCTGTTAATCTCACAGGTTCACAGTGGAACCACCTTACTTTTTTTCTTTTTTTATTGAAGTACAGTTGATTTGCTGTGTTGTACCAATCTCTGCTATAGAGCAAAGTGACTCCGTTTTATACATATGTGCTTTCTTTTTTAAAATATTCTTTTCCATTATGGATTATCCCAGGAGATTAGATATAGTCTCCTTTGCTATAGAGTAGGGCCTTGGTTTATCCATTCTAAATGTGATACTTTGCATCTACCAACCCCAAATTCCCAGTCTACCTCTCTTACTTTTCCCCTCCCCTTTGGCAACCGCAAGTCTGATCTGTGTGTCCGTGAGTCTGTTTCTGTTTTGTAGGTAAGTTTGTTTGTGCCATATTTTAGATTCCATGTAAAAGTGATATTATAAGTGGTATTTGTCTTTCTCTTTCTGGGTTATTTAGTATGATAATCTCTGGTTAAATCCATGCTGCTGCAAATGGTATTATTTTCTTCCTTTTCAAAAAAATCTATTTTAATTTGGATGATAATTACTTTATAATATTGTGATGATCTTTGCCATATATCAGCATGAATCAGCCACGGATATACATGTGTCCCCCATCCAGAACCCCCCACCCCCCAACCTGTCCCTCTAGGTTGTCCCGAGCACTGGCTTTGGGCACCTGCTTCATTCACTGAACTTGCCCTGGGCATCTGTTTCACATATGGTAATGTGGGAATGCACATGTTTCAATACTATTCTCTCCAATCATCTCACCCCTCACCTTCTCCCACAGAGTCCAGAAGTCTGTTCTTTACATCTGCGTCTCTTTTACTGCTCTGCATGTAGGATCATCATTACCACCTTTCTAAACTCCATATATTTATGTGTTAATATATAGCATTTGTATTTTTCTGTCTGGCTTGCTTAATATAATAATCTCTAGGTGCATCTATGTTGCTGCAAATGGCATTATTTTCTTCTTTTTTTATGACTGAATAGTTGCACACATGTACTACATATTCTTCATCCATCCATCTGTCATTAAACATTTTGGTTGTTTCCATGTTTTGGCTACCGTGAATAGCTTTGGCTGCTGTCTTTTTGAATTACAGTGTTTTATTGGCATATGTCCGGGAGTGGGACTGGTGGATCATATGATAATTCTATTTTTAGTTTTCTGAGGAATCTCCAACTACTTTCCATAGTGGCAGCACCAACTTACATTCCCACCAACAGTGTTGAAGAGTTCCCCCGTCTCCACACCCTCTACAGGATTTGCCATGTGTAGATGTTTAATGATGGCCTTTCTGACTGGTGTGAGGTGGTACCTCACTGTAGATATAAGTCTCCTTTGTTGTGGCCTTGGTTTATCCATTCTAAATGTGATACTTTGCATCTACCAACCCCAAATTCCCAGTCTACCTCTTACTTTTCCCTCCCTTTGGCAACCGAAGTCTGATCTGTGTGTCCGTGAGTCTGTTTCTGTTTTGTAGGTAAGTTTGTTTGTGCCATATTTTAGATTCCATGTAAAAGTGATATTATAAGTGGTATTTGTCTTTCTCTTTCTGGGTTATTTAGTATGATAATCTCTGGTTAAATCCATGCTGCTGCAAATGGTATTATTTTCTTCCTTTTCAAAAAAATCTATTTTAATTTGGATGATAATTACTTTATAATATTGTGATGATCTTTGCCATATATCAGCATGAATCAGCCACGGATATACATGTGTCCCCCATCCAGAACCCCCCACCCCCCAACCTGTCCCTCTAGGTTGTCCCGAGCACTGGCTTTGGGCACCTGCTTCATTCACTGAACTTGCCCTGGGCATCTGTTTCACATATGGTAATGTGGGAATGCACATGTTTCAATACTATTCTCTCCAATCATCTCACCCCTCACCTTCTCCCACAGAGTCCAGAAGTCTGTTCTTTACATCTGCGTCTCTTTTACTGCTCTGCATGTAGGATCATCATTACCACCTTTCTAAACTCCATATATTTATGTGTTAATATATAGCATTTGTATTTTTCTGTCTGGCTTGCTTAATATAATAATCTCTAGGTGCATCTATGTTGCTGCAAATGGCATTATTTTCTTCTTTTTTTATGACTGAATAGTTGCACACATGTACTACATATTCTTCATCCATCCATCTGTCATTAAACATTTTGGTTGTTTCCATGTTTTGGCTACCGTGAATAGCTTTGGCTGCTGTCTTTTTGAATTACAGTGTTTTATTGGCATATGTCCGGGAGTGGGACTGGTGGATCATATGATAATTCTATTTTTAGTTTTCTGAGGAATCTCCAACTACTTTCCATAGTGGCAGCACCAACTTACATTCCCACCAACAGTGTTGAAGAGTTCCCCCGTCTCCACACCCTCTACAGGATTTGCCATGTGTAGATGTTTAATGATGGCCTTTCTGACTGGTGTGAGGTGGTACCTCACTGTAGTTATGATTTGCATTTCTCTAATTATTGGTGATGTTGAGCAACTTTTCATGTTCTAGCTTTTGATTCAAAGTAATGTGGACTCTTTCTTTTTACTTGAATATTTAGAGGCCCTTTAGGGTTACTAATATGCCTAAATTCAATGCTGTTGTACCTCAGGAAATAAGGAGGCTTAGGGGAGGAAAAGAGACAGGGGGATAGCCAGCTGGTGGAATAGTCAAAACACACACAACATTAATTTTGCCATCTGATAGATGTGCAATTTGTGGTTGTTCTTATTCAGTCACTAAGTCATATCCAACTCTTTACAACCCCATGAACTGTAGCATGTCAGGCTTCCCTGTCCTTCCCTATCTCCTGGAGTTTGCTCAAACTCATGTCTATTGACTCAGTGATGCCATCCAACCATCTTATTCTCTGTCACCTCCGTCTCTTCTTGCCCTCAGTCTTTCTCAGCATCAGGGGCTTTTCCAGTGAGTCATTTCTTCACATAAAGTGGCCAAAGTATTGGAACTTCAGCATCATTCCTTCCAATGGATATTCAGGTTTGATTTCTTTTACGATTGACTGATCTCCTTGCAGTCTAAGGGACTCTCAAGAGTCTTCTCCAGTACCACAATTCAAAAACATCATTTCTTCAGCACTCAGTCTTCTTTATGTCACTTATACATGATTACTGGAAAAACCATATTTTTGATTTTATAGATGTTTGTCATCAAAGTGATGCCTCTACTTGTTAATACGCTTGTCTAGGTTTATCATGGCTTTTGTTCCAAGAAGCAAACATCTTTTAATTCAATGGCTGCAGTCACTATCCACAGTGACTTTGGAGCCCAAGAAAATAAAATCTGTCACTGTTTCTACTGTTTTCCCCAAATGTTTCCTACGAAGTGATGGAACCAGATGCCATGATCTTCATTTTTTGAATGTTGATTTTTAAGCCAGGTCTTTCACTTTCCTCTTTCACCTTCATCAAGAGGCTCTTTAGTTCTATTAGAGTGATATCATCTGAATATCTAAGGTTGTTGATGTTTCTCCTGGCAGTCCTGATTTCAGTTTGTGAGTCATCCAGCCCACATTTTTCATGATGTACTCTACATATATGTTAAATAAGCAGAGTGACAATATGCAGCCTCATACTCCTTTCCCAATTTCGAACAAGTTTGTTGTTCCATGTCCAGACATAACTCTTGCTTCTGGGCCTGCGTACAGATTCTCAGGAAACAGGTAAGGTGGTCTGGTATTCCCATGTGTTTAAGAATTTTCCACAGTTTATTGTGATCCACATAGTCAAAGGCTTTAAAGGAGTCAATGAAACAGAAGTAGATGCTTTTCTGGAATTTCTTTACTCGGGGATAGCCAGCTGGTGGAATAGTCAAAACACACACAACATTAATTTTGCCATCTGATAGATGTGCAATTTGTGGTTGTTCTTATTCAGTCACTAAGTCATATCCAACTCTTTACAACCCCATGAACTGTAGCATGTCAGGCTTCCCTGTCCTTCCCTATCTCCTGGAGTTTGCTCAAACTCATGTCTATTGACTCAGTGATGCCATCCAACCATCTTATTCTCTGTCACCTCCGTCTCTTCTTGCCCTCAGTCTTTCTCAGCATCAGGGGCTTTTCCAGTGAGTCATTTCTTCACATAAAGTGGCCAAAGTATTGGAACTTCAGCATCATTCCTTCCAATGGATATTCAGGTTTGATTTCTTTTACGATTGACTGATCTCCTTGCAGTCTAAGGGACTCTCAAGAGTCTTCTCCAGTACCACAATTCAAAAACATCATTTCTTCAGCACTCAGTCTTCTTTATGTCACTTATACATGATTACTGGAAAAACCATATTTTTGATTTTATAGATGTTTGTCATCAAAGTGATGCCTCTACTTGTTAATACGCTTGTCTAGGTTTATCATGGCTTTTGTTCCAAGAAGCAAACATCTTTTAATTCAATGGCTGCAGTCACTATCCACAGTGACTTTGGAGCCCAAGAAAATAAAATCTGTCACTGTTTCTACTGTTTTCCCCAAATGTTTCCTACGAAGTGATGGAACCAGATGCCATGATCTTCATTTTTTGAATGTTGATTTTTAAGCCAGGTCTTTCACTTTCCTCTTTCACCTTCATCAAGAGGCTCTTTAGTTCTATTAGAGTGATATCATCTGAATATCTAAGGTTGTTGATGTTTCTCCTGGCAGTCCTGATTTCAGTTTGTGAGTCATCCAGCCCACATTTTTCATGATGTACTCTACATATATGTTAAATAAGCAGAGTGACAATATGCAGCCTCATACTCCTTTCCCAATTTCGAACAAGTTTGTTGTTCCATGTCCAGACATAACTCTTGCTTCTGGGCCTGCGTACAGATTCTCAGGAAACAGGTAAGGTGGTCTGGTATTCCCATGTGTTTAAGAATTTTCCACAGTTTATTGTGATCCACATAGTCAAAGGCTTTAAAGGAGTCAATGAAACAGAAGTAGATGCTTTTCTGGAATTCCCTTGCTTTATCTGTGATCCAGCAGATGCTAGCAAATTGATCTCTGGTTCCTCTGCCATTTCTAAATCCAACTTAAGTTCTTGGTCCACATACTACTAAAGCCTAACTTGAAGGATTTTGAGCATAATCTTGCTAACATGTGAAATGAGTACAGTTGTATGGTAATTTGAATGTTCTTTGGCATTGCCTTTCTTTGGGACATTTTCCACTGACATTTATTGTCAGTCATTGTCATTCAATGTCATTTTCCTACTGACATTTTTCACTCCTGTGGCCACTACTGAGTTTTTCAAATTTGCTGGTATATTGAGTGCAGCACTTTAACAGCATTATCTTTTAGGAGTTGACACAAAGACACAAGATGAGCAAATACCCTTGCCAGTAGACTTGCTCGATACAAGGTAGCACAGTATGTGTGAAAGACGATAAAGCAAAGTGCAATAAAACAAAGTGTGTCTGTACCAAGAACAACCTCATTAACACTTTTGAGAACACAGTTAAGATTTTACTAATTCAGACCACAGTAACATCATAATTCAAACACTGAAATTTAATTTACATTGATCTTATATGTTTTTACAAAAGAATATACTTTAGAAATTAAAGATATAAACCTGACTTCAAAGAGCATTATAAAATATTTATCTTTACAACCACCTCTATACAGACAATTGTACATTGGCAGTTGCCTCTGAAGCTGCCCACAGTAACATTCAAAAATCATTTGCTAAAAAAAAAAAAAATCATTTGCTGAAGGAATAAACATTTTAAATTGTAGTCACAAAGCAGCTTAATCCATTAATGAATCAGTAGCTCTTGTATAATCCTCTACTCGACAGTGTATTTCCATTATAAAAGTATGTTTTAGAGAATTAGTCTATAAATCAGATGTTTCTTTACATCTAAATGCAAGTTTGAATTAATGATGCTTCTGTTGATTCAGTTCAATTCAGTCACTCAGTCATGTCCAACTCCTTGCAACCCCATGGACTGCAGTACACCAGGCTTCCCTGTCCTTCAAGGAAAATTTATGACTAGAATGGTAAGATTCTATTAGCTATTTCACAAGTAGTTCTTTTTTATTTCTCTTTACCTTTTGACCTCCTATGGCCAGTTTTCCCACCCCACCTCTGACAGCCAGTAACTTGTTTTCTGTATCTCTGGGCTATTTTGTTTCTTTTTTAGATTCCACATATAAAAGAGAGCATACAATATTTGTCTCTCTTTAACTTATTTCACTTAGCATAAATACCCTAAAGATCCATCCATGTTGTTGTAAATGGCAATGGTTTTTTTTTTTTTTTCATTTTACAATTTGTTAAGCAACCCATGTCAATTAGTTTTTTTTTTTCTTTTTTTAATTTTAGCCGCTTTTTTTAAATTGGTCCTTTATTCATTTATTTTCATCCATCTTTATTCTTTGGCCTGTGTGGGCCTCCCATTGTAGTAGCCTCTCTTTGCAGAGCACCATCTTTGGGCGCATGTGCTCCAGAGCACTGGCTCATAATTGGACACACTGGTGCAGCCACTCCACAGCACATGGGATCCTCCCGGGCCAGGGATCGAACCAGCGCCCCTTGCACTGCAAGGCAGACACTTCACCCACTGGACTACCAGGGAAAGCCCCCATGTCAATGAATTTGACACACATAATTGTTTGTGTCTATACACCACATATTTATCCATTCATCCATAACTGGACAGTTAGGTTGTTCCCATACCGTGGTGTTATAAATAATGCTACAATGACCCTAGTGGTATGCATCTTTTTGAATTAGCATTTTTATTTTCTTCAGATAAATACCTAGAGGTGGAATTTCTAAACTATATGGTTATTATATTTTTAGTTTTTTGAAGTTTTTCAAAGTGACTACACCAATTTACATTACCACCAGCAGTGTACAAGGCTTTTCTCCACATCCTTTCAACACTAGTTATTTCTTGTTTTTTTTTTTTTGATAGCAGTCATTCTAACAGACTGTGAGGAGATATCTAACAGATGTGAGGAGATACCTCATTGTGGTTTTGATTTGCATTTGCCTGATGATTAATGATATTAAGCATCTTTTCATGTATCTGTTAGCCATCTATATGTCTTCTTTGGAAAAAATCTCTATTTATATACTCTGTCCATTCTTTAATCAGATTGTTTCTTTTTTCTATTGAGTTGTACAAGTTCTTTATATTTCCTGGATTTTACCTCATTATCAGGTGATTTGCAAGTATTTCCTGTCAGTTCATACGTCGCCTATCCATTTTGTTGATGGCTTCATTTACTTTGTAGAATGTAGTTTTTCATTTACTTTGTATTATGTGGTTCTACTTACTTATTTTTGCTTTTGTTTTTTGGCTTTTGGTGTCATATTAAAAAAAGATCATCGCCAACACTCATGTTAAGGAGCTTACTATCTATATTTTCTTCTAGAAATTTTATGGTTTCAGCTTACACTCAAATCTTCAACCCATTTTGAGTTAATTTTTGTGTGTGGCATAAGATAGTAATCCAATTTCATTCTTATTTGTCTATCCAATTTTTCCAACATTTATGGAAGAAACTGTCCTTTCCCCATTATGTATTCTTGGTCCTTTATCTGAAATCAATGGCCTATATGTATGTGGGTCTATTTCTGAGGCCTCTGTTTTGTCCCATTGATGTATGTGTTTGCTTTCCTCCCCCCCAGTTTTTATTTTACTGTAAAAAAGTTTTTATTACTGTAGCTTCGCAGTGTAGTTTGAAATCAGGAAATATGGTGCCTTCAGCTTAATTCTTTTTAAAGACCACTCTGCTATTCAGGCTTTTGTGTGTGTGTGTGGTTCCATACCAATTGCCAACAAAGGTTCACATAGGAATGATGAACCTCTCCACAAGGACCTGTTTCCTCATTTTCTATCAGGAGCACTGCTGCAGTGTCCCTGACCCCCACTGCAGGCCACCGTCGACTCCCGCCACCTCTGGAGACTTCAGAACACTCGGAGGGTTTTGTTGTTTACTGCCACACATCAACCTGAATCTGTCATAGAAATCTGGGGATTTCCCTCCTTTTAAAAATCTTCATGGACTTAAAGGGTACAAGAAATGTCTTATAAATAAGGTTATATTGTGTGTAGCATTTCAGATTGGATTCCTCCACTTAGCAGTTCATCATCCAATCTTGGCTCAGAGAGGGACACACCCTTACAAATGGAGATATCCTTAATAAATATGTGGTGAGTTCCTTGGGAAAAGAAAAAAGGTTCACATAGTCAAAGCTATGGTTCTTCTAGTATTCATGTAAAGCTGGACCACTAAGTCATGTGAGAGTTGGACCATAAAGAAGGTTGAACACTGAAAAATTGATGCTTTTGAACTGTGGTGTTGGAGAAGACTCTTGAGAGTTCTTTGAACTGCAAGGAGATCAAACCAGTCAATCCTAAAGGAAATCAACCCTGAATATTCAGCCATTCATTCATTCATTGAGGACCGATGCTGAAGCTGAAGCTCCAATACTTTGACCACCTTATGCCAAGAGTGGACTGATGAGAAAAAAACTCTGATGCTGAGAAAGATTGAGGGCAAGAGGAGAAGGGGGCAACAGAGGATGAGATAGTTGGATGACATCACTGACTCAATAGGCATGAGTTTGAGCAAACTCCAGAAGATAGTAAAGGACAGGGAAACCTGGCATGCTGCAATTCATGAGGTCACAAAGAGTCAGGCACAATTTAGCAACTAAACAATACCAATTTTAGATTGTTTCATCTATATCTCTAAAAAAAAGTCATTGTAATTTTGATAGGGATTGGATTTAATCTGTAGATTGCTTTGGGTAATATGCATATTTTAATAATATTGATTCTTCCAATTCATCCATGAGCATGGGATATCCTTCCATGTATTTGTACCTTCTTCAATTTTTTCCACCAGTGTCTTGTTGTTTTCTTTTCTTTCTGTCAGTCTTTCTTTCTCTTTCCTTCCTTCCTTCCTTCCTTTTGTAATTTCTTTCCCACTCTGCATGGCCTGCAGGATCTTAGTTCCTCAACCAGGGATCAAACATGGGCCTCTGCCATGAAAGCACCAGGTCTTAACCACTGGACAACCAAGGAATTCCATAGTTTTCAACATAGAAACTTGTCACCTTCTTGGTTAAATTTATTCCTGAGAATTTTATTCTTTTTGATATAATTTTCAATGGGATTGCTTTATTTATCTTTCTGCTAGTTTATTAGTATGCAGAAACACACCAAATTACTGCATATTGATATTAAATCCTGTAACTTTACTGAATTTATTTTCTCTAACAGTTTTTTGGTGTCATCTTAGGTTTTTTTTTCTTTTATCTTAAGTTTTTTTACATATAATAATGTGTCATCTGCAAACAGTGACAGATTTACTTCTCCCTTTCCAATTTGGATGTCTTTATTTTCCTCACTTAATAACTCTGGGTAGCACTTCCAATACTATGTTGAAAATAATTGGTGATGATGGACATCTTTGTCTTGTTTCTGATGTTAGAGGTAAGATTTTCAGCTTTTCACCATTGAGTATGATGTTAACTGTGGGTTTATCATGTATGGCCTTTATTATGTTGAGGTGCATTCCTTCTATTCTCACTTTGTTTAGATGTTTTATTGTACATGGATGCTGACTTTTGTCAAATGCTGGTTTTTGTTTGAGTTAGATGATCATATGCTTTTTTTTTTTTAAGATAATGTGGCAAATTTTATTGAAATTATACAAGCATAAAGCTTTTGACACAAATTTCATTTCTAGGAATAGTGTTCTACAGAGATATACATGTGTGAAAAGAGTTTAAAAAGACATTCATTGCAGCATCATTCATAATTTATAGCTTAAATGGTCCTAAGAAGGGCTGGTTAAATCAATTACGGCAGTCATGCCATGGCATACTATGCATCCACTGAAAAGACGAGTGAAAGCTTTGAATGTAAGACATGGTATAGAACAGTCTCTGTGATATGGTATCATCTGGAAAAGAACCATGTATGTAATGGCTTGTGTCTGTGCACTGAATGGGAGGATAGAAAACTGAGAAGGAAAACTGTATAGCAGGGGCAGGGTGGGAAGAAGACTTTTCAATATACATCCTTTTGTATTTTCTGAATTCTTACCAATTCAAGAGGACTTAGGAGTGACACAACAGAGGCAGGAATGCCACCACGACTTAAGTGTGGTCTCGGTGCTTAGCCAGTTCAGGCAGAGGGGCAGGCATGGCAGGTGCAGGCACGTGCCCTGCACCCCCCAGCACCAAAGACCTGCATCCTCAGACTTATCAGCCAGGTGAGTGTGCTGAGCACCCACTCGACCGTGACGGGAACCCTGGCTCTAGGATGTAGCTCCTACTCTGGGCAGAACATTTCTTGCTGAAAATATCCGCGCCACAAGGGGGCTCCTACTTTGGGAGTATTCCTCCCCCATGGGTGGAGGGTAGTCTTCATTCCAGTCCACAGAATCCTCGTCTGTCAGCACGACGATGTGGCACTCTCGCTCCCCTTCCTTGGCACAACCGACCATGATGGGCAGGATCAGCTCTTCGAGGTAGTGATCAAACTGTTTGTGAGCACTATCATTAGAGAGTTCATGCAGTAAAGCACTCAGATCTTGACATCGGATAGTGTTGAAGTCAAAGTTAATGCACAGATAATCGCAGGTATCTCTAAGGTCTGGGATAGAGATGCCATCAGGACAATTGATGATACCAGTTTTGTAATCATCCAGGACTGTTCGGAATACAGTTGCGCTGATTCCTTCTGCAATCTCATACTCTCCCTTCTCGTTGGGCCGCGTGAAGTTGTACTCTCTTCCTGGTCCAAACATCCTTCCCAACATGGTGTCTGGATGAGCGGTGAAGATCTGTGGGTTGACAACAAACCGTGTGCCGTCTACAAGAAACGTCACTTTCTCTGGCGCCTTAGAATGAACAGTATTTCCAAAGCCCACAGCGCTGTTCCCAAATCGCTCTGGAGCCACAAAGGGTTCATGGTTCCGTTTATTCCCACTTTGGAAGCAAGAGCCTTTGACGTCTTCAGGAAGTGGCATCATATGCGGGAACTGAAGATTTGCCGGCTGAGTGGTAGAGTCAAGTGGAAGGTCATCACTCCTGGGACCTAGAGGATAAGTGAGATTTTGAAGACCAGGAGAAACCAGACTGTTTGCTTCTTTTTCTTGGGCTGTGGCTGAAGCTTCCTCCATCACGCAGCTGGCCTCCTGCCGCAGTAACCTGTGGCTCTCGGTGCCGTGGTGAACATTCATCCTTGGGCTGTGCATCCTGAACTGTCGGCTTCATCAGAGAGAAATCCTGACGCTGCTGCCGCGCTCTCGACCGAGGGCCCCTGATCCGCCCGGGAAGCGCACGCTCCCGGCGACACCCGCCGCCGCCACCGCAGCGGGGACTGTCCGTGCCACAGCGGCGCACCCCCTCCCACCGCGGCCACGCGGCGCCGATCATATGCTTTTTATCCCTCATTTTGCATTGCAGATACTGAATGATTCTTAATACCCTTGGGGAAAAAATCCAACTTGATCATGGTCTATGATCTTTATAATGTATTGTTGAATTCAGTTTGCTAATATTTTGTTGAGAATTTTGGCATCTATGTCCATCAGTAACATTGACCTATAGTTTTCTTTCCTTATGGTATACTGTCTGGTGTTGGTATCAGGGTAATGCTGACCTCATAAAATAAGTCTGAACGAGTTCTCTCCTCTTCTGTTTTTGGAACAGTTTATGAAAGGATTGGTACTAATTCTTCTTTGAATGTTTGGTGGAATTCAATGAATTTTTTTACTTTTGCTGGGAGGTTTTTGATTACTGATTCAGTCTCCTTACCAGTTAATCAGTCTGTTTAGATTTTCTATTCTGCCATGATTCAGTCTTAGTAGGTTTTATATTTCTAAGAATTCTTCCATTTCTTCTAGATTGTCCAATTTGTTGGCATATAATTGTTCATAGTAGTCTCTTACAATTCATGGTATTTCTATGGTGTCAGTTGTAATATCTCACTTTCACTTCTGATTTTATTTAGTTCAGAATTCTTCTTTTTACCTTTCTGAATCTTATGCATGTGAAAATCAAGAAAGAAAATGTAGTTGGAGGTAACTAATTCCAATGGTAGCACAATGATAGGAGATTCTAGGATTCCTATATCTCTGACCCTCTAGAGTTGTTTTATAACTCCTGTTTCTGAAGCTGTTTTCCAAATAAATATGCCATTAAATTTGTTACTTATCTTTCCAACAAATTCTCCTACTTGCTTAATTTACCTTGAATTCATTTTGTTGCTTGCAGCAATACTTACATTCATAATTTTCCATATTTTGGAATATTTTCTTTGGCTAGATATGATAGCATTTGGATTATTGAGTAAAAATCTTGATGACTTTCTGCCTTTGATATAAAAGCTTTTGCTGTGATTGCAGAGGCCAAACTAAGTAGAAAAACTCTTTTTAATTCTTTAGTGATATGAACATTCTGATACCACAGAAAATGGCAAAAATAATTGCTTTCATTACAATGTATGTGTTTTAGAACCAGAAAAGGGAATTATTTTTTAATCATTTGCACACATTTCTGTGGTAATAGGCAGCTACTGTTGTAACTTTTCTAATGAGGTCATTGTAACTGGATCCATTGGTAAGATGAGTTGCCAGTATTTATTTTTATTTACCTGAGACAGTAGTTTCGTACCAAAGACAGACTTGGGCAGACAGCGTGTGGGATGGCTGTGTTGGGAGAGGTGGAAGGGGACTGAAAAGTGATGGGTAGATTGGGAAAGAGAGAGAAAAGAGATATAATGGAAACGTGCAGACCCAGTTCATCTCTCGGGGATGCATAAAATAAAGGCTTCCATCCTAAGACTATTGAGGGTGATTGTTCTTTCTTTATAGTGTCCAACCTAAATTGTAGTTCCTTTTATAAATTTTTAGAAGTTTTTCCTCTTATTATCTATTTAAATTCATTACTTTACTTTGAAGGTCCAGTTACCAACAGTTGTGAATCTCAATAAACATTTGTTTAAAATCTATTCTAATTCCATTCCCTCATCTAACTTTGAGAGCTTCTATTAAATACTATATGACAGATGCCTAGGAATTGCTGGTTGAAGAAAGCCGGACTCAATTTGACCCTGACCATCTTGTTATTTCTTTGTAACTTTGTCCCTCCCCCAAAGACTAAACTGTTTACATTTGAATTGCTGAAAATTCTTACTTTTAGGAGAGTTGAGTTATGTATTATTCATTGTTTAAGGGTAGTTATTATGGTGTGGGGAGTTTAACTTACTTATTAAGAATAAAGAAAATTAAGTCCCATTAAATGAAAAACATACTTGTGACTTGCCATGCAGGTCAGGGTAACCATATTCTAAAATCATCAGCAGTTCTGCTTGGTTTAGTTATGTCTATTTCACATCTTTTTAAAGACAAAACTCTTTAATTTACTTGGAAAGAAAAAATACATATTTCGTAATGTAGACTTTGAGATTCATACTTCTTTCTTATACAGATATGCCTTTGATATAAAAGCTTTTGCTGTGATTGCAGAGGCCAAACTAAGTAGAAAAACTCTTTTTAATTCTTTAGTGATATGAACATTCTGATACCACAGAAAATGGCAAAAATAATTGCTTTCATTACAATGTATGTGTTTTAGAACCAGAAAAGGGAATTATTTTTTAATCATTTGCACACATTTCTGTGGTAATAGGCAGCTACTGTTGTAACTTTTCTAATGAGGTCATTGTAACTGGATCCATTGGTAAGATGAGTTGCCAGTATTTATTTTTATTTACCTGAGACAGTAGTTTCGTACCAAAGACAGACTTGGGCAGACAGCGTGTGGGATGGCTGTGTTGGGAGAGGTGGAAGGGGACTGAAAAGTGATGGGTAGATTGGGAAAGAGAGAGAAAAGAGATATAATGGAAACGTGCAGACCCAGTTCATCTCTCGGGGATGCATAAAATAAAGGCTTCCATCCTAAGACTATTGAGGGTGATTGTTCTTTCTTTATAGTGTCCAACCTAAATTGTAGTTCCTTTTATAAATTTTTAGAAGTTTTTCCTCTTATTATCTATTTAAATTCATTACTTTACTTTGAAGGTCCAGTTACCAACAGTTGTGAATCTCAATAAACATTTGTTTAAAATCTATTCTAATTCCATTCCCTCATCTAACTTTGAGAGCTTCTATTAAATACTATATGACAGATGCCTAGGAATTGCTGGTTGAAGAAAGCCGGACTCAATTTGACCCTGACCATCTTGTTATTTCTTTGTAACTTTGTCCCTCCCCCAAAGACTAAACTGTTTACATTTGAATTGCTGAAAATTCTTACTTTTAGGAGAGTTGAGTTATGTATTATTCATTGTTTAAGGGTAGTTATTATGGTGTGGGGAGTTTAACTTACTTATTAAGAATAAAGAAAATTAAGTCCCATTAAATGAAAAACATACTTGTGACTTGCCATGCAGGTCAGGGTAACCATATTCTAAAATCATCAGCAGTTCTGCTTGGTTTAGTTATGTCTATTTCACATCTTTTTAAAGACAAAACTCTTTAATTTACTTGGAAAGAAAAAATACATATTTCGTAATGTAGACTTTGAGATTCATACTTCTTTCTTATACAGACAAAGCTGAAGATTTGACACACTCAGTATACCAAGATATCATTTAAATGTGTAATCTAAAATAAGACATAAATGAACACATTTATAAAACAAAGCACCTCACAAAATACTTAAAATGACAATAAAAATGTGACACTTGCAATTTTTTAAATTGGGCTTCTTTACCAAATTTTCAATATTTTGTTATATGTTCTTTTATGTCTTATTAATTTCCAAAGTATTTGATACATGAACAGCACATATAGCTCTATATCAAAATAGATAAGTAAATAAATGTGTCAAAGATCCAAAAAGACATTTCTCCAAATCAGACACACAGCTGGCCAACAGACACATGAAAAATGCTCCCAAATTGCTGATTATTAGAGAAATGCAAATCAAAACCAAAATGAGGCATCATCTCACTCCAGTCAGATGTTTCCAAAGGGGGAGGAAGGAGAAAGTTGGAGTCTGGAATTAACATATATATACACTATATACAAAATAGATAACCAGCACCTAGTATATAGCACAGGGAACTATACTCAGTTATTTCTGTTGTATCAAATCTGAAACAATCTTCACATTGTATTCACACAGTAGTCATTCATTCAAATAAGGCATTTATTGAGCAACTACTATGTACAAGACAGTGAATAAAGCAGAGAATGAAAGAAATGACCTGCTCTCGTGGTGCTTACAGTCTCATGAAGAATGGTATTAAAGAGGGGTAGAGCTAAGATGGCGGCGTAGAAGGACCTGCATTCATCTCTCCTGCAAAACTGCCTGAATTGCAACAAGTTCCTGAAAAACCATTGACAGGAGGAGGTTGGATCCGATCACAAAAAAAGATACCCCACATCGAAGAACAAAAGAGAAGCCACAACAAGATGGCAGAAGGGGCGCAATCGTGCTTCTAAAAGTCAAACCTCATATCCCCCAGAGAGATTGGGTGGGCCAAATACACAAAGCCTGTTGCAAATCAAGATCTGGGAAAGGAGCAGTGACCCCTACAAGGGACTGAGCCAGACCTGCTTTAGAGGGCCCAAGTGCCCCCTTAAGCTAGAAGTGCCCTTGAGCAGTCCTCAGAAAGGCACTCAATTCCCTTTGAAGGAGGTTATCATTAACCTGATTATAGAGCCGCCAAGTAGGACTAGAGACTCTGTGAGCACCAAGGTCCGGGAGAGGGGAACAGCGATCCCGCATGAGACTGAGTCAGACTCGTCTCTGAGTATTCTGAAGCCTCTGGCGGAGGCGGGGGTCATTGGTGCCCTGCAACAGGGTCAGGGACACTGCAAAAGTGCTTCTCATAGAGCATGTGGGAGTAAATCCTTTGTGAGAGAGGCACCATTATCCCTACTGTAGTTTAGCTGCAGGTCAAACTATAGGGAGGGAACTTAGCTCCACCCAGCAAAAAAGGTAACTGAATTAGTGATTAAGAAACTACCAGGGCCAGCCTGGGTAGGCCTTTTAGTTCTGGAATAGGCGAAAATAAACAAGCAATAAAAAAAGGCCTTCAGATCCAACCACTGCCAGAGGCAAGAAAAGGACTGATAATTCCTGAATAGTCCAGCATTCACTATTTCATAAAAATATATACAAACTATATACAAAATAGATAACCAGCACCTAGTATATAGCACAGGGAACTATACTCAGTTATTTCTGTTGTATCAAATCTGAAACAATCTTCACATTGTATTCACACAGTAGTCATTCATTCAAATAAGGCATTTATTGAGCAACTACTATGTACAAGACAGTGAATAAAGCAGAGAATGAAAGAAATGACCTGCTCTCGTGGTGCTTACAGTCTCATGAAGAATGGTATTAAAGAGGGGTAGAGCTAAGATGGCGGCGTAGAAGGACCTGCATTCATCTCTCCTGCAAAACTGCCTGAATTGCAACAAGTTCCTGAAAAACCATTGACAGGAGGAGGTTGGATCCGATCACAAAAAAAGATACCCCACATCGAAGAACAAAAGAGAAGCCACAACAAGATGGCAGAAGGGGCGCAATCGTGCTTCTAAAAGTCAAACCTCATATCCCCCAGAGAGATTGGGTGGGCCAAATACACAAAGCCTGTTGCAAATCAAGATCTGGGAAAGGAGCAGTGACCCCTACAAGGGACTGAGCCAGACCTGCTTTAGAGGGCCCAAGTGCCCCCTTAAGCTAGAAGTGCCCTTGAGCAGTCCTCAGAAAGGCACTCAATTCCCTTTGAAGGAGGTTATCATTAACCTGATTATAGAGCCGCCAAGTAGGACTAGAGACTCTGTGAGCACCAAGGTCCGGGAGAGGGGAACAGCGATCCCGCATGAGACTGAGTCAGACTCGTCTCTGAGTATTCTGAAGCCTCTGGCGGAGGCGGGGGTCATTGGTGCCCTGCAACAGGGTCAGGGACACTGCAGAAGTGCTTCTCATAGAGCATGTGGGAGTAAATCCTTTGTGAGAGAGGCACCATTATCCCTACTGTAGTTTAGCTGCAGGTCAAACTATAGGGAGGGAACTTAGCTCCACCCAGCAAAAAAGGTAACTGAATTAGTGATTAAGAAACTACCAGGGCCAGCCTGGGTAGGCCTTTTAGTTCTGGAATAGGCGAAAATAAACAAGCAATAAAAAAAGGCCTTCAGATCCAACCACTGCCAGAGGCAAGAAAAGGACTGATAATTCCTGAATAGTCAGCAAGAGACAGAAGAACATAAGCATTCACTATTTTCACGTTTTGACTAGAGCTGGATATACCACTGGATTCTTTTTTATTTTTATTTTATTTTGCTTTTTATTCTTTTTTCTTGCCTTTTTTTCATTCTTTTTTATCTTTTTTCCTTATCCCCTCAGCCCCCTTGCTTTTTTTTTCTTTCCTCCACTGAACTCTATTGAAGCTATCAATCCTATCAGTAAGACTGAATTTACACAATTTTTTTTTTTAAACGACATGTTTTATTTTGGTATATACTTCTGATTCGACATTGGCCTTCTATGATTTTGTGGAGGTTTTGTTTGTTCTTATTGTTTTTGCTTTGTTCTTCTATATTTTTCTATATACTTCTCTCTTTTAATTTTTAAATTTTTTATATGTATTATTACTTCCTCTATAAGCATTTCTTTGCTTTCTCTGATGCTTTTCATACAGCATTAAACTCTAATACACACAAATCTTTATCTCCCTATATTTAACTTTGCATTATTACTCTGTATTTCTCTTCTGTCCTTGCTCTCTCTTTTTCCCTTTCCCCACCATATTTCCTAGTCTGTTTTGTTCTCATTGCCTTATCCCCAGCTGGGACCCTGCTCTAGCATTATTCTTCAATTTGTGCTCTGGTTAGTTTGGTTATTAACTGGTGGATATCATTCTTGGTTTTCTCTATTAGCCGTGCTAATGTATTATATGGGTTATGTTATGGCTGTATATGTTTGTGTGTATACTTCAGTATGGTAGATAGTATTTGCATGAAAAATTTTAATTGCCATATATGTTTTAATACCATTTAATGCCTAAAAAGTGAAATTTCCTGGTCAGGCAACAAGTCCAGGGGCTTTAGGAGGAGCATATCCCTACTGTAGTTTAGCTGCAGGTCAAACTATAGGGAGGAACTTAGCTCCACCCAGCAAAAAAGGTAACTGAATTAGTGATTAAGAAACTACCAGGGCCAGCCTGGGTAGGCCTTTTAGTTCTGGAATAGGCGAAAATAAACAAGCAATAAAAAAAGGCCTTCAGATCCAACCACTGCCAGAGGCAAGAAAAGGACTGATAATTCCTGAATAGTCAGCAAGAGACAGAAGAACATAAGCATTCACTATTTTCACGTTTTGACTAGAGCTGGATATACCACTGGATTCTTTTTTATTTTTATTTTATTTTGCTTTTTATTCTTTTTTCTTGCCTTTTTTTCATTCTTTTTTATCTTTTTTCCTTATCCCCTCAGCCCCCTTGCTTTTTTTTTCTTTCCTCCACTGAACTCTATTGAAGCTATCAATCCTATCAGTAAGACTGAATTTACACAATTTTTTTTTTTAAACGACATGTTTTATTTTGGTATATACTTCTGATTCGACATTGGCCTTCTATGATTTTGTGGAGGTTTTGTTTGTTCTTATTGTTTTTGCTTTGTTCTTCTATATTTTTCTATATACTTCTCTCTTTTAATTTTTAAATTTTTTATATGTATTATTACTTCCTCTATAAGCATTTCTTTGCTTTCTCTGATGCTTTTCATACAGCATTAAACTCTAATACACACAAATCTTTATCTCCCTATATTTAACTTTGCATTATTACTCTGTATTTCTCTTCTGTCCTTGCTCTCTCTTTTTCCCTTTCCCCACCATATTTCCTAGTCTGTTTTGTTCTCATTGCCTTATCCCCAGCTGGGACCCTGCTCTAGCATTATTCTTCAATTTGTGCTCTGGTTAGTTTGGTTATTAACTGGTGGATATCATTCTTGGTTTTCTCTATTAGCCGTGCTAATGTATTATATGGGTTATGTTATGGCTGTATATGTTTGTGTGTATACTTCAGTATGGTAGATAGTATTTGCATGATATTTTAATTGCCATTTGTCAAAGATATAACTTCTGTTTCTCATTCACATATATATGTTTTAATACCATTTAATGCCATAACAATCCAGCTGTGAAATCTTCATTTCCTGGTCAGGCAACAAGTCCAGGGGCTTTAGGGAGGGAGCACTGACTCCAAAACCCTACAATACCAGAGAACACCTAACTCTAGAGAACATTATACTGCGAGAACTCCAAAAAAGGTAAGCACTTGTATGCAAGCCCTGACATCACACAACTACCAGCATCACACAGAATAAGACGCCTCATCCAAACAACAAACACCGACAGACATAACTCAAAGTCTGAGAAAAGGCAACCCCAAACATAGCTAGCTAAAAAATTGAAAATAACAATGAACTGGCAGAGAAATACCATACAAGTGAAGGAACAATCTACAAACACACAAGTCCAAACAGACGAAGTGGAAGTAGACACACTTTCTGACAGCGAATTCAGAAGAATGATAGTAACGGTGATCCAAAACACTGAAAACAGAATTTTAGAGAAATTGCAAGAATCAACTAACAAACTGAATAGAGAAATACAAGAACTTAAAAAACACCAAACAGAGACAAACAACTCAAATGCTGAACTTAGAAACACTGTAGAAGAAATCAGAGCAGAGTGTTTGAGACAGAAGACCGGATAAGTGAGTTGGAAGATAGAATGGTGGAAATAACTGCTGAAGAATACAATCAAGCTCAAAGAATGAAAGGAGTAGAGGATAGCCTCAGAGACCTCTGGGATAATATCAAATGCACCAATATTCAAATTATAGGGGTTCCAGAAGAAAGGAAGTAGAAAGGATAGAAAACACACAAATCTTTATCTCCCTATATTTAACTTTGCATTATTACTCTGTATTTCTCTTCTGTCCTTGCTCTCTCTTTTTCCCTTTCCCCACCATATTTCCTAGTCTGTTTTGTTCTCATTGCCTTATCCCCAGCTGGGACCCTGCTCTAGCATTATTCTTCAATTTGTGCTCTGGTTAGTTTGGTTATTAACTGGTGGATATCATTCTTGGTTTTCTCTATTAGCCGTGCTAATGTATTATATGGGTTATGTTATGGCTGTATATGTTTGTGTGTATACTTCAGTATGGTAGATAGTATTTGCATGATATTTTAATTGCCATTTGTCAAAGATATAACTTCTGTTTCTCATTCACATATATATGTTTTAATACCATTTAATGCCATAACAATCCAGCTGTGAAATCTTCATTTCCTGGTCAGGCAACAAGTCCAGGGGCTTTAGGGAGGGAGCACTGACTCCAAAACCCTACAATACCAGAGAACACCTAACTCTAGAGAACATTATACTGCGAGAACTCCAAAAAAGGTAAGCACTTGTATGCAAGCCCTGACATCACACAACTACCAGCATCACACAGAATAAGACGCCTCATCCAAACAACAAACACCGACAGACATAACTCAAAGTCTGAGAAAAGGCAACCCCAAACATAGCTAGCTAAAAAATTGAAAATAACAATGAACTGGCAGAGAAATACCATACAAGTGAAGGAACAATCTACAAACACACAAGTCCAAACAGACGAAGTGGAAGTAGACACACTTTCTGACAGCGAATTCAGAAGAATGATAGTAACGGTGATCCAAAACACTGAAAACAGAATTTTAGAGAAATTGCAAGAATCAACTAACAAACTGAATAGAGAAATACAAGAACTTAAAAAACACCAAACAGAGACAAACAACTCAAATGCTGAACTTAGAAACACTGTAGAAGAAATCAGAGCAGAGTGTTTGAGACAGAAGACCGGATAAGTGAGTTGGAAGATAGAATGGTGGAAATAACTGCTGAAGAATACAATCAAGCTCAAAGAATGAAAGGAGTAGAGGATAGCCTCAGAGACCTCTGGGATAATATCAAATGCACCAATATTCAAATTATAGGGGTTCCAGAAGAAGAAGAAAAAAGAAAGGATATGAGAAAATTTTTGAAAAGATTATAGTTGAAAATTTCCCCAACATGGGAAAAGAAAGAATCAATTAAGTCCAAGAAGCGCAAAGAGTACCATACAGAATCAACCCGAGAAGAAACACAGAAGGCACATATTAATGAAGCTAACACAAATCAAACACAAAGACAGAATTCTAAAAGCAGCAAGGGAGAAGCAACTAGTGACATACAAGGGAAACCCCATACGTTTAACAGCTCATCTTTCAACAGAAACTCTGAAGGCCAGAAAGGAATGGCAAGACACATTTAAAGCACTGAAACAGAATCATCTGCAACCAAGAATACTCTACCCCACAAGGATCTCACTCAAAATTGATGGAGAAATCACAAGTTTTACAGAAAAGCAAAAATTAAAAGAATTTAGTAACACCAAACCAGCCTTACAACAAGTGTTGAAGGGACTTATATAGACAACAAGTATAAGAGAAGAAGAAGATCTACAAAACAAAGCCATCATAACATCTAAGAAGATGACAATAGGATCATTTGTATCAATAATTACTTTAAATGTAAATGGACTAAATGCCCCAACCAAAAAACACAGACTGGCTGAATGGATTCAAAGACAAGACCCATATATGTGCTGTTTACAAGGAACCCACTTCATACCTAGAGACACTCATAGACTGAAAGTGAGAGGGTGGAAAAAGATATTCCATGCAAATGGAAATCAAAAGAAAGCTGGAGTAGCAATCCTCATATCAGACAAAACAGACTTCAAAATAAAGAAGATTATAAGAGACAAGGCAGGACACTACATAATGATCAAGGGATTGATCCAAGAGGAAGACATAATAATCATAAATATCTATGCACCCAACACAGGAGCACCCCAATACATAAGACAAACACTTTCAGACATAAAAGAAGAAATCAACGATAACACAATACTAGTAGGAGACTTTAACACTCCTCTCACACCAATGGACAGATCATCAAAACAGAAAATTAATAAAGAAACACAAGCCTTAAATGCCACATTAGAAGAGATGGACCACATGGATATCTTTAGGACCTTCCATTCAAAAGCAGAATACACTTTCTTCTCAAGTGCTCATGGAACATTCTCCAGGATAGACCACATCTTGAGCCACAAATCAAACCTCAGTCAATTCAAGAAAACTGAAATTATATCAACCAACTTCTCTGACCACAATGCAATGAGACTAGAGGTCAACTTCAGGGAAAAAAAACCACTCAAAACACAAGCAAATGGAGATTAAGCAACACATACCTAAAAAACAGATTACTGAGCAAATTAAAGGAGAAATTTAAAAATTCCTAGAAGAAAACAACAATGAACACACAACAGTGCAAAACCTATGGGATACCACAAAAGCAGTTCTAAGAGGGAAATTTATAGCAATACAATCCTACCTCACAAAACAAGAAAAATCTCAAACAGACCACCTAATCCTACACTTAGAACAACTGGATAAAGAAGAACAAAAACACCCCAAAGTCAGCAGAAGAAGAGAAATCATGAAGACCACAGCAGAAATAAGTGAAATAAATCGAGACACTGGTTCTTCAAAAAGGTCAACAAAATCGACAAACCGCTGGCCAGACTCATCAAGAAAAAAAGAGAGAAGAACCAGATCAAAAAATCAAAAATGAAAAAGGAGAGATTACAACAGATAATGCAGAAATACAAAGAATTCTAAGAGACTATTATGAACAACTCTATGGCAACAAACTGGACAACCTGGAGGAAATGGATAGTTTCTTAGAAAAGATTAATCTCCCAAAACTGAACCAGGAAGAAATAGAAACTATGACCAACTCAATCACAAGCTCAGAAATCAAATTTGTGATTAAAAATCTACCCAAAAATAAAAGCCCAGGGCCAAATGGCTTCACAGGTGAATTCTACCAAACATTTAAAGAAGAACTAATGCATGTCCTTCTAAAACTCTTCCAAAAAAAGATCTAGGGCTTCCCCTGGTGGTCCAGTGGGTAAGGACACTGCCTTGCAATGCAAGGGGCGCCAGTTTGATCCCTGGCCTGGGAAGATCCCACGTGCCGCGGAGCGGCTGGACCGATGTGTCCAATTACCGAGCCAGAGCTCTGGAGCGCATGCGTCCAGAGCCGCTGCTCTGCTACTACAGACGCCACCGTGATGGGAGGCCCACAGGAGCCACAGAACAAAGACGAATGAAAATAGAGAAATGAAAGACCAATAGAAGTGGCCCGCCCGCTCCCCTCCCTCCCCAACCCGACCCCCGCCCAAAATAAATAAATAAATAAATATTTAAAAAAACAAAAAAAGATCTAAATAGACATCTCACCAAAGAGGACATACAGATGGCCAAAAAGCACATGAAATGATGCTCAACCTCGCTTATTATTAGAGAAATACAAATCAAAACTACAATGAGATATCACTTCACACCTGTCAGAATAGCCATCATCAACAGACAATAAATGCTGGAGAGGGTGTGAAGAAAAGGGAACACTCCTGATACAGCTGCTATGGAAGACAGTATGGATATTCCTTTAAAAACTAAGAATAGAAGCTCCATACAACCAAGCAATCCCACTCTTAGGCTTATACCCTGATGAAATCAAAACTGAGGCACCTGTACCCCAATGTTTGTTGCAGCTCTCTATACAATAGCTAGAACATGGAAGCAACCTAGATGCCCATCGACGAATGAATGGATAAAAAACTGCTGGCACATATATATAATGGAATACTACACAGCTGTGAAAAGAAATGCAGAAGAATCAGCCCGAATGAGGTGGCTGGATCTAGAACCTATCATCAACAGTGAAGTCAAAAAGAGAAAGACAAGTATAATATACTAACACATATATATGGAATCTAGTAGGATGGTAATGATAACACACACAGTGAAGTGATGAAAAAACAGACATGAAGAATAGACATATGGACATTGTGAGAAATGAACAGTGGGTGGGAGGCATAAAGGAAGTAGCATGAAGGCCTGTACTATTATATGTGAATAAAATAGCCCTAGTCATTGCTCTGTGAGAAAAGGGAATCCTGCAGGGATGCTGTGTGATGGTCTGGAGGGGTGGGATGGGGGGAATATACATATGACTAATCTGGGATCATACATATCTGTAAACAACAAAACTCTGTAAAAGTAAAAAGTAAAATAAAAATTAAAAAAAAAGAATGGTATATAAAAAAATATAAATATATATTATAAGCCAGGTGATAAATGTTATGAAAAGAAAATAAAGCAAGACTGTAACAACAGAGACGACTATGTTATTGTGTGTATTGCTCCGGATCTGCATTGATACAGCTTATAGTCTCCTTCTGAAGATCAACATAGTTTAAGGGTCAACTAATAATTCCAATGCTAAGTCCTTCAAAGAATCTACCATATCTAATATTTAATGCACTCTCTCTCTCTCACACACATACAGACACACACATATTTCTTAGAAAAGATAGTTTTTCTTATTTGACCTGATGAATTATATATCTAAACACAATGTTACTTAATAATATGTGAATTATGAAACAAAGTTAACTAAATATGGTTTGCTTTTTGAAATACTTAAAGTCCTTTATCTATAAGCAAATTGTGTTGTTAAAGTTTATTTGTAAATATGTATTTGAATCTTTGAATACATTTTTCCACAGAAACAGTGTTAAGTATGAGGGTATATATCCTAGCCTATTATTCAGTTGAAATACAGTTTATTGAAATAGAAAATATTATTGTCTCCAATTAGAGTAACTGAGTAAAATGGAAAATCTATATAAGAGAATCTGATTCTTTTTCTTGAAGGATGACACTTGCAGAAAATTATGTTAAGAAGAAAACAAAATAACACAAAGAGAACATTGAGAGGACTAAAGGACACAAAAGCTTTAGATGTTGCTGGAATTGGTTATTTTTTTATATATGATTATATTTTAAAGTTATAATTTTCTTTAATTTCTAAGAAACCATGTCATTTAGTACTCCTTATACTTAAGTTATAATTAGATCTGTTTTTTCCCCTCACACAAATTACGATGAGACAACAGGAGGGTAGGACTTCTCTTAATTTTGTAAATAATCAAAGAGGCAAAAAATGTTTATTTATAAGAATATTACATTTTAGCTTTATTTAAAATTACATGATTGGAAGTAAACTCAATGTCCAACAGCAGGAAAATGGTAAAGAAATTTAGACTTGGAATATATCAAATCTATCAAAAGGAAAGCTTCTGAAGAATATTTAATGAAGTAGGAAAAAAATATATATATATACGTTCATTGCGGGAAAAGTGAGTAACAAGACTGTATATAATACTATAAGATTTTTCTATAAACTTTTCAACCCATAATTTGAAGTTATTATCTCTGGGTATATAGTACTAGTATTTTAAAGATTTTTTTTTCACATTTTTTTATTTCTAAAATCTTCATTACTGATCTTTGTATTTTTACAGGCATTTTTCAGAGTCTGATTTGTGGATGAGGAAAAAGAATAGGGAAAGGGTTTTAGAATAGCTGTTAAACATATCTTAAAGAATTTATGGAGAAAATAATATTCCTAAGAAAGAGACAACTGACAAAGATCTGTTTTTTTTTTTATTATTTGTTTGTTTTTACTTCATTCTTTCCTAAATGAAAGAAACAGCCTGATGGTAAAGACACTGTGGGCAGGAAGTCATGGTGGCCCCAGATTTGAGGACCTTTGTAACAGGTTCCTATATTAAATTTTTTCTATTAAACCACATGGTGTGGACCCTGTTTTCTGCCTGAATTCTGACTAGTAGTGGTACTTTTCTTCTAAGAAATGATACTCCGTAAATAATAGAAATCTGTTGTACAAATGAGTGACCCTAGTTGTACAGCAGTCACTTTGCTGTCTCTCTTCCTCTGTACCTGAACACAGCCTGCAGGAGCCTTTGTGCAATGTCTCTTCCTCACATCCACCACTGGCTATCTTCAGCCAGCAATCAGTGGCCCCAGGGTCACAGGTGAAATCTGAACTGGAATCAGAAGAGTTTGAATCTCTCTCAGAAAGATGATCATGGGGGAAGAATCCTCCCTTGAACGTTGTATTAGACTCACAGAGAAGGAACTTATGGTTGCCAGGGGAAGGGTGGAGGTAAGGGAGTTTGGGATTGATATGTACACACTGCTGTGTTGAAAATAGATAAATAGCAAGGACCTACTGTGTAGCACAGGGAACTCTGCTCAGTGTCATGTGGCAGCCTAGGTGGGAGGGGAGTTGGGGGAAAAAGTGCTCAGGGCATCTGATTCTTTGACCCTTTGGACTGTAGCCAACTAGGCTCTTTTGTCCATGGGATTTTTCAGGCAAGAATCCTAATTTTCCATTTCCTCCTCCAGGAGATCTTTCCTACCCAGAAACCGAACCCACATCTCTTGTATCTCCTGCATTACAGGCAGACTCTTTACCTGCTGAGCCATCAGGGAAGCTGGATACATGTCTATGTATGGCTAAGTCCCTTCGCTGTTTAACTGAAACTATCAAAACACTATTCATCAGTTATATCCCAATACAAAGTAGAAAATTTAAAAAAAAAAAAAAATTGGGCTTTCCTAGTGGTCCAGTGGGTAAAGAGTCCGCCTTGCACTACAAGGGGCACCGGTTCGATCCCTGGCCTGGGAGATCCCACGTGCTGCAGAGCGGCTGGACCAGTGTGTCCAGTTATGAGCCAGCACTCTAGAGCGCATGCGCCCTACTTTGTAATGAGAGAGGCCACTGCAATGGGAGGCCCACACAGGCCAAAGAACAAAGATGGATGAAAAATAAATGATGACTTAGAGGCAAAAAGTAAATAAATAAGTAATTCTTTAAAAATTGTCCAAAATTTCACAATGGGAGCAGTAGGCTCCAGAACACAGTGCCTACTCCTACATGCTGTTGTCAGTGTTGTAGGTAATTAGGACCATCTGATCTGGGTTCTGTGTTTCTGGCTGGCAGCAAAAATTTTTACTGGCAATCTAACCTTAAATGAGTCCCACTGAACTGAAGGAATTAAAAGATAACTGTCATGCATGTCCTTGTAGTTGAAGTTTCTTTAAATGAGCCTTAAGAAGCAGCAAACTTTTTTTTCTAAATCATGTGGGTGGTGTCTAAAAAATGTCAAAGATTCAATATATTGCTTTGTTCAAAACACTGAGATAGAAACATAGTTTCCCCTGTAATTCTTTCTATTATCTTTATAAATTGAAAAGAAAGGAAATACAATAATAAAGATTAGTTACAGTGAACATAAAAGTTTCCAAGCAGTGTTCTTCATTCTGTCCCCAGGTACATAGAGAATGAAGTATTTCACTCGGTGGACCAGTGTGAGACAATGCGATTCAAAGCCACTCTTGATCTAAAATATTGCTGCTTCCAGGCTGTATCTTTCCTTTCATGCTCCTTGTGGTAGAAGATCAACAACTACATTGATGTCAAAATGGTGTAGCACCAGACCAGATAATTTCCAGAATCAGAACCCCACAAGTAAATCTGCATCTTTGAACTCAAGTGAAGCAATAGTAGGCCTTGTCTCAGTGGACACAGGCATTACAACGTCCACTTTCATAGGATGTTGATCTATGTAAAATGCAGATAGACATCAACAAGAGGCAGGCTGGGTATCAGTCAGAGCTGCTTCAGACTATTGTAGCACTTTAACTCTTCAAAATTTCCCTCAAGGTTTCTCAAACTTTCATTCACTCAAGACTGAACTGATTGTGCCAGTAATAAAACACTGCTTTGTTTGTGTTATCATAAATGGAGACTTTTCTCCAAAGAACTTTCATTTTTATGTAGGCAGTTATATCTTCAGCCATCTAGGAAACAGTATGTTCCTATTTTAATTTCCTGTGAGGTAGGCACATTATTGTTCCAGTTTTGCAGAAGAGGTTTGGAACAGCTTAGTGACTTGGTGGAGGTTCCAGGGGAGGTAAGAGGAGCCACTGACCTTAGGACCTGTGGGGGTTGATTTGCTGCTTCAGTTTAGATACTTACAGCGTGGCAGCAGTATGTTCAGGTGGCAATAAAATCTTTTTAAAAACATAGTTATTTGTACTTAAACTAAATTTCTAAAATGCAGAGGTAGAATTCATAGGGCCCTCACACTAGAATCGCTCCTCCAAATCCTACTACTCCAAGATAATCGTGATTATATTCTTTTTTTTTTTTAAAGATTTATTTATTTATTTACTTTGGCGGGGGTTGGGTTGGGGAGGGAGGGGAGTGGGCGGGCCACTTCTATTGGTCTTTCATTTCTCTATTTTCATTCGTCTTCGTTCTTTGGCTCCTGTGGGCCTCCCATCGCGGTGGCCTCTGTTGTCGCAGAGCGCTGGCTCTGGGCGCATGCGCTCCAGAGCTCCGGCTCTGTGATTGGACACATCAGTCCAGCCGCTCCGCGGCACGTGGGATCTTCCCAGGCCAGGGCTCGAACCGGCGCCCCTTGCAGTGCAAGGCGGTGTCCTTACCCACTGGACCACCAGGGGAAGCCCTCGTGATTATATTCTACAGTTTCCTAGGACCTTGTTTTATGTATCATATTAGCAAAATATAATGAAGTCTGTTTTTCACTATAAAATTAATATATTACAGAAAGTTAGAAAAGTTATACGGTAAAAAGAACAATGACCAAAAAAAAAAAAAAGAAAAGCAGAACAATTGGGTTAGTGACGATAAACTAAAATTAACTTAATCAGTTTTGTTAATTTCAGTTAAATTCTGTTTTTTAATTACATTTTCTTGACCACATTTAAAATATTAACAGTATGCATAAAATTAATAATAAAAGGCTATAAAAGCCACATGTAGCTTTCCACCAAATTTTTCCTATGAAATTCATGTCAAAAGACTGAACTGATTGTGCCAGTAATAAAACACTGCTTTGTTTGTGTTATCATAAATGGAGACTTTTCTCCAAAGAACTTTCATTTTTATGTAGGCAGTTATATCTTCAGCCATCTAGGAAACAGTATGTTCCTATTTTAATTTCCTGTGAGGTAGGCACATTATTGTTCCAGTTTTGCAGAAGAGGTTTGGAACAGCTTAGTGACTTGGTGGAGGTTCCAGGGGAGGTAAGAGGAGCCACTGACCTTAGGACCTGTGGGGGTTGATTTGCTGCTTCAGTTTAGATACTTACAGCGTGGCAGCAGTATGTTCAGGTGGCAATAAAATCTTTTTAAAAACATAGTTATTTGTACTTAAACTAAATTTCTAAAATGCAGAGGTAGAATTCATAGGGCCCTCACACTAGAATCGCTCCTCCAAATCCTACTACTCCAAGATAATCGTGATTATATTCTTTTTTTTTTTTAAAGATTTATTTATTTATTTACTTTGGCGGGGGTTGGGTTGGGGAGGGAGGGGAGTGGGCGGGCCACTTCTATTGGTCTTTCATTTCTCTATTTTCATTCGTCTTCGTTCTTTGGCTCCTGTGGGCCTCCCATCGCGGTGGCCTCTGTTGTCGCAGAGCGCTGGCTCTGGGCGCATGCGCTCCAGAGCTCCGGCTCTGTGATTGGACACATCAGTCCAGCCGCTCCGCGGCACGTGGGATCTTCCCAGGCCAGGGCTCGAACCGGCGCCCCTTGCAGTGCAAGGCGGTGTCCTTACCCACTGGACCACCAGGGGAAGCCCTCGTGATTATATTCTACAGTTTCCTAGGACCTTGTTTTATGTATCATATTAGCAAAATATAATGAAGTCTGTTTTTCACTATAAAATTAATATATTACAGAAAGTTAGAAAAGTTATACGGTAAAAAGAACAATGACCAAAAAAAAAAAAAAGAAAAGCAGAACAATTGGGTTAGTGACGATAAACTAAAATTAACTTAATCAGTTTTGTTAATTTCAGTTAAATTCTGTTTTTGTTAATTACATTTTCTTGACCACATTTAAAATATTAACAGTATGCATAAAATTAATAATAAAAGGCTATAAAAGCCACATGTAGCTTTCCACCAAATTTTTCCAGAGTAGTGAAAAATTGCAACCACTTGAAAGATCGATTGAACTGTTTATAATGGATGAAATCATCTTATATAAATTGAGAAACATATCACAGATCGATTTATATTACAGCTGTGTGTATTAAAAGATATTGACCAGAGGTAGAAGACAAATTAAAGGTAAAGAAGGAAAAACACTTCTATTGATCCAATCTAAGGACAGGTTACTGCCACTAGCTTATAGTCTACAAAGTTGGCATACATTGTTCCAAATAACACACTTTAAGGCAGTTAGATAGGTCTTCTCTTTTCTTAGAATAAAACCCTAGTGTTCTGAGGGGGTTAATAACACGTCTTGAGATAAACTGTGCATGGTCAGACACATTTGAGACAGGGTGTATATTACAGTTTACTCATCTGAGAAAGGGTATGTATTACTGTTTTCCTCCTAGAAGCATACAAATAATACCAGTATATTAAAGACTCTCAGAAATCAAGCATCAAATGTAAATTCATTTCAGAATTTCTCACGTTTATTTGATAAGGAGGTTCCTCTTTTTCCCCTCCAAACACATATGAACATCTCTCAAAGACATCCTGCAGAATCCAGTTTGAAAAATGCAGACAGTTCAATCACTACCTACTCCAGGTTTCATCCAGTTAACTTGGATGTTAAAAGATCAAGTAGTTTGTGGATTACTATTCTCAACCTGTCTCGCCTGCAACTGCAGACAGGGGTCATCACAAATTTTACCCACTGGACCACCAGGGGAAGCCCTCGTGATTATATTCTACAGTTTCCTAGGACCTTGTTTTATGTATCATATTAGCAAAATATAATGAAGTCTGTTTTTCACTATAAAATTAATATATTACAGAAAGTTAGAAAAGTTATACGGTAAAAAGAACAATGACCAAAAAAAAAAAAAAGAAAAGCAGAACAATTGGGTTAGTGACGATAAACTAAAATTAACTTAATCAGTTTTGTTAATTTCAGTTAAATTCTGTTTTTGTTAATTACATTTTCTTGACCACATTTAAAATATTAACAGTATGCATAAAATTAATAATAAAAGGCTATAAAAGCCACATGTAGCTTTCCACCAAATTTTTCCAGAGTAGTGAAAAATTGCAACCACTTGAAAGATCGATTGAACTGTTTATAATGGATGAAATCATCTTATATAAATTGAGAAACATATCACAGATCGATTTATATTACAGCTGTGTGTATTAAAAGATATTGACCAGAGGTAGAAGACAAATTAAAGGTAAAGAAGGAAAAACACTTCTATTGATCCAATCTAAGGACAGGTTACTGCCACTAGCTTATAGTCTACAAAGTTGGCATACATTGTTCCAAATAACACACTTTAAGGCAGTTAGATAGGTCTTCTCTTTTCTTAGAATAAAACCCTAGTGTTCTGAGGGGGTTAATAACACGTCTTGAGATAAACTGTGCATGGTCAGACACATTTGAGACAGGGTGTATATTACAGTTTACTCATCTGAGAAAGGGTATGTATTACTGTTTTCCTCCTAGAAGCATACAAATAATACCAGTATATTAAAGACTCTCAGAAATCAAGCATCAAATGTAAATTCATTTCAGAATTTCTCACGTTTATTTGATAAGGAGGTTCCTCTTTTTCCCCTCCAAACACATATGAACATCTCTCAAAGACATCCTGCAGAATCCAGTTTGAAAAATGCAGACAGTTCAATCACTACCTACTCCAGGTTTCATCCAGTTAACTTGGATGTTAAAAGATCAAGTAGTTTGTGGATTACTATTCTCAACCTGTCTCGCCTGCAACATGGCCTCCTACTGTCCACCCCATTGTTATCTCCATGTGTCCTGTCCTGCTTGCTTATCACCCTTCTGTGCCTGCCCCATTACTGGCGTCCCTTAAATACCAATAAATCTAGACAATCATTGATTCCAAATATAAATCATTACTACTACTACTAATAGTAGTATGAAGTCATCTCCAGAGATTTTCCCTGAGCCTTCCCTACTCTTTGAAGGGCCATACAACTTACAATCTTTTATTCCTTCTTTCTATGTGAAAGAAGGGATCTCACTATATTCTGGAACTAATATTACCCCTAGAGCCTGGAAGACAAGTTCTTGCTTTTGAAAAATTTTAAAGCATTAATTCAGAGCTTTCCAGTCTGGTTGCTGGAACACAAATAGTTGTTAAGTGTGTAGGAAATAGCTCTCCCTTCAGTTCTAGGGTGGTGGGGCAGGACTTGGCTGGGCAGTTGCCTCTGTCTCTAAGCAGCTTCACAGACCTTTCTCTGGGTTCCTAATGAATGTTATTACATTTTATGCTACCAAGGCAGGAAAAACATCAGAAAGAAGAACATTAATATGCTCAAAACATTTGTACACTGACCCACTTTTAAGTTAGGAAGAATATAAAATATTAAAAATCACAAAATTCCAAACCAATAAGAAATATATATGTTTGTGTGAGTGAGTGAAAGTTGCTCAGTTGTATCCGACTCTTTGTGACCCCATGGACTATAGCTCACCAGGCTCCTCTGTCCATGGAATTCTCCAGACAAGAATACTAGAGTAGAAAGCAGTTTCCTTCTGGAAATGACCCAGAAATCAAACTGGGTTCCCCTCAGGTGTTACAGAGACAGGGTGTATATTACAGTTTACTCATCTGAGAAAGGGTATGTATTACTGTTTTCCTCCTAGAAGCATACAAATAATACCAGTATATTAAAGACTCTCAGAAATCAAGCATCAAATGTAAATTCATTTCAGAATTTCTCACGTTTATTTGATAAGGAGGTTCCTCTTTTTCCCCTCCAAACACATATGAACATCTCTCAAAGACATCCTGCAGAATCCAGTTTGAAAAATGCAGACAGTTCAATCACTACCTACTCCAGGTTTCATCCAGTTAACTTGGATGTTAAAAGATCAAGTAGTTTGTGGATTACTATTCTCAACCTGTCTCGCCTGCAACATGGCCTCCTACTGTCCACCCCATTGTTATCTCCATGTGTCCTGTCCTGCTTGCTTATCACCCTTCTGTGCCTGCCCCATTACTGGCGTCCCTTAAATACCAATAAATCTAGACAATCATTGATTCCAAATATAAATCATTACTACTACTACTAATAGTAGTATGAAGTCATCTCCAGAGATTTTCCCTGAGCCTTCCCTACTCTTTGAAGGGCCATACAACTTACAATCTTTTATTCCTTCTTTCTATGTGAAAGAAGGGATCTCACTATATTCTGGAACTAATATTACCCCTAGAGCCTGGAAGACAAGTTCTTGCTTTTGAAAAATTTTAAAGCATTAATTCAGAGCTTTCCAGTCTGGTTGCTGGAACACAAATAGTTGTTAAGTGTGTAGGAAATAGCTCTCCCTTCAGTTCTAGGGTGGTGGGGCAGGACTTGGCTGGGCAGTTGCCTCTGTCTCTAAGCAGCTTCACAGACCTTTCTCTGGGTTCCTAATGAATGTTATTACATTTTATGCTACCAAGGCAGGAAAAACATCAGAAAGAAGAACATTAATATGCTCAAAACATTTGTACACTGACCCACTTTTAAGTTAGGAAGAATATAAAATATTAAAAATCACAAAATTCCAAACCAATAAGAAATATATATGTTTGTGTGAGTGAGTGAAAGTTGCTCAGTTGTATCCGACTCTTTGTGACCCCATGGACTATAGCTCACCAGGCTCCTCTGTCCATGGAATTCTCCAGACAAGAATACTGGAGTAGAAAGCAGTTTCCTTCTCCAGGGAATCTTACTGACCCAGAAATCAAACTGGGTTCTCCTAAACTGCAGGTGAATCCTTTACCAGCTGAGCTACCAGGGAAGCTATATATATATATGGATATTTATTTATTTATAAAATGTTATATATACATATATGTACAATAATATATATAATTATATATAAGTATCTAATATATAATAATATATATAATATGAATAGTAATATATGATTATATGTCATAATATACAATGATACACTACTTAATATACATAACCATATATGGTATATATAATACTGTATCTATTATATATATAACATATTATAATATAATATGTATTATAATATATTACATACATGATATATAATATGTATAATATACACTCTACATTATATGTAATGTTAGTATATTTACCATATATAAGTATATATATTATATATATTACACAATATATATAGTTTATAATATACAGATTATAATATATTATATATGTTATATATATTATACATGTAATATAACATCATATATAAGATATATAATATAATATTAATCATATTGTAATTAATATACTTAATTAATTCTATAATATATTAACATGCTTATTAATTAATAATTATGTTAATAATTGATGATTATATTATTAAAAATATAATTGATGTAATGGATTATATATATGATATAATATTATATATGATATATAATATGTATAATATACACTCTACATTATATGTAATGTTAGTATATTTACCATATATAAGTATATATATTATATATATTACACAATATATATAGTTTATAATATACAGATTATAATATATTATATATGTTATATATATTATACATGTAATATAACATCATATATAAGATATATAATATAATTTTAATCATATTGTAATTAATATACTTAATTAATTTTATAATATATTAACATGATTCTTAATTAATAATTATGTTAATAATTGATGATTATATTATTAAAAATATAATTGATGTAATGGATTATATATATGATATAATATTATATATGATATATAATATAAGATCATATGCCTATATCTTATAATATAGATATTATATATATTGTAATGTGTATCATATATGCATATCTTCTATAATAACATATAATATATAATAATGTATGATATCTATCATTGTTATATTATGTATTATTTTAGCAATTATAAATTATTACATACATAATATACAATATATTGATGTATATAATATATAGTAATATATGTTATATATATTAATTTTGTATATTGTATATAATTGTATTCTAATATAATATATATAATATTATATAAAATATGTGTCATACAGATATAGTATATGTATATAATGTGTACATTTAACATAATGATATGTAACATAATATATTGATTAATATATTAACATATAATATATAATTATTATAGAATAGAATGAGAATATTATAGAACAGAATGATATATAATAAAATAATATATAATAATACATATGACATATACATATATAATATAGTATATTATATGATATATAATATATGAATATATGAATATAGAATATATGGTTATATATAATGTGATAATATATAATGTATATAATAATATATAATTAATGTATGATATATTGATAATTATTATATATAATCATATATGCATTATATATATAATATATATGTATAACAGTATTAGAAACATTTTTTACAAACTCCAAGATATTTTTGTAGAGATATTTGCTGTGATTACAGAATATTATTTAAAATGTTAATAATGAAAATAATATTATTTCTAAAATGTGAGTGATAGGAAAAGATGGTTATATCGAACATTTTCTATTTAATCAAGAAAAACATCCATGAAAGCTTCTAAATGCAGTTGGGTCATCAAAAGCAGTGCCCTTTGGATATTTTAGTCCATAGAGTTTAACCTTCACTTCATTATACAGTTCACATTGCTATGATTTATTAAGTACAATATGGACAGAAGTGACATAATACCCAGGAGACTTTAAAGAGTCTAAGATTAACACCAGGAATACCAAAGCAATTGAATAATGAAATATGCTAAGCATGACAGAGCAGCAACTATAAGCTATAAATTGTAGTTCATTGTTCACTCAAGAATTAGTGATAGGGAATATTTCATTGATGAATTAAAAGGTTTAATCAGTGAGTATGTGCAATGAGATAAGACCATCGAACAAAGCAAATTGATGTTTTTAAACTACTGCTTGACAGATTACATGAAACAACAAAAGTCAAACCCTTTACAGAGTATTTTGTATTTTCCGGATTTACAGAGCAATTCTCTCTGAATATTAAATAATCACATTTTCAAACACTCCTCAAACACATTTCAAACCACTCCATTCCTAGATGATTGCTGGAAGCTAATTTCAGACTAATTTCGAATGCTTTTGATGGAGGAATATATTTAAAGCAAAGATTTATCCTAGTCAGATACCCATCTGTCTTCTACATACGGCCATTCAAATCCTCCCAGAATCTGTTCTTAAAATATGTGCATCCTTTTGCTGGGAACATTACTTACTTCTCTTCCGAATTAAGACAAACATGCTAATTATTCATGAGTCATATGGCTCTCAAATACACAGAGTTCATTTTCTACTCTTATTATAAAAAGTGCATGAAGTGCTCCCTCATTTTATTTTATTATTCTTTCCCCTTTGTGCTATCGTTCTCATTTACATTGTCCTTCCCATCAGAGATGTTTACATTAGTATATTCAATACATGTCCTTAGGCCTTCAAAACTATCACCTTGAGAAGGAATGTATTATTTTCTATGTGTGTGTGTTTCGAATGTACATAAATTGTTCTGTCCTATAGAATTCATTCTCTATTTCTAAGATGTATCTGTATTGCTATAGCTTAAAATGATTAAATCCTTATTGCTGTACTATATTTCATTGCATGTATATACCACACAGTCTGGTCACCATTTCCCTAGGGATAGATAGCAATGTTTTTTATAACTTTAAGCTAACACAAATTAATGCAATTATATTATCCTGCTAAATGTCCTCTTAAAAACTTGTACATGGTATAAAGCCAAACAAAGGAATGATAGGTATACAGAGTATGTGGATCATTGATCTCACTCAACAGTTTATCCTCCCACCGATAGTGCATAAAGGTTTGCATGCCTCCTCCGTCTAACCAACATTTGGTGTCAGCCCACTTTTAAGTTTTTCCTCTACTAATCAGTGATAGGGAATATTTCATTGATGAATTAAAAGGTTTAATCAGTGAGTATGTGCAATGAGATAAGACCATCGAACAAAGCAAATTGATGTTTTTAAACTACTGCTTGACAGATTACATGAAACAACAAAAGTCAAACCCTTTACAGAGTATTTTGTATTTTCCGGATTTACAGAGCAATTCTCTCTGAATATTAAATAATCACATTTTCAAACACTCCTCAAACACATTTCAAACCACTCCATTCCTAGATGATTGCTGGAAGCTAATTTCAGACTAATTTCGAATGCTTTTGATGGAGGAATATATTTAAAGCAAAGATTTATCCTAGTCAGATACCCATCTGTCTTCTACATACGGCCATTCAAATCCTCCCAGAATCTGTTCTTAAAATATGTGCATCCTTTTGCTGGGAACATTACTTACTTCTCTTCCGAATTAAGACAAACATGCTAATTATTCATGAGTCATATGGCTCTCAAATACACAGAGTTCATTTTCTACTCTTATTATAAAAAGTGCATGAAGTGCTCCCCTCATTTTATTTTATTATTCTTTCCCCTTTGTGCTATCGTTCTCATTTACATTGTCCTTCCCATCAGAGATGTTTACATTAGTATATTCAATACATGTCCTTAGGCCTTCAAAACTATCACCTTGAGAAGGAATGTATTATTTTCTATGTGTGTGTGTTTCGAATGTACATAAATTGTTCTGTCCTATAGAATTCATTCTCTATTTCTAAGATGTATCTGTATTGCTATAGCTTAAAATGATTAAATCCTTATTGCTGTACTATATTTCATTGCATGTATATACCACACAGTCTGGTCACCATTTCCCTAGGGATAGATAGCAATGTTTTTTATAACTTTAAGCTAACACAAATTAATGCAATTATATTATCCTGCTAAATGTCCTCTTAAAAACTTGTACATGGTATAAAGCCAAACAAAGGAATGATAGGTATACAGAGTATGTGGATCATTGATCTCACTCAACAGTTTATCCTCCCACCGATAGTGCATAAAGTTTTTCATGCCTCCTCCTTCTAACCAACATTTGGTGTCAGCCCACTTTTAAGTTTTTCCCAATACTATGACTTAATTTGAATTTTTCTGACTTCATGTGAAACTAAGCATCTTTTCACGTAAAAAATTTTAAAACATCTTTTAATCTGCCATCAGCCTGTTAAGTTTTTCCATCATGTCCTCTTTGTATAGAAATACTTCATTTTAATATGAACATATCCATCAATTTCTACCACCTACTCTTTTTTTTTTTTTGGCGGGGGGAGCTGTGCTGGGTCTTTTTTTTTTTTTTTTAGATATTTTTTATTTTAGTTTAGTTCTTGTTATTTTTGTGTTATTATTGAAAAACAACTTCCCTATCACATTAATTGGAAGCAAATCTCAGATATTCTAATATATATTTCACACAAAAAATGTTTGTAAATATATACATGTAGATATATAAATATTTCACTTTGTTTCTGAAAGACAAGGACTCTTTAAAATGTAACCACAATACCATTATCATATCTAAAAAGGAGTAGTAAAATCCTTAATAATTGTATCAAATATCCAGTCAGATTTCCCTGAGTTTATCATCAGCTTTTAATTTTATAGTTAGTGTGCTTGAATCAGGATCTTTAGATAAGTCCATATGTTGAGGTGGTTCTTAAATCTTTTTTTTTTTTAATCTATAGGTTCCCTTCCCATTCTTTATTTTTTCTCACAGTTTATTTGGTGAAGAAACACTAGGCTTCTATCCAAGAAGGTTTTTCATAGACTAGATTTTGTCAATTGCTTTCCCTTGATTTTTAATGTGTATCTCTTCTCTATAGTTCCATAAAACCGATGGAGCTAAAGGTTTAGGTTTGAGTTTGGGGCAAATATGCCTCAGAAGGGGTGGCATGAGACACAAAATGCTTGCTTAGTTTTTGTTTGTGATGTGAGCAGCCCTTCCAGGCCATAACCTCCACCCATTAGCTTGTTGTTATTCAGCCAATTGGTCATGTCTGACTCTTTTGTGATCCCATTGACTATATGCCAACAGGCTCTTCTGTCCATGGCATTTCCCAGGCAAGCATATTGGAGCAGGTTGCCATTTCTTACTCCTGGATGTGCTGGGTCTTTATTATGGTGTGTGGGCTTTTTGCTACAGTGTTCAGGCTTTTCTAGTTGCAGCTCAAGGGCTTAGTTGCCCTGTGGTATCTGGGATCCTAGTTCCTTGGCCCGGGACTGAACCCAAGTTCCCTGCATTAAGAGGTGGATTCTTAACCACTGGGTCACCAGGGAAGCTTCTCACTTAAAGTTTATAGTACTTTAGTCTTGTCTAAACATCCTTTAATATCCCAAGTTCACAGAAAAGCTTCATTTACTTTATTGCTTTATATATATATATATATATATATATATATATATATTATAATTAGGTTATTAATCTATTTGGAATTAATTCTGTATTTGGAGTGAGGTAAGTATCTAAATATACTTTTGCCTATTTATTGAGTCATTTACTAAATAATCCACCTTTTTGATGCTAATTTCTGCTACATCCTACATTCTCATATGTAACAGGTGCTTGTTCATTGCTCTTCTATTTGTTGCATCTATTTTTTAATCTGTTCCTCTACTAGTACTAGGCTGTTTTTGTTCTGTTGGTTGTGTATCTTAATATATCCAATAAAACTAATTCCTTTTTTTTAGTCCATTATTCTCCCATGCACAGAAAATATTTTTCTATGTCCTCACAAAGCCCTGCCAAAATTTTCATCAAAACTGCATTGAGGACATCCCTGATGGCCCAGTGAGTAGAGAATCTACCTTGCAGTGCAGGGGGCATGGGTTCAGTCCCTGGCCCAGGAAGATCCCATGTGCCATGGAGCAGTTGGACCGGTGTGTCCAATTACAAGCCAGTACTCTGGAGCCCAAGCATCCAGAGCCAGTGCTCTGCAATGAGAGAGGCCACTGCAGTGGGAGGCCCACACAGGTTGAAGAATAAAGATGGATGAAAAATAAATAAATTAAAAAATCAATAAAAAGAGTCCCCCTCCCCCCCAAAAAACTACATCGAATTTATAAGTCCATTTATGAAGAATGGTGTTTTACAGTGTCTATCCATGAATGTGTTCCTTTTTTCTTTTTATCTAAATTTTATTTTATGTGCTTGTGCTTAGTTCTCTCAGTTTTTCTGTCCATGGCATTTCCCAGGCAAGCATATTGGAGCAGGTTGCCATTTCTTACTCCTGGATGTGCTGGGTCTTTATTATGGTGTGTGGGCTTTTTGCTACAGTGTTCAGGCTTTTCTAGTTGCAGCTCAAGGGCTTACTTGCCCTGTGGTATCTGGGATCCTATTTCCCTTTGGGCCCCGGGACTGAACCCAAGTTCCCTGCATTAAGAGGTGGATTCTTAACCACTGGGTCACCAGGGAAGCTTCTCACTTAAAGTTTATAGTACTTTAGTCTTGTCTAAACATCCTTTAATATCCCAAGTTCACAGAAAAGCTTCATTTACTTTATTGCTTTATATATATATATATATATATATATATATTATAATTAGGTTATTAATCTATTTGGAATTAATTCTGTATTTGGAGTGAGGTAAGTATCTAAATATACTTTTGCCTATTTATTGAGTCATTTACTAAATAATCCACCTTTTTGATGCTAATTTCTGCTACATCCTACATTCTCATATGTAACAGGTGCTTGTTCATTGCTCTTCTATTTGTTGCATCTATTTTTTAATCTGTTCCTCTACTAGTACTAGGCTGTTTTTGTTCTGTTGGTTGTGTATCTTAATATATCCAATAAAACTAATTCCTTTTTTTTAGTCCATTATTCTCCCATGCACAGAAAATATTTTTCTATGTCCTCACAAAGCCCTGCCAAAATTTTCATCAAAACTGCATTGAGGACATCCCTGATGGCCCAGTGAGTAGAGAATCTACCTTGCAGTGCAGGGGGCATGGGTTCAGTCCCTGGCCCAGGAAGATCCCATGTGCCATGGAGCAGTTGGACCGGTGTGTCCAATTACAAGCCAGTACTCTGGAGCCCAAGCATCCAGAGCCAGTGCTCTGCAATGAGAGAGGCCACTGCAGTGGGAGGCCCACACAGGTTGAAGAATAAAGATGGATGAAAAATAAATAAATTAAAAAATCAATAAAAAGAGTCCCCCTCCCCCCCAAAAAACTACATCGAATTTATAAGTCCATTTATGAAGAATGGTGTTTTACAGTGTCTATCCATGAATGTGTTCCTTTTTTCTTTTTATCTAAATTTTATTTTATGTGCTTGTGCTTAGTCTCTCAGTCATGTCCAACTCTGCAGCCTCATGGACTGTAGCCCACTAGGCTCCTCTGTCCATGGAATTCTCCAGGCAAGAATTCTGGAGCGAGTTGCCATGCCCTCCTCCAGGAATTCTTCCCCACCCAGGGATGGAACTCAGGTCTCTCTCATTGAAGGTGGATTCTTTACCATCTGAGACACTAGGGAAGTCCCTTATTTTATGTAATTTAATGCAGTTTGAAAAGTACTTTGTGAGGGATTTGTACTTCTTCACTAGGTTATATCTTAGGTACTTTGTAGTTTTTGTTGCTAATGAGAGTGAAATCATATTCTCCACACTTATTTCTAGTTGAGTTGCTGCTGATACAGAGGACTGTCTTGATATTTACATTAAATGTAAATAAATTTGCATAAGTAAAATATTTATATGATTTGTTTCTTTGATTCAGTTAGGTCTTCTAATAATAGATCTAGATATCTACAATGACAGAATAATTTATTCTTTACACCTCCTATTTATCAATCTTTACACCTCCTATTTTTTTGTTCTCTTATTATATTGCCCAAATACCATCACTATGGGAGCTGTAATAATAAGCATCTCTTCTCTGTTCTTAATCATAACATGTTCTAATTTTTTCATAGGTTTTGTTAAGAGCTTTTATCAAGTTAAATAAATTATCTTCCATCCCTATTTTCTTTTAATTTTTGGCCTCTATAAATGGGGTTTTATTTATTTATTTTCATCCATCTTTATTCTTTGGCCTGTGTGGGCCTCCCATTGCAGTGGCCTCTCTCGTTGCAGAGCACTGGCTCTGGGTGCATGTGCTGCAGAGAGCTGGCTTGTAATTGGACACACCAGCCCAGCCACTCCTCAGCATGGGGGATCTCCCTGGCCAGGGATCAAACCGATGCCCCTTGCACTGCACTAGGGAAGCCCCCATCCCTAATTTTTAAAACATTTAAAAATATCATAAATAGGTTTTAAATTTTACCAAATATTATTTTTGCATATGTTGAAGTAGTTTTTCCCCTTCAGGTCATTAACTTGCTAAATTGTATTGATAGCTTTTCTGGTGATGAACCCCCTTACATTTCTGGAATGAAATTGACATCACCATGCTTTGTTTCTTAAAACACTGTTAAACTCAATTAATATATTTTTTTAAACATTTATTTATTTATTTTGGTGGGGGTGGGGAGGGCGAGGGTGGGCGGGCCACTTCTATTGGTCTTTCATTTGTCCATTTTCATCCATCTTTGTTCTTTGGCCTGTGTGGGCCTCCCATCGTGGTGGCCTCTGTTGTCGCAGAGCACCAGCTCTGGGCACATGTGCTCCAGAGCTGCCACTCGGTAATTGGACACATCAGTCCAGCCACTCCGCGGCATGTGGGATCTTCCCAGGCCAGGGATCAAACTGGCGCACCTTGCACTGCAAGGTGGTGTCCTTACCCACTGGACCACCAGGGGGAGCCCCTCAATTAATATTCATTTAGGATTTCACATTTTGTTCATAAGTGAAATGGGCTAATAGATTATTTTCTTGTACTCTCCTAATCCATTATTGGTCTGAAGATTTATAATTAATAATTAATTTGAACCAAGATCTAAAATGAGTTGCACAGCGTTCCCTCATTTTTTTTTTTTTCCGGAACATTTTCTATCAGTTGAAATTATCTTTTTTTTGAAAGTTTGAACAAACTCAAAAAACCATCTGATATTGTGGAATAGTTCTTCAATCTCATTCTAACCCTTTTGTAACATGCACAAACTGAAAGTAAAATCTATGTTTGAAATTCCCTAACAGTTTTCTGAATGTGATTTAATAGGTATGGTAATAAAATTCACTTGTGGAAGATTTTGATTCAAGAATCAGTTTTATGAAAACAGGGTAAAGTGCATTCATTTTTTCTTCATTATTTTTGAGGTATAATCACACTACAGCACTGTAGAAGTTTCCCTGGAGGAGGAAATGGCAACCTACTCCAGTATTCTTTCCTGGAGAATCCCATGGACCGAAGAGCCTGGTTGGGTTACAGTCCATAAGGGGCTCAAAGAGTCAGACATGACTGAATAAAAAAAATAGCCAAATATTATTTTTGCATATGTTGAAGTAGTTTTTCCTTCAGGTCATTAACTTGCTAAATTGTATTGATAGCTTTTCTGGTGATGAACCCCCTTACATTTCTGGAATGAAATTGACATCACCATGCTTTGTTTCTTAAAACACTGTTAAACTCAATTAATATATTTTTTTAAACATTTATTTATTTATTTTGGTGGGGGTGGGGAGGGAGAGGGGTGGGCGGGCCACTTCCACTGGTCTTTCATTTGTCCAGTTTCATCCATCTTTGTTCTTTGGCTCCTGTGGGCCTCCCATCGCGGTGGGCTCTATTGTCGCAGAGCACCGGCTCTGGGCACATGCACTCCAGAGCTCCGGCTCGGTAATTGGACACATCAGTCCAGCCACTCCGCGGCATGTGGGATCTTCCCAGGCCAGGGATCAAACTGGTGCCCCTTGCACTGCAAGGCGGTGTCCTTACCCACTGGACCACCAGGGGGAGCCCCTCAATTAATATTCATTTAGGATTTCACATTTTGTTCATAAGTGAAATGGGCTAATAGATTATTTTCTTGTACTCTCCTAATCCATTATTGGTCTGAAGATTTATAATTAATAATTAATTTGAACCAAGATCTAAAATGAGTTGCACAGCGTTCCCTCATTTTTTTTTTTTTCCGGAACATTTTCTATCAGTTGAAATTATCTTTTTTTTGAAAGTTTGAACAAACTCAAAAAACCATCTGATATTGTGGAATAGTTCTTCAATCTCATTCTAACCCTTTTGTAACATGCACAAACTGAAAGTAAAATCTATGTTTGAAATTCCCTAACAGTTTTCTGAATGTGATTTAATAGGTATGGTAATAAAATTCACTTGTGGAAGATTTTGATTCAAGAATCAGTTTTATGAAAACAGGGTAAAGTGCATTCATTTTTTCTTCATTATTTTTGAGGTATAATCACACTACAGCACTGTAGAAGTTTCCCTGGAGGAGGAAATGGCAACCTACTCCAGTATTCTTTCCTGGAGAATCCCATGGACCGAAGAGCCTGGTTGGGCTACAGTCCATAGGGTCTCAAAGAGTCAGACATGACTGAAGCGACTAAGCATGCATGCACGCTAGCACCATAAAAGTTTAAGGTGTACAGCATAATGATTCAACATAAATACATCATAAAGTTATCATCACAATAAGCTTAGTGAACATCTATCATCTCATACAGATACAGAACTAAAGAATAAAAAAAACTTTTTTCCTTGTGATGAAAAGTCTTAGGATTTATTTTTAAACAGGTTTCATATGTAACATAGAGCAGTGTTAATTGTGTTCATCACATTGTACTTTACATTCCTAGTACTTTTTTTATCTTATAACTGTAGTTTTGTGCATTTGTTTTTATGGTATAGGTTTTGGCAGTGGTGGTGTTTAAGTCAGCAGTGCTGGCAGCAAATTTCTTATCACAATAGTGGCCACAGTTTTGTTTACTCAGTTCTGATGGGTTTTGGAAATCCTTTGAAAGCTCAGACATAGTCTATTTTATCAATCTTTCCAACAATTCCATGATTTATATATTCCTTAAAAAATCCTTTGCAGAGTATCCTAGCTAGTTTGTTACTTAACTAAAATGAAGAACCTTGACAGTAAATTTTCCTCAGATGGAGTCCTGGTGAATGATTAGAAATATTTTTCATGATTAATGCATTATCCAAGTTTTGCTTTTCTTAGGTAAAATTTTTCCTGAAAATTTGTTTTTCATTTATATTTTTTAATTATTTTTTTATTTTTATTTTTGGCTGCGCTGGGTCTTCATTGCTGTGCAGGCTCTTCTCTAGCTGCAGTGCTCGGAGTTCTCATTGTGGTGGCTTCTTTTGTTGCGGAGGATGGTCTCTAGGGCTGAAGACTTCAGTAGGTGTAGCACACAGGCTCAGTAGTTGTGGCTTCCAGGTTCTGGAGCAAAGGTTCAATACTGTCACTCACCAGCTTAGGAAGATTTTGAATGTGAAAAAACAAGAATCAGTTTTATGAAAACAGGGTAAAGTGCATTCATTTTTCTTCATTATTTTTGAGGTATAATCACACTACAGCACTGTAGAAGTTTCCCTGGAGGAGGAAATGGCAACCTACTCCAGTATTCTTTCCTGGAGAATCCCATGGACCGAAGAGCCTGGTTGGGCTACAGTCCATAGGGTCTCAAAGAGTCAGACATGACTGAAGCGACTAAGCATGCATGCACGCTAGCACCATAAAAGTTTAAGGTGTACAGCATAATGATTCAACATAAATACATCATAAAGTTATCATCACAATAAGCTTAGTGAACATCTATCATCTCATACAGATACAGAACTAAAGAATAAAAAAAACTTTTTTCCTTGTGATGAAAAGTCTTAGGATTTATTTTTAAACAGGTTTCATATGTAACATAGAGCAGTGTTAATTGTGTTCATCACATTGTACTTTACATTCCTAGTACTTTTTTTATCTTATAACTGTAGTTTTGTGCATTTGTTTTTATGGTATAGGTTTTGGCAGTGGTGGTGTTTAAGTCAGCAGTGCTGGCAGCAAATTTCTTATCACAATAGTGGCCACAGTTTTGTTTACTCAGTTCTGATGGGTTTTGGAAATCCTTTGAAAGCTCAGACATAGTCTATTTTATCAATCTTTCCAACAATTCCATGATTTATATATTCCTTAAAAAATCCTTTGCAGAGTATCCTAGCTAGTTTGTTACTTAACTAAAATGAAGAACCTTGACAGTAAATTTTCCTCAGATGGAGTCCTGGTGAATGATTAGAAATATTTTTCATGATTAATGCATTATCCAAGTTTTGCTTTTCTTAGGTAAAATTTTTCCTGAAAATTTGTTTTTCATTTATATTTTTTAATTATTTTTTTATTTTTATTTTTGGCTGCGCTGGGTCTTCATTGCTGTGCAGGCTCTTCTCTAGCTGCAGTGCTCGGAGTTCTCATTGTGGTGGCTTCTTTTGTTGCGGAGGATGGTCTCTAGGGCTGAAGACTTCAGTAGGTGTAGCACACAGGCTCAGTAGTTGTGGCTTCCAGGTTCTGGAGCAAAGGTTCAATACTGTCACTCACCAGCTTAGTCACTGGGAGACACGTAGGAGTTTCCCAGATCAGAGATCAAACCAGTGTCTGTGATGGCAGGCAAATTCTTTACCCCTAGCCTCCAGAGAAGCTCTCCTTTAGATGTTTTTGATGTTATTGTCATGTGCTTCATAGTTTTGTTATTGTTAAAATCTCTATTATTTCTATAGTTAATTTTCTTTGGCGGGTTAAATTTTAATTCTTTTATTTCATTGATCAGCTTTGCCAGATATATATATATTCAATACTTTATCTCTTCAAAGAAATAAGATTTTGATTGTCATCTCTATTGAATTCTTTCTTATTGATTGTTCCTTATTTGTAATATTTCCTCCCTTCCTGTTTTTATGTTTATTCTATTGTTTCCTTTTTTAATCCTTTGAGTTTAACACTTGCTTTATTTTTCACAATTCTTTTTATTTGCTGCTAAATAAAGTTATTCATTCACCTTAAAAATTTTTTCAAATTTTCCTTTAATTTTTCCTCTTATTTTAAATCCAGGGACTATTAATCATTCTTAGTTTCTAAACTTAGAGGATTTTTTCCCAGACATCTTTTCAATTCTGTATTTATTCTTAATTAAACTGTTAAATGATAAAAGAACATAATATATATTACATGAATTCTTTGAAGTATAGAAAGCTATCTTTATGACTTTAATTCCTGACTAATATTTTAACTGTTCCATATGTATTTGAAAATAATATATATACTCTGCTGAATGTAAAATTCAATACCTTTATTTCAGTTTATGTCATGTTATAATTTTATATAGTTTTGATTTTTTGAAGACTTATTCAATCAGGATTAATATTAATTTCTCTCAATAGTTCTTTCTGCTTCCTTACATAATTCAAAGCTATGTTGTCTGTTGTTGATATGTTTCTATTATTATATTTTACTGGTATACTGTTATTCTAAGGTTACTTACAGCCTTAAATTCTATTTTGCTATCATAGCTTCTTTTAAAGGAGATTGGTTTATATTTATCTAATACTCCTTTTTTTTTCTTTTATCATATGCCCTTTATCTACACATTTGAGGTAAGTTACTGAATTGTTTCCCCCCACATAAAGTCACAGAAAGTCTTGCTTACATATACTTTAAGATCTACATTATAAGTATATAGCTTCTCAGACACAGATGAGATTACGTAATAATTCTGAGCCAGGCACAAAATCTACGTTCTTGGGCTTCCCTGGTTGTCCCATGGGTAACAAGTCCGCCTTGCAGTGCAAGGGGCACCAGTTCGATCCCTGGCCCTGGAAGATCCCACGTGCCACAGAGCAACTGGACCAGTATGTCCAATTACGAGCCAGTGTTCTGGAACGAGAGAGGCCACTGCAATGGGAGGCCCACACAGGCTGAAGAATAAAAATGGATGAAAAACATAAATAAATAAAAAAAGGCCAAAATTTTAAAAATCTAGGTTAAAAGTCGTTTTTCTAAAATCCTTTAAAAACATTACTCAGGTATCTTCTTGCACCTGGAATTAAAACTAGAACGATTTATTTTTCACACTTCTTTTTATTTGCTGCTAAATAAAGTTATTCATTCACCTTAAAAATTTTATCAAATTTTCCTTTCATTTTTCCTCTTATTTTAAATCCAGGGACTATTAATCATTCTTAGTTTCTAAACTTAGAGGATTTTTTCCCAGACATCTTTTCAATTCTGTATTTATTCTTAATTAAACTGTTAAATGATAAAAGAACATAATATATATTACATGAATTCTTTGAAGTATAGAAAGCTATCTTTATGACTTTAATTCCTGACTAATATTTTAACTGTTCCATATGTATTTGAAAATAATATATATACTCTGCTGAATGTAAAATTCAATACCTTTATTTCAGTTTATGTCATGTTATAATTTTATATAGTTTTGATTTTTTGAAGACTTATTCAATCAGGATTAATATTAATTTCTCTCAATAGTTCTTTCTGCTTCCTTACATAATTCAAAGCTATGTTGTCTGTTGTTGATATGTTTCTATTATTATATTTTACTGGTATACTGTTATTCTAAGGTTACTTACAGCCTTAAATTCTATTTTGCTATCATAGCTTCTTTTAAAGGAGATTGGTTTATATTTATCTAATACTCCTTTTTTTTTCTTTTATCATATGCCCTTTATCTACACATTTGAGGTAAGTTACTGAATTGTTTCCCCCCACATAAAGTCACAGAAAGTCTTGCTTACATATACTTTAAGATCTACATTATAAGTATATAGCTTCTCAGACACAGATGAGATTACGTAATAATTCTGAGCCAGGCACAAAATCTACGTTCTTGGGCTTCCCTGGTTGTCCCATGGGTAACAAGTCCGCCTTGCAGTGCAAGGGGCACCAGTTCGATCCCTGGCCCTGGAAGATCCCACGTGCCACAGAGCAACTGGACCAGTATGTCCAATTACGAGCCAGTGTTCTGGAACGAGAGAGGCCACTGCAATGGGAGGCCCACACAGGCTGAAGAATAAAAATGGATGAAAAACATAAATAAATAAAAAAAGGCCAAAATTTTAAAAATCTAGGTTAAAAGTCGTTTTTCTAAAATCCTTTAAAAACATTACTCAGGTATCTTCTTGCACCTGGAATTAAAAATGAAAGGCTGATGTCAAGCTGATTTTTGTTTCTCTATAGGTGATATGCATTGTCTCTCAGAAATATTCTAAGATATATTCTTTGCCTTTGATGTTACAATGTGCATCTCCACCAAGCAATCCTATCCCCTAGGAAACCTTCTAGCACCTTTATCAACCTGGGCACTGCTCTTTGCAGCAATTGTTTCCTTCAGCTATAATTAATCTGGCCAAGGAGTTGGGGTGAAGGTGTAGGATGCTTGCCCAGGGCATGGCCAGCTTGTCTGCATTAGTTGTTATATACTATCACATCATTACCATAGGCTGGCATTGAGCTGACACCAGTGTTTTTCTGCCCTGCAGAGGCAATAGGAATAATTGGCCAGAACAATATAGGAAAGAGAAGAGGGCAGCTCTTCCTCCAACCAAATCTCCATTCCTGGAGGCTAGCTGACTTCACCTGTAGGTCACCATTTCTGTAAGCATCTCCTTCCTCTTAAACACACACACACACACACACACACACACACACACAGAGCATTTGTTTCTCAAACGAGGTAAATATAGCTTTAGAATAAAACTGTAAATATTGTCATATGATTCTGAGACACAGAGAAGTTATTTAAACCTTTGGAGCATAGGTCAAAATTTTTGCTCATGATTAAGCAAGCAGTAATTGGGCTAGAGAAAGTAAGAGAAGGCAGGCATAGGTGTATCTAAGACTGAGAGAAGATGACATAAAGTGAGACAGCAAGGTAGACCAAATCTGGGTAGGAAGTTTCCCAGAATAAGGTCCAAAGCATGTACCTCTTGTATATTCACCAGCATCCTTTATAGTGAAAGCAGGTAGGCTAGCTGGGTCTATTCTCTTGAAAAACTGTGAAATTCATTATAAGGGCAATGGCTGGTTTAGCTACTTTTTTGGGGTGTGTGGCCACTTTTATTGAACTTTAATTTGTTTATCTTTGTTCTTTGGCCTGTGTGGGCCTCCCATTGCAGTGGCCTCTCTCATCGCAGAGCACCAGCTCTGGGCGCATGTGCTCCAGAGCTCCGGCTCAGTAGTTGGACACATCCATCCAGCCGCTCTGCGGCACGTGGGATCTTCCCAGACCAGGGATCAAACCGACGCTCCTTGCACTGCAAGGCAGTGTCCTTACCCACTGGACCACCAGGGAAGCCTTGGCTTAGCTATTTTTGATAGCTGTTCCCTGGCACAGTTATAAAGTTCTTAAATCATCAGAGAACAAGGTCTAATCCCTCACCTCTCAGCCATAGTGTTTGATTGAGAAGCAACTCTCAAAATGAAGAATGGGATAAAGGCACTTTGAGGACAGTTATATTCTGTCTGTCCTAATGGCACAGGATGGCTGAGGAGGACGGTGCACCCTCTCTTGATTTCATTTTCTCTCAGTCTCAGATACTCTTCAGTTTACCGAAGAACAGATGATCAGAGATCTGGTGATGTGGAACGGTGAAGGCTGTTAGCATCAGCAATAGAAAGGAGGGGACTGAGAAGACTCAGATTGTAAATTGATCTAAGAGACCTTTTGAGTACTTCTCAGTCCTGAATGAAAGATTAAGAAGCGAGGTCCCCATGATGCTACTGGTAGAACAGAATCAGAGTATTACTCTATTATCACTGTTACTGTGACTGTGCTGAACAACTAACACTGTTCTACGCTCTTCTCTCTCCCACCAGTCTACTTCTCTCTTTCAGTTGTTACAGACTCCCAGAATTTCAGATGAAATTACTAATATTCAGTATTCATCTTTTAACTGCAGTATCTATTTAACTACCCATCTATATAAATAATTTAACTATTATCCAGTCTTGAGAAAATTCACCAAAAATAAATTTTAAAAAAAGCAATTAAAGTATATTCATTAATGAAAAGGGATCACGTAAAGATAAGGAATAAAAAACTCTCGTCACATAAAGGGTGGTGGCCTAATCTCTATTCATTTTCAAGCCACTCTCTGCAAAGCTATTACTCTTTGATATGAAAAATTCATTGCTATGATTTCAGATTTCACATAGCAACTAGGTTTTAAAAATGATCTCATGTCAAGTTTTCATGTGGTATGAAGAAAAATATTCATAATTATCTTAAAAGAATATTAAAGGCTTAAAGGCTTAAACTCCTTTCCAAATATCTACATGAGGCCAGATTTTCTTCATGTACTTTAATCAAAACAACATATCACAGGAATATTAATGCAGGAAAACATCTGAGAATCCAGCCATTCTTTATTAAGCCAGACCTTAAGTAGATTTTTTTATCATGCAAAACAATGCTATTCTTCGTTGTTTTGGAAAATATAGTTCTTATAAAATATATTGTTTATGCTAACATATAGTGATGTAGTTATTTTTAAATGAATAAAAATTTTCTCAGGTTTTTCTGTCTTAATTTCTAATATACACAATAATTGATATAATCCTCACAAACAAAAATTGAGCTCTTTGAGAACCCCTGTTTTAAGAGAGTAAAGGAGTCCTTGACCAAATTGAGGAACACTGAATTATTTCATTCCCTTTGAATTGCAGTTGAGGAACGTGGGATACAAAATGGTTAGATGACTTGATCCATGCCATAAAGCTAGTTCATTTTCATGGCTCCAGAATTTTAAAAGTCTAGTTCACATTTATAAATAAAAATTCTAATTTTATAAATTAAATTGCACTTTTTTACTTTACTGAATTCTCTTTCAGTATCTTAATGTAACTATAAGGCACTTTCGATATTTTAAAATTCTTTTAAAAACTCTACACAGGGGGCTTCCCTAGTGGTCCAGTGGGTAAAGAGTCTGCCTTGCAGTACAGGGGGCACCAGTTCAATCCCTGGCCTGGGAAGATCCTACATGTCATGGAATGGCTGGACCAGTGTGTCCAATTATGAGTTAGCGCTCTGGAGCACATGCGCCCAGAGCTGGTGCTCTGCAAGGAGAGAAGCCACTGCAGTGGGAGGCCCAACAGGCCAAAGAGTAAAAGATGGATGAAAAATAAATAAATAAATAAACAATAAAAGAGGCCAAAATTAAAAAAAACTCTATACAATGCATTTTATGAAACTGTATAGTATATTTCAAGATTTAGTTTCTTTGAAAATCCTTTAAGAATCAAGAGTGGATAAGTGCTTTTTTTTTTCCCTATTTGTGTGTTCCATTATTCTGTTGAGTTCCACATGGTTTCAAGTAAGTTAATGCTAATAATAACAGAAAACGTTTTCATTTCAAAATAAGGACTGTCTTCACTATTCTAATTATGTAATGAGTTATATTTCTCTGATTTTCTACTAAAGTTTTAAGGCTATCCTGAAATATCTAAAAGTCTGTTCTAAAAACACAGTTTAAAATGATCTGAGACAATTTTCAGCCTAGCTAAATTCCAGATTTATCTTTAGACTTAGTTACAACACAATCTTCAAAATTAATTTAACAGATGTAATATAATCCCACTAGTATCTCTAAAAATGTGGCATCCTTTGTGGTATGGACTCTTTTGATGCCGTCATGTAATAAATGTGCTGTTCTACACAAATATAGACACAAAATCATGCAGCACATAGAACAAATAGAAACTGTTTTTCTGTCTTAATTTCTAATATACACAATAATTGATATAATCCTCACAAACAAAAATTGAGCTCTTTGAGAACCCCTGTTTTAAGAGAGTAAAGGAGTCCTTGACCAAATTGAGGAACACTGAATTATTTCATTCCCTTTGAATTGCAGTTGAGGAACGTGGGATACAAAATGGTTAGATGACTTGATCCATGCCATAAAGCTAGTTCATTTTCATGGCTCCAGAATTTTAAAAGTCTAGTTCACATTTATAAATAAAAATTCTAATTTTATAAATTAAATTGCACTTTTTTACTTTACTGAATTCTCTTTCAGTATCTTAATGTAACTATAAGGCACTTTCGATATTTTAAAATTCTTTTAAAAACTCTACACAGGGGGCTTCCCTAGTGGTCCAGTGGGTAAAGAGTCTGCCTTGCAGTACAGGGGGCACCAGTTCAATCCCTGGCCTGGGAAGATCCTACATGTCATGGAATGGCTGGACCAGTGTGTCCAATTATGAGTTAGCGCTCTGGAGCACATGCGCCCAGAGCTGGTGCTCTGCAAGGAGAGAAGCCACTGCAGTGGGAGGCCCAACAGGCCAAAGAGTAAAAGATGGATGAAAAATAAATAAATAAATAAACAATAAAAGAGGCCAAAATTAAAAAAAACTCTATACAATGCATTTTATGAAACTGTATAGTATATTTCAAGATTTAGTTTCTTTGAAAATCCTTTAAGAATCAAGAGTGGATAAGTGCTTTTTTTTTTCCCTATTTGTGTGTTCCATTATTCTGTTGAGTTCCACATGGTTTCAAGTAAGTTAATGCTAATAATAACAGAAAACGTTTTCATTTCAAAATAAGGACTGTCTTCACTATTCTAATTATGTAATGAGTTATATTTCTCTGATTTTCTACTAAAGTTTTAAGGCTATCCTGAAATATCTAAAAGTCTGTTCTAAAAACACAGTTTAAAATGATCTGAGACAATTTTCAGCCTAGCTAAATTCCAGATTTATCTTTAGACTTAGTTACAACACAATCTTCAAAATTAATTTAACAGATGTAATATAATCCCACTAGTATCTCTAAAAATGTGGCATCCTTTGTGGTATGGACTCTTTTGATGCCGTCATGTAATAAATGTGCTGTTCTACACAAATATAGACACAAAATCATGCAGCACATAGAACAAATAGAAACTGTTTTACATAGCATCTTGATGAGGTAAGCTTGTGTTATATCCTATAACACAACAAAACACTAATCTGTGAAACCTGTTCAGACTTGCCTGGGTTGAATCATAGAATTACTAGTGAAGGCAAAGAATAAAAATTCCCGTGGTTTCTGGAACTTATGAAACACAACACCGGTATCCTCTCTTTCATTTAAAATCAAGATATGTTTGAGATATATTCATCTATGGTTCCAGATTTTTAATTTACTTCATGCAGCATGTATAGAGGATATGACTTAGCAGTAAGTAGCCTGAGTGGGATCTATCTGTAATCAGAGCTTCCTTTTCTTTCTTTCTATAATTAATTAACAACACTGTTAATAGTCCCTTTTGAAGGTATGCTGAATCTACCAGTAGTTGAATACTGAAAAGGAATTTGCCTTTTGAAAAGGAAATAGAAATGTTAAACATCTAATTAATATTGAGTGACCCCTACGTGCTGGCTGCGTGAGATGTGATAGCCATGACTGGCAAGGCCACTATTTGCGTGAGGGTAGATGAAGTAAACAAATAACTTCAGCAAGTGAAAACAAATAACAACACAACAGAGCAATATCAAAATAAAAAGTTTAACTTTTTAAATTTAACTATATTATAGGCTATGTTAAATTTTTAGGATTACTTACTCCTTGGAAGAAAAGCTAGACAGTATATTACAAAGCACAGACATTGCATTGCCAACAAAGGCCCATAGAGTCAAAGCTATGGTTTTCCCAGTTAGTCATGTATAGATCCAAGAGTTGGACCATAAAGAATACTGAGTGTGGAAGAATTGATGTTTTTGGATTATGGTGCTGGAGAAGACTCTTTTCAATTTCAAAATAAGGACTGTCTTCACTATTCTAATTATGTAATGAGTTATATTTCTCTGATTTTCTACTAAAGTTTTAAGGCTATCCTGAAATATCTAAAAGTCTGTTCTAAAAACACAGTTTAAAATGATCTGAGACAATTTTCAGCCTAGCTAAATTCCAGATTTATCTTTAGACTTAGTTACAACACAATCTTCAAAATTAATTTAACAGATGTAATATAATCCCACTAGTATCTCTAAAAATGTGGCATCCTTTGTGGTATGGACTCTTTTGATGCCGTCATGTAATAAATGTGCTGTTCTACACAAATATAGACACAAAATCATGCAGCACATAGAACAAATAGAAACTGTTTTACATAGCATCTTGATGAGGTAAGCTTGTGTTATATCCTATAACACAACAAAACACTAATCTGTGAAACCTGTTCAGACTTGCCTGGGTTGAATCATAGAATTACTAGTGAAGGCAAAGAAAAAAAATTTCCCCGTGGTTTCTGGAACTTATGAAACACAACACCGGTATCCTCTCTTTCATTTAAAATCAAGATATGTTTGAGATATATTCATCTATGGTTCCAGATTTTTAATTTACTTCATGCAGCATGTATAGAGGATATGACTTAGCAGTAAGTAGCCTGAGTGGGATCTATCTGTAATCAGAGCTTCCTTTTCTTTCTTTCTATAATTAATTAACAACACTGTTAATAGTCCCTTTTGAAGGTATGCTGAATCTACCAGTAGTTGAATACTGAAAAGGAATTTGCCTTTTGAAAAGGAAATAGAAATGTTAAACATCTAATTAATATTGAGTGACCCCTACGTGCTGGCTGCGTGAGATGTGATAGCCATGACTGGCAAGGCCACTATTTGCGTGAGGGTAGATGAAGTAAACAAATAACTTCAGCAAGTGAAAACAAATAACAACACAACAGAGCAATATCAAAATAAAAAGTTTAACTTTTTAAATTTAACTATATTATAGGCTATGTTAAATTTTTAGGATTACTTACTCCTTGGAAGAAAAGCTAGACAGTATATTACAAAGCACAGACATTGCATTGCCAACAAAGGCCCATAGAGTCAAAGCTATGGTTTTCCCAGTTAGTCATGTATAGATCCAAGAGTTGGACCATAAAGAATACTGAGTGTGGAAGAATTGATGTTTTTGGATTATGGTGCTGGAGAAGACTCTTGAGAGTCCCTTGGACAGCAAGGAGGACAAACCAGTAAATCCTTAAGGAAATCAACCCTTAATATTTATGGGAAGGACGGATGCTTGAAGCTCTGATACTTTGGCCACCTGATGAGAAGAGCTGACTCACTGGGAAAAAATCTAGATGCTGGGACCGATCAAAGACAGGAGGAGAAGTGGGCGACAGAGGACGAGCTGGTAGGATGGCATCACTGACAGTGGACATGAGTTTGAACAGACTCTGGGAGATAGTGAAGGACTATCTGGGAGATAGTGAAGGATAGTGAAGGAGGCCTGGGGTGCTGCCACCCATAGGGTCACAAAGAGTAGGACACGACTGAGTGACTGAACTACAAACAACAACATAGGAAGATTACCTTTGTATTTGGAATGTACAACAAGCAGGGCTTGTAGCATATATTCAGAAAGCAAATTAATTATCATCTGCCACTATCCTTTTTGTGAGGCTGGTTCTTTCTTATCTTTGAATGAAAGTTTAAGCAGTCTTCATACTTTTTCAGGTCATTCTGATTTATTAGAAACAGTTGGTTATTCAAGCCTCTATCTCATTTTAACAATTAAAATATAAGGTCATAATTTAATTGTGGCTTTCATGTTAAGGCTTGTATCCCTACCCTGTCTCCAGGCCAGTTGTACTGTGAAGCTCACTGTTCTAGAGGCAGAGGAAGGAGGGTACCCTCTGCTGCTTCTCTCTGTTCACACCAGCTCCATCTCAGTCAGGCCTACAGACCCTCTTAAGGTTGGACTGTGAGGACTGAGCAGATCAATGGAAGCAGCTTTCAGGAAAAGTTCTTATTATATTGGTACTATCTTTATGATCTAGCAGCAAAACTTTCTGGTCTTGGCAGATGTTTAAAATTGATTCTTTTTCTTTCTTTCTTTAAAAATATTTATTTTACATATTTGACTGTGCCAGGTCTTAGTTGCGACGTGAGATCTTTAGTTGTGGCATGGAGACTCTCAGTTAAGGCGATACATGAACTCTGCATTACAGCACATGGGATTTAGTTGCCCTGCACAAACAGCGTGAAGTCTTAGCTATTGGACCACCAGGAAAGTCAGTTAAAATCACCTCTTTCTCATTTCACATTTTCATGGGTTCTTCCAAGACCCACTCCACTCTCCATGGGGGTTCCCATGACAAGAGCTAATGCATCTCTGTTTCTACTGCTCATTAGCTTTCCTTATTTACTTGGCATCTTTCTATAGAGGACTATTCACCCCTCTTGGCTACCCTTTGGGGCATAATCTAAGAAGACCTCATGCTGGCTTTCTAAGTGAGTGGCTTTCTAAGATTTGGTTTATGGAAAAACCACATTGTTTATCCCCAACAGACTCTGGGAGCACTATTTTACTGCTGGAATTCTGGAAAACAAGAAATCCTATTATAAAGTGGCCACTTGACCTCTTCTTGTCTCAACCGTCTGAGCAACTAACCGGCCATTTTGAATAGGAAGTAAACAGTCCTCTCTCCCCAGACCTCGATTTCTCCCCGTAGTCTCCTCAAAATCTCCTTTGTTGATTTAGGTAGAGCAGGACGAAGCTTTCCCCCTCTTCCTTGAGGGGAAGGGGACATAAGAACATAACAACAGTGAACTCTGAAAAGTCTCTCCTCCAATATCCAAAGCCTCTGAACCGAACAAAGTGGTTTCGAGCATTACAGACAACTGTCTTCTACTTTTACAAGTCTGACAGGGTGGTTGTAATCCTCACTGTCGAATGTTTACTCTTGTAAACACAAAAGTCCTACCCAAAACTTCTACAAATACTGTTGTACACTTAAGTGAAAGAATATATCCTACATTGTTCAGTCACTAAGTCATGTCTGACTCTTTGCAAACCCATGAACTGCAGCACCCAAGGCTTCCCTGTCCTTCGCTAACTCCCACAGTTTGCTCAAACTCCTATCCATTGAGTCAGTGATGCTATCCTACCATCTCATCCTCTGTTGCCCCCGTATCCTCTTGCCCTCAGTCTTTCTCAGCATCAGGGTCTTTTCCAATGAGTTAGCTCTTCACATCAGGGGCCAAAGTGCTGAAGTTTCAGCGTCAGCATCAGTCCTTCTAATAAATATTCAAGGTCGTTTTCTTTTAGGATTGACTGGCTTGATTTCCTTGCTGTCCAAGGGACTCAAATCTTCCCAAGAAAAAGGTTTTTTGTCCAATGAGTTACGCATCTTCACATCAGGGCTTTTGTTTCCACATGGTCTTAGCCATCACCCCAGGCAGCAGTAATGCATCTCTGTTTCTACTGCTCATTAGCTTTCCTTATTTACTTGGCATCTTTCTATAGAGGACTATTCACGCCTTCTAAGATTTGGCTACCCTTTGGGGCATAATCTAAGAAGACCTCATGCTGGCTTTCTAAGTGAGTGGCTTTCTAAGATTTGGTTTATGGAAAAACCACATTGTTTATCCCCAACAGACTCTGGGAGCACTATTTTACTGCTGGAATTCTGGAAAACAAGAAATCCTATTATAAAGTGGCCACTTGACCTCTTCTTGTCTCAACCGTCTGAGCAACTAACCGGCCATTTTGAATAGGAAGTAAACAGTCCTCTCTCCCCAGACCTCGATTTCTCCCCGTAGTCTCCTCAAAATCTCCTTTGTTGATTTAGGTAGAGCAGGACGAAGCTTTCCCCCTCTTCCTTGAGGGGAAGGGGACATAAGAACATAACAACAGTGAACTCTGAAAAGTCTCTCCTCCAATATCCAAAGCCTCTGAACCGAACAAAGTGGTTTCGAGCATTACAGACAACTGTCTTCTACTTTTACAAGTCTGACAGGGTGGTTGTAATCCTCACTGTCGAATGTTTACTCTTGTAAACACAAAAGTCCTACCCAAAACTTCTACAAATACTGTTGTACACTTAAGTGAAAGAATATATCCTACATTGTTCAGTCACTAAGTCATGTCTGACTCTTTGCAAACCCATGAACTGCAGCACCCAAGGCTTCCCTGTCCTTCGCTAACTCCCACAGTTTGCTCAAACTCCTATCCATTGAGTCAGTGATGCTATCCTACCATCTCATCCTCTGTTGCCCCCGTATCCTCTTGCCCTCAGTCTTTCTCAGCATCAGGGTCTTTTCCAATGAGTTAGCTCTTCACATCAGGGGCCAAAGTGCTGAAGTTTCAGCGTCAGCATCAGTCCTTCTAATAAATATTCAAGGTCGTTTTCTTTTAGGATTGACTGGCTTGATTTCCTTGCTGTCCAAGGGACTCTCAAGAGTCTTGTCCAGTACCGCAATTCAAAAGCCTCAGTTCTTTGACTCCCAACCTTCTTTATGGTCTAACTCTCACATCTGTACACAGCTACTGGAAAAACCATAGCTTTCACTTTTTGGATTTTTGTCTGTCAGGTGATCTCTCTGCTTTTTAATACACTGTCTAAATTTGGCATAAGTTTTCTTCCAAGGAGCAACTGTCTTTTAATTTCATGGCGGCATCACTGTGGTGACTTTGGAGCCCAAGCAAATTAAGACTGTCACTGTTTCCATTTTTTCCCCATAAATTTTTCCAAATTATACTATTGCCATATCTGCATATATACATGTGTGTATACAAATACAGAATCACGTGTGTTTCCCCTTCTATGAATATGCTGTTTTCAGCAACTAGCAATCAAGATTAGGGTATAGCTGTGAAAGAGTTGCTTATTTATAATATGAGTTCTAGTTTTCCTAAATTAGTTAACTTACAGAGAAGTAATACTGTGTTACAAATATGAAATTGTATATTTTGGCTTAAGATGAGTCTTACTATACATAAGATAGTTTTACTATACGTAAGATCCTTTAGAGACATAATGAAATGATTACAGTTGGAAATTTAAGTTAGAATCCAGCTCCTTCTAGGATGAGAAAATGTCCAGTTTTTCCCCTTCAGGAAACCTCTTCAAGTTTCTGTGGCCAAAGCTATTTTTCTCTGCTGAATTTCACCAGGATCAACATGCTTTGAGTTATTGCACATTTGACCCATAAACAGATGAGAGAAAAAAACAGTTGAGATCATTCAAATCAGAGGGAATTCTGGATAAGCAGTGAGTAGCCAGTGAATGCTAATTCTGCATATTCCTAAGTCATCTAACATCAATGCCCAGAGGAGAAGGCTGGGAAAGAGAAAGTAGGGCGACTCCAGTGATTTCTCTTGGATGTACTGATTTATAATCTAAAACAGCTTTAGCATGTTAGTCATAATTTGGTTTTAATATCTTTATCTTTGAGCACATATACAAGAACTGTCTTCCCATATTATTTGAAACTTATCTTTGGAATTTAGAAATTATTTTTAAATACTGTAAAAATTTAATACATTTGCATTGGCTACAACAGTCTTTTTAAAATTAGCATATAGTGGGCTTCCCTGGTGGTCCAGTGGATAAGGATACCGCCTTGCAGTGCAGGGGGCGCCGGTTTGACCCCTGGCCTGGGAAGATCACACGTGCTGCGGAGCGGCTGGACTGATGTGTCCAATTACCGAGCCGGATCACTGGAGCGCATGCGCCCAGAGCTGGCGCTCTGCAACAACAGAGGCCACCGCAATGGGAGGCCCACATGGGCCAAAGAACAAAGATGAATGAAAATAGACAAATGAAAGACCAATAGAAGTAGCCCGCCTGCTCCCCTCCCTCCCCACCCCACCCCTCCAAATAAATAAATAAATCTTAAAAAAAAAGTAGCATATAGTTGCTTTACAATGTTGTGTTACTTTCTGCTGTACAGAGTAGTAAATCAGTTCTCTCTCTCTCCCTCTCTCTCTCTATATATATCCCGTGTCTTGACCCTCCCTCTCATGCCCACCTCCCCTATTACACCATCTAGGCCATTGCAGAGCACGGAGCTGAGCTCCCTGTTCCATACAGCTGTTCCCCACTAGCTACCTAGTCCACACACAGGAGAGTGTATATGTTAGTTCTCTCTAGATTCAACTCACGCTCACCCTCTTCCCGCCCTCCATGTCCACCCGTCCATTCTCTATGTCTGCACCTCTATTTCTGCCCTGCAAACAGGCTCATCTCTACCATCTTTCTAGATGTCATACACATGGGTTAATATACAGTGGTTGTTTTTCTCTTTCTGATTTACTTCACTCTGCATGAATATGTCTCATGTTGTAAAGAAGGTATACAACTAAATCCGTCATTACGGTGCATGCATGCCAAGTCCCTTCAGTGGTGTCCAACTCTGTGCTACCCTGTGGACAGTAGTCTGCCAGGCTCCTTGTCCATGGGATTGTCCAGGCAAGAAGACTGGAGTGAGTTGTCATGCCCTCCTCCAGGGCATCTACCTCATCCAGGGATTGAACCAGGGACTCTTAATGTCTTCCCAGTCTTCCCATATTATTTGAAACTTATCTTTGGAATTTAGAAATTATTTTTAAATACTGTAAAAATTTAATACATTTGCATTGGCTACAACAGTCTTTTTAAAATTAGCATATAGTGGGCTTCCCTGGTGGTCCAGTGGATAAGGATACCGCCTTGCAGTGCAGGGGGCGCCGGTTTGACCCCTGGCCTGGGAAGATCACACGTGCTGCGGAGCGGCTGGACTGATGTGTCCAATTACCGAGCCGGATCACTGGAGCGCATGCGCCCAGAGCTGGCGCTCTGCAACAACAGAGGCCACCGCAATGGGAGGCCCACATGGGCCAAAGAACAAAGATGAATGAAAATAGACAAATGAAAGACCAATAGAAGTAGCCCGCCTGCTCCCCTCCCTCCCCACCCCATCCCCCCCCAAATAAATAAATAAATCTTAAAAAAAAAGTAGCATATAGTTGCTTTACAATGTTGTGTTACTTTCTGCTGTACAGAGTAGTAAATCAGTTCTCTCTCTCTCCCTCTCTCTCTCTATATATATCCCGTGTCTTGACCCTCCCTCTCATGCCCACCTCCCCTATTACACCATCTAGGCCATTGCAGAGCACGGAGCTGAGCTCCCTGTTCCATACAGCTGTTCCCCACTAGCTACCTAGTCCACACACAGGAGAGTGTATATGTTAGTTCTCTCTAGATTCAACTCACGCTCACCCTCTTCCCGCCCTCCATGTCCACCCGTCCATTCTCTATGTCTGCACCTCTATTTCTGCCCTGCAAACAGGCTCATCTCTACCATCTTTCTAGATGTCATACACATGGGTTAATATACAGTGGTTGTTTTTCTCTTTCTGATTTACTTCACTCTGCATGAATATGTCTCATGTTGTAAAGAAGGTATACAACTAAATCCGTCATTACGGTGCATGCATGCCAAGTCCCTTCAGTGGTGTCCAACTCTGTGCTACCCTGTGGACAGTAGTCTGCCAGGCTCCTTGTCCATGGGATTGTCCAGGCAAGAAGACTGGAGTGAGTTGTCATGCCCTCCTCCAGGGCATCTACCTCATCCAGGGATTGAACCAGGGACTCTTAATGTCTGCCGCATTGGCAGGTAGGTTTTTGTTTTTCTTACCCCTACTGCCACCTGGGAAATATGGTATAAAGTTTACAAAAATCGTTTTTAGTATTTTTCAGATCCAAATTTCTGAAGTAGATTTATTTATAATAGTATTTTTTAAATTCTGAAAACAAATCTTCCACAGTTTATACATGTGTGTTATAAGATACTGTAAATATTTAAAAATCCCTAGCAGATCATTACAAAGTAAGCAGCACTAAATATTATACCATTGATTTCTCATTGAATATAGATTTTATAGATTTATTTATTTTGGACTGCACTGAGTCTTCACTGCGCTGGGCTTCTCTAGTTGCAGCATGCAAACTTTGTTGCCCAGCGGCATGTGGGATTTTAATTTTTCAATCAGGGATAGAACCTGTCCTCTGCAACGGAAGGTGGATTTTTTTTTTTCTTGAGGTGGCGGTGTTCCTTCTTTTTGGGGGGCGGGGGTGCAGGTTGAGGAGGGAGCGGGGGCGGGCGGGCCACTTCTATTGGTCTTTCATTTCTCTATTTTCATTCATCTTTGTTCTTTTGGCCCGTGTGGGCCTCCCATCACAGTGGCCTCTGTTGTCACAGAGCACCAGCTGGCTCTGGGCACATGCGCTCCAGAGCTCCGGCTCGGTAATTGGACACATCGGTCCAGCCTCTCCACAGCACGTGGGATCTTCCCAGGCCAGAGATCCAACTGGCCCCCTTGCACTGCAAGGCGGTGTCCTTACCCACTGGACCACCAGGGAAGCCCTGTTTCTTCATTTTAATATCTATTTTATTTATTTGTTTGGCTCTGCTGGGTCTTAATTGTGGCACACGGGATCTTTTCGTTGTGGCATGTGGGATCTAGTTCCCTGACCAGGGATCAAACCCAGGCCTCCCGCATTGAGAGCACATGGAAGCTTAGCCAGTGGACCACCAGGGAAGTCCCTATAGGTTTTATTTTTTATTCATTCCAGAATGTACTTTCTTTTTCTTTTTTATTTTTTGTACTTTCTTTTTCTGTTTTTTTTTTTTTTTTTTAACATTTCAAATTCTGGATGGGGAAAATACCTAAAGCAAGAATTAAGTTGTAAAAACAAACAAATTCAGAAAACAGTATAAAGCATTACAGCTGTTAGCTGGAATGAGCTACAGAACAAAACTTCTATTCTTTTAAAACCACAGAGTAAGCTCCAAAAAGTATTTGCTTCATAAACATTTCTTTTTTATATATATATAAAGTTCTTTTTTTAACATTTTATTTATTTATCTTTTAGGGGGTGGGGTGGGGAGGGAGGGGGACAAGTGGGTCACTTCTATTGGTCTTCCATTTCTCTATTTTCATCCGTCTTTGTTCTTTGGCTCCTGTGGGCCTCCCATCGCGGTGGCCTCTGTTGTCGCAGAGCACCGGCTCTGGGCGCATGCGCTCCAGTGATCCGGCTCGGTAATTGGACACATCGGTCCAGCCACACCGCGGCACGTGGGATCTTCCCAGGCCAGGGATCGAACCGGCACTCCTTGCACTGCAAGGCGGTGTCCTTACCCACTGGACACCAGGGAAGCCCAACATTTCATTTCTTATGTAAGTATGGTAATCTTCTTAGAGAAAGTCTTATGTGCTTTTACAGGTATTTCAAACCTGACAGATTTTTAACTCACCATTTTCTGTGTTACGTAGAGATGTATATGCTCAATTGTTCCATTGTGATCAACTCTTTGAGACCCCATGGACTGCAGCCCACTAGGCTCCTCTGTCCATGGGATTTCCCAGGCAAGAATACTGAAGTTGCCATTTCTTCCTCCAGAACATTGAGATACACTGACCTGTTAAAGAAAATAAATTATAAAAGAGATAAATTAGGGGAAAACTACTTTCATTTCACAGGGATATTTAATTTTATTAATTTTTTTACCTCACAGATCTTTAAAATAGTTGCATTATTAGTATTTTTGAAATAACAATAAATAGCAATTGCATAGAAATAACAGAAACATTCATAGAAAGTATAACTACACATGCTTCCTCTAATTATCTATATGTATTTTTTAAGTCTCTTACTCTTCTCTCTTCTTGATAGTTTAAAATATAATAAAAATTAATAAAAACTATAGCAATGCTCTATAGAGTGAATTAAGAAGACATTTTGAGATTAGTCCAAAGTTAGTAGAAGCAGATGTTTTTCTGGAACTTCTTTGCTTTCTCCATGATCCAACAAATGTTGGCAATTTGAGATTTGATTCCTCTGCCTTTTCTAAATCCAGCTTGTATGTGTGGAAGTTCTCGGTTCATATACTATAAGCCTAGCTTGGAGGATTTTGAGCATTACTTTACTAGCATGTGAAATGAATGTAGTTGTGTGGCAGTTTGAACATTCTTTGGCACTGCTCTTTGAGATTGGAATGAAAACTGACATTTTCTTGTCCTGTGGTCACTGCTGGATTTTCCAAATTTGCTGGCACATTGAGTGCAGCACTTTAGTGGCATCATGTTTGAGGATTTGAAATAGTTCAGCAGGAATTCCATTACCTCCACTGCTTTGTAGTAATGCTTCCTATGGCCCATTTGACTTCACACTCCAGGATGTCTGGCTCTAGAGGAATGATCACACCATCGTGGTTATCCAGTTATTCACTGTCCATGGAATTCTCCAGGTGAGAATACTGGAGTAGGTTGCCATTCCCTCTCCAGGGGAATCTTTCAGGCCCAAGGATCAAACTCAGGTCTCCTGCATTGCAGGCAGATTCTTTACTGTCTGAGCCATGAGGGAAGCCCCTAGAAGAGAGTAGCCTGAATTATGGGGTGTTTTTTTTTTTTTTAATGGGCTGGGTAATTTAAGTGAGAGGATTATTCCAGCTATTTGCGGGGCCCACTTTTTGGCCTTTTATGGTTGACTTCAAGACTGTCTTGGCACCTGTGTCATTTAGCTAATATGTTATTACCTAAATTGTGTCATTTAGCTAATATGTTATTGATACAATGAGCATATGATGAGGCTCAAGATCTACTGGAAGTCAAATCTTCTGCCATCTTGGTCATGCTTAGTTCTAACCAGTTGATGTCTTCTCCTCAATGGCTAATACTTGTGTTCTTCCCCCTTGCTTCCTGTCTCATTATGAACTCTGCCAGCTACTTCCTTACTTATTATCTGTACTTAACACATCCTATGGAATTCATCCATCCCGTTTTGTGCTCTCCAGCAGAACTGACTTTTGCAAATAATACAGTCAATCAATCAGTCAATCACAGTCAATCACACTAACCAACATTTAAATATTTGTCCTCATCTATTCAGTTAAGTATATTGATATTACTTAAACTGTCTTTGCATTATTTTATTCTTTTCATTCTGCCTTCTCTCACTTTCCTCCCTCCTTCGGTCATTTTGAAAGAACAATAGGAATTTTTTTGTGCAAATTTTCCAGGTAGATCAGGCATATTCAGTTCTCTACATATTTCCATTTAATATGGACATAGTCTGTGAAATGTTCTTCTTTATATTCCAGGAAATCAATGTTTTAAAGTATTTTATTTATTTATTTTGGCTGTACCAGGTCTTCATTGCAGCATGTGGTATCTTTCATCTTCATTGCAGCACGCAGGATGTTTAGTTTTGGGCATTCAAACTCTTGGTTGTGGCATCTGAGATCTATCTAGTTCTCCAACCAGGGATACAGCCCTGGCCCGCTGCATTGGGAGGATGGAGTCTTAGCCGCTGGACCATCAGGGAAGTCCCCAAAATATTTTACTTTCATCATAATGCCCTTAAAAAATTATTGACATGTGATAAGAAAAACAATCCTAATCTGTTTCTTATGTAGTCCATTTATTTGACACACGAGGCGTGTTAAATATTCTCTTTTGCCACTGTTGCACTAGATCTTAACAATTGTCCTGTTGGCACAATCAATTGCACACACTGAGAAACTTCTTGCACCAAACGGCTGTAAATGAATTTCCAAGGATGAGGTGGAACATGTCAAATGCCAACTGGCTATCTCCTGTCCCTCCCCCACGTAGCTACTTACAACCAACCTTCCCAACAAAGCTCAGAAAAGTTAAAGAGAGTTAGCCTTAATCAGTAAGTTCATCAATAAGCATTTGTTGAGTGTCTGTTCTTTCCAAGGCACTGTGAAAAAGCAGACATTATCAACAGATTCCAGCAATCATATTCAGTTCTTTAGCTCTTTCCTGAAAAGTTCTGCTTACCAAATGTATTTTTTAAGTTATTTTAGAGCCTCTCTTTTTATTTGAGGAGATTTTCTCTTACCCAATTATAAGCTCATAAAAAGTATGAGAAAGAAGGTATGTTTTAGGAAAATGGACAAAATTTTAATATGCCTAAAAGATGGGGTGCATAAAGGAGAATAGAATGAAAATGGGAAGGATGCCAGAGGGCTGCTTAGCATATAAAGCAGAGTGGTTTAGATTTTTATCCCCTTGAACCTAGACCTGTGTGTTATGTAATATGGTAGCTGCTAACCAAATATGGCTAATTACATTTAATTAAAATAAAATAAAAATCCAGTTCCTTGGGTGCACTAGCCACATTTCAAGTGCTCAGTGGACACATATGGCTAGTAGCTTAGTGCAAAAAGCACATTATTTTATAGAAAGTTGTCTTGGACAGCACTGCTCCAGACATTGAGAAAGCATGTAAAAATTTTTAGCAGCTTTGTGATAAAATTTTAATTTTCCACAAATCTCTAGGAAGAATTTGATAGACTGGAAACTGATAGGGAAATTAGGATAGGAGTCTGGATATGTATCATCCAAGGATGTGCTTACAGAAATGAAGACTGGGGTGTGTGTGTGGGTGGGTGGGTGGGTGTGGGTGTGTGTGTGTGGGTGTTTGTGGGTGGGTGGGCTGAGGTCAGGGAAGAAATTACAGTCAGGAGGCTGAAGGAGAGGAATAGTGCTTCTTATTTAGAAAATAGGTGGATATTGATCCCATTCACTGAAACAGGAAACATTTTAGTAGTAGAATTAAAAGGATAGGCATGGGAAACCCCACCTAATGCACTGTGGTGACCTGAATGGGAAGGAATTCCAAAAGGGAGGGGACATGCATTCATTTTGCTGTACAGCAGAAACTAACACAACATTGTAAAGCAACCATACTCCAATACAAATTAATTTAACAAATAAAAGGATGAAGGATTGGTGAATTCAGATTATGTCCATGTTAACTTTGAGATTGTGAGAGAGGCTTTCATAAGATAGACAAGAAGCAAAAGTTGGAAGTCTTCTCACAATTATGTTCTTTTATTTTAAAATTTTTACCAAATGTATTTTTTAAGTTATTTTAGAGCCTCTCTTTTTATTTGAGGAGATTTTCTCTTACCCAATTATAAGCTCATAAAAAGTATGAGAAAGAAGGTATGTTTTAGGAAAATGGACAAAATTTTAATATGCCTAAAAGATGGGGTGCATAAAGGAGAATAGAATGAAAATGGGAAGGATGCCAGAGGGCTGCTTAGCATATAAAGCAGAGTGGTTTAGATTTTTATCCCCTTGAACCTAGACCTGTGTGTTATGTAATATGGTAGCTGCTAACCAAATATGGCTAATTACATTTAATTAAAATAAAATAAAAATCCAGTTCCTTGGGTGCACTAGCCACATTTCAAGTGCTCAGTGGACACATATGGCTAGTAGCTTAGTGCAAAAAGCACATTATTTTATAGAAAGTTGTCTTGGACAGCACTGCTCCAGACATTGAGAAAGCATGTAAAAATTTTTAGCAGCTTTGTGATAAAATTTTAATTTTCCACAAATCTCTAGGAAGAATTTGATAGACTGGAAACTGATAGGGAAATTAGGATAGGAGTCTGGATATGTATCATCCAAGGATGTGCTTACAGAAATGAAGACTGGGGGTGTGTGTGGGTGGGTGGGTGGGTGTGTGTGTGTGTGTGGGTGTTTGTGGGTGGGTGGGCTGAGGTCAGGGAAGAAATTACAGTCAGGAGGCTGAAGGAGAGGAATAGTGCTTCTTATTTAGAAAATAGGTGGATATTGATCCCATTCACTGAAACAGGAAACATTTTAGTAGTAGAATTAAAAGGATAGGCATGGGAAACCCCACCTAATGCACTGTGGTGACCTGAATGGGAAGGAATTCCAAAAGGGAGGGGACATGCATTCATTTTGCTGTACAGCAGAAACTAACACAACATTGTAAAGCAACCATACTCCAATACAAATTAATTTAACAAATAAAAGGATGAAGGATTGGTGAATTCAGATTATGTCCATGTTAACTTTGAGATTGTGAGAGAGGCTTTCATAAGATAGACAAGAAGCAGTTGGATATATATGTTTGGAATAGTCTTCTCAAGGAATTTAGGGGCATGAATGATCAGATCACTCAAGACGATGCTCTTTCTCTTTACCTCCTCTGCTCCCCTAGGGCCTAATCCACCCTAACCACAGGGCTGAGCTTCCTTTGTATTTGCCTCAGGCTCCAGCTAGAGATTTAGTGATTGTTCTTATGAAAGGGGTGGTGAACTGTTTCCCTGGTAACTAATGAGCCCATTAGACATCAGTTTGCCTACAGCTGGTAATCTCCTCCCTTCTCCCTAGTGAAGATGGCCACCCTGTCCTGCCTGCCCTCTGCAGGACACGGTGAGGTGTTGCTCCAGGACTTTGCCTCAGACGTGTAAGTTTCCCACCTATTAAACCATTGATGTCTCTGTTGCTGACTCAGGGCTTGAAGCTGGGAGAGCACAGAACTTGTAGGACTGTGGGATGCAGCTCAAGAGGGGAGTTGCATTAATTGTTACCCAGATCTAACTTGTTTAGTCACTAAGTCATGTCTGACTCTTGTGACCTCATGGACTGTAGCCTGCCAGGCTCCTCTGTCCATGGGATTTCCCAGGCAAGAATACTGGAGTGTGGAGAGGAAATGGCAACCCACGCCAGTATTCTTGCCTGGGAAATCCCACGGAAAGAGGAGCCTGGCAGGCTACAGTCCATGGGGTCACAAACAGACACAACTGAGCAACTAAGAGACACACATGGGGAACTGGCAATTGATAGAGGCCTTAATCCCAAGTTGGTAGAAAAATGTGGATGGTTCAATAAATGGTCTCAGGGTAACTGCCTCTTCATTTGGAAAAATAATAGATCTTCGCTGTTGTCATACATTAAAGTATTTATCTAAAAATCCAAAGGTACTGAAGACTAGAATGCAAAGGACAAAACTCAGTAATATAAGAGTTTTTATAGGAGAATTTTTTTCAAACTTTGGAATAAGAAAGAATTTTGAAAATGAGTCCAGAATACCCTTATGTATACATATAGCAAAGAAACTGATACATGTTTTTATGTCCATGTTAACTTTGAGATTGTGAGAGAGGCTTTCATAAGATAGACAAGAAGCAGTTGGATATATATGTTTGGAATAGTCTTCTCAAGGAATTTAGGGGCATGAATGATCAGATCACTCAAGACGATGCTCTTTCTCTTTACCTCCTCTGCTCCCCTAGGGCCTAATCCACCCTAACCACAGGGCTGAGCTTCCTTTGTATTTGCCTCAGGCTCCAGCTAGAGATTTAGTGATTGTTCTTATGAAAGGGGTGGTGAACTGTTTCCCTGGTAACTAATGAGCCCATTAGACATCAGTTTGCCTACAGCTGGTAATCTCCTCCCTTCTCCCTAGTGAAGATGGCCACCCTGTCCTGCCTGCCCTCTGCAGGACACGGTGAGGTGTTGCTCCAGGACTTTGCCTCAGACGTGTAAGTTTCCCACCTATTAAACCATTGATGTCTCTGTTGCTGACTCAGGGCTTGAAGCTGGGAGAGCACAGAACTTGTAGGACTGTGGGATGCAGCTCAAGAGGGGAGTTGCATTAATTGTTACCCAGATCTAACTTGTTTAGTCACTAAGTCATGTCTGACTCTTGTGACCTCATGGACTGTAGCCTGCCAGGCTCCTCTGTCCATGGGATTTCCCAGGCAAGAATACTGGAGTGTGGAGAGGAAATGGCAACCCACGCCAGTATTCTTGCCTGGGAAATCCCACGGAAAGAGGAGCCTGGCAGGCTACAGTCCATGGGGTCACAAACAGACACAACTGAGCAACTAAGAGACACACATGGGGAACTGGCAATTGATAGAGGCCTTAATCCCAAGTTGGTAGAAAAATGTGGATGGTTCAATAAATGGTCTCAGGGTAACTGCCTCTTCATTTGGAAAAATAATAGATCTTCGCTGTTGTCATACATTAAAGTATTTATCTAAAAATCCAAAGGTACTGAAGACTAGAATGCAAAGGACAAAACTCAGTAATATAAGAGTTTTTATAGGAGAATTCTTTTCAAACTTTGGAATAAGAAAGAATTTTGAAAACGAGTCCAGAATACCCTTATGTATACATATAGCAAAGAAACTGATACATGTATCCAGCGAGTCCTGTATCTTTATGTTCATTGCAGCATGAATTATATTAGCAAAAAATTGGAAAGAAATGTGTATCACTTTGGAAACGGATGAATAAAATGCTATGTAGTCAAAAAAAAAGAATACTGGAGTGGGTTGTCATTTCCTTCTCCAGGTCTTCTTCCCAACTCAGGGATTGAACCCATGTCTCCTTCATTTACAGGCCAATTCTTTACCACTGAGCCACCTGGGTAGCTCAGATCTCTCATTACTTTCTTAAAATTTTTCAAAGAATATGAATTATGTGTGGGGACTTTCCAAATTTCTTCTGCCCCTTGTCCCGGACTCTCCAAATTTCTTCTCCCCTTTCTCCCACCACACACATCCCCAGTGGTCCTTATGTTGTCATGATGAATATATATTACTAATGGGCATGTACAATACTCTACAGGTGTGCTGATGTGGTCTAATGTTTTAAAATTCATTAGTTGAGAGACATTTCAGAGTTATATCCCTTTCTTTGTGAAAACTGAAACGAAGCTCTGCTGCATTCTGATGGTTTTGTAAATACTAAGGTAGTACACGTTGGCTTCTTTAGCACTACAAGTTTCAGGCAGGAAAACAAATCATACAAGGAATTCTAAACAGACATTTGTTATGGAGAAATGCTGAAGGCTGAAAGAACAAAAAATGAGGAAAGTGAGATTAAATCAGAAATTCCTAATTTCAGGAAGTGGCTCACAACTCTAGAAATGGTAGAATAGAGTAGGGAGGTGGTATGATCAGAGCCCAAGAGCAAACACTCTTCTGGGCATGCCACCTGAGTGTAGGGGAAGCCACAAGAGGACCACAAAGGTGAGACTTCCTCAGTTGGCTCTAGAACTTTGTAAAGGCCACAGTCATTCTCCCAAATACCAGAAGCAGAGAGGCAGAGCAGTAAGGGACAACAGCTTACCCATGTTCCACTTTCTAATCTTCTTCCTATGCAGAATTCTTGGCAGAATCTTACAGGAAGCCATCTGACAAGGCAAATGCGGAATAAGAAAAAATTGAAAACATCCAGAATACCCTTATGTATACATATAGCAAAGAAACTGATACATGTATCCAGCGAGTCCTGTATCTTTATGTTCATTGCAGCATGAATTATATTAGCAAAAAATTGGAAAGAAATGTGTATCACTTTGGAAACGGATGAATAAAATGCTATGTAGTCAAAAAAAAAGAATACTGGAGTGGGTTGTCATTTCCTTCTCCAGGTCTTCTTCCCAACTCAGGGATTGAACCCATGTCTCCTTCATTTACAGGCCAATTCTTTACCACTGAGCCACCTGGGTAGCTCAGATCTCTCATTACTTTCTTAAAATTTTTCAAAGAATATGAATTATGTGTGGGGACTTTCCAAATTTCTTCTGCCCCTTGTCCCGGACTCTCCAAATTTCTTCTCCCCTTTCTCCCACCACACACATCCCCAGTGGTCCTTATGTTGTCATGATGAATATATATTACTAATGGGCATGTACAATACTCTACAGGTGTGCTGATGTGGTCTAATGTTTTAAAATTCATTAGTTGAGAGACATTTCAGAGTTATATCCCTTTCTTTGTGAAAACTGAAACGAAGCTCTGCTGCATTCTGATGGTTTTGTAAATACTAAGGTAGTACACGTTGGCTTCTTTAGCACTACAAGTTTCAGGCAGGAAAACAAATCATACAAGGAATTCTAAACAGACATTTGTTATGGAGAAATGCTGAAGGCTGAAAGAACAAAAAATGAGGAAAGTGAGATTAAATCAGAAATTCCTAATTTCAGGAAGTGGCTCACAACTCTAGAAATGGTAGAATAGAGTAGGGAGGTGGTATGATCAGAGCCCAAGAGCAAACACTCTTCTGGGCATGCCACCTGAGTGTAGGGGAAGCCACAAGAGGACCACAAAGGTGAGACTTCCTCAGTTGGCTCTAGAACTTTGTAAAGGCCACAGTCATTCTCCCAAATACCAGAAGCAGAGAGGCAGAGCAGTAAGGGACAACAGCTTACCCATGTTCCACTTTCTAATCTTCTTCCTATGCAGAATTCTTGGCAGAATCTTACAGGAAGCCATCTGACAAGGAAAGCTGGGAAATGCAGTTTGCAAACTCCCATCATCACTGAGCAGAGTTTAGGTGAGTGTAGGGCTCAAATGCCACTGGCAAATAACCTGCACTGCACTTTACCGGGAAAAAAATTTTTCCCTTGTTTAATAGTAAGCTGCTAAAGAAAAACTATGATTTGGTTTTTGGTCTTTGATAGACGCTAGGGTCCATCACAGTGTCTGTCATATAAAATGCTCAATAAATATCAATACATATTTGAGTGAACAATATGTCTATTCACATCACTGACAAATAACAGTTCATATCAGTACTCAACTTTCATGACTGGCAGATGTGCAGCTGATTTTTTTTAAAAAACATGCTTTAATTCACATGTACAAGTTAGTATTGTCTTTTACAGTACAGGGCTCTTGGAAGTTAACATACTTTTTCAAAGAGTGCTGCCCTTAAGGAATTTTTAGGACGCCTCTTTCCAAATTGCCTTTGAGAGCTAGTTCCTGAGACATACATGACAATTGGTACAGTCTAGCACCAGTTATTTCCACCTGAGACAAATACACAAACACAGAAAGGGGCCCCCTAGCATCAGACCTCTAGAACATGAAGCAAGACAGGTTTTACTTTGACCCATCTATTACTGAGTCTAAGCTCGTACTGCCTGCTGCACAGTAATCAAGAGGCAAATCGTTGGGGCAAGGAATAATGACTTTATTGGGAAAATCAGCTAAGCGAGAAGATGGTGGGCTCGTGCCCAAAAGGACCATCTTGCTTGAGTTCGATTTCAGGCTCCTTTTATAGTAAAAGGGGAGAGAGCAAAGTCAAACACTTTCTTGCTCCCCTCAGCCTTCAGAGGGAATTGCTAATTTCTTCCTCCTGGCAGTGATCCACAGGTGGGTCTAGTCAGGATGTTTCCTATGAACTAAACCAAGGTAGTTTTAGCTTTATGCGCAATCCCTGGAAAGCAGGGTTCCCAGAGATGGGCCGTTGTGTATGTTAAGCTTACAGGCAACATCTGTTTAGTGATTAACTTGTAATAGAAAAAAGGCCCTTCCCTATTACATATCCAGGTCCCTAAAGAAAAGAATTCATAAAAATGTGTTATGGTAAAATAGGAAACTTGTGAGCTGTGGAGAAGAGCACAAGGCATATGCTGTGCTTGTTCCCTGCCTGAAGAGAAATCTAAGTAATCATAAACATCTCACACCTCCATGGTATGTGTTTGGCTATGTTTATTCTTTGACTCTCCACAACTCTGAGGTAGGCACTTTCATCACTCCCTTTTACAAGTGAGAAAACTAGAGGTTCACAGAGGGTGATTAGCCAGTCATTCAGCTAGTAAACGGCAGTCTAGGTTCAAGGCGGACACCTTTCTGTGCTTCCAGCAAAAAATCTAGCATCCGGTCATCTTTAAAACATCAGCACTGGCAACTGGGGAATTAACGGAAAAGGGAATCAAAAATACGGCGCACAACTCGGAAACAGTGCTAATACACCAAGGAAACCTAAGGTAAGGATAAAACACAGGGTAGGGATCCCGGCCTTACGGCTCAATGCCGCCGCGCTCGGAACAGCGCGCCTTCCGTGACGCTTCTGGCGTCGCAGGACGCTCATTGGGCCGCTTGCAGGAGGCGTCAAATCGCGGGCGACCAGAGGAGGCGGGACTTCCAGTCCCCGTGGCGCTAAATTCCGGCCGCCCCGGAAGCACCTAGTGGTCAGAGGGTGTTGCGTACGCTCTTCCTGAACATCCCGGAAAATCTTGTGTTTCATAGACTCCAAAGAAAAGTTGGGGCAGGGATTCATCAGCTAACTGCCAAGTTTTCGAGGTAGTGGAAAACAAGAATTGCGACATGGACAGCCGCTTGCAGGAGATCCGGGAGCGGCAGAAGTTACGGAGACAGCTTCTCGCGCAGCAGGTCCTCGGCCCGGGGAGGGGTCGCGAGTGCGCGTGCGTGGCGTCCCTCGTCCCCCTTCTCTCCGCTTTTCTGGCTCGATACCTGCTACTGGGTAGCCCTTTCTGGTTCCGAGACTTTAACCCCAGGGCCTACCTACTGTCTGTACCCCAAGTCGTTCCCTTTTATGTTGTGGTCCTTGTGGTGGTGGTGAGCCGACCGCCACACGTGGTCTTCAGCAGCTTTTATGGAATGCCCGCCTAGTGTCTGGCACAGTGCTCAGGGTGATACAAAAATTTAGTGCCCTTCCTATTACATATCCAGGTCCCTAAAGAAAAGAATTCATAAAAATGTGTTATGGTAAAATAGGAAACTTGTGAGCTGTGGAGAAGAGCACAAGGCATATGCTGTGCTTGTTCCTGCCTGAAGAGAAATCTAAGTAATCATAAACATCTCACACCTCCATGGTATGTGTTTGGCTATGTTTATTCTTTGACTCTCCACAACTCTGAGGTAGGCACTTTCATCACTCCCTTTTACAAGTGAGAAAACTAGAGGTTCACAGAGGGTGATTAGCCAGTCATTCAGCTAGTAAACGGCAGTCTAGGTTCAAGGCGGACACCTTTCTGTGCTTCCAGCAAAAAATCTAGCATCCGGTCATCTTTAAAACATCAGCACTGGCAACTGGGGAATTAACGGAAAAGGGAATCAAAAATACGGCGCACAACTCGGAAACAGTGCTAATACACCAAGGAAACCTAAGGTAAGGATAAAACACAGGGTAGGGATCCCGGCCTTACGGCTCAATGCCGCCGCGCTCGGAACAGCGCGCCTTCCGTGACGCTTCTGGCGTCGCAGGACGCTCATTGGGCCGCTTGCAGGAGGCGTCAAATCGCGGGCGACCAGAGGAGGCGGGACTTCCAGTCCCCGTGGCGCTAAATTCCGGCCGCCCCGGAAGCACCTAGTGGTCAGAGGGTGTTGCGTACGCTCTTCCTGAACATCCCGGAAAATCTTGTGTTTCATAGACTCCAAAGAAAAGTTGGGGCAGGGATTCATCAGCTAACTGCCAAGTTTTCGAGGTAGTGGAAAACAAGAATTGCGACATGGACAGCCGCTTGCAGGAGATCCGGGAGCGGCAGAAGTTACGGAGACAGCTTCTCGCGCAGCAGGTCCTCGGCCCGGGGAGGGGTCGCGAGTGCGCGTGCGTGGCGTCCCTCGTCCCCCTTCTCTCCGCTTTTCTGGCTCGATACCTGCTACTGGGTAGCCCTTTCTGGTTCCGAGACTTTAACCCCAGGGCCTACCTACTGTCTGTACCCCAAGTCGTTCCCTTTTTATGTTGTGGTCCTTGTGGTGGTGGTGAGCCGACCGCCACACGTGGTCTTCAGCAGCTTTTATGGAATGCCCGCCTAGTGTCTGGCACAGTGCTCAGGGATGATACAAAGCTTTGCTCTTTGTGTATAAGTTACCGCAGTTCACGCAAGGAAAGGGGACTCGTTATCTCCTAAATTTCTCTTCACTTTTGAAATGGTGGTTTGTGTCTTACCTTTCGTCATTTCAGCGCCTGATTCATGAGATTGTGGCTTCATTGTGAAGTAGACTTTACAGTGTTTTCTCTGGGATCATATCTAAAGACCACATTGGAAGTAGCCTGAGTGTAAATTTTAGGTTCTGCATCATGGGTGTTGCAGCCGACTGTGCTGTGTTTTCGGTATCTTTGGCATTACCCACAACTAAATGTCTCTGACATGATTTTTGACAAATCAGGTATCTTTTCCAAGTCTTTTTTTCTGGTTTCTTTTATTATGTTTTCTTTGAAAATGTTCAGTGGCTCTTTGTTACTATCAGGTAACAGTCTTACACTTTTAAGTTTTAAACTCAGACCTTAATTTGACTCAAAATGCATTCGTAAACAGTTAACTTCTTTGAAGTCTTACTGTTTGCCAGGAAGTCTCGTGCGTGCTAAATCATTCAGTCATGTCTGACTCTTGTGACTCTATGGACCTTAGCCCACCAGGCTCCTCTGTCCATGGGATTCTCCAGGCAAGAATACTGGAGTGGGTTGCCAAGCTCTCCTCAGGAACTCTGGTAGACATTGGCAGTTCAGCTACAAATAGCAAGTTGTCCTACCTTCAGAGAGCTTACTTACACAGTGTACAGCGCTTAATAACAGCTGCCGCTTATTAAGTCACTTGTATCAGCCAAGATTCTCGAAAAATTTTACATCCCTTATATTCTGTCATACAAATCAGATGCTATCTGCATGTAATAGATGAAGAAAATAAGGGTCAAAGAATTTGTTACATGCTGAAAATGACAAAGCTTTTAAGTTTGCAAGCTGCAGGTTTTGACCTTTTTATGCCCTTTCCGATACATCTGGCCGCTTCTTGGTGGAATTGATTAGAAACCCAGGGATGTTAAATATGTTGTGGTCCTTGTGGTGGTGGTGAGCCGACCGCCACACGTGGTCTTCAGCAGCTTTTATGGAATGCCCGCCTAGTGTCTGGCACAGTGCTCAGGGATGATACAAAGCTTTGCTCTTTGTGTATAAGTTACCGCAGTTCACGCAAGGAAAGGGGACTCGTTATCTCCTAAATTTCTCTTCACTTTTGAAATGGTGGTTTGTGTCTTACCTTTCGTCATTTCAGCGCCTGATTCATGAGATTGTGGCTTCATTGTGAAGTAGACTTTACAGTGTTTTCTCTGGGATCATATCTAAAGACCACATTGGAAGTAGCCTGAGTGTAAATTTTAGGTTCTGCATCATGGGTGTTGCAGCCGACTGTGCTGTGTTTTCGGTATCTTTGGCATTACCCACAACTAAATGTCTCTGACATGATTTTTGACAAATCAGGTATCTTTTCCAAGTCTTTTTTTCTGGTTTCTTTTATTATGTTTTCTTTGAAAATGTTCAGTGGCTCTTTGTTACTATCAGGTAACAGTCTTACACTTTTAAGTTTTAAACTCAGACCTTAATTTGACTCAAAATGCATTCGTAAACAGTTAACTTCTTTGAAGTCTTACTGTTTGCCAGGAAGTCTCGTGCGTGCTAAATCATTCAGTCATGTCTGACTCTTGTGACTCTATGGACCTTAGCCCACCAGGCTCCTCTGTCCATGGGATTCTCCAGGCAAGAATACTGGAGTGGGTTGCCAAGCTCTCCTCAGGAACTCTGGTAGACATTGGCAGTTCAGCTACAAATAGCAAGTTGTCCTACCTTCAGAGAGCTTACTTACACAGTGTACAGCGCTTAATAACAGCTGCCGCTTATTAAGTCACTTGTATCAGCCAAGATTCTCGAAAAATTTTACATCCCTTATATTCTGTCATACAAATCAGATGCTATCTGCATGTAATAGATGAAGAAAATAAGGGTCAAAGAATTTGTTACATGCTGAAAATGACAAAGCTTTTAAGTTTGCAAGCTGCAGGTTTTGACCTTTTTATGCCCTTTCCGATACATCTGGCCGCTTCTTGGTGTAATTGATTAGAAACCATTCCACCTGGGTGAGGAGGTCCAATATAATCAGTGGGAGACTTCCACTTTACCAACAGCCTTTCTTTCACTTACTTTTTTCTGTATACACAGGACAGATTGTTTATTCTCCAAAAAGTAATTTGTGCAGTATATACTTTATGATTTTTAAAAAATTATTTATTTGGGTCTTAGTTGTGGCATGTGGGATCTAGTTCCCTGACCAGGGATCAAACCTGGGCCCCCTGCATTTGGAACACAGTCTTATTAAGCACTGGACCACCAGGGAAGTCCCTACTTTATGATTTTTAAGAAGTGTCCTTTCTTTCTGATTTCTGTCTATCCTTTATGGCACAGCCCAGGTCATCTGTTAGGGACGAAACCAGCCCAGAACTCCCTGGGTTAGGCTCTTAGCACTCTGTGAATCCATTGTCCTGACTGTTGAGTGCACTGCTGTATGTTACTAACCGTCATACACTATATAAACCAGTTTGCGTGTGAAGTCTTTACATTTAATTCCTGTTGGGTTCATTTTCTACCCTAACTTTGTTTCTTGCCCAAAGTTAGTTTTTAATTTTTGTTGATTGATGAACTTCAAAGTAGAGCCAATTCAGTGTATGTAATTTGCTTGATTTGCCTTCGGCAGCTGAATGAAGTTATCGGATGCAGTATATAGGCCCACACTGTGATTGTGGGCATTGATGCTGCCACCAGCCATTGTAGCTTTTTTACAAAAAACTAACAGTTTCAAAGGATACCAAATTGTCAACAATTATTCAAGAAATATATTTAGTGCTACCATAATGCATATGGCAACCCACTTCCATATTCTTGCCTGGAAAATTCCATGGACAGAGAAGCCTGGTAGCCTACAGTCCGGGGAGTTGCAAAGAATCAGATATGACTGAATGCCCACCCCCTGCCCCCACACCCACACCCCCACACACAATAGAAAGTCTGTTATTAAGTCATTTCACAGTTTTATAAAAAAATGTTGGAGGACAGAAAAACAACTTTGTATGTGAGCACAATTTGATTTTAAGCATTCCTCTTGTAAATATTGCATTATAATTTAAGCCTTGGCAAGAAATGTCATTGGTTTTTTTCACATACTTATTGAGGATCTACTGTAAGTTATATATCATAGTAGCTGCTGAACATACAGATACCAACAGGACAGAGTTCTTCCTCTCAGTGAGTTAACATTTCAGTGGGGGAGAAGTAAACATAAGGTAACTGAAGTGTACAAATAAAAAATTGGGAACTTCCCTGGTGGTCCAGCGGTTAGGACTCTGTGCTTCTAATGCAGGAGTCCCAGGTTTGATCCCTGGTTGGGGAACTGGATCCCACATGCCACAACTAAGACCCAGTGCAGCCAGATTAAGATAAATAAAGCAATAATTGTTTAAAAAAAAAATGGAAGTTGTGAGACTATGAAATAATAAGGAATAAACACAAGGAAAACAAAATTAGTTTGTATCCAGTGCTATGATCTGAATGAGGAAATGAGGAGGCAAACAAAATAATGGAAGGAGGCTACCTAGTCTATATCTAGTGTTCATGGAAGAACTCTGAAGAAGTAACTTGTATTCATCTGAGAATTAAAGGGATTGGAGTCAGTCATGGGAAGAAGGTTAAAAAGCGTTTCCCCGTGGAAAGTAGATGTGTCTTCTGATGAAACAAAATAAGGGTCAGGAAAATTTTATGGATGAGTTAAAATATCAGCAACAGTTTATATATTGTAAGAGATCTATCATTGGAGAAAGGGGAGTTATGGAATAGTCTATAAAAAGGCAGTGGGAATTGTTTAATGTCAAGGCTGGGGACTTCCAGCTCTAATATAGTAGTGTGCCTTCTCATCTTTTTTGAGCTCAAGGGAGCTCAAAACCAATGCCGATTTCTCATACTCTTCTTGTGCTTAAAAACATTAAGTGATTCCTCATGGCCTGTTAATTGCATTCTATACTTCTTGGTTTGGTTTTTAAAGTTTTCCATGAATTCATGCCATAGTATTTAGCCAGGCTTATCTCAACTAGTGATTTATTTACATTTGTATTTTCCAAAATTTCTCCAACTGGCAACCATAATTTGGATTACTATTTTTCAGGTATTTGTAAATATTGCATTATAATTTAAGCCTTGGCAAGAAATGTCATTGGTTTTTTTCACATACTTATTGAGGATCTACTGTAAGTTATATATCATAGTAGCTGCTGAACATACAGATACCAACAGGACAGAGTTCTTCCTCTCAGTGAGTTAACATTTCAGTGGGGGAGAAGTAAACATAAGGTAACTGAAGTGTACAAATAAAAAATTGGGAATTTCCCTGGTGGTCCAGCGGTTAGGACTCTGTGCTTCTAATGCAGGAGTCCCAGGTTTGATCCCTGGTTGGGGAACTGGATCCCACATGCCACAACTAAGACCCAGTGCAGCCAGATTAAGATAAATAAAGCAATAATTGTTTAAAAAAAAAATGGAAGTTGTGAGACTATGAAATAATAAGGAATAAACACAAGGAAAACAAAATTAGTTTGTATCCAGTGCTATGATCTGAATGAGGAAATGAGGAGGCAAACAAAATAATGGAAGGAGGCTACCTAGTCTATATCTAGTGTTCATGGAAGAACTCTGAAGAAGTAACTTGTATTCATCTGAGAATTAAAGGATTGGAGTCAGTCATGGGAAGAAGGTTAAAAAGCGTTTCCCCGTGGAAAGTAGATGTGTCTTCTGATGAAACAAAATAAGGGTCAGGAAAATTTTATGGATGAGTTAAAATATCAGCAACAGTTTATATATTGTAAGAGATCTATCATTGGAGAAAGGGGAGTTATGGAATAGTCTATAAAAAGGCAGTGGGAATTGTTTAATGTCAAGGCTGGGGACTTCCAGCTCTAATATAGTAGTGTGCCTTCTCATCTTTTTTGAGCTCAAGGGAGCTCAAAACCAATGCCGATTTCTCATACTCTTCTTGTGCTTAAAAACATTAAGTGATTCCTCATGGCCTGTTAATTGCATTCTATACTTCTTGGTTTGGTTTTTAAAGTTTTCCATGAATTCATGCCATAGTATTTAGCCAGGCTTATCTCAACTAGTGATTTATTTACATTTGTATTTTCCAAAATTTCTCCAACTGGCAACCATAATTTGGATTACTATTTTTCAGGTATTTGTAAAAGTTTAGTATCATGCCTGTAATTATTATATAAAGGCTTGGCTTGAATAAAACTAGGTATTTATTATAGCATGGGATAAATAAGGTAGAGTTCATGAGCTGGTGAATGCCAAGTGTTTGACAGAATGCCGTCAGACTATAAACACAGCTGCTTTTTTCTGGTTATTGTTACTACTGCTAAATTGTGTTTTATTATTTACTTTGAAAGAAGATTGACTCAGGTTGTTTTCATTTTAGTATAACAGAAAGCATAAAATACTTTAAGCTGCCAAAATTATTCCTTATTAATGTGGTTTTCTTCCAAGATATTTTCTCTTTTTCCTGCAAAGTGAATAGTTCATTTGCTTGCTGTGGTAGTTTGGGCTTTTTTTTTTTTTTTTCTTTTTTACTACTTGATATGTTAAATGCTGCTACAAATGGCTGGAAAGGCTGTTCAGTACATTGTGTTCTAGTTTTTGACTTTCGCCTCTTCTCTTAGTTGGGAGCTGAAAGTGCCGACAGCATCGGTGCCGTGTTAAACAGCAAAGATGAGCAGAGAGAAATCGCTGAAACAAGAGAAACTTGTAGGTTAGTAGAGTAATTGCTTTTTTAAAGTGATACGTTAATATTTGCAAAATGATGTTGCTTTAATAAACAGTAATCTTAGGTAGGAAGTACGTTATGATATGCATCAACATACCAATTTGGGAAACATTGAGTTTTATTCATAAACTATGACATACTGGTTTTTAATGTAAGTTCTCATTTATAAACTGTTAGAAAATGAATGTTAGACTGATAATTAGCTTATATACCATATAAATTTTATTTAAAAAAAATCCTTATTTTAGAAAAAGCACTTTACACTAAAAGTGATATTCATTTGATAGTTCACAAAGCATTTAGAAATTTCAGTGTTCTAATTATTAAACATCAGTTTCACTCAAGACAGAATGATACATACTGTAGAAAATTCTTTTTGCCATACATACTGAATAAAAGCTTTGTTTCTCATTTCCTTTCTCATAAAAATACAGAGTTATTAATCAGGTTGTGATACTTTTAAAATTTATAAACTAGGTGAATAGATGCTGTTTAGTCAGGACTAATTTGCCTTGTTATGTTTCTGTAAACTGTTCTTTAATATTATTAATGGATGCATGTATACATCTTATAAATATTTGTGAGTGATATTTCACTTTTAATCTTCAGGGCTTCCTATGATACCTCTGCTCCAAATGCAAAACGTAAGTATCAGGATGAAGGAGAGACAGATGAAGACAAAATGGAAGAATATAAGGCAAGTAGAGAATGGGACAATTTTTTGGTCAAGAAAAAAAAATAAACCCTTACAATCTGTAATCTTATCTAGGAAAACAGATTTGAAAAAAGTTGAATTTTGATGAAACACTGAATATCAATGTCAGTAGCATATATGTAGCCATTTATATCAATTTACTCACTTTAATAGAAGGGGTATGTCGATTAACTCAGGTGATGTTATATAAAGTACTTAGCCAAATGCCCAGTAAGCTCTGGGCAACAACATTCTTAAATAAGAGTAAGGAGGTAAATGTACCAGAAACTATGGTAATTGGATCAGATTTCAGGAGGCTGCAGTAATATCTTTTATGAGTTGTGTTATTCCATCTTAACATAGGGTAGTACAATTAAAATTTTTTTGAGAATTTGTGGGCTCCATTGCAGCATAGAACCATTTCTATCAGAGGACCAAGGAAAAAACCCACCTTCTCAGCTTATAATTGCAATATTTACCTGAAAAGAAAGTAAAGGGCCAAAAACCTATTTCCGTGTTTTCCAAATTAATTGTTATACAGCTATATTTAATAGAGAAGGAAATAGTTTTAGTAAATCTCTAGGCTTAATTACCTAATTTCATAAATACTGTGTTGTGTGATGGGTTCTCAGGTGGTTTAGTGGTAAGGAACTTGAGACTTGAGTTCGATTCTTGGGTCTGGAAGATCCCCTGGAGAGGGAAATGGCAACCCACTCCAGAATTCTTATCTGGAAAATCCCATGGACAGAGGAGCCTTGTGGGCTACAGTCCTTGCGGTCACAAAGAATTGGAGATGTCTTAGTGAAACAACAGTATTGTGTGTTTGGTTTAGTCACTCAGTCGTGTCCAACTCTTTGTAACCCCACACACTGTAGCCCACCAGGCTTCAAAATCTACCAGAGCTTGCTCAAATTCATGTCCATTGAGTTGGTGATGCCATCCAACTATCTCACCCTCTGTTGACCCCTTCTCTGTGTGCCTTCTATTGTTTCCTAATGTCAGGGTCTTTTCCAGTGAGTCATCTCTTCACATCAGATGGCCAAAGTATTGGAGCTTCAGTGTCAGTCCTTCCAGTGTATATCCAGGGTTGATTTCTTTTAGGATTGACTGATTTGATCTCCTTGCAGTCCAAGGGACTCTAAAGCGTCTTCTCCAACACCACAGTTCAAAGGCATCAGTTCTTCAACACTCAGCCTTCTTTATGGATCAGCTCTCACATCCATACATGGCTATTGGGAAAACCATAGCTTTAACTGTATGGACTTTGTCGGCAAAGTGATGTCCCTGCCTTTTAATACGCTGTCTAGGTGCATTTAACATATCCTAATATATAACTTAAATATTTGTGATTACATTAAAGCATATAAAGTTCCTGATATTTTAACATTTTTGACCTTTAAAATAGCAATTTCTTGGGCTTCCTGGTAGTCCAGTGGGTAAAGAGTCTGCCTTGTGGTGCAGGGGACACTGGTTCGATCCCTGGCTGGGGAAGATCCCACGTGCCACAGAGCAGCTGGACTAGTGTCTCCAATTGTGAGCCAGCACTCTGGAGCGCATGCGCCCAGAGCCAGTGCTCTGCCATGAGAGAGGCCACTGCAATGGGAGGCTCAAACAGGCCAAAGAATAAAGATGGATGAAAAATAAATAAAAACAAAAGAGCCCCCCTACCCCCCAAAAAAGTAGCAATTTCTTATGGCTTACTCTAGTAGAAGTAAAATTGCCCCATTTATGGTCCTATGTTTCATGACTTAGGTTAGATTTTAATAGTTTAACATATTAAGTCTGAGGTGAATAATTTTAGATAACTTATTCAAGAAAATTAATAGTTATAGATAGTTATTATTGATGAGAATGAAAAGGAAATTATTATGAACATAGCTAGTTATAGTTAATAATGAGAAAGTGAAGGCTTCAGTGTTTGACTTTAATGGTAATTTGAAAAATTTGTGTCTTAGGAAAATAAACTGAGTCTTAATATTTAAGATATCATAATACATAAGCTATTTCTCTTATATATAAAATATCTACTTAATCTTCCTTTTTAAAGGATGAATTAGAAATGCAACAGGAGGAGGAGAATTTGCCATATGAAGAAGAAATTTATAAAGATTCTAGTACTTTTCTTAAGGTAAGTAATTTTAAAATCTATAACTTCACATTTCAGCTCTGTGCGTAGAAAGATTTTAAATATTTATTTTCAAGTTCATTTTTCAGTTATTGAGGGATCATTGTTACAATATGAAGATCATTTAAAATTATTCATGAAATAGTGTTCTGATTGATGCTTGACTATTAATGTCTGCGTATAATGAATTATAATTCTATCATTTTAATAGTGGCGTTTTCCATTTTTTTAAACCTGTCCGTTAACTTGTATTTTGCTTGGCCTCATAATAAAAAATGTAAAGTATAGAGTTAGTGTATCTGCCACCAAAATGAATGCTATAATTTAATTTTGTCTTTTTATTCAGGGAACACAGAGTTTAAATCCCCATAATGATTACTGCCAGCATTTTGTGGACACTGGACATAGACCCCAGAATTTCATCAGAGATGTAGGTATGTCTGATTTGTTGGGAATATGCGGTTACTGGCTATCTATTACATGCTTGTAGTTTATCCATTTTGTGGTTTATTTCTAACAAAATTACTTTTCCTAGCTTGGCTTCCCCTGTCCAGTCATAGTACTTCGTGTACACTCTTTCCATCAAGCAGTGTTATTTTTTTCCTTCTTCCTTCCTGCCTTTCTTTCCTTCATTTGTTTCTGTGATTATCCCTCATTTTTGTGTTACCTTTATTCATTTGATGATCTTCCTTTATATAAAGCTGATTTTCTGACCTATGTCATTTTCCTTTCCTCTAAGAATTTCTTTTAACGTTTCTTGCAGGACAAGTCTACTAGCAACAAATTCCCTCAGTTTGTTTCTCTGAGAAAATCTGTTTCTCCTTTCCTTTTTTTTTTTTTTTAAATGTTGGCCTCTTTTGTTGGTCTTTCATTTATTTATATTCATCCATCTTTTTTCTTTGACCTGTGTGGGCCTCCCGTCGCAGTGGCCTCTCTTGTAGCAGAGCACCGGCTCCGGGCACTTGTGCTCCAGAGTGCTGGCTCATAATTGGACACACTGGTCTAGCCACTCTGTGGCACGTGGGATCTTCCCTGGCCAGGGATCGAACCAGTGCCCTTTGCACTGCAAGGTGGTGTCCTTGCCCACTGAACCACCAGGGAAGCCCTCTCCTTTACTTTTTTTTTTCTCTAAAAATAAAAGATTTTAATTTTTATTAAATAGGTATTAAATAATGCACAGAAGGAAAAGGAGCTGGTGTTAGATTCTGATTGTTCTGTTATGTCCCCTGCTCTTCACCCTAGCTCTTCTTGCGTCTTGCCGATGTTTTTGGGCATTTTCTTAGCACGAGGATCTTCTAGCTCCTTGGCCTTATAATAGTGGGGTGCCACCTCAAGGAGCCGGCTGCTCTCAATCTCCAATACCTGTCTCATGAACTCTTTGGTGGTCAAGACAAGTTCATGGTAGAGCAGCCAGCATGGCGGTTCCTCAAAGAAGGACGAGTTGGGATTAATGAACACCATCTGCTGCTGTTTCACTGTGCAGTAGCCGCTGTGAGTCAGCCGTGCTATGTGGTAGAAGTAGCCAGCAGTGATGGCGTTTCGGACACGAATGTAGTCCCCTTAGCAGGAACAGACTAACTTCCACGCATTCCAGGAGCCCCTCCAGCTGTTCCTGCACATCCTGGATTCAGCACATGGATCTGAACTGAACAAACTTCTCATAGCACCACTGGGAAGAGTAACCACTCTCAGCCCACTGCGTATAAACATTCAGCAGAACCAGATGGTCTCCACCAGGGAGGAGGAAATTGACCCGAATGTTGTCAGCATGGATGACCTTGTCCTTGGGTCGGTAGAAGATGGAGTTGCTGACCGAGAGTGTGGCAGCCGCTGTCAGGATCTCCTCTGAACAGCTGTACTCCTCAGAGGCCAGGATTGTTTTAGACAGCATGGGGTCCACAGGCAGCTCTGCCATCTTCCAACCAGACATGGTGAGCTCCGCATGGTGGTTGAGGGCTCCCAGCGCTTACAGCTGCTCCAAAGCCAGCATTAGGGTCTCATGTGGAGGGTCCAGGAAATCAAAGTGAATTAGGTCATGGATCCCTAAGCTTTTCAGTAGCAATACGACATTGCCCAGCCTGGTCTTCTGAATCTCGGGCACTGTGGTTTCCTCCAGCTCTTGCTGATGGGACCAGGCAGTATACAGTGGAAGCACTTCCCCACAGCCACCTGACCTGCCCGACCAGCTCGCTGATTGGCTGAGGGCTTGCTGCAAGGTGTGACAGTGAGCGATTCCATGCCTTTGTGGGGGTTGTAGCTCTTCTGCTTACAGAACCCTGGGTCCAGCACATAAATGATGCCCTCAATGGTGAGTGAGGTCTCCGGGATGTTGGTTGCCACGACTCCTTTCCGTGCTCCAGGGGGCGTGGGCTGGAAGATCTGCGCTTACGTGTCAGACTGCAGGTTGACATAAATGGGCAACACCAGGAGCTCCCAGATCTTGGAGCCCAGGTGGCAGCAGCAATCCTGGAGCATCTCACAGGCAGCCTCAATCTCCTGTCCGGTCAGGAGCTTGGATTTGCAACATGGACACCGCACAGGCCTGCAGGTAGTCTGCCTCTGGAACCTTTGTGTAGATGTCAACTGGAAACCTGCGTCCAGGGATTTGGAAGATGGGGGTGTCATCAAAGAAGGTGGAAAAGTGGGCAGTGTCCAGTGTGGCTGAAGCCACCAGGACCTTGAGCTCAGGTTGGAATTGCGCAATATCCTTGATCAGCCCGAAGAGAATGTCTGTGTGCAGGGCCCGTTCATGGGCCTCATCCACCATCACCATGCTCTAACTTGCAAGGTCAGGCTCAGAGGAACTCCTGGAGAAGCATGTAGCGCAGGACTTCACTCGGACATGCAGTCCTCAAAGCGAATCCTGTAGCTGACCTCATTTCCAAGCTTCACACCCATCTCCCAGTCCACTCGGGCAGCCACGCGCATGGCTGCCACTCTCTGGGACTGGGTGCAGGCAGTCTTCTTACCCTTCTTTGTGTAACCCTCCTCGAAGAGGTAGTGCAGGATCTTGGTGGTCTTGCCAGAGCCCATCTCGCCTTTGATGTTCAGGACCTGATGATTAGTGATGGTGGCCAAGAGCTCCTCGCCGAAGGGAAACTTGGGGAGGCTGCGGCGGACGGCCTGGATGGACTCCTCCTGCTGGGCCTGGGTCGGGGCAGATGGGTCCGAAGGCTCCTTGTCACCCTGGAGCTGAGTGGCCTGGACGAGCCTGATGGTTTCCTCCTCCTCCAGCACCAGCTGATACTTGGGCTCCTGAACGGCAGCATCTTGGGCTCCAAACTTCAGGGCCTCTGCCCTCAGCTGGGCCTCCTCCCAGCGCCGCTGCTCCTCTCTGGAGGCGCCGGACTCCTTCACTAGATCCACTGAGCGTGCTGGCTGTCCTCGGGTCTCCTCAGGCATGTGGCAGCGATTGGCGACCTCCAGCTTTTCCTGCTCCCCTGCCGCCTGGTACTCCCGGGCCAGGTGCTCCACTCGCCACTTGTACTTGAACTCTCGGTTCTTGTGTCCGCTCAGCTCCAGGTCCCCGAAGAGGAACTCCTCGTCCACCAGCTCGGCCTCCAGGTCCTCAAGCTTCTCTCGCTTCCGCTTGGCCAGGTACTCCCAGCAGGATTTCTTCCGCAACTCAGGGACCATAGCTTTCCGGTCTTCCTAAGCCATCTTGAGGCTCTTCTGAGCCTCTTCGTAAGCCTTCTTGTCTGACCGCTCCAGGGCGTTGTGAGTCTGATATTTGTCCCGCTGCTGAACCTGCTTGGCAAACGCATTGCGCTCCTCCAGGTTCTGAAGGTGCTCTCGCTCTGTCCTCTCCCACCCATCCTCTAACTCTGGCTTCTCCATCTGCTCTTTAGTCTCCCCCCACCTTCCTCTTTCTTTTCTCAGAAACTTCTTTCTCCTCCTCCTCTTAGTCCTCCTCACATTTCTTCCTGAGGTGCTTCCGTTTTTTCCGCTTCTTCTGGTGCTTGCTCCTGGCCTTGCCCACCGTTTGCTCACTGCTCACCTCACTGTCCTACAGCAACATATAAGAGCGGTTCTTTTCCAGCAGGGCTCAGGCTGTCCTCAGCTGCCTGAGCTGGCTTTTCCACCAGTGCCTTCCGTTGGACCTTCTTCCAGAGTCTCAGGACGAAGTCCCAGGCCAGTCCACAGAGGCCCAGGGTATTGGTGTCTCGCAGGTGCTGCATGAACTCGTCTGCCGATGCGCAGTGCTGTGCGGTACCGATCAGGAACTGGGCCAGGTGCCGCTCACTCAGCCCCAGCAGCGAATGCAGCTAGTCCTGCACCCAGCGCTCCAGCCCCGCCAGTGTCGCCTTGGCGATGCACGCTCCCTATTCCCAGCCCTGAAAGTGTCTCCAGCACCCATGCTGGCAGCCTGGAGGGTCAGAAGCCTGGAGCCCAGGGCTGGAGCCTCTGCTCTGGAAAAATAATTGCCTTAGAACATTGATTGGGGTTGAGCTTTCAACTGTGTAAACCTCTCCTTTACTTTTGCAAGATAAATTTTGCAAAGTACAGAGTTCTAGATTGATGTTTTCTTTCTTTCAATACTTTATTTTACTTCACTCTTTTTGCTTGCTTGTTTCTGAGAAGTTGGGTATAATTCTTAACATTGTTCCTCAGTAGGTTTTTAAATTTTTTTCTGGTTTCCTTCAGGACTTAACTAGATACTCTGTAGTTTGAAAATAGTATGTGTAGGTTAAGTTGGGTTTTTTTTTTTTTTTTAATTTTGATATGTATCCTGCTTGGTACTCTGAGCTCCCTGTATCTGGGGTTTGATGTATGATATTAATTTGGGAAATTCTTAGTCATTACTTTGTTTATTTTTGACTCCTTCAGATCTTAGTTGCAGCATGTGAGGTCTTGGTTGTGGCTCTGTCCTCTCCCACCCATCCTCTAACTCTGGCTTCTCCATCTGCTCTTTAGTCTCCCCCCACCTTCCTCTTTCTTTTCTCAGAAACTTCTTTCTCCTCCTCCTCTTAGTCCTCCTCACATTTCTTCCTGAGGTGCTTCCGTTTTTTCCGCTTCTTCTGGTGCTTGCTCCTGGCCTTGCCCACCGTTTGCTCACTGCTCACCTCACTGTCCTACAGCAACATATAAGAGCGGTTCTTTTCCAGCAGGGCTCAGGCTGTCCTCAGCTGCCTGAGCTGGCTTTTCCACCAGTGCCTTCCGTTGGACCTTCTTCCAGAGTCTCAGGACGAAGTCCCAGGCCAGTCCACAGAGGCCCAGGGTATTGGTGTCTCGCAGGTGCTGCATGAACTCGTCTGCCGATGCGCGAGTGCTGTGCGGTACCGATCAGGAACTGGGCCAGGTGCCGCTCACTCAGCCCCAGCAGCGAATGCAGCTAGTCCTGCACCCAGCGCTCCAGCCCCGCCAGTGTCGCCTTGGCGATGCACGCTCCCTATTCCCAGCCCTGAAAGTGTCTCCAGCACCCATGCTGGCAGCCTGGAGGGTCAGAAGCCTGGAGCCCAGGGCTGGAGCCTCTGCTCTGGAAAAATAATTGCCTTAGAACATTGATTGGGGTTGAGCTTTCAACTGTGTAAACCTCTCCTTTACTTTTGCAAGATAAATTTTGCAAAGTACAGAGTTCTAGATTGATGTTTTCTTTCTTTCAATACTTTATTTTACTTCACTCTTTTTGCTTGCTTGTTTCTGAGAAGTTGGGTATAATTCTTAACATTGTTCCTCAGTAGGTTTTTAAATTTTTTTCTGGTTTCCTTCAGGACTTAACTAGATACTCTGTAGTTTGAAAATAGTATGTGTAGGTTAAGTTGGGTTTTTTTTTTTTTTTTAATTTTGATATGTATCCTGCTTGGTACTCTGAGCTCCCTGTATCTGGGGTTTGATGTATGATATTAATTTGGGAAATTCTTAGTCATTACTTTGTTTATTTTTGACTCCTTCAGATCTTAGTTGCAGCATGTGAGGTCTTGGTTGTGGCTCAGTAGTTGTGGCACATGGGCTTAGTTGACTTGCTGCTTGTGGGATCTTGACCAGGGGATCGAACTGTTAACTTGACCTGGTCAGTTGTCCTGACCAGGGATCGAACCATCGTCCCCAGCATTGCTAGATAGATTCTTAGCTACTGGACCACTAGGGATGTCCCTGGTGGGGACTTACTGATTGAGATACTTCTGTTCCTCTTACTGTTTTTTGTCTCCTTCTGATTTTTCTATTGCACATTACACCTTTTGTAGTTACCCCATGTTCCTTGAACAGTCTGACTATCCCAGCCCTCCCCCCGCAATTTTTGTTCTCTTTACTTTTCAGTTTTTGAGATTTCTGTTGAGATGGCCTTAAGCTAAAATTCTTTCCTTATTTGTGTTTGGTCTACCAGTAAGCTCATCAAAGATATTTTCCCCTGTATTTTAAAAACAGCTTGTTTAAGGTACTTCAGGTACCATTCAATTCACCCATTTAAGGACTGTAATTCATTTTTTTTTTTTTTTTGGGCTATTTCTATTGGTCTTTCACTCATCTATTTTCATCCATCTTTGTTCTTTGGCCTGTGTGGGCCTTCCATTGCAGGGGCCTGTCTCGTCGCAGAGCACCAGATCTGGGTGCATGCACTCCAGAGCTCCGGCTCGGTAGTTGAACACATCCATCCAGCCGCTCTGCGGCACATGGGATCTTCCCATGTCAGGTATCAAACCGGCGTCCCTTGCACTGCAAGGTGGGGTCCTTACCCACTGGACCACCAGGGAAGCCCTATAATTCAATTTTTAGAACTACCTACAGGTTCGTGCAACCATCACCACCATCTAATTTTAGAACTTTTTTTTAGATTGAGGTATAGATGACTTAACAATATTATGTAAATTTTAGGTGTACAAATAATAGTTCACAATTTTTAAAGTGTATACTTTTTTATAGATACAATACAATATTGGCTATATTCCCTCTGCTGTACATTATACTTGCAGCTTGTTTCTTATATACATAGTAATTTGTATTTCGTAATCCCCTCTCCCATCTTGCCCTCGCCCCTTTTCTGTCCCCACCGGTAACCACTAAATTGTTCTCTTATGAGTCTGCTTTCTTTTTGTTATATTCCCTCGTTGCTTTTAGTTTTTAGATTTTTTTTTTTTTTTAGTTTTTAGATATGAGTGATACTATATAGTATTTATCTTTCTCTGATTTATTTCACTAGGCATAATACCCTCCAAGTCATCTGTGTTGTTGTAATTGGCAGAAACAGTCACTCTTTTATGACTTAAGTAGTACTCCGTTTCATACACACAGACACACCCAGACAACCCCCCACACCCCATCCCTGTCGCCTTTATTCATCTGTTGATGAATGCTTAGGTTGCTTCCATATCTTGGCTATTGTAAATAATGCTGCTAAGAACATTGGGGTCATAATTCTTTTTTTTTTTTTTTCTTTGGCTATTCTGGGTTTTCACTGCTGCCACAGGCTCTTTTTTCGTTGCCGGGCGGGGGGGTTACTCTAGTTGTGGCGGGCAGGCCTCTTTTTGCAGTGACTTCTGTTGTTGTGGAACTTGGGCTCTAGGGCACAGGCTTGCTTCAGTAGTTGCGGCTTATGGGTTCAACACTTGCGACACCGAGGCTCTAGAGCACAGGCTCAATAGTTGTGACTCACGGGCCCAGTTGCTACAGAGCATGTGGGATCTTTCCAGACCAGGGATCAAACCTGTGTCTCCTGCATTGGCAGGCAGACTCTCCAGCACTGAGCTACCAGGGAAGCCCTCATATATCTTTTTGAATTAGTGTTTTTGTTTCCTTTGGATATATACCCAGGAGTAAAATTTCTGGATCATATGGTAGTTGTATTTTTAGTTTTTTGAGAAACCTCTGTACTGTTTACTATTGTTGCTGTACCTGTTTACGTTCTGACCAACAGTATTACACATCCTTAGAACATTTTATCTCCCCTAAAAGAACTCAGTACTTAGTCATTGGTTTAAATTCCCATTCTTTCTCCCACAGTTGCCTCCACACCTTCCCGGCCTTAAGTAACCATTCATTGACTCTTACTAATTAGCCTTTGGGAGAGATTTCATATAGTTGGACTTACACAATATGTGATATTGTGAAGGCTTTTTTCACTTAACATAGTGTTTTCAGGGGCCTTAGTTACAATTTTTAAAGTGTATACTTTTTTATAGATACAATACAATATTGGCTATATTCCCTCTGCTGTACATTATACTTGCAGCTTGTTTCTTATATACATAGTAATTTGTATTTCGTAATCCACTCTCCCATCTTGCCCTCCCCCCTTTTCTGTCCCCACGGTAACCACTAAATTGTTCTCTTATGAGTCTGCTTTCTTTTTGTTTTACTCCCTCGTTGCTTTTAGTTTTTAGATTTTTTTTTTTTTTTAGTTTTTAGATATGAGTGATACTATATAGTATTTATCTTTCTCTGATTTATTTCACTAGGCATAATACCCTCCAAGTCATCTGTGTTGTTGTAATTGGCAGAAACAGTCACTCTTTTATGACTTAAGTAGTACTCCGTTTCATACACACAGACACACCCAGACAACCCCCCACACCCCATCCCTGTCGCCTTTATTCATCTGTTGATGAATGCTTAGGTTGCTTCCATATCTTGGCTATTGTAAATAATGCTGCTAAGAACATTGGGGTCATAATTCTTTTTTTTTTTTTTTCTTTGGCTATTCTGGGTTTTCACTGCTGCCACAGGCTCTTTTCTAGTTGCAGGGCGTGGGGGTTACTCTAGTTGAGGTGAGCAGGCCTCTTTTTGCAGTGACTTCTGTTGTTGTGGAACTTGGGCTCTAGGGCACAGGCTTGCTTCAGTAGTTGCGGCTTATGGGTTCAACACTTGCGACACCGAGGCTCTAGAGCACAGGCTCAATAGTTGTGACTCACGGGCCCAGTTGCTACAGAGCATGTGGGATCTTTCCAGACCAGGGATCAAACCTGTGTCTCCTGCATTGGCAGGCAGACTCTCCAGCACTGAGCTACCAGGGAAGCCCTCATATATCTTTTTGAATTAGTGTTTTTGTTTCCTTTGGATATATACCCAGGAGTAAAATTTCTGGATCATATGGTAGTTGTATTTTTAGTTTTTTGAGAAACCTCTGTACTGTTTACTATTGTTGCTGTACCTGTTTACGTTCTGACCAACAGTGTTACACATCCTTAGAACATTTTTATCTCCCCTAAAAGAACTCAGTACTTAGTCATTGGTTTAAATTCCCATTCTTTCTCCCACAGTTGCCTCCACACCTTCCCGGCCTTAAGTAACCATTCATTGACTCTTACTAATTAGCCTTTGGGAGAGATTTCATATAGTTGGACTTACACAATATGTGATATTGTGAAGGCTTTTTTCACTTAACATAGTGTTTTCAGGGGCCATTGATGTTATGTTTAAGTACTTCATTTCTTTTTATTGCCAAATAATACTCCATTGTAAGTACATACTACATTTTGTTCATTTGGTTTGTTTCCACTTTTTTGACTATTCTAAACTCTGATGCTGTGAAGATTCATGCAAAGTTTTTGTGTGAATGTGTGCTCTCATTTCTCTTGGGTGTATACCTGGGAGAGATTACTGGGTCATGTGATAATTCTATGTTTAACTTTTTGAGGAACTACCCAGCTATTTCTCAGAGCAGCACTACCATATACATTTCTACCAACAGTATGTGAGGGTTCCAACAATGTTGTGAAGTATTCTTCACACTTCTTATCTGTCTTTATAATTAGAACTGTTTTAGTGGGTATGAAGTATTAGTTTATTGTGGGTTGCTTTTTTTTTTGTGGTTTTGATCTGCAGATTTCCCTAGTGACTAATAACGATATTAAGAATCTTTTCCTATACTTATTTTTCCACTTAAATACCTATTTTGAAGAAATGTCTAAAAGATGCTTATTTTTCTATTAGACTTTTTAATTTTAAGAGTTCTTTATATGTTCTCAGTATAAGTCCTTTATCAGATGTATGATTTGCAGATATTTTTCCCATTCTGTGGGTTTTCTTTTCACTTTCTTGATGGTACCATTTACCACATAAATGGTGTGGCATCAGAATTTTAATTTTGATGTAATCCAATTTATTTTTCTTTTTTGCTTGTAAGCAATATGTGGAAACTAATTTTAATATCTTCATGGTCACAATTTAGATGTTACAGAGAAAGTTACAGTAATAGTGAGATAGGCCAGTTACAGAATGACAAATAGGCATGCACTTAAAGAGCTACCTAAAATGTCAATAGTACATATATATAAATACATACACCTTTTTTTTTGGAAGCCTTGCCCTTCCTCACCTAAATACATACACTTTTATGAGCTACCTAAAATAGTCTTACAGAAAAAGAGAATACAGCAGTGGTTATCAGAGGCTGCAGAGAGAAGAAAATAAGTTGTTGTTAAGTTGGTATAAAGTTTCAGTTAAGCAAGATAAATTCATTCTATAGATCTTGTTCAGTTGATAGTTGTCCGACTGAGCAACTGTCTGACTCTTTGTGACCCTGTGGATCGCAGCACTCCTGGCTTCCCTGAACTTCACTATCTCTGGAGTTGCTCAGACTCATGTCCATTGAGTCGACGATGCCATCCAGTCATAGTACTCTCTGTCACCCCTTGTTCTCCTGCCCTCAGTCTTTCTCAGCATCAGGGTCTTTTCCAGTGAATTGACTCTCGCATCAGGCACCCAAAGTATTGGAGGTTCAGCATAAGTTTTTCCAGTGAATAATCAGGGTTGATTTCCTTTAGGATTGGCTAGTTTTATCTCCTTGCTGTCCACGGAGCTCTCAGGGGTCTTCTCCAGTACCACAGTTCAGAAGCATTAATTCTTAAGCGCTAAGCCTTCTTTATGGTCCAACTCTCACACCTGTACATGACCACTGGAAAAACCGTAACTTTGACTATATGGACCTTTGTTGGCAAAGTGATATCTCTACTTTTTAATACACTGTCTAGGATTGTCATAGTTTGCAGCCAAAGGAAATAAAGTCTGTCACTGTTTCCATTTTTTCCCCATCTATTTGCTGTGAAGTTATAGGACCAGATGCCATTATCTTAATTTGTTGAATGTTGAATTTTAAGTCAGCTTTTTCACTTTGCTCATTCAGCTTCATCAAGAAGCTCTTTAGTTCCTCTTCGCTTTCTGCCATTTGGGTGGTGTCATCTGCATATCTGAGGTTATTGATATTTCTCCCCACAGTCTTGATTCCAGCTTTAGCTTCCTCCAGCCCTGCATTTTGCCTGATGTACTTTGCATAGAAACTAGATAGGTGACAGTGTATAGCCTTGACATACTCCTTTCCCAATTTTGAACCAGTCTCTTGTTCCATGTCTGGTTCTGTTGCTTCTTAACCTGCATACAAGTTTCTCAGTAAGCAAGGAAGGTGGTCTGGTATTCCCATCTCTAAGTATTTTCCACATTTTGTTGTGATCCACACAGTCAAAGGCTTTAGCATAGTCAATAAAGTTTCAGTTAAGCAAGATAAATTCATTCTATAGATCTTGTTCAGTTGATAGTTGTCCGACTGAGCAACTGTCTGACTCTTTGTGACCCTGTGGATCGCAGCACTCCTGGCTTCCCTGAACTTCACTATCTCTGGAGTTGCTCAGACTCATGTCCATTGAGTCGGATGCCATCCAGTCATAGTACTCTCTGTCACCCCTTGTTCTCCTGCCCTCAGTCTTTCTCAGCATCAGGGTCTTTTCCAGTGAATTGACTCTCGCATCAGGCACCCAAAGTATTGGAGGTTCAGCATAAGTTTTTCCAGTGAATAATCAGGGTTGATTTCCTTTAGGATTGGCTAGTTTTATCTCCTTGCTGTCCACGGAGCTCTCAGGGGTCTTCTCCAGTACCACAGTTCAGAAGCATTAATTCTTAAGCGCTAAGCCTTCTTTATGGTCCAACTCTCACACCTGTACATGACCACTGGAAAAACCGTAACTTTGACTATATGGACCTTTGTTGGCAAAGTGATATCTCTACTTTTTAATACACTGTCTAGGATTGTCATAGTTTGCAGCCAAAGGAAATAAAGTCTGTCACTGTTTCCATTTTTTCCCCATCTATTTGCTGTGAAGTTATAGGACCAGATGCCATTATCTTAATTTGTTGAATGTTGAATTTTAAGTCAGCTTTTTCACTTTGCTCATTCAGCTTCATCAAGAAGCTCTTTAGTTCCTCTTCGCTTTCTGCCATTTGGGTGGTGTCATCTGCATATCTGAGGTTATTGATATTTCTCCCCACAGTCTTGATTCCAGCTTTAGCTTCCTCCAGCCCTGCATTTTGCCTGATGTACTTTGCATAGAAACTAGATAGGTGACAGTGTATAGCCTTGACATACTCCTTTCCCAATTTTGAACCAGTCTCTTGTTCCATGTCTGGTTCTGTTGCTTCTTAACCTGCATACAAGTTTCTCAGTAAGCAAGGAAGGTGGTCTGGTATTCCCATCTCTAAGTATTTTCCACATTTTGTTGTGATCCACACAGTCAAAGGCTTTAGCATAGTCAGTGAAGCAGAAGTAGGTGTTTTTTTGGAATTCCTTTGCTCTTTCTATGATCCAGAAGATGTTGGTAGTTTGGTCTCTTGTTTCTCTGCTTTTTTAAAATCCAGGTTGCACATGTGAAAGTTCTTGGTTCTTGTACTGTTGAAGTCTAGCTTGGAGGATTTTGAGCATTACCTTGCTAGCATGTGAAATGAGTGCAGTGGTGCGGTAGCTTGAACATTTTTTGGTATTGCCCCTTTTTGGGACTGGTCGCCACTGCTGAATTATCCAGATTTGCTGGCATATTGAGTACAGCACTTTAACAGCATAATCTTTTAGGATTTGAAATAGCTCAGCTGGAATTCCATCATTTCCACTAGCTTTGTTCATTGTAATGTTTTCTAAAGCCCAGTTGACTTCACAGTCCAGGATGTCTGGCTTTAGGTGAGTGATCACACCATTGGGATTATGTGGGTCATTCAACCCTTTTTTTTGTACAGTTCTTCTGTGTATTCTTGCCACCTCTTCTTTCAGATCTCTTCTGCTTCTGTTAGTTCCATACCATTTCTGTCCTTTATTGTGCCCATCTTTGCATGAAATGTTCCCAGGATATCTCTGATATTCTTTTTTTTTTTTTTAATATTTATTATTTACTTATTTGGGGGGGCGGATTGGGGAAGGAGGGGGCGGGCGGGCCACTTCTATTGGTCTTTCATTTATCTATTTTCATCCATCTTCGTTCTTTGGCTTGTGTGGGCCTCCCATCGCAGTGGCCTCTGTTGTCGCAGAGCACTGGCTCAGGGCGCATGTGCTCCAGAGCTCCAGCTCGGTAATTGGACACATCGGTCCAGCCACTCCGCAGCACGTGGGATCTTCCCAGGCCAGGGATTGAACTGGCGCCCCTTGCACTGCAAGGCAGTGTCCTTACCCACTGGGCCACCAGGGAAGCCCTGTCTCTGATATTCTTGAAGAGATCTCTAGTGTTTCCCATTCTGTTGTTTTCCTCTTATTTCTCTGCAGTGTTCACTTAGGAAGACATTCTTATTTCTCCTTGCTCTTCTTTGGAATTCTGCATTTAGATGGGTTTATCTTTCCTTTTCTCCTTTGCCTTTCTCTTCTCTTCTTAGCTACTTGTAAGGTCTCCTCAGACAACCATTTTGCCATGTTCCATTTCTTTTTCTTAGGAATGGTTTTGATCAGTGCGTCCTGTATAGTGTTACAAACCTTCATCCACAGTTCTTTAGGCACTCTGTTAGATATAGTCATTTGAATCTATTTGTCATTTCCACTGTATAATCATAAGGGATTTGATTTATGTCATGTCTGAACGACCTAGTGGTGTTCCCTACTTTCTTCAGTTTAAGTCTGTATTTTGCAATAAAGAGTTCATGATCTGAGCCACCATCAGCTGTGGGTCCTGTTTTTGGTAACTGTATAGAGCTTCTCCATCTTCTGCTGCAAAGAATATTATCAATCTGATTGATGTTGACCATCTGTGATATCCATGTATAGAGTCGTCTTTCATGTTGTTGGAAGAGGGTATTTGCTATGACCAGTGAGTTCTCTTAGCAAAACTCTGTTGGCCTTTGCCCTGCTTCATTTGGTACGCCAAGGCCAAACTTGCCTGTTACCCCAGGTATCTCTTGACTTCCTACATTTGCATTCCAGTTCCCTATGATGAAATGGGTCTATATAAACTGTAGAGGAAATTGGCTATAGTTTAGCGGTACTGCTGATTATAGTCAACAATACTTTAAAAATTTTAAGAGGATAGATTTTATCTTACTTAAATGTTCTTATTACACATTGTTATGTTGCTGTTGTTAAGTAGCCCAGTCATGTCCGATTCTGCATCCTCATGGACTGCAGCATACCAAGCTTCCCTGTCCCTCACCATGTCCCAGAGTTTGCCCAAGTTTATGTCCATTGAATTGGTGATGCCATCCAACTATCTCATCCTTTGTCTCCCTCTTCTCCTGCTTTTAATCTTTGCCAGCATCAGTGCCTTTTCCAGTGAGTTAGCTGTTCACATCAGGTGGCCAAAGTATTGGAGCTTCAGCGTAAGTCCTTCTGAAGAACATTCAGGGTTGATTTCCTTTAGGATTGACTGGTTTGTCCTTGCTTTCCAAGGGACTCTAGAGTTGTCTCCAACATCACAGTCCAAAGGCATCAATTCTTCAGCACTTTGCCTTCTTTATGGTCCAACTCTCGTATCCATATATGACTGTTAGAAAGACTATAGCCTTGACTGTGCTGACCTTTGTCTGCAAAGTGATGTCTTTGCTTTTTAACACACTGTCTAGGTTTGTCATAGCTTTCCTGCCAAGAAACAATCATCTTCTAATTTCATGGCTGCGGTCACCTTCTGCAGTGATTTAAAAGCTCAAAAAAGAGGAAATCTATTACTGCTCACCTTTTCCCCCCTCTGTTTGCCATGAAGTGATGGGACCAGATGCCTTTATCTTAGTTTTTCGGTTTTTCTGTTAATACTAAGTTTTAGGCCAGCTTTTCCCACATTCCTTCACCCTCATCAAGAAGCTCTTTAGTTCCTCTTCAATTTCTGCCATTAGAGTGGTATCATCCGTATGTCTGAGATTGTTGGTATTTCTCCCAGCAGTCTTGATTCCAGCTTGTAATTCATCCAGCCCAGAATTTCTCATGATGTGCTTTGCATAGAAATTAAGTAAACAGGGCGACCAGTATTTAAGCCTTGTTGTATTCCCTTTTCAATCCTGAACCAGTCAGTTGTTTTATACAGGCTTCTAACTATTGCTTCTTGACTTATATACAGTTTTTTCAGGAGACAGATAATATGGTCTGGTATTTCCCTCTCTTTTTAATAAGAGTTTTCCACAGTTTGTTGTGATCTATACAGTCAAAAGCTTTAGCATAGTCAGTGAAACAGGTGGATGTTTTTCCGGAATATCCTTTCTCTATGATTCAGTGTATGTTGGCAGTTTGATCGCTAGTTCCTTTGCCTCTTCTAAACCCGGCCTGAACATACGGAAGTTCTTGGTTATGTAATGCTAAAGCCTAGCAGGATTTTGAGTATAACCTTACTAGAATCTCATCCTTTGTCTCCCTCTTCTCCTGCTTTTAATCTTTGCCAGCATCAGTGCCTTTTCCAGTGAGTTAGCTGTTCACATCAGGTGGCCAAAGTATTGGAGCTTCAGCGTAAGTCCTTCTGAAGAACATTCAGGGTTGATTTCCTTTAGGATTGACTGGTTTGTCCTTGCTTTCCAAGGGACTCTAGAGTTGTCTCCAACATCACAGTCCAAAGGCATCAATTCTTCAGCACTTTGCCTTCTTTATGGTCCAACTCTCGTATCCATATATGACTGTTAGAAAGACTATAGCCTTGACTGTGCTGACCTTTGTCTGCAAAGTGATGTCTTTGCTTTTTAACACACTGTCTAGGTTTGTCATAGCTTTCCTGCCAAGAAACAATCATCTTCTAATTTCATGGCTGCGGTCACCTTCTGCAGTGATTTAAAAGCTCAAAAAAGAGGAAATCTATTACTGCTCACCTTTTCCCCCCTCTGTTTGCCATGAAGTGATGGGACCAGATGCCTTTATCTTAGTTTTTCGGTTTTTTTTTCTGTTAATACTAAGTTTTAGGCCAGCTTTTCCCACATTCCTTCACCCTCATCAAGAAGCTCTTTAGTTCCTCTTCAATTTCTGCCATTAGAGTGGTATCATCCGTATGTCTGAGATTGTTGGTATTTCTCCCAGCAGTCTTGATTCCAGCTTGTAATTCATCCAGCCCAGAATTTCTCATGATGTGCTTTGCATAGAAATTAAGTAAACAGGGCGACCAGTATTTAAGCCTTGTTGTATTCCCTTTTCAATCCTGAACCAGTCAGTTGTTTTATACAGGCTTCTAACTATTGCTTCTTGACTTATATACAGTTTTTTCAGGAGACAGATAATATGGTCTGGTATTTCCCTCTCTTTTTAATAAGAGTTTTCCACAGTTTGTTGTGATCTATACAGTCAAAAGCTTTAGCATAGTCAGTGAAACAGGTGGATGTTTTTCCGGAATATCCTTTCTCTATGATTCAGTGTATGTTGGCAGTTTGATCGCTAGTTCCTTTGCCTCTTCTAAACCCGGCCTGAACATACGGAAGTTCTTGGTTATGTAATGCTAAAGCCTAGCTTCGAGGATTTTGAGTATAACCTTACTAGCATGGGAAATGAGTGCAATTGTCCAGTGGTTTGAACATTCTTTAGTACTGTCCTTGGGATTTGGGATGAGGATTGACCTTTTCCAGTCCTATGGCCACTGCTAGGTTTTCCAAATTTGCTGACTTATTGAGTGCAGCACTTTAATGGCATCATTTCTAAGGATTTTAAATAGCTCTGCTGGAATTCTGTCGCATCCACGTGCTATTGGCAGCATTGCTTCCAAAGGCCCACTTGACTTCACACTCGGGGATGTCTGACTCTGAGTGAGAGACTGCTTCATTGTGCTTATTCAGGTCATTAAAATCCATTTCTGTGTATTTTTTCCTTATCTCTTCTTCATCTCTTCTGTTTCAGTTAGGTCTTTACTGTTTCTGTCCTTTTTTGTGCCCATCTTTGAATGAAATGTTCCTCTGATATTTCTGATTTTCTTGGCGAACTCTCTAGCCTTCCCCTTTCTGTTGTTTTTCTCTATGTCTTGCATTGCTCACTGAAGAACACCTTCTTTTCTCTCCTGGCTGTTCTCTGGAACTCTGCATTTAGTTAGGTGAACCTTTTCCTTTCACCCTTGCTTTTTCTTTCTCTTCTTTCTTTAGCTATTTGTAAAGCCTCCTCAGACAACCACATTGCGTCTTGCATTTCTTTTTCTTTGATATGGTTTTGTTTGCTGCCTCTTGCACTTTTTGAACCTCTGTATAGTGCTTTGCATAGAAATTAAGTAAACAGGGCGACCAGTATTTAAGCCTTGTTGTATTCCCTTTTCAATCCTGAACCAGTCAGTTGTTTTATACAGGCTTCTAACTATTGCTTCTTGACTTATATACAGTTTTTTCAGGAGACAGATAATATGGTCTGGTATTTCCCTCTCTTTTTAATAAGAGTTTTCCACAGTTTGTTGTGATCTATACAGTCAAAAGCTTTAGCATAGTCAGTGAAACAGGTGGATGTTTTTCCGGAATATCCTTTCTCTATGATTCAGTGTATGTTGGCAGTTTGATCGCTAGTTCCTTTGCCTCTTCTAAACCCGGCCTGAACATACGGAAGTTCTTGGTTATGTAATGCTAAAGCCTAGCTTCGAGGATTTTGAGTATAACCTTACTAGCATGGGAAATGAGTGCAATTGTCCAGTGGTTTGAACATTCTTTAGTACTGTCCTTGGGATTTGGGATGAGGATTGACCTTTTCCAGTCCTATGGCCACTGCTAGGTTTTCCAAATTTGCTGACTTATTGAGTGCAGCACTTTAATGGCATCATTTCTAAGGATTTTAAATAGCTCTGCTGGAATTCTGTCGCATCCACGTGCTATTGGCAGCATTGCTTCCAAAGGCCCACTTGACTTCACACTCGGGGATGTCTGACTCTGAGTGAGAGACTGCTTCATTGTGCTTATTCAGGTCATTAAAATCCATTTCTGTGTATTTTTTCCTTATCTCTTCTTCATCTCTTCTGTTTCAGTTAGGTCTTTACTGTTTCTGTCCTTTTTTGTGCCCATCTTTGAATGAAATGTTCCTCTGATATTTCTGATTTTCTTGGCGAACTCTCTAGCCTTCCCCTTTCTGTTGTTTTTCTCTATGTCTTGCATTGCTCACTGAAGAACACCTTCTTTTCTCTCCTGGCTGTTCTCTGGAACTCTGCATTTAGTTAGGTGAACCTTTTCCTTTCACCCTTGCTTTTTCTTTCTCTTCTTTCTTTAGCTATTTGTAAAGCCTCCTCAGACAACCACATTGCGTCTTGCATTTCTTTTTCTTTGATATGGTTTTGTTTGCTGCCTCTTGCACAGTATTATGGACCTCTGTTCATAGTTTTTCAGGCACTCTTTACTAGATCCAGTTCCTTGTATCTATTCATTACCTCTGCTGTATATTCATAGGGGATTTGATTTAAGTCATACCTGTCTGGCCTAGTGGTTTTCCCCACTGCTGTTAGTTTAAGCCTGACTTTTGCTATGAGAAGCTGATGATCTGAGTCACAGTCAGTTCCAGGTCTTCTTTTTGTGGACTGTGTACAGCCTCTCCATCTTTGGCTATGAAGAATGTAATCTGATTTCGGTATTGACCATTCGGTGATGTCCACGTTGAGAGTCATTTCTTGTGTTGTTGGTAAAGGGTGTTTGCTATGACTAATGCATTTACTTGGCAGAATTCTCTTAGCATTTGCACTGCTTCATGTTGTATTCCAAGGGCGCACTTGTCTGTTACTCTAGGTTTCTCTTGAGTTCCTACTTTTGCATTCCAGTGTCTTATGATAAATAGGACATCTGTTTTGGTGTTAGTTATAGGAGGTCTTCTAGGTCTTCATAACTGATCAATTTCTTTGGCATCAGTGGTTGGGGCATATACTTGGATTATGTGATGTTGAATGGTTTGCCTTGGAAATGAATCAGGATCATTCTGTTGTTTTTAAGGTTGCATCCAAGAACTGCATTTCAGACTCCTTTGTTGATTATGAGGGCTACTCCATTTCTTCTATGAGATTCTTGCCTATGATAGTAGATATAATGGTCATCTGAATTAAATTCACCCATTCCCATCCATTTTAGTTCACTGATTCCTAAGATGTCAGTGTTTAAAAGCTGGGATGACAGTGTCAGGCCCATGAGCAGACCCTCAAATGCTGACAGCTGAGCAGCAGGGAGGAAGAGAGCACCCGAGTTCAGCATGAGTGTGGTTCAAGAACTGCCGCACCCAACGCTCCCGGTTGGAAAGACAACAAGGTGAGGGCGGAAGCCAGAGGGCAGGCAGTGCGCCCACGCATCTCCAAGGCCCATGGGTCCCCAGCCCTTCTCCTTACCGTGAATTGGCTGAAGCTGCTGCGGGCCCTGTCTTCCCAGACAGCTCAGGATTCTACAGCCCCAAGGGAATGCTGCCAGCACCAGAGCCTAGCATCTCCAGCCACTTCCCGGGCAAGTGGACGGTGGCACAGGGTGCTCACTGGTACAGCCCCAATGCTCCCCCCCCAGGCTGGCCTCAGGACTCCTGTGCCTGGAACTATTGCCCTGATCTTCCGGTTCCTGATTGGGCAATGACATTCGCATCCCAAGATCCTTCCTCCCCGACGTCTGCGTCCCAAATGGGAGATAAGCTTTGTAGATGAAAGCGACATAGGCCCTGGCCGGTTCACGTATTTATAGGGTCATCAGTCCCCGGAAAGTCCTGCAGACTCGGAGGGGCCAGTTGTGGATCTGCACGTGGTGCGCACGCGGACGCCGTAAGGTGGGATGGCTTGGTGTTCACAGCTGGTCTACAGAGGGACTGCACCCTCCCTTGATTCAGCCTTGGCGAGGGTGGGGGGCATTTTTGTGTCAGGAGACCATCAGTGTCCCCGCCCCGTTAGTGTTTGGGGTGGACGTGGGTATTTCTGTTAATTTCTAAATCAGAAGTGGACCTGTTCACGGCATCTATTTCACTGTGGTGGGAACTTCCAGCTTCACAGAAAACTTGATTACAGTTGCATTAAATCTTTACCTTCCTTTGTCTAGACATTTTTGTTTTTGCTTGTCCCTATCCTTACCTGAAGTCAAATAAATGTGAATAATAATAATAAAAAAAGGTGCATTGAATCCATTAAAAAAAAAAAGAAGATGTCAATGTTTGTTCTTAAAACATCCCAGGTTCCTATGCAGTACTGTTCTTTACAGCTTTAGACTTTATTTTCATCACTGCACACATCCACAGCTAAGTGTTGTTTCTGCTTTGGCCCAGTTGCTTCATTCTTTCTGGAGCTATTAGTAGTTGTCCTCCACTCTTCCCTTCTAGCATATGGGACACCTTCCCATGTGGGGGGCTCATCTTCCAGTGTCATATCTTTTTGCCTTTTTGTACAGTTCATGGAGTTCTCACAGCTAGCATACTGGAGTGGTTTGCCAGTCCCTCCTCCTGTGGATCACATTTTGTCACAACTCTCCACTGTGACCTGTCCGTCTTGGGTGGCCATGCATGGCATGGCTTATAGCTTTTTGAGTTACGCAAGCCCCCTCACCACAACGAGGCAGTGATTCTTGAGGGGTTCTTCCTACACATAAACACACGCCAGAACCAGCAGAGCACAAACTACTGAAGGTTGTTAATGTCTTACCTTGATTGTGATGATGGTTTCACAACTATATGCATATGCTTAGACTCATCCAATTGCATACATTATATGTAAGTTTATAAGGTTTTGTTTATCAGTTATACTTCAGTAAGTTTTTTTTTTTTTTAAGTTATAAGTAATATAATGAAATTTCATTACTGATCTTTCTGCTTTTAAGGCATTTATTTCTCCAGGACAAAGAAAATGTACTTAGGAAACTGTTATGCATTAAGTTGTACCTCTGTTTTGTAGGTGATGGACAGCTGACTGTACTGTGCCTGACTATAATAAAACCTTCAACCTTGTTTCATTCGAGATTTTATCTGTAACTACTGATTAAGCGAGGCTTTACATTTTTTTTACTCTTTAATAGTCAGGTTATGAAAATGTACTTGAGTGGGGTTTTTTTGGCTATATTTAAAAATTTTTTGGCCTGTTTATTAATTTTCTATCCATTCATTTTCATCCATCTTTATTCTTTGGCCTGTGTGAGCTTCCCATCACAGTGGCCTCTCCCCTTGCAGAGCACCAGCTCTGGGCGCGTGTGCTCCAAAGTGCTGGCTCCCAATTGGACACACCAGTCCAGCCGCTCTTGGGCACATGGGATCTTCCTGGGCCAGGTGCCTTTTGCATTGCAAGGTGGTCTTTTTACCCACTGGACCATCAGGGAAGCCCCATGTACTTTTGGTTTTTAACTGAAGATGTCTATGCAATTTATATTGTTACAATTATGCTTCTTGTAAGGAAAAAAGCAAAATAACATCTTTTAGGAATCTGATAGTCAAAGCCATGCTTACCCTACAATTGTTTAAATAGGAATTATGCTGTTTGTCCTAAAATCTCTTCTGAGGTTCAAAGATTTAAATACTTTTGAGGACATGGGAACAATGAGTCTTCCGTTTTTAACCTTTATAGGACTTGGAGGTATTTTTGAAGGTCCTAAGCAAAAAATACATATAAGGATTTGGTTTATAATAATGTGGAGTTGTGAGATCTTTAAAATTATAAATATTGATATAGGAAATATTTTTAGAGAAAATGACTTGTCTCAGAGTTGATAGTACAATTCAGATAAATAATCAGAGTGAGTGAGGTGAGAGCTAATCCACTAATAGGGACTCATTTTCTTAACCAATTTGTTTTGGGATTGTGTCCATACTTTAAATCATTTAAGACCCTCAGTAGTAAAGAAAGGGAGTCCTCCTGTTCTCTGTTTTGGATAACTGTGTAAGAAACTAAGGGAAAATTTAACAGTCACTAAATTCTTTTTTTTTTTCAATTTTGCCCTCTTTTATTGGTCCTTCATTTATTTTTATCCATCTTAATTCTTTGGCCTGTGTGGGCCTCCCATTGCAGTGGCCTCTCTCGTTGCAGAACACCGGCTCTAGGTGCACGTGCTCCAGAGCGCTGACTCGTAATTGGACACAGTGGTCTAGCCTGCTCCACAGCATGTAGGATCTTCCTAGGCCAGGGATCGAACCAGTGCCCCTTGCACTGCAAGGTGGACTCTACCCACTGGACCACCAAGGAAGCCCACTAGATTATTTCTAATTTAAAAAAAAAGAAAAAGCATGACAGAAAGAAAAGAAATTCTTTTCCTGAGAATAGAATGTCTAAACTTGATTCAGTAGGCAAATTATTTAATGTAACTTGAGAAATTAAAAGGCGTAAACCATCTGGGCTTTAGAACACCTGGGTGTTTCCCTGCATGTGGGATTAGGGTTATTAGGTATAAACTGTGTGTATGAAGTGTTTAAAAATACTGAATATTAACTTTTTTAAACGTGTGACAATGATGAGTTGTTTGTGTATTTTGTTTTCCTAAGCAGCCTCATTACCTTTGAATTCACTGATACTCAGTTGTACTGAAATTTGGAATTTACTGTTTTTCCCCCTTAGGTTTGGCCGACAGATTTGAAGAATACCCTAAACTGAGGGAGCTCATCAGGCTGAAGGATGAGTTAATAGCGAAATCTAACACTCCCCCTATGTGAGTGGGTATTAGCTTAGAATGTTAAGTGTTTTGTCATGTTTTTGTCGTGACATGTTTTATCATGTAACCCTTTCTGAATTTTGAAAAAATTCAGTATCTTTAAGGTTAACACAGTATTTCTTCGTGGAAAACAGTGTTATAAAATGATGTTTTCAGAGTTGATAGTACAATTCAGATAAATAATCAGAGTGAGTGAGGTGAGAGCTAATCCACTAATAGGGACTCATTTTCTTAACCAATTTGTTTTGGGATTGTGTCCATACTTTAAATCATTTAAGACCCTCAGTAGTAAAGAAAGGGAGTCCTCCTGTTCTCTGTTTTGGATAACTGTGTAAGAAACTAAGGGAAAATTTAACAGTCACTAAATTCTTTTTTTTTTTCAATTTTGCCCTCTTTTATTGGTCCTTCATTTATTTTTATCCATCTTAATTCTTTGGCCTGTGTGGGCCTCCCATTGCAGTGGCCTCTCTCGTTGCAGAACACCGGCTCTAGGTGCACGTGCTCCAGAGCGCTGACTCGTAATTGGACACAGTGGTCTAGCCTGCTCCACAGCATGTAGGATCTTCCTAGGCCAGGGATCGAACCAGTGCCCCTTGCACTGCAAGGTGGACTCTACCCACTGGACCACCAAGGAAGCCCACTAGATTATTTCTAATTTAAAAAAAAAGAAAAAGCATGACAGAAAGAAAAGAAATTCTTTTCCTGAGAATAGAATGTCTAAACTTGATTCAGTAGGCAAATTATTTAATGTAACTTGAGAAATTAAAAAGGCGTAAACCATCTGGGCTTTAGAACACCTGGGTGTTTCCCTGCATGTGGGATTAGGGTTATTAGGTATAAACTGTGTGTATGAAGTGTTTAAAAATACTGAATATTAACTTTTTTAAACGTGTGACAATGATGAGTTGTTTGTGTATTTTGTTTTCCTAAGCAGCCTCATTACCTTTGAATTCACTGATACTCAGTTGTACTGAAATTTGGAATTTACTGTTTTTCCCCCTTAGGTTTGGCCGACAGATTTGAAGAATACCCTAAACTGAGGGAGCTCATCAGGCTGAAGGATGAGTTAATAGCGAAATCTAACACTCCCCCTATGTGAGTGGGTATTAGCTTAGAATGTTAAGTGTTTTTGTCATGTTTTTTGTCGTGACATGTTTTATCATGTAACCCTTTCTGAATTTTGAAAAAAATTCAGTATCTTTGTAAGGTTAACACAGTATTTCTTCTGTAGGGTAAAATAATGTTCATTTGAAACTCCAGTACTGAATACATACTAAGTTGTCATTTAACTTGTTTTCAGTTTTTAGATAAAGTGTCTTTAAATATTTTTTCATTAGAAAATCATATTTGTTGTATTCTTGACTCTTTAATATTTGTAAATATCTTTTATTCTCAAAAATTAATTATTGAAGAAAGTTAGGAAATGTAAGAAAGAGAAATTAAGAAAATGGAAGTGAATTATAACTCAGCATCCAGGAATACCATTCTTAACATTTTGGAGTACAAATATTCATTTCAAACTTTGGTAAACAGAATGTTTCCCTCAAAAAAATGTATGCAAGGTCTTTGAATTTGGAGACTCCTTAAGTTTGAACATTTTGTATATTTAACAGTTTGCTAAAATGTATGCTATTAATGGTTAAAAGAACCACAAAGGTGTCTGAGTTTATGGGGAAAATTTTAGCAGGCTCATATTTATCCTATTAAAAATATTTTACATTTAAAGTATTTTTATGCATGCATGCATGCATGCATGCTAAATCGCTTTAGTTGTGTCTGACTCTGCAACCCTATGGACTGTAACCCCCCAGGCTCCTCTGTCCGTAGGATTCTCCAGGCAAGAATACTAGTCCAGGCAAGATACTGGAATGGATTGCCGTGCCCTGCTCCGGGGATCTTCCCAGCCGAGATTGAGCCTACAGCTCCTGTGTTGCAGGGGTTCTTTACCTGAGCCACCAGGGAAGCCCTACAGAACTGATGAAGTGTTTAAAAATACTGAATATTAACTTTTTTAAACGTGTGACAATGATGAGTTGTTTGTGTATTTTGTTTTCCTAAGCAGCCTCATTACCTTTGAATTCACTGATACTCAGTTGTACTGAAATTTGGAATTTACTGTTTTTCCCCCTTAGGTTTGGCCGACAGATTTGAAGAATACCCTAAACTGAGGGAGCTCATCAGGCTGAAGGATGAGTTAATAGCGAAATCTAACACTCCCCCTATGTGAGTGGGTATTAGCTTAGAATGTTAAGTGTTTTTGTCATGTTTTTTGTCGTGACATGTTTTATCATGTAACCCTTTCTGAATTTTGAAAAAAATTCAGTATCTTTGTAAGGTTAACACAGTATTTCTTCTGTAGGGTAAAATAATGTTCATTTGAAACTCCAGTACTGAATACATACTAAGTTGTCATTTAACTTGTTTTCAGTTTTTAGATAAAGTGTCTTTAAATATTTTTTCATTAGAAAATCATATTTGTTGTATTCTTGACTCTTTAATATTTGTAAATATCTTTTATTCTCAAAAATTAATTATTGAAGAAAGTTAGGAAATGTAAGAAAGAGAAATTAAGAAAATGGAAGTGAATTATAACTCAGCATCCAGGAATACCATTCTTAACATTTTGGAGTACAAATATTCATTTCAAACTTTGGTAAACAGAATGTTTCCCTCAAAAAAATGTATGCAAGGTCTTTGAATTTGGAGACTCCTTAAGTTTGAACATTTTGTATATTTAACAGTTTGCTAAAATGTATGCTATTAATGGTTAAAAGAACCACAAAGGTGTCTGAGTTTATGGGGAAAATTTTAGCAGGCTCATATTTATCCTATTAAAAATATTTTACATTTAAAGTATTTTTATGCATGCATGCATGCATGCATGCATGCTAAATCGCTTTAGTTGTGTCTGACTCTGCAACCCTATGGACTGTAACCCCCCAGGCTCCTCTGTCCGTAGGATTCTCCAGGCAAGAATACTAGTCCAGGCAAGATACTGGAATGGATTGCCGTGCCCTGCTCCGGGGATCTTCCCAGCCGAGGGATTGAGCCTACAGCTCCTGTGTTGCAGGCGGATTCTTTACCCCTGAGCCACCAGGGAAGCCCCAGTATATTTTATACTTATATTTAAAATACTTTGGGCTTCCCTGGTGGTCCAGTGGGTAAGGACACCGCCTTGCAGTGCAAGGGGCGCCGGTTCCATCCCTGGCCTGGGAAGATCCCACATGCCGTGGAGCGGCTGGACTGACGTGTCCAATTACCAAGCCGGAGCTCTGGAGCTCATGCACCCAGAGCCGGTGCTCTGCCACAACAGAGGCCACCGCGATGGGAGGCTCACACGGGCCAAAGAACAAAGATGGATGAAAATGGACAAATGAAAGACCAATAGAAATGACCTGCCTGCTCCCCTCCCTCCCCACCCTACCCCCACCAAAATAAATAAATAAATAAATAAATAAAATACTTTGATATAGTGTAGAAAAAGCTATTATGTAAAAGCTTAATTTATACTAACTAGCTGGAAACGACTATTAATATAAACAATATTGTTAATGAACAAACTAACAAGAAAATTACATCTATCTTTAGAAATTTTTTTGGAGGGAGGAATTTTAACAGTTTTTCCTAAACAACAGTTGCAGGAAAAGTAATATTCCTGGGTATATTATGATAATGGAAAGGGACTCAGACACATCTGATTACGGATTTTCAATATATAAAAAAAAAGTTTATACTCAGGATGGTCCTGTGGGACTATGATGTTGCTTTGCAGAGTGATTGTATCTATGTCCTCAGGAAGAATAGTGGTAGATGATTTACTGTCTATACTGAGGAGGTGCCCTTCCATAGAAAGGTATTCAGTAGTAAGCTGATGATGAGTTTGTAAACAGTGTTTAGAAAATATTTAAGAATTTTTCTTAATTGCCATCTGTAATTTATTACTTTTTATGCTTTACTCAAATAGGTATTTACAAGCAGATATAGAAGCCTTTGACATCAGAGAACTGACACCCAAATTTGATGTGATTCTTCTTGAACCACCTTTAGAAGAATATTATAGAGAGACTGGCATCACTGCTAATGAAAAATGCTGGACTTGGGATGATGTATGATGAAACTTTCTACATTGTAATTATTTTTCAAATGAATATATCTTTATTTGATCAGACAGTGATATTACAGATATCTGTTTCAAGAATTATAGATTTATAGCATATATTATGGCTGAATGTCTGTGGTACAGTAACATATAGTATCTTTAGTCTGGTCTTTCTGTCTGAGGCAGTAGTTGAGCAGGGAGTAAGTAAATTGTCTGTGAAGTGAAAGTCACTCAGTCATGTCCATCTTTTTGCAACCCATTGACAAACCATGAAGTTCTGTAGGCAGGAATACTGGAGCAAGTAGCCTTTCCCTCCTCCAGGGGATCTTCCCTACCCAGGGTTCGAACTCAGGTCTCCCACATTGCAGGTGGATTCTTTACCATCTGAGCCACCAGGGAAGCCCAGATTGTCTGTAGAGATTTATAATTCCAATCTTAGTCCTTGGATATATAGCTGGAAATTAAATCTGAAAACAGATTAAATAGTTGATAGCTTTCTCTGGTTAGTTTTAGAGTACACACACATTCACATATGTTAATATAATGTCTACTCTTTAAAGAACTTGCAATATAATAGACTTGAAGGATATATAATTTCAGTATTACAGTGATAACTTTTATTTCCCTAAATAAAAGTAAACAAATGAATAGCTTTAATGAGTTGCATAAAATAATCTATCTTTATTGATCAATAACAAAAAAAATCAAATATTGAGTACCGCTCTGTACTAGGCAACTAGGTACTGGAGATTCAAAGATGAATGAGACTTAGTATTTGGCCTTAAGGAGCACGGGAAAAACGTGCTTGAACGGGATAAACAACAGCCTGAACAGGTAATTGCAGTATCATTTTGTTAGTTCAGTAATAGAGGACTGCATAAGATGATTTGAAAGAAACTGACCAAGCTGAGAAAGCTGGGAGACATCAAGAGGAGGTGACAGGGAACAGAATAGCTGGAGTTGACCAGCTGAAAATGGGGTGGGATAGCAATTCCAAGCTGAAGGAACAGCAAGAGCAGGAGGAATGGAGGCAGAGAGATGGGAATGGAGGTCTGTACGTATGTTGATTATGTTGCAGCACAGTGGGGAATAGCCTTGCGATGCCGTCTTCTTAGAAGCTTGGACTTTTATCCTGAAGGCATTAAAGAGTCTTTGAAGAGCTTTAACCAGTTTAGTAAAACGGTCAGATTAGCGTGAGGAGGAGGATGGCCTGGAGAAGATGAAGTCTGGAGAGGGGAGAGCAGTTAGAATGTTGCTGCAGTAGTCTAGTCAGGAGATGGAGGGACCCGGAATTGGGGTGGTGGTAGTAAGAATAGAAAGGAGGCGATAAAGTCAGTCATGTTCTATAGATACATCTGGTGAGATCAAGGGATTGGGATGAGGGGAAGAGCTAAGGATGCTCAGGGGTTTGTGTCTTAGGATAGTTGAGTTGAGTTGCCACCAGCTGAGAGAGTCAGTTTAAGAAGAGGAGCAGGATTAGAGGGCTAAAATTATACTGAATGTTGATTTAGAAGTCCATGAGACATTCAAGTGGAGGTTGTAATAGGAGTATGAAACTTAACAGATCTGGTCATCTCAAAATACAGATTTTAAAGGTTTAGCATATTGAACCTATGAGAATAAATGAATGTGTCTTGAGATAGTATCTGAATTAAGATACAGTGTGAATTTACAGTAAAGCCTTAGGAAATTTACATTTAAGAGGCACATACAAAAGATTTGAAAAGAGTAGGTCAGAAATGAATGAGGTGAACCAGTAGGGTATGAATGTCACAAAATGGGAAGCTAGTTGAGGAGGATGTCCACAACTGAGGAGGAGCATGTGAATCAGAAGCTAAAAGTAAACAAATGAATGCAGATCTATACTGATCAATAACAAAAATCAATTTGAGTACCGCTCTGTACTAGGCAACTAGGTACTGGAGATTCAAAGATGAATGAGACTTAGTATTTGGCCTTAAGGAGCACGGGAAACGTGCTTGAACGGGATAAACAACAGCCTGAACAGGTAATTGCAGTATCATTTTGTTAGTTCAGTAATAGAGGACTGCATAAGATGATTTGAAAGAAACTGACCAAGCTGAGAAAGCTGGGAGACATCAAGAGGAGGTGACAGGGAACAGAATAGCTGGAGTTGACCAGCTGAAAATGGGGTGGGATAGCAATTCCAAGCTGAAGGAACAGCAAGAGCAGGAGGAATGGAGGCAGAGAGATGGGAATGGAGGTCTGTACGTATGTTGATTATGTTGCAGCACAGTGGGGAATAGCCTTGCGATGCCGTCTTCTTAGAAGCTTGGACTTTTATCCTGAAGGCATTAAAGAGTCTTTGAAGAGCTTTAACCAGTTTAGTAAAACGGTCAGATTAGCGTGAGGAGGAGGATGGCCTGGAGAAGATGAAGTCTGGAGAGGGGAGCAGTTAGAATGTTGCTGCAGTAGTCTAGTCAGGAGATGGAGGGACCCGGAATTGGGGTGGTGGTAGTAAGAATAGAAAGGAGGCGATAAAGTCAGTCATGTTCTATAGATACATCTGGTGAGATCAAGGGATTGGGATGAGGGGAAGAGCTAAGGATGCTCAGGGGTTTGTGTCTTAGGATAGTTGAGTTGAGTTGCCACCAGCTGAGAGAGTCAGTTTAAGAAGAGGAGCAGGATTAGAGGGCTAAAATTATACTGAATGTTGATTTAGAAGTCCATGAGACATTCAAGTGGAGGTTGTAATAGGAGTATGAAACTTAACAGATCTGGTCATCTCAAAATACAGATTTTAAAGGTTTAGCATATTGAACCTATGAGAATAAATGAATGTGTCTTGAGATAGTATCTGAATTAAGATACAGTGTGAATTTACAGTAAAGCCTTAGGAAATTTACATTTAAGAGGCACATACAAAAGATTTGAAAAGAGTAGGTCAGAAATGAATGAGGTGAACCAGTAGGGTATGAATGTCACAAAATGGGAAGCTAGTTGAGGAGGATGTCCACAACTGAGGAGGAGCATGTGAATCAGAAGCATTGAACACAGAAGAGAGGTAGGGAAGGGAAGGGGCTGGAACTCGAGACTGAGGTTTTCTAGGAAGCTGCTCTGAATCCTTGCACATCCTCTTCTGAGTTAGTAGTTGTTGCTATTGTTAGTATTCCTTGCTCTTCAAGATACAGCTTCAATTTTTCTTTCCTGGAGCTTTTCCCACCAGCTTCAGTACCTCTGGCACTTTTATTTACTTGTTTTTTTATTTTACAAGTTTTTCCTCTTCTCTGATACGTGTAATCTGTGTTTTTTGTTGAAACACAGGCAAGTATGTAGTATCTCCAAAACTAAATGTTGAAGATGTCATGCTGTTGATATTTATGGCCAAGAGGTTTTTTTCAGACAGGGTGCACAAATTTATATTCATTCTGGTAGTGTTTAAGAAAGAACTATTTTTTCCTCATGAAAATTGATAATATAAAACAGTCTGTCAATTTAAGCAAAAGAAAATTGAGAAGTTATTTTGTCTTATTTTGTCTTTAGCCCATTTGTCAGGTTTGGTCAGTGAAGATACAAGAATTTTAATTATATATGATAAACTAATAGAGTTTTTGAAATGAATTCCTTTATTTATTTATTTATTTCTTGGCCACTTCTATTGGTCTTTCATTTATCCATTTTCATCCATCTTTGTTCTTAGGCCTGTGTGGGCCTCCCATCACAGTGGCCTCTCTCTGCAAAGTGCTGGCTCTGGGTTGCCACCAGCTGAGAGAGTCAGTTTAAGAAGAGGAGCAGGATTAGAGGGCTAAAATTATACTGAATGTTGATTTAGAAGTCCATGAGACATTCAAGTGGAGGTTGTAATAGGAGTATGAAACTTAACAGATCTGGTCATCTCAAAATACAGATTTTAAAGGTTTAGCATATTGAACCTATGAGAATAAATGAATGTGTCTTGAGATAGTATCTGAATTAAGATACAGTGTGAATTTACAGTAAAGCCTTAGGAAATTTACATTTAAGAGGCACATACAAAAGATTTGAAAAGAGTAGGTCAGAAATGAATGAGGTGAACCAGTAGGGTATGAATGTCACAAAATGGGAAGCTAGTTGAGGAGGATGTCCACAACTGAGGAGGAGCATGTGAATCAGAAGCATTGAACACAGAAGAGAGGTAGGGAAGGGAAGGGACTGGAACTCGAGACTGAGGTTTTCTAGGAAGCTGCTCTGAATCCTTGCACATCCTCTTCTGAGTTAGTAGTTGTTGCTATTGTTAGTATTCCTTGCTCTTCAAGATACAGCTTCAATTTTTCTTTCCTGGAGCTTTTCCCACCAGCTTCAGTACCTCTGGCACTTTTATTTACTTGTTTTTTTATTTTACAAGTTTTTCCTCTTCTCTGATACGTGTAATCTGTGTTTTTTGTTGAAACACAGGCAAGTATGTAGTATCTCCAAAACTAAATGTTGAAGATGTCATGCTGTTGATATTTATGGCCAAGAGGTTTTTTTCAGACAGGGTGCACAAATTTATATTCATTCTGGTAGTGTTTAAGAAAGAACTATTTTTTCCTCATGAAAATTGATAATATAAAACAGTCTGTCAATTTAAGCAAAAGAAAATTGAGAAGTTATTTTGTCTTATTTTGTCTTTAGCCCATTTGTCAGGTTTGGTCAGTGAAGATACAAGAATTTTAATTATATATGATAAACTAATAGAGTTTTTGAAATGAATTCCTTTATTTATTTATTTATTTCTTGGCCACTTCTATTGGTCTTTCATTTATCCATTTTCATCCATCTTTGTTCTTAGGCCTGTGTGGGCCTCCCATCACAGTGGCCTCTCTCTGCAAAGTGCTGGCTCTGGGTGCATGTGCTCTAGAGCTCCGGCTCGGTAGTTGGACACATCGGTCCGTCCGCTCCGCAGCACGTTCGATCTTCCCAGGTCAGGGGTTGAACTGGCGCCCCTTGCACTGTAAGGCGGTGTCCCTACCCACTGGACCACCAGGGAAGCCCAAGGAATTCATTTTATATACATATTGAGAAGTTCTGTCTTGAACCCTAAGCTCTTAACCTTATATGATAATAACCTAAAGAAAGTGCCAGTAGCTAATATAAAATAAATAAGAAAAGTGTTTATCAGGTATTCTTTTTCATATTGGAGTCCATAGAAGTCAGTTCAATGTGTTTTGGTTAAGAATGTAAACACTTAACTTAAAATACCAATTTTAGCATTTATAATTATAGCATCAAGAGAGTAATTTGCTTAATATTCTCCACCTTGTGCCATTACTTATCTTTACCTCTGCCATGTATGAAAGTGTGTAGGAGCATAAGTGTGTCTGTGTTTTACATGTTTATTTTTATTCATATTCCTATCAGAGTATTAGATGGGTTTTATCAGGGCTTAAAGTTGGAAGTATAAAACTGAATAGGTTTATGCCTATTGTAATTTATTTCCATTATCACTGTCAAATAATGATTTTTTTTAGCCTAGATAAGCTATAGATGCTATGGTTAGGATGCACTCAGGTAGAAGAAAGAGGCTGCCCCAGTCCAGTGGTCCACTTCCGCTGCAGGGAATGTCGTTTCCATCACTGGTTGGAAAAGTTCCACATGCCCGTAAGGTATAGACAAATAAAATAAAGGAAAAACATTTTTTCAAAAGTTAAGTTTTATTGGGCTTCCTTGGTGGTCCAGTGGGTAGGGACACTGCCTTACAGTGCAAGGGGCGCTGGTTGGATCCCTGGCCTGGGAAGATCCCATGTACCACCAAGTGGCAGGACCAATGTGTCCAACTACCAAGCCAGAGCTCTGGAGCGCATGCGCCCAGAGCCAGTGCTCTGCAGCGACAGAGGCCACTGTGATGGAGGCCCACATGGGCCAAAGAACAAAGCTGGATGAAAATAAATAAATGAAAGACCAATAAATAGTGGTCAGAAACTTTTTTTAAAAAAGTTAAGTTTTCTTAATACAAGTAACTAGTTAAGTATTTGCTTGAACCGTGATCTGTGGGACTTAACTGTGACAGAAAGCCAATAGAGTAAGTATACCATATAGAATGGTTGCTTTTGTGGTCATTTATACACATACATAATATTCCCCAAATTCAGAAATTTAATTATTCTAGAACTTTTTTTTTTTAATTTTGGCCTCTTTTATTGGTTTTTTACTTGTTTATTTTCATCCGTCTTTATTCTTTGGCCCTTGTAGGCCTCCCGTTGCGGTGGCCTCTGTTGCTGCAGAGCACCGGCTCTGGTTGCATGCCTTACAGAGTGCTGGCTCCTAATTGGACACAACACTCTAGCGGCTCCACAGCCTGTGGGATCCTCAGGGGCCAGGGATCGAACCGGCGCCCCCTGCACTGCAAGGCAGACTGTTTACCCACTGGAACACCAGGGATTCCCTAGAACATTTTTTTTAGTTGACATATTCAACAAACACAGAGCCAACAGTAATAGCCTTTTTTTTTTTTAAATTTCAGACTTAAAGTAATCATTATGATGAAATATGTGTATAGACTTATTTATTTAAAGGTTTTCTGCTGGAAACCATGTCATTCACACACATTTGTGGTTATGTTTTATTTTAGTTTTCCCCCTAAGTCTGAGTGAATTTAATCCCTTTTCAGTTTCTTTTTATGTAAATGCTAAGAGGTTGCTCTAAACCTATGCCTTAATAGAATTCTGTAAGCCCATAAATATGGTTTCCTGTCAGCTTTTCACAGAAAATCAAGTATATGTATGAACATGTGTTCATCTGTGTGTTCTGCCTTAATACAAAATTTAAAAGAACAGAAGAACAAGTTTTTTGTTTTTCTTTTCTAATGTTGATTTATTTGGCTGTGCTGGGTCTTACTTGCAGCATGTGGGATCTAGTTCCCTGACCAGGGATCAAACCCAAGTATCTTACATTGGAAGCATGGGGTCTTAGCCACTGGACCAGCAGGGAAGTCCCAGAAGAGCCTGTTTTAAGGTTTAAATTTATTTTCCATTGTATTCCCTAATGAAAAGTCATACATTTAGAGAACACATTTACTCTTAAGTCCTGATAAATCTCAGTAGTGGTTCTTTTGGATTTAGGATGAATGGGAAACAAAATACTTATATGCAATATTGTTTTGGTTTCTTCCAGATTATGAAGTTAGAAATTGATGAGATTGCAGCCCCTCGATCATTTATTTTTCTCTGGTGTGGTTCTGGAGAGGGGTTGGACCTTGGAAGAGTGGTAAGATGATGCTTTTTTAAGTGGTTGTTTTTTTTTTTTTAGTTCGTAAGAAAAAAATAACAATATGTCATATAAGAAGTTTGAAGAATTAATGTTATATTGTTCTTTGTTTCTTGAGTGAGTGTCTCAGTCCTTTCCTACTCTTTTCAACACCATGAACTATATCCTGTGAGGCTCCTCTGTCTAGGAATTCTCCAGGCAAGAATACTGGAGTAGGTTGCCATTTCATTCTCCAGGATCGGCCAGGAAAGTCCCCAAAACCTCTCTGCATCATCACCCACCCACATAGAGTTCCCCAGCTCCAGGACCCTCCACTCTCTCCATGGGTGTGCACCTGGCCGTGATCTATTCAGAAGCTCCACAAACACTAACTCATCAGCCGTTCCAGACCTCTAGGATTCTAGTAACACTGGCTGCAATAGTACTAAAATACTCAAAAGGAAAAACTGTTTTAAAAAGAATGTATAAAAGGCAGTACCCCTTAGTTAGCTACCTTTTAGGATGAAAAATCAAAATATAGTTTATTACAACTGCACGAAGAGATTATAGCTGAAACTGAATTCCAGCTCAAACACGGTGCCTAGTGTCATTTACTGTTCATTATTAGTAGCTAAAAAGCTATCTTCTGAATAGTGTTAACTCATGAATTCCAGATGGAAGCCTAACCAAATTGGCTAAATAAAATAGATCTAGAACACACATAGTTTGAAGGATTGAATGAGAGTGAGAAGGAAATTTAACATCTCGTTTTATTTTAGGTACTTTATAGTCACTGTATTTCACAGTCTTTTTTGGTTGGAGTATTTTGGATTTCTAAATGGAAACAAAACAATAAAAACTTTTTTTTTCTTTTTTTTTTTTTAAATAATGGGAGCATTGTGGCTAGTTTTGGTCTCAGTTTTGCTGTCCAGCAGTGAAACTTTGAGAAAACAGATATTTACTCTGTGTGTGTTTCAGTTTCCTCACTTGCATTGTATAATACTTTACATTTTTAGGGCATACTATTAATAGTTAATATACTGTCAATGATCTCATTTAATTCTGGTCCATTTGACAGGTGAAGAATTTAACTAGGATTATACTGTGATAAATTTTCACTCAAATCCTGAAGTTCTGTAGTTGCTTTGTGTTTTTGTGTAAACTGCAAGTTTGAGGTTATGGGGTAACATTGTTGCTTCTGATAGGGCTGTAACTGTATTCTGGGAATCTGCTTTATTGCTGGCATCTCCCTAAGATGCTATAAAAAAGCCAGGAAAATAGAAACATACTGTATCTTTTTATAGCTATATTGGTGTATTTTGTAGGTGTATCATCCTTTTTAGCTCAGAAGGCTTTGTGCTTTTCTCCTTTCCCCCAAATTTGGTTGAAATTGATTTGGAGGTTTTATCTTATTTGTTCATATAGCAATTTATTATATGTGTGAAAGCAGATTAGGGCCCAAAATAGTTGCAGGAATAATTCTTCATGAGAAATACTTATGAGCTTTTAAGTTGATTAAGGGGATTTGGATTTAGGTCCTTGTGTTATTTCATGAATATCCAGTGCAAATAAATATATGGCAATAGGAAAAGATACTGATCTTAATTTTTGAGATTTTAAGTTAAAAAGTCTAAATTCCATTTGGAGGTGTGTTTCAGTTTATACAGTAAGAGCATTCCTGAAGAGTACATATGTTTCATGCTCCACTCCATCTCTGTACTTGATCATAGTGCCAGCAGCATTACACTGCACACTTTATTTAATTCCCCTTCTTTACTCTTGGTCAGCTACTTGTGCTTTTAATCCCAGCAGCTAGCCAGCACCTACATATGGTAAGCCTCAAAATGTTACTCTTAAGTACTCACTCGGCTGGAATTTGTTATGTGTTCATATATAGCAGATTCTGGGATGCTAATGTTCAGATCTCTCTGTTGTCTAGATTACATGAAGGTGAAAGTAAAGTTTTATCCTATAAAGAAATACACAAAACAGTTTTAAGTCTTTGGATTTTTGAGGTTTAGTATTAAATATATTAAAATAATATTTTATAAGACTCATTTGAAAAGAAGTTTTTGATTAGAACACTTTCAGCAGTTTCTAGCCTTATCAGAGGATAAAAAATTGAGGTGTGGGCTTCCCTGCAGTGCAAGGGGCGCCGGTTTGATCCCTGGCCTGGGAAGATCCCACGTGCCGCAGAGCACCTGGACCGATGTGTCCAATTACCGAGCTGGAGCGCATGCACTGAGCACGTGCACCGGTGCTCTGCGACAACAGAGGCCACTGTGATGGGAGGCCCACACGGGGCAGAGAACAAAGATGGATGAAAATAGATAAATGAAAGACCAATAGAAGTGGCCCACCTGTGCCCCTCCCTCCCCACCCTACCCCCCCCCACCAAAAAAAATAAAATTGAGGTTGCAAGAACAAAATTACCTTTTGAATTATTTTTTGATTAAAGAGAGGCTGAGTGTTCTCTTATTTAAAACTCACTTTCTCTTGGTGACAGTGAAAGGTAGTATTAAACATTTAGAGTATTTAGAGTATCCTTTCCATGTTTTGATATTAACTATATATTAATATCTAGAAGGTATGTGTACTTCATATAATAGCTGTATATTTAAAGACTATTATTTCTTTTTTCTATTTGTATACCAAGACAAAATTGCTATGACATCTTGGAATTTAGTGTCTCAGACATCTAGGAAGTCTTTTATGCTGGTTGGTTGAGTATTGTTTATTTCTTTTAGCTAAAGATGTTTAAAAATTCATTTCTAGTGTTTACGCAAGTGGGGTTACAGAAGATGTGAAGATATTTGTTGGATTAAAACCAATAAAAACAATCCTGGAAAGACTAAGACTTTAGATCCAAAGGCTGTCTTCCAGAGGACAAAGGTATTGTCTTTACTGTTTTGTTTTTCTTTATTTCCATTACTTTCTCTCCCAGCAGCTAGCCAGCACCTACATATGGTAAGCCTCAAAATGTTACTCTTAAGTACTCACTCGGCTGGAATTTGTTATGTGTTCATATATAGCAGATTCTGGGATGCTAATGTTCAGATCTCTCTGTTGTCTAGATTACATGAAGGTGAAAGTAAAGTTTTATCCTATAAAGAAATACACAAAACAGTTTTAAGTCTTTGGATTTTTGAGGTTTAGTATTAAATATATTAAAATAATATTTTATAAGACTCATTTGAAAAGAAGTTTTTGATTAGAACACTTTCAGCAGTTTCTAGCCTTATCAGAGGATAAAAAATTGAGGTGTGGGCTTCCCTGCAGTGCAAGGGGCGCCGGTTTGATCCCTGGCCTGGGAAGATCCCACGTGCCGCAGAGCACCTGGACCGATGTGTCCAATTACCGAGCTGGAGCGCATGCACTGAGCACGTGCACCGGTGCTCTGCGACAACAGAGGCCACTGTGATGGGAGGCCCACACGGGGCAGAGAACAAAGATGGATGAAAATAGATAAATGAAAGACCAATAGAAGTGGCCCACCTGTGCCCCTCCCTCCCCACCCTACCCCCCACCAAAAAAAATAAAATTGAGGTTGCAAGAACAAAATTACCTTTTGAATTATTTTTTGATTAAAGAGAGGCTGAGTGTTCTCTTATTTAAAACTCACTTTCTCTTGGTGACAGTGAAAGGTAGTATTAAACATTTAGAGTATTTAGAGTATCCTTTCCATGTTTTGATATTAACTATATATTAATATCTAGAAGGTATGTGTACTTCATATAATAGCTGTATATTTAAAGACTATTATTTCTTTTTTCTATTTGTATACCAAGACAAAATTGCTATGACATCTTGGAATTTAGTGTCTCAGACATCTAGGAAGTCTTTTATGCTGGTTGGTTGAGTATTGTTTATTTCTTTTAGCTAAAGATGTTTAAAAATTCATTTCTAGTGTTTACGCAAGTGGGGTTACAGAAGATGTGAAGATATTTGTTGGATTAAAACCAATAAAAACAATCCTGGAAAGACTAAGACTTTAGATCCAAAGGCTGTCTTCCAGAGGACAAAGGTATTGTCTTTACTGTTTTGTTTTTCTTTATTTCCATTACTTTCTCTCAAGTTTTCCCAAATGACTGTGTGCTGTTTAATTTGGGTGGGAAGTTCTCCTCTTAGACTTGCACAAAGGGCTTTAAGCATTAAAGTAGTACAGCCAAGTTAACTTAAAATATTTTGTTCACTCAGAGAAACTTTTACTGTGCCGGAGAAGGTAATATGTATTCCTATATATTCTAAGCTACGGTAATTCTTAGTCAGCTATGGACTTTTGGTACTTCTGACCCCCAGATTTTTTTTCCTTCCTCTAGGCTCAGGGAAAAAAAGGGGGGCAGTAAGACTCATAGGTGGCCAACTTAGCTGAAAATTTCTCTACTCTCCCCTTCTTTTTTACTACAAGAAGACCTGAATAAGAACATTGCTAAATAGGACTCCCCAGCTGGTTATCAGGGTTTAACAGTTTGTCCTCCAGCCTCTCACTCTTCTGGGAACTTCTGGTGGAGGGTCTTTTTTAAAGTCTTTCTTGGACTAGAAGTTCTTGTCTGAAGTGAATCCAAGCCATCCTTGCTCTTACTGGTCATGGAATCAGCTGAGATTAAATATATTTAGCCCTGTTGTCCAGATTAAATAGAGGTCAAAAAACAAACAAAGGATATTGTTTGGTTTTTCACACTTATGTTGAGTATTTTCAGTCTATATCCATGCTTTAAGTCTGCTGTCCATGTGAAGAGGCTTGCTCCTTGTGTATAGATTTGCTCTTGAACATGTGAGGCCCAATAAAACATTTTCAGATTCCAAGATCAAATGCCATGTTTCCGTAACTGCTGAAAACAAGTTACTCTCAAGAATTGCAGAGGAAAAGATCCATGGTCATTGACTCAGTTCTAAAATGTGATGCCCCTGAGTTTAATGTCTAGCTTCCCTGGCAGTCTTCATAGGGCCAAAGATCTAGGTTTTTCCTAGTATGTTTCTGCCCATAGAACTATAACCCAAAGATTCAGAGAAATGAGTTTCGAAATTGGGAACATGAGAAATGTAAAATGTCGTGCAGAATGACTGTCTCTGAAAAGAGATTAATTGGTCTCTTTTGTTGTTACTTAGGAACACTGCCTTATGGGGATCAAAGGAACTGTTAAGCGTAGCACAGACGGGGACTTCATTCATGCTAATGTTGACATTGACCTGATCATCACAGAAGAACCTGAAATTGGCAATATAGAAAAGCCTGTGGAAATTTTCCATATAATTGAACATTTTTTTCTTGGTAGAAGACGCCTTCATCTATTTGGAAGAGATAGTACAATTCGACCAGGTAAGATTCTCAGGGAGGAAAATTTTAATAGTTCCTTGGGATACAGATGTTGAGAAAGAGTACCTTGTCAAAGAAAGAGTGCCTTGTCAGATAAAATGCTTTCCTCTTTTTGAGGTATTCAAAGTATACCAAGCCCATTCTTGTCTCAGAACTCTTTCATGGTCCTCTCGCCTATCATTCTGATGCTGACAGGCCTTTTCTCCTAAGCCTGAATAAATCAGCCAACTTCCCACTCCACTCCCTTCCTCCCACCACTCTTTGCCTCATAGCACTTACTATTATTATATGAAGTATAGATTCATTTGGGCATAAGTTTATAGTCCATTTCTTTAGCATGTAGTCTCATGGAAAGCAAAGACTGTCTTGTTCTCTTCTTTGACCCAGCATTTAGGTTATTGAGTAATTATTGTGTGGAATGAAGAGATGCATGATGGACATTTGGTCCTATTTTACAGTGGTCTGTAAGAAAATTGGTCCACACCAAAAAGTTCTTGTTATTTGACCCTGTCCAAAACCATTTGGCATGGACCAAATTTGCTATGGTTTCAAGGACCATTTTGGCATGAATGGTTTTCCTATTTTAACAGTAGTCTGCTTTCATCAAGATCAAATGCCATGTTTCCGTAACTGCTGAAAACAAGTTACTCTCAAGAATTGCAGAGGAAAAGATCCATGGTCATTGACTCAGTTCTAAAATGTGATGCCCCTGAGTTTAATGTCTAGCTTCCTGGCAGTCTTCATAGGGCCAAAGATCTAGGTTTTTCCTAGTATGTTTCTGCCCATAGAACTATAACCCAAAGATTCAGAGAAATGAGTTTCGAAATTGGGAACATGAGAAATGTAAAATGTCGTGCAGAATGACTGTCTCTGAAAAGAGATTAATTGGTCTCTTTTGTTGTTACTTAGGAACACTGCCTTATGGGGATCAAAGGAACTGTTAAGCGTAGCACAGACGGGGACTTCATTCATGCTAATGTTGACATTGACCTGATCATCACAGAAGAACCTGAAATTGGCAATATAGAAAAGCCTGTGGAAATTTTCCATATAATTGAACATTTTTGTCTTGGTAGAAGACGCCTTCATCTATTTGGAAGAGATAGTACAATTCGACCAGGTAAGATTCTCAGGGAGGAAAATTTTAATAGTTCCTTGGGATACAGATGTTGAGAAAGAGTACCTTGTCAAAGAAAGAGTGCCTTGTCAGATAAAATGCTTTCCTCTTTTTGAGGTATTCAAAGTATACCAAGCCCATTCTTGTCTCAGAACTCTTTCATGGTCCTCTCGCCTATCATTCTGATGCTGACAGGCCTTTTCTCCTAAGCCTGAATAAATCAGCCAACTTCCCACTCCACTCCCTTCCTCCCACCACTCTTTGCCTCATAGCACTTACTATTATTATATGAAGTATAGATTCATTTGGGCATAAGTTTATAGTCCATTTCTTTAGCATGTAGTCTCATGGAAAGCAAAGACTGTCTTGTTCTCTTCTTTTGACCCAGCATTTAGGTTATTGAGTAATTATTGTGTGGAATGAAGAGATGCATGATGGACATTTGGTCCTATTTTACAGTGGTCTGTAAGAAAATTGGTCCACACCAAAAAGTTCTTGTTATTTGACCCTGTCCAAAACCATTTGGCATGGACCAAATTTGCTATGGTTTCAAGGACCATTTTGGCATGAACTAGGTATCTTAACAACTTTTGGACAGCACTGAATGTCTGCTAACAAATGATCCTGCAGAACATAACCATGCATTTGTGAAACATATGATAGATCTCAGCTTTATTAGAAACTGAAGTACCGGGCTTGTTTTCTTATATGTATCATGATATTGTTTTATCAAAATTGTAACTTTTCTCTAAATTTGTATAATGTGAATTTACAATTTTGAAAAAAAATGAGAAAATAAACTATAATAGACTTGAGATTTTCTTTTAGAGAGTACAACTTTTGTTTACAAAGTATCATTAAAGTAATAGTACATTCTGTTTCTTTTACTTCTCAGAAAATATTAAAGTAACTCTTAAGAACATTGCATCAGTCACAGTATATAAAATCAGCCTGTTTGGCTTAATCTGGCTAGAAATGTTTAAAACTCAAAGAAGCCAGGATGTTATTTGTTTTAAAGAGTCTATTTTTTTCTTTTCCCCATCCTGCCTCTTTTATTTATATTTATTTTCATCCATCTTTTTCTACATTGGCATGTGTGGGCCTCCCATTGCAGTGGCCTCTCTTACTGCAGAGCACCAGCTCTGGGCGCATGCACTCCAGAGTGCTGACTCATAATTGGACACACCAGTCCAGCTACTCTGTGGCACGTGGGATCTTCCCAGGCCAGGAATAGAACTGGTGCCCCTTGCACTGTAAGGTGGACTCTGTACCCACTGGACCAGCAGGGGAGCCCCAAGAGTCTACATTCTCCTAAGCCTGAATAAATCAGCCAACTTCCCACTCCACTCCCTTCCTCCCACCACTCTTTGCCTCATAGCACTTACTATTATTATATGAAGTATAGATTCATTTGGGCATAAGTTTATAGTCCATTTCTTTAGCATGTAGTCTCATGGAAAGCAAAGACTGTCTTGTTCTCTTCTTTTGACCCAGCATTTAGGTTATTGAGTAATTATTGTGTGGAATGAAGAGATGCATGATGGACATTTGGTCCTATTTTACAGTGGTCTGTAAGAAAATTGGTCCACACCAAAAAGTTCTTGTTATTTGACCCTGTCCAAAACCATTTGGCATGGACCAAATTTGCTATGGTTTCAAGGACCATTTTGGCATGAACTAGGTATCTTAACAACTTTTGGACAGCACTGAATGTCTGCTAACAAATGATCCTGCAGAACATAACCATGCATTTGTGAAACATATGATAGATCTCAGCTTTATTAGAAACTGAAGTACCGGGCTTGTTTTCTTATATGTATCATGATATTGTTTTATCAAAATTGTAACTTTTCTCTAAATTTGTATAATGTGAATTTACAATTTTGAAAAAAAAAATGAGAAAATAAACTATTATAGACTTGAGATTTTCTTTTAGAGAGTACAACTTTTGTTTACAAAGTATCATTAAAGTAATAGTACATTCTGTTTCTTTTACTTCTCAGAAAATATTAAAGTAACTCTTAAGAACATTGCATCAGTCACAGTATATAAAATCAGCCTGTTTGGCTTAATCTGGCTAGAAATGTTTAAAACTCAAAGAAGCCAGGATGTTATTTGTTTTAAAGAGTCTATTTTTTTCTTTTCCCCATCCTGCCTCTTTTATTTATATTTATTTTCATCCATCTTTTTCTACATTGGCATGTGTGGGCCTCCCATTGCAGTGGCCTCTCTTACTGCAGAGCACCAGCTCTGGGCGCATGCACTCCAGAGTGCTGACTCATAATTGGACACACCAGTCCAGCTACTCTGTGGCACGTGGGATCTTCCCAGGCCAGGAATAGAACTGGTGCCCCTTGCACTGTAAGGTGGACTCTGTACCCACTGGACCAGCAGGGGAGCCCCAAGAGTCTACATTGTATATGAAGTAAGCCTACAGAAGTTAAAGTGGGAAAATTGGCCTTAAAAGCACCTATTCTTTTATTTATTTATTTATTTATTTTTATTCTTTAAAGGTTTTACAGAGTTTTGTAGTTCACAGACATGTATGTTCCCAGATCAGTCATATGCATATCCCTGGTCCCACCCCCCACCCCCACCCCCATCCCCCCATCCCACCCCTCCAGACCTTCGCCCCAAGTCATTGTAAGCACTCCTATTCCCTTAGCACTATGACACTAGCTATCTTTTCCACACATAACAGTATAGGTTTCCATGTTACTCCCTCCATGCTTCCCCCTCGCTATTTCTTCCCCACAGTGTCCCTGTGTCTATGCTCTGTCTGTTTTTCCATGTGTTCCCTGCGTGTGATATCAAGACTGTCCTACTAGATTCCATATATGTGTGTTAGTATACTGTATTTGTCTTTCTCTTTTTGACTTACTTCACTTTTTGTGATAGGTTCTAGAGCCAGCCACTTCATTAGGACTGAGTCTTCTGCATTTCTTTTAACAGCTGAGTAGTATTCCATTGTATATATGTACCAGAGCTTCTGGATCCATTCATTCGTCCATGGACATCTAGGTTGCTTCCAAGTTCTGGCTATTGTATAGAGAGCTGCAATGAACATTGGGGTACAGGTGCTTCTTTCAGTTTTGATTTCATCAGGATATAAGCCTAATAGTGGGATTGCTGGGTCGTGGGGTGTTAAAAGCACCTATTCTTTTAGAAGAAACTGTGATGTTCATTCTAAAAAAAAGTAATCCTTAAAGTTGCCTTATATATGTATAATGTAATTTACTTTCCCTACCTCCTGCCCAAACCTATCAGCTATTTCTTTGTGGGTGTGCTTTGACGAACAGAGTTTCTTAAAAATATTTTCCCTTGTAAAAACTAGTCTTGAATTTCATAAAACTCTGTAAAATGATAAAAGTAAAAGTGCATTCTCTTCACAAAGAAATATTTTGTGTGTGAAATGGTTTCTCTGTGGCTTAGCTTTAGATAAAATGTTTCCCATATTTAAAAGTAAATGATTTTTCTCCGAGCAGTTTGTTATTCAGTATTGTGTTCCTTAAGTTATCATTTGTCATTGCTTTTTGGCTTCATATTATGGTCAAGCAGTATGTGTTATAAGATAGCACTAATTTGTAGTTTGTTGAGATTTGCTTTTGACCAAATTTAGATGAATATCCAACTTAGATGAAAGTGATTAAAAATAATGTATATATTTAGGTTGTAGTATTTGTTGTGTGGTGTTTCTATCAGCCATGTCTTTACTGGTTTTTTTTAAAAAACTTTTATGAGAAAGATATATTTTAAATCTATTAGGATTAGAAATTTGTGTTTTGTTTAGTTGTCAGTTTTGAATTTATGTCTATCCGAGGTTGTTATTAAGGGTATTTAAAATGTAGTATTTCTATGCCTTCTTAGTAGATTGATTCTCTTAATTATGAAATGTCCTTCTTTATCCAGTTCATTGCCTTTAAATCCTACTTCATCTGACATTGGGCTTCCCTAATGGCTCTGATGCTAAGGAATTGACCTCCAATGTGGGAGACCTGGGATCATTTCCTAGGTTCTAGAGCAAGCCCCTTCATTAGGACTGAGTCTTCTGCATTTCTTTTAACAGCTGAGTAGTATTCCATTGTATATATGTACCAGAGCTTCTGGATCCATTCATTCGTCCATGGACATCTAGGTTGCTTCCAAGTTCTGGCTATTGTATAGAGAGCTGCAATGAACATTGGGGTACAGGTGCTTCTTTCAGTTTTGATTTCATCAGGATATAAGCCTAATAGTGGGATTGCTGGGTCGTGGGGTGTTAAAAGCACCTATTCTTTTAGAAGAAACTGTGATGTTCATTCTAAAAAAAAGTAATCCTTAAAGTTGCCTTATATATGTATAATGTAATTTACTTTCCCTACCTCCTGCCCAAACCTATCAGCTATTTCTTTGTGGGTGTGCTTTGACGAACAGAGTTTCTTAAAAATATTTTCCCTTGTAAAAACTAGTCTTGAATTTCATAAAACTCTGTAAAATGATAAAAGTAAAAGTGCATTCTCTTCACAAAGAAATATTTTGTGTGTGAAAGGTTTTCTCTGTGGCTTAGCTTTAGATAAAATGTTTCCCATATTTAAAAGTAAATGATTTTTCTCCGAGCAGTTTGTTATTCAGTATTGTGTTCCTTAAGTTATCATTTGTCATTGCTTTTTGGCTTCATATTATGGTCAAGCAGTATGTGTTATAAGATAGCACTAATTTGTAGTTTGTTGAGATTTGCTTTTGACCAAATTTAGATGAATATCCAACTTAGATGAAAGTGATTAAAAATAATGTATATATTTAGGTTGTAGTATTTGTTGTGTGGTGTTTCTATCAGCCATGTCTTTACTGGTTTTTTTTAAAAAACTTTTATGAGAAAGATATATTTTAAATCTATTAGGATTAGAAATTTGTGTTTTGTTTAGTTGTCAGTTTTGAATTTATGTCTATCCGAGGTTGTTATTAAGGGTATTTAAAATGTAGTATTTCTATGCCTTCTTAGTAGATTGATTCTCTTAATTATGAAATGTCCTTCTTTATCCAGTTCATTGCCTTTAAATCCTACTTCATCTGACATTGGGCTTCCCTAATGGCTCTGATGCTAAGGAATTGACCTCCAATGTGGGAGACCTGGGATCATTTCCTAGGTTGAGAAGATCCTCTGGAGAAGGAAATGGCAACCCACTCCAGTATTCTTCCATGAAGAGTTCCATGGATAGAGGAGTTTGACAGGCTATGGTCCTCGCGGAGAGTGAGACATAATTGAAGTGACTTTCACTTTCACCTGATATTATTACAGTGATTCCAGCTTTCTTTTGCTTTGTGTTTGCCTGGCATATTATTTCCATCCTTCTACTTTCAGTCTTCCATATCCTTACATGTAATATATCTCTTGGAGCAAACATGTAGGTAGCTTTTGCCCATTTAATCTTTATCTTTGAATTGGGATTTTAAAAATAACATAGTCCTCCCTTTTGCATGTTTTTTTTGTGCTTTGTTTGTTTGTTTTTGGCTGAGAGGCATGGACTCTTAATTCTGCAACCAGGGATTGAACCTGCATCTCTTTCTTTGGGAGTGCAAGTCCTGACCGCTGGGCCACCAAGGAAGTCCCTTAATTGTTTACTTAGTCTATATTTAATGTAATCTCTCTTCTTTATGTTTATTTTTATTTATTTTTGGTTGTGCTGGGTCTTTGTTGCTGCATGGACTTTTTACTGGTTCATTGAGCAAGGGCTGCTCTAGTTGTGGTGCACGTGCTTCTCATTGGGGTGACTTCTTTTTGTGAAACAGGCTGTGGGGCATGAGGGCTTCAGTCATAGCAGTGTCTAGAGCCCAGGCTCAGTGGTTGTGGTGAGACGGGCTTAGCTGTTGCACAGTATGTAGTGGGATCTTCCAGTATTAGTGATCCAACATTTTGTCCTGCATTGACAAGGTTTCTTTATCACTGAGCCACCAGGGAAACACTTAAGGTAATTTCTGATATTTGTTGTTGTTCACTTGCTCAGTCATGTCCGACTGTTTGCAACCCTCTGGACTGCAGCATGCGAGGCTTCCCTGTCCTTCACTATCTCCCAGAGTTTGCTCAAACTCATGTCCATTAAGTTGGTGATGTCATCCAGCCATGTCATCCTCTGTCACTCATTTTCCTCCAGCCCTCAATCTTTCCCAGCATCAGGATCTTTCCATTGAGTTGGCTTTTCACATCAGGTGGCTAAAGTATTGGAGCTTGACCTTCAGCATCAGTTCTTCCAATGCATTTTCAGGGTTGATTTCCTTTAGGATTGACTGGTTTGATCTCCTTGCTGTCCAAGGGACTCTCAAGAGTCTTCTTCAGTACCACAGTTGGAAAGCATCAGTTTTTTGGCACTCAGCCTTCTTCATGGTCTAACGCTAACATCTACACATGACTCCTGGAAAAACCATAGCTCTGACTATACAGACTATTGTCAGAAAAGTGATGTCTTTCCTTTTTAATGCACTGCTTAGGTTTGTCATAGCTTTTCTTCCAAGGAGTATGTGTCTTAATTTCATGGTTGTAGTCATCGTCCACAGAGTTTGTGGAGCCCAGGAAAACCTGTCACTATTTCCATTGTTTGTCCATCTATGCCATGAAGTGATGGGACCAAATGCTATTATCTTCATTTTCTGAGTATGGAGTTTGAGGCCAGCTTTTTCACTCTCCTCTTTCACCTTCATGAAGAGGCTGTTGAGTTCTTCTTTTCTTTCTGCCATAAGGGTGGTGTCCTCTGCATATCTGAGGTTATTGACATTTCTCCCTGCAGTCTTGATTCCAGCTTGTGCTTCATCCAGATCAGCATGTCCCATGATGCACCTTGCATAAAAGTTAAATAAGCAGGTTGACAATATACAGTCTTGACGTACTGCTCTCCCAATTTTGAACTAGTCTGTTGTTCCATGTCTGGTTCTAACTGTTGCTTCTTGAACTGCATTTAGGTTTCTCAGGAGGCAAGTAAGGTAGTCTTGTAGTCCCATCTCTCTTAAGAATTTCCCACAGTTGGTTGTGATCCACAAATCAAGCGTTTGCATAGTTGAAGGCTTTAGCATAGTCAGTGAAGCATAAATAGATGTTTTTTTGATCCATTGGATGTTGGCTATTAGATTTCCCTTTTCTGTCCATGTCATGGGTGATTGTTCAAACTCATGTCCATTAAGTTGGTGATGTCATCCAGCCATGTCATCCTCTGTCACTCATTTTCCTCCAGCCCTCAATCTTTCCCAGCATCAGGATCTTTCCATTGAGTTGGCTTTTCACATCAGGTGGCTAAAGTATTGGAGCTTGACCTTCAGCATCAGTTCTTCCAATGCATTTTCAGGGTTGATTTCCTTTAGGATTGACTGGTTTGATCTCCTTGCTGTCCAAGGGACTCTCAAGAGTCTTCTTCAGTACCACAGTTGGAAAGCATCAGTTTTTTGGCACTCAGCCTTCTTCATGGTCTAACGCTAACATCTACACATGACTCCTGGAAAAACCATAGCTCTGACTATACAGACTATTGTCAGAAAAGTGATGTCTTTCCTTTTTAATGCACTGCTTAGGTTTGTCATAGCTTTTCTTCCAAGGAGTATGTGTCTTAATTTCATGGTTGTAGTCATCGTCCACAGAGTTTGTGGAGCCCAGGAAAACCTGTCACTATTTCCATTGTTTGTCCATCTATGCCATGAAGTGATGGGACCAAATGCTATTATCTTCATTTTCTGAGTATGGAGTTTGAGGCCAGCTTTTTCACTCTCCTCTTTCACCTTCATGAAGAGGCTGTTGAGTTCTTCTTTTCTTTCTGCCATAAGGGTGGTGTCCTCTGCATATCTGAGGTTATTGACATTTCTCCCTGCAGTCTTGATTCCAGCTTGTGCTTCATCCAGATCAGCATGTCCCATGATGCACCTTGCATAAAAGTTAAATAAGCAGGTTGACAATATACAGTCTTGACGTACTGCTCTCCCAATTTTGAACTAGTCTGTTGTTCCATGTCTGGTTCTAACTGTTGCTTCTTGAACTGCATTTAGGTTTCTCAGGAGGCAAGTAAGGTAGTCTTGTAGTCCCATCTCTCTTAAGAATTTCCCACAGTTGGTTGTGATCCACAAATCAAGCGTTTGCATAGTTGAAGGCTTTAGCATAGTCAGTGAAGCATAAATAGATGTTTTTCTAGAATTCCCTTTTTCTGTGATCCATTGGATGTTGGCTATTAGATCTCTGGTTCCTCTGCCTATTCTCAATCCTGCATGTACATCTGGAAGTTCCCCGTTCATATACTATTGAAGCCTATCTTGAAGGATTTTGAGCATTACCTTGCTATCATGTGAAATGAGTGCAATTGTGTGGTAGTGTGAACATTCTTTGGCATTGCCCTTCTTGAGAATTGACATGAAAACTGATCTTTTCCAGTCCTGTGGCCGCTGCTGAGTTTTCCAAATTTGCTGGCGTATTGAGTGAAGCACTTTAGTGGCATCATCTTTTAGGATTTGAAATAACTCATCTGGAATTCTGTCACCTTTGCTAGCTTTGTTCATAGTAATGCTTCCTAAGGCCCACTTGACTTCACACTCTAGGATGTCTTGCTCTAGGTGAGTGCACACACCATTGTGGTTACCAGGTGATTTTTTTCTTTGTATAGTTCTGTTTAAAGTTTAAAAATTGCTATGTGTATCATTTACCGTGAAGCCATGCTGATTTAAACTTACTTGGTTCTTGGTAATTAAGTATTAGAAGTTGTAATAGAATGCTGTTGCAGTGAAGAATTTGTGGATAGGAGGCAAAGTCCCTTGCAGCTTACTCTGTAAAGATTTGCATATCTTATTTATGTGGGAGGCAATACAGCACTGAAGAGACAGTATTAACTATTTTTATTAAACCTTTGAATTTTCTGTTTTCTTACCCCTGTTTGTGTGTTGTGTTCCACAACAACATGTACATGACAGAAAATAAACCAAAAGCAAGTAAAAATCTGTGCATTCAGTTGTCAGTAAGACCACTTAGGTGTGCAGTGTATTCTTTAATCTCACTTTTGTCAACGTGTCTACTCGATGAGATGTAAAGGGCATAATATGATTTATCTCCAGATATTACAAATCTATTTGTGCACTGTTTATTTTTCCCCAGATATAACAAATCTTATTTGTGCACTGTTAGATGATTTAAATGATGGAGAAAGTTTTGTACAAAAATAGCTACTGGGCTTCCCCTGGTGGTCCAGTGGATAAGGACACTGCCTTGCAGTGAAAGGGGCGCCAATTCGATCCCTGGCCTGGGAAGATCCCACGTGCCGCGGAGCGGCTGGACCCATGTGTCCAGTTACCGAGCCGGAACTCTGGAGCGCATGCGCCCAGAGCCGGCGCTCTGCAACGACAGACGCCACCGCGATGGGAGGCCCACAGGAGCCAAAGAACAAAGACGGATGAAAATAGAGAAATGAAAGACCAATAGAAGTGGCCCGCCCGCTCCCCCTCCCTCCCCGACCAGACCCACGCCCAAAATAAAATAAATAAATAAATAAATCTTTAAAAAAAAAAAATAGCTACTATATTTTAGAATGTGACCCCCAAATATTTTGCATTTTAAACCTGAGCCTAATATAAGAAATAATTCTGATAGGGCAAATGTAATGTGAAATTAATTTTTCAGGTGAAGAACCCAATTCTTAGAGATCCCTCGACCTGCCCTGATGATCAAGAATCACCACAGCCAGGGAACCTCAAAGCATGCTGTCTTTATCAGGCATTTACAGTTAATTTGTAGTTCTTCCTATTCCGTATATAATGTAATCCAGCAGAAACCATCCTCATTAAAAGCAAAATTATCTAGCAGTGAAGTTGACAAAAAGAGCTTTATAGCTATAGAAATATAGTATGTAACAGAACTTCTGAGGGAGAATTCATTTTATTTAAGATATATATTTGAAGTGGATGTTGAAGGATGGAATTTTCACCAGCCTGACAGGATGGAAAAAAAATAACAGGCACGAAGTCCTGGAGATTGGTATTCAAACCATGAACTATAGTGGTTCATTGTTTTTACTCAGGTGAAGATGTCATGAAAAGGGGCTTCCCTGGTGGTCCACTGGGTAAGGACACCGCCTTGCAGTGCAAGGGGTGCCGGTTCGATCCCTGGCCTGGGAAGATCCCACATGCCGCGGAGCGGCTGGACCCATGTGTCCAATTACCGAGCCGGAGCTTTGGAGCACATGCGCCCAGAGCCGGTGCTCTGCGACAACAGAGGCCACCGCGATGGGAGGCCCACAAAAGAACAAAGATGGATGAAAAATAGACAAATGAAAGACCAATAGAAGCGGCCCACCCGCCCCTCTCCCTCCCCATCCTACCCCCCCCCCAAATAAATAAATAAATAAATAAATTTTTTTTTTTTTTTTAAAAGATGTCATGAAAAGCATTGATGAACAGATTGATTGAAAAGCTAGTTCAGACCTTACTGTATGGACTTTAGATTCCTTGTTTATGAATTTGGGATTACTGGAAAGCCCAGAAGGGTGCACAGAGAAGAAATGTAGTTTAAGCTTTGCTTTAGGTTTTCACTTTTAGAGGGAGAAGAGGCTAGGAGAGTGTGCATGTATGTCTGTTACCATGTGTAGTAGGGGAAGCCTAGTAGAAAAGTAAAAACTCTTAAGGGTGGCAGTAGAAATGGAAAGATGGGTAGTAACTTTTCACTAAACCAGAACTCAGCATAGTATATAATATTTTCTAAATACTACTCTCATAGAATGTGAAATATGAATAGAAGTGATGACGGTTATATTAGAAAAGTTACAGCTTAAGGAGAAAAATTATATACATATATATATATACACACAAGATATATATATATATATACACACACACAAGATATATATATATATATATATACACACACACACACATATATACATATATGAAATATTTATGACCATAGTTAAATGCCGCACGTTCTGTGAAAAATATCAGTTGGGTAAGTGATAGGGACATCTTTAGAAATACATTGGTGATTTGAAATGGCTCCTAAAGATCAGTAAGAGAATTGAGGCGAGAAAAAAGGCTAATCTTCTTTCCCTCCATTTCAGGCTGGCTTACAGTTGGACCAACTCTTACAAATAGTAACTACAATGCAGAAACGTATGCATCCTACTTCAGTGCTCCGAATTCCTATTTGACGGGATGTACAGAAGAAATTGAGAGACTCCGACCCAAATCACCTCCTCCCAAATCTAAATCTGATCGGGGAGGTGGAGCTCCCAGAGGAGGTGGGAGAGGTGGAACTTCGGCCGGCCGTGGACGAGAAAGAAACCGGTCTAACTTCCGAGGAGAGAGAGGTGGTTTCAGGGGAGGCCGTGGAGGAGCACACAGAGGTGGCTTTCCACCTCGATAGTTTCTTAGGACACTGATCCCATTAATGCCCCTTCACCTTCTTTCCAATACTTTGAATTTCAACTGGGAGACATTGTTTAGAACTCTGTTCCAGCCTGCACTTTTAGTTTCTGTAAGCTACAGGAGTATTTTGGTCAGCCCATTTTGCAGTTGCTGTCTGGTTTTATCCAGGATAAATGAGTCATCCTGTCTTTTGTCCTCTGCATGTAACCCAACAAAGTGGAACAACACAAATACCTTTGCTTTCAAAAACTGAATTTATTCTAATAGATTTCAGCTAATTACAAAAGCTTTTGCCGTTTAGAAATAAAGTGAGCAGTGAAAGAAACCCAGCCTCAGGTGTCATACTGCTGACCCTAGGTGATGGTGGGCATCACAGCACATGGGAGGCTGCTTGGAAGCCTTGATGGAGTGGAGTTGGGATGGACGGTAACTTCTTAGGGTTTTAACATTTACTTGTTGAAACAATAAAAAGAGACTTTCTTCTTTCTTTCTGGAAACTCTCAACTCATGTAGTTTAACCACAAAAGAAATTAAAGAGACTTGGAACAAAAACCTTCAAATCTAAATCTGATCGGGGCAGTGGAGCTCCCCAGGTGGGCAGAGAGGAGGTAGAACCTGGTAAGCAGACCTTACAGAGAGAAATAGAAGTGCTCGTTATAATCTCAGTTGTGCATTTACCGATGACTGTTACTCATACTTCCTACGAAGCAAACACGGACAAATAGCCAAGTGCTGGAACTCTGTTGTGGACTTGATCTTGGATTGACTTTCAACAAAGTTTCATATTTCTTAACGAAAGAATTGGAAGCAACAGAGACACCTGGTTATCAGGTACTCAGTTTAAACATTTTGGGGAATAATGTACTTGGTGATGGGGAAATGAGATGCATCTTTAAACTTGCTATGAGAAAACTTAAGACAAAACCAATGACAGAAAACCCTCCACTTAAGAAGAGAGCTTGGACAAATGGAACTGCAATTGCCTCTGAGAGCCTGGTTTCCCAGACCAGTTAGTTGTGTGAGATTGTATGTTAACATTTCTGTACTGTCACCCATGTTTTCAGTTAATTCACTGAATGAAATGATACCATTATTGTTCTTGATAAATATATTTTTTATTTTGTGTATGGTTTTTCTAATGAAACTTTAAACTTTTGAAATGTGAGAGTCTCTTTTCTTTGAGTGGAATTGTCGTTACCAAATGAAAACTGACTGACCTCAGATGAGACTTTTCTCTTGGTCTGTGAGTAGCCCTTCTGTGCTTGTCATTGGCTCATAAAATGAGGTTATGTTATATCCGGTAAAGAGTCAGTTTGAACATAGGAACTGAAGTATTAGAAATAGGCTTGAGATCCTTACAAGCCTGATGGATTTTACTTGCTCATTCTGTTAGTACTTCTAGTACAGATGCCACTTGACTAATGTCTTTCTTGATGTAGATACAATGTGGAACTGTTGATTGAAATATTTACTTAAATGGTGGTACATTTTCAACTTCAGTTATTAAGAGTTACCAGAGAGAACTGTATTTCTCAAGGATGACTTGGGAGTGAAGAAGACAGAGATCCTCAGTTGCCCAGTGTGTGTCTTTAAGACATATCAGCTAGGGAGCCCTTTAAATAGGTACTCTCTAGTCTAGTCCCCGCCTAGAGTCAGCTAGAACAGAGATTTTTTTTCTTTTAAATTTTATTTATTTTGGCTATTCTGGGTTTTCATTGCTGCCACAGGCTCTTTTCTAGTTGCAGGGAGTAGGGCTTCTCTCTAGCTGAAGTGAGCAGGCTTCTTGTTGCAGTGAATTTTCTTGTTGTGGAACTCGGGCTCTAGGGCACACGGGCTTCAGTAGTTGTGGCACATGGGCTCAATAGTTGAGGCTCAGAGGCTCTAGAGCACAGTCTCCATAGTTGTGGTTCATGGGCTTAGTTGCTCTGCAGCATGGTTATCAGGTACTCAGTTTAAACATTTTGGGGAATAATGTACTTGGTGATGGGGAAATGAGATGCATCTTTAAACTTGCTATGAGAAAACTTAAGACAAAACCAATGACAGAAAACCCTCCACTTAAGAAGAGAGCTTGGACAAATGGAACTGCAATTGCCTCTGAGAGCCTGGTTTCCCAGACCAGTTAGTTGTGTGAGATTGTATGTTAACATTTCTGTACTGTCACCCATGTTTTCAGTTAATTCACTGAATGAAATGATACCATTATTGTTCTTGATAAATATATTTTTTATTTTGTGTATGGTTTTTCTAATGAAACTTTAAACTTTTGAAATGTGAGAGTCTCTTTTCTTTGAGTGGAATTGTCGTTACCAAATGAAAACTGACTGACCTCAGATGAGACTTTTCTCTTGGTCTGTGAGTAGCCCTTCTGTGCTTGTCATTGGCTCATAAAATGAGGTTATGTTATATCCGGTAAAGAGTCAGTTTGAACATAGGAACTGAAGTATTAGAAATAGGCTTGAGATCCTTACAAGCCTGATGGATTTTACTTGCTCATTCTGTTAGTACTTCTAGTACAGATGCCACTTGACTAATGTCTTTCTTGATGTAGATACAATGTGGAACTGTTGATTGAAATATTTACTTAAATGGTGGTACATTTTCAACTTCAGTTATTAAGAGTTACCAGAGAGAACTGTATTTCTCAAGGATGACTTGGGAGTGAAGAAGACAGAGATCCTCAGTTGCCCAGTGTGTGTCTTTAAGACATATCAGCTAGGGAGCCCTTTAAATAGGTACTCTCTAGTCTAGTCCCCGCCTAGAGTCAGCTAGAACAGAGATTTTTTTTCTTTTAAATTTTATTTATTTTGGCTATTCTGGGTTTTCATTGCTGCCACAGGCTCTTTTCTAGTTGCAGGGAGTAGGGCTTCTCTCTAGCTGAAGTGAGCAGGCTTCTTGTTGCAGTGAATTTTCTTGTTGTGGAACTCGGGCTCTAGGGCACACGGGCTTCAGTAGTTGTGGCACATGGGCTCAATAGTTGAGGCTCAGAGGCTCTAGAGCACAGTCTCCATAGTTGTGGTTCATGGGCTTAGTTGCTCTGCAGCATGTGGGATTTTCCCAGATCAAGGATCAAACCCGTGTCTCCTGCCAATGCAGGCGAACTCTTTTAACACTGAGCTACCAGGGATGCCCCTAGAATAGAGTTTGTGATGAGGAATATCATACCCAAACACTACTGAACCAGTTAGACTAGGAAATTGTGGAGAGGTCAAACTGTGGAACCAAGCAGCGGATCAAGTGTGGAGTCTGGCTTGACAGCCAGGTCACATATCCAGCGTCGGCGTGGGATCCGTGCTGCACCAGCTGATACTTCGCTAAGTAGAAGAGCCACTTATGAGTCCCTAGCTCACGAAGACCATGTATCTTTCCTGCTTGTAAACCAGGTAAGCATTACGCCATGGTTAATGTTTAGATTGATGGGATTGTAATGGTTGGATGTTGACGGTGTGTAGTCAACAGCATTTTTTAATGGAAGGATAATTGCTTTACAGAATAATTGTTCTCTGCCAAACATCTACATGAACAGCAGAGTCTTGGGTCGACTGCCATCGAGAGCACCCTGAGACTAAGAATAATTGCTGTACATGTCTCTTAAAATACTTTCTACCCATTTTAATTGCTAAGTTACAATGTTCTGATTGGTTAGAGCAGCCTATTTTAAAACATGTACTATTTTCATCCTGAACTTAAGAACGTCTTTGAAAGATTTAGTCTTTGAAATACAGTTCTAGATTTTATTGATTTAACATAATTTTTATTAATCTAATAAAATGATGGCCCAGTTGGCTTCATTCTAAATAGCAGTGTTTAATCTCAGTGTCTTGTATTTTTGTGAGCTGTTAAAAACATAAGCCTGTGCTTCCCCTGGTGGTCCAGTGGGTAGGGACACCGCCTTGCAGTGCAAAGGGCGCCGGTTCGATCCCTGGCCTGGGAAGATCCCACATGCCGCGGAGCGGCTGGACTGATGTGTCCAGTTGCTGAGCTGGAGCTCTGGGGCGCATGCGCCCAGAGCCGGTGCTCTGCCACAACAGAGGCCGCCGCGATGGGAGGCCCACAGGGGCCAAAGAACAAAGATGGATGAAAAATAGAGAAATGAAAGACCAATGGAAGTGGCCCGCCTGTCCCCGTCCCCCCCCAACCCCCAAAAAGATTTAAAAAAACCCAAAAAACAAAAACATAAGCCTTTGCTTGTAAGAAAACAATCCTGTAATATGGGATCCATGTAGGACTTAAACATCTTTGATGTTTAGTGACAGGGACTGAACTGTCCAGCTTGGGTCTCAGGTATATGCTGTCGGTATTGAAGCTATGCATCTAAGACTCCCCAGAAGGGTAGAAGATTCATCTGGCAGATTAAACCTATTGAAGACTCCATTTCTGGAAAAGTCATGTTGCTTCTGCTCTTGGGGTCTCCAGTCAGATGAACGTTTCTAGCTATAACACAGAAAATATTACCTCATGTAATCTAGATGTTCTTTTGCAAAACCCCCTTTCTAGAATTTGACAAAATATTAAAATCAGTTTATGTGTTACAGTTCTTGCCTTTGTACCTGGAGGTACTGATGAACAGTGAAATCAGATGAGGTAGGTTTTTCCAGAAATACTTCTAAAAAATTGAATTTGAAGTCATTGATACAAAATGCATATAGGAACTAAGCATATAAGGCAGTTCAGTGAAGGAAACCATGAGTTTGTTTTATAGTGGAGTAATTCTTTTTTTTTTAGGACACTTTTTGCATATTTAATGTGAGACTGTTTCATTTACTTTCTTCCTTTTATCCTTCTGTGCTGGTTTCCCACACTGGTGAGTTTTTTTAGCTCCTCTCTAAGAAAGTGGAGCAGCATAGAGCACTTAATACAGTTCTAGATTTTATTGATTTAACATAATTTTTATTAATCTAATAAAATGATGGCCCAGTTGGCTTCATTCTAAATAGCAGTGTTTAATCTCAGTGTCTTGTATTTTTGTGAGCTGTTAAAAACATAAGCCTGTGCTTCCCCTGGTGGTCCAGTGGGTAGGGACACCGCCTTGCAGTGCAAAGGGCGCCGGTTCGATCCCTGGCCTGGGAAGATCCCACATGCCGCGGAGCGGCTGGACTGATGTGTCCAGTTGCTGAGCTGGAGCTCTGGGGCGCATGCGCCCAGAGCCGGTGCTCTGCCACAACAGAGGCCGCCGCGATGGGAGGCCCACAGGGGCCAAAGAACAAAGATGGATGAAAAATAGAGAAATGAAAGACCAATGGAAGTGGCCCGCCTGTCCCCGTCCCCCCCCAACCCCCCCCAAAAAAGATTTAAAAAAACCAAAAAACAAAAACATAAGCCTTTGCTTGTAAGAAAACAATCCTGTAATATGGGATCCATGTAGGACTTAAACATCTTTGATGTTTAGTGACAGGGACTGAACTGTCCAGCTTGGGTCTCAGGTATATGCTGTCGGTATTGAAGCTATGCATCTAAGACTCCCCAGAAGGGTAGAAGATTCATCTGGCAGATTAAACCTATTGAAGACTCCATTTCTGGAAAAGTCATGTTGCTTCTGCTCTTGGGGTCTCCAGTCAGATGAACGTTTCTAGCTATAACACAGAAAATATTACCTCATGTAATCTAGATGTTCTTTTGCAAAACCCCCTTTCTAGAATTTGACAAAATATTAAAATCAGTTTATGTGTTACAGTTCTTGCCTTTGTACCTGGAGGTACTGATGAACAGTGAAATCAGATGAGGTAGGTTTTTCCAGAAATACTTCTAAAAAATTGAATTTGAAGTCATTGATACAAAATGCATATAGGAACTAAGCATATAAGGCAGTTCAGTGAAGGAAACCATGAGTTTGTTTTATAGTGGAGTAATTCTTTTTTTTTTAGGACACTTTTTGCATATTTAATGTGAGACTGTTTCATTTACTTTCTTCCTTTTATCCTTCTGTGCTGGTTTCCCACACTGGTGAGTTTTTTTAGCTCCTCTCTAAGAAAGTGGAGCAGCATAGAGCACTTAATAAACAGCCACCAACTTGGAGGCAGGGCCATGGAGACCCGAGAGAGGTGACAACTAAGGTCCTGCCTTGGTAAGGTGGACATCATGCTTAGCACCAGCAGTCACCACAGAGGGAACACGGTAAGTCTGACTGTTCATGTGAAACCTCCCTACTTGTTGGCAATTATAATAGTCTGTGTCCTTTGCTTACATTTTCCTTTCATAGAAAAATTTTTAGAAATTAGTTTGGCTCGGTAACTGCTTGTATGCATATTTTAAATTCTGGCTTCTAAGTACTGTCTTACCAAATTTACTTGAAGAGGAAGAAATTTTACTTGATTAGGACAGGAAGACATCACCTTTGAAAACATGTCTTTGGTACACATTGAGACACACAAATGAGATAGCAGGCATGGACTCATACTTGCCTGGTGTGCCTGCAGCCATTCTTCTGTCCAGTGGAGGAAATGTCAAGGTCGTCATAAAAAAATATGTTGTTATTCTCTGGAGACTTTTTCTGCATTTTTTTTTGTTGTCTTTTTAAAGCAGAGGGCAAAATATTAAACTCTTTTGTTCAGAGATACCCTGTTTAGTAATTTGTGCTGGCTAAATTTCCAAGATAAATGCTTAAATGACTTAAGGAATTTGTTGTCATTTTATAGGTTTATGCTTTTCAAAACAACTTCTGGGTGGATATGTACTTTCATATCAAGTAAAGGAGAGGGTTTTGATGTAATAATTGGCGTGATTCAGATAAGCTACACAGGTGGAGGGATTATTTGGCCATGTCCATGAATCAAGGTGTGTATATATATATGTGTGTGTAAATAGAGACTCAAAATTATACCTTACTTTTTACTGCTAGGTCTTATTGAAATAAACATTTTAAAGCATATAAGCATGATTAAGAGTATTTTGCTTATAAAAATAATTTAAAAGCAAAAGTTAGAAAATAGAAGCCTAAATGTAAGCTTGTCAGCTAAATAACTCCCTGAACTTTGTTTTATTCTGTTAAGTAGTTGTTTACTTGGCTGCACCAGGTCTTAATTGTGGGACATGGGATCTTTTTAGTTGTGGCATGAGGGAGGGCTCTGTAGTTGTGGCACATGAACTCTTCATCTGTGGCATGTGGGATCTAGTTCCCTGACCAGGGATTGAATTTGGGCCCCCTGCTTTGGCAGTGCAGGGCCTTAGCTACTGGATCACCAGGAAAGTCCTATGACCACCGAAGTTTTAAATCTCATCACCTGCTTGAGATGATACTAATAGGATACTGGGTCAGAATGGCATTAGAACCTCTTCGGAGAACATTCCCAATTCTGATTGCTCTAGAGTGACGCTTTTCAAGTGAAAGGTTCTCATTCCATCGGGTACTTGCCTTTGTCTACTCATTTAGTTCTACGTTAATAACTCTGCTGTTCATGCTCTTAGCAATTGGTCTTTGTCATAACTCTATAACGGTAGCAGCATAGATAATGATAGCAGCATGCTGAGCACATTTTAAGTGCTCAGTCAGTAATTAGCCTTTTACTCTTTGACTAATAATTGTAAGTGATTCCCAGAGGATTTTTTTTTTTCTTTAAATTTTAACTCTGGGTATAGTCATAATTTTTTAAAATTTTTTATTTTTTATAATTTTTATAGAATTTTGTTGTTCATAGACGTGTATGTTCCCAGATCAGTCATATGAATATCCCTGGCCCCCTCCCCCATCCCAGTCCCCCCATCCCACCCCTCCAGGCCATTGCACTGCACCCCTGCAGGATCTCATATTCCCACAGCGCAATGATAATAGCTATCTTTTTCATATATGATAGTATGTGTCTCCATGTTACTCCCTCTATGCCTCCCACCCACTGTTCTTTCCCCACAATATCCATATGTCTGTTCTCTGTGTCTGTTTTTCCATCGCTTCACTATGTGTTACCATTACTGTCTTACTAGATTCCATATATATGTGTTAGTATACTGTACTTGGTTTCTTTTTGACTGACTTCACTTTTTATGATAGATTCTAGATCCATCCACCTCATTAGGACTGATCCTTCTGCATTTCTTTTTACAACCGAGAAGTACTCCATTGTATATATGTACCAGCGCTTTTTTTTTATCCATTCACTTGTCGATGGACATCTAGGTTGCTTCCATGTTCTAGCTATTGTATAGAGAGCTGCAATGAACATTGGGGTACAGGTGCCTCTTTCAGTTTTGGTTTCATCAGGGTATAAGCCTAATAGTGGGATTGCTGGGTCATAGAGTGCTTCTATTTTTAGCTTTTAAGGAATCTCCATACAGTCTTCCATAGAGGCTGTATCAATTTACATTCCTACCAGCAATGCAAGAGTGCTCCCTTTTCTCCGGACCCTCTCCAGCATTTATTGTCTGTCAATTTCTTGATGATGGCCCTTCTGACTAGTGTGAGGTGATACTCATTGTAGTTTGATTTGCATTTCTCTAATAATAAGCGAGCTTGAGCATCGTTTCATGTGCTTTTGGGCCATCTGTATGTCCTCTTTGGAGAGGTGTCTCTTTAGATCTATTTCCCATTTTTTGATTGGGTTGTTCATTTTTCTGGTGCTGAGTTGTCTGAGTTGCTTGCAGATTTTGGAGATTAATTCTTTGCCTGTTATTTCCTTTGCTATGATTTTCTCCCATTTTTTTTTCTTTAAATTTTAACTCTGGGTATAGTCATAATTTTTTAAAATTTTTTATTTTTTATAATTTTTATAGAATTTTGTTGTTCATAGACGTGTATGTTCCCAGATCAGTCATATGAATATCCCTGGCCCCCTCCACCATCCCAGTCCCCCCATCCCACCCCTCCAGGCCATTGCACTGCACCCCTGCAGGATCTCATATTCCCACAGCGCAATGATAATAGCTATCTTTTTCATATATGATAGTATGTGTCTCCATGTTACTCCCTCTATGCCTCCCACCCACTGTTCTTTCCCCACAATATCCATATGTCTGTTCTCTGTGTCTGTTTTTCCATCGCTTCACTATGTGTTACCATTACTGTCTTACTAGATTCCATATATATGTGTTAGTATACTGTACTTGTGTTTCTCTTTTTGACTGACTTCACTTTTTATGATAGATTCTAGATCCATCCACCTCATTAGGACTGATCCTTCTGCATTTCTTTTTACAACCGAGAAGTACTCCATTGTATATATGTACCAGCGCTTTTTTTTTATCCATTCACTTGTCGATGGACATCTAGGTTGCTTCCATGTTCTAGCTATTGTATAGAGAGCTGCAATGAACATTGGGGTACAGGTGCCTCTTTCAGTTTTGGTTTCATCAGGGTATAAGCCTAATAGTGGGATTGCTGGGTCATAGAGTGCTTCTATTTTTAGCTTTTTAAGGAATCTCCATACAGTCTTCCATAGAGGCTGTATCAATTTACATTCCTACCAGCAATGCAAGAGTGCTCCCTTTTCTCCGGACCCTCTCCAGCATTTATTGTCTGTCAATTTCTTGATGATGGCCCTTCTGACTAGTGTGAGGTGATACTCATTGTAGTTTGATTTGCATTTCTCTAATAATAAGCGAGCTTGAGCATCGTTTCATGTGCTTTTGGGCCATCTGTATGTCCTCTTTGGAGAGGTGTCTCTTTAGATCTATTTCCCATTTTTTGATTGGGTTGTTCATTTTTCTGGTGCTGAGTTGTCTGAGTTGCTTGCAGATTTTGGAGATTAATTCTTTGCCTGTTATTTCCTTTGCTATGATTTTCTCCCATTCTCTTGGTTGTCTTTTCAGCCTTTTTGTAATTTCTTTTGCTGTACAAAAGCTTTTCAGTTTCATTAGGTCCCACATGTTCATTTTTGTTTTTAGTTTGGCTATTCTAGTAGGTGGGTCATGGAAGATCTTGCTTTGATTTATGTCCTTGAGTGTTTTGCCTATATTCTCCTCTAAGAGTTTTAGGGTTTCTGGTCTTACATTTAGGTCTTTAATCCATTTTGAGTTTCTCTTTGTGTATGGTGTCAGGGAATGTTCCAACTTCATTTGTTCGCATGTAGCTGTCCAATGTTCCCAGCACCATTTGTTGAAGAGGCTGTCTTTGTCCCGTTTTATATTTTCACATCCTTTGTCAAAAGTAAGGTACCCCTAGGTGCGTGGGTTTATCTCTGGGTTCTCGATCTTGTTCCATTGGTCTATATTTCTGTTTTTGTGCCAGTACCATACTGTCTTGATGACTGTTGCTTTGTAGTAGAGTCTGAAGTTGGGGAGGCTGATCCTTCCAGCTCCATTGTTCTTTCTAAGGATTGCTTTGGCTATCTGGGGTCTTTTGTGTTTCCATATGAACTGTGTTATTCTTTGGTCTAGTTCTGTGAAGAATGTCATTGGTAGTTTGATAGGGATCGCATTGAATCTGTAGAGGATATTTTGTAGTATGGTCATTTTCACAATATTGATTCTTCCGACCCAAGACCATGGAATATCTGTCCATCTGTTTAAGTCTTCTTTCATTTCTTTTAAGGAATCTCCATACAGTCTTCCATAGAGGCTGTATCAATTTACATTCCTACCAGCAATGCAAGAGTGCTCCCTTTTCTCCGGACCCTCTCCAGCATTTATTGTCTGTCAATTTCTTGATGATGGCCCTTCTGACTAGTGTGAGGTGATACTCATTGTAGTTTGATTTGCATTTCTCTAATAATAAGCGAGCTTGAGCATCGTTTCATGTGCTTTTGGGCCATCTGTATGTCCTCTTTGGAGAGGTGTCTCTTTAGATCTATTTCCCATTTTTTGATTGGGTTGTTCATTTTTCTGGTGCTGAGTTGTCTGAGTTGCTTGCAGATTTTGGAGATTAATTCTTTGCCTGTTATTTCCTTTGCTATGATTTTCTCCCATTCTCTTGGTTGTCTGTTCAGCTTTTTTTGTAATTTCTTTTGCTGTACAAAAGCTTTTCAGTTTCATTAGGTCCCACATGTTCATTTTTGTTTTTAGTTTGGCTATTCTAGTAGGTGGGTCATGGAAGATCTTGCTTTGATTTATGTCCTTGAGTGTTTTGCCTATATTCTCCTCTAAGAGTTTTAGGGTTTCTGGTCTTACATTTAGGTCTTTAATCCATTTTGAGTTTCTCTTTGTGTATGGTGTCAGGGAATGTTCCAACTTCATTTTTTCACATGTAGCTGTCCAATGTTCCCAGCACCATTTGTTGAAGAGGCTGTCTTTGTCCCGTTTTATATTTTCACATCCTTTGTCAAAAGTAAGGTACCCCTAGGTGCGTGGGTTTATCTCTGGGTTCTCGATCTTGTTCCATTGGTCTATATTTCTGTTTTTGTGCCAGTACCATACTGTCTTGATGACTGTTGCTTTGTAGTAGAGTCTGAAGTTGGGGAGGCTGATCCTTCCAGCTCCATTGTTCTTTCTAAGGATTGCTTTGGCTATCTGGGGTCTTTTGTGTTTCCATATGAACTGTGTTATTCTTTGGTCTAGTTCTGTGAAGAATGTCATTGGTAGTTTGATAGGGATCGCATTGAATCTGTAGAGGATATTTTGTAGTATGGTCATTTTCACAATATTGATTCTTCCGACCCAAGACCATGGAATATCTGTCCATCTGTTTAAGTCTTCTTTCATTTCTTTCATGAGTTTCTTGTAATTTTCTGTGTACAGTTATTTTGTTTCTTTGGGTAGGTTTATTCCTAGATATTTTATTCTTTTAGTTGCAATGGTGAAGGAGATTGCCTCTTTGATTTTGTGTTCTGATTTTTCATTGTATATAGGAATGCCATTGATTTCTGTATATTGATTTTGTATCCCGCAACTTTGCTGAATTTGTTGATTAGCTCTTGTAGCTTTGTAATAGTGTCTTTGGGGTTTTCTATGTATAATATCATGTCATCTGCAAATAGAGTTTGACTTCTTCCTTTCCAATCTGGATTCCTTTTATTTCTTTCTCTTCTCTTATTGCTGTTGCTAGAACTTCCAGGAGTATGTCGAATAATAGTGGTGAAAGTGGACACCCCTGTCTTGTTCCTGATCTTAGAGGGAATGCTTTCAGTTTTTCCCCACTGAGGATAACGTTCACTGTGGGCTTCTCATAGATGGCTTTCACTATTTGAGATAGGTTCCTTCTGTGCCCTTTGTTTGAAGAGTTTTTTTAATCATAAATGGGTGTTGGATTTCATTGAAGACTTTTTCTGCATCTATGAAGATTATCATGTGATTTTTGTCTCTCAATTTGTTGATATGGTGTATCACATTGATTGATTTGTGGATATTGAAGAATCCTTGCATGCCTGGGATGAACCCAACTCGGTCATGATGTATGAGTTTTTTGATGTGATGTTGAATTCTGTTTCCTAGGATTTTGTTGAGGATTTTGGCATCTAAGTTCATCAGTGAGATTGGTCTATAATTTTCTTTTTTTGTGTTGTCTTTCCCTGGTTTTGGTATCAGGGTGATGGTGGCCTTGTAGAGTGTGTTTGGAAGTGTTCCTTCCTGTGCAGTTTTTTGGAAGAGTTTTAGAAGGACAGGCATTAGCTCTTCTTTAAATGTTTGGTAGAATTCACCTGTGAAGCCATCTGGCCCTGGGCTTTTATTTTTGGGTAGATTTTTGATCACAAAGTCGATTTCTGAGCTTGTGATTGGGTTGGCCATAGTTTCTATTTCTTCCTGGTTCAGTCTTGGAAGATTAATCTTTCCCAAGAAACTATCCATTTCTTCCAGGTTGTCCAGTTTGTTGCCATAGAGTTGTTCATAATAGTCTCTTAGAATCCTTTGGATTTCTGCATTATCTGTTGTAATCTCTCCTTTTTCATCTTTGATTTTATTGATCTGGTTCTTCTCTCTTTATTTCTTGATGAGTCTGGTCAGTGGCTTGTCGATTTTCTTTTCAAAGAGCCAGTGTCTCAATTTATTTATGTATAATATCATGTCATCTGCAAATAGAGTTTGACTTCTTCCTTTCCAATCTGGATTCCTTTTATTTCTTTCTCTTCTCTTATTGCTGTTGCTAGAACTTCCAGGAGTATGTCGAATAATAGTGGTGAAAGTGGACACCCCTGTCTTGTTCCTGATCTTAGAGGGAATGCTTTCAGTTTTTCCCCACTGAGGATAACGTTCACTGTGGGCTTCTCATAGATGGCTTTCACTATTTGAGATAGGTTCCTTCTGTGCCCTTTGTTTGAAGAGTTTTTTTAATCATAAATGGGTGTTGGATTTCATTGAAGACTTTTTCTGCATCTATGAAGATTATCATGTGATTTTTGTCTCTCAATTTGTTGATATGGTGTATCACATTGATTGATTTGTGGATATTGAAGAATCCTTGCATGCCTGGGATGAACCCAACTCGGTCATGATGTATGAGTTTTTTGATGTGATGTTGAATTCTGTTTCCTAGGATTTTGTTGAGGATTTTGGCATCTAAGTTCATCAGTGAGATTGGTCTATAATTTTCTTTTTTTGTGTTGTCTTTCCCTGGTTTTGGTATCAGGGTGATGGTGGCCTTGTAGAGTGTGTTTGGAAGTGTTCCTTCCTGTGCAGTTTTTTGGAAGAGTTTTAGAAGGACAGGCATTAGCTCTTCTTTAAATGTTTGGTAGAATTCACCTGTGAAGCCATCTGGCCCTGGGCTTTTATTTTTGGGTAGATTTTTGATCACAAAGTCGATTTCTGAGCTTGTGATTGGGTTGGCCATAGTTTCTATTTCTTCCTGGTTCAGTCTTGGAAGATTAATCTTTCCCAAGAAACTATCCATTTCTTCCAGGTTGTCCAGTTTGTTGCCATAGAGTTGTTCATAATAGTCTCTTAGAATCCTTTGGATTTCTGCATTATCTGTTGTAATCTCTCCTTTTTCATCTTTGATTTTATTGATCTGGTTCTTCTCTCTTTATTTCTTGATGAGTCTGGTCAGTGGCTTGTCGATTTTCTTTTCAAAGAGCCAGTGTCTCAATTTATTTATCTTTACTATTGTTTCCTTCATTTCTTTTTCATTTATTTCTGCTCTGATCTTTATGATTTCTCTTCTTCTGCTGGCTCTGGGGTGTTTTGTTCTTCTTTCTCCAATTTTAAGTGTAAGGTTAGGTCATCTGTTTGAGATTTCCCTAGTTTCTTGAGGTAGGATTGAATTGCTATAAACTTCCCTCTTAGAACTGCTTTTGCAGTATCCCATAGGTTTTGCACTGTCGTGTGTTCATTGTCATTTTCTTCTAGGAATTATTTTATTTCTCTTTTGATTTGTTTGGTAATCATTTTGTTTTTTAGGTATGTGTTGTTTAATCTCCATGTATTTGTGTTTTTAGTGGTTTTTTTCCTGCAGTTGATCTCTAGTCTCATTGCATTGTGGTCCGAGAAGATGGTTGATATTATTTCAGTTTTCTTGAATTGACTTAGGTTTGATTTATGGCCCAAGATGTGGTCACTTATCTGTTCTTCTGCCTCTGATACTCTACTGTTGAGACCTTCTGTAGTAATTTTGAGTTCAGCAATTGAGTTGTTTGTCTCTACTTGTTTATTTTTCATTTCTTGCATGTCTTTTCTCAATGCACTAATTTCCTCTAGTCTGTTTTTGGAGTTTTGGATCCTCTCTAGTATCGCTTTTCTGTATTCTCTTTCCAATAATTTGTCTATCTCATCGTCTGTCATTTGTAATTGTGTTTCTCAGCTTTGTTCTTTCATTTGTGCATGTTTTTTCTTTTCATTTTTGGGTAGATTTTTGATCACAAAGTCGATTTCTGAGCTTGTGATTGGGTTGGCCATAGTTTCTATTTCTTCCTGGTTCAGTCTTGGAAGATTAATCTTTCCCAAGAAACTATCCATTTCTTCCAGGTTGTCCAGTTTGTTGCCATAGAGTTGTTCATAATAGTCTCTTAGAATCCTTTGGATTTCTGCATTATCTGTTGTAATCTCTCCTTTTTCATCTTTGATTTTATTGATCTGGTTCTTCTCTCTTTATTTCTTGATGAGTCTGGTCAGTGGCTTGTCGATTTTCTTTTCAAAGAGCCAGTGTCTCAATTTATTTATCTTTACTATTGTTTCCTTCATTTCTTTTTCATTTATTTCTGCTCTGATCTTTATGATTTCTCTTCTTCTGCTGGCTCTGGGGTGTTTTTGTTCTTCTTTCTCCAATTTTAAGTGTAAGGTTAGGTCATCTGTTTGAGATTTCCCTAGTTTCTTGAGGTAGGATTGAATTGCTATAAACTTCCCTCTTAGAACTGCTTTTGCAGTATCCCATAGGTTTTGCACTGTCGTGTGTTCATTGTCATTTTCTTCTAGGAATTATTTTATTTCTCTTTTGATTTGTTTGGTAATCATTTTGTTTTTTAGGTATGTGTTGTTTAATCTCCATGTATTTGTGTTTTTAGTGGTTTTTTTCCTGCAGTTGATCTCTAGTCTCATTGCATTGTGGTCCGAGAAGATGGTTGATATTATTTCAGTTTTCTTGAATTGACTTAGGTTTGATTTATGGCCCAAGATGTGGTCACTTATCTGTTCTTCTGCCTCTGATACTCTACTGTTGAGACCTTCTGTAGTAATTTTGAGTTCAGCAATTGAGTTGTTTGTCTCTACTTGTTTATTTTTCATTTCTTGCATGTCTTTTCTCAATGCACTAATTTCCTCTAGTCTGTTTTTGGAGTTTTGGATCCTCTCTAGTATCGCTTTTCTGTATTCTCTTTCCAATAATTTGTCTATCTCATCGTCTGTCATTTGTAATTGTGTTTCTCAGCTTTGTTCTTTCATTTGTGCAGTGTTTCTCTGTCTTTTCATTTTTATGTTAATTTTTGTTTATTTGCGTGTGTCTGTGTGATGGCGGTCCTTTCCCCCCTGGCTTTGTGGTTGACTTCTCCCTTCCTTTTGGTTTCTGTCCTTGTAGAAGGGTTCAGTGGTTTGTGTCTTAGGTGGTGTTGGGTCTTGTTTGCAGGTGAATAATCTCTAGTGTTGTATGTTCTTTGATAGTGTAGGGTCTTGGAGTCAGGGCTTCCACTCCAAGGATCCTTGGTTTGATCTCTGGCCAGGGCGTGTCGGCTGTATGTCTGGTTTGCTTTGGAGTTCAGTGGTATTAGTTCAAATATAGGCATACAAGGGATGAAAGGTACATCCCTGGTAGATGACAGTCATAAAATCATGCAAATATTTTCTAACATGCGGAAAAATATACATACATACACATCAATAACCACAACTGAACAGTCTTAAAGGGATAAAGTATAGGAAATTTTTCTGGCAAACAGCACAGTCAAAGTTGATACCCGACTGTTAGGCTGTAAATTAATCAGAACACTGGCTGGCAAAACAGATCCAGAGCAAGATCCCAGCTGGGAATATTGCAATGAAAGCAATTTTTAACTAAGACATATGTTGGGAGAAGGAGGAGAATGTATAGGTAATAAGAAGGAATAGATTCATGTTGCACGGATTTTGAAGGGTTAGGTAACAAAGATTAGTGTGTAGTAGAGTTTAGTACAGCTGGAAGAGAATAGTAGAGACAGGAAGATAGGAAATATTTATAGAGAGTATAGTAGTAGATAATTTTAAAGTTTTTACTTAGGTTTGATTTATGGCCCAAGATGTGGTCACTTATCTGTTCTTCTGCCTCTGATACTCTACTGTTGAGACCTTCTGTAGTAATTTTGAGTTCAGCAATTGAGTTGTTTGTCTCTACTTGTTTATTTTTCATTTCTTGCATGTCTTTTCTCAATGCACTAATTTCCTCTAGTCTGTTTTTGGAGTTTTGGATCCTCTCTAGTATCGCTTTTCTGTATTCTCTTTCCAATAATTTGTCTATCTCATCGTCTGTCATTTGTAATTGTGTTTCTCAGCTTTGTTCTTTCATTTGTGCAGTGTTTCTCTGTCTTTTCATTTTTATGTTAATTTTTGTTTATTTGCGTGTGTCTGTGTGATGGCGGTCCTTTCCCCCCTGGCTTTGTGGTTGACTTCTCCCTTCCTTTTGGTTTCTGTCCTTGTAGAAGGGTTCAGTGGTTTGTGTCTTAGGTGGTGTTGGGTCTTGTTTGCAGGTGAATAATCTCTAGTGTTGTATGTTCTTTGATAGTGTAGGGTCTTGGAGTCAGGGCTTCCACTCCAAGGATCCTTGGTTTGATCTCTGGCCAGGGCGTGTCGGCTGTATGTCTGGTTTGCTTTGGAGTTCAGTGGTATTAGTTCAAATATAGGCATACAAGGGATGAAAGGTACATCCCTGGTAGATGACAGTCATAAAATCATGCAAATATTTTCTAACATGCGGAAAAATATACATACATACACATCAATAACCACAACTGAACAGTCTTAAAGGGATAAAGTATAGGAAATTTTTCTGGCAAACAGCACAGTCAAAGTTGATACCCGACTGTTAGGCTGTAAATTAATCAGAACACTGGCTGGCAAAACAGATCCAGAGCAAGATCCCAGCTGGGAATATTGCAATGAAAGCAATTTTTAACTAAGACATATGTTGGGAGAAGGAGGAGAATGTATAGGTAATAAGAAGGAATAGATTCATGTTGCACGGATTTTGAAGGGTTAGGTAACAAAGATTAGTGTGTAGTAGAGTTTAGTACAGCTGGAAGAGAATAGTAGAGACAGGAAGATAGGAAATATTTATAGAGAGTATAGTAGTAGATATAAAAAGTTTTTACAGTTAGAGTTTAGAGAGAGGAAGCTGTGGTAGGAGCAAAGGAAAAAAATAATAATAATTTTAAAAAGTCAAAAAAAATTTTTTTTAATTCTATCCCTGGTTTTTATCTTCTCATCTGCGTGTGAACCTTCCACCAGTTTGCTCTTGATGCTGTCCCAGATTTCCCTAGTCTGTACTATTGGGGATCGGGTATGGGGTTCCGCAGCTGCTTATGTCTTAGGTTTCAGTGAGGGTCAGGTTTATTTGTAGTCAGGACCCTTACAGAACCGGTTGCTCTGGTTTCTCTTTTGCTTTTGCCTGTCTCTCTGCCCCTGATGCTGGCCAGAGGTTGCACCCGTGGACTCTGGGCTGGTGGGGGTTCCCCGGTTCTATTGCTTACCCCCTGGTAGCCTCCAGTCTCTGCTCCATTCCCGGATGCTCCGCTTCTTTGCTGCAGTCCTGGGGCTGCGCAGGCTCATTCAAGCAGCTGGCGCGAGCCTGTTCTGTGGGACTACGGCTCTCTGTTTGCCCCAAACGCAGGCGGCAGCTTTTCCGTCCCTGTCCCAGATCTCGTTCAGGATGCTCGGCTTCCTTGTAGGAAGCTCTTCGGCTGCGCGGGCTCACTGGAGTTGCTGGTGCGCCAGCAAGCCTCACTGTTTACCCCAATCGCGGGCGCAAGCTTCCCTGTCCAGCTCGAGCTGGGCTTCTGGACTGCGACCCGCGGGAGATTTCCCTGGTCCATTTCCCACGCCCCGCTAGCATTGTCTCAACTCACTCACCTCGTGGCGCGTCCCTGTCATAGTACTGTACCCAGCAGGTTTCTCACGCTGAGCGCTACTTTCTTTTGTCCCGGTGCACTTCCCAGCGCTCTCCCCAGTTCAGTGTGGGAGCTGGGGGATGCGAACTCGGGGACCAGAGCTTGAGGAATGTTCAGGCTGCTCGGTCTTCGTCCCTGTAGACCTAAGGACTTCTTTTGTAGTCTAGAGGCAGGTTTGTTGGTGGTGTTTCATTTCTGGATTACTTTTGGTGATTCTATTGGGGAGTCGGTGAAATCCTCCTTTCATTCCTCTGCCATCTTGCTCTCTCCATCTATAGTCATAATTTTTCAGGTTGTCTGCCACAGTCCTGTGGTGGATTCCGGTCGATGTGTGGCAGTAAACAACAAAACTGAAGCATCAGTCTGCCTTTTCTGTTGCGTTTTTCTTCTCTCTGAACAGCTGAGCACGATAAGGTACACCTACTTCCTCCGTCAAAGCAGTTGTTAAATCATTGCATGATTCACTTCACTGGGGTGCAAGTTGAAGGAGGCAAATGGATGAAGTTTTCAGGAGAGGGTAGTACCCCAGGCTTTCAAGGCAAACAGATACTCTTACCATGTGTTGTTGTTGGTCGTCCATCCTCAGTTCCTTCCAGTCCTTCCTAAAGGACACTGAGAGAGTCCCGCGGAGGCACAGAACCAGAGAAGTTCAAGGAGAGCTGCTGGAAGCAGCCCAGTTGAGGTTTGACGCCAATGAAGTTAAAACAGCAAAAACCGCCTGTCTCCTGGCCCGGCCCTGTACCAACTTTCCCAGCACCGAGGCTGCCCTCCCAGAGGATTTTTAATACCCTTCTCTTTTCATTTCTTTTCCTTTCTGCTGTTACGTTTTTGCTCCATTAGAGGATTGATTTTCTAAATAGTAAGGATTTTTCTTTTCTCTCAAATGACAAAAAGCATCCTCTTTGTGGACCACCTTATCCAGTGGACTTATAGAATCAGTTTTCTTTTTAGTTTTGAGTTTAAAAAGGCAAGCTTCCCTGGGGTTTCCAGCTCGAGCTGGGCTTCTGGACTGCGACCCGCGGAGATTTCCTGGTCCATTTCCCACGCCCGCTAGCATTGTCTCAACTCACTCACCTCGTGGCGCGTCCCTGTCATAGTACTGTACCCAGCAGGTTTCTCACGCTGAGCGCTACTTTCTTTTGTCCGGTGCACTTCCCAGCGCTCTCCCCAGTTCAGTGTGGGAGCTGGGGGATGCGAACTCGGGGACCAGAGCTTGAGGAATGTTCAGGCTGCTCGGTCTTCGTCCCTGTAGACCTAAGGACTTCTTTTGTAGTCTAGAGGCAGGTTTGTTGGTGGTGTTTCATTTCTGGATTACTTTTGGTGATTCTATTGGGGAGTCGGTGAAATCCTCCTTTCATTCCTCTGCCATCTTGCTCTCTCCATCTATAGTCATAATTTTTCAGGTTGTCTGCCACAGTCCTGTGGTGGATTCCGGTCGATGTGTGGCAGTAAACAACAAAACTGAAGCATCAGTCTGCCTTTTCTGTTGCGTTTTTCTTCTCTCTGAACAGCTGAGCACGATAAGGTACACCTACTTCCTCCGTCAAAGCAGTTGTTAAATCATTGCATGATTCACTTCACTGGGGTGCAAGTTGAAGGAGGCAAATGGATGAAGTTTTCAGGAGAGGGTAGTACCCCAGGCTTTCAAGGCAAACAGATACTCTTACCATGTGTTGTTGTTGGTCGTCCATCCTCAGTTCCTTCCAGTCCTTCCTAAAGGACACTGAGAGAGTCCGCGGAGGCACAGAACCAGAGAAGTTCAAGGAGAGCTGCTGGAAGCAGCCCAGTTGAGGTTTGACGCCAATGAAGTTAAAACAGCAAAAACCGCCTGTCTCCTGGCCCGGCCCTGTACCAACTTTCCCAGCACCGAGGCTGCCCTCCCAGAGGATTTTTAATACCCTTCTCTTTTCATTTCTTTTCCTTTCTGCTGTTACGTTTTTGCTCCATTAGAGGATTGATTTTCTAAATAGTAAGGATTTTTCTTTTCTCTCAAATGACAAAAAGCATCCTCTTTGTGGACCACCTTATCCAGTGGACTTATAGAATCAGTTTTCTTTGGTTTGAGTTTAAAGGCATCTGACCCTTTCCTCAGGACATAAACTTCTAAACCGTGGCCCCTAGGAAGAGTAGGTTGCCTGAGAGTGAGGAGACCAGAGGAAGGCTGTGGACAGGCTAGGGTAGCGCTTGGGAGTCTTGGGGAACTGGCTGTGGGTCATGATGTTGCCTCAGACAGGGGGCACTTCACAGGGAAACTGCTGAGTGGTACACACAGGAGGGTCGGTGCCCAGGCTGCACATTTGTTAACCCCAAACAGAGTGTGGAGGCAGAGGAGCCCTGGGCTTTAGGAGACTGGGACTTGGGCACTAGTTGTCAGCGGGACTAAAGGTAGGAAATCATCTCTGTGAGTCCAATGACACAGAGATTCTGATTTGGATAAGTTAATTTTTAATTTTTAAAAATATATATATTTTTTGGCTACTTCATTGGTCTTTCATTCATCTATTTCCATCCATCTTTGTTCTTTGACCTGTGTGGGCCTCCCATCGCAGTAGCCTCTCTCGTCGCAGAGCAGCGGCTCTGGGCGCATGCGCTCCAGAGCTCCGGCTCCGTAGTTGGATGCATCAGTCCAGCCACTCTGAGGCATGTGGGATCTCCCCAGGCCAGGGATCCACCCGGTGCGCCTTGCACTGCAAGGTGGTGTGCTTACCCACTGGACCACCAGGGAAGCCCCAAGTAGGTTGATTTTTAAAACATGACTTTTCTTTTTTGTATACCAGAGTTCACTGCTGCAAATTTGTATCAGTACGTTGGATCTGATTTCCCCTAATTCATAAATGTAACAGCCTTTTTTCCAAATAGGCATGTTGAATTTCCAAAACATTGCTTGGGTAGCATTAATCTAAACCTCCTGGGGTATCCTAAAACTGTATTTTTGAAACAACATATGGATTCGAGGTATACCTCAATTTGAAAAATATTGACTTCAAAGTCTTATTCTGTAAAATGGTCTTAAAATTAAAAATTCTTATAAGAGCTCTGTGTTTATAACTATTAATGATTTTTTGAAACATCATGAAAATAAAGCACACACCCTGAAAATCCTTACACAGCTCATACTCTTGAGACTGGATCCACAGTCACTATTATAGTGATAGTTTCCTAAATGAGACATTAGTCATTTTGCTTCTCAAATTGACTTTGTTCTTTATGTAATTTAAAGCTGGGTTTTCATGGATGACAGTGGCTCTGGAAATCACATTGATGAAGACATGCTTAGGGAATTGGAAGGGTTTGGCCTGGACAGGGGGTATGATAGGAATATGTGATAGCCTTTGAACTGTCTGAAAACTGTCACTAAGTAGAAGAATGCACCTGTGGCCTCAAAAGACAGAGTTTGCATGAAAGGGAAATTTCAATAACGTAGTCTGCTAAATATGATTTTATAACAGAACTGTTCATAAATGGCAGTGTGGGAAGGAGTAAGCTGCTCAGCATACTGTTTGGAGCAGAGGCCAGGAAACATCTGTTAGAGATGAGGCCTAGGGGATTTCTACTGCTTCTTTCAGCTAAGGTTTTTTCCCTTTTTATCTAGCTTATTCAATGTTACATGTGATGTTTTCAGCAGTGATAATTTATGTAGTTAATTCTTTGGAAGATGACTGCCTGAACTTCTGGGAAGGCTTCAGACACTTCTGTGTGTAGTGCCTGTGAGTGGGGCTGAACTTATCTGTGAACATGATCTAAATTTTGATCTTAACTCTTCATGGCTTTATTAATAGAGAAACGTGTTTCCATCTGGCAACATTTTAAAAAAGACTCCTCTTCCTAACTGTCCTCAATCTTCTGTCATCAGGTTAGATTTCTATCTAGGAAATGAAAGTTGTACCATTTAGTAACATCCTCAAAGGTGTGCCTTTTTGAATGAGTGAACTCTTATTTTCTCGTATCAATTCTTCATCATTCCAAATACAAATTCTTGCTTTTGTTTTATATAGCACTAAAGTTTTGGTTTAACACTTAAAGGAAGTTACTTTACGTTTCAGTTTAATACTCAAAGCAGCTTGGTTTATCATTTTTCTCATATTGAAGAGTTTATTTTCATCCCTGAAACCATCTTTTAATTGGACACTTCTGTAGAATTTAAAGATGCTTGGTTTTTTCTTTTTCTTCACAATCAAGTTTCTTATTTTGCTCTTTTGATTTTACAGAGTTTTTTTTGTTTACAGATATGTATAATTCTGTATTAGTCATATATATATCCCATTACACCCGCCATCCCACCCCTTAGGCGTCACATAGCCCCCATGTATGATCCCTTAGTCCCACAGAGCACTGACAGTAGTTAACTCTTTTACATAAGGTAGTATAGGGTTCCGTGTTGCTTTTCCCAAAGTGGGTGAGAGAGATGGAAAGACGCTTGGTTTTAAGGACATAAGATACTCATGAGACACGCAGGAGTCCAGTTAGTCCTAGCTTTCATGACCCTTAGCAAGTTTAATGTAAAAACCTAATAAAATATTAACAGCAGTGAACTGTGGTGATTTGCAGGGACTGTTCTAAGCCTCTCATCAACTTAATCCATGAAGCAACTGAATAGGAAACTGAGGCACAGAAAGGTGTCTAAGTCCCCTGCCTCTCCCACCTTTGTGGTAGAGCTGCAGTGGAGATCCACGTGGCTGGTTCTAGAGCCCAGGCCCTCAGCCATCGTGCTCGCCTGCCTCTCAGGGTTTGGGGGTAACTGTTTCAGAACACCATGGGACCACACTCAGACCATTTTCAGCAGGTGGTCATTTGGGATTCACTGGCACAGTTTCATTATATATTGGGCTCTTTGACCACTGAAGGGGCTTCCCAGGTGGCACTATTCATGAAGAATCTGCCTGTCACTGCAGGAGATGTAAGAGACACAGGGTTGGATCCCTGGGGATGGAATATTCCAGTATTCGCTGGAATTTCAGTATTCCTGAAAGTTGTACCATTTAGTAACATCCTCAAAGGTGTGCCTTTTTGAATGAGTGAACTCTTATTTTCTCGTATCAATTCTTCATCATTCCAAATACAAATTCTTGCTTTTGTTTTATATAGCACTAAAGTTTTGGTTTAACACTTAAAGGAAGTTACTTTACGTTTCAGTTTAATACTCAAAGCAGCTTGGTTTATCATTTTTCTCATATTGAAGAGTTTATTTTCATCCCTGAAACCATCTTTTAATTGGACACTTCTGTAGAATTTAAAGATGCTTGGTTTTTTCTTTTTCTTCACAATCAAGTTTCTTATTTTGCTCTTTTGATTTTACAGAGTTTTTTTTGTTTACAGATATGTATAATTCTGTATTAGTCATATATATATCCCATTACACCCGCCATCCCACCCCTTAGGCCGTCACATAGCCCCCATGTATGATCCCTTAGTCCCACAGAGCACTGACAGTAGTTAACTCTTTTACATAAGGTAGTATAGGGTTCCGTGTTGCTTTTCCCAAAGTGGGTGAGAGAGATGGAAAGACGCTTGGTTTTAAGGACATAAGATACTCATGAGACACGCAGGAGTCCAGTTAGTCCTAGCTTTCATGACCCTTAGCAAGTTTAATGTAAAAACCTAATAAAATATTAACAGCAGTGAACTGTGGTGATTTGCAGGGACTGTTCTAAGCCTCTCATCAACTTAATCCATGAAGCAACTGAATAGGAAACTGAGGCACAGAAAGGTGTCTAAGTCCCCTGCCTCTCCCACCTTTGTGGTAGAGCTGCAGTGGAGATCCACGTGGCTGGTTCTAGAGCCCAGGCCCTCAGCCATCGTGCTCGCCTGCCTCTCAGGGTTTGGGGGTAACTGTTTCAGAACACCATGGGACCACACTCAGACCATTTTCAGCAGGTGGTCATTTGGGATTCACTGGCACAGTTTCATTATATATTGGGCTCTTTGACCACTGAAGGGGCTTCCCAGGTGGCACTATTCATGAAGAATCTGCCTGTCACTGCAGGAGATGTAAGAGACACAGGTTGGATCCCTGGATGGGAAGATCCCCTGGAGGAGGACATGGCAACCTATTCCAGTATTCCTGCTTGGAGAATTTCACTGACAGAGGAGCCTGGAAGGCTACCATGCACAGGGTCACAAAGAGTCGGACACCGCTGAAGCGACCTAGCACATATCCATTTGTACTCTGTATTATATTCCCTCCCATGTTCCAGGTCTCACTCTGAAGTGTTGAGTTTGTTTTTATTTTCGTTTTTCTGTTTTCAGTCTTCAACATTCTTAGAATTGAAGAATGAAACAGCACTATTTTTTTTTTTTGGTATAATACTGGGTTTTCTGCCAGCATTTAAATGTCAAATCCCCACCTGTCTTAACAAAGACCTCCCTTCTGTCTGTGACCCTCTCTCATGCCTTTCCTGAGCTACCTCCATTCTGCCTCCGATTCCTCAACCTTTTCCAATTTAGCACTTAAGTGCATTGACCCAGTAAAACTGCTCTCCCCAGGTCTTGATGACCTTACTCAGTCCAGCGTATAGTCTTTTTCTAGCCTGTCTTTGGGGAGCCTGGGGCTTGCCCACCCACCCTCCATGTACCCCCTTCCCTTGGCGTTGCGACAGCCTCCTGCCAGGTCTTCCTTCTTCTCGAGCACATCCTCTCCAGTGTCTCAGGTTTCTATTTTACTGTCTGTCAAGGATTTGCTGTGCTGTCACTACAGGAGTGCCCTATGTTTTTTTTCATCCATTTGTGTGACTTCTTCCCACCTCTATGTGTAGATGACTTGCACATTTCCAGCCCAGAGTTCTCTCCTGAGCCTCAGGCCCGTCCTTTCAGGTGCTGTGGTGGGCCTCACTTGCAGAGCTCCCAAAGTACCTTAACGTGTACAGATGTGAACTCCTACCCCTTACACAGACACACACATATACACACATCTGCTTCAACTCATGTTTCCTTCCTTAGGCATGGTCTGTCCACCCTGTCCAAAGCAGAAATCATTTTCAGATACTTTCTTTTCCGTCACCGCTTCCACTTTCTCCCTTCCCTCCTCTGTGTAATACCATCATTTCCCCCTCCGTATCCTCAAAGGGACTCTTTGGAGAGCCTCCTAAATGGCCCTCCTCTCCAGGTGGCATTGGAGAATGTAAGAGACACAGGTTGGATCCCTGGATGGGAAGATCCCCTGGAGGAGGACATGGCAACCTATTCCAGTATTCCTGCTTGGAGAATTTCACTGACAGAGGAGCCTGGAAGGCTACCATGCACAGGGTCACAAAGAGTCGGACACCGCTGAAGCGACCTAGCACATATCCATTTGTACTCTGTATTATATTCCCTCCCATGTTCCAGGTCTCACTCTGAAGTGTTTAGTTTGTTTTTATTTTCGTTTTTCTGTTTTCAGTCTTCAACATTCTTAGAATTGAAGAATGAAACAGCACTATTTTTTTTTTTTTGGTATAATACTGGGTTTTCTGCCAGCATTTAAATGTCAAATCCCCACCTGTCTTAACAAAGACCTCCCTTCTGTCTGTGACCCTCTCTCATGCCTTTCCTGAGCTACCTCCATTCTGCCTCCGATTCCTCAACCTTTTCCAATTTAGCACTTAAGTGCATTGACCCAGTAAAACTGCTCTCCCCAGGTCTTGATGACCTTACTCAGTCCAGCGTATAGTCTTTTTCTAGCCTGTCTTTGGGGAGCCTGGGGCTTGCCCACCCACCCTCCATGTACCCCCTTCCCTTGGCGTTGCGACAGCCTCCTGCCAGGTCTTCCTTCTTCTCGAGCACATCCTCTCCAGTGTCTCAGGTTTCTATTTTACTGTCTGTCAAGGATTTGCTGTGCTGTCACTACAGGAGTGCCCTATGTTTTTTTTCATCCATTTGTGTGACTTCTTCCCACCTCTATGTGTAGATGACTTGCACATTTCCAGCCCAGAGTTCTCTCCTGAGCCTCAGGCCCGTCCTTTCAGGTGCTGTGGTGGGCCTCACTTGCAGAGCTCCCAAAGTACCTTAACGTGTACAGATGTGAACTCCTACCCCTTACACAGACACACACATATACACACATCTGCTTCAACTCATGTTTCCTTCCTTAGGCATGGTCTGTCCACCCTGTCCAAAGCAGAAATCATTTTCAGATACTTTCTTTTCCGTCACCGCTTCCACTTTCTCCCTTCCCTCCTCTGTGTAATACCATCATTTCCGTGCCGACCACCATCCGTATCCTCAAAGGGACTCTTTGGAGAGCCTCCTAAATGGTCTCTCTGCTTTAGTTCTCCACCTCACAGCCCAAGTGATCTTCTAGAGGGTGATCTTGTCTCTCTCGCTGAAATCACTTTAAATGTCTACAGTTTGCCTTTAGGGTTAAGTCTAAACTCCCCCTTAAACAGGACTCACTCAGGATTATCATTGTCTTTTTTTCCTCCTTAGTAAGCTCCAGTCAACTTTAAACTTAAAATCCTTTAAGCTTACTGAAAAGGTAATATAGGCTCTCACTTTGGGCCTTCAGGCCTATTTTTCCCTCTTGTGGAATATTTTGCCGATACTCCCAATGACCAGCCTAATACCAACCAAATTTTCCATGGCCCAGCTTCAGTATAAGTACTATGAAATCTTTACTGACGTCACCCTGTCCCCTAGCTGGACTAGGTCAGGTATCCCTAATATATGTACTGTATCATGCACGTGCGTACATGCCCAGTCGTGCCCACCTCTTTAGTTGACTGCATGGACTGCAGCCCACCAGACTCCTTTGTCCGTTCTATTTCCCAGGCAAGAATACTAGAGCAGGTTGTACTACCTTCTCCAGGGAATCTTCCTGACCTAGGGATCGAATCTGTCTCCTACAAGTCTCTTGCATTGGCTGGCAGATTCTTCACCACTGAGCCACCAGGAACCCCATATATGCTATACATATGTGTATAAGCATATCAGGAATATATATGCATATAATATATGCTCTCTATACATATGCATATATAGAGATATATGTGTGTGTGGCATTTCTGAAATTTTAATTGTAGAAATAGTAGAGATTTGACTTGTCCTGCTTACTGTTGTCTGTCTCCCCAGTAGAGGGCATTGTGCCTGGCACACAGCAGGTGTGAAATAAATATTAAGTGAGAACATACTACCACTTTGAACAGCACATTCTTTGAGCACCTAATTACTCAGAATGTTTTTTATTTTATTTATTTAGTTTTTTACAGAGTTCTGTTGTTTACTGCCATACATCAGTCTGAATCAGCCCTAGGTATCCACACGTCCCTTCCCTCTTGAACTTCCCTCCCATCTCCCTCCCCATTGTACCCCTCTAGGTTGTTACAGAGCCCCTGTTTGAGTTCCCTTAGTCTTAAAGCATATTCCCGTTGGTTGTCTATTTTACATATGGTAATGTAAGTTTCCATGTTACTTTTTCCATACGTCTTACCCCAGTGTCCATAAATCTGTTCTCTGTTTCTCCATTGCTGCCCTACGTATACATTCATCAGTACCATCTTTATATATTCAGTATATACATGTTAGTATACATCATTTATCTTTCTGACTGACTTTGCTCTGTATGAGAGGCTCTAGGTTCATCCACCTCTAATGAGGACTGACTCAAAATGCATTCCATTTAATGGCTGAATAATATTCCATTGTATATATGTACCACAGCTTGTTTATCCATTTATCTGTTGATGGACCATCTAGGTTGCTTCCATGTTCTAGCTGTTGTAAACAGTGCTGCATTGAACACTGGGGTACATGTGTATTTTCCAATTATGGTTTCCTCAGGGTTTATGCTGATTGCTGGGTCATGTGGTGGTTCTATTTCTAGTTTTTTAAGGAGTCTCCATGCTGTCTTCCATAATGGCTGTATCAATTTACATTCCCACAACAGTGCAAGAGGGTTCCCTTTTCTCCATACCCACTCCAACATTGATTGATTGTAGACTTCTTGATGATGGCCATTCTGACTGGTGTGAGGTGATACTTCATTGTAGTTTTGATTTGCATTTCTCTAACAATGAGCGATGTTGAGCATCTTTTATGTGTGTGTTGCCCATCTGTATGTCTTCTTTGGAGAGATGTCTGTCTAGGTCTTTTTCTCATTTTTTGATTGGTTTGTTTGTATTTGGTGTTGTATAAGCTGCTTGTATATTTTGGAAATTAATCCTTTGTCAGTTGTTTCATTTGCTGTTACTTTCTCCCATTCTGAGAGTTGTCTTTTCACCTTGTTTATGGTTTCCTTTGTGGTGTAAAAGCCTTTAAGTTCAGTTAGGTCCCACTTGTTTGTTTTTATTTCCATTACTTTAGGAGGTGGGCCCTAGAAGATCTTGCTTTGATTTATGTCATCAAGTAGAATGTTCTTTCTTCAACTGGACTGCACCTTGTCACTTCTATTTATTGGTTCTACTAAACCCTTGGGAACACACAGGGAAATTAGTAGACTATTTTTTAATTTTTTAAAAAAAGTGTACCTCGGGCTTCCTGGTGGTCCAGTGGGTATAGAGTCTGCCTTGCAGTGCAAGGGTGCTGGTTCGATCTGGCCTGGGAAGATCCCACATGCCGCAGAGCAGCTGGACGGTTCGATCCGGGGGCCTGGGAGATCCCCACAAAAGCCAAACGTATATACATGTTAGTATACATCATTTATCTTTCTGACTGACTTTGCTCTGTATGAGAGGCTCTAGGTTCATCCACCTCTAATGAGGACTGACTCAAAATGCATTCCATTTAATGGCTGAATAATATTCCATTGTATATATGTACCACAGCTTGTTTATCCATTTATCTGTTGATGGACCATCTAGGTTGCTTCCATGTTCTAGCTGTTGTAAACAGTGCTGCATTGAACACTGGGGTACATGTGTATTTTCCAATTATGGTTTCCTCAGGGTTTATGCTGATTGCTGGGTCATGTGGTGGTTCTATTTCTAGTTTTTTAAGGAGTCTCCATGCTGTCTTCCATAATGGCTGTATCAATTTACATTCCCACAACAGTGCAAGAGGGTTCCCGTTTCTCCATACCCACTCCAACATTGATTGATTGTAGACTTCTTGATGATGGCCATTCTGACTGGTGTGAGGTGATACTTCATTGTAGTTTTGATTTGCATTTCTCTAACAATGAGCGATGTTGAGCATCTTTTATGTGTGTGTTGCCCATCTGTATGTCTTCTTTGGAGAGATGTCTGTCTAGGTCTTTTTCTCATTTTTTGATTGGTTTGTTTGTATTTGGTGTTGTATAAGCTGCTTGTATATTTTGGAAATTAATCCTTTGTCAGTTGTTTCATTTGCTGTTACTTTCTCCCATTCTGAGAGTTGTCTTTTCACCTTGTTTATGGTTTCCTTTGTGGTGTAAAAGCCTTTAAGTTCAGTTAGGTCCCACTTGTTTGTTTTTATTTCCATTACTTTAGGAGGTGGGCCCTAGAAGATCTTGCTTTGATTTATGTCATCAAGTAGAATGTTCTTTCTTCAACTGGACTGCACCTTGTCACTTCTATTTATTGGTTCTACTAAACCCTTGGGAACACACAGGGAAATTAGTAGACTATTTTTTAATTTTTTAAAAAAAGTGTACCTCGGGCTTCCCTGGTGGTCCAGTGGGTATAGAGTCTGCCTTGCAGTGCAAGGGGTGCTGGTTCGATCCCTGGCCTGGGAAGATCCCACATGCCGCAGAGCAGCTGGACCGGTGCGTCCAACTACCGAGCTGGAGCTCTGGAGCGCATGCGCCCAGAGCCGGTGCTCTGTGAGGAGAGAGGCCACTGCGATGGGAGGCCCACGCAGGCCAAAGAACAAAGATGGAAATAAATGAAACACCAATAGAAGTGGCCAAAAAATAAAAACTGTACCTCACTTATGTTAGCTACACTCTCTGTGTTGTACAAGTATATCCTTGTTGTTTTATGCGTAGTAGTTTGTGTCTGGTAGTGCCCCACTGTTAGCTTGCTCTTCCCACCCACTTCCCTTTACCCACTGGTGACCATTAGTTTTCTCTATTTGTGAGTCTGTCTCTTTGTTATATTCACTGGTTTGTTTCCTTTCTTAAGATTTTGCATGTAAGTGATAACATGCAGTATTCATCTTCTCTGACTTAATTTCACTAAGCATAATACCCCTCCAAATCCAATCCATATGGTTGCAGTGGCAAAATTTCATTCTTTTTTTGGTTGTTGCTGAGTATTTCATTCTGTGTGTTTGCATATATATATAATAATATAACAATATAATATATATTCTACATCCTTATTCATCTGGTACCCAGGAGGAGACAGGTACCCAGGAGTGTAATTGCTAGGTCATATGGTAGTTATGTCTTTAGTTTTTTGAGGACCTTCCATACTGTTTTCCACAGTTGCTGTACCAATTTAATTTCCACTGACAGTGTACAAGGGTCTCCTTTCCTCCACATCCTTGCCAACATTTGTTACTTGTGTTCTTTTCAAGGCTGGCCATTCTGATAAGTGTGATAATTCATTGTTTTGATTTGCATTTTTCTGATTAACAATGCTGAGCATCTTTTCATGTGCCTGCTAGCTATTTTTATGTCTTGGAAAATCTTCAGGTCTTCTGCCCAGTTTTTAGTTGGCTTTTTTTTTTTTTCTATGTATGAGCTGTTTATATATTTTAGAAAGTCATCCTTATTGGTTATATCATTTGCAAATATTTTCTCCCATTTAGTAGTTTTCTTTTCATCTTATTTATGGTTTTCTTTCCTGTACAATAGCTTTAAATTTAATTAGGTCCCATGTGTCTAATTTTGCTTCTATTTACTTTAGGAGACAGATAACGAAGAAATACTGCTACAAATTATGTCAAAGAGTGTTCGTCCTATGTTTTCTTCTAAAGATTTATGGCTTCTGGTCTTATGTTTAGGTGTTTAATACATTTTGAGTTTGTTTTGTGTGTGGTGTTAGAGAATGTTGTAATTTCATTCTTGTACATGTGGCTGTTCAGTTTTCCTAGCACCACTTATTGAAGAGACTGTTTTTTCTCCATTGTATATTGCTGCTCCCTCTGTTGTATAGTAATTGACCATTGCTGCATGAGTTTATTTCTGGGCTTTCTAAACTGTTTCATTGATCTCTTTGTCTAATTTTGTTCCTCCATATTGTTTGGGGGTTTATTATGTTTCCATACATATGTTTAAATTATTTGTTCCACTTCTGTGAAAAATGCCCTTGGTATTTTGATAGGGATTGCATTGAAACTGTAGATTGCCTTAGGTCGGAAAGCCATTTCAACACATTCTTCCAGTCTGTGAACATGGTATATCTTCCCATCGGTGTTGTTTATGATTTCTTTCCTCAGTGTCTTGTTGTTCAGTCTCTCAGTTGTTGTGTCTGACTCGGCAACCCCATGAATCACAGCACACTGCACTTGCCTGTCCTTCACCATCTCCTGGTCTTGCTGAAATTCATGTGCATTGAGTCAGTGATGGCATCCAACTATCTCATCCTCTGTTGCCCTCGTCTCATCCTGCCTTCAATCCGTCACAGCATCAGGGTCTTTTCCAATGAGTTGGCTCTCCGCATCAGGTGGCCAAAGTATTGGAGCTTCAGCATTAGTCCTTCCGATGAATATTCGGTTTCTTTTAGGATTGGCTGATTTGATCTCCTTGCAGTCCAAGGGACTCACAAGAGTCATCTCTAGCTCCACAGCTTAAAACATCAATCTTCGGCACTCAGCCTTCTTTATGGTCCAACTCTCACATCCATACGTGACTACTGGAAAAACCATAGTTTTGACTGTACAGAACTTTGTCGGCAAAATGGTATCTCTGCTTTTTAATATGCTATCTATGTTTAGTTTTTCTTCCAAGGAGTAAGCATCTTTTACTTTCATGACTGCATTCACCATCCACAGTGATTTTGGAGCCCAAGAAAATAAAGTCTGTCACTGTTTTCACTTTCTTTGCACTTTTTTCCCAACTATTTGCCATGAAGTGGCATGACTGGATACCACTTAGTTTTTGAATGTTCAGTTTTAAGCCAGCATTTTCTCTTTCACTTTCATCAAGAGGCTCCTTAGTTCTTCTTTGCTTTCTCCCGTAAGGGTGGTGTCATCTACATATCTGAGGTTACTACAATCTTGATTCTAGCTCGAGCTTCATCCAGCCCAGCATTTCGTGTGATGTACTCTGCATGTTAGTTAAATAAGCAGGGTGACAATATACAGCCTTAATGTACTCCTTTCCCAATTTTGAACCAGTCTGTTGTTCCATGTCCGGTTCTAACTGTTGCTTCTTGACCTGATACAAGTTTCTGAGGAGGCAAGTAAGGTAGTCTGATATTCCCATCTCTTTCAGAATTTTCCACAGTTCGTTAAGATCCACTCAGTCAAAGAGTTTAGCGTAGTCGATGAAGCAGATGTAGGTGTTTTTCTGGAATTCCCCTGCTTTTTCTATGATCCAGAGGATGTTGGCAGTTTGACTGCTGGTTCCTCTGCCTTTCCTAAATCTAGCTTGTACATCTGAAAGTTCTTGGTTTGCATATTGTTGAAGCCTAGCTTGAAGGATTTTGAGCACTGCCTTGCTGGCATGTTAAATGAGTGCAATTTTGTGATAGTTTGAACATTCTTTGGCATTTGGGACTGAAATGAAAACTGACCTTTTCCAGTCCTGTGGCCACTGCTAGGTTTTCCAAATTTGCTGGCATATTGAGTGCAGCACTTCTTTAGGATTTCAAATAGCTCAACTGGAATTCCATCACCTCCACTAGCTTTCTTTGTAGTGATGCTTCCTAAGGCCCCCTTGACTTCACACTTCAGGATGCCTGGTTCTAGGTCAATGATCTCTAGCTCCACAGCTTAAAACATCAATCTTCGGCACTCAGCCTTCTTTATGGTCCAACTCTCACATCCATACGTGACTACTGGAAAAACCATAGTTTTGACTGTACAGAACTTTGTCGGCAAAATGGTATCTCTGCTTTTTAATATGCTATCTATGTTTAGTTTTTCTTCCAAGGAGTAAGCATCTTTTACTTTCATGACTGCATTCACCATCCACAGTGATTTTGGAGCCCAAGAAAATAAAGTCTGTCACTGTTTTCACTTTCTTTGCACTTTTTTCCCAACTATTTGCCATGAAGTGGCATGACTGGATACCACTTAGTTTTTGAATGTTCAGTTTTAAGCCAGCATTTTCTCTTTCACTTTCATCAAGAGGCTCCTTAGTTCTTCTTTGCTTTCTCCCGTAAGGGTGGTGTCATCTACATATCTGAGGTTACTACAATCTTGATTCTAGCTCGAGCTTCATCCAGCCCAGCATTTCGTGTGATGTACTCTGCATGTTAGTTAAATAAGCAGGGTGACAATATACAGCCTTAATGTACTCCTTTCCCAATTTTGAACCAGTCTGTTGTTCCATGTCCGGTTCTAACTGTTGCTTCTTGACCTGATACAAGTTTCTGAGGAGGCAAGTAAGGTAGTCTGATATTCCCATCTCTTTCAGAATTTTCCACAGTTCGTTAAGATCCACTCAGTCAAAGAGTTTAGCGTAGTCGATGAAGCAGATGTAGGTGTTTTTCTGGAATTCCCCTGCTTTTTCTATGATCCAGAGGATGTTGGCAGTTTGACTGCTGGTTCCTCTGCCTTTCCTAAATCTAGCTTGTACATCTGAAAGTTCTTGGTTTGCATATTGTTGAAGCCTAGCTTGAAGGATTTTGAGCACTGCCTTGCTGGCATGTTAAATGAGTGCAATTTTGTGATAGTTTGAACATTCTTTGGCATTTGGGACTGAAATGAAAACTGACCTTTTCCAGTCCTGTGGCCACTGCTAGGTTTTCCAAATTTGCTGGCATATTGAGTGCAGCACTTCTTTAGGATTTCAAATAGCTCAACTGGAATTCCATCACCTCCACTAGCTTTCTTTGTAGTGATGCTTCCTAAGGCCCCCTTGACTTCACACTTCAGGATGCCTGGTTCTAGGTCAATGATCACACCTTCCTGGTTATCCGGGTCATTAAGACTTTTTATGTATAGTTCCTTTGCATATTCTTGCCACCTCTTCTTAATATCTTCTGCTTTTGTTAGGTCCATACCATTTCTGTGCTTTATAGTGCCCATCTTTGCATGAAATATTCCCTTGGTATCTCTGATGTTCTTAACTCTCTAGTCTTTCCCTCTGTTTTTTTCCTGTATTTTGACTTTCTTTTTTTTAAAAAAAAAAAAAACAACAACAACAACTTTTATTTATTTATTTTTGGCTGTGCTGGGTCTTTGTTGATGTGTGGGTTTAGCTGCTCTGCGGTATATGGGATCTTCCTGGTTCAGGGATCGAACCTGTGTCTCCTGCATTGGCAGACAGGTTCTTATCCACTGAGCCACAAGGAAAGCCCATATTTCGACTTTCTTATCTGCTATTTGGAAATCTGCATTCAGACAAGTGTATCTTTCCTTTTCTTCCTTGCCTTTCCCTTCTCTTGCTAGCTACTTGTAAGGCCTCCTCAGTCAATCTTTTTGCATTTCTTGGCCATGGTTTTGATCATCACTTATTGTATATTACAAACCTCCTTCCATTGTTTTTCAGATACTCTTACCAGATCTAATCCCTTGAATCTATTTGTCACTTCCATTGTATAATTGTAAGGGATTTGACTTAGGTCATACCTGAATGGCCTAGTGGTTTGCCCTACTGCCTTCAATTTAAGTCTGAAGTTTGCAGTTGTTACTGTTTAGAGCTTCTCCATCTTCATCTGCAAACAATATAATCAATCTGATTTCGGTATTGTACATCTGAAAGTTCTTGGTTTGCATATTGTTGAAGCCTAGCTTGAAGGATTTTGAGCACTGCCTTGCTGGCATGTTAAATGAGTGCAATTTTGTGATAGTTTGAACATTCTTTGGCATTTGGGACTGAAATGAAAACTGACCTTTTCCAGTCCTGTGGCCACTGCTAGGTTTTCCAAATTTGCTGGCATATTGAGTGCAGCACTTCTTTAGGATTTCAAATAGCTCAACTGGAATTCCATCACCTCCACTAGCTTTCTTTGTAGTGATGCTTCCTAAGGCCCCCTTGACTTCACACTTCAGGATGCCTGGTTCTAGGTCAATGATCACACCTTCCTGGTTATCCGGGTCATTAAGACTTTTTATGTATAGTTCCTTTGCATATTCTTGCCACCTCTTCTTAATATCTTCTGCTTTTGTTAGGTCCATACCATTTCTGTGCTTTATAGTGCCCATCTTTGCATGAAATATTCCCTTGGTATCTCTGATGTTCTTAACTCTCTAGTCTTTCCCTCTGTTTTTTTCCTGTATTTTGACTTTCTTTTTTTTAAAAAAAAAAAAAACAACAACAACAACTTTTATTTATTTATTTTTGGCTGTGCTGGGTCTTTGTTGATGTGTGGGTTTAGCTGCTCTGCGGTATATGGGATCTTCCTGGTTCAGGGATCGAACCTGTGTCTCCTGCATTGGCAGACAGGTTCTTATCCACTGAGCCACAAGGAAAGCCCATATTTCGACTTTCTTATCTGCTATTTGGAAATCTGCATTCAGACAAGTGTATCTTTCCTTTTCTTCCTTGCCTTTCCCTTCTCTTGCTAGCTACTTGTAAGGCCTCCTCAGTCAATCTTTTTGCATTTCTTGGCCATGGTTTTGATCATCACTTATTGTATATTACAAACCTCCTTCCATTGTTTTTCAGATACTCTTACCAGATCTAATCCCTTGAATCTATTTGTCACTTCCATTGTATAATTGTAAGGGATTTGACTTAGGTCATACCTGAATGGCCTAGTGGTTTGCCCTACTGCCTTCAATTTAAGTCTGAAGTTTGCAGTTGTTACTGTTTAGAGCTTCTCCATCTTCATCTGCAAACAATATAATCAATCTGATTTCGGTATTGACTTTATGGTGATGTCCATTGTAGAGTGATCTCTTGTGTTGTTGGAAAAGGGTATTTGCTATGAGCAGCGCATTTTCTTGGCAAAACTCTGTTAGTCTTTGCATCATTTTGTATTCCAAGACCAAACTTGCCTGTTACTCCAGGTATCTATTTGACTTCCTACCTTTGTATTCCAGTGTCTTACAGTTGTGTTACAGTTTTCCAAACACAAGTCTTTTATCTCTTTAGGTAGCTGTATTCCTAGGTTTTTTTTCTTTTTTTTTTTTTGATGTAATTGTAGGTGAGATTATTTCCTTAATTTCTTTCTCTATAGTTTGTTGTTAGTATATAGAAATGCAACATATTTCTCCATATTAATTTTGTATCCTTTAACTTTACTGAATTGATTGATGAGCTCTAATAGTTGTTTAGGATTTTCTTTGTACAAGGTGATAATCTGCAAACTATTTTACTGCCTCTATTCCAAGTTGAGTTTCTTTTATTGTTTGTTGTGACTGTGACTTCCAACAGTGTTAAAAGCAGTGAGAGTGGGCATCCTTGTCCTATCCCTGATCTCAGAGGAAATGCTTTCAGTTTTTCATCGCTGAGTATGATGTTAGCTGTGGGCTTATCACGTACAGCCTTTATTATGTTGAGGTGTGTTCTCTCTTTGCCCATTTTCTGAAGATTTTTTTTTTATCATGGATAAATGGATGCTGAATTTTGTTCAAAGCTTTCTCTTCATCTGTTGAGATGATTGCGTGGTCTTTATTCATCAGTTTGTTTTCCTTTTCTTCCTTGCCTTTCCCTTCTCTTGCTAGCTACTTGTAAGGCCTCCTCAGTCAATCTTTTTGCATTTCTTGGCCATGGTTTTGATCATCACTTATTGTATATTACAAACCTCCTTCCATTGTTTTTCAGATACTCTTACCAGATCTAATCCCTTGAATCTATTTGTCACTTCCATTGTATAATTGTAAGGGATTTGACTTAGGTCATACCTGAATGGCCTAGTGGTTTGCCCTACTGCCTTCAATTTAAGTCTGAAGTTTGCAGTTGTTACTGTTTAGAGCTTCTCCATCTTCATCTGCAAACAATATAATCAATCTGATTTCGGTATTGACTTTATGGTGATGTCCATTGTAGAGTGATCTCTTGTGTTGTTGGAAAAGGGTATTTGCTATGAGCAGCGCATTTTCTTGGCAAAACTCTGTTAGTCTTTGCATCATTTTGTATTCCAAGACCAAACTTGCCTGTTACTCCAGGTATCTATTTGACTTCCTACCTTTGTATTCCAGTGTCTTACAGTTGTGTTACAGTTTTCCAAACACAAGTCTTTTATCTCTTTAGGTAGCTGTATTCCTAGGTTTTTTTTCTTTTTTTTTTTTTGATGTAATTGTAGGTGAGATTATTTCCTTAATTTCTTTCTCTATAGTTTGTTGTTAGTATATAGAAATGCAACATATTTCTCCATATTAATTTTGTATCCTTTAACTTTACTGAATTGATTGATGAGCTCTAATAGTTGTTTAGGATTTTCTTTGTACAAGGTGATAATCTGCAAACTATTTTACTGCCTCTATTCCAAGTTGAGTTTCTTTTATTGTTTGTTGTGACTGTGACTTCCAACAGTGTTAAAAGCAGTGAGAGTGGGCATCCTTGTCCTATCCCTGATCTCAGAGGAAATGCTTTCAGTTTTTCATCGCTGAGTATGATGTTAGCTGTGGGCTTATCACGTACAGCCTTTATTATGTTGAGGTGTGTTCTCTCTTTGCCCATTTTCTGAAGATTTTTTTTTTATCATGGATAAATGGATGCTGAATTTTGTTCAAAGCTTTCTCTTCATCTGTTGAGATGATTGCGTGGTCTTTATTCATCAGTTTGTTTACATGGTGTATCACATTAATTTCATGGATATTGAAAAGTCTTTGTATCCTGGAAATAAATCCCACTTAATCATGGTATGTGACCCCTTTTAATTTGGTTTTGTCTCACCAGTGTTTTGCTGAGGATTTTTTGATCTATGTTCATCAGTGATGTTGGCCTGTGATTTTTTTTTTTCTTTTTCTTGATATTTTTATGTGGTTTTGGTATCAGGCTGATTCTGGCCTTATGGAATGGGTTCATAAGCGTTCCTTTCTTTGCAGTTATTTTTTAGAAGGAGAAGTGTTAACTCTTATCTAAATGTTTGGTAGAATTCAGCTGGAAAGTAATATGGTCCTGAACTTTTCTTTGTTCATGGTTTTTTTTTTTTTGGCCTCTTTTATTGGTCTTTTATTTATTTATTTTCATCCATCTTCATTCTTTGGCATGTGTGGGCCTCCCATTGCAGCGGCCTCTCTCACTCCAGAGCGCTGGCTCATAATTGGACACATCAGTCCAGCCGCTCCACAGCATGTGGGATCTTCCCAGGCCAGGGATTGAACTGGTGCCCCTTGCACTGCAAGGCGTACTCTTTACCCATTGGACCACCAGGGAAGCCCTGTTAGTTTTTTTTAATTACTGGTTCAGTTTCACTACTGGTAATTGGTATGTTGGTATTTTCTATTCCTGTTTCAGCCTTAGGAGACTGTACATATTTTAGGAATTTGTTCAGTTTTGCTAGGTGGGCTATTGTATTGGCATGTAGTTGTTCTTAGTAATCTCTTACAATCCTTTGCCTTTTTGTGGTGTTGGTTGTAACTTTTTTTTGTTTCTGATTTTGTTGATTTGAGCTCTCTCCTTATGAGTCCAAGAAAGATCTGTCACTTAATTTTCTGCCTTTTCCTAGCTCAGCTCTGGGTCATAGGGTGACTGACTACAGAACCTGGCTCACTAGTGGGTGGAGTCAGTCCAGGAGAACCCAGGCTGTTGCCCATAGACTGGTGAGGAAAAACAGGTCCTGGGCAGTGCTGACCTGCTGATGGACAGAACCGGGTCCTGTAGTCTGGTTGCAGGGCGCAGGTGTCCCAGAGTTGTGTTGGATCGCTGGTGGTCAGGGCTGGTTCCTGACACAGTTGGATGCAGGGTCCAGGGGATCCTGAAGCTTTTATTAGCTTCCTAGTGGGTATGGAGTTACTTTCTTTTGGCTGGTGTCTGCCACCTGGTGGGTGGGCAGGGTTGTTCCCAGGGGTCTTAAATCAGCCTGTCTCCTGGTGGCGAGGCTGTGTTAGTTGCTTGGCCTCAGGCATCCCAGCGTGGCAACCGCTGGCTGCAATCCTGAGACTAAGCTAGAGGGATGGTTCCAAAACAGCACCTTCCAGGACCAGAGTCCACTTTGTAGAACAAGCCTGCCAAATGACTGCCACCAGTGTCTTTGTTTCCTGTGCTGCAGCTGCCTCCTGCCTCTCTGGGAGACTCCTGTGGGTCTGGCCCAGGCCCCTGTCAAATTCCTGCTTCTGCCCTGGGTCCCGCTGCATGTGAGAGTTTGTGTGTGTGCCCTTTAAGAGTGGGCTGTTTCCCTCAGTCCTCTGAGACTCCTGAAAGCAAGCCCCACTGACTGAAATTTCAGAGTCCAGTGCTCTGAGGGCTTCTTTTCCCAGGGCAGGACCCTTGGGCTGGGGAGCCCCCCATGGGCACAGACCTCTCACTCCTTTGAGAGAAGCTCTGCAATTGTAATTTTTCTGCCATTTGTAATTATTCTGCCCACCCAGAGTTTTGAGATTTGAGAATGCTGTGACTCCATCCCTCAATTTTGTTCTTTATCTTTAGTTGTATATCATTTCTGATAGGTTCTGATTTTGTTGATTTGAGCTCTCTCCTTATGAGTCCAAGAAAGATCTGTCACTTAATTTTCTGCCTTTTCCTAGCTCAGCTCTGGGTCATAGGGTGACTGACTACAGAACCTGGCTCACTAGTGGGTGGAGTCAGTCCAGGAGAACCCAGGCTGTTGCCCATAGACTGGTGAGGAAAAACAGGTCCTGGGCAGTGCTGACCTGCTGATGGACAGAACCGGGTCCTGTAGTCTGGTTGCAGGGCGCAGGTGTCCCAGAGTTGTGTTGGATCGCTGGTGGTCAGGGCTGGTTCCTGACACAGTTGGATGCAGGGTCCAGGGGATCCTGAAGCTTTTATTAGCTTCCTAGTGGGTATGGAGTTACTTTCTTTTGGCTGGTGTCTGCCACCTGGTGGGTGGGCAGGGTTGTTCCCAGGGGTCTTAAATCAGCCTGTCTCCTGGTGGCGAGGCTGTGTTAGTTGCTTGGCCTCAGGCATCCCAGCGTGGCAACCGCTGGCTGCAATCCTGAGACTAAGCTAGAGGGATGGTTCCAAAACAGCACCTTCCAGGACCAGAGTCCACTTTGTAGAACAAGCCTGCCAAATGACTGCCACCAGTGTCTTTGTTTCCTGTGCTGCAGCTGCCTCCTGCCTCTCTGGGAGACTCCTGTGGGTCTGGCCCAGGCCCCTGTCAAATTCCTGCTTCTGCCCTGGGTCCCGCTGCATGTGAGAGTTTGTGTGTGTGCCCTTTAAGAGTGGGCTGTTTCCCTCAGTCCTCTGAGACTCCTGAAAGCAAGCCCCACTGACTGAAATTTCAGAGTCCAGTGCTCTGAGGGCTTCTTTTCCCAGGGCAGGACCCTTGGGCTGGGGAGCCCCCCATGGGCACAGACCTCTCACTCCTTTGAGAGAAGCTCTGCAATTGTAATTTTTCTGCCATTTGTAATTATTCTGCCCACCCAGAGTTTTGAGATTTGAGAATGCTGTGACTCCATCCCTCCAATCCCCCTCCTTGTGGTTCTTTTTATCTTTAGTTGTATATCATTTCTGATAGGTTCTGGTCTTTTTCATCAGTGATTGTCCAAATAGCTATAATTGTGCGTGTGGGGAGGTGAGCTCAGGGTCTTTCTCCTCTGCTGTCCAGGCTGATCTGATTAGCCTGTCTTCAAGTGAATGAAGGAATGTGATCTGGACTTGTGTTTCATGTAGAGCTTGGTGTCCAGAACCACTCACTCACCTAACTTGTCAGCATGGAGTGGGATGATTTCCATACTTATCTGATGAGCTGTCCTTATGAAAAAAGAAAAACAAAACCTTGGGATCACATATGTATTCATCCACAGGTTCATGTTGACAAACCTCCTACATTCTTTTTAAAATGTCTATTTTTTCTAAGAAGCAGCTTCATGTACATTATTTTGGGGGGCACAAGTTTAGAATCTTACATTTCTTCTTAGGAAAACTATCAAAATTAATTTGAAACATTATGCAGTTGGCTAACTTGTGGGAAGATTTTAATCCTGTCTGTGTTATTTTTCTCAATTTCATGATATCTACAAATTTTAAAACATATCTTGTTAGGCATGTTGTTCACTTGCTAAGTTGTGTCCAAGTTTTTGTGACCCTGTGGACTATAGCACGCCCAGCGTCCCTGTCTTTCACCATCTCCTCGAGTTTGCTCAGATTCATGACTATTAGTCAATGATGCCATCCAACCATCTCATCTACTACCACCTCTTTTCTCCTTTTGGATTCAGTCTTTCCCAGCATCAGGATCTTTTCCAATGAGTCGACTCTTCCCATCAGGTGGCAAAAATATTGGAGCTTCAGTCTTTCCAATGAGTAATCAGGGTTGATTTCCTTTAGGATTGCTAAAGGATTTCATTTAGACTTTTGCTCTCTTCACACTCCAGGGGACTCTCAAGAATCTTCTCTAGCACCACAATTTGAAGGCATCAGTTCTTCGGGTGCTCAGCCTTCTTTATGGTCCAACTCTCACTACAGTAACTAGTGGAAAGAACACAGCTTTGACTATACAGACTTTTGTCAGCAAGGTGACATCTCTTGTTTTTTAATGCACTGTCTAGATTTGTCATAGCTTTTCTTCCAAGGAGCAAGCATCCTTTAATTTCGTGGCTGTGATCACCCCCCCATAGTGATTTTGGAGCCCAAGAAAATCTGTCACTCCTTCCACTTTTTCCGTTTGCCATGAAGTGATGGGACCAGATGCCATGCTCTTAGGGGTTTTTTGTTTTGTTTTTTTCTTTTTCTCTTGTTTTTCTTTTTCTTTTTTTTTTGGTCTCTCATGCTCTTAGTTTTTGAATGTTGAGATGTTGAGTTTTAAGCCAGCTTTTTCATTCTCCTCTTTCACATTCATCAAGAGGCTCTTTGGGGGCTTCCTTGGTGGTCCAGTGGGTAAGGACACCGCCTTGCAGTGCAAGGGGTGCCAGTTCAAGCCCTAGCCTGGGAAGATCCCACGTGCTGCGGAGCGGCTGGACCGATGTGTCCAATTACCGAGCCGGAGCTCTGGAGCACATGCGCCCAGAGCCGGTGCTCTGCAACAATAGAGGCCCACACAGGCCAAAGAAAAAAAAAGGTGGATGAAAATGGACAAATGAAAGACCAACAGAAGTGGCCCACCTGCTCCCCTCCCTCCCCACCCCACTCCCACCAAAAAAAAAAAAAAAAAAAAAAAATAAATCTTAAAAAAAAAAAAAACGAGGCTCTTTAGTTCCTCTTTGCTTTCAGCCATTATAGAGGTATCACCTGCCTATTTGAGGTTATTGATATTTTCTCCCTGCAATCTTGATTCCAGTTTGTGTGTCATCCAGCCTGGCATTTTGCATGATGTGCTCTGCATATAAATTAAATAAACAGGGTGACAATATACAGCCTTGATGTATTCCTTTCCTAATTTGGAACCAGTCTATTGTTCTATATCCGGTTCTAAGGGTTGATTCTTGACTGCATAAAGGTTTCTCAGGAGACAGGTAAGGTGGTCTGGTATTCCTCTTTAAGAATGTTCCACAGTTTGTTGTGATCCACAAAGTCAAAGGCTTTAGTGTAATCTGGGAAGCAGCGGTAGATGTTTTTCTGGAGTTCTCTTGCTTTCTCCAGTGAATGTTGGCAATTTGATCTCTGGTTTCTTTGCCTCTTCAAAATCCAGCTTGTATTACACATCTCAAAGTTTTAGGTTCACGTACTGCTGAAGCCTAGCTTGGAGGATCGAGGGCATAACTTTACTAGAATATGAAATGCATGCAATTGTGTGATAGTTTGAACACTTTTTATCATTGCCCTTCTGCAGGACTGGAATGAAAACTGACCTTTTCCAGTCCTGTGACCACTGCTGAATTCTCCAAATCTGATAACATGAGGCATCTGTTTTTCTTTTTCTTTTTTTTTTGGTCTCTCATGCTCTTAGTTTTTGAATGTTGAGATGTTGAGTTTTAAGCCAGCTTTTTCATTCTCCTCTTTCACATTCATCAAGAGGCTCTTTGGGGCTTCCTTGGTGGTCCAGTGGGTAAGGACACCGCCTTGCAGTGCAAGGTGCCAGTTCAAGCCCTAGCCTGGGAAGATCCCCCGTGCTGCGGAGCGGCTGGACCGATGTGTCCAATTACCGAGCCGGAGCTCTGGAGCACATGCGCCCAGAGCCGGTGCTCTGCAACAATAGAGGCCCACACAGGCCAAAGAAAAAAAAAGGTGGATGAAAATGGACAAATGAAAGACCAACAGAAGTGGCCCACCTGCTTCCACCCCTCCCCACCCCACTCCCACCAAAATAAAAAAAAAAAATAAAATAAATAAATCTTAAAAAAAAAAAAACGAGGCTCTTTAGTTCCTCTTTGCTTTCAGCCATTATAGAGGTATCACCTGCCTATTTGAGGTTATTGATATTTTCTCCCTGCAATCTTGATTCCAGTTTGTGTGTCATCCAGCCTGGCATTTTGCATGATGTGCTCTGCATATAAATTAAATAAACAGGGTGACAATATACAGCCTTGATGTATTCCTTTCCTAATTTGGAACCAGTCTATTGTTCTATATCCGGTTCTAAGGGTTGATTCTTGACTGCATAAAGGTTTCTCAGGAGACAGGTAAGGTGGTCTGGTATTCCTCTTTAAGAATGTTCCACAGTTTGTTGTGATCCACAAAGTCAAAGGCTTTAGTGTAATCTGGGAAGCAGCGGTAGATGTTTTTCTGGAGTTCTCTTGCTTTCTCCAGTGAATGTTGGCAATTTGATCTCTGGTTTCTTTGCCTCTTCAAAATCCAGCTTGTATTACACATCTCAAAGTTTTAGGTTCACGTACTGCTGAAGCCTAGCTTGGAGGATCGAGGGCATAACTTTACTAGAATATGAAATGCATGCAATTGTGTGATAGTTTGAACACTTTTTATCATTGCCCTTCTGCAGGACTGGAATGAAAACTGACCTTTTCCAGTCCTGTGACCACTGCTGAATTCTCCAAATCTGATAACATACTGAGTGCAGCACTTAACAGCATCGTCTTCTAGGACTTGAAATAGCTCAGCTGGAATTCCATCACCTCCACTAGCTTTGTTCATAGTAATACCTTGGGAATAAGGCCCACTTCACATCACACTCTAGAATGTCTGGCTCTAGGAGAATGACGTGTAATCACAGATAAAATACTGAGCCACTTCAGGATTCTTTCTTCATTTATGAATGGGGCTGATAAAAAGATTAGCATTACTGTGAGGAATGAATGTAGAGGTACTCACAAAACAGCTAGTGCAGTTCTTGGGATGTTATATGTATTCAGTGTCCTTTAGCTCTTAGCATTTATTCATATCATTGATATCAAAGTTGAATAGGACAGAGAAGGATAGATCCTTCATATCACTCAAAACTATTCTCCTAGGTTTATGTATATTCGGTAATAATGGTCCTGCTATCTTGCTCACCAAGACATACTGGAGAAATTTTAAATTGCCTTTCTTTAGCACACTGTGACATCATTTACCTAATTTTCCCAAGTCCCCCCTAAAATTCAGTTTTCAGCGATCCATCCAAAAAATATTTTTTCCAAGACACTTACCTACCACCCTTATTTCTTTTTAAAACCTCAAAATACCTAAATAATGAGTTCTACCTGGTAGGTAAGAGTATAGGATGTGATTTATTGATACTGGTTTAGATCCATTATATACAGGTAGAAACCATAAAAATTGTACAGGGAACCATTCAGAATAGTGATAAAGACTGTTTTACAGACCAAATAACAACTGGAAAATAGTTTTAACATACACAACATATAATTATGAAAAAAAAATGTAGAACACAAATTGTTCTACCAAATAGATTCCAAGGTTATTTAAAAGTCTGCAACACAAAGCTTATGTTGAAAAATGCTCAATGCAGTTATATTGTTTTAAAAAAATTAAGTATAATGTAAAAATTAAGGTTTTTTTTATCCCTCACTATAAATGGGAGAGGAACCGAGACGACTTTTTACCCCAAATCTATACATTTTGAAAAATAATTTATATGTCTAGCACAAAGAAAGAAAATTGAGAACGTTTACAGTTCTGTAAACTATGCCTTTCATGAAATGCAAACTGTTATCAGTCTTTCAAATTGTGCAATCAGAGATAGACTGTTCCCTTTCAGGTACAGTTGTACCTCAGTTGGCTTTATACCTGAGCACCAAAGCTGGAGTTCTAAATGCTGTCTGGAAAGCTATTCTGAAAATGAGCAAGAAATCAAAACTAGGCTGTTGTTATCTGAAGAATTAGGCACCAAGAAGGAGATTGTCTCCTTAGAAATGCAGTATTAACAACAACAGAGAAGGTTCAGTTAATTAAGCAGCTGACAGATCTCCTTGTGAACACAACAGAGGAAATCCACATAGGACGATCCTCCATAAAGTCCTTTGTCTTCTACCAGGAACTGTCGGAAAACCATTTCTGGCTGTTCTCGCTGCTTTACTATCGTGAGCTAGGAGAAAAACAACAGGGTCACTGGTTATAATCCTTTTCTGAATGTGGCTCGATTTTGTATGCTTCAGTTTTACCAGAATTTCATGTCCACTGTCTGTGCGGCCTTGGAGGATGACAGTAAAGTGCCTGTCACCCAGCGTAGAGACAGCCGTGGAGCACAAAGCCACGCAAACCACAACATGGAGTTAATTCTAAGTGGCAACAATGAGACGTAAGCAGAGTGCTATGGAAATGGCTTCACACTGGTACTGAACCTTAAAGAACAGGGCAGGATTTCCTTATGGATAGGGGAGTGTAGAGGTGGGAACATTCCATGCTGGGGAACCATCTGCCAAATACACAGTCCTGGCCAGCAGGTAAATTAGCACACCTCTAAACGATACGGGCATACACAACATATAATTATGAAAAAAAAATGTAGAACACAAATTGTTCTACCAAATAGATTCCAAGGTTATTTAAAAGTCTGCAACACAAAGCTTATGTTGAAAAATGCTCAATGCAGTTATATTGTTTTAAAAAAATTAAGTATAATGTAAAAATTAAGGTTTTTTTTATCCCTCACTATAAATGGGAGAGGAACCGAGACGACTTTTTACCCCAAATCTATACATTTTGAAAAATAATTTATATGTCTAGCACAAAGAAAGAAAATTGAGAACGTTTACAGTTCTGTAAACTATGCCTTTCATGAAATGCAAACTGTTATCAGTCTTTCAAATTGTGCAATCAGAGATAGACTTTTCCCCTTTCAGGTACAGTTGTACCTCAGTTGGCTTTATACCTGAGCACCAAAGCTGGAGTTCTAAATGCTGTCTGGAAAGCTATTCTGAAAATGAGCAAGAAATCAAAACTAGGCTGTTGTTATCTGAAGAATTAGGCACCAAGAAGGAGATTGTCTCCTTAGAAATGCAGTATTAACAACAACAGAGAAGGTTCAGTTAATTAAGCAGCTGACAGATCTCCTTGTGAACACAACAGAGGAAATCCACATAGGACGATCCTCCATAAAGTCCTTTGTCTTCTACCAGGAACTGTCGGAAAACCATTTCTGGCTGTTCTCGCTGCTTTACTATCGTGAGCTAGGAGAAAAACAACAGGGTCACTGGTTATAATCCTTTTCTGAATGTGGCTCGATTTTGTATGCTTCAGTTTTACCAGAATTTCATGTCCACTGTCTGTGCGGCCTTGGAGGATGACAGTAAAGTGCCTGTCACCCAGCGTAGAGACAGCCGTGGAGCACAAAGCCACGCAAACCACAACATGGAGTTAATTCTAAGTGGCAACAATGAGACGTAAGCAGAGTGCTATGGAAATGGCTTCACACTGGTACTGAACCTTAAAGAACAGGGCAGGATTTCCTTATGGATAGGGGAGTGTAGAGGTGGGAACATTCCATGCTGGGGAACCATCTGCCAAATACACAGTCCTGGCCAGCAGGTAAATTAGCACACCCCTCTAGAAGTCAGTAGGGGTAACGGGTTTGGGGTTGTGTAGGAAAAACAGCCCAGTGAAGGTGTTTAAGAAGAACTGGCTGCACAAGAAATGCATTAGGGGGATGAGGGAAACTAGGTAGGAAGCAGTTGCTAGCATCTAAGTGGAAGAAGATCAAGATCTGAATGAGGCAGTGTAGGTGCAAAGAAAGCAAATGAAAAAGAAAGTTCTTATACTACTAAAATTAATCTTAAAATATTAAAAATAACTTACACAGTATTTTGGATATCATAGGTTAATAAGCAGATGTTTGTTTTAATTGTGGCTACTGCAAAGTGGAGAACTACATGTGCAGCTTGCATTATTGCACACGGCTGCTCTAGAGGGAGAGAACATGCAGACAAAGCCCAAAAAAAGGTAGTTTGTCGTGAATAGTCTCAGCTCCTCTGCTGACCTCCTTACTCACTTCTTTTTTTTTTTTTTAATTTATTTATTTTTGGCTGTGCTGGGTCTTTGTTGATGTGTGGGTTTAGCTTCTCTGTGGTATGTGGGATCTTCCGGGGTCAGGGATCGAACCTGTGTCTCCTGCATTGGCAGACGGTTTCTTATCCACTGAGCCACAAGGGAAGCCCCCTTACTCGCTTCTGTTTCAGGAGGTTAAAGCAGATGATCAGAATGGTCAGAATTTGACATCCGTTGAGCCATGAGTGTGGTTAATGGAGAGATGTGCACAACGTTGTCTCTACCTACACCTGTATAAGAACCATGGTTCCTGTCAGCTGGTGAAACCACCCCAGGTGCTCAGCAGCTGCAGTGAGGAAGGTATGTTCCATATGGGCTGGCAGGGCCCTGCCCTCCCAACTGCGGCTGCTGTTTCAAGCTAGCTAATTCCATGTAGATATGAACGTATGTGATGTCTTGGCTTGTCAGCCCTGGGAGCTGACACTGGAACAGCTGTGTGGATAGCCATAGTCCACTGAGAGGGAGAAAGAAACTACCCACTTCATAGGAACATCTCCAAGGAGCTTAAGGTGTGCACTCTGGTGTGCCTGAAACCAAGGCGATTTTCTCGTAGAGAGAAATTTACACAAGTCAGTTGTTTTCTCTTCCCCAGGGGCTGTAAGGACTCTGCCATTGTCCATTATGGGCAATATCAATGTGGTCTGGCCTTAGGGACACAACTCAGGCTGAGACTGGGCAGAAAAGAACACTGTGGAGGGAAGGATATGAGACTCTAATTTCCTTAGACTTTAATGGATATTAGTGGAAGATCAAGATTGAATGAGGCAGTGTAGGTGCAAAGAAAGCAAATGAAAAGAAAGTTCTTATACTACTAAAATTAATCTTAAAATATTAAAATAACTTACACAGTATTTTGGATATCATAGGTTAATAAGCAGATGTTTGTTTTAATTGTGGCTACTGCAAAGTGGAGAACTACATGTGCAGCTTGCATTATTGCACACGGCTGCTCTAGAGGGAGAGAACATGCAGACAAAGCCCAAAAAAAGGTAGTTTGTCGTGAATAGTCTCAGCTCCTCTGCTGACCTCCTTACTCACTTCTTTTTTTTTTAATTTATTTATTTTTGGCTGTGCTGGGTCTTTGTTGATGTGTGGGTTTAGCTTCTCTGTGGTATGTGGGATCTTCCGGGGTCAGGGATCGAACCTGTGTCTCCTGCATTGGCAGACGGTTTCTTATCCACTGAGCCACAAGGGAAGCCCCCTTACTCGCTTCTGTTTCAGGAGGTTAAAGCAGATGATCAGAATGGTCAGAATTTGACATCCGTTGAGCCATGAGTGTGGTTAATGGAGAGATGTGCACAACGTTGTCTCTACCTACACCTGTATAAGAACCATGGTTCCTGTCAGCTGGTGAAACCACCCCAGGTGCTCAGCAGCTGCAGTGAGGAAGGTATGTTCCATATGGGCTGGCAGGGCCCTGCCCTCCCAACTGCGGCTGCTGTTTCAAGCTAGCTAATTCCATGTAGATATGAACGTATGTGATGTCTTGGCTTGTCAGCCCTGGGAGCTGACACTGGAACAGCTGTGTGGATAGCCATAGTCCACTGAGAGGGAGAAAGAAACTACCCACTTCATAGGAACATCTCCAAGGAGCTTAAGGTGTGCACTCTGGTGTGCCTGAAACCAAGGCGATTTTCTCGTAGAGAGAAATTTACACAAGTCAGTTGTTTTCTCTTCCCCAGGGGCTGTAAGGACTCTGCCATTGTCCATTATGGGCAATATCAATGTGGTCTGGCCTTAGGGACACAACTCAGGCTGAGACTGGGCAGAAAAGAACACTGTGGAGGGAAGGATATGAGACTCTAATTTCCTTAGACTTTAATGGATATTAGTGGAAGTTCATCTTGCTCATTTGTGGGGTACTGCTGTTCATTTAGATTATTTGGGGGCGGGGGGAAGTTTAAATGTAATAGTCACTGTAAAACCTCCTCTATGCATGTGTCTGGGCATGATCTGAAGTAGGAAACAGAACAGGGAATGAATTTCATTCCCTGGAAGAAACTCATCTTTAAGGTAAAGGGATTAGTATCCTGCTCTGTCACTGGAGTCTCTACAAAGCTGGACCACCCAGTGCCTGTTGGAAGTGCTGGATATGGCGTCTGGATGCGCTGGTGGTCTTCTCATGGGTTATACCACACAAATCAGAGAGGAAAATTTACCAGGAGGGTCTATATTTATTTTATTCCCCTATATTTTATTCCTATATTTCTGTAGGGAAGGACATAGCTCTGTAGAGTCAGGGGAGAACAGTAAAATGGTCACTGCTAGTCTTGCTCCCAGCTTCCTGTTACCCTCTCTGTGGAAGGACTGGCTGATTCAAGCGGTCTGACTGACATTCTGAGCCCAGTTACCCTGTTACGTCAAAAGCCATTTTCATCTCTCACTGCCTGTGTCCCAGGGGACAGTTGAATGATGGCAGTGATGAAGAAGGCCCAGAAGGAGCTGAATGAAAGGGGAAGAGTGCCAGGATGTAACCTAGGAGCACAGCAACTCATCTGAAGGGGCAGGTGAATGAAGAATGCCAGTGAGAAAGGAGAAGAATCAGGAGAGTAGGATGTCTTGAAAGTGGAGAGGAGAGAGAAACTGAGGAAAGTAATAGCACTCAGTCTTGTAAATCCTGTAAAGGAACTGAGAATAAGATGTCTTCAGCAGGGTGGCCATTCTTAGCAACCTGGAGAGACGGGAAGAAGGAAACAGAAGCAGTTAACATAACTGACACTGCAGGAAGCATGGCAGTAACGCGCCTGCTGTGCCTCTGTGTTCTGTACAAAGGAAGTCAAACCAGAGTCTTGGAAAAGCAGCAACTTCAAAGAAGGAAGATGTGGACAGCTTGTAAACTGGAAAGGAGTCAGTGGGGAGGGAGTATTTGAGCAAATATATTCGAGGAAGTGAGATACTACATGAGCAGCGGGTCAAGACTAGAATCTGTAAGGCATTTGATTTAGATAATCTGGGAACACAGCAATAGAAATCTCTTTTGTTCCCCAACAAATGTAAGATTGTGCCAACAGTGAGGTCTAAGGGGGCGGATTCTCAGAAAGACTAATTAGCAAAGCTGAGAAGGCAGCCGTGCCTTCTGTTTTGATTTTGCTGTCCTTGACCCTTTCTCCTCCCAGTCAGTCTTGACTCTTTAAATGTGTTTTCATTTCCTTTGTGTGGTCCATTTTCAAAGGTTGGAGAAAAAGGTGTAAAACCAATTGTAGTGGACTAAACCACCAGGATGGGGGCTTGTGTCTGTCATGACCTAGCTGTGCACCTGCCCAGGGGAGTGAGCTCCTTGTCATCTCTGCTGAGCGGCAGAGGCAGCTGAAAGGCTATAGGGGACCAGGTATCTCCTGGATTCCTTTAGCTCTCCCATCTCTGGATTTTAGATTAAAAATGTCAAGGATTTTACAAAGATAAATTTTCAAGTGGCACATAAAAAATCATTAAATATTCAAGCTAAAATTATTTTATTAATATTGTTTTATTTCCGTATCTCATTTGGAGTCTACTCCAGTTATTTTAATAACCAAAGCTGACATGACCTTGATAAGGGGTTACTGAGCACACGGATGATGCCTGTGTTTAGTCTGGCTCTCTCTCGGTGGTTGCAGCCACTAGGACAAAGGCGGTGCACCCTGGCTGTGCCCTCTGAACGCCAGTGGTATTAAGCCTGTTGTGTTATAAGACGCCAAGATTTTATTACATGGCCCCAGGGTGTTCCAAGTGTTGTGTGAAGAATAGTTTGACTCTGCCATCTCTGGGTCCTACCCTAAAACTGAACCCAAGTAGTGACGTAAAAACATTTCTGGAGGCCACAGCAGTGGGAGGCCCACACAAGCCAAAGAACAAAGATGGATAAAAATAAATAAATGAAAGACCAATAAAAGTGGCCAAAAACAAACAAAAAAAACCCCAGTTTTGGAAAGGCTTTATGTCCTAGAGATTATAAAGCTCTTTATTCAATTTTCCTACGTTCTACTAAAGTTGATGTTTGCATGCCTATCTATCATAGTAAAAAAAGTTGATATAAACTGACATAATATTTATGTTTTGGGTAAAAATAGCCCCCTAATATACTGGTTCTTGTGGAGGCCTGCCTCCAGGTGAGTGTCCTGTACCTCTGCAGGAAGTAGTACCACTGTCACCTGTACCTTCCAAATGCCAGGAGGTGCTATTATGAAGCTTGGAGAAGGAAGCTGAGGTCTAAGGGGCGGATTCTCAGAAAGACTAATTAGCAAAGCTGAGAAGGCAGCCGTCCTTTTTTGATTTTGCTGTCCTTGACCCTTTCTCCTCCCAGGCAGTCTTGACTCTTTAAATGTGTTTTCATTTCCTTTGTGTGGTCCATTTTCAAAGGTTGGAGAAAAAGGTGTAAAACCAATTGTAGTGGACTAAACCACCAGGATGGGGGCTTGTGTCTGTCATGACCTAGCTGTGCACCTGCCCAGGGGAGTGAGCTCCTTGTCATCTCTGCTGAGCGGCAGAGGCAGCTGAAAGGCTATAGGGGACCAGGTATCTCCTGGATTCCTTTAGCTCTCCCATCTCTGGATTTTAGATTAAAAATGTCAAGGATTTTACAAAGATAAATTTTCAAGTGGCACATAAAAAATCATTAAATATTCAAGCTAAAATTATTTTATTAATATTGTTTTATTTCCGTATCTCATTTGGAGTCTACTCCAGTTATTTTAATAACCAAAGCTGACATGACCTTGATAAGGGGTTACTGAGCACACGGATGATGCCTGTGTTTAGTCTGGCTCTCCCCGGTGGTTGCAGCCACTAGGACAAAGGCGGTGCACCCTGGCTGTGCCCTCTGAACGCCAGTGGTATTAAGCCTGTTGTGTTATAAGACGCCAAGATTTTATTACATGGCCCCAGGGTGTTCCAAGTGTTGTGTGAAGAATAGTTTGACTCTGCCATCTCTGGGTCCTACCCTAAAACTGAACCCAAGTAGTGACGTAAAAACATTTCTGGAGGCCACAGCAGTGGGAGGCCCACACAAGCCAAAGAACAAAGATGGATAAAAATAAATAAATGAAAGACCAATAAAAGTGGCCAAAAACAAACAAAAAAAACCCCAGTTTTGGAAAGGCTTTATGTCCTAGAGATTATAAAGCTCTTTATTCAATTTTCCTACGTTCTACTAAAGTTGATGTTTGCATGCCTATCTATCATAGTAAAAAAAGTTGATATAAACTGACATAATATTTATGTTTTGGGTAAAAATAGCCCCCTAATATACTGGTTCTTGTGGAGGCCTGCCTCCAGGTGAGTGTCCTGTACCTCTGCAGGAAGTAGTACCACTGTCACCTGTACCTTCCAAATGCCAGGAGGTGCTATTATGAAGCTTGAGAAGGAAGACAGTGGTGAGTGAGCGCTTGGGACTTAGCAACAAGGCGTAATTCTCCTGAGTTACAGACACTTTAAATTCTTTTACTCACACTCAAAAAAAGCTTAGAAGGACTAGGATAATAAAATTTTTCAGAGATAATAAAAGCTGTAAAACTCAAATTTAACAAATGTTTTTATACAAACATAAATTTAAGCATTGAAGGAAAAAGTCATTTCAAAGAGTTAATCATACCAATTGTTTCTAAGGTAATACTTAGTAAGATAACCCATGGTTAACTCATAGTGATAGTTATTTTTGTATGTGTGTGGTTGACAAGTAGGTACGTATACTCAGAGATTGTTTTCTATCAGAGATCATGTTATAAAAATATAGGATGTGCGTTTTAAAGTCTGTAAGGAAATTAAAAAAAAAAAAAAAAAAAACAAAGGAAAAAAATTTCATTCTTACCTTCATTGAATATGGCTGCTTTTGTTGGATAATACCCATTATCACTCTGAGTGTTTGTGAGTATGGATTTCCCACCTCAGGCAATAATGTCTAAATTTAAGAAAATTAATCAAAGTTTAAGTTTCAGTACAGTTTGTAACATTTAGATAGAAGCAGAATGAGATTATTAGAATGTTAAACATCCGTCCAAACCATATACTCAGCTTATTGGCTTAGTTCATTTACCTGAAAACCAAAAATGTAAAAAAAAAAATGCATTAAAACTTATTCATACTTATCTGGGCTTCCCTGGTGGTCCAGTGGGTAAGGACACCGCCTTGCAGTGCAAGGGGCGCTCGTTCGATCCCTGGCCTGGGAAGATCCCACGTGCTGTGGAGCGGTTGGACCAATGTGTCCAATTTACCGAGCTGGGGTTCTGGAGCACATGTGCCCAGAGCCGGTGCTCTGTGACAGCAGAGGCCACCGTGATGGGAGGCCCACATGGGCCAAAGAACAAAGATGGATGAAAAATAGATAAATGAAAGACCAAGAGAAGTGGCCCGCCTGCCCCCTCCCTCCCCAACCTGTCCCCTCCAATAAATAAATAAAAATCTAAAAAAAAAAATGGTGAAAAAAGTTATTCATACTTATCAGCATGATTCCCACCCATGAACTCTTTGAAAATAAAAACCTTTCCCTGGAATGTGACACATATATATCACTAAAATGACACACAGAGTCATTTTGGCAAAGAATGGCAACTCACCGTAATTTTAGCTCCTTTGCAAGACGACTATTTCAAGGCTTAGTATGGGAAAAGGATATACTTTATTCCTTCAGCAGATCAGCTGCAGGACCCTGAGGCATTACCACATGTAGAAAATGCCATCCAAATATCACTGTCCCAACATTAAAACAAGCCACCAAATGCTCACGTCTCAAAGGCAATGTGGCCTCTTAGCTTTCTCTGAAATAATGGTGTATAAAAGATCCAGCTGCATGTGGCTCCTTGTGGACACAAAAGATATGGACTTCGGTTTCTTCCATGAAAACAATAAAATGTTAATGCACGCTTCTAAGCAAGGAGATACCAAGAGCTATGACATCTGTGAGTTAGCCATCGGGAAAGTGAATTAAAATATTCCATCCCAAAGTCACAAGTCTCAAGAAAAGTTCATGGCCAGTATTTTTCACAGTTGTATATAAAAAAAAGATGGCAAGAAATTTATTATATTCACATTCCACTCCTTCTGTGCATTCGCTTGATATTAAGACTATTAAGATCTTTTTATTAAAAAAAAACCCATAAGTAGGGCTTCCCTGGTGGTCCAGTAGGTAGAGTCTGCCTTGCACTGCAAGGGGCACCAATTCAATCCCTGGCGAGGGAAGATCCCAAGTGCCATGGCACAGATGGACCAGTGTGTCCAATTACGAGTCAGCACTCTGGAGTGCTTGCACCCAGAGCCGGTGTTCTGCGATGAGAGAGGCCACTGCAATGGGAGGACCACACAAGCCAAAGAACAAAGACAGATGAAAAATAAAGACCAATAAAAGTAGCCAAAAAAATTTTTTTTAAGGCCAAAAATGTTAAAAAAAAAAAAAAAAAAGGGCACATAATCTGTTTCTGGCGAGTTGGTTTATCTGTAGCTAAACATGTACGAAAGATTCTACATCCTTGTGCGTATGTGATTCAGCACCAGGGATGAGCCCAGAGTGTAAAAGCAAACTCACTTCCCACCTCTGCCACTTACTGCTGGAAACACTTGTCTCTAAGCCTCATCAGAAACACCCAGAAAATGCAGGTAACAGTATCTGTTCCACCAATTTGTTCTAAGAATTAAATGAAATAATATATTTAAAGTATTTGGAGCACAGTAACTGACAAATCACAAATGATCTGGCAGTGCTAGCAAGCTCTATTAAAGTCATATTTTTGTTGTTGGATAATACTTTATACAAACTGCTTTATACTAGCTTATTGTTACTCATTAAAACATGGAATTTGTTCATTCTTATATATATTGTTTTCTCTGTAATATATGGCTGCACATGAACAAAAACCATTTAAGAACTTGTTATTGCAAAACAAAAAGATGTACTTACCATGTCTGTGTTGACATGTGCAAGAGATGGCACATTAAATATTCCTTGGATCAGGTCTGGTGGGCTGCTTACTCCCAGCCATAAGAACATGTTGAGACCATTGACCAAGAGGAATATTCCTTCTTCTGAAAGACGGGCCTCGGAGCAACGAACAGCAGCAGGTAATGCTGTACTCTTGACATCTAGTGTGTGCTGGAAGGCAAAGGCAAGGGTCACAAGTGCCTTCTCCTCCCTGTCCTCTCTTGTCCTTTCCCCTCCTAACTCAGGTTTAGTGAGTTCTTACTATGTACTAGGCATTCCAGTCAGTTATCTCTGCTTTGTACAGTTAACCAGCTTTTGGAGGGAAGAAAAGGCAACAAATAACATAAGTATAAAGAAATTTAGGTGGTGTTAAGTGCTATGAAGAAAGAAAGCAAGAAAGTGAGAGGCCACTGCAATGGGCTTGCACCCAGAGCCGTGTTCTGCGATGAGAGAGGCCACTGCAATGGGAGGACCACACAAGCCAAAGAACAAAGACAGATGAAAAATAAAGACCAATAAAAGTAGCCAAAAAAATTTTTTTTAAGGCCAAAAATGTTAAAAAAAAAAAAAAAAAAGGGCACATAATCTGTTTCTGGCGAGTTGGTTTATCTGTAGCTAAACATGTACGAAAGATTCTACATCCTTGTGCGTATGTGATTCAGCACCAGGGATGAGCCCAGAGTGTAAAAGCAAACTCACTTCCCACCTCTGCCACTTACTGCTGGAAACACTTGTCTCTAAGCCTCATCAGAAACACCCAGAAAATGCAGGTAACAGTATCTGTTCCACCAATTTGTTCTAAGAATTAAATGAAATAATATATTTAAAGTATTTGGAGCACAGTAACTGACAAATCACAAATGATCTGGCAGTGCTAGCAAGCTCTATTAAAGTCATATTTTTGTTGTTGGATAATACTTTATACAAACTGCTTTATACTAGCTTATTGTTACTCATTAAAACATGGAATTTGTTCATTCTTATATATATTGTTTTCTCTGTAATATATGGCTGCACATGAACAAAAACCATTTAAGAACTTGTTATTGCAAAACAAAAAGATGTACTTACCATGTCTGTGTTGACATGTGCAAGAGATGGCACATTAAATATTCCTTGGATCAGGTCTGGTGGGCTGCTTACTCCCAGCCATAAGAACATGTTGAGACCATTGACCAAGAGGAATATTCCTTCTTCTGAAAGACGGGCCTCGGAGCAACGAACAGCAGCAGGTAATGCTGTACTCTTGACATCTAGTGTGTGCTGGAAGGCAAAGGCAAGGGTCACAAGTGCCTTCTCCTCCCTGTCCTCTCTTGTCCTTTCCCCTCCTAACTCAGGTTTAGTGAGTTCTTACTATGTACTAGGCATTCCAGTCAGTTATCTCTGCTTTGTACAGTTAACCAGCTTTTGGAGGGAAGAAAAGGCAACAAATAACATAAGTATAAAGAAATTTAGGTGGTGTTAAGTGCTATGAAGAAAGAAAGCAAGAAAGTGGGATAGGCCACCTGGCTGGTGGTGGAGGTGGAAGAGTTTTAAATAGGTGGTCCAGAGGGGGCTGAGAGGCTGACATCTGAGCAGAGACCTGAGGAGCTCAGCAGAGGGCCATGGGCATCCCAGATGGAGGGCACAGCTGGTGCAAAGGCCCTGAGGCAAGGGCCTGCTCTGGGATGCTGGCTGGAGTGGCCTGAGAAAGGGAGAGTAACAAGATGCGTCAGACAGAAAGGAGGGCAGGGTAGTGCTGGCAGCCCTGGGTCAAGGTAGCAAGAACGAGGGCTTTTCCTGAAACAGGAAGTCCTGGAGTGTCCTCAGGAGCAGAGGGATGTGAAGTGACAATTAGTTTAACAGGATCACGCTTTCTGTGCCAGAAACAGGCTGGAGGCGCAAATGTGCAAGCGAGCAGACTTGAGAGGTTGCAGTGGTGCCTGGGCGAGGGGACTGTGCTGGACAGACAGGTGTGGGAAGTGGAGCCTCTGGAGAGGCTTGACACGAAGAGCTGGCACGTCTGCTAATGGATGAGCTGTGGCAGAGGACGAGGAAAACAGCCAAGGGTGAGTGCAGGACCTGGTCCTGAAGAACCAGAGATGGGCGGGGAAGGCGGGAAGGCCTCAGGAGATGCAGACGCGGGAAGCGCCAGCAGGGCTTGGGGTCGGGTACCCACTGCAACGTGGAGAGATGCTCCGGGCAGCGTACAGCTGGAGATGGGAACTTGGGAATCGTCAGTACACAAGTGAGGCTGAGAGCCCGACACAGGTGAGACGCCCGAGGGCTGAGAGCGGACAGACAGGAGGAGCTTCCCCGGGACTGAGCTCTGGGGGCTCGAACAGGGAGAACTAGCCAAGACAGCAGCAAGGAGAGGCCAGGGAAGCAGGACAGAGGCCGGGGAAGCCAAGTGGAGAGGTGTTCCCAGAGGGAGAAACAGTCAGGTGGTCACCACCGAGGATGACTGAGAACAGCCCACTGCATTTAGAGACAGGTTGGCCAGTGTGACCCTGGCAAGGTGATTTTAGTGATGCAGTCAGTGATGGTTGTGGCCCTGAGAGTCCTAGTATCTCTGGCTCGGAGTCCAGTTTTATCTGAATGTCAATTATTTATAACAATTTATATCTAACACTCATATAGATGAAAAGTGTCAATAACCTTACCTTTGGTGTAATTTAATTCTAATTGCACTGTTACTGAGAGCCTGAGCATGTATTTGGATACAGGAGTCAGAAACAAGCCCTCAGCCACCCCATCCTATCCCTCAATTACAACTTGATAATCTCAGTAGGAAGGAGCCAAGTCAGAGAGCTCTAAGGGCTGCCTTCAGTAAATAAGCAGAATACATTACCAAGTAAGTTCTCTGAGGCCATCTGCACAAGACTAATCATAGCCCTTCTGATTAAATGTGGTTTACACAATTAATACATTGTCTAAAAACAAATACATGTGTATATATAAAAGTCCACATAGACAAAGCAGTTCCCTTTCACGTCATACTGTAGAGTTCTTCAGCTGAAGCTTGGCTTCCTGACTGTTCAAGTCCGCCTATTCCGTTAAAGACGGCCAGTTTGGGAGTGAGGAAAGAGAGGCAATCACAGCTCTGTGAACTGCAGCGCATCACAGCCGCCCTCCACCAGCCTGGCCTGCGCGCGGTGACGTGCGCGCGCTGCTGCCCTAGCGCCCGGCCCTCGGGCTCACAGGGCACTTTCTAAAGCTGCGCGTGACTCTTAAATTTTCTTAAGAACAAAATGTTTCAGACACAGTAAAAGACCAAATAGTCCTTCTGGACTCGTCCTGGGCCCGCGCCGCTGCCATGGGCTTCCTACTTACTATCGGCAGAAGCTGGGGGTAGAAGAAGAGCTGCGAGTCGGCCACGCCCATGGTCATGACCAGCTGCCTCTGGTACGCCCGCTCGTCTGTCGAGATCTCCGGTCTGCTGAGCAGCACACAGTTCTTCAACAAGCAGTTCATGTACACCGGCAGCACTTTCATGGAATCTGGCAAAATTAGCTTGAAGAGAGAGACACTGGTTTCAGAGGCTTGGTCTATGCTGAGAATCAAGATCCCCTGCACTTTACTTGTAAAAGAGAACATCTGCTCTGAGGTTGCGGAAAGGTTGGACTGGTAGCCCTGGTAGAGCAACTGGAGCAGGGAAACCTGCCCGGGGTAAGCATCCAGAGCGCGGCAGGGGTTGTAATACCGCCTCTAGCGCTCTGGGCTCAGCGTAGGGCGCATCCGGACCGCTCACCACGGCCTTGCAGCCCTGGCTCTGCCTCCTCCAGCCGTGTGATGCGCACAGATGCCTTCCCCTCTTCTCCTCGGGTTTCTCTTCTAAAATAGTAGCACCTCTACTTCATGCTTGTGGGGGTGTCTTGAGGATTAAGTCATTTCTAACTTGTGGAGCAGGTCCCGTAGCTTCCAGCACATGTATCGTATTCATACACGTTTATTAAATAATTTCCTAATCTGCATTACCAGCTTCTACTTCCTGAGATTAAGAACAGCATTTCCAGCTAGCTACCCACAAGACCTCTCTTCTGTGTTCTTCATGTAGCTTAAACTCACACACGCACAGACTCATTCCTGAATGAAGGCTACATCACCGGTTCTATCAAAGTATCAAGGATCTACAGAGGAATGAGGCCTCCACATACAAGCTGTCTAATGGGCACTGGGGATGAGATACATGTATAAACAGCTAAACCCTAATAAGCAAATTGCAAAACTATTCCATATACACAGAAATCAAAACAGGAAATGTTTTGTGAATTAGATGTGTCATTAAACACACAATTCCACAAGCATGTTTTTCCTCTTATGTTTCCTGTTTTAGAAGCTAGAACAATGAGAAGAACCCTCGCTCCCCTTTCTCCTTGCCTTCAATAAGAACATGAATTCTTTCTATTCTACCTTCATAATTCACCTGCTCCTTCCTCTCCATCCTCTATGGCTCATGTGACTTCATTTTGACTTCATTCTAATTGCCTCCAAGTACATACCATAATATGATGTTCCAAACAGTAACACAATGAAAATTCTAAAAACACAACTTGATGAGTAAAACAATTATAAATAATCTGTAGTTTGTAAAATTATAAATAATTGGCCTCTGTGTTTAACCTTCCCATCTCAGTTTTGCCAAAATTGCTGAGCATCAAGACAGACTGATCTTAGGGGCTTCCTTGGTGATCCAGTGGGTAGAGTCTGCCTTGCAGTGCAAGAGGCACCAATTCAATCCCTGGCCCAGGAAGATCCCACATGCCATGGAGCAACTGGACCAGTGTGTGCAATTACGAGCCAGCGCTCTGGAGTGCATGCGCCCAGAACCGGTGCTCTGCAACAAGAGAGGCCACTGCAATGGGAGGCCCACACAAGCTAAAGAATAAATATGGATGAGAAATAAATAAATAAAAAATCAATTAAAAGAGGCCAAAAAAGAAAAAGAATGCTGAAAGTTAAAAAAAAAAAAAAAATAGAGAGAGACCGATCTTGGTGTCAGTTCTTCCATTTAACAGTAGGTCTGTGGATAACAAAAAACCCCAAGAAGTATATACAGGGATAGATAATCTGAAAATAGAAATATCCGGTTTATAAATTCATAACTGCTTTTTAGCTTTTCTATCTTAATGATAAAAAGAATATATACTTATCAGAATCCACGCTGAAAATTCCCCTCAGAGCTCTGTTTATTAATAGGATTTATTTCTCAACTTAAATCCCTTTATCATAGGTCTCTCCTCATGATCTACTAAAGTAAGGAATGTGTAAGACAGACTTTCTAACTGGTTAAGGAAAAAGTATTTCAGAACAATTCTACTTTGCAGTTTGTTTTCCCTCTCAACTTTTATCTTCTTTCAAAAGCCAAAGACAGTTACATAAATGCATATTTCCTCAGAATCGGAAATGTTTTGTGAATTAGATGTGTCATTAAACACACAATTCACAAGCATGTTTTTCCTCTTATGTTTCCTGTTTTAGAAGCTAGAACAATGAGAAGAACCTCGCTCCCCTTTCTCCTTGCCTTCAATAAGAACATGAATTCTTTCTATTCTACCTTCATAATTCACCTGCTCCTTCCTCTCCATCCTCTATGGCTCATGTGACTTCATTTTGACTTCATTCTAATTGCCTCCAAGTACATACCATAATATGATGTTCCAAACAGTAACACAATGAAAATTCTAAAACACAACTTGATGAGTAAAACAATTATAAATAATCTGTAGTTTGTAAAATTATAAATAATTGGCCTCTGTGTTTAACCTTCCCATCTCAGTTTTGCCAAAATTGCTGAGCATCAAGACAGACTGATCTTAGGGGCTTCCTTGGTGATCCAGTGGGTAGAGTCTGCCTTGCAGTGCAAGAGGCACCAATTCAATCCCTGGCCCAGGAAGATCCCACATGCCATGGAGCAACTGGACCAGTGTGTGCAATTACGAGCCAGCGCTCTGGAGTGCATGCGCCCAGAACCGGTGCTCTGCAACAAGAGAGGCCACTGCAATGGGAGGCCCACACAAGCTAAAGAATAAATATGGATGAGAAATAAATAAATAAAAAATCAATTAAAAGAGGCCAAAAAAGAAAAAGAATGCTGAAAGTTAAAAAAAAAAAAAAAATAGAGAGAGACCGATCTTGGTGTCAGTTCTTCCATTTAACAGTAGGTCTGTGGATAACAAAAAACCCCAAGAAGTATATACAGGGATAGATAATCTGAAAATAGAAATATCCGGTTTATAAATTCATAACTGCTTTTTAGCTTTTCTATCTTAATGATAAAAAGAATATATACTTATCAGAATCCACGCTGAAAATTCCCCTCAGAGCTCTGTTTATTAATAGGATTTATTTCTCAACTTAAATCCCTTTATCATAGGTCTCTCCTCATGATCTACTAAAGTAAGGAATGTGTAAGACAGACTTTCTAACTGGTTAAGGAAAAAGTATTTCAGAACAATTCTACTTTGCAGTTTGTTTTCCCTCTCAACTTTTATCTTCTTTCAAAAGCCAAAGACAGTTACATAAATGCATATTTCCTCATGAGAAAATGTTCTTTACTTGCAATTTTTGCTTCAGCATAAAATTTTGTAAAAATTCATGAATAATCAATGTTTAACATTTTATTAGTTTCAGGTATAAAACATAATATTCATATATATTGTGAAATGATCACAATAAATCTAGTTAACATCACCATACAAAGTTACAGAATTTTCTTGTGATTAGAACTTTTAATGTTTATTCCCTTAGCAACTTTCAAACATGCACTACTGTATCATCAGCTAGAGCAGCCATGGCTGTCTACTGTATCTCTGTTACCACTTAATAACTGCAAGTTTGCTCCTTTTGAGCCCCTTCTCGCACTCTGCCCACCCTCCACCAACCACCGATCTATTCTCAGTATCTATGAGCTTGGCTTTTGTTTGTTTTTTTAGATTCCACTTGTAACTGATATCTTATGGTATTTGTCTGTCTTTGTCTGACTTATTTAGCATAAGTATTTCTATTTGACGATTGGTACTGGAATATGTTTCAGGTAAGGAGAATTAGGATTAACAAAAACCTAGGATCCAGAGATAAAGGACACAGACATGGTCTTGGAGCAATGTGGCCTCAATGCTGTCTTTGGGCTGATTACCAGTTAGGCGTCTTACATGTCATGGATTAAGAATGTTCTTAGATTCCCATGGAGGAGCATGTATGTACAGTTTTTACATATTATCTTGCAATTTGCTGGTTGCTTCTCATTAATTAGGTCATATTAAGGCAGTTTAGAAATTTGTTGCCCTAAATACCACAAAGAGCTTGGCCCATGATGATATTATCAGAACTGATTATAGAGGGCGGGAGGAAGAGAACAGAGAAGGTATTTATAAATAAAAACAGAGAAGGTATTTATAAATAAAAACAGAGGTATTTATAAATAAAAAGGAAACTTTATGGTGAAGGAAAATGAGAGTGAAAGAAAACAGAGACAGTCTTAGTCAATGTTTTTAAGGTGAGGAAGAAAATGTGGCAACAGATCAGTACATAAAACCTTTCCCCACCTCCCCGATCCTATCCATAAACAATGAAATTATTCTCAGGGAGAAAAGGTATGATTGAGGAGGGAATGGAAATTCATGAGTCCAGTTTGACTGAACCTGGAGAATTCTCCTCTGCTTTTGGTTTTGAAGAAATAGACGGAGCAATGAAGAAAAGCTATTAATTTTGCTTCAGCATAAAATTTTGTAAAAATTCATGAATAATCAATGTTTAACATTTTATTAGTTTCAGGAAAAAAAGTGAAATGATCACAATAAATCTAGTTAACATCACCATACAAAGTTACAGAATTTTCTTGTGATTAGAACTTTTAATGTTTATTCCCTTAGCAACTTTCAAACATGCACTACTGTATCATCAGCTAGAGCAGCCATGGCTGTCTACTGTATCTCTGTTACCACTTAATAACTGCAAGTTTGCTCCTTTTGAGCCCCTTCTCGCACTCTGCCCACCCTCCACCAACCACCGATCTATTCTCAGTATCTATGAGCTTGGCTTTTGTTTGTTTTTTTAGATTCCACTTGTAACTGATATCTTATGGTATTTGTCTGTCTTTGTCTGACTTATTTAGCATAAGTATTTCTATTTGACGATTGGTACTGGAATATGTTTCAGGTAAGGAGAATTAGGATTAACAAAAACCTAGGATCCAGAGATAAAGGACACAGACATGGTCTTGGAGCAATGTGGCCTCAATGCTGTCTTTGGGCTGATTACCAGTTAGGCGTCTTACATGTCATGGATTAAGAATGTTCTTAGATTCCCATGGAGGAGCATGTATGTACAGTTTTTACATATTATCTTGCAATTTGCTGGTTGCTTCTCATTAATTAGGTCATATTAAGGCAGTTTAGAAATTTGTTGCCCTAAATACCACAAAGAGCTTGGCCCATGATGATATTATCAGAACTGATTATAGAGGGCGGGAGGAAGAGAACAGAGAAGGTATTTATAAATAAAAACAGAGAAGGTATTTATAAATAAAAACAGAGGTATTTATAAATAAAAAGGAAACTTTATGGTGAAGGAAAATGAGAGTGAAAGAAAACAGAGACAGTCTTAGTCAATGTTTTTAAGGTGAGGAAGAAAATGTGGCAACAGATCAGTACATAAAACCTTTCCCCACCTCCCCGATCCTATCCATAAACAATGAAATTATTCTCAGGGAGAAAAGGTATGATTGAGGAGGGAATGGAAATTCATGAGTCCAGTTTGACTGAACCTGGAGAATTCTCCTCTGCTTTTGGTTTTGAAGAAATAGACGGAGCAATGAAGAAAAGCTATTACTTTTGAAGTCAGTGGACTCCTATATGATGTAATTAAGTTCAGAACAGTGAGTTGTTAGACTTAACAATAATAACAACAAAGGAAGCTACATAAGCTTATTAAGTTTATAAATTATATAAGGTTAAAAATTTAATGTTTTCAATTATATGCCTTAACCCAACATCTATCCTATGACCTACTTGCAGAATCTTGCACCTTAAGCCTCTCTTTTGCATCAACTTAGTCCTGGCCCTGGCAATTCAGTAAAAGCATATCTCCTGAGGTCCAATATCATATAATGCAAGTACACAGCTCCTTAATAAGTCTTCCTTGGATCAAGCAAACTGTGGGCTCTGCAGTACTGAATCAGACAGTATTCTGTAAGGAATTCCCTTACAGATTTCTCCACGGAAATTATTTCTTGCAAGTGAACTATGAAAGGACACCAACTTTGAAGTCACATTCTTTGAGGAGACCCTCAAGTTCAGCTATTCTGTTTTTAAATAATGGTAAATAAATAAATAATGGTATATGGTTACTAACAGTTTTATTATCGTCTCTACCTTTTCCCTACCCTGTAATGGATAATCCTAGGTTAAAGGTCCACTTGAAATGCACTGATGGAGAAAGAAAATCTCCAAAAGAACAGGAATAATCTTCATCAACCTTTTCAGAGACTAACTATAAACTATGCAAACAGATGATCCAAGTAAAGGCAACATTTTTTTTTTTTTTTTGGCTTTTATTTTTTTTATTTATTTATTTATTTATTTTTGTACATGTATGTTCCCAGATCAATCAGATGCATATCCCTTGACCCTCCCCCCACCCAGGTTCCCCCTCCCCATCCCTCCAGACCATTGCTCCAAGTGGTTGTAGGTACTCCTATTCCCCTAGCACAATGACAATAGCTATCTTTTCTACACATGACAGTATAGGTTCCCATGTTACTCCCTCCCATTGTTCGGTCTCCACAATGTCTTTATGTCTATTCTCTGTTTTTTCATGAGTTCACTGTGTGTGTTATCATGACCATCTTACTAGATCCCATATATATGAGTTAGTATACTATACTTGTCTTTCTCTTTTTGACTTACTTCACTTTTTATGATAGGTTCTAAAGCCAGCCACCTCATTAGGACTGAGTCTTCTGCATTTCTTTTAACAGCTGAGTAGTATTCCATTGTATATATGTACCAGAGCTTCTGGATCCATTCATTTGTCGATGGACATCTAGGTTGCTTCCATGTTCTGGCTATTGTATAGAGAGCTGCAATGAACATTGGGGTACAGGTGCCTCTTTCAGTTTTGATTTCATCAGGATATAGGCCTAATAGTGGGATTGCTGGGTCATAGGGTGCTTCTATTTTTAGTTTTTTAAGGAATCTCCATATTGTCTTCCATAGAGGTTGTACTAATTTACATTCCCACCAGCAATGCAAGAGGGTTCCCTTTTCTCCACACCCTCTCCAGCATTTGTTGTCTGTCGATTTGTTGATGATGGCCATTCTGACAGGTGTGAGGTGGTATCTCATTGTGGTTTTAATTTGCATTTCTCTGATAATAAGCGAGGTTGAGCATCGTTTCATGTATTTTTGGACCATTTGTATGTCCTCTTTGGAGAGGCGTCTCTTTAGATCTTTTTCCCATTTTTTGATTGGGCTGCTCATTTTCCCTGTGCTGAGTTGTCTGAGTTGCTTGTAGATTTTGGAGATTAATTCTTTGTCTGTTGTTTCATTTGCTATGATTTTCTCCCACTCTGTGGGGTGTCTGTTGAACTTTTTTGTAATTTCTTTTGCTGTACAAAAGCTTTTAAGTTTCATGAGGTCCCATATGTTCATTTTTCTTTTCAGTTCTGCTATTTTAGTTGGTGGGTCAGAGAAGATCTTGCTTTGATTGATGTCCTTGAGGGTTTTGCCTATATTCTCCTCTAAGAGTTTGATGGTTTCTGGTCTTACATTGAGGTCTTTAATCCATTTTGAGTTGATCTTAGTGTATGGCGTCAGGGAATGTTCCAATTTCATTTTTGCATGTAGCTGTCCAATTCTCCCAGCACCACTTGTTAAAGAGGCTGTCTTTGTCCCATTTTATAGTTTCTCCTCCTTTATCAAAAATAAGGTACCCATAGGTGCGTGGGTTGATCTCTGGGTTCTCAATCTTGTTCCATTGATCTATAGTTCTGTTTTTGTGCCAGTACCATACTGTCTTGATAACTGTTGCTTTGTAGTAGAGTCTGAAGTTAGGGAGGCTGATCCCTCCAGTTCCATTTTTCTTCCTCAGGATTGCTTTGGCTATTCGAGGTCTTTTGTGTTTCCATATGAACTGTGTTATTCTTTGATCTAGTTCTGTGAAAAATGTCAGTGGTAGTTGAATAGGTATTGCATTGAATCTGTAGATGATATTTGGAAGTATGGTCATTTTCACAATATTGATTCTTCCAATCCAGGAACATGGAATATCTCTCCATCTGTTTAAGTCTTCTTTAATGTCTCTCATGAGTGTCTTGTAATTTTCTGTGTACAATTCTTTTGTTTCTTTGGGTAGGTTTATTCCTAGATATTTGATTCTTTTGGTTGCAATGGTGAAGGGGATTGCCTCTTTGATTTCATTTTCTGATTTTTCATTGTTTGTGTATAGGAATGCCAGTGACTTCTGTGTGTTGACTTTATATCCTGCAACTTTGCTGAATTCATTGATTAGTTCTAGTAGCTTTGTAACCGTGTCTTTGGGATTTTCTATGTATAATATCATGTCGTCTGCAAAAAGAGAGAGCTTGACTTCTTCCTTTCCAATCTGGATTCCTTTGATTTCTTTCTCTTGTCTTATTGCTGTTGCTAGGACTTCCAGGACTATGTTGAATAGCAGTGGTGAAAGTGGGCACCCCTGTCTTGTTCCTGATCTTAGAGGGAATGCTTTCAGTTTTTCACCATTAACAATAATGTTCGCTGTAGGTTTCTCATAGATGGCTTTTATTATGTTGAGATAGGTTCCTTCTATGCCCATTTTCTGAAGAGTTTTGATCATAAATGGATGTTGTACTTTGTCGAAGGCTTTTTCTGCATCTATTGAGATGATCATGTGATTTTTGTCTTTCAACTTGTTGATATGGTGTATCACGTTGATTGATTTGCGGATGTTGAAGAAGCCTTGCATGCCTGGGATGAACCCAACTTGATCGTGATGTATGAGTTTTTTGACATGTCGTTGAATTCTGTTTGCTAGGATTTTGTTGAGGATCTTGGCATCTAAGTTCATCAGTGAAATTGGCCTATAGTTTTCCTTTTTTGTGTTGTCTTTGCCTGGTTTGGGTATCAGGGTGATGGTGGCCTCGTAGAATGTGTTTGGGAGTTTTCCTTCCTGTGCAATTTTTTGAAAGAGTTTTAGAAGGACAGGCATTAGCTCTTCTTTAAATGTTTGGTAGAATTCGGCTGTGAAGCCATCTGGTCCTGGGCTTTTATTTTTGGGTAGATTTTTGATCACAAAGTTGATTTCTGAGCTTGTGATTGGGTTGTTCAAAGTTTCTGTTTCTTCCTGGCTCAGTCTTGGGAGATTAATCCTGTCCAAGAAACTGTCCATTTCTTCTAGGTTGTCCAGTTTGTTGCCATAGAGTTGCTCATAATAGTCTCTTAGAATCCTTTGGATTTCTGCATTATCTGTAGTAATCTCTCCTTTTTCGTTTTTGATTTTGTTGATCTGGTTCTTCTCTCTCTTTTTCTTAATGAGTCTGGCCAGTGGCTTGTCAATTTTGTTTACCTTTTCAAAGAACCAGCTTTTTGTTTTATTTATCTTTACTATTGTTTCTTTTGTTTCTTTCTCGTTTATTTCTGCTCTGATCTTTATGATTTCTCTTCTTCTGCTGGCTCTGGGATGTTTTTGTTCTTCTTTCTCCAACTGTTTTAAGCGGAGGGTTAGGTCATCTGCTTCATATTTTCCTAGTTTCTTGAGGTGGGATTGTATTGCTATAAATTTCTCATAGCAGTGTTATTCTTGTCACCTTTTTAACAATAATGTTCGCTGTAGGTTTCTCATAGATGGCTTTTATTATGTTGAGATAGGTTCCTTCTATGCCCATTTTCTGAAGAGTTTTGATCATAAATGGATGTTGTACTTTGTCGAAGGCTTTTTCTGCATCTATTGAGATGATCATGTGATTTTTGTCTTTCAACTTGTTGATATGGTGTATCACGTTGATTGATTTGCGGATGTTGAAGAAGCCTTGCATGCCTGGGATGAACCCAACTTGATCGTGATGTATGAGTTTTTTGACATGTCGTTGAATTCTGTTTGCTAGGATTTTGTTGAGGATCTTGGCATCTAAGTTCATCAGTGAAATTGGCCTATAGTTTTCCTTTTTTGTGTTGTCTTTGCCTGGTTTGGGTATCAGGGTGATGGTGGCCTCGTAGAATGTGTTTGGGAGTTTTCCTTCCTGTGCAATTTTTTGAAAGAGTTTTAGAAGGACAGGCATTAGCTCTTCTTTAAATGTTTGGTAGAATTCGGCTGTGAAGCCATCTGGTCCTGGGCTTTTATTTTTGGGTAGATTTTTGATCACAAAGTTGATTTCTGAGCTTGTGATTGGGTTGTTCAAAGTTTCTGTTTCTTCCTGGCTCAGTCTTGGGAGATTAATCCTGTCCAAGAAACTGTCCATTTCTTCTAGGTTGTCCAGTTTGTTGCCATAGAGTTGCTCATAATAGTCTCTTAGAATCCTTTGGATTTCTGCATTATCTGTAGTAATCTCTCCTTTTTCGTTTTTGATTTTGTTGATCTGGTTCTTCTCTCTCTTTTTCTTAATGAGTCTGGCCAGTGGCTTGTCAATTTTGTTTACCTTTTCAAAGAACCAGCTTTTTGTTTTATTTATCTTTACTATTGTTTCTTTTGTTTCTTTCTCGTTTATTTCTGCTCTGATCTTTATGATTTCTCTTCTTCTGCTGGCTCTGGGATGTTTTTGTTCTTCTTTCTCCAACTGTTTTAAGCGGAGGGTTAGGTCATCTGCTTCATATTTTCCTAGTTTCTTGAGGTGGGATTGTATTGCTATAAATTTCCCTCTTAGAACTGCTTTTGCTGTATCCCATAGGTTTTGCACTGTCGTGTGTTCATTGTCATTTTCTTCTAGGAATTGTTTAATTTCTCCTTTGATTTCCTCAACGATCAGTTGGTTTTTTAGGTATGTATTGTTTAATCTCCATGTGTTTCTGTTTTAGGGTTTTTTCTGGTAGTTGATCTCCAGTCTCATTGCATTGTGGTCCGAGAAGATGGTTGATATAATTTCGGTTTTCTTGAACTGACTGAGGTTAGATTTGTGGCCCAAGATGTGGTCTATCCTGGAGAATGTTCCGTGAGCGCTTGAGAAGAAAGTGTATTCTTCTGCTTTTGGATGGAACGTCCTAAAGATATCGATGAGGTCCATCTTTTCCAGTGTGGCATTTAAGGCTTGTGTTTCTTTATTAATTTTCTGTTTTGTTGATCTGTCCATTGGTGTGAGAGGAGTGTTAAAGTCTCCTACTATTATTGTGTTATTGTTGATTTCTTCTTTTATGTCTGAAAGTACCTGTCTTATGTATTGAGGTGCCCCTGTGTTGGGTGCGTAGATATTCATGACTGTTATGTCTTGCTCTTGGATAGATCCCTTAATCATGATGTAGTGACCTGCCTTGTCTCTTAGAATCTTCTTTACTTTAAAGTCTATTTTGTCTGATATAAGGATTGCTACTCCAGCTTTCTTTTGATTTTGTTGATCTGGTTCTTCTCTCTCTTTTTCTTAATGAGTCTGGCCAGTGGCTTGTCAATTTTGTTTACCTTTTCAAAGAACCAGCTTTTTGTTTTATTTATCTTTACTATTGTTTCTTTTGTTTCTTTCTCGTTTATTTCTGCTCTGATCTTTATGATTTCTCTTCTTCTGCTGGCTCTGGGATTTTTTTGTTCTTCTTTCTCCAACTGTTTTAAGCGGAGGGTTAGGTCATCTGCTTCATATTTTCCTAGTTTCTTGAGGTGGGATTGTATTGCTATAAATTTCCCTCTTAGAACTGCTTTTGCTGTATCCCATAGGTTTTGCACTGTCGTGTGTTCATTGTCATTTTCTTCTAGGAATTGTTTAATTTCTCCTTTGATTTCCTCAACGATCAGTTGGTTTTTTAAGTATGTATTGTTTAATCTCCATGTGTTTCTGTTTTAGGGTTTTTTCTGGTAGTTGATCTCCAGTCTCATTGCATTGTGGTCCGAGAAGATGGTTGATATAATTTCGGTTTTCTTGAACTGACTGAGGTTAGATTTGTGGCCCAAGATGTGGTCTATCCTGGAGAATGTTCCGTGAGCGCTTGAGAAGAAAGTGTATTCTTCTGCTTTTGGATGGAACGTCCTAAAGATATCGATGAGGTCCATCTTTTCCAGTGTGGCATTTAAGGCTTGTGTTTCTTTATTAATTTTCTGTTTTGTTGATCTGTCCATTGGTGTGAGAGGAGTGTTAAAGTCTCCTACTATTATTGTGTTATTGTTGATTTCTTCTTTTATGTCTGAAAGTACCTGTCTTATGTATTGAGGTGCCCCTGTGTTGGGTGCGTAGATATTCATGACTGTTATGTCTTGCTCTTGGATAGATCCCTTAATCATGATGTAGTGACCTGCCTTGTCTCTTAGAATCTTCTTTACTTTAAAGTCTATTTTGTCTGATATAAGGATTGCTACTCCAGCTTTCTTTTGATTTCCATTTGCATGAAATATCTTTTTCCAGCCTTTCACTTTCAGTCTATGAGTGTCTCTAGGTCTGAAGTGGGTCTCTTGTAAACAGCATATATATGGGTCTTGCTTCTGGATCCATTCAGCCAGCCTGTGTCGTTAAAGGCAACATTTTTAACTTTAAACCAGAAGAACTGACCAGTTTTACTTCTTCCCTTAAATAGGCAACAGGCTTGTTTTTAACCTCAGGTCTCTGAATCCAATTGTTTAGCAAATGAACTTCCTGAGAGTTCACTGACTGGACCTGCTCCTCTTCAGCAAGTCCTGATGTGTGAGACACTCCAGAACAAACTGAAGCTGGGGAGGAAAGCGGTCCTGGCTGGACTGTGTCCAGGAGCCCCTGGAGGCTCAAATGGGGCTGACCTCGGCGTGTACTCAAGGGGCAGATCCTCTGACTAACAACCAGGGCTGCCTCCCACAGACCGAAGAGTTGCTTCTGTGATTATCAGTAGGAGATGGAAGGATGGACGGCTGCTTTAATCTCTGCAGACACCACAGAAAGGAGTTTCTGTGAAAAGTCCAAGCTAATAACTATCTTAATTTCCATGATTAGCAAGATTATAAATTTGGCCCCTAGATGTATTTATACTATTTACTGTTGCTGCTGAAGGGTTGCTTTGGCTTTCAGGTGTGGACAATTCTGTGGATAAGAATTAACCACAAGGTTTCCCATCCGTTGCTCACTGTCTTCTCTTTAATCCATATTCTGTGCTCAGATGTACAATACAACTATGAAAAATGGCATTAGCTTTCATAGGCATTAGCTTTCAAAAAAGAAAATAGACGTAAAAATAAATGTGGACACAAGGTTCTACCTTTTGGGGTTTTTTTTTTGGCTTTTTTTTCTTTTTGCAAGAGAGCTTTTTTTTTAAAAAAATCTAAAATTTCAAGTTACTAACCAATTTTTTTTTCAAAACTCTTTGTACCTATTAATTTTTTTGTTGTTTTTTCGGCTGTGCAACATGGGGGATCTTAGCTCCTGAGCTGGGATCAAACCTAGGCCCCCTGCAGCGAAAGCACAGAGTTCTAACCACTGGGAAGCCAGGGAAGTCCCTATTCTTATCTTTTAAATATAAAGAACTTTAGGATTCAGAAACTGTATCTGTGTTTACAAAATATAAAGATATAACTTCTGCCATTAGCTCATGTCAACTTTGATTGTTAATGTGTGCAAAAAGTATGTAGGCTTCTACACCTCACAGTGTAAACATTCTATTGACATTTCTTACATATAACATTCTTTGTTTATACACAATTAGTGACTGTCAGCCCAGTGCGCACACACATTTCGAGGTTCGTGCATGTTGTAAAGCCACTGCGTTTTTTAATGTTGACTCTAGAAATACCTCAGCCCCCCGAGGCAGCATTCTCAGTCTTCTCGGTTGTACAGTTTACTAGACAACATCTAAGTGCCTGGAACATCTTAAGCCTTTACCAGTAGAACGCTGAATGAGCAAGTACCTTAGCGCCTGAGGACACCAGCAGCTTACCTGGCTGGCTGCGGATGGACTGGCACAGTTCTTCCGGTAACAGGCCAACATGTGGGCAGTCTGATTAACCAGGATCTCCCGAATGACCTTCAAGGGCTGGTGTAGAACGGCTTTAAAAGCTGTTTGCAGCAAACAATGCAAAGGGTATAAAAGGTTTAGCTCAGAAATGGACTCCCAAATAATAAAAAAAAAGAACAAACCACTATAGTTTTTCAGACCACTCAGCAAGGAGTAACAGCATTTTAAAATGTTAACGTCATTCTCAAAGGGTCTCCTCTTGACTAAGCGTAATGGTCTAGCCAGTGGAGAACTACCTATTAACAAAAGGCAGGATAGGGGTCCAGATTCTTCCTCAGAATATTAGAAACCAAACTTGACTCAGAGAAAAGCAAGGCCAGTTTATCATCTCGGATGTTCTGGACTCCTGTGGGGCTAGACTGCTCTGTCTTCTGAAGCCTAGTGTAGGATTTCAGCTGGGGTTTGGGGCAAGGAGGGAAAAAGGAGCCAGACAACTCCAACCTGGGCGCCTACCACTTCCTGACTGTCTTGGGAAGGATAAGCAAGTTCAGCCACATGAGGGGCTGTCTTCCACTGTCCCCTGTGCCAAAGGGCACATGCGCACACCATCCTCAGTCTCCGTATCACTTTCCTTAGTTTCAACTCAGTCACCCTGGGAAGAGCCCCTGGGGCTTCTTACTTGTCTAGAGTTGGGCATGCTGACTGTTCTGCTTCACCCTCTGCTTTTACAAATTCTGAATTTACCTTCCAGAAGGCTGCACCGTCCCCCAGACCTGTCAGCTATTACCGTGGTTAACCAGCAAGGCGACCTGAACCACTAGGCAAGGTATCCTGCACCCCCAGGGTTGGCGAAGGGTTACCTGACTTGGCGAAGAAGTTGATGAGGGCGTCTGTCTCGCAGCTCTTATAGAGATCAGCCAGCTGGGAGCTGCAGTTGAGGCCCAGGTTGTGGATCCGGAGCCGTCTCTGACCACTGATGGTAGTGTAGAGCACCGCGCACTGCAGAGGCAACAAGGGGCCACGCGTTCGCCGGTTAACACGTCCGCTCAAGCCAGCCTGGTTTTCATTACATGCACAGAGCCATGTGCACAGCTAAAAGACCTCTAGACTTTCCAACAGGCATTTTCTATTAGTGCTCAAGACTACACAGCAACACAGAAGGGAGGAATGATGGCCAGTCATACACCGGGTTTGCATGTAGCAATTCTCCGGTTTGAACTTCAGTTTTAATGGGGCCATTCACATGCAAATATCTGTTTGCATTTCCACAACTAGGCTACACTTCCTAGCTTAGATTCTATTGCCAGGGATTCAGGTCCAGAAATAGTACTTTCACCTTCTCACAGTCCTAGGCAAGGCTCCCTTCACTCAAAAAGAAACAACCAGCTCTGGTGGTAGGTTACACTAATTACATATAAGTATACACCATTTCTGTGATTTTAAGATAAACATTAGTTACCAGAGTTCTTCCTCAATGTGGTATCAGCCTCTCTCCCTACCTTGTCAACTTTGATGTCTGAAAACTATGACTGTCAGAATTCCTCCTGTTTTAAGTCAAAGTCTCCAAGGCTTCTAGTTAATCTTACTTGCTCCAAAGCCACGTCCTCTTAACACTTGCTTCTGATAATGATAACACGTCAACGTGCGGGGTCTGGCACACGGCAGCAGACCTGTGATCCCCATCCTGACCTCAAGTCTGCGGGGCTCTCATGCAAAGACTTCATATACATTGTTACTTCAGATAAACAGCACGTGAATCAGTATGGAGAATAAACCACAGGGAGTTCTAATCTAGTGACTGGAAAAGGGAGCAGGATTTCTTTATAGAGACTGAGACGGCTGATGGTCTTGGAGTCTCCTGTGGTCACTGCCAGTAACAAACTAAGGAGGGATGGGAAGCCTTTCCAAATCACCTGGATCAAGGCTCCAGTGTCCTCACTGAGCTTGTCGTCGTGCTTGAACTCCACAGCCACTGCCTTGTCGCAGTCGATGGCCGCCATTTCCACGTCGGTGGTGTTGTTCATGTAGATGCCCCCAAAGAAGTCGGTGGCTCGGAAACCTGCGGAGGAGAAGGGGAAATTTTGTTTCTCCTTGTTTTACCGTCACTGTCTTTGTTGGCCTGTTGTTCATTTCACGATGAAAGACTTATACATCAGACACCTGAAAAAGGGTATAAATGACAGTACCTGTGCTGGTACGAACCCTCATAATAGCATCAAATCCTATTTTCTTCTCAATATCATTCCTGAGGTCGTTTAAAAATTGTTGGCTGTCCAAGTGCACCTAAAAAATAATATATGATCATGTCCACCAGGTGGCAGTAAAGCACTTAATCCTCTTAAAAACACTCTTGATTGAAACCTACTTTATCCAGAAATTTTAGAGTTCTGAAAGCCTTTTCAGTGTTATTTCATTCACAATCTTTGATCTTATCAAATCCCTTAGCTAGTTTACCATATAAATATGGAGCTAGGCAATTAAAAATAACTGCATTCATCAAAATAAAAGTAAATGATGAGCATTAGTCATATTTGTCAGAAGAACACTTGTTCCCACTCCACGTTTCCTCCTGGAGGTACGTACATTAGAGACACCGCCTGACCCCTTCTCAGGTGAGAGCTGGTGACTTATCCAGGTTCAGGAAAAGGGTGGGCTGCGCTCCGCCTCTTCCGCATCCTCTCGCGGCAGGGCGGAAGCGGCCTGCAGGCGGCACACATCTAGGGCCCTCAGCACTGGAGCAGCGCGGGGCAGCCGTCCACAGGAGGCGCTTATGGCTGAGCCACCCCGTGCCCGGTGCTAGGTCTGTCTCACTGAGGGAAGCACCAGCGAGCTCACAGACCCAGGCCCTTCCAGGACTGCCATTCTGATTGCCTTTGGACCCTCAGTTCCGAGAGAAGACAGGGGCATGATGAGCCCACCCCATAACAATTCAAAACAAATACATGGTCACTTACAAAAAGCAATCTTAAATACACTGACTATAAAATGTAAAGCTCCATATAACATATTAACATTTTGTATAAGATATATTTGCCCCTAACATGGAAGTTCACATTGATACTCAACCCTAAGGCTGAGTGAGCTCAATCTGTTGCCATACCTTAGGAAGCAGGAAAGCAATGTTTTCTCTTTTTTGACTGGAGGGTAATTGTTTTACCGTGTTGTGCTGGTTTCTGCTGCACACAGTGAATCAGCCGTAGGTTATATGTATCCCCTCCCTCTAGAGGCTGCCCCTCGCACCTCTGTATCTCGGCCCTCGAGGTCACCACAGGGAACGGAGCGGAGCTCCCCGTGTGAGGCAGCAGCCGCCCACTGGCTGGCTGTCTATTGCACGCACGGTCGTGTTCAGATGGCAGCGCTACTCCCAATGCCTCCCACCCTCTCCTTCCCAGGGAAGCAGGTCTTCACCACCTGCTGGTCGTTTTCCATCAACGCTGGAGTTCACATCTGTCAGCTGCCCACAAGGGGGCACAGTTTTCTCAACCTACTATCTAAGCTCCAAGAGCGAACGGGCAGAAGAAAACCAAGAGGGGCAGACTGCTGGTGTGTACCTGGAAATTGTTGTATTTGTAGAGCGTCCCTCCCGTGAGCTGAGGCACGAGCCCCAGGGAGGCCACGTCCACGTACTGACTGGGGAAGAGAAAGAGCGTCACGCAGCAGCCGTGAGCCACGCAGTCTTTGGCCAGGGAGTCGTAGACGTTTGTCTGTGGCTGGAAAAGTATCTGAAGAGAAGGACGCACAAAGGGAAAATGAAACTCACGTAACATTTCCGGTTTCTGTGTTTAGCTTCTATGGAGTTCTTGGGCTGAAGAAGTGAGCCGCGACGTTCATCAGTGCAGTGGCTCTGTGCCAGGCGTGTGCCGTGTGAAGCACATGTGTGTGCGCAGTGTTGTCTAATGACTCTAAGGAGGCTAAGGCTGCCGTCCTCCCTCACAGATGGAGACGAGGTGACCTGTCTAGCGTCACGTGCCCCAGGCTGGCTCCCCACCTCATGGTCTATCTTTCCCTTTGACCTGACCCCATAGCTACACTTCCAGAGGATTGGAGCAAGGCATATTCTTAGCTCTGCGCACCTCAGGAGTGCTGTCCTGCGAGGCGTCTAGCACATCCACCCTCTACGTGACCTCTCTGCATATCCCTCCGTGTCTTCCATCTCCATAAGCGTCTTACCAACCAGTGTCTTACACAGGTTAAACATGAAAAGGCTTGAGATCCTAAGGTAGGTCAGACCTCAGTTTTTCTAGAAATATATAGTTTCCTAAATGACTTACAATTTATATTCCTCCTACAATATACAGTGTCCTGGATATATACATTAAACTTCACACCCTTTCCTACACAAAGCACACACTACCTCTCTTTATTCCTCCTAAGAACTGACAGATGGGCATTTCAAAGGGCAGTCGACACATACCTTTTCTTTGTCTGTGTTCATCAGCTTTTTGTCATCTCTGTTTCTGAGCTTCCCTGGTGCTTCTGCGGTTGGCAGAGAGGAATGGAAGATGAACAGCTTTCCGGGACAGTCTGCTGCCTTAAAAAAAAAAAGAAAGAAAGAAAAGATCTTAGGTGGGCAAGTTTTATTGTAAGGGACTCACAGAAAAGTAAAATATAAGTACTTTCTATCCCTACAATAACCTTGTTCCTTATATAAACTGGGAGACAGGCTCAGGGAGGCTAACTGATCTGCCTAAAATCAAACACCTTGTAAATGAAAGAGCCACCGCACTGCGCGGCTTGCAGAATCCTAGATCCCCAACCTGGGATGGAACCCAGGCCCAGAGCGGTGACACCACGAGCCCCAGCCACTGGAGCACCAGGGACGTCCCCAGAGAGCCAGCACTGAAAGGCTCAAGTGGTACCTCAAGCAAGAAGGCACAAGAATGCAGTGGCAACATTAGACACGAGGACCCAGCTTTCAGGCAAGATAACCAAAGGGCAATACGTGGGATCAAGAGGGCATTACCTGGAGTCCCTGGGGATCAGCCCAAGGCCCAGGCAGGCACCATGGAAGTCAAGCCAGCATGAAAAAGAGTTGAAGTCTTATGTAAAGAGCTCAGAAGTAACCAATGAGCAAACTGACTGGAAGTAAGTGACTCAGGATACTGCCTCTCTGCAGTCCCGCCTTTTGCCAAATCATCCAGGCACATCGCTGCCTTTAAGGCAACTGCTCTGATCACAGAGGTGGCTTTTCTCCCTAAGACTCCAGAGAGCTTTCCACTACAGGCTCAAGTCCACATTCCTTTATCTGGGTGGGAGCAGGAAGGCCAGGAAACAGTGGGATGTGTTGCTATTGACACTGCTGTGTAGAGCTCTGCACCAGCCCTTTGCGCACATTTCTTATTTAGTATTCACAACCTGGGGAAGAAGGTGGTATGGGCTGCACGTTAAGGATGGGAGAACTGAGGCTCATCCAATGTGGCCCAGGTCACACAGCCTGTGAACAACAGTTTCAAGGCCCTTTGGAGCTCAGTCTGAGTTTGTTTCCTAGTCTAATCTTCTTGCCCCTGACCACACCCTGCACCAAAAGTTCTAGCCACACAAGCTTCCTGCTCTCCCGGAATATGCGCTTTACACACCTCCATATCTTTGCACATCCTGTTCCCCTCCCTGGAATCCCTCTCTCCCTTTCCGAGGCCTGGAGCCAAAGATGGGGTTCCATGGCACCTGCTGGAGTGCCTAGGTCAGCTGCAAAACGTGTTGTGAAGTTGCTTCTAGTGCTAAGGTGCGTGGGTTTGTGAATCACTTCCTCAGAAAACAGAGGAAGAGAACTCAGGGTCAGCTCTGTCCTAATGTGTCTCACCGAGTGACATTTTTATATGCTCTGTCGAGTGGCTCCCAGCTGACACCCTGGGAAGGGAATGTAATCCATGCCCTGTCTCATCTTTGCTGTGTGACCGGCGATTTTATTGTTGTCCAGGATATCTACAGAAAACGACCGACAGACACAGCATTTGTAAGGAGGAGGGAAGGCTTCCTCCTTATGAGGAGTGGTGGGCAGTGGCCCTCCACGTGTAGACACAGCGCATAGGAGAGAGGCTATCAAGACTCTGGCCAACAGAGACACACTGGTTCCAGAAACCAAACCCAAATAGAATTTTCAGTGATACTGATAATACACACTAAAATTTTTGAAATCCTATGACTTGCTTTTTCATTTCTATCACTTTTACAAAAGTACTTTTTGTCTTAACTCAAGTAGCAGAGAAGGTATAAAACTTCTTAAAGGTCAACTTTCTTCCTGACTTTTCTCACCTCACCTGCCCAGTTCTCCTAAGGAATTCATGGTCAAAAATTCTTCTATCCATCTAGATCTTCTCTACTCATTAAAAGGATTGTAATTTTATACCACAGGAGTTAAGACCATGCGTCTAGTTCCTATCTGCCTGGGTTTAGAATCCCAGCCATTTTATTAGCTAAATGACACTGGGCAAAATTTGTTAACTTCTCCATGCCTCAGTTACCTAATTATATGATGTAGGAAATATAGTAACTGTTATACAAAAATATTATTGAGATAATTTCAATGACCCAGGACATGGTGTTTATCATAATTACACATACATGAGTGCCTAGTTATTATTAATTATGGAATAAAACTCTGAAGGAAAAAAAATAAAGTACAATATTAGGGGGAGGAAATAAAGAAGCCATATTTACCTTTCTTCCTTGTATAATGGCTGTTAATTTCAGATTTATAATTTCACTAATCATACCTGTATAAAAATCTTTTATAGGGAGCAAGGAAGGGCTCTTATGGCATTATATGTTGTAATCTCTATAAAATTTGTTTTTACCAAAGTCTGATTGTGCCCACATGAGTGTATCATATAGGATTAGAGAGTGACATGTCACTCTTATTAGGATGGAAACACGCTGAGAAAAGTTGGCCTGGCGAATCCATTGCTCAAAAATCACCTCTAATGCCCATTCCTCTGAGAACTGTGTTACTATTGGCCTCTATGTCCCCACTCTGCTGTGTAGATAAGACTTTTCTAGAATTCATGATACTGTGCTACAACTCTGTGTATTTCACTGTTTTCCATGTATCTCTGGCCCCATGAAAAATGAAAGACCTCGGTTTTCCTACAATGTGTTTTTTCTAGCCTCCCCTCAGCCCCAGCTCAGGTCTGGTGCCTTTCACCCTACAGGTGCACCATAAATTTTTGTGGAAGGAATGCTGTGATGCAGCATCTTGAAAGCAAATCTAAAAATATATATGCAGACAACTGAAAGATAACCGCCCCCCCAACCTAATGATATCTTTGAAGCATAACCACTAAAGGCCATTTCCTTCCAACTTTTTGGCAAACACTATTTGTCTTGTTTTATGGAGACATGAGAGTAACTCAGGAAACTGTTCTGTGGCCAACTTAAAAGATAATGCCAGAAATTCACATATAGTTGAGTTATGAGTGTCAATATTTTAAAATAGATGCAGATTTTGAAAGACTACATCCAAAAAAAAAAAAAAAGACACCAAGAGTACAAGATGCTGTGGATGCGGAAGCACATACGACAGGAAACAGAGAGCTGAAGGCTTTAGTGGGATAGTTCAAGGACCTTTCAGAAAGTATGCGCAAGAACTTTCCAGACAGTCCCTCTTTATCTCTGTGACAAATCTGCACGTGTTTTATGTTAGTGTTTGTCTTCTCTCTTTGCTTAAAAAGTTTATTACAACTAATTCCATATAGATTTTACTTGGCATCTACCTGATAAGAAGTAAAGTTATCATTCAGATGGGGGAGTCTGGTTATACAGTGTCTCCCCTTGGACACAAGTAACAAGCGCTGCACTTTGATGTCCTTTCAGTTTCTCCTCCCGTTCACAGAGGATGAGACTCTCAGCTCTGGCCTCTAGTGCAGAATACGCTGAGCTGTTGGCTGACCTGCCGCAGTCCTGTATGATCCAAAATTACTCTTTGCTCTCCTCCCCCACACCCTTTTTTGGGAATAAAAGTAATAAACATCATGTCTTGTATTAAATGACAGAATTACATCTCTTCTACACACAGTAAGCAACTTAGAAACAGAGACAAGTAGTCTTTACATTGTCTCATAAAACACAGGTATTTAATCAATCTTTGTTGATTGAAAGAACAAGTAAAGGAATGTCATTGTGATCTCTTCAAATATTGAGATAGTACCCTGCAGATTCTCAAAACTGTTAGCTCTCAGTCTGATAATGACATCAGTTAAGAATTTTAATACCCTTGTATATGCATATGCAAATTTAAGTCTGACTGATTTTTAGCCACATAGGACCTGAAAGGATGATGAGATAATATGACGGTCAGAGGCAGCTGAACTATCCCACACACATCTCACTTTTATACACTTATACACACACACACAAACACACACAGCTATCCTATTTTTTTTTCCTTCACCCAAACCTGATAAAGTTGCTTTGAGGAAGGAAGTAGAACTTGCAGACAAGTTCTACTACAGCAGTTTCTGCCCTTAAAATCACCCAGACTCTTCTTCGAAGATGCAGAAGAAACTGTTTTCATTAATTAGTTATTTATAGCAACAAACTATTTGTAAAAAATGCTTTGAGGAAACAGGCACACTTAGAATTACTAAGGCAAATGTAAAAAACTAAAAATCTGTAGAGGGCTTCCCTGGTGGCTCAGTGGTGAAGAGTTCACCTGCCAAGGCAGGAGGCACGAGTTTGGTCCCTGATCCAGGAAGATCCCACATGCTGTGGAACAACTAAGCCCGTGAGCCACAATGATTGAGCCTGCACTCTAGAGCCTCGGAGCCACAAGTATTGAGTCCATGTGCTGCAACTACTGAAGCCCGTGTGCCATAGAGCCCGAGTTCCACAAGAGAAGTCACCACAAGAAGCCTGCTCACCTCAACCAGAGAGTAGCCCCCACTCCCTGCAACTAGAGAAGAGCCTATGGAAGCAGTGAAAACCCAGAGCCAAAAATAAATAGATAAAAATTAAAAAAAAATAAAAATCAGTAGAAAGGTCAAGGAAAGGATGTAATTATACTAGAACATCTGCCCTAAGTTATAATAGTATCTTCACTGTAGTTAAGGTTGAAACAAACTATGAATTAGGATGCTTATCACAACTGACTCTAGGAAACCAGCTACCGAATCTTCCTACACGTAGGAGACTGAGTCATTTAGTAATGTCTCCACTTCCATTCTACACAAGAAAGAAACTTTCTTCATCGTATCTTTTTTGTTTTCATATTTTCTTTCTTTCTGCCTCTACGTCATCATTTATTTTTCATCCATCTTTATTCTTTGGCATGTGTGGGCCTCCCATTGCAATGGCCTCTCTTTGTTGCAGAGCACTGGCTCTGGGTACATGCGCTCCAGTGCGCTGGCTCATAACTGGACACATTGGCCCAGCCACTCCACAGCATGTGGGGTCTTCCCAGGCCAGGGATCGAACTGGTGCCCCTTGCACTGCAAGGCAGACTCTTTACCCACTGGACCACCAAGGAAGCTCCATTGTGTCTTTCTTAATTTAACCATTAGTTAAAGCATAGAGGAGCTTCCCTGGTTTCTCAGGGGTAAAGAATCTGCCTGCCAAGGCAGGAGACATAGGTTCGATCCCTGGTCTGGGAAGATCCTGTGCAGCATCTAAGCCTGTGCACCACAACTACTGAGCCTGTCTTCTAGAGCCCACATACCACAACCACTGAAACCCGCGTTCTACAACGAGAGGCTACTGCAATGAGAACCCTGCACATCGCAACTAGAGCGTAGCCCGCACTCCCTGCAGCTAGAGCAACGAAGACCTAGCACAGCTAAAATAAATAAGTAAAAATAAACAGGGCTTCCCTGGTGGTCCAGTGGGTAAGGACACCGCCTTGCAGTGCAAGGGGGGCCAGTTCAATCCCTGGCCTGGGAAGATCCCACGTGCCATGAAGTAGCTGGACCGGTGTGTCCAGCTACCAAGGTAGAGTTCTGGAGTGCATGTGCCCAGAGCCGGTGCTCTGCAATGAGAGGCCACTGCGATGGGAGGCCCACACAGGCCCAGGAACAAAGATAAATAAATGAAAGATCAATAGAAGTGGCCAAAAAAAAAAAAAAGGAATAGAAAAAAAATAAACAAAAGCATAGAATAAGACACTAAATCATAGTTAAATGAAAGCATTCTTAGCACAAGTGTAATGTGAAATTGTTCAGGTCAGATATGCGGCTTTCTTGGGCGTTAACCTTCTGTGAGGACATTCCGAGAGACTGCAGAATGAATAACAACTCTTTATTCTGGGAGTTCCTAAATACAGATAATCAGTAAATAGGGGAGCTGATGTATCAGATCTTTGGAAGTGAGACCAAAAAGCTGCAGTTTTAAAAAGAACTTGTCCTTTAAACACGTGACTCCATGACTCATTAGTTGGGGCGTGACTGCTTCCTGGTCCTTCTGCGGCTGAGGAGTCTGTTTCAAGATGGGGCTGGGAGAACAATCTGCCCACAGGCACAGGGCAGCAACCGCCACTGACATTACATCCAGCTTGCCATTTCATAAGGGTAGCTCCTCATCTTCATATAAAGAGAGTTCTTTACCTTCTCTAACAGGAGCTCATTCTATTCTGTAAGAAGAGTACTACTCATTAACTTTGAGGTTTTTAAAGTTCTTCTGATTACTTATATTTAGGTGCTAATTTCTTCTTATCTTTAAACTTCAATGGAAAAGCATATGTTACTCGAACATTAAAATTGCAAGGATAACAAAAAGCAACATGCAAAAGACATGAAAAGTGACTGGCTGGAATGAAATGGCCTCTGGCCAATGCAGGCAGTGGAGACCACTGAAGCCACAGTCACTGTGGTGCTGAGCCACCTCCAAGAACATCCTGCTTGTTAAGAACACAGTGGCTTTCCGCCATGTGTCAAAAGCAACACCACACTTTAGACACGTGGAATGCATGTACACAAACTGCTCTCTACATCTACTTAGCAGTCAATAATGGACTGTCAATAAACCCCCTTTAGACACGTTTTGAATGCAACTGGATGCTGTATGCATATTTCTACCAAGGTAGAGTTCTGGAGTGCATGTGCCCAGAGCCGGTGCTCTGCAATGAGAGGCCACTGCGATGGGAGGCCCACACAGGCCCAGGAACAAAGATAAATAAATGAAAGATCAATAGAAGTGGCCAAAAAAAAAAAAAAGGAATAGAAAAAAAATAAACAAAAGCATAGAATAAGACACTAAATCATAGTTAAATGAAAGCATTCTTAGCACAAGTGTAATGTGAAATTGTTCAGGTCAGATATGCGGCTTTCTTGGGCGTTAACCTTCTGTGAGGACATTCCGAGAGACTGCAGAATGAATAACAACTCTTTATTCTGGGAGTTCCTAAATACAGATAATCAGTAAATAGGGGAGCTGATGTATCAGATCTTTGGAAGTGAGACCAAAAAGCTGCAGTTTTAAAAAGAACTTGTCCTTTAAACACGTGACTCCATGACTCATTAGTTGGGGCGTGACTGCTTCCTGGTCCTTCTGCGGCTGAGGAGTCTGTTTCAAGATGGGGCTGGGAGAACAATCTGCCCACAGGCACAGGGCAGCAACCGCCACTGACATTACATCCAGCTTGCCATTTCATAAGGGTAGCTCCTCATCTTCATATAAAGAGAGTTCTTTACCTTCTCTAACAGGAGCTCATTCTATTCTGTAAGAAGAGTACTACTCATTAACTTTGAGGTTTTTAAAGTTCTTCTGATTACTTATATTTAGGTGCTAATTTCTTCTTATCTTTAAACTTCAATGGAAAAGCATATGTTACTCGAACATTAAAATTGCAAGGATAACAAAAAGCAACATGCAAAAGACATGAAAAGTGACTGGCTGGAATGAAATGGCCTCTGGCCAATGCAGGCAGTGGAGACCACTGAAGCCACAGTCACTGTGGTGCTGAGCCACCTCCAAGAACATCCTGCTTGTTAAGAACACAGTGGCTTTCCGCCATGTGTCAAAAGCAACACCACACTTTAGACACGTGGAATGCATGTACACAAACTGCTCTCTACATCTACTTCCAGGGTTCTTAGCAGTCAATAATGGACTGTCAATACAGAACCCACTGTGATGAGACAGTACTGCTCTCTTCTAGAAATGAAACACGGGGTCGAGCTGGGATGCTGTATGCATATTTTTAATGAAGCCTATATTTTCTTTCATGGATGAAACTTACCGTGTGTGTGTGCGCGCCTGCCTTTTTAAGAATATTTATTTACTAGCAACTTAAAAGGAGCCATGACTGCTCCTTATTCCACTCTGCTGACTTAACTGCCGGTGTACTGGCTTACAGTTCTCCACTCGTCTTTCATCTCAAGCATGAGCTCCTGAATACACTGTGGCTCCCAGTACTAATTCCTCAGGGCAGAAAGACTTTGTAGGGTCAGGTATACAACTTATCACATATCAGGAAATTTACATTCGAAGTTCTAGACACCTTACTGGAGGAGAGAACAACTGCAGAACTTTCTAATTGAAACAGACGATGTTTGTCTTGAGCAATGTGGAATAAAATAGGAATTCCCAAGTCTTTCTGTAGCCTAAACAATGATCACTGCTGGCTTCCACAGGATGACTTAACCTCTCCAAACAACTTTCAGATGTAAAGTTTACCTTCAATTTTACATTAAATTAACATGTATTGAGGCTTTCTGAGGGACATCTAGAAGTCTTTGATCCCATCAGTGAATACTCTGAAGATGAAAAAACCCAGTCAAGAATCTCTACAGTGGAACCAGACTATAATGTCTGGACACAAAATTTATGTGGAAGTACTTCACAAACTTAATTCAGTAGGGCTTTTGTTCGTGTTTGTTATTATTGCTAGCCTATTTTATCTTAAAAGTTCATTTAACTGAAACTTTAATAATAAAATTAAAAAATAAATGTTGGCAACTAGCTGTCCAGGCTGAAGGAGACTCTTGTGCTAAGGTAATAATGATTAGGAGGAAAGCCGGTCCAGCCATTCTGCCTTCCTCAGATTACTGTCTTTATTGCTGTGACAACAACGAGAGTCACTTGGGCTCAGTTTCCCAGAGACATGGCCGACTCCATGTCTGCATCTGGCACTCAGGAAGGGACCGGGCAGCACTCGCTTCTGTCACTGATTGTCACAGCCTTGCTCTCACATGCCTGAAAGCCCCAAGGAAGGAGAGACATGGGGATTTTACTCTTCATATCTGGTAGTTCAGATGTGGCTGAAATACCTTAAAAATAGATCACAGAGGGCTTCCCTAGTGGTCCAGTGGGTAAAGAGTCTGCCTTGCAGTGCAAGGGGCACCAGTTCGATCTCTGGCCCAGGAGGATCCCACGGGCCACAGAGCAGCTGGACCGGTGTGTCCAATTATGAGCCAGCGCTCTGGAGCACGTGCGCCTAGGGGGAGCTCTGCAACGAGAGAGGCTACCGCAATGGGAGGCCCAAAAAGGCCAAAGAATTAAGATGGATGAAAATAAATAAATAAAAAAACAGTAAAAGAGACCAAAATTTAAAAAAAACCAAAAAACCACACACACGGAGCACAGAACGTTCATAAAAATAAAACTAGACACCTTACTGGAGGAGAGAACAACTGCAGAACTTTCTAATTGAAACAGCGATGTTTGTCTTGAGCAATGTGGAATAAAATAGGAATTCCCAAGTCTTTCTGTAGCCTAAACAATGATCACTGCTGGCTTCCACAGGATGACTTAACCTCTCCAAACAACTTTCAGATGTAAAGTTTACCTTCAATTTTACATTAAATTAACATGTATTGAGGCTTTCTGAGGGACATCTAGAAGTCTTTGATCCCATCAGTGAATACTCTGAAGATGAAAAAACCCAGTCAAGAATCTCTACAGTGGAACCAGACTATAATGTCTGGACACAAAATTTATGTGGAAGTACTTCACAAACTTAATTCAGTAGGGCTTTTGTTCGTGTTTGTTATTATTGCTAGCCTATTTTATCTTAAAAGTTCATTTAACTGAAACTTTAATAATAAAATTAAAAAATAAATGTTGGCAACTAGCTGTCCAGGCTGAAGGAGACTCTTGTGCTAAGGTAATAATGATTAGGAGGAAAGCCGGTCCAGCCATTCTGCCTTCCTCAGATTACTGTCTTTATTGCTGTGACAACAACGAGAGTCACTTGGGCTCAGTTTCCCAGAGACATGGCCGACTCCATGTCTGCATCTGGCACTCAGGAAGGGACCGGGCAGCACTCGCTTCTGTCACTGATTGTCACAGCCTTGCTCTCACATGCCTGAAAGCCCCAAGGAAGGAGAGACATGGGGATTTTACTCTTCATATCTGGTAGTTCAGATGTGGCTGAAATACCTTAAAAATAGATCACAGAGGGCTTCCCTAGTGGTCCAGTGGGTAAAGAGTCTGCCTTGCAGTGCAAGGGGCACCAGTTCGATCTCTGGCCCAGGAGGATCCCACGGGCCACAGAGCAGCTGGACCGGTGTGTCCAATTATGAGCCAGCGCTCTGGAGCACGTGCGCCTAGGGGGAGCTCTGCAACGAGAGAGGCTACCGCAATGGGAGGCCCAAAAAGGCCAAAGAATTAAGATGGATGAAAATAAATAAATAAAAAAACAGTAAAAGAGACCAAAATTTAAAAAAAACCAAAAAACCACACACACGGATCACAGAACGTTCATATAAAAGCCAAAGGGAGGAGCTAAACAGGAAATCCTGACAAAATCAGCTGCTTGATGCTAACTGTGGAATGTAAACACTGCGAGCTAGCTGTGGCCTGGCTGTTTCCTCCTGAGACTTGTGGGGAAGTTGGCAACAGCCTCCAGCAAGCTACATGTTTTAATGAAGACTGCATTTGCTTCATGGATGAAACTTTCTCTGTGTGTGCGTGTGTGTGTGTGTAATTTTTAAAATTTATTACCAACTAAAAGTGGCATCTGCTCACCTTTAGGGCTTCCACGCCAGCCTGGATGACAGGAGCAAAGACGGTCTCGTTTTCATTAGAGTCTGCAAACATCTCTGGAATCTGATCCAATAAACTGTAATAAATGAATAAGCAAAAAGCTTCAAATACTTAGGGCATTTATAATAAATACCAAGAAGTAACTCACGAACACGTCAAGGATAAATACATATGGTGTTTATTTTACCCTGAACACCTGTGGGTGAATTTCACAGGTAATTCCTCAGGGAGTGATATCCTGGCACCGGTCTGTGGCACCAGAATTTATGATCTGGTTGGGACATTTACAGCGATCACATTCTTTCTAGATGTTGCTTTTCTATTTACCATGTTTCCGATCTCCTAGACTATGAATTACAGAACAGTGGCTCTAGCATCACTGAAAATGCTCCTCCACACCCAGGAAATCACTCCCTGTGCTGCTGTTCCAGTCAGGAGAAGGGACTGACAGAGCTGAGTGTGAGCACCAAACATCCCTCCTGTTAGACACAGGGCTACGCCGAAGTGACAGAGCTAACCTAAATCAGAGGTCTGTAATCCATGTGTTAAAACCCCCTTGTTAATGACAAAACAAAATGTATGTGATTGAACCAAGACATGAAAAACACAGACCACTGACTTGGGTCTAAATTATAAAGCACCTGATACTCACTTGTGAATCACAGACTGGGATTCTTGATAGTTGACAAGGAAACCATCCAACAGAGGAACAAAGACCTCGCTAACGTCAGTCACCACCATCATCTGAGGCTGGGCCAAATTACTCTTTACTCACACACACGGATCACAGAACGTTCATATAAAAGCCAAAGGGAGGAGCTAAACAGGAAATCCTGACAAAATCAGCTGCTTGATGCTAACTGTGGAATGTAAACACTGCGAGCTAGCTGTGGCCTGGCTGTTTCCTCCTGAGACTTGTGGGGAAGTTGGCAACAGCCTCCAGCAAGCTACATGTTTTAATGAAGACTGCATTTGCTTCATGGATGAAACTTTCTCTGTGTGTGCGTGTGTGTGTGTGTAATTTTTAAAATTTATTACCAACTAAAAGTGGCATCTGCTCACCTTTAGGGCTTCCACGCCAGCCTGGATGACAGGAGCAAAGACGGTCTCGTTTTCATTAGAGTCTGCAAACATCTCTGGAATCTGATCCAATAAACTGTAATAAATGAATAAGCAAAAAGCTTCAAATACTTAGGGCATTTATAATAAATACCAAGAAGTAACTCACGAACACGTCAAGGATAAATACATATGGTGTTTATTTTACCCTGAACACCTGTGGGTGAATTTCACAGGTAATTCCTCAGGGAGTGATATCCTGGCACCGGTCTGTGGCACCAGAATTTATGATCTGGTTGGGACATTTACAGCGATCACATTCTTTCTAGATGTTGCTTTTCTATTTACCATGTTTCCGATCTCCTAGACTATGAATTACAGAACAGTGGCTCTAGCATCACTGAAAATGCTCCTCCACACCCAGGAAATCACTCCCTGTGCTGCTGTTCCAGTCAGGAGAAGGGACTGACAGAGCTGAGTGTGAGCACCAAACATCCCTCCTGTTAGACACAGGGCTACGCCGAAGTGACAGAGCTAACCTAAATCAGAGGTCTGTAATCCATGTGTTAAAACCCCCTTGTTAATGACAAAACAAAATGTATGTGATTGAACCAAGACATGAAAAACACAGACCACTGACTTGGGTCTAAATTATAAAGCACCTGATACTCACTTGTGAATCACAGACTGGGATTCTTGATAGTTGACAAGGAAACCATCCAACAGAGGAACAAAGACCTCGCTAACGTCAGTCACCACCATCATCTGAGGCTGGGCCAAATTACTCTTTACGTTGAAGAAATGCAGAACTTTATTATATGTGATGAAACCAACCCGAATTGCGGAAGTTTCTTCTTGGTCTTCCCTGTTGGGGGGAAACATTTGAGACATTTTTATAAATTTATGAGAGAGAGGATTCTATGAGAAATTCATTAAGGATATCTTTTGTAAAACATATGCAAGATTTGTTTAAAGTTTTGTTTTCATTTACCAGATATAGATAATATGGAGGACTTCCCAGGTGACACCTGCCAATGCAGGAGACATAAAAGATACAAGTTCGATGCCTGGGTTGGGAAGATCCCCTAGAGGAGGAAATGGCAACCCACTCCAGTATTCTTGCCTGGAGAATCCCACGGACAGAGGAGTCTGGCAGGCTACAGTCCATAGGGTTGCAAAGAGCCAGACATGACAGAAGCAACTTAGCAAGCGTGCAGATAATACTGAGTCAAAGTGGAGGGGGTGGGACTTACTTCAAAACTAAGTAAGTTGATAAAGGAAAAAAGTTCTCAAAAATCTAGGTAAAAAACCAAATAGATACCATGAATTTGCTCATATTTTTCTAATATATTTATTATTAAGCCATATCAATTATAAAGTGTTCTCCCCATGACCATAAACAAGCTCAGCTTATTACATTCTTTATAAAGAAAGCTCTCAGAAGTCACCAGAAGGTCACAGTAACAAATGATATATCTGAAGAGAAACACATGTTCAGATGACAAACAGGACAGCTGTTTTGATCAAGAAAGGACCTGCTCTTCCCATGTGATTCTTTCCTTACACGTTCTCGAGATTTTCAATAGAAAATGGGCTAGATTTTTCAATTTATATGCTGTATAAACATATAGTGTAAATACATAAAACAATCACATATACCAATGGACAATGTAACTTTCATTAGATAACCATGTGTGATGGTCACAACTAGACAGTAAAAGCAATGAAGACTTCAAAATTGTAACAAAAAGTTTAAAAATTTTTGCAGAATTCCAAGGCTTTAACCCTTCCTGAAAGGAGTATACAGTCACAGATATTCTTATCAAGGCTGTACCACGTATATTTAGCATTGAGAGGTCCAGACTCCAGTTTTCTCTCCCTCTCCCCTCCCTCCACACTTCATTCTAAAACAATACACCTGGACACCACGGATGCGCTTACTGATCTTCAGCAGTGGACATGACACACTGCTCAGCAGCCGCATGAGAGCCACAAAACATGGATGCCACTTTCTCTGACCCCTAGATTTCGTAAAACTTATAATGCTTAGGGGGCAACTGATTTGAAAAAGAACCACGTGTGCTCGGTTTCTAAATTTTGCACATGGCCCAAAGAGTTACTTGAGCACAAGAGAAAGGAAAATGGAATCATGTGAAGTTTAAGCTGCTGACCCCACCAAAGACGTTCTTGTTTCCTTGTTTCAGCAGAGTACAGGCTGACACCACTCCAGTTTTTAGATACTGAGGCTACAGTCCATGGGTGGAGCCAGACATGACAGAAGCAACTTAGCAAGCGTGCAGATAATACTGAGTCAAAGTGGAGGGTGGGACTTACTTCAAAACTAAGTAAGTTGATAAAGGAAAAAAGTTCTCAAAAATCTAGGTAAAAAACCAAATAGATACCATGAATTTGCTCATATTTTTCTAATATATTTATTATTAAGCCATATCAATTATAAAGTGTTCTCCCCATGACCATAAACAAGCTCAGCTTATTACATTCTTTATAAAGAAAGCTCTCAGAAGTCACCAGAAGGTCACAGTAACAAATGATATATCTGAAGAGAAACACATGTTCAGATGACAAACAGGACAGCTGTTTTGATCAAGAAAGGACCTGCTCTTCCCATGTGATTCTTTCCTTACACGTTCTCGAGATTTTCAATAGAAAATGGGCTAGATTTTTCAATTTATATGCTGTATAAACATATAGTGTAAATACATAAAACAATCACATATACCAATGGACAATGTAACTTTCATTAGATAACCATGTGTGATGGTCACAACTAGACAGTAAAAGCAATGAAGACTTCAAAATTGTAACAAAAAGTTTAAAAATTTTTGCAGAATTCCAAGGCTTTAACCCTTCCTGAAAGGAGTATACAGTCACAGATATTCTTATCAAGGCTGTACCACGTATATTTAGCATTGAGAGGTCCAGACTCCAGTTTTCTCTCCCTCTCCCCTCCCTCCACACTTCATTCTAAAACAATACACCTGGACACCACGGATGCGCTTACTGATCTTCAGCAGTGGACATGACACACTGCTCAGCAGCCGCATGAGAGCCACAAAACATGGATGCCACTTTCTCTGACCCCTAGATTTCGGTAAAACTTATAATGCTTAGGGGGCAACTGTTTTGAAAAAGAACCACGTGTGCTCGGTTTCTAAATTTTGCACATGGCCCAAAGAGTTACTTGAGCACAAGAGAAAGGAAAATGGAATCATGTGAAGTTTAAGCTGCTGACCCCACCAAAGACGTTCTTGTTTCCTTGTTTCAGCAGAGTACAGGCTGACAAACTGTTGACTTAAACTCTATTTTATTTTTCTACTTACTTTGCTGAGGGCATTTGCTCTTCATTATGACCTTGATAAATGGGTGGGCAATTTAAATAGATCCTCATAAACCTTTCCAAAAGCACTTGGTGAATGTTTTTATTATGGAGCCTTGCAAAATTTTAAGAAACGGGAATCCTTAGCTTTTGTAACGACACGTACATAGACTCACACACAAACTTGCGCGCACACACACACACACATGTACGCATCCTCCATATCCTAAATGGTATGACTTCATGCAACCAATGATTATACTATAGTGCATCCGTTTTCCCCTTTCCCCTCCCTTTTGGTTAGAATTTGACTCTTCAAGGCCAGGCACAAGTCCTCCTTCTGTGAAACCTCCCCTGATGCCACCAACCAGAAGTTGTTTCCTCTTCCTAACTCCCTGTAACTCATCTCAGTTGGCTGTGGGTAGCCAGTGTCTTTCAGTTAATACTTCATGAATCCTTGACAATAAAGCGCCGAGCTCAAGGTGCATGCTCCCAGAGGGTCTGGTACAACATGGGGAGTCTGAGGTCTTGCTGAGGAGGACGAGGTGAGACACTGCTTGGGATGGCAGATTAGAACCCAAACTGATAAGCCAATTGTATCTTTTCCCAGATCCAGCTGAGTGACGTTGCCTGGGGTAGTTTAAAATTGGCCTGCTGAAGTATTTACATCACAGGAATGAGCAAACATTACAGAGCAAGGCTTTGTTTATTTGAGAGCCAATTCTCCAGCACACCACTGGTTAAGCTCCTATTTTCCAGTAAATCTTTTGTTAAATAAGGTGGAAAATGTCCAGCAAATCATGAAGGGCACTTATTCTCCTTTAATAGTTAACTTGGAGTCAGCCAAGGCAAAAGACCCAAAGGGAAAATGAGAAGAATCTGGATTACTATTCCCCATTGGATTTGGACATTTTTAGTGATGGGAAAAGAGTATCCTGGGATTCATAGGGCTCACTTAAAATCTAATTAACATTTTTTTATAAACATCTAATCAGGACATCTCACATTATTACAAAATTGTAGTCATGTTTTCATTGGAATGATTGTTTTTAATTTTGAGAAACAAAGAACTACACTAAAATTTTCTTTTTCAACAGCATAGCTGCCTTGTTAAATCATACCTAGAAGAAAATGAAATCTCATTTGCCTTCATATTAATTCTATACAAATTCTGTAAAGCTATGTACAGGATATCATACACAAGGTTTGTTCCTTTTTCAATGACCCCTTCCCTCAATGTGCCCTGATTATAATGGAATGAATCTGACAGAGCAACATCAAGTAACCTGAGGAACCAGAATATTCCAAAATCAAGCATTTTGAACATAGTAAGTCACAGCAGTGCTAGATACAAACAACCCAGAAAGAAAACCAAGGGTTTGAATAACAAGTGAAACACTTCAGATATTTTCTTTCCCATTCCAGAGAAGTCAGACAGAAAAGTCTGGTGACTTGGCAGTATCAAAGATGCAAATTCAAAGTTAAATAGGAATGGATATTCCTTCTCAAAAGATTAGCTGAGAGATGAACGCACCTTAGACATTGGTGGTGGTGGCCCAGTGTTTCAATACTTCAGAGGGGCCTCTGGTACAACATGGGGAGTCTGAGGTCTTGCTGAGGAGGACGAGGTGAGACACTGCTTGGGATGGCAGATTAGAACCCAAACTGATAAGCCAATTGTATCTTTTCCCAGATCCAGCTGAGTGACGTTGCCTGGGGTAGTTTAAAATTGGCCTGCTGAAGTATTTACATCACAGGAATGAGCAAACATTACAGAGCAAGGCTTTGTTTATTTGAGAGCCAATTCTCCAGCACACCACTGGTTAAGCTCCTATTTTCCAGTAAATCTTTTGTTAAATAAGGTGGAAAATGTCCAGCAAATCATGAAGGGCACTTATTCTCCTTTAATAGTTAACTTGGAGTCAGCCAAGGCAAAAGACCCAAAGGGAAAATGAGAAGAATCTGGATTACTATTCCCCATTGGATTTGGACATTTTTAGTGATGGGAAAAGAGTATCCTGGGATTCATAGGGCTCACTTAAAATCTAATTAACATTTTTTTATAAACATCTAATCAGGACATCTCACATTATTACAAAATTGTAGTCATGTTTTCATTGGAATGATTGTTTTTAATTTTGAGAAACAAAGAACTACACTAAAATTTTCTTTTTCAACAGCATAGCTGCCTTGTTAAATCATACCTAGAAGAAAATGAAATCTCATTTGCCTTCATATTAATTCTATACAAATTCTGTAAAGCTATGTACAGGATATCATACACAAGGTTTGTTCCTTTTTCAATGACCCCTTCCCTCAATGTGCCCTGATTATAATGGAATGAATCTGACAGAGCAACATCAAGTAACCTGAGGAACCAGAATATTCCAAAATCAAGCATTTTGAACATAGTAAGTCACAGCAGTGCTAGATACAAACAACCCAGAAAGAAAACCAAGGGTTTGAATAACAAGTGAAACACTTCAGATATTTTCTTTCCCATTCCAGAGAAGTCAGACAGAAAAGTCTGGTGACTTGGCAGTATCAAAGATGCAAATTCAAAGTTAAATAGGAATGGATATTCCCTTCTCAAAAGATTAGCTGAGAGATGAACGCACCTTAGACATTGGTGGTGGTGGTGGTTTAGTTGCTAAGTCATGTTCAACTCTTGAAGCTCCCTGGACTGTAGGCTCCTCTGTCCACATGACTTCCCAGGCAAGAATAGGGGAGTGGGTTGCCATTCCCTGCTACAGGGGATCTTTCCAACCCAGAGACTGAACCTGCCTCTCCTGCAATGCAGGTGGATACTTTACCACTGAGCCACCAGGAAAGATCCAACTTGGACATTAACCAAGACTTATATTGTGCTTTAAAAATGCTCTTTGTCTCATTACCTTCTTTAGTTCAAAGAATTAAATCAAATTGATGGCAATCACACCATCAAAAATATAAAGTTATGCACACACAGAGTCTAAAATAGATTTCAGGAGAAAACAAAACACAGATTTGTTTTAAAAGATGTACTCAGTGATGTCTGACTCTTTGTGACCCCATGGACTACAGTCTGCCAGACTCCTCTGTCTATGAAACTCTCTAGTCAAGAATACTGAAGTAGGTTGCCATGCCCTTCTCCAGATGATCTTCCTGACCCAGGGATCAAACCTGCATGTCTTATGTCTAACCTGCCTTGGCATGCAGTTTCTTTACCACTAATGCCACCTGGGAAGCTGTTTTAAAAGATAAAGAGGAAGTATTTTGGCTTGAATAAGAACTTTCAAGAGAACCTGTATGATTAAAGACCTAAACATAAGACCAGAAACCATAAAACTCTTAGAGAAGAATACAGGCAAAACACTCAATGACATAAATCAAAGCAAGATCTTCTATGACCCGCCTATTAGAATCGTGGAACTAAAAACAAAAATAAACATGTGGGACTAATGAAACTTAAAAGCTTCTGCACAGCAAAAGAAACTACAAACAAGGTCAACAAACAACCCACAGAATGGGAGAAAATAATAACAAATTAAACAACAGACAAAGAATTAATCCCCAGGGGGAGGGAGTCAGGGATATGCATATGACTGATCTGGGAACATACATGTCTGTGAACAACAAAACTCTGTATCAAAGATGCAAATTCAAAGTTAAATAGGAATGGATATTACCTTCTCAAAAGATTAGCTGAGAGATGAACGCACCTTAGACATTGGTGGTGGTGGTGGTTTAGTTGCTAAGTCATGTTCAACTCTTGAAGCTCCCTGGACTGTAGGCTCCTCTGTCCACATGACTTCCCAGGCAAGAATAGGGGAGTGGGTTGCCATTCCCTGCTACAGGGGATCTTTCCAACCCAGAGACTGAACCTGCCTCTCCTGCAATGCAGGTGGATACTTTACCACTGAGCCACCAGGAAAGATCCAACTTGGACATTAACCAAGACTTATATTGTGCTTTAAAAATGCTCTTTGTCTCATTACCTTCTTTAGTTCAAAGAATTAAATCAAATTGATGGCAATCACACCATCAAAAATATAAAGTTATGCACACACAGAGTCTAAAATAGATTTCAGGGGAGAAAACAAAACACAGATTTGTTTTAAAAGATGTACTCAGTGATGTCTGACTCTTTGTGACCCCATGGACTACAGTCTGCCAGACTCCTCTGTCTATGAAACTCTCTAGTCAAGAATACTGAAGTAGGTTGCCATGCCCTTCTCCAGATGATCTTCCTGACCCAGGGATCAAACCTGCATGTCTTATGTCTAACCTGCCTTGGCATGCAGTTTCTTTACCACTAATGCCACCTGGGAAGCTGTTTTAAAAGATAAAGAGGAAGTATTTTGGCTTGAATAAGAACTTTCAAGAGAACCTGTATGATTAAAGACCTAAACATAAGACCAGAAACCATAAAACTCTTAGAGAAGAATACAGGCAAAACACTCAATGACATAAATCAAAGCAAGATCTTCTATGACCCGCCTATTAGAATCGTGGAACTAAAAACAAAAATAAACATGTGGGACTAATGAAACTTAAAAGCTTCTGCACAGCAAAAGAAACTACAAACAAGGTCAACAAACAACCCACAGAATGGGAGAAAATAATAACAAATTAAACAACAGACAAAGAATTAATCCCCAGGGGGAGGGAGTCAGGGATATGCATATGACTGATCTGGGAACATACATGTCTGTGAACAACAAAACTCTGTAAAAATATAAAAAAATAAAAATAAATAAATAAATAAAAGAATTAATCTCCAAAATCTACAAGCAACTCAGACAACTAAACACTGGAAAAATGAACCGAATCAAAAAATGGGAAAAAGATCTAAAGAGATATCTCTCCAAAGAAGACATACAGATGGCCAAAAAACACATGAAACGATGCTCAATGTTGTTTATTATTAGAGAAATGCAAATCAATGAGATTTCACCTCACACCAGTCAGAATGACCATCATCAACAAATCGACAGACAATAAATGCTGGAGAGGGTAGGGAGAAAAGGGAACCCTCTTGCATTGCTGGTGGGAATGTAAATTGATACAGCCTCTATGGAAGACAGTACGGAGATTCCCTAAAAAGCTAAAAATAGAAGCACCATATGACCCAGCAATCCCACTATTAGGCTTATACCCTGATGCAATCAAAACTGAAAGAAGTACCTGTACCCCAATGTTCACTGCAGCACTCTATACAATAGCTAGAACATGGAAGCAACCTAGATGTCCATCAGTGAATGAATGGATGGATAAAAAAAAAGCTCTGGTACATATATACAATGGAGTATTTCTCAGCTGTAAAAAGAAATGCAGAAGAATCAGTCCTAATGAGGTGGATGAATCTAGGACCTATTATAAAAAGTGAAGCAAGTCAAAAAGAGAAAGACAAGTACAGTATACTAACACATGTATATGGAATCTAGTAAGAGGGTAATGGTAATACATGCAGTGAAGTGATGGAAAAACAGACATAGAGAACAGACATATGGGCATTGTGGGGAATGAACAGTGGGTGGGAGGCACAGAGGGAGTAAGATGGAAACCTATACTATCATATGTGAAAAAGACAGCTATTGGCATTGCACTGTGGGAATAGGGGATCCTGCAGGGGTGCGGTGTGACGGCCTGAAGGAGTGGGATGGGGGGTTACTGGGAAGGAGGTGAAGGAGGGAGGGGTCAGGGATATACATATGACTAATCTGAGTTTATACATATCTGTAAACAACAAAACTCTGTAAAAATAAAAAGTAAAATAAAAACAATTATATAAAAAAAATAAAAGATAAAGAGGAGGTATTTGGCTTGAATGAGAACTTGTAAGAGAAGTATCTGAAAGTGGTAGGGACAGTCAGCCGTCTCTTTTATTCTCCTATCTTCTGCCAGAGTAACATGTCTGCTCCAACAGAATGTAAATCATGATGATACCTAACAGTGTGATTTCATAACTTTTATCAACAGGTTATAAGCTTTATATACCAGCATGTTGAAAGGCACAAGGGGCTAGTAAGGTGACTATGGAAACAGTTACATGAGAAACTAATCTGAAGCAGCTTGAGCCATAGAAGAGACACGATTTCCAGAAATCAGAGCAGCTTTTACATGACTCAAGTTTGAAATTCAGAGTGGCATTAAAGCAGGCCTGTGAGAGGTCTGTGATTGAATATGTTGTTTTCGGCAGAAAGTCCATACTGTCAAGTGTTCCCGAGAACAAGGTCACAGAAACTGTAGCCATGACAGTGGGCAGCCTTCAAGGCCTTTCTTCTGCCCCTCTTTCAACTTGCTCTCTGCTCATTCTTCACTGTGGGATTCAGTTTGAAATCACCTCAGTGTTTTTTAAACATCCCCACTGCTTTTCCAAACCATCCTTGAGAGTATTATGACTTCAGCTTCATGAATACAAACAAAACGACTCTTGGGAGGTCTGGCGTTCCCTCGGCCGAGCTGCCCAGGCACCAAGGGGCCAGCCACGCAGGGAACAAACGCAGAGCCTGGGCACTGAGGGCGGGGGAGCCCTCAGGGCTGCGGACGAGCAGTCCCTGAGAGCACCCCTTTCGGAGCAGAGGCGGCTGATGTTCGGGGTGGAGGGAGGGGTGGGAAAGGTTAGGACTGGTGCAGACACTAGGTGTCAGACTATCTTTCCCAGTCTCTCTCTCTTTTTTTTTTTCTTAAGCATGTCTTCCTCCCATAAAGGAAGGCTCGCTCTTCTGGTCCATGTCTCCTTATTAGATGCTCGTTCCCATCCTAAACAAACTAGTTTACATATGAGAAAACACAGTCATGTTTGCTAATACACTTTCTACCTGTCTTTTATGAATTCCCCTTGCAATGAAAAGACAAGTGATGTACACTGTGCCCTTAAGTTACAGGTCACAGAGGCAGAACACTGCAGAAGGCACAGGCAGGGAACCAGAAGCACAAAAAGAAATTTGGCCAAAGAGCCCCAGTGCCTGCCATGAGACTACAGTTCAGTTTTCTGCTACCCTTGAGAAACAGCAGCAACTACCTGTTGGAAAATCAACATTTTTGAAAAGTGGCGACTGACTTCTAAGGCTCTTCCCACCACACTGTTGGGATTCTCCTTACAATTCAGTGTTGTGGGTTTTTTTTTTTAAAGATTATTTCATTTTTTTCTTAATATTTGTTTTTGTTTTTGGCTGCACCTGGTCTTAGTTACAGCACTTAGGACCTTCACTCTTTGCTGTGACAGGCGGGATCTAGTTTCCTGACCAGGGCACTGAACCTGAGCCCCTTGCGCTGGGAGCACAGAGACTTAGCCACTGGACCACCAGGGAAGTCCCTAGAATGAATTTTGATTGTTGTTTATAGTGGCATTATTTCTTATCAGTTTTGTTCCTTTCTCTTCATACAAAAAATCACTCTGCCTTTTTAAGAACTGTTTGATGTTGTTTAACTTATAAACAATTATCCAATGTCCCCATTAGCAAAAGATCTCAATGGGCCATTCAGCACTTGTTTTCTGGCCAATATATCAATGCAGCAATACTATTACAAAAGAATGGAAGCTCCCTTACTTTGGAAGTTTCTCCAGCACAGTCTTCAGTTCTTCACATACGAGCTTCACAAGTCCATTCTTGATGTTACTATAGGAAACGTCAATCATGAAGATGAAGGCTGGTGGGTTGGGAGGCTTGTTCTTCTACACAAAAGCAACAAATCACACACATATTATTATAAAGTATATGCATTTCATAATCAAATTAAAATGCCTAGGAACTCCTGAAGGTCAGATGTCTCATTCAGTATTTTATGACATAGCATCTGTGGAATTAAATAATTTTCTGGAACAAAGTCACTGATGCTATAAAAAAGATAAGGCCTGTTTATTTTCCAGGCTGTGACCGGGGTCCCACTACTGAATTACACAGGATTATGATAGCCAACAGAGAAGGTTCACTTCTGGAGGGCTCAGAAGATACCTGTCTTTTATGAATTCCCTTGCAATGAAAAGACAAGTGATGTACACTGTGCCCTTAAGTTACAGGTCACAGAGGCAGAACACTGCAGAAGGCACAGGCAGGAACCAGAAGCACAAAAAGAAATTTGGCCAAAGAGCCCCAGTGCCTGCCATGAGACTACAGTTCAGTTTTCTGCTACCCTTGAGAAACAGCAGCAACTACCTGTTGGAAAATCAACATTTTTGAAAAGTGGCGACTGACTTCTAAGGCTCTTCCCACCACACTGTTGGGATTCTCCTTACAATTCAGTGTTGTGGGTTTTTTTTTTTAAAGATTATTTCATTTTTTTCTTAATATTTGTTTTTGTTTTTGGCTGCACCTGGTCTTAGTTACAGCACTTAGGACCTTCACTCTTTGCTGTGACAGGCGGGATCTAGTTTCCTGACCAGGGCACTGAACCTGAGCCCCTTGCGCTGGGAGCACAGAGACTTAGCCACTGGACCACCAGGGAAGTCCCTAGAATGAATTTTGATTGTTGTTTATAGTGGCATTATTTCTTATCAGTTTTGTTCCTTTCTCTTCATACAAAAAATCACTCTGCCTTTTTAAGAACTGTTTGATGTTGTTTAACTTATAAACAATTATCCAATGTCCCCATTAGCAAAAGATCTCAATGGGCCATTCAGCACTTGTTTTCTGGCCAATATATCAATGCAGCAATACTATTACAAAAGAATGGAAGCTCCCTTACTTTGGAAGTTTCTCCAGCACAGTCTTCAGTTCTTCACATACGAGCTTCACAAGTCCATTCTTGATGTTACTATAGGAAACGTCAATCATGAAGATGAAGGCTGGTGGGTTGGGAGGCTTGTTCTTCTACACAAAAGCAACAAATCACACACATATTATTATAAAGTATATGCATTTCATAATCAAATTAAAATGCCTAGGAACTCCTGAAGGTCAGATGTCTCATTCAGTATTTTATGACATAGCATCTGTGGAATTAAATAATTTTCTGGAACAAAGTCACTGATGCTATAAAAAAGATAAGGCCTGTTTATTTTCCAGGCTGTGACCGGGGTCCCACTACTGAATTACACAGGATTATGATAGCCAACAGAGAAGGTTCACTTCTGGAGGGCTCAGAAGACCTTATTACGACAATTTCCCAAAGGTGAGTACAGTTTTGTGGGGCCCTAGGTTTATAGCCCTCTGCCTTAGGGGAAGAAATGTGTCTGGAACCCTGTCAAACGGTGCCCCCAAATAGTTCAAAACTATAATTAGCACTTGTTTTTGAAACTGAGGTAAATCATAAACTTGATATCATTTTCAATTTTTCCTTTATAAATTCTTTAAAGGTATAAAATTACATACACAAATAGAAGTGTATACTTAAAAATTTATACTATATTATTAAATACTTACCTGTTCCTTACATATCTGTGGTAAAAAAAACTGAACACTGCACCTTTTCTCTGTTTGAAATAATCACTATAACGTAAAGCGGCTGCTAGCTATGCTTTGTAGCTTTTGGTCCCTTCACTGGCTCATGTTCAAACAGTTCTCAGGAAGGGATTCTTCAGTCAGATCTTACACAATATTTAGAAAATAGAACCACAGGCAAACAACTTTCATGACTCACACTACTTTCATGACTCACACTACAGAATAAAGAATTAAAGCTAAATAAATCTTAACTTTATGATAAATAAAAAACATTCTAAATTATATTCTAATTATTACAAATATAAAATTAGGTGATACTATCTCCCAATTATCTTACAAATTCATTTTATATACACTAGAGGGCTAGATGTAACATTCTTCTAACAGAAGTCTTTCATTTGAAAAAAAGGAAAAAAATTGCAGGACTTGAAAAGTATCAATCTGAGAATTTCATTGTTTTGCCACGTCAAAAATCAGACCAACAAAGAAATGTGAGAACTCTATTGAGCTTCCCTGGTGGTCTAGTGGTTAAGAATCTGCCCCACAGGGCTCCCCCTGGTGGTCCAGTGGGTAAGGACACCACCTTGCAGTGCAAGGGGCGCCGGTTCGATCCCTGGCCTGGGAAGATCCCACATGCCGCGCAGCGGCTGGACTGATGTGTCCAATCACCGAGCCGGAGCTCTGGAGCGCATGCGCCCAGAGCTGTTGCTCTGCGACAACAGACGCCACGGTGATGGGAGGCCCGCAGGAGCCAAAGAACAAAGACGGATGAAAACAGAGAAATGAAAGACCAACAGAAGTGGCCTGCCCGCCCCCCTCCCTCCCCAACCCAACCCCCGCCCAAAATAAATAAATAAATAAATAAATAAATAAATAAATCTTTAAAAGAAAAAAAAAAGAATCTGCCCCCACAATGCAGAGGAGATAGGATTGATCCCTGGTCCATGATTCCCACGTGCCTCGGAGTAACTAGGCCCGTGCACCACAGCTAGAGTGCCCGTGTGCCCTAGAACCCACGCTCTAGCGCAAGCCACCACAACCAGAGGCTGTGGTAACTAGAGAAAACATGCATGCAGTAATAAAGACCCAGCACAGCCAAAAATACAGTAAATTAAAAAAAAAAAAAACTCTTTTGCTGTCTACATGAGCAATTTTTATTGCAAATCACTCTTGATTCCCACCTAATCTAATTCACAACACAGACCTATGCTGGTTTACACATAATTAAAATAACAATCATTTCCACTAATTAAGCCAAAACTTCCTGTGACCAAGCCAAATGTGCCCTACCATTCTTACATTCTCTCCTACGTTCAGGATCACCAGTTCCAATATTTTCTGTTATCTCCAGTCTACACATTTCTATGGAATGCATCACTGTAACTTGTTTTTGTGTCTTCTTCATCTTCATAACTCTGTGTGTTAGTCAAAAAACTTAATCCAATTATCTTACAAATTCATTTTATATACACTAGAGGGATAGATGTAACATTCTTCTAACAGAAGTCTTTCATTTGAAAAAAAGGAAAAAAATTGCAGGACTTGAAAAGTATCAATCTGAGAATTTCATTGTTTTGCCACGTCAAAAATCAGACCAACAAAGAAATGTGAGAACTCTATTGAGCTTCCCTGGTGGTCTAGTGGTTAAGAATCTGCCCCACAGGGCTCCCCCTGGTGGTCCAGTGGGTAAGGACACCACCTTGCAGTGCAAGGGGCGCCGGTTCGATCCCTGGCCTGGGAAGATCCCACATGCCGCGCAGCGGCTGGACTGATGTGTCCAATCACCGAGCCGGAGCTCTGGAGCGCATGCGCCCAGAGCTGTTGCTCTGCGACAACAGACGCCACGGTGATGGGAGGCCCGCAGGAGCCAAAGAACAAAGACGGATGAAAACAGAGAAATGAAAGACCAACAGAAGTGGCCTGCCCGCCCCCCTTCCTCCCCAACCCAACCCCTGCCCAAAATAAATAAATAAATAAATGAATAAATAAATAAATCTTTAAAAGAAAAAAAAAGAATCTGCCCCCACAATGCAGAGGAGATAGGATTGATCCCTGGTCCATGATTCCCACGTGCCTCGGAGTAACTAGGCCCGTGCACCACAGCTAGAGTGCCCGTGTGCCCTAGAACCCACGCTCTAGCGCAAGCCACCACAACCAGAGGCTGTGGTAACTAGAGAAAACATGCATGCAGTAATAAAGACCCAGCACAGCCAAAAATACAGTAAATTAAAAAAAAAAAAAACTCTTTTGCTGTCTACATGAGCAATTTTTATTGCAAATCACTCTTGATTCCCACCTAATCTAATTCACAACACAGACCTATGCTGGTTTACACATAATTAAAATAACAATCATTTCCACTAATTAAGCCAAAACTTCCTGTGACCAAGCCAAATGTGCCCTACCATTCTTACATTCTCTCCTACGTTCAGGATCACCAGTTCCAATATTTTCTGTTATCTCCAGTCTACACATTTCTATGGAATGCATCACTGTAACTTGTTTTTGTGTCTTCTTCATCTTCATAACTCTGTGTGTTAGTCATTTCAGTTGTTCCTGACTCTTTTCTACCCCATGGACTGTAGCCCACCAGGCTTCTCTGTCCAGGGGATTCTCCAGGCAAGAATACTGGAGTGGGTTGCCATGCCCTTCTCTGGGGGGTCTTCCCAACCCAGAAGTGGAACTGCTGGATCATTTGGCAATTCAATTTTTAATTTTTTTGCAGGAATTGCTACACTACCCTCATTTTCTCTTGCATGGATGACTACATTAACTTTTAACGCTTCACTACCTCCAATCTCCCCTATCTCATTACACAGGCTGCTGTCAGCATCAATGACCCAAGGCACAAGACAGACCCCAGTGCTGCTCCTCTGAGGACGGAAGCTCGCCAGGTCCCCCAGAGCCAAGCACAGAGCATGGCTCAGAAGAGCGCTCCATGCCCTGGGAGGCATGAATGCACGTGTAGATGGACGGGTGGAGTAAGAGAAACAGTTCCGACTTTGTCTTTAAGTGTCCTCCTGGCCTGCTGAATTAACACAATACTTCATGGCCTGGCATGTGAGACTCCCCACACTGCTCATTCAGCAAACATGAATAAAAGCCTAAGAGATCAAAGCCATGATGCCAAGCCTGGTGGAAAACAAAAGGACAGTCTGTGTCTCAAAACAACTTCCCAGCTTTACTTCCTATCAAGCCTCAAAACACATTCCTCTCATTTAAGTGTTAGCCATCTGCAAAACATTTTCTATCCAGAAGTCACCAACTAGTGGGCCTGAGCCAAGAAAAGGATTTCCTTGGCTGGAAAAAAAAGATTTTGTTTGGCACAGTGTTTTTAAAAATATTTGAATTTGAATGTGATTTGGAGGAAAGGGTGAATATACTGTCCAATTATCCTAATCCTTATAGGTCCCCCATCACCCATCTACAAAGCCCGCCTCGCCCCAAAAAGTGCTAATTCACTTCAGTCGTTTCTGACTCTTTGAGACCCTATGAACCACAGCCCACCTGGTTCCTCGTTCCATGGGATTCTCCAGGCAAGAGTACTGGGGTGGGTAGCCAAAAGGAACTGGAGCAAGTTGCAAATACCTCTGAGAAACTGTTTCTGCTCACTACTAAACTTCCCCTTGTTTTTATGTCCATCCTCTGCTCAAATGCCACTTACTCTTTGAAGCCCTTCCCGACCCTCCAAATCAGAAATGTCTGCTCATCTGTTTTCTTATGAAACTCTGATTATTCTACTCTTACAGCATTTACACTCAGATTCGTATCATAATTAACGTACTTTTCTTAGAGGTCTCTACGCATGAGATCAGGTTTCGTATCCTTGCTTGTTGTGGTATCACTTACACATAGTCAATGAGCCTTGGACATAATCAGTATGTAAAAAAAAAGTCAAAGTGAACCAAAATTAAATGGAAAAACTACATTAAAAAAAAAAGCTAGTCTGGAATGAAAGTTTGCCTTCAGGTACGCTTTATGTATAGATAGATACATTGCATAAACTTCTAAGTGAAAAGGTGGCTCAGACAGTGAAGAGTCTGCCTGCAGTGCAGCAGACCTGGGTTCAATCCCTGCATCGGGGAGATCTCTTGGTGTAAGGCATGGCAATCCACTCCAGTATTCTTGACCAGAGAATCCCATGGACAGAGGAGCCTGGAAGGCTACACTTTATCGAGTCACAAAGAGTCAGACATGACTGAATGACCAACATTTTCACTTTTATGAAACAGAGCTGAGTCTTTTTTTCCAGGGGAACTCCATGGTGATTTTGTAAATACACATAAATATCCACAGCATACGGATAGAGAATAGGGGTTCTGTGGTCTTAGAGACATGGATTTCAGTCTGCTCCATCATTTTCTATATATAGTGGCCTGAGGCTGGTAATTAAAGTTCTCTCAGCCTTAGGTTCCCCACATCATGGTGGTAGCTTAGTGCATGAGTTGACTGGGAGGACTAAATGATACGATACATAGGAAGCACTTAGAGCATCACACATGATGAATGTTCAATGAATGCTGATTTTACTATCTAAAGTTGGCATTGAGATAAATTAAAGGGCTTCCCTGGTGGTGCAGTGGGTAAAGAGTCTGCCTTGCAGTGTAAGGGGCGCCAGTTCGATCCCTGGCCTGGGAGGATCCCATGTGCCATGGAGCAGCTGGACCGGTGTGTCCAATTATGGGCCAGAGCTCTGGAGTGCATGTGCCTAGAGCCAGAATTACAAAAAAGTCACATTTTTACTATTCATTTTAGTTTATCTTATTTTAATTTTGGCCTCTTTTACTGGTTTTCTACTTACTCATTTTCATCCATCTCCATTCCTTGGCCCATGTGGGCCTCCCACTGCAGTGGCCTCCCCCGCTGCAGAGCAACAGCTCTGGGCGCATGCGCTCCAAAGCGCCGGCTCGCAACTAGACATACCAGTCTAGCCGCTCCCCAGGCCAGGGATTGAACCAGTGCCCCTTGCATTGCAAGGCAGACTCTTTACCCATTAGACCACCAGGGATGCCCTGGATCATTTTTTAAAAGTCTTTACTCAATTTGTTACAATACTGCTTCTGTTTTTTTATGTTTTGGTTTTTGGGCCATGAGGCATGTAGGATCTTCAGCTCCCTGATGAGGTATCGAACCTCACGTTCTACATTGGCAGGCAAAGTCTTAACCGCTAAACCACCAGGGAAGTCCCCACATACAAATTAAATAAGCTCTTTTTCATCATTCAAATTCCTAAAGCAACTCTTATTATACTTCACTTAAATTTTAAGTTATAATTACATTTGAAGATATTAAGAAGATCTTTTTACATGAACCTTATTTGGAATAACAAAAGGAAGATTAAGCTTACAAAAACAATTCTTCAAAATGTACAGTTTTTACTTGGTTCCCTGCCTGTTGTTTGAGATTTCCCATCAATTAGACATCTGGGGCATTTCCAGATAGCAGAGTTTGAAGATACGGAGACTTCTGTTCCCAGAAATAGATTTGACTCCCTGCCTAAGTTTCTATTTAAAAAGTAGAAAAATCAAGATGATATAGCCTTTTTGGCAAAGACCTGGAAACTTAGAGCACAGTTAGATTTATACTGCAGCTGCAAAGATCAGTGAATAAATTTTCTGTCAGTAGTTACAATAGCATTAACACATTTAATTAGAACTTCAAATGTTTATGTTCTGCCTAATCCTTCTCTTTCTGTCAGTAACAGCAAAGGACAAATAAATTGTCCAAAAGCAACTGGTACTTTAGGACATGTTTTTTGTCTGAAATAGAGCATGTGTACCAAAAAATTGTTATGTTTCCCCCAAATATATTCTACACTTAAAACTAAGAAAACACTGACTCTTCTTTAATAAATAGGTCTATGTCACGGAGTGAAAACCTCATATAAAACACTAACATAAATGCAAAAGGTATGTTAATTGGAAAACAGTTTTAAATTCACTCAGTTGAAGAAGCCTTCTAATTAGGAATAATGTTCTGTATAGTTTATATTCAATACAACACAGGCTGGTCCCCTCGAGAACATCTAGGCAAGAAATCTGTGGGTTAGAGGCCATTTTCTGAGGACTGGGCACTAGGGAGTGTTCATTTTTAGAAGGAGAAGTAAGTTAGAACTCTGATTGTTCAAGTCTACACAAGGCACTTCAGCTACAAGCTGAAACTTGAAATGATACCCAAGAATATATTTTCGAATCACTGAAGAATTTTAAAGCCCTGCAAGATACCCATAATGAACTCACTGTCACTAGGAGGTTGGGGAAGGGAAACACCCCGTCGTGGGAAGAGTGACTCTCTTGTAAACGCTTTTTGCTCTTTCACTGCCTCATTTATCCATGCGCACACACTGACCATCTGCCTGCCTATGGCAGGCCCTGTGGCAGAGGCTGTAAAGATGGCTTGGACGGTGGTCCAGTGGATAAGAACCTGCCTGCCAATGCAGGGGGGCACACATCCAATCCCCGGTCTGGAAGATCCCATGTGCCACAAAGCAGCTAAGCCTGGGCTCCACAGCTCCTGAAGCCCATATGTCTAGAGCGTGGGCTCTTCAACAAGAGAAGCCTCCACCATGAGGAGCCTCGCACCCGAACCAGAGAGGAGATCCCACTTGTCACAAATGGAGAAAGTCTCTGTGCAGCAACAAAGACCCAGGGCAACCAAAAATAAAGAAATGTTTAAAAAGTTTAATATGTTAAAAAAAAAAAAAAGATAGCCAGGACAAGATTCTTGTTTCCAGTGACACCAGAATCTAGAAAGAGGGAGAATATAGGAAGCTGGGTATAACTGCTAAAACAGATACACGGACCAAGTTGTATGGAAGGTAAGTCAGAACATTTAGTAAATAACAACCATGATGAAGTCAGAGAAAGCTGCGTGCACACAGGCACATGCTCACATAAAATAAAATTTCAGCCAGAGATTAGAGAACAAGTCAGAATTTGCTGGGTAGGGTATGGACAGGTATAGTAGGTAGGTGAAAATGCAGTCAGGTCCAAAGAGTATCTTAGATACAAACACAAAGTTGTGCAGAGGAGCGATGCTTTCAAGAAGAAGCCTTCTAATTAGGAATAATGTTCTGTATAGTTTATATTCAATACAACACAGGCTGGTCCCCTCGAGAACATCTAGGCAAGAAATCTGTGGGTTAGAGGCCATTTTCTGAGGACTGGGCACTAGGGAGTGTTCATTTTTAGAAGGAGAAGTAAGTTAGAACTCTGATTGTTCAAGTCTACACAAGGCACTTCAGCTACAAGCTGAAACTTGAAATGATACCCAAGAATATATTTTCGAATCACTGAAGAATTTTAAAGCCCTGCAAGATACCCATAATGAACTCACTGTCACTAGGAGGTTGGGGAAGGGAAACACCCCGTCGTGGGAAGAGTGACTCTCTTGTAAACGCTTTTTGCTCTTTCACTGCCTCATTTATCCATGCGCACACACTGACCATCTGCCTGCCTATGGCAGGCCCTGTGGCAGAGGCTGTAAAGATGGCTTGGACGGTGGTCCAGTGGATAAGAACCTGCCTGCCAATGCAGGGGGGCACACATCCAATCCCCGGTCTGGAAGATCCCATGTGCCACAAAGCAGCTAAGCCTGGGCTCCACAGCTCCTGAAGCCCATATGTCTAGAGCGTGGGCTCTTCAACAAGAGAAGCCTCCACCATGAGGAGCCTCGCACCCGAACCAGAGAGGAGATCCCACTTGTCACAAATGGAGAAAGTCTCTGTGCAGCAACAAAGACCCAGGGCAACCAAAAATAAAGAAATGTTTAAAAAGTTTAATATGTTAAAAAAAAAAAAAAGATAGCCAGGACAAGATTCTTGTTTCCAGTGACACCAGAATCTAGAAAGAGGGAGAATATAGGAAGCTGGGTATAACTGCTAAAACAGATACACGGACCAAGTTGTATGGAAGGTAAGTCAGAACATTTAGTAAATAACAACCATGATGAAGTCAGAGAAAGCTGCGTGCACACAGGCACATGCTCACATAAAATAAAATTTCAGCCAGAGATTAGAGAACAAGTCAGAATTTGCTGGGTAGGGTATGGACAGGTATAGTAGGTAGGTGAAAATGCAGTCAGGTCCAAAGAGTATCTTAGATACAAACACAAAGTTGTGCAGAGGAGCGATGCTTTCAAGAAGATACAAACCAGAGTTCTGTCCACTTGAAGATGTTGCTGAGGTGCTAGCTAATGGTCTTATAAGGAAACAAACTTTGGCATCTAATTTTTTAGATTGAGGCAGTAGGGGGAGTTCCCTCGTTACATTTTAAAGCAAAGGAAACCAGAGGCCAGGAGCCTAGGCTGTTGAAATAGTCTAAGGGCGATTCTGAGAGCCAAACTTACTGCGGTGGCATCTGGAGTGGAGAAGGGAGCCACGCAAACACGCCAGTAGTCTTACTGACCATACTGGCTGAGCTTCAGCCTGGGAAGGGAAATTCTTTGGGGATGACTGACAAAACAAAGAACGCAGGGGGGCTATAGAGAAGTGCTGCATTAAGAACCAGGCATATTCTTGGAACTTCCCTGATGGTCCAGTGGTTACCAATCCGCCTTCCAATGCAGAGGATGCAGGTTCGGTCCCTGACTGGGGAGCTAAGATCCCACATGCTGCAACTGGGACCCAGCACAGCCAAATAAATAAATAAAGAACCAAGCATATGCTCTCTGAAATGGGCATAAAAATGAAATTATGATCTTATTCTTTCTATCGCTGCAGCAGATGGTCTGGCTATTTAATCATGTTAACACTCTAGATGGCTTGATCTGTGTCTTAGGCATTTCTGTCTCCCCCAGGCACCACTCAAACACTCTGTTTGTGAATTAAGAGTTCATTACATATGAAAGTTATTCACTTGTATCTGACACCACATATAAACACTGGGAACACTTACTCTGCAGTAATCCAAAGTAGCAACATATTCGTATGATCCTAGAGATAGCTCTGGCTTCTCATAGTGGTCCAGTCTTCTTCCAATGTGGTCCAGATGTTGGAAATAGAATGGTGGAACTAATAAAAAACAAAATAGGAAAGATAATCTTTTGTTTTTACAACACAGACAATTTAGTAAGTTCTCAAAATTTATTATGGGAAGAAAGGAGTTAGTGTAAAAAAAAAATTTAAGGCTGGAATGTAGCCCCCTCTTCTAAAAACCTACCCGAATTAAAAGAGTTTCTGTCCACGGTTGAAGGATGTTCCAAAGAGTATCTTAGATACAAACACAAAGTTGTGCAGAGGAGCGATGCTTTCAAGAAGATACAAACCAGAGTTCTGTCCACTTGAAGATGTTGCTGAGGTGCTAGCTAATGGTCTTATAAGGAAACAAACTTTGGCATCTAATTTTTTAGATTGAGGCAGTAGGGGGAGTTCCTCGTTACATTTTAAAGCAAAGGAAACCAGAGGCCAGGAGCCTAGGCTGTTGAAATAGTCTAAGGGCGATTCTGAGAGCCAAACTTACTGCGGTGGCATCTGGAGTGGAGAAGGGAGCCACGCAAACACGCCAGTAGTCTTACTGACCATACTGGCTGAGCTTCAGCCTGGGAAGGGAAATTCTTTGGGGATGACTGACAAAACAAAGAACGCAGGGGGGCTATAGAGAAGTGCTGCATTAAGAACCAGGCATATTCTTGGAATTTCCCCTGATGGTCCAGTGGTTACCAATCCGCCTTCCAATGCAGAGGATGCAGGTTCGGTCCCTGACTGGGAGCTAAGATCCCACATGCTGCAACTGGGACCCAGCACAGCCAAATAAATAAATAAAGAACCAAGCATATGCTCTCTGAAATGGGCATAAAAATGAAATTATGATCTTATTCTTTCTATCGCTGCAGCAGATGGTCTGGCTATTTAATCATGTTAACACTCTAGATGGCTTGATCTGTGTCTTAGGCATTTCTGTCTCCCCCAGGCACCACTCAAACACTCTGTTTGTGAATTAAGAGTTCATTACATATGAAAGTTATTCACTTGTATCTGACACCACATATAAACACTGGGAACACTTACTCTGCAGTAATCCAAAGTAGCAACATATTCGTATGATCCTAGAGATAGCTCTGGCTTCTCATAGTGGTCCAGTCTTCTTCCAATGTGGTCCAGATGTTGGAAATAGAATGGTGGAACTAATAAAAAACAAAATAGGAAAGATAATCTTTTGTTTTTACAACACAGACAATTTAGTAAGTTCTCAAAATTTATTATGGGAAGAAAGGAGTTAGTGTAAAAAAAAAATTTAAGGCTGGAATGTAGCATCTTCTAAAAACCTACTATTAAAAAGCATGTCTTGGAAAGAATGAGAGTTTTCTAAAATATCTTATTGGCCCTTCTGCAAGTTACTGATGACAAAGAACATTAATGATTTGAATCATTACAGAGAAACATCAGATAAAAATCCTGGAGTTTTTAAATTGTCACAACCGAAAGTTAATTCTCCCTATTTAATTACATCTTTTGGAAGGAACTGTAACTTTTCTAACTACTTAAATTTTCAATACCCCCAGCAAATATATGTTGGTTATCTGACCTATACTATTAAACATAATGTTTATTATCCTTTAATCTGAGATGTCTTCAGCCACGGGGAGTCTGCACGGCAATCTTCAATGTTTGGGTTTCAGAGTGGAGAGGATTACTGTATTAGGGAAAGACTACACCATGAGATCTCAGCTCAGGAACTCTTAATTTGATTCAAATGTCTAAGAAGGTTAGTTCTGGCAAAGCTCTGGAAGTCCTCCAACAGCGCAGGAACACTTCTGAGTCACACACTGAACTCCTGGACAAATATGGCCTGGTATCTCTGCACAGATGAACTCCTGTGGCCTTGAGATGAACATGGCTGGCTATTAAACCACTGACAACAAAAGTATTTAGAATAACCAGTTACACTCTGATTTTAAGCATTTCATAAAGAATGTTTTAATTTGTAAAACCACAGAAGTAAAGACTTGTTTGAAAACCAATAACTCAGTATTTTTTATTTTTAGTTGTCAACTAGCACATGGCTTACAACAGGACTGCTTTGTTAGTTTGGATGTAAGAAAAAGTCATTAAGGCTTGATTTTTCCCCCCCTATTTTCCTACCATAATGTGGCCATTTCTTTTTAAACAAGCTTTATAAGATTCACGTGTACATGGGATCTCTGAACTTGGAAAATTCAGTGTCTTAAAAAGATTATGTAAGTGAGAAGCTGATAGTCTCAGTGGAGCTAAGAAGGCTATGGGGGCCTTACACTGCTCTTCTGTTACGTTTAGCATGCTCAGTCGTTTAGTCGTGTCCAACTCTTTTGCAGCCCCATGGACTGCAGCCCATAAGGCTCCCTTGTCCATGGAATTTTCCAGGTAAGAATAAATGAGATGGATAAAGTGGCACCAGCTGTCCTAGGACATATGGGTAATATATTCTACACAATTCCCATCATTTATTTTCATTCACACATCCACATGTAATAGGTGAAAAAAATTCCCCTTAAAATCAATTTGTGAGCATTTAATATCATCTGTTTCATAAACCAGATTTAAGTCCTCCCATAAACTACATGTGGCCACATGACACTCATCTTCCTGTGTGTTTTTTTTCCTTTAAATTTTGGCCTTTTTAAATTATTTATTCATTTATTTATTTTCATCCATCTTTATTTTTTGGCCCTTGCGGGCCTCCCATCACAGCAGCCCCTCCCACCGCAGAGCACCGGCTGCGCTCCAGAGTGCCAGCTCACAACTGGACACAACGGTCCAGCCACTCCACGGCACATGGGATCCGCCTGGGCCAGGGATCAAACCAGTGGCCCCTGCACTGCAAAGGCAGACCCTTCACCCACCTGACTACCAGGGAAGCTCCCTCTGCGTGTCTTTTGGCCTCACATTCTCCCCACTGAGACAGAATCTCTGACACTTTGAAGGGTAACAGAGTGAAACCACATGACCAGGCCTGCTGCGTTCTTTCTAACAAACCTCTGCCTTCTTTAAACCCAAATGAAAAATGCAGGTGTCAATGCACATCCAAGGGAATCTGGCTTTCTTGCAGGAACAAACACTGGAGTCTGGTATTTTTGCCGACAAAGGTCTATATAGTCAAAGCTATGGTTTTTTCCAGTAGTCATGTACAGATGTGAGAGTTGGACCATAAAGAAGGGTGAGTGCCAAAGAATTGATGCTTTCAAACTTGGTGCTAGAGAAGACTTCTGTGAGTCCGTTGGACAACAAGGAGATCAAACCAGTCAATCCTAAAGGAAATCAACCATGAATACTCATTGGAAGGACTGATGCTGAAGCTGAAGCTACAGTACTTTGGCCACCTGACACAAAAGCCAATTCACTGCAAAGATCCTGATGCTGAGAAAGGTTGAGGGCAAGAGGAAAAGGGAGTGACAAAGGATGAGGGGTTGGATGGCATTTTTAACTCAATGGACATGAGTTTGGGCAAACTCCAGGAGACCGTGAAAGACAGGGTAGCCTGGCATGTGGCAGTAAATGGGGTCGTAAAGAGTGGACATGACTTAGCCACTGAACAGTAACATGAACAACCCTATTAGAAAAAGAACATGGCAGCTTCCTACAAGTGGACACCCAAGGGAGGTGAATTTATTGTGTAAAAATACAGAACTCAGAGTGTTTTTTCTCTACCAGCAAGTGACAGGGCCTTTTATGGCTTTAAGCTGACACTGTGGGTATGAGGCCAAAGAGACACACGAAAAATAAGGTCCCAGATACTCCACATGGATGGATGGATTTCTGATCACCTTGCTAAGAAAGTTGAGGGCTTGAATGAACACACCGGGAATCTGGCGACCTTGGTAGAGGTGTTTATCAAAATGCTCCAGGGAAGGCCTCTGCCATCTTCTGACTTTTTTCACCCAAAACGAAAGCACTGGGAAGCACGTGTTCACAAGGCTTCTGAATCCAGGTGCCAGGGTTGTGTAAAAACTGAGGATTTGGCTGCAGATTGCATGCTGTGTGAGTGATAGAATAAGACCCTCCTTAGAGTCGCAAGGGTAGAGATCCAGCAGAATCTGGTCTCACTAGTACACCCAGTGTGACTGAGCAGGTGCCACAGCCAGAGTAGGAGAGAGAACTCCCGAGAACCGTGGGCCAGTCCTCGAGATGAGGCTAGAAGCCACTAAGCCCATCCACAGCGAGGCCTTTCTATAGGTCTTCATGAGGAGGCCTCACTATCTCAGTCTCTGGCCCGGAGCTGGGTGAAGCCATGGGCCATGATAAGGGTGCGAGTGAACAAAGAGACCAGCGTTGCTCTCCCACCAGAGCACACCCATGAGTCCAGAGGTCAAGAACATGATGACACATGTGCCAGAGCCCTGGTCACCCCAGCGTTGCCCCTCCCAACAGAGTAACCATGATACTAAAATTGGAAAAAGTGACTGATGCTGAAGCTAAACAGTACTTTGGCCACCTGACACAAAAGCCAATTCACTGCAAAGATCCTGATGCTGAGAAAGGTTGAGGGCAAGAGGAAAAGGAGTGAGAAAGGATGAGGGGTTGGATGGCATTTTTAACTCAATGGACATGAGTTTGGGCAAACTCCAGGAGACCGTGAAAGACAGGGTAGCCTGGCATGTGGCAGTAAATGGGGTCGTAAAGAGTGGACATGACTTAGCCACTGAACAGTAACATGAACAACCCTATTAGAAAAAGAACATGGCAGCTTCCTACAAGTGGACACCCAAGGGAGGTGAATTTATTGTGTAAAAATACAGAACTCAGAGTGTTTTTTCTCTACCAGCAAGTGACAGGGCCTTTTATGGCTTTAAGCTGACACTGTGGGTATGAGGCCAAAGAGACACACGAAAAATAAGGTCCCAGATACTCCACATGGATGGATGGATTTCTGATCACCTTGCTAAGAAAGTTGAGGGCTTGAATGAACACACCGGGAATCTGGCGACCTTGGTAGAGGTGTTTATCAAAATGCTCCAGGGAAGGCCTCTGCCATCTTCTGACTTTTTTCACCCAAAACGAAAGCACTGGGAAGCACGTGTTCACAAGGCTTCTGAATCCAGGTGCCAGGGTTGTGTAAAAACTGAGGATTTGGCTGCAGATTGCATGCTGTGTGAGTGATAGAATAAGACCCTCCTTAGAGTCGCAAGGGTAGAGATCCAGCAGAATCTGGTCTCACTAGTACACCCAGTGTGACTGAGCAGGTGCCACAGCCAGAGTAGGAGAGAGAACTCCCGAGAACCGTGGGCCAGTCCTCGAGATGAGGCTAGAAGCCACTAAGCCCATCCACAGCGAGGCCTTTCTATAGGTCTTCATGAGGAGGCCTCACTATCTCAGTCTCTGGCCCGCGGAGCTGGGTGAAGCCATGGGCCATGATAAGGGTGCGAGTGAACAAAGAGACCAGCGTTGCTCTCCCACCAGAGCACACCCATGAGTCCAGAGGTCAAGAACATGATGACACATGTGCCAGAGCGCCCTGGTCACCAGGGAGCAGCCAGACTCCTGGGCAGAGGGCCACATGCTCCTCAGAGCTGGTGCCTTGCAGGAAGGATGTCCAGAGAGATAAGAGATGGAGAAACAAAAAGAGGACTCACACTCCGTGATCAATGCTTGGTTCTAGAAAAACTCTGTAAATGTAAGTGGATACAGGAATGTTCTCAGCCTGCGAATGTGCTTTATTGGACACCGAAGAATTAAATATCAAGATATGTTGTGAATATAATGAATACAAGCACTTTTGGCAAGGCTGTAAGTTTTCTCAATATCTGTGACTTCATACTGGAATGAAAGTGAGAATATAGCGAATCTGGAAAAGCCCTTCATAATAAATGATTTTCTCTCTCTTAATCTAACATTCATATTGGAGGTGGAAAAATCTATATATGTGTTAAAGCCTTTAGTTATACCTGAGCTTCTCCTAAATACTGATAAGTCTGCATTCAAGAATAAGTCAAAGGAATGACAAAAGGGGGAATAATCTTTCAAGATGATTATCTGTAAACATAGATAAAAGAAAGTTCTTTTTTCTTTTTTTATAATCTTCCTGAAAGAAAGATCCCCTGGATAAGGGAAAGGCTACCCACTTCAGTATTCATGCCTGGAGAATTCCATGGATGGTCCATAGGTTGCAAAGAGTCAGATATGACTGAGCGACTTTCACTTCACTGAAAGGAAGCCAACAGAATACACGCAACTCAGGACATCTACGCTCCTCAACCTTATATAAATGCACAAGTCCCACAGGAAAGTTGCCATGTTTCTCATAAAACACAAAAGTAGGGAAGTTATATAATTTTTCAATTCCTTTCCACAAAGCTTCAGCTAGAGGCAAAATGAAATGTACCTTCTGAGATTCACAGAAGAGAAACCTGAGAGACTGTTCCCTGTTTCATCATTCCTTGGAGTCATTCTTGATGGTGCTGAGGAAAAGCTCAGGTCTAACTAAGAGCTTTAACAGACGTGTATATTTTTCCTAAGCTAAGAGGTATAATGGTGCCTCCCTGGTGGCCCAGACAGTAAAGAATCCACCTGTAGTCCAGGAGACCAGGCTCCGTCCCTGGGTTGGGAAGATCCCCTGGAGGAGGAAATGGCAACCCACTCCAATATCCTTGCCTGGAGAACCCTGTGGACAGAGGAGCCTGGCAGGCTACAATCCATGCAGTTGCAAAAAGTCGGACACGACTGAAAGTGACTCGCATGTTCACTTGAAGAGGGGTAACGTTCCGTTTTGCCACAGACCATCCCCGAGAGCAGTGCTGGCGCCACTCACCGTCATTCACGCAGCTGCAGAAGCCACACTGGTAACGTCTTCCTCCTTCAATGAACTGCATGAACGGGCACATGTATGCTTTGCACCTGTTGCATCTGACGGGTCCAGTCTCCCCATGATTTACCAGGTAGAGGGGCGTCTGCAGGAAGCAAGCACAGGTAAGAGATATGTGGCAGCTGGGGGTTCCAGGGTACTTCAGAAGTCCTACAGTTGTAGTCATTGAAATTTGAAAACTCTGGACCCTTTAAGGAACTCAACTGAGTGTCCACCAGGGAAGTAAGGATGCCTCTCTTGATACTGTGTGGAATTCAAGGCAATACCCAACCAAAACTGAATTTAAATGCATATGTGTACATTGATATATATGTGTATTTACCAACGTGTGTGAAGACAGAAAGAGAAAAAAAATACAATGATGGTATTCGGAATATTCATTAGAAGGAATGATGCTGAAGCTGAAGTTCCAATACTTTGGCCACCTGATGCAAAGAGCTGCCTCACTGGAAAAGACCCTGATGCTGGGAAAGATGGAGGGTAAGAGGAGAAGGGGGCGACAGAGGATGAGGCGGTTGGATGGCATGACCTACTTGATGGACATGAATTTGAGCCAACTCCAGGAGATAGTGATGGACAGGGAAGCGTGATGTGCTGCAGTCCATGAGGTCACAAGAGTTAGACATAATTTAATGACTAAACAACACCAACAATAAAGTTTCTATTGAAAATTTTCTGGACACCATGTATCACATATCTTGCTAAGTTTGTTCATTAACTATAAATAAAGAAGGGAATTGAGTCTGATTTTAAAACTTCTAGCTTGTATAGTGGCATGCTGCTTAGATAAGTCATACACAAAATGTTTCTTCAGAACTGCAACTCTCAGAAGAGATATGCAAAGATGTTCACTTATTCAGGCCAAGGGTGCTGATCCTGCCTTTTCTGCTTCTTCATCCCATGACAAAATGTCTCACAAAGTACCCTCAGTGTGGCAGGTCAGGCTTTGCCAGAACAAAAATCCATTCATTCATTCAGGGTAGGAACTGTTACACATCCTTTACAGTTTGAAAGTGAAAAAGCTCAGCCTTGGAAGTCTGCCTTGTTTCTCAGCACTTCCAGCTTTTAGAATAAAACCACAAAGATTCTTCTTGTTTTTATAAATCTCCTTAAAGATAACATTCCTAGAAAAGCTTGACAATTGCAGGGTTTGGCACATCAACGAAGTTTTTCTTTAAAAGAAAAGATGTAAATAAAGCAGACTGCTGCTTAATGCAGACTCGAAGAGCAGAAGGAAGGTGGTGATGAGGTGGGGTCATAAGGCCATTTTCTTAGGGAGGAAAAAAAAGAGATCTAAAGTCTGTCCCTGTACAGATGTCCAATGTGAAAACTTGTCTGCTGAGGTTTCTGAAATGCGCTGTGAGATCTCAGAGTAGGAAAAAAACAGATAATGTAACGCATAAAAGAATCAAGGATGAGTGTAAGAATCAGGGACTATGTAACACATGAAAGAATCAGGGCAAGGAAAAATAAACAAAAAAACCCATTCTGAATCACTCTTTCTGCACTGCCCTCTCCCCAACTTCTTGCTTCAAGAAAGCCAGAAGATGGACTCGTCTTGTTTCTTGTGTCTTCTGATCTGTAGCACGGGTGTGGCCTGGTGTCCCATTGGTCAGATTGTGAGAAGGATTCAACGAAGAAGCCATGGGTACTAAGTCTAGCCTAAAATTACTGGAAAAAAGGTACTAATTGTTGTTAACATATCTGTACAGAACAACCTTTCTTCTCTCAAAACCACTCAGGCCCAGGAAAAGAGTGTATATTTAACAGGAGAGGTATAGTCTGTTATGTCTAAACTAGGTTTGAGTCTTTAAACATATTTATTCATACAAAAATTTGAATTAGGCTAAGTTTGTTCATTAACTATAAATAAAGAAGGAATTGAGTCTGATTTTAAAACTTCTAGCTTGTATAGTGGCATGCTGCTTAGATAAGTCATACACAAAATGTTTCTTCAGAACTGCAACTCTCAGAAGAGATATGCAAAGATGTTCACTTATTCAGGCCAAGGGTGCTGATCCTGCCTTTTCTGCTTCTTCATCCCATGACAAAATGTCTCACAAAGTACCCTCAGTGTGGCAGGTCAGGCTTTGCCAGAACAAAAATCCATTCATTCATTCAGGGTAGGAACTGTTACACATCCTTTACAGTTTGAAAGTGAAAAAGCTCAGCCTTGGAAGTCTGCCTTGTTTCTCAGCACTTCCAGCTTTTAGAATAAAACCACAAAGATTCTTCTTGTTTTTATAAATCTCCTTAAAGATAACATTCCTAGAAAAGCTTGACAATTGCAGGGTTTGGCACATCAACGAAGTTTTTCTTTAAAAGAAAAGATGTAAATAAAGCAGACTGCTGCTTAATGCAGACTCGAAGAGCAGAAGGAAGGTGGTGATGAGGTGGGGTCATAAGGCCATTTTCTTAGGGAGGAAAAAAAAGAGATCTAAAGTCTGTCCCTGTACAGATGTCCAATGTGAAAACTTGTCTGCTGAGGTTTCTGAAATGCGCTGTGAGATCTCAGAGTAGGAAAAAAACAGATAATGTAACGCATAAAAGAATCAAGGATGAGTGTAAGAATCAGGGACTATGTAACACATGAAAGAATCAGGGCAAGGAAAAATAAACAAAAAAACCCATTCTGAATCACTCTTTCTGCACTGCCCTCTCCCCAACTTCTTGCTTCAAGAAAGCCAGAAGATGGACTCGTCTTGTTTCTTGTGTCTTCTGATCTGTAGCACGGGTGTGGCCTGGTGTCCCATTGGTCAGATTGTGAGAAGGATTCAACGAAGAAGCCATGGGTACTAAGTCTAGCCTAAAATTACTGGAAAAAAGGTACTAATTGTTGTTAACATATCTGTACAGAACAACCTTTCTTCTCTCAAAACCACTCAGGCCCAGGAAAAGAGTGTATATTTAACAGGAGAGGTATAGTCTGTTATGTCTAAACTAGGTTTGAGTCTTTAAACATATTTATTCATACAAATATTTGAATTAGCTAAGTTGTTGCTGTGAAGTGTTACTGTAAAAATGATCTAGGAAACAGGGAATCTACCTTTCAGGAGGTTCTGATACAATCTGATGGTTAAAAAAGTTGAGAGGCACAGTAGAACTTAAAACTGTTCAATGAGTTTGATTTATATACGCATATATGTATTCAAATATAATGCTATCTTATATACATTGTTGGAAAGGCATTAGGTGATGAATGTATATTGTCTTCAACTGGAAATAATAAGAAATAATCTGAGGGAACAAAGGGGAAACAAACAAAAAGATACAGGTACCCTTATAGCTGATTCATGCTGTTGTACAGCAGAAACTAACTCAGCATTGTAAAGCAATTATATTCCAAATATATATATAGGTACCAACACGAGATTCTTAGGACAGTGAATGGAGAATCAGAATCAGAAATGAAAGGCAACATAAATGTAACGATAAAGTAGCTTTTTCTGGGTGAAAAACTCAACCATCAGCCATGACTTTGGGTGCTAGTCAGTTCTACAGCTTCAACCTCAGAGATAAAGGGTTACTTTCAAATTTCAGCTTTAGGGTTAAAGCTTGCAACAATATCAACTCCAATCTACTTTACTTCTCTCATCCCCTCATCATTTTCAGAGTTCAAAGTCTATAATCAATTCCCCAAGACACTTTAGAAATAAAATCTGATGCAATTATTTGCTAGACAAAGCAGAGGTAATGGAAATTAACCTTATTTTTACTGCTGTGATTTACTCAAAGGCAGGCTCAAACTAAAATTACTGTGAAATTGTCGCCAACTAGCATCTAAGCATTCCAGTCCTGGCAAATCCAAACTTGCAGGACCGAAAATAACAAACTGGAGTCGAGTAATGACTATATGAAGGCTGTGAAACACACTTGCATTTTTTCTATTTTCTCTCTTTCAGAAACAGAGTGATGGTTAGGTAAGGCAGGCCTTTAGACAATTGAGGTGACCGAAAAGAGTGTATATTTAACAGGAGAGGTATAGTCTGTTATGTCTAAACTAGGTTTGAGTCTTTAAACATATTTATTCATACAAATATTTGAATTAGCTAAGTTGTTGCTGTGAAGTGTTACTGTAAAAATGATCTAGGAAACAGGGAATCTACCTTTCAGGAGGTTCTGATACAATCTGATGGTTAAAAAAGTTGAGAGGCACAGTAGAACTTAAAACTGTTCAATGAGTTTGATTTATATACGCATATATGTATTCAAATATAATGCTATCTTATATACATTGTTGGAAAGGCATTAGGTGATGAATGTATATTGTCTTCAACTGGAAATAATAAGAAATAATCTGAGGGAACAAAGGGGAAACAAACAAAAAGATACAGGTACCCTTATAGCTGATTCATGCTGTTGTACAGCAGAAACTAACTCAGCATTGTAAAGCAATTATATTCCAAATATATATATAGGTACCAACACGAGATTCTTAGGACAGTGAATGGAGAATCAGAATCAGAAATGAAAGGCAACATAAATGTAACGATAAAGTAGCTTTTCTGGGTGAAAACTCAACCATCAGCCATGACTTTGGGTGCTAGTCAGTTCTACAGCTTCAACCTCAGAGATAAAGGGTTACTTTCAAATTTCAGCTTTAGGGTTAAAGCTTGCAACAATATCAACTCCAATCTACTTTACTTCTCTCATCCCCTCATCATTTTCAGAGTTCAAAGTCTATAATCAATTCCCCAAGACACTTTAGAAATAAAATCTGATGCAATTATTTGCTAGACAAAGCAGAGGTAATGGAAATTAACCTTATTTTTACTGCTGTGATTTACTCAAAGGCAGGCTCAAACTAAAATTACTGTGAAATTGTCGCCAACTAGCATCTAAGCATTCCAGTCCTGGCAAATCCAAACTTGCAGGACCGAAAATAACAAACTGGAGTCGAGTAATGACTATATGAAGGCTGTGAAACACACTTGCATTTTTTTTCTATTTTCTCTCTTTCAGAAACAGAGTGATGGTTAGGTAAGGCAGGCCTTTAGACAATTGAGGTGACCGTAAAGAATGTTAAAAGCTTTTAGACTGTTTACATTTTCTTTGTGGGCACCAGGACAAGGGTTTCCACATTACATTGTCTTGCTTCATCTCTCTCAGGCTATGCTGAAAGCCATCAGGGACTTTCTTAGCTTTCTCCAGATGTCTCCTTATCTGCCCTACAGTAGCATGCATGAGCTCATAAACAGCTAATCTCACTTTTCTTCTCAGTTCAACTTTAGTGTAGAAAGCTTACAGGAAAAAAAAAAAAAAAAAGATCAAATGACTTTTCAAAAAGTTCCCTACTTTTTTTCTTCTTCTTTTTAATGAGGACATTATACTTACCTCAGAAATATTTTCAGATTTTGCAATTTTGTTTATAAGTGTTTTTAATCTTTTTGCCTCTAGTATATCCCTGCTTGCTCTTTCTTTTCTGTTCTTCTCTTAAATGGAAAAAGTGAAAGGACGGGAAGCCTCACTCTAAAACACTCATCTGGCTCTTCTTGGCTCTGGGCCTGTGTGGCCTGAGTTATATAACAGGCACGTAATGGGGATGCTGGGGAAAGAACAGAGGGGAAAATACCTGAAAATATCTGAATCCTTGGTTTGTATTTCTGAAATACCAGGGTTAGGCCAAACACGTTGCTGGTACTAATTTTAATTAAGATCCTTTAGTTGAATAAAATGGGTCTTTTTTTAAATTCCTGTATAACACCACGGTCCATTTGGACCACAAGAAAGAATATAATTTGTGGAGAAATTAGGTTCAGTGTTAAAACTTTTGACTATCATTCCATGTAACAGAGGTAGACAACAAAATGTACCAATCAACAACTCTGGCACTACTAATATAACATTTAAAGTGTTCCTGTATTTATATATTATCAGTTTCCAAGTATTCCTGCCATTCTCTTTAACATCTGTACTTCCGGGGCCGGGCATGCTGCGTACCTTGGGGAAGCATACAGTCCGGTGGGATGGAAAGACAGTAAACACACAAGCATGCAAACACGCCATTAAAACAGCAATGTAGGAGTAGAAAGAATACTTGGGAAATTATCATTAATAAAAGCAACGTTAAACTATTCACAGATTATAATCCCAAACAAACAAACAAACAAAAATAGATGTTCAAAAAAATGAAGTACAACTGAGAAAGATCCAACATGGAGAATTTTGATAAAGTTTATGGCCTAGGTATTTTTGTTTTGGCATAGCTATAACCAAGAAAAGTCTGAATACACAAGTCTATCTAGACTCTGTTTTAACAAAGTGATGAATAACACTGTCTAAGCCTGTAGGGAAAGAAGCCCTACTATATTACAAGCTCACGGTACCAAATATGGAAAACTGAAGAAAATATGGTGTTCTTACACAACAGATCCACTAGGTGGCAGTGTATAACTAAAAATTAAAACTTTTCTAAGTAGGTAATAAAACACTCAAGATAATTATGCTACATTCATTTTATGTTGCTATAATAACATTTTACGGAATTTATGTCAGCTATTATCACCACAAAATTAAGAAGGCTATACTCTGAAAGATCCTTTGGTTAAAAAATATTCCGGGTGAAACAGAATGTGATTAAACATGAAAAACAGGGTATTTTAAGCATGAATTATACAGAAATTACAGAGTGTGCCAATTTACTGAAGATAATAGCCAAGAAAAACCTACTTTTTACAAGTCTCTAATCCTCTCCCAACTTCCTTGACTACATGGAGGAAAATGGAGGCTCTGTTGGCACTGGCGGCCCAACAGTCCCTGGGCATTGAGGAAGTGAGGAAGCCACCAAGGATCCACTGCTCCTGCTGCCGGCACCCACCCCTGCTCTCCAGGCTGGCCCTCGAGGTGTAAAATAGCAAGGTAAAGACAGTGAGGCTTGTGCCCTGGCGTTCGGCCTCCGTGTGCATTCTTCCCTGTGATGGAGGAATGATTTTCTTCCTGTTGGAACATCAAACACTGGCCGACATGGTGTGAATGAGGAAAGACGAGAGACAGAGCAGCCAAATGAGGAAATTCCAGGAACACACTGACCGAGGAAGGTGTTCCCGCCTGTCTCCGGGACATTCCTGGGTGAAAACAGCCCCCTTCCCCTTTCACCAAAGCTCTAGCACACGCACACACACACAAGCTCACGTTAACCACCTACTCTTCCCCCATCTTCTATCACTTGTTTACTGATGCAAAAAAATAAAAATAAAAATAGGGCTTCCCTCGTTGCCCAATGGGTAGAGAGTCCGCCTTGCAGTGCAGGGGGCACAGGTTCGATCCCTGGCCTGGGAAGATCCCGCATGCCGCAGAGCGGCAGGACCAGTGTGTCAGGCTGCGAGCCAGCGCTCTGGAGCTCACGCACTGAAGCCGGTGCTCTGCCAGGGGAGGGGCTGCTGCGATGGGAGGCCCACACAGGCCAAAAAGAATAAAGATGGATGAAAATAGATAAATAAATAAAAAACCAGTAAGAGAGGCCAAAATTTAAAAAAATACACATTGCCCATTTTCAGTATATACTTCTCGTTCTTTCTTCTCTAATTTTCTTGATCAGAAGTCTCCAGGAAGGAAAGCAGTGTCCTGGGACAACACAGTTGTCCTTACAAGATTAATACCCCCTAAGTGCCTGAAGGACATTATCGCAGCTAAATAATTACTAGGAATGGGAGAGACATTTTGCCTACAGGGGTTCCTCAGTCAGATCAGGGATTTATAGCAAGAAGACCTGCCCAAATGTGGCACGGTTCTCCAGCTTGATGCAGGGCCATATCCAATATCAAACTATATTCCCCAGTAAATTACTGTAAATATATATGTAAATATATGTATCTCTAGCAGCAAAGGCTCTGCATTGTCAAATGTGATTCTGACACACGGCTACTTCTTCGGGACTAGAGTGCTGCTTAGTTTTGGGGTCTATCTCAAGAGAGGTCAGATGGTAATTTGGATTAGCCAGGGGGATGTAAGTGGAAGCATGAAAACAGTATGTGAAAAGATAATCCAAAACCTGTGATGAACAACTACTCTTTCAAAATGTGAAACATTCAGACTATTAGGCACGCTGGAAGACAAGCAGAGTCGGATTCCCAGAGGATTATGCCCAGAGGGTAAGACGAAAAGAGTCTGTATCAACTCGCCTATTAAAGACATTTCTATAGGAAAGAGAAATGAGAAGCGGCTTGTGTGTGTTTTCTATTTGGGTGACATTCCTGGGTAAAACAGCCCCTCCCCTTTCACCAAAGCTCTAGCACACGCACACACACACAAGCTCACGTTAACCACCTACTCTTCCCCCATCTTCTATCACTTGTTTACTGATGCAAAAAAATAAAAATAAAAATAGGGCTTCCCTCGTTGCCCAATGGGTAGAGAGTCCGCCTTGCAGTGCAGGGGGCACAGGTTCGATCCCTGGCCTGGGAAGATCCCGCATGCCGCAGAGCGGCAGGACCAGTGTGTCAGGCTGCGAGCCAGCGCTCTGGAGCTCACGCACTGAAGCCGGTGCTCTGCCAGGGGAGGGGCTGCTGCGATGGGAGGCCCACACAGGCCAAAAAGAATAAAGATGGATGAAAATAGATAAATAAATAAAAAACCAGTAAGAGAGGCCAAAATTTAAAAAAATACACATTGCCCATTTTCAGTATATACTTCTCGTTCTTTCTTCTCTAATTTTCTTGATCAGAAGTCTCCAGGAAGGAAAGCAGTGTCCTGGGACAACACAGTTGTCCTTACAAGATTAATACTCTCCTAAGTGCCTGAAGGACATTATCGCAGCTAAATAATTACTAGGAATGGGAGAGACATTTTCGCCTACAGGGGTTCCTCAGTCAGATCAGGGATTTATAGCAAGAAGACCTGCCCAAATGTGGCACGGTTCTCCAGCTTGATGCAGGGCCATATCCAATATCAAACTATATTCCCCAGTAAATTACTGTAAATATATATGTAAATATATGTATCTCTAGCAGCAAAGGCTCTGCATTGTCAAATGTGATTCTGACACACGGCTACTTCTTCGGGACTAGAGTGCTGCTTAGTTTTGGGGTCTATCTCAAGAGAGGTCAGATGGTAATTTGGATTAGCCAGGGGGATGTAAGTGGAAGCATGAAAACAGTATGTGAAAAGATAATCCAAAACCTGTGATGAACAACTACTCTTTCAAAATGTGAAACATTCAGACTATTAGGCACGCTGGAAGACAAGCAGAGTCGGATTCCCAGAGGATTATGCCCAGAGGGTAAGACGAAAAGAGTCTGTATCAACTGCGCCTATTAAAGACATTTCTATAGGAAAGAGAAATGAGAAGCGGCTTGTGTGTGTTTTCTATTTGGGGCTTCGGTCAGCCTAAAGGGGCGGAAAAGGTACAGGGCAATAGCCTGCTTGCTAGTCACACGTTTTCTCAATAGCAGTACTATTTTGTTGGGCTTTGTAAAATAACAAACATGGCATAAAAAAGTAATCCTCTATGAATGCCTTTTAAAAATCATGCACCTTCTAAAACAGAAATCAAGCCTGATAATAAAACATTCAACGTATCGTAATAACTATAAGAATATATTCATACTTTTAAGCAATGTTTTTGGTTGGCCCTAAAATTTTATGTTTTCATATTTCTAGAAAATTAACCTCTTGCTAGTTTGAGTGTTTGTGGCACTTGAGAGACTATCTTCAATTTTTTCTTCTTTAATATTGCTACTGAGTCATTTATATAATATTGTATATAATGTTATATAACATTTACTCTTGTTATGACTATATCTAGAAAGCATATCAGACTTTAATATGCCCTTAATTTGGAAACTGGTCTTTTCTGGTTTGGAGAGGGGCTGTTTGATTGTTTTTAATTTTGGCCTCTTTTATTGGTTTTTTATTTATTTATTTTCATCCATCTTTATTCTTTGGCCTGTGTGGGCCTCCCCTTGCAGTGGCCTCTCTCCTTGCAAAGCACTGACTCTGGGTGCATGCGCTCCAGAGCACTGGCTCATAATTGGACACACCGGTCCAACCGCTTCATGGCATGTGGTATTTTTCCAGGCCAGGGATCGAACCGGTGCCCCTTGCACTGCAAGGCAGATTCTTTACCCGCTGGACCACTAGGGAAGCCCTTGGGTGAGGGGGATGTTTTTTGTTTCGGTCTATCCAGCACTGACAAATCCTGATCCAAATTTATAGTATATGCAAAATCATAACTATCATCTGTATAATTTGTAATTTAAACTGCTGTCATGTATATAAAAATCTCATGGTGTTGAGATGTTAACAAACTTGGGAGTGGGAATTATCATCCACCTTGTTCAGAAGGGAACAGACAGGCTTCCCTGGTGGTCCAGTGGGTAAGGACACCGCCTTGCAGTGCAGGGGGCGCCGGTTTGATCCCTGGCCTGGGAAGATCCCACATGCTGCGGCGCGGCTGGACCGATGTGTCCAATTGCCGAGTCAGAGCTCTGGAGTGCATGCGCCCAGAGCCGGTGCTCTGCGACAACAGAGGCAACCATGATGGGAGGTCCACACGGGCCAAAGAACAAAGATGGATGAAAATGGATGGATGAGGGACCAATAGAGGTGACCCACCCGCCCCCTCCCTCCCCACCCCACCCCTGCATCACCCCACCCCAAAAATAAATAAATAAATAAATCTTTTTTTTTTTCTTAAAGAGAAGGGAACAGACATCTGTTAGTGACATATTTATACAATAAACTGCAGAGTAGTAGCCTGACCTCAGTCCATCTTCTGTGCTCTGCGTTCAGAAACTACCTGCAGAGTGTTCTGTGGAAAACCTCGTTGTTCAGAGGAAGCTGCCATCACCCACCCTCTACAGCCAGAGCCAAGCCCCTGGTGGCCCCTGGGACCCATGAAGAGTCTCCTGTCTTCTGTCTCTTTCTCTACAGGACCTATTTTATGTCTATAAAAGAGCTATTTTCAATTCCACTTAATCCTTCAAAAGAAGCTCTCCTCCAACCTCCCTCAGCAGGTAACTTCACCTCCTTGTTCACAAAGGAAAACAGAAAATCTCACATAGGAACTCTAGGAACTTACCAGCACCTACCTAATGCTTCCCTTTCTCCTTCCCATTACAATAGAAGGGCTGACCCTCTCTCCTCCTGACTTGTTCTCAGAGACTTTGTCTAAACCAGAACCAAGTCTCAACCCAGGCCCTCAGGACTGGCTGAGGCACTTCAGCTGTGTTGCCATACAGGCCCGACAGCACCCCCTCACAGGGCTTCACATCTCAGTATCAATACTAAATTCTCAGGCCCATGCCTCATAGGTCTCACTTTTTTTTTTAATCAATGTGTCTCCTACAGCACAGTACCTGAGAGAGTGGGCAGTCGACAGTTTTTGCGTAAACAAACAAAATATCTATCCACAAATATGCTGTCACAAGTCCAGGGCAACTCGTGGCAAGTGCTAAACCAAAGGCAGAAATAAAAGCAGAAGCTGCTTGTTGCGGGGAGTGGGGTCAACAAAGGATTCTTTCACAGTGGGTAGTTATGAGGAGTTACATTTCCACTGATTGACAGAGAGAACAGTGAGAACTGCATAACTCAGGAAGAAAATCCTGAGCCTGGGGTCTGGTGGTGGCTACAGGCAGGTAGCTGAGTTCAGCTGAGAAGAAGAAAGATGAAGCAAAGGCTGCAGCGATTTTATAGTGCATTTTCAAATCCAGATAGAGTGGTATGTCCTGACTAGTCAAGTTTCTCTCTGCCTCCCTGCCTCCACTCCATCCCTTTCTCTCTCATCTCCAATCAGTTGTTACTGCATAGTAACAATTCTGACAGGAGATACGTAAGAGATTTCACCTTTCACAAAACTAGAAGAATGGAATGGGAAGAATGGTTGGTACAGGTTTTCAAAGATGCTTTGAAGTTAGTAAATTCTGACATGAGTTTTCCAATTACCACAAGGAATTTTTAGAATTTCTGTTTGTTTCATCATTGCCTGTATTTTATTCAATCTCTAAAAACTCTTTTAAAAATAAACTCGAAGTATGTTTGAATATTAATTCTAATTTTTAAGGTAAATTTCTAACTAAAAAAAAAAAAATTACTCCTGAACAGTTTAGGTAAACCGCAGGTAATTCCAAAGGCTTACATTTCAGAATGAATTCTCAATAAATAACCTGTTGAATAGATGACAAGAAAAGAAAGGAGGGAGGGAGGGGAAAAAAGGAAAAACTGAAGTCTAAATGAAAAAGGAAAGTGAAGGAAGAAGGAAAATACAGAAGTCCTGTTTGGGCAGGAGGATATCTGCCACTCCTTCCACCACAGAAGACACAGTCTAGGTGAGAAATCCTACTATTCTAAGTTCTAACAGTGCAAGCATGAGTAACTAGCCGGGAGCCTCTTGTCTTGCCACGGCCGATAGCATCTTCGAGCAAACACAGCTGTGACTTGTCTCCCCGGGCCCTCAATGCCGGAGGGGACTTTAGGGGAAGGCGTAAACAAACAAAATATCTATCCACAAATATGCTGTCACAAGTCCAGGGCAACTCGTGGCAAGTGCTAAACCAAAGGCAGAAATAAAAGCAGAAGCTGCTTGTTGCGGGGAGTGGGGTCAACAAAGGATTCTTTCACAGTGGGTAGTTATGAGGAGTTACATTTCCACTGATTGACAGAGAGAACAGTGAGAACTGCATAACTCAGGAAGAAAATCCTGAGCCTGGGGTCTGGTGGTGGCTACAGGCAGGTAGCTGAGTTCAGCTGAGAAGAAGAAAGATGAAGCAAAGGCTGCAGCGATTTTATAGTGCATTTTCAAATCCAGATAGAGTGGTATGTCCTGACTAGTCAAGTTTCTCTCTGCCTCCCTGCCTCCACTCCATCCCTTTCTCTCTCATCTCCAATCAGTTGTTACTGCATAGTAACAATTCTGACAGGAGATACGTAAGAGATTTCACCTTTCACAAAACTAGAAGAATGGAATGGGAAGAATGGTTGGTACAGGTTTTCAAAGATGCTTTGAAGTTAGTAAATTCTGACATGAGTTTTCCAATTACCACAAGGAATTTTTAGAATTTCTGTTTGTTTCATCATTGCCTGTATTTTATTCAATCTCTAAAAACTCTTTTAAAAATAAACTCGAAGTATGTTTGAATATTAATTCTAATTTTTAAGGTAAATTTCTAACTAAAAAAAAAAAAATTACTCCTGAACAGTTTAGGTAAACCGCAGGTAATTCCAAAGGCTTACATTTCAGAATGAATTCTCAATAAATAACCTGTTGAATAGATGACAAGAAAAGAAAGGAGGGAGGGAGGGGAAAAAAGGAAAAACTGAAGTCTAAATGAAAAAGGAAAGTGAAGGAAGAAGGAAAATACAGAAGTCCTGTTTGGGCAGGAGGATATCTGCCACTCCTTCCACCACAGAAGACACAGTCTAGGTGAGAAATCCTACTATTCTAAGTTCTAACAGTGCAAGCATGAGTAACTAGCCGGGAGCCTCTTGTCTTGCCACGGCCGATAGCATCTTCGAGCAAACACAGCTGTGACTTGTCTCCCCGGGCCCTCCAATGCCGGCGGAGGGGGACTTTTAGGGGGAAGGCCAAGTCACACCATATGCTGAAGGGTTGCTCCTGGTGACAGGCACCAGGGTTTCAAAAGGGAAAATAAACACCAGCACAGTTCAAAAAGCACCATCATATCAGTTTTCCTGAATGGCAGTCACAGTTCATGACAAAATTATAAGCCCTGAGAAAGGACTCTTAAGCAAAAATACGGTGCTTTTGGACTGGCTTATGCTGAGGTAGTCTTTCAAGTTACGGGTATATTTGCAAAGACCAGCATCATTGTTCTTGCTGGAACACACGCTGGAAACTTGAGTAAGACCTTCTCCCTCAAGGAGCTATGATATTCAGGGATTCTCTAGTTAAGCGACATTTTCTTTAAAACTCTGACCTATTATTGTTTATCTTTGATCCCTAAGGAAGAATTATAGTTTGCTGTATGATTTTTACTGAAGCCATCTTTAACTGCTGTAAGAACACACAATGGTCCACAGGTAACGGCTTTAAAACCCTGTGAATCAAACTCGTTTCCTCCATAACAAAATGATTGGCAGTTTTTTGTTCCTCAAAAAAAGTTGTAAAATACTCTACTTTAAACATGAAAGTGATAATGATAATAAGCTTAATAATAATAATAATAATGTTCACTGACATACCCCAGGACCACAGAGTATCTGATACATAATGGGCAAAGAGTAAACATTTGTTATTAAATCATTGAATAAATCGAAAGAAATAAACTCATGCACCAATGGTGGCTCATGTGGTAAAGAATCTGCCTGCAATACAAAAGACCTGAGTTCAATCCCTAGGTTGGGAAGATCTCCTGGAGGAGGCCATGGCAACCACTCCAGTATTCTTGCCTGGAGAATCCCCATGGACAGAAGAGCCTAGTGGGCTACAGTCCATGGGATCCCAAAGAATCAGACACAACTGAGTGATTTCAGACCAGATCAGACCTATGGCCAACTAATCTATGACAAAGGGGGCAAGAATCTTACAATGGCAACAAGACAGCCTCTTCAATAAGTGGTTCTGGGAAAGACGGAAAGCTACATGGAAAAGAATGAAATTCGACCATTCTCTAACACCATACACAAAAATAAACACAGGACAAATTAAAGACCTAAATGTAAAACTGGAAACAAAAATTCCTAGAGGAAAACATAGGCAGAATGCTCTTTGGATATAAATCACAGTATATCTTTTTGGCTCTGTCTCTTGGAGTGATGAAAACAAACAAAAAATATATAGGACCTAACTAAATGGAAAAACTTTTGCACAGCAAAGGAAGCCACAGACAAAATAAAAAGACAACGGACAGAATGGTATAAAATATTTGCAAATGATGCAACCAATAAGGGATTAATTTCCAAAATATACAAACAGCTCATATAACTCAATTAAAAAAAAAAAAGGGCTTCCCTGGTGGTACAGTGGGTAAAGAGTCCAGCTTGCAATGTAAAGGGTGCTGGTTTGTTCCCTTGGCCCTGGAAGATCTTACGTGACATGGAGCAGCTGGTCCAATTATAAGCCAGTGCTCTGGAGCACGTGCGCCTAGAGCCGGTGCTCTACAGTGAGAGAGGTCACTACAATGGGATGCCCACACAGGCCAAAGAATAAAAGATGGATGAGAATAAATAAATAAATAAATAAATAAACAGTAAAAGAGGCCAAATTAAAAAAAAAAATCAAAAGATGCGCAGAAAATTTAAATAGACATTTCTCCAAAGAAGACATACAGACGGCAAAAAGGCATAAGAAAAGATGTTCAACACTGCTAACCATTAGAGAAATGCAAATCAAACTACAATGAGATAGCACCTCATACAGGTCAGAATGGCCAAAATCAAAAAGTCTGCAAATAATAAATCCTGGAGAGGGTATGAAGAAAAGGAACCCTCTTACACTGTTGGTGAGAATGTAAATTGTAGAGCCACCATAAAGAATAATATAGAGGCTCCTTTAGAAACCAAAAACAGAGTTACCATATGATCTGATCCTGCAACCCCGTTCCTAGGCTTATGTCTGGACAGAACTCTAAGTTGAAAGGATACATGCACCCCAACATTCATTGCAGCACCATTTACAATAGCCAAGACATGGAAACAACCTAAATGTCCATCCATGGAAGAATGGATAAGGAAGTTGTGGTACATATATACGATGGAGTATTAGGCACAAAAAAGAATGAAATAGGGTCTTCCCTGCTGGTCCAGCGGGCAGAGAGTCCACTGGTTCGATCCTTGGCCTGGGGAGATCCCATGTGCCATGAAGCCGCTGGACCAGTGTGTCCAATTATGAGCCAGTACTCTGGAGCGCAAACACCCAGAGCCAGTGCTCTGCAACAAGAGGGGCCACTGCAATGGGAGACCCACACAGCCCGAAGAATAAAGATGGGTGAAAATAAATAAACTAAAAAAACAATAAAAGAGGTCAAAATTAAAAAAAAAAAAAGGAATGAAATAATGCTGTTTGCAGCAACATGGACAGATCCAGAGATTACTAAACTAAGTGAAGACAAGGACAAGTATCATATGATATCACTTTTATGTGAAGTCTAAAAAAAAAGATACATATGAAATTAAATACAAAAAAGAAACAGACTCACAGACATAGAAAATAAACTTATAGTTACCAAAGGAGAAGAGCAGGGAAGGGATAAATTAGGAGGTTGGGATTAACATACACACTCTACTTATGAAACAGATAACCAATAAGGACCTACTGTTTAGCACAGGGAATTATACTCACTATTTTATAATAACCTATAATGGAATATAATTTGAAAAAAAAAACAGATGTATATGTGCATGTGTACTAAGTCACTTTGGTCGTGTCCAGCTCTTTGCAGCCCTGTGGACTGCAGTCTGCCAGGTTCCTATGTCCATGGGATTCTCCAGGGAAGAATACTGGAGTGGGCTGCCATTTCCTCCTTCAAGGGATCTTCCCAACCCAGAGACAGAAGCCATGTCTCCTGCAGCTCTTGCACTGCAGGCAGATTCTTTACCACTGAGCCACTAGGGAAGCCTATGTATGTATATGTGTGTGTGTGTGTGTGTGTAACTAAATCACTGTGCTATACACTTCAAACTAACAGAATATTGTAAATCAAATGTAAGCCAAGACATGGAAACAACCTAAATGTCCATCCATGGAAGAATGGATAAGGAAGTTGTGGTACATATATACGATGGAGTATTAGGCACAAAAAAGAATGAAATAGGGTCTTCCCTGCTGGTCCAGCGGGCAGAGAGTCCACTGGTTCGATCCTTGGCCTGGGGAGATCCCATGTGCCATGAAGCCGCTGGACCAGTGTGTCCAATTATGAGCCAGTACTCTGGAGCGCAAACACCCAGAGCCAGTGCTCTGCAACAAGAGGGGCCACTGCAATGGGAGACCCACACAGCCCGAAGAATAAAGATGGGTGAAAATAAATAAACTAAAAAAACAATAAAAGAGGTCAAAATTAAAAAAAAAAAAAGGAATGAAATAATGCTGTTTGCAGCAACATGGACAGATCCAGAGATTACTAAACTAAGTGAAGACAAGGACAAGTATCATATGATATCACTTTTATGTGAAGTCTAAAAAAAAAGATACATATGAAATTAAATACAAAAAAGAAACAGACTCACAGACATAGAAAATAAACTTATAGTTACCAAAGGAGAAGAGCAGGGAAGGGATAAATTAGGAGGTTGGGATTAACATACACACTCTACTTATGAAACAGATAACCAATAAGGACCTACTGTTTAGCACAGGGAATTATACTCACTATTTTATAATAACCTATAATGGAATATAATTTGAAAAAAAAAACAGATGTATATGTGCATGTGTACTAAGTCACTTTGGTCGTGTCCAGCTCTTTGCAGCCCTGTGGACTGCAGTCTGCCAGGTTCCTATGTCCATGGGATTCTCCAGGGAAGAATACTGGAGTGGGCTGCCATTTCCTCCTTCAAGGGATCTTCCCAACCCAGAGACAGAAGCCATGTCTCCTGCAGCTCTTGCACTGCAGGCAGATTCTTTACCACTGAGCCACTAGGGAAGCCTATGTATGTATATGTGTGTGTGTGTGTGTGTGTGTGTGTGTAACTAAATCACTGTGCTATACACTTCAAACTAACAGAATATTGTAAATCAAATGTAAGTCAATACAAAAAATCCTTGTTGAAACAAAGCAATGATTCTTCATAAAAATGGATACTGTTAATCACATAACAATGTATTTTTGCCCACATTATGTTGTGCAAAATACCTGAAAAACTCCTAAAATCCATGTGTGATTATAAAACTAACTCTGTCTATAAGGATATCACAAAAGTCCAAGTACCATTTTCCTTTTCACAGTTGACACCTACAGAAGCTACACATTTATCACAGATTATCTGAAGCTCTTTATATGAATCTCCTTTAGACTGGGGAAAAAATCCAGGGCTCTAAGATTCACACAGTCTGACCGGCTATCAGTGTCTCCACCAGAGGGGAGCTGACTTCCAAGGGATGCAGCAAATCATCTTCTGTGAGTTAATTTGATCTGGGCAAATAGACAAAAGCCATCTGGAAGGTAAAACTTAAAAACAGTTACATAAAAATTGAGAAGAAAATTTTAACTTAAAAAATGTGTATAACCAATATGAAAGCACTGGAGAAACAAATACATGTATCTACTTCTTAGATAAGTAAACGGTGAGCTGGAAGGAGAGGAAAGATGATTTCTTAATCTGTCAAATAAATAATAAAAATGGATAAACATGAGTTAATAAATATCTATCCTTTTTCTACAGCAAAATGAGAAATGTAGACAAGACTGTAAGTGTGAAGTAGTTAGATAAAAAGAGTTTTTCAAAACTTTCTAAACTATGGAAGAGAAGACAGTATGGAATGTAGCAAACAAAAACTTAAATCTCGTTCCCATGTTAACGACTTTGACACGTGTAAATTTAACTCAGGAGTTCAGTTCTGGATTAAGAAAAATGAACTTTGTGGTAGATGAATTCCATGATATCTATCTATATACACTAGACTTTATCATCATGGCTCTTCTACTTACCTATATTGTGCTGACATCTTATTCCTTATCATTATGGCTCCTGTCTTGCCTATATTAGGCAGACATGTTGTTCAAGAAAGTCAAAGATGCTCTTATTCTCCCAAACAACGAATAACATTTTAAAGATTTTAATCTTTTTTTAAACATGTCTCATTTATCCTCCTCCCCAATACATACACACACACACACACACAGACACATTATATCTTCACTTTGTAGTGTGATGATATAAAAAGAAATACTGAAAGGAGAATAAAGTGAAACCTAAGTTAACCTTGTGAAGTTTACTGCCCAGGAAACTTTTGAAACAACTGTTACCCTAATTGGCATGATTTGGCTCCTGGATTGTCAGTTCCTTCTTAAATTACCTTGGAACTTGTTTAATACCAAATGTAGCATTTCTCCATAAAGTAGGTGCTTGGTAAGCACTTGAGCATAGAGAATGTCAGCTACAGATTGGCACTTGCCATCTATCTCTACAAGAATCCAATTATGCTTTAATTTAATTAAATATAACCATATGCAATTAAATATATATTTATACATTAAATATATTAAAGTAATTATATATAATTAAATATATATAATTATAATTAAAAATAAAAATAGAAAATCTTGTCAGCTACAAATTGACACATGCCATTTACCTCCACAAGCATGAAGTCAGCAACTGCTGACTTCAACACCCCCAGAAAGGAGGTTCAGGGTGGAAAGCAGAAATGAGGGCTCATTGCTCTGGGAAAACCTGACAGAAACGTCTTCAGTTAGATATTTTCAGAAGCCAATTTTGAGTTCAATTCTTGTATCATCTCTTATCTAAAAAAAGCACTAAAATTCTTCACGGTGACGACTGCTCCACGTGACTAGAAGACATTCTTTTCTGCAAAAAAATATGTGCTTGATTGCAAGTACTCCCCCTTCACCAAAATCACATACGTACTGCTGGCCGCACCCCCATCATCTCTTTGGAACAATCTCTCAGAGGTATCTAAAATGCTCTCTCCCAGGCTACAGGCCTTATTTTGCCCAAATAAAATTTAACTCACAATTCTCACGTTCCTCTTTTTTTTAAGTCAGTAATCTCATCAAATTACTTGGTCTCAAAATTCTAATTTACTTCCCTACACAAATGATATCATGTAATGAAACTATCAAATTAGATATCCATTTAGCACAAAATTTTTCCAGGAACTGTTTAAGGTCTTGGGAAATGAAATGGTGAGAAAAAATTACAGGTGCTCCCTATCCTCATGGAATCTAATGGGAGAAAGACAGGAATCAAAAACCTAAATACAAGGTTGCAAACTCTGATGCACAGCACTAGAGCTCCAAGGCGTATACTGTAGGGAATTCTGGAAAGCTCTCCTGAGGAGGTGACCCTAAACTGAAACCTAAACAATGAATAGGTTTAACTAGACTGAAAGGACAGGACAGTGTGGGTGAGGCTGAAGCAAAATTATTCTAGAAAGTGCCCATGAAGCACCTTATGAAAAAACAAAAGCTAAAGAAATGTTTATATACTTACAATGGTGGGTGTTTTTCATTTGAGTAGTAAAAAATAGAACAAAGCAATATAATATCAAATGACAGAGACCATGCAAGATTTCTTTTTAAAAACAGAAATGAGTAGCTACTTTGTTCCTTTGTATATGAATATAAACTGTGACATCCACATCAGTATGCTCCTTTTCATGTGAGACAGGCAGTCAGAATCCCTGGAGGGGTTTGACAGTATCTCTTAGATACATACACTTCAGGTAAATGTAAGTTATGGTACTTTTCATACTTTTCTTCCTTGCACATAGTAGACACCCCAAATCAATGACTGCTGGTTTAAATGAAATTTTCCAAAGACAAATTTAATACTGTGCAGAAAACAATCATAACTAATGATAAAGATACCGTTTCTCATACCAGCTTATTTTATTTTTAAGCTAAGAGTTAACTAGTGTTATAATTTCATGGGAGAAGCGAGGTTCAAAAAGGTTACGAAAATTTTTTCCAGGTGAATTTGTGCACCCAACTTCATTTGACACCCGATTCCTGCCTGTCCCACCTCATCCATACAAGGCTCAACTCCTGACAGAGAACCTCTCCCCAAGTTACTCGAGCATCAGACAAATCTGGGTGTCATTTTCAAACATTATATGAAACAACTCCAAATGACAGGTTTGCACAGGGCTTACTTTTTCTTCCTCCCTTAAAAGTAAGACTTTATTAAAATTGTTTTAGCCTCTTATTCAGTGAGAAGTTGGTGCTTAGGAAACTTCTGAATAAAAGTCTTTAAATTTCTGACTTTCCCATCTTGACACAGAGAGGACATGTCAACTATGTAAAATTTAAGTCCCTTATAGTATCTAAATAACCACAAAATGTGACTAGAGCTAGAAATCATGAAGCCGGGTATACACAGTGTATTTCACTGATTCTAAAACCCCCTCAAAGCTTCCAACTTAACATGACATAACTCTAAGAAGTCACACTGTCAGTAAGACATATCCCTATTTCAGAAATGTTAAAGTGTGAGAAAATGCAAGCCTTAGAACTGATGAAAATGATAATGAGAGGCTCTAAAATACTCCTCCTCGTGAGGGGGCTCCTTGTGGATGTCTAGGGCTCCACACCCAGGGAGCCTGGTCTTGGATGCTGTACATACCAAGGGAACATTTCACGCAAAGATGGGCACAGTGAAGGACAGAAATGGTATGGGACTAACAGAAGCAGGAGAGATTAAGAAGAGGTGGCAACAATACACAGAAGAACCATACAAAAAAGGCTTAATGACCTGGATAACCATGATGGTAAGATCACTCACCTAGAGCCAGACATCCTGGACTGTGAAGTCAAGGGGGCCTCAGGAAGCTTTGCTACAAACAAGGCTAGCGGAGGTGATGGAATTCCAGCTGAGCTATTTCAAATTCTAAAAGGTTATGCTGTTAAAGTGCTGCACTCAACATGCCAGTAAATTTGGAAAACTCAGCAATGGCACAGGACTGGGAAAGGTCAGTTTTCATTCCAATGCCAAAGCATGTTCAAACTACCACACAAGTGCACTCATTTCACACGCTAGCAAGGTATTTCTCAAAATCCTTCAAGCTAGGCTTTGATAGTACATGAACCAAGAACTTCCAGATATACAAGCTGAATTCACAAAAGGCAAAGGAGCAAATTGCCAACATCCAGACTAGAAAAAGCAAGACAATTCCAGAAAAATATCTACTTCTGCTTCACTGACTAGGTTAAAGTCTTTGACTTTTTCCAAAAAACAACTCCAAATGACAGTTGAGGTTTACTTTTTCTTCCTCCCTTAAAAGTAAGACTTTATTAAAATTGTTTTAGCCTCTTATTCAGTGAGAAGTTGGTGCTTAGGAAACTTCTGAATAAAAGTCTTTAAATTTCTGACTTTCCCATCTTGACACAGAGAGGACATGTCAACTATGTAAAATTTAAGTCCCTTATAGTATCTAAATAACCACAAAATGTGACTAGAGCTAGAAATCATGAAGCCGGGTATACACAGTGTATTTCACTGATTCTAAAACCCCCTCAAAGCTTCCAACTTAACATGACATAACTCTAAGAAGTCACACTGTCAGTAAGACATATCCCTATTTCAGAAATGTTAAAGTGTGAGAAAATGCAAGCCTTAGAACTGATGAAAATGATAATGAGAGGCTCTAAAATACTCCTCCTCGTGAGGGGGCTCCTTGTGGATGTCTAGGGCTCCACACCCAGGGAGCCTGGTCTTGGATGCTGTACATACCAAGGGAACATTTCACGCAAAGATGGGCACAGTGAAGGACAGAAATGGTATGGGACTAACAGAAGCAGGAGAGATTAAGAAGAGGTGGCAACAATACACAGAAGAACCATACAAAAAAGGCTTAATGACCTGGATAACCATGATGGTAAGATCACTCACCTAGAGCCAGACATCCTGGACTGTGAAGTCAAGGGGGCCTCAGGAAGCTTTGCTACAAACAAGGCTAGCGGAGGTGATGGAATTCCAGCTGAGCTATTTCAAATTCTAAAAGGTTATGCTGTTAAAGTGCTGCACTCAACATGCCAGTAAATTTGGAAAACTCAGCAATGGCACAGGACTGGGAAAGGTCAGTTTTCATTCCAATGCCAAAGCATGTTCAAACTACCACACAAGTGCACTCATTTCACACGCTAGCAAGGTATTTCTCAAAATCCTTCAAGCTAGGCTTTGATAGTACATGAACCAAGAACTTCCAGATATACAAGCTGAATTCACAAAAGGCAAAGGAGCAAATTGCCAACATCCAGACTAGAAAAAGCAAGACAATTCCAGAAAAATATCTACTTCTGCTTCACTGACTAGGTTAAAGTCTTTGACTATGTGGATCATAACAAACTGTATAAATTGTTAAAGAAATGGGAATACCAGACCACTTTACCTGCCTCCTGAGAAACCTGTATGTATGCAGGACAACAAATAACAATTAGAACCAGACATGGAACAATGGACTAGTTCCAAATTGGGAAAGGAATATGTCAAGGCTGTATATTGTTACCCTGTTTATTTAACTTATATGCAGAGCACATCATGCAAAGTGCCAGGCTGGATGAAGCTCAAGCTGGAATAACGACTTCTGGCAGATACAGAGTGAAGTAGGTCAGAAAGAGAAAGATAAATATTGTATACTAATACATATATATGGAATCTGGAAAGATGGTACTGATAAACGTATATGCTAAGCAGCAATGGAGAAACAGACATAGAGAACAGACTTAAAAACATTGCAGGTAGGGAGAAATGAACAAGATGTATGGAAAGAGTAACATGGAAGCTTACATTACCATATGTAAAATAGACAACCAATGTGAATCTGCTGTAAGACTAAGGGAACTTACACAGGGGCACTGTAACAACCTAGAGGGGTGGGAGAGGGAGGGAGACAGGAGGGAAGTTCAAGTGGGAGGCAACATGTGTACACCTAGGGCTGATTCAGGCTGATGTGTGGCAGTAAACAACAAAACTCTGTAAAAGTAAAAAAGATTGCCGCTAGAAACATCAATAACCTCAGATATCACCACCCTAATGGCAGAAATCAAAGATGAACTAAACAGCCTCTTGATGAAGGTGAAAAGAGGAGAATGAAAAAGCTGGCTTAAAATCTGACATTCAAAAAAATGAATATCATAGCACCCAGTCCCATCATTTCACGGCAGATAGATGGGAGGAAAGTGGAAACAGTGACAGACTTTATTTTGGGGGGGCTCCAAAATCACTGTGGATGGTGACCACAGCCAAAAATGAAAAGATGCTTGCTCCTTAGAAGAAAAGTTACGACGAGCCTAGACAGTGCATTAAGAAGCAGAAACATCACTTTGCCAACAAAGGTCCATATAGTCAAAGCTATGGCTTTTCCATTAGTAATGTACAGATGTGAGAGTTGGACCACATATAAGGCTGAGCACTGAAGAACTGATGCTTTCTAACTGTGTTGCTGGAGAAGACTCCTAAGAATCCGTGGACAGCAAGGAGATCAAACTAATCAATCTTAAAGGAAGTCAACGCTGAATATTCATTGGAAGGACTGATGCTGAAGTTGAAGCTCCCATATTTGGCCATCTGATGCAAAGAGCCGACTCACTGAAAAATACCCTGATGCTGGGAAAGGCTGAGGGCAAGAAGAGAAGGGGGCAACAGAGGATGAGATGGTTGGATGGTATCATCTATGTCCATCATCAAACTCTATGGACATGAGTTTGAGCAAACTCAAGGAGATAGTGAAGGACAGGGAAGTCTGGTGTGCTGCAGTCCATGGGGTTGACAGAGCTGCACACGACTGAGCAACTGATCAACAACAACACTCCACTGCCAGGCACCAAAGGTCTTAAAATCCACACTCCGGATTCACTGAAAATTAAACTAAGGAAGAATGCTTTCTTTTATTCTTGTTTCTCCTGACATTATCCTCCACTTAATAAAAAATAGCTACATGAATAATTTCGAGATTGAAAAAATAAGCTTGGTGTATTTAACTTTCTAAACTGTAACTTAAAATAGGATTCTAACAACCTTTGCCCTGACAAATGTGACAGCCCCTGTGTATCTGCTCTAACACCATTCTAAAAAGGGATAACGCTCTGTTCTTCAGCTGTCAAGCTTTTTTTCACAGTAGTTTTTCATAGCAATATACAAACAGTGGCCAAAATCCTTAAGGGATAAGATTTAGTTTCTAAAGTAACTTTCTACATTAAATATTTTAAATGTTATATTCATAGTTCAATTTCTACATGAGTACATACATTCTATTTTTCCAAGTTCTTATGTTAATACTTTAAAAATATTGCATTAAAGCAAACAATTTAAGAATCTTAAAATGTTTACCCTTTTTTAAAAAATAGTCATTTTTCAAGTTCTCCTTAGAAGAAAAGTTACGACGAGCCTAGACAGTGCATTAAGAAGCAGAAACATCACTTTGCCAACAAAGGTCCATATAGTCAAAGCTATGGCTTTTCCATTAGTAATGTACAGATGTGAGAGTTGGACCACATATAAGGCTGAGCACTGAAGAACTGATGCTTTCTAACTGTGTTGCTGGAGAAGACTCCTAAGAATCCGTGGACAGCAAGGAGATCAAACTAATCAATCTTAAAGGAAGTCAACGCTGAATATTCATTGGAAGGACTGATGCTGAAGTTGAAGCTCCCATATTTGGCCATCTGATGCAAAGAGCCGACTCACTGAAAAATACCCTGATGCTGGGAAAGGCTGAGGGCAAGAAGAGAAGGGGGCAACAGAGGATGAGATGGTTGGATGGTATCATCTATGTCCATCATCAAACTCTATGGACATGAGTTTGAGCAAACTCAAGGAGATAGTGAAGGACAGGGAAGTCTGGTGTGCTGCAGTCCATGGGGTTGACAGAGCTGCACACGACTGAGCAACTGATCAACAACAACACTCCACTGCCAGGCACCAAAGGTCTTAAAATCCACACTCCGGATTCACTGAAAATTAAACTAAGGAAGAATGCTTTCTTTTATTCTTGTTTCTCCTGACATTATCCTCCACTTAATAAAAAATAGCTACATGAATAATTTCGAGATTGAAAAAATAAGCTTGGTGTATTTAACTTTCTAAACTGTAACTTAAAATAGGATTCTAACAACCTTTGCCCTGACAAATGTGACAGCCCCTGTGTATCTGCTCTAACACCATTCTAAAAAGGGATAACGCTCTGTTCTTCAGCTGTCAAGCTTTTTTTCACAGTAGTTTTTCATAGCAATATACAAACAGTGGCCAAAATCCTTAAGGGATAAGATTTAGTTTCTAAAGTAACTTTCTACATTAAATATTTTAAATGTTATATTCATAGTTCAATTTCTACATGAGTACATACATTCTATTTTTCCAAGTTCTTATGTTAATACTTTAAAAATATTGCATTAAAGCAAACAATTTAAGATCTTAATGTACATATTAAAAAATAGGTTCAGGCTTTTGAAGCTTCCATTTTATAATAATTTAAGATATAAGTCTTCTTTAAGTTCTTTAAAGGACACAATCTTATGCAATAATCAGTTTCATTTCAGAGCATATTCATCACTAAAGCTAGCTAACCTGGTGCTAGAGGTACAAATGCACAGTCTCACAATCTTCATGTGCTTTTTAAGTGAGTAATATACTACAGATCTTTTATACTAAAAGTTTAATATTAATGAAACCACTTTGGGTTGGGTTGTGCAGTATGGTCACATGAAATTCTAATAACATACAAGATGTGTGACACATACATGACAATGCACGCTGAACACCTAACAAAGAGTGGAAAGGGAAGGTAGACATTAGCAGCCTTCTAGATTTACAGAACATCGGAACCAGACTTCTGCTTCTTGGGAATGGAAGCTCAAGGTCACAATATAATACTCCACCTCGGGGGGAGGGGACCAGAGATATGCATATGACTGATCTGGGAACATGCATGTCTGTGAACAACAAAACTCTGTAAAAACTTTAAAATAAATAAATAAATAAAAATACTCCATCTGCTGATGATGGCCATGGGTTTGATCGCTGATCCGGGAAGATTCCACATGCCATGGAACAACTAAGCCTATGCACCGCAACTACTAAGCCCATGCCCTGGAGCCTGGGAGCTACAACTACTGAACCGGTGTGCTGCCATGGACGAAGCTCGTGCGCCTAGACCCTGCGCTCGGCAGCAAGAGAAGCTGCAGCAATGAGAAGCCCATGCACTTCAATCAAGAGCAGACCCGCTCATCACAACTAGAGAAAAAGACCCAGCACAACCAAAAATTTAAAAACAAATTATTAAACATTTCTTTCTACTTATTTTGCTGTTCTGCTCTTTATAATGAAATACAACTTCTCTCATCAATATGATAGAGTTCACTGATACGTGCATTCATTAATAAGTAATAGGAGACATCTACGATCTCTCAAATGATTTTTTTTTTTCTGTATTCACAGAGTTTGTTATACCTAGAGAGTTGTTATACCTAGAGAACTCAACCACTGTTCTGTAGTTTGGTTTGTCTTTGTCTTCCAAATCCATGTCAACTGCGAGGACACTGCATTTGTTCCACTAGGACCTGTACCATATACCCAGCCCACTGCCACAGTCTGGTCTTTGCCTGCAAGGAGGCCTAAGCCGTAGCTTGAAATCAAAAGACTCCAAGAGGTTTAAGGTGGGCATGTCAAGATAAGTCACAAGCTTGCAGGAGCAAGAGACCCTTTGCCAACAAGAAAAAGGAATGCTGTTTTATGTGTTTAATAAATAAAACCTCAGGGAGCGAGGTGTTGCTGAAACAACCTGGAATTTCAAACATCAATTTGCACAACATTACTTATTAGTTGCATGATTTTAATTGCCCCATAACCTGTAGAACTTCTGTGTCTATAAAACTTGGATAGAATCTGTTCCATTAGCTACTATCTTCCTTTAAAAAAGTCGACACACAAACTACTACAGTGAAGCAGACTTTCTTCCCTCTGATGGGTTAAATAGCAGTGGAAACTCTTCCAAAACTCTGCCTGCTCACGCCAGCAAGACTGACTAAGGCTAGTGCATGACCAGGATATGCTTCTGCAGGCGATGGATGTGGCTGTAATGTGCTGGTGTTCAGTTTTCTGACAGTCTTTTCCTTTCGTATTAACCCCATTTGCCAGGTCACTGACATTCACCCCTTTTTCTTTCCAATGGCAGCAGAATTCCACGAACAGAAGAGCCTGGCAGACTGTAGTTCGTTGGGTCGCAGAGAGTCAGACACGACTGAGCAATGAACACTTTCAATTTCATTTTTCCATACTGTGCAGAAATTAGCTATGTCCCAGCAGATTGTCTACCGGTTTTAGACCAGAATAACTAGTTGTGTTTCCCCCGTGTCCCTAAAGCCCAGTTCAGTTCCTATGGAGTTAGTAGGGGATCATAAATCAAGTTTAGAATATTGGATAAAAATTCATCTAATTAAGTCAATAAGAAAGGAAATCACATTGACTATTAAACCCATTTCTAATCTAAAAAAATACACAGATATTCTTGAATCTATTCCCAGATGGAGTAAAAGTTTCTGCCATCTGTTTTAAAGGTGAAATTACTTAATTTTGTGCATAATTAGAGGATGTACGCACTTGTCCACAATGCAAAGATTTCCTATTTTAAAGAAAATGTGAAATTACGTACATTCTTCAATCCTTTGTGCCAGAAATCTATACCATTTATACCTCAGTTGTTAAGATACAGCATCAAAAACAAATGCACAGGTTATTAAGCAAAAGAGCTTACAAGATAACTGATTACCTTTGCTGAATAAATACCTTATAGCTAATTATATTAAATATGATAATGGTTTTCACATAAAACAAATACCAACAAAGTTCAAATATATGGCAAGGAGTATGACATATTGAACAAAGATGACACAGATATGCCCTTGGAAATAGCACACATCTCCAACGCAAATGCTCACAGGGAACATTCTTGGATCGTAACTGCCTGGGTTAGGTTTATTTTTATAGTCCGTTGCTAACACAATGACATGCTTTAAAGGTTCTGTCAAACAACAGAACTGACTTGAAAAAAAAAGCTGTACTAAATAAATCCTTGTGATAGATACAAAATCAGGATATCTTGACGGATATTTAAAAAAAAAAATTGCAGCAATGATGGCCATATTAGACAAGGAATAAAATCCTAACCTTTTACTACACCTAAAAATAACCAAGCCATTTATTCTAGAGGAAAATAAATTAAGATGCTAGTCAGAAGGAGGGTAACAGTATTCATGTAATCCATTTGCCTTCAAGAAACATATTTTAAGGGCTTCCCTGGTGGTCCAGTGGGTAAAGAGTCCACCTTGTAGTGCAAGGGGCACCGGTTCGATCCCTGGCAGGGAAGATCCCACGCTTCATGGAGCAGCTGGACTGGTGTGTCCAATTAAGAGTCAGTGTTTTGGAGTGCATGCACCCAGAGCCGGTGCTCTGCAATGAGAGGCGCCACTGCGATGGGAGGCCCACACAGGCCAAAGAATTTGCATGGATAAAAATAAATAAATGAAGGATCAATAAAAGAGGCCAAAATTAAAAAGAAACATACTTTAAAACTTATTTCCTTAATTATAGGTTATAAATATAAAATATCAGAAACTCCCTAGTGGTCCAGTGGCTAAGACTCCACATTCCCAATGCGGGGGATCAAGGTTCGATTCCTGGTCAGGGAACTAGATCCCACATGCCACAATTAAGACCTGGTGCAGCTAAATGAATAAATAAATAATTTAAAAAATAAGCCTGCCCCTTGTTTTCTATTATTAACTATAACCATTTAGCTTTGGGCTTCTGACATGAACAACTAAGTAAATTATAGTGCCATGTATACATATGTGGAAGAATGAACAGATTTAGGGTGTAGCGATCAGACATTTACCATTGAACATGTTAAGTTGGAGGGTTCTAAGAGGTACCCAAGAGATTCCAGAAAGGCATTTGGGTATGTGAAGGCAGGGCTACAAAGGTAGGAGTGAATGAATGAGAGCAAGAGTATCGTGAGTTAGTTAAGGACCTGGGTACTGACTTGTCTGCTTGGAATCCTAGCTGTGTTAGCCACTGTTCTTAGTTAACATTTGTTACCCACTGGTCTTAGAATTATCTGACTCTGTGCCTCAGTTTCCTTATATCTAAAATGGAAAAATTAGTAGGTTGATGTGAGAATAAATGAACATATAATAAAAAACTTACAATTGTGCTAAGTACTTTATAAGTTTTGATTACTCGCGTCAGTAACTGTGACAGTATTTTAAGTAGATGCCTCAAGGAATAAAATCCTAACCTTTACTACACCTAAAAATAACCAAGCCATTTATTCTAGAGGAAAATAAATTAAGATGCTAGACACAAAGAGGGTAACAGGATTCATGTAATCCATTTGCCTTCAAGAAACATATTTTAAGGGCTTCCTGGTGGTCCAGTGGGTAAAGAGTCCACCTTGTAGTGCAAGGCACCGGTTCGATCCCTGGCAGGGAAGATCCCACGCTTCATGGAGCAGCTGGACTGGTGTGTCCAATTAAGAGTCAGTGTTTTGAGTGCATGCACCCAGAGCCGGTGCTCTGCAATGAGAGGCGCCACTGCGATGGGAGGCCCACACAGGCCAAAGAATTTGCATGGATAAAAATAAATAAATGAAGGATCAATAAAAGAGGCCAAAATTAAAAAGAAACATACTTTAAAACTTATTTCCTTAATTATAGGTTATAAATATAAAATATCAGAAACTCCCTAGTGGTCCAGTGGCTAAGACTCCACATTCCCAATGCGGGGGATCAAGGTTCGATTCCTGGTCAGGGAACTAGATCCCACATGCCACAATTAAGACCTGGTGCAGCTAAATGAATAAATAAATAATTTAAAAAATAAGCCTGCCCCTTGTTTTCTATTATTAACTATAACCATTTAGCTTTGGGCTTCTGACATGAACAACTAAGTAAATTATAGTGCCATGTATACATATGTGGAAGAATGAACAGATTTAGGGTGTAGCGATCAGACATTTACCATTGAACATGTTAAGTTGGAGGGTTCTAAGAGGTACCCAAGAGATTCCAGAAAGGCATTTGGGTATGTGAAGGCAGGGCTACAAAGGTAGGAGTGAATGAATGAGAGCAAGAGTATCGTGAGTTAGTTAAGGACCTGGGTACTGACTTGTCTGCTTGGAATCCTAGCTGTGTTAGCCACTGTTCTTAGTTAACATTTGTTACCCACTGGTCTTAGAATTATCTGACTCTGTGCCTCAGTTTCCTTATATCTAAAATGGAAAAATTAGTAGGTTGATGTGAGAATAAATGAACATATAATAAAAAACTTACAATTGTGCTAAGTACTTTATAAGTTTTGATTACTCGCGTCAGTAACTGTTACAGATGAAGGGATATACTGAGCCTGAGAGAGAAAACAGGAGACCCCGAGTTATTTTCAAGTATCTTTTGATTCTGACTTCTACATAGTTCCACAGTGATGAGAGAACCGACTGTATGATTTCAATACCCTTAGATCATGAAATTTTTGCACTTGTTTTATGTCCCCGGATATGTTCCAGTGTCTCCCAGTTTATAGTCTATGGTAGCTTGAATAAAACTTGTATCCTACTGTTGTGTGAAAACTGTGTACACCTTCATTATGTTGAATCGGTTCATGGAGCTCTTCAGGTCTACTGTATCCTTCTACTTTTCTGTGCATTCATTCTACTTTGAGAGTTTGATAATGAAATCTTAATTTATCAACTTAAATACATAGTGGAACTATATGTAACTTTGTTCTGTAATTTCCAAGTCTCCGATAAATGTATTACATTTTCATAATTTAAAAAATAAAAAAGAGGGCTTTCCTGGTAGCTCAGTGGTAAAGAGTTCGCCTGGCAATGCAGGAAACACGAGTTCGATCCCTGATCCAGGAAGATCCCACATGCTGCGGAGCAACTAAGCCCGTGGGCCACAACTATTGAGCCTGCACTCTAGAGCTTCGAGCCACAACTATTGAGCTCACATGCCCAACTACTGAAGCCCGTGTGCCCTAGAGCCCGAGTTCCACAACAAGAGAAGTCACAGCAACAAGAAGCCTGCTCACCTCAACTAGAGAGTAGCACCCACTCCCTGCAACTAGAGAGTAGCCAGCAGCAGCAGTGAAAACCCATAATAGCCAAAAATAAATACATAAATAAAATTGAAAAAAATAACAAAAAAGAAAGAAAAACAGAGGAGACTGTAAGCTCAAGCCCTAATAAGCCCCAGGATTAGAAGTCGGGATGATAACAAAAGGAACTAAAATGTTCCCTCCCTGTGAGGCAGGAAAAATTACAGCAAGAGGGTGTCATGGAAACCACCAGAGGGGAGGCCATCAAGAAGACCTAAATCCTAGACTTTCATCCAGCCAGCAGTGCAGTGGAGGGGTGACAGTATGCTACACTATCGTTTAGACACTTCCTTTTAAAGGATAGATACTGATAATGCTGGTATATGCATACTTATTTCTAAAAGGAATAGCAAAGAATGAGCAAAAATTGTGAGGGTCGGGTAGAGGAGTAGGAAGGGACCTTTTTCACTGTATACCCTTTTCATCTTTTGAATGTTTATATTTTACCTATTTAACAGCAATTGATGCATTAATAGGCAAAAAATACCACATATTGTTATGGCTACATGTATATGAAGTTAGGTATATAATAGGTAAAATAAATCTATGGTGGACAAAAAACAGAACAACGGCTGTCAGAGAAGGGAGGTATGAGAGAGCTGGGGGGCTGATGGAGAAAAGGGTGTGAAGTAACTCTATGGTGACAGTCATGTTCCACATTTTCATGCAGGATTCTGTTACACAAGTGTATACATTTGTCAAAATTCAATAATATGTTTAATGAGGATGTGTGCATTTTATTATAAATGCATTTTGCCTCAAAAGGAAAAATAATCCATAACCAAATATTGAATACTGGCTAATGACATGTATGCTGGAGTATTTAGGGGAAATTACCCTAATAATTATATTTTACTTTGAAATGCATAAAAAGATGAATTGATGGGCAGATGGATCAATGTGGGATAACACAAATATAGCTAAATGCTAATGGCAGAATCTAGGTGGCAGGTATATAGGTGTTCATGAAAATTCTTTTAAATTTCTGTTTGTTCAAACATTTTCATAATAAAATGTTGAAACCATCTGATTAAAATACTAATTATTATTCAAAACACACATTAAGCATGGATCTCTTTATCATTACATGCTGGTCTACTTAATTAAGTATAGAGATTTTAAAGAGAAGTTTATGAGCATTATATTAAATTTCTGGGACCATCACAGAAGACATAATGCCTAAAATAAGTAAACACTGCATGTACTTCTTGATTTACAACTAACTTTGAGGAACAATCCAGTGCCTCATTTATGCCTAACTCTAACCCAGTTTGCTGTACTCTCAAAAAGAGGAGATGGTGGCATTTGGCTGCACCCCTAAAAAGAGTGAACATCTCAAAGGGGATGAAAGCCACTGTGCATGTGGACACTGCCTCTCCCTTGTTTCTTCCTTTTCTGAGGGGACACAGAGCAGTGCCCCACCCTTTCCCAGACCCTTTACCGCCCATGCCAACTAACATAATAGGACCAAGAAAGAGTATAGATTTGCTCCCTCGTAGGGAGGCTCTACCTCTTGCTCAGGGGCTACTAGGTGCTCCTTAGGTCAGTGACCTCAAAGGATCACAGCCAAGCTCAGTTGTAACCTGGGAAGAGAATCTATGCTTCAGTTTTTAGCAAGCAACAAGAATTCAGCATTCAGCCTAACTTACTGGACCAATCTATGGTGGACAAAAAACAGAACAACGGCTGTCAGAGAAGGGAGGTATGAGAGAGCTGGGGGGCTGATGGAGAAAAGGGTGTGAAGTAACTCTATGGTGACAGTCATGTTCCACATTTTCATGCAGGATTCTGTTACACAAGTGTATACATTTGTCAAAATTCAATAATATGTTTAATGAGGATGTGTGCATTTTATTATAAATGCATTTTGCCTCAAAAGGAAAAATAATCCATAACCAAATATTGAATACTGGCTAATGACATGTATGCTGGAGTATTTAGGGGAAATTACCCTAATAATTATATTTTACTTTGAAATGCATAAAAAGATGAATTGATGGGCAGATGGATCAATGTGGGATAACACAAATATAGCTAAATGCTAATGGCAGAATCTAGGTGGCAGGTATATAGGTGTTCATGAAAATTCTTTTAAATTTCTGTTTGTTCAAACATTTTCATAATAAAATGTTGAAACCATCTGATTAAAATACTAATTATTATTCAAAACACACATTAAGCATGGATCTCTTTATCATTACATGCTGGTCTACTTAATTAAGTATAGAGATTTTAAAGAGAAGTTTATGAGCATTATATTAAATTTCTGGGACCATCACAGAAGACATAATGCCTAAAATAAGTAAACACTGCATGTACTTCTTGATTTACAACTAACTTTGAGGAACAATCCAGTGCCTCATTTATGCCTAACTCTAACCCAGTTTGCTGTACTCTCAAAAAGAGGAGATGGTGGCATTTGGCTGCACCCCTAAAAAGAGTGAACATCTCAAAGGGGATGAAAGCCACTGTGCATGTGGACACTGCCTCTCCCTTGTTTCTTCCTTTTCTGAGGGGACACAGAGCAGTGCCCCACCCTTTCCCAGACCCTTTACCGCCCATGCCAACTAACATAATAGGACCAAGAAAGAGTATAGATTTGCTCCCTCGTAGGGAGGCTCTACCTCTTGCTCAGGGGCTACTAGGTGCTCCTTAGGTCAGTGACCTCAAAGGATCACAGCCAAGCTCAGTTGTAACCTGGGAAGAGAATCTATGCTTCAGTTTTTAGCAAGCAACAAGAATTCAGCATTCAGCCTAACTTACTGGACCAATGCAAGGGGGTTACAGCCAAACTCCAGTCAGAGCAACGCTTTCCTTCACCTCTTATCTCGCCAGCACTGCTACAGAGACTTGTGTCTGTCTCTGTGTGCACAGGAGTGTCTACCACTCAGGGGCATCAAAAGGAGGAATGGCAGCTGCAGAGGTGGACGTCCTGATCCCAGTGTCCACACACAGCATCCTAATATCAGACATCTTCAACATACACCACTTCTTATCTTTGTTCTCACTTAACTATAAACTGGGGTTTTCCCAGGTGGCTCAGTGGTAAAGAATCTGGCTGCCAGTGCAGGAGATGCAGGAGACGTGGGTTTAATCACTGAGTCAGGAAGATCCCCTAGAGGAGGAAATGGCAACCCACTCCAGTATTCTTGCCTGGGAATTTCATGGACAGAAGAGCCCGGCGGGCTACAGTCCTTGGGGCCACAGTCGGACACAACTGAAGCAACTAAGCATAGAATAGCATAGCCTAGCAACTATGAATTGGACCTGAAATATACAGATTTCACTACCTCATGCTTTCTAATCACGCTGACTTTAAACAGGAATTAATGAGTATCTTGCCCCAGTGATTATTAAAGCAGATGTAGTAACACCAAGGACCTCAGGCTGCATGATCTTCCTTTAACAGACCAGCTAGATATTAGGACCCTGAACTAAGTAAGGTGTAAGGGCCTCGTGAAATTTGGGTATTTGTCACTGTGTGGCCGTCGTACTTCCTGTATGTGTACATTGTGACAACAGGCCAAAAAGTGACCCAGTCCTTAAGTGTTTGGATTTAGGATGCCAAAAAACACAGTTTGTCACTTTTTTTTTAAACTTACTTTTTTAAATTGGAATTTAGTTGCTTTACACTGTTGTGTTAGTTTCTGCTGTACAGCAAAGTGAATCAACTATATATATGTATATATACATATCGGGCTTCCCAGATGGTAAAGGATCCGCCCTCAATGCAGGAGACCTGGGTTCAATCCCTAGGTGAGGAAAATCCCTTGGAGAAGAAAATAGCAACCCACTCCAGTATTCTTGCCTGGAGAATTCCATGGACAGAGCAGCCTGGCAGGCTATAGTCCACAGGGTCACAAACAGTCGGATACAACTAAGTGACTAACACTTTCACTTCACTTTCACACACATGTCCCCTCTTTTTTGGATTTTTTTTCCCATTTAGGCTACCATAGAGCATTGAGTAGCGTTCCCTGTGCTACAGTTTGTTCTCATTAGTTATCAGATTTTTTTTTTCTTAATGAATTGAATCTCTACATGTTTTTCACACTCTATATACTCCAGTCTCTGTTTATAATACAGAACAATACACAGAAAAATAATGAGGAAAGAGGAATTTTGGAATTAGCAAATTACTGAATGGCTATTTTTATCACTTACTTCATTTGAAGGGATCGTGGCAAAGGGCTTGATGATGGCGGCTAATGGAATCTGAGCTTGCTTGGCCATGTCGGACGTGCAGGGGAAGCAGTACGTGGTGCAGCGGATGTACCGGGGACTGGCGTTGCCTGAAACATTCAATGATGCGCATTTAGACTCTGCCCTGTCACAGGTAAGTATTTATAAAGGCACTTCTAGATTATACATTGCCTTATTTGTAAAATTCCTTCATGATTTCTAAAAAATGAACATTGTAGAATCTTATGATCTGTATTTTAGGCACACTATAGTTTCTTGTAAAATAAAACTCTCAATTCTACTGCAAAAACATGGAAGAGATTTTAAGTTATTATTTTCCATGAGCAGAGTGTTAATACAGCCATTCACAGACTTAAGAGGTGTTTAGACTCAATGGGAGAAATAAAGTGAAGACATAAGAGAGTAAAATTTCTTCTTCACCCTCATCTGTCAATACATCCGCATAAGAGAGTAGACATTTCACCCAGTCCTTAGTGTTTGGATTTAGGATGCCAAAAAACACAGTTTGTCACTTTTTTTTTAAACTTACTTTTTTAAATTGGAATTTAGTTGCTTTACACTGTTGTGTTAGTTTCTGCTGTACAGCAAAGTGAATCAACTATATATATGTATATATACATATCGGGCTTCCCAGATGGTAAAGGATCCGCCCTCAATGCAGGAGACCTGGGTTCAATCCCTAGGTGAGGAAAATCCCTTGGAGAAGAAAATAGCAACCCACTCCAGTATTCTTGCCTGGAGAATTCCATGGACAGAGCAGCCTGGCAGGCTATAGTCCACAGGGTCACAAACAGTCGGATACAACTAAGTGACTAACACTTTCACTTCACTTTCACACACATGTCCCCTCTTTTTTGGATTTTTTTTCCCATTTAGGCTACCATAGAGCATTGAGTAGCGTTCCCTGTGCTACAGTTTGTTCTCATTAGTTATCAGATTTTTTTTTTCTTAATGAATTGAATCTCTACATGTTTTTCACACTCTATATACTCCAGTCTCTGTTTATAATACAGAACAATACACAGAAAAATAATGAGGAAAGAGGAATTTTGGAATTAGCAAATTACTGAATGGCTATTTTTATCACTTACTTCATTTGAAGGGATCGTGGCAAAGGGCTTGATGATGGCGGCTAATGGAATCTGAGCTTGCTTGGCCATGTCGGACGTGCAGGGGAAGCAGTACGTGGTGCAGCGGATGTACCGGGGACTGGCGTTGCCTGAAACATTCAATGATGCGCATTTAGACTCTGCCCTGTCACAGGTAAGTATTTATAAAGGCACTTCTAGATTATACATTGCCTTATTTGTAAAATTCCTTCATGATTTCTAAAAAATGAACATTGTAGAATCTTATGATCTGTATTTTAGGCACACTATAGTTTCTTGTAAAATAAAACTCTCAATTCTACTGCAAAAACATGGAAGAGATTTTAAGTTATTATTTTCCATGAGCAGAGTGTTAATACAGCCATTCACAGACTTAAGAGGTGTTTAGACTCAATGGGAGAAATAAAGTGAAGACATAAGAGAGTAAAATTTCTTCTTCACCCTCATCTGTCAATACATCCGCTATGAGAAAGGTGAGCATCTGTAGACCACTTCATATCAGCTAGTTATACTTTGTCAAACAGAATCCCATTTGACTATGTTTTCCCCCTAAACGTGTAATTCAGTTTAGAAATGAAAATTCTACTTACGATGAAAAAATTTTTTGAAAACACCCAAATCTATTTTTAAAATACACCAGGTTTCCTGACCAATTTTTTTTTTTCATAGCATGAGTATTAAAACAATATTCATGGAAATGGTACTGATGAACCTATTTGCAAGGAAGGAAGGACACACCAACAGAGAAGAGACTTATGGACACAGGGGAAAAGGAGAGGGAGGGATGAACTTAGAAAGCAGCAATGAAACATGCATTACTCGGTGTAAAAGAGAAAGCTAGTGGGATGATGCTGTGTAACACACGGAGCTCAACCTACAGGGCTGGGATTGGGGAGTGGGGGGAAGGCTCGAGGGAGGGGTAGATAAGTGTACTTATGGCTGACTCACATTGTTGCATGGCAGAAACCAACACAACATTGTAAGGCAACCATCCTCTAATTAAAAATAAATTTTAAAAAACCCAATATCCATGGCATGAATATTTTTTAATCACCAGAATAACTTATCTAAATTAAACAATTAAATCATAACACATTTTGGCAAAAGAACATAGTCATAAAACAAGTTCTTACTGTCTTAGATTAAGGCACTTATTGAGTGTCTTAGATTAAGTTTTAGATATTGCCCTAAGTGCTTCCTTATGTTCTGGCAGAGGACACAGACAATAACAGACCTAAAAACAATAAATCACATAGGCCCTTAGAAGATGACAAATGTGAAAAAAGCTCCCCTGGTTGAGGGATACCACAGTGGGACAAAATAACAATTTTAGATAGTTACAGAGCTGGTCTTATTCAAAAGGCAACATTTGAGCAAAGACTCCACAAGGGATCTGCCCAGCAGGTATCTGGGGGCCGGGCGAGCCTGGGCTGGTAGAGGAGCTCAGGAGGCCTGAGTGGCTGGAATGCGGCATGCAGGGCACTGGTGAGGAGTTCAGAGACGTCACGGAGACCAGATCAGGTAGATACTTGAGGCCACTTGTAAACCCCTGGCTTTTACTTCAAGGGAAATGGGGCGACACAGCTGAGGTTTGAACAGAAAAGGGCGGTGGTCTGACTTACGCTGGCTCTACCTGTGGCTTTGAGGATAGGCTGTGATGGGGAGGAGCAGAAAGACCAGTCTGGAGGCCGTGCAGTAACCGGCTGAGAAACAGGGTGGTGTCAGGGACCAGTCTGATAGTGGCAGACTCTGGACATATTTTGAAGGTGCAGTGGCTTACTTGTTGATGGGCATGATGTATAAGGTGTGTGGACGGGAGGTATGAGACAAGGACAGGGTCAAGGGTAACTCCAAAGTTTCTGGCCTGAGAAATCAGAAGCATGAAGTTGCCACCAACCAGACAGAGAAAGGTCACAAGAACGGAAGGGGCTTTTAATGAGTCTGTGGGTGAAGATCAGGCATCTGGCTTTAAACATACCCTTTTGGGAAATCTAAGTGATCCAACAGTGACAGGGAGTGAACAATTAGATATGCGTTTCTTGGCACTGGGCTGAAAGCTGAGACGGACAAACTCCTTTGGGAGTTCTTAGCATACAGATGCTATTTGAAGCCCAGAAACTAGATTAAAGCTGCAAAAGCATCATGGTGGTGAATCAGAAAAGAGCTGAGTGAGGGCTGAGCCCTGAGTCCTCTGACATCAAGAATCCGGCAAGGAGAAAAGGAGAAACCAGCTAAAGGACCAAGAAAGACAGAAACATGGGAGTCTGTGTGTGCTGGAGGTGAAGTGAAGAAACTACATCAAGGAAGAGGCAGGACCGTCTATGCCAGGTGGTGAGGCCAAATCCACATGACTGCTCAGTGCAGCAGTGCTGGAGACCCAGAAGAGAGAACTCTGGTGGCATGGTGGGGTGAGGAGTGGAAGTGGGGTGCAGGGGTGAAGAGTGGGGGTGGGGGGGAGGGGGTTGAGGCAGAGCGCGAGCACACACTGCAACAGGGGTCGATGTGATGGTGGGAGTCCTTGCAGGTTCTCCTCTGACTGAGTGCCTGTCTCAGAATGGAGGCAGTGAGAGCAGCTGAAAGAAAGGGTGAGACCTTACAGCCCCCCCAGAGTGGCTGGGACCATCTCTCTGGCCGCGTGTCACTGCACAGTGGGTGGAGAATGAGGGGAAAGCTGGACCTGAGAACGCTGAGCTTCCTTGCATATTCAATCTATTATTTTTCTACATTTTACATTTTGAGGGGGACCAGAAAGAAATCTAAATTTTTGACATAAAAAGTTCTGATTTTTATATAATGGCAACTAATTCAAACAGAAACAAATTATTCTGTGTAACAAATTAACATGATTATAGGCTGAATCCAGTTTGAGGTCCCTGATGCAGAGGGTCTGATAACGGGGAGAGACATGGTACTAACAACAAGGATAGTAACAGTTAAGTGCCAATGGATCAGGCATCACTCTAAGACGGTTATACGTAAACTCATTTTAGTCTCACAATCGCCTATGAGACTGATACCTTATGATCCCATTTTACAGAGGAGTACACTGAAACACTGGTAGATTAAGTGATTTAGCAAAGTTAAATGGTTAGTAAATGGCAAAAGTGGTATTAGAACCTGTCACAATTCTCTACTACATCCCAGATAAGCTGTGTCCAGGTCATGAAGGCTTTGAACTTGGATGAGGAGTTAAGGCCAATCCTGTTTTTCCCTGGGCAATGTCAAGAATCCGGCAAAGGAGAAAAGGAGCTGAGTGAGGGCTGAGCCCTGAGTCCTCTGACATCAAGAATCGGGCAAGGAGAAAAGGAGAAACCAGCTAAAGGACCAAGAAAGACAGAAACATGGGAGTCTGTGTGTGCTGGAGGTGAAGTGAAGAAACTACATCAAGGAAGAGGCAGGACCGTCTATGCCAGGTGGTGAGGCCAAATCCACATGACTGCTCAGTGCAGCAGTGCTGGAGACCCAGAAGAGAGAACTCTGGTGGCATGGTGGGGTGAGGAGTGGAAGTGGGGTGCAGGGGTGAAGAGTGGGGGTGGGGGGGAGGGGTTGAGGCAGAGCGCGAGCACACACTGCAACAGGGGTCGATGTGATGGTGGGAGTCCTTGCAGGTTCTCCTCTGACTGAGTGCCTGTCTCAGAATGGAGGCAGTGAGAGCAGCTGAAAGAAAGGGTGAGACCTTACAGCCCCCCCAGAGTGGCTGGGACCATCTCTCTGGCCGCGTGTCACTGCACAGTGGGTGGAGAATGAGGGGAAAGCTGGACCTGAGAACGCTGAGCTTCCTTGCATATTCAATCTATTATTTTTCTACATTTTACATTTTGAGGGGGACCAGAAAGAAATCTAAATTTTTGACATAAAAAGTTCTGATTTTTATATAATGGCAACTAATTCAAACAGAAACAAATTATTCTGTGTAACAAATTAACATGATTATAGGCTGAATCCAGTTTGAGGTCCCTGATGCAGAGGGTCTGATAACGGGGAGAGACATGGTACTAACAACAAGGATAGTAACAGTTAAGTGCCAATGGATCAGGCATCACTCTAAGACGGTTATACGTAAACTCATTTTAGTCTCACAATCGCCTATGAGACTGATACCTTATGATCCCATTTTACAGAGGAGTACACTGAAACACTGGTAGATTAAGTGATTTAGCAAAGTTAAATGGTTAGTAAATGGCAAAAGTGGTATTAGAACCTGTCACAATTCTCTACTACATCCCAGATAAGCTGTGTCCAGGTCATGAAGGCTTTGAACTTGGATGAGGAGTTAAGGCCAATCCTGTTTTTCCCTGGGCAATGCACACTCAGTCGTGTTCAACTCTACAACCCCCTGGAAAAACCTTTACCTAGCATCTCCTTTTCTGTTAGCCTCCTATGTCCATGAGGATTCTCAAGGCAAAGAATACTGGAGTGAGCTGTCATTTCCTCCTCTAGGGGATCCTCCTGACCCAGGGACTGAACCTGCATCTCCCGGGACCTCTACACTGGCAGGTGCGTTCTTTACCACTAAGCCACATATAATCAAATAAATACCTGAAGAGAATCAATCTATGCAGAATGTACTAGATAGCTTCTGGGAGCAGGAAAAAGATCAGAGACAGGTAACAGGTAAGGGTCCAGGTGAATACTAAGACAGGGTAAAACAAGAGTCCTGACAACAGGAACAGAAGAAAAAGAAATATTAGGCAATAAACGTAAATATGCTTGAAACCTTATTATTGCATATTTCATATAACTTAGATAAAATTTTCCTCACCATTACACAATGTTACTCAGAGGGAAATAAGAATTTCTGAATATTTTAAAATGTATTTTAATTTTTCATTGTACTCAACTTTCACTAGTCAACACTTTCAATAATACAAATTGAGCATTTGTTATCTTTAAAAAATCTTTTTTTTTTCAATTTTTTTTTTTTTCTGGGTGGGGGCAGGTTGGGGACGGAGGCGGGCGGGCAGGCCACTTCTATTGGTCTTTCATTTATCTATTTTCATCCATCTTTTTTCTTTGGCCTGCGTGGGCCTCCCATCACAGTGGCCTCTCTCGTTGCAGAGCACCGGCTCTCGGTACATGCGCTCCAGAGCTCCGGTTCGGTAATTGGACACATCGGTCCAGCCACTCCACGCCACGTGGAATCTTCCCAGGTCAGGGGTGGAACCAGCGCCCCTTGCACTGCAAGGCGGTGTCCTTACTCACTGGACCACCAGAGAAGCCCCTAAAAAATCTTATTTTTTATAATGAAATATGCATATGACTCAGCTCAGGAAGGTAAACAAACTTGTTACAAGAAGATAATGCACACAAAAAATAAAATTTTTAAAAAGCAATGCATACATACCTTTTTTAAGCAGGTATATGTGCAAAAGTGGGGCATAAAGTATGGTGATAGCAGACCTTGGTAATTAATGGCCAAAACTCCTTGATATGCTTAAAAAAAAACTTATGGGATAATCTGACTAAAAAAAGATTCAATAATTTATTCATCAACAAATATTTATGAAGCTAATCCCTATGCTAGAGGCTTAGAGGCAGGAGTGAACCCTCTGGCTTTAGCATCTAGTATAGGAAAATGATCATAAAGCAGGTAAGTGGGGATTTACCTGGTAGCTCAGTGGTAAAAATCCACCTGCCAATGCAGGAGACACAGGCTTGATCCCTGGTCCAGGAAGATCCCACATGCCAATATGGAGCAACTAAGCCCATGTGCCACAACTACTGAAGCCTGTGCATCGCAGCAAGAGAAGGAACAGCAATGAGAAGTCCATGTACCACAACTAGAGACCAGCCCCCGCTTGTCACAACTACAGAAAAAATACCTCACAGCTGTGAAGACCCAGCAGAGCAGAAAATAAATAAACAAAACTTATACTAAAAAATTATGCTAGGAAACCTGGACAGCTACATGGAAAAGAATGAAATCAGACATTCTCTAACAGTAAATAGAAAAACAAACTGAAAAGGAATTAAAGACCTATTAATAAGTGTAAGACTGAACACTATAAAACTCCTAGAGGAAAATATGGGCAGAATGCTCTGACATAAATCGCAGCAATTTTTTGGGATATGTCTCCTAGAGTATTGGAAATAAAAAGATAAACAAATGGAACCTAGTTGAACTTAAAAAGCTTCTGTACAACACAGGAAACCATAAACAAAATGAAAAAGACAACCTACAAAATGAGAGAAAATATTTCCAGACTATCCAACCAGCAGGGATTAATTTCCAAAATATACAAACAGCTCATGCAGTTCAATAGCTTAAAAAAACAAACAGCCCAAAACAGCCAATCAAAATATCAGCAGAAGATCTTAACAGACATTTCTCCAAAGAAAACAGGCAGATACTAGCTAAAAGCCTACATGAAAAAGATGTTCAAAATTGATAAATTATTAGGGAAATGCAAACCAAAACTACAAAGAGATGTCACCTCATGCCAGTCAGAATGGCCGTTTTAAAACATCTACAGATAATAACTGCTGGAGAGGGTGTAGAGAAAAGAGAACCCTGCTACATTGTTGGTGGGAATATAATTGGTACAGCCACTATGGAAGACAACATGAAGGTTCCTTAAAAAAGTGAAACTAGAACTCCCACATGACTCAGTGATGCCACTGTTGAGTATATATCTGGAAAAGATGAAAACTAACTTAAAAAGAGACATGCGCCCTAATGTTCACTGCAGCACTATTTACAAAAGCCAAGACACAGAAGCAGTCTAAATGTTCATCAACATATGAATGAATAAAGTAGATGTGCTACAATACAGATATAAGATGGAATATTACTAAGGCATAAAAAATGAAATAATGCCATTTGCAACAACATGGATGGACCTACAGATTATCATATTAAGTGAAGTGAAAGTATTAGTTGGTCAGTCACGTCTGACTCTGTGTGACCCCATGGACTGCAGCTTGCCCGGCTCCTCTGACCATGGAATCCTTCAGGCAAGAATACTGGAGTGGGTTTCCATTTCCTTCTCCAGGGAATCTTCCCAAACTAGGGATCAAACCCATGTGTCCTGCACTGCAGGCAGATTCTTTACCATCTGAGCCACCAGGGGAGACCCTTAAGTGAATTAAAGCCAAAGACAAATACTATTATGATAGCATTTATATGTAGAATGTAAAATATGACACAAGTGAACTTATTTATAAAATAGAAACAGAATCACAGACATAGAAAACACAACTATTGGTTACCAAAGGAGTAGGTGGTGCAGTGGGCAGTTGGGAGGTATATATTAGGAAACTGGGATTAAAGTATACACACTTCTATATATAAAATAATCAATGAGGACCTACTGTATAGCACAGGGAACTGTGCTCAACATTTTGTAATAACCTATAATGGAAAACAATATGAAAAAAGAATATATATAAAACAGAATCATTTTTCTGTACACTTGGAAATAACATGATACTGTAAATTAACTCTACTTCATTCAACTATACTTAAAAAAAAAAAATTCTTTTTTTTGAAGTCTACTACTAAGTAGTAGCAAATAAGCCAGGCCAGAGAAAGGGGAGTCACAGCAAAGCGGCGTGACTGGGCCAACTGCAGAGCTCCCTCCATGCCAGGCAGCTCTCTGTCCTTGCCAAGGGCTGGGCTGCAGGCTACGGAGAGGTGATGATGATCTGGACCCTGCACCTCCTAGCCCTTCCTCTTTCCCTCCATGGACCACAGGGCCCAGCAGTTCCACTCCTAGGTGTATACCCGAGAGAAATGAAAGCAGTGGCTCAAAAAGATACGTGTATACCAATGTTCATAGCTACGGCTATTCACTGTAGTCAAAAGATGGAAACAACCCAGATGGCTTTCAAAAGACAAATGGATAAACAAAACGCAGTATACACATAACAGTGAGTATCATTCGGCCTTAAAAAGGAATGAACTTCTGATCCATGCTACGACGTGAACAATGGAAATATGATGCTACGTGAAATAAGCCAGACGCAAAAGGACAAACTGTATGAATCCACTGGTATGAGGCACCCAGACTAGGCAAATTCAGAGATACAGAAAGTAAAACAGAAGATACCAGGGACCGGTAGTGTGTAGGAATGGGGAGCAGTTGTTTATTGGGTCCAGAATCTCAGTGTAGGTTGATGAAAAAGTTCTGGAAATGGATAATCATGATGGTTGTACAACACTGCGAATGCAATTAATGCCATTGAATTGTACACTTAAAATTATTAATACATCCATCCAAAAGCAGAAGAATACACTTTCTTCTCAAGCGCTCACGGAACATTCTCCAGGATAGACCACATCTTGGGCCACAAATCAAACCTCAGTCAGTTCAAGAAAACCGAAATTATATCAACCATCTTCTCGGACCACAATGCAATGAGACTGGAGATCAACTACCAGAAAAAAAACCCTAAAAACAGAAACACATGGAGATTAAACAATACATACCTAAAAAACCAACAGATCATTGAGGAAATCAAAGGAGAAGGCTACATTCTATTAAAACAGGGTACTATACAATGTGCTCAACATTTAATAACCGATAATGGAAAACAATATGAAAAAAGAATATATATAAAACAGAATCATTTTTCTGTACACTTGGAAATAACATGATACTGTAAATTAACTCTACTTCATTCAACTATACTTAAAAAAAAAAAATTCTTTTTTTTGAAGTCTACTACTAAGTAGTAGCAAATAAGCCAGGCCAGAGAAAGGGGAGTCACAGCAAAGCGGCGTGACTGGGCCAACTGCAGAGCTCCCTCCATGCCAGGCAGCTCTCTGTCCTTGCCAAGGGCTGGGCTGCAGGCTACGGAGAGGTGATGATGATCTGGACCCTGCACCTCCTAGCCCTTCCTCTTTCCCTCCATGGACCACAGGGCCCAGCAGTTCCACTCCTAGGTGTATACCCGAGAGAAATGAAAGCAGTGGCTCAAAAAGATACGTGTATACCAATGTTCATAGCTACGGCTATTCACTGTAGTCAAAAGATGGAAACAACCCAGATGGCTTTCAAAAGACAAATGGATAAACAAAACGCAGTATACACATAACAGTGAGTATCATTCGGCCTTAAAAAGGAATGAACTTCTGATCCATGCTACGACGTGAACAATGGAAATATGATGCTACGTGAAATAAGCCAGACGCAAAAGGACAAACTGTATGAATCCACTGGTATGAGGCACCCAGACTAGGCAAATTCAGAGATACAGAAAGTAAAACAGAAGATACCAGGGACCGGTAGTGTGTAGGAATGGGGAGCAGTTGTTTATTGGGTCCAGAATCTCAGTGTAGGTTGATGAAAAAGTTCTGGAAATGGATAATCATGATGGTTGTACAACACTGCGAATGCAATTAATGCCATTGAATTGTACACTTAAAATTATTAATACATCCATCCAAAAGCAGAAGAATACACTTTCTTCTCAAGCGCTCACGGAACATTCTCCAGGATAGACCACATCTTGGGCCACAAATCAAACCTCAGTCAGTTCAAGAAAACCGAAATTATATCAACCATCTTCTCGGACCACAATGCAATGAGACTGGAGATCAACTACCAGAAAAAAAACCCTAAAAACAGAAACACATGGAGATTAAACAATACATACCTAAAAAACCAACTGATCATTGAGGAAATCAAAGGAGAAATTAAACAATTCCTAGAAGAAAATGACAGTGAACACACGACAGTGCAAAACCTATGGGATACTGCAAAAGCAGTTCTAAGAGGGAAATTTATAGCAATACAATCCCACCTCAAGAAACTAGGAAAATATGAAGCAGATGACCTAACCCTCCACTTAAAACAGTTGGAGAAAGAAGAACAAGAACACCCCAAAGCCAGCAGAAGAAGAGAAATCATAAGGATCAGAGCAGAAATAAATGAGAAAGAAATGAAAGAAACAATAGTAAAGAGAAATAGAACAAAAAGCAGGTTCTTTGAAAAGGTAAACAAAATTGACAAGCCACTGGCCAGACTCATTAAGAAAAAGAGAGAGAAGAACCAGATCAACAAAATAAAAAACGAAAAAGGAGAGATTACAACAGATAATGCAGAAATCCAAAGGATTCTAAGAGACTATTATGAGCAACTCTATGGCAACAAACTGGACAACCTGGAAGAAATGGACAGTTTCTTGGACAGGATTAATCTCCCAAGACTGAGCCAGGAAGAAACAGAAACTTTGAACAACCCAATCACAAGCTCAGAAATCGAATTTGTGATTAAAAATCTACCCAAGAATAAAAGCCCAGGACCAGATGGCTTCACAGCCGAATTCTACCAAACATTTAAAGAAGAGCTAATGCCTGTCCGTCTAAAACTCTTCCAAAAAATTGCACAGGAAGGAAAACTCCCAAACACATTCTACGAGGCCACCATCACCCTGATACCCAAACCAGGCAAAGACAACACAAAAAAGGAAAACTATAGGCCTAGGGTCACAGAATAGTATGATAAACAAAACATTTTCCTGAATGCTTCCATTGAATTGTACACTTAAAATTATTAATACATCCATCCAAAAGCAGAAGAATACACTTTCTTCTCAAGGCCACGGAACATTCTCCAGGATAGACCACATCTTGGGCCACAAATCAAACCTCAGTCAGTTCAAGAAAACCGAAATTATATCAACCATCTTCTCGGACCACAATGCAATGAGACTGGAGATCAACTACCAGAAAAAAAACCCTAAAAACAGAAACACATGGAGATTAAACAATACATACCTAAAAAACCAACTGATCATTGAGGAAATCAAAGGAGAAATTAAACAATTCCTAGAAGAAAATGACAGTGAACACACGACAGTGCAAAACCTATGGGATACTGCAAAAGCAGTTCTAAGAGGGAAATTTATAGCAATACAATCCCACCTCAAGAAACTAGGAAAATATGAAGCAGATGACCTAACCCTCCACTTAAAACAGTTGGAGAAAGAAGAACAAGAACACCCCAAAGCCAGCAGAAGAAGAGAAATCATAAGGATCAGAGCAGAAATAAATGAGAAAGAAATGAAAGAAACAATAGTAAAGAGAAATAGAACAAAAAGCAGGTTCTTTGAAAAGGTAAACAAAATTGACAAGCCACTGGCCAGACTCATTAAGAAAAAGAGAGAGAAGAACCAGATCAACAAAATAAAAAACGAAAAAGGAGAGATTACAACAGATAATGCAGAAATCCAAAGGATTCTAAGAGACTATTATGAGCAACTCTATGGCAACAAACTGGACAACCTGGAAGAAATGGACAGTTTCTTGGACAGGATTAATCTCCCAAGACTGAGCCAGGAAGAAACAGAAACTTTGAACAACCCAATCACAAGCTCAGAAATCGAATTTGTGATTAAAAATCTACCCAAGAATAAAAGCCCAGGACCAGATGGCTTCACAGCCGAATTCTACCAAACATTTAAAGAAGAGCTAATGCCTGTCCGTCTAAAACTCTTCCAAAAAATTGCACAGGAAGGAAAACTCCCAAACACATTCTACGAGGCCACCATCACCCTGATACCCAAACCAGGCAAAGACAACACAAAAAAGGAAAACTATAGGCCAATTTCACTGATGAACTTAGATGCCAAGATCCTCAACAAAATCCTAGCAAACAGAATTCAACGACATGTCAAAAAACTCATACATCATGATCAAGTCGGGTTCATCCCAGGCATGCAAGGCTTCTTCAACATCCGCAAATCAATCAACGTGATACACCATATCAACAAGTTGAAAGACAAAAATCACATGATCATCTCAATAGATGCAGAAAAAGCCTTCGACAAAGTACAACATCCATTTATGATCAAAACTCTTCAGAAAATGGGCATAGAAGGAACCTATCTCAACATAATAAAAGCCATCTATGAGAAACCTACAGCGAACATTATTGTTAATGGTGAAAAACTGAAAGCATTCCCTCTAAGATCAGGAACAAGACAGGGGTGCCCACCTTCACCACTGCTATTCAACATAGTCCTGGAAGTGCTAGCAACAGCAATAAGACAAGAGAAAGAAATCAAAGGAATCCAGATTGGAAAGGAAGAAGTCAAGCTCTCTCTTTTTGCAGACGACATGATATTATACATAGAAAATCCCAAAGACACGGTTACAAAGCTACTAGAGCTAATCAATGAATTCAGCAAAGTTGCAGGATATAAAGTCAACACACAGAAGTCACTGGTATTCCTATACACAAACAATGAAAAATCAGAAAATGGAATCAAAGAGGCAATCCCCTTCACCATTGCAACCAAAAGAATCAAATACCTAGGAATAAACCTACCCAAAGAAACAAAAGAATTGTACACAGAAAATTACAAGACACTCATGAGAGACATTAAAGAAGACTTAAACAGATGGAGAGATATTCCATGTTCCTGGATTGGAAGAATCAATATTGTGAAAATGACCATACTACCAAATATCATCTACAGATTCAGTGCAATACCTATTCAACTACCACTGACATTTTTCACAGAACTAGACCAAATAATAACACAGTTCATGTGGAAACACAGAAGACCTCGAATAGCCAAAGCAATCCTGAGGAAGAAGAATGGAGTTGGAGGGATCAGCCTCCCTAACTTCAGACTCTACTACAAAGCAACAGTCATCAAGACAGGAAGGAAAACTCCCAAACACATTCTACGAGGCCACCATCACCCTGATACCCAAACCAGGCAAAGACAACACAAAAAAGGAAAACTATAGGCCAATTTCACTGATGAACTTAGATGCCAAGATCCTCAACAAAATCCTAGCAAACAGAATTCAACGACATGTCAAAAAACTCATACATCATGATCAAGTCGGGTTCATCCCAGGCATGCAAGGCTTCTTCAACATCCGCAAATCAATCAACGTGATACACCATATCAACAAGTTGAAAGACACAAATCACATGATCATCTCAATAGATGCAGAAAAAGCCTTCGACAAAGTACAACATCCATTTATGATCAAAACTCTTCAGAAAATGGGCATAGAAGGAACCTATCTCAACATAATAAAAGCCATCTATGAGAAACCTACAGCGAACATTATTGTTAATGGTGAAAAACTGAAAGCATTCCCTCTAAGATCAGGAACAAGACAGGGGTGCCCACCTTCACCACTGCTATTCAACATAGTCCTGGAAGTGCTAGCAACAGCAATAAGACAAGAGAAAGAAATCAAAGGAATCCAGATTGGAAAGGAAGAAGTCAAGCTCTCTCTTTTTGCAGACGACATGATATTATACATAGAAAATCCCAAAGACACGGTTACAAAGCTACTAGAGCTAATCAATGAATTCAGCAAAGTTGCAGGATATAAAGTCAACACACAGAAGTCACTGGTATTCCTATACACAAACAATGAAAAATCAGAAAATGGAATCAAAGAGGCAATCCCCTTCACCATTGCAACCAAAAGAATCAAATACCTAGGAATAAACCTACCCAAAGAAACAAAAGAATTGTACACAGAAAATTACAAGACACTCATGAGAGACATTAAAGAAGACTTAAACAGATGGAGAGATATTCCATGTTCCTGGATTGGAAGAATCAATATTGTGAAAATGACCATACTACCAAATATCATCTACAGATTCAGTGCAATACCTATTCAACTACCACTGACATTTTTCACAGAACTAGACCAAATAATAACACAGTTCATGTGGAAACACAGAAGACCTCGAATAGCCAAAGCAATCCTGAGGAAGAAGAATGGAGTTGGAGGGATCAGCCTCCCTAACTTCAGACTCTACTACAAAGCAACAGTCATCAAGACAGTATGGTACTGGCACAAAAACAGAACTCTAGATCAATGGAACAAGATCGAGAACCCAGAGATCAACCCACGCACCTATGGGTACCTTATTTTTGATAAAGGAGGAGAAACTATAAAATGGGACAAAGACAGCCTCTTTAACAAGTGGTGCTGAGAGAATTGGACAGCTACATGCAAAAAAATGAAATTGGAACATTCCCTGACACCATACACTAAGATCAACTCAAAATGGATTAAAGACCTCAATGTAAGACCAGAAACCATCAAACTCTTAGAGGAGAATGTAGACAAAACCCTCAAGGACATCAATCAAAGCAAGATCTTCTCTGACCCACCAACTAAAATAGCAGAACTGAAAAGAAAAATGAACATATGGGACCTTATGAAACTTAAAAGCTTTTGTACAGCAAAAGAAATCACCAAAAAGTTGAACAGACACCCACAGAGTGGGAGAAAATCATAGCAAATGAAACAACAGACAAAGAATTAATCTCCAAAATCTACAAGCAACTCAGACAACTCAGCACAGGGAAAACGAGCAGCCCAATCAAAAAATGGGAAAAAGATCTAAAGAGACGCCTCTCCAAAGAGGACATACAAATGGTCCAAAAATACATGAAACGATGCTCAACCTCGCTTATTATTAGAGAAATGCAAATTAAAACCACAATGAGATACCACCTCACACCTGTCAGAATGGCCATCATCAACAAATCGACAGACAACAAATGCTGGAGAGGGTGTGGAGAAAAGGGAACCCTCTTGCATTGCTGGTGGGAATGTAAATTAATACAACCTCTATGGAAGACAATATGGAGATTCCTTAAAAAACTAAAAATAGAAGCACCCTATGACCCAGCAATCCCACTATTAGGCCTATATCCTGATGAAATCAAAATGAAAGAGGCACCTGTACCCCAATGTTCATTGCAGCTCTCTATACAATAGCCAGAACATGGAAGCAACCTAGATGTCCATCGACAAATGAATGGATCCAGAAGCTGGGTACATATATACAATGGAATACTACTCAAAGCAACAGTCATCAAGACAGTATGGTACTGGCACAAAAACAGAACTCTAGATCAATGGAACAAGATCGAGAACCCAGAGATCAACCCACGCACCTATGGGTACCTTATTTTTGATAAAGGAGGAGAAACTATAAAATGGGACAAAGACAGCCTCTTTAACAAGTGGTGCTGAGAGAATTGGACAGCTACATGCAAAAAAATGAAATTGGAACATTCCCTGACACCATACACTAAGATCAACTCAAAATGGATTAAAGACCTCAATGTAAGACCAGAAACCATCAAACTCTTAGAGGAGAATGTAGACAAAACCCTCAAGGACATCAATCAAAGCAAGATCTTCTCTGACCCACCAACTAAAATAGCAGAACTGAAAAGAAAAATGAACATATGGGACCTTATGAAACTTAAAAGCTTTTGTACAGCAAAAGAAATCACCAAAAAGTTGAACAGACACCCCACAGAGTGGGAGAAAATCATAGCAAATGAAACAACAGACAAAGAATTAATCTCCAAAATCTACAAGCAACTCAGACAACTCAGCACAGGGAAAACGAGCAGCCCAATCAAAAAATGGGAAAAAGATCTAAAGAGACGCCTCTCCAAAGAGGACATACAAATGGTCCAAAAATACATGAAACGATGCTCAACCTCGCTTATTATTAGAGAAATGCAAATTAAAACCACAATGAGATACCACCTCACACCTGTCAGAATGGCCATCATCAACAAATCGACAGACAACAAATGCTGGAGAGGGTGTGGAGAAAAGGGAACCCTCTTGCATTGCTGGTGGGAATGTAAATTAATACAACCTCTATGGAAGACAATATGGAGATTCCTTAAAAAACTAAAAATAGAAGCACCCTATGACCCAGCAATCCCACTATTAGGCCTATATCCTGATGAAATCAAAAATGAAAGAGGCACCTGTACCCCAATGTTCATTGCAGCTCTCTATACAATAGCCAGAACATGGAAGCAACCTAGATGTCCATCGACAAATGAATGGATCCAGAAGCTGGGTACATATATACAATGGAATACTACTCAGCTGTTAAAAGAAATGCAGAAGACTCAGTCCTAATGAGGTGGCTGGCTCTAGAACCTATCATAAAAAGTGAAGTAAGTCAAAAAGAGAAAGACAAGTATAGTATAGTAACTCATATATATGGGATCTAGTAAGATGGTCATGATAACACACGCAGTGAACTCATGAAAAAACAGAGAATAGACATAAAGACATTGTGGAGACCGAACAGTGGGAGGGAGTAACATGGGAACCTATACTGTCATGTGTAGAAAAGATAGCTGTTGTCATTGTGCTAGGGGAATAGGAGTACCTACAACCACTTGGAGCGATGGTCTGGAGGGATGGGAGGGGGACCTGGGAGGGGGGAGGGCCAAGGGATATGCAACTGATTGATCTGGGAACATACATGTACAAAAATAAATAAATAAATAATAAAAAAATTTATTAATACAGTGCATTTTATTTTATATGTATTTAACACAATAAAACATCACCTCTATGTTATAAAGTAAAAATACAAAAAACTCTGCACACAGTGGTCCATAACACATACCCTCCCTCCCACCGCCAAACCATAGCATATCCATCTCTGCTGCCTGGCAACCTCTTCCTCTCCCAAGCTCCTCACTTTTGTTCTGGTCCACACCTGCTCCCTCAAGGCGCAGCTTAGTTTTTCTCACTCTAGCAGGACAGGCTGGGCTAGTTACTTCATGTTTAAGTCCCCACCGCAATATGCCTTTTATCTTTCTATTATAACATTATTATAATTAATATTATAATATTTATATTTAGTTAGCTCTTTTCCCTGCCAGACTGTGCACTCATGTAAGAAGAGAACCATGGGACTTCCCTGACAGTCCAGTGGTTAAGACAAGATGGAGATTCCTTAAAAAACTAAAAATAGAAGCACCCTATGACCCAGCAATCCCACTATTAGGCCTATATCCTGATGAAATCAAAAATGAAAGAGGCACCTGTACCCCAATGTTCATTGCAGCTCTCTATACAATAGCCAGAACATGGAAGCAACCTAGATGTCCATCGACAAATGAATGGATCCAGAAGCTGGGTACATATATACAATGGAATACTACTCAGCTGTTAAAAGAAATGCAGAAGACTCAGTCCTAATGAGGTGGCTGGCTCTAGAACCTATCATAAAAAGTGAAGTAAGTCAAAAAGAGAAAGACAAGTATAGTATAGTAACTCATATATATGGGATCTAGTAAGATGGTCATGATAACACACGCAGTGAACTCATGAAAAAACAGAGAATAGACATAAAGACATTGTGGAGACCGAACAGTGGGAGGGAGTAACATGGGAACCTATACTGTCATGTGTAGAAAAGATAGCTGTTGTCATTGTGCTAGGGGAATAGGAATACCTACAACCACTTGGAGCGATGGTCTGGAGGGATGGGAGGGGGGGACCTGGGTGGGGGGAGGGTCAAGGGATATGCAACTGATTGATCTGGGAACATACATGTACAAAAATAAATAAATAAATAAATAAATAATAAAAAAATTTATTAATACAGTGCATTTTATTTTATATGTATTTAACACAATAAAACATCACCTCTATGTTATAAAGTAAAAATACAAAAAACTCTGCACACAGTGGTCCATAACACATACCCTCCCTCCCACCGCCAAACCATAGCATATCCATCTCTGCTGCCTGGCAACCTCTTCCTCTCCCAAGCTCCTCACTTTTGTTCTGGTCCACACCTGCTCCCTCAAGGCGCAGCTTAGTTTTTCTCACTCTAGCAGGACAGGCTGGGCTAGTTACTTCATGTTTAAGTCCCCACCGCAATATGCCTTTTATCTTTCTATTATAACATTATTATAATTAATATTATAATATTTATATTTAGTTAGCTCTTTTCCCTGCCAGACTGTGCACTCATGTAAGAAGAGAACCATGGGACTTCCCTGACAGTCCAGTGGTTAAGACTCTGTGCTCCCAATGCAGGGGTACAGGTTTGATCCCTGGTCAGGGAATTGAGATCCCACATGATGCACTGCGTGGCCCAAAAAAAAAAAAACACTAGAACCATATCTTTTATTTCTGAATTGAGGCAGCAGGCAAGTAGTTAAGTGCACGTGTGCTAGCATTAGAATGCTGGGGTTCAAATTCTAGCTCTGTTTCCCAACAGCTGATTATCTTGGGTAAATTACCCATGCATTCTGTGCTTAGGTTTCACCTTCTGTAAAATGAGGATGAGATTAATGCTTATCTCATTAAGTTATGGGAGAGATTAAATATAATTAACCCACATAAAGTATTTAGAAAACTGTCTTAATGCATAGCAAACAATAAATATTAAACACGATGGTAACAGGTACTGAATAAGCATTTGCGAATGAATGAATGAATGAAGAAGTATGATTCTGCTCTAAGCATCATAGCCATATGGGAAAGATGACCCAAACCACAGCAAAATTTAATGGAAAAAGAGCCATAATAGAAGTTTTGGAAAAGATTTCAAAGAGAAAATTAAACAGAGTTTGGAAGAACTAAGAATTTTCCAATTAAAAAGGTTAGAGTTACATATATACCAATTACATTTGTTCAATAAATTTTTGCCCGACAACCACTATATTCTAGACACCAAGTAAATTTCTAGGACTACAATGGTGAACAAAGCAGAGACAATAGTCTGTTGTAGAGAAATAGCACAGTGAGAAGCAGAGCCATGAGGGCAAGCAGGTGAGTTTATTATGGCTGAGGCAGACACAGAGGAAGAAACGGGAGAGATGAGGCTGGCAAGGAATGTTCTTCAGGCCTGTAAACAGCCTTAAACTAAGATATTAAATACATAAATATTTAAAATACAAACGTAGCATTTACTATTACGTATTAATGAAATTGCCAACAATAATAGAAAAAAAAATCAGCAATTTCATACGGTTCAACCTATTATATAAGTAAGTCATAAGTGTCAAATGAATGTGAATTCATTTAACAAATCTGGATGGCTTCTCTAAGTAATCAGGAACAAACCATTTTTAGAAGAGGGAATGAAGTAATCCTAAAAGTGTTTTAATAATAATACCTGTAACAGTAACATCATCTGTGATCTACAGCAACCCCTACTACAGGTCAAGCCCCCCACACATATAAAGAGAGGTCTATGCATGCATACACACCCACAGAGTTACCCTTAATTCTGACACTGGCCCCACAGGACAGGTCTTAGTCCTCACATCTTACAGAGGGCAGCACTGAGGCTCAGGGAGGTGGGCTAAACAAACCTAAGGACAGCAAGGAAGAGAATCTGGATTCCCATGCAGGTGTGCGAGGCTCCCAATCAGAGTTCTTACAGGCATGCTCTGCAAGCAAGGGGCTGAAGGCAAACAACACTGCGTGGACAGGCATGCTCTGCAAGAGGGGCTGAAGGCAAACAACACTGCATGGACGAAAGAGAGGGGAGCCCCACAAGGACTGGCTGGCTCGACAACTTTGAGATAAGACAAATCACCTGCTTGCGTACCAGTGTTACACGTCTAGGACCGAGTATACAACCCATTAAAACTGTATATTCAGAATCTAAGATGCCATATCACACCAGCCTGTATTTTAACTTGCCGTAAACAACAGAATAATATAGTCCCAGAAAGATCGACCTGAATGAAGTTTGACAGATACATGAAACAAAGAGCAGACATGGGACAGAGTCAGCACAGACAGGGCTCAGCCTCGCCTCAGCCCTGTTTTAAAGTGGGAAATCAGAACATTAAAAGACCTATTGAGGGCTTCCCCTGGTGGTCCAGTGGGTAAGGACACCGCCTTGTACTGCAAGGGGCGCCGGTTCGAGCCCTGGCCTAGGAAGATCCCACGTGCCACGGAGCGGCTGTACTGATGTGTCCAGTTGCCGAGCCGAGCTCTGGGGCGCATGCGCCCAAAGCCGGAGCTCTGCGACGACAGAGGCCACTGCGATGGGAGGCCCACAGGAGCCGACGGGCAGGGACGGATGAGAATGGAGAAATGGAGGACCAGTGGAAGTGGCCCGCCCGTCCCCCTCCCTCCCTACCCCACATCCCCCAAAAGATAAATAACTAAAATAAATGTTTTTTTTTTTTAAAAAAAAGACCTATTGAAAAACTGTCAATGGGGCTAGAAGCAAGTCTGCTAAATCAAATATTTAATTCCCTACTGTTCTTCTCATGCCATCCTGCCAGGTTCCCCCTGTAGTAAATAAATTAAACCAAAGTGGTCTTAGTCCTCACATCTTACATGAGGGCAGCACATGAGTTACCCTTAATTCTGACACTGGCCCCACAGGACAGGTCTTAGTCCTCACATCTTACAGAGGGCAGCACTGAGGCTCAGGGAGGTGGGCTAAACAAACCTAAGGACAGCAAGGAAGAGAATCTGGATTCCCATGCAGGTGTGCGAGGCTCCCAATCAGAGTTCTTACAGGCATGCTCTGCAAGCAAGGGGCTGAAGGCAAACAACACTGCGTGGACAGGCATGCTCTGCAAGAGGGCTGAAGGCAAACAACACTGCATGGACGAAAGAGAGGGGAGCCCCACAAGGACTGGCTGGCTCGACAACTTTGAGATAAGACAAATCACCTGCTTGCGTACCAGTGTTACACGTCTAGGACCGAGTATACAACCCATTAAAACTGTATATTCAGAATCTAAGATGCCATATCACACCAGCCTGTATTTTAACTTGCCGTAAACAACAGAATAATATAGTCCCAGAAAGATCGACCTGAATGAAGTTTGACAGATACATGAAACAAAGAGCAGACATGGGACAGAGTCAGCACAGACAGGGCTCAGCCTCGCCTCAGCCCTGTTTTAAAGTGGGAAATCAGAACATTAAAAGACCTATTGAGGGCTTCCCCTGGTGGTCCAGTGGGTAAGGACACCGCCTTGTACTGCAAGGGGCGCCGGTTCGAGCCCTGGCCTAGGAAGATCCCACGTGCCACGGAGCGGCTGTACTGATGTGTCCAGTTGCCGAGCCGGAGCTCTGGGGCGCATGCGCCCAAAGCCGGAGCTCTGCGACGACAGAGGCCACTGCGATGGGAGGCCCACAGGAGCCGACGGGCAGGGACGGATGAGAATGGAGAAATGGAGGACCAGTGGAAGTGGCCCGCCCGTCCCCCTCCCTCCCTACCCCACATCCCCCAAAAGATAAATAACTAAAATAAATGTTTTTTTTTTTTAAAAAAAAGACCTATTGAAAAACTGTCAATGGGGCTAGAAGCAAGTCTGCTAAATCAAATATTTAATTCCCTACTGTTCTTCTCATGCCATCCTGCCAGGTTCCCCCTGTAGTAAATAAATTAAACCAAAGTAGGGCATGAACAAATTTAAACCCATAAATTAAAATTTAAAATTTTCTTAAAACTGAGATACTGCATTGTATTTCACAAGAAACTTCTAGACTTCTACGAGCAGAGAATAGAACTCAGCTGACAGTACCTTCTCCAGACTTGACTAACAAGAAATTAGTTCCTGTTACTAGATATAAAAGGGGATGTCCATCAGTGACAGAATTATTGAAGGATATCAGTGTACTTGCTTTAAAAAATGGTGAGAAATGCTAAGACCTCAATCAAAAACATAACTGAGAGAAAAATACCTTGGTCTTGTATCACACAATCTGTAGTGACCAGGGGAGGGATCTGGCCTCTGGTGTTGGTGGCATAAACTTGTCCCCCTCTGGTGGCTCTGTCATTCTCGATCACCTGGATCTGACACGTAAGAGATCAAGAGCAAGTTAAAGTTAATTTAAGACTGCTCAGCATTTCCCTCTCATTACACACACATACACACACACACACACACACACACACACACGGGCATTTTCTAAATCCATTCAGTTTATTTCAAATCAAACTCTCATTGAGAATCCATCGTACCTTCAGTCTCACTTTTGTTTACTTTCACAACCGTAAGCCAGGAGCTTCCAAATTCTATTCTGTAATACCACTGAGCTCCAACTCTGATCTTTCAGGAAAATCTACTTCTATTCAATTTGTTTTTTGGGGACCACAGATTAGAGTTCTTTAGAAAAGGATTCTTACAGGAAAATAAATTGAAAATAACTTTTTCTTTTTAAGAAAATACTTTTGCACTTAAATAAAACTCTAAAAAGCTAAAAATAATCAAGTTCGGAAGAAATGATTTACAACATATAACCTAAAGAAGCCCTAACTTTTCTCAAATCCCTCTTGATCTTCAGTGTGCCTTTCAGGCTTCCCCCACCACATGCTTACTCCTTTAAGACATAAGAAAAAAACAGTATCAAGAGTTCCCATATGTTTTTTTTTTTTTTTTTAACATTTATTTATTTAGGCGGGGGTGGGCGGGTCACTTCCACTGGTCTTTCATTTGTCTAGTTTCATCCATCTTTGTTCTTTGGCCCATGTGGGCCTCCCATCGTGATGGCATCTGTGGTCGTTGCACACTGGCTCTGGTCGCATGCGCTCCAGAGCTCTGGCTCCGTAATTGGACACATCGGTCCAGTCGCTCCGCGGCACGTGGGATCTTCCCAGGCCAAGGATCGAACCAGCACCCCTTGCACTGCAAGGCGGTGTCCTTACCCACTGGACCACCAGGGAAGCCCCTCCCATATGGTTTTTGCCTATCATATAGAGAAAGAAAAATCCCAAAGTTTTGCCCTTTAATTTGGAAACATCTTATATTTATCTACTAAAACATTTATTGATGAAGATATAGACATAAAATACTGTACTTCTGTTGTAACTGCCCAGGGACTAGTTGCAAGGAATTCTAATAAGATCTTTCTCTTCCTCTTTATTGTCTCCCAGCCCTCACCTCTTTCTTACAGGATAAAAATGACAATAAACCGAAAAAAAAGGAGGTGGGGAGTAAAAAGAGGAGAAAAGGGGGAGAAATGAGATGAGCGTTCAGAGTGGAATACATAGCACTGGAGGATACAGTTTTTATGCTCCTAAAGAAACTATTAATGTGAAGGGAGATCAAGATGGCAGAGCAGAAGGACGTGGAACTCACCTCCTCTCACAGACACATCAAAAATACATCTCTATGTGGAAGAATTCTTAAAGGACACAAACTGAAGGCTGGCAGAAGATCTCTTACACAACCAACGCTGTGAGAACACTCCCCACTGCAACTGGATAGTACACAGGAGCGGGTGGGGAGATCCCCATTGTAACTAGGTAGTACACAGGATGGGGTGGGGAGGAGGAAAGAGGACAGGATCTGTGCCCCTGCAGGTAAAACTATCATTAGATGCAGATGACATGATACTGTACGTAGAAAACCCTCACCACTCCATACCAGCACTACGAGAACTAATCAAGGAATTCAGGAAGGTGGCAGAGTACATGATTAATATACATCAACCTGTTGTATTGCTTTAACAATGAACTATCAGAAAGAGAAAGGAAAATGGAAACATTTCCCATCTCTTGGACTAGAATTAACAGCTAATACTGTTAAAATAATCATACTACCCAAAGCAATCTACAGATTTAATGTGATCCTTGTCAAATTACCCATGGTATTTTTCACAGAACTAGAAGGAATAATCCTAAAATTTAAATGGAACCACAAAGGACCCAGAATTACCAAAGCAATCCTGAGTAAAAAAAAAAAACAGGAGGCATAACTCTCCCAGACTTCAGACAACACCATGAAGGTACTGGAATCAAAACAGTGTGGTACTGGCACAAAACCAGACGTGGATCAATGCAGCAGAACGGTGCCCAGAAATAAATCCACACACCTACAGTCAATTAAATCTTCAACAAGAGACGCAAGAATACACAATGAAGAATAGTACGTCTTTTTAGAAAGTGGTGCTGAGAAAGCTGGATAGCCTCATATAAATCAATAAAGCTACTAGCACACTCCCTCATACCATGTACACAAATAAACTCAAAATAGTTTACAACCCATAATGTAAGACATGATATCCCAAGACTCCTAGAAAAAAACATATCCAAAACATTCTCAGACACAAATTGTAGGAATATTTTCTTGGATCAGTCTTTTAAGGCAAAATAAGCAAAAGCAAAAAATAAAAAAATGGGGCCTAATCAAACTTAAAAGCTTTTGCACAGCAAAGAAAACCATAAACAAAACAAAAAGACAATCTATGGACTGCGAATAATGTGACAGATGGCTAATTTCCAAAATATACAAACAACTCATATAGCTCAATATCAAAGAAACAAACAAACTCAACGCTGTGAGAACACTCCCCACTGCAACTGGATAGTACACAGGAGCGGGTGGGGAGATCCCCATTGTAACTAGGTAGTACACAGGATGGGGTGGGGAGGAGGAAAGAGGACAGGATCTGTGCCCCTGCAGGTAAAACTATCATTAGATGCAGATGACATGATACTGTACGTAGAAAACCCTCACCACTCCATACCAGCACTACGAGAACTAATCAAGGAATTCAGGAAGGTGGCAGAGTACATGATTAATATACATCAACCTGTTGTATTGCTTTAACAATGAACTATCAGAAAGAGAAAGGAAAATGGAAACATTTCCCATCTCTTGGACTAGAATTAACAGCTAATACTGTTAAAATAATCATACTACCCAAAGCAATCTACAGATTTAATGTGATCCTTGTCAAATTACCCATGGTATTTTTCACAGAACTAGAAGGAATAATCCTAAAATTTAAATGGAACCACAAAGGACCCAGAATTACCAAAGCAATCCTGAGTAAAAAAAAAAAACAGGAGGCATAACTCTCCCAGACTTCAGACAACACCATGAAGGTACTGGAATCAAAACAGTGTGGTACTGGCACAAAACCAGACGTGGATCAATGCAGCAGAACGGTGCCCAGAAATAAATCCACACACCTACAGTCAATTAAATCTTCAACAAGAGACGCAAGAATACACAATGAAGAATAGTACGTCTTTTTAGAAAGTGGTGCTGAGAAAGCTGGATAGCCTCATATAAATCAATAAAGCTACTAGCACACTCCCTCATACCATGTACACAAATAAACTCAAAATAGTTTACAACCCATAATGTAAGACATGATATCCCAAGACTCCTAGAAAAAAACATATCCAAAACATTCTCAGACACAAATTGTAGGAATATTTTCTTGGATCAGTCTTTTAAGGCAAAATAAGCAAAAGCAAAAAATAAAAAAATGGGGCCTAATCAAACTTAAAAGCTTTTGCACAGCAAAGAAAACCATAAACAAAACAAAAAGACAATCTATGGACTGCGAATAATGTGACAGATGGCTAATTTCCAAAATATACAAACAACTCATATAGCTCAATATCAAAGAAACAAACAAACCAATCAAAAAATGGGCAGAAGATCTATGTATTAATAGATATTTCTTCAAAGAAGACATACAGATGACCAATAGGCATATGAAAACACGCTCAACCTCACTAATTATTTACAGAAATGCAAATCAAAACTACAATGAGGTATCAGCTCACACTGGTCATCATCAAAAAATAAAGCAGCATCAACAAGTCTACATATAATAAATGCTGGAGAGGTTGTGGAGAAAAAGGAACCCTCCTACAAGGTTGGCTGGAATATAACTGGTACACCTACTATGGAAAACAGCATAGAGGTTCCTCAAAAAACTAAAAATAGAGCTACCCCATGATCTAGTGATGCTACTCCTAAGTGTATATATCCAGAAAAGAAAACGCTAGTTCAAAAAGATGAAAGCACCCCAATGTTCATAGCAACACTATTTAAAATAGCTGAGACTACTAGAAACAATCTAAGTGTCTACCAACAGATGAATGGATTAATAAGATATTGTGCATATGTGTGTGTGTGTGTGTGTGTGTGTGTGTGTGTGTGTGTGTGTGTGTGTGTATGTACATAATGGAATATTTTTCAGTCATAAAAAAAGAATGAAAAATTGCCATTTGCAGCAAGATTTAAGAGATTATCCCTGATGAAATCAAAACTGAAAGAAACCTATATCCCAGTGTTCATTGCAGCTCTCTATACAATAGCTAGAACATGGAAGCAACCTAGATGCCCACTGACGAATGAATGGCTACAAAAGCTCTGGTACGTATATACAATGGAATACTACACAGCTGTAGAAATAAACGCAGAAGAATTAGTCCTCTAGAACCTATCATAAAAAGTGAAGTAAGTTAAAAAGAGAAGGACAAGTACAATATGCTAACACATATCTATGGAATCTAGTAGGATGGTAATGATAACACATGCAATGAAGCGATGGAAAAAAAGACATGGACAGTAGACATATGGACATTGTGGGGAATGAATGGCGGGTGGGAGGCATAAAGGAAAACCTGTACTATCATATGTGAAGAAAATAGCTATAGTCATTGCTCAGTGAGAAAAGGGGATCCTGCAGGGGTGCTGTGTGATGGTCTGGAGGGGTGGGATGGGGGGGATATACATATGACTAATCTGGGAACATACATATCTGTAAACAACAAAACTCTGTAAAAGTTAAAAGTAAAATAAAGGTTTTAAAAAAAAGAGTTGACAGGCAAAATAAAAAAAAAAAAAAGAGACAGATTATCATACTGAAGTTAGACAGAGAAAGACAAATATATGACATCCCTTATATGTGAAAGTTGAAAAATAACACAAATGAATTTATTTACAAATCAGAAACCAACCAACAAACACAGAAAACAAATTTATGGTTACTAAAGAAGAAAGAGTAGGAAATAAATTAGGAGTTTGGAATTAATATATATACACCGCTATATAAAAAACAGATAAACAACAAGAATTTACTGTATAGCACAAGAAACTATATTCAATATCTTATAATAACTCATAATGGGGAAAAAATCTGAAAAATATGTATAACTGAATCACTTTGCTGTATATCTAAAACTAAAAATATTGTAAACCAACTAACTATATTTCCAGTAAAAAAAAATTCTAAGAATATGAAAAGTGTCTTCCCCTAAACTTATTGAAATGTTACCCACTCCATTTTCCCTTCCATCCCATCCAATCCATACCACAGTTGGCATTGATATCATTGGTTTTTACAGCACATCAGAGATAAATTTAGCCTGCTTTTAAATCCACACATTTCTTCTTAATTTCATAGGATTTGAATTCCTACTCAATTAAGAGTACAGCATATGCTCCAAACACAACTACTGTGAGATACAAATGAGACTAAAAGCTACCATGGGCAGAGACAAAGAGCAAACAGAAAAATTCAAATACTGTCATTACACTCTAGACTTCAACCATGGGGGTTATCTGGCTCCTTCAAAACTAGAGTAGTTTTACTATTATCAACATTTACTGTCATCATTTCAACCAATGAAGTGTCAAATATGAAAGTGAGATACAAATCACAATGATCTATACATTGCACATAGATAGCTCTCAGTCTTCAGACCCTGCTTCCAGAAAGTTTATTTTAAATTTGAAGAACAGTTGATTTACAATATTGTGTTAGTTTCAGGTGTACAGCAAAGTGATCAGTTATTCATACACATGTGTATTTTTTTTCCTGATTTTTAAAAATATACCTTTGTTTAAAAAAGTTTAAATCCATGTTCTCGGAAAACAGCTTAGATACACAACAACAGAGAGAAATCTCAGGTTTTGAGAGTGTCTCCGTTCTTAAAGGGTTTCAGTTTGATGGACAGCGACTCCTGATAATGCTAATGCCACTTCAAAATGTATGGATTTCTTTTTCCTCCAGAAGATGTGCCATTAGAATTACTTTCATGCTTCTCTGCTATGAAAAGAATATTCTGCTTTCATAAAATGGAATCAGGAAAGAGAAAAAAAGAAAGTGATTCTCCTGTGATAAATGAACACAACATATAAGGCAGAGACAAGATAATAAGATGCATGTGCACAGCTAATAGGCTGCTTAAAGAAGAACAATTTACACTCTGGTATGGTAAGAGAAGAGGGGAATGAAAGAGCTCAACTTCTGGATAATCCTCCCACTGACAGAGTGAGGAAGAGTCTGATGGTGATACCAGGGTCCCCACCTCCAAAATGTGGATTAAGACCACCATCCGAGAGGGTGGTAGTGAAACTTAGCTCAGGACTAGCATGTAACAGGAGCTCAGTAAATGTGATTTCACATTTTTCTGTCCAGAAGGAAGAATTAATTTAGTTAGCAAAAGCATCCTGCTTTGTTAATAAGAACATAAACAAGTTCCATATGGCACTGCTATTTTATTACATTTAAGCTAAAAATACTTTTGGACTGATTTGTATCTATATATTTTAAGGGTCTGAAATAAGCCACACCATATCCTGCTTATTGCTTTTGTTGTAAACATTCATTCATTCAACAAATATGTGAGTGCATACTCTGTCCCAGGCCCTGTTCTATGTGTTAGGGTCACAGTAGTGAACAGAACCAAATCCTTGACCTCTTGGAGCTGACATTCTGGCATGGAAGACAGGCTATAAATACATAAATAAGTTACGTCCTATGTGAGGTATTCAGTGCTATGGATATGAAGCAATGTGGACAAGGGGCCAGTGAGATCAGGGTTGAGCAATAAGGACGTGAAGGGAATGAAAGATTAAGCCATTCTCTGCATCTATGTCAAGGAAGAGAATCTTGGCAGAGGGAAGAGTACCTGAAAAGGCCTAAAAGCAAGAGGATGGACAAAAGCGAAACTACACAACAACAGAGAGAAATCTCAGGTTTTGAGAGTGTCTCCGTTCTTAAAGGGTTTCAGTTTGATGGACAGCGACTCCTGATAATGCTAATGCCACTTCAAAATGTATGGATTTCTTTTTCCTCCAGAAGATGTGCCATTAGAATTACTTTCATGCTTCTCTGCTATGAAAAGAATATTCTGCTTTCATAAAATGGAATCAGGAAAGAGAAAAAAAGAAAGTGATTCTCCTGTGATAAATGAACACAACATATAAGGCAGAGACAAGATAATAAGATGCATGTGCACAGCTAATAGGCTGCTTAAAGAAGAACAATTTACACTCTGGTATGGTAAGAGAAGAGGGGAATGAAAGAGCTCAACTTCTGGATAATCCTCCCACTGACAGAGTGAGGAAGAGTCTGATGGTGATACCAGGGTCCCCACCTCCAAAATGTGGATTAAGACCACCATCCGAGAGGGTGGTAGTGAAACTTAGCTCAGGACTAGCATGTAACAGGAGCTCAGTAAATGTGATTTCACATTTTTCTGTCCAGAAGGAAGAATTAATTTAGTTAGCAAAAGCATCCTGCTTTGTTAATAAGAACATAAACAAGTTCCATATGGCACTGCTATTTTATTACATTTAAGCTAAAAATACTTTTGGACTGATTTGTATCTATATATTTTAAGGGTCTGAAATAAGCCACACCATATCCTGCTTATTGCTTTTGTTGTAAACATTCATTCATTCAACAAATATGTGAGTGCATACTCTGTCCCAGGCCCTGTTCTATGTGTTAGGGTCACAGTAGTGAACAGAACCAAATCCTTGACCTCTTGGAGCTGACATTCTGGCATGGAAGACAGGCTATAAATACATAAATAAGTTACGTCCTATGTGAGGTATTCAGTGCTATGGATATGAAGCAATGTGGACAAGGGGCCAGTGAGATCAGGGTTGAGCAATAAGGACGTGAAGGGAATGAAAGATTAAGCCATTCTCTGCATCTATGTCAAGGAAGAGAATCTTGGCAGAGGGAAGAGTACCTGAAAAGGCCTAAAAGCAAGAGGATGCCTGGCTGAGGAATAACAAGGAGGCTGACATAACCAAACAATGCGATGGAGAAGAGTGGTGATGGACCAGGTCAGAGTGGCATGCCTGCGTGTGCGTGTGCGTGTGTATACAGCTAGATCATGGTACCCAGTTACAACTACCACTGAGAACTTGCTGTGATGGTATTTCTTTAAATGTGATTAGCATTTAATTAATAGACTAGGGGTGAAGCAGAGTATGCTCCATGGTGTGGGTGGGCCTCATCCAACCTGTTGAAGGGTTAAGAGGAAAGGCCAAGGTCCCCTGAGAGGGAGGGAATTTTGCCTCCAGACTCAAGCTGCAACATGAGTTCTCTCTGGGTCTCCAGCATGCTGGTCAGCCCAGAAAATTCTGGCCTTGCCAGTCTACAATAATCAAGTAAACCAATTCTTTAAAATAAACTTATTTCCATATATAAGTATATACCCTACTGGTTTTGTTTTTTGTTTTTGAGAACTCTGACTCACACAGGGGACATTTTCTGGAGGACTGTTCTTGAAAGGCCATAAGGGACAGGCACAGGTGGAGGCAATGGCCTTGGTTGGGAGTATGGACAAGCTTATCCTCACTAACAGGGGAAAGTGGGATAAAGGGGCACAGACACAGGGGAATTTGGAAATGAAGCATGCAGAGCTTCTCTGGGGACTTCTATGTCCTCAGAAGCAAGGTGATCATTAGAGTCAGAAGAGGGAAAGTGAGTGTTGGGAGTTTCAAGAGAGAAGAAATGAAGTCATCCAGGAAAATGGGAAGGTCAGTTGATGTGGATGACGGTCTCCAAACTTGCTACATGCTAGAATTAACAAAGGAACTTTGAAAAAGTTCCAATTCTCAATACAATGAAATCACAATTTGGGGGGCTAGAAGCGAGGCAATCACTGATTTTAAATATTTCACCAGTTATTATTATTTTGTGCAGGCAGGTTTTACAAACACACAGCTAAAGGTTCACTTTAGTTCAGAGGCACTGAATCCAAAGTGAGATCAGAAAGCCTGGCGTGCATCTTTCTCAGGCTGTCTTCAGCATCTGGGGTGCAAGCCTGAAAAGGCCTAAAAGCAAGAGGATGCCTGGCTGAGGAATAACAAGGAGGCTGACATAACCAAACAATGCGATGGAGAAGAGTGGTGATGGACCAGGTCAGAGTGGCATGCCTGCGTGTGCGTGTGGGTGTGTATACAGCTAGATCATGGTACCCAGTTACAACTACCACTGAGAACTTGCTGTGATGGTATTTCTTTAAATGTGATTAGCATTTAATTAATAGACTAGGGGTGAAGCAGAGTATGCTCCATGGTGTGGGTGGGCCTCATCCAACCTGTTGAAGGGTTAAGAGGAAAGGCCAAGGTCCCCTGAGAGGGAGGGAATTTTGCCTCCAGACTCAAGCTGCAACATGAGTTCTCTCTGGGTCTCCAGCATGCTGGTCAGCCCAGAAAATTCTGGCCTTGCCAGTCTACAATAATCAAGTAAACCAATTCTTTAAAATAAACTTATTTCCATATATAAGTATATACCCTACTGGTTTTGTTTTTTGTTTTTGAGAACTCTGACTCACACAGGGGACATTTTCTGGAGGACTGTTCTTGAAAGGCCATAAGGGACAGGCACAGGTGGAGGCAATGGCCTTGGTTGGGAGTATGGACAAGCTTATCCTCACTAACAGGGGAAAGTGGGATAAAGGGGCACAGACACAGGGGAATTTGGAAATGAAGCATGCAGAGCTTCTCTGGGGACTTCTATGTCCTCAGAAGCAAGGTGATCATTAGAGTCAGAAGAGGGAAAGTGAGTGTTGGGAGTTTCAAGAGAGAAGAAATGAAGTCATCCAGGAAAATGGGAAGGTCAGTTGATGTGGATGACGGTCTCCAAACTTGCTACATGCTAGAATTAACAAAGGAACTTTGAAAAAGTTCCAATTCTCAATACAATGAAATCACAATTTGGGGGGCTAGAAGCGAGGCAATCACTGATTTTAAATATTTCACCAGTTATTATTATTTTGTGCAGGCAGGTTTTACAAACACACAGCTAAAGGTTCACTTTAGTTCAGAGGCACTGAATCCAAAGTGAGATCAGAAAGCCTGGCGTGCATCTTTCTCAGGCTGTCTTCAGCATCTGGGGTGCAAGCATGGAGTAGGTGGAGAGTTGATTTAACAAATGGGAATTTTTCTCAATGAACTCAGTGGAGGGAAGGGGCAAAGGAGTTCAGGGTGGAAGATACAAGGGACAGACTTATAACCATGGATCACGTAATCTAAGCTGCATAAGAGAAGTGAGAAGATGACAGTGACATGAATCAAGGAAAAGTGATAGATTATAAATCCTGGTAAGCGAAGTCTTACTGGAGTTTGAATCCTAAAGAGAATGAGCTGAAAATGTTAAGAGGCAGTGGATGGGATGTTTTCAACAGAGACTATGAAGGTGTACAATTGTTGGTAATGAAAGGATCTATGGTTAGACTCTGGATAATTTAAGTGGTGTAGATGAAAAGAACACTGGAAGAAAAGAAGACAAAGAACTGAGAGGCCATGGAGATGAAGATTCCACAGATGGATAGTAAAATGGCCAGTAATTGTAGCAGAAATAGTACTGGAGAGATAAACAATGAAACAGGAGCTAAAAACATCAGAGAATGAAGTGAAATGTCTGGAGAGTCTGCAGATGTTTTACATATAAGCAGAGAACCAAGAAATCAAAATGTAAATCACATGATACTTCTTCAACTGGAATAATCAAGTAAGACTGGGTTGGCCAAAAAGTTTTTTTCGGTTTTTCCATAACATCCTACAGAAAAGCCTGAATGAACTTTTTGGCCAAGCCAAATTAAACCAGAAAAAGAATGGCTAGTAATATAATCATCAATAAGGACCCTAAGAGTTATTAAAATTTAACTTCTAACACAGCATCGGATAGTTTCTCATAAATCTTCAAGTTTACACTTAAATAAATGTAGAGTAAGTGGTAGATTATAAAAATAGCCAATGTCCTTACCCTTGCTTCCCTGTACCTGTGCCCTTTCTAAAGACTTTGCTGCTCCTCCCAAGAGTCAGGGTCTGTTTTTATACTCCTTGAATCTGAAGTGGTCCTGTGACTTGCTTTGGCTGAGAGAACATCACAGATATGGAAATGTACCAGTTTCAAGCCAAGGTCTCCAGAATCCTGGCATGTTCCTAATTTTCCTTTTGGATCTCTGGCACTACCAAACCCAGGCTATCCTGCTTGGTGACAGGATTCAATCATCCCAGCTAAGAGATGCTATCAAATGCCAGACACATGAGTGACAAGGTAAAGTGGGCTGATACAGCCCCATGATAGGTCCATGTCCCAGTCCCTGAAGCCTGTGACTAACACTGCATAGGACAAAAGAACTGATTAAATTAAGGATCTTGAGAGATGGTGCTTATCCTGGATTATCTGGTTGTTGTTTAGTCGCTCAACCTGTCTGTTTGCACTCCTACAGACTGTAGCCTGCCAGCCTCCTCTGTCCATGAGATCCTCTAGGCAAAAATCCTGGAGTGGGTTACCATCTTCTTCTCCAGGGGATCTCCCTGACCCAGGGATCAAACCCACATCTTCTGCACTGGCAGGATTCTTTGTCTGGTAGATCCTAAATGGAATCACCCAAAACTCACAAGAGATGCACAGGGAGTCTGGAGATCAACACCCAGAGGAAAAGACACAGAAGCAGAGGAAACATGACGAAAGAAGCAAAAACTGGAGTGATGAGGTCATAAGCCAGGCAATGCCTGGAGCCTCCAAATGCTGGAAGAGATGGACTCTCTTCCAAGGGATGGACTCTCTTATGGAGCTTTTGGAGGGAGGACAGCCCTGCCAGTACACTGATTTTGGACTCATGAGCTCAATAAATGTGAGAGAATAAATTTCTGTTGCTTTAAGCTTTAAGCAGTGTCTGGTACTTGGTTAGAGCAACCACAGAAAATGCACAGATCATCCTAGACCTATCAGGTTCCAGCCAAGCCTCTTGCTGACCCCATAGCACAAAGCAACCCCAGTCAAAATCAGTCAAGCCCAACCCAAATTAGCAAAACTCCCCAGAGGACCTACTGATTCATGAGCATTAATAAATAAGTTTGCTGGTGGTTTGTTACATGCAAAATTTAGGATATATATATACAGATATATAAAATAGATAAATAATAATAGTCCTTAGTGTTCCTTAGTTTCCTCCTAACTTTTTCTGCTTTTTGTTTATAGACCCACTTCAAAGATGAAAGCTAATTGTAGATAATCTCACTCTTACTCTAAAGGACTTCACATCTCTGTTCAAAGCCTTAAGACCTGCAGTTTTCTTCTGAGGGAAGCATTTATATCTTCTCACACTGACATCAGGCTTTGATATTTGACTTGCTTCAGTCACAAACATCTGAGTGGTTGTGAACATCTGAGTGGATGTGATCTGCCTAGAAGTTTTAAGAGCTAGTGGACCTTTTGACCAGTTGTCTTCCTTTCTTCCCTCTGTCATGAGAAAATACGTCCCCATAGAGGGTGCCCTTTCATCTTAAATTCTGGAATGGCAAGGGCATATGGAGCAGAGCCTAAAACCAAACTCCAGTTACAGAAGTTTACATGTAACCTAGGTGATAAATAAACTTATGTGGATGTAAGCCCAGTTGGGGACCATTTGTTATACAGACTAACCTAATAAAAGCTAACTGATACATTCATAAAGAATCCACCTGTCAATGCAGGAGATGCATGATACACAGGTTCAATTCCTGGGTCAGGAAGACCCCCTGGAGTAGGAAATGGCAACCTACTCCAGTATCCTTGTTTGGAAAAGTCCATGGACACAGGAGCCTGGTGGGCTACTGTCCCTGGGGTTGCAAAGAGTCAGACACAATTGAACACGTATGTATGCAGTCACTAAAGAGTAATCCTCAAAAGAAAATCATTTGGGTACAGGAGAATAACTTACAGCTCTAATTTTATTTAGAAGAGTCTTTAAAAATATTTAAAATACTTTGGACTTTCATTCCTATGGGTATCCTGAAAGGGATCTATTGTTTCTCAAAACAGCATTTTTATATGGAATATAGTCTTACTACACATTAATCATTAAATATCAATAAATACTGCCAACCTACATGAATATAAACATCAACAGATACTGCCAAGATTATATGATTCCAAAACAGTCTACATAGGCTAGTTCTCTCATGGAGACCTCTGGTATACCATAACACACCCTCCCCACACTCAATACATACACAAGAGGAAGCAAGACGTATCCATGTGATGGGTACTGTGTTTTGACAATAAAGGACAGGATAAGCGCTAACCAAATCAAGAGTGTCTGAGAATACTGGATAAAGAGCGGGTTCTGGTTAGGGAGACGGTGAGTGAGAGGAGTACTTACTGGGCTGGGGATCGAGTCGGGATCCAGCTTCTTCTGGGGCTGTGGTGGACCAGCCATCTGTGCAGGGCCTCCCGGGAAGCCTCCTGGGTAGGAGAGCTGCCCACCTGCCATCGGGGGGCTGTAGCTGGCTGCTCAGAAAAAGTTTTAAAATGACTATTACCCCAAAATACAGATGTAGGGCTCACTGACAACACTACACTGTTCAGTTGGGCATGTTGCATTTTTCGTATTAAATAAGGCAGGGAGCTAAATGTGAGTATCTATAGGTTCCCCCTTCTTTGCACTTGCCACACTATTCAAAAATAGCAAGCAACAGACGCTTAGTAACACAGGAACAAATCTGATTCCGAATTAAGGGGACCCTCAGGGAACCCAAGGCCACCTTACCCTGCTGCGGAGGATATCCAGGGCCCAGGGTCTGTCCTGGAAGAGGCAGGGGCTGGTACTGGGCGTTTGGAGGAGCAGGTCCAGGGAGCCCATCCTGTCTGTGTGCTGATGGAGGCAAGGGTGAGGCACTGGGGCCGTTGAGTGCGGTGGGTGGTGGTGGGAGAACCTGAGATCCAGGCTGCAAAATGGACGGCTGTGGAGGCCGTGGGGGCCCCTGGAATGATGCTGTAGATGGAGGGCCAGGGGGCCCTTGGCTCGGGGGAGTCATGCCTGAACCTAGGCAAAGAAAAAAAAGACCGGCTCCCCTAAATGTCACATCCCTCAACTTTAACTTCTGCCATGTATATAACAGGGACACTTCCTGAGGAAAGGAAGAGGCACCCTGACAAGCCACGTTCTTCCCTGCAAGATGAAATCATTACTTAGAAAGTGACACAAATGCTCTTTGGGGCATTTTATCTAAGTGGGAAGTTTTAAAAGAGCAACATCGATGATGACAGAAAATTAATAGGATGAATTTTCGCTCAGCTGCATTTCCTTTTTACGATACACGGCATTAATTAGGGAGTTTTATCAGGTAGAGAGGATAGAAAGTCATACAGAAGAAAAATTTTGTGCAACAAGCATTATTCACTCAGGCCAATAAATTATTTGCATCCTGTGCTATTGATCAAATGGAGTTTGGAAGTAGGAAGAAAAAAACAAGGAGAAGGAACTGGCAACTAAAATTCTATCCAATTATATTTAAAATTGTAAAACCAGATTATTTTTTTCTTTCTTTGACTATGTGAAACCGAGTTGCTGCTTTGGAAATTTATCCATTTTGATGTCAGTAAACAGAAACCTTCTGAGGGGAGTTTTAATGATGTTTTTAAGAAACTAAATTTAAATAATGAAAACATTTGTCATCAAGATCAATGGCTGACTATGCAGCTGTTGCAGTGAAAATTTCTGGCTTCTGAAATACACAGCATTTCAACTGATGTAAATCTCAGTCCTATAACTGTCTTCTCTCCTGCTATTCTTTTCTGCCTCCCCACATCTGAGCTTCCATTCTTCCATGATCTAAATGCAGAATTTCAAATGCACTGTGAAACAAAGAGTACTGTATTTTTGATTTGTGGGCCTGCATCATATACACAGGGTTAAACTACCCTTATATTTCTTAAATAATTTCACTGTTCTAATGTTTATTTGTGAAGTCAGTATTTTTGTTTTATTTATTGGTCTAGTGTTGAACGTAAGCTATTTTGAGGCTCCTTCATTTATCTTGAAATAAATGGCAGTGTGATTGGAAGAAAAATTATTGCTGTGCATAATAGATGATTGATATGAAAATGTCCCCAAACGAGTTCAACAGGGTATACCAGAGATATGTCGGTTTTGAATGTGAGGGAAAACTTTCTTATGTAAAAATACTCATGAAACAAAACAGCCAGTAATGATAAATAATCAAATTGTTACCATAGCTGTTGACGTGCATCGCACTGAGCTGACTGCCCAGCTGGGTGATGGCTGAAGTGGACACTGGACTCGCATAAGACGACTGTGCGGCAAGGGAGTACGGTGCGTAGGAGGGGGCCGCACTGTTGACAGGTGGAGGACCAGGAAACCTGAGACAGAAAAGGAGCATTAATATCATAATTCCATATGCAAATGACATACAACGACTTGTAAAAATAAATCAGCCCACCTAGTGAGCACTAGAAAAACAACTGACACTATATGATGCATTTTTAACCTCACTGAGCTCAAAATCAGTCATATAGACCCATCCCATATTGATACTCACATGCTAAAGATATCAAGACACTTAGCCAAAAAAGAATAAAGTCTAAGAGTAAACACAGAACAAGTTTTGGAAATTTGGGAAGCTGAGTCCATTAGAGCTTATCTATACTAAGGCTAATAGGACAGAAACCAGGAAAACTAAAATGCTTTATTTGTGACTGTATCTTTATTATCACTTAGAACTAAGCTTTCAAGAACTCTCTTAAAGATTTGTTTTCCATACCCGCTGCCTCATAAAAAGAAATAATTTCTTTTAAGAAATTATATTCTTTGCCTTTTTCTTAACACTCATTCATGGGGTCTCATAGATGTATGAAACATTTTCACACAGCCAGAACGTACCTGCTCTACAAGAATAATTAGTGACTGGAGTGTGAGAACACAGTAACAGGGTTTGAGCTAACCAGAGAAGGCGGATAGTGCTGTTCACTCGTTTGAGAAAAGACATTCCCTCAACGTGTTCAGAAATATTCCACAAATGTTAACAATATTTTTAAATATAAAAAAGGGCCCTATGAACGTAAGCTATTTTGAGGCTCCTTCATTTATCTTGAAATAAATGGCAGTGTGATTGGAAGAAAAATTATTGCTGTGCATAATAGATGATTGATATGAAAATGTCCCCAAACGAGTTCAACAGGGTATACCAGAGATATGTCGGTTTTGAATGTGAGGGAAAACTTTCTTATGTAAAAATACTCATGAAACAAAACAGCCAGTAATGATAAATAATCAAATTGTTACCATAGCTGTTGACGTGCATCGCACTGAGCTGACTGCCCAGCTGGGTGATGGCTGAAGTGGACACTGGACTCGCATAAGACGACTGTGCGGCAAGGGAGTACGGTGCGTAGGAGGGGGCCGCACTGTTGACAGGTGGAGGACCAGGAAACCTGAGACAGAAAAGGAGCATTAATATCATAATTCCATATGCAAATGACATACAACGACTTGTAAAAATAAATCAGCCCACCTAGTGAGCACTAGAAAAACAACTGACACTATATGATGCATTTTTAACCTCACTGAGCTCAAAATCAGTCATATAGACCCATCCCATATTGATACTCACATGCTAAAGATATCAAGACACTTAGCCAAAAAAGAATAAAGTCTAAGAGTAAACACAGAACAAGTTTTGGAAATTTGGGAAGCTGAGTCCATTAGAGCTTATCTATACTAAGGCTAATAGGACAGAAACCAGGAAAACTAAAATGCTTTATTTGTGACTGTATCTTTATTATCACTTAGAACTAAGCTTTCAAGAACTCTCTTAAAGATTTGTTTTCCATACCCGCTGCCTCATAAAAAGAAATAATTTCTTTTAAGAAATTATATTCTTTGCCTTTTTCTTAACACTCATTCATGGGGTCTCATAGATGTATGAAACATTTTCACACAGCCAGAACGTACCTGCTCTACAAGAATAATTAGTGACTGGAGTGTGAGAACACAGTAACAGGGTTTGAGCTAACCAGAGAAGGCGGATAGTGCTGTTCACTCGTTTGAGAAAAGACATTCCCTCAACGTGTTCAGAAATATTCCACAAATGTTAACAATATTTTTTAAATATAAAAGCCTATGAATTGGGCTTCTCTGGTGGTCCAGTGGGTAGATAGTCCTCCTTGCAATGCAAGGGGCATCAGTTCGATCCCTGGCATGGGAAGATACTACATGCCACGGAGCGGCTGGATCGGTGTGTCCAATTAGGAGCCAGAGCTCTGGAGCGCATGCGCCCAGAGCCGGTGCTCTGCAAGGAGAGAGGCCACTGTAATGAGAGGCCCACACATGCCAAAGAATAAAAGATAGATGAAAATAAATATTAAAAATAAAAAAGAGGCATGATGGGTAAAATTTTTTTTTACAAAAGCCTATGAATCATTTTTAAAGAGATAGTAGATGTAGGATAAAATGTTTCCAACAGAAGTATGATAAGCACCCTTAAGTATTTTTTAGCATAAGGTTAAAGATTAAAACACAGAATGAGAGAATGTAGAACCATTCACTATTACTTTTTTATTTTTTATATATTTTTGGCTATTCAGTTTCATTGTTGCCACAGGCTTTTCTCCAGTTGCAGGGAGTAGGGGCTACCCTCTAGTTGAGGTAAGCAGGCTTCTTGTTGTGGTGTCTTCTCTTGTTGTGGAACTCAGGCTCTAGGGCACACAGGCTTCAGTAGTTGCGGCACATGGGTTCAACAGTTGACGCTCTGAGGCTCTAGAGCCCAGACTCAATAGCTGTGGCTCACGGGCTTAGCTGCTTCACAAGCGTGTGGGATCTTTCCAGATCAGGGATCGAACCCATGTATCCTGCACTGGCAGGTGAACTCTTTACCACAAAGCTACCAGGGAAGCTCTCACTATTACTTTTTGACCTGTAAATGCCGACCTATCATTCACTGCCTAATACATATCCTCAGAGTTTTGCATCAGAAATCCGCAATTTTTTTTTCTAATCAACCTAAGTTTTAAACAGATTTGGATTTTAAAAGCAATGTTATCAACTTAAAAATAAAAATAAGATAGTATTAAAAGGGTAACTTTTATTAAATTAAAAAAAATGCTATTAATTCATTTATTTATTTTTGGCTGCACTGGATCTTCAGTACTGCACACAAGTCTTCTACAGTTGCAGGGGGCCAGGGGGACACTCTCCAGTTTTGGTGCTTGGGCTTCTCTTGTTTCAGAGCATAGGGTCTAGACGCGTGGGCCTCAGCAGTTGAGGCACATGGGCTTAGCTGCCACGTGGCATGTGGAATCTTAGTTTCCTGACCAGGGATTGAACTGGTGTTCCCTGCATTACAAGATGGATTCTTAAACACTGGACCATCAGGGGAGCCCACTTTTATTAAATATTTTTAATAAAAATATTTTTTAAAAGCTCTGACATACACATGAAAAAAGAGATTAAGAAAACATATTAAACATACCAAGTGGCTTAATATTTTTCAGCTTCATTACTTTATTAGTTTATCCAAGGCCACACATGGGCTGAGGTAAGAATTCAGGCCCCTGACTCCTAGTCTTGAGACCTGATGAGTGAGCTGGGCAAGCCACATAATTCCCTGTCACTCTCAGCTTTCAATCCATAAAAATGGAATGGTCCCTTTCCCTGCTGAAAATATGTGGTTGGAATTAAAGATTTAAGTATTTCTCATTGATTACTCCATTTAACATGTTTCATGGCTAAGAAACATTCAATTACACATTGTCTTGCAAAAGTGAATTCTATTTCTATATAGTAGCAATAAACAATTAGGGAATGTAAATTTAAAATATATCTTTTATAACACCATTGAAAAACATACAATACTGGGAATGAATTTAACAAAATAAGTGCAAAACCTCTATGCTAGAAGATATAAATTATTCCTTAGAGAAATTAAAGTAGACCTAAGGGATGAACATATTGTTTTCATGAATCAAAAGATCCAAGGTTATTAAGATATTATTCACAAGTTAAACCTAAAGATTTAACACAACTGCAATGAAAACTAGAATAGAAAAACTTTAATTACATATTTTAATTAACTCCTTCATTGAATGTCAGAAGAGGGAAGACTAACCACCCAAAAGAACCATAAAGGATTATAACCAGAGGATTAATAAGATATGAAAAGCAAGTTTCAGTTTCACCTTAAACCTCTCAAGAGTTGACTCAGTTGTCTGTGATCTGTCCAACCTCAAACACTTTTCAAGTTTACAACAAATTGCTTAAGAAGTGAGTGACAGGGCTTCCCTGGTGGTCCAGTGGGTAAGGACACCACCTTGCACTGCAAGGGACGCCGGTTCGATCCCTGGCCTGGGAAGATCCCACGTGCCGCGGAGCGGCTGGACCCATGTGTCCAATTACCGAGCCGGAGCTCTGGAATGCACGCGCCCAGAGCCGGCGCTCTGCGACAACAGAGGCCACCACGATGGGAGGCCCACACAGGCCAAAGAACAAAGACGGATGAAAACGGATAAATGAAAGACCAATAGAAGTGGCCCGCCTGCTCCCCTCCCTCCCCACCCCACCCCCACCAAAATAAATAAATCTTTAAAAAAAAAAAAAAGTAGTGAGTGACAGGGCTTCCCTGGTGGTCCAGTGAATAGGGACACCACCAAGCTTGCAGTGCAAGGGGCATCAATTCGATCCCTGGCCTGGGAGGATCCCACATGTCACGGAGTGGCTGGACCGATGTGTCCAACTGCAGAGCCGGAGCTCTGGAGTGCATGCACCCAGAGCTGATGCTCTGTGGTGACGGAGGCCACTGAGATGGGAGGCCCACGCAGGCCAAAGAACAAAGATGGATGAAAATGGATAAATGAAAAACCAATAGAAGTGGCCAAAAATAAAGGGGTGGGGGCAAAAAAAAAAAAAAAAGTGAGTGACAGGTGAAGTTTGTTAGAATCTGGAGGTAAGTCACCAAATTTTTCAGGATTTGATTGATACAAAAATCTAGATTTTTAAAAATGTTACCCCATAGAATAGAAAACAATGAAAGTTCTGCCTAATTGTCAGTGCTTTACACATACAAAAAAAGAAAACAACTATGTGTGTCTCTTATTTTTCATGTTTTCTCCTTTTTTATTGCAACCAATTCTTGGTAGATTCACCCTAATGATGGCTTCAATTTGGGAAGACAAGTCTTCTTTCCATCTTCCTTCTCACACAATTTGCCATTTCTTGGTCAAAACAGAACATTTACAATGAATGTGTCCCCTAATATATAAAAAAAATGGAATTTTAGGTTACAAATTTTGTTCAGGAGATCAATCTGACCCAGCAGTAATACTTTATAGATAACTTTAGTACTGTTTTAAGACATTTACTCTGCCTCAGCAAAGATCAAAAAGACAAATGACTAGGCATGAGTTTTAAGTTTTAGGAAACACTACCTCTGAAATAGCAACATTTAAAAATAAAAATTATGATTTAAAAAATTTAAATCAGCATAATGACTGTGAATTAATGTTTTTATTCAACAGTTCAGATATGATAAAAATGAAAAGACTGCTAGGATGGGTCCCCTAAGGACTCCTTGAAGTGCTACAATCTTTACATCAAGGCCATAAGTGACCTGTGCTCTCTGACAACCCCTGTCATCAGACTGGAGTGACTCATTGGCCCAGTCACTGAGCCCTTTGCCCCTGCCTTGAACTGTAGACACGAAATACACCCCATGAAGCTAGGGAGTTTCACCACGGAGGCTTAGCCTGAATACCAGACCTCTCCAACTTTTTAAAACCTTTTATTTTGTATTGTAGTATAATCGATTAACAAACCATGCTGTGAAAGTTTCAGGTGAACAGTGAAGGGACTCAGCTGTACCTGTGTATGCACCCATTCTCCCCATAACTACTTCCCTATCCAGGCTGCCACGTAACACTGAGCGGAGTTCTCCGTGTTATACAACAGGTCTTTGCTGGTTATCCATTTTAAATACAGCAGTGTGTATATGTCAGTTCCAAATTCCCTAACTGTCCCTTCTCCCAGTCCTTCCCACCCCCAACCAGCAACCAGAAGTTCATTTTCTATAGCCCCATTTCCAACCTTTAATTCACAGTTTGGGCTGAAGCAAGTGAATAGTGTAGGAGGAGGAAGAGATGGGGTAAATCTGTCAGTGCCTCTGAGGGAATCACAATTCAGGCAGATTCCTCAGTTGAGCTGTGATGGGAAGACACCCTGAGCTACAGGAAGGGCAAGCCATAGACCTGAGACTGTATCTAGTGGAAATGCTGTTGATAATGGCTTTATGGAAGTCTTTCACAGGCAAAGTCTTCTTTCCATCTTCCTTCTCAAATTTGCCATTCTTGGTCAAAACAGAACATTTACAATGAATGTGTCCCTAATATATAAAAAAAATGGAATTTTAGGTTACAAATTTTGTTCAGGAGATCAATCTGACCCAGCAGTAATACTTTATAGATAACTTTAGTACTGTTTTAAGACATTTACTCTGCCTCAGCAAAGATCAAAAAGACAAATGACTAGGCATGAGTTTTAAGTTTTAGGAAACACTACCTCTGAAATAGCAACATTTAAAAATAAAAATTATGATTTAAAAAATTTAAATCAGCATAATGACTGTGAATTAATGTTTTTATTCAACAGTTCAGATATGATAAAAATGAAAAGACTGCTAGGATGGGTCCCCTAAGGACTCCTTGAAGTGCTACAATCTTTACATCAAGGCCATAAGTGACCTGTGCTCTCTGACAACCCCTGTCATCAGACTGGAGTGACTCATTGGCCCAGTCACTGAGCCCTTTGCCCCTGCCTTGAACTGTAGACACGAAATACACCCCATGAAGCTAGGGAGTTTCACCACGGAGGCTTAGCCTGAATACCAGACCTCTCCAACTTTTTAAAACCTTTTATTTTGTATTGTAGTATAATCGATTAACAAACCATGCTGTGAAAGTTTCAGGTGAACAGTGAAGGGACTCAGCTGTACCTGTGTATGCACCCATTCTCCCCATAACTACTTCCCTATCCAGGCTGCCACGTAACACTGAGCGGAGTTCTCCGTGTTATACAACAGGTCTTTGCTGGTTATCCATTTTAAATACAGCAGTGTGTATATGTCAGTTCCAAATTCCCTAACTGTCCCTTCTCCCAGTCCTTCCCACCCCCAACCAGCAACCAGAAGTTCATTTTCTATAGCCCCATTTCCAACCTTTAATTCACAGTTTGGGCTGAAGCAAGTGAATAGTGTAGGAGGAGGAAGAGATGGGGTAAATCTGTCAGTGCCTCTGAGGGAATCACAATTCAGGCAGATTCCTCAGTTGAGCTGTGATGGGAAGACACCCTGAGCTACAGGAAGGGCAAGCCATAGACCTGAGACTGTATCTAGTGGAAATGCTGTTGATAATGGCTAATGGCGATAATGGATAATGTCTTTCACAGGCAAAGTGCACTGGGCAAGATTCTCTGCATGAGAATCCACACCACATCCTTACTGCTTCAATTGTGATGAGGAAACCAAGACACACAGAGACAGAGTAACTTGTCCAGCCAGAACTGCCTGAGTCACGAGCATCACACACGCCTGCCCCTATTGTCTCTGCTGCTTGTCACTGTGCCACACGCTGTGCTGAGCTCACACTCCCACAGCCGAGATGGGTCTAACGGCAAGTCCATGATTTACCTGGGCTTCCCTGGTAGCTCCGATGGTAAAGAAGCTGCCTGCAATGCAGGAGACCCATGTTCGATCCCTGGGTCAGGAAGATCCCCTGGAGAAGGGAATGGCAAACCCACTCCAATATTCCTATCTCGAGAATTCCATGGACAGAGGAGCCTGGTGTGCTACAGTCCATGGAGTTGCAAAGAGTTGGACATGACTGAGCAACTAACACACACGCGCGCGCGCGTGCGCAAGCAAGCAAGCAAGCAAGCTAATTCAAGCAAAACAAGTGGAAATAACCAAAAACTTCAAGCCAAAGTCTAGGCTAATTCTAGTGACTCCAATCTTAACTTCAAACTGGCTGTTCAATTTGTGCATTTCTTACTACAAAAAAAAAAATTTGACCTGCTTGGCAGGTCACAACTATTTTACTTCTCCAGATCTTTTCCCCTACATTCAGGACTGAGAATTCTACTTCCTCATTTCACAAGTGAGGAAAGTGAGGTCTAGAGGCCCAGGAATGTCACCAGCGTCACAAGCCTAGTGAACTGCTTGAACCATAGGCAGCAGGTCCCACCACCATGCTGCTACTGAGACTAGAGGCAGGAAGGCCAGGTCCTGAATAGGGCCCTTTGACTTCAGGTTCCTAGTTCAAAGCACAATTCCATGGAAACCAAGTTACTTAGACTCAGTCATTCAGCATTCCTACATTAACCATCACTCTGCATCTCAAAGCTACCATTTCAAAGGCAAATAGTATCAGGTTAAACAAAGCCAAGAATGACAACCTCAGGACTGACTGCCTGGTGTGTGCTGATTTACAACAGGCCAGAGGGAATTCCCCCACTAGCAAGGACTAGGGGCTCCTTGAAAGGGTAACCTAATAACCTCAACTTCAGCAGGGTCGAGAGTCCTCCGGAGGGGTTACTCCTCCCCCAACGCAACCTGGCAGCCTGACAACTTAGGAAAGGAACCTGGGAAACGAATCCTCTGAATCCTTGGACAAACTCCAACAAAAGCACTGTCTATGGCTTGGCACTGGGATTCTCAACAGCAACACCTCACAAGACAAGCGACAAGTGACAATGGGATTCCAGCCAGGAAGGTGTGATGGGGGTTCCCTTCCCAGGACATAGTACCCAGGGGCTGCAGGGCTCCCACATCTCACATCTTGGCTTCTCCAGGCTCCCCTCCAACTTCTCCCTTCCTTAAACACAAGCAGAAGATTTATTTCCTGTGTTTTTACTATCACCCTGCCTTTCAAGAGTCCCTCATGGCCATCTGTGTGTCTTCCACTCCAAATCCATAGTCTTTACCACTGGCTGCAATCTGATTTAATTTTTTAAATATTTATTCAGCACCTACTGGCACTGAGCTCAGTTCTGTCAAAGATTCAAGAGAATAAGTTATTTAAAATTTCACTGGAAAATATAAGCCACCTGAAGGAATTAGAGATTAATACAAAACTCAAAGATGAGCATGGGTCTGCCTAACGGCTCAGTGGTAAAGAACCCACCTGCCAATGCAGGAGATGGGGGTTCACTCACTGGGTTAGGAAGATCCTCCAGAGAAGGAAATGGCAACCCACACTCCAGTATTCTTGCCTGGGAAATCCCATGGACAGAGAAGTCTGGTGAGCTACAGTCTACACTATTACAAAGAGTCAGATATGCCTTAGCAACTGAGTACACACACATGCCCAAACTAAAATGTGTGATATTAACACAAACAATTTTTGTTATTTTTTATATGCACTAATATTAGTGTTTTAACATCCTAACTTTCCTACATGCTTTGCTTCCTAACAGTTTTCTAGTAGATCCTTTCAAGGACGTGGGCAGTATCAAGAGGTCCAAGTTTCAATCAACAAACCTGCATGTGTGGAAGGGGCTCATAAGACGATTTTAGTAGATTATACAAACGAGGGTTGGACTCTAGCTCACCTTTGCGGAGGAGGGCCTTGGCCATGAGCTCCATTCTGGCCAAACTGATGGGGCGCAGGAGGCGGATGGCCCTGAGGCAACGTCCCCCCGGGCGTAGCAGCTGCCAGAGGCCCTGCTGGCTTCATCATACCTGCAAGGGAAGAACATGAGCCGAGAAGCCATGAAAGTGCAGAGAGAGAGGACACAAAGGTATCAGAATAAAGATGAAAAATAGGGGGAGGCGGAGGAGGGGAAAAGTGGGTTAAAACAAGTTCTCCTTCACACTAGCTTTAAGTATCACAGACTTAGTGATGCCAGGCTGCGGCATTATTAATTGGCCATCACAATAATGGGAGAGCAGAAATCATTTTAACACTAATCAGAAAGTAAAACAGAAGTACACCTTTGTGTGTGACAGAAAGGCACCTGAATAGAAGAATGCTAGAAAACAGAAATTATTATCCTTATTCAAGTCATGGCCATCTGTGTGTCTTCCACTCCAAATCCATAGTCTTTACCACTGGCTGCAATCTGATTTAATTTTTTAAATATTTATTCAGCACCTACTGGCACTGAGCTCAGTTCTGTCAAAGATTCAAGAGAATAAGTTATTTAAAATTTCACTGGAAAATATAAGCCACCTGAAGGAATTAGAGATTAATACAAAACTCAAAGATGAGCATGGGTCTGCCTAACGGCTCAGTGGTAAAGAACCCACCTGCCAATGCAGGAGATGGGGGTTCACTCACTGGGTTAGGAAGATCCTCCAGAGAAGGAAATGGCAACCCACACTCCAGTATTCTTGCCTGGGAAATCCCATGGACAGAGAAGTCTGGTGAGCTACAGTCTACACTATTACAAAGAGTCAGATATGCCTTAGCAACTGAGTACACACACATGCCCAAACTAAAATGTGTGATATTAACACAAACAATTTTTGTTATTTTTTATATGCACTAATATTAGTGTTTTAACATCCTAACTTTCCTACATGCTTTGCTTCCTAACAGTTTTCTAGTAGATCCTTTCAAGGACGTGGGCAGTATCAAGAGGTCCAAGTTTCAATCAACAAACCTGCATGTGTGGAAGGGGCTCATAAGACGATTTTAGTAGATTATACAAACGAGGGTTGGACTCTAGCTCACCTTTGCGGAGGAGGGCCTTGGCCATGAGCTCCATTCTGGCCAAACTGATGGGGCGCAGGAGGCGGATGGCCCTGAGGCAACGTCCCCCCGGGCGTAGCAGCTGCCAGAGGCCCTGCTGGCTTCATCATACCTGCAAGGGAAGAACATGAGCCGAGAAGCCATGAAAGTGCAGAGAGAGAGGACACAAAGGTATCAGAATAAAGATGAAAAATAGGGGGAGGCGGAGGAGGGGAAAAGTGGGTTAAAACAAGTTCTCCTTCACACTAGCTTTAAGTATCACAGACTTAGTGATGCCAGGCTGCGGCATTATTAATTGGCCATCACAATAATGGGAGAGCAGAAATCATTTTAACACTAATCAGAAAGTAAAACAGAAGTACACCTTTGTGTGTGACAGAAAGGCACCTGAATAGAAGAATGCTAGAAAATACAATGAAAAACGCCCATTGGATATCACAGTACACATCTGAGGGCAAAAAAAGTCTGAGGCATTGCAAAGCATCGTGATTCTATGGCGGGAAAGTCTGAAAATGCCTTTGAGTAAGAGCATGAGGAAGCAAAAAACGGCATCTGTTCCTCCCATGAATCCAGAGCTTGGACTTCAGAGTTAATAATTTTTCCAGGATCGCCAGAAGATGGAAAGCAAAGGAGAATGGCATCTGTTTCCCCCATGAATCCAGAGCAAAGACTTCAGAATTAATCATTTTTCTCCCATGAACCCAGAGCTCAGACGTGAGAGTTAATAATTTTCCAGGATCCCCAGGAGCTGGGGAGAGACTGCTCAGGTCACCACTGTCACTCCTACAAAACACGAGGTCACACGGGATTAAGATGTTCCTGGCAATGCCTGTTCTAGTTTATAAACACCTCTTCTCCAACAGAGACCTCTCAGTTTCTCTTTAAAATTGATCTCAGACTTTTTTCCCTCTCTTTCTTCTAGAGAAATCCTGGTATAGGAGAAAAATCACTGATTTGGGTAAAGAGCAGTTCGATACCCCATCTGGGCACATTGGCAGATGCCTGGCGCTGGGCAAGAAGTTCATCTTTGTGGACCTCAGTTTCCCCTCGCTGCAAAAGGAAAAGGATTAGACTAGATTACTTGAGGGACCCTTTTCAGTCTTTTAAAAGGAAAAAAGAGAGAAAGTACATTTCTTTTACTTGTTGTCCCCACTTCCATTCTGCTTGTTTTTGCCCCAGGCCATTTAACTTTTCTCCTTCTAATTTTTCTTTTGGCCATGAAAGTGCAGAGCCATGAAAGTGCAGAGAGAGAGGACACAAAGGTATCAGAATAAAGATGAAAAATAGGGGGAGGCGGAGGAGGGGAAAAGTGGGTTAAAACAAGTTCTCCTTCACACTAGCTTTAAGTATCACAGACTTAGTGATGCCAGGCTGCGGCATTATTAATTGGCCATCACAATAATGGGAGAGCAGAAATCATTTTAACACTAATCAGAAAGTAAAACAGAAGTACACCTTTGTGTGTGACAGAAAGGCACCTGAATAGAAGAATGCTAGAAAATACAATGAAAAACGCCCATTGGATATCACAGTACACATCTGAGGGCAAAAAAAGTCTGAGGCATTGCAAAGCATCGTGATTCTATGGCGGGAAAGTCTGAAAATGCCTTTGAGTAAGAGCATGAGGAAGCAAAAAACGGCATCTGTTCCTCCCATGAATCCAGAGCTTGGACTTCAGAGTTAATAATTTTTCCAGGATCGCCAGAAGATGGAAAGCAAAGGAGAATGGCATCTGTTTCCCCCATGAATCCAGAGCAAAGACTTCAGAATTAATCATTTTTCTCCCATGAACCCAGAGCTCAGACGTGAGAGTTAATAATTTTCCAGGATCCCCAGGAGCTGGGGAGAGACTGCTCAGGTCACCACTGTCACTCCTACAAAACACGAGGTCACACGGGATTAAGATGTTCCTGGCAATGCCTGTTCTAGTTTATAAACACCTCTTCTCCAACAGAGACCTCTCAGTTTCTCTTTAAAATTGATCTCAGACTTTTTTCCCTCTCTTTCTTCTAGAGAAATCCTGGTATAGGAGAAAAATCACTGATTTGGGTAAAGAGCAGTTCGATACCCCATCTGGGCACATTGGCAGATGCCTGGCGCTGGGCAAGAAGTTCATCTTTGTGGACCTCAGTTTCCCCTCGCTGCAAAAGGAAAAGGATTAGACTAGATTACTTGAGGGACCCTTTTCAGTCTTTTAAAAGGAAAAAAGAGAGAGAGAGAAAGTACATTTCTTTTACTTGTTGTCCCCACTTCCATTCTGCTTGTTTTTGCCCCAGGCCATTTAACTTTTCTCCTTCTAATTTTTCTTTTTGGCCTTTTTAATTGATTTTTTATTTATTTGTTTTTCCTCCATCTTTTCCTTCATCTGCAAAGACAGTCTGTGTAGGCCTCCTATCGCAGTGGCCTCTCACTGCAGGCACTGGCTCATAATTGGACACACCAGTCCAGCTGCTCTGTGGCACGTGGGATCTTCCCGGATCAGGGATCGAACCAGTGTCCCTTGCACTGCAAGGCAGGCTCCTTCCCACTGGACCACCAGGGAAGCCGTTTTTCTTCTAATTTTTATTGGAGTATTGTTGGTTCACACTGTTGGGTTAGTTTCAGACATACAGCCAAGTGAACCAACTATACATATACATATATCCACTCTTTTGGGGGATTCTTTCCCCATATAGACCATTACAGAGGACTGAGTCATGCTCCCTGTGTCATAGAGCAGGTCCTCATTTGTTTCCTATTTTGTATTTGTCAGTTCCTATCTCCCCATTTATCCCTTCCTCGCCTGACTCATTAGTAACCGAAAGTTCGCTTTCTACCACTCACTTTACTTTTGACCCGTTTTCCTCTCTGGCACCATCACCATTGACCTCCTGACTGCCTTCTGTGCATTCCTCCGTTTGACCTCATCATGGCATTTCATACTCAACATCTTCTTTTTTCTTTCATCTTCCTGGAAAGTTTATTCCCTTAGATAGTAAGGAAAGTGACTGGATGGCCCTGCAGTAGCCCAGGGAGGGTTTCTTACGTTGTCCTCATAACACTTTGAAGGGCATGCTCTCAGATGCTTGGGTAATCCAGAATGAAATACAGCCAGTTAAGCGGCAGTATTCATGAATAACATTACTGAAACATTTACAAAGCTTTCTTTTCTTAAAACAGATTCCTCAAACTTAAGATAAATCTTATATGAATTTTACAGTCAGTTAATTTAGCCACTTTCCATATACCAAGAACAAAAACAAACATTATTCTTATTTTTACATAGATTTTATACCCCAAATCCAGAAGAATTAGAAAAACATGATACTTGTATCACACAGACTGGACTGTGCATTCTTCCCCTACCACTACACACCTTCAACCTAACAAGATATTTTGTTCTTTCAACACCTAAACTGTTAACACTGAACCATGGCATCAGTGTCTGCTGTCTCTGTGGATTGTTCTGAGGATTAAACTAGGCAATGGGAACCAGAGCATCCAGAACAATGCCAGATACATAAAGGGAATCTCTCATGAAATCTTAGCTTCCTCTCTCTGGTCGTATTCCTTGACCTCTTTTATTCAAGTATCTATCAATATATTCTAACAAGACATATATGCGTTAATTATATGTACTCTTGTATTTTCATTCTTAAAATATTATTTTGGACAAAAGTAGGAAATCTACAACACTGGCACTAAAGCAGTAAACAGTTACAGGCACTGCAAGAAACCAAAGATATTCTCATTTCTTAAATTACTATTAGCTTACTAGCTAACAGAATTTTCATCAGCAGCCCACATAAAGAACAAAACACAGTTCTTGGAGTTTTTCATGTCCTGATATTTTCATGTATACACAAGACACACATGTTAATAAAGTTGTTTCTAAAAACCAAACCACACCAAAAACAGTTCTTATATACTTGAGCAGAAATGTCCCACACCAATCTTACTAAAAGGCTCTTTTCCTTTTATTTTTTGGAAATAAACTCTATAGCAACGATTCAAACTCATTTTTGTTCATCATATATTCAATGTGCCTTTAAGGCACTTAGAGTTCTTAGGGAGGAGACAACTAAGTAAACAAACGATTACAGTGCTGGGTGAGGAGCATTATATAATGCAGAGGGACTACCTAACTCTTCCTAAGGGAACTGAGAAAAATTCAAAGAGGCAGGACTACTCAAGCTGAATCCTGAAGGACAGGCAGGAGCTGTCCTAGTACAGAGACAGGATAGGAAGTTCCAGGCAGAAGGCAAAGCTACAGTGAAGATCTGAGAAAGCAGGCTGGGATCAGTAACCGGCAAAAGGTACAGGCAAAAAAGCCTGACATCACTATTATCTTATTTTTACATAGGTTTTATACCCCAAATCCAGAAGAATTAGAAAAACATGATACTTGTATCACACAGACTGGACTGTGCATTCTTCCCCTACCACTACACACCTTCAACCTAACAAGATATTTTGTTCTTTCAACACCTAAACTGTTAACACTGAACCATGGCATCAGTGTCTGCTGTCTCTGTGGATTGTTCTGAGGATTAAACTAGGCAATGGGAACCAGAGCATCCAGAACAATGCCAGATACATAAAGGGAATCTCTCATGAAATCTTAGCTTCCTCTCTCTGGTCGTATTCCTTGACCTCTTTTATTCAAGTATCTATCAATATATTCTAACAAGACATATATGCGTTAATTATATGTACTCTTGTATTTTCATTCTTAAAATATTATTTTGGACAAAAGTAGGAAATCTACAACACTGGCACTAAAGCAGTAAACAGTTACAGGCACTGCAAGAAACCAAAGATATTCTCATTTCTTAAATTACTATTAGCTTACTAGCTAACAGAATTTTCATCAGCAGCCCACATAAAGAACAAAACACAGTTCTTGGAGTTTTTCATGTCCTGATATTTTCATGTATACACAAGACACACATGTTAATAAAGTTGTTTCTAAAAACCAAACCACACCAAAAACAGTTCTTATATACTTGAGCAGAAATGTCCCACACCAATCTTACTAAAAGGCTCTTTTCCTTTTATTTTTTGGAAATAAACTCTATAGCAACGATTCAAACTCATTTTTGTTCATCATATATTCAATGTGCCTTTAAGGCACTTAGAGTTCTTAGGGAGGAGACAACTAAGTAAACAAACGATTACAGTGCTGGGTGAGGAGCATTATATAATGCAGAGGGACTACCTAACTCTTCCTAAGGGAACTGAGAAAAATTCAAAGAGGCAGGACTACTCAAGCTGAATCCTGAAGGACAGGCAGGAGCTGTCCTAGTACAGAGACAGGATAGGAAGTTCCAGGCAGAAGGCAAAGCTACAGTGAAGATCTGAGAAAGCAGGCTGGGATCAGTAACCGGCAAAAGGTACAGGATTGACAAATGGTGAGGAAAGTGACCGGAGGTTGCCCAGGTTGGTTGCAGTCAGACTGCAAAGTCCTGGGTGCCAAATGGACTCTATTCTCAGGGCAAAGGAAATCAGCATCACTGTTATCTCAAAGTCATCGTCTTTGGCTATAATCCTGGCATTTTCAGAGTTTTCAGAGTTAAAGAGAAATCAGGTTCTTTATGAGAAATTCACCATGAGAATTTTAATAGGAAAGCAAAACCACACCATGTAGCATGTGAAACATGTAACCATGCTTATGTCCTTTTGATGGCTGTGAAAAAAAAGAGCGAAAAGGCAGGCTTACAACTCAACATTCAAAAAACTAAGATCATGGCATCCAGTTCGATAACTTCATAGCAAATAGATGGGGAAAAAGTGCAAACAGTGACAGATTTTATTTTCTTGTGCTCTAAAATCACTGCAGATGGTGACTGCAGCCACAAAACTAAAAGATGCTTACTTCTTGGAAGAAAAGCTATGACAAACCTAGACAGTCTACTAAAAAGTAGAGACATCATTCTGCAGACAAAGGTCCATATGGTCAAAGCTGTGGTTTTTCCTCTAGGAATGTACAGATGTGAGAATTGGACCATAAGGAAAGCTGAAAGCTGAGAGCTCAAGAATTGATGCTTTAGAACTGTGGTGCTGTGATTCTTGAGAGACCTTGGACAGCAAGATCAAATCTGTCATTCCTAAAGGAAATCAACCCTGAATATTCATTGGAAGGACTGATGATGAAGCTGAAGCTCCAATACTTTGGCCACCTGATGTGAAGAAATGATTCATTAGAAAGGACATTGATTCTGAGAAAGATTGAGGGCAAGAGGAGAAGAGGGAAACAGAGGCAAGATGGTGGGAAGGCATCACTTAGTCAGTGGACATGAGTTTGAGCAAACTCCTGGAGATAGTGAAAGACAGGAAAGCCTGGCGTGCTGCAGTCCATGGGGTCACAAAGAGTCAGACAGGACTTAGAGACTGAACAACAACAGTGCCCAAAGAAAAATACCTAAAATCAAAAACTGGCCTACAATGCAGTGACAGAGTTGACAGAGTATCTTACTCAATCCAATCCCAATTCCTTTCCGGCTTGTCTTTTCGTATGGTCCTGAGCTGGAAAGATGTAATTTCCATTTCCTAGACTCCTTTAGAGACTGGGTTGCCATGTGCTCTAAATTCAGCAAAGTCACACACCTGTGGGGGTCCCAGAGGGCAGCAGTGCCTCTGGGGTAGAAGACAGTGGTTACTGATGGGGCAGGCCCCGTGTGGGGTGTGCACTCTAAGATCACAGGGTCTCTAGCCTCTTTCTCTGACTCTAATATCCTGTTAGTTTCCTGATACCCTTTTACAAATGTCTTTCTACTTGACTGGTCTCTGTTATTGGCAAAGGAACCCTGACCAAAACAATATCACAGAAAAGTATATCTTGGATTTGGCTCTGAATCTGACAAACTAAAACCAAAATTGAAAACTATTTGTAAAAGAAAAAAAAGGTTCATCTAAAATAAACAAAGATAAACTCCCTATTATATGGGCAGAATTGCAATGACTCCTTCCTGAGGCGCTGGGCCTGGGGCTATAAGTTCACTGTTCATTAGAAGCCTCACCACAGCTCCACCCCCAGGCCCAGGAAGTCAACAGTGCCTGCACTCAGCTTCTAGACAAGTGGTCCCCAACCTAGGGTGATGCTGCTCCTGAAGGGACACTGGGCAATGTCTAAGACTTCTGGTTGCTACAGCTTGGAGCCAGGGGTGGGCGTAGGAGAGGGAGCGCTGGTATCTAATAATTGGTAGAAGCCAAGGATGCTGCTAAAGGCCCCACAATGCACAGCACGGCCTCCACAACAAAGGATTAGCTGGCCCCAAATGCCAACAGTGCAGAGGACAAGACACCATGCTCCAGAAAGCAGTGTGCCTACTCCGATTCCTTTTCCACAGTCTTTCTAAGCTGGACTATAACTGAAAAATATACATGGAATCATGACCCTTCCCAGCTTAAGATGCTTCAGTGGCACCCCACTGCCCTGAGAATAAAGCCTAAATACAGTCTTAAGGACACCATTTTCCAGTTCAGGCACCTCCCTCTGCTCACACTCTACAGCTGAGCCATGGTGAACCTCTTGCAGGTCCTCAAAAGTGCCACCCCCTAAGCCCAGCAATCTGCCTCCCTAGCCGGCCGACCCTCACTCATCCTTCAGGTGAAGACTCCCTTCACCTGTAAGTCTTGGTTAGGTGTCCCTGCTGTGGCTTACATCCCACCCTCTACCTCCTTAAGATAGTGCTTCCCCCACATTGTCACTGTCAATTTCCTTAATTCATATCCTACTAGACAAGCACATACTATAAAGACAGAGATTTGGCTCATTTTATTTATTGTTGTATTACGGTAAGTATTTTTTGCACTCAATAAATCTGCTACATTGTTACCACATAGTACTAGCATGACACAACAGGCACAAAGGACAATATGGTATGTAAGAGATACAAGCCAAGACTTAGCATTGGCCAGATCTATGGTAGAATAGATATTTCTACTTGACTGGTCTCTGTTATTGGCAAAGGAACCCTGACCAAAACAATATCACAGAAAAGTATATCTTGGATTTGGCTCTGAATCTGACAAACTAAAACCAAAATTGAAAACTATTTGTAAAAGAAAAAAAAGGTTCATCTAAAATAAACAAAGATAAACTCCCTATTATATGGGCAGAATTGCAATGACTCCTTCCTGAGGCGCTGGGCCTGGGGCTATAAGTTCACTGTTCATTAGAAGCCTCACCACAGCTCCACCCCCAGGCCCAGGAAGTCAACAGTGCCTGCACTCAGCTTCTAGACAAGTGGTCCCCAACCTAGGGTGATGCTGCTCCTGAAGGGACACTGGGCAATGTCTAAGACTTCTGGTTGCTACAGCTTGGAGCCAGGGGTGGGCGTAGGAGAGGGAGCGCTGGGATCTAATAATTGGTAGAAGCCAAGGATGCTGCTAAAGGCCCCACAATGCACAGCACGGCCTCCACAACAAAGGATTAGCTGGCCCCAAATGCCAACAGTGCAGAGGACAAGACACCATGCTCCAGAAAGCAGTGTGCCTACTCCGATTCCTTTTCCACAGTCTTTCTAAGCTGGACTATAACTGAAAAATATACATGGAATCATGACCCTTCCCAGCTTAAGATGCTTCAGTGGCACCCCACTGCCCTGAGAATAAAGCCTAAATACAGTCTTAAGGACACCATTTTCCAGTTCAGGCACCTCCCTCTGCTCACACTCTACAGCTGAGCCATGGTGAACCTCTTGCAGGTCCTCAAAAGTGCCACCCCCTAAGCCCAGCAATCTGCCTCCCTAGCCGGCCGACCCTCACTCATCCTTCAGGTGAAGACTCCCTTCACCTGTAAGTCTTGGTTAGGTGTCCCTGCTGTGGCTTACATCCCACCCTCTACCTCCTTAAGATAGTGCTTCCCCCACATTGTCACTGTCAATTTCCTTAATTCATATCCTACTAGACAAGCACATACTATAAAGACAGAGATTTGGCTCATTTTATTTATTGTTGTATTACGGTAAGTATTTTTTGCACTCAATAAATCTGCTACATTGTTACCACATAGTACTAGCATGACACAACAGGCACAAAGGACAATATGGTATGTAAGAGATACAAGCCAAGACTTAGCATTGGCCAGATCTATGGTAGAATAGATATTTCAAGGAACCACAACTGTCACAAAAATAAGAAAACAAAAGAGCCACCAAAGGACTAAAAAGAACACATGTGATGACTGAGGAATAAGAGATCTAAGGTCATTCTGGACAGAGAAAGACAGGCTAGGATGATTACGGCTTTAAACCATTATACAGAGATACCACAATTCACAGAAAGCTATGTATACAGAGTCTGATAGCCTGGTGTCCATCTGAGAACTGAGAAAGGAGAAAGAGGTTTATGTTAAAGCATGAAGAATTTAACCCAACAAAGACAGTGTTTTACTGCTGGTGAGCACCTGAGTGCTCAGCTGATGACTGCAGCAGCTGGTCGTTCACTCATTCCTTGAACAAACACCAAATGAGGACCTCCTCTGCTCAGGCACATCTACTACACATGGTGTGGTAAATGGTTGCAAAGCTGTCCAAGTGTTAAGAGAACACAGGAGAAGGGGATTTATAAGTAAGCTGGAGAAGAGCAGTGGGCAGAAAAGCCTGCAGGCACCACAGGTGACCTGAGTCTCAAGGAGGAGCCTGGGGTACACCCTGCTGAGAGGATGACCTGGAGGCACAGGTTGGAGGCACGAGATTGACTTTCTGGTGGTGCCAGAAAGGTCTGAAGGAGAAGAAAGTCAGAATTAGATTTGCAGCTATAAAGTCCCTCTGGCACAGAACTGGAGTGTCTGAAGAAAGGCTGGAGAGAGGGATACAATTAGTGAACCATGTCAGTCATCCAGGTGAGAGGCGGATGGCTGGAGCAAGAACAGTAACTACAGGGTCACTGAAAGGCAGAAGCAGGTGGAAAAGACATTTACAATTATCCCCATTTCAAAAAAAATTTGGAAAATTAGGTCAATTTCCTTAATTCATATCCTACTAGACAAGCACATACTATAAAGACAGAGATTTGGCTCATTTTATTTATTGTTGTATTACGGTAAGTATTTTTTGCACTCAATAAATCTGCTACATTGTTACCACATAGTACTAGCATGACACAACAGGCACAAAGGACAATATGGTATGTAAGAGATACAAGCCAAGACTTAGCATTGGCCAGATCTATGGTAGAATAGATATTTCAAGGAACCACAACTGTCACAAAAATAAGAAAACAAAAGAGCCACCAAAGGACTAAAAAGAACACATGTGATGACTGAGGAATAAGAGATCTAAGGTCATTCTGGACAGAGAAAGACAGGCTAGGATGATTACGGCTTTAAACCATTATACAGAGATACCACAATTCACAGAAAGCTATGTATACAGAGTCTGATAGCCTGGTGTCCATCTGAGAACTGAGAAAGGAGAAAGAGGTTTATGTTAAAGCATGAAGAATTTAACCCAACAAAGACAGTGTTTTACTGCTGGTGAGCACCTGAGTGCTCAGCTGATGACTGCAGCAGCTGGTCGTTCACTCATTCCTTGAACAAACACCAAATGAGGACCTCCTCTGCTCAGGCACATCTACTACACATGGTGTGGTAAATGGTTGCAAAGCTGTCCAAGTGTTAAGAGAACACAGGAGAAGGGGATTTATAAGTAAGCTGGAGAAGAGCAGTGGGCAGAAAAGCCTGCAGGCACCACAGGTGACCTGAGTCTCAAGGAGGAGCCTGGGGTACACCCTGCTGAGAGGATGACCTGGAGGCACAGGTTGGAGGCACGAGATTGACTTTCTGGTGGTGCCAGAAAGGTCTGAAGGAGAAGAAAGTCAGAATTAGATTTGCAGCTATAAAGTCCCTCTGGCACAGAACTGGAGTGTCTGAAGAAAGGCTGGAGAGAGGGATACAATTAGTGAACCATGTCAGTCATCCAGGTGAGAGGCGGATGGCTGGAGCAAGAACAGTAACTACAGGGTCACTGAAAGGCAGAAGCAGGTGGAAAAGACATTTACAATTATCCCCATTTCATTTGGATTAGAGAAGGTAAAAGGGAGGAATTTTTTTTAAATAGGGAAAACTTCTAATTTAGGTAGATGAATAGCTGTTGGGTGAGATATGGAATGCCAGAAAAAAAATACCCTTTATGAAAAAATATACTGAATTACTTTGCACTGCAAGGCAGTGTCCTTACCCACTGGACCACCAGGGGAAGCCCCTGAATTACTTTGGACATGATGAGTTGGATATAGCCATGTAAATAGGTTGGCAATTGAAAACACAGATCTCGAGCTTAAGAAAGACATCCAGACTAGAGAGACAGATCTGAGAAACCAGTACTTCATATGGAATAACACGGTTAAGGGAAAAAAATGTATAGTGTGAGAGGAAAAGAGGAGTGAAGACAGAATAAAGAAGGACAAATAGCACTGTTCAAAGGTCAGGTGCGGGAGGGTAAACCCCTTAGTAGAAGATGTCCAGAAAGTCACCAACAAAACTTAATGGAAGGATAGTGTCGTTGAAACCAAAGAGGAAAACAGTTTCATACAAACAAAAGCAGTAAGCAATGTCAAATTCAAATGAGGACAAGACAGCATCTACTGCCTTTGGTAACAGGAGGCCAGTAATGACCCTGGCAGCAGAAGAGGAAGGGTCAAAGGGGCCCAAGCCATGGAGTAGAGACCACAGTGAGCCATGGAGGGGCTGCGAGACAAGGACGGAGAGTGAGGGAGTGGACTGAGCACTTGTTTAAGAGATGGCTGTAAAGAGAGGAGGGATAGTGAGTACTAGAAAAGCCTGCAGGCACCACAGGTGACCTGAGTCTCAAGGAGGAGCCTGGGGTACACCCTGCTGAGAGGATGACCTGGAGGCACAGGTTGGAGGCACGAGATTGACTTTCTGGTGGTGCCAGAAAGGTCTGAAGGAGAAGAAAGTCAGAATTAGATTTGCAGCTATAAAGTCCCTCTGGCACAGAACTGGAGTGTCTGAAGAAAGGCTGGAGAGAGGGATACAATTAGTGAACCATGTCAGTCATCCAGGTGAGAGGCGGATGGCTGGAGCAAGAACAGTAACTACAGGGTCACTGAAAGGCAGAAGCAGGTGGAAAAGACATTTACAATTATCCCCATTTCATTTGGATTAGAGAAGGTAAAAGGGAGGAATTTTTTTTAAATAGGGAAAACTTCTAATTTAGGTAGATGAATAGCTGTTGGGTGAGATATGGAATGCCAGAAAAAAAATACCCTTTATGAAAAAATATACTGAATTACTTTGCACTGCAAGGCAGTGTCCTTACCCACTGGACCACCAGGGGAAGCCCCTGAATTACTTTGGACATGATGAGTTGGATATAGCCATGTAAATAGGTTGGCAATTGAAAACACAGATCTCGAGCTTAAGAAAGACATCCAGACTAGAGAGACAGATCTGAGAAACCAGTACTTCATATGGAATAACACGGTTAAGGGAAAAAAATGTATAGTGTGAGAGGAAAAGAGGAGTGAAGACAGAATAAAGAAGGACAAATAGCACTGTTCAAAGGTCAGGTGCGGGAGGGTAAACCCCTTAGTAGAAGATGTCCAGAAAGTCACCAACAAAACTTAATGGAAGGATAGTGTCGTTGAAACCAAAGAGGAAAACAGTTTCATACAAACAAAAGCAGTAAGCAATGTCAAATTCAAATGAGGACAAGACAGCATCTACTGCCTTTGGTAACAGGAGGCCAGTAATGACCCTGGCAGCAGAAGAGGAAGGGTCAAAGGGGCCCAAGCCATGGAGTAGAGACCACAGTGAGCCATGGAGGGGCTGCGAGACAAGGACGGAGAGTGAGGGAGTGGACTGAGCACTTGTTTAAGAGATGGCTGTAAAGAGAGGAGGGAAAAGTGAGTAGCACTGAATGTTATACTTAGGTGTGTACTGGAGTTTATTCATTTCCTTGAGGGACTTGGGTGCAAATCCTGGTTACACCACCAGCTCCATACCTTGGATTAATCAAGACATACTAGATGTTCAGTTTTCTTAGCTGCCAAATAGGGCTAATAATACCCATAGTTCTTAAAGGAAAGTTTTTGATACATGGTAAGCACTCAAAAAAAAAAAAAAAAAAACAGAGCAATGTATAATTATCACTATATATAAATGCTGAACCAACAGACAGACAGAAACTGGAGACAATGGGTTAAACAGGTCCTATGGGACCCAGATCTAGAAATGTTATGTGGAAGACTGGACCTGGATGAGAGGAGGATGCCTGATCAGGAGGTTTTTAAAACCTGGACTGAGTCAGAAGTGACTTCTCACAGGGAACAGTCGCACGCATCTTCTGCAGCAACTGTGCGCGGCTGATAGCACCAAGCCTCCCTAGAGTCTCTCCTCCACCCTGGCTGACTGCACTCCACACGTTACCCAGCAAGGCCTGGATCCCACATCCCTGAGTCACTCCCAGTGAACCTCCCGAGGTACTAGCTGATTTATACATAGCCCACTTCCCCCAAGGATTTGAGCTGACTTGAAGTCCCAAGAACTGTCTTACACAAATACTGTTAGGGAATTTGGGGTCATCAGAACTGATACAAGCTATTATTAGCCTTACTTCTGACCCTGCAATTTTGTCCCTCAGAGCAGTCTCCTGATAACAGGAGGTGAGTTATCACATCAGCAGCCATCAGAGAAATAGAAGTCCCGCTCCATTACTCCCTCATCTCCCACTTCTGCTCCAAAAGCTCTGGACACCATATTTTAGGGCAATCAATATTATTCAACAATGATTTCAAAGCAAAGCCATGTTTTTCTTATCATTATAATCACTGAGTAACCTTTAGCATACAAATCTAATGATATTTTTCCAATATCAATGTATGTATGTACTTATACATATATTTAGTATATAGTATATATACACTAGGTATAAATAAATATATATATATATACACACATATATATATACATACACACACACACACAGGCTTCCTGGTGGCTCAGATGGTAAATAATTCACTTGCAATATGGGAGACCAGGGTTCAATCCATGGCTTTGGAAGATCTTCTGCAGGTGGATATGCCACATGTCCAGCAATCTTGCCTGGAGAATCCCCATGGACAGAGGCACCTGGCGGGCTATAGTCAGTGGGGTCGCAAAGAGTCGGATACAACTGAGTGACTAAGCTCATATATATACATATGAATGTATATATGTGTATGTAGATATGTGTATATGTGTTACCTATATGTATATATACATTATCTATATGTATGCATATATATGTACACATAAGATTTTTGTGGGGGGTTTCAGTGTTTATAATAATCTCACGCTACTGTTTAATAGCAACAGCAAGACTAACAGTAAAAATAAAATACTCCAGAATTGTCTTTGTTTTATCTATATTTAAAAAACAAACTCATAGTCTACGCAATAACCAAACTGATGAGATCGGCTTTTCCAAATAATCCTTTAAGTTCAATCCACTGTGTCATCTATAATGACCATTCAACTCTCCCAAAGTTGCTCTTTCACAACATTTTATGTCCATGAGACTGAGCTGCAATATTCACACAGGTCAAGATAATGTACTTTACCTGGTGGAGAACTGGCATGAGATGGGTCCCCATAGTGCCCATAATGCGGAAGTGAAAGGCCTATTCCAGGCTGGGACTGAGAATAGGGAGGTGTGGCCACATAACCTTGTTGGCTCATTATGAAAATATCATTCCAAGAAATAGTTCTATAAAAGAACCCTGTAACAGAAGAAAAAAATGTCAATGAGAGGATTTGAGTCACTTATTGTCATTAAAAATACAATACTTACTGTCATTAAATATACCAGTAATAAGTGTTTGTGGGAAAATTTAGGTGAGTTATCACATCAGCAGCCATCAGAGAAATAGAAGTCCCGCTCCATTACTCCCTCATCTCCCACTTCTGCTCCAAAAGCTCTGGACACCATATTTTAGGGCAATCAATATTATTCAACAATGATTTCAAAGCAAAGCCATGTTTTTCTTATCATTATAATCACTGAGTAACCTTTAGCATACAAATCTAATGATATTTTTCCAATATCAATGTATGTATGTACTTATACATATATTTAGTATATAGTATATATACACTAGGTATACACATATATATATATATATACACACATATATATATACATACACACACACACACAGGCTTCCTGGTGGCTCAGATGGTAAATAATTCACTTGCAATATGGGAGACCAGGGTTCAATCCATGGCTTTGGAAGATCTTCTGCAGGTGGATATGCCACATGTCCAGCAATCTTGCCTGGAGAATCCCCATGGACAGAGGCACCTGGCGGGCTATAGTCAGTGGGGTCGCAAAGAGTCGGATACAACTGAGTGACTAAGCTCATATATATACATATGAATGTATATATGTGTATGTAGATATGTGTATATGTGTTACCTATATGTATATATACATTATCTATATGTATGCATATATATGTACACATAAGATTTTTGTGGGGGGTTTCAGTGTTTATAATAATCTCACGCTACTGTTTAATAGCAACAGCAAGACTAACAGTAAAAATAAAATACTCCAGAATTGTCTTTGTTTTTATCTATATTTAAAAAACAAACTCATAGTCTACGCAATAACCAAACTGATGAGATCGGCTTTTCCAAATAATCCTTTAAGTTCAATCCACTGTGTCATCTATAATGACCATTCAACTCTCCCAAAGTTGCTCTTTCACAACATTTTATGTCCATGAGACTGAGCTGCAATATTCACACAGGTCAAGATAATGTACTTTACCTGGTGGAGAACTGGCATGAGATGGGTCCCCATAGTGCCCATAATGCGGAAGTGAAAGGCCTATTCCAGGCTGGGACTGAGAATAGGGAGGTGTGGCCACATAACCTTGTTGGCTCATTATGAAAATATCATTCCAAGAAATAGTTCTATAAAAGAACCCTGTAACAGAAGAAAAAAAAAATGTCAATGAGAGGATTTGAGTCACTTATTGTCATTAAAAATACAATACTTACTGTCATTAAATATACCAGTAATAAGTGTTTGTGATAGTCTGAAGAAAGGTACATTCATCAAGTTCATGAGACAGCTTCATACCAAACAATCTATCACATCACCTTCCCCTAAAAAGACTCTAACCACAGCTCTATGGAACTCAGTAACTCACTTCTATAGTCCTAGGCAATTCACAGGCATTATATCCCAAGTAACAGCTGCCAATCACTTTTGTAAGACTAACCTGTTTCACAGATGGTCTCTCATAAATGCACCTACTATCTTGGTGCTTTTGGTTTCCATGGCCCCGTTTCAGCACAGAGCATGTCACTGGTGATAATCACATGTCACTAACTGACCAGCAGAATTGCCAGTAGTCTGCAGTCAGATATTTTGGCTTGTGTCATTTTAGTGCTATATTAATTAGTAATTTTAACCAGGCAGTTAGGAAAGAGAAAAAGGAAGTCCAACAAACATACCAGAAGTTGATAATAAAGTGATTTTATGAGTCACATATAAATGAAGCCAGGTCGTCAGTGGTTTCACAAAGATGACAGAGTTCCTTCTGATTTAAGTATCACATCTCTAAGAATATATGCAGATATATTCAAAGAACTAGGGGAAAAAAGTCTAATTGCATATGTGTTTAGGCACACATACACATACAACTCACAAATACAACAGATTCGTCTTGATTCTACTCAGAACCAAAACATCAGCTTGTTTTAAATTTGACATTTTCTCTAGGCTTCATAAAGAAGACACATTTCATAGGCAAACACAAAAAATTTTACTCAGTAAATTAATGACCATTCAACTCTCCCAAAGTTGCTCTTTCACAACATTTTATGTCCATGAGACTGAGCTGCAATATTCACACAGGTCAAGATAATGTACTTTACCTGGTGGAGAACTGGCATGAGATGGGTCCCCATAGTGCCCATAATGCGGAAGTGAAAGGCCTATTCCAGGCTGGGACTGAGAATAGGGAGGTGTGGCCACATAACCTTGTTGGCTCATTATGAAAATATCATTCCAAGAAATAGTTCTATAAAAGAACCCTGTAACAGAAGAAAAAAAAAATGTCAATGAGAGGATTTGAGTCACTTATTGTCATTAAAAATACAATACTTACTGTCATTAAATATACCAGTAATAAGTGTTTGTGATAGTCTGAAGAAAGGTACATTCATCAAGTTCATGAGACAGCTTCATACCAAACAATCTATCACATCACCTTCCCCTAAAAAGACTCTAACCACAGCTCTATGGAACTCAGTAACTCACTTCTATAGTCCTAGGCAATTCACAGGCATTATATCCCAAGTAACAGCTGCCAATCACTTTTGTAAGACTAACCTGTTTCACAGATGGTCTCTCATAAATGCACCTACTATCTTGGTGCTTTTGGTTTCCATGGCCCCGTTTCAGCACAGAGCATGTCACTGGTGATAATCACATGTCACTAACTGACCAGCAGAATTGCCAGTAGTCTGCAGTCAGATATTTTGGCTTGTGTCATTTTAGTGCTATATTAATTAGTAATTTTAACCAGGCAGTTAGGAAAGAGAAAAAGGAAGTCCAACAAACATACCAGAAGTTGATAATAAAGTGATTTTATGAGTCACATATAAATGAAGCCAGGTCGTCAGTGGTTTCACAAAGATGACAGAGTTCCTTCTGATTTAAGTATCACATCTCTAAGAATATATGCAGATATATTCAAAGAACTAGGGGAAAAAAGTCTAATTGCATATGTGTTTAGGCACACATACACATACAACTCACAAATACAACAGATTCGTCTTGATTCTACTCAGAACCAAAACATCAGCTTGTTTTAAATTTGACATTTTCTCTAGGCTTCATAAAAGAAGACACATTTCATAGAACTATTCTTTAAAAACAAAAAATTGTAACAGAAAAATCTCTGAATCCTGATAAGAGAAGTGAGTTTACACCACAAATCTGCTCATACTTAGCTGTGTGACATGAAATAAGCTGAAGAACCTCTTTGGGTGTCAGTTTCCTCTTACAAAATGAAGCTTCTAAAGCCTTTGCAGGTACAAAACAGCGGTTCTGCAATTTCTTTTCTCTTTCTTCACCCAGCATAGGAGTATTTTTCCTTTTGTTATTTTATGATGCTATAGTTTAAGCTAAGAAGGTCAGTGAAACCTGATGAGATTCAAAACCTATATTCAGGAAACTGCATTCTTCACGTGGTTTCATTTTCATGTTAAACTATACGATTCCAAAATTCAAGCAACGAAGTGAAAACATACTATGAAATCACTTTCTTCTCCTTAGAAGGGGAGATCTAAACAGGCGAGCCAGGCCCGCGGTCCACTGTGTTACTGACAATGCATTTTCCTCCTCCCACTGAGCGGAGAGAGACGTGGCAGCCTGAGCTTTGGTCAAGCTCATCCAACCAAGCGCATTTAGGAAGTCAGCAGCAACACACCTACGTAGCAGCCTGTTGCTGAGTGACAGAAAGGAAAGGCAGGGATGTTCACTCCAAAGAGCAGGAAGCAGTCGGGTCCCTCTTCACTGGTCCTGGCAGGAATTTGCTTCCTCACGCCACCCAGTCTGCCACGTCAAACTTCCTCACATGGAGCACCAAGTTACAGAAACCTGACTCAGCTTCAAGCAGAAAGCCACTTGGCACGAAGCAGGCCGAGGCTCAGAGTCTGGGCAGTTCCAAGCGCAGGACCACCCCCGGCCCGCTGTCACCCGACCGTTCTAGCCAAGATGCACGCCTCACCCAGGGCCAGGTTGGGATTCAGACAAATCAGTGGTTTCACAAAGATGACAGAGTTCCTTCTGATTTAAGTATCACATCTCTAAGAATATATGCAGATATATTCAAAGAACTAGGGGAAAAAAGTCTAATTGCATATGTGTTTAGGCACACATACACATACAACTCACAAATACAACAGATTCGTCTTGATTCTACTCAGAACCAAAACATCAGCTTGTTTTAAATTTGACATTTTCTCTAGGCTTCATAAAAGAAGACACATTTCATAGAACTATTCTTTAAAAACAAAAAATTGTAACAGAAAAATCTCTGAATCCTGATAAGAGAAGTGAGTTTACACCACAAATCTGCTCATACTTAGCTGTGTGACATGAAATAAGCTGAAGAACCTCTTTGGGTGTCAGTTTCCTCTTACAAAATGAAGCTTCTAAAGCCTTTGCAGGTACAAAACAGCGGTTCTGCAATTTCTTTTCTCTTTCTTCACCCAGCATAGGAGTATTTTTCCTTTTGTTATTTTATGATGCTATAGTTTAAGCTAAGAAGGTCAGTGAAACCTGATGAGATTCAAAACCTATATTCAGGAAACTGCATTCTTCACGTGGTTTCATTTTCATGTTAAACTATACGATTCCAAAATTCAAGCAACGAAGTGAAAACATACTATGAAATCACTTTCTTCTCCTTAGAAGGGGAGATCTAAACAGGCGAGCCAGGCCCGCGGTCCACTGTGTTACTGACAATGCATTTTCCTCCTCCCACTGAGCGGAGAGAGACGTGGCAGCCTGAGCTTTGGTCAAGCTCATCCAACCAAGCGCATTTAGGAAGTCAGCAGCAACACACCTACGTAGCAGCCTGTTGCTGAGTGACAGAAAGGAAAGGCAGGGATGTTCACTCCAAAGAGCAGGAAGCAGTCGGGTCCCTCTTCACTGGTCCTGGCAGGAATTTGCTTCCTCACGCCACCCAGTCTGCCACGTCAAACTTCCTCACATGGAGCACCAAGTTACAGAAACCTGACTCAGCTTCAAGCAGAAAGCCACTTGGCACGAAGCAGGCCGAGGCTCAGAGTCTGGGCAGTTCCAAGCGCAGGACCACCCCCGGCCCGCTGTCACCCGACCGTTCTAGCCAAGATGCACGCCTCACCCAGGGCCAGGTTGGGATTCAGACAAATCAGTTTCACTCCAAGGCTGTCCCAAGCCTTGACGGTACAATTGCCATTATCACAATGAGCATTTCCAGCATTCCCTCCCTCCAAAGGAAGGGGAAATTAACTTGCTACGGAGGTAAGAAAACCGCTGGCAGGCACCCTGGAACACCGTGGCTACTGAGGACCCTAACCAGGGAGTATCAGCATCCCCAGACACAAAGATGGGGGTGTGGGGGGTAAAAATGCCCACCCCACCCCCTATTATTAAACTGCATGAAAGGGCTAAAGGAGCGAAGCAGGAGGTCTGCCCCGCTGTCCAGTCACAGGTGAGCATCCGGCCTCTCGCCGCCCCCTCACCGCCCCCAGGCCTGGCATCGCGTCCCACTACAACTGCTCCTGGGGAGGGGTCCCGCCGGAGAGCAGCTAGGCTGGGCGAGGCATTACCTGGTCCGCTCCCGCACGCCGCCGGGCTTCCGAGAGTCCGCGCTCTGCTCCCAGGGCCGGTTGCCCCCGGTGACCCAGCTCCCGCGGCGGCCGCTGCTCCCGCCGCGCCTCGCCTCGCGCGGGTATCCCCACAGCCTGGTCTGGCTCGCGGAGTTGCAGCTGGGCTGGGAACTGCCACGTCAAACCCTCTCCCGGCCGCGCGCCCCCGGCGCCCGGGCTCGGACCGGCGGCCGCGCTCCCGCCGGCGCACGCGCACAGAGGCCGTCAGGGCAGGGGCGGGGCCCGCGGCGGCGCCCGCCACCCAGCGCGGCGCGCGGATTGGCTGCCGGGCCTCCCGTGTTTTCTTTCTTCGCCCCTTCCTGTTTTGTTTGTTTGTTCGTCTCCCGCCCGCAGGTCGAAGATTTTAACTCTGTAGCTTAATTAGTGCCATATTTTCACTGTGGAACCCCATAGGAAGGAGGGAGTTTGTATTGAGGGTTCATTCATTCATTCAACAGGTTGCAGGTTCAGCTCTTCATTCATTACGTGTTACTTGAGTAACAATAATATTTATTGGTAACAACAATGTTTATAATAATAGTAATAATGATATTTACTAGGACATTCCGGGTACTGCACTGCCGACACCGGAAGGTGCACGCTTCAGGATCTCAAAGAGGTGAGATCTAAAGGCGAATCTGGCGCGTGTACACAGACAACTTGATGACGCGCCACGGAGGAAGGAACGCCCAAGGCAGCTGTCAACGCTGCGCAAAAAAGGGGAGCAAAGGCTGCTCCTGCTTTTAATGTGGCAAGAAGGGCCTTCACTGAAGCTAGGATTGCTAGATTGCTGTGTATTCCTTCAACGAATATTCGTTATCAGTAAAGTAAGGTCACTTTACAGATAACTGCCAAACTGGAATTCCACCGCCAAACAGAGATCGTTACATGCATAAGCACTCATCGTGATGAGAGACAACTGAGAAAGAAAGGTAACCTGTGTGAGACATGGAACTTGACCTCTCTCTCTAGCCTTAAAAATCAGTACCATCTGGCTGCTTTCTCACAACCCTCCACTGCTAATAGGCCTTCAGCCAATCCAAGGCTTGGTGTAGCTAAACCACCTGAGTGTTTTGTTTTCAAAATACTTTCTTTTGGGCTACTAGAAAGTGAAAGTTAATTGACCAATTTCTTTACTGATTATATGCCTAGGTAAAACCTTACCTGAGCATGATGCATCTGCTGCAACGCTCCATGAGTTTTGCAGGCATTTGATGCTGTTCCAGCCTAGTGAAGAGTAATGATCCCTTCCCCAATTTTACTTCTGTTAAGATGGTTAAGGGGTGGTGTCCTGCCTACATCCAGTTCAACACTGGCCAGGTTTGAAAATCCACAATGAAAATTTTGTTTTAAATTTGGTTTCTTATAGTCTCAATATGATGGAAATATCTGATGGAGTTTATTTTAGGAAGCTCTGCCTGTGCTGAAGCAGTGCAGCCTGTAAGAGAAACTTTGAAACAAAGTCTTCCTATCACAGACATGTCACAATGTAGGAGAGGGTTACTTGGAAATGGGAACACAGTGATGACTTGGTTAGCTTGCAGCTCAGGGAAAACCACAATATTCGAATTTGTAGATTTGTTATCTCACCTTGCTCAGGACACCAGAACAATTTGTGGTTTCAGTTCTAAGACAGTTTTGAATTCCTAAGTGTTTAAAGCTGGGAAGGATTTGAAAGAGATGGATATTTAGCTAAATATTCAGTGTAGCACTGAATTCAACCGAATCATTTTGAACATTAACAAATGATAGTCTAAGGCGCGTGTACAAGACAACTTGATGACGCGCCACGGAGGAAGGAACGCCCAAGGCAGCTGTCAACGCTGCGCAAAAAAGGGGAGCAAAGGCTGCTCCTGCTTTTAATGTGGCAAGAAGGGCCTTCACTGAAGCTAGGATTGCTAGATTGCTGTGTATTCCTTCAACGAATATTCGTTATCAGTAAAGTAAGGTCACTTTACAGATAACTGCCAAACTGGAATTCCACCGCCAAACAGAGATCGTTACATGCATAAGCACTCATCGTGATGAGAGACAACTGAGAAAGAAAGGTAACCTGTGTGAGACATGGAACTTGACCTCTCTCTCTAGCCTTAAAAATCAGTACCATCTGGCTGCTTTCTCACAACCCTCCACTGCTAATAGGCCTTCAGCCAATCCAAGGCTTGGTGTAGCTAAACCACCTGAGTGTTTTGTTTTCAAAATACTTTCTTTTGGGCTACTAGAAAGTGAAAGTTAATTGACCAATTTCTTTACTGATTATATGCCTAGGTAAAACCTTACCTGAGCATGATGCATCTGCTGCAACGCTCCATGAGTTTTGCAGGCATTTGATGCTGTTCCAGCCTAGTGAAGAGTAATGATCCCTTCCCCAATTTTACTTCTGTTAAGATGGTTAAGGGGTGGTGTCCTGCCTACATCCAGTTCAACACTGGCCAGGTTTGAAAATCCACAATGAAAATTTTGTTTTAAATTTGGTTTCTTATAGTCTCAATATGATGGAAATATCTGATGGAGTTTATTTTAGGAAGCTCTGCCTGTGCTGAAGCAGTGCAGCCTGTAAGAGAAACTTTGAAACAAAGTCTTCCTATCACAGACATGTCACAATGTAGGAGAGGGTTACTTGGAAATGGGAACACAGTGATGACTTGGTTAGCTTGCAGCTCAGGGAAAACCACAATATTCGAATTTGTAGATTTGTTATCTCACCTTGCTCAGGACACCAGAACAATTTGTGGTTTCAGTTCTAAGACAGTTTTGAATTCCTAAGTGTTTAAAGCTGGGAAGGATTTGAAAGAGATGGATATTTAGCTAAATATTCAGTGTAGCACTGAATTCAACCGAATCATTTTGAACATTAACAAACTTAGGCTTGGGAAATGAAAATGCCTTACTAGTCTTAGAGTCAGTTGGAAGTCATGCCTTCTGATTCTAATTCCAAAGTTCTTTTTACCTCCCATTTTTTTTCTTTTTGATATTACTCTGATTTGCTATTCTCTATTAAGTGGTTCTTCCTTTTCTCATTACTGCTTTATATTCAAGCTTTCAGATGACTGAAATATTAATTAAGCACACAATTACACCAGTGATTGGAGTTACTAATCATGAATCTCTTTTTTCTCTACGACACGGACTTCTGGTTTCAGGCCTCCGTCACTTCTCATGGTCTTCAGTGCCCCTGCCTAACCTCTTACCTTATTCCTGTTGTTGAGACACTGACCCACACTAGACCTGAGGGTCAGCATGGATTCCCAGTCCTCCTGGGTTTCACCTGAGCTATTCCACCTGAGATCGGCCTTTGATGTTTCATATGTAATTAATTTGGTCACCCTGGTAACCATATCTTAGTTGAAAGGTAAGGTCACAGGGAATGTCTGTGTGCTGCTGTTCTGTGTTAAGGATTTTCTGTTCCAACTTTAAAGGGAAAAGAAAGAAGACAGTCAACTCTGCAAACGACTACATAGAAAGAAGGAATTTCCTCACAACACTCAGGGTTCTGTCTGATAGGTGGTGGCCTTTGGAAAGTTAGGATAATCATCCTCTAAGCATTTATGTCACTTAAGAAGTTTGGAAGTTTCTAATTCCAAAGCTACAACTTGAAGAAGCTTTGTATTTAAAAAAAGAAAGAAAGAAAGGAAGAAACTGAAATGGCCAAGATCTGGACTTTGTTAAATACGTGGGAACACAGTAAATTAGGCCAAGTTAAGTGCGTCTTGGGAAAGGGTACATGGTAGGCTAACAACCCAAACAGTAACAATAGAGTTCAGGTGTTCATCAAGGTCAAACACCAAGGTGTTTCTGGAATTATTATTTTTTAAATAGCACATTGATTGAGACATAATTGACTATTACCCATACTATCTATTGATAGATTTACCTCTGTTGAACATTTCATATAAATGGAATCATATAATATGTGGTCATTTGTGAAAACCTTTTTTTAAGCAATTTAAAAATTTTTTGGCCTCTTTTATTGGTTTTTTATCTATTTATTTTCATCCATATTTATTCTTTGGCCTGTGTGGGCCTCCCATTGCAGTGGCCTCTCTCTTTGCAGAGCACCAGCTCCGGGCACATGTGCTCCAGAGTGCTGGCTCCTAGTCAGACACACTGGTCCAGCCGCTCCACGGCACATGGGATCATCCCAGGCCAGGGATCGAACCGGTGCCCCTTGCACTGCAAGGCAGACTCTTCATCCACTGGACCACCCATGAAAATCCTTTTGTAAGTTCATTCATGTTGTAGTGTTTCAGTCCTTCTCTACATTTATTGCCAAATAATAGTCTGTTGTAGCTGTAGCACATTTCATTTATCCATTCATCAGTTGTAAAATATTTAGGTTTTGTTTCTGTTGTTAGTCACTAAGTGGTATCCTACTCTTTGGTGGCCCCATGAACTGTAACCCCCAGGCTCCTCTGTCCATGGGATTTCCCAAGCAAGAACACTTCAGTGGGTTGCCATTTCCCCCTCCAGAGGATCTTCCCAACCCAGGGACTGAACCCACGTTCCTCCCTACACCTCCAACTATTATGAATACTACTACCATGAACATTTATGTACAAGTTTTCCTTTTGATGTCTGTTTTCATTTCTCTTGGAAATTTAATTCTCGAATCAAGTAAACAATGTAGTTAAGGGCTTCCCCTGGTGGTCCAGTGGGTAAGGACACCGCCTTGCAGTGCAAGGGGCGCCGGTTCGAGCCCTGGCCTGGGAAGATCCCACGTGCCGCGGAGCGGCTGGACTTTCGGAATTATTACTGAAATGGCCAAGATCTGGATTTGAAATACGTGGCACAGAAATTGGAGTTGGTTTAAAGGGTACATGGTAGGCTAACAACCCAAACAGTAACAATAGAGTTCAGGTGTTCATCAAGGTCAAACACCAAGGTGTTTCTGGAATTATTATTTTTTAAATAGCACATTGATTGAGACATAATTGACTATTACCCATACTATCTATTGATAGATTTACCTCTGTTGAACATTTCATATAAATGGAATCATATAATATGTGGTCATTTGTGAAAACCTTTTTTTAAGCAATTTAAAAATTTTTTGGCCTCTTTTATTGGTTTTTTATCTATTTATTTTCATCCATATTTATTCTTTGGCCTGTGTGGGCCTCCCATTGCAGTGGCCTCTCTCTTTGCAGAGCACCAGCTCCGGGCACATGTGCTCCAGAGTGCTGGCTCCTAGTCAGACACACTGGTCCAGCCGCTCCACGGCACATGGGATCATCCCAGGCCAGGGATCGAACCGGTGCCCCTTGCACTGCAAGGCAGACTCTTCATCCACTGGACCACCCATGAAAATCCTTTTGTAAGTTCATTCATGTTGTAGTGTTTCAGTCCTTCTCTACATTTATTGCCAAATAATAGTCTGTTGTAGCTGTAGCACATTTCATTTATCCATTCATCAGTTGTAAAATATTTAGGTTTTGTTTCTGTTGTTAGTCACTAAGTGGTATCCTACTCTTTGGTGGCCCCATGAACTGTAACCCCCAGGCTCCTCTGTCCATGGGATTTCCCAAGCAAGAACACTTCAGTGGGTTGCCATTTCCCCCTCCAGAGGATCTTCCCAACCCAGGGACTGAACCCACGTTCCTCCCTACACCTCCAACTATTATGAATACTACTACCATGAACATTTATGTACAAGTTTTCCTTTTGATGTCTGTTTTCATTTCTCTTGGAAATTTAATTCTCGAATCAAGTAAACAATGTAGTTAAGGGCTTCCCCTGGTGGTCCAGTGGGTAAGGACACCGCCTTGCAGTGCAAGGGGCGCCGGTTCGAGCCCTGGCCTGGGAAGATCCCACGTGCCGCGGAGCGGCTGGACTGATGTGTCCAATTACCGAGCCAGAGCTCTGGAGTGCATGCGCCCAGAGCCAGCGCTCTGCAGCGACAGACGCCACCGTGATGGGAGGCCCACAGGAGCCAGAGAACAAAGCCGGATGAAAATGGAGACATGAAAGACCCATAGAAGTGGCCCGCCCGCTCCCCTCCCTCCCTAACCCGACCCCCGCCCAAAATAAATAAATAAATAAATCTTTAAAAAAAAAAAAAAAAAACAATGTAGTTAAATAAAAATCAGACACATCTTCCCTTCTGTGGCCATCGCTGAAGTGCCAGCAGCCAAAATGAAGTTCAGTCCCTTTGTGACTGCTGACTGAAGCAAGAACCGAAAAAGGCATTTCAATGCACCTTCCCACATTTGTAGGAAGATTATGTCTTCTCCTCTTTCTAAAGAGCTGAGACAGAAGTACAATGTTCGATCCATGCCCGTCCAAAAGAATGGTGAAGGTCAGGTTGTACGAGGGCACTACAAAGGGCAGCAAACTGGAAAAGCAGTCCAGGTGTACAGGAAGAAATATGTCATCTACATTGAACGAGTTCAGTGGGAGAAGGCTAATGGCACTACTGTCCACATGAGCATTCACCCCAGCAAGGTGGTTATTACCAAACAAAAACTGGACAAAGACTACACAAAGATCCTCGAACGTAAAGCCAAATCTCGCCAAGCAGGAGAGGAAAAGGGCAAATACAAGGAAGATACCATTGAGAAGATGCAGGAATAAAGTCATCTTGTTTACAGCTCTCATTAAAAACTTAAAATGAGGGCTTCCCTGGTGGTCCAGTGGGTAAGGACACCACCTTGCAGTGCAAGAGGCGCCGGTTTGATCCCTGGCCTGGCAAGATCCCATGTGCTGCGGAGCAGCTGGACTGATGTGTCCAATTACCGAGCCAGAGCTCTGGAGCGCATGTGCCCAGAGCCGGTGCTCTGCAGTGACAGAGGCCACTGTGATGGGAGGCCCACACGGGCCAAAGAACAAAGATGGATGAAAATAGATAAATGAAAGACCAATAGAAGTGCCTCCCCACCCGAAAAAAAACCTGTTAAAATTTAAAAAATAAATAAACAGACAAGGGCTTCCCTGGTGTTTTGCAAGGAGAGAGGCCCACACAGGCCAAAGAATAAAAAAAGGGATGAAAATTAATATAAATAAAAGAGGCAGGATGGGGAAAAGAAAAACAGTCTGACTCCAAAGGCATCTCCTAGCATCTTTGCAGCGCTGTCACTCTGTGAAATTCTGTTTCTAAAATAAAATATGCAATATCACCCCTACAAAAAATAACAAAAGTGAAACCAGTTGAGAATGTAACTCACCCAAGATGACTGAAGAAGAATCAGAAGAAAAAAAAAAGTTAAACAAAGAGTTACTGTAAGATCCAGCACTCTCACTTCTAGGTAGAACCACTTTTTTATCTCCACAGCTTGTGCTGAGTGTGCTACATCATTTACGCCTCTGGCCACAGAGTGGGCAGCGTGACATCGCACTGCCAAGCAGCAAGGCTGGGGCCGAGGGAATGAGGGGAGAGCTCTTGGATACGAGAGCAATTGATATGACTTATCTCTCCCTGCACATTTTTGTTTGTTTGTTTTTTTTACTGATATGGGAAGCAACATCTCTTCATAGAAAATCTGGTGTTCAGCAAACATTTATTTTACAAAATCTCAGTGAAATTTTAGGCTGACATTATCCCTTTAGTCATTTGGCTTTCCGTAAGTTTTCTTCATGGTGACTGAGGTTTGAGGAGGAACAGCAAATGTAGCTGTAAAAAAGAAAAAAAAAAAAAAAACAACCTACTATAAAAATAGGAGGAAACTGAGTTGTGATGGCTGCATGGCCACAGTTCTATATTCAAAGCTCCTTTCTTATTCATCCCACATTCCCGGAGACATGATTTTCTAACTGATGAAGTAAATAAGATAAGACTCATTGTACTGATTTTCTTGATCTAAGCAAAGAAGGTAGAACAGGTACTTGAGAGGTGAAAGAAATCCAATTTTTATGTCACAAAATGCGATAAGGAAGATTCTCTCATTAAAGTTTATTATGCCATATTCTATCACAAATCTTTCCCTTTTTTCTATTAAGATTGAATCAACATATAAAAAGCACCTGAAAATTTAAAAATAAATAAACAGACAAGGGCTTCCCTGGTGTTTTGCAAGGAGAGAGGCCCACACAGGCCAAAGAATAAAAAAAGGGATGAAAATTAATATAAATAAAAGAGGCAGGATGGGGAAAAGAAAAACAGTCTGACTCCAAAGGCATCTCCTAGCATCTTTGCAGCGCTGTCACTCTGTGAAATTCTGTTTCTAAAATAAAATATGCAATATCACCCCTACAAAAAATAACAAAAGTGAAACCAGTTGAGAATGTAACTCACCCAAGATGACTGAAGAAGAATCAGAAGAAAAAAAAAAGTTAAACAAAGAGTTACTGTAAGATCCAGCACTCTCACTTCTAGGTAGAACCACTTTTTTATCTCCACAGCTTGTGCTGAGTGTGCTACATCATTTACGCCTCTGGCCACAGAGTGGGCAGCGTGACATCGCACTGCCAAGCAGCAAGGCTGGGGCCGAGGGAATGAGGGGAGAGCTCTTGGATACGAGAGCAATTGATATGACTTATCTCTCCCTGCACATTTTTGTTTGTTTGTTTTTTTTACTGATATGGGAAGCAACATCTCTTCATAGAAAATCTGGTGTTCAGCAAACATTTATTTTACAAAATCTCAGTGAAATTTTAGGCTGACATTATCCCTTTAGTCATTTGGCTTTCCGTAAGTTTTCTTCATGGTGACTGAGGTTTGAGGAGGAACAGCAAATGTAGCTGTAAAAAAGAAAAAAAAAAAAAAAACAACCTACTATAAAAATAGGAGGAAACTGAGTTGTGATGGCTGCATGGCCACAGTTCTATATTCAAAGCTCCTTTCTTATTCATCCCACATTCCCGGAGACATGATTTTCTAACTGATGAAGTAAATAAGATAAGACTCATTGTACTGATTTTCTTGATCTAAGCAAAGAAGGTAGAACAGGTACTTGAGAGGTGAAAGAAATCCAATTTTTATGTCACAAAATGCGTATAAGGAAGATACTCTCATAAAAGATTATTATGCCATATTCTATCACAAATCTTTCCCTTTTTGCTATTAAGATTGAATCAACATATAAAAAGCACCTGACAATTCACTAAAATATTGGGAAGAACTAAATAGAAATGATACTCACAACCTAATTCAGGTGAGTGCTTGAATATATGTTCATTAACAAGGAGAAATTATTTTTTATTGATTCCTTCCTCAGATCCACTTACTTGATTACTTAGAAAAACAGTGCAATTCTATATTGCTAATTATAAATTAGAATTTCAAGTATCAGAAATTTAGATTTTGGAATATTATATTTGTGACAGAGATTGCTAATTTTTCTGGGATACCATCCCTTCTTATAAATTTCAGCTGGTGTGTGATTACCCAGCCAAAGAATGCAGCCCCAGCCTTCTTGACAACTGGTTGTCATCTTGTGACTCGCTGCCCAGAGTGGAAATCCTGTGTGCAATTTCCTCATCTCATATTTAGGATTTTCATCCTGTTTCTCTCACCTTCCTGCAGGCTGAGATGTAGACATGGTAGTGGTCAAGTCAAATTAGTCATCTTGACAAGGACAAGCCTCTAGGAAAGATGAGAGATGAACTAAGATGAAAGGAACTCTGGTTCCTGCATGTCTCCATGAAAACCTCATATCTACCTCTGGGCTGTTACAAGAGACAAAAATAAACTCTAGTTTGAGCCACTGATTTTGGGTGGAGGAAGGACATATTCCAACAAGTAATTATATAGTTTAAATTAGTATTTTCAAAAAACTAAAGTAATACCTGTAAATTGTACTAGTCAGAGTAAATCTATCGTAAACAAACAACAGATCAGTGTATATGCTAAAATAACAGGAGAACTATGGATGAGACTGAATTAGCCAAATATGGGAAAACGTGTAGACAGTTTGGTGATTCTGTTGTTTTAATGGAGTCTAGAATTAAAGTCATACCCTCATGGGCAAGAGTGGAGTTTTCTTTAAAGGGGACAGATGTTTCTATCATCAATCAAAACAGATAGAGTTTTTATTGGCCAAGAACTAAGGTGAAACTTTGGACTGGGGAAGGAGAGGGTTCCCTCTCCCCTCTCTCCTAGATCTAAAGTTGAGCCTAGACTTAAAGAAGTCTGCCACCCAGACAGCTGGGGAGCAGGTCTGGAGAGCTCATCCTGGCGTCCATGTCCTGGGCTGGTGGCCGCTGTGAGAGCGGGAGTCTGTTTCCTCCGGAGCACCAGCAGCCTTGGGGAGCACCCCTGAGTCTCACTCACCTCTACAAACAGGCATCAGAGCAGCTGTTTAGACGTATGGATCTGATTTGATGGACTTTAGATCTGATGACATGGAAGCCTTTAATATTGTTACGTCACTTCTTCCCAGATTCATTTGTAGAGTCTGCCACCTGAATCAAAATCCCAGCAATGTATTTTAGTCTTTTTTTGAGAAAATGACTAGGCATTCAAAAATTCATATGAAAATATGGGCTTCTCTAGTGGTCCAGTGAGTAAAGAGTCCACCTTGCAGTGCAAGGGGCGACGGTTCGATCCCTGGTCTGGGAAGATCCCACGTGCCATGGAGCAGCTGGACTGGTATGTCCAATTACAAGCCAGCACTCTGGAGCGCATGCGCACAGAGCCGGTGCTCTGCAATGACAGAGGCCACTGCAGTGGGAGGCCCACACAGGCCAAAAAATAAAGATGGATGAAAATAAATACATAAATAAACAATAAAAGAGGCCAATTTTTTTAAAGTTCATTTGTCTTTTAGAGGCCAAATTTTTTAAAAAAATTCATATGGAAATATGAAATACCTACATTAATCAAAACAATTTTGGAAAAGAACAAAGGAGGGGAACTTATACCACCTGACTTTAAGACTTACTATAATGATGCAATAATCAGATCAGTATAGTGTTAGCATCATAACAGACAAAAACATTAAGAAAACAGATTAGAGATTCTAGAAATATGTATATATAAATATAAGCATTCATATTACATTCTATTGATTTTCAACAAAGATGAAAAAGGAGAACAAACTTTTCTTGTCTTTCCAACAAATGGTACTGGAACAGTTTGATGTTTATGAGCAAAAGAAATGAACTTCAATGTGTACATTCTACCTTAATTCAAAATGGAACATAGACCTTAATGAGAAACCCAAAACCTTAAAACCAAGACCACGAATATTTTTCTCCTAGTTTCTTCTAGAGATTTTAAAGTTCCAAGAACAAAAACATATGTCCACGTAAAGATTCATATACAAATGCTCATAACAGCCATACTTGTAAAGGTTCAAAACTGAGAGTAACCCAAATTTCTCTGAACAGGTGAATACATATACAAATTGTGGCATAACTATACAATGAAATACTCTACAATAAAGAGGAATAAACTATATGGATCTCAAAATAATTATGTTGAATGAAATAAGCCAAAAAAGAAAGAGGACAGAAGATTCTATTTCTATTTCCATAAATTTCCAGAAAATGCAAACTAATCTATCGTGAGAGAAAGTCAATCAGCAGAAATGGGGAGTGGGCAGGGGGTTAAAAAGGGGCAATGGATACCTTTGAGGTGGATGGATATGACTGTGATGGTGGTATTACAGGGCTGTGTGTGTATCTCCAACTGTGATTTAAATACAGTATACTGTATATATTTAAATTTATACAAACTTAATGTATGCATTTACATATTTTAAATTGAATTCATCATGTTTTCTACAGGCTTGATATTTTTGTGATATTAAGATTTTCCAGCCTATACCATTGTCTGTTGGTTGTTTTGCCTTTGAGCCCTTCAAAAGTTATTATCGATTTTTATAAAAAATATAGGTAGGTCTTGTATTTTTCTTTTTAGTTTTACTATTTGCCACTATCTGTCTTACATGTGTTTTTTTTTTTCTCATTTCTGTGTCTATTTATTGACAGTAAAGGAAAAACTATTGATTTGTAGATATGTATATATATGTGTGAGTGAATTGTCAAATTCTTTTTATTACTTTAAAACTGCAATTTGTTTTTTTGTTTTTGCTATACAGCTACATCAACAGGTCTATACATTTTTTATTCCAGTGGATTTACATTTAATTCATTTAACATTTTTTATTGTACTCATTGAAACTTCCAAAATAATGTTGACTAAAAGCGATGATGTACATTTCTGCTTGTGCTCTTAAAGGAAATGGCTTTATCACATTTATTTAAATGGTATTTTAAATAAAAGTTATAAGCATCACAAACACAGAAACCCATTCTGTTTTGCCTAAATATAAAGTTTGGAAAGCTAAAACTATATGCTTCAGAATTCCTTGCTTTTCTCATTTTTTGATGTTTTTTTGTATTTTTCCAGTTTTCTACAATGAACACATAATTAACTTACACAGGTTCACATAGCTGGTAAGTGGTCAAGCCAAGTAAATATACACAAATATATCCATCAAAACGTTGTTCCAACATGCATGCGTGCTTCTTACCGGGTTTATTATTGTATTATAATTGCATGATTTTTTCCTAAATTTTATTTGCATTGTCTATGTCACTTGGGGGACTGAATAAGGACAGCCTAGCCTACATGTTGGCCCTACTCTTTTGATAATCTTAACGTACGTATGCTTTAGATGTGCTTCTGCCAGATAGTAATATGTTATACGAAAATGCCTCTCTATTCAACCTGTATTTTATAGAATAATCAAATGTCTGAGTTGGAAGAAGCCTTAACAACCACTCTAGTCCATCCAGTACTTTTATTCTCCAGGTGTGAAGGCTGAGGTTCAAATAGTCAAACTCATATTCACACACGGATTCTGCAAAGCTGGGACTAGAACCCAGCCCCCGGGATTCATATTAAGATTTTCCAGCCTACTTGTCCGTTGGTTGTTTTGCCTTTGAGCCCTTCAAAAGTTATTATCGATTTTTATAAAAAATATAGGTAGGTCTTGTATTTTTCTTTTTAGTTTTACTATTTGCCACTATCTGTCTTACATGTGTTTTTTTTTTTCTCATTTCTGTGTCTATTTATTGACAGTAAAGGAAAAACTATTGATTTGTAGATATGTATATATATGTGTGAGTGAATTGTCAAATTCTTTTTATTACTTTAAAACTGCAATTTGTTTTTTTGTTTTTGCTATACAGCTACATCAACAGGTCTATACATTTTTTATTCCAGTGGATTTACATTTAATTCATTTAACATTTTTTATTGTACTCATTGAAACTTCCAAAATAATGTTGACTAAAAGCGATGATGTACATTTCTGCTTGTGCTCTTAAAGGAAATGGCTTTATCACATTTATTTAAATGGTATTTTAAATAAAAGTTATAAGCATCACAAACACAGAAACCCATTCTGTTTTGCCTAAATATAAAGTTTGGAAAGCTAAAACTATATGCTTCAGAATTCCTTGCTTTTCTCATTTTTTGATGTTTTTTTGTATTTTTCCAGTTTTCTACAATGAACACATAATTAACTTACACAGGTTCACATAGCTGGTAAGTGGTCAAGCCAAGTAAATATACACAAATATATCCATCAAAACGTTGTTCCAACATGCATGCGTGCTTCTTACCGGGTTTATTATTGTATTATAATTGCATGATTTTTTCCTAAATTTTATTTGCATTGTCTATGTCACTTGGGGGACTGAATAAGGACAGCCTAGCCTACATGTTGGCCCTACTCTTTTGATAATCTTAACGTACGTATGCTTTAGATGTGCTTCTGCCAGATAGTAATATGTTATACGAAAATGCCTCTCTATTCAACCTGTATTTTATAGAATAATCAAATGTCTGAGTTGGAAGAAGCCTTAACAACCACTCTAGTCCATCCAGTACTTTTATTCTCCAGGTGTGAAGGCTGAGGTTCAAATAGTCAAACTCATATTCACACACGGATTCTGCAAAGCTGGGACTAGAACCCAGATCTCTCAATCTATACTCCAGTGCATTTCCCATGATTCCAAGTTCTCTCCATATTTTCTGTATTTTCCTTAAAAGTCCATTTTAAAAGTTAAGCAAATTTTGAATAACTGTATTTCAAAAGGATACTTCGAAGCAAGCTTTGAAAAAAAAAAAAGAATCAACACTGTCTCTGTGTATGTGTGTGCATGTGTGTGTGTGTATATATATATATATATATATACATGTATATACATATATATATACACACATTTATTTAAAGTGCATGTGTGCATGGAGTCATATACCTCTCCATCCTCACCCCCCTACACACACAAATAGGAGAGATAGGAGAGGAAAAGGGAGGGGAGGAGCAGGGAAGCTCATTTTAACCCAACACTGACACAGTCCTTGAGTGGCTGGAATTTGGCTCTCACCTTCTGCCTTCCTAGGCTCCATGCCTTCTTACCATGGATTATATCAACAGCTTCCAAGCCATCCGAGGGAAGATACAAATCTGTTTTTGTAGCATGATACTTTTCCTATAAAAGCCAATTCTTCTGCCTCCAAATTACAGCTTTAAGATCTCATCTTTACAGAAAGCAGGGGCAAAGTGTCACAAAGTAGAAGCAGGAGGTAGAAAACCAAACTCTTCTCCTTGGGTAGGACAACCTTCCATGCACTCTCTCAGGGAGGAGGGACAGGGTCCTCTCCCATTTCGGAGGTTGAACTTCATCCTGATTATATGTATCACTAATGCTATATGATCTACTGTTGCCATGTTTCAAACCATTTATTACCCCACTAAATTGACCATACAGTTTACAATGAAACAGAATCTTTTAAACAAAAATATGAATGAGGGAGGATCTGACTTGTCAGAGATCTCACCACTCTGTCATAAAACTGGCTTCACTAAATCTTGATTACTCTCATTATCAACATGAAGAATCCGAACTTCTATATTCTACTGTCTCTCCACAAATGTTGGCTAATTTCTCAGATGGTTTTCACATAACCTTTTTTTCTTTTCTGATTCGTCACGGCCTTGTTTCTTTTGCTTACTTCTTGCCTCTCGCTATTAGAGCTTTTAAAAGAATTAGCTCCCTGCTTCTATGCATCAGATGCTTACAAGGCACTGAAAAAATCACTGCTGTGTTACAGAATGATGAAAATCCTCACATCACTGAATCATCTGAGTTAGTAAATGAGTGGCCTTCCGTGCCTTCATGATCATTGATTCTGCTCTTAGCATGAGTGAGAGATTCTAAAGTCTAGGCTCCTATGTGCATGTGTGGCCTGTCATTTCTGTAACTGGGATATTGTCTTCCTCATGTAATTGGGCATAACAGCTGTGAACATTTTGAATTTCCTCGGTAGACCTCCATTCTAATTTGCTTTTTTAAAGATAAGGCAACAGGTTCCAAATGGAATCATACATGCTAAACCCCATGTCACCCAACTAAGACTTAATTACAGTTTGGGCTCTCCCAGAAATGCAATCTGAAACCAGTTAATTAGGACCTGCCTGGTCAGCAGTAGAGAGGTAATCTACCTAACTGACCCCTGCCATCCCCTAAAGAAAAATAACCTTGTAGTAACCAATTTGTTTTTATCCTGGTAGGACTTCCTTGTTCCCATTTCCTTCTGCCTATACAAGCCTTTCACTTTATAAAGCAGCTCGGAGCTCTTTTCTATCTGCTGGGTTGGATGCTCACTGATCTGGGGGACTTGAGCCCAGAAATGAAGCAAGTCTCTTGGCAGGCTTATCTGCACCTCTGATACCACTTGAATTCGGGGGGTGACGAGTACAGCTATGATGTTGCTGCTTAAGAATTTTAATCCTTTTTAAAATGGGCTGTGAATAACCAGCTATGTTTATATGAAAGACTAGAAATGTAGCTCAGTTTGAGGGGGAAAAAACTTCTCAAAACATAATACTTCTGTGATATAAAAGAACATCTGATTTATCAAAAATTAGATTTGCAAAATATTCAAGTAATACCAAAAATATAAAATGACTTGTGAAAAAGTTTTGAAAGGACATGATAGATGCATGGCTATTGGATATGTGTCTTATAAACCTTGGCTCTTCGCTTGGCTGTTTATATGTAGAAACATTGGAATAAATACTGATTTGGGTACTTTCTGCTAGATCTGTAAAATTTCTTTGCTTTTTTAATTTTAAAAGTATGAGCTTTTGCAAAATGCTTTATTCAATAGTATTTTGTGCTGTGGAGAGGGGAAATCAATTAAGAATAGTTTCATAAACAGATTTCATGGGCTAATAATCACTTTAAAGTGTTACTAGTAAAGGAGGAAACTAAATATGCTACTTAACTCAATGTGAAGAGAAGATTCTTACAGGAAACAGATCTCTAAGACAATGATGAGAGATTCTAAAGTCTAGGCTCCTATGTGCATGTGTGGCCTGTCATTTCTGTAACTGGGATATTGTCTTCCTCATGTAATTGGGCATAACAGCTGTGAACATTTTGAATTTCCTCGGTAGACCTCCATTCTAATTTGCTTTTTTAAAGATAAGGCAACAGGTTCCAAATGGAATCATACATGCTAAACCCCATGTCACCCAACTAAGACTTAATTACAGTTTGGGCTCTCCCAGAAATGCAATCTGAAACCAGTTAATTAGGACCTGCCTGGTCAGCAGTAGAGAGGTAATCTACCTAACTGACCCCTGCCATCCCCTAAAGAAAAATAACCTTGTAGTAACCAATTTGTTTTTATCCTGGTAGGACTTCCTTGTTCCCATTTCCTTCTGCCTATACAAGCCTTTCACTTTATAAAGCAGCTCGGAGCTCTTTTCTATCTGCTGGGTTGGATGCTCACTGATCTGGGGGACTTGAGCCCAGAAATGAAGCAAGTCTCTTGGCAGGCTTATCTGCACCTCTGATACCACTTGAATTCGGGGGGTGACGAGTACAGCTATGATGTTGCTGCTTAAGAATTTTAATCCTTTTTAAAATGGGCTGTGAATAACCAGCTATGTTTATATGAAAGACTAGAAATGTAGCTCAGTTTGAGGGGGAAAAAACTTCTCAAAACATAATACTTCTGTGATATAAAAGAACATCTGATTTATCAAAAATTAGATTTGCAAAATATTCAAGTAATACCAAAAATATAAAATGACTTGTGAAAAAGTTTTGAAAGGACATGATAGATGCATGGCTATTGGATATGTGTCTTATAAACCTTGGCTCTTCGCTTGGCTGTTTATATGTAGAAACATTGGAATAAATACTGATTTGGGTACTTTCTGCTAGATCTGTAAAATTTCTTTGCTTTTTTAATTTTAAAAGTATGAGCTTTTGCAAAATGCTTTATTCAATAGTATTTTGTGCTGTGGAGAGGGGAAATCAATTAAGAATAGTTTCATAAACAGATTTCATGGGCTAATAATCACTTTAAAGTGTTACTAGTAAAGGAGGAAACTAAATATGCTACTTAACTCAATGTGAAGAGAAGATTCTTACAGGAAACAGATCTCTAAGACAATGATGAAAGCTGAATTTGTATTCTTTTGGGGTGGGGGCACTTCTATTGGTCTTTCATCCATCCGTTTTCATCTATCTTTGTTGTTTTGCCCTGTGTGGGCCTTCCATCGCAGTGACCTCTCTTGCTGCAGAGCACCGGCTCCGGGCACATGCTCTCTAGAGGTCAGGCTCCGTAGTTGAACACATTGGTCCAGCCGCTCTGCGACACGTGGGATCCTCCAAGGCCAGCGATCCAACCGGCGCCCCTTGCACTGCAAGGCACTGTCCTTGGCCATTGAACCACCAAGGAAACCCCTGCATTCTTTCTTGATGAGGCAGAAAAGGACATTCCAGGATGTGAAAGCACCTGAACAAGAGCATGGAAAATTAAAACAACCTGGAGACATTCTGAGAGCAACAAGGTCTTTAATATGGCAGAATCAGGAATATGTTTGCTATGGGCTGAGGAGGGCACCTGCCAAGTATTAAGAATGGAGAAGTAATCAAGGACCAGGCAATGGATGGTATTTTGTGTCCCACCAGGTAACACAGATCTCTGGAGAAGTGCACCAAAGGGTTTCAAGACAGGGAAGCATGATTAGATGTGTTGCTTTCATATTATTGACTTTAGCAGCAATAAGGAGGATGGGGCAGAAGGCTTTGAGACCAGTGACAAGAAAGAACTAAGAAAATAACATAATTGTATAGAAAAGAAATACAAGAAACAGTGGTGATATATGGGAATAAGGCCAAGTGAAGACGGGGCGCGGTGGGGGGCGGGGAAGGGAGGTGGACTGAAGACAGAGGCGACTCTGCTGTTTTGACTTGAGTTATTCCTGAATGTGGGGGAGGGGGGTTCAAGAAAGGGGATCTACAGGGACTAGAATAGAGGAGTGGTTTCTGAGAGAATGTTTATTCCATTCCAGGTTTATTGCTTTCATGATGTCCAGAACATATAATTCTGGAGCTCAAGAAGAAAGATGACATAAATATCTGGGATTCAAGAGCCAAGAAGTGAAGTTGCAGTCTTGAAGATGGATGTGATTGTTGGGGGAGACACAGAGTGAGGGGGTAGACACAGAGTGAGAAGCCAGACTGAGGAAATAACCACTGGAGGCATCAGTACCTGTGGAATGGGAGAGAAAGAAAGGCCAGAGGGGGAGAGGGTAAAAAGAGAAGCAAGAAAGAATGCTGCCTTCTTTAAGTTTCAGCTAACTGAACACATTATTCATTATTTCCTGAGAATAACAGGTTCCTATTTCTAAGCCGTTAAGTATAATTTTTCATCCTTTCAAAAAGAGATCCTCTTATATTTCTACTTTTCAGAGTCTAAACTAGAATACCAGCTCTTTGGGGAAAACTTTTCCTATCATTTCTACTATAATCTCTTTTCCTTCTTTTCCCAATGGCCCATATCATGAAATTAGACAAATTATAGCTAAATTATTTAAGGTGATCTTTACATATTGATTCTTTTGGAATAACAATAAGGCTGTTATATGTCAATGTAAATAATATTTTAATGAAAAATATATTTTTCTAAAACAGAACAATTTAGTGAGAAAAGAAGCATAGTTCTCCATTTTGCAAAGTTTGTTAACACCTGGCTTAACTGAAGACGAATGGATTACCATAGCCACTTCTGTGTTCAGTCAGTTGTGATTAGCTGTCTTGGTTGAAGGACAGGAAGAAAACAGCCTTATACAGACATAAAGTTGGAAAAAGGACATATTTTATACCCTTTTCAGAAAACTGTGGATATTCTTTCTTTTTAGATATATACCAAAACTTAACAAGGGGTTGTTTCTTAAAGGTTAATTATAATGTAGAATCTGAAACCATAGTAATAAAAATTTCAAACTGTTATGTTAAAATCCACTTGTCTATCTTGCAATTTGAATGACCATTTTCTATGCATGTGTGATTTTTGTAACATTACTCACACATTTGTCATTAGGAAAATACTGATCCACTGAGTTGTACAAGTCCTTGAAATGTTACATTTCATTATCACAATTGTTCATATTACTATCATATTACCAGTCACATCAGAAAAAAATCTTTAAATATGGGGACACTGTCAAGCTCATAGTATTGGATACAATTCTTCCAAATTACAGTATTTACTCAAAAGCTTAAATTTTATCACTGGAAGCAAATACTGCATTATTTTCTGCAGTGCAAGAGTCCTACTTCATTCATTCACAATCATACCATTCTACTCTGAATGTGAATCCTCTGTATATGTGCCTTCTCCTTTCTAAAGGTAAGAGAAAAGAATTGGCTTAATTCTTTTTTTAAAAAAAAGATTTATTTATTTATTTAATTTTTGGGCGGGCCACTTCTATTGGTCTTTCATTTGTCTAGTTTCATCCGTCTTTGTTCTTTGACTCCTGAGGGCCTCCCATCGCGGTGGCGTCTGTTGTCGCAGAGCGCCACCTCTGGGCGCATGCGCTCCAGAGCTCCGGCTCGGTGATTGGACACATTAGTCCAGCCGCTCCGCGGCACGTGGGATCTTCCCCAGGCCAGGGCCCCCCGACCGGCGCCTGCACTGCAAGGTCAATGTAAATAATATTTTAATGAAATATATTTTTCTAAAACAGAACAATTTAGTGAGAAAAGAAGCATAGTTCTCCATTTTGCAAAGTTTGTTAACACCTGGCTTAACTGAAGACGAATGGATTACCATAGCCACTTCTGTGTTCAGTCAGTTGTGATTAGCTGTCTTGGTTGAAGGACAGGAAGAAAACAGCCTTATACAGACATAAAGTTGGAAAAAGGACATATTTTATACCCTTTTCAGAAAACTGTGGATATTCTTTCTTTTTAGATATATACCAAAACTTAACAAGGGGTTGTTTCTTAAAGGTTAATTATAATGTAGAATCTGAAACCATAGTAATAAAAATTTCAAACTGTTATGTTAAAATCCACTTGTCTATCTTGCAATTTGAATGACCATTTTCTATGCATGTGTGATTTTTGTAACATTACTCACACATTTGTCATTAGGAAAATACTGATCCACTGAGTTGTACAAGTCCTTGAAATGTTACATTTCATTATCACAATTGTTCATATTACTATCATATTACCAGTCACATCAGAAAAAAATCTTTAAATATGGGGACACTGTCAAGCTCATAGTATTGGATACAATTCTTCCAAATTACAGTATTTACTCAAAAGCTTAAATTTTATCACTGGAAGCAAATACTGCATTATTTTCTGCAGTGCAAGAGTCCTACTTCATTCATTCACAATCATACCATTCTACTCTGAATGTGAATCCTCTGTATATGTGCCTTCTCCTTTCTAAAGGTAAGAGAAAAGAATTGGCTTAATTCTTTTTTTAAAAAAAAGATTTATTTATTTATTTAATTTTTGGGCGGGGTCGGGTTGGGGAGCGAGGGGAGTGGGCGGGCCACTTCTATTGGTCTTTCATTTCTCTATTTTCATCCGTCTTTGTTCTTTGACTCCTGAGGGCCTCCCATCGCGGTGGCGTCTGTTGTCGCAGAGCGCCACCTCTGGGCGCATGCGCTCCAGAGCTCCGGCTCGGTGATTGGACACATTAGTCCAGCCGCTCCGCGGCACGTGGGATCTTCCCAGGCCAGGGCTCGAACCGGCGCCCCTTGCACTGCAAGGCGGTGTCCTTATCCACTGGACCACCAGGGGAAGCGCTGGCTTAATTCTTATTTGTATTTTTCTGTCAGCTTATAGTTCAAGTTCTTGGGCTTAGGAGGGCCTCAACAAATATTTGTGGATTTGAATTGAATGAATTTCTCCTGTGAATTTATACTCTAGGGTTGTCACATGCCCCAGTATGCCTGAGACAATCGGCATTCATGCCTAGCCCCTCATACCATCCACTTTTAGATTTTTCACTCTGTTGTAAACAAGTACTCTTAAAAGTTGTATTTAAATAAGTGAGGATCAAGTTGATGGACCTTTATTCTGTACTTGTAATTTCTGCTATAGTCTCATCTGTAAGTGTAAGACTAATATTCAGGGCAAATAATTCTCAGTTTAGCACGTAAGAAGACAGTTTTCTGGTTAGAGTAAACCTGTTCAACTCAAGAACATTTCTAAATACAAAATAACATCTGCTGTTCTGAACTGTCTACTGAGTCTTGGTTGATAAAATGATGTGCACTTGGATTCAAGTGGCTAGGAACATTGAATCCTTCTGGTATGAGGGGTGGAGAAAGAAGTATTCAGCACAGTTTCCCTGTGCAGTCTATCTGGTCTTCTAGTCAATTATGCCATGGCCTATGCTACAGGTTTCAAGATGTAACAAGCTGCCAAACTGCTGGTCAGCAGGGTTGTTAGGATATGCGGGTGAGGACAGGTTGGGTTTCCATGAACTATGTTCAGGAACTAGAGGTTGTTACCATATCGACAGTGGTCTGAATGCTCTTGCTGCAGCAGTTTTGCCAGCACCTGTAAGTTTTTCTTATTTTGTTATCAGTGCACTTTTAAAAATTGCAATAAACTCTTTTGCCAGTAATAGGCTAAAAGCCAACACTGTTTCATAAAAAATGGAGTACTGAGTTTCTGTTTCTCAAAAAAGCTAATGTTGAAGGCATAACTATCAAAAATATAAAATTCCCCATCCAACAATGGCGCCATAATTATTGAACACGTGAAAACTAAAACTATCTACTTCAAAAATTAATGTTACTTTAAGTTAATTGTTCTTGGAGATCATGATTTAACATGTGCACCTCAAGAAGGTGCATCTACATGTCACTGTGAAGCATGACTTTCCATTCAGATGGAATGATTTTACACCTACACTTTGCTCATTTTAAATTCCCAGTTTTCTTATGATTGTAAAAAAAAAAAAAAAGTGAAGTGATAGCTATTACTCTATTAGTTCCACTAACAGAATAACTTCATAGATGGTTAAATGATGAGAAACTTTTAGTAACAGATAAAAAGGGGAAAAGTGGAGTCAGTGAAAGAGTTTATTTTCTTGGGCTCCAAAATCACTGCGGATGCTGATTGCAGCCATGAAATTAAAAGACGCTTGCTCCTTGGAAGGAAAGTTATGACCAACCTTGATAGTATATTAAAAAGCAGAGACATTACTTTGCCAACCAAGGTCCGTCTAGTCAAGGCAATGGTTTTTCCCGTGGTCATGTACATATGTGAGTTAGACCATAAAGAAGGCTGAGTACCAAAGAATTAATGCTTTTGAACTGTCTATGACTGTAAAAAGGCACTTGGATTCAAGTGGCTAGGAACATTGAATCCTTCTGGTATGAGGGGTGGAGAAAGAGTATTCAGCACAGTTTCCCTGTGCAGTCTATCTGGTCTTCTAGTCAATTATGCCATGGCCTATGCTACAGGTTTCAAGATGTAACAAGCTGCCAAACTGCTGGTCAGCAGGGTTGTTAGGATATGCGGGTGAGGACAGGTTGGGTTTCCATGAACTATGTTCAGGAACTAGAGGTTGTTACCATATCGACAGTGGTCTGAATGCTCTTGCTGCAGCAGTTTTGCCAGCACCTGTAAGTTTTTCTTATTTTGTTATCAGTGCACTTTTAAAAATTGCAATAAACTCTTTTGCCAGTAATAGGCTAAAAGCCAACACTGTTTCATAAAAAATGGAGTACTGAGTTTCTGTTTCTCAAAAAAGCTAATGTTGAAGGCATAACTATCAAAAATATAAAATTCCCCATCCAACAATGGCGCCATAATTATTGAACACGTGAAAACTAAAACTATCTACTTCAAAAATTAATGTTACTTTAAGTTAATTGTTCTTGGAGATCATGATTTAACATGTGCACCTCAAGAAGGTGCATCTACATGTCACTGTGAAGCATGACTTTCCATTCAGATGGAATGATTTTACACCTACACTTTGCTCATTTTAAATTCCCAGTTTTCTTCTTATGGTAAAAAAAAAAAAAAGTGAAGTGATAGCTATTACTCTATTAGTTCCACTAACAGAATAACTTCATAGATGGTTAAATGATGAGAAACTTTTAGTAACAGATAAAAAGGGGAAAAGTGGAGTCAGTGAAAGAGTTTATTTTCTTGGGCTCCAAAATCACTGTGGACAGTGACTACAGCCATGAAATTAAAAGATGCTTGCTCCTTGGAAGGAAAGTTATGACAAACCTAGACAGTGTACTAAAAAGCAGAGACATTACTTTGCCAACAATGGTCTGTATAGTCAAAGCAATGGTTTTTCCAGTAGTCACGTACATATGTGAGTTAGACCATAAAGAAGGCTGAGTACCAAAGAATTAATGCTTTTGAATTGTGCTGGAGGAGACTCTTGAGAGTTCCTTGGACAGCAAGATCAAATCAGACAATCCTAAAGGAAATCAACCCTTTCATTGGAAAAACTGAGCTCCAATACTTTGGCTACCTTATGTGAAGAGGTGACTCATTGGACAAGACCCTAATGTTGGAAAAAATAGAAGGCAGAAGGAGAAGTGGATGACAGAAGACAAGATGGTTGGATGTCATCCCTGAGTCAGTGGAGATGAGTTTGCGCAAACTCCATGAGATAGTGAAGGACAGGAAAGCCTGGCGTGCTTCAACCATGGGATCGCAAAGAATCAGACACGACTTAACCACTGAACAACAATAACAGTCAAGTGCTACAAATAAAAAGCAGCCAATTAAAATGGTTCAGTTTTTCCCCCATACAAACCACGAATCAAAGTAAAACTATTTAAAGTTCATTCTGTCCAGATAAAGCATCTGACACTATTGTTAAAGACATTATCAATTTAGTTTAAAAGTTCAACACTGAGATACAATTATTTGCTTAAGCAGTAGTAAAATGAACACAAATTTTGATGGACAACTTTGTAAAAACATGGTAAAAATAATGTTCCACTAAATTAAGAAATATACTTTGAAGAAATGTGCTTATTGTGCTGGTTATTGCATCCCAAAGGAACTGTGATGACCTAGCAATTGAAGTAGAAGTTGCAATTTTAAATTTTATAAATATTTTGTATACATATGCAGTTAGGGCTCCCTGGTGGCTCAAATGGTAAATATCCCACCTGCAATCCAGGAGACCTGGGTTCAATCCCCGGGTCAGGAAGATTCCGTGGAGAAGGTAATGGTAACCCACTCTAGTATTCTTGCCTGGGGAATCCCCTGGACAGAGGAACCTGGAGGGCTATAGTCCATGGGGTCAAAAACAGCTGGACAGAACTGAACTATTAACACTTTACTTCACTATCAGATTTACTTAACCATGTACTTTTTAATTTTTTTTTTTACAAATTTTATGCTGAAATTAAAAAATAATTCAATGTAGAAATAGGTGCTTTCTCTCTGCCACACATGATCAAACCTTAGAAGTACTTGAGCTTTTAAGGAAGTTCTTTGTAAATCAAAGTGCAATACAATATATTAAACTTACCTGTAAGAACCTGTGAAAATATTTTGGCTGAATTATTACATTCCCATCTAATGCAATTAAAATGGAAAATATTTCCAATTTAGCATTATTTTTTTCTCTGATCAGGTACCTCAGTAACTGTATTTTCATAATTAAAAATAGTATAGTCAAAATAGAAGAAATCAACTGAAGATATCAATAATTTAAACCATATTAATGATAACACATTTTTAAAGGCAACAAAAGGACAGAACCAATCAGGATAAAGAAGCACCAAGACTCCAGAGAAGGACAAGAAGCTGAGAGTAGAGTCTTTGCCCAGAGAGAGGGCTACTGCTGGGAATAAAGAAATCAGCAGAGTCTTTGTTGATCTATCTCATGGAGCCAGGGCAATGATGCTCAGCCAAGAATAGTTTTGCTTCCAGCAAACGATTGACAATGTTTGGGAACACCTTTGACTGCAGTGACGTAGGAGGGGATGGCTTGCTATTGGCCTCTCGTGAGTAGTGGCCAGGATGCAGCCAAACACCTTACAATGCACAGGACAGTCCTCCACCCCCAGTGAAAAATTATCTGGCCCAAAATGTCAACAATGCCTCAGCTATGAAACCCTGGACTACAGAAATTGGAGGCTTAAAATCTTACACATACACACACACACACACACACACACACACACACCTCAAAGCATATATAATTCTTATTCCTGGTTTGGTCCAGACATTTTCTAGGAGTCATTTTGTTAGATTCTTTCTGTCTCAGCTATGGGAATTTTCCCGCCCCTACTAAATTCCACATATGAAGTGTTCTGAATCATCTTCACTCCCTCAAATCCCAGTCCTACCACAGCCACATTCATCCTCAGAAAAACACCTCATCAATTACCTTAATGATTTGGTTTAGACCATCCTACAAATGGTGTGTCTACTTCCTTCACGCATATTTTTCTATTACATCACTCTTCTTTTAAATTAAAAATAATTCAATGTAGAAATAGGTGCTTTCTCTGCCACACATGATCAAACCTTAGAAGTACTTGAGCTTTTAAGGAAGTTCTTTGTAAATCAAAGTGCAATACAATATATTAAACTTACCTGTAAGAACCTGTGAAAATATTTTGGCTGAATTATTACATTCCCATCTAATGCAATTAAAATGGAAAATATTTCCAATTTAGCATTATTTTTTTCTCTGATCAGGTACCTCAGTAACTGTATTTTCATAATTAAAAATAGTATAGTCAAAATAGAAGAAATCAACTGAAGATATCAATAATTTAAACCATATTAATGATAACACATTTTTAAAGGCAACAAAAGGACAGAACCAATCAGGATAAAGAAGCACCAAGACTCCAGAGAAGGACAAGAAGCTGAGAGTAGAGTCTTTGCCCAGAGAGAGGGCTACTGCTGGGAATAAAGAAATCAGCAGAGTCTTTGTTGATCTATCTCATGGAGCCAGGGCAATGATGCTCAGCCAAGAATAGTTTTGCTTCCAGCAAACGATTGACAATGTTTGGGAACACCTTTGACTGCAGTGACGTAGGAGGGGATGGCTTGCTATTGGCCTCTCGTGAGTAGTGGCCAGGATGCAGCCAAACACCTTACAATGCACAGGACAGTCCTCCACCCCCAGTGAAAAATTATCTGGCCCAAAATGTCAACAATGCCTCAGCTATGAAACCCTGGACTACAGAAATTGGAGGCTTAAAATCTTACACATACACACACACACACACACACACACACACACACACCTCAAAGCATATATAATTCTTATTCCTGGTTTGGTCCAGACATTTTCTAGGAGTCATTTTGTTAGATTCTTTCTGTCTCAGCTATGGGAATTTTCCCGCCCCTACTAAATTCCACATATGAAGTGTTCTGAATCATCTTCACTCCCTCAAATCCCAGTCCTACCACAGCCACATTCATCCTCAGAAAAACACCTCATCAATTACCTTAATGATTTGGTTTAGACCATCCTACAAATGGTGTGTCTACTTCCTTCACGCATATTTTTCTATTACATCACTCATTCTTTTCCATTTTTAAGAAAGTGTTTCCTCTTCATCAAGGAAATGCCTTATCGGTTCTCCTTTCCTCCCCATCCCATCCCCAAATTACTTTTTCTTAACCCTGCTATCTTTTAAGGTTAGTCTTCACAATCCTCCCTTTTGTAGCTGGTTATTGAAAGAGCAGTCGACATGACTGTGTCCACTTTATTGAAATCTAGCATCTGTTTCAGTAACTCTCTGCAAATGCCTTCTTAGCCAAATCTCAATTGTAAAGACAATGGTCTTTAACCACAACACTTCCTGTTAAAAACTTCCTGTGTCGTCCTCAGACACGTACTAATCTTCCTGCACCATTTTTTTTTTTTGTCCCCTTCACTATCTCCCCTACGCCATGTATCCCGTAAGTGTGTAGTAGGGCAGTTACCACACAGTACCTCTCAGCTTCAGATCCACCTTTCCACGTTCTACGGCTCCGTGATGCTCCAGGGGGGATTTAGATTGCATTTCTGCTTTGCCAGTGGCGCCTTTTAGGTCTGCCAAAAGGGGGCGCTGGAGGGAGACTGCAAGACCAGAGCCGAAAGCAGAGCGCGAATTCCGGTTCCACAACAGTTCTTTCCGCTAGTGAGCCTTGATTGTACTCTACGGCTATTATGATCCTTCGCAGTACCAGGCTCACGACACCCACATCAGCAAGTATCAACCCTTCCTCAGATGGTTGGCCCAGGCCAACGAAGTCCTACTCTCATGTTTTAATCAGTTCCAGTTCCTTCCTTTAGCTTCCCCAGACAATGAGGACGAAATGGTTGGATGGCTTCACTGACTCAGTGAACATGGGTTTGAGCAGACTCAGGGAGATGGTGGGGGGACAGGGAAGCCTGGCATGCCACAGTCCATGGAGCTGCAAAGAGTCGGACACAACTGAGCAACTGAACCAAATTGAACAGTAGGCATTATGCATTACTAAAATGGGAGATTTCAGCCTTATTTATTATTCTATCACCCTAAGACTCCCAGAAATCATGATTATATAAAGAAAGCTTCTAAGTGTGGTAGCATCTTAGGGGAATGTGATCTGCCTTGAGTCTCGATGCAATTGAGAAGGCAGTCAAGACTGGAGGGCGCTGAGACAGGTATCCTAACTCTGACTCTGATTTACACCTTTCCTTTTGTATCTTCAGGTCTGTATAGGGAGGGAGGCCTTTACAGAGAAAGAGATCTTGGGGTCTAGAAATAGGAAAGCTAGGAGCATGTGAAATCTGGTCTCAAAATAAAAGAGCAGATAGGAATCCTCAGCATTCCTAGGCCTTCTAGTTATAGGCATAAACTGTGAAGGGACAACATTCATTAAAATGTTGTAATGGTGGTAGAAGGCATTATATGGAAAATTTTTATACATTCTCAATATTGCTGTGAACATAAAACTACTTAAAAATAGTCTTTTTCAAAAATACTATTTTTTTAAATGTTTCAATTTTCTTAGTCTGATATTGTTTTAAAATTAAGATTCTATCCTACAATGAGTAACAGGAAAATTCTGAAATAAGAAGTATCTACTGTTTGCTTTCAGGGCAGCAAGGAAGTGGGAGCTGGAGTGACAATATCTAATTCTTCTCATTATGTAGCTAGAGTTACCAAAAGGTCCGTAAGCTCCAGAGAAGATGCAAACACTGTTAAAAAGGGTGGCAAAGGATGCTACAGCCCATGTGCCTGGCAGCAGGGAGGAAATGAAAGCAAGAAAAGCCCCCTTGCTCCTGAGGACTCAGTGGTCGGGAAACCCTGTGGGTTTCAACTATGTGGAGATACAAATTCTAAGAAAGGCAAGAGAAACTTAAGTTAAGCAAAAAATTCACCAGTTCTGGCATTCCTTCCTTTAGCTTCCCCAGACAATGAGGACGAAATGGTTGGATGGCTTCACTGACTCAGTGAACATGGGTTTGAGCAGACTCAGGGAGATGGTGGGGGGACAGGGAAGCCTGGCATGCCACAGTCCATGGAGCTGCAAAGAGTCGGACACAACTGAGCAACTGAACCAAATTGAACAGTAGGCATTATGCATTACTAAAATGGGAGATTTCAGCCTTATTTATTATTCTATCACCCTAAGACTCCCAGAAATCATGATTATATAAAGAAAGCTTCTAAGTGTGGTAGCATCTTAGGGGAATGTGATCTGCCTTGAGTCTCGATGCAATTGAGAAGGCAGTCAAGACTGGAGGGCGCTGAGACAGGTATCCTAACTCTGACTCTGATTTACACCTTTCCTTTTGTATCTTCAGGTCTGTATAGGGAGGGAGGCCTTTACAGAGAAAGAGATCTTGGGGTCTAGAAATAGGAAAGCTAGGAGCATGTGAAATCTGGTCTCAAAATAAAAGAGCAGATAGGAATCCTCAGCATTCCTAGGCCTTCTAGTTATAGGCATAAACTGTGAAGGGACAACATTCATTAAAATGTTGTAATGGTGGTAGAAGGCATTATATGGAAAATTTTTATACATTCTCAATATTGCTGTGAACATAAAACTACTTAAAAATAGTCTTTTTCAAAAATACTATTTTTTTAAATGTTTCAATTTTCTTAGTCTGATATTGTTTTAAAATTAAGATTCTATCCTACAATGAGTAACAGGAAAATTCTGAAATAAGAAGTATCTACTGTTTGCTTTCAGGGCAGCAAGGAAGTGGGAGCTGGAGTGACAATATCTAATTCTTCTCATTATGTAGCTAGAGTTACCAAAAGGTCCGTAAGCTCCAGAGAAGATGCAAACACTGTTAAAAAGGGTGGCAAAGGATGCTACAGCCCATGTGCCTGGCAGCAGGGAGGAAATGAAAGCAAGAAAAGCCCCCTTGCTCCTGAGGACTCAGTGGTCGGGAAACCCTGTGGGTTTCAACTATGTGGAGATACAAATTCTAAGAAAGGCAAGAGAAACTTAAGTTAAGCAAAAAATTCACCACCTCTTCTTGATTCCTGCAATTTTATTGTGTCATTGTTTCTCCCGAAATTACTTTGTAAGTCAAGGTAGCCAAAAAAAAAGGCCAAACACCAAGCCATTCACTTTTATTATAATAAATAAAAATACTCTAAATGTGCCATAGTTATGATATAATGATCATTGTTATTCAAATAAGTGGTTCTAGAAAAATCTGTATGATTGTTGGTAGGAAAGCATTCTGCTCAACTGGAAATTAAAGATAAGCTTAAACTTTGCACTGAAACTCAGTGATTTTCTTTTTTTTTTTTTAATTCTTTATTTTAAAGATTTTACAGAGTTTTGTTGTTCACCAACATGTATGTTCCCAGATCATTCATATACATATCCCTGGACCCTCCCCCCACCCAGTTCCCCACATCCTACCCCTCCAGACCATCGCTCCAAGTGATTGTAGGTACTCCTATTCCCCTAGCACAATGACAATAGCTATCTTTTCCACACATGACAGTATAGGTTTCCATGTTACTGTCTCCATGCCTCCCCCTCCCTATTTCTTCCCCACAATGTCCATATGTCTATGCTCTGTCTTTTTATCCATGAGTTCACTGTATGTGTTATCAAGACCGTCCTACTAGATTCCATATATGTGTGTTAGTATGCTGTATTTGTCTTTCTCTTTTTGACTTACTTCACTTTTTATGATAGGTTCTAGAGCCAGCCACCTCATTAGGACTGAGTCTTCTGCATTTCTTTTAACAGCTGAGTAGTATTCCATTGTATATATGTACCACAGCTTCTGGATCCATTCATTTGTCAATGGACATCTAGGTTGCTTCCATGTTCTGGCTATTGTATAGAGAGCTGCAATGAACATTGGGGTACAGGTGCCTCTTTCAGTTTTGATTTCATCAGGATATAGGCCTAATAGTGGGATTGCTGGGTCATAGGGTGCTTCTATTTTTAGTTTTTTAAGGAGTATCCACATTGTCTTCCATAGAGGTTGTATCAGTTTACGTTCCCACCAGCAATGCAAGAGGGTTCCTTTCTCTGCCCCCAATTTTTCCACATTGTCTTGATAACTATGTGGAGATACAAATTCTAAGAAAGGCAAGAGAAACTTAAGTTAAGCAAAAAATTCACCACCTCTTCTTGATTCCTGCAATTTTATTGTGTCATTGTTTCTCCCGAAATTACTTTGTAAGTCAAGGTAGCCAAAAAAAAAGGCCAAACACCAAGCCATTCACTTTTATTATAATAAATAAAAATACTCTAAATGTGCCATAGTTATGATATAATGATCATTGTTATTCAAATAAGTGGTTCTAGAAAAATCTGTATGATTGTTGGTAGGAAAGCATTCTGCTCAACTGGAAATTAAAGATAAGCTTAAACTTTGCACTGAAACTCAGTGATTTTCTTTTTTTTTTTTTAATTCTTTATTTTAAAGATTTTACAGAGTTTTGTTGTTCACCAACATGTATGTTCCCAGATCATTCATATACATATCCCTGGACCCTCCCCCTCCCCTCCCCCCACATCCTACCCCTCCAGACCATCGCTCCAAGTGATTGTAGGTACTCCTATTCCCCTAGCACAATGACAATAGCTATCTTTTCCACACATGACAGTATAGGTTTCCATGTTACTGTCTCCATGCCTCCCCCTCCCTATTTCTTCCCCACAATGTCCATATGTCTATGCTCTGTCTTTTTATCCATGAGTTCACTGTATGTGTTATCAAGACCGTCCTACTAGATTCCATATATGTGTGTTAGTATGCTGTATTTGTCTTTCTCTTTTTGACTTACTTCACTTTTTATGATAGGTTCTAGAGCCAGCCACCTCATTAGGACTGAGTCTTCTGCATTTCTTTTAACAGCTGAGTAGTATTCCATTGTATATATGTACCACAGCTTCTGGATCCATTCATTTGTCAATGGACATCTAGGTTGCTTCCATGTTCTGGCTATTGTATAGAGAGCTGCAATGAACATTGGGGTACAGGTGCCTCTTTCAGTTTTGATTTCATCAGGATATAGGCCTAATAGTGGGATTGCTGGGTCATAGGGTGCTTCTATTTTTAGTTTTTGAAGGAATCTCCACATTGTCTTCCATAGAGGTTGTATCAGTTTACGTTCCCACCAGCAATGCAAGAGGGTTCCCTTTTCTCTGCACCTTCTCCAGCATTTATTGTCTGTCGATTTCTTGATAATGGCCATTCTGATGGGTGTGAGGTGGTATCTCATTGTGGTTTTAATTTGCATTTCTCTAATGATAAGTGAGGTTGAGCATCATTTCATGTGCTTTTGGGCCATCTGTATGTCCTCTTTGGAGAGGCGTCTCTTTAGATCTGTTTCCCATTTTTTGATTGGGTTATTCGTTTTTCCTGTGTTGAGTTGTCTGAGTTGCTTGTAGATTTTGGAGATTAATTCTTTGTCTGTTGTTTCATTTGCTGTGATTTTCTCCCACTCTGTGGGGTGTCTGTTCAGCTTTTTTGTAATTTCTTCTGCTGTACAAAAGCTTTTAAGTTTCATGAGGTCCCATGTGTTCACTTTTCTTTTCAGTTCCATTATTCTAGTAGGTGGGTCAGAGAAGATCTTGCTTTGATTGATGTCCTTGAGGGTTTTGCCTATATTCTCCTCTAAGAGTTTGATGGTTTCTGGTCTTACATTGAGGTCTTTAATCCATTTTGAGTTGATCTTAGTGTATGGTGTCAGGGAATGTTCCAACTTCATTTTTTTGCATGTAGCTGTCCAATTTTCCCAGCACCACTTGTTGAAGAGGCTGTCTTTGTCCCATTTTATACTTTCGCCTCTTTTGTCAAAAATAAGGTACCCATAGGTGCGTGGGTTTGTCTCTGGGTTCTCGATCTTGTTCCATTGATCTATAGTTCTGTTTTTGTGCCAGTACCATACTGTCTTGATGACTGTTGCTTTGTAGTAGAGTCTGAAGTTAGGGAGGCTGATCCCTCCAACTCTGTTTTTCTTTCTCAGGATTGCTTTGGCTATCCGAGGTCTTTTGTGTTTCCATATGAACTGTGTTATTATTTGGTCTAGTTCTGTGAAAAATGTCAATGGTAGTTGGATAGGTATTGTATTGAATCTGTAGATGATATTTGGTAGTATGGTCATTTTCACAGTATTGATTCTTCCAATCCAGGAACATGGAATATCTCTCCATCTGTTTAAGTCTTCTTTAATGTCTCTCATGAGTGTCTTGTAATTTTCTGTGTACAATTCTTTTGTTTCTTTGGGTAGGTTTATTCCTAGATATTTGATTCTTTTGGTTGCAATGGTGAAGGGGATTGCCTCCTTGATTTCGTTTTCTGAGTTTTCATTGTTTGTGTATAGGAATGCCAGTGATTTCTGTGTGTTGACTTTGTATCCTGCGACTTTGCTGAATTCATTGATTAGCTCTAGTAGCTTTGTAACCGTGTCTTTGGGATTTTCTATGTATAATATCATGTCGTCTGCAAAAAGAGAGAGCTTGACTTCTTCCTTTCCAATCTGGATTCCTTTGATTTCGTTCTCTTCTCTTATTGCTGTTGCTAGCACTTCCAGGACTATGTTGAATAGTAGTGGTGAAAGTGGACACCCTGTCTTGTTCCTGATCTTAGAGGGAATGCTTTCAGTTTTTCACCATTGAGGATGATGTTCGCTGTAGGTTTCTCATAGATGGCTTTTATTATGTTGAGATACATTCCTTCTGTGCCCATTTTCTGAAGAGTTTTGATCATAAATGGATGTTGTACTTTGTCGAAGGCTTTTTCTGCATCTATTGAGATGATCATGTGATTTTTGTCTCTCAGTTTGTTGATATGGTGTATCACATTGATTTGTGGATATTGAAGAATCCTTGCATGCCTGGGATGAACCCGACTTGATCATGATGTACGAGCTTTTTGATGCGTTGTTGAATTCTGTTTGCTAGGATTTTGTTGAGGATCTTGGCCTCTAAGTTCATCAGAGAAATTAGTCTGTAATTTTCTTTTTTTGTGTTGTCTTTGCTGGGTTTGGGTGTCAGGGTGATGGTGGCCTCGTAGAATGTGTTTGGAAGTTTTCCTTCCTGTGCAATTTTTTGAAAGAGTTTTAGACGGACAGGCATTAGTTCTTCTTTAAATGTTTGGTAGAATTCGGCTGTGAAGCCATCTGGCCCTGGGCTTTTATTTTTGGGTAGATTTTTAATCACAAATTCGATTTCTGAGCTTGTGATTGAGTTGTTCAAAGTTTCTGTTTCTTCCTGGCTCAGTCTTGGGAGATTAATCTTCTCCAAGAAACTGTCCATTTCTTCTAGGTTGTCCAGTTTGTTGCCATAGAGTTGCTCATAATAGTCTCTTAGAATCCTTTGGATTTCTGCATTATCTGTTGTAATCTCTTCTTTTTCATTTTAGATTTTGTTGTTCTGGTTCTTCTCTCTCTTTTTCTTAATGAGTCTGGCCAGTGGCTTGTCAATTTTGTTTACCTTTTCAAAGAACCAGCTTTTTGTTTTATTTATCTTTACTATTGTTTCTTTTGTTTCTTTCTCATCTATTTCTGCTCTGATCCTTATGATTTCTCTTCTTCTGCTGGCTTTGGGGTGTTCTTGTTCTTCTTTCTCCAACTGTTTTAAGCGGAGGGTTAGGTCATCTGCTTCATATTTTCCTAGTTTCTTGAGGTGGGATTGTATTGCTATAAATTTCCCTCTTAGAACTGCTTTTGCAGTATCCCATAGGTTTTGCACTGTCTTGTGTTCATTGTCATTTTCTTCTAGGGATTGTTTAATTTCTCCTTTGATTTCCTCAATGATCAGTTGGTTTTTTAGGTATGTATTGTTTAATCTCCATGTGTTTGTGTTTTTAGTGGGTTTTTTTTCCGGTAGGTGATCTCTAGTCTCATCGCATTTTGGTCCGAGAAGATGGTTGATATAATTTCGGTTTTCTTGAACTGACTGAGGTTTGATTTGTGGCCCAAGATGCGGTCTATCCTGGAGAATGTTCCATGAACACTTGAGAAGAAAGTGTATTCTTCTGCTTTTGGATGGAACGTCCTAAAGATATCGATGAGGTCCATCTTTTCTAGTGTGGCATTTAAGGCTTGTGTTTCTTGATTAATTTTCTGTTTGGATGATCTGTCCATTGGTGTGAGAGGAGTGTTAAAGTCTCCTCCTATTACTGTGTTATTGTTGATTTCTTCTTTTATGTCTGAAAGTACCTGTCTTATGTATTGAGGTGCCCCTGTGTTGGGTGCGTAGATATTCATGACTGTTATGTCTTGCTCTTGGATAGATCCCTTAATCATGATGTAGTGACCTGCCTTGTCTCTTAGAATCTTCTTTACTTTAAAGTCTATTTTGTCTGATACGAGGATTGCTACTCCAGCTTTCTTTTGATTTCCATTTGCATGGAATATCTTTTTCCAGCCTTTCACTTTCAGTCTATGAGTGTCTCTAGGTCTGAAGTGGGTCTCTTGTAAACAGCATATATATGGGCCTTGCTTCTGGATCCATTCAGTCAGCCTGTGTAGTTTGGTTGGAGCATTTAGTCCATTTACATTCAAAGTAATTATTGATACGAATGTTCCTATTGTCATCGTCTTAGAAATTTGAGGTTTAATTTGTAAGGCTTCTCCTACTCTATTTATTGGCTCTATCAGGCCCTTTAACATTTGTAGGGCTGGTTTTGTGGTACAGAATTCTTTTAGTTTTTGCTTGTCTGTGAAGCTTTTGACTTCACCATCAATTCTGAATGAGATTCTTGCTGGGTAGAGAAATCTTGGTTGGAGGTTATTCTCTTTTAGCCATTTAAATGTGTCTTGCCATTCTCTTCTGGCCTGCAGGGTTTCTGTTGAAAGATCCACAGTTAAACATATGGGGTTTCCTTTGTATGCTATTTGTTGTTTGCTCCTAGCTGCTTTTAGTAATCTGTCTTTATATTTAGTCTGCGTTAGTTTGATTAGAATGTGCCTTAGTGTGTTTCTTCTGGGGTTTCTCCTGTATGGAACTCTTTGTGCTTCTTGGACTTGGTTGACTATTTCCAGTGATTTTCTTTTAACTAATTTTCATGCTGTGTTGTTCTGTGAAGAAATTTAAAATTTTAGCAATTTCACAGATTAGTTAAAACATTTGATTAAAAAAAAATTCTATCCTATTTTAGTGAACCATATGCTCTGTGAAGCTTTTACTGAAAAAATGCAGAAATTTTTTCATCAAAAACTTTCTACTGTCAAATGCAATCCAATCTATTATTAACTTACCATTTCTTGGCTGGTGTTTGGATTTATCATTTATTATATAATATGCATACCTATCACAGTTTATCATGGCCTCAGCTTAATAAGATTATGATCTATGAAGTTCCCAGGGGAATTGGGCTTCTCTGTATGGCTGCTACAAAAATGCACTACTGCTACTAATTCCTTGGAATGAAGAATTTTCACACATTTGGTATTTCTTTTGCACTGGTTTGTTAAACTACCTTTAATGCAAAAAGTCAGAGAAGAACTTGTCTCTGTTTTGTTTCTTTGATGTTTGGAAAAGAATGGGGGATAATACATTTTATGAAGATTGCCCCAAGTTCAAAATAATAATATACCTGGCTTAATTATATATTAATAACTTATTATAAAGCCAAAATTTCTTTTAAATTATAAAAATAAAAGCCTACCTTTTGGGTGTATATCTATAAAGAATAAAATTCTTGAATAAAGAACTTTTGTAGATTGTTTTTTAAAAACAAAGAAAATTCACACCCTTTATTTAAAACACCATGTAGAATAAAACTAAAGTGAGAGGGCTTCCCTGGGGGCCCAGTGGGTAGAGTCAGCCTTGCAGTGAAAGGGGCACTGATTCAATTCCTGGGCTGGGAAGATCCCACATGCTGTGGAGCGGCTGGGTTTGTGTGTCCGATTGCGAGCCAGCGCTCTGGAGCTCATGTGCCCAGAGCCAGTGCTCTGCAATGAGAGAGGCCACTGCAATAGGAGGCCCACACAGGCCGAATAAAGATAGATGAAAATAAAAATTAAAAAAAAAAAAGACCCTGTGCATCCTTTTTCACACTAACAAGAGGAAACATGATGATTTACAATATATACATTTGAAATTCTCAGTGATCTGGAGTGATTTCTATACATCTCAACATAAGCAATGGCTTAATATGAAGCTTTGCTAATGAAGAGGCCTTGATTGTCCTGTGGTAGGTTTTACAATCCTCCCTAATAAATCTGTAGCCATCTCAGATTTACTTGTTAATCCAAGGAACAAGAAGATTCAAGGCTACGCACCCATTTTTCGAGGGACTTCTCTGGTGGTCCAGTTGTTAAGAATCCACTGTCCAATGCAGTGGACACGGGTCTGATCCCTGGCCCAGGAACAAGATTTCACCTGCCATGGGGCACAGGGCAGTGGTTCTGCACCACAACCAGAAAGAAGCCTGCTTGCCACAATGTAAGATCCCACACGCTGCAATGAAGATCCTGAGGGCTGCAACTAGGACCCGATACAGCCTAAAATAAAATAAATATTAAATATTTTTAAAAGTTATTGAGAACCATCCATGTGTAAAGGTGGGTAACATATGGTCCCTACCCACAAACAACTTACTAGCTAGTTGTGGGACCAGGTATAAATGCAAATTCCAATATACAGTATGTGTGCTATATTAGAGGGAGAGGCACTACATTATGGTATCTCAGAGGAGAATAAAGGGATTACGCTGGGAGTGGTGATGAAAGGGGTGCTTGTGGAACACTTCTAAAGGAAGAAATGGTACTTGAGGTGGACTTTGTAGACAGTGGATGAGAGCGAAGAGGAAGAGAAGTAGAAATAAGTAAGGAGGGAAGCTGGGAGGAAGAGAAGGAGAGAAGGGGGAAGGGAAGAAAACTGAAGGATAATGCAGACATAGGGAGAGAGATGCTAAGGCCGCTGACATGGAAGTAGGCATGTAAGTTTAAGGTCTGCTGTAAAAAGAAAAAAAGAAAACAGAACAAAATAAAAAGGTCCAGAAACCCCAACTAAATAGAGTCAGGAGCCCAGAACGGGGAGTCCTCATGCTTTGGGACAACAGCAGAGTCCAATAAGAAGACAGACTCCTCTCATGGCCACAGTCACTCTGTAGTCTTAGTGCAGAGGAAGCCAGCTTCAAGATGCTCAGTATCACTCACTGTTAGAAAAATGCAAATAAAAACTACAATGAGGTATCACTTCACACCAGTCAGAATGACCATCATTAAAGAATCTACAAACAATAAATGCTGGAGAGGGTGTGGAGAAAAGGGAACCCTCTTTCACTGTTAATGGGGATATAAATGGATGCAGCTGCTATGGAGAACAGCATGGAGGTTCCTTAAGAAACTAAAAATGGAGCTGCCTTATGGCTCAGCAATTCCACTCCTAGCCATGTATCCTGAAAAATCCAGAATTTGAAAGGATGCTTGCACCCTGATGTTCACTGTAGCACTATTAACAGTGGACAGGACATGGAAGCAACCTAGATGTCCATCAACAGAAGGATGGATAAAGAAGATGTGGTACATATACGCAATGGAATATTACTCAGCCATAAAAAAGAACGAAATAATGCCATTTTCAGAGGCATGGATGAACCTGGAGTGAAGTAAGTCAGAAAGAAGAAAACTAGTATCATATAATATTGCTTATATGTGGGATCTAGAAAAATGGTGCAGATGACATTATTTGCAAAGCAGAAATAGAAACATAGACATAAAGAACAAATTTGTGGTTACCAAGGGGGGACAGGGTGGGGTGGGATGAATTGGGAGATTTGGATTAACTAACAAATGAGACTAACCAATAACAGCACAGGGAACTCTGCTTTGTGGTGACCTAAATGGGAAGGAAATCAAAAAAAGAGTGAATATATGTATATATATAACTGATTCATTTTGCTGTACAGCAGAAACTAATACAACATTTTAAAGCAACTATACTTCAATAAAAATTAATCTTAAAATGTTGAAAAATAAACTGAACTCAGTCATTTTCTTTAAAATGACAAGAGGCATTGCATTGAATCTGTAGATGATATTTGGAAGTATGGTCATTTTCACAATATTGATTCTTCCAATCCAGGAACATGGAATATCTCTCCATCTGTTTAAGTCTTCTTTAATGTCTCTCATGAGTGTCTTGTAATTTTCTGTGTACAATTCTTTTGTTTCTTTGGATAGGTTTATTCCTAGATATTTGATTCTTTTGGTTGCAATGGTGAAGGGGATTGCCTCTTTGATTTCATTTTCTGATTTTTCATTGTTTGTGTATAGGAATGCCAGTGACTTCTGTGTATTGACTTTATATCCTGCAACTTTGCTGAATTCATTGATTAGCTCTAGTAGCTTTGTAACCGTGTCTTTGGGATTTTCTATGTATAATATCATGTCGTCTGCAAAAAGAGAGAGCTTGACTTCTTCCTTTCCAATCTGGATTCCTTTGATTTCGTTCTCTTCTCTTATTGCTGTTGCTAGCACTTCCAGGACTATGTTGAATAGCAGTGGTGAAGGTGGGCACCCCTGTCTTGTTCCTGATCTTAGAGGGAATGCTTTCAGTTTTTCACCATTGAGGATGATGTTCGCTGTAGGATTCTCATAGATGGCTTTTATTATGTTGAGATACATTCCTTCTATGCCCATTTTCTGAAGAGTTTTGATCATAAATGGATGTTGTACTTTGTCGAAGGCTTTTTCTGCATCTATTGAGATGATCATGTGATTTTTGTCTTTCAACTTGTTGATATGGTGTATCACGTTGATTGATTTGCAGATGTTGAAGAAGCCTTGCATGCCTGGGATGAACCCGACTTGATCATGATGTACGAGCTTTTTGACATGTCGTTGAATTCTGTTTGCTAGGATTTTGTTGAGGATCTTGGCATCTAAGTTCATCAGTGAAATTGGCCTATAGTTTTCCTTTTTTGTGTTGTCTTTGCCTGGTTTGGGTATCAGGGTGATGGTGGCCTCGTAGAATGTGTTTGGAAGTTTTCCTTCCTGTGCAATTTTTTGGAAGAGTTTTAGAAGGACAGGCATTAGCTCTTCTTTAAATGTTTGGTAGAATTCGGCTGTGAAGCCATCTGGTCCTGGGCTTTTATTTTTGGGTAGATTTTTAATCACAAATTCGATTTCTGAGCTTGTGATTGGGTTGTTCAAAGTTTCTGTTTCTTCCTGGCTCAGTCTTGGGAGATTAATCCTGTCCAAGAAACTGTCCATTTCTTCTAGGTTGTCCAGTTTGTTGCCATAGAGTTGCTCATAATAGTCTCTTAGAATCCTATGGATTTCTGCATTATCTGTTGTAATCTCTCCTTTTTCTTTTTTGATTTTGTTGATCTGGTTCTTCTCTCTTTTTTTCTTGATGAGTCTGGCCAGTGGCTTGTCAATTTTGTTTACCTTTTCAAAGAACCAGCTTTTTGTTTTATTTATCTTTACTATTGTTTCTTTTGTTTCTTTCTCATTTATTTCTGCTCTGATCTTTATGATTTCTCTTCTTCTGCTAACTACCACTGACATTTTCCACAGAACTAGACCAAATAATATCACAGTTCATATGGAAACACAGAAGACCTCGAATAGCCAAAGCAATCCTGAGGAAGAAAAACAGAGTTGGAGGGATCAGCCTCCCTAACTTCAGACTCTACTAAAAAGCAAAGTTATCAAGACAGTATGGTACTGGCACAAAAACAGAACTATAGATCAATGGAACAAGATTGAGAACCCAGAGATCAACCCACGAACCTATGGGTACCTTACTTTTGATAAAGGAGGAGAAAGTATAAAATGGGACAAAGACAGCCTCTTTAACAAGTGGTGCTGAGAGAATTGGACAGCTACATGCAAAAAAATGAAGTTGGAACATTCCCTGACACCATACACTAAGATCAACTCAAAATGGATTAAAGACCTCAATGTAAGACCAGAAACCATCAAACTCTTAGAGGAGAATATAGGCAAAACCCTCAAGGACATCAATCAAAGCAAGATCTTCTCTGACCCACCTACTAGAATAATGGAACTGAAAAGAAAAGTGAACACATGGGACCTCATGAAACTTAAAAGCTTTTGTACAGCAGAAGAAATTACAAAAAAGCTGAACAGACACCCCACAGAGTGGGAGAAAACCACAGCAAATGAAACAACAGACAAAGAATTAATCTCCAAAATCTACAAGCAACTCAGACAACTCAACACAGGAAAAACGAATAACCCAATCAAAAAATGGGAAACAGATCTAAAGAGACGCCTCTCCAAAGAGGACATACAGATGGCCCAAAAGCACATGAAATGATGCTCAACCTCACTTATCATTAGAGAAATGCAAATTAAAACCACAATGAGATACCACCTCACACCCATCAGAATGGCCATTATCAAGAAATCGACAGACAATAAATGCTGGAGAAGGTGCAGAGAAAAGGGAACCCTCTTGCATTGCTGGTGGGAACGTAAACTGATACAACCTCTATGGAAGACAATGTGGAGATTCCTTCAAAAACTAAAAATAGAAGCACCCTATGACCCAGCAATCCCACTATTAGGCCTATATCCTGATGAAATCAAAACTGAAAGAGGCACCTGTACCCCAATGTTCATTGCAGCTCTCTATACAATAGCCAGAACATGGAAGCAACCTAGATGTCCATTGACAAATGAATGGATCCAGAAGCTGTGGTACATATATACAATGGAATACTACTCAGCTGTTAAAAGAAATGCAGAAGACTCAGTCCTAATGAGGTGGCTGGCTCTAGAACCTATCATAAAAAGTGAAGTAAGTCAAAAAGAGAAAGACAAGTATAGTATACTAACTTCAGACTCTACTAAAAAGCAAAGTTATCAAGACAGTATGGTACTGGCACAAAAACAGAACTATAGATCAATGGAACAAGATTGAGAACCCAGAGATCAACCCACGAACCTATGGGTACCTTACTTTTGATAAAGGAGGAGAAAGTATAAAATGGGACAAAGACAGCCTCTTTAACAAGTGGTGCTGAGAGAATTGGACAGCTACATGCAAAAAAATGAAGTTGGAACATTCCCTGACACCATACACTAAGATCAACTCAAAATGGATTAAAGACCTCAATGTAAGACCAGAAACCATCAAACTCTTAGAGGAGAATATAGGCAAAACCCTCAAGGACATCAATCAAAGCAAGATCTTCTCTGACCCACCTACTAGAATAATGGAACTGAAAAGAAAAGTGAACACATGGGACCTCATGAAACTTAAAAGCTTTTGTACAGCAGAAGAAATTACAAAAAAGCTGAACAGACACCCCACAGAGTGGGAGAAAACCACAGCAAATGAAACAACAGACAAAGAATTAATCTCCAAAATCTACAAGCAACTCAGACAACTCAACACAGGAAAAACGAATAACCCAATCAAAAAATGGGAAACAGATCTAAAGAGACGCCTCTCCAAAGAGGACATACAGATGGCCCAAAAGCACATGAAATGATGCTCAACCTCACTTATCATTAGAGAAATGCAAATTAAAACCACAATGAGATACCACCTCACACCCATCAGAATGGCCATTATCAAGAAATCGACAGACAATAAATGCTGGAGAAGGTGCAGAGAAAAGGGAACCCTCTTGCATTGCTGGTGGGAACGTAAACTGATACAACCTCTATGGAAGACAATGTGGAGATTCCTTCAAAAACTAAAAATAGAAGCACCCTATGACCCAGCAATCCCACTATTAGGCCTATATCCTGATGAAATCAAAACTGAAAGAGGCACCTGTACCCCAATGTTCATTGCAGCTCTCTATACAATAGCCAGAACATGGAAGCAACCTAGATGTCCATTGACAAATGAATGGATCCAGAAGCTGTGGTACATATATACAATGGAATACTACTCAGCTGTTAAAAGAAATGCAGAAGACTCAGTCCTAATGAGGTGGCTGGCTCTAGAACCTATCATAAAAAGTGAAGTAAGTCAAAAAGAGAAAGACAAGTATAGTATACTAACTCATATATATGGGATCTAGTAAGATGGTCATGATAACACACGCAGTGAACTCATGAAAAAACAGAGAATAGACATAAAGACATTGTGGAGACCGAACAGTGGGAGGGAGTAACATGGAAACCTATACTGTCATGTGTAGAAAAGATAGCTATTGTCATTGTGCTAGGGGAATAGGAGTACCTACAACCACTTGGAGCGATGGTCTGGAGGGATGGGAGGTGGGGAACTGGGTGGGGGGAGGGTCCAGGGATATGCATATGAATGATCTGGGAACATACATGTACAAAAATAAATAAATAAATAAATAAATTAAAAACAACAACAAAAAAATAAAATGACAAGAGGCAATGAAAGATGGGGCTGTATGATTTAATTCAAATGGCCTTATTGGATGAAGAATAATGCCAGAGTATAATTTTAAAAGTATGGACCCAATTCCTGGCTGTATCCATTGACTTCACTTTTTATAGTCAGAGTCTTCTGCTTTCACTATCTATGTTACAAAAATATGTACCACTTGTTACAAAGAGACTATAAGAAAGTAAATAAATGCATCAGTACAAAGCAATCATTCCTACAGATTATAGAAAGTGTATTTACTAAAGATGGAAGGAAATGCTACCCCTAGCGATGCACATGCTCAGTTGCTCAGTCGTGTCTGACTCTTTGCAGCCTCACGGACTGTAGCCCAGTAGGCTTGTCTTCCATGGCATTTTACAGACAAGAATACTGGACTCGGTTACCATTTCCTCCTCACAAAGATCTTTCTGACCCAAGGACAGAACCCACATCTTCTGCATCTCATGCACTGGCAGGCAGATTCTTTACCACTGAGCCACCTTGAAAGGTCGATCCCTAGAAATACTTACAGTCAGATCTGTCAAAGTGCTGGAGAACAAAATACAGGGAATTCCCCTGAACATGTTGTCAGGGAAATGGCCTAATTGGTTCCATATAGCTTTCTCTGTTCACTGCTGATTGGGTAAGACAACTCTAAGTCCGACTTGCTCTCTCACTGGTTGCAGTCTGATCTCAGGCAGTTTGCTTTACTTGTCTTTTTTTTGCCTCTCCTCAGAAAGCTTAGAAAATGACACTTAGTTGGTGGGACTTAGTGTTTATAACCACTTCAAGATTTCAAAGAGAAAATTACCAAAGATGGAAAAGTTTTACTTTCACTGTTCAAGATCTTCAAAGACGAAAGTTGGGAGGGGGGTAACATGGAAACCTATACTGTCATGTGTAGAAAAGATAGCTATTGTCATTGTGCTAGGGGAATAGGAGTACCTACAACCACTTGGAGCGATGGTCTGGAGGGATGGGAGGTGGGGAACTGGGTGGGGGGAGGGTCCAGGGATATGCATATGAATGATCTGGGAACATACATGTACAAAAATAAATAAATAAATAAATAAATTAAAAACAACAACAAAAAAATAAAATGACAAGAGGCAATGAAAGATGGGGCTGTATGATTTAATTCAAATGGCCTTATTGGATGAAGAATAATGCCAGAGTATAATTTTAAAAGTATGGACCCAATTCCTGGCTGTATCCATTGACTTCACTTTTTATAGTCAGAGTCTTCTGCTTTCACTATCTATGTTACAAAAATATGTACCACTTGTTACAAAGAGACTATAAGAAAGTAAATAAATGCATCAGTACAAAGCAATCATTCCTACAGATTATAGAAAGTGTATTTACTAAAGATGGAAGGAAATGCTACCCCTAGCGATGCACATGCTCAGTTGCTCAGTCGTGTCTGACTCTTTGCAGCCTCACGGACTGTAGCCCAGTAGGCTTGTCTTCCATGGCATTTTACAGACAAGAATACTGGACTCGGTTACCATTTCCTCCTCACAAAGATCTTTCTGACCCAAGGACAGAACCCACATCTTCTGCATCTCATGCACTGGCAGGCAGATTCTTTACCACTGAGCCACCTTGAAAGGTCGATCCCTAGAAATACTTACAGTCAGATCTGTCAAAGTGCTGGAGAACAAAATACAGGGAATTCCCCTGAACATGTTGTCAGGGAAATGGCCTAATTGGTTCCATATAGCTTTCTCTGTTCACTGCTGATTGGGTAAGACAACTCTAAGTCCGACTTGCTCTCTCACTGGTTGCAGTCTGATCTCAGGCAGTTTGCTTTACTTGTCTTTTTTTTGCCTCTCCTCAGAAAGCTTAGAAAATGACACTTAGTTGGTGGGACTTAGTGTTTATAACCACTTCAAGATTTCAAAGAGAAAATTACCAAAGATGGAAAAAGTATTGTTCCTTGTACTCTACTGTTGGTCAACAAAAGCTGATATCTGGAAATAAAGTCCAAACCAGGTTTAACACGTTAGTTTTACTTTGCATTGAAAACTTTACATTAAAACATTTACTGTGTTTCCATTTAATACAGTTTGATTGTATGCAATTTCATTCCATGTGAGTTTATTGAGGAGCTATGATTGCTTTCAGACAACTAAAAATTCAGGGTCTGTAGAAACTGGTTCACTGGCCATATGGAGGACTAACAGATTCCTCTGCTTGAAGGACTGAGAAAAAAGTCTCCCTATCGGGTTCTGCAATCCTATTATACCCAGATGGGAAGTCCAGTGGGAAAATTGGGAGACAGCACAGTCAATCCATCTGCTTATATTTCTGAGCTCCTAGTAGGGTACAGACAGTGTTCTACATGCTGGGAAATTCGGACTGAAATGCAATCCAAGTCCTGGATGAAACTACAGATGGAATCACACTCCCTCATGACCTTATTTCACAATTCTGTTAAAATGAATGATGTTACTTCTGCTGTTCATGCTAAGATGAGCATGCATGCTAAATTACTTCAGTCATGTGTGACTCTTTGTGACCCCACCAGGCTCCTCTGTCCATGGGATTCTCCAGGCAAGAATAATGGAGTCGGTCCCAACCGAGGTATCGAACCCATGTCTCCCATGTCTCTTGTTTTGACAGGCGGATTCTTTACCACTGTGCCACCCAGGAAGCCCTACCCTCTCCCTACACAACCTGTCCCTACAGCTTTACTTTCCTGCATTGCACTTACCACTTTCTGATAAGACGTAGGGTTATTTGTCTCCATTATCTGTTCTGAATCCTGGGATACGGGCTTCTGGAGAGCATTTATCTCAGCTGACTTGTTAATTTCTATATCTCAAATGCCTATGACAGTGCCTAAAATAAATAATAAACATTTATTAAATGAAGAAATTAAACTAAGTTTTTAAAGGCAGGTAGATAGTAAGCCTGGTGACAGGCCTTCAGCATTATGCCTTAGTGGGTGGGACTTAGTGTTTATAACCACTTCAAGATTTCAAAAATTACCAAAGATGGAAAGTATTGTTCCTTGTACTCTACTGTTGGTCAACAAAAGCTGATATCTGGAAATAAAGTCCAAACCAGGTTTAACACGTTAGTTTTACTTTGCATTGAAAACTTTACATTAAAACATTTACTGTGTTTCCATTTAATACAGTTTGATTGTATGCAATTTCATTCCATGTGAGTTTATTGAGGAGCTATGATTGCTTTCAGACAACTAAAAATTCAGGGTCTGTAGAAACTGGTTCACTGGCCATATGGAGGACTAACAGATTCCTCTGCTTGAAGGACTGAGAAAAAAGTCTCCCTATCGGGTTCTGCAATCCTATTATACCCAGATGGGAAGTCCAGTGGGAAAATTGGGAGACAGCACAGTCAATCCATCTGCTTATATTTCTGAGCTCCTAGTAGGGTACAGACAGTGTTCTACATGCTGGGAAATTCGGACTGAAATGCAATCCAAGTCCTGGATGAAACTACAGATGGAATCACACTCCCTCATGACCTTATTTCACAATTCTGTTAAAATGAATGATGTTACTTCTGCTGTTCATGCTAAGATGAGCATGCATGCTAAATTACTTCAGTCATGTGTGACTCTTTGTGACCCCACCAGGCTCCTCTGTCCATGGGATTCTCCAGGCAAGAATAATGGAGTCGGTCCCAACCGAGGTATCGAACCCATGTCTCCCATGTCTCTTGTTTTGACAGGCGGATTCTTTACCACTGTGCCACCCAGGAAGCCCTACCCTCTCCCTACACAACCTGTCCCTACAGCTTTACTTTCCTGCATTGCACTTACCACTTTCTGATAAGACGTAGGGTTATTTGTCTCCATTATCTGTTCTGAATCCTGGGATACGGGCTTCTGGAGAGCATTTATCTCAGCTGACTTGTTAATTTCTATATCTCAAATGCCTATGACAGTGCCTAAAATAAATAATAAACATTTATTAAATGAAGAAATTAAACTAAGTTTTTAAAGGCAGGTAGATAGTAAGCCTGTGACAGGCTCACAGCACTTATGGTTTAATCACAAAAACATAACTTTGGTGCAACAAATGCAACAATTTGAATTTAAATTTTCTTTCATAAATTAAAAGTGATTCCTAACTAAGAAATAACTACTGATTATCTACAATTTAGCTTCAAGGTAAGGCTTCATTTAAGAACCACATAGCATTTGTTTATTTTACTTTTGTAGGCATTTTTACTAGTAGTTTAGATATTTTGCCATTTGTAAACATAAAGGTATCTATTTTAAATATTATTACCTACCTGAAACCTAAGGGCAATGCAGACATTTTGTTTGTTTGTTTTAACATTGAAGATCTTTGCCTTTATTTCTCCTTGTCCTTCCTCTTCTCCTCTTTGTCCCTGGGACTCGCTAACCTCCTTGCCAATTCTGCCTATGAACCCCTTTCATTCCCCACTTTTTCTTTTAGGAGACTTATGTTGTCAGGAGAAGGGGGCGACAACCGATCTGGCTTCTTCAAGCTGAACATGGCAATGCAGATATTTTAATTTATCTCGTGAAGCTATAAACTTAGACAGAGGGTGGAAAGACTGATGAAAAATGAAAGATCAGAAGAGAGAGAGCTAAATTACAAAAATAAAAAAACATTAGTTTTATCTATGAAAAACTCACAGAAATAGCTGACAACTATTACAAACATTTCAAAATCCAGATAAATAACAATATTTTTATTAACTGCTTGATACACTTCTTTTCCCCTACATTATTTACTTGAATTCTCTTTGATTTCCTCCTTACATGACAATAACTTGGCAATATTATTTTTTCCACTGTGCCACCCAGGAAGCCCTACCCTCTCCCTACACAACCTGTCCCTACAGCTTTACTTTCCTGCATTGCACTTACCACTTTCTGATAAGACGTAGGGTTATTTGTCTCCATTATCTGTTCTGAATCCTGGGATACGGGCTTCTGGAGAGCATTTATCTCAGCTGACTTGTTAATTTCTATATCTCAAATGCCTATGACAGTGCCTAAAATAAATAATAAACATTTATTAAATGAAGAAATTAAACTAAGTTTTTAAAGGCAGGTAGATAGTAAGCCTGTGACAGGCTCACAGCACTTATGGTTTAATCACAAAAACATAACTTTGGTGCAACAAATGCAACAATTTGAATTTAAATTTTCTTTCATAAATTAAAAGTGATTCCTAACTAAGAAATAACTACTGATTATCTACAATTTAGCTTCAAGGTAAGGCTTCATTTAAGAACCACATAGCATTTGTTTATTTTACTTTTGTAGGCATTTTTACTAGTAGTTTAGATATTTTGCCATTTGTAAACATAAAGGTATCTATTTTAAATATTATTACCTACCTGAAACCTAAGGGCAATGCAGACATTTTGTTTGTTTGTTTTAACATTGAAGATCTTTGCCTTTATTTCTCCTTGTCCTTCCTCTTCTCCTCTTTGTCCCTGGGACTCGCTAACCTCCTTGCCAATTCTGCCTATGAACCCCTTTCATTCCCCACTTTTTCTTTTAGGAGACTTATGTTGTCAGGAGAAGGGGGCGACAACCGATCTGGCTTCTTCAAGCTGAACATGGCAATGCAGATATTTTAATTTATCTCGTGAAGCTATAAACTTAGACAGAGGGTGGAAAGACTGATGAAAAATGAAAGATCAGAAGAGAGAGAGCTAAATTACAAAAATAAAAAAACATTAGTTTTATCTATGAAAAACTCACAGAAATAGCTGACAACTATTACAAACATTTCAAAATCCAGATAAATAACAATATTTTTATTAACTGCTTGATACACTTCTTTTCCCCTACATTATTTACTTGAATTCTCTTTGATTTCCTCCTTACATGACAATAACTTGGCAATATTATTTTTTCCAGTAACCTTTCAGTTCAGTTCAGTTCATCTCCTGGAGCTTGCTCAAACTCATGTCCATTGACTCAGTGATGCCATCCAACCATCTCATCTTCTTTTGTCCCCTTCTCCTTCTATCTTTTATTTTTCCTAGCATAAGAGTCTTTTCCAGTGAGTTGTCTCTTCTCATCTGGTGGCCAAAGTATTGTAGCTTCAGCTTCAGCATCAGTCTTTCCAATTCAGTAATCTTTAGTATAGTTAATTAATATTAGTTTTTATTATTGATAATTGATTTGTACTATAACATGGCTGCAGGTCTGTGCCAAGAACCACAGGAATTCTGATAAATTCTATTTTCATAATAGCCGAAAAAAAAAAAAGAAAATCCACAAGGTGCATTTATAATTATATGTGCTGCATCATCCAGCCTGTTCCTGAAAGAGGACAGCTTTGCATATGACTAGGCACCACTAATAAACTAATTTGTCACTTACAGTTTTTATGTTTAACTACTGGAAAAGTTTCCAGGCTAATTTATGATGCTACACATGTCAACCTATGTTTCTCCCCTTCTACCCAAACAAACACTTACCACGTTAGTACCTTAGAGTGGTTGATGTTACAGTAAGACCTCTGGCCCTGTCCTTCAACATTTCCACACCAGGCAAACTGGTTTCACACATGGAGGAGTGTGCCTGGGATCTGTTCACTCCGATGCTGGTGCAGGTGGCAGTCACTCGACATGAATGTGACTGAGAATCACATAAATATATTCCATCAAAGCCAAATGGAACAAAGCCCCAGCTCATTTTGCTGGATTTCAATAATGCTCCACCACCACTTGGAGGGAAGTTGGGAGTTAAAAGAGGGTGGAAAAAAACTGAAGCTATAAACTTAGACAGAGGGTGGAAAGACTGATGAAAATGAAAGATCAGAAGAGAGAGCTAAATTACAAAAATAAAAAAACATTAGTTTTATCTATGAAAAACTCACAGAAATAGCTGACAACTATTACAAACATTTCAAAATCCAGATAAATAACAATATTTTTATTAACTGCTTGATACACTTCTTTTCCCCTACATTATTTACTTGAATTCTCTTTGATTTCCTCCTTACATGACAATAACTTGGCAATATTATTTTTTCCAGTAACCTTTCAGTTCAGTTCAGTTCATCTCCTGGAGCTTGCTCAAACTCATGTCCATTGACTCAGTGATGCCATCCAACCATCTCATCTTCTTTTGTCCCCTTCTCCTTCTATCTTTTATTTTTCCTAGCATAAGAGTCTTTTCCAGTGAGTTGTCTCTTCTCATCTGGTGGCCAAAGTATTGTAGCTTCAGCTTCAGCATCAGTCTTTCCAATTCAGTAATCTTTAGTATAGTTAATTAATATTAGTTTTTATTATTGATAATTGATTTGTACTATAACATGGCTGCAGGTCTGTGCCAAGAACCACAGGAATTCTGATAAATTCTATTTTCATAATAGCCAAAAAAAAAAAAAAAAGAAAATCCACAAGGTGCATTTATAATTATATGTGCTGCATCATCCAGCCTGTTCCTGAAAGAGGACAGCTTTGCATATGACTAGGCACCACTAATAAACTAATTTGTCACTTACAGTTTTTATGTTTAACTACTGGAAAAGTTTCCAGGCTAATTTATGATGCTACACATGTCAACCTATGTTTCTCCCCTTCTACCCAAACAAACACTTACCACGTTAGTACCTTAGAGTGGTTGATGTTACAGTAAGACCTCTGGCCCTGTCCTTCAACATTTCCACACCAGGCAAACTGGTTTCACACATGGAGGAGTGTGCCTGGGATCTGTTCACTCCGATGCTGGTGCAGGTGGCAGTCACTCGACATGAATGTGACTGAGAATCACATAAATATATTCCATCAAAGCCAAATGGAACAAAGCCCCAGCTCATCTTCCCTTTAGCTGGATTTCAATAATGCTCCACCACCACTTGGAGGGGAAGTTGGGAGTTAAAAGAGGCAATAATCTTAACTAAATTCAGAGCAAGTATTTTACTTTGGCAAATTTTACAAAGTTATATGAACATGTGACTATACTGTTGATGTTCCTTTCGGGATCTTGGAAAGGATCTTGGAAGTGAAAGGGTTTTACCTCAATCTGAGACTTAAACCCAGGGCCCAGACCTGATTGAACCCTGCTTGGGACTTGAACCCACATGACTGGAGCTTGAATTCCAGCAAAAACCTTGTTTGGCACTTGAACCCAAGTAGTCAGGACTCAATCCTGGCCAAAACCCTGTTTGGGACTTGAACCCACGCGGCCAGGACTTAATCCAGCACTCACCCAATGTCTGGACCCACTGAGGCTCTGGTTCTTCGTGCCTCAATGCAGAAGGAACTCAGCCAGAAACAGAGTGATAGACAAGGAAAGGATTTATTAGGATAGGGTATTTGTAAGCAGTGCAAACGGGCAGGCAGGAATGCTCTGCTCTGCTCTCCCTCAATTGAGTGGGCAGCAATATATATAGGATGGTAGAAGACCGTCCCCCTCAAGTAGACGCAGATGCAGGACATACATCATTGGTTGCTTCTTCGCCAGCTCCTCCTTCATCAGCTGTTTATACCCAGTTAGGCCTGCTTTACTGAACAAGGAGCAGCTCTCCTGAGTTATCGTAAACTCACTGGCCTCCCAACCTTTCTCAGGTTTCTCCCTTCTACCTTCCATCCCCTACTAGGACTCTACAACCACCTACCTATTCTACTCTGTCCCTGTCGGAAGGGAGGGTCCTAAGTTCCAGCTTCATTAGCTTCATGGTAGATTCTCCAGTAATAGGTTCACGTCTACCACACTTCAGCTACACTAAGCTCCATCACTCTTTTTCACAATGACCAGGCATATTTTTTCTCTTCCTGCCACTCTTCCTGCCTTTCAAATAACTGTTCCTTTATCATTTGTGTCTCAGCTCAGGAAAGCTTTTTCTGGTCTCCTCTATGTGTCGTGCCCATTACTCTGCCATGCCACCCTGTTCCTCTCGGTTTTTAGTTCTCGTTTCTCTCTGAAGCTATTTTGTTTATTTATTGTCTGGCTTCTCCAGTAAAATGTGGGCTCAAGAGAGCAGGCATTTTGCCCAATATGCTTATAGCTTCACTATCTAAACCTGAAAGAGCATCTGGTTTCATTCATTCAAATAATTTTTTAATAAATGAACAAACTATAAGCTCAAAAATACATAACTATCTTTTTGAAAGTGCAAGCGTTACTCACTCAGTTGTGTTCAGTTCTTTGTGACCCCATGGATTGTAGTCTGCCAGGCTTCTCAGTCCATGGAATTAACCAGGCAGGAATACTGGAGTGGGTTGCCATTGTCTTCTCCAGGGGATCTTCCCAACCCAGGGATCTAACCTGGTCTCCTGCATTGCAAGCAGACTCTTGACTATCTGAGCCTCAATGAGGGAAGCCCTTTTCTTTAATTAGCTCAAGATTATAATTATATCATTTTAATCAATTTACTCCAACTCTACTCCCCCATTTCACTGGACTGGAAAGCCCATCTCAGGTACTATTAGGACTCCTTCTCCCTGGGGGTCTGCAAAGGTAATAGGGTTCCCCTGGGGCTCAGCATCTGCCTGTAATGCAGGAGATCTGGGTTCAGTCCCCAGGTCGGGAAGATGCCCTGGAGAAGGGAATGGCTACCCATCCCAGTATTCTTGCCTGGAGAATTCCATGGACAGAGGAGCCTGCTGGGCTACATCCATACGGCTGCAAAGAGTCGGCTATGACTGAGTGACTAACTTAGAATTCAACAGAGGAGCAGGTCATCAGTCATTGCTCTCTCTGATCATTGAAGTGTTTTGAGGTCTTGGCCAGTAGCCAGGTCCTAACTGTGATGTGGACGTGACTGAAGAAGGCTCGTAACGGTTGGGAGCCCTGCTCTTGTCCTGTGGCCTCCCTCTGGAGACCCTGCAGTCACTTCCTCCTGAGGCTGTGCCATTCTTTTCCTGACAGCGGCATGGTAGACCACTAGCCCCTCCTCACCAGGACTATCCGCCTCCGGCCTCCCCTGCTCTTCTCAAGGACACTGCTCTGGCACACCTTGCAAAATCATTTCATGGAGTGTAGACCTTACAAAACTGAGCATCTTCTATTTCTGCTCATAAAAATTCCTGAGTGAAGGAAATTGAATGGGTCTGACTACTTTCTTGCAATAGGAAGAAAGGGGAAATCTGAAGAACAAACAAAATTATCGGAATCTCAAAAATTTATTCCATCATGTACATTTCATAAACTCTTGTGTGTTGGAAAGGAACTAACTGGCAGTCTGGCTGTCTCTATGCTGTGCCTCCCTTTAAGTCCTGCCCACCAGCATCTCAGAGTGCGTCTGTATTTGGAGATGGTAGCTTTAAAGGTAATGCAGTTAAGCTGAGGGAGGTCCTTAGGGTGACCTTAATGCAGTGCTTGGTGTCTTCATAAAAGGAGGAGATAAGGATATAGACAGGTACAGAGAGAAGACCATGTGAAGACACTTGGAGAAGACAGCCATCTCTAAGGCAAGGAAACAGGCTTCAGAAGGCTCTGCTGAAACCTTTATCTCAGACTTTCAGCCTCCAGGGCTGTGAGAAAATAAACTTCTGTTCTTGAAGCCACTGAGGCTATGGTACTTTGTGATAAGAGTCCTAATATGCTAGTGGTAAAGAACTTACCCGCTTATGCAGGAAATGTAGAAGATGCAGATTTGATCCCTGGGTCGGGAAGATCTCCCGGAGGAGAGCATGGCAGTCCACTCCAATACTCTTTTTTTTTTTTGGGGCGGGGGTCGGGTTGGGGAGGGAGGGGAGCCGGCGGGCCACTTCTATTGGGCTTTCATTTCTCTATTTTCATCTGTCTTTGTTCTTTGGCTCCTGTGGGCCTCCCATCGCGGTGGCGTCTGTTGTCGCAGAGCACCGGCTCTGGCCGCATGCGCTCCAGAGCTCCGGCTCGGTGATTGGACACATGGTTCCAGCCGCTCCACGGCATGTGGGATCCTCCCAGGCCCGGGATCGAACCGGCGCCCGTTGCACTGCAAGGCGGTGTCCTTACCCACTGGACCACCAGGGGAAGCCCTCACTCCAATACTCTTGCCTGGAAAATCCCATGGACAGAGGAGCCCTGCGGGCTGTAGTCCACAGCGTCACAGAGAGTCAGACACAATTGAAGCGACTTAACATGCACGCACAAACTACTCCCTGATTCCCTAAGTTTGAGCAAGGCAGCAACTCTGGGCTTTGAGTAAAAGTAGGAGTTAGCTCTGCAAGCCTGACTGATGGAGCTTAAAGTCCCAGCAGCAGCAACAGTGGTGGTTTCTCCCCAGACCACATTCAGCAAGAGTGGGCATGTAGATGTGCAGGGAAAATGCTTTCAGGAGAGCCTAGGGTGTCTTCTTTCACACGGCTCCTTCTTGCCTGCACTGGAATGCTGCAGAGCCCAGCACCACCTGCTAACATGGCATTTCACACACGTGCATTCCAGGAAACAAAACAAATACTACAGTGGTAGCAGACCCTAGCAGGGTCAGTAGATGATGAATTAGTAATTCTCCAGTAGTCAGAGAGTTGCATAACTGCTAAATACGAACTCACAAATGTTTATGCATCATATTGACTATCTGTACACCTATTAAGTTCTGGTATCTGTAACTAATTCCAGTCAGCATATTTCCTCCAGAGGTGAAGAACAATCATTTGAAAAGATTTTATTGTCTTTGTCTGGGTTATTAATTTCTCCTCTGAATTAAGATATTAATTTCTTCTCATCATATGTACAGTCTTTTTTTGTTGTTGTTGGGGAGAAAAATAAAGCAACAATAACAAAATGCACTGTTTCAAAGCTCCACATTTTAACACTGATTATAGAGGGCATAATTTGGTGACAGTTTCAAATAACAATTGTACTTGTGGAAAACAACTTTGTTTAAAAATATAGAAGCTACCAGGCTAATCTCATCTTTGATAATTCATTGACATTACATTTTTCCTTAAAAATTAACTTTTTTCTGATGCTTCAGATAACCCAGTACTGTCTGAAATGCAAAAAAGCAGTATTTATTAGCAAAAACATAAGGTAACAAAATGATACAATCAGCAGACCTCATTAATCATAGCATTGTATTTCACTCCTTGACAGTATAGACAAATGCCCTCCAGTGTTTTGCAAAAATAAAATACCTAAAACTATTTTGTCAAATATGTTTATTAAATTCCATCTTCATTTTCTTAAAGTATATGCATATATACACACAAACACACACACATACATACACACACACATCATTTTTGTAAAGAATGTTTTGTGAAAATGAAAACTTTTAATATCTATCTATCCTATAAGGATTTCAGTCCATGTGGTTTCATTTGATTATTTGTTCAAATTTAATTCACATAAATATATTAGCTGTTGTTGTAAAATGCCTGCTACTTAAAAAAAAAATGTCCTTCTAATAACCACCAAATTTTGGTGTTTTAAAAGGAAAGAAGGGTGGGATGGGGGGATATACAAATGACTAATCTGAGATCGTACATATCTGTACACCAGGCTCCTTCTTGCCTGCACTGGAATGCTGCAGAGCCCAGCACCACCTGCTAACATGGCATTTCACACACGTGCATTCCAGGAAACAAAACAAATACTACAGTGGTAGCAGACCCTAGCAGGGTCAGTAGATGATGAATTAGTAATTCTCCAGTAGTCAGAGAGTTGCATAACTGCTAAATACGAACTCACAAATGTTTATGCATCATATTGACTATCTGTACACCTATTAAGTTCTGGTATCTGTAACTAATTCCAGTCAGCATATTTCCTCCAGAGGTGAAGAACAATCATTTGAAAAGATTTTATTGTCTTTGTCTGGGTTATTAATTTCTCCTCTGAATTAAGATATTAATTTCTTCTCATCATATGTACAGTCTTTTTTTGTTGTTGTTGGGGAGAAAAATAAAGCAACAATAACAAAATGCACTGTTTCAAAGCTCCACATTTTAACACTGATTATAGAGGGCATAATTTGGTGACAGTTTCAAATAACAATTGTACTTGTGGAAAACAACTTTGTTTAAAAATATAGAAGCTACCAGGCTAATCTCATCTTTGATAATTCATTGACATTACATTTTTCCTTAAAAATTAACTTTTTTCTGATGCTTCAGATAACCCAGTACTGTCTGAAATGCAAAAAAGCAGTATTTATTAGCAAAAACATAAGGTAACAAAATGATACAATCAGCAGACCTCATTAATCATAGCATTGTATTTCACTCCTTGACAGTATAGACAAATGCCCTCCAGTGTTTTGCAAAAATAAAATACCTAAAACTATTTTGTCAAATATGTTTATTAAATTCCATCTTCATTTTCTTAAAGTATATGCATATATACACACAAACACACACACATACATACACACACACATCATTTTTGTAAAGAATGTTTTGTGAAAATGAAAACTTTTAATATCTATCTATCCTATAAGGATTTCAGTCCATGTGGTTTCATTTGATTATTTGTTCAAATTTAATTCACATAAATATATTAGCTGTTGTTGTAAAATGCCTGCTACTTAAAAAAAAAATGTCCTTCTAATAACCACCAAATTTTGGTGTTTTAAAAGGAAAGAAGGGTGGGATGGGGGGATATACAAATGACTAATCTGAGATCGTACATATCTGTAAACAACAAAACTCTGTAAAAGTAAAAAGTAAAATAAAAATTAAAAAATAAAAAAAGGAAAAAAAACCTTAAGTTTGGTTAAAATACTGAAATCATGGTGCATTTTCCCAGTTTTGGTCATTCCAAATTTCACATAATTTGACAATAATGTTGTGAGATTATATATATATATTCATCATTGTTTCCAGTTCCTGACACAGATCTCCCAAAAGTCCTTGTAATTTCCTAAGTGATAAGAACACAGGAGTGTCTCTTGTTCTAATACTGGTCTTTGACCTCTGTTCCTCTCACAGAGCTCCTAAACCCTTGGTAATTTTCTGGGTGATGGGAGTGCCTTTGTTCTACTGAGCTGACACTGGGAGAGTCCCTGGATGGCTCCTGGATGAGGGCTGGTCAACTGAAAGACCAAGCCATGATTAGAAGCTTGGGATTTTCAGCCATGCCCTACATTCTCTTGAGAAGCAAGAGGGTTGAAAATGGAGTTAATGATTGATCGTGTCCATGTAGTGAAGCCTCCATAAAACCCCAAGAGAGCGTCTGGGTTGGTGAACACACGGCAGTCCTAGGGGAGTGGTGCCCCTGGAGAGGCCATTAGAACCCCACGCCCCTTTCCACACACCTTCTCTTCACCACCCATCTGAATGTTGGGCTGTATTCTTTATCATATCCTTCAATAGATAAGTAAGTGTAAGTAAGTGTTTACCTGAGTTCTGTGAGTCACTCCAGCATATTAATCAAACCTAAGGAGGAGGATGTCCTTGGAACCTCTGATCTATAGTCAGTTGGTCAGAAGCACAAGGGATAACCTAGAATTGCAACTGGCATCTACAGTGTGTGAGTGGGGTTTGGGGGACAGTCTTGTGTGACTGAGCCCTTATTTCCTGGTAGATAGTACCAGAATTTAGTTCAATTCTTGGACACCCTGCTGGTGTCCTGAGATTTGTTTGTTGGTGGTATGGTTGGAGGGTGCTCCCCACAGACACATATTGGAATTGTGATCGGAAACCAAAAGATATGTTTATTGCTTTCACTGTGATGCTTTATTTTTCTCCAAAATCTAAAACATTACTATGTTATTCATAATGAAGAATAGTTTCAATATTTTTGAATAGTTAGAGATCATACAGATTAGCTCAAAATAGAAAGTGAAGATATTTTTGAGTGAAAAATTAAACTAGAAAAATAAAAACGAGGCATGAGCTAGGCATGAGTGACCAATGTAAAATTATCATAGAATAAGTCATTCTTTTTTTGGGGGGGTGGGTTGGGGAGGGAGGGGGGGTGGGCGGGCCACTTTGATTGGTCTTCGATCTATCTATTTTCATCCATCTTTGTTCTTTGGCCTATGTGGGCCTCCCACTGCAGTGGCCTCTGTTGTCGCAGAGCACCAGCTCTGGGAGCATGCGCTCCAGAGCTCCGGCTCGGTAATTGGACACATTGGTCCAGCCGCTCAGCGGCACGTGGAATCTTCCCAGGCCAGGGATTGAATCGGCGCCCCTTGCACTGCAAGGTGGTGTCCTTACCCACTGGACCACTAGGGAAGCCCCATAAGTCATTCTTAATAGAATATTTTTGCTTCATAATATGTCTTCCCAGCTCATGCTAGACTCACAAATCTTAATGTGTTGTCTAAATTGGGAAGGATAGTATAAATATTATCAGCTGAATAAAAACCAAATGAATGACTGAGGAGTAGAGCATCTGATACAGGGTTAAATCATTTAAATGGCACAGCAGTGGAGTTAGTCTAAGCAGATCATTTTCAAAACCACTTAAAGTCACATTTTTTTCCCTTAAGAAAGCATATATTTTGCTCTTGACATGATTCTTAAATCTTAAATAAAATAAAGAGTTGGCTTATGTGCTTTATGAACAGGGCTCTGGTTTGATTTCTCTGCTAATGTCTCAGTTTTACCCCACTGGGCCTGGGATTTGATTTCACCCTCAGTGCAAGCTATTAAGTTGCCCTGTTACTGCTTCATGGATGCTAAAAGCAGATGTGAGACTCTTGGGTGGAGGAAAAACTTGATTACTCAGGGCACAGCAAGCCGCATGAACATCAGCCTGCTCACACCAGTTAATCTTGCCTCACACCCCACAGGGTTGACTTGACATGACCCAGATGGATGTTACACACACAGTGGGTTTGCTAAGGAACACTAAAGCTAATGAGTCCATTGCTATTATTTTGTTTTTGGCTAACAATCAGCTAACAAACTTGCTCTTTGTCCAAGGCTGAGAAATTACCACATTTCTCAAGGTTGCTTGCTGCAAACACGACCCTGAGCAATAGCTTAGGAAAAGAAGCTTTAGGATCTTGAGTTCTGACACACCTAGAAAGACGCAAAGGAATCTGGTAACCCAGGGAGGACTCTGCCACCACCACCTGTAAGTGTTTTCATCCTCACATGGGATTCCCCACTGCTATCAGTATCCATGGGGTGGGGAGGTATTGCTCCTGACAGCTACCTGGAAAAGTCTTGAGCTTCTTGACCAAATACAAACTAACCACTGGGGCCAGAGGACTGTCCTTGATTTAAGCCTAGATTTGTACCCATTCCTGAACTAATCTCTGTTAAGGCGCCTTGCACGAAGGTGGTGTCCTTACCCACTGGACCACTAGGGAAGCCCCATAAGTCATTCTTAATAGAATATTTTTGCTTCATAATATGTCTTCCCAGCTCATGCTAGACTCACAAATCTTAATGTGTTGTCTAAATTGGGAAGGATAGTATAAATATTATCAGCTGAATAAAAACCAAATGAATGACTGAGGAGTAGAGCATCTGATACAGGGTTAAATCATTTAAATGGCACAGCAGTGGAGTTAGTCTAAGCAGATCATTTTCAAAACCACTTAAAGTCACATTTTTTTTTCCCTTAAGAAAGCATATATTTTGCTCTTGACATGATTCTTAAATCTTAAATAAAATAAAGAGTTGGCTTATGTGCTTTATGAACAGGGCTCTGGTTTGATTTCTCTGCTAATGTCTCAGTTTTACCCCACTGGGCCTGGGATTTGATTTCACCCTCAGTGCAAGCTATTAAGTTGCCCTGTTACTGCTTCATGGATGCTAAAAGCAGATGTGAGACTCTTGGGTGGAGGAAAAACTTGATTACTCAGGGCACAGCAAGCCGCATGAACATCAGCCTGCTCACACCAGTTAATCTTGCCTCACACCCCACAGGGTTGACTTGACATGACCCAGATGGATGTTACACACACAGTGGGTTTGCTAAGGAACACTAAAGCTAATGAGTCCATTGCTATTATTTTGTTTTTGGCTAACAATCAGCTAACAAACTTGCTCTTTGTCCAAGGCTGAGAAATTACCACATTTCTCAAGGTTGCTTGCTGCAAACACGACCCTGAGCAATAGCTTAGGAAAAGAAGCTTTAGGATCTTGAGTTCTGACACACCTAGAAAGACGCAAAGGAATCTGGTAACCCAGGGAGGACTCTGCCACCACCACCTGTAAGTGTTTTCATCCTCACATGGGATTCCCCACTGCTATCAGTATCCATGGGGTGGGGAGGTATTGCTCCTGACAGCTACCTGGAAAAGTCTTGAGCTTCTTGACCAAATACAAACTAACCACTGGGGCCAGAGGACTGTCCTTGATTTAAGCCTAGATTTGTACCCATTCCTGAACTAATCTCTGTTAAGGCGCAAAGATTACTCTTATTACTTAGATCATCCATGCTGCTGGGGTGGGAGGATCAATTTTACCCAACGTTATAGCTGTTAGTGGGGAAGAGGTGAAATGTTCAGAGGCAGGCAGCCATTACCTATTTCACATGGCCTCTAAAATAGTACAGCTCAAGAATTTTAATCTATTTCAGGTTTTACAAGTCAAATAAAGAGGAGGGAAAGAAAAGAAATTAGAACTTGTTGGCCCTTTTATTCTATGCCTTTATTCTGGGATATCTTATCTATTTTTTCATTGTACCCATAATAGTTGAGTACCAATTAGGTATCAGGAATTGTATTAAACTTGGGGATACAATTCTCAAAAAGGTCAGAGATGGCTCCTCATCTCACAGGTTAATAATCTAGTGAAGGGTTCACTTTAAGAGACCATTAGGATGAGATGGAAAAACACAGAGTGAAGGTAGCACAAGAGAGGGGGTGTCTCACCTGGATATGGAGTGTGAAAGTTAAGCAAAGCCTCCTGGAGAATATGATATCTAATCTGAAGCCAGAGGATGAGCATAATTATCAGGTGATCTATGTGTAGGTGAGGACTAGAGAGCTCGAAAGAATACCTTAGCAGATGGAAAAACAGAGCTAGTTAGATAAGCTAAATGTAATCCTGTGTGTCTGAATCCTAAAACTCAAGGTGAGAGAACAGGTGGGAGCAGTGAGGAGTGGGAGGTGGAAAGTGTTATATATGTAAAGTAAAGGAGCCTTGATTTTTCCGAGAAACCTTGAAGACTTTTCCGAGAAACCTTGAAGACTTTAAACAGAGGCAAAACGAGGTAGATACTGCATTTCAGAAATTTCACACTGGCTATAGAGTGAAAAATGAATTGAGAGTAGAAAGTAGGCTGGGACAGAAAGACTGTTGAAATCCAGCACAGAAATGGAAGTAATCATACCAGTGAAAATGGAATGAAGGCACAGGTTTGCAGTCTATTTATTAATAGAAGTAAGCTCCCTAGGTCATAACATGTAATTGGATCCATGAGATGGGCATAAGGAAACACATAAGGTCTGGAGATAGGACAGCAATGATAAGAACAGGTATTCTTAATTCAAGAAGGCAAAGGTTCAAATCCTGATTCCACATGCAGCTTCTAAAGCTCAGTTAATTCCCAGCAAAAAGGAGACACTGATAACTACCTAGCATGGCTACTTTGAGGTTAGATGTTCAAAGAAAAAAATACTATATGTCAAGTATCTGACACAGAATAAATATTTAATTTAACAATAAGTCAGTTCCTGTTGCTCTGTCAAAAGAACTGGTTGGGTGGAAAAGCTATTCATTCAGCGCAGCAGTCGGGAGTGCGTTGGCCGCAGATAGCAACAAATTGGACCTACAGCAGTTTTAAAAGAGTGTGGGTTATTTTTCCTGCACAATAAGGGAACTGGAACTGGATACTTATTGGCATTAGCTCCGTCAGCAGTGGTGTCTTTGCTATTACACTTGGCTTTATCTCATGGTCATAATAGGACTGTCCCAGTCCCAGCCTCCAGCATTTACATTTAAGTCAGAGTCGAAGGGACCACACATAACAGAAAGGTTATGGGTTAGTTAATTATCCTGAGATGGGGAACATAGGAAGAGAAGACCGAAGTTTGGGAATAAATAATGAACTTGATTTTGAATATATTGAGTTTTAGGTTTCTGTGATGTATTCATATTGAAGGAGGTTTCATAGGTAGTTGGATACACTGGACTGGAGTTAAGGAAAGAAAATTGGGACTGAGGGGGAAGGTTAAATTCTGTGGAGTGACTGAGAGAACCCATAGAAAGGGCATACCATGAGAAAACACGAGGATCAGGACACAGCCCTGGTGCAGAACACCAACATTTAATGGATGAGGAGAAGCCAAGAAATGCCAAAGGCGAGAGAGGAGTGGTGAGGGAGGCAAGAGCAGAGTCAGGGGCATGCTGTGTCCTGGAAGCCTAAACGAGAAAATAACGAAGGAGGACACGGTCAGTAATAGCAACGGCTACATAAAAGCAAGAAGGCAATAAATAACCTTGCTGAGAGGTTTTTCCTTTGCGGGGACAGTCTATTTATTAATAGAAGTAAGCTCCTAGGTCATAACATGTAATTGGTCTGGAATAGGAAAAAGCAATAGGACAGCAATGATAAGAACAGGTATTCTTAATTCAAGAAGGCAAAGGTTCAAATCCTGATTCCACATGCAGCTTCTAAAGCTCAGTTAATTCCCAGCAAAAAGGAGACACTGATAACTACCTAGCATGGCTACTTTGAGGTTAGATGTTCAAAGAAAAAAATACTATATGTCAAGTATCTGACACAGAATAAATATTTAATTTAACAATAAGTCAGTTCCTGTTGCTCTGTCAAAAGAACTGGTTGGGTGGAAAAGCTATTCATTCAGCGCAGCAGTCGGGAGTGCGTTGGCCGCAGATAGCAACAAATTGGACCTACAGCAGTTTTAAAAGAGTGTGGGTTATTTTTCCTGCACAATAAGGGAACTGGAACTGGATACTTATTGGCATTAGCTCCGTCAGCAGTGGTGTCTTTGCTATTACACTTGGCTTTATCTCATGGTCATAATAGGACTGTCCCAGTCCCAGCCTCCAGCATTTACATTTAAGTCAGAGTCGAAGGGACCACACATAACAGAAAGGTTATGGGTTAGTTAATTATCCTGAGATGGGGAACATAGGAAGAGAAGACCGAAGTTTGGGAATAAATAATGAACTTGATTTTGAATATATTGAGTTTTAGGTTTCTGTGATGTATTCATATTGAAGGAGGTTTCATAGGTAGTTGGATACACTGGACTGGAGTTAAGGAAAGAAAATTGGGACTGAGGGGGAAGGTTAAATTCTGTGGAGTGACTGAGAGAACCCATAGAAAGGGCATACCATGAGAAAACACGAGGATCAGGACACAGCCCTGGTGCAGAACACCAACATTTAATGGATGAGGAGAAGCCAAGAAATGCCAAAGGCGAGAGAGGAGTGGTGAGGGAGGCAAGAGCAGAGTCAGGGGCATGCTGTGTCCTGGAAGCCTAAACGAGAAAATAACGAAGGAGGACACGGTCAGTAATAGCAACGGCTACATAAAAGCAAGAAGGCAATAAATAACCTTGCTGAGAGGTTTTTCCTTTGCGGGGACAGATGCTAGACTGGAGTGGGTGAGGACTAGACGAGATAGGAGAAAGCAGAAAGAACAGATGTAAAAAGTTATTTTCTTTCTCTTTTGTTCTCAGAGTTGATATTTTTGAATGTCACTTGTAAAATTCTTTTTTTAAAAGAAAGATTTTTGGTAAAGTCAATTTACCTTTCAGAAGAGAAGCAAACTTGGGTTAAGAGCCTGTTCCTCACGACCTTAAGCATCTCTTGTGGCACCAACAGACTCTGATTACTCCAGTGATGAGGCACAAAGACAATGTTTGAGTTCTGGGAGCAAAGCTGTGTAAACGTTCATTGTATGATGCTTCCTAGTAATGGAAAAGGCAGAGACCGTAGGTCACTGGTCTGGTGCCACATGTAACACCAATTTTCCCAGGTCCTTCCTTATTTAATGTATTTTTATGTGGACTGTCATGGAAAATAAAAGTATTATGGGAAAAAATGTTCCATTTGTACATTTTGGTAGATTTATAAAATCAACTTTTATATAGGACCACCCAGACTCAGAACACTTGATGGAAGACAATAAAAATAAGAAGCTTGTCAGTGACATTGTATGCAGTTGGCTGAATATTCAGGTTTAAGAAGTCTCCTTCCTGTTGAGGAAGAAAGCAAAACACTGTATAAATTTAAAATAAACCAAACCATACAATATATGTAGTTCTAAGAATGTAGCTTGTAGGGGAGATCCTCTCTTCCTCTGTCTTCTCCTCCATGGTCTAAACTATATAAGCACCAATTCAGATGAGTACTTTCCAGAGTTCAAGGGGTTTTTGCTTTTTTTAAAAATGGGAACCCATAGAAAGGGCATACCATGAGAAAACACGAGGATCAGGACACAGCCCTGGTGCAGAACACCAACATTTAATGGATGAGGAGAAGCCAAGAAATGCCAAAGGCGAGAGAGGAGTGGTGAGGGAGGCAAGAGCAGAGTCAGGGGCATGCTGTGTCCTGGAAGCCTAAACGAGAAAATAACGAAGGAGGACACGGTCAGTAATAGCAACGGCTACATAAAAGCAAGAAGGCAATAAATAACCTTGCTGAGAGGTTTTTCCTTTGCGGGGACAGATGCTAGACTGGAGTGGGTGAGGACTAGACGAGATAGGAGAAAGCAGAAAGAACAGATGTAAAAAGTTATTTTCTTTCTCTTTTGTTCTCAGAGTTGATATTTTTGAATGTCACTTGTAAAATTCTTTTTTTAAAAGAAAGATTTTTGGTAAAGTCAATTTACCTTTCAGAAGAGAAGCAAACTTGGGTTAAGAGCCTGTTCCTCACGACCTTAAGCATCTCTTGTGGCACCAACAGACTCTGATTACTCCAGTGATGAGGCACAAAGACAATGTTTGAGTTCTGGGAGCAAAGCTGTGTAAACGTTCATTGTATGATGCTTCCTAGTAATGGAAAAGGCAGAGACCGTAGGTCACTGGTCTGGTGCCACATGTAACACCAATTTTCCCAGGTCCTTCCTTATTTAATGTATTTTTATGTGGACTGTCATGGAAAATAAAAGTATTATGGGAAAAAATGTTCCATTTGTACATTTTGGTAGATTTATAAAATCAACTTTTATATAGGACCACCCAGACTCAGAACACTTGATGGAAGACAATAAAAATAAGAAGCTTGTCAGTGACATTGTATGCAGTTGGCTGAATATTCAGGTTTAAGAAGTCTCCTTCCTGTTGAGGAAGAAAGCAAAACACTGTATAAATTTAAAATAAACCAAACCATACAATATATGTAGTTCTAAGAATGTAGCTTGTAGGGGAGATCCTCTCTTCCTCTGTCTTCTCCTCCATGGTCTAAACTATATAAGCACCAATTCAGATGAGTACTTTCCAGAGTTCAAGGTTTTTGGGGTTTTTTTGTTTTTTAAATAAATATTTTGCTTTATTTTATTTCCTGCAGATTAGTTCTGCAGCCTGCAAAGAGTAAAGCTAACAAAAATAATAATCTAACCCTCTTTAACTTTCTTTTATCTATTTCCATCGTTAATGTGGTATTCGCAAAACATTTATTTGAGAGAATCTAATCATCTAGTAGGTTAGTCCTTAGAGCTCATATTTTAGGATGTCACTTGTGGCCTGAAGACCTTTATGTGTACTCTACTAACTTTATACAATTATTAAGTGAAAGTTTTTCTTTCATTCTTTCTTTTAAGGGCTGGGGTTTATAGCTAGAGAACTTTTGCTCCACTCCTGGACCCATCTTGCCCCCCACAGGAAGCTCTTTCGTTCTCTGAAGGTGGGCTGAGCAAAGGAGCGTGACGCAAGAGTGGGCTGTGTCCTCGATGCCTCTAGCGCCTCTGCTGCCGGTGAATGATTCCATTAGCTGCGCAAATTCGACTCGGCGGCCGGGGCAGCGGCGGCAGCGGCACAGAGAGTCTGTGCGCCCCAGTTCTGCCTACTCGGCGGGAGCCCGAAGCTGAGTGCAGATCCTCGACCGCACCCAGGCTCCGTCTGTCTTTTCAGGCTTTCATGCTACCCAACTAAAAGAAGAAAATGGGCACGGGGGATTTTATCTGCATTTCCATGACCGGAGGAGCGCCCTGGGGCTTCAGATTGCAAGGTGGCAAGGAGCAGCAGCAGCCTTTACAAGTTGCTAAGGTAGGACTACCAAAGATGAGTTATCACTCCTGTTCCGGGCTGGGAAAGAAGGTGTAAAAGCAACTTGTTGATTTTTTTTTTTTCAAGTTCCGCCTCAGAAGCCTGTATATTAATTTGATTTTGATGCTGACATTGAATTTTTCTTGGATGTGGGCTTTATTTTTTTTTCTTCAGAGCAACTTTAGAGAATAACATATAATACAGATGCAATTTATCAGTTATTAATAGGGGGAAAAGAGTGCTATCTTCTATCAGCTGAAGAAAAGCCTAGTTAATCAGCTTCTTCTGTGGCAACCAGCAAGGCCCTTGGGAACGTTTCTTCTAGGCAACATTAGAATCTATAGTTGTTATTGTTTCATGTCACTTTACTTGGCTCTGGCTGAGGAGAAATGTTCAGCTCAGCATGACCAATTGGTCTGGCTATTTTGGGGACTCTTATAAAGTATTGTTAAGGACATTTACCATACAGCACTCATGAAAAGGCCAATTTGGGGCAATAGTTTTTTAAAATATGAAGATGTCATAAAATCTATTTAAAAGAGTATTCTTTTAAGGATTTGGCTAGTAAATGCCAAAATCTAAGTACTCTGTTCCATCATGTGCATTTGCCTTAAGTGCTCAAAATAAAACTCAAAGACACTGGAAATATATTGTAAATAATTCAGAGGTAACTTTGAAATGCATCTAATAATGACTTAAAACATTTTAGATGTTTTAATTTCCATTAGACAGCTTTCTTTCTTAACTCAGTATGCTTACCAGTTTATTTGAGGGAATCTAGTATTGTTTAATTGTGATTCAGCTAAAACAAATTTTAAAATACGTGAAACTAAGCAGCCTTTTTCCAGTTTCAATACTAAGTTGAAGTGCTATAGGAAAGAAAATGTTTGATTAATTTTCTGTTTTATACTTACATTAAAAATGAATCTAGATCCTTATGAAATATATGAACCACTGGCCTTTGTAGTTATTCTTCTTTCCCTTGGCTTTTTTCTTCAATTTATGTTCACCATGAAGAAAGGAGTTTCTTTGAAATTTTCTGCACCCAGGCTTCCATTGGAAAATCCTTTCAAAATGTAATGGTAGAATCCTGCCACCTAGTGAAAATTTCAAACATCAAAGATGAAGCATAAAACAGCAGATGAAAAGCAGACATTTTTAGAACTGAAAAGTTTCTCAGAGATCCCCAGTTCAACCTGGTAATTTTAGATGAGGAAAGAACCCTGAGAGTTAGGTAACTTGCCTCCAGTCTGTAGTCTTGGGTTAGGACTTAGAAGAGTGGCCAAAGAGAACAGAAAGGTGGTTGGTTTCATTGTGTTTCTTTAGGAGTCACTGGTAGGCAAAATCAGACCAAATATTAATGCCTACTTCAGCGTATGTAGAATTCACGAGCGTAAAGTGGATTTGTCCCAGTTTAGAATAGCAGTTGGCCAGCTCCTGGCACTGAGGTTTGGGTTCTAATTCCAGCTCTGATCTAACATGCAGCCAGGCCTGAGACAGATCACTCTTCCTGACTCACTGGGGGTGTGGGTGTGTAGAGGAAAAGAGAGACAAAGATTCTGAGTGGGATGGGAAATAAGTATGTTGGAAACTGGATTCTACCATTAGCGAGGTTCTATGTTACTTGAGTTTTCTATAGCCCCACTAATAGTGTACAATTTTAGAATCACTCACCTACCAGGTGAAATGTGAGGACGGAAGTGGCTACAAGCTGTGATTTCTTGTGACTCTTTCATAGCCAAACCTACAGAACAAAATGGTTCTCTTGAGTTCTTAATGTGCTTATTTCAAAGTAGAAACACTGGTGATGTTTTGAAGAACTGAAGCCAATTGCTCATGAAGAGTACTTTGGAGTCACTGTCTCTGCAGATGGCGTATCTATTACCAGGATTCAGAGCAGCTATTACTTTGTGTGAGGGTCAAAAAATTCATTCTTTCTCTCCCCCAAATCATCTTGCCTAATATGTCCAGGAGATATATTTTTGGTTTTAAAAAAGTCATTATATGAAAGCATTGGGGTATTTGCTTTTTTGGTTTGTGTTACTATAAAGTTACTGATTTAAAATATCATTACAAAAACACCTGGTTGTTTGGTCTAATTATTGTGTGTGTATGTGTAAAAGACAGAGAGATGATAATCTATAGTTTTTTCCACAAGTAAAAGTGACTAGAGAGCCTGCTAAGGAAGATATAATTTCTAAGTTATGGTAGAATCCTGCCACCTAGTGAAAATTTCAAACATCAAAGATGAAGCATAAAACAGCAGATGAAAAGCAGACATTTTAGAACTGAAAAGTTTCTCAGAGATCCCCAGTTCAACCTGGTAATTTTAGATGAGGAAAGAACCCTGAGAGTTAGGTAACTTGCCTCCAGTCTGTAGTCTTGGGTTAGGACTTAGAAGAGTGGCCAAAGAGAACAGAAAGGTGGTTGGTTTCATTGTGTTTCTTTAGGAGTCACTGGTAGGCAAAATCAGACCAAATATTAATGCCTACTTCAGCGTATGTAGAATTCACGAGCGTAAAGTGGATTTGTCCCAGTTTAGAATAGCAGTTGGCCAGCTCCTGGCACTGAGGTTTGGGTTCTAATTCCAGCTCTGATCTAACATGCAGCCAGGCCTGAGACAGATCACTCTTCCTGACTCACTGGGGGTGTGGGTGTGTAGAGGAAAAGAGAGACAAAGATTCTGAGTGGGATGGGAAATAAGTATGTTGGAAACTGGATTCTACCATTAGCGAGGTTCTATGTTACTTGAGTTTTCTATAGCCCCACTAATAGTGTACAATTTTAGAATCACTCACCTACCAGGTGAAATGTGAGGACGGAAGTGGCTACAAGCTGTGATTTCTTGTGACTCTTTCATAGCCAAACCTACAGAACAAAATGGTTCTCTTGAGTTCTTAATGTGCTTATTTCAAAGTAGAAACACTGGTGATGTTTTGAAGAACTGAAGCCAATTGCTCATGAAGAGTACTTTGGAGTCACTGTCTCTGCAGATGGCGTATCTATTACCAGGATTCAGAGCAGCTATTACTTTGTGTGAGGGTCAAAAAATTCATTCTTTCTCTCCCCCAAATCATCTTGCCTAATATGTCCAGGAGATATATTTTTGGTTTTAAAAAAGTCATTATATGAAAGCATTGGGGTATTTGCTTTTTTGGTTTGTGTTACTATAAAGTTACTGATTTAAAATATCATTACAAAAACACCTGGTTGTTTGGTCTAATTATTGTGTGTGTATGTGTAAAAGACAGAGAGATGATAATCTATAGTTTTTTTTCCACAAGTAAAAAGTGACTAGAGAGCCTGCTAAGGAAGATATAATTTCTAAGTTACTATGGCAGTGCCCACTTTCCTTGGTCTGGTTTTGCACTTAATTAAAACTTATTATGTTTAATTTTTTATTACTAGCATTATTTATTTTAGAAAACCCATGGAACAAAGGGCTTGCCACTTTCTGTGTTATCAAGGCCATGCCCTCAGTGGGATTACTGTTTTCATTCAAAACATTAAGTCAACTTGATTCTAGTAAAGGTCTCATCGAGATCAAGGTAAAGTGTATGTTGCTTGATTTTCTCCTTCTCCAAGGAATACTGAACACTTATTACAACCAAGTTATCTCCGAATAGGAGGATGTAGAGAATAGAGACATAAAGACCCTGTAAGAGATGGTTCCTGGCAATCAAAATGCTCAGTTTTGAAGAACACGCAAAGGAATAATTTGGGAATTGAAGAGAATGTTTTCAACAAAAGAAAATCTCACACAGTGCTCAAATCCTGCCTCTTAAAATGGGTATGCCACCAAGAAGCTTTATAGGTAACAACACATTTTCAGCTCATTGTAATTATCTAGTGTTGAGATTTTTCAATAATTCTATATAGAGTGAAAATCTAGCAAGATGAAGTGGCAAAAGAAAAACTAGTCTAATATTATTAAGAATGATCAGAAATTTAATAACCATATAATTCCCAGTAAATATCCTTCCAGAGACATGTTTAGTCATTTTTGAAAGATATTCAAATGTTTTTAGTGTTTGGCTAGCTATCTGAACTATAGGTGAACCCCAGCTTAGAAAGATCACTAACACAAATATTAATGATAGTATTTCATTGACATTGAAGCTCAAGTCCATAAAATTCTTTTTTTTCAAGATAAACTGAATTTGTAATATGTCCAGGAGATATATTTTTGGTTTTAAAAAAGTCATTATATGAAAGCATTGGGGTATTTGCTTTTTTGGTTTGTGTTACTATAAAGTTACTGATTTAAAATATCATTACAAAAACACCTGGTTGTTTGGTCTAATTATTGTGTGTGTATGTGTAAAAGACAGAGAGATGATAATCTATAGTTTTTTTTCCACAAGTAAAAAGTGACTAGAGAGCCTGCTAAGGAAGATATAATTTCTAAGTTACTATGGCAGTGCCCACTTTCCTTGGTCTGGTTTTGCACTTAATTAAAACTTATTATGTTTAATTTTTTATTACTAGCATTATTTATTTTAGAAAACCCATGGAACAAAGGGCTTGCCACTTTCTGTGTTATCAAGGCCATGCCCTCAGTGGGATTACTGTTTTTCATTCAAAACATTAAGTCAACTTGATTCTAGTAAAGGTCTCATCGAGATCAAGGTAAAGTGTATGTTGCTTGATTTTCTCCTTCTCCAAGGAATACTGAACACTTATTACAACCAAGTTATCTCCGAATAGGAGGATGTAGAGAATAGAGACATAAAGACCCTGTAAGAGATGGTTCCTGGCAATCAAAATGCTCAGTTTTGAAGAACACGCAAAGGAATAATTTGGGAATTGAAGAGAATGTTTTCAACAAAAGAAAATCTCACACAGTGCTCAAATCCTGCCTCTTAAAATGGGTATGCCACCAAGAAGCTTTATAGGTAACAACACATTTTCAGCTCATTGTAATTATCTAGTGTTGAGATTTTTCAATAATTCTATATAGAGTGAAAATCTAGCAAGATGAAGTGGCAAAAGAAAAACTAGTCTAATATTATTAAGAATGATCAGAAATTTAATAACCATATAATTCCCAGTAAATATCCTTCCAGAGACATGTTTAGTCATTTTTGAAAGATATTCAAATGTTTTTAGTGTTTGGCTAGCTATCTGAACTATAGGTGAACCCCAGCTTAGAAAGATCACTAACACAAATATTAATGATAGTATTTCATTGACATTGAAGCTCAAGTCCATAAAATTCTTTTTTTTTTTCAAGATAAACTGAATTTCTAAAAGGTCCAGAATATTCAGTAACATTTCCCTGGTTTTTAAATGTTTACATATCTTTTGATTTATGTTCTAAATATCCAGATTGGAAGCAAACATTTCTCATACACAGTCATAAGATATATTTCTAAAAGATCATCCACAGAAACAAATCTGTCCAGACGTAATTACAACATAAAACCCCGCTGTGTGTGTGCAGATGTCCTTACAAAGTCTGTTAGCACTTTTACTTTACAAAACTCTCTTTTTTGAAACATGTACTTACATGGCATGTCTCTGGACATATTCTTAGAGAATCATTTTGGAAAATTTCCACATCAAGAAATGGGGAGAAATTTTTGTTTTGCAAACAAATCTTATGAACAATTTAGAAATAACTTACATTTTGAAAAGAAATAACAAAACATGTTTAGACTGTTTATTCTTTATGTGTTTTAATATTTAGAAATGGAAGCATTCTTTGAAAGTATAGACCACTGGGGTATTTAATAAAATGAATTTTGATTGAGTTTCAAATATTGCTTTATTAAAATTTAGATGACAAATTAAAATTATCTATTTTATGAGGCTGAGTTGGATTTAATGATTCTTATCTATTTTTGTATATCCTCTCTTTAAATGTCTGAATAGAGAGTATTTAGGCAAAACACATGTAAATACATAATTCATATCCCTTAGTGCCATCAGTGAGGTATTAAAATATTTTAAATAGAGTAATTCCAGAAACACTGCCATTTCTACAGGGAAAACAGGAAAAATTTTGATGTCTGAGTATGTACATTTTGGGATAAATCCCCCTTACTATATATGTAAAGCTAATATGACTGACCACTTAGTTTTTATTGATTTTTTTGAGTACTTTCTAGAAATTTTAAAAACATCTATGCTTATAAAAATCCATGCACTCTAGCTAAATCCAGTAAGCAGATCTTAACATAAAGTTTTTGTTTTGGAATTGCATGTTTTAAGACAGATCACTGTTGAAAGCCAATGAGATAAAATAATGACCACGACTGTGCATGAACTTTGCCATTATCTAGACATAGTCCATATGGAGCTCACATTTATCAGGCCCTTGTCATGTGCCAGGAACTGTTCCTGGTGCATCCCTGGTAGGATACCTTCTTTGTCATTGCAGTTGGTGGCCTGCCTAGTGCCTATATGAACAGTGGGATGGGGCGGGGAGAGGTAAGCAGGAAAATAAAACTGGAGAAAGATGTAGGGGGAGGGAGGGAAAAGGAGGGAGAAAAAGACACAGAGAGAGAATGAATAGGATCTTGTCCATTTGGTAAGGCTAGGATCCTTGCATTTCCTGTGGATGCATCACTATCATAGAAGGGCATTGGCAGGACTTGAGCCATCTTGCTTGGCCTACCTAGAAAGGCCAGACTCTTAGCCAGGGGCTGGCAGGAGCAAGCTGGCATCTTGAGGAGCCACTCGGGCCTTGGAAGGGATAGAGAAGTGTTGGGTAGGAGCCCTGTTTCCCTCTTAGAGAACTATGTGGGACGAAATGCTCCAGGCTACTAGAAGAAACCACACAAGTGTCCCAGCATTTGGACACCAGCTGCAGCAAGGACAGTGATGGCCCCTCAACAGTAATCAGAGAAGCACAGAAACCAACCAAGAGAGAATTGCCACGTCATTCACTTGTGAATAAATAGATCTACCTTCTCCCTCCTTCTTCAGTCTTCCTTCCTTCAACCTGGGAGGAGTGGAGGGAAGTGAGTGAAGTGCAGACAGTACTCTCCTCCTCTCGCCAAGCCCTGGAGCCGCAAGCTGGCCACCCTGTGCTTAGGGAGAGAGCTTACAGTTAGATGTTAGATAAAAGCTGTGATCGGGCTAGACTGTTTTAATGATGAAAAGCCACCAGAAATGCATGGGATCTGACCAAAGAATTATTAAGGGAAGGATTTGGCTTTATAGTAGTTGAGAACAGTTACTGGAAGAAATAAAATACTCTTAGATTTATAACCAATCATGGACACGCCTCAAAAACATTAATTCCATATCCCAGGTTCATATTATCAGTCACATGTACTTGATGTATGTTAGCTTGAAAATGTATTACCAACTGGGACTTCGCTGGTAGTCCAGTTAGTTGTTAAGAGAACAGGCTATCATTTAATAATACTGAAGACTGCAGTAACTTCAATACAGAATTGTATCAAATAGAATGTCACCAATCTAAGATATGATCTTTAAAAACATTTGTAATCATCTCTTCTTTTAACCGCCTGAGGACAAAGATTACAGGAAATGCATCTCTGAGCTAACGTGCAATGAGAGACAAGACTGGAAAGGGAACTGGTTTACTTGTAAATAAACCTGAAAAATATATGGACTCCAGTGCTTGTTGTGTATCTAACAGATTCGTGATGAAACCAAATGCCATGAGGTTTTTGTAAAAGGAAATGGAGAATTCATGCAGCAGCTTCATTAAACAATCTAAAAGAGTAAACAGCTTCATGAAGTTAAAAGCTCATCTGAGAAACAGAAATAACATTTGCTCTTTGGGAGATATTTTCATTGTTCAACCACCTCAGTGAGAATGTATTTATAGTATTGAATTACCTTAGGAATTTTATTTTTCTGCATTATTTACCATTCTTTTCTTATTATTAAATAACAGAGATGGCCACATTCTCAACAAATTGTGTCTTCAAAGTCTTTGTGAACTCCATTGGCATGTGGCAAATCATCAGAGATAGTAGACACTTTGCTGTTATGATGGTCTGGATGTAGTTTTCCTAAACTGGTGTATAAATCTGATGTGTTTCAGATAAAGTACTAAAAAATGTGGCAGATTTATTATTAGAAATGTTATAAACGAAAGATGTGTCACTTGATTATGTAACAAAGAGTTTTCTCGTCCATTGGGTTTTGGTTTTTATAACTATACTCACCCAAAACTAGCTGTGTTTCGGGCTAGACTGTTTTAATGATGAAAAGCCACCAGAAATGCATGGGATCTGACCAAAGAATTATTAAGGGAAGGATTTGGCTTTATAGTAGTTGAGAACAGTTACTGGAAGAAATAAAATACTCTTAGATTTATAACCAATCATGGACACGCCTCAAAAACATTAATTCCATATCCCAGGTTCATATTATCAGTCACATGTACTTGATGTATGTTAGCTTGAAAATGTATTACCAACTGGGACTTCGCTGGTAGTCCAGTTAGTTGTTAAGAGAACAGGCTATCATTTAATAATACTGAAGACTGCAGTAACTTCAATACAGAATTGTATCAAATAGAATGTCACCAATCTAAGATATGATCTTTAAAAACATTTGTAATCATCTCTTCTTTTAACCGGCCTGAGGACAAAGATTACAGGAAATGCATCTCTGAGCTAACGTGCAATGAGAGACAAGACTGGAAAGGGAACTGGTTTACTTGTAAATAAACCTGAAAAATATATGGACTCCAGTGCTTGTTGTGTATCTAACAGATTCGTGATGAAACCAAATGCCATGAGGTTTTTGTAAAAGGAAATGGAGAATTCATGCAGCAGCTTCATTAAACAATCTAAAAGAGTAAACAGCTTCATGAAGTTAAAAGCTCATCTGAGAAACAGAAATAACATTTGCTCTTTGGGAGATATTTTCATTGTTCAACCACCTCAGTGAGAATGTATTTATAGTATTGAATTACCTTAGGAATTTTATTTTTCTGCATTATTTACCATTCTTTTCTTATTATTAAATAACAGAGATGGCCACATTCTCAACAAATTGTGTCTTCAAAGTCTTTGTGAACTCCATTGGCATGTGGCAAATCATCAGAGATAGTAGACACTTTGCTGTTATGATGGTCTGGATGTAGTTTTCCTAAACTGGTGTATAAATCTGATGTGTTTCAGATAAAGTACTAAAAAATGTGGCAGATTTATTATTAGAAATGTTATAAACGAAAGATGTGTCACTTGATTATGTAACAAAGAGTTTTCTCGTCCATTGGGTTTTGGTTTTTATAACTATACTCACCCAAAACTAGCTTTTCAACTCTGGAAGCAGTGTGGGTACTGCAGTGATAAAATAATGTAGCAGATGAATTTTCCTGAAGAGAACTATGAGTTTATGGTCTACCTGATCCTACTTAGGCAATACTCCTTCCTTTATCAAAGCTTCTCTGGTTTGAATTTCATCTTTTTAGGACACATTATTTTTTCCAGAAGAGATCTATAATGTCAGAGTATCATTTTCCTCTGAATATCTTATTGCGTTTCATAGTGCCTTCTGGAGATACTTCTAAGAAAGTCATATTAATGTTTATCACTTCTTTAATCATCCTTTAAATATAATGAGAGAACTCAGTGAGGTTATCTCATTTAAGATCCCATTACAGAGATAGAAAGTGATTAAGCGATTTCCTCAGGTGACGTGGGTAGGTTGGGCCAGACTTGGGGTTCACCCAGTTTGGCTCCAGGGTGTGTCTGTTCAGCTTCTACTCACGATGCTTTTGAGTTTAGTTGAGTGTAGTTTGAACAGCTGGTTAAGAGGAAATGAAAGAACCTAAACCATCCACAGTGGAAGTTGTGATCCTGTAAACCAAGCCTACTTCTTCTGTTCTGACATTAAGTGTATTTTCACGGATTTAAATTAGCATCAGATCATTTTATTTGTAGCTTTTATTTCTGGAACAAATAATTTAGGAAATGAAATAGACTAGAAAGTTTCATAATTCTGTCTTCTAAAGGATAGATTTAAATTTTTTTTTCTGATCAGATTGTCCATGTCTTCTTAACAAATATGACTTGCTGCTTTATTGCTGCTTTATTTTCAATTAATTAATTAACTTTTGTCTACTCTGGGTTTTCACTGCTGCCACAGGCTCTTCTCCAGTTGCAGGGAGTGGGGGCTACTCTCTAGTTGAGGTGAGCAGGTTTCTTGTTGTGGTGACTTCTCTCATTGTAGAACTCGGGCTCTAGGGCTCACAGGCTTCAGTAGTTGCAGCACATGGGCTCCATAGTTGCAGCTCTGAGGCTCTAGAGTGTAGGCTCAATAGATATGGCTGATGGGCTTAGTTGCTCTGCAGCATATGAGATCTTCCCGGATCAAGGATCGAACTCATGTCTCCTGCATTGACAGGTAAACTCTTTACCACTGAGCTACGAGGGAAGCCCACTACTTTATTTTTGTTTTTGGCTGCGCCAAGCAGCTTACAGGATCTTAGTTCTCTGAATGGGGTTGGAACCTAGGACCGTGGTAGTGAAAGCACCAAGTCCTAACCACTAGACCACTGGAGAATTCCCATGCTACTTCATTTTTGAAGCAAAAAAATTCTAGTAGTAAGATGATGCTTGAGAATTTCACCATGTAGTTCAACACACACTGAGGTGGGAACCAGGTACTGCCTTACCCTCCTCAATGGCTCATTCAACTTCCTGCTCTCTGTGACCACTCTCACTCCTTCAGCTCAGGCCCTCTCTAGCTGTTTCGTAGATAATGACCTTGGCTTTTTAACTCCCTGCTTCGGGTTTCACATTCCTCAGGTTCATGCCATAGAGAGCTGCCAGAGAGATTTTTTTAATTCGCCTGTTATACCACTGCTTCAAACACTTCAAACAAGTCTCTCCATCATAGTCTTCAAAATAACCATAACATCAAAAGATCTTTTGTACAGTTATGTGCTTTATGTATTACATCATTCACAATAGCCTTAACTATCCCTTTTTTTTTTTTAACAGATGAGAAAACAGCCTTAGAGAAGTTAGGCGAATAACTTAAGGTGGGAGAGCATGTCTAGGCAGGTCCAAGATGGAGGCCAGTGAGATGCCAAGGCACAGGCTCTGAATGACTGTCTGGACTCCCTGTATCATTGCAAGATGCTTTATAGTTTCCAGTATATATTCCAGTATATAGTTTCCAGTATATATCCAGTATAAGTGTGAGGTCTTATAAAATTAGCCATATGATGACATCCTGCACCTCTTTTGCATTTCTCTTTTCAATTTATTTTTCTTTTCTCTCTGATTTAACTTGCCTACAAATAATGTACTGAATGAATTTAATATGAGGTACTTTATAACCTACCCTAGAATCTTTTCTTATTAATCCCTGTTAAAACTGCTACTTCATCAGTGTCTTTATTTATATTTTCCCCATAAAACATTTATTTTTTTAATTAAAGAATTCATTTACTTTGAGAACTTATCTTCAGTATTTTTCCTTGTGGCTCCTCAAAGGAGTAGTTCTTCATCTATTTTAGTATTGAAATAGAATCAAGAAAATACCATAGGCCAGGACATACCAGAAACATGTGTTTTACCCAGCTTTACACCAAAACTTCTCCAACATATAGTTGGTTCTAATATTATTCCTGCAAATTTCCTACTTATTTTTTCCTTCACATCTTCAACAATATTTGCTGATGAAAAATACATTTTGGTTTGTTGCATACTGTATTATTTTAACAAGTTTTAAATGCATCCACAAGGAGTTTTCTAAGCATTATCATTAGGTTTCATTCTCTAATGTTTTAAGTCAAGTATTGTCTGATTTCAACCACTGTTGAAAGAATCTGGAATTTTTTCATGCTCTGGATTCTTAGTTATTATATATCTGTCTACTTCACACTAACAGTAGCAGATATCATAGAGCACAATAAGGCAAAGTTCCTCTCTAACAGCAGTGGATATAAATCCATATTCCAAATAATGCTCTTGGTAATTTTGAATATTTTACTTACCTGTTACATATGATTAAACAGTAGTTGTGTTTAATCTCAGTCCATGGCTGCTAAAGAGTTTCTGAAGGTCAGCTTCAGAAGGGTCAGATCTTTTTCTTTTGTGCCTGAAACGTGAGTGTTATTCTTAATCAATAGTTACCTTTCAGGAGTATTTTAAAACTTGTGTCATTTTGTGAGAGTTAAAACTACTGATAGATAATAACATGGACATTCATTTAATCAAGCACCATAAAACATAGTATGCTGCAAGAGAATGAACATGTGAGGACACCTTTTTCCCCTCTGCCATGCTGTTCAGTGGGGTCACCTCAAGTACTGTATGAACTTCTGGACCAGACTGGGCCCAACGGTACTGGTGTCACTCTTCGATGGTAAGGAATCTGCCTGCAATGCAGGAAACCCAGGTTTGATCCCTGGGTCAGGAAGATCCCCTAGTAGAAGGAAATGGCTACCCACTCCAGTATTCTTGCCTGGAGAAGTCCATGGACAGAGAAGCCTAGCAGGCTATATAGTCCATGGGGATCACAAAGGGCTAGGTTCAACTGATTGAGTAACACTTTCAAACATTAGTTAGAGCTTCTTGTCACTTTCTTAGTTGAAAATACTGTACATGAGAGTTCCAGTTGATTTGGCAGGTATGTGGGTCACAGGGAAATGTAAGAACAACCAAGCCCCTGGGACTGAAGTGTGCTTAGCACATTTAAAGAACCATGAGGATGTCAGTGTAACTGGCACATGTGTCCATGAGAAACTGTTATAATAAGTCCAGTCTTTCACAGTGATAAAAATGAAAAACTCTCTCTCCTGGGAACCCTGATCATGTAGTTATTTTTCCATCTTTAAATGATTAACATACTGGTCCCAGAGAACAGCTCTGAGCAATCGTCTTCGTATTTCCTCTTCATCCATTTCAGCTTTTTATAATGTAGCAGCCTACTGGCCGTTCTTTAGAACACTTTATTTAAATAAATAATTACTACCACCTCTTATGTAGATCTTTGGTTAAAAATTATATCAATCTTTCCTCTTCCTCTGAAATTGATTCTCCCAGTGAGAGAAGAAGAATTTAAGAAGTGTTAAGGAGAATTTGATTGATAGGTCCTGTTTATTTTGACTTCAGTGTCAGACCTAGAGCAAAGAATGTTATTATATTTTCTAGTTTGTCTTAATTTCATTTCTTCCTCAAAAAAGAGGTCATTTTATTTAGATGTTATTTGGAAACTGACCTATTGAAAGAATAAAAGAATTTTAATGCTGGCTGCCACTTACTGTGTAGCATTAAACATATTTTTCTGAGCTTCAGTTTCTTCATCTGTAGAATGGCTTATTATGTAATTGAATTGCTGTTGTTATGGATAAAAAAATGTTACCAGTTTTACAGGTGAGGCATCTGAGATCCAAGGAATCAGCTGATAATATGTCTTGTGATACTTTTAAAAGGTTTTACGTTAAGATAATACTCGATGCATAGTAATCATGCAGTAAAGGAGCCTGTCATTGTTACTATTATTCTAATTAGAGGAGGAAGTAACTGTTCCTGTCTGGGAAATCCCTTGGACAAAAAAGCCTGGCAGGCTACAGGCCATGGGGTCATTAAGAGTTGAACTTGATTTAGCAACTAAACAACAAACCATCTTCTACATAAATTTTTTCTTCACAAATTAGGAAAAGCAGCCCAATCCCTTGAAATTTTTAGATGACAAGTCCAGTTGATTTGGCAGGTATGTGGGTCACAGGGAAATGTAAGAACAACCAAGCCCCTGGGACTGAAGTGTGCTTAGCACATTTAAAGAACCATGAGGATGTCAGTGTAACTGGCACATGTGTCCATGAGAAACTGTTATAATAAGTCCAGTCTTTCACAGTGATAAAAATGAAAAACTCTCTCTCCTGGGAACCCTGATCATGTAGTTATTTTTCCATCTTTAAATGATTAACATACTGGTCCCAGAGAACAGCTCTGAGCAATCGTCTTCGTATTTCCTCTTCATCCATTTCAGCTTTTTATAATGTAGCAGCCTACTGGCCGTTCTTTAGAACACTTTATTTAAATAAATAATTACTACCACCTCTTATGTAGATCTTTGGTTAAAAATTATATCAATCTTTCCTCTTCCTCTGAAATTGATTCTCCCAGTGAGAGAAGAAGAATTTAAGAAGTGTTAAGGAGAATTTGATTGATAGGTCCTGTTTATTTTGACTTCAGTGTCAGACCTAGAGCAAAGAATGTTATTATATTTTCTAGTTTGTCTTAATTTCATTTCTTCCTCAAAAAAGAGGTCATTTTATTTAGATGTTATTTGGAAACTGACCTATTGAAAGAATAAAAGAATTTTAATGCTGGCTGCCACTTACTGTGTAGCATTAAACATATTTTTCTGAGCTTCAGTTTCTTCATCTGTAGAATGGCTTATTATGTAATTGAATTGCTGTTGTTATGGATAAAAAAATGTTACCAGTTTTACAGGTGAGGCATCTGAGATCCAAGGAATCAGCTGATAATATGTCTTGTGATACTTTTAAAAGGTTTTACGTTAAGATAATACTCGATGCATAGTAATCATGCAGTAAAGGAGCCTGTCATTGTTACTATTATTCTAATTAGAGGAGGAAGTAACTGTTCCTGTCTGGGAAATCCCTTGGACAAAAAAGCCTGGCAGGCTACAGGCCATGGGGGTCATTAAGAGTTGAACTTGATTTAGCAACTAAACAACAAACCATCTTCTACATAAATTTTTTTCTTCACAAATTAGGAAAAGCAGCCCAATCCCTTGTATTTCATATATCAAATGCAAGTTAAGAGCACCAAAGCCAAATAAACTATTTGTGATGTTTCCTTTCCCCAGGGCAAATTTTCATTTTTGATAAAATGCAACATTTCACAAAATGTTTGCAAGTATCAAGTATCAATCAAGATTTCTTTGTTATGTAGTTTAATCAGTTTGAGGGACTACATTCTTAAGTTATATATTTTGTAAGGCCAACTAAAATGATTATCCCACTTAAAAATAGTACAGTTTTTTAAAATTGGAGTGTGATTTATAATGTTGTGCTAATTTCTGCTGAGTACAGATTTTGTAAAGGAAAATACCTCAAGCCATGAAGAATTAGTTGCTTATAGTTCTGTTGAGTTCTGTCTAGAGTAAGTCAGCTCTGACTCTTTCAATTGCCTCAGTTTTCTCATTTATCAAATGGGGACAGTGTTAGCACTTAGCTCCTAGGATTGTTTTCAGGGCTAGAAATTGCATATGCAAATTACCTTAACAAACAGGAAACATTTAAGGGTTTTAAAAAATTACTGCCACATCTGTGGTTATCCTAATTTTAGTTAACCAACCTTTACAAAATTGAAGGGTTATCTGCTGTCTTCCACACAATGCCTTTTAGGATCCAGACTTAAGTATCCTAAGAAGGGCTTCTGCAGTCCTCAGGGGTCTCTCAGTGTGAGATGGCAGGTGATGGTTTCCGAATGTGGCCTTACACTCACTGAGCAAGCCATTGCCCTTTTGCTGGAAGCAGCATATGGAAATCATCATGAAGAGGAGGAATCATTTCAAGTGCTTTGAAAATATAAAAGAAAAATAAATTGTCCCCTGGTAAGTAAATATAGGACGCTGATCTCTGAACAGTCAGGAAAACTCTGTGCCAGGGCCTTTGGGGAGGGCTAATGAGCCTTTCAGTCCCTCCCCAACTTCCACCCCCACAACTCATGCCTTCCAAATTAGAAGAAGTTATTACTATATAAGGCTGCTTTTTCTAAGTAAGTGAAAATAGTTAAACTCTTGGTGTTTTTAGCTATTCAAACAGTAGAGAGTTATTTTCATCAGTCAAGATGAAGCTAAAATGAAAAACAGTTTGTGAAGAGCTTAAGCTTTGGTAGTCAGATATTACCGTTACAGTCACCTTTATTTTTACTTCTTTCATGAAAAACGTAACATTTTCCACTGGATGCTGCTTAGCATGACTGGTCTTAGGTTGAATTGTGTAAATATTATATTACATGTATTGGCTGTTGCAGGGAGTCAAAACGCAGTAATCCATTTTCAGGTCTCCAATCTTTTGACTGCCTGCCTGCCAGATGGGGAAATGTTGATCAGAACAATTTCATCCTGCAGCAGAGCTGCAATCTGATAGGAAGCTCATCATTGTCTGCTTCCTCTGTGCCAAAATGCCCATGACCATGCAGCTTCATGTTGCGTGAGTTACCAAGGGCTTCCTTCAGCTGCAGGCACTGGGCTGAGAGTAGACACAAATTTGATTAAGGAGCCCATTATGATATGTATTCCATTCTGTTATTATCCTCAAGTACTCCGAACCTCTGCTTCTTTTTCTTATTTGAAAAGGAAAATTCCTTCCTGTCTTCATTGCCGTGATTCTCTTAACTCTCATTCTTTAGTTCTTTTTATTTTTTTTTTGGCCACTTCTATTGGTCTTTCATTTATTCATTTTCATCTCTGTTCTTTGGCCTGTGTGGGCCTCCCATCGCAGTGGCCTCCCTCATTGCAGAGCACTGGCTTGGGGCACACGCACTGCAGAGCTCCAGCTCGGTAGTTGGACACATTGGTCCAGCTGCTCCGTGGCACATGAGATCCTCCCAGGCCAGGGATCGAATTGGCGCCCCCTGCACTGCAAGGCGGTGTCCTTACTCACTGGACCACCAGGGAAGCCCTCTTTAGTTCTTTTTATGCCTTTCTTTTTCCCTATAGCTTCTTAAGCAAATTAAGATACCATATGTCATATTCCCTATTTGCACAAGAACAAAATAGAAAGTTGTGTATGTTTCTGTTTTCCTTAGTTGATTTTCATTAAAAGGTTTAAAAACTGCTTTTTCTAAGTAAGTGAAAATAGTTAAACTCTTGGTGTTTTTAGCTATTCAAACAGTAGAGAGTTATTTTCATCAGTCAAGATGAAGCTAAAATGAAAAACAGTTTGTGAAGAGCTTAAGCTTTGGTAGTCAGATATTACCGTTACAGTCACCTTTATTTTTACTTCTTTCATGAAAAACGTAACATTTTCCACTGGATGCTGCTTAGCATGACTGGTCTTAGGTTGAATTGTGTAAATATTATATTACATGTATTGGCTGTTGCAGGGAGTCAAAACGCAGTAATCCATTTTCAGGTCTCCAATCTTTTGACTGCCTGCCTGCCAGATGGGGAAATGTTGATCAGAACAATTTCATCCTGCAGCAGAGCTGCAATCTGATAGGAAGCTCATCATTGTCTGCTTCCTCTGTGCCAAAATGCCCATGACCATGCAGCTTCATGTTGCGTGAGTTACCAAGGGCTTCCTTCAGCTGCAGGCACTGGGCTGAGAGTAGACACAAATTTGATTAAGGAGCCCATTATGATATGTATTCCATTCTGTTATTATCCTCAAGTACTCCGAACCTCTGCTTCTTTTTCTTATTTGAAAAGGAAAATTCCTTCCTGTCTTCATTGCCGTGATTCTCTTAACTCTCATTCTTTAGTTCTTTTTATTTTTTTTTTGGCCACTTCTATTGGTCTTTCATTTATTCATTTTCATCTCTGTTCTTTGGCCTGTGTGGGCCTCCCATCGCAGTGGCCTCCCTCATTGCAGAGCACTGGCTTGGGGCACACGCACTGCAGAGCTCCAGCTCGGTAGTTGGACACATTGGTCCAGCTGCTCCGTGGCACATGAGATCCTCCCAGGCCAGGGATCGAATTGGCGCCCCCTGCACTGCAAGGCGGTGTCCTTACTCACTGGACCACCAGGGAAGCCCTCTTTAGTTCTTTTTATGCCTTTCTTTTTCCCTATAGCTTCTTAAGCAAATTAAGATACCATATGTCATATTCCCTATTTGCACAAGAACAAAATAGAAAGTTGTGTATGTTTCTGTTTTCCTTAGTTGATTTTCATGGAAAGCTGAAAACAACATGCTGGATATTTTGATTCAGAGCTGAGATGAACTAGTATGGAGAATTATTTTCCTGGAGTGTGTTTCCTTCACTCATTTGCTGTTTGTTGTTCAGTTGCTCAGTTGTGTCCAACTTTTTGCCACTCTGTGGACTGTAGCATGCCAGGCTTCCCTGGAGTTTGCTCCAACTTATGTCTATTGAGTTGGTGATGCTATCAAACCATCTTGTCCTCTGTCGTCCCCTTCTCTTCCTGCTTTCAGTCTTTTCAAGGTTTCCAGGCCCTTTGCCTCCTATCATTGTCTCTGGTCCGAGCAGCTTGCTTCTTCCTGGAAGGCTGTTCTCATTTGCTTCTGAACATGACATGTTTATTCTTCTCTCAGGTCTCTGCGACTTTGATCATGATCTTTTCTGCCATGGAATGTTCCTCTGTATTTATATCTCCCAGGTCCATAATAGGTATGCAATAAAGACTATTATTTTTTATCTGATTGAGTAATAACGATTCTCCTTTTTAATTTAGTAAGGGATAAAATCACCTTCAGTTGAGAACAGATACATACTGCTTGAGTAAGTTTGTAAGTTTTATCAGAAGCTTTAAGGATAAATGTTTTGAACAATAAGGACAAATGAATTGAAGCTCAGAATCTGTATCAAAGTCAAGTGGGAGCCAGAGGACGATTTTGCTGCAGGATTAAAGAGGGTAAAGGGCAGTGAGAAGAGGCCTGGGAGGGCAGGGTAGCACAGCGAGAAACAAGGACATTCTCCTTTAGATGTACTCACATTATTATCAAACGACAGCTCTTACTCAGGCCCCAGGGTCCTGGAGCAAAGGGAGCAAAGGGTGACTGCAGATCACAGTATGCTTTCTTATTTTGACCTTAACAAATACATTACTATTCCAATGGAGCTAATAGCTAAGATAAACAGGCTTGTTTCTCATTGGTATTTCTGGTTTAAAACTGTGCATTTTCCATCCTTACGCTGTCACCTTTGCCCTTTTTTTTTTTTTTTTTTTAATCTTTGCTCTTTGAAAGCAGGAGCCTAGCTCTTGGTATACCATCTAAAACAGGTCTTGTCAAGGTAAATGACGTACAATATGTGTAACTAGGTACTTAAGTCAGCTATATCCTTATTGAAAGGTCATGGAGTAAGTGAATGAATGAGTAGATGCATATCTTTTATTTTGTAGAGTGAGGTGGCAACTGCTGGAAAGCCTGATTATGCTGTTTGTTGTTCAGTTGCTCAGTTGTGTCCAACTTTTTGCCACTCTGTGGACTGTAGCATGCCAGGCTTCCCTGGAGTTTGCTCCAACTTATGTCTATTGAGTTGGTGATGCTATCAAACCATCTTGTCCTCTGTCGTCCCCTTCTCTTCCTGCTTTCAGTCTTTTCAAGGTTTCCAGGCCCTTTGCCTCCTATCATTGTCTCTGGTCCGAGCAGCTTGCTTCTTCCTGGAAGGCTGTTCTCATTTGCTTCTGAACATGACATGTTTATTCTTCTCTCAGGTCTCTGCGACTTTGATCATGATCTTTTCTGCCATGGAATGTTCCTCTGTATTTATATCTCCCAGGTCCATAATAGGTATGCAATAAAGACTATTATTTTTTATCTGATTGAGTAATAACGATTCTCCTTTTTAATTTAGTAAGGGATAAAATCACCTTCAGTTGAGAACAGATACATACTGCTTGAGTAAGTTTGTAAGTTTTATCAGAAGCTTTAAGGATAAATGTTTTGAACAATAAGGACAAATGAATTGAAGCTCAGAATCTGTATCAAAGTCAAGTGGGAGCCAGAGGACGATTTTGCTGCAGGATTAAAGAGGGTAAAGGGCAGTGAGAAGAGGCCTGGGAGGGCAGGGTAGCACAGCGAGAAACAAGGACATTCTCCTTTAGATGTACTCACATTATTATCAAACGACAGCTCTTACTCAGGCCCCAGGGTCCTGGAGCAAAGGGAGCAAAGGGTGACTGCAGATCACAGTATGCTTTCTTATTTTGACCTTAACAAATACATTACTATTCCAATGGAGCTAATAGCTAAGATAAACAGGCTTGTTTCTCATTGGTATTTCTGGTTTAAAACTGTGCATTTTCCATCCTTACGCTGTCACCTTTGCCCTTTTTTTTTTTTTTTTTTAATCTTTGCTCTTTGAAAGCAGGAGCCTAGCTCTTGGTATACCATCTAAAACAGGTCTTGTCAAGGTAAATGACGTACAATATGTGTAACTAGGTACTTAAGTCAGCTATATCCTTATTGAAAGGTCATGGAGTAAGTGAATGAATGAGTAGATGCATATCTTTTATTTTGTAGAGTGAGGTGGCAACTGCTGGAAAGCCTGATTATGCTGAAGCTTTATCTGGTGTTTTGTTTTTTTTTCAATGAGTGGTTTGTTTAAAGAGTAATTAGAAGAGTGATATAAATGCTTTATAAGTGTGTATTCCTATTTATTTGATATTATCTAGTAACCAGATGCCAGTTTAAGAGGTTCAGGGAAAAGATGATTGATTGAACTATAAGTCAGGAGATCTGAATTTTAAGTGGTGATCTAACTTGAGTTTACTCTGTTACCTTAACTAAAACTATCTGACTCTCCATTTTTTTGCTGATGAAGGGAAAGATCTATTGATAGAATACATGATTTTAAAGTTCCTTATAGCTAGATTCTACTTTAAATCAAGAAGACAATAGATGAAAGAAAACACCCATGGGTGGTCATATTTCCTCTGTTAACTTGAAAAAATAAAGCAGTATTTTCTGGAAAAGGAAATTCTTTTTTAAAAAATTTTGGCCTCTTTTATTGGTTTTTAAAAATTTATTTATTTATTTTCATCCATCTTTATTCTTTGGTCTGTGTGGGCCTCCCATTGCAGTGGCCTCTCTCACTGTGAGGACTAGCTCTGGGCCCGTGCGCTCCAGAGCGCTGGCTAGTAACTGGACACACCGGTCCAGCCGTTCCACGGCATGTGGGATCTTCCTGGGCCAGGGATTGAACTGGTGCCCCCTGCACTGCAAGGCAGACTCTTACCCACTGGACTACCAGAGAAGCCCAAGACAATTCTTTATATGGCATTTTTATGGGACTTTTATTCTGATTTCACCAAATCAGAACTGGTAGGATGTATATGTTATAAACAAATAAACAAAAATCTCAAAATTAAATGTGCTTTTTTTACTGTATTTTACTTTAATAATGAAAATTATACTGCAGTGAATGACTACTGAATTCAGCATTTTCTAATGATTTTTTGGGGGGGGGGTAAATGCTTTATTCTTTCCATTTCCTTATTACTTTTCTATATAAAGAGAGAGTTCACTGGCATATACAATGCCAGTGTTTTAAAAATGTTTTAAAAATATCATGAAGAATTCATGGATTTCAATACAGGTGATGTTTTTATAATCTAATTTCTTTACTTAAACTTTAGATCTGACATGATTAAGAGGCTTTAAGTTTTATTTTCCTTACCCTAGTAGAAACCCCAGAAAGAGAGTGGATAGAGATTTTCTCACAGAGTAAAACCACTCATTCTGACCTAGCTGTTCACTTCTATAACAAATTCCAATTTGATGAAGAAGAAGAAATGTGTTTGATATTCTTCATCTATTCTTTAAACCCCTCTCATTTGGATAAAATGTGTCAAAGAAAAAAAGGAAACAGTCCTTAGTAAACTTGGCCTTGATTAGTTTAGTTCCACATCTCTAAGTGCAGTGTTTTGACTCCAGTCATAGTTCTACCCCACAAATGGATAAAAGTCGATATTTTTTTTAAAAAAATTAAAATAGCTAAAACCAAAAATGGCTCTTATTTTTGTTTATAAGATGGCACATTGTCATTGTAAAAAAATTCAAATATTACAGAAAAGGATAAAAATAAAGTAAAAAATGCACCATCCAGAAAAAGCACATTATGAATGTTTTGGTTATATTCTCCTCAGTTCCTCTCTCTTTTCACACATGCCAACTTATAGTCACACCTACATTCAATTCCATGTAAAAGAAATGGTACTAAATATGCTTTCTTATTAAACATACAACGTGAACATCTTTCTGTGTCAATGAATCATGATCTGCATCATCTTTTTAGTAACTGCATAGTGTTACATGGTGTGGATTGACCATAATTTCTATAATGCATCCCCTATTGGACATTAAATTATTTATAATATTTCACCATTATAAATAGTGCTTCAGATGAATGCTTTCACATATATAAAGTATGTTTGTATACTTATCTGATCATTTCTATAGAATTAATCCCTAAAAGTAGGATTACTAGTCTGAGAGTATACTGTATATTTCTCTCTTTTCTTTATATATTTTTTTCTTCATATTTTCTCTATATATTTCTTTTGATGAAAATGAAGAATATCTGAATTAATTTGGGGCCAATTATATATAAAGAGAAATTTTCTTATGTACCTATGACTCATTAGAATGCTAGTCAGTATAATTCCTTTTGCTGATAAAATATGTAAAATGTCAAGGTCATACAATCTAGGTAACATACTTTCATTTCAAAACATTTAAAAATATCAATAGTGATTGGTAATTTTTAAAATATCTTAAAAGAAAAATCACTGAGAGGAAAAAAATTCTCCCATGTTCCAGTTCTATTAAATTTCCAGATTTTTCAGGATAAAAATTTTGCATAAATATAGTGAGTGTCTTAAAAGTAATGGACAAGGGGCTTCCCTGGTGGTCCAGTGAGTAAGGACACCGCCTTGCAGTACAAGGGGCGCCAGTTTGATCCCTGGCCTGGGAAGATCCCACATGCCGTGGAGAGGCTGGACTGATATGTCCAATTACCGAGCCGGAGCTCTGGAGCGCATGCGCCCAGAGCCGGTGCTCTGCAACGAGGGAGGCCACTGCGATGGGAGGCCCACACGGGCCAAAGAACAAAAATGGATGAAAATAGATAATTGAAAGACCAATAGAAGTGCCCTCCCTGCCCCCTCCCCGAAAAAGTGGAAAAAAAAAAAAAGTAATGGACAAGAAGGTATTAGTGCCTAGGTAATGAGGGTTTGTAGTTTTCCATATAATTATTAAGATGTTATTGTCAGATAAATCAGATTTTTAAAAAACTTACCTTAAGGAAAGTATATTATCTTTGAAAGATATGTGAAAGTACGTATTATACATGATAAAGCCATATATACATACAAGCATTATAAATACCATTTTACTATTGTCTTCTTCAAGTTATAGGGCCAGATTAAAGAGAAGCCTCACTTTTCAGAAATATATCACTAAAATTAAGGTTTTAGAAAAAAAATTTTTGGAGGGGTGTTAACTTTATAAAAAGTATTGCAAAACCTGTATTTATTTTTTAATGGATGACTGGTGCTGAAGCTGAAGCTTCAGTATTTTGGTCACTTAATGCAAAGAGCCAACTCATTGGAAAAGACCTTGCTACTGGGAAAGACTGAGGGCAAGAGGAGAAAGGGGGTAGCAGAGGATGAGTGGGCCAGATGGCATCACCAGCTCAATGTGTGACGAGTGCTGTGGGGAGGTGTACTCTGACCCTCCCTTCTCATACATGGTGGGGGGTGTGGAAAGGCCTGGAGACAGTGTGGTTTAACTCCCTGAAGGTTTTTATAGCTCTCCAGCTTTGTACACAGGAACTCCTGCCCTCCTAGGAGAAAGAAGGCTTTGTCCTGGAGACTTCTGGAAAGAGTGGTTGATGCAGTGTACATGAGCGGATTGTGGGCCACATCTGTCCTCGGGAAGGCTGATGCTGAAGAATTTGAATGAACTTGTCCCTAAGCATGGAGGAGCAGCTAGCAAACTTCCAATTATTAGTGTCCCTAGGGGCACTATGATCATACTCATATCTGTGTGATTTCCAGAGAGTACAGCCTGGGCGCTTATCTCTGACTCCTTCTAGAAGTTGACATCCATATACAAAAATGTATCTGTTGTTTTTGTTCAGTAGGTCAGTCATGTCTGACTCTTTGACTCATGGACTGCAGCATGCCAGGCTTCCCTGTCCTTCGCCATCTCCTGGAGACTGCTCAAACCCATGTTTACTGAGTCAAAGATGCCTTTCAACTGTGTCATCTTCTGTCATCCCCTTTTCCCTTTTGCCTTCTATCTTTCCCAGCATTAGGGTCTTTTCCAGTGAGTTGGCTGTTTATATCAGGTGGCCAAAGTGTGGAGCTCAGCTTCAGCATCAGCCCTTCCAATGAATATTCAGGGTTGATTTCTTTTAGGATTGACTGGTTTGATCTTCTTCCAGTCCAAGGGGCTCTCAGGAGTCTTCTCCAGCAGCACAGTTTGAAAACATCAATTTTTTGGCACTCAGCCTTGTTTATGGTCCAACTCTCACATCCGTATGTGACTACTGGAAAAATCATAGCTTTAACTATATGGACCTTTTCTGGCCAAAAAAACTCCGCCAAACAAAAAAAAACCCTATCTGTAAACTAAAATAATTACAAATGAAATGATTCAGCAATTGCACCTTGGTATTTATTGACCACTCACAGTGTGCTCCTGGTCTCCCATATGGTGAAGACAGATGACCGGAACATGATTTCCCACCCAACCCCATTTTTTGGTTTTCCATTTCCAGAGCCTGTGTTCTGTATTGACCCCAAATCATTAATCTAGCTGAGGTGCTGAAACTTCTCTGGTTCCTTCTGTGTTGCTGCTTTTCATCTTGGATTCTGTCTTTGCAGCCAACACATGTTGTTGCTTTCCATTGTTGTTTTAGCTCTAGAGGTTGCGGCAGGTGCAGAGAGAAACCCTGACAGTGTACCTCAAACATTTCCTTTGAATCAGTTCCTCTTTATGAGATGATGGCCTTGTGGCAAAGGATGCAGTGGAGAATGCAGATGCCATCACTCAACGAGGCTTTTCCTTTTCTGTGCTGAGACTTTGTTATTCCTTCTCTTTCTTAGTTTGCTTTTGACCTTGCAGAACATGCCTCTGCTTATATCTGAAAGAGGAGCAGTGCATTGGGGATTTCTGTTTTCACAGCACTCAAAATCACTTAATCTTCATGAGCAAATCTTCAAAGGATTTTGATTACCTCTAAGCATTTCATAGAAAAGCAATATTGTTGAAAGTTCAGCTTGTGAGTGGACTAGGGGGAAGGAGGTGGGGAAACACAGTCAAATAGGTCATTTTAAGCTAGGTTAAAAGCCAGAATGAATCTTTTGTTCTTATCTAGCCATTCCCCCACCCCTGCAACAATCTTTCAAAGTTTAGTTTCAGTCCAGTTGTTTTCATGAATTTCTCCTCAAACAAAATATGAGTACCTTATTTTCTAAAAGTGTTACTGCTCTGTATTATCATTGCCCAAGCATTTGGTGCTTAATCATATTACTGATAATTTATTTGATTTTTCATAAGTTTGTGTTTTTGACAAAGAAAATGCTGAGACCCTTAAAGGCAGGGAGTATATTTTTACATTTCTTTTATCTGGTGGTTTCTTGTACACGAGAGACCCTCAGTAAATATCCAGGCGATTTTATACATTGTTTGTCTTTTAGTCCCATTACTACTGAATACCACCTTTACAGTAATATGGATAAAGAAACGATCAGAAAGTACTGGATTGGCCAGAGAGTTTGATTAGGTTCTTCCATAACATCGTGTGGAAAAACTCAAATGAATTTCTTGGCCAACCCAATATTTCAATTTAAGAAAAATCTAAAGGATATGAGAATGGAATTTTGAGGCAAACTTATCCTAGAATTTTACATATTTCAGATCATTTTTTTCTATCTTTGATTCTGTTATCATGGATGATTGGTGATTGCCTGTGATATTCCTGCATGAAATGCCCTGGTTATTTATTATTATGAATCAGTCACATAGAAGCAATTCTTTTGTGCTTCTCTCTTATAAACTCCAGATGTTTGTCTGAGATTAATTCAGTCTTTGTCCCCCATCCCTCACCATTTACTTTTCTATTGAACCTACTCATCTTTCAACTAGCTGGAGAAGAATATCAATATGTTTTCTAGTGCCTCATCCTTCGTTCTTTCTTTCTTTTTTCTTTGTGCATGGATGAAAGTGTCCTGGCATGCGTCTATGATATATGAAAAACTCTACACTCTTTGTCTGTAGTTTCCATGAAATTTCTATCAGTGTCAAAGAAAAATTCTTTGCCTGAGAGGTCATGATGAAGGTCTTGCCTTGCCATCATCATGGAAGGCGTTAAGAGTTAGTTAACATTTGGAAGCTCTTTAGGTCATTAATTCTAGGAGGTGACATGAAATACGTACTAAAAATCATTTTGTTTAGAGGTCCAATTTATATCCAGAAACTTTCTTTTCTCTCTTTATAATAGATCCATATAGGATGAAAACACAGGTTTAATTTATAAAAAGAAGTTTCCCTTAAGGCTCAGACATGAATTAACAGGTTACACCAATTAACACGATTAAGTCTAGGTGTAAAACAAGACTGCAGAATTCCAACAACTGAAAAATATGGAAAATATTAATAGAATCACCAAACCTTAGGGCTGAGAAAGACATCCCCTTTGATACAACTTTTCCATAGATTTCTTTCACAATATCACTAATAGATAAATGACTAACCTCTTAAAAATAGTCTTTGTCTTGATATTCAATAAAATCTAAAAAATTCACTGCTGGTTACCATTACTTAAAGAGAAAGTTCCTTTATATTTAGGTGAAATCTTCTGACTTATAACTTCTATTTATTGACCCAAAATCTGCCTTCGGCGAAATACAGAACAAGTTAACACCTCTTCCTATGACAGCTGTTCAAATAAAGACTTCTAGAAATGCCAATCATTCTTTCCCTGTAACTTACCCTTATAATAGGGTACATCTGCCTTGGAGCCCTATATCCATAAATGCAAAGCTCTGCATATAATTTTAAAAATCAATTTTATAAGGTGATGGGTGCTACCAGCTAGATAGTGGTTCAGAAAAATAAGACTTAGGGTTTTAGTTGGCCAAGCTCATTATTAACACTGAGATTAAGCAATTATAAATAAAATATTCTCAGACAGCATTAATAAGGAAAATGTTTAGCTAAACATATGGTTATTATGTTCATAGATCAACTTCACTGTAAGAATTTTTTTCATGTAATTTTCCAAATTGGATCCATAACCGTTAGAGGAGTTATTTCCGGGTAAAATCAACCACACTTCCCAGACTTATGGATTCCATCCAATTTTCAGCATTGGCTTCACATAACTCATTTTTTTGGGGGGTGGGGGGTGTCGGTTGGGGAGGGTGGGGGGTAGGCGGGCCACTTCTATTGGTCTTTCGTTTATTTATTTTTCATCCATCTTTGTTCTTTGGCTCCTGTGAGCCTCCCATCGTGGTGGCCTCTGTTGTCGCAAAGCACCGGCTCTGTGCGCATGTGCTCCAGAGCTCCGGCTTGGTAATTGGACACATTGGTCCAGCTGCTCCGCGCCACGTGGGATCTTCCCAAGCCAGGGATTGAACCGTTGCCCCTTGCACTGCAAGGCAGTGTCCTTACCCACTGGACCACCAGGGAAGCCCCTGATAAAACTCATTGTAATTCAGCAAGCATATTCACCACTTGCTTTGTAAAAAGTACCATTCCAATGTGTTTCTTCCAGTACCACCAAGCATCTCTCAGCAAAAACTGAGCGTCCTACAAATTTAACTCAATTCTGATCCTTTCTACCTGGTGACAGCATTAGATCCCACAGGTTAAGGGCTCAGTCACATAAGACTGCCCCTTCTCAAGACACCAATTGCAAATCCAAATTGCTATCTGTGCTACTGACTGACTAGTTGTAAACTAGGGGTTCCACAGATCCTCTCCTGGGTTCTGTTAACTTGTTAAGAGTAACTCACAGTAATGTATAATTACACTTACCAGTTTATTATAAAAGACATTATAAAGGATACAGGTGAACAGTCAGGTGCAGAGGCATGTAGGGGAAAGTCAAGAAGAGTCCTGACTGCAGCAGCTTCTCTTCCTTGTGGAAACAGGGTTCACCTCTGTGTTCATTAACCTGGGAGTTCATCAGATCTTGTTATTCAAGAGTTTTATAGAGCTTAATCTGCAGCACCCCCTTCCCTTTCCCAGAGGTCGGTGGGTGGGGCTGAAAATTCCTAATCACTTGGTCTTTCTAGTGACTGGCCTCATCCTGAGGCTATCAAGGGGACCCAGTCTTAGTCACCTCATTAGATAACTCAAGTGTGCTCAAAAATGGTCTTTATGAATGGCTAAAGACACTCCTCTCACTCGGGAAATTCCAAGGGCTTCCAAGGGTTTTGCTCCAGGTATTAGAGACAAAGACAAAATATATTTTTTATTACACCATATGCTGGATTCTGGGGTAAATGAGACATTGTGTTTGCCCTTAAGAAAGGCAAACCTCCATGGAAGAGGCAGATTTGTAACTATTAAGTTGGGGACAAGGTTTTAAAGAGAAGAATATATAATGTATTATAAAATAAAATCCATGAATAAATTAATTCTGCATAGTAGCACCAAGGAACTACAGAGAGGACGTATCATTCAAATGGGACCCTGAACTGGGTAAAGTCATTCCAGGCCTGGGGAAGATCTTCCACATGGATACAAAAGCATGCAAGGCTATGGCATGGTGAATGAACAGCAGGCAGCTGCAGAGTGTAATATCTTCTGGGAAATTGTTCAGTTTTGGTGTGTCAGTGATCTCTTTTATGAGTATTGCATAAATCTCAGTGAAGCATGTACAAGAGAGAACTCAATCAGATACTATTCAGAATGACCCTCTTTGATATTTTGACCTTTCTTTTATTGTTCTTTTCTTTATGTATGCATGTTCCTATGATAATACTTAAAATTTTATACTCATTTTCTATGGTTTGCATGAAGTAATTGTGTTAGACTCAAGTCTTTGTGAGAAAGGCTATAGTGATGGTCTTGACATCTCACCATCATGGAAAGAGTTAAAGAATGCCAAATTTTAGACTTTCTTGACTTTAGTAACTGAGAAACTGAAAGGAACCTGGGATTAAAAGTCCCTGTCTTTTCAAATGCATCATCTTGTTTGTTATAAACTCTTTCAGATTCTCATTAAAGATTTTTAAACAAAGGGCTGGCATTTTCTGAAGGATGCTTAGAAAGATGACTGATAGTGATGAGGAGATGGACTGGAGGGTGGAGGTTGGAGGATGGAGAGTAATTAAGGTAGATAGGATACCCTGGTGGCTTTGTCAGTAAACAATCTACCTGTGATGCAGGAGACTGGGGTTCAATCCCTGGGTTGGGAAGATCCTGGAGAGGGAAATGGTAACCCACTCCAGTATTCTTGCCTGGGGAATCCCATGGACAGAGAAGCCTGTGGGCTACAGTCCACGGGGTCACAAGAGTTGGACAGATTTAGTGACTAAACCACCACCACTACGGACAAATAATGAGACTCTAGATAAGGCTGAGGGCATGGACTGAAAAAGAAGAAACACAGATAAATTAGAAAGATACAGCCATGGATGGCAAAGATAGGGGAAGAGTGGACTGTAGTTGGAGGTTTTACCTTGGAAAACAAAGGGATGGGTGTAGCATTTATTGAAAGAAGCAATGACATAGGGGAATAGGAGTACCTACAACCACTTGGAGCGATGGTCTGGAGGGATGGGAGGGGGGGAACTGGGTGGGGGGAGGGTCAAGGGATATGCATATGAATGATCTTGGAACATACATGTACAAAAATACAAAAAAAAAAAAAAAGAACAGCAAAAAAAAAAAAAAAAAGAAGCAATGACAGGGAAAAGAAAATAAATTTAATTATAAATAAATTGAATTTGGACAATCTAGAAGTTGCTATATGATGAGGAGTTAAGAGTACGTGTCTGGGCTCAGGAAAGTTACCAGTACTAGAGATTATCTGGGGAAATAGCTGAAATACATGAAGCAAGAAGCAAAGAGGACATGGGACAGACTCTTGGAGATGATCAATATACAAAGTTTGGACAGGGAAAGAGAAGCCAATGAAAGAAGTTAAAAGAGGTCACAAGACAGACAGAAAGAGCATAAGCATTTCTTATAAGGAGAATATTTTAAGGAATGGGTTATAAGTGACAAATACTTCAGGGCTTAAGGAAAAAGATGATAAGACCATGCATTGACACATAGGAGGTTTGGGGTGATTGCTGAGAAAACGGGAAGAGTGAAGATGACATCTACTTAAGAGAAAAGAGGTTTAGGGAAGTTTTCTCTACAATATTAGAAGGATAAAGAGAGAGAAAGACAAAGTAATTAATCTTATTCCAAAATTAGAGTTGTTTGGTAAGGATTATGATAGGAGGGTGGAGGTTGGAGGATGGAGAGTAATTAAGGTAGATAGGATACCCTGGTGGCTTTGTCAGTAAACAATCTACCTGTGATGCAGGAGACTGGGGTTCAATCCCTGGGTTGGGAAGATCCTGGAGAGGGAAATGGTAACCCACTCCAGTATTCTTGCCTGGGGAATCCCATGGACAGAGAAGCCTGTGGGCTACAGTCCACGGGGTCACAAGAGTTGGACAGATTTAGTGACTAAACCACCACCACTACGGACAAATAATGAGACTCTAGATAAGGCTGAGGGCATGGACTGAAAAAGAAGAAACACAGATAAATTAGAAAGATACAGCCATGGATGGCAAAGATAGGGGAAGAGTGGACTGTAGTTGGAGGTTTTACCTTGGAAAACAAAGGGATGGGTGTAGCATTTATTGAAAGAAGCAATGACATAGGGGAATAGGAGTACCTACAACCACTTGGAGCGATGGTCTGGAGGGATGGGAGGGGGGGAACTGGGTGGGGGGAGGGTCAAGGGATATGCATATGAATGATCTTGGAACATACATGTACAAAAATACAAAAAAAAAAAAAAAGAACAGCAAAAAAAAAAAAAAAAAGAAGCAATGACAGGGAAAAGAAAATAAATTTAATTATAAATAAATTGAATTTGGACAATCTAGAAGTTGCTATATGATGAGGAGTTAAGAGTACGTGTCTGGGCTCAGGAAAGTTACCAGTACTAGAGATTATCTGGGGAAATAGCTGAAATACATGAAGCAAGAAGCAAAGAGGACATGGGACAGACTCTTGGAGATGATCAATATACAAAGTTTGGACAGGGAAAGAGAAGCCAATGAAAGAAGTTAAAAGAGGTCACAAGACAGACAGAAAGAGCATAAGCATTTCTTATAAGGAGAATATTTTAAGGAATGGGTTATAAGTGACAAATACTTCAGGGCTTAAGGAAAAAGATGATAAGACCATGCATTGACACATAGGAGGTTTGGGGTGATTGCTGAGAAAACGGGAAGAGTGAAGATGACATCTACTTAAGAGAAAAGAGGTTTAGGGAAGTTTTCTCTACAATATTAGAAGGATAAAGAGAGAGAAAGACAAAGTAATTAATCTTATTCCAAAATTAGAGTTGTTTGGTAAGGATTATGTCCATTGAATTTGGTTGCTAAAGTATGTGGATATTTTACTTTGATATTTGGAAGTATTCTTTAACTGATGGAAATATTAGATGCAAAAAATTTTGTACAAAAGAACAGAAAAACAAACAAGGTCATTATTTGTTCTAAAAAATAATGCCTTCTGAAAGTCTTTGAGCCAGAGATTGTGAATTTTTATTTATTTGAATGAATTTTTTACAATTTGGACAATAGGAACACAGAATTGACATAATCATAATCCTTAGTTCATACCACATTTCTTAAGCTATTTTTAATAATAGCATAAGTTCATGTGAGCTCAACTTCCTAACCAAAAATAACCTCCATATAACTTATGGGCCCTCAGATCCAACTATATTATCCTGTCTCTCCACACTCAAGGTAAGAATCAGCCTGAATTCTGTATGTATCATACTTGCCTTTCTTTTTTTTTTTTTTTTTTGAAGAATTATTTATTTATTTTGGGCGGGGGTCGGGTTGAGGAGGGAGGGGAGCCGGCGGGCCACTTCCGTTGGTCTTTCATTTCTCTATTTTCATCTGTCTTTGTTCTTTGGCCCGTGTGGGCCTCCCATCGCGGTGGCATCTGTTGTCTCAGAGCACCGGCTCTGGGCGCATGCGCTCCAGAGCTCCGGCTCGGTAATTGGACACATGGGTCCAGCCGCTCCGCGGCACGTGGGATCTTCCCAGGCCAGGGATCGAACCGGCGCCCCTTGCACTGCAAGGCGGTGTCCTTACCCACTGGACCACCAGGGGAAGCCCTTGCCTTTCTTTTATACAGTTTTATACACTCTCACAAAGGAGATATTTTAATTTTAGTTATTTTTAACTTTATAAGAAAGGCATCATGCTGCCTTGGAGATCTTGTGTTTCTCACTTCATATGTTATCACTGGGCTATATCCGTATGGCTGCACCTTGTTCATTTGTTTTGCTGCATGTATAGTATTTCACCATGTGAACATCTTACAGTATACTTATCATTTTGTAAAACTGTGGGCTACAAAATTAATTTTAAAGAAGGATAAAGAGAGAAAGACAAAGTAATTAATCTTATTCCAAAATTAGAGTTGTTTGGTAAGGATTATGTCCATTGAATTTGGTTGCTAAAGTATGTGGATATTTTACTTTGATATTTGGAAGTATTCTTTAACTGATGGAAATATTAGATGCAAAAAATTTTGTACAAAAGAACAGAAAAACAAACAAGGTCATTATTTGTTCTAAAAAATAATGCCTTCTGAAAGTCTTTGAGCCAGAGATTGTGAATTTTTATTTATTTGAATGAATTTTTTACAATTTGGACAATAGGAACACAGAATTGACATAATCATAATCCTTAGTTCATACCACATTTCTTAAGCTATTTTTAATAATAGCATAAGTTCATGTGAGCTCAACTTCCTAACCAAAAATAACCTCCATATAACTTATGGGCCCTCAGATCCAACTATATTATCCTGTCTCTCCACACTCAAGGTAAGAATCAGCCTGAATTCTGTATGTATCATACTTGCCTTTCTTTTTTTTTTTTTTTTTTGAAGAATTATTTATTTATTTTGGGCGGGGGTCGGGTTGAGGAGGGAGGGGAGCCGGCGGGCCACTTCCGTTGGTCTTTCATTTCTCTATTTTCATCTGTCTTTGTTCTTTGGCCCGTGTGGGCCTCCCATCGCGGTGGCATCTGTTGTCTCAGAGCACCGGCTCTGGGCGCATGCGCTCCAGAGCTCCGGCTCGGTAATTGGACACATGGGTCCAGCCGCTCCGCGGCACGTGGGATCTTCCCAGGCCAGGGATCGAACCGGCGCCCCTTGCACTGCAAGGCGGTGTCCTTACCCACTGGACCACCAGGGGAAGCCCTTGCCTTTCTTTTATACAGTTTTATACACTCTCACAAAGGAGATATTTTAATTTTAGTTATTTTTAACTTTATAAGAAAGGCATCATGCTGCCTTGGAGATCTTGTGTTTCTCACTTCATATGTTATCACTGGGCTATATCCGTATGGCTGCACCTTGTTCATTTGTTTTGCTGCATGTATAGTATTTCACCATGTGAACATCTTACAGTATACTTATCATTTTCTTGTCAAAGGACCTGTGGGCTGCTCCGTGTGTGTTTGCTGTTTTGCGCAGTGCTGCTAGAACATATCTCCTGCTGCAAGTGGTTGAGGGTTTCTTTTAGCTATAAACCCAGGAGTGGAGTTGCTGGTTCAGAGGTTTATAAATGATCAGCTTAGGAGAAAAAACTTGTTTTTTAAATTGATGCATGATTTTACATTACCATCACCAATGCCTAAGATGCCCTATGACTCCACAACTTCTCCAACATTTGACCAGACTTCTTAATTTTTCCCATTCTTCTTGGGTGTAAAACAGTATCTCTTGTGGCCTTGATTTGTATTTCTCTGACCACCAGGTAATTTGAATATCTCTTCATTTGTTTCTTGGTAAATATGTGTTTTTTCTTCTGTGAATTGCTTACTCATATCTTTAGAATATTTTTCTTTTGTGTCCTTCATACTGATTAGTACAAGTACTTTAACTCTTCTTCATATTAAATTTTGTCAGTTGGATGTACACTAAATGAACTTATAAGTTTATAGCCTGTCTTTTCATGTTATTTAAGGTTACTTTTGATGAACAACAATTTCAGTATAGCCAAACGTATGAATTATCTCCTTTTATAGTTATTTTTTGGGTCTTGTTAGAGAAATCTTTTATTATACCAAAGTCTAAGAAATGTACACCTATATTTTCTGTAAGATCTGAGTTTTTGTAATTACTATTTAAATGGCTTTTTCCCTAGATGTTTTACAAGATTTATTTTTTTTTCTTAGTTTTTTTTTTCATCCACCTTTGTTCTTTGGCCTGTGTAGGCCTCCCATCGCAGTGGCCTCTCTTACTGCAGAGCACTGGTTCTAGGCGAATGTGCTCCAGAGCTCCGGCTGGGTAGTTGGACATATCAGTCCAGCCGCTCCGCAGCATGTGGGATCTTCCCAGGCCAGGGATCGAACCAATGCCCTTTGCACTGCAAGGTGGTGTCCTTACCCACTGGACCACCAAGGGAAGCCCTAGATTTATTTTTTTACAATAAAACTTTTATTTTTCTTAAATAATTGTTCTTTAAATTTCAGAATATTTCTGCTACTTTCAAAAAAATGTTTTAATCATCTTGGAGATTAAACATAACTTGATTAAAAGCAATCCACCCCCCCACCCCACCTGTCACTTCACATTTGTAGAATTCAACCATTGCAATTTTCTGACAGAATAATGGCATTCATGGTGCTGTGACAATACATAAGAATCAAATTTTTAAGTTTTGAATTCTTCAGCTGTAGTTTGATTGTTTGGATAGAAGACGCAGGAAAGAATTTAGTAAAAAATGAAACCTAGGGCTTCCCTAGCCCAGTGGGTAAAGAGTCCGTCTTGGGGTGCAAAGGTTTGATTCCTGGACCAGGAAGATCCCACGTGCTGTGGAGCAGCTGGACCAGTGTGTCCAGTTATGAGCCAGTGCTCTGGAGCACATGCGCTCAGAGCCGCTGCAACCAGAGAGGCCGCGGCAGTGGGAGGCCCACACAGGCCAGGAATGAAGATGGGTGAAAATAAATAAATAAAAAAATAATAAAAGAGGCCAAAAAAAAAAAAAAAGAAACCTAGTTTTATACTATATAGGCATGTGTACACACATGTGTGTGTTCCTTATTATGTATGACATCTGGGGAGCAACACTAAAATTATTTCAGTCTGTAAAAATGAATTTATGTTACTAGATAAACACCAATCATTTATGCTTTATCTAAAAGGATTTGATTATGCCAGGCATCATTTTTCTAGTTCATTCTAAGACGCTAAGAAAAAGACTGGTGGCAGGTATATTTTGGTATAATGTAAGGAGAATAAAATAATTGCAGATATTTGGAACATTAGCTAAATAACAAGCCTCCATATAGTAAAATTTTATAGTCTCTCACTTTTCAAATTCAGAGAACGAATGGAGTTAGGGAGAAGTCGAAGCTAAGGTGATCGTTTTCCCATCAAATTGTAGCGTTAGGCGGTGAGGAGTTAACAGAACAGTGCTTGCTACATGGCCCTATCTTTTACACTCTTTCCCATTTAGCTTTCTCTTCAATTTCTTTGCAATACAAATTCCATGTTTTATGACTTTCCTAGAAACTATAAATTCTCTTCTTTTTTGACTTTTAAAAAACAATTTTCTTTAACAAAGTAGCCAAAATATAATCCCAAATGGCAACCAGATGTTTTAATGTTTGCAGAAAAAGATATCCTTTTATTTTTACCATTTCACATGTGGCCAGGTGCACATGTTTATGTAATGTGTTTATGTATAGTAGATTATAACATAGGAAACACATTAAATAAACCTACAGATGTATTTGCCCAGGTGGCTCACCTAATAGACCTGTATTTTATAGTATTCTCATTTTTGGTTTTTGAGAATATGTTCAAATGGAAACGGACAGAGGTTTATCTCTAGAAACAGGTTTGATTTCCTTAAAAGGCAGTTGTTGCTTTTTTCCTTCACTTCTCTGGAGAATTGGCTACAAACTGGGAATAGTTATCCTCTGACTCATTTACAGAGCTGCATACAGTATCTACAGTTCAGATAAAATTATAATGAAACAGAATCTAATTAGACTGTGGAACAAGAGTGTAATTTGTAAAAGGAAATTTAATGGATTGCATTTTCCTAAGTCTACTTAGTTGATAAAATAAGCTGTTCCTTACTGTTTTTTTTTTTTTTTAAAGAAACATTGGGATAAGATTTTCACTTGCCTTTTAAACTTAATATATCTAGTTTTTGTATCTGCCAAAATATGTTGGGTGATTATTAGGTTAATTAGAAATGGTTTACTTCTTGTTCGTGTCTCAATGACTATTTTACATTCTCAAGGTTCACTGAATTGCATATAAAAAATATAATTTTACCAATCAGACTGTATAGCTTAAAATTAATACTATCATAGGATTAAATATACATTTAAAGGTCTCTATAGCAGTATCAAACTGAAATGTGCTTTGCCCGGGTTTTTGCATGATGTTCCCAGTGTGAATATATACTTTGAAAATGCAGATCCTGGTTTACTCACGCACTCAAAGTGAGATCTTTAAAAACACTTAATTGAATTACTTAGTCAAACACACTTGCTTAGGGCTTCTCTGGTGGCTCAGTGGCAAAGAGTTCGAGTCTTTATGCCACTTTAAAGTTTTAATTTCTTGCAATACAAATTCCATGTTTTATGACTTTCCTAGAAACTATAAATTCTCTTCTTTTTTGACTTTTAAAAAACAATTTTCTTTAACAAAGTAGCCAAAATATAATCCCAAATGGCAACCAGATGTTTTAATGTTTGCAGAAAAAGATATCCTTTTATTTTTACCATTTCACATGTGGCCAGGTGCACATGTTTATGTAATGTGTTTATGTATAGTAGATTATAACATAGGAAACACATTAAATAAACCTACAGATGTATTTGCCCAGGTGGCTCACCTAATAGACCTGTATTTTATAGTATTCTCATTTTTGGTTTTTGAGAATATGTTCAAATGGAAACGGACAGAGGTTTATCTCTAGAAACAGGTTTGATTTCCTTAAAAGGCAGTTGTTGCTTTTTTCCTTCACTTCTCTGGAGAATTGGCTACAAACTGGGAATAGTTATCCTCTGACTCATTTACAGAGCTGCATACAGTATCTACAGTTCAGATAAAATTATAATGAAACAGAATCTAATTAGACTGTGGAACAAGAGTGTAATTTGTAAAAGGAAATTTAATGGATTGCATTTTCCTAAGTCTACTTAGTTGATAAAATAAGCTGTTCCTTACTGTTTTTTTTTTTTTTTAAAGAAACATTGGGATAAGATTTTCACTTGCCTTTTAAACTTAATATATCTAGTTTTTGTATCTGCCAAAATATGTTGGGTGATTATTAGGTTAATTAGAAATGGTTTACTTCTTGTTCGTGTCTCAATGACTATTTTACATTCTCAAGGTTCACTGAATTGCATATAAAAAATATAATTTTACCAATCAGACTGTATAGCTTAAAATTAATACTATCATAGGATTAAATATACATTTAAAGGTCTCTATAGCAGTATCAAACTGAAATGTGCTTTGCCGGTTTTAGCATGATGTTCCCAGTGTGAATATATACTTTGAAAATGCAGATCCTGGTTTACTCACGCACTCAAAGTGAGATCTTTAAAAACACTTAATTGAATTACTTAGTCAAACACACTTGCTTAGGGCTTCTCTGGTGGCTCAGTGGCAAAGAGTTCGCCTACCAGTGCAGGAGACACCAGTTCAATCCCTGATCTGGGAAGATCCCACATGCTGTGGAGCAGCTAGGCCCCTGAGCTACACTGTTGAGCCTGTGCTCTAGAGCCTCAGAGCTGCAACTATTAAGCCCATGTGCTGCAACTACTGAAGCCTGTAAGCCCTAGACCCCAAGTTCACAGCAAGAGAAGTCACCACAACAAGAAGCCTGGTCACCTCAGTTAGAGAGTAATCTCCACTCCCTGCAACTAGAGAAGAACCCTCAGCAGCAGTGAAAGCCCAGAAAAGTCAAAAATAAATAAATTAATTAAATTAAAAAAAAAAAAAGTGTGGACTTCTCTTGTGGTCCACTGAGTAAGACTAGTGCTCCCGATGCAGGGGGCTCAGATTTGATTCCTGATCAGGGAACTAGATCCCACACGCACCAACTAAAGATACCAAGTACCACAACTGTGTACAGTTAAATTTTTTAAAAAAGTAAATTCTCTTAAAAAAAAAAAAAAAAAGACTTGCTCAGTGAATACTTATACTGGGTGAGGGAGAGCGAAGTAAGGGACAAACGTGACAGAAAGTGCTAACAGATCAGGCATTTATTCTCAGACCCTCAGTTACGCCTCCCTGACCTTCAGGCTTTTGCCCTGTTAGCCATTTGCAATTACAGTTCTACTTTGACCTCAGTCTCTTTGTAATCCCCATTCTGTCATTCCCCAACTCCATATTTGGCTACTTTTATATAACAAAGCAATTAAAGGAAAAGATAAAAATATATTCAACTGAGTATGAGTTTTTAAAGACCACTTTTGTATCAATAAACATCAATTAAGGGCTCACCATGAATCAAACTAGCCTCCTGGGATGGAAAGATGACTGTTACAAGTTCTTCTCTTCAGAAAGCTTGCATTATTCTACAAAGAGTCAGATATGTGATGCAATTAATATGACATGAGTTTCTAAGTGTTTTTGTAGACCATGGTGTAGGTGACAGTGGAGACACCAACGGGGATATACAGGGATGGTCAGAATGTGTTCTAGAAGATGAAATATATACACTGAAGCATGAATACAGTAAAGTTTCTGTCTGGATGGAGCAGGGGATAACTGGATGGGTTCTGGGAATAGCCTGAAGGCATAAACTAGCATCGCCTTAAGAGCCTCTGAGTGTAGAAGTCTGCTACAACCAGAGCCTCGGAGTGTGAACGTGTGGGGGCAGCCTAAGGATGGCTCTGTGCCTGAGAGCTGCAGACAGAACATGTAGCTGGGGAGGGAGGCAGAAGTCACATCATGGAGGGACTAGTGATTTCTAAGTTAGAATTTTCAAAAGGCAATGGGAGTCCATTAAAAACATTTTACATCTTTAAGGAATAAAATGATCAACTCACGGAGACAGGATTGGTTGGGTGAGGAACTTAAAGGCTGGGAGAGGACAGAGGATGAGGAGTAGAAAAGAGGAGATGAAGATCACTGATCAAAATAACTCTGAAGGATTAGGGGTTGAAGGGATGCAAAAGGTAGTAGGAGAGAAAGAAGAATCTGAGCTGACCTGGGTAACTGAGCATTTTAGTGTTGTTCTTGGAGATGGTGACTGTAGAAGAAGGAAGAGGTGTACAAGGAGGATAGCAAGTTTACTTTTGTGCATTTGAAGTGGGAGGAGGCTGGAGATATCCACTGCATCCCCTTGACAATTGTGCATAAGGCTCCAGAGCTCAGGAGAGAGGAAAGATTCAAATTCATCTGCATACAGCTGGTGGTTGAAGTCACTTTTGACCTCAGTCTCTTTGTAATCCCCATTCTGTCATTCCCCAACTCCATATTTGGCTACTTTTATATAACAAAGCAATTAAAGGAAAAGATAAAATATATTCAACTGAGTATGAGTTTTTAAAGACCACTTTTGTATCAATAAACATCAATTAAGGGCTCACCATGAATCAAACTAGCCTCCTGGGATGGAAAGATGACTGTTACAAGTTCTTCTCTTCAGAAAGCTTGCATTATTCTACAAAGAGTCAGATATGTGATGCAATTAATATGACATGAGTTTCTAAGTGTTTTTGTAGACCATGGTGTAGGTGACAGTGGAGACACCAACGGGGATATACAGGGATGGTCAGAATGTGTTCTAGAAGATGAAATATATACACTGAAGCATGAATACAGTAAAGTTTCTGTCTGGATGGAGCAGGGGATAACTGGATGGGTTCTGGGAATAGCCTGAAGGCATAAACTAGCATCGCCTTAAGAGCCTCTGAGTGTAGAAGTCTGCTACAACCAGAGCCTCGGAGTGTGAACGTGTGGGGGCAGCCTAAGGATGGCTCTGTGCCTGAGAGCTGCAGACAGAACATGTAGCTGGGGAGGGAGGCAGAAGTCACATCATGGAGGGACTAGTGATTTCTAAGTTAGAATTTTCAAAAGGCAATGGGAGTCCATTAAAAACATTTTACATCTTTAAGGAATAAAATGATCAACTCACGGAGACAGGATTGGTTGGGTGAGGAACTTAAAGGCTGGGAGAGGACAGAGGATGAGGAGTAGAAAAGAGGAGATGAAGATCACTGATCAAAATAACTCTGAAGGATTAGGGGTTGAAGGGATGCAAAAGGTAGTAGGAGAGAAAGAAGAATCTGAGCTGACCTGGGTAACTGAGCATTTTAGTGTTGTTCTTGGAGATGGTGACTGTAGAAGAAGGAAGAGGTGTACAAGGAGGATAGCAAGTTTACTTTTGTGCATTTGAAGTGGGAGGAGGCTGGAGATATCCACTGCATCCCCTTGACAATTGTGCATAAGGCTCCAGAGCTCAGGAGAGAGGGAAAGATTCGAAATTCATCTGCATACAGCTGGTGGTTGAAGTCACTGGAGGGGTGAGATCACCCACATCAAGGAAAACAGCTTCTATCTAAGTGATCCAGCTTCACACTTATAGCAGATACAACAGTTCTTGGCACTGATGGCAGGCACACCACCAGGTCCTTGTTCTGTCCTGGACCATGCATGGGCTCTAAGATCATAACCCACCACGGAACAGAGGGAAGGCAGTCATTTCCTGTGCTCTCCCTCTCTCCACTGTAAGGCAATTTAACCATCAAGAAAACTCTTTGTCTTAATAAACTAAAAATAGAAGCACCATACGACCCAGCAATCCCACTCTTAGGCTTATACCCTGATGAAATCAAATCTGAAAGAAGCACCTGTACCCCAATGTTCATTGCAGCTCTCTATACAATAGCTGGAACACGGAAGCAACCTAGATGCCCATCGTCGAACGAATGGATACAAAAGCTCTGGTACACATATACAATGGAATACTACACAGCTGGAAAGAGAAATGCAGAAGAATCAGCCCTAATGAGGTGACTGGATCTAGAACGTATCATAAAAAGTGAAGTCAGTCAGAAAGAGAAGGACAAATACAATATATTAACACATATACTTGGAATCTAGTAGGATGGTGATGATGGCACACACAGTGAAGCGACGGAAAGACAGACATGGACAGTGGACATATGGACATTGTGGGGAAGGAACAGAGGGTGGGAGGCGTAAAGGAAGTAGCATGAAGGCCTGTACTATCATAAGTGAAGAAAATAGCTCTAGTCATTGCTCTGTGAGAAAAGGAGATCCTTCAGGGGTGCTGTGTGATAGTCGGGGTGGGGAGGGGGGATATACATATGTCTAATCTGGGAACATGCATGTATGTAAACAACAAAATTCTGTAAAAGTTAAAAGTGAAATAAAAGTTAAAAAAAAAAGAAAACTCTTTGGAGTTTTAGTATGATTTAATAAGAAATATGTATTTCCTACTCCCTGAAAACTGGCTACTGGGACAGTTTTGCTGAGGATGAAATACATCTGAAATCAATCAAATATGTTCAAAATACCCATACAAAACCATTTCTTTTTTGGACACCAATCTAATCATGGGATAACCAGGCAGTAGGTGGGCACACTGGCCAAATCAAGAATATAGCACATGGAACTCTGCTCATAGTTATGCGGCAGCCTGGACAGAAGGGGAGTTTGGGGAATAATGGATACATGAATATATATGGCTGAGTCCCTTCGCTCTATTTACCTGACACTATTCCAACATTGTTAATCAGCTATGTGTGCATGTTCTAAATTGCTAAGTCATGTCCAACTCTTTTGAGCTGTAGCCCACCAGGCCATGAGATTCTTCAGACAAGAATACTGGAGTTAAAAAAAACCCAGAATACTGGAGTAGATTGCCCTGCCCTCCTCCAGGGGTAATCAGCTATACCCTGATACAGAATAAAAAGTTAAGAAAAGGAGGAATCTCCTATGACCAAGGAAGCTTGTTATTAAAATCTATCTGAGTTCTACACCTAGCCTTTAACTGTTGGTATATGTAGGGTTTCGTGGTCAGCTCGCTGCCTTCTCCCTCTATGACTGTATTCACAGAGATTTCACTGCCCTTAATTATGATAATGCTGTTCATGTCTCTGCCTCTAGCTCAGACTTTACCTTCAGATCTATCCTCCACACAACTGCCAGCTGTTGTGATGTTGGCAAAGCACATATTGGCCCATGCTACTTTCCTGATTTAAACCCTTCAGTGTTTCCTCGATCCTTTCAGACTGAGGGGGGCTGATGGCATGGACATTGGGGGAAGGAAAGATGAGGCGAAGTAGCATGAAGGCCTGTACTATCATAAGTGAAGAAAATAGCTCTAGTCATTGCTCTGTGAGAAAAGGAGATCCTTCAGGGGTGCTGTGTGATAGTCGGGGTGGGGAGGGGGGATATACATATGTCTAATCTGGGAACATGCATGTATGTAAACAACAAAATTCTGTAAAAGTTAAAAGTGAAATAAAAGTTAAAAAAAAAAGAAAACTCTTTGGAGTTTTAGTATGATTTAATAAGAAATATGTATTTCCTACTCCCTGAAAACTGGCTACTGGGACAGTTTTGCTGAGGATGAAATACATCTGAAATCAATCAAATATGTTCAAAATACCCATACAAAACCATTTCTTTTTTGGACACCAATCTAATCATGGGATAACCAGGCAGTAGGTGGGCACACTGGCCAAATCAAGAATATAGCACATGGAACTCTGCTCATAGTTATGCGGCAGCCTGGACAGAAGGGGAGTTTGGGGAATAATGGATACATGAATATATATGGCTGAGTCCCTTCGCTCTATTTACCTGACACTATTCCAACATTGTTAATCAGCTATGTGTGCATGTTCTAAATTGCTAAGTCATGTCCAACTCTTTTGAGCTGTAGCCCACCAGGCCATGAGATTCTTCAGACAAGAATACTGGAGTTAAAAAAAACCCAGAATACTGGAGTAGATTGCCCTGCCCTCCTCCAGGGGTAATCAGCTATACCCTGATACAGAATAAAAAGTTAAGAAAAGGAGGAATCTCCTATGACCAAGGAAGCTTGTTATTAAAATCTATCTGAGTTCTACACCTAGCCTTTAACTGTTGGTATATGTAGGGTTTCGTGGTCAGCTCGCTGCCTTCTCCCTCTATGACTGTATTCACAGAGATTTCACTGCCCTTAATTATGATAATGCTGTTCATGTCTCTGCCTCTAGCTCAGACTTTACCTTCAGATCTATCCTCCACACAACTGCCAGCTGTTGTGATGTTGGCAAAGCACATATTGGCCCATGCTACTTTCCTGATTTAAACCCTTCAGTGTTTCCTCGATCCTTTCAGACTAAAGCAAGTGCTCCCTGATTTTGGGAAAATGGATCCTTTATCAGTGATGCTCTGATTCTTTAGCCTTATTTTTTCACCCCTTTTCACTTTTTGAGCTGTAACCTCCAATGACACCAATTGCTTATAATTACTCTTCAAATGTATGCATGTATGTTTCCTTTGTCATGTCACCTGTCTTCATTCTTGCTTCTCCCTCAATATGCAACCCTCTCCTTCCTCACAAGGTCAGACGTCTTGGCCCTGAATGAATTACTTCTATATTTTCATAACACTGTGCCTATCATTGTTACTTAACACGTTGTCTGATAATTAGCTGTTTATACGGCTGTTTCCTTCACTACTGTGGGAGCACCCTGCAGGTATCAGACTGTGTCTGATTCATCTTTGCATCCTTAGTGTCTGGTCTATGCTCACAGAATGGTTAAATAAATGAGGGAGGAGTGAAGTTCAAAGAAAAACTCCCATGGAAAACATGTTTTTGTACTTCACTTTAATTTTTTACTTAGTAACTCCAGTTCACCACATGCAGATTTGTTACTGTTAAACTCTTTTTGCTACCCGCCCTAGTCAGCTACCGTCTGAGGTGGACATACCTGTACATGATGTACAGTGCTGTTTCCTTCCATCACGAACTCCTTCAGTTCTGGAGAAAGAGTAGATTGGCTTTCTGCTCCAAGATCCACAGGCAGCTGATCCCTCTGCAAGTAGAAACATGCTATATTGGTGGCGCTCCTTATTTTATCCTTTTGAAAAAGTTCCTGAGGAAACTCCAGCTATTTACAATCTGACAGTATGGTCAAATAGGTTTTGGTCTTTACCTGCATATTCACAGGAACTGTATATTTTCTACCCGTGTATTTGATTGAGAGGTACATGTTAATGCAAGGAGACACATATCATATTTGTTTATAAATATAAAATATAATGAAAGAATGTTAATAGCCTTTTCCAGTATGGTAACTCTTGGCATTTTCTGACTTCTGTAAGTTGTGAATATAATTGCTGCTATTGTAGTAGGATAGAAAGATATAGTATTGCCTTACATTTTAAACTCCAAGTAAAAGTGTCCTGTATGAATCACTTTATATTAGGGATTTCAGACAGCTTATAGGCTCAGGCTGCTAGGAAGAAGTAAGATCTTTTTTACTAGAAGCTTCATCTTCATACTTTTACCATATTTGGATTGACTTTGTCTAAGCATATATTTTTAATTATAAATATATACAACAATACAAAGTATATCCTGTACTTAAAATAGTATGTCTCATGGATGTATAATAAGTGAACTGCAGTATCCAAGTTCCTTGTATATATTTGGGAAAAAAGGTCTCTGCCAGGGCTTCCCTGGTGGTCCAGTGGGTAAGAACACCACCTTGCAGTGCAAGGAGTGCTGGTTTGATCCCTGGCCTGGGAAGATCCCACATGCCGCGGAGCGGCTGGACTGATGTGTCCAATTACTGAGCCGGAGCTCTGAAGCGCATGTGCCCAGAGCCGGTGCTCTGCAACAACAGAGGCCACCGTGATGGGAAGCTCACACGGGCCAAAGAACAAAGATGGATGAAAATGGACAAATGAAATACTAATAGAAGTGGCCTGCCTGCTCCCCTCTCTCCCCACCTCACCCCCACCAAAATAATTAAATAAATAAAGTTTTTTTTTTTTTTAAAGTCTCTGCCATATACACAGCACAGTGGCAACTTTGGAAAGTTGGCATTTTAGTAAAATTTCACACATATTGCATAGGCCAAGAGCCCAAACAGATCTTGAAGGTTGTTTCCTAGCTCTGAAAACAAAATGATGGTTAATTGACCTGTGTCATCCCTCCTTGGATATAGATGCCTACAGATGGATCTAGAATTAGCAGAAGAGAGTCTCATGGCATGAACACAGTAAGGAATATAGACCTTTTAAATTGGCATTGCCTTTTAGGTGGTATCATTTGGAATAGAATGAAGCCTTGAGGACTCTGAGTTAATTGATTATTAATAATAACATGGCTCTAAACAGGGTAGAAGTATTTCCCCAAAACGTGCACCTAATGCACTGGCAATGTAGAAGCCAATAGGGGATTCAGAGAGAAAAAGGCCAGAGCCTTGCTCAGTATTGGATGGGTTGTGTCTGCTGGCATTTTTTCTCCTGCTCCTGGGCATTCATGCCCACCTTCTTAGGCACTTCACAGGGTCATCCGTGCTGGTCCTGGGGCGCATGACATACCATCTCTCTGTGGGTGTGGTGAAGGGCTGAAGAATCTCCAAAAAGATACAGAGAAATTTTCTTTCATATTGTGTATTCTCTGGCCAGTAACTAAAGCTTGGTCACTAGGAAGTGACGGTCTGTGCCACTGGCATCTTCACTGTTTTAAGGAGGTTTTTCTCTGGCCCCTTCTCCAGGAAGTGAAGCAGCTTCTCTCCAGTCTTGTTTCTGTGAGCCTCTCTGTTGCAAAAGCCCCAATGTCATGAAGAGTTGAATACGACTGAACCACTGAATTGAACTGAATATATAAAATAGATAATAAGAACCTGCTGTATAGTACAGGGATCACTATTCAGTACTCTGTAATGGACTATATGGGAAAAGAATCTAAAAAAGACTGGATATATGTGTATGTATGGCTAATTCACTTTGATGTATACCTGAAACTAAAACAATGCTGCAAATCAACTATACTCCAATAACAAATTTAAAAGAAAAAATAAAAGTGCCAATGTTGTGCACTGAATTTCAGTAGCCAACATACTACTGGAATTTGGGAATCTGTTCTGCAAATTGCTGTCCTGGGCACATAAAACCTAGGATACTGTCTTTGTAGCTTGATCCTCAAGATCCCCTTGAGGAGGGCACAGAAACCCATTCCAGTATTCTTGCCTGGAGAATCCCATAGGCACAGGAGCATGGTGAGCTACAGCCCAGAGGTTTGCAAAGAGTTGGACATGACTGAAGTGACTTAGCACAAGGAATGTCTGGGTCGTGCAATGGAAAGATTTGGATGATCCAGTGGAAGTAGGGAGAAAGAATAGTAAGGAGAACTAATGAACTGTTTCTTTTGCCTTGGTTCTGACACTTACTCAGAAGGGAGCATAGCACGCCCTGGAGTTGTGTAGTGCAAACCTGTACAAAAAAACACAGTAACCCTGAGAGCTAGGCTGCAGTTTGGTCTCCATACTTTCTGGCAGTCAAAGCACAGAGAAGAATACAGTCAGTTATAAGACTCCCATTATTCAAAGGTTTAATAAAACAAAAACTGTGAGATGCTGTAAGTTATAAACTGTCACACAGGTAAATTAATCTATTATAATCAAATATGCCTTTCACTAGAAGAGCCAGGGTGCTGTCTTCCAGTTCTTCGAAGTCTGCCAACGCCCAGCAGAGCAGGGGTTCTACTTCCCCACACATCTTATCTATAGTAAATGAAAACACACTGCCCTCCCTGGGTCCCACCTTAGCAGGCAGACACACAAGCAGCAGGGCCCTGTTAGCCCTGCCTGGACCATCCCTGTCCATAGACTGACACCTCTTTCTTTGAGAGATTTAGGGAGACACCATCTGTATCATTATTTTCCTGGAATCTTCTCCTCCTTCTTTCCCCTTCAGCAAAAACAAAAACAAAACAAAAAACACACAACAACCCCAAAGGCTGTCCAACATGCACAGCCTAGGTGGAGAAGCAAGATGAGACTCTTGCCACAAATATTTTCTGCATTTAAACAAAATTCCAAGATTTGACATTACTCAGACCTTTACTCTTACTTTTCCAACTCATAGTCCTGCTGATTCTCTTCAGTTTATATGAGAGCCAAGAAATAAAATGTTGGAATCAGAAATCAACTATACTCCAATAACAAATTTAAAAGAAAAAATAAAAGTGCCAATGTTGTGCACTGAATTTCAGTAGCCAACATACTACTGGAATTTGGGAATCTGTTCTGCAAATTGCTGTCCTGGGCACATAAAACCTAGGATACTGTCTTTGTAGCTTGATCCTCAAGATCCCTTGAGGAGGGCACAGAAACCCATTCCAGTATTCTTGCCTGGAGAATCCCATAGGCACAGGAGCATGGTGAGCTACAGCCCAGAGGTTTGCAAAGAGTTGGACATGACTGAAGTGACTTAGCACAAGGAATGTCTGGGTCGTGCAATGGAAAGATTTGGATGATCCAGTGGAAGTAGGGAGAAAGAATAGTAAGGAGAACTAATGAACTGTTTCTTTTGCCTTGGTTCTGACACTTACTCAGAAGGGAGCATAGCACGCCCTGGAGTTGTGTAGTGCAAACCTGTACAAAAACACACAGTAACCCTGAGAGCTAGGCTGCAGTTTGGTCTCCATACTTTCTGGCAGTCAAAGCACAGAGAAGAATACAGTCAGTTATAAGACTCCCATTATTCAAAGGTTTAATAAAACAAAAACTGTGAGATGCTGTAAGTTATAAACTGTCACACAGGTAAATTAATCTATTATAATCAAATATGCCTTTCACTAGAAGAGCCAGGGTGCTGTCTTCCAGTTCTTCGAAGTCTGCCAACGCCCAGCAGAGCAGGGGGTTCTACTTCCCCACACATCTTATCTATAGTAAATGAAAACACACTGCCCTCCCTGGGTCCCACCTTAGCAGGCAGACACACAAGCAGCAGGGCCCTGTTAGCCCTGCCTGGACCATCCCTGTCCATAGACTGACACCTCTTTCTTTGAGAGATTTAGGGAGACACCATCTGTATCATTATTTTCCTGGAATCTTCTCCTCCTTCTTTCCCCTTCAGCAAAAACAAAAACAAAACAAAAAACACACAACAACCCCAAAGGCTGTCCAACATGCACAGCCTAGGTGGAGAAGCAAGATGAGACTCTTGCCACAAATATTTTCTGCATTTAAACAAAATTCCAAGATTTGACATTACTCAGACCTTTACTCTTACTTTTCCAACTCATAGTCCTGCTGATTCTCTTCAGTTTATATGAGAGCCAAGAAATAAAATGTTGGAATCAGAAAAGATCCTAAACTTACCCTGGCCAATCTTGTCCTTTTACAGATGAGGAAACAGAGGCTCAGAAAAGTAAAGCTATGCAACCAGGTGGTGTCCAGGAACAATCTAGACTCTCAGACAAGTACTTTTCCATTACCATGCTGCCTCCCAGAGCTTTCTCGACATTGCATGAGACAAGAGGGAGTGGGGAGAGGGAGAGAGGGAGAGAAAGAGGACGAGGGAAACAGAAAGGATGTCGTTGATTAGCATTCTGTGCTAGTAAAGTAGAACTGTCAAAAAAAATATCTTTTGCGTTTTATATGTTCTACTAGTAGGGCTGCAAGATAGTACTATTAATATATTGTTGTCTCTATAAATGTAGAGACCAAATCTGCATTATGATATGTACTGGTGGCCATGCTGACCTGGGATTGCTTTTAATGATGTTATTCCAGGGTTTGTTTTTTTCCTGAAAATGATTGAGGAGTTATAGTCATGACAGAACTTTGGAAAACGATGGATATTTAATGTTCCATGGGTGACTGAGAGTCTGCAAATGCTGTTGCTGCTGCTGTTATCTAGTGGATACTGTTACTTTTACACACATATTCTATGGATATACTTTCAGTTTGCAAAAAATTTAGCTGTGCTATTCATCTTGAAAAAAAGCATTCTGCTTGTATGTGTTGTGCTGGTATTATATAGAAATTGGTCAGGAAACTGTTGAACTAGAAATATTAAACTTCTCCCCCATTTAAAAAAAAATTGGGGGGGGGCACTTCTATTGATCTTTCGTTTATTTGTTTTTCATCCATCTTTGTTCTTTGGCCTTTGTGGGCCTCCCATCGCAGTGGCCTCTCTCGCTGCAGAGCCCTGGCTCCGGGCACATGCACTCCAGAGCTCCGGCTTGGTAGTTGGACATGTAGGTTCAGCCACTTCGCGGCATGTGGGATCTTTCCAGGCCAGGGATCGAACCAGCGCCCCTTGTACTGCAAGGCGGTGTCCTTACCCACTGGACCACCAGGGAAGCCCCCCGCCATTTTTAACTTTATAATGTTCTGTGTTAAAAGTGTACATGGGCTGATTATAGAAAAGGAGATAGTATTCTCTTAATTAAAAAGAGAAGTGGATGAAATTCACTTGAAGTTCAAAAGTGGACTTCATCCTGAGAGGAAGAAGGTGTCGGCTGGGTGCTCAGATCTACAGAGGCTGGCCTGCCCGTTTCCCATGACTGGAGGTTTGCTAGGCAACCAGAGTGAGCTTTCAAACAAGCCTGCATATTCCTGCCTGGCTGGCCGCCATCTTCCAAGAAGACAAGTAGGCACAGTAAATTAGAACAGAACCATAATCGTTGACGTGTTACCCTTTAAGAATTGTTGACGTTTTATGGCAAGAGGTTTGTTTGTTCAGAACTAATCAGTCCATGTAAGGCTTTATTTGCTAATTGGTCAGGATCAAATCTTATCAAAAGCATTTGGAAAACATTCATCAGTGATTATACTGTAGGGAAAAAAAAAAACCTTATGATGAAGTCAAAGTGTTGATCTTTAAGAAAGCTTGCCAACCTGCATATAAATTTGTGTGGGAAGAAATACAGTTAAAATATGTTCTTCTAGAGTAAACTAAAAAAAACTTCTCCAAAGAAGAAAAAACAGATGGCATAGGTCTTATTAGGTCATAACTGATACTTTGAGACTTGAAAGTCCAGACTAGTTCCAGACATCCAAATGTGTACAGTGACATTTTTTCAGAAAGATTAGACATTATTCAGAAAGTTTTAGGTTATTCCCACATAGATACAAAAGGGTGTTTTTTTCTTTAACCTTCTTTTATATGTTCCTTTATTTTATAAGTGTCTGACAAAGAGGATTAGCCTATTAGAGTGAACCAAAATGCTTAAATCCAGTCACCCTGAGATACTATGAGGCAAAGTTTGCTTATATTGTGTTTTTGTATTTATATGCATGCTAAGTTGCTTCAGTCTTGTCTGACTCTTTGCGACTCCATGGACTGTAGCCCACCAGACTCCTCTGTCCATGAGATTCTCCAGGCAGAGATAATAGAATGGGTTGCCATTTCCTCCTTCAGAGGATCTTCCCAACATAGGTATTGAACCTGCATCTCTTATGTTTCCTGCATTGGCAGGTAGGTTCCTTACAACTAGAACTACCTGGGAAACCTTTTGTATGCATAAATAACTACATAGTAAAATGTAAAGCAACTTTGAAAACCCTGGGTAATGAACTATTTCTTGTTTGTGAACTAAACAGTCCATAGCAATGTGCTCTTGTCCTACACTGTACTTGACTGATCATAGCACTTCTAATGTTGTCCTAAAAACACTTATTTAGTTAACAGTTTTCTATAGAAGACTGTAAACTCTGAGGAGGGAATCATGTCTACGTTATTCACTATTTCTTTGTCAGCACTTAGGAAAGATCCTGGTACCCAGCCCTATAAATAAAAAAACATGAAAGGTAGAGATAAAGAGAAAGGAAAGAAGAAAGAGAGGAAGAATAAAAAGGATGAAAGAAAAGAGGAAAAGAGAGGAGGGCGAAGAAATCAGAATATCCTTTTAGAAAAACTTATAAAAAAACTCTCCAAAGTGTGAAGAAATACAGTTAAAATATGTTCTTCTATAGTAAACTAAAAAAAACTTCTCCAAAGAAGAAAAAACAGATGGCATAGGTCTTATTAGGTCATAACTGATACTTTGAGACTTGAAAGTCCAGACTAGTTCCAGACATCCAAATGTGTACAGTGACATTTTTTCAGAAAGATTAGACATTATTCAGAAAGTTTTAGGTTATTCCCACATAGATACAAAAGGGTGTTTTTTTCTTTAACCTTCTTTTATATGTTCCTTTATTTTATAAGTGTCTGACAAAGAGGATTAGCCTATTAGAGTGAACCAAAATGCTTAAATCCAGTCACCCTGAGATACTATGAGGCAAAGTTTGCTTATATTGTGTTTTTGTATTTATATGCATGCTAAGTTGCTTCAGTCTTGTCTGACTCTTTGCGACTCCATGGACTGTAGCCCACCAGACTCCTCTGTCCATGAGATTCTCCAGGCAGAGATAATAGAATGGGTTGCCATTTCCTCCTTCAGAGGATCTTCCCAACATAGGTATTGAACCTGCATCTCTTATGTTTCCTGCATTGGCAGGTAGGTTCCTTACAACTAGAACTACCTGGGAAACCTTTTGTATGCATAAATAACTACATAGTAAAATGTAAAGCAACTTTGAAAACCCTGGGTAATGAACTATTTCTTGTTTGTGAACTAAACAGTCCATAGCAATGTGCTCTTGTCCTACACTGTACTTGACTGATCATAGCACTTCTAATGTTGTCCTAAAAACACTTATTTAGTTAACAGTTTTCTATAGAAGACTGTAAACTCTGAGGAGGGAATCATGTCTACGTTATTCACTATTTCTTTGTCAGCACTTAGGAAAGATCCTGGTACCCAGCCCTATAAATAAAAAAACATGAAAGGTAGAGATAAAGAGAAAGGAAAGAAGAAAGAGAGGAAGAATAAAAAGGATGAAAGAAAAGAGGAAAAGAGAGGAGGGCGAAGAAATCAGAATATCCTTTTAGAAAACCAAATGCCTCTCAAAGCTTTAAAATCAAGGGTTTCTCTATCTCATTTTGGTTAATAACAGAAAAAATAAATATATTTGGTTATATTTTCCCAGTAATGAAGAGCTAGCTTTTAATTTTTAATAGAAAAAGTTTATACTTCATTTCATCCTCTTGAATCCTACCCCTCACTTTAGCCAAATGATTTCTTCAAATCCTCATTTTTCATGTGCGTTTGTATACAGAATCCTTCAATTATCTCCCAAGAGTCCACAAAATTGAAATAATTTTTCATTAAGTTAACTACAACAGAAAGTTCTATAAAGTACACATGCACTTTTTAAAATAAAAATATACAGTGATTATCATAACTAAGTCAGACTCCTTTAATTAGAACCCCCAACCAATGGATGCGTATATTTTGTTTCTGCTTTATTTTTTCCTTCATTTTGCTCATAGAAGAAAAGGTCAAAGGACAAAGAAAGTAAGTGGATGGTATTAATTTAGTAGATAAAAATTACCTCTTCTACATTCTGTTGTTGGAACAGATATTTATGATGATAATCCTTTAGTTTGATGCTCATAATAATGACTCTGTAGGACTGTAACTAAGACTTTAGAGAACCAGTTATGTACATAGCATTTTATTAGACATTCAGAGATGATAATGATGGGACATATACGTGATAACAATAATTAAATGTTTGCTGAGAATTTATCATGAACTGGGTATAATACTAAAGTATTTTCTGTGTTGTCTCATTTAATTAACAAAGAAGTCCTATGAGGAAGATAATATGTTTTCCCCCCATTTTACATATCTAGAAACTAATAGAGAAAGCAAGTATCTTGGGAAAGATTACATAGGTAGAGCTTTAACATAAATTTGATCCTGAGCTTTTCATCAGTTGTACTAGTTGTCATATTTTGGTACTTTTTTGGCTTCCCCATTGTCTGCTTTTCACTCCTCTTAAACTGTATTATGCACATTTCCATTAAAGCACTCATTATTGTATGAGAATAACTTGCAGATTTTTTTAAAAAATGTTTTTTCCTTTCTTATAGAACATAAGCTCTTTGCAGTCATGATAAAGGACTTTTTCATATTTGTAGCATGGTGTCTATTATCCAGTAGGAACTCAATAAATATTTGCCAAATAAATAAGTGGCTCTTTCTGGGTCTATAACCTTTGTTAGATTATGACTATCTTGAGAATAGGGAAACATCTGACTTGTGAATTCTTTATCCATGGTGATGATTCAAAGTAATATTTCCTGAGTTGGATTAAGAGTTAAATGCATGCTATATTCGATAAACATTCAATTATTATAAAGAATATTAAATTAATTTATTAAGTCATGTTAACTAGGATATAAAAATACCATCTCATCTTATGCAGATGTTCAAAAGAATAGGTATAATACTTTATAAGGCTTTCCAATTTCTAAAGAACATTGTTGGATTATCACAGTAAATCTGAGAAGTTAGGGATTCACAAGTAGGTACATCTACTATTGGAAAATTTGTGACCTGTCCACATTTACAGAGCTTTCAGTAGCAGAGCTGGGATGAGAACATAGGTCTTCTGACTACTAGTTTGGTCCTTTCTGTGATATTAAACTATTACACAGCTGCCATTTCAATGTATGAGAATTTTCAGCTCATTAAGTTGAAGGACTTTGTGGGACTGTACATTACTCTTATTTTTATATTTATTGAACACTTACAAAATGGTAGACTCCTTTGTAAAAAAAAAATTTATACATCTGTGCCATACTCCCAAGAAGCTTGACTGTCCCTAGAAAGAAGAAAAAAGCAAATCTATATTGAAGTGAATTAAATATCACTTCTTTTCCTTATAATCTAAATCTTATGAAGAATCCAGCTTTATTACATGGTTCAGAAATATCTGGGAATAAATGGGGCATAGCAAATTATGAGAGCAAATCAGTTGGATCCCAAATTCTTAGAAACCAGCTCCACACCCAGTCCACTACTACTTCCTGTATACCGTGGATCTCTTTCCATGCCTTTGGCTCATTGGATCAAGAGTTTTTTGGTTGGGATTGCCAACAGATGTCTCAGACTTTTATGGGATGTCTATATGAAAAAGGCCTTAATGACCCAGATAATCAAAATGGTGTGTCACTCACCTAGAGCCTGACATCCTGCAGTGTGAAGGCAAGTGGACCTTAGGAAGCATTACTACGATGAAAGCAAGTGAAGGTGATGGAATTCCAGCTGAGCTATTTCAAATCCTAGAAGACGATGATGTTAAACAGCTGCACTTAACATGCCAGCAAACCTGGAAAACTCAGCAGTGGCCTCATGACTGGAAAGGGTAAGTTTTCATTCCAAATCCAAAGAAAGGCAATGTGAAAAAAATGTTCAAACTACCATACAATTGCACTCATTTCACATGCTCAAAAATCCTTCAAGCTAGGCTTCAACAGTATGTGAACTAAGAATTTCCAGATGTACAAGCTGGATTTATAAAAGGCAGAAGAATCAGAGATTAAATTGCCAACATCCATTGGATCATAGAGAAAGGAAGAGAATTCAAAACTTGTACTTCTGTTTCATTGATTACAATTAAGCCTTTGACTGTGTGGATCATAACAAACTGGAAAATCTTGGATTTACATGCTTTCCAATTTCAAAGCTTTCAGAAAGGGGAAAAAAGAGTTTTGGGATGAAAGAACATAGGTCTTCTGACTACTAGTTTGGTCCTTTCTGTGATATTAAACTATTACACAGCTGCCATTTCAATGTATGAGAATTTTCAGCTCATTAAGTTGAAGGACTTTGTGGGACTGTACATTACTCTTATTTTTATATTTATTGAACACTTACAAAATGGTAGACTCCTTTGTAAAAAAAAAATTTATACATCTGTGCCATACTCCCAAGAAGCTTGACTGTCCCTAGAAAGAAGAAAAAAGCAAATCTATATTGAAGTGAATTAAATATCACTTCTTTTCCTTATAATCTAAATCTTATGAAGAATCCAGCTTTATTACATGGTTCAGAAATATCTGGGAATAAATGGGGCATAGCAAATTATGAGAGCAAATCAGTTGGATCCCAAATTCTTAGAAACCAGCTCCACACCCAGTCCACTACTACTTCCTGTATACCGTGGATCTCTTTCCATGCCTTTGGCTCATTGGATCAAGAGTTTTTTGGTTGGGATTGCCAACAGATGTCTCAGACTTTTATGGGATGTCTATATGAAAAAGGCCTTAATGACCCAGATAATCAAAATGGTGTGTCACTCACCTAGAGCCTGACATCCTGCAGTGTGAAGGCAAGTGGACCTTAGGAAGCATTACTACGATGAAAGCAAGTGAAGGTGATGGAATTCCAGCTGAGCTATTTCAAATCCTAGAAGACGATGATGTTAAACAGCTGCACTTAACATGCCAGCAAACCTGGAAAACTCAGCAGTGGCCTCATGACTGGAAAGGGTAAGTTTTCATTCCAAATCCAAAGAAAGGCAATGTGAAAAAAATGTTCAAACTACCATACAATTGCACTCATTTCACATGCTCAAAAATCCTTCAAGCTAGGCTTCAACAGTATGTGAACTAAGAATTTCCAGATGTACAAGCTGGATTTATAAAAGGCAGAAGAATCAGAGATTAAATTGCCAACATCCATTGGATCATAGAGAAAGGAAGAGAATTCCCGAAAAACTTGTACTTCTGTTTCATTGATTACAATTAAGCCTTTGACTGTGTGGATCATAACAAACTGGAAAATTCTTCAAGAGATGACAAAACCATACCATATTACCTGCCTCCTGAGAAACTTGTGTGCAAGTCAAAAAGCAATTGTTAGAATCAGACATGGAAAAATGGGCTGATTCACAGTTGGGGAAAGAGTACATCAAGGCTTTATATTGTCATCCTGCTTATTCAACTTTTATGCAGAGTACATCATGTGAAATGCCAGGCTGGATGAAGCTCAAGCTGGAATCAAGACTGCTGGGAGAAATATCGACAGCCTCAGATATGTGGATGGCACCACCCTTATGGCAGAAAGCGAAGACAAACTAAAGAGTCTTTTGATGAGGGTGAAAGAAGAGAGTGAATAAGTTGACTTAAAACTCAACATTCAGGGCTTCCCTGGTAATCCAGTGGGTAGACAGTCAGCCTTGCAGTGAAAGGGGCACCTGTTTGATCCCTGACCCAGGTAGATCCCACGTGTGGCAAAGCGTCTCGACCAGTGTGTCCTACCAGCCAGTGCTCTGGAGTGCGTGTGCCCAGAGCCAGTGCTCTGCAACGAGAGAGGCCACTGCAATGGAAGGCCCACACAGGCCAAAGAATAAAGATGGATGAAAGTAAATAAATAAAAAAACCAATAAAAGAGGCCAAAATTAAAAAACAAAAACCAAAAAAAAAAAAAAAAGAACTCAGCATTCAAAAAACTAAGATCACAGGATCTGGTCCCATCACTTTGTGGAAAATAGATGGGGAAAAAGTGGAAACAGTGAGATTTTATTTTCTTGGACTCCAAAATCACTGTGGATGGTGACTGCAGCCACAAAATTAAAAGATGCATGCTACTTGGAAGAAAAACTATGACAAACCTGACAGTATATTAAAAAGCAGAGACATGGGCTTCCCTGGTGGTCCAGTGGGTAAAGACACCACCTTGCAGTGCAGGGGGTACCAATTCTATCCCTGGCACAGGAGGATCCCACATGGCACAGAATAGGTGGACTGTTATGTCCAATTACAAGTCAGCACTCTGGAGCGCATGCACCCAGAGCCAGTGCTCTGCTACAGGAGAGGCCACTGCAGTGGGAGGCCCACATAGGCCGAAGAATAAATACGGATGAAAATAAATAAATGAAAGACCAATAGAAGTGCCCCCCCTCGGCCAAAAAAAAAAAAAAGAGAGAAAAAAATAAACAGAGACATCACTTTGGCAACAAAGGTTGTATAGTCAAAGCTATGTTTTTCCAGTAGTCATATTTGGATGTAAGAGTTAGACCATCAATAAAAGGCTGAGCACCAAAGAATTGATGCTTTTGAATTGTGGTGCTAAAGAAGACTCTTGAGAGTCCCTTGGATAGCAGGGAGGTCAAACCAGTCAATTCTAAAGGAAATCAACCCTGAATATTAATTGGAGGCACTGATGCTGAAGCTGAAGCTCCAATACTTTGGCCACCTGATGCGAAGAGCCAACTAACTCATTGGAAAAGACCCTGATGTTGAGAAAGATTGAAGGAAGGAGGAAAAGAGGATAACAGAGGATGGATGACATCACTGACTCAGTAGAGATGAGTTTGAGCAAATTCTGGGAGATAGTGAAGGACAGGGAAGCCTGATATGCTGCAGTTCATGAGGCTGCAAAAGTAGGACACAACGTAGCAACTGAAACAACAACCATAGGATCAACCTTATGCATAATTTAAAAATCAGCAAATATTTGTTTATCTCCTGGATGAAAGAAAACTCCTTACTACAGCAGTCATTAATTTGAATTCTACATATTACAAATTTTTTTGCCCTTAATTAAACACTTTGCACTGCTCAAAATTTCAACATGTTTTTAAACTACTCAGTTTCTAGCACCCATTTTGGGAGGTGTGAATCTAGCACAGATAAGCACAAGCAGTGTGCCAGCTGCTATAAGCCATTTGATTCTGCAGCTCTCCACAGCCTTGTAATCTCTCTCTCCTCAGCAGGTACCCTCTTCTGAACAGAATGGTATAGCTTCCCAAAAGACTTCTAATAATATGCTTTAAACTATTTATAAGAGTTTTTACTTCAAGAGTTCTATGATCTTCAAAATGGATAAGAGTGTTTTCGTGGACCTACCAAGTCAGCACTCTGGAGCGCATGCACCCAGAGCCAGTGCTCTGCTACAGGAGAGGCCACTGCAGTGGGAGGCCCACATAGGCCGAAGAATAAATACGGATGAAAATAAATAAATGAAAGACCAATAGAAGTGCCCCCCCTCGGCCAAAAAAAAAAAAAGAGAGAAAAAAATAAACAGAGACATCACTTTGGCAACAAAGGTTGTATAGTCAAAGCTATGTTTTTCCAGTAGTCATATTTGGATGTAAGAGTTAGACCATCAATAAAAGGCTGAGCACCAAAGAATTGATGCTTTTGAATTGTGGTGCTAAAGAAGACTCTTGAGAGTCCCTTGGATAGCAGGGAGGTCAAACCAGTCAATTCTAAAGGAAATCAACCCTGAATATTAATTGGAGGCACTGATGCTGAAGCTGAAGCTCCAATACTTTGGCCACCTGATGCGAAGAGCCAACTAACTCATTGGAAAAGACCCTGATGTTGAGAAAGATTGAAGGAAGGAGGAAAAGAGGATAACAGAGGATGGATGACATCACTGACTCAGTAGAGATGAGTTTGAGCAAATTCTGGGAGATAGTGAAGGACAGGGAAGCCTGATATGCTGCAGTTCATGAGGCTGCAAAAAGTAGGACACAACGTAGCAACTGAAACAACAACCATAGGATCAACCTTATGCATAATTTAAAAATCAGCAAATATTTGTTTATCTCCTGGATGAAAGAAAACTCCTTACTACAGCAGTCATTAATTTGAATTCTACATATTACAAATTTTTTTGCCCTTAATTAAACACTTTGCACTGCTCAAAATTTCAACATGTTTTTAAACTACTCAGTTTCTAGCACCCATTTTGGGAGGTGTGAATCTAGCACAGATAAGCACAAGCAGTGTGCCAGCTGCTATAAGCCATTTGATTCTGCAGCTCTCCACAGCCTTGTAATCTCTCTCTCCTCAGCAGGTACCCTCTTCTGAACAGAATGGTATAGCTTCCCAAAAGACTTCTAATAATATGCTTTAAACTATTTATAAGAGTTTTTACTTCAAGAGTTCTATGATCTTCAAAAATGGATAAGAGTGTTTTCGTGGACCTACCTGTATTCTGAGATAGAGGCAGCACTGACCTCACAAGGAATAAGGCAGCACTGAGAGTGCGATTCAAAGGAAGAATCTAGTTTAGGAGAAGTGCTCTGAAAACCTTCCTGTCCGGCCCTCAGAAATGAGCAGAGTTTTGAACTTGTATCTGACTGGTTATTGTTAATAAAATAAGCCATTTTATCCTTTGAAAGCAAGCATATTGAAGCAACTGATCTTTTCCCAGTTAAAACATTTAAACTATAGCCAAAAAATTGCTAGATTTCTGGAACTATCACTATTCAATTGCTTTATCCTGGCTAAATAGAAACCTTCATAGGAACTGGGCACAGACCCTGTTTAGGATTAGTGTTTGCCAAAAAATGATGATTCCTGTGTCAACATTAAGTTGCAATGTGAGAACACTGCAAGGATTTGCTTTCTTCAGTTTAAAATCTGAAATACTGAATAACCATTGTTAATGAGAATAATAGGCAGGTGCTTGGTAGCATCATCATGGGAACAAGGATTCCTTTTTCTGCAATGCCCCTTACACATTTCCCAAGGACCATGTTGTGTGATCCCTGCAACATTTCTCACATCTCCATGTTGGGCTGTAGGAGTCTTGTTCATAAGTCATGTATAATATGTTCCACCCTGAAAATTCACAACTTTATTTTAAAACTGACACTTGCTAAAATTCATTTTCCTAACAGAAACACTGACTAAAAGAATATAAACATAATTTTCAAGGGAGAGAGACAAGGGAAAGCATTTTATCTCAACACTAAAAAATAAATAAATTTTGGAATTTTTAGAATTCTTTGAATTCAAACTCAAAGGAAAGCTTGGGTTCCTTTACCAATATGCTAGGAAAACTATTTTCTTACACGTTTCTAGAGTTGGAAGCTATTAAGTTCAATAAGAGAGGAACAATGTAGAACCTTTAAGCAGTGTTATTTAGGTTAGTGCATCATGGACTTTTTATTGTGATGCCATACACAGGAAATGGAAATGTTTTTGTTGCATTTGTTGCTCCTGGCCAGAGAATTATGATCTGGGGTCTGGGTCTATCTGGACCCTGCAAAGTTGCCCAGAGGATTGAAGAAAAAAAAATCCATATCTCAACACATTAATGGCCACAAACCAGCAGCTGAAAGTGAGGCTGATGCTAACACTTGAGTTTAGTGCGTGTGTGTGGTTTCATGTTTCATTTTTCAGTTTACATATAGGTATAGATAAGTAAAGGATGGTAAAATATGAACCCCTTGAGGATGATCTACTAATGTGAAAATCAAAAATCAAATTCTATAGAATCAAAATATGAAAGACTGGAAAATATCATGCAAACAGTTTAAGGTTCTGAAGTGTGAAGAAATTATCAAAACTTTAAGTAAATCAAGAAAATATTTCAGCATTGAATATCATTTCACAAGGTCATTAACACTGTAGGATGTGTAAGTAGATTATAAATGCTTTTTTTCCCTTGACATTAGTGCTACCAGGAGGAAGAAGGATTAAATATAGGCAAGTAGGACAAAAGTTTCCTATAAAACTGTTTTAGATCTATTTTAAATGGTCGTTAAATATTTAGCTGCAGTGTGGATTAACACAGTTTGTTCCAAAAGAGATACTGATAGTTACAGAAGCCATATTTTGACATAAATTGAGTTTATATGATTCAGAGACTCGGATTAAGAGATCTCTTAGTTGTTAAGTGGATCCCTGGATGCAAAATGCAGCTGGTCTCTTTTTCACTATCTTTCTGAGAATGGATGACTTTACACATATTTGGATAAGAATCAAAAATAGGAATCATTTGTTTACATGTGTAGAAAACACACTCAAACTGCTTAAACCAAAAATAAACTTCACTGGCTCACATAATTGAAAACTCCACTGAGAGAAGCAGATTTAGATCTGATTTAATCTGCTGGTGTCCATGACTTGACCAGGTCTGGTCCTTCTCTCTTCAGTTCTTTCCTTGGTTTCTTTGTTAACTAAATTCTAGGTAAGATTTCCCCTTGTGGTCCTTAGATGACCACCAGTTATTGCAGAGGCCATATGGTTCTTATCCATAGCTGGTAGGAATAAAGTATATTTGTCCCAGAATTGACAAAAATCAGTCTGGATTAAGTCACACATTCACTCCTGACCCAACCACTGTGGCTAGAGAAATGGAATGCACTCATTCCATAGTGTAGCTTCAAACTCCTCTCCCCCAGTCCCCATTGTGATGCCAATGACCTACCCAAACCACCAGACGGAAATCTGTGACTGTTAGAATGGCGAGAATGGAGGCTGAAGATATTTCCAGTTACATGCAGAATCTTAGAAATAGGAGACTTAGAATCTTTTAACCAAATTTTCTGATCTAGTCAGACAACCAATTTAGCCAAGCCAACTGAACAAACTACAAAACACTGACACAGAAGTTGTCATTTAGTGTCTGTGGGTACCATTTGTGACAGTCAGCCACCATAGCCTGTGTGACTTTTGAATACTGGGAAAAGCCATCTCTACATTGAGCATAAATTTGCTTCCCTTCTCCCTTGTGCTTTATCAATTGAGCCTTGTTTTGCTCTTGTGGGCACAAAGGGTAAATTAAATTCTTTGTCCATATTACAGGCTTTCCAGTATTTATTAAGATAGTTAAGATAGTCATCCTAGTCTGTCTTTTCCAGGCTCAACATCCTTATAGATTTTAAACACCCTCACTCCTTTGGCTTCTCTTCTTTGTATGAATTCTGGCTAGTCAATTCCATACTCAGATATACAGTTCATATACTGACAAGCAGACTCCCCTCTGGGCCACTGGTGAGTGGTATATTGCTGTATATAAACAGATACTGAGGAAAATAAGACTAAGTCTCGTGGAGAATCACTTTAATAGCAGTCTGTAAAATCAGTCTCAGAACTGGTTCTGAGATATCCAGAGCAAGAATGTGGGCAAAAAGTATGTTTTGGAACATGATTTTTCTAATCTCCAATATTGGACCTAATTACGTTTTTTGCTGTTGTTGAAGACTTGACCTTTAATTTTTTAATGTAATGAATTATTAGCATCCTAATAAATAAGTGCCTAATAATAGATAACATTAAAACATATTGATTTTGTGATTTATTATATATATACTTATGTTTGTATGTAATAGTATATATATGTATAACATATCTTATTTTGTTTTTAAAGATAATTCTTTTTATTGTCCCATAAAAATTAATGAGAAAGTATTACATCAACATGCTTGGTCAGATTCTGTCATTTGAACTGTGAGTTCTGACCTAACCATTAATGTCCTCCAAAAGGATGGAACCCCTCCCCACCGCCCAAGAACCTGCAACTTGAAGCATCTGTAAGCGAAATTTGACAGCTGTTCCTTAGGGGTAGATACCTTCTCCTACCTCTTTGTCCACCTCCCCCACCTAGAAACACCAAGAAAATTCAGTTACACTTACAGCTTAATACCACTAACCATAACTGTTACATCCATGGTTTCCTTTTCTTCTCCCTTTCATAAAATATTTGCACTGATATTAATTCTGAAAAGGGCTGGTCCCATTAGACACAGCAGAAACAGGAAGGAGTTGAGCACTGAGTTAAGGAAAGCCTCTGATGATGTTTCTTGATCTCCTCCTTCTACAACTAACCCATCACCAAGTCTTGTAAATCTACTTCAACCAACTCCTCAAGCTCATTCTCTTTCTTCCAGCTGCACTGCCACCACCAGTTCAGGAATCAGCATCAGCTACTTGGGACTCCTGCAGTTGTCTCCAGGCTGCTCTCTTCCTTCCTCCAGTCCTTTCTCCAGGCAGCAGCCAGAGTACTTTCAACTGCAAACAGCATCATTCTTCAGTTTACTCAGAAGTCTTCAATCAGTTTTCACTGCACCCAGAATAAATACAAAATTCCTCACGTGGTCTGCATGTCCAAGCCCATCTGCCTCCATTGTCTCAGTTAATGCAATTCAGACGCATTTGTTTTCTTTCTGCTTCACTAGTAGAATCCGTTCCCTCGGCCTCAGAGCCTTTCCCTATGTTCCCTGCAAGGCTTGGGTCACTCCCAGTCTCTTTGCCTAACTCCTTCCAACCAATACCTCTCAGCCCATGGGTCATTTACTCCAGTCTTCCTCGGTAGCCTGCCCAAAAACCTTCCTAATAAATAAGTGCCTAATAATAGATAACATTAAAACATATTGATTTTGTGATTTATTATATATATACTTATGTTTGTATGTAATAGTATATATATGTATAACATATCTTATTTTGTTTTTAAAGATAATTCTTTTTATTGTCCCATAAAAATTAATGAGAAAGTATTACATCAACATGCTTGGTCAGATTCTGTCATTTGAACTGTGAGTTCTGACCTAACCATTAATGTCCTCCAAAAGGATGGAACCCCTCCCCACCGCCCAAGAACCTGCAACTTGAAGCATCTGTAAGCGAAATTTGACAGCTGTTCCTTAGGGGTAGATACCTTCTCCTACCTCTTTGTCCACCTCCCCCACCTAGAAACACCAAGAAAATTCAGTTACACTTACAGCTTAATACCACTAACCATAACTGTTACATCCATGGTTTCCTTTTCTTCTCCCTTTCATAAAATATTTGCACTGATATTAATTCTGAAAAGGGCTGGTCCCATTAGACACAGCAGAAACAGGAAGGAGTTGAGCACTGAGTTAAGGAAAGCCTCTGATGATGTTTCTTGATCTCCTCCTTCTACAACTAACCCATCACCAAGTCTTGTAAATCTACTTCAACCAACTCCTCAAGCTCATTCTCTTTCTTCCAGCTGCACTGCCACCACCAGTTCAGGAATCAGCATCAGCTACTTGGGACTCCTGCAGTTGTCTCCAGGCTGCTCTCTTCCTTCCTCCAGTCCTTTCTCCAGGCAGCAGCCAGAGTACTTTCAACTGCAAACAGCATCATTCTTCAGTTTACTCAGAAGTCTTCAATCAGTTTTCACTGCACCCAGAATAAATACAAAATTCCTCACGTGGTCTGCATGTCCAAGCCCATCTGCCTCCATTGTCTCAGTTAATGCAATTCAGACGCATTTGTTTTCTTTCTGCTTCACTAGTAGAATCCGTTCCCTCGGCCTCAGAGCCTTTCCCTATGTTCCCTGCAAGGCTTGGGTCACTCCCAGTCTCTTTGCCTAACTCCTTCCAACCAATACCTCTCAGCCCATGGGTCATTTACTCTCCAGTCTTCCTCGGTAGCCTGAACTTTATACTCTCTAAAAGTATTCTCTGCTTTTCTCTCAGAGCACCTATATGTGTATAGTGCATGCACGTGTGCATGCTAAGTCCCTTTGTCATGTCCGTCTCCATGTGACCCTATGAACTGTAGCCCGCCAGTCTCCTCTCTCCATGGAATTCTCCAGGCAGGAATACTGGAGTGGGTTGCCCTGCTCCAGAAGATCTTCCTGACCCAGGGATCGAACCCACATCTGGCATGTCTGCTGCATTGGCAGATGGATTCTTTACCACTAGTGCCACCTGGGAAGCCCATCTGTATAGTGGTACACCCCTACCCATGGTTTCCCTTTCCTCAGATTCAGTTACCAGTGATCAACCTCAGTCTGAAAATATTAAATGGAGAAAATTCCATAAATAAGCAATTCATAAGTTTAAAATTTCATGCCAGAGAATTCCCTGGTGGTCCAGTGGTTAGGACTTCATGCTCCGACTGCAGGGTGCATGGGTTTGATCCTTGGTAGGGGAACCAAGATCCTGTAAGCCATGTGGTGCAGCATCCCCCCCCCCACTACCATGTTTTTTAAATAAATAGATAAATTGCACGCCATTCTGAATTACATGATGAAATCTCATGCTGTCCCACTTCATCGTCCCACTCCCCCATCCCCACCCCCAACCATCCACATCCTCGGCTCCTGACATCCAGCCATCAACATGGTCAGGCCATATGACCCAGGACCTCCTTAAGCAGATGAGCCTCCTTCTGAAGTATTGTCAAAAGGTCAATAGCCAGAGTACTTTCAACTGCAAACAGCATCATTCTTCAGTTTACTCAGAAGTCTTCAATCAGTTTTCACTGCACCCAGAATAAATACAAAATTCCTCACGTGGTCTGCATGTCCAAGCCCATCTGCCTCCATTGTCTCAGTTAATGCAATTCAGACGCATTTGTTTTCTTTCTGCTTCACTAGTAGAATCCGTTCCCTCGGCCTCAGAGCCTTTCCCTATGTTCCCTGCAAGGCTTGGGTCACTCCCAGTCTCTTTGCCTAACTCCTTCCAACCAATACCTCTCAGCCCATGGGTCATTTACTCTCCAGTCTTCCTCGGTAGCCTGAACTTTATACTCTCTAAAAGTATTCTCTGCTTTTCTCTCAGAGCACCTATATGTGTATAGTGCATGCACGTGTGCATGCTAAGTCCCTTTGTCATGTCCGTCTCCATGTGACCCTATGAACTGTAGCCCGCCAGTCTCCTCTCTCCATGGAATTCTCCAGGCAGGAATACTGGAGTGGGTTGCCCTGCTCCAGAAGATCTTCCTGACCCAGGGATCGAACCCACATCTGGCATGTCTGCTGCATTGGCAGATGGATTCTTTACCACTAGTGCCACCTGGGAAGCCCATCTGTATAGTGGTACACCCCTACCCATGGTTTCCCTTTCCTCAGATTCAGTTACCAGTGATCAACCTCAGTCTGAAAATATTAAATGGAGAAAATTCCATAAATAAGCAATTCATAAGTTTAAAATTTCATGCCAGAGAATTCCCTGGTGGTCCAGTGGTTAGGACTTCATGCTCCGACTGCAGGGTGCATGGGTTTGATCCTTGGTAGGGGAACCAAGATCCTGTAAGCCATGTGGTGCAGCATCCCCCCCCCCACTACCATGTTTTTTAAATAAATAGATAAATTGCACGCCATTCTGAATTACATGATGAAATCTCATGCTGTCCCACTTCATCGTCCCACTCCCCCATCCCCACCCCCAACCATCCACATCCTCGGCTCCTGACATCCAGCCATCAACATGGTCAGGCCATATGACCCAGGACCTCCTTAAGCAGATGAGCCTCCTTCTGAAGTATTGTCAAAAGGTCAATAGTAGCCTGACACTAGGTCACAATGCTTTCATCATTCACCTCTCTTCATCACTTAGGCATTTTGTCATTGCATGTCATCACAAGGAGAAGGGTGAATAGAGCACAATAGATATTTAGGAGAGACCACATTCATATAACTTTTATTATGAGGTAATGATTCTGCTTTATTTTTAGTTATTGCTATTCATCACTTACTGTGCCTTATTTATATATTAAACCTTATCATAGGTATGTATATATTGGAAAAAAAACAGTATATGTAGGATTCAGTACTATCTGCAGTTTCAAATATCCACTGAGGGTCTTGGCACGTACCTCCCTTCAGATAAAGGGGGCTCTGTGTACTGTCTGAGTGTTTAAAGTTCACTTTGACAAGTGGGCCCTAAACTGCAGGAGCGGTGGATTGGCACTCAGGAGCGGTGCACTGCTGGATCACCAGGATGTGGTCAAGCTGACAGAGTTTGAATCCTTGTACCCTCACCTGTGGTACGAGCAGCTAGTGGGGCTTTGAATACTCATGCTCAGTTTCTCCAACAGAGAAAATGATGTTTTATTACAGGATTTTTTTTGTGTGTGTGGCTGTTGCAAGACTCAAATCACAAAATGCATGCGTGCTAAGTCGCTTCAGTTGTGTCTGACTCTTTGGGACCCTATGGACCGTAGCCTGCCAGGCTCCTCTGTCTATGGGATTCTCGAGGCAAGAATACTAGGGAGGGCGGGTGTGCCCTCTTGCATTGACAGGCAGGGTCTTTACCACTAGTGCCAACTGGGAAGCCCAGTCAGAAAATGTTAAGTGCTAAATGGAGTGCCTGGCACGTAACAGGTGTTCAATTTATATTGGTTATTAGTATATTATCATTGCTTTTTTAGATATATTTACTTATTGCAGGCAAAACTACTAGAAAATGATATTTCTTGAATATTTCCAAAAAGTCTCTAGAAAAGTTATTGTGATACAAGTTAGAAGAGCATTTTAGAAAATGCGTTTTTCACTGGCAGCTTCACTGTGATTCTCCCCGAACGTGTTTTTCTAAATTGTTAAATATTCCAAGGTGGCCATGGTAATATATACTTTAATCACAGCTTCAGAGGCTGACTTAAAGTATGTTGAGTTTTTTCACTTGTAAATATATACGTATACTTACTTTCAGATGCTTTAAAAATAATCTACCATTACTTTTTATTTTTTTCATTGATATTGCTGAGTTGAACATTTTTTAAACATGGGACAAACTATTTGGGCCTCTTGACAAAGACATTTCATTTTTATAAACTTTGACTTTGGAAGAATAATGATACTTATTCCTTTTTCTCGTCTCATGATGGGATTTCCACAGGGAAGCTTTAAATATCTTCAGCAGGATCTACACCGTGCTCTTTCTGTGTAAAAGGATTATGACAGTGTATAGATTTTTCACTGTCAAACACTTTCCTTTGGGTAAATATTTATGTGGAATGAGGCACAGGATTTAAAATAGCCCTGAAGAAGCTGCATACTCTCCTTGACAACAACAACAACAAAAAAGTTTGTGTATTAACAGTTGGCTTAACAGCATCTGGCATCGAGAAATAAAGACAAAAATATACTTTGGCCCTGTAATATTTATAGCACTGCCAGTTTAACCATTGTGCCCTATTTAGGAATATTTTTTGAGTGAGCTTTATTTTAATGTCTAAGAACTCAGTCATAAGTTAATGGCAGAGAAGCTCATGCTGACTGCTAAACGCAGCCGAGTAACGTGTCTGTGCCATGCCATGGAGGACAGAAAGGGAACTCACACTGTAAAAATCTCCTTAAACTTCTGTCTACACCAACAAAGAAGACACTGATAACAATGGGGTAGCTGCCTGGAAATGTTGTGTCATGCTGTACATGCTTTGTAAGAAACATGGTTTTTATGAGTTTATAAACAAGAAAGGCAAGAGATTCCATTTTGTCATTCTGAATAGTGCATTTCCATATAAGGCAGTGATTTGTTTATAGGGCTTTCCCACTGTTACAGAGTGAGCTACTCCTGATAATGCATGTATTCCAGATATCTGGAAGCTCAGCTGGAATGCATCATCACTTTACACTTTGAATCTTGCTTTCATATAATCTTTGCTGAAAACTAAAAACAAGGCTTCCCTGGTGGCTCAGTGGTAAAGAATCCGCCTACTGATGCAGGAGACATGGGTTCAATCCCTGGTCCAGGAAGGTCCCACATGCCGTAGACCAACTAACACCATGCTCCACAACTACTGAGCCTGTGCTCTACAGCCCCAACTACTGAAGCCTGGGCACCCAAGAGCCCATGCTCCCAACAAGAGAAGCCTATGCACTGCAGCTGGAGAGTAGCCCTTGCCTTCCTGCAACTAGAGACAGTCCATGTGTAACAATGAAGACCCGGCACAGGCAAAATAAATAAATAAAATTAAAAGAAAACTAAAAAAATTGCCATTGTACAGTAAATCTATCAAAAGTTCATATATCCTCTCTTGACTGACTTAGTAGAGTTTTGCTTTCCATAACTTATACTCTTTGGAGACTCCATGTTCTCACATGAACATCAATTTCCAAATAATGTTTTGTTAAAATTTGTGAATATGTTGGCATTTATACTAAAGGGTGCTGGACTGCCACATACGAAGCTTTCTTAGTTCCTTTTCTCTCACTTTTTAGCTTCCAGAGCCCTGTCGATGTGTGAATATGTGTATCTCTAGTGCCATCTCCCCTCCCTTAATTTTTTGTTTCTAATCACCTGTAGATTAAAAAACATTACTAGAATTATTTCCAAAATAAGAGTTAAGTGGCTTTATGTGATTACCCCCCAAAAACTGTCCTATGACTCAAGTAGGAGAACTTACATGCTTTCATCTATTGAACAAATATAAGTTGAAAGCCCATTCTGTGCATGTCACTGGCCTGAGGGCAGCTTCTGTTCATTCCCAGTCACCAACTTTATTTGGGACACCATTAATCTTTTCGTATATTGTTTCAAAAACCTACTAACTGATCTCTGCCTCTACAGAGCGGCTAGAAGGATCTTCTTTTTTTTTTTTTTAAAGTTTTATTTTACTTTTAACTTTTACAGAGTTTTGTTGTTTACAGATATGTATGTTCTCAGATTAGTCATATGTATATACCCCCCATCCCACTCCTCCAGACCGTCATACAGCACACCTAAAGGATCTGCTTTTCTCACAGAGCAATGACTATAGCTATTTTCTTCACATATGATAGTACAGGCCTTCATGCTATTTCCTTTATGCCTCTCACCCACTGTTCTAGAAGGATCTTCTAACAGAGTAAATCCTGTTCCTTACCTGATTTAAACATTCAGGGTTTCTGGTTTCCTGCAACATGAACATTCTGAGGGATTCTGCACTTCTGCTCTCTTACCCCAACTTGGTCACACCTGGCCATTTAGATACTCAGATAAGGTGCATTATCTGAGTATCTAAATGTATGAAATGTATTCCTCTGCTAAGGACAGAGTTAGCAGGGAGAATAACTGACTAACTCTGTCCTTCCTCTAGGGAAGTGTTTCCCTTGGTCAGAATAGGTTGACCTTTCTATGTGTCAACTCAATGACTGTACCAGTGGGGTTTAAGCTTTTAGGGGTGACTGAGTGGCAACCTAGAGAGATTAGTGCCATTACACTTCTAGAGAGGAGGGGGCACGTTGTGCCATACAGGATCCCATGGGGAAGCCCCAGTGTCAGTCAGGATGGAGAAGGGAAAGAAGAGAAAACATGAGCCACAGTCTGTGTTGTGTTTTCATGGGACAGCAACGTAGGACAGGCAACAGTTCAAGCTTGGCTAGTTTGAACACTTCCAGCAGGCTTTGGGGCATAAGGGCAGTCCTGGAGGTCTGACACCGGGGCCTGCCTTGATTTAGGCAGGGGAAATCCTGCTTTGGAGGGTGAGAGTTATAGACGGTTGGGGCACAGACTCAAGAGTGGCTGGTTTTCAGATGAAAGGAGTGCTCTCAGGCATGTTATCTGCCATTTTAGGAATGAACTAGCCATCTCCCTCCCACCACAAATCCCCTCCAGCCAAGATGTCAAAACATCATAAAAGACAGACAATAAAACATATATATATACACATACACATATGTATTTATATATACAATAAAAACATGACTAATACACTACCCTATCCCCTGTTGTGGTATGGTACATATCTCACTGGGTTGCTTACATCTCTCAAACTTGCTAGTTGCAGGTGTCTTGAGAGGAGGGATCTTGTCTGTCTTGTTCACTACTGTAGCCCCATTCCCCAGGGGATGTCTCTCACTTGGTGGATGCTCAGGAATTATTGGAATAGTAAAAATGAATGCACATCTTTCTACCCGGCATATGTGGTTAGTATTTCACCTGGAAACGCACGGCATTTTTGGCAATACAGATTTTGTTATACCCGTTAATGCATTCGTCTTCCTTGGTCTTTACAAACTTTGGCCAACATGAACATTCTGAGGATTCTGCACTTCTGCTCTCTTACCCCAACTTGGTCACACTGGCCATTTAGATACTCAGATAAGGTGCATTATCTGAGTATCTAAATGTATGAAATGTATTCCTCTGCTAAGGACAGAGTTAGCAGGGAGAATAACTGACTAACTCTGTCCTTCCTCTAGGGAAGTGTTTCCCTTGGTCAGAATAGGTTGACCTTTCTATGTGTCAACTCAATGACTGTACCAGTGGGGTTTAAGCTTTTAGGGGTGACTGAGTGGCAACCTAGAGAGATTAGTGCCATTACACTTCTAGAGAGGAGGGGGCACGTTGTGCCATACAGGATCCCATGGGGAAGCCCCAGTGTCAGTCAGGATGGAGAAGGGAAAGAAGAGAAAACATGAGCCACAGTCTGTGTTGTGTTTTCATGGGACAGCAACGTAGGACAGGCAACAGTTCAAGCTTGGCTAGTTTGAACACTTCCAGCAGGCTTTGGGGCATAAGGGCAGTCCTGGAGGTCTGACACCGGGGCCTGCCTTGATTTAGGCAGGGGAAATCCTGCTTTGGAGGGTGAGAGTTATAGACGGTTGGGGCACAGACTCAAGAGTGGCTGGTTTTCAGATGAAAGGAGTGCTCTCAGGCATGTTATCTGCCATTTTAGGAATGAACTAGCCATCTCCCTCCCACCACAAATCCCCTCCAGCCAAGATGTCAAAACATCATAAAAGACAGACAATAAAACATATATATATACACATACACATATGTATTTATATATACAATAAAAACATGACTAATACACTACCCTATCCCCTGTTGTGGTATGGTACATATCTCACTGGGTTGCTTACATCTCTCAAACTTGCTAGTTGCAGGTGTCTTGAGAGGAGGGATCTTGTCTGTCTTGTTCACTACTGTAGCCCCATTCCCCAGGGGATGTCTCTCACTTGGTGGATGCTCAGGAATTATTGGAATAGTAAAAATGAATGCACATCTTTCTACCCGGCATATGTGGTTAGTATTTCACCTGGAAACGCACGGCATTTTTGGCAATACAGATTTTGTTATACCCGTTAATTAAAGTGTATTTTTATTTGGTTTAAATTTGAGGAGGGTTTTCCTTTCCAACTAAGTAAAATATAATTTGGCTTAGCATAATGTGTATTATTTAAATCTCTGCAAAGAGTCCAGCACATCTCTATGTTCCTTGCATTAGCCAGTGATTCTTTATCAGGGGCAATTTTGCCCTATGGGGGACCGTTAGCAATGTCTGCAGACATTTTCAGTTCTCACAACTGGCATCTAGTGGATAGAGGCCAGGGATGTTGCTATATATCCTATACAGACCATCCCCCTGCACCAAACAGTTTTCCCATCTAAAATGTCAATAGTGCTGACCCTGGAAAATCTTCTGTTAGAGGATGATGTATTGACAAGTTCACCTAAAAAGCCTCACACAACCAACCATGTCCCTCTTCCATGAAGCAGTTACAAGCTAAGTAGCAGATACCTTAGAGGTACAGACAGCAGCCCTGAGGGGAAAAGTAATGTTCTGAGGAGGACACAGGACAAGTGGCAAGAGAGGCGTTCAGCATTTGAGCAGAAACTAAGAAAGGAAATCTAAAAGGACTGATCCTGAGAGGCATATGACCCTGAGTTCTGCGCTTAAAATGTGTACTGAAATTATAGGCTTTTTAGCTGACACTTAAAAGGCATGACTTTAAGTTAATAGAAGTGATGTAGCGGGAAAGGAACAGTCATATAGAGCTTATAACTCCAAAATTGCTCTCTTTAAAATTGGAGTTGTCTTCTTAAGCTTAACGTACTACCATTGATCAAAGCAATGCTGTCGTTCCTTTTTGGACCTGTCTTCAGAGCTTTTGTCATGTTCTTTTGAATAACATCAGAAGTTGCAAACATTTCCCTTTTAGGCAGGAATTTACTTTGGGGAAAAAAATCAAGTTATTTGGACCTATATATGGTAAACAAGGAAAATCATTCATGCTCCTAACACCATGTCCATAAAAATTGAAGACAAGCTATAAATTATATGAATCTGACTTTAAAGGCAGTTCCAAAAAGGAACTGTCTTGAGCTAAGAAATGTCTTGAGCTAAGTTGATGTCATTGGAATAAGTGTGTAGCCTCTCTCAAGATGACTATTTTCAGGAGAAATGCTCATATTGAGATATGAGTGTTAGCAAAACATAACTAATAGTCATACTGATTTCATTGCTATAAATATATGTGAAAATAATGCCAGGTGTGCACACAACCAAATGTCTGTCGGTATGAGAATGTTTAGGACAGGTCTTACAGTGCTTTCTATATGTAAAAGTTTAAAACTTCCCCTCAGTTTTATTGAGATATTTGACATATATATATATATATATATATATATATATATATATTTGTTTAAGGTGTACAACATAATGGTTTTGTACAAATATTTGTTACAAATGATCACCACACTAAGTTTAGTTAACATTCGTCACCTCACATAGTTACCAGTTTTTCCCTTTGTGATGAAATCTTTTGAGATCTATTCCCTTAGTGACTTTTAAATGTACGATATGGTATTATTAACTTTAGTCATCATACAGTACATTACATCCCCAAACTTAGTAGCCTTACAACTGGAACTGTTAACTTCAGTATCAATCATCTATTTTCTTCCCTTCCAACCCCTACTGCTAGCAACCACCAATCTGTTCTCCACTGAAGTTTAATTTTTAAGCTACAATACCATACTTCAAAATCTGGGAATTTCTACTTTAGGCAAGAAAGTATTTAAGTTCTTTCTTCAGATGTCAACTTAACATTGGCTACATAGAGCTTATTTAGGATGGCTTTCAACATCAAATCAAGTGCATGTCTCGGGCACTTGAGATAGGTGAGTGCTTTAACAGAAGTAATAAAACTACAAGTCTGATTCCAGTACAGTAGCAATGCTTCACAGCTGGCCTGGAGTGTCCTGCTTTTAAAACTGCAAGTCCTGCTTCTCGGGAAACCCCTTAGTTCTAGGTAAATCACGATGGCTACCAAACTCCCAGTCACTTAGCTAACTCTTCTATTCTTTGTTGGCCTATCAACAGTAAAAACAAAACAATGCCTTCTCATAATAAGTGAAGGAAAAATACTTACCCCTTTGGGGATAAGCACAGCAACTTGAGTCAAAAAGCAACATATGGGGGCTTCCCTCGTGGTCCATTGGGTAGGGAGTCCGATTTGCAGTGCAAGGGGCAGTGGTTTGATCCCTCACCTGGGAAGATCCCATGTGCCATGGAGCAGCTGGGCCAGTGTGTCCAGTTAAGAGCCAGTGCTTTGGAGTGCATGTGCCTAGAGCCATTATCTGCAAGGAGAGAGGCCACTTCCATGAGAGGCCTGCACATGCCAAAAAATAAAGATGGATGAAAAAAAAAAGAAACAATAAAAAAAAAAAAAAAGAGCACCACGTGTTGGCTAAAAGTAGCCTGAGTTAATCACTAACTTTTGATTCAGACTGAAGCTGTGCATGCGTGTGTGTTCAGTCATGTCCAACTCTTTACAACCTCATGGACTGGCATAGCCCACCAGGTCCCTCTTTACATGAGATTTCCCAGGCAAGAATACTGGAGTGGGTTGCCATGCCCTCCTCCAAGAATACTGGAGTGGGTTGCCATGCCCTCCTCCAAGGGATCTTCCAATCCTGGGATCAAATCTGCATCTCCTGCATTGGTAGGCAGATTCTTTACCATGGCACCACTTGGGAAACCCTAAACTGAAGTCAGAAGGTCTATTTTATGGTAGTGATGCAGGCCATGTTTTACAAGCTGTAATAATAGTAACAACAACTGTAATGATAAAAATTACAATAATAATAAAATGTTATTAATGGATTAGGGATTATATAAAGCTGTAAACAACAAAACTATGTAAAAACAAAATAAAATGTTTCCAAAAAATCTTATGCTTAACCCATTATGCTTATCATATTTGTTTTGGCTTTTAGGAGAGATGTTTTGACTAATGTCCTTGGGCAAGGAAATAATAGGGATTCAATGGCTTTGTATCATGGATGTAACAATTATAAACAATGCTTGAAGAATGAATCATGCTGGAGTTTGTGCTCAATTGTGTCTACTCTTTGTGACCCCCTGGACTGTGTAGCCCCGTCTATGGGACACGATCAAAAGTCACTTAGCTAACTCTTCTATTCTTTGTTGGCCTATCAACAGTAAAAACAAAACAATGCCTTCTCATAATAAGTGAAGGAAAAATACTTACCCCTTTGGGGATAAGCACAGCAACTTGAGTCAAAAAGCAACATATGGGGGCTTCCCTCGTGGTCCATTGGGTAGGGAGTCCGATTTGCAGTGCAAGGGGCAGTGGTTTGATCCCTCACCTGGGAAGATCCCATGTGCCATGGAGCAGCTGGGCCAGTGTGTCCAGTTAAGAGCCAGTGCTTTGGAGTGCATGTGCCTAGAGCCATTATCTGCAAGGAGAGAGGCCACTTCCATGAGAGGCCTGCACATGCAAAAAAAAAAAGATGGATGAAAAAAAAAAGAAACAATAAAAAAAAAAAAAAAGAGCACCACGTGTTGGCTAAAAGTAGCCTGAGTTAATCACTAACTTTTGATTCAGACTGAAGCTGTGCATGCGTGTGTGTTCAGTCATGTCCAACTCTTTACAACCTCATGGACTGGCATAGCCCACCAGGTCCCTCTTTACATGAGATTTCCCAGGCAAGAATACTGGAGTGGGTTGCCATGCCCTCCTCCAAGAATACTGGAGTGGGTTGCCATGCCCTCCTCCAAGGGATCTTCCAATCCTGGGATCAAATCTGCATCTCCTGCATTGGTAGGCAGATTCTTTACCATGGCACCACTTGGGAAACCCTAAACTGAAGTCAGAAGGTCTATTTTATGGTAGTGATGCAGGCCATGTTTTACAAGCTGTAATAATAGTAACAACAACTGTAATGATAAAAATTACAATAATAATAAAATGTTATTAATGGATTAGGGATTATATAAAGCTGTAAACAACAAAACTATGTAAAAACAAAATAAAATGTTTCCAAAAAATCTTATGCTTAACCCATTATGCTTATCATATTTGTTTTGGCTTTTAGGAGAGATGTTTTGACTAATGTCCTTGGGCAAGGAAATAATAGGGATTCAATGGCTTTGTATCATGGATGTAACAATTATAAACAATGCTTGAAGAATGAATCATGCTGGAGTTTGTGCTCAATTGTGTCTACTCTTTGTGACCCCCTGGACTGTAGCTCACCAGGCTCCTCTGTCTATGGGATTTTCCAGACAAGAATACTGGAGTGGATTGCCATATCCTTCTCCAGAGGATCTTTCTGAACCAGGGATTGAACCCTTGTCTCCTGCATCTCCTGTATTGGCAGGGCAGATTCTTGCCATTGAGCCACCTGAACAGTTCATGGTGGAGTTTAGCTAAGAATTAACATTAAAAATATACATCACTGAGGGGGACACTTACAGTTATACAGGTAGGAAAGAAGATAGTGTGGTGGTAGAGTGCCGGGGTGATGGGGAGCTGTGTTTGTATCCTGCCTTACCTGGTGTATGATTCTGAAGTAGCTGTTGGCCTCTCTAAACTTTAGTTCCTTAACAAAATAAACAGATATAATTATGGTACTTGTCTCCTGGAACTGCTGTTTATTAAATGATAATGAATATACAATGCTCAATACTGTGCCTAGCATGTAGCATGCATGAAATAAATGTGAATCATTATTATTTGCACCTATGAAAAGTTTTTGTAATAGCATATTGCAACTGTATTTATCTTGTTATTTCTCTGATTTCTTATTTCTATCCATTACTCTTTGTAGAAGGATCTTGTTTAAAAAAGCATGCAAAGAACACAAAAAATTTTGATAAAAGATATTTTGCTATGTATCATTTGAGGTTTCAAAAGTCCATATATAGTGTTACTCTAAAATAATATTGATCAAAAGCTCACCCATGACACAAAATCCTTGGCTGTCCCAAATCAGGATGAGTTAAAGAAAAAAAGAAATTCTAAAAGCTAAAAGTGAACAATTAGGGCTTCCCTGGTGGTCCAGTGGGTAGGGACACCACCTTGCAGTGCAGGGGGTGCCGGTTCGATCCCTAGCCTGGGAAGATCCCACGTGCCATGGAGCGGCTGGACCGAGTGTCCAATTACCGAGCCAGAGCTCTGAAGCGCATGCAACAACAGAGGCCACCGCGATGGGAGGCCTACACGGGCCAAAGAACAAAGATGGATGAAACTAGAGAAGTGAAAGACCAGTGGAAGTGGCCCCCCCACCCCCACCAAAAAAAAAAAAGTGAACAATTAGAAGAAAGAAAAAAGAGTCAATAACTTTTAGAATCAGTCTGGAACTACTAGTATGTCTTACAAGCAATTTTATGTATTGTCAGGCTCTAAGTTTCCTGGGGCCTACAATGTATATCTTAGGCAAGAGACATTGAAATATATCTTACTGGGACAAGTAAGTAAGATGTGTATGTATTAAGATAAAGATGGGGCTTCCCTGGTGGTCCAGTGGGTAAGGACACCGCCTTGCAGTGCAAGGGGCGCCGGTGCGATCCCTGACCTGGGAAGATCCCACGTGCTGCAGAGCGGCTGGACCCATGTGTCCAATTACTGAGCCGGAGCTCTGGAGCACATGCGCCCAGAGCCAGTGCTCTGCGACAACAGAGGCCACCGCGATGGGAGGCCCACATGGGCCAAAGAACAAAGGTGGATGAAAATAGACAAATGAAAAACCAATAGAAGGACCCCGCCTTCTCCCCTCCCTCCCCACATCACCCCCCCCAAATAAATAAATAAATAAATCTTAAAAAAAATAAAAAATAAAGATGTTGGTAACCAGGCAACAACAACCAAGGTGGTTGCTATACAGGGTTTAAAAAGCAAGATGATGTGCCCAAAACTATCCTGTAGAATTATATTCCAAAGTTTCATAACATTATGACTTCAAAACTAGTGTCTTACGGCTGTTTTGAAAGCAGCTGTTGACTGAGTAGTTTAGTACTCTTTAAAAACATTATTAGGAAAATAACTGGAAAAAGTAAGATGTGTCCATTGCAGGGCACTGTAGATAAAGGCATGGCAGGGTCACGTGGTCATCCACCAAGCTAAACATAGGTAGAGTGAAAGCAAAGAAGGGGTTGCAGGGAGAGCCCATGAAGCAACTTTCATACAGAAGTTCCCTATATAATAAATAGGTCTGGAGGCCATAAACTTAAAGCCATGTGCTCTGTTGAAGTGTACCTGGTTTTATTTTCTATGAGACCTGACTTTGAAGGTTTAGAAAGAAAGGAAAAGGCAAAACCAGCACTTTCTTGCCAAGATAGATGTGCTGTTTGGTGAGCACCAGTGGAAGTGGCCCCCACCCCACCAAAAAAAAAGTGAACAATTAGAAGAAAGAAAAAAGAGTCAATAACTTTTAGAATCAGTCTGGAACTACTAGTATGTCTTACAAGCAATTTTATGTATTGTCAGGCTCTAAGTTTCCTGGGGCCTACAATGTATATCTTAGGCAAGAGACATTGAAATATATCTTACTGGGACAAGTAAGTAAGATGTGTATGTATTAAGATAAAGATGGGGCTTCCCTGGTGGTCCAGTGGGTAAGGACACCGCCTTGCAGTGCAAGGGGCGCCGGTGCGATCCCTGACCTGGGAAGATCCCACGTGCTGCAGAGCGGCTGGACCCATGTGTCCAATTACTGAGCCGGAGCTCTGGAGCACATGCGCCCAGAGCCAGTGCTCTGCGACAACAGAGGCCACCGCGATGGGAGGCCCACATGGGCCAAAGAACAAAGGTGGATGAAAATAGACAAATGAAAAACCAATAGAAGGACCCCGCCTTCTCCCCTCCCTCCCCACATCACCCCCAAATAAATAAATAAATAAATCTTAAAAAAAATAAAAAATAAAGATGTTGGTAACCAGGCAACAACAACCAAGGTGGTTGCTATACAGGGTTTAAAAAGCAAGATGATGTGCCCAAAACTATCCTGTAGAATTATATTCCAAAGTTTCATAACATTATGACTTCAAAACTAGTGTCTTACGGCTGTTTTGAAAGCAGCTGTTGACTGAGTAGTTTAGTACTCTTTAAAAACATTATTAGGAAAATAACTGGAAAAAGTAAGATGTGTCCATTGCAGGGCACTGTAGATAAAGGCATGGCAGGGTCACGTGGTCATCCACCAAGCTAAACATAGGTAGAGTGAAAGCAAAGAAGGGGTTGCAGGGAGAGCCCATGAAGCAACTTTCATACAGAAGTTCCCTATATAATAAATAGGTCTGGAGGCCATAAACTTAAAGCCATGTGCTCTGTTGAAGTGTACCTGGTTTTATTTTCTATGAGACCTGACTTTGAAGGTTTAGAAAGAAAGGTAAGACAGGCAAAACCAGCACTTTCTTGCCAAATGAGGGTTCAAGATGTGCTGTTTGGTGAGCACCAGTGCTGTTCTGAACACAACTGACAGATAATTAGGAGAGGTCATTAGCTACTTCATTCTTTCTATGACCCAGTTTCAGAAATCTGTCACCCGAGACAAGAGCATAGCCCTCAAAGAATTCCGCACCCTGGCCATCAGACTCCAGGATAGCCTCTGCTTTCCTGTGTGAGCCTCCTCCTCATTTGCTCACTTTCTGTTGTGTTCTGGCTGTAAAATGAAGGCAGTAACTGGTTATTCCTTTTGTGTTCTTTAAACTTTATTAGAATGGTACAGTGTACCTTCTGTCTTCATTAATATTGTTGGAGACTGTAAAATCCTAAAAAGTTACACTAAAGGTTTATTATCACCTTCTAACTTCCCCTAACATTTCAAATCTATCATAAAATAATTGAGCATGTTCTCTATTCTAAATGTCTTATATAAAGTGCTAAGAGAATGCCATGAGTATTTTAAGAGTGGAATCAATGAACGGTTTTCTATTTTTCTGTAAAAATTAGTATGGCTAAAAGAAATATATTTAGGTTAGGACTTTGGGCCAAGCACTTAGAGTTGACCAGTTTTTTAAACTGAATTGATGAGTTGCCTTACTTTTGCGAAGTTACAGCTAAAATTTTTAACCAAACACTTTTCTTAATCTCTTTGTTCTAACAAGATGAGTTTTTTGCTGATGTTTCAGGTTTTACAAGAGATCACATTTTCACTTGGCTTCAAGGCACTTTAATTCATCTTTAGGCAGACTGACTGAATTCCATGAACTTCAGAGTCTCTGGTGATAAACTTCTCTGTCATCTCTGTATTATCTCTCTACAGCCAGATGGGGAAAATGGTTTACATCAGGCACAAGGTATATTTGAAGAATAAGGTCACAGCAGAGATGTATTACCTTTTATGGGCAGTGAGACATGTAATGTGTTTCAGCCTTCCCTTTTAAGCTACATAGCAAATGGGATAGAGCACTTTATTTTTATGCCTGGGCTCCCATATGATATTATTTTCTAAGCATGTTCATGTCAAAGGTAAGACGGGAAAAGAGGTAAGACGGCAAAACAGCACTTTCTTGCCAAATGAGGGTTCAAGATGTGCTGTTTTGACACAGTGCTGTTCTGAACACAACTGACAGATGATTAGGAGAGGTCATTAGCTACTTCATGCTTTCTATGACCCGCTGTCAGGAATCTGTCACCCGAGGCGAGAGCATAGCCCTCAAAGAATTCCGCACCCTGGCCATCAGACTCCAGGATAGCCTCTGCTTTCCTGTGTGAGCCTCCTCCTCATTTGCTCACTTTCTGTTGTGTTCTGGCTGTAAAATGAAGGCAGTAACTGGTTATTCCTTTTGTGTTCTTTAAACTTTATTAGAATGGTACAGTGTACCTTCTGTCTTCATTAATATTGTTGGAGACTGTAAAATCCTAAAAAGTTACACTAAAGGTTTATTATCACCTTCTAACTTCCCCTAACATTTCAAATCTATCATAAAATAATTGAGCATGTTCTCTATTCTAAATGTCTTATATAAAGTGCTAAGAGAATGCCATGAGTATTTTAAGAGTGGAATCAATGAACGGTTTTCTATTTTTCTGTAAAAATTAGTATGGCTAAAAGAAATATATTTAGGTTAGGACTTTGGGCCAAGCACTTAGAGTTGACCAGTTTTTTAAACTGAATTGATGAGTTGCCTTACTTTTGCGAAGTTACAGCTAAAATTTTAACCAAACACTTTTCTTAATCTCTTTGTTCTAACAAGATGAGTTTTTTGCTGATGTTTCAGGTTTTACAAGAGATCACATTTTCACTTGGCTTCAAGGCACTTTAATTCATCTTTAGGCAGACTGACTGAATTCCATGAACTTCAGAGTCTCTGGTGATAAACTTCTCTGTCATCTCTGTATTATCTCTCTACAGCCAGATGGGGAAAATGGTTTACATCAGGCACAAGGTATATTTGAAGAATAAGGTCACAGCAGAGATGTATTACCTTTTATGGGCAGTGAGACATGTAATGTGTTTCAGCCTTCCCTTTTAAGCTACATAGCAAATGGGATAGAGCACTTTATTTTTATGCCTGGGCTCCCATATGATATTATTTTCTAAGCATGTTCATGTCAACAACCTGAGCCTTTTTAAAGCAGCATTTCCTCTTAAAGTGTAGAGGATGACCTGTATTCCACTCCTCTCAAGTTTGATTAAAGCCACCTGAAATAAGCTTCTTGCCTCAAACTCTGCTCTTATTCTCTGTGTTTTTAGCTGTCTTCCTCTCTCTGAATGGGCAAAATCAGCATTCTACTAGAAAGGCCTGGCCCAGGAGAAGTTATCATCACACTATAGCTTTCAAATCTATTCCCCTTTTAAAAGGCAATTTTGAACTACATTGAAAATAAAACAACTGCAGGAAATGGAACAGTTTAATTCTAGTAGGAACTATGTTTTAAGTTCTGGTAGGAAGCGCCCCTATAGCACCGTGTATATGTGTGTGTGTTTAAATTTTAGAAGAACAGTGTAGCTTAGGAATCAGCATGATTTAAATACTGATGAGAGACTATATAGCATTATCACCATACTCTAAACTGCTTTTTGTTTAACGTCACCTTAGTTTTGGGGGATCTGATTATGTTTGGCATTTCCAGCAAAACAAAGAATTTTAAATGTTTGTAATAGTTCAAAAGTAAACTTTGGCTAGTGAACTCTGAAAGCAAAAAACACATAAGCCAAAAAAAAAAAAAAAAGACCCCACTTATTTTCTCTCTAGAATTTGGTCAAAGAGAGGTTTGAAGCATTCGGTTTAGAGCTCTGTCTCACAATATTTCCAACAGTGGTTTATGAAAGATGGAATCTTTAAAGTTTGTCGATTGCACTAGTATGATCCAGATTGTTAAGATCTTGGTTCATGGGATCAAAATTAAGAACAAATTCAATCAAGCACAGGAAAAAAATCAGCAATAAGAATAAAAGACAAATTTTCTTAAGAAAAGAAACATGGGCTCTGAGAGGAAGCAGAAAATCAGGTACTTGCTGAGATCTGGTAATTAATCTTACCCTTGTCATCCTCTGTATTCTAAACCAGGCTACATGAATTTGAAATGAAAGCAGATGCAAATGCGCTCTTGCAGGTACTTAAATTGCACTTTATTTTTATGCCTGGGCTCCCATATGATATTATTTTCTAAGCATGTTCATGTCAACAACCTGAGCCTTTTTAAAGCAGCATTTCCTCTTAAAGTGTAGAGGATGACCTGTATTCCACTCCTCTCAAGTTTGATTAAAGCCACCTGAAATAAGCTTCTTGCCTCAAACTCTGCTCTTATTCTCTGTGTTTTTAGCTGTCTTCCTCTCTCTGAATGGGCAAAATCAGCATTCTACTAGAAAGGCCTGGCCCAGGAGAAGTTATCATCACACTATAGCTTTCAAATCTATTCCCCTTTTAAAAGGCAATTTTGAACTACATTGAAAATAAAACAACTGCAGGAAATGGAACAGTTTAATTCTAGTAGGAACTATGTTTTAAGTTCTGGTAGGAAGCGCCCCTATAGCACCGTGTATATGTGTGTGTGTTTAAATTTTAGAAGAACAGTGTAGCTTAGGAATCAGCATGATTTAAATACTGATGAGAGACTATATAGCATTATCACCATACTCTAAACTGCTTTTTGTTTAACGTCACCTTAGTTTTGGGGGATCTGATTATGTTTGGCATTTCCAGCAAAACAAAGAATTTTAAATGTTTGTAATAGTTCAAAAGTAAACTTTGGCTAGTGAACTCTGAAAGCAAAAAACACATAAGCCAAAAAAAAAAAAAAAAAAAAAAGACCCCACTTATTTTCTCTCTAGAATTTGGTCAAAGAGAGGTTTGAAGCATTCGGTTTAGAGCTCTGTCTCACAATATTTCCAACAGTGGTTTATGAAAGATGGAATCTTTAAAGTTTGTCGATTGCACTAGTATGATCCAGATTGTTAAGATCTTGGTTCATGGGATCAAAATTAAGAACAAATTCAATCAAGCACAGGAAAAAAATCAGCAATAAGAATAAAAGACAAATTTTCTTAAGAAAAGAAACATGGGCTCTGAGAGGAAGCAGAAAATCAGGTACTTGCTGAGATCTGGTAATTAATCTTACCCTTGTCATCCTCTGTATTCTAAACCAGGCATATACATGAATAAGATACTTTCCCCTGGACTTTCAAGTTGCAAATTTGCGAAGATGCAAATGCGCTCTTGCATGTCCAGTCACATAAGGCATGAGTGCAGCTGCAGTTTGCCCTCTTCTGTTGCTGAGGATCCTTCAGCTCTACCATCTCCCACCTCTTCTTCCTCCTCTAGTCAGTGACTCTTCTTACCTGTTCACATGATGCCAACCCCTGTACTTTTGAAGGTACAGCTGTTGTACTTTTCAAGGTACTAGACTGTAAGATTTCAAAAAAAAAAAAGAAGGCGGCGGGAACATACAATGCTCAGGAACCATGTTTTACCACGGTGGTTCTCAAACTCAAGAGTGTATCACGATAGCCTACTGGACTTGGTAAACCAAAGACCACTGTCTTCCATTTCTTGTTAGCAGGTCTGGGGTAAGGTCCAGTTTTGCATTTCTAGTAAGTTCTAAGGTCCAGCGACCACTCTTTGAAAACTACTGTTGTACCAAAACAGACCCTCCTGGTCACAGTGCTGAGTGCTCTGCTGCCCCAAAATAAAAATACCATGTTCCTGGTATCATGGTCATTGCCACTTTCTCCACCACATTTGTGTCCTCATTATACAGCGAGCATTCATATAAATATACATTAACTAGTCTTTATTACAGTGTGAAAGAACTGATGTATGTCCATTTACAGTAAACGTAAATTAGAAACACACCATGTCATGTCAGTTGGTTGGCTTGTCACAGGCTTAAAGCATGGAAAAGGCACTTGAACTTGCTTCTCTCTGGTTAGCAGCAAAGGATCTTTCTTGATCTAACCCACTAGAGAGTTTTAAAATAACAAAGCCTGAGTCTCATCTTAGATGAGTTATATAAAAGTCTTTGAATGGGGGTCTGGTAATTAAATTCCTTTCAGGTAGTTCTAGATAGTAGCCAGGGTTATTTAAGAACCATTGGTAACACTAACCATGTATTCTCACTGATTTATCAGAAAGATATAATCACCCCCACTGGGGTGAATATTAGCTCTCTGGGGGCAAAAAAAAAAAAAATCTTAGCTGTTATACTGGTTTGTGGACAATCAAGGGGGCCACAGTGCATACACATGTATGCAGTTTATCTGTAGTATTATCATTTAATGGAGATGGGGACAATTAGGAAGAAAGACTCCTTAGAAAACAATCATAAAAAAAGGTTGAGAAATACTGTCCTAACCCTGGGGGGGACGGCTTTTAGCTTTCAATACTCCAACTTCCTACTAAAATGCAATACAAAACTTTTGGGATGCTCTTGTAGATATCTATTAGTAGGGAAAAAGCAGCATTTTAAAATTCTACTATATGTTGATAACCTAGCTAGGTGCTTTTACGTATAGTATCAAGTAATGCTGTATTTTTCCTCTAGTATGTGCATAAAAATTATAGTCAGTTTTGTTTCATTATGGCTTCATACTATTTTATATTGAAAATAACTCTGATCTCCATGAAGCTTACAGAAAAATTCCATTTGAATCTGTAAGGCAACCAGGTGGCTTCAAATTGCTTTCACTTTAGACCACTGTCAAATGCATGTAATGAAGTTTAGAAACAACCTTCTATGAAAAGAAATCACAAAAAAACCCAACGTCCATATCCTTGTCTGAACAGTGTTATTTTTCTAAAGAATTCTAGAAAATTATAATTTCATTAATTTATAGTAATATAACTTTAGAGTATAACTTGCTACAAAAAAAGGCAAGTATACTAAAATATCTCTGGTTGCACGTATTCTTTGGCTATTTGCAAGAGTACAGATTTGGGGCTTCCCTGGTGGTCCAGTGGGTAAGGACACTGCCTTGCAGCACAAGGGGCACCAGTTCAATCCCTGGCCTGGGAGGATCCCACGTGCCGTGGAGTGGTTGGACTGATGTGTCCAACTACCGAGCCGGAGCTCTGGAGCGCATGTACCCTGAGCCGGTGCTCTGCAGCGACAGAGGCCACTGCGATGGGAGGCCCTCACAGGCCAAAGAACAAGGATGGAAATAAATGAAAGACCAATAAAAGTGGCTAAAAAAAAAACCTTAAAAAAAAAAAAAAGGAGTACAGATTTGTTTTAAAACATACTCAGGACTTTGTTTTTATTCAGGTATGGTTAGTCCAACAGATCAGGAGATAACTGCCACTGAAAAGATATGTTGAATATGTGGAAGTTAGGGGTGCCATTGGCTGCATACAAAAATCACATATAACTTAGAGTCAGTCCTGTCTCCATGGTTCCCCATTCTTGGATTCAGCCAACCATGGATCTTGTAGTAGTTGTATTTACTGTTGAAAAAAGTTCTCATATTTGTGAACCCACACAGTTCAAATTCAACTATTGCTCAAAGGCCAACTATGGTTTGTCACACAGTTACCAAGGAGAGGAGACACACTGTACCTTGAAGGGTCATACAGAGAAGAGCGGGGGTAGGGTATGGGGGGTAGGGGTTGAGCAAAAGCCTTTACTGTGATTTTCCAGGGAGGGAATGGGCAAGGCAAGGTAAGCAGGTTTGGGACTGCATAGTATGAATCATTTTGGAGGGTTCTGGATTATCAGGGTGATCTCTAGCTGGCTGGCACCGGGCCCTGAGATGATTAAGGAAGAGGCATATTGCTTCCTGGAGTGCTGGATAGAGGAGACGGGGGTTGGGGATGGACTCAGAATTGGTCCATTTGTATCAAAGTTGTGCTCAAGGGTAACGCATGTTGTTTACTGTCCCTAGGAATCAGCTAACCTGGGAGAGGCAGTCTCCTCAGTCAGTGAGGCCCCAAGATGTCAGAGCATCAAGAACACACAAAATAAGAAAGTCTGGTTAATGTAGTTAAATATGGTTAATACAAGATTGTGTCCCAGAAAGTCTGAATCATAAGCCGAACTGGCTGTGGAAAAGGAGATATTCAAATGTGCAAATAACGTAACCAGGCACTATTACCATTTCTACACAAGTAGAAAGCTTTACCCAAGTGCAAAGTTACTCAACAGTTGATGCTATTATATAGATAAATCTAGAACAGTCACTTGTCCTAGACAGTAAGATCTGTTGGGAGGGAGCTAGAGGAGGGAGGATTTGACTGATATTATGGCCTAATTAATTCCATCTCATATCTTGTTTCTTTATATGCTTGGTGTGTGCAGAGACAGTACGTAATGATAGAAGTTCAGAGCAGACACATTCTGTTACCAGACAGTACTGGTACATAAAGAGAGAACAAGTTTACTGGGACCGAAGGGTGAAAATATATAGCTTCCAAATAAGACCAGCAGTTTTTATTATCTAGTCATGCTATTTTTGCTGTCCAAATAAAGAAGGCAACATTGCATGCTGAAAGGAAACTAGACCATACACTAACGTAGGCCAGGGCTGGAGTTCTAACTCAGCTATTCACCGTGTAACACCCAACTCTGTATAGGACTTTTTCAAACATGAGGTTTTTCATCATAAAATGCAAATTACATCTATTTTTGAGACTGGAAACAAAGGAGAAGCAAAACACAGGAAACAGTTGAAGATTTAAATATAAAACATTTTTAAAACTAAATTAAGATGATTTTGAGGATGTGGTCAGGATGTATGGCCATAATGAGCTTCTTAATATTTCACCCACATGGTCTTTTTGGTTTTTTTGTTTGTTCATTTGTTTTTTGGCTGTGCTATATGGCTTGTGGGATCTTGGTTCCTGGAGCAGGGACTGAACCCGGGCCTCAGCAATGAAAGTGCTGAGTCCTAACCACAGACCACCAGGGAACCCTCAGCCACACTTCTAAACTTATCACATGGACTGGCTGAGAACAGATCCTGAGTAAAGGTCTCCTGAGTGGGGAAGAGCAAGAGGGGAGGGTCTGACTAGTGCTAGGCCTGCTCAGTCCCTCCTCTCACTCTCGACCATTAGGCAAAGCCCTCTTCCTTCTCCTTGAGAGTGAGTGCAGGGTGGTAAAGAGTAGACAGTAGGTCTCCACCCTGGAGAAATTAGAATTAGGGTCAGAAATCCCCTGACTACCACTTTGAGGATTCTTAGGAAGATAGATTACAGATAAGACATGCAAGATGCCTAACCACAGCAATAGATATTTTAAATAGAAAGAGATAAATTCACCAGGGCTTCATCCTTCTTCTGATATTGAATTTATAAAATAGCTCTCTTTTTTATCTTTTTTTCTTATTAATATTCAACACCTCACTTTTTAATTTATAATAAAAGGGGATGTTCTGTCTGAATTACATATAATTATTTATTCTGAATTAACTCATTGATTTTATATACAGTTCTCAAATTCCATTCCAGTAAGACTGTAGATTGGTAAAAGTGTTAGAAATACTGTAATAGCAATCTTTAAACACAGGTATTAAATCTTACTATTCAGTTTTTGTTGATATTTTACTTGATCACATTGGATGCTAAATATTAATTCATCTTTCCAGATGAAACAACTAGGCACATTCTCATTATTACACATACAGGCCAACAAATAAGAATTCAGCAGCTTTCAACAGTGATATTAACATACACTATTTATAAAGCGCTTTATGTGTCAGGCACTATCCCAGGTGCTTTATAAAAACTTTATTTCTAATCCTATAACAGCCCTCAAAAGAATTATTATTATCTCAGTTTTATAAAAGAGAAAACTGAAGCTCAGAGAGGTGGAGTAATTTTCCCAAAGTTATACACATCAGATTGAAACTAGTCAATTAGGATTCTAACTCAGAACCCTGCGAAACCCACACTGTTTCTGTTAAATAAGTCATTCTGTCTCCCCCTGGGAAATATCTAATATGAAAAGAAAATGAGTTTGTAGTTCCATTAGCATAACTTTGAAGTGACCATGGAACCTCACTTAATGGAAGTATAAGGGACAACCCTTTTTAAATCTTCGCATATGAGTTTAAACACATTATTCATTTGTAGCTAAAATGTTTTAGCTGGTTCCCTATGTTGAGAGGTTAGAGAAAATGAAACGGCTTTCCCTACACTGGTTCTAATTTGAAGTTTTTAGTGGGCATCCAACTTTTTTGTGAAGTTCTACAATACCATGTACTTCTCTTTTCAGAGGATGCCTCTCACTGGGACAGGATAGGTGCTCATTATTCATTGATTATGTGAACACACTAATTAATGACTAACAGCACAGGGTTCTCAGAAATGAGTGTTACAGGGTATTCATTTCAGGCCAGAACATGAGAAATCTTGCTGGACCCAACTTTTCTCCAACTGTAGCCATTCCTTTTGAAAATCAAGAATTGCTCATATTTTGGACACCATGAGGGTTTGAACATTGTGCCATGTAGAATTTTCATAATTTTCTTGTGTAACTACAAAACCACCATGCTAATTATAGAGACCTCGGAATTAATATTGATTGCCAAGTATCACCAAAATGAGGCCCATAGATCAGCATGAGGGCTTCCCCTGGTGGTCCAGTGGATAAGGACACCGCCTTGCAGTGCAAGGGGTGCCGGTTAGATCCCTGGCCTGGGAGGATCCCACGTGCCGCGGAGTGGCTGGACTGATGTGTTCAACTGCCAAGCCCGAGCTCTGGAGCGCATGCGCCCAGAGCCGGCGCTCTGCAACGACAGACACCACCGTGATGGGAGGCCCACAGGAGCCAAAGAACAAAGACGGATGAACATGGAGAAACGAAAGACCAATAGAAGTGGCCCGCCCGCTCCCCTCCCTCCCCAACCCGACCCCCGCCCCAAAGTAAAATAATAAATAAATCTTTAAAAAAAAAATCAGCATGAAATTGAGTATTAATGAGATCCATGGAAAATCTCTCTTGGTCCTCTTCAGTGAATTTTTCTCTAACAGAACTAGACTTCTCTGGGCTTGTGAGTAATGGATCAGAATGCAGAATGGTGGAGCAGATACTGCGCCCCCCTCACCCCTCCCAGAAGGCCAGGATTCCTGCTCAGGTCCTTGTCCATCTCGGCCGTCTTGACACAAGGCCCACATCTGTCTGCATGGCATCTACATCTCTCTTCTCAGATTTTAACTATAACTTCCCCTTAGCATCACCAGTTACTTATGCTCTTCTTCTCTATAGGGTTTACTGTGTTATGTTATAAAATCACGTTTTATTTCAGTTTTTTAAAAGATTTAAGTACATTAATTTTCACATAATCATATCGCATACACATCTTTAAAAAGAAGCTGTTTTAATGTGGGACCTAACGAAACTTAAAAGCTTTTGTACAGCAAAAGAAACTACAAAAAAGCTGAACAGACACCCCACAGAGTGGGAGAAAATCATAGCAAATGAAACAACAGACAAAGAATTAATCTCCAAAATCTACAAGCAACTCAGACAACTCAGCACAGGACAACCCAATCAAAAAATGGGAAAAAGATCTAAAGAGACACCTCTTCAAAGAGGACATACAGATGGCCCCAAACCACATGAAACGATGCTCAACCTCGCTTATTATTAGAGAAATGCAAATCAAAACTACAATGAGATATCACCTCACACCCGTCAGAATGGCCATCATCAACAGATCAGCAGACAATAAATGCTGGAGAGGGTGTGGAGAAAAGGGAACCCTCTTGCATTGCTGGTGGGAATGTAAATTGAAACAGCCGCTACTGAAGATAGTATGGAGATTCCTTAAAAAACTAAAAATAGAAGCACTCTATGACCCAGCAATCCCACTATTAGGCTTATATCCTGATGAAATCAAAACTGAAAGAAGCACCTGTACCCCAATGTTCATTGCAGCTCTCTATACAATAGCCAGAACATAGAAGCAACCTAGATGTCCATTGACGAATGAATGGATACAGAAGCCCTGGTACATATATACAATGGAATACTACACAGCTGTTAAAAGAAATGCAGAAGACTAATGAGGTGGCAGCTGGAGCTAGAACCTATCATAAAAAGTGAAGTAAGTCAAGTACAGTATACTAACACATATACTTGGAATCTAGTAGGATGACCATGATAACACACACAGTCAACTCATGGAAGAACAGACAGAGAATATACATATGGACATTGTGGGGAAGGAACAGTGGGTGGGAGTCATAGAGGGAGTAACAGGGAAACCTATACTGTCATGTGTGGAAAAGATAGCTATTGTCATTGGGCTAAGGGAATAGAAGTGCTTACAATGGCTTGGTGCGATGGTCCAGAGGGGTGGGATGGGGGGAACTGGTCGGGGGGGCCCAGGGATATGCATATGACTGATCTGGGAACATACATGTCGGGGAACAACAAAACTCTGTAAAGCCTTTAAAATAAAGAATAATAAGTAATAAAAAAAAAGCTGTTTAAAAAAAGGCAGTTTGCCTACAGATGGGCCTTAAATGTCTTCATCATTCAACAGGAGTTTGGTTTTCTGCCCATTTTTTCCCCTCTCTTTCTTTTTAACTTCAAGAAGATTATTCATGGGGAAAATCCTAAAGCCTATTTCAAAATCAAGTACAGATTATATTACAAAGCACCCTTTCATATAGACTCATCATTGCCATCCAGGGAAGATGCATGTCTTCCAGTGTGAAAAATGTTTAATTAAAAATGAGCATTTCTATTCTGGTCAAAGTATTAACTGATATTAAGTCTACCACCATCTGTATGTCTCAAAAAGACGCATGTGCAGTCAGGAAAAGAATGAGAAGCTGAAGGAACTCTAGGCATAATCCAGGCACAAAACTGAGCTACACATATCTGTTCTTGAAATAGATGGCATTTCCACAGTCTCCAAATTAACTGGTTAGTTTATTAACTATCTTAACTGGTTAGTTTATTAACTATCTTTCCAGATATACAGATTTTGATACAGATACAAGTGTGTATATATACCTGTATACATATATACACATGCACACAGGTATAATCTGTATATATATTGGTGTAGATATAGATATTTGTGTATACATCTGTCTATATTTAGGTATACATAGGGAAATAGCAAAGAAAGAATAATAGCTAATATTTACAAAGTACTTATTATGTGCTTGGTACTGTCTAAATATTTTATATATAGTAACTCATTTAATCCCCATGGTTAGTCTATAAGGGAAACTTACAATTATTTTATAACACACACAGTCAACTCATGGAAGAACAGACAGAGAATATACATATGGACATTGTGGGGAAGGAACAGTGGGTGGGAGTCATAGAGGGAGTAACAGGGAAACCTATACTGTCATGTGTGGAAAAGATAGCTATTGTCATTGGGCTAAGGGAATAGAAGTGCTTACAATGGCTTGGTGCGATGGTCCAGAGGGTGGGATGGGGGAACTGGTCGGGGGGGCCCAGGGATATGCATATGACTGATCTGGGAACATACATGTCGGGGAACAACAAAACTCTGTAAAGCCTTTAAAATAAAGAATAATAAGTAATAAAAAAAAAGCTGTTTAAAAAAAGGCAGTTTGCCTACAGATGGGCCTTAAATGTCTTCATCATTCAACAGGAGTTTGGTTTTCTGCCCATTTTTTCCCCTCTCTTTCTTTTTAACTTCAAGAAGATTATTCATGGGGAAAATCCTAAAGCCTATTTCAAAATCAAGTACAGATTATATTACAAAGCACCCTTTCATATAGACTCATCATTGCCATCCAGGGAAGATGCATGTCTTCCAGTGTGAAAAATGTTTAATTAAAAATGAGCATTTCTATTCTGGTCAAAGTATTAACTGATATTAAGTCTACCACCATCTGTATGTCTCAAAAAGACGCATGTGCAGTCAGGAAAAGAATGAGAAGCTGAAGGAACTCTAGGCATAATCCAGGCACAAAACTGAGCTACACATATCTGTTCTTGAAATAGATGGCATTTCCACAGTCTCCAAATTAACTGGTTAGTTTATTAACTATCTTAACTGGTTAGTTTATTAACTATCTTTCCAGATATACAGATTTTGATACAGATACAAGTGTGTATATATACCTGTATACATATATACACATGCACACAGGTATAATCTGTATATATATTGGTGTAGATATAGATATTTGTGTATACATCTGTCTATATTTAGGTATACATAGGGAAATAGCAAAGAAAGAATAATAGCTAATATTTACAAAGTACTTATTATGTGCTTGGTACTGTCTAAATATTTTATATATAGTAACTCATTTAATCCCCATGGTTAGTCTATAAGGGAAACAGAATATTAACCAACTTTCACAGATAAGAAAATTGAGGTATAATAAAATACACCGTCTGAGATCACATAGGCAGTAAGTAATAACTTGAAAAGTGATAGTCTTGCTACTAGACTTCATACTTTTACCACCATGCCATGCTGCTTCAGTCATCAAAGAAGCTGCAACATAATGGGAAATTTAAATGTTCGCATATGAGAGGCTAAATGATAACTCAGTTCCACAATGTGAAATGGCCCGGAGTAGTGTGTCTTAGATGGTACATGGGCTCTGAGGCCGGGATAGGTGCAGATTTAGAGGATGTATTTCCCCTGCCGATTTTACTCTGGACTAAGGTAACCAGGAGAAGCTTCCTGGGAAGACAAGAACTGAGGAATTGGACTTTTTAACTGGAAGAACTGGATGAGAGAAGCAGAGAACAGAAGGCATTCTAGGTGAGAGGAAGGGCTAGAGCCAACGCACGAAGCGTTACTATAGGGGGAGTAGTAGCAAGACAGTCTATCTGGAGCCATAGGCTCAACAGCGTAGAGTTGAGAAAAACAGGAGCTGTGCTTCCAAAGGGTGCTTATAGCCAGATGGTACAAGCTTGGTACTGTCCGACAAAGAATTTGGACTTCATTTCATCAATAAAGAAGAACTGTCTTCAGAGGTCAAGAGCAAGAGAGGGAAAGCTAAAAAAGCATATTAATCTGGCAACCATGTGCAAGAATAGAAGGGATAATAAAAAGGAAACAGGGCCTTACTCAGAAGTTGGTGTATTTTTCAAGATGAGGGCCTGGAATTCAAAGATACGTTTTAAATAAAAAATAAGGCATACATTTTAGGACTATTTCTAAGGAAATATCAAGAGGAATTATCTAAATTGTTGTGGAAACCTAACAGGGAAACATCAAAGATTATTTCAAAGGTTTTTAAGGAAACCAAATGAAAAGTTGATACAGACTGGAAATGCAGAGAGAGATTAGGGGTTGTGAGACAGAATCAGAAGCCATCTTCATAGATGGAGACTGATTGTGAAGCAAGACTAGGGACCTAATAACACTTTAGCTAATGTCCATGTGTGAGAAATAGCAAGAAAAAGTCTTGCAGGAAACTGAGAAGATGCAGTTGTTAAAGTAGAGGCTGTAGAGAATCAGAATGGGGTAAGCTTTATGGAAGCTAAGAAAGGAAGTGGTTTCAAGAGATAAATTGTGATCAACGGCTCTAAGAATTGCAGAGAGGAAAAGGAGAATGAGGACACAGAAAAAGTCACTGAACCAGTATACTCATATTACATAGTGTATATATAAGTACGCATATGAGAGGCTAAATGTGTCCACAATGTGAAATGGCCCGGAGTAGTGTGTCTTAGATGGTACATGGGCTCTGAGGCCGGGATAGGTGCAGATTTAGAGGATGTATTTCCCCTGCCGATTTTACTCTGGACTAAGGTAACCAGGAGAAGCTTCCTGGGAAGACAAGAACTGAGGAATTGGACTTTTTAACTGGAAGAACTGGATGAGAGAAGCAGAGAACAGAAGGCATTCTAGGTGAGAGGAAGGGCTAGAGCCAACGCACGAAGCGTTACTATAGGGGGAGTAGTAGCAAGACAGTCTATCTGGAGCCATAGGCTCAACAGCGTAGAGTTGAGAAAAACAGGAGCTGTGCTTCCAAAGGGTGCTTATAGCCAGATGGTACAAGCTTGGTACTGTCCGACAAAGAATTTGGACTTCATTTCATCAATAAAGAAGAACTGTCTTCAGAGGTCAAGAGCAAGAGAGGGAAAGCTAAAAAAGCATATTAATCTGGCAACCATGTGCAAGAATAGAAGGGATAATAAAAAGGAAACAGGGCCTTACTCAGAAGTTGGTGTATTTTTCAAGATGAGGGCCTGGAATTCAAAGATACGTTTTAAATAAAAAATAAGGCATACATTTTAGGACTATTTCTAAGGAAATATCAAGAGGAATTATCTAAATTGTTGTGGAAACCTAACAGGGAAACATCAAAGATTATTTCAAAGGTTTTTAAGGAAACCAAATGAAAAGTTGATACAGACTGGAAATGCAGAGAGAGATTAGGGGTTGTGAGACAGAATCAGAAGCCATCTTCATAGATGGAGACTGATTGTGAAGCAAGACTAGGGACCTAATAACACTTTAGCTAATGTCCATGTGTGAGAAATAGCAAGAAAAAGTCTTGCAGGAAACTGAGAAGATGCAGTTGTTAAAGTAGAGGCTGTAGAGAATCAGAATGGGGTAAGCTTTATGGAAGCTAAGAAAGGAAGTGGTTTCAAGAGATAAATTGTGATCAACGGCTCTAAGAATTGCAGAGAGGAAAAGGAGAATGAGGACACAGAAAAAGTCACTGAACCAGTATACTCATATTACATAGTGTATATATAAGTAGTCACAACTTTATTTTTTAACTTATTTTAATTTTCTTAACTTAAAGATTATTCTTTACTGGGGAAATCAGGTCTTACTTAGATAGCCAGTCAGTCTATAATGCTTATTGAGCACTTGTAACAAAACAATATAGGGAAGAAACTTAGTGGGAGAGGTGGAGGCAAGTGTAACTTACAGAACAATTAAGTGGCTTCTGAACTGTAGAGCCCAGGGGATCTTACTCCTTTTAGTTGGGCTTCCCTGGTGACTCAGATGGTAGGAATTTGCCGGCAATGCAGGAGACCTGGGTTCAATCCCTGGGTGGGGAAAATCCCTGGGAGAAGGGAATGGCTATCCACTCCAGTATTCTTGCCAGGAGAATCCCGTGGACAAGAGGAGCCTGGTGAGCTATAGTCCATGGTGTCTCAAAGAGTCAGACACAACTGACTACTAACACTTTCAGTCCTTTTTTTTAGGCACATGGAGAATAGATGCAGGAAGGTAACACGGTGATAAGAAGCTTATGAACTCACTTGCACAATAGAGTCCAAGAACGTCCTGGCAAATTTCATCCATGTAACAGATTTTTGAAACTGAGGTCTTTATTTGGAAAAACAATTCCCCATAAAAACAGTAGGTTCTTCTCAAGGAAAGCTCACTGTGATCTTCCACAGCAGGGACCCAGAGTGTGTTGCTGATTTGAAAGATTGTTGAGAATTAGTGAAGAGAAGTAGGCTGGGATCCATCATTACAGTCACCCATGCAAGTTGGGGCATGTTTCACATCTCTCTGGCCTTCATTCTGTATGATCTAGTATTGCAAGACTTTGTGCCTGGGAATCAGATCTGGATTTAAACTCTAGCTCCTCCATTTTTCAGAATTGTGATTTGGAAAGCCATTCATTGCTCTGGACTTCAGTTTTGTCATTTGTGAAGACGGAAGTAATAACCTTGTATCAAAGATTATGGTTAAATGGTCTGTTGATGGGACACTAAATACATGGTAGCTACTCTATTTAATCTGAGGAGGTCTAGTGGAAAGAATAATTATTATCCTGGTTGATTATGAAAGAATAAATTGAACTTAGTTTTTTTGGAGCACAACTTTATTTTTTAACTTATTTTAATTTTCTTAACTTAAAGATTATTCTTTACTGGGGAAATCAGGTCTTACTTAGATAGCCAGTCAGTCTATAATGCTTATTGAGCACTTGTAACAAAACAATATAGGGAAGAAACTTAGTGGGAGAGGTGGAGGCAAGTGTAACTTACAGAACAATTAAGTGGCTTCTGAACTGTAGAGCCCAGGGGATCTTACTCCTTTTAGTTGGGCTTCCCTGGTGACTCAGATGGTAGGAATTTGCCGGCAATGCAGGAGACCTGGGTTCAATCCCTGGGTGGGGAAAATCCCTGGGAGAAGGGAATGGCTATCCACTCCAGTATTCTTGCCAGGAGAATCCCGTGGACAAGAGGAGCCTGGTGAGCTATAGTCCATGGTGTCTCAAAGAGTCAGACACAACTGACTACTAACACTTTCAGTCCTTTTTTTTAGGCACATGGAGAATAGATGCAGGAAGGTAACACGGTGATAAGAAGCTTATGAACTCACTTGCACAATAGAGTCCAAGAACGTCCTGGCAAATTTCATCCATGTAACAGATTTTTGAAACTGAGGTCTTTATTTGGAAAAACAATTCCCCATAAAAACAGTAGGTTCTTCTCAAGGAAAGCTCACTGTGATCTTCCACAGCAGGGACCCAGAGTGTGTTGCTGATTTGAAAGATTGTTGAGAATTAGTGAAGAGAAGTAGGCTGGGATCCATCATTACAGTCACCCATGCAAGTTGGGGCATGTTTCACATCTCTCTGGCCTTCATTCTGTATGATCTAGTATTGCAAGACTTTGTGCCTGGGAATCAGATCTGGATTTAAACTCTAGCTCCTCCATTTTTCAGAATTGTGATTTGGAAAGCCATTCATTGCTCTGGACTTCAGTTTTGTCATTTGTGAAGACGGAAGTAATAACCTTGTATCAAAGATTATGGTTAAATGGTCTGTTGATGGGACACTAAATACATGGTAGCTACTCTATTTAATCTGAGGAGGTCTAGTGGAAAGAATAATTATTATCCTGGTTGATTATGAGTATGGTCAGAACATCTCAATCTCGGTTCCTTTTCCTACATAATAAAATGACTTGCAACTTTAAACTTTTCCAAAGCACTTTCGTATCTGCGAATACGTGTTATCCTTACAACAGACCTGCTAATGAGTCAGTGTGTTCTTTATTGCTCCTATTTTGCAGATGGAGAGAGAGGGCCTCAGTAAGGGACAAGGACTTATTTCAATCACTAAGTGGAAAGGCCACAGAGCCTGCACTGGAACCTAGGGCTGCTCACTCTTGTCAGAGACTGATGGGAAAAGCCAAGAATCTGCTGCCACTTTTCTTGCCAAAATATCCCTCTTCTTATGTAGCAAACAGAATGCAGAGATGAGCTAATTCTCTAGTCACATCAAAGAGCTGCTTGTTGAACTTTTGACTTTCAGCAAGTTGTGCATCATTTCTTCGTCTCAGCAATTCCTTGACATTTTTTCTGCTTTAACTTTTATTTTTCAAGGTACTTTTTTTTTTTTTAAAGATTTATTTATTTATTTATTTTTGGGCGGGGGTCGGGTTGGGGAGGGAGGGGAGCTTGGTCTTTCGTTTCTCTCTGTTCATCTGTCTTTGTTCTTTGGCTCCTGTGGGCCTCTCATCGCGGTGGTGTCTGTCGTTGCAAAGCGCCGGCTCTGGGCGCATGCGCTCCAGAGCTCTGGCTCAGTAATTGGACACATCGGTCCAGGCGCTCCCCGGCACGTGGGATCTTACCAGGCCAGAGCACGAACCGGCGCCCCTTGCACTGCAAGGCGGTGTCCTTACCCACTGGACCACCAGGGGAAGCCCTCAAGGTACTTTTTAATTTATTCTTAGCATTCTTGAATAGTAGGCATTGTTTTCATCCTTTTTGTGTATCAAAAAAAAAATTTGGTTTGCTTATGTTTCCATTAGTTGACACAAACCATCTAAATACTTGTTAAGATCGGAATACTGGTGTGGATATATGTGGTATGAGTATGGGCTTCCCTGGTGGCTCAGACAGTATGTGTATGGTAGTGGGCATGGAGGGTGGTCAACAAGAGCGAAGCACAAGTGAAATTAATCTCAAAGATTTTATACATGTCATATTATTTTAAATGCTCTAATAAAACATACTTTTCTTCAACTTTGTATACTAGGTTAATTGACTGGTCCATTACTTATTTGATTTTATACTTGCTTGGAAGGTATAAGGCCCTTGACAAGCAGGTCTCAGTCTTACATGATGTTGTCTACCCCATAGGATTCTGTGGCAGGTAGGAGTGAAGGTGGGAGATAGAGGAGAGAGGGACAGAAGTATGAGACTGCAAGTGATGGATCCATCTCTGGTGGAGAGGATGAGGCTTCTGGAGAGCCCTGCCTTACAGCTTGTCCACAGTTGTGTGAGCCGAGGGAAACTACAGAAAATTCTTTAAGCCTCCTCGTGCAGTCATCAGCCATCTCAGGAAACAGACTGCTTCAGTCATTGTTTCTCTTCTGGAAGCAACGTGACTAGAAGAAAAGTTGAAGTTTTCCCTTGAATTGCTCTTCCTAGAGCTTTTGGGGTAAGACCTAGAGTACCCTGCCAACCAGTAAGAGAGTCACACTTGGGGTTTAAAAGAAAGGACTTGTGTTCCTGCATTCTGAGGTCATACATTCAATTTTACTTTGATTTAAAATGTGTTTCTCCAAGTTATCAATTTTTATGTTGTAAGTTATGTATGTTATACTTTGATCCTACATGATCTATTTCTATTCAGACAGCTTTAGAATTTATTTACTCATCAGTACATAAAGTTGAAAAGTATTGACTATAAAGTTATTGGTAATACTGAACCTATTATTTCTATGAAAAGACAATAAATATGTTTTCCCCAGGAGTGAAGGTGTATTTCCCATTTCCGTATCAGGGCATCAGAGGAAAGCAATTTCCTTGAATCATTGCTTTCTGTCTCTTTGACTACCCTGACCAATCATGGAGGTTAGAATCCCAAATTTAGCTTTAGAAGTTTTCTACAAGTTCCAAAGAATTTGCTAAATAGGTTTCAAATGTTACTCCTTTGTGCCTTGGGAATAAAGAATTAAAAGAAATTTATATTGTGATTAGTGGGCATGGAGGGTGGTCAACAAGAGCGAAGCACAAGTGAAATTAATCTCAAAGATTTTATACATGTCATATTATTTTAAATGCTCTAATAAAACATACTTTTCTTCAACTTTGTATACTAGGTTAATTGACTGGTCCATTACTTATTTGATTTTATACTTGCTTGGAAGGTATAAGGCCCTTGACAAGCAGGTCTCAGTCTTACATGATGTTGTCTACCCCATAGGATTCTGTGGCAGGTAGGAGTGAAGGTGGGAGATAGAGGAGAGAGGGACAGAAGTATGAGACTGCAAGTGATGGATCCATCTCTGGTGGAGAGGATGAGGCTTCTGGAGAGCCCTGCCTTACAGCTTGTCCACAGTTGTGTGAGCCGAGGGAAACTACAGAAAATTCTTTAAGCCTCCTCGTGCAGTCATCAGCCATCTCAGGAAACAGACTGCTTCAGTCATTGTTTCTCTTCTGGAAGCAACGTGACTAGAAGAAAAGTTGAAGTTTTCCCTTGAATTGCTCTTCCTAGAGCTTTTGGGGTAAGACCTAGAGTACCCTGCCAACCAGTAAGAGAGTCACACTTGGGGTTTAAAAGAAAGGACTTGTGTTCCTGCATTCTGAGGTCATACATTCAATTTTACTTTGATTTAAAATGTGTTTCTCCAAGTTATCAATTTTTATGTTGTAAGTTATGTATGTTATACTTTGATCCTACATGATCTATTTCTATTCAGACAGCTTTAGAATTTATTTACTCATCAGTACATAAAGTTGAAAAGTATTGACTATAAAGTTATTGGTAATACTGAACCTATTATTTCTATGAAAAGACAATAAATATTTTTTCCCCCAGGAGTGAAGGTGTATTTCCCATTTCCGTATCAGGGCATCAGAGGAAAGCAATTTCCTTGAATCATTGCTTTCTGTCTCTTTGACTACCCTGACCAATCATGGAGGTTAGAATCCCAAATTTAGCTTTAGAAGTTTTCTACAAGTTCCAAAGAATTTGCTAAATAGGTTTCAAATGTTACTCCTTTGTGCCTTGGGAATAAAGAATTAAAAGAAGAGTAATGGTTATTTTTATAGTCAAAACTTTGGCACAAAATAAAACAGATTTTTTTTCTCTCTCTTTCTCTTTTTCCATGTGCTCACCTAAAGCAATAAATGTGTGGGTGATTACCCTAGAGGGTTTCTAACAATCTCAAGGAAGTTTAATGGCATGGACAATGTGCTTTTTAAGAAGATCACTATAAAATATCCATTTCAATTGAAGAAGTATCTTTTAAAGTTATCTGGGGACAAATCTGGTGCCAAAAAACATGTGAGATACAAAAGAAACATGAACTCTAGGCTCTCTCCTTCTAGTAGTCTATGACCTCTGTCCTCTGTGGCCATATTTTCCTAGCTCCTCCTTGTCTACTGACTTACAGTCTCCAAGACACTGTCCTTGGAGTGTCAGCCTTGGAACAAGCCTTTTGTCTTCTCTAGCTACACGCCCTTGTCTAGGTGCTATGTGTTGAATAGTGGCCCCAAAGAGATATGTCACTTCCCAGAACTTGTGAGTGTTTCCTTATGTTGGAAAAGGGGTCTTTGCAGATGTAGTTAATTTAAGGACTATGAGATGAAGAGATCTTTCTGGATTATTCAGATGGGCCCTAAACACAATGACAAATGTCCTTATAAGGGAAACATAGAAGGAGGACTTTTCTGGAGGTCCAGAGGTTAAGACTGGGCACTTCCAATGCAGGAGGCATAGGTTCGATCCCTGGTTGAGGAATTAAGATCCCATATGCTGCACAGTGTGGCCTAAATAAATGAATAAACTTTAAACATTTTTTTAAAAAGAGAGAGAGAGAAACACAGGGGAGCTATGACCAACAGAAAAGGAGGTTATGTGGACCAGAGAGATGGAGCTTGAAGAGGTGTGACCAGAGGCTGCAGTCAGGGACTGCTGACAGATCCAGAGACCAGAAAAAGTGAGGAATGGACTCTCCCCTAGAGCCTCCAGAGGGAGGGCAGCCCTCCAGACACCTTGGCCGTGGACTTTTGGCCTCCAGACTGAGAGAATACACTGTTGTTGTATTAAGCCACTGGTGCGTACTCAGTTTGTTACAGCATCCACAGAAAATGAACAGGCTAGAGAATCCCATCTATGTCTCATCTCCAAATTGCATCTCTAAATGTCCATTTCCAATCCTGACTGTCCTCCAGCTGCCACACTCATGCATCTAACTGCTGTTTCACGTCTGTAGCACTTGGATATCCAAGAGACATCTCAAACTTAGTATGGCCAACAGAATTCTTGATTTCTATCTCCAGCACCCACAAATCTGTGTCTTAGTCTTCCCAATCAATAAATGGCACTGCCATCTCAGGCTGGGAGCTTCCAACAAAGAGCCCAAGCATAATGCTTGACTATTTTCTTCCTTTCAACCTCTCTACCTAATTCCTAGATGAATCCTCTTGGTTACCATTTCTCCATTGTCTCTGACCTAAGTTTCTGTTGTAGCCTTCTAATTTCCTCCCTACCTCTACTCTTGTCTCTTTCCACAAAAGCCAGCCTAAATGTCCTACAGTGTAACTCATTTTTTTTTTTTTTATCACTCTCTGCCTAAGATGTTCCAGTAGCTTCTCATTGCACTTAGAATATCCAAATTTCTAACCTTGGTCCACAGCAGTGGTTCTCAACTGGAGGCTATTTAGCTCCTCACAACCCCCAAAACATTTGCCAATTTTTGGAGACATATTTGGGTTGCTACGACTAGGGAGAGCCTATTGGAGTCTAGTGGGCAGAGGCCAGGAATACTGCCAAACACCATACACTGTGCAACATAAACAGAGAATTATCTGACCTCAGATACCAATAGAGCCAAGGTTGAGAAACCCTGCCCTACAGAGTCCATATGAACTGGCAGCTGCCTTCTACTGCCTCATTTCCTTCTCTCTGTGTGTGTGTGTGAGTCGTGTGCATGTGTGCGTTCATTCAGTTCCTCAGATATGCTAAGCTTGTTCCCATCTCAGAGCCTTTGGACATGCTCTCCTTCTGGGTTACAACACACTTATCCTAGATCTTGGCGTTTCTGTATCTTTATCATTCAGGTATAAATTCCAATACTTTAGCTCCTCAGAGAGGCACTGCCCATCTAAAGCAGCCTCCACTATCTTACCCCCGTTGCTGTACAGCACTGGCCTCTTTTTACCTTCTATATTGCTCTTATTGGTATTTCCTTTTATAGTCTGTGAACTTACTGGTGCAAACTGCTCTAGGGTCTTTCATGTTTGCTGCTGTCTGCCTGCATCTAGAGCAGCACTTGGCGCAGAGGAAGTGTTTAATAAATATTCATCCCTAAAATGTCTGGTTCCAAAAGTGATGCAGTGGTTCCACCAGGAAGGCAGGCTTATTTCTAAAGTGTGAACGTATCAGTTGCTCAGTCATGTCCGACTCTTTGTGACCCCATGAACTGTTCATGGAGTTTTCCAGGCCAGAATACTGGAGTGGGTTGCCATTCCCTTCTTCAGGGGATCTCCACAACCCATGGATTGAACATGGGTCTCCTGCATTGCAGACAGATTCTTTACCATCTCGGCTATCAGGAAAAGCCCTCATTAATTTCTAGTATATGGCTCTTTGGATATTGTTTTCATTTAAGTCTTAATGCAACTGACAGAATGAGAAGCTAGGGCCTTGTTTGTGGAAAAGATGGTATTTTCCTTTTGAACCCATTGTTCTGAAGACACAGCAGACTTTCACATAGCGGATGACTGTTATCAGTTGTTAATGTGGTTGTAGATTTTCAATGAGTAAATCCCCGACAGCAGAGAAGCCCATTGAGGGATTGCTTTCAGGAAGAAAAGCTAAAGAGAGAACCTATGGTTAGGAATAGAGGAGAAAGAAAGTCTTCAAAGTAAATAGAGAAAAATTGATTAGAAAAGTAATAGGAAAACAAAGCCTCAAAGGCTCCAGTCATGGAGTGATAGAAGACAATCAGTATATAAAGCAAGCATTGATAATGCATTTTCAGATTTTACACTTTTGGGTTGTGGGTACATGTTCCCTCCATTAATCAGTGAATAGCAAAAAATTTTCTGGCAATGCAAAAATAAACTTAGCTATAAAGTATCTACAAACAAAGATGGTAATGAATATATTCAGTTCGTGCTTAAAAAAAAAAAAAAAAAACTCTGCTATGAAATTTCCATAAGTCATAAAAGGTTTCAGGATAGTCCTCACATACCTAACTTTTCTATTATCTATTTTACTTATTATGGGAAAACTTCTATCATTTCTAATTGTACCAAAGTGTTGGAAATAGAAGTCATTTTTTTTCCCTTTCATCCTGTGTTGAGTGGTTGAAAAATTGGCTAGGGAGATTGGCAAAATAAAGAACTGGCAAAATCTTCCATCTGCCTCAAACTGATCCACTCATGTTTCCATGTTTGGAAATGGTTTCTTGGGCTTATCCACATGTTGTTGGCAGGTCGTATCTCTGGACAATGACAGGCACTTTTCTCCCTACCACCCATTAGCCATGATCCTGGTCTTGAGGAATGCAAACTGTCTGTAACGTCCAGAATCTGAGGGCAAATAAACTGAGGACCAGGAGACACTGTGGGTACAGCCATGGAGTGAGAGCTTGCTTCATCACAGGCATACATTATTGAGATTGCCTTGTGATGATGTATTTTGTCCCATCATATGAAATGAGAAATGAAAGAGGACATTTTTGAAAGTTAGGTAGACAATAAGAGTTAAACATGTCTGAGGATGAATTCAATTATTATGTTTAATTCTAAGAAAGAAGCACTTCCCTAACACCCTTCATAAGAGAGTACAGTCTCATGCCTAAAGTCAGATACTTTCCATGAGGCATCCTGAGCAGATATCTATCCTGTTAGATCATTGCAGTGAGTATGCAGACAGTAGCTTCTGTCCTATTTAAGCATATTTTCATCTAGGAAAAACTAAGCTTTAATCCTATCTGCAATTTAAAGATGGGTTAATTCAGTTTAAGTGCCTATTTATACAGGTTAACAGACTAAGAAATCATTTTGCCTAACTTACTGATAGATATTATTAATAATTGCTATTTCAATACTTAATATATCTACAAAATAAGGAAAACTTATGACATTTGGATTTTCATGTCTTTAGACCTGGTCCTAAAACTTATTTGTAAGTTTTGCATCATTAAGTTTTTTTAAACATCAGATTTTACTTATTCTTTCTAATTGTTGAAATGCACATAGCAATGAGGGGCAACCAAATTTTATAGACTACTATTATTAAATGCTGTTATAATTTATTGTATTGTCTAGAAAACCTTTATTGCTGGGGTATATCCTCAGACCCTCTGACCTAACAATTTACCTTAAGCTTTGAACAAAGGTCTGGAAAACTTGCCACTCATCTTGGAGTACTGCCTCCAGGTAAACACACAATAGCACAGAGACCAGACTGTCCTGGTACGTTTTGTCCTTGAAATGGGACTGCTTCTACTCAGCCACTGGCCAGGGGATGCCTGGCTCTCACTGAGATGGGACTGCAGCCTCTCAGGATGTGCATGGCCTGTGCTTAGGAGGAGGTCTTCCATGAAGACCACTCCCTGAGGTTTTGTTTTTTTGTGGGGGGCTCTTCTCAACCTAATTGTAGAATATGGAGCTATGCCAAGAAAAGTCTGTTAGGGGTAAATTGGAGACAAGAAAAATCACCTGAGGAAACTTTCAGGTTTTATGTATTAGGGTTTCATTCTTAATCTCTTTCACCTTCCCTCCCTTCATTCCTCCTTCTATCTCTGTCATCTCTATTTTCATTTCCTTCCTTCTTCTCTTTCCCACTTGGTTCTTCATTAACCTTTGTTAGTTTTTAATTAAGAAGATCTATGGTAAAGCCATTCATTTACTCATTCAGCAACAGTAGCTACTCTCTATTAGACACTGTGATAGAGTGTCTTACAAATTTGTATGCTCTTACAAATAAGGAAACTCCTGCCTTCGGGGAATTCATAGTCCAAATGGGTCACAAATGAGAAAATTAACCTTTATGGCAGAATGGTGCTCCAGGTGATAACCGGGACCTCCTAACCCCCCTTGAGATCTGATGAGGACTAGAAGCACGGAATTCGCATATTACATCTAGCTGAAGACCAGACAATGCCCCAAGAGTCCTATTGCAGCTGCAGTCGGCTGTGCTCTGATTTCTTGCTTTCTGATATACTCTGCCTCTTGTAGCAGTTCCTTTATCTCTTGTCCTGACTTAAACCCAAGCATGGGATGCAATTCCTTCTCTCCTCCCTCTCCGCCCATCAGCCTCTCCTCCTCCCCAACAAAGCCATCATGAAAACAAAGCTGATAACGTGTTTCAAAACTTGAACCGAGAGTTTTCAGGTCGTGAGAGAACACAGCAATAAACTTCAGATGGCACAGGGCACATTCTTGTTGTGGGTCTTTTTGGTTCGCCATCACCAGAACTTGCTCTGTGCTTCACTCCACAGAGCGCCTGGACTCCTGCTCGTCTTCTCTTGCTCTTCCCTGTGTGCCCTTCTGCTGGCCCATCCCTCTTGCCCTGGGCTCTCCTGTCCCCACACACCAGCTCTGGGATGCGCTTGCTATCTGTTGTGTGAGTAATTCTGTTCCTTTCATGCACCCCAATTCACATCCAATCCATGTTGTTCATACCTAAATCCAGCCTGATCCTCAGGCAAGGGGCTTTTCATGGTATAGAATCCACTCTATTCTCCCTTCAGAAGGCAGTTGTTGCATGCACACGATTCTCCTCGCTCCTTTACATGTATGGGTTCACTGAGACATTTATTCAGCAACTTCTGCTGGAGGTCTGCTACATATCAGGTACCATTTTAGGTGCTGGGAATAAAATTGTGTACGGGGAGGCACTGGGTCCTGTTCTGGTGGACTCATATTCCTGGGAATTTGTATAGGATGCTGTGAAGAAGTAGAGAAGGGGTGGAATCACAGATCAGAGAAAGCCAAGTCTGACAGGACAAGCAGGGTTAATCTAGGTGGATCCGAGGATGGCGGTTCTGACAGAGGGACTCAGTGACAATGGCTGTGAAGTTCTCCACCATCCATTCAGGCTGCTGGTGTGAAAAGGGAAATGGGAAATCTGGTTTCTTTCCAGCATCTCTCCCTCTAGCTCCCATTCTTCACTACTCCAGCAATACCTTTCAGGCAGCACTGAGGTAAGAGTTCCCCAGGGAGGAAGAAAAGGCAGAGCGTCCCTCCTATTTGCAGTTTCTGGGTGGAGTCAACAGCTAGAGAGGCTTCCGTTGGTTTCTCTTCCTCAGAGGGCTTTCTGATATACTCTGCCTCTTGTAGCAGTTCCTTTATCTCTTGTCCTGACTTAAACCCAAGCATGGGATGCAATTCCTTCTCTCCTCCCTCTCCGCCCATCAGCCTCTCCTCCTCCCCAACAAAGCCATCATGAAAACAAAGCTGATAACGTGTTTCAAAACTTGAACCGAGAGTTTTCAGGTCGTGAGAGAACACAGCAATAAACTTCAGATGGCACAGGGCACATTCTTGTTGTGGGTCTTTTTGGTTCGCCATCACCAGAACTTGCTCTGTGCTTCACTCCACAGAGCGCCTGGACTCCTGCTCGTCTTCTCTTGCTCTTCCCTGTGTGCCCTTCTGCTGGCCCATCCCTCTTGCCCTGGGCTCTCCTGTCCCCACACACCAGCTCTGGGATGCGCTTGCTATCTGTTGTGTGAGTAATTCTGTTCCTTTCATGCACCCCAATTCACATCCAATCCATGTTGTTCATACCTAAATCCAGCCTGATCCTCAGGCAAGGGGCTTTTCATGGTATAGAATCCACTCTATTCTCCCTTCAGAAGGCAGTTGTTGCATGCACACGATTCTCCTCGCTCCTTTACATGTATGGGTTCACTGAGACATTTATTCAGCAACTTCTGCTGGAGGTCTGCTACATATCAGGTACCATTTTAGGTGCTGGGAATAAAATTGTGTACGAGAGAGGCACTGGGTCCTGTTCTGGTGGACTCATATTCCTGGGAATTTGTATAGGATGCTGTGAAGAAGTAGAGAAGGGGTGGAATCACAGATCAGAGAAAGCCAAGTCTGACAGGACAAGCAGGGTTAATCTAGGTGGATCCGAGGATGGCGGTTCTGACAGAGGGACTCAGTGACAATGGCTGTGAAGTTCTCCACCATCCATTCAGGCTGCTGGTGTGAAAAGGGAAATGGGAAATCTGGTTTCTTTCCAGCATCTCTCCCTCTAGCTCCCATTCTTCACTACTCCAGCAATACCTTTCAGGCAGCACTGAGGTAAGAGTTCCCCAGGGAGGAAGAAAAGGCAGAGCGTCCCTCCTATTTGCAGTTTCTGGGTGGAGTCAACAGCTAGGAGAGGCTTCCGTTGGTTTCTCTTCCTCAGAGGGTGGGTTTCTGGAGCACAGACCCCAGGTAAGGGAGGAACTTCTCTATAGTCTCACCTGAACAAAGGAAGCCAGGGTGTGACTGGAAGCTTGGGTTGGGTCATGAAAGAGCTGGAGGACTTGAGACTAGACCCTAGGGCTGCTGCTGCTGCTGGGGACATTTATGCAAAACTCAAAAAAAAAAAAAGGGAAATCCACTTCTTCTGGGATGACATAATCCAAATATGGGGGGGCAGGGCTTGGAAAGTGAAGGATGCCTCCTGAACAGTTCCCCTTGGGCAGCATGCAACCTTAACAAATGGTGACCTGGTCTGTCCCAGGTTGTTCAGGTTCTTTACATTCAAGAGGTTAGATAAATGTATGAAATTCTTCTAGGACCTGAATCCACTGATGTAGTGGAAGAGTAGGTCCTTCCTCACCAGGCCCTAAATGATTAGTAACATGAAAGTGTTTCAGGATTTGTACCTTGGTAGTAGGTACATCTTTTCCCTCCTCACCCAGGTTCTTTAAAATAACAGTAATAGTGGGTAGCTTTTACTGAGCACTCTTGACAAGTTCCAGACACTGTGCTACATTGTTTATAGGGATTAAGTCAATGAATTCTTAGAATAACCCTGTAACCTAGGTGGGTATTATTATTCCCATTTAATGTTGCAGAGAAAGAGGCTTAGGTGGTTGAACTAGTAAGCGGTTTTTAACTTAGATTCCATTTTAACTCCCATTCTATCCTGGCTATTCCTCCCCTCCCCGGCCCTGCCCCCTTCCTCTTTTTCTCCTCTCTTCCTCTCTCTGACCTCTGTTTCTCTCTGGGGGACAAACAAATCTTTCAGAGGAGCTATGTTTAATAAGGTATTCCTTCAACTTCCTGATAATTCTGCAATTGACTTTTTAGCTCTGACATTCCCAGACACTGGACTTTTCAAACAAATAACTTCCTTTTGTTTGGGGTTTGCTTCAGAGCCAGGACTTTGAAAATCCTGGCTTCAAGTTTCCACACCTAATCCTTGCCGGCTGGCAATACATTTCAGCACATAAACAAGAAAACAGCTAGGAGAGGCTTCCGTTGGTTTCTCTTCCTCAGAGGGTGGGTTTCTGGAGCACAGACCCCAGGTAAGGGAGGAACTTCTCTATAGTCTCACCTGAACAAAGGAAGCCAGGGTGTGACTGGAAGCTTGGGTTGGGTCATGAAAGAGCTGGAGGACTTGAGACTAGACCCTAGGGCTGCTGCTGCTGCTGGGGACATTTATGCAAAACTCAAAAAAAAAAAAAGGGAAATCCACTTCTTCTGGGATGACATAATCCAAATATGGGGGGGCAGGGCTTGGAAAGTGAAGGATGCCTCCTGAACAGTTCCCCTTGGGCAGCATGCAACCTTAACAAATGGTGACCTGGTCTGTCCCAGGTTGTTCAGGTTCTTTACATTCAAGAGGTTAGATAAATGTATGAAATTCTTCTAGGACCTGAATCCACTGATGTAGTGGAAGAGTAGGTCCTTCCTCACCAGGCCCTAAATGATTAGTAACATGAAAGTGTTTCAGGATTTGTACCTTGGTAGTAGGTACATCTTTTCCCTCCTCACCCAGGTTCTTTAAAATAACAGTAATAGTGGGTAGCTTTTACTGAGCACTCTTGACAAGTTCCAGACACTGTGCTACATTGTTTATAGGGATTAAGTCAATGAATTCTTAGAATAACCCTGTAACCTAGGTGGGTATTATTATTCCCATTTAATGTTGCAGAGAAAGAGGCTTAGGTGGTTGAACTAGTAAGCGGTTTTTAACTTAGATTCCATTTTAACTCCCATTCTATCCTGGCTATTCCTCCCCTCCCCGGCCCTGCCCCCTTCCTCTTTTTCTCCTCTCTTCCTCTCTCTGACCTCTGTTTCTCTCTGGGGGAAAAAAAAAAAAATCTTTCAGAGGAGCTATGTTTAATAAGGTATTCCTTCAACTTCCTGATAATTCTGCAATTGACTTTTTAGCTCTGACATTCCCAGACACTGGACTTTTCAAACAAATAACTTCCTTTTGTTTGGGGTTTGCTTCAGAGCCAGGACTTTGAAAATCCTGGCTTCAAGTTTCCACACCTAATCCTTGCCGGCTGGCAATACATTTCAGCACATAAACAAGAAAACAAAGCTCTGAGACTGTGGCTTTTCTGGACAACCCAACTAAAGACAAATTGGGAACCCTTCCATCCATGGTCATTTCTAGAGAACCATTTGCCATCTGGGGAAAATGAATATAGCATAATTATATTCATTTTCTATCTTTCTTTGATAGTTTCTGTACAGAGAGGTTCCATACTTTTCCCCATGTTTTTGGCACAAGTGTGAATATTCAGTTGTGCCCAACTATTTGTGACCCCATGGACTGCAACCCACCAGCCTTTTCTGTTCATGGAATTTTCCGGGCAAGAACACTGGAATGGGTTGCCATTTCTTTCTCTAGGAGATCTTCCCAACCCAGGGACTGAACCTGTTGAATCTCTTGCATTTCCTGCACTGGCAGGAAGTTTTTTTTTTTGTTGTTGTTGTTTTTTAAAGTATATACTTCATTTATTTATTTATTTATTTTATTCTTTCTTTTAAAGGTTTTACAGAGTTTTGTTGTTCACAGACATGTATGTTCCCAGATCAGTCATATGCGTATCCATGGTCCCCACCCGCCCCAGTTCCCCCCATCCCACCTCTGTTGTTTTTTAACCAATGCACCACTTCTAGATAATTCCCTTAGTTATTAGCCATATCCTTAAGAAATCATAGGATATACGGCACTTTAAGTAAAGTTGATAACACCAGAGCCTCGAAGGCTCTGACTTGACACTAGAAACACTCTACGTATCTATGCAGAGAAAGAGGCTTAGGTGGTTGAACTAGTAAGCGGTTTTTAACTTAGATTCCATTTAACTCCCATTCTATCCTGGCTATTCCTCCTCCCGGCCCTGCCCCCTTCCTCTTTTTCTCCTCTCTTCCTCTCTCTGACCTCTGTTTCTCTCTGGGGGAAAAAAAAAAAAATCTTTCAGAGGAGCTATGTTTAATAAGGTATTCCTTCAACTTCCTGATAATTCTGCAATTGACTTTTTAGCTCTGACATTCCCAGACACTGGACTTTTCAAACAAATAACTTCCTTTTGTTTGGGGTTTGCTTCAGAGCCAGGACTTTGAAAATCCTGGCTTCAAGTTTCCACACCTAATCCTTGCCGGCTGGCAATACATTTCAGCACATAAACAAGAAAACAAAGCTCTGAGACTGTGGCTTTTCTGGACAACCCAACTAAAGACAAATTGGGAACCCTTCCATCCATGGTCATTTCTAGAGAACCATTTGCCATCTGGGGAAAATGAATATAGCATAATTATATTCATTTTCTATCTTTCTTTGATAGTTTCTGTACAGAGAGGTTCCATACTTTTCCCCATGTTTTTGGCACAAGTGTGAATATTCAGTTGTGCCCAACTATTTGTGACCCCATGGACTGCAACCCACCAGCCTTTTCTGTTCATGGAATTTTCCGGGCAAGAACACTGGAATGGGTTGCCATTTCTTTCTCTAGGAGATCTTCCCAACCCAGGGACTGAACCTGTTGAATCTCTTGCATTTCCTGCACTGGCAGGAAGTTTTTTTTTTGTTGTTGTTGTTGTTGTTTTTTAAAGTATATACTTCATTTATTTATTTATTTATTTTATTCTTTCTTTTAAAGGTTTTACAGAGTTTTGTTGTTCACAGACATGTATGTTCCCAGATCAGTCATATGCGTATCCATGGTCCCCACCCGCCCCAGTTCCCCCCATCCCACCTCTGTTGTTTTTTAACCAATGCACCACTTCTAGATAATTCCCTTAGTTATTAGCCATATCCTTAAGAAATCATAGGATATACGGCACTTTAAGTAAAGTTGATAACACCAGAGCCTCGAAGGCTCTGACTTGACACTAGAAAACTTTATACTCTACAAGAAATATCTAGTCTACTTAAAATAGAGGCCTATCCATGTACCTTTAACCTTTGTTAGAGAATGTGACGTAATGAAGATAAACAGCTAATCCAAAAAATGTCTAATTCTGGCGAAAAACATGTAACATCCAATATATTAACATCCAAATAAGATAACCTAATGTTCTTGGTTATTGGTTTCCGAAGACTGTTGAACATTTCCTTGTTTGGCCTTGGAGGAATTTGCTTGGCATTTCAGCCTGGCCCTTGTTGAAAGACTGCAAACTCCGAACAAAGTAAGCTGGCTAAGAACGAAGCAGCTCGTGAAAATGAAAGTAAGAGGTCTTGAGCCTGAGGCTTAGTGTGTGTCTTTTAAAGAAGGAGGACATTGCCGCATAATCAGGAGGAAGTCACTGGCGGCCCTTGAACTTACTAACGCCAATCAGACCTCCTGTTTCAGATAGATAAATAAAGTCCAGAAATGTTTCAATATGACTGTTAAGGTGATCTCCTGGCCTCACTGAAATGTCTCTTCTCTCAGAGCTTATTTCTACCATTGGCCATATAATCACATCCTTTGATGCTGACATTCCTAAATCAGTAGGGAAAATGAATGACAGACTTCCCAGATTGAAGCCCAGACTTTGGAAGATCAAAGCTAAGAAAGCATTGATAGCCGATTCTGGCCTCATTTAATAACATTTCTAACCAAGATCCAGTGCTGGAGCATGCCAAGAAGGAAAGAGGACCAGACTTAGGTGAGTTTGCTAAGTTAAAAGAACAGTATTGGGACTTCCCTGGTGGTGCAGGGGCTAAGATTCTGTGCTCCCAATGCATCGATCTCTAGTTAGGGTACTGGATCCCACATGCTGCAACTAAGAAAAGAAGAAAAAGAGCTATGTCTTCTGTTCAGTCCTGGGGTTAGGATTAGGGAGTGACAAAGTCCCACTTTCAGAGATCGTGAAATATATGTTGATTTGCCACAAGTAGAGAAGAACTTAAAGCTTCAAATATCTGATGTTAACGGGGAACTCTGCTCAATGTTACATGGCAGCCTGGATTGGAGCGGACTTTGGGGGAGAATGGATACGTGTAAATGTACGCCTGAGTCCCTTGTTCACCTGAAACTATCACAGCATTGTTAATTGTCTATATTCCAAAACCAAATGAAAAGTTATAAAATTTTTTAAAAATGTGATATAACTGGGTTCATTTTCTCCTTACCTCTTGAAACTTTTACAGAGACAAGGTCAGAGTGATTTTAAATACTTCTACACTTCCAAGTTAGGATTCCTAGACCTTTGTGGCAAAATAAAAAACTGAAGAATGAGAGGAATGAGGAGTCTACTGTTCTGCCTATTTTCTTCCTAGACCGGTACAAACTCCGAACAAAGTAAGCCTGGCCCTTGTTGAAAGACTGCAAACTCCGAACAAAGTAAGCTGGCTAAGAACGAAGCAGCTCGTGAAAATGAAAGTAAGAGGTCTTGAGCCTGAGGCTTAGTGTGTGTCTTTTAAAGAAGGAGGACATTGCCGCATAATCAGGAGGAAGTCACTGGCGGCCCTTGAACTTACTAACGCCAATCAGACCTCCTGTTTCAGATAGATAAATAAAGTCCAGAAATGTTTCAATATGACTGTTAAGGTGATCTCCTGGCCTCACTGAAATGTCTCTTCTCTCAGAGCTTATTTCTACCATTGGCCATATAATCACATCCTTTGATGCTGACATTCCTAAATCAGTAGGGAAAATGAATGACAGACTTCCCAGATTGAAGCCCAGACTTTGGAAGATCAAAGCTAAGAAAGCATTGATAGCCGATTCTGGCCTCATTTAATAACATTTCTAACCAAGATCCAGTGCTGGAGCATGCCAAGAAGGAAAGAGGACCAGACTTAGGTGAGTTTGCTAAGTTAAAAGAACAGTATTGGGACTTCCCTGGTGGTGCAGGGGCTAAGATTCTGTGCTCCCAATGCATCGATCTCTAGTTAGGGTACTGGATCCCACATGCTGCAACTAAGAAAAGAAGAAAAAGAGCTATGTCTTCTGTTCAGTCCTGGGGTTAGGATTAGGGAGTGACAAAGTCCCACTTTCAGAGATCGTGAAATATATGTTGATTTGCCACAAGTAGAGAAGAACTTAAAGCTTCAAATATCTGATGTTAACGGGGAACTCTGCTCAATGTTACATGGCAGCCTGGATTGGAGCGGACTTTGGGGGAGAATGGATACGTGTAAATGTACGCCTGAGTCCCTTGTTCACCTGAAACTATCACAGCATTGTTAATTGTCTATATTCCAAAACCAAATGAAAAGTTATAAAATTTTTTAAAAAAAATGTGATATAACTGGGTTCATTTTCTCCTTACCTCTTGAAACTTTTACAGAGACAAGGTCAGAGTGATTTTAAATACTTCTACACTTCCAAGTTAGGATTCCTAGACCTTTGTGGCAAAATAAAAAACTGAAGAATGAGAGGAATGAGGAGTCTACTGTTCTGCCTATATCTTAGCTTCTATCCAGTTAAGAGAATCCAGTTAACTTTCCAGGTTGGTTAAAGAGAGGGATTGGGGCTTCCCTGGTGGCCCAGTGGGTAAGGACACCGCCTTGCAGTGCAAGGGGCACCGGTTCGATCCCTGGCCTGGGAAGATCCCACCTGCCGCAGAGCGCCTGGACCGATGTGTCCAATTACCGAGCTGGAGCGCATGCACTGAGCGCATGCACCGGTGCTCTGCGACAACAGAGGCCACCGCGATGGGAGGCCCACACGGGCCAGAGAACAAAGATGGATGAAAATAGATAAATGAAAGACCAATAGAAGTGGCCCGCCTGCCCCCTCCTCCCCACCCCACACCCCCCCAAAAAAGGGGGGGTTGGCTCATTAGTTGAACTCAAGGGCCCTTACAACTCTTAAATTCATTGTTAATATGAACACACCACTCTGTCTCTGATAGGTTACCACAATTTTAGTGTCTCCTACACTATACAGGTAAATTTTAGACCAAGATCTCAATGTAGTATTATCTTTACTTTGCTGTGATATTAAGTTGAACTGTTAAGTGCCTGAATTGCTGGATAGATGGCTCACTGTGCTTTGTAAACATTCTATATGGCCACAAAAATACATCTGAGAACAACAAAAAATTGTACTGTCTTTCAAACCACTTAAGATGTGTCACGTTTAAAATAGAAAAATGCAGTTGTGTGGAAATACAACATTTCTCTCTAGATTGTATTGAAAGGTTTTTGTGATCAACTAACAGTGCTTTTACTGCCCTCTGCTGCCCTAAGGAGAACACTGGATTTGAAAAGCCTAGACTTAAATCTGAGTAGGAAAGACCAGCTTTTCATTTATGGTCATTGTTATTAGTGCTCGCTGGCATATTCCAAGTGTAACACTACCTAACTTAGGAAGTCTCAACAATGAAGTAGCCAGTGGCCTGAAACCAAATAAGCATTATGTTCCTGTGAGTCAGGATTTTCTGAAGTCTTCTCAGATTTTATTAATTGGGTTTTCCTTTTTAGAAGTTATTACAGGGTGTTTTTTTAATATCAGTTGTCAAAAGTAAAAAACTGAAGAATGAGAGGAATGAGGAGTCTACTGTTCTGCCTATATCTTAGCTTCTATCCAGTTAAGAGAATCCAGTTAACTTTCCAGGTTGGTTAAAGAGAGGGATTGGGGCTTCCCTGGTGGCCCAGTGGGTAAGGACACCGCCTTGCAGTGCAAGGGGCACCGGTTCGATCCCTGGCCTGGGAAGATCCCACCTGCCGCAGAGCGCCTGGACCGATGTGTCCAATTACCGAGCTGGAGCGCATGCACTGAGCGCATGCACCGGTGCTCTGCGACAACAGAGGCCACCGCGATGGGAGGCCCACACGGGCCAGAGAACAAAGATGGATGAAAATAGATAAATGAAAGACCAATAGAAGTGGCCCGCCTGCCCCCCTCCCTCCCCACCCCACCCCCCCCCCCAAAAAGGAGGGGTTGGCTCATTAGTTGAACTCAAGGGCCCTTACAACTCTTAAATTCATTGTTAATATGAACACACCACTCTGTCTCTGATAGGTTACCACAATTTTAGTGTCTCCTACACTATACAGGTAAATTTTAGACCAAGATCTCAATGTAGTATTATCTTTACTTTGCTGTGATATTAAGTTGAACTGTTAAGTGCCTGAATTGCTGGATAGATGGCTCACTGTGCTTTGTAAACATTCTATATGGCCACAAAAATACATCTGAGAACAACAAAAAATTGTACTGTCTTTCAAACCACTTAAGATGTGTCACGTTTAAAATAGAAAAATGCAGTTGTGTGGAAATACAACATTTCTCTCTAGATTGTATTGAAAGGTTTTTGTGATCAACTAACAGTGCTTTTACTGCCCTCTGCTGCCCTAAGGAGAACACTGGATTTGAAAAGCCTAGACTTAAATCTGAGTAGGAAAGACCAGCTTTTCATTTATGGTCATTGTTATTAGTGCTCGCTGGCATATTCCAAGTGTAACACTACCTAACTTAGGAAGTCTCAACAATGAAGTAGCCAGTGGCCTGAAACCAAATAAGCATTATGTTCCTGTGAGTCAGGATTTTCTGAAGTCTTCTCAGATTTTATTAAGTTCTGGGAGTTCTTTCCACAAGATCACTAATATGTGGAAGTAGCTGTTGATTTAGAAGTTATTACAGGGTGTTTTTTTTTTAATATCAGTTGTGTTTTAAAATTAGTAGAAATGGCAACAAAACTGTTCTTATTAATAGATGAAATTTTTGCTTCTTAAAAAGGTAGAATGAAGCTTAATAGAATTGCTTTGTGGGAATATTCCATTATTTGCATTTAATGTTAGGTGTTTACCATAAGAAAAAGATAGGATGCTTTTATAGTTTCAATTACACCATCATCTACTTTTAGTTAACAATATTAAGTGACATTTCTGTTCATTCTCTAGGGTCTCTGTTTAATAATGATAACAAAAAGCAATCACTGACATTCATGAGGTTTCCTGGAGATGTGCTTGTAAACTGCATTCATTACTCACCTAGTGGAAGCTTTTACCTGAAATTTAGTGCACCCCTGAGTTATAAATTATCACCAGATAGATTTAATTCACTTAACAATTATATGTGAACTATCTACCATGCACCAGGCACAGACTCTTGGAAGAGTAAACTGAATTTCTGACTTAAGGTGCTCACAACTTTACTGAGAGCAAAATGTCAACTGATACATTATTGAGACATTTCCATAGACTGTGCTTCTGTTTGTGTCAATCTACAGTTCCAGTAGTTTGCTTATTTCCCATCAGAATCCAGGGCACTAGTGACTAATTCTGTCCAGCAGTACTCCTCAATATTCACTAAGAAAAACAGGAATGGGTTTATATATATATATATAAAGTTTTTTCTTTTTTTGGCCACTTCTATTGGTTGTTCATTTATTTATTTTCATACATGCTAATTCTTTGACCTGTGCGGGCCTCCCATCGCAGTGGCCTCTCTTGTCACAGAGAACCGGCTCTGGGTGCATGCACTCCAGAGCTCTGGCTCAGTAGTTGGTCACATCGGTCTAGCCGCTCCATGGCACATAGAATCTTCCCAGGCCAGGGAACAAACTGGCACCCCTTGCACTGCAAGGCGGTGTCCTTACCCACTGGACCACCAAGGAAGCCCCAGAAATGGGTTTTGCATCTTCATTTTTTTTTTACCATATGCCTTTTAATAACTTGATACCTCTCTTGGATAAGATGCATTCTGTATCTATCCTAACTCACCAATCACAAATGAATTTGTAAATAAGAAACAGATAGATGTACTTCCAAGTGCAGATAACCTTATGTTACTGTTATAAGTTGAGAGGGGCTGTAGTAGAAATCTGATCCTGCTCTGTCCAATTACTGCCAAGACAGAGAGCTACAGACCCAACATTCTAGAACCAAGGTGAATGATTTTGGTAAATGATTCTGACGTTTAACTGGCCGGGAGTCAGTAAACCTATCTAGCAAGCTAGCTTATTTGGTTACCAAGAGTGTGTTTGGAAAATAAGGAATACTCAGGGAGCTTTGCTTGAATCCTCAAATGCCATACAAGGGAAACTTGGGAAGTTACTGCTCCATGTTGAATGCTTTGATAAATCTATTTTGTTATTGTTAAGGTAGGCATTGACTTTTATTTGCTTCAAAAGGTTTCCAGAAACCTCATTAAGTTGATGAGGTCGCTCTGTAAAATGTGCAGTGGGGGCTTTGGTTGCCCTTCCATGTGTATGAGCTCTGAGTAAACCCCAGACGTCTTGAGAATCCTAGCCCAGCCCAACCTGTTTCTTTATCTGGCCACTCTTCCAGTGTGGAAGCAGGGTGGCCTGCTTTTAGGGCAACTTCTTCCAGTCTCCTCCATCCTACAGCCAACACAGCTCCTCAGCTGGCTGCATCACAGGAATATGGCAGGAAGGGTAATGTCCACCTACTATCCATCAGCACTTGCCAAAAATTTGATTGATGTAAACCAGTCTAAACTAAGGAATATTTTAAGAATAAGTTCTGTGAATTTTAATTTTTATTAAAAAATTTAGGAGAGTAATATTGAATCATCTGTTTTAATTTCTGAACCAATGTAGAGATAGACCAGAGTTAGATGTAACTATAAGAAAATCAGTTTTAGGGCTTCCCTGGTAGCTCAGTGGTGAAGAGTTTGTCTGTCAATGCAGGAGACATGGGTTCGATCTGTGATCTGGGAAGATCCCACATGCTGCGGAGCAACTAAGCCCATGAGTCACAACTATTGAGCCTGTGCTCTGGAGCCTCAAGCCCCAAGTATTGAGCCCGTGTGCTGCAACTACTGAAGCCCGTGAGCCCTAGAGCCTGAGTTCCACAAAAGCAGAAGTCACCTTAACAAGAAGCCTGCTCACCACAACTAGAGAGTAACCCCTACTCCCTGCAACTAGAGAAGAGCCTGCAGCAGCAGTGAAAACCCAGAATAGCCAAAAGTAAATAAATAAATTTTTTTAAAAATGGAGAAGGAAAGAATAATTTTTAAAAAATCAGCTTTATGATTGGTTAAGTTGGCCTGGTGAACACAGTTTGAATTATGACCACAGTGGGCTTTCTACAGGTTCCCTTCATCTTGGAAGTATTTTCAAGTACAAAGAAAACTATTCTACCTAGAAAAGTCATAGATGCGCTATAATTTTTTGCTAATGAATGAATGAATGAAGCAATCAGAAAAGTTATTTCAGCTTTCCTCAGAGGAACTTCCATATAAATTTCAGAGTACATGGAATCTTTTCATTTGTTTTGATCCTCGATGACCCTTCGCCTCTTTGGACTTGCCAGCTATTAGCACGATGCTCTCAAAGGTGGCCGAAAGCTGCAGTGGTTTTCAGCCTGAGCACTTCTGGTGGCTTGAGAGGTCCTGTCAGCCCATTTTGTTCTTCCTCCTCTTCCTTTATCTTAAAATACAGCATGTTTTCTAGTGGGAAGATACATACATTTGATTTCTGAGATCTACCCAGTGCCTCAAGGCCAGCTGTTCTGGCTCAAGTAGGACTAATTTAAACACCAGCTCTGGTTTAGTATCTTATTATTAATAAATCAACAGACATTTACTGTGTGCCTTTTAAGCAAAGCAATGGAAAATGCAAAACAAATCCATGACTCTTGAGAGCTGGGAGCTGGGAGCTGGGTCCTGCTGATGGTTGTGTTATGCCAGTATTTCAGGACAGCAGAGGACTGAAACGTCTAGTTCGAGCCCTCCAGGCTTAGAATTTCACTTGCATAGTCCACATTCCTTTTATATTTTAACTTCAAATTACCACTTTTACTCACAATGAAGGTGAACTGGACAATGTGACTTTGAACTGAGACTAAAATAGCACTTCCTTTTAGGGAACTAACATGTTTGTTGGGCTAATACAGCACTTCCTTTAGGAAATTAAAATTTATCAAATTAAAGTTAATTGATCTCTGGTGATAGGCCTCCTGACTCACCCATTCACAGACAAGAAAGCTGGCAAGAATAGAAGCTCAGATGACTCTACTAGGAGAAAGTTTGATCTAGTTTCCTGGATCCTGAAGCACAAAGGAGCCACTGCCCATGAGCACAGCCTGTCCAAACCAGTAAGAGAAAGGATGGGCCGTCACTCACTTTTCAATTCAATGACCACAGTCCTTGGAAAAACCATGGCTCAGTGGCTTTCAGGCTCCTCACCAATCAGATTAGCTCCCTTTCCAAGGGGAAAAGTGACAGGAGACATCCAGAAGTGTCATATTGCCGCATCGGAGAGGGGAATGGAATTTCCCTCTTTTGAGAAAGAATGAAAAGAGGAATAAGGTCTCCCCAACCCCACATTATTCTACAAGGGTAGCCTCGCAGGGCAGTCCCAGTGACCATCTAGACCTCCCAGGGCAGTCCCAGTGACCATCACAGTGCTCTGCAGATTGTCATGAACACAACTGCAGGTTTTATGCAGACCACTAATCTCTGCAGAAATTCTGATGTAAGAATTATCGTGACTTCTGATGGAGATCCTCATCAGAACAGAAAGAAAGAAGACAATAATATTTACCATACCTACAGAAAGAGTTCTGAGCCTACAAGCCAAATCTGATCCATTTAAGAAAATAAAACATTTTATATATTATCTCTCCCCTCTCCTCGAAAAGTGGGAGCTAACTGGTCTGAAATAATCCACAGCTGAAGCGTAGTGAATCTGTCTCTTGTGTTTGATTCCAGTTTTTTGCCATCCCATAGCATTCTTCTCATGGGGTTGCTGTCATGTTTTACAGAGGTACCAAAGTTGAAAACATTTCACCTGTTACCTAACATTTTAAGTCATTATCCCTGGTTTTGGATCCTGGCTGTCTCCTGTCCTGCCTCTGTCACCTTGGCAAAGTCACTACAGTCTCTCTGAGATGAGTTCATTTTTCATCTCAGGATGAGTGCTTATTCATTTTAGTGCCTTCCCTTTGAACTGGAGGAGAGACTGGCAACCCATTCCTGTATTCTTGCCTGGAGAATCCTGTAGACAGAAGAGACTGGTGGGCTGTAGCCCACCATGGGGTCACAAAGAGTCAGATATGATGACTGAGCGACTTTCACTACTACTACTCCTTTCAAACATTAGGAATGAGTTAAATACCACAGAATTAGAAATGTGTATTTTGTAGGCTTGGCTACTCCCACCGGCCTCCTGCTTTGTCTCCACATCCACACCTTTTTTCTTCTTTTTTCAGGCAGCAAATGGAATAGAAAATATTTGAACTTTTGTTTGAAATAGTCATGATTTGAATTTCTATTCAGCCGTTCATTAGCTGTGTGACCTGGATAAATCATCCAGAAGATCTTTTTTACTGTGCTAAAAACTGTTATCACAATGAAAAGAGAGACCTATATTCAGCCTCATATCTGAAGGAAAAGAATTATAGTGCAGCTATCAGATTTTCCCTCCTGCATTTTAGAAAGTAGTTTATATATTAGTGAAGTTTCATGTCTTCAGTGATTCATTCTCTTGTAAGGCACACCTGTGTACTATGTTTGTGCACATGCACACATCACATTCACACAGAGGTCAGCTTCCTTCCAGGGTGGTGCCGATTTCTTTGTGAAAGCCACAGTACGGCGCCAATGATAACTGGCAGTTTCTGTTACTGTGTTGAGTGAGATGGGTTAATCCCTATGCCTGTCTGCTCTGGCCAACCACCAAAAAATTTCCCTTCATCAAGTGTAAATATGTGTCCTGCCAAGTACTTTCCACTTACTTTTTAAGCTTCGTGTTTGTCATTGGAAAGTTAAGGCATGTGTGAGTTATTTATTGAACTCAGAATATTATTGGACATGTTTTATTTTTGGGCCTTTTTAGAGGTACCAAAGTTGAAAACATTTCACCTGTTACCTAACATTTTAAGTCATTATCCCTGGTTTTGGATCCTGGCTGTCTCCTGTCCTGCCTCTGTCACCTTGGCAAAGTCACTACAGTCTCTCTGAGATGAGTTCATTTTTCATCTCAGGATGAGTGCTTATTCATTTTAGTGCCTTCCCTTTGAACTGGAGGAGAGACTGGCAACCCATTCCTGTATTCTTGCCTGGAGAATCCTGTAGACAGAAGAGACTGGTGGGCTGTAGCCCACCATGGGGTCACAAAGAGTCAGATATGATGACTGAGCGACTTTCACTACTACTACTCCTTTCAAACATTAGGAATGAGTTAAATACCACAGAATTAGAAATGTGTATTTTGTAGGCTTGGCTACTCCCACCGGCCTCCTGCTTTGTCTCCACATCCACACCTTTTTTCTTCTTTTTTCAGGCAGCAAATGGAATAGAAAATATTTGAACTTTTGTTTGAAATAGTCATGATTTGAATTTCTATTCAGCCGTTCATTAGCTGTGTGACCTGGATAAATCATCCAGAAGATCTTTTTTACTGTGCTAAAAACTGTTATCACAATGAAAAGAGAGACCTATATTCAGCCTCATATCTGAAGGAAAAGAATTATAGTGCAGCTATCAGATTTTCCCTCCTGCATTTTAGAAAGTAGTTTATATATTAGTGAAGTTTCATGTCTTCAGTGATTCATTCTCTTGTAAGGCACACCTGTGTACTATGTTTGTGCACATGCACACATCACATTCACACAGAGGTCAGCTTCCTTCCAGGGTGGTGCCGATTTCTTTGTGAAAGCCACAGTACGGCGCCAATGATAACTGGCAGTTTCTGTTACTGTGTTGAGTGAGATGGGTTAATCCCTATGCCTGTCTGCTCTGGCCAACCACCAAAAAATTTCCCTTCATCAAGTGTAAATATGTGTCCTGCCAAGTACTTTCCACTTACTTTTTAAGCTTCGTGTTTGTCATTGGAAAGTTAAGGCATGTGTGGTGAGTTATTTATTGAACTCAGAATATTATTGGGCAAATGCCAGTTTGTAGCCAAGAAATTCCCTCCTCATAAAAGAATCCACTGTAAATATCCACATTTTCCCCTTCCTTCATTCAGTTTTTTAAGCAAAGTTTTAAATTTTCATTATGATCAGAACTCAAAGAAACTTAGTTTGGTCCTGAAGTTACATAAAAGTAGTACTGATTGCACTCATCACTAGTCTCTGAACTTAAAAGCTGAAAGAACCACACCAAAATAGGCAATCTACCATCACTCAGACAAGACATAAATTCTGTACTGATCTGTTTTTGCAGAGAGGGAAGGCAGGTGTTAAGGTTCCCATTTTACAGCTGAGCACACTGACGTAGAAAGAGTCATCAACTTGCTTATCTTGGTCTCCCGACCTACTCTGTAGAAAGGAAAATTGAGAAACACAACTGAGGGTTCAACTCATATAATCATCACGTTTGACCTAAGAAGAGAGGCACTTTGAAGCTCCTTCAAAGTTTTAGTACCGCAAGGGAACCTCAGCAGCCGCCGGCCATGTGCAGCTTCCCTCAGCGGGTTGGGGTGGGAGAGGCTCACGTGGGTGCCGAATCATCAGTGTTCTCGTGCACTAGGGATCCCATACTTAGGCGCTGAGGTGGGTTTTTTTAGAGCCAAGTTGTATAACAGATTCTTTTATTATGAATATTCAGTCTATCCATAACTCCCTTCCCCGTCCTTGGCCACTGGCCCAGCAAACACCCAGCCCCAGAAGATTGTGTTAAAAGAGTGGACCTCTTGCCAGATTAGGGTTGCGTTCCCTTACAGTTCCCTCATCCATATTTACGACTTCTACTCCCACGTCCATCCCAAACGTTTAGCCCTGATCCTCTCATTCGCCTTCTAGTCTCATTTCGACAACTCAACTGATTTTAACACATTCCTCTGCTTGAATACTTGCTGGCAGTGTACTCAAATATAATCAGTGTTCTTACTGAAACACCTTGGAAAGAGAGCTGGGGTTTCAGGCTTCTTTCCCCACTATGCTGATCCCCCTTCCTGGATTTCTTTGCTTCTACCAGTGACCCCACCATAATTATGAGTTTACAGTCATTATTGATTTCTGCTTATCTATATGTCCAACCTTTCACTGAGTCTATAGTTTTTGCTTCATATAGTGTCTTTCATCACATTCCTACTGGTTATTATAATAAACTTCAGTCCAGGCTCTCATCACTTCATATTTGTACAACTTTAATGGTTTCTCAGTTTCTCTAGCATTGATCCTCCTCTCCAGGTCATCCTGTACCAGTAATGATTTCTCATCACTACTGAGTCATATGCAAATGCCTTATCTGGAATTTAAATTGTCTTTAATGTGGTTTCGCCTCACGAATTCACCCTTATTTTCAATGACCTGTTTCACACACCCTCCTACCCTTGTCACGTCAAGCTCTGCACCTCTTGAGAACACCCTGTGCTTTCCCCAGACTTAACATTATGAGTCACACACAGCCCAGCTACAGGGCTGAAGGAGCTGGACAAAGACCTACACATGGAAGGATACATAATCTGAGAGATAGACTCCCAAATCTATCTAGTACCAGGACTAGATTGAAGCTGAAGCTCCAATACTGTGGCCACCTGATGGGAAGAGCCAACTCACTGGAAAAGACCCTGATGCTGGGAAAGACTGAAGGCAAAAGGAGAAGAGAGTGGCAGAAGACAAGATGGTTAAAAAGCATCACCAACTCAGTGGGCATGAATTTGAGCCAACTCTGGGAGATAAAGATGGACATGGAGACCTGGTGTGCTGCAGTCCATGAAGTCACAGAGTCAGATACAATTCAGCGAATGAACATCAAGTACTAAAAGGAAGAAAGTATAACAAGTAGAATATTGTTTGGGACAAATATGGGAATAGAAAATTGGGGGTAGTCTGGGCAAGCAGTTCCTTTCAGAAGGAGCCAAACTTCAAGAGTGGGAACGGACTAGTTATATGGATGACAGACAGATATACAGTATCCAAGACAACAATTCTGAGAAACCTAGGTATACAAACAGCACCAGAGATATCTACTAATGGACAGTAGAATCCACACATTCAAGTGAAACAGGATTTCCATCCCGGGCAAAGGAGGATGTAGGACAAGGGCTAGGAGAGAGTCCCATTGTAGAAGATCTGGGTTTTCATGAAGTGTATCAAGGGCAGGATAAATCGCAGAGTAAGACAAGCAGGAATATAGTTACAGGATTGGTTCTCTAGAACAAGGCAGAAGCTTGTCAAAACTGAGTCACCCAATCAAAGCTGACCAGCATCAAGTAATCTAGTCATGTGCCTCCAAAACTCAGGGCTAAGAATATGTATTCCAGAGCCTGAGAGAAAATCTACCATAGTAAAAGACTTTGGACTTCATTTCTCCAGCTGGTGCTAGTGGTAAAGAATGCATCTGTCAATGGAGGAGATGAAAGAGACAAGGGTTCAATCCCTGGGTTGGAAAGATCCCCTGGAGGAGGGCATGGCAACCCACTCCAGTACTCTTGCTGGAGAATCCCCATGGACAGAGAAGTCTGGTGGGCTACAGTCCATAGGGTCGCAAAGAGTCTGACATGACTGAAGTGACTTAGCACAAGCTGTTTAACTTTTGTGAGCTTTGATTTCTTTATATATAAAACTGGGGAAATAAACATTTTTACAGATTTGTTATGATGATTAAATGATGTGCCTACTATGGCACCTACCATTGACTAAGAGGCTTTCTACCCTCTTGTTAGAGCTTCTGAAATTGCTCCTGTCCAAGAAAAGGACTGACTATATTGGCTGAGGTGGTGCTAAACCTGTGGGTAGCATCTGGCTAATCCACAGATGGCAGTGAAGAAAGAGCCCAGAGGCAAGAAGTCAGGAAGGCTGGATGCTGGGATGTTTCTCTTCCCTCTCTTCTTCTCTCATCCTGACCAATACTGAACAGGACTCATTCTCAACACAACCCTACATGTTCTGAGTAGCCAATGCTGTTCTAAGGATTTTTCTGTTCTTTTAGTGCCTTTTGAATGGGCTTCTTGCTATACAGTCCTTGCCTTGTGTAGTGCTACAGTTTCAATCTCTTTCAATTAATTCCTAAGGTTCATGGCATTGTCATTTGCAATCTTGCAAAGACCTAACTTCCATTCAGGAGTTCTGAAAAACTGCTTTGAGGTAGTGGGGTTACTAGCCAAGAGAGTAAACCTGTAAAATCAGCCCCCGTTGTTGTCCAACGTACTTCTGATGATATCAGGTTGTTGCTGTATGAATATTTTATGAGAATATATGCTCCTGTGTAATTTGAGGATTGGGAATTTTCTAAATTCTCTGGATGAATTCCTGAATAACATCAGTGGTCTATAATATGATAATTTATTGAGTTTTAGTTTCCTCTTATTCTTTAGCTAGATTTACTCAACTAAATTTCAAGCCACTTTATGAATGACTTGAGTTTCTTTTCTCTTGGTTCCCTGAAAATTTAGCACAAAAGTTGCCTTCTTAATGAGTAGTCAGCCTGCAGTTGTTGAACTAATTCAGTGACTACATCTTGTTATCATTTTAATTTTCATTAATTCCAGACTATCATGTTCTTCAATTGTCTAATTAAAAATGACATAAAATACGACATTTCGGGCTTCCCTGGTGGTCCAAGTGGGTAAAGGGTCTGCCTTGCAGTGCAAGGGGCACTGGTCCGATCCCTGCCCCCGGGGAGGTCCCACATGCCATAGAGTGGCTAGACCAGTGTGTCCAATTATGAACTAGCTCTCTGGAGCGCATGCGCCCAGAGCCTATGCTCTGCACTGAGAGAGGCCACTGCAATGGGAGGCCCACATAGGCCAAAGAATAGAGATGGATGAAAATAGACAGATACAAACCCAATAGAAGACCCCCTCCCAAAAAAAGACATTTCTCTAGCATGAAAGGAAGTAAAATACAAAAGAATTGGGTCTAATACTCATTTTTCTTAAGAAAGCACTACAGACCATTTGCAAGGAAATTTACATGATCTTGTTCTGTTTACAGACTATATCTGTCTTGCAATGTATCTTCCATTTGTTCTAACGACTTGATGGAATGGAAAAATACCCTTCAAAAAAAAACCCCCTTTAACATTTTTAAAGAACGTTCTTTTACTCTGGAAAACAATGCCAGGATTTCAATCTCTTTCAATTAATTCCTAAGGTTCATGGCATTGTCATTTGCAATCTTGCAAAGACCTAACTTCCATTCAGGAGTTCTGAAAAACTGCTTTGAGGTAGTGGGGTTACTAGCCAAGAGTAAACCTGTAAAATCAGCCCCGTTGTTGTCCAACGTACTTCTGATGATATCAGGTTGTTGCTGTATGAATATTTTATGAGAATATATGCTCCTGTGTAATTTGAGGATTGGGAATTTTCTAAATTCTCTGGATGAATTCCTGAATAACATCAGTGGTCTATAATATGATAATTTATTGAGTTTTAGTTTCCTCTTATTCTTTAGCTAGATTTACTCAACTAAATTTCAAGCCACTTTATGAATGACTTGAGTTTCTTTTCTCTTGGTTCCCTGAAAATTTAGCACAAAAGTTGCCTTCTTAATGAGTAGTCAGCCTGCAGTTGTTGAACTAATTCAGTGACTACATCTTGTTATCATTTTAATTTTCATTAATTCCAGACTATCATGTTCTTCAATTGTCTAATTAAAAATGACATAAAATACGACATTTCGGGTTTCCCCTGGTGGTCCAAGTGGGTAAAGGGTCTGCCTTGCAGTGCAAGGGGCACTGGTCCGATCCCTGCCCCCGGGGAGGTCCCACATGCCATAGAGTGGCTAGACCAGTGTGTCCAATTATGAACTAGCTCTCTGGAGCGCATGCGCCCAGAGCCTATGCTCTGCACTGAGAGAGGCCACTGCAATGGGAGGCCCACATAGGCCAAAGAATAGAGATGGATGAAAATAGACAGATACAAACCCAATAGAAGACCCCCTCCCAAAAAAAGACATTTCTCTAGCATGAAAGGAAGTAAAATACAAAAGAATTGGGTCTAATACTCATTTTTCTTAAGAAAGCACTACAGACCATTTGCAAGGAAATTTACATGATCTTGTTCTGTTTACAGACTATATCTGTCTTGCAATGTATCTTCCATTTGTTCTAACGACTTGATGGAATGGAAAAATACTCAACCTCCTTTACAAAGTAATGATTATGAATACCCAATTATATCTCCCTGCTTACAGATTTTTTTTGTTGTTTTCATTTTTAAAGAACGTTCTTTTACTCTGGAAAACAATGCCAGGACTTTATGGCTAATTATGGGTGCAGATATATCACACTAATTACTCCTGACATGACACCATGTACACACGTTTAGCCCATCCACTGAAAAGTGGCTGTACTGTTTTTATGTGCAGGACTCTAACCTTTCCCATTTTGTCCAACTTACTGTTTTACACTGTGCAGTGACCTTGAATTGAATTGGGCTTTTTTCGGTAATACTTCCCACCCTGGACACATTCACACACCATTTTCACTGCCATCATTCTCACACTTCACCATTTTACATCTGGACTAACTTGACAGTCTTCCAGGGGCAATTTTGGATTGTCCCTTTCCCTTTTAAATCATTCTGTGCATTCTTTCTGTGCTTACAGCCATACAGCCCCCGCTCCCCTCAGGAGAAATACAAATTCCTCTCCAATGTAAATCCAGCCTCCAGTTCAGACTTGTCTTTTCTTTCTCCTCTCCCGACTCTCCCATCCCCTTCAGCACATCCCTCTGCCATCCTGTGAACACTGGCTGTGCTTTACTGCCTTCACAGCTGTGTTTCTGCCATTCCCGCCACCCATGCTCTCTGTCCACCTCTACTTAAATTGTATATAACACCTCAAGGCCTGGAATGAAACTTTACCCCGTAACCTGTTTCCTAAACAAATTACCTGAAATCCCACCCTTAACTCTGTATCAGAAGCACATATTACTACTCTGTGTGTCTAGTAATCACTCCTATTTTGTTATTGTTTACACATCACTTTTTACTCGACTGTATGCACTTTGTGGGCAAGCACTGTGTCTGACCCATCTTTGCATTCCCATATTGTTTACTTCATTGCCTTTCCTATAATATGTGCTCAGTAAATATTTGTTCACTGGATGAACACTCACAATCTATGCTGTATTTTCAGCACAATAATGGGGTACATCAACAGGGAAATCTATTGGGGAGCACACAAACCAGACTTCAAAATTCATGTAACTGTGAACTATAGTTTGAGCAATTTCATAAACTAATCTCTCAATAAATATGACAGATGGTGCTCTGAAAACACGAAGTGGAAAAGAAATTTTTTCTGCATTTACTCAGCATACTTGAAATGGAACAGTGGCTATTTCAATGATTCCTGTGTCCCTTGGTCAGGTACTTAATCCGTGTCCCATGTTATCAAGAGAGGGGACTGAACCCCAACTAGTGCTCATCCGCACTTGTATGATTTCAACTTAAACACTACAGAGGGGAAAAAAGACTTTCGGTGGTTGAAAAATAAAGTTGTACAAGTTCTACGGTCTATTCTGTTTTTAAGGGAACTTAAATGGAAAGCTTCCTGGATGAAAACAGATCACATTAATTTTTTAGATGAGGCTCCTAGTAGTAATGATACACATGTACAATGTATTAAAAACCTTTTCTTCTGTTGCTGGAAAAATTTCAACTCTTTTTAGTGTATTTTTCTTGGGGGGGGGGGTCCATTTAGACATATCTTCCTGAGAAAAAAGTTGTTATTACATCTTATACATAATATATGACATATATAAAAATATATCTTCTTCCTTAAAATATTGTTATTCTGCCTATGCTCCCTAGTATTGTTTTCCAGACCATTCCTTAGTCACGATCTTCCATTTTTGGCCGGTTTTCCTGATAGAGTATAACCACCCTTATTCACATATGCATGCTCCTACATCTGTTTGGTGTTTGTTTGGTGAGTGCTCCCTCCTTCCTTGCCTGGCCTGTCCCCAGGATCTGTGGGACTGCAGTGAGTTACACCTCTTCCTTCCCGCCCTTCTTGCAACACACGCACACATCGCCATGCAAGAATGCCAGAATCAGGTGGGACTCATTCTATAGGAAAGTGTTTGGATTTGAAGCCATATATGATTTCACTTAAGAGGAAAAAAAAGAAAAAGAAGTAAGCGTCACCAGAACCACTCAGAGTCCTGTCCTGACCACAGAATAATGTAGCTGGAAAGGAGAGATGTGTAGACCATCTGATCCAGTGGGTTTTAAAATTCAGATTTATAGGGCTTCCCCTGGTGGTCCAGTGGGTAAGGACACCGCCTTGCAATGCAAGGGGCGCTGGTTCGATCCCTGGCCTGGGAAGATCCCACGTGCTGCGGAGCGGCTGGACCGATGTGTCCAATTACCGAGCCGGAGCTCTGGAGCGCATGCGCCCAGAGCCGGAGCTCTGCAGTTACAGACGCCACTGCGATGGGAGGCCCGCAGGAGCCAAAGAACAAAGACGGATGAGGAATGAAGGACCAATGGAAGTGGCCCGCCTGCTCCCCTCCCTCCCCAGCCCGACCCCCGCCCAAAATAAATAAATAAATAAATCTTTAAAATTCAGATTAATAAAGTGGACCAAAGTGGGCTTGCTATTGCATAAAGAAAGAGGGGTAAAAAGGCCTGTGTCCTGGCAGTGGCCTGTGAGGCACACCCTCCCCACCTAGCAGTCTTTAAACCACTAATCTGAGCTAAATGTCATAGTTTGCAGATGAGGAAATTGAGTCCAGAAAGGTTAAGTGACGCTCTTATGGTCACATAAGCAGTGTGCAGAGCTGATTCTGGATCCCAAGTTACTGAGCACAGTGTTTTTTCCTGGGCTTTCCCAAGCACCAGATAACTGCTGAATCTAGAGCTCGTTTCTACTCACTGGACTAGCCCACTTCATCTCTGTGCCCAGTCCAAGAGTGGTGAATGAAAACTACTGTTTTACCACTTAAAAATCTTGCATTATTGAGGGATTTTCACAGTTAACAGGAATCACCCAAAACACCAGAAACAATACCGCAGACCTCAAGGGACATTTTCAGTTGGCCCACGTATTCTAGGAGGGGCTCTCTGGCTGAGTAGCTGACCACCCCATGACCGACCTGCCTCAAAAACCCCGCCCAGTCCAGTCCAGCACATCCTGGGCCTGCTCATCCCTTTGAGGGTGGCCTTTTCCTTTTCCAATCAACAACCCGGGAAGCTAACCATAGGCATTACAGGGCCTTGATGGTGGCCAATTAGAGCAGGGTCCCCACGAAGCTGCCATTATAGGCCCTCCACAACGTGCCCTCCCCCACACGCCATCCTGTGATTAATGTAATCACCATAATTTTTGGCCTCCTTTTTGAGACTCTTGGCCACAGGGGGAAAAGTTGAATGTTTTCCCTGAATACATTCTTTCCAAACAACAGTATGTCCTTAGTTGTGGAACATGATGTCATGAGTTCTGATGAGAGGGTTGCCCTTGAGAAGCTGAAGAGTTTTCCCAAAGGCTCAATGGAGCCAGTTCAGCTCATATCCCACAGCTGCATCCCTGCAGCCACACACAGGCAGCCATTTACCTATAATTAACAAAAACAAGCCTACGGCTGTTGCTATTCTGCTTTCTACTCTATACCTTTTTTTAAAAAAAACTTTTATTTTACTTTTAACTTTTATAGAGTTTTGTTGTTTACAAATATGTACTCTATACCTTTTGAGAGAATATTGGGGAATAAAATCTTCCTTTTCCTTCACAGTCTTCAGACTTGGCATATAATAATGCCAGTTTCCTCCCTGCCCCTCCACCTCTGGTCTGGAGTTAACAACTCGGGTCTGATTAGAAACCAGGAAAAATTAGTTGGTTATTCTCAAGCCATACCACTTGAGGGCAGTATAGCCTTAGGAGTGTGTTTCGCCTAAGAAGGAAGCCGACAATGTGGGTTTTATATACACACTACAGCTACTGAAATTCAGGAAATAAACTGTAAACAATGAGGAACACTCCCTGGGAGCCGTCTCAGATTTAAGGAGGAAGGAATAAATGTCTAACTTTAAATGTACTTACATAGTTTTCTTATATAATTACCTGAGGCAAGCACTGTAGAATCATTTGAGGAAGATTTCAAGCACTAGGAATCACCCAAAACACCAGAAACAATACCGCAGACCTCAAGGGACATTTTCAGTTGGCCCACGTATTCTAGGAGGGGCTCTCTGGCTGAGTAGCTGACCACCCCATGACCGACCTGCCTCAAAAACCCCGCCCAGTCCAGTCCAGCACATCCTGGGCCTGCTCATCCCTTTGAGGGTGGCCTTTTCCTTTTCCAATCAACAACCCGGGAAGCTAACCATAGGCATTAGAGGGCCTTGATGGTGGCCAATTAGAGCAGAGTCCCCACAGAGCTGCCATTATAGGCCCTCCACAACGTGCCCTCCCCCACACGCCATCCTGTGATTAATGTAATCACCATAATTTTTGGCCTCCTTTTTGAGACTCTTGGCCACAGGGGGAAAAGTTGAATGTTTTCCCTGAATACATTCTTTCCAAACAACAGTATGTCCTTAGTTGTGGAACATGATGTCATGAGTTCTGATGAGAGGGTTGCCCTTGAGAAGCTGAAGAGTTTTCCCAAAGGCTCAATGGAGCCAGTTCAGCTCATATCCCACAGCTGCATCCCTGCAGCCACACACAGGCAGCCATTTACCTATAATTAACAAAAACAAGCCTACGGCTGTTGCTATTCTGCTTTCTACTCTATACCTTTTTTTAAAAAAAACTTTTATTTTACTTTTAACTTTTATAGAGTTTTGTTGTTTACAAATATGTACTCTATACCTTTTGAGAGAATATTGGGGAATAAAATCTTCCTTTTCCTTCACAGTCTTCAGACTTGGCATATAATAATGCCAGTTTCCTCCCTGCCCCTCCACCTCTGGTCTGGAGTTAACAACTCGGGTCTGATTAGAAACCAGGAAAAATTAGTTGGTTATTCTCAAGCCATACCACTTGAGGGCAGTATAGCCTTAGGAGTGTGTTTCGCCTAAGAAGGAAGCCGACAATGTGGGTTTTATATACACACTACAGCTACTGAAATTCAGGAAATAAACTGTAAACAATGAGGAACACTCCCTGGGAGCCGTCTCAGATTTAAGGAGGAAGGAATAAATGTCTAACTTTAAATGTACTTACATAGTTTTCTTATATAATTACCTGAGGCAAGCACTGTAGAATCATTTGAGGAAGATTTAAAACTGGAATGCTATCAAGGGAAAAAAAAAAAGAAAGAATTAGGACTGTATAAAACAAAACAAGCTAAACTCAAATACATTAACCTGGGGACAAAATCAGGATATGTTTTCAGGTCCTTGAAGTCTTCTTGGGGAGCATGGTTTTTCCACAACTAACATGTTCCTATTGCAACCTCTTTTAACCTGAACAATAGTGTTGCCTTTCTGCCTTATTGTGGTATTCTGGGAGTAAATCCAGGATGGGCAAGTGAAGATAAAGTGAGGAGGCTTAAGAGGAAAGGGAGGGGAAGGACAAAGGCGTTGCATTCTGTCCTTGGAGAATCACTGGTTAGGAATCCTAGGGAAATGTTTACATTGACCCAAATCACAAGGAGGTGTACTGACTTCACTCATCTCCCACCCCTCCCCAGTAAATTGTTGGTACATACCTTTTGGTAGTTTTCACAGGCTATTAACTGACAAGTTGCAGTCGATCAGCTTAGTGTGATAGTGATGTTTAAGTTCTCTTTCCAAATAGCAGTGCATTACTGAGCCCAGAGGTTGTCTCTGGAAACCCATCTGGAAGGAATTCTGTGTTCCTTGCTCTGCTTTACTTTATGGGCTACAGAAAGAACACGATAGTTCTTGAATAAATTTCCCAGATTATTCAAGTGTACTTTCAGCACACCTCTTTTGAGACTGTGATGGTGGGGGAGCAAATCTCCAAACACTCCCTCAAACTTGGGGGTAAGCTTAGCTACTTCTCTGAGGAGGGCCAAGGTGATAAGGCATCAGCTTCTTGGTTTTTCCCCCTTCAGTTTCCCCCCTTTGATTTCTTACAACGTCTCACGCCTTCAAATATTTTCCTAACTGCACCATTTTCTCTTCAATCTCTTCCGCTACACTAGTAGAAAAAAGTCTTTTCTCTGCCCTATTCCCATTCCCCAGGTCCTTTCCTCTCTCCCTCCATTTACGGTGGATTTCTTAAGAGAAAGGTCTCCCCAGGCCTCCACACCTTCGCTTCCCTTTGCTCTCTCTCGCTTGTGTGGCTCTGCCCTCACAACTCTTCACAATTACCCTTCTAGGCTCATCTGTAAACTGCTCATCACCTGGTGGTCCACTGTTTTCTTTTCAGCAGTTCTTACTGCATTGCATCCCTATGACCACCTGATGGTGGTATAGGCCAGAAATCCTCCCATGTCTCTCCCTTTGAAATTCTTTCTTCCTCTGGATTCAGTAACACAACCTCCATCTCTGACTGTTTCTCTTCATTCTTTCTTGACCCTGTTTCTTCTGCCCCTTCAGTGTAGAAGTGTTGTCAACCTCAGTGCCCCTTTAATCTTCCTCTTTCAAGCTCATCTGATCCCACAGTTTTAACTACTACCTCTTTGCCCTTGACTTCTCAATATATATTTCTCTTCCAAGCTAAGTAGCCCACCTTCTAATGGAATATTTGTCATTTCTAAAACAAAAATTTCCAAAATAGAGCCTGCCTTTCTCACATAGCCTCCCCATAACCCCATTACAAAATAGCTTCCCCTTCTTAACCATTCCTCGTCTCAAGACAAAATGTCAGTCACCTTCAACTCCTACTGTGGCATTTGTAAACTGATTAGATATTGGGAGTAAAGGATAAGGAAACATCTTTTTAAAGTCTCTTTTATATTCACCGTGACTACCCTACTTCAAGCCTCATTTCATCACCTAAACTTTTGTAGTAATTGCCAGACTGGTATCTCTTTCATTAACCTTGCTCTTCTCCATTACTATCCAATCAGTATTGGGTCATTAGCTATTTTCCCAAACTGTCTTCCCCATACAAAAGAAATAGATAGCATTAGCTGCTTCCAGAGTAAATGGTAGGGTACAAGGCTGGAAGGAAGGAAAATTTTACAGTGTTGTAGCATCTTGTTTCTTTAAAATTCTTTACTCAATATATATAATATATTTTGCTGTTGTTGTTTGATTGCTATGTTGTCTTGACTCTTTGCAACCCTTGCAAGGCTCCTCTTGCTTGGATTTTCCAAGCAAGAATACTGGAGTGGGTAGCCATTCCCTCCTCCAGGGATTCTTCTGACCCAAGGATTGAACCCATGTCTCCTGCACTGCAGGCAGATTCTTTACCACTGCACCACACGGAGACCCCAAACTTTTCTGGCCGCATTGCTCGGCGTGTATAACTTCAACTATGCTTTAATCTAAAAAAAGAATACTGTTTAAGTTAAACATTGTAACCTATTAAATTTTAAAAAACAAATGAAAGATCCTTTTCTGCTACTCTTCTCAAAATCCTACTTACATTGCCTTCAGGGCAAAAATCAAACTTCATCCTATTGTTTGAAGCTCTCTTAGGTATGGTCACAGCCCAAGCTTTTTACTTCATCCTGGATTGCCTTTGAAGTTCTTCTGCCTTCAGTGTAGAAGTGTTGTCAACCTCAAAAGCTCATCTGATCCCACAGTTTTAACTACTACCTCTTTGCCCTTGACTTCTCAATATATATTTCTCTTCCAAGCTAAGTAGCCCACCTTCTAATGGAATATTTGTCATTTCTAAAACAAAAATTTCCAAAATAGAGCCTGCCTTTCTCACATAGCCTCCCCATAACCCCATTACAAAATAGCTTCCCCTTCTTAACCATTCCTCGTCTCAAGACAAAATGTCAGTCACCTTCAACTCCTACTGTGGCATTTGTAAACTGATTAGATATTGGGAGTAAAGGATAAGGAAACATCTTTTTAAAGTCTCTTTTATATTCACCGTGACTACCCTACTTCAAGCCTCATTTCATCACCTAAACTTTTGTAGTAATTGCCAGACTGGTATCTCTTTCATTAACCTTGCTCTTCTCCATTACTATCCAATCAGTATTGGGTCATTAGCTATTTTCCCAAACTGTCTTCCCCATACAAAAGAAATAGATAGCATTAGCTGCTTCCAGAGTAAATGGTAGGGTACAAGGCTGGAAGGAAGGAAAATTTTACAGTGTTGTAGCATCTTGTTTCTTTAAAATTCTTTACTCAATATATATAATATATTTTGCTGTTGTTGTTTGATTGCTATGTTGTCTTGACTCTTTGCAACCCTTGCAAGGCTCCTCTTGCTTGGATTTTCCAAGCAAGAATACTGGAGTGGGTAGCCATTCCCTCCTCCAGGGATTCTTCTGACCCAAGGATTGAACCCATGTCTCCTGCACTGCAGGCAGATTCTTTACCACTGCACCACACGGAGACCCCAAACTTTTCTGGCCGCATTGCTCGGCGTGTATAACTTCAACTATGCTTTAATCTAAAAAAAGAATACTGTTTAAGTTAAACATTGTAACCTATTAAATTTTAAAAAACAAATGAAAGATCCTTTTCTGCTACTCTTCTCAAAATCCTACTTACATTGCCTTCAGGGCAAAAATCAAACTTCATCCTATTGTTTGAAGCTCTCTTAGGTATGGTCACAGCCCAGCTTTCTAGCCTTTTTTCTACTCTGGTTGCTGTCTCCACTCTGATACACTCCACAGGCCAGGCATGTGCCATGGCTCTGGATTCTGAGGCATCCCTGCCTTTGTTTAAACCTTTCCCTCGGGCTGAGGCCCTTTCCTTCATACCAGATGCAGTCCTACCTTCCTTGCAGCTTCACCTCAAATGGCATGGTTTCCAAGGTGCTTTCTTAGGTCCCAGCGTTTAGGAGGACTCCTTTTCTGCAGGTTTCCTGTTAAGCACTTGATGATTCTATCAAAGTCAGGCTGGTTTTGAAGTTAACTGTGGATGACTATTCTTACACTGTTCAATGCTTTTCACATGATGAGTTCTCAGAAGGAATGTTTTCTGAATGTCATTGGCCCTTGACACACCAAGAAATCCAAAATTAGAATTGTTTGGATATGAGAGCCAATGGCACCTTCACATCATCACTCATGCTTGGTATTGTCATGAAGAAACACAAAGCTTGATGGGCCCCCTTTAGGTCAGCGCTTCTCCAACTGTGGTCCTCGACCATCTGCTACAGGGATACCTGAAGTACTTGCTAAAATGCAGATTTCTGGAGTCCGACTGAGATGTGGTGATATAGAATCTGTGGGGCTAGGGCTTGGCAATCTGTGATTAAAACAAGCATCCCAAGGTTATCCTCATGTATAGATACTGAGATTGGAGAGCCTCTGCTCTAATGGGATAGAGCAGGAGCAGGGTTTAGGGAAAGGTTTTTAGAGGAGAGAATCCCTGAGATTTCTTCCCTGAGATTTTCAAGCTGATCCTGCTTGTCTGCTCACCATTCCTCAGCTTCTGCCAGTCCTTCAGCCCTGCTCCATGTGCCTGGCTGGGCCTCGTGCTCCTGGAACAAGACTTGCCCTCTGTCTCTCCTTTCAGGAGATTGATGGCCGAGCTGTTAAGCCGATTCCCTTCAGTATCTGGCGCAGGCACCTTTTGACTGGAGAGGGGCGCCTCAGATTTCAACAATAATCTCGCCTTTTTTCCATCTTCTCTTCTTTCCTGTAACTGCTGTGAGCAGGTGATTATCTCTGTATTGTAGACATGAGAATCCTGAGGCAGGAAAATGTTGAGACCTGCTTAAGCCTCTGACATATTAATAGAGTTAATGTCAAAGCCTAGTCATCCAATTTGGCATCCCTAGTGACTGTTTTGTCAATCAGTAAGTCAATCAATTAATCATCAAGTATTTGCTGAATGTGGACTAGGCGTCCAGAAGTATCTTTTATAACATCTGCTGGCTGGGCTGGACCCTGTAGAGCTTGGTTCAGTGACCTTACATTATCCCTGATCTAGGATCTAATTCTGTACCATGCTGTCTACGGCTGACTGCCTTTATGGTTATGCCAGGTTGCTTAGCTGTATTTCTCACGAACACCACCATTTACTACACAACTCTGTAGCCCTTCATGACGTTAAAAGAAACAGAAGTAGGTCAACTCTTCCAATGTGAGCAGCTGTTTAGTACTCTTGGTTTGATGTTCATATGATAATTCTGAGTTTTCCTTGGATTTCCACTGAATTAAAATGAGAAACTTAGCAAACAATTATGTGATTCCATGAAATAAAGCTTTTTTTCTTCTTCTAGCCTGCCATTCTACATTATACTCAAAAACTCCCACTCAGAAGAAGAGGGTGGAGCAAATTAAGACAGTAGCTTTGACATGTAAACATTACCATGACTAAAACAGACAGCTAGTGGGAATCTGCTCTATAGCACAGGGAACTCAACTCGGTGCTCTGTGATGACCTAGAGGAGTGGGATGGGATGGGGTTGGGAGCAAGGCTCAGAAGGGAGAGGATATATGTATAATCACAGCTGATTCACTTCATTGTACAGCAGAAACTAATAAAACATTGCAAAGCAATTATATTCCAATTTTAAAAAAAAACATAAAAAATCCCCACTCAGCATAAATGGCCTTCATTTTGACAATTTGAAATCCTTTCACAGGTTAAGGCTATTATTCAAACTCAACCATGTTCCCAATCCTGTAGGATTGGTATGGCTTTCCCACACCAATAGACAGACAGAATATTCCTGTGTTGTAGGCCACATTTACTGACATATATTTATCGTTTCTTTTCTAACAGTTACAGTGGAGACCATAGCCACGAGTGTTCAACACAGTTTGCTGTTTTCTACCAGTTTACTTTTTCACAAACCAAAGATAGTAAAGTGTATATAAAAATGTCAACTCAAATGGGAACTTCTATTCCTATAGGTTATCACACATTTTGCAAAGTCCCTCAGGGTATTGAAAATCAGATTTCAATGTTCATAGGTTTACCTGTAGGGAGATAGTATCTGAACAAAATCACCAGGGATAAGATCTGAAAAATGTTGGCCTTTTATATTTCGTAGAATTTGTGTCCTTTTAGAAGTAGCCCAGAAGAAGCTTGACTCTGATCTCAACTGTCATTGATGGTATCCAAAGTATCTGTGGGAACACTGCTGGCCTGTCCCAGGTTTGAGAGGAGATGATAGGCACATGTAGCCACTGGTCTTCAGTCCACGAGAGGGCTAGAGTTAGAACGAGGCTGAGCCTCTGTGGTGGCAGAGACGTAGTCCTTTACTGAGCGAGACTCTGGCCAGTCACTCTACCTCCATGTGGTTCTATACTCTATTTAAGGCTGGCTGTTGCTTTTCCTTTTTCCATCTCATCTAGCCATTGAATAAATGCTCTGGCTGGATCAGAGGAACCAGGAAACAGAGTGTTACTCAGCATGATATTGACATTTCCCCCCAAAGCTTCCAACAACTTCCCCTATTGACATTTTTGAAAGGGCCAAAAAATTCCAGTGGGTTGTGTTCTCCATTCATGTGTGTTGCACTGTGTTCTATGTCTCATGCAGTAAAAACCACCACAGTTTGGCTGAACTGTGCCAAGGCAAGGTCTTTTTGGATATCTCATCCTTGTCATTGTTCTAGGTTGAAATTACAAATAAATAGTCTCTAATGAGTTAATTACAGTATCCAAATGGATGAGTGTAAAACCTAATGCACTGGATCAAGTTCACAAAACAAGGTAGTAAAAGTCGAACAGTTGAAGAACTATGGTTTAATAATTTTCTTCTAGGATTATAATAAAATTTACTTTCTCTCAGAATACAGACTAACCCCATCAAAAAAGACCAAGGGAAAAAATAATGTGTTTTTCACTCTTTAGAGTTCACTTTGATTCAAAGATAATGTTTTAGTTAGTTCTAGTTTTACTTTCTTCAGTTATTAAAATATATGCTATGTACCAGACTCTTTACTTAATACTGATGCATCTAAGAATAGACAAAGAATTAGATGGCTGTTTAATACACTAGCAATGCTATTGCTGTGTTCCATTTTTATTTTTAAAAATAGCAATTTTTATAGTCACTTATTGCATCTCTAGAGTTTTACATACTTTTCTATATTCATAAAAACATAAGGACTATATTATCATCATGACTCTACAGAAAAGGAAAATGATTCAGAAAAGTTATGTAACATGGAAAATAACTATCTCAGTGCCTGACGTGTAAAAATTTCTCAATAAATACTAGCTAAAAGTATCATTATTTTCCCCAAGTTCATACAAGTTACTAAATGGGAGAATCTGAGTTCACACTCGAGTAAAACAGAACACATTTGCTAATATGCATGCACTTCCTCGATTTTTGGACTCAATTTCATGAGCAAAAAGTTATTTTCATCCTGTTTATTTGAACAACTAAAGCAAATATTGTATAAATATTGTCTGCTGATATCTCTAACAATTTATGTACATGTATACCTGTATGTCTTATTTTTTTTTTCTGTTTTGGTTTTCTGTTTAGCTTTTCATATGGTACACTATCATGTTTTTAAGAGCACCTTTAGATCATAAAGGGAGCTCATTTTCCCTGGGGATGGGAGGAAGGTGTTAAGCGAGAGGCATATAAGTGAAATGAAACAGCCCTGCTGGAAGGAAGACCAGGGAACTTCCCTAAAAGCCAAGGCTCCTAGCATAGCCTTATGCAGCAGGTTGGCTGACACCTCTTTCTAAAAATAGGAATTGCTTGGACTCAACAAGGTGGGACATTTGGATCCTGTTTTATTTCTAACTGACATTTTGGAGAGTGCATCCAGTATTTCTTTTAGGAAATCTCCAAGAATTGTTTCTCTATTTGTGAGTTATTCTGAAGAAAATCTGTAAGAATTTGGACTTATATTTGTAAATTAATAAATGACCATAGCTTTGCTTTTGGGAGAAGGAAGGAATTTGATTTACATTAAAGTGAAGAGTTTCAGATCCAGAGCCTCCAGCCTCTTTCCCTGGAAGCACAGACGTCAGCCTCCCTCTTGGCTCTGCCCGAGCATCCTCCAGACTTTTCTGCAGGAGTCAGTGGCTGAGGAGCTTCAAAAGGCAATGTGTACCTCCATCTTACTCTCCTTTCTCTTCTCTTTTTTATGTTTTCTTCTAAAGTTTAGTAACTTCAGTCTTAAATGTCTCTAGACATTGACAGAAAGCTCAACTTTGATTAAAGTTTCTCTTGACTGGTTATCAGTGGTTAAAGATCACTCAACTGGTGTGGATGGATGATGAGCAGCAAGTCTTATAGTTCCCTTCTTTGATTAAAAAAAAAAAAATGAATAAGGTGGCCACACGAAAAGGGGTCACTCAGGTCATAATGAGCTTTTGGAAATGCATTTGAATTCCTGAACCAGTGATCTTACTACCTAATTTTATGTTTATACACAAGTTAGCTGATTTGGAAGAGCATCTTAGCTTGGTCCGACACAGTCTCAAGCTGTGTTAGCCTGGTGCTCTTGCCAGAAAACTCTGAATACATTTGAAAGCATCAGGCCCTGAGTCATGATTATGCCTGTGAGATCCTATGCCCAATCTGGGGAGGAGACTGTCAACTTCTGGGGGACTGAACAGCATGTGCAGAGATTTTGGGAGTGCAACAGGGAAGACCTAAGGCTTTGGCAAGATTAAGACTGAGAGTTGGGACCACAAACTGTGACTCAAATTGGCCTATGACTCTCAACTTGTTTGCACCATTCTCTGATTGTTTCATATGAAATCCTATCTCCTTAGCAAGCCTGAAAGAATCTGAAGACAAAGCTCATGCTATTTTTGACTTCCCAAAAGAATTTGTCAGAGTCATGGGCTTACCTTGTGGAGTGACTGACAACCCCTGGTAGAAGTGACTTCATTTGCAAATAAAGAAAAAAGAGTTTATGTTCCAAGTGACAAAGGAGTATGTCATGCAGTCATGCCTCTGTGGTCCTGTTTTATTCTTGACAGGAGAGTGCATCCAGTATTTCTTTTAGGAAATCTCCAAGAATTGTTTCTCTATTTGTGAGTTATTCTGAAGAAAATCTGTAAGAATTTGGACTTATATTTGTAAATTAATAAATGACCATAGCTTTGCTTTTGGGAGAAGGAAGGAATTTGATTTACATTAAAGTGAAGAGTTTCAGATCCAGAGCCTCCAGCCTCTTTCCCTGGAAGCACAGACGTCAGCCTCCCTCTTGGCTCTGCCCGAGCATCCTCCAGACTTTTCTGCAGGAGTCAGTGGCTGAGGAGCTTCAAAAGGCAATGTGTACCTCCATCTTACTCTCCTTTCTCTTCTCTTTTTTATGTTTTCTTCTAAAGTTTAGTAACTTCAGTCTTAAATGTCTCTAGACATTGACAGAAAGCTCAACTTTGATTAAAGTTTCTCTTGACTGGTTATCAGTGGTTAAAGATCACTCAACTGGTGTGGATGGATGATGAGCAGCAAGTCTTATAGTTCCCTTCTTTGATTAAAAAAAAAAAAATGAATAAGGTGGCCACACGAAAAGGGGTCACTCAGGTCATAATGAGCTTTTGGAAATGCATTTGAATTCCTGAACCAGTGATCTTACTACCTAATTTTATGTTTATACACAAGTTAGCTGATTTGGAAGAGCATCTTAGCTTGGTCCGACACAGTCTCAAGCTGTGTTAGCCTGGTGCTCTTGCCAGAAAACTCTGAATACATTTGAAAGCATCAGGCCCTGAGTCATGATTATGCCTGTGAGATCCTATGCCCAATCTGGGGAGGAGACTGTCAACTTCTGGGGGACTGAACAGCATGTGCAGAGATTTTGGGAGTGCAACAGGGAAGACCTAAGGCTTTGGCAAGATTAAGACTGAGAGTTGGGACCACAAACTGTGACTCAAATTGGCCTATGACTCTCAACTTGTTTGCACCATTCTCTGATTGTTTCATATGAAATCCTATCTCCTTAGCAAGCCTGAAAGAATCTGAAGACAAAGCTCATGCTATTTTTGACTTCCCAAAAGAATTTGTCAGAGTCATGGGCTTACCTTGTGGAGTGACTGACAACCCCTGGTAGAAGTGACTTCATTTGCAAATAAAGAAAAAAGAGTTTATGTTCCAAGTGACAAAGGAGTATGTCATGCAGTCATGCCTCTGTGGTGCTGCATTGACCACTAAGATACAAATACCCCATGAGGCAGAAGTAAGTCAGATGCATTCAGTGCTCGGAAATCCTGTGGAAGACAGAAGAAACAAGTGGTTGGATTAAGGCTCAGAGACCTGGTGGAGGAGACCCAACTTGTGTTCAGGGTTGGGAAGAAACTCTCCAGAGAGTATGTGCTCTATACCAGCAGTGTCTGAGAGCAAGCCTTGAGGCCTGGAGGCTGCAGAAGTCCTCTTTCCATCAGTAGACAGACCCACGTTCATTTGTTCATATATTCTTTAATGTTAAGCAGGGTATGGCAGGTGCCATACTCAGTGCTGTGAATATAAGGATATATATATGCATGGGCTCTGCTTCCAGAGGTGGAACCAATCTGCAATGATGGTTTAGTTGCTAAGTTGTGTCTGACTCTTTTGTGACCCCATGGACTGTAGCCCACCCTGCTCCTCTGTCCATGGGATTCTCCAGGCAAGAATACTAGAGTAGGTTTCCATTTCCTTTTCTAGAGGATCTTCCCAACCCAGGAATCAAACCCAGGTCTCCTGCATTGCAGGGATATTCTTTACCAGCTGAACTATGAGGGACGATATGGGACCAACCAGTAAACAGATAATTATGATATCAAGCTTCCAACTGTATGACAGCCTGATCTAATGGAAAGGGTTTTGCAAAGAGGGAAGGTTTGGACTTAAGGGACTTTTGGACTGTCAACTTCTGGGGGACTGAACAGCATGTGCAGAGATTTTGGGAGGGCAACAGGGAAGACCTAAGGCTTTGGCAAGATTAAGACTGAGAGTTGGGACCACAAACTGTGACTCAAATTGGCCTATGACTCTCAACTTGTTTGCACCATTCTCTGATTGTTTCATATGAAATCCTATCTCCTTAGCAAGCCTGAAAGAATCTGAAGACAAAGCTCATGCTATTTTTGACTTCCCAAAAGAATTTGTCAGAGTCATGGGCTTACCTTGTGGAGTGACTGACAACCCCTGGTAGAAGTGACTTCATTTGCAAATAAAGAAAAAAGAGTTTATGTTCCAAGTGACAAAGGAGTATGTCATGCAGTCATGCCTCTGTGGTGCTGCATTGACCACTAAGATACAAATACCCCATGAGGCAGAAGTAAGTCAGATGCATTCAGTGCTCGGAAATCCTGTGGAAGACAGAAGAAACAAGTGGTTGGATTAAGGCTCAGAGACCTGGTGGAGGAGACCCAACTTGTGTTCAGGGTTGGGAAGAAACTCTCCAGAGAGTATGTGCTCTATACCAGCAGTGTCTGAGAGCAAGCCTTGAGGCCTGGAGGCTGCAGAAGTCCTCTTTCCATCAGTAGACAGACCCACGTTCATTTGTTCATATATTCTTTAATGTTAAGCAGGGTATGGCAGGTGCCATACTCAGTGCTGTGAATATAAGGATATATATATGCATGGGCTCTGCTTCCAGAGGTGGAACCAATCTGCAATGATGGTTTAGTTGCTAAGTTGTGTCTGACTCTTTTGTGACCCCATGGACTGTAGCCCACCCTGCTCCTCTGTCCATGGGATTCTCCAGGCAAGAATACTAGAGTAGGTTTCCATTTCCTTTTCTAGAGGATCTTCCCAACCCAGGAATCAAACCCAGGTCTCCTGCATTGCAGGGATATTCTTTACCAGCTGAACTATGAGGGACGATATGGGACCAACCAGTAAACAGATAATTATGATATCAAGCTTCCAACTGTATGACAGCCTGATCTAATGGAAAGGGGTTTTGCAAAAGAGGGAAGTGGACTTAACTTTGGATCTAGGCTTTGTCACCTATTATGGGTTGTGTGACTTGAATTTTTTGAGCCTATTTCTTCATCTGTAAATCTAGGAAATAGTACTATCTCTTAAAAATTGTTGAAAGAATGAAAGGAGAAAAAGAAATAAGAAATAGCACCTACCATAGTGCATATGATAGACTCTCAGAAAATGTTTGATCCCTTGCTCTGTAATAGTAGAATATACTATGTAGTGGGTGCTTAAGAGGCAAGAGCCAATAGCCGCCTGAGAAAGGAAGGGGAGACTCTACCTAGGAATTAGCATTTCTTTTTGATTTTGAAAAATAAATAAGACCCTGTTCAATCACTTATTTAGCACATGTTTGCAGAGCATGAATATGTACCAAATATTGTACCAGATGCTGGGGACACAATAGTGAACAAAACAGATGTGACCCTGGACCTCATAGAGTTTACCTGCCAGAGGGAGGGACAGGCCCAAACCAAACAAATAGATTCACTAAGTATGAAGAGGGTGGCTGAGATGGGGAAATTGTGACTCTGCAATGTTTTCAGAGCCTTCTGGCAAGAGCACTTAGGCTAACATAGCTTGGGACTCATTCCAGACCAGGCTAAGATGGCTTTCCAAATCAGCTATCTTGTGTGTAAACATAAAATTATGCACATTAAGATCACTGGTTCCAGGATTTCAAATTCTATTCCCAAAACCCAATTCTGGCCTAATTCAATGACTCCTTTTAGTGTGACCACCTTATTTATTTTTGATCAAGGAAGGGAAATGGAAGACCTGCTCCTCATAATCTATAGCAGGTTGAGTGATCTTCTAGAGAAATTTTAATCAAAGTTGAGCTTTCTGTCAAGGTTTGGACTCCCTTAAGACTGAAGTGATTTGTGAGAGAGAATTTAAAAAAAAAAAAAAAAAGATGAGCAAGAATGGAGAGAAAGAGAAACATGTTGCTGTTGAGGCTCCTCAGCCATTGACCTTTGCAGGGAAGTCTGAGGGTCCTTGCACTGAGCCAAGCAGGGGGGAAGATAGCATTTAATGAAGTTCAACAAAAAAGAATTCAAAGGAATTCACTCCAGAGTTAGTAGCATATGCAGAGGTGTAGAGTCCTTCAAGAGTCTAGTGCGTTCTAAGTACTGGAAGAACTTCACTGTGACCACACTCTAGGCTGGAGGAAGGAGCAGGGTGAGGGAGAAGTATAACAGGAGACGGTGCCAGGTGATGGGGATCAGACTGTGGGTGTCTTGGCTGTATGATAAGTGAAGACATTTAGATTAGACTTACTATTAACGCTTAGGTTTGGAACTCTGGCCTGTCTCAGCAGCCCCTGCCTACCTTCCAAGCCTGTCTCTAAACCCCCTACTTACAGAGTTTTCTTCACTGTCCTCCAGTTTGGGGGCTTCACAGGTGGTGCTAGTGGTAAAGGACTCACCTGCAATGCAGGAGATGAAAGAGAGGTGAGTTCGATCCCTGAGTTGAGAAGATCTCCTAGAGGAGGGCATGGCAACCTACTCCAGTATTCTTGTCAGGAGAATCCCATGGACAGAGGAGCCTGGCAGGCTGCAGTCTCTGGGGTTGCAAAGAGTCAGACATGACTAAGTAACTTAGCATGGACACACTCCAATTTTTGGATCCTGACTCCTCTACATGGTTGCAGCTTCTCTTGCTACTCAGATCTGAGGCATCTTCTGTTGTTGTCATCTAGAGGCTCTATTCTGGCTCTGACCATAGAGAAAGCATCTGGACACCAGGCAGGCAGTCAGGCAAAGCTAGGGTTATTTTATTAAGACATCTACTAAAACCAAGCAGAGTACATCTGAGAATTAATGGCAAATCAATGTTAGTCCTTGAATGGTAAAGCAATTTGAGAGAAACATTTATTAATCCATTTGACGCTGATTTGCAGAATTAATTAAAGAAGGAAGAGACTGAAGGAAGGAAGCCAAATGTGTCGTATGTGGGGATGGGGTGGGGTAGGGGCTGGGTGTGGATGTGTGTGTTCTTTTTAAAAGGAAAAGTCCTCTACAAAGTAGAAATGAAATAGTAAGCAATAGAGTGTGTAGGGCTGGCCATTGTAGAGAAACATAATTTTAGGGGATTTAAATTTATTTGGAAACTTATTATTTTAGACAGATTTGCTTCATTTTATGAGATCTCTTGATTTCAGTTGGTTTAAAATTCAGGAAAAACACAGTCCATTGGATCAGATTGTCAAGTGCAGCTTGTTAACATGTCTGCATGAATTTCTGACATCTTCAAACAACTCTCCACTCAACTCTTGGAGCCTTCCACTTGCTGAATACTTGTATGTAAGCCAGCAGACTCCCTCCCTCCTCCATTTGCTCTTCAAGCACAGTTCTCTTACCAGACAGATCTCTTGGCCTCAACACCTGTGACAAACACTTCAACCTATACATAACCCACAGCTTTGTAAGGTATTTCTAGGTGTCTGTTGGGAACCTCTCAACTGTTTCCAGGGTCTTTTCCTCCTCTTCACGTTTTCCCTGCACACACACATATATATGTGAGTATGTGTGTGTATATATATACATATATATATATATATTTTGCATTTGAAATATTATTCTGAATTTTCTAAATTGTAAAGGATTTTCAAATGAATATTCACTTGTCTTATATGGGTTGAAAATACATTCTATTAGCAAGTTTGATTCCTGGACTAACAGTGATGGAGGTATGGATGAGTTCATACTTTACCTAGTCCTGTCCAGCAAGTTGGGAGAGACTAACTAGCTAAAACCTGACTGACTGATATCCAGTCTTGTGCATAGTCCCTGAGCTAATTAATGTTCTCTTTTTATTGCCATTGGACATTTAGTTCTTCTGGAGGCCTCTGGGTCAGTCACTGACACCATATTAGGCAACCTTCTGACAAATTGTTTTGTACCTACAAATAATCTAAGTGTGGCCTCCTCAGACCACTGGGTCCTGCTGGTGATGTTTGAACTGCTCAGGGGATGAAGCAGATAGCCAAAAATATACCAATTTTAGCAAAAGACACTTACATCAGCGACAGCTGGAGCACCACAAAATCTATAAACACTCTTGTTACTCAGTTGAGTAACAGGCAGTTACTCTGCCTGTTGGGCAAGCCAGGTATGTGACTCACTTGAGCATCTTGTCATGGAGAGGTTTCCTAGACGGGCCTCTGGATGGAACCTGAGATGAGAAAAGAGTCACATGAGCTCAGCATCCAGAACACTGAAGTGTGTTATTGGTTTAGTCCTGATGTGGAAGAGGTTTGAAAGCTATCATCTAAACAGAATGTAGAGAGTTGAGGGATGAAATGATAATGGGACTGGATGCATCAATATGAGCACTTGTTGATTCAACATGTGAACCGGGGGGTCATGACAATTTGAGCGCTTATGGATTGCCAAAGTTTTCTTTAAAACTATTGAAGAGGTTCCGCACCCAGCAGCACATCAGCTAGGGAAAAAAAAAATGCAGTGTTCTTAGGGAAAAAAAAAATGCAGTGTTCTGTAACAGGCAAAGCTAATTACAGTGCTAACTTAGGTCATATGACTGTAAGCTTGACAAGAAATGGCATGTAATTAACATGAATGTATTGGAAATTTAAAGTTTAAAATGCCAGGGATTGTAGAGCAAGATGTCCTTTGTTTACGGCTTTTGGTTGTTTATTGTATTTAATTTTTGTCTTTTGTTTATCCAAATGCCTGCCAATACAAGAACGAGATTATCTGATGGGAGCTGTGATAAACCTAGATGCTATGATTAAATTATCTGGGATTTTAACCAAATAACTATAGATCCCTGTATGATAAATACTTTTTATTGATTGTTTTATCACTGATAGAAATGCACACAAACAAATGTGTTCTTGTGGTATATTCAGTCTATTCTAGATTTCTTGAAGGTGAGAGCAAGATTTTTACTTCAAATGCAATTCTCCAGGCTTCCCTGGTGGTCCAGTGGGTAAGGACACTGCCTTGCAGTGCAAGGGGCACAGGGATTGATCCCTGGCCTGGGAAGATCCCACGTGCCGCTCTGGACCGATGTGTCCAGTTACTGAGCCGGAGCTCTGGAGAGCATGCGCCCAGAGCCGGTGCTCTGCGACAACAGAGGCCACCACGATGGAGGCCCACACGGGCCAAAGAACAAAGATGGATGAAAATAGATAAATGAAAGACCAATAGAAGTGGCCGGCCCGCCCCCCTCCCTCCCAACTCGCGCCCCCCTCTCCCGCCAAAAAAAAATATATATTAATAATAATAAAAAAGTGCAATTCTCCACAGAATCTGTTTGTCATGAATACTCAGCAGTGCTTTCTTATGATCTAAATGCCCGTGATTGTTTTAGCTATTGCTGCAGGATGATTCCAGCCTTTAGCTCTCATCTGTGAAGTTCTTTTTTTTTTTTTTAATTATTTTTTTTTGGTGGGGGGGCGGTTCAGGGCGGGGGGCGGGTTGGGGCGGGCCACTTCTATTGGTCTTTCATTTATCTATTTTCATCCATCTTTGTTCTTTGGCCCGTGTGGACCTCCCATGGCGGTAACCTCTGCTGTCGCAGAGTGATGGCTCTGGGCACATGCGCTCCAGAGCTCCGGCTCGGTAATTGGACACATCGGTCCAGAGCGGCACGTGGGATCTTCCCAGGCCAGGGATCGAACTGGCGCCCCTTGCACTGCAAGGCGGTGTCCTTACCCACTGGACCACCAGGGAAGGCCCTCTGTGAAGCTCTTTAAAATGTATGTCTTTGTAATGAATCAAAAGTCTTTTTTTTTTTTTTTTCTTTTTTCAAAAGACAGAACTCAGACTACATCCCATGTTGGGTATTTGAAGGGAAATAGATATCCCAACTTGGAGTCTACATTAAGCTCCAAATGCAGTTTATGTAATGGTAACAGCAACAATTAATATTATTTATATTGCTGTGATGAACACTTTCTGTATGTCAGTCATTCCTCTTGATAACCCCCATGGGACAGGCATATCATTCCCATTTTACAGATGAGAAAACCAATGATTTACACACACAATTAGTAAGTGCAGGAGGCTTTATTTGGACTCGTCTGATTCCATAGGCCCTGTTTTGAGGGTGGCTGTGCAATGTGTTATTGTAACTTTTGATCTTGGAGCCAGACTGCCTGGGTTTAAGCCTTTCCTCTGTCACTGGATATTTGATAACAAGGAGACCTGAGTGACTTATTCTCTCTGTACCCCAGTTTTCTCATTTGTAACGTGGGGGACAGTAATAGTACTTATCTTGTAGTGCTGTTCTGAGGATTGAATGTTTGCATACAAAAAACTCTTAAAAGAGTGTTTGAAACATAGTGTACCCTATTGGCATTATTCTATCCACTAGGCAAGATGTCTTGCACATAGCTCAAATCCCTAAGTCCAAAACAAATTCATCATCTTGTTCTCCCTAACTTGCTTCCTCAACTTGGCTGATGGTATTGTCATCCAGCAAGAATTTTCAAATTAGAAAACTTTCTATTCAACTACTGTCTCGTTGACACAAATAAGCTCCTAAATTTCTATCAAATTCACAAGTATATTATAAATGCATCCCGTCCTTCCCATTGCTTTAAGAGTCACTGTCTCACCATGTATTGTCTGAACTTGTTCTGCCCAATATGGTAGCCATCAGCCATGTATGGCTACTGAACATGTGAATTATGGCTAGTTTGAATTGAGATGCACTGGAAGTATAAAATGGGCTTCTCAGGTGGCTCAGCAGGTTAAGAATCCACTTGTAATGCAGGTGATGTGGGTTTGATCCCTGGATGGGGAAGATACCCTGGAGGAGGGCATGGCAAACCACTCTGTTATCCTTGCCTGGAGAATCCCATGGGTGGAGGACCCTGGCAGGCTATAGTCCATACGGTTGCAAAAAGTTGGAATGACTGAAGCGACTTGAGCATACACTCATGCATAAATATAAAATACACACCAGGGTGCAAAGGATGACAGGATGAAAAGAGAAGGTAAAGTATCTCATTAATGATTTTTATATTGCTTACACATTGAAAGGATATTTTATATATGTTGTAATAAATATATATATTAAAACTTATTTCACTGTTTCTTTTTATGATTTAACATAGACAATAGAAAATTTAAAGTCACACAGGTGACATATGACCTACGCTTGTGTTTCATATTACATTTCTATTGGCCAGGGCTAGTCTGGACTTTTCCAAATGCCTTCCTACTTCATCTCTCTATCATCTGTCTAGCTGTCTACTACTTATTGTTGGACGGTAAACTCAGGCATATTGAAAAATTTAAGAGTTTATTTGAGCATTCATAGATTCCAGTTGGGCAGTGCTACACTGGAAGTGGTTAGCAGCACTGCCTCCAATGTGAGCTAGGGGAAAGACACATACAAAAGATGCAGAAGGAAAGAAAGGAAAGTGTAGATAGGCAGTCATTTAAAGCATACCTGGCTGCTTGTGATTGCTTCTTCTTAGCATTTTGATTTTGTAACCTTTAGGCTTAGGTTTTGCCTTGCTTATGTTGGAGGCCATGGTATTAGAGGCACTTCGGTGTAATGGTCTCCTTGTTTAATTAGTTTAACACTATCTAGTCCTCTATTTATACATCTAATCACGCTGTTTTCCATCTTACCCATCTTCATTCCCCTCTACACACTGGTACTAAAGATATTTTTTTAAATATAAATCTGATTGCACTCTCTCTCTCTCTCTCTCTCTTTTTTTTTTTTTTAATAATGAGAAGCCTTTGCTAGCTTCTGTCATCTGCAATGGAAAGTCCAAATTCCACCTGGGGAATACATGAATCTTTCATTCTCTCTCCACCCATCCTGCCTCTTGGATCTGAGTGACCTTCTGCCTTACACTATCTCAGGACTGAGCTGTGATTTGGTTCCCAAGTCATTTCACACTTTTTTTGTTACTGCATGTGTTTTCTCCTTTTTTTTGAATACTCTTTCTTGCAGTTTTATTTTTTTTTCCACAATCCAATTCAGACATCACCTGCTCCAGGGAGGCATCCTAGTAGTGTTCATCTCTCCCTTTTTGCATTGCTTACATTCTTTATACATACTTTTATTATTGCTTTGCCATATGTATAACTTGTTTTTCTGTCTGTTACCCCTACTTGAGCATTTATAACCCTCTAAATCTTATTTATTTCTGTACTGACACTGAAAATACAATTGAATAAATAATACCTGCTGTCAGTGAGATATACTCTTTCACAGTAAAAATGAATATAATACCTTATGCTGTTAGGGCATATCTTATGCCCTGAGAGAAAGAGAAATGAATGTCTATCCATGGGTTAGAGAACTCAATTCCAACTAGCTGTCTACTACTTATTGTTGGACGGTAAACTCAGGCATATTGAAAAATTTAAGAGTTTATTTGAGCATTCATAGATTCCAGTTGGGCAGTGCTACACTGGAAGTGGTTAGCAGCACTGCCTCCAATGTGAGCTAGGGGAAAGACACATACAAAAGATGCAGAAGGAAAGAAAGGAAAGTGTAGATAGGCAGTCATTTAAAGCATACCTGGCTGCTTGTGATTGCTTCTTCTTAGCATTTTGATTTTGTAACCTTTAGGCTTAGGTTTTGCCTTGCTTATGTTGGAGGCCATGGTATTAGAGGCACTTCGGTGTAATGGTCTCCTTGTTTAATTAGTTTAACACTATCTAGTCCTCTATTTATACATCTAATCACGCTGTTTTCCATCTTACCCATCTTCATTCCCCTCTACACACTGGTACTAAAGATATTTTTTTAAATATAAATCTGATTGCACTCTCTCTCTCTCTCTCTCTTTTTTTTTTTAATAATGAGAAGCCTTTGCTAGCTTCTGTCATCTGCAATGGAAAGTCCAAATTCCACCTGGGGAATACATGAATCTTTCATTCTCTCTCCACCCATCCTGCCTCTTGGATCTGAGTGACCTTCTGCCTTACACTATCTCAGGACTGAGCTGTGATTTGGTTCCCAAGTCATTTCACACTTTTTTTGTTACTGCATGTGTTTTCTCCTTTTTTTTGAATACTCTTTCTTGCAGTTTTATTTTTTTTTCCACAATCCAATTCAGACATCACCTGCTCCAGGGAGGCATCCTAGTAGTGTTCATCTCTCCCTTTTTGCATTGCTTACATTCTTTATACATACTTTTATTATTGCTTTGCCATATGTATAACTTGTTTTTCTGTCTGTTACCCCTACTTGAGCATTTATAACCCTCTAAATCTTATTTATTTCTGTACTGACACTGAAAATACAATTGAATAAATAATACCTGCTGTCAGTGAGATATACTCTTTCACAGTAAAAATGAATATAATACCTTATGCTGTTAGGGCATATCTTATGCCCTGAGAGAAAGAGAAATGAATGTCTATCCATGGGTTAGAGAACTCAATTCCAACTGGAATTTAAAAGAAGGTATAATGAGCTAGGGAAAGTTTGACTGACAGGCTGATGAAAGGTGGCCTAATCTTTGTAAATTTCACATAGTTCAGGGCCTGATTATCAATTAGTCAAATTCTAAAACAGTTCTTGTCATTTTTCAAGCAGTAATGCACTCTGGGAATACTGACTCCTGTCCCTAAAGAAGCCCAAGGGTAAGCTAGAATTCTGACTTCTTCCTTTAGAAAGAGGTAAGACACATTGTTAAGAAGCCTGAATACTTGCCTTTTCTGGCCAGTGCTTTATCTTCTCTAGAAACCACGTTATTACAACAAGCTGGCTTTGTGTGTGGAATCAGAACGAGTGGAAAGGCTTAACTGGGGGCGCCCCCTGCACCACATCTGCAGCGGGGTGCACCTGGTAGTGTGCATGTCTGGCCCTCTGTCTAGGTACCTTCTCTGGGCAGTACTTCTATGGGCACTGTTTGTCTCCTACCTTTTTCTAATTCCTATTTCTGGACAACCTATTCAGAAAGACATGTTCTTTATTTTGATATGGTCATTCTTTCCATTAGGCTGCTCTGGTCTGTTCTCAGTCTATTTATTTGAGAATCCCTGTTCTCATCTGTTGCTGCTGATTTTAGAGTTCTCTCGTGGAGGCAGCCACCTTCTCTTATTCTCCTTTCTCTTAGATGTCCCAGATTCCTGCCAGGATGCATTTAGCTTTGGGGAAGGAGGGAAAGAATTCAGGAAGATGAGGAAAGCTTCCTGGAGGAGACAGTATTAGGATTCTGGGGGGCGGGGGGAGGGGTGGGTGTTGACATGACTGTGAAAGTACACAGTTCTGCCTTTCAGATTTCAGAGTCATCTAGGATTTGCTCAACTGATGATGCTTGCTAAACACATTTTTCCAAAAGTATGTATCAGCTAGCTGGGAAGAATGACAAGGTCCTGAACTTGGACCTAAATATATATATAGATTTTTAATACTTGCACCTCACAGGGTTGGCCATATTCTAAGCATTGCTGCCTTTGTAATGATTTAACCTTATGCTGTTAGGGCTTTTGCCCTGAGAGAAAGAGAAATGAATGTCTATCCATGGGTTAGAGAACTCAATTCCAACTGGAATTTAAAAGAAGGTATAATGAGCTAGGGAAAGTTTGACTGACAGGCTGATGAAAGGTGGCCTAATCTTTGTAAATTTCACATAGTTCAGGGCCTGATTATCAATTAGTCAAATTCTAAAACAGTTCTTGTCATTTTTCAAGCAGTAATGCACTCTGGGAATACTGACTCCTGTCCCTAAAGAAGCCCAAGGGTAAGCTAGAATTCTGACTTCTTCCTTTAGAAAGAGGTAAGACACATTGTTAAGAAGCCTGAATACTTGCCTTTTCTGGCCAGTGCTTTATCTTCTCTAGAAACCACGTTATTACAACAAGCTGGCTTTGTGTGTGGAATCAGAACGAGTGGAAAGGCTTAACTGGGGGCGCCCCCTGCACCACATCTGCAGCGGGGTGCACCTGGTAGTGTGCATGTCTGGCCCTCTGTCTAGGTACCTTCTCTGGGCAGTACTTCTATGGGCACTGTTTGTCTCCTACCTTTTTCTAATTCCTATTTCTGGACAACCTATTCAGAAAGACATGTTCTTTATTTTGATATGGTCATTCTTTCCATTAGGCTGCTCTGGTCTGTTCTCAGTCTATTTATTTGAGAATCCCTGTTCTCATCTGTTGCTGCTGATTTTAGAGTTCTCTCGTGGAGGCAGCCACCTTCTCTTATTCTCCTTTCTCTTAGATGTCCCAGATTCCTGCCAGGATGCATTTAGCTTTGGGGAAGGAGGGAAAGAATTCAGGAAGATGAGGAAAGCTTCCTGGAGGAGACAGTATTAGGATTCTGGGGGGCGGGGGGAGGGGGGTGGGTGTTGACATGACTGTGAAAGTACACAGTTCTGCCTTTCAGATTTCAGAGTCATCTAGGATTTGCTCAACTGATGATGCTTGCTAAACACATTTTTCCAAAAGTATGTATCAGCTAGCTGGGAAGAATGACAAGGTCCTGAACTTGGACCTAAATATATATATAGATTTTTAATACTTGCACCTCACAGGGTTGGCCATATTCTAAGCATTGCTGCCTTTGTGCTGTTCAGAAGTATGCATTTAGCAGGTGAAGCATTCACTATTCGCATCATTGTGACTGCTCAGTAACAAAGGACATTTTATTTTATTTTTTTCTTTCTCTTTTTTTTGTGGGGGAGTGGGGGGGGGGGAGGGAGGGGGGCGGACGGGCCACTTCTATTGGTCTTTCATTTATCTATTTTCATCCATCTCTGTTCTTTGGCCCGTGTGGGCCTCCTATTGCGGTGACCTCTTGCGGTGTCGTCGCAGAGCACCGGCTCTGGGTGCATGCGCTCCAGAACTCCGGCTCGGTAATTGGACACATTGGTTCAGCCGCTCCGCGGCATATGGGATCTTCCCAGGCCAGGGATCGAACCTGGTGCCCCTTGCACTGCAAGGCGGTGTCTTTACCCACTGGACCACCAGGGAAGCCCAACAAAGGACACTTTAAAAGCAAATTTCCTTTTTGGTAAAATGACAAAAGAAAATTATATTATTTTGTATATTTTAGGTATTATATTGGAGATGAGAAAATTACTCAAGAAAACTTATAGAAATGTCTCTGAAGTGCTATTCTATTTTAAATGTCTTAATGCTTTAGTGCTGGCTTCACAATTTACATCTTACAGAGAAAGCAACTTGGGAACTAGAGTCAGGATCTGCATTAATCTTTGCTGTGTCACAGGCTGTGCAACCTTGACCATGGAGCTTAACCTCTCTGGTCTCAATGGTTCTGTGTGAAAAGCAAAGGATGGGCTGTGTTAAGTTTCCTTCAGTCTCTTACTACTCTGGGAGTCTGTGAAGTACTGTTCCAATTGACAAAATCCTGAGATTCTTAAGTTTTTCTTCCCTTCCCCCTCCTCCCTCCCTCTTACCTTCCTTCATTTCTTTCCTTCTAACTTGTAGCAGAGGATGAAGAAGACAGATTCTGGTTGAAATGATAAATTGAGTGAAATGCTGACTACTTCCTGACAGTGTGCTGGGCAAGCCACTTGACCTCTCAGAGACTTAGTTTCTTCTTCTGCAAAGTAGACTTAATAGTCCTTGCTTCTCAGAGTTTGCCTGGGTCAAAGGGAGATTAAACAAGTTTCCACCAGAAGAGAAATTCAGAGTCATTTTTTTTTTTTTTTGAGGTGGGAGGTGGGGTTGGGGAGGGACGGGGTGGGCAGGCCACTTCTATTGGCCTTTCATTTATCTATTTTCATCCATCTTTGTTCTTTGGCCCATGTGGGCCTCCCATTGCGGTGGCCTCTGTTGTCGCAGAGCATCAGCTCTGGGCGCGTGCACTCCAGAGCTCCGGCTCGGTAATTGGACACATCGATCCAGCCGCTCCGCGGCATGTGGGATCTTCCCAGGCCAGGGATTGAACCGGTGCCCCTTGCACTGCAAGGTGATGTCCTTACCCACTGGACCACCAGGGAAGCCTCAGAGTCATTTTTTAAACCTCCTTTTTAAAGAAGTTTATATTATTTTACTCTTATTTTTATTTATTTATTTGGCTGCACCAGGTCTTAGTTGCAGCATGTGGGATCTATTAATAGTTCTTTGACCAGGGATTGAACCTGGGCCCTTTACATTGGGAGCACAGCATTTTAGCCATTAGACTACTAGGGAAGTCTTCCCTCAGAGTCATTTTTTAATGAGTTCACAGACTACAAATACTCCTGCTTGGGAGGTAAAGTGGGATAGTCAGAGGGAAGACTCCATGAAGGAGGAGCAGCCATTTGGTCTGGTTCCGAAGGAAAGACCAGATTTGAAAACAGGATGGACATTTTGGGAAACATAAGACAGATTCTAACACAGAGAAGAATTTTTTTTTAATCTGTTACTGTCGAGCTTTTGCACTGCTCCTTGGTATTTTTAAAAGGTTTCAAAGTCGAGCGATTGAATACAACCATGTTCTGGCCTAAGAAATTATTTTTACTTTGGAGGATCTGGCAAGGGAAATGCTGAAGAGCTTTAGAGAATGGTCTGTTAACAGAAGGGAGTTCCAGGATGTGGGCTCACCTGGAGGAAAAGCCTAGCTCCTTTAATAAACCAGTGGGGGAGCACTGGCTTCTTTGGGAGCCACCCCATTATCACTCCATCAATCTCTCCTTCCAGGTAGCAAGATTTGGTGACTTAATGAGGTGAAAAGGAGCAAGAGACTGACACATACAAAGGTCGAATCTAGAAGCAGGGTGTGTCAGCCACTTGACCTTCAGAGACTTAGTTTCTTCTTCTGCAAAGTAGACTTAATAGTCCTTGCTTCTCGAGTTTGCCTGGGAAAAACCCTTCAGAGTATTTTTTTTTTGAGGTGGGAGGTGGGGTTGGGAGGGACGGGGTGGGCAGGCCACTTCTATTGGCCTTTCATTTATCTATTTTCATCCATCTTTGTTCTTTGGCCCATGTGGGCCTCCCATTCTTGTGGCCTCTGTTGTCGAGAGCATCAGCTCTGGGCGCGTGCACTCCAGAGCTCCGGCTCGGTAATTGGACACATCGATCCAGCCGCTCCGCGGCATGTGGGATCTTCCCAGGCCAGGGATTGAACCGGTGCCCCTTGCACTGCAAGGTGATGTCCTTACCCACTGGACCACCAGGGAAGCCTCAGAGTCATTTTTTAAACCTCCTTTTTAAAGAAGTTTATATTATTTTACTCTTATTTTTATTTATTTATTTGGCTGCACCAGGTCTTAGTTGCAGCATGTGGGATCTATTAATAGTTCTTTGACCAGGGATTGAACCTGGGCCCTTTACATTGGGAGCACAGCATTTTAGCCATTAGACTACTAGGGAAGTCTTCCCTCAGAGTCATTTTTTAATGAGTTCACAGACTACAAATACTCCTGCTTGGGAGGTAAAGTGGGATAGTCAGAGGGAAGACTCCATGAAGGAGGAGCAGCCATTTGGTCTGGTTCCGAAGGAAAGACCAGATTTGAAAACAGGATGGACATTTTGGGAAACATAAGACAGATTCTAACACAGAGAAGAATTTTTTTTTAATCTGTTACTGTCGAGCTTTTGCACTGCTCCTTGGTATTTTTAAAAGGTTTCAAAGTCGAGCGATTGAATACAACCATGTTCTGGCCTAAGAAATTATTTTTACTTTGGAGGATCTGGCAAGGGAAATGCTGAAGAGCTTTAGAGAATGGTCTGTTAACAGAAGGGAGTTCCAGGATGTGGGCTCACCTGGAGGAAAAGCCTAGCTCCTTTAATAAACCAGTGGGGGAGCACTGGCTTCTTTGTGACGGAGCCACCCCATTATCACTCCATCAATCTCTCCTTCCAGGTAGCAAGATTTGGTGACTTAATGAGGTGAAAAGGAGCAAGAGACTGACACATACAAAGGTCGAATCTAGAAGCAGGGGTGTGTCAGAGATTATTTTACTCTTTCTTTGCTTTTAAGGTCAGACTTTGCTCAAAGGTGAGAACCCCAGAGTTAGGATTAATACCGAGTTATCTCCACTCTGAGATAGTCTCGCCAAGCTTTCTTGAAGACTGCCGTATAAAACAGGAGGCTGCAGAAGACACACACCCCCACAGGTAATGCAACCCCCAGGGATGGCCACCCTGGATTAATAAAATAGCACAAGCTCATAGCTGCTTACATTACACAAGTTTCCCTTCTCAGCCCTGCAGTGTGGTGCTGAAATGCTGTCTAAAAAGTTGTGCTGCTGCTTTCATACCATGGCCATATTTTGGAGCCTATGACTTCACCAGCATCTGAGCTGCCAGGGCTAGACTCCAGGAGAAAGAGGAAGGGAGGAAGACAGGAGGAGAGGAAGCAAAGATCAGCAAGTTGAACTTATTAAAATGTTTCATTACACCGTTAGAATTCAATGCTATCACTTGCAAAGATACCACTTGTTTTTCTTTTTTCCTCCTTTTCTACCCTCCCTCCTTCCCTTCCTTCCCTCTCAACGCTGCTGAGACATAAATCTAGAAAGTCTCTAAGCACCAAAATTCTGAAGCCATTCGCTGGGGCACAAATCTGTTAGGTCTAGGATTTGAAATGGGTGAAGTGAAACTTTCCTGAGCTCTCCATTGTACAATTTTTAAAAGGTTTCAGGATGGACATTTTGGGAAACATCGTTTGGCGATGTCGAGCTTTTGCACTGCTCCTTGGTATTTTTAAAAGGTTTCAAAGTCGAGCGATTGAATACAACCATGTTCTGGCCTAAGAAATTATTTTTACTTTGGAGGATCTGGCAAGGGAAATGCTGAAGAGCTTTAGAGAATGGTCTGTTAACAGAAGGGAGTTCCAGGATGTGGGCTCACCTGGAGGAAAAGCCTAGCTCCTTTAATAAACCAGTGGGGGAGCACTGGCTGCTTTGTGAGGAGCCACCCCATTATCACTCCATCAATCTCTCCTTCCAGGTAGCAAGATTTGGTGACTTAATGAGGTGAAAAGGAGCAAGAGACTGACACATACAAAGGTCGAATCTAGAAGCAGGGGTGTGTCAGAGATTATTTTACTCTTTCTTTGCTTTTAAGGTCAGACTTTGCTCAAAGGTGAGAACCCCAGAGTTAGGATTAATACCGAGTTATCTCCACTCTGAGATAGTCTCGCCAAGCTTTCTTGAAGACTGCCGTATAAAACAGGAGGCTGCAGAAGACACACACCCCCACAGGTAATGCAACCCCCAGGGATGGCCACCCTGGATTAATAAAATAGCACAAGCTCATAGCTGCTTACATTACACAAGTTTCCCTTCTCAGCCCTGCAGTGTGGTGCTGAAATGCTGTCTAAAAAGTTGTGCTGCTGCTTTCATACCATGGCCATATTTTGGAGCCTATGACTTCACCAGCATCTGAGCTGCCAGGGCTAGACTCCAGGAGAAAGAGGAAGGGAGGAAGACAGGAGGGAGAGGAAGCAAAGATCAGCAAGTTGAACTTATTAAAATGTTTCATTACACCGTTAGAATTCAATGCTATCACTTGCAAAGATACCACTTGTTTTTCTTTTTTCCTCCTTTTCTACCCTCCCTCCTTCCCTTCCTTCCCTCTCAACGCTGCTGAGACATAAATCTAGAAAGTCTCTAAGCACCAAAATTCTGAAGCCATTCGCTGGGGCACAAATCTGTTAGGTCTAGGATTTGAAATGGGTGAAGTGAAACTTTCCTGAGCTCTCCATTGTACAATTTTTATTCCACGCTGGTTTCTGCCCTCACACTTTGCTCTCAAGAGGTAAAAAGTCACTCTGATTTCATAATCACCATTTGTTTCTCCTTGACTGTGCCCCATAGGACATGTCATTAACATATATCTAATGTGTTGCATGTCCTAGAAATTGTGTAGCATCCTGGCCTTGCCGTGTACTGTTAGAGGAAGAATGGATCAATAGAACTATAGGGTGAAAAAAAGGAAAAGAAAAACTGCTTCACCTCAAAATCTTAGAATAATAGTCTTTTATGAATAAAGCACAGACATATTTATATATTTATCTGTACTCATGTTTTGATACTGGCTGACAGATTTTTTTTCAATTTTTTTTCTTTTCCCCATCATGCCTCTTTTATTTGTTTATTTTCATCCATCTTTTTTATTCTTTGGCATATGTGGGCCTCCCATTGCAGTGGCCTCTCTCATTGCAGAGCTCTGGCTCTGGGCACACGCGCTCCAGAGTGCTGGCTTGTAATTGGACACGCTAGTCCAGCCACTCCGTAGCATGTGGGATCTTCTTGGGCCAGGGATTGAACCAATTCCCCTTGCACTGCAAGGCGCACTCTTTACCCACTGGACCACCAGGTGAGCCCCTGGCTGGTAGATTAAGGACAGATATTGAAAAAAAAAACAAACAGCTCTTCAGTATTTTCCTTAATTAGATATTAATTTTTCACTTAAGAATTAGGCAAGTGATTAACCTTTCATGTCCATAAATCCCACAGACTATTTAATATTCTATATGGGTGAATTTTACACTGTCATTTTTGGGCCATATTTTGGAGCCTATGACTTCACCAGCATCTGAGCTGCCAGGGCTAGACTCCAGGAGAAAGAGGAAGGAGGAAGACAGGAGGAGAGGAAGCAAAGATCAGCAAGTTGAACTTATTAAAATGTTTCATTACACCGTTAGAATTCAATGCTATCACTTGCAAAGATACCACTTGTTTTTCTTTTTTCCTCCTTTTCTACCCTCCCTCCTTCCCTTCCTTCCCTCTCAACGCTGCTGAGACATAAATCTAGAAAGTCTCTAAGCACCAAAATTCTGAAGCCATTCGCTGGGGCACAAATCTGTTAGGTCTAGGATTTGAAATGGGTGAAGTGAAACTTTCCTGAGCTCTCCATTGTACAATTTTTATTCCACGCTGGTTTCTGCCCTCACACTTTGCTCTCAAGAGGTAAAAAGTCACTCTGATTTCATAATCACCATTTGTTTCTCCTTGACTGTGCCCCATAGGACATGTCATTAACATATATCTAATGTGTTGCATGTCCTAGAAATTGTGTAGCATCCTGGCCTTGCCGTGTACTGTTAGAGGAAGAATGGATCAATAGAACTATAGGGTGAAAAAAAGGAAAAGAAAAACTGCTTCACCTCAAAATCTTAGAATAATAGTCTTTTATGAATAAAGCACAGACATATTTATATATTTATCTGTACTCATGTTTTGATACTGGCTGACAGATTTTTTTTCAATTTTTTTTCTTTTCCCCATCATGCCTCTTTTATTTGTTTATTTTCATCCATCTTTTTTATTCTTTGGCATATGTGGGCCTCCCATTGCAGTGGCCTCTCTCATTGCAGAGCTCTGGCTCTGGGCACACGCGCTCCAGAGTGCTGGCTTGTAATTGGACACGCTAGTCCAGCCACTCCGTAGCATGTGGGATCTTCTTGGGCCAGGGATTGAACCAATTCCCCTTGCACTGCAAGGCGCACTCTTTACCCACTGGACCACCAGGTGAGCCCCTGGCTGGTAGATTAAGGACAGATATTGAAAAAAAAAACAAACAGCTCTTCAGTATTTTCCTTAATTAGATATTAATTTTTCACTTAAGAATTAGGCAAGTGATTAACCTTTCATGTCCATAAATCCCACAGACTATTTAATATTCTATAGTGGAATCTGGGGTAAATCAAGACAACTTTTATTTACACAAACTTCAGATTCACAGGTTACTCAAATCCAGTATACCTGAGAACCAGAATATTAAAAATACAAAAATCTAGACAAAAGCCATGGTGTTTTTTAAAATTTAGCTTTCAATACTTATCAAAGTTACATGCACCCATTTAAAGTGTCAAATATTTCCAAAAGACTTGTGATGAAAAAGCATCAATTCTAGATTTCCCCAAGACAATATTTTTACATTTGGCTAGTTTCCTTCTTATTTATAAAAAACACACTTATTGTGCAATTTCTTTATTTTTTTAGTGGTGAACATTATCCATTTGCTCACAACTGTGTCAAATGACAATCATAGCTGTTACCCCTACCATTTTCTGCCTCAAGTTCACATAATCTTCTTTGCCTCTACTGCATCCTCCCATATAATTGTACCATATATATATATATATATATATTTTTTTTTTTTTTAAGATTTATTTATTTACTTATTTTGGTATTCGGTTTAGTCTGTATTTTAGTTTCCTGTGTTGTTCTGAAGTCCAAAGCCATTCTGATTTCTTCATCCCTCATAACTTTTTATCCTGGAAATACAAGATTTTTTGTGTGTGAAATTTCAAATGATGTGCCATGGTTTGGGTATATTTTCATCTTTTGTGGGGGTCCTGTATAAATCTAGAAAACTTGTACTTCAATTATGGGAAATTTTCTTGAATTAATTATTTGATGATTTATTTCTTTCATTCTCTTTGTTTTCTCAATCTGAAATTTCTATTCTGTATACATTTACTATTAGAATGCATTGTCTAATTTTCTTAGCCTTTTTTTTTTCTATTTTCTTCACTATGTCTCGCTACTTAAACCTATTAGGTTCTAGGGTAGTCTAGAAAATGTATTCAACACTATACATTCTCTACTGAGCTAGATGGTTTTGCTGTGATATATATATATATATATTTTAAGATTTATTTATTTATTTATTTTGGGCAGGGGTCGTGTTGAGGAGGGAGGGGAGCGGGCGGGCCACTTCTATTCGTCTTTCATTTCTCTATTTTCATCCGTCTTTGTTCTTTGGCTCCTGCGGGCCTTCCATTGCGGTGGCGTCTGTCGTTGCAGAGCGCTGGCTCTGGGCACACTTGCTCCAGAGCTCCGGTCAGTAATTGGCACATCGGTCCAGCCACTCCGCTGCACGTGGGATCTTCCCAGGCCGGGGCTTGAACCGGCGCCCCTTGCACTGCAAGGCGGTGTCCTTACCCACTGGACCACCAGGGAAAGCCCTGCTGTGATATTTTTAACTGTCAAGAGTCTTCCTCATTCTTATATCATCCTGTTTTTGTTTCATGAGTTCCATATCATTCTGGAGATACTAGTAATAATTTATTTAAAAAAATTTTCCCCTCCCAGAATAGTTTCTGTGTTTGCTTTTTTGCTTGTTTTGGTGTATTCTGTAAAAGAGACTTTCCCTTAGATTAGAAGACTAATTTCTTGCTACCTGCTTACTGCAGGTGAACAAGTGGGGCCATTTCTTGGTAAAGTGCCTGGCTAATCAGAATCTTCTAATCTCCTTCTAGAAGGGGGTAAAGTTCAGAAGACAGAGTTCTGGAAGCCAAGACAGACATGTGACTCGGTGGTGGGGGTGGGGTGGGGGTGGGGCTTATGTTAAGACCTAGAAGTTAATCTTTCACATAAACATCTACTTTCCCTATGGTACACTCGCCCTCAGCTGTGCCTGGTGTCCTGCAGGATGAATAAAGGACATTTGCTTGGCTGCAGGGAATAGGAAATGATATTGGGAAGTTTTCATGTCTTTTTTTTTTTTTTTAATCAGCTAGTCTTGCTTTCATCCCTACCCTCACCCTTACTTCGAGAGGGAACTGGTTCCCACAAATTCATGAGTCATTAGGGAATTCTACAGAGCAAATTATGTTGCTTCTTGGCTTTCTCCATTCCTGACTTAGGAGTCAGTGTTTCCAGGTCTGCCTGTTTGTAGAACTATTAAAAATTAATTTTCTTTATAACAAAGGCAAGTTTTAAAATGGAAAATAAGCATCTATCTTTGGAAAACAGTATGTGCAAATAGCCTTGCTGAGAACAACCAAATAATTGTTTTGAAGTAACATTAACACCAAGCTAGTTTCAGAACACATATGCAGTTGGAGCATTCAGCAACTGTAACTATTATGTTCTACAAACAGAATAAACTGATAGCAGAAAAATGCAATGGTCCACTGTGTGTCTATGGAGGGAAAGTGGGTTGTCTGAGCCTTTACCCAGAGTCCCTCAGGCACCAGTAAGGCAAAGATGTCACTTTCCTTAGCCAGAGGAAGCTCTGAGAGAAGGGGGAGGGGAAGCAGCAACCCACTCTGACCACATTCACCCTGACACTATCAGCATACACAATACACAATTTCTTAAAGTTAACACTGAATGTGAAGGTGTGAAAGTTAATGTCCTAACCATTGTCTTTTCTTTATACTTTACAATATATGAAGAAAAAAAGATTCTGATGAAGAAGCTGTTCAAGATGGAATCAGAGTATTCATCAAAAAGGAAGCACAACAAATAACTCTTATGAGTAGAAGTGGGCTATATAGGTCTTTTACCAGAATACAGATGATCTGCCTCCATCTACTGCAGGTCAAGTGGGGCCATTTCTTGGTAAAGTGCCTGGCTAATCAGAATCTTCTAATCTCCTTCTAGAAGGGGGTAAAGTTCAGAAGACAGAGTTCTGGAAGCCAAGACAGACATGTGACTCGGTGGTGGGGTGGGGTGGGGGTGGGGCTTATGTTAAGACCTAGAAGTTAATCTTTCACATAAACATCTACTTTCCCTATGGTACACTCGCCCTCAGCTGTGCCTGGTGTCCTGCAGGATGAATAAAGGACATTTGCTTGGCTGCAGGGAATAGGAAATGATATTGGGAAGTTTTCATGTCTTTTTTTTTTTTTTTTTTAATCAGCTAGTCTTGCTTTCATCCCTACCCTCACCCTTACTTCGAGAGGGAACTGGTTCCCACAAATTCATGAGTCATTAGGGAATTCTACAGAGCAAATTATGTTGCTTCTTGGCTTTCTCCATTCCTGACTTAGGAGTCAGTGTTTCCAGGTCTGCCTGTTTGTAGAACTATTAAAAATTAATTTTCTTTATAACAAAGGCAAGTTTTAAAATGGAAAATAAGCATCTATCTTTGGAAAACAGTATGTGCAAATAGCCTTGCTGAGAACAACCAAATAATTGTTTTGAAGTAACATTAACACCAAGCTAGTTTCAGAACACATATGCAGTTGGAGCATTCAGCAACTGTAACTATTATGTTCTACAAACAGAATAAACTGATAGCAGAAAAATGCAATGGTCCACTGTGTGTCTATGGAGGGAAAGTGGGTTGTCTGAGCCTTTACCCAGAGTCCCTCAGGCACCAGTAAGGCAAAGATGTCACTTTCCTTAGCCAGAGGAAGCTCTGAGAGAAGGGGGAGGGGAAGCAGCAACCCACTCTGACCACATTCACCCTGACACTATCAGCATACACAATACACAATTTCTTAAAGTTAACACTGAATGTGAAGGTGTGAAAGTTAATGTCCTAACCATTGTCTTTTCTTTATACTTTACAATATATGAAGAAAAAAAGATTCTGATGAAGAAGCTGTTCAAGATGGAATCAGAGTATTCATCAAAAAGGAAGCACAACAAATAACTCTTATGAGTAGAAGTGGGCTATATAGGTCTTTTACCAGAATACAGATGATCTGCCTCCATCTATGGCCATATCATCCTGAATGTGCCTGATCTAGAATACAAATTCAAACTTCACAGAAACTTCTAGCTGTGAAGAATGTTTTAATATCTGAAATTCCATAATTACTTCTTTTTTTGTTGGGGGGGAGGCACTTCTATTGATCTTTCGTTTATTTATCTTTGTTCTTTTGCCTGTATGGGCCTCCCATTGCGGTGGCCTCTGTTGTCGCAGAGCATCGGCTCTGGGCACGTGCGCTCCAGAGCTCCGGCTCAGTAATTGGACACATCGATCCAGCCGCTCCACTGCACGTGGGATCGTCCCAGGCCAGGGATCGAACTGGTGCCCCTTGCACTGCAATGCGGTGTCCTTACCCACTGGACCACCAGCGAAGCCCCCATAACTACTTCTTTTACTGTGAGTTCTAGAAATGTTCATGGAAGCCTTGGGGTTTACAATCATGTGACCACCAAGTTCTTAGGAAGTCTTACAAAGAAAATAAAGGAATGTGCTCGGGTAAAAAATATGTCAGCTTCACAATTTGAGGTACTTATTCTATCAAAATTGTCAGTATCAAAGGATAAACTAACAAATTAGAGACTTAGTGAGTATCACTAATATTTGTATATGAACTGAATTTTAGTTAATCCCCCCAAACCTGATTATTGTTGATTTTAAAATTTCCTTTAAATTACTCATAATATTTTATTTTTATAATGGATACATCTGGTGGTATCTGTTCCATTATGTTAATAACTTTCCTATTTATCTAGAGTAATCTGCCGTAGCCAGCATATTGCAACACCCAGGCACTGTCCCCCTAATTACCATTTGTCTTTCAGTCTACATTTACTATCAACTAAGTTTTCCTTTATTGTATGCTTGTAACAATTTTTGTGGCCACCTAGATTATTTCATATTTCTTCTGGTCCTCTTAATATTTTCTCTTGTTGCATCACTGTATTATTGTTTTGTCAGTTACAGTTGTGGGCTTTTAAGGGTAATAGACATCACATTAGAAAATGCACTTGGCTTTTTGTACCAGGTAGAAAAATGTCATGTCCACTGTCAAGAGGCTTATAGGCATTTCTCTTCACACACGGAATCAGAGTATTCATCAAAAAGGAAGCACAACAAATAACTCTTATGAGTAGAAGTGGGCTATATAGGTCTTTTACCAGAATACAGATGATCTGCCTCCATCTATGGCCATATCATCCTGAATGTGCCTGATCTAGAATACAAATTCAAACTTCACAGAAACTTCTAGCTGTGAAGAATGTTTTAATATCTGAAATTCCATAATTACTTCTTTTTGTTGGGGAGGCACTTCTATTGATCTTTCGTTTATTTATCTTTGTTCTTTTGCCTGTATGGGCCTCCCATTGCGGTGGCCTCTGTTGTCGCAGAGCATCGGCTCTGGGCACGTGCGCTCCAGAGCTCCGGCTCAGTAATTGGACACATCGATCCAGCCGCTCCACTGCACGTGGGATCGTCCCAGGCCAGGGATCGAACTGGTGCCCCTTGCACTGCAATGCGGTGTCCTTACCCACTGGACCACCAGCGAAGCCCCCATAACTACTTCTTTTACTGTGAGTTCTAGAAATGTTCATGGAAGCCTTGGGGTTTACAATCATGTGACCACCAAGTTCTTAGGAAGTCTTACAAAGAAAATAAAGGAATGTGCTCGGGTAAAAAATATGTCAGCTTCACAATTTGAGGTACTTATTCTATCAAAATTGTCAGTATCAAAGGATAAACTAACAAATTAGAGACTTAGTGAGTATCACTAATATTTGTATATGAACTGAATTTTAGTTAATCCCCCCAAACCTGATTATTGTTGATTTTAAAATTTCCTTTAAATTACTCATAATATTTTATTTTTATAATGGATACATCTGGTGGTATCTGTTCCATTATGTTAATAACTTTCCTATTTATCTAGAGTAATCTGCCGTAGCCAGCATATTGCAACACCCAGGCACTGTCCCCCTAATTACCATTTGTCTTTCAGTCTACATTTACTATCAACTAAGTTTTCCTTTATTGTATGCTTGTAACAATTTTTGTGGCCACCTAGATTATTTCATATTTCTTCTGGTCCTCTTAATATTTTCTCTTGTTGCATCACTGTATTATTGTTTTGTCAGTTACAGTTGTGGGCTTTTAAGGGTAATAGACATCACATTAGAAAATGCACTTGGCTTTTTGTACCAGGTAGAAAAATGTCATGTCCACTGTCAAGAGGCTTATAGGCATTTCTCTTCACACACACACACACACAGAAAGATAAAGAAAAGCCAGAAAATTCTTAAAACATACCCAAAACCCAAAGGTATAGGAGTAGGCAGGCTTCCCAGGTGGCACAAGTGGTAAAGAATCCACCTACCAATTCAGAAGATGCAGGAGACACGGGTTTGATCCCTAGTTTGGGAAGATCCCCTGGAGTAGGAAATGGTAACTCACTCCAGTATTCTTGTCTGGAAAATCCATGGATAGAGGAGCCTGGTGGGCTACAGCCTGGTAGGGTCACAGAGTCGGGCACGACCGAGCATGCACACACACATATGAGAAGGCCCACCTGTGTTTTACTTGTAACATTTTTTTAATGGAGGGCATAGGGAAAACAGGGTGATACAGATATGTTAAAAAACTGAAAAATACCATTTTATCTGAGAGTTTGACTTTTACATTATTGAACAATAGACTGAATAAAGTGCTTCAATTTATATCTATAAGCCTATGTGACATAAACCAAAATCTAGGTTTCATAATATGTTCATCATTTTATAAGTGAACAATCACACTGTTCAGAATCAAATCCACAAGTCAATGTGGACTTTGTAGAACAGAGAACAGTACTGTACTCATCATCAGTGCCAGGCTGCCCGTGGCCTAGGGCTTCTTCATGTTTTGATCTTAGCTCTTCATGCAGGCGTGTCAATTCATGTTTACTCATAATATTTTATTTTTATAATGGATACATCTGGTGGTATCTGTTCCATTATGTTATTTTTTTAAGAGTAATCTGCGTAGCCAGCATATTGCAACACCCAGGCACTGTCCCCCTAATTACCATTTGTCTTTCAGTCTACATTTACTATCAACTAAGTTTTCCTTTATTGTATGCTTGTAACAATTTTTGTGGCCACCTAGATTATTTCATATTTCTTCTGGTCCTCTTAATATTTTCTCTTGTTGCATCACTGTATTATTGTTTTGTCAGTTACAGTTGTGGGCTTTTAAGGGTAATAGACATCACATTAGAAAATGCACTTGGCTTTTTGTACCAGGTAGAAAAATGTCATGTCCACTGTCAAGAGGCTTATAGGCATTTCTCTTCACACACACACACACACAGAAAGATAAAGAAAAGCCAGAAAATTCTTAAAACATACCCAAAACCCAAAGGTATAGGAGTAGGCAGGCTTCCCAGGTGGCACAAGTGGTAAAGAATCCACCTACCAATTCAGAAGATGCAGGAGACACGGGTTTGATCCCTAGTTTGGGAAGATCCCCTGGAGTAGGAAATGGTAACTCACTCCAGTATTCTTGTCTGGAAAATCCATGGATAGAGGAGCCTGGTGGGCTACAGCCTGGTAGGGTCACAGAGTCGGGCACGACCGAGCATGCACACACACATATGAGAAGGCCCACCTGTGTTTTACTTGTAACATTTTTTTAATGGAGGGCATAGGGAAAACAGGGTGATACAGATATGTTAAAAAACTGAAAAATACCATTTTATCTGAGAGTTTGACTTTTACATTATTGAACAATAGACTGAATAAAGTGCTTCAATTTATATCTATAAGCCTATGTGACATAAACCAAAATCTAGGTTTCATAATATGTTCATCATTTTATAAGTGAACAATCACACTGTTCAGAATCAAATCCACAAGTCAATGTGGACTTTGTAGAACAGAGAACAGTACTGTACTCATCATCAGTGCCAGGCTGCCCGTGGCCTAGGGCTTCTTCATGTTTTGATCTTAGCTCTTCATGCAGGCGTGTCAATTCATGTTTCCTCCAATCTATTTCCTATTTTAATATGGATTTCAATTTTTTAAACACTGATATTTGGGAACAGATGGACCATCTGGCTTATACACTTACATGCTAACAGTATTATCTCATATTTTTGCTATGTATATTTTGTTTCAAGGACTATGTGCTGTGCTCAATTGTGTCCTACCCTTTGCTACTCCATGGACTGTAGTCCACCAGGCACCTCTGTCCATGAATGTTCCAGGCAAGCATTTCCTACTCCAGGGGATCTTCCTAACCTAGGAATCAAACCCAAGTTTTCCATGTCTCCTGCATTGGCGGAGATTCTTTACCACTGTACCACCAGGAAAGCCCCTTCAAGGACTATAGACATGTCCATATAAATGTGTTAGTAAAGAAATCTGTGAGAATAGTTCTTAAATGTAGACTCAAGCACAAGAAACCTCTTTTCACATCATTGTAAATAACTAGTAGATTGGGTTCAACAACAATAATTGTTGCTTATGGAGAATTTTTAAGAAATATCATTATGAGAGAGAAAGAAATGAGACAGTGGAGGAAGTAGGAAGAGGGGAGGAGAGGAGCAGCAGATAATGTAACAGCTTTTCACTTCTGAGAGCTTTGTTTAGGAACTTTACCATAAACATTTTCATATGTTTCACAGTATAGTGCTTTGCACATACTCTGTGCTTAATACATAATTTGTTGCTGAATTGAAACAATCCTCATGGGTTTAGTGCCCCTCTCACTCTGATGATTCTCCATAGTTATCAAGGTATGTCATATAACCAGCCTTTTAAGATTGAGGTTCAGTTGACTCCCACACATATGAGAAGGCCCACCTGTGTTTTACTTGTAACATTTTAATGGAGGGCATAGGGAAAACAGGGTGATACAGATATGTTAAAAAACTGAAAAATACCATTTTATCTGAGAGTTTGACTTTTACATTATTGAACAATAGACTGAATAAAGTGCTTCAATTTATATCTATAAGCCTATGTGACATAAACCAAAATCTAGGTTTCATAATATGTTCATCATTTTATAAGTGAACAATCACACTGTTCAGAATCAAATCCACAAGTCAATGTGGACTTTGTAGAACAGAGAACAGTACTGTACTCATCATCAGTGCCAGGCTGCCCGTGGCCTAGGGCTTCTTCATGTTTTGATCTTAGCTCTTCATGCAGGCGTGTCAATTCATGTTTCCTCCAATCTATTTCCTATTTTAATATGGATTTCAATTTTTTAAACACTGATATTTGGGAACAGATGGACCATCTGGCTTATACACTTACATGCTAACAGTATTATCTCATATTTTTGCTATGTATATTTTGTTTCAAGGACTATGTGCTGTGCTCAATTGTGTCCTACCCTTTGCTACTCCATGGACTGTAGTCCACCAGGCACCTCTGTCCATGAATGTTCCAGGCAAGCATTTCCTACTCCAGGGGATCTTCCTAACCTAGGAATCAAACCCAAGTTTTCCATGTCTCCTGCATTGGCGGAGATTCTTTACCACTGTACCACCAGGAAAGCCCCTTCAAGGACTATAGACATGTCCATATAAATGTGTTAGTAAAGAAATCTGTGAGAATAGTTCTTAAATGTAGACTCAAGCACAAGAAACCTCTTTTCACATCATTGTAAATAACTAGTAGATTGGGTTCAACAACAATAATTGTTGCTTATGGAGAATTTTTAAGAAATATCATTATGAGAGAGAAAGAAATGAGACAGTGGAGGAAGTAGGAAGAGGGGAGGAGAGGAGCAGCAGATAATGTAACAGCTTTTCACTTCTGAGAGCTTTGTTTAGGAACTTTACCATAAACATTTTCATATGTTTCACAGTATAGTGCTTTGCACATACTCTGTGCTTAATACATAATTTGTTGCTGAATTGAAACAATCCTCATGGGTTTAGTGCCCCTCTCACTCTGATGATTCTCCATAGTTATCAAGGTATGTCATATAACCAGCCTTTTAAGATTGAGGTTCAGTTACTCAGTTCTTCTTGGTCTCTGGAGTTGGACTGGGGAAGGCAAGCCCACAACAGTACCTGCTCCTAGAGACACTCAGTACTTGGTGAATGGTTGAATGCCTTCAAAACTGAGGCCTGTTATTTCTCTCTAAAGCAAGCTCTGAATGAAAGCAAATCTTAGCAATTATAAACATGATCAAACAGTAACAGAGACGTTGTGTTACTGTGAAAGATAGGTCACAAACCATTTCACTTGAAAAAAAGTAGTGATTTGATATTTTCACTCAGTTGTTTCATGGGAAGAGGAGGAGTCTCAGTAATTGTTTAAAATTTCTTTTACAGACAGTTTGTAAAAGTAATAAAGCCCTTGTCTGAAGAAATTAATATGGTTTATTTTTTTCCTTTAGAAGCATAACTTATACAGGCTGTTGTCTAGTGTGCTCTACTTATACCAAATTCTTTTATACTGAACTTTAACTCATTAAAATACTTTAATGTATTTATCTGCCATTTGAGTTTTCCACTTCCTTCAAATACTAGAAGATGCCATATTATGCTCAACTAATTTAATTAATGTGGAGATAATTTTTCCTATAAAACAAGGCTTGGTAATTCTATTTCTTTGCTTTCAGGTTTATGCAATAATAGAGAGGAAATGGAAATTTCATCATATTTAGTTTCAAGTGAAAATTAAGAACAAATGGAAATTCCTGTCTTCAGCATGCTAAATATTATGACCAGATAAAGAATAAAATTATAGTTGAAATAAATAGAAATGTGAATGTGTTGTTGTATTTGCATTATTGCATTTAAGACAAGTATTGTCAAATGGTACCTGGAATTTTTATATGGTCGGGGGATACACAGAATAGTTTTAAAGGTCTAGCTAGTCATTTGTCTGCATTATCTGCTTAGGGATAAACTCTGGATTGTAATTTTCCCCATAAGTGGCCTTTAGCAGTATTCTATTTTATGTTCAACACTTCTAATCCAAAAAGTCTTGATTTTTGAATCATCTTTGTTTTCAGAACCATAAAAGCTATATAGTTAAAAGGACATCCCCAAAATACTTAAAATAATGATCATAGCCTCATCTTTTAGTCTCCTTGAAAATATGGTTATTTTGAAGATACAGAGAGTTAATATAGTCAGTTGGAAGAAAGTCACTCAACAAAGATCTGCCTTTACGTCTCTCTCTCACACAGAGAGAGAGAGAGAGAGAGAGAGAGAGAGAGAAAGGGAGAGAGAGAGAGACAGGGAGAGAGAGAGACAGAGAGAGAGAGAGAGACAGAGAGAGAGAGAGACACACAGAGAGAGAAAACTGTTTGGCCTCCAATATATTTCTTTAAAGTATTCGATAGAGAATAATACCAAGTTACAGCAAAAAAAATTGGTCTCAGTGCTCCCTGGAAAGTCTGTTAAAAATTCAGATACACTTGCTGTTCCCAGACCCCAAGAATTGTTTTTTGTGGAAGAGAGGGGAATAAAAATTGGATTTCTGCTTTTGAAAGTCTTCTCCAGAGAGCCTCATGTTCCCTAAGGTTATGAACCCCTGTCCTAGAGGGCCATCACTGGTTGACAAGTCTTTAGTAGCAGAGTCCCCCCTTTTTTTTTTTGAGTTTTCCACTTCCTTCAAATACTAGAAGATGCCATATTATGCTCAACTAATTTAATTAATGTGGAGATAATTTTTCCTATAAAACAAGGCTTGGTAATTCTATTTCTTTGCTTTCAGGTTTATGCAATAATAGAGAGGAAATGGAAATTTCATCATATTTAGTTTCAAGTGAAAATTAAGAACAAATGGAAATTCCTGTCTTCAGCATGCTAAATATTATGACCAGATAAAGAATAAAATTATAGTTGAAATAAATAGAAATGTGAATGTGTTGTTGTATTTGCATTATTGCATTTAAGACAAGTATTGTCAAATGGTACCTGGAATTTTTATATGGTCGGGGGATACACAGAATAGTTTTAAAGGTCTAGCTAGTCATTTGTCTGCATTATCTGCTTAGGGATAAACTCTGGATTGTAATTTTCCCCATAAGTGGCCTTTAGCAGTATTCTATTTTATGTTCAACACTTCTAATCCAAAAAGTCTTGATTTTTGAATCATCTTTGTTTTCAGAACCATAAAAGCTATATAGTTAAAAGGACATCCCCAAAATACTTAAAATAATGATCATAGCCTCATCTTTTAGTCTCCTTGAAAATATGGTTATTTTGAAGATACAGAGAGTTAATATAGTCAGTTGGAAGAAAGTCACTCAACAAAGATCTGCCTTTACGTCTCTCTCTCACACAGAGAGAGAGAGAGAGAGAGAGAGAGAAAGGGAGAGAGAGAGAGACAGGGAGAGAGAGAGACAGAGAGAGAGAGAGAGACAGAGAGAGAGAGAGACACACAGAGAGAGAAAACTGTTTGGCCTCCAATATATTTCTTTAAAGTATTCGATAGAGAATAATACCAAGTTACAGCAAAAAAAATTGGTCTCAGTGCTCCCTGGAAAGTCTGTTAAAAATTCAGATACACTTGCTGTTCCCAGACCCCAAGAATTGTTTTTTGTGGAAGAGAGGGGAATAAAAATTGGATTTCTGCGTTTTGAAAGTCTTCTCCAGAGAGCCTCATGTTCCCTAAGGTTATGAACCCCTGTCCTAGAGGGCCATCACTGGTTGACAAGTCTTTAGTACAGCAGAGTCTTAAACCCTAGTGTGTATATGAATCACCAGGAGGTCTTAAAATGCAGATGTTGGTTCATCTGGGTTAGGGCTAGGATTCTGTAGTTCTAACAAGTTCCCAGGTGGTTCCAATGTTGCTAGTCTGTGAACCTCACTTTGAATAGCAAAGATGGAATTTTTCTAGCCATTTTGTAGGTGAGCAAACAGGCATTTATTTTGAAGTATTCTCCAAGATGCTGCTGTTGCTGTTTAGTTGCTAAGTCATGTCAAATTCTGTGACACTATGGACTGTAGTCTGACAGGCTCCTTGTCCATGGAATTCTCCAGGCAAGAATACTGGAGTGGGTTGCCATTTCCTTCTTCAGGGGATCTTTCTGACCCAGGGATCGAACCCCAGTCTCTTGCCTTGGCAGGTGGATTCTTTACCACTGAGCACCTGGGAAGCCCATTCTACAAGACACTGTCCTGTTAAAGGGAGGCAGTGTTGCGTTGTGAAAAGATCATTCATCCAGCAAGTGCTGACTGCGTATTCGCTGCATGCTAGGTCTTGTGCCCTTGTGTTTCTAACTCCACCTGGCCTTTCCTCATGAACCTAACATTTGTGTCCTTTAGAAAACCTTCTCTCCACCAATAATCCTTGGCTGTATGACACTGCTGGGTGCTCCCACTGCATATTGCAATAACTTTAATCACAGCAGCTGCCATACTTGGTTACACTTATCTACTTTCTTGCTTATCTTAGAATGTAAAGCTCTTGGGGGCAATACTGATGATTGTACTTTAGACCTCAGAACTCTGTCCATGAAAGACAATCAGTGACTATGTAGGACAGTTGCTAAACTAATTAATTAAATAAGGTGACGTAAGCAAAGCCTCAAGCTCCAACTAATTCCATTTCCTTTGTAAAATCAATACTGACCTCCAGCTAGGTGAAGAGAGAACAGCTGAGGGCTCTTGCCTGCGTCTGCAGGACTCGCCCTAACTGGCTCTGACTGACCGGGAAACTTGGCCAGATGATGACATTCATGTAGGCTCTCCTCAATCAGAAATAAATAGGAGAAGCAGTAGTCAGTCCTAGCAAGGAACATGACTGGTTTAAAAATGCATCAACAGAACACTTAAATGGACACAGAGGGCACTGATTTCCCTTCTTGAAGTACAGGATTTGGAAATCACTCTCCCAGCCCAGCCCAGCTCACATGGAGCTGCCAAGGCAGACAGAGCGCCTAAGAAGCTGTGGCACCTGTGGTAGTGTCTCAGCACCAGCGACTCACGCTGCTTGTGCTCATGTGCTTAACTCCATAAATTGCAACCAGACCTACATTTGGTAAAGCTGTGTGTTTTACTTGTTGCCTTGTGATCTTACCTCTTCTGGGGCCAAGGGAATGATGGCGAAATGGAGTGATTGGCAGGAGCAGCTGCAAAGCTGCTTATTGAGTCACGGTGTGGCTGTCCCCTTTGCTGGGGAAAACTCAGATATCTCTGATGTCCCGTATCCAATAGGACCAACTCTTTTCCACAAATATATTGGGGACTTCCCATTTATCATGTGATACCTTTGTAGAAATCCAAACCTAAAAGAGATTACAAAGAAAGATTACATAGAAATGAGTAGGCTTGGGAGCTGCTATTGGCACATTTGCTGGGGCAAGTTGAAACAGACTTTGTACTCATTTTGTTGTTGTTATGTCACTAAGTCTTGTCCAACTCTTTGTGACCTTATGGACTGTAGCCCACCAGGCCCCTCTGTCCAGGGGATTTCCCAGGCAAGAATACTGGAGTGAGTCGCCATTTCCTCCTCCAGGGGATCTTCCTGACCCAGGGATTGAACACACGTCTGTTGCATTGGCAGGCAAATTCTTTACCACTGAACCACAGGGAAGCCATATTAACATACATTTAGCACATATTTAAGGCATGCCTATATGTGAAAGACATACATCTGGTTATAAAAGCTACAAAGTCATAGCTCTCAATGAATTTCAACTAACCAATAGTTTGGAAACTGAATGGAAGTTATTTTCAAAGCACCCTTGATGTTCCAGCCCAGTTCTCCTCTCTCGGACAATCTGGGTTGAAACAGCTCACTTCTGTATTTCTCCAGGTCACCAGAATGATATTTTATTTGAATTCGTGGTTGTGGCATGAGCTCTTAGCTCATACTCTTAAAAACTATCCCTTCCTGACTTCTGCCAACCCTTTTTCCCTAGGCTGGACCTTCCTTTAGTTTGTCCCTGCACTGTCCTTGATGGAATTCCCTTTTTTCAAACTCAGACACCCAGGAGGGTAAGGATGCATATCACGAATCCCTCTCTCTTTAAGTATTGCGGTGGTTGTTGTTCAGTTACTAAGTCATATCTGATTCTTTGTGACCCCATGGACTGCAGCACACCAGTCTTCCCTGTCCTTCACTATCTCATGGAGTTTGCTCAAATTTATGTCCATTGACTAGGTGATGCTATCTAACCATCTCAATCTCTGCCGCCCTCTTCTCCTTTTGCCTTCCATCTTTCCCAGTATTATGATCTTTTCCAATGAGTCAGCTCTTTAAATAAGGTGGCCAAAGTACTGGATTTTTGGCTTCAGCAACAATCCTTCCAAGGAATATTCAGGACTAATTTCCTTTAGGATTTACTGGTTTGATCTCCTTGCTCTCCTGGGGATTCTCAAGAGCCTTCTTTAGCACCACAGTTCAAAAGCATCAGTTCTTCAATGCTCAGTCTTCTTTATGGTCCAACTCTCATATCTGTACATGACTCCTGGAAAAATCACAGCTTTGACTATATGGACTTTCGTTGGCAAAGGGATGTCTTTGCTTTTTAATGCACTGCCTAGGTTTGTCATAGCTTTCTTTCCAAGGAGCAAGCGTCTTTTAATTTCATAGCTGCAGTCTGTAGTGATTTTGGAGCCCAAGAAAATCAACTCTGGCACTGCATCCACTTTTTCCCCTTTGATATATCATGAAGTGATGGAACTGGATGCCATGATCCTAGTTTTTTGAATGAGTTTTAAGCCAGCTTTTTCATTCTCTTCTTTGACCCTCATCAAGAGACTCTTTAGTTTCTCTTCATATTCTGCCATTAGCGTGGTATCATCTGCATATCTGAGGTTGTTGAATAAAGTTTGGAAACTGAATGGAAGTTATTTTCAAAGCACCCTTGATGTTCCAGCCCAGTTCTCCTCTCTCGGACAATCTGGGTTGAAACAGCTCACTTCTGTATTTCTCCAGGTCACCAGAATGATATTTTATTTGAATTCGTGGTTGTGGCATGAGCTCTTAGCTCATACTCTTAAAAACTATCCCTTCCTGACTTCTGCCAACCCTTTTTCCCTAGGCTGGACCTTCCTTTAGTTTGTCCCTGCACTGTCCTTGATGGAATTCCCTTTTTTCAAACTCAGACACCCAGGAGGGTAAGGATGCATATCACGAATCCCTCTCTCTTTAAGTATTGCGGTGGTTGTTGTTCAGTTACTAAGTCATATCTGATTCTTTGTGACCCCATGGACTGCAGCACACCAGTCTTCCCTGTCCTTCACTATCTCATGGAGTTTGCTCAAATTTATGTCCATTGACTAGGTGATGCTATCTAACCATCTCAATCTCTGCCGCCCTCTTCTCCTTTTGCCTTCCATCTTTCCCAGTATTATGATCTTTTCCAATGAGTCAGCTCTTTAAATAAGGTGGCCAAAGTACTGGATTTTTGGCTTCAGCAACAATCCTTCCAAGGAATATTCAGGACTAATTTCCTTTAGGATTTACTGGTTTGATCTCCTTGCTCTCCTGGGGATTCTCAAGAGCCTTCTTTAGCACCACAGTTCAAAAGCATCAGTTCTTCAATGCTCAGTCTTCTTTATGGTCCAACTCTCATATCTGTACATGACTCCTGGAAAAATCACAGCTTTGACTATATGGACTTTCGTTGGCAAAGGGATGTCTTTGCTTTTTAATGCACTGCCTAGGTTTGTCATAGCTTTCTTTCCAAGGAGCAAGCGTCTTTTAATTTCATAGCTGCAGTCTGTAGTGATTTTGGAGCCCAAGAAAATCAACTCTGGCACTGCATCCACTTTTTCCCCTTTGATATATCATGAAGTGATGGAACTGGATGCCATGATCCTAGTTTTTTGAATGAGTTTTAAGCCAGCTTTTTCATTCTCTTCTTTGACCCTCATCAAGAGACTCTTTAGTTTCTCTTCATATTCTGCCATTAGCGTGGTATCATCTGCATATCTGAGGTTGTTGATATTTCTCCCATTAGATGAGTAGTTCTCAAAGTGTGGTCTGCAGACTTCTAAGGTCTTGTGGATGCTTTCAGGGGATCTGTAAGGTCAAAATGATTTAAAAAAATTTTTTTGGCCTCTTTTATTATTTATTTATTTATTTTCATCCATCTTTATTCTTTGGTATGTGTGGGCCTCTCATTGCAGTGGCCTTTCTCACTGCAGAGCATTGGTTTGTAATTTGACACACTGGCCCAGCCACTCTGCGGCACGTGGGATCTTCCCGGGCCAGGGATCAAACCGGCACCCCCTGCACTGCAAGGCAGACTATTTACCAACTGGACCACCAGGGAAACCCCTAAATGATTTTTATAATGTACTAAAGATATTGTTTCTATTTTTTTACAGTGTTGACATTTGCACTGATGGTGTGAAAGCAAAAGTGGGTGACAACCTTAGCATTTGAGACAGTACTAGGAGTCATAGTATTCATCACTGTTATTGTTTGGCTTAAGAGACAAGATGCTGGTTTCACATAAGAATGTTCTTGATTCAGTGGTAAAAAGTTTGCATTTTATTAAATCTATAGCACATATCTTTTTAATATTCTGCATGACAAAATGAAAACACATGTATGGCATTTTGAATGTTTGTCTTAAGCACTTGCATAATATTTTGAACTACAAGCTCAATTGGTTATTTTTTTTCTCATAGAACATCATTTTTCCTTTAAAGACTGATTGCCAGCCAAACTATGATCATTTAGACTAGGGTATTCAGCAGACATCTTCTAGAAAATGACAAAGTGAGTCTGTCACTTCAAGGAAAACAACTAACAGTATTCGAGCTTTCAAGGGAAAATCAGAAAGTTGCACCTGTCACCATGAATTTGATAGCTTTCCAATACTTAAAGATACCAAAAAGAGGTGGTCACAACTTAGTGACTAAACAACAACAATGCCATCAATAACCTCTCTGATAAGGTCATTGATGGTATAAAAGAGTATGATTTTGTATATCATACAGTCCATGAGTCACAAAGAGTTGGACATGACAGAGCAACTAATACGCACACACGATTAAATGTGTCAAGATTTAGAAAATCTGCACAATTCAGTGACCAGTGTTTTCTAAATGACTAGTAAATGATATAACACAATCTTGCATTGCTTAAAGATCTATCACATTGGACAGTGGGAAAAAAGACTACTGGATTTTAATATAATGAAGTATGAAAAGTTCATGCTATAGTTTTAGATTCCACATTGCAACTTGAGAAACTAACTTACTGGGTTTGATGTAGAATCAAGGAATATCTGAAATTATCTGAAGGGCTGTAAAAAAAACCTGTCCTTTTCTAACTATGTATCTCTGTAAAGCTAGATCTTCTTCATACACTTCAGTCAACACAATGTAACACAACAGAATGAATGCAGAGGCACATAAAGGAATCTAGCCTTCTAGTGTTAAGCTCACACCTTAAAGAGATTTAACAGAAATGGAAAACCAGTCACTATTTTCACCAAATTATCTTAGTGTCAGAAAACAGGGTCATTTTTCATAAAACATTTGTATTAACATACTGTTGGATTGGCCACAAAGTTTGTTTGGGTTCCATAAGAATGAACTTTTTGGCCAGTCAATATCTGTATCTTAAAATTAATAAAAAAAAATTTATATCTTTTTATTTCTAGCATGGTAAATACCAATAGATAGAACTCACAAGGATAACATTTTTAAAAAATTTGACCTCTTTTAATGGCTTTTTATTTATTTATTTTTCATCCATCTTTTATTCTTTGGCCTGTGTGGGCCTCCCATTGCAGTGGCCTCTCTCGTTGAAAAGCACTGGCTCTGGGAGCATGTGCTCCAGAGCATTGGCTCCTAATTGGACACACACTCCAGCTGCTCCATGGCACGTGGGATCTTTCGGGGCCAGGGATTGAACTGGTGTCCCCTGCACTGCAAGTCAGACTCCTTACTCACTGGACCACCAGGGAAGCCCAGGACAAAAATTTTTTTAAGTCCTTAATTATTTTTAAGAGTGTAAATGAGTCTTAAGATCAAAATGTTTGAGAATTGCTGCCTTAGGTTGCACACTTTTATATACTAATGACTGATTAAATGAACTTCCAGTTAACTAAAACTTTGGAGGATATCTCATAAATTGGCCCTTCCCTGAAATGGCACAGTTCTTGATTAATATTTCCACCCCTTCCCCCAACCCCCTAAACCCCTGTACCAGCATATCTAGAGCTATGGAAAAAGAGATACATTCTTCTGGATACATGAGACATATTTACATCTGAAATTAAACAATTTCAGTAAAAATACCAATACATGCAAAGTATTTTTGTACCTCAGATTATGAATTCTTATACAGTACCTTTACTTTGTTAATGTAGCAATGCCTTAGGCCTAGATCTATCTTTAAATAGAAAAACTTCTATTTTATCTGTTTGGAATGGTACTCTATCTAAAAGATGTCATACATCTTTCTGCATCAAATCAGTCTATAAAGATGATTTAAATATTTTAAATGACATGATCATTGTTATTAATGCCTATTATTTTACTCAAATACAGTAGAGGCACTAAGTCCCATTGAACATATGAAAGTTTTTTATACTTTCACTAAATGTACTCTGAGTCTTTTTTTTCTTTTTTAAGATTTTCATGTGTTTTTAAACATTGGCTTTTACTTCATTGCTTTGGTGTTGTATTAACTGTTCTAATATTCTGTAAACCAAATTTAAAAAGCTTATTAGAATTGTATAACATTGAGCAAATAGACTGAAAAAGAATCCCAGATACTTATTGCAGTGCACAGAAGTTCCAGTGAACTGTATTTTTTCAATTTTTTACTATATTTTAACCATTCTAAAGACCATTGAGCTTACTTACAGCTTTTTAGATAACTAAATTCTTAATAGATGAGGTATTGCAGCATAATAATCATTCAATTAATAGTTGGATATACAGTTGATAAATATAAACAGAGTCTTGAGAAACCCAAACAGTGAGTGCTAGTTCTGTTCTTTTCTGAGTCATTCTGATTATACTGACTACTTATTTATCTAATCTTTTAGGTTTTACATGTGCTTTTTTTAAAAAAAATGAGGTCTTAAAGAAATTTTTTTTAACATTATGTGTAAATATTTATAAAAAGAATGTGCCTATAGTTCAAAGCCTTTGTGCAATCTTTCAGAACTTAACCCAACAAAAGAGTAGACAGAGACATGACCTACATAAGGCTCTGGTCCATCAGTGTTTTTCTGAAAGAGCTGGGATGTTTACATTCTTTGAAAGGAAAGAAGAGCAGAGAATACCATTCCATATTTGTACTTGTTGTTTTTCTAGCATCATGGTGGCTGCTTTTTAACAGCAGTTATATTGTGGCATCGTCTCTGCCAGTGCAATCACATTGGTATGCAGATTCTTAAGTATGCAGCCCCCATGGATTAGGGCACTCATTCCTGTCAAAGGGAGTTATTTACTTCAGGAATTTTTCCAAAGTTGCTACCAGAAGTGCTTTTTACTTTTATGGTGATTTGGTCCCTAAGGATACAGACAGTCATCCAAAAGGAAAACTTTCTGCCCAGTAGTTGGACATATATTTACTGAACAAAACAGAAAATTTCCTACTCTTTATCAATTTGAGAATAGATTATTGAGTTTGAATTGAAAATAACCAAAAAGTCCTAATGTCTACTTGTATTTGCACCCATGACCTGACTTGTATATAAAGTTTAAGAATTATTTTCACTAGACAATTTGTGTAATTTAATTTCTTATTCAGTTCTTCATATACTTATTAATGCTTTAATGGAGAAATGTTCTGCATCATTTTAGGAATTATCTATTCTTTTAGAACATTTGTCTGGACAATAGTAGATATTGATAATTATTTCACTTTATTCCTATTAAATTCTTCCCAAACTCATATTAAATTCCTAGTATATACTGTACAATGACTTTCCTGAAACTTCCTTCCTTGTGCTCAAGTTTTAATCTCCCTCTTCCTCTCCTCCTTTATTCTTAGCAGACGGTGACCTTACACAATTGATCTAGAGTAAGTTCCTGCATGGTCTCCCTTGTCTTGAAATATCAACATCTGTGTCCATCTTTTTTTTCCTTTTCTGTACCTGAGAAACAGTTGCCCTTTTGCTTCTTGTCCTTTTTTTACCTTCTATGTTTGCTCTTAATTCTGTCTTTCTGTATCAGCTCAGGGTTCATTTGCAGAAAATAAAAACCTCTCTAGTTATCTTAAGGAGAAAAGGAATGTAAGAAGTACTTACAGAATTGTTGAAAGATCTGAAAAGACAGAGCCTCCTGAAATGACTGCAGACAACAATGACATATTAAAGCCTTTAGTGCAATCTTTCAGAACTTAACCCAACAAAAGAGTAGACAGAGACATGACCTACATAAGGCTCTGGTCCATCAGTGTTTTTCTGAAAGAGCTGGGATGTTTACATTCTTTGAAAGGAAAGAAGAGCAGAGAATACCATTCCATATTTGTACTTGTTGTTTTTCTAGCATCATGGTGGCTGCTTTTTAACAGCAGTTATATTGTGGCATCGTCTCTGCCAGTGCAATCACATTGGTATGCAGATTCTTAAGTATGCAGCCCCCATGGATTAGGGCACTCATTCCTGTCAAAGGGAGTTATTTACTTCAGGAATTTTTCCAAAGTTGCTACCAGAAGTGCTTTTTACTTTTATGGTGATTTGGTCCCTAAGGATACAGACAGTCATCCAAAAGGAAAACTTTCTGCCCAGTAGTTGGACATATATTTACTGAACAAAACAGAAAATTTCCTACTCTTTATCAATTTGAGAATAGATTATTGAGTTTGAATTGAAAATAACCAAAAAGTCCTAATGTCTACTTGTATTTGCACCCATGACCTGACTTGTATATAAAGTTTAAGAATTATTTTCACTAGACAATTTGTGTAATTTAATTTCTTATTCAGTTCTTCATATACTTATTAATGCTTTAATGGAGAAATGTTCTGCATCATTTTAGGAATTATCTATTCTTTTAGAACATTTGTCTGGACAATAGTAGATATTGATAATTATTTCACTTTATTCCTATTAAATTCTTCCCAAACTCATATTAAATTCCTAGTATATACTGTACAATGACTTTCCTGAAACTTCCTTCCTTGTGCTCAAGTTTTAATCTCCCTCTTCCTCTCCTCCTTTATTCTTAGCAGACGGTGACCTTACACAATTGATCTAGAGTAAGTTCCTGCATGGTCTCCCTTGTCTTGAAATATCAACATCTGTGTCCATCTTTTTTTTCCTTTTCTGTACCTGAGAAACAGTTGCCCTTTTGCTTCTTGTCCTTTTTTTACCTTCTATGTTTGCTCTTAATTCTGTCTTTCTGTATCAGCTCAGGGTTCATTTGCAGAAAATAAAAACCTCTCTAGTTATCTTAAGGAGAAAAGGAATGTAAGAAGTACTTACAGAATTGTTGAAAGATCTGAAAAGACAGAGCCTCCTGAAATGACTGCAGACAACAATGACTGCTATCCGAGGGATTGGCAACATTGGCTACAATCAGGAGCCTAAGGAGTCAGGATGTTATTGGGCTGGCCCAGAACTGGATCACGGTGACATACCGTAGCTGTGATCAGGGATTAAGGAGCTGCCAGTAGAGCTGCTGTATCCAGAGTAAAACCATCTCCTAGATTTGCACAGCAAGATGGATGCCTTACCGTCTAATGCCTCTCTCTGCTTAATTCAGTTTCAAGTGCAAGTTTCTTGCAAGTACACTTTCTTGTTGAAACTGAATCACACCTCGAGTTGAAGGCGAGTCTAGGAAACGTTGTTTATCTCCTTAGCCTTTGCTGCACACGAGACACATTCCAAGGGGGCTTGGAACAAAAGTCAAGCAATCTGTTCAACTGTTTGCCATAGTCTTCTTTACTGACTCTTGATTTACTGTTTTAGCCCATAGTCTAGAAATTTCCCCAAGCCTTTTTTTTCCATTTTACTGTTTGAATTTCTGCACTAAATTCCAAGGTGCTTTTTGTTTCCTGCTCTTAATAGTTTTCTTGGGTCTCTTATTTTTATTACATGGTGTCTGATCCTTGTTTTCTTTTGTCTTGTCATCCTGAAAGATGTTATATTCCTATTGATTTCCGAAAATACTGTGCTGCTGTATATAACTTCCCAACTACTTTGAACTCAGTTTTGGTACTAGGAAACCGCTCATCAGGGGCTGAGGTTGGATTTTGGAATCTGGATAGCAATCCCGTTAAAAGTAGGCTTATTTACTTATTTCTCAACCTTTAATCAACACATTATTGTTCTTGCTGCACCTTCCAGGGACCATTCTGACCATTTTTCTGGACAGCTGATGAATACAGACTAAGTGTTCAGTGTAAGAACCAGTGAGGGTGAGGAAATTATTAAATTTTGTCTCAGAAGTGAGGGAAGTTTTGCCAAAGTCCTGAAGTGGAAAATTGGGGAAGATCTGGGACTTCAGAAAGAGCTACTAGATCATAGACTTCTTTGCAACTTCCATCAAAAATGTTTTTACTTGTCTGACATCATGTCTCTCATCCTATCTTAGTTATCTTTAGGTCTCAAGACTTTATCGATTAAGAATAGCCCTGTATGGGATAGGATTACTTATACTAATTTTCTCAAGTCAGCTAAAAGCTGCTATCCGAGGGATTGGCAACATTGGCTACAATCAGGAGCCTAAGGAGTCAGGATGTTATTGGGCTGGCCCAGAACTGGATCACGGTGACATACCGTAGCTGTGATCAGGGATTAAGGAGCTGCCAGTAGAGCTGCTGTATCCAGAGTAAAACCATCTCCTAGATTTGCACAGCAAGATGGATGCCTTACCGTCTAATGCCTCTCTCTGCTTAATTCAGTTTCAAGTGCAAGTTTCTTGCAAGTACACTTTCTTGTTGAAACTGAATCACACCTCGAGTTGAAGGCGAGTCTAGGAAACGTTGTTTATCTCCTTAGCCTTTGCTGCACACGAGACACATTCCAAGGGGGCTTGGAACAAAAGTCAAGCAATCTGTTCAACTGTTTGCCATAGTCTTCTTTACTGACTCTTGATTTACTGTTTTAGCCCATAGTCTAGAAATTTCCCCAAGCCTTTTTTTTCCATTTTACTGTTTGAATTTCTGCACTAAATTCCAAGGTGCTTTTTGTTTCCTGCTCTTAATAGTTTTCTTGGGTCTCTTATTTTTATTACATGGTGTCTGATCCTTGTTTTCTTTTGTCTTGTCATCCTGAAAGATGTTATATTCCTATTGATTTCCGAAAATACTGTGCTGCTGTATATAACTTCCCAACTACTTTGAACTCAGTTTTGGTACTAGGAAACCGCTCATCAGGGGCTGAGGTTGGATTTTGGAATCTGGATAGCAATCCCGTTAAAAGTAGGCTTATTTACTTATTTCTCAACCTTTAATCAACACATTATTGTTCTTGCTGCACCTTCCAGGGACCATTCTGACCATTTTTCTGGACAGCTGATGAATACAGACTAAGTGTTCAGTGTAAGAACCAGTGAGGGTGAGGAAATTATTAAATTTTGTCTCAGAAGTGAGGGAAGTTTTGCCAAAGTCCTGAAGTGGAAAATTGGGGAAGATCTGGGACTTCAGAAAGAGCTACTAGATCATAGACTTCTTTGCAACTTCCATCAAAAATGTTTTTACTTGTCTGACATCATGTCTCTCATCCTATCTTAGTTATCTTTAGGTCTCAAGACTTTATCGATTAAGAATAGCCCTGTATGGGATAGGATTACTTATACTAATTTTCTCTTTAATTTTCATGTATTTTAGTATATAACAGTAGTGTAATTTAAGGAGGAGATTGTCTTGATTCTACCATTTACTCTGACATCTTCCAAGAGGACTTGTCGATGAATTGTATGTGAAAATACACCCTATGAGACGAGATTTAACTTTGCTAACAGGAATCTCTGATACAACTGATATGTCATATACACAATACAAAAATAGTTTAAGTACAAGGTTCTATGAGAACTCAAATCTGGTACTTGCTTTTGGTCAGTTCTGGAAGATGTGGAAAAGAAGCAACAGTAAGTTAGTAGAAAAGGAGCTTCTTAAAATTTTACCATAGAATTATTTATTCTAACAGTAGATAAGCATAGCTGACACTCCTCTCAGATTTATGAAATGAAATGTTAAATTTCCCAAAGGAGCCTTAACTTTACATTTTCACTTGGTTACAGTAAAATAAATCTTTCCTGACATGGATCAAGAGGCTGTAAACAAGAGGACTTAGTATTTGGTAAATATTTACATTACCAGTATTTCTCTTAGTTATGTGTCTGATTAAATTGAGAGACACTGAAGGGGAAAATAGAATTTATGGATAGAAAATCACTCTGATTAATGTATTAAGCGTGGAATGAGGTCTCTAAGGGAATGTTTTCAAAGAAAGGGAATTATATCACATGCTCACATAGGTAGGCTGTACCAAATCACAGTTTGCAAAGGGTACTTTTATTCAGTTTTGAATTTATGACATATTATATCATAATATCAACTCTTTAAAAATAAAAGATGGAAAAATCTTTAAAGATTAATATATATGTGTAAAACTCTTAATATAATAAATGAGGAAGAAGAAGAAGGAAAACAAAATAAACAAAATCTGTCTTTCTCAACACTGGTTTATAGACTGACCAGGTAAATTTTCCTATTTCTCTAGTCTCTTCCATGTCCTCCCTGACTTTACTCACTGTATGACAATTGTCATTACACTTCTCTTCTCTCGCTCTTCACGCTAGAGTTTGTGGTAGAGAATTTAGACTATTGACTAGGGAGGTAATATATGAAGTGATTAAAAACATAACCTCTGGAGTCAGAATTCCTGTGTTCAATTTCTGGTCCTAGCTGTGTAATTTTAGGCAAAGTACCTAACTTTTCTAAGTCTGATTTCCTCTCCATAAAAATGGGGGTAATGACTACATGTGAATACATACAAGTAGAAGTACATTTATACTTCTCACAAAGGTTTTCTAAGGATAAATGACATAAGGATATAAAGGGCTTAGTATAGTAAGTGCTCAGTAAAAAAGCCACTAATATTTAAATATTTATATCATTACTTCTGCTGGGAAACAGAATACATAGGTTTGTCTTCTTCTATATTTCTGCTATGAAATACATACTTACAGAGGAAAAGACAGATAAAAGCACTGTTTATCTTAGATTATGATGAGCTAATACAAAGTATATAAGTGAAAACTTAAAATAAATTTAGATATTTCCAAACATCTTATAGACAAAGTACTAACACTACAGGTTTTCTTCTTACTTAGCAAGTTCTGTGTGTGTGTGGGAAGTCCATGCCTTCTTATTCATTAATTCCTTCTTTTTTAAAAATTTTATTTTACTTTTTACTTTTACAGTGTTTTGTTGTTTATAGATATGTATAATCCCAGATTAGTCATATGTATATCCCTGGCCCCAATCCCTCTTCCACCCCACTACTGTCCCATCCCTCCTCCACCCTACTCCCATCCTATCCCTCCAGGCTGTTGCACCATGCCCCTGCAGGATCCCCTATTCCCACAGTGCAATGACAATAGTTACCTTTTTCACATATGATAGTATAAGTGTCCCAACCCCCCCGATTCCCCTATTATATAATAATATCAACTCTTTAAAAATAAAAGATGGAAAAATCTTTAAAGATTAATATATATGTGTAAAACTCTTAATATAATAAATGAGGAAGAAGAAGAAGGAAAACAAAATAAACAAAATCTGTCTTTCTCAACACTGGTTTATAGACTGACCAGGTAAATTTTCCTATTTCTCTAGTCTCTTCCATGTCCTCCCTGACTTTACTCACTGTATGACAATTGTCATTACACTTCTCTTCTCTCGCTCTTCACGCTAGAGTTTGTGGTAGAGAATTTAGACTATTGACTAGGGAGGTAATATATGAAGTGATTAAAAACATAACCTCTGGAGTCAGAATTCCTGTGTTCAATTTCTGGTCCTAGCTGTGTAATTTTAGGCAAAGTACCTAACTTTTCTAAGTCTGATTTCCTCTCCATAAAAATGGGGGTAATGACTACATGTGAATACATACAAGTAGAAGTACATTTATACTTCTCACAAAGGTTTTCTAAGGATAAATGACATAAGGATATAAAGGGCTTAGTATAGTAAGTGCTCAGTAAAAAAGCCACTAATATTTAAATATTTATATCATTACTTCTGCTGGGAAACAGAATACATAGGTTTGTCTTCTTCTATATTTCTGCTATGAAATACATACTTACAGAGGAAAAGACAGATAAAAGCACTGTTTATCTTAGATTATGATGAGCTAATACAAAGTATATAAGTGAAAACTTAAAATAAATTTAGATATTTCCAAACATCTTATAGACAAAGTACTAACACTACAGGTTTTCTTCTTACTTAGCAAGTTCTGTGTGTGTGTGGGAAGTCCATGCCTTCTTATTCATTAATTCCTTCTTTTTTAAAAATTTTATTTTACTTTTTACTTTTACAGTGTTTTGTTGTTTATAGATATGTATAATCCCAGATTAGTCATATGTATATCCCTGGCCCCAATCCCTCTTCCACCCCACTACTGTCCCATCCCTCCTCCACCCTACTCCCATCCTATCCCTCCAGGCTGTTGCACCATGCCCCTGCAGGATCCCCTATTCCCACAGTGCAATGACAATAGTTACCTTTTTCACATATGATAGTATAAGTGTCCCTGTTACTACGCCTCCCACCCTCTGTGCATTCCCCACAATGTCCATATGTCAGTTCTCTATGTCTGTTTTTCCATCGCTTCACTGCGTGTGTTATCATTACCACCTTACTAGCATTAATCCTTTCTTGAGCATCTCTATGAGCTGTATGTGCATCATGGAATTTAACATATATTATTTCTAATCCTTATTAACCATTGAGAGAGATCAAATTTATTAATTTTATCTTATACTTGAGAAAACTAGAGCTTAAGGAGGTTATGTAGCTCATCTAAGTTCAAGGAGTTATTAAACACTGGAGCCACGCTAGTGAAACCTATATCTTCTTTCATCAGAGTTGGTGGTTTTTTTTTTTTTTTCTATTAGAAGACATATTTTATGAATGTAGGACTGAAGGCCTGAGGAGAGGATTGATTGATAAGTTCACTGATAGAGATTCAGCATTGTAAATGCTAATGATTTTTATGTACAAACTTACTCTTTTTACTGACATAGTATTTCATTTTAACAAGTAAGGATGTTTTGGGGCTTAGAATTTTTATTCAGATACATAATAGTGTACATTTATACAAATTAGAAAAATACATAATTGTATGTAAGGTAAAGATCTTTTGTATCCTAATAAATACTTGTTCTTCATAATACACCTATGAACAGAAGCATATTGGTGAAGCTGTTGATAACAAGGGATATGTTTGGGCACAATTGACTCTATCATACAACCTTTGTTTAGTTTAGTCCTATTAAAAATAGATTAAGATTAGTCCTTTAGAAAAGCCCTCAGGGCAAGGAGAGTATCAGCGTATTTAGCATGGTTCGTGAGAGAAAAATATTTCCTGCTGTTCAGACAATTATAAAAGGTCAACTAAACACCATCATAGCAGTTGACTCCAACGTTGACCTCAGAATGTCCTCTCTGAAGGAATGCTAATGGCCCCCCCTACAGTGCTTTCGCTTACTTGGATTCCACTAGAATCTCCACTTGACAAGCATAATGATGAACTGCACTTTTCCAATCAAGCAACACATGTCTGGATGATAGACAGCTCTGTTAAGTTGGAGATTTGTTTATTTTCCAAGAGCCAGTTTTTCATCTTACTCTGCAAACCCGTGAAGCTGCTTAAAACTCATACAACTTATTGCTGATAAATGGAAGCTCAGCTTCAAGATTGGGACTTGGGGCAAGGGATATAATGTATAATAATATAATTATATAGGATATAATAACACATCTGCCTTATCAACATAAAACCTTTTGGTCCTCAAAAGGATATATTTCCTGTTCATATTCTAAGTACGTCTGACTCTACTGAATGAACAATTTCATGCTTCAGAAATGTTTTATTATCTTTTTATTATCTATTTTTAATCTATTTTATCTTCAAAAATTAAATACATTTAAATGAAAGAAATATGAATAATTCTATCCCTAACTTATATGTTCACTGTTGAGTATGGTTTTATTCTTGACTTATTAACAACTCTCTTATGATTATTTTAACAATTTCGTGCAAAGATAATAAAACAAATGTATTTTGCAGTCAATAAAGAACAAGGACTAAGCTAAATTTTCAATGATAGAGATTCAGCATTGTAAATGCTAATGATTTTTATGTACAAACTTACTCTTTTTACTGACATAGTATTTCATTTTAACAAGTAAGGATGTTTTGGGGCTTAGAATTTTTATTCAGATACATAATAGTGTACATTTATACAAATTAGAAAAATACATAATTGTATGTAAGGTAAAGATCTTTTGTATCCTAATAAATACTTGTTCTTCATAATACACCTATGAACAGAAGCATATTGGTGAAGCTGTTGATAACAAGGGATATGTTTGGGCACAATTGACTCTATCATACAACCTTTGTTTAGTTTAGTCCTATTAAAAATAGATTAAGATTAGTCCTTTAGAAAAGCCCTCAGGGCAAGGAGAGTATCAGCGTATTTAGCATGGTTCGTGAGAGAAAAATATTTCCTGCTGTTCAGACAATTATAAAAGGTCAACTAAACACCATCATAGCAGTTGACTCCAACGTTGACCTCAGAATGTCCTCTCTGAAGGAATGCTAATGGCCCCCACTACAGTGCTTTCGCTTACTTGGATTCCACTAGAATCTCCACTTGACAAGCATAATGATGAACTGCACTTTTCCAATCAAGCAACACATGTCTGGATGATAGACAGCTCTGTTAAGTTGGAGATTTGTTTATTTTCCAAGAGCCAGTTTTTCATCTTACTCTGCAAACCCGTGAAGCTGCTTAAAACTCATACAACTTATTGCTGATAAATGGAAGCTCAGCTTCAAGATTGGGACTTGGGGCAAGGGATATAATGTATAATAATATAATTATATAGGATATAATAACACATCTGCCTTATCAACATAAAACCTTTTGGTCCTCAAAAGGATATATTTCCTGTTCATATTCTAAGTACGTCTGACTCTACTGAATGAACAATTTCATGCTTCAGAAATGTTTTATTATCTTTTTATTATCTATTTTTAATCTATTTTATCTTCAAAAATTAAATACATTTAAATGAAAGAAATATGAATAATTCTATCCCTAACTTATATGTTCACTGTTGAGTATGGTTTTATTCTTGACTTATTAACAACTCTCTTATGATTATTTTAACAATTTCGTGCAAAGATAATAAAACAAATGTATTTTGCAGTCAATAAGCAGATATTTTTCAAAAGTGGGTAACTACTCTTTTTCTCATTGCTTTGGCTGCCTCCTTAAAGCCCTGGAAATATTGAGTTCATTTAATTTTTGCAATAAACTAGTGTATTCCTTCAAAACAAACAGAATAAGATTGATTTTTCAGAAAAGGGGAAGGCCTTCTTATAATTTATGACAATAAAAGGACAGACTGTCCCAGAACAAAAGTAACTGAATCACTTCAAATTTCAGTAGCATCATTGTTTTAGTACTTAAAGATATGTTTCTGCTTCCAAGAGTCTCACTTAAAATGTAAATGCAGTTGGAGATATAAACTTTAAACCTATATTAGTCCATGTATTAATTATCATTTTAAGACCTTAGCGAGAATTAATGGGCAACTGTTAGAGGCAAACTGAAAAACATTTCATGCCCAATCAGAAATGTGCCTAGCTGTGAAAACATTCTTCAAGAAATGCTGCTTACTGGGCTTCCCTGGTGGCTCAGACAGTAAAGAGATGTTGTTTAGTTGGTTTTGATCTCTGTGGACACAGAATCTTAATTTTAATAGTCAAACAGGGATCCCTTTGGTGGAAAATAGACTAAAGATGATCTTAAGTATTCTTAAATTTGAGATTCTGTGATTATGACACATGATTCATTAAGAACTATTAAATTCACATTACAAAAGGGTTTTTAAAATTTATTTTAATGAGAAATCATTTTCTGATTAGATCAAGCTTCACAATATAATTATTTTTAATGTATAGTTTAAACATTGGTCTTCCCCCATTCTTCACTATTCTTTATTTCCTTTTTCTAGTTCCTTCACCATAGATTTACTTTTCCTTTTTTTCTGTTTACTTAGAATGCTATGAATTGAATATTTGACATTATGATAATGTAATAAATTGTAACAGGGGTGAGAAGTGTTTAAGATGGGCTTATAGGTTAACAGGTGAATTAAAAATCAGGGCTAGTTTTATAGTTTGCAGATCTATTTACTACTCTCAAGTAAAAATTTCTCTGAGACAGCAGTGTGTTTTTTCACAAGTTATATAATTCTAATTATTGCCTCCTTTTTCACTCCACTCAGATCAGAAGTCAGAGCAAAGCCTCCGGGTCTGGGCTCTGTGAAGGGGATGAAGTGGTTTCCATCAATGGCAACCCTTGTGCAGACCTCACCTACCCAGAAGTCATTAAGCTTATGGAGAGCATAACGGACTCTCTCCAAATGCTCGTCAAAAGGTAAAAAGATGTATTGGAGTATCTATTTCCTACTGAAGCTATATAGCAACAATTGTAGCTCCTACTACCATATAAATTGTTCTCTATGGGGAAATGAGAGTGCTCTGTATGTCAGTAGAGTTAAACAGGAAAACCACAGTTTGAAAAATAGGCATTCTAATCAGCTGAATTTTCTGGTTAATTGAGAATGAACTTGAAAATTTTTGTTTCAAGAACTTCGTTGAAAATCTTAGGTTTTTAGACTACTTCCTTACGAAGCTCAATATACTGAACATAATATAATGCTATATTATATACTATATATATATAATAGTATATATATATATATATATATATATATATATATATATATATATATAACATAATAGATCAAGATTTCTTGGTGGGTCAGGATCACTAAATTATAATTCCTAGATTTAGAGACTAATTTAAAATGTTTAAATGCTAAAACGTTACACTGTATAATATTTGAGTAAAAAGAGGATGTCTAAATGAAGGAAAAGAACCAAGAAACCTTAAAAGCAGCCTGATTTCTATTTGCCATCCCCTCCCCCAATTTGCTTTGGATATGGGCAAAAGCCAATGGAAAGTTTCTGGATTTTATTCTAACAATATCACTTGGATTGACATGTGATGCAAATCACTTGTCAATTTGATCTCTCCTCACCTAATTGCTTAGACATGCAGAAGTCAACCGTAAACAAAGAAACGAAACAATGAGGGTAATCACAAAGAAAATATAGCATTGACATTTTTACAAATCACGATTTTGTCCATATGAACTTTGTAATTGAGGCCCTGACCATGGTATTACAATGAATCCACAAAGGAAAGCTCTGGTTTCCTAGATAACAGCCTTCAGATAGACCAGAGGACTTTTCACACAGAATTGCTGACCCTTCTAGGGAGTTTTGCCTTAACTCTGCAGAAAGACTACACATGGTGGTGGTGGTGGTGGTCTCTAAATCATGTCTGACTCTTTTGCAACCCTATAGACTAGGCCACCAGACTTCTCTGACTATGGGATTTCCCAGGCAATAATCCTGGAGTGGGTGGCCGTTTCCTTTTCCATGGTATCTTCCTGCCAAGGGAGCAAACATGGAATAGGTAGATTTTTTACCATTGAGGGACTTCCCTGATGGCTCAGATGTAAATAATTCACCTGCAGTGCAGAAGACCAGGTTCAATCTTTGAGTTGGGAAGATACTCTGGAGAAGGGAATGGCCATTCACTCCAGTATTCTTACCTGGAGAATGCCATGGACAGAGGAGCCTAGTGGGCTGCAGTCCGTGGGGTCCCAAAGAGCTGGACAGACTGAGTGACTAACACTTTCACCTACTTTTACTTTCTTTTCCACTGAGCCACCTGGGAAGCAACATACAGCGTTACCCCTCTGGTAATCATTTACTCTGATCCCATTTCCGTACAAAAATGAACTCATTTTGGCCAAAATTTTGTTAAAATAAAAGAAATCTCACATATGTCTCAGAATCACCCATTTAAATATACCTGTCAAGTCCAATATTTAGGCCCCTGGGATCCCACTTATTTATAAAGCTGCTGTTTGCTTTTTCAAGGGATCTAATAGGAATGTTGCCAGGGATAGTCACAGTGTTGGCCATTATTATAGATAAATCTCTGAGATATTTGAAGAGTTCAATCTGTGTAAAGGGTTAATCATATCCAAAATGAGAGAAACACCTTTCCTGATTTATTCCCTTTTTGTGTCTTTGGTGATATAATGAGGCCAGTCTCTTCAGAACACATTGTAGACCAGGACATCCCCTACTAGTTCTTGTTTTGATTATGATGACTGTCATTGGGAAAGTCCTTGGTGGTTTGAAGCTGAGTCTTGGGTACATATTTACTTTCAGAAATAAATGGACTAGTTCTCTGCTACTTTCAATAACCGGAATCATGATTATTATTTTCTCTTAAGTATTTTTAGTTTTACAAAATAAATAATCAATGAGATTCAAAATGAATCTCAAATTAAAATCAACCCCAAAGTAATTATCCCTCATCATTACCATTATGAATCTGAATGTTGTTTCTTGGGATTAAATATTTCTCTCACTCATGTAACTGCCATCTGTCCCTAGAGGACAAGTGATTTACTTTTCCTGGACTATTGCCCAGAGATACCTAGGTCAGACTATCTTAAAATCCTCCTTTAACACTGTCTCTATTATAAATTTTACCTAAATTATTATTATATATATATACACACACACATACATATAATTATGACACATAATTGTGAAATTGAATACCTATGTACACTGACTGGAAATGAGCATTTTAAGGTATAAAGTTTTAACGTCTAGTTATTTTTTTATGATTTTTATTCATGTATATCTATCCATTTTATTTTGGCTACCAATAAATGTTAATAGATAGTCTGTGAGGCTGGAATCAATTCAAACTACTCTCTTCTCAGCTTCATAACTGATTTTAATATAATTCAAAGTGATATAATCTACTTCCATCTCAAGGCCTTCCTAACTGAAAACTCTGGCCTTTGGAAACCATCAGTTAGTATAGAGTGTATTCATTACTTTCTATATAAGAAAGATCTACTTTGCGTTCAGCATGTTTTAAAAATACTGTATTATAGGTTTTTTGTTATTACCAGGAAGCTTTATCAATTATTTACACAGAGAAAGCTGCATTTCACTTGTTAATTCTTTCTTTGTTTATTTTTGTTTTGCAATATGCAGTGAAAAGCAAAGTCAAGAGTGATTACTTTGAATATAGGTTTTAAATTTTACTACCACATAAATTCTAAGGTGAATTCCTTTGAGTGGACTAGAAGTAGGGGCTCACTTCCTTCAACAGATGATCGTGCATTAGTCAGGGTACATTTTGAGGGAAGAAGAATGGGGCTGAGATAGACACTGCTGCTTCTTTAAAAACTTACAAATGTAAGAAATGAAGGCATCTCCTACAGCTGTTCTATGAATGATGCTTCTCTTCTAAAAGCAGTTAGAGTTTAAATTAGAGTTTCATGAAAGAAGTTGTTTAACCCTTAACTGACTTTGCTTCTTGCAAACACAAATTTGCAAACACATCTGAGAATGGTTAAGGTCAAAATCAAAGGACTGTTGTGAACAGCTGTGGCCTAATTATCCCTCATCATTACCATTATGAATCTGAATGTTGTTTCTTGGGATTAAATATTTCTCTCACTCATGTAACTGCCATCTGTCCCTAGAGGACAAGTGATTTACTTTTCCTGGACTATTGCCCAGAGATACCTAGGTCAGACTATCTTAAAATCCTCCTTTAACACTGTCTCTATTATAAATTTTACCTAAATTATTATTATATATATATACACACACACATACATATAATTATGACACATAATTGTGAAATTGAATACCTATGTACACTGACTGGAAATGAGCATTTTAAGGTATAAAGTTTTAACGTCTAGTTATTTTTTTATGATTTTTATTCATGTATATCTATCCATTTTATTTTGGCTACCAATAAATGTTAATAGATAGTCTGTGAGGCTGGAATCAATTCAAACTACTCTCTTCTCAGCTTCATAACTGATTTTAATATAATTCAAAGTGATATAATCTACTTCCATCTCAAGGCCTTCCTAACTGAAAACTCTGGCCTTTGGAAACCATCAGTTAGTATAGAGTGTATTCATTACTTTCTATATAAGAAAGATCTACTTTGCGTTCAGCATGTTTTAAAAATACTGTATTATAGGTTTTTTGTTATTACCAGGAAGCTTTATCAATTATTTACACAGAGAAAGCTGCATTTCACTTGTTAATTCTTTCTTTGTTTATTTTTGTTTTGCAATATGCAGTGAAAAGCAAAGTCAAGAGTGATTACTTTGAATATAGGTTTTAAATTTTACTACCACATAAATTCTAAGGTGAATTCCTTTGAGTGGACTAGAAGTAGGGGCTCACTTCCTTCAACAGATGATCGTGCATTAGTCAGGGTACATTTTGAGGGAAGAAGAATGGGGCTGAGATAGACACTGCTGCTTCTTTAAAAACTTACAAATGTAAGAAATGAAGGCATCTCCTACAGCTGTTCTATGAATGATGCTTCTCTTCTAAAAGCAGTTAGAGTTTAAATTAGAGTTTCATGAAAGAAGTTGTTTAACCCTTAACTGACTTTGCTTCTTGCAAACACAAATTTGCAAACACATCTGAGAATGGTTAAGGTCAAAATCAAAGGACTGTTGTGAACAGCTGTGGCCTCCTTAGCTGAGAGATTAAGAAACAGTTTGACTTCAGAGATCCTATAAGGAAAATGTTCCAAGTGACAAATTCAAATACAGAAGGGGAGACATCTCAGATTATAAATACTGCATGACTCAATGATTCATTGCAGCATGGAAAGGATTTCTCTTTGCACAAGAGTACTGGGCTGGGGTCCACTTATTACAAAACACATGCTCACTGGAGCTTAAAAAATAGCTTCTATTTCATTCCTTTCAAGAAAGCATAGCCTCTAAAAGGATTACTTGCGATATCTGTATATTAATATCGCTCTGAAGCTGCTGAATATGTTTATGTGACTTTATAATGTCCAGACCTAAACTCAGTCAATGAGACATTACAATGCTTTGTCATATTATAATGAGCATGACTATTTGAAAACACCCTGAAAATTATAGATGAAGGGCTGTAACTGTAACTTTTATAGCTGTAACTTTTGCTTAAAAAAACCTAAAAGCTGAATTTAGCATGGATTTTGGTTTTATAACCTTTTGTGAGCATTTTGGCTTTGCTTTCAAGACAAGTTTATTTGGAAGATCTTTAGATAATAATATAAAAATGTTGCCAAGTTCTGTTTTCAAATATGTTGCAGTTGACATTTAGGAGGAAATATTTTTACCGTATTGTGTATTAGACATAATAAAAGTGTCAGAAAGCTCTTTGGCAGGTGTAACACACGCTGATTTAACTGTCTGGACTGATTTTTCTGTGTGCAGACCATCCAGTGGAATAAGTGAAACTTTGCTCTCTGAAACTGAAAACAAAAACCATGAGCATCTCACCCATGAAGGGTACGTGGAAAGTGCCACCCTACAGATTCGACCAGCCACAAAGAGCCAGTACAGAGAGTTCTACATCGCCCCCGTCAAGAGTGGAGCTCCCCCAGCTGAGGATGAAGCCAGTGGTGTGGGTTTTACTGGGAGCATAAAAGAAGAAACAGGCCTGGCCCCTCACACGTCTGAGTCTGAAAGTGGACGCTTACCAGAGGAGATTATCTTAAGGGAGAAGGCAGAAGCCAGACAGCTGGGCACTGTGGTTGAGTTGCAACTGTCCCTGTCACAAGACAGACGTAAGGGCACTAGTACCCCTGTAGTGGCTCTCCTGGGAGCTGGAAAATCTAAGTCTCCTGACTCAGATTCTAACTTACAACATGACGGGATTGTCCACATCAATTCTGTACCTACTAGCAAGAAAGAGGAACCTCCTCTGAGATCCAGCAAGGTAATCCAGATCTCCAGTGGCCAAGAGTTGAGAGTGATCCAGGGAAATGAAGCAGCGGACGCAGGTCTGCCCCGCGTGGAAGTGATCTTCGACTGCTCTGACAGGCAGAAGACGGAAGGGTGCAGGCTTCAGGCAGCAAAGGGGTGTGTGGATTCTCCAGTGGAAGGAGGGCAGTCAGAAGCACCTCCTTCTCTGGTATGCTTTGCAGTCTCATCAGAAGGCACAGAGCAGGGAGAAGATTCACGCTCAGAAAGGGATCACAGCAGACCTCACAAGCACAGAGCGCGCCACGCACGTAAGTCCTGCACTGGGGGCTTGGGAGCTTAGGGCATTTTGCTGTTGTTTGCCTGCATGGATTCTTTTCCTTTTAAAGTTTTTATTATGTCTTTCATTGACTTTTTTTCAATTAATGCACAAAATAATAAATGAAATTGTGGAAAACACCAATTTCTGAATTGGAAGTAATAAATTTGACCTTTGTAGTAGAAATTTTTTTCGAAGTTTCATTCCAAAAGTGGACATTAAGTGTAATTAGACATAATAAAAGTGTCAGAAAGCTCTTTGGCAGGTGTAACACGCTGATTTAACTGTCTGGACTGATTTTTCTGTGTGCAGACCATCCAGTGGAATAAGTGAAACTTTGCTCTCTGAAACTGAAAACAAAAACCATGAGCATCTCACCCATGAAGGGTACGTGGAAAGTGCCACCCTACAGATTCGACCAGCCACAAAGAGCCAGTACAGAGAGTTCTACATCGCCCCCGTCAAGAGTGGAGCTCCCCCAGCTGAGGATGAAGCCAGTGGTGTGGGTTTTACTGGGAGCATAAAAGAAGAAACAGGCCTGGCCCCTCACACGTCTGAGTCTGAAAGTGGACGCTTACCAGAGGAGATTATCTTAAGGGAGAAGGCAGAAGCCAGACAGCTGGGCACTGTGGTTGAGTTGCAACTGTCCCTGTCACAAGACAGACGTAAGGGCACTAGTACCCTGTAGTGGCTCTCCTGGGAGCTGGAAAATCTAAGTCTCCTGACTCAGATTCTAACTTACAACATGACGGGATTGTCCACATCAATTCTGTACCTACTAGCAAGAAAGAGGAACCTCCTCTGAGATCCAGCAAGGTAATCCAGATCTCCAGTGGCCAAGAGTTGAGAGTGATCCAGGGAAATGAAGCAGCGGACGCAGGTCTGCCCCGCGTGGAAGTGATCTTCGACTGCTCTGACAGGCAGAAGACGGAAGGGTGCAGGCTTCAGGCAGCAAAGGGGTGTGTGGATTCTCCAGTGGAAGGAGGGCAGTCAGAAGCACCTCCTTCTCTGGTATGCTTTGCAGTCTCATCAGAAGGCACAGAGCAGGGAGAAGATTCACGCTCAGAAAGGGATCACAGCAGACCTCACAAGCACAGAGCGCGCCACGCACGTAAGTCCTGCACTGGGGGCTTGGGAGCTTAGGGCATTTTGCTGTTGTTTGCCTGCATGGATTCTTTTCCTTTTAAAGTTTTTATTATGTCTTTCATTGACTTTTTTTCAATTAATGCACAAAATAATAAATGAAATTGTGGAAAACACCAATTTCTGAATTGGAAGTAATAAATTTGACCTTTGTAGTAGATTTAAATGTTTTTAATACATTTGCTTTTATTCACAAAGACACAGGAACAGTTAAAGACAATACTACTATTAATGTGCCTTTCTGATTTATCTCAGAATACTGTGATATTTCATGTTAAAATAGCATCTGAGAGCCTCTGAAGTCATGGGGATGCTGCGTTTAAATGTCAAAAACTGTTGAGTTTGCTGCTGAGAGGTGTCTTTACCACACAGGCTCTACCACTGATATGAAAAGCAGATCCTCGTTTTGAAAAAAAATCATTGTGCAGCATGATGATGCTTGCAGAAGTGAGTTTGACGGACAAGGACATGTGGAATATGGAGCAGTTACATGATCCTCTCCGTTTTGTTAAGTCTTCACTAGACTGCAGAGCGTCTCATCTACCTTCGAGACACAGAAATCAACCCCCGGGGCCATGTGAAGTCATTTAAATGTCTCCCAATGGAAAATATATTTTAAATTCAAGGCCTTTTATGATGTTTTGTTTTACCCAGGAGAGTGATTACAGAAAAGTGAATGAAGATAGGAATGGCAGTTAGATTTTATGATTTGCATAATTTTCTTTCATGTGCTTTTAAAAAAACAAATTTGGAATTTCATTTAAGGCATTTAAGGAGGTAAAGCCTGACTGTCAGAGACACTTGAATGTATGAATAATACACAACAGTAATGATCTTGGTTATTGAAAGCAGTATATTAATTATCCTAACTACTGTTATTCCTTTTAAAGCATATTTTCAGCATAACCATTTGTAGGTGAATTGGCAAGTGCTGTTAATCATTCCTTATACTTTAAGCATCTGTATGCATCTTCACATTTATGGCATGTTAAATAAGTGTATTGAGGCAGCACTCCCATACTTTACATGTTGGCAGTGAAGTCAGCAACAACCATGCAACTGTGACTGTCAGTTTAATAGTAAGTTGTATAACACTAGGAGAAAAAAGAATTGCATTGAGGAATGAACACACTTTTTACTGTTTTCTCTAAATAAAATTTGACTACCAGTGAATATCTGTAATTTTGTTTTAAAACTATTTTGATTCTATTTTATTTTTTCAAAATTAACCATTAAGTCTGATTTTTTCCTCTGGTGACAATCAGGGCTAACTTTCAGTCAAAAAAGTTTTTATTAAAAATGTCTGAAAATTTCATCTATTTTGAGGAATTCAAAAATTATTGTGAATCATGCTCATTTATCATTGAATATGTAATTATAATTAGCTAGTGCTATTAGTTAACTTGCTAAATTAGTTTGAACGGACAAGGTGTCTTTACCACACAGGCTCTACCACTGATATGAACAGCAGCTCCTCGTTTTGACACAACATCAGTGTGCAGCATGATGATGCTTGCAGAAGTGAGTTTGACGGACAAGGACATGTGGAATATGGAGCAGTTACATGATCCTCTCCGTTTTGTTAAGTCTTCACTAGACTGCAGAGCGTCTCATCTACCTTCGAGACACAGAAATCAACCCCCGGGGCCATGTGAAGTCATTTAAATGTCTCCCAATGGAAAATATATTTTAAATTCAAGGCCTTTTATGATGTTTTGTTTTACCCAGGAGAGTGATTACAGAAAAGTGAATGAAGATAGGAATGGCAGTTAGATTTTATGATTTGCATAATTTTCTTTCATGTGCTTTTAAAAAAACAAATTTGGAATTTCATTTAAGGCATTTAAGGAGGTAAAGCCTGACTGTCAGAGACACTTGAATGTATGAATAATACACAACAGTAATGATCTTGGTTATTGAAAGCAGTATATTAATTATCCTAACTACTGTTATTCCTTTTAAAGCATATTTTCAGCATAACCATTTGTAGGTGAATTGGCAAGTGCTGTTAATCATTCCTTATACTTTAAGCATCTGTATGCATCTTCACATTTATGGCATGTTAAATAAGTGTATTGAGGCAGCACTCCCATACTTTACATGTTGGCAGTGAAGTCAGCAACAACCATGCAACTGTGACTGTCAGTTTAATAGTAAGTTGTATAACACTAGGAGAAAAAAGAATTGCATTGAGGAATGAACACACTTTTTACTGTTTTCTCTAAATAAAATTTGACTACCAGTGAATATCTGTAATTTTGTTTTAAAACTATTTTGATTCTATTTTATTTTTTCAAAATTAACCATTAAGTCTGATTTTTTCCTCTGGTGACAAACAGGGCTAACTTTCAGTCAAAAAAAGTTTTTTATTAAAAATGTCTGAAAATTTCATCTATTTTGAGGAATTCAAAAATTATTGTGAATCATGCTCATTTATCATTGAATATGTAATTATAATTAGCTAGTGCTATTAGTTAACTTGCCACAAATTTATTCTTTATAACAATAATAACAAAATTAAAAACTTAAATACAAATTTTTGTTATTTTAAAACTATCAGGTTCTTATTTTACATGACAATTTCTGTATTAATATGCCATAATATGCCAGACATATTATGTTACTAGTAACATAAATTTAAAATTTGCCCCAAATTTATACTTATTATTGCTGCAACTAAAGTAGTAGTATATTTCCAAGAGAGCAATGCATTTATAAACAAATTTATCCAGACAACTTTGTAGCTAAAGTTTCTTAAATATACTCATAATAACCTTATATTCTGAATTATTTTTAACTATTGATTCAGTACCTTCAATTATTATTCATTCAATTTTTTGAATTTACATTAAATTAGTAGCTGTGAATGCAAAGACTTTGGGGGAATGGCAAAGCCAAAAAAATAAAAGAAAGAAAGAAAGCTTAAATATTTTAATTCATTACAGTAAAACATTTAGGTAAACAATAGTTTCTTATTTCTCCCTCCTTCCTTTTTAAAATGCTTGGAAGTGTTTGATAGCAACATTTTATCTTTAAAATATGAAAATGCAAGGTATGTCTTGTATTCTTTTTTTTTTTTTTGGCATATCCTTTTTTTAGAAAATATTATGTCTTTAAATTATTTCCATTGTAATTTTAATTACATCTGATTAACTGACATTTATTTTCCAGTGTTTATTATTAAAGTATAAGAATCCATACAGAAACATATTCTAGTCAACATACATAAAAATGCATTATAGGAAAAAAATGAAATGGCATATTATATCTATGCAAACTATATCTATATTATATCATATCATCACAGAAGTGTACATTTGGAAAGAAATAAGAAAGATAAATGAGTTGGATTGCTTCTTAATTTAGTATTCAATTGTAAACATGTTTTTTCTGTATTCATTTTCCCCTAGGAGAAAATGAGTTGCTATACAGTCTTCTTTGAACTCATCAACTCAGTGCAATCTTTATATTTTCCCTAGGGCTCAGGAGGAGTGAAAGTCTATCAGAAAAGCAGGTGAAAGAAGCAAAATCTAAATGCAAAAGCATTGCCCTCCTTCTGACAGATGCCCCCAACCCTAACTCCAAGGGGGTGTTGATGTTTAAGAAGCGTCGTCGGAGGGCCAGGAAATACACCCTAGTCAGTTACGGGACTGGTGAACTTGAGCGAGAGGCAGACGAGGAGGTAGAAGACGGGGACAAAGAGGATCCATGTGAAGTAGCATTTCTGGGGGCAAGTGAATCAGAGGTGGATGAAGAGTTGTTATCTGACACTGACGACAACACACAAGTTGTGAAATTTGACTGGGATTCTGGTCTAGTGGACATTGAAAAGAAGCTGAACAGAGGAGACAAGATGGAGATGTTGCCAGACACCACAGGCAAGGGTGCCCTCATGTTTGCCAAAAGGAGGGAGAGAATGGATCAGATCACAGCCCAAAAAGAGGAGGAGAGGATGGGTGGAGCACCTAGCAGAGAACCAGATGCTGCCCAGACAGATGGCCTGAGAACCGTGACGTCTTACCAGAGGAAGGAGGAAGAATCGGTGAGAATGCAGAGCTCTGTGAGCAAAAGCTACATCGAGGTGAGCCATGGTCTTGGCCATGTGCCGCAACAGAATGGCTTCACTGGGGTATCCGAGACAGCAGAGGCTCAGAGGATGACCCCTATGAATAGAACAGCTAAACCCTTCCCGGGGTCTGTGAACCAGCCGGCAGCAACCTTCTCTCCAACCCGAAGTATGACAAGTCCCATCGCTGACTTTCCTGCACCTCCACCTTATTCTGCGGTAACCCCCCCACCTGAAACCTTCTCCAGAGCAGTGTCAAGTCCAATAGCTGCCCCAGCACAGCCACCTCCGTGGCCCCAGCCTGCCCCGTGGTCCCAGCCGGCCTTTTATGATTCATCAGAACGAATAGCTTCCCGGGATGAAAGGATCGCAGTGCCAGCAAAAAGAACAGGAATATTGCAGGAGGCCAAAAGAAGAAGCACGACAAAGCCCATGTTCACTTTTAAAGAGCCCAAAGTAAGCCCTAATCCTGAACTCTTGTCACTTCTTCAAAATTCGGAAGGCAAAAAGGGCCCTGGAGCTGGAGGAGATTCCGGACCGGAAGAAGACTACCTCAGTTTAGGAGCAGAGGCTTGTAATTTCATGCAAGGCTCCTCTGCGAAACAGAAGACCCCACCTCCTGTCGCTCCAAAGCCTGCTGTCAAGTCCTCATCCTCCCAACCAGTAACTCCTGTTTCTCCAGTCTGGTCACCAGGAGTGGCTCCAACGCAACCTCCTGCCTTTCCCACATCCAACCCATCACATGGCACCGTTGTCTCCTCCATCAAAATTGCGCAGCCTTCTTACCCTCCTGCCCGACCTGCGAGTGCGCTGAACGTGGCTGGTCCCTTCAAAGGACCACAGGCGGCGGTAGCCAGCCTGACCTACACTCCCAAACCAGCAGCTCCCACACCGACAGTGAACACTGCTCATGCTGGTACAGTGGGACCATCCAATGAGCTTCCAGGAATGAGCGGGAAAGGAGCCCAGCTCTTTGCTAAAAGGCAGTCGAGGATGCAGAAGTACGTCGTAGATTCAGACACCGTGCAGGCCCATGCTGCCCGGGCTCAGTCTCCCACTCCATCTCTCCCTGCGGGCTGGAAGTACTCCTCCAATGTCCGAGCGCCTCCACCGGTGGCCTACAATCCTATTCACTCCCCTTCCTACCCACCGGCTGCCGTCAAGTCTCAGCCATCAGGCCCCCAGGCCTCTAAGACAAGCAAGAAAAAGGGCAAGAAACCCCTCAATGCTTTGGATGTCATGAAACACCAACCCTATCAGCTAAATGCGTCCTTGTTTACTTAACCCTCAAAGCCCTGCAAAGTCACCAATTTTAAGCTGAGACCTTCTCCAGAGCAGTGTCAAGTCCAATAGCTGCCCCAGCACAGCCACCTCCGTGGCCCCAGCCTGCCCCGTGGTCCCAGCCGGCCTTTTATGATTCATCAGAACGAATAGCTTCCCGGGATGAAAGGATCGCAGTGCCAGCAAAAAGAACAGGAATATTGCAGGAGGCCAAAAGAAGAAGCACGACAAAGCCCATGTTCACTTTTAAAGAGCCCAAAGTAAGCCCTAATCCTGAACTCTTGTCACTTCTTCAAAATTCGGAAGGCAAAAAGGGCCCTGGAGCTGGAGGAGATTCCGGACCGGAAGAAGACTACCTCAGTTTAGGAGCAGAGGCTTGTAATTTCATGCAAGGCTCCTCTGCGAAACAGAAGACCCCACCTCCTGTCGCTCCAAAGCCTGCTGTCAAGTCCTCATCCTCCCAACCAGTAACTCCTGTTTCTCCAGTCTGGTCACCAGGAGTGGCTCCAACGCAACCTCCTGCCTTTCCCACATCCAACCCATCACATGGCACCGTTGTCTCCTCCATCAAAATTGCGCAGCCTTCTTACCCTCCTGCCCGACCTGCGAGTGCGCTGAACGTGGCTGGTCCCTTCAAAGGACCACAGGCGGCGGTAGCCAGCCTGACCTACACTCCCAAACCAGCAGCTCCCACACCGACAGTGAACACTGCTCATGCTGGTACAGTGGGACCATCCAATGAGCTTCCAGGAATGAGCGGGAAAGGAGCCCAGCTCTTTGCTAAAAGGCAGTCGAGGATGCAGAAGTACGTCGTAGATTCAGACACCGTGCAGGCCCATGCTGCCCGGGCTCAGTCTCCCACTCCATCTCTCCCTGCGGGCTGGAAGTACTCCTCCAATGTCCGAGCGCCTCCACCGGTGGCCTACAATCCTATTCACTCCCCTTCCTACCCACCGGCTGCCGTCAAGTCTCAGCCATCAGGCCCCCAGGCCTCTAAGACAAGCAAGAAAAAGGGCAAGAAACCCCTCAATGCTTTGGATGTCATGAAACACCAACCCTATCAGCTAAATGCGTCCTTGTTTACTTTCCAACCTCCAGATGCAAAGGACAGCCTCCCTGCAAAGTCACCAGTCAAGGTCAGTTCAGTGCCAGCCGCTAAGCAAGCTCTTCCTCCTCGGCCAGTGAATGCTGGCTCACCCACTAACGTACAGGCCTCGTCTGTGTACTCCGTGCCAGCCTATACTTCTCCACCCTCTTTCTTTGCTGAGGCCACCTCACCAGTCAGCGCCTCGCCAGTGCCTGTGGCCATACCCACCTCTCCGAAGCAGGAATCAGCCTCAACATCTTACTTTGTGGCACCAAGGCCGAAGTTCTCAGCAAAGAAAAGTGGTGTCACAGTTCAGGTGTGGAAACCGTCTGTTGTGGAAGAGTGATCTTGTAGCTGAAGCTGAGTGTCCACTTTGCTTGAAACAAATTGTTTGCGGTGTTAACTTGAGTCCCCGAGAATGCCTAGCAAGTCCTCAACTTACTTAATTTCAGATGTCACCTCCCAATCTGGGTCCAAGGAGCAGAATATTTTTAATGAGTCAGAAATCTAACTCAGATTGATTTAAGACATATCTATCTTCTTTACACACTTTGAAAAATCTGGGAGCACCCCCAAATAGACAGTGGGCCATTGTATTAAGTAAGCGGGATACTTAGGGTTTATGCATTTAGCCACAAGAAAGGCAGTGATCAGTGTTATCAACATTAGGACACAGTCTTTACATAACAGAACTGTGTTCCTGCAGTGAAAAGATTCAAATGTAGTGAAAATATAACATGTATTGACTGATGTTTCCTTTCTAAGTAGTGCTTTATTACTAGTACTAAAGGATAAGAAATTTATTGAGGACAGGGATCAGCTCTGGTCTGTCAACCTCAGTCACCTATTTGACATCACAGAGAATTTGGGGGTGGTTGGAATGTACATAGTTTAGTAAGGTGGATAAGAAAGAGGGAATGAATAATTACAGAGCACTTATTATCTACTAGGCCCCTTGCCAGATGTTTTATATATATACTGGCTTGTTTCAAAGACTTCTTTAAAGTAATCTGGATGAGCAAGAAGAAAAATTATTCTTAGAGACTGACTCCCGTCCTCCCTCCCTAGTTACTTAAGAAACTGAGTACATCTCCAATTGCCCATGAAAGCCTAAGCTTGTTTTCCTTAGCTGAGGCAAGCAGTAGAGTATAGTATAATGGAGTAACACATGAAAAGGTGAGTAGGCTGCAGATGAAGGAACATGTGAGTATTGTTTTCCCTTGGGAAATCATGTGATCGGGGCATGAAGGGTTACTGACTCTGGGGGCTGATTGTGAAGCAAGAGGAACCCCCTGTGTCTGGAGGCTGTAGGGTGAGAACACACAATCATTAGCATCATTTCTGAGTGACCTCACAGATTTTTTTTTCTTGTTCATTTTGCTTTCTGACGACTGCTTCTCCCACTTTTCCTTGCAATTCTATTCTTGCACCTTATTATTTGTATTTGATGGACCAGGAGGATTCAGGCAAGGTAACCTTGTAAATGTGGATTGGTCACACACCATGGCGTCATCCAGCTGGCTCTGAAGTTAATGTTATTGACAGTAAACCTGAAGACCTTTCTTATATCTATTTTAAGTCCAAGTCTGACCAACCATGGAAAATATTCAACATGAATTAATGTAGAGAACCACAAAGCATTTCTGACAGCTCCAAGGAAAACCACCTACTCTACTCAATACAAGAGATATATCTAGAGACTTCTCATAAAAGCTTGCTGGATGTGAGGGCACATGGTACCATGTTAATCCTCTGCAAATATCTGTATTCCTGTTCTTTTTCTGCTGCCACTGTCAATCTGCTATATTTTCACTATCCTATTAAATACTACTTTCTTCTTTATCTGTTCAATGTATTTTTTAAAAATCCCTGTATGAAACTGTTCTGACCTAAGTCTTTTTTTTTTCTGATATTTCTCTTATATCCCTTTCCAAATATCTGAATTTCCTTTTTGTGAACATTTCCACTTCTCTGTATATTGTAAAATTGCAAGCCGTAGGTATTTCTATGACATAACGCAGAGAAGAATGAAGTCAGTTACAGAACAATGGGGCTTATTCTTTGCCTTTTCTCTGGAAAATCTAGTGCCTTTGGTGGCAGTTTACCTACAGGTTAGAACCACAGGATGTAGCTTGGTTTCTTATTTGCCTTTTTGGAAAATCAATCAGGAAGATTCATACAGGATAAAGGAAAAAGCAGTCTATCCATTATATAATACTATTGTACTATTTGTTCCCTGCAAAGGAAGTCTGTTGAATGCTGTACGTTTTGCCTTCTTTTCTAATGGAACAACCAAAAAAGGCATCTTAAGGTGAAGTAGGAAAGGAGATCATTTTTATAACCCTGCATACTTAACATAGCATTTAAAAAACAGAGTGAATTAGGGGGAAGACAGTGGAACACAATCATTAGCATCTTCTGAGTGACCTCACAGATTTTTTTTTCTTGTTCATTTTGCTTTCTGACGACTGCTTCTCCCACTTTTCCTTGCAATTCTATTCTTGCACCTTATTATTTGTATTTGATGGACCAGGAGGATTCAGGCAAGGTAACCTTGTAAATGTGGATTGGTCACACACCATGGCGTCATCCAGCTGGCTCTGAAGTTAATGTTATTGACAGTAAACCTGAAGACCTTTCTTATATCTATTTTAAGTCCAAGTCTGACCAACCATGGAAAATATTCAACATGAATTAATGTAGAGAACCACAAAGCATTTCTGACAGCTCCAAGGAAAACCACCTACTCTACTCAATACAAGAGATATATCTAGAGACTTCTCATAAAAGCTTGCTGGATGTGAGGGCACATGGTACCATGTTAATCCTCTGCAAATATCTGTATTCCTGTTCTTTTTCTGCTGCCACTGTCAATCTGCTATATTTTCACTATCCTATTAAATACTACTTTCTTCTTTATCTGTTCAATGTATTTTTTAAAAATCCCTGTATGAAACTGTTCTGACCTAAGTCTTTTTTTTTTCTGATATTTCTCTTATATCCCTTTCCAAATATCTGAATTTCCTTTTTGTGAACATTTCCACTTCTCTGTATATTGTAAAATTGCAAGCCGTAGGTATTTCTATGACATAACGCAGAGAAGAATGAAGTCAGTTACAGAACAATGGGGCTTATTCTTTGCCTTTTCTCTGGAAAATCTAGTGCCTTTGGTGGCAGTTTACCTACAGGTTAGAACCACAGGATGTAGCTTGGTTTCTTATTTGCCTTTTTGGAAAATCAATCAGGAAGATTCATACAGGATAAAGGAAAAAGCAGTCTATCCATTATATAATACTATTGTACTATTTGTTCCCTGCAAAGGAAGTCTGTTGAATGCTGTACGTTTTGCCTTCTTTTCTAATGGAACAACCAAAAAAGGCATCTTAAGGTGAAGTAGGAAAGGAGATCATTTTTATAACCCTGCATACTTAACATAGCATTTAAAAAACAGAGTGAATTAGGGGGAAGACAGTGGAACACAAGGTAGTCAGTTAGAGTTCACGTGTTCAAAAGCAGGCTAGAATGATAATGACCCACAAGTATTCCCAGTTGTCCAGTGGTTTGTGGTATGTAGGGACAAGGAATGTTTGGGGTCCATTTCCAGCTGGACAGGTGGCCATTTTAGCAGAGCCACTATTTGCAATTGATGAATAAAGACACAATGAACGTGGATGGGACTGCTGTGGGGTTCCCAAAAGCTTCTAAGAAGCATGTCAGGCATGCAGTCAGAGCATCCACAACTTCAAATGCGAGATGGTAGCCTAGGTCTCATCTGGAACCATACAGTCCCAAATTATGGAAAAGGCATGGGAATCTTCCAGAATTGCACCCACAGCAGAGTCTAATTTCATCCTGAGAGATGGGGGCATGGAAGGGATAAAGACTAAACCAGCTCCCTGGAGAAGGAGAGATTTCTTTGTCTTTCCTCCCTAGCCAAGGAGCCCTTGGGAACGTGCATGCAGAACAAGCTGGGGGTACCACCCCTCAGGTTAGAGTTCTGGAAATGATGTCAGTATGGCAGGTGGGAGACTTAGGACTCATGCCCTCAGCTTCCCTCCCACTGGACACCCTTTGAATTCTGAGTGTTGTTGGTTTTGTTGTGGTAGCAGATGTTTGGACTGGTTGGTTGACTGGTTTGAGGGTATGAGGAAGCAATTTTTGTTTAGTTTTTAGGCTCTTGCCTTTCCTTGTCCTTTGTTAGCTTAATTTCTATGCAGAGCACCTATGAAGTCAAGTTTTCATCACCAGCACAATGGCAGCAATCATTTACTGAGTGCTTGTGTTATGTTAGGCGCCTTATGTACATTATCCCAAGAAGTCCACGGCATGGTTTACAGGCACTGGAATATAAAATAAAATGTAATGATAGTCACTGACTTACTGCAGGAACTTACGCAAATTTCTTTCCACCAGTGTCCCCTTAATGATATATCAAACCTTTCTTCCTGGAATGTTGTGCCATATTGAGTACAACACACAACTCTAGATATTCTATGAAGATAGGTGCTTTGTAATTTTAAGCACACATATCCTCTGTCTAGTGAATTAGGGGGAAGACAGTGGAACACAAGGTAGTCAGTTAGAGTTCACGTGTTCAAAAGCAGGCTAGAATGATAATGACCCACAAGTATTCCCAGTTGTCCAGTGGTTTGTGGTATGTAGGGACAAGGAATGTTTGGGGTCCATTTCCAGCTGGACAGGTGGCCATTTTAGCAGAGCCACTATTTGCAATTGATGAATAAAGACACAATGAACGTGGATGGGACTGCTGTGGGGTTCCCAAAAGCTTCTAAGAAGCATGTCAGGCATGCAGTCAGAGCATCCACAACTTCAAATGCGAGATGGTAGCCTAGGTCTCATCTGGAACCATACAGTCCCAAATTATGGAAAAGGCATGGGAATCTTCCAGAATTGCACCCACAGCAGAGTCTAATTTCATCCTGAGAGATGGGGGCATGGAAGGGATAAAGACTAAACCAGCTCCCTGGAGAAGGAGAGATTTCTTTGTCTTTCCTCCCTAGCCAAGGAGCCCTTGGGAACGTGCATGCAGAACAAGCTGGGGGTACCACCCCTCAGGTTAGAGTTCTGGAAATGATGTCAGTATGGCAGGTGGGAGACTTAGGACTCATGCCCTCAGCTTCCCTCCCACTGGACACCCTTTGAATTCTGAGTGTTGTTGGTTTTGTTGTGGTAGCAGATGTTTGGACTGGTTGGTTGACTGGTTTGAGGGTATGAGGAAGCAATTTTTGTTTAGTTTTTAGGCTCTTGCCTTTCCTTGTCCTTTGTTAGCTTAATTTCTATGCAGAGCACCTATGAAGTCAAGTTTTCATCACCAGCACAATGGCAGCAATCATTTACTGAGTGCTTGTGTTATGTTAGGCGCCTTATGTACATTATCCCAAGAAGTCCACGGCATGGTTTACAGGCACTGGAATATAAAATAAAATGTAATGATAGTCACTGACTTACTGCAGGAACTTACGCAAATTTCTTTCCACCAGTGTCCCCTTAATGATATATCAAACCTTTCTTCCTGGAATGTTGTGCCATATTGAGTACAACACACAACTCTAGATATTCTATGAAGATAGGTGCTTTGTAATTTTAAGCACACATATCCTCTCCGTCCTACAGGAGGGTAGATTGACTCATAGAACTGGTAAGATTGGGAATCTATGCACTGCCACTCTGATCTGAGAGTAGTTACAGTTTTATTTCTAGTATTTCAATAATAAACGTTCTGCTTCGAGAGAAGAAAATCACACTGTTTCTGCATTTTGAATATTCACTGATAGTATAAAGCATACATTTTTAGGAATATGTTTTATAAAACACATTCAGGCTGTCATGTAAAGGTCTGTACTTCAAAATACATCTAGTATGCTTTTTAATGGTAACATGTATCTCGATCTTCACAAGAAGCGACTCATCTTAACTATGGGAAAATTGACCTGAGTTACAGTGGTTCTTGAGAGTAGGTCAGGATTCCTTAACTCTTCTAGACAATGCTGACTCCTTTGAAAAAGTGGATTTTATAGAATTACTGAATATTATCACAGCTGAATTCTAGTCTGGCAGAAAGAGTCATATCTGAGATGTCGAGAACAAATATCTACATTTAAAGGGAATGGACTAACTTATGTGTTTACAGTTACTAGCTTAAAAAACTTTGAAGGCTGCTGCTGACAGGCATATCAAACACTGACTACAGTACTTTCACAGAAGTCTCTTGAGAGCATGAGAACACACATGGCTGTTAGTGTCTGAGTTTGGATTTAATCTTTCAAACAAAAGTCCCTTGCTGTGTATCATTTCACCCAGTTATAAACTCGAGAATCTGCAAGCACCCATGTTTTGTGGGTGAATTCCTGAAATTCATTGCTATTTTATGAGTCACCACTGGCCAAACAGGAAGGGTATTTGAAGTCATGATCCTCAAAAAGAAGTGATTGTATTCTAAAAAGCTAAATGCTTAAAATGCTTCCAGAGGGAAGCAGTGGACTGTGTTCTCATTCCCTCCTAAAATTACAGTTGTTGAATTTGATTTAAAATCGCTGAAAGTTCATGAGAAAAATATCTAAATTCTAAGAGTCAACATTATACTCCCAGAGGCACTGACCCTTGTTGGTTTCATGACCAGTGTCCCTTAATGATATATCAAACCTTTCTTCCTGGAATGTTGTGCCATATTGAGTACAACACACAACTCTAGATATTCTATGAAGATAGGTGCTTTGTAATTTTAAGCACACATATCCTCTCCGTCCTACAGGAGGGTAGATTGACTCATAGAACTGGTAAGATTGGGAATCTATGCACTGCCACTCTGATCTGAGAGTAGTTACAGTTTTATTTCTAGTATTTCAATAATAAACGTTCTGCTTCGAGAGAAGAAAATCACACTGTTTCTGCATTTTGAATATTCACTGATAGTATAAAGCATACATTTTTAGGAATATGTTTTATAAAACACATTCAGGCTGTCATGTAAAGGTCTGTACTTCAAAATACATCTAGTATGCTTTTTAATGGTAACATGTATCTCGATCTTCACAAGAAGCGACTCATCTTAACTATGGGAAAATTGACCTGAGTTACAGTGGTTCTTGAGAGTAGGTCAGGATTCCTTAACTCTTCTAGACAATGCTGACTCCTTTGAAAAAGTGGATTTTATAGAATTACTGAATATTATCACAGCTGAATTCTAGTCTGGCAGAAAGAGTCATATCTGAGATGTCGAGAACAAATATCTACATTTAAAGGGAATGGACTAACTTATGTGTTTACAGTTACTAGCTTAAAAAACTTTGAAGGCTGCTGCTGACAGGCATATCAAACACTGACTACAGTACTTTCACAGAAGTCTCTTGAGAGCATGAGAACACACATGGCTGTTAGTGTCTGAGTTTGGATTTAATCTTTCAAACAAAAGTCCCTTGCTGTGTATCATTTCACCCAGTTATAAACTCGAGAATCTGCAAGCACCCATGTTTTGTGGGTGAATTCCTGAAATTCATTGCTATTTTATGAGTCACCACTGGCCAAACAGGAAGGGTATTTGAAGTCATGATCCTCAAAAAGAAGTGATTGTATTCTAAAAAGCTAAATGCTTAAAATGCTTCCAGAGGGAAGCAGTGGACTGTGTTCTCATTCCCTCCTAAAATTACAGTTGTTGAATTTGTTTTAAAAATCGCTGAAAGTTCATGAGAAAAATATCTAAATTCTAAGAGTCAACATTATACTCCCAGAGGCACTGACCCTTGCTGGTTTCATGTCCCCTTATCACTGGACTCTAGGGGACATAAGATGTGTAGCACTTCAGTGCCACTGAGCTGTCAACAAGTATTCTGGGAAAAAGCAGAATTGAATTCTTCTCTAGACTTCCTACCAGGATTGGCCAAAGGCCATAAAACAAGCTAGTAAATTCCCACAGGATTCAAACACCAGGCATAATTGCTAAAAGAGGCTAGTCTGAGGTGTTTTGTTTTTTTTTTTTTAAGGAAGAAATTGCAGACCATCCTGTGCAGCATCAGGCCAGTAAAAGCCAGAAGCCCCCAAATCAGATTATCTTTTCTTTGAAGTTACCAAGTACAGCCAGTTTCTTAAATTAAAAAAAAAAAAGAAAAAGAATGAATGTTTCCATGGTACATATATTTGTATACTAAATTACTATTTGGCACTCGGAAATCATAGACCTTACTACTCAGAAACAATTGAATGAAGAGAAATTTAATTTATAAATATCACATCCTGTCAGACATTTCTCAAATTCCTGATTTTTATCAGAGCTATGCCAGCTAGTAGCTTTACTCAAGTATAAAAAGTTAAACTTATACAGGATCCTATAGTTTAAGTAATCGTTATTGATATACAGAATTTCTTAAATTTCCTTTTTGGGGGTTTTAAATATAAAGTTTCTCATGTTTACCTCTATTTATACCTCATTTTTAGCATGTTTATCTAAATTATGTGTGATTTATGACTTGTGAAATACATTTAGGGTCCCTAATAAAATTAACCATAAGGACCTACTTTTTAGCCTACCCTTCTTCCTTTACCTGGTATTAATAATAATAATATTTAAAATAATAACATTCTAATATACCATGGAGGAATCATGTCTTCATAGCCCCTACTTCTTGAGTTTCTTGATAACTATTAATGGTTGTTCATGTAAAACAAACACAAGTGTCACAATTAACTCTAAGTTGAAAAGAAATGCACATTTTAGGAATAAACTGAGAAAATCATTCTTGGAAGTAAATATCAAAAAAGCATAAGTATTTCATTTTGTTCTTCAGGAGGCTTTTTAGAAGCCAGGGAGAATCTTTGATATCTGTATTTAGTGAAATAACCTGTTCTAAAGACGGTACAAAGGCCTTGAGTCAAGATTCAAGTCAAAGTAAGGATAACATGAGTGGGGATGGGAGCTGTGGCACTCATTCACAGAATCTCATAAGATCTAAGGAAAAGATAGGGACAGAGGTTGCTGTATTAAGTTTCCACTAAAAGCCAGGAATGATGTTAAATATTTTATTTAAATTAATAGTAGCTAACATTAACTGAGCATAAACTTTGGGTCCTGAATTGTGCCAAATATCTTCATAGGTTCTCTCTTTTTTAAAAAATGGAGATATAATTGACATATATAACATTATATTAATATTTGTTTCAGGTGTGCAATATTTGATATTAGTTATATTATAAACTGATCATCACAGTAAGTCTAGCTGAAATCCATCATCACACATAGTTACAAATTTCTTTTTCTTATGATAAGATCTACTGTCTTAACAACTTTCAAGTACACAACATAGTATTACTAACTATCGGCTTCCCTGGTACTCAGATGGTAAAGAATCTGCCTGCAATGCAGCAGACCCATGTTCAATCCCTGGATCAGGAAGAGCCCTTCCCTGCTTCGCTTCCCCACCACCACCCTCCTGCCCCCACCAGCAGGGAATGTTTACCCACTCCAGTATTCTTGCCTGGAGAAGTCCATGGGTAAAGGAGCCTGGCGGGCTACAGACCATGGGGTCACAATGAGTCGGACATGACTTTCACTCCTTTTTCATTGCTAACTGTAGTCATCATGCTGCACATTATATCCCCAGGACTTTTTTTTTTTTTATAACTGGAAGTTTGTACCTTTGACCAACTTCACCCATTATGTCTGCCCACAGCTCCACCCATCTGGTAACCACCACGGATTATCTTTTTTAATCAGCAGTCCTTAAGAGATAGGTGCCACCATAATCCTCAGTTTATAGATTATAGATGGGATTCTGAGGAACAAAGAGGCTGAATATCTTGCCCAAGTTCACAGAGTGTTAAGTAGTGGACCCTGGATTTCATCTGCACTTACACCCTTAACCAATTACACTGTGATTTCATTTACTCCTCAGAACTACCCTGAAAGTGAAGGCATTTTTTCCCATTTGGTAGGTGGGGGCTAATCTTTGATATCTGTATTTAGTGAAATAACCTGTTCTAAAGACGGTACAAAGGCCTTGAGTCAAGATTCAAGTCAAAGTAAGGATAACATGAGTGGGGATGGGAGCTGTGGCACTCATTCACAGAATCTCATAAGATCTAAGGAAAAGATAGGGACAGAGGTTGCTGTATTAAGTTTCCACTAAAAGCCAGGAATGATGTTAAATATTTTATTTAAATTAATAGTAGCTAACATTAACTGAGCATAAACTTTGGGTCCTGAATTGTGCCAAATATCTTCATAGGTTCTCTCTTTTTTAAAAAATGGAGATATAATTGACATATATAACATTATATTAATATTTGTTTCAGGTGTGCAATATTTGATATTAGTTATATTATAAACTGATCATCACAGTAAGTCTAGCTGAAATCCATCATCACACATAGTTACAAATTTCTTTTTCTTATGATAAGATCTACTGTCTTAACAACTTTCAAGTACACAACATAGTATTACTAACTATCGGCTTCCCTGGTACTCAGATGGTAAAGAATCTGCCTGCAATGCAGCAGACCCATGTTCAATCCCTGGATCAGGAAGAGCCCTTCCCTGCTTCGCTTCCCCACCACCACCCTCCTGCCCCCACCAGCAGGGAATGTTTACCCACTCCAGTATTCTTGCCTGGAGAAGTCCATGGGTAAAGGAGCCTGGCGGGCTACAGACCATGGGGTCACAATGAGTCGGACATGACTTTCACTCCTTTTTCATTGCTAACTGTAGTCATCATGCTGCACATTATATCCCCAGGACTTTTTTTTTTTTTATAACTGGAAGTTTGTACCTTTGACCAACTTCACCCATTATGTCTGCCCACAGCTCCACCCATCTGGTAACCACCACGGATTATCTTTTTTAATCAGCAGTCCTTAAGAGATAGGTGCCACCATAATCCTCAGTTTATAGATTATAGATGGGATTCTGAGGAACAAAGAGGCTGAATATCTTGCCCAAGTTCACAGAGTGTTAAGTAGTGGACCCTGGATTTCATCTGCACTTACACCCTTAACCAATTACACTGTGATTTCATTTACTCCTCAGAACTACCCTGAAAGTGAAGGCATTATTATTCCCATTTGGTAGGTGAGGTACCTGAAGCTCAGAGAGGCTAACCAACTTGTCTGGCAATCACTACGTTTTACAAGTAGTGGGCTAGGGTTGGAACTATATACTTATCTGGCATCCAAGCCCAGATTCTCCCTTCAGTACAACACAATTTCCATAGACTCAGTTGACCCTGGAATCCCATTCTCTGGGGCCTATTAATTATATCGTCACCAAGCTACCCACCAACAGCCTTCTTTGCATATGTTTAGTAGATGACTTCGATGACACTGAGTGACATTAGAAACTACCCTACTACTTTCATAAGATTGCTCATAAAATCAGATGCTATGATAATATGTTGAAAGTGAAAACCAGTGTGAAAAAGAAACCTATGTTTCATAAGTGAACATAATAGATTTGACAGTGATTTTGTATGAATTCCCAAAATTCTTTCACTTTTTTTTTCAGGATGGAAAGATTATATTCATGGGTTGAGGGTGATGAGGAGTGTCATTTTTAAAAAAGTGGAAAAAAGGCAAAATCAAAGGCTCTACCTAAAAGGAATTGCTCCCCCTTTGGGTTCATGCCTTTCCCACTAAAAGTAATTCAGGGAACTTTCTTATCATAGTGAATCAGCACCCAACTTGGCTTGCTACTAAACCAATAAGAACTCGAGATATTTCAACAAGGATAATTCTAAACAGAATAATGCTGAGAGAGTCACAAGTTTTCAGCATTTCAAAATAAATTAAAAAAATAGTCATCACTGGAATCTTAAAATTCCAAGAAGCTTCTCTTCGCTGAACACACAGTCATCTTGGGTATGGATGAAGTAACAAACCTTTCCTGCCGCAGTAGCCTCAATGGAAGGTTTCTCAACAGGTATTTGTCAAAAAGTTCCGAGAAAGGGCATTTTTATACCTTACATTTTTTCTAGTAGTTGTCTGGTTTTTAGCTTTGTGTTTTGTTTTTGCCTTTTTTCCTGCTTGGGTCGCAGGGTTTTGTTTCATGGAGAGAAGATGTGACCCCACCCTTAGACCAAATTACACTGTGATTTCATTTACTCCTCAGAACTACCCTGAAAGTGAAGGCATTATTATTCCCATTTGGTAGGTGAGGTACCTGAAGCTCAGAGAGGCTAACCAACTTGTCTGGCAATCACTACGTTTTACAAGTAGTGGGCTAGGGTTGGAACTATATACTTATCTGGCATCCAAGCCCAGATTCTCCCTTCAGTACAACACAATTTCCATAGACTCAGTTGACCCTGGAATCCCATTCTCTGGGGCCTATTAATTATATCGTCACCAAGCTACCCACCAACAGCCTTCTTTGCATATGTTTAGTAGATGACTTCGATGACACTGAGTGACATTAGAAACTACCCTACTACTTTCATAAGATTGCTCATAAAATCAGATGCTATGATAATATGTTGAAAGTGAAAACCAGTGTGAAAAAGAAACCTATGTTTCATAAGTGAACATAATAGATTTGACAGTGATTTTGTATGAATTCCCAAAATTCTTTCACTTTTTTTTTCAGGATGGAAAGATTATATTCATGGGTTGAGGGTGATGAGGAGTGTCATTTTTAAAAAAGTGGAAAAAAGGCAAAATCAAAGGCTCTACCTAAAAGGAATTGCTCCCCTTGGCTTCATGCCTTTCCCACTAAAAGTAATTCAGGGAACTTTCTTATCATAGTGAATCAGCACCCAACTTGGCTTGCTACTAAACCAATAAGAACTCGAGATATTTCAACAAGGATAATTCTAAACAGAATAATGCTGAGAGAGTCACAAGTTTTCAGCATTTCAAAATAAATTAAAAAAATAGTCATCACTGGAATCTTAAAATTCCAAGAAGCTTCTCTTCGCTGAACACACAGTCATCTTGGGTATGGATGAAGTAACAAACCTTTCCTGCCGCAGTAGCCTCAATGGAAGGTTTCTCAACAGGTATTTGTCAAAAAGTTCCGAGAAAGGGCATTTTTATACCTTACATTTTTTCTAGTAGTTGTCTGGTTTTTAGCTTTGTGTTTTGTTTTTGCTTTAAACTATGTTGGAAACATCTCCTGAAGAACTAGTGTAATGGGTTCTGAACATGGGTGTGAACATTCTCCTCACTGATTTCATGGAGAGAAGATGTGAACTTCCAAGTTAATCGTAACAACAACAACAAAAAAAACTCACTATATTTTGGAGAGCTTCACTGCCTTAGTTTAAAATTGTAGAGCCACTAATAAAGTGATAATTATGAGGACTTACCAAGTGCCATTCTAAATACTTAACGAATGTTCACTTTTTTAGTCATCACAAAATGACTAGCATATGAAGAAAGTAGTATTAGTATTCTATTTTACAGATGAGAAAATACAGTAAAGGAACTTGTCTAAAGTGATGGGGCTGACCGTAGACCTAACAGACTCCAGAGCCATTCTCTAATCACATGGCTACATTGCCACCCTTGATCACAAAAGACAAAGGTCACTTATGAAAGGAATTGCCCATTAGAGGTGATACGCTACACCTGTCTCAGGAATAACTCAAAATCTTCTAAATCAAAGTAAGAAATGTTGAAAAAGCTTTGTAGAGTTTGGTAACCCCAAATGATAAGACACTTGTGAACAGGTACAGGGGGAGGGAGAAAACTATGGTTTTTATTTCTATCAGCCTACTTGCTTATAACGCAGACGTTGGGGGAAGCCTAATAGTTTGCTTGTTACCACTGAATGAATACCTGTGGTGCACTAGACTGAATTCCTCACTCACTCACTTCTAGCCATCATATATTATTATAGCTGTACTAATTGACACCTGGTAAATGAAGGAAAAAAAGAATAGTGATGAGAAATTCCTCAAACTTTAGTAACAATAAAGCAGAAAAATGTTTCTGCAGATTTAAATTAAAATGACATATAAAATCCATGTTTGACTTAGGGGGAGCAAAAGATAAACATTTCTTAAAAGAAATTCACCAATGATTAGGTGAGATAATACACATCAACATCAAGCATACAGAAGCAACATTTTGTAGTGAGTAAGCATGTGGTAAGTCAGAAAGTCTGTAGCTGAATTCTAGGAATTGCTAGTAGGAGGACTTTAGGTAAATGATAATGATTCAGTGACTGCATCTCAGTGCTCTCTGCTGTGATATGGAGAAAATAATAGGTGTATCTCACAAGTTGTGAAGATTAAACCGGTACATCTGATGTGTAGGGCCTGGTACATAGAAAGCATTCAACATATGTTAACTATTAATATTCTTGTAAAGGGCACTCAATTAACAATAGCTACTATTTCAAAAACCTCTGTGAAGGAAAACACACACAATAATTAACAAGTTCTTTTGTTTTCTGTGTTGATATGAATTCCAGTTTAAGGAATCTAAGACAGCAAATTTAGAAAAAGCAGCGTCTGCATAAATCTCATATTGACATGAAGAATAATCTATTTCCAGTAGTCTTTTACGGAGAGATCTTTGTTTCTTTGCTACTGTTTTCTTCTTACCTAAGCTTTGTATTTCTAAGTTCCTCTGTATTCAGCCTATGCAGGTCATTTTTTTTCTTCTTTGTCCTCATCTATTGTACTAGAATTGTTGTAGTAGTGTACAAAGATGAGACCAGAATTCAAAAAAAGTCTGGTCCAATACCTTTTTTTTTTTTAAAGAAACAATTTCAGCTTTGAGACTCTACTATAAAGGGACTGTGTTGTAAACTTAAAAAATGTCAAAGTACACTTGTGAACAGGTACAGGGGAGGGAGAAAACTATGGTTTTTATTTCTATCAGCCTACTTGCTTATAACGCAGACGTTGGGGGAAGCCTAATAGTTTGCTTGTTACCACTGAATGAATACCTGTGGTGCACTAGACTGAATTCCTCACTCACTCACTTCTAGCCATCATATATTATTATAGCTGTACTAATTGACACCTGGTAAATGAAGGAAAAAAAGAATAGTGATGAGAAATTCCTCAAACTTTAGTAACAATAAAGCAGAAAAATGTTTCTGCAGATTTAAATTAAAATGACATATAAAATCCATGTTTGACTTAGGGGGAGCAAAAGATAAACATTTCTTAAAAGAAATTCACCAATGATTAGGTGAGATAATACACATCAACATCAAGCATACAGAAGCAACATTTTGTAGTGAGTAAGCATGTGGTAAGTCAGAAAGTCTGTAGCTGAATTCTAGGAATTGCTAGTAGGAGGACTTTAGGTAAATGATAATGATTCAGTGACTGCATCTCAGTGCTCTCTGCTGTGATATGGAGAAAATAATAGGTGTATCTCACAAGTTGTGAAGATTAAACCGGTACATCTGATGTGTAGGGCCTGGTACATAGAAAGCATTCAACATATGTTAACTATTAATATTCTTGTAAAGGGCACTCAATTAACAATAGCTACTATTTCAAAAACCTCTGTGAAGGAAAACACACACAATAATTAACAAGTTCTTTTGTTTTCTGTGTTGATATGAATTCCAGTTTAAGGAATCTAAGACAGCAAATTTAGAAAAAGCAGCGTCTGCATAAATCTCATATTGACATGAAGAATAATCTATTTCCAGTAGTCTTTACGGAGAGATCTTTGTTTCTTTGCTACTGTTTTCTTCTTACCTAAGCTTTGTATTTCTAAGTTCCTCTGTATTCAGCCTATGCAGGTCATTTTTTTTCTTCTTTGTCCTCATCTATTGTACTAGAATTGTTGTAGTAGTGTACAAAGATGAGACCAGAATTCAAAAAAAGTCTGGTCCAATACCTTTTTTTTTTTTAAAGAAACAATTTCAGCTTTGAGACTCTACTATAAAGGGACTGTGTTCAGTTCAAAGTACCAATATTAAAGAAAACAAGTGTGGCGTACTTAGCAAAATAGAGAGAATTCTTACGGGGAAATGAAACATATTCTCAAAATAGGATAGCTGGTATCCTGAGCAAGGTCCTAGGAGGATAGCTGAAGCTTAACCAGGCCTGTCACACACAAAGTGGAACAGCTGGCAACGCCATCCCTGAAGCCACCCCGATTCAGAACTGCAACAGTTGGGGCTCTGACAGAACCTGGCTGCCTCTGAAGGCACAGCAGACAGCTGTTCTTATCCCTCCTCCCTAACACTGTCGCAGGACAAAGGGTCAGCAACCTGGCCTTTTTAGAGTAAGTGATCCTCTTGCCTGAGAAGCACGATCAGTTTCCAAAACCAGGAAGAGTAAAATCTCTCTCTGAACAAAGCAAACTCCCAGCTCACAGGGCGAGTGATGAAAAAAAAGTTCTCAGAAGCTCAGACACTGATGTAGGGAGGAACCTAAAATTCCAGCTGCCTTTCAAACCCAGGGAATTTTTGTGGGTTTTCTGGTACTTCTAGAATTCTTCTGAGTCAGAAGCAGAGGTTAAGACTGATCTTGAAGAAAGAAAGATCACAACAAGATGAGATTCTGAAAACTTTATCAGAATCCAAAATTGCCTTTGTTTCAAATACCGTCAAATTGACAGTTCAGTTTTAATTACTTTTTCTTAAAAAGTGAAAAACAACTAGGTTTCTTTCTTTCATGGCGTTTTTTTCTGCTAGCATATCTCAGACTAATAAAGAAGTATTCATAAAGTCATCCTCTAGAGCTAGAAATCACTATGGACTGATACAAATAAAATGCTAATTTAAAGTATATCAACCTTTCCATAGCTGGAAATTTGTTTTTTAATCACATTCAGAGTTCACTGATGGTCTGGCCCACTGAACTACTTAATAATGCTTATCAGATGGTGCCAATTAAAATTCTTCATAGAAACTCGATATGAGTTAAATAGGTTTTGAATTCTACATTATGAAATATCCAGCAGGGCTTCCCCTGGTGGTCCAGTGGGTAAAGACACCGCCTTGCAGTGCAAGGGGCGCCGGTTCGATCCCTGGCCTGGGAAGATCCCACGTGCTGCGGAGCGGCTGGACTGATGTGTCCAATTACCGAGCTGGAGCTCTGGCGCGCATGCGCCCAGAGCCCGTGCTCTGCGATGACAGTGGCCACGGCGATGGGAGGCCCACAGGAGCCAAAGAACAAAGATGGATGAAAATAGAGAAATGAAAGACCAACAGAAGTGGCCTGCCCATCCCCCTCCCACCCCACCCCACCCTCCAAAAGATAAATAAATATTAAAAAATTTTAAAAAAAAAAAGAAAAGAAATATCCAGCAAAGTGTCACAATTCACTTCAGGTGGTATTATTGACATTAAGAGCAAAGCAAAATATATCTTGTAGAATTGTTATTGTAGAATTTCAACTCACTAATACTACTTCCTTATATACAATGCTTTAGTGTTAGCAAACTATTGCCTTCACAGTATCTTAACATACACTTTTCCAACTTTTGTTCAAAGAGTTAAGATTTCCCTAGCCCAAGGGAAATTCTAATTTAATAGCCGCTGGGTGGGGCCCAGGAATTTGTTACATACACCCTGGGTGATTCTGATGCTAATAGATTACAAAGCACACTTTGAAAACCAGTTTAAGAACACACAAAACATTGAAGTCAACTTTATTCTTTAAAACCCATAAATAGTTTCCAGTTCATGCGTCTGGGACAGTCAGACTTGTAAACAGCACCTGCTTTCAAATGTTCTTCATGCTTTGTCTGAAGGGTACAGGACCTGAAGCCCTGATCTGGATGGTTTTATTCTGAAGACCCAGTAGGTGGCAGCAAACTCCCTTTCCGATCAGAGAGTGCTTTGTAGGCAGCCATTCTACAATGTGCTGCAAATAATCTGCTTTGACTTTAAATTTGTTTTTTAAATAGAAGAATAAAGAGGGCCCTGAGATGTGATTTTATCTGACCCTCTGCTTCTCATCAAGTGTGAGAACAAATATTTCGAGAATAGAATGATACAATTTTATCTTTCAGAAAAGAGACTGTACAAAGTTCTTTGGTTGATTTTTTCTTATCTCTGGGGAAAAGGATTGCATGACTTCCCTTGCTGTTGGGCACTAGAGTCTCTTATCTCTAATCAAAAATGTTCTTACTAATAACAAACTGAAATCCTTCTGGCAGTAATCAAAACATTCTTATTTTGGGATCTAGACTAAAGCAGAATTCTGAAGCACTTTGAATGCTAATTAATTTTAAAAATGAAAACAAGCATGATGATAAAATCTTCAAAACAAAAAAAGAAGTCTGGGGCTTCCTTGGTGGTGCAAGTGGGTAAAGAGTCTGCCTTGAAGTGCAAGGGGCGCTGGTTCAATCCCTGGCCTGGGAGGATCCCATGTGCTGCAGAATGGCTAGACCGGTTAAGTTCAATTACCGAGCCAGTGCTCTGGAGCACATGCGCCCAGAGCTTGTGCTCTGCAACAAGAGAGGCCACTGCGATGGGAGGCCCACACAGGCCAAATGAACAAAGATGGAAATAAATGAAAGACCAATAGAAGTGGCCAATATATATGTATATATATTGAAGTCTGTACACTTCATGGATCACAGGGAAAAATCCCAATATTTTTGTTTAAACTTAAGACAGTCAAATGGTATGGCAGACTGGCAAGATGTAAAATCAGTCAAGAGGCTGCTTAGACATTAGAAGAGTGACTGGAACAAAGGAACAGGTAGGCCCGCTGAGTAGCAGCTTTGATCCCAACGAGAGTATTGTTTTCAGGCCTTTGATGCACTACAGTTTATTTCTAAAACCAAAAGGATGGTGATGTGTCTGGAAGTTTTGTAATATGAGATATATGTTTGTACATTTACCAGTGGGAGTGGTAGAGACTAAAAGGAGGTAGGTGAGCTGGATATTTGAGCCACTTTGGTATGGATGAGAGAGTAAACGTCTCCACTGTTGAAAAACAGGACTAATGAATGGAAGTTATAAGACAGTAAATTTCAGTTTAACTTAAGAAAACTTCAAAAACTTGTAGAGAAGGAATGGAAAAGGAACTAACATATTAGACATATAAAATGTTTTAAAGGCCTTAGTACATGCATTTATTTTAATTTTCACAACAACATTACTTGGTGGAAATTGTCCTCATTTTTGTAATTGGTGAGGAAATCGAAGCTCAGAGAGCTTAAGAGAATAGTCCAAAGTCACCCAGCCAGTAAGGTGGTGAGCTTGCATGACTTCCCTTGCTGTTGGGCACTAGAGTCTCTTATCTCTAATCAAAATGTTCTTACTAATAACAAACTGAAATCCTTCTGGCAGTAATCAAAACATTCTTATTTTGGGATCTAGACTAAAGCAGAATTCTGAAGCACTTTGAATGCTAATTAATTTTAAAAATGAAAACAAGCATGATGATAAAATCTTCAAAACAAAAAAAGAAGTCTGGGGCTTCCTTGGTGGTGCAAGTGGGTAAAGAGTCTGCCTTGAAGTGCAAGGGGCGCTGGTTCAATCCCTGGCCTGGGAGGATCCCATGTGCTGCAGAATGGCTAGACCGGTTAAGTTCAATTACCGAGCCAGTGCTCTGGAGCACATGCGCCCAGAGCTTGTGCTCTGCAACAAGAGAGGCCACTGCGATGGGAGGCCCACACAGGCCAAATGAACAAAGATGGAAATAAATGAAAGACCAATAGAAGTGGCCAATATATATGTATATATATTGAAGTCTGTACACTTCATGGATCACAGGGAAAAATCCCAATATTTTTGTTTAAACTTAAGACAGTCAAATGGTATGGCAGACTGGCAAGATGTAAAATCAGTCAAGAGGCTGCTTAGACATTAGAAGAGTGACTGGAACAAAGGAACAGGTAGGCCCGCTGAGTAGCAGCTTTGATCCCAACGAGAGTATTGTTTTCAGGCCTTTGATGCACTACAGTTTATTTCTAAAACCAAAAGGATGGTGATGTGTCTGGAAGTTTTGTAATATGAGATATATGTTTGTACATTTACCAGTGGGAGTGGTAGAGACTAAAAGGAGGTAGGTGAGCTGGATATTTGAGCCACTTTGGTATGGATGAGAGAGTAAACGTCTCCACTGTTGAAAAACAGGACTAATGAATGGAAGTTATAAGACAGTAAATTTCAGTTTAACTTAAGAAAACTTCAAAAACTTGTAGAGAAGGAATGGAAAAGGAACTAACATATTAGACATATAAAATGTTTTAAAGGCCTTAGTACATGCATTTATTTTAATTTTCACAACAACATTACTTGGTGGAAATTGTCCTCATTTTTGTAATTGGTGAGGAAATCGAAGCTCAGAGAGCTTAAGAGAATAGTCCAAAGTCACCCAGCCAGTAAGGTGGTGAGCTTATCAGCTAAACCCAAGTTTATCTGTGTTCAAAGCCTGTGTTTCTCCAATGTAATGCCTATCAGGTATGTTGTAAAAGGAACTCCAGTACCTCATGAAAGCTTGATTGCAGAATCTGTAAAATGCCTTTCATCTCTAAGATTTTATAATTCTACATATAAATAGCTCCTTAAAAAGATTTCGGTTTTTTGGTTGTTTGTTTTAAGATTTGGGTTTTTAAGTGTTGTGAATATTTTTGTTGTTGTTGCTGTGAATATTTTGATGTAGTTCAATGTTTTAAAAACCAGCGTCAGTTTAAACCCTGACAAAACAAAAATCTGTTCCCTCTCACTTTAACTCCAGAATATTTGAAGAATAATTTCTTAAAATTAAAGGGTCATTTTACTAATGAGAGAATAAGCAGAATGTAGGAGATTACAGAATAATTTTCTCTCCTTGAAGCCCTGACTAGAGGAATTGTTTTGGTTCCAGTGTCTGTAAAGTGTGATTATAATTCTGACTATTCTAGACACACACACACATATGCATACTTCCTGAGAAAGGGGAACATTCTGAAACTCAGAGATACTCCCTGTCCTAGGGCAGCTGTTAGGTTCCCTGGGTTAAAGTAAGAAAAAGGTTTGCAAAGCTGTAAAGCAGAGCTTCTATTCCTCTTTGCTTATCACTTCACCTGAATCACCAGATCTCCATCTGTTGCTGTTAAAGTGCGTGTGTTACATTTTATAAAATTACATCAAATATACTGTGTATTCATACAAAAAGCAATCTTTTACAAAGAATCATTTAGTTTTTATCTTTTTTCTTTCACTATTCAACCCTTATTTTGTTCTTCTTCTTCTTTTTTTTCCTCCAGACTTCTGGAATATTCTACATAGCACTATCAACCATGGTCAAAAGCAAAATCCTGTTTTGTGAGAGGTGCATAGATATTTAATTGTCAGGGTATTGTGGGAATGCATTGCACTGTCAGATTTCATTTTGTCTTATTAAACTTCATTATTTGTGAAAAACGTACTGTTCAGATAACCAGTTGTAACATCAAAGTTGGATTTCATCTGGGACTCACATGAGAAATTGAAAGAGCTACTCCCCCTACCTACACCTCCTTTAGGCTCAGTAAAAATATGAAAGAATTGGGAGAGAAGTTTCCTTCCTGTTCAAACACACAAAAGTTTTAGCTTAGGTTGCTTGCATGTATGATTCTGAGTGGTCAGTGGTCACTTGATCTATTAACTGTATTTTAAAAAGGACTTATCTTCATTAGAATTATGAATATTGAAAGGTACAAGGTTAAGAACAAGGATGGAATGGGGAAATAACCATCAAAACAGACTTGAGAGGTACTTTTTGACTAGTAATAAGTAAGAAATCTTTTCACAAATAGATAAGCTCTTGGATATTTTTCTTCATCCCTTCGGCATTTTTCTTTTTTATGAATAGTTGCTGAAGAACTCTTACTGAAGGATCTCTTCTCTCAGTCTCAAATGTGTATTTACAAGGGTCTACACATGTTAGCATCTCCAGAAGAGTTTGCCTTTTACATTAGGCTAAGACTACACAACCAAAGTGGCTTAGAGGACTGATGAACTGTAGCTACTCATAAGGCTTTTGTTAATTCATCTGTGCATTTACATGAGTTGGTACTAAAAGTGAAACACTTGTTTAGCAATTGGATAGTAAATTTTATTAACATCATATAAAAATGGAGGTGAACTTGGGAATGAGGAGCGGTCAGGGAAATAACAAGGAATGAGATCTTTAGAATAAATGAGTGGCCTACATATAAAAACTTGCCATAGTGTTAATATGCAGTTATGTCTATATAAGTATATATTGCTGTTTTGTAAGTGCATTAAGAATGCCAGTAGGAAAAGCTGTAATGCCAAGGTCAAAGTTAAATATTTGCTCTGTAATTTAGAAAGTTTGACAAGTAGACAAGCATCTTAACAACTTATGAGACATCCCCTTGAACCATTAATGGGATTACATTTATACCTGAAATTAGTATTTTCAAGTAAAGTAAACGCTTCCTATTTTGAAGAAATGCACCTGGGACACTTCTGATAGAAGATGTTTTCCTATTTCCTGTTTGCATTTGAAAAACACACTCCCAGGACTACCACAGTACACTCTGCTTTAATCTATTGTCCCCCTTAGTGGTCTTTTATCTGTTTATTTGAAAAACCATCATTCATTTGAAAACCCCACTTTATGCCATTCCTATGTCTCTAAAATGAAATGACACTTATGAAATTATTGTGTCAATTACCTCAAACAAGAAAGATATCATTAAATAAAATTTACCACTTGTACCAGAGAGATGTGGTTATTGGTTTTCCCTTAGTGAGATGTATGATTCTGAGTGGTCAGTGGTCACTTGATCTATTAACTGTATTTTAAAAGGACTTATCTTCATTAGAATTATGAATATTGAAAGGTACAAGGTTAAGAACAAGGATGGAATGGGAAATAACCATCAAAACAGACTTGAGAGGTACTTTTTGACTAGTAATAAGTAAGAAATCTTTTCACAAATAGATAAGCTCTTGGATATTTTTCTTCATCCCTTCGGCATTTTTCTTTTTTATGAATAGTTGCTGAAGAACTCTTACTGAAGGATCTCTTCTCTCAGTCTCAAATGTGTATTTACAAGGGTCTACACATGTTAGCATCTCCAGAAGAGTTTGCCTTTTACATTAGGCTAAGACTACACAACCAAAGTGGCTTAGAGGACTGATGAACTGTAGCTACTCATAAGGCTTTTGTTAATTCATCTGTGCATTTACATGAGTTGGTACTAAAAGTGAAACACTTGTTTAGCAATTGGATAGTAAATTTTATTAACATCATATAAAAATGGAGGTGAACTTGGGAATGAGGAGCGGTCAGGGAAATAACAAGGAATGAGATCTTTAGAATAAATGAGTGGCCTACATATAAAAACTTGCCATAGTGTTAATATGCAGTTATGTCTATATAAGTATATATTGCTGTTTTGTAAGTGCATTAAGAATGCCAGTAGGAAAAGCTGTAATGCCAAGGTCAAAGTTAAATATTTGCTCTGTAATTTAGAAAGTTTGACAAGTAGACAAGCATCTTAACAACTTATGAGACATCACCTTGAACCATTAATGGGATTACATTTATACCTGAAATTAGTATTTTCAAGTAAAGTAAACGCTTCCTATTTTGAAGAAATGCACCTGGGACACTTCTGATAGAAGATGTTTTCCTATTTCCTGTTTGCATTTGAAAAACACACTCCCAGGACTACCACAGTACACTCTGCTTTAATCTATTGTCCCCCTTAGTGGTCTTTTATCTGTTTATTTGAAAAACCATCATTCATTTGAAAACCCCACTTTATGCCATTCCTATGTCTCTAAAATGAAATGACACTTATGAAATTATTGTGTCAATTACCTCAAACAAGAAAGATATCATTAAATAAAATTTACCACTTGTACCAGAGAGATGTGGTTAGGCAATTAAGGAAAATTTTTATCTACTCTGTGCTTAAGAAAACAAGTTGGTGATTTCCCAGATAAAGAATTATATATTTTTATTTCCAGTTTTAAACATCACTCTGGGGGCATGTTTTTGACAAAGGAAACATAAATATGATTTGGTACAAAATCTTAAACTTCCTAAGAACAGTAAATTTAACATTTTCCTCAGTGCCCAGGATAAGAATCAAAGGATGCATTTAATAAGCTTAGGGCTTCCCCTGGTGGTCCAGTGGGTAAGGACACCGCCTTGCAGTGCAAGGGGCGCCGGTTCGATCCCTGGCCTGGGAGGATCCCACGTGCCGTGGAGCGGCTGGACTGATGTGTCCAATCACCGAGCCGGAGCTCTGGAGCGCATGCGCCCAGAGCCGGAGCTCTGCAGCTACAGATGCCACCGCGATGGGAGGCCCACAGGAGCCAAAGAACAAAGATGGATGAAAACAGAGAAATGAAAGACCAATAGAAGTGGCCCGCCCACTCCCCTCCCTCCCGCCAAAAATAAATAAATAAATAAATCTTTAAAAAAAATAGAGAAATGAAAGACCAATAGAAGTGGCCCGCCCGTCTCCCTCCCTCCCCACCTCACCCCACCTCCCACCCCCCAAAAAAAAATAAAAATAAGCTTAGAAACGTAATGGATAGAAAAACAGTTACAAAGATCAAGTAAGCTATTTTCCTCATGCTGCATCCTCCCCATCCTTATGAAATAATGTCACGTGATGCGTGGTGTTGATGTGTCTGTCACTACCATTAACCAGCTTGATTTTGCGTTTTTTTAAATGTAATGAGAAGTTGTTACAGTAGGATTGCTTAAAAATCTGCCAGTGGGAAGTTTTTTCCCCCCATCGTGACTCTTTTATTTTTATATTTATTTTCATCCATCTTTATTCTTTGGCCTGTGTGGGCCTCCCATTGCAGTGGCCTCTCTCGCTGCAGAGTGACAACTCTGGGCACCTGCAGAGTGCTAGTTGGTAACCCGACACATGGGTCCAGCCGCATCACAGCACGTGGGATCTTCCAAGGCAAGGGGTAGAAGCCCGTTTAACTGGAAGGAAGACTCTTTTAACCACTGGACCACCAGGGAAGCCCTGCTGGTGGAAAATTTGGAGAATGTTATCATGGAAAGGGTCCAAGCAAGTTTGTTTTATAGCACCCATATGTATCTTAATACCTTCAATTGATAAAATTTCCGCTGAGAAAGTGAAAGCCATTTTAGTTGGGACACAAGTTTGCTTAAGGAATATTAGCTCTATTTCAAATAGCAGGCACATAAACTATAAAATGTATCTCTTATTCCTACTTTCCTTCTAAGGATAAATGCATATTCTTGGTAACTTTTCTTTTTGTGAATGAGTGAGAGAGGAGATGTTTGCCTGGATTTGGTTCAGGAAAGAAAGGTGTTGACCCGTCCAGTGGGTAAGGACACCGCCTTGCAGTGCAAGGGGCGCCGGTTCGATCCCTGGCCTGGGAGGATCCCACGTGCCGTGGAGCGGCTGGACTGATGTGTCCAATCACCGAGCCGGAGCTCTGGAGCGCATGCGCCCAGAGCCGGAGCTCTGCAGCTACAGATGCCACCGCGATGGGAGGCCCACAGGAGCCAAAGAACAAAGATGGATGAAAACAGAGAAATGAAAGACCAATAGAAGTGGCCCGCCCACTCCCCTCCCTCCCCAACCCAACCCCCGCCCAAAATAAATAAATAAATAAATCTTTAAAAAAAAAATAGAGAAATGAAAGACCAATAGAAGTGGCCCGCCCGTCTCCCTCCCTCCCCACCTCACCCCACCTCCCACCCCCCAAAAAAAAATAAAAATAAGCTTAGAAACGTAATGGATAGAAAAACAGTTACAAAGATCAAGTAAGCTATTTTCCTCATGCTGCATCCTCCCCATCCTTATGAAATAATGTCACGTGATGCGTGGTGTTGATGTGTCTGTCACTACCATTAACCAGCTTGATTTTGCGTTTTTTTAAATGTAATGAGAAGTTGTTACAGTAGGATTGCTTAAAAATCTGCCAGTGGGAAGTTTTTTCCCCCCATCGTGACTCTTTTATTTTTATATTTATTTTCATCCATCTTTATTCTTTGGCCTGTGTGGGCCTCCCATTGCAGTGGCCTCTCTCGCTGCAGAGTGACAACTCTGGGCACCTGCAGAGTGCTAGTTGGTAACCCGACACATGGGTCCAGCCGCATCACAGCACGTGGGATCTTCCAAGGCCAGGGGTCGAAGCCCCTTTCACTGCAAGGCAGACTCTTTTACCCACTGGACCACCAGGGAAGCCCTGCTGGTGGAAAATTTGGAGAATGTTATCATGGAAAGGGTCCAAGCAAGTTTGTTTTATAGCACCCATATGTATCTTAATACCTTCAATTGATAAAATTTCCGCTGAGAAAGTGAAAGCCATTTTAGTTGGGACACAAGTTTGCTTAAGGAATATTAGCTCTATTTCAAATAGCAGGCACATAAACTATAAAATGTATCTCTTATTCCTACTTTCCTTCTAAGGATAAATGCATATTCTTGGTAACTTTTCTTTTTGTGAATGAGTGAGAGAGGAGATGTTTGCCTGGATTTGGTTCAGGAAAGAAAGGTGTTTAGAATATTATGACCAGCTAAGCTATATTCACACAGTTAAACACATTTTAAGAGGGTCTGATAATTTATCATAATTATAATTTTATTAAGAGATATAGTATAAATAGCAAATTTATACTAATAAAGATGATTCTCTGTTATGAGGTGCTTTCTATATACCAGACATTGATAATTTTCTCTACAAAATCCTCCCACTAGGTCAAACTTTCATTTATTTCATGCAAGATCAACATCGTTTATTTATTGTTAAATTCTCTATAGATATTAATGAGAGCTGAACTTTTCCTATCTATTATCCATAATTTTCTATAGTGGGAATCTATATAACTTTCAAAAAATTTATTTATTTTCAATCTAAAGGTAGTCGCTTTACAACATTGTGTTGGTTTCTGCCATACATCAGCATGGATCAGTCATAGGGATGGCTAATCACCCTCTCTCTTGAGCCTCCTTCCCACCTCCCACCCCCTCCCACCTCTCTAGGTTGTCACAGAGCACCAGTTTGAATTCTCATACAGCACACTCCCACTGACTAACTGTTTTAGATATGGTAGTGTAGACATTTCCATTCTGCTCTCTCCATTGTCCTAACCTCTCCTTCCCGTGCTGTTTCCACAAGTCTGTTTTCTATCTGTGTCTCCACTGCTGCCTTTCAAACAGGTTCATCAGTACGCTCTTTCTAGGTTCTATGTATGTATTAATATGTGATATTTGTTTTTTATTTCCTGATTTATTTCACTCTGTATACTAGGCTATAGGTTCATCCATACGGCCTGACTCAAATGCATTCCTTTTTATAGCTGAGTAATATTCCATTGTGTATATGTACCAAAACCTCTTTATCTAGTCATCCGTTGATGGATCTCTAGGTTGCTTCCATGTTCTAGCTATGGTAAATAGTGCTGTAATGAACACTGGGGTACATGTGTCTTTTTCAATTATGGTTTCCTCAGGGTATATGCTGGAGAAGGAATTGGCAACCCACTCCAGTATTCCTGCCTGGAGAATCCCATGGACAGAGGAGCCTGGCGGGCTACAGTCAATGAGGTTGCAAAGAGTTGGACATAACTTAAGACTTAGTATGTATGTAGGCTATATGCCCAGTAGTTGGATTGCTAGGTCATATGGTAGTTTTATTACTAGTTTTTTAAGGAAGCTCCATACTGTTCTCTGTAATGGCTGTATCAATTAGCATTCTACAGTGGAAATCTATATAACTTTTACTGTTGAAATCTTCCAAGGAGAGAGAAAACTTTTCAGAAAACATCTTGAAATGTGTTTAAACGATTTTATTTTTACGTTCAAACCAATTGAAGTAGACTTTTATAAAAATATACTTAACTCAGGCTTTTCCCCAAGAACTAAGTAAGGTTTTTCTCCAAAAATTACACAAAAATTAAAATGGTGATTCGGCTACTTAAATAGAACATAGTCTATATTAGCAGGAGTATTTTCACAGCTTATAATTTTTAGAGTGATATACTTCTTTTCTAAGGATGAAGGAAAGTGAGAGGGTAAAAATCACTGCTGTAGTAACATTATATCTTTCCACTAACAGATTTAATGTCATAAAACACATTATTTAAAGCTTTTTGTTACCTATGGTCTTAATTCTTCAATTCCCATTTACAAACATGAGCTGGGTGACTTCAAGTAATTCACCTAATTTCTATGCCTCAGTTTCCTTATTTGCAGAATTTGGTGATTAAAGGATTGTTGGGAGGATTAAATGATTTAACAGACAAAAAATGCTTATTACTGAGACTAGTACATAGTAAAAATTCTATACACTTTAGTCATTGTTATCACTGATTCTGTGATGAAAGGGACTACAGAAATATATGCATATATTCCTGCCTAACGTTTGTCTTCAACATTAAATGAAATGTGGTTATTTTTATTCTTCTGAAACAGAAGGTCAAAAAAGATTGAGAAGTGTATACTTTGGCCCACCCAGAGCTAGCAGAGAGATGAGGTCACTGGTGATGTTTCTGGCCAGCCTTGCTGTTCTGGCGGGAGGGAGGCAGTGGCTGGCACAGCAGTATCTGAGGCGTGCGATGCTAATGCCACTTCAAAGGCAGTTCCCTCCTATTTTTATCCTGTGTCAGCAGCCTGCCTATGCAGTTGCTTCTTGAACAAAAGGTTCTGCCAGGTCTCTGACACCTTTTAAGGCTTCACAGACTCTTCTCACAATAACAAGAATAATCTGTTGTGTTACATGGTATTTGATTTATAAACACAATCTCTACTCTACCCATAATCTTGAAACAGCAGCCAGCATTCTTACCATTTTAACAGTGAAAGTCAGGCTGGGGGAGGATACTGTTCTCTGTAATGGCTGTATCAATTAGCATTCTACAGTGGAAATCTATATAATTTTTACTGTTGAAATCTTCCAAGGAGAGAAAACTTTTCAGAAAACATCTTGAAATGTGTTTAAACGATTTTATTTTTACGTTCAAACCAATTGAAGTAGACTTTTATAAAAATATACTTAACTCAGGCTTTTCCCCAAGAACTAAGTAAGGTTTTTCTCCAAAAATTACACAAAAATTAAAATGGTGATTCGGCTACTTAAATAGAACATAGTCTATATTAGCAGGAGTATTTTCACAGCTTATAATTTTTAGAGTGATATACTTCTTTTCTAAGGATGAAGGAAAGTGAGAGGGTAAAAATCACTGCTGTAGTAACATTATATCTTTCCACTAACAGATTTAATGTCATAAAACACATTATTTAAAGCTTTTTGTTACCTATGGTCTTAATTCTTCAATTCCCATTTACAAACATGAGCTGGGTGACTTCAAGTAATTCACCTAATTTCTATGCCTCAGTTTCCTTATTTGCAGAATTTGGTGATTAAAGGATTGTTGGGAGGATTAAATGATTTAACAGACAAAAAATGCTTATTACTGAGACTAGTACATAGTAAAAATTCTATACACTTTAGTCATTGTTATCACTGATTCTGTGATGAAAGGGACTACAGAAATATATGCATATATTCCTGCCTAACGTTTGTCTTCAACATTAAATGAAATGTGGTTATTTTTATTCTTCTGAAACAGAAGGTCAAAAAAGATTGAGAAGTGTATACTTTGGCCCACCCAGAGCTAGCAGAGAGATGAGGTCACTGGTGATGTTTCTGGCCAGCCTTGCTGTTCTGGCGGGAGGGAGGCAGTGGCTGGCACAGCAGTATCTGAGGCGTGCGATGCTAATGCCACTTCAAAGGCAGCTCCCTCCTATTTTTATCCTGTGTCAGCAGCCTGCCTATGCAGTTGCTTCTTGAACAAAAGGTTCTGCCAGGTCTCTGACACCTTTTAAGGCTTCACAGACTCTTCTCACAATAACAAGAATAATCTGTTGTGTTACATGGTATTTGATTTATAAACACAATCTCTACTCTACCCATAATCTTGAAACAGCAGCCAGCATTCTTACCATTTTACAACCAGTGAAAGTCAGGCTGGGAGAGGTTGAATCAGATGGGTAAAAAGAGGCAAAGGTAGGACGCCTGGGGTCAATGGGATGTCCACATTCAAGTTCTTTCCAAAATATAACATGCTGGCTCCTATTGTCAGTTACAACTATTACTCTTTCTCACAAAGGAATTGCCTTCAAATATAAAATAAATTTTTAAAAAAAATCAATTGTTTTAGAACCAGAAATTTAATATGACAGCTATTCTAAAATGAATTAAGAAATGTTGCTAGTGTTGTTTGGTTGCTAAGTTGTGTCCAACTCTTTTGTGACTCCATGGACTGAAGCCTGCCAGGCTCCTCTGTCCATGAGATTTCCCAGGCAAGAATACTGGAGCAGGTTGCCATTTCTTTCTCCAGGGGATCTCCCCAACCCAAGAGTTGAACCCAAGTCTCTTGCTTGGCAGGTGGTTTCTTTACCGCTGGACCACCTATCTAGGTTATCTGCACAATTATTGGTGAGAAGACTAATACTGTTGTTTGTCTATCTAAAGAAATGGACACACACTTCCTTTTTTTTTTTTGATAAGAGAGAATTTCCAAAAACTCCAGTCGGTAGAAAAAGATTTACGATTCACTTGAGAAGGCAGGTCTCAGGGAGTAGAAATCATCTTACTAATAGACTAGAACAAAAAATGACCTTAAAATTCTCCTTATCCAAAGCTGACTATTAAATATAGGAACATTTGTCCTATATATAAAGAGCTCCAGATAAAGGAATTCTATATTCCTATGGAGACGTTCCTTCCAATGTTGAAATTATAAGTGAAGATTCTTTAGAGTTGGAAGTGCCCCTAAGAGATCAGTTAGTAGAAACTGCCATTTCCTATACCTGTTTGCAGTCTCAGTGGTAAATTAACTTTCAGCTTTCTCTTCTCTAATTCTAACTCATCCCGATTTCCATTATCTTTTTCTTGCTTAGTCTTATTTTTTAAATCTTATAATTAGATTTTGGGCTCTCTTTAGGATTTTCTCATTTGGGGAATAAAAGTGGTTTAAAACCTTCACAATTCCATTGACCTGAAAGCAAATCATTTATATGAAGCACATTAAAAATCTTTTACCTGTTTAGAAAATTTGATGTGTCTGTACATGTTGATTAATCCTGTTTTACCAGATGTCTTGGCGTGCATATTGGCATGCATGTGTTGGGGGAAGGAGAAATGGGTCTACTTGTGTGAGGCACTCCCACATGTAACTGACAGGTGAGAGGGGCTACATCTTGGGACATAATCACAGTAAACATAACCAAATTTCCTGATTATGGCAGTCTGATATAGAAATTATTGGTCTTTTGTTTCACAATGTTCTGCTTGCTAGGCACTCTTCTAGATCAAGAGATGTCTAATTGAGTAAAACAATAGCCCCTACTTTGGATGGAGCTGAACTTTAAAGTGAAGAAGCAGACAAAATAATTAAATCAACATTCATTATGTTAGATAGGCATCAGCATAAGGATAGAAATAAAGCTGGGAAGGGGGATAGGGAATCTCTAGGGTGGGAAGAGAGAGAGACTGAGAATAGTCAATAGCTATCCTATGACATCTGAATGAGATCTAAAGGAAATGAAGTAGGATCATATTGATTACCTCGAGTGCTGTGTTCCAGGCAGAGGATCACCAAGTATAAAAAGTCCTGAGGCATGAGTGGACCTGATCTGTTCAAAGAGTAGCAAAGAAGCCAGTGTGGCTGGAGTAAAGTTGGAGAGACAGGAATATGTGAAATCAGAGGCATAGGAGGAGTGAAATCAGCAGATTTTGTAGGGTCTTGTGGGTCAATGAAAGAACTTTGAGTTTTCTCTTTTGAAAGGAGCAACCATGACAGAGTTTTAAACAGAGAACTAAGTGACAGGATAATGTTGACTGCCATACTGAGAATAGACTAAAAGAGCAAGGGTGAATCAGGGAAACTAACTAAGAGACTATAGCAATAATCCAGGCAAAGGAGTATGGTGGGTTAGCAGGAGGTGGTACCGATGGAGGTGGTAAGAAATGGTCAGATGTTGGTTGTATTTCCATTATCTTTTTCTTGCTTAGTCTTATTTTTTAAATCTTATAATTAGATTTTGGGCTCTCTTTAGGATTTTCTCATTTGGGGAATAAAAGTGGTTTAAAACCTTCACAATTCCATTGACCTGAAAGCAAATCATTTATATGAAGCACATTAAAATCTTTTACCTGTTTAGAAAATTTGATGTGTCTGTACATGTTGATTAATCCTGTTTTACCAGATGTCTTGGCGTGCATATTGGCATGCATGTGTTGGGGGAAGGAGAAATGGGTCTACTTGTGTGAGGCACTCCCACATGTAACTGACAGGTGAGAGGGGCTACATCTTGGGACATAATCACAGTAAACATAACCAAATTTCCTGATTATGGCAGTCTGATATAGAAATTATTGGTCTTTTGTTTCACAATGTTCTGCTTGCTAGGCACTCTTCTAGATCAAGAGATGTCTAATTGAGTAAAACAATAGCCCCTACTTTGGATGGAGCTGAACTTTAAAGTGAAGAAGCAGACAAAATAATTAAATCAACATTCATTATGTTAGATAGGCATCAGCATAAGGATAGAAATAAAGCTGGGAAGGGGGATAGGGAATCTCTAGGGTGGGAAGAGAGAGAGACTGAGAATAGTCAATAGCTATCCTATGACATCTGAATGAGATCTAAAGGAAATGAAGTAGGATCATATTGATTACCTCGAGTGCTGTGTTCCAGGCAGAGGATCACCAAGTATAAAAAGTCCTGAGGCATGAGTGGACCTGATCTGTTCAAAGAGTAGCAAAGAAGCCAGTGTGGCTGGAGTAAAGTTGGAGAGACAGGAATATGTGAAATCAGAGGCATAGGAGGAGTGAAATCAGCAGATTTTGTAGGGTCTTGTGGGTCAATGAAAGAACTTTGAGTTTTCTCTTTTGAAAGGAGCAACCATGACAGAGTTTTAAACAGAGAACTAAGTGACAGGATAATGTTGACTGCCATACTGAGAATAGACTAAAAGAGCAAGGGTGAATCAGGGAAACTAACTAAGAGACTATAGCAATAATCCAGGCAAAGGAGTATGGTGGGTTAGCAGGAGGTGGTACCGATGGAGGTGGTAAGAAATGGTCAGATGTTGGTTGTATTTTAAAGCTGACAATTCAGGTGTGGGGTCAACAATCAAGTACTGTTATTTTGACTTGAGAAAATGGAAAATTTCCCAATGGCTGTTGCTTTCTCGTATCCATGTGCCCATGTATGTGCTCCGTTTTGTAGAAATTCTAATCAGTGGTTTAAAAGGCAAAAGAAATGTCATTTATTCCTGTTGGTTTTTACTGGAATCTGCTTATGATAAAGTATATCATGTGTGTTTACTATTCATATATGTTTAGACAGAATATTCACATATGTTTAGAGAGAAAGGAGTCAAACTAATTGAAACAGTATTTTGTCAGTTGGAGGCTCTCTACTGTGCATGTGTAGGCAGGATTTCAGTTAAGAGAATTTTTTAGCCTTTAAGGTTTGTGGTATAAAGTAGTTTGAGCTTCAAAACATAGATCACATTAAACTCCTTTGGCTTCTAGGGTTATTTGCAATGTCTTAGAATTCACTTACTTGTCCTAGGTAAACCTCAGATGACCTTTCCTTTTTTACAATGTCGAGTGTTTCCTGTCAGTTAAATTGGTTACCAGACAGTTTAACAAGGAAGCTCACTAAGATTCCTTAACCAGTTATGTGGATAAGTCAACATCTAATGGACATAAAAGACGGTTCATGTTAAGTGGAGAAATGTCCCCAACTCCTTTGTTTTTGTTGTTGTTGTTGTTGTTGTTTTTTAATTTTGGCCTCTTTTATTGGTCCTTCATTTATTTATTTTCATCCATCTCAACTCTTTGACCTGTGTGGGTCTCCCATTGCTGTGGCCTCTCTTGTCTCAGAGCACCGGCTCTGGACACACGCGCTCCAGGGCGCTGGCTTGTAATTGGACACATTGGTCCAGCCCGGGATCCTTCGGACCAGGGATTGAACTGGCGCTCCTTGCACTGCAATGCAGGCTTTTTACCCCCTGGACCACCAGGGAAGCCCTCCTCTGAGTTTTTTAGCTGACCTGAATGCAAAGTTCCCTGTGTCTTACCTACAGAGAGAAGCAGTGCATCTTATGTTATACATCCCTGTGCATTTGTCACTGGTGCATGGGACAAATATGGCAGAATGCCAATATTAATTAATCCAAACCTAAGATTTCAATGTCCCTTTCCAAAATTTCTAAACTCTCATTCCATTTTTTTCTTCTTTTGGTATACACTGCTATATTTATTTATTTATCATTTATTTTTGGCTGTACTGGGTCGTCATTGCTGCAGACTTTCTTTAGAAGAAAGTGAAGAGCAGGTTGGGGTGGATGGGTGTGTTGCAGAGCACAGGTTCTAGGTGCATGGACTTCTGTACTTGCAGCATGCCACCTCAGGAGTTGCATCTTTCTGGCTCCAGGGCATACAGACTTCAGTAATTGCGGCACAGGGGCTTATTAGTTGTGGGTTTACGGGCCCTAGAGCACACAGGCTTCAGTAGCTGTGGCATATTGGCTCAGCAGTTGCAGATTCTTAACTTCTGCACCACCAGGGAAGCTCCTTCACGTTTTTTTTAAGTAATATTTTGTTTTGTTTTAAAGTCTTTATTGAATTTGTTACAATATTATTTCTGTCTATTGGTTTTTGGCTGAGAGGCATGTGGGATGTTAGCTCTCTGAGCAGGGATTGAACTCAACATCCCCTGCACTGGATGGTGAAGTTTCAACCACTGGGCCCTCGGGGAAGTTTCTCAAATCATTTTTTTGAAAAAAAAAAAATTTGTTTCAAAATTTCATTGCAAGTATAGTGCCACATTTATTTAAGAAACCGAATAAGAAAAAAAGAAGCCTGATATGAGACAGCCTGGGTTCAATTCCCCTCACTTCAGAACTTACTGGCATTCTACCCTTAGAGAACTTTCCTACCTACCCTCTTTAAGTGACACTGTCCTCATCTGGAAAATAGGGATCTTAAAAGTGCCCACTTCATGGGGCTGCTGTAAGGATTATAGGGAACATTTCACATAAAGCAATGAAGCACCACCAGTGGGCACAGTCAGTGACCCACTAATGGTGGCTATTATTAAAGGCAGAGGGAGGAAAACACTTCCTCCTAGTTGATGCTTTTGCTGGGAATATATAACACCAAGGTATCTGAGTTCAGTGCAAAAGTTCACAGCTTTTACTGCATTTGTTATATTGGACCAGCTAAAGACTGACATGTACTATCAGGATTCAACACTTAAATTACACATTGCTCTAACATTAGTTATGCTACCTGCCAGAGGACACAGCCTCTTGGTCATTTTGAATGACATCATCATAGATTTGCTTCTGGTGATTGTTTATGTAAAAATGTCTAGTTAAAGAGATTAAGACATTATCTCTGCATTAGCTTTTTTTTTTTTTTTTAAGATTTATTTATTTATGTATTTTGGGCGGGGGTCGGGTTGGGGAGGGAGGGGAGCGGGCGGGCCACTTCTATTGGTCTTTCATTTCTCTGTTTTCATCCGTCTTTGTTCTTTGGCTCCTGTGGGCCTCCCATCGCGGTGGCATCTGTTGTCGCAGAGCGCCAGCTCTGGGCGCATGCGCTCCAGAGCTCTGGCTCGGTGACTGGACACATCGGTCCAGCTGCTCCGCGGCACGTGGGATCTTCCCAGGCCAGGGATCAAACTGGCGCCCCTTGCACTGCAAGGCGGTGTCCTTACCCACTGGACCACCAGGGGAAGCCCTCTGCATTAGTTTTATCTAACAAACTTGGAGAAGAAAAATGCGTACCATACATGCTATTTCCCCTTAACTGGAAAAATGAAGACTAGCATAAGGATGGTGAAGGCTTCCAAGAGAGTGTAAGTAACTGGGACTATAAGAAGGAACAATAGGATAGGACTCTAAGCGGATGTATTCTTTGTTATTGGGATCAATGGGGAAAAGTTATGGGAGGTAAAGTTTGGTTCAGTGTAAGGGAGACATTTTCAACACTTAGAGCTTGAAGACTGAGATGCCCTGGGAAGAAGTGAGCTCCCTTTTCTAGAGCAAGGCCTGGGTGAGGTGTAAGGTTTCAACTCTCGAGATTATTTGATGTTATTAGGAAAAAAACCCACATATTCTAGTTTTAGCCTATATTTCATTTTTTAAAAAGAAAAGTAAGAGAAAGAACTATAGGCTCTACTGAAATGGTAATGTTACATAATAGGACACTAAAGTGGAAGTTTCTCCCAAGGCCCTCAAATACAAGAGATGCTGTACACTGAAGTGAGATTCCAAATTAAAACACAGATTTTACAGAGAAAGACATGAGTGTCCCTGGTATGTTCAAAGATTAGCAAACCACTTCCACAATTCTTGAACCCCTTAGTCAAGCCCAGGTTAGTAAAAGGTGTCAGAGTCTGGCCAGAAGAGAGGATTTTGTGAGAAGGAATTCTGGAATGCTACAGATCAAGTGTGTGTTTGGAGTAGGTGGAGTTGTGGGGCCCTACCCTCTCCCCTCCAACCTTGTGAGAAAACAGATTCAAAGTGGCTTCTTAGAGATCTTGGTATGATATGTCAGCATGAGGACGGATGGGAGGTCAGAGTGGGCTGGGGTCTGACTCCCTCCCAGGATATCTGTAGGGTAAGTGATGGTATGATACGAAAAACTGTTTTGGCAAAGAACTGGGAAATTTGCTGCTACCCACCCAAAGGCAAATGATGTGTGTTCCCCGCAGACCAGAGAAGACCAGAAGTAAGATGGAGCAGGATGGGGTTGTCTTGCAGTCTGTCCAAGGGTGCAAACAGACCCTAGTAGCTACAAGCTGTAGGTAGACAGCTTTCAAGGGGGTGCAGATCGAGTTACAAGTTGACTCCTAGAATTGAGGTGAATTGACATTAATCGAAGACTACAGAGAAGATCTTCCCAGTGATAGGAATCTTCAAATATCCCTTGAAAGTTTTCTTCTCTGGGCCTTCCTGCCTCTGAGAGTGAAATGCCAGAATATGATGTTACCATATAAAGCAAAAATTTCTTTTTTGTTCTCTATCCTTCCACTTTAACCTTGGGGGTAGAAGTCAGGGTTAGCAAGCTGAGAGAGGAAAAGGAGGAAAACATGAAGAAGCCAACCACAGTGCCTTCCTTGAAAGAAGGTGATCCTTCTGAAATGCGCCCCGGTTGGGGAAGGAGAGAAGATTTAACTCTAAAAGGAGATTGGAGTTTGTTATTCCAGTGGCTGTAATATTATGTTGAAATACAGTGGTGTGAGTAACTTAAGATGATGTTAGGCCTAATCCTAAAAGGAAGAAGAATGTCACAGGACCTAAGTTTTCATCCAGCAGCAGTTAAAAAATTTCTTTCATTAAAAATTTTCACTTAAAAATATGTTTATTAATCTAATCTGGTTTAGATTAATAATAAAATAATTTTATGGTAGAAAAAATTAAAGGGTGGTAGGGGACAAAAACAACAAGCAGATGACATTTTGTAAGATTGCCCACCCTCCTCCAGTAGAAAGGTGTCAGAGTCTGGCCAGAAGAGAGGATTTTGTGAGAAGGAATTCTGGAATGCTACAGATCAAGTGTGTGTTTGGAGTAGGTGGAGTTGTGGGCCCTACCCTCCCTCCAACCTTGTGAGAAAACAGATTCAAAGTGGCTTCTTAGAGATCTTGGTATGATATGTCAGCATGAGGACGGATGGGAGGTCAGAGTGGGCTGGGGTCTGACTCCCTCCCAGGATATCTGTAGGGTAAGTGATGGTATGATACGAAAAACTGTTTTGGCAAAGAACTGGGAAATTTGCTGCTACCCACCCAAAGGCAAATGATGTGTGTTCCCCGCAGACCAGAGAAGACCAGAAGTAAGATGGAGCAGGATGGGGTTGTCTTGCAGTCTGTCCAAGGGTGCAAACAGACCCTAGTAGCTACAAGCTGTAGGTAGACAGCTTTCAAGGGGGTGCAGATCGAGTTACAAGTTGACTCCTAGAATTGAGGTGAATTGACATTAATCGAAGACTACAGAGAAGATCTTCCCAGTGATAGGAATCTTCAAATATCCCTTGAAAGTTTTCTTCTCTGGGCCTTCCTGCCTCTGAGAGTGAAATGCCAGAATATGATGTTACCATATAAAGCAAAAATTTCTTTTTTGTTCTCTATCCTTCCACTTTAACCTTGGGGGTAGAAGTCAGGGTTAGCAAGCTGAGAGAGGAAAAGGAGGAAAACATGAAGAAGCCAACCACAGTGCCTTCCTTGAAAGAAGGTGATCCTTCTGAAATGCGCCCCGGTTGGGGAAGGAGAGAAGATTTAACTCTAAAAGGAGATTGGAGTTTGTTATTCCAGTGGCTGTAATATTATGTTGAAATACAGTGGTGTGAGTAACTTAAGATGATGTTAGGCCTAATCCTAAAAGGAAGAAGAATGTCACAGGACCTAAGTTTTCATCCAGCAGCAGTTAAAAAATTTCTTTCATTAAAAATTTTCACTTAAAAATATGTTTATTAATCTAATCTGGTTTAGATTAATAATAAAATAATTTTATGGTAGAAAAAATTAAAGGGTGGTAGGGGACAAAAACAAAACAAGCATTTTGATGACATATCATATAAAATACACAAAAATTAACCAGTTTAATATATTGGTTACAGGTAAACACTCTCATATCAAAACTTTGAATTCTTTTGATAATAATACAATCTAAGGTAGAAACTCAAACTCAGAATCTAACCCATGAGATACTAGGATTCGACCATCAGACATGCAAACTCTGAAACAGAAGAAACATTTCTGTTATTTTCAGGTCGCTTTGGTCATTTCTGGCTCAGGATAGATCACATGGCTTCATTTAGCCAGCCAAGTAGAGAACAGGATGAGCCTTGTGGAGAGAGACTGACAGAGGAAATAGCACCAAAGAACAAGATGTGAAAATTGCTTTGGGGAAATATGTTGGAATTAGGGGTTTGGGTGCAGGCAGAGACTAAAGGCCTGCAATGTTTTTGGCATGAGCAGAAACAACAATGTACCTAAGAACTATTTATTTCTACCATAGGTGGATTTCTAAGCTAAGACAATTTGTAATTTTATTCTATTGTTAGCACTCAAAGGAGCCTGAAGTCACATTTGGCAGACTGAGGAGTACATGTAGAAGAGCAACAGTCATTTTGTTCATTGAGGTCACTGCACTCTGCCTTCACACCCAGCATTGCTGCTATATTTGGCATATGTCTATACTACATGAGGTTTCTTTTTTAAACTTCAATGCTATTTTAATTTTTTCTCCATTAACCTTGGGGTAAGGGAGAGGAAGAAAGGAGGAAAACATGAAGAAGCCAACCACAGTGCCTTCCTTGAAAGAAGGTGATCCTTCTGAAATGCGCCCCGGTTGGGGAAGGAGAGAAGATTTAACTCTAAAAGGAGATTGGAGTTTGTTATTCCAGTGGCTGTAATATTATGTTGAAATACAGTGGTGTGAGTAACTTAAGATGATGTTAGGCCTAATCCTAAAAGGAAGAAGAATGTCACAGGACCTAAGTTTTCATCCAGCAGCAGTTAAAAAATTTCTTTCATTAAAAATTTTCACTTAAAAATATGTTTATTAATCTAATCTGGTTTAGATTAATAATAAAATAATTTTATGGTAGAAAAAATTAAAGGGTGGTAGGGGACAAAAACAAAACAAGCATTTTGATGACATATCATATAAAATACACAAAAATTAACCAGTTTAATATATTGGTTACAGGTAAACACTCTCATATCAAAACTTTGAATTCTTTTGATAATAATACAATCTAAGGTAGAAACTCAAACTCAGAATCTAACCCATGAGATACTAGGATTCGACCATCAGACATGCAAACTCTGAAACAGAAGAAACATTTCTGTTATTTTCAGGTCGCTTTGGTCATTTCTGGCTCAGGATAGATCACATGGCTTCATTTAGCCAGCCAAGTAGAGAACAGGATGAGCCTTGTGGAGAGAGACTGACAGAGGAAATAGCACCAAAGAACAAGATGTGAAAATTGCTTTGGGGAAATATGTTGGAATTAGGGGTTTGGGTGCAGGCAGAGACTAAAGGCCTGCAATGTTTTTGGCATGAGCAGAAACAACAATGTACCTAAGAACTATTTATTTCTACCATAGGTGGATTTCTAAGCTAAGACAATTTGTAATTTTATTCTATTGTTAGCACTCAAAGGAGCCTGAAGTCACATTTGGCAGACTGAGGAGTACATGTAGAAGAGCAACAGTCATTTTGTTCATTGAGGTCACTGCACTCTGCCTTCACACCCAGCATTGCTGCTATATTTGGCATATGTCTATACTACATGAGGTTTCTTTTTTAAACTTCAATGCTATTTTAAATTTTTCTCCAGAAAACTTTGAGTTACTCTTTCAATATTATGCCCCAAAGGTTTACTTTTTCCCTCCACATTCAACTGATTCATGTTTTTACCTTAGTTGAAGAACAAGCCCTGATGTCTCTGTTACTAGAACATCATTCAACAGTGTTTTGATCTTTTACATTTCTGTTAATATTCCATTCTTAGGAAGAATGGACTAAGTGGGTAGAAGAAAACCCAGAAAATAAATTTCTCTCTTTCATCCAGTGTTTTGCATGCCCTATCACTGAGGTGTATGTATTCATAGTATACCTCATACTTTCAAATGTATTGATAATTATTTCTCTTTCCAGTTTTTAGCCAGAGATGTTAGTTATTTGTATGTATATTCAGGAATCTTTCCTACATTTCTGTGGAGACTTGGATCCTTTTATTGCCATCCTTTTAAGTCTCTATTGTTTTAAAGACCTGACTAAAGAAGCTGCTATATCTGATGGAAAACAGGTATCACTGGAATGTGAAAAATGCCCCAGGGACTATATAGACCAACATTGTTCTCCTTCTTTCAGAGATAAGGACAGAAGGGAGACATAGACATATACTATGGGAGATAAGAGCTAATCTCTCTTTATCATAGGAATACTAACACTTTTCACAATGTACAGCACTGACTATTCACCCTCTCAAGATAGGTACAGTCTCTTCTTTAAACTGACCTCTGGTTGACTAACAATTGCAGAGTTAAACACTGTACTGTACTGTGTGCTTCCTGAGGACATGGGCTTTATCTGAAGCACCTTTGTATCTTCAGCTCATAGAAATATGCCTAGAAATATTAGGTATTCAATAAAATTTTTGTTAAAAATAAAACCAATGTAAGGATAATTTGGACTGGAAACCAAGTCCTTAAATAGTAACTTTTTGGGTCTAAATTAAGAGGTGATTTCTAAGTAGAAAACAGTCATAAGGAGCCTGAAGTCACATTTGGCAGACTGAGGAGTACATGTAGAAGAGCAACAGTCATTTTGTTCATTGAGGTCACTGCACTCTGCCTTCACACCCAGCATTGCTGCTATATTTGGCATATGTCTATACTACATGAGGTTTCTTTTTTAAACTTCAATGCTATTTTAAATTTTTCTCCAGAAAACTTTGAGTTACTCTTTCAATATTATGCCCCAAAGGTTTACTTTTTCCCTCCACATTCAACTGATTCATGTTTTTACCTTAGTTGAAGAACAAGCCCTGATGTCTCTGTTACTAGAACATCATTCAACAGTGTTTTGATCTTTTACATTTCTGTTAATATTCCATTCTTAGGAAGAATGGACTAAGTGGGTAGAAGAAAACCCAGAAAATAAATTTCTCTCTTTCATCCAGTGTTTTGCATGCCCTATCACTGAGGTGTATGTATTCATAGTATACCTCATACTTTCAAATGTATTGATAATTATTTCTCTTTCCAGTTTTTAGCCAGAGATGTTAGTTATTTGTATGTATATTCAGGAATCTTTCCTACATTTCTGTGGAGACTTGGATCCTTTTATTGCCATCCTTTTAAGTCTCTATTGTTTTAAAGACCTGACTAAAGAAGCTGCTATATCTGATGGAAAACAGGTATCACTGGAATGTGAAAAATGCCCCAGGGACTATATAGACCAACATTGTTCTCCTTCTTTCAGAGATAAGGACAGAAGGGAGACATAGACATATACTATGGGAGATAAGAGCTAATCTCTCTTTATCATAGGAATACTAACACTTTTCACAATGTACAGCACTGACTATTCACCCTCTCAAGATAGGTACAGTCTCTTCTTTAAACTGACCTCTGGTTGACTAACAATTGCAGAGTTAAACACTGTACTGTACTGTGTGCTTCCTGAGGACATGGGCTTTATCTGAAGCACCTTTGTATCTTCAGCTCATAGAAATATGCCTAGAAATATTAGGTATTCAATAAAATTTTTGTTAAAAATAAAACCAATGTAAGGATAATTTGGACTGGAAACCAAGTCCTTAAATAGTAACTTTTTGGGTCTAAATTAAGAGGAGATTAATGAAAACAAGCTTTTTCTAGAGTCAGCCTTTATTACTACAGTTTTTCTGGCCATGTCCCCTGGCTTGCAGGATCTCAGTTCTCTGACCAGGGATCAAACCTGGGGTTCCCACAGTGAAATTACCAAGTCCTAGCCACTGGACCGTCAGGAATTCTCATTACTGAAGTGTTAATGACTGAAAAGAGAGAATCAATATTGACTCTCTTATTCTTTATAGGCAAACCAACAATGAACCTTCTTTGTGTACCTAATGGAACAACAACAACAACAAAAAACCCAAACATTTTAATCTGAGATATTTTGTCCAAATCTAGGTATTGATATTCATTTTAAATTTTAAGAACTCAATAAGGAAAGAAAAGCTATTGAAACCATTTATGATATTTGAACACTTACGATATTTGGCAATGTTTTTTGTTCAAGAAACACAATGCTACGCTATCTCCCATGCTGATTTGTTTCTCTTAAGTGTCCCTTTGCTACTTTTTGCTAGCTGTTTGCCTATGGGTCTCAAGCAAATGGGAATACATAAGGAAGTAATGTATATAAACAGACTTCAAGGTCCCTGGAAGAATAGAATGAGTCAATAAGTTGTATTTCATGATATTAGAGAAACTGAACATTTAGCATACACAAGGGAATATTTCATGGACACACATTCTCAAAAAAATTAGAAGTGTAATAGGCACAAAAGAAACCAAAGCACAAATGAAACAAGTTTCCCTTCTTTCAGAGATAAGGACAGAAGGGAGACATAGACATATACTATGGGAGATAAGAGCTAATCTCTCTTTATCATAGGAATACTAACACTTTTCACAATGTACAGCACTGACTATTCACCCTCTCAAGATAGGTACAGTCTCTTCTTTAAACTGACCTCTGGTTGACTAACAATTGCAGAGTTAAACACTGTACTGTACTGTGTGCTTCCTGAGGACATGGGCTTTATCTGAAGCACCTTTGTATCTTCAGCTCATAGAAATATGCCTAGAAATATTAGGTATTCAATAAAATTTTTGTTAAAAATAAAACCAATGTAAGGATAATTTGGACTGGAAACCAAGTCCTTAAATAGTAACTTTTTGGGTCTAAATTAAGAGGAGATTAATGAAAACAAGCTTTTTCTAGAGTCAGCCTTTATTACTACAGTTTTTCTGGCCATGTCCCCTGGCTTGCAGGATCTCAGTTCTCTGACCAGGGATCAAACCTGGGGTTCCCACAGTGAAATTACCAAGTCCTAGCCACTGGACCGTCAGGGAATTCTCATTACTGAAGTGTTAATGACTGAAAAGAGAGAATCAATATTGACTCTCTTATTCTTTATAGGCAAACCAACAATGAACCTTCTTTGTGTACCTAATGGAACAACAACAACAACAAAAAACCCAAACATTTTAATCTGAGATATTTTGTCCAAATCTAGGTATTGATATTCATTTTAAATTTTAAGAACTCAATAAGGAAAGAAAAGCTATTGAAACCATTTATGATATTTGAACACTTACGATATTTGGCAATGTTTTTTGTTCAAGAAACACAATGCTACGCTATCTCCCATGCTGATTTGTTTCTCTTAAGTGTCCCTTTGCTACTTTTTGCTAGCTGTTTGCCTATGGGTCTCAAGCAAATGGGAATACATAAGGAAGTAATGTATATAAACAGACTTCAAGGTCCCTGGAAGAATAGAATGAGTCAATAAGTTGTATTTCATGATATTAGAGAAACTGAACATTTAGCATACACAAGGGAATATTTCATGGACACACATTCTCAAAAAAATTAGAAGTGTAATAGGCACAAAAGAAACCAAAGCACAAATGAAACAAGTGGCTGAAATGTTTCCTTCAGAGACACAGGCAATATACTACACTTAATAAAGAAAGATCCATGCGGTCTTCACCAATATATAAATAGAACTTGGCTGGAAAAAAGGTCATCCACTCCATCAAACAGGAAACATAAAGTAAGATAAAAATAAGACAACATACTAAAAGTCACTTGGACAAAGTACAAAGCCCAACAGTTTATGGTCTGTTTCCAGAGTTTTCTAAATGTTATGCTTATTTGCCATTAGAAAAACAGGAGTAGAATGAGGGTGGTCTGTGACTGTAGATACGAATACGAAGAGGGCAGAAAGAAGTAAGGGTGGCCCCCAGTGGTGACAGGTACCTGGTGGCATGGTGGTCATGCCCAAGAAAGATGATAGCAAATGGAGCTATGGGTTCGGAAAAGGAGAGCAAGGAGGTCCTAAATGAAGGTCAAGTCCCAGACCACTGCTAATAATACACCAGGCAGAGGCAGTTTCTCTTGGCTTTAGGTATAAACATTGTGGGGATTTGTTGATTTTTATAGTACTTAGTGATGGTGTGGAAAATACTTTGGAATAGCAGTCAATCAGCATAAACCAAAATGAATGAGATATATTAACATTTTCATAATTTCTAGCAGACTGGACGCTCTCTTTCTCTCCCTGGAAGACCAGTCCCACCTGCCATCTTTGCAACATCTCCTTGGTTGTATCAGCCTGCTTACAGCTACACTAACAAGCCAACTGATGGGCGAGAGGAAGCAAACAAGAGACTAACTCCTTGGGAAGCAGCAGCCAAGTCTCCTCTTGGCTTAGTGGATGAGGCCTTCAGACCCAGGAACATTCAGGAATCCATTGTGGCAAATGTGGTCTCAGCAGCTCAGAGGAAGGTGCTTCCGGGGCTGTCTGAGGATTGGAATGAGAGACTGTCCTATGTCCCTCAAACCCAGAAGACGAGTATGGGCTCATTTGCAAGGCAAGAGTATAATGTTGCATCCCTACCCAATTATAGTGTGCCCACCAACTCCCAATACGGTTCACAGGCACCACATGCATATTATAGGCAGCCTTCCAGAAATGATTCTGAAATAATGTCCATGGAGACCAGGTCTGATTATTGTCTCTCAGTAACCAATTGCAACTATAACCCACACCCAAGGGGGTGGAGACACCAAACATGAAAGTTAGACTTGCTCATGTGCCACCTATAATTTTTTAAAATGTTTCTCTGCAGTGTTTCAGTACTAAAAAGGGAAACATAAAGTAAGATAAAAATAAGACAACATACTAAAAGTCACTTGGACAAAGTACAAAGCCCAACAGTTTATGGTCTGTTTCCAGAGTTTTCTAAATGTTATGCTTATTTGCCATTAGAAAAACAGGAGTAGAATGAGGGTGGTCTGTGACTGTAGATACGAATACGAAGAGGGCAGAAAGAAGTAAGGGTGGCCCCCAGTGGTGACAGGTACCTGGTGGCATGGTGGTCATGCCCAAGAAAGATGATAGCAAATGGAGCTATGGGTTCGGAAAAGGAGAGCAAGGAGGTCCTAAATGAAGGTCAAGTCCCAGACCACTGCTAATAATACACCAGGCAGAGGCAGTTTCTCTTGGCTTTAGGTATAAACATTGTGGGGATTTGTTGATTTTTATAGTACTTAGTGATGGTGTGGAAAATACTTTGGAATAGCAGTCAATCAGCATAAACCAAAATGAATGAGATATATTAACATTTTCATAATTTCTAGCAGACTGACGCTCTCTTTCTCTCCCTGGAAGACCAGTCCCACCTGCCATCTTTGCAACATCTCCTTGGTTGTATCAGCCTGCTTACAGCTACACTAACAAGCCAACTGATGGGCGAGAGGAAGCAAACAAGAGACTAACTCCTTGGGAAGCAGCAGCCAAGTCTCCTCTTGGCTTAGTGGATGAGGCCTTCAGACCCAGGAACATTCAGGAATCCATTGTGGCAAATGTGGTCTCAGCAGCTCAGAGGAAGGTGCTTCCGGGGCTGTCTGAGGATTGGAATGAGAGACTGTCCTATGTCCCTCAAACCCAGAAGACGAGTATGGGCTCATTTGCAAGGCAAGAGTATAATGTTGCATCCCTACCCAATTATAGTGTGCCCACCAACTCCCAATACGGTTCACAGGCACCACATGCATATTATAGGCAGCCTTCCAGAAATGATTCTGAAATAATGTCCATGGAGACCAGGTCTGATTATTGTCTCTCAGTAACCAATTGCAACTATAACCCACACCCAAGGGGGTGGAGACACCAAACATGAAAGTTAGACTTGCTCATGTGCCACCTATAATTTTTTAAAATGTTTCTCTGCAGTGTTTTCCCTTTTTCAATAGATTTAGATTCACTTTTGATCTTGGCTTGTTCTCATAGGTCATTTATCTGAGGGATGTGTGTGTGTGTGTGTGTGTATGTGTGTGTGTGTATCTGTGTGTGTGTGTATGCACATGTGAGAAAGTGAATCACTTCTTTTTCTGCATATGCACAGAGAATTTGTTTGAAGAAAAATTCATCTGTGCTGATGACACAGACATTCCATTTATTTCATTAATATGGAGTAATCTAGGCAACTAAATTTTCTCAATTCAAATGAAATTATTTTCTTTTATGTGCCTTAGTCTAGGAAGGAAGTAATAAAATATGGTATGCTGATTGTCATTAGCATTAACAGCAAGGAATATAACATTGGAGAAGTTTCCAATGGGATTATGCCAATGGGTAATCATTATATAAAGGATTTCCTTGATGTTATTTTAAATATTTGTTTGAAATGTATTTTAAAATCTGACAACATTCATATTTGTTTTTTGGAACTGAGATATAGACATTCTCAGAAGGAAAGAAATATTTGAGAATAAGACCAATTATAAATTTCAGATGGACTTTTGAGGTAAGTGGTGTAGTATGTGGGGAATAGAAAGATTTAGGTGTAGGATTTATTTTTAATCTATTTAAAGTCAGCAACCTGAGACAGGAACAGACTCTGGGTTCAGGTGTCCTCATTTTTCAAATGAGAAGATCAGATTATTTAATCTCTTATATGCTTAACAGCTCTGATATTCTGAACTAAGTTTCTCTCATTTGTAAAATGATCTTAGATGCATTATTCATTTTTTGTTGCTCATCATATAAATATCAAACTAAGTTTAAGAGTGGATTAGGTCATCAGTGTCACAACATGTATCATTAAAGGTCCAAGAGGAACGGTTGGGCAGCAGGTTTTGTGCTATGTGTTCCATGAGTGAGGGCTGATGTGAAAAAAAAAGCTATTACTGGATTTAAGGAAGTGGTAGATGGATGTGTCTGTTATTATGCAACTGTATGTCAAGACCATTTATTTAGTTGTAGACAGCATGCCACAGAAGCTTATGCAACAAGTGGTGCTTCTTTAGGAAAGCATCATTAGGATGTTCAAAGGAAGTTAAACAGTTGCTTGGACAATTTCATGACCTGCACCTTGTTAGAACAACCATGTGACAATCAGTTAAACACCTGCTCCTTGCTGTCACAAAATTCAAAGTATTTTTTTTATCATATACAAATATAAGAATATTTAAAAATAAAAATATCTTGAGTCTTCAAAATGTTCTTAGGTTTCTAAATATGATTATTTTGCTTTGCTTTGCTTCTTGACTCTTGAATTTATCATTATGATGGTCTTTCACAGAATAAAGCTTTTTAAAAACTGCCAGGATATAAGCAATCCCTTATTTGTAAATAAAAATAAAAAGCTGACAAAATCACAGTAATTTCTATTAGCAATGGAATCACCCAGATACTAATTTGCTCAATTATTAGAAAAGCAGAGTACTTCATAGAAATTTGAATTTATATCTCAAGTTACAAGATATAATTATATAAAGGATTTCCTTGATGTTATTTTAAATATTTGTTTGAAATGTATTTTAAAATCTGACAACATTCATATTTGTTTTTTGGAACTGAGATATAGACATTCTCAGAAGGAAAGAAATATTTGAGAATAAGACCAATTATAAATTTCAGATGGACTTTTGAGGTAAGTGGTGTAGTATGTGGGGAATAGAAAGATTTAGGTGTAGGATTTATTTTTAATCTATTTAAAGTCAGCAACCTGAGACAGGAACAGACTCTGGGTTCAGGTGTCCTCATTTTTCAAATGAGAAGATCAGATTATTTAATCTCTTATATGCTTAACAGCTCTGATATTCTGAACTAAGTTTCTCTCATTTGTAAAATGATCTTAGATGCATTATTCATTTTTTGTTGCTCATCATATAAATATCAAACTAAGTTTAAGAGTGGATTAGGTCATCAGTGTCACAACATGTATCATTAAAGGTCCAAGAGGAACGGTTGGGCAGCAGGTTTTGTGCTATGTGTTCCATGAGTGAGGGCTGATGTGAAAAAAAAAGCTATTACTGGATTTAAGGAAGTGGTAGATGGATGTGTCTGTTATTATGCAACTGTATGTCAAGACCATTTATTTAGTTGTAGACAGCATGCCACAGAAGCTTATGCAACAAGTGGTGCTTCTTTAGGAAAGCATCATTAGGATGTTCAAAGGAAGTTAAACAGTTGCTTGGACAATTTCATGACCTGCACCTTGTTAGAACAACCATGTGACAATCAGTTAAACACCTGCTCCTTGCTGTCACAAAATTCAAAGTATTTTTTTTATCATATACAAATATAAGAATATTTAAAAATAAAAATATCTTGAGTCTTCAAAATGTTCTTAGGTTTCTAAATATGATTATTTTGCTTTGCTTTGCTTCTTGACTCTTGAATTTATCATTATGATGGTCTTTCACAGAATAAAGCTTTTTAAAAACTGCCAGGATATAAGCAATCCCTTATTTGTAAATAAAAAAATAAAAAGCTGACAAAATCACAGTAATTTCTATTAGCAATGGAATCACCCAGATACTAATTTGCTCAATTATTAGAAAAGCAGAGTACTTCATAGAAATTTGAATTTATATCTCAAGTTACAAGATATAATTATAGATTCCTAAAGAGTTACTGTGGAATGTTAAAGCAACAATGACTGCTCTATTAGCCAATCTGTCAGCAATTCTCAGGAGTCCTCACACAAAAATTCTTATAGTGTTCTCGTTATTCTAGATGTCAATGTTTTAAGATTTGCAGAATTTAGCAGAAAAGATTTTGTATGACAAGATCATATACTATTTTGTTGCTTTCTTTCATAAATGCTAGAAGTTATTTCCTTTATTCCTTAGATTTTTAGATACTCAATTTCAGAGGTTGATCTATACATCATATTATTCACTAAAACTTTAACTAGACTCAAAATAGAGAGAAGCAGAGATTTTAAACTAAAATTTATTATTATGAAACAGCCAGCTTCCTCTTTGCATGCAGTAGATCAAACTAATCATCGTATTAAGCTATCTGAATTAATTCTAGACATCAAAAAAAGAGAGAGAAAATGTAATACATGGGAGGAAAGTTGTACATTTTTCATTCACAGGGAAATGAATGTGTCATTTTTATTAGAGGCCAATGTTTCAAGAACTCCTACTTTGCAGATATAATTCTGAAAAACAAAAGTGTGTTGTCAAATTATCACAAAATGTATAGGTATTTATCTCCAGTTTACACAAAAGGTATAAAGTTAGGTTGCTTACATTCAACCTAATGTTTGACTAAGGCTGCCAGGTCAACATCTGTTTCCTGCTGAGAAAACCTAGATAACTATTGTTCTCACAAAAATAAAATCAGTTTGGGATTTCCCTGGAAGTACAGTGGTTTCAGACTCTGCACTTCCACTGTGGTGGACAAAGGTTCCACCCCTGGTCTAGGAACTAGGATCCTGCACGCTGCGCAGACTGCCCATAATAATAAATAAATAAAATCAGTTTGTCTTATATTCCAAATAATAGCTTCAGACAAGAGCTTGGTGTGTGCTACATTGCTTCAGCCGTGTCTGATTCTGTGCGGCCCTATGAACTGTAGCCTGCCAAGATCCTCAGTCCATGGGATTCTTCAGGCAAGAATACTAGAGTGGGTCGCCATATCCACCTCCAGGAGATCTTCCCAACCCAGGGATTGAATCTGTGTCTCTGACAACTCCTGCATTGGCAGGCAGGTTCTTTACCACTAGTGCCACCTGCTTTGTAAATATATACCACATGTGTTGTAAGACATTTTTCTACTAGTAGCAATTGGATAAGTAGAAAGAGTTCTGTTCTGCTATGGATTAAAAAGCATTCTCTTGAAGTTCACTAATTTGGCACCTCTTTCCATCTTGAGTTTAAATATATCACTGCATGTATGTGAAGTATCTCTTACTAAGATGATTTAAATATTGTCTTTTGTTTTGAACTTTATAATTACACTATTCCAGTCCATTATCTCTGAATATATCCCATGCTTTGGGCCCATCACTCACATTGGAAAGGGCTATGCTGTTAGAACTCAAGCATATAGATATATAAATTAATGAATTGAAACTTTAGATTAAAAATATATCAAATAGGCTCAGTTATTATACTTAGAGAAGAACTGTAGAAATGTTTGTTTTAAGAAAAAAGTTTTGGATTTTCATATTTGATTTCTACATCAAAAAGAGAGAGAAATGTAATACATGGGAGGAAAGTTGTACATTTTTCATTCACAGGAAATGAATGTGTCATTTTATTAGAGGCCAATGTTTCAAGAACTCCTACTTTGCAGATATAATTCTGAAAAACAAAAGTGTGTTGTCAAATTATCACAAAATGTATAGGTATTTATCTCCAGTTTACACAAAAGGTATAAAGTTAGGTTGCTTACATTCAACCTAATGTTTGACTAAGGCTGCCAGGTCAACATCTGTTTCCTGCTGAGAAAACCTAGATAACTATTGTTCTCACAAAAATAAAATCAGTTTGGGATTTCCCTGGAAGTACAGTGGTTTCAGACTCTGCACTTCCACTGTGGTGGACAAAGGTTCCACCCCTGGTCTAGGAACTAGGATCCTGCACGCTGCGCAGACTGCCCATAATAATAAATAAATAAAATCAGTTTGTCTTATATTCCAAATAATAGCTTCAGACAAGAGCTTGGTGTGTGCTACATTGCTTCAGCCGTGTCTGATTCTGTGCGGCCCTATGAACTGTAGCCTGCCAAGATCCTCAGTCCATGGGATTCTTCAGGCAAGAATACTAGAGTGGGTCGCCATATCCACCTCCAGGAGATCTTCCCAACCCAGGGATTGAATCTGTGTCTCTGACAACTCCTGCATTGGCAGGCAGGTTCTTTACCACTAGTGCCACCTGCTTTGTAAATATATACCACATGTGTTGTAAGACATTTTTCTACTAGTAGCAATTGGATAAGTAGAAAGAGTTCTGTTCTGCTATGGATTAAAAAGCATTCTCTTGAAGTTCACTAATTTGGCACCTCTTTCCATCTTGAGTTTAAATATATCACTGCATGTATGTGAAGTATCTCTTACTAAGATGATTTAAATATTGTCTTTTGTTTTGAACTTTATAATTACACTATTCCAGTCCATTATCTCTGAATATATCCCATGCTTTGGGCCCATCACTCACATTGGAAAGGGCTATGCTGTTAGAACTCAAGCATATAGATATATAAATTAATGAATTGAAACTTTAGATTAAAAATATATCAAATAGGCTCAGTTATTATACTTAGAGAAGAACTGTAGAAATGTTTGTTTTAAGAAAAAGTGGATTTTCATATTTGATTTCTTTTCAAAGCATAAATATCTACACAGTCTACACCTTTCTACTAAAATAGACTATGTTCTCCTGCCTATTGGCTTAACATTTCTACCTTTGTTTATCCCAAAAAATTGTTTTTGAAAAATGTATACTGAAAATCAAAATTGTATTAGTAATAAAATTAACTTGAAAATCAATTTAAAGAGTCTTTCCATTTTTCCTTCTATCTTTTGAAATAGTCTTCACCCCAAAGATTTAATCTTATCTACTACATATTTTTAAATTTTAGTTTCTACAATATCAGCTTCCAGACACATCAGAAGAATTTCATGCTGACTGGCAACATTTTAACTGTAACATTTGAAAACTTAAAAAAGACCTTAACCTCAAAATATTTTCAATTTCATATAAAAATTAAGACATTTTATCTATATTTTAATATAATAGTATTATTACTTATTTATTTGATATTATTCCTTATTAATTTAGTATTTTCCTTTATTAATTCTTTTTTTCGTAGTATTAAAAAATTAGTCCTAAGCACAAGCATACCCAATGGTAATACAAGTTGATAATGTGCTGTTTGGATTTCTAAAACCACCCTGGCCTCAGAGAATCTTCCGTGTTTGTCATTCCAGGTCTTCTGATCACTTATCCTCTTTTGACTGCCTCATCACTGACCTCGATTAAACTGAAGCCTTCATCATAGTAAAGCATATTTAAGTAAAACTGTTAAAAATGACTTTGGATCTTCTTACATACTTTTAAAACCATAAACTAGAATGTAAGCTGGTCAGTGATATCATGTACCACAGCTTTTTGATACTTTTTTTTTTTTAATTTCATACCACAAGCTTTTTCTTAGTTATTTATTATTTTCACCCATCTTTATTCTTTGGCATGTGTAGGTCTCCCATCTCAGTGGTTTCTCTCATTGCAGAGCACCGGTTCTGGGTCCATGGGCTTCAGAGTGCTGGCTTGGTAATTGCACACACCGGTCCAGCTGCCTAGCGGCAAGCGGGATCCTCCAGGGCCAGGGATCGAACCGGCACCCCTTGTACTGCAATGCGGACACTTTACCCACTGGACCACCAGGGAAGCCCTGATACTTCTTTTTTTTCAATTATGAATAAAATTACTCTCATGGGGGCTTCCCTGGTGGTCCAGTGGGCAAGGACACCACCTTGCAGTACAAGGTGTGCCGGTTCCATCCCTGGCCTGGGAAGATCCCAGGTGCTGCGGAGCAGCTGGACTGACGTGTCCAACTACCGAGCTGGAGCTCTGGAGCACATGTGCCCAGAACCGGTGCTCTGTGACGAGAAAGGCCACTGCGATGGGAGGCCCACACAGGCCAAAGAGCAAAGATGGATGAAAATAAATAAATGAAAGACCAATAAAAGTGGCCAAAAAAAAAAAAAGTTTAAAAAAAATGAAAGAAAACAAATTACTCTCATGGCTTTCAGATGAAAGAAATTTTAAGAATCAGCACTTGAAACATTCTCTAAATATGAGGACCATCTTTAAGTAACTTAAGAAATAGTAGCACCATACTGTCTGTCAACCAAACAAGAAAACCAAACAATATGGAGCTGTGAGTTTAAGGTTTATTCAGGGTCTTACTAAGGATGACAGCCTGGGAGACAGTGTCTCAGCTGCTCTGAAGATGTGGGGGAGAAGCCAGGGTACACATGATAATGTGCTGTTTGGATTTCTAAAACCACCCTGGCCTCAGAGAATCTTCCGTGTTTGTCATTCCAGGTCTTCTGATCACTTATCCTCTTTGACTGCCTCATCACTGACCTCGATTAAACTGAAGCCTTCATCATAGTAAAGCATATTTAAGTAAAACTGTTAAAAATGACTTTGGATCTTCTTACATACTTTTAAAACCATAAACTAGAATGTAAGCTGGTCAGTGATATCATGTACCACAGCTTTTTGATACTTTTTTTTTTTTAATTTCATACCACAAGCTTTTTCTTAGTTATTTATTATTTTCACCCATCTTTATTCTTTGGCATGTGTAGGTCTCCCATCTCAGTGGTTTCTCTCATTGCAGAGCACCGGTTCTGGGTCCATGGGCTTCAGAGTGCTGGCTTGGTAATTGCACACACCGGTCCAGCTGCCTAGCGGCAAGCGGGATCCTCCAGGGCCAGGATCGAACCGGCACCCCTTGTACTGCAATGCGGACACTTTACCCACTGGACCACCAGGGAAGCCCTGATACTTCTTTTTTTTCAATTATGAATAAAATTACTCTCATGGGGGCTTCCCTGGTGGTCCAGTGGGCAAGGACACCACCTTGCAGTACAAGGTGTGCCGGTTCCATCCCTGGCCTGGGAAGATCCCAGGTGCTGCGGAGCAGCTGGACTGACGTGTCCAACTACCGAGCTGGAGCTCTGGAGCACATGTGCCCAGAACCGGTGCTCTGTGACGAGAAAGGCCACTGCGATGGGAGGCCCACACAGGCCAAAGAGCAAAGATGGATGAAAATAAATAAATGAAAGACCAATAAAAGTGGCCAAAAAAAAAAAAAGTTTAAAAAAAATGAAAGAAAACAAATTACTCTCATGGCTTTCAGATGAAAGAAATTTTAAGAATCAGCACTTGAAACATTCTCTAAATATGAGGACCATCTTTAAGTAACTTAAGAAATAGTAGCACCATACTGTCTGTCAACCAAACAAGAAAACCAAACAATATGGAGCTGTGAGTTTAAGGTTTATTCAGGGTCTTACTAAGGATGACAGCCTGGGAGACAGTGTCTCAGCTGCTCTGAAGATGTGGGGGAGAAGCCAGGGTACACATGAATTTTTTGCTAGAAAATTGGTAGTCAAATATACATCTTAGTAAAAGATTATTGCTAATCACATAGAACAATTAACTCAGATTGATGATTTTTATGCTTTTCTGCAAGAAAGGGGGCTCATTAACATTCTTCCTGGGATGTGTACCTTAACTACCTTTGTTGGTGGTGGTCAGTCATAACCTTTTAAAGAATGATGCACCCTGAGGACACAATATAAACTGATTAGAACTAAAAGGGTCCAAGATGGTAGATGAGTTGACTTTCACTGGCCCTTGCTGTTGTTCAGTCACTCAGTTGTATCTGACTCTTTACAACCCCATGGACTGCAGCACCTCAGGCTTCCCTGCCTTTCGTCATCTCCTGGAGTTTTCTCAAACTCATGTCCATTGAGGAGATGATGACATTCAGCCACCTCATCCTCTATGGTCCCCTTCTCCTCCTGCCTTCAATCTTTCCTAGCATCACGGTCATTTCCAATGAGTCAGTTCTTCACATCAGGTGGCCAAAGTAGTAGAGCTTCAGCTTCATTATCAGTCCTTCCAATGAATATTCAGGGTTTATTTTCTTTAGGATTGATTAATTTGATCTCCTTGCATTCCAAAGGACTCTCAAGAGTCTTCTCCAGCACCAACATTCAAAACCATCAATTCTTTGGAGCTCAGCCTTCTTTATGGTCTAACTCTCACAGTCATACATGACTACTGGAAAAACCATGGACTTTTGTTGACAAAGTGATGTCTCTGCTTTTCAATACACTGTCAAGGATTGCCATAGTTTCTCTTCCAAGGAGCAAGAGTCTTTTAATTTTATGACTGCAGTCACTATCTACAGTGATTCTCGAGTCCAAGAATATAAAATCGGTCACTGCTTCCACTTTTTATCCTTCTCTTTGCCATGAACTGATGGGAATGGATGTCATAAATATGAGGACCATCTTTAAGTAACTTAAGAAATAGTAGCACCATACTGTCTGTCAACCAAACAAGAAAACCAAACAATATGGAGCTGTGAGTTTAAGGTTTATTCAGGGTCTTACTAAGGATGACAGCCTGGGAGACAGTGTCTCAGCTGCTCTGAAGATGTGGGGGAGAAGCCAGGGTACACATGAATTTTTTGCTAGAAAATTGGTAGTCAAATATACATCTTAGTAAAAGATTATTGCTAATCACATAGAACAATTAACTCAGATTGATGATTTTTATGCTTTTCTGCAAGAAAGGGGGCTCATTAACATTCTTCCTGGGATGTGTACCTTAACTACCTTTGTTGGTGGTGGTCAGTCATAACCTTTTAAAGAATGATGCACCCTGAGGACACAATATAAACTGATTAGAACTAAAAGGGTCCAAGATGGTAGATGAGTTGACTTTCACTGGCCCTTGCTGTTGTTCAGTCACTCAGTTGTATCTGACTCTTTACAACCCCATGGACTGCAGCACCTCAGGCTTCCCTGCCTTTCGTCATCTCCTGGAGTTTTCTCAAACTCATGTCCATTGAGGAGATGATGACATTCAGCCACCTCATCCTCTATGGTCCCCTTCTCCTCCTGCCTTCAATCTTTCCTAGCATCACGGTCATTTCCAATGAGTCAGTTCTTCACATCAGGTGGCCAAAGTAGTAGAGCTTCAGCTTCATTATCAGTCCTTCCAATGAATATTCAGGGTTTATTTTCTTTAGGATTGATTAATTTGATCTCCTTGCATTCCAAAGGACTCTCAAGAGTCTTCTCCAGCACCAACATTCAAAACCATCAATTCTTTGGAGCTCAGCCTTCTTTATGGTCTAACTCTCACAGTCATACATGACTACTGGAAAAACCATGGACTTTTGTTGACAAAGTGATGTCTCTGCTTTTCAATACACTGTCAAGGATTGCCATAGTTTCTCTTCCAAGGAGCAAGAGTCTTTTAATTTTATGACTGCAGTCACTATCTACAGTGATTCTCGAGTCCAAGAATATAAAATCGGTCACTGCTTCCACTTTTTATCCTTCTCTTTGCCATGAACTGATGGGAATGGATGTCATGATCTTAGTTTTGTGAATGCTCATGAGTTATAAGCCAGTTTTTTCAGTCTCCTTTTCCACCCTCATCAAGAAGCTCTTTAGTTCCCCTTCACTTTCTCCCACTTTCCTCTTCACTTAGAAGAGGGCTGCTTATACAAAGCACAGAATGCATCATCCTTTTCTTTTTTTCCCTATCCTGTATTCCCCTCAGGGTATACTGTCCTGACCGTGGGGAACTTGGGATGATGGCAGTAGATTCTGACTTAATCCTCGTATAATTAGATGATGAGTGACACTTCTTTCTTTGTTTACATGTCTGAAGCTGCCAATGCCATAGAAACTACCTACTTCTTCTTAGGAATTCCTAGCACTCAGTACATCACAAATTTAAAAACATGCCAAGAGGTAGGTATGTTACCTCCACATGCAATCAGTGGTCAGCCTGAGATCAGGAGAGTCCAATTCCCTGGTTACTCCACTAGGAAGACAGCAACACAGTTGCTTCAGGAGTAGCCAGTGTTTCCATAGTCCATATAACACTGGAAATAGTACTTTTCCTCAGTGGTTTTGGAAAATAACATCTGTGACTTCTCAAATTTAATAGAGCAGCATTTTTTCACAAAGGGACATTTCATTATTCAGTCTTATAAAATATAACAGTTTATATTTCTAGAAAGAGTCTGTCAATCTCCTCTATATAAATCAGTAATTTTAGGAGGAAATGCCACCAGTGTATGTTGCTCTGATATTGTTTTTCTCCTTCAAAGTTGTAGCAAAGAGTATTTGCTATTGTACCTTGTTTCTTCTTGAGTTTTCTGTCACTCTTCTTCATAAACTGTCCTCCATTCCCACTTCCTGCCAAGAGGAAAAAGCTTCACCTCTTCAAAAGATTTCAAGATGCATGCTTCTGAAAAGACTTTCTAGGGCAGGGCTGCCTCACCATGATGATTAGAATAAATGTAAGGCTTGCCCTAAATTACTGAATAAATTTTAATGGGGTGTGTGTGCTTAGTTATTACAGTCTTGTCTGACTCTTTGTGACCATATGGACTGTATAGCCCACCAGGCTCCTCTGACCATGGGGATTCTCTAGGCAAGAATACTGGAGTGGATTGCCATACCCTCCTCCAGGGGATCTTCACAACCCAGGGATCAAACCAGCATCTCTTCTGTCTCCTGCATTGGTAAGTGTGTTCTCTACCACCAGTACCACCTGAGAAGATGTTATAATGAGGTATATGTTGGAAAAGACACAATCTTATGTAGCTCAAATTGGTTTTGAAGAACCCTGTCTACATTACTACAAATATTCAAAGGATCCTGCTTAGTCTTTTGCCAGGGTCACCTCTTCCAGGAAAAAATATCCATTGAAACAATTGAGCTACATATATATTCTGCAGATATAGTACATGTACTGGAAAGTAAATTGTCATCTTTAAACTAGGGAATATACATTGTTTGTACTGACACTACTTCCACTTAATGGAGCAACCATTCTTTTAAGTAGTGTAATAATCCATGACGGAGTCCATAGCAGCTTTGTAGGACCCTAAGGCTGATCCCTGACCTAGTCGGGACTAGTTTCATTTCAAGAGGCTGGTAGCTTTTCCTGCTGTTCTACATGTCATTCATACCACAGCCTTCTGCCAGACCAGTACATAAGACAGAGAAGAATAATGTTTTTAAAATAAATAAATGGTGGAGGAGTTTACCTGTTTTCCCATAACTTGGTTTTATTTGGAACTTTATGCCAGTTACATTTTGTCCTTAAATTCAAATGATGTCTTCTCTGGTTTCTATATAAATCAGTAATTTTAGGAGGAAATGCCACCAGTGTATGTTGCTCTGATATTGTTTTTCTCTTCAAAGTTGTAGCAAAGAGTATTTGCTGTCCTTTTCTTCTTGAGTTTTCTGTCACTCTTCTTCATAAACTGTCCTCCATTCCCACTTCCTGCCAAGAGGAAAAAGCTTCACCTCTTCAAAAGATTTCAAGATGCATGCTTCTGAAAAGACTTTCTAGGGCAGGGCTGCCTCACCATGATGATTAGAATAAATGTAAGGCTTGCCCTAAATTACTGAATAAATTTTAATGGGGTGTGTGTGCTTAGTTATTACAGTCTTGTCTGACTCTTTGTGACCATATGGACTGTATAGCCCACCAGGCTCCTCTGACCATGGGGATTCTCTAGGCAAGAATACTGGAGTGGATTGCCATACCCTCCTCCAGGGGATCTTCACAACCCAGGGATCAAACCAGCATCTCTTCTGTCTCCTGCATTGGTAAGTGTGTTCTCTACCACCAGTACCACCTGAGAAGATGTTATAATGAGGTATATGTTGGAAAAGACACAATCTTATGTAGCTCAAATTGGTTTTGAAGAACCCTGTCTACATTACTACAAATATTCAAAGGATCCTGCTTAGTCTTTTGCCAGGGTCACCTCTTCCAGGAAAAAAAAATATCCATTGAAACAATTGAGCTACATATATATTCTGCAGATATAGTACATGTACTGGAAAGTAAATTGTCATCTTTAAACTAGGGAATATACATTGTTTGTACTGACACTACTTCCACTTAATGGAGCAACCATTCTTTTAAGTAGTGTAATAATCCATGACGGGAGTCCATAGCAGCTTTGTAGGACCCTAAGGCTGATCCCTGACCTAGTCGGGACTAGTTTCATTTCAAGAGGCTGGTAGCTTTTCCTGCTGTTCTACATGTCATTCATACCACAGCCTTCTGCCAGACCAGTACATAAGACAGAGAAGAATAATGTTTTTAAAATAAATAAATGGTGGAGGAGTTTACCTGTTTTCCCATAACTTGGTTTTATTTGGAACTTTATGCCAGTTACATTTTGTCCTTAAATTCAAATGATGTCTTCTCTGGTTTCTATCTACAGAAACTACAGCTCTAATCATTAGCAATACAAAATGCCTTTAATTTATTGAAGTGGATACTTACTAGAGGGCTAAGAAAAAGAAAAACAACACTGATTTAGCTATAGAACAGACAGAGTTCAATGCTCAGTCAAGCCAAGTCCTATGTGCAGCATTAATTTGATAAAGAAAATAACCAAAAGGAAAGGAGAGGGTTTATGTCTTGTAGCTTTCTCCAGTGACAATAAAATGGGAGGGAAGGGGGAAGGGCACAAGTTTTAAAAGTATGATATAGCCTGAGGGCACAATATAAACTGATCAGAACTAAAAGGGTCCAAGATGGTAGATGAGTCGACTTTCATTGGCCCTTGCTATTGTTCAATCACTCAGTCATATCTGACTCTTTACGACCCCATGGACTGCAGCACCTCAGGCTTCCCTGTCTTTCATCATCTCCTGGAGCTTGCTCAAACTCATGCCCATTGGAGAGATGATGATATCCAACCACCTCATTCTCTGTTGTTCCCTTCTCCTCTTGCTTTCAATCTTTCCCAGAACCAGGGTTTTTTCCAATGTGTTGGCTCTTCACATCAGGTGGCCAAAGTATTGGAGCTTCAGCTTCATTATCAGTCCTTCTGATGAATATTCAGGGTTGATTTTCTCTAGGATTGACTAGTTGATCTCCTTCCAGTCCGAGGGGCTGTCAAGAGTCTTCTCCATCACCACAGGTTCAAAAACATCAATTCTTCAGAGCTTAGCCTTCTTTATGGTCCAGCTCTCACATCCATTCATGACTACTGCAAAATCATAGTTTTGACTGTACAGGACGTATTTCGGAAAACATGACTTTCCACTTAATGGAGCAACCATTCTTTTAAGTAGTGTAATAATCCATGACGGAGTCCATAGCAGCTTTGTAGGACCCTAAGGCTGATCCCTGACCTAGTCGGGACTAGTTTCATTTCAAGAGGCTGGTAGCTTTTCCTGCTGTTCTACATGTCATTCATACCACAGCCTTCTGCCAGACCAGTACATAAGACAGAGAAGAATAATGTTTTTAAAATAAATAAATGGTGGAGGAGTTTACCTGTTTTCCCATAACTTGGTTTTATTTGGAACTTTATGCCAGTTACATTTTGTCCTTAAATTCAAATGATGTCTTCTCTGGTTTCTATCTACAGAAACTACAGCTCTAATCATTAGCAATACAAAATGCCTTTAATTTATTGAAGTGGATACTTACTAGAGGGCTAAGAAAAAGAAAAACAACACTGATTTAGCTATAGAACAGACAGAGTTCAATGCTCAGTCAAGCCAAGTCCTATGTGCAGCATTAATTTGATAAAGAAAATAACCAAAAGGAAAGGAGAGGGTTTATGTCTTGTAGCTTTCTCCAGTGACAATAAAATGGGAGGGAAGGGGGAAGGGCACAAGTTTTAAAAGTATGATATAGCCTGAGGGCACAATATAAACTGATCAGAACTAAAAGGGTCCAAGATGGTAGATGAGTCGACTTTCATTGGCCCTTGCTATTGTTCAATCACTCAGTCATATCTGACTCTTTACGACCCCATGGACTGCAGCACCTCAGGCTTCCCTGTCTTTCATCATCTCCTGGAGCTTGCTCAAACTCATGCCCATTGGAGAGATGATGATATCCAACCACCTCATTCTCTGTTGTTCCCTTCTCCTCTTGCTTTCAATCTTTCCCAGAACCAGGGTTTTTTCCAATGTGTTGGCTCTTCACATCAGGTGGCCAAAGTATTGGAGCTTCAGCTTCATTATCAGTCCTTCTGATGAATATTCAGGGTTGATTTTCTCTAGGATTGACTAGTTGATCTCCTTCCAGTCCGAGGGGCTGTCAAGAGTCTTCTCCATCACCACAGGTTCAAAAACATCAATTCTTCAGAGCTTAGCCTTCTTTATGGTCCAGCTCTCACATCCATTCATGACTACTGCAAAAATCATAGTTTTGACTGTACAGACCTTTGTCAGTAAAGTGATATATCTGCTTTGCAATACGTAGTCTAGGTTTGTCATAGTTTTTCTTCTCAGAAACAAGCATCTTTCAATTTCGTGGTTGCAATCATGGTCTACAATGATTATTGAGCTCAAGGAAATAAACTCTGTCACTGTTTTCATTGTTTGCCCATCTATTTGCCATGAAATGATGGGACCAGACACCATGATCCTCGTTTTTTTGAATGTTGAGTTTTAAGCCAGTGTTTTCACTCTCTCCTTCCACCCTCATCAAGAGACTTTTTAGTTCTTCTTCACTTTTTGCCACAAGGGTGGTGTCATCTGTATATCTGAGGTTATTGATATTTCTCCCAGCAATCCTGATTCCATCTTGTGCTTCATCCAGACCGGCGTTTCTCATAAGGTACTCTGCATATAAGTTAAATAAACAGGGTGACAATATACGGCCTTGGCATACTCCTTTCCCCATTTGGAACCAGTCCATTGTTCTATGTCTGGTTCTAACTATTGCTTCTTTACCTGCATACAGGTTTCTTAGGAAGCAGGTAAGGTAATCTGGTATTTCCATTTCTTTTAATTACCCAGCCCATAAAAACTAACCACACCAAATTTCAAGACTGCTCTTGTCTTCTGAAATGGCCCACACTGTGTCTGTGGAGTGTATTATCTCTAAATAAATTCACTTCTTACCTATCACTTTGTCTGTTACTGAATTCTTTCTGAAATGAGACATCATGAACCTAAGTTTCATTAAATTTTGAAACCAGATGTATGACCTCAGTTGAAAGATGACAGATTTTGGCCAGATTGATTGAGTCCTGGCCACATGGGCTCAAGTTCAGAGCTTGAAAATCTACAATGTTTTCATCAGGTGGCCTAAAGTAAATTGGAGCTTCAGCTTCATTATCAGTCCTTCTGATGAATATTCAGGGTTGATTTTCTCTAGGATTGACTAGTTGATCTCCTTCCAGTCCGAGGGGCTGTCAAGAGTCTTCTCCATCACCACAGGTTCAAAAACATCAATTCTTCAGAGCTTAGCCTTCTTTATGGTCCAGCTCTCACATCCATTCATGACTACTGCAAAAATCATAGTTTTGACTGTACAGACCTTTGTCAGTAAAGTGATATATCTGCTTTGCAACACGTAGTCTAGGTTTGTCATAGTTTTTCTTCTCAGAAACAAGCATCTTTCAATTTCGTGGTTGCAATCATGGTCTACAATGATTATTGAGCTCAAGGAAATAAACTCTGTCACTGTTTTCATTGTTTGCCCATCTATTTGCCATGAAATGATGGGACCAGACACCATGATCCTCGTTTTTTTGAATGTTGAGTTTTAAGCCAGTGTTTTCACTCTCTCCTTCCACCCTCATCAAGAGACTTTTTAGTTCTTCTTCACTTTTTGCCACAAGGGTGGTGTCATCTGTATATCTGAGGTTATTGATATTTCTCCCAGCAATCCTGATTCCATCTTGTGCTTCATCCAGACCGGCGTTTCTCATAAGGTACTCTGCATATAAGTTAAATAAACAGGGTGACAATATACGGCCTTGGCATACTCCTTTCCCCATTTGGAACCAGTCCATTGTTCTATGTCTGGTTCTAACTATTGCTTCTTTACCTGCATACAGGTTTCTTAGGAAGCAGGTAAGGTAATCTGGTATTTCCATTTCTTTTAATTACCCAGCCCATAAAAACTAACCACACCAAATTTCAAGACTGCTCTTGTCTTCTGAAATGGCCCACACTGTGTCTGTGGAGTGTATTATCTCTAAATAAATTCACTTCTTACCTATCACTTTGTCTGTTACTGAATTCTTTCTGAAATGAGACATCATGAACCTAAGTTTCATTAAATTTTGAAACCAGATGTATGACCTCAGTTGAAAGATGACAGATTTTGGCCAGATTGATTGAGTCCTGGCCACATGGGCTCAAGTTTTCAGCAGTGCTTGAAAATCTACAATGTTTTCAACAGAAATTCAACTTCTACAACATGTCTTAATAAGCAAAATAACTGGATTTCTCATTTTACCTAAAAAGGAAGACACTAAGAAAGAAGTAAGAATTATTTGTTCAAGGCCTAAAGTGCTGATATAGGGAAAAAGTTCGATGGATATTTATTTACCTGAAGAATTTTCAAAATAACTTGTAACACATTTTTATTTCACCTTTACTCTGCTATAAAATTATTCTTAAAACAAAGCACATTAAATGAGGGCCATTACAAGAAGGAGAAAAAGAAAAGGAGGAGGGTTTGAATTTTACCTTTAAGATAAATGATTTTACTGCCATGAAGACATCAATATTCATGGCACAAATATTTCCATAAAACATGCATTGCATTCACTGGCAGAGATCTCCCTTCAGGCATTAAATTACCCAACTTTGAATTTTCCCCAAGTTATTATTTGAAGCTGTCAATGGCAAGATTTAATTTAAATATAAGAGGATTGTGACTTTGGTGAAGATAGCAGAATTATCAGGTCAGCAAGTAACACTCATCCTGATTTTTAATTTCTGTGACAAAATGAAACAAAATTTTATGAGTCGGAACAGGTTGAAAAAACACTGAATGATATTTCTGTTCTGCCCTAGATTTTTTTCCTGGTTCAATGAATGTACTCAGAATTGAGTTCAAAGAACAGCAAATTAAATCCTTTCCCTATAAATAGGCTCACCATGGTCTACGGTTACAGACTCGGCAAATTTTAAAATGCAATCCCAAGGAAGGAACATGGAATATCCTTTCCAAACACTGATACAGGCTTGGGCAGGTAAGGTAATCTGGTATTTCCATTTCTTTTAATTACCCAGCCCATAAAAACTAACCACACCAAATTTCAAGACTGCTCTTGTCTTCTGAAATGGCCCACACTGTGTCTGTGGAGTGTATTATCTCTAAATAAATTCACTTCTTACCTATCACTTTGTCTGTTACTGAATTCTTTCTGAAATGAGACATCATGAACCTAAGTTTCATTAAATTTTGAAACCAGATGTATGACCTCAGTTGAAAGATGACAGATTTTGGCCAGATTGATTGAGTCCTGGCCACATGGGCTCAAGTTTTCAGCAGTGCTTGAAAATCTACAATGTTTTCAACAGAAATTCAACTTCTACAACATGTCTTAATAAGCAAAATAACTGGATTTCTCATTTTACCTAAAAAGGAAGACACTAAGAAAGAAGTAAGAATTATTTGTTCAAGGCCTAAAGTGCTGATATAGGGAAAAAGTTCGATGGATATTTATTTACCTGAAGAATTTTCAAAATAACTTGTAACACATTTTTATTTCACCTTTACTCTGCTATAAAATTATTCTTAAAACAAAGCACATTAAATGAGGGCCATTACAAGAAGGAGAAAAAGAAAAGGAGGAGGGTTTGAATTTTACCTTTAAGATAAATGATTTTACTGCCATGAAGACATCAATATTCATGGCACAAATATTTCCATAAAACATGCATTGCATTCACTGGCAGAGATCTCCCTTCAGGCATTAAATTACCCAACTTTGAATTTTCCCCAAGTTATTATTTGAAGCTGTCAATGGCAAGATTTAATTTAAATATAAGAGGATTGTGACTTTGGTGAAGATAGCAGAATTATCAGGTCAGCAAGTAACACTCATCCTGATTTTTAATTTCTGTGACAAAATGAAACAAAATTTTATGAGTCGGAACAGGTTGAAAAAACACTGAATGATATTTCTGTTCTGCCCTAGATTTTTTTCCTGGTTCAATGAATGTACTCAGAATTGAGTTCAAAGAACAGCAAATTAAATCCTTTCCCTATAAATAGGCTCACCATGGTCTACGGTTACAGACTCGGCAAATTTTAAAATGCAATCCCAAGGAAGGAACATGGAATATCACAACTGGTGGACATTTAGTAATTCCCCTAGAATGTATCAATTTTTTTCAACTTTATTTTTGGCCTCTTTTATTGTTTTATTTATTTATTCTTTATTCTTTGGCCTATGTGGGCCTCCCATTGCAGAGCACCGGCCCTGGGCAAATGTGCTTCAGAGTGCTGGCTCTTAACTGGACACACCAGTCCAGCTGCTCCACAGCACATGGGATCTTCCCGGGCCAGGGATCAAACAGGTGCCCCTTGCACTGCAAGGCAGACTCTTTACCCACTGGACCACCAGGGAAGCCCCTGAATTTATCACTTTTTATCAGGACACATAAAGCCTTTCATTGACAGCTCCAGGAACTTCCATCATGGGGAGATGGAGGCATCCACACATCAGTCAGCACACCTTTATCAATTGCCTACTCAGGGCTATACACAGTACATCATGCCAGGGATGTATTAATGAATAAAATGTATCCTCACATAGTGAGCTGATAGTGCTAAGAGTACAATGCAAGGAGACAAGAATATGGCATGACTGTACACAGAGATCATGGGAACAGCAAAAAAGAAAAAAAATCAACCTCAAGGGTGGGAAGACTACTGTGTGTGGGGTGAAAGGGTCCTCATAGAAGCCTTTTTGAATGAATTCATGGCAGAGTTGAGTCTTAAAGATTGAGTGACTGTACTCACTTCTACCATTACTCACTGGTAGAGGTGAGTATAGCCAAGAGGGAACCCATTTAAGATAGAGGGCACACGTAATAAGCTCTAGGAAGTTATGTGTTATTAGTGGATAATACAGTGAGAGTCAGAAAGCAGTAGATTTTTGTCCTACAAGGAAGGATAAATTTTTCCTTTTTGTAAAAGGTAAGATTGTAAATACTTTAGAGAAGCCCCATGTTTCAAAAGCATAGGGCTTTGACTTGACTTCATGGAAGTGGTCACAGCTAATATGAAAATGAATGAGCATGGCTTAATGAAACATTATTTATGGAGACTATAATTGGGCTTCCCTGGTGGCTCAATTGTAAAAGAATCTGCCTGCCAGTACAGGAGACATGGGTTCAATTCCTGGGCTGGGAAGATCGCTGGAATAAGAATGGTAAACCATTTCAGTATTCTTGACTGGAAAATTTCATGGACGGAAGAGTCTGGCAGACTATATGATCGTTCATGGGGTTGCAAAAGAGTCAAACATGACTTAGCAGTAACACATCAAAACACAGAAACAATTGGAATTTCACATCATTTTCACAAGTCATCTGGGCAAATGTGCTATGGCTCTTAACTGGACACACCAGTCCAGCTGCTCCACAGCACATGGGATCTTCCCGGCCAGGGATCAAACAGGTGCCCTTGCACTGCAAGGCAGACTCTTTACCCACTGGACCACCAGGGAAGCCCTGAATTTATCACTTTTATCAGGACACATAAAGCCTTTCATTGACAGCTCCAGGAACTTCCATCATGGGGAGATGGAGGCATCCACACATCAGTCAGCACACCTTTATCAATTGCCTACTCAGGGCTATACACAGTACATCATGCCAGGGATGTATTAATGAATAAAATGTATCCTCACATAGTGAGCTGATAGTGCTAAGAGTACAATGCAAGGAGACAAGAATATGGCATGACTGTACACAGAGATCATGGGAACAGCAAAAAAGAAAAAAAATCAACCTCAAGGGTGGGAAGACTACTGTGTGTGGGGTGAAAGGGTCCTCATAGAAGCCTTTTTGAATGAATTCATGGCAGAGTTGAGTCTTAAAGATTGAGTGACTGTACTCACTTCTACCATTACTCACTGGTAGAGGTGAGTATAGCCAAGAGGGAACCCATTTAAGATAGAGGGCACACGTAATAAGCTCTAGGAAGTTATGTGTTATTAGTGGATAATACAGTGAGAGTCAGAAAGCAGTAGATTTTTGTCCTACAAGGAAGGATAAATTTTTCCTTTTTGTAAAAGGTAAGATTGTAAATACTTTAGAGAAGCCCCATGTTTCAAAAGCATAGGGCTTTGACTTGACTTCATGGAAGTGGTCACAGCTAATATGAAAATGAATGAGCATGGCTTAATGAAACATTATTTATGGAGACTATAATTGGGCTTCCCTGGTGGCTCAATTGTAAAAGAATCTGCCTGCCAGTACAGGAGACATGGGTTCAATTCCTGGGCTGGGAAGATCGCTTGGAATAAGAATGGTAAACCATTTCAGTATTCTTGACTGGAAAATTTCATGGACGGAAGAGTCTGGCAGACTATATGATCGTTCATGGGGTTGCAAAAGAGTCAAACATGACTTAGCAGTAACACATCAAAACACAGAAACAATTGGAATTTCACATAATTTTCACAAGTCATCAAATATTGTTAAAAATCTTTTTCTAACCACTTAAAAATGTAAATATTGCTTATAACTGCCTATGGAAAAAAAAATGGCAACCCACTCCAGTATTCTTGCCTGGAGAATCTGATGGACAGAGGAGCCTGGAGGACTACAATTCACGGGGTTGCAAAGAGTCAGACACAACTGAAGCGACTTAGTATGCATGTGTATACAAAAATAGGTGTCTGGCTAAACTTGGGTCGTTGGCAATAGTTTGCCTGTTCCTGCTCTCAGGTAACAATGGGGAACCATTAAAGAATCTTAAACAAGAATTGGCCAGGCTTAGGAGGAGCCTGATGGGGTCTCATGGGGGTTATGGGGTCTCAAGAGAGTAGGACATGACTTAGTCACTACAAGTCCTCTTGGTAAAAGCTCATTTTGGAAGCAGTGGGGAAGATACATTTGAGAGAGAAGGGCCCGAGGAAAGAAAGAAATGGAGAGCTGTCAAGTGTTTCTTGTGAAAAGGAGGTACCTCCTTAAACTCTGTGTAATAGATCAGTCAATGCTAGAATATCCATTCCCTCAATGTCCCTTCACTCCCCATTTACTGCCCACTCCTTTCTCTGCTGTGGTGCCTCCTTCTCCCATCTCACCCTCCTCCACATCTCACCACCCCATCCCAAACATGCACCAGCTGACTTCTTTAAAACTCTCAACAGAACAGAGAACCGGCAATTTTACTTAAAGAGTGATCCCTTGCAGCTCCTCTCTAGTTTCTGGTAAGACGGCAATGACTGAATAAGTACTAGAGTGACCCAACCTTCCTCCAAGTCATCAATATATGTTACAGATGTGGTTACAATCTGGAACATTTATTTTCCAGTTGACAGGAATAAATCTAATTTTTTAAAAAATTTTTGATCTCTTTTATTGGTTATTTATTTCTTTATTTTCATCCATCTTTATTCTTTGGCCCATGTGGGCCTCCCATTGCAGTGGTCCCTCTCATTGCAGAGCACTGGCTCTGGGCACATGTGCTCCAGAGCACTGGCTCATAATTGGACACACCAGTCCCACTCTGAGGCACCTGGCATCTTCCCGGGCTAGGGATCGAACTGGTGCCCCTTGTACTACAAGGTGGACTCTATATCCACTGCCAGGGAAGCCCATAATAAATCTATTTTCAAAATTTAATTTGCATTTGTCAGTGGAAGTGATGCCATTTTGTTTTCCTGCAGCATATCCTTTGCTAAAGAATCTTGATTTCAAAGCATTTAAAATTAAATATGTCTCAAACAGACTTTCATATCAAAATTATTTTGATAGATTAAGAACTAACATAGGGATAGCTCTGGTAGGTTTTCAAAACCCAAGGGCTACTAAAATGAGAAGGGGACCTAGACCATACAGTGAAAGATAGAAGAGATTTAAAAAGTTATAATGAGCACCAGGTTATTTTTCCTTTTAATGATACATTCTTTCTTCAAAGAATTGATTGCAGAGCTTTTCTAAGGCAAGATCTGCTAGTTTTAAGATGGAAGTATTATATGACCTTTGCTAAAATGCCACTTTCAAACATGAATGTGTGTGTGTGTGTGCGCGTGAGCGTGCTCAGTCATGTCTGACTGGTTTGTGACCCCATGGGCTATAGTCTGCCAGGCTACTCTGTCCATGGAATCTTCCAGGCAAAAAAACTGGAGTGGGTTGACAATTCTTACTCCATGGGATCTTCCCAACCCATGGATCAAATCCATATCTCCTGCATTGGCAGGTGGACTCATTACCACTGAGCCACCTGGGAAGCCCTTCAAACATGAATGCTGTTCGTCTCTAAACTCTTAAGGTGCTTGATGTATATAGACCTGAAGCAGTTCTGCTTTTCCAGACATGGCCAGTGTTAACATCCTTCTTCCCTTCCTGTTCTACAGACAGAGGTGATGTCATTGGCAACTGAAAGGTTAGTTTTTATGATGCACTCTATCATTATCTCCATTCTAAAATCCTCCCAAGTGGAGAAACATAAAATGAAGAAGGTAGTAACAGAAGATGTATAATAATGTGTCCTTCTAAAAGAGTGAAGCAGAAAGGGCCAGACTACAATAATAGCTCATTCTAACTAAAGTAGCTCTGGAGTTTGGAAATTGCCAGTCTATTGCATCCACATAAATAGTTTAAGGTCAAGAATGATGTGAAGATTTTTCAACAGGATTATATGTGAAAAATTATGACAAAGTCACAAGAGTTCAATTATTATGGACTCTCAAAAACAGGAAAAAAATTGAAAAGTGTCACAAAACCTGGGCCATTCTGCTCCACTATGATTTCATCACTCTTGGCACTCCAAATGAAGCTACTTAAGTATGGCAAAGTGCAGATGTGAAATGGAGACTTAACTGTTCCTCATCTATTTTCATAGAATCAACCTTATTCAATAATCAAAAAAAAAGCAAATAGAGATTTATTTGAAATATTTACTTGAATGACTATTCACTTTCACTGCATTCAGTCGATCACTCATCAGTAATACAGTAAGTGTTTTTTAGGTGATAATTGCTCTGCTAAATAGAAAGACTAATGATGATGATATCCACCCTTTGTACATACTGGTAGTGTATGAAATTCTATACTAAATACTTTAACTCTATTGTCTGTTAATGCTACTAACTTTTCACAGTTGATATTGTAAATATTCTTATTTACAGGTAACAAACAGATATAGAATGCATCAATAACTGACAGGGTCTACTAATAGAAAGTGGCAGATCAAGGATTTGAATTTGGGCGTTCCTGTTTCAACAGTCCATTCTCTTTGCACTTATCTATATATACATGACAAAAAGATGTAGATGATATAGTCTTTCCATGTTTGGGAAACTAGATAGGTAAATTTACACAAAAGAGAAATTCTAAGGCATGTATGGGTTCATGATGCTGAAAAGGATCATAGCAATATCTAGTCAAAACTTCCATTCTGAAGGAAGAACACTGAGACCCAGCTAGGGACAAAATGGAGTGCCAAAGCACTTTCCTCATTCCTGGTGCTCCTACACATGGCTTAGTTCTCATCATGTTACCTGAACTATTAAAATAGCATCATACTATGTCTCTCTGTTTTTTTTCCATTTCCATTATTCTTCTATTATCTATTAAAGGTCCTTCTAAAAGAGTGAAGCAGAAAGGGCCAGACTACAATAATAGCTCATTCTAACTAAAGTAGCTCTGGAGTTTGGAAATTGCCAGTCTATTGCATCCACATAAATAGTTTAAGGTCAAGAATGATGTGAAGATTTTTCAACAGGATTATATGTGAAAAATTATGACAAAGTCACAAGAGTTCAATTATTATGGACTCTCAAAAACAGGAAAAAGTTGAAAAGTGTCACAAAACCTGGGCCATTCTGCTCCACTATGATTTCATCACTCTTGGCACTCCAAATGAAGCTACTTAAGTATGGCAAAGTGCAGATGTGAAATGGAGACTTAACTGTTCCTCATCTATTTTCATAGAATCAACCTTATTCAATAATCAAAAAAGCAACTATAGATTTATATGAAATATTTACTTGAATGACTATTCACTTTCACTGCATTCAGTCGATCACTCATCAGTAATACAGTAAGTGTTTTTTAGGTGATAATTGCTCTGCTAAATAGAAAGACTAATGATGATGATATCCACCCTTTGTACATACTGGTAGTGTATGAAATTCTATACTAAATACTTTAACTCTATTGTCTGTTAATGCTACTAACTTTTCACAGTTGATATTGTAAATATTCTTATTTACAGGTAACAAACAGATATAGAATGCATCAATAACTGACAGGGTCTACTAATAGAAAGTGGCAGATCAAGGATTTGAATTTGGGCGTTCCTGTTTCAACAGTCCATTCTCTTTGCACTTATCTATATATACATGACAAAAAGATGTAGATGATATAGTCTTTCCATGTTTGGGAAACTAGATAGGTAAATTTACACAAAAGAGAAATTCTAAGGCATGTATGGGTTCATGATGCTGAAAAGGATCATAGCAATATCTAGTCAAAACTTCCATTCTGAAGGAAGAACACTGAGACCCAGCTAGGGACAAAATGGAGTGCCAAAGCACTTTCCTCATTCCTGGTGCTCCTACACATGGCTTAGTTCTCATCATGTTACCTGAACTATTAAAATAGCATCATACTATGTCTCTCTGTCTCCATTTCCATTATTTTCTATTATAACTATATTTCTAAAACTCGGATCATCTGTTAATGCTGAACTACTTAAACCCTTCAGATTGGTTATTGCTTCCTTTTTCCTGAAGGCCCAGCTCTACCTTATCAAGCACCCATCTATCCTTCTTCCTGCTTCAGTTCCCACCACCGCTCTGGCAGATTAATCCATTTCTGCAACCCTGTTGTTCAGGTGCCTTCCCTCATGAGTTCGGCATACTCTTCTTTCTAAAATGCCTTCTCCTTTCCCTAGCCTGTGAACCTGTTCACACTTTAAGAAGCAGCTCAAATATCACTCAATAAAGCATTTCGTTTTCCAAACTTCCTCTTCTGCATTTGTATAATATTTCATTTATACTCGGTACTAGAGACAATGACTTGCTCATCTTTTATTCTAACACCTAATAAATCACATGAATGACTCAAAGTAGGTCTTCAATATATGCTTGTTGAATGACTAAACTGAGAGTACAAGGGCTTCTTGATTTCCAAATCAATTTTCTGCCACAATAGCTTCCATTCAATTTTTTTGGTCCTTCAACAAATATTTATTATATTTCTTTGTGCCAGGCACTCTGCTGGGCACAGAGGTTACAGTGATTAAAAAAAGGTGGGGGAGATAAGGTTCCTTCCCTCATGAATCTAATTCTACCAAGACAGACCGGTAACAAAAATCATGAAAACAATAAATGTCAGGGAAGTTACTGATAGCAGGTAAGTGAAAGAATAACTGGGGTCTAATAGAAAGTGGCAGATCAAGGATTTGAATTTGGGCGTTCCTGTTTCAACAGTCCATTCTCTTTGCACTTATCTATAAAGACAAAGATGTAGATGATATAGTCTTTCCATGTTTGGGAAACTAGATAGGTAAATTTACACAAAAGAGAAATTCTAAGGCATGTATGGGTTCATGATGCTGAAAAGGATCATAGCAATATCTAGTCAAAACTTCCATTCTGAAGGAAGAACACTGAGACCCAGCTAGGGACAAAATGGAGTGCCAAAGCACTTTCCTCATTCCTGGTGCTCCTACACATGGCTTAGTTCTCATCATGTTACCTGAACTATTAAAATAGCATCATACTATGTCTCTCTGTCTCCATTTCCATTATTTTCTATTATAACTATATTTCTAAAACTCGGATCATCTGTTAATGCTGAACTACTTAAACCCTTCAGATTGGTTATTGCTTCCTTTTTCCTGAAGGCCCAGCTCTACCTTATCAAGCACCCATCTATCCTTCTTCCTGCTTCAGTTCCCACCACCGCTCTGGCAGATTAATCCATTTCTGCAACCCTGTTGTTCAGGTGCCTTCCCTCATGAGTTCGGCATACTCTTCTTTCTAAAATGCCTTCTCCTTTCCCTAGCCTGTGAACCTGTTCACACTTTAAGAAGCAGCTCAAATATCACTCAATAAAGCATTTCGTTTTCCAAACTTCCTCTTCTGCATTTGTATAATATTTCATTTATACTCGGTACTAGAGACAATGACTTGCTCATCTTTTATTCTAACACCTAATAAATCACATGAATGACTCAAAGTAGGTCTTCAATATATGCTTGTTGAATGACTAAACTGAGAGTACAAGGGCTTCTTGATTTCCAAATCAATTTTCTGCCACAATAGCTTCCATTCAATTTTTTTGGTCCTTCAACAAATATTTATTATATTTCTTTGTGCCAGGCACTCTGCTGGGCACAGAGGTTACAGTGATTAAAAAAAGGTGGGGGAGATAAGGTTCCTTCCCTCATGAATCTATTTCTACCAAGACATACGGGTAACAAAAAAATCATGAAAACAATAAATGTCAGGGAAGTTACTGATAGCAGGTAAGTGAAAGAATAACTGAGGCAGGCCATCTTAGAAAGAGAAAAAAATCAGAAAAACGTTCTCCATGTTGTTCATATTTTAATGAAGATCTCAAAGGATAAGATACCTAGCTTGGTAAAGAGCTGGGACATAGCATTTCAGGCAGTAGAGCAGAAGGGACAGCCTTGGTCAAGGAAAGAAAGAGGTTCATGTGGCCCTTGCCACACTGGTGAAAATGGTTGGACAGGCAGGTCAATAACAACTCATGAATATTTTGCATGCTTTTTTAGGCAATAATAAGGAACTTGAAATTTATCCTAAAAACCACGGTGGGGTATGGAAGGGAAGTGGACCTTGACGGGGACTTGGAAGTCAGTGGAACTGATCTGACTTGTGCATTTAAAAATAAACCAACTGGGGAGCGAGAAGCCGCGGCAACCGGGAGCAAGAAGTTGCGGTGCCGCGAAAAGCGCCGCGTCGCGGGTAAGTTCAGCCACTCCAACTGGAGGGCTTGCTGAACGGAGAGGGGAAGTTGCCCACGGGTTGCTGACCAGGGATCGGGCACGAGCTGGACGGGAAAGCTCGCGCCCGCCTTTGGGACTTAGACATGTAGCAGGCAGTGCAAGTGTGCCAGCGGCGGAGGAACCTGCGCACCCCTAGAGCTGCAGCAGCAGCGGAGGAAGCCGGGGAAAGAGCAGGAATTGGAGACTACTGGCGGGTGCGCGGTAGAGCTGGGGCACCCCTCTCCAACACGGGACTGCTCGCACCGCGGCCCCTGCCCGACGGACTGGGATCAGCCCACCGTCCCGGCCAGCACCCAGTATGGCAGCAAAGCCCTCATTTTGCTGAACACAAAAACAGAAACCATAGCAACCAGCACTATAAGGGAAAGCCTACGCCATCAAGACACCACCATCAAGAGCAGATTGGTTTCCAACAGGCAGATGAGAAGATAAAAATCAGGGACAGTATTTAGCTTTTTTTTTTTTTTTTTTGCTTGTTTATTTGTGATGGACTATTTTGGTTATTCAGTTGATTGGTCTGGTTTGGGGTTTATTAGTTTGTTTGTTTATTCTTTTTTGTTTTGTTTTGTTTTGTTTTCGGTTGTTTGTTTTTTGTGTTTTTTGTTTGTCTTTTGGTCTCATTAATTTTTTCTGCTCTTTTTAATTTTTAATTTCTTTTTTTGACTTTTATTTTAATTTTTTTTTTTTTAATTTTAATTCTTGGAAACCTCTAATTCTCTTTCCCCTTTCCCGCTGCTTTCTCCCTCTATGTTCTAAATGTAAAACATTTTCCTATCTACCAATATCTTCTAGATAAATTATTTCCTATCTTCCTGTCTCCACTATTCTCTTACAAATACACTAAAAAATACACACACTAATCTTTGCTACCTAACCCTATAAAATCCTTCCAAGACGAATCTATTCCTTCTCATTACCTATGCACTCTCCTCCTTGTCGCCCCCAACACATGTCCTAGTTAAAAATTGCTCTCATTGTAATTATCCAAGCCAGGACCTTGCACTGGATCTATTTATTCAGGCACTATTTTAATTAATTAAAAGCTTAACGGGCAAGTATCATCTGTGATTGGGTGATTTGCCAGAAAGATTTCCTGTGCCTTATCTCTGTAAAATTGGTGAGCTGTGGGGATTGCTGTGTATGTATGTATGTATGTATATCTTACAATTATGTTAGAAAACATCTGCATGTTTTTATGACTGTCACCCATCAGGGATGCACCTCTTGTTCCTCAGATGCTAGTATGTGAACTAATATCACGGAACACCATAGCAAAACAGACATAGAGCCTACACCCCCTGACCAATCATCAAACCAAGGATCCTAGAAGCGGAAGTCCTGATTCCAAGACCCCACACTATCAAAGAACATACAACACTAGAGATTATTCACCTGTAAATAAGACCTAACACCATCCAAGTCACAAACCACTGAACCCTTCTAGAAGGACAGAAACCCAAAGGAAGGGAGAATTCAACCAAGAAGCTTGGTGGGGGAAAAGAACTCCTCACACACAGACACACACAAAGAAACAAAAATTAACCTAATAATGAAATGACAGAGAAACACTGCACAAATGAAGGACCAAGCTAGAGAAACACCGCTTCAAATGACAGAGGAGATAGACAAACTATCTGAAAGAGAATTCAGAAAAGCTATATTAATGAGGATGCAAAACACCAAAAACAGAATATTAGAGGAAATTAGTGCACTGAGAAGAGACATGCAAGAAATGAAAAATAAGCAAATGGAGACCACCAACTCAATTGCTGAACTCAAAAATACTATAGAAGGTCTCAACAGTAGAGTATCAGAGGCTGAAGAATGGATAAGAGAGCTGGAAGACAGAATGGTGGAAATAGCTGCTGAAGAACAGAACAAAGCCCAAAGAATTAAAAGAACAGAGGATAGACTCAGAGACCTATGGGACAATATCAAACGCACCAACATTAGAATTATAGGAGTTCCAGAAGAAGAAGAGGGGAAGAAAGGCTATGAAAAAATCCTTTAAGAGGTTATAGTTGAAAACGTCCCCAGCATGGGAAAGGAAATAGTCAACCAAGTCCAGGAAGTGCAAAGAGTTCCAAACAGGAGAAATCCCAGAGGAAACACACCAAGGCACATTCTAATCAAACTAAAGCAGACTAAATATAAAGACAGATTACTAAAAGCAGCTAGGAGCAAACAACAAATAACATATAAAGGAAACCCCATACGTTTAACTGTGGATCTTTCAACAGAAACCCTACAGGCCAGAAGAGAATGGCAGGACACATTTGAACAGCTAAAAGAGAATAACCTCCAACCAAGATTTCTCTACCCAGCAAGAATCTCATTCAGAATTGATGGTGAAGTCAAAAGCATCACAGACAAGCAAAAACTAAAAGAATTCTGTACCACAAAACCAGCCCTAAAACAAGTGTTAAAGGGCCTGATAGAGCCAATAAATAGAGTAGGAGAAGCCTTACAAATTAAACCCCAAATTTCTAAGAAGATGACAATAGGAACATTCGTATCAATAATTACTTTGAACGTAAATGGACTAAATGCTCCAACCAAACTACACAGCCTGGCTGAATAGATCCAGAAGCAAGGCCCATATATATGCTGTTTACAAGAGACGCACTTCAGACCTAGAGAAACACTGCACAAATGAAGGACCAAGCTAGAGAAACACCGCTTCAAATGACAGAGGAGATAGACAAACTATCTGAAAGAGAATTCAGAAAAGCTATATTAATGAGGATGCAAAACACCAAAAACAGAATATTAGAGGAAATTAGTGCACTGAGAAGAGACATGCAAGAAATGAAAAATAAGCAAATGGAGACCACCAACTCAATTGCTGAACTCAAAAATACTATAGAAGGTCTCAACAGTAGAGTATCAGAGGCTGAAGAATGGATAAGAGAGCTGGAAGACAGAATGGTGGAAATAGCTGCTGAAGAACAGAACAAAGCCCAAAGAATTAAAAGAACAGAGGATAGACTCAGAGACCTATGGGACAATATCAAACGCACCAACATTAGAATTATAGGAGTTCCAGAAGAAGAAGAGGGGAAGAAAGGCTATGAAAAAATCCTTTAAGAGGTTATAGTTGAAAACGTCCCCAGCATGGGAAAGGAAATAGTCAACCAAGTCCAGGAAGTGCAAAGAGTTCCAAACAGGAGAAATCCCAGAGGAAACACACCAAGGCACATTCTAATCAAACTAAAGCAGACTAAATATAAAGACAGATTACTAAAAGCAGCTAGGAGCAAACAACAAATAACATATAAAGGAAACCCCATACGTTTAACTGTGGATCTTTCAACAGAAACCCTACAGGCCAGAAGAGAATGGCAGGACACATTTGAACAGCTAAAAGAGAATAACCTCCAACCAAGATTTCTCTACCCAGCAAGAATCTCATTCAGAATTGATGGTGAAGTCAAAAGCATCACAGACAAGCAAAAACTAAAAGAATTCTGTACCACAAAACCAGCCCTAAAACAAGTGTTAAAGGGCCTGATAGAGCCAATAAATAGAGTAGGAGAAGCCTTACAAATTAAACCCCAAATTTCTAAGAAGATGACAATAGGAACATTCGTATCAATAATTACTTTGAACGTAAATGGACTAAATGCTCCAACCAAACTACACAGCCTGGCTGAATAGATCCAGAAGCAAGGCCCATATATATGCTGTTTACAAGAGACGCACTTCAGACCTAGAGACACTCATAGACTTTAAGTGAAAGGCTGGAAAAAGATATTCCATGCAAATGGAAATCAAAAGAAAGCTGGAGTAGCAATCCTCGTATCAGACAAAATAGACTTTAAAGTAAAGAAGATTCTAAGAGACAAGGCAGGTCACTACATCATGATTAAGGGATCTATCCAAGAGCAAGACATAACAGTCATGAATATCTACGCACCCAACACAGGGGCACCTCAATACATAAGACAGGTACTTTCAGACATAAAAGAAGAAATCAACAATAACACAGTAATAGGAGGAGACTTTAACACTCCTCTCACACCAATGGACAGATCATCCAAACAGAAAATTAATCAAGAAACACAAGCCTTAAATGCCACACTAGAAAAGATGGACCTCATCGATATCTTGAGGATGTTCCATTCAAAAGCAGAAGAATACACTTTCTTCTCAAGTGCTCATGGAACATTCTCCAGGATAGACCACATCTTGGGCCACAAATCAAACCTCAGTCAGTTCAAGAAAACCGAAATTATATCAACCATCTTCTCGGACCACAATGCAATGAGACTAGAGATCAACTACCGGAAAAAAAACCCTAAAAACACAAACACATGGAGATTAAACAATACATACCTAAAAAACCAACTGATCATTGAGAAAATCAAAGGAGAAATTAAACAATTCCTAGAAGAAAATGACAGTGAACACACGACAGTGCAAAACCTATGGGATACTGCAAAAGCAGTTCTAAGAGGGAAATTTATAGCAATACAATCCCACCTCAAGAAACTAGGAAAATATGAAGCAGATGATCTAACCCTTCGCTTAAAACAATTGGAGAAAGAAGAACAAGAACACCCCAAAGCCAGCAGAAGAAGAGAAATCATAAGGATCAGAGCAGAAATAAATGAGAAGGAAACAAAAGAAACAATAGTAAAGAGAAATAAAACAAAAAGCTGGTTCTTTGTAAAGGTAAACAAAATTGACAAGCCACTGGCCAGACTCATTAAGAAAAAGAGAGAAGAACCAGATCAACAAAATCAAAAATGAAAAAGGAGAGATTACAACAAATAATGCAGAAATGCAAAGGATTCTAAGAGACTATTATGAACAGCTATATGGCAACAAACTGGACAACCTGGAAGAAATGGACAGTTTCTTGGAGAAGATTAATCTCCCAAGACTGAGCCAGGAAGAAACAGAAACTTTGAACAACCCAATCACAAGCTCAGAAATCGAATTTGTGATTAGAAATCTACCCCAAAATAAAAGCTCAGGGCCAGATGGCTTCACAGCCGAATTCTACCAAACATTTAAAGAAGAGCTAATGCCTGTTCTTCTAAAACTCTTCCAAAAATTGCACAGGAAGGAAAACTTCCAAACACATTCTACGAGGCCACCATCACCCTGATACCCAAACCAGAGAAAATTAATCAAGAAACACAAGCCTTAAATGCCACACTAGAAAAGATGGACCTCATCGATATCTTGAGGATGTTCCATTCAAAAGCAGAAGAATACACTTTCTTCTCAAGTGCTCATGGAACATTCTCCAGGATAGACCACATCTTGGGCCACAAATCAAACCTCAGTCAGTTCAAGAAAACCGAAATTATATCAACCATCTTCTCGGACCACAATGCAATGAGACTAGAGATCAACTACCGGAAAAAAAACCCTAAAAACACAAACACATGGAGATTAAACAATACATACCTAAAAAACCAACTGATCATTGAGAAAATCAAAGGAGAAATTAAACAATTCCTAGAAGAAAATGACAGTGAACACACGACAGTGCAAAACCTATGGGATACTGCAAAAGCAGTTCTAAGAGGGAAATTTATAGCAATACAATCCCACCTCAAGAAACTAGGAAAATATGAAGCAGATGATCTAACCCTTCGCTTAAAACAATTGGAGAAAGAAGAACAAGAACACCCCAAAGCCAGCAGAAGAAGAGAAATCATAAGGATCAGAGCAGAAATAAATGAGAAGGAAACAAAAGAAACAATAGTAAAGAGAAATAAAACAAAAAGCTGGTTCTTTGTAAAGGTAAACAAAATTGACAAGCCACTGGCCAGACTCATTAAGAAAAAGAGAGAAGAACCAGATCAACAAAATCAAAAATGAAAAAGGAGAGATTACAACAAATAATGCAGAAATGCAAAGGATTCTAAGAGACTATTATGAACAGCTATATGGCAACAAACTGGACAACCTGGAAGAAATGGACAGTTTCTTGGAGAAGATTAATCTCCCAAGACTGAGCCAGGAAGAAACAGAAACTTTGAACAACCCAATCACAAGCTCAGAAATCGAATTTGTGATTAGAAATCTACCCCAAAATAAAAGCTCAGGGCCAGATGGCTTCACAGCCGAATTCTACCAAACATTTAAAGAAGAGCTAATGCCTGTTCTTCTAAAACTCTTCCAAAAATTGCACAGGAAGGAAAACTTCCAAACACATTCTACGAGGCCACCATCACCCTGATACCCAAACCAGGCAAAGACAACACAAAAAAGGAAAACTATAGGCCAATTTCACTGATGAACTTAGATATCAAGGTCCTCCACAAAATCCTAGCAAACAGAATTAAACAACATATCAAAAAACTCATACATCACGATCAAGTCGGGTTCATCCCAGGCATGCAAGGATTCGTCAGCATCCACAAATCAATCAATGTGATACACCATATCAACAAATTGAAAGACAACAACCACATGATCATCTCAATAGATGCAGAAAAATCCTTTGACAAAGTACAACATCCATTTATGATAAAAACTCTTCAGAAAATGGGCATAGAAGGAACCTATCTCAACATAGTGAAAGCCATCTATGAGAAGCCTACAGCGGACATCATCCTTAACGGTGAGAAACTGAAAGCATTCCCTCTAAGATCAGGAACAAGACAGGGGTGCCCACTTTCACCACTACTATTTAACATAGTCCTGGAAGTGCTAGCAACAGCAATAAGATAAGAGAAAGAAATCAAAGGAATCCAGATTGGAAAGGAAGAAGTCAAGCTCTCTCTTTTTGCAGACGACATGATATTATACATAGAAAATCCCACAGACACAGTTACAAAGCTACTAGAGCTAATCAATGAATTCAGCAAAGTCGCAGGATACAAAGTCAACACACAGAAATCACTGGCATTCCTATACACAAACAATGAAAAATCAGAAAATGAAATCAAAGAGGCAATCCCCTTCACCATTGCAACCAAAAGAATCAAATATCTAGGAATAAACCTACCCAAAGAAACAAAAGAATTGTATACAGAAAATTACAAGACACTCATGAGAGAAATTAGAGAAGACTTAAACAGATGGAGAGATATTCCATGTTCCTGGGTTGGAAGAATCAATATTGTGAAAATGACCATACTACCAAATATCATCTACAGATTCAATGCAATACCTATCCAACTACCATTGACATTTTTCACAGAACTAGACCAAAGAATAACACAGTTCATATGGAAACACAAAAGACCTCGAATAGTCAAAGCAATCCTGAGAAAGAAAAACGGAGTTGGAGGGATCAGCCTCCCTAACTTCAGACTCTACTACAAAGCAACAGTCATCAAGACAGTATGGTACTGGCACAAAAACAAAACTATAGATCAATGGAACAAGATCGAGAACCCAGAGATAAACCCACGCACCTATGGGTACCTTATTTTTGACAAAGGAGGCAAAAGTATAAAATGGGACAAAGACAGCCTCTTCAACAAATGGTGCTGGGAAAATTGGACAGCTACATGCAAAAAAATGAAGTTGGAACATTCCCTGACACCATACACAAAGATCAACTCAAAATGGATTAAAGACCTAAACGTAAGACCAGAAACCCTAAAACCCTTAGAGGAGAATATAGGCAAAACCCTCAAGGACATCAATCAAAGCAAGATCTTCTCTGACCCACCTACTAGAAAAGTCAACACGTGGGACCTCATGAAACTTAAAAGCTTTTGTACAGCAAAAGAAATTACAAAAAAGCTGAACAGACACCCCACAGAGTGGGAAAAAATCATAGCAAATGAAACAACAGACAAAGAATTAATCTCCAAAATCTACAAGCAACTCAGACAACTCAGCACAGGAAAAACGAATAACCCAATCAAAAAATGGGAAAAAGATCTAAAGAGACGCCTCTCCAAAGAGGACATACAGATGGCCCAAAAGCACATGAAACGATGCTTGACCTCATTTATTATTAGAGAAATGCAAATCAAAACCACAATGAGATACCACCTCACACCCGTCAGAATGGCCATCATCAAGAAATTGACAAACAATAAATGCTGGAGAGGGTGTGGAGAAAAGGGAACCCTCTTGCATTGCTGGTGGGAATGTAAACCGATACAACCTCTATGGAAGACAATATGGAGATTCCTTAAAAAACTAAAAATAGAAGCACCCTATGACCCAGCAATCCCACTATTAGGCCTATATCCTGATGAAATCAAAACTGAAAGAGGCACATGTACCCCAATGTTCATTGCAGCTCTCTATACAATAGCCAGAACATGGAAGCAACCTAGATGTCCATCGACAAATGAATGGATCCAGAAGCTCTGGTACATATATACAATGGAATACTACTCAACTGTTAAAAGAAATGCAGAAGACTCAGTCTTAATGAGGTGGCTAGCTCTAGAACCTATCATAAAAAGTGAAGTAAGTCAAAAAGAGAAAGACAAATACAGCATACTAACACACATATATGGAATCTAGTAGGATGGTCTTGATAACACACGCAGTGAACTAATGGAAAAACAGACAGAGCATAGACATATGGACATTGTGGGGAAGAAATAGGGAGGGGGAGGCATGGAGACAGTAACCTGGAAACGTATACTGTCATGTGTGGAAAAGATAGCTATTGTCATTGTGCTAAGGGAATAGGAGTACCTATAATCACTTGGGGCGATGGTCTGGAGGGGTGGGGATGGGGACTGGGTGGGGGGAGGGTCCAGGGATATGCATATGAATGATCTGGGAACATACATGTTGGTGAACAACAAAACTCTGTAAAATCTTTAAAATAAAGAATAATAATAAAAAAAAAGGAACTGAACAGAACCAAGACAAGAGTAAAAGTAAGAGGCCCACCTAGGAAGTTCTTGCAGAAGTTCAGGCAAATAATAGTTAAAGTGGAGAAACTGGAGATGGAAAAAAACACAGACAGATTTCTTTTTTGTTTTTTTTTTAGTTATATTTAGGACACAGACTCACCAGGTCTTGCAAATGTTTTATTAGACATGGGCAGAGAAAAAGAGGGGCATTACAGTTTATTTTTGATTTTATGGTCTGAATCATTGTTTGGATGGCATAATTTTTACTAAAGGAAGAGGAAGGCTAAAGTGAGAAATAAATTTAGTACAGGGGGGAAGGTTACATGTTTGGACATATTGAACTGATATTTTAAACTTAAGGGGAAATTTTTCTTATAGTAAACAAATCACCATGTAACAATAAGAATAGCTAGTAAACATTGGGCTTGCTTACCATGTGTCACACTTTGTCTGCATATTAAGTTATATGGTTTCCAAAACAATCACTCTATGAAGAAGTTACTGTTGTGACCTCCATGTTACAGATGAGAAAAGTAATGCATAGAATTTTGCCACCCTAAGGCCTCATTTTTGTAAGTGGCATATTCAGGATGCAAATCCAGGCAGTCTGGTTCCAGAGCCTGGACTTTTAATCTCTGTATAAAGAAAAACTAATGATCTGGTGCCAGGAAAGTAATTAAATCCTGCTTACTTCTAAATAAGACCAACAGGGCTAAAATACAGCTTCCACACATGATAGGGTTTATTAAGCACTGATTTTAATAAATGATAGCTCTGTTGCTGAAATAAAATGACTTTTCTTATTATGAAGGCTGTTACAGAAATCACATTAAGTACTGGACAGCAAGTAGAGATGGTTGCTCAACAAGCACTTCACCCAGGGGAATTAACTGGGTCCCCATTTAGCTCTCTTGTCCAGTGGAAATCACCTGCAGACACCCACTTCCATCCACAGTTACCACTTTGGAAACTATTTACTAGCCTGTAATGAGCTAGGCACTAGAGTAAGCATGGGGAACTACAATTCCCTGCCTTCATGGAGCTTCTGACTAGAGTGGGAGACAAAAATAAATAAATAAAACCACCAATGAAAATCAACTGTGGTATGTGCTGAATATAGCAGGCACAGCGGGGAAATTAGGAAATTTCCTCTATGTGGGAAATTCGGTAGGATTTAACTAGAATGCAGCTCAATGTTTCTCAGAGAAGAGAAGAGGCTGATAGAGTCCTTAGGAACTACTATAAGAGCATCTGGATCATTTGACATAGGTAACAGGTATATAGAACTTCCAACACAGAAAATATGGAAATGCCTTTGTCTGTTCTTTTTTTTCCCTTCTTCTTCTTCTTTTTTTTTTTTTCCTTTGCCTGTTCTTTTATTTTTAAAGATTTATTTATTTATTTATTTTGGGGGGGTGGGGTGGGGAGGGAGGGGAACAGGCGGGCCACTTCTATTGGTCTTTCATTTGTCTATTTGCATCCATCTTTGTTCTTAGGCCCATGTGGGCCTCCCATTGCGGTGGCCTCTGTTGTCGCAGAGCACCAGCTCTGGGCGCATGCTCCCCAGAGCTCCGGCTCGGTAGTTGGACACATCGGTCCAGCCTATATTCACGTGGGATTTTCCTGGGCCAGGGATTGAACCGGCGCCCCTTGCAGTGCAAGGTGGTGTCCTTACCCACTGGACCACCAGGGAAGCACCCTTTGCCTGTTCTTAACATGAATGCTTCAACCCTGCCCCTGCCCTCCTCTTTTTGAAGGTTTTCACTGAGTAACCCACTTACAACCACCTCATCATGGTTACAGATGATCCATATCCAAGCCTGACTCAATGATCCTTTCAGCTTGAGCCTTGAATCACACCAGACTTTAAGGCTTGGGTGATTCTCAAACAGCATCGCTTTAGAAGGACTTCACTTCCTGACTTTTCTTATTATGAAGGCTGTTACAGAAATCACATTAAGTACTGGACAGTAGAGATGGTTGCTCAACAAGCACTTCACCCAGGGGAATTAACTGGGTCCCCATTTAGCTCTCTTGTCCAGTGGAAATCACCTGCAGACACCCACTTCCATCCACAGTTACCACTTTGGAAACTATTTACTAGCCTGTAATGAGCTAGGCACTAGAGTAAGCATGGGGAACTACAATTCCCTGCCTTCATGGAGCTTCTGACTAGAGTGGGAGACAAAAATAAATAAATAAAACCACCAATGAAAATCAACTGTGGTATGTGCTGAATATAGCAGGCACAGCGGGGAAATTAGGAAATTTCCTCTATGTGGGAAATTCGGTAGGATTTAACTAGAATGCAGCTCAATGTTTCTCAGAGAAGAGAAGAGGCTGATAGAGTCCTTAGGAACTACTATAAGAGCATCTGGATCATTTGACATAGGTAACAGGTATATAGAACTTCCAACACAGAAAATATGGAAATGCCTTTGTCTGTTCTTTTTTTTCCCTTCTTCTTCTTTTTTTTTTTTTCCTTTGCCTGTTCTTTTATTTTTAAAGATTTATTTATTTATTTATCTTTTTGGTGGGTGGGGTGGGGAGGGAGGGGAACAGGCGGGCCACTTCTATTGGTCTTTCATTTGTCTATTTGCATCCATCTTTGTTCTTAGGCCCATGTGGGCCTCCCATTGCGGTGGCCTCTGTTGTCGCAGAGCACCAGCTCTGGGCGCATGCTCCCCAGAGCTCCGGCTCGGTAGTTGGACACATCGGTCCAGCCTATATTCACGTGGGATTTTCCTGGGCCAGGGATTGAACCGGCGCCCCTTGCAGTGCAAGGTGGTGTCCTTACCCACTGGACCACCAGGGAAGCACCCTTTGCCTGTTCTTAACATGAATGCTTCAACCCTGCCCCTGCCCTCCTCTTTTTGAAGGTTTTCACTGAGTAACCCACTTACAACCACCTCATCATGGTTACAGATGATCCATATCCAAGCCTGACTCAATGATCCTTTCAGCTTGAGCCTTGAATCACACCAGACTTTAAGGCTTGGGTGATTCTCAAACAGCATCGCTTTAGAAGGGACTTCACTTCCTTTTCCCCATAGACTGTTCCTTCTCCTATATGTTCCCCTTGATGCCTAGTTCTACCACCCTCCACCCAACTCCCTAAGCCAGGACTGGAATCATTATTCTAGTTTTCTCTTTCACCTAACTTCTTACTCAACACACCAGTCACCAAACACTGTGAGTTCTCCTACTTAGCATCTCTGGTTATCCACCTGCCCTACCACCATCACTGTCACAGCATATGATCAACCCCTCATAGCCTTTCACTGAAATGGGGTCTTAGGTGTCTTGCTGCCTGTCACAGCTTCAGTCTTTTTATCATACAAGTGTCATAATAATATCGCAAAAAATGCATATTGTGTTCTTCTGCTTTAAAGCCATCAATAGCTTCCCTTGGATCTTAGGCTAAAGTCCTAATTCCTGTGAAGCCCACAGGGATTTCATCTTTTCCTACCTTTGTTTTACCATTTGCTAATAACCCCTCATCTTCTAGTGCTTCATACTCCACCCATACCAAGCTACTTACAATTCCAGGAATTCCTTATATGGTTTCAGACAGCAACCTCTAGCTCATACTTCTCTCTCTGCTTTAAATGCCTTTCAACACTATCTCCACACCTTTATCCATCTTTTGAGTCTCAACTCGCAGACCAACTTGTCTCTGAAGCTTTTTGTGATCACTCTACCTCTGTGCCAAATAGAACTGACCTTTCCTTCCTTATGTCTCCACCACTTCCAGGGCCAAAAAGTTTCCAGATCACTTTGTTCTGCTGATCCCATCAGTCAACCAGAGCTCCGGCTCGGTAGTTGGACACATCGGTCCAGCCTATATTCACGTGGGATTTTCCTGGGCCAGGGATTGAACCGGCGCCCCTTGCAGTGCAAGGTGGTGTCCTTACCCACTGGACCACCAGGGAAGCACCCTTTGCCTGTTCTTAACATGAATGCTTCAACCCTGCCCCTGCCCTCCTCTTTTTGAAGGTTTTCACTGAGTAACCCACTTACAACCACCTCATCATGGTTACAGATGATCCATATCCAAGCCTGACTCAATGATCCTTTCAGCTTGAGCCTTGAATCACACCAGACTTTAAGGCTTGGGTGATTCTCAAACAGCATCGCTTTAGAAGGGACTTCACTTCCTTTTCCCCATAGACTGTTCCTTCTCCTATATGTTCCCCTTGATGCCTAGTTCTACCACCCTCCACCCAACTCCCTAAGCCAGGACTGGAATCATTATTCTAGTTTTCTCTTTCACCTAACTTCTTACTCAACACACCAGTCACCAAACACTGTGAGTTCTCCTACTTAGCATCTCTGGTTATCCACCTGCCCTACCACCATCACTGTCACAGCATATGATCAACCCCTCATAGCCTTTCACTGAAATGGGGTCTTAGGTGTCTTGCTGCCTGTCACAGCTTCAGTCTTTTTATCATACAAGTGTCATAATAATATCGCAAAAAATGCATATTGTGTTCTTCTGCTTTAAAGCCATCAATAGCTTCCCTTGGATCTTAGGCTAAAGTCCTAATTCCTGTGAAGCCCACAGGGATTTCATCTTTTCCTACCTTTGTTTTACCATTTGCTAATAACCCCTCATCTTCTAGTGCTTCATACTCCACCCATACCAAGCTACTTACAATTCCAGGAATTCCTTATATGGTTTCAGACAGCAACCTCTAGCTCATACTTCTCTCTCTGCTTTAAATGCCTTTCAACACTATCTCCACACCTTTATCCATCTTTTGAGTCTCAACTCGCAGACCAACTTGTCTCTGAAGCTTTTTGTGATCACTCTACCTCTGTGCCAAATAGAACTGACCTTTCCTTCCTTATGTCTCCACCACTTCCAGGGCCAAAAAGTTTCCAGATCACTTTGTTCTGCTGATCCCATCAGTCAAGCATGACAACTGCCTATCAGATCGCTTCATTCACAGTAACAGAATTTATGGACCAATACTTATTATCTACCAGGAGTAGGTGCTATGACTAAATGTTGGAGGAGTGGAAAAGGTGCACAAAACAATCTTTGCCCTCATAACTCATTTACTGATATAAAATAAAGCCTTTCAGTTTAAAAGTCAAAAGATTTCCCAGATTTAACCTGAAGCTAATAGAGTTTAAGCTAGTTTCATGTAGTTTAAGTGACTTGATTTATGGAGGTCCCTTCTACTGCTCATTTTACATTTTTAACTTTAGGTCTTTATTTTCTTAAAGGGAAGCCCAGAACTGCTTGATGAGAGTGAGAAAGGAGAGTGAAAAAGCTGACTTAAAACTCAATATTCAAAAAACTAAGATCATGCTATCCAGTCCCATCATGGCAAATAGTTAGGAAAAGTGGAAAACATGACAGATTTTATTTTCTTGGGCTTCAAAAATCACTGTGGACAGTGACTGCAGCCATAAAATTAAAAGATGCTTGCTCCTGGGAAGGGAAACTATGACAAACCTAGACGGCATATTAAAAAGCAAAGACATCACTTTGTCAACAAAGGTCTATATAGTCAAAGCTTGGGTTTTTCCAGTATTCATATAGAGTTGTGAGAGTTGTACCATAAAGAAGGCTGAGCACTGAAGAACTGATGCTTTTGAACTGGAGTAGTAGTGCTGGAGAAGACTCTTGAGAGCCCCTTGGACTGCAAAGGAGATCAAACCAGTCAATCCCTAAAGGAAATCAACCCTGAATGTTCATTGGAAGGACTGATGCTGAAGCTCCAACACTTTGGCCACCTGATATGAAGAGATGAAAAGACCCTGATTCTTGGAAAGACTGAAGCCAGGAGAAGGAGGCAACAGAGGATGAGATGGCTGGATGAATGGAATCATCAGCACAATGGATATGAGACTGAGAAAACTCTGGGAGGTAGTGAAGGACAGGGAAGTCTGATGTGTGGAGTCCATTGGGTTACAAAGAGTTGGACGGGAGTTAGCGACTGGAAAACAACAACAACAGGCTCCACAAAACCTGTACCTACCTCTGGTTCCAAGACTTAGATGATTATCTGTGGTCATAAATTTTTGTAAACAAAGCTTAAAGAAAAGTTAATAGTGATTTGGGAGGGTTTGAGGTGTAGTATGTGCTTCCTCTTGAGCACTGAGTGGGAGAGGCCGAGTGCCACTCCTTTAGTCCTGCCTTGGGATAGGGAAGGAGGGTGGGGCCTCTGACCAAGAGCTTACTATTGTCTTCCTCCTTTCCTACCAGTCACAACCCCTAAAAGAGAAATGAACTAGAAAACAAGGAAGGAAAAGAACAATAACAAATACTTAAGGAACAGCAGAATACCATGGTTCTGAGCTACTAACAGAAAATCCACTCCACTGGCTTACTCAGTGTCATCAGGTTCACATCAGTCCAAATTATGAGTAAAACATACTTGTTGCAGTTGGGAAGTCACGGAAAGAGGGAGGTTAGAAGTAAGAGAAAAAGAGAAGAAGGACATATGACAAAGAACATGATTAACGAGTCCAGTTCTTCCTTGTGTCATGTGTGGCCTCCCTGTGCAAAAGAATGGGCTGGGAATCTGTCATTCACATTCCTTCTCTGAACCCCACCCCGCCTTCAGCATTTCCTTCAGAATCAAGCCAGAGTCTGACACAATAGCTCCATGTGACAAAAGGGAGAAAGAGTGTTGTTGAACCTAAGTTTGCATGCCTGTCACACAGAGAGGCCAAGCAAATAGAAACACCCAAGTTTAGAGCATAGAAAGGTTTATTGCCAGAGCCAAGCAAGGAGAACAAGCAACTCATACTCAGAAGACTGGAATTCCTTGATGGCTTTCAGGGAAGAGATTTAAAGGTGACATCTGAGTTGAGGGGTGCGGGGTGCATGACTTTTTTCTGATTTGGCTGATAGTGAGGTAACAGGGTGATGTTTTAGGAAACTCAATCATCAATCTGGCTTTGGCCAGTCTAGGGTCTACAAACTTGTGCTCAGCATGAAGTCACCATCTTCCAACTGGGTGGGGGTCTTAGTTTCTGCAGAACAACTCAGAGATATGTGTTGGACTGTTACACATATCGTATTGTTCCTTGAGAAGGAACTAGGGATTAGAGGGCTATGACACACAACTTTTTATATGAGCAACTAAATCCACAGTGGTAAGAGTCTCTCCTAAGGTTCTACCGTCATAAAGTCTAGGATTTTATTTTATCACTGAACTATTGTTTCTTGCCTGCTTTTCCTTGTTTCTGCATTCTCTCACTTATATAATTAGTAACTGCTTGAACCAACATCTTGGAACTCAGGCAATGCTTATGAGACTGAAACCTTTTCTGGAAACAGGAAATGGAAGGCTTTGAGATGCTTTTGGATCCAGGAGGGCCCTGCAGGGTCCTGCTTGGTTTCAAGAGTAATATGTAGACTGACAGTTGTGTATAGACTGACACTTGTGACAGTCCTCAACTGGACTGGAATCTTAACTGGACTGGAACCTCAACTGGACTGGAACTAGTCCAGTTCCTGGTTTGGGTAGGATTTAGATCTTTCTAGGTCCCAAGCACACAAAAATCTATGGGTCTACCACTGCTTCCATTATGTATTCCATTAACACATTAATGTTTTTAATGACACATAACTTCCCCATATACTGAAACAGATAACTGTTTTTCTGGATTTCAAGATTTTGACATTTTTATCAAACTAGTTAGAGATAATCTCTCTCTCCCTCTCTCTCAGCCACTCCTTCCTGACACATACTTGGTTTGCCTATTCTAACACCATTCTAGCCCTTGCTGATGGTGTGACCTTGGCAGAGTCCCTTACCATTCTGGATCTGGTTGCTCATTGATATAATTGGTGTGTCATATTCCTTTAATCCCCATGAGTTTATTAGAGATCACTCGCTTTAATCTTTCAAAGTAAAACAGCAATTTAAAAATACTTCTGCTCTGACCTGTACATCCTATTGACTTGTGCAGCATAGAGAATTCCAGTCTGAATGAGAGAAGACATCCTGTGTATACAGTGACACATCTCATTTTACTCATTCTAGAAATATTTACTGAATACCTACCATTTAACAGCTGCTGAGTGTACAGTGATGAGCAGAGCAGTCATATACTCCTTTCCCTGTGCAGTTTACTTCCATGGAGCTTACAGTCTGTTGAATATAGTTGTGGAGCCTGGGAACAATCGCGGTGTCTGATTTCTACAACCTATCCTCTTGGATCTCATACTGTGGTGAGGAACCTGATTCTGCAGTCAGGTAGCCTGAGTTCAAATCCCAGTTCCGCCACTTTCTCATTTTGTGACTTTGAGCAAGTTTCCTAACCTCTCTGTTTTGCTATTTCCTCCAGAATTACAACAGCAAGTCCAGATGTCCACGGTATACCTCCTGACATGCATGACTGTTTTACTGCCAAACCCTGTGCTGCAGCTCAGGGCTACTCAGGACTGTGAGCTTTTTTAAAAGATTGCTGTGCACTTTATCCACAGAGGATGCCCAGCTTTAGGCCAAAGAGGGGGGAATGATTCTCTTCTCAGTTTGTGTCTTACTGTGGTGTCTGGGCTAAGCAGCACTACCCTAATGTCATACTGAGTTTTTAGAGAAAACAGTCTTTCTGTTTTTACTCAAAGTTCATTCAATCTTTCCCACCCTCTCTCCTAAAGTTGAAAAGTATCCTTGGTGGCTTAAATTAGGAGATCGTGTGTAAATGCAACTCAGATTTTATCTGTCTCCTGATCCTCCTTTTTGAGTTCTCCAGCATCTTCCCTCAACCACATGCAAAATAATAAATCCTCTTCACAGAAAAACATTGTGAGAAGTGTGAACTTTACAAAGGATTCTATGGAAACAAAGGAAGAAATAATTCATAGTACTGAACTAGAGCTGACCACTTGAAAATCCCTTGTAGACATTTTCCCACTTCTCCAGATTTCCCATTCCTGCCAGGTTACCAGCAAAGGTGCCTTCTTTCCCCTCTGGGTGTTACCCAGCCCCATAATTGCAAAGATACAAAAATCAACCCCTAAATTCATCCAAGTCAGGTAATATACTCAAAAGATCTACTACACTCCTAATATCTCTGGGTTTTCACCTTCTTTGAAAAATAGAGAATTCCAGTCTGAATGAGAGAAGACATCCTGTGTATACAGTGACACATCTCATTTTACTCATTCTAGAAATATTTACTGAATACCTACCATTTAACAGCTGCTGAGTGTACAGTGATGAGCAGAGCAGTCATATACTCCTTTCCTGTGCAGTTTACTTCCATGGAGCTTACAGTCTGTTGAATATAGTTGTGGAGCCTGGGAACAATCGCGGTGTCTGATTTCTACAACCTATCCTCTTGGATCTCATACTGTGGTGAGGAACCTGATTCTGCAGTCAGGTAGCCTGAGTTCAAATCCCAGTTCCGCCACTTTCTCATTTTGTGACTTTGAGCAAGTTTCCTAACCTCTCTGTTTTGCTATTTCCTCCAGAATTACAACAGCAAGTCCAGATGTCCACGGTATACCTCCTGACATGCATGACTGTTTTACTGCCAAACCCTGTGCTGCAGCTCAGGGCTACTCAGGACTGTGAGCTTTTTGAAAAGATTGCTGTGCACTTTATCCACAGAGGATGCCCAGCTTTAGGCCAAAGAGGGAGGAATGATTCTCTTCTCAGTTTGTGTCTTACTGTGGTGTCTGGGCTAAGCAGCACTACCCTAATGTCATACTGAGTTTTTAGAGAAAACAGTCTTTCTGTTTTTACTCAAAGTTCATTCAATCTTTCCCACCCTCTCTCCTAAAGTTGAAAAGTATCCTTGGTGGCTTAAATTAGGAGATCGTGTGTAAATGCAACTCAGATTTTATCTGTCTCCTGATCCTCCTTTTTGAGTTCTCCAGCATCTTCCCTCAACCACATGCAAAATAATAAATCCTCTTCACAGAAAAACATTGTGAGAAGTGTGAACTTTACAAAGGATTCTATGGAAACAAAGGAAGAAATAATTCATAGTACTGAACTAGAGCTGACCACTTGAAAATCCCTTGTAGACATTTTCCCACTTCTCCAGATTTCCCATTCCTGCCAGGTTACCAGCAAAGGTGCCTTCTTTCCCCTCTGGGTGTTACCCAGCCCCATAATTGCAAAGATACAAAAATCAACCCCTAAATTCATCCAAGTCAGGTAATATACTCAAAAGATCTACTACACTCCTAATATCTCTGGGTTTTCACCTTCTTTGATTTCATGATGGAGCATTTCAGCTCGTGAATGCAATCAAGATATTTTTCAGCCAACATTTTAAGTTGTTTTTAGCAACAGCTTGGTCTGGGCACCTGAAACATCAGGTTGCACTTCACAAATAGTGCAGTCTGATACTGAGTCAAGTTGCCTGATCACCCTGCTTGGAATCAGCCCAGTAAAAAGTCACAGTGTTTAAATCATTATGCTGAGATTTATGTTTCAACAAGTTAGTTGGATTATCTTTCCACACCATTTTGGCCTTAAGCAATAAAACATTGCTGCAGAAGGAAGGGAGATAAAAAGGATACAGTTAACAAAGAATCCTAATTCTGGACCCCTTAAAGAAATCCAGGTCAGAATTTAAGACTGTTTTCATTGCCTTGCCCTGTTTGGGATTCTGCTTGGTTGGCCTTCACATTAGGACAGTTGATTGTTTACAAATGTTTGAACATTTTTCTCACTGACCCATGTTTGGGTGTGCCTTTGGAATAACAAAAGATGATTAAACTAAAAGAATTTATCTGATCCTCATTTTGAGCTAAATACTGAAAGTAAGCAATGAAAAAAATGGAAATAGGGGTATATACCTGGATTCCAGCTTGTGAATTTGTTTCCACGACACACATTCCAGAGGCCTTAAAATAGAGTATTCCAGTGTAAGACTGGAAGGGAAGAGACATCACATAATTCAATCCTCTCCCATCACTGATGAGGAAACCAAATCTCAGAGAAGTTATGTGACCTGTCTTAGCATCATACAATAGAAGCAATTCCAGGACAAGGTCTCCTGATTCCCAGGAACTTATTCCTGCCTTTTTAAATAATTGTTACCTTTCATTGAATGATCACTATATACCACAGTAATTTTGAGTGGCATTGATACTACTTGGGTTCGTGGCCTTCCACAATCATGAGGCCAGATATGAATTGGTATCATGTAATATGTAAGTTTCATTTTACCAAAGAAGTCATAAATACGTTTAATAAACTTGATAGATTTTGTAAATTTAGTTTGAGTACCTAATGTCAGAGATTTATGAAAAATAAGTGAAACCAATCCACTGGAATTCCAAAATAAAACAAACACCTGGGGCTTTCTGGTGGTCCAGTGGTTAAGAGTCTACCTTGCAATGCAAGGGACACTGGTTCTACTCCTGGTTTAGGAAGATTCCACAACCATGGAGCAACTGAGCCCATGCACCTCAACTACAGAGCCAGCACTCTAGAGTCTGCAAGTTGCAACTACTGATCGTATATATGCACTGCAACTATTGAAGCCTGTGCACCCAGATGCTGTGTTTTGCAACAAGAGAAGCCATTGCAATGACAAGCCTATGCGCCCCAATGGAGAGTAGCCCCCACTTGCCAAAACTAGAGAAAAGCCTGCATGCAGCAACCAAGACCCACCATAGCCAATAAATAAATTAATTAAAAAATAAAGTGGGAATGAATGTATAAATTATATATTTAAAAAAACAGCAGTTAGGGGCTTCCCTGGTAGCTCAGTGGTAAAGAGTTTGCCTGCCAATACAGGAGACACAGGTTTGATTCCTGGTTTAGGAAGATTCCACAACCATGGAGCAACTGAGCCCATGCACCTCAACTACAGAGCCAGCACTCTAGAGTCTGCAAGTTGCAACTACTGATCGTATATATGCACTGCAACTATTGAAGCCTGTGCACCCAGATGCTGTGTTTTGCAACAAGAGAAGCCATTGCAATGACAAGCCTATGCGCCCCAATGGAGAGTAGCCCCCACTTGCCAAAACTAGAGAAAAGCCTGCATGCAGCAACCAAGACCCACCATAGCCAATAAATAAATTAATTAAAAAATAAAGTGGGAATGAATGTATAAATTATATATTTAAAAAAACAGCAGTTAGGGGCTTCCCTGGTAGCTCAGTGGTAAAGAGTTTGCCTGCCAATACAGGAGACACTGGTATGATCCCTGATCTGGGAAGATTCCACATGCTGCGGAGCAACTAAGTTCGTGAGCCACAACTATTGAGCCGGTGCGCTAGTCTCAGAACTGCAAATATTGAGCACGTGTGCCACAACTATTTAAGCCCAAGTGCCCGAGTTCCACAACAAGAGAAGTCACCACAACAAGAAGCCTACTTGCCTCAGCTAGAGAGTAGCCCCCACTCCCTGCAACTAGAGAAGAACCTACAGCAGCAGCGAAAACCCAGAATAGCCAAAAGTAAATAAATAAATAAAAATTAAAAAAAAAAACAAAGGTTAGAGAAAAAAACCTTCCCATTACACGATATAGCTTAATATTTTTATTTCCCAGTATCTCAGTTGTCTTTACCAGGACAGTAATTAGAAAACTAGGAAATGTCAAAGTTATTTAGAGATGTCATTATTATTCAAGAAAATTATTTAAAAACTTCATATTTTGAAACACAAAAACTTAAATCTTTATAAATAAAACTCTTTCAGCAGGTTTTTTGCCATTATCACTGCTTATGAGGCTCAAATAAGTTATAACTAAGGAGCTATAGAGGGCTTCCCAGGTATTTCTAGTGGTAACGAACCTGCCTGTTGATGTGGGAGATGTAAGAGATGAAGGTTTGATTCCTGGGTCAGGAAGATCCCCTGGAGGAGGGGATGGAAACCCACTCTAGCATTCTTGCCTGGAAAATTCTGTGGACAGAGGAGCCTGGCAGGCTACAGTCCATTGGGTTGCAAAGAGCTGAACATGACTGAAGTGATTTAGCATGCCTGCAGGCAAGGAGATAAAGAAGTATAAGTGAGGTGGAATGTAAACTGAAGATCTGTCGGGAGTGAATCTCAGAATTAAAATACATGAAGTCAGAGCTAGAGACAGAGGGGGCAAGTGTCTTCAACATTACTGTGATAAGGCAGCAGCAAATCCCCTTGACTGAAGAACCACAAAAGTCTATTTGGTATCAGAAGCAGAGTACAGAGGTAAACACATCAGGATGGCTCTGCTGGATCTGATTTGATAATATCCACTCTCAATACATAACTGTATATTCTGAGTCACATATTTTTACCACAGATATCATACAATTGTGAATTTCCTTCTAAGGGAGCAATAATAACTCCACACTTTTGGCTGTTTTTGGATATATTAGAGCTTTAACCTCCTATTTCAAAAACATAATCCAAGACTCCTATAGGTAATCCCAGCTCTGTTACCAGCACATTCCAGATTCCACAGACTCACAGAATTTTTAGTCACCTAGAAGTAATCAGATCAAGCAGAGGTTTTTGTTTTCTTTTGTTTTAAGTACAGGCATAGAAAGTTCACTTATTTAGTACTGGTTTTGTTCTCCATCTGCAAGAGATCAAAGTTAGTGTGGAAAGTATCTCTGGCATGGATAAATTGTGAAATCAAAACAACTGCATGTGTCAAGAGATTTTACTTTTTGGAGAGAGGCTCATGAGCAAAAATTGAAGAAGGGATAAGCATATTACATATTAATAATAAAAAGTACTCAACCAAATATAAAAGGAGATTGCTATATGAAAATTAAATGCCAAAAAATGAGTAAAAAGTTTTTTAAAATGCCAACATTATTTGCAAAAACATGGCTAAGAGTATCAAGTAATATGCTAGTAGCCAGTTGTAAAGAAATGACTGTTAAAAGAATGACCATTTATATTTATATTATTTATAAATATCCTAACAAAATTTTTGCTCCAAAATGACCACAATGATACAGAGCTAGCAATCTGAAAAAAAGAAAAGAAAAGAAAAGAACACACACACATTTTTAATACCTAGTGCCAGAGGAAAAAATATTCCTCCAACTTAACTTTCATATTTCCAAAATTTATTTAGCTATTTTTAGGGTTTTTCCTCCAACTGGAAATTTAATGATATTTAGCTATTTTTAGGGTTTTTCTTCCAACTGGAAAGTTAATGAATGTGGAAAAAGAAAAAAGGTTAATGGAAGAAACAAATCAAAGGACAAAGGTTTATAGAAAATGGAAGAAGGATACTGAAAACAGAGAAGACTGAATCAAGACGGTGCCAGAGATGACCCATTCATTCTTCTGTTCTTTCTTCAACAAATAATTATTGAGCACTGTGTATTCTTTTAGGTACTGGGAATATAGGAGGGCACAAATCAAAGTTGATGTGGCTTGTAGTCTAGCAACTTTTTCTATAAAGGGTCAATAAATATTTTAGGCTTTGTGATCCATACAGCCTCATTCATGACTACTTAACCCTGTTGTTGTATGTGACAAATCCAGACAAATGGAAAGACAGACAAATGACCATGACTCAATTCCAATAGCCTTCTTTTTCCTTTTTTCATTTAAAACAGATGATAGACTGATTTCTTTTAAGTCATAATTTGACAAGACAAGAAAATGTGTAATATCATTTCAGGTAATGATAATTGCATTGAAGAAAAGTAGGACAGGCTGAGGTGTTAGAATTCAGTGGTGTGGAAACCTGTTTCAGATTGTTAGAGACGATCTTTTAAATGACAATGAAGCAATGAAACTAAATGTAGTGAAGACAGGATCTAGTGACTCTAAACAACTGCATGTGTCAAGAGATTTTACTTTTGGAGAGAGGCTCATGAGCAAAAATTGAAGAAGGGATAAGCATATTACATATTAATAATAAAAAGTACTCAACCAAATATAAAAGGAGATTGCTATATGAAAATTAAATGCCAAAAAATGAGTAAAAAGTTTTTTAAAATGCCAACATTATTTGCAAAAACATGGCTAAGAGTATCAAGTAATATGCTAGTAGCCAGTTGTAAAGAAATGACTGTTAAAAGAATGACCATTTATATTTATATTATTTATAAATATCCTAACAAAATTTTTGCTCCAAAATGACCACAATGATACAGAGCTAGCAATCTGAAAAAAAGAAAAGAAAAGAAAAGAACACACACACATTTTTAATACCTAGTGCCAGAGGAAAAAATATTCCTCCAACTTAACTTTCATATTTCCAAAATTTATTTAGCTATTTTTAGGGTTTTTCCTCCAACTGGAAATTTAATGATATTTAGCTATTTTTAGGGTTTTTCTTCCAACTGGAAAGTTAATGAATGTGGAAAAAGAAAAAAGGTTAATGGAAGAAACAAATCAAAGGACAAAGGTTTATAGAAAATGGAAGAAGGATACTGAAAACAGAGAAGACTGAATCAAGACGGTGCCAGAGATGACCCATTCATTCTTCTGTTCTTTCTTCAACAAATAATTATTGAGCACTGTGTATTCTTTTAGGTACTGGGAATATAGGAGGGCACAAATCAAAGTTGATGTGGCTTGTAGTCTAGCAACTTTTTCTATAAAGGGTCAATAAATATTTTAGGCTTTGTGATCCATACAGCCTCATTCATGACTACTTAACCCTGTTGTTGTATGTGACAAATCCAGACAAATGGAAAGACAGACAAATGACCATGACTCAATTCCAATAGCCTTCTTTTTTCTTTTTTTTTCATTTAAAACAGATGATAGACTGATTTCTTTTAAGTCATAATTTGACAAGACAAGAAAATGTGTAATATCATTTCAGGTAATGATAATTGCATTGAAGAAAAGTAGGACAGGCTGAGGTGTTAGAATTCAGTGGTGTGGGAAACCTGTTTCAGATTGTTAGAGACGATCTTTTAAATGACAATGAAGCAATGAAACTAAATGTAGTGAGGCTGTTAGACAGGATCTAGTGACTCTAAATAACAGCATGGATAATTAACCTGTCATAATAGGAAAGAAGCCAAAATATAACATTATAGAAGCAGGTAAGTTGCCATATATGCTTGGAATAATGTGGATGTTCTCCTGGATTGCTGATGGAAAGTGATGACTAGGGCTAAAATGAATATACTTACCCTCTTAGTCTTATTCCTAATTCTCTACACTCTGAAAACAATAAATTTAGTAAGTATGTGGGTAGAGAAAAAAATTTGTAGGAAGAAATTTAATAGGCTTTTTTAAACAGAGGCAAGAGATGAAGTTGGAAGAGGAGGAAGTACATTCTAGGAATGATTGGTGGATGGTGCAAAACCTCTGAAGAATATCATATGACCTGAATGTAGGGATCAAAGTCACATTCCTCAACTGAGGACATGTATCCTGATGTGCGTGTATGCATGCTCAAGTCATGTCCAACTCTTTGCAACCCTGTGGACTGTAGCCCACCAGGCTCCTCTGTTGATGGAATTTTCCAGGCAAGAATATGGGAGTGAGTTGCCATTTCCTACTCTAGGAGATCTTCTTGACCCAGGGATCAAACTTGCATCTCTTGCTTCTCCTGCATTGGCAGGCAGATTCTTTACCACTATACCACCTGAGAAACCCACTGTGATGTGCAATGACTGTTATTATCTAAGGAAGGTGGAAAGTGACTGGAAGGATTTAGAAAATATTATTAAAAGTTTAAATATTTTATCTGAAATATTATATCTATCTCTGGGGGATTTGCAGGCTGAAGTAAAAGACAATATTTAAAGGAGAGTGAAATTTTCTATTCATATCTGTTGTACTAAGAGATGCCAGTAAAGAGGCCTGTTGTTTCAGTCCAATTGAGGTCATTCCTGACTTGTTTTATGAAATGTATTAAACTATAGGTCAACAAGGCAAATTTTATGTAATCAAAGCTCATGAGAAAAGTTTTGGTAGAAACAACTTCAATATAGGAAAATATGGTACATAGTTTAGAAATGGAAACAGACACAAAGAAAAATTAACTTGATAATTAAGAATTATCAATACATATGTAATATTAATTTCTAAGCATTAAAGCACTATATGTAAAATCTTATTTCTTGAGAAATAAATTCTAGAAACCACCATGTCCTGTGATACCTGTGAGTCAAAGTGAACAGAGCCTCCCCTGAAATATTACATCATACCAGGTACATACCTAGTGATTGTAAAGTATATTTCAAAACAAGAGGGCAAATGACCATACTGTCTCATTCCTTATTCCTGCTTACAGCTTGACTCTAGACAGCCTGAACTTCAAAACCTTTACTCTGCAGGAACAGTCAACTGTTAAGGCAATGTTTGTCTAGAGAAATTATGAACTGACAAGGAATCTTCACTTTAACTCTCAAGTCAGACAATTAAAAAAAAAAACAAAGAGGCAAGAGATGAAGTTGGAAGAGGAGGAAGTACATTCTAGGAATGATTGGTGGATGGTGCAAAACCTCTGAAGAATATCATATGACCTGAATGTAGGGATCAAAGTCACATTCCTCAACTGAGGACATGTATCCTGATGTGCGTGTATGCATGCTCAAGTCATGTCCAACTCTTTGCAACCCTGTGGACTGTAGCCCACCAGGCTCCTCTGTTGATGGAATTTTCCAGGCAAGAATATGGGAGTGAGTTGCCATTTCCTACTCTAGGAGATCTTCTTGACCCAGGGATCAAACTTGCATCTCTTGCTTCTCCTGCATTGGCAGGCAGATTCTTTACCACTATACCACCTGAGAAACCCACTGTGATGTGCAATGACTGTTATTATCTAAGGAAGGTGGAAAGTGACTGGAAGGATTTAGAAAATATTATTAAAAGTTTAAATATTTTATCTGAAATATTATATCTATCTCTGGGGGATTTGCAGGCTGAAGTAAAAGACAATATTTAAAGGAGAGTGAAATTTTCTATTCATATCTGTTGTACTAAGAGATGCCAGTAAAGAGGCCTGTTGTTTCAGTCCAATTGAGGTCATTCCTGACTTGTTTTATGAAATGTATTAAACTATAGGTCAACAAGGCAAATTTTATGTAATCAAAGCTCATGAGAAAAGTTTTGGTAGAAACAACTTCAATATAGGAAAATATGGTACATAGTTTAGAAATGGAAACAGACACAAAGAAAAATTAACTTGATAATTAAGAATTATCAATACATATGTAATATTAATTTCTAAGCATTAAAGCACTATATGTAAAATCTTATTTCTTGAGAAATAAATTCTAGAAACCACCATGTCCTGTGATACCTGTGAGTCAAAGTGAACAGAGCCTCCCCTGAAATATTACATCATACCAGGTACATACCTAGTGATTGTAAAGTATATTTCAAAACAAGAGGGCAAATGACCATACTGTCTCATTCCTTATTCCTGCTTACAGCTTGACTCTAGACAGCCTGAACTTCAAAACCTTTACTCTGCAGGAACAGTCAACTGTTAAGGCAATGTTTGTCTAGAGAAATTATGAACTGACAAGGAATCTTCACTTTAACTTCTCAAAGTAGCATCGACATATATTCACTACCATGTGCAAAACAGATGGCTAGTAAGAAGCTGCTATATAAGACGAGCCCAGCCTGGCACTCTATGATGACCTAGAGTGGTGGGATGGAGCAAGGGGAAGGAGGCTCAAAAGGGAGGTGATATATGTATAATTATGGCTGATTTGTGTTGTTCAATGGGGGAAACCAACACAACATTGTAAAGCAATTTTCCTCCAATTAAAAAATAAATTAGGGCTTCCCTGGGGGTCCAGTGGGTAAGGACACTGCCTTGCAGTGCAAGGGGCGCCGGTTCCATCCCTGGCCTGGGAAGATCTCACGTGCCGCAGAGCGGCTGGATCGATGTGTTCAACTACTGAGCCGGAGCTCTGGAGTGCATGCGCCCAGAGCCGGCGCTCTGCGACAACAGAGGCCACCGCGATGGGAGGCCCACATGGGCCAAAGAACAAAGATGGATGAAAATAGACAAATGAAAGACGAATAGAAGAGGCCCGCCTGCTCCCCTCCCTCCCCACCCCTACCCCACCAAAATAAATAAATAAATAAATCTTTAAAAAATAAAATAAAAAATAAATTAAAAAATATTTTAACTTCTCAGGATAAAACCATGAGGTTTGTATGCTGGCCATCAAAACAAATCCCAATTCAAGTTATGTCAGAGAGCAACAGTGAAGGTCACATTGAAGAACAAGCCTTCAGTCTTGCACTGAAAGCTCCTGGACTTGAAGGGGAGGAGAAAAGGCAGACTGAGTCACCAGCATGTAACATTTATAGCCAGGAAGTTCCTTGCTCCCTTTTCAGCTAAGTAAATGAGTCACTGTTGTTATCTTGGGTAAGTCATTTAAACTCCGAGTACTCAACTTCCTTCTGTCTAGTAACAATGACTTAAAACTAAGAAATCCTGAAAATCTGAGACAAGATAATGTCTTTAGTTGACTAGGGGGAAAAAAGAAGGAAAAAAAAAAAGATCTACAAAGCAAAAGTAACTTGTTCTTTATAGCATATCTACCACTAAATTACTAACATTATCTCTAGAAATGATCTTTTTGCGGTATTTCAGCATAGGTGCTGGAACAGTTCACACAAGAACTAGGATTCCATTTTTTCTACACAAAGTTTTCCAGACTATGGCTCTTTGGCTAGGTGAGAATAAGTGTGCCAGTGTCTTTTTTGAATCCTTATGCTGTGTATTCATGACTTTGTCTCTTAATCTGCTAGTTTAATTAAAGAACTCACCAAATTTAACAAAAATTTCCGCTTTAGTTCAGGAAGCATGACCTCACTTATTAGGATTCAGACTAGTGACTACAAAGAATGAGGGCAAAAGTAAATTCAAATTTTCATTTTATTATTATTTGAATAAACAAATGAAAAAGGAAAGAGTGTAACATAGGAGTTAAGTATGTAGATGTTAGAACCTATGACCAGGCTTAAATCCTGGTTTGTTTACCAGCTGTAGGTGGAGGAAAAGTTATTTAATCACTATGTCTCAGACTTTTCATTTACAAAATTGGGGCAGTGAAGACTCATCCATGCATATTGTTGTGATGGTTAAACAAGAAAAATACCTGTGCAGAAAAATGACATATAAAGTGTGTGTGTGTGTAGTAATTTTTTCAGTTAATTTTCAGCTACTCAGCGCTTTCGACATATTCTTCTTTAGAAAGAAGTAGTTTCTCAAATTCCTCACAATTAGCCACCAACTTTAGAGTATGTATCACATCAGTGTTTTGCTCTTCCTTGGGAACAACTATCAGCATTATATCAAATCCTATAGCTTACTTCGATATATTACTTCATATCCTCAAAATATTAAAATGCTGTTATTCTGAAGAGATTAGTATTTGCACATCAAAATGTATATCATTGTTCTGGCAAATAATATATTGTAATCTAAGAGTTTAGCAAAGCAGAAATGTCTAGGAAAAGTAGGAATTAAAAAAGTAGAGCAACTCATTCTTACCTTCTTTATCCTCAGAGTATAAATAATCGAGTTGTGTAATTACATGGCACTTTATGCTTTGTATAGTAAAAAAAAATAAAACAAAAGGCACTTGTAACAAACACAGTTCTCTCAGAGCCAATGGCATGCCTCTCTGCCTGCCTCATTTCCTAAGCCCGGACTTGAGAAATCAGGTGACTTGGCGAAGAAAAACAAATAACATGTATATTCATAGAAAGTCCGTAAACCAGCATTCATGAGTAACTTGAAAGCTCAAGCAAGAATCTACTGCCCTTTTATTGTTTTTGCAACTTGCTTCTATTGCTTTTTATTGCCTCTATTGATGGCAATAGAAACTAGGCATGGTAAGGAAAAAAGAGATAGTTAAAGCTGACTTGGCACTGGGTCCTGTAACACAGCATTGCAGGTCAATGAGAACACAAGCAGAATTTGACTTGACCTTTTAAAAATCTTCACTGTAACTTTGGTCTCTCTCTTAACTGAATTATGGATTTAAGGTTGGCTTTATCTTTATAATGTTCTTCATTAAATATTTTGGCTAAACAAGTGTTTGTTATTGTTGCTATTGCTGTTTTGCTAATTAGTTCGATATGAACACCAAGGTCAAGGGCAGACCATTGGGAGGGAGTAGCCTAGGTGGCAGAACAGTAAGACCCTGAGCTTACCTCCTCCCAAGGAGACACCAAAATCATAAATATTTTCAGGACAACTCTTTTTTTTTACATATATATACATATATAGGCCACTTCTATTGGTCTTCCATTTTATTTTCATCCATCTTTGTCCTTTGGCCTGTGTGGGCCTCTCTCACTGCAGAGCACGGGCTCTGGTCGCATGTGCTCCAGAGTGCTGGCTACGTGGGATCTTCCCAGGCCAGGGATCAAACTGGCTCCCCCTGTACTGGGAGGCAGTGTCCTTACCCACTGGACCACCAGGGAAGCCCAGAATAACTCCTAATGAGAAGTTTCAGAAGAGTAGAAGAAAAGATCTCCTATGACTAAAGATACAAAGAAAGAACCACAACAAGATGGGTATGAGGGCTCAAGATGTGATACAGTCATGGAGTAACTAAGCCCAAGCACCCTAACTAGAGAATCCACACACTATAACAAGATCCTACATGATGTAATAAACATCCTGCATGTTGCAACTAAGACCCAAGACAGCAAAATTAAAAAAAAGAATAAATGTGGTACAGCCAAAACCAATGCCCACATCTGGGCGACCCATAAGCAGGAGGATAATGATAATTGCTGAGATTTTCCCCAAGAAGTGAGGGGTCTGAGCCCCACCTCAGGATCCCACGGGGCATGAGCAGTGATTTGAAAGGAGACTGGGTGACAAGCAGTGATTTGAAAGGTCTACTTGCTGATAGTAGATAGTCTCCCGGAGAGGCAAGAGGTGACAGGAGCACACCTTGTGGATACAGACACTGGCAGCAGCCATTTTGTGGGCTTGTTTTACCTTGTGGTCACTGGTATTGGCAAGCTCCATTTTGAAATCCTCTCACATACGCACAAGTACTCAGCCCTGAACACTAGCCTATCCATACTAGTAGGGTACACCTAAGGCCAAGCAACCAGTCAGGCAGAGCCACAGCCTTGCCCACCAACAGGCCTGCTCTCTTATGACCCACTGAGCCAGGGGTCACCTCAGATTCAAGCCTTGTCCACCAGAGAGCCCATGACCTGGACCTGCACAGGCACTGGTCCCAGAGCCAGCCCTACCCACCAGTAGGTAGGCACCAGCCCCAGAACTTGCTGGACTCTAGCCTAGGTGGCAGAACAGTAAGACCCTGAGCTTACCTCCTCCCAAGGAGACACCAAAATCATAAATATTTTCAGGACAACTCTTTTTTACATATATATACATATATAGGCCACTTCTATTGGTCTTCCATTTTATTTTCATCCATCTTTGTCCTTTGGCCTGTGTGGGCCTCTCTCACTGCAGAGCACGGGCTCTGGTCGCATGTGCTCCAGAGTGCTGGCTACGTGGGATCTTCCCAGGCCAGGGATCAAACTGGCTCCCCCTGTACTGGGAGGCAGTGTCCTTACCCACTGGACCACCAGGGAAGCCCAGAATAACTCCTAATGAGAAGTTTCAGAAGAGTAGAAGAAAAGATCTCCTATGACTAAAGATACAAAGAAAGAACCACAACAAGATGGGTATGAGGGCTCAAGATGTGATACAGTCATGGAGTAACTAAGCCCAAGCACCCTAACTAGAGAATCCACACACTATAACAAGATCCTACATGATGTAATAAACATCCTGCATGTTGCAACTAAGACCCAAGACAGCAAAATTAAAAAAAAGAATAAATGTGGTACAGCCAAAACCAATGCCCACATCTGGGCGACCCATAAGCAGGAGGATAATGATAATTGCTGAGATTTTCCCCAAGAAGTGAGGGGTCTGAGCCCCACCTCAGGATCCCACGGGGCATGAGCAGTGATTTGAAAGGAGACTGGGTGACAAGCAGTGATTTGAAAGGTCTACTTGCTGATAGTAGATAGTCTCCCGGAGAGGCAAGAGGTGACAGGAGCACACCTTGTGGATACAGACACTGGCAGCAGCCATTTTGTGGGCTTGTTTTACCTTGTGGTCACTGGTATTGGCAAGCTCCATTTTGAAATCCTCTCACATACGCACAAGTACTCAGCCCTGAACACTAGCCTATCCATACTAGTAGGGTACACCTAAGGCCAAGCAACCAGTCAGGCAGAGCCACAGCCTTGCCCACCAACAGGCCTGCTCTCTTATGACCCACTGAGCCAGGGGTCACCTCAGATTCAAGCCTTGTCCACCAGAGAGCCCATGACCTGGACCTGCACAGGCACTGGTCCCAGAGCCAGCCCTACCCACCAGTAGGTAGGCACCAGCCCCAGAACTTGCTGGACTCTAGACTCTCCAATCAGTGGGTCAAACACCAACTAAGGGACACCCCAGGATGTCCAGAGACCCCAATACCTGGCTCCATGCATGAGTAAGCCAGCACTAGCCCTGTGTCCCACATGATCTTACGGCTGATCAATAATCAGTTGACACCAGGTTCAGAATTCCTGGGCCATGCAGCCAGAGATCTCAGGACCTGAGTCTGCCTCCACAGTGGGCTGGTACTACTCCAAGGACCCAGACCATTTGCCAGCAGGCAGGCCCCAGTCCTGGGGACATGCTGGACTCTAGCACTGACCACCAGCAGGCTAACACCAGCTCTGAGACAACTTGGGCCCCTCCACCCAGCTGTCCCATGATCTGGCCCTGCCCACTAGTGGGCCAACAAAAGGTCTGTTATTCCCAGGGCCCTGTAGCCAGAGACCCAGGAACCTAGTTCCACCCATCAATGAGATGGCATGAGCCCCAGGTTCCCCTGGAATTCAGTCCCACACATCAGCAGGCCAACACAAGCTTTGGGACACTCTTGATACTGCAGCTGATGTGTCAGAAAACATCCCAACCAGCAGGTTGACACTAGATCTGGGACCTGACCTCACAAGCAGTCACTCTAGAACCAAGTTCTGCCCACCCCTGGCCCAGCACCAGCCCCACAATCCTCTACGACCCCACAGCTAGCAGCCATGTGACCACACTCTGCCCACAAGTGGACAGTAACCTCTGCACAAGGCTGGATCTGAGGAACTCAACTAACTGGACCAGAGACCAGTCACACCTACTAGAGCACCCACAGTAGCCAGATCACCACAACAGAACTCTGCAGTCCAAATAGGAGGCACACTTTGAACATACAGCATTGGTGAACAGAGGGCAATGGGCTGTACAGAAGGTTAGAACATCTATAAGAGACCTCTCCCCTAAGGTTTGAAAATGTAACCCATCGGGCTTCCCCTGGTGGTCCAGTGGGTAAGGACACTGCCTTGCAGTGCAAGGGGCACCGGTTTGATCCCTGGCCTGGGAAGATCCCACGTGCTGCGGAGCGGCTGGACTGATGTGTCCAATTACCGAGCCAGAGCTCTGGAGCGCATACGCCCAGAGCCGGCGCTCTGCAATGACAGACACCACCGCGATGGGAGGCCCACAGGAGCCAAAGAACAAAGATGGATGAAAACAGATAAATGAAAGACCAATAGAAGTGGCCCGCCTGCTCCCCTCCCTCCCCAACCCAACCCCCACCCAAAAATAAATAAATCAATCAATCTTTAAAAAAAAAGAAAGAAAATGTAAACCATCTACCAAAATATAGAAACTGCACAATGTAATGGATGCAAATTCCAGTCAAAAGATGGAGTGGTTGAATGGACATAAAAGCAAGACTCATACATATGCTGTCTAGCAAAGACTAACTTCAGATCTAAAGATAAATGCAGACTGAAAATCAAGGGATGGAGAAAGACATTCCATATAAATGGAAATGAAAAGAAAACTAGGGTAGCAATACTTACATGAGACAAAAGAGACTTTAAGACAAAATCTGTAACAAAAGACAAAAAAAGGACATTTATTGTTGTTTAGTTGCTAAGTTGTGTATGACTCTTTTGCAACCCCATGGACTGTAGTTCACCAGGCTTCTCTAACCATTGGATTTTCCAGGCAAGATTGCTGGAGTAGATTGCCATTTTCTTCTCCAGAGATCTTCCTAGCTCAGGGATTAAACCAGTCTCCATGTCTTTTGAAATGCATGCGATTCATTTTACCTTTTTCTCTAGAAAGATTTTAGATGGGCACAGCTAGCAGCCACCACACTCTGCCCACAAGTGGACAGTAACCTCTGCACAAGGCTGGATCTGAGGAACTCAACTAACTGGACCAGAGACCAGTCACACCTACTAGAGCACCCACAGTAGCCAGATCACCACAACAGAACTCTGCAGTCCAAATAGGAGGCACACTTTGAACATACAGCATTGGTGAACAGAGGGCAATGGGCTGTACAGAAGGTTAGAACATCTATAAGAGACCTCTCCCCTAAGGTTTGAAAATGTAACCCATCGGGCTTCCCCTGGTGGTCCAGTGGGTAAGGACACTGCCTTGCAGTGCAAGGGGCACCGGTTTGATCCCTGGCCTGGGAAGATCCCACGTGCTGCGGAGCGGCTGGACTGATGTGTCCAATTACCGAGCCAGAGCTCTGGAGCGCATACGCCCAGAGCCGGCGCTCTGCAATGACAGACACCACCGCGATGGGAGGCCCACAGGAGCCAAAGAACAAAGATGGATGAAAACAGATAAATGAAAGACCAATAGAAGTGGCCCGCCTGCTCCCCTCCCTCCCCAACCCAACCCCCACCCAAAAATAAATAAATCAATCAATCTTTAAAAAAAAAGAAAGAAAATGTAAACCATCTACCAAAATATAGAAACTGCACAATGTAATGGATGCAAATTCCAGTCAAAAGATGGAGTGGTTGAATGGACATAAAAGCAAGACTCATACATATGCTGTCTAGCAAAGACTAACTTCAGATCTAAAGATAAATGCAGACTGAAAATCAAGGGATGGAGAAAGACATTCCATATAAATGGAAATGAAAAGAAAACTAGGGTAGCAATACTTACATGAGACAAAAGAGACTTTAAGACAAAATCTGTAACAAAAGACAAAAAAAGGACATTTATTGTTGTTTAGTTGCTAAGTTGTGTATGACTCTTTTGCAACCCCATGGACTGTAGTTCACCAGGCTTCTCTAACCATTGGATTTTCCAGGCAAGATTGCTGGAGTAGATTGCCATTTTCTTCTCCAGAGATCTTCCTAGCTCAGGGATTAAACCAGTCTCCATGTCTTCTGAAATGCAGGCGATTCTTTACCTCTGAGCCACTGGGGACGCCCCCACATTACACATATATGCATATCGAAAACGTTTTCAGTGCAAATCTACTAGAGAAAAGATTTTAAAAGATGATGGAATATGCAATGGTAGCTATAATGTGAATTCAGAAGAGCAAGCAACCACTTCCTATCATTCAGGAAGAATTCTAGTGAATAAAATGACAAAAGATATAGTTAAATCAAATAAGCTAGCTTTAGTTCCTAAATTAATTCTTCTAGGAGATCAATAGAATCCATGTTTGAAAAATATCCTTCATGTTTCTACTTCTTTGGCTTTTATTCCTCAAAGAGGAAAAAACTGAACCTGATACATAGCAGCAAAGACTTCCAGTTAGTTCTAAATGTGTAAGACCTGAACAATATAACTTCAATCCAGAACTTAGCTTATCCAGTCCACCTGAATGTTTCTCTTAGCAGAGAAACATTTCGGAGACAGTCTGAAACGATCTGTCATCAAAAATCATGAGAGTGGAGAGAGAAAGTCAAAGATGTGCACCTGGCACAACTTGTCTACTATTGTCAGTATTAATGATATGTTGATTTCAGAAAGGCCTGAGGACCCTCAAGGAGAGGCATGATGGATATTATAGTTTGGTGGAAATAGCTGGGAAATTGGAATAAGAGTATCCATTTACTTAAATCCTTGTTCTACCTCTTCACAGTTGTGTCAGTCAGAACTTTTGTTTGAGGCTAAAGAAACCCTATTAAAAGTAGCTCAGGCAAAGTTTACTGGCTCAGGAAACTAAATAGGCAGAAAGATAAAAACATAACTGTCATCAGAGGTAACTGGATCAGAGACATGAATGCTGCCAGCTCCCTCTCTTTTATCTCTGTCTGTATGTCAGGTTTCTTCTCATGGACCAGTGCTCCCAACATACCTACCACGACAAATCTGAACAGAGTCCCAATCAGTGAAGAGGATGTTCTCCCCTGATTGCCTCTCTCACCTTTCTCCATTGGCCTCATCTACGTTAAGAAAAAAAAATGTGAGGAAAGACTAATCTGTAAGAGAGTTTTCAGGCTCTCTTACTGCATTCATAAGCTGAGTCAGGTTAGTCCAGCTTAAGTCAAGTGGGCACTCCAAGGTCAGTTAAGGTAGCCCAGAAGACTGAGGCAGCGTGTTGGAGGGGAGAGCAGTTTTCCATAAGAGGGAAGAAGAGACATGATCCTCATGAGAAAGCCAATCCTCGTGACTGACTCTACCACAGAAGCAACTGAGTCTTAGGCCAATTTCTTTAACATCCTTACTTTTCTAAACTATAAAATGGGTAAATTATAATATTTAATTCACAGAAATACTGTGGTGTTATTACATTAATATATGATATCCTCCAATTTTAAAAAATCCTCCAGTTAAAAGATAAATTTAAAAACATGATAAAGTATCTTGAAAAATACAAAATACTTCACAAATAAATGCATTTTCAGTTGTTTTTTTCTTTTCCCCATCATGCCTCTTTTATTTATATTTATTTTCATCCATCTTTTTATTCTTTGGCATATGTGGGCATCCCATTGCAGTGGCCTCTCTCACTGCAGAGTACCAGCTCTGGGTGCGTGTGCTCCAGAACACTGGCTGTAATTGGACACACCAGTTCAGCAGCTCCACAGCACTTGGGATCTTCCTGGGCCAGGGATCAAACTGGTGCCCCTTGCACTGCAAGGCAGACTCTTTACCCACTGTACCACAAGGGAAGCCCCCATTTTCAGTTTTTATTTTTATCAGACTAGTTATAAGCCAGCAAAGACTCTTCCTCGGCCCCATATTGTGCATCAGATTCCTTGGGAAGTGTTTTTAGCAGGTTAGGTTTTGCAAGTTGTTGCAAGTACACTGATCAAATGTAAAAAGACACATTATCAAGAATTAGATCTAACAACTTAAAACATCAAGCATAAAAGAGCAAAAATTTATTTCATTTCAGCAAAAAATACAGCTATTTCTGCTATATAACCTAATATCTAAATTATGGATTAGTACAAAAAAATGTGCTTTCTGGAGAATATGGTTGAATATTTTCCTTGAACAGAATAATAAATTTTGCTTTCTACTCCTTATTCCAAGCATTTTGGATACTTTTTTAAAAAATATATTGAGGGCTTCCCTGGTGGTCCAGAGGGTGGGGACACCACCTTGCAGTGCAAGGGGCGCTGGTTTGATCCCTGACCTGGGAAGATCCCACGTGCTGCGGAGCGGCTGGACCGATGTGTCCAATCACCGAGCCGGAGCTCTGGAGCGCATGCGCCCAGAGCCAGTGTTCTGCGACGACAGACGCCACCGCGATGGGAGGCCCACAGGAGCCGAAGAACAAAGACAGATGCAAATAGAGAAATGAAAGACCAAAAGAAGTGGCCCGTCCGTCCCCCTCCCACCCTACCCCACTCTCCTCCCCAAAAATAAATAAATAAACAAGACTGTTGTGTTTAAAAAAAAAAAAAAAAAAAATATATATATATATATATATATATATTGATTAATGTCAAGAGAAAATACAAATTCCCTGCTGTTGAAAAGGAAACTGAAGTAGAAATATCTAGCTGTTCACCTGCAGTGGTCAGTGACATTACTCCAGTGATGATACCAATGAAAAAATCCTTGGTATCCATACCCACATTAAGAACTTTCACCATTTCTTCAATTGATTGTCCTTAATTAGGTGCAATTTGACCTTGGAATTGATATATACCTTGGTAAAGTATGTAAAACAGGCAGCTCACAAGGAACATGTGTAAGGTTTCACTAGACTTACAGCTTTTCTACACAACTTTTCTCGGGCAGGAGGGCAAGGGGCAAATTTCTCAGTGTCAACTTTGCCTCCCATACCCCACATGGACCCATTCTTACAAAAATAAAATGATCCTGCTTCATCCTTGGCATGCACTACACAAAGCTCACTTCCTTTGGGAAGCCCCTCTCAGAACCCTCAAGACTGTCAAATGAATCCTCTTTGGGTCTCAGAGTGCACTGTGCTTGTCCCTTGTGTCAGTTATGTCTCTTTCAGTGTCAAAATGCCAGAAAACACACTGAAAGCCATGTAAGAAAAAACCATTTTCTTCAGCAAAGTATGCGTCTCCAGTACTGCAACAGTATGTAGTATTTACACATTCAGCCTCCACAATATGCCAGCTTTTATTTCAGTAGCTGTGGGAGCTAACACTTAAAACATAAGTAAATAAGACTTTCATTCCCATCTGAAGGTGGGATTAATCAGTCTCGTAGTATAAATACGCTTGGGCTAGTCCATGTTCATCAAGTTATAATCATTTCCTTTAACCACCACTGTTACCCAGAAATTATCCCTGGGCTTCTTTCTTCTACTAGCTCAAGTCGCTTTTCATGGCTGGGGCTCTGTTCTCTTTTTTATTTTTTCCCCACAATCACAAGGTTTTTTTATTTTGCTTCTTTGATTTTACATAATTTTGTTGTTTACAGATATGTATAATTCCAGATTAGTCATATGCATACCGCATTTCTCCCCCATCCCACCCCTCCAGGTACATCTAGGACTCTGTCCTATACCCTCATCTATTCAGTAAGAAATGAGTCCTTCCATATTTCTTCATAGTCTCCTTCTCCTAGAGGCTATGTTTAGCACTAACTTACTGAGCCACCTGAACCATGATGCCTCTACCCATTTAACTGTAGGCCACTGTCCATTCTCCAAAGTGGCTATTTCAACTTCCGTTATTTTTAAACCTCCTAGAACAACACTGCCACTTCCCTCTCACTAGGCAACCTCCACTTTATATCTGCACATCTTGAAAATTATCTGCACCTACACCCTTTTTTTCCTTCTTCTCTCCATCCTTTATGGAGAAGCCTCCATTCTCTGGGAAAAATAGAAACAAAACCAGTCCCCTCAACCTAGGTTCTGGATGTCATTCACATCTTCTGTCTCTTTGACTCTGAAGCACAACTTTCATTTGAATGTATACATTCTTATAAATCTTATTTATTAGTTATACAGTATCTTTAAAATCTTCTGTAAAAGCTGAAATGATAACAAAAACAATGCACCCGAAAAGGTTTCTTATAACCCAGTGTTTCTCAGCTCAGCACTGTTGACATTTTGGATGGGATAACAGTGGGAGGCTCCTGTAGGTGAGAGGATGGTTCTGAGCATCTCTGGCCTCTATTCACCAGATGCCAGTAGCATTCCAAGTCGTGACAATCAAACATTTTTCCAGACATTGCCAAAAGCCCTCTTGGGGCAAAATTACCCATGTTTGAGAACTGTTACAAATAATCAGAAAACAAAATATAAGACTTGAGAGAAATATCAGGAGCTTTATGTTTCTGTTCTAGAGTGTGAACACCAATGATGATAAAATTTTGTGTGTTAAAAAGATAACAAAAAATGTAATGGTTAAAATATATTGTATAGTAAAATTGTGCTAAAGTATCAAATGATTAAAAATTCACCTAGGGGTCCAAGATAAAATAATGAGTGCTAAAAAACTGTAGGTCAAGAATAAAAAGGTCTTCATTTTGAAAGATAATATAATGATTGAGATTTGATCTTCTCTATTTGTTCTTGCTATAGGAAGCTTTTTTTTTTTTTTTTTCTGAAGGAAGACTGCAAAACCCTATGAATAGTGACCCACATTTTCACAAACTTCTTTTCAAGAATGTCTGTAAATATCCCCACAAAGAAATATTTCTAAATTCCATAGTTCTGATAAAATGGTTTTGGCACAGGAGATATGGTAAATGTAAAAAAATAGCCTGTAAGAATATGAAATCACAAAGGAGAGCACGCAGAAAACCATACATGAAAAAGAGGATCACCTCATTCATGGAACAAAGTAATTTGTGAAGCGATTGTATAGATGAAAACCACAGGACTTCCCCTGGTGGTCCAGTGGATAAGGACACCCCCTTGCAGTGCAAGGGGCGCCAGTTCGATCCCTGGCCTGGGAAGATCCCATGTGCCACGGAGCGGCTGGACCTATGTGTCCAATTACCGAGCCGGAGCTCTGGAGTGCATGCGCCCAGAGCCGGTGCTCTGCGACAACAGAGGCCGCCGCAATGGGACGCCCACAGGAGCCAAAGAACAAAGATGGATGAAAATAGAGAAATGAAAGACCAATAGAAGTGGCCCACCCGCTCCTCTCCCTCCCCAACCTGTCCCCCGCCCTAAATAAATAAATAAATAAATCTTAAAAAAAAAAAAACAAAACACAACACCAGATTAAAAAGTCTCTGTTGCCTCACGTTTCCATGTGCTCCATTTTTCCACCACTTGTCTGACCTTGTGCCCTAACCCAAACTCAGGGTCCAAGATCTTTTTCTTGTAAAACCATTCTGGTTCTCAGTAATCAGAATGACTGGATTATTATGTGACTAGGAATAACTTTGGTGCAATTGGAGCAAAAAATAAGTAGATGAAATTTACTTCATTAAACGGGCTTTCCTTCATCTTCTGGTCTGTTTCCTCATAGACAGAATTCAACTCAAAGAAAAAAACCAGCACAAGATAACTGCCAGCCAGAAGGTGTATTTTTAAAGCCTTTGAGAACATAATGATTAGACTCTTGAGAAAGAGTAAACCAGAAAGAAAGAAGTTGTCCAGAGTTTTTAGCTACCACCTCCCCTTTCATTCACTTATTTCCTTTTCTATATGTTTATAAATCTTCTTCGATAGTTATTTCCCTGGTAGCTCAGCTGGTAAAGAATCTGCCTGAAAGGCAGGAGACCTGGCTTTGATTCCTGAGTTGGGAGGATCCCCTGGAGGAGAGCATGGCAGTCCATTCCAGTATTCTTGCCTGGAGAATTCCATGGACAGCGAAGCTTAGTGGGCTACAGTCCATGGGGTTACACAGAATCATACATGACTGAGCAATTAATATATACTATAGTTGTTTCTCATTTGTATAACAAACTCAGGACATATCTATTGTTCTTACATTTGTAATAAGCTCTGAAAGAGTACTATGCCTGCATGGGATCATAGGTCACTGAACCTAAGCAGCAATTTGGAGAGGATAGCTCTAGAATGTTCTAAACACTTTTATTAATGTACTGTGTGTAACAGAACAAACTGATTAACCTCCAAAAGGTTTGGTGAATTAAAGAAAAAAAACCAGAAGGGATAAACTACTAGGCTATAATACTGTCACAGTTAATTATTTCCAGACGAATCTCAGTGAATAGTAACAGTGAGAGATCAGTTTTTTAAATGGCCATAATAAAATCAAACAATATTTTCAATTCTTCTCAGAAACACTTTAAATTTATCCAAGAAAAATTTTTAAAAGAGCCACAGGCAGGTAAAGAGAATGGCCTAACTTTCAATATATTCACTTTGAAGAAATGCAGTTTCTAAAGCCAGATTGGTCAGATTGGATCTTAAAGCAAGAAAGAGATGAAAGAAAAAGGAAGGAAGGAAGGAAATACCCTAATAACTCTTCAACTGATATTCAGCTTGGATATTAAATACAGTGCTAATAGTAAATGTTTACCTTAGTTTGTACTTTTCTATGATTTAGTAAAAAAATCTATTTGAAAAAAATGTTCCATTTTGCCTCATGCTTCCTCTACCCTGCACAGGCACTATGGGATTACTGTTTATGAAATTAAGAAAATGCACTGGTGGAAAAAACATTAGTCAGGTCTAAATTCTTGTCTCAGCTTCACTGTTTCATGCAACCTTGAATAAGTAATCTTGTTGAACCTCATTTTCTCACTTGAAAATGGAGACAAAAATTACCAATACGGTTGTTGTGAGTATCAAATGAGATTAACATATGTAAAGCACCTCAAAAAACTGAAGTGTAGCTGATTTACAATATTGTGCTAGTTTCATGCGTACAGCATAATGATTCAGTATATTCACAGATTAATTCCATTATAGGTTATTATAAGATAATGAGTATAATTTCCCATGCTATTCAGTAAATCCTTCTTGCTTATTGATTTTATATGTAGTAGTTTGCATCTATTAATCCCATACCCCTAATTTGTCCCTCTCCTGCTTCTCTCTTCCCTTTGGTAACCATGAGTGCGTTTGCTATACATACTGTGAATGTGGGCATTTTTGTCTTGTTCCTGAATTTAGTGGAAGGACATTTAGTTTTTCACCACTGAGTACTATTACTGTCACACAACAGATATTCAAAAGTAATCTTCTAAGAAGAATAAGAATTTGAAGAGATATGTGAATCAGCTGGCAACTTTATCGTTAGAAAAGGTAGATATTTTTATAATCAGACTATGTGATTCATTTACTATTTCAGAAAAAAACAAAATATAACTTAGAAATGTACTTATTGGTCTTTCTTAAAATCCATTTATCTGGGCTTCCCTGGTGGTCCACTGGATAAAGGGTCCGCCTTGCAGTGCAAGGCACAGCGGTTTGATCCCTGGCCTGGGAAGACCCCACATGCTGCAGAGTGGCTGGACCAATGTGTCCAATAATGAGCCAGCCCTCTGGAGGGCACGCACCCAGAGCCAGAGCGCTGCAGTAAGGGAAGTCACTGTGACAGGAGGCCCACACATGCCAGAAAATAAAAAGATGGATGAAAATAAATATAAATAAAAAAGGTATGATGGGGAAAAGAAAAAAATAATCCATTCTTCTATTGCAAAACACAGATAGACCAAAACACAGACAGAGAGGCTATCTTTTCAATGGCAATCAAGCAATAAAAAATATTTTTCTTCATGAAAGAATTTCACACAACTACATTTTTCATCATTTTAAGACCACAATTCTTTAATTTTTCCTAAATAATCCAAATACTATGTAATACTAATTATGCTCCAGGTATTACTTCTAGTGCCCTTCATTATCTATTTCATTCTCAAAACTCTATGGGTTAAGACTAACATTAATTCTATTTTACAGATGATGAACCTGAGCCTATTTTTGTTCATATGGGCATATTTGGAAAAAATAAGATCAATGAGTACTAAATTGAAGTGTAGCTGATTTACAATATTGTGCTAGTTTCATGCGTACAGCATAATGATTCAGTATATTCACAGATTAATTCCATTATAGGTTATTATAAGATAATGAGTATAATTTCCCATGCTATTCAGTAAATCCTTCTTGCTTATTGATTTTATATGTAGTAGTTTGCATCTATTAATCCCATACCCCTAATTTGTCCCTCTCCTGCTTCTCTCTTCCCTTTGGTAACCATGAGTGCGTTTGCTATACATACTGTGAATGTGGGCATTTTTGTCTTGTTCCTGAATTTAGTGGAAGGACATTTAGTTTTTCACCACTGAGTACTATTACTGTCACACAACAGATATTCAAAAGTAATCTTCTAAGAAGAATAAGAATTTGAAGAGATATGTGAATCAGCTGGCAACTTTATCGTTAGAAAAGGTAGATATTTTTATAATCAGACTATGTGATTCATTTACTATTTCAGAAAAAAACAAAATATAACTTAGAAATGTACTTATTGGTCTTTCTTAAAATCCATTTATCTGGGCTTCCCTGGTGGTCCACTGGATAAAGGGTCCGCCTTGCAGTGCAAGGCACAGCGGTTTGATCCTGGCCTGGGAAGACCCCACATGCTGCAGAGTGGCTGGACCAATGTGTCCAATAATGAGCCAGCCCTCTGGAGGGCACGCACCCAGAGCCAGAGCGCTGCAGTAAGGGAAGTCACTGTGACAGGAGGCCCACACATGCCAGAAAATAAAAAGATGGATGAAAATAAATATAAATAAAAAAGGTATGATGGGGAAAAGAAAAAAATAATCCATTCTTCTATTGCAAAACACAGATAGACCAAAACACAGACAGAGAGGCTATCTTTTCAATGGCAATCAAGCAATAAAAAATATTTTTCTTCATGAAAGAATTTCACACAACTACATTTTTCATCATTTTAAGACCACAATTCTTTAATTTTTCCTAAATAATCCAAATACTATGTAATACTAATTATGCTCCAGGTATTACTTCTAGTGCCCTTCATTATCTATTTCATTCTCAAAACTCTATGGGTTAAGACTAACATTAATTCTATTTTACAGATGATGAACCTGAGCCTCTTTGTGCTCATAGGGGCATACTCAGCCAGTGCTAAAGCTGGGATTTTAAGTCAAGTAGTCTAGAGATTTGTGATAGTTCACACTTTATTTTTTTTTTTAAGATTTTTTTTTTTTTTTTTGGCCACTTCTATTGGTCTTTCATTTATCTATTTTCATCTGTCTTTGTTCTTTGACCCCTGTGGGCCTCCCGTCACGGTGGCCTCTGTTGCTGCAGAGCACCAGCTCTGGACACATGCACTCCAGAGCTCTGACTCGGTAATTGGACACATTGGTCCAACCGCTCCATGGCACATGGGATCTTCCCAGGCCAGGGATCAAACCAGCGCCCCTTGCACTGCAACGCAGTGTCCTTACCCAGTGGACCACCAGGGAAGCCCTGAGAGTTCACACTTTTAATCACTCTGCTGTGTTTATGCTAAGTCATTTTTAGTTGTGTCTAACTTTTGTGACCCCATGGATGATAGTCCACCATGCTCTTCTCTCCATGGAATCCTCCAGGCAAGAATATTAGAGTGGGTTGCCATTTGTTCCTCCAGGGGATCTTCCAGACCCAGGGGTTGAACCCTGGTCTCCTGCATTACAGGTAGATTCTTTACTGCCTGAACCACTAAATCACTCTGCTACACAGTCATTAAATAATTCATAATGGTCAAGGTCAAACAGTATTTCATTCTTTCTTCAACCTTTTCCTTATTCTTTTTCCTATATTGGAATATCTCCTTCAACTATAGCTAATCAGTCACCCAATCTTATTGAGTTTTTAATCTTTATCTTTTTTCAGGAGTTCTATACTCATATATGGGCTTCCCAAGTGGTGTTAGTGGTAAAGAATCTGCCTACCAATACAGGAGACACAAGAGATATGGGTTCAGTCCCTGGGTGGGGAAGATCCCCTGGAGAAGGAAATGGCAACCCACTACAGTATTCTTGTCTTGAGAATCCCATGGACAGAGAAGCCTGGCAGGCTACAGTCCACAGAGTTGCAGAGTCAGACACAACTGAGGTGACTTTGCAAGCATGTACATATTCATATATACATCTGCCTAATAAAAACTTCACTTCAATATCCCACATGCACCTTAAATTCACCATAACTCACCAGCCTCTTTTTTTTTAATTTTTATTTTACTTTTTACTTTTACAGAGTTTTGTTGTTTACAGATATGTATGATTCCAGATTAGTCATATGCACATCCCTCCCGATCCCACACCTCTGCAGGATCACCAGCCTCTTAATTATGTATTTCCTATTATAGTGAATAACAACATTATCCCCTCAATTGAGAGAAAAAGAATTATTTGATAGACCTCAGAGATTAGATAATTTCTGCTATTTTTGACTATCTACCTATCAAGCACACATGCATTTCATACACACACACACACACACACACACACACACACACACACATGTGCGTGTCTGACTCTTCGCGACACTGGACTGTAGCCCACCAGGCTCCTCTGTCCATGGGATTTTCCAAGCAAGAATACTGGAGTGGGTTGTCATTTCCTCCTACAGGGGATCTTCCTGACCCAGGGATTGAATCCATCTCTCCTGGGGCTCCTGTGTTGCAGGTGGATTCTTTACCACTGAGCCACCAGGGAAATCCTTCCCTTCTCCCTAACGCATACAAATCTACCCATTTAACCAAATCACTAATGCTTGCTAATTCTCCCCTAAACTATCATAAGTGTCTTTTTCTGATTTTCCTCCTGCTTCTAATTCCACTCCACATCACCTCAATCTAACTTCTATACTGATGCTGAATGGCCTTCATGGTGTGAACATTGCAACCTTTTCCTTATTCTTTTTCCTATATTGGAATATCTCCTTCAACTATAGCTAATCAGTCACCCAATCTTATTGAGTTTTTAATCTTTATCTTTTTTCAGGAGTTCTATACTCATATATGGGCTTCCCAAGTGGTGTTAGTGGTAAAGAATCTGCCTACCAATACAGGAGACACAAGAGATATGGGTTCAGTCCCTGGGTGGGGAAGATCCCCTGGAGAAGGAAATGGCAACCCACTACAGTATTCTTGTCTTGAGAATCCCATGGACAGAGAAGCCTGGCAGGCTACAGTCCACAGAGTTGCAGAGTCAGACACAACTGAGGTGACTTTGCAAGCATGTACATATTCATATATACATCTGCCTAATAAAAACTTCACTTCAATATCCCACATGCACCTTAAATTCACCATAACTCACCAGCCTCTTTTTTTTTAATTTTTATTTTACTTTTTACTTTTACAGAGTTTTGTTGTTTACAGATATGTATGATTCCAGATTAGTCATATGCACATCCCTCCCGATCCCACACCTCTGCAGGATCACCAGCCTCTTAATTATGTATTTCCTATTATAGTGAATAACAACATTATCCCCTCAATTGAGAGAAAAAGAATTATTTGATAGACCTCAGAGATTAGATAATTTCTGCTATTTTTGACTATCTACCTATCAAGCACACATGCATTTCATACACACACACACACACACACACACACACACACACACATGTGCGTGTCTGACTCTTCGCGACACTGGACTGTAGCCCACCAGGCTCCTCTGTCCATGGGATTTTCCAAGCAAGAATACTGGAGTGGGTTGTCATTTCCTCCTACAGGGGATCTTCCTGACCCAGGGATTGAATCCATCTCTCCTGGGGCTCCTGTGTTGCAGGTGGATTCTTTACCACTGAGCCACCAGGGAAATCCTTCCCTTCTCCCTAACGCATACAAATCTACCCATTTAACCAAATCACTAATGCTTGCTAATTCTCCCCTAAACTATCATAAGTGTCTTTTTCTGATTTTCCTCCCTGCTTCTAATTCCACTCCACATCACCTCAATCTAACTTCTATACTGATGCTGAATGGCCTTCATGGTGTGAACATTTGCTGTCTTCTTTCTGCTTACATTTTCATAATAAATCATAAGACAAATTCTAAACACTTCCACAAAGAATATAAGACTTCAGAATCTGACATTTACCTACCTGCTCAGATTAATTTTCCAATTAATTTAAGTTTCCTTTGTTTGGGCTAACTCTTCTCTGGGACTCCCACAAACCCTACAAGCTTCACTTGAAAAGCTGCTTCCTACATGAAGACGCCCTGTCTCTTGAAAGCATGTTTAGATACTAATTCTTGCCTTTCCAGTATTTTTTTTAGCATATCCCTTATTATAATTACCATATTGCTATATTGGTTGTTCACATGACTATCTTCTCACTAGGGTTTTGGGAGGCAAAAGTATTTATACATATATACTTTCAAATTAGAAAAGTTTTTAAATGTGGCACTCATATTGCAGATACTTCAGGAAATTCAATAATATCTAAGAAAAGTATAACATTTATATTTCTTCCACGAAGAGGACACCATTATTTTTAAAATATTTATTTTTTAATATACATACACATGCATAAACACATATTACATATTTTTTGTCTTAGACCATTCATGGTTTGGTTTTGTTTTTTCCTACCAGCTAGTACATACAAAATAGTCAACAAATATTTTTTTAGTAAGCGAATGATTTTAAATCTAGGCCCTTTTCCTTCATTTCCCCAGCTATTGTCTTATAATCATTCTCAGCTACTCTAATTAAGTCTTCATTTGGACTCTCTGTCTCCAGTTTATTCTCCCTTGAATTTATCTCCACATTGCTGCCAGTATTATTGTCCCTATAACTCCTTTAGTTATAATATAAAAAAATCTTGTCCCATTATTGCCATATTTATGAATCCTTTGACGGCCTTTGTTTTATATGAGATAAAAAGTAATTCCTTATCAATATAGACTTTCCACAATTTAGGCCTAATCTACCTTCCTGATCCTCCTTCTGTTATTTCCACTTCCTGTATTGGCGTCAGTCTAAGTCACACTAGACCATTCACAGCTTCAGAGACATGCTATGGACTGCCACTCTTGTGCTTTAACTTATGCCACTTCTGTCTAAACTATCATTCCCTTGTCTTCCCATCAGGCAAATATTTAAGTCATCCTTCAAAGACAATCTTTTCTTTGTTTTCTAAAATTAAAAAGAAAGCTCTTCTGTGAAGTCTTCTTCAATTTTACCTCCATTTTTTAGCCAAACAACTTGCTGTCTCAACTCTTTCTAGAGAAGTAGTTCCTGGAGCTAAGAGTACAGTTTTGTAAAATTGCATTCCCTGACTTGCACTCATGCACTCATGGGGGTTCAGATTTTCTAAGTTTGGAATGAAGGCAGGAATCCATTGTTTCAAAAACATACTACATCCCAAACCAAACAATGTGACTTCAGAACCAAACTGAACTCTGGGTTGCTAAGTGCTAAACATTATTCTTAAGCGTGACTCAGAATCATGCTAGAAACAGAAGCAGAACATGTTGGGATCCACACTTTCAGGTATAAGAAAAATCAGCTGTTGGGTTTAATAGGTGTTAGAAGTATGAGTCCCTAGGGGATGAAATCAGACTCTTATTTCAAACTGTTCAAAATACCAGAGAAAAGAAGGACTGAAAAAAAGTGAAATCAAAGGCATACAACTATTAAATAGCTTAAACAAAAGAAAAAGGAAAGGACATGAAGTCACACAAGCTGCTTCTATTATACTATATTTGTGCAAAAGTTAAGCAGATGAAGAAGCACAATGAAATTAGTTAAAAGAAAATATGGTCCAAGGAGACATCAAGGGCCTTGGCCTGATGTCTAGAATGGCATTACTAGCTCTAAACAGGTCACTTACCACAAGATTCTAGAGCCTCATTCACGACGATATGCAACTCCTTTTAAAAATTTCAGTTCTAAACAACTCTGTGTAAAACCGACCCACCTTCTCTCTTGGATATAATATACTTATTAACTAAGCAAGTGCCCAGAGAGGAAAAGTGCATTAATAGTCAGATTTTAAAATCAAGAATTTTAGAGACAGAGGGCTGTTAAAAGATCATCTAGACCATGTTTCTTTTTTCTTTCTTTTTTTTTTAAAATTTTGGCCTTTTTTTATTGGTCTTTTATTTGTTTTCATCTATGTTTATTTTTTGGCCTGTGTGGGCCTCCCATTGCAGTAACCTCTCTTGCTGCAGAGTACCAGCTCTGGGCACATGTGCTCCAGAGCACTGGCTTGTAATTGGACACACCAGTCTAGCCATTCCACAGCATGTGGGATTCTCCCGGGCTAGGGACTTAACCAGTGCCCCTTGCACTACAAGGCAGACTCTTTACCCACTGGACCATCAAGGAAGCCCTAGACCATGTTTCTTAACCTTTTTCACAACATAGTGCACATGGAAAACTATGATTGTCTGGCACAATGAGATAAACAGAAGAGACTAACTACTCAATATGTGGCAAGGAGTTCGTGTTGCTCTTGGCAACACTTGAGGGTCACAGAAATAGAGATCTCCCACATAATCCATCTCTGTGTAATCCATTTGAGAAAATATTCTAGATAAACCAATGCAACATAGAAATACGGCATAAAAAAAAAAAATCAAGCCCCAAATGGTCACTTAACACCAGAGAAGTTCACAAAGTCACTTAGTGGGAGAGCGAGGTTTGGGTTTTCACAGGCCTCATATAGGCAGTGATTCTAATCTGTGTGCCATTCAGAAGTCACTAATTGTGAGTACTGATGGTATCATTTCAAGTGGTACATCAATCCACTGAGGCACCCAGCATTGGCAATAGAAAAGACCATGAAAACACGACAATGTCCCCCACAAATGTCTGTACCATATTTCTACTGGTATTTAAAAACTACTTTTTAAAAAAAGAGAGAGAGAAATTAATCCATAATTATTTAAACTCATTGAAAAGTATCTAGATAAAATACTAAAAACAGTTTTGAAATGAATGGAAGAGGCTATTAGGAAAGCAGAAGTATGAGTGTAGGGGAGGAAGTGAGAACTGAGGCCCCCTCCCAGTTAGGGGCCCTGGGAGAACCTATATTATGCAGGCTGTCTAGAGCTGTGCCTCTTCCCAGAGCAGAGAGCTCCATTGATAACCATCCAGCATAAGAGCCATGCTTAGGAAAAGCCACTCACAAGGAAAAAGAATTCTCAAGAAGTAAGTGAGGAAATAACTGTTTACAGAGGTAAGCAGGAAAGAAAAGTATCTAGAAAGAGCTAGGGTGGAAGGGTGGGAATGGGAGGGGAGGACTCTCTTGAGAATCTGTAGCTACTGGAAGGTTCAGATATGGATTTGCGATCAATGTTTGCATGGTAAAGAAAATCATAAGCTAGAAATTTTCACTTCTGGATCAGTTTAAACTGGATCCAGGTCTCTAATGGCAGAAAGACATACAAATCCTCCTTGGAGGAATAAATTTTAAAAGTTCAAAGGATTGTGATTTATTGTAAACAGAAGTTCACATTAAAAGAAAAATCAAAAACCCATGAGAAACTAACCCACCATGGGCAAGTGACACGTAAATTATAAACAATAGGAACTTGGATGTTAAAAATGTACAAATGAAAAGAATATATTAAAATAAATTAAGCATATTTATACATTTGAAAATGAGCTTCCCTGGTGGTTCATGAGGTTTTAAAATGGGGGAAGGAGGGGTAGATGTGTCCAACTACCGAGCTGGAGCTCTGGAGCTCATGCGCCCAGACCCGGCGCTCTGAGGCGAGAGGAGCCGCTGCAATGGGAGGCCCACACAAGCCAAAGAACAAAATGTATGAAAATGAATAAATGAAAGACCGATAGAAGTGGCCAAATATATATATATATGACTAATCAGCAAGAGATTTAGGCAGAATTGGAGGAAGAGATCACCTAAAAATAAAATGTATGATAATTAAAAATAAATATCCAATGTTAAACAGCAAATAGGTACAATGGAGGAGAAAATAATAAAATAAAAGATTTTTATATAAAAGGAGAAATTATACAGAATAAAGCAACTGAGAAAATTAAAAGGTAAAAATTTGGCCTCTTTATTGATTGGTTGATTGGTTTTCATCCAGAAGTATGAGTGTAGGGGAGGAAGTGAGAACTGAGGCCCCCTCCCAGTTAGGGGCCCTGGGAGAACCTATATTATGCAGGCTGTCTAGAGCTGTGCCTCTTCCCAGAGCAGAGAGCTCCATTGATAACCATCCAGCATAAGAGCCATGCTTAGGAAAAGCCACTCACAAGGAAAAAGAATTCTCAAGAAGTAAGTGAGGAAATAACTGTTTACAGAGGTAAGCAGGAAAGAAAAGTATCTAGAAAGAGCTAGGGTGGAAGGGTGGGAATGGGAGGGGAGGACTCTCTTGAGAATCTGTAGCTACTGGAAGGTTCAGATATGGATTTGCGATCAATGTTTGCATGGTAAAGAAAATCATAAGCTAGAAATTTTCACTTCTGGATCAGTTTAAACTGGATCCAGGTCTCTAATGGCAGAAAGACATACAAATCCTCCTTGGAGGAATAAATTTTAAAAGTTCAAAGGATTGTGATTTATTGTAAACAGAAGTTCACATTAAAAGAAAAATCAAAAACCCATGAGAAACTAACCCACCATGGGCAAGTGACACGTAAATTATAAACAATAGGAACTTGGATGTTAAAAATGTACAAATGAAAAGAATATATTAAAATAAATTAAGCATATTTATACATTTGAAAATGAGCTTCCCTGGTGGTTCATGAGGTTTTAAAATGGGGGAAGGAGGGGTAGATGTGTCCAACTACCGAGCTGGAGCTCTGGAGCTCATGCGCCCAGACCCGGCGCTCTGAGGCGAGAGGAGCCGCTGCAATGGGAGGCCCACACAAGCCAAAGAACAAAATGTATGAAAATGAATAAATGAAAGACCGATAGAAGTGGCCAAATATATATATATATGACTAATCAGCAAGAGATTTAGGCAGAATTGGAGGAAGAGATCACCTAAAAATAAAATGTATGATAATTAAAAATAAATATCCAATGTTAAACAGCAAATAGGTACAATGGAGGAGAAAAATAATAAAATAAAAGATTTTTATATAAAAGGAGAAATTATACAGAATAAAGCAACTGAGATTAAAAGGTAAAGATTTTTTTTTAAAAGAATTTAAGACACAAGGAGAATAATGTCCAAAACATAGCTAGTCAGAATTTTTTAAAAAATTTTGGCCTCTTTTATTGATTGGTTGATTGGTTTTCATCCATCTTTATTTTTCAGCCTGTGTGGGCCTCCCATTGCAGTGACCTCTCTCATCACAGAGCACTGGTTCTGGGCACATGCGCTCCAGAGTGCTGGCTGGTAATTGGACACATCGGTCCAGCCACCTGGTGGCATGTGGGACCTTCCCCTGCCAGGGATCAAAATGGTGACCCTTGCACAGAAAGGTGGATTCTTTACCCGCTGGACTACCAGGGAAGACCTGCTAGTCAGAATTTTAAAACAACCAGGAAAATTAACCAGAAGAAAACAATACAACCATAATAAATATCAGCAAAGTATTGTTTCAAAAAAATCACCAATAAAGAAGGGAACTCTATTAAAATAACAGGATATAATCAAATGGATACCACATTTACAAACTTATATTGTTTAATATTACAGCCTAAACATAACTACAAAGAGAAGGTGACATGTCCATTAACATTGTGGGAAATTTCTTACACTTAAAGTACATAAGAAAGCCAGTAAGATGGCAGCCAGTAGATAAAAAAGTCATATAGATCTAATGCACAGTATACCAAATATAGACAACGATATTGTATTATAATCACCAAACCTGCTAAGAGACTAGATCTTAACTATTCCCACTATAAAAAAAAAAAGAATTGATAATACATGGTATGATAAAGGTGCTGATATCGCTACAATGACAATCAAATTATACACATGAATCAAAACATGTTGTACACCTTCAATCTACATATTGTTGTATGTTAAATATGTTTCAATAAAAAACAAAATAAAATGGAGGAGAAGGGTTTGTTTTTGAAAAAAGAAAGACCAATAAGAATGTACATAATTTAAACAATAAAATTAACAAAAATTTTGATTTCATTGATGTATATAGAAGCCTGCAATCAGTAATTGCAAAATATACATTATTTTTAAGCACACACACAACATTTACAAAAATTGACTGTGTCTCAAATTTTTTTAAAAAACTGATAGCATACAGAACACATTTTTGGATCATAATATAATTAGGTTCAAAATTATGTCAGGGATTTTGATTATTCTATCTGTCCTGGACATAAGAGTTAGATGTCATTTCTGACCTCTGGCAAATTTAGGGGTGTGAGCTCTGTCTTATGGAATGTGAGCAAAAGTGCTGCATGAGGAATTCCCTGCTGATCCAGAGGCTCAAATCTTGTGCTCCCAATGCAATAGGCCTGGGTTCAATCTCTGGTCAAAGAGCTAGATACCACATGTTGCAACTAAGTTGTGGTATGTTCCCATAGGCCACAACTAAGACGCTGCCTGACCAAATAAATAAATAAATTGTAAAAAGCACTGCCTGTACTGTCAGGCCTGAACACAGAATATCCTGTGCAATTCCATAGGAAAATTAACCAGAAGAAAACAATACAACCATAATAAATATCAGCAAAGTATTGTTTCAAAAAAATCACCAATAAAGAAGGGAACTCTATTAAAATAACAGGATATAATCAAATGGATACCACATTTACAAACTTATATTGTTTAATATTACAGCCTAAACATAACTACAAAGAGAAGGTGACATGTCCATTAACATTGTGGGAAATTTCTTACACTTAAAGTACATAAGAAAGCCAGTAAGATGGCAGCCAGTAGATAAAAAAGTCATATAGATCTAATGCACAGTATACCAAATATAGACAACGATATTGTATTATAATCACCAAACCTGCTAAGAGACTAGATCTTAACTATTCCCACTATAAAAAAAAAAAGAATTGATAATACATGGTATGATAAAGGTGCTGATATCGCTACAATGACAATCAAATTATACACATGAATCAAAACATGTTGTACACCTTCAATCTACATATTGTTGTATGTTAAATATGTTTCAATAAAAAACAAAATAAAATGGAGGAGAAGGGTTTGTTTTTGAAAAAAGAAAGACCAATAAGAATGTACATAATTTAAACAATAAAATTAACAAAAATTTTGATTTCATTGATGTATATAGAAGCCTGCAATCAGTAATTGCAAAATATACATTATTTTTAAGCACACACACAACATTTACAAAAATTGACTGTGTCTCAAATTTTTTTAAAAAACTGATAGCATACAGAACACATTTTTGGATCATAATATAATTAGGTTCAAAATTATGTCAGGGATTTTGATTATTCTATCTGTCCTGGACATAAGAGTTAGATGTCATTTCTGACCTCTGGCAAATTTAGGGGTGTGAGCTCTGTCTTATGGAATGTGAGCAAAAGTGCTGCATGAGGAATTCCCTGCTGATCCAGAGGCTCAAATCTTGTGCTCCCAATGCAATAGGCCTGGGTTCAATCTCTGGTCAAAGAGCTAGATACCACATGTTGCAACTAAGTTGTGGTATGTTCCCATAGGCCACAACTAAGACGCTGCCTGACCAAATAAATAAATAAATTGTAAAAAGCACTGCCTGTACTGTCAGGCCTGAACACAGAATATCCTGTGCAATTCCATACTCTTGCTTCCTCTTCTTTAAGAACATGGAGATGCATGTTGAGAAAGCTGGCAATGTAAAAGAGAAGTTCATTCTGTATCTTATACAGAAATATTCTGTCTGGACTTCAAATGAACAAGAAGCAAACCTGTATTGTGTTAAACCCTATGAAATTTGGAATTATTTGTTGCTAGTATCACAACAATTAAACACAACAATTAAAAATAAAATAAGAACTAAAATTAATTCTCTCTGCCAATTTTTAAAACAATTCTGGTAATTCAAAAGGTGAAGAGGAGAGAGTAGTAAAAAAATTTTAGATAATGGAATTAAATAATAAATAAACCCCCCAAAGTTGGAAGAGCAAAATAATATGAAAATAAGAAAATAGAAACAAACATATAATAGACGAGCAACCACTTGAAATGTTGGCCTTTGAAAATACAAATAAAATTAACCAACCTCTAGAGAGGTTAACCCAGGGGAAAAGAGGTAAGGTAAAAATGAACAATATTAGGAACGAGAAGGGTGGACATAGTGGATATAGATAAGAGACACTGACTGCTCTCATTCTGGACTAACTTGTCAGGGATGTTTGTATAATGAACAGCATTGGAAGGTATAGTGTCTTCCTCTGGAGCAAAGAGCATTCATATTTACTGACCAGTATAAAACATTCAGGTTCTCTAAGCTTAGAGATCCTCTTCCATAGTGCACTCAGTGTATTTGCACGCATCCATCTGAGCCAATCCACGTTGCCTGCCAGGGACTCAGAGACAAGGACAGATGTGAATATGGAGTTCATGCTACTTGCTGTGCCTTTAGGTAAAGCCCTTTATCTCAGACTCAGGAATTCATGTCTTTTGCCAGCATTCATGAAAATGCAGTAAGCTAGCTTATTGGCTTGCAAGCATGGTGATATTGCAGAACTCACACAGTTCTTCACACTGAGAAGATCCAATATAGTTAAGATCTTAAAGAAGAAAAATAAAGAGGATACTCCTTGCCCTGGAAGATAAAGATTCATTTAAAAAGTTATAAAATTGAAGAGTGTGTGATACTGGATGGAAATAGATTAATAGGTCAGTAAAAGATGTCAGATGTCATAGAAACAGGCAAACATATATAGAAACTTAATACTGATCCAATGATCATCTATTGGTGGGACACAGAGATCCACATTCAGAGTTTCCTCAATAGAGAAGGTAATACAGGGTCTTTCTAGTCCTTGCTTGGGTCAGTGCATCAGTCAGTTAATGAGTCCCTGTATAAAAGGATGAAAAAATTAAAAAAAAAAAAAAACAAAACACCTAACATTAACAAAATTTTATAATTTTTATGGTATAAAAATAGCTTAACATTTAAGCCAAAAAAGTAAAAAAAGGTGGAGAGCAGCAAAAAAAGAGGAAAAAGAGGGAAGAAAGTATGTTAGTGAGCAAATAATTTAAATACAAATGCATTATCTTCTAAATAAGAAGGAGTTTTCTGTATAGGTAAGATTCAAAGATTTCTCACGTTGAAGTACAGATGTAATGATTCCTATCACAACAAGCATTTTCCTCTGTGCTGCTGGCATGGTTTGATTAAACAACAACAAAAAAAACAAAACAGGGCCAGACTCTGATCTTTGCTACTTAAAAGTCAGAATGAATTGCTCTATATTCGGCAAAGCTGAAGGTATCTACTTGAAATAAGGCATTTTCCAAGTCAAGTAACAAATTTTAGATGAATTTAGTTAGCCTCCTAGAGGTACATTTGCAACCAAGTCACTTGGATACCCTCAAAAAAAAAAGTGGTCATAAAACTGGGGTATCCTAGAGGAAAGAAAGTACAGTCCCTTTACTTGATCCATAAATACTAAAAATTCTCTTTATCCACTTTGTTTTTTTCCAATTTTTATGGAAGCTGTTGTAAAATCCTTTTCTTGTCCCCTTCCAAGCACCCTAAGCCCACAATTATAATTTTAACATATTCCTTCCTTCTTATTCTTATATCACTACCCTAAATTCCTTCCTTTTTTTTTTTTTTTTTTTGATTTTGGCCTCTTATTGGTTTTTTATTTATTTATCTTCAACTGTCTTTATTCTTTGACCTGTGTGGGCCTCCCACCACAAAGGGGAGTTGTGAATTGTTGTAGCTATTTAGTCTAAGTCCTGTCCAACTCTTTCTGTGATCCCAAGGGCTGTAGCCTTCCATCTGCTCTTCCATGGGATTTCCCAGGCAAGAATACTGGAGTGGGCTGCCATTTTCTTTTCCAGGGAATCTTAGCCATCCAGGGACTGAGTGTCCCTGTCTCTTCTATTCCAGGTAGATTCACCACTGGGTCACCCGGGAAGTCTAGAGTTTTGAATACTTATGTTAATATTTGTTATTTTTATGGAAGTCACATTGTATACAACTTTCTCCTCAATTTGGACTACAAATTCTTCAAAACCTGGTACCATATTTTAATAATTTTTATAAATGCCTGCCATAGAAGGCTGAGCACCCAAGAACTGATATCTTCAAACTGTGGTGTTGGAGAAGACTCTTGAGAGTCCCTTGGACTGCAAGAAGATCAAACCAGTGAATCCTAAAGGAAATCAGCTCAGACTATTTATTGGAAGGGCTGATGCTGAAGCTGAAGCTCCAAGACTTTGGCCACCTGATGCGAAGAGGTGACTCATTTGAAAAGACCCTGATAATGGGAAAAATAGAAGGCAGAAGGAGAAGGGGATGACAGAGGACAAGATGGTAGGATGTCATCACCAACTCAGTGGGCATGAGTTTGAGCAAGCTTCGCAAAGCTGAAGGTATCTACTTGAAATAAGGCATTTTCCAAGTCAAGTAACAAATTTTAGATGAATTTAGTTAGCCTCCTAGAGGTACATTTGCAACCAAGTCACTTGGATACCCTCAAAAAAAAAAGTGGTCATAAAACTGGGGTATCCTAGAGGAAAGAAAGTACAGTCCCTTTACTTGATCCATAAATACTAAAAATTCTCTTTATCCACTTTGTTTTTTTCCAATTTTTATGGAAGCTGTTGTAAAATCCTTTTCTTGTCCCCTTCCAAGCACCCTAAGCCCACAATTATAATTTTAACATATTCCTTCCTTCTTATTCTTATATCACTACCCTAAATTCCTTCCTTTTTTTTTTTTTTTTTTTGATTTTGGCCTCTTATTGGTTTTTTATTTATTTATCTTCAACTGTCTTTATTCTTTGACCTGTGTGGGCCTCCCACCACAAAGGGGAGTTGTGAATTGTTGTAGCTATTTAGTCTAAGTCCTGTCCAACTCTTTCTGTGATCCCAAGGGCTGTAGCCTTCCATCTGCTCTTCCATGGGATTTCCCAGGCAAGAATACTGGAGTGGGCTGCCATTTTCTTTTCCAGGGAATCTTAGCCATCCAGGGACTGAGTGTCCCTGTCTCTTCTATTCCAGGTAGATTCACCACTGGGTCACCCGGGAAGTCTAGAGTTTTGAATACTTATGTTAATATTTGTTATTTTTATGGAAGTCACATTGTATACAACTTTCTCCTCAATTTGGACTACAAATTCTTCAAAACCTGGTACCATATTTTAATAATTTTTATAAATGCCTGCCATAGAAGGCTGAGCACCCAAGAACTGATATCTTCAAACTGTGGTGTTGGAGAAGACTCTTGAGAGTCCCTTGGACTGCAAGAAGATCAAACCAGTGAATCCTAAAGGAAATCAGCTCAGACTATTTATTGGAAGGGCTGATGCTGAAGCTGAAGCTCCAAGACTTTGGCCACCTGATGCGAAGAGGTGACTCATTTGAAAAGACCCTGATAATGGGAAAAATAGAAGGCAGAAGGAGAAGGGGATGACAGAGGACAAGATGGTAGGATGTCATCACCAACTCAGTGGGCATGAGTTTGAGCAAGCTTCAGGAGATGGTGAAGGCCAGGGAAGCCTGCCATGCTATAGTCCATGGAATCTCAAAGAGTCAGACACAACTGAGCTACTAAACTGAAAGGTATGACTAAAGAAACACTCAGTATGACTCGTGAGCCCCACAGCATTTACTTTCAACTGTACCTCCTGTGGGTATTTCGGCACTTCATTTAGTAGTCTAGAAAGGATTTTGAGAGAAGAGGCTTGGGAGACTAATTTGAAGCAATGTTCACATAGCAAGCAAACTGTATTTGCTTGGACCGTATGTTTGTTTCATTCACCCATTTATTAAGGTATATTTTTAAAGTGCCGACAGTATGTCACATACTATTCTTGGTGCTGGGGATATAGCAGAGAACACAACAGATGCTCATGCCTCATGGTGTTTCTGTAAATATGGAAGACAGTGATTAGTATTATGGAGAAAAATGAATCTGTGAAGATAGGGAGTTCTAGGGAAAGGCTGTGGTTTATTTTTTAACAGGGTAGATAAGGGATGCTTCACTGGCACTGAATGGTATTGAATGAATGCCCAATGTGGTTTGGGAGAAAGCCATTCACATATATGGAGCAAAGAGTTCCTCTCAGAAGGAACAGACTGGGATGTTTGAGAGAAGTAAAGAAGACTGGGAGACTAGAGCAGCAAAAGTAAGAGAGAGCATAGCAGGTGTGGTCAGTAAGTTAACAGATGATATGATTGTGGAAGATATGTTAAGGCCATTTTGGGGACTGAATTTTACTCTATGATAGGAACCATTATGAGCAGAGAAGTAAAATTTTAATTTTGGCTCAGATGGTAAAGAATCTGCCTGCAATGTGGGGACCTGGGTTCAGCCCTTGGGTTGGGAAAATCCCCTGGAGAAGGGAGTGGCTATCTACTCCAGTATTCTTGCCTGGAGAATTTCATGGACAGAGGAACTGGTGGGCTACAGTCTGTGTGGTCACAGAGTTGGACACAACTGAGCCACTAACTCTTTCAAAAAGTTCTAGTCCTTTCTGAGAAGAGACCTAAGTGAGATACATGTAGAAATGTTACTGAACCAAGCCCATCTCCCCATGGGCAGCAAGCTAAATGCTTTGTTTTAAAGTTGGTGGTCTAATCAGTCCTAGCCAGCTCTCACCTGAAAAGAGCTGACTCCTAGTTCCTGTAATACAACTGGGCTACATGATGCTGGGAAGATATGCAGTTAAGAGGAGACAAAAAAAAGATAGAAAACAATAATTAAAGTGAACTTAATCAATGAAGCCAGTTTACAACAAAAGAGGTTCTAACAAGCTGTTTCCCTATCTGCTGCTCTACAAGACAAGCTCAAGAATTCATGTTAGTCATCAGCTTCTTTTAACTTTATGGGACACAATTTCAGAAACAGATGATTGGCTTTGAGGTTACTGCAATAATCTAGGCAAGAGAAATGGATCAGAGTAAAGGTCATGAGAAGGGATCAGTTTCTGGTATTTTGAAGCCTTCAATGTCCAGGATATATCCAGGATTTGCTGAGAGAAAGAGGAAAGAACAAGAAATGAGTGAGTATAGGTAGAAAAGAGAAGAGGTTCAAAGACTGGGCCCATGTATTTTAGCAATGAGAGCTTGGGTTACTGAATAGGAACTAGCAGAGGATTTCATCCATTCTCAAGGCTTTAACTATCATATAAGCACTGACAATTCTCAAATTCATATTTCTACCCTAGACTTTTCCCCAGGATGTCTTAGTAGATATCTCAAAGGTAACATTTTCAAAATTGAGTTTTTTACATTCTTCCCCAAATTCAGTCCTCTCAGTCTTCCAAATCTTAGAGGATGGAAATTCTAATCTTCCCATTTCTCAGGTCCCCAAAGTTGGAGTCGTTTCTCCCTTTCGTATCTTATATCCAATTCATCTGCCAATTTTGTTGGTTCTACTTTCAACATACATCCAGAAACAGACTGTTTCTCACAACCTACACTGCTCCCTACCCTGGACCAAGGCACCACCCTCTCCTGCCTAGATTATTGCAACTTATCAGGTAGAGGGAAAAACTATTGTTTGTAAAACTTTTAAGTTCCAAACAATAAACATGGGTAGAGGCTTAAAAGTCCAAACATAGCTTTAGTAGAATCTTGTCAGTCATATAAAATTGGAAACAGGAGAGAAGAACAAGAAGACTGGGACTGCAATTGCTTACAATTTCGTTTGTTGGTTGAACAGGCAGCAAAGAATGAAACAGCACTTATTTGTATACCCTCCAAAAATATTTTGATTACAGAACCACTCAACCTAACTAGATTTGTGTCTTGGGAGCTAAAAATCAGATTATCTCCACTCTTTATTTGGGTAAGAGGGATGGAGTTGAGGTAGACTTCCATTCCCCCAGTCTTAAAAATGACTTAAGAGCTTTTAAAAAAAAATTATGATCATTTTAGAAGAGAGAAAAGCAAAAAAATCAGCTTCTTTTAACTTTATGGGACACAATTTCAGAAACAGATGATTGGCTTTGAGGTTACTGCAATAATCTAGGCAAGAGAAATGGATCAGAGTAAAGGTCATGAGAAGGGATCAGTTTCTGGTATTTTGAAGCCTTCAATGTCCAGGATATATCCAGGATTTGCTGAGAGAAAGAGGAAAGAACAAGAAATGAGTGAGTATAGGTAGAAAAGAGAAGAGGTTCAAAGACTGGGCCCATGTATTTTAGCAATGAGAGCTTGGGTTACTGAATAGGAACTAGCAGAGGATTTCATCCATTCTCAAGGCTTTAACTATCATATAAGCACTGACAATTCTCAAATTCATATTTCTACCCTAGACTTTTCCCCAGGATGTCTTAGTAGATATCTCAAAGGTAACATTTTCAAAATTGAGTTTTTTACATTCTTCCCCAAATTCAGTCCTCTCAGTCTTCCAAATCTTAGAGGATGGAAATTCTAATCTTCCCATTTCTCAGGTCCCCAAAGTTGGAGTCGTTTCTCCCTTTCGTATCTTATATCCAATTCATCTGCCAATTTTGTTGGTTCTACTTTCAACATACATCCAGAAACAGACTGTTTCTCACAACCTACACTGCTCCCTACCCTGGACCAAGGCACCACCCTCTCCTGCCTAGATTATTGCAACTTATCAGGTAGAGGGAAAAACTATTGTTTGTAAAACTTTTAAGTTCCAAACAATAAACATGGGTAGAGGCTTAAAAGTCCAAACATAGCTTTAGTAGAATCTTGTCAGTCATATAAAATTGGAAACAGGAGAGAAGAACAAGAAGACTGGGACTGCAATTGCTTACAATTTCGTTTGTTGGTTGAACAGGCAGCAAAGAATGAAACAGCACTTATTTGTATACCCTCCAAAAATATTTTGATTACAGAACCACTCAACCTAACTAGATTTGTGTCTTGGGAGCTAAAAATCAGATTATCTCCACTCTTTATTTGGGTAAGAGGGATGGAGTTGAGGTAGACTTCCATTCCCCCAGTCTTAAAAATGACTTAAGAGCTTAATTATATCATAAGAAGAGAGAAAAGCAAGAAAAGAGGATTGTAGGATGATTCCTGACTTTGTCTACTTTGTAGAGACTGATGAGTATATTGTTTGAGTTTGAGAATTCAGGACAGAGTGCTTATATAGGAGGAAGATAAGCCTAGTTTGGGGCATGTTAATGTTGAGATGTTTGTGTGACACTAGTTGTAATTTGGAATACATTTAAGAAGCAGATAGATTAGGATCTGCCATCTAGGAGGTCACTTGTCTCAAAAGTCATTTCAGTGAAGTGGTGGGGCGCAGCCTGCTGCTGCTGCTTAGTCACTTTATTTGTGGCCGACCCTTGTGACCCCACAGGACTGCAACCCATCAGGCTCTTCTGTCCATGGAATTCTCCAGGTGAGAACACTGGAGTGAATTCCCATGCCCTCCTCCATGGGGATCTTCCCAACTCAGAGATAGAATCTGGGTCTCCTGCACTGCAGGCAGATTTTTCACCACTGAATGAATCATCAGGGAAGTCCCATATATTTATATATTTGAGACCCCATGGACTGTAGCTCTCCAGGTGTCTCTGTCCATGGAATTTTCCAGCTCGCCCGTACTGGAATAGGTTGCCATTTCCCCCATCTTCTTAAAGTGGGAGACAGCCTTAAACTGATGAAATTGGGAAGCTGGCATGCCTGGACCTGTTCAGCACATGGTCCCTGGAAAATTTAGCCTAATGATGGCATGCTTGATGGCCTTCTGATGGTATCATTTGGCCCAAATGCCAAACTTCCATGCACATACTTCTCTCCTATCAGGATTTCTCTCTAATGATCAACCACCATAGACTTAAAATTGATAGATCAGGATAAACCATCCCAAATGTCAAATTATCAGAGCTTTCATTGTTTCACTTGTCTCCAAACATGTTCAGGTTTTCTCTTTCAAAACACACCAGCACATACACATACAAATTGCTTTCCTTTTAGCTACTGAACTCTCTCCTTTTAGTTCACAGAAAGTTCTTTAAAATAGTTTCCATTTGCAGCTTACACTTTCTGTCCACTCATTTTGCCTTAAACCCTTTCTATCTGGGTTCTGTTACTACCACATTAAAAACCGTCTCTAAATTCTGCCAGTGACCTACTTCTTGCTAAATCCAATGACCTGTTCTCATATGTCATCCTCTATAATCTCTGTGTAGAATTTGACAGTGCCTTAAAATTCTCTTGAGCTTTGCTATCCTGTTTTTTTCCTCTAATTTCTCTAACTTTTTCTGACACATCTTTTCACCTACTCACTCATTTGACAATTACTAGGCACTGAGTCTTTTAACTCCTAAAATGTGTCATAATTTGTGAGATAAAGTAGACAGGTTTGGATTCAAGCAAACTCATGGGAAACCAGTGGATTAATGGAAGTTTACATCAGAGAATAGAATCAGAATAAGGAGAGTTGGTCATACAATTCAGATTTTGTTCAATGACCTGAGGTTCTGATGCACTGGTAAATCACTCACATATAGGATATATACTTATCAAGTACATTAGACCCTTCACTGTTCTTTTCTGTTTTATTTCTTAGCATTCCCTCTTCTGATCTACACATGTTTTATTTACGTATTTTACTCTAACAGCTCAATTCACATTCCTATCTTTCTCAGTTAAGAAACTATCCTACTTTTTCTGTGTAACTTTCAACATGTGACTTATTTTTCAAAAATTTTTCGTGCCTTTTGTAACCCCTTTGAAATTGGGAAGCTGGCATGCCTGGACCTGTTCAGCACATGGTCCCTGGAAAATTTAGCCTAATGATGGCATGCTTGATGGCCTTCTGATGGTATCATTTGGCCCAAATGCCAAACTTCCATGCACATACTTCTCTCCTATCAGGATTTCTCTCTAATGATCAACCACCATAGACTTAAAATTGATAGATCAGGATAAACCATCCCAAATGTCAAATTATCAGAGCTTTCATTGTTTCACTTGTCTCCAAACATGTTCAGGTTTTCTCTTTCAAAACACACCAGCACATACACATACAAATTGCTTTCCTTTTAGCTACTGAACTCTCTCCTTTTAGTTCACAGAAAGTTCTTTAAAATAGTTTCCATTTGCAGCTTACACTTTCTGTCCACTCATTTTGCCTTAAACCCTTTCTATCTGGGTTCTGTTACTACCACATTAAAAACCGTCTCTAAATTCTGCCAGTGACCTACTTCTTGCTAAATCCAATGACCTGTTCTCATATGTCATCCTCTATAATCTCTGTGTAGAATTTGACAGTGCCTTAAAATTCTCTTGAGCTTTGCTATCCTGTTTTTTTCCTCTAATTTCTCTAACTTTTTCTGACACATCTTTTCACCTACTCACTCATTTGACAATTACTAGGCACTGAGTCTTTTAACTCCTAAAATGTGTCATAATTTGTGAGATAAAGTAGACAGGTTTGGATTCAAGCAAACTCATGGGAAACCAGTGGATTAATGGAAGTTTACATCAGAGAATAGAATCAGAATAAGGAGAGTTGGTCATACAATTCAGATTTTGTTCAATGACCTGAGGTTCTGATGCACTGGTAAATCACTCACATATAGGATATATACTTATCAAGTACATTAGACCCTTCACTGTTCTTTTCTGTTTTATTTCTTAGCATTCCCTCTTCTGATCTACACATGTTTTATTTACGTATTTTACTCTAACAGCTCAATTCACATTCCTATCTTTCTCAGTTAAGAAACTATCCTACTTTTTCTGTGTAACTTTCAACATGTGACTTAACTTCTGTGTGCCTTGTCTGCAAATAATGGTTAAGCTGTTATTTTTCAAGGTGACAACATATTTTAACTGTAATCCTTTCACATGTTTATGCTAAAGTCAAACTTTTTGATGATGATAATAACATTGGCTAACATTTATTACAAAATGGTGAAGGACAGAGAAGCCTGATGTGTTGCAGTCCATGGGGTCTCAAAAAGTGGGACACCACTGAGTGACTGAACAATATTTATTATACACTTAAATGAAATGCTTCTGTAGATGATAGGAAAAATACAGGTTGACTACAAGCATGAAAGGAAATGTGACAAAATTCTGGATAAATGCTAGGATTATGCAAGCAAAGGAAAAAATTATTTGCAGGTTTTGCAAATAATTTCCTTCTTAATATTCTTGTATATGAAACTTTCTTTCCAAGTTCCCAACCCTATTACATTAGCTTTTGTCCTTGACAAGCTTGGTCACTGAGCTCTGTTTACTTCTCCTTCTCTCCCCAGTTGACTTGAAAGCTTGATTTAAGAGCCCAGAAGGAAATGCTAAAGTAACAGAAAAAAATTTGCAGAGGAAGATAGGTAAAACACTTGAACTTGCCTATAAATGGATTATTTTGATAGAGTTGGATTTGATTCTTATTTTTGGCAGTGAAGGTGGTAAGCATGTTTGTGTGTGTGGTACACTAGCCAGGAAAGGAAGGAGAGGTCTGCACAGCAATGGCACGTATCCATTGTTTATGTTCAGTGCTTTAATAGCGTTAGTATTTGCACAGCTGAAGGAAAGGAAAGCACCCTGAGGAATGACACCATGAGGAACTCTAGAAGTTTGCAAACCAGAAAAACATGAGTTGGAAAAGCGCTATAAATGTTAATAAGTAAAAAGCACCTCAGCCAAGATTAAACCTAGTATTGGGATACTAAATTTCAAAAGGAATCAATAAGGGGTACATTGAAATAGTCATTTTGACAGCTGTAGACATTTGACAATTTGTATACCCTCCCAAAACATTCTGATTACAGAACCACTCAACCTAACCAGATTTGTGTCTTGGGAGCCAAAACTCAGATTATTATCTCCTCTCTTTCTTTGGGTAAGGGGGATGGAGTTGAGGTAGATTTCCATTCCCCCAGTCTATTTTTCTCATGAAGGTATCAATATGGAGATATTCAAATATCAAGAAGCTGGAGATTTCTACAAAATACAGTGAAAACACAAAAGCCTTTAAATGAGAGAGACACAACTCTTAATTTCATCTTTGCAATTTACAAGTATGATGCAAGGGGGATTTTACTTAATCTCTCAAAACCTCAATTTCTTCATCTGCAAAACAAAAGGAATACCTAGGAAACATCAACTAAAAATAAATTGTAACAGGTCCTTTTACTATCAGTTGGTGCCCCCTTAGGCCTCTGTCTGTCTTGCACTATCTGACTTTGGCCAGTAGGATGATCATCACAGCTCTGCTTATAACTATTCTGCCCTTGCTGTGGACTAGTAAGCAGACCAGTTTTATAAACTGGACCTTATTCAATATAGAAAAATAGAAACCATGGTAAGTCATTTGCTGTTAAGGAGAATGCACAGGGCTTTTCACAGAAAACAAAACCTGTGCTTCCACAGACAGCCTTATCAGCTGTGAGCTTTTACACATTTTTTATCCTTCAGACAGATTCTTTCCTCCCAGGATTACCACCATATCTGAGGCCCTGACGGTTGGTAAAGAACTGATTGTTCTCTTATATATGTCATTCAGCACTAGCCGGGGAGGTGCCCTGTTTGGGTTTTGTGTGATTAATCCAGAATTGAGCCTCAGTAATGGTAATGTGCTATCTGCCCACCTAGGCAGCAGTCAGTCCCCACATCCTGGGCCACCCTCTGGATCTTGCCCTAATCTCCAACTGCCCACAGTCACCTAACATAGACTGAAAATGGGACAAGGAGAAACACAGAATGAAAAAAACAAGTGTTCAGTCAGAGGAAGATCAATGTAGACCTTGTTTACAAATTAACTAAAGGGCTCATGTTTACCACCAGCTGAATAAGGTTGTCTTTCATGGGTCCTCATGGTGTGGATTTTTGCAAGGTGCTATACTGGCAATAAGATTCACCTTATTTAATCTTTCTTTCTCTTTTAGCAAGTGCTTATACAGTTGGAAATGCAACTATGGCAGGCCCAGAAGTAGAAATAATTTGGTTATAAGAGTGACAAAAAGCTTTGCCAAGAACGTCTTCCTCACTAGCCTCTTAACGTATCAAATTCTAGCATTAGAATTCCATTATTTTGCCTACCTGAAAAGATCCTATCCTTATCTTTAGTACCAATTAGATTAAAATACTTAGGCCTTGAGGGGAAAATAAAGTACTGCTTTGTTTAAATTGGGATTATGGAGACACTTCAAGGACAAGAATGATTAGGTAGGACCAGTGTAGGTACTGAGACCCTGGGGATAGGAGGGATTCTTTTCTACTTTTACAGTGTGTGTGGGTATGGAGTACAGTCTGCATCTAGAGGTGAGAGAGTGGGGGGTACAGACAAAGAAAGATGGCAACATGACAAATTAGAGAGAAATTTAATCTAGAGTCAGACCTCTGTGTAGATGAAACAGAAATACATTAATTGTGACTTGATTTAAAATTCAAATACACTGGCTTTCAGAATGAACCATCTGAAAATGCAGCATAATAACCATGAAAGGTTTTTCTAAAATTTAGCTGTTGTGTCATAAACCAAATGGAAAGTATAACTATCTTAAAGCTACGATATCAGTGATTAATTATTTTTCCTTTTCAGAACAAATAATAACTCAAAAACTAAAAATCTATTAGAAATATGTATAAATGAGTTTTACATATAAGGCAAAACAATTTTAGATATAACTGGGAAATAAGCAAAAAAATAAAGCTTTAAAATCTTTTAAAATAAGCTCCTTTCATTTTAGAAACCAAAATCAACATAGTAATTACTGTCTTTTTTTTTTTTTGATATTTTTGGGGGGGAGGGGGGTGCATTTCTCGCGTTCAAGTATTTACCAGGTCTGACCCTGATTAGTTTTGGAGATAAGCCGAGATCCGTGCATTCAGGGTGGTATGGCCATAAATGGGGGTGGGGTGGGGGGGACACTTCTATTGGTCTTTTATTTTCATCCATCTTTGTTCTTTCGTATCCCTGTGTGCCCTATATTTTGGCCATAAGGATTGAAAACCTTATTTAATCTTTCTTTCTCTTTAGCAAGTGCTTATACAGTTGGAAATGCAACTATGGCAGGCCCAGAAGTAGAAATAATTTGGTTATAAGAGTGACAAAAAGCTTTGCCAAGAACGTCTTCCTCACTAGCCTCTTAACGTATCAAATTCTAGCATTAGAATTCCATTATTTTGCCTACCTGAAAAGATCCTATCCTTATCTTTAGTACCAATTAGATTAAAATACTTAGGCCTTGAGGGGAAAATAAAGTACTGCTTTGTTTAAATTGGGATTATGGAGACACTTCAAGGACAAGAATGATTAGGTAGGACCAGTGTAGGTACTGAGACCCTGGGGATAGGAGGGATTCTTTTCTACTTTTACAGTGTGTGTGGGTATGGAGTACAGTCTGCATCTAGAGGTGAGAGAGTGGGGGCTACAGACAAAGAAAGATGGCAACATGACAAATTAGAGAGAAATTTAATCTAGAGTCAGACCTCTGTGTAGATGAAACAGAAATACATTAATTGTGACTTGATTTAAAATTCAAATACACTGGCTTTCAGAATGAACCATCTGAAAATGCAGCATAATAACCATGAAAGGTTTTTCTAAAATTTAGCTGTTGTGTCATAAACCAAATGGAAAGTATAACTATCTTAAAGCTACGATATCAGTGATTAATTATTTTTCCTTTTCAGAACAAATAATAACTCAAAAACTAAAAATCTATTAGAAATATGTATAAATGAGTTTTACATATAAGGCAAAACAATTTTAGATATAACTGGGAAATAAGCAAAAAAATAAAGCTTTAAAAATCTTTTAAAATAAGCTCCTTTCATTTTAGAAACCAAAATCAACATAGTAATTACTGTCTTTTTTTTTTTTTGATCTTTTTTGGGGGGACGGGGGAGCACTTCTCCCATCCAAGTACTAACCAGGTCTGACCCTGCTTAGTTTCGGAGATCAGCCGAGATCCGTGCATTCAGGGTGGTATGGCCATAAATGGGGGTGGGGTGGGGGGGACACTTCTATTGGTCTTTTATTTTCATCCATCTTTGTTCTTTGTTCTGTGTAGGCCTCCCATTGCAGTGGCCTCCCTTGTTGCAGAGCACCGGCTCTGGGTGCATGTGCTCCAGAGTGCTGGCTCGGTAGTTGGATACATCAGTCCAGCTGCTCCGTGGCACTTGGGATCTTCCCAGGCCAGGGATCGAACCAGAGCCCCTTGCACTGCAAGGTGGTGTCTTTACCCACTGGACCACCAGGGAAGCCCCCATTTATTGTCTTTTTGAAGACACCATTTCAACCTATAAACTGTGTATAACACAAAATTGGGAGCATATTAAAGGTGATCAAATAGGAAAACCATCTTCCTTAATATATGTTAATGTTTTACTGAATAATGCAGTTGATTGTTTCAAGGTTCCAAATCCTTTCATATTGCAGGAATAAAATAGTAAAAGGAAAAATTAACACTTCCCAAATTTTTATTAAGTATTAAGAATTTCTAAAATTGTTACATGTAAAATGCCCATGGTTCTATGTGGTAGATACTGTAACATCCATTTTACAGATGAAAAAACTAAGACTTTGAGAGACTTGACTGATACCACACCACTGTAAATGCTAAGAGCCAGGAATATATAAGCAGGTGAGACATCTTAAGAGGGAATTTAAATTCACTGACTTGGCTGTCACTGGCATCTAATTAATAACTTCAATGCAAACATTTACATAGAAGCAACTAACTGCAATAGGTTGGCTTAAATAGGTTTACTACCTTGAACTGTCAATCCTAAGATCAGCCACTTATTTCAGCTTCATACTGAATAAACCATCATTTTATAATCAACTGATTATTTGTTTATTACAATTGTATTTCCCCAAGTGTTTGACATAACAGGAAAAGAATTCCAAACTCATGCCAAACCTCAAATGCATTCCACAACTAATCTTCACCCCACTCATTTATTCATCCATTTAATGAATACTGAATGTCAACCAACATATTAGGTACAATTCTTGCTGCTGAAGATACAAAGTCTAAGCCCTTATGAAGTTCATATTTTAATAGGAAAAAGAGATACCTGATAGAGATACCAGAGAAACAGATAGATGGAAATAAAATAAGGCGGATATATCCTTGTGGCAATATCTGAGAGCTGTCACCCAGTAATCATTGCCATCTTTGTCAGTAGCTCTGAATTTAACTGGGCACACAGCAACCCAGAATAGAATTTACATTTCCCACCCTCTCTTGAGCTGTATACAGCTATGTGACTAAGTTTTGCCAACAAGATGTAAATAAAAGAGACCTGAGCCATATCATGACATGTTTGAAGGTGTTCTTCATTACTTCTTTTCTTTTTCCCCCTGACTTCCTTATTACCTTTCCTTTTTCCTGCTGACTGAAATAGAAGCATGATGACTAGAGCTGAAGCAGTCATTTAGGCCCAATGGTATGCATTTTAGAGAAAAGGGAGCAAAAAGCTACAGGTAAGTGAACCTCTGATGATTACGTTAATCACATCAACCCTAGATGATTTACCTCTGTTCATGTGTGAGACAAATAAATTTCCATCTTTTTGAAATTTCTGTTTTCTGTCACTCCCATTTGAATTTAGTCCTAACTAATACAAAAATATTGTAAAAAATAAAGCAGGGCTTGCCTTCTGATCCAGTGAATAGAGTCTGCCTTGCAGTGCAAGGGGTGCTGGTTCAATCCTTGGCCTGGGAAGATCCCATGTGCCAGAGTCGAATATATAAGCAGGACATCTTAAGAGGGAATTTAAATTCACTGACTTGGCTGTCACTGGCATCTAATTAATAACTTCAATGCAAACATTTACATAGAAGCAACTAACTGCAATAGGTTGGCTTAAATAGGTTTACTACCTTGAACTGTCAATCCTAAGATCAGCCACTTATTTCAGCTTCATACTGAATAAACCATCATTTTATAATCAACTGATTATTTGTTTATTACAATTGTATTTCCCCAAGTGTTTGACATAACAGGAAAAGAATTCCAAACTCATGCCAAACCTCAAATGCATTCCACAACTAATCTTCACCCCACTCATTTATTCATCCATTTAATGAATACTGAATGTCAACCAACATATTAGGTACAATTCTTGCTGCTGAAGATACAAAGTCTAAGCCCTTATGAAGTTCATATTTTAATAGGAAAAAGAGATACCTGATAGAGATACCAGAGAAACAGATAGATGGAAATAAAATAAGGCGGATATATCCTTGTGGCAATATCTGAGAGCTGTCACCCAGTAATCATTGCCATCTTTGTCAGTAGCTCTGAATTTAACTGGGCACACAGCAACCCAGAATAGAATTTACATTTCCCACCCTCTCTTGAGCTGTATACAGCTATGTGACTAAGTTTTGCCAACAAGATGTAAATAAAAGAGACCTGAGCCATATCATGACATGTTTGAAGGTGTTCTTCATTACTTCTTTTCTTTTTCCCCCTGACTTCCTTATTACCTTTCCTTTTTCCTGCTGACTGAAATAGAAGCATGATGACTAGAGCTGAAGCAGTCATTTAGGCCCAATGGTATGCATTTTAGAGAAAAGGGAGCAAAAAGCTACAGGTAAGTGAACCTCTGATGATTACGTTAATCACATCAACCCTAGATGATTTACCTCTGTTCATGTGTGAGACAAATAAATTTCCATCTTTTTGAAATTTCTGTTTTCTGTCACTCCCATTTGAATTTAGTCCTAACTAATACAAAAATATTGTAAAAAATAAAGCAGGGCTTGCCTTCTGATCCAGTGAATAGAGTCTGCCTTGCAGTGCAAGGGGTGCTGGTTCAATCCTTGGCCTGGGAAGATCCCATGTGCCGCAGAGTGGCTGGACCAGTGTGTCCAACTACCGAGCCAGAGCTCTGGAGCTCATGTGCCCAGAGCTGGTGTTCTGCTACAGGAGAGGCCACTGCAATGGGAGGCCCACACAGGCCAAAGAACAGAGATGGATGTAAATAAATAAAAGACCAATGAAAGAGGCCAAAATTAAAAATAAATAAATAAATAAAGCAGAGTAAGGGACTAGAGTGTGGTACCATGTGTATGATATTTTAGACAGGGTGACTGAGAAAGGACTTTATGAGTAATTAATAGTTGGAAGTAGTCCCGAATGCATGAGTGAGCCAAGTGGTAGGGGAAGAGAATATTCTAGGAAGTGGAAAATAATAAAAGCAAAAGGATACAGGAGGAACATACTTTCGTGTTCAAAGATTAGCAAGGAGGCCAACATGGCCTACCTTGCCAACTTCTTGTCCTAACTCCCACAGAGGAATCCTTGACTCCAGACCTGGCAGAGATCAGGCAACTTGGCAGGCACTGTTCTCTACAGGGTCTCTTCAGAAAGACTCATGATGCTCAGATAGCTTCCATGCTTAACTTTTAATGCCCATTAAAAAAGCTCCTCCTCTTCACCCAAATATCACCCACTTTTCTGAAGTCAGTGTAGGTTCTCACTCTTTCTTAAGCACCTTCTGTTTGAAGAGATACTCGCTAAAAGAGATTTTTTAAACTCTCTAAGATGCAACTCTTATATTTCATCTTAATTAATTAATCTCTTTTAGTGAGTATCTCTTCAGACAGAAGGTGCTTCATAGAAGCTTTCTGTATGTTCATTCAATGATCGTACAAACTAGAAACACAATGGAGAGAATCTAATCTTTCTTGGTTCCTCCCTTTCGCCAGGAAGATATGAGTAGCTGAAGTATTTGATGCTATATATAGTCAGTTGATGTCAGCTGGATGCCAGTCTCTTCAGAAAGGCTCAGTCTCCAGTTTGAGTCAGAGCTAGGGACCATGCCGTCCCAGGCTCAAGGATAAAAACCATCGGGCCCAAGTGCCATCCATAGTCCATCTCCAGACTTTCCTCCACAAATTGGGATTCATCCTTTCTGAAAAGCAAGGTGAGTATATTGTTTCCTAAAATGTTGTATTAGTCAGTTGTCCAAGGAAGTTCAGAGTTGACTCATTAATGGGCCTTTCTTTGCTTTAAAGGACAGCTGTTGATGCCAATATTAAAATGCTACCACCAGAAAGTTCTGCTTTAATCTGGTGTCCTTTCTTCATTCTTACAATTTGCTGGAATTGAAGGCCAGTAAGGAAGACAGATTAAAATAAACTGTGGAAATGAGCGAGGAAGGGGAAAGGAGGACAGTTCTTTCATTGTTTCTCTTTGCCCAATAATGATTATACTAGTGTATAGATAAGATGGCCTGAAACTCTGAGAATCAGTCTCTGTTCACTGTGACATTGCCTGTCAATGAATAGCATGATCTGTCACCAGACAAGGAATGCTATTAGTCTTTCAAAATTTTAAACTCTAGAAAAAAAAAATACAGGAGGAACATACTTTCGTGTTCAAAGATTAGCAAGGAGGCCAACATGGCCTACCTTGCCAACTTCTTGTCCTAACTCCCACAGAGGAATCCTTGACTCCAGACCTGGCAGAGATCAGGCAACTTGGCAGGCACTGTTCTCTACAGGGTCTCTTCAGAAAGACTCATGATGCTCAGATAGCTTCCATGCTTAACTTTTAATGCCCATTAAAAAAGCTCCTCCTCTTCACCCAAATATCACCCACTTTTCTGAAGTCAGTGTAGGTTCTCACTCTTTCTTAAGCACCTTCTGTTTGAAGAGATACTCGCTAAAAGAGATTTTTAAACTCTCTAAGATGCAACTCTTATATTTCATCTTAATTAATTAATCTCTTTAGTGAGTATCTCTTCAGACAGAAGGTGCTTCATAGAAGCTTTCTGTATGTTCATTCAATGATCGTACAAACTAGAAACACAATGGAGAGAATCTAATCTTTCTTGGTTCCTCCCTTTCGCCAGGAAGATATGAGTAGCTGAAGTATTTGATGCTATATATAGTCAGTTGATGTCAGCTGGATGCCAGTCTCTTCAGAAAGGCTCAGTCTCCAGTTTGAGTCAGAGCTAGGGACCATGCCGTCCCAGGCTCAAGGATAAAAACCATCGGGCCCAAGTGCCATCCATAGTCCATCTCCAGACTTTCCTCCACAAATTGGGATTCATCCTTTCTGAAAAGCAAGGTGAGTATATTGTTTCCTAAAATGTTGTATTAGTCAGTTGTCCAAGGAAGTTCAGAGTTGACTCATTAATGGGCCTTTCTTTGCTTTAAAGGACAGCTGTTGATGCCAATATTAAAATGCTACCACCAGAAAGTTCTGCTTTAATCTGGTGTCCTTTCTTCATTCTTACAATTTGCTGGAATTGAAGGCCAGTAAGGAAGACAGATTAAAATAAACTGTGGAAATGAGCGAGGAAGGGGAAAGGAGGACAGTTCTTTCATTGTTTCTCTTTGCCCAATAATGATTATACTAGTGTATAGATAAGATGGCCTGAAACTCTGAGAATCAGTCTCTGTTCACTGTGACATTGCCTGTCAATGAATAGCATGATCTGTCACCAGACAAGGAATGCTATTAGTCTTTCAGTAGGAAGTAATAATAAACTCTTGATAAAATACCAAAGATGCTCTCTTTCAAAAAGGATAATTATAAAATATTCCAAATGAGTTCTTCACATTGCCTCAATAATGTTCCTTTATTTTTAACAGGGAACAAAACAATCATGCTATCACATAATACTATGCTGAAGCAGAGGAAACAGCAAGCATCGGCCATCATGAAGGAAATCCATGGAAATGGTATCAGTGAAAATCCTTCATAGCATTAATATAGCTCAATATTAATATAGACCCTTCCTGATGTTACTTAATATTCCACAATTTACTTTCTTTAAATTCTTGCTATTCTGTCATAACAAACCTGGAGCTCCAGGGGGTGTGGAAAAGCCTATGGTAACTAATCCTTTTGTAGTCATCCTTTCTCATTTGAAAGCTATTTTCAGATGAACAACTGCTCTAAAGGAATGAAGCAGTCTGACAGCTGATGTACATTCTGCTTGGCTTGCCTTTCACATTTCACATTATAAGCTAATATCACTACTCTCAGATCATTTTTTCCTTTTTCTTTTCCAGACCACAGGTTTCCTCTAGTCTTGTGTTCACTGTCCATCCCACAAGATCTATGTTGCTTTCTTTTACCATAAATTACATAATCATTCAAAATCTGTTGTAGTAGCCCTTTGGGAAAAAATATGTTAAATTGGAATTCATATTCACTGTGAATTTCTTTAACACCAAAATAAGTTTTCATATTTAGCAATTGGTTTACCAAGATATTTTGTGAGGAAATCTTATTTGTAATTTCTGGGAAAATGTAGACTTCCTGTAGTCTCAAAGCATATAACTCAAAACTTTTAAAATGTAAAACGAAAGATGATAGGTCACTCCCATCTTCAAGTTCTAGCAAAAAATTCTAGAAACTAATACTCTATACATTGAATTTTTATTGTTATAAAGGAAATCCAACTTTGATTGTTATAAAAAGAATTAACAAAGGATAGGATCAATTTTAAAAGCTAGTAAGAAGAATATCTAGATTCCTTTAAGGTCTGATTTGAGCCATTCCAGAATATATTTGTGGAGTTTTCAGGGCGCCTTCTTACTTCCCTTCTATTGACAAAGGATGTGACCTTTTACCTGAACAATACTGAGACCTACAGCAATAAGATCTGGTGAAGGCAGCTGGAAACAAGGATAAGGATAGCATTTTCTTCTCTCTCTCTCTTTTTTTAAAACTTGTATTGGCATATAGTTTATTTACACAATGTTGTGTTAGCTTCAGGTGTACAAAGCATAGCATTTTCATACTTCACTTTCCATAAAACAAGCTGAATAGAACCAATCAGGGATTGTGTTAGATGATTCCCCCATAATGTAGTCACATTTAAGGCTTCTGTTATTAACCCTTACTTTCTTTAAATTCTTGCTATTCTGTCATAACAAACCTGGAGCTCCAGGGGGTGTGGAAAAGCCTATGGTAACTAATCCTTTTGTAGTCATCCTTTCTCATTTGAAAGCTATTTTCAGATGAACAACTGCTCTAAAGGAATGAAGCAGTCTGACAGCTGATGTACATTCTGCTTGGCTTGCCTTTCACATTTCACATTATAAGCTAATATCACTACTCTCAGATCATTTTTTCCTTTTTCTTTTCCAGACCACAGGTTTCCTCTAGTCTTGTGTTCACTGTCCATCCCACAAGATCTATGTTGCTTTCTTTTACCATAAATTACATAATCATTCAAAATCTGTTGTAGTAGCCCTTTGGGAAAAAATATGTTAAATTGGAATTCATATTCACTGTGAATTTCTTTAACACCAAAATAAGTTTTCATATTTAGCAATTGGTTTACCAAGATATTTTGTGAGGAAATCTTATTTGTAATTTCTGGGAAAATGTAGACTTCCTGTAGTCTCAAAGCATATAACTCAAAACTTTTAAAATGTAAAACGAAAGATGATAGGTCACTCCCATCTTCAAGTTCTAGCAAAAAATTCTAGAAACTAATACTCTATACATTGAATTTTTATTGTTATAAAGGAAATCCAACTTTGATTGTTATAAAAAGAATTAACAAAGGATAGGATCAATTTTAAAAGCTAGTAAGAAGAATATCTAGATTCCTTTAAGGTCTGATTTGAGCCATTCCAGAATATATTTGTGGAGTTTTCAGGGCGCCTTCTTACTTCCCTTCTATTGACAAAGGATGTGACCTTTTACCTGAACAATACTGAGACCTACAGCAATAAGATCTGGTGAAGGCAGCTGGAAACAAGGATAAGGATAGCATTTTCTTCTCTCTCTTTTTTTAAAACTTGTATTGGCATATAGTTTATTTACACAATGTTGTGTTAGCTTCAGGTGTACAAAGCATAGCATTTTCATACTTCACTTTCCATAAAACAAGCTGAATAGAACCAATCAGGGATTGTGTTAGATGATTCCCCCATAATGTAGTCACATTTAAGGCTTCTGTTATTAACCCTTATTTTCTATTTTCTGTAATGCAAAATCAACATACTGGACTCAACTTAGTCCTATGTTATGCTATCACTTTTAGTTAGCTTGGAATAAAGCAAAAATAATTCTGAATCAGACCCCAGAACTATATTTGTACCAATGCAAGGTTCCAAAGTTTATGTTTCTTTTACATTTTTATGCTTCTTTGTAGTTTCCTTGAAACTGTTTTAACTGTTTTTCTGATTAGTAAGACAAAAATCAGACAATCACTTGAGTTTGTGACTAAATTCTTTACCTTCAAACTAGGTTAGGGGTAAATTACTTTCTAATTTTATCATAATCATGAATCAATCCATCATTTTAATGTATCCCCAGAATAAATCTTGTGTTGATTTGTTCTATTAAATCTATATGATTCTATTCTAATCATGTGTTGATTCTACTCTATTATTACTCACACAGACCCATAAGAGTATCTTTTCCTTTTTTAAAATGACATAGCTTTTCTTAATGAAATATAAAGAAAAAATATAATTATATCTTAAGGGGTAAAAAAACTCTCAAAACTACTATCTCACCACCAACAGGTCCAGGCCATGTAAAGTCTGCTAAAACCTCCCTTCCAAGTCATGGGTAGATTTCCAGTCCCTTAAGCGGAGTCACATGCTCTGCCTTAGTCTGGAGGTCAAGTACTACAGATAACACAGACTCTTTTTTAACTCATTTAAGATAAAATAGCTGTGATACTTTAGGAAGCAATTTAAATAATTTCCCTCTTTTATTTCCTCTGACATTTTATATAGAACTTCACTATTTAAATATGCCATATAGTTCAGAGATATGAAGTTAGGGGAGTATCATTTTTCCTAAAGAGGCAGAAATGAGACATGGAATGCAGAGAATACATTTTTGGGAATAATTCTCCAAACTTTCAAACACATCACAACAGCAAAAGCCTGGACAATTTAAGATAAACCATGCAACTCTTTAGATCTTAATTATAAGACTAAATAAGTAAAATTTAGACTGGATTGTCCTTTAAAAAAATCATCAGAGAATTTCTTCTCCCCTTCTAAGTTCTTTTCCCATTCCTTTCTCCCCTTATGCATCAAGAGTCCTTTTTTTTTTTTTGGTAGTAATGTAATTCATTTACTTTTCTATATCATTTTTTAAAAACATTTAGCCTGGGGAAGAATGAAATGTGACAATGAGATGGCTAAATCAGTTGTTTTCTAAATCTGAACTAGAAGTTCAGTCCAGTTCTTATTGTGGGGAAGAGAGGCTACAGTTGATTGCCCTTGAGATCAATCAGTAGGAAAATACAAGAATTGATAGAAGAGTTTTTCATCAGAGCACTCATTGAATCTGATAGAGAAATAGCCTCAAAGAATTACAGAGAAATTCTATCTATATAGACTGAAATACATAGAGCTGGATAGTTTGAGTAAAAATGTAGACTCCCCCAAGCCTCTAACTACATCCCAAATTTTCCACTCATTATGGAGCCACAATGATTTGGTATCAAATTATGTACCAGAAACAAGTATAGCACACTCTCAAAAAGTAACTAACAGAAAGTATCCCTTAACACTAAGGCTGTATACTTTCAGGACTGCCCATCCTCATCATTATATCATGATGATCATTATCATGGTCATCTTCATCAATATCGAAGTGTTAGAGCTGATGGTAGCAGTTGTTTTGTTTTAAAACAGTGATACAAAACCTGTAAGCATTAAACAGAAATATCAGAACTGTGTGGCTATTATCTAACAAGTGCTACTCTAAAAGAAAAAAAAAACAGAAAAATATTTTGCCATTATCAGTGCATGAATTAGTTAGAGGCAAGAAAAGATGGCTTATAATGCTCTGTGCTATGTACTCCTGAAGTTGTACACATTCTCCAGTGGTGACCATGTTTCTTTCTCTCTCTCAGTAACTCATTTGAGACTCCATTGCTGAAGGAAGTGTTGGGGGAAGGGATAAACAAATAGGAAATAATAAGTCAATAGAGAAAGAGAAGGGCGAATGAGAATGGCAGAAAGAGAGGCACACTAGAGCTACTGGCATCTGTCCAGAAATGGTGGGGGAAAGGAATAGGAATTAAAATCATGTAGGACTACGCTGGCCCCTGGTTTTGAGAACAAATACACTTTAGAGGAAGAGCTTTCAGAAATAGAAAGACCTACAGTCACCATACAGTTTTCACACCTGGGTTCTAAAAGAGCTTTTTCGGTATGTTTTTATTTTTATTTTTATTTTTTTAAAAGATTTATTTATTTATTTACTTTGGGCGGGGGTCCAGTTGGGGAGGGAGGGGAGCGGGTGGGCCACTTCTATTGGTCTTTCATTCCTCTATCTTCATCTGTCTTTGTTCTTTGGCTCCTGTGGGCCTCCCATCACGGTGGCGTCTGTTGCTGCAGAGCGCCGGCTCTGGGTGCATGCACTTCAGAGCTCCGGCTCAGTAATTGGACACATGGGTCCAGCCGCTCCGCAGCATGTGGGATCTTCCCAGGCCAGGGATCAAACCGGCGCCCCTTGCACTGCAAGGTGGTGTCCTTATCCACTGGACCACCAGGGGAAGCCCTCGGTATGTTTTTTGTTTGTTTTTCTCTCATGAGCTGGTGAACAGTCTCAGCACACAGTAGAAGACTGAGCAGATTGTTTTTGTGATTTCAGGAAAAGAGTTTAGTCTGTGGTCTGAAAACAGGAAGCCAGGTCCTAAATGGAGTGCTGTGGTTGATATGGTACCAGAAGCCCTGGGTTCCAAACCAGGCATCATATTCCTCATGTGAAAATGAAGAGGTTGGGTTTGTTGAGACATCTAATTCTAAAGTTTCATGAGTCTAATATATTGAGCTATGTGTTGAAGTCAAACATCAATGTATTTGAGTTTCTCCGCCACTAACAAAGGCAATGATAATACTGATATAAATTGCAGAGGCACCTTGGAAAGCATAGATATGATATCTTGACTTTCAGATGAAAGATTATATGAGGACACTTCTATTTTTCCCATATATCTTAAGCTGTAATTAACCAAGTCATCAATATAAAAATGAAGACACCAGGAAGGCCTTAAATACCATAAATCAAATGTAAAAAGCCTGGAGAAAAAAAAGAACTTATGCTTTAATATACAAGTTTGTCAGTTTTCTTTGGCTTAAAATTTCACATTACCATTCTCATATCCCCAGGGAAAATCATGCTTTATTTTGAAAATCAGTGTGCAGAAATACATTGAAAAATCATGGACATTTCTAAACATGCCATAGATTTCTAAACCTCTAATAAGGTCCTCCAGCAAAGTAACAGCATAGAATTAAACTAAATTCCAGTTTGCACCAAAGTTGCAATGACGATGCTTAATTCTTGCCATACTTCATTATCTTAGTTTCCCTTTTGTCTTTTTCACTCTAATATGCTCTAGATGTATGTTGTATAAACAGTGCTAGGTGAATTACTGGTTTATGTAATTCAATTTGCATAGTTCAATACATTGGTAATCTCATTTTTAAAATGTTTATAGATTTACACATTTTTTAAGTGGTAATACTATAACAGCAAAATTTTAAAAACCTTATAGTTTAGAACTCAAATCAAGGCAAAGAGATGAAATAGGAAAATAAAGAACTCAAGATGAGTTTCAAAATCAACTCTTTTCATATAGAAAAAGCTATGAGAAATTACTAATAAACTTTTAATCTAATGTAAACTTCTAAAGCACTATTCAAAATCACAGTCTGGACTATTTTATATAACATGTAATATGCATATTTCAGTATGCAATAATGCATATTTATGAATTATTATTCAATCCACATAGGCTACCTGTTTGTAAGCAGGCAGAAGAGTCCTATGTAAATACAGAGATTTCTTGGCTTCAATTAGGCTTGTAAGTAAATTGACAGGCCCACCCTCAAGTAAATCAGTTTCAATTATCTCCCCTTCTGTGGCTTTAACTACTCTATCACTCTGCTAGTGAATCATGGGGATCTACAGTTTTAAAAGATCTTTTGTCTTACTACAATTATTTGTGTCTTTACAAATTATGAATTGAATTCACTGATCAGAGTAAATATATCACATTGGCAGGATCAGAATTTCAAATTAAAATTACAGAACTACCTGTGCACCCATAAATCCTTCTTGACTAAATTTCAGAATGTTAACCTATGAAATAAATGTGAAAAAAAGAATGCTTCTTTTTGGAAGTATTTAGATCCAGGGTCTACTCATAAGACTACAGACTGAGTAATACTTGAAAAACGAATTGATAACATCTTTAAGGACCACTGATACTCCTCCAATAAAATGCAAATTTTCCATTTGATTTCTAGTACTCATAGTAATGTGGCTAAAGTAGAAGGCAAACACATTCAAAAATCAAAATTCTGAACTTTTTAATGTAGAATTTTAAATCTTAATCTAACTATAAAAAATTCATATTTGAGGATACTATTAAAAAAGAATATTATAATTATTTAATATTTCCAGTAGACTGAAAAATGTGGAGTTTTTGTGGTATTTAATTTGATTATGGCTAAGACCCTGAAGATATTTAATATTTTTGTAATTCAATATCTAATCCATAGTAATCACTGATTTCCTTAAAACAGTAGCACGCTATAATGGATTAAGTACTGTAAGATCTTTAAAGAAAAAATGGAAAATTCTGGATCACTATAAATGACATCAACAGGAAAGTATGTCTAGCAATATTATTTTCAATAGATGATCTAATGCCACAAAGACAACCTTCTAATCCATCAGGGCAAGGATATGAACCCTGAATAAGTTATATCATTTATCAGGCATCCAGATTAAACACACTGTTAAGACTCTGCACAGAGGTTTGCAATAAAGGGCAGGGAACAGCTGAACTTGGATTCTGTTTGCTCAGTTGATAGCATTCTTCACTTTGAAAGTTTTAGTAAATGAGAGTGTTCATTTGATGGTTTGGAATTTCAGCTCCAGTTACATAATAAACTCAACTACTGGAAGGGAAGGGGAAAAAATAACATTGGAAAATTTAGTTTATGTCTCTTGTTTATGAAAAATATGTTGACTCAAAATGTTCCTATGTCTTTTAGTATGCTAGTGAGTATTTAACTGTTTCTTAGTGGGGGATGCCTTGGTTTGTAGATTTTGTAATTTCTATGGCATAAAATCTCTTGCCATGAATAATTTTGAACTATAATCAAGGAGAAACTGAATGCAGAGTTGAGAAGAGATTTCCACTAATCAGATATAATAGATACAAGAAAATACTAAGAGCACAGATAATTGCAAAATAAGTAAAATACTTAGTGATCTTTTTGAGTATTTACTGATTTCTTTTGAATATAACTTATCTAATTAACTTTATATAATTTTATTTTAATAGTGGCTATGTTAATTGATTTTACCTTAATCTAACTATAAAAATTCATATTTGATTTCTAGTACTCATAGTAATGTGGCTAAAGTAGAAGGCAAACACATTCAAAATCAAAATTCTGAACTTTTAATGTAGAATTTTAAATCTTAATCTAACTATAAAAAATTCATATTTGAGGATACTATTAAAAAAGAATATTATAATTATTTAATATTTCCAGTAGACTGAAAAATGTGGAGTTTTTGTGGTATTTAATTTGATTATGGCTAAGACCCTGAAGATATTTAATATTTTTGTAATTCAATATCTAATCCATAGTAATCACTGATTTCCTTAAAACAGTAGCACGCTATAATGGATTAAGTACTGTAAGATCTTTAAAGAAAAAATGGAAAATTCTGGATCACTATAAATGACATCAACAGGAAAGTATGTCTAGCAATATTATTTTCAATAGATGATCTAATGCCACAAAGACAACCTTCTAATCCATCAGGGCAAGGATATGAACCCTGAATAAGTTATATCATTTATCAGGCATCCAGATTAAACACACTGTTAAGACTCTGCACAGAGGTTTGCAATAAAGGGCAGGGAACAGCTGAACTTGGATTCTGTTTGCTCAGTTGATAGCATTCTTCACTTTGAAAGTTTTAGTAAATGAGAGTGTTCATTTGATGGTTTGGAATTTCAGCTCCAGTTACATAATAAACTCAACTACTGGAAGGGAAGGGGAAAAAATAACATTGGAAAATTTAGTTTATGTCTCTTGTTTATGAAAAATATGTTGACTCAAAATGTTCCTATGTCTTTTAGTATGCTAGTGAGTATTTAACTGTTTCTTAGTGGGGGATGCCTTGGTTTGTAGATTTTGTAATTTCTATGGCATAAAATCTCTTGCCATGAATAATTTTGAACTATAATCAAGGAGAAACTGAATGCAGAGTTGAGAAGAGATTTCCACTAATCAGATATAATAGATACAAGAAAATACTAAGAGCACAGATAATTGCAAAATAAGTAAAATACTTAGTGATCTTTTTGAGTATTTACTGATTTCTTTTGAATATAACTTATCTAATTAACTTTATATAATTTAATTTTAATAGTGGCTATGTTAATTGAGTTTAACTACTGGCTCACAGAATTTCTGAAAATTTATCAATCAACTCCTATAAGCCAGGACAAGCCTGCTTCAGACACCACTAGATTTCTCTGAAGTGCTCTCATCCCAGAAATCCACAGAACATTTAGATGGTGTCACTCACAGTCAATGAACTCACTGTTCTTTGTAGAATAAGAAAGAAAATTTAGGCTTAAAGAAAGTAGAAGGAAATATGAAGAATAAGAAAATAAAAGTTGAGAGTTGGTGAATTACACGTGCTGCCTTCTCTTTCCTTTTGTTCCGTATTTCTCTCTTGTGGTATAAATTACTAGTAATAATGGGTTGTACCAAATGATTACTGAGGGTAGGGAAGCTCCTCCTGACCCCTGCTGCACATCTCTTCTTGCAGCAGCTTGAGTGATGATTACTGTGTTTTGCTAAAAAGGAGTGAATGTTTCTTTGGACTGTGAACAAGTGTAGTCAGTGGTATCGTTCGTACCTCTGCTCTTTTTCCCGTTCCTATTTGAGATTCCCACTGATGATTCCTATTGTAATAGACTTTTTGGACCTGTATCAGTGAGATGAAGATCTGGAGAGAAAGATCAAATCAGTTAGCACGCTTTTAGTCAAAAATAGCAGAAAATCAGAAATCAACTAGCCTGAAAAATAAAGGGAATTTACTGCCTCATACAACTGTAAAGTTCAGAAGTGATTTGATAAGTCTTCATATGGCAGCTAAAGTATACCATTGAGGACCTGGTTTCTTTCTCTGCCTCTGCTCTGCCTCTGCCTCTTCCTTGGGGTAAGCTTCACCTCACGTCTGACTCTGCCATTTTATCAAGTACTTATCAACAGTTTGTTGGCATATATATCTGTGCTTATGTGTATAAGGAAAAAAGTATCTCTGACTCATGTACACAAACAAGGGCTTCCCAGGTGGCACAAATGGTAAAGAATCTGACTGGCAATGCAAGAGAAGTAAGAGATGAGAGAGATGATAGTTAAGAAAGCATCTTTCCCTGCAGGGGTACATATTTACTAAAATTTCTTTTGAATTTTAACTTATCTAATTAACTTTATATAATTTAATTTTAATAGTGGCTATGTTAATTGAGTTTAACTACTGGCTCACAGAATTTCTGAAAATTTATCAATCAACTCCTATAAGCCAGGACAAGCCTGCTTCAGACACCACTAGATTTCTCTGAAGTGCTCTCATCCCAGAAATCCACAGAACATTTAGATGGTGTCACTCACAGTCAATGAACTCACTGTTCTTTGTAGAATAAGAAAGAAAATTTAGGCTTAAAGAAAGTAGAAGGAAATATGAAGAATAAGAAAATAAAAGTTGAGAGTTGGTGAATTACACGTGCTGCCTTCTCTTTCCTTTTGTTCCGTATTTCTCTCTTGTGGTATAAATTACTAGTAATAATGGGTTGTACCAAATGATTACTGAGGGTAGGGAAGCTCCTCCTGACCCCTGCTGCACATCTCTTCTTGCAGCAGCTTGAGTGATGATTACTGTGTTTTGCTAAAAAGGAGTGAATGTTTCTTTGGACTGTGAACAAGTGTAGTCAGTGGTATCGTTCGTACCTCTGCTCTTTTTCCCGTTCCTATTTGAGATTCCCACTGATGATTCCTATTGTAATAGACTTTTTGGACCTGTATCAGTGAGATGAAGATCGGGAGAGAAAGATCAAATCAGTTAGCACGCTTTTAGTCAAAAATAGCAGAAAATCAGAAATCAACTAGCCTGAAAAATAAAGGGAATTTACTGCCTCATACAACTGTAAAGTTCAGAAGTGATTTGATAAGTCTTCATATGGCAGCTAAAGTATACCATTGAGGACCTGGTTTCTTTCTCTGCCTCTGCTCTGCCTCTGCCTCTTCCTTGGGGTAAGCTTCACCTCACGTCTGACTCTGCCATTTTATCAAGTACTTATCAACAGTTTGTTGGCATATATATCTGTGCTTATGTGTATAAGGAAAAAAGTATCTCTGACTCATGTACACAAACAAGGGCTTCCCAGGTGGCACAAATGGTAAAGAATCTGACTGGCAATGCAAGAGAAGTAAGAGATGAGAGAGATGATAGTTAAGAAAGCATCTCTGGGGGCTTCCCTGGTGGTCCAGTGGGTAACGAGTCCGCCTTGCAGTGCAAGGGGCGTCGGTTTGATCCCTGGCCCCAGAAGGTCCCACGTGCTGCGGAGCGGCGGGACCCGTGTGTCCAATTGCAAGCCAGAGCTACGGGCGTGTGCAGCCAGAGCTGGTGCTCTGCCATCAGGGAGGCCACTGCTGCAAGAGGCCTACTCAGGCCAAAGAATAGTGGTACAAGTGGTAAAGAATCTGACTGGCAATGCAAGAGAGGCAAGAGATGCGAGAGACATGGGTTCAATCCCTGGGTGGGAAAGATCCTGGAGGAAGGCATGGCAATCCGCTCCAGTATTCTTACCTGGAGAAACCCATGGACAGAGCAGCCTGGCAGACTGTAGTCCATGGGGCTTCAAAGAGTTAGATACGACTGAAGCGACTTAGGACACACACACAAAGTTCTGGTATTTTCTCTCATTGGCCTAGGTCGTCACACACCTGTTCCTATATCAGTCACAAAGATAATGAACTGGGATGAGGAGGATATATATATATACATATATATATATACATATATACATATATATATATATATATATATATATATATGTAAATGTATACCCTGGAGGACTATTGTAAATATAAGGGGCCAGAGGGATGGAGTTCACTTAGGTCATGCACTTATCTCAGAAATATTATTGGAATCAGCTAATATTGGTGGCCATTAGGAAGAGGACTATGAAATAAAAGTATTTTCTCAAGCTTTTGTCTTGGGGTCTCCATATTAAACTTATGTAATGGCTTGAAATTTAGAACTTTTAGAAAATAACATAATAATGTGCTTTTTCCTTTTTCTAGCCCTTCATTTTCCTTTAACTTTATAATTATTCAAATTGGTAACACAGGAGAAAGAGAAAAGCTGCATCCTTGTTCTGGTTTCTAAGCTTCACCTCACGTCTGACTCTGCCATTTTATCAAGTACTTATCAACAGTTTGTTGGCATATATATCTGTGCTTATGTGTATAAGGAAAAAAGTATCTCTGACTCATGTACACAAACAAGGGCTTCCCAGGTGGCACAAATGGTAAAGAATCTGACTGGCAATGCAAGAGAAGTAAGAGATGAGAGAGATGATAGTTAAGAAAGCATCTCTGGGGGCTTCCCTGGTGGTCCAGTGGGTAACGAGTCCGCCTTGCAGTGCAAGGGGCGTCGGTTTGATCCCTGGCCCCAGAAGGTCCCACGTGCTGCGGAGCGGCGGGACCCGTGTGTCCAATTGCAAGCCAGAGCTACGGAGCGTGTGCAGCCAGAGCTGGTGCTCTGCCATCAGGGAGGCCACTGCTGCAAGAGGCCTACTCAGGCCAAAGAATAGTGGTACAAGTGGTAAAGAATCTGACTGGCAATGCAAGAGAGGCAAGAGATGCGAGAGACATGGGTTCAATCCCTGGGTGGGAAAGATCCTGGAGGAAGGCATGGCAATCCGCTCCAGTATTCTTACCTGGAGAAACCCATGGACAGAGCAGCCTGGCAGACTGTAGTCCATGGGGCTTCAAAGAGTTAGATACGACTGAAGCGACTTAGGACACACACACAAAGTTCTGGTATTTTCTCTCATTGGCCTAGGTCGTCACACACCTGTTCCTATATCAGTCACAAAGATAATGAACTGGGATGAGGAGGATATATATATATACATATATATATATATATATATATATATATATATATATATATATGTAAATGTATACCCTGGAGGACTATTGTAAATATAAGGGGCCAGAGGGATGGAGTTCACTTAGGTCATGCACTTATCTCAGAAATATTATTGGAATCAGCTAATATTGGTGGCCATTAGGAAGAGGACTATGAAATAAAAGTATTTTCTCAAGCTTTTGTCTTGGGGTCTCCATATTAAACTTATGTAATGGCTTGAAATTTAGAACTTTTAGAAAATAACATAATAATGTGCTTTTTCCTTTTTCTAGCCCTTCATTTTCCTTTAACTTTATAATTATTCAAATTGGTAACACAGGAGAAAGAGAAAAGCTGCATCCTTGTTCTGGTTTCTTTATGGAAAAACTTTATAGCATTAACTGTAAGGAGAAAGATTCCATTATAGTCAGTCCCCTACATATGAACCATCAAGTTGAAAACTTTCAAAGATGCCTGTAAGCCAGTTCTTATACTGTACTACTGTACTTTTCAATGTATTGTAAGACTAAAAATGGGTTTTTAGTTTATATCTGTTTTTTTATGTGTCATTTATGTTAAAAGTGTTATAAACCTATTACAGTATGGTACTATATAGCTGATTATTTTAGTTGGGTAGGTAGGCTAACTCTGTTGAACTTAAGAATGCACTCTTGGAATGGGACTCTTTCATACTACAGGGGACTCATTGTTCTATAAAGACTGACATCTTTGCATTTTCTAGTGGTTGTCTGGTTTGGGGCATTTTTTTAGTTCCTGAAAAATGTCCCATTTGAAGGATTTTTAGGAAAAAACCTACACTTTGTTTAAAAACATTATTTGTAATATATAATTATATTACACAGAATGTGTATTCCTATAAAGTTAATGGGCAAAAATCTATGGATTTAAAGTTTCTTTAATTATTTTTACCCTCTCTATCTTACATTGCTAACTGAGTTCTTTTAAGAATTTAAAGGAGAATTCCTCTCCACTACTTAGTACTGCACTGAGTTACTATAAGCAATACCATGTCTTTTCTATCATTTGTGATCTAAAGGGAACTTATTTTGATTCCAGAATCAAAAAGCTGAAATAGTTCACTCCTGTCACACTTTCTAGAATACTGAGGGATATAGTCGTAGACACACTGAAAAATAACCCAGTTCCTCCTTCCATGTTGCTAGCGCACAGTTAACAGAGACTCCAAACACTTGAGAATAAACAAAAGTTAATATTCCCTGAAGAGTTCACCAGAGCTGGAAAACAAACCCCAGGAAACTATAAAATAGTCTCATCTACTCTGATATTAAACTTATGTAATGGCTTGAAATTTAGAACTTTTAGAAAATAACATAATAATGTGCTTTTTCCTTTTTCTAGCCCTTCATTTTCCTTTAACTTTATAATTATTCAAATTGGTAACACAGGAGAAAGAGAAAAGCTGCATCCTTGTTCTGGTTTCTTTATGGAAAAACTTTATAGCATTAACTGTAAGGAGAAAGATTCCATTATAGTCAGTCCCCTACATATGAACCATCAAGTTGAAAACTTTCAAAGATGCCTGTAAGCCAGTTCTTATACTGTACTACTGTACTTTTCAATGTATTGTAAGACTAAAAATGGGTTTTTAGTTTATATCTGTTTTTTTATGTGTCATTTATGTTAAAAGTGTTATAAACCTATTACAGTATGGTACTATATAGCTGATTATTTTAGTTGGGTAGGTAGGCTAACTCTGTTGAACTTAAGAATGCACTCTTGGAATGGGACTCTTTCATACTACAGGGGACTCATTGTTCTATAAAGACTGACATCTTTGCATTTTCTAGTGGTTGTCTGGTTTGGGGCATTTTTTTAGTTCCTGAAAAATGTCCCATTTGAAGGATTTTTAGGAAAAAACCTACACTTTGTTTAAAAACATTATTTGTAATATATAATTATATTACACAGAATGTGTATTCCTATAAAGTTAATGGGCAAAAATCTATGGATTTAAAGTTTCTTTAATTATTTTTACCCTCTCTATCTTACATTGCTAACTGAGTTCTTTTAAGAATTTAAAGGAGAATTCCTCTCCACTACTTAGTACTGCACTGAGTTACTATAAGCAATACCATGTCTTTTCTATCATTTGTGATCTAAAGGGAACTTATTTTGATTCCAGAATCAAAAAGCTGAAATAGTTCACTCCTGTCACACTTTCTAGAATACTGAGGGATATAGTCGTAGACACACTGAAAAATAACCCAGTTCCTCCTTCCATGTTGCTAGCGCACAGTTAACAGAGACTCCAAACACTTGAGAATAAACAAAAGTTAATATTCCCTGAAGAGTTCACCAGAGCTGGAAAACAAACCCCTGGAAACTATAAAATAGTCTCATCTACTCTGCCATTGGCCTTCATTCCTCTTCCATAAGCTACTTTCGCCATCCCTGGGGACTGTAAAGCACAGAATTTTTTTTTTTTTTTTCATCTTATTAAGCAGATGATGCCATTCTGCGTTGCATTAGGAAATACTATGAAAAAATTTTGAAACTTTTAAAAATTGAACATTTTGAAAATAGACTAACTTTTAAGAGTAGTTTCAGGTTTACAGAAAAACTGTAGAGAAAGTATAGTACAGAGTTTTTATAAACCCTTCTCTTTCCAATACACAGTCTCTCCTATGAGTAACATCTTACATTAGTGTGTTTACTTTCTAGGATTAATGAACTAGTATTGATAAAGTATTATTAGCTGAAGTCCATAGTTTACATCAGGGTTCACACTGTGTTGTATTGTTCAATGGGTTTTCATGAATGTACACTGTCATGTACCTGCATTACTATATCATACAGAATAGTCTCACTGCCCTAAAATTCCTCTGTGCTCAACTTTTCATCCACTTCCTCCCCACAAGCCCATGACAACCACTGATTCTTTTACTGTCTTACAAAGTTGTGTCTTTCACAGAATGTCATAGTTGAAGTCACACAATATGCCATTACAGACTGGCTTCTTGTACCTAGCAATATACATTTAAGGATCTTTTCATGGTTTGATAGCTCTTGATTAAACTTTTAATTTTAAGATAAAAGTTTAGATGCAGTTATAAGAAAGAATTGGCTTCCCAGGTGGCTCAGTGGTTAAAAAAAAAAAAAAAAAATCCCCCTGCTGCCTGCCAATACAGAAGATGAGAGTTCAATCCCTGGGTCAGTAAGATAACCTGGAGAAGAGAACAGCTTCCCACTCCAGTATTCTTGCCTGAAGAATCCATGGACAGAGGAGCCTGGAAGGCTACATTCCATGCGGCACAGTCGGACACAACTGAGCAAGTGAGCACGGACACATGTAAGAATACAGCGCAATTCCAAGTATGTTTTCCAATTTTACCCAATAGCAACATCTTGCAAAACTAGGGTACAATATCACAGAGAGAATATTGACATTCATGCAGTCAAGAGACTCCTATCAATTTCGGGGACCTTCCGCAGAAAGGGAAGGCAGCGGGATTACCCCCGGCTGAACCGGGAGATCTCGGAGAAAGGCAAATCTTGAACTGCCCACCCCGCAGCCCCCTGGCTGAGGCAGGGGACAATCAGACGCGACAGGGGTTCCATCGAAGTAGTTCCGCTTTATTAATGAAGATCCACAGCTTTTATAGGCAAGTGAAGAGGGTTTTGCACGGGACTTCCTATAGATTACACCAATCAAGCTAAAGACCAAGCAATCATTCACGAGCGCGGAAACCAAGGGAACCAATCAGAAATTTTGACCATCAATTAACAATTTAGATCACGCCCTGCCTCTTCCTGTAGGCGCCATCTTAGCTGCAAACATGTGCTTAAGCTTCTTTAAACAATGCACTTAAGCTTCCCTTCATTTCCATGTCCCTTCCTGTAGGCGCCACCTTAGCTCCAAGCTGAAACAATGTGCTTAAGCTTCTTTTCACTCCCACACCCCTTCCTGTAGGCGCCATCTTAGCTCCAAACTGCAAACATGTGCTTAAGCTTCTTTATGCTTAAAACAGTCCTCTTTCAATTCAGAGCCCCACATCAATCAGTAATCTACCTCCTATATATACATACATATATATATATATATATATGAGCATGTATATATGCTTTTTCACTTTAAGATGCTATAAAATGGAATCATACAGTATGTAACCTTTGAGGATTAGCTTTTTTCAGTCAGCGTAGTTCCCTGAAGATATATTCAGTTGTGTATTTCATCAGTTTGTTGGTTTTTATTGCTGAGTACCATGCTATGGATGGATCAGTGTTTTTACCTATTTGTTATTGTTTAGTTGCTAAATTGTGTCTATAGATTGTAGCTCGCAGGATTCTCTGTCCATAGGATTTCCCAGGCAAGAATATTGGAGTGGGTTGCCATTTCCTTCTCCCCGGAATCGTTACAATCCAGAGATCAAACCCACTTCCACTGCAGGAGGATTCTTCACCACTGAGTCACCTGGGAAGCCCCCTTTAACCATTTACCTACTCATTAAAGTACATTTGACTTTTTCTTGTGTTGTGAATAAAGCTGCTGTGAACATTTGTATATAGGCTTTTGGGCTCTTTTTTTTTTTGGCTACTTCTATTGGTCTTTCATTTATTCCCGTCTTTATTCTTTGGCCTGTGTGGGCCTCCCATCGCAGTGGCCTCTCTCGTCGCAGAGTGCCGGCTCTGGGCGCATGCGCTCCAGTGCTCCGGCTCGGTAGTTGGACACATCGGTCCAGCCGCTCCATGGCACGTGGGATCTTCCCAGGTCAGGGATCGAACCAGTGGCACTTGCACTGCAAGGCGGTGTCTTTACCCACTGGACCACTAGGGAAGCCCTGTGTATGGGCTTTTGTGTGAACATAAACTTTCATTTCACTGGGATAAACGCTCAGTATTGCTGATATGCTCTGTTTCACCCAGGTCAATGAACTTTTTTATTTTGCATGAGACTTCTTTGACCCATAGGTTGCTTAGAAGTATTTTTTTATTTGTTTGTTTCCAATTATTTGTAGGTTTTCATATAACCGTTTTGTTACTGATTTCTAGTGTGATTCCATCAAAGACCATGCTGTGTACAATTTTGGTTCTTTTTAGTTTGTTGAAGCTTATTTTATGGCACAGGAAATGGTCTATCTTGATGTATACTCTATGTGCACTTGGAAAGAATGTGCATCTTTTGTTGTTCAGTAATTTTATAAATATTTATATGCTACTGGTTGATAGTGTCATTGACTTCTATGTCCTTGCTCATTTTCTCTCTGTTGTCCTATCACGTGTTGAGAAAGAGATGCTGAAGTCCCCAACTATTAGTTGAGATTTATCTGTTTCTCCGTTTAGTTACATTAACTTTTGCTTCATTTGCAGCTCTATTTTTCTGGTGAATACACATTTAGGATTTATAGGTCTTCTTGGTTAACAAACACTTTAACCATTATATAACATTCTCTGTCTCTGGTAATTTCCTTTGTTCTGAAGTCCACTTTATCTGCTTCCACTTCTGCTTCCCACTGATTAATGTTTGTTTGATATCCTTTTCTATCCTTTTACTTTCAATTTGCTTATACTGCTTAAGGTATTTATTTTTGAAGTGAGTTTCTTCTGGTTTATATTTGGGTCATGTATTATAATCCAATGATTAGTCTCTATCCTCTAATTAGTATCTTTTGATCATTTATACTAATGTAATTATTGATGTAGCAGAGCTTAAGTCTATCATTTTATTTTTTGTTTTCTGTTTGTTGCCTCTGTTTCTTATTTCTATTTCCACCCCCTAGCTTCCTATGGGCTTACTTGCATATTTCTCAGAATTTCATTTTTATTTATTTCTAGTTTTTCAAGTATATGTGTATAGTTTTTAGCAGTTGTTCTATTACATTATATATGTTTAACTTACCAAAGTTTACTGATGTTATCATTTTATCAGTTTAAGTGGGATATAGAAAACTTACCTACCTTTATGTCTATTTACCTTACCCTGTTTATAATTGTAACTATTTTCTACATGTATCTGAGAGGTTTATAATTTTTGATTTTATAATAAAACATAATTTAGAAAATTTAAGAGTGAAAGGAAAGCATATTGTATTTATTCATATTTTTGTTTACTATAATCTTTTTTTGTTCTTGACGTTCTAAGGTTCCTTATTTTGTTTCCCTTTTGTTTAAAGAACTTCATTTAGTTATTCACTATAGTCTGAATATTTGTGTCCCTCTGGAATTCATGTATTGAAATCTGAATGCCCCTCATGGTATTAGGAGATAGGGTCTTTGGGAAGTGATTAGGCCATGAGGATGGGGTCTTCATGAATGATATTAACATTTGTATAAAAGAAGTCTTCCACCATGTGAGAAAAATGGGAGAAGTAGGCAGTCTGCAACTTGGAAGAAGGATTGAACCAACTATGCTGAAGAAGGATTGAACCAACTATGGTTCAGTTAAATCAACTATGCTGGTACCCAGTTCTCATACTTCTGAGCCTCCAGACCTATGAGAAATTTATTTTTGTTCTTTATCAGCCACCATTCTTGGATGTTTTGTTATAATACCATGAATTGTTCTTTTAGGGTAGGTCTCCAGGCAAAAAATCTCCTAATATTCCTTCATCTGAAAATATCTCAAATTTCCCGTTAATTCTAAAGAATATTTTCACTGGGTATCAGTTTCTGGGTTGACATTTCTTTTCTTTCAGCATTTTTGTGCCACTTCCTTCTGGTCTTCATGGTTTCTGATGAGAAATCCACTGTCATTCTCATTTTTTTCTCCATATAGGTAAGTTGTCATTTTTCTCTGGCTGCTTTTAAGATTTTTCACTTTGTCTTTAGAAGTTTACTATATGTCTTGTTGTAGAGTTCTATAGATTTATCTCTCATAGAATACTTTTTGCTTCCTGAATCTATAGATTTATGTCTCTTGCCAAATTTGGAAAGTTTTCAGCCATTATTTCTTTGTGTACTTTTCCCACACACCTCCTCTCCTTCTGGGACTTCAATAATGCAAATGCTCTATCTTCTGTTCTAGTCACACTGATCCCTAAGGCTTTCTCTTTTTTTCTTTGTTGTTCATATTGCATAATTTCCATTATTCTATCTCCCAGTTCACTGATTCTTTTCATTCTTTCTGCTATTGAATCCATCCACTAAACTTTTTATTCGGGGCATTTTATTTTCCAGTTCTGAAGTTTCCATTTTGTTCTTTACAACTTTTATTTCTCTGTCATGACTTTTTTGTCTTTGCTAAAGTTTTCTAATTTTTTTTCATCTGTTTTCAGAAGTTTTGTAAATGCTCTTTGAAGCATTTTTGTCATGACTGTTTTAAAATCTTTGTTATATAATTTTAATATCTTAGTCTTCTCATGCTGACATCTGTCTTTTTTCATTTACTTTAAGATCTTCTTGATTTTTGTTATGAAAAATGTTTTTTAATTTGAGCCTGCACATTTTCATATTATGTTCCAAAAATCTTGCTCTTATTTAAGCCTTCCATTTTATCTATCCTACTCTGACATTACTTCAGCAGAGGAAGGAGACTCATTCATCACTGCTAGGTAGAAACAGGAAGTCAAGGTTTTAGTTGGCCCACACTGAAACTTGAAAGTCACTTAGTTACTACTAGGAGGTGGTGGGAGTTCAGAATCTCCATCGAGTTTCTTCTTACCTGCAGAGGTTGAAGGCTGTACTGGCTGACAGGGATGAAAGTCCTAGCTTTCTCCCTGACCTCTCTGATACCACCCTGATATAAGGCCGCACTTGGGCATCTCATTACAGCTTTGCAAGAGTGAAATTCTGAGCTCTCCACTTGAACTTTGTTGATATGGGTGAAGCTATAGATTTTTTCGGTGGTATCTGACTAAGGTAGAGTAGTTACTGTCTAAAAGTTTCTTGTCTTTCTAGTTTGCTCCTTTCCTGTTCTTTGCTAGTAAGAACAATCTTCTATTGGAGGTTTTTGGCTGTACCTATTGATGTTTCTGGGCTAATAGCATCTTCAGCTCCAATTTTGGGATATCTGGGGCTAAAAAGAAACCCAGAGAATTAGTTCTGTGCTGTTCTGTGGGTCCTGAGGTTCTAGCGGTCTGCCTTCTTCTCTCCAACTTTCAGTCTTCTTGTATTTATTCTATATGAATGTGCAGGATTTTTAGTTTTACTTAATAAATGTATAGGGAAAAGTAGGTCTATCCTATCTTCACAGAAGTCTTGATATTATCATTTTCATAATTAGTGGAGCTCCTCTCCAGGTAATATCAGAATATCTAAACAAAGTGATTTTTTTCAAAGCAAAGTAGGGAGAAAACTTGCTAAATAATTTTATTATTTTATCCCTAAAGATCTCCAAAACCCTAATTATTAGGGTTAATTTGATACTTCAGAAAATGTTGTCCCAATATTCCAGAATAATCATTTAATGAATGGTCCAATTTTTCTTCTTTCCATTTAATGGCAGTCAACAGTGGCAAAAGAAGTCTGCGTATTACTAAAAAAAATAAAATTCCGATTAAAGGATCAAGTAGAGGAGTTTTATTTATTAGGGATTTCAGAAAAGTCCTTCAGTACTACAAATGGAAAAGAACAGTTGTTTACTGAACTTTATTTAGAACATGGGGGACACAAAGAAAAAACATAAACCAAATGCAAATAACAGAATAAGTAAAATGGAATCAAGTGATTTTGATTCAGTGCTATGGGAATACAGAAAAGGCATAAATAATTATGAATAAAAATCTGAGAGGAGGAATTGACAGAAATGGAACATAAGATGGATTAAGGAGTCTCCTTAAGGAGTCTGCTTAAGAAATCCACTTAAGGAGACAATAGTTATCACCTACCTACTTTAGATTAGGCTCCTTGATACTAGATGCAGAATTAATAGTATTCTGACAGACACAAGGATGAAAGTCCTAGCTTTCTCTGATTTTGATACCACCCTGATAAAAGGGGTTATCTATGTTTCAGTGAAATTCTGAGCTCTCCACTTGAACTTTGTTGATATGGGTGAAGCTATAGATTTTTCTGGTATCTGACTAAGGTAGAGTAGTTACTGTCTAAAAGTTTCTTGTCTTTCTAGTTTGCTCCTTTCCTGTTCTTTGCTAGTAAGAACAATCTTCTATTGGAGGTTTTTGGCTGTACCTATTGATGTTTCTGGGCTAATAGCATCTTCAGCTCCAATTTTGGGATATCTGGGGCTAAAAAGAAACCCAGAGAATTAGTTCTGTGCTGTTCTGTGGGTCCTGAGGTTCTAGCGGTCTGCCTTCTTCTCTCCAACTTTCAGTCTTCTTGTATTTATTCTATATGAATGTGCAGGATTTTTAGTTTTACTTAATAAATGTATAGGGAAAAGTAGGTCTATCCTATCTTCACAGAAGTCTTGATATTATCATTTTCATAATTAGTGGAGCTCCTCTCCAGGTAATATCAGAATATCTAAACAAAGTGATTTTTTTCAAAGCAAAGTAGGGAGAAAACTTGCTAAATAATTTTATTATTTTATCCCTAAAGATCTCCAAAACCCTAATTATTAGGGTTAATTTGATACTTCAGAAAATGTTGTCCCAATATTCCAGAATAATCATTTAATGAATGGTCCAATTTTTCTTCTTTCCATTTAATGGCAGTCAACAGTGGCAAAAGAAGTCTGCGTATTACTAAAAAAAATAAAATTCCGATTAAAGGATCAAGTAGAGGAGTTTTATTTATTAGGGATTTCAGAAAAGTCCTTCAGTACTACAAATGGAAAAGAACAGTTGTTTACTGAACTTTATTTAGAACATGGGGGACACAAAGAAAAAACATAAACCAAATGCAAATAACAGAATAAGTAAAATGGAATCAAGTGATTTTGATTCAGTGCTATGGGAATACAGAAAAGGCATAAATAATTATGAATAAAAATCTGAGAGGAGGAATTGACAGAAATGGAACATAAGATGGATTAAGGAGTCTCCTTAAGGAGTCTGCTTAAGAAATCCACTTAAGGAGACAATAGTTATCACCTACCTACTTTAGATTAGGCTCCTTGATACTAGATGCAGAATTAATAGTATTCTGACAGACACAAGGAAATGGGTGGCATGAGCCGAAGAATATGCATTCTTGTAATAGAGACAGTTCAAACTGATAAACAGAAACACCGAGAGTCAAACAGAACTCATGAACATAACTATGAGTGGTGGTGTTTGATAAGTCACCTAAATAACGAAAGTTATTCATAGTGTTGCTAGTTAACTTTCATTCATTTGTTGATGTGCCAGGTATGATACTAAGTGTTTGATAAGAAACATTTTATTTAATCCTCATATGAAACCCATGCTAGGTATTATTATTATCAGTCCCACTTTAGAGATAAGGAAAATGAGGTTTACAAAAAATAAGTACCATACCTATGACCATATAGAACCAGGATTCAACCAAAGGGAGTCTCAGTAAAGAGTCTGTATTTTACTCACTATACTAACATATTATTTAGTTGACAAAGTTGTGTTGACTCTTTTTTATTCCCCATGGACTATGGCCTGCCAGGCTCCTCTGTTCATGGAATTTCTCAGGCAAAAATACCAGAGTGGGTAGCCTATCCCTTCTCCAGGTTATCTTTCTGACCCAGAAATTGAACCTGCGTCTCCTTGCATTGGCAGGTAGATTCTTTACAACTGAGCTACCACGGAAGCCCATACTAGCGTATAGCAGACAATATACTATGAAATTTATCAGAGCTTTTAAAAATGCTTATCTTGGGGTTTTCACACATGCATATTGTTTTACAGATGTAGATGGCATGGACCTGGGCAAAAAAGTCAGCATCCCCAGAGACATCATGTTGGAAGAACTATCCCATCTCAGTAACCGTGGTGCCAGATTATTTAAGATGACAAAGAAAAAACATAAACCAAATGCAAATAACAGAATAAGTAAAATGGAATCAAGTGATTTTGATTCAGTGCTATGGGAATACAGAAAAGGCATAAATAATTATGAATAAAAATCTGAGAGGAGGAATTGACAGAAATGGAACATAAGATGGATTAAGGAGTCTCCTTAAGGAGTCTGCTTAAGAAATCCACTTAAGGAGACAATAGTTATCACCTACCTACTTTAGATTAGGCTCCTTGATACTAGATGCAGAATTAATAGTATTCTGACAGACACAAGGAAATGGGTGGCATGAGCCGAAGAATATGCATTCTTGTAATAGAGACAGTTCAAACTGATAAACAGAAACACCGAGAGTCAAACAGAACTCATGAACATAACTATGAGTGGTGGTGTTTGATAAGTCACCTAAATAACGAAAGTTATTCATAGTGTTGCTAGTTAACTTTCATTCATTTGTTGATGTGCCAGGTATGATACTAAGTGTTTGATAAGAAACATTTTATTTAATCCTCATATGAAACCCATGCTAGGTATTATTATTATCAGTCCCACTTTAGAGATAAGGAAAATGAGGTTTACAAAAAATAAGTACCATACCTATGACCATATAGAACCAGGATTCAACCAAAGGGAGTCTCAGTAAAGAGTCTGTATTTTACTCACTATACTAACATATTATTTAGTTGACAAAGTTGTGTTGACTCTTTTTTATTCCCCATGGACTATGGCCTGCCAGGCTCCTCTGTTCATGGAATTTCTCAGGCAAAAATACCAGAGTGGGTAGCCTATCCCTTCTCCAGGTTATCTTTCTGACCCAGAAATTGAACCTGCGTCTCCTTGCATTGGCAGGTAGATTCTTTACAACTGAGCTACCACGGAAGCCCATACTAGCGTATAGCAGACAATATACTATGAAATTTATCAGAGCTTTTAAAAATGCTTATCTTGGGGTTTTCACACACATGCATATTGTTTTACAGATGTAGATGGCATGGACCTGGGCAAAAAAGTCAGCATCCCCAGAGACATCATGTTGGAAGAACTATCCCATCTCAGTAACCGTGGTGCCAGATTATTTAAGATGCGACAAAGAAGATCTGACAAATATACATTTGAAAATTTCCAGTATGAAACTAAAGCACAAATAAATGTAGGTATAACTTGATAATGTGGTTCTAAATAAATGGGCAGCATTTCTAAATTTATATGTATTATTGAATTCCCAAACAACTATTTTACAAATTTTTTTCATTGGTTCTGTTATACTTTTTTTTTAATAAGATAATGAATATTTTAGATGGGTAAACAAAAGAAATATTATGTATGATATGAGTACCTTTTTAGTTCAGTAGAGATATTGCATGCTTGTAGATTTGGCACTGAAGAACTGGTTTGTTCTGCTAAGAGGAGTGGAGATTAGTGGTACCAAAAGTTTCCATACCTTATCACCACTGGTTAAATGTTTGGGATGGAAATACTTCCAAAGCACACAGAGCTCTATAAAGTAAGTATAAGCCTTTTATGGGCTGAAAACATCCTGGCATTGAAACATGTCTGGGAACTAGACACAGCTGATCTTCTCTCAAAGCATTTATTCCATGCTGTATATAGAAGTCTTGTATACTCGTTAACAACAAAATCAAGGTGGACAAAGCTCTTGGACAGGGTTTCCCTACTAGCTCAGTGGTAAAGAGTTTGCCTGCCAGTGCAGGAGATGTGTTTGATCCCTGATCTAGGAAGATCCCACATGCTGCAGAGCAACTAAGTTCGTGAGCCACAACTATTCAGCCTGTGCTTTAGAGCCTCGGAGCCACAGCTATTGAGCCCATGTGCCACAACTATTGGAACTTGTAGGCCCTAGAGCCCAAGTTCCACAACAAGAAAAGTCACCTCAACAAGAAGCTTGCTCACCTCAACTAGAGAGTAACTCCCACTCTCTGCAACTAGAAAAGAGCCTGTGGCAGCAGTGAAAACTCAGAATAGCCAAAGATAAATAAATACATAAAAATTAAAAAAAAAGTCTTGGACAAAAATTTCCATCAACCAAAAGTTTAAATGAACAAACAAATTAAATTGTATTTTACATACTGCATGAATACCATATTCTTTTAAATTGTCATTTAGAGAAATTTTAGAGGAAGATGTTCAAAGGGAAACAATTTACTGTGGGAAAATACTTAAAAATAAAATACTGGGTATGAAGAATCAAAAAGGGATAGTGTATCATAGGAGATGGTGGAAACTAGAACAAATATAAATTGTTTTTTAAACTGAGGGTTTATTCCTATAGCTATGAATTTAATCTGAAACCTTTCCAGCTGCCATCACTGTTTGGAATGGACAGCTAATTCTTTATAGCAAACAGACCAGTTTCACTGATCTTTTATTGTAATTGCTAAAACACACTATAGAACTAACATTTGCACTCAGAAACACTAAAATTTTATTCATTCTTGAAATTTCTATTTTCTTTGTTATGATTCCATTTGACAATGAACAGAGAATATCTTAAGCAGTTTTTTTCACATTAATGAGCATCCTTCAACATCCATGAACAGAATCTAGTTATAATTATGAATTCAGTTGGACATCAAATTTTACTCAACCATAGTATTTACACTTAATGAAGGATGATTTTCACATGAAGACATGGATGAATATAATATTATGCTACCCTATTATTATGCACAGTATCCTCTTATCAGAAAATGTCTGCAGCTAATACAGTATGAGTCTCATCTGATGCAGTATAATTATATAAGCATATTCTTTCAATAATGACAACAAAGAAGTAGTTTTGAAGAATACTATGAAATATAGTGACTCAATGGAAATTCTTTGAAAAGTAATCTACAAGTCTAGACATATGAATAAATCCAGTTCTCATAACTAATATTTATATCTGTAAGTATAATGTTTTAATTACTGTTTATTCTCTTATTACTAGTATTTAATTATTGACAATAATCTTATATACCTGTGGTCAAACATTCTAGTCATAGATAAAATGTATAAGGACATGTCTTGATAGTTTTTCAGTGTTCCTAGAAGATTGAGAACTAGATAAACGGTCCCAAAAAGTTATACTGAAATATGAATAAACAATTAAATGCTAATAAATAGCACAGATCAACAAATGATAATATATGGAATGAAATCACATGTTATTGAGTTACATACCATACTCTGAAGTCTGATGAAATTTTTACTCTCTCTTCCTTAGAAATGAGGAAAGTAGTATTTAAGGAATTACATATATTGATTTGGCTTAAGCAACACCATAATAAAAGGAGACTGAAATTCAGCTCTCAGAATTCTAGAGCTCTTGGCACTGACACCTGTCATGGTATAATTAAAAGAAACTCTGGCCTGGGAACTGGAAGACAGGGTTCAGTCCTGGCAATCCCACAAACTGTATAATTTGGAGTCAGTTTAAAATTTTCTTTGCCTTTCTGGTCCAGTTTTCTCATTTACAAAATAAAGGATTGACACAAATGGTTTTGTAAGGTGCCTTCTAGCTTTAAAGATCTGTGTTCACTGATCTTAATTTTATAAATGACCTGCAAAATAAATCACGGAGCTATATCATATGTTATCAAGGGTCTAGCCAGAAACTTTGAGCAAGCATTGGTAACATTAAAAGTACTTATAATCTAGTTCTTGAATCATCTTTATATGATTTATATCAAATTCATGTTATTGACTCCATTTTCTGAAGTAAGCTTTTACTTTTACTGCTTCCCTTGAGATATAGATACTGTCAAAATAATTATTTAACTTATACTTACGCATTTCTTATTATAATATCAGGGCATCATTAGATGAAAATATAAACCAATTCTGTGGTAATAAAGGCCATTTGTTTAAATACTAAGTGTAGTTTAAAAAAAATTAAGTACAGTCTTGGGCCTACTCTCTTGCTGAGAAACTGGCAAATTCGAGCCAAACCTTCTTATGATATAAATAACAAGAGAAAATATGCATTTTAAAAAAGAAATGAAGAGGGCTGCCCTTCATTTGGTGGTGCAGTGGGTAAAGAGTTCACCTTGGAGTGCAAGGGGCACCGGTTTGATCCCTGGCCCAGGAAGATCCCACGTGCCTCCGAGCGGCTGGACCGGTGTGTCCAATTACGAGCCAGTGCCCTGGAGCACATGAGCCCAGAGCCGGTGCTCTGCAATGAGAAAGGCCACTGCAATGGGAGGCCCACACGGGCCGAAGAATAAAGATGGATGAAAAATAAATAAATAGAAAGTCAATAAAAAGAGGTCAAAATTTTAAAAAAGAAAAGAAATGAAGATACACTGCTTGTTACACATGCCAGTTTCGAAGTCCCAGTTCATGAACTGATCAACTTATCACATACACATACAAACAGGGATGAAGAAAATAAGCATTTGAGAGAAAGTAGAAGAATGACCCATCATAATAAAAATTCCCTTCTATAAGTAACTTCAAAAGGATATTAATCAAAAAAATCCACATTTCACAGTTAAGACTACATATATTTCCAATAACTAACGACTTCTTGAAATCCTTAGAGGGTGTTCCCAGGTTGCCCTGTGGTTAAGACTTCACCTCGCCCCTTACGCAAGGGGCTCATAGGTTTGGTCCCTGGTGCAGGAGCTAAGATCCCACATGCCTCATGGCCAAAATAACCAGAACAGAAACAACAGAAGCAATATTGTAACAAACTTAATAAACGAAAAATTAGAAGCAATATTGTAAAAGTACTATGATAATCTTTCTTGAATCATCTTTATTTTTGATTTATATCAAATTCATGTTATTGACTCCATTTTCTGAAGTAAGCTTTTACTTTTACTGCTTCCCTTGAGATATAGATACTGTCAAAATAATTATTTAACTTATACTTACGCATTTCTTATTATAATATCAGGGCATCATTAGATGAAAATATAAACCAATTCTGTGGTAATAAAGGCCATTTGTTTAAATACTAAGTGTAGTTTAAAAAAAATTAAGTACAGTCTTGGGCCTACTCTCTTGCTGAGAAACTGGCAAATTCGAGCCAAACCTTCTTATGATATAAATAACAAGAGAAAATATGCATTTTAAAAAAGAAATGAAGAGGGCTGCCCTTCATTTGGTGGTGCAGTGGGTAAAGAGTTCACCTTGGAGTGCAAGGGGCACCGGTTTGATCCCTGGCCCAGGAAGATCCCACGTGCCTCCGAGCGGCTGGACCGGTGTGTCCAATTACGAGCCAGTGCCCTGGAGCACATGAGCCCAGAGCCGGTGCTCTGCAATGAGAAAGGCCACTGCAATGGGAGGCCCACACGGGCCGAAGAATAAAGATGGATGAAAAATAAATAAATAGAAAGTCAATAAAAAGAGGTCAAAATTTTAAAAAAGAAAAGAAATGAAGATACACTGCTTGTTACACATGCCAGTTTCGAAGTCCCAGTTCATGAACTGATCAACTTATCACATACACATACAAACAGGGATGAAGAAAATAAGCATTTGAGAGAAAGTAGAAGAATGACCCATCATAATAAAAATTCCCTTCTATAAGTAACTTCAAAAGGATATTAATCAAAAAAATCCACATTTCACAGTTAAGACTACATATATTTCCAATAACTAACGACTTCTTGAAATCCTTAGAGGGTGTTCCCAGGTTGCCCTGTGGTTAAGACTTCACCTCGCCCCTTACGCAAGGGGCTCATAGGTTTGGTCCCTGGTGCAGGAGCTAAGATCCCACATGCCTCATGGCCAAAATAACCAGAACAGAAACAACAGAAGCAATATTGTAACAAACTTAATAAAGACTAAAAAAAGAATTTTTTTAGAAACCTTAGATAATATTGGGAAAAGGGGGAAGTACACTGTAAAAAGTAATTCTGAGATAAGACCTAATCAAATACATTGAGATTCTGAATACATATTTATTTTGTTCAAAAAGTAACATTATAAAAAATAATTTAAGGCTATCCTAACTAAAATAAGTCTTTACCTAAATATTATAAGGCTGTGCTTATATACTTAACAATGACAACAGAGGTACTGGTTGTCTCCTGATAATTAATGACTAGCTAAAAAGAGTTGATTTTCCTGTCTATAAAGGTTAGTATTACAATTTTGAAATTAATGTAGGTGGCATGATCTGTAAGTTTTGCTAAAAGTCATTTCATGGACAGTAACTTAGAAAAAGTAATTTTTATGCATGATACAATTAAATTTTCTATTTATCTCAACTGGCTTTTATGTATAATTAAAGTTAACAAGAATTTTTTCTCTCTAAGAAATGGTGAAGGTGAAGGTGAAATGGTGAAGAAATGAAAAAAAAAATTTTTAAAGGGAAATTGAAAAAATTTTTTTAAATTTTGGCCTCTCTTATTGGTCCTTCATTTATTTATTTTCATCCTTCTTAATTCTTTGACCTGTGTGGGCCTCCCATTGCAGTGGCCTCTCTTGCTGCAGAGCACCGGCTCTGGGTGCATGCGCTCCAGGGTGCTGGCTCCTAATTCGACACACGTGTCCAGCCGTTCCTCAGCATATGGGATCCTCCCGTGCCAGGGATCAAGGGATCGAACCAGCGCCCCTTGCAACTGCAAGGCGGACTCTTTACCCACTGGACCACCAGAGAAGGCCCTGAAAAACATATTTTAGAGCATGTTTGCCTTATGTCACACAGAAAAAACTCAAAATTACTCTTTATATTCTATGATCTTCAGTAAATTTTTCTTTCTAAAGTTAAAAGATTATTTGACTTCATGCACTGAAATAGATTGGCTTCTTTAAAATATATATATATAATTCTCATATGTAATTAAAATAATATTTTATTAGAGAGGTAAGTCCTATCCATACTTCTGAGGATATAACCTCAGAAGTTATATCCTAATAGGATATAACCTATTACAATGTTTGTTCTTTTCTGTTAAAAACCAATTGACTATTTTTGAAGTGCTATACTGCTATAAAATAAATACCAAATTATAATAGTAAAACAAATTCACGTTAAACTTTAAAGACAAATGCTCTTAAACATTTTATTTTCTAGGAACCCTAAATTCTTCCTTCTATAAGTTTATGCAGGTTAAAGTGAAAATATTTTGTTATACATGACTGCTGTCCAAATTTCCGGTTAAATTTTTAAACAAGACATATTAAAGAATATAATGAAATCTCAATTATGGAAAGGATTATTTTAAAAATCCCAATTATAAGTAAAATAATAATGTAAAAATGACTAAGTCGTATGTGTTTGGTGAGTATGCTATATGATGTTAAATTGGTAAAGACTTAAAAATTAAATAGATTTATCTTATGGGTATGTTGTGAATAGTAAAATAATTGGTACAAAGCCTTGGACACAGTGCCTGGCACAAAGTAAGGCTCAATTATGAAGCAGACTGTCATCATAAAACAGATTTTATATTGATATCAATAAAATTTCTTATTCAATAGATTAACCATATAAATTATTGAACATAATATAAGAATGAATTGGCATTATTTTTAAATTCTAAGTATACAAACAGAGTCTTGCACATATGATATATCCCATTAGTGCATATTTTTGAGTTTTCAGTTGAATTTTCTTTTGATGAAATATAGCACAATATTGCCATACAGAATGAGAAAATGGATGCAAGCCTCTTGGAAAGTGGTTCACAACAAACACCATTCACTCCTCCTAACACTCCGGATCCACGAAGTCCCCCAAATCCAGAAAACATTGCACCAGGTAACTAATTCCTTTACAAACTGAGCAATAAAACTGCTATGCATGTGAATATATGACTCGAGTCATTTGAATTCTTTAGTAAATGGTATCTGAATGATACAGCTTTTATCATTATGTATATATTTCATAGATAAGTTCAGGACAAATGTGAAGATTAGATTCAGAAGAGTTTAGTAACACATTTACAGGAGACTTGTTCTTTCAGGTGGTCCATAACATTTGCTGGCAATCAACTATTATGCTAAAATTAATTTTGTAATTATACTGAAATCCTATTTGTATAGAACTGTATAATTTATGAAGTACTATTATGTATATTTATCTTCTTTAATAATAACTCTATGATATTTATTATAACCCTCATTCTACAAATTAAGAACTTGAGGTTGTGAATAGCTATAAGCCAATATTGATTGATTAGGAATTGCTCTTAAACATTTTTTTTAGATTTTTTTTTGCAGGTTAAAGTGAAAATATTTTGTTATACATGACTGCTGTCCAAATTTCCGGTTAAATTTTTAAACAAGACATATTAAAGAATATAATGAAATCTCAATTATGGAAAGGATTATTTTAAAAATCCCAATTATAAGTAAAATAATAATGTAAAAATGACTAAGTCGTATGTGTTTGGTGAGTATGCTATATGATGTTAAATTGGTAAAGACTTAAAAATTAAATAGATTTATCTTATGGGTATGTTGTGAATAGTAAAATAATTGGTACAAAGCCTTGGACACAGTGCCTGGCACAAAGTAAGGCTCAATTATGAAGCAGACTGTCATCATAAAACAGATTTTATATTGATATCAATAAAATTTCTTATTCAATAGATTAACCATATAAATTATTGAACATAATATAAGAATGAATTGGCATTATTTTTAAATTCTAAGTATACAAACAGAGTCTTGCACATATGATATATCCCATTAGTGCATATTTTTGAGTTTTCAGTTGAATTTTCTTTTGATGAAATATAGCACAATATTGCCATACAGAATGAGAAAATGGATGCAAGCCTCTTGGAAAGTGGTTCACAACAAACACCATTCACTCCTCCTAACACTCCGGATCCACGAAGTCCCCCAAATCCAGAAAACATTGCACCAGGTAACTAATTCCTTTACAAACTGAGCAATAAAACTGCTATGCATGTGAATATATGACTCGAGTCATTTGAATTCTTTAGTAAATGGTATCTGAATGATACAGCTTTTATCATTATGTATATATTTCATAGATAAGTTCAGGACAAATGTGAAGATTAGATTCAGAAGAGTTTAGTAACACATTTACAGGAGACTTGTTCTTTCAGGTGGTCCATAACATTTGCTGGCAATCAACTATTATGCTAAAAATTAATTTTGTAATTATACTGAAATCCTATTTGTATAGAACTGTATAATTTATGAAGTACTATTATGTATATTTATCTTCTTTAATAATAACTCTATGATATTTATTATAACCCTCATTCTACAAATTAAGAACTTGAGGTTGTGAATAGCTATAAGCCAATATTGATTGATTAGGAATTGAATCCAGGTCTGATACCAAATTCACAGATGCCTCATGTGAATGACCTTGTGGAAACTTTGTTATTTTCTGCTCTCTTACAGGACTTTAGATGCAATCCTTTAATACTGTACATTTGTTTACTATCTTAAAAAAGAAGTAAATGCTTATTCAAATCAGTACACGCTATCTGGAAGTACTGCTAGATTTTGAAATATTAAATCAGAAAAATTATCCTCTCTACTTAGACAATATCTTTCCAAAATAACTTAAAGCAAATACCTTTATGCTTTTCCCCAAGAGTAATATATAGATTTATAAAATTTTCAACTACTTTTATACTGAAATTAGGAATACCTGTGTCATGTTTTTATAAATTAAACAGTAAATTTAGCAGGAATACTTATGAGGAATTTTCCCAAATAGCAATAGTGGTTTTGAAAGTAGACAAGTAAAATAACTATATAATATTAAATCTTATTTAAAAGTAAGTTGAATTCCTGTCACTGATGAGCTTAGATTTATTAGGACATTCTTAGTGAACACAGTGAGAAAAGGTATTGATAGACAAAATAAAGTAACATTGAAGGAACCAAATACACAATTAGAATGCATAGAATTTTTAAGGTAAGCATTGTAATATAGTTTCGGATACTTTCAAACAGCTTTTTTTTTATGGCAGAAAAGCAAGTAACAGGTTCTACACATTCTACATTAAGCACATGTGGGAAAAACAAGCTTTAGAATCTGATAAATCTGGGTTCAACTTGCTAGTTCTTTTTTTTTTGGTTAAGTAGATTTTCTTTTAATATGATTGTTTACATGGACAACTGAGATAAGGAAAAACTCCAAATTAATGTTTCAACAAATCAGTGCTGTTACTATAGACAGTATGCTGGGATTTAAAGGAACTTGTCCAATAAAAAAATAGCCCTTTATTGCATATAAATTAACCAACCCCCCTTTTAATAAAAACACACTGTAGTGGCAGAAGTTTACTTTTTTTAAACTCTCTATAATAAAAGCACATGTTTCCTCAATGTTCTGTCTTCTTTAGTACTTAGTTACTAGTAGTCTCTCAAATGGTAAAATTAATTGAATTTATATTATCAAATGAAAGTGCAAATTCGTATAGCAAAGGTGAAGAAGGATGAGAGTCATAAGCTCATGGATGCTATGAAGAACAAGGACCTTCATGAAGGTGTCCTGGCTGCCAAACACAATCACCATTCCATCATTTTTCCATTGCTCTTAAATGAGCAAAATCAAATTATTTTTCTTTTATTTAAAGAAACAGTAAATCTTTATTCTTTCTTCCCATAATTTGTGATAGCTAAGGCAAAGATAAGTCCCACCATCACTAGGGACAGCAGCAATAAACATGCTGGCGCACTTCACAATCATGTCCATTTTACTACTGTGCTGGGAATGAAAATAACTTTTGGCCTCTTTTATTGGTTATTTATCTATTCATTTTCATCCATCTTTATTCTTTGGCCTGTGTGGGCCTCGCATTGCAGTGGCCTCTCTCTTTAGAGCACAGGCTCTGGGCACATGGGCTCCAGAGTGCTGGCTCACAATTGGACACACCGGTCCAGCCACTCTGCAGCATGTGGGACCTTCCCAGGCCAGGGATTGATCTGCCCTGCACTGCAAGGCAGACTCTTTACCCACTGGACCACGAGGGAAGCCCCATCTTTATATTCTTAATACATAATAGATGATATATTCTTTTAGCTCCAACCACTATACTGCAACCTCCTGCAATCTAATGTGTGCGATGGTTTTTGGGTTGTTTTTTTTTTTAATAGGAAAGAGAAGACATAGAGAAAAGTTTACATTGATTCAATCTGGTGCTTTCATTACTAAGTTAAAATCTTTATCATAAATCATTATTATAAACTATGAAATTTCAAAAAGGATAGAAAAATTCTGCCCTCAGAGAATTTATGCACAGGGACACAGAACAAATATCCACATTCTATTTATAGTTTCATTTTCCTTCTGGCATATATGTATATTTTATTTACCATCAAGAACCTATCTATGCATATAAATTAACCAACCCCCCTTTTAATAAAAACACACTGTAGTGGCAGAAGTTTACTTTTTTTAAACTCTCTATAATAAAAGCACATGTTTCCTCAATGTTCTGTCTTCTTTAGTACTTAGTTACTAGTAGTCTCTCAAATGGTAAAATTAATTGAATTTATATTATCAAATGAAAGTGCAAATTCGTATAGCAAAGGTGAAGAAGGATGAGAGTCATAAGCTCATGGATGCTATGAAGAACAAGGACCTTCATGAAGGTGTCCTGGCTGCCAAACACAATCACCATTCCATCATTTTTCCATTGCTCTTAAATGAGCAAAATCAAATTATTTTTCTTTTATTTAAAGAAACAGTAAATCTTTATTCTTTCTTCCCATAATTTGTGATAGCTAAGGCAAAGATAAGTCCCACCATCACTAGGGACAGCAGCAATAAACATGCTGGCGCACTTCACAATCATGTCCATTTTACTACTGTGCTGGGAATGAAAATAACTTTTGGCCTCTTTTATTGGTTATTTATCTATTCATTTTCATCCATCTTTATTCTTTGGCCTGTGTGGGCCTCGCATTGCAGTGGCCTCTCTCTTTTTAGAGCACAGGCTCTGGGCACATGGGCTCCAGAGTGCTGGCTCACAATTGGACACACCGGTCCAGCCACTCTGCAGCATGTGGGACCTTCCCAGGCCAGGGATTGATCTGCCCTGCACTGCAAGGCAGACTCTTTACCCACTGGACCACGAGGGAAGCCCCATCTTTATATTCTTAATACATAATAGATGATATATTCTTTTAGCTCCAACCACTATACTGCAACCTCCTGCAATCTAATGTGTGCGATGGTTTTTGGGTTGTTTTTTTTTTTAATAGGAAAGAGAAGACATAGAGAAAAGTTTACATTGATTCAATCTGGTGCTTTCATTACTAAGTTAAAATCTTTATCATAAATCATTATTATAAACTATGAAATTTCAAAAAGGATAGAAAAATTCTGCCCTCAGAGAATTTATGCACAGGGACACAGAACAAATATCCACATTCTATTTATAGTTTCATTTTCCTTCTGGCATATATGTATATTTTATTTACCATCAAGAACCTATCTATGTATACACATATATATATAGAGAGAAATGTTGGAAGTATGAATTCATATAGTTAAAGTTTAAATATTCAATTATTAAATATTAGGACAAGTCTGTAATATAGATTTTAAAAAGGGAGAGTTTGAGGTTATCAGTTGGATTGCAATGAAACAAGAGTAATAGGTCCTTCCTTCTTGGTTGATGAGTTGAAAAGTACAACAAATTCAGGGTGCAAAGTATAGATTATCCCAATTTAGCTGAGGTTACCATGAAAGCCCCAAAAACAGATGCACAGGGACTATACCAGTTAGGAAATAATGGAAATAAGGAGAAAACAGGGAATTTGCTAGAACAGTTATTTCTTATTGTATTGTTTGCAAATCAATTGCATAAATTCATAAGCTGTATCTGAGACTTCCTGTCTCTGTAGGGAAGAATCCATTATCAACATTTTAAGTAGGTGCCCATGGTGACTCAAACTGAAACTGTAAAGTTAAGAGTCCCTGTTTAAAAAATCCTTAAGTATAGGTGGTAATAATCAGTGATTTGTTGTGAGAAAGAGATTATTTAGGACAGTGCTTCTGTCTTAGACATCTGAGAATAGTGGTAACATAGAAATCCTCGGAAATGAAGTAATCAAGGGATGGACACATCAGAGAATAAGAAAAGGCCCAAAAGGCAGTGGAAACAAACTACTTCACCATTTTGAAGCTTGAATATTTTACAGGTCACTCAGCAATTTCAGGCTTCCCTGGTGGCTAAGACAGTAAAGAATCTGCCTACAATGCAGGAGACTAGGGTTTGATTCCTGGGTTTGGAAGATCTCCTAGAGAAGGTAATAGCTACCCACTCCAGTATTCTTGCCCGGAGAATTCCAGAGACAGAGGTGCCTGGTAGGCCATGGGATCACACAGAGTCAGACACAACTGAGTGACTAACATTGTTATCTATATATTCTTTATAAGGGCTTCCCCCATGGCTCAGTAGGCAAAGAATCTGTCTGGAGACCTGGGTTTGATCCTGGCTCAGGAAGATCCCTTCGACAGGGACACAGAACAAATATCCACATTCTATTTATAGTTTCATTTTCCTTCTGGCATATATGTATATTTTATTTACCATCAAGAACCTATCTATGTATACACATATATATATAGAGAGAAATGTTGGAAGTATGAATTCATATAGTTAAAGTTTAAATATTCAATTATTAAATATTAGGACAAGTCTGTAATATAGATTTTAAAAAGGGAGAGTTTGAGGTTATCAGTTGGATTGCAATGAAACAAGAGTAATAGGTCCTTCCTTCTTGGTTGATGAGTTGAAAAGTACAACAAATTCAGGGTGCAAAGTATAGATTATCCCAATTTAGCTGAGGTTACCATGAAAGCCCCAAAAACAGATGCACAGGGACTATACCAGTTAGGAAATAATGGAAATAAGGAGAAAACAGGGAATTTGCTAGAACAGTTATTTCTTATTGTATTGTTTGCAAATCAATTGCATAAATTCATAAGCTGTATCTGAGACTTCCTGTCTCTGTAGGGAAGAATCCATTATCAACATTTTAAGTAGGTGCCCATGGTGACTCAAACTGAAACTGTAAAGTTAAGAGTCCCTGTTTAAAAAATCCTTAAGTATAGGTGGTAATAATCAGTGATTTGTTGTGAGAAAGAGATTATTTAGGACAGTGCTTCTGTCTTAGACATCTGAGAATAGTGGTAACATAGAAATCCTCGGAAATGAAGTAATCAAGGGATGGACACATCAGAGAATAAGAAAAGGCCCAAAAGGCAGTGGAAACAAACTACTTCACCATTTTGAAGCTTGAATATTTTACAGGTCACTCAGCAATTTCAGGCTTCCCTGGTGGCTAAGACAGTAAAGAATCTGCCTACAATGCAGGAGACTAGGGTTTGATTCCTGGGTTTGGAAGATCTCCTAGAGAAGGTAATAGCTACCCACTCCAGTATTCTTGCCCGGAGAATTCCAGAGACAGAGGTGCCTGGTAGGCCATGGGATCACACAGAGTCAGACACAACTGAGTGACTAACATTGTTATCTATATATTCTTTATAAGGGCTTCCCCCATGGCTCAGTAGGCAAAGAATCTGTCTGGAGACCTGGGTTTGATCCCTGGCTCAGGAAGATCCCTTCGAGAAGGGAATGACAACCTACTCCACTATTCTTGCCTAGAGAATCCCATGGATAGAGGAGCCTGGCTGGCTACAGTCCAAAGAGTCAGACATGACTATAGCAACTTAGCATGCATGCAAGCAAGGAGCAACTTAAGACAGTCAACACCTGAACATTCCCTATAAAGAATCAGCTCCGCCCCTCCCCCCAAAAAGAATCAGCTCCCAGAAGATGGATATTCTGTCTTTACCGATATCCTCCCAGAGCCTAGACACTTAAAAAATACAGTAGATGTTCAATATATATTTCTAAATTAATCTACTAACTATAATATCAAAGGCCTAGTATAATTTAATATAAGGGGCACAATTAAAAATAAGTTAATAGGGCTTCCCTGGTGGTCCAGTGGGTAAGGACACCACCTTGCAGTGCAAGGGGCGCTGGTTTGATCCCTGGCCTGGGAAGATCCCACGTGCTGTGGAGCAGCTGGACCAATGTGTCCAATTACTGAGCCGGAACTCTGGAGCGCATGCGCCCAGAGCCAGTGCTCTGCAACAACAGAGACCACCACGATGGAAGGCCCACACGGGTCAAAGAACAAAGATGGATGAAAATAGACAAACGAAAGACCAATGGAAATGGCCCGACCGCCCCTTCCCTCCTCGCCCCCACTCCCCAAAATAAATAAATAAATAAATCTTAAAAAAATAATAATAATAAGTTAATAGTTTCACTGAACAAATATATACTATGATAGTTAAGGAAGAAACTAACTGTAGGATTTGGTAAAATGAAACACTAAATGGTTTCTTTTGAAAATTCCATACATTTAAATGGATTTTAAAATGTCTAACACTGTCAGACTACTCTTTCCTGAGAGATCATAAAAAGAATGCATTCTTCATAAATTTACCCCTGCATGAAAAAGTAAACATGTTAAAATGTTAGGTGGAGTATAGTAACTCTTAGGTATTCTGTGTTTACTTATTCTTGCAATATTTTTCCAAAGGATATTCTGGACCACTGAAGGAAATTCCTCCTGAAAGATTCAACACCACAGCTGTCCCTAAGTACTACCAGTCGCCTTGGGAACAGGCCATTAGCAATGATCCGGAGCTTTTAGAAGCTTTATACCCTAAATTTTTCAAGCCTGAAGGAAAGGCAGAATTGCCTGATTACAGGAGCTTTAACAGGTAATTCAGTTATTCTAGGTGACACTTTAGCATGCAATTACAAAGGCTGTTATATCTGGTATGGAGAACCAAATCCTCTGGTAGAAAAAAAAAATTTTAAAAACTCTAAACAGCAATATGTATTAATAATATCTCTGCCTAGGCAAAGGCTCATTTTTGCAGTATTACTAAAATGCTTCATTTTTTTGTATAAAAATGAAGGAAGGTTATGATTCAGAAACTATTACTGTTATAAGATCATCTCCCACATTTTAAAATGTTATTTTAATATTGATTTCTAATGTAAGGTTGATACTAGTTTATGTGCTGCTCCAAACAAGCTTGTTAGTCACTACATAGATGACAAAGTGCAAAAAATCATTTAAAGTCAGATTTGTGTTTGAAGAAATTATGCTATGGGAATTTTAGTGATGCACTATTACCTTTTAGTAGAATATTCCAAATCTTTCAGTGTAATTTTTTTTACTTCACTAACTGACTAAAACTTGAGACTGTTTTCAGGTATCTTTAAAAAAAAAACTTAGAAATAGTCTTTCACTGTGAACGCTTAACATCTCTGTTATGAGAATTTTCTTTACTTCATGTCTGCGGGCAATAATTAAACAAACAGGAAATTGCACCAAAAGGAAACTGAAATATATACTATGATAGTTAAGGAAGAAACTAACTGTAGGATTTGGTAAAATGAAACACTAAATGGTTTCTTTTGAAAATTCCATACATTTAAATGGATTTTAAAATGTCTAACACTGTCAGACTACTCTTTCCTGAGAGATCATAAAAGAATGCATTCTTCATAAATTTACCCCTGCATGAAAAAGTAAACATGTTAAAATGTTAGGTGGAGTATAGTAACTCTTAGGTATTCTGTGTTTACTTATTCTTGCAATATTTTTCCAAAGGATATTCTGGACCACTGAAGGAAATTCCTCCTGAAAGATTCAACACCACAGCTGTCCCTAAGTACTACCAGTCGCCTTGGGAACAGGCCATTAGCAATGATCCGGAGCTTTTAGAAGCTTTATACCCTAACTTTTTCAAGCCTGAAGGAAAGGCAGAATTGCCTGATTACAGGAGCTTTAACAGGTAATTCAGTTATTCTAGGTGACACTTTAGCATGCAATTACAAAGGCTGTTATATCTGGTATGGAGAACCAAATCCTCTGGTAGAAAAAAAAAATTTAAAGACTCTAAACAGCAATATGTATTAATAATATCTCTGCCTAGGCAAAGGCTCATTTTTGCAGTATTACTAAAATGCTTCATTTTTTTGTATAAAAATGAAGGAAGGTTATGATTCAGAAACTATTACTGTTATAAGATCATCTCCCACATTTTAAAATGTTATTTTAATATTGATTTCTAATGTAAGGTTGATACTAGTTTATGTGCTGCTCCAAACAAGCTTGTTAGTCACTACATAGATGACAAAGTGCAAAAAATCATTTAAAGTCAGATTTGTGTTTGAAGAAATTATGCTATGGGAATTTTAGTGATGCACTATTACCTTTTAGTAGAATATTCCAAATCTTTCAGTGTAATTTTTTTTACTTCACTAACTGACTAAAACTTGAGACTGTTTTCAGGTATCTTTAAAAAAAAAACTTAGAAATAGTCTTTCACTGTGAACGCTTAACATCTCTGTTATGAGAATTTTCTTTACTTCATGTCTGCGGGCAATAATTAAACAAACAGGAAATTGCACCAAAGAAAAGAAAATTCTGCTTTTCAAACAACAACCTTTCAATGGATAAGTGGTAGGAAATAAGAGGTAGGTGATGGAATGGAAGGGAATTTTTCATTTACAGAAGAAAATGACCTACAAATTGGGAGGGGAAAAACAAAATATATTTGATAAAAAGGGAAAAGTTAGTATAGTAAATGCCAAATCCAAATATTGAAATTTAGTAGCACAGGAACATTTCCTTTTTCATTAAATTCAGGGGAAAAAAACTGAGTAAAAGTGATTTTGGAAATTAATAAATACAAGATTAATTGACCAAATTCAGCCTATCTCTGATAATGTTCAACTCTAGCCTCTTGTATCCAGGGGATAATCATATACTCTTACACTCCCCTAAATGGATGTGTGGCTTGTGCAATTGCAGGGGGCCCAGCAATTTAAAAGGCCATAGTGTTTTAAAGTTTTGCTTTAATGTTTGAAATTCTTAACAAAAAGGGCTCTGAGTTTTCATTTTGCACTGTGTCCTACAAAATTATGTAGCTGGTCCTGATTCCAGGTTCTAAACTTCACCCTAAGCTCCTCTGCCTTCAGGAAAATGTAACCTTAAAGTGACTATCCTAGTCCATAATGTGTTTTTATCCCATCATGTTTCACTCTTTCCTTGTTTGTGAGTTCATTGAAATTAAAACCTACTACAATCTTTCCATCTTTGAGTTTGCAGCATATAGCAAAGTGTTGAGTTTATATAATAAGCAATTAGTAATTCGTTATACGAATAAATGAATGGATCAACAAATGAGCAAACTATTGGTTTACAATGGTAAACTTCTAAAGTAACAAAACATCTTGGGAAAAAAACAAACTTGAATATTCAAGAATAAAAAGTTTTACTTATGTAGTGAGTCAAATTTGAGTCTTAAAGACTCTTCAGTTCACTAAATCAAGTGACAAAATGTGGGACAGTAAATCACCCACTTACATCACAAATGTGATTCCTAAACATACTGCTCTACTTACAAAGTGATCTTAGAAGGACCAATACCCCTTAAGAATTATGTCATGGGGGTACAATATATGGTAGTATAGAAGAGCAGGTTCCAGTGAAGATGGATGCCTGGGTCTAAATTCTGACTCCACACCTTATTAGATGGGTGACATTGGGTAAGTCATTTAACTTCTATTTCTTCTATTAAATGGTGATATAAAAAGAATCAAATTGAATGGCTGTTCTGAAAATTTAATGAGACAATCATGTAAAGCTTTGATATTCACAGTGTGGTCAGACTAGTTATGCTGGCATCACCTCAAAACTAGTTAGAAAGACAGAATCTCAGGACACATACTAGATTGAATTAGTGTGTGTAGTTTAACAAGATCACAAGGTGATTTCTATACCAAAAGAGTTTGAAAAACACTTAAAACAGTGACAAGAACTCTGTTGATAAATATTAGCTTTCATTATTACTATGCCTCCTAAAGTTTAACAATCATAAAGCACCTGACTGATAATTTAAATTCTTAAAGTTCTTTTCCTAACCAATCTCTCCCACCCCCAGTGTAATGGTTTTTAGGCCATGGACATGAAAGTGTATACTGATATGATTGCTGAAATACCATATTAGGCTAAGGTTACTGCATCAATCAGTGATCTGTTGTTATCCATACGTTCCACAGCAATTTGGGGAAATATTATGAGGTCACTTATCTTGAGAACAGATCTAACAGAAGGTAAAACATATTGCTCTTCAGAAGGGAAAAAAAAAAAAAAACACACTAGATGACAAGAAAATTATGGGCCAATAAGACATGAGATTCTGTACTACCGTGTTGGCCAAAACCTGCACTCTTTTACATTTTTCTATAACATCTTATGGAAAACCCAAAGGAGTAAACTCTCTGGCCAATCCAATATATGACACAATTACATAAGCTACAACCATCCTTGAGGTCACCTATCTACTCTGTGCACACTGTAGATTTTATCTGGTTCTCTGTCTTCTTCCCTAAGACTATTCCTGTCAGTGCTTTTGGTGGCTTAAATGATTCACTATACTCTCGGCCCTTTCAAGTCCTTGATTCTTTTGCTTTAAAAGATCTCTCTCTGGGCCATTGGACTCACCCTCTGTGATGGTCCACACTCTGTGGAGTGTGCTTTTCTCTGAATCTGAATAAATCTATTTCTTACATATCACTTTGTCTCTCATTCTTTTTCTGACCCAAGACAGACCTTCATCCTTCTGCCTCCCATAAGAATACAGGAGTAAAATCTCTGAGGGGGGAATGTAACAGGAGGGAAAGGGGCAGGGCACATTATTGAAAGAAAGATATAGCCCAAGGACACAACATAAATCCATTAGAATCAAATGGGTCCAAGATGGCAGACTACACCTTGTCAACAAAGGGGACAAGGAACTCAAAACTAGTTAGAAAGACAGAATCTCAGGACACATACTAGATTGAATTAGTGTGTGTAGTTTAACAAGATCACAAGGTGATTTCTATACCAAAAGAGTTTGAAAACACTTAAAACAGTGACAAGAACTCTGTTGATAAATATTAGCTTTCATTATTACTATGCCTCCTAAAGTTTAACAATCATAAAGCACCTGACTGATAATTTAAATTCTTAAAGTTCTTTTCCTAACCAATCTCTCCCACCCCCAGTGTAATGGTTTTTAGGCCATGGACATGAAAGTGTATACTGATATGATTGCTGAAATACCATATTAGGCTAAGGTTACTGCATCAATCAGTGATCTGTTGTTATCCATACGTTCCACAGCAATTTGGGGAAATATTATGAGGTCACTTATCTTGAGAACAGATCTAACAGAAGGTAAAACATATTGCTCTTCAGAAGGGAAAAAAAAAAAAAAACACACTAGATGACAAGAAAATTATGGGCCAATAAGACATGAGATTCTGTACTACCGTGTTGGCCAAAACCTGCACTCTTTTACATTTTTCTATAACATCTTATGGAAAACCCAAAGGAGTAAACTCTCTGGCCAATCCAATATATGACACAATTACATAAGCTACAACCATCCTTGAGGTCACCTATCTACTCTGTGCACACTGTAGATTTTATCTGGTTCTCTGTCTTCTTCCCTAAGACTATTCCTGTCAGTGCTTTTTGGTGGCTTAAATGATTCACTATACTCTCGGCCCTTTCAAGTCCTTGATTCTTTTGCTTTAAAAGATCTCTCTCTGGGCCATTGGACTCACCCTCTGTGATGGTCCACACTCTGTGGAGTGTGCTTTTCTCTGAATCTGAATAAATCTATTTCTTACATATCACTTTGTCTCTCATTCTTTTTCTGACCCAAGACAGACCTTCATCCTTCTGCCTCCCATAAGAATACAGGAGTAAAATCTCTGAGGGGGGAATGTAACAGGAGGGAAAGGGGCAGGGCACATTATTGAAAGAAAGATATAGCCCAAGGACACAACATAAATCCATTAGAATCAAATGGGTCCAAGATGGCAGACTACACCTTGATCCTCAATCAACAAGCTAAACGACACCTCCTGAGGCACCATGACAGTTCTGCCCTTTCCCCAAAAGAGCTGGAATAAACTTCTGACTCATTAGCATATGGAATTACCTAGCCCATAAAAGTTAAGCACACCATGTTTTCAAGACCACTGGACTCACCCTCTGCCATGGCCCACATTCTGTCTATGATGTGCTTTTCTCTGAATCTGAATAAATCCATTACTTACCTATCCAAACAGAAACAAAAACAAAACCAAAAAACCTCTCTCTCAATCCCACCTTTGCCACTCTTGACTTTCCTGAAAGTTTCTAATTACCACCTATCTCACCTTCAAAATCTATTTTTCAAGCATCCCACTCTCTTATTACATTTTATCTTTTATTTTTCATTTATTCTTTCAATATTGCTTCAATTCCACAAATCAAAGTCATCTCTTTTTTCAAAGTCCATCATTCATTTTCTCCTTACTCTTTACTAGACTCCATGGTCCCTCACTATTATCATCCAGAAATTAAGACATTCAAGAAAAGATCACAGGTGATTGAGCTTTGAAGAAAATCAAATGTCTTCCAGGCTTTAAGAGCTTCTCTGGTAGCTCAGTGGTAAAGAGTTCACCTGCCAATGCAGGAGACATGGGTTCTATCCCTGATCCGGGAAGAGCCCACTTGCTGCGGAGCAACTAAGCCCATGAGCCACAACTATTGAGCCCATGTGCCGCAACTATTGAAGCCCATGTGCCCTAGAGCCCGAGTTCCACAACAAGAAAAATGACTGCAACAAGAAGATCCCACATGCTGTGGAGCAACTAAGCCATGAGCCACAACTATTGAGCCTGTGCTCTAGAGCCTGGGTGCCAGCCACATATGCTGCAATATTGAAGCCCATGAGCCCTAGAGCCTGAGTTCCACAACAAGAAAAGTCATTGCAACAAGAAGCCGTCTCACCTCAACTAGACAGTAGCCTCCACTCCCTGCAACTACAGAAGAGCCTGTGGCAGCAGTGAAAAACCCAGAATAGCCAAATAAATAAATAAATAAACATGATCTCCACAATATTGGAGAATTAATAGTCCTGTCAATTCCACTGTCCAAATGTTTATGAGGCTCTTCAAGGTGTAATACATTATATATTTATGTATATTGAGTAAGTTACAAAGATATAACTGAGAGAATTCCAGTCTTCTTGGAGTACACTCTGATAAGAACTAAGGCAGACCGATTATTGAATAGAATAAAAGATGGAAAATGAGGTTACAGTGAGATAAAAAAAAAAAAGAGTCCATGGAAAGTTAGGGAAGAAAAAGTTTATCTCTGGCTGTGGGGACCATGGAAAACTTCAAGAATAAAGTTAAATATTAAATACTTAAATATAAATTACTTAAAATAACATGCTTACAACTTGAAGAACTTAAAGGGGATTTAGAAATGCAGTAATAAGGGTCAGAGCACTCCTAGCAGAAAAAATGAATGAGTAAAGGCAATGAGGTGGAGAGCACAAGAAGAGCAAGCAGAGTATCAGTTTAGAACAGAGTATACAAAAGTGAATCGGGCCAAACCAACAGGACTGACCTTTCCACTGGGATGTCAAAATCATTTTTTCCACACAAACACAAAACCTGTTCCAACCTGTTCCTTTTTGCCTTCTACTAGCCAGCTGCTGAGACTCTGAAATGAGGGATAATCCTTGATTTCTACAGCTCCCTTGCAATTTTCGTCCTATTTGTCATCCTATCCTATTGGTCCTACCTGTAGCACACGTCCTAAAACCACCTACTTCTTCAAGGAAAACACCTGAAATGCAAGCTGCCATCATTTCTCGCTTGAATTGCTACAATATTATCCCTTCTTCTATTCTTATCCACCTTTAAATGTTTACAAAATAACAGCTGATAGAGTGATCTTTATAAAAATCTTTTCAGGTTATACCAACTACTCTGTTTAACACTTTACAATGCCCTTTCTTCACACTTAGAATGAAATTCATGTTCCTCATTGGACAGAATTCCACACCATCTACCTCTCTGTCTCCTCTCCCCTCTACCATCCCCCTCACTTACTCATAGGTTTTCTTCCATTTCTGAAAAGGTCAACATTATGTCTGCCTTAGATTCTTTGCATTAGCTACTCTATCTGAAATGCTGAAGTGCTTCAGCCATACTGTCCACGCCTAGCCTCTGATCTTCAGATGGCTGTTTAAATGTCACCTCTTGAGGGAAGTTTTTTCTCCCTATCCAGTCAATCATTTCTGCGTTATATTATCCTATTTGAATGTTTTCATAGCTCTTACTATTGGTGAATGTTTGTCTATATATTTATGTTTTTTTAATTTATTATTTTTTTATTGAAGGATAGTTGACTTGCATGTTTATGTTTTTTTGTTAACTGTCTGTCTCCTTCACTAGAAATATAAAACGCTTACATTTGACTGCGTTGTTCACTGCTATATGCCCAGCACTTAGAAATGTGCCTGGCACTGAATGAATGAATAGTGGATAAAGTAAACAAAGTAGAATGTTATATACGAACTTGAATGCCAAGACAAGGAGGGTGGACTTCATTCACATGAGTAGAAATATTTTGATGTTTTTGAGATAGAGCTGGAAAAATGCAAAGAAATACTTCTTGTCCTCAAATAATTTATAATTCAAAGATGACCCAAACCAAATCATATTCTGAAAAAAAAAGAAGCTGATACTACCAAGTCCCATATTATTAATATATGTACTATATGAGTAACATAAGACAATCAATGCTATAGGAATTTGGTTAAGAAAGGGAATGAGGGCCTGGGTAGTTAGAGGGTATTTAAAGGCCACAGGACATATACAGGTGGAAAGGAGACACAGAAGAAATATCTTTTTTCTTTTTTTTTCAGAAGAAATATCTAAAGGAAGTATAACATTGTTAGCAAAAGCACAATAGCAAGAAATGTTTATGATGACTCAGCTTCCAAGGAACAGATTAGTTCAGTCCAAAACTAAGAGAACACAAAAGGTTGCTTCTTTAAACTTTGGCCTCTTTTATTGGTTTTTTACTTATTTACTTTCATCCATCTTTTTATTCTTTGGCCTGTGTGGGCCTCCCATTGCAGTGACCTCTTCCATTGCAGAGCCCTGGCTCTGGGCTCATGCGCTCCAGAGCACTGGGTTGTAATTGGACACACTGGTCCAGCCACTCGGCGGCACGTGGGACCTTCCCCGGCCAGGGATCAAACCTGTGCCCCTTGTACTGCAATGCGGACTCTTTATCCACTGGGCCACCAGGGAAGCTCCCACAAAAGGTTTTTGTACTAATTAATTATCAAATATCTGTTTCATCATAAAGGCATAGTCCTTGAATGGAAGTGCTTATCTCAGAGGTCAAAAACTGAAACCCTACTATTAATATAATACAAAACATGTTCATAAGATCATGCATTAAATTGTTTTCCATTTTTCTGACAAATAAATTTGAATATTAATTTATTCTTTTTCTTTTTACTCCTCACAGAGTTGCCACCCCATTTGGAGGTTTTGAAAAAGCATCAAAAATGGTTAAATTCAAGGTTCCAGATTTTGACCTACTACTTCTAACAGATCCCAGGTTCATGGCCTTTGCCAATCCTCTTTCTGGCAGACGGTCCTTTAATAGAACTCCTAAGGGATGGATATCTGAGAATATTCCTATAGTGATAACAACTGAACCTACAGACGATGCCACTGTACCAGAATCAGAAGACCTATGAAAAGAAAGCTGTATATACCACAAAAACCTCTGAATATAAATGTTGCTGTGTTATTATCCTACTTTTTGGCAAAGCCACTTACACTCTTCATTAGTAGCAATAATTTAATAACAATTTAGCAATCTTCCTTTGATGGCATTTAATTTCAATCTCAGATCAAAATCTAATAAACAATTCAAAATCTTATTTAAAAAAAAACTTTTAACTCATTTGTCTTTATTCATAATCTTGTTCACTTGGTCTAAACAACACAGCCTCTACACTGAGAAAGTCCAGAAAAGTTACTGATGACAAAGGGTTTCATCTTTGTTGCCTTTAATATAAACTATTCCTGAAAAACGGTTTTAGAAGGACATAGAATCAAAATACAGTGCAAAAATATACAGTGTAAGATATTTAGATTGATTCAGTTTTATTTAAGGGATGAAAGCTATAGAAATTGACATATAAACATTATTGGTGGAGAAAAGGGTTGGGTGCTTCTTTTCTGACAAGCTTCCATGATAAAATAACTTACCTGGATGAAGTCTTTTCATAAGTCATTCTTAGAATTTCTAAAGTGCTTTGTATTTTTGGATGTGCTTTGAATCATTAGATAATTATTCCAGAAAGAAATAATAGTTCTTGCCATTTTGATTCAGTTAAAAGTTCCTTGATAGATATTTATACAAGAGAAGAAATTTATCAGATTAAGTTTAGGAGACTGGAAGAAGAAAACTACCTACCAGATTAAGGTGTGGAGACTGGAAGAAGGAACATGTACAACAGAGTAATGAAAATGCCATGCAGCAACACTGCATATTCATGAAAGAATCTTATATTGAAATGGGTGGTTTTTGATCATCTTCAATATTGAAGGTAAATAAATTTTTTAAAAATCTTCTTACAAAAAATACAATCTCTAGAAAGGAACAATATCAATATATCTTATTTATATACATTATCATTGTAGAGAATTTCTTTTATTCAAAATATATCTTTAAGATATTTTAGTATTATTTATGTTTTTGTATTTACTCATTTTATTTTTATTTAATTTATTTAATTTTTTTTTTGGTCATATCAAGCAGCTTGTGGGATCTTCTTTCTCTGACCAGAGAATGAAGCAGGGCCCTTGGCAGAGAAAGCACAGAACTAACCACTAACCCCTGGACTGCTAAGGAACTCCCTGTTTACCACTTTTAAAATAACAATGTTGGCATCTGTGATAAATTGTACACTTGATCTTAGCTAAAAGATCAAAATCTAATAAACAATTCAAAATCTTATTTAAAAAAAAACTTTTAACTCATTTGTCTTTATTCATAATCTTGTTCACTTGGTCTAAACAACACAGCCTCTACACTGAGAAAGTCCAGAAAAGTTACTGATGACAAAGGGTTTCATCTTTGTTGCCTTTAATATAAACTATTCCTGAAAAACGGTTTTAGAGGGACATAGAATCAAAATACAGTGCAAAAATATACAGTGTAAGATATTTAGATTGATTCAGTTTTATTTAAGGGATGAAAGCTATAGAAATTGACATATAAACATTATTGGTGGAGAAAAGGGTTGGGTGCTTCTTTTCTGACAAGCTTCCATGATAAAATAACTTACCTGGATGAAGTCTTTTCATAAGTCATTCTTAGAATTTCTAAAGTGCTTTGTATTTTTGGATGTGCTTTGAATCATTAGATAATTATTCCAGAAAGAAATAATAGTTCTTGCCATTTTGATTCAGTTAAAAGTTCCTTGATAGATATTTATACAAGAGAAGAAATTTATCAGATTAAGTTTAGGAGACTGGAAGAAGAAAACTACCTACCAGATTAAGGTGTGGAGACTGGAAGAAGGAACATGTACAACAGAGTAATGAAAATGCCATGCAGCAACACTGCATATTCATGAAAGAATCTTATATTGAAATGGGTGGTTTTTTTGATCATCTTCAATATTGAAGGTAAATAAATTTTTTAAAAATCTTCTTACAAAAAATACAATCTCTAGAAAGGAACAATATCAATATATCTTATTTATATACATTATCATTGTAGAGAATTTCTTTTATTCAAAATATATCTTTAAGATATTTTAGTATTATTTATGTTTTTGTATTTACTCATTTTATTTTTATTTAATTTATTTAATTTTTTTTTTGGTCATATCAAGCAGCTTGTGGGATCTTCTTTCTCTGACCAGAGAATGAAGCAGGGCCCTTGGCAGAGAAAGCACAGAACTAACCACTAACCCCTGGACTGCTAAGGAACTCCCTGTTTACCACTTTTAAAATAACAATGTTGGCATCTGTGATAAATTGTACACTTGATCTTAGCTAAAAGATCAAGAAGCAATGTGTGATAAACTCTAGATATCAGAGACCAGTCATGCTTTTTTGTTTAATCTTTTTTTAAAAAAGTCACATTTTATTATGCATTTTGATGAAATGGTTTAGTTCTTTATTAGCAATTTGAAATGTTATTAGTTTTCATTAAACTGAAATTTTATTATATAATTTTAATTATCTCAAAATAAATCCTATGCTCAGTGTCACCACTCTGTCAGCTGCCAAGAGGGGATCAACAATTAAATGTTAGCTCTAGAACAGTATTTGCCTTTAAAATTCCCTATAAAGGGGAATTCTCCTTAAGTCTCTTAAAATTCTCTGTAAAGGAGCATTTTAAAAGGGGGAACTCTAAGTATTTTTTCTTAAGATTGGTTATAAAATAATGGAATAAACCCTCCGCTCACTAAAGTATTTCTTCCTTTCCTGGAAGTGTCTATTAATTCTAATTCAACTGTCTGACACATTTAGGAATGCCAAATTTCACACTCTGGTTGTTATGCAATTAGAATTTGAAAGCAATTTGAATGGGTTTTCCACTGACCTGAAAAGCAGGTAGATCTTTCAAAGTCTGAAGAAATATGATAGTTTTTTCAGAAAAGCAGAAAGACTGTGGCATTTTTTCCCATCCACATGGAAAATGAGATAGAAGAGAAAGAAAATTTAAAAGTAAAGGAATAAAAATAACATTTGTTGATCATCTTCAATATTGAAGGTAAATAAATTTTTAAAATCTTCTTACAAAAAATACAATCTCTAGAAAGGAACAATATCAATATATCTTATTTATATACATTATCATTGTAGAGAATTTCTTTTATTCAAAATATATCTTTAAGATATTTTAGTATTATTTATGTTTTTGTATTTACTCATTTTATTTTTATTTAATTTATTTAATTTTTTTTTTGGTCATATCAAGCAGCTTGTGGGATCTTCTTTCTCTGACCAGAGAATGAAGCAGGGCCCTTGGCAGAGAAAGCACAGAACTAACCACTAACCCCTGGACTGCTAAGGAACTCCCTGTTTACCACTTTTAAAATAACAATGTTGGCATCTGTGATAAATTGTACACTTGATCTTAGCTAAAAGATCAAGAAGCAATGTGTGATAAACTCTAGATATCAGAGACCAGTCATGCTTTTTTGTTTAATCTTTTTTTAAAAAAGTCACATTTTATTATGCATTTTGATGAAATGGTTTAGTTCTTTATTAGCAATTTGAAATGTTATTAGTTTTCATTAAACTGAAATTTTATTATATAATTTTAATTATCTCAAAATAAATCCTATGCTCAGTGTCACCACTCTGTCAGCTGCCAAGAGGGGATCAACAATTAAATGTTAGCTCTAGAACAGTATTTCCCTTTTAAAAATTTCCCCTATAAAGGGAATTCTCCTTAAGTCTCTTAAAATTCTCTGTAAAGGAGCATTTTAAAAGGGGGAACTCTAAGTATTTTTTCTTAAGATTGGTTATAAAATAATGGAATAAACCCTCCGCTCACTAAAGTATTTCTTCCTTTCCTGGAAGTGTCTATTAATTCTAATTCAACTGTCTGACACATTTAGGAATGCCAAATTTCACACTCTGGTTGTTATGCAATTAGAATTTGAAAGCAATTTGAATGGGTTTTCCACTGACCTGAAAAGCAGGTAGATCTTTCAAAGTCTGAAGAAATATGATAGTTTTTTCAGAAAAGCAGAAAGACTGTGGCATTTTTTCCCATCCACATGGAAAATGAGATAGAAGAGAAAGAAAATTTAAAAGTAAAGGAATAAAAATAACATTTGTTGATGGACTATAAATGCCAGGCATTATGTGTGTGTGTGCTTAGTCGTGTCTGATCTTTGTAATCTTACTGACTGTAGCCCCACAGGCTCCTCTGTCCATAGACTTTTCCAGGCAAGAATACTGGAGTGGGTTGCCATTTCCTTCTCCAACCAGGCACTACACTCACTGCTTTATAAAGGCTATTTAAGGGCTTCCTCTGGTGGTCCAGTGGGTAAGGACACCACCTTGCAGTGCAAGGGGCGCCGGTTCGAGCCCTGGCCTGGGAAGATCCCATGTGCCGCAGAGCGGCTGGACTGATGTGTCTAATTACCGAGCTGGAGCTCTGGAGCGCATGGGCCCAGAGCCGGTGCTCTGCTACAACAGCGGCCACTGCGATGGGAGGCCCCCACAGGCCAAAGAACAAAGACGGATGAACAGAGAGAAATGAAAGACCAATAGAAGTGGCCCGCCTGCTCCCCTCCTTCCCTCCCCAACCCGACCCCTGCCCAAAAATAAATAAATAAATAAATCTTTAAAAAAAAAAGCTATTTAACATGTATTTTTAAATTTATTTTATTCATTTATTTATTTAGGCCAAACCATACCACACAGCTTTGCAGGATCTTAGTTTCCCAACTAGGGACTGAAACCAGGTTACCACAGTGAAAGCACCTTGTCCTAATCACTGGACAGCTAGGAAGTTCCCTGTATTTTTAACATTATTTTATTTTCATGATTATCCTATGAGAAATGTATTATTATCTCCATTTTGTGTTGAAAGCACCTTAGTCCTGGAAGAACTTGGTGATCAGCTTCTAAGTATTTTTTCTTAAGATTGGTTATAAAATAATGGAATAAACCCTCCGCTCACTAAAGTATTTCTTCCTTTCCTGGAAGTGTCTATTAATTCTAATTCAACTGTCTGACACATTTAGGAATGCCAAATTTCACACTCTGGTTGTTATGCAATTAGAATTTGAAAGCAATTTGAATGGGTTTTCCACTGACCTGAAAAGCAGGTAGATCTTTCAAAGTCTGAAGAAATATGATAGTTTTTTCAGAAAAGCAGAAAGACTGTGGCATTTTTTCCCATCCACATGGAAAATGAGATAGAAGAGAAAGAAAATTTAAAAGTAAAGGAATAAAAATAACATTTGTTGATGGACTATAAATGCCAGGCATTATGTGTGTGTGTGCTTAGTCGTGTCTGATCTTTGTAATCTTACTGACTGTAGCCCCACAGGCTCCTCTGTCCATAGACTTTTCCAGGCAAGAATACTGGAGTGGGTTGCCATTTCCTTCTCCAACCAGGCACTACACTCACTGCTTTATAAAGGCTATTTAAGGGCTTCCTCTGGTGGTCCAGTGGGTAAGGACACCACCTTGCAGTGCAAGGGGCGCCGGTTCGAGCCCTGGCCTGGGAAGATCCCATGTGCCGCAGAGCGGCTGGACTGATGTGTCTAATTACCGAGCTGGAGCTCTGGAGCGCATGGGCCCAGAGCCGGTGCTCTGCTACAACAGCGGCCACTGCGATGGGAGGCCCCCACAGGCCAAAGAACAAAGACGGATGAACAGAGAGAAATGAAAGACCAATAGAAGTGGCCCGCCTGCTCCCCTCCTTCCCTCCCCAACCCGACCCCTGCCCAAAAATAAATAAATAAATAAATCTTTAAAAAAAAAAGCTATTTAACATGTATTTTTAAATTTATTTTATTCATTTATTTATTTAGGCCAAACCATACCACACAGCTTTGCAGGATCTTAGTTTCCCAACTAGGGACTGAAACCAGGTTACCACAGTGAAAGCACCTTGTCCTAATCACTGGACAGCTAGGAAGTTCCCTGTATTTTTAACATTATTTTATTTTCATGATTATCCTATGAGAAATGTATTATTATCTCCATTTTGTGTTAGAAACTTGAGCCTCAGAGAACTAAAGTGACTAGCTTAATCCTAGCTCCAAAGTGGAAGAACTTGGTGAGTCTAGCTCTAAAATACACGCTCTAAGAACTCATGGTTCATAACTTCTCTTTCAAAATAATTTCAGCCTTGAAACTATCTTATTGGGGCTTCCCTGGCAGTCCAGTGGATAAGGACACCGCCTTGCAGTGCAAGGGGCGCCAGTTCGATCCCTGGCCTGGGAAGATCCCACGTGCCGCGGAGCGGCTGAACTGATGTGTTCAATTACCGAGCTGGAGCTCTGGAGCGCATGTGCCCAGAGCCGGTGCTCTGGGACAACAGAGGCCACCGCGATGGGCGGCCCACATGGGCCAAAGAACAAAGATGGATGAAAATAGACAAATGAAAGACCTATAGAAGTGGCCTGCCCACTCCCCTCCCTCCCCACCTCCCCATAAATAAATAAATAAATCTTTAAAAAAAACACAAATAACTGTCTTATTATATCTAGACAAAACAGTAAAAAATCTCTACCCATACTAATATTAATTTGGGGAAACTATACCTATAAATACAGTAATTTTAGAGTCATCCATTAAAGCTATTCAGACTCTCATAATCATAAAAAGCTAAACTTTCAAACAAGCAATATGCATATTTAATTATGACATTTTAAAAAATCCCTAAGTTGTGTCTTACTTTTTCTGAAATCCAATGGACTGCAGCCCACCAGATTCCTCTGTCCATGGGATTTCCCAGGCCATAATACTGGAGTGGATTGTTATTGCCTTCTCCAGGGGATCTTTCCAACCCAGGGATCAAACCCATGTCTCCTGCATTGCATGCAGATTCTTTACTACTGAGCCACCAGGGAAGCCCAGTTTTAAAATTAGAGAAACACAAAAGCATATTCTGGTTAAACCCTTATTTATTTAGGCCAAACCATACCACACAGCTTTGCAGGATCTTAGTTTCCCAACTAGGGACTGAAACCAGGTTACCACAGTGAAAGCACCTTGTCCTAATCACTGGACAGCTAGGAAGTTCCCTGTATTTTTAACATTATTTTATTTTCATGATTATCCTATGAGAAATGTATTATTATCTCCATTTTGTGTTAGAAACTTGAGCCTCAGAGAACTAAAGTGACTAGCTTAATCCTAGCTCCAAAGTGGAAGAACTTGGTGAGTCTAGCTCTAAAATACACGCTCTAAGAACTCATGGTTCATAACTTCTCTTTCAAAATAATTTCAGCCTTGAAACTATCTTATTGGGGCTTCCCTGGCAGTCCAGTGGATAAGGACACCGCCTTGCAGTGCAAGGGGCGCCAGTTCGATCCCTGGCCTGGGAAGATCCCACGTGCCGCGGAGCGGCTGAACTGATGTGTTCAATTACCGAGCTGGAGCTCTGGAGCGCATGTGCCCAGAGCCGGTGCTCTGGGACAACAGAGGCCACCGCGATGGGCGGCCCACATGGGCCAAAGAACAAAGATGGATGAAAATAGACAAATGAAAGACCTATAGAAGTGGCCTGCCCACTCCCCTCCCTCCCCACCTCCCCATAAATAAATAAATAAATCTTTAAAAAAAACACAAATAACTGTCTTATTATATCTAGACAAAACAGTAAAAAATCTCTACCCATACTAATATTAATTTGGGGAAACTATACCTATAAATACAGTAATTTTAGAGTCATCCATTAAAGCTATTCAGACTCTCATAATCATAAAAAGCTAAACTTTCAAACAAGCAATATGCATATTTAATTATGACATTTTAAAAAATCCCTAAGTTGTGTCTTACTTTTTCTGAAATCCAATGGACTGCAGCCCACCAGATTCCTCTGTCCATGGGATTTCCCAGGCCATAATACTGGAGTGGATTGTTATTGCCTTCTCCAGGGGATCTTTCCAACCCAGGGATCAAACCCATGTCTCCTGCATTGCATGCAGATTCTTTACTACTGAGCCACCAGGGAAGCCCAGTTTTAAAATTAGAGAAACACAAAAGCATATTCTGGTTAAACCTGCTTTTTTTTCTACTCAGTATTGTACACACTTCTGGTCCATGTAATCTTGTGCGGTTTTATTTCCCTTTCTTTCCCCAGTAAGGGCAAAGACAGAGAAAGAAGAGGAAAAAAAGAGGACAGAAATGCAAAACATTAATAACCATAAGGCTGAATGAAATCATCTAGTGTGATAACACACCAAAATCATTATTTTAAATGAAAATATTTTCTATTTTTCAAAACTTTAGTAAACTTTGCATTATACTGTTCAATAGACTTCTGGTTCATAAAATTGTATCTCCTGTTTTATTTAACCAATTTCTTGTTGATCAGTTGGCTAGTTGCTTTCTGGATAATACTAGAGCTGCATTAACAACTAGACCGGTGTTTCTTGGCTTTTAACTCTCTGTTCCCTTCAATCGTTTTTCAAGGTTAGTACTTTCCATTTCTTAACTCATTATTTGAAAGGATTAATCATTTAAAATAACTAATCATTGCTTATTACAAAATCAAGGCAAATATGGACAATAATTTTTAGTCAAAATGACAACTTTTTGCATCCACTTAAAATTTTACATTTTCTAAATGGACTCATTTATAAATGTTTTTCAGTTTAGAAATAGAGGAAGCCAATTATTCTCACAAAGGCTAATGTGGAGCAAAATGTCCAGTCGTGAGTGTGAAAAGAACATCTTGAACTTTCCAACTCAGGGCACAGCTATACCAGCAGGACTTATTAATTCTGGAATTTCCTCACTCTGCTGTTTATGCAAGATAAAACTTACATGACATCATTGCAGTTTCTCAGACACAACTGCTTTTTATTAAGCTTAGCAAAGTATTGCTCTGAATGCCCCTTTTCTAATGAAAGTTACTTTCAACCTCCACATGCTCTATTCTGTAGGAAGAAGGGCAGTTTGCTTTCTGTGAAAGGTGGAAGAGTGCCAGGCTTTTGCCAAAAGAATAAGCAATGGAAATCTATTCCAAACTAACTGATCAAAGCACTTCATAAATACACCAAAGGAGTTTTAGAAAATTATAATACTTAAAAAAGTTAAACTATTCAGAGCTAAGAAAAAAGTAAGTAAAATTGTATAAGAATTTCAATAGCTTAAGATAATGTATTATTAGATAAATAAAAAAGTATGTCCCTATTTGAATTCTTTAAATGAAAGAACTAGATTTCAACTCAGGATATACACTTTCCCAAACTTCTTAATATAATGTGATTTCAATAGGAAGATTGGTAAATATGGGTAAAGGAGGGGGGGGGGGAAGCTATTTCTAAGAGGTTATGGTTTAGACTCAAAAGGAATATGCTTATTATTCTGGATTGTGTAATTTTTTATTGGACTGTGTAATATTTTGAAACACATGTCAATAACTTAGGCAGTGTAGGAGATAGAGACAGTTCAGGAAAACTAACTGGAAGAAGACAGAAGGAAAAAAGGTAAATTCCTCTTATTGAAGAATTAGTATAGAAGCTGCAGCACTAGTAAAATAAATGTAAAAGAACGTGGGGTGGTAGCGGGGTAGAGTAGGATGCCAGAATGAAGCAGGCTGAATGGAAATAATTTCGTTATTCTATGGCTTCTACAGCTTTCTCCTCACTCCTTTTAAAGTGATTTTGTTCTGTGTATATCAATTATCTAATATGAACTGTCACCCAAACAGATACTCTCATACATTTTATCATCACTCACTTATAAATCACTCATAAAAAATAGATGTATTTAAATATGCTGGCTATTGCTAATTTATCACAAATTAATAACATATTTCAAACAATTAATTTTTCTCTGGAATTTTCTCCAATTACTTATGTGTTTCACAGATCACTTCTGCCTAAGACCCTCCCTGACCACTCTTAAGAAAGCACATTTATGACCCCTTATCATGCTTTTGTTTTTCTCTATAATCCTTATTACTTCCTAACATAATGTATCAGTCTGGGTACTCTGAGAAGCAGATGCCAAGATGGGGTTAAATCTGTAAGAATTTTATTAGGAAAATTGCCTACAGGAGAGAAAATGGATAGAGACTTCAAAGAAAGGCTGGCAGGGACCCAAGGGACTTTAGGTGTAAGTGCTTGGATGTGTTCTAGACTGCCTGGCAGTCCGGGGGAAAAATTTAGCAAGGCTGTTGGAAGATATGCAAGTAAAAGTTATCTGCACGAAAGGTCCTGTGTTTCTCAGAAACATATCTACCTTAGGATCACTGTCATGGTCACTCACTGGTTGGGAGCAGACTGTGAAAGGCAGGCTCAACAAAAATGCAGTGATGGAACTCAAAGTGAGTAGACTTGGGACCTCAGTCAACTATGCTGTTTAAGATCCACAAGATGTAGCTGCAACACACAATATATTTATTCCTTTATTATTTATCTCACCCACTGGAACGAATGCTCTCTGGGGGGAGAGTTTGCCTTTTTTATTAAGTGCCCTATCCTCTGTGTCTGGTATATAGTAAAGAACATTAAGTAAATAAATGTATCTTAATTATGGGGATAATACTAATATCAATCTTAAAAATAATGCATCATTACCCAGCACATTGTAAATGCTTCATGTGTTAGCTGTATTATTAACAAAATAAAAAATAATCAAGATCATACCGTTAAGAAATCAAAGACATTTAGAATGAAGCTAGATTAGAGGTTACAGTGGAACTGCTTTGGGATAAATATCCTTGACCCTGATTTGGAACTAAACTGTGTTGGAACAGTTGTGTATATTAAATATATATCTAATCAAAAACACTAACATGGCCTGACTACTTTTTAGGATTTATCATCATCATTATAAATCACTCATAAAAAATAGATGTATTTAAATATGCTGGCTATTGCTAATTTATCACAAATTAATAACATATTTCAAACAATTAATTTTTCTCTGGAATTTTCTCCAATTACTTATGTGTTTCACAGATCACTTCTGCCTAAGACCCTCCCTGACCACTCTTAAGAAAGCACATTTATGACCCCTTATCATGCTTTTGTTTTTCTCTATAATCCTTATTACTTCCTAACATAATGTATCAGTCTGGGTACTCTGAGAAGCAGATGCCAAGATGGGGTTAAATCTGTAAGAATTTTATTAGGAAAATTGCCTACAGGAGAGAAAATGGATAGAGACTTCAAAGAAAGGCTGGCAGGGACCCAAGGGACTTTAGGTGTAAGTGCTTGGATGTGTTCTAGACTGCCTGGCAGTCCGGGGAAAATTCAGCAAGGCTGTTGGAAGATATGCAAGTAAAAGTTATCTGCACGAAAGGTCCTGTGTTTCTCAGAAACATATCTACCTTAGGATCACTGTCATGGTCACTCACTGGTTGGGAGCAGACTGTGAAAGGCAGGCTCAACAAAAATGCAGTGATGGAACTCAAAGTGAGTAGACTTGGGACCTCAGTCAACTATGCTGTTTAAGATCCACAAGATGTAGCTGCAACACACAATATATTTATTCCTTTATTATTTATCTCACCCACTGGAACGAATGCTCTCTGGGGGTAGAGTTTGCCTTTTTTATTAAGTGCCCTATCCTCTGTGTCTGGTATATAGTAAAGAACATTAAGTAAATAAATGTATCTTAATTATGGGGATAATACTAATATCAATCTTAAAAATAATGCATCATTACCCAGCACATTGTAAATGCTTCATGTGTTAGCTGTATTATTAACAAAATAAAAAATAATCAAGATCATACCGTTAAGAAATCAAAGACATTTAGAATGAAGCTAGATTAGAGGTTACAGTGGAACTGCTTTGGGATAAATATCCTTGACCCTGATTTGGAACTAAACTGTGTTGGAACAGTTGTGTATATTAAATATATATCTAATCAAAAACACTAACATGGCCTGACTACTTTTTAGGATAGCATTAGTGTGAACTCTGTTCTCTAGACTCCAGATTGAAAATAGGGGAGACTTTTTTTTTTTCCTAAGTCCTGGCTGACTCTTTTTTTTTTTTTTAAGAGTTTATTTATTTATTTTGGGGGGTGGGGTTTGGGGAGGGAGCGGGGCGGGTGGGCCACTTCTATTGGTCTTTCGTTTATCTGTTATCATCCATCTTTGTTCTTCGACCGATGTGGGCTTCCCATCGCAGTGGCCTCTGTTGTCCCAGAGCACTGGCTCTGGGTGCATGCACTCCGGAGCTCTGGCTCGGTAATTGGACACATCGGTCCAGCCGCTCCATGGCATGTGGGATCTTCCCAGGCCAGGGATTGAACCGGCGCCCCCTGCACTGCAAGGCAGTGTCCTTATCCACTGGACCACCAGGGAAGCCCTAGGGGAGACTTTTAAGAATCTTACTAAAACAATACTATTTCTTATGAGCATTCACATATATTGTAGGTCACTTAAGAATTTTTAAAAAATCGATATAATGGATACTTTCCTTGATCAGTATACCCTACATCTTTAGAAAATACATTATATAACCAGAAACGAGTTCCCATAGACAAATGGCTATATAATTCTCCATTTTTTAGTGAAAATGGCTTCTCATTTATGTACCTGATTGGAACACTTCCAATGAGGAAGTACAATGTCCCTTAATTTTAATGTCTTGGCACAGTCATCTCTATAGTACAATTAATAAAAACATCCACCCCGAAGCCCTTTCTCTGGGGGGTTTCCAAGTGGCTTAAAGAAATTAGGCACCTGGTAGTCATAAACAGGGAAGGGGGGTGATCCCTCTATGAGCTAATGCTAACATAATAGAAAATTCACCTAAATACAATCAACCTGAAATAACTTTTTCTTCTTTCCCAACTTATCCTGAAAAAGCAGGAGTACTTTCCAAGCTTAACTTTAAATTCATTACCTAATATCTATTTGACCTTACTTCTACTTACGTGAAAAACTAGAGCTAATGAAGATTCTAATCCACTTGCCCCAGGTTCCAGACCTCCTGGGTAAAGCTGTCTTCTGGGCTATATAGCACTCTAGGCTGAGTTGCCTTTTCAGAACATAAAGTCAAATGCAAACACAGACCAAGAAACAGTCTTTCTTCAAGAAAGAAGAAACTTATTCAAGCAACTTTCTTTACTTCTGATACATATAGAGGTGGATATAATATATGATTACTATAATAAGTTTCCTCACAAACTTGAAAAATATATTAAACTTAAAAAAAACCTATAGACAATGTACATGGCACACCTAAAATCAGTACGTTGAAATCCTAACCCCATATGATTAGTATTAGGAAGTGGGGCCTTTAGGAGATAATTAAATGAAGGTGTGATGTTCATGAATGGGGTTAGTATCTTATAAAAGAAAATCCACAAAGTTCCCTTGCCCCTTTCTCTATGCAAGCGCACAGAGAGAATAGGGCTATATATGAATCAGGAAGTAGGTTCATAGCAGACACCAGTCTGTCAGCATCCTGCCCTTGGACTTCACAGCTTCTAGAACTATGGGAAGTAAACTTCTGTGGTCTATAAGCCACACAATCTATGGTATTGTTATAGTAGAATGAACAGACTAAGATGCATAGCAACACAGAAAAGTTATCATGTTTTCAGATGCATATATATATAGTTTTAATTACAGTTAATGATCATAATTACCAGAATGTATTAGACTATGCCATTTGTAAAATCCATACACTGATGTTACTTAAGTGTTTTCTTATTAGGATACCAAAAAGATTTTAATATTTTAGATAATATTTAGATAATGTTTAGAATAAGCAAAACAGTTACTCTTTTACCAAATACAAGCCACTAGAACTGTTGCTAGCCTAATGAAACACTCTCTTTGGCTTAAATAATCATTTACTTAGAAAAAGTCCTTTAGAATTAGGCTCTATCCAAAATATTCTAGATCAATTCTCTCATTTAAAGAAACTTAAAAAGTTGAGCAACTGGCTCAGTCCCACACTACACATCTGCAATTAGAACCTAAGGCTCCGGCTTCCCCTGGTGGTCCAGTGGGTAAGGACACCACCTTGCAGTGCAAGAGGTGCCGGTTCGATCCCTGGCCTGGGAATATCACACGTGCGCGGAGCGGCTGGACGGATGTGTCCGAGTAATAGACTGATTGCCTTTTCAAGCTTCTGGGCTATATAGCACTCTAGGCTGAGTTGCCTTTTCAGAACATAAAGTCAAATGCAAACACAGACCAAGAAACAGTCTTTCTTCAAGAAAGAAGAAACTTATTCAAGCAACTTTCTTTACTTCTGATACATATAGAGGTGGATATAATATATGATTACTATAATAAGTTTCCTCACAAACTTGAAAAATATATTAAACTTAAAAAAAACCTATAGACAATGTACATGGCACACCTAAAATCAGTACGTTGAAATCCTAACCCCATATGATTAGTATTAGGAAGTGGGGCCTTTAGGAGATAATTAAATGAAGGTGTGATGTTCATGAATGGGGTTAGTATCTTATAAAAGAAAATCCACAAAGTTCCCTTGCCCCTTTCTCTATGCAAGCGCACAGAGAGAATAGGGCTATATATGAATCAGGAAGTAGGTTCATAGCAGACACCAGTCTGTCAGCATCCTGCCCTTGGACTTCACAGCTTCTAGAACTATGGGAAGTAAACTTCTGTGGTCTATAAGCCACACAATCTATGGTATTGTTATAGTAGAATGAACAGACTAAGATGCATAGCAACACAGAAAAGTTATCATGTTTTCAGATGCATATATATATAGTTTTAATTACAGTTAATGATCATAATTACCAGAATGTATTAGACTATGCCATTTGTAAAATCCATACACTGATGTTACTTAAGTGTTTTCTTATTAGGATACCAAAAAGATTTTAATATTTTAGATAATATTTAGATAATGTTTAGAATAAGCAAAACAGTTACTCTTTTACCAAATACAAGCCACTAGAACTGTTGCTAGCCTAATGAAACACTCTCTTTGGCTTAAATAATCATTTACTTAGAAAAAGTCCTTTAGAATTAGGCTCTATCCAAAATATTCTAGATCAATTCTCTCATTTAAAGAAACTTAAAAAGTTGAGCAACTGGCTCAGTCCCACACTACACATCTGCAATTAGAACCTAAGGCTCCGGCTTCCCCTGGTGGTCCAGTGGGTAAGGACACCACCTTGCAGTGCAAGAGGTGCCGGTTCGATCCCTGGCCTGGGAATATCCCACGTGCCGCGGAGCGGCTGGACGGATGTGTCCGAGCCGGAGCTCTGGAGTGCATGCGCCCAGAGCCGGCGCTCAGTTACGCCACCGCGATGGGAGGCCCACAGGAGCCAAAGAACAAAGACGGATGAAAACAAACAAATGAAAGACCAATAGAAGTGGCCCGCCTGCTCCCCTCCCTCCCTCCCCAACCCAACCCCCGCCCAAAAATAAATAAATAAATCTTTAAAAAATAAAGAACCTAAGGCTCCTGCTTCTGATCTTCAATAGCACTCCTCCTATTATCTTCTTTTCTTTCCTAGCTCAGTGGAGAACACAGTCATCCAGACCATGGGCACAACCAGCACACCTTCTTGTGATATAACATACTGTACATGATTTCATATAGATCTATACTATGTAAGTATAGCCTTATATAATTTGTATACCTTATTTATTAGCCACAGAGAAATCAAACAGTGAATCAGGATAATGTTAGTAAAATGTGGAATCAGAGAGTAAAGGGTTTTTTTTAAACAATGTTAAGAAGTTTTACTTTAAATAGTGAAAAAATATTAATGTGACAATACTGAACCAAAATGAATATTCTTTTCTAACTTGAAGGGAGTAAATTTCCCTATAGTATTTTTCTTTTTTAACATTTATTTATTTATTTATTTTGGCAGGGATGGGGAGGGAGGGGAGTGGGCGGGCCACTCCCCTGGTCTTTCATTTGTCTAGTTTCATCCATCTCTGTTCTTTGGCCCATGTGGGCTTCCCATCGCGGTGGCATCTGTTGTCGCAGAGCTCCGGCATAGGTCCAGCCACTCCGCGGCACATGGGATCTTCCCAGGCCAGGGATCGAACCGGTGCCCCTTGCACTGCAAAGTGGTGTCCTTACCCACTGGGCCACCAGGGAAACCCTCCATATAGTATTAAAGAAAAAGGTAAACATTGTTCCTTCCACTAAAAACCTCCTGGTACATGTTTTTCAAATTATAGTTGTATCCTGTTAGGTGGTTTAAAAATTAATTTAGATTAGCAAAATGAAATAGAATAGAATAAAAGGAAAAGAAAATATCAGGGCAGACCACTCATAGAAACAGTATTATTTCAGGAAACTATTGATTCTGTTTTATATACGTTCTTGCAAACTGGATCACAAGGTCAAATATACTGATTATTCTAGGCTGCAGTCTAAGATGTTTGAAAGCTACTTTTCTACCTACTACTAAATACTGTTTAAAATTCAAATGTCAGCATTGACATTGGTAATGGGAATGGCTTTCGTCCACATCAAAACAATTATAACTAATTTGATAGAGTTCTTCAGAATTAAAAGAATCTGGAACTGTAACAGAGCAAAGCTTGTAGAAAACAATCAGAAGACCTAGATTTAAAAATATACAAAAAAGGCATTCCAGAGATATTACTTGCCAAGAGCTTGTTTTTTCCTCCAGCACAATTTCAGTTTGAGGGTTTGTTTTACAGATAAGAGACTGAAAAACTCAAAAGCACTAACGGTTAAGGAATACTCTAAAATTTCTGCCTTTACCTATAATTCTCTGAATTATTTTTGTCATTGAATATTTTCCAACAATTTTATTACTGTATTAAACAATAAACTCATTTTCCTTTGTGAAGTGAATTTCAACTAGGAAGTTCAACTTGAAAACACTGGTACCCTGAATATCTTTGTCATCTTTATAAAGCAAAGTGTTCTCCAGTGCAACTTCCTTTGGGTTCATGGCTTCTGCCAACATGCAATGAACGAAAGATACAGTGTTATTTCACTATTGTATTTCTTTATTTTTCACTATTGTATCTCTTAAAGAACTACTTCAAAACCAAATCAGTCTAAGATATATAATTGCATGTGTGTGCATGTGTATGTGCATGTGCACACATATATGTCCCAGAGACAGATTTGTTACATTCCCAAGAGTTAAAAAATTAAGTTTGGTAAATTTCTGAACACCATTGTGTTTTTCATAATGTTAGAGTACTGCGAAAGATATCACAATTCAGGAAAAGAAAACCTTTACCTGTGAAATGCTCTTTACTTCCTTGTTTCCCTTCTCTTGTCTTTCAGAAGGTCACAAAGGTGTCAATTATGTTTATCACCAGTATTTGAATATGGAAGAAATTTGGTTGCACTTTAAGAAACAAAGGGCTTCCCCCCAGTGCCTCAGTTGTGAAAAATCTGCCTGTAATGAAGAAGCCACAGGAGGATTGGATTCAATCCCTGAGTCAGGAAGATTCCCTAGAGAAGAGTGTGGTAACCCACTCCTGGAGAAGCCCATGGACAGAAGAGCCAGCAGTTACAGTCCACAGGTTCTACCTACTACTAAATACTGTTTAAAATTCAAATGTCAGCATTGACATTGGTAATGAATGGCTTTCACATCAAAACAATTATAACTAATTTGATAGAGTTCTTCAGAATTAAAAGAATCTGGAACTGTAACAGAGCAAAGCTTGTAGAAAACAATCAGAAGACCTAGATTTAAAAATATACAAAAAAGGCATTCCAGAGATATTACTTGCCAAGAGCTTGTTTTTTCCTCCAGCACAATTTCAGTTTGAGGGTTTGTTTTACAGATAAGAGACTGAAAAACTCAAAAGCACTAACGGTTAAGGAATACTCTAAAATTTCTGCCTTTACCTATAATTCTCTGAATTATTTTTGTCATTGAATATTTTCCAACAATTTTATTACTGTATTAAACAATAAACTCATTTTCCTTTGTGAAGTGAATTTCAACTAGGAAGTTCAACTTGAAAACACTGGTACCCTGAATATCTTTGTCATCTTTATAAAGCAAAGTGTTCTCCAGTGCAACTTCCTTTGGGTTCATGGCTTCTGCCAACATGCAATGAACGAAAGATACAGTGTTATTTCACTATTGTATTTCTTTATTTTTCACTATTGTATCTCTTAAAGAACTACTTCAAAACCAAATCAGTCTAAGATATATAATTGCATGTGTGTGCATGTGTATGTGCATGTGCACACATATATGTCCCAGAGACAGATTTGTTACATTCCCAAGAGTTAAAAAATTAAGTTTGGTAAATTTCTGAACACCATTGTGTTTTTCATAATGTTAGAGTACTGCGAAAGATATCACAATTCAGGAAAAGAAAACCTTTACCTGTGAAATGCTCTTTACTTCCTTGTTTCCCTTCTCTTGTCTTTCAGAAGGTCACAAAGGTGTCAATTATGTTTATCACCAGTATTTGAATATGGAAGAAATTTGGTTGCACTTTAAGAAACAAAGGGCTTCCCCCCAGTGCCTCAGTTGTGAAAAATCTGCCTGTAATGAAGAAGCCACAGGAGGATTGGATTCAATCCCTGAGTCAGGAAGATTCCCTAGAGAAGAGTGTGGTAACCCACTCCTGGAGAAGCCCATGGACAGAAGAGCCAGCAGGTTACAGTCCACAGGGTCGCAAGAGTCAGACATGACTGAAGTGACTTAGCACGCACAATATTAAGAAACAAAAAAGTACTATCTCCTATGAAACTTCAGAATATATCAGGGAAAATATTTCTATTCAACTTCCATGTGACTAGAAATTGAATTTTAGTCCTGCTTCTATCAGTGTGTAGTATGTGCCTAAGTAACTTTACTTCCCTGGCTTTAATCTGTACAGTGCACTCATCTGTACAGAGAGTAGTTTTAGCAAACTTAACCTTGAAGATCCCTACCATCCCTAAGATTATAAAGAACTATATAAATAACATGTTATAAAACTTGTTTTCAAGAAAACTAAACAAATTATATTCATGCACGAAAATCCTAACAATGGCTTTCAATCAAAACCTAGATGGTTTCAGTCTTTTCTTTTGGATTTACTAATATAGTACATATTGCCTTTCTCATTTTGACTTACTCTACTGTATTTCCAAGGCTGTAACCAGGTGTCATACTTAACTGATACATCTTTTTATTTAGTCATTCAGTTTGTTTATCAAGTGCCTCCCATATGACAAACACTGTGCTAGGTACACCACTTTCACTGTTTCTAAAATGAGGATATTAATAGTATCTGAATATTAATATTTTACAGTTGTTAGGAAAGTTAAATAAAACACTGCATAAAGCACTTAGTTCCTGACATAGTCTGGAATTTAGTAAAAACTGGGAAAATACTGCTTCATTTTACATTTTTAGTATTTAGAACCACATGGTCCAATTCTTATTGTAGGGATTAAGAAAAGTTAAAAGAGGTAAACTGACCTCCCCACAACCACTTGAGAGCAAGACAGTTTCATAATTCTCCATCCATTCTTTCTGTCATAGAACACAAGCAATTCTGAACACAAGCAATTCCATTACCTATTTCTTTCATTCTTTCCATCAGACTAAAAAACATTGTGAGAAAAAAAAAAATCAAGCAAATAAACCTCTCCAGGGATGCCAATCGTGCCAATAGCTACCCAGTCAGGGATCAGCTTTAGCACATACTGATACATGGAATCGTTTAAAATAAAAAAACAGAAGAGCCAGCAGGTTACAGTCCACAGGGTCGCAAGAGTCAGACATGACTGAAGTGACTTAGCACGCACAATATTAAGAAACAAAAAAGTACTATCTCCTATGAAACTTCAGAATATATCAGGGAAAATATTTCTATTCAACTTCCATGTGACTAGAAATTGAATTTTAGTCCTGCTTCTATCAGTGTGTAGTATGTGCCTAAGTAACTTTACTTCCTGGCTTTAATCTGTACAGTGCACTCATCTGTACAGAGAGTAGTTTTAGCAAACTTAACCTTGAAGATCCCTACCATCCCTAAGATTATAAAGAACTATATAAATAACATGTTATAAAACTTGTTTTCAAGAAAACTAAACAAATTATATTCATGCACGAAAATCCTAACAATGGCTTTCAATCAAAACCTAGATGGTTTCAGTCTTTTCTTTTGGATTTACTAATATAGTACATATTGCCTTTCTCATTTTGACTTACTCTACTGTATTTCCAAGGCTGTAACCAGGTGTCATACTTAACTGATACATCTTTTTATTTAGTCATTCAGTTTGTTTATCAAGTGCCTCCCATATGACAAACACTGTGCTAGGTACACCACTTTCACTGTTTCTAAAATGAGGATATTAATAGTATCTGAATATTAATATTTTACAGTTGTTAGGAAAGTTAAATAAAACACTGCATAAAGCACTTAGTTCCTGACATAGTCTGGAATTTAGTAAAAACTGGGAAAATACTGCTTCATTTTACATTTTTAGTATTTAGAACCACATGGTCCAATTCTTATTGTAGGGATTAAGAAAAGTTAAAAGAGGTAAACTGACCTCCCCACAACCACTTGAGAGCAAGACAGTTTCATAATTCTCCATCCATTCTTTCTGTCATAGAACACAAGCAATTCTGAACACAAGCAATTCCATTACCTATTTCTTTCATTCTTTCCATCAGACTAAAAAACATTGTGAGAAAAAAAAAAATCAAGCAAATAAACGTCTACAGGGGTGGCAATCGTGCCAATAGCTACCCAGTCAGGGATCAGCTTTAGCACATACTGATACATACAGAAGAGAGTATTTACTAACTACTCAAGGTCATATACACAATAAAAAGTAAAGTTAGGATTTGAACCTAGGTTGGTCCAAGTCTAAAGGTCATGCTCTTTTATGATGACATGTTGCCCTTAAACATGGTCTCTATTTAGCTTTCTAACAATTTTAATGCTGCCATTAGGGCTTAATGTAGGCTACAGCTGGAGCTGAATGTCAGGGGTCCAACCTTCATCAACATTTTCTTCAGTGATTCAGCTGAAGACAAAGAAGATGTCATTAATTCTGACAATACAAAAATTGAGGAAGAATATTGAATCTTAAGAAACATGGACTATGGCTTCCCTTGGTGGTCCAGTGGGTGAAGAGTCTGCCTTGCAGTGCAAGGGGCATCGGTTGGATAGCTGACCTGGGAAGATCCCACATGCTGAGGAATGGCTGGGCCGGTGTGTCCAATTACGAGCCAGCGCTCTGGAGCGCATGCATACAGAGCTGGTGCTCTGCAACAAGAGAGGACACTGTGATGGGAGGCCCACACAGGCCAAAGAATAAAGATGGATGAAAAAATTTTTTAAAAAAAGATGACTTAGAGGCCAAAAAATATATACTAAAAAGAAAAATGTTAGTATTCTGAACACAAACTTACATTGGCTAATAAAGTGAAATAGTTACAAAGTAGGTTAAAACAATCTTACTTAAACTACCTTAAAAAAATAGTGCCTGAACCAAGACAGGAAATAATTTCCTCAAATCATAATCATGCTAACTGCAGAAATCTGTTTTTATTTGAGGGCACCATTTTTTTTTTTTTTAGAAGTTGACAACAAAAGGGCATCCTGAATTCAGTGTCATGAGTTATGAAGCCTGTTACTGCATTTTCCAGGGATATGTGGATAAGTCCATTGTCAGTGAACACAGATAAGAGGTTTCTTAGATGAGGGCTCACATAGAGGAAAAAGCATTTTAGACGATGACAGAAAAATGTTTTCCTGTTGCTGATAACTTAAATATCATATTAACTTTTGATTTCAGATCATAGCCAAACAAACTTAAGTCAGAGGCTCATTTAAATTTCTGTTCTTTAGTTCTCACTCTTCTTCTACTCATTCTACTCTTACTCTAATTTCCCATAGCTCTGATTCTTTTTTTAATTTATAGTTGACCATTGTTTTATATTACATGTTAGATTTTACTTTTAATTTTTAGAGTTTTAAGTCTTTGTGGGATAAAGTGAAGAAGAATGAATGTGCAGATTAGTTTAATATTTTACTAGGCCTTCAATTTTTGTTTTGAGAGAGAACTAAGCACTTTTAGCTTGAAAACACAAAAGAAAAAAAAGTTCAAAGTGTCTTATGGAAAAGACAATATAGATTTCTGTTGCTATAAAGGACAGAAGTAAGATCCATGCATAAAAATTATAAGAAAGTGAATTTCAGCTCATTATGATGAAAGTTTCTTAGTAATTAAAGAAGTTTAAAGTTTGTGGGGATAGGATGCCCCACAAAGCATCAAGTTTTCTATCACTGTCACCATATTTGAACAGAGGTTGGACAACTACTGGCAGAGATGATCCTTTAGTAAGCAGGAGGCTTTTGCATTTGAGACTGTAATAAAATACATACTACAGCAAGAAAAACAATATACAGGTTCTTATAGCAACACATTATCATTGATGACAGCAGCATTGGTAATCGTAGTAACAACACTAATGGCCATAATAACACAGTATAAGACTTTATAGTTGCTTTTATCTGGGGCATCATCAAAAAACATCATGTATAAGTATTATTTCTCATCCCAATTTTACAGATAAGAAAATTAGGATGTTTCAAAGTAAAATAACAAAGGTGATGAAGCTGCCTAAGTTGACAATAACTCAGCAAAAACTAAGGAGGCTACTGGTTAAACCACTAACTGTAGTTGACTAGTTAATGTTGACTCTAGCATAGCAGAGGCTTACAAAGATTGGGCTATAAGGCCAGTACAATTTTTCCTAAGGAACAGCTGGCTAAGATGCCATGAATATTGAATTTGATCTTCTGATGTTTAACAAAATGTCATGTTGTATAGCTCTGAAGAGTTTAGTGAGCACTCAAGTGCTTAATTAGCTATTTTTTTTTTTAAAGATTTATTTATTTATTTTGGGCGGGGGTCGGGTTGGGGAGGGAGGGGAGCAGGCGGGCCACTTCTATTGGTCTTTCTCTGTTTTCATCCGTCTTTGTTCTTTGGCTCCTGTGGGCCTCCCATCGCGGTGGCGTCTGTCGTTGCAGAGCGCCGGCTCTGGGCGCATGCGCTCCAGAGCTCCGGCTTGGTAATTGGACACATCGGTCCAGCAGCTCCGCGGCACGTGGGATCTTCCCAGGCCAGGGATCGAACTGGCGCCCCTTGCACTGCAAGGCGGTGTCCTTACCCACTGGGCCACCAGGGGAAGCCCTGAATTAGCTATTTTATAAGCGGCTAAAGAGCCCTTAGAGACTCTTCTCCCTCTCCTCTCTTCCAAAGCTGCCTTATTCTTTTAGACCAGACACTACAAATAACAAGGCATATTGCCACAAGTACCTCTGAGCTTACAGCTTTATAGATTTATGAAGGAAAAGAGGAACCGGCTATTAATAATTTGAAAACCACAAGTACCTCTGATTAGCTTGTCCCCGTTTTGCAGCAGATGCATAGCAAATACCTTTAGTAAGCAGGAGGCTTTTGCATTTGAGACTGTAATAAAATACATACTACAGAAAGAAAAACAATATACAGGTTCTTATAGCAACACATTATCATTGATGACAGCAGCATTGGTAATCGTAGTAACAACACTAATGGCCATAATAACACAGTATAAGACTTTATAGTTGCTTTTATCTGGGGCATCATCAAAAAACATCATGTATAAGTATTATTTCTCATCCCAATTTTACAGATAAGAAAATTAGGATGTTTCAAAGTAAAATAACAAAGGTGATGAAGCTGCCTAAGTTGACAATAACTCAGCAAAAACTAAGGAGGCTACTGGTTAAACCACTAACTGTAGTTGACTAGTTAATGTTGACTCTAGCATAGCAGAGGCTTACAAAGATTGGGCTATAAGGCCAGTACAATTTTTCCTAAGGAACAGCTGGCTAAGATGCCATGAATATTGAATTTGATCTTCTGATGTTTAACAAAATGTCATGTTGTATAGCTCTGAAGAGTTTAGTGAGCACTCAAGTGCTTAATTAGCTATTTTTTTTTTTAAAGATTTATTTATTTATTTTGGGCGGGGGTCGGGTTGGGGAGGGAGGGGAGCAGGCGGGCCACTTCTATTGGTCTTTCTCTGTTTTCATCCGTCTTTGTTCTTTGGCTCCTGTGGGCCTCCCATCGCGGTGGCGTCTGTCGTTGCAGAGCGCCGGCTCTGGGCGCATGCGCTCCAGAGCTCCGGCTTGGTAATTGGACACATCGGTCCAGCAGCTCCGCGGCACGTGGGATCTTCCCAGGCCAGGGATCGAACTGGCGCCCCTTGCACTGCAAGGCGGTGTCCTTACCCACTGGGCCACCAGGGGAAGCCCTGAATTAGCTATTTTATAAGCGGCTAAAGAGCCCTTAGAGACTCTTCTCCCTCTCCTCTCTTCCAAAGCTGCCTTATTCTTTTAGACCAGACACTACAAATAACAAGGCATATTGCCACAAGTACCTCTGAGCTTACAGCTTTATAGATTTATGAAGGAAAAAAAAGAGGAACCTTTTCTGTAAGCCCTATTAATAATTTGAAAACTCCTGAGAAAGAATACTGATTAGCTTCAATCGCCCATATACCCATCATCACAGCCAGAAAATGATGAAGTGCCCCACATTGAGTTATGCCCATCTTGGATCATGTGCTATGGATCTACTACACCAGACAGAAGCAGGAAAGGACAAAGCAATACATGTCCACAACACATATATCTCATTTTTGATACTATTCTTCCTTGTTTCTTTTTTTCTTTCCTGATTGGTGCTGATAACCTCACAGACATTAATTAATTTGGCCATAATATCATTCTAATTCTGGTTATGATTGTGAGAAGCTACTTAGCAAGGAAGGGTATTTGTGGAGTCTGAATACTCACCACAGACCAGCAACCTTCCAGAAGACACTCTGGGTGATAACAACTTCCTTGCAGGTGTCTTCATTCTGTTCTCTTAGTAACTGTATATTTTAATTCTACAGAAAAAAAGAAGAAAAGAAAACTTATTGTTTAGTTTCTATTCAGTGGCATATTGCAGATCCAGATTCAGGTGTCTGACAACTCTTTATTGATTTCTACTCTGTGCCACTGTATTAGCCTTTAAGAAAGAATAATGATGGATAGAGGCTTTTCATGGGATCTGCTTCCAAGATAGTGAGAAAGACAATAAACAAATAAACTAAATAATCACTGGTTGTGAAAACTGGTAAGAGATGAACAGAACACTGTGATAAAGATAAGCAGGGAATTGTAGGTCAAAGATGACTTTTCTAGGAAGACAGTTAAAACTAGAGATCAGAGGATGAAAAAGAGTCAGCCACTTGGAGACTCAGGGGATGGTACTATAGGTCAGGGTTTCTCAACCTTGGCACTATTGACATTTTGGACCACATAATTGTTGTGGGGGACTCTTTTGTCTTCCGTGGGATGTTTAACAGGAGCATTGACCTCACCCCAAATGAATACCAGTAGCAGCACTCCCTTCCTACTCTGTGACAATCAGCAATGTATTTGGCTCTTTCAAATGCCCCCTGAAGGACAAAATCACCCCCAGTTAAGAACCACTGTTCTAGGTATAGAGAATAAAGGATACAAAATCCTTGATAGCATGAGATGCTGTTAGGGATAGTTCAACCAGGGGTCTCTATGGATTTTATTTTATGTAAATATTAAGTCTTTCAACAATTTTAACTAGGGGTGGATAACATGTCAACATCTAAACTAGACGACTTTGGCTGCTGTGGGAGATATACATTTAATACCATGAGGATAAAATGTGGTCCTTCCATTTCCTAGAAGATAAAAGTAGACTGAATAGTGTAAGAGAAAAAAACAGATTGAAAAGAAGCAACCAAATAGGTTGGAGGAAAACCATGTAAGAGGATGGTGTTACAAAAATTGGAACCTGGGTCAAAGAGGAAGTGGTGGATTATGACTAGATTTTTCTGGTTGGACTCAACATTAAGTCTTCTTTGGAATTGCATTGGTTTACCTCATCTTCTTGCCTCACTACAATTTCCTGTAGAAATCTTCTGTACGTAATTCCAAACTAAACATCCTATTCAAGAACTTACAAAGGCTTCCTATTATAGCCCTGTATTGGCTTTGCTAATTCCTGTTTCTAAAACAGGAGTAGTCATATCTCCTACTCAGTGCCTTCAAATATGTCTATATAAGAACTTTCCAAGTTGAAGCTCATATTTGATCTCCCAAAGTAGCTTTCCCCAACAAGTCTGAATTCTGATCCACACAGATGTCTCTATTTTCTAAAAAATCAACAGAATTTCCAGTTTTTCAGTCCATCCACTAAACACACTTGTTACATATCTATGCCAGGCACTGTGCTATGCCCTGGAAATACACAGTGAAAAAATATGGTCCCTGTTCTCTAGATTACTAAGAAAATGATACTTGTCAATATTTCCTTGACGCACAGAGGAAAAAAGGAGTTTATCTCACATCCAATTATGAGCCAGCCATTTAGCTATACTTCTCTATGCTGTGGACCACTCTTTTGTCTTCCGTGGGATGTTTAACAGGAGCATGAAATAACCAGTAGCAGCACTCCTTCCTACTCTGTGACAATCAGCAATGTATTTGGCTCTTTCAAATGCCCCCTGAAGGACAAAATCACCCCCAGTTAAGAACCACTGTTCTAGGTATAGAGAATAAAGGATACAAAATCCTTGATAGCATGAGATGCTGTTAGGGATAGTTCAACCAGGGGTCTCTATGGATTTTATTTTATGTAAATATTAAGTCTTTCAACAATTTTAACTAGGGGTGGATAACATGTCAACATCTAAACTAGACGACTTTGGCTGCTGTGTGGGAGATATACATTTAATACCATGAGGATAAAATGTGGTCCTTCCATTTCCTAGAAGATAAAAGTAGACTGAATAGTGTAAGAGAAAAAAACAGATTGAAAAGAAGCAACCAAATAGGTTGGAGGAAAACCATGTAAGAGGATGGTGTTACAAAAATTGGAACCTGGGTCAAAGAGGAAGTGGTGGATTATGACTAGATTTTTCTGGTTGGACTCAACATTAAGTCTTCTTTGGAATTGCATTGGTTTACCTCATCTTCTTGCCTCACTACAATTTCCTGTAGAAATCTTCTGTACGTAATTCCAAACTAAACATCCTATTCAAGAACTTACAAAGGCTTCCTATTATAGCCCTGTATTGGCTTTGCTAATTCCTGTTTCTAAAACAGGAGTAGTCATATCTCCTACTCAGTGCCTTCAAATATGTCTATATAAGAACTTTCCAAGTTGAAGCTCATATTTGATCTCCCAAAGTAGCTTTCCCCAACAAGTCTGAATTCTGATCCACACAGATGTCTCTATTTTCTAAAAAATCAACAGAATTTCCAGTTTTTCAGTCCATCCACTAAACACACTTGTTACATATCTATGCCAGGCACTGTGCTATGCCCTGGAAATACACAGTGAAAAAATATGGTCCCTGTTCTCTAGATTACTAAGAAAATGATACTTGTCAATATTTCCTTGACGCACAGAGGAAAAAAGGAGTTTATCTCACATCCAATTATGAGCCAGCCATTTAGCTATAACTTCTCTATGCTGTATTTCACTTTAGCCTATCCAGTTAGTTCATGGTTTGCCGTCTTTAGCTGTAGATTACCTCCTGGAACTACCAGAACACAGTTCTCCAGGACAGAATATTGCTACTGCTACCATTTATCAGTGAATAGGGTGAACATAAACACAAGACGGCACATCTGCCAAAATCTGAATTATAATCCCTCCAGAACAACAGTTAAGAGGTGTGTAAGTGTGGTGGTGCTGATGATGTAAACTTTGGCTAGGCCTCATTCAAACAATATAAGGTGGTCTTTGGGATTCCAAATCTACTTCATGATTTCAAGTCAGCTGGGGGAGGTACACAGATTTTTCCTCATTAATTTGGGTCCATCAATAAAATAACTATTGAATCGAACATACACACATATAACTCAAGAACAGACAGAAATTCTCAGAGGCATACATTTAAAACTAATGTTGTGACATTTGCAACCACAAAGTTTCCTGGGAGCAACTCCTGTCTAAAATACAGTGCGCCGTCAATTTTCCTTTTTGCATCTGTTTGCCGTTTGGACACCTGTGACCTAGTATAAATCTACCATGTAAAACTCAGTACTTAGATATGCTAAGAACTAGAATAAAGTTTGAAATTACATGATTAAAAAACTGTACAGTCAGGGTTTCCGGTTCATCAAATTCTTGAACAGTGCAAAATGAAGGGGATTCTTCTATAATTTCAAAATGAGGCAGGGAGATAATATGAATCTTTATTACTCACAGTTTAAATTATTTTTCCAGTGCTCTGTTGCTAACATTTACAAAGAAATAATTATAGTACAACATAATCATCATAGAATTTCCTACCAACCAACAAGTCTGAATTCTGATCCACACAGATGTCTCTATTTTCTAAAAATCAACAGAATTTCCAGTTTTTCAGTCCATCCACTAAACACACTTGTTACATATCTATGCCAGGCACTGTGCTATGCCCTGGAAATACACAGTGAAAAAATATGGTCCCTGTTCTCTAGATTACTAAGAAAATGATACTTGTCAATATTTCCTTGACGCACAGAGGAAAAAAGGAGTTTATCTCACATCCAATTATGAGCCAGCCATTTAGCTATAACTTCTCTATGCTGTATTTCACTTTAGCCTATCCAGTTAGTTCATGGTTTGCCGTCTTTAGCTGTAGATTACCTCCTGGAACTACCAGAACACAGTTCTCCAGGACAGAATATTGCTACTGCTACCATTTATCAGTGAATAGGGTGAACATAAACACAAGACGGCACATCTGCCAAAATCTGAATTATAATCCCTCCAGAACAACAGTTAAGAGGTGTGTAAGTGTGGTGGTGCTGATGATGTAAACTTTGGCTAGGCCTCATTCAAACAATATAAGGTGGTCTTTGGGATTCCAAATCTACTTCATGATTTCAAGTCAGCTGGGGGAGGTACACAGATTTTTCCTCATTAATTTGGGTCCATCAATAAAATAACTATTGAATCGAACATACACACATATAACTCAAGAACAGACAGAAATTCTCAGAGGCATACATTTAAAACTAATGTTGTGACATTTGCAACCACAAAGTTTCCTGGGAGCAACTCCTGTCTAAAATACAGTGCGCCGTCAATTTTCCTTTTTTTGCATCTGTTTGCCGTTTGGACACCTGTGACCTAGTATAAATCTACCATGTAAAACTCAGTACTTAGATATGCTAAGAACTAGAATAAAGTTTGAAATTACATGATTAAAAAACTGTACAGTCAGGGTTTCCGGTTCATCAAATTCTTGAACAGTGCAAAATGAAGGGGATTCTTCTATAATTTCAAAATGAGGCAGGGAGATAATATGAATCTTTATTACTCACAGTTTAAATTATTTTTCCAGTGCTCTGTTGCTAACATTTACAAAGAAATAATTATAGTACAACATAATCATCATAAATAAGCCCACAAAGGGTAAAGGAAGAGAAAATCTGTCTCAGGAAGTTATGAAAGTTTCCATGGATGAAATAAAGAGTCAACTGATACCTGAAAGATCTTCTGAGAACTCTGTATAAACACAGATGGGCAAGGAGTTCAATAAAGCTAGTATGGAATAAATGGGTGAGAGTGGTAGATGAGAGGGAGTCTGGAGCCAGGTCATGAAGGGGATGGGGATCTCCTGAAAAAATGCTGGTAATACTGTAATCATGTTTTCATGTTAGAAAAACTGTTAACAAACATGGAGGATGGACTGGAGGGGAAATTACTAGAGGCTATTGGAGTGATCCAAGAGAGATGAGTCAGGAGAGAAGATGATTAGTTGATAGATTAACTAAGATGAGAATGAAGATTAAAAAGAAGCGGGTATTTGAGAGATTCTTAAGAAGATGAGTCAATCGAATTTGGTAGGATAGAGGAAATGAGGGAAGCACAATATAGGGGTACACATGGATTCTTGATTTGGGCAACTGGGTGCTATTATCTGAAACAGGAAATGAAAGCAGGCTAGGTTCCAGGTAGTTGGGAAGAGATACAGAACTAGAAGGGAAGAGTAAAGATTTCCGTGTCAACTTGGGACATATTTAAGTATCTTGGGACATATTTAAGTATCATATGACTGCTCGCAATGCAGGAGCCATAAGACATATGGGTTTGATCCCTGGGTCAGGAAGATCCCCTGGAGAAGGGTATGCCACTCCAGTATTACTGACTGGGAAATTCCATGGACAGAGGAGTCTGGTGGGCTATAGTCCATAGGGTTGTAAAGAGTCTGCCACCACTGAAGCTACTTAGTACACCCAAAACAAAGATGCTATTGCTTAAATGTCTCTACCTGAAGATATGGGTGTTATTTTTTAAATGTAGAGGCTATTCGTTTTTTTTTTTTTTTTTTCCTTTCTCGAAGTTTTAAATTTCCTGAAGGCAAGAACCATATCTTAAATTTCACTGTATTTTCTTCAGTGTCCAATTCAGTGAAGGGAACAATAAATGCTCAACAAATTCTTGTTTCAGTCGCAGGTACTACTCACTTATGCCAACCTAAAATATCTCCTCATTCTGTTTTATCAAACATTTAGAGTAATCTACGTGTTTTAAGAGTTTAGTTAAATCAATTTTTAGAATCTGTATGTTGTACCTGCAACAGCTTTGAAATGAATTCCAAAATCTTCCTATTTACTGAGAAGGGTCTTTGAAAGTAAAGATGACAGTGGGTTTTCCTTTTACTAACATTCCTAAGAAATAAGTTATTACAAAACGAAGCTTCACCCGTTTCCCAAACACTAGCTTGCAACTTAAAACCTGTTGAAAGCACTTCAAGGAGGCAGCCCCATTTTTCTCACAACAATTAACCATTAACCGTGTCAACATGTTTAGTAAGACTTTCATTAAATAGTCACTGAAACAACCAGTTGGGGAATAGACTATCAAGCCAGTATAAGTCATTTAACTGCAAACTGATTGTAAGGATTCACAGACAGCTTAAGAGAACTGAGTATTTGCCTAAGGGTTTCGAGGCCAGGCGATACAGGTCGTTTTCTCTGAGGTAACACTACCTAATTTACAGTCCAGTCTCTGGTGGATTCGCGTCCAGGAGCTTAGAAAATATGACTAAACAAATGACCACGCGTATCGGAATAACCAACTCCACCTGAGGAACTGCTGCTTTCTTCCCCGCTACACCATACAAACCAACCCGCAGCCTCCGTTCTCTAACAGCTAAGCCCCCGCTTGCCGCTGCCTTAAGAAAAATGGTCAAGTTCCGGATCTCGCGGGATCTCGCGCCTTAGAGTAACTCCACTGGCCCTATCGAAGCCCCGCGGGAACACAGTTCCGCAGGTCCGGAAAGCCGGGAAATCGCGTGCAGGGGCGGAGCCAGCCAGTGGAGTCTGGGGGCGGGATCAGGTTCGCGGAGGCGGGGCGGGGGTGAGGCGGGGATTGGGGCGGGGCTCCCAGGACCTGTTGATCGCAGGTGTCTCTGCCCCGACTGGCCTTTGGCTGCTGAGTCGTGTGCGCATGCTCTGTGCGCTGGGTCTGGCTGTGGGCGGCGGCGACCTGTCGCCTCTGCTCCAGTTCCCAGTGAACCTCGGTTTCGGTGGCAGCTGTTGGCGTGTCAGCCTGGTGTCAGCTTGAGGCAGAGCTGGGGCAGCGGGAGATAGCCTTGTGGAGGTAAAGGGCCCGTATTTCTCTACCTGGACCTCGTTCCCTCTCGCCAAAAGGGCAGAGCTCAAGGTAAGTCTCCAAAACTAGACCCTGGATGCAGATCCAAAGACTTGCTATCCCCACAGGCCTGACTGGAAGACCCTCATTCAAGCCCCAGCCCTTGTCTCTCTTCTCGCAGCCTCGTGACCTCTTCCCCACCCTCCTCGAGGCCGACTTTCAGGGCTCTTTGCCTGGATTCTAGTGCCCGAGGTCACGCAACGCTCCTGCCTCCTTCCCGCCTCGTCCGGGATCCGGGGGAGATGCCTTTGGCCAGGCTGGAGATGAACGCGGAGGGAGGGGGTACTGTACTTACTGGGCTATGGTTGTTAGTTGCTGCTGTGTTTGAGGGCTGGCCGGGGGCAGAACTTGGGATCCTGCTGGGCCGCTTAGTGCGTAGGTAATATTAATATTACGCTTACCTGGCGCCTGGCCCTCACTTTCCAAGCCACTGTTTCTCCCTAGCAGCAGCTTCTTAGTGGGCTCCAGGTGGTTTTGTTGTCCTGTTTGGAGAAGAGATGATTCGTGAGACTGTTTGGGCTGGGTGGTTTCTGGGTGGTAGTAGTAATTTATAAAGTTAATGTTTAGCTTCTAAATGGCGACTTAGGGGACGTTTCTGGTCTGTTGTGTGGTCAGTCGTGTCCGACTCTTTGCGACCCCATGGACTATAGCCCGCCAGGCTCCTCTGTCCATGAGATTTTCCAGGCACAAATCCTGAAGTGAGTTGCCATTTCTTTCTCCAGTGGGACGTTTACCAAACTACTTTTAAACATCGTAGGAGAACAGGAAGTACTTGCACAGGTGTAGTAGGGAGGGTTTCTAAAGCCTGCAATCTGAGTTTGCTCTGAGGTTTCGTTATTCCAATACAAGGTTTTCTTTATCAATGCGAAGCCTGATTAATGCTTGCAAAATGTGCTGCAAGGCCATATTTGTTACGTAGCAGAGTTAGCCAAATGTTTTCTCATCTGGAGGAAAATATGTATTTTTTTGCAATGAGTTTTCAAGGCTATTTCTGAGGGATGTTTAAATTTAGGAGGTTCTTTGTGATTAGGGTCTGATTCACTGTTAGTGCTGTTCTTTAAAGAAAAGCGTTACTAATTCTCAGCATTTAAAAGAAGGAGAAATTGCTAACAAAATTCTGATTGAAACGAACTTTTGGCTAAGTTAATATTAAATACTTCTTGTTAGTATAATGTTCTGTTATTTTCAGTTCCATGATTATGGTCTAGGCAAATATCCTTAATCTTGTAAAGAGAAATTAAAACAAATGTAACTAATATTACAAAAGTAATGTATGATTTATCTGCCATTGTCATAATTTCAGACAAACACACTGTAGGAAGGAGTTAGTTATGCTCTGAAAAAAAAAAGTTTCGGTTTTTTATTTCAAATTTTAGAAGTTTTAAAAATAAACTCAGTGGATAGTTTGTTTAGGGTCATAATTACTAGTGACATGAAAGTGATTTATTCAACTCAACTCACCAGTTACGTGTTTTTTTCCTACAGTGTGAAAAATAAGCAACCAAGATACAGATCTTTCATTTTTCCTAGTAATAAAATATATTTTTATGAATGTTTGTATATTTATATAGTTCATGAATCTTGAAACTAATGCATTAATAGTATTATTTTCTTTAAAAGATATAAAAAAGTAGTTTTTACAAAGAAAGATATTTTATGGTGGAAGGTCACCATTTTTCACCTAGTTTATTCTTATTCTTATTAAAAAATCACAAAACTTATGATTTTAGTAAATACTATGATTCAAGATCTTTTCCATTATTTAGTGTTAAATGTTTATTTTAAACTACAGTATCATGATATTTTGGGAATCATGGTTTAGAAGTTTACTTTAGCAAGCCAAATCGTTATGAAAAATTTTAAGTAACCATACATAAGTATTCAAGAATTTTTTTGGAACTTATGCATATAATATCCTAATCTTGACAAGTTATTTTCTTTATCAATGCGAAGCCTGATTAATGCTTGCAAAATGTGCTGCAAGGCCATATTTGTTACGTAGCAGAGTTAGCCAAATGTTTTCTCATCTGGAGGAAAATATGTATTTTTTTGCAATGAGTTTTCAAGGCTATTTCTGAGGGATGTTTAAATTTAGGAGGTTCTTTGTGATTAGGGTCTGATTCACTGTTAGTGCTGTTCTTTAAAGAAAAGCGTTACTAATTCTCAGCATTTAAAAGAAGGAGAAATTGCTAACAAAATTCTGATTGAAACGAACTTTTGGCTAAGTTAATATTAAATACTTCTTGTTAGTATAATGTTCTGTTATTTTCAGTTCCATGATTATGGTCTAGGCAAATATCCTTAATCTTGTAAAGAGAAATTAAAACAAATGTAACTAATATTACAAAAGTAATGTATGATTTATCTGCCATTGTCATAATTTCAGACAAACACACTGTAGGAAGGAGTTAGTTATGCTCTGAAAAAAAAAAGTTTCGGTTTTTTATTTCAAATTTTAGAAGTTTTAAAAATAAACTCAGTGGATAGTTTGTTTAGGGTCATAATTACTAGTGACATGAAAGTGATTTATTCAACTCAACTCACCAGTTACGTGTTTTTTTCCTACAGTGTGAAAAATAAGCAACCAAGATACAGATCTTTCATTTTTCCTAGTAATAAAATATATTTTTATGAATGTTTGTATATTTATATAGTTCATGAATCTTGAAACTAATGCATTAATAGTATTATTTTCTTTAAAAGATATAAAAAAGTAGTTTTTACAAAGAAAGATATTTTATGGTGGAAGGTCACCATTTTTCACCTAGTTTATTCTTATTCTTATTAAAAAATCACAAAACTTATGATTTTAGTAAATACTATGATTCAAGATCTTTTCCATTATTTAGTGTTAAATGTTTATTTTAAACTACAGTATCATGATATTTTGGGAATCATGGTTTAGAAGTTTATTTTAGCAAGCCAAAGAATTTAAAAATAAAAATTCTGTCTTAGGTGATATACACATTTGAAAGTCAAAACCACAGTTATTTTCCTGCTGGAGCTGTTATTTGCATTACAGTGCATGCACACAGTAGGAACAAGAAATGTTCTACCACATAAAATTCTTCAAAGGTTATTTAAACTTTAAATAGCTATATAATATCCTAATCTTGACAAGTTATTATTTTAAAAAATTAAGAATACCATATGTATAGAGTATTTAGGCAAAAATATTTCTTTTTTGCTTTTCCAAGTTAATCCATATCCTCTATCAGCAGTTCTTTTATAAACTAAGGGTTCATGATTAGAACTGTTGTAGTCTATGGTTAGAAATGAATTTTAATGTAATCGGTTTTCTTTGGAATCGTATTTTTTTCTTCCTCCTTTATTATAATCCCATGAATTATATTTTATGCTTTACAAACATTATTCTAAGGGGTCCATAGGTGACCATCAAAGGTGTTTATGACATCCTGAAGTGCCACAAGCCATTGCATATGGTTGAAGAATTTTTATTTTACATGAATCACTTCAGAAAGTTGCTAGTTATTATTTATGGATGGATGTATTGTTGTGTTATTTATGAATTAAAATTGTCAAGGAAGTTTTGAATTATTGTTCTGAAAAGTTATACATAGGCAGAATTCTTCTAAATTAAATCTTCTCTGTCATTTGTTATTTCAGAGTTGCTTTCCCTTTATTTCTGATGTATTGCCTTCTAACAGTGTAGCTCATTTCTCTTTCTGTAGATCAGTTTGTAAGTAAATGTTTAAAATAATACTGTGGTGAATCCACTTGTAAAGCATTCCCAAACATTCTTTTGTAAATTAGATTTTTCATATTTTAAGTTTTCTTAAAATACGATAGCCTTATAAATGAAACTGCTTATTTTCTACTAAGAATGACTTATTAATAGATTTTAAAATTGAAAGTTAATACTTCATTGTACATTTTATCTGATGCCACTAATCTGGATTAAGGCTTTAGTCAAGATTGATATGTCATTTTAAAGAAATGGAGAAATAATAAAATGGAGTATAAAATATCGATACAGCATTTACTTTTTTTTTCAAATGTGTGTTTATATTGTTAAAAATAATTTTATATCAAAGATTGTGTTTTTGGTGTCATTAAAATTAGTTTGCATTTATACTGAGTGCCTGCCATGTTTTGGGCATTTATTATTTTAGACATGGCTTGTGATTCCTATAATAACTCTATGAGCTTTTTTATATAGATGATGAAACTCATCTGCTTTGAATGATTGAGTAGTTGAAGTTTTTCAGAGGTAGAATAATTGGAAATCATGAAGTCAGTATCAAAACATGGATTCCATCCTTGTCAAGAACCTATCTTGGCATTGTTTGTTTACCAGGTACTTATAAACTTCTCACCCTGCATGATAAACTCTTGGCCCTCTAATGATGGCCCTCTGTGTTTTCAGGTGAGAAAGCTATTTGAGCCCTAGAATGTTTTTACTCCTGTCAGGTACTGCTGTATAGGCTTGAAACAATCTTACATCCTTGTCAGTGGCACTAACCTAGCTGCCCCGTGGCGGGAAATTGTCCTATACCCTTAGTACCTAAATCATATTTGTTGATTTCAGAGGGTTTGTTGATTGAGATTTCACTTAATTTCCTGAGCTTCATTCAGTAAGTATTTAACGACTACCTACCATGTACTTTGTATTGTTCTAGATGCTTGGAATTCAGTTTATATTCTAAGAGGATTGGGAGTAGAAGCAATAGTAAACAGTAATAAAAAAAATAAGTCAATTGTATACTATATTAGTTGGTGAAGAATGCCAAGACAAAAAGAAAAAATAGAGCAGGACAAGAATTGGGAATGTGGAGTGGGTTGCGATTAAATAAGTTCAAACTTTTGAGCATGAAGTGAGCCCCTAGAGAGGCATTCCCAAACATTCTTTTGTAAATTAGATTTTTCATATTTTAAGTTTTCTTAAAATACGATAGCCTTATAAATGAAACTGCTTATTTTCTACTAAGAATGACTTATTAATAGATTTTAAAATTGAAAGTTAATACTTCATTGTACATTTTATCTGATGCCACTAATCTGGATTAAGGCTTTAGTCAAGATTGATATGTCATTTTAAAGAAATGGAGAAATAATAAAATGGAGTATAAAATATCGATACAGCATTTACTTTTTTTTTCAAATGTGTGTTTATATTGTTAAAAATAATTTTATATCAAAGATTGTGTTTTTGGTGTCATTAAAATTAGTTTGCATTTATACTGAGTGCCTGCCATGTTTTGGGCATTTATTATTTTAGACATGGCTTGTGATTCCTATAATAACTCTATGAGCTTTTTTATATAGATGATGAAACTCATCTGCTTTGAATGATTGAGTAGTTGAAGTTTTTCAGAGGTAGAATAATTGGAAATCATGAAGTCAGTATCAAAACATGGATTCCATCCTTGTCAAGAACCTATCTTGGCATTGTTTGTTTACCAGGTACTTATAAACTTCTCACCCTGCATGATAAACTCTTGGCCCTCTAATGATGGCCCTCTGTGTTTTCAGGTGAGAAAGCTATTTGAGCCCTAGAATGTTTTTACTCCTGTCAGGTACTGCTGTATAGGCTTGAAACAATCTTACATCCTTGTCAGTGGCACTAACCTAGCTGCCCCGTGGCGGGAAATTGTCCTATACCCTTAGTACCTAAATCATATTTGTTGATTTCAGAGGGTTTGTTGATTGAGATTTCACTTAATTTCCTGAGCTTCATTCAGTAAGTATTTAACGACTACCTACCATGTACTTTGTATTGTTCTAGATGCTTGGAATTCAGTTTATATTCTAAGAGGATTGGGAGTAGAAGCAATAGTAAACAGTAATAAAAAAAATAAGTCAATTGTATACTATATTAGTTGGTGAAGAATGCCAAGACAAAAAGAAAAAATAGAGCAGGACAAGAATTGGGAATGTGGAGTGGGTTGCGATTATAAATAAGAGGCCTTATACAGAAAGGTGACTTTTGAGCATGAAGTGAGCCAGGGAGAAGTCATGTTAGTGTCAAGGGGAAATGTATTCCAGGCAGAGGAATAGTTAGTGTAAAGCAGGAATTTGCACGGTTTGTTCAGGAATAACATGGAGGCCCAGGAAGCTGAAATGAAGAATGTAAAGGGAGGCTTTCCTGGTGGTCCAGTGGGTAAAGAGTCTGCCTTGCAGTGCAAGGGGCACCAGTTTGATCCCTGGCCTGGGAAGATCCTATATGCCGTGGAGTGACTGAACTGGTGTGTCCAATTATGAGCCAGCGCTCTGGAGCACATGTGCCCAAAGTGGTGCTCTGCAACAAGAGAGGCCACTGCAGTGGGTGGCCCACACAGGCCAGAGAATAAAGATGGATGAAAAATAAATAAATACAGAATCAATAAAAAGAGGCCAAAAAAATATATAGGACTGTCAATTTTAAAAAAATGAATGTAAACGGAAAGTTGTTAGAGATGAGGTTAGAGGTGAGAAGATGGACAGGTGTTACATAATGAAAAGTGTATATTTGGTCTCTGGCTCTTTTCTGGCACACAACTCCTAAAACTCTTGGAATTCCCAATGTAATAAATGTGTGCCGAGATGACTGGTGGCTGGGGACAAGCCTCAGGGTGAGAACTCATTGCCAGGGAACCAGCCATGTGATTAGAGGATTGGAACTTTCAGCCCTCCACCCACTCCTCGCCATACACAAACAGACACACCTCGAGGGAGAGGAGAGGTGGAGCGACGCACTAATGGCCAAACATTTAATCAAGTATGCCTACATAAAGAAGCCTCCATAAAACGATCCTAACTGAAGTGGTTGGGAGAGCTTTTTGGGCTGGTGAACTTGTGGACGGGACGTACTGGGAGGGTGGCATTTCTTGCAGCTCTATGTCCCTTCCCACGTATTTTTGTCCTTTGCAGCTCTTTCAAAGAAAAGACTGTTCCTGAGTTGCTGTATCTTTTATAGTAAACTTGAAATCTACTCAAATAAGCTGTTTTCTAGAGCCATGCTAGCAAGTTAATTGATTGGAAGGAACCTCTAATTTATTGGTGGTTGACCAGAAGTACAGGTGACAACTTGGGTCCTGTGGTTGGTGTATGGAATTGGGGGTCAGTCTAGTGGGACTGAGCCCTTGACTTGTGGAATCTGACACTAACTCCAGTAGTGTCAAATCGAGTTAAATTGTAGCGTCTGCTGAGAATGAGAGAATTGCTTGTTGTGTAAAAACCCACGTATCTGGACTCAGAAGTGGTGTGAGAGTTTAGGAAAAAAGTATTTAGTTTTAGCAGGTACTATTGGCTTTGAAGGCTTTTGTAAAGACTTTTTGGTTTTTAATCTGAATGTAATAAGGACCCATTACAAAGCTTGGAGCAGAGGGATGACTTTATGATTTAATTTTAGAAGTAGTTCTTGGTCTAATTTTGGGGCTAGCTGTAAGGAGTAACAGTAGAAGCTAGGAGACAGTTAGGAGGCTGTTCTGACAACCTAAGCAAGATGTGATAATTGCTAAGACCAGAATAGTGGAAGCGGAGGTGGAAGAATTGGGCACATGTTGTCTGAGATATGCAAGCAAGAGAAGTTAAAGATGATACCAAAATACTTCTGAGTGACTAGAATGACATCACCGTCAGCTAAGATAGGGAAGAAGATGTAGGTAAAACAGGGGCTTTGTCAAGCAAAGGAATGTTAGGTGATGCCTGCTTTGGCATACTTTTCTTCTGAAGATCATGTCTTAAAGCAGATTGTCATAAGCCATTGTTTTTCATGTCCTTACTTTGTATTCTGGACACATACGCAATCTTGTTTTTTTCCTAATTACCAGTAAAAACTAGTGATTTGTAAAAGCCAGAAGAAATAAAGCACAATTCTTTATTGGATTCAAAGAAGTTGAGCAAAAAGGTATAAAACATCGAAAGTTACTTAAAATTTGCTGGTTTTGGTGGTGGTAGTATAGTTTGTCCTTATTGCTTTAATTTTATTTTCTCTGTTGATTTTATAAATTTTCTAGTATAGTCTTCTCCAGTTCCTCCATTTGTAGAGTGACAGTAGTTTTCTATGTCAAAGGACATCTATTCTTCTATTATCTTTCTTGTTATAATCCTTCAACTTTATAAAAATGAGATAGGTCTCTAATGAATAGGGTTTTTTTTTTTTTTTTGCTTTAACTTACTATAAATCTAAATATAGATATATGAATCTATTGCTATCTGGTTATCTAAAATAAAATTTTAAATACTTCTGCTAGTAAGATGAACAGTTGTAATATATCGTTGAAAAGTCTTCAGTGTGTCCCATTTTAGCTATGTTGCTTATTAGTGGAAAGATGTTAAAATGAAATTTCACTTTATTTCGATGACTAGTCAGGATACTATTAAGAATATTTCAATAGCTTTATTAATAGCCATTCTCTCCTACTATGGGATTGTAGTTATTTCTAATTTTCTTTATGCAATATTTGTGTGTATTTTAGATATCTGTATAAAAAACAAATACTATTTTATAGTCAAGAAAAAAAACAGTACATGTAAAAGAACCAGTAAAGGACTCTCAAGGCTTTATAGCTATTGTGTTAGTTTCCTAGGGCTGCTGTCAAAGACTACCACAAATCAGACAGCTTAAATGAGTAGAATTATTCTCAGACAGTTCTGGAGGCTAGAAGTCCAAAACCAAGGTGTTTGTGGAATTGGTTCCTTTGGAAGGCTGTGTATAGAATCCTTCCTTGCTGCTTTCTAGCTTCTGGTGGTGGCTGTCAATTCTTGATGTTCTTTTGACTTACGTGTAGCTGTATCACTCTAACCTCTGCCTGTAATCTTCACATTGTATTCTTTGTATGTTTCTATATCTTCTTCAAATAACTTCTGCTACTCTGATTGATTCGGCCCCATCTTAATGACCTCATCATAATCTAAAAACATTTGCAAAAACCCTATTTCCAGATGTGGTCATGTTCACAGGTACTAGAAGCTAGGACTTCAAAATACTTGGGTGGGGGTAGGGCACAATTCAACCATCATACCTGTAATGAATATGATTTCAGCTATTACTACCATTTACCTAGATTGTTCTAGTAGCCTAATTAAATCATTGGTTGTTAGACTTTACAAGTGCATCAAAAAGAATAAAAATCTAGAAAAAGTTCTAACTGTGGAGTTAAAAGAACTGTTGTAGTTTAGTCACTAAGTTGTATCTGACTCTTTGTGACCCCATGGACTGTAGTCCAGTACTTAAACAATTATAAGACACTGATGAAAGAAATTTCAGACAACACAGATGAGAAGATATACCATATTCATGGGTTAGAATAATTAATATTATTAAAATGGGCCTACTACCCAAAACAATCTATAGATTCATTGAGCCTCTGTCAAAATGCCAATGGCATTTTCACAGAATCTTTAAAATTTAAAAAGAAACCAAAACATTCTTCAGACTATCATGTTCCTTACTTCAAACTGTGTCCCATTTTAGCTATGTTGCTTATTAGTGGAAAGATGTTAAAATGAAATTTCACTTTATTTCGATGACTAGTCAGGATACTATTAAGAATATTTCAATAGCTTTATTAATAGCCATTCTCTCCTACTATGGGATTGTAGTTATTTCTAATTTTCTTTATGCAATATTTGTGTGTATTTTAGATATCTGTATAAAAAACAAATACTATTTTATAGTCAAGAAAAAAAACAGTACATGTAAAAGAACCAGTAAAGGACTCTCAAGGCTTTATAGCTATTGTGTTAGTTTCCTAGGGCTGCTGTCAAAGACTACCACAAATCAGACAGCTTAAATGAGTAGAATTATTCTCAGACAGTTCTGGAGGCTAGAAGTCCAAAACCAAGGTGTTTGTGGAATTGGTTCCTTTGGAAGGCTGTGTATAGAATCCTTCCTTGCTGCTTTCTAGCTTCTGGTGGTGGCTGTCAATTCTTGATGTTCTTTTGACTTACGTGTAGCTGTATCACTCTAACCTCTGCCTGTAATCTTCACATTGTATTCTTTGTATGTTTCTATATCTTCTTCAAATAACTTCTGCTACTCTGATTGATTCGGCCCCATCTTAATGACCTCATCATAATCTAAAAACATTTGCAAAAACCCTATTTCCAGATGTGGTCATGTTCACAGGTACTAGAAGCTAGGACTTCAAAATACTTGGGTGGGGGTAGGGCACAATTCAACCATCATACCTGTAATGAATATGATTTCAGCTATTACTACCATTTACCTAGATTGTTCTAGTAGCCTAATTAAATCATTGGTTGTTAGACTTTACAAGTGCATCAAAAAGAATAAAAATCTAGAAAAAGTTCTAACTGTGGAGTTAAAAGAACTGTTGTAGTTTAGTCACTAAGTTGTATCTGACTCTTTGTGACCCCATGGACTGTAGTCCAGTACTTAAACAATTATAAGACACTGATGAAAGAAATTTCAGACAACACAGATGAGAAGATATACCATATTCATGGGTTAGAATAATTAATATTATTAAAATGGGCCTACTACCCAAAACAATCTATAGATTCATTGGAGCCTCTGTCAAAATGCCAATGGCATTTTTCACAGAACTAGGACAATTGATTATAAAATTTGTGTGGAAAGACAAAGGCCTTGAATAGCCAAAACATTCTTAAGAAAGAACAAAGCTCAGACTATCATGTTCCCTTACTTCAAACTGTGTTACACAGGTGCGGTCATCAAAGCATATAATACTGGCAGAAAAACACATATAAACCAGTGGAACAGAATAGAGAGCCCATAAATAAACCCATAGTTGATCTACAACAAAGGAAACCAGAATATACAGGGTTTGATAAGGTCTTCAATGAATAGTCCTGGGAAAACTGGATAGCTATGTGCAAAGGAATCAAACTGGACTAATCTGTTATACCATGTACAAGTATAAATTCAAGGTAGATTAAAAATTTAAATATAAGACCTAAAACCATAAATTCTGGAGGAATATGTAAGCAATACAAAGTAAAGCAAACAAACGTAAAAATACACAAATGGGACTACATCAAACTAAATAGCTTTTGTACAGCAAAAGAAACTCAACAAAAGGAACAGGCTACCTTCTGAATGGGAGAAGACATTTGCAAATGATGTATCTGACAAAAGATTAATACCCAAAATAAACAGAGAACTTATACAGTACATCAGAAAAACAGCCTGATTAAAAAATGGGCAGAGGATCTGAATAGGTACTTTTTCAAAGAAGACAGATCACCAACAGGCACATGAAAAGATGTTCAACATCACTAATAATCTCCACTAGGGTCCTCTGTCCATGGAATTCTCTAGGCAAGAATACTGTATTGGGGAGCTATTCCCTTCTCCAGGGGATTTTCCTGACCCACAGATCAGACCTGGGTCTCTTATATTACAGGCAGATTCTTTATCATCTGAGCTACCAGGGAGACCCCACTAATCATGAGGGAAATGCAAATAGAAGCACAATGAGATACCACCTCACATCTGTTAGAATGGCTGTCATTAAAAAAAGATGACAGGGACTTTCCTAGTAGTCCAGTACCCAAGACTCCACACTCCAAATGCATGAGACCTGGTTCAATCCTTGGTTAGGGAATCAGATCCCATGTGCCTCAACTAAAGGTCCCACATGCCTCAAGGAAGAGCCACAACTAAGATTTGGCACAGTCAAATAAATAAATAAAAGACAATGGGTAACGAGCACTGGCAAGGATATGGAGATAAGGGAACCCTCGTGCACTATTGGTGGGGATATAAATTGATCAGCTGCCGTGGAAAGTAATAGGAAATTCCTCAAAAAATTAAAAATAGGACTACGTAAAAAAGAAAAAGAACTGTCATATGATCCAGTAATTCCATTCCTGGGTATTTATCAGAAGAAAACAAAAACAAAAACACTATTTTGAAAAGTTGTATGCACTCTTATGTTTATTGCAGCATTATTTATAACAGGCGAGATATGAAAGCAACCCAAGTGCCCATCAGTAGATAAATGATAAAGAAGAGATGCTACATATGTTTATACACACACACACACACAGTGTAATATTATTCAGCCATAAAAAAGAATGAAATCTTGCCATTTGTGACAACTTGGATGGATCTAGAGGGTATTATGCTAAGTGAGATGAATCAGACATAGAAAGATAAATATCACGTTTTCATTTATCGGTGGAATCGAAAAACAAAACAAATAATCATACATAGTAAAATAAAAACAGAGTTATTATAGAGAACAAAACAGATGGTTGCCAGAGGACAAAGTGTTGTGAAGAAAGAAGTAAGTAAAGGAACTTAAGAGGTACAAACTTCCATTTGCAAAATGAAAAGATGTTCAACTTCACTTATAATCTCCACTAGGGTCCTCTGTCCATGGAATTCTCTAGGCAAGAATACTGTATTGGGGAGCTATTCCCTTCTCCAGGGGATTTTCCTGACCCACAGATCAGACCTGGGTCTCTTATATTACAGGCAGATTCTTTATCATCTGAGCTACCAGGGAGACCCCACTAATCATGAGGGAAATGCAAATAGAAGCACAATGAGATACCACCTCACATCTGTTAGAATGGCTGTCATTAAAAAAAGATGACAGGGACTTTCCTAGTAGTCCAGTACCCAAGACTCCACACTCCAAATGCATGAGACCTGGTTCAATCCTTGGTTAGGGAATCAGATCCCATGTGCCTCAACTAAAGGTCCCACATGCCTCAAGGAAGAGCCACAACTAAGATTTGGCACAGTCAAATAAATAAATAAAAGACAATGGGTAACGAGCACTGGCAAGGATATGGAGATAAGGGAACCCTCGTGCACTATTGGTGGGGATATAAATTGATCAGCTGCCGTGGAAAGTAATAGGAAATTCCTCAAAAAATTAAAAATAGGACTACGTAAAAAAGAAAAAGAACTGTCATATGATCCAGTAATTCCATTCCTGGGTATTTATCAGAAGAAAACAAAAACAAAAACACTATTTTGAAAAGTTGTATGCACTCTTATGTTTATTGCAGCATTATTTATAACAGGCGAGATATGAAAGCAACCCAAGTGCCCATCAGTAGATAAATGATAAAGAAGAGATGCTACATATGTTTATACACACACACACACACAGTGTAATATTATTCAGCCATAAAAAAGAATGAAATCTTGCCATTTGTGACAACTTGGATGGATCTAGAGGGTATTATGCTAAGTGAGATGAATCAGACATAGAAAGATAAATATCACGTTTTCATTTATCGGTGGAATCGAAAAACAAAACAAATAATCATACATAGTAAAATAAAAACAGAGTTATTATAGAGAACAAAACAGATGGTTGCCAGAGGACAAAGTGTTGTGAAGAAAGAAGTAAGTAAAGGAACTTAAGAGGTACAAACTTCCATTTGCAAAATAAACAAGTCATGGATATGAAGTGCACCCAGTGTGGGAACTACAGTCAACAACTCTGGAATATTTTTGTAAGGTGACTAATTATAAGTTTTCTTGAAATGTGTAGGGATACCAAATCACTATGTTGTGTAACAGGAACTAGCATAATGTCATAGGTCAATTATACTTCAAAAACAAGCAAACATACAAATAAACTCATAGAAAAGGGGCAGATTGTGGTTACTAGAGTGGGGGTCAGGGAAGTGGGAAAACTGAATGAAGGTTGTCTAAAGGTACAGGCTTTTAGTTATAAGATAAATAACTATGAATGTAATGTACAACATGATCAATATAATCAACACTGTTGTTTGTTACATATGAAAGTTGTTAGGAGAATAAATCCTAAAGAGTTCTCATCACAGGGAAAGTATTTTTTTCTTTGACTTCTTTAACTCTGAATCTGCATTTGATGTGGATGTTCAGTAAACTTATTGTGATAATCACTTCATCATGTATGTAAGTCAAATTTGTATGCTGTACACCTTAAACTTATATAGTGTGTGTGTCAGTTATACTTCAATAAAACTGGAAGAAAGAATCTGAGTACCCTTTAGCTATCAGTTTCTACTCCCATCTCTACTCGTTTCCCATAGCCCCCACTTCTCCGGTATAAGTAACCACTTATCTACTGTCTCTAGAGTTCTCTGTTTTGGATATTTTGGATCAATGGATTGTTAGAATGTGCGATCTTTTGTGACTGACTTTCACTTATCAAAATGTTTTTAGTGTTTATATTGTAGCATGTTTAAGTACTTCATTTTTATGGCTGAATAATATTCCATTATGTGTCTGGTGTGTGCATGCGTCTGTATATTCTTACCATATTTTATTTATCTGTTTTTTTTTTTGGGGGGGCACTTCTATTGGTCTTTCATTTATTTGTTTTCATCCATCTTTGTTCTTTGGCCTGTGTGGGCCTCCCACTGCAGCAGCCTCTCTCATTGCAGAGCACTGGCTCTGGGCACACGCACACCAGAGCTCTGGCTCAGTAGTTGGACACAGCAGTCCAGCCGTTCCATGGCACGTGGGATCTTCCCAGGTCAGGAATTGAACCAGTGCCCCTTGCACTGCAAGGTGGTGTATTTACCCACTGGACCACCAGGGAGGCCCTATCTATTCTTTAATTAAATATTTTAGTAGTTTTCCACCTTTCAGCTGTTATAAATATTGCTCTTTTCTGCACAACCTCCCAAATATTTATTGAAAGAATAAATATAGAATTATTTGAATTTGTCAAATAAATCTTATTATTTTTTCAATGGTACATTATTTTGACACATGGATAGATTGTTGGTATACAGGCAGGGGCCTTGCAGGTATCTGCTCTTGTTGTTTGGTCACTAAGTCATGTCTGACTCTTTGCAACCCCATGAACTGCAGCACGCCAGGCTGCCCTATCCTCCACTTATTCCCAGAACTTGCTCAAACTCATGTCCATTGAGTTGGTGATGCCATCCCACCATCTCATCCTTTTTAGGTGGCCAAAATATTGGAGCTTCAGTATGAGTCCTTCCAATGAATATTCAGGGTTGATTTCCTTTAAGATTGACTGATTTGATCCTTGCTGTTCAAGGGACTCTCAAGAGTCTTCTCCAGCACCACAGTTTGAAAGCATCATTTCTTTGGTTCTTAGCCTTTTTTATGATCCAACTCTCACATCTGTACGTGAATACTGGAAAAACAATAGCTTTGACGACTTAGATCTTTGTTGGCAAAGTGATGTCTCTGATTTTTTAATATGCTATCTAGGTTTGTCATAGCTTTTCTCCCAAGGAGCAAGCATATTTTTATAAAAAATAATTTTTAAAAAATTTTATTTATTTATTATTTTAACTTTTATTTTACTTTTAACTTTTACAGAGTTTTGTTGTTTACAGATATGTATGTTCCCAGATTAGTCATATGTATATCCCCCTATTCTGCCCCTGCAGACCGTCACATAGTACCCCTGCAGGATCTCATTTTCTCACAGAGCAGTGACTATAGCTATTTTCTTCACGTGTGATAGTAGCCCGTTTTTTTGTCCTTTTTTTCTCACCCCACCCCCTATAGGCAGTCACACGCACACCAGAGCTCTGGCTCAGTAGTTGGACACAGCAGTCCAGCCGTTCCATGGCACGTGGGATCTTCCCAGGTCAGGAATTGAACCAGTGCCCCTTGCACTGCAAGGTGGTGTATTTACCCACTGGACCACCAGGGAGGCCCTATCTATTCTTTAATTAAATATTTTAGTAGTTTTCCACCTTTCAGCTGTTATAAATATTGCTCTTTTCTGCACAACCTCCCAAATATTTATTGAAAGAATAAATATAGAATTATTTGAATTTGTCAAATAAATCTTATTATTTTTTCAATGGTACATTATTTTGACACATGGATAGATTGTTGGTATACAGGCAGGGGCCTTGCAGGTATCTGCTCTTGTTGTTTGGTCACTAAGTCATGTCTGACTCTTTGCAACCCCATGAACTGCAGCACGCCAGGCTGCCCTATCCTCCACTTATTCCCAGAACTTGCTCAAACTCATGTCCATTGAGTTGGTGATGCCATCCCACCATCTCATCCTTTTTAGGTGGCCAAAATATTGGAGCTTCAGTATGAGTCCTTCCAATGAATATTCAGGGTTGATTTCCTTTAAGATTGACTGATTTGATCCTTGCTGTTCAAGGGACTCTCAAGAGTCTTCTCCAGCACCACAGTTTGAAAGCATCATTTCTTTGGTTCTTAGCCTTTTTTATGATCCAACTCTCACATCTGTACGTGAATACTGGAAAAACAATAGCTTTGACGACTTAGATCTTTGTTGGCAAAGTGATGTCTCTGATTTTTTAATATGCTATCTAGGTTTGTCATAGCTTTTCTCCCAAGGAGCAAGCATATTTTTATAAAAAATAATTTTTAAAAAATTTTATTTATTTATTATTTTAACTTTTATTTTACTTTTAACTTTTACAGAGTTTTGTTGTTTACAGATATGTATGTTCCCAGATTAGTCATATGTATATCCCCCTATTCTGCCCCTGCAGACCGTCACATAGTACCCCTGCAGGATCTCATTTTCTCACAGAGCAGTGACTATAGCTATTTTCTTCACGTGTGATAGTACAGGCCTTCATGCTACTTCCTTTACACCTCCCACCCACCGTTCATTCCTCACAATGTCCATGTGTCCATTGTCCTTTTCTGTTTCTCCATCGCTTCACTGCATGTGCTATCATCACCATCCTACTAGATTTCATATATATGTGTTAGTATATTGTACTTGTCCTTCCCATTCTGACTGACTTCACTTTTTAAGATAGGTTTTAGATCTAGCCACCTCATTAGGGCTGATTCTTCTGCATTTCTTTGTACAGCTGTGTAGTATTCCATTGTATATATATACCAGAGCTTTTGTATCCATTCATTCGTCAATGGGCATCTAGGTTGTTTCCATGTTCTAGCTATTGTACAGAGCCAAGGAGCAAGCATCTTTTAATTTCATGGCTGCTATCACTGTCCACAGCAAGTTTACAGTCCAAGAAAGTTAAAGTCTGTCACTGTTCCCATTTTTCCCCCCATCAATTTGCCATGAAGTGATGGGACCAGATGCCATGATCTTAGTTTTATGAATGTTGAGGTGAGCTTTTTCACTCTTCTCTTTCACACTCATCAAGAGCCTTTTCAATTCCTCTTCACTTTCTGCCATTAGGATTGTATCATCTGCATACTGGAGGTTGTTGATATTTCTCCCAGCAGTCTTGATTCCAGCTTGTGCTTCATCCAGCGCAGGATTTTGCATGATGTACCCCACATATAAGCTAAATAAGCAGAGTTACAGTAAAGCCTTGATGTATTTCTTCCCCAATTTTGAATCAGTCCATTGTTCCATGTGCAGTTCTAACTTGCTTCTTTTGACTGTGGCTCAGATCATCAGCTTACTGCAAAATTCAGACTTAAATTGGAGAAAATAGGGAAAACCACTAGACCTTTCACATATGACTAAATCAGATCCCTTATGATTGTACAGTGGAGGTGACAAATAGATTCCAGGGGCTAGATCTGATAGACAGAGTGCCTGAAGGACTGTGGACGAAAGTTTATAACACTGTATGGGAAGTGGTAATCAAAATCATCCCCAAGAAAAAGAAATGCAAGAAGGAAAAGTGGTTGTCTAAGCACAATAGCTGGTAAAGAATTCTTCACGTGTGATAGTACAGGCCTTCATGCTACTTCCTTTACACCTCCCACCCACCGTTCATTCCTCACAATGTCCATGTGTCCATTGTCCTTTTCTGTTTCTCCATCGCTTCACTGCATGTGCTATCATCACCATCCTACTAGATTTCATATATATGTGTTAGTATATTGTACTTGTCCTTCCCATTCTGACTGACTTCACTTTTTAAGATAGGTTTTAGATCTAGCCACCTCATTAGGGCTGATTCTTCTGCATTTCTTTGTACAGCTGTGTAGTATTCCATTGTATATATATACCAGAGCTTTTGTATCCATTCATTCGTCAATGGGCATCTAGGTTGTTTCCATGTTCTAGCTATTGTACAGAGCCAAGGAGCAAGCATCTTTTAATTTCATGGCTGCTATCACTGTCCACAGCAAGTTTACAGTCCAAGAAAGTTAAAGTCTGTCACTGTTCCCATTTTTCCCCCCATCAATTTGCCATGAAGTGATGGGACCAGATGCCATGATCTTAGTTTTATGAATGTTGAGGTGCGCCTTTTCACTCTTCTCTTTCACACTCATCAAGAGCCTTTTCAATTCCTCTTCACTTTCTGCCATTAGGATTGTATCATCTGCATACTGGAGGTTGTTGATATTTCTCCCAGCAGTCTTGATTCCAGCTTGTGCTTCATCCAGCGCAGGATTTTGCATGATGTACCCCACATATAAGCTAAATAAGCAGAGTTACAGTAAAGCCTTGATGTATTTCTTCCCCAATTTTGAATCAGTCCATTGTTCCATGTGCAGTTCTAACTTGCTTCTTTTGACTGTGGCTCAGATCATCAGCTTACTGCAAAATTCAGACTTAAATTGGAGAAAATAGGGAAAACCACTAGACCTTTCACATATGACTAAATCAGATCCCTTATGATTGTACAGTGGAGGTGACAAATAGATTCCAGGGGCTAGATCTGATAGACAGAGTGCCTGAAGGACTGTGGACGAAAGTTTATAACACTGTATGGGAAGTGGTAATCAAAATCATCCCCAAGAAAAAGAAATGCAAGAAGGAAAAGTGGTTGTCTAAGGAGGCCTTACAAATAGCTGAGTAAAGAAGAGAAGAGAAATATAAAGGAGAAAGGGAACGATATACCCACTGAATGCAGAATTCCAGAGAACAGCAAGGAGAGATAAGAAAGCCCTTAGTGAACATTGCGAAGAAATAGAGGAAAACAATAGAATGGGAAAGACTAGAGATCTCTTCAAGAAAATTGGAGACAGCAAGAGAACATTTCATGTAAAGATGGGTAAAATGAAATGGCAAAGACCTAACAGAAGCAGAAGAAATTAAGGAGAGGTGGCAAGAATACACAGAAGAACTGTACAAAAAAGGTCTTAATGACCCAGATAACTACAGTGGTGTGATCACTCACTCAAAGCAAGACATTCTATAGTGCAAAGTCAAGTGAACCTTGGAAAGCATAACTATGAACAAAGCTAGTGGAGGTGACAGACTTCCAGCTGAATTATTTCAAATTCTAAAAGATGATGCTGTTAAAATCCTGTACTCAATATGCCAGCAAATTTGGAAAACTCAGAAGTGGCCACAGGACTGGGAAAAGTCAGTTTTATTCCAATCCCAAAGAAAGGCATTGCCAAAGAATGTTCAAACTATCACAATTGCATTAGTTTCACATGCTAACAAAGTAATGCTCAAAATCCTTCAAACTAGGCTCCAATAGTACATGAGCCGAGAACTTCCAGATGTACAAGCTGGATTTAGAAAAGGCAGAGGAGCCAGAGAACACACATCCATTGGATCATAGAAACAGCAAGAGAATTCCAGAAAAACAAGTACTTCTTTTTCATTGACGGCACTTTCTACCACTTCCCAAACTGACTCTGCTCTGAGGCTTATCTGATGTTATAATCTCCTTTACCCTCCAGATGACATCAGTCTGGTAACAGAGCTTTCCTGTCTCATTGAATTATATGGGGTGGGAATTCTCTGCCTAGAGCAATGTGGAGAATGGAAAAGTTTACAACTAGAAAGATCTTGTCTCTAACCTGTGGACGAAGTTTATAACACTGTATGGGAAGTGGTAATCAAAATCATCCCCAAGAAAAAGAAATGCAAGAAGGAAAAGTGGTTGTCTAAGGAGGCCTTACAAATAGCTGAGTAAAGAAGAGAAGAGAAATATAAAGGAGAAAGGGAACGATATACCCACTGAATGCAGAATTCCAGAGAACAGCAAGGAGAGATAAGAAAGCCCTTAGTGAACATTGCGAAGAAATAGAGGAAAACAATAGAATGGGAAAGACTAGAGATCTCTTCAAGAAAATTGGAGACAGCAAGAGAACATTTCATGTAAAGATGGGTAAAATGAAATGGCAAAGACCTAACAGAAGCAGAAGAAATTAAGGAGAGGTGGCAAGAATACACAGAAGAACTGTACAAAAAAGGTCTTAATGACCCAGATAACTACAGTGGTGTGATCACTCACTCAAAGCAAGACATTCTATAGTGCAAAGTCAAGTGAACCTTGGAAAGCATAACTATGAACAAAGCTAGTGGAGGTGACAGACTTCCAGCTGAATTATTTCAAATTCTAAAAGATGATGCTGTTAAAATCCTGTACTCAATATGCCAGCAAATTTGGAAAACTCAGAAGTGGCCACAGGACTGGGAAAAGTCAGTTTTATTCCAATCCCAAAGAAAGGCATTGCCAAAGAATGTTCAAACTATCACAATTGCATTAGTTTCACATGCTAACAAAGTAATGCTCAAAATCCTTCAAACTAGGCTCCAATAGTACATGAGCCGAGAACTTCCAGATGTACAAGCTGGATTTAGAAAAGGCAGAGGAGCCAGAGAACACACATCCATTGGATCATAGAAACAGCAAGAGAATTCCAGAAAAACAAGTACTTCTTTTTCATTGACGGCACTTTCTACCACTTCCCAAACTGACTCTGCTCTGAGGCTTATCTGATGTTATAATCTCCTTTACCCTCCAGATGACATCAGTCTGGTAACAGAGCTTTCCTGTCTCATTGAATTATATGGGGTGGGAATTCTCTGCCTAGAGCAATGTGGAGAATGGAAAAGTTTACAACTAGAAAGATCTTTCCCAGTCTCTAACCGTGGACCCTGTCTATCTCTTGGCTGCTGTTTACCTCCCATTCTAGAAACCAGTTATTGTACTTAATGTTTTTCCCTGTTTCTACTTAGACTATCTGTTGCTTGTGTATAATCTGCAGAGTTCCATTGCAGGAAGAAAACCAAAAGGATGTATTAGTTTGATATCTTATATAAGAACAGCAGCTAAATATTTTAAAAATTACCTATTTGTGTCATCACAAACCTTATTATGGTAAGGATTGCTTCATAAGTCTTGTTACAATTCATATTACCTGATGCCTAGTTATATGATTGTTGAGAGAATATCATTTCTAAGGGTTCTTCCATTAAAAATACAAATTTACTACCAATACGGTGCTCCCTTAATGCCATAAAATCATGACTACATTTATTCAAAATTTGTATGAAAGTTTTTAGGATCCTTTAGATCACTTTAGAAGAAGTTTCAATCCATAGAGTTAAAATAAAAAGAAGAAAACAGCTAACATATGTAGCATTTTGTAATTCTTGTAACATTTAACCTATGTTAAGCCAGGCTATTACTGTTTCATTTTACAGATGAAGCTATGAATTAGAGATTATTAGAATTTATCCAAGACCAAACAGCTAAGTGATGAGCTATTAATAATATGTGGGGCTGGAAACAAAAGTCTCCTGATTTGAATTTTATGAAGACTACTGATTTTCTTCATTATTCCTCAGTGCTTTGTTATCTTAGTGGGTATTTGATCAGTGGTATTGAACTGACTGACCTATAACATTTTGTTTTTGTGCCTTTAAGTGAAACTCAATGTTGTTCATCCAGAGTTTAAATTGAAAGGTGTGGTTCTTACACAGGACTTTTGAGGCCCAGCATCTCTCTTTCCCAAGGATCCTCCCATTTCATCTACTATCTTCTTTGTTTGTATTTCTTCTGCCACATTGGGCTTCTTACTACCTTCCAAATGCCAGACATGAAAGGGTCTGCTTGGAAGGGTTTCTCAAGGATGGCATCTTCACTTCCTTTATGTTTTGTGCAAAAGTAATCTTCTCAATTACATTTTTTGTGACTGTCCTGTTTAAAAGTTCAAATCATCTCCCATTAATATACACTTCTCATCCCCTTTGCTTACATTGTTTTTCTGTTAGTGCTCAGTGCATAGTTTCTCTAGTACACACTGCAACTTATTCACTGAATTGTGGTCTGTCTGTTCTCATCAAAATGTCAGTTTTAGTGCCTGGCACAGAACCTGTCTCAATGTTTGCTGAATGAATGAATGCAGGAAGGAAATTCAATTGAGTAAACTTTGTTAGTAATGTTTTAAATGTTATTAATAAGAAGTTGAAAATGTTGAAGTCCTTTTAGCCAGGAGCATGTATTCATGAACAGTGTGGAAATTTAATTCAGTAAGAGTTATCAACGCAGTCTTTCTCCTGAGTTTTATTTTTAAAGATTTATTTATTTATTTTGGGCGGGGGTCGGGTTGGGGAGAGAGGGGAGTGGGCGGGCCACTTCTATTGGTCTTTCATTTCTCTATTTTCATCCGTCTTTGTTCTTTGGCCCGTGTGGGCCTCCCATGGCGGTGGCCTCTGTTGATGCAGAGCGCCGGCTCTGGGCGCATGAGCTCCAGAGCTCCGGCTCACTGATTGGACACATTAGTCCAGCCGCTCCGTGGCACGTGGGATCTTCCCAGGACAGGGATCGAACCGGTGCCCCTTGCACTGCAAGGCGGTGTCCTTATCCATTGGACCACCAGGGGAAGCCCTCTCCTGAGTTTTGATGCATGTCAATTTACATAAATTCTGTTGACTTTCTTGAAAAAATGATACGATTCTGTATAAGGTAGATAACGATATAGGCTCAGTAGATGAATTTGTTTTAGTAAATAACAATATATGGTTTTATTAACAGCACAGTTAGTATTATTCCAAAGATTGCCTTAAATCTAAGTTAATTCTAGTTTTCTTTAGAATATGAAACCATCATGTGACCATTGAAATCTAGAAGTAGGTAGTGATTAAATCACCTTGATATTTTTTGAAAATTTAAATGATGAACAATGTTCTTATATTTTAAAAATAATTTTATTCTAATCCTTTTATGATTGTACTTATATTATTTTACTTTTGTATTCAGTATTTGTGTTCATATACTAAAATGGGAATTTTCTTGATTAGTCTTTTACTTAAACATTTCTTTTCTTGTAGGTATGCTTTGAGGTCACATTGATATGAAGCATGGAGTCACCTTTAATAACATCACCTGGGAAGGAGTCTTCTTTCTTATTAAAAAGACATAAGGAAAACAAATGACCAAAGGAATCTTACCAAATGTTGACTCTCCATCTTTTGTATCATTTTTGTGCCTGGCACAGAACCTGTCTCAATGTTTGCTGAAAATGTGGAAGGAAATTCAATTGAGTAAACTTTGTTAGTAATGTTTTAAATGTTATTAATAAGAAGTTGAAAATGTTGAAGTCCTTTTAGCCAGGAGCATGTATTCATGAACAGTGTGGAAATTTAATTCAGTAAGAGTTATCAACGCAGTCTTTCTCCTGAGTTTTATTTTTAAAGATTTATTTATTTATTTTGGGCGGGGGTCGGGTTGGGGAGAGAGGGGAGTGGGCGGGCCACTTCTATTGGTCTTTCATTTCTCTATTTTCATCCGTCTTTGTTCTTTGGCCCGTGTGGGCCTCCCATCGCGGTGGCGTCCGTCCTCGCAGAGCACCGGCTCTGGGCGCATGTGCTCCAGAGCTCCGGCTCCGCAATTGGACACATCAGTCCAGCCGCTCCGTGGCACGTGGGATCTTCCCAGGCCAGGGATCGAACCGGTGCCCCTTGCACTGCAAGGCGGTGTCCTTACCCACTGGACCACCAGGGGAAGCCCTCTCCTGAGTTTTGATGCATGTCAATTTACATAAATTCTGTTGACTTTCTTGAAAAAATGATACGATTCTGTATAAGGTAGATAACGATATAGGCTCAGTAGATGAATTTGTTTTAGTAAATAACAATATATGGTTTTATTAACAGCACAGTTAGTATTATTCCAAAGATTGCCTTAAATCTAAGTTAATTCTAGTTTTCTTTAGAATATGAAACCATCATGTGACCATTGAAATCTAGAAGTAGGTAGTGATTAAATCACCTTGATATTTTTTGAAAATTTAAATGATGAACAATGTTCTTATATTTTAAAAATAATTTTATTCTAATCCTTTTATGATTGTACTTATATTATTTTACTTTTGTATTCAGTATTTGTGTTCATATACTAAAATGGGAATTTTCTTGATTAGTCTTTTACTTAAACATTTCTTTTCTTGTAGGTATGCTTTGAGGTCACATTGATATGAAGCATGGAGTCACCTTTAATAACATCACCTGGGAAGGAGTCTTCTTTCTTATTAAAAAGACATAAGGAAAACAAATGACCAAAGGAATCTTACCAAATGTTGACTCTCCATCTTTTTGTATCATCTGTTTTTAAAACCATCAAGACAGATTAAAGAGGATGATTTGCTCATCCATGTTATTTTTAACTGTTTTCAAAAAATCTCTTTCATCTTAAATTGGACTCTTACAAAATTTAACATAAAGGTTTTTAAGTCTTTAAGACCTTGTTTAAAATAGCTTTCTTTATTATTTAGTTTTCCAGAATTTCAGTGTTTATGTATCTTATTTTTACTTGACAAAGTCCTCAAAACTACAGCATCAGGAAAGACATGGACTTGGAAACTTACATTATTGCAATAGACTGCAGCAAATTTAAGTGGACCATTCAAGACCCCATCCATTTTATCATCAGAAATATTACATAAACATAAAATTCTTAGCTTTAATGCAAACAAAATTGCTTGAAAATGGCATGGGTAAAATTCTTACGGAAACCTGGTGGCAACCTTGGAAAAGCTTATCAGCCTGGGAGTATGCTATCCCTAGCCCCTACCAAAGGCTTGTTGAATGAACCAGGACAAAACAGCTGCTTTCTTAACAGTGCTGTACAGGTGAGACCATCATTTCTTGTTAAGTTTTAAAAAGTGCCTTTCATGAAATTCTTAATGTTTCTTTAACTTGTAAATGAAAGACAAAGTTATTATTGACTGGAATGAATTTTTAATATCACTTTCATTAGTAGCAAATATTTTGACTGGGCATTTTGGTTTTTATAATAAATGGAATTTTTTTTTCAATAGAATGATACATTGTTAGGATATGTGTCTTGTGGCTTAAATGTTCACATAGTAAATTAAGCATGCTTTTTTAAAAAAAATTTTTTTGGCCTCTTTTATTGGTTTTTCATTTATTTTCATCCATCCTCGTTCCTTTGCCAGTGGGGGCCTCCCATCGCAGTGGCCTCTGTTGTCACACCCCTCCCTTTAGCCCTTTACCTCACTGTGGCCTTAAATCACCTCTGTAGAATTATAATTTGGACAATACTGTTTTAGTTAAATTCCTTTTTATTCAGACCTTGTCGAAATTCTTTTTTTTGTTGTTGGCCGCTTCTATTGGTCTTTCATTTATTCATTTTCATCCATCCTTGTTCTTTGGCCCCTCTGGGCCTCCCATCGCAGTGGCCTCTGTTGTTGCAGAGCACCGGCTCTGGGCACATGTGCTCCAGAGCTCCGGCTTGGTAGTTGGACACATCGGTCCAGCTGCTCCGCGGCACGTGGGATCTTCCCAGGCCAGGGATTGAACCGGCACCCCTTGCACTGCAAGGCAGTGTCTTTGCCCACTGGACCACCAGGGAAGCCCTCGAAATTCTTCTAATTAGCAAGTATGTATTAATCCAGTTTTCTGCCTTAGATAAATATCCTTTCTTGTACACAATAGTTTTTATTCAGTGTTTTCAGATTTCATAGGGGCCCATATCTTTCTGACAAAGAAGATTCAGAATATTGGAATATTATTCTACTGACTCTAGAATATACCTTAGAAGATATTATTGAAAAGAAATAGCTTTTCATATATTTTTGTGTTGCTTTAGTTCCCCCTCCAAGGGTTTCACTGGTGGCTCTGTCAGTAGAGAATCTGCTTGTGCTGCAGGAGACTACCTGACATGCAGGCGTGGGCTCAGTTCCTAGGTGGGAAAGATCCCCTGTAGAAGGAAAGAGAAACCCACTCCACTATTCTTGCCTGGAGAATCTCATGGACAGAGGAGCCTGGCAGGCTACAGTCCATGGGGTTGCAAGAGTCGAACACGACTTAGTGGCTAAACCACCATCACCTCCTGAAAATTGAGAGTAGAAAGTGAAATATTGCTAAATTAATTCATTTGATAAATGGACACATCTTAGATGGATCAAGTGCTCAGACATCTGGCTCAGACTTGTGTTCTCAATTACCGTCTGTCTGGGACACATGTCAAATTTGAGTGTTATAACTCACTCAGGGGAAGAAGCAATTGGTATTAGGAAAGCATTAATTCTGATTTACGTCAGGTCCCTGAAATGGCAGTCATTGTTCCCTGGCTGAAAGATCCCACTGGCATTAAATGCTTTGAGAGGACAGGGAAGTATTTATTTAATGACACCTGATATGTGGAAATACCAGACACCAAAGACATGAAGTTATATGCTTTTATTGAGTCATACTGTCAGAGAGAACTTCTGTGACTTCAAATTTTTTCCTGTTAGCCCTTTTCCAGTTCTTTTTTTACATTTGTATATGTCCCTCTGTGTGTGTGTCCTTTTCTTTGGCTCCCAAAATACTGTGTATAGTTTAGGGAGATGAAAAGCTTATTATAACAAGAGAAAATTCTATGTAAGAATACTTATGAGGTGAAGAAAATAGAGAAGTATCCCTATGTTGTTATGTTTTTTCAAAAATGAACATTCCACTGACCTTTGGCATGAAGATTTTTTCTGTTTACCTTGCTTACCTACCATTTATGATACTCATATCTACTTTGTGTGTGTTCATCATTCCATCTGGTATCATTTCTCTGCTTGAAAAGTGACCTCTTTTAATGATTCTTATAATACAGGTCTATTGGTGATGGATTCCTTCAGTTTTTATGGATCTGGAAAAAAGTCTATTTTACTTTTGTCTTTGAAAGATATTTTCATTCATTAAAGAAGTTCAGGTTGGGGCTTCCCCTGGTGGTCCAGTGGATAAGGACACCACCTTGCAGTGCAAGGGGCGCCGGTTCGATCCCTGGCCTGGGAAGATCCCACGTGCCGCGGAGCAGCTGGACTGAGGTGTCCAATTACCGAGCCGGAGCTGTGGAGCGCATGCGCCCAGAGCCAGCGCTCTGCAACAACAGAGGCCACTGCGATGGGAGGCCCACAGGAGCCAAGGAACAAAGACAGATGAAAAAAGAAGAGGCCAATAGAAGTGGCCGCTCCCTCTCTTGAGAGTAGAAAGTGAAATATTGCTAAATTAATTCATTTGATAAATGGACACATCTTAGATGGATCAAGTGCTCAGACATCTGGCTCAGACTTGTGTTCTCAATTACCGTCTGTCTGGGACACATGTCAAATTTGAGTGTTATAACTCACTCAGGGGAAGAAGCAATTGGTATTAGGAAAGCATTAATTCTGATTTACGTCAGGTCCCTGAAATGGCAGTCATTGTTCCCTGGCTGAAAGATCCCACTGGCATTAAATGCTTTGAGAGGACAGGGAAGTATTTATTTAATGACACCTGATATGTGGAAATACCAGACACCAAAGACATGAAGTTATATGCTTTTATTGAGTCATACTGTCAGAGAGAACTTCTGTGACTTCAAATTTTTTCCTGTTAGCCCTTTTCCAGTTCTTTTTTTACATTTGTATATGTCCCTCTGTGTGTGTGTCCTTTTCTTTGGCTCCCAAAATACTGTGTATAGTTTAGGGAGATGAAAAGCTTATTATAACAAGAGAAAATTCTATGTAAGAATACTTATGAGGTGAAGAAAATAGAGAAGTATCCCTATGTTGTTATGTTTTTTCAAAAATGAACATTCCACTGACCTTTGGCATGAAGATTTTTTCTGTTTACCTTGCTTACCTACCATTTATGATACTCATATCTACTTTGTGTGTGTTCATCATTCCATCTGGTATCATTTCTCTGCTTGAAAAGTGACCTCTTTTAATGATTCTTATAATACAGGTCTATTGGTGATGGATTCCTTCAGTTTTTATGGATCTGGAAAAAAGTCTATTTTACTTTTGTCTTTGAAAGATATTTTCATTCATTAAAGAAGTTCAGGTTGGGGCTTCCCCTGGTGGTCCAGTGGATAAGGACACCACCTTGCAGTGCAAGGGGCGCCCGTTCGTTCCCTGGCCTGGGAAGATCCCACGTGCCGCGGAGCGGCTGTACTGATGTGTCCAATTACCGAGCCGGAGCTCTGGAGTTCATGCGCCCAGAGCCAGCGCTCTGCAACAACAGAGGCCACTGTGATGGGAGGCCCACAGGAGCCAAGGAACAAAGACGGATGAAAATAGAGAAATGAAGGACCAATAGAAGTGGCCCGCCCGCTCCCCTCTCTCCCCAACCCGACCCCCGCCCAAAATAAGTAAAAATAGATAAATCTTAAAAAAAAAAAAAAAGAAGTTCAGGTTGACAGTTTTCCTTTCAGTACTTTAAAGATTTTGTTCATCTGTCTTTTAGCTTGCATTTCTTCTAATGGAAAAACTTGTCATTCTTATCTTTGTTCCTGTGTTTGTAATGTGCCCCTTTTCTCTGGCTTCTCTTAAGATTTCCTTTTTTAACTGGTTTAAAGCAATTTGGTTACGATATGCTTTGGCATAATTTTCTACATGTTTGTTGTGTTGGGTTTTGGGTTTTTTAAGCATCTTAGACTCATGGCTTTAGAATTCTAATCACATTTAGAAATTCTTTGACCATTATTTATTCAAATTTTTCTGTCCCTCTCCTCCTTTGAGGGATTCCAATTACATACATAGTTGGTTGTTTTATGAACCATGGCTCAATGATGTACTCTTCATTTTCTTTCTCATTCTTTTTACTTTCTTTCATTTTGTATGGTTTCTGTTGCTTTGTCTTAAAGTGCATTAATTTTTTCTTTTGCAGTGTTCTTTTGATCTGCTGTTAATCTCACTAGTGTACTTTTAAATCTCAGATATTGTAACTTTTACCTTTAGAAGTCTGATCTGGGTCTTTTAAAAGTCATTTATGGAGTTTCCCTGGTGGTCCAGTGAGTAAAGAATCCGCGGGCACTGGTTCAATCTCTGGCCTGGGAAGATCCCACATGCTGTGGAGCGGCGAGTCTGTGTGTATGATTGCGAGCCAGTGCTCTGGAGCTCATGCACCAAGAGCCAGTGCTCTGCAACGAGAGAGGCCACACATGCCAAAGAATAAAAGATGGATGAAAATAAATGATGACTTAGAGGCAAAAAAAAATCTTTAAAAAAATCATTTATGTCTGTACTTAACATGTTCAGTCTTTTATTTATCCTCTTGAGTATATGAATAGAGTTGTTTTTTTTTTTTGAGTAGAGTTTTAATAATTGTTTTAATACACTTAAATGTCTGCTACTTCTGTCTATGCAACTTCTGGGTGTTCCTTTCTTCCTAGTTTTAGAATATATTTCCTTGTTTCTTTTAATGCCTGGTTATGTATTTTTGAATTTGAAACAACATTTTGAGTTTTACTTTGTTGGGTGATAAATATTTCTATTTTCCTAAAATGTTCTTGAATGTTGTTCTGGGATAGGGTTAGTTTATTTGGAAAGAGGCTGATCATTTTACTTGTCAGCTTTGTTAGGCAGTACCAGAATTGTGTTTATTTTGTAGTTAATTTCTCAACTACCAGGGCGAGACCCTTCTTCTTTCTTTAACGGATGCTCTGTGAATTATGTTTTCATTTATCTGTTGGGAACAGGCACTGTGCTGAACTGATCTGTGCCCTGGGCATTCCTTTTAATCTACTGGGAGTTTCTTTGCTGGTCTCAGGTAGTTTTGTCAAAATACTCACCTGAATACTTGAGGAGCCTCTCCTGAGCTCTGGTGTGAACTGTCAGCATTTTTCCTTACTCTGTCCTGCCAACTCCCACTGTTTTGGCTCCCCTGAACTCCCAGCTCCATCATCTCAGCTTGGGGATCTGTTGGCCTCTGATGTGACAATGTCTGCTGTATAAACTAATATATAAAGCGAGTCCTCACTGACAAAACAGCCATTCAGTGCATTTGAATCAGTTCTAATGAGGTAGATGAATCTGGAACCTATGATACAGAGTGAAGTATGTCAGAGAGAGGAAAATAAATATTGTATACTGACACATATATATAGAATCTAGAAAGATGGTGCTGATAAATGAATATGCAGAGCAGCATTGGAGAGGCAGATATGGAGAACAGTCTTGTGGACATTGGGGTGAGGGATGGGATGGGACTAGACGATCTCAAACAGAGGCTCTGTGGGGACCTGGATGGGGAGGGAGATGGTGGGGAGGCTTGGGTGGGGAGATATGTGTATACCTATGGCAGATTTAGGTTGATATGTCAGTAAACAACAAAACTCTAAAAAATAAAATAAAAAGAAAGAAAACAAAAACACACAGCCATTCAAGTAGACTTTCTGTCGAGAAAGTCTGACTTTACTTTTAAAAATTCGTAATATGCTGTTTGATGAATACTTTTTAAAACTTGAAATAAGTTACAAAATATGTTTTATAAGAAATTACGTAAAAATGGACATTATTAAACTGTTATGGACAGAAAAGTCCATATAAAGTCATAAAACTGAATTTATATACCATATCCCCTTAATTGTTATTATTTTTTATATTTTGAAGTGAATGTTAAAAAAATTTATATTATTAAATATGTATGCATATATGTATTCATCTGGGAATAACTAATAAGAAACATTCATAAGTATTCAAAATAACTACATTAGTTTTTTAGATACCATGTTAATGCAACATGCAAATAATGCAAATGAAAAATGCTTATATTATGAAATTATATTGCTAAAAACTGGTCTAACAACTAGCTTAAACTTTAAATTTTTGAAACAGGTGGTAGAATATAGTCAACGTTTTAAAATGATCTAGGGTAAAGATTAACTGTAGTAAAGATAATTTTTGGTATGGATATGTGAAATCATTTTTTAAACTTTTATATTAAATGATATACAGAGAAGTCATGTAAGATATTTTTTCTATAGTTTGGATCCAGTGTAAGTTAAACATTTTGCTAGCCCTAGAAAACATTCCAGTTACATTTCAAAGACTTAATTTGTTAGCCTACGAAATAGATTATACAGGCATTCTCTTTTGGCTGAACATTTAAAACATTTATTTGATTAGAAAGTGATACAATTAAATAGATGTGACTTATTGATACAGTTTTAAGCTAAGTTAAAAAGCAAAATTAAAATATTTAATAGCTGATATTTATTGTGTTCTTACTATGTATTAGTATGGTATGTGTTTAATTTTTACAGTGACCCTAAGAGGTAGGTACTACTTTTATTCTTCTTACAGTGATGAGAAAACTGAGTTTCAGAAAATATTTTGCTCAAGTCAGTACAAGAACTGGTAAAAGTAAAGCGAGAGTCAGAACTCAGACAGCCTGCCTTCGAGGGATCATTAATCACAGTGAACTGTCAGATCTTTTTCTTGACAAAACACACAGCCATTCAAGTAGACTTTCTGTCGAGAAAGTCTGACTTTACTTTTAAAAATTCGTAATATGCTGTTTGATGAATACTTTTTAAAACTTGAAATAAGTTACAAAATATGTTTTATAAGAAATTACGTAAAAATGGACATTATTAAACTGTTATGGACAGAAAAGTCCATATAAAGTCATAAAACTGAATTTATATACCATATCCCCTTAATTGTTATTATTTTTTATATTTTGAAGTGAATGTTAAAAAAATTTATATTATTAAATATGTATGCATATATGTATTCATCTGGGAATAACTAATAAGAAACATTCATAAGTATTCAAAATAACTACATTAGTTTTTTAGATACCATGTTAATGCAACATGCAAATAATGCAAATGAAAAATGCTTATATTATGAAATTATATTGCTAAAAACTGGTCTAACAACTAGCTTAAACTTTAAATTTTTGAAACAGGTGGTAGAATATAGTCAACGTTTTAAAATGATCTAGGGTAAAGATTAACTGTAGTAAAGATAATTTTTGGTATGGATATGTGAAATCATTTTTTAAACTTTTATATTAAATGATATACAGAGAAGTCATGTAAGATATTTTTTCTATAGTTTGGATCCAGTGTAAGTTAAACATTTTGCTAGCCCTAGAAAACATTCCAGTTACATTTCAAAGACTTAATTTGTTAGCCTACGAAATAGATTATACAGGCATTCTCTTTTGGCTGAACATTTAAAACATTTATTTGATTAGAAAGTGATACAATTAAATAGATGTGACTTATTGATACAGTTTTAAGCTAAGTTAAAAAGCAAAATTAAAATATTTAATAGCTGATATTTATTGTGTTCTTACTATGTATTAGTATGGTATGTGTTTAATTTTTACAGTGACCCTAAGAGGTAGGTACTACTTTTATTCTTCTTACAGTGATGAGAAAACTGAGTTTCAGAAAATATTTTGCTCAAGTCAGTACAAGAACTGGTAAAAGTAAAGCGAGAGTCAGAACCCAGACAGCCTGCCTTCGGAGGTTGTATCATTAATCACAGTGCTGTGTGCTTTCCACTGCTGAGCTGTCACGATCTTTTTCTTGACAAGTGAATGAATTTCAGTGTAGTGTATTTTATGGTATGATAGAATATGATGTACAAGAAAGTTATTAAACAGTTTCAAGTGCTTTTGCAAAACACTGAGTTATTTGTGATAAATGAATTTGTTAGTTGTGCTTTAGGAAAAAGCAGCTATCAGAGAGAAATGACTTTTAGTTCTTGAGTAATTACAATATTGAAAACTTCTTACTTGCTTTTATTAACCTTGCTTTTAGTTGGAGAGAATTGTTTTTTAGTTGGGAGAAATGCGAGATGTTGAATAGATTGTCTTAGTTTTACTATTTGAGGAAATAACTGAAAGGTATAGAGAAACTTGAAGCTGCTAATTGTTGTTATCGTATTTACAGCAACAAATAGCAGCTTGAGTTCAGTGCATGCCAGTTGTGTACTGGGCACTACTTTAGAAACTTTGCATATTACAAACACATTTCATCCTCATAAGAAGACTGTGGGCTTTGTATAGATTTCAGATTTTTTAAGAATGATTTTAAGTAATGGACTGATTTATTTAAACCACTACAGTCTTTTTAATTCTGTTTTTGTTTTTTAGTAGTAGATGATGATTAGATAGTTGCAGCAAATATATTTAGGTTATTTTTTAACTGCTGCTTCCTATTATGCCGTACCCCCATTGCTACTCATATGCTCCCTTTTTCTTTCTGTATACAGTGAGCACACAGGCCTCTGCCCTTTTTTCTTGTCACTACATGCTGACCCTTATTTGGTATACCCTGGTTTTTAACTGCAATTATACTTCCTTCCTAAATTTAAGTTCATTCCGAGTATTATAATAACTTCCTCTTTCAAGTCTCTGCCAAATTCCTCCATTCAGTTTCAGCGTGTTTCCTATTCATATAAATTCCTTAACGGATTGTGTTCTTACTATGTATTAGTATGGTATGTGTTTAATTTTTACAGTGACCCTAAGAGGTAGGTACTACTTTTATTCTTCTTACAGTGATGAGAAAACTGAGTTTCAGAAAATATTTTGCTCAAGTCAGTACAAGAACTGGTAAAAGTAAAGCGAGAGTCAGAACCCAGACAGCCTGCCTTCGGAGGTTGTATCATTAATCACAGTGCTGTGTGCTTTCCACTGCTGAGCTGTCACGATCTTTTTCTTGACAAGTGAATGAATTTCAGTGTAGTGTATTTTATGGTATGATAGAATATGATGTACAAGAAAGTTATTAAACAGTTTCAAGTGCTTTTGCAAAACACTGAGTTATTTGTGATAAATGAATTTGTTAGTTGTGCTTTAGGAAAAAGCAGCTATCAGAGAGAAATGACTTTTAGTTCTTGAGTAATTACAATATTGAAAACTTCTTACTTGCTTTTATTAACCTTGCTTTTAGTTGGAGAGAATTGTTTTTTAGTTGGGAGAAATGCGAGATGTTGAATAGATTGTCTTAGTTTTACTATTTGAGGAAATAACTGAAAGGTATAGAGAAACTTGAAGCTGCTAATTGTTGTTATCGTATTTACAGCAACAAATAGCAGCTTGAGTTCAGTGCATGCCAGTTGTGTACTGGGCACTACTTTAGAAACTTTGCATATTACAAACACATTTCATCCTCATAAGAAGACTGTGGGCTTTGTATAGATTTCAGATTTTTTAAGAATGATTTTAAGTAATGGACTGATTTATTTAAACCACTACAGTCTTTTTAATTCTGTTTTTGTTTTTTAGTAGTAGATGATGATTAGATAGTTGCAGCAAATATATTTAGGTTATTTTTTAACTGCTGCTTCCTATTATGCCGTACCCCCATTGCTACTCATATGCTCCCTTTTTCTTTCTGTATACAGTGAGCACACAGGCCTCTGCCCTTTTTTCTTGTCACTACATGCTGACCCTTATTTGGTATACCCTGGTTTTTAACTGCAATTATACTTCCTTCCTAAATTTAAGTTCATTCCGAGTATTATAATAACTTCCTCTTTCAAGTCTCTGCCAAATTCCTCCATTCAGTTTCAGCGTGTTTCCTATTCATATAAATTCCTTAACGGAGGAGTTAATTTTTTCTTGTTCTGTGCCTGTCATAGTTTTTACATGTGAATCATCAGGAATACTTTTTAAACCCATCTTTTATATATGAACTACATAAATATAGCAGTTTTATACTTGTTATTGTTAGTAGTTGTATATATGTGCTTATAAGAGATTATAAGAATTTATTAGCCTCTTGTAGTTTAAAAAATATTTAAATCTGTCTTTCATCAGAGTGACAAAAATATTACTGTACTTTCTTCACATCTTACAATTTTTTAGGTTTTATGGCAATTAGATATATTCCGAAGAAGCTTGCGGGTTCTGACTGGACATGTTTGTCAGGGAGATGCCTGCATATTTTGCGCTTTGAAGGTAAATTTTAATAGTTCTGAAAAACTACTGTTGTTTCTCAAAAAAATTAATTTTGTTTGCTAGTTTCGTTTGTTTGTCATATTTGGTTAGTTTATTTGTAATTAAAATTATTGACAAGTGGCTCAGAGTTTTAAAGATGAATTCTTAAAGTATGATTTATTCAAGTTTGTATTTCCACATTCCTGTAAGGACAGTGTAAGTTAATATTCTTTATAGTATAATATTGTTAGAAACATTATATTTTTCATTATCTTGAAATAATTATTAATTTTAGCAAGTGATTTTTGTGTTACTACTGAATTCTGGGCACTGCTATAGTTACTGAGGATAAAGCAGTAGCTATACTGAGGATACAAGCAATGAAAACCCCTCTTCTCATGTAGCTTACGTTCTTATAGGGGCAAAGAAAATAAATAAACAAAATACAAAGTATGTTAGGTAATAATAATTGCAAAGGAGGAAATATAAATCAGAGAAAGGGAATAGTGAATGTTGATTAGCAAAGAAAGACTCACTGAGAAAGTGACATTTAAATCATGACTTGGAAAAGGTGATGGGCTGGAGCATTCCAGGCAAGCAGGGACACAGGAACTGCAAAGCCCCTGAGGTGGGAGTGTGTATATGACATACCTGAGGAAACCTGAGCCCTGGTGGGAGCTTTGTGAGCAAGTGGAGACAGTGATAGGAGATGAACTCAGAGATAAGATGAGCTCTGGTGGCTTCACGCATGTCTGCAGGTTCTTTTGCACGCTTTTGTAAAAAGGTGGAGTCTAGTTCCTTGGAATACGTTGCCTTTAATGGTTCATTTCCAAAATGTGGCAGAAAGGAGATTATGAACTACATAAATATAGCAGTTTTATACTTGTTATTGTTAGTAGTTGTATATATGTGCTTATAAGAGATTATAAGAATTTATTAGCCTCTTGTAGTTTAAAAAATATTTAAATCTGTCTTTCATCAGAGTGACAAAAATATTACTGTACTTTCTTCACATCTTACAATTTTTTAGGTTTTATGGCAATTAGATATATTCCGAAGAAGCTTGCGGGTTCTGACTGGACATGTTTGTCAGGGAGATGCCTGCATATTTTGCGCTTTGAAGGTAAATTTTAATAGTTCTGAAAAACTACTGTTGTTTCTCAAAAAAATTAATTTTGTTTGCTAGTTTCGTTTGTTTGTCATATTTGGTTAGTTTATTTGTAATTAAAATTATTGACAAGTGGCTCAGAGTTTTAAAGATGAATTCTTAAAGTATGATTTATTCAAGTTTGTATTTCCACATTCCTGTAAGGACAGTGTAAGTTAATATTCTTTATAGTATAATATTGTTAGAAACATTATATTTTTCATTATCTTGAAATAATTATTAATTTTAGCAAGTGATTTTTGTGTTACTACTGAATTCTGGGCACTGCTATAGTTACTGAGGATAAAGCAGTAGCTATACTGAGGATACAAGCAATGAAAACCCCTCTTCTCATGTAGCTTACGTTCTTATAGGGGCAAAGAAAATAAATAAACAAAATACAAAGTATGTTAGGTAATAATAATTGCAAAGGAGGAAATATAAATCAGGGAAAGGGAATAGTGAATGTTGATTAGCAAAGAAAGACTCACTGAGAAAGTGACATTTAAATCATGACTTGGAAAAGGTGATGGGCTGGAGCATTCCAGGCAAGCAGGGACACAGGAACTGCAAAGCCCCTGAGGTGGGAGTGTGTATATGACATACCTGAGGAAACCTGAGCCCTGGTGGGAGCTTTGTGAGCAAGTGGAGACAGTGATAGGAGATGAACTCAGAGATAAGATGAGCTCTGGTGGCTTCACGCATGTCTGCAGGTTCTTTTGCACGCTTTTGTAAAAAGGTGGAGTCTAGTTCCTTGGAATACGTTGCCTTTAATGGTTCATTTCCAAAATGTGGCAGAAAGGAGATTAGGTTAGATTAGAAAAAATAATAAAGCTTTCACCTGGCTTTTTCTGTTGGGGTCTCATTCTTGGAAGTGAGTCACCATGCTAGTCACAGCTACAGCAAAGATCTCAGCCAACAGGCCACACCAACCACCCACATGAACTTCTGGACGATTATTAGAAAACCAGTGAGCAACTATCAGGTGACCTCAGGTCCAGCATTCAGATTATTAAAATGACTGCAGGTGCAGCAGAGTTGAGCTGTCCTCACTGAAACTGCGGATTTGTGATAAAAATAAATGTTATTTCTAGTAACTAAGATTTGGGATGGTTTTGTTATGGAGCAATAAATAACTAGAACAAGAGTCCAGATTGTGTAGGGCCTTCCAGGCCTTTGTGAAGGCCTTGGGTTTTTTCTCTTGGGTGGTTTAGGAAGTTGTGGGGATTGTTTTGAGTAGAAGAGTGATATAACCTGTTTTAACTAACTATAACGTTTGGACTAGATCTCTTTGGCTGCTTGGATAAGAGTAAATAGAACAGGGATCAAGGCGGAAATGGGAGTCCAGTATATATTAGCAACTCATTAATGCCACTGGAATTTTTGCCCAAGAATTTAAGATTTGATTATTGTTTTCAGAAATAAATATTTCAGCTCTTACATTCTTGACTGTTCTTAGTACACAAGAATATACATAATACAGGAAAATGAAAGGTCACTTTCATGCTTTATTTTGTGTTTCTAAAAGGCTGTCTGAATAAGTCCCCAACGGAAGCAATTGTATGGTCTCTTTTATATGACAAAATAGGTTGATCGAAGAATGAATTTAGATCAAATTACAGTTTTGCTTTGTATTTCTCCTACAGCAGTTTTTAAAATAATTTATTTTTAATTGAAGGATGATAGCTTTACAATATTGTGTTGGTTTCTAACGTATATCAACATTAGTGAGCCATATGTAGACATAGGTCCCCTCCTTCTTGAATCTCCCCCACTTCACGCATGTCTGCAGGTTCTTTTGCACGCTTTTGTAAGGTGGAGTCTAGTTCCTTGGAATACGTTGCCTTTAATGGTTCATTTCCAAAATGTGGCAGAAAGGAGATTAGGTTAGATTAGAAAAAATAATAAAGCTTTCACCTGGCTTTTTCTGTTGGGGTCTCATTCTTGGAAGTGAGTCACCATGCTAGTCACAGCTACAGCAAAGATCTCAGCCAACAGGCCACACCAACCACCCACATGAACTTCTGGACGATTATTAGAAAACCAGTGAGCAACTATCAGGTGACCTCAGGTCCAGCATTCAGATTATTAAAATGACTGCAGGTGCAGCAGAGTTGAGCTGTCCTCACTGAAACTGCGGATTTGTGATAAAAATAAATGTTATTTCTAGTAACTAAGATTTGGGATGGTTTTGTTATGGAGCAATAAATAACTAGAACAAGAGTCCAGATTGTGTAGGGCCTTCCAGGCCTTTGTGAAGGCCTTGGGTTTTTTCTCTTGGGTGGTTTAGGAAGTTGTGGGGATTGTTTTGAGTAGAAGAGTGATATAACCTGTTTTAACTAACTATAACGTTTGGACTAGATCTCTTTGGCTGCTTGGATAAGAGTAAATAGAACAGGGATCAAGGCGGAAATGGGAGTCCAGTATATATTAGCAACTCATTAATGCCACTGGAATTTTTGCCCAAGAATTTAAGATTTGATTATTGTTTTCAGAAATAAATATTTCAGCTCTTACATTCTTGACTGTTCTTAGTACACAAGAATATACATAATACAGGAAAATGAAAGGTCACTTTCATGCTTTATTTTGTGTTTCTAAAAAGGCTGTCTGAATAAGTCCCCAACGGAAGCAATTGTATGGTCTCTTTTATATGACAAAATAGGTTGATCGAAGAATGAATTTAGATCAAATTACAGTTTTGCTTTGTATTTCTCCTACAGCAGTTTTTAAAATAATTTATTTTTAATTGAAGGATGATAGCTTTACAATATTGTGTTGGTTTCTAACGTATATCAACATTAGTGAGCCATATGTAGACATAGGTCCCCTCCTTCTTGAATCTCCCCCCACTTCCCACTCTGTCCCACCCTGCTAGGTTGTCTCAGAGCCCGGATTTGAGTTCTCTGAGTCATACAGCATATTCTCACTGATACCTGTTCCACACGTGACAGTGTGCATGCTTCCATGCTGCTCTCTGCATTAGTCCCATGGTCTCCCCTCCTCTCCCTGGACCCCCACACCCCCCAAAACCCTGGGCCTGTGTGCAGCAGTGGAGATGCTCTGCGGTAAATTCTGAACTTTTATCCAGTTGTAAAAACTAATTAATCTTCAAACTCAGGTCTTCCCATAGCCTTATACATCACTTGGCTCTTCCCCCTACTTGCTTCTCATTATTATTCCTTTTGTCTAGAATGATTTTCTTCCAGATGCCCCTGAGGCTGGCACCTTGTTCCCTTTATGCTTCTCCTCAAATGTTGTTTTTCCACCAATGAGACCTTCTCTGACTGCTCTAGGTAGTAGGTAATCTCCCTCCCTCTCTCCTCCTCCCAGTATCCCTTTCCCAATTGCACTACTTTATCTTTCTCTCTTGTTTCATATTTCTTTGATTTTTTTCTATTTTACTTACTAGATTTTGACATAGAATTACTTATTTGCTCTCTCCTCATTATGACAACTGGAACATACACTCCACAAGGCGGGTTCTTTGTTTTCTGCTATAGAACAATGCCTCGCATATGCCAGGAAATAAAAAAAATAGATATTGAATGAACATCTGTATTCATTATGATTAATATCTTAAACATTACCTGGAAAAGTTGACTACCCAAATAAGAAACGACTTGTGAAAATATTTTTCATTGTTAGCATCTATAATTATAGCTAAAAATTTTGGTTCTGGATATCTGATATCATTTGACACCTTTCTTATTTATTTTCTTACTCATAAATTAAATTTTCTTGTGTCAGTGGAACAGATTCTTATTTTCTAGCCTGCTGTATATTGATTTTAAAAGCAATTTTTTTTGAGATGATATGCCCCTTGAGCTAATTAATACAGAACTTAATATGATCAATCCTTACTTGGTGATTTCTCACTGCATACCTTATTTCTCTCCTTACTTCCCTTCACCTAAGATGATTGTTGTAAAACTGGAACTTATTAAAGAATTTTTTGCTTAAATTCAGTAAAGAAAACAGAAGGCTTGGGCTTCCCTGGTGGTCCAGTGGGTAAGGACACCGCCTTTCAGTGCAAGGGGCGCCGGTTCGATCCCAGGCCTGGGAAGATCCCACATGCTGCGGAGCAGTTGGACTGATGTGTCCAATTACCGAGCCAGAGCTCTGGGGCGCATGCGCTCAGAGCCCGTGCTCTGCGACGACAGAGGCCACCGCGATGGGAGGCCCACAGGAGCCAAAGAACAAAGATGCATGAAAATGGACAAATGAAAGACCAATAGAAGTGGCCTGCCTGCACCCCTCCCTCCCCACCCCATCCCCACCAAAATAAATAAATAAATAAATCTTAAAAAAAAAAGAACACTTTAAAAAAAAAAAAAAGAAAACAGAAGGCTAGATTAACACTTATAGTCGCATATTCTTTAATGATGTTCCCACTGCTTCAAGTCTAGTGATGTTCTTACTGTTTTATTTGATTATATGCTTATTTTTGTGTAACATAATTTTGATTTCTACACTATACTTTCTTAAAGTAACTTATCTCAGAACTCTTTCTAAATAACATAGACCATAGTAAGCCAGGGGACAATTTCAAAATGGGCCACATCTCAATCAGAACTCTGAAAATGTGGGGCTTCCCTGGTGGTCCAGTGGGTAAGGACACCGCCTTGCAGTGCAAGGGGCGCCAGTTCGATCCCTGGCTTGGGAAGATCCCACGTGCCGCGGAACGGCTGGACCGATGTGTCCAATTTCCGAGCCGGAGCTCTGGAGCACGTGCTCCCAGAGCCCATGCTCTGCGATAACAGAGGCCACCGCGATGGGAGGCCCACACGGGCCAAAGAACAAAGATGGATGAAAATAGAAAACTGAAAGACAAATAGAAGTGGCCCGCCCGCCTCCCTCCCTCTCCACCTCCCCAACCAAAAAAAAATTTAAAAAAAAGAAAACAAACCTCTGAAAATGTGACCTGAGAGCTTTATATGTTTAATTGTTATAGACTAGCACTTTATTTAGCGATTGGGGCACCCACTTCTACATATTACTGATAGAAATAACTTTTTGTGTGGCATTTTAGAGCAAAAGACTGTATTAGCTTTTGAGTAGAGAGTTTCAAGTTTCTCAGTTGTAATGAAATTACTCAAGTGTTTTTTTCAGTTGTGGGTGTTGAACTTATTGGTATCTGTATTGTTGATTCCCAGACAATATTTGCACAGTTTCAACACAGTCGAGAAAAAGCACTTCCCTCAGATAACATCAGACATGCTCTTGCTGAAAGCTTCAAAGATGAGCAGCGATTTCAGCTTGGCCTTATGGATGATGCTGCAGAGTGTTTTGTAAGTATATCTGGTAATCCTTAGGTCAGGAGAGTAGTCTGCATACCTTAAATGATGCACCTTTTGAGAGAAATGAAACATAAATTTCAAACAATGGAAAAGTATCAGAACTGACTTGTCCCTATCCTCAGTGCTCAGTTTAAGTCCACATGTGTTTTGTCTGTTTTTCCTTTTGAGTATTTGTGCCGCTCTAGTTTTTTAGAGTTAGGATATTAGAACACTTTAACATTTATTTATTGGCACAAAAAGGCATATGATGTATAAGTCATATCACTTAAGTCATTGTTCTGTTCCATAGGGATTACATACACAACCCAGGCTCCTGGTAACATTTCTCATTTCATGCAATCATTGTGTTTGGAAGAAAAGATCTTATTGGGCAACTGTCGGGAGCTGCAGTTCTGATACACATCCTACTCCAGGTTGAGAATCACTAACTGAGATTGATATTTTGAGATTCTGTTATCACCGTATTGATAAATAGAGCATTCCTTTGATGAGGAACATACCTTATATACTTTCTGAAATATGCATGTTAATGATTAATTGTTTTAGAAACATAGCTATCACTATATTTAAGATATGTATGTGTGACCAGTTGTTCAGTTATGTCCAACTCTTTGGGACCCCATGGCCTGTAGCCCCCCAGGCTCCTCTGTCCATGAGATTCTCCAGGCAAGGATACTGGAGTGGGTTGCTGTTTCCTCCGTGATCCCCAACCAAAAAATTTAAAAAGAAAACAAACCTCTGAAAATGTGACCTGAGAGCTTTATATGTTTAATTGTTATAGACTAGCACTTTATTTAGCGATTGGGGCACCCACTTCTACATATTACTGATAGAAATAACTTTTGTGTGGCATTTTAGAGCAAAAGACTGTATTAGCTTTTGAGTAGAGAGTTTCAAGTTTCTCAGTTGTAATGAAATTACTCAAGTGTTTTTCAGTTGTGGGTGTTGAACTTATTGGTATCTGTATTGTTGATTCCCAGACAATATTTGCACAGTTTCAACACAGTCGAGAAAAAGCACTTCCCTCAGATAACATCAGACATGCTCTTGCTGAAAGCTTCAAAGATGAGCAGCGATTTCAGCTTGGCCTTATGGATGATGCTGCAGAGTGTTTTGTAAGTATATCTGGTAATCCTTAGGTCAGGAGAGTAGTCTGCATACCTTAAATGATGCGCCTTTTGAGAGAAATGAAACATAAATTTCAAACAATGGAAAAGTATCAGAACTGACTTGTCCCTATCCTCAGTGCTCAGTTTAAGTCCACATGTGTTTTGTCTGTTTTTCCTTTTGAGTATTTGTGCCGCTCTAGTTTTTTAGAGTTAGGATATTAGAACACTTTAACATTTATTTATTGGCACAAAAAGGCATATGATGTATAAGTCATATCACTTAAGTCATTGTTCTGTTCCATAGGGATTACATACACAACCCAGGCTCCTGGTAACATTTCTCATTTCATGCAATCATTGTGTTTGGAAGAAAAGATCTTATTGGGCAACTGTCGGGAGCTGCAGTTCTGATACACATCCTACTCCAGGTTGAGAATCACTAACTGAGATTGATATTTTGAGATTCTGTTATCACCGTATTGATAAATAGAGCATTCCTTTGATGAGGAACATACCTTATATACTTTCTGAAATATGCATGTTAATGATTAATTGTTTTAGAAACATAGCTATCACTATATTTAAGATATGTATGTGTGACCAGTTGTTCAGTTATGTCCAACTCTTTGGGACCCCATGGACTGTAGCCCCCCAGGCTCCTCTGTCCATGAGATTCTCCAGGCAAGGATACTGGAGTGGGTTGCTGTTTCCTCCTCCAGGGAATCTTCCCAACCTGGGGATCTAATCCACATCTCCTGCATTGGCAGGTGGAGTCTTTACCACTGATCCACAAAAGGAGCACTGACTACTAGTGTCCTTTTCATCCTTAGAGTCTGTTTTTAATTGCCACCATATTAATATAATTTTCTTCAGATCTGACTCTCTCTGACATTTAAAACTTTTTACATTTGAAACTCCCGATTATCTCTTTGCTTTCTGAATTTTCCCTTCTAGTGAGATAGTTTCATTCTGTTCCTCATATGTGTCTTTTAAATTCCTGTTTTATATATAGCCTATGCCCAATTTCTCAAAATAAACAGAGCTTTCCTAATCTCTTATTTGTAACATGTCAGCTTAAGTTAGGTCTACTAGATAGTGCATCATCAAAGTACCTCAGTACATTCTCCAGATTTCCTAAGAATTTATTACTTTCTGTAGAATTAATTTGGCATTTATGTTATTTTTAAAAATGAACATCTGAATGTTTCTCAGACAATTGGATAGTTCCTTGACTAGTGCCCTGCTTAGCACACTTGTCATGCTGACTAAAATGGGACAAAAACACACAGTCATGAAACACACTTTTCATGCCTTTCATATTTATAATAGCTCCATTGTTTAAAATATACATAGTTAGACTTTGCACAATACTAAACTTCATAGTTTTACTTTCACTAAAATGGAATATACTAAAATCAACAAAAGAATGGTTGTAAATGTCCTGGGGAAAAGGAGAGGGAAAAAAAATTCACAGGATGTTAATGATTCAATTGTTCTACTCCAGGCTGAGAATCACTAACTGAGATTGATATTTTGAGATTCTGTTATCACCGTATTGATAAATAGAGCATTCCTTTGATGAGGAACATACCTTATATACTTTCTGAAATATGCATGTTAATGATTAATTGTTTTAGAAACATAGCTATCACTATATTTAAGATATGTATGTGTGACCAGTTGTTCAGTTATGTCCAACTCTTTGGGACCCCATGGACTGTAGCCCCCCAGGCTCCTCTGTCCATGAGATTCTCCAGGCAAGGATACTGGAGTGGGTTGCTGTTTCCTCCTCCAGGGAATCTTCCCAACCTGGGGATCTAATCCACATCTCCTGCATTGGCAGGTGGAGTCTTTACCACTGATCCACAAAAGGAGCACTGACTACTAGTGTCCTTTTCATCCTTAGAGTCTGTTTTTAATTGCCACCATATTAATATAATTTTCTTCAGATCTGACTCTCTCTGACATTTAAAACTTTTTACATTTGAAACTCCCGATTATCTCTTTGCTTTCTAAATTTTTCCCCTTCTAGTGAGATAGTTTCATTCTGTTCCTCATATGTGTCTTTTAAATTCCTGTTTTATATATAGCCTATGCCCAATTTCTCAAAATAAACAGAGCTTTCCTAATCTCTTATTTGTAACATGTCAGCTTAAGTTAGGTCTACTAGATAGTGCATCATCAAAGTACCTCAGTACATTCTCCAGATTTCCTAAGAATTTATTACTTTCTGTAGAATTAATTTGGCATTTATGTTATTTTTAAAAATGAACATCTGAATGTTTCTCAGACAATTGGATAGTTCCTTGACTAGTGCCCTGCTTAGCACACTTGTCATGCTGACTAAAATGGGACAAAAACACACAGTCATGAAACACACTTTTCATGCCTTTCATATTTATAATAGCTCCATTGTTTAAAATATACATAGTTAGACTTTGCACAATACTAAACTTCATAGTTTTACTTTCACTAAAATGGAATATACTAATCCATGATATGATAATTCACAGGATATCCAGAAATGCAGGTTTAATTAATTGAATGGTTGTAAATGTCCTGGGGAAAAGGAGAGGGAAGTTAACTAACTAAAAGAATCTACTGGTTAAGCTTTGGTAAAAAGAATAATTTGTTAAAGAAATTAATAACTCTTATTGATCTGTATTACAAATTCAAACTTTCATGTGAAGTTTGTTGAGCAGATTCATTGCATTAGGGTCTTGGTGCTGGCATTATAAGCCTTTATCATTGATGTTTTGATTTAAGTTGTATAGACTACCCAAATGATCCAAGCAGGTTTTTTATTATTTTTTTAATGAATTGCCATTTCTCAACGTTGAGAACATTGAGAACATAGGAAGTCTAGTTTTCTAATATTAAATTCTAGATGTTAGCCATCATGAATTGATTTTTAAAATCTTTGTTAAAATCACATTGCGTTATAATGTTTCAATGGCAAAAAAAATTTTTTTTAAAGCTGATGCTGCAAAAGGTGAATACTTGAGCAACATTTGAAATCCTGATTAACGAGGGAAGCTGAAAAAACGACAGTAGATTTTAAAATATGTAAAGGTAAAAAGAGTTGTATTTTGAAGTGTCCTGTGCAAGAGTTGCATCTCATTTGTCTTTTAATTTTTCAATTAGGAAAATATTTTGGAGAGGATTCATTTTCACATAGTACCAAGCAGAGACACAGACATGTGTACCTCTAAATCTTGTATCACTCACCAGAAGTTTGCTATGACTCTATATGAACAGGTGAGATGACTTAACTATTTTAGCAGAGGATATATTTATGTTTTGTGACTGATAAATTAAACATATGTTTTTGATTGCAGTGTGTGTGTCGTAGCTGTGGAGCGTCCTCAGATCCTCTACCCTTTACAGAATTTGTCCGGTACATTTCTACAACAGCTCTGTGGTAAGAGCCTATTAAAACATATTTAACAAAGGTGTTAGTAATAATGTATGTGGTCACAGTGAGCCTCTGCTCTATGAAACTATAATATACATGAATATCTACTCTGTGAGCTGAATAAATGTGCTACCATCAGGGATACTAAGTGATGTCTGTCTCCCTTGGTTGTTCCTGATTTACCAAATATAGATGTCACTCAATGAAATGTACAAAATTCTCGTCAAAATGTTTCTCTATTTATATTTCTAGCAAGGTTTTAGAACCGTGAAGGGACTGAAGCTCTAAGTTGAATGGTAAATGGAACTGTACCTGATTTCTTCATTTTTGCTAAGGTGCCACCTTTGTAGAGGCCATGTTGCCTGTCAACTTCAAACATATCAACATATCCTTGTGTGGTAATGGAAGCTAGCGTGAGCATGCAAGAAAGAAAAAAGGCAGAATAATCCTCTGTTAGATGTATTGCATTTAAGGCTTCAACATTCACCTGAAATAAAAATTTTCCGGTCTTGTCTGTCCCCTCCCTCCCTTCCTAGCCATGAAACATCAGCTTAGGGATCCAAAAGTGATGCCCAGGCTTTACATAACAAGAGTTGTTTGAACAGTGCAATAGGTATTTGAGACTATAAATATTTGATGTAGGATAAACATTAAATATTTAGATCATGAATGTCTGTAGATACTTTAATACAAACGATAAAACCAGGGCTTCCCTGGTGGTCCAGTGGGTAAAGAGTCCACCTTGCAAGTGCAAGGGACACCAGTTCAATCCCTGGCCCGGGAAGATCCTATGTGCCGCAGAGCACATGGTTAAGCCAAGAGTCCACATTGCAATGCAAAGGGTACCAGTTTGATCCCTGGCCCTGGAAGATCCCATGTGCCATGGAGCAGCTGGAGCAGTGTGTCCAGTTACGAGCCAGTGCTCTGGAGCACATGCACCCAGAGTCATTGCTCTGCAATGAGAGAGGCCACTGCAATGGGAGGCCCACACATGACAAAGAATAAAAAGATTGAGTAAACCAAATGATGATTAGAGGCAAAAAAAAGAGATAAAAACATGGAACAGTAATTATCAATCAGAATACATCAGAGCAGTAGTTAGTTGCTAAATGCTACCAGTGTTTTTCTCATTGCAGAAAGTGAATATTAGGTACTTATCCATCTCATCATATTATTAAACTTCCTTAAATTTTTGGATATAGCATATTATTATTTTTTTTTAGATTTTTATTTATTTATTTATTTACTTTTTTGGGCGGGGGTCGGGTTGGGGAGGGAGGGGAGTGGGCAGGCCACTTCTATTGGTCTTTAATTTCTCTATTTTCATTCGTCTTCGTTCTTTGGCTCCTGTGGGCCTCCCATCATGGTAGCGTCTGTCGTTGCAGAGCACCGGCTCTGGGCGCATGCGCTCCAGAGCTCCGGCTCGGTGATTGGACACATCAGTCCAGCCGCTCCGCGGCATGTGGGATCTTCCCAGGCCAGGGCTCGAACTGGCGCCCCTTGCACTGCAAGGCGGTGTCCTTACCCACTGGACTACCAGGGGAAGCCCTAGCATATTATTTCTTAAAGATCACCTGATATAGTAAGTTGGTAATTTATATATATAGAGTTGGGAAACATTGTTTTAAAGGAACAGTTCTTAAACTTTAGTCAGTTGTAGTCAGTTTCATTTACTTGACATGAAAAGTAGAATGGTGTTTGAGTAAAGACAGACCACAAATTAAAAACTGTAAAACTTTAAGTCTACTTTGAAAGTCTTATGTAAAATGACAGTGCTCTGAGACAGTATCTTAGGTATAAAAAAAAAGTTAGAACTCCATCTGTCTCTTCTTGGTCCACACCTTGAATTGCAAGAGCCCAAACTTTGATTTCTAAAGATAATCTCTCTTTTTACTGGTAATAAATTGAATACCAGTTGTTCAATGGCTACTATGTTCCAAGCTTTACATAAATTGGTACTTTTATTGATAACAAAAACTTTTGTTAATCAAGAAATAGGATTAATAAAATTAATCTGGTAAATAGATGGATTAAGATTGAAATCCAGGTCTGGGTTCATTTCAAATTCAGAATGTTTTCTGGTTAACCACTACCCTGGTGCTGTCAATTTTGTAAAAAACCATTAAGTGCAACTTGAATGAGCCTGTCAGATTTAGCACTTTCTAGTCTACTTGTGAAGTACTTGAGAGGAATTGGTACATTTAGTTGTTACTGAATACTGTATATTATTTTAGCCACTGAACGGTAAAATATCTCCAGCTCTAGAAAGGTTAAATTACTATTAAGTAAAACCAGAGCACCAAGGACAGAAACTAATTAGGAGTACTGAACTTTAATTACATATCTTTTTGAAAATGCTTGAATAGTTGTCTAATGATGCTTAATACCTTCATATGTGAAAATTAGACTCTGGGAGAGGTTGGATAGAAATTGGCACAGATAAGCCTCCATAGATTCTGTAAGAAATGGTTAGCATTCATAATAGGAACAGAAGGCACAAACTTAGCTTAAATAGCTTTGGTTGTGATTTCTACATTAATCAGTATTAATTTTAGCTGAAGATAATTTTGTTTCTGGGAACTTTAGTCCAGAGAAGGAGCATTTCCTGAAGTTCTTTGTTCTTGTTAGGCAAAAGTTTAAACTCAAGTCCCTATTTGTTAAGTAATAATGTAAAAGAAACTGTTAACTTAGAATTACCTATAGATGGAGCATATTACTTCATTCTTATGATTCCAAACAATGGTATGACTTCATGATATTTTGTTCTATTTTTGACCTCATTTCTTTCATCATATACAAATTTCATTATTTCTCATGTCATGGAAATTTAATTTATGGTTAAATTTTCAAACAAAATTTTGTTTTAAGACAGAAAAAGTGATCATACCGATATTGATAACTTAGTATTTCTGATGCATTTTTACTAGATCTTTTTTAAGCTCATAGGCCAGATTTGGGACTGTTTCTTTTTTAGCAATGAAGTTGAAAGAATGATGGAAAGACATGAACGCTTTAAGCCTGAAATGTTTGCAGAATTGTTGCAAGCTGCAAATACAACTGATGACTATAGGAAATGTCCTGTAAGTATTCATAAGTAGTTTGTAGAATGCTAGTGTGCTTCTATGTTTATAAATTTGAAATAGGTATTACCATGCAAATATTAATTGAATCTGGCATTAATTTTATTTTTTCAGTGTTTTTTTTCTTAGATAACTGTACCATGTGAGCTCTTTATTTCAACATTGTTTTTTTAAAAACTTAAAACTTTTTGAAGGATTTAAGATTGATTAATTTTAAGTTCTGAAGCCTGTAATTTGACTAATTTGAAAATTTTCTTTTTTGTTTTTCTTTAAATATTGCAAATGTTATTATTCTTTTCTTGTGTGATACTGTTAGTGACTTTAAGGTCTTTATTTCTGTTGTTTTTTTGAGGTTGAATTTTTAACAGATTTACAAACATATGAAAGAAAAATTCTTTGATTTGAAATAAATCTGCTTAATCAATAATTAATACATAATTTGTTATAAGTCTTTTAATATGCTGAGGAAATACATTTCTGATATAGGCTTTTGCCTAATACAAACTCTATAAGGCATTACCTTTGGTATATCTGTTTTGATAATTTCAAAAGTTGTCTTTTGTGCTTTTCTTTAGAGTAACTGTGGCCAAAAAATAAAAATTCGGCGTGTTTTAATGAATTGCCCAGAGATTGTTACAATTGGTTTAGTCTGGGACTCTGAGCATTCTGACTTGACTGAAGATGTTGTTCGGAATCTCGCAACCCAACTTTATCTTCCTGGGGTATAACAATTTTCTTCATTTTCTAATTCCTCTAAAATGACTTCAAATATTACAGAGCACTTTGTCTTTTAGAACTAAATGTTTTTTCTAAAGGAAATAATATGCAGATGTAACTCTAATAAAGTTCATCAAATCAGACTAACTGGAATGCCTTTCTTGCTTTCTGTTATAAACTAATCCATCATGTGCTTTATCCCTATATCACTCTAGAATGATAATGCTATGATACTATATGAATCTCTGTATATGCTTGTGTTTGAGTATATGATAATGATTATTAATTATAAATATTAAGCTAGAAAACTGATTTAAAAATCATCTACAGCTCTGATCTCTTAATGTGCATATTACAATCTTATTTTCAATTGGTTTATATTACAATTAAACTTTTAGGTAAGTTATCTTTTAAGTAATTTGTTTAGTATATATTCAAATATGTGAATCAATCATGAATTATTAGGGAATGTGTAATTTATCTCATTTTGGTTTATGTATGTAAAATGTCCTTTCCATGCTATAGATACTGTGCTACTGAACTAAGTTGTAGTAAATAACATTTTATTAGACTTCATTTTTCTTATGGACCAGTTGAAAATAGTAATTCTGTTAACAATGCTGTGTGGTGTCTTTAGTACTAATATAGTATCAGTTTGAGGTGGTATGCGTGAGAAATATTTTTCATAGAGAGTCAAATACATGAGTCATCAAATGACTATTCCTCATCTTTGAAAAGATACAGTATTAAATATACATTATTTTTGAATAGCTTTTTTATAGGGTTACTGATGAAAATGCCAAAAATAGTGAACTTCACCTTGTTGGCATGATTTGCTACACCAGCCGACATTATTGTGCCTTTGCTTTTCATACCAAGAGTTCTAAATGGGTATTTTTTGATGATGCAAATGTGAAAGAGGTAAGTGACACTGTAATAATTACTGTGATTTTTATTTTTTAGGAATAAATGATATGAACAAATGAATGTGTTAGTCAGTTGTGTTTGACTCTTTGAGAGTGCATGGACTTTATCCTACCAGGCTCCTTTTTGTGTGAAATTATCCAGGCAAGAAAACTGGAGGTGGTTGCCATTCCCTTCTATAGGGGATCTCTCCAACCCAGGAATTGATCCCGGGTCTCTTGCATTGCAGGCAGGTTCTTTACCATCTGAGCCACCAAAAATAATGATAATTATATAAAACAATTTTATATGCAAATACCTATATACAATAGTAATAAATGAACTTAACAGCATCATTAAAGCCCTTCAGTATTAAAAATTATAAAAACAGGGCTTCCCCTGGTGGTCCAGCGGGTAAGGACACCGCCTTGCAATGCAAGGGGTGCCGGTTCGATCCCTGGCCTGGGAAGATCCCACGTGCCGCGGAGCGGCTGGACTGATGTGTCCAATTGCCAAGCCGGAGCTCTGGAGCATATGCGCCCAGAGCCAGCGCTCTGCAGCGACAGATACCACCGCGATGGGAGGCCCACACGGGCCAAAGAACAAAGACGGATGAAAATAGAGAAATGAAAGACGAATAAAAGTGACCCGCCTACTCCTCTCCCCAACCCGACCCCTGCACAAAATAAATAAATAAATAAATCTTTTTTAAAAAATTATAAAAACAAATAGATGAAGCAACTGCTTTAGACATTGAACAACGGGCAGTTGAACAGAAAAAAGGAAACTAACAAGATGGACCCCTACAGTGATACCTGCTTGATCTCTGCCTGCTGGCTACAGATAGTTTCTGGATTGTACTGCAGTGAGAGCAAACCCAATCCAATCCTAGTAGTCTCACTGAGTTGAGGAAATTGAAGTTTCAGGAGGCTAAAATGGCTAAAATTTCCCAGACAGATTCTAGAAAGAAAGCTGTGCAGAAAGAAAGTTCTGAGGATTGGCAGAGGGATCCCCTTTAATCTTTGGCTGAATAGTGATCAACCATATGTAGGGGAAATGTGCACAAGGTAGGCAAAAGGATCACTGAAAAACAGGTCAGACAATTCCTAGAATTTGTACAGGGCTAGAATAGTTTGCATATGTAGTAGCAAGAGTGAATACACAGGACATCAAGTAGAATCCTCAGAAAAGTGTCACCTTAAGGGTAGAAATGATATGAACAAATGAATGTGTTAGTCAGTTGTGTTTGACTCTTTGAGAGTGCATGGACTTTATCCTACCAGGCTCCTTTTTGTGTGAAATTATCCAGGCAAGAAAACTGGAGGTGGTTGCCATTCCCTTCTATAGGGGATCTCTCCAACCCAGGAATTGATCCCGGGTCTCTTGCATTGCAGGCAGGTTCTTTACCATCTGAGCCACCAAAAATAATGATAATTATATAAAACAATTTTATATGCAAATACCTATATACAATAGTAATAAATGAACTTAACAGCATCATTAAAGCCCTTCAGTATTAAAAATTATAAAAACAGGGCTTCCCGTGGTGGTCCAGCGGGTAAGGACACCGCCTTGCAATGCAAGGGGTGCCGGTTCGATCCCTGGCCTGGGAAGATCCCACGTGCCGCGGAGCGGCTGGACTGATGTGTCCAATTGCCAAGCCGGAGCTCTGGAGCATATGCGCCCAGAGCCAGCGCTCTGCAGCGACAGATACCACCGCGATGGGAGGCCCACACGGGCCAAAGAACAAAGACGGATGAAAATAGAGAAATGAAAGACGAATAAAAGTGACCCGCCTACTCCTCTCCCCAACCCGACCCCTGCACAAAATAAATAAATAAATAAATCTTTTTTAAAAAATTATAAAAACAAATAGATGAAGCAACTGCTTTAGACATTGAACAACGGGCAGTTGAACAGAAAAAAGGAAACTAACAAGATGGACCCCTACAGTGATACCTGCTTGATCTCTGCCTGCTGGCTACAGATAGTTTCTGGATTGTACTGCAGTGAGAGCAAACCCAATCCAATCCTAGTAGTCTCACTGAGTTGAGGAAATTGAAGTTTCAGGAGGCTAAAATGGCTAAAATTTCCCAGACAGATTCTAGAAAGAAAGCTGTGCAGAAAGAAAGTTCTGAGGATTGGCAGAGGGATCCCCTTTAATCTTTGGCTGAATAGTGATCAACCATATGTAGGGGAAATGTGCACAAGGTAGGCAAAAGGATCACTGAAAAACAGGTCAGACAATTCCTAGAATTTGTACAGGGCTAGAATAGTTTGCATATGTAGTAGCAAGAGTGAATACACAGGACATCAAGTAGAATCCTCAGAAAAGTGTCACCTTAATAGTGGGGCTAAATTATTCCTTGACTGAGGATTGCTCTGGACCTGGCACAAAAGGCTTAAAAATGAAGCCTTCAAAGGATAACTCTGATACCATAGAATTTAACATAACACACAAGACATAACTATGTGCCAACAGTTTAAAAGGAAAACATATTCAATACCCCAAAATGCAAAATTCAGTAAATTTCAATATGACATTTCAAAATAGCATTCAGTGAAGAAAGATTGCCAAATATGCAGAGAAATAGGAAGAGATGATCCTGAAGGAATTATAGGAGACTTGCTCCACTGTTTCATTTCTTCAAGTCACAGGATATGGGGTGGGCAGGCAGGGTAGGGAAGTGGCACATACCTTCTTTTCTCTCAGAAGCTTCATCATCATCACCTCAAAAGTGAGGGTTCAGATTAATAAGCAGATGATCCTTGGTGGTCAATTCCAGGCCAGATCTGATATTAAATTACTTTAGGAAAAACTAAAAATGACAGAAATAGAAATATTAGATAAGAATATTAAAACTGCTATTTAACTGTAGAGAGCTTTATTAGATAGCAGTCTGTAAAAATGGACCGTAAAAAGAACTGATAAGTTGGATTTCATCAAAACTTTAGATCTTCAGTAAGACACTGTTAGGCATGAGAAAAGATAAGTGCTAGATTAGGAGAAGTTTTGTTAAACATATATCTAATAAAGCTTATATCCAGAATATATAAAGAACTCTTACAACTTGGTAATAGAAGGACAGATCAGGTAAAGAGCGACAAAAGATTTGGACAGTTCCCCAAAGAAGACATGATCCATGCTATTCAGTATCTCACTGAGTTGAGGAAATTGAAGTTTCAGGAGGCTAAAATGGCTAAAATTTCCCAGACAGATTCTAGAAAGAAAGCTGTGCAGAAAGAAAGTTCTGAGGATTGGCAGAGGATCCCCTTTAATCTTTGGCTGAATAGTGATCAACCATATGTAGGGAAATGTGCACAAGGTAGGCAAAAGGATCACTGAAAACAGGTCAGACAATTCCTAGAATTTGTACAGGGCTAGAATAGTTTGCATATGTAGTAGCAAGAGTGAATACACAGGACATCAAGTAGAATCCTCAGAAAAGTGTCACCTTAATAGTGGGGCTAAATTATTCCTTGACTGAGGATTGCTCTGGACCTGGCACAAAAGGCTTAAAAATGAAGCCTTCAAAGGATAACTCTGATACCATAGAATTTAACATAACACACAAGACATAACTATGTGCCAACAGTTTAAAAGGAAAACATATTCAATACCCCAAAATGCAAAATTCAGTAAATTTCAATATGACATTTCAAAATAGCATTCAGTGAAGAAAGATTGCCAAATATGCAGAGAAATAGGAAGAGATGATCCTGAAGGAATTATAGGAGACTTGCTCCACTGTTTCATTTCTTCAAGTCACAGGATATGGGGTGGGCAGGCAGGGTAGGGAAGTGGCACATACCTTCTTTTCTCTCAGAAGCTTCATCATCATCACCTCAAAAGTGAGGGTTCAGATTAATAAGCAGATGATCCTTGGTGGTCAATTCCAGGCCAGATCTGATATTAAATTACTTTAGGAAAAACTAAAAATGACAGAAATAGAAATATTAGATAAGAATATTAAAACTGCTATTTAACTGTAGAGAGCTTTATTAGATAGCAGTCTGTAAAAATGGACCGTAAAAAGAACTGATAAGTTGGATTTCATCAAAACTTTAGATCTTCAGTAAGACACTGTTAGGCATGAGAAAAGATAAGTGCTAGATTAGGAGAAGTTTTGTTAAACATATATCTAATAAAGCTTATATCCAGAATATATAAAGAACTCTTACAACTTGGTAATAAAAAGACAGATCAGGTAAAGAGCGACAAAAGATTTGGACAGTTCCCCAAAGAAGACATATGAATGGCCCTTGAAATGCTATTCAGTATATCACTAGGCAAAAGAGAAGTACAAATTCAGTACACAATGAGATTGCCATTCAGTCTGACCCTTTGCGATCCCATGATCTACAGCACGCCAGGCTTTCCGGTTCTTCACCACCTCCGGAGCTTGCTCAAACTCATGCGCATTGAGTCATTGATGCCATCCAACCATCTCACCCTCTGTCGTTCCCTTCTCCTTCTGCCTTCAATCTTTGCCTTGTTCTCTGCAAAAGCTAATATTCTAGAATGCTTTGTTTTTTGTCTCATTGGTTATTTTTTTTTTAAATGAACTTTATGGAGGTATAATTTACAAACATTAAAATGCACACATTTTAAGTTTATAGTTTGGATATTAACAACTGTATACATGCCTGTGTAACTTCTACAATTATTGTATAGAACATCTTCATCACTCCAGAAAATCCTGTCCTGTCCTTTGCTGTCACTTCTCCACCTTGGGCTCCAGGAAGTCACTGATCTCACTACAGATTAATTTTGCTCATTCTACAAGTTCTGTATGCTATGCATGGTGTCTTACAATAGTGTTCTCTGTTGTTTGGCTTCCTTTGCTAAGCATATGTGTATCTTTTAACATATATTCGTATATAATAACATGTTCTCATGTGTGTATCAGTGCCTTATTTTTATTGTTGTGTTCCATTTTATGACTATAGAATAATTTATCCATTCAACTTGTTACAAACAGCCTTTGTGTAAACATACTGTTTTCCATTAATCTTAGATAATACCCAGAAATGGGGTTTCTGGGATGTATGGTATGTGTTAATCTTTACAAGGAACTGGAAAGTTGACCTTAAAAGTGACTGTAAAGTTTACATTCCTGTCAGCAGTGTGCTAGAGTTCAGGTTGCTCCACATTCTCAGGAACAGTCCTTGTTGGCGGTAAAATATCTAATAAAGCTTATTGGATTTCATCAAAACTTTAGATCTTCAGTAAGACACTGTTAGGCATGAGAAAAGATAAGTGCTAGATTAGGAGAAGTTTTGTTAAACATATATCTAATAAAGCTTATATCCAGAATATATAAAGAACTCTTACAACTTGGTAATAAAAAGACAGATCAGGTAAAGAGCGACAAAAGATTTGGACAGTTCCCCAAAGAAGACATATGAATGGCCCTTGAAATGCTATTCAGTATATCACTAGGCAACAGAGAAGTACAAATTCAGTACACAATGAGATTGCCATTCAGTCTGACCCTTTGCGATCCCATGATCTACAGCACGCCAGGCTTTCCGGTTCTTCACCACCTCCGGAGCTTGCTCAAACTCATGCGCATTGAGTCATTGATGCCATCCAACCATCTCACCCTCTGTCGTTCCCCTTCTCCTTCTGCCTTCAATCTTTGCCTTGTTCTCTGCAAAAGCTAATATTCTAGAATGCTTTGTTTTTTGTCTCATTGGTTATTTTTTTTTTAAATGAACTTTATGGAGGTATAATTTACAAACATTAAAATGCACACATTTTAAGTTTATAGTTTGGATATTAACAACTGTATACATGCCTGTGTAACTTCTACAATTATTGTATAGAACATCTTCATCACTCCAGAAAATCCTGTCCTGTCCTTTGCTGTCACTTCTCCACCTTGGGCTCCAGGAAGTCACTGATCTCACTACAGATTAATTTTGCTCATTCTACAAGTTCTGTATGCTATGCATGGTGTCTTACAATAGTGTTCTCTGTTGTTTGGCTTCCTTTGCTAAGCATATGTGTATCTTTTAACATATATTCGTATATAATAACATGTTCTCATGTGTGTATCAGTGCCTTATTTTTATTGTTGTGTTCCATTTTATGACTATAGAATAATTTATCCATTCAACTTGTTACAAACAGCCTTTGTGTAAACATACTGTTTTCCATTAATCTTAGATAATACCCAGAAATGGGGTTTCTGGGATGTATGGTATGTGTTAATCTTTACAAGGAACTGGAAAGTTGACCTTAAAAGTGACTGTAAAGTTTACATTCCTGTCAGCAGTGTGCTAGAGTTCAGGTTGCTCCACATTCTCAGGAACAGTCCTTGTTGGCGGTCATCTTAACCTTAGCCCTTATAGTGATGTATGATGTTATCTCAGTGTGATTTTAATTTGCATTTCCTTCATGATTAGTAATATTTTAAGTATCTTTTCACGTGATTATTGGTCATTTTTATGTCTTTTTTATGTCTTTTTGGTTGTACATTTTTCAGATTGGATTATCTTATTAATGAGTTGTAGTCATTCTTTATTCTGCTCACCAGTTCTTTATTAGATGTTTGTGGCTTTTTTCCCACATTTTCTTAATAGTGTCTTCCAAAGACCAGAAGTTATTAATTCATTTTGGTGAAGCCAATTTTATAATTTTTTTCTTCTGTGATTTGCTTGATGTACTGTCTAAGAAATCTTTGCCTTGCCCAAGATTGTTAAGATTTTATCTTTTGTTTTTTTCTGTACACTTTATAGTATTTCATGACTCATTCTGAGCTCATTTTTATGCTTTTAGTGGAATGATGGTCAAAGTTCATTTTTTCATATGGCCATCCTGTTGTTCTAGTACTGTTTGTTGAATAGACTCTTATATTTCCCCATTAAATTGCTTGAAGTCTGTCAAAAGTCAGTCAACTATGTATATGCAAAGCCTTTAAAATTTTGATCTATAAAGTGCACAATATCACCCATCAGTTTTTTTAATGATAATGTTTAAGAGATTTTTATGTTGACCAGTTACTAAATAAAATAAAATTAATCATATAATATGAACAGTTGGACTGCTAGAATATTTAAATTTTTTATAAAATACAAAATAATTCAATCTCTGCCTTTTCATGTGACACATTGATTACAAAGTTCTGTTTTGTTTCTATTGTGATTTTTATTAAGGTTGGAACTAGATGGAAAGATGTGGTCTCCAAGTGTATCCGATGCCATTTCCAGCCACTGCTTTTGTTTTATGCAAACCCCGATGGCACAGCAGTTTCCACTGAGGATGCACTCAGACAGATCATCAACTGGTCACATCATAAATCTGCTGCAGAAAATATTGGTAATTCTTCTTTAAAAGTTCTTAGTAGTCATTTTTATTGTCTGAATCAGACTTTACTTTCTCACTACCTCTCAGTCTCTGTTCTGCTTTTTTGATTTTACTTCTTCATTGCTTCTTCCTTCTCTCTGATCTATAAAAGAACCTGGCATCCAGCCCCTATAAGATGGTTATTTTGAGGCACTAGCCTGCATCTTCTTGTTCAGATGCTTTCTGAATATAGTTATTTTCCTTGCCTCAACACCTCCTCTCTTTGATTCATTGGCCTATCTGTGGCGAGGCCACTGAACTTGGACTAGGTAACAGTTTGGCTTAGCCAGCCAGGAACCTTGCTGCTCATAGCTAGCTAGCCCTAATCAAGGAATATTGGGGCAAGACCCTAGCAGCTGCCAGGACCATTTGTCCTGAGATTCTTCCCTTCACGATTCCCTGAAGTGACACCTGCTGCCCTCAACACTTGGCAGTTGTGACAAGGAACAGACAGACTTCTAGAGTCGTTGAACTCAATTTTATTTGTAGGGTACATCTATCCAATTCAATAACCGGTTCAGCTGGTTCACTTGTTTTATGTATCGTTTCCTGTTATGAGCTGACAGGTTCTGTTCTGGAAGGTAGGTCTCTTTGGTGTGCATACCAGGGACATTTTTTCCTCCTCAATCTGGGCTTTACCTTTACCGAACAAGCCAGTTTGGTTGGGTATTCATTTGTAGAGGGGAGGTTTGTTGGCCACTCCCTTGAACCGGTTCATTGGGGAACTAGTTCTTATGGGGCAAGGCTACCCTAGTTGGAATTAGCTCATTTATGGGGTAAATTTATTTGCCTGATTTGATAACAGGTCCAGTTGGAACTGGTCTTCATTTTATGGGGCCTAGTGGGAATTAGTTCATTTGTTTTGTAGGGTAAACTTACTTACCTGGTTGGGGACAGTGTGTCTGTAAGTTGTTTTTCTAGGTTTTTGGAACTAGATGGAAAGATGTGGTCTCCAAGTGTATCCGATGCCATTTCCAGCCACTGCTTTTGTTTTATGCAAACCCCGATGGCACAGCAGTTTCCACTGAGGATGCACTCAGACAGATCATCAACTGGTCACATCATAAATCTGCTGCAGAAAATATTGGTAATTCTTCTTTAAAAGTTCTTAGTAGTCATTTTTATTGTCTGAATCAGACTTTACTTTCTCACTACCTCTCAGTCTCTGTTCTGCTTTTTTGATTTTACTTCTTCATTGCTTCTTCCTTCTCTCTGATCTATAAAAGAACCTGGCATCCAGCCCCTATAAGATGGTTATTTTGAGGCACTAGCCTGCATCTTCTTGTTCAGATGCTTTCTGAATATAGTTATTTTCCTTGCCTCAACACCTCCTCTCTTTGATTCATTGGCCTATCTGTGGCGAGGCCACTGAACTTGGACTAGGTAACAGTTTGGCTTAGCCAGCCAGGAACCTTGCTGCTCATAGCTAGCTAGCCCTAATCAAGGAATATTGGGGCAAGACCCTAGCAGCTGCCAGGACCATTTGTCCTGAGATTCTTCCCTTCACGATTCCCTGAAGTGACACCTGCTGCCCTCAACACTTGGCAGTTGTGACAAGGAACAGACAGACTTCTAGAGTCGTTGAACTCAATTTTATTTGTAGGGTACATCTATCCAATTCAATAACCGGTTCAGCTGGTTCACTTGTTTTATGTATCGTTTCCTGTTATGAGCTGACAGGTTCTGTTCTGGAAGGTAGGTCTCTTTGGTGTGCATACCAGGGACATTTTTTCCTCCTCAATCTGGGCTTTACCTTTACCGAACAAGCCAGTTTGGTTGGGTATTCATTTGTAGAGGGGAGGTTTGTTGGCCACTCCCTTGAACCGGTTCATTGGGGAACTAGTTCTTATGGGGCAAGGCTACCCTAGTTGGAATTAGCTCATTTATGGGGTAAATTTATTTGCCTGATTTGATAACAGGTCCAGTTGGAACTGGTTCATTTGGGAGCTAATTCTTGTCAGGGTGGGTAGCCTAGTGGGAATTAGTTCATTTGTTTTGTAGGGTAAACTTACTTACCTGGTTGGGGAATCAGTGTGTCTGTAAGCATCAATGCTGGAATCTGTTTGTGCCTTTTGTGTTTTGGTGTTACAAAGCTTATTGTCAGAATCACACTGGGAATACTAATATACTGAATATGAAATTAATGTTGAGTATAATTTCAAAATTTAGTTTTGGTAAAGTGGAGTCCAGGGAAATTCTAATACTTTGAGTTAGTCTTTATGAAGAAACCTTTCTTCATCTGTGGCATCAGAAACACCTTCAGCAGCCACCTACTACCACCCACTACCTTGGTCACACAAGCACAGGAGGGGGTACTTGCCTGGTAGCTCTTTAATTAATTAAGTGAAAGTAGCTCAGTCGTGTCCAACTCTTTGCAACCTATGGACGAGTCATGGAATTTTCCAGGCAAGAATACTAGAGTGGGTAGCCTTTTCCTTTTCCAGGGGAGGGGATCAAACCCAGGTCTCCCGCATTGCAGGTGGATTCTTTACCATCTGAGCCACCAGGGAAGCCCAAGAATACTGGAGTGGGTAGCCTATCCCCTCTCCAGGGGATTGTCCTAGCGGTAAATATTGATATTTAAAGTAAGTTATACTCCAGAAAAGTCCAAAGCATCTAGGCCATTTTTGAATGCATTATGTACAAAGCATTTAGAAATCCATAAAAGATGTTAGTTCTCTTAAGTTTTTAAGTAATTTTCTCTGTAATATTAAAAGTGTCTAAAAAGATGATTCAAATATCTCTTCTGGTAGAGAGGAGGAAGGGAATGATATATTTTTGTTGGTCTTTTTAAGGATGTGAAAACTTTTCAATTTATAAGTCAGAGAATTCAAAAGAAAATGGATTTGGTGATCAGACAAGACAGAGAGAAAATCAAAAATTTCAAGCAGATAGTATTTCATCATTTAGTCGGAGCCACATTCAAACAAGTGGTGGGAGAGGACCAGGTATGTTGTTTTTTCTTTTTTTGGTAGTGCTGTGCGGCATATGGGATCTTAGTTCCCTGACCAAGGAGGGATTGTATCATTGGACCACCAGAGAATTCCCTACCAGATATTTATTTAAATTTTCATTTTCACATTGTCCTTGAATAGTTAAGCTTCCCCCTTTTTCACTTACTGAATGCAATTCTTGGTAACGACCAAAAGGAGAATCCTTAACTTTGGCCATGAAGAGAAAGTAGCAAGTAGAAACAAAATTTTATTTTCTGACTTGAGCATTTCTCTGAGACTTATAGTTTTATTTGAACAATTTGCCCTGACTAGTGTTTGAGTTTCTCCATGTCCTCAATGCTGTACATAATAGGCTGGAGGCAAAGAAAACTATAACATGGCCTTTCCTTCAAGGAGTTAAATATTAACTTGGAGAGGAAAAACATTTAATAATTTGTCTCATATGCCAAAATTAAATTTACTATTAGTGGATGCAACAGTAGTTTGAGGTTACTATTGTTATAGTTTATTTTTAACCTCTTTTTTATTCAACTCTCTCTTATTATTGTCAGACTACAACTTTAATTTTCACAAATGAAGATCTGTGATTAGCATCCAACATGAGACATCAAAGGATGGTGTATAATTATGGATTAGAAATATGTAAACCCAGTTGGGTGAATGTTGAAGATGATTTTATAAGGCACTTTTAAATCTATTAATGAAATAATGTCTGACCCTACAGTAACCCACTTAATCAAGAGTGATAAGATTCAGAATTAACAATTATCATTAAGAAAGAACTACCATAAATGCTTTTGAAAGTTCTTAGTGGAACTATACCTTTTCCATTTTATGTGTTCATCTATATTTTGGTAATATATAGTGTCTTAAATTTTTAATATAGTTCAGTTTGTACTTTTATTGAGCGGTCTGAAAAATGATCTGTGTCATTATTATAAGAATGGTTTCTTTTACAGTTAAGTTATGTCACAATGATCAAAGGGAAAAAATAAAAGACATTTCCAGAGAGTGTGCTCTAAAAGCCATTGAACAGAAAAACTTACTTTCCTCACAAAGAAAAGATTTGGAAAGGGCACAGAGAAAAGATATGGGCAGGCATAGAGGTAAGTTAAAAACTTACAGCATTCATTGGAAAATGAGCAGCTAAAATCTTACCTTAAAGGTATTTTATAATTTAGTACAATTAATATAATTTCTTTATATATTATATATATTTATTTATATCTTAGGTATCTTAGTATTTGTAGAATATGCCTATTACCTCTATGAATGTAACATTTTTCCTTAAAGGTCACTTTTTTAATAATTCCTAGTATTCTTTAACTAGATAGTAGGTTAGAAAGAGAAAGTAGCAAGTAGAAACAAAATTTTATTTTCTGACTTGAGCATTTCTCTGAGACTTATAGTTTTATTTGAACAATTTGCCCTGACTAGTGTTTGAGTTTCTCCATGTCCTCAATGCTGTACATAATAGGCTGGAGGCAAAGAAAACTATAACATGGCCTTTCCTTCAAGGAGTTAAATATTAATTTGGGAGAGGAAAAACATTTAATAATTTGTCTCATATGCCAAAATTAAATTTACTATTAGTGGATGCAACAGTAGTTTGAGGTTACTATTGTTATAGTTTATTTTTAACCTCTTTTTTATTCAACTCTCTCTTATTATTGTCAGACTACAACTTTAATTTTCACAAATGAAGATCTGTGATTAGCATCCAACATGAGACATCAAAGGATGGTGTATAATTATGGATTAGAAATATGTAAACCCAGTTGGGTGAATGTTGAAGATGATTTTATAAGGCACTTTTAAATCTATTAATGAAATAATGTCTGACCCTACAGTAACCCACTTAATCAAGAGTGATAAGATTCAGAATTAACAATTATCATTAAGAAAGAACTACCATAAATGCTTTTGAAAGTTCTTAGTGGAACTATACCTTTTTCCATTTTATGTGTTCATCTATATTTTGGTAATATATAGTGTCTTAAATTTTTAATATAGTTCAGTTTGTACTTTTATTGAGCGGTCTGAAAAATGATCTGTGTCATTATTATAAGAATGGTTTCTTTTACAGTTAAGTTATGTCACAATGATCAAAGGGAAAAAATAAAAGACATTTCCAGAGAGTGTGCTCTAAAAGCCATTGAACAGAAAAACTTACTTTCCTCACAAAGAAAAGATTTGGAAAGGGCACAGAGAAAAGATATGGGCAGGCATAGAGGTAAGTTAAAAACTTACAGCATTCATTGGAAAATGAGCAGCTAAAATCTTACCTTAAAGGTATTTTATAATTTAGTACAATTAATATAATTTCTTTATATATTATATATATTTATTTATATCTTAGGTATCTTAGTATTTGTAGAATATGCCTATTACCTCTATGAATGTAACATTTTTCCTAGTTTTTATTTAATTCTAATCTGGAAAATTTGTATTTTTTGTCTCACTTTTTAACTATAAATTCAATTTACCCATATGGTACATTCAAATGATAAGGTTATACAATTAAGTGGAAAGAACTTTTCCTGCAGCTCTTGACCTTTGGTCTGTTCCATTGTTAACAGTTTGCATGAGCAGGTCTTACTTTTTATGATATTATACTCTTTTCTTTATGGACATACCATGGTTTAATTGATACTGTTTACTTGATTTAAGATTCTTGCTGTAGTGAAATCCTTTCACAGTTACCTTTGTGTACTTTTTGCATATAGCCTTAACATAAAATTCTTTCAGAATGATTGCTGGGTTAGGGTATGTTTATTTTCAATTTTGATTAGTGTGGCTCATTGTCCTACTAAAATACTTGACAGTCTGCACTCCCACCAATAATGATTAGATGTCTGTTTGCAGCAGTAATTGGTTTAGTAAACTTTTAACCAATTTAATAGATGGGAAATATTTTTATTTTTATGATTTTTATTAATTATGTATGAGATAGAATACTATTTTTTAATTTTCTCTAATTATCTGTGATCTACCTTATTATTTTAAAAAATCATTATATCACCATGATGTTATAACTGTATCACATCAAAGATAGTGATTAACAAAGCACTAAAAAGTGAAAAAGCACTTCTTAATCTCGAAGCACTATGATTTAAATAATTATGATTTATTTATTATTGCTTAACATTTCTTTTCAAAGAAGTTATTTGACTTGTGACTAAAATGTGGTTCTGAAGAGCAGTTCATTTGTATCATTATTATTTAATTTTAAAGATTTGGTTGATGAAGACCTGCCACATTTCAAGTCTGGATCACCTCCGGTGCCAGATGGCTTTAGACAATATGGGAATCCACATCTGTATCATAGTCAAGGAAAAGGACCATGTAAGCATGACCGAATTGCCCAACAGAGTCGAGCTTCCGCACAAACATTAAGTTCAAGTAAATCCCAGATTCTTGCTTCAGGAGAGAAAATAACTGGCAAAATTAAGAGTGACTCTGGTCGGGATATGATACAGACAGCAGCCAGGACTCTCGTGATAAAGGAAGCAGCTACAATGGCAACAGTAAAAGCCGAAACCGAGGCTGGAAACCTATGAGAGAAACATTAAAGCGTTGATAGTGTTTACTTTATGATATTCATAAACTCTTTTCTATTAATTTTGGTACATACAATTAAGTGGAAAGAACTTTTCCTGCAGCTCTTGACCTTTGGTCTGTTCCATTGTTAACAGTTTGCATGAGCAGGTCTTACTTTTATGATATTATACTCTTTCTTTATGGACATACCATGGTTTAATTGATACTGTTTACTTGATTTAAGATTCTTGCTGTAGTGAAATCCTTTCACAGTTACCTTTGTGTACTTTTTGCATATAGCCTTAACATAAAATTCTTTCAGAATGATTGCTGGGTTAGGGTATGTTTATTTTCAATTTTGATTAGTGTGGCTCATTGTCCTACTAAAATACTTGACAGTCTGCACTCCCACCAATAATGATTAGATGTCTGTTTGCAGCAGTAATTGGTTTAGTAAACTTTTAACCAATTTAATAGATGGGAAATATTTTTATTTTTATGATTTTTATTAATTATGTATGAGATAGAATACTATTTTTTAATTTTCTCTAATTATCTGTGATCTACCTTATTATTTTAAAAAATCATTATATCACCATGATGTTATAACTGTATCACATCAAAGATAGTGATTAACAAAGCACTAAAAAGTGAAAAAGCACTTCTTAATCTCGAAGCACTATGATTTAAATAATTATGATTTATTTATTATTGCTTAACATTTCTTTTCAAAGAAGTTATTTGACTTGTGACTAAAATGTGGTTCTGAAGAGCAGTTCATTTGTATCATTATTATTTAATTTTAAAGATTTGGTTGATGAAGACCTGCCACATTTCAAGTCTGGATCACCTCCGGTGCCAGATGGCTTTAGACAATATGGGAATCCACATCTGTATCATAGTCAAGGAAAAGGACCATGTAAGCATGACCGAATTGCCCAACAGAGTCGAGCTTCCGCACAAACATTAAGTTCAAGTAAATCCCAGATTCTTGCTTCAGGAGAGAAAATAACTGGCAAAATTAAGAGTGACTCTGGTACGGGATATGATACAGACAGCAGCCAGGACTCTCGTGATAAAGGAAGCAGCTACAATGGCAACAGTAAAAGCCGAAACCGAGGCTGGAAACCTATGAGAGAAACATTAAACGTTGATAGTGTTTTTAGTGAAAGTGAAAAAAGGCAGCAGAGTCCAAGACATAAATCAAATATTAATAACAAGCCTAAATGTAGCAAAGATCAGAGTTTTAATAATTGGCCTAAAGAGAATCCAAAGCAAAGATGTTTAATGACTATATATGAAGATGAAATGAAGCAGGAAACAGGAAGCAGGAGTTCCCTTGAATTTAACGGAAAGGGAGCAGAGAAAAATAAAGTCCTCAAGGAAAGTAAAGCTCATGGTGACAACTGGCAGATGCAAAGGACAGAGTCTGGCTATGAAAGCAGTGATCATATCAGTAATGGCTCTGCTAATTTGGACTCACCTGGTATCGATGGAAATGGTACAGTGATGGATATCGGTGGTGTTAAAGAAACCACATCCTTGAGGTAATACATAAATTATATGAATCATTTCCCCCCATCATTCTCTCTTTTTAATTGTTTGAAGCAACTTTCAAAGGTTGGTGTCAGTTAAGTGATAAGAAAAGAGCTTGAGCTCAGAGTAACCTGGAATATTGCAGGTTATTTGATATTTCAAGTTTGTTTTTCTTTTTTTTTGCCTCTTTTATTGGTTTTCTATTTATTTATTTTCATCCATCTTTATTCTTTGGCCTGTGTGGGCCTCCCATTATAGAGGCCTCTCTCATTGCAGAGCACCGGCTCTGGGTGCACGTGCTCCAGAGTGCCGGCTCCTAATTAGACTCACCAGTCCAACCACTTCCGGACACTTGGGATCTTCCTGGGCCAGGGATTGAACCGGTGCCCCCTGTACTGCAAGGCAGACTCTTTACCCACTAGACCACCAGGGAAGCCCTCAAGTTTCTATTTCCTGATTCCAAAAATAATAACTGTTTATTTGGGGGAAATTTAGAAAGTACAATACATTATTGTTGTCACAAAAACTTGATAATTTACTATATGTTTTAAACCATAGATTTAAATTGGTGTATCTAAGTCATTAAGCTAGTTGCTTAATTCTTCAACGCATTAGTGCTCATTATTCCATCTCTAACCTTTGTAACTCAGAACTGGGATTATTTTCTTCTGTCATAACCCAGTTCCACGGATGAGGTGTTTTTCCTTTAGCTAGTATTAAAGAATACAGCCGAGTAACTCAGTTTGTGTTCAATTAAATTCTTAATTCTGAAAACATTTATTATATTACTGTTAGCAGTCTACTTGCACTTTTCTGTGTAACCTTTGAAATGTGTCCACAGTTTAGGTCAATTTAGCCACTATCTCTTCCCTTAATCTAAAACATCTTAATATGATATTAGCTGATGTTTTATCACATTGATTATTGTAAAACCAGATTTGCAAAAGAATGTCCACTTAGGTCATTGTTATAAAGACTTAGGGAAACTTTTTTTAATTTGACAGGATAATTTCATAATACTTCTTAATAAAGGGTAGGCCAGGGTATTAGAAAGATCAGGACTTTGGGGGATTCCATGGTCATCCAGTGGCTAAGACGCTGAACTCCCAATTCAGGCGGTCTGGGTTCAAACCCTGGTCAGGGAACTAGATCTCACATGCTGCAACTAAGTCCTGGTGCAGCCAAATAAATAAACAAACAAAGAAAGATCAGGACTTTGTAAACAGGCTTAGATTTAAGATATTTGGCAGATTAATTTGACTTTCATTACAGCCTTAATTTCCTATTGTAAAATGAGGCAAATAACTACTTTTAAATATTGTTATGAGATGTAATTAATCCCCTATAGCAGCACATGATATATAATAATTGTTTAATAAATGTTATTTCTTTTTCTTAGGGTAAACTTAATAATAATCCATGATAGCTGATGTGTTTGGTGTGTGTTTTATTCTATTTTCTAGTGAACAGATTATGACAAGCAACTTAAACACAGAATGTGTGAACTCTACCTCCCAACACATGACAAGTCATTTGGAAGGTAAAATTTTTGTTCAGCTGTATTGTCATAGTTGCAGTAAAGCGTAAATCATGATATTAAGAGTAAAGGAGCTAAAAACAGTCTTTTGTTTATGAGGAATGAGGATGGAAATTGGGAGAATTTCTGCTTGAAGTCTTAAAGGATTCGAATAGCTACTTCAGGAAATAGGAAAAGGGAAGTGTGTCAGTAGGGCTAGGCCAACTTCTGGGCTCTGCAGTGGTAACAACTTGAAAATCTCAGTATCTTAACACAAGACTGTTTCTTGCTTACAACATGTGTCCAGAGGAGGTCAGCATGAAGACTGTTCCTGGTAATCACTCAGGACTTGAGGCTTGTGGGGCCCTCATCGTTCTCTGATCGTTGCTGTATTTGGTTGGAGGGGGAGAGGGCATTGAAGGGAACACAACATGGAGGATCATGTGTAAGCTCTTAAAAGTTTCAACCCAGAAGTGATCATGTGCTTCCACTTATCTCTCACTGGCCAAGGCAAGTCTTCACAGACAAGCCAGATTTAATTGAGGGTGGAAAAGGGCAGTTTACCAGTGTACTCCAGTACATGCGAATGGTCCTAATGTCTACCACATGCATTAAGGATAGATAGAACACCTTTCAGCAGCCTGCTGGAAAAGTTCAGTTTGGAAACAATAACTATGTAATGGCATGTCATTATTATAGGTGATTTGTTAGCAACATATTGCAGCCCGGAAGCAAAGTAAATCAGATGTCTGATAGACATTGAATTTGAGATTGTTACAGAGAGATTATACCTGAAGAATTTGGGGAACAGGCTTAAGGAAAAGGATGAACAAGGGGATTATTGAGGTTTCCATCAAAGAAATTGTCTTAAAATTTTACAGTTCAGAGGATTAGAAGGGATATAATTTTTCACAGATAAAGAAACAGTTCTGAAGAACATATTTTAAAATTTGTTTTTAATCTGTACCTTTCTTAATGCTTTTATGGAGATTATTTTTCAAGTTGCAGACTTGAATATGATTAAATGTTTAAGTATTTTGTTTTCATCAGATGGTATAATATCAGAAGGAAACACTTATATCAAGGAAATAACCTTCCTTTCCCATATAAAATGTCTCGCCTGTTTTAAAAATCTGATAAAAGCCTGGTAACCAAGTATTACAGGAAACAGTAAAGGGCTGGCCAGAAGTCAACCGCCAGTCAGTAAGAACTGAACAATAACTGCAGGTTCAGTGATCTTTACAAAATGATCCTTGCTTCCTGTCATTAATAAAAACACAAGGTCATAGAAATTTTGATGGTTAGGAGTGCATTGCTGTAAGAGTTTTGTAGTGGATTTCCCCATTTAATATGAAAGGGTATATATGCAGCACACTTAAAAATAATTAGTTTTTATAGTGGTAAAATACATAATGAAATTTGTCCTTCTCAGTGTTTTTTAGTGACTGTTGCATGGTACTGACTGCAGTCACGTTGTTTGGCCACCCTCACTAGCATGTCTCTCCATAACTCTTTTATCTTCTCAAATTGAACGGTACCCTGTTAAACAACTCACCATTTCCTGCTCTCCCCAGCCTCTGGCAACCACTGTTCTTCCCACTGGCTCTTCAAATTTGACTACTCTAGATATTTCATATAAGTGGAATCATACAGTGTTTGTCTTTTTTTACAACTGGCTTATTTCACTTAGCACAACGTCTTTAGAGTTCTTCCATGTATCAGAAGTTCATTCTTTCTTAAGGCTGAATAATATTACAGTATACGATGGAACACATTTTGTTTATCCATTCGTCTGTTGATGGACATTTGCATTAGTTCTGCCTTTTGGAAATTGTATGCAATGCTCCTATCTGTATTACTGTACAAATACCTGAAATCTCTGCTTTTAGTTCTTTTGAATATATACTTGATGGTGCAGTTGCCGGATCCTTTGGCGTCCTATGTTTAATTTTTTGAGGAACCACTACACTGCTTTCTTGCAGCTTCAGTATTTTACATTTCCATCGGCAATGGAAAAGGTTCCAATTTCTCCACATCCTCACCAATACTTGTTATTTTCTATTTTTTTTTTATAACTGACATCTTAGTGAGTGTGAAGTTGTCTCTTGTTGTGGTTTTATGTAATCCACCTTTAACTACATACATCGCATTATATTACAAATGTTATTTCTTATTTAATAAACTTCAAAACCTACTATAGTTCTTTAAGGTAGTTTTTGCTTATGTGCATGTGTGCTAAATCACTTCAGTTGTGTCTGACTCTTTGTGACCCTGTGGACAGAGATTCCTGTTCATGGGATGCTGCAGGCAAGAGTACTGGAGTAGGTTGTCATGCCCTTCTCCAGGGAATCTTCCCACTTCAGGGATCGAACACACATCTCTTATGTGTCCTGTATTGGCAGGCAGGGTTTTTTTTTTTTTTTTTTTACCACTGGCACCACCTGGGAAGCCCAGTCTTTGCTTAGGGAACCTTTATGAAAGCGCATGTATCTGTATGTGCATTCCTCTTCCATAGTCTTTGACTGACAATATGTTCAAGTGGGTATAGCAGTTATTTTCCTAAGTTAAAAAGTTGCTGTGTTTTTTTTTTTTTTTTTTCTCAACAGGTACAATTTAATTTTTTGTGGCTTGGTATGATTTTCTTGGATTTCTCCTATTTCTTATTTATAAAATGGGCACATATACATTACTGACCTGATGACTTTCTGTCCATAAGTAAAAGGCTTTTACAAAATTAAAGATCATTAGAGAAAACTTTTTTTATTTCTATATTTTGTTTAACATTTAACTCAGTTTTTAATATTAATCTGTACAAGTTTATGTGCTGGTAGATAACTTAAAATCTAAAGTAATGCCATTGTAATTATAATTTTTCATTGATAGAGATACTGTATAGCCTGTTATATTTATGCGTTATGTTGCAAATGAAAAAAAAACCTACATTGCCTAAATCTATTATTTGGAAACATTGTTGAAATTCGACAATGCCATTTAGATTATTTTAGCTTCTGTGTTAAAAATGGGTCACTAATGAAGAGGGTTTCAAATGACTTAAATTACATTTAAAACAGAAGAAATGACATGTGCAAAAGTACATGGTGAGGGGCTTCCCTGGTGGTCCAGTTGGTAAGGACACTGCCTTGCAGTGCAAGGGCACCAGTTGGATCCTGACCTGGGAAGATCCCATGTGCCATGGAGCAGCTGGACTGATGTGTCCAACTACTGAGCCAGAGCTCTGGAGCTCATGCACCCAGAGCCAGTGCTCTGCAGCGACAGAGGCCACTGTGATGGGAGGCCTGCACAGGCCAAAGAACAAAGATGGGTGAAAATAGATAAATGAAAGACCAACAGAAGTGGCCAAAAAGAAAAAAAAAAGTACATGGTCAGGAGAAAATATCACATATTGAAAGATTACAGGTAGTTTGATATATAGAAAGCTGGAATGCATACATGGAAATTGTGAGATGACAGATAGAGGCTAGAGAGAAGCCAAATCACTATGAAACTTTTATGCTATTTTTAAATCCTAAGAAGTAAGTGGAAAGGCACCAAAGGACAAGGAGAGTAAAGTACTCCATTTGCATTTTAGAAAAGACTCTTAAGTGGCAGGGTAGAGGGTACATTTAGAGCAGTGGGAGAAAAATGAGTTATTTAATAGCCTAGGAGAGAAAAGATGAGGACATAAACTAAGGCAATGTTAGTGTCAAGAAAGAAGATTTGAGAGATTATAAGAATATGTGGACAGTAGAGTCAGGTTCTGTTACATGGTGGGGGAACATAGGCAGTTGGGAGTAGCTGTAGTCAGGTCTTATGTAGGTGGATTCACTGTTTACCAATTGGGGGAATATAGGAAGAGACAAATTGTAGGGATGAGTGTGCTCAGTCACTCAGTTGTTTCTGAGTCTTTGTGACCCCATGTACTGTAAACCACCAGGCTTCTCTATCCATGGATTTTTGCAGGCAAGCATACTAGAGTGGGTTGCCATGTCCTCCTCCAGGAAGTCTTCCAGACCTAAGGATCGAACCAGCACCTCTGTGTATCCTGCATTGATAGGCAGATTCTTTGCCATTGTGCCCTCTGGGACGCTCCCAGTTTGGTTTGTCATTTTAGGTAAATAGATTCATTAGGCAGGAATGAATGTCTGGCATTCAGAGAAGATTATGTATCGGTAGCCAGCAACATATATGAGAATTGAATTCCAGAGACATGAGCAGTATCACTCAGGAAAACAGATTTCAGGCCAAAAGGTAGACAAAGGGGACATGGTGCCTGTGCCAGTTGGTAAGGACACTGCCTTGCAGTGCAAGGGCACCAGTTGGATCCTGACCTGGGAAGATCCCATGTGCCATGGAGCAGCTGGACTGATGTGTCCAACTACTGAGCCAGAGCTCTGGAGCTCATGCACCCAGAGCCAGTGCTCTGCAGCGACAGAGGCCACTGTGATGGGAGGCCTGCACAGGCCAAAGAACAAAGATGGGTGAAAATAGATAAATGAAAGACCAACAGAAGTGGCCAAAAAGAAAAAAAAAGTACATGGTCAGGAGAAAATATCACATATTGAAAGATTACAGGTAGTTTGATATATAGAAAGCTGGAATGCATACATGGAAATTGTGAGATGACAGATAGAGGCTAGAGAGAAGCCAAATCACTATGAAACTTTTATGCTATTTTTAAATCCTAAGAAGTAAGTGGAAAGGCACCAAAGGACAAGGAGAGTAAAGTACTCCATTTGCATTTTAGAAAAGACTCTTAAGTGGCAGGGTAGAGGGTACATTTAGAGCAGTGGGAAAAAAATGAGTTATTTAATAGCCTAGGAGAGAAAAGATGAGGACATAAACTAAGGCAATGTTAGTGTCAAGAAAGAAGATTTGAGAGATTATAAGAATATGTGGACAGTAGAGTCAGGTTCTGTTACATGGTGGGGGAACATAGGCAGTTGGGAGTAGCTGTAGTCAGGTCTTATGTAGGTGGATTCACTGTTTACCAATTGGGGGAATATAGGAAGAGACAAATTGTAGGGATGAGTGTGCTCAGTCACTCAGTTGTTTCTGAGTCTTTGTGACCCCATGTACTGTAAACCACCAGGCTTCTCTATCCATGGATTTTTGCAGGCAAGCATACTAGAGTGGGTTGCCATGTCCTCCTCCAGGAAGTCTTCCAGACCTAAGGATCGAACCAGCACCTCTGTGTATCCTGCATTGATAGGCAGATTCTTTGCCATTGTGCCCTCTGGGACGCTCCCAGTTTGGTTTGTCATTTTAGGTAAATAGATTCATTAGGCAGGAATGAATGTCTGGCATTCAGAGAAGATTATGTATCGGTAGCCAGCAACATATATGAGAATTGAATTCCAGAGACATGAGCAGTATCACTCAGGAAAACAGATTTCAGGCCAAAAGGTAGACAAAGGAAGGAACATGGCATATGCTGACTAAAAGAGATGAGCTAAGATAGAAGGAGCAACTTTAGGAAAAGAATGAGAAGTAGCTGGAAAGTATGAGGAAACACAGCAGAGGGAATTATCACATGGAAACTGGGAAAATGGGGAGCTTCAAGAAGAAAAATGGTCACATTAAGCAGAATAAGGGTTAAAAAGTGCCAGTTTGATTTAGCAGCTAGTAAGTCATTAGTGGCCTAGTAAAGGCTGTGTCAGAGGCACACTGGAATAGAAGCATGAATGTGGCAGAAATGAAGTGTTTACAAGGAAGGGGCCATGGTGTTTGTAACTTACTCTCAAATGGTTCAGAAAAATGAAAAAAGGGTAAAATGTTAATCATAGGTGAATCTGGGTAGAGTAGTAGTTTTAGTCTTTCAACTTGTCTGAACTTTTGAAAATTATCTTCAAATTAAAAGCTTTTCAGAAAATACTACAGTAGAATAAGAGTAAATAAAAAATAAATAAATGCGCGTGTCTGTCAAAATCCTTGCTGTGAATAGTAAAGAAACCCTACCTAAAGGAGAAAAATGAAACCAAGAGCTTAGTTTCTCATTTATGTTACAGAAGGTAAGGAACAGAAGGTACAGAAGATGAGAAAGGTGTGAAGATTAAGAGTGGAACAGAGCAGTAATTAAAGGAGTAAGATCGCTGGAAGTAGAGTGCAGGGAAACAAAGAAGGCTTTGAACTAAGGGAGCAGTAGTTTTCCTGTAATGGGAGAGGTAAAGGTGAGTGTGGGTACCATTCACTGTACATTGTGTTAGATGAGTCATTTGAAGGAGTTCATACCTAATGGACTCTTTTCTCTATGGAGTAAGGTTATCTACTGAAATAAATATATGTTAGGATATTCACAGATTTGTAAATAAAAAAATCACAAAGAAATTATTAGGTCTTTCAAAAAACTTTTGCCGTTTGCTTTGGAGTGTGTAACTCGGCTTGATCTCATTTAACCATAGAAGTCGGCATTCAGAGAAGATTATGTATCGGTAGCCAGCAACATATATGAGAATTGAATTCCAGAGACATGAGCAGTATCACTCAGGAAAACAGATTTCAGGCCAAAAGGTAGACAAAGGAAGGAACATGGCATATGCTGACTAAAAGAGATGAGCTAAGATAGAAGGAGCAACTTTAGGAAAAGAATGAGAAGTAGCTGGAAAGTATGAGGAAACACAGCAGAGGGAATTATCACATGGAAACTGGGAAAATGGGGAGCTTCAAGAAGAAAAATGGTCACATTAAGCAGAATAAGGGTTAAAAAGTGCCAGTTTGATTTAGCAGCTAGTAAGTCATTAGTGGCCTAGTAAAGGCTGTGTCAGAGGCACACTGGAATAGAAGCATGAATGTGGCAGAAATGAAGTGTTTACAAGGAAGGGGCCATGGTGTTTGTAACTTACTCTCAAATGGTTCAGAAAAATGAAAAAAGGGTAAAATGTTAATCATAGGTGAATCTGGGTAGAGTAGTAGTTTTAGTCTTTCAACTTGTCTGAACTTTTGAAAATTATCTTCAAATTAAAAGCTTTTCAGAAAATACTACAGTAGAATAAGAGTAAATAAAAAATAAATAAATGCGCGTGTCTGTCAAAATCCTTGCTGTGAATAGTAAAGAAACCCTACCTAAAGGAGAAAAATGAAACCAAGAGCTTAGTTTCTCATTTATGTTACAGAAGGTAAGGAACAGAAGGTACAGAAGATGAGAAAGGTGTGAAGATTAAGAGTGGAACAGAGCAGTAATTAAAGGAGTAAGATCGCTGGAAGTAGAGTGCAGGGAAACAAAGAAGGCTTTGAACTAAGGGAGCAGTAGTTTTCCTGTAATGGGAGAGGTAAAGGTGAGTGTGGGTACCATTCACTGTACATTGTGTTAGATGAGTCATTTGAAGGAGTTCATACCTAATGGACTCTTTTCTCTATGGAGTAAGGTTATCTACTGAAATAAATATATGTTAGGATATTCACAGATTTGTAAATAAAAAAATCACAAAGAAATTATTAGGTCTTTCAAAAAACTTTTGCCGTTTGCTTTGGAGTGTGTAACTCGGCTTGATCTCATTTAACCATAGAAGTCAGGGTTAGTGCAAGCTGAGAGTCTTGATCTTGCAAATGACAAGTAAGAGTGAAAGAAGTTAATCAGTGGTCAAAAAAAATCTATTAATCTCCTTATCAAAAAAAAAATCTAAAAAAAATATTAAAAAATTGTGTACCTTCATTATACTAAGTGAAATATACTGCCATTACTGTTGTTAAATCCTAAAATTAATAAATGAAAAATATTTTATTGGAAGAGTATATTTGTATACATAAATTTAATTATTTTACCTTAAGATTTTTTTTGCAAACTTCAGAGTATATTCATTTAAAATAAGTACATTAGAAAGCATATCTAAAGAACGTGATATTTTTAATAGTTGGTTTTGTTTCTAAGTTTATTTTCTCTAATAAGAGTTTCAAAGACTATTGAAAGGTTGTGGCCTAGCACCATCAAATATTTACTTATTTTTTAAAACCATAAACTTTCAGTATTGAAATTTAATTTGTAGCAAAACAGCATTATTTGCACTTTCTTTAAATTATAATACCAATGAGAAAAGAAGACTCTTGCCTTTTTATTTTGTATCATCCCCAAATGATTATTACATATTAAAGTCTCTATTCCTTTTGGCATGTAGTAAATTTAGCTAGAGATATTTTAGTTAAGGTTTCTGATTTTTTCCTAAAGTATTCCAATTTTGTTTAACTTTTTGTTGTAAATCAGGTCATTGATCAGGTTATTGCCCTTGGATGTATAGGCTTTGTAATTGCAGTATTATTTTAATCTGAAATTTTCCTGTACAACAAGAGTGAGGATTATAGTGTCTAGACTAGCAATTGGGCTTTCTTGCTATGGAAGTCTGTTTTAAACCTAGGTTAACTTTTCAGATTAAGTGTATATATTTTGATTTCTTGACTGTTGGGCTTTAGGTTTGTTTGCATATAGTACCAAAATTAGCATTGTTAATTAAAGCTCCTTGTGTTGATGTTGATTTTGAAGTAGCTTCTGTGCCAAGTGTTAGAATCTGACTCTTACATTTGCAAAGAATCTGGTGCCAAAATTCCCAGTAAAGACACACTGATGTCTATGTCAGCAGAAGAGAAAAATAACACATCTATTTTTAAGTGAGATGGAATTCTAGTCAAACCACTTGGTTGAATGCCTGCCATAGTGATATTAAAATTTCAAACATATTTATAAAACCTCTGCTGCCTCCTGCTGCCCATTGTGTGGATACTTTAAGAATTAAGTATTTAATTTTTCTTGTATTTGTCAATATTAAACTTTAAGTTATGGATAAATTAAAAAGTAAATAAAGATTCTGTAGTTAAAATCACAGTGGATGGGAACTTATAATATCAAGTTATAAATTTCTCTGACTTAAAAGATTGAAAAGTAATCAAGGTTCTTTTTTACTTTTTTTTTAGTCATAAAGTGGCTGTCAAAGAGATTTCGATTGCTAAATTATACAAATCTTCCAAATGTTGATATTTCTTTATACATCTTTGTAAAGCACACATTTTAAAATATCACCACAGATACTAGCAGAGTCTTTATAATTATTGGAAAACTACAAAACTCATGGTGGTAAATACAGGTTTTCAATATAACATCACCAACCAATAAACAGTGAGTCCAACACAAGTCATCTTTCTTCAAATGTAGGATCTTCCCACCCTTTTATCAGTAAACAGGGGAAACACAGTTCCACATGACCCATCAGTTTCAAGTGATAATAAATTGAGGAAAGGTCATTAGTTTTGTATAAAGGGTTCAGAAAAGAGGTATTATTTCAGCAAAGGCTTGAAGGATCACTGTTAATTTGGAAGAAAATTACCTATTTACAGAAAAGTTTATATAAATTATAGAGAAGTATAAATGAATTAAAGTCTAATTTGTTGTTCAGTTGCCAAGTTGTATCCAACTCTTTGCACCCCCATGGACTGCAGAATGCCAGGCTTCCTTGTTCTTCACTATCTCCAAGAGTTTGCCCAAGTTCATGTCCATTGAATCCGTAATGCCATCCAGTCATCTCATCCTCTGTCTAAAAGATCACATAAATAATTTTTTTCCCTCATTCCCCTCCTCAGGTTTTAAAAAAGAAGTCAAGAACTTGGAAGTAGCCTACAAAGCTCATGAGTTCCACCCAGAATCTCATCTACAAATAAAAAATCCTTTGGTAAAAAGGTAATCATTATCTGGGCTTAAACAAAACTCTGTAAAATCAAAAAAGCAAAATAAAAAAAACTTGTGATTGTGGGGGAAAAAAGTAATCATAGCTGGAGATACTAGAATCTTTTAAATGTGTGTATTGTAGGAACTCTATCAGAAAGGCATGCATAGCTACCTGAAAGGCATACATACCTGAAAGTGTGGGTCTGGAGTGTTCTGATTTATATTTTATTGGGAATCTTTAAAAGGATGTAGGCCTTAATGATGGGAGGCCAACAAAAGCACCTTGTACAGTATGACTGTTTGTTTTAACCTCATAGCATTCTGTGAGGTAGATGGTATCTTAAAAAAGAAAAATTTTTACAAAACGGATTGCTAAATTATACAAATCTTCCAAATGTTGATATTTCTTTATACATCTTTGTAAAGCACACATTTTAAAATATCACCACAGATACTAGCAGAGTCTTTATAATTATTGGAAAACTACAAAACTCATGGTGGTAAATACAGGTTTTCAATATAACATCACCAACCAATAAACAGTGAGTCCAACACAAGTCATCTTTCTTCAAATGTAGGATCTTCCCACCCTTTTATCAGTAAACAGGAAACACAGTTCCACATGACCCATCAGTTTCAAGTGATAATAAATTGAGGAAAGGTCATTAGTTTTGTATAAAGGGTTCAGAAAAGAGGTATTATTTCAGCAAAGGCTTGAAGGATCACTGTTAATTTGGAAGAAAATTACCTATTTACAGAAAAGTTTATATAAATTATAGAGAAGTATAAATGAATTAAAGTCTAATTTGTTGTTCAGTTGCCAAGTTGTATCCAACTCTTTGCACCCCCATGGACTGCAGAATGCCAGGCTTCCTTGTTCTTCACTATCTCCAAGAGTTTGCCCAAGTTCATGTCCATTGAATCCGTAATGCCATCCAGTCATCTCATCCTCTGTCTAAAAGATCACATAAATAATTTTTTTCCCTCATTCCCCTCCTCAGGTTTTAAAAAAGAAGTCAAGAACTTGGAAGTAGCCTACAAAGCTCATGAGTTCCACCCAGAATCTCATCTACAAATAAAAAATCCTTTGGTAAAAAGGTAATCATTATCTGGGCTTAAACAAAACTCTGTAAAATCAAAAAAGCAAAATAAAAAAAACTTGTGATTGTGGGGGAAAAAAGTAATCATAGCTGGAGATACTAGAATCTTTTAAATGTGTGTATTGTAGGAACTCTATCAGAAAGGCATGCATAGCTACCTGAAAGGCATACATACCTGAAAGTGTGGGTCTGGAGTGTTCTGATTTATATTTTATTGGGAATCTTTAAAAGGATGTAGGCCTTAATGATGGGAGGCCAACAAAAGCACCTTGTACAGTATGACTGTTTGTTTTAACCTCATAGCATTCTGTGAGGTAGATGGTATCTTAAAAAAGAAAAATTTGGAGCTTAGATTAAGTAATTTGCCCAAAGCAATGAAGCCAAGATTTCATCTACTTGACAGAGCCTCAACTCTTTCATCTTTGTACTGTAATTGAATTTCATGCACTTCACATGAGAAAAGTAATCGTATGAAGATAAATACTTTGTAATGTGGTATCATTTCTATTCACCTTAGGTATTATTACTTAAATAAAAGTAGTCTTTGATTAAGTCATTTTCAATTAGTATCCTATCCTTATAACATTATATATCAAAATGCTTTTCGTTATAGACATTGTAATGTTGGTTGGAAACTGTTCTAGAATATTGAATTATTTGCTAGTAACAGTTTTCTTAAATCTATGCTACATTTCATCACAATAAATGTAATTTCAGTTGAAAATTTTTTGGGGGGGCCATACTATGCAGCTGGTGGGATCTTAGTTTCCCAACCAGGGATTGAACTCTGGGCTGAGATAGTGAAAGCACCAAGTCCTAATCACTGGACCACCAGGGATTTCCTGGACATTTGTTTTTTTTTAATTATACTTCTAATTATTATCTGAAATGACATTTGTGGTAAACATTCATGTATTCTAGCATAAAGATTTTGGATTCAGAGTGTAAATTGTTAATGGTTGCAGATATCTTTCCATTTCTGTTACATTACACCAATAACATAAACACTATATTGGGAAGTTAAACTGCAGGAAAGACAAAAATTTTTCCACTCTAGTTTTGCAATTTGCTTTAGGGTTTGTCTATTTGCAAAAGTGTTTTAGCTTTGTTTTTATTCTTTAGGTCACAGATACAGGAAACCAATGGAAAGTCATTCCCTTCATCCAGTCCACAAATATTCAAGGACCATACAGCCAGAGAGTATACCCACCAGTCAGATGAACAGAAATTTGAAAAATCAAGTGAAGCCAAATTTTCTGAGTGGCTTAATATAGAAAATTCTGAGAGAACAGGTTTGCCTTTTCACACTGATGGTAACTGTGGTTCTGGAAAACGAGTGAACAGTAATGAAACAGTCTCAGCATCTTCATTGTGGTCTCCACACATGAGAACTGTGGGGTTGAAGCCAGAAACCACTGCCCTAATCCAGCAGCAAAATATGATGGAACAATGTTACAGTCTCCAGGGTAGATTTTAGTAGATAAAAATTGGGCCCAAAGCAATGAAGCCAAGATTTCATCTACTTGACAGAGCCTCAACTCTTTCATCTTTGTACTGTAATTGAATTTCATGCACTTCACATGAGAAAAGTAATCGTATGAAGATAAATACTTTGTAATGTGGTATCATTTCTATTCACCTTAGGTATTATTACTTAAATAAAAGTAGTCTTTGATTAAGTCATTTTCAATTAGTATCCTATCCTTATAACATTATATATCAAAATGCTTTTCGTTATAGACATTGTAATGTTGGTTGGAAACTGTTCTAGAATATTGAATTATTTGCTAGTAACAGTTTTCTTAAATCTATGCTACATTTCATCACAATAAATGTAATTTCAGTTGAAAATTTTTTGGGGGGGCCATACTATGCAGCTGGTGGGATCTTAGTTTCCCAACCAGGGATTGAACTCTGGGCTGAGATAGTGAAAGCACCAAGTCCTAATCACTGGACCACCAGGGATTTCCTGGACATTTGTTTTCATTTATTATACTTCTAATTATTATCTGAAATGACATTTGTGGTAAACATTCATGTATTCTAGCATAAAGATTTTGGATTCAGAGTGTAAATTGTTAATGGTTGCAGATATCTTTCCATTTCTGTTACATTACACCAATAACATAAACACTATATTGGGAAGTTAAACTGCAGGAAAGACAAAAATTTTTCCACTCTAGTTTTGCAATTTGCTTTAGGGTTTGTCTATTTGCAAAAGTGTTTTAGCTTTGTTTTTATTCTTTAGGTCACAGATACAGGAAACCAATGGAAAGTCATTCCCTTCATCCAGTCCACAAATATTCAAGGACCATACAGCCAGAGAGTATACCCACCAGTCAGATGAACAGAAATTTGAAAAATCAAGTGAAGCCAAATTTTCTGAGTGGCTTAATATAGAAAATTCTGAGAGAACAGGTTTGCCTTTTCACACTGATGGTAACTGTGGTTCTGGAAAACGAGTGAACAGTAATGAAACAGTCTCAGCATCTTCATTGTGGTCTCCACACATGAGAACTGTGGGGTTGAAGCCAGAAACCACTGCCCTAATCCAGCAGCAAAATATGATGGAACAATGTTACTCTGAGAACTCCTTATCCAGGGAACATCTGATCCAGCCAATTTGCAGATCTGATGGTTGTCAGATGCCAAAACTTGTTTGCCAGAATCCACCACCCCCTCTGCCACCAAAGAAATATACCATGACCAGTGTGCCACAGTCAGAGAAAAACAATTCTACCTCTGATGTGAAACTAACAGAGATGTTTAAAACCAACTCTTCTAGTCTTCTGAAGCACAGTTTAAGTACAGCTTCAGATCCAGGCTTAGATGTGAGTACATATGTGAACGATGAAAGACTTAAGGAAACATTTCAAGCAAAAAAGTGTGTTGGCTACACATCAAACACCCCATCTAGCCCTTTAGCTAATGATTTTCAGGCAGACTCGGGTGCAGCTGTTGGTGCTTTTTGCCAGCCAGAAACAGACTCTACATGTCCAAATGACTCTACTGTTTCCTTAACTACCTATTTTTCGGTTGATAACTGCATGACTGACACATATAGACTGAAATACCATCAGAGGCCCAAGCTTTGCTTTCCAGACAGCAGTGGCTTTTGTAATAATTCACTGCCTCAGAATGAAAGAGGGCTAGAACCTGTATCACATAGCAGTCTCAGTTCTAACTGCCCTTCTGAGCAAAGATACAAACCTGGTATTCATTGTAATAGATAAATGATGACTCCAGCAGGCTTTTACTTCTCAGAGGCTCTTAACAACAAATCAAGTGACCAAACGTAATGCTATATGAAATGAAAACCATAGCATTTTTAAAGTCATTAATCAGGTTAACTTTCTACACAGATGTTTTGTGATGATCAACTTGCTGGATATTTTAGAAATTCCCCCTGAATAGTCTTGTCATGCCTCAAAAAATAATCAGGCTTTGTGCAGAAAGTCATTTTTCATAGGCTGCAGTTGAGTAAAAATGTCATTTACCCTTTATTTTCTGACTGGTAGACCCGTAAGTATTAAACTAAGCAGTACTCATGTGCAGATTGGTTAAACTGTGCTAACTGAACAAAAGCAGATGATAGGTAGTTTGGGTATTTGAAGTAGTCTTTGGTTTGTGAGGAAGCACTTTCTAATGGGTAGCCAAAAGAGGACTTCACCCATTTGCTTTTGACTTCTGTGATAGTCTACTACATATGACTCCTTTAAGTGTCTTAAAAAATATCGACCCATGAAATTGATAACATTTGGGGAAAAAAAGCCTTAATGATAAAGCAATTTTTAAATTCTCATGGTCAGAAGAGGCTTAATTTTGCTCCTAGAATTTTTATCTTTAGAATGTACTTTGTTGTATGCATTCATAAACATTACTTCAGTCGTGTAAGCTAAATATAACTAAAATACTTAACTTGAGTATATTTATTTATCTTGTTACTTTTTCTAGTTTTATATGAAATGTGAAAGGTTTTAATTTTGGTTTAGTTTACTTTGGGCTGCTAAAAATCAGTGTTGGGACTTAACCCATAGCCCTCTTTTTAAGAATATCACTGTGACTGCCTCAATTTTCCCGGTTATATTACCTGTCTGTAGGTTGTCAACCCATTTAGTGATATTCATATTCTTGAATTCTGGAACTTTCCAGATTAAATATTTGCCTTTCATATAGGTTTAATTTGAATGCATTAAATTGAGTATCTCTCCCTTTTTTTATTCAACAGTAATTTTACATACCTATTTTCATGGAGAAGGCTTTCTTAAAAAAAAAAAAAGGAAAAGAAATTTTCCTTTTTTAATACTGACCTTTACAAATGAAAATAAGTACTTTTAATTGCCTTATTTCATAGTTGTTTAATTTTGTACTAAGCTGGTAAACTAATTGTGGTTTAGGATAGTTTTATATTGTTCATGCTAGAGAACTAAAATTTTGGATAAATTTTATATATAAAACATAGTAATTCTCTAAGTTAGTACATTTAATATTTTGACCAGTTCCATAAATTGTTACAATATTCCAAAGTGTTAACAATTAAAACTGAGTAATTGTAGATAAGTAGAAAATAATTGCTTGTACAAGTCTAAGCTCACCCAATTACCAAATCCTGACCAAATTTTGTCTTCCATCTAGAGAATTTTTTTTTTTTTAATTTCGGCCTCTTTTATTGGTTTTTTATTTATTTATTTTCATCCATCTTTTCATTCTTTGGCCTTTGTGGGCTTCCCATTGTAGTGGCCTCCCTTGTTGCAGAGCATTGGCTCTGGGTGCATGTGCTCCAGAGCTCTGGCTTGTAATTGGATATGCTAGCGCAGTCGTTCTGTGGCACGTGAGGTCTCCCCGGCTAGGGATTGAACCAGTGCCCCTAGCACTGCAAGGCGGACTCTTTACCCATTGGACCACCAGGGAAGCCCCTAGAGAAGTTTTTATTAGCCTTTTCTAACTATAATAGTAGGTGATTATTAAATTATATATTCTCTTAATTTAGAAAGACTTGAATATCAACTAAATAAAATTTTATCTTTTAAGAATACTTTTCTTTTTAACATATTAGTATGGAAGTTTTGTAAATACTGTAAAGTTTGTGAAATTGTATTTGAAATGTCAGTGTATTTAATTACTGCTTTTATAACATTGTAAAATACCAGAAAAATGAGCTTCAAGTATTTTTAATAACTTTCAAAACTTTTATGTAGTTTGTTTCTATGTCCAGTTGAAAATGTATTATTTGAAACATTTAAAGTGATTTCTGATACTTAACAACAATCTCATATATTTATATGAGATTTAACTCACAATTGCAGACATTAGAAATGTCTGCTTTTGGTTCTTTTTAAAGTACTGTCCAGTTGAAACCTCTTGAATCATGTTGTATTAACAAACTAGAAATGGACCATTTGTTTTTATTGACTCAACACTCCAAATATAGATTGAATATGTATTTACTAATCGTTCACATGTGCGTTTTTTATTTCTAGAATGCCTATTTTTATAGATGTTTTCTGATTTATAAGCTTATGATAACTTTCAAAATAACCAACAATTGTAATGTTCAGAGTATTTTCATGTGAAATCAGTTTATTCTGGTTCAGAATTTTGGGAGGGGGGATAAACAGATTTTTAATTTAATATGGTTGGAATTTTCTTTGCATTCATGAACTGTGGCTTCCTCTTTCACCCCTGTGAATTATGTATTTTATGAGAACTCAATTTATAGTTCAGGGGTGAACTTGGGAGTATCACTGATAAAAAGAATTTATCACAGGAAACTCTTGAAGAATTTAACTCCAGCCAGGTCTAAAAGAGGGTTCCCTTAGTAGCTGACATGCTTTCCTTAAAGAGCCAGATAGTACATACTAACTTAGGCCTTGTATACCCTAAGATCTCTGTAACAGCCACTCAACTCTGCCATAACAAGAGTATTTACATAACAATATGCTAATGGACGGGCCTGTCTCTGCTCCAGTAAAACTTTATTAGCATTGAAACTTGGGTTGTGAAATAATTTTCACATCATGAAAGAGTCTTCTGCTTTTTCTCAATCAATCTTAGCTTACAGGCCTTTAGAGAGAGGCAAATGGGCCAGACTTGTGCCATTAGTGTAGTCTGGTGACCCTTTTCCTAGAGCCCTATCAACTAAATAAAATTTTATCTTTTAAGAATACTTTCTTTAACATATTAGTATGGAAGTTTTGTAAATACTGTAAAGTTTGTGAAATTGTATTTGAAATGTCAGTGTATTTAATTACTGCTTTTATAACATTGTAAAATACCAGAAAAATGAGCTTCAAGTATTTTTAATAACTTTCAAAACTTTTATGTAGTTTGTTTCTATGTCCAGTTGAAAATGTATTATTTGAAACATTTAAAGTGATTTCTGATACTTAACAACAATCTCATATATTTATATGAGATTTAACTCACAATTGCAGACATTAGAAATGTCTGCTTTTGGTTCTTTTTAAAGTACTGTCCAGTTGAAACCTCTTGAATCATGTTGTATTAACAAACTAGAAATGGACCATTTGTTTTTATTGACTCAACACTCCAAATATAGATTGAATATGTATTTACTAATCGTTCACATGTGCGTTTTTTATTTCTAGAATGCCTATTTTTATAGATGTTTTCTGATTTATAAGCTTATGATAACTTTCAAAATAACCAACAATTGTAATGTTCAGAGTATTTTCATGTGAAATCAGTTTATTCTGGTTCAGAATTTTGGGAGGGGGGATAAACAGATTTTTAATTTAATATGGTTGGAATTTTCTTTGCATTCATGAACTGTGGCTTCCTCTTTCACCCCTGTGAATTATGTATTTTATGAGAACTCAATTTATAGTTCAGGGGTGAACTTGGGAGTATCACTGATAAAAAGAATTTATCACAGGAAACTCTTGAAGAATTTAACTCCAGCCAGGTCTAAAAGAGGGTTCCCTTAGTAGCTGACATGCTTTCCTTAAAGAGCCAGATAGTACATACTAACTTAGGCCTTGTATACCCTAAGATCTCTGTAACAGCCACTCAACTCTGCCATAACAAGAGTATTTACATAACAATATGCTAATGGACGGGCCTGTCTCTGCTCCAGTAAAACTTTATTAGCATTGAAACTTGGGTTGTGAAATAATTTTCACATCATGAAAGAGTCTTCTGCTTTTTCTCAATCAATCTTAGCTTACAGGCCTTTAGAGAGAGGCAAATGGGCCAGACTTGTGCCATTAGTGTAGTCTGGTGACCCTTTTCCTAGAGCATAACCTCTACATTAAATGCCCTCACTATTAATACTTTGTGAGTCTCTGAATGTATTCCCATGCCATTTAGGGACTACGTACGCAGAACACTTTCTACATCCTAAATTCAGGTTAATAGACCTCCGAAGACTTCCTCACAGTTTGCTCATTAGCCAACTGATTTCAAATGGTTATTAAAATAATAATTTCCTTTATATGAAACTGTGAAATTTACAAAGGAATTTTATCAGACTAAAATCACTTTGATGTTATTCTTTTGATGTCTTTATTTTTATTGTAGCAAGTTTGCCAAATTATTCCTGGTGTTTAAAAGCCTTCAAGTACACTGCATATATCTGAGATGACATAGTTCAGTGGTAAGCCTAATTTCAACTATAGGAGATTGAAATAGTTGTGGTAGTAGGCTGATTTTAGGCTCAAGAAGGTGGTATGGCTTATAAATTTTTGTGTGTGACGTAACAGAACAAAAGCAGATCAGACCTAATTTATCTGTATAATAAAATTTACTGGACAAAATTATTAGCAAGCAGCACAAAAACTATACATACAGTCTGTTTGGTACCCTCAATGAAATCCCAACCTAAAAGGGTCTCCTCAGGCAGATTTATTAGGGTCTCTGAAGGCAAAACAGTTAACCTAATAGTCAGCATTAGGCTAGCGTCCTCCAAAAATCAATCCTGGATTTCACACTGACCCTAGGTGCCATTCTAAAAACTAGAGGATGAAGAATTTATCAGATCTACGCTCTGTTTTAAGGGAATTGAAAAACATTAGGCAATTCCAATATACAAAATCACCAATTTCAAGGACGAAAGCCCGCTTTATATATACAATAGGAGTAGCTTCTAAAGGGCTTAAAGTAGCTGCTTTGGGAATATGACCTTTTTGATTAAATACTAACTGATCACTCCCCGAAAGAAAATCCTTACTAACATATTTAGATAAAAAAGAATATAAGCTCCATGAAGGCAAGGAATTTTTGTCTCTGTTCAGTGCTATATCTGGTCCACATTACAGACATTATAATAAACATGTTTTGGCCATAAGCATTCTTAATGCAAACATAATAAAAATTAGGTTTGAAACACAGTCCTATTTTACTAAGTTAGATGTGAGGGGAAGCATCCAGGTAAGATGACATGCACTGTAGCCTTCCACTACTGGATACGACATACTTCCTCTAAAATTATACCATCCCAGCAACCATAACAGAGGTCCACTAAAAAATTAAAGTAGCACTTAGGTTTTAACTCCTTTTTCAAAATTCTTCCCTTGTTTTTGAATAATCTTTTTAAATATTTCACATTATTATTTGACTGTATTATTTGCATTATATTAAACTCTGGCCAACTCTTAAAATGTTAAAGGAAAAACATTAGTGTCTTTCTTAACAAATATAATAAACTGCATGTATAAATACTTTTACATTCAGCCCCTGTAAAGCTATCAGACCAAATTATTCCTGGTGTTTAAAAGCCTTCAAGTACACTGCATATATCTGAGATGACATAGTTCAGTGGTAAGCCTAATTTCAACTATAGGAGATTGAAATAGTTGTGGTAGTAGGCTGATTTTAGGCTCAAGAAGGTGGTATGGCTTATAAATTTTTGTGTGACGAACAGAACAAAAGCAGATCAGACCTAATTTATCTGTATAATAAAATTTACTGGACAAAATTATTAGCAAGCAGCACAAAAACTATACATACAGTCTGTTTGGTACCCTCAATGAAATCCCAACCTAAAAGGGTCTCCTCAGGCAGATTTATTAGGGTCTCTGAAGGCAAAACAGTTAACCTAATAGTCAGCATTAGGCTAGCGTCCCCCAAAAAATCAATCCTGGATTTCACACTGACCCTAGGTGCCATTCTAAAAACTAGAGGATGAAGAATTTATCAGATCTACGCTCTGTTTTAAGGGAATTGAAAAACATTAGGCAATTCCAATATACAAAATCACCAATTTCAAGGACGAAAGCCCGCTTTATATATACAATAGGAGTAGCTTCTAAAGGGCTTAAAGTAGCTGCTTTGGGAATATGACCTTTTTGATTAAATACTAACTGATCACTCCCCGAAAGAAAATCCTTACTAACATATTTAGATAAAAAAGAATATAAGCTCCATGAAGGCAAGGAATTTTTGTCTCTGTTCAGTGCTATATCTGGTCCACATTACAGACATTATAATAAACATGTTTTGGCCATAAGCATTCTTAATGCAAACATAATAAAAATTAGGTTTGAAACACAGTCCTATTTTACTAAGTTAGATGTGAGGGGAAGCATCCAGGTAAGATGACATGCACTGTAGCCTTCCACTACTGGATACGACATACTTCCTCTAAAATTATACCATCCCAGCAACCATAACAGAGGTCCACTAAAAAATTAAAGTAGCACTTAGGTTTTAACTCCTTTTTTTCAAAATTCTTCCCTTGTTTTTGAATAATCTTTTTAAATATTTCACATTATTATTTGACTGTATTATTTGCATTATATTAAACTCTGGCCAACTCTTAAAATGTTAAAGGGAAAAACATTAGTGTCTTTCTTAACAAATATAATAAACTGCATGTATAAATACTTTTTACATTCAGCCCCTGTAAAGCTATCAGACGATTTGAAAAATTTTTAAAAACATGAATCAAAGTCTAGTTTTAAGAACTTAGCTACAAATGGGTGAGATCATTTACTCATTTAATATGGTCCCCTCCTCCCCCAAAGAATAACAGAATGTGTAACATGAAAGGAAAGTCCCTTAGAGTTTGAAATCCTTCTGGTGCACAATCCCATCTTCTTTGTTCAAGAAGGTTCAAGAGGTCTGTATAGATTTTCAGGATCCACTCCAGAAGCCAAAATTCTTAATTTAGGTATCAGGCAAACCATTCTGTAGAAAACAAGAATTGTCAAGAACGTTTCCTTCTTCTTCCCCTTTAAGTACTCTATACCAACTTCTGAAAACTTTGATCGTCATTTATTTCCCTCTTCCTGAATGATTTACATTTTGATAAGAGCAAATAAAGGCCTTGACTATTCCTTATAAGTCTTCCATTTTCTACCCAGAGCTAAAAATTCAGATTAAAAAAAAAAAATCACTATATTTGAAGTATCACTCTATCAAAAAAAAAAAAAAAAAACAGGAGGAAAGATACTCCTTTACAAATGACTCTGACAGAGGGTTTTATAGAAATACTCATCTCCCATTTGCCCACTGAACCCTCTGCCACACTATTCAAGAATCAGAGGCAGTGGCCTCAGGTGCAGTGAGTTTATGCACAGAACTTGGCCAAAACTAAGAGCCAGGGGTGAGGAAAGAAGACATAATTACATTTCAAGGAGAGAAAATTCAGTAACAAGAGTGAGAGAAATAACTTAAGTCTGAGAGCTGTTTAATGACTAAAGCAGCTGCACTACTTTTCCTCTTCAGCTCACTGCTTTTCTTCTCAATTTGTCCTGATTATCATCTCAGGCCTGTGTCCTTCTTGTTCTATTCCCCATTAGGTTTTAACTCCTTTTTCAAAATTCTTCCCTTGTTTTTGAATAATCTTTTAAATATTTCACATTATTATTTGACTGTATTATTTGCATTATATTAAACTCTGGCCAACTCTTAAAATGTTAAAGGAAAAACATTAGTGTCTTTCTTAACAAATATAATAAACTGCATGTATAAATACTTTTACATTCAGCCCCTGTAAAGCTATCAGACGATTTGAAAAATTTTTAAAAACATGAATCAAAGTCTAGTTTTAAGAACTTAGCTACAAATGGGTGAGATCATTTACTCATTTAATATGGTCCCTCCTCCCCAAAGAATAACAGAATGTGTAACATGAAAGGAAAGTCCCTTAGAGTTTGAAATCCTTCTGGTGCACAATCCCATCTTCTTTGTTCAAGAAGGTTCAAGAGGTCTGTATAGATTTTCAGGATCCACTCCAGAAGCCAAAATTCTTAATTTAGGTATCAGGCAAACCATTCTGTAGAAAACAAGAATTGTCAAGAACGTTTCCTTCTTCTTCCCCTTTAAGTACTCTATACCAACTTCTGAAAACTTTGATCGTCATTTATTTCCCTCTTCCTGAATGATTTACATTTTGATAAGAGCAAATAAAGGCCTTGACTATTCCTTATAAGTCTTCCATTTTCTACCCAGAGCTAAAAATTCAGATTAAAAAAAAAAAATCACTATATTTGAAGTATCACTCTATCAAAAAAAAAAAAAAAAAAAACAGGAGGAAAGATACTCCTTTACAAATGACTCTGACAGAGGGTTTTATAGAAATACTCATCTCCCATTTGCCCACTGAACCCTCTGCCACACTATTCAAGAATCAGAGGCAGTGGCCTCAGGTGCAGTGAGTTTATGCACAGAACTTGGCCAAAACTAAGAGCCAGGGGTGAGGAAAGAAGACATAATTACATTTCAAGGAGAGAAAATTCAGTAACAAGAGTGAGAGAAATAACTTAAGTCTGAGAGCTGTTTAATGACTAAAGCAGCTGCACTACTTTTCCTCTTCAGCTCACTGCTTTTCTTCTCAATTTGTCCTGATTATCATCTCAGGCCTGTGTCCTTCTTGTTCTATTCCCCCATACCCCCATCTTCTCTAAGTTCCCTTCCTACCCTCTGCCAAAGCTCTCTCTTCTGAGGGGTAGGGAAAATATAAAGAATGGATTTTTCAAGTGGTATCTAGGGAATTTTGGGACTTGGTGTTTTGGAGTGTATTGGTGTGTCTGTGTATGTGACTGTGTGTGTGTGTGTGTGTATATACATATATATATATATATATATATATATATACATACATACACATACATATTCCAGGCTTCTGGGGCGGGGAGAAGATAAAGTTACATTTTCTGAAATGAGAACACTTAAAGAGTAAGTGCATTTGGATAATAAGTTCGGAGCTAAGTTGTGGACCTATTTGAGGCACCCTACTCATGGTCAAATTGTTGTATAGTTAACAATAGCTTCCCAAATGCTCCGTGGTAAAGAATCGGCCTGCCAAGCAGGAGACGCGGGTTCCATCCCTGGATTGGGACGCTCCCCTGGAGAAGTAAATGGCAGCCCACCCCAGTATTCTTGCCTAGGAAATCCCACGCAAGGGGAGCCTGGCGGGCTATAGTCCATGAGTCGGACACGCCTTAGCAACTAAAATAACAAAACCTTTAGCTGAGTGCTTACAGCTGCCACGCAATATGCAAATAAGTCGCTTTCAGATAAGTTAGCTATTTATCTAAAACACCACACTCTTAAGACCAGATTACTACCTATCTCAAATGGTAAGCGAAAACGTAAAGCTCCCAAAAGCCAAATAACTTCTCCAGTTTCTTCTTGGCAGTACAGGAACTCAAATCCAGCCGGTTTCATTCCAAAAAATTATGAAGCCAAATTTCCTCCACTTTCTCTTTGAACCCTCAATTGAGGTATCAAGGAAGCAAGCCATTTACACTTTAGTCTTCATTCCAATTCCCCCATTTACCGGACCCTTGCCCCTAAACCGGTGCATGAGGACAAACCATAGGTCTGAGAGCTGTTTAATTACATTTCAAGGAGAGAAAATTCAGTAACAAGAGTGAGAGAAATAACTTAAGTCTGAGAGCTGTTTAATGACTAAAGCAGCTGCACTACTTTTCCTCTTCAGCTCACTGCTTTTCTTCTCAATTTGTCCTGATTATCATCTCAGGCCTGTGTCCTTCTTGTTCTATTCCCCCATACCCCCATCTTCTCTAAGTTCCCTTCCTACCCTCTGCCAAAGCTCTCTCTTCTGAGGGGTAGGGAAAATATAAAGAATGGATTTTTCAAGTGGTATCTAGGGAATTTTGGGACTTGGTGTTTTGGAGTGTATTGGTGTGTCTGTGTATGTGACTGTGTGTGTGTGTGTGTATATACATATATATATATATATATATATATATATACATACATACACATACATATTCCAGGCTTCTGGGGAGAAGATAAAGTTACATTTTCTGAAATGAGAACACTTAAAGAGTAAGTGCATTTGGATAATAAGTTCGGAGCTAAGTTGTGGACCTATTTGAGGCACCCTACTCATGGTCAAATTGTTGTATAGTTAACAATAGCTTCCCAAATGCTCCGTGGTAAAGAATCGGCCTGCCAAGCAGGAGACGCGGGTTCCATCCCTGGATTGGGACGCTCCCCTGGAGAAGTAAATGGCAGCCCACCCCAGTATTCTTGCCTAGGAAATCCCACGCAAGGGGAGCCTGGCGGGCTATAGTCCATGAGTCGGACACGCCTTAGCAACTAAAATAACAAAACCTTTAGCTGAGTGCTTACAGCTGCCACGCAATATGCAAATAAGTCGCTTTCAGATAAGTTAGCTATTTATCTAAAACACCACACTCTTAAGACCAGATTACTACCTATCTCAAATGGTAAGCGAAAACGTAAAGCTCCCAAAAGCCAAATAACTTCTCCAGTTTCTTCTTGGCAGTACAGGAACTCAAATCCAGCCGGTTTCATTCCAAAAAATTATGAAGCCAAATTTCCTCCACTTTCTCTTTGAACCCTCAATTGAGGTATCAAGGAAGCAAGCCATTTACACTTTAGTCTTCATTCCAATTCCCCCATTTACCGGACCCTTGCCCCTAAACCGGTGCATGAGGACAAACCATACTCTTCGGAAAGCAATTTCCTTTTCTCTCCCCTCCCACCTCTCCAAACTGGGACAGTTGTCTCTAAGCCCTTACCCCTTCAATGCTGCATTCAGAGTACTCACCATGGCAAAAAATACACGAAGAGAAACAACACCAGGTCGAAGAGAATGAAGAGCCAGAGATCCAACCAATACGAATGTCTGGGAGTCAGGCCTGCTCCGGACTGAGACGGCACTTTGTGGTTCTGCTGCTGCCTCTCGGCTTCATCCAAGCCTCGCCGCTCCCGGGGACCGTCCCGACCACCTTCTGATGCCGCGCCCACCTCCATCTCTTGCCAGCAGCCGCGCCACAAACCGAGCAGCTGAAAACGCTTCGCTCCGCACTTCCGCGTCCAGCTTGCCGGAAAGTGTTAAGGACGACCCCAGGCGCATGCGCAGCTACTGCTTCGGAAACGGCCCTATGGCCGCCCTCCCAGCGCGCAGGCGCATTTCACTGTATTCGTGACTTCTGGCACGGAGCGCAGCTTCTACCCGGACGCGGAAGCGGAAGCAGAGAAGACGGTCCGCCCACCCCGCCTTGCGGTGTCCTGGATGGAAACCGGGTATTCTGGTTTCGTTTGAAGAATTACTCGTTGGCTGGACCAGAAGTTACTTCACGACTCATTCCCGACAGGTGATAGATTCCACCTTGGAACAGCCCGTAGTCACCTCTCCTTATCCCTGTATTCCTTTTGCGTCCTTATGCCAAGGTTTTGAAAGGACCACGTCTAACGCGTTTTGTTCTGTGGCTAGCATGTTTCACTTGTGTAATTCCTGAAACAGCTCTAATGAGGTTGATATAAGTATGAGCATGAGTTTTTAAGGGGGCCAGAAAGCAAAACGTGAGAACTTTCTTATGTATCTGAAAGGTGTGGGTTTAAAAATAATGTTAGGGCTTGTGAGTGTGATTCAGAATGTTAGCAGAAAGAAAATGGCAAGGAAAAATTCTCCTCTACGCCCTTTGGGCCTCCAGCTGGACTTAATTAAACTGACATAAGACAGATTAATAGGAGAAAAGCATAGACTTTTTTTGGTTTGTTTTCCTTTTGTTTCTTTTTTTCTTTCCTTTTATTTTTAACGTGTAAAGGGGGACCTCACAAGAGAATGACAACCTGAGAAAGTGGCTGGGGCAGAAAGCTTTTGTACCTTTTGGGAAATGAAACAAGAACGAGATTTCGGCCAGGGGTAGTAAATTGTGGGGAAATGACTAGGAAGATCAGAGTTTAACAAGGTTGGTTTGTATGGAGATTTTTTGATCCCACTTCCCATCTCTGGTGATAAAAATGTTCTTCCTGCTGGTACTGTAGGGAGGGCATCTTGTCATGGGAATTTTATCTCCTTCAGGGAGAAAAAGGAAGGTCAGGATGCCCTTCTTGCACCAGCTGTTTCTCTGTTGCCTTTAACTTAAAATATTCAGTATGCCAAAGTGACATATTTTGAGGTGATATGCTCTAAACAACTTCATTCCCCTGTCTGACACTTTTAGCCGCTCAACGACTAGGGATCTGCAAAAGGAGAGAAGAACATAGCTTAGATTGAGAATGAATAAACAGAAAATAACAAATCTAAGCATATTTCCCCAAATTATATAAAATCAGTCGCGCCTCCTTGCGGCTTACCACGTAGTGCTGGTGGTAAAGAACCCACCTGCCAAACCAGGAGACTTAAGAAACGGGGTTTGATCCCTGGGTCGGGAAGATCTCCTGAAAGAGGAAATGGCAACCCACTCCAATCTTCTTGCCTGGAGAGTTTCTTGAACAGAGGGACTTGGCGGGCTACAGTCCATGGAGTCGAAAAGAGTTGCACACTACTGAGTGACTAACACACTTCTTAGGAATAGATCAGTCCATTAGAACGGCTGAACCTCATTTATCTAATGGAGAGTGTTTATCTTGTTTTCTAAAGGTATAGATTACAGTTTGCCCCAAGTTATTTACAGAGAAGCAGCATTCTTCACCAGTGATGGCTCAAGTTCTTCCTTCTTCAGCTGTCAGCGTGTCTAGGGCAAGGCAGTTTTAGAGTCCAACAGTGGCTATTCACTTTTGATTGAAAAGCTTCCAAATTTAGACGGTAATATTTAACTCCTGTTCTGTTACTATGAAAAGATTGGGAACAGCCTTTTCCAACTCCTAAGTTCCAAAGCCTAGTAAAAAGGATCTTAGTACTGAAAAGGACTTAGAATTGTGATAAACAGTTTTCTCTAAGATCTGGTCTGGTGTGTTTATGTGACACTACTTTTATGAACAAAGAAGTCAGAGTTTATAGTAAGGCTGGAATTTTAAGCTAACAGAGGGTATCAGGAATTCAAGTCCGCATTGTTTTGTTCATCTAGATAGGAACCCTCTATACACCTTATCTCATACACTAAAAAAGCCAGTATTGTTCCTGAATAAGGTCAGAATGGAACTTGCGGCCTACTAGGTTAGGGTTTGCTATATCCTGTTAACTGTCATGTTGGCATCTGTGCATTCTCTCCATCTTCTGTGGATCCCTGTCAGTCTGTATAAACAGGACAGGTTGTGAAATATCTGATATAGGAGGTCTACAGTTAGGCCATGGTAGCTGTAAAGCTTGGTTTTGTTGCCTAATAACTAACTTGGTCTGGATTTTTGGTCTGCCTATATGTAATCTTTGGTGGCTGATGACATAACCAGCTGAACTACCCTAGGTTCCATAAGGGTGGCTTAGGAGTTAACCCTAACATCCGGTGATTTGGCCAGTGACCCTGTGTAATAATCAGTGCTTAGACCATTTTATGCCCTTCATGAGAGTCGTGAGGATGCATCTGTGGAATCAGACCACAAGATTTGGTTGCAGTGTTGCTGTACTGTGTCACCTGGGAAAATCAAGCACTATGCCTGTTTTCTGTGCAAAGGGAAAAATACTCTTCTAAATGTCTTTACCTGAGCAGAGGACAGACCTTGATCTTCTTTAGAGGTTTTTATGTGTTCAGTTAACTCACTGAAAGGAAAAGAGTGACATTGTTATTTTGGTCATTGATGCTACGACCTTTTCTAAATCTGTTTTCCTGAGTTGCCCACAAGGTGCTCAGATTGACAAAAACAAAATTTAGTTCAGGTTTTTTTGCATAATCTAGATGTAGACATAACCAGCAATCAGATTGACTAGTTAATGTCATCAGGATTTGGAAAACTGATATAAAAAGATAACTGCTTTGAACTTGACCTGTTAAGAAAGTAGTGGGTTATTAAAGAGTGAAGGCAGAAACTGAAAGAGAGCCCACACTGGAAGGGAAAATAGAATAGATTGAGACAAGCAATCTCCAATCAGCTTTTTAATCAGTGGCTAGAGAAAGGGAAGGCTTTGTTAAAAGGAAGACTTTTTTTCTTCTTTTCCTCTGGGGTAGACCAAGTAGGGGGAGAAAATAGGTAGAAGAAAGTTTCTTCATCTGTGATTTTGGGAAAAACTGTCTACTTAGTGATTTTCTTTGTGTCTAGGACCTAGGAATTGGCCCTGAAAATCTTTAGTTTAAAGTCACTCCAGGGCTGGTCTTCCAGTTGTCTTGGGTCAAAGCTGGCAGGGCTCGTGTGAATCCAGGAGGATGGCAGTGCAAGTGGTTAGCAGTTTGTAAGGACCTTTCCAGCAAGATGACAATGCATGTTTTCTTCTAAAAACCTTGATGTACATCCAGTCTCCTGGTCAAAGGGGATAGCAAGGCTTGCCAGTCAGTGGATACCATGCCCTTTTTACCTGTTGATAACGTCCTCCAGGTATACCGGTTCTGTATAGAGCTACTCACAGTTTCAAATTGCTTACCTAAATCCCTGTAGTGTTCACTCAATCCAGAAATGGAAGGTTTAGAGGTGCCAGTAGGCAGAGGGCGACCAGATGCTGTTTCAAAAGGGGTTAATCCACACCCTCTATTTGGAGTATTCTGAATTTTTATAAGGGCCAGAGGTAGGTGCCTCTGGCCATTGGGTTCAGTGTCTTGACAGACATTTCTTGAAGTCTTTCTAATGTCTACATTTTATGTTCTGTTTGCCCTGAGGATTGGGGATGGTGCAGGGCATGGAATTTTAATGAGTACCCCCAAAGGTTTTACAAGCTGATTCATGAGTAATTTGTGACGTGTTTCTGCTATAAAATGAGTTCCTTGGTCTGACTTAACTGATAAAGGAATGCCAAAATGAGAAATAATTTAGGTACTAATTTCTTCACCACTATGTGGTGTTGGCATGTCTAGTTGGTTAGCATTTACTTCATTCATTAGTATACAGACAGTAAACCATTGGGAATAGACTAAAGCTGGAGGTAAACTATGAAATCTGTTTGGAGTCCTGCAGGACGCATTGTGGTACAGGGGGATATTTCCTTGCCTACAGTTCTGAAAAATGATGAGACAAGCAATCTCCAATCAGCTTTTAATCAGTGGCTAGAGAAAGGGAAGGCTTTGTTAAAAGGAAGACTTTTTTTCTTCTTTTCCTCTGGGGTAGACCAAGTAGGGGGAGAAAATAGGTAGAAGAAAGTTTCTTCATCTGTGATTTTGGGAAAAACTGTCTACTTAGTGATTTTCTTTGTGTCTAGGACCTAGGAATTGGCCCTGAAAATCTTTAGTTTAAAGTCACTCCAGGGCTGGTCTTCCAGTTGTCTTGGGTCAAAGCTGGCAGGGCTCGTGTGAATCCAGGAGGATGGCAGTGCAAGTGGTTAGCAGTTTGTAAGGACCTTTCCAGCAAGATGACAATGCATGTTTTCTTCTAAAAACCTTGATGTACATCCAGTCTCCTGGTCAAAGGGGATAGCAAGGCTTGCCAGTCAGTGGATACCATGCCCTTTTTACCTGTTGATAACGCCTCCAGGTATACCGGTTCTGTATAGAGCTACTCACAGTTTCAAATTGCTTACCTAAATCCCTGTAGTGTTCACTCAATCCAGAAATGGAAGGTTTAGAGGTGCCAGTAGGCAGAGGGCGACCAGATGCTGTTTCAAAAGGGGTTAATCCACACCCTCTATTTGGAGTATTCTGAATTTTTATAAGGGCCAGAGGTAGGTGCCTCTGGCCATTGGGTTCAGTGTCTTGACAGACATTTCTTGAAGTCTTTCTAATGTCTACATTTTATGTTCTGTTTGCCCTGAGGATTGGGGATGGTGCAGGGCATGGAATTTTAATGAGTACCCCCAAAGGTTTTACAAGCTGATTCATGAGTAATTTGTGACGTGTTTCTGCTATAAAATGAGTTCCTTGGTCTGACTTAACTGATAAAGGAATGCCAAAATGAGAAATAATTTAGGTACTAATTTCTTCACCACTATGTGGTGTTGGCATGTCTAGTTGGTTAGCATTTACTTCATTCATTAGTATACAGACAGTAAACCATTGGGAATAGACTAAAGCTGGAGGTAAACTATGAAATCTGTTTGGAGTCCTGCAGGACGCATTGTGGTACAGGGGGATATTTCCTTGCCTACAGTTCTGGTATCAAGGTTGTACATCACTGACTGGACAGTGCTCACTCCAGGGCTGCTGCTGCTGAGAAATGCTGGGACCTCTAACAGAAGCCGGCAGAAGACCAGAATTCCACCAGTCAGCCTCCCAGATTTCTGCCAGATTTCTCATCCTATCAAATGAGAACAGTAAGAGTATCTCCTTGTCATGTTTCTCTTTCTAAATTTGGATGAACAGGAGAAAACATTTACTTGGACCCTTATAGGGTTTATAGTGACTCTTGAGTCTTCTGTTAAGAGTACTTTTGTTTTCTAGTGGCTGTGGAAAAAGAAAAGCTTAAACCACAATCTCCCTGTACCCAAGCACCGTCAGAGGGTACATCTTTCCTCTTCTGAGGAACAATACCCCAGGGAACATCAGGGTCAACTGATTTTCCATTGCACCCCACAGCTTGCCATTAAAATGACAGTGGAGGGTCAGAAACTGAATTTCTTAATTGATACTGGTGCGACTTCACTATACATTTAGAGGATTTAGCTCTACTTGTAACCCTGTTTCTCTTCAAGCTATTGAATTCTTTGGGTAATCTGTTTCATGGCCCACATCTCAGGCAATGGGATGATCTCGTGTCCATCTCAGTATCCTTAGGACTTACATTTCTTTTTCTTTTCCATCATTACTGCTTTACATACCTATGATAGTTTTCTTTGAGAGTTGTACAATCATCAAAGCTAATTGCTGTTTGTTGCAACTTCTCTTTTTTCTTCATCTTGGTCTTTCAGCAGCTCCCACTATTAATCTATATCCATCCCACTCAGCCAGCCTGGTACCCAGCAGATGTCCTCTGCTTCAGCTGGATTGATTTTTTCTTCTTTATGGGGAGACCCTTTTCCTCTTGGCCTTTTTGTTGATGCATGTTGTATTCATTAAACTGAAATGTTTCCCCACCTCCCCTAAACCTACTCCTCCATTTTCAGTTCCAGTGCCAACTTCAGAAAATTTATCTCACTACAGTTCATGTTGATCTCTCCATTCTCAGTATTTTTTTTATAGTTTTTGTTTGTTTGTTTTTTATTTTGCTTTTTTGCTTTTACAGAGTTTTGTTGTTTACAGATATGTATAATTCCAGATTAGTCATATGTCATTCTCAGTATTTTTAACACAACAGTGACAGAAAATTCACATTTAACTCACTTCCAAACACTTTATATGCCATACTTTCTTCAGTAAAGTATTAGCTCCCATGGTGTTCTGACTTTCTTCTGCATCAGTTACCCTCTACATTCTGTAATAGCCACCTGTTAATGAGACTGTCTGTTGGTCATTTTTCAGAATTTTTCCACCTCAGCTCAAAAAACAATGAAATTCTCTTCATATATTGTTTGGTACATTTTCTAGCTTTGTAGCACAATTTTATGTACATTATCTTCCCTATCAGAGTACTAAATATTCTTTATTTAGTAAAGAGTCTATATTTTTATCATCTTTGCAGCCTCAATAGGCCTTCAAACAGTACCTTGAATGTGGAAAAAATTAAATGTTTCTTCAGTTATATTTTGTTGTATTCTGCAACCACTGATACAGAATTGGTCAGAAAATACTTATGAAAGTCCCTCTTTAACATAGTAGCATAATGATACCACTAAGACTCATCACTACTGATTTACTGCTCTCAGTGGGGATACTTTCTGAGGTTTTTCTCAAGTATCAGTAATGAATATGCAGTAATTCATTCCCCATTTTGGATTTCTTGTCTTTTATTTCAATGACTGCTTCTCTTGGGTGTACTGTATGTCAGGTACTATCTGAGGAACCAGAGGAGATACAGATGCAGTAGTCATCAAATTCATTAGAAGTCCTTATTGAGGATATCTTTTATATATATAAAAGGGATTTCAAACACTGTCCGAGAGCCTTGGGGTTGTGCGTCATGGTTGAGCTGTTAGGAAGGCTAACCGGCACTGGCTACCCTCTTCCCCCAACCTGTCTGCACAAGTTAAACTCATCCTTCAGAGTGTAGTTTTATTTTATTTTTTGTGTTTATTTTATATTTGGGGGTTTCATAAAAGAATTTATTTCAAAATAAAGGTGACATTCTGCTGTGTTTTGAAGTTTAAAAGCAACTTCAGTGTGGCCAAGCTTAACGGGTAGGCCTAGATGACAAAGATGTTGAAACCCACAGCCTTGAAGTCTCATTATGCTAGCCTATAGAGCAGTCAAGCAGGTATTGAAGGGATGGTGAAGGTGCAGATTGAAAGGGTAGTCAACACATGACATATCTCCTCTCCTAAAAATTATATAAGAAGGTTCCAAGAGTAGACTTGACATTATTGACATAGGTGTGAACTAGAATAACAGTGTTAAGCAAGTCGAGGCCAAGGTGATAATTCCTATATATAAAATATTAACCTGAATTACACTTACTGTTTAAGTGTAAGAAATGTCAACAGCAGCTAACTCTGGGAGATAAATGACAGATCATTTTATTCATTGTTCTTTTTCACAGAGTTGGAAAGAAGGTTTTTCGAAATAAGTCAGAAAACAAGAAAGAGATAGTCTAGATCCAAATGATGATTTTACTCTTTCTAACATCTGTTCACTAGGTGCGTAATAGGATCAGGGTATAATTATAATGCTTTATAACAGTACTTTGCAAACTGTGTTTCATAGAGCTCCATGTTTCTTCAGGGAAAATTGAGGGATGCCATGGAATTGAGGAGATAGGCTCAGGAAAGCAGGCTTCAGGCCTCTACCAGAGAAACTCAGTTTTTCTATTTGTATCTATAAACATGCTTTGTTAGAAAGCAGATTTATTGCGTCCTACTGTGTCAGAAGTCACCTTGGGAGACCCATGTTCAAAATGATGGAGTAGGCAGCTCCATGCCTCTATCCCTTCACAGAAACTACCTGGAAAAAGTTTGTCAGAAATAGTCAAGGTTTCCAGAAACTAAGCAAATTCTGAGTCAAAATATATGAGAAAACTTGAGCAGAATTAGAGAGAAATATATCTACCATAATTGTTGAAAATTTCAATGCTCTTCTTTCAGTCTAACCGGCACTGGCTACCCTCTTCCCCAACCTGTCTGCACAAGTTAAACTCATCCTTCAGAGTGTAGTTTTATTTTATTTTTTGTGTTTATTTTATATTTGGGGGTTTCATAAAAGAATTTATTTCAAAATAAAGGTGACATTCTGCTGTGTTTTGAAGTTTAAAAGCAACTTCAGTGTGGCCAAGCTTAACGGGTAGGCCTAGATGACAAAGATGTTGAAACCCACAGCCTTGAAGTCTCATTATGCTAGCCTATAGAGCAGTCAAGCAGGTATTGAAGGGATGGTGAAGGTGCAGATTGAAAGGGTAGTCAACACATGACATATCTCCTCTCCTAAAAATTATATAAGAAGGTTCCAAGAGTAGACTTGACATTATTGACATAGGTGTGAACTAGAATAACAGTGTTAAGCAAGTCGAGGCCAAGGTGATAATTCCTATATATAAAATATTAACCTGAATTACACTTACTGTTTAAGTGTAAGAAATGTCAACAGCAGCTAACTCTGGGAGATAAATGACAGATCATTTTATTCATTGTTCTTTTTCACAGAGTTGGAAAGAAGGTTTTTCGAAATAAGTCAGAAAACAAGAAAGAGATAGTCTAGATCCAAATGATGATTTTACTCTTTCTAACATCTGTTCACTAGGTGCGTAATAGGATCAGGGTATAATTATAATGCTTTATAACAGTACTTTGCAAACTGTGTTTCATAGAGCTCCATGTTTCTTCAGGGAAAATTGAGGGATGCCATGGAATTGAGGAGATAGGCTCAGGAAAGCAGGCTTCAGGCCTCTACCAGAGAAACTCAGTTTTTCTATTTGTATCTATAAACATGCTTTGTTAGAAAGCAGATTTATTGCGTCCTACTGTGTCAGAAGTCACCTTGGGAGACCCATGTTCAAAATGATGGAGTAGGCAGCTCCATGCCTCTATCCCTTCACAGAAACTACCTGGAAAAAGTTTGTCAGAAATAGTCAAGGTTTCCAGAAACTAAGCAAATTCTGAGTCAAAATATATGAGAAAACTTGAGCAGAATTAGAGAGAAATATATCTACCATAATTGTTGAAAATTTCAATGCTCTTCTTTCAGTAATAGGTAAAACATTTGATCTAGACAGATGATCAGTATGAAAATAGAGGACTTGCAGATAAAGAAAGTCAAATACTGTATGATATCACTTATATGTGGAATCTAAAAACAAAAAACACACAAGCAAACTAGTGAATATAATAAAGAAACAGACTCCCAGATGTAGAGAACAAACTAGTAGTTACCACCAGGGAAAGAAAATCAGGAAGAGACAAGATAGAGGTGGGAGGTAAGAGGTACAGACTACTATCTATAAAATAAATGAGCTGCTGGAATACATTGTACAGAGTATGGAATAAAGTCTATCTTTTATAAATGGAGTATAGCCTTTAGAACTTGTGACTCACTTTGTTACACTCCTGAAACTTACATAGTATATCAACTATACCTCAATCAAAAAAAAAAAATTAAAAAATAGAGTACTTGAAGGACAATATAAGCCCATGAGACGTAAGAAACTTGTATAGAATAATCCACACAAAAACTGCAGAGTACACTGTGTCAGTTGGTAACCCAGGCAGACTAAAATAGTGAGTATTGCCTTTAGAAGCTGAGAAGAATGAAGTTCATAAAGTGTTCAACAGTGCCACCTCACAAAATAATCCTACCTGAATTTTAGCTCAAAATAAATAAAGGCACTCTTGCTTGTTTCTTAAGACTCATTCAGTTGCATTACTCTTTTCTTCCTAAATTGGCAACATCAAGCCCTCATAGAATATGCTAGTTCTATGTAAACCCCAGAAACTCACTAAATGTAACTGTAGGGCTATTCTAAGACTGTAATGAGTCCAAGGATCCAAACCTAGGGCACTTACTCTGTCAGTTATCATCTAAAACACAAGTAGAATGACTTATTTCCTCTCCACCGCCCCCCTTTTTTTTTGTTATATTTCCTCACTTCTTTTAGGTCATTGCTCAAACATCATCTACTCAGGTTACTTTCCTGGTCACCCTATTTAAGACTGTACTCATAGCCACAGCCCTTTTTAAAGTTATACTTAATCCCCATCTTCTTCCTGCCCTTGTTTTCTCTCCTGAGCATTTATACCATCTAATGTACTTTATATTTTACCTTTTTCTCTTATATGTTATCTGTATCCATCTCCATGGGAACAGAGATTTTTTTTGTCTGTCTGGTTCACTGTTGTATTTCAAACATCAAGATCAACACTTGCATGTAATAAACATTTGTCGAATAATATTTTGAAAGAACATTTGCCTGTATAACCATGTTAAATAAAATTGACTCTGGACTCTAGAATATACAAACTCTAGAACCAGGGTGCTTGGGTTCAAATTCTCATTCAGCCACTTACTAGCTGTTGCCCTTTGACTGAGTTACATAATTTTTATTTGTCTCAGTGACCTAATGTGTAAAATGAGAATATTAACTAGTTCTTATAGTATAGAGTTGTTTTGAGGATATGAGTTGATTTTTTAAAAAATGATTTTAATTTTGTATTGAGGTATAGCCGATTAAGAAACAGCATTGTGGGCTTCCCTGGTAGTCCAGTGGGTAAAGATTCCACCTTGCAGTGCAAGGGGCACCGGTTCAATCCCTGGCCCGGGAAGATTCCACATGCCGTGGAGCGGCTGGACCAGTGTGTCCAATTACAAGCCAGCATTCTGGAGCGCATGCGCCCAGAGCCGGTGCTCTGCAATAAGAGAGGCCACTACAATGGGAGGTCCACACAGGCCAAAGAATTAAGATTGATGAAAATAAATAAATGAAGTACCAATACAAGAGGCCAAAATTAAAAAAAAAAAAAGAAACAGCATTGTGATAGTTTCAAGTGGACAGCAAAGGGTGTCAGCTATATATGTATATATACATGTATCCATTCTCCCGTGAACTCCTCTCCCATGCAGGCTTCCACACAACACTGACCAGAATTCTGTGTGCTATACAGTAAGTTATTCTTGGTTATCCATTTTTTTTTTTTAAAGATTTATTTATTTATTTATTTTGGGTGGGGGTCGGGATGGGGAGAGAGGGGAGCAGGCAGGCCACTTCTATTGGTCTTTCGTTTCTCTATGTTCATCCGTCTTTGTTCTTTGGCTCGTGCGGGCCTCCCATCGCGGTGGCGTCTGTCGTTGCAGAGCTCCGGCTCTGGGCGCATGCGCTCCAGAGCTCTGACTCGGTAATTGGACACATCAATCCAGCCGCTCCGCGGCACGTGGGATCTTCCCAGGCCCCCTTGCACTGCAAGGCGGTGTCCTTACCCACTGGACCACCAGGGGAAGCCCAGTTATCCATTTTAAATATAACATGGGTAGGTGGCCATCCTAAACTCCCTGTTTCCTCCCTGGCAGCCGTAAGTTTGTTCTCTAAGTATGTGAGTCTCTTTCTGTTTTGCAGGTAAATTCATTTATATCATTTCTCTAGATGCCACATATAAGAGATGTCATACAATATTTCTCCTTCTTTGACTTACTTCACACTGAGGTGTGACACAATATGTGTTGATTTTTGTAGAGCATTTTGAACCATGTTTGGCACATTGTAAATACCATAAATGTTCCCTTGTAGTGACGTGTAGGAGTTGCAATGAAGTGCATTTCAACTAGTGCTATGTTTCCTGGATAAAATATTCATTTATTTAGATTTTATAGTTTTCTCTTTGAATTTAGAGCCAATTTGTATTTTGAAGATTTTGTAGACCTTGGAAAGTAGTCTTTACATGTACAGTAACAGGACGAAAAAATCTCAAATGAAAGTTAGGTCTTTTGGAATGCACGAAAGTCTGTATGATCAGGGAACTTAGAGAATATAGACCAGTGATACTTCAAGATGTTGTGTGTTTCTATGAGAGCCTGCACTACCTCTGTATAATGCTCAGTCACTAAGTCTTGCCTGAATCTTTGCGACCCCATGGACTGTAGCACACCAGGCTTCCCTGTCTTTCACTATCTCCTGGAGTTTGCTCAAATTCATGTCCACTGAGTTGGTGATGCCAAAAGGTTAGCATCTCATCCTCTGTTGCCCCTTTTTCTTTCTTCTCTCAGTTTTTCCCAGCATCAGGGTCTTTTCCAGTGAGGTGGCTCTTCACATCAGGTGGCCAGAGTATTGGAGCTTCAGTGTCCTTCCAAAGAATATTCAAGGTTGATTTCTTTTAGGATTAATGGGTTTGATCTCCTTGCTGTTCAAGGGACTCTTGAGAGTCTTCTCCAACACCACAGTTTGAAAGCACCAGTTCTTCAGCACTCAGCCTTCTCCATAGTCCTGCTCTCACATCATGGTCCAGTCACATACATGACTACTGGAAAAAGTATAACTTTGTATGGCCCGTTGTTGGTAAAGTGATGTCCCTGCCTATCTAAGTTTGTCATAGCTTTTCTTCCAAGGAGCAAGCGTCTTTTAATTTCGTGGCTGGAGTCACAATGCACAGTGATTTTTGAACCTAAGAAAATAAAATCTGTCACTGCTTCCTTTTTCCCTTTCTATTTGCCATGAAGTGATGTGATTGGATGCCATGATCTTAGTTTTTGAATGTTGACTTTAAGCCATCTTTTTACTCTCTTCTTTCACCTTGATCAAGAGGCTCTTTTGTTCCTCTTCACTCTCTGCCATAAGGGGCTCTTTTGAACTGTTTGGCACATTTGTAAATACCATAAATGTTCCCTTGTAGTGACGTGTAGGAGTTGCAATGAAGTGCATTTCAACTAGTGCTATGTTTCCTGGATAAAATATTCATTTATTTAGATTTTATAGTTTTCTTTGAATTTAGAGCCAATTTGTATTTTGAAGATTTTGTAGACCTTGGAAAGTAGTCTTTACATGTACAGTAACAGGACGAAAAAATCTCAAATGAAAGTTAGGTCTTTTGGAATGCACGAAAGTCTGTATGATCAGGGAACTTAGAGAATATAGACCAGTGATACTTCAAGATGTTGTGTGTTTCTATGAGAGCCTGCACTACCTCTGTATAATGCTCAGTCACTAAGTCTTGCCTGAATCTTTGCGACCCCATGGACTGTAGCACACCAGGCTTCCCTGTCTTTCACTATCTCCTGGAGTTTGCTCAAATTCATGTCCACTGAGTTGGTGATGCCAAAAGGTTAGCATCTCATCCTCTGTTGCCCCTTTTTCTTTCTTCTCTCAGTTTTTCCCAGCATCAGGGTCTTTTCCAGTGAGGTGGCTCTTCACATCAGGTGGCCAGAGTATTGGAGCTTCAGTGTCCTTCCAAAGAATATTCAAGGTTGATTTCTTTTAGGATTAATGGGTTTGATCTCCTTGCTGTTCAAGGGACTCTTGAGAGTCTTCTCCAACACCACAGTTTGAAAGCACCAGTTCTTCAGCACTCAGCCTTCTCCATAGTCCTGCTCTCACATCATGGTCCAGTCACATACATGACTACTGGAAAAAGTATAACTTTGTATGGCCCGTTGTTGGTAAAGTGATGTCCCTGCCTATCTAAGTTTGTCATAGCTTTTCTTCCAAGGAGCAAGCGTCTTTTAATTTCGTGGCTGGAGTCACAATGCACAGTGATTTTTGAACCTAAGAAAATAAAATCTGTCACTGCTTCCCCTTTTTCCCTTTCTATTTGCCATGAAGTGATGTGATTGGATGCCATGATCTTAGTTTTTTGAATGTTGACTTTTAAGCCATCTTTTTTACTCTCTTCTTTCACCTTGATCAAGAGGCTCTTTTGTTCCTCTTCACTCTCTGCCATAAGGGTGGTTACATCTGCATATCTGACGTTGTTGATATTTCTCCTGGCAGTCTTGATTCCAGCTAGCAATTCATCCAGCCCCATATTTCACATTGATGTACTCTGTATATAAGTTAAATAAGCAGGGTGACAACATACAGCCTTGTTGTATTCCTTTCCCGATTTGGAAACAGTCAGTTGTTTTATGTCTGATTTGGAAACAGTCAGTTGTTCTATGTCTGGTTTTAACTTGCTTCTTGACATGCATACAGGTTTTTCAGGAGACAGATAAGGTGGTCTAGTACTCCCATCTCTTTAAGAATTTTCCACAGTTTGTTGTGGTCCACACAGTCAAAGGCTTTACTGTCCATAGTTCTTCAGGCATTCTGTCTACCAGATCTAATCCCTTGAATGTATTTGTCATTTCCACTGTATAAGGGATTTTGATTAAGGTCGTACCTAAATGCCCTGGTGGTTTTCTCTACTTTCTTCAATTTAAGCCTGAATTTTGCATTAAGGAACTCATGGTCTGAACCACAATCAGCTCCAGGTCTTGTTTTTACTGACTGTATAGAGTTTCTGTATCTTTGGTTACAAAGAATGCAATCATTCTGATTTTGGTTTTGATCATCTGGTGATGTCCATGTGTAGATTCGTCTCTTGTGTGTTTGGAAAAGGGTGTTTGCTATGACCACTGTGTGCTCTTGACAAAACTCTGGTAACCTTTGCCCTGCTTATTTTGTACTCCAGGTCCAAACTTAGCTGTAACTCCAGGTTTCTCTTGACTTCCTGTATTTGCATTCCAGCCCCCAGTGATGAAGAGGCCATCTTTTTTTGGTGATAGTTTTAAAAGGTCTTGTAGATCTTCACAGAACCTGTCAGTTTTGGCTTCTTTGACATTAGTGGTTGGAGCATAAACTTAAATTACTGTGTTGTTGAATAGTTTGCTTTATTTCTGTTTGAGACTGCTTCCACTTTTTCCCTTTCTATTTGCCATGAAGTGATGTGATTGGATGCCATGATCTTAGTTTTTTGAATGTTGACTTTTAAGCCATCTTTTTTACTCTCTTCTTTCACCTTGATCAAGAGGCTCTTTTGTTCCTCTTCACTCTCTGCCATAAGGGTGGTTACATCTGCATATCTGACGTTGTTGATATTTCTCCTGGCAGTCTTGATTCCAGCTAGCAATTCATCCAGCCCCATATTTCACATTGATGTACTCTGTATATAAGTTAAATAAGCAGGGTGACAACATACAGCCTTGTTGTATTCCTTTCCCGATTTGGAAACAGTCAGTTGTTTTATGTCTGATTTGGAAACAGTCAGTTGTTCTATGTCTGGTTTTAACTTGCTTCTTGACATGCATACAGGTTTTTCAGGAGACAGATAAGGTGGTCTAGTACTCCCATCTCTTTAAGAATTTTCCACAGTTTGTTGTGGTCCACACAGTCAAAGGCTTTACTGTCCATAGTTCTTCAGGCATTCTGTCTACCAGATCTAATCCCTTGAATGTATTTGTCATTTCCACTGTATAAGGGATTTTGATTAAGGTCGTACCTAAATGCCCTGGTGGTTTTCTCTACTTTCTTCAATTTAAGCCTGAATTTTGCATTAAGGAACTCATGGTCTGAACCACAATCAGCTCCAGGTCTTGTTTTTACTGACTGTATAGAGTTTCTGTATCTTTGGTTACAAAGAATGCAATCATTCTGATTTTGGTTTTGATCATCTGGTGATGTCCATGTGTAGATTCGTCTCTTGTGTGTTTGGAAAAGGGTGTTTGCTATGACCACTGTGTGCTCTTGACAAAACTCTGGTAACCTTTGCCCTGCTTATTTTGTACTCCAGGTCCAAACTTAGCTGTAACTCCAGGTTTCTCTTGACTTCCTGTATTTGCATTCCAGCCCCCAGTGATGAAGAGGCCATCTTTTTTTGGTGATAGTTTTAAAAGGTCTTGTAGATCTTCACAGAACCTGTCAGTTTTGGCTTCTTTGACATTAGTGGTTGGAGCATAAACTTAAATTACTGTGTTGTTGAATAGTTTGTCTTGGAAATGAACCAAGATCATTCTGCTGTTTTTGAGATTGCACCCAGGTACTGCATTTCAGACTCTTTTCTTGACTCTGAGAGCGATTCCATTTCTTCTAAGGGAGTTTTGCCCACAGTAGTAGATATAACGCTCATCTGAACTAAATTTGCCCATTCCTGTCCATTTTAGTTCACTGATTCCTAAGATACTGATGTTCACTCTTGCCATCTCCTGCTTGACCACTACCAGTTTACCCTGATTCATGGACCTAACATTCTAGGCTCTTTTTTTTAAAATTTTCTTTATTTTAAATTTTTTATAGAGTTTTGTTGTTCACAGACATACATGTTCTCAGATCAGTCATATGCATATCCCTGGTCCCCTCCCCCCTGCTAGGCCCCCCCAATCTCACCCCTCTAGGCCGTTGCACCAAGCCATTGTAACAACTCTATTCCTTTAGCGCAATGACAATAGCTGTCTTTTTCATACATGATAGTATAGGTTTCCATGTTACTCCCTCTATGCCTCCCATCCACTGTTCATTCCCCACAGTGTCCATATGTCTATTCTCTGTCTGTTTTTCCATGGGTTCACTGTGTGTGTCATCATTACCCTTTTACTAGATTCCATATATATGTGTTAGTATACAGAACTTGTCTTTCTCTTTTTGACTGACTTCACTTTTTATGATAGGTTCTAGCTCCAGCCACCTCATTAGGACTGATTCTTCTGCATTTCTGTTTTTTTTTTTTTTTTTTTTTAAGATTTATTTATTTATTTATTTTTGGGCGGGGGTTGGGGAGGGAGGGGAGCGGGCAGGCCACTACTATTGGTCTTTCATTTCTCTATTTTCATCCATCTTTGTTCTTTGGCTCCTGTGGGCCTCCGCGGTGGCGTCTGTCATTGCAGAACGCTGGCTCTGGGCGATGCGCCTAGAGCTCTGGCTCGATGATTGGACACTTCGTCCAGCAGCTCAGCGGCATGTGGGATCTTCCCAGGCCAGGGATCGAACCGCGCCTTGCACTGCAAGGCGATGTCCTTACCCACTGGACCACCAGAGGATCTTTTTGGTGATAGTTTTAAAAGGTCTTGTAGATCTTCACAGAACCTGTCAGTTTTGGCTTCTTTGACATTAGTGGTTGGAGCATAAACTTAAATTACTGTGTTGTTGAATAGTTTGTCTTGGAAATGAACCAAGATCATTCTGCTGTTTTTGAGATTGCACCCAGGTACTGCATTTCAGACTCTTTTCTTGACTCTGAGAGCGATTCCATTTCTTCTAAGGGAGTTTTGCCCACAGTAGTAGATATAACGCTCATCTGAACTAAATTTGCCCATTCCTGTCCATTTTAGTTCACTGATTCCTAAGATACTGATGTTCACTCTTGCCATCTCCTGCTTGACCACTACCAGTTTACCCTGATTCATGGACCTAACATTCTAGGCTCTTTTTTTTAAAATTTTCTTTATTTTAAATTTTTTATAGAGTTTTGTTGTTCACAGACATACATGTTCTCAGATCAGTCATATGCATATCCCTGGTCCCCTCCCCCCTGCTAGGCCCCCCCAATCTCACCCCTCTAGGCCGTTGCACCAAGCCATTGTAACAACTCTATTCCTTTAGCGCAATGACAATAGCTGTCTTTTTCATACATGATAGTATAGGTTTCCATGTTACTCCCTCTATGCCTCCCATCCACTGTTCATTCCCCACAGTGTCCATATGTCTATTCTCTGTCTGTTTTTCCATGGGTTCACTGTGTGTGTCATCATTACCCTTTTACTAGATTCCATATATATGTGTTAGTATACAGAACTTGTCTTTCTCTTTTTGACTGACTTCACTTTTTATGATAGGTTCTAGCTCCAGCCACCTCATTAGGACTGATTCTTCTGCATTTCTGTTTTTTGTTTTTAATTTTTTAAGATTTATTTATTTATTTATTTTTGGGCGGGGGTTGGGGAGGGAGGGGAGCGGGCAGGCCACTACTATTGGTCTTTCATTTCTCTATTTTCATCCATCTTTGTTCTTTGGCTCCTGTGGGCCTCCGCGGTGGCGTCTGTCATTGCAGAACGCTGGCTCTGGGCGTATGCGCTCTAGAGCTCTGGCTCGATGATTGGACACTTCGGTCCAGCAGCTCAGCGGCATGTGGGATCTTCCCAGGCCAGGGATCGAACCGGCGCCCCTTGCACTGCAAGGCGATGTCCTTACCCACTGGACCACCAGAGGAAGCCGTCTTCTGCATTTCTTTTAACACCTGAGTAGTATTTCATTGTATATATGTACCAGAGCTTCTGTATCTGTTCATTCGTCGATGGACATCTAGGTTGCTTCCATGTTCTAACTATTGTGTAGAGAGCTGCAATGAGCACTGGTGTACAGGTGCTTCTTTCAGTTTTGATTTCATCAGGGTATAAGCCTAAGAGTGGGATTGCTGGGTCGTTTGGTGCTTCTATTTTTAGTTTCTTAAGGAATCTCCATACTGTCTTCCATAGAGGCTGTATCAATTTACATTCCCACCAGCAATGCAAGAGTGTTCCCTTTTCTCTGCACCCTCTCCAGCATTTATTGTCTGTTGATTTGTTGATGATGGCCATTCTGATGGGTGTGAGGTGGTATCTCATTGTAGTTTTGATTTGCATTTCTCTAATAATAAGCGAGGTTGAGCATCATTTCATGTGCTTTCTGGCCATCTGTATGTTCTCTTTGGTCATATTTAGATCTTTTTCCCATTTTTTGATTGGGTTGTTCATTTTTCTGGTGCTGAGTTGTCTGAGTTGCTTGTAGATTTTGGAGATAAATTCTTTGTCTGTTTCATTTGCTGTGATTTTCTCCCACTCTGTGGGTTGTGTGTTCAGCTTTTTTGTAATTTCTTTTGCTGTACAAAAGCTTTTAAGTTTCATTAGGTCCCACATGTTAATTTTTGTTTTTAGTTCTGCTATTCTAGTAGGTGGGTCAGAGAAGATCTTGCTTTGATTGATGTCCTTGAGTGTTTTGCCTATATTCTCCTCTAAGAGATTTATGGTTTCTGGTCTTACATTTAGGTCTTTAATCCATTTTGGGATTGTTCCAACTTCAGTTTTTTGCATGTAGCTGTCCAGTGTTCCCAGCACCATTTGTTGAAGAGGCAGTCTTTGTCCCATTTTATATGTTCGCCTCCTTTGTCAAAAATAATGTACCCATAGGTGTGTGAGTTTATCTCTGGGTTCTCAATCTTGTTCCATTGGTCTATAGTTCTGTTTTTGTGCCAGTACCATACTGTCTTGAGGACTGTTGCTTTGTAGTATAGTCTGAAGTTGGGGAGGCTGATCCCTCCAGCTCCATTTTTCTTTCTAAGGATTGCTTTGGCTATTTGAGGTCTTTTGTGTTTCCATATGAACTGTGTTATTCTTTGGTGTAGTTCTGTGAAGAATGTCATTGGTGGTTTGATAGGGATCACATTGAATCTATAGAGGATATTTGGTAGTATGGTCATTTTCACAATATTGATTCTTCTGACCCAAGACCATGGAGTATCTCTTCATCTGTTTAAGTCTTCTTTAATTTCCTTCATGAGTGTCTTGTAATTTTCTGTGTACAATTCTTTCATTTCTTTGGGTAGGTTTATTCCTAGGTATTTGATTATTTTAGTTGCAATGGTGAAGGGGATTGCTTCTTTGATTTCGTGTTCTGATTTTTCATTGTTTGTGTATAGGAATGCCAGTGATTTCTGTATATTGCTTTTGTATCCCGCAACTTTGCTGAATTCGTTGATTAGCTTTGTAATAGTGTTTTTGGGGTTTTCTATGTGTAATATCATGTCGTCTGCAAAAAGAGAGAGCTTTACTTCTTATTTTCCAATTTGGATTCCTTTGATTTCTTTGTCTGTTTCATTTGCTGTGATTTTCTCCCACTCTGTGGGTTGTGTGTTCAGCTTTTTTGTAATTTCTTTTGCTGTACAAAAGCTTTTAAGTTTCATTAGGTCCCACATGTTAATTTTTGTTTTTAGTTCTGCTATTCTAGTAGGTGGGTCAGAGAAGATCTTGCTTTGATTGATGTCCTTGAGTGTTTTGCCTATATTCTCCTCTAAGAGATTTATGGTTTCTGGTCTTACATTTAGGTCTTTAATCCATTTTGGGATTGTTCCAACTTCAGTTTTTTGCATGTAGCTGTCCAGTGTTCCCAGCACCATTTGTTGAAGAGGCAGTCTTTGTCCCATTTTATATGTTCGCCTCCTTTGTCAAAAATAATGTACCCATAGGTGTGTGAGTTTATCTCTGGGTTCTCAATCTTGTTCCATTGGTCTATAGTTCTGTTTTTGTGCCAGTACCATACTGTCTTGAGGACTGTTGCTTTGTAGTATAGTCTGAAGTTGGGGAGGCTGATCCCTCCAGCTCCATTTTTCTTTCTAAGGATTGCTTTGGCTATTTGAGGTCTTTTGTGTTTCCATATGAACTGTGTTATTCTTTGGTGTAGTTCTGTGAAGAATGTCATTGGTGGTTTGATAGGGATCACATTGAATCTATAGAGGATATTTGGTAGTATGGTCATTTTCACAATATTGATTCTTCTGACCCAAGACCATGGAGTATCTCTTCATCTGTTTAAGTCTTCTTTAATTTCCTTCATGAGTGTCTTGTAATTTTCTGTGTACAATTCTTTCATTTCTTTGGGTAGGTTTATTCCTAGGTATTTGATTATTTTAGTTGCAATGGTGAAGGGGATTGCTTCTTTGATTTCGTGTTCTGATTTTTCATTGTTTGTGTATAGGAATGCCAGTGATTTCTGTATATTGCTTTTGTATCCCGCAACTTTGCTGAATTCGTTGATTAGCTTTGTAATAGTGTTTTTGGGGTTTTCTATGTGTAATATCATGTCGTCTGCAAAAAGAGAGAGCTTTACTTCTTATTTTCCAATTTGGATTCCTTTGATTTCTTTCTCTTCTCTTATTGCTATTGCTAGAACTTCTAGGACTATGTTGAATAATAGTGGTGAAAGTGGACACCCCTGTTTTGTTCCTGATCTTAGAGGGAATGCTTTCAGTTTTTCACTGTTGAGGATAATGTTTTCTGTGGGCTTCTCACGTGTGACTTTTACTATGTTGAGATAGGTTCCTTCTATGCCCATTTTTTGAAGAGTTTTTATCATAAATGGATGCTGTACTTTGTCGAAGGCTTTTTCTGCATCTATTGAGATTACCATGTGATTTTTGTCTCTCAATTTGTTGATATGGTGTATCACATTGATTGATTTGCAGATATTGAAGAATTCTTGCGTGCCTGGGATGAACCCAATTTGATCATGATGTATGAGTTTTTTGATGTGTCATTGAATTGTTTGCTAGGATTTTGTTGAGGATCTTGGCATCTAAGTTCATCAGTGAAATTGGCCTGTAATTTTCTTTTTTTGTGTTGTCTTTGCCTAGTTTTGGTATCAGGGTGATGGTGGCCTCATAGAATGTGTCTGGAAGGGTTCCTTCCTGTGCAGTTTTTTGAAAGAGTTTTAGAAGGACAGGCGTTAACTCTTCTTTAAATGTTTGGTAGAATTCGGCTGTGAAGCCATCTGGCCCTGGGCTTTTATTTTTGGGTAGATTTTTTATCACAAATTCTATTTCCGAGCTTGTGGTTGGGTTGTTCATAGTTTCTATTTCTTCCTGGTTCAGTCTTGGGAGATTAATCTTCTCCAAGAAACAGTCCATTTCTTCCTGGTTGTCCGGTTTGTTGCCATAGAGTTGTCCATAATAGTCTCTTAAAATCCTTTGGATTTCTGCATTATCTGTTGTAATCTCTCCTTTTTCATTCATGATTTTGTTGATCTGGTTCTTTCTTTTTTTTCTTGATGTGTCTCACCAGTGGCTTGTCAATTTTGTTTACCTTTTAGAAGAACCAGCTTTTTGTTTTATTTTTATTTTTTATTTTTTTAAAAACATTTATTTTATTTATTTATCTTTTTGGGGGAGTGGGGTGGGGAGGGAGGGGGACGGGCGGGCCACTTCTATTGGTCTTCCATTTCTCTATGTTCATCCGTCTTTGTTCTTTGACTCCTGTAGGCCTCCCATCGCGGTGGCCTCTTTTGTCGCAGAGCGCCGGCTCTGGGCGCATGCGCTGCAGAACTCCAGCTCGGTAATTGGACACATCAGTCCAGCCGCTCCATGGCACGTGGGATCTTCCCAGGCCAGGGATCGAACCGGCGCCCCTTGCACTGCAAGGCAGTGTCCTTACCCACTGGACCACCAGGGGAAGCCCTGTTTTATTTATCTTTACTATTGTTTCTTTCGTTTCTTTTTCTTTTATTTCTTCTCTGATCTTTATGATTTCCCTTCTTCTGCTGGCTTTGGGGTGTTTTTGTTCTTCTTTCTCCAGTTGTTGTAAGCGTAGGGTTAGGTTGTCTGCTTGATATTTTCCTAGTTTCTTTAGGTGGGATTTATTGCTATAAACTTCCCTTTTAGAACTGCTTTTGCAGTATCCCATAGGTTTTGCACTGTCGTGTGTTCATTGTCATTTTCTTTTAGAAATTTTTTAATTTCTCCTTTGATTTGCTCAGTAATCAGTTGGTTTTTTAGGTATGTGTTGTTTAATCTCCATGTGTTTGTGTATTTAGCTGTTGTTTTTTCTGTATTTGATCTCTAATCTCATTGCATTGTGGTCTGAGAAGAGGGTTGATATAATTTCAGTTTTCTTGAATTGACTGATGTTTGATTTGTGGCCCAAGATGTGGTCTATCCTGGAGAATGTTCTATGAGCACTTGAGAAGAAAGTGTATTCTTCTGCTTTTGGATGGAAAGTCCTCAAGATATAGGTTGTCCGGTTTGTTGCCATAGAGTTGTCCATAATAGTCTCTTAAAATCCTTTGGATTTCTGCATTATCTGTTGTAATCTCTCCTTTTTCATTCATGATTTTGTTGATCTGGTTCTTTCTTTTTTTTCTTGATGTGTCTCACCAGTGGCTTGTCAATTTTGTTTACCTTTTAGAAGAACCAGCTTTTTGTTTTATTTTTTTTTTTAAACATTTATTTTATTTAATTATCTTTTTGGGGAGTAGGGTGGGGAGGGAGTCGGATGGGCGGGCCACTTCTATTGGTCTTCCATTTCTCTATTTTCATCTGTCTTTGTTCTTTGACTCCTGTAGGCCTCTCATTGCAGTGGCCTCTTTTGTCGCAGAGCGCCGGCTCTGGGCGCATGCGCTGCAGAACTCCAGCTCGGTAATTGGACACATCAGTCCAGCCGCTCCATGGCACGTGGGATCTTCCCAGGCCAGGGATCGAACCGGCGCCCCTTGCACTGCAAGGCAGTGTCCTTACCCACTGGACCACCAGGGGAAGCCCTGTTTTATTTATCTTTACTATTGTTTCTTTCGTTTCTTTTTCTTTTATTTCTTCTCTGATCTTTATGATTTCCCTTCTTCTGCTGGCTTTGGGGTGTTTTTGTTCTTCTTTCTCCAGTTGTTGTAAGCGTAGGGTTAGGTTGTCTGCTTGATATTTTCCTAGTTTCTTTAGGTGGGATTTATTGCTATAAACTTCCCTTTTAGAACTGCTTTTGCAGTATCCCATAGGTTTTGCACTGTCGTGTGTTCATTGTCATTTTCTTTTAGAAATTTTTTAATTTCTCCTTTGATTTGCTCAGTAATCAGTTGGTTTTTTAGGTATGTGTTGTTTAATCTCCATGTGTTTGTGTATTTAGCTGTTGTTTTTTCTGTATTTGATCTCTAATCTCATTGCATTGTGGTCTGAGAAGAGGGTTGATATAATTTCAGTTTTCTTGAATTGACTGATGTTTGATTTGTGGCCCAAGATGTGGTCTATCCTGGAGAATGTTCTATGAGCACTTGAGAAGAAAGTGTATTCTTCTGCTTTTGGATGGAAAGTCCTCAAGATATAGATGAGGTCCATCTTTTCTAGTGTGGCATTTAAGGCTTGTGTTTCTTGATTAATTTTCTGTTTGGATGATCTGTCCATTGGTGTGAGAGGAGTGTTAAAGTGTCCTAATATTACTGTGTTATTGTTGATTTCTTCTTTTATGTCTGAAAGTACCTGTCTTATGTATTGAGGTGCCCCTGTGTTGGGTGTGTAGATATTCACGACTGTTATGTCTTGCTCTTGGATAGATCCCTTAATCATGATGTAGTGACCTGCCTTGTCTCTTAGAATCTTCTTTACTTTAAAGTCTATTTTGTCTGATACGAGGATTGCTACTCCAGCTTTCTTTTGATTTCCATTTGCATGGAATATCTTTTTCCAGCCTTTCACTTAAAGTCTATGAGTGTCTCTAGGTCTGAAGTGGGTCTCTTGTAAACAGCATATATATATGGGTCTTGCTTCTGGATCCATTCAGCCAGCCTGTGTCATTTGGTTGGAGCATTTAGTCCATTTACGTTCAAAGTAATTATTGATACGAATGTTCATATTTGTCATCTTTTTAGAAATTTGGGGTTTGATTTGTAGGACTTCTCCTACTCTTGTATTTATTGGTTATATCAGGCCCTTTAACACTTGTAGGGCTGGTTTTGTGGTACAGAATTCTTTTAGCTTTTGCTTGTCTGTGAAGCTTTTGACTTCTCCGTCAACTCTGAATGAGATCCTTACCGGTATAGAATTCTTGGTTGTAGGTTATTCTCTGTTAGCCGTTTAAATGTGTCTTGCCATTCTCTTCTGGCCTGCAGGGTTTCTGTTGACAGATCTGCAGATAGACATATGGGGTTTCCTTTCTATGTTATTTGTTGTTTGCTTCTAGCTCCTTTTAGTAATCTGTCTTTAGTCTGTGTTAGCTTGATTAGAATGTGCCTTGGTGTGTTTCTTCTGGGGTTTCTCCTGTATGGAACTCTTCGTGCTTCTTGGACGTGGTTGACTATTTCCTTTCCCATGCTTGGAAAGTTTTCAACTATAACCTCTTCAAGAATTTTTTCATAGCCTTTCTTCCCCTCTTCTTCTTCTGGAACTCCTCTAATTCTAATGTTGTTGCGTTTGATATTGTCCCATAGGTCTCTGAGGCTATCCTCAGTTTGAGGCTATCCAAAGTTTGATTCCTTGTGCTTTGTTCAGTTCTTCAGCAGTTATTTCCACCATTCTGTCTTCCAGCTCACTTATCCATTCTTCTGCCTCTGATACTCTACTGTTGAGACCTTCTGTAGTATTTTTGAGTTCAGCAATTGAGTTGTTTGTCTCTATTTGCTTATTTTTCATTTCTTGCATGTCTCTTCTCAGTGCTCTAATTTCCTCTAATATTCTGTTTTCGGTGTTTTGAATCCTCATTAGTATCGTTCTTCTGAACTCTCTTTCAGATAATTTGTCTATCTTCTCTTCTGTCATTTGAGCTGTGTTTCTAGTTCCTTCATTTGTGCAGTGTTTCTCTGTCGTTTCACTTAAAGTCTATGAGTGTCTCTAGGTCTGAAGTGGGTCTCTTGTAAACAGCATATATATATGGGTCTTGCTTCTGGATCCATTCAGCCAGCCTGTGTCATTTGGTTGGAGCATTTAGTCCATTTACGTTCAAAGTAATTATTGATACGAATGTTCATATTTGTCATCTTTTTAGAAATTTGGGGTTTGATTTGTAGGACTTCTCCTACTCTTGTATTTATTGGTTATATCAGGCCCTTTAACACTTGTAGGGCTGGTTTTGTGGTACAGAATTCTTTTAGCTTTTGCTTGTCTGTGAAGCTTTTGACTTCTCCGTCAACTCTGAATGAGATCCTTACCGGGTATAGAATTCTTGGTTGTAGGTTATTCTCTGTTAGCCGTTTAAATGTGTCTTGCCATTCTCTTCTGGCCTGCAGGGTTTCTGTTGACAGATCTGCAGATAGACATATGGGGTTTCCTTTCTATGTTATTTGTTGTTTGCTTCTAGCTCCTTTTAGTAATCTGTCTTTAGTCTGTGTTAGCTTGATTAGAATGTGCCTTGGTGTGTTTCTTCTGGGGTTTCTCCTGTATGGAACTCTTCGTGCTTCTTGGACGTGGTTGACTATTTCCTTTCCCATGCTTGGAAAGTTTTCAACTATAACCTCTTCAAGAATTTTTTCATAGCCTTTCTTCCCCTCTTCTTCTTCTGGAACTCCTCTAATTCTAATGTTGTTGCGTTTGATATTGTCCCATAGGTCTCTGAGGCTATCCTCAGTTTGAGGCTATCCAAAGTTTGATTCCTTGTGCTTTGTTCAGTTCTTCAGCAGTTATTTCCACCATTCTGTCTTCCAGCTCACTTATCCATTCTTCTGCCTCTGATACTCTACTGTTGAGACCTTCTGTAGTATTTTTGAGTTCAGCAATTGAGTTGTTTGTCTCTATTTGCTTATTTTTCATTTCTTGCATGTCTCTTCTCAGTGCTCTAATTTCCTCTAATATTCTGTTTTCGGTGTTTTGAATCCTCATTAGTATCGTTCTTCTGAACTCTCTTTCAGATAATTTGTCTATCTTCTCTTCTGTCATTTGGAGCTGTGTTTCTCTAGTTCCTTCATTTGTGCAGTGTTTCTCTGTCGTTTCATTATTAGGTTAATTTTTGTTTCTTTGTGTGTGTCTGTGTGTGTGGAGTTCTTTCTCCCACCAGGCTTTGTGGTTGACTTCTCCCTTCCTTTTGGTTTCTGTCCTTCTGTCCAGAATTCAGTGGTTTGTGTCTTGGGTGGTTTTAGGTCTTGTTTGCAGGTGAATAATCTCTAGTGTTGTATGTTCTTTGATAGTGTGGGGTCTTGGAATCAGGGCTTCTACTCCGAGGATCCTTGGTTTGATGTCTGGTCAGGGGGTGTAGGCTCTATGTCTGGTTTGCTGTTGTGTTCAGTGGTATTAGTTCAAATACTAGCATATAAAGAACAAGAGGAGCATCCCTGATGGATGACAGTCATAAAATCATCCAGATATTTTCTAACATAGTGGAAAAATATACATACATACGTGTCAATAACCACAATTGAACAGTCATAGGGATAAAGCATAGGAAATTTTTCTGGCAAACGGTGCAATCAAAGATGGTACCTGACCATTAAGCTTTAAATTATTTAAAATACTGCCTGGAAAAATAGATCCAGGGCAAGGTCCCAGCTGGGAATATTACAATGAAAGCAGTTTTTAACTAAGACATGTGTTGGGGGTGTGGAGGAGGAGAGTGTATGGATAATGAGAAGGAATAGATTCGTCTTGCAAGGATTTGTAGGGTTAGGTAACAAAGATTAGTGTGTTGTAGAGTTTGGTACAGCTGGAAGAGGATAGTAGAGCCAGGAAGATAGGATATGTTTATGTAGAGGATAGTAGTAGATAGAAAACAATTTTACATTTAGAACATGGAGGAAGCAGTGGCAAAAAGGACAGAAAATTAGAAGTTTAAAAAAATCAAAATTAAAAAAAATTGAAAAAGAGAAAAAATTAACAAGAAGAGACAAAAACCAAACCAACCAAACAAGCGAATAAACAAAACAAAACAAAAAGTGTAAATATTGTCCCTGGTTTTTATCTTCTTATCTGCGTGTGGACCTTCCACCAGTTTGCTCTTGATGATGTCCCAGGTTTGCCTAGTTTTTCACTTGCAGAGCTGGTTGCTATGGTTTCTGTTTTTATTTTCAGTAAAACAGAGGCTCTGCAGCGAGCTCAGGTGCTGGCCAGGGTGGTGGGCTGGTGGGGGGGCGGTGGGGCGGGCGGCGGCGGCGGGCCTTGTGCGCGGTTCCGTGCTGGAGGGGGCTCCCCAGTTTCACTGTGCACCTGCTGGTAGCCTCCAATCCTGGCTCTTCTCCCGGTTTCCTCTGCCACAGCTCTCCGCTGCCTGTGGGAAAGAGGCTTGCCTGCTGCAGCTCTGGGGCTGCATGGACTTTTTAGGCTGCTGGCACGCGTGCACTGCCGGATATAGGATTAAGCCCCAAACGCTTTTGCGAGGTTCCCCATCCGGCTCTAGCCAGGTGTTTGAGCTGCAAGCCGCAGGCGATTTCCCGGTTCTGTTCCGCAGGCGCTCGCTAGCGGTGTCTCAGCTCACCTGGTGCCCAGTGACTCGGCGGGGCCTTCGCACTGAGCACAGTACTCTGTCCATCCGGCGCACTTCCCAGGCTCTCTCCGCCCGGTCCGGTGTAGGGGTTGGGGTACAGGGCTTTCAGAACAGGAACTCTGGGAAAGTTCTGACTGTTCGCTCTCTGACCCTCTTAGACCTGAGGAGTTCTTTTGTTGTCTAGCGGCTGGTTTGTTGGTGGTGTTTCATTTCTTGATTAGTTTTGGTGATTTTGTTGGGGAGCTGGTGAAATCTTCCCCTCGTTCCTCTGCCATCTTGTCCCCCTGCACGACCCACCTTTGACGCTCTGGCGGGACCACTCCTAGGAACGCAGCTGACGCTGATACCGGCTGAAACAGGCAGCATTCAAGCATTTTGTGGGATGGATTGTGCCGTGTTTTGCTCTGTCTTACATTCCAGGTTCTTATGCAATATTGTTCTGTATAGCATCAGACTTGACTTTCACCACCAAACACATCCACAGCTGAGCATTGTAATGCTTATCTCAGTTATTTTTATTTGTTTAATGTTAATCTTCAACCTCTAGATACTGTGTTTTTGAGCTGGATTCAAAGCTCCATGGGAACGAAAGAGATCTGTTTTATGTATCTCTAAAACTCATGTCGTATGTGTCACATGGTAGATGCTTATTGTAAGAAAAATGGAAAAGAAGAGACGAGGGAATGACAGAGGAATAGGTTCATTCATACTGGGTTTAGGTAGGAGCCACCAGAGGGATCTGGCAACACCTGCGTGACCAGGAGAGAGAGCAGAGGGAGGGCGAGGGGTCCAAGAGGGAGGAAGGGTCCAGTGAGAGAGAGGCCCGGCGGGCCAAGAGGCCAGAGGGCTGAAAGGGCCGTTGCAGCCGAGATTGGGGGTTAGGTATCAGGGTGTGGCCAGGGAAGTGACCAGGGGAGGGACTGGTGCTGACGTGAGTCCGCAGGTAGAGCTTTGGTCGCTGGCGGGAAGAGAGTGGGGGGATCAAATTGAGGGCGAGGCTGCGGTCTAACTCAGCTCTTTGCAGATTTTCAGCTCCAACACTTAATTCATATTTAAACAATGTGTTCTAATGGCCACTCAGGGTCCAAGGAAGCTATAGTGAACAAGTTATATTTTTATTCACCAGAAGCAAGAGGTTATTATTTCCGTCTCTAAAGAACCTATTATTTCACCTCTTTTTTTTTTTTTCTTTCTTTTTAAAGCCAGGTTCTGTTTACTAGAACTCACCATGATGCATTTTATCTCATAGCCTCTACTTTTTGCTTTTCTCTATGCCTCTTAGATGGAGTTCTTTTGTTGTCTAGCGGCTGGTTTGTTGGTGGTGTTTCATTTCTTGATTAGTTTTGGTGATTTTGTTGGGGAGCTGGTGAAATCTTCCCCTCGTTCCTCTGCCATCTTGTCCCCCTGCACGACCCACCTTTGACGCTCTGGCGGGACCACTCCTAGGAACGCAGCTGACGCTGATACCGGCTGAAACAGGCAGCATTCAAGCATTTTGTGGGATGGATTGTGCCGTGTTTTGCTCTGTCTTACATTCCAGGTTCTTATGCAATATTGTTCTGTATAGCATCAGACTTGACTTTCACCACCAAACACATCCACAGCTGAGCATTGTAATGCTTATCTCAGTTATTTTTATTTGTTTAATGTTAATCTTCAACCTCTAGATACTGTGTTTTTGAGCTGGATTCAAAGCTCCATGGGAACGAAAGAGATCTGTTTTATGTATCTCTAAAACTCATGTCGTATGTGTCACATGGTAGATGCTTATTGTAAGAAAAATGGAAAAGAAGAGACGAGGGAATGACAGAGGAATAGGTTCATTCATACTGGGTTTAGGTAGGAGCCACCAGAGGGATCTGGCAACACCTGCGTGACCAGGAGAGAGAGCAGAGGGAGGGCGAGGGGTCCAAGAGGGAGGAAGGGTCCAGTGAGAGAGAGGCCCGGCGGGCCAAGAGGCCAGAGGGCTGAAAGGGCCGTTGCAGCCGAGATTGGGGGTTAGGTATCAGGGTGTGGCCAGGGAAGTGACCAGGGGAGGGACTGGTGCTGACGTGAGTCCGCAGGTAGAGCTTTGGTCGCTGGCGGGAAGAGAGTGGGGGGATCAAATTGAGGGCGAGGCTGCGGTCTAACTCAGCTCTTTGCAGATTTTCAGCTCCAACACTTAATTCATATTTAAACAATGTGTTCTAATGGCCACTCAGGGTCCAAGGAAGCTATAGTGAACAAGTTATATTTTTATTCACCAGAAGCAAGAGGTTATTATTTCCGTCTCTAAAGAACCTATTATTTCACCTCTTTTTTTTTTTTTCTTTCTTTTTAAAGCCAGGTTCTGTTTACTAGAACTCACCATGATGCATTTTATCTCATAGCCTCTACTTTTTGCTTTTCTCTATGCCTTTTTACTTTTGCCCATTGTCTGGAAGGAAGAAATTTTCCTCTACTCACTTTGGTTCTTCTTGCTGGTCTGAGGATTAAATTGACGTGCAATAGATTAGTAGGAGAAAATTAAACAAAAATTAAATAACATGTATATATAGAAGAGAGGCTTCCCAGGTGACAATAGAGGTAAAAAGTCCTTCTGCAAATGCAGGTTTCACAAGAGACCTGGGTTCTATCCCTGGGTTGGGAAGATCCCCTGGAGAAGGAAATGGCAACCCACTCCAGTATTCTTACTTGAAAAATTCCATGAACAGCGGAGCCTGGCAGGCTATACAGTCCATGGAGTTGCAGAGCTGGACACAAATGAGTGGGTGAGCACACATGCACACATAGAAGAATCCCAGGAAAATGTGGTAACTTCCCAAAATGGCCAAACCCTCACCTTAAATGCCATCTCCAGCTCAAGATAAAAGAGGATGTTGGGACGTCAGAGTTCCCAGGAAGAAGGCAATTCTCATGGAGATGAAATAGCAAATGTTTGGTCAACAAGTGTTTGCTGGGCCATACAGAGAAAAGGAGACATTGAGTGGACTCTGATCTCTAGGCCCCCTGAGTTTCCCCCGCCATACCCAGCCCTTATTGTTTGCAGATATTTCTGGTGCTCCCTCTATTCTGGGAACAAGCCCTTTATTTAAATTTTTAGGTAGTTAAGAGGGAAGTAGAAAGACTTTCTTAGTCTTCTTTTTAAAGATAATCGACCTAAATTAATCATAATGCCAAAGTGATATATTTTAGGGTCTCAAACTGTGTTCCCCTCCACCATTGTTACTAGCTGATGACTTCTTCTGTGTATTAAAATCAAATTCCCAAGAATGAGACCCTAACTGGATTAACTAGAATTACTGGTCTTGGATCAAGTTCTCATAGGCTGTTCTCAAGGATATCGATTGACTGCCCTGAATCAGGTGACCTAATCTGTTACAACCAAGTAGGGTTGATCTGGTTCAGAATAAGGTTAGGGAATTATTTCACCTTTTTTTTTTTTCTTTCTTTTAAAGCCAGGTTCGACTCTTGGTTTTACTTTTGCTTTTCTCTATGCCTTTTTACTTTTGCCCATTGTCTGGAAGGAAGAAATTTTCCTCTACTCACTTTGGTTCTTCTTGCTGGTCTGAGGATTAAATTGACGTGCAATAGATTAGTAGGAGAAAATTAAACAAAAATTAAATAACATGTATATATAGAAGAGAGGCTTCCCAGGTGACAATAGAGGTAAAAAGTCCTTCTGCAAATGCAGGTTTCACAAGAGACCTGGGTTCTATCCCTGGGTTGGGAAGATCCCCTGGAGAAGGAAATGGCAACCCACTCCAGTATTCTTACTTAAAAAATTCCATGAACAGCGGAGCCTGGCAGGCTATACAGTCCATGGAGTTGCAGAGCTGGACACAAATGAGTGGGTGAGCACACATGCACACATAGAAGAATCCCAGGAAAATGTGGTAACTTCCCAAAATGGCCAAACCCTCACCTTAAATGCCATCTCCAGCTCAAGATAAAAGAGGATGTTGGGACGTCAGAGTTCCCAGGAAGAAGGCAATTCTCATGGAGATGAAATAGCAAATGTTTGGTCAACAAGTGTTTGCTGGGCCATACAGAGAAAAGGAGACATTGAGTGGACTCTGATCTCTAGGCCCCCTGAGTTTCCCCCGCCATACCCAGCCCTTATTGTTTGCAGATATTTCTGGTGCTCCCTCTATTCTGGGAACAAGCCCTTTATTTAAATTTTTAGGTAGTTAAGAGGGAAGTAGAAAGACTTTCTGAGTCTTCTCTTTTTTAAAGATAATCGACCTAAATTAATCATAATGCCAAAGTGATATATTTTAGGGTCTCAAACTGTGTTCCCCTCCACCATTGTTACTAGCTGATGACTTCTTCTGTGTATTAAAATCAAATTCCCAAGAATGAGACCCTAACTGGATTAACTAGAATTACTGGTCTTGGATCAAGTTCTCATAGGCTGTTCTCAAGGATATCGATTGACTGCCCTGAATCAGGTGACCTAATCTGTTACAACCAAGTAGGGTTGATCTGGTTCAGAATAAGGTTATCTGTGTGTGAGAACATTTAAGACTGATATCTTCAGGAGAGATTCTCTGGGTAAGTATTCAGAATCCTGGATGGGGAAGGCGGACTTGCTGAGGTTGAGACTATCCAGCATGCCCCGTTTATTCACTCCACTGCAGTTATTAATGCTTAATATGTGTTAAAGGGATATAGTGGGGATAGGGTATAGATCTATGAGTCTATCTTCGCTCTTAACGGAGCTCACAGACCAGAGGAGACAGGCAAGCAAATTGAATACAGAAAAATGGTATGATGTTAGTGAGCACATCATGCTATGGGAACACAGGATGAATACTCATGAAATAAGACCTTTCCTCACTCAGGTTTTTCTGTCATAAGAATGTATTAAAGAGGAAAAGTTAAGTCATATTTATGTCCTTTCATTTGCTTAATATCTTGATGTCTTAACTTAAAAAATTATCCAAAGCAACACAAGAAATGACATGGGGCATATATTCCACCGAAAGGACTTATTCTTGTTTGTTTTTGAGTGGAGAGTATTGTTGTTTGGCTCTCAGATATTTTCTACACTCAGCGCAGTGAATATATCCTAATTGCTTGTAAAGAACCAGTTACAGTACCTGTAATCTGAGGGATGTGGCCCTAGAACTGGGTGGAGATCCTGGGAGAGCTTTCTCACCCTTCTTTAGATGTCTACACTCTTCTTCCTTCACAGAACTCCTAATTAGTAATCACTGGACAGATATTAAATTCCCTCTTTTCTCCCTGATAATCTGGATTCAGTAGAACAGAGGACTTCTGGTAACCCTTTATTCTAGTGGAATTCTCAGTGGGAATGCTTATGAATGAGAGAAGCCCCCTGAAAGACTGTTCATTTGCTCCATGCTTTCTTCATCTTGTGTCCCTGCCTTGTTTACGCCTCTTTTCCAGTTAATTGTCCAGTAACGCCCGTTCCAGCCAGTAGCCTGAATGTGGGTCATTGGGCCTGAATATCACCCTGCATGTAAGCACAAATTGATTGAAAGCGTAACCCTACTTCTAAATGACCATCCAGTTTTGAAGATGGTATTCTGATTCAGACCCAGGATGAACCTGAGAATTTGAATTTGTTTTATTAAGTTCTTAATAACCAATTTTGTTCATCATTGTGTACTTGGTAGTACTTCTAAAAATTTTTTTAAATTATTTTTTGTTGAACAAATGGAAGCCACCTTGGAGAACTGTTCAGTAAAACAGAAAAAGAGTCTTCATATTACTTATGACTATTTTGGAAATTGAAACTGAGGAGGGCATTTAATAATTATTACAAACTGCACAGTATAGTATGTTAATTCTTTCTGAACACCTTGTAGATAACTGAAATGCGAAGACCTTGCATTGGAAATCTTTAAAAGAATTCATGTCATTGGCCAGTAGATGGCAGTCTTATGCTATAGTTTAGAGAAAGGAAGTAGAAGTTTTTCTGTCATAAGAATGTATTAAAGAGGAAAAGTTAAGTCATATTTATGTCCTTTCATTTGCTTAATATCTTGATGTCTTAACTTAAAAAATTATCCAAAGCAACACAAGAAATGACATGGGGCATATATTCCACCGAAAGGACTTATTCTTGTTTGTTTTTGAGTGGAGAGTATTGTTGTTTGGCTCTCAGATATTTTCTACACTCAGCGCAGTGAATATATCCTAATTGCTTGTAAAGAACCAGTTACAGTACCTGTAATCTGAGGGATGTGGCCCTAGAACTGGGTGGAGATCCTGGGAGAGCTTTCTCACCCTTCTTTAGATGTCTACACTCTTCTTCCTTCACAGAACTCCTAATTAGTAATCACTGGACAGATATTAAATTCCCTCTTTTCTCCCTGATAATCTGGATTCAGTAGAACAGAGGACTTCTGGTAACCCTTTATTCTAGTGGAATTCTCAGTGGGAATGCTTATGAATGAGAGAAGCCCCCTGAAAGACTGTTCATTTGCTCCATGCTTTCTTCATCTTGTGTCCCTGCCTTGTTTACGCCTCTTTTCCAGTTAATTGTCCAGTAACGCCCGTTCCAGCCAGTAGCCTGAATGTGGGTCATTGGGCCTGAATATCACCCTGCATGTAAGCACAAATTGATTGAAAGCGTAACCCTACTTCTAAATGACCATCCAGTTTTGAAGATGGTATTCTGATTCAGACCCAGGATGAACCTGAGAATTTGAATTTGTTTTATTAAGTTCTTAATAACCAATTTTGTTCATCATTGTGTACTTGGTAGTACTTCTAAAAATTTTTAAATTATTTTTTGTTGAACAAATGGAAGCCACCTTGGAGAACTGTTCAGTAAAACAGAAAAAGAGTCTTCATATTACTTATGACTATTTTGGAAATTGAAACTGAGGAGGGCATTTAATAATTATTACAAACTGCACAGTATAGTATGTTAATTCTTTCTGAACACCTTGTAGATAACTGAAATGCGAAGACCTTGCATTGGAAATCTTTAAAAGAATTCATGTCATTGGCCAGTAGATGGCAGTCTTATGCTATAGTTTAGAGAAAGGAAGTAGAAGTTAAAGAAATATTTGCAAATATAGTTTACCCTTGAACAACACAGCTTTAAACTGCCTGGACTCATTTATTTTATTTATTTATTTATTTTAAAGATTTATTTTTTTATTTTTTTGGGCGGGGTTCGGGTTGGGGAGGGAAGGGAGCGGGCGGGCCACTCCTATTGGTCTTTCATTTCTCTATGTTCATCCGTCTTTGTTCTTTGGCTCCTGTGGGCCTCCCATCGCGGTGGCGTCTGTCGTTGCAGAGCGCTGGCTCAGGGCGTATGCGCTCCAGAACTCTGGCTTGGTAATTGGACACATCAGTCCAACCGCTCCGCGGCACGTGGGATCTTCCCAGGCCAGGGATCGAACTGGCGCCCCTTGCACTGCAAGGCGGTGTCCTTACCCACTTGGCCACCAGGGGAAGCCCTGGATTCATTTATACATCGATTTTTTTTTTTTAAATAAAAGCATACTGTGAATTTGTGGAGTAGGACAGATGCACAGGGCCGACTGTAAAGCAGTACTTGGATTTTCAGCAGGAGGTGGGTGGCACCTCTAAACCTGGGTGTCACTCACAGGTCAGCTGTCCTTAGAAATGCTCATCCATCATCACTGCCTCCGCCCCTCGATCCCTCCCGCTTCTGTTCTGTACCAGACACCTCTTACCCATCTTGTCACTGCTCTTCAGGTAGGTGCCTGGGAATGTCTTGCTGTCAGTCTCTAATTAATCACACAAAAAATATCATTTATACTTATTCATAGTCTTTTCCTAGGAACAGGACTGATGACATAATTCACAGGTTTCACTATAAAATGAAAATTAAACTCTCCTTGTTCAAAATTTATTGAGAATTTTGAGATACTTGCAGCAGAGCATTTAGTGACAACCTTTCTGACCCTGCACAGGTCACACACCCATGAAAGCCAGCCAGACTTAGGAATTTAGAATTCCGCTCCCTACCCCATCTTCTTTTATTGTGGCACCTCCTGGTGATGCATACCGGAGGAAGGTACTTAAAGGAGGAGTCCCTGGCTGTTTCTCAGGTACAGAATCTCAGCACTGCATCTTAGCACTAGAGGTCCAGTTAGCTCATTTTAAAGATGATTGAAGTAAATTCCAAAGAGATGAAGTGACTTGCCCAAAGTCCCCAGCTGGTTGTCACAGGATGAACCATAACTAAAAGTTCTCATCTACCAGCCAGTGCTCTATCTACCACACAGACCTTGTGATGGATATGTTAAGAAAAGAATTCTCTCATCTCCTCAAGCCAGACTTTGCTGTGTTCTCTACAAGAGAAGGGCCCAGGTTCATATTACTTAGTAACATTCCCAGGTTCATATTACTTAGTAACATTTATTTAGTACCAGATAAGCGCTAAGCACTACGCTAGGTGTTTTATAGATAATTCCTCACTTGACAAGACCCTCAGAAAATTATTGTTGTTTTCCCTGTTTTCCAAGTGAGAAAAATTAAAGCTCAGAACTTGAATTTTAGTTAGTAAGAGTTAGTTAGTTGGAAGGATAAGAGTTTGGGTAAGCCTTTGTGATTCTAAAACCCATTCCCTTTTCACTAAAATCGTTCTTGAGTTCTAGGAAGGCTGAGTCAGCCTGTATTTCCTGAACGTTGGTCTCGTTTTTGATCATATCTGAATGATCTTGGGGACTCTTACGAGGTAATCTGTGTGCTTCAGATTTGCCAGGCCTACTCCTACCTTATGGCCTTTGTTCTAGGGTGTCTTCTCCACTTGAAACATTCTTCCCCCAGATAGTCTATGAAAAAGAGCACATGTCAGAGAGGTAGGTAATAAGAGATTCTGATTCCATAGGGTCTTATAGGCCGTATTAGGACATTGACTTTTTCTCTAAAAGAAATGGGAGGCATTGCAATATTCTGTGCAGAGAAGTGACTTGATCTGTTTGTGATTTTTAAAGGATCATGCTGACTGCTGTGTTGAAAAAAGGATTTATAGGGATTATTACAGTAATCAGGGGAAAGATTAGTGGTGACCAAGGGATAGCAATGGAAGTGCTGGGAAGTGGTTGGCTTCTGAAGTTCCCACCTTTTGTTATGGAAAATGTTAAATGCATACAAAAGCAGGGAGATAAGTTCAGTGAATTGCCATGTTCTACTAGGTACCCAGTGAACCTATCACATGTGTCATGTGTCAAGCACTTTTAAAAAGCTGCATCAGGGGCTTCCCTGGTGGTCCAGTGGGTAAGGACACTGCCTTGCAGTGCAAGGGGTGCCGGTTCGATCCCTGACCTGGGAAGATCCCACATGCCGCGGAGCGGCTGAACCTGTGTGTCCAATTACCGAGCCTGAGCTCTGGAGCGCATGCGCCCAGAGCCAGTGCTCTGCGGCAACAGAGGCCACCTCAATGGGAGGCTCACATAGGCCAAAGAACAAAGATGGATGAAAATAGATAAATGAAAGACCAATAGAAGTGGCCCCGCCCCCCCCCCAACCCAGTCCACCCCTCCAAAAACGCTGCAACAGTTGTCAGCTTGTGACCATTCTCATTTCCTCTGAACTGCTCCCCACTGCCTCCCCAACCCTACACTGAGGAGGAAGCAATTTGAAGGAAAGCTCAGATGCCATATTCCATGTGTAAATCTTTCAGCTTGACTACCCTAGATGCTCCTATAATAACTGCTCCTGTATTCTGCAGTTTACCCTGTGGCTCCTGCTTGCTCATAGCTTCTTGTACTCATGGTTTTCACTTACTGTCTGCCCTCTTTGTCCCCTTGAAACCTTTTTACTTCTACCAATTACTGTGTTTCTCAAATTCAGACTCCCTAGAGAGATTTTTCTTCTAGTTTCAGTTTGTTGTGTTGTTCCTTCTATACAGAGTTCATAAACTGGCCAAATTGTGTTAGATTGGCTTATGTTGGTTCAGGCACCCTCTCTTGGTCCATCAAGATCAGTTTTCCAGAGAGAGGTTAGAGCAGTGGCCGTCACTTGGTAAACAATACGATGCTCTTCAGTATTAATAAATAGTGGAAATTTAGTACTAGAAGGGATAGAAATTATTATTAAAAAAAAAAAAGAATAAACCTGCACTGAGGCTAGAAATAGATAGGTGCCTAACCACTTAATTGCCATTATTTTACAGCCTGACCTGACTCACTTGGAGTGCTGTTCTTGGGTGCCACTAAGGAATTAAGGAACTTTTTTTTCCCCCTTAAGATATTTTTGTTTATAATAGGCTGAATAGCATAGATCTTAATGTACTAAGAGTCAAGTCCTGCATTTAATTCCTGTGTTCCTCATGGATTGTCTGAAACATTAGACAAGTTAAAAAACTCTGTTCCTAAGTTTTTCCATTTTCAGATGAGATTAATATCTGCCCTTTTCCTGTTTCGTATATGTAGGTACGATCAGAGAGGTAGAAGCACTTTGAACCATTATCTTTAAAAAGTGTGTGAAAAGTCTAATTACTATTTTCAGTGTGAAGATTTTAATGAAATTGTCAAATGAACAGTGGATTTAAGTTCTTGCTTTTTACAAAAGATTGTATATTCTTTAATGTATTCATCTTTGTCATGTACACATTTTTCTTCCCATAGTTGTAATGTATCTGCCATGTTTATATACAACTTAGAACACTACCTGAAACTTGGTAAGAACTGTGTAAATGTAAATGTTAGCTGTTACCTTCATAGTGTGAAAAATAGTGGAAAACAAAACAAAACAAAACAAAAACAAAGTCCATATGGTCACGTGCTTAAAAAACTGGTCACCTTCTGTGCCCTGTAATACACACCCACCTAAAATACAATTCCTTGAAATACACAAAGTAGTATATTGTCTGAATGTATGAGTGAAAGAATGCTTTGTGGGCCCTGGAAAACTGTCAATGTATGTGTTTGTGAATAAAAGAGAGGGTGACCCTTGAAGGTGACACTTCTGGGACCTGATAGCCCACTTGTTAACGAGACTGGGTAGTGTACCTGCTGCATTAGGATCACTTGGGAGTTTTCTAAAACTCCTGGTTCTGTTTTCAGAGTTTCTGATCTAATAGAATAATGGTAGGGCTTAAGCATGCAAGCACTTAAGTTTCTCAGATGATCCTGATGCTTACCCAGGTCTAGGAATCATTGGCAATGTAGAAAAATATAACAGTGTTCTTTACCTTAGTAAGAAAGTAAAGTAAGATCATTTGTTTCCTATCATATTATTCAGAGTGGTATGTATGTATGGAGAGGTACAAAGTCCACAACCAGAGAAGAAGATAGAGGATATCTATTAAAATCAGAGTAGCCATTATCTCTGGATTGTGGGTTTATGGAAATATTTATTTTGCATTTGTTTTTCTTAGCTCTAAACTTTCTTGTTAAATTTGCATTATTTTTATAATAAATGTTATTAAAGGAAATATTTACAACCAGTATAAGATTTTAAAGACCCCCATGCAATATATATATATTTTTCTTTTCTTTTCTTTTTAAGGGTGGGAACTTCTTTTTTTTTTTTTTTAATTTTGGTCTCTTAATGGTCTTTCATTTATTTATTTTCATCCATCTTAATTCTTTGGCCTATGGGCCTCATCGCAGTGGCGTCTCTCATTGCAGATTACTGACTCTGGGCACACGCGCTCCAGAGAGCTGGCTCGTAATTGGACACACTGGTCCAGCTGCTCTGCGGCATGTGGGATTTTCCTGTGCTGGGGATCTAACTGGTACCCCTTGCAATGCAAGGTGGAGTCTTTACCCACTGGACCACCAGGGAAGCCTGCAATATATGTTTTTAATTTACCAAACATGGAGGAAAAACCCAAGTCTGTCAATGCATACATTGCATAGCTTTTTTTTGAAGGAGAAACTACTTACAAAGCAGAGCAGAGTGGGAACAGTATTTATTCATCTGTTTTTAACAATGTCATAATTGTTTTAGAACACCAGTAAATGTACATCTTAGAAAATGTAAAACAAGTTAAATCCTAATTAGCTTTTATGTGTTTTGCTTTGGCGAGACCTGAAATATAAGCCATTGATCAATGTTTATAAAAGAACTAATCAATCAGCAATCACTTTATACTGATGGGGAGAGGAAAACATCTCTGGTTCAATAAAGATTTTCCATCTGATCTGTGTTCTGGGCTGTGCTCCAGGAACAATGCTTATTCCTTTTTGAAGATCCTCTTGGCTTCCACACCTTCATATGTGTAAGTCTGAAAAGGGTTCACAAACATAGAAGAATTTGCCATTAAGATTAAATGCTAAATTAAGAAAAATATTAGTGGTATTATAGCTTCAAAATGAGTGTATTGTATTTTTTTCTTGTGCTTGATAGCAACATTTATACAGATATAGGATACCTTCACTTAGAAATATGTTTTGGGGGCTTTCCTGGTGGTACAGTAGGTAAAGATTCCGTCTTGCAGTGCAAGGGACACCAGTTCGATCCCTGGCGCGGGAAGATCCCACGTGCTGTGGAGCAGCTGGACCGGTGTGTCCAGTTGTGAGCCAGTGCTCTAGAGCACATGCGCCCAGAGCCAGTGCTCTGCAGCACAAGAGGCTGCTGCAATGGGAGGCCCACACATGCCAAAGAATAAAAAAAGATGGATGAAAATGAATGATGACTTAGAGGCAAAAAAAAAAAAATTGCAACAACAACAACAAAAAATTGTTTAAAAAATATATATGTTTTGGTGTGTGGTTAAATTTTCAGTTAAAATAGGCTCAGTGTGTTGGCATATATAAGTTCTCTTCAACAAGTAGGCACCAGAAAATACCTAAATTTGAAAACTCAGTAAGATTTATGAGAAAAGTTATAGTCTATTTTTTTGATGATTTAACTCAACAGCCCCCCCCCCCCCCCAAAGAAAATCATTGCTATGTAATTATTTTTGTCTTTGTAAAATAACTCACCTGGACCATTTCACCACCTATAATTTCTCGGACTGTATTTAGTTCATTTCCATTGTCCAACCGTTTAAATTTTCCAACAAGTTTATCTCCCTCCAGAGTCCAAGCCCCCTGTATAAGATTTTAAAGAAAATATGGTGGGTTTTTTTTAGGATCTTAACATGTGTCAGACAGTGTTCTGAGGCCTACAGATCTGCTTCTTCAAACTTCACTATGACCCTATGAAGTAAATATTTTTATGTCCATTTCACAGATGAAAAACGTGAAATACAGTAATTCACTTAAAGTCACAAAGCCAGGGTTGTACCTAGGTTATGGGGCTGTAAGGTACGTGCTGGTAACCATCCTGCTCTTGCTCAGTAGCTTCCAAATACTGAATTTTAAGGCAGGTCATCAGGGTTTCTCTTTTCTAAGTCTTTCCCATTAAAAAGAGTGTTCTAAATTTAGTCATGGTTCATTTTAGTTTCACAGAGAAGTTAGCAAGCTTGTGCTAGTTTTAATTTATACAATTGTAATAATAATTAAAACACAACCATATTTGATAAAATATTTGACAGTTAATTGCCATTGCAAATGTTTAATTTAACCAGAGAAATTCTAAGGGCTAACAGATTTTTTAAAAATGAATTGAAAAATGTGACTGTTTCATATCTTAAAACTTTATGTCTTTAAAATTTTATGTAGCAAAAAGTGAATTGCCAGAGACCTTTCTGTTTGATCACACATTTGCTATTCATTTATGTTAACATGTCAGTCACATGTCTGTTTGTTAGATAACACTAGAAGCTTTTGTTTTTGCCAGATATATTGAAAACACTGAAATTATTTTTCTTTATGAATAGGTGTATACTCAGTCATTCAAAGATATTTTTCTAATTCTTGTTGTTTAATCCAGGTTCTTTATAGTACTATGTAAATCAAAACATTATTTTTACATACTCTGCTAACCTGTATGATGTATAATATGGATACACTCCATTGGCTGCTTCAGTAAATGAAATAGACTTACATTCATTAAGTTATTCAGAGATAGAAAGTAGAGATTATTTTAGTACTATTTAGAAAAATCAGGAAAGCTTCATTTATAAAAAGTTTCTTACAGTGAGTTCCGTTCCATCTGCGAGGCTATAATTAAAAGTGACACCAAGCTCAAAAATAATTTCTATGCTTCGAAAAGTGCTTGATTCCTTGACTGTGAATTTATTTCCTTCCTGTGTAATTATCAGTTTCAAATTATCGTGAGCTGCAAGCTTCCTTTTCACCACGTTAATACCTGCAAAGAGAACGAGATTGGAAAAACTGAAGTCAAAATGCCATGGAAAGTGCTTCATTTTTCCAAGTTTCACAGAAAAACGTGAAATACAGTAATTCACTTAAAGTCACAAAGCCAGGGTTGTACCTAGGTTATGGGGCTGTAAGGTACGTGCTGGTAACCATCCTGCTCTTGCTCAGTAGCTTCCAAATACTGAATTTTAAGGCAGGTCATCAGGGTTTCTCTTTTCTAAGTCTTTCCCATTAAAAAGAGTGTTCTAAATTTAGTCATGGTTCATTTTAGTTTCACAGAGAAGTTAGCAAGCTTGTGCTAGTTTTAATTTATACAATTGTAATAATAATTAAAACACAACCATATTTGATAAAATATTTGACAGTTAATTGCCATTGCAAATGTTTAATTTAACCAGAGAAATTCTAAGGGCTAACAGATTTTTTAAAAATGAATTGAAAAATGTGACTGTTTCATATCTTAAAACTTTATGTCTTTAAAATTTTATGTAGCAAAAAGTGAATTGCCAGAGACCTTTCTGTTTGATCACACATTTGCTATTCATTTATGTTAACATGTCAGTCACATGTCTGTTTGTTAGATAACACTAGAAGCTTTTGTTTTTGCCAGATATATTGAAAACACTGAAATTATTTTTCTTTATGAATAGGTGTATACTCAGTCATTCAAAGATATTTTTCTAATTCTTGTTGTTTAATCCAGGTTCTTTATAGTACTATGTAAATCAAAACATTATTTTTACATACTCTGCTAACCTGTATGATGTATAATATGGATACACTCCATTGGCTGCTTCAGTAAATGAAATAGACTTACATTCATTAAGTTATTCAGAGATAGAAAGTAGAGATTATTTTAGTACTATTTAGAAAAATCAGGAAAGCTTCATTTATAAAAAGTTTCTTACAGTGAGTTCCGTTCCATCTGCGAGGCTATAATTAAAAGTGACACCAAGCTCAAAAATAATTTCTATGCTTCGAAAAGTGCTTGATTCCTTGACTGTGAATTTATTTCCTTCCTGTGTAATTATCAGTTTCAAATTATCGTGAGCTGCAAGCTTCCTTTTCACCACGTTAATACCTGCAAAGAGAACGAGATTGGAAAAACTGAAGTCAAAATGCCATGGAAAGTGCTTCATTTTTCCAAGTTCTGTTTTAATTAGTTAATTAACCAGTTATTATTATGAGAGTGGAGAGGAAAACCTGATAGTATTCCCTTTTCTTAAGATTGCTTCTGTAGAAAAAATTCAAGCTCAGCCATATCAAACTATTCTAAAACTTAAAAAAATTAAATGAAGCATGGAATTGTAAAATCTTAGAACTGAATAATTTAAAAATATATTCTGGGAACATACATATCTGTAAACAACAAGACTCTGTAAAAGTTAAAAGTAAAATAAAAGTTTTAAAAAAAATTTTAAAAATCAATGTTTTTGTTTCAATGTTAAGTCAAATTTCCAAGGACATCAAATGAAGGATTAAAAAAGTATACTTATATATTTATAACGATATGCAACTTTAATTCCACATGTATGATACACCATTTTTTTTTAAATGTCCCTTTGCTTTTCATGGCTTTAAAATTTTTGAATTTCATAATTCTCTTTTTGTGGCATTTCTGACTGTCATAGAAATGAGAAAATTAGCAAATATTAAGTCAAATTTGTTATTATAAGAGTGTACAAAGTCCATAAATTTGAGCTTGAAATCCCTAAATTACAGGATATAGTGGATACAGATTTTTATTTTTAGGAAATGACACATATTTTTTACCCATCTTGTTCAGTTTATATGCTACCAGAGTATTGGTGTCGGTATTATAATCTGTTAAATTAAAACTTCTGTAGAAGCTTCATGGTGTCATGAGATTATTCCAGAAGTTCTGTAAGTCAGAGGAAGAGAGTTCAGTCTTAGTTGTCCAGAGCTGTGACTTTAGATAGAACTCTTTTTTTTGTTGCTCTGTGATTCAGTCATTGCTTTTCCATCCCCTAGAATTTAATGTTTGAAAGCCAGAAAATTATCAACACTTTACCTGAAAGCACTACAATGTTTTACTTTTTAAACAAACAAACAGAAACCTGTCAATTTTTAATCAGCAGTTAACATAAACGGAACATGTATGGCTGCTTTTTGTGTTTCACAGAATAGTGCCTAAGAATCTTTTCTTCCACTGTAAGAAGAGAGAATGAGTTTCCCCACTTTGATCCATCATCACTTGATCCTCACTGGTGCAACAGGTGCCATTCCCTAAGCCTTGAGGTTTACAAGAAGTTAGAAAGATGCCTGTGAAAAACAAAAAGAACAAGCCATTAAAGTATCGAGTACTTACCCATTTTTTCCATGAACTTGTCATAGTTCTCATTTCGGTCTACCTTCCAAGTACCATTGAATGCCATTGTATCCAGTTAATTCAGCCTCGGGGAAATCAGAGATTCAGGTCTGTCCTTAGGAGAGAATTTATTCTATTTCTTATCTTAGAACCAGCTTCATACTGTGATGTGGAAGTTTAAAGTTCAAGAGGTCACTTGGTTCACTTGACTGCATTGATGCCAAACCTTCTAGTTTCTCTAGTTTCTATAAGTTTCTTAGCTCATTTCCTGAAATTCAACTGCAGTAAACATGATAAGCATATGTACTCTATCTTAAACTGTGATTTGTGGGCACATTTATTTCAGGAGTTAGATGCATACTGTATGAAGATAGTTTTTCTGCTTACAAGTTCAAAGTGCACACTATCTTGGACGTAACATAATTTAGAGCGTATATCAAATAGCTTCTGGAAAATGAGACTACTAATGACCTACCCCTTTTTACAGTCTCAATTACCTTGTAAAGTAAGACTTCTTGACCAAATACAACTGAGAAGTAAACATTAATAGGATATTGAGACTGAAATTTTATTTATTTCTCTAATAGGTCCTTTTCCATTGGGTAAATATCCTGGTACCTGTGGTACAGTGCATGCCATGCAATAGGGACTCATTATATTTTTGTTTTGGTCTTGAATGATGGTAGACCACTGAGAAAAATTTCAAGAGTTGGAAATGTGGATGGATGTCATGAAAACTCTCATATGAGAAATAACCTTTTTTTAGACATCCATCATGTGCAGAAAAAATGAAAAGCCAGATATCAGCTACGCCATTAGCTAAAACCATTTCTATATTCACTTTCCCAGATCTCAGAGAACTTTGATATTTAGTTAAGAAAATCGGTGTTTTTCTACTTTTAAAGTCACCTAAAATGTGTTTATTTAGGTACTTTGTGATGTGCACTGGTGATTAACTTGGGACCAGGTAGCTTGGGACCAGGTAGGACTTGGATTTGCCTGTTAAGGTCAGCATGATGCTTTAGCTCCCTCTGGGAATACAGCTTGCCTGTAATCTCACAGTGGTTGAAATAAAAGTGACTGACTCTGAAAGGTGGGGAGGAAAAACTAAACGACTTCTTGCATGGCCACCTTGAGCTTCCGAGGAAGAGCAGAATAGGATCAGATGAAAGCAGATAGCACGTGGGCTCATACAGTGAGTCCTGCAGAATAGGCAGGTTAAACTTTCAAATCAGGTCTGTCTTGTAGAGAATTTTCTATTTCTTATCTTAGAACCAGCTTCATACTGTGATGTGGAAGTTTAAAGTTCAAGAGGTCACTTGGTTCACTTGACTGCATTGATGCCAAACCTTCTAGTTTCTCTAGTTTCTATAAGTTTCTTAGCTCATTTCCTGAAATTCAACTGCAGTAAACATGATAAGCATATGTACTCTATCTTAAACTGTGATTTGTGGGCACATTTATTTCAGGAGTTAGATGCATACTGTATGAAGATAGTTTTTCTGCTTACAAGTTCAAAGTGCACACTATCTTGGACGTAACATAATTTAGAGCGTATATCAAATAGCTTCTGGAAAATGAGACTACTAATGACCTACCCCCTTTTTACAGTCTCAATTACCTTGTAAAGTAAGACTTCTTGACCAAATACAACTGAGAAGTAAACATTAATAGGATATTGAGACTGAAATTTTATTTATTTCTCTAATAGGTCCTTTTCCATTGGGTAAATATCCTGGTACCTGTGGTACAGTGCATGCCATGCAATAGGGACTCATTATATTTTTGTTTTGGTCTTGAATGATGGTAGACCACTGAGAAAAATTTCAAGAGTTGGAAATGTGGATGGATGTCATGAAAACTCTCATATGAGAAATAACCTTTTTTTAGACATCCATCATGTGCAGAAAAAATGAAAAGCCAGATATCAGCTACGCCATTAGCTAAAACCATTTCTATATTCACTTTCCCAGATCTCAGAGAACTTTGATATTTAGTTAAGAAAATCGGTGTTTTTCTACTTTTAAAGTCACCTAAAATGTGTTTATTTAGGTACTTTGTGATGTGCACTGGTGATTAACTTGGGACCAGGTAGCTTGGGACCAGGTAGGACTTGGATTTGCCTGTTAAGGTCAGCATGATGCTTTAGCTCCCTCTGGGAATACAGCTTGCCTGTAATCTCACAGTGGTTGAAATAAAAGTGACTGACTCTGAAAGGTGGGGAGGAAAAAACTAAAACGACTTCTTGCATGGCCACCTTGAGCTTCCGAGGAAGAGCAGAATAGGATCAGATGAAAGCAGATAGCACGTGGGCTCATACAGTGAGTCCTGCAGAATAGGCAGGTTAAACTTTCAGTCTTCCGTGTATCGGTGGCGGTAACCTAATTTAAAGTCGGTTAGAAGTCTCTGTTACCTCTGCAGCGTGGCATCATTGGCAGATTTTTTTTTTTAGTGATTTGGTCACATTTTTTAACATTACACTTTTGCTTCTGCAGCATCCTAATTCTGAATCTCCCCAATTTTTAACCACTTACCTGGACCCCATCTAGAAAAGCTTATACAGACCATTTGGACCAGTTTCCCTTACAGACCTCTCTTACTGATGATACAGTTGGGCCATTCAGCTGAGGATCGACTCAGCCCTTCATTTTCTTCTTTTATAGTAGTAGAACATTTAGAGTCCTGCTCCTACAACTTGGGAAAGTGGGTGGTTAGATGTTCATGGCGGTGGTTGAGTGGGGTGCTGATGCTATAGAGGTAGAGTCGCATGCACTCTGTGTGGACTCCGCAGTCCACATCAGCCACTGAGTCGTGTGGAAGAAGTGGAAATCATCAGATGCTCCTGCTCATTTCTGTCCTGTTCCTCCAAGAGGAAGTACAGACCACATTCCTAACATGGCTTCTGATTTCCCTACTTTTCTCTCGTCTCCTGACATTCCTTACTGTGTACTCTAAAATTTAATACATCAAACTTCTCACAGTCCTCAGTCTTGTGAATGTGCTTGCTTTCTGTTGCTTCAGGTCACAGCTTGGTCACTGAATACTCTAGGAAATGTGCCCCAAGCTACCAAGAAATGGATCAGGTGAGTCTAGGTCTTTCAAGTGCAATGACCTTCTAAGAGTCTCGGCTTAGCTCGTAAGAGACGAAAGCAGTTGATGCCTGACCATCATTAGTATCATCATAAAGTCCAGGGATATCATACTGTGGGACATTATGATGCTTCAAGCTCATTTAAAAGGAATAGCTTTCTAGAGATCACAGAAATCCTTTCACCCTATCGTAGTCAAGGGAAAGTTTTTCTGGAGTGTTTTTAAAACATGTATCACTTACGGGGAAAAAGCGTTTTCAGAATTTCTGAATCCGCTTTTAAGTCCCTGGAAGATTTAACTTTTACATGTCAGAGAAAAGTAGTGGTCTCTGTCAGGGCCCTGTGAGAGAAGGACTTGAGGGACACATGGAAGGAGCAACAGGAAAGTCTTAAGGTTCACTGTCCAGTTCCTGGCAGTGAATGGGGAATGAGGGAGCATTCTAAAGTTTGCCTGCAGAGTTTACTCTATTCTGTTTTAATCATAAGCTTCTAAATTTTAGAAATACTAAGACCTGTTAACTTATGTTTTAGGATTTTTATACCTGAGATGGCTGGCTGATTTGCTTCCCAAATGACTATAGAATACAGCAGTGCAAAGGGAGGTATCTACCAAATAATGGTGAGTGCAACTTGCTGATTGTCGCTAATAACAAGACAGCCATTTTATAGCATCCACATGTGCTGGTTGAATGGTGTTGCATGGGCAGGATTTATGACTTTCCAATCTCGTGGTTAGATGTCGGGGTGTTGAGTGGGGTGCTGATGCTATAGAGGTAGAGTCGCATGCACTCTGTGTGGACTCCGCAGTCCACATCAGCCACTGAGTCGTGTGGAAGAAGTGGAAATCATCAGATGCTCCTGCTCATTTCTGTCCTGTTCCTCCAAGAGGAAGTACAGACCACATTCCTAACATGGCTTCTGATTTCCCTACTTTTCTCTCGTCTCCTGACATTCCTTACTGTGTACTCTAAAATTTAATACATCAAACTTCTCACAGTCCTCAGTCTTGTGAATGTGCTTGCTTTCTGTTGCTTCAGGTCACAGCTTGGTCACTGAATACTCTAGGAAATGTGCCCCAAGCTACCAAGAAATGGATCAGGTGAGTCTAGGTCTTTCAAGTGCAATGACCTTCTAAGAGTCTCGGCTTAGCTCGTAAGAGACGAAAGCAGTTGATGCCTGACCATCATTAGTATCATCATAAAGTCCAGGGATATCATACTGTGGGACATTATGATGCTTCAAGCTCATTTAAAAGGAATAGCTTTCTAGAGATCACAGAAATCCTTTCACCCTATCGTAAAGCCGAAGGGAAAGTTTTTCTGGAGTGTTTTTAAAAACATGTATCACTTACGGGAAATAGCGTTTTCAGAATTTCTGAATCCGCTTTTAAGTCCCTGGAAGATTTAACTTTTACATGTCAGAGAAAAGTAGTGGTCTCTGTCAGGGCCCTGTGAGAGAAGGACTTGAGGGACACATGGAAGGAGCAACAGGAAAGTCTTAAGGTTCACTGTCCAGTTCCTGGCAGTGAATGGGGAATGAGGGAGCATTCTAAAGTTTGCCTGCAGAGTTTACTCTATTCTGTTTTAATCATAAGCTTCTAAATTTTAGAAATACTAAGACCTGTTAACTTATGTTTTAGGATTTTTATACCTGAGATGGCTGGCTGATTTGCTTCCCAAATGACTATAGAATACAGCAGTGCAAAGGGAGGTATCTACCAAATAATGGTGAGTGCAACTTGCTGATTGTCGCTAATAACAAGACAGCCATTTTATAGCATCCACATGTGCTGGTTGAATGGTGTTGCATGGAGGATTTATGACTTCATCTTCTGCCTTATCTTTTTTTTTTTTTTTTTTTAATTATTGATTTGGCTGCATGAGGTCTTAGTTGTGGCCCACTAGATTGTGAGTTGTGGCATGCAGGGCCTTTCGTTGTGATACTTGGGATCTTTAGTTGTGGCATATGAGATCAAGTTCCCTGACCAGGTATCAAACCCAGGCCCCCTGCATTGGGAGCATGAACTCTTAACCCCCAGACTGACAGGGAAGTCTCTGCCTCATCTTTTTTTTTTCCTTGGCGGAGAGGGATGGGTTGGGGAGGGAGAGGGGCGAGCGGGCCACTTCTACCGGTCTTTCATTTATCTATTTTCATCCATCCTTGCTTTTTGGCCTGTGTGGGCCTCCCATCGCAGTGGCCTCTGTTGTTGCAGAGCACTGGCTCTGGTTGCATGTGCTCCAGAGCTCGGGCTCGGTAATTGGACACATAGGTCCAGCCGCTCTGCAGCACACGAAATCTTCCCAGGCCAGGGATCAAACTGGCGCCCCTTGTACTGCAAGGCGGTGTCCTTACCCACTGGACCACCAGGGAAGCCCTGCCTCATATTTTTTAATTGGGTCTGTTCACCCAAATAATGAGTCTCCCTCAAGCAGTTTGAATGAGAGGGTGCTCATTACCTATGCCCCTGATACTGTAGTCAAAGGAAGTGCAATGACCTTCTAAGAGTCTCGGCTTAGCTCGTAAGAGACGAAAGCAGTTGATGCCTGACCATCATTAGTATCATCATAAAGTCCAGGGATCTTCCCGGGCCAGGGATCGAACCAGTGCCCCTTGCACTGCAAGGCGGACTCTTTACCCACTGGACCACCCGGGAAGCTCTGCCATTTTTTTTTAAAGGAAATCTTTTCCTTTGGGGTTATTTCCATTTTTGTATCACCTTCCAGCCTACTTCATCATCATTATCTGCTGTCTAACCCATCTATCATTATCTACCATCTGTCCCTATCTCTCATTGTTATCTACCATCCATCACAGAGAATCATGGTGCCAGGCTGATACATCATCTCATTGTCTCTCTGTATCTTGCCATCATCCTGGGTGAGCTCAGAGTCCATGTGGATAAGATACTTGTCTCTCTGACCTCACGGTACCTTAACCTCCTCATCTCTAATAACCTTTACCTCTACTACTCTTTGTCCACTTACATCCAGGGTTGTAACCTGTGATTTGTTACTATTGGAGTTTTTCCTTCCATGAAATTTAACATGACACTCTGTCCACATATTTTCATCTGCTCAGCTCCTTCATTTTCTCCACACCATCTTCTACGAGGGCCTCAGTCTACTGCAGTGGGCCTCCACTGAAATTACTTTCTAAGCTTGTTGATGAGTATTTTTGCTGCCAAATCCAATACACATGTCTTGGCCCTTACTTTATGTCATTACTGCATTCCAGACCATTGACTCCTCTCTGTTGTGAAATTTCTCCTTTTCTGTTTTTTTTTAAAGATTTATTTGTTTATTTATTTTGGGCGGGGGTTGGGTTGGGGAGGGAGGGGAGCGGGCGGGCCACTTCTATTGGTCTTTCATTTATCTAGTTTCATCCGTCTTTGTTCTTTGGCTCCTGTGGGCCTCCCATCGTGGTGGCGTCTGTCGTTGCAGAGCGCTGGCTCTGGGCGCATGCGCTCAGAGCTCCGGCTTGGTAATTGGACACATCAGTCCAGCCGCTCCGCGGCACGTGGGATCTTCCCAGACCAGGGCTCAAACTGGCGCCCCTTGCACTGCAAGGTGGTGTCCTTACCCACTGGACCACCAGGGGAAGCCCTGAAATTTCTCCTTTTCTTTTCTTGACATTTTTCTTTCTTGATATTCCTCTTCTTTAAATGTCCTTTTCAGGCTTTTTCATGGTCTACTCTTCATCCACCAACACTTTGTATTTTTGAAGATGCATCCTAGGATCTCTTTATTTTTGTCATTCTCATGTCTTCCATTTCTATCTATGTGACTCTAAAATTTTAGAGATACAGCAGATTTTTAAGATCTTTAAGGTGCAAATCTCTCTCCTACTAGGTACCTATTCCTTACCAACTTGCTCTGTTTGCAAGATGAGCTGTCACCTCTAACTCCACAAACTGGAAAAGACTTTAGCATTCCACTCAGCCTTGTTCTTTTTGTATGTCCTGTGTCAGTGATTGGTACCACCATCCTTGGAATCATTCTAAAGTCTTTCCTCTTCTTTATCCTTGACTTTCCATTTTACCAACAAATCAATACAGTTTTTATTCTTTAACATCACTAAAATATGTTTGCCTTCCTTTTTATTCTCAGATAATTATCGTTTCCACTTAGATGACTACAATACTGTCCTAGATGACTTTGATCTTCCATGAAATTTAACATGACACTCTGTCCACATATTTTCATCTGCTCAGCTCCTTCATTTTCTCCACACCATCTTCTACGAGGGCCTCAGTCTACTGCAGTGGGCCTCCACTGAAATTACTTTCTAAGCTTGTTGATGAGTATTTTTGCTGCCAAATCCAATACACATGTCTTGGCCCTTACTTTATGTCATTACTGCATTCCAGACCATTGACTCCTCTCTGTTGTGAAATTTCTCCTTTTCTGTTTTTTTTTAAAGATTTATTTGTTTATTTATTTTGGGCGGGGGTTGGGTTGGGGAGGGAGGGGAGCGGGCGGGCCACTTCTATTGGTCTTTCATTTATCTAGTTTCATCCGTCTTTGTTCTTTGGCTCCTGTGGGCCTCCCATCGTGGTGGCGTCTGTCGTTGCAGAGCGCTGGCTCTGGGCGCATGCGCTCAGAGCTCCGGCTTGGTAATTGGACACATCAGTCCAGCCGCTCCGCGGCACGTGGGATCTTCCCAGACCAGGGCTCAAACTGGCGCCCCTTGCACTGCAAGGTGGTGTCCTTACCCACTGGACCACCAGGGGAAGCCCTGAAATTTCTCCTTTTCTTTTCTTGACATTTTTCTTTCTTGATATTCCTCTTCTTTAAATGTCCTTTTCAGGCTTTTTCATGGTCTACTCTTCATCCACCAACACTTTGTATTTTTGAAGATGCATCCTAGGATCTCTTTATTTTTGTCATTCTCATGTCTTCCATTTCTATCTATGTGACTCTAAAATTTTAGAGATACAGCAGATTTTTAAGATCTTTAAGGTGCAAATCTCTCTCCTACTAGGTACCTATTCCTTACCAACTTGCTCTGTTTGCAAGATGAGCTGTCACCTCTAACTCCACAAACTGGAAAAGACTTTAGCATTCCACTCAGCCTTGTTCTTTTTGTATGTCCTGTGTCAGTGATTGGTACCACCATCCTTGGAATCATTCTAAAGTCTTTCCTCTTCTTTATCCTTGACTTTCCATTTTACCAACAAATCAATACAGTTTTTATTCTTTAACATCACTAAAATATGTTTGCCTTCCTTTTTATTCTCAGATAATTATCGTTTTCCACTTAGATGACTACAATACTGTCCTAGATGATATTCCCCTCTCTGATCTTCCAGAATCTAGTTTGTCCAGAGAATATCTTTATAAAATGCAGATCTGACTATATCTTGTCCTGGCCTGTTAACATTCAGTGATATCAGGCTTCCCCTGGTGGTCCAGTGGGTAAGGACACCGCCTTGCAGTGCAAGGGGCGCTGGTTCGATCCCTGGCCTGGGAAGATCCCACGTGCCGCGGAGTGGCTGGACTGATGTGTCCAACTACTGAGCCGGAGCTCTGGAGCGCATGCGCCCAGAGCCAGTGCTCTGCGATGACAGACGCCACCGCGATGGGAGGCCCACAGGAGCCAAAGAACAAGGACGGATGAAAATAGAGAAATGAAAGACCAATAGAAGTGGCCCGCCCGCTCCCCTCCCTCCCCAACCCGACCCCCACCCAAAATAAATAAATCTTTAAAAAAAAAAAAGAAACATTCAGTGATATCCTTATATCTTTATTGCTGTCAGCATAAAGTTTCAGATTCCTTACCTCTCCTGCAGCTCTTGACTCCTCCTTCACCAGGGAGCTGTCATCCATCGCCTCTCTGTTTGCACACCCTCTTTCCTCTGCTTGGAAGTTCCACTCCTCGCGCCATGTTTTTCCTGCCCGGACTGAGCCTTTAAGAAATGTCTCAATGTCACCTCCCCAGTAGTCCTGGCTTGCCTGTATCCTTCCTCTTTGCCTGGGCTATCTTTCCTTCGTATCAGTGTCATTATAACACTCTTAACATTGGTCTTTTAAGATCTTTTTTTATCTGTTGTGCAAATTTTCTCTCTCCTACTAGGTACCTATTCCTTACCAACTTGCTCTGTTTGCAAGATGAGCTGTCACCTCTAACTCCACAAACTGGAAAAGACTTTAGCATTCCACTCAGCCTTGTTCTTTTTGTATGTCCTGTGTCAGTGATTGGTACCACCATCCTTGGAATCATTCTAAAGTCTTTCCTCTTCTTTATCCTTGACTTTCCATTTTACCAACAAATCAATACAGTTTTTATTCTTTAACATCACTAAAATATGTTTGCCTTCCTTTTTATTCTCAGATAATTATCGCTTTTCCACTTAGATGACTACAATACTGTCCTAGATGATATTCCTCTCTGATCTTCCAGAATCTAGTTTGTCCAGAGAATATCTTTATAAAATGCAGATCTGACTATATCTTGTCCTGGCCTGTTAACATTCAGTGATATCAGGCTTCCCTGGTGGTCCAATGGGTAAGGACACCGCCTTGCAGTGCAAGGGGTGCTGGTTCGATCCCTGGCCTGGGACGATCCCACGTGCCGCGGAGTGGCTGGACTGATGTGTCCAACTACTGAGCCGGAGCTCTGGAGCGCATGCGCCCAGAGCCGGTGCTCTGCGATGACAGACGCCACCGCGATGGGAGGCCCACAGGAGCCAAAGAACAAGGACGGATGAAAATAGAGAAATGAAAGACCAATAGAAGTGGCCCGCCCGCTCCCCTCCCTCCCCAACCCGACCCCCACCCAAAATAAATAAATCTTTAAAAAAAAAAAAGAAACATTCAGTGATATCCTTATATCTTTATTGCTGTCAGCATAAAGTTTCAGATTCCTTACCTCTCCTGCAGCTCTTGACTCCTCCTTCACCAGGGAGCTGTCATCCATCGCCTCTCTGTTTGCACACCCTCTTTCCTCTGCTTGGAAGTTCCACTCCTCGCGCCATGTTTTTCCTGCCCGGACTGAGCCTTTAAGAAATGTCTCAATGTCACCTCCCCAGTAGTCCTGGCTTGCCTGTATCCTTCCTCTTTGCCTGGGCTATCTTTCCTTCGTATCAGTGTCATTATCATAACACTCTTAACATTGGTCGTATTGACTGTAACAGTCTGTTAACCTGTTTTTTTCTTCTACTCTTCTACTTCAGATTTGAAGGGTAAAGGTAATGTAATTAGATACATAGTACTTATGAAATAAGTTTGTGTGTTCTACTGAAAGCCTTTCTTGCTCCTTTAGAAGTGTCGCTTTTTCTCTTCTTGGTACAGGTTGTGAATATTGACTAGCTAACAGGTTTTTTGACAATGAACAGTATGCCAGTGCTTTTTTTCTTAGACTTTTTAAAAATTGATGTATAGTTGATTTACAGTATTGTGTTAGTTTCGGATGTACAACATAATGATTCAGGTTTTTGTTTCAGATTATTTTCATTATAGCCATTATAGGTTATTAAAAGATTTTGAGTAGAATTCCCTGTGCTATACAGTAACTCCTTATTGTTTATTTTATGTATAATGTTGTTCAGTCTTGTCCAACACTTTACGACCCCATGGACTGTAGCCTGCCAGGCTTCTCTGTCCATGGAATTCTTCAAGCAAGAATACTGGAGTGGGTAGCGATTCCCTTCTCCAGGGGATCTTCCTGACCCAGGAAGATCGAACCCAGGTCTCTTACATTGCAGGCAGACTCTACCATCTGAGCCATCAGGGAAGCTATATATATATATATATATATATATATATATACACATACATATATACATATATGTATACACACACATATACATATATACACACACACACACACATATACTATACATATATATGTTATGTATAGCAGTTTGTTAATTCCATGCTCCTAATTTTCCCTCCCACCTTCCTCTTTTCCCAAATTTGGTAGCCATAAATTTTGGTTTTCTGTGTTTATCTGTTTCTGTTTTGTATACAGACTCAATTGTATTATTTTTTAGATTCCACATGTGATACCATGTAATATTTATCTTTGTCTGACTTACTTCACTAAGTATAATTTTTTCTATGAGGTGATACCTCAGTTGTGATTTGCATTTTCCTAATAATTAGCATTGTTGAGCATCTTTTTGTGTTACTGTTGGCCATCTCTGTGTCTTTGGAAAAAATGCTTATTTAGGTTTTCTTTTTATTTTTTTGATTGGGTTGTTTGTTTTCTCCATATTGAGTTGTAAGGGCTGTTTGTATATGTTAGGTAAGAACTCCTTGTCAGTCACATCATTTACACATATTCTCCCATTACCTACATTGTCTTTTTGTTTTGTTTATAGTTTTTTTTTTTTTTTCCCGAGGGGGTGTGGGTTGAGGAGGAAGGTGGGCGGGTAGGCCACTTCTATTGATCTTTCATTTATCTATTTTCACCCATCTTTGTTCTTTGACCCGTGTGGGCCTCCCATCGCAGTGGCCGCTCTAGTCACAGAGCACCGGCTCTGGGCGCATGCGCCCCAGAGCTCTGGCTTGGTAATTGGACATATTGGTCCAGCTGCTCTGCGGCATGTGGGATCCCCATTATAGGTTATTAAAAGATTTTGAGTAGAATTCCCTGTGCTATACAGTAACTCCTTATTGTTTATTTTATGTATAATGTTGTTCAGTCTTGTCCAACACTTTACGACCCCATGGACTGTAGCCTGCCAGGCTTCTCTGTCCATGGAATTCTTCAAGCAAGAATACTGGAGTGGGTAGCGATTCCCTTCTCCAGGGGATCTTCCTGACCCAGGAAGATCGAACCCAGGTCTCTTACATTGCAGGCAGACTCTACCATCTGAGCCATCAGGGAAGCTATATATATATATATATATATATATATATACACATACATATATACATATATGTATACACACACATATACATATATACACACACACACACACATATACTATACATATATATGTTATGTATAGCAGTTTGTTAATTCCATGCTCCTAATTTTCCCTCCCACCTTCCTCTTTTCCCAAATTTGGTAGCCATAAATTTTGGTTTTCTGTGTTTATCTGTTTCTGTTTTGTATACAGACTCAATTGTATTATTTTTTAGATTCCACATGTGATACCATGTAATATTTATCTTTGTCTGACTTACTTCACTAAGTATAATTTTTTCTATGAGGTGATACCTCAGTTGTGATTTGCATTTTCCTAATAATTAGCATTGTTGAGCATCTTTTTGTGTTACTGTTGGCCATCTCTGTGTCTTTGGAAAAAATGCTTATTTAGGTTTTCTTTTTATTTTTTTGATTGGGTTGTTTGTTTTCTCCATATTGAGTTGTAAGGGCTGTTTGTATATGTTAGGTAAGAACTCCTTGTCAGTCACATCATTTACACATATTCTCCCATTACCTACATTGTCTTTTTGTTTTGTTTATAGTTTTTTTTTTTTTTTCCCGAGGGGGTGTGGGTTGAGGAGGAAGGTGGGCGGGTAGGCCACTTCTATTGATCTTTCATTTATCTATTTTCACCCATCTTTGTTCTTTGACCCGTGTGGGCCTCCCATCGCAGTGGCCGCTCTAGTCACAGAGCACCGGCTCTGGGCGCATGCGCCCCAGAGCTCTGGCTTGGTAATTGGACATATTGGTCCAGCTGCTCTGCGGCATGTGGGATCCCCCCAGACCAGGGATTGAACCGGCGTCCCCTGCATAGCAAGGCTGTGTCCTTACTCACTGGACGACCAGGGAAGTCCTTGTTTATAGTTTCCTTTGCTATTCAGAGGCTTTTAAGTTTGAGGAAGGCCTGTATCTCTGTGAACTTCCCATTTAGAACTGCTTTTGTTTGTAATCCATAAATCTTGTAAGGTTGGGTTTTCATTTTCTAATATCTTTGATTTTATCTTTGATGCATAGCTTTTTTAGTAGCATGTTATTTAGTCCCCATGGGTTCATTATTTTCCTGTTTCTGTGGATTTCTAATTTCATGTTGATATGATCAGAAAGATGCTTGAAATAATTTCTATCCCTTTCCATTTGTTGAGGCTTGTTTTGTGATGTACTGTGTGCTCTATCCTAGAGAACACTCCATACATGCTTGAAAACAATCTGTATTGTTTTTGTTTTTGGGGTTTTTTTTTTTTTTTTGCATGTGACATCCTCTAGGTATCAGTTGAGTCTACTTATACATTGTGTCATTTAGGACCTCTGTTGTGTTGATTGTCTGGGTAACGTGTCTATTGATGTCAGTGAGGTGTTAAAATCTCCTACTATTATTGTCCATTTCTCCCTTTATGTCTGCTAGCATTTGTTTTACATATTTACGTTCTCTTATTCTGGGAACACATGTTAATAAGTACAATAATCTCTTCTTGTATAGATTTCTTTATCATTATATAATACCCTACTTTGTCTTTCTTCATGGCCTTTATCTTAAAGTCTGTCTCTTTTTTTAACATTTTGGCCTCTTTTTTTATTGGTTTTTTGTTTATTTATTTTCACCCATCTTTATCTTTTGGCCTATGTGGGCCTCCCATTGCAGTGGCCTCTCTCATTGCAGAGCACCGCCTCTGGGCACACGCGCTCCAAAAGTGCTGTCTCGCAATTGGACACACTGGTCCAGCTGCTCTGTGGTATGTAGGATCTGCCCGGGCCAGGGATTGAACTGGTGCGCCCTGCACTGCAAGGCAGACTCTTTGCCCACTGGACCACCAGGGAAGCCCTCTTTTGTCTTTATGAGTATTGCTATACCCACTTTCTTGTTTATATGTGCATGAACTATCTTTTCCCATCCTCTCACTTTCAGTCTATGTGTGTGTCTTTCACCCTGAAGTGAATGTCTTATAGGCAGTATACTGTAGGTCTTGTTTTTTTTTTTTAATCCAGTCTGCCTCTCTATGTCTTTTGATTAGAACATTTAGTTCATTGACATTTAAGGTATTTATTAATAGGTATGTACTGCCATTTTAATCCTTGTTTTCTGGTTGTTTTCGTGTTTTTATTTTTTTCTCTTTTTTGTTTTTCCTTTTACGATTTACTTTTGTAAAAATGCTTAAATTTGTTACTTTTTGGGTTTTTTTTGTGAATCTGTTGGGTTTTTTTGTTTTGCTATTTGTTTTTAAATTTTGGCCTCTTTAATTGGTTTTTTATTTATTTATTTTCATCCATCTTTATTCTTTGGCCTGTGTGGGCCTCCCATCACAGTGGCCTCTTTCCTTGCAGAGCACAGGCTCTGGACACATGTGCTCCAGAGCGCTGACTCCTAATTGGACACAGTGGTCCTGCATCTCTGTGGCATGTGGGATCTTCCTGGGCCAGGGATGGAACCAGTGCCCCTTGCACTGCAAGGTGGACTCTTTACCCACTGTACCACCAGGGAAGCCCTCTAGTTCCTTTTTTACAGTGATCTGTGTTTCTATCAGTAATCTTTTAAAATTCACTTAGTGTTTGTATTATCTCCTTTTTGATCTTGTCTGTCTAGTACACTGATAAGCTCTGTTTCCTTTGTTCTCTCAGGGGATTTCTTGGTCTTTTAGTTAGAGTAATTCCTCTTTTTATTCTACTTGAGTTTCTTTGTCTCTATGAATTTAGGGGTCTTCCAAGGGTGTTTTTATGTGGGAGAGTCTGTGTGGACAATGTGTGTCTACCATTTTCGATATGAGAACAGGTTTTGGTATTGATGCCAGCCTCGGCCTTCCTGATATGCTGGCTGTTACCTCTTGATAAGGGGTGTGGTTGGTGGTATAGTGTCTAGAACCTGTGTTGGATGTGACGTGGGGCTTCCTTTCTGCTCTGTAGCTGTTGTCACCCTATTAGGGCCAGGGTCTGCTCCCCAGATGTTGGAGTAGAAGCTTGGGACTGGTCAATTCTGTTGCCCTTGAGTGATCAGGCTCAGTGCCTGCCTCAGAGGAGGCGATGGCTGAAGCAGTGAGGCCTGTGCAGTCACAGGGGACCTGGGTGCCACCTGGGTACGTGTTGGCAGTTCTACTCAGAAGTGGCCCAAGGTCATGTCTCTTTCTCTCTTTGTTCGTCCCAAATCTAGTTAGTACATGGTATTCTGTGGAACAGGGTAGGATTGGGGGGTGAAATGTTTGTGGCTGCAGGAACTGAGGTAGCCATCCTGTCTGAGTTACCTCTGAGGCAGATTTCTCCCAGGACCTCTCAACCCTAGATCTAGTGCTAAGCTGTGGTGTGGAGTGGGCAGAGCCAGAGAGCTCTCTGTGGAAGACTGGCATACTTCTGAGTCTACTGAAAGTGGCCATCACACACCATTCAGACAGTACCTCAGGGTTCCCACTGTCGCTCTATAGCTAGATGAGCTCTCTTCCAGGGCTCTCTGCCTGAGATTCAGCACTTAGCTGCCAAGTGCCTTTGTGGAAAATCTCTTGTGGCATGTGAGATCTTCCTGGGCCAGGGATGGAACCAGTGCCTCTTGTGCTGCAAGGTGGACTCTTTACTCACTGTACCTCCAGGGAAGCCCTCTAGTTCCTTTTTTACAGTGATCTGTGTTTCTATCAGTAATCTTTTAAAATTCACTTAGTGTTTGTATTATCTCCTTTTTGATCTTGTCTGTCTAGTACACTGATAAGCTCTGTTTCCTTTGTTCTCTCAGGGGATTTCTTGGTCTTTTAGTTAGAGTAATTCCTCTTTTTATTCTACTTGAGTTTCTTTGTCTCTATGAATTTAGGGGTCTTCCAAGGGTGTTTTTATGTGGGAGAGTCTGTGTGGACAATGTGTGTCTACCATTTTCGATATGAGAACAGGTTTTGGTATTGATGCCAGCCTCGGCCTTCCTGATATGCTGGCTGTTACCTCTTGATAAGGGGTGTGGTTGGTGGTATAGTGTCTAGAACCTGTGTTGGATGTGACGTGGGGCTTCCTTTCTGCTCTGTAGCTGTTGTCACCCTATTAGGGCCAGGGTCTGCTCCCCAGATGTTGGAGTAGAAGCTTGGGACTGGTCAATTCTGTTGCCCTTGAGTGATCAGGCTCAGTGCCTGCCTCAGAGGAGGCGATGGCTGAAGCAGTGAGGCCTGTGCAGTCACAGGGGACCTGGGTGCCACCTGGGTACGTGTTGGCAGTTCTACTCAGAAGTGGCCCAAGGTCATGTCTCTTTCTCTCTTTGTTCGTCCCAAATCTAGTTAGTACATGGTATTCTGTGGAACAGGGTAGGATTGGGGGGTGAAATGTTTGTGGCTGCAGGAACTGAGGTAGCCATCCTGTCTGAGTTACCTCTGAGGCAGATTTCTCCCAGGACCTCTCAACCCTAGATCTAGTGCTAAGCTGTGGTGTGGAGTGGGCAGAGCCAGAGAGCTCTCTGTGGAAGACTGGCATACTTCTGAGTCTACTGAAAGTGGCCATCACACACCATTCAGACAGTACCTCAGGGTTCCCACTGTCGCTCTATAGCTAGATGAGCTCTCTTCCAGGGCTCTCTGCCTGAGATTCAGCACTTAGCTGCCAAGTGCCTTTGTGGCAATGTCCCTGCATGTACTGACCATGGCCACTGTGGCCCTACCTGCTGCCAGATGTGTGCACTGACAGTGGCCTCCTTGGCTCCACCTGGATCATGCCCCAGGTGCCTGGTCTGTCTCTGCATGGCTAGACCGAGTCTGCCCACATCTCATGGGATCTCGTGTCAGGCTGTGGAAGGAACGGGGCTATGTGGCGAGGTGGCAGTGCTAGTGCAAGGCTCTCTCTGCCCTGATCTTTAGCGGGCCAGCACATGAGCGCTTCCTGGGAGTAGAATCTAGGCTTCTTGTCACTGTCTGTCTCAGCAGGCAAGGGAGCTTGTCTCCTCTGTGTGGCACCTTAGAACTGGGATGCCCAAATTGTGACTCCACCTGCGTTCTTCCCAGGGTGGGGTCCACCCATGTGACCTGCTCTTCCTTACAGATCCTCCAGCGGGCACAGGCCTCAACCTGATGCTCTTTTTGCCCCAGTCCCTACATAGTTACATGATCTGTATTGGAACTCTGGTGGTACAGGAATGCTTCTGTCAGTTTCTAGTTAGTTTCTAATGACCCTTTTTTCACATGTAGAAGTGTTTTTGATGTGTTTGCTGGGGGAAGTGAGCTGCATGTCTTCTACTCTGTCGTCTCGGTCCGCCTGCACCACACTCCCTTCTGTTCCTACACTGAGGTCATGGGCCTACCCTGTGTAGTATTTTGACTCCCTGCCTGCTTTATAGCCTGAGTGAAGAATGCCCATTTTCAAGTTTCCAAAAGAAAGTTAGTTGCAGATAATTGGCTCCAAAGTTATCTAATTGATAAAATTTCATCTCAGAGTGAAAGAATAACGTTGCCAAAGGGCTACTTTTGGGGCTTGGCAGAAGTAATATTGCAGAAATAAAGGACATCTTACCAGTTTTAGGAAAAGCATCAGTTGGCTTTGCTGTACCTTTTACCATTTAGTTTTGCTTCCTTGCCACAGAGAATCACACACAGAGACTACCGTGACTGTAAGTACTCATTGTAGACAGTTTTGAATATGTTGCTAAGCACAAAGAAAAGTCAAACTTGCTAAGGGATCATCTCCCAATGTAATCAGTGCCAGCATTTCTATGTGTATGCTTATGTATACATATAAACACACATTTATATGAAGTATACATTTTAAACACACAGAGATGGGCTTATACTATTTTTTACTATTTTATAAGCACTTCAGAAATTAACGACTTTTTAAACTTTTCTCATTTCATGAAATGTTCTGTATCATTAACAAATTCTTAAAACTTGTATTAATGAGCAGTCATACAGGTAACTTAAAAAATGTAAAAAAGCATAAAGGAAAGTTTGAGGACTCACAGTCCCACCAGCTGAGCATAATTACATTAATATGTATGTGTAGTTCCAATTGTTTTTTTTTTTTTTTGGCCACTTCTTTTGTTTCGTCCATCTTTGTTCTTTGGCCTGTGTGGGCCTCCCATTGTAGTGGTCTCTCTCGCTGCAGAGCACCAGCTCCAGGTGCATGCGCTCCAGAGCTCCGGCTTGGTAGTTGGACACATCGGTCCAGCTGCTCTGCGGCACGTGGGATCTTCCCAGGCCAGGAATCGAACCAGTGCCCCTTGCACTCACTGGACTACCAGGGAAGCACTGGTTCCAGTTTTAAGTGTGTTTGTACATGTGCACACACACATATATCATAATATGTCTATATTTTCATATATTCCTGTGTACCTATATGTGAAGTGAAGTGAAAGTTTCTCAGTCATATCCAACTCTTTGCGACCCATGGACAAGCCATGGAATTCTCCAGGCAAGAATACTGGAGTGGGTAGCCTATCCCTTCTTCAGGGATCTTCCTGACCCAGGAATTGAACCTGGGGTCTCCTGCATTGCAGGCAGACCTGCTGAGCTACAGGCGAAACTCACATATGTGTATAGATGTATGAATATAGATATAAATACATAAGTATGTATTATGTGTATACTTACATAGGTCTGTGTGTTGATACCAACACACATTTCTTCATTTGACCAGATTTATATTTTAGAAGGTTTCATTTGGCACCAAATATAGAAAAGATTTGAGGGATACATCTAGAAGAGAAGGCTAATTAAGTATCACTGTGATCTTGGTGAGAAATGAAAACTGAAAGTACGGTGATGAAAGTGAGATTGAAGAAAAGATAACCACAGATATGTGGGAACACCCTGGTGGTATTAGAGACTAGAGTAGCAAACAAGACAGCAGATGAGCTGTACTAGATGGGCATGTATCTCCCAAGGGCATCAAGGCACAGCAGTCTCTCTTCAGCTAACTCATCTCTATGGAGACCAACCTTTGAAATAGAGATAAATAAAAGGTCCCTAAAGAGTACCAGTCAATCAGACATTAAAATTTACCCCTGATGAATGTTTCCACCTTTTTCAATAGGAATTTTCTTATTAAATCATCTCCCTGGGCTTCCCTGATGGTCCAGTGGGTAAGGACACCGCCTTGCAGTGCAAGGGGCGCCAGTTCGATCCCTGGCCTGGAAAGATCCCATGTGCCGTGGAGCAGCTGAACCGATGTGTCCAATCACCGAGCCGGAGCTCTGGAGCGCATGCGCCCAGAGCCAGCGCTCTGCAACGACAGACGCCACCGCGATGGGAGGCCCACACGGGCCAAAGAACAAAGATGGATGAAAATAGAGAAATGAAACACCAATAGAAGTGGCCCGCTCACTCCCCTCCCTCCCCAACCCCGCCAAAATAAATAAATAAATAAATGTTAAAAAAAAAAAAAATCATCTCCCTGTTAAGGAAACAGATAACTGAAATAGAGTCACTCTCTTTAATAACTTAAATTGCCTTTTACTGTCTTCTTCTTTTTCTTTTTAATTCATTCAGTCTTCCCTCCGTTCATCCTTCTGTAACCATAAGTTGAATAAGTGCAGTTTATGGAGTTTAAAGTGCAAATTCATTTTTGTCTTGATCTTTCACTAGGAGAAATTTTTTTTACCCCTGTGCCTGAGTAAAAATCTAGGCAATCCCATGATTTTTCTGACCATGCAAGTAATAAAATATTCTACCAGGGCCTCCAAGTTGCACAACTGTAGGGGACAACATTTGCATTGTAATGAGTCTCCCAGGCTCTAATAGGTTATAATGGGAATGGTATCACTGGAGTTTTGCAACATGGCCTTGAGTCCTAAGGTCATGTTAATGTCAAAATCATTGTTTCAGTTTAGTATTTAGGTAGGTTTCATCTTCATTCAGTTAGGACTTCTCCTCCTCCCTCCTTCATTCCAGTGCCTGGGTGCAGACTCACTAGTGTCTTCAGGAAAGAGCATGCTGTAAACTGTCTTGCTCAACCCTTAGGGTTGTACAAGTGGAAAAGGGCTAGAGCTGGCCCCTCTGATGGCCCTGGCCCCCAGCCCAGCTCTCCACATGCGGCAATGCCTCACCTTGAGTTGGTTCCTCCCACTGCCCCTTGGTTTCTGCCTTGCAGCATTGATCACACAGCCCCTCACTCCTAGGTTGACTTCCACCCTCTCAGACTGTCTTCCTGAAGAGGATGCCTTTTTAAAGACCTAGGTGGATACTTATACCACTAGTTTTCATCTAGTCCCTAGAATTCCCATACTTCTGACCCACTACTTGAAGAGAGCACACTGCCTTTTGAGTCACCCGTGGTGTGTGTGGTATCACAGGCTGCTTTAGTAGGTACAGAATGGTGGAGGTGGAAAACTGCAAAGAGCTGATTCAGCCCCGCTGTCCTGTGACCTCCTGAACAGACAAGGAATCCTCCTACCCCAGGGTTCTTCCAGCCAAAACCTCCTGGAATCTTTGCAGCCACAAAGCTCTCCTGCCTGCAAACTCACTTTGGCACCAACCCCACCTCTCCCCCAGCATCCACTCCTTTCCCTGCCCCGACCCAGCTAGGTAAGCTCCTTACCACAGTGGGAGCATGCACCACTTACTCTCGGTAGCTTTTGGGTAACCAGATCTCTCGTGATGGCCCTCTCAAGCTTTAATAAAGCTTGATTCTGCCTGTCTGAGGTTGGCACTTCTCTTTTATCACACTTCCCTTACACAGGTGAGGGTCAGATGTTACTACCTTGTACTCCTCAGTCAGGACTTGAGACTACAGTGAAGCTGATGAGGCAGTCACCTTGAGTGCAAGAATAGAGAGGGTGCCAAAATCTCAGCAATCAAGATAAGATTTTAATGAAATACTTTAAAAATAAATATTAATGCAAAAAAAGCATGATGAACAAGATATCAAAACTTTGAAGAAAGGCAGGATTAGAGTACAAGATGCTTATTGAGTTCTGTGACTGTCTTGAGATGCATTACATCATTGTTCTCCCATAATGCATCTCTTTTTTAAAGATTTATTTATTTATTTATTTTGGGCGGGGGTTGGGTTGGGGAGGGAGGGGAGCGGGTGGGCCACTTCTGTTGGTCTTTCATTTCTCCATGTTCATCCGTCTTTGTTCTTTGGCTCCTGTGGGCCTCCCATCACGGTGGCATCTGTCGTCGCAGAGCACCGGCTCTGGGTGCTTGCACTCCAGAGCTCCGGCTCGGTAATTGGACACATCAGTCGAGCCGCTCTGCGGCACGTGGGATCTTCCCAGGCCAGGGCTCGAACCGGCGCCCCTTGCACTGCAAGGCGGTGTCCTTACCCACTGGACCACCAGGGGAAGCCCTGCGTCTCTTTTTTCAGTGAAGTAATCCTTAAAAAAATTCTCAGTTGGCACTGTTATATCTATGTTGAAATTTAGGCTCTGTTCTAAATGTTTGTTGTATGTATTGTTTGTTTTTTGTATTGTTGCATCAGTCAAAATTTACTGTTTAATTTATAATTATCCACCTAGCTTTTCATTTAATGGGGCTGTGTATGAAAGAGGATGAAGACACTGCAAATGCTAATGATCAGTTCCCTTTAAGAGATGATTGAACTAATGACTGTTAAATGGAAATGTTTACAGTTACAAGGTGGATACTAAATCCAGCTGTCTCCCAAGTAGGCCCTGAGATTGATATGTAAAATTAAAGGGAGCACAGTGCATTCTGCTTTCCTGTTGGAAGTGTCCCATGAAACATTGTCGTGTTACTAGCTCCTCGGTTCTCTCACTTGTGTAGTTACCCTCTGTGGTCTAAAACAGCTCATTCCACAGTTTGTCAGTAGATCTTCAGAAGTGGAATGATGAGTCTAATTCTATTCAGAGAAAAATTAAGGGCCCTTCAGGGTAGTTGATGTCCGTTCTTTTGCCCAAGGGTATTTTTGTTACCCTTCAGCTGCCTTAGAGGTAGTTGTTAGCAAAGGGTGAAGTCAGATTTTTGTCTCAAGTAGTACAGAAAGTGCATATCGTAGGCATTGAGATTTTTTTTTTGAAGTTTATTTTTAATATTTTTTAAACTGATGTATTAAAGGGATAATTTAATTAGTAAACATTTGTTATCTAAAGCTAACTTCCTGCAGAACAATTGGCTCCAGGGACTTTGAGTTTTCAGAGACAATTCTATAAAATCAATTGAGGCACCTTCAGCCTGCCTGTGTAGCAGGTACAAATTTGTGTCCTTCTTGAGTCCAGCTGCGGTGTATTTATAACATGTGGGGTTGTCAGCTCTGGTTGCCTTGGTCAGCTGAATGACCCTGCTTCATAAGCAGAGGCTACAGTGCATTTGGCTTAATAAACTGAATAAACTAAACTGTAACATGCTGGCCACAGCAAGGAAGATTTTATAGAACCATTCCTGCTTGGGAGAGCATAATTGGAATTTGAATAATTATAGTCCAGAAAGTTGTCTTAGCCCAAGGCATATGACCCCTGAGGCCCCAAATGCCCAAATCTTAACTATGTAAAAATGACCCATATAATAAAAAAACAAACATATAAGTTGAATTGAATTTCATGCTATGATGTTTTCCCAAAATACACTCTCTGAACAGTTCTTGCAAACCAGTTCCTGCTGCTGTATAAATGACCATATTTATTAAATCTAATTACAGTAGCCCTCCTACAGAGAAAGGCTAACTTGTTCAGAAACTGATTTAGGACTCAGTGATCCCAGGAGTCTGTAGCTCTGTAGCCTTGTTGCTGCAGGTCCCTTTAGAAATTGAACTAATGACTGTTAAATGGAAATGTTTACAGTTACAAGGTGGATACTAAATCCAGCTGTCTCCCAAGTAGGCCCTGAGATTGATATGTAAAATTAAAGGAGCACAGTGCATTCTGCTTTCCTGTTGGAAGTGTCCCATGAAACATTGTCGTGTTACTAGCTCCTCGGTTCTCTCACTTGTGTAGTTACCCTCTGTGGTCTAAAACAGCTCATTCCACAGTTTGTCAGTAGATCTTCAGAAGTGGAATGATGAGTCTAATTCTATTCAGAGAAAAATTAAGGGCCCTTCAGGGTAGTTGATGTCCGTTCTTTTGCCCAAGGGTATTTTTGTTACCCTTCAGCTGCCTTAGAGGTAGTTGTTAGCAAAGGGTGAAGTCAGATTTTTGTCTCAAGTAGTACAGAAAGTGCATATCGTAGGCATTGAGATTTTTTTTTTGAAGTTTATTTTTAATATTTTTTAAACTGATGTATTAAAGGGATAATTTAATTAGTAAACATTTGTTATCTAAAGCTAACTTCCTGCAGAACAATTGGCTCCAGGGACTTTGAGTTTTCAGAGACAATTCTATAAAATCAATTGAGGCACCTTCAGCCTGCCTGTGTAGCAGGTACAAATTTGTGTCCTTCTTGAGTCCAGCTGCGGTGTATTTATAACATGTGGGGTTGTCAGCTCTGGTTGCCTTGGTCAGCTGAATGACCCTGCTTCATAAGCAGAGGCTACAGTGCATTTGGCTTAATAAACTGAATAAACTAAACTGTAACATGCTGGCCACAGCAAGGAAGATTTTATAGAACCATTCCTGCTTGGGAGAGCATAATTGGAATTTGAATAATTATAGTCCAGAAAGTTGTCTTAGCCCAAGGCATATGACCCCTGAGGCCCCAAATGCCCAAATCTTAACTATGTAAAAATGACCCATATAATAAAAAAACAAACATATAAGTTGAATTGAATTTCATGCTATGATGTTTTCCCAAAATACACTCTCTGAACAGTTCTTGCAAACCAGTTCCTGCTGCTGTATAAATGACCATATTTATTAAATCTAATTACAGTAGCCCTCCTACAGAGAAAGGCTAACTTGTTCAGAAACTGATTTAGGACTCAGTGATCCCAGGGAGTCTGTAGCTCTGTAGCCTTGTTGCTGCAGGTGAGCAGAAGGTCTGTGAAAGTCAACACATTATGAAGTCTACATTTCCAACAAAACATTTGGCAGAGAATAAAATGGGAATTAAACAAATGGGCACATATACTTAATATTTTTATTAACATTAGCTTTGATATGAAAGAATACATTTCACACATATAGTACAAAGAGTAACCAAATAAATCCCATTCTAACCCCTTCTACTTAAAAAAAGTCATGCTTCACCCCTGTCGGTGGGGTGTGCTAGAAGTGCCAGGATCTCAAGGCTGCTAGGAGCTTTCCCTCCCTGAACTTAGTGACTTTAAGAAACTTTATGTGTATACATAAATATGTGTATTTGTATGTAGCTCTTACTACAGAAGTAATGTATGTTTACTGTTGAAAATCAAAATATAGGCAGACAAAAAAGGAGACAATAACCTTCGATAATCCCCTTACTTAGGGATTATCACCAACTATTTTCCCTGCAAACAAGACCTGAAGACAGAATTAAGTGTGTGGAGGTTATGGGGGAGTGCCCTTGGGAGAACGCCTGTGCGTGACTGAAGGCAGAAGTATGGGGGCTGGAGGCACACTCAGTCTGCTCTGTGGAGCAATGCAGTCCTCAGCCGGTCCTCTGAGATGGTCTGGAACTGCAGTAGCCCTTCAGGGTTGTTCCTCACCTAGACCTGGGGGTTGGGTCTTTATTCCCCTCGTTGATCAGGGGTAGGACACAGCCTGCCCCTGGAGAGAGAGGGTAACCTCGAGGCCTGGGGAGGGACCCAGCTGTGGCCTGACCCTGTAAGTGGGTCTATGTGCGTGTAGGGTTGGAATTGCGGTAGCTAGAGTAGGAGATGAATCTTGTCAGTACACCATGGAATCCACTGAAATCTGCCTCTTGCATTGTTTGGATCTACTTGCTTAATAGGCTAAGTTTACATTATCTGGGAACAGCTTCCCCAGTATCCGGATTGACCTCTTTCTGAGGAAAAGTGGAATTACTAGCCCTGTGGTGGCAGCTGTCCTTGGGGTCACAACTGATGGATGTAGGCTCTCACTTCTGCTCCCCATTCTAGATTTTCCTTGTTCTTGGAGGCTCTTCCTGGGGAGCCCTGGGATCCTGGCCATCATGCCCTTCTCTTGCTGTGGCAGCTTCACTTGTCTGTTCCTTTTAAAATTTGACAAAGAAAAAACTAAAAGATTCTCCAGTGGGTCATCTGGATACCCAACATACTGCTTTCTGCTCCAGTTGTATAAGAGCAATCCTTCCTTCTGATGGTCTGGATCGGTTACTTCTGCCAGGATGGTAACGTTTTACCTTGTTTGTCTATTGGTCTTTTGGGAAATAGGATTTCTAACTCAAAATATTAGAATATTAGTTAATACTTCACTTTACTGTAATAGGTAAATAAATCCCCAATAGGGAGTGATAATACATACCCCAAGAAAGAGGTCCATGTCTATAAGAAGTTAGTTTGGTTAACTTGAAAATGGGAAAACAAACTTCACAGGAAATGGTTCTTATGACTTAGGCGATCACAAATGAATGATTAACTGGCTTAAATATCACTGATGATTATGACTGTGTTGTTTATCAAGCTTGTTCAGGGCAAGTGGAAGAGCACGTAAAGGATCATGCTGATTGCAGCAAATGCTCTTTGGTTACCTTTGCAATAAAAAGCTCATTTACCTCAACCTTTTCTTCCCTCCCTTCACATAAGAGAAAAAAAATTTTTCAATTCTTCGGGGGGGAAAAAAAACCCTTCAGGGTTGTTCCTCACCTAGACCTGGGGGTTGGGTCTTTATTCCCCTCGTTGATCAGGGGTAGGACACAGCCTGCCCCTGGAGAGAGAGGGTAACCTCGAGGCCTGGGGAGGGACCCAGCTGTGGCCTGACCCTGTAAGTGGGTCTATGTGCGTGTAGGGTTGGAATTGCGGTAGCTAGAGTAGGAGATGAATCTTGTCAGTACACCATGGAATCCACTGAAATCTGCCTCTTGCATTGTTTGGATCTACTTGCTTAATAGGCTAAGTTTACATTATCTGGGAACAGCTTCCCCAGTATCCGGATTGACCTCTTTCTGAGGAAAAGTGGAATTACTAGCCCTGTGGTGGCAGCTGTCCTTGGGGTCACAACTGATGGATGTAGGCTCTCACTTCTGCTCCCCATTCTAGATTTTCCTTGTTCTTGGAGGCTCTTCCTGGGGAGCCCTGGGATCCTGGCCATCATGCCCTTCTCTTGCTGTGGCAGCTTCACTTGTCTGTTCCTTTTAAAATTTGACAAAGAAAAAACTAAAAGATTCTCCAGTGGGTCATCTGGATACCCAACATACTGCTTTCTGCTCCAGTTGTATAAGAGCAATCCTTCCTTCTGATGGTCTGGATCGGTTACTTCTGCCAGGATGGTAACGTTTTACCTTGTTTGTCTATTGGTCTTTTGGGAAATAGGATTTCTAACTCAAAATATTAGAATATTAGTTAATACTTCACTTTACTGTAATAGGTAAATAAATCCCCAATAGGGAGTGATAATACATACCCCAAGAAAGAGGTCCATGTCTATAAGAAGTTAGTTTGGTTAACTTGAAAATGGGAAAACAAACTTCACAGGAAATGGTTCTTATGACTTAGGCGATCACAAATGAATGATTAACTGGCTTAAATATCACTGATGATTATGACTGTGTTGTTTATCAAGCTTGTTCAGGGCAAGTGGAAGAGCACGTAAAGGATCATGCTGATTGCAGCAAATGCTCTTTGGTTACCTTTGCAATAAAAAGCTCATTTACCTCAACCTTTTCTTCCCTCCCCTTCACATAAGAGATTAAAAAAAAATAATTATCAATTTCTGTGTAACTGTGGTGTATGAGGGGGTGGTAATATAGAGGAAGGAGGTTTGGATGGAGAAAGAGGAGTAGACAGCAAACTTTTGGATCATCCATGGGAAAAACTCCCAGCTCAGCTGCTTTTGATTGCTAGCTGCGTCTGTGATGGTGGAAGCACACAGTGACTCTTCTCTCTGGACAGAGTAGTTAGGTTGTGCATTGGCAGGCCAAAAATGATGGCACCAGTGAGGTGTACACTGCAGGTGCCATTGATCTGTGGGCCAGAGCTCACACAGGAGGCCTGAAGTGGCCTCTCAGGCACTGGTGATTAGCCTACTGGCTCCCTTCTCCTGTGACAGCACAGTGGTGACAGAGCAGGGACTTGGAAGTCAGACCTGAGTTCTTTTTCTCACTGTGTCCCTTACAAGTTGTGTGACTTTGAGTAGGTAACCTTTCTCTGTCTTGTTTTCATGTCTGAAAACTGGGGTCAAAAATATCTAATGAGCTTGAAGTAAGGATAAAGTGAGTTAATGTATGGAAAGGGTCTGCCACATAGTTTCTGCTCAGGAAATGTTCACGTCCTTCCGTCCACTCTGCTAGATGACCTTTCTGTAGCATCAAGAATTGTCCTCTGGTAATTCTATAGGAAAGGCCTCTTTGGTGTGAGGTCCTCTGCCAGTTGTGCCCAGGACACAGGCTTCACAGCTCTTCTAAGGGACAGGGCTCCAGCCAGAAAGATACTTCACTGTCAGTGCAGCAGGCTGCTCCTGAGGGCCTCAGCCCTTACCGTTGTAGAGCTCTCTTTCCCTGTAGAACTGGGACATCCCCCTCCTCACCCGGGGCTTCCTTGATGGCTCAGTGGGTAAAGAATGCATCTGCAGTTCAGGAGACATGCATTAGATCCCTGGGTCAGAAAGATCCTCTGTGGAAGGAATGGCAACCCACTCCAATACTGTTGCCTGTGGAATCTCATGTTCAGAGGAGGGCCTGGTTCGGCTTCATCAAGCTTGCAGGGCAAGTGGAAGAGCACGTAAAGGATCATGCTGATTGCAGCAAATGCTCTTTGGTTACCTTTGCAATAAAAAGCTCATTTACCTCAACCTTTTCTTCCCTCCCCTTCACATAAGAGATTAAAAAAAAATAATTATCAATTTCTGTGTAACTGTGGTGTATGAGGGGGTGGTAATATAGAGGAAGGAGGTTTGGATGGAGAAAGAGGAGTAGACAGCAAACTTTTGGATCATCCATGGGAAAAACTCCCAGCTCAGCTGCTTTTGATTGCTAGCTGCGTCTGTGATGGTGGAAGCACACAGTGACTCTTCTCTCTGGACAGAGTAGTTAGGTTGTGCATTGGCAGGCCAAAAATGATGGCACCAGTGAGGTGTACACTGCAGGTGCCATTGATCTGTGGGCCAGAGCTCACACAGGAGGCCTGAAGTGGCCTCTCAGGCACTGGTGATTAGCCTACTGGCTCCCTTCTCCTGTGACAGCACAGTGGTGACAGAGCAGGGACTTGGAAGTCAGACCTGAGTTCTTTTTCTCACTGTGTCCCTTACAAGTTGTGTGACTTTGAGTAGGTAACCTTTCTCTGTCTTGTTTTCATGTCTGAAAACTGGGGTCAAAAATATCTAATGAGCTTGAAGTAAGGATAAAGTGAGTTAATGTATGGAAAGGGTCTGCCACATAGTTTCTGCTCAGGAAATGTTCACGTCCTTCCGTCCACTCTGCTAGATGACCTTTCTGTAGCATCAAGAATTGTCCTCTGGTAATTCTATAGGAAAGGCCTCTTTGGTGTGAGGTCCTCTGCCAGTTGTGCCCAGGACACAGGCTTCACAGCTCTTCTAAGGGACAGGGCTCCAGCCAGAAAGATACTTCACTGTCAGTGCAGCAGGCTGCTCCTGAGGGCCTCAGCCCTTACCGTTGTAGAGCTCTCTTTCCCTGTAGAACTGGGACATCCCCCTCCTCACCCGGGGCTTCCTTGATGGCTCAGTGGGTAAAGAATGCATCTGCAGTTCAGGAGACATGCATTAGATCCCTGGGTCAGAAAGATCCTCTGTGGAAGGAATGGCAACCCACTCCAATACTGTTGCCTGTGGAATCTCATGTTCAGAGGAGCCTGGTTGGCTTCAATCCTGCCAAAGCATCGCAAAGAGTCGGACACGACTGTGCAACTACGAGTGCATCCTCGTGTATTTACCCTGGGTTTTCTTTTTTTTTTTTTTTTTAAGTTTTGACCACTTTTTATTTTTTTTTTTATTTTTATTTTTTTAAATTTATTTTCATCCATCTTTATTTGTTTGCCTACGTGGGCCTCCCATTGCAGTGACCTCTCTCGGTGCAGAGCACTGGTTCTGGGCACATGTGCTCCAGAGTGCTGGCTGGTAATTGGACACTCTGGTCCAGCCACTCTGTGACACTTGGAATCTTCTAGGGCCAGGGATCGAGCTGGTGCCCCTTGCACTGAAAGGTGGACTCTTTACCCACTGGATCACTGGGGAAGCCCTACTGTGGGTTTTTTTTTTTTATTATTTATCTTTTGTGGGGTGGGGTGGGGAGGGAGGAGGATGGGCGGGCCACTTCTGTCCGTCTTTCATTTCTCTATTTTCATCCATCTTTGTTCTTTGGCCCGTGTGGGCCTCCCATCTCAGTGGCCTCCATTGTCGCAGAGCGCCGGCTCTGGGCACACGTGCGCCAGAGCTCCGGCTCGGCAATTGGACATGTCGGTCCCGCCGCTCCGCGGCACATGGGATCCTCCCAGGCCAGGCGCCCCTTGCACTGCAAGGCAGTGTCCCTACCCACTGGACAACCAGGGGAAGCCCCCTACTGTGGGTTTTTAAGAGGCCCCAAACTAGAGCAACAGGAAAGGCCCTTGGGGTACCCTTTTAGCTTCTGGTGAAAGGCAGTTGTCCCTCCAAACCAAACAGAGTAGAATAGTGGGCAACCTGCTCCTGAGGGCCTCAGCCACTTACCGGGGGTCCAGAAAGATACTTCACTGTCAGTGCAGCAGGCTGCTCCTGAGGGCCTCAGCCCTTACCGTTGTAGAGCTCTCTTTCCCTGTAGAACTGGGACATCCCCCTCCTCACCCGGGGCTTCCTTGATGGCTCAGTGGGTAAAGAATGCATCTGCAGTTCAGGAGACATGCATTAGATCCCTGGGTCAGAAAGATCCTCTGTGGAAGGAATGGCAACCCACTCCAATACTGTTGCCTGTGGAATCTCATGTTCAGAGGAGCCTGGTTGGCTTCAATCCTGCCAAAGCATCGCAAAGAGTCGGACACGACTGTGCAACTACGAGTGCATCCTCGTGTATTTACCCTGGGTTTTCTTTTTTTTTTTTTTTTTTAAGTTTTGACCACTTTTTATTTTTTTTTTTATTTTTATTTTTTTAAATTTATTTTCATCCATCTTTATTTGTTTGCCTACGTGGGCCTCCCATTGCAGTGACCTCTCTCGGTGCAGAGCACTGGTTCTGGGCACATGTGCTCCAGAGTGCTGGCTGGTAATTGGACACTCTGGTCCAGCCACTCTGTGACACTTGGAATCTTCTAGGGCCAGGGATCGAGCTGGTGCCCCTTGCACTGAAAGGTGGACTCTTTACCCACTGGATCACTGGGGAAGCCCTACTGTGGGTTTTTTTTTTTTATTATTTATCTTTTTGGGGGGGGGGGGGTGGGGAGGGAGGAGGATGGGCGGGCCACTTCTGTCCGTCTTTCATTTCTCTATTTTCATCCATCTTTGTTCTTTGGCCCGTGTGGGCCTCCCATCTCAGTGGCCTCCATTGTCGCAGAGCGCCGGCTCTGGGCACACGTGCGCCAGAGCTCCGACTCGGTAATTGGACACATCAGTCCAGCCGCTCTGCGGCACGTGGGATCCTCCCAGGCCAGGCGCCCCTTGCACTGCAAGGCAGTGTCCCTACCCACTGGACAACCAGGGGAAGCCCCCTACTGTGGGTTTTTAAGAGGCCCCAAACTAGAGCAACAGGAAAGGCCTAAGGCTGAGTGGGGACTAGCCCTCCCCTAGATTTCAGCTTCTGGTGAAAGCACTGCTAGGTTCTCGTCCTCTCCCAAACTTCCTTTTGATAGGGACAGAGTAGAATAGGTAGATGGTTGTAGAGTCCTAGTAGGGGATGGTAAGTAGAAGGGAGAAACCTGAGAAAGGTTGGGAGGCCGGTGAGTTGATGATAACTCAGGAGAGCTGCTCCTTGTTCAGTAAAGCAGGCCTGACTGGGTATAAACAGCTGATGAAGGAGGAGCTGGTAAAGAAGCAGCCAATGATGTATGTCCTGCATCTGTGTCTACTTGAGGGGGGACAGTCTTCTACCATCATATATGTATATTGCTGCCCACTCAATTGAAGAGAGGAGAGCAGAGCTTTCCTGCCTGCCCACTTGCACCTCTTACAAGTACCCTATCCTAATAAATGCTCTTCTTGCCAGTCACTCTGCCTCTCGCTGAATTCCTTCTGCGTTGAGGCACGAAGAACCTGAGCCTCTGTGGGTCTAGACATTGGGTGAGTGCTGGATTAAGTCCCGGCTGCGTGGGTTCGAGTCCCAGACAGGGTTTTGGCTGGGATTGAGGCCTGACTACGCGGATTCATGTCCCAAGCAGGGTGTTGGCTGGGGTTAAGCCTTAGCCATGTGGGTTCGAGTCCCAAACCAGGTTTTGGCTAGGTTCAAGCCCCCGTCACGTGGATTCAAGTCCCAAACAGGATTTTGGCTGAAATTCAAGCTCCAGCCACGTGGGTTCAAGTCCCAAGCAGGGTTCGATCAGGTCTGGACCCTGGGTTTAAGTCTCGAATTGAGGTAAAACCTTTTCACTTTGAACTGCTTCCTCTTTGATGGACTTGGAACAGACTCTGTGCTCTGGGTTACCTCTTGCCCGGGTCTTCCACTGAGGCCTTTTTCAGAGCTGGACTGATCCCTGGTTCTGATAAGGCAAAGTGATCATCAGACCTCCAGGGCAGCAGCTGGCAGGAATCTTTGCCCTCCCAGATTGCTCCTGGATGTTGATCCAAGCCATCAGGACATATGTAGATGATAAATCAGGAGGAGCACCTTTGCCCTCTTTTCCCAGATTGAGAAACAATGAGGAGAATTATCACCAGGGAGCAGAATCTGTGCAGTATGAAAAGTCAGCCCTCCCATTGCCCCTCTCAGCCTGTGATGTGCCACATCCAGTTTGTCTCTGTTCCAAGGATAAGAGGATTTAATCTCATCATCCTGGCCTTTGCAGCAGTTAAGAGATCTCCAGGGATATGCTCTGTGGGGAGGAGGACTGATAATGGAGTTAATCTTTGAAAGTCCTGCTTAAAGCAGTTGTAGATTATCAGGAGGAGAGGGAGCTTTGGAGACCATCGTGATCATCCTACTTCTCCCCTGCTAAAACTCAGTCCAGACCACCGCTGTTTGACGTAGATGGAATATGTTGTACTTTTGTTGAGGTGAAAGATCCACATAATTAGCAAACAGTGTTTTCATTGAGTTTGCGGTTTTAAATTTCTCTTGAATCAAAATGTTATTTTAATTATTAAATCATTACTTAAGTGGTTTTGTGTGGCAATATTTTTATTTCTCTTTAATCTTGAGATTGCTAGCACTTAGAAGAAAAGAACAGTGTCTTAAATCCTTGATTCTCAGACTTCATCAGAATAAAATTGAAGGCCAGTAAAAACTCAGACTGCTCAGCCTGACCCTCAGTAGATCAGGCATAGGGATCAAGGATTTGGGTTTTCAACAGGTAATGCTAATGCTGCTTGTTAAAGAGCCACATTCTGCAGGTTACTGATTCATATAATAAAAGCTGATCATTTGCAATCTTAAAGAAGGGGATTGTTTTGTAATGCAAATTATGCCAGATTTGATACAGATTTGCATGGCAACTTTACAAGTTGTAAGAGGTGAAACAGCAGAGTCTCTGAGACTCAGGTTCATCATCTGAAGATCAGGAATGAAAACAATGCCTGCATCCCAGAACTGCCATAAAGATGTGATTAAGGTCACGTATGTGAAAGAACTGGGCAAGTGGAAAACCACAGGCTAAACTTCATTCGTCTTAGATGTACTTTCTTTCCTTTTTTAGAAACTTAATTTATTCATTTATGGCGGTGGTAGGTCTTCTTTGCTGTGTTTCGTGCAGGCTTTCTTTAGTTGTGGTGTATGGGCTTCTTGTTGCTATGGCTTCTGTTGTTATGGAGCCCTGACTCTAGAATATGGGCTTGGTAGTTGCGGACACGGGCTCATTTGCCCTGTGTTATCTGGAATCTACCCTGACCAGGGATCAGGCCTGTGTCCCCTTCATTAGTGTGCAAATTATTCTTAACCACTGAATCACCAGAAAAAGTCCCTAGATTAAGAACCCAGGAGTGGGGAGGAGGACTGATAAGGTTCTTTGGCCTTAAAGCAGTTGTAGATTATCAGGAGGAGAGGAGCTTTGGAGACCATCGTGATCATCCTACTTCTCCCCTGCTAAAACTCAGTCCAGACCACCGCTGTTTGACGTAGATGGAATATGTTGTACTTTTGTTGAGGTGAAAGATCCACATAATTAGCAAACAGTGTTTTCATTGAGTTTGCGGTTTTAAATTTCTCTTGAATCAAAATGTTATTTTAATTATTAAATCATTACTTAAGTGGTTTTGTGTGGCAATATTTTTATTTCTCTTTAATCTTGAGATTGCTAGCACTTAGAAGAAAAGAACAGTGTCTTAAATCCTTGATTCTCAGACTTCATCAGAATAAAATTGAAGGCCAGTAAAAACTCAGACTGCTCAGCCTGACCCTCAGTAGATCAGGCATAGGGATCAAGGATTTGGGTTTTCAACAGTTAATGCTAATGCTGCTTGTTAAAGAGCCACATTCTGGAGGTTACTGATTCATATAATAAAAGCTGATCATTTGCAATCTTAAAAAAGGGGGATTGTTTTGTAATGCAAATTATGCCAGATTTGATACAGATTTGCATGGCAACTTTACAAGTTGTAAGAGGTGAAACAGCAGAGTCTCTGAGACTCAGGTTCATCATCTGAAGATCAGGAATGAAAACAATGCCTGCATCCCAGAACTGCCATAAAGATGTGATTAAGGTCACGTATGTGAAAGAACTGGGCAAGTGGAAAACCACAGGCTAAACTTCATTCGTCTTAGATGTACTTTCTTTCCTTTTTTAGAAACTTAATTTATTCATTTATGGCGGTGGTAGGTCTTCTTTGCTGTGTTTCGTGCAGGCTTTCTTTAGTTGTGGTGTATGGGCTTCTTGTTGCTATGGCTTCTGTTGTTATGGAGCCCTGACTCTAGAATATGGGCTTGGTAGTTGCGGCACACGGGCTCATTTGCCCTGTGTTATGTGGGATCTTCCCTGACCAGGGATCAGGCCTGTGTCCCCTGCATTGGTGGGCAAATTATTCTTAACCACTGGATCACCAGAAAAGTCCCCTAGATGTACTTTCGATAGCTTTTTTCTTAAGAATAAACATTTTTAACATCCAGAATAGAAGTCTTTCATCATTATTATCATCATAATAAAGGGAACCATAATAGAATTCTACTTATCCACTACTTAGTGTACTTTCTCTACGGGGCACTTAACACATTTTTTCAGAAACTTCATAAAATGTACTTTATCATATAAATTCCTTACCTATTTAAAAGGAGTATACTGGACAGAATTTTATTTTTTCTTGAGGCCTCAGGGCAGGGCCGCTCCCTTGGGTGTGTGAAGCCCCTGTTTATATAAACAATTTGAATTAAAAATGTGGTGCACCCATATCATGGAATATTATTTAGAACTAAAAAGAAATGGGCTAGGAAGCTATGAAGAGACATAGAAGAAACTTAGATGCATGTTACTAACAGAAGAAGCCAATTTGTAAAGACTACTTAGCGTATAATTCCAACCATGTGACATTCTGGAAAAGACAAAACTGTGGAGACAGTTAAAAAAAAAATCAGTGGTTGCCAGGGCAGAGGAAGGGAAGAGGAATGGCTATGCAGAACACACAGGGCTTTTAGAGCAGTGGAAGTACTCTGTGTGATATCACAGTGATAGATACAGCAGGGAGTGTGTGTGAAATCTCCATACTTTCCTCTCAGTTTTGCTGTGAACCTAAAATGCTCCAAAAGAATAGATAAAGAAGGATAAATTGAAAAAAAAAAAAGATAAATGGTTGTCATGTATTGAGGGGGATGACTAGATGCAAGACAGGATTTTTATGGCAATGAAAGGATTCTGTTTGATACTATAATTATAGATAACTGTATTATGCATTTGTCCAAACCCATGCAAGGTACAACACCGAGAGCGAACACTAAAGTAAACTTTGGACTTTAGGCGCAGTGATGTGTCAGTGTTGGTTCATCGACTGCAAAAAAATTGTACCATTCTGGCAAGGGATGTTGATATGGACTGTGCTTGTAGGGCATGGGGTATCTGGGAACTCTTGTGTTCAGTTTTGCAGTGAACCCGAAACTTTTCTGTATCCTTTGTGTGTGCATATGTTTTGTTGACATACAGTTGATATATAATATTGTATAAATTACAAATGTATAATATAGATGTATATATAATACAGATGTATGTATAGATGGTCCACAATTTTCAAAGGTTATGTCCCATTTGTAGTTATGAAATATTGACTGTATTCCCCATGTTGTACAATATATCCTTGTAGCTTACTTATACCTCATAGCTTGCGCCTCTTACTCCCCAGCCTCTGTGCTGCCTCTGTCCCTCCCTAATGATAACCACTAGCTTCTTCTCTTTACCTGTGAGCTATGTGTTTTTTTGTTAAACTCACTAGTTTGTTACATTTATAAGATTCCACATATAAGAGATAGAATATAGTATGTCTTTCTCTGTCTGACTTATTTCATTTTAGCACAATGCCCTCCAGGTCTATCCGTATTGCTGCAAATGGCAAAATTTCATTCTTATTTTTTTTATAGCTGAGTAATATTCCATTGTATCTCTCTCTCTCTCTCTCTCTCTCTCTATATATATATATATATATATATGTATGTGTTATTGTGTGTATGTGTCTGTGTGTGTATATATATATATATGTACCACACCCACACATGTATTTATACACATGCCATGTCTTATTTATTCATTCATCTGTTTATGGACACTTAGGTGGGTTCCATATCTTGATAATTGTAAATAATACTGCTTTGAACATTGGGCTGTGGGTGTCTTTAATTACTGGTTTTTTTGGGTTTTTTTTGGATATATACCCAGGAGTGGAATTGCTGAATCAAATGATGGTTCTATTTTTAGTTTTTTGAGAAGCCTCCATACTGTTTTCCACACTGACTGCAGCGATTGACATTCTCACCAGCATTATTCTAGGGTTCTCTTTTCTCCATATCCTTGTCAAAATGTTACTTCTGTTCATTTTGATGTTGGACCGTCTGACGGGTGTGAAGTGATACCTCATTGTGAGTTTGATCTGCATTTCCCTGATGATAAGTGATGTTGAGCATCTTTTCATGTGCCTTTGACCATCTGTGTTTATTCTTTCAAAAAATGTCTGTTTAGGTCTTCTGCCCATTTTGGAGCAGTTTGCTCTTTGAATTGTTTACTCTTTTTCTGATGTTGGGTAGTATGTTTATGTATGTTGGATAGTAATCCCTTATTGATCATATTGTTTGCAGATAGTTTTTTCCATTCAGTAGGTTGCCTTTTCATTTTTTTTTTTTTTTTTTCGGTCACTTCTATTGGTCTTTCAGTTAGTTCCATCTTTGTGGCCTGGGTGGGCCTCCCATCGCAGTGGCCTCTCTTGTCGCAGAGCACTGGCTCCGGGCGCATGCACTCCAGAGCTCCGGCTTGGTAGCTGGACACATTGGTCCAGCTGCTCCGTGGCACGTGGGATCCTCCCAGGCCAGGGATCGAACTGGCGCCCCTTGCACTGCAAGGCGGTGTCCTCAGCCACTGGACCACCAGGGAAGCCCTGCCTTTTCATTTTGTCAGTGGTTTCCTTTATTGTGCCAAAGCTTTTAAATTTAACTGGGTCCCATTTGTTTATTTTTGCTTTGATTTCCATTACTCTGGGAGATAGATCGAAAAAATTGTTGCTGAGATTTATGTCGAACAGTCTTCTGCTTATATTTTCTTGTAGGAGTTCCATAGTATCCAGTCTTTCACTTAGTTCTTTAATCCATTTTGAGCTTATTTTTGTATACGGTGTTAGAGAATGTTCTGACTTCATTCTTTTACGCGTAGCTGTCCAATTTTCCTAGCACCACTTACCAAAGAGACTGTCTTTTCTCCTTTGCCTCCTTTGTTGTAGTTTCATTGGCCATAGGTGTGTGGACTTATCCCTGGGCTCTGTGTTCTGTTACGTGATCAATGTGTCTGTTTTTGTGCCAATACTGTACTTGTTTTATTCCTATTCTTAAAATTGAAATATAGTTGATTTACAATGTTGTATTGGTTTCAGATGTACAGCAAAGTGATTTAATTATACATACATATATATATATATCTATTTTAGATTGTTTTACATACATATATATTGAAAAATGTTGAGTATAGTTTCTTGTGCTATACAGTAGGTCTTTCTTGTTTACTTATTTTAAGTAGAGTAATGTGTATATGTCAGTCCCATACAAGTGTTCACTGTAAGTGTTTGATATTATGCACGTGTGAAGTCATATGGTCCTAGACTTTTGTTTGTAGGGAGTTTCTAAGTTATAGATTCAATTTCTTTATGGATAATTGGTCTGTTGATATTTTCTCTTTCCTCTTAGTTCAGTCTTAGGAGATTGTACCTTTCAAAGAATTTGTCCTTTCTTCTAGGCAGTTTTATTGGTGTTCACTTACTCATGGTAATACCTTGAGATCCATTGTATTTTTGTGGTGTCAATTTAATGTCTCTTTTTCATTTCTGATATTATTGATCTGGGCCCTCTCCTGTTTTTTTCTTGAGGAGTCTGTCTAAAGGTTTATCTTTTATTTTTTAATCTTTAAAGAACCAACATTTGGTGTCATTGATCTTTTCCATTTTTTTTCTTAGTCTCTGTTTCATTTATTTCAGTTTTTTTTTTTTAAAGATTTATTTATTTATTTATTTTGGTGAGGGTGGAGAGGGAGGGGAGCAGGCGGGCTACTTCTATTGGTCTTTCATTTGTCTATTTTCATCCATCTTTGTTCTTGGCCCGTGTGGGCCTCCCATCATGGTGGCCTCTGTTGTCGCAGAGCACTGGCTCTGGGCGCATGTGCTCCAGAGCTCTGGCTAGGTAATTGGACACATGGGTCCAGCCACTCGGTGGCACGTGGGATCTTCCCAGGCCAGGGATCGAACCGGCGCCTGTTGCACTGCAAGGCGGTGTCCTTACCCACTGGACCACCAAGGAAGCCCCATTTATTTCAGTTTTGATCTTTATGATTTCTTACCTTCTACTGACCTTGGGTATTGTTTGTTCTTTTTTATCTGTGTTGTTTGTTTGGTAGTTCTTGTCTTTCTTTTCTTTTTTTTTGGCTTCTTTCACTGATTTTTTATTTCTTTATTTTTCATCCATTTTTTTATTCTTTGGCCTGTGTGAGCCTCCCATTGCAGTGGCCTCTCTTGTCGCAGAGGTAATTGGACACACTGGTCCAGCTGTTCAGCGGCATGTGGGATCTTCCCAGGCCAGGGATCGAACTGGTGCCCCCTGCACTGCAAGGCGAACTCTTTACCCACTGGACCACCACGGAAGCCCGTTTTTGTCTTTCTTGATGTAAGCTTGTATCGTTATAAATATAAACTTCCTCTTAGAACTGCTTTTGCTGCAACCTATCAGCTCAGTTCAGTCACTCAGTCATGTCTGACTCTTTGCAGCCCCGTGGACTGCAGCATGCCAGGTCTCCCTGTCCTTCACCATCTCCCAGAGCTTGCTCAAACTCACGTCCATGGAGTCAGTGATGCTGTCCAGCCATCTCATCCTCTCTTGTTCTGTTCTCCTTCTGCCTTCTAGTTTTCCCAGCATCAGAGTCTTTTCCAGCAAGTTGTCTCTTCACATCAGATGGCCGAAGTATTGGAACTTCAGCTTCAGCATCAGTCCTTTCAACTGATCCCATAGATTTTGCTGTATACCATAGGTTTTGGATTGTTGAGTTTTCATTTTCACTGTCTGTAGGTATTTTTTAATTTCCCTTTTTGCTTTCTTTAGTGATTCATTGTTTGTTTAGTGGCATATTGTTTAGCCTTCATGTGTTTGTGGGAGTTTTTTTTTCTGGTAGTTGATTTCTAGTCTCATAGTGTTATCAGAAAAAAATGCTTGATATGATTTCAATTTTCATCAGTTTTACCAAGGCTTGCTGTATAGCCCAGCATGTTATCTATCCTGGAGAATGTTCCAGGTACACTTGTAAAGAGTGTATTCTCTTGCTTTTAAATGAAATGCTATCTGTAGATCACATAAAGATTCTCCTTTATGTCCATTGATATTTGCCATATATATTTAAGTGGTCCTCTCTTGAGTGCATATGCTTTTATAGTTGCTTTTTATCTGTGTTGTTTGTTTGGTAGTTCTTGTCTTTCTTTTCTTTTTTTTTGGCTTCTTTCACTGATTTTTTATTTCTTTATTTTTCATCCATTTTTTTATTCTTTGGCCTGTGTGAGCCTCCCATTGCAGTGGCCTCTCTTGTCGCAGAGGTAATTGGACACACTGGTCCAGCTGTTCAGCGGCATGTGGGATCTTCCCAGGCCAGGGATCGAACTGGTGCCCCCTGCACTGCAAGGCGAACTCTTTACCCACTGGACCACCACGGAAGCCCGTTTTTGTCTTTCTTGATGTAAGCTTGTATCGTTATAAATATAAACTTCCTCTTAGAACTGCTTTTGCTGCAACCTATCAGCTCAGTTCAGTCACTCAGTCATGTCTGACTCTTTGCAGCCCCGTGGACTGCAGCATGCCAGGTCTCCCTGTCCTTCACCATCTCCCAGAGCTTGCTCAAACTCACGTCCATGGAGTCAGTGATGCTGTCCAGCCATCTCATCCTCTCTTGTTCTGTTCTCCTTCTGCCTTCTAGTTTTCCCAGCATCAGAGTCTTTTCCAGCAAGTTGTCTCTTCACATCAGATGGCCGAAGTATTGGAACTTCAGCTTCAGCATCAGTCCTTTCAACTGATCCCATAGATTTTGCTGTATACCATAGGTTTTGGATTGTTGAGTTTTCATTTTCACTGTCTGTAGGTATTTTTTAATTTCCCTTTTTGCTTTCTTTAGTGATTCATTGTTTGTTTAGTGGCATATTGTTTAGCCTTCATGTGTTTGTGGGAGTTTTTTTTTTCTGGTAGTTGATTTCTAGTCTCATAGTGTTATCAGAAAAAAATGCTTGATATGATTTCAATTTTCATCAGTTTTACCAAGGCTTGCTGTATAGCCCAGCATGTTATCTATCCTGGAGAATGTTCCAGGTACACTTGTAAAGAGTGTATTCTCTTGCTTTTAAATGAAATGCTATCTGTAGATCACATAAAGATTCTCCTTTATGTCCATTGATATTTGCCATATATATTTAAGTGGTCCTCTCTTGAGTGCATATGCTTTTATAGTTGCATATTATTCCTGGATTGATTCCTTGATTATCATGTAGTGTCCTTCTTTGTCTCTTGTAACAATCTTTATTTTGAAGTATGTTTTGTGTTATGTAGGTATTGCTACTCCAGTTTTCTGTTGATTTCCCTTTGCATGTAATACCTTTTTTTATTCCCTCACTTTCAGTCTGTGTACATCTCTAGATCTGAAATGAGTGTCTTGTAGATAGCATGTATATGAGTCTTGCTTTTAAGTCCATTTAGGTAATCTATGGCTTTTAGTTGTAGCATTGGGTTCACTTACATTTAAAGTAATTATCAGTATGCAAGTTGCTATTGCCATTTTGTTAATTGTTTTAGAGTTGTTTTTGTAGGTCTTTTTTTCCCCTTTTATTTCTCTTCTTTTGGGATTTGATGACTGTCTTCAGTGTTATTTTGGATTCCTTCTTTTTTGCATTTATATGTATTTTAGATGTTTGATTTGTGTTTATCATGAAGTTAAGACTTCTCCCAAGAGGAGAGGTAAAAAGGAAAAAAACAAACAAAAAAATACAAAAATTACTATAAAAACAACTCAAAACAATGTACAAAATGACAATAACATACATATTGATAATTACTTTACATGTAAATGAACCAAATGCTCTGTGGTAGTCTGTGTATATACAAGCTTCCCTGATGGCTCGGACGGTAAAGAATCCACCTAAAATGCAGGAGACCCGGGTTTGATCCCTGGGTCACAAAGATCCCTGGAGAAGGGAATGCAGTATTCTTGCCTGGAGAAATGAATCCACGGGTTGCAAAGAGTTGGGCTGAGTTTTCATTTTCTGTAGTTCTTTTTGAGTGGCATATTGTTTAGCCTTCATGTGTTTGTGGGAGTTTTTTTCTTGTAGTTTATTTCTAGTCTCATACTGTTATCAGAAAAAAATGCTTGATATGATTTCAATTTTCATCAGTTTTACCAAGGCTTGCTGTATAGCCCAGCATGTTATCTATCCTGGAGAATGTTCCAGGTACACTTGTAAAGAGTGTATTCTCTTGCTTTTAAATGAAATGCTATCTGTAGATCACATAAAGATTCTCCTTTATGTCCATTGATATTTGCCATATATATTTAAGTGGTCCTCTCTTGAGTGCATATGCTTTTATAGTTGCATATTATTCCTGGATTGATTCCTTGATTATCATGTAGTGTCCTTCTTTGTCTCTTGTAACAATCTTTATTTTGAAGTATGTTTTGTGTTATGTAGGTATTGCTACTCCAGTTTTCTGTTGATTTCCCTTTGCATGTAATACCTTTTTTTATTCCCTCACTTTCAGTCTGTGTACATCTCTAGATCTGAAATGAGTGTCTTGTAGATAGCATGTATATGAGTCTTGCTTTTAAGTCCATTTAGGTAATCTATGGCTTTTAGTTGTAGCATTGGGTTCACTTACATTTAAAGTAATTATCAGTATGCAAGTTGCTATTGCCATTTTGTTAATTGTTTTAGAGTTGTTTTTGTAGGTCTTTTTTTCCCCTTTTATTTCTCTTCTTTTGGGATTTGATGACTGTCTTCAGTGTTATTTTGGATTCCTTCTTTTTTGCATTTATATGTATTTTAGATGTTTGATTTGTGTTTATCATGAAGTTAAGACTTCTCCCAAGAGGAGAGGTAAAAAGGAAAAAAACAAACAAAAAAATACAAAAATTACTATAAAAACAACTCAAAACAATGTACAAAATGACAATAACATACATATTGATAATTACTTTACATGTAAATGAACCAAATGCTCTGTGGTAGTCTGTGTATATACAAGCTTCCCTGATGGCTCGGACGGTAAAGAATCCACCTAAAATGCAGGAGACCCGGGTTTGATCCCTGGGTCACAAAGATCCCCTGGAGAAGGGAATGGCAACCCACTCCAGTATTCTTGCCTGGAGAATTCCATGGACAGAGGAGCCTGATGAACTGTAGTCCACGGGGTTGCAAAGAGTTGGGCATGACTAAGTGACTATATTACATGATTGTTTTAAGTTGCTGATCTCCTCATTTTGAATGCATTTTTAAAACTGTGCATTTGTATTTTCTTCCTCCTATGATTGCTGGTTTTGATATTGTATTTTATATCTAATTGTTTCTATCAGCTACTTATTGTGGATATAGTTGATTTCACTGCCTTTGTCTTTTAACTTCCCTGTGAGCTTTGTTTTCGGATGATTGCCTATAATACCTTTATTATATGTTTGCCTTTACTGGTGAGCTTTTCATAATTTTCTTGTTTTTAGTTGTGGCGTTGCCTTATTTCACCTATAAAAGTCTCTTTAATTTGTTGCGGAGTGGGTTTGGTGGTTCTCAACGCTTAGCTTTTTCACTTGTCTGTAAGGCTCTCTCAGATTTGAAAGAGAACCTTACTGGATAGAGTGTTCTTGGTTGTAGGCTTTCTCCTTTCTTTACTTTAAATATATCATGCCATTCCCTTCTGGTCTGCAGAGTTTCTGCTGAAAAGTCAGCTGATAACCTAATGGGAGTTCCCTTTATGTTGTTTGTTGCTTTTCCTTTGTTGCTTTTAATATTCTGTCTTCAGTTTTTGTCATTTTATCACAGTGTGTCCCTCTTCATGTTAATCTTGTATGGAACTCTCTGTGCTTTATGGTTTGGGACAACTGTTTCTATTCCCGGGTTAGGGAAGTTTTCAGCTATTATGTCTTTAAATATGTTCCCAGCACCTTTCTCTTGCTTTTCTCTTTCTGGGACCCCTATAATGCAAACATTAATGTGCTTGATGTTGTCTCAGGGATCTCTTAATCTGCCTTCATTTCTTTTCGTTTCCTTTTTTTCTGTTCAGTGGCAGTGATTTCCGCTACTCTATCTTTTAGCTTATTGATTTCCTACTCTGTATCATTTACTGTACTGTCGATTCCTTCTAGTGTATTTTTCATTTCTGTTACTGTATTCTTCACTCTGGTTGGCTTCTTTATATTCTGTAACTCTGTTAAAACCTTCTAACTTCTTGCTCTGCATTCATTTTTCTCCTGAATTCTTTGATCACCTTTACATCTGAACTCTTTCTTCTGTAGATTGCCTGTCTCCACTTCGCTTAGTTCTTCTGAAGTTTTATCTTGTTAATTCACCTGGACAGTGATCCTCTTTTGCCTGTTTTTTCTAAGTACTGTTTGTATTTTTATGCATGTAATAGGTTAGTTATACTCCTCGACCTTGGAGAAGTGGCCTTCTGTAGAAGATGTCCTGTGCCTCACAACAGTACACACCTCTCTCATCACCCACGCTGTGTGCTCTGGGGTTTCCCCTAAGAGGGCTGTGAGTTGTATTGATAGGCTGACTGTGTGGGTGCTGTTGTAGGTTTGGTAGGCTCCTAGCCTGGTTGGTCATCAGGCCCTGCCTTGTGTGGATTCTCCTGGCTGCTGGTTAGTGTGACCTTGTCACGAGGCAGCTGGCTGCTAGGAGGCCCTGGGACCAGTGGAAGCTCAGCAATAGGTAGGATCTTTGTCCAGAAGACACTAGGCCTGGTGCCATCCCACTGGTGGACAAAGCCAGTTCCTGGGGTCGGTGCCAGATTTATGGCAGAACTGGGTCCTGAAATCTGGCTGTAGAGTGGGTGTGTGATCACTGGTGGTTGGGTACGAGGCATTAGGGAAGCTTGCACTGGCCTGCTGGCCTCAGGGAAAGACCTGGCCTGCTGTGCATGGGCTGTGTCCATAGGCTGTGTAAATGTGGTTTTCTTGTTTCTGGTGTCTGTCCACTGTTGTTTGAGGCTAGTCTGGAGGCAAGAATGGGCTTGCTTTTGGAGGGCGGGATCAGGGCCTTCCTGCCTGGTGGTTGGAGCTGGGATTTGGCAGTAGCTTCTAGGGGACAGGGCCATTCATAGGGGAGTGTCACGAAGTTGGCTGTAGGCTCAGAAAGTCTTTAGGAGACCTGTTTGTTTGATGGGTGGGACTGTGCCTCTACACAGTTAGTTGTTTGACCTGAGGTCTCCAAGCCCTGGTGCCTACAGGCTGTTGGATAAGGCCAGGTTTTGCCACTAATGAGCTAGAGGGAGAATCCCACAATGGTGCCAGCAGTAGGCATGTCCATGTGGTAGAAGGAACTTCCCAATATGACTGCTGCCAGTGTATGTGTCCCCAGGGTAGACCGCAGCCACCCCTGTCTGTCCAGAGGCTCTCCAGGACCAGCAGGGAGGTCTAGCCCTGAATCCCACTAAATTACTGATTTTACCTTGGGTCCTGGTATAAGATTTTATGTGCACACTTTAAGAATGATGTCTATTTCACCCAATCCTGCAAGACTCTTTAAATTAAGCCCCATGACCTTCAGTACCAAATTCTCTGGGATCTCTGGAATCTCATCTTTCCAGTGTAGGATCCTAGGGGCGACAAGCCCATTGTAGGGCTCAGAACTCACTCCTGTTGGACAGCCATACAATTCTTCTCTAGTTTGTGGGTTGCCCACCTGGGGTTGGGAGTTGTATTGATAGGCTGACTGTGTGGGTGCTGTTGTAGGTTTGGTAGGCTCCTAGCCTGGTTGGTCATCAGGCCCTGCCTTGTGTGGATTCTCCTGGCTGCTGGTTAGTGTGACCTTGTCACGAGGCAGCTGGCTGCTAGGAGGCCCTGGGACCAGTGGAAGCTCAGCAATAGGTAGGATCTTTGTCCAGAAGACACTAGGCCTGGTGCCATCCCACTGGTGGACAAAGCCAGTTCCTGGGGTCGGTGCCAGATTTATGGCAGAACTGGGTCCTGAAATCTGGCTGTAGAGTGGGTGTGTGATCACTGGTGGTTGGGTACGAGGCATTAGGGAAGCTTGCACTGGCCTGCTGGCCTCAGGGAAAGACCTGGCCTGCTGTGCATGGGCTGTGTCCATAGGCTGTGTAAATGTGGTTTTCTTGTTTCTGGTGTCTGTCCACTGTTGTTTGAGGCTAGTCTGGAGGCAAGAATGGGCTTGCTTTTGGAGGGCGGGATCAGGGCCTTCCTGCCTGGTGGTTGGAGCTGGGATTTGGCAGTAGCTTCTAGGGGACAGGGCCATTCATAGGGGAGTGTCACGAAGTTGGCTGTAGGCTCAGAAAGTCTTTAGGAGACCTGTTTGTTTGATGGGTGGGACTGTGCCTCTACACAGTTAGTTGTTTGACCTGAGGTCTCCAAGCCCTGGTGCCTACAGGCTGTTGGATAAGGCCAGGTTTTGCCACTAATGAGCTAGAGGGAGAATCCCACAATGGTGCCAGCAGTAGGCATGTCCATGTGGTAGAAGGAACTTCCCAATATGACTGCTGCCAGTGTATGTGTCCCCAGGGTAGACCGCAGCCACCCCTGTCTGTCCAGAGGCTCTCCAGGACCAGCAGGGAGGTCTAGCCCTGAATCCCACTAAATTACTGATTTTACCTTGGGTCCTGGTATAAGATTTTATGTGCACACTTTAAGAATGATGTCTATTTCACCCAATCCTGCAAGACTCTTTAAATTAAGCCCCATGACCTTCAGTACCAAATTCTCTGGGATCTCTGGAATCTCATCTTTCCAGTGTAGGATCCTAGGGGCGACAAGCCCATTGTAGGGCTCAGAACTCACTCCTGTTGGACAGCCATACAATTCTTCTCTAGTTTGTGGGTTGCCCACCTGGGGTTGGGAGTTGGTTGTATACCATGAGTCCACAGGAGTCCATTTCTCCTTCCATCCTGTTGTGGTTCTTCCTGTATGTCTCCAGCTGTGGAAGATCTCTTCTAGTATGGATAGTCTTTCTTTTTCATCGATGACTTCTGCAACTAGTTGTAGTTTGGGTGTGCTCATGAGAGGTGACCTCAGGGTCCTTCTACTTCACTACTTCGCTCTCTTAGCCAACCTCTTCCAACCCCAAACTTCTCTAAAACATAGTCTATTGAAAGAACACACCGAGCTTCCCTGGTGATCCAGTGGGTAAGGACACTGCCTTGCAGTGCAAGGGGTGCCAGTTCGATCCCTGGCCTGGGAAGATCCCGCGTTGCCGCGGAGTGGCTGGACGATGTGTCCAACTACAGAGCTGGAGCTATAGAGCGCATGTGCCCAGAGCCAGTGCTCTGCAACAAGACGGGCCACTGCGATGAGAGGCCTACACAGGCCAAAGAACTAAGATAAATAAATGAAAGATCAATAGAAGTGGCCAAAATAATAAAAAAAGAACACACCAAAAATGTATTACATAATTAATGAGAGAGTCACTGTGTTAGATAGAACAGTTGCTCACAAAAAAGTCCACATAACCCCTGGAATCTGTGAGTCTGTCACTCTGTATGACTGAAGGAGTTTGCAGAGTTGATTGTTACGCATATTGAAATAGATCATCCTGTATTGTTTAGGTGAGCCAAATGGAATCATAAGGATCCTCAAGAGGGAGACAGGAGAAGGAAATGTGAGAGTGGAAGCAGGGGTAGTGGGGGAGTAGCGTGTGGTGTGTGACTGTGTGAGAGAGAATACTTTGAAGATGTTATGCTGTTGGCTTTGAACATACAGAAAGTCCATGAACTAAGCAGTGCAGGCAGCCTCTGAAAGCAAAGCAAGCAAGGAAGTGGCCTCTAGATGGAATATAGCCTTGCTGACACATTTTAGACTTTTGATTGCCTGAACCATAAGATAATAAATTTGTGTTAAGTCATATGTGGTAATTTGCTATACCAGCAATAGGATCCTAGGAGGCGGGACAAGCCCATTGTAGGGCTCAGAACTCACTCCTGTTGGACAGCCATACAATTCTTCTCTAGTTTGTGGGTTGCCCACCTGGGGTTGGGAGTTGGTTGTATACCATGAGTCCACAGGAGTCCATTTCTCCTTCCATCCTGTTGTGGTTCTTCCTGTATGTCTCCAGCTGTGGAAGATCTCTTCTAGTATGGATAGTCTTTCTTTTTCATCGATGACTTCTGCAACTAGTTGTAGTTTGGGTGTGCTCATGAGAGGTGACCTCAGGGTCCTTCTACTTCACTACTTCGCTCTCTTAGCCAACCTCTTCCAACCCCAAACTTCTCTAAAACATAGTCTATTGAAAGAACACACCGAGCTTCCCTGGTGATCCAGTGGGTAAGGACACTGCCTTGCAGTGCAAGGGGTGCCAGTTCGATCCCTGGCCTGGGAAGATCCCGCGTTGCCGCGGAGTGGCTGGACGATGTGTCCAACTACAGAGCTGGAGCTATAGAGCGCATGTGCCCAGAGCCAGTGCTCTGCAACAAGACGGGCCACTGCGATGAGAGGCCTACACAGGCCAAAGAACTAAGATAAATAAATGAAAGATCAATAGAAGTGGCCAAAATAATAAAAAAAGAACACACCAAAAATGTATTACATAATTAATGAGAGAGTCACTGTGTTAGATAGAACAGTTGCTCACAAAAAAGTCCACATAACCCCTGGAATCTGTGAGTCTGTCACTCTGTATGACTGAAGGAGTTTGCAGAGTTGATTGTTACGCATATTGAAATAGATCATCCTGTATTGTTTAGGTGAGCCAAATGGAATCATAAGGATCCTCAAGAGGGAGACAGGAGAAGGAAATGTGAGAGTGGAAGCAGGGGTAGTGGGGGAGTAGCGTGTGGTGTGTGACTGTGTGAGAGAGAATACTTTGAAGATGTTATGCTGTTGGCTTTGAACATACAGAAAGTCCATGAACTAAGCAGTGCAGGCAGCCTCTGAAAGCAAAGCAAGCAAGGAAGTGGCCTCTAGATGGAATATAGCCTTGCTGACACATTTTAGACTTTTGATTGCCTGAACCATAAGATAATAAATTTGTGTTAAGTCATATGTGGTAATTTGCTATACCAGCAATAGGAAACTAATGGAATTCTTTTCTCTGAAAATTTAGGAAATTAAGTAGAAAAGAGATTTCATTATCATGTAAAAAACAATTCAAATTGGTAGTATTCAGGCTCAGGAACCACTTGCCTGAGTTTTTTATTGTCAGATGTGTTCTTTGTCTCTACATAACTCTGAGAAAAAAAATAGTGACTCTGTTATACTCACTGCTGTGGTCTTTAAAACAGGTTGGTATGAAAATAATACAGATCTTGCCTCTAGTTCCCTAATGCCATTTATTTATATTGATTATATGATTACTTATAATGCTGCCTAATTCTTTGTGAGGCCTGTGAATACTTGCTTCCAGTGACTCACAGTTACTGTGTTTCACTGATGTTTATCACTAATGCAAATCTTAAACAGAATAGGCAGAAGAAAGTGTGAATAGTAATTTCTGATCATATGAAATTTACTTTTTAGAATTTTTTCATTTTGTTTTTTTTAATTTTAGTTTTGGCCTCTTTAGTTGGCCGCTTTTTATTTGTTTATTTCCACCTATCTTTATTCCTTGGCCTGTGTGGGCCTCCCATCACAGTGGCCTCTTTGGTTGCAGAGCACTGGCCCCGGTCGCATGCACTCCAGAGGGCTGGCTAGTAATTCGACACACCAGTCCAACCGTTCCGTGGCACGTGGGATCTTCCAGGGCCAGGGATTGAACCGGTGCCCCTTGCACTGCAAGGCAGAGTTGATTGTTACATATTGAAATAGATCATCCTGTATTGTTTAGGTGAGCCAAATGGAATCATAAGGATCCTCAAGAGGGAGACAGGAGAAGGAAATGTGAGAGTGGAAGCAGGGGTAGTGGGGGAGTAGCGTGTGGTGTGTGACTGTGTGAGAGAGAATACTTTGAAGATGTTATGCTGTTGGCTTTGAACATACAGAAAGTCCATGAACTAAGCAGTGCAGGCAGCCTCTGAAAGCAAAGCAAGCAAGGAAGTGGCCTCTAGATGGAATATAGCCTTGCTGACACATTTTAGACTTTTGATTGCCTGAACCATAAGATAATAAATTTGTGTTAAGTCATATGTGGTAATTTGCTATACCAGCAATAGGAAACTAATGGAATTCTTTTCTCTGAAAATTTAGGAAATTAAGTAGAAAAGAGATTTCATTATCATGTAAAAATCAATTCAAATTGGTAGTATTCAGGCTCAGGAACCACTTGCCTGAGTTTTTTTTATTGTCAGATGTGTTCTTTGTCTCTACATAACTCTGAGAAAAAAAATAGTGACTCTGTTATACTCACTGCTGTGGTCTTTAAAACAGGTTGGTATGAAAATAATACAGATCTTGCCTCTAGTTCCCTAATGCCATTTATTTATATTGATTATATGATTACTTATAATGCTGCCTAATTCTTTGTGAGGCCTGTGAATACTTGCTTCCAGTGACTCACAGTTACTGTGTTTCACTGATGTTTATCACTAATGCAAATCTTAAACAGAATAGGCAGAAGAAAGTGTGAATAGTAATTTCTGATCATATGAAATTTACTTTTTAGAATTTTTTCATTTTGTTTTTTTTAATTTTAGTTTTGGCCTCTTTAGTTGGCCGCTTTTTATTTGTTTATTTCCACCTATCTTTATTCCTTGGCCTGTGTGGGCCTCCCATCACAGTGGCCTCTTTGGTTGCAGAGCACTGGCCCCGGTCGCATGCACTCCAGAGGGCTGGCTAGTAATTCGACACACCAGTCCAACCGTTCCGTGGCACGTGGGATCTTCCAGGGCCAGGGATTGAACCGGTGCCCCTTGCACTGCAAGGCGAACTCTTTGCCCTCTGGACCATCAGGGAAGCCCTAATTTTTTGAATTTTTCATATAAAACAGAGAAAATATCTTCCTACCATGCTTCTGTTGAATTCTTTAGTGAATTCACTGTACTCCTATAATGGGATCTCTTTCAGTATGACTTTACTCCCATCTTCTCTACAGCCTCCAGCAGGAATGAGAGGGGAAGGTGTTCTTACTGGCACATTCTGTCCCTCGAAGAACACAGCTTACAACAGACCCAGGAAGGCACTGGTTTATCACAGTGATCAGAGATGGGAGCGACACTGACTGAAAAGACCGCCCACAGGCCATAGCCTAGGAAGCCCCGTCATAAAACATGGCAAAACCTTATGACACCAGCTGTTTTGGAGCTTTGTGGAGGTGGTCTTACTGTTAAGCTCCATTTGGAGAACACGTTAAGGTCAACAGGTTTGTTAACACCCCCTGCCTCTTCCTACTGCTCAGTAGGCTAGATGCTGGGACAGCCCACATACCTGGCAACATACTTTACCTGGGATTTCCAGCCTGCACTGGACCAGGGCAGAAAGGTAAGGAAAAGAAACAAATCCCCAGCATTTACTGCTGTTATTAGGTTAACTGCCCCCATTTAAGAACTATGGACTGATGGCTGTCACCCTCCAGTCAGGTCTCTGACTGAGTTAAGGGCGGAACAGGAGACCACTGGTGTCACTTTAGGGGATGTACCTTCATTTGGGTGCACAAGAGGAGGAGTCAGGGATTCCTGTCACAATCTGTCAGAGAGTTTTGTTACCTGAACCTCGGATCTAATCCTACAGTCTTGGACTTCTGACTCTTTTTTCATTTTGTTTTTTTTAATTTTAGTTTTGGCCTCTTTAGTTGGCCGCTTTTTATTTGTTTATTTCCACCTATCTTTATTCCTTGGCCTGTGTGGGCCTCCCATCACAGTGGCCTCTTTGGTTGCAGAGCACTGGCCCCGGTCGCATGCACTCCAGAGGGCTGGCTAGTAATTCGACACACCAGTCCAACCGTTCCGTGGCACGTGGGATCTTCCAGGGCCAGGGATTGAACCGGTGCCCCTTGCACTGCAAGGCGAACTCTTTGCCCTCTGGACCATCAGGGAAGCCCTAATTTTTAGAATTTTTTCATATAAAACAGAGAAAATATCTTCCTACCATGCTTCTGTTGAATTCTTTAGTGAATTCACTGTACTCCTATAATGGGATCTCTTTCAGTATGACTTTACTCCCATCTTCTCTACAGCCTCCAGCAGGAATGAGAGGGGAAGGTGTTCTTACTGGCACATTCTGTCCCTCGAAGAACACAGCTTACAACAGACCCAGGAAGGCACTGGTTTATCACAGTGATCAGAGATGGGAGACGACACTGACTGAAAAGACCGCCCACAGGCCATAGCCTAGGAAGCCCCGTACGCAAAGCATGGCAAAACCTTATGACACCAGCTGTTTTGGAGCTTTGTGGAGGTGGTCTTACTGTTAAGCTCCATTTGGAGAACACGTTAAGGTCAACAGGTTTGTTAACACCCCCTGCCTCTTCCTACTGCTCAGTAGGCTAGATGCTGGGACAGCCCACATACCTGGCAACATACTTTACCTGGGATTTCCAGCCTGCACTGGACCAGGGCAGAAAGGTAAGGAAAAGAAACAAATCCCCAGCATTTACTGCTGTTATTAGGTTAACTGCCCCCATTTAAGAACTATGGACTGATGGCTGTCACCCTCCAGTCAGGTCTCTGACTGAGTTAAGGGCGGAACAGGAGACCACTGGTGTCACTTTAGGGGATGTACCTTCATTTGGGTGCACAAGAGGAGGAGTCAGGGATTCCTGTCACAATCTGTCAGAGAGTTTTGTTACCTGAACCTCTTGGGGATCTAATCCTACAGTCTTGGACTTCTGACTCTTTGTACTGTGAACTGTTTCCTCATGTATTTTTTAATTATGAGTTATGATTTTGTCTTCAGTGGCATAAATTGTGCGAAAATTGCATAAGCCTATCTGAGGTTGTGTTTCTCCAAAGACATTCTGCCTTTGCTTTCAACAGGTGTTCAGGGATATTACTTGCCTGAAACTTCAGAGCATTCAAACCCCAGATCTGTGTTAATGTGAGGATGCACTCAATGTTACCTTTTTTTTTTTCAACCAGAACTCAGATTAAGACAGGCTTGCTTCCTTTGGTTGTCCTGTGTCTCTGAGTGAATGTCTCCTGCTTTCTTCATGTTGACAGCATAGCTTTTCAAGGTTTTCAGTCTTTCTTGGAGGACCATTTCCCAGATGCTTCACTGGATCTTAAGACAGTGTTTCCGGGTCTGATTTAAAACCCCTTCATGATACAGATCTGCAAATCTTCCCAGGCCTGACATAGTATCAGCTTACATGCTTACTGATTGGATTTTTAGCCTTCTTTTAGCCTCTGGGGATTTCTCTTATTATTTTTCTTAAAACTCAAATATACATTTAAAGAACATTCACTGGAATATCATCTACAAAAATATTGAAGCATCATGTTGTATACCTGAAACTGACATAATATTTTAAATCAGCTATATTTCAGTTCTAAAAAAATTATATTTGCTTTATTTTGTACATTTGTAAGTTTTTTTTCATAAATTTTATACTTAAAAGCATAAATTTTATGAAAATTAAATGAATTGTCATACTTTACCGGGATTTCCAGCCCTGCACTGCCAGTAGGCAGAGCTGGGAAGCACATATTCCAGCCTGCACTGGACCAGGGCAGAAAGGTAAGGAAAAGAAACAAATCCCCAGCATTTACTGCTGTTATTAGGTTAACTGCCCCCATTTAAGAACTATGGACTGATGGCTGTCACCCTCCAGTCAGGTCTCTGACTGAGTTAAGGGCGGAACAGGAGACCACTGGTGTCACTTTAGGGGATGTACCTTCATTTGGGTGCACAAGAGGAGGAGTCAGGGATTCCTGTCACAATCTGTCAGAGAGTTTTGTTACCTGAACCTCTTGGGGATCTAATCCTACAGTCTTGGACTTCTGACTCTTTGTACTGTGAACTGTTTCCTCATGTATTTTTTAATTATGAGTTATGATTTTGTCTTCAGTGGCATAAATTGTGCGAAAATTGCATAAGCCTATCTGAGGTTGTGTTTCTCCAAAGACATTCTGCCTTTGCTTTCAACAGGTGTTCAGGGATATTACTTGCCTGAAACTTCAGAGCATTCAAACCCCAGATCTGTGTTAATGTGAGGATGCACTCAATGTTACCTTTTTTTTTTTCAACCAGAACTCAGATTAAGACAGGCTTGCTTCCTTTGGTTGTCCTGTGTCTCTGAGTGAATGTCTCCTGCTTTCTTCATGTTGACAGCATAGCTTTTCAAGGTTTTCAGTCTTTCTTGGAGGACCATTTCCCAGATGCTTCACTGGATCTTAAGACAGTGTTTCCGGGTCTGATTTAAAACCCCTTCATGATACAGATCTGCAAATCTTCCCAGGCCTGACATAGTATCAGCTTACATGCTTACTGATTGGATTTTTAGCCTTCTTTTAGCCTCTGGGGATTTCTCTTATTATTTTTCTTAAAACTCAAATATACATTTAAAGAACATTCACTGGAATATCATCTACAAAAATATTGAAGCATCATGTTGTATACCTGAAACTGACATAATATTTTAAATCAGCTATATTTCAGTTCTAAAAAAATTATATTTGCTTTATTTTGTACATTTGTAAGTATTCATAAATTTATACTTCATAAATATGTTTTAACCCTAATCACTTAAAAGCATAAATTTTATGAAAATTAAATGAATTGTGGGAAGGCTTTCAGGTTCTCAGGTTTGCTGCTTCTGGGTCTTTACATGCTTCTTCTCCCTGGAACACCCTTCTTCCTTTCACTTAGCTAAACCAGTTATCTGTGAACGCTCCACTTCCACACTTGGTGCAGAGACATGACTGTCTCTTTGTCCTCGTGTGTAGCCTCTGTTGGACTAGTTGCTTTGTGGGACAATGTGTATTACTTTACCTGAGCTTGACACTTAGGAGAGAATCGAGTGCTTAGGAATTTATGAAAAGTCAACATTTTCTGTTAACTTTTGTTGGCTTGTTCTTATTTTTAAATATAAGCCTTATCTTCTCCACAAGATTACTGGCCTCTAGCCTTTTGTGAATTTCCCTTGGCTCCGAGTGATATGGTGAAACTTCCAGTGAGAGCACCTCCATCAGTGGTTATCAATTTATTAATGAAAGCCTAGTAACTAATTTATTTTTCACAATAGAAAACAAATATTCTTTCCATCTTCAAATTTAGCTCTTGTTCAACTGAGAATTTCTAAAAATGCTGCATTTATTTTCCTGTTGCCTTTCATTGGAATTATTCTCTCTTTACAAGAAGATTCATTCTTATGTTAAATGGAAAAGAATGGAAATTTGTTCTTTCACTCAGTGTTTGTTCCTTGAGTACCATCAAAGTATTTACAAAAATAGAACACAAGAGATGCTGTTCGGAGAATTGGGAGATTCATGTAGATGTTTTTAGGGCAGTGAGAATCAAATATGTTTGAAGGCCTTACGCATGGAGCCAGAATAGAAAAAGAGAAGCAGAGGTTTAAGAAACAAATAATTATAGGTCACAGCCCTGCCTTCATACACTCCCCTAAGAAGTCTTAACCTGATCGACTTGGTAGAGTACCCTTAGTAAATACTTCTGTTGGCTTTTCTGGAGAGAGAGTAGCTGTAGCCAAGGTAGTTGTTGATCATGTTTTATGTTTTTCCTCCTTGGTCAAGGCACATAAGCACAATCAGAGAATTCCTAACTTTTGGAGAGCTGGTTGGTAAATGGGGAGGTTGTGTCTTACAGGACTAGGCTGGATTGGTGTTACCTAAAGCTTAGAAAACAATCCTGTTGGGTAAGGGAGACAGTGAAATGTAGCTCTGAAAGTAGCATAGGGGATACTAAGGTTTAAAGCTATTATGATAATTCATGTGATAGTTCATTCTTCCAGTTCCCACTCTTAGCCATGTGATCTTATCCCTTAAATTCAGTTAGAAAGATGAATCCTAAAACATGCTGTCAGGATTGCTGTCAGATGATTGAGGCAACTTAGTTCCTGAATGTTTGTTTATGCATAAACACACACACACACACACACACACACATATGCTCATATATACATGTAAAACGAGACAAGAGTGCCAGTTAGATTTCTTCTGATTCAAAAAATTACTATTTTGATTCCATTCATAATTCTTGTGGATTTTTATTTCAGGAAAAAAATGGGTTTAGAAGCATAGTTTTTCTCCTGCCAAGGCTGGATAGCTTAAAATCAGAGAATATTCTCTGTAGGTTCAAACTGTTTCTGTTAAAATTTTTTATGTGCCTTAAAAACAAAATTCCACACTGAGACTTGCATATATAAAATATACTCCTCTGTTTGCTGACAAAGCTTCACAGCCAATAGCAAGAATGTGGATTCAGAAGAGTTGTCAAATGCTTCCCTTTTCTACAAGAAGGGATGATGTCTCTGAGGATGGAATATTACCAGTCAGAGAGACTTCAGATGATCAGTTATTGTTCGGCGAAAAGCTTAAACAAATGATCACTGACAAATGCAGTTAAGTAAATATTAGTTCTCTAGTGACTTTTTTTCTATTTGTTTTTCTTTAGCCGGTAAAATTCTTTAAAGCACTTTTATTCATTGTACACACTAAGATTACCACTTTAAACACAACTGAAGCTGTGGCGCCCTCTTGTGTTCAAAAGATGTAAAATACTGTTTTACGTGAGCTTTCATTTTATTTTTGTTCACTAAGATTACCGACTTGGTAGAGTACCCTTAGTAAATACTTCTGTTGGCTTTTCTGGAGAGAGTAGCTGTAGCCAAGGTAGTTGTTGATCATGTTTTATGTTTTTCCTCCTTGGTCAAGGCACATAAGCACAATCAGAGAATTCCTAACTTTTGGAGAGCTGGTTGGTAAATGGGGAGGTTGTGTCTTACAGGACTAGGCTGGATTGGTGTTACCTAAAGCTTAGAAAACAATCCTGTTGGGTAAGGGAGACAGTGAAATGTAGCTCTGAAAGTAGCATAGGGGATACTAAGGTTTAAAGCTATTATGATAATTCATGTGATAGTTCATTCTTCCAGTTCCCACTCTTAGCCATGTGATCTTATCCCTTAAATTCAGTTAGAAAGATGAATCCTAAAACATGCTGTCAGGATTGCTGTCAGATGATTGAGGCAACTTAGTTCCTGAATGTTTGTTTATGCATAAACACACACACACACACACACACACACATATGCTCATATATACATGTAAAACGAGACAAGAGTGCCAGTTAGATTTCTTCTGATTCAAAAAATTACTATTTTGATTCCATTCATAATTCTTGTGGATTTTTATTTCAGGAAAAAAATGGGTTTAGAAGCATAGTTTTTCTCCTGCCAAGGCTGGATAGCTTAAAATCAGAGAATATTCTCTGTAGGTTCAAACTGTTTCTGTTAAAATTTTTATGTCCCTTTAAAAAACAAAATTCCACACTGAGACTTGCATATATAAAATATACTCCTCTGTTTGCTGACAAAGCTTCACAGCCAATAGCAAGAATGTGGATTCAGAAGAGTTGTCAAATGCTTCCCTTTTCTACAAGAAGGGATGATGTCTCTGAGGATGGAATATTACCAGTCAGAGAGACTTCAGATGATCAGTTATTGTTCGGCGAAAAGCTTAAACAAATGATCACTGACAAATGCAGTTAAGTAAATATTAGTTCTCTAGTGACTTTTTTTCTATTTGTTTTTCTTTAGCCGGTAAAATTCTTTAAAGCACTTTTATTCATTGTACACACTAAGATTACCACTTTAAACACAACTGAAGCTGTGGCGCCCTCTTGTGTTCAAAAGATGTAAAATACTGTTTTACGTGAGCTTTCATTTTATTTTTGTCTTTAGCTTTGTGAATGAGGCATAACCTAGATATTCTGCTAAACACAAGAAGGGCTTGTCTAGGGCAAAACTGAATAACGAATCAGTAATATTGCTTTTAATTGTACTTCCACGCCTCTAGACTAGGAGCACTGAAGCGCACAGATACCTGGGATTCTGGATGACATAGTACCAGATAGACTAAAGGAATATTAACTCTAAAGTCCCAAACAAAGCCAGATCTGCAGCTTGGGGGAAATTTTGTATCTCATGCTTCTAGATAACCCATTTGATCCACTAGGAGTGGATATGGGACCTCTTACCATTCAGATTCATAAAAAGCTAAGTGGAATAAATACCTGTTTTCAAATTAGACAGACCTGGGCTCAAATCCAGCTCATACCATTTAGCAAGGATTTAATTCCTAAGCCTTAGCTCCTCATGCAACCTATAGATGCTAATCACTACTCTCTATCAAGTTAGGGATTTGAAGTGCCCAGGAATATAGAGATTGTTGCCCTCCACCTGGTAGCAAAGGATATTAACAAAAAGATTATTACTGAGTATCTAGGCTGAAGAAAGGAGTTTACTAAACCACATTTTATTATTCTAGCTTATAGGACCACAAGTCCTATAGTTAGCTGGATTTAAACTCTCAAACTATTGGATCCATTCTCTCCACCTAAAATTCAAAGTCCTGTAATAATCACACAACACTCATACCTGTGTGTTCATTCTTCTTTTTATTTTTACACAGCATGGCGAGATGAGGAAATAGCTGACAAGTGAAGAGTTTGCACAGTGGAGAAACTGCCCTCCTTGATCATCAGCATCATAGGTGGTGAGTGTTCCTTTAAAGTGATTTGTCAGAGTCATATGAAATGGTTCTCATGGTGGAGGGGAGGAAAGACAAGAAGCCAACATTCACAATTATTTAAAATGACTTAAGTGCTTAACATAATATACATAGTAATAACTCTTTATCCTAGTACAAAAATAGTGCCAGAAACTATATATTTGTTCAAATGTATTGAAAAAGTATAAGAATACAAATAGATATTAAGTGGCTAGTGATGATTCGTAAGCTTTTTCTTTCCTTAAATTGTGATAGAAATTTATATTTTAAACTATTTACATGGCTTTCAACAACATTCATTAAGACCTGTTTACATGGGCTTTTGAAGAAGCATACATGGAAGGGCAAAGTGAGCTTTAATACTTTCTTCCTCGCTCCCTGCGGTGGAGCAGAAGGGGTCCAGAACCGTGTGCAAATTTAATACAGTCTGAGAGAACTCTGGAGTAATCTCTGTGTGACTAGAATATGGAAAAATAACCTATCTAGTGGAATACAGGACTCTATATGGTGTTCTTTAAGCTGTCAACAGGCTATAAGTGATGCGTACTTAAAAGAAGACAGGGTATTCACTGACAGAGTCTTAGGTAAAGCTGGGTCAAACAGGCTATAAGTATATCCTCTTAAATAAAAAAGATTTGTTCAAATTAGACAGACCTGGGCTCAAATCCAGCTCATACCATTTAGCAAGGATTTAATTCCTAAGCCTTAGCTCCTCATGCAACCTATAGATGCTAATCACTACTCTCTATCAAGTTAGGGATTTGAAGTGCCCAGGAATATAGAGATTGTTGCCCTCCACCTGGTAGCAAAGGATATTAACAAAAAGATTATTACTGAGTATCTAGGCTGAAGAAAGGAGTTTACTAAACCACATTTTATTATTCTAGCTTATAGGACCACAAGTCCTATAGTTAGCTGGATTTAAACTCTCAAACTATTGGATCCATTCTCTCCACCTAAAATTCAAAGTCCTGTAATAATCACACAACACTCATACCTGTGTGTTCATTCTTCTTTTTATTTTTACACAGCATGGCGAGATGAGGAAATAGCTGACAAGTGAAGAGTTTGCACAGTGGAGAAACTGCCCTCCTTGATCATCAGCATCATAGGTGGTGAGTGTTCCTTTAAAGTGATTTGTCAGAGTCATATGAAATGGTTCTCATGGTGGAGGGGAGGAAAGACAAGAAGCCAACATTCACAATTATTTAAAATGACTTAAGTGCTTAACATAATATACATAGTAATAACTCTTTATCCTAGTACAAAAATAGTGCCAGAAACTATATATTTGTTCAAATGTATTGAAAAAGTATAAGAATACAAATAGATATTAAGTGGCTAGTGATGATTCGTAGCTTTTTCTTTCCTTAAATTGTGATAGAAATTTATATTTTAAACTATTTACATGGCTTTCAACAACATTCATTAAGACCTGTTTACATGGGCTTTTGAAGAAGCATACATGGAAGGGCAAAGTGAGCTTTAATACTTTCTTCCTCGCTCCCTGCGGTGGAGCAGAAGGGGTCCAGAACCGTGTGCAAATTTAATACAGTCTGAGAGAACTCTGGAGTAATCTCTGTGTGACTAGAATATGGAAAAATAACCTATCTAGTGGAATACAGGACTCTATATGGTGTTCTTTAAGCTGTCAACAGGCTATAAGTGATGCGTACTTAAAAGAAGACAGGGTATTCACTGACAGAGTCTTAGGTAAAGGTCCAGGTAAAGAAGGTCCTAGGAAAACTGTATAATACATATGTTATAGATGAACATGAAAGTGAAAACTGTACCCTATATTTTCACATTAAATTGGCAGAATCAGAAGCTGGTAAGTCTCTTATCCAGAGACTGCAGAGACTGTGAGCTCCACGAGGTCACTGCGGTCTCCAAAGCGGAGCATGGTGAACTGAGGCCTGTCTGACATGGAGCGTTACATTATACCACCTTGTTTAAACTGCAATTACTCCTAGGGAAGGAGAGCAACTATACTCCCCCCACCCCATCTTAAATCAATCTTGTCAAACAAAACAAACAGCGTTTCTTGTGATGGCCTGTAAAAGTTTTAGTAGTACCATCAGGTGGAAAACTCAGGAAAATTGGACATCAGATTGGAGTTGGTCTGACATTTGTGTTCTATGCTGAAAAGAAAGGCACTTCACTGGTTGGCGAGAATGTATCTGTGACCCATTTCCTCTGGCAGCCTATTATTTCCAGTACATTGTCATATGCTTTCTCATCTCCAGCACTCTTGGGGAAGGAAACTGTTCTTCGTAGTAAAGAGATCAGTGGTGAAACATCATTGTCCAGGGTTCGTACCTTGAGGTGAGGTCCTCAGAGAGCTCTAAGTCTCACACAACTAATGATCTGCATGAGAAGCCAAAGAAATGTACTATCTTTTTTTATTTTTTTTCTTTCATTCTTGGAAACTCAACATAGGAAATGATATATGGGATTAAATACCTTGCTTTGGGCCTGCTATCCCATTTCTGAATGGTCTCCAGAGTCCCATCAGGGCCGACACAGGAGCTGCCTTCTGTGACACTAACCTTGCAGGGAAGGCTAAGCCCAAACACAACTCCCTCAACAGCGCAGCTTGTTCATGCTCACAGAGGCTAGGAGACTTACACAGGTTCACACAGGAAAGTGACCGGCAAAGGCCAATCAATCCTGTGAGAAGTCAAGACCAGGCCATCCTACAGACAGCATCTCACAACGTAATAAAAGAGTGGGGACTTTGGGGACTGAAAATTGAAATGGTATCATGTCACTCAGCTATAACAAAAACAAACTAATCTGTAACAGCTTATTGTTGGTTACAGATAATATAAATACAGGGTAGGGTGAGATAAGTATATATATATATATATACACACACATACATATTTTTTCCAACTTGATAAGGTACTACAAAGGAAATATTCATATAAGAAAATAATTTCTGCCCATGGACCAGGTATTAATCCATGTATGGAATGATTTTCTTAAAAGTTAAAAATTACTTGAATCATGTGGCCAGTCCTAAAGAAGCACTCTTCTTCTTTATGAACTAAAATACCCAAAAATAAAATAGGCATAGCACTGTCCAACTTCTTTCAGTTTCTAAAACTAGTAAGGTAAGGTAAGCCATTATCTAAAAGTAAGCCAAGAATTTCCAAAAACATCTTACTTGTTAAAATGACACACATACAAACCCTCCGTACATAGATGACCATGTCTTTAAAAATTGTAGTGACAGAGAGTAGAGGGCCTAGACAAACTGCTGGAACGTGTGACGACATTTTAGCATGACTGCTAAATCACAATGTGTATGGAAGAAAGATAGGTTACCAAAGACTGTTATTCTTCCATTTTCCTATACTAGAAATTGTGTCTGCATGCATAGGAGTATACCAGTATGAAGATATGTTATTTTAGTGACAGTTTGTGTATATTACACACCAGTGCCACCAAGAGGCAGACTCTCAGATCTCATGTGTATGACATAAGATAAAAACAGAAAAACATCCTACAAATACAAGTGTTACAATAATAATACACACAGCATTAAACAACTGATAATTTTCTAGACTAGCCCTTACCACTGCAAAATAATGGTAATACAGTTTGTTTTGACTTTTTTTTTTTTAACCTGAAGGGTAAGAATAAAATTATGTCAAGATACATGTACATACTCAGAATTTTAAAAAACAACAATATTATGTTGAATATTAGGAGTTTAGGGAAAAAAGGGATATGAATGGAAAACATGTCTTAGTGAAAAGTGTTCTAGAATGCTGCATTATCATCTCCTCAAGATCTTTTCTATCCAAACAACTGATGGAAACTCAGAAACCTCTTCAGGAAAGAGGAAGGAGTTGAAGAGATCAAATGCCCGCTTCCTCTTCTTCTCCAAGTCCAAACATTACTGTGTATTTAGAGGAGACTTTCTTTTCCTTGAACGAGGTTCTCAGTTCAGTATCTACTTCTCTGATATGGAATAAAAGTGGCTTTAGGGGCACAGATGTGTATCAGCTAAATGAGCTCAAATTCTAGGAAAATCTTAACATTTCTAAATGTACTAAAAGCTATGAGAAGGAAATACCAGCAACTACAAGCTCAGGGGCCAGTTTTAGGGTGCATATCCAAATTTCTCTGATTCTGGGTTGATGCTCCATTTAACAAAGCAAAAAATATGATTCATTTGGCACCCTCTTATCCTGAATGGTCATGTCTCACTTCAGGCCAGTGCTCCCATGATCACTTTTTTTTGCTTCCTTGTTGAGTTGAAAGTGTTGACTTAACAACCAATGACTTTAAGGTGAATGAAAAGGAAGTTCAGTATTCTGACTCACTAGCGGACGTGTCCTCCAGCAGAATGTTCTCTTCACAGGCAGCCATCCTTCGCTGTTCCATTTCTGCATCACGCTCATCCCTCAGTAGCCAGTGATTGGATCTTCCATTTTCCTATACTAGAAATTGTGTCTGCATGCATAGGAGTATACCAGTATGAAGATATGTTATTTTAGTGACAGTTTGTGTATATTACACACCAGTGCCACCAAGAGGCAGACTCTCAGATCTCATGTGTATGACATAAGATAAAAACAGAAAAACATCCTACAAATACAAGTGTTACAATAATAATACACACAGCATTAAACAACTGATAATTTTCTAGACTAGCCCTTACCACTGCAAAATAATGGTAATACAGTTTGTTTTGACTTTTTTTTTTTTAACCTGAAGGGTAAGAATAAAATTATGTCAAGATACATGTACATACTCAGAATTTTAAAAAACAACAATATTATGTTGAATATTAGGAGTTTAGGGAAAAAAGGGATATGAATGGAAAACATGTCTTAGTGAAAAGTGTTCTAGAATGCTGCATTATCATCTCCTCAAGATCTTTTCTATCCAAACAACTGATGGAAACTCAGAAACCTCTTCAGGAAAGAGGAAGGAGTTGAAGAGATCAAATGCCCGCTTCCTCTTCTTCTCCAAGTCCAAACATTACTGTGTATTTAGAGGAGACTTTCTTTTCCTTGAACGAGGTTCTCAGTTCAGTATCTACTTCTCTGATATGGAATAAAAGTGGCTTTAGGGGCACAGATGTGTATCAGCTAAATGAGCTCAAATTCTAGGAAAATCTTAACATTTCTAAATGTACTAAAAGCTATGAGAAGGAAATACCAGCAACTACAAGCTCAGGGGCCAGTTTTAGGGTGCATATCCAAATTTCTCTGATTCTGGGTTGATGCTCCATTTAACAAAGCAAAAAATATGATTCATTTGGCACCCTCTTATCCTGAATGGTCATGTCTCACTTCAGGCCAGTGCTCCCATGATCACTTTTTCTTGCTTCCTTGTTGAGTTGAAAGTGTTGACTTAACAACCAATGACTTTAAGGTGAATGAAAAGGAAGTTCAGTATTCTGACTCACTAGCGGACGTGTCCTCCAGCAGAATGTTCTCTTCACAGGCAGCCATCCTTCGCTGTTCCATTTCTGCATCACGCTCATCCCTCAGTAGCCAGTGATTGGATCTTCTTCAGGGTTCCTCCTGCTTTCTAGCAGGTCCTTTAAGTTGAAGTGAGTTTATGGGTAGCCTTTGGATAGATGTATTGCACTGAAATGAGAAATTACTCTCTTGCCTGTTCTCTAACAACAAAAAAAGCAAATTAAGTAATGCCTTTCTTTACAATACTGCCTTATGCTAGTTTCCATTTGTTTACAGAGTTTCAGTTGTCTTTGGTTAAGGTAATACAGTGTTGAAAACTATAGTGCATTTCCTTTAAAATTCATTTGGCCAACATTTTTCTATATTCTATGAAGGTTTTAAATATCACAGAATATATTCAGTTTGTTCCTAGCCTATTTTTAAGAAAAAGAGAAGATTCCAGACAATCTTGAAAGATTAGTTTAAAATCCTCAGGGTGGGGGTGAGTGGGAGGGAAACAACCCTGCCTCCATGCAAGAATGCAACGTGTTCCTTGCAGTACACAAAATATTACAAACAGTGCTCTTATCCATGTGCTAAGAGTGGGTGTCGTTGATAATCTCAGTTCAGTGGCATAAAACAAATATACAGAATATATGCAATAGTCTTCTAAAAACATCTCATGCTGTGCTGTCAAAAGTTGTGCAAAAATAAAAATACAGCAGTGGCAAAGTATATGCAAAACTAGGCATACTGCAAAAAACACCATCTGTAAACTTCAACTCTGCGTGAACAGGCCTCTCAGTTCCGCTTGGCCTGGCTTTCCCCATTAATCAGTGTTTGCTGTTCTGCAAGAGCCTGCCATTTTGCCTGTTTTTCTGCAGCCTGAACAGCCATCAATGACTTTAAAGGTGAATGCCCCTTTTAAAAGATTCTGGGTTGATGCTCCATTTAACAAAGCAAAAATATGATTCATTTGGCACCCTCTTATCCTGAATGGTCATGTCTCACTTCAGGCCAGTGCTCCCATGATCACTTTTCTTGCTTCCTTGTTGAGTTGAAAGTGTTGACTTAACAACCAATGACTTTAAGGTGAATGAAAAGGAAGTTCAGTATTCTGACTCACTAGCGGACGTGTCCTCCAGCAGAATGTTCTCTTCACAGGCAGCCATCCTTCGCTGTTCCATTTCTGCATCACGCTCATCCCTCAGTAGCCAGTGATTGGATCTTCTTCAGGGTTCCTCCTGCTTTCTAGCAGGTCCTTTAAGTTGAAGTGAGTTTATGGGTAGCCTTTGGATAGATGTATTGCACTGAAATGAGAAATTACTCTCTTGCCTGTTCTCTAACAACAAAAAAAGCAAATTAAGTAATGCCTTTCTTTACAATACTGCCTTATGCTAGTTTCCATTTGTTTACAGAGTTTCAGTTGTCTTTGGTTAAGGTAATACAGTGTTGAAAACTATAGTGCATTTCCTTTAAAATTCATTTGGCCAACATTTTTCTATATTCTATGAAGGTTTTAAATATCACAGAATATATTCAGTTTGTTCCTAGCCTATTTTTAAGAAAAAAAGAGAAGATTCCAGACAATCTTGAAAGATTAGTTTAAAATCCTCAGGGTGGGGGTGAGTGGGAGGGAAACAACCCTGCCTCCATGCAAGAATGCAACGTGTTCCTTGCAGTACACAAAATATTACAAACAGTGCTCTTATCCATGTGCTAAGAGTGGGTGTCGTTGATAATCTCAGTTCAGTGGCATAAAACAAATATACAGAATATATGCAATAGTCTTCTAAAAACATCTCATGCTGTGCTGTCAAAAGTTGTGCAAAAATAAAAATACAGCAGTGGCAAAGTATATGCAAAACTAGGCATACTGCAAAAAACACCATCTGTAAACTTCAACTCTGCGTGAACAGGCCTCTCAGTTCCGCTTGGCCTGGCTGCTTTCCCCATTAATCAGTGTCTTCTCCTGCTGTTCTGCAAGAGCCTGCCATTTTTGCCTGTTTTTTCTGCAGCCATCCAGCAAAGGGAAACAGTCCTCCGATACATGGGTCAGGGCCTAAAGAAAGAGAAAAGCCAATGACTAGATGGCAGCCAGGAAATAAGCCCTCTCCCCAGGCTTGTCCCAGAGGACCACACCGCACAGGCACTTCAGAAGCAGACCACTGCTGGGGTTCACACAGACTGTTCTCACAGATCTGTGATCACAGATCATTTATGAATGACTCCTCTTAAGCTGTACAGACGGGGAGTACATACCGAGAGAAAGAGGAAATGCACACATTCCAACATAACATTATTAAGCACTGGAGACAGATCTGTATGGAACTGGCTCTGCAGAGAAATAACCTGTTTGCTCTTATGTGGTACAGATGGCTCTCCCCAAGTGTTGACTTCATGGAGAGCCACTTAATTTCTGTGTTTTTCTATAAAATGATTTTATCCAATATACTTAAGTAGATTTTTTATCCAAGATTATAATAAAGGTTAATTTAAACTCTATATGGTATTATTATTTACCAACTGTAGTGTCATAAATACTTAGTTTACAAGAATGTTCACTGTAGATTTCTGTGTAATAGACAAACATTGACTTAAATACCAAACAACAGGGTTAGAAATATTGGGTCACTATTCTGCAGCCATTAAAAATGTCATAGAAACACATTTGAAACAGAAAGATGTACACTGTATCATGGATTACAAAGAACAATATATGTTAAATGAAAAAAAAAATAAAAAAATGTCATAAAGCATATGCACCAAAATAAGTGGCTATCACAGAGTAGTAGAATTGTAAGTGACGTTACCCTTTTCCCTTTCTATATTCTGAGTTTTCTATAATAACCTGTTACTTCTGTAATAATAGTAAAAATGATTGTCTATATCACATAGAATTGAACAGCAGATTCAAATAAAGTGAATAGGAAATGTAGAAGGATAAAATTTATAATGGGGTGATTTGACTGTTATTTTGACTATATTTATGGGCATGGGGAAAAAAAATCAAGACATTAATTAGTCTCTGCACCTAAGGAACTCTCAATCAAATCCTAATAAGAGCATCTGTTACAGAAAGGAGGAGGTATTAGCAGTGTTGGAGACGCTGCTGTGGACATGTGCACAGCAGTGAACAGGCAGCGCGGCCATGAAGGGTGGTGGGGCAGAGGTGCAGAGGCCTGTACTCATTCTTTTGGTCTGTTTTATTTTGCTCTCTCCCAACCATCCCTCCCTCTTTTTTTCTTCATCTATCACATCTTCTTAATTCATCTGATGGCTAAAACCCTGGGCCCTGACTGAGAACTGACCTTTAAACACAGTTTTCCTACTACCTACCTCTTTGGGACACACATTCCATCTCCCTGGAAGGTGAACTTTTTACAGATTCAGTGAGTGAAATGTCTGCATTAGAGAATTTCTAGCCTTTCTTCTGGTCTCGACAGTTTTTGGTTACTCCCATGATAAATGTTCTTTTCCCTAATACTTAAGATAGTTGTTTTAAGTATTGAGGAAAAGAACATTCCTATTTAAACTTGTAAAGACAAGGATAGCATCTACTTTCTGTATTTGGGGCATAAACAGCTAAACTAATAAATTGGATGTGTTAGGGAGAATAAATTTAAAAACTCAAACCAAATATATGCAAATGAGAACCTGCAGTATTTTTCTAGCTGCCTTATGGTACTTACAAATTTTCCTAACATAGTAAAGTCACACTATGATAAAAAGTTAGGTAACTATTTTTCCTTACGTAGGCCAAAGTTTAGATTTAAAAAGAATATGCTGGTAACAGAGTGTGCAGAATATACCTCCTTGAGCACAGCACTGGCTTTTTCTTAACATTCATTACATGAATTTGCTGGAGCCTTGGCCGCAGTACGAACTCACTAGGTGGTTCAATTAACCTTTTTGAGAAATAGTAATAAAATGTGTTCTTTGTTCAGTATAAACAGCATGTTCGTGAGCAAAATGTCCTGATAATTTACTTCTAGTTTCTTGATTAAGAAGGAAAAAATATATGCCTGATGTTAGTTGCTTCAGTTCACTTCATAACACAAAGTTTACAAAGTCCAGTAGTTTTCTTCATTTTTAAAAAAAATTTTGGCCTCTTTTATTGTTTTTTTTGTTTCTTTTCATCCATTTTTATTTGGTGGCCTGTGTGGGCCTCCCATTGCAGTGGCCTCTCTTGTTGCAGAGCACTGGCCCTGGGTGCATGTGCTCCAGAGCGCTGGCTCATAATTGGACACACTGGTCCAGCCACTCCATGGCATGTGGGATCTTCCTGGGCCAGGGATTTAACCGGTGCCCCTTGCACTGCAAGGCAGACTCTTTACCCACTGGGCCACCAGGGAAGCCCAGTAGTTTTCTTAATATTAGGTTTTCATAATAAATACCTCATACAGTTGCAAGCAGATGGCATCTATGAATCCAACTTGCATACTTGGGATTTTGTTTTTCTTCTCCCTGTTCATTAGATCCTGAAAATACAGAAACAGACACTAACACACAGATCTGCATTTATTTAAATAATGCAACGCAAGTTGGCTCTAAAAAGATGGATCCCTGCCTTAGCTGAGGAATGCCGGATACCTGCCAGCCTGTCATTTCCTTCTGACAGTAAAAAAAATTGGAGGGGTTTTAAAGAAAACAAGGATAGCATCTACTTTCTGTATTTGGGGCATAAACAGCTAAACTAAAAATTTTTAAAAAAAACTCAAACCAAATATATGCAAATGAGAACCTGCAGTATTTTTCTAGCTGCCTTATGGTACTTACAAATTTTCCTAACATAGTAAAGTCACACTATGATAAAAAGTTAGGTAACTATTTTTCCTTACGTAGGCCAAAGTTTAGATTTAAAAAGAATATGCTGGTAACAGAGTGTGCAGAATATACCTCCTTGAGCACAGCACTGGCTTTTTCTTAACATTCATTACATGAATTTGCTGGAGCCTTGGCCGCAGTACGAACTCACTAGGTGGTTCAATTAACCTTTTTGAGAAATAGTAATAAAATGTGTTCTTTGTTCAGTATAAACAGCATGTTCGTGAGCAAAATGTCCTGATAATTTACTTCTAGTTTCTTGATTAAGAAGGAAAAAATATATGCCTGATGTTAGTTGCTTCAGTTCACTTCATAACACAAAGTTTACAAAGTCCAGTAGTTTTCTTCATTTTTAAAAAAATTTTGGCCTCTTTTATTGTTTTTTTTGTTTCTTTTCATCCATTTTTATTTGGTGGCCTGTGTGGGCCTCCCATTGCAGTGGCCTCTCTTGTTGCAGAGCACTGGCCCTGGGTGCATGTGCTCCAGAGCGCTGGCTCATAATTGGACACACTGGTCCAGCCACTCCATGGCATGTGGGATCTTCCTGGGCCAGGGATTTAACCGGTGCCCCTTGCACTGCAAGGCAGACTCTTTACCCACTGGGCCACCAGGGAAGCCCAGTAGTTTTCTTAATATTAGGTTTTCATAATAAATACCTCATACAGTTGCAAGCAGATGGCATCTATGAATCCAACTTGCATACTTGGGATTTTGTTTTTCTTCTCCCTGTTCATTAGATCCTGAAAATACAGAAACAGACACTAACACACAGATCTGCATTTATTTAAATAATGCAACGCAAGTTGGCTCTAAAAAGATGGATCCCTGCCTTAGCTGAGGAATGCCGGATACCTGCCAGCCTGTCATTTTACCTTCTGGAGGTTCTTGCATCCCCTCACCGCATCTTTTTCAAGAAGGCCCTGGTCCTCCCCCTTTTTCGCCCAGGCTGTGACTGTCCCTGCATGACATCCAGAACTGATCACTGACCTAGAATCAACTGGTGACCCAGAGTTAAGCACTGGCCTAAAGTCCCACTGCTAATGTGTATTTGTAGAACACACATGCTTTATAATTGTCGACTCGTGTGGAATCAAACACTGTCAGCTTTGTGAAAGATGCTGGTGAAGCCTCGGTTGATTACAATTCAGTTCACACAGAGAGGTTTTTAAACGAAGATTATGCAGATGTCATTGCTTCTTATTCCCAAGGAGCTCACGACTGGCGCACCAGACAAATCTGGCACCCTCCATGGGGAGCAAAGAGTCTGTCTCAGTGCTTGTTTAAAATGAAGCAGATTCTCTGTTAGCTGTGACCATCACTCTACTACCCACTATTTCTGAGAGGCTTCTGAACTTCTAACAAGCCTATTACTTCATCTCTCTGTGTGTATATAGTTGCTAACTTACGTCTTAGTCTGTGACCCCATGGACTGTAACCCGCCAGGTTCCTCTGTCCATGGGATTCTCCAGGCAAAAATACTGGAGTGGGTTGCTATTTCCTTCTCTAGGGCATCTTCCCAACCCAGGGATCGAACCTTCCTCTTCTGCATTGCAGGTGGATTCTTGACCACTGAACCACCAGGGAAGCCCCATATAGGAGATTAAGTAATTGCAAAAGACTAGTGAGACACAGGATATACCTGGATGAGTAGAGTGGAGGGAATGATACACAGAGGAGGGCCATCTTGTAACCATGGCCCCTTTAATGTGGGCTCAGTAAGTGTTCATTTGAGTTTAAGAAAAAAAAAACACTCTGTGTATCAGGAAAAGCTCATCATTTCCAAGAAAAACTTCTGCAGTAGTTTGATGAGAAGAATATTCCTGTATTCAAGATTCACTACACTATGCAGAAATGCAGTATGTACAAAAAAACCTTTAAAGTCTGTGTGCCCTACACTACAGCAATTCTGGGAATTTAGTCTAACAAGATAAATGAAAAGTAGTACACAAATGTTTAACAACTAAAGATGTTTATCAGATTTTTAACATCCCCTCACCGCATCTTTTCAAGAAGGCCCTGGTCCTCCCCCTTTTTCGCCCAGGCTGTGACTGTCCCTGCATGACATCCAGAACTGATCACTGACCTAGAATCAACTGGTGACCCAGAGTTAAGCACTGGCCTAAAGTCCCACTGCTAATGTGTATTTGTAGAACACACATGCTTTATAATTGTCGACTCGTGTGGAATCAAACACTGTCAGCTTTGTGAAAGATGCTGGTGAAGCCTCGGTTGATTACAATTCAGTTCACACAGAGAGGTTTTTAAACGAAGATTATGCAGATGTCATTGCTTCTTATTCCCAAGGAGCTCACGACTGGCGCACCAGACAAATCTGGCACCCTCCATGGGGAGCAAAGAGTCTGTCTCAGTGCTTGTTTAAAATGAAGCAGATTCTCTGTTAGCTGTGACCATCACTCTACTACCCACTATTTCTGAGAGGCTTCTGAACTTCTAACAAGCCTATTACTTCATCTCTCTGTGTGTATATAGTTGCTAACTTACGTCTTAGTCTGTGACCCCATGGACTGTAACCCGCCAGGTTCCTCTGTCCATGGGATTCTCCAGGCAAAAATACTGGAGTGGGTTTCTATTTCCTTCTCTAGGCATCTTCCCAACCCAGGGATCGAACCTTCCTCTTCTGCATTGCAGGTGGATTCTTGACCACTGAACCACCAGGGAAGCCCCATATAGGAGATTAAGTAATTGCAAAAGACTAGTGAGACACAGGATATACCTGGATGAGTAGAGTGGAGGGAATGATACACAGAGGAGGGCCATCTTGTAACCATGGCCCCTTTAATGTGGGCTCAGTAAGTGTTCATTTGAGTTTAAGAAAAAAAAAAAAAAAACACTCTGTGTATCAGGAAAAGCTCATCATTTCCAAGAAAAACTTCTGCAGTAGTTTGATGAGAAGAATATTCCTGTATTCAAGATTCACTACACTATGCAGAAATGCAGTATGTACAAAAAAACCTTTAAAGTCTGTGTGCCCTACACTACAGCAATTCTGGGAATTTAGTCTAACAAGATAAATGAAAAGTAGTACACAAATGTTTAACAACTAAAGATGTTTATCAGTGATGTTTTTAATAATAATCTCTGCAAACATACCAGACAATAAATAATGGTTACATTTATTTCATGTGGGGCTTCCCAGGTGACTTAGTGGTAAAGAATCCACCTGGCAATGCAGGAGACACAGGAGACGTAGGTTCGATCCCTGGGTTGGAAAGATGCCCTGGAGGAGGAAATGGCAACCCACTCCAGTATTCTTGCTTGAAAAACTTCATGAACAGAGGAGCCTGGTGGGCTGCAGTCCATGGGGTCACAAAGAGTTGGACACAACTCAGCACACGTGCACTATTTCAGGTAACCATTATAATTGGTATATTAGCATCTGTTAGAGTGAAAAGTGGCTTATGATATTTAAGATTGAAAAAATTATAAAAAGAAGGTACAATAGGATGACTCAGAGTCCTTTCTGTCCTGTTATTTGCTTGTTTTTCTGTAATAAACATGTCTAATTTTTCAAGTAATAAAAAGGTCTTTTTCAAGTGATGAGAAATTGTGTTCCTGAGATGTCACAGAAGCACAAAAAGAAATCTACAATAAAAACATTTATATGAATAATTCCTACCAAGGTTGTATACTTACAGTGGGCTCTATGTTGAGTTCTTTTCTCTCTCTGTCTCCTTGGTCAAAAAATTCAGTGGCAACAAGTTCTGCTATCTGAAATCAATAACAGACTAAGTTTGGGTAATTAAAGGCATATCAAAACCCCTAAACAGATCATTGAGAAAGAAAAAAAAAACAAGACTAGTGAGACACAGGATATACCTGGATGAGTAGAGTGGAGGGAATGATACACAGAGGAGGGCCATCTTGTAACCATGGCCCCTTTAATGTGGGCTCAGTAAGTGTTCATTTGAGTTTAAGAAAAAAAAAACACTCTGTGTATCAGGAAAAGCTCATCATTTCCAAGAAAAACTTCTGCAGTAGTTTGATGAGAAGAATATTCCTGTATTCAAGATTCACTACACTATGCAGAAATGCAGTATGTACAAAAAAACCTTTAAAGTCTGTGTGCCCTACACTACAGCAATTCTGGGAATTTAGTCTAACAAGATAAATGAAAAGTAGTACACAAATGTTTAACAACTAAAGATGTTTATCAGTGATGTTTTTAATAATAATCTCTGCAAACATACCAGACAATAAATAATGGTTACATTTATTTCATGTGGGGCTTCCCAGGTGACTTAGTGGTAAAGAATCCACCTGGCAATGCAGGAGACACAGGAGACGTAGGTTCGATCCCTGGGTTGGAAAGATGCCCTGGAGGAGGAAATGGCAACCCACTCCAGTATTCTTGCTTGAAAAACTTCATGAACAGAGGAGCCTGGTGGGCTGCAGTCCATGGGGTCACAAAGAGTTGGACACAACTCAGCACACGTGCACTATTTCAGGTAACCATTATAATTGGTATATTAGCATCTGTTAGAGTGAAAAGTGGCTTATGATATTTAAGATTGAAAAAATTATAAAAAGAAGGTACAATAGGATGACTCAGAGTCCTTTCTGTCCTGTTATTTGCTTGTTTTTCTGTAATAAACATGTCTAATTTTTCAAGTAATAAAAAGGTCTTTTTCAAGTGATGAGAAATTGTGTTCCTGAGATGTCACAGAAGCACAAAAAGAAATCTACAATAAAAACATTTATATGAATAATTCCTACCAAGGTTGTATACTTACAGTGGGCTCTATGTTGAGTTCTTTTCTCTCTCTGTCTCCTTGGTCAAAAAATTCAGTGGCAACAAGTTCTGCTATCTGAAATCAATAACAGACTAAGTTTGGGTAATTAAAGGCATATCACTCAGTTAAACAGACTTTGAAAGAAGATAATAAAACCTATCAAATCTGTAGCTTTGAACCAGATCAGTAAAATTAGAATAAAGCAGTAACAGTAGATATTTTATTTATTTTAATGTGTACCTAGTCACCAAGGCTCATTTGTAATCTATAATTACAGAGGAAAAAACATCTTATTTCAACTTCAGCAATAGTGGAAAAAAGTATTGTGTGTCCATCTGTATGTATAATCAAGGAGGTACTTACTAAGCACGTGAGAAACATGGTATCAGGTAGCTCCATATGGCAAGACTGACTGACATGCCTCCTAGGTTTCTTTTCATCTACCAATTCCTCCTTTTCTCTCTTTAAAAAAAAATGTTCTTATAATTTTGGTTGTTGTTGAATTAATTGGTTTGTTTATCCTGTAGTTTCCTGCTGTCTGGATTTTGCTGACTGTGTTTCCCTGATTAAATTTAATGTTTCTCTGTACCCTGTATTTCCATATGCCAGTAATAAGATCTAGACACTTGATTAGATTGAGATTTGATTTTTTTTTTTTTTTTTGCTAGACTGTTTTCTCAAGCAGTGCTGTGTGCTTCTGTCAGTGGAGTGCCTGGTTGCCTCTCTTTGTGATGTTAACAATCCTTCATGAGCTTAGACTAGATCCATTCATTTAGAGGCTGCAAAAAGGTAATACACAAAGCAATCTTTAATACACAAAGCAATTTTTTCTTTACAGATGAAATAGAATAAAGTTCTGCACCTCAATTTTTTAATTACCTTGAAATATATAAGTAAAGGAGAAGTACTTGATTTTCTCTACTTAATTACCGTTAGAAAAAATAACTAGTTCTCAAGCATCTAACAAAGAATGACAAGGAGGGTTTTATTATTTTTATTATTATTTTGAGCTCTTGGATTTAAACATATTTAATGTATTTCAGTCCTTACTGATGGTCACATTGTTCCATTTTGTCCAGTTGAGAGTGTCTTAAGTTGGCTTCTTTGTTCTTTGGACACGGCTTTCTCAGTCTTTGATAGTGTCCTTGCCTTTGCTATAACAAGATGTACCAAGCTTATCTTGTACATCGCCTGCTTTGGAACAGCTGTCAGCCATTTCTTCATGGAACCCTCATCCCTTTAACCTGAGGTATTTAGTAACTTCAATCAGGGCACTAGGTTTGTTACTTTATACCAGGGTTATCATTACTTTTAAGTCCAAAATTTAATGAAGAAGCTAAGTTACAATGTAAGTTCATACAGTATTTCCTATTCACATTCAGGACTATAGGATTTCTGCAAAACCTTAATCCACCTTGGGTCTCTATCTTTCCACTCATGCTGAGTATCTATGTGTCAACAGTATCAACATAATTTCTCATTTGCTTTTATCCCACATCATCCACTATGGTGACTGAATAGCTATACAAAATTAACCCTAATAATATGATTACTGAAAAACTGTTTTAATTTGTTGTTGTTATTCTTAGTGTACACCCCACTGAAGTTCTGTGGTCAGGCATCTCTTGGAATAAAACTGTCCCTCAGTGTGGTTTTGAAACCAAAATCGTACTTTTTCATTTCAAGGTTAAGTGATTTTTTAAAAATTCAACTTTATAATTATAGAAATAATTTACACAGTGCCTAAATTAAATCTACAAAACAAGTACATGCAAGCAACTCTACCTTATATCTCTGTTCCCCTCCTTTTCCTGCAGAAAATCATTAACTTTTTTGCAGTTAATCCTTTTGCTTTTTTAAAATATGTGCAAATATAACTACATATATTTATATTTCATCACTTTCTCAGATAAATGGTAGCATACCATACTCATTTTATCTGCCTTGATTTTTTTTTAAACTTAATATATCTTTGTAATCACTCCACAGTAGTATATAGAGTGCTCCTTTCAGAACTGAGTTACTGTTGCATAGAATTCATCATATAAATATACTACAATTCACTCCATCAGTACTATGCCAGTGAACACTTGGGCTATTTCTAGTCTTTGTTGTTACAGATAACACTAAGATGAATAGCCTGTGTATACGTATTTTTATATTCTTGCCAGTATATTTTGAGATAAGATTTCTAGAAGTAATGGTAAATGAGTATGCGTACTCATATACTTCCAAAGAGTTACAATATTTTGCTTTATCTTTTCACAGCTTCCGCAATAGAATATGTTGTAAAACCTTTGAATGTTTGCCAATTGAACAACTGAGAAATGGTGTCTGGGTGTTTTGTTTTTAATGAATTGCATAGATTATGGGTATACAGTCACAAATGCATGTGACTAGGCTAACACATACCCCAACTAAGAAACAGTATTTATATCACCCAAAAGGTGCCTTCAGGTCGCTTCTCAGTGAATCCCTGAGCCTTCTTTCCTCCCTCCCTCCCCATCCACTCTCCTCATTTCTTTTACCAATGACTGTGTCATCACAGTATGTGTTCTTTGGTGTTGGTGTCTCTTGCTCAGTATTTAGTGCTGATGAGGCTTACCCATGTCACTGCCTGTATCTGTGTCAGTTTCTGCTGTTGAGCAGAACTCTACTGTGTGAGGCAGTGACTACATCTGTCCGCTCTCCTTGAGAGATATTTGGATGGTTTCTGGTTTCTTTTTTTAAAAAAAGATTTATTTTTTATTTTATTTGAGGGGGGTGGGGTGGGCAGGGAGGGGAACAGGCAGGCCACTTCTATTGGTCTTTCATTTGTCCATTTTCATCCATCTTTGTTCTTTGGCTCCTGTGGGCCTCCCATTGTGGTGGCCTCTGTTGTTGCAGAGCACCGGCTCTGGGGGCATGCACTCCAGAGCTTCGGCTCGGTAATTGGACACATGGGTCCAGCCGCTCTGCGGCACGTGGGATCTTCCCAGGCCAGGGATCGAACTGGTGCCCCTTGCACTGCAAGGCGGTGTCCTTACCTACGGGACCACCAGGGAAGCCCGGTTTCTGGTTTCTAATAGGAATGATGCTGTTGTGAGATTCTGTAAAAGGTCTTTTGTGTCAATGCAGTGTTAGTTTGCATCTCTCCTTACAATTGAGGTTCTGAGAACCTTCTCAAAGGTGTAAGAGGCATTCACATCTCTTCTCAAATAACTTTTTGTTCACATCTTTGGCCCATTTTTTGGTAGGGTTGATGGCCTTTTTCTTTTTAAGAAGTTTTTTAATATTCTGGATCTTAACCACCTAGCAGATAGTAGTTGCAAATATTTTTACCTGTTTTTCATTGTTTTTCTTTGCTTCTATCTTTGTCATGCAGAATTATTTATTTTTTTTTATATTCATGTAATCAGATTTGTCAGTCTTTATTTCTGAATGTTGAACCGGAATTAGGAAAGTTTTCTCACTCCTCAGTTTATTTAATACTTGTATGGTTTAATTCTCTACACTGAGCTCTGTGCACCATTTGGAATATAACTATGTAGAATAGATCCAATTTAGTCTTTTGCCATCTGGCTATGGAGGATGGGAAAGTCATCTTAACATTATTTAGTAAAGTCTGTCTTTCCCTCAGTTTTTTGAAGTGCTGTCTTTATTATATAGTAAATGTGTTTTGCAGCTCTTAGTGTTCTCTTGTGTTCCACAGGTCTGACCACCAATTCAAAACTATTTTAATTACAGAGGCTTTATCTGGACACCAACTTCACTGCTATACTTTTTCAGAATTTCATTCAAAAGAAAAAAAGAGAGAAAGAAATTCTTCCCTCTTCCATTCTCTTTCCTATTTGGAAATGGGTATATAGTCTTCTTTGTTACGGAGCAAAAAGATCCGTAAAGACCACATTTCTTGAGTGCTCATGGCAGCTCGGCCTTGGCACATGGAGAGTGCAATCCTGATAAAGTTTTCTCAGCAGGTGTTTCATGAGATGAGCCTGTCATGGCTGGGTACCATGATTGTGTAGCCCAGAGCTGTGACCAACAGCAGCTGTCAGTAATCTCAGGTAGTACATTTAGGATTCAAAATACAGTCGCAAAAAAACAAAACACAAGATACACGTCATTGCATGCGTAGCCACCCTACCCACCTACTTTTGTTTAGCCTAGGGCTTTTGCTGCCTTGGCAGAGTGTTACAGCCATAACTTATTTCGAAAGAGGATTTATTTCTAGCCACCTGGTCATAGGCCTGAATCAGAACCTTCGAGACCTCTCATATCAACATGCCGTGTGTTTATAAGCACCAGAAATGCTGCTACTTTGAAAAGTTCTACTTTTCAATGCCTAGAGTTGAGGTATAGTTTAGTAGGCTAACCATAAGAAAACTGAGTTTGCCTCTTCTAATTTTAAGATTATTAAAGAGATGTGCTTAAAAAAAAATCTCCAGCTGAGTCAGTAGTAGTACTGGAATTAAATTTTATCAACAGCTACGTTTCTACTGTGTTAATATAGATGGTCTCTTTCTTAATATGTTTCACAAATATTAGTAAGTGGTAACAAGTTTCTCTAAAAAAGAAAACTTGTTTATGTCCAATTATCTGCCTTTTAATTCTCTACACTGAGCTCTGTGCACCATTTGGAATATAACTAGAGTCCAATTTAGTCTTTTGCCATCTGGCTATGGAGGATGGGAAAGTCATCTTAACATTATTTAGTAAAGTCTGTCTTTCCCTCAGTTTTTTGAAGTGCTGTCTTTATTATATAGTAAATGTGTTTTGCAGCTCTTAGTGTTCTCTTGTGTTCCACAGGTCTGACCACCAATTCAAAACTATTTTAATTACAGAGGCTTTATCTGGACACCAACTTCACTGCTATACTTTTTCAGAATTTCATTCAAAAGAAAAAAAGAGAGAAAGAAATTCTTCCCTCTTCCATTCTCTTTCCTATTTGGAAATGGGTATATAGTCTTCTTTGTTACGGAGCAAAAAGATCCGTAAAGACCACATTTCTTGAGTGCTCATGGCAGCTCGGCCTTGGCACATGGAGAGTGCAATCCTGATAAAGTTTTCTCAGCAGGTGTTTCATGAGATGAGCCTGTCATGGCTGGGTACCATGATTGTGTAGCCCAGAGCTGTGACCAACAGCAGCTGTCAGTAATCTCAGGTAGTACATTTAGGATTCAAAATACAGTCGCAAAAACAAAACACAAGATACACGTCATTGCATGCGTAGCCACCCTACCCACCTACTTTTGTTTAGCCTAGGGCTTTTGCTGCCTTGGCAGAGTGTTACAGCCATAACTTATTTCGAAAGAGGATTTATTTCTAGCCACCTGGTCATAGGCCTGAATCAGAACCTTCGAGACCTCTCATATCAACATGCCGTGTGTTTATAAGCACCAGAAATGCTGCTACTTTGAAAAGTTCTACTTTTCAATGCCTAGAGTTGAGGTATAGTTTAGTAGGCTAACCATAAGAAAACTGAGTTTGCCTCTTCTAATTTTAAGATTATTAAAGAGATGTGCTTAAAAAAAAATCTCCAGCTGAGTCAGTAGTAGTACTGGAATTAAATTTTATCAACAGCTACGTTTCTACTGTGTTAATATAGATGGTCTCTTTCTTAATATGTTTCACAAATATTAGTAAGTGGTAACAAGTTTCTCTAAAAAAGAAAACTTGTTTATGTCCAATTATCTGCTTTTAATACTACTTAAAATTTAGATAAAAAATTCCCCAAATACTTCAAAAGCTACATTTAAGAGTAAAGATTTTTCACACTTTGACTTTCTGATTATTACTTTTTCATCACTGGGCAACATACCTGTTGTTGAATAGGCCAGGGTTTTGTAATTGCAGAAAGATCACAAGCTGTCATCAGCATTGCTCTGTTAAGGGAAGAAGAGGTCCAATACTCCTGTTTACATTTTTTTTTTTTTATTTAAAATATTTAAGATATATTTTACTTTTTTATTATTTTTATTTTACTTTTACAGAGTTTTGTTGTTTGTAGCTGTACATAAACCCAGTTGATCTTAGGCAAAAAGGCCACCAACTGTCATACATAGAAACACTCAAGGTAAGGGTCTGTATCACTTGAACCTCTAGGACAACCTAAATAAAAATATATTCCCCCTAACCATGTGAAATCACAGAAAGTGGTTTTGGGCCTCTAATTCTGTCTCTCGCAAGTCATGAGTACACCAGAAAAATTTTTAGTCATGAAGGATTTCAATAATGCTTGACAATGCAAACTGCTTCCCCCAAAGGAGACCATGCACCTGAATGAGCTTAGCTACAACCTGGACAGTGAGGAGTGGAAAGAGCAACTTGAAGGCCAGGTGTTCTGAGCGCTTCTCTGTAGGAGGCCAGCACTCAGGAGAGTGGAGCAGTGAAAACTGTGGCACAGGCTCAGAATCGAGACTGGAGTCTATTTTTGTTACTGAGAAAAACGGCACAAATCTCTGTAACATGTATGTATGTTTGTAGAGAACTGCTCTAAAAACATGTTGAGCTTCTTATGTGAGGTGTGACTCTACAGACATACAGTGGGCATTTGTATGTTTCCTTATAATTTGCATCTTTGTTTGCATAGGTGAAGTAATACCTATGTATGTGAAGAAATATTAGTTATAAAATTATAATAGAGCACTCTCCTTGGTCTTACTACCACTGTCTGTCTTTATTGTTGACTCTTTAGTTTTTCTTTTTTAGTGTTTGTCATAACAGCTACGTTTCTACTGTGTTAATATAGATGGTCTCTTTCTTAATATGTTTCACAAATATTAGTAAGTGGTAACAAGTTTCTCTAAAAAAGAAAACTTGTTTATGTCCAATTATCTGCTTTTAATACTACTTAAAATTTAGATAAAAAATTCCCCAAATACTTCAAAAGCTACATTTAAGAGTAAAGATTTTTCACACTTTGACTTTCTGATTATTACTTTTTCATCACTGGGCAACATACCTGTTGTTGAATAGGCCAGGGTTTTGTAATTGCAGAAAGATCACAAGCTGTCATCAGCATTGCTCTGTTAAGGGAAGAAGAGGTCCAATACTCCTGTTTACATTTTTTTTTTTTTATTTAAAATATTTAAGATATATTTTACTTTTTTATTATTTTTATTTTACTTTTACAGAGTTTTGTTGTTTGTAGCTGTACATAAACCCAGTTGATCTTAGGCAAAAAGGCCACCAACTGTCATACATAGAAACACTCAAGGTAAGGGTCTGTATCACTTGAACCTCTAGGACAACCTAAATAAAAATATATTCCCCCTAACCATGTGAAATCACAGAAAGTGGTTTTGGGCCTCTAATTCTGTCTCTCGCAAGTCATGAGTACACCAGAAAAATTTTTAGTCATGAAGGATTTCAATAATGCTTGACAATGCAAACTGCTTCCCCCAAAGGAGACCATGCACCTGAATGAGCTTAGCTACAACCTGGACAGTGAGGAGTGGAAAGAGCAACTTGAAGGCCAGGTGTTCTGAGCGCTTCTCTGTAGGAGGCCAGCACTCAGGAGAGTGGAGCAGTGAAAACTGTGGCACAGGCTCAGAATCGAGACTGGAGTCTATTTTTGTTACTGAGAAAAACGGCACAAATCTCTGTAACATGTATGTATGTTTGTAGAGAACTGCTCTAAAAACATGTTGAGCTTCTTATGTGAGGTGTGACTCTACAGACATACAGTGGGCATTTGTATGTTTCCTTATAATTTGCATCTTTGTTTGCATAGGTGAAGTAATACCTATGTATGTGAAGAAATATTAGTTATAAAATTATAATAGAGCACTCTCCTTGGTCTTACTACCACTGTCTGTCTTTATTGTTGACTCTTTAGTTTTTTTTTTTTACTGGTCTAGTGTTTGTCATGGCAAAGGCAGTGACAATAACAGCAAAGGATGGGAGGGAGGGATGGGAACAGGTGAGGAAAAGCAGAACCCTGAATCTCTTGACTGCTGCTCTGGCATCCATACACATGAGAGGTCAACACTGCACAACTACATTCTTGCTCCAGCGATCTTCAGGATGCTGTTTTCAGGTCTTCCATTCTAAAGAATTGTGAAATGGGAGCCCTACAGCCTTGTACTGATACTCTATCATATTTTAAAGGTCTTTCTAGGACAAAAAGAGTAATTTATTCATTTGAATTTACAAGTGTGTTTCAAGTAAATATTCATATTCAGCCCTTTGTTACAACAGTCTTAAGAATTCTGACAGCCTCTAAGATCATCACATTGTAACAAATTATTGCAGTAAAATTAATTAGGTAGCAAAACTTCAGCTTTAAGAATAGTGATCTGACTTACAAAAACAGCTCCTTTTGATGAGGATCTTCCAAATTGAATTGCTTTTTTCTTATAAGTTCAAAAAATTCTCCTCGTCTCCTTTAAAATAAATAAAAATATTTGGTAGTTATGATGAGTCCCCCAGACTCTTTTTCCTTTGGTGTACAAAAACCCATGGAGTAAAATTCAGGCAGGAAAAAGAATTTCTAATGGTTTTCCTCATCTTAGAATCCAATACAAAAATCATAATAAAAATCTTGAATACCTTACTTTCCTCTCTTCTACCATACTCCTTGGTTGAAATATTAAATCTTACCTCATTTTTAACTACAGATCACAAATAATGGGGGCTTCCCTGGTAGCTCAGTTGGTAAAGAGTCTGCCTGCAGTGCGGGAAACCAAGGTTTGATCCCTTGGTTGGGAAGATTCCCCTGGAGAAGGAAATGGCAACGCCCTCCAGTATTCTTGCCTGGAGAATTCCATAGACAGAGGAGCCTGGAGGGTACAGCCCTCGGGGTCGCACGTGTCAGACACCACTTAGCCACTAGCCCCCCACCACAAATAATGGAAATTTCAATTCCTGAGCATGGTTTTTAAAAAATGAAACAATGTGAGCCAAGAATGATTTAAGAAATTCTACAGGAGTTCCGTTCATAGTGTTTAAGCTGTAGTCAAAGACATCACACACATAAGAGAAACTTACACAGCAAACTGCCAGTGTGTGACTGAGTACCAACATGAAGAGAGGTTTCAGAAGGATTCAGAGAGGAGACACATGTGGCTCAGAAAGATCAGGAAGTCTTTGTGGTTATAGATAGTTTTCAAATTCTTGGTAATTTGATAATCTTTATTCTTCGATTGTTTTGAGCTGAAATTTACAGTTATTTTATTTTGCCCTAATTAACTTTAAAGTAGTCCAGAGTTCAAGGAAACTCTCTTTTAGATGTAGTTACTTTTAGGTCTACAGCAGTGGCTATCTGCTATGTGGTTTGTTTTTACTTCTCGAAAGAGTGGCTAAAACCATAATGTACACCCGAGTACAGCGCAGGAGAGGCCCAGGCTCCCAGGAAATCCTGTGAGCATGACTGCTCATCTCCCTTCACCCGCAAACATGCAGCAGAGAGCACAGTCTCTGTGTGGGAGGTGAATGCTGCCCGGGCACAGCAGTGTCTTCCTTCTCTTGTAGAGGGGCAGTTTGTTTATGTTTATCACACAGGCACACCTACAATACATGCTGATGCATACTTCAATTCTTACATCATTAACTTCATTGATTAAAGTTCTGCATTAATACTCTTCTTCTGCCAAAATGCAATAAAAAGAAACAAGGTATACTCGTCTGGCACTCAGCTCCTTCTCCCGCCCACGTGGGCTTGGATGACAGAAGGGACTGTGGACTGGTCAGAAGTTGGGGAATGGGGAAGAGGAGGAGAAGCAGATGCCCTATATAATCTCTACACGGGCCAGCCGAGCTCGGCCTGGCCTTGAGACGGTTATATGCTCTGTGCGGAGCTTCAAAGACAAACATCAGAAACCATCCTGTATTCTGTCATTTCTGGCATGAAGTAAGCCACAGAGTAGACTCTCGGCTTCCTCTGAGAAATTGCTCCATAGTTTGCCCAGCAGCTTTGCTAGGACATTCTTCCTTATTATCTAAAAATACCCCCATGTGGATTTTTAAAGTTGGAAACAGTGCAGACACATCCAAGATCTACTTATCAAGCTACTTCTTAAAACTTACTTAATGTACAGTGCTAGGTCTGTAGCTAAAATAGCCTGCTTGATCATCTTCAGCGTGGTCTTATATTCTTCAATGGAGAGGCCACTGAGAATCTGATTGCCCTTTAAAAAAAAAGGAAAACCACGATTAGCACTCCACGTGGACAAGCTGCTGCGAAGAACAACATCTGAAACGACAGTGACATCTCTTTCACACATGCCTCATATTCTGAACTCAGGAAAGCAGAGGAAACCTGCTGATATAGCATGAGTGCAAAGAAACACTGCTCCCACTCGGTGCCCCCACCCCACCACCACGCCCATCCAGTCCCCAAGTTTAGTAACTGTAAACCTTTTTCCTTTGGGAAGGTTAACTGCTAAACCTGATAGTAAAACTTTCAGAAATCAAAAATTTTATTAATAGATGTGAAGAACAGTGATGAAACTATGAACAACTGATATTTTAAAAATAATTTCTCTGGCTTCTGTAATAAATCAGTAACATTTCTGGTGCAGGTTTCTGTATTTTTAACTTCTTATTGAGAACAGTGTATTCTTCAGGAACATTCCAATATAGATAGGTGGCAGGCATGAGCAATGGTGTCCTTCCTGCTGGTGTAAAGAAAGAGTTGGAAACATCTATGAGGAGTATTTCAAAGATGGCTAAGCCATGTGCAAATTATCTGTATGCTTTTGCCACGTAACCATTTTTTAAAAATGTCTTCCCTATCACTGAGCACACGGTAACTGTCTAATCCTGAACTAAGTGAAACATCCCTTGGGTCCCCAGAATATACTCAGAACAACATCTGTAAATCTAGTCAGATTAGATTCCTAAACCTCAGCGCTGAGGAAAAAACCCAGAAGCGGAGAAATAGGGTGTGGAGGCAGAGGATTCCTTCTGAAGAGAGGAAATTGCTGAGCTGGGGTCAGACATTGGTTAGGAGATAACTTGATGCTGAAATTGTGGCATATGTCTGATTAATTAATCCATGATTATACAAGAAATACTGTTTTAAAATATGAAATCACTTTAGATTCTGGACAAAACAATATTGATCAGAAGATAGCCTCTGATACTTTTATTTAAGATAAAAGTATTTCAAATGGAAAAGTAGAAATGTCTTTCGGTATTTATTTTTTCCTGCTTGATCATCTTCAGCGTGGTCTTATATTCTTCAATGGAGAGGCCACTGAGAATCTGATTGCCCTTTAAAAAAGGAAAACCACGATTAGCACTCCACGTGGACAAGCTGCTGCGAAGAACAACATCTGAAACGACAGTGACATCTCTTTCACACATGCCTCATATTCTGAACTCAGGAAAGCAGAGGAAACCTGCTGATATAGCATGAGTGCAAAGAAACACTGCTCCCACTCGGTGCCCCCACCCCACCACCACGCCCATCCAGTCCCCAAGTTTAGTAACTGTAAACCTTTTTCCTTTGGGAAGGTTAACTGCTAAACCTGATAGTAAAACTTTCAGAAATCAAAAATTTTATTAATAGATGTGAAGAACAGTGATGAAACTATGAACAACTGATATTTTAAAAATAATTTCTCTGGCTTCTGTAATAAATCAGTAACATTTCTGGTGCAGGTTTCTGTATTTTTAACTTCTTATTGAGAACAGTGTATTCTTCAGGAACATTCCAATATAGATAGGTGGCAGGCATGAGCAATGGTGTCCTTCCTGCTGGTGTAAAGAAAGAGTTGGAAACATCTATGAGGAGTATTTCAAAGATGGCTAAGCCATGTGCAAATTATCTGTATGCTTTTGCCACGTAACCATTTTTTAAAAATGTCTTCCCTATCACTGAGCACACGGTAACTGTCTAATCCTGAACTAAGTGAAACATCCCTTGGGTCCCCAGAATATACTCAGAACAACATCTGTAAATCTAGTCAGATTAGATTCCTAAACCTCAGCGCTGAGGAAAAAACCCAGAAGCGGAGAAATAGGGTGTGGAGGCAGAGGATTCCTTCTGAAGAGAGGAAATTGCTGAGCTGGGGTCAGACATTGGTTAGGAGATAACTTGATGCTGAAATTGTGGCATATGTCTGATTAATTAATCCATGATTATACAAGAAATACTGTTTTAAAATATGAAATCACTTTAGATTCTGGACAAAACAATATTGATCAGAAGATAGCCTCTGATACTTTTATTTAAGATAAAAGTATTTCAAATGGAAAAGTAGAAATGTCTTTCGGTATTGTATTTTTATTTTCCCTTCCAAAAGCAAAGGCTGTAAATTCTTGTGTAGATGCTTACAAAGACAGAATTCAGAGACGGGTCTTATCATATGAGACCAACCATATATACAGCAAGATTCCTTTTATGTTAAGTAATGTAATAATATGTTACATAATATATTATCTAATAACAGAGCTGAGAGAGGAATACTGTAAAATATGCTTTTTTAGAAAAAAGCTATTTTCTTTAAAACTACATAGGATATTAAAATGAAGTTTGAGCTGAAGGGCAAGGACAGCAAATTCCCGTGAAGGTACAGATGTTTCTGCTATAACTCAACATAGACATTCCTGAAAAGTCTCACTTTGGAAAAGCCACACACTAAAAATAACACGGTTTATGGGAAGAACAGTGCTGAGGGCAACCACTCAGTCTATGCACTTTATAACCAGAGCACAAACCAAGCCAACAAGTGGGACATCTGGAGGTAACTTGGACCAGCCAGGCTTGCACGTCTGGAAGCGGCCTCTGAGGACATTAAAGCAGCACAGAAACAGCGGAGTGGCAGTGCCGCTTCAGGAGGCCCAAGGGCAGCACAGATGGAACTGGATCTTAGAGACAGCCGGGCTCTTATCAAGGGAGGCACTGAAGGGCCCAAAGCAGTCCAGAGCGAGGGAGCACCTCTCACGGGCACGGGCCCCTTTTCAGTATTCTTAAAACCGAACGGAAAGCTTCTTCCTTTCTTGCTGAAGGTTGAAGTTCAACTCTCATACTTCTGGCACCTTACTCTAAAGAACTTGTGTGTGAAACAGTACAACTTGTACACTTTACTGACATCCTCCCCCTACCTCCCAATCACAGTAATTCATATTAAAGTCACATATGTAGCAAACAGTCTGTACTACAGTACATGCAGAATTCACAAGGAGGCGCCAGAACTGGCTGCATAACTCTTATCCCTTCACCCATGCAGAGAGGTGGGATAGTGTTCTCCTTCACTCAAGTAAGAGAGCTTGGAGTCACTGTGTGTGACTCCCGGAGTCTGGTGGGTGAGGTGGGAGTCACAGCGCACTTATGTTTGATTCCTGTCTGGAAAATCTAAAAGGTAGACACTGTGATTGAGCAGTGAAGGAGAGGCTGCCTTCAGGATGGCCTGCCTTCTCTAAGTTTTGGAGGCATGAGGTTGGTTTAAGGCCTGTCATGTGCAAGAAGACCACAAAGGAGGGCCAGAGAACCTTAGCAGAAAGGAGCTGAATGCCAAAAGTTTCAGGAGCTGAGGAAGAATCACAAGGTGATAAACAGAGATGATCACTCGTGTTAAGGGGACGGCAGTGGAAAAGCCCCACAGTTAAGGCAGTTGGCCAGAATCATGGAATTACTCATAAGAAAAGTACTTAGTTTAAACATGTACTGGGCAGAGAGAGGGGACAGGCATCAGAGTACTTGACTGTTGAGTGTTCCTGGCCCTCCTCTTTCCTGTTCTCCAGTTCTAGAGGCGTAGGAAACGACGCAGGGATTGGGGTTGAGGAATGAGCCAGACAACAGCAGAGAGAGGTGACAGAGGCCAACTAGGGCCGTAAGGCAGGCTCTGAAACTTTACCTCCAGTCCACAGTTGGACTGTTCACAGGACTGGACGTTCTGGTTTCTAAATTGGGAAATGTGTGCTATATTTTGGGATATAAAGCAGTAACTAGAGAGCTTTTACTTATGAAAGGGTCACCACAAGAGTCACAAGCCTCTCAAGTTTTCTATGGCTCAGGGAAGAACTAGCCCCACTGGCCAAATGTAAAGAGATGGAGATACAATTGCTTTAAAATTACATACCAGGCACTGTACTTGCTTGACATAAGAGTCTACAACTTTAATTGTTTTTCCTATTATAAAGGTTAATACATGCATACCGTGGATAATGTGAATAATGAGCAAATAAGAATCAAAAAATTAAAAAGTTAATCATTTAGAGACAGTCATTGTGAATATTTTTGTGTGTATCATTTTAATCTTATTTTTCTTAACATAAATATGACTAGCATAGCATATCATATGTTTTCTTAACAATGATAGATATCCAAAGTATAGAATAACTTTATTCCGTAAAGAAAATGTTTATTTAGTGGTCAGAAGTTTCAATAAAAAGAGGAAAAGGTATTTCCTGTGAAAAGCCTTTGAGAGCAGCATAAACCACATCATCTGACAAAAACAAAAACAGAACTGACTAAGAACTATAAAATACTAGTCTTGTTTGTTTCTAATTTGGAATAACCAAACAAAGGTGAGTAACCAGTTTTCCCTTATCAGGCAACATTAAGACAGCTTTGGTTTCTCGAGAAGTAAGGCTATGAAGATCTCAAATGTTTTGGCTTTGCCTTTCTTACCCAAAAAGGAATAAAGCATGCTCAAGAATTTATGATGCTGGGAATAAATCCAAAACTTAAAAATAAACTGAATTTATAAAGCTCTCTTTTAAAATTCCACAACCATAAATTAGGTACTTACCGGACTATTAAGGATCATCAGGCACTGGTCAAAATGATGATGCTCCATGATTGAATGGCAGTAGAGCTGAGCAAGTGGGTGTTCACTTCTGAAAAGTAGTTTGTTGAAGAAAGAAAAAACTTCAAAATATGACCAGTTCCCCCAGTATACCAGGTATCAGTTTCTTCTTCTTACTGGTTAACTGAAAAAAAGGCTACTTCACAAAAATTATTCCAACTAACACTTTTCTCTCCTGCTAAAAAGAGTGGAGGTCATCTATGGGAACTACATTAAAAGAGTCAAATTGTTTTCAAATACCAATGTAACTGCTCATGGCTCAAAGTATGAACAGTTTCATTGGTTTTAACGTTTACTAAAATGCTAATAAAGAAGGAATAAGAACAAAGGATTACTTTCTGTACACATGAACAAAAAACTCTGAAGTACCTATACCAACAATATTTTTCAATTTCAAAAGTGCAATTACTTTAAAGTCTGAAATAAATTTCCTTAAAAGTCTTTCTTCTGAAATAAGGCTGAGGATCAGCATCTCTGTGAGCACCTGTCATGAGTGATGAGAGCAAGGAAAAGGGGGACAGTGGTTGCACATCTGTCTGGCTGGAGGAAGGAGGCAGAAAGCCAGAAGTCAGAAAAAGTCCCCTTGTGGGACGCAGGCTAGCTCAGTGCAGGACATTCTGCCAGGACTCTAAGCTGAACTTGGGAAAACAGTAGAGACCATCTGGCCAAGGAAACAATGATAGAATCAATATTATCCGAAAGAAAATGACAGAAGTTTCAATAAAGAGGAAAAGGTATTTCCTGTGAAAAGCCTTTGAGAGCAGCATAAACCACATCATCTGACAAAAACAAAAACAGAACTGACTAAGAACTATAAAATACTAGTCTTGTTTGTTTCTAATTTGGAATAACCAAACAAAGGTGAGTAACCAGTTTTCCCTTATCAGGCAACATTAAGACAGCTTTGGTTTCTCGAGAAGTAAGGCTATGAAGATCTCAAATGTTTTGGCTTTGCCTTTCTTACCCAAAAAGGAATAAAGCATGCTCAAGAATTTATGATGCTGGGAATAAATCCAAAACTTAAAAATAAACTGAATTTATAAAGCTCTCTTTTAAAATTCCACAACCATAAATTAGGTACTTACCGGACTATTAAGGATCATCAGGCACTGGTCAAAATGATGATGCTCCATGATTGAATGGCAGTAGAGCTGAGCAAGTGGGTGTTCACTTCTGAAAAGTAGTTTGTTGAAGAAAGAAAAAACTTCAAAATATGACCAGTTCCCCCAGTATACCAGGTATCAGTTTCTTCTTCTTACTGGTTAACTGAAAAAAAGGCTACTTCACAAAAATTATTCCAACTAACACTTTTCTCTCCTGCTAAAAGAGGGGAGGTCATCTATGGGAACTACATTAAAAGAGTCAAATTGTTTTCAAATACCAATGTAACTGCTCATGGCTCAAAGTATGAACAGTTTCATTGGTTTTAACGTTTACTAAAATGCTAATAAAGAAGGAATAAGAACAAAGGATTACTTTCTGTACACATGAACAAAAAACTCTGAAGTACCTATACCAACAATATTTTTCAATTTCAAAAGTGCAATTACTTTAAAGTCTGAAATAAATTTCCTTAAAAGTCTTTCTTCTGAAATAAGGCTGAGGATCAGCATCTCTGTGAGCACCTGTCATGAGTGATGAGAGCAAGGAAAAGGGGGACAGTGGTTGCACATCTGTCTGGCTGGAGGAAGGAGGCAGAAAGCCAGAAGTCAGAAAAAGTCCCCTTGTGGGACGCAGGCTAGCTCAGTGCAGGACATTCTGCCAGGACTCTAAGCTGAACTTGGGAAAACAGTAGAGACCATCTGGCCAAGGAAAGGGTGTGGCAGGGGGGAGATGATACTGTCAGTTCATTACATGTAACAGACAGCTACATAGCAAGTTCTGAAGTAGGACAAACAGTCCTCCACCTCCTATTTCTCAGAACCCTTCACATGAGGATACAAAGCACCATTTCCATGTTTGTTCTTTAAAAGCAACAGAAAAGTTATAGCTTCTAAAAGTCTCTTAAATTTGGAGGACAGGGGTTTATGGATTGTAAAGCACCACATACTAATTTGTGAATCATTTGAGTTTCATCTGCTGAAGACAGACAAGCTACCCAAAACTGAAGAAATGTAACACAGGAAAAATGAGTTAGAGTGGGAGCAGCTTGAGGGGAAACAAACCAGGAAAAGGGAAGAGTACGGGTAGTCTCATCTCTTCCTGTGTTTACCCAACCACCCATACTGCTGACTCCCAGACTCCCGTGTTTTGTGCTGTAACTTTCCCAAAGTAACTCCTGCTTTGTCATCTTCTCTCCTTCCATATACAGGGAGCCACACCGTGGGTCAGATCCCGTGCTTATCACAGACAAAGGGAAGACAATGGATGAACTGAAATGGGCGGATCTGTTAGAACACTGCTGGAACCAAGACTGCAGATGAAAGAAGACTCCCAGGATTTAGTCAGGAGACCAGTGGGAAACTGGCCTAGTAACCCAGGCAAGAGACAGCCTTGATCCTGGATCCGAGGGTAGAAGCCCAAATGAAGAGAGCCGTTGATGAGGTAGCTTGGTCAGGAGCGGCAGCGAGCCCTGGTGCTGGGGAACTGGTGGGGACGAGGGAGATGACAGGGAAGGTGCGGAGGCCTTGCTTCTGCTCTGGCATTTACTGACGTACAGAAAAGGGAGATGATTTAGGGTGGGAGTGGAGGAGATGACCTGTTGAGTGTCAGCTGCAGTACAGCCACGTGGGTGTAAATGTCTGAGCTCAGGTCTGAGCTGCAGAGATTTGGGTCACATCGGCATGTTTGGAAAGCCAGCCCATGGGAATAAGGAATAGATGTTCCAGGGAGGTGGCCTGGAATTACAGAGGGCCCAGGATAAACAGGATCCATGATCTCTCTCCAGATCCTGCTGGATTCTGTGGTCTCTGTTGTGGCAACAGCATCTTCTCATCACTCAGACTAGATACACTGATGTCAGCTTCAATAAAACACCTACAGCCTTCCTCATTCCCTTCACTTAGCAAAGGAAAAGCTTCTAGAGTATCTCTTATTTTCATTTATGTAAGAAACCTATGCTCATCCAGTATTAGCATCAATTTTGTTCTGCTAGATGTTTGTAAGTCTCTTACCTAGTTAGACTGTATTCCTTTTCAGTTTGGTTTTCTTTTTCCCTAGTGATAACAAGGACTCTTTACTGAGAGCTTATAATATATCTGGCACTATGCAGAGTAGTTTAGATTTGACAGTAATCCTGTATAGGACACATCAGCTCACCACATCAGGATCCTCAGTCTCACCTCACACTCCAGCCATTGACGTAGTGTTCAGCTTCCGGCCTGCTGTGACAGGCTGCCTGAGGAGCCTGTCAGAAGGTGCCCTGCCCTGGCCTACCTCTCACTTCTGCCCGCAGAACTGCTCTCTGCACCCACGCTCCCGCAGCCAGGAGTGAGGAGTTACAGCCTATGGAGGTCACCTGTGACCACCGGGGTATGGACGTCTGGAGAGCAGCGCTCTCTCCCTTTTGTCTCTGTTCATTTGCAAACACTCCTGGGCCTCCCATCCTAAGACCTTTCACAAGCACCTGGCAGGACTGAGCACCAGCTCTGTGGGTGGACAGTGGGACCCCACTTCCTTCCCCTCATCTCCCAGGCCTGCATTCCCGCTCCCTGGTATCACACACACAAGCTGTATGCCCGCAGCTTCCCAGTTGGGAGGGTGAGACTGACTAGGGTACAGGAGCGAGCGGCCTGGTGCTGGGGAACTGGTGGGGACGAGGGAGATGACAGGAAGGTGCGGAGGCCTTGCTTCTGCTCTGGCATTTACTGACGTACAGAAAAGGGAGATGATTTAGGGTGGGAGTGGAGGAGATGACCTGTTGAGTGTCAGCTGCAGTACAGCCACGTGGGTGTAAATGTCTGAGCTCAGGTCTGAGCTGCAGAGATTTGGGTCACATCGGCATGTTTGGAAAGCCAGCCCATGGGAATAAGGAATAGATGTTCCAGGGAGGTGGCCTGGAATTACAGAGGGCCCAGGATAAACAGGATCCATGATCTCTCTCCAGATCCTGCTGGATTCTGTGGTCTCTGTTGTGGCAACAGCATCTTCTCATCACTCAGACTAGATACACTGATGTCAGCTTCAATAAAACACCTACAGCCTTCCTCATTCCCTTCACTTAGCAAAGGAAAAGCTTCTAGAGTATCTCTTATTTTCATTTATGTAAGAAACCTATGCTCATCCAGTATTAGCATCAATTTTGTTCTGCTAGATGTTTGTAAGTCTCTTACCTAGTTAGACTGTATTCCTTTTCAGTTTGGTTTTCTTTTTCCCTAGTGATAACAAGGACTCTTTACTGAGAGCTTATAATATATCTGGCACTATGCAGAGTAGTTTAGATTTGACAGTAATCCTGTATAGGACACATCAGCTCACCACATCAGGATCCTCAGTCTCACCTCACACTCCAGCCATTGACGTAGTGTTCAGCTTCCGGCCTGCTGTGACAGGCTGCCTGAGGAGCCTGTCAGAAGGTGCCCTGCCCTGGCCTACCTCTCACTTCTGCCCGCAGAACTGCTCTCTGCACCCACGCTCCCGCAGCCAGGAGTGAGGAGTTACAGCCTATGGAGGTCACCTGTGACCACCGGGGTATGGACGTCTGGAGAGCAGCGCTCTCTCCCTTTTGTCTCTGTTCATTTGCAAACACTCCTGGGCCTCCCATCCTAAGACCTTTCACAAGCACCTGGCAGGACTGAGCACCAGCTCTGTGGGTGGACAGTGGGACCCCACTTCCTTCCCCTCATCTCCCAGGCCTGCATTCCCGCTCCCTGGTATCACACACACAAGCTGTATGCCCGCAGCTTCTGTCTCAAGCTGTGCCTCCAGGGTCACCCAGCCTCAGACCACTTAACCACTGGCAGTTTAGCATCTGTTTCTTTAGACGACCTAACGTTCAGAGCGATTATCTAATGTGTTCAAGGTCAATACAGATGTTAGAGCCGGGATTCACACTGGCTCGCGACCCACAGCACTCTGCACACAGTATCCACTCACCGACCTAGTTAGCAGCTGGACTGGAAATGTGATTAGGCGGATGTAACAGCAACATGTCTAAAACTTTGTACATTTTTAGACCATGCAGAAAGGACTGTTTCACATTTGAGAAAATTCTTGGCTGGTGAGATAGATGAACTGCAAATTCTGTACTTGTCTTTACTTACATTCTAAAACTATGGAATTATGCATCAATGACAGGCTGGCAGATGCCCCAAATTTCCCCTTTACAAAGATATTCATGGAAATCAGCGTATCCTGTCTCCTGTTACCTCCTCCTCTTCGGAGACCCAAGGCTGCACGGCCTCTCTGTCTGAGGCTGTGTCCCAGGGTCCATTGCCCACACTGCAGGAGGAGGGAGCATGCTCTCCCTCCACCCGCTCCTCTCCTCCTCCATCTCTGAGAGTGGCTTGAGGAAGCCAGTGTGGAAATCAGACCCATGCCCCAGTAATAGAGAGCCTTAGAAATCAATAGAAAATGAAACTCCTGTGAGAAAAACACAGTCACCCAGCATGTTATTCCTTTTCACTGACTCTTAACAGCCGTCCTTAATCTGGCTTCTCATCCGTATCTCCTGCTGTGGGCTCAAATCTCTTAGCTCCTCTTTATAACCCACATCAACCCATACTACTTCTTCTTTTTTTTTTTTAAACATTTATTTATTTATTTTTATTTATTTATCTTTTTTGGGGGGTGGGGTGGGGAAGGAGGGGGATGAGCGGGCCACTTCTATTGATCTTTCATTTATCTGTTTTCATCTGTCTTTGTTCTTTGGCTCCTGCGGGCCTCCCATCACCGAGGCCTCTGTCGTCGCAGAGCGCTGGCTCTGGGCGCACGCGCCCCAGAGCTCCGGCTCGGTAATTGGACACATTGGTCCAGCCGCTCCATGGCACGTGGGATCTTCCCAGGCCAGGAATCGAACCGGCACCCCTTGCAGTGCAAGGCGGTGTCCTTATCCACTGGACCACCAGGGGAAGCCCCAACCCATACCAACCCATACTTCTTAACTTTACACTTTCCCTCCAAGTCATCACTACCACTTTCTGTCAGTCAGGGGTTATTTTATGTTCCTATTCTCTGTGATCAGAGATACTCAAGCTGACAATTCATCTCATCTTGTGACCCCATTTCTCTGACCTCCCTGACTCTGCTGTCTTTTTTCACATCGACAGTAGATGCTCCCTTCTTTGTCCCACATCTCCTAGCTGCTGCCAAGCACAGTCCCTCTGCTGTTCCCTGTCCCTGGGACGAAGCAAGATCTTGGACTCATCTCTGTCGTTAATAGGGTCCCCCTGTGAAAACAGCTAGAACTTGCTGAGCGTGTCATCTTCGCCAGGTACAGCTCCAAGCACTTTGCATCTCTTTATACTCCTTAGTCCCTGTAAGAAACCTATGAGACAGGTACTGTCATTTTCCTACCATACAGAGGAGGAAACAGTGACAAAGGTTAAATGTCTTGGCCCAGAGACACACAGATAGAGGAGGAGAGAAGTCAGGAATGGAATTTGCACTCAGGCCCCATAACCATCACAGCTCCCGTGTGGTGGTTTGAGGACTCATGTGTATCAAGTGCTAGAGAGAGTTCCAAATGCCACAGGATACAAACTATTAGTATGCTGAGTGTTGACCTCCGTTATTATCACTGGTGGTGTTAGCTACTGACATTGATCATGTCCAGGCCCTCCAGCCGTACAAGGATGAGCTCACCCTTTAACCCATACTACTTCTTCTTTTTTTTTTTTAACCTTTTATTTATTTATTTTTTTTTATTTATCTTTTTTGGGGGGTGGGGTGGGGAAGGAGGGGGATGAGCGGGCCACTTCTATTGATCTTTCATTTATCTGTTTTCATCTGTCTTTGTTCTTTGGCTCCTGCGGGCCTCCCATCACCGAGGCCTCTGTCGTCGCAGAGCGCTGGCTCTGGGCGCACGCGCCCCAGAGCTCCGGCTCGGTAATTGGACACATTGGTCCAGCCGCTCCATGGCACGTGGGATCTTCCCAGGCCAGGAATCGAACCGGCACCCCTTGCAGTGCAAGGCGGTGTCCTTATCCACTGGACCACCAGGGGAAGCCCCAACCCATACCAACCCATACTTCTTAACTTTACACTTTCCCTCCAAGTCATCACTACCACTTTCTGTCAGTCAGGGGTTATTTTATGTTCCTATTCTCTGTGATCAGAGATACTCAAGCTGACAATTCATCTCATCTTGTGACCCCATTTCTCTGACCTCCCTGACTCTGCTGTCTTTTTTCACATCGACAGTAGATGCTCCCTTCTTTGTCCCACATCTCCTAGCTGCTGCCAAGCACAGTCCCTCTGCTGTTCCCTGTCCCTGGGACGAAGCAAGATCTTGGACTCATCTCTGTCGTTAATAGGGTCCCCCTGTGAAAACAGCTAGAACTTGCTGAGCGTGTCATCTTCGCCAGGTACAGCTCCAAGCACTTTGCATCTCTTTATACTCCTTAGTCCCTGTAAGAAACCTATGAGACAGGTACTGTCATTTTCCTACCATACAGAGGAGGAAACAGTGACAAAGGTTAAATGTCTTGGCCCAGAGACACACAGATAGAGGAGGAGAGAAGTCAGGAATGGAATTTGCACTCAGGCCCCATAACCATCACAGCTCCCGTGTGGTGGTTTGAGGACTCATGTGTATCAAGTGCTAGAGAGAGTTCCAAATGCCACAGGATACAAACTATTAGTATGCTGAGTGTTGACCTCTGTTATTATCACTGGTGGTGTTAGCTACTGACATTAAGACTAACTGAACTGAGCTTGCATTGCTGATCATGTCCAGGCCCTCCAGCCGTACCAAGGATGAGCTCATTCCTGGCTAAAGCAGACTCTGCTCAGTTTGAACCTCACGGATTTGGTTCCTGTGCTGTTGCTGCTGCCCTCTGACATCTCTGAGCGCCTGCTGACCGTCTTCCTGCTGCGCCTGTTCACGCCCCCGGCTCACTGCTGCTCTGTCACAGAGCAGAGGGGACCACGGGGGAGGGCAGGCTGTTCCAGGACAAACACATGATATGACTGTGGTTACGTGGAAATTCTGGTTTTGCTGAATCTCTGATCTTGAAAAAAAGAAATCATCTGATCCTTCCACCATCCTGTTTATTACCTCCTTATCACTGACCTCCTCTTCCTCGCCCCTCTCTCGCCCCCCGAGGACACAGCACACACACACTTCCCAGTTCTTTCAGTCTTACCAATGGCACCATCGTCGTTCATTTCTTTGACCCAGAGTTGTGGTTTCCCCCTTTCTTCTTGCATATAGCTTACTGTTCAGTGTTAAATTTAAACAGTTTTCTCCTTCAGTCTCTTCATCCCTGGAACTAATATGTGAGGTTTACATACACCTGGTTTCCCCTAACAGCTTTCTGCCTGAACTCTGTGATTCTAATTATCACCCAGTTTACCTTGTACTGTACTTTCAGATTTTTCTTCATAAACAGTGTCTTCGTTACCCACTCAGTGGTCACTATACTGAACAAAATGCACAGCCTGGTTCTCTAGCGCTTCCTTGAGTCTTCTGACTTCTGCTTCTACTTTTCATTCTGACTAGTCAGGCTAGCCACCATTACTGTTCCAACGAAAATGCCCACTTCATGGTGTTCCTGGAGTATCTTCATGCCCTCTCCAGATCCTAGTGAAAAACATGTACAAAGGGGTGACAAAGGTTAAATGTCTTGGCCCAGAGACACACAGATAGAGGAGGAGAGAAGTCAGGAATGGAATTTGCACTCAGGCCCCATAACCATCACAGCTCCCGTGTGGTGGTTTGAGGACTCATGTGTATCAAGTGCTAGAGAGAGTTCCAAATGCCACAGGATACAAACTATTAGTATGCTGAGTGTTGACCTCTGTTATTATCACTGGTGGTGTTAGCTACTGACATTAAGACTAACTGAACTGAGCTTGCATTGCTGATCATGTCCAGGCCCTCCAGCCGTACCAAGGATGAGCTCATTCCTGGCTAAAGCAGACTCTGCTCAGTTTGAACCTCACGGATTTGGTTCCTGTGCTGTTGCTGCTGCCCTCTGACATCTCTGAGCGCCTGCTGACCGTCTTCCTGCTGCGCCTGTTCACGCCCCCGGCTCACTGCTGCTCTGTCACAGAGCAGAGGGGACCACGGGGGAGGGCAGGCTGTTCCAGGACAAACACATGATATGACTGTGGTTACGTGGAAATTCTGGTTTTGCTGAATCTCTGATCTTGAAAAAAAGAAATCATCTGATCCTTCCACCATCCTGTTTATTACCTCCTTATCACTGACCTCCTCTTCCTCGCCCCTCTCTCACCCCCCTAGCACACAGCACACACACACTTCCCAGTTCTTTCAGTCTTACCAATGGCACCATCGTCGTTCATTTCTTTGACCCAGAGTTGTGGTTTCCCCCTTTCTTCTTGCATATAGCTTACTGTTCAGTGTTAAATTTAAACAGTTTTCTCCTTCAGTCTCTTCATCCCTGGAACTAATATGTGAGGTTTACATACACCTGGTTTCCCCTAACAGCTTTCTGCCTGAACTCTGTGATTCTAATTATCACCCAGTTTACCTTGTACTGTACTTTCAGATTTTTCTTCATAAACAGTGTCTTCGTTACCCACTCAGTGGTCACTATACTGAACAAAATGCACAGCCTGGTTCTCTAGCGCTTCCTTGAGTCTTCTGACTTCTGCTTCTACTTTTCATTCTGACTAGTCAGGCTAGCCACCATTACTGTTCCAACGAAAATGCCCACTTCATGGTGTTCCTGGAGTATCTTCATGTTCTCTCTTCTCCAGATCCTACCCACTTCAAAAATCTGGTTTAAGTCCAACTTCTTCCCTTAACAGTAAAGATGGGCTATGCTGATCATGACCAATCTCTTTCTCTACTGAACACTTCCAGCCCATGTTATTAAATAACACAGAACCAATCAGGTTCTTTTCTGACATTAATCACCACTGCTTCAGGAGACTGTGAAAATTCCTGAGAACAGGAAGCAAATTTTATACTTTTATTGCTCTCTGCCTAGCAAAGTACCAGTAATACACATTATCCATCTGCCTAAAATGTAGGATAATTTCACTATATTTATGTTTATAAAACACCAACCCTAAATCTAACCAAATAAACACCATCAGCCACAGTCCTTCTGTATGGACTGCAGGCCTAAAGGGGGAAAATTTCTCTACATAAGCAGGTGTCTATTCTTCATCCACTTGGTTCCTATGACTGTCAGTTTTTAAAAGAATGATTCAGCTATTTCTCCCATGCAGGAGAGCAGAGCACAGGCAGCAAACTACCCCCCCCCCCCCCCCGGGTACTTCCCTGGCATACTCGTAGTACTCCAGGAAGGCGTCAGAGAGTCTCCTAAACAAGGACTGTCTTAACTTGAGATGAATTTTCTGCTAAGATGTTCAAGAAGGACAAATGACAGAAGTTCTGTGGTTTAACTCTGCTACCTCATGAGGGCCTTTTCTCTTTTTGATGTATTAACTTTTATTTCTGTGCCTTCTTTCGTTTTTCTTTACAGAATATCTGCTAAGGCCTGGACACAGTACACCTTTTTAGAAGATAGTTCTTTTTAAGGAAGTGTTTCTGATACTCAATCTCCCAAGTGTCCCTTGTTGAAGAAAATCCTACTTGAGATATCACTTGTTTATCATCACTCAGGAAAGAAAAAGAGAAACATCCCTGGAAAAATCTTGGCTTCCTCTACTCAAACCACAGAGATGTAGCAAATAATAAGTATCTCTGAAACTCCTTTTAGTTTTTTTTAAGAGTTCTTATTACTTGGTGGAAGTCTGCTTTGTGGTATATGTGAAAGGAAGATTCTGCCATCTTTTTCCCAGGACTTTAAAAAAATTATTTGAAAGGAGGATGACGTTTCTCCAGATGTTTTTCTAGATAATTATTTTTTAAGTAAACAGAGGAAAAAAATAGCTGAGTGTTTTTTTTTGTTTTTTTACGCCTAAGCAGAGCAATATGGCGACCCATACACTAACAGCCCATATCCTAATGATATGGTGTTCAGTGTTGAGGGAGGAAGAGAAGGCAGCGCCACCAACTCTGACCCGCAGGCTGTGCTTGACTCTGCACTGCACACCTCTTCATGTCCTTGTTCCCTTTCATGATTACCCCTGTGTTGATGTGAGGCTCAGGACCGCAATCACAGGACAGAGCTCAGGCGACAAAGGATCCAATCGGTTCTCCAGATTTTAAAGAAACAGCCAGGGTCTGACAGTCCGGCCAAAAGCTCACTATCTTCTCCCACCAAAGGGCAGCAGAGGACACTGTTGCTACATTGCTACAATTTTCTGTATGTGAAGTTTTCCACTTACTGTATTTAGATAAAGGGAATGTGATTAGAGAGCTTTCTGACCTTCTCTCAAGATACCAGCTATCTGGAATTACATAGCGAGATCTATGCATTAACTTAATCACTTGCATACTTTAAAAAGTGTTCAATAATAAGATTTGACCAAGAAATGTATGCTTTTCAACTAAACTTGCACCAAGAAAGTAAAAAGGTCACTGTGGCTCATAAATCTGATGAAAAGTGGTATCACCTTTATTTTCTTCTCTGGCATTTCAAAAGTTATGTAAGCATGGTCCACAAGGGAGCCTGAAGAACTGATCTGAAGAATTAGTATCTTACTCTCAAAATCAGTCCCAAAGCAGGCTTCTGATGGCAACAGGACTATCACCAGCACCTGCTGCTAGGATTTATCTAACACCTACATATGAGCCAGGCGTTGTACCTGCTAGAGAAGTGTGTTCTGTCTTGGTGGGCACTCCTGCTCACCCTCACAGAGGGACTCTGTGGTCAGGGGAGGACCTGAATCCAAGTCTGACCTCAGAGCCCAGATTCACACTTTAGGTACTTAGGATCCACCTAAGCATTTTTCAAGAACTGTGCTTTATTCCAAGGTGAAATTCTACCTTTTCTGTACTAGTCTTAATAGTTTTCCGATGAAGCTCTTAAGCCGGGTGTGCATAAACTAAAGCAAAACTCCTGGTAATTGTCTAATGAAATAAGATTCTCAGTGCAGTTTTTGACTTAAGGCCAGAGGACGTTCCCAACACAATACTGGACTTGTCTTATTTTTTCCATTTCCCTTAAATAAAACCAGAGTATGTTATGGGACCTTGACCAACGGAAACTTTGTACCATTAAATTTCGCTGTGGCTTCTACTTTTAACAAGATAGCCCTACATCTGAAAAGAAACCTCCTCTGCCACCCCTGGTGCAAATGTCTTACCGCTGTATGTAGGAGTTATTTACACCGCGGTGATCCAGATCATGGCTTAAGGCAGCAATCAGCAGCGCAAGTATCTCCAGGTCCGTCAGCCTGTTCTGCACGACCGAAGACCGTGGAGGAGAGAGAGAAACAGCAGTTGGGTACAGCGCATTATGCTACCTCTTCATCTACCACCTGGTTTTCTCCTCAGCGTTTTACATACGGGCTTCTTTTAGTGACCAAGGACTCACACTAGAATCCTGTTCTACAGGGAGTCACTTGTATTTTGTCTTCAGAATGGGATTATGGCTATCAACAGAAAAAGCTCACATGCCACACATAATAATCTATCCCCATACAGTCCATGCTTTTAATTCTTCATTATCTACATTTATGTTGAATAATTCAGACAAACGTTGTTTACCCTCTTTCTTTCTGTGGGGAACTCTGCAGTTCCCTGTAGGTTCTGCTGCCTTCTCTATCTGCCATTAACTGCTAAATCCTCCACTCTCACTTGTTAGGAGCACAGACAATGCAATCGTTTGCCAACAATAGGAAAAAAAGATTAGGAATGAAAATTTGGCTTTGAAAAGTTGCACAATATATTCCAAAGCCAAATTACAGGTTATTTTTTTTTAATACCTGATACTTGTATTATCTACTCAACTGTTCTCCATTTGTATCTTACAAATGGTGAAATTTCAGCAAAGAAATTACAGGTCTATCTTAAGGATCCACCTAAGCATTTTTCAAGAACTGTGCTTTATTCCAAGGTGAAATTCTACCTTTTCTGTACTAGTCTTAATAGTTTTCCGATGAAGCTCTTAAGCCGGGTGTGCATAAACTAAAGCAAAACTCCTGGTAATTGTCTAATGAAATAAGATTCTCAGTGCAGTTTTTGACTTAAGGCCAGAGGACGTTCCCAACACAATACTGGACTTGTCTTATTTTTTCCATTTCCCTTAAATAAAACCAGAGTATGTTATGGGACCTTGACCAACGGAAACTTTGTACCATTAAATTTCGCTGTGGCTTCTACTTTTAACAAGATAGCCCTACATCTGAAAAGAAACCTCCTCTGCCACCCCTGGTGCAAATGTCTTACCGCTGTATGTAGGAGTTATTTACACCGCGGTGATCCAGATCATGGCTTAAGGCAGCAATCAGCAGCGCAAGTATCTCCAGGTCCGTCAGCCTGTTCTGCACGACCGAAGACCGTGGAGGAGAGAGAGAAACAGCAGTTGGGTACAGCGCATTATGCTACCTCTTCATCTACCACCTGGTTTTCTCCTCAGCGTTTTACATACGGGCTTCTTTTAGTGACCAAGGACTCACACTAGAATCCTGTTCTACAGGGAGTCACTTGTATTTTGTCTTCAGAATGGGATTATGGCTATCAACAGAAAAAGCTCACATGCCACACATAATAATCTATCCCCATACAGTCCATGCTTTTAATTCTTCATTATCTACATTTATGTTGAATAATTCAGACAAACGTTGTTTACCCTCTTTCTTTCTGTGGGGAACTCTGCAGTTCCCTGTAGGTTCTGCTGCCTTCTCTATCTGCCATTAACTGCTAAATCCTCCACTCTCACTTGTTAGGAGCACAGACAATGCAATCGTTTGCCAACAATAGGAAAAAAAGATTAGGAATGAAAATTTGGCTTTGAAAAGTTGCACAATATATTCCAAAGCCAAATTACAGGTTATTTTTTTTTAATACCTGATACTTGTATTATCTACTCAACTGTTCTCCATTTGTATCTTACAAATGGTGAAATTTCAGCATAAGATGAAATTATTATCAGGTCTACTCTGCTGGAACTCTTTTAACATCCTACATAGTAATGTCTACAATGTACACAGAAATCACCATTCTTTTATTCTTCACAAAAAGCAAGGATAAGTTTCAGTGAGATAGTCCTTTTGACTCTCCTGTACCCCAAAATAAATTCATCGTATTTCTATAAATGTTTGGTGTGATAGGAAAATACAGTTATGGTATTTGATATGGCTTCTTGAACAATCACTTTTTCATTTTAGCTCTGGCCAGTTAAAATGTGCACTTTACAAAAGTCGAGACAGAGAATAACAGTTTTAGAATTTGTTAAATAAAAAAGAGCTTGGAAGCTCTGAATTAAAAACAGTTTTATGAGGGATGCCTGGAATCACTTACCTAGAATAACTAGTTGACTCCCACTGACATTAGAATCTAAGGACAGAGATATGAAAAATCTGGTCTGGGAAGGAACGGATTATTTGAACATTTTCTGCATTGACCTTTGTAAACAGTCTCTGGTCATGTGTATGAAACCAAAACCGTTTCCATGAAATAATATTTATAAAATTAACAGAGTGCTCCAGAGAAAACATGATAGAGAACCCTGGTCTCATCTATGGAGCCAAGTTCAGGACCTGAGTGGTTTTTGAGGAATCCTAGTATGGAGCAGTTTTGAATGTGAACGTCAGAAACTGGATACTTTTTCCTATACTATAGTGTTTTTCTCTGAAGGAAGTATTTATTTGTCCAAAGACTATTAAGTCTAACATGAAGCTATTTTATTTAAGGTTTTTAAAAATATGCAATGTATATTATATATGGAAGAAAATTAGAAATTATTTTGCCATAATAGTGTTCTTTAATTGAGAGACACAGGAGACCAGGGCTTGATCCCTTAGTTGGGAAGATCCCTTGCAGGAGGGAATGGCAACCCACTCCAGTACTGTTGGGAAAATTCCATGGACAGAGAAGCCTGGTGGGCTACAGTTCCCTGGGGTCTCAAAAGAGTTGGACATGACAGAGCACACACAACATGATTTGTATTTAAGTAGCAATAAGTATTATTCTCAGTCATCACTAGTGCACATTAGAAAAAATGAAACAATATGCTGGAAAGCAACAAAATGTCTTAAATATATGTCTCTTAAGAAGTACCTGAATTTTGCCTGCTTTTAGAGCAGCAAACATGCACTGAGCTGTATTAAAAGCGTGTCTCCAATTATGATAGGCAACATTCTTCCGATAGTTCTTCTTCACACTTAAAATCCACCTGCAAAGAACCTTTAGGAAAAAAACACAAGTCATCAAAATAACGGCTAATGTTGATCACACACGCACTGCACAAAGCGTTCCATCCAAGCCCCAGGACTCTTGAGGGAGCCACTCCAGTTCTGATCATTTTATAGGTGAGGAGACTGATGTTCAGAGAGTAGACTTGCCCAAGCACGGTGCTTATAAGAGTGGGGCTGGAATTCAAACCTCAGCGGTTTGATTCCAGAGTCCACCATGCTAACTAAGTCAGATGTAAAATGCAAGGCAGCTCTAAGGCAGGTATTTTTGTCATGGGTAGGGCACAGACTAGCTCTTTAAGAGATACTATGTCCATGTGTAGACAACTGGGATAGTCCAGTAGACAGTCACATGTGCGTGAGCTCACCCTCCACTCTCTGGGAGTCAGGCAAGCAGCCAGGCTCCAGTTCTCATACTCTCAGTCCATACATCTGCAGAGGTATTCATGGAAGGCTTCGGGGACAGACTGGGGCCAAGGCACATAGCACACGTCCAAAGGACAAACTATAGCGCCAACTCCCAGTCTCTGTCCCTTTTAAACTATTCTTAAATACTCAGGCAGAGTTACAGCTTGGTTACCAAGAAACAAAATTATATATACAATATAAAGCTGTGGGGGCGGGTGGGTGGAGTGTGTGTGTGTGTGTGTGTGTGTGTGTGTGTGTGTGTGATCTATACATTTTAAAAGATGGGGGTTGGGGAGGACAGACTGTTCAGAAAATCTCACAGGCTGGGTTTAATTCAACTCCTAAGTGGTGGTTTCAACAAAATCCCCGGGGACTCATGGGCATGATAATTTTGTGTTTGTGCTAGCCTCAGTCTGCCGCTCTTCAATTCTGAATAATTTACTTTACTTTTGGGGATCTCTAAAAATAAATAGGTCGCTTCTCCCTATGTATATTCCTGGAGATATTTCATACACAAAAGGCATTGCTCTGGGGAATGGAAAAAGTACCAGGGAAAAGAATGCTGCTTTACTAGTCAACAAACAAAATGTCAAACTGAGCTTTTTTTAAAATTAAAAGCGTGTCTCCAATTATGATAGGCAACATTCTTCCGATAGTTCTTCTTCACACTTAAAATCCACCTGCAAAGAACCTTTAGGAAAAAAACACAAGTCATCAAAATAACGGCTAATGTTGATCACACACGCACTGCACAAAGCGTTCCATCCAAGCCCCAGGACTCTTGAGGGAGCCACTCCAGTTCTGATCATTTTATAGGTGAGGAGACTGATGTTCAGAGAGTAGACTTGCCCAAGCACGGTGCTTATAAGAGTGGGGCTGGAATTCAAACCTCAGCGGTTTGATTCCAGAGTCCACCATGCTAACTAAGTCAGATGTAAAATGCAAGGCAGCTCTAAGGCAGGTATTTTTGTCATGGGTAGGGCACAGACTAGCTCTTTAAGAGATACTATGTCCATGTGTAGACAACTGGGATAGTCCAGTAGACAGTCACATGTGCGTGAGCTCACCCTCCACTCTCTGGGAGTCAGGCAAGCAGCCAGGCTCCAGTTCTCATACTCTCAGTCCATACATCTGCAGAGGTATTCATGGAAGGCTTCGGGGACAGACTGGGGCCAAGGCACATAGCACACGTCCAAAGGACAAACTATAGCGCCAACTCCCAGTCTCTGTCCCTTTTAAACTATTCTTAAATACTCAGGCAGAGTTACAGCTTGGTTACCAAGAAACAAAATTATATATACAATATAAAGCTGTGGGTGTGTGTGTGTGTGTGTGTGTGTGTGTGTGTGTGTGTGGATCTATACATTTTAAAAGATGGGGGTTGGGGAGGACAGACTGTTCAGAAAATCTCACAGGCTGGGTTTAATTCAACTCCTAAGTGGTGGTTTCAACAAAATCCCCGGGGACTCATGGGCATGATAATTTTGTGTTTGTGCTAGCCTCAGTCTGCCGCTCTTCAATTCTGAATAATTTACTTTACTTTTGGGGATCTCTAAAAATAAATAGGTCGCTTCTCCCTATGTATATTCCTGGAGATATTTCATACACAAAAGGCATTGCTCTGGGGAATGGAAAAAGTACCAGGGAAAAGAATGCTGCTTTACTAGTCAACACAGTTTGACTGGCTGCAGAAGTAGGCCAAAAACAAGCTTTCTTCTTTGTTGGTGCAAAATTGCTTATAGAGGATTTGGCAGGAAAAAAACAGCGCTTTCATCTCCCTTTTATTTTCAGGCCTCTTTGTTCCTCTTGTGTGTTGCAGTTCCCAGAGAAGTCTGATAAAAAGAAACCAGACGTCCCCAAGCTCTTTCACCCACCCCTGAGTAACCATACTTCCCAGAGGATTTGCGTATGCCCGAGACTGACATGTGCTAACCTGAAATATGTTGCAGCATGACCATTTCTGAAACAAAAGTTGACCCTGAAGATAACAGAGTCACCTTATTAGGAGAATTTTACATTGCAGGGTGATTCTTTACTACTGAGCAACCTGGAAAGCCCCACTGTAGAAAATCACTGGTGATTAATTAAAGAAATCAAGGAAAATAAACAGAAAAACCCAGATATCTTACCTATGGACAGATCTCTTTACTAATCATAAATCTGTAGGCATAATTAAATAGGCACATACAACATATAATGGGAAATAATGGACAGAATGACTCTAGGAAACCTAATCCCTGATGTACTCCTCTATCCTGTTCCTTCTTCTTGGGAGGCCATGCTGCGCAGCTTGTGAGATTGTAGTTTCTTGGCCAGGAAACCAAATCTTAGATCCTTAGTTACCTGAGACCATCCTAACTGTGCCTAATCACTGGGCCACCAGGAAACTCCCTACTCTGCTTCCATTGAAATGAACCTGTTGAACTGAGTAACCCAATGAATACCCCACTGTATCTAATTATTAACAATTCAACAATTCAGTTTTGGACTCTGTTACCAGAAATGCTCTTAACTGCATTTAGGAAATTGATGCTCAGATCTGCTAAATGCTTGGTGGATATGCCTGGAATGTTTGAATTTGTAATGCAGCCTTTTGTAGAGGACTACTGAACAACTATGTGCAGTTTGGAAGACCCTAGGTAGCGTGTTCATGACAGTGAATCAGTCTCCCAACATTTACAAAGCTTCCTAAGTCCTGAGCGACATACTTAAGTGTCTGTGGGAGAAAGCAAAGAAAGAAAACACAGCTCAGCTCGTTCGTGCCTTCAAGAGTTTCAGTCGGTAGCAAAAGCAACGAAAGCACACATAGAAAGGAAATAAATTCACATAAAAACAAAAGCACAAATTTATAAACTGTCAACAGCATTCCAAGTGGCATGAAATCAGTCCTAGAGTTTTCCCAGGAATAGAGATCTTTGAGTCATGCTCCACGGAGAAGTATGTTGTGGTACAAAATAGAGCAGACTTGGAGCCATCCTGTCCACTGAGGGGAGGGATGACTTATAAAGACAGAAGACAGAGGGAAACAGGCACAGCACACACAGATTTGGGAGAGTAAAAGAATGTGTTTCAGAGACCACTGAAAGTTATAGGAGAACAACTCAAGACTTGGAAGCCAAGCAGAAACATGGAGATAGATCTGTCATATCTTTCAGTGGGAAATATTCTTTTGTCAGGGCACTTGTTGATGCTAACACCTTTTCTAGCAGTAACATTTTAATTATCCTAAAATTATATCTGAAATCTAAAGTGACAATAATATCTGAAATTAACACAACAGAAGAGTCATAGAAGTCACTGAGGCAGGAAGGCCATCCAGAGTGATGTTCCAGCTGACATCGGCCAGAGTTAGGAGAGTGGTTATTCAAACAGAAAAGTACAGAAGGTGAACAAGACATCAAGGAGGAATGCCTGCCTAATGGACACACAATCAAGGAAAGGTAAAAAATACAGAATGTGAGATAAGTTTTAAATAAATACCTTTGTATCCAACATTGAAATGCTACCTAAGAACTTATGTTTTTAAGAAATAAATCAACTTGTGTTAAGAATTTCAAAGGTAGGTACAAGGATCATATTCCTGTTCTGGCCGGGCCCTTTCAACAGAATCGTGACTCGTGTAAAAGTAGGGGGAACCTCAGGAATGGGAAGGGATCCAAATCGCTATCTAGGTTTGTGAGTCCCGTAACTAGCAAGCAGCAGAACTGAGATTCACACTTAGAACTTCTGGCCCTAAATGAGAGCTTCATTCCATTAGTAAAGGCTTTAATAAATGAGCCCTATTGACTCACGACAGAGAAATCTGATAGGGTCACACAACCATGGTCAAATTGGGTCTGAAGAAAGGAGAACTGGCATGTACTTGACACCTGTGTACTGTACCACATCATATACCACACAGATGCGTGTGTAATTCTCACAAGACTCCCACGGGGACATTGGACCATTATTCCTAATTAACAGATTACCAAACTGAGCATGTGAGAGACTAACTTCCCTAACAAACTAGAGCTAGTCACCAGCAGAGCTGTGACTCAAGTCCATGACCTTATGTCAGTTTCTTTATTTGTAAAACAGGGACAACAATAACCAAAGAACCTTTCCTGAGAGCTTCTTGAAATAAATGATATGATATCCCTTAATCAACATACTCGAATAGGAGTATTACTAGTCTCCAGATTCTGTTTTCAACCAAGAATAATATAAACCTTGGTTAAACTGAAAGACGAATTAGATTTGGGCCCCCATGAATACCAGAAATGACACTGTATTAACCTTGGCTATATTAGCTCTCGGTTCTCAGGCCTCGGTAAGGCGTTGAGATCTGGAACAACTTGTAACTGAAATGTGTACCTAGCACAGTGCTGGGGACACAGCTGATAAGCAAGTTTCATTTTATGAATTAATGGATTGCTGGATAGTGGAGGCCTTCAAGGTATTTACATTTCCATGAAGGAAATCTAAGGAAACTAGATATTCAACTGACTGGAAAAAAATAGCTTTAAAGGCAAATTACTGACTTTTTTCTATATAGGCCTTTCTATTCTCCATTGTTCTTTGACGCAATACATATAGGCATAAAACAAAACAGAATTCCCTGATGTCTCTCCAGCCGGTATTAGAAGGTACTAATTTCAGTCTTGTTGTTTTCTTAGAGGTGAATAAGGTAACTGGCTAGGGTTAAAACCAGTCTTCATCTTCACCCCACATGGGCGACCCTGTTTGAACCAAGAGCTTGGCTGCACATCACCCCCTCTGCTCCCTCATTTCCAAAGGCGTTCACTCTGTGTTCAACTCTGTTTCTTTCTACTGTGTTATGATAACCTCTGCAATCAGATCATATTACTTCCTGCTTAAAATTCCTCCGATGACTCACCATCGTTCTCGGATAAAATCCAATTAACTTCCTCTGCCTAAAATACCTAACTGAGCATGGTCACTTGGAAAAAGGGACACCTGTGTACTGTACCACATCATATACCACACAGATGCGTGTGTAATTCTCACAAGACTCCACGGGACATTGGACCATTATTCCTAATTAACAGATTACCAAACTGAGCATGTGAGAGACTAACTTCCCTAACAAACTAGAGCTAGTCACCAGCAGAGCTGTGACTCAAGTCCATGACCTTATGTCAGTTTCTTTATTTGTAAAACAGGGACAACAATAACCAAAGAACCTTTCCTGAGAGCTTCTTGAAATAAATGATATGATATCCCTTAATCAACATACTCGAATAGGAGTATTACTAGTCTCCAGATTCTGTTTTCAACCAAGAATAATATAAACCTTGGTTAAACTGAAAGACGAATTAGATTTGGGCCCCCATGAATACCAGAAATGACACTGTATTAACCTTGGCTATATTAGCTCTCGGTTCTCAGGCCTCGGTAAGGCGTTGAGATCTGGAACAACTTGTAACTGAAATGTGTACCTAGCACAGTGCTGGGGACACAGCTGATAAGCAAGTTTCATTTTATGAATTAATGGATTGCTGGATAGTGGAGGCCTTCAAGGTATTTACATTTCCATGAAGGAAATCTAAGGAAACTAGATATTCAACTGACTGGAAAAAAATAGCTTTAAAGGCAAATTACTGACTTTTTTCTATATAGGCCTTTCTATTCTCCATTGTTCTTTGACGCAATACATATAGGCATAAAACAAAACAGAATTCCCTGATGTCTCTCCAGCCGGTATTAGAAGGTACTAATTTCAGTCTTGTTGTTTTCTTAGAGGTGAATAAGGTAACTGGCTAGGGTTAAAACCAGTCTTCATCTTCACCCCACATGGGCGACCCTGTTTGAACCAAGAGCTTGGCTGCACATCACCCCCTCTGCTCCCTCATTTCCAAAGGCGTTCACTCTGTGTTCAACTCTGTTTCTTTCTACTGTGTTATGATAACCTCTGCAATCAGATCATATTACTTCCCTGCTTAAAATTCCTCCGATGACTCACCATCGTTCTCGGGATAAAATCCAAATTCCTCTGAAGAGCGTACAGGGGCCCATGCAGTCTGCTGCTCACCTTCCTCACCAATTGCTTCTCTTTCCACTGTCGCCCCTCAGCCAGTGCTGTATCTCCTGCTCCCGACACCCTGCGCCTCCACATCCTGCTCTCACTGCTGGGAACACTCTCCCCTGTTCCTCAACCTGGTGCTTGATACATGTCTTCTTAATGCTGATAATTTCTCTTCAAACATTCTGGGTCTGCATTAGCTGACAGTAATATGAATCACTGAAACTTAAAAAGATTCTCATTCCACACTAGCGTCCAAAACTAATTCTCTTATACACACACACACACACACACACACACTTACTTTCCGGAGGACATCACTACATTCCTACCTCATGTTTCATCTGGAAGTTCTGTACAAGGTTGAGGTCAGTGAACATCCGGATTGTGCACAGTGCCGTTTCCAGGTCAGACAGCTCAAAGTCACTGAAGCTGAAGTCGGTGATTTTAAGGGTCTGGGCAGATGGCACCACCGCAGCCTTGGGAAAGGGGAGAAGAAAATGAAGAAAAGCTGTTAAAGCAGCACACACGCAGTGTTCTTGTGTTGCTCTAGAGAAATAGCACATTGGAGTTAATTTTTAATGGAAGTAGTTTACAATGAAAGTTATCTTTTTTCCCCCTAACAGAGCCCCATGTGGGTAATTAATATGGTTCTAAGTAGGCCAGGTGGAGGAGACGGGGTAGCTGTACCTGGAACACCAGGCAGAGCTAAGGACCCCAGTGATCCAGGGGTGTTATACCTTTATACCTCCTCGGTGTTATTCATTCAACAGACATTTATTGAGTAGTTGTTTTGGACGTGTCCCAGTACTATGGCTGAGAAAAAAAGGTAAAATTTTGGCTAGGGTTAAAACTGCTGGGTTCTTCATCTTCACCCCACATGGGCGACCCTGTTTGAACCAAGAGCTTGGCTGCACATCACCCCCTCTGCTCCCTCATTTCCAAAGGCGTTCACTCTGTGTTCAACTCTGTTTCTTTCTACTGTGTTATGATAACCTCTGCAATCAGATCATATTACTTCCCTGCTTAAAATTCCTCCGATGACTCACCATCGTTCTCGGGATAAAATCCAAATTCCTCTGAAGAGCGTACAGGGGCCCATGCAGTCTGCTGCTCACCTTCCTCACCAATTGCTTCTCTTTCCACTGTCGCCCCTCAGCCAGTGCTGTATCTCCTGCTCCCGACACCCTGCGCCTCCACATCCTGCTCTCACTGCTGGGAACACTCTCCCCTGTTCCTCAACCTGGTGCTTGATACATGTCTTCTTAATGCTGATAATTTCTCTTCAAACATTCTGGGTCTGCATTAGCTGACAGTAATATGAATCACTGAAACTTAAAAAGATTCTCATTCCACACTAGCGTCCAAAACTAATTCTCTTATACACACACACACACACACACACACTTACTTTCCGGAGGACATCACTACATTCCTACCTCATGTTTCATCTGGAAGTTCTGTACAAGGTTGAGGTCAGTGAACATCCGGATTGTGCACAGTGCCGTTTCCAGGTCAGACAGCTCAAAGTCACTGAAGCTGAAGTCGGTGATTTTAAGGGTCTGGGCAGATGGCACCACCGCAGCCTTGGGAAAGGGGAGAAGAAAATGAAGAAAAGCTGTTAAAGCAGCACACACGCAGTGTTCTTGTGTTGCTCTAGAGAAATAGCACATTGGAGTTAATTTTTAATGGAAGTAGTTTACAATGAAAGTTATCTTTTTTCCCCCTAACAGAGCCCCATGTGGGTAATTAATATGGTTCTAAGTAGGCCAGGTGGAGGAGACGGGGTAGCTGTACCTGGAACACCAGGCAGAGCTAAGGACCCCAGTGATCCAGGGGTGTTATACCTTTATACCTCCTCGGTGTTATTCATTCAACAGACATTTATTGAGTAGTTGTTTTGGACGTGTCCCAGTACTATGGGCTGAGACTAAGTAGTGAGCAGGATAGGAATAACATTCTAAGGATTTTATGCTTAATTCTCGAGACAGTCTTATGAAACACATACTCTAGCTCCATCTTCATCCTTGGTTTGACTTGTTAATCATTTAATTGTAGTAAACACTTGCAATCTCCAAATACACCTTGCTGTCTTTAAAACTCAATGTTCCTTTTACCTCCTGCTTCTCCCACTTTCTTTAACTAAAGGACTTCTTTAAGACACACTTCCCATCTCAAGACGACTTACTAATAAATGCCCTTCAGAGTCAAGCCCACTGTGGGAATACCTATTTAATCGCAGAGTTCGCTACAAGGTAATTCCTGATTATCTGTCTCCTAACTACACTGTGATTGACGGGGGGGTGGGGGGTGGGGCGGGGCTGCATCTTACACACTTTTTTATCCACTGTGTCTATTGATGATACAGTTTTGATATTTGTTAATATGAATATGTATTAAATGGATGGGGAAAATCTCATTCCTGTCACTTGAGTTATAAGGTCTGGTTTTAAGGTCCCAAATCCTCCTAAGAGGGTAAAGTCCATTAACTTGAGTTGGAAAACGAGCAGACCTAGCAAATGCATTCTAACCCATTTTGACTGATTTTTTTTTTTTTTTGAATCACCATATTTGTTATACTGTTTAAAAATTGTGAGATTTTAGCAATAAAGCAGGATTTGTTGGCTAAAAGGAGCTCACCGTGAAAAATCTGGGCAGATGGCACCACCGCAGCCTTGGGAAAGGGGAGAAGAAAATGAAGAAAAGCTGTTAAAGCAGCACACACGCAGTGTTCTTGTGTTGCTCTAGAGAAATAGCACATTGGAGTTAATTTTTAATGGAAGTAGTTTACAATGAAAGTTATCTTTTTTCCCCCTAACAGAGCCCCATGTGGGTAATTAATATGGTTCTAAGTAGGCCAGGTGGAGGAGACGGGGTAGCTGTACCTGGAACACCAGGCAGAGCTAAGGACCCCAGTGATCCAGGGGTGTTATACCTTTATACCTCCTCGGTGTTATTCATTCAACAGACATTTATTGAGTAGTTGTTTTGGACGTGTCCCAGTACTATGGGCTGAGACTAAGTAGTGAGCAGGATAGGAATAACATTCTAAGGATTTTATGCTTAATTCTCGAGACAGTCTTATGAAACACATACTCTAGCTCCATCTTCATCCTTGGTTTGACTTGTTAATCATTTAATTGTAGTAAACACTTGCAATCTCCAAATACACCTTGCTGTCTTTAAAACTCAATGTTCCTTTTACCTCCTGCTTCTCCCACTTTCTTTAACTAAAGGACTTCTTTAAGACACACTTCCCATCTCAAGACGACTTACTAATAAATGCCCTTCAGAGTCAAGCCCACTGTGGGAATACCTATTTAATCGCAGAGTTCGCTACAAGGTAATTCCTGATTATCTGTCTCCTAACTACACTGTGATTGACGGGGGGGTGGGGGCGGGGGGCTGCATCTTACACACTTTTGTATCCACTGTGTCTATTGATGATACAGTTTTGATATTTGTTAATATGAATATGTATTAAATGGATGGGGAAAATCTCATTCCTGTCACTTGAGTTATAAGGTCTGGTTTTAAGGTCCCAAATCCTCCTAAGAGGGTAAAGTCCATTAACTTGAGTTGGAAAACGAGCAGACCTAGCAAATGCATTCTAACCCATTTTGACTGATTTTTTTTTTTTTTTGAATCACCATATTTGTTATACTGTTTAAAAATTGTGAGATTTTTAGCAATAAAGCAGGATTTCTGGCCTCTCGTGAAAAATCAGGCTACGCTGAGCCTCAATTCCCAGGAAGTGACTAGCCATGGTCAGCCCTGCCCCCGCCCGGGCTCCATCAGATTGAGCAGGTTTCTCTCTCAAATTCCCTGCCAGGCCTCCAACTTACAAGAACCCCTCTCCTCAAGCCTCGTGACTGTTTCTTCTGCCAGTACTTTAGCTGCCTTAGCCACATCTAGCTGAAATGCATTTGATGAAAAGAGGCTTTAACTTGGTGTAAGGCAGAAGGAAGAAAATACAGAAATCTCAACCAGGTCCTGATTCCCTCTAAACCCCTTGTTTCCTCTGAGTATCTGGCATATCACTTCTTTGCTTTCCCTCCATCTTTTGTGAAGTAAAAAATTCAAACATGGTATTAGAAAACCTTATGGCTTAATCCAGAGCTTTCCCCTGTCAAGCTGGGGGCACGTGCACATTCTCTGCACACCCTCACCAGCACATTTTACTTACGTATACTGGACGTGTTTAAACTTTAAAAGAATATCACCCTCTTCAAACTCCAGACTAAGACTCTTTCCCTGAGCCCCAAATTCAAGGGAAAATATGGCCCTGTCTGGTCAACCCCAGAGGCTAATGTGTGGGCTGAACGAGGGGAAGAGAGAGAGATGGAAAATGTTTAGATAAATGGCTGCATTGTTTACACTAGCCTCAACATCAGAGACGGAGTAGACGAGTGGAACAGAGTTCCAAGGAACTCAGAAGTGTGGAGGTGGGAGAAAGCCCACCTTTTAACTCAAAGCAGATAACAACTGCTTCCCTTAAACATTGTGCAAGAGAACAGATGTTTGTTCCTTGGGGCATCATTATTCTTACAGCAGGAAGTTTTCTTTCTTTCCTTCCACAAAGGGTATTCTAAACACTATGGGATAAAGACAGTCAACATGCCTTGTGCCTCCTCTGTTGTACACTCTTAATTCCTGACCACTGTCTCCTGAGAGAAGAGACTCTCTTCTTCTGCTTCATCAGCCACACCATGACTCAGCCTTTGAGCTGACCTAGGGGCAATGGGCAGACATTCTCCTTCAGAACCTTGTGGTCAGTGACATCAAGGGTCAGAATTCTTGGGATCAATTGCTAAGAAGTCATGAGAAAGTCATACATCCTTTAAAACTCGTAAACTGCTTCTCTGACCATCGCAAGAGAACTCAACTTTGTTTTTTCTGAAAGGGCTTGGGATACAGGGGATCTGAAATAAAACATACTGCCTGTCATCCTAACTTACCATTTGATAAAATAAAATATTCTATGTCTTACTAATAAGCAGGGGGAAAAGTATGTGGTATTTCTGAGAGAGGCTATGTAGATACAATTCTGGGTTTTCATAGCTTCTCCTTTCAGTGATGGTTTGATTTGTCAGAATTTGCAGAGTGGAAATTTCTTTTTTTTATTATTTATTTTTATTTTGGGCAGGGGTTGGGTTGGGGAGGGGAGCGGGCGGGCAACTTCCATTGGTCTTTCATTTCTCTGTTTTCATCCGTCTTTGTTCTTTGGCTCCTGTGGGCCTCCCATCGCGGTGGCGTCTGTTGTTGCAGAGCACCGGCTTTGGGCGCATGCGCTCCAGAGCTCCGGCTCAGCAATTGGACACATTGGTCCAGCCGCTCCGTGGCACGTGGGATCTTCCCAGGCCAGGGATCAAACCGGCGCCCCTTGCAGTGCAAGGCGGTGTCCTTACCCACTGGACCACCAGGGGAAGCCCCAGAGTGGAAATTTCTGACTTTGTTTTTCTTGGGGGGGTAAGGTAACTTATGATATGGAACACTTAGCAGAAATAACATTGTATAGATTCTGTAGGTGCTATAAAGCAATAGGTGCTATAAATGTGTGTATGTATTATGACTGAATAAACCAATTCAAAACGTGTGAAACTATGATACCATGTAATACTGTTCAAAGGCCTTTGCTCAGTGGTAAAGAATCTGCCTGCAATGCAGAAGACATAGGATCAATCCCTGGATCAGGAAGATCCCCTGGAGAAGGGAATGACAATCTACTCCAGTATTCTTGTCTGGAAAATCCCATGGACAGAGGAGCCTGGTGGGCTGTAGTGCATGGGGTCCCTAAAGAGTCGGACACAACTTAGTGACTAAACAACAACTCTATTCAATACTGCCCGTTTCTCCATGTGAGAGCACAATGCTTGTGAATTCTCAGGCAATAGCAATTAGATAGTTTCTGGCTGAATTTGAATATAATTAATCTTTTCTAGAGTTGGGATTTCTAATCTGTGTCACATTAACCAAATATAGAATGTAAAATAAATACACAAAACTGCCAGGGTTAAAGATTCATCCTGGCAAACAGTTTGGTAATATAATGTCACTTACCTTCTGAGTCCTTTATGTCTGTCACTCAAACTAACAAAGAAACTATTAATAAAGAAACTATTCCTTCTGTGAATCTTCAGAGGAAATTCTTCATTTAAGTGCCCTATCTTGATCCCTTTTCGTCATTCTTGCAAAAAATTAAAACAACAGCTAACAACTCTGGAAGTGAAACTCACTAAAGGGTGAAACTGAACATATTGCTCAGTGATTGTTAATAAAAACCAGTTGCTCTGGACTTCCCTGGTGGTCCGGTGGTTAAGAACTGTCTGCCAGTGAAGGGGGCATGGGTTTGACCCTGATCCGAGAAGATTCCACATTCTGCAGGGCAACTAAACCTGTGCGCCTCAACTACTGAGCCCTCCACGCCTACAGCTGGTGCGCTGCAACAGGGGAAGCCACTGTACTGAGAAGTCCTGTGCACTGCAGCTAGAGAAAGCCCATATTTATTGCAAAGGGGCTTCCCTGGTGGTCCAGCCTCTAAGAATCTGCCTTCCAATGCAGGGAACTTGGGTTTGATCCCTGTTTGGGAAACTAAGATCTCACATGCCACAGGGCAACTAAGCCTGTGCACCACAACCAGAGAGCCCGTATGCTGCAGTGAAAGATCCCACATGCTGCAACTAAGACCCTATGCAGCAAAAAAACAAAACAAAAAAAAAACAGTTGTTCTGAATACCATCTGACGGATAAGGAGCTAAAGAATAAATTGATCACAAACCAGAAACATCTTAGATCAGCTACCATATTTGCATTTTGGCATTAGATAATGATCATAAACAGAGAAATCTAAAAGCAAGGGGAAGCACATGCTGAAGGAATGTTTGCTATGGGGGCTCTAGTCCCAATGTCCCACTGACTTTGTCACCCTGAACAAGATGTTCAACCTCTGCCAAAAAATGTGGGGGTTGGATCAGATTGTCTCAAAAGCTGAATTTACCTCTGTGCCCACACACCTAGGATTTCCTACTGCCTTTTCACTTTGGAAGCCGAGACCGTCCTGAGGGGTGGGTGGCCTTGAAGTCTTGCCAGGGACCGTCGTGTACAGATGCAGGCTCTGTCTCCAACTCTAACTGTTTAGACAGATACCGCGCTTGCCACACTTGAGTCCTCACCCAGGAGAGAAGGGGCAATCCTCCTCTACGGCTTAACCAAAGGATCCTAGCCTCCACATGAGTGCAGAAGAGGGAGACACTGGTTACACGGTAGCCACTCTCTTTACTGCCATAATGATCGAAATGAAAAATTTGAGTTTTCAGAAATTGCCATCTATTATTTTTTGTTTTTTGAATGCAGAGGTGGGGAGATGCCTATAATGTGGCCATTTGTCTTCAAGGTTTAATACTCCCTCACTTCCTGGTTTCTCTAATTGTTTTTCCTCCTCTGCCAAGAATACGTCCCCCAAAACTTCATATACCTAGTTCCTTCCCACTTTTCTGTGTCTCAGCTGCACCCAAAAAAGCAGTCACTGGTTCCTGTGGCAGACACTGTAAAAAGACCCCATTCATATAACACCTACATCAACCTTTTCCAGGGGAGCCTGCATTTTCTGAAGAGTCAAGAAAGCTCAAAAATATATCTCCCCAATTCCCTTTTATCTAGGGTTGCAGATGGAATTTGGTTTCTTCCATGAGTATGCAGATGAGGAACCCACTTTCCTACAAGGTGGTTCTAGAGGGTGCAGTGCAGCTGTGGAGACCATGGTTCTGGCAGCAGCTTTCTGACTCCCAGACTGCGCTGCCACAGCTGACGCCGAAGGAGACACTCTGGTGGCCTTCCACTTCTAGCCTGTGTGGGAGTTTCCCTCCAGAGCCACATCTTCCGTTTTGGGACTAATTCCTGAGGTCATTCATCCACTCTCTCCAATTATTTGAAAGCACCTAATGAAATTAGTTTCTGCTTCAAGCGGCTAAAGGAGTTTCTGTTATCTGCAACTGAGCCCTGATGGTGCTCTTTAAGGCAAAGTGTCAGTGGGCAGCAGGTTCTCCAGGCGAGGCATTTGGGATTGGAGAGGTGGACTTGAAGGCAGAAGGGAATCAGGTTTCTGTTAGAGCAGCAGTTTTCCAAGTGTGATCCCAGCAGCTGTGGCAGCATCTGAGGCCTTGCTGACAGTGCAGATTTCCTGGGCTATAACACAGAACTACTCCATCAGAAACTCTGGGAGTGGAGTTCAGCATCAGTATTGTAATGAACCTTCCAGATGGTTCTGATGAGTGCTGACCACTCCCCCCTTTTTTTTATAAAGTCAAAATCATTCCTGAGCTTTATCAGTACTTTACTTAAGACAAAAGTTTATTTACACAACAAAAGGGACACTGGGTAGCCACTCTCTTTACTGCCATAATGATCGAAAGTTTGAGTTTTCAGAAATTGCCATCTATTATTTTTGTTTTTGAATGCAGAGGTGGGAGATGCCTATAATGTGGCCATTTGTCTTCAAGGTTTAATACTCCCTCACTTCCTGGTTTCTCTAATTGTTTTTCCTCCTCTGCCAAGAATACGTCCCCCAAAACTTCATATACCTAGTTCCTTCCCACTTTTCTGTGTCTCAGCTGCACCCAAAAAAGCAGTCACTGGTTCCTGTGGCAGACACTGTAAAAAGACCCCATTCATATAACACCTACATCAACCTTTTCCAGGGGAGCCTGCATTTTCTGAAGAGTCAAGAAAGCTCAAAAATATATCTCCCTAATTCCCTTTTATCTAGGGTTGCAGATGGAATTTGGTTTCTTCCATGAGTATGCAGATGAGGAACCCACTTTCCTACAAGGTGGTTCTAGAGGGTGCAGTGCAGCTGTGGAGACCATGGTTCTGGCAGCAGCTTTCTGACTCCCAGACTGCGCTGCCACAGCTGACGCCGAAGGAGACACTCTGGTGGCCTTCCACTTCTAGCCTGTGTGGGAGTTTCCCTCCAGAGCCACATCTTCCGTTTTGGGACTAATTCCTGAGGTCATTCATCCACTCTCTCCAATTATTTGAAAGCACCTAATGAAATTAGTTTCTGCTTCAAGCGGCTAAAGGAGTTTCTGTTATCTGCAACTGAGCCCTGATGGTGCTCTTTAAGGCAAAGTGTCAGTGGGCAGCAGGTTCTCCAGGCGAGGCATTTGGGATTGGAGAGGTGGACTTGAAGGCAGAAGGGAATCAGGTTTCTGTTAGAGCAGCAGTTTTCCAAGTGTGATCCCAGCAGCTGTGGCAGCATCTGAGGCCTTGCTGACAGTGCAGATTTCCTGGGCTATAACACAGAACTACTCCATCAGAAACTCTGGGAGTGGAGTTCAGCATCAGTATTGTAATGAACCTTCCAGATGGTTCTGATGAGTGCTGACCACTCCCCCCTTTTTTTTATAAAGTCAAAATCATTCCTGAGCTTTATCAGTACTTTACTTAAGACAAAAGTTTATTTACACAACAAAAGGGACACACTGGGATCCCTCTGACCCAAGCATGGGAATGAAATTTTATAGGAAATAACATGTTTATAAAATGTATAGTCTTCCTTGAAGTCCATAAAGCACATGTTCATAGAAAATAATAATATGCTCGGGAAAGGTAAGTATAAGGGTCATCAAAAAATTTCTGAGTTTCATGTTTTTGGTGAATCGCTCATGATAAAAGGTTTATATCCACCTGTGGGAAAGTCTCTGGTAACCTCAGAAGAAAATAAAGATATGTGGATACATAATGTGCTCAACTTTAGACAAAAAAGATTACACTATCCTCTGAGGCATTTTGCCTGCCTTGGGTCTGAAGTATCCACTCTCAGAAGATAAAATAACAATTAGAGAAACAACTCCTGACCACCAACTGTTAAGAAAAGGCTCCCTGGGCTTCCCTGGTGGTCCAGTGGGTAAGAACAACACCTTGCACTGCAAGGGGCGCTGGTTTGATCCCTGGCCTGGGAAGATCCCACGTGCCTTGGAGCGGCTGGATCAATGTGTCCAGTTACCAGGCTGGAGCTCTGGAGCACATGTGCCCAGAGCCGGTGCTCTGTAGCAACAAAGGCCACTGCGATGGGAGGCCCACACAGACCAAAGAACGAAGACGGATGAAAATAGATAAATGAAAGACCAATAGAAGTGCCCCTTCTCCCCCTGGGAAAAAAACTTAATAAAAAAGAAAAAGCTCCCAATTCAGAAAGTTATTTATCACAATAAGACTGAAAGGAAGGGCAGCCACTGAACTTGGTCTCCCATAAAATGCCAAATTCTTCCAATTAGCTTCAATCTTTCATGAAGGCATTTTGTTATATTCCTCCTTGATGTTTATTCAAATAAACAGCAAGAGGAAAAGAGATTTTCCTCAATGAGCAGCTGTGGCAGCATCTGAGGCCTTGCTGACAGTGCAGATTTCCTGGGCTATAACACAGAACTACTCCATCAGAAACTCTGGGAGTGGAGTTCAGCATCAGTATTGTAATGAACCTTCCAGATGGTTCTGATGAGTGCTGACCACTCCCCCCTTTTTTTTATAAAGTCAAAATCATTCCTGAGCTTTATCAGTACTTTACTTAAGACAAAAGTTTATTTACACAACAAAAGGGACACACTGGGATCCCTCTGACCCAAGCATGGGAATGAAATTTTATAGGAAATAACATGTTTATAAAATGTATAGTCTTCCTTGAAGTCCATAAAGCACATGTTCATAGAAAATAATAATATGCTCGGGAAAGGTAAGTATAAGGGTCATCAAAAATTACTGAGTTTCATGTTTTTGGTGAATCGCTCATGATAAAAGGTTTATATCCACCTGTGGGAAAGTCTCTGGTAACCTCAGAAGAAAATAAAGATATGTGGATACATAATGTGCTCAACTTTAGACAAAAAAGATTACACTATCCTCTGAGGCATTTTGCCTGCCTTGGGTCTGAAGTATCCACTCTCAGAAGATAAAATAACAATTAGAGAAACAACTCCTGACCACCAACTGTTAAGAAAAGGCTCCCTGGGCTTCCCTGGTGGTCCAGTGGGTAAGAACAACACCTTGCACTGCAAGGGGCGCTGGTTTGATCCCTGGCCTGGGAAGATCCCACGTGCCTTGGAGCGGCTGGATCAATGTGTCCAGTTACCAGGCTGGAGCTCTGGAGCACATGTGCCCAGAGCCGGTGCTCTGTAGCAACAAAGGCCACTGCGATGGGAGGCCCACACAGACCAAAGAACGAAGACGGATGAAAATAGATAAATGAAAGACCAATAGAAGTGCCCCTTCTCCCCCTGGGAAAAAAACTTAATAAAAAAGAAAAAGCTCCCAATTCAGAAAGTTATTTATCACAATAAGACTGAAAGGAAGGGCAGCCACTGAACTTGGTCTCCCATAAAATGCCAAATTCTTCCAATTAGCTTCAATCTTTCATGAAGGCATTTTGTTATATTCCTCCTTGATGTTTATTCAATATAAACAGCAAGAGGAAAAGAGATTTTCCTCAATGATCCATTCTTTAAGGAACTTACTTAGAGGAATAAAATTAAGATATTTGATGTGTTTACTGGGAGCTACAAGGAGAGATGATCAGCCAGGTGTTTTAAGTTCTCCTCCTCAGCGCCCAGTCACTGCCCTGCCCTGGCAGGCACTCCTCCATGGAGAGCAGCTTAGGCCCAGGTCTGAACAAAGCCATGCTGACAGCCGTCACATTGCACTCTGCAGACGTTTAACGTCTTCCTGACATTCATTGTGCACAGAAAGTGTGTTTTTAAAGAAAACACCCCACACAATGAGTTTATAAGGCTATTAGAATACATCTTTCTCTAGAAAGAAACGCCCCACACAGTGAGTTTATAAGGCTATTAGAATACATCTTTCTCTAAAAAGATTCAAAATACACATGAGAAAGAAATGTTACTAATACAAAGAGAGGTGAATATTCCAACTCCGTGTGTGGAGCCAAGTCTTAAGGAGAATGAAGAAGGGAACAGGTATAGCAGGACCAGATTAGTGTATTTTCTTAAATAACTGTATCATTGTAGTGTATGATTTTTCCTTCTTTCTAACATTATATAAGTGAATTCCTTTAAATCTCAATAGGGAAGAAGCACAGACTGTAAAAAACTTGAATAATGAGCATAATGTTTCTCAAAACCATGTTGAAGGCACATAAAATGTCAAGATTCTGATAAGGTACACATACTTATAAAGTAAAGCTTCAGAAAAATGTATGACTACCATTGGGATGAATACACAAATCTGGTTAACATCTGCTTAGTATATAAGAAGCACATGGCCCAGAGCCGGTGCTCTGTAGCAACAAAGGCCACTGCGATGGGACGCCCGCACAGACCAAAGAACGAAGACGGATGAAAATAGATAAATGATAGACCAATAGAAGTGCCCTTCTCCCTGGGAAAAAGACTTAATAAAAAAGAAAAAGCTCCCAATTCAGAAAGTTATTTATCACAATAAGACTGAAAGGAAGGGCAGCCACTGAACTTGGTCTCCCATAAAATGCCAAATTCTTCCAATTAGCTTCAATCTTTCATGAAGGCATTTTGTTATATTCCTCCTTGATGTTTATTCAATATAAACAGCAAGAGGAAAAGAGATTTTCCTCAATGATCCATTCTTTAAGGAACTTACTTAGAGGAATAAAATTAAGATATTTGATGTGTTTACTGGGAGCTACAAGGAGAGATGATCAGCCAGGTGTTTTAAGTTCTCCTCCTCAGCGCCCAGTCACTGCCCTGCCCTGGCAGGCACTCCTCCATGGAGAGCAGCTTAGGCCCAGGTCTGAACAAAGCCATGCTGACAGCCGTCACATTGCACTCTGCAGACGTTTAACGTCTTCCTGACATTCATTGTGCACAGAAAGTGTGTTTTTAAAGAAAACACCCCACACAATGAGTTTATAAGGCTATTAGAATACATCTTTCTCTAGAAAGAAACGCCCCACACAGTGAGTTTATAAGGCTATTAGAATACATCTTTCTCTAAAAAGATTCAAAATACACATGAGAAAGAAATGTTACTAATACAAAGAGAGGTGAATATTCCAACTCCGTGTGTGGAGCCAAGTCTTAAGGAGAATGAAGAAGGGAACAGGTATAGCAGGACCAGATTAGTGTATTTTCTTAAATAACTGTATCATTGTAGTGTATGATTTTTCCTTCTTTCTAACATTATATAAGTGAATTCCTTTAAATCTCAATAGGGAAGAAGCACAGACTGTAAAAAACTTGAATAATGAGCATAATGTTTCTCAAAACCATGTTGAAGGCACATAAAAATGTCAAGATTCTGATAAGGTACACATACTTATAAAGTAAAGCTTCAGAAAAAATGTATGACTACAATTGGGATGAATACACAAATCTGGTTAACATCTGCTTAGTATATAAGAAGTTCAGGAACAGTGCCACCAGACTTTGGAGCTAAGACTACCAATGGAATTAATCTACTTGTCAAATGAAAGTACACGGAATCAAACAGAATCTACTAAATCTAGCAATGTGGAAAACATACAGCCCAACTCATGTTACAGACATCTACAAAAATGAATGCATTGACTGACAGTGAAGAGGAAGTCCAAGCACCCAAACTGTTCCAGAGTATTTCTACCACTTTTTGAGGAAGAAGGTGCCTTACTGGATGCCTTGATACTATAATACAGTTCAGGGACACTGATTATCAAGCTCATAGGCTCAACTCTTTTTATTATCATCTGCTCAAAATTTTCCATTTATAATTTGACTTTATTTTCTTGGGCTCCCAAATCACTGCAGATGGTGACTGCAGCTATGAAATTAAAAGACACTTGCTCCTTGCAAGAAAAGCTATGGCAAACGTAGACAGTGTATTAAAAAGCAGAGACATCACTTTACCAACAAAGCTCCATATAATCAAAGCTATGGTTTTTTCCAGGAGTCATGTATGCATGTGAGAGCTGAACCATAAAGAAGGCTGAGAGCCAAAGAATTGATGCTTTTGAACTGTGGTACTGGAGAATACTCTTGAGAGTCCTTTGGACAGCAAGAAGATCAAGTCAGTCAATCCTAAAAGAAATCAACCCTATATATTCATTGGAAGGACTGCTGTGGAAGCTGAAGCTCCAATACTTTGGCCATCTGATGCGAAGAGACAACTCACTGGAAACAGACTCTGATGCTGGGAGAGATTGAGGGCAAGAAAAGAAGGGGTGACAGAGGATGAGATGGTTGGATGGTATCATGGATTCAATGGACATGAGTTTTAAAAAACTCTGGGAGATGGTGAAGGACAGGGAGGCCTGGGGTGCCACAGTCCATGGGGTTGCAAAGAGTCAGACATGAATGAGCAAACGAGCAACAACAAATAATCTGACTATCCACAGAGATTTCCCCCAAAGTGAAGGAATGTGATGAACATCCTGACATAAGGAACTGGCTCTATCCTCTACCATTGCTTCAGGCATCCGAGATCTGGGTCAGGCGTCTGGTTCTGCCCCTTACTGCTGTGAGCCGCAGCATTCACACACAGGCCTGAACAGGGGGTTCATGTGACGGTACTGGCTCTGAAAGGTTAAGGTCAAGATGGGGTATATTTTCCATCCTAAGAAGTCCTACCTAAGTGGCCTGCTTCTCCCTCTCTAACTATTTTGAAACAGAAGAACTTTCAGGATCACAACGGGGTCTTAGATTGCTTTTAGATGCATCATCTGTGATTTTTAAAATTTCTATAAAATAGAATAAGCTCTATGAACTGAAGTGGAATCAGCATGGACTCCGTAACAAAACTAGGGAAGCTCATCTAAAAAAAACTAAACTCTAATACATATTTATTTACTATTCTTCTAGCAAGAGAAGGCAGAAAAGGCAATCAGATATTGTTACTTGTAGTAAACAAACACTTATTTCATTCTGATATCTTAACTATGACTCTTCAATAGCCATAACCAGATCAGCTAGGGTCCTTTTATTTTATCTCAAAACCTATGATGAAAGATTATTAAAAAGGCACTTGAAAAAATTCTCGTTTAAGGCCCTATTTCTGCTACACCCAATTTTAAGCCAAGAAAAAAATAAGATTAAAAAAAGGATAAAAATTTCCAGTAAAGCAAGGCGGGAAAAAGATTCTGAATTTCCTATCAACTTCTGTTATAACTAGAAAACTTTTCTGAACACAGAAATAAATATTTAGTGTACTTAAATTAAGCACATTATTTAATTCTCTCAAGAATTTCTAAAAATAAAAATTAAGATGTATCTGATAGCTTTTCAATTATTTTAGGCTTTAAATTCAGATAAACCATCAGACACATGACAAAGACAGCAATTTCGGTAATTGCTGGATGAGGCAGACACCTGTGTAGCTGAGGCTGCAAAGGAATTTTTATTAAGTTGACAGAAAAACAGAGTTGAAATCAGTTTCTGAATTTCAACCCATTTAAATGAATTCTCTGACCTACAAGCTATGTTATCCTAAATTTCTCAATGCAGCTGCCAGAAATCTCTTTTCCAAACAGAACAACAGATGGTTTTGAACAATATGGCACTACAGCAATTCTCAGTTTTTCCAAAGTGTTTTTCTCTTGCTAAAATTATAAACATAATTGAGAAAATAATTTTCAGATTTTTCTGAAAGACTATGCTATTTTCAAAGTAAAAAGGAAATCTAATACCCTAATGAGTCTTTTTAGCATTATCTCTGCTAGCTTTTTCTTTCTAAAGCAGCACATGGCTGAGGGTCCCCCAGCCCTCCCTGTGCAGTCACAGTCAGGCCACAGAGCCTGCAAGCACTCCTCCCAGTGCTTCCCACTCCTCCCAGTATGCAGCTAGTTCACAACATCGCCTTGGAGGATTAGACAAAAGGGCATGGACTCCGTAACAAAACTAGGGAAGCTCATCTAAAAACTAAACTCTAATACATATTTATTTACTATTCTTCTAGCAAGAGAAGGCAGAAAAGGCAATCAGATATTGTTACTTGTAGTAAACAAACACTTATTTCATTCTGATATCTTAACTATGACTCTTCAATAGCCATAACCAGATCAGCTAGGGTCCTTTTATTTTATCTCAAAACCTATGATGAAAGATTATTAAAAAGGCACTTGAAAAAATTCTCGTTTAAGGCCCTATTTCTGCTACACCCAATTTTAAGCCAAGAAAAAAATAAGATTAAAAAAAGGATAAAAATTTCCAGTAAAGCAAGGCGGGAAAAAGATTCTGAATTTCCTATCAACTTCTGTTATAACTAGAAAACTTTTCTGAACACAGAAATAAATATTTAGTGTACTTAAATTAAGCACATTATTTAATTCTCTCAAGAATTTCTAAAAATAAAAATTAAGATGTATCTGATAGCTTTTCAATTATTTTAGGCTTTAAATTCAGATAAACCATCAGACACATGACAAAGACAGCAATTTCGGTAATTGCTGGATGAGGCAGACACCTGTGTAGCTGAGGCTGCAAAGGAATTTTTATTAAGTTGACAGAAAAACAGAGTTGAAATCAGTTTCTGAATTTCAACCCATTTAAATGAATTCTCTGACCTACAAGCTATGTTATCCTAAATTTCTCAATGCAGCTGCCAGAAATCTCTTTTCCAAACAGAACAACAGATGGTTTTGAACAATATGGCACTACAGCAATTCTCAGTTTTTCCAAAGTGTTTTTCTCTTGCTAAAATTATAAACATAATTGAGAAAATAATTTTCAGATTTTTCTGAAAGACTATGCTATTTTCAAAGTAAAAAGGAAATCTAATACCCTAATGAGTCTTTTTAGCATTATCTCTGCTAGCTTTTTCTTTCTAAAGCAGCACATGGCTGAGGGTCCCCCAGCCCTCCCTGTGCAGTCACAGTCAGGCCACAGAGCCTGCAAGCACTCCTCCCAGTGCTTCCCACTCCTCCCAGTATGCAGCTAGTTCACAACTGTATCGCCCTTGGAGGATTAGACAAATGGGCAATTAGGCCTGCTGTGAGACATGCTTTAAACCTCGTAAGTAACTGAAAAAAATGGCTCATTCCTGCAGACATAGCCATGAACAAAAGAAACACAGACAATTCGAATGAGGCTGACCCTCAGAGAAGCTTAACCTTCCAGATGAAATCATCTCAAGTTCCTTCTTCAACTGCTCTTGGCAGACGACTCAGCTTCATACTTGGTGATTTAATTAGGGATCTACCAGTCCTGACTCTCCCTCCGTTCGGAGCTCATTCTCTCCAGGGGTGTGCAATGCTGTGTGGACTTTGGGTCTGGACTGCCTGGATTCCATCCTGGCACCGTCGCTCACAGACTGGGAGATGCTGAGAAGGACCATCTAAGCTCTTTCAACCTCAGATTTCATTTTCAAAATGCTAATGCTGACCTCATGGGGTAGCTGTGGGCTTCATATACTCTGCTCTCAGCCTTGCACATCTTTCCTCCTTCTCCCCCACTTCTCCATTCCCATTATTTTACTATCAGAGGACTCCCCCACAAATCTCATGATTTCACTCCAAATCACCACTTTTAGTTCTGCCTTCCCACTCTGGACCTGCCCTTTCCAGTGTGGAAGATGTGTATTTGGTTGTTCTCAAATTTACCATGTACTGCGTCAAATCTGTTTTCCTTCCTAACACTTCCACTTTTGTTAATGAATGGGACGCTCATTCTTTAAACTACCAAGGTCAGAACATCTGCATCATCTTTAACCTTCTCCCTCCTTAAGAGCTTGCCACAACCGGGGCAGTGATTGCCTGCAGCACTCTGGAGAAAGAAGGTGTGCATTTCTGTCCTGACTCTTCACTTCCCGCCAGTGTGGCCCTGAGAGAGTCCCTTGGCTTCCGTGTGTCCTTCATAGCACAGTGGTGCCATTTACTCAAGAAAGTGTATGTAAGGGTGTAGAGGATGACGGCTTGGCAAGCCACGATGATGACGACCAAGAAAAAGAATCTCAACAACCCCAGCGACCCTTCTCATTCCTCCCCCGGCTCTCATCACATCTCACACAGACTTCATGTTGTCTCTAGTAAAGCTAAACCCAGAAGGCCAGTCTTGGTCAAGACCCAGAGCCCAAGACAGTCTCTTTATATATCAATGTCCTTTCCTCACCTAGCATCATCCTAAGCAAGAGTGCGGAATGAAACCTCGTAGTAACTGAAAAAAATGGCTCATTCCTGCAGACATAGCCATGAACAAAAGAAACACAGACAATTCGAATGAGGCTGACCCTCAGAGAAGCTTAACCTTCCAGATGAAATCATCTCAAGTTCCTTCTTCAACTGCTCTTGGCAGACGACTCAGCTTCATACTTGGTGATTTAATTAGGGATCTACCAGTCCTGACTCTCCCTCCGTTCGGAGCTCATTCTCTCCAGGGGTGTGCAATGCTGTGTGGACTTTGGGTCTGGACTGCCTGGATTCCATCCTGGCACCGTCGCTCACAGACTGGGAGATGCTGAGAAGGACCATCTAAGCTCTTTCAACCTCAGATTTCATTTTCAAAATGCTAATGCTGACCTCATGGGGTAGCTGTGGGCTTCATATACTCTGCTCTCAGCCTTGCACATCTTTCCTCCTTCTCCCCCACTTCTCCATTCCCATTATTTTACTATCAGAGGACTCCCCCACAAATCTCATGATTTCACTCCAAATCACCACTTTTAGTTCTGCCTTCCCACTCTGGACCTGCCCTTTCCAGTGTGGAAGATGTGTATTTGGTTGTTCTCAAATTTACCATGTACTGCGTCAAATCTGTTTTCCTTCCTAACACTTCCACTTTTGTTAATGAATGGGACGCTCATTCTTTAAACTACCAAGGTCAGAACATCTGCATCATCTTTAACCTTCTCCCTCCTTAAGAGCTTGCCACAACCGGGGCAGTGATTGCCTGCAGCACTCTGGAGAAAGAAGGTGTGCATTTCTGTCCTGACTCTTCACTTCCCGCCAGTGTGGCCCTGAGAGAGTCCCTTGGCTTCCGTGTGTCCTTCATAGCACAGTGGTGCCATTTACTCAAGAAAGTGTATGTAAGGGTGTAGAGGATGACGGCTTGGCAAGCCACGATGATGACGACCAAGAAAAAGAATCTCAACAACCCCAGCGACCCTTCTCATTCCTCCCCCGGCTCTCATCACATCTCACACAGACTTCATGTTGTCTCTAGTAAAGCTAAACCCAGAAGGCCAGTCTTGGTCAAGACCCAGAGCCCAAGACAGTCTCTTTATATATCAATGTCCTTTCCTCACCTAGCATCATCCTAAGCAAGAGTGCAGTGAGAAGTCAGGAACTGACCTCATTTGAACCAAACTTCAAATAACATTCTGCAAGCCATATGGTAAGAAATTAAAACCATTCTCCATTCTTAATAATGCAGAGTACATGATCAGTAACAAGCTATAAAATCTGTTGTTATTACTGTAACCAAACAACCACCTAGCAATCACCTGTCCACACTTACCCCAGGAACCAAAAACTAAATTTAATTTTGGCTTAAGGAAGATTATAACAATTGCTGGAAAAATATCAAATTCATTGTATGTATTACAAAATCAAAATGATGCTATCATTTGCTCTATTTTTCTCAGTGAGTTTCTAGCCCTGCAAGAAAGTAGGTTTGATTAGATTTTTTTTTTATAAATGTCCATATAAATATTTACCACATCTAACTAAATGTCTAGGGGACCATTACCAGCAGAAGCAGCTGTCCTGAGAGAAGCATATCTATGTATTAATTAGACGTCTTTGGTTGGTCCCCTCTATAAAGAAGGAGGAGGAGGATTACCGCTAAGGACTGGAGCTCTCTGGTTTCTTCCTCTGCAGCTGAAGCATGATACGACAGAACCTATGGGGTGAGAACAGAAGGAATGCAGGTTAGACAAGAGACAGCTGCCCAACACAGACCCCTTCTAGCCTGGGATTCTGCTAAAACTTCCTGCAGAGGCATCTAGACTCCACAAAACATGGTATCTTCTTTGTTGCTTTCTTCAACAGAGAGAAAAATCTCATATTTTTATTCGAATGCTTCTTATGGAAATAGAAAGTTATACTCCCTATTAAGAAAGACTCTTCACTTCCCGCCAGTGTGGCCCTGAGAGAGTCCCTTGGCTTCCGTGTGTCCTTCATAGCACAGTGGTGCCATTTACTCAAGAAAGTGTATGTAAGGGTGTAGAGGATGACGGCTTGGCAAGCCACGATGATGACGACCAAGAAAAAGAATCTCAACAACCCCAGCGACCCTTCTCATTCCTCCCCCGGCTCTCATCACATCTCACACAGACTTCATGTTGTCTCTAGTAAAGCTAAACCCAGAAGGCCAGTCTTGGTCAAGACCCAGAGCCCAAGACAGTCTCTTTATATATCAATGTCCTTTCCTCACCTAGCATCATCCTAAGCAAGAGTGCAGTGAGAAGTCAGGAACTGACCTCATTTGAACCAAACTTCAAATAACATTCTGCAAGCCATATGGTAAGAAATTAAAACCATTCTCCATTCTTAATAATGCAGAGTACATGATCAGTAACAAGCTATAAAATCTGTTGTTATTACTGTAACCAAACAACCACCTAGCAATCACCTGTCCACACTTACCCCAGGAACCAAAAACTAAATTTAATTTTGGCTTAAGGAAGATTATAACAATTGCTGGAAAAATATCAAATTCATTGTATGTATTACAAAATCAAAATGATGCTATCATTTGCTCTATTTTTCTCAGTGAGTTTCTAGCCCTGCAAGAAAGTAGGTTTGATTAGATTTTTTTTTTATAAATGTCCATATAAATATTTACCACATCTAACTAAATGTCTAGGGGACCATTACCAGCAGAAGCAGCTGTCCTGAGAGAAGCATATCTATGTATTAATTAGACGTCTTTGGTTGGTCCCCTCTATAAAGAAGGAGGAGGAGGATTACCGCTAAGGACTGGAGCTCTCTGGTTTCTTCCTCTGCAGCTGAAGCATGATACGACAGAACCTATGGGGTGAGAACAGAAGGAATGCAGGTTAGACAAGAGACAGCTGCCCAACACAGACCCCTTCTAGCCTGGGATTCTGCTAAAACTTCCTGCAGAGGCATCTAGACTCCACAAAACATGGTATCTTCTTTGTTGCTTTCTTCAACAGAGAGAAAAATCTCATATTTTTATTCGAATGCTTCTTATGGAAATAGAAAGTTATACTCCCTATGTTCAAAGAAAACTGTCACTTTTCCTCTGACATTGTTGATATAACAAACACATCATTTATAAGTCACACTATTAGCTTGAACTTGGCAGAAAGTTCTGCGTTGTTTTCTTTAAAAAAAACAATACTGACTTTAGTTATTTTTACTGGTGTACAGAATCAAGATAAAAGACCTCTGCATAAGCTGACACTTTAATGTTGCTCTCTGGGAAGAAAGCAGCCTGGAAGTGGTCCTGGGATGATGCCTGTAACTGCTGTGGAATTCATGAGGAAAAACTGCACAGCAGAGAGACAATGTCACACAGACTCAAGGATCCTTTTCCACTCAAAAGAATCACGAACCTAGAAGAGAAGAACAGACCTATGAATCTGTCCATTAACAGCTGAGGACACCTAGGCTCAGGGATCCTCATCACCTGGCTGTGAGCTCACACCCAGTGAGAAGACAAGAGGGCCCGGGACCCCGCTTTCAACTCCTCATCTCGTCCAGTTTTAATCACCCTAATGGAGCTACCAGAAGATAGTAAAGCTGGTTTACTATCTTATAACTTAACATGAGAATTATTCATTCTCATTTTCAAAAGTGACAACTTCCAAGCGATGGGATAATATTTTAGACATTCTTTTAAACCAAGGTATTGATTGTATGTTAAAATGTCTATCATATTTTACATAAATACTTTCAAAAGTTCATTTTTGACAGAGTCAACACAGATTGACTAAAATCCCTCAAAGTTTCAGTGACAAAAAGGTATCCTGTTTTCAGACTTTTAATGGCAAGTCAAGTAATTCAGCAGCCCAAACCAGTTTTCTTTCAACAAGTTTTTAAAATTTTAAGCAATTCAAAATCTAAAAAATTTGTCCACTATCTTGTAATTCAGGATGCTATAATATGGTGACACTATTTTGGTTTCTTCCTCTGCAGCTGAAGCATGATACGACAGAACCTATGGGGTGAGAACAGAAGGAATGCAGGTTAGACAAGAGACAGCTGCCCAACACAGACCCCTTCTAGCCTGGGATTCTGCTAAAACTTCCTGCAGAGGCATCTAGACTCCACAAAACATGGTATCTTCTTTGTTGCTTTCTTCAACAGAGAAAAAAATCTCATATTTTTATTCGAATGCTTCTTATGGAAATAGAAAGTTATACTCCCTATGTTCAAAGAAAACTGTCACTTTTCCTCTGACATTGTTGATATAACAAACACATCATTTATAAGTCACACTATTAGCTTGAACTTGGCAGAAAGTTCTGCGTTGTTTTCTTTAAAAAAAACAATACTGACTTTAGTTATTTTTACTGGTGTACAGAATCAAGATAAAAGACCTCTGCATAAGCTGACACTTTAATGTTGCTCTCTGGGAAGAAAGCAGCCTGGAAGTGGTCCTGGGATGATGCCTGTAACTGCTGTGGAATTCATGAGGAAAAACTGCACAGCAGAGAGACAATGTCACACAGACTCAAGGATCCTTTTCCACTCAAAAGAATCACGAACCTAGAAGAGAAGAACAGACCTATGAATCTGTCCATTAACAGCTGAGGACACCTAGGCTCAGGGATCCTCATCACCTGGCTGTGAGCTCACACCCAGTGAGAAGACAAGAGGGCCCGGGACCCCGCTTTCAACTCCTCATCTCGTCCAGTTTTAATCACCCTAATGGAGCTACCAGAAGATAGTAAAGCTGGTTTACTATCTTATAACTTAACATGAGAATTATTCATTCTCATTTTCAAAAGTGACAACTTCCAAGCGATGGGATAATATTTTAGACATTCTTTTAAACCAAGGTATTGATTGTATGTTAAAATGTCTATCATATTTTACATAAATACTTTCAAAAGTTCTTTTTTGACAGAGTCAACACAGATTGACTAAAATCCCTCAAAGTTTCAGTGACAAAAAGGTATCCTGTTTTCAGACTTTTAATGGCAAGTCAAGTAATTCAGCAGCCCAAACCAGTTTTCTTTCAACAAGTTTTTAAAATTTTAAGCAATTCAAAATCTAAAACCAAATGGTACATATATGTCCACTATCTTGTAATTCAGGATGCTATAATATGGTGACACATCTGACTTGTCTCAGTGTTTGAACCATTCATCACTAGGAAACCTCAGGAGCCTAGGAACTGCTGTTTCCTGGCCCATGAAACTGACAGGTCACAGCTAACCTGCTGCTGATGCCACAGGGTTGGCGTGCTGAGAAAGACCGAGAACCAGTCTAACAGAAATCAGTGCAATGCAACATGGATAAATGAATAAAGGAAGAACAAGATATTCTAAATTTAAAAGATTAATTTTATCACACTGAAGCTAAAAACAGCACCATCCTCATAGGGTTTTTGGATTACCCTTGCTAATACATGTGAGAACACAGAGTGAGCATCGGATAAAGGTTGGCTATTACTGTTGTTTTACTGTCATTATAATGATGTCTTCCAAGTCAAAATAATTCTCTGTCACATGAAAACATGAAGGATTTATATCCTTAGCTTTTAATCAATGCCTCAGGAGAAAAATTTTTTTCAAGGGCAAATCTGTGATCATAGATATGACTTCCTATAACGAACTGAAATTGGAGAATGAATGTACTGGATTACTCATTACTCATTTTTTAACTGAAGTAAAACTGTAATGTAAAAATAGAAATAAATCTCAATCAGGCAAATATTCAGAGATTTTGAACAAAGTGATATCTGGGATTAGCTTCAAAATAACCGATGGATTAACAAGGAAGAAGAGTGCAGACAACTGAACAAGAGTATGGATGGAATGATAGGAGCCACAGGTCAATAATTTTTTTTTTTTTAATTTTGGCCTCTTTTATCGGTTTTCCATTCATTTATTTTTCATCCATCTTTATTCTTCGGCCTTGTGTGGGCCTCCCATTGCAGTGGCCTCTCTCAGTGCAGAGCACCGGCTCTGGGCACATGTGTTCCAGAGCTCTGGCTCGTAACTGGACGCACTGGTCCAGCAGCCCCACGGCACATGGGATCTTCCCAGGCCGGGGATTGAACCAGCGTCCCTTGCGCTGCAAGGTGGACTCTTTACCCCCTGGAGCACCAGGGAAGCCCCACAGGTCAATAATTATTGAAGATTGCTAATGAAGACATGGCACTCATTAGGTTTTCTATCTTTAGCATCATGTCTGAAATATTCCAAATAGAATGTTTAACAAGAGATAATTTCTAATTGATAGCTGGATTAGATTCAATTCTTCAGTACAGTCATGGAAATAGTAAAAACTTATATTAAACATTGTATATACACATAGGCACATATATGTATGCATGCACACACATTAAAATACATGTATATTTGTTTACACATATGTGAGCATGTGTGTATTTGAAACAGATTTCTACCGACTTCTAATCCAACATCTCTTATACACTACTATAACTCAAACTATTACAGTTATACATTCACATTAGAAAGTGTACCATCTTGGTTCCTGGTAAATCTTTTTTTCTTAATTATTGTAAAGCATATTCATTTATTACAATATAACTATTGCCACATTCATTAAAGGCAAATGGATAAATCATAAAAAAAGAGTAATAAGAATGGAACGGCTGTGCATGAGATTATGGTGAGCATATATGTATATGTTTAGAGATACATGTATATGTGGGTGTAGGTTTGTATGTGATCTTCTGACCTAGCTTGGGATTTCAACAGATGTCTGTCTGAACAGAGACACTTTTGTTACTGTCCAATACAAGAGCCCCAAGCCCCATGAGCTTTTGAAATGTGTCTGGTGGTAAAGAAACCATCTATAATTAATGTACTATAGTATTTTCTCATTTTAAGTGTAAGAGTCAATGATTTTCAGTATTCTTACAGAGTTGTGCGTGCAGCCATCACGACAGTAATGTCAAAACAGTTCCATCATCCCCCCAAAAACGTTTATACTGGTAAATCTTGACTTGTAGTATACATCTTTCCAGTTCTTATTTATTAGGGGTTAGAGGAAAAGTAAAAATCCATAACTCAAACATTGATTCCCATTGATCTCTACTGGCTAAGAGCAGGCAAACATTAAAATATATTTCACACATTAATGTATGAATGACTAAGCAAGGCCCTTTACGAAGTCTATTTACCTAGACTAAGATGGTCTACTATGTAAGGAATTTCCATGCTAGACAAAGTGAACATTTTCAGGCAGATAGAAACATCTGGAAAGGGCTGGCCCACGTGGGTAGGCTTGTCCTGCCTGGGAGGGAGTCTGTCTGAGGAGCAGTACCCGAGGCCAGGGGTTCCCATTCAGAATCACTTGGAGGAGCTTGGTAATAACACAGGTTCCTAGCCTCTACACAGGACTTCCTGAATCAGAATTTTCTGAAGTAACATCCACAAATCTGTAATTTGAAAATTTCCCTTTTTCTCATTTCTGATACTGAGCACTTGGGATATCTGTTTCTATTTTTTAAAATGTGTGAGTAGAACTGCTCACAAGGAGAAAGTAGAAGGCTCAGGCAATGGGAGAAGGGACAGACAGGCCATGGTGCTATTACCATCGGTGTGAATGGATCATCGTTAAGGTCAAAGGATTGCTGTCCACCAAGAAAGCAGAGGAATGGAGGGACCAGTGGCTTGGGCTTTGATTTGGTCGAATGACCTTTATGACACATTTCTAAAATATCCTGGGTCTCGAGTTTTCCTTAGTTGTTTAAGTGAGGAGAGAAGACTCTGATTTTCTAAAGCACGTGATTCTCAGGTTACAGATGTAACAGACACCAAGAGCTGCCGTAAGGAGCGGGGTGAGCCAAGCGTTCAGCACGGGAGACTGAGGAGTTCTGTAAGCGTCAGCCCACCTCTAACGTGACCATCTGCTTGGCCATGGCTCGCTCCACTGCTTCGTACATCTGTGTGTTCTGGATCCCCAAGCCACAAAAGATGACAAAGGCCTCCAGAAACTGTTCGTCATTTCGGTTGAAAGGCTTGACTTTGCCAGTGGTCTCCTCCATCTTATTAACGAGTTGGCAAACCCCTATAACGATCCAAGAAATCAAACAAATGTTACTGTTCATTATCAGGAGCTTTCACTGACTTTAACACAGACCCCCTAAAGACGGTCTTTAGCCTTTCCTCTTAAGAATGCTTGACATCTCTAAATAAGCAAACGGACTCTCACAAATACAAGCCAGAAAAGTCAACTAAATTACAATTATTTTACATGAGAACTCATCTCACACAGTCCTAAATGTATGTTGTCTGTGTTCAAAGAATCCTAGAGCACTATTTTCTTCCAGCTTTGGTCGCAAATAGTAGATCAGTTGAATCCCTAAAGACAATTTGTCCTTTGGAGACTAATTGGATTGTTGTACTGTTGCCAAGAGAACAATTTTGATGCACATCAGAATTTTGGGTCACACGGGCTGCCTTTCCTTACTGAGAAACCAGAAGTTAAAACACACACTCACATGCAAGACAGAATGTAGGGAACAGGCAGTTCACATAGACAGTCTCGAATTTCAAACACACACCTCTGCATCCGGGAGAATCGGATTTTCAATTATTATTGATACTACAAATCAATGCACACGGAGATGACTATTAACTGAGAAATAAAAGCAGAACTAATCTTCGAAGAGCATCATAATCTAACCTCCCAGGTCCTGGCCTTTCTTAGAAAGTTGAACATATAGTGGATATAAACGTGGATATAAACATCAAGTCTTTATGAACTAGTTGTTCTATGGGACTCCAAGCCAAGGGGGTCTCTGAGGAGTCAGATGGCCCCCTACGTCTGGGTGACGGTACTGCTGAAATCACTCTCTCTGTCTCTGCCTGTGTGATACAGACTTCCATCACATGCCCATTGTGGGGTAGGTATGGTGCTCAGTGCTTTAGTACACTTATGAACTCTAGTCTGCACAAGCTACACTGTGAGGAAGGTGCGCCCATACCCATTTTACAGACTGCTTGGCCATGGCTCGCCACTGCTTCAGACATCTGTGTGTTCTGGATCCCCAAGCCACAAAAGATGACAAAGGCCTCCAGAAACTGTTCGTCATTTCGGTTGAAAGGCTTGACTTTGCCAGTGGTCTCCTCCATCTTATTAACGAGTTGGCAAACCCTATAACGATCCAAGAAATCAAACAAATGTTACTGTTCATTATCAGGAGCTTTCACTGACTTTAACACAGACCCCCTAAAGACGGTCTTTAGCCTTTCCTCTTAAGAATGCTTGACATCTCTAAATAAGCAAACGGACTCTCACAAATACAAGCCAGAAAAGTCAACTAAATTACAATTATTTTACATGAGAACTCATCTCACACAGTCCTAAATGTATGTTGTCTGTGTTCAAAGAATCCTAGAGCACTATTTTCTTCCAGCTTTGGTCGCAAATAGTAGATCAGTTGAATCCCTAAAGACAATTTGTCCTTTGGAGACTAATTGGATTGTTGTACTGTTGCCAAGAGAACAATTTTGATGCACATCAGAATTTTGGGTCACACGGGCTGCCTTTCCTTACTGAGAAACCAGAAGTTAAAACACACACTCACATGCAAGACAGAATGTAGGGAACAGGCAGTTCACATAGACAGTCTCGAATTTCAAACACACACCTCTGCATCCGGGAGAATCGGATTTTCAATTATTATTGATACTACAAATCAATGCACACGGAGATGACTATTAACTGAGAAATAAAAGCAGAACTAATCTTCGAAGAGCATCATAATCTAACCTCCCAGGTCCTGGCCTTTCTTAGAAAGTTGAACATATAGTGGATATAAACGTGGATATAAACATCAAGTCTTTATGAACTAGTTGTTCTATGGGACTCCAAGCCAAGGGGGTCTCTGAGGAGTCAGATGGCCCCCTACGTCTGGGTGACGGTACTGCTGAAATCACTCTCTCTGTCTCTGCCTGTGTGATACAGACTTCCATCACATGCCCATTGTGGGGTAGGTATGGTGCTCAGTGCTTTAGTACACTTATGAACTCTAGTCTGCACAAGCTACACTGTGAGGAAGGTGCGCCCATACCCATTTTACAGATGAAGAAAAGGAGTCATGTGCTCTAGGCTGCTTCCATCTAACATTGAACCCCAGCTCAGCCTAGCCCCAAAGACCACTTTATTACCACACAGCTGCTCCGTGCCTTTTTAGCCCCATCAAGTGACTGGCAACAGCCTCCTAACTGCATCTTGCTCACCCAAACCTTCGTCTATAGCTTGCTGCTGGCCCCATTCTCTTTCCTGTTACCCAGTAGACCCTACCTCCCCTTCCCAGGGAGCTCCCAGAGGCCTCCCACTTCCCTGGGGAGGCAGGCACTTCTGTCTCCTTAACTGTGTCACCAGAGGATCATGGGGAATTTTATTTCTATCTCTCTTTCTAGACTGTATGTATCTTGGGCTTATAGATTTTATTTTTTCAGTTCAACTTCCTCAGCTAGCCAGGCCTGGCATACAGCAGGACTCAAAAATGTTTACTGAGTTAACAAAAGAATGCAGGACTGTAGCTCTGACCCAAACTCCTTTCCCATGAAGACTACAGCGTGCTATCTGTTAGTTTTCCTGGAGCACAAAAGGCTTTCGGAGAGTCCAAGATGACGCACGGCCGCACATGAAGTCCTCTTATCACCACTGGTGTGCACTTTATTTTTAATGCTACAAATTATCTGCATTCTCATTTTGCTCTTTTTTCTTGTTTGTGGGAGTCTTTCTATTTTAAACAGTAAAGACATCCTTATCTATCAGTATTAGTACTACAGAGATTACTCTGTAACATTTATTCCATTATCAAGAAAAATTTTAAAAAATAAATAAAAATCTTAAAAAAAGAAGAAAAAATTAACCTTTGGTCACTTCAAGTAAAAACATGAATAAATGGCAATCAGCATTCATCATCTTAAAAGACCACATCCCATGTATGGTAAAAACACAGGGTTATGTCCTCCAACCTTGGTGAATCCCCAAATTATAAATATGGAACTGTTTATGTAGGCAACTGGCTATTTCCCAAATCACATGTTCTTGAGAGTCACGCAGTGCTTCATATCGCAATGTAACTAACTGCCTTTCAATTTTTACTAACGCTTTCTCCTACTTGGCCATTTCTCATAAATGAGATTTTTCTTTTTATCACTTCATAAGATCAACTGCATGTATGGGAGGGAAAAGACAAGCCAGTGGGGTAGAGACGTGGCCATCAGGCAGTCTGCTAGGCATGGGACCGAGGTAACGACCTCTTTCCTGGATAGTGATTCAAATATATGCTTTAGTTAAGCCACTGAATGAATACATTGTTGTTTATCCACTCCGTTGTGTCCAACTGTGATCCTATGGAGGGTAGCTTGCCAGGCTCCTCTGTCCACGGGGATTCTCCTGACAAGAATACTGAACTGGGTTGCCATTTCCTCCTCCAGGAGATCTTTCTAATCCAGGGATCGAACCTGTGTCGCCTACACTGCAGGTGGATTCTTTACTACTGAGCCACCAGGGAAGGCCATTAAGGGGTAGGAATTAATGTCTCAGGAATTGAAAGGTATGAAAACGTCATTTCAGTGTACAGATAGCAAGAACTGGCTGTTGACAACCATAACTCAGACAAAACAGCTTAGGTGTCTGGTGCACAACCCTCCTTTACAGACACAGATCTGCAGACCCAGAGTGGCGCTCAAGATAAGAAAAGGGGAGATGACACACGATCCTCAACTCTTCTTGGAAAGTGCTCCCATTTCTACAGCATTCATGACTACCCTGCTGATCTCTTTACACCTTTCATAAACTTTACTCCATCAAACAGAAGCACCTACACTGGAAAAAAATGATCTGTGAAGAAGAAAAAGATGTATAACAAACAGGTTCTTTGAGAAAATATAAAGCTTGAGCCCATTTATAGATTGTGTTCACAACTGATTCCTTAAGGATTTGGAAGAGTGGATGAAGAGGACAGTAATGAAATTTAAAACTGGCCATTTGAAATGCCACATCTACTAGCAAGTGGTATAAAATCAGAAGTATTTACATATAAAAACAAAGTAGTCCTTGCGGAACCAAAAATAAACAAAATCACCCAGCAAAAATCAATCACCATGTACAACCACAAAATACTCAAGAACATACTAGGTGAAAACCAATAAGTAGCACAGTTAGATAGTAAAATATCAGGGTTATGTAATCATTATGAGAGTACACAAAGTATTTGTACAGACTTGATCTCACATGGTCACCACAGCAGCTCTGAGAACTACCCGGTGCTGAAGGTCTCTCTGTAAATTATGTTGAAGGGACTCTACCCTGTAATATACTCTAGTCTATATATCACACACACAGGTTTCCTTTTCTGTAACTCCAGGGGTCAGATGATGTTACCAACCATGCTTGCTGGTAAATGGCAGTCCACTCCAGTATTTCTTGCCTGGAGAATTCACATGGACATAGGAGCCTGTTGGGCTACACTCCAGACTGGGCAACTAACACACACTCACACAGACAGTAAAGAATCTGTCTGTAATATGGAAGATCTGGGCTCGATCCTCAAGTTGGGAAGATCCCTTGGAGAAGGGAATGGCAATCCACTCCAGTATTCTTGCCTGGAGAATTCCATGGAAAGAGGAGCCTGGTGGGCTACAGTCCATAGAGTTGTAAAGACAACTGTGCAACTAATGCAAACATGCACACAAGACCTGTCCTTACACCCTTATCACCCACCTTACAAAACAATGTTTTGCACTTGTTATTTGTCAATTATCTTTTCTTTTTTTTTTTAACTTTGGCCTCTTTTTATTGTTTACTTATTTATTTCCATCCATCTTTATTCTTCGGCCTGTGTGGGCCTCCCACTGCAGTGGCCTCTCGCTGCAGAGCACCAGTTCTGGGCACATGTGCTCCAGAGCACTGGCTCATAATTGGACATGTCGGTCCAGCTGTTCCATGACATGTGTCATCTTCCCTGGCCAGGGATCAAACTGGCGCCTCTTGTACTGCAAGGAGGACTCTTTACCCACTGGACCACCAGGGAAGCCCTGTCAGTTATCTTAATTTAGGGAGAATTTTTGCTATAGAAAAGATTTAATTTTTCAAGTAACTAAAATAGTCATCTTCTAAGTTTTCAACTGGAGCATCTTACTTTTAAAAGAAGCTTCCTGTTTTAAGATTACCAATAAACCTATATTTCTCGCTAGCACTTTTACAGATTCATTCTATCACATTTAATTTCTAAGTCTACTTAAATTTTTCCCCTAAATTGCTACTGAAGTCTTGCAAAACTTAAATAGGTACCAATCCTTTAAAAGTTTAAATTGTCACCTCAAGTAATAAATTTACACTATTTCAACAATACGCTTTTTTTCACATTTAAATTTTATGAAATCAGCATGCTTCCTAATCAATTGCCTGTCATGGTGTAATTACAATTACGTTTTTCTCTCTATGAGGTATATAAAATGGGTGTCTTTCACACAATGGCATCTTAGAAACAGAAATACAGTCTATTATATACAGCATAAATACTATTAACATTTTTGGGTCTACATTTGGATTTTCTCTTGTGTTCCACCCATCGTGGCATCTCTTCAAGCACACATTTAACACTTTTAATTATGTTACTTACACAGCATTAATTTCTGATAAGGTAATTCTCTATCCATCCACTCTGATTATTTTACACTATCCTTCCAGATGAATTTTATAAATAATTCTTTTTATATGCTATTCTTCCAGATGAATTTTTTATATGTTGGTCAAGATCTTCCCTTCCCTTTGAAAAACAATCTTACTAGGACATGTATTAAAAACAAAATAAAACCTAATCTGTAAAAATTTAACATCCTAAAAAAATAAATTCTTATCATCAGAAAATGTTTTGCCAGTTCATGTTGTGAAGATTTTCAAGTTATCTAGTAGACTTTTATAGTTTTTTTCACATAGATGTTCCTATTTCTGACAGTTTATTCCTTGTTACTATTGTAAATGGGACTTTTTTCCATTATTATTTTCCAACAAATTTGTCCTGCCATCTAAGAAAGTTATTTACCTTTAACAATTTGAGATCCAGGCACTGTTGTGACTCTCTTTTTAGATAGATACTTTCCTCTGATTCTCTTGGGTTTTTCCATTTAATAATCATATCATTTTGTAAGTTATTTTGCTTTTTCCTTTTCCATGCCTCACCTCATTTCATCCTTTCCTATCTTCTGGCTGCTTTGGTAAGCATTTACTTTGGATAATAATGTGCTTTTTTTAAAAAAATTATTAAAAAAATATAACTTTGTCAACTACTTCCATGAAAAATTTTGAACTCTCCTTGAGTTTGTTTTGGTTATTACCAATTTTTACAGAATTTCTCTTTCATCAAAACATATTACTGGGCTTCCCTGGTGGTTCAGTGGGTAAAGAGTCTGCTTTGCAGTGCAGGGGGCACTGGTTCGATCTCTGGCCTGGTAAGATCCCATGTGCCGTGGAGCAGCTGAACCGGTGTGTCCAATTACCAGCCAGCGCTCTGGAGTATATGCGTCCAGAGCCAATGCTCTGCAACGAGAGAAGTCACTGCAATGGGAGGCCCATGCAGGACGAAGAATAAAGATGGATGAAAATAAATAAATAAAAAACCAATAAAAGAGGCCAAAATTAAAAAAAAAAAAAGTTAAGAAATAAAAACATATTACTTTTGGGGGTATATTATATTATCTAATCTCTTTTAATATTTCTTCTGCCTTTGTAATTAATTTGTAATCTCCTTTCTAATTCCTCTTTGTGTTTCTCTCATTATTTCCCTTCTTATCTGTGTTGGAGGTTTGTCTACTATTATTATGTTTGCCCTTTATCTCTTGTTTCACAATCTCTTCTCATTTCATAAATTTCCCTTTTCAGTTGCTTTCTCTAATCATTCATTTACTTTGGGTGCATCATACAGAGAGAGAGAGAGAGAGAGAAAGGTGCTATCTTACTCACTTCTGAAGTTAAACACTTAGTTCAGATAGTTTCACTATTTCCTTATTAAATAATAACATAATATTTAAAGCTATACATCTTCTCTGAGTATAGCTTTGACCTTGTACCTTGTGTTTTATATTAAACTGATACAACCACTAATTTTCTGAAATGCTTTACTTTCATTTTGCCTTTTGATTTCTTCTTTGACATTTGGGAGACTGTTTTTCAGTTTCTGAGATTTTTCCTTCCAATTTATCCTTTTATTATGCATTTCTAGTTTTAATGCACTGTGATCCATGACAGTGGTTTTCAATTCTACTTTTCTTTTTTTTTTTTTAAATTTTGGCCTCTTTTATTGGTTTTTAATTTATTTATTTTCATCCATCTTTATTCTTCAGCCTGTGTGGGCTTCCCATTGGAGTGGCCTCTCTCAGTGCAGAGCACCGCCTCTGGGCACATGTGCTCCAGAGCGCTAGCTTGTAATTGGACACACCGGTCCAGCAGCTCCACGACATGTGGGATCTTCCTGGGCCAGGGATTTAACCAGTGCCCTTTGCACTGCAAGGCAGACTCTTTACCCACTGGACCACTAGGGAAGCCCTCAATTCTAAAGAAATGACTAAATCTCTGTTATATGTGTCTGTGTGTGTTTGTGTATTTCCAATGGATATTTGATAGGAATTTGTTTTTTAATTATGAAATACAAAAGCAAATGCATGGCCATTCATTTATTTTCATAAAGATGGGAAAATAATAAAAACCAAAAGAAAATGAAAAAAAAAAACAATAAAACAATAAAAAGTTAAGAAATAAAAACATATTACTTTTGGGGGTATATTATATTATCTAATCTCTTTTAATATTTCTTCTGCCTTTGTAATTAATTTGTAATCTCCTTTCTAATTCCTCTTTGTGTTTCTCTCATTATTTCCCTTCTTATCTGTGTTGGAGGTTTGTCTACTATTATTATGTTTGCCCTTTATCTCTTGTTTCACAATCTCTTCTCATTTGAAAAATTTTCCCCTTTTCAGTTGCTTTCTCTAATCATTCATTTACTTTGGGTGCATCATACAGAGAGAGAGAGAGAGAGAGAAAGGTGCTATCTTACTCACTTCTGAAGTTAAACACTTAGTTCAGATAGTTTCACTATTTCCTTATTAAATAATAACATAATATTTAAAGCTATACATCTTCTCTGAGTATAGCTTTGACCTTGTACCTTGTGTTTTATATTAAACTGATACAACCACTAATTTTCTGAAATGCTTTACTTTCATTTTGCCTTTTGATTTCTTCTTTGACATTTGGGAGACTGTTTTTCAGTTTCTGAGATTTTTCCTTCCAATTTATCCTTTTATTATGCATTTCTAGTTTTAATGCACTGTGATCCATGACAGTGGTTTTCAATTCTACTTTTCTTTTTTTTTTTTTTAAATTTTGGCCTCTTTTATTGGTTTTTAATTTATTTATTTTCATCCATCTTTATTCTTCAGCCTGTGTGGGCTTCCCATTGGAGTGGCCTCTCTCAGTGCAGAGCACCGCCTCTGGGCACATGTGCTCCAGAGCGCTAGCTTGTAATTGGACACACCGGTCCAGCAGCTCCACGACATGTGGGATCTTCCTGGGCCAGGGATTTAACCAGTGCCCTTTGCACTGCAAGGCAGACTCTTTACCCACTGGACCACTAGGGAAGCCCTCAATTCTAAAGAAATGACTAAATCTCTGTTATATGTGTCTGTGTGTGTTTGTGTATTTCCAATGGATATTTGATAGGAATTTGTTTTTTAATTATGAAATACAAAAGCAAATGCATGGCCATTCATTTATTTTCATATTAATCAAATTCTAATGTTTCCTTATTTTTTCCTGTTTAGCATTCTATGAAAAGTGTATTAAAGATTCTATGACTACCATCTTTGTCCATTTCTCCTTTTTATTTTCTTTTCCCCATCATGCCTCTTCTTTTGTTTACATTTATTTTCATCCATCTTTATTCCTTGGCATGTGTGGGTCTCCCATGCAGTGGCCTCTCTCGTTGCTAAGCACCGGCTCTGGGCGCATGCACTCCAGAGTGCTGGCTCCCAAGTGGACACAATGGTCCAGCCACTCTGCGGCAAGTGGGATCTTTCCCAGCCAGGGATCGAACCAGTGCCCTCTGTACTGCAAGGCGGACTCTTCAACCACTGGACCACCAGGAAAGCCCTCCCTTTGTATTTTTAATCACTTTGGTTTTTATATGTCAATAATGCTGTTTAGTTTATTAGAGGCATTTATGATAATTACTCTTTCCTCTTTTAAATAACTTATTCAGTGCAAAAGGATTTTGTACACTGTATGTTTTTAGCCTAAAATCTACCTTATCTAATACTAACATTGTTACCTCTATCCAAATTTTGCCCATTTTGTGTAAAGTGTGATCTTGTAAGTAATATATGTTTCATAATAATTTCTAGAAATTCTCAAGGTTTCTAGACCAATAAGGGTAACATCTGTTTTCTAGGGCTACTGTGGAGTTCCCCTTATTTTTCTCTTTCTTTAATTATCGAAATTATAATCCTTATGTTTGTTTTCATTCTGTAGATTTTTACTTTTATAATTTCAAGCTATAATCTCTTAGCTTTATTTTTTCCTCATTTTCTTCCAATTATTATTGTCCCTACAGACTTACTTCCTAATGCTTCTTATCATTAAACATAATTTACAATTCTCTAACTGGGAAAAACTGGATGCCTTAGTAACATAAGCATTATACATCACAGATGACACTGCATGGTGTAATTATATTTGCAATAGAAAAATCCTAGCAAATATTTTACGAACAAATGAATAGTTAGATTGCCAAATGATATAATTTACTATGAAAAATAAAGGAGAAGTCAAATTTAAACTTACATAATTTTACAGTATTTATGTAAGCCTTGGAATCATATTGCAATGCACAGATAAGCAAAGGATTATACAGTTATCAGTTTAGAAAATACATTCAGTAAGTAATACATATTTCTGTCTTACACTTTACTGTCAATGTGTAGTGTAACACTATGATTTTCATTGCTTTTTCACTAACAAACAAACAAAAACAACTAAGAGAGATGGAAATGTAAGTTATTTAAAGTGGAAATGTTCTCAACCATCTTTTTTGGATGTGAATGGAACTAATTTCTTCAAAATGTGCCCTGAAATTCACGTGGAAAATATGCGTAAGAATTTCTAGCAAATCTGAGAAAAAGGCAAACTTAGTCTAATAAATAGGGCAAGTACTTGGTTAAAATAAATGAATGTTTCATAAGGAAAGGAGTTTCTTAACAGTGTTGGAAACAAAGTGGTGGAAACATTCTGTATTAGCCAGAGCAGTAAGAAAGCATTTGCTATGAAAAAATACCTCAGAGAATACATCTGACTATCCAACAGGCCTGCACTGGTCTAATGTCTACCATTTCATCTAACTGTCAGTAATGGGAAAAAGGAAGGAAAGGAAGATGACAAAACACACATGGGCCCATCTGTCTTTCCGCTGTAACTCTGTGGGGATTCTTTCATCATGCATCCATGGTCTTTCTAGACCAATAAGGGTAACATCTGTTTTCTAGGGCTACTGTGGAGTTCCCCTTATTTTTCTCTTTCTTTAATTATCGAAATTATAATCCTTATGTTTGTTTTCATTCTGTAGATTTTTACTTTTATAATTTCAAGCTATAATCTCTTAGCTTTATTTTTTCCTCATTTTCTTCCAATTATTATTGTCCCTACAGACTTACTTCCTAATGCTTCTTATCATTAAACATAATTTACAATTCTCTAACTGGGAAAAACTGGATGCCTTAGTAACATAAGCATTATACATCACAGATGACACTGCATGGTGTAATTATATTTGCAATAGAAAAATCCTAGCAAATATTTTACGAACAAATGAATAGTTAGATTGCCAAATGATATAATTTACTATGAAAAATAAAGGAGAAGTCAAATTTAAACTTACATAATTTTACAGTATTTATGTAAGCCTTGGAATCATATTGCAATGCACAGATAAGCAAAGGATTATACAGTTATCAGTTTAGAAAATACATTCAGTAAGTAATACATATTTCTGTCTTACACTTTACTGTCAATGTGTAGTGTAACACTATGATTTTCATTGCTTTTTCACTAACAAATAAACAAAAAAACAACTAAGAGAGATGGAAATGTAAGTTATTTAAAGTGGAAATGTTCTCAACCATCTTTTTTGGATGTGAATGGAACTAATTTCTTCAAAATGTGCCCTGAAATTCACGTGGAAAATATGCGTAAGAATTTCTAGCAAATCTGAGAAAAAGGCAAACTTAGTCTAATAAATAGGGCAAGTACTTGGTTAAAATAAATGAATGTTTCATAAGGAAAGGAGTTTCTTAACAGTGTTGGAAACAAAGTGGTGGAAACATTCTGTATTAGCCAGAGCAGTAAGAAAGCATTTGCTATGAAAAAATACCTCAGAGAATACATCTGACTATCCAACAGGCCTGCACTGGTCTAATGTCTACCATTTCATCTAACTGTCAGTAATGGGAAAAAAGGAAGGAAAGGAAGATGACAAAACACACATGGGCCCATCTGTCTTTCCGCTGTAACTCTGTGGGGATTCTACATAATAGCAGAATCTGGTCTGTGACATGTACGAAAAATGATTACAGTCATGCTATTTTTCCATGCTGCATCTGTGAGTCTAAAGTACTGTTGAGAATTCAAATTCTCTGTTTTGTCACACTTACAGGACAGCAGGGAGCACTGAATATTTTCCCTCTTGTAATTAACTTGAGCCTCCACCAGAAATCTCCCTAGGGAAGTCATTTATTTTTCTTTCTTTTAATTGGTAGGGAATTTCTCCTTCCAAAACCAACATTTGCTTACTTTTGATTCTGTTATCAAATGGGGTGACTCAAAATGTAAGAAAAGTCTGATTATTTCAACTGGTATTGTTTATTTCTTGTTCACTTGTCTGGGACAGTGGCAGGATCATAGAATGTGGATTCTCAAGGGACCTGAAAGATGACTTAGTTAAGTGTTGTGCCCTGAACCATTTAAATGCTTAAAGGGAGAGTGGAGCCAGCTGGATATCCTGAGCCCTATTCCCATCCAGGGATCTCTGCACTTCCCCAAATGACTCTTATCACCTGTGTAAAGTGATGAAAAAGCCTGAATGTAACGTCCTCCAGCCACTCCTCATTCCCAGTTAGTATTCCAAAGAGATGCTGCTGAGAAAAAACAAAGACCTGACTTGACGTGGCAAGCTGCCACTTTGTCCCCCTTCTTACCCAAACTTACTAGCGTTAATAAATGATGCATCACTCTTGGAATTCACTTCACATTTTCAAAGGTCAAAGGCAGCTTGTTGTAAGCTCTACACTTATATCAAAAAGCAGTTTTAAAAAGCGTAAAATTTATAATGTAGTTTTCACCTAGCTCCGTAGGATATAAACTTTTATAATCTAAACCTTAACTCAGTATTGTATTGTAGGGAACCTCTGTCAGTTTTCTTTTGTTTATGTTCGAGATCTGATCAGTGATAAACGTGAAGAAAGAGCTAATAGATGAATCCTCTAGGTGCTCTCTTTTTCTGAGAACTGAGAAGCCTGTAGGTGACAACAGCCTTCAGCGAGTCATTTATCAGGCAATTCACCAGAGTCAGTCAGTCCCCTCCACAAGCTTGGAAATGAGATTACCAGGCTGGGGACACCTCCCGCTCTCTGGGGTGGAGAACAGCAACTTAGCTGACAGACAGATTAATAAAACCAGAATAGTATCAATGTTCAACAAGAAGTGGATCTGTGCCAGGAATGGGAGAATGTGTACCTATACCTCAGCCCATCGCCTCAAGCCCAGGGCACAGATTTACAACAAGAAACAACTGGTAAAGCGAGCTATGCATTTAAGAGAGGGTAGGAAGAATGCATTCTCTTCCCACAAGTTAACATATCTTGGGAAGAAAATAATTAGAACAAGGGAAGTCATATTGGAGGGCTGTGCTAGGGCATAAGCTGGTGTATCCATTTCAGCTTACTTTTGATTCTGTTATCAAATGGGGTGACTCAAAATGTAAGAAAAGTCTGATTATTTCATGGTATTGTTTATTTCTTGTTCACTTGTCTGGGACAGTGGCAGGATCATAGAATGTGGATTCTCAAGGGACCTGAAAGATGACTTAGTTAAGTGTTGTGCCCTGAACCATTTAAATGCTTAAAGGGAGAGTGGAGCCAGCTGGATATCCTGAGCCCTATTCCCATCCAGGGATCTCTGCACTTCCCCAAATGACTCTTATCACCTGTGTAAAGTGATGAAAAAGCCTGAATGTAACGTCCTCCAGCCACTCCTCATTCCCAGTTAGTATTCCAAAGAGATGCTGCTGAGAAAAAACAAAGACCTGACTTGACGTGGCAAGCTGCCACTTTGTCCCCCTTCTTACCCAAACTTACTAGCGTTAATAAATGATGCATCACTCTTGGAATTCACTTCACATTTTCAAAGGTCAAAGGCAGCTTGTTGTAAGCTCTACACTTATATCAAAAAGCAGTTTTAAAAAGCGTAAAATTTATAATGTAGTTTTCACCTAGCTCCGTAGGATATAAACTTTTATAATCTAAACCTTAACTCAGTATTGTATTGTAGGGAACCTCTGTCAGTTTTCTTTTGTTTATGTTCGAGATCTGATCAGTGATAAACGTGAAGAAAGAGCTAATAGATGAATCCTCTAGGTGCTCTCTTTTTCTGAGAACTGAGAAGCCTGTAGGTGACAACAGCCTTCAGCGAGTCATTTATCAGGCAATTCACCAGAGTCAGTCAGTCCCCTCCACAAGCTTGGAAATGAGATTACCAGGCTGGGGACACCTCCCGCTCTCTGGGGTGGAGAACAGCAACTTAGCTGACAGACAGATTAATAAAACCAGAATAGTATCAATGTTCAACAAGAAGTGGATCTGTGCCAGGAATGGGAGAATGTGTACCTATACCTCAGCCCATCGCCTCAAGCCCAGGGCACAGATTTACAACAAGAAACAACTGGTAAAGCGAGCTATGCATTTAAGAGAGGGTAGGAAGAATGCATTCTCTTCCCACAAGTTAACATATCTTGGGAAGAAAATAATTAGAACAAGGGAAGTCATATTGGAGGGCTGTGCTAGGGCATAAGCTGGTGTATCCATTTCACTGTGAGGAGGCACACGAGCAAAAGAATCATTGAGAAGCACCAGCGGCATCTGCGGCCACCTAAGTGTTGGTCTTGTCCAGTAGTCAGAGGACTCTCTACACTGAGACCACCTTCTACACCATGTCCACGTACGAGGCAAAGGTTCCCAGACTCCTGGACAGCACTGGAGAGATACTTTTAATATCTGTCTTTTTTTCCTCTGTTTTCATAAACAATAGTTGCCTCCCCCACCTTTCTGACTGACACTCTTCTTTAATAAAATTACACTCAAATCTTACAACCTGGAAACTGAGCAGAATTTTTAAGGTAAATGTTTATAGTTATGGCTTGCTCCACCAGGGTTTGATTTAAAAGTTTAACCTTTATCCAACATCTTGCGAGAACTTTTAACAGTTCAGGCAATTTTCACAGTGTCAATCACGCATGTGTCAGTTCCTCAGTCGTGTCCGACTCTGTTTGACCCCGTGGACTGTAGCCTGCCAGGCTCCTCTGTCCATGGGATTCTCCAGGCAAGAATACTGGAGTGGGAAGTCACTTCCTTCTCCAGGAGATCTTCCCAACCCCGAGATCTAACCCAGGTTTCCTGCATTGCAAGTGGATTTTTTACCATCTGAGCCACCAGGGAAGCCACGAGTGGCATATAAAACCTCACATTTTCTGTTCTGCTCTTAAAATAACCTGCAATGCCAAGAAACAAATATGTCAAGAATAGGAAACATCATCTAATTTTTCTGAGAATGTCTTATTTCACCATTCCTGCAATAGACTTATTTTACTAACCTTTATACAAGAATGTAAACACGCTGAGGCAGGGATTTTTGCTTGTTCATTGACTTAACCCAGGTGCCTAAAGCATGGAGTGGTCAATGAATACAACCTACAATTTGAACCATATAGTCAAAAAAGGAAAAAAATCATAAACTAAGAAGTGAGGCCTTAAAATAGTATACATTATCAATTTGATCTCTCTCAGTCTACTCACTTTCAACATGATATTCTTAAAACATTTGTTGAAATAGGATTATAATTACAAAAATACATCCTGTTTAATAAGATATTTAACAAATTTCTGACAATTATCAATATAAAATCATATCATTCCAATTTTCATCTTTTTTCACATATTTTAGTCTTTAGAAGTTGCTGGGAATATATGTTTTTCTTTAATAAGTGCAAATGGAGGTCAAGAAGAAGGTTTTACCGATCACTTTGTTCTTCTTTCCATTTTTTATAGGCGTACAAAGCAAACTTCTAATGCACTGCTGGTTTGTATTTCCCATGTTTTCACTCTAAATAGAAAAGAAAAAGAAAGCAGCTAAATATTATGAACAGAGATTGTCTGCCCATTCGATGCTATATAAATTTTATTTTATGGCCATCTGAAGTTACCAATACATTCATCTTTTATTAGCTGGAGATAACATCAGTGTCAAAAATGCACAAAATATAATCAAGTTCACATAAATGCAATATAAAGTAATCAGTCTTAACATTACTAAAAATAATATCCTATTTTTTATTTCTCATATTTCCATTTTATTTATATTTCTTTTATTTTCAATTTTAAACTGTCCACACAGCTTACAGTAACACCAAGCAAAATATTTATTGAGTTCCTACTATCCCTGTGTAGTAGCTATCTCAAAGACCCTAACAAGAAGGGCTGAAATCAGAAACATTACACCAACGAGGATTCCACACGTTACAAATTTCTCTTTCTGTAGTTTTATCACTGTTTCTATTGCCCACATTGCTGAAGTCCTAAAAAGGTCTCTTAGATATGCAAATACCAAAAGGTAGCTGCCTCAAACTGTAATGCTTTTCTGAAGTTAGATGAGAGAGAATACTAGAATTCAAAGTTTTCAGTGTCTGAGAAACTAACCCTTGTAGCTTTGCTCTCAAGGAAAACAAATACTCCTATTTTTTAGAGCTGTTCATTGTGGCAGATGACCAATCACAGTCAACCCACCAATATGGAACTTAATTTTTAAGGAAAATTTAGGAACACTTAGGATGTGAAGAGTTATCACTGATATTAAGTAGGTAACAGCAAAACTAACTCAAAGTTAGATTTCAATCATTTGATATTTTTTTTTGAAAAAAAAGAAATTATAATTACAAAATACATCCTGTTTAATAAGATATTTAACAAATTTCTGACAATTATCAATATAAAATCATATCATTCCAATTTTCATCTTTTTTCACATATTTTAGTCTTTAGAAGTTGCTGGGAATATATGTTTTTCTTTAATAAGTGCAAATGGAGGTCAAGAAGAAGGTTTTACCGATCACTTTGTTCTTCTTTCCATTTTTTATAGGCGTACAAAGCAAACTTCTAATGCACTGCTGGTTTGTATTTCCCATGTTTTCACTCTAAATAGAAAAGAAAAAGAAAGCAGCTAAATATTATGAACAGAGATTGTCTGCCCATTCGATGCTATATAAATTTTATTTTATGGCCATCTGAAGTTACCAATACATTCATCTTTTATTAGCTGGAGATAACATCAGTGTCAAAAATGCACAAAATATAATCAAGTTCACATAAATGCAATATAAAGTAATCAGTCTTAACATTACTAAAAATAATATCCTATTTTTTATTTCTCATATTTCCATTTTATTTATATTTCTTTTATTTTCAATTTTAAACTGTCCACACAGCTTACAGTAACACCAAGCAAAATATTTATTGAGTTCCTACTATCCCTGTGTAGTAGCTATCTCAAAGACCCTAACAAGAAGGGCTGAAATCAGAAACATTACACCAACGAGGATTCCACACGTTACAAATTTCTCTTTCTGTAGTTTTATCACTGTTTCTATTGCCCACATTGCTGAAGTCCTAAAAAGGTCTCTTAGATATGCAAATACCAAAAGGTAGCTGCCTCAAACTGTAATGCTTTTCTGAAGTTAGATGAGAGAGAATACTAGAATTCAAAGTTTTCAGTGTCTGAGAAACTAACCCTTGTAGCTTTGCTCTCAAGGAAAACAAATACTCCTATTTTTTAGAGCTGTTCATTGTGGCAGATGACCAATCACAGTCAACCCACCAATATGGAACTTAATTTTTAAGGAAAATTTAGGAACACTTAGGATGTGAAGAGTTATCACTGATATTAAGTAGGTAACAGCAAAACTAACTCAAAGTTAGATTATGATATTTCATTAATACATGTGTTAAAAACTGATAAAACTACAGAGAAAAATGCTAAAGTATAACTGACCACCTCTCAACAGATGTTTTATTTTCCCTCCTCAGATCAAGAAGCAGAATTACTCCCCAAGAGCCAATTCTAGGACCAGTCTTTCAGTTAAGGGTAACTAGTGGAGTGCAGATCTGATAGGAAAACAGCTGCCCAGCTCCAAGTCTAAAATTGGGTTACTTACTGTCCAGGGAAATCTTTTGTCCTTACTGACGTCTGGAATATTAAGGGGTTCCATGGTGTTTTTGACATACTGAGCATACATGTAATTGATTCTGTTGGCATCACGTTCCCTGTGGAGAGAACAGAGATGAGTTTCCATGCAGTGAAAAAATACAGGCAGAGCAGGTTATAAGAGAAATGTATCCATCTGAAATTATAAAGTGTCTTACCTTAACTATAAACGGAAGCTTTAAACGTATCTGATGATTTACAACTTTGGTAATTACCATAATTGAAATGCTTTGAGAAACAAAAAGCCGCAATTTTTCAGCTATCTAAAATAAGCTTAACATGTCATTAAGTAATCTTATTACCACTGTTAATGGGCCTGTTGATTTTTGTGCTGTTTAATGTAAAATCCGTAAGAACTTTCCAGCATTTTATCTTCTCATCAGATTATAGAACGACTAATAGTCGAGTGTCTGTTTTAATTTCCTTAGTTATTAGTGTATCCATTCCAAGAAAATAATCTTTTATACATTTAAGACTAAGAGAAAAATCAAGCAGGCCTAGAATTTTATTAAGTTCTCTCTTCTTAATTAAAAAGTTTTTTTAATTAAAAAAATTAAAGCTTACAATATTTCTCTAGCTTTTTTCCAGTTCCTTGCTTAACAGGTTGAACACACAAAGGTTAACCTGATGTCAGAGGGTTCATAAGCACAGTGCCAGTGCAGCAGTTGGGAAAACAGAACAGCACATGTCTTTCATCAGGAAACTACTTAAGTTCTGGGTGATGGGAATGAATTTGACAAAGATGGTCAGGTCATGGAAATGTACTCCAGCTGTAAGGATATGACTTCAGTAACTGAAAGATCACTCGCAGAAGAAACAAGGCAGCCTAATAGTGGGAAACATTTCAAAATAAAGAGGGTGTCTCAGGAAAACTATCTACTTGCTTCAAGTTCTCAACATTCCAAGCTCTTTTTTCTTCCATCCTCACTTATTAGCCTGCCCAAACTGCTTCCAGGACAGTGGTTTCAAATGGTGTTCTCAATCACTAGAGATTCCACAAAGACTCCTGAAGTCGTGGCCTCATTCTTGGCCAAGACATTTTAGTCTTTCCTTTCTTTGATGTACACTTTGGTTAAGTATAATTTGGCCAAGTCAGGTACTGCTTGTATCTCCAGTATGATATACAAGGGGGGTAGAATGAAAGGGAAATGATAATGGTAACACAGGAATAAATGAATTTCAGACTAAACATTTTCTGAACCTAGTCTTGAAAGGCATGCAAAATATCAGATACTTCAGACCTAGGGTACTCCTGGGCTCCTAATACTTCAGACACATTACCTGGATGGAATCCCAAGAAAAGGTTATGAGGTAAGTGCAGGATTTAGGTTAACAAGACTATTTGACAAAAACAAATATTTCATGGACAACAGAAGCCTCAGGAAAACAAAATAAGCTCCAGTAAAGACAAGAAAAATGAAAAAGTAGCTACAGAGAGGAAGAAGTACAGTGGAAAGCATATCTTTGTCCAAATCACTTTTTAAAATGATAATGATGATGATGATACAACTTTTATTATTCTTATCATTATGTCTACAGTGGGAGCCAGATGAACCCAATTAGTTAAGCAGTCTGATTTCAGAGTCTACACTCTTATACTCTGTATCTACCATTTTCTAAAGGAATAAAAATCTTTTTACTATTTTAAAAATAGGTGCTACTGCATGTAATTATAATTAACTAGTATACATATTTTCCAAGAAAGTGAGCTTAGAGGATTAATTCCATGTATTTGTCATTTTGGAGAAGGAAAAGGCAACCCACTCCAGTATTTTGCCTGGAGAATCCCAAGGACAGAGGAGCCTGGTGGTTCCTACAGTACAAGCAGCGGCAAAGAGCCAGACATGACTTAAGTGACTTGGCACATTTGTCGTTTTATGATAAAATGTATATTTAAAATTAAGAGGAAGTTAACTGATAGGGAATTATAGCACTAAAATATCTATTTCTTAACATTAAGAGCTAACAGAAACTGTATACCATCGCATTCATGCTTTCCTTCTAATTATGTGGCTCTCTGAACTGAAACACAGAAACTCTAAAACCTTGCACCATCTGGAAATAAGCTTCACTTCTGAAATTCTTGGGTGATGCACACTCCAAGAGCTTACTGTGCTTTATCCCACTGATGATCCGATTCTAATAATTAGGTATAATGTTCACCCTCACTCTTCTTTATTTTTACACTTAACATTTCAAAACTGTCTTCAATAAATTATTTTAATTTATAAAATATAATCAAGTTGGTTGGAAAAGCACCAAGTGAACACTTTTCCACTGACACATAACTGCCTAAAAAGAATGATTTGTTTTCTGCTGACATCATCAAACTGCCAAGCATTTCATCTCACGGAAGAGTGGACTGGCAAAGTATTTAACAATGAGAACTGGAAAGGGCTAACTTTTATCAATAAGAAATTTTAGAAACATAACAAAGAACCTGCTGGCCAAGTGTCAATATCAACTAGTCCTTTTTCAAAATGCTAAAGTTACTAAACACCATTTTAGTTTTCACAAAATTAAACCTAATAACTGATTTTTATTAAAGTAAAAACATACATCATTATGAGGTCTTTCACTGCATCATTAGATTAAAAGCTAAGTATTAGCTAATGTATAGCAGTGGTGTTGGATAATTTTCATTACTGTAAACTCAGTTAATGAATCAGTTAAAATGCATGTAAATTAGCCTCTTTTAAAGTAACCACACTCACTTACTCACCCTTTATAAAAAATCTTTATACTAAGACTGTCTTGGAATGATTTTTAAAAGTGGAAAGATATCTTTCATTTTCTCTTAGAGAGGGGGAACATGATATTCATCAGACACAAATCAAATATAGAGTAAGACAAATCAAATATATATTAAGATTTTAAGTTTTTTAATGCATATTCACCAGTAGAGGTCACTATTATACCAAGTCACTGGGCTTGTTCCGCTATCAGAAAAATTAGAGGACTTGTCTGAATTAAGAAAAATCCAAATGTGAACACGTAAAAGTACACAGGCATATGCTGCAGAACAAATACATTCAAAGGGAAATACAGATAACTCATTGTTTTATATATATATATTTTTTTCTCTTTTTTGGCTGTGCCTCTCAACCAGAGATCAAACCCAGGTCCCAGCAGTGAAAGTGCCGAGTCCTAACCACTAGACTGCTAGGGAATCCCCACCGTTTTATACATTTAGTATGCAATATCATACTCATTTTCCTATTTCTTCTGGATATATATAAATTCATAAATACATATGTACATATTCTGTCTACATAATAATCATTTATGTAAGCCAAAAGTAAAATAGTCAAACATTTACACGTTTAATAGCTAAAATGTTCTTTATAAAAAGCAACAAAAATGTTACAGAATCATAAAATCAAAATAGTATCTATTAATGTGCCTCCTAAGAATAAGACTTCATAACTGACCTACACAGTACAGTCCAATACCAGCACTTAAGAAAGATACATACATACTCACCATGACATGTGCATATTAGCACCTATTCAAAAAGGATTCAATATCCACTAAAATAATGTCAAATATGCCAGAAAATACACACAAAGAGGCTTAAGAAAGTACAGAGGTGGACATGGGATATAGAGTTCAGTTGATGGCCAGCAATGCCAAAAGGGAGATAAAGGTCAGCTATTCTGTGATAATTTTATGAACCAAAACCTCGAGGGTTGCAGAAAAATCTCTGGGTAGACATTCCATGGTTTATGTACCCTGACTACCCATCCCAAGCCCAAATCAGCAGTCATGGCTTACTTAGTTCAGGGCACCTCTCGAGTCAAACATATTCCCTATATGTCCCCAAGTTACCTTTGCTCCTTTGCTGACTCCTGAAATTCTTTTAACAGAAGAAAAGGTTTTGCATTGCATCATACTGTTAAAACAAAAGCCTTAAAATAATGAGCTTTGATTTAAATATAATCACTTAACAAATGAACAACTTTAAACTGCTGCAGTCAACAGGTTCTCCATCTTGATGGGGAACACAGAAGAGGACAGGAAGTGGGATGAAAAATAAGAAGAGAAAAAGCAAGGAAAGGGTCCACACGGCAGAGGACAAGCTTCTACAGATTCCGCACGGACCCACACGGATCCACACGGATCCAGTCCTAATGAGGAGGCTCGGAACAAAGCCAGGTTGTGAACACAGGCATTTGGCTCTTACAGCTGTAAGCTTGGGCATCTGCTTTATATGATTTTCATATACTTCCATCTTACTTTATTTGCAGCTGTTTATTGCAAACATTTTCTTCCAACTTTCAATGGCGGAATTTTGAAATACACAAGAATGACTAGACCCCACTCCTAGGTTCAACAATTTTTAATATTTTTCCACATTTGCTATATCTATACATGTGCAAATATATTTATTTGTTTAAAATATGACATTTAGATATATTTACTTATTTTTGGTTGGACCATATTTTATTTTTTGTTTGAAAATATTTTTAATTTAATGAAGGAATTTTCTTTTTTTTAATGGAAGGACAGCTGATTTACTATGTTAGGTTAGTTTCTGGTATACAACACAATGATTCAGTTACATATACACATAACTGAACTTTTCCCTTTTTCAGATTATTTTCCTTTATAGGTTATTACAAAATATTGAGTAGTTCCCTGCGTTATACATGAGGTCCTTGTTGGTTATCTGTTTTACATTTAGTAGTGTGTGTATGTTTAGTTCCAACCTCCTAATTTATCACCCACCCGCCCACCCCACTCCACTCGACTCCCTCCCTGGCTGGTCCAACCATTTTAAACTAAGGCGCAGACATCATAACACTTTATCCTTAAATAAACCATCATGAGTCTCCTAAAAATAAGGCCAAAAGAAACCCCTAACAACTAGTATCCAGTCCATATTCAGATTGGAAACACTATAATCAGCAGTCATGGCTTACTTAGTTCAGGGCACCTCTCGAGTCAAACATATTCCCTATATGTCCCCAAGTTACCTTTGCTCCTTTGCTGACTCCTGAAATTCTTTTAACAGAAGAAAAGGTTTTGCATTGCATCATACTGTTAAAACAAAAGCCTTAAAATAATGAGCTTTGATTTAAATATAATCACTTAACAAATGAACAACTTTAAACTGCTGCAGTCAACAGGTTCTCCATCTTGATGGGGAACACAGAAGAGGACAGGAAGTGGGATGAAAAATAAGAAGAGAAAAAGCAAGGAAAGGGTCCACACGGCAGAGGACAAGCTTCTACAGATTCCTGACGGACCCACACGGATCCACACGGATCCAGTCCTAATGAGGAGGCTCGGAACAAAGCCAGGTTGTGAACACAGGCATTTGGCTCTTACAGCTGTAAGCTTGGGCATCTGCTTTATATGATTTTCATATACTTCCATCTTACTTTATTTGCAGCTGTTTATTGCAAACATTTTCTTCCAACTTTCAATGGCGGAATTTTGAAATACACAAGAATGACTAGACCCCACTCCTAGGTTCAACAATTTTTAATATTTTTCCACATTTGCTATATCTATACATGTGCAAATATATTTATTTGTTTAAAATATGACATTTAGATATATTTATTTATTTTGGTTGGACCATATTTTATTTTTTGTTTGAAAATATTTTTAATTTAATGAAGGAATTTTCTTTTTTTTAATGGAAGGACAGCTGATTTACTATGTTAGGTTAGTTTCTGGTATACAACACAATGATTCAGTTACATATACACATAACTGAACTTTTCCCTTTTTCAGATTATTTTCCTTTATAGGTTATTACAAAATATTGAGTAGTTCCCTGCGTTATACATGAGGTCCTTGTTGGTTATCTGTTTTACATTTAGTAGTGTGTGTATGTTTAGTTCCAACCTCCTAATTTATCACCCACCCGCCCACCCCACTCCACTCGACTCCCTCCCTGGCTGGTCCAACCATTTTAAACTAAGGCGCAGACATCATAACACTTTATCCTTAAATAAACCATCATGAGTCTCCTAAAAATAAGAACATTCTTCTACTACCCACTTCCTAATGCCAAAGAAAAGGTAACAATACTTCCCCACTAACAACTAGTATCCAGTCCATATTCAGATTGGAAATTATCCTCACAAACATCTTTAATAGCTATTCATTTTTAACTAGGATCTCATCACAGTTCACATACTGCATTTGGCTGCTATGTCCAAGGACAGTGCCTCCTTCCATTTTATTCAATGACTGCTGACATTTTGAAGAGACCAGGCCAGTTATCTTATAGAATGTTCTATAAATTTGTACAGAGGTTGGTTTTTAAAGAATTACCACTAAAAAGTTTGGCTCCTGAGGACATTACTGTGACATCATTCACCTACACGAAGTAAGTCTCTGATAGGTCAACTGTAGTGTTTTAAAACTTTAGAACCTTAATGTCAAACAGTAAAATAAAAATAATGTTCTGAGGGCTTCCCTGGTGGTACAGTGGGTAAGGACAACTCCTTGCAGTGCAAGGGGCGCCGGTTCGATCCCTGGCCTGGGAAGATCCTATGTGCCGCGTAGTGGCTGGACCGATGTGTCCCATTACCGAGCCAGAGCTCTGGAGCTCATGCGCCTGGAGCCAGTGCTCTGCGACTAGAGAGGCCACTGCGATAGGAGGCCCACACGGGCCAAAGAACAAAGATTGATGAAAGCAAATAAATGAAAAAGACCAATAGAAGTGGCCCGCTCACCCTCTTCCCTCCCCAACCCGCTCCCTCCCCTCCCCCGCAAAAAAATGAAAAAAAAATAATAATAATGTTCTGTTTTCATGATCATATAAGGCTTTAATTATATGTAATATCAATGATAAGTAGTAGTATAAATTCACATGAATTATTTTAGCGAGTGAAACAACCTGAAAGAAATGAATAATGAAAAATATGATAAAATGGCATTAAGCCAAGAATTTCTGATGCTTGACCCTGGCAGACTTATATTCCTTGGATTACATGATTGCTTAAGCAAACATCATCAGTATTTTACCAAGGGTAAAAAGGAAATATGAGAAAGAACATTTAGTAATTTACTCTAAATCCTTTTTAAAATTCTTCAGAAAGCACATATAAAATTGGGCCAGTAACATATATAACCTTGATACATTAATATCTTCTATTGTTTCTGCATACCAATTAACAAAAAATGAACGCTAAATTTTACAATTACAAAAAAAAATGAAAAAGAAATGAACTGCAGTAGAGATCCAATCTGACGCTAGCCACAAGGTACGTGTATTGGTGCGATGCATACTATAGGCTTCCTTCTGGTGTTAGTTAAATCCCAGGTGGTTTCCAAGTCAGAATGGACTTAGAGAAGAAGTGTTCTGAAACCTATCAACTTTTCTGAAGGGTCCACAATGTGATGAAAAATGTGTTTGAAATATAGTACCCGTGGGTTTTGAAAGAGAAAACACTGTTCCCAGGCCTGGTGGCTCAGCAGTAAAGAATCTGCCAACCAATGCAGAAGACATGGGTTTGATCCCTGGGTTGGGAAGATCCCCTGGAGAAGGAAATGACAACCCACTCCAGTATTCTTGCCTGGGAAATCCAATGGACAGAGGAGCCAGATGGGCTACAGTCCATGGGGTCATAAAGAGTTGGACACAACTGAGCGACTAAACAACAAGACCTACATTAACTGTGACACCATTCGCTTTATGAAACAATGCTTCAACACAGGTTAACTGCAGCAGAAAAAACCTGGAACTGTAACATCAAATAGTAAAGCATTTTCAGAAATGAAGTCACTTTGAGGAGGAAAAAAGCAGCTGTAGCTTCTATGTCTTCAATTAAGTAGGTCATGAAATAGCCATGTAACCAGTATTATGTACATGTGATAAAATGAAACCAATAGAAGTGGCCCGCTCACCCTCTTCCCTCCCCAACCCGCTCCTCCCTCCAAAAATGAAAAATAATAATAATGTTCTGTTTTCATGATCATATAAGGCTTTAATTATATGTAATATCAATGATAAGTAGTAGTATAAATTCACATGAATTATTTTAGCGAGTGAAACAACCTGAAAGAAATGAATAATGAAAAATATGATAAAATGGCATTAAGCCAAGAATTTCTGATGCTTGACCCTGGCAGACTTATATTCCTTGGATTACATGATTGCTTAAGCAAACATCATCAGTATTTTACCAAGGGTAAAAAGGAAATATGAGAAAGAACATTTAGTAATTTACTCTAAATCCTTTTTAAAATTCTTCAGAAAGCACATATAAAATTGGGCCAGTAACATATATAACCTTGATACATTAATATCTTCTATTGTTTCTGCATACCAATTAACAAAAAATGAACGCAAATTTTACAATTACAAAAAAAAATGAAAAAGAAATGAACTGCAGTAGAGATCCAATCTGACGCTAGCCACAAGGTACGTGTATTGGTGCGATGCATACTATAGGCTTCCTTCTGGTGTTAGTTAAATCCCAGGTGGTTTCCAAGTCAGAATGGACTTAGAGAAGAAGTGTTCTGAAACCTATCAACTTTTCTGAAGGGTCCACAATGTGATGAAAAATGTGTTTGAAATATAGTACCCGTGGGTTTTGAAAGAGAAAACACTGTTCCCAGGCCTGGTGGCTCAGCAGTAAAGAATCTGCCAACCAATGCAGAAGACATGGGTTTGATCCCTGGGTTGGGAAGATCCCCTGGAGAAGGAAATGACAACCCACTCCAGTATTCTTGCCTGGGAAATCCAATGGACAGAGGAGCCAGATGGGCTACAGTCCATGGGGTCATAAAGAGTTGGACACAACTGAGCGACTAAACAACAAGACCTACATTAACTGTGACACCATTCGCTTTATGAAACAATGCTTCAACACAGGTTAACTGCAGCAGAAAAAACCTGGAACTGTAACATCAAATAGTAAAGCATTTTCAGAAATGAAGTCACTTTGAGGAGGAAAAAAGCAGCTGTAGCTTCTATGTCTTCAATTAAGTAGGTCATGAAATAGCCATGTAACCAGTATTATGTACATGTGATAAAGACAGACAGACCATAAGCTTTCTTACCGTGTTAAAGTTTCTGATGATTTTTCTAATTCCTCACACTCCATGTGAAACACACTAGAAAAAGAATCCTGGAAACAGAGCAACAATACAGACTGAGAAATAAGTTAGAGAATGCAATGAAAAGTATTTAGACCAGACACACAAGTCTATGGAGCTAAGACACCAATAGTTGTTTTTTCACTTTCTCAGACAAAACTGATCCAAGTACTTACTAATGACAAACTCAAGTTTGCTTCCCATTACTAAGAACCATGTCCCCGTTGTTTCTGATACGGTCCTACAAAGTTGCTTATTTGAGTACTATTTGTTTTTGCTTTTCTATCAGCTGCTAATGAATATGTTAGCTTCATATTTTCTCTATATTTATTCAGAATCCTCAGGTTTTAGTTTTTATGCATACATTCACACTATTCTTGGGTCTTTCTAAAAAATGAAATAAGTCAATAATATTTTACAAGATCATTAAATTATGAAGATTTTAGCAACACAGAGAAGTACTTTTGAAGTTACACTGAAATGCAGCATACATATTTACATCTATACTATATTTACAACTGAATAAAAATGGGATGAAAACACAGAAATAAAACAATGACATCAGTTTAATGTGGGAACATAAGAAGTGAATAGATTTTTACTCAGGTGTTAAACTGCTTTTAATTAATTAATTAATTAATTAATGCTTTTAATAAAAAAGTTACAGTATAAGTGAACATCAAGTCATGTAATTGCCGTACCCAACAAATTAAGTCACCAAAAAGTGAGCAAAATAGATTAAAGGGCATACTGCTGAGCTACATTTTAAAGAAAACTGACACCAGTCAGTTGCTGTCATGATAGGTGTTAACTGGTAGAAGGGTAGGCTGAATGTTAATTAAAGTCATACTTAAATGGTCTAAAAAAAGAAGCAGCCTTGTTGTATAACTACCAAAAATTAAATGCCAAAGAGCAGATCACAGAGCAAAAATGATCAATTGACATATTGCATTAAAGAGTTCTGACCTAAACTTCAAAAGGTTAGTTACAATCTTGTAACTATCTCTATATTAAAGAGTTTATAACTGACTGAAAATATTAAACAATTTCCATGAGAATACTGATTATCCTACAGCATAGCGAATTCTCATTCGATATCCTATTAATGAAAGTTACACACACACACACACACAATTCAGATAATGTTGCAGCACACAACATTATCAGATAACAACATTAACATTAACACATTAATACAATATTAACACAACATCAACATTGACACAATTTAGATAATGCTGCAGCACACACTGTCTTCCTATCTAATAAAATAATTAAAAATTTAAAATGAAACTATCAAATATCTATTATTATTCTACTTTCCGCAAAAAACATCAATTCAAACATCCTATATGGATTGTAATTTATACAAGTGAGAATCCCCATTCTCTTTCCTAACCCACCAGTAAGGAGCATGTTCTCAGGGTCTAAAGGAAAAGAAAAACAACTATATCAAAAAGAAATACACCAAAGGCGGTGAATCAGTCAATAATATTTTTTAAAAAAAAAGATCATTAAATTATGAAGATTTTAGCAACACAGAGAAGTACTTTTGAAGTTACACTGAAATGCAGCATACATATTTACATCTATACTATATTTACAACTGAATAAAAATGGGATGAAAACACAGAAATAAAACAATGACATCAGTTTAATGTGGGAACATAAGAAGTGAATAGATTTTTACTCAGGTGTTAAACTGCTTTTAATTAATTAATTAATTAATTAATGCTTTTAATAAAAAAGTTACAGTATAAGTGAACATCAAGTCATGTAATTGCCGTACCCAACAAATTAAGTCACCAAAAAGTGAGCAAAATAGATTAAAGGGCATACTGCTGAGCTACATTTTAAAGAAAACTGACACCAGTCAGTTGCTGTCATGATAGGTGTTAACTGGTAGAAGGGTAGGCTGAATGTTAATTAAAGTCATACTTAAATGGTCTAAAAAAAGAAGCAGCCTTGTTGTATAACTACCAAAAATTAAATGCCAAAGAGCAGATCACAGAGCAAAAATGATCAATTGACATATTGCATTAAAGAGTTCTGACCTAAACTTCAAAAGGTTAGTTACAATCTTGTAACTATCTCTATATTAAAGAGTTTATAACTGACTGAAAATATTAAACAATTTCCATGAGAATACTGATTATCCTACAGCATAGCGAATTCTCATTCGATATCCTATTAATGAAAGTTACACACACACACACACACAATTCAGATAATGTTGCAGCACACAACATTATCAGATAACAACATTAACATTAACACATTAATACAATATTAACACAACATCAACATTGACACAATTTAGATAATGCTGCAGCACACACTGTCTTCCTATCTAATAAAATAATTAAAAATTTAAAATGAAACTATCAAATATCTATTATTATTCTACTTTCCGCAAAAAACATCAATTCAAACATCCTATATGGATTGTAATTTATACAAGTGAGAATCCCCATTCTCTTTCCTAACCCACCAGTAAGGAGCATGTTCTCAGGGTCTAAAGGAAAAGAAAAACAACTATATCAAAAAGAAATACACCAAAGGCGGTGATTCATGGGTTGAGAAGGGAAAGAATCTGCATAAAAGAAAATGGCCTTAGGCGAAGAGTGCTGATGCTAAAAGCAAACTGGCTGCCCTGACTGTAAGTAACCAGCTCTCCATGAGAACACACATCCTGTTTCTTTGCATTCAAATCAATGCCTTGAAATCTACTGACTAGAACAGTTTAGTGACTTTCCATGGTGGGTAAAGAATTTGGGACTAATAGTTATCTTTAACCACTGCCTCCATTGGGCCATGCCTTTTTATTTTCAGTCGAATAAACAGAAAATTTTATACCCAGTCATTCAGAATAAACAGGTAGAACAGATCTACCTCTTCACAGCAAGAGGGCACCACTATTCCCAGCCAAAAGAAGTCTGCACACTGTAATGACAATGTATTTCCCCATCAAGGCAGGGTAGCCATCGACAAAAGCAGCACACTGACATTCCCATGGCAGCTCCTTAGAGGAGGATTAACAAGGTGAGGGTGCACTGGGGCATCCTCCAACCTCACCCTTTTCAACCAAAACAACTCCTTTTTCGTCTGGTTTTACATAAACAACCATGTTCAGTTGGATTTGAGAGAGAGTTCTGAGGCCAACATGAGGTTTCAAAGCAGTGCTTTAAGGACTGTAAGTTTCTGTCTTCCTAAAAATAAAAAAGTCATACTCTGTACTTACGGAGCAATCTTCATCCACTATGAAAATGGTGCATTTCTGCACCTGCATGAAGGAGATAATCGTGGCAGCTATTTTCTTTAGAATCAGTTCTAATGACTGCTGTTCTTCGAAAATCAAGCTAGCAAGGTCAAGCAGCACCTAGACAAAATAATTAAGAGCTCTGATTTAGTAACTGTACTTATTAAAACTTACATGGGCTAGAAGTGGTTTATATATAATCTAACAAATTACAACCAAGTTAACTAACAAAAATTCTCTATTGATTGTAATTTATACAAGTGAGAATCCCCATTCTCTTTCCTAACCCACCAGTAAGGAGCATGTTCTCAGGGTCTAAAGGAAAAGAAAAACAACTATATCAAAAAGAAATACACCAAAGGCGGTGATTCATGGGTTGAGAAGGGAAAGAATCTGCATAAAAGAAAATGGCCTTAGGCGAAGAGTGCTGATGCTAAAAGCAAACTGGCTGCCCTGACTGTAAGTAACCAGCTCTCCATGAGAACACACATCCTGTTTCTTTGCATTCAAATCAATGCCTTGAAATCTACTGACTAGAACAGTTTAGTGACTTTCCATGGTGGGTAAAGAATTTGGGACTAATAGTTATCTTTAACCACTGCCTCCATTGGGCCATGCCTTTTTATTTTCAGTCGAATAAACAGAAAATTTTATACCCAGTCATTCAGAATAAACAGGTAGAACAGATCTACCTCTTCACAGCAAGAGGGCACCACTATTCCCAGCCAAAAGAAGTCTGCACACTGTAATGACAATGTATTTCCCCATCAAGGCAGGGTAGCCATCGACAAAAGCAGCACACTGACATTCCCATGGCAGCTCCTTAGAGGAGGATTAACAAGGTGAGGGTGCACTGGGGCATCCTCCAACCTCACCCTTTTCAACCAAAACAACTCCTTTTTCGTCTGGTTTTACATAAACAACCATGTTCAGTTGGATTTGAGAGAGAGTTCTGAGGCCAACATGAGGTTTCAAAGCAGTGCTTTAAGGACTGTAAGTTTCTGTCTTCCTAAAAATAAAAAAGTCATACTCTGTACTTACGGAGCAATCTTCATCCACTATGAAAATGGTGCATTTCTGCACCTGCATGAAGGAGATAATCGTGGCAGCTATTTTCTTTAGAATCAGTTCTAATGACTGCTGTTCTTCGAAAATCAAGCTAGCAAGGTCAAGCAGCACCTAGACAAAATAATTAAGAGCTCTGATTTAGTAACTGTACTTATTAAAACTTACATGGGCTAGAAGTGGTTTATATATAATCTAACAAATTACAACCAAGTTAACTAACAAAAATTCTCTATTGATTGTTAGTACAATTAGTATAGTGGTTATGATCACAGACTCTAAAGTCAGAGCCAAGAGGTTTTCATTCTGGCTTTCCCTCCTGGGGCTATGTGATCTAGTCTCTTGAAAATGGGAATAATAATAGTACCAAAATTATGGGGCTGTTGGTGAGGACTAAATAAGTTAACATTTATAAGGCATTTTGAACAGTGTCTGATACATAAATACACTATTTTTTTGGTTGATCCAAACTCCAAGATCAACATTTATCAACACAGCCAACATTTTCAAAGAGCACAGTAAATACTGTCCAAAATGAACAAAGTTTTAAGTAGCATACTGCAAGTTTTGATAAAATGTTATAAGAACAACAGTGTAAAGAGGAAAAGTAAGGAGATGATAATGCAGAGGTAAGCAGAGAAAATAACCTCAAAAGCCCTGTCATTTTAGATTGTGATGGGCTGCAGGAGGGAAGTGACAAGATCTCAGATGTGTTCATAAAAATGAGGCCTGAATGGGTGGCAAGACAGGAGCAGGGAGATATCAGGAAGATGCTAGAGGTGAAAGTCACAGAAAGTCCACTGTCTTATTAACACAAATTCTAAAAAAGAGAAGTTAAAGGGTGCGGGAGATGAATTATCAAAGAAATAATGAAAAAGAATTACAGAAATCCAAGGCTTATGTCTCCAGACTGAAAGAAAAGACCAGGTACCAGCATGATGAATGAAAAAAAGAACCATATTTGAAATTCAGCTACATATAAGAGCAATAATAATAAAGAAATAATCCCCAAATCTTACATACAAAAAAAAAAAGCTCCAAAAATCAGAACAATATTAACACTAGCAGAAGACAAAGAACCATCTTTAAATTCTGAGAGACTAATTTTTCAATATAGAATTTTATACCCAGCCAAACTGGCAGGATGGCACAATAGATATTTTCATACATCAAGGATCTTACTCACCAATACCCATCGAGAATCAAAAGAAAAACTAACTTATATAACAAGGGTAATATGGAAAACATTTATACCACAATACTTACAAATGCTTTGTTTATATATAATCTAACAAATTACAACCAAGTTAACTAACAAAAATTCTCTATTGATTGTTAGTACAATTAGTATAGTGGTTATGATCACAGACTCTAAAGTCAGAGCCAAGAGGTTTTCATTCTGGCTTTCCCTCCTGGGGCTATGTGATCTAGTCTCTTGAAAATGGGAATAATAATAGTACCAAAATTATGGGGCTGTTGGTGAGGACTAAATAAGTTAACATTTATAAGGCATTTTGAACAGTGTCTGATACATAAATACACTATTTTTTTGGTTGATCCAAACTCCAAGATCAACATTTATCAACACAGCCAACATTTTCAAAGAGCACAGTAAATACTGTCCAAAATGAACAAAGTTTTAAGTAGCATACTGCAAGTTTTGATAAAATGTTATAAGAACAACAGTGTAAAGAGGAAAAGTAAGGAGATGATAATGCAGAGGTAAGCAGAGAAAATAACCTCAAAAGCCCTGTCATTTTAGATTGTGATGGGCTGCAGGAGGGAAGTGACAAGATCTCAGATGTGTTCATAAAAATGAGGCCTGAATGGGTGGCAAGACAGGAGCAGGGAGATATCAGGAAGATGCTAGAGGTGAAAGTCACAGAAAGTCCACTGTCTTATTAACACAAATTCTAAAAAAGAGAAGTTAAAGGGTGCGGGAGATGAATTATCAAAGAAATAATGAAAAAGAATTACAGAAATCCAAGGCTTATGTCTCCAGACTGAAAGAAAAGACCAGGTACCAGCATGATGAATGAAAAAAAGAACCATATTTGAAATTCAGCTACATATAAGAGCAATAATAATAAAGAAATAATCCCCAAATCTTACATACAAAAAAAAAAAGCTCCAAAAATCAGAACAATATTAACACTAGCAGAAGACAAAGAACCATCTTTAAATTCTGAGAGACTAATTTTTCAATATAGAATTTTATACCCAGCCAAACTGGCAGGATGGCACAATAGATATTTTCATACATCAAGGATCTTACTCACCAATACCCATCGCAGAATCAAAAAGAAAAACTAACTTATATAACAAAGGTAATATGGAAAACATTTATACCACAATACTTACAAATGCTTTGTTTAAATTGCAACTTCAAGAATTAATCTAGACAAAGCTTTAGAAAAATTAAGCATAGTTGTTGGACAATACAGATCTTCCTCAATTTACGATGGGAGTCACATCTTGGTAAATTCATCATAAGTTAAAAATACTGAAAGTCAGGCTTCCCTGGTGGTCCAGTGTGTAAAGACACCACCTTGCAGTGCAGGGGGCACCAGTTTGATCCCTGGCCTGGGAGGATCCCACGTGCCACGGAGTGGCTGGACTGATGTGTCCAGCTGTGGAGCTGGAGCTCTGGAGTGCATACGCCCAGAGCCAGTGCTCTGCAACAAGAGAGGCCACTGTAATGGGAGGTCCACACAGGCCAAAAGAACAAAGATGGATGAAAATGGATGGGTGAAAGACCAATAGAAGTGACCAAAAAAAAAAAAAAACTTAGTCAAAAGTCTGTTTAATATACCCCATCACAACTTAGCTCAGCTTACCTTAAACATGCTCAGAACACTTACATTAGCCTACGAAGGAGCAAAATCATCTAACACAAAGCCTATTTCATAATAACATGTTGAATATTTCATGAATTTATCGAATACTGAACTAAAAGTGAAAACTAGAATGGTTGGGTAGGGACAGAATGGTTTTAAGTGTATTGGTTGTTTACCCCCATGATGGCTTAGCTGCTAGGAGCTGTGGCTATGGCTGCCCAGCATCATGAGAGCATGTCACATTCCAGGAGAAGAGCAATATTTAAAATTTGAAGTATGGTTTCCACTGAATGTGTATAACTCTTGCACCATCATAAAGTTGAAAACTTGTAAGTCTAAATAACCAGTGTATGTTGAGGGCCATCTGTGTACATGTCATCAGTGCGGGCAGTATAAAAGAAAAAGTCCAGCAGGGAAAAGCTGGGAAAAGTTCAGAGGTAAGGAGCATAGGAAGGAGAGATGAGGAATGCTAAGATCCTCATCAGCATAGAATCAAATCAAGAGAGGATGTCACCAGTGAAAGAAAAACTAACTTATATAACAAAGGTAATATGGAAAACATTTATACCACAATACTTACAAATGCTTTGTTTAAATTGCAACTTCAAGAATTAATCTAGACAAAGCTTTAGAAAAATTAAGCATAGTTGTTGGACAATACAGATCTTCCTCAATTTACGATGGGAGTCACATCTTGGTAAATTCATCATAAGTTAAAAATACTGAAAGTCAGGCTTCCCTGGTGGTCCAGTGTGTAAAGACACCACCTTGCAGTGCAGGGGGCACCAGTTTGATCCCTGGCCTGGGAGGATCCCACGTGCCACGGAGTGGCTGGACTGATGTGTCCAGCTGTGGAGCTGGAGCTCTGGAGTGCATACGCCCAGAGCCAGTGCTCTGCAACAAGAGAGGCCACTGTAATGGGAGGTCCACACAGGCCAAAAGAACAAAGATGGATGAAAATGGATGGGTGAAAGACCAATAGAAGTGACCAAAAAAAAAAAAAAACTTAGTCAAAAGTCTGTTTAATATACCCCATCACAACTTAGCTCAGCTTACCTTAAACATGCTCAGAACACTTACATTAGCCTACGAAGGAGCAAAATCATCTAACACAAAGCCTATTTCATAATAACATGTTGAATATTTCATGAATTTATCGAATACTGAACTAAAAGTGAAAACTAGAATGGTTGGGTAGGGACAGAATGGTTTTAAGTGTATTGGTTGTTTACCCCCATGATGGCTTAGCTGCTAGGAGCTGTGGCTATGGCTGCCCAGCATCATGAGAGCATGTCACATTCCAGGAGAAGAGCAATATTTAAAATTTGAAGTATGGTTTCCACTGAATGTGTATAACTCTTGCACCATCATAAAGTTGAAAACTTGTAAGTCTAAATAACCAGTGTATGTTGAGGGCCATCTGTGTACATGTCATCAGTGCGGGCAGTATAAAAGAAAAAGTCCAGCAGGGAAAAGCTGGGAAAAGTTCAGAGGTAAGGAGCATAGGAAGGAGAGATGAGGAATGCTAAGATCCTCATCAGCATAGAATCAAATCAAGAGAGGATGTCACCAGTGAAAGAAGAACTAAAACTCTTAATATTACAAGTGCAACTCACTCAATAGCTTAAAACTGTGACATCATAATACTGATACTATGATGACAAAGGGTGGTATAAAGTTAAATAAATCTTTATCTGTTGACAGATGAAGAGATAGCTCATGGAAAAATGCAAAATGGAAAAAAATAACTATTAGAAAGAAACAGTAGGAACAGTTAAAATATTTAGAAACTGAATCTGTATGACATATATATATATATCTATATTACTTGGATAAAAATTTAACCATTTTCTTAGAAAGAATTTCTATACTTTCACTTTAGTAATCAAACTTGCCTGATTTCTCTTGTTCTCCAGCAGTGAAGTCTCATAGAGTTGAGCATTATGAAGAACAATTCCACAAAATGCCAGGTAAGCAGCAAAGTCCTAGAAAACAGGCAAGACAACAGCCAAATATGAACTGTCAATAAATCTGTCTCATTAAAGTGCTGGAAACATGAACAGCATCCACAAATATTTATAGTTCAAATAAATATTAAAAAACCAACAGCATCAAATAAACACAGTAGATGTTTATTCTGCACAAAATTAGGAGTTGATGCAAAGCAAGTGTTAGCTAAATGGTTCAATTAATACATGACAAGGGTTAACAGACTCGCCTAACACCATAAAAGAGTTATAAATGAGCAAGGAGAAAGAGAGGAGACACAGATATCTTTACATCACCTGATACTGAAATTCACTCTATGCAAAAGTTGGTGTAGTCTCTAAATGATAGTAAGACTTGGATTTAAGCTAAGACTATAAAAGCAGTCCGTAACATATGACTGGGGCACACTGAAAGCCCACATACTTGTTAGGAGAATATTGACAACAGCAGGCCCATACTATATAGCAAATATTAAACATGTCCTTTTTTAAACATGGGTCTGTCACCCTCATCACACTATACCAAGGTGATGTGCTCACAATTACAGTAACTATTGATTAAAAGAAGTCTTTACATGGCATATTTTATTCATAAGCATGAATTTATTTTGCCAACAGATGATACAGTCTATGAATGAAAATCTTTCCAGAGTGGTTTACCTGAATGCATTGTACACAAATAATGGAATCAACAGCCCATCTAGGACCATGTTTCTCGCTAAATATTTTCAGGTGTCATTCACAGAGTAGGAGACTAGATGTCTACTACACATTTAAGAAGGTACTTGCTATGTTCCGAAGCAATTAAGACATGGGGACCAACACCAGTGCCAACACAGCTATACCAAGAGACAAAAATAACTCTGTCTTATTGGAATATCTTCCAAAAGCTGCTACTAATTTTTAGGGGAGTGACAGAAATAGCAATGGGCTTAAATAGGAAGAATTCAGTGGGCTCCATGATATACATATAATTACATATCCAGGAAGAGAAATAATAAAAACCTACTAACAGAATGAAGTTATAAAGTTATAAGTTTAAAGACTTCTGCCCTTAACCGGAAAACACATCGATGTGGTGTGAGGAATGTATTCCTTCAGAGTTGGACGAGAAAGGTAATAAAATAATGCTGACTGCTGCTCTTTCTGAAGCTAGATTCACATCATCCAGACTGAATTCACACCTTGGCGCCCCATCGTCTGTGTGCAAAGCTTATAAAACATTCTGAAATTTGCTTCAGCAGGAGGCGATTCCAATATTTAGCTGACCTGAAGTTGCTGAACGTGGAGCAGTGCTTTAGGGTGATTTTTTTACTTAATGTTGAATTTCTTTATAGCAGTGATGAAAGGTAAATGAGAGACTTAAAACATCATGTCACCCTCTAGATAGCCCCAACATGCCCCAGGGAAGGCTTGGTGGTATGGTGAGGAAAGGGTGGGTGGAGGGGGTCTGTTGATTGAAGACCACAGGTCAGTACTGATTTAGCCAGAGGAAAGAGACCCTTGTGAACATTTCCAATCATTTCAAACCATTATAATTTTGTGACTAACAGTTTTGACAACAGCTAATTCCAGAGGTCTACATATTCCATAAAGAGAAAGCATCTTCCTACATTGAGATCATACCGGACACAAGTTTTGGTACCTTTTCATCCTTTTCAGTGAATGTCCCACCATTTCCTGATTTCTTGTTAATGGCCTGGGCGACACCAACAACCTGGTACAAGAAGAGAACACTGGTAATTTTACTGACTGAAATTATTGGTGTAAGTTCACCAAAGTGTGCTTACAAAAGAATTTCTAGCAAATAAAGTTCAACCCAAAGTTGTTTTCATTCACAGAGTAGGAGACTAGATGTCTACTACACATTTGAGATGGTTCTTGCTATGTTCAAGCAATTAAGACATGGGGACCAACACCAGTGCCAACACAGCTATACCAAGAGACAAAAATAACTCTGTCTTATTGGAATATCTTCCAAAAGCTGCTACTAATTTTTAGGGAGTGACAGAAATAGCAATGGGCTTAAATAGGAAGAATTCAGTGGGCTCCATGATATACATATAATTACATATCCAGGAAGAGAAATAATAAAAACCTACTAACAGAATGAAGTTATAAAGTTATAAGTTTAAAGACTTCTGCCCTTAACCGGAAAACACATCGATGTGGTGTGAGGAATGTATTCCTTCAGAGTTGGACGAGAAAGGTAATAAAATAATGCTGACTGCTGCTCTTTCTGAAGCTAGATTCACATCATCCAGACTGAATTCACACCTTGGCGCCCCATCGTCTGTGTGCAAAGCTTATAAAACATTCTGAAATTTGCTTCAGCAGGAGGCGATTCCAATATTTAGCTGACCTGAAGTTGCTGAACGTGGAGCAGTGCTTTAGGGTGATTTTTTTACTTAATGTTGAATTTCTTTATAGCAGTGATGAAAGGTAAATGAGAGACTTAAAACATCATGTCACCCTCTAGATAGCCCCAACATGCCCCAGGGAAGGCTTGGTGGTATGGTGAGGAAAGGGTGGGTGGAGGGGTTCTGTTGATTGAAGACCACAGGTCAGTACTGATTTAGCCAGAGGAAAGAGACCCTTGTGAACATTTCCAATCATTTCAAACCATTATAATTTTGTGACTAACAGTTTTGACAACAGCTAATTCCAGAGGTCTACATATTCCATAAAGAGAAAGCATCTTCCTACATTGAGATCATACCGGACACAAGTTTTGGTACCTTTTCATCCTTTTCAGTGAATGTCCCACCATTTCCTGATTTCTTGTTAATGGCCTGGGCGACACCAACAACCTGGTACAAGAAGAGAACACTGGTAATTTTACTGACTGAAATTATTGGTGTAAGTTCACCAAAGTGTGCATACAAAAGAATTTCTACATACGCTTTAAAATAACAATTGGCTACAAAATTAAAACAAACCTCTCAGAATTTGAACTAGTTGCCTATCATTTTGTACATTTTCCCCCTATAATAAGCGTTCAAATGCTTCTAACTTCTTAGGTCCCAAATTATATTTTATTTTGGGATTTCCTGCTGCTCTGTGAAAAAAATTTACTGGCGATCACTTTATTATGAATATTTTTCATGGCCTTTTAATAAAAAATAAGCACAATTTATATTATAGTTCAAATAAAATATGTGAGAAAATGAACATTTTACATTGGTTTTAAATGTAATATTTCAAATAAGTTAAATGTTCTTTCATTAAAAATAAAACATGACCAATGGCTGGTCACAGAATTTAAAATGCAGAAAAATCAGTTAGGGTAAAAATAATTCGTAATGTAGGGATGCTGTCCAACCTCTTTTGAAATTTCTGACCTTGAAAATTATCTTACCTTCAACAGACTTATTTTGGGGGAAGAAGTTTTACTGAAAAATCAAAACAGAAATGAACATACTGAGCCTGATTTCAAATCAGAAGGTGTTTGAAAGATAAACTACATTTTAAGAAGACTGAGCTAAACTCTGGAGATATGTCTTATATTTTCATAAAACATTTAGCAAGACTCCTAAGAACCTTCCCATCTTTCTGCTTATAGATATTATTTTACCCATTTAGCTCCAACTTAAAGTTTGCATTACCAACTCAGTTTTACCTTCAGCTTACTTTTGCTTCCTCTTTACTACTTGAAAATTCTACCTTTTCTACCTTCTGCAATTCAATCAGTGGAAAAAGCTCTAAATGGTTATACTTTAGAAATATCAAGTCCTTAGTCTTGTGCATACGGGTCATCCTTTTTTTCCTTAGCTCACTCTAGTTCTTGGCTTTAAGAAATGTACACAAAATTCCCCTGTAACACAGCAGAGCAAGATGGGGAAACACATTCCTATCTGATATAGTTTTCTGTTTTTTTCAACATGTTCCTTCCCCACCCCATGACAGAGTAGAAGGATGTTGATTTTAAAAAGCAGAATCATCCAGTTATCCTGTCCCTATTTTACACTCGTTACCTCTTGGCTAACAGATTTCTCAAGGCTCAAATCTCAATGACGAAATGCTTACAAAAACTTTTGTCTGGTCAGGTCAGAATGTCTGGCCTGCAGCCAGACACATTTACTTGAATAAAACGGATGGAAACCTCCTACAGGCCTAGGGTCTAACATACAGTGCTACTAGTATAACTTGGTGATTTTATTAAATCTTCATTCATTTACTCAACTATACACAGTGCCTACTATATACTAAGGAGTGATAAAAAATGGGAGAAGGGCTACCCGGAAGGTGCTCCAAAATGTGATATATAAACATACACTTACAACACAGAGAACAAGAGGATCAATTTTTTTTTTTAATGCCCACAGATTGCTGACAGCACAGAAGTGCAACCAAATATCCATAAAAGAAAGTTTCTTAGAAACGATGATATTTGAGTTGCTGTGTTTAATAGATGGTTTGATAAAAGAAGGATTTAAATCTTCATTTGAAGGAAAATGAGATTAAAATAAATAAGACACTGCTTAAATAAAGACACAAATCTTAAATTTTAAGACCTCATTTTAAGAAGGATCAGATAGAGACTGTTATGCAAACCTCCTCAGATAATTATACAGTTTAAAAAAAGTAGTGATGTGCTATTTGTACCTGGAACCGTATGAACCAACGTACCAAACAACACTTTTCAACCAACACAGCAGTGTTCACATAGTTCAATAACTCTCCCATTTTGAGAATTTATATTTGATTATATTTTTTCCCCCAAATCTGCCTATAACTCCTTCTCCTTCTTTTTCCTTTAATCTCCTCCTTTTTCCTTTTACTAGTGCTGGTCACCCTTCATCTCTTTGAATACACTTTTGAGTGTAAGTTCGTCCATAGCAGGGACTGCTTCCCACGGGAGCCCCGTGCCCCAAGTTCTGAAGCGTCAGGCACAAGCTGCTACCTGTCTGGCACTGCACTAATGGTGTGCACTTGGACGCTCCACCCTGTTAGGCTCAAGCTCTGCTCTGGCTGTGCACGAGTGTCTCTCCTTTCTCTCACAGTTGCAGGCAGAGGCAAGATTCTCTGCTGCTGCTTCCAGTCACCAGTGTGTTCTCTTGGCCTGGTGTCATGTATGGAACTTTCATAGCTCTAGGCTTCTTCTCCCGGGAGGTTAGTGCCCCCTCTGCCCTCACTGTGCCTGCAGAGGGACTCATCCCCCGGCTGGGGATACAGCCACAGACATTCATCTTACCACCTCACAGCTCACAGCTCTGTGGTCCATGTGGATGTCGGTCATTCACGCTGCTTGAGTTCCCCTCTCTGTATCTGATGCGTGGGTTTTCCCTTTCTTGAGCTCATCTGTCATTTTAAAAATGGCTTCTCTTGAAATCCTCTACTTGTCTGCAGAATGGGGGATGGAGTGGGGTGGTGCCTGGCATCTGTTCTGTCTGGCAAACTGACTGGAGATCTTGTTCACAGGCTTTCCAACCTACCACGTACACCCTGAATACCAGCTCTTTCCTATGCTTAATTTTGTTCTCCTAACATTAGAGCAAGATATTAATCATTAGGCAACTTCATGGAATGAGAACTTCCAGTGATGAATTTTTCCATCCTTTGTGGTAACCAATTATTTCTCTTACTAATAACTTTTTAGATTTAGATAGAGAGGTTAATTTGTTTATGGGATGTTAAATTAAGTACAATTAATATATTCTTTTGGTAAAAAAAAAAGAAAAAAAAAAGGCAAGTTCTTTCAAGAGACTATTTGACTAGGAAAAAAAATACTCACATGTGCCTCAATACCTAGATGTATGACTTTTAAAAGATAACACTGATAAAGACAACAGATAAAAATCAAAGAAAAGGTACAGTGTTTGTCCTAGGTGACATAAGACAATAAAAGAGCCTACTCTCCTCTTTGTGTTGAGAAGTCTTTCCCTCTACCACCTATTGCTCCTTTCAACAAATTCTTCAAGACAAGGTTTTTAATGTCAGTTTGCAAGGACAGCTTTTATGGCAGGGACTGCTTCCCACGGGAGCCCCGTGCCCCAAGTTCTGAAGCATCAGGCACAAGCTGCTACCTGTCTGGCACTGCACTAATGGTGTGCACTTGGACGCTCCACCCTGTTAGGCTCAAGCTCTGCTCTGGCTGTGCACGAGTGTCTCTCCTTTCTCTCACAGTTGCAGGCAGAGGCAAGATTCTCTGCTGCTGCTTCCAGTCACCAGTGTGTTCTCTTGGCCTGGTGTCATGTATGGAACTTTCATAGCTCTAGGCTTCTTCTCCCGGGAGGTTAGTGCCCCCTCTGCCCTCACTGTGCCTGCAGAGGGACTCATCCCCCGGCTGGGGATACAGCCACAGACATTCATCTTACCACCTCACAGCTCACAGCTCTGTGGTCCATGTGGATGTCGGTCATTCACGCTGCTTGAGTTCCCCTCTCTGTATCTGATGCGTGGGTTTTCCCTTTCTTGAGCTCATCTGTCATTTTAAAAATGGCTTCTCTTGAAATCCTCTACTTGTCTGCAGAAGGGGGGATGGAGTGGGGTGGTGCCTGGCATCTGTTCTGTCTGGCAAACTGACTGGAGATCTTGTTCACAGGCTTTCCAACCTACCACGTACACCCTGAATACCAGCTCTTTCCTATGCTTAATTTTGTTCTCCTAACATTAGAGCAAGATATTAATCATTAGGCAACTTCATGGAATGAGAACTTCCAGTGATGAATTTTTCCATCCTTTGTGGTAACCAATTATTTCTCTTACTAATAACTTTTTAGATTTAGATAGAGAGGTTAATTTGTTTATGGGATGTTAAATTAAGTACAATTAATATATTCTTTTGGTAAAAAAAAAAGAAAAAAAAAAGGCAAGTTCTTTCAAGAGACTATTTGACTAGGAAAAAAAATACTCACATGTGCCTCAATACCTAGATGTATGACTTTTAAAAGATAACACTGATAAAGACAACAGATAAAAATCAAAGAAAAGGTACAGTGTTTGTCCTAGGTGACATAAGACAATAAAAGAGCCTACTCTCCTCTTTGTGTTGAGAAGTCTTTCCCTCTACCACCTATTGCTCCTTTCAACAAATTCTTCAAGACAAGGTTTTTAATGTCAGTTTGCAAGGACAGCTTTTATGGCAAGTATTTGTCAGACCTCATACCTGAGAAGCAAAGCCTCTAAGAATGTCAGCTTCCTTATCAGAAGCCCAAATCCCTTCTGCCTCCCTGCTGGCTACCTGCAGGACCCTCAACACCAATGTTTCATGCTATTTTTTTAAAGCATCAAGAAGCTTCTCGGCTCTCCATTTCACTGGCACTTTTCACAGAAGAAATGCATATTATATTCTCACAAGGTCAAATGTTCTTTTAGGAATGCAAAGGGCAAGACTTGACTCTGGCTGGGTGAGCAGAGAGGAATGTGACAGCTGGTCGCTGCAGGGGCAAGTGGCCATCGCCACACTGAGCAATTTCTTCTTCCATCAGCAGCTGCCCTGACCCATGCTGACGCCATACATCAGTTCCAATGCATTCCCCTCTTCCTAGTTCCAGGGGATGCTCAGCATGGAGCCTGAAAGCCAGGGGTAAAAGGAATAGATTCTACAAATCTCAGCAGTCCCTCTCTCCCACTGGCAGGATGTCTCCATCATAATGACAGGATTCCAGACCATCTACAACCTGAGCTGCAAACCTAACTTCACCAAGCAAACGAGTGCTTAGCACGGACAGGAGACTATGGAGAATTCTCCCCAGTGAGAATTCAAACTTCTCACTTATTTTTCAGACTTTCCCTTGACTCAGTCATTCATTCAACCACACATGTTTCATTCAACAGATAATTGAGCACCTGGAAAGTACCAGTCACTGGTCTAGACAATGGAGAGGATGCACTAGTAAACAAGACAGATATAAATACTGTCTTCAAGGAGCTCACATGTTAGTCAGACTGCTATGTTTAGAAAGGAATCCTACACTGTCCCCTTGCCCACCCATATTTTACAGACAAAATGAAACTGACAGGGTTTTTTTTTTTAAGCGTATTCTTTATTTATCTATTTTTTTAACTTTATTTATTTATTTATTTATGGTTATTCTGAGTTTTCACTGCTGATGCAGGCTCTTGTCTAATTGCAGGGAGTGGAGGCTACTCTCTAGTTGAGGTGAGCAGGCTTCTTGTTGCGGTGACTTCTCTTCTTGTGGATCTCAGGCTCTAGGGCTCATGGGCTTTAACAGCTGCAGCACATGGGCTCCATAGTTGTGGCTCCTAGGCTCTAGAGCACAGGCTCAAGAGTTGTGGTCTACGGGTTTAGTTGCTCTGCAGCATGTGGGATCTTCCCAGCTCAAGGATTGAGCCCGTGTCTCTTGCATTGGCAGACGAACTCTTTATCACTAAGCTACCAGGGAAACCCCGAAACAGACAGGTTAACATGACCAATCCAGGCTTTTTCACCTCTCTTCCAAATCCCAAACAATTAGCAAAATATGTTCCATGTGATAGGCAAGATAATGGCCTCCAAGGATGTCCTATCCTAATTCCTGGAACCTACAACAATGTGGCTTTTGGTCTTCAATGACAAAATGGATTTGGCAGATGTGATCAAGTTACAGATCTGGAGATTATCCTGAATAGATGGGTGAGTCTATCGTAATCACAGGGCTTCCCTGGTGGTTCAGTGGTAAAGAAACCATGTGCAATGTAGGAGATGTAAGTTCTATCCCTGTGTCACGAAGATCCTCTGGAGGAGGAAATGGTAACCCACTCCAGTATTCTTGTTCGGGAAATCTCATAGACAGAGAAGCCCGGTGGGCTACAGTCCATGGAGCTGCAAAGTGTGGGATACAACTGAACAACTGAGAATGCACAATGTAATCACAAGAATTCTTATGATGGAAAACAGGATGCAGGAATCAGAGTTAGAGATTTTAAGATTCTAAAGATGAGAAAGGGGCCAAAAGCCAAGTGATACAGGCAACCTGTGGACAACAAAAAGGCAGAATCGATTTCTTCTCCAGAGACTCTATCTAGGAACACAGCCCTGCTGAGTTCCTTTGTGTTAGCCCACTGAAAACTATTTTGGACCCTGACCTCCAAAATGGTAAGATAATACATTTGTGTTGTTTTAAGCCACAAAATCCCAGTAGTTATTTTTGTAGCAGCAATATGAAACTAATATGTTCCATTAGAGTAACTCTCACATGATCCCATTCCTACTCACTCTTCTTCACCTTGTATCATATATTATGCTTCACCATCTAAATCCTCACTTTCTTTGAAAGCCCTGACATCTCATTACTAGTTGTTTTCTTGCCTTCAGTCCATCTTTGAGACTTATGCCAAATTTAGTGTTCTTTTTAGAACACTAATTTGCATATACAAGTTGTCTCATTACTCAAAACTTTTAACGATTTCCATCCATCTACAGGACAAAAATCGAAGACTTTGATTCCATACACTCGACATGAACTAAAATCACATACATGGGTCTCTGACACAGAATACTACGATGACCTTGGCTAACGCCATTCCTGAAATATTACCTTGCATTTTGTCAACTGAAGCTATCTCTGAAAAGCTCCCCTTCACAGTCCTTTGAAATTCTGTTTGGCAGTTGATGAGGAGGAGGTATTCTGGTGATGAGGTATTCTCATTTTTAACTTCATTCTCTACCCACATCCTAAATCTGCTACTCAAGTTCCTACTGGACCCAGGGGGTTTTTCAAGAAAAATGGATTTGGCAGATGTCAAGTTACAGATCCCTGTGATATCACGAAAGGGCTTCCCTGGTGGTTCAGTGGTAAAGAAACCATGTGCAATGTAGGAGATGTAAGTTCTATCCCTGTGTCACGAAGATCCTCTGGAGGAGGAAATGGTAACCCACTCCAGTATTCTTGTTCGGGAAATCTCATAGACAGAGAAGCCCGGTGGGCTACAGTCCATGGAGCTGCAAAGTGTGGGATACAACTGAACAACTGAGAATGCACAATGTAATCACAAGAATTCTTATGATGGAAAACAGGATGCAGGAATCAGAGTTAGAGATTTTAAGATTCTAAAGATGAGAAAGGGGCCAAAAGCCAAGTGATACAGGCAACCTGTGGACAACAAAAAGGCAGAATCGATTTCTTCTCCAGAGACTCTATCTAGGAACACAGCCCTGCTGAGTTCCTTTGTGTTAGCCCACTGAAAACTATTTTGGACCCTGACCTCCAAAATGGTAAGATAATACATTTGTGTTGTTTTAAGCCACAAAATCCCAGTAGTTATTTTTGTAGCAGCAATATGAAACTAATATGTTCCATTAGAGTAACTCTCACATGATCCCATTCCTACTCACTCTTCTTCACCTTGTATCATATATTATGCTTCACCATCTAAATCCTCACTTTCTTTGAAAGCCCTGACATCTCATTACTAGTTGTTTTCTTGCCTTCAGTCCATCTTTGAGACTTATGCCAAATTTAGTGTTCTTTTTAGAACACTAATTTGCATATACAAGTTGTCTCATTACTCAAAACTTTTAACGATTTCCATCCATCTACAGGACAAAAATCGAAGACTTTGATTCCATACACTCGACATGAACTAAAATCACATACATGGGTCTCTGACACAGAATACTACGATGACCTTGGCTAACGCCATTCCTGAAATATTACCTTGCATTTTGTCAACTGAAGCTATCTCTGAAAAGCTCCCCTTCACAGTCCTTTGAAATTCTGTTTGGCAGTTGATGAGGAGGAGGTATTCTGGTGATGAGGTATTCTCATTTTTAACTTCATTCTCTCTACCCACATCCTAAATCTGCTACTCAATTGTTTCCTAAGGACATGATTTACAGCTTATGTGTATGGATGCATCAATATTTGGCCCTGTTCTCAATGCTTCATAGATATCTGTCATTGATGATAAAGGAAGAAGTGTCAGAGATATCAAAGTATTTTAGGGTGATGTACTTATTGTGTACTTTTGGTGCTAGTGGTTTAAAGAATCTGCCTGCACTGCAGGAGGAGAGACGTGGGTTGGATCTCTGGGTTGGAAAGATCCCCTGGAGATGGAAATGGAAACATTCTTTAGTATTCTTGTCTGGCAAGTCCCATGGACAGAGGAGCCTGGGGGGCTATAGTCCATGAGATCGCATAATAGTCAGACATGACTGTATGCACTTACAGGCCAATTCACACCTGAACAACAGCTAATAATATTTGACCATTTTTCTCTGTTCTTTGGTTGACAGTAAGAATTCTGTCCTCATCCAAGAAACGTATGTGTTACTAAGAAATATATATTCTTTTTCGGGGATGGGTTGGGGAGGGAAGGGGGTGGGCAGGCCACTTCTATCGGTCTTTCATTTATCTATTTTCATCCATCCTTGTTCTTTTGGCCCATGTGGGCCTCCCATCGCGGTGGCCTCTGTTGTCGTGGCGCACCAGCTCCGGGCGCATGCGCTCCAGAGCTCCGGTTCTGTAATTGGACACGTGGGTCCAGCCGCTCCGCGGCACGTGGGATCTTCCCAGACCAGGGATCGAACTGGCACCCCTTGCACTGCAAGGCGGTGTCCTTACCCACTGGACCACCAGGGAAGCCTGAAATATATATTCTTAATAAGGCTTTAGTTATGGTATTGAAACTTACAGCCTAAAAGGACTTTGGAAGAGTGGGAAAGTCTGAGATTTTTAGAATTTTTAATTTAAAAAATACAGAAAATAGACAACAAGACAGTGAACATCCATGTCCTTGTCATCCAGAACAGAGGGAAAGTGGGGCTTGATAAACACAGCCTGCTGGTGTCCCACCCAGAGACAGAGATCTGGAGTGGCAGCTAAGAATTTATTTTACTAAAAGTTCTCAGGTGATACCAAGTGCTGGTCAAAAATCTGGTGATGAGGTATTCTCATTTTAACTTCATTCTCTACCCACATCCTAAATCTGCTACTCAATTGTTTCCTAAGGACATGATTTACAGCTTATGTGTATGGATGCATCAATATTTGGCCCTGTTCTCAATGCTTCATAGATATCTGTCATTGATGATAAAGGAAGAAGTGTCAGAGATATCAAAGTATTTTAGGGTGATGTACTTATTGTGTACTTTTGGTGCTAGTGGTTTAAAGAATCTGCCTGCACTGCAGGAGGAGAGACGTGGGTTGGATCTCTGGGTTGGAAAGATCCCCTGGAGATGGAAATGGAAACATTCTTTAGTATTCTTGTCTGGCAAGCCCCATGGACAGAGGAGCCTGGGGGGCTATAGTCCATGAGATCGCATAATAGTCAGACATGACTGTATGCACTTACAGGCCAATTCACACCTGAACAACAGCTAATAATATTTGACCATTTTTCTCTGTTCTTTGGTTGACAGTAAGAATTCTGTCCTCATCCAAGAAACGTATGTGTTACTAAGAAATATATATTCTTTTTTCGGGGATGGGTTGGGGAGGGAAGGGGGTGGGCAGGCCACTTCTATCGGTCTTTCATTTATCTATTTTCATCCATCCTTGTTCTTTTGGCCCATGTGGGCCTCCCATCGCGGTGGCCTCTGTTGTCGTGGCGCACCAGCTCCGGGCGCATGCGCTCCAGAGCTCCGGTTCTGTAATTGGACACGTGGGTCCAGCCGCTCCAGCGCACGTGGGATCTTCCCAGACCAGGGATCGAACTGGCACCCCTTGCACTGCAAGGCGGTGTCCTTACCCACTGGACCACCAGGGAAGCCTGAAATATATATTCTTAATAAGGCTTTAGTTATGGTATTGAAACTTACAGCCTAAAAGGACTTTGGAAGAGTGGGAAAGTCTGAGATTTTTAGAATTTTTAATTTAAAAAATACAGAAAATAGACAACAAGACAGTGAACATCCATGTCCTTGTCATCCAGAACAGAGGGAAAGTGGGGCTTGATAAACACAGCCTGCTGGTGTCCCACCCAGAGACAGAGATCTGGAGTGGCAGCTAAGAATTTATTTTACTAAAAGTTCTCAGGTGATACCAAGTGCTGGTCTAGAGATAAAAAGCATTTCGACAGCCATTGATGTAGAACTACTAAGTGTCACTATTTGGTAATGTTTCTTCTTTTTTTAAGTTAAATTATGATAACATCAAATTGGACTTTTTCCTTCCCAGTCTCATTGTATTCCATGCCAAGTTTTGCTCATTTGATCCCCAAATGTCTGGGGTATTTACATTTTTTTGCTATCACAAACAATTTATAATGAGTATCTCTGTGTAGGACTCCTTGTACACATGTGTGACAGCTTCTTTGATGAAATCTTCAAGGTACTACAGAAATTTTTACCTTTATCAGCAGTTGTAGGAAAGTTCTTATTAACCTCACATCCTAACCAGGACCTACTATGATCAGGACTTTTAATCCTTTTCAATCTATTAGTATAAAAATGTACCTCATTGTTGCTTTAATTTGCAGTCCCCTGATTACTACAGAGAATGAACAGCTTTTTAATTATTATTGGCTACATCAGTTTTCTTCTTCTGTGTTGCCTATGTAGACCTTTGCCAATTTTGACCTTTCTGTTGTTGTTTTGGGTTGTCTGGCTTCCAGTAATGAATTTGAGAATCAAGGTATGTTACTTGTTTAAATGACTGGTAAGACTGACTTTACTTGGTTGTGATCCATTTTATCCAGCTGTTATGCACAGGTCCTGCTATACCTATTTCTCCCAAGAGTGTTCCTATGGATCTTCCAGGGTTGGGAGACAAGACAAGAAAGAATACAGGAGGAGCCGATGTTTTTCATTTACTCTTGCAGCCTGGGTGGCCAAGAAGAGGCAGACAAGGTGAAGAGAAATGTCTAGGAAGTTGCAAGACATAAACAGCAGTGCCCTGAAGATAACTGGCATCAGAAATACATGACCAATGGCTCTAATTCCCAGCTAAAAAAAAAAACTTACAATGCCAAAAACATTGCCATTAAAAATTGGAGAAGGAGGGCTTCCCTGGTGGTCCAGTGGGTAAGGACACCGCAAGGGGCACCGGTTCGATCCCTGGCCTGGGAAGATCCCACGTGCCACGGAGTGGCTAGACTGATGTGTCCAACTACCAGGCCAGAGTTCTGGAGCACGTGCGCCCAGAGCCAGTGCTCTGTGATGAGAGGGGCCACTGCGATGGGAGGCCCACACAGGTCAAAAGAACAAAGATAAATAAAAGATCAATAGAAGTGGATAGAAAACAAATAAATAAATATAAAAAAAATGGAGAAGGAAGGGTCTGCTATGTAACAAGCGCTTTGTTAATCCATATAACTAACCTATGCCATGACACTTTTGAGTAGATTTAATTATTTCCATTTTGCCACAAGAGCAATTGATATTCAGAGAAGTTAACCAGTTAGAGCCACCATGCAGAACTCAGATGCTCTCCACGTCTCATCCCAAAGCCTGCGTTCTTTCCACTCCTCTCCCACAGGGGAAAGCGAAACCAGCAGTAGTATAAAATACAGGTTCTTAAGCGCTCATGTTTAAACTAGAGGAATCAGGAAATCAACGGTTTTGGGGTACATCCAAGACTGTCTTGAGACCTGATGCATACACTTTTCTTGTTAATGCATGCTTTCATCAAAGGGAACAGATCACTTTTTTTGTTTGTTTTTTTGTTTTTTATTTATTTATTTATTTATTTTGGGCGGGGGTCGGGTTGGGGAGGGAGGGGAGTGGGCCACTTCCATTGGTCTTTCATTTCTCCATTTTCATCCGTCTTTGTTCTTTGGCTCCTGTGGGCCTCCCATCGCGGTGGCGTCTGTCGTCGCAGAGCGCCGGCTCTGGGCGCACGTGCTCCAGAGCTCCGGCTTGGCAACTGGACACATCAGTCCAGCTGCTCCACAGCACATGGGATCTTCCCAGGCCAGGGATCGAACCGGCGCCCCTTGCTCTGCAAGGCGGTGTCCTTACCCACTGGATCAACAGGGGAAGCCCCAGATCACTTTTAAGACAAAACAAAGACAAACCCAAAGTGGCTGCTTAAAGTTCTGTTTTCTTTGACTCCGATTATAAATCTTATGACATTTTTTTTTTTTTTTTGGCCACTTCTATTGGTCTTTCATTTATTCATTTTCATCCATCTTCTTTTTGGCCTGTGTGGGCCTCCCATCACAGTGACCCTTCTCACTGCCAAGCACCAGGTCTGGGCGCGTGCGCTCCAGAGCTCCGGCTCGGCAATTGGACACATCGGTCCAGTCGCTCTGCAGCACATGGGATCTTACCAGGCCAGGGATCGAACCAGCACCCCTTGCATTACAAAGTGGTGTCCTTACCCAATGGACCACCAGGGAAGCCCCTATGACATGTTTTTATAGCCAAGAACTACTTACATAACATAAAAAAAAAAAAAAATCCTATGTTTCAAGGGGAACTAGATAACAAAGAAAATTCCAAAAATAAGTAGATTATACACTAAAAAGCAAAATTAGCCTATGATGATGAAAATCAGAAGTGGGTTGCCCATGGTTCTTGGACATTAACAGGGATGATGAATGCGTTCACTCTCTTGACTGGGGTGTTACTTACATGGATGTTTATAAACATTTGTCAAAACTCGTCAAATTGGGTAACATATAATAAAGGTCTGTGTATTTCACTGTATGTAAACTTTAACTTGGTTTCAAAAAAATATTTAGAAATCTTAGAGTAAGTTGGTAATTGCTGATGATGTTTGAAAGTGGCGATCCTCGTGCTGAGTTCTCAGCTGTCTCGGTCATGGTGGAGCGGGCTGAGGTCCCGACCATGTGCTATCAGGCAGGACAGATGCTCCCCGATGGCGCTGGGACAAATCCACCTCTGGGGGTCAATAGCTGTCCTGCTCCAGCAACCTCCAGCGGGAGTGGTGCCAACCTGAGACTGGATTCCTTCCAGACAAGGGGATGCTGGGCACTTAATCTGAGCATTTATCCCTTCACACCAAAAAAAAAAAAAAATCCTCTTTCCTGTCAAATGCCAAACTCTCTGCCACAGTAGTTCAAAGCAACAAGGCAAAGATCTGAAAGCTAGAACCACAGGGACCTGCCACCTTCTTCTTAGACCTTTCTGTTCCCAGGTCTGAGACAGAGCGGTACACAGCTTCTGTGAACAGACTGTCTCCTCTTCTGCCCTTTACACAAAGGCAGAGACACAAAGGTTACACATCAGCAAAGAGCCTGCTGTTTTTCCAATGACAGGGTACACTCAGCACTCATTGTTTTATTTAACTTTCCATTTCTCCACTTGTCCACCCTTGCAACACTCCAGGAAGAGAAAATGGACATTTTCTGAGGCTCCGTTAGGTAACAGGCTCTGTGGAGGGCACCGTCACCTTGTGTCACTGTGACCCCCGTCAAACCCTCCACTGTTTGTACCTCCTGTTGAAGCTTCACAGATGAGTCAGCTTAAGCACAGAGAGGTGAAGAAAGTTGCTTCAGGAATCCCTGCCCTTAAGCCAGCCCACAGGACTGAGTTGTTTTTGCTACTGTCAGTACTCTCCTCTTTCGAACCCTATCTTTCTGGCTAAATGGGAGCAAGTACAAAATAAATAATAAACAATTTATGTATTCAAATATGTGTTGTATAAATTATACTTTGTATCAGAGTAATCATAACACTGTCTTATGCCCACCTTTACACATTTCTTTGCCAAAAATGACTTCAGAGTTTTGCATCTATTGACTAAGATTTATTTTCAGGGTGGAGCTCTGCATCCTGCCTGGTGCTGGCACACCAAGCACAGGCTTGCTGGATAGTGTTGCTGGGTTTGAACTCGGGTAAGCCGGGATGGAGTCTGTTTCAGCACTGCCTGCTCTCACAACATGTCTGTGCTCTGCTGCTTGGCTGGATGCTGTGCTCATAAAGCTGCCTGATGATTACAGGGTTAAAGGGTGTGCCCATAAGGTGCTCCCAATACAAACAAGAAAGAATAGAACTGGTAGATCTGCTGGTAAAGAATCCACCTACAATGCAGGAGACCTGGGTTCGATCCCTGGGTTGGGAAGACCCCCTGGAGAAGGGAATGGCGACCTACACCTAGATTCTTGCCTGGAGAATTCCATGGCTCATCCATGGGGTCGCAAAGAGTCGGACACAACCGAGTGACCTGAATACAAAGTGGCAAAGAGTGGCAAAATGCGAGATTCATGCACCAAGACACAGAAGAGCCTGAACCTCATCTACACATGACAGCTGGCATCACAGGGCTGAGAGAACACCTTCTTACCAGGAGCTTAGATCAGCGTTCTTGGCTGTCCTAGCCCATCCAGCGGCATCACAGCCAGACAGGTCCTCAGATCACAGAAGCGAGATTGTCACAACATTTAACGGAAGAGATCTGGGGGGGGGGGGGGGAATGTGTGTATGTTTAAAATTTTTTTACACTAAACAAATCTTTCATCTAGAGACAATAATTTATAATATTTTACCTCTAAGTGTTTTTTCCTCCAAATGGAAGATAAGCATTAAAAGAATAATACAGGGCTTCCCTGGTGGTCCAGTGGGTAAGGACACCGCCTTGCAGTGCAAGGGGCGCCGGTTCGATCCCTGGCCTGGGAAGATCCCACGTGCCGCGGAGCAGTTGAACTGATGTGTCCAACTACTGAGCCGGAGCTCTGGAGCGCATGCGCCCAGAGCCGGTGCTCTGCGACAACAGAGGCCACTGCGATGGGAGGCCCACATGGGCCAAAGAACAAAGACGGATGAAAATAGATAAATGAAAGACCAATGGAGGTGGCCCGTCCGCACCCCCCAACCCGCCCCCTCCCCCCAAATTAATTAATTAATAAATTAATTAATTAAAAGAATAATACAGGAAAGCTCAGGTGCAGACGCCAGTCTCACCTGTGAAGTTCCTAATAGTCAGTGTCACCAGAACAAAGAGACACGCCCTCCTCCACAGAGCTGTGCTGCATAAAGTACAAAGAAACTAATCTGGACTCACTGTTGGCAACTCTGGATTTCCTCACTCTATTATTCCAGTCCATAATTTTCATTCTCTGAAACTAAAATATTACAAGAGTCGGTTGGTGGCTTTTCAGGTACAATCGTGAATAAAGATGAAAGAACATAACTATTTCATGGTGAGAAAAATTCAGCCTTAGAATAAGATGGCATTGGGTCTGAATTCCAGCTCTGCCGCTTTACAGATATAAAATACCAGGAAATTTCTTTAACTTGAGTCAGTCCCTAATTCTTCATCTGAGATGGGGATGAATACAAAGTGGCAAAGAGTGGCAAAATGCGAGATTCATGCACCAAGACACAGAAGAGCCTGAACCTCATCTACACATGACAGCTGGCATCACAGGGCTGAGAGAACACCTTCTTACCAGGAGCTTAGATCAGCGTTCTTGGCTGTCCTAGCCCATCCAGCGGCATCACAGCCAGACAGGTCCTCAGATCACAGAAGCGAGATTGTCACAACATTTAACGGAAGAGATCTGGGGGTAATGTGTGTATGTTTAAAATTTTTTTACACTAAACAAATCTTTCATCTAGAGACAATAATTTATAATATTTTACCTCTAAGTGTTTTTTCCTCCAAATGGAAGATAAGCATTAAAAGAATAATACAGGGCTTCCCTGGTGGTCCAGTGGGTAAGGACACCGCCTTGCAGTGCAAGGGGCGCCGGTTCGATCCCTGGCCTGGGAAGATCCCACGTGCCGCGGAGCAGTTGAACTGATGTGTCCAACTACTGAGCCGGAGCTCTGGAGCGCATGCGCCCAGAGCCGGTGCTCTGCGACAACAGAGGCCACTGCGATGGGAGGCCCACATGGGCCAAAGAACAAAGACGGATGAAAATAGATAAATGAAAGACCAATGGAGGTGGCCCGTCCGCACCCCCCAACCCGCCCCTCCCCAAATTAATTAATTAATAAATTAATTAATTAAAAGAATAATACAGGAAAGCTCAGGTGCAGACGCCAGTCTCACCTGTGAAGTTCCTAATAGTCAGTGTCACCAGAACAAAGAGACACCCCCTCCTCCACAGAGCTGTGCTGCATAAAGTACAAAGAAACTAATCTGGACTCACTGTTGGCAACTCTGGATTTCCTCACTCTATTATTCCAGTCCATAATTTTCATTCTCTGAAACTAAAATATTACAAGAGTCGGTTGGTGGCTTTTCAGGTACAATCGTGAATAAAGATGAAAGAACATAACTATTTCATGGTGAGAAAAATTCAGCCTTAGAATAAGATGGCATTGGGTCTGAATTCCAGCTCTGCCGCTTTACAGATATAAAATACCAGGAAATTTCTTTAACTTGAGTCAGTCCCTAATTCTTCATCTGAGATGGGGATGATAATATCAACACAGAATAGTTATTTCTCACCTCTAAAGGTGGCAGGAAGATCCAAGTACTACTGCTATTAACCTCATGTCCTTGGTTAAATTCCTACTTGAGACCCCTTTAATTCATCTATTTTGGTTTCCATGCTCCAAAATGGCAAGGAAACATTTTTTTTGAAAAAGTAGATCTCAAATAAACTAGATTATTGCAAAACATACGTGCAGTTTCATTCTTTTTTTGGTGGGGGGGCACTTCTACTGGTTTTTCACTTATCTATTTTCATCCATCTTTGTTCTTTGGCCCGTGTGGGCCTCCCATTGCAGTGGCCTCTGTCGCTGCAGAGCACTGGCTCTGGGCGCATGTGCTCCAGAGCTCCGGCTCGGTAGTTGGACACATCGGTCCAGCTGCTCTGCTGTACGTGAGATCTTCCCAGGCCAGGGATCAAACCGGTGCCCCTTGCACTGCAAGGCGGTATCTTTACCCACTGGACCACCAGGGAAGCCCCATACGTGCAGTTTAAATGTCACCCCCTCATCTCCTCTGTGAAGCATTCTTGTCTCACCTTGCTTTCATGGAGCCTACGGTCAAGGGAGGGGGAACAGAAATAAACCAGTAAGTTAATATGTGTATGTCTAATGGTGCTTAAGTGCTGAAGTGTTATGAGCACTTAATCATCATTCAAGAAAACAGCACAGACAGAAATAATGACTGACAGTTAATAAGGAGGTCAGTGCAAATCTCACAAATAGTCTACAGAACAAAGAGACACGCCTCCTCCACAGAGCTGTGCTGCATAAAGTGCAAAGAAACTAATCTGGACTCACTGTTGGCAACTCTGGATTTCCTCACTCTATTATTCCAGTCCATAATTTTCATTCTCTGAAACTAAAATATTACAAGAGTCGGTTGGTGGCTTTTCAGGTACAATCGTGAATAAAGATGAAAGAACATAACTATTTCATGGTGAGAAAAATTCAGCCTTAGAATAAGATGGCATTGGGTCTGAATTCCAGCTCTGCCGCTTTACAGATATAAAATACCAGGAAATTTCTTTAACTTGAGTCAGTCCCTAATTCTTCATCTGAGATGGGGATGATAATATCAACACAGAATAGTTATTTCTCACCTCTAAAGGTGGCAGGAAGATCCAAGTACTACTGCTATTAACCTCATGTCCTTGGTTAAATTCCTACTTGAGACCCCTTTAATTCATCTATTTTGGTTTCCATGCTCCAAAATGGCAAGGAAACATTTTTTGAAAAGTAGATCTCAAATAAACTAGATTATTGCAAAACATACGTGCAGTTTCATTCTTTTTTTGGTGGGGGGGCACTTCTACTGGTTTTTCACTTATCTATTTTCATCCATCTTTGTTCTTTGGCCCGTGTGGGCCTCCCATTGCAGTGGCCTCTGTCGCTGCAGAGCACTGGCTCTGGGCGCATGTGCTCCAGAGCTCCGGCTCGGTAGTTGGACACATCGGTCCAGCTGCTCTGCTGTACGTGAGATCTTCCCAGGCCAGGGATCAAACCGGTGCCCCTTGCACTGCAAGGCGGTATCTTTACCCACTGGACCACCAGGGAAGCCCCATACGTGCAGTTTAAATGTCACCCCCTCATCTCCTCTGTGAAGCATTCTTGTCTCACCTTGCTTTCATGGAGCCTACGGTCAAGGGAGGGGGAACAGAAATAAACCAGTAAGTTAATATGTGTATGTCTAATGGTGCTTAAGTGCTGAAGTGTTATGAGCACTTAATCATCATTCAAGAAAACAGCACAGACAGAAATAATGACTGACAGTTAATAAGGAGGGAGTTCCCAAGTGGCTCAGTAGATAAAGAATTCTGCCAATGTAGGAAATGCAGAAGACGTGGGTTCGAGCCCTGGGTCAGGAAGAACCCCTGGAGAAGGAAATGGCAACCCACTCCAGTATTCTTACCTGAAATGCAGAAGACGTGGGTTCGAGCCCTGTGTCAGGAAGAACCCCTGGAGAAGGAAATGGCAACCCACTCCAGTATTCTTACCTGGAAAATCCCATGGAGAGAAAAGTCTGGTGGGCTACAGTTCACAGAGTTGCAAAAAGCTGGACACAAGTGACAGCACAACAGCAGTCAACAAGGATGGCTGAAGAAAGTCTTACTGAGATGTCATTTGAGTAAAATCCTGAAGGAGGGACATCCCTGGCAGTCCAGTGGTTACCTCTCAATGCAAGTGATGTAGACTACATCCTTGGCTGGGGAACCAAGTCCTATGTACCACGGGGCAGCTAAACCTATGTGCTACCACTACAGAGCCTGTGTGACCCAGGGAAAAGGCCCCACATGATGCAATTAAAACCTGATGCAGCCACACTAAATAAATATTCAAAACAGACAAACAAAAGCCTGAGGAGATGAGAGAGTGAGCCATGTGGAGAACTAGGCAAAGGGACTTCAGACAAGGAAACAGCAGTGTAAAGGGCCTGAGGCTGGAGCTTACATGATGTGTTGAGAAAACAACTGTGCTAGAGAGGACTGGCAAGGGTGACCACAGGTGAGGTCAGAGCGGCTGCAGGGGCAAGATCACATGAGGCCTTTCACAGAGAGAGAAGGAAATCCACTGCAGGTTTTAAAGCAGGAGAGATGACATCTGGCAAGCTTCATGAAATGTGTTTATACACACGAGCCTGCAGGGAGGTAAAGGCTTAACCGGTGCGCACTGCAAGGCGGTATCTTTACCCACTGGACCACCAGGGAAGCCCCATACGTGCAGTTTAAATGTCACCCCTCATCTCCTCTGTGAAGCATTCTTGTCTCACCTTGCTTTCATGGAGCCTACGGTCAAGGGAGGGGGAACAGAAATAAACCAGTAAGTTAATATGTGTATGTCTAATGGTGCTTAAGTGCTGAAGTGTTATGAGCACTTAATCATCATTCAAGAAAACAGCACAGACAGAAATAATGACTGACAGTTAATAAGGAGGGAGTTCCCAAGTGGCTCAGTAGATAAAGAATTCTGCCAATGTAGGAAATGCAGAAGACGTGGGTTCGAGCCCTGGGTCAGGAAGAACCCCTGGAGAAGGAAATGGCAACCCACTCCAGTATTCTTACCTGAAATGCAGAAGACGTGGGTTCGAGCCCTGTGTCAGGAAGAACCCCGGGAGAAGGAAATGGCAACCCACTCCAGTATTCTTACCTGGAAAATCCCATGGAGAGAAAAGTCTGGTGGGCTACAGTTCACAGAGTTGCAAAAAGCTGGACACAAGTGACAGCACAACAGCAGTCAACAAGGATGGCTGAAGAAAGTCTTACTGAGATGTCATTTGAGTAAAATCCTGAAGGAGGGACATCCCTGGCAGTCCAGTGGTTACCTCTCAATGCAAGTGATGTAGACTACATCCTTGGCTGGGGAACCAAGTCCTATGTACCACGGGGCAGCTAAACCTATGTGCTACCACTACAGAGCCTGTGTGACCCAGGGAAAAGGCCCCACATGATGCAATTAAAACCTGATGCAGCCACACTAAATAAATATTCAAAACAGACAAACAAAAGCCTGAGGAGATGAGAGAGTGAGCCATGTGGAGAACTAGGCAAAGGGACTTCAGACAAGGAAACAGCAGTGTAAAGGGCCTGAGGCTGGAGCTTACATGATGTGTTGAGAAAACAACTGTGCTAGAGAGGACTGGCAAGGGTGACCACAGGTGAGGTCAGAGCGGCTGCAGGGGCAAGATCACATGAGGCCTTTCTCAGAGAGAGAAGCGGAAATCCACTGCAGGTTTTAAAGCAGGGGAGAGATGACATCTGGCAAGCTTCATGAAATGTGTTTATACACACGAGCCTGCAGGGAGGTAAAGGCTTGAAGCAGGGACAGTAGTCAGGGTGGGGGAGGCTGCTGTAATAATTCAGGTGCTTCATGCCAGCACTCCAGTATGGCAGAGGTATAGGTGGACAGCACTGATGGAAGAAACGTCAAGAGTTTTCCTGGTAAACTGAGGGGGCAGGGGAGAAAGAATGACTTTTGCCTGATTTTAGCCTGAAAAGCTGGGATGATAGACAGGTTAACTGTGATGGAGCTGAGTACAGAGCAGGCTTTAGTGGGAAGGACGATCAGGAGTGCTGTGTTAGACATATTAAGTTCATGATGCCTATTAGACACACAGGTAGAGAAGTCAAGTAAGCAGTTGAGTATATGAGTTTACCCTAAAGGAACAACATAGCTGCAATACAAGTTTGGTCAGCACACATGTGGTCTTTAAACCCACGAGAGCAAATAAAATCACATAAGGAGTGAGTGTATCAGAGCAGAGCATCCAGGGCTGAGCCGCTCGGCACCACTCTTATGACGGGGCAGCAGTTAAGGAGACAGAGTGGCGGTCAGAGAGAAGACAGGAAGAGTCCCGGAAAGCAAGTGAAGACAATCTGTCCTGGAGGAATGAGTAATCGACAACGTCACGTGCTGCGGACAGGCCGGGTAAGGTGAGGATTGGGTCAGGCGAGAATTGAGAGTGCTCACCACTAGCTCTTGCCCTCTGGACACCATGCGACCCTGCACAGGGTGGCTTCCGTGAGTGGCGAGGATGCAGAGCCTGTGTGACCCAGGAAAAGGCCCCACATGATGCAATTAAAACCTGATGCAGCCACACTAAATAAATATTCAAAACAGACAAACAAAAGCCTGAGGAGATGAGAGAGTGAGCCATGTGGAGAACTAGGCAAAGGGACTTCAGACAAGGAAACAGCAGTGTAAAGGGCCTGAGGCTGGAGCTTACATGATGTGTTGAGAAAACAACTGTGCTAGAGAGGACTGGCAAGGGTGACCACAGGTGAGGTCAGAGCGGCTGCAGGGGCAAGATCACATGAGGCCTTTCTCAGAGAGAGAAGCGGAAATCCACTGCAGGTTTTAAAGCAGGGGAGAGATGACATCTGGCAAGCTTCATGAAATGTGTTTATACACACGAGCCTGCAGGGAGGTAAAGGCTTGAAGCAGGGACAGTAGTCAGGGTGGGGGAGGCTGCTGTAATAATTCAGGTGCTTCATGCCAGCACTCCAGTATGGCAGAGGTATAGGTGGACAGCACTGATGGAAGAAACGTCAAGAGTTTTCCTGGTAAACTGAGGGGGCAGGGGAGAAAGAATGACTTTTGCCTGATTTTAGCCTGAAAAGCTGGGATGATAGACAGGTTAACTGTGATGGAGCTGAGTACAGAGCAGGCTTTAGTGGGAAGGACGATCAGGAGTGCTGTGTTAGACATATTAAGTTCATGATGCCTATTAGACACACAGGTAGAGAAGTCAAGTAAGCAGTTGAGTATATGAGTTTACCCTAAAGGAACAACATAGCTGCAATACAAGTTTGGTCAGCACACATGTGGTCTTTAAACCCACGAGAGCAAATAAAATCACATAAGGAGTGAGTGTATCAGAGCAGAGCATCCAGGGCTGAGCCGCTCGGCACCACTCTTATGACGGGGCAGCAGTTAAGGAGACAGAGTGGCGGTCAGAGAGAAGACAGGAAGAGTCCCGGAAAGCAAGTGAAGACAATCTGTCCTGGAGGAATGAGTAATCGACAACGTCACGTGCTGCGGACAGGCCGGGTAAGGTGAGGATTGGGTCAGGCGAGAATTGAGAGTGCTCACCACTAGCTCTTGCCCTCTGGACACCATGCGACCCTGCACAGGGTGGCTTCCGTAGAGTGGCGAGGATGCAGGCTGGGTGGATCATGCTCCAGAGAAATGGTGGTGGGAGGAATGGAACTGGCAAATGTGGGCAACTCTTTCAAAGAGTTTAGCTCCTGCAGTAATCAGAGAAATGGTGGTCTCTGCAAGGAGATGTGCAGGCCAACAAGTGTTTGCTTTTGTTTTTAAAATGTGAGAAATAATAGCATGTTGGTATGCTAATAAGTCACTTTGGTGGAGAGGCAAATTTGGCTGATTCTGGACACAGAGCAGGGAGCTTCTGAGCCATCTTTGAGCAAATAAGAGTATGCAAGTGCAAGACTGACCTTTGCTTTTTCACAGGCAGTTAAAGTAAAAGGGAAACCAGAGGGGACTTCCCTGAAGTCCAGTGGTTTAGACTCTAAGCTTCCAGTGCAACGGGGTGCGGCTCTGTCCCTGGCTGAGGAACTAAGATCCCACATGACGTAGGACCAAAAAAAATTTTTTATAAATTAAAAAAATGGCAAAAGAAAACACTAAAATCATATATATATATATATATATATATATATACTTGGGGGGAAGAAAAAGGGAAACCAGAGGATGTAAACTCAGGGAGAGACTAGAGAAGTTCTCCTATTACTGCTTATTTTTTCACTGAAACAGGAAGCAAAACTACCAGCTGAAAGTGGGGATGGAATGCAGCACTGAGGTTGGAGGAGAGGAGAAGGTGACAGATAGTAAACAACGGACCCCAACCCACCTGGAAGTCAAGTAAGCAGTTGAGTATATGAGTTTACCCTAAAGGAACAACATAGCTGCAATACAAGTTTGGTCAGCACACATGTGGTCTTTAAACCCACGAGAGCAAATAAAATCACATAAGGAGTGAGTGTATCAGAGCAGAGCATCCAGGGCTGAGCCGCTCGGCACCACTCTTATGACGGGGCAGCAGTTAAGGAGACAGAGTGGCGGTCAGAGAGAAGACAGGAAGAGTCCCGGAAAGCAAGTGAAGACAATCTGTCCTGGAGGAATGAGTAATCGACAACGTCACGTGCTGCGGACAGGCCGGGTAAGGTGAGGATTGGGTCAGGCGAGAATTGAGAGTGCTCACCACTAGCTCTTGCCCTCTGGACACCATGCGACCCTGCACAGGGTGGCTTCCGTAGAGTGGCGAGGATGCAGGCTGGGTGGATCATGCTCCAGAGAAATGGTGGTGGGAGGAATGGAACTGGCAAATGTGGGCAACTCTTTCAAAGAGTTTAGCTCCTGCAGTAATCAGAGAAATGGTGGTCTCTGCAAGGAGATGTGCAGGCCAACAAGTGTTTGCTTTTGTTTTTAAAATGTGAGAAATAATAGCATGTTGGTATGCTAATAAGTCACTTTGGTGGAGAGGCAAATTTGGCTGATTCTGGACACAGAGCAGGGAGCTTCTGAGCCATCTTTGAGCAAATAAGAGTATGCAAGTGCAAGACTGACCTTTGCTTTTTCACAGGCAGTTAAAGTAAAAGGGAAACCAGAGGGGACTTCCCTGAAGTCCAGTGGTTTAGACTCTAAGCTTCCAGTGCAACGGGGTGCGGCTCTGTCCCTGGCTGAGGAACTAAGATCCCACATGACGTAGGACCAAAAAAAATTTTTTTAATTAAAAAAATGGCAAAAGAAAACACTAAAATCATATATATATATATATATATATATATATACTTGGGGGGAAGAAAAAGGGAAACCAGAGGATGTAAACTCAGGGAGAGACTAGAGAAGTTCTCCTATTACTGCTTATTTTTTCACTGAAACAGGAAGCAAAACTACCAGCTGAAAGTGGGGATGGAATGCAGCACTGAGGTTGGAGGAGAGGAGAAGGTGACAGATAGTAAACAACGGACCCCAACCCACCTGGAAAAGAACTAACTGTCCTCATCCCCCAAACCAATTCTCTGCTGCATGCTTTATTTTAGGAAATATCACAAGTCTCCTTGATTACATCTACCTAAAAACCTAGAAAGTACTATAGGTTCTTCTACCCAGTGCTCCATCAAATTAATCCCTCAACCTCCCCACACAGGTGCAACAAGTCCACTCCTAGTCTGGATTATGTAAAAGCCTCCTTACCCATCTCCCTGCTTCTAGATGCAGGACCGTCGTGTATGAACAAATATGGAAATCAAAATCTATCAAGTGTCAAACTCTGTGGCTCTGGGTTAAGAGTGTAAACAAATACAAATTTGTTCATCCTTAACGCTGTGGCCACACTGACCTTTAAATGATAGCAAATGTTTCCTGGTTAAAAAAAAAAAATCCAGCACCGCATGTGCATGGCAATTTGAGGACTTTCTATGGTTTTCCCTGGGCATGCCTGTAGGGCCTCATTTCCACTTCATGCACAAGCAAAGACTGTGCTTTCCCTTCAACCTTGATCCGTGAGGGAGGCAGAAAACATGGTGCAGAGAGATCCTAGATAAGGATACACGGATGGGCAGTTTCCATGGGTATTAAGAAGCAAGATACTTAAGCTACAGACAAAGGGTGATAGTGACTTAACATTTTAAGAGACTTTTAATATCTCAACCGTTTGCCATACCTCAATCAGCAGGTATCTTCCTCTTTTACTCACTAGTCTTTCTCTTTTAATTCTACTTTCTCTTTTCCTTTTCATTCAAGTCAGTCTGAGAAAGCACAAATACCAACCTGTCACCTTTGTTAAAACCTAGTCTATGTGGCCTCTGGTAGATCACACTATTTTTAGTACATGAAAGGCTGAGAAATAATAATTTTTAAGATTTTTTAAAAACTGAAGTATAGTTGACTAATACTGTTTCAGGTGTACAGCAAACTGATTTGCACACACACACATATATATACACACACATATACACACACACATATATATTCTCTTTCAGATTCTTTTCTATTATAGGTTACCAGAAGATACTGAATATAGTTTTCTGTGCTACACAGGAGGTTCTTGTTGTTTATGATATCCCTTTATTTTGTTTTTAAAGTATTATTGTTTATTTTCTGCATTAGGTCTTAGTTTTTGGGTTTTTTTTGTTTTTTTTTTTTAAGATTTATTTATTTATTTATTTTGGGCGAAGGTTGGGTTGGGGGGGGAGGGGGTGGGGGGGTCACCTCCATTGGTCTTTCATTTATCTATTTTCATCCATCTTTGTTCTTTGGCCCCTGTGGGCCTCCCATCGCAGTGGCGTCTGTTGTCACAGAGCGCTGGCTGTGGGTGCATGCGCTCCAGAGCTCCGGCTCCGTAGCTGGACACATCGGTCCAGCTGCTCCACGGCACATGGGATTCTCCCAGGCCAGAGATTGAACCAGTACCCCTTGCACTGCAAGGTGATGTCCTTACCCACTGGACCACCAGGGGAAGCCCTGGGTCTTAGTTTTTTCGTGCGAGATCTTCCGTGGTGGCACGTGGACTCTCTAGCTGTGGTGCACGGATCCCATAGTTCTGGAGCATAGGATTAGCTGCTCCACAGCATGTGAGATCTTGCTCCCTGAACAGGAATCAAATCTGCGTCCCCACACCAGGGAAGTCCCTAAGATATTATCATTACTATTATTATTAATATTAATTTGGCCTCATTTATTGTTTATTTTTTAATTTATTTTCATCCATCTTTGCTCTTTGGCCTGTGTGGGCCTCCCATCGCAGTGGCCTGTCTCGTGGCAGACTTTTAATATCTCAACCGTTTGCCATACCTCAATCAGCAGGTATCTTCCTCTTTTACTCACTAGTCTTTCTCTTTTAATTCTACTTTCTCTTTTCCTTTTCATTCAAGTCAGTCTGAGAAAGCACAAATACCAACCTGTCACCTTTGTTAAAACCTAGTCTATGTGGCCTCTGGTAGATCACACTATTTTTAGTACATGAAAGGCTGAGAAATAATAATTTTTAAGATTTTTTAAAAACTGAAGTATAGTTGACTAATACTGTTTCAGGTGTACAGCAAACTGATTTGCACACACACACATATATATACACACACACACACACACATATATATTCTCTTTCAGATTCTTTTCTATTATAGGTTACCAGAAGATACTGAATATAGTTTTCTGTGCTACACAGGAGGTTCTTGTTGTTTATGATATCCCTTTATTTTGTTTTTAAAGTATTATTGTTTATTTTCTGCATTAGGTCTTAGTTTTTGGGTTTTTTTTGTTTTTTTTTTTTTAAGATTTATTTATTTATTTATTTTGGGCGAAGGTTGGGTTGGGGAGGGAGGGGGTGGGCGGGTCACCTCCATTGGTCTTTCATTTATCTATTTTCATCCATCTTTGTTCTTTGGCCCCTGTGGGCCTCCCATCGCAGTGGCGTCTGTTGTCACAGAGCGCTGGCTGTGGGTGCATGCGCTCCAGAGCTCCGGCTCGGTAACTGGACACATTGGTCCAGCCGCTCCACGGCACGTGGGATCTTCCCAGGCCAGAGATTGAACCGGCACCCCTTGCACTGCAAGGTGATGTCCTTACCCACTGGACCACCAGGGGAAGCCCTGGGTCTTAGTTTTCTCGTGCGAGATCTTCCGTGGTGGCACGTGGACTCTCTAGCTGTGGTGCACGGATCCCATAGTTCTGGAGCATAGGATTAGCTGCTCCACAGCATGTGAGATCTTGCTCCCTGAACAGGAATCAAATCTGCGTCCCCACACCAGGGAAGTCCCTAAGATATTATCATTACTATTATTATTAATATTAATTTGGCCTCATTTATTGTTTATTTTTTAATTTATTTTCATCCATCTTTGCTCTTTGGCCTGTGTGGGCCTCCCATCACAGTGGCCTCTCTCGTGGCAGAGCACTGGCTCTGGGTGCATGCCCTCCAGTGGGCTGGCTCATAATTGGACACACTGGTCCAGCTGCTTTGCAGTACGTGGGATCTTCCCAGGCCAGGGATCTAAGCAGTGCCCCTTGCACTGCAAGGCGGTATCTTTACCCACTGGACCACCAGGGAAGCCCTTTTCTTTTCTTTTTTAGTATTTATTTATTTATTTGGCTGCACCAGGTTGAAGCTTCAGAACATGGGAACTCCAATTGCAGCAGGCAAACTCTTAGTTGTGACATATGGGATCTTGTACCTTGACCAGGGATTGAACCCAGGCCTTCTGCATTGGGAATGTGGCGCCTAGCCCCTGGACCATCAGGGAAGTCCCTGATGTCTGGCTTCTAATGAACATTGACCATGAGGGAAAGGTGAGCAACTCTGGGGACCTGATCACACCAGGGGGTGCTTCCTCCTCTTGCTCACTCTCTGCCATGAGCTGAGGACACAGAGTGACTTCCAGAGAGGACTGTTGGCTGGCAATTGAGGCCTCCTGCCACTGTAGTAAGCCCTCAGAGAAGTGCATGCTCAAGCATGACTCAGGCATCCCTGAAGCATCTTGAGTGCAGCTGCGGGCAAGAAACCTGGGCTGGAATCACCCAGCCTGATAGGCCGCTCGGGCACTCCTGAACCATGGACACTGAACTAATAAAGGCTGTGGGCTCCTCACGTGGTGCTAGTGGTAACAAACCTGCCTGCCAATGCAGGAGACGTGGGTAAGAGATGTGGGTTCCATCCCTGGGTTGGGAAGAGCCCCTGGAGGAGGAAACGGGAACCTGCTCCAGTAGTTGCCTGGAAAATTCCATGGAAGGAGGAGCCCAGCGGGTTACAGTTCACAGGGTTGCAGAGTCAGACTGAAGCAACTTAGCACACACAACATTGTTCAAAATCTACTAAGCTTGGGGTGATCTGTTATGCGTCCCCACACCAGGGAAGTCCCTAAGATATTATCATTACTATTATTATTAATATTAATTTGGCCTCATTTATTGTTTATTTTTTAATTTATTTTCATCCATCTTTGCTCTTTGGCCTGTGTGGGCCTCCCATCACAGTGGCCTCTCTCGTGGCAGAGCACTGGCTCTGGGTGCATGCCCTCCAGTGGGCTGGCTCATAATTGGACACACTGGTCCAGCTGCTTTGCAGTACGTGGGATCTTCCCAGGCCAGGGATCTAAGCAGTGCCCCTTGCACTGCAAGGCGGTATCTTTACCCACTGGACCACCAGGGAAGCCCTTTTCTTTTCTTTTTTAGTATTTATTTATTTATTTGGCTGCACCAGGTTGAAGCTTCAGAACATGGGAACTCCAATTGCAGCAGGCAAACTCTTAGTTGTGACATATGGGATCTTGTACCTTGACCAGGGATTGAACCCAGGCCTTCTGCATTGGGAATGTGGCGCCTAGCCCCTGGACCATCAGGGAAGTCCCTGATGTCTGGCTTCTAATGAACATTGACCATGAGGGAAAGGTGAGCAACTCTGGGGACCTGATCACACCAGGGGCTGCTTCCTCCTCTTGCTCACTCTCTGCCATGAGCTGAGGACACAGAGTGACTTCCAGAGAGGACTGTTGGCTGGCAATTGAGGCCTCCTGCCACTGTAGTAAGCCCTCAGAGAAGTGCATGCTCAAGCATGACTCAGGCATCCCTGAAGCATCTTGAGTGCAGCTGCGGGCAAGAAACCTGGGCTGGAATCACCCAGCCTGATAGGCCGCTCGGGCACTCCTGAACCATGGACACTGAACTAATAAAGGCTGTGGGCTCCTCACGTGGTGCTAGTGGTAACAAACCTGCCTGCCAATGCAGGAGACGTGGGTAAGAGATGTGGGTTCCATCCCTGGGTTGGGAAGAGCCCCTGGAGGAGGAAACGGGAACCTGCTCCAGTAGTTGCCTGGAAAATTCCATGGAAGGAGGAGCCCAGCGGGTTACAGTTCACAGGGTTGCAGAGTCAGACTGAAGCAACTTAGCACACACAACATTGTTCAAAATCTACTAAGCTTGGGGTGATCTGTTATGCTGTGAGAGATCACTAATACCATCCTCATGATCATCAACTAATTAGTGATAATCAAATGGATCTGAAATTCTAAATCCAGATCATTTTCACTTTATTTCACAGCTACCAAGTGTGCCAAAAAGAAAAAGACTATGATTCAAAAATTATTAAATATCATCATCTCTTACACTTTAATTTGAACTCGGTCTAGAGTATTAATTTCCAGTCTCGGTTCTCACAAGAGAAACAAATAGGAACTTTTAGATGAGGATTTAATAAGATGGAATACAAAATACATAGTTTATAAAGCACCTTACCTATATAATCTTAGCCCTTAGATAAATACAGATGTTCGTATATGTATCTTGGAGAGCAGCAATGTCATTGACAAATACCTTAAATCTTTTAAGAATGCATAAAATTATTTAATAATGCATGAAAATTATTTAATAAAAAAATCTATTCCAAGGTCCAATTATGTGGCTCTGAGTCAGATGCTACACAAAGAAAATATTTATTTTTATCTGCAACTGGTTGCAGACCTCTACTAATCATAATTCAGCATCTATATAAAACTTATCAAAATTTAACTTACAAATGCCTTTTCAAATTAAAAATGCAATGAATTCCAACAAGTGCTAGAATGTGTTTAGTGTTATTCTATAAGTACCACTGAAGATAGACCTCATATTGAATATCAAGACACAGCATTCACTCTGAACCAAATTTTCTGAGCATTCCCAATAAACTCTGGGAAAATATAGCCTGGCGGTGGTGGTTTAGTCACTAAGTGGTATCAAACTCTTGTGACCCCATTGACTGTAGCCCGCCAGTCTGCTCTGTCCATGCAATTTTCCAGGCAAGAATACTGGAGTGGGTTATAATTTTCTTCTTGAGAGGATCTTCCCAACCCAGGGATGGAACCCGGGTCTCCTGCATTGCAGATAGACTCTTTACAGACTGAGCTACAGGGAAGCTAAATATAGCCTACCATTAACTTGGTATTGGGCCGGAAAATTCCATGGAAGGAGGAGCCCAGCGGGTTACAGTTCACAGGGTTGCAGAGTCAGACTGAAGCAACTTAGCACACACAACATTGTTCAAAATCTACTAAGCTTGGGGTGATCTGTTATGCTGTGAGAGATCACTAATACCATCCTCATGATCATCAACTAATTAGTGATAATCAAATGGATCTGAAATTCTAAATCCAGATCATTTTCACTTTATTTCACAGCTACCAAGTGTGCCAAAAAGAAAAAGACTATGATTCAAAAATTATTAAATATCATCATCTCTTACACTTTAATTTGAACTCGGTCTAGAGTATTAATTTCCAGTCTCGGTTCTCACAAGAGAAACAAATAGGAACTTTTAGATGAGGATTTAATAAGATGGAATACAAAATACATAGTTTATAAAGCACCTTACCTATATAATCTTAGCCCTTAGATAAATACAGATGTTCGTATATGTATCTTGGAGAGCAGCAATGTCATTGACAAATACCTTAAATCTTTTAAGAATGCATAAAATTATTTAATAATGCATGAAAATTATTTAATAAAAAAATCTATTCCAAGGTCCAATTATGTGGCTCTGAGTCAGATGCTACACAAAGAAAATATTTATTTTTATCTGCAACTGGTTGCAGACCTCTACTAATCATAATTCAGCATCTATATAAAACTTATCAAAATTTAACTTACAAATGCCTTTTCAAATTAAAATGCAATGAATTCCAACAAGTGCTAGAATGTGTTTAGTGTTATTCTATAAGTACCACTGAAGATAGACCTCATATTGAATATCAAGACACAGCATTCACTCTGAACCAAATTTTCTGAGCATTCCCAATAAACTCTGGGAAAATATAGCCTGGCGGTGGTGGTTTAGTCACTAAGTGGTATCAAACTCTTGTGACCCCATTGACTGTAGCCCGCCAGTCTGCTCTGTCCATGCAATTTTCCAGGCAAGAATACTGGAGTGGGTTATAATTTTCTTCTTGAGAGGATCTTCCCAACCCAGGGATGGAACCCGGGTCTCCTGCATTGCAGATAGACTCTTTACAGACTGAGCTACAGGGAAGCTAAATATAGCCTACCATTAACTTGGTATTCAGTCTCAAGCTTTTATTCACTCTTCTCCTGGATCAGTAGTGTAGCCTCAGGGATTTAGCCTAATAGTAGTATATTTCCCCTCTGATGCTCTTAAATGCTTTTTCCTTAGGAAAATGACTACCATCTTTGTAAAATACACTTGTTTACTGTTTAAAGGGCAATGTGGATAAAGGAAAAGATCATCACCATCAAGATCTCAAGTCTGGAACCAACGGAAACTTTGCGGAGCATTTTTGTTTTGTTTCTAAAACAAAGCTACAAGAAAATATCATAGGGGAATAAATGCAATGTACATTTTATAAATTTTCAAAAAAATACATAACCAGCCAATTCTTTAAGACTAAAATAGATCTAGATCAACTGGCAGTCTACAATTAAACTCTGGTTATTCATGTAGTATTTTCATCTAGGCTGATTTGGAACTGTAGGATTATGTAAAAAGGCCTAACATTTATTTTTCCGAGCTTTTATGTCTCAAGGTTAAACAAAGCCCCGGCTGGTAGTAGGAGAAGGCTATCACAGGCAAGAGTCCAGCCTGCCTCCACATCTCCCAGCTCCCTCTCAAGGTTGTGGGGTAAAGACAGCAGAGCCCTGCTGTATGAGCCCACAGCTCTTGTCCTTCCCGTGTGACTTTCTCAGCTCTAGGAATCCAGACTCTCTTTCCAATTTGTGTACTGAATACTGACCTCATTTAATAATTATCCTGTAACCTTGTATTGATATTTAATTTCTGATAAAAGATCTCCCTCTTACTGAAGTTGAAAAAAAAATTAAAGTATCTTCCTTGTGTCATTTTTAAAAATAACCTTTTTTCATTAAAAAAAGGATTAATTTCCAAAATACACAAACAGCTCAAACAACTCAACACCAAAAAAACAAACAACTCAATCAAAAAATGGAAAAAAGACCTAAACAGACATCTCTCCAAAGAAGACATACACAAGGCCAACAAACACATGAAAACATGCTCAACATTGCTCATTGTTAGAGAATTGCAAATGAGAAAACTGCAATGAGAAATGACCTCACAGCAGTCAGAATGGCCATCATCAAAAAATCTACAGATGGGCTTCCCTGGTGGTCCAGTGTGTAGGGACACCGCCTTGCAGTGCAAGGGGTGCCAGTTCGATTGCTGGCCTGGGAAGATCCCACGTGTTGTGGAGCGGCTGGACTGATGTGTCCATCTACCTAGCCAGAGCTCTGAAACGCATGCGCCTGGAGCTGGTGCTCTGCAGCTAGAGAGGCCACAGCGATGTGAGGCCCACACAGGTCAAAGAACAAAGATGGATGAAAACAGATAAATGAAAGATCAATAGAAGTGGCCAAAAAAAAAAAAAAAATCTACAGACAACAAATGCTGGAGAGGATGTGGAGAAAAGGGCACTCTCTTGCACTGCTAGTGGGAATGTAAATTGATACAGCTGCTACAGAGGACAGCATGGAGATTCCTTAAAAAACTAGGAATAGAACCACCATATTTCCCAGCAATCCCACTACTAGGCATATACTGTGAGGAAATCAAAATGGAAAAAGACACCTGTACCCCATTTTTCCTTGCAGTACTACTTACAATAGATAGAATATGGAAGCAACCTAGATGTCCATCAACAGATGAATGTATAAAGAAGCTCTGGTACATATATACAATGGACTATTACTCGACCATAAAAAGGAATGCATTTGAGTCAGCTCTAATGACGTGGATGAATCTAGAACCTATTATACAGAGTGAAGCAAGTCAGAAAGAGAAAGATAAATATTGTATACTAACACATATATATGAAATCTAGAAAGATGCCACTGATAAATGTATAAGCAGAGCAGCAATGGAGACACAGACATAGATTAAAAAGATCTCCCTCTTACTGAAGTTGAAAAATTAAAGTATCTTCCTTGTGTCATTTTTAAAAATAACCTTTTTTCATTAAAAAAAGGATTAATTTCCAAAATACACAAACAGCTCAAACAACTCAACACCAAAAAAACAAACAACTCAATCAAAAAATGGAAAAAAGACCTAAACAGACATCTCTCCAAAGAAGACATACACAAGGCCAACAAACACATGAAAACATGCTCAACATTGCTCATTGTTAGAGAATTGCAAATGAGAAAACTGCAATGAGAAATGACCTCACAGCAGTCAGAATGGCCATCATCAAAAAATCTACAGATGGGCTTCCCTGGTGGTCCAGTGTGTAGGGACACCGCCTTGCAGTGCAAGGGGTGCCAGTTCGATTGCTGGCCTGGGAAGATCCCACGTGTTGTGGAGCGGCTGGACTGATGTGTCCATCTACCTAGCCAGAGCTCTGAAACGCATGCGCCTGGAGCTGGTGCTCTGCAGCTAGAGAGGCCACAGCGATGTGAGGCCCACACAGGTCAAAGAACAAAGATGGATGAAAACAGATAAATGAAAGATCAATAGAAGTGGCCAAAAAAAAAAAAATCTACAGACAACAAATGCTGGAGAGGATGTGGAGAAAAGGGCACTCTCTTGCACTGCTAGTGGGAATGTAAATTGATACAGCTGCTACAGAGGACAGCATGGAGATTCCTTAAAAAACTAGGAATAGAACCACCATATTTCCCAGCAATCCCACTACTAGGCATATACTGTGAGGAAATCAAAATGGAAAAAGACACCTGTACCCCATTTTTCCTTGCAGTACTACTTACAATAGATAGAATATGGAAGCAACCTAGATGTCCATCAACAGATGAATGTATAAAGAAGCTCTGGTACATATATACAATGGACTATTACTCGACCATAAAAAGGAATGCATTTGAGTCAGCTCTAATGACGTGGATGAATCTAGAACCTATTATACAGAGTGAAGCAAGTCAGAAAGAGAAAGATAAATATTGTATACTAACACATATATATGAAATCTAGAAAGATGCCACTGATAAATGTATAAGCAGAGCAGCAATGGAGACACAGACATAGAGAACAGACATTATGAACATTGGGGGAAAGCAGGAATGGGTGAGATGTATGGGAAGAGTAACAAGGAAACTTACATTACCAAATGTAAAATAGATAACCAACGGGAATCTGCTGTAAGACTAAGGGAACTCAAACAGGTGCCCTGTAACAACCTAGAGGGCTGGGATGGGGAGGGAGATGGTAGAGAAGTTCAGGAAGAAGGGGACATATGTATACCAATGGCGGATTCAGGCTGATGTGTGGCAGTAAACAACAAAACTCTGTAAAATAATTTTTAAAAATGGGGAAAAAAACCCACAAGTGCTTTGCTTATTATAATGATTCAACAATTGCTTTCAAGACAATATCACTTAGGATGGGATAAGAATATTTTTAAATGAGCAGATAAAGTCATGTAGCTTAAGTTCTAGGAAACATTTGCTAAAATATTGCACTTGGAATTACACATTTGATTCCATTAATGTTTTACTTTATGATTTTCAGTAGGCAATAAATCTCTCTGATTCATCAATATATTTATCTCATAAAAATCTCATGAAATTAGCTGATAAGTTTTGAAGTTTTCAGGTTTCTTTTAAAAGAAGATACAAACAATTAGATATTCAGTTAAAACTGCTCCTTTATCACACTGTAAAAAAAAATCACAAATCTTTGATTACAGCTGTTATATCTGCATCAAAGAATTATATGAAGTATACAAACAATTAGATATTCAGTTTTTAAACTTTCCTACTAGGCATATACTGTGAGGAAATCAAAATGGAAAAAGCACCTGTACCCCATTTTTCCTTGCAGTACTACTTACAATAGATAGAATATGGAAGCAACCTAGATGTCCATCAACAGATGAATGTATAAAGAAGCTCTGGTACATATATACAATGGACTATTACTCGACCATAAAAAGGAATGCATTTGAGTCAGCTCTAATGACGTGGATGAATCTAGAACCTATTATACAGAGTGAAGCAAGTCAGAAAGAGAAAGATAAATATTGTATACTAACACATATATATGAAATCTAGAAAGATGCCACTGATAAATGTATAAGCAGAGCAGCAATGGAGACACAGACATAGAGAACAGACATTATGAACATTGGGGGAAAGCAGGAATGGGTGAGATGTATGGGAAGAGTAACAAGGAAACTTACATTACCAAATGTAAAATAGATAACCAACGGGAATCTGCTGTAAGACAAAGGGGAACTCAAACAGGTGCCCTGTAACAACCTAGAGGGCTGGGATGGGGAGGGAGATGGTAGAGAAGTTCAGGAAGAAGGGGACATATGTATACCAATGGCGGATTCAGGCTGATGTGTGGCAGTAAACAACAAAACTCTGTAAAATAATTTTTAAAAATGGGGAAAAAAACCCACAAGTGCTTTGCTTATTATAATGATTCAACAATTGCTTTCAAGACAATATCACTTAGGATGGGATAAGAATATTTTTAAATGAGCAGATAAAGTCATGTAGCTTAAGTTCTAGGAAACATTTGCTAAAATATTGCACTTGGAATTACACATTTGATTCCATTAATGTTTTACTTTATGATTTTCAGTAGGCAATAAATCTCTCTGATTCATCAATATATTTATCTCATAAAAATCTCATGAAATTAGCTGATAAGTTTTGAAGTTTTCAGGTTTCTTTTAAAAGAAGATACAAACAATTAGATATTCAGTTAAAACTGCTCCTTTATCACACTGTAAAAAAAAATCACAAATCTTTGATTACAGCTGTTATATCTGCATCAAAGAATTATATGAAGTATAACATAAATTCAAGATAATGAAAACAGAAAAGGAGGTTAAAAGCTCTGAGTCCAAATCAGATTTCTACTTAATAACTGGAGTTGCCATTCAGCCAAGAGAAAACAGGTGTCAGCCTAGCCTGACACTACTGGATATAGTCTCTACCTCAGCTCAGTATGAAATTTTTCTAGAGTTTGCATTATTTCATGATGTCCTGGCTTCTGTCTCACTGATGCAGCCACTACTAACCCAAACAAAATCACTCATCTCCACATGTCCTAACTAGCAACACTTCAAGAGAGGACAGTATTTCATAAACAGGTCATCTACGCTGGAGAGAAAGAATTGAGTTTCCTTGCACTTCTTTACTACACATAATAGCACCTTCTGGTTATAGAAATACCTAAATGCATTTGACGAAAATAAAAATGGATCCAAGTGAGATCTGAAAAATCCAGTGTTAATCCTAAAAGTAATTCAACAGTAGCTCCAAAAATCCACACACTTGCTGCAGATGTTTTTCATGATGCTTCCTGTGCGTGTCATGGAGCACATCAGCCTGGATTCATTCAATCTTTTATCCCTGGAAAAGAATTTCTTCTTGTTTACTGGATGTATTCGTCTAAGACATTATAAAGGATATGACTCTGATTCCTCTTTCTTTTCCCAGCCCCTGCTCCCTGCTCCTCTTTCTTCTCTCCTCTCTCTCTCTTTTAATTTACAAAGACTCTGTCTGGAGAGTGGTTTCAGCACAACTTTGAAGAGCCACCAGAATACAGCCAGCTCTCTTGGGCTCAACCTTCAAGCCCTGCATCTATAAGGAGCCACATCTCACATCAGTGTACTTCCCACCCCCAAATCTACAGTAACCTAAATGTTTGCTGCAGCAGCTCAAGAACACCAAGGCAGAAGAAAGAGAGGGCCGTCATCGTTCACAGCAGAATTTTTAAAAATCCTCTTGCCTAGGTTTGAATCTCAGCTTCACCAGTATTAGTTATGTGACTTTGGCCAAGTTCCCTAGATGTCCTGTGTCTCAGTTTCATCATCTGTTAAGTGGGAATGAAATGATGACTCCCTCCTCTGCTTGCTGCAAAGATTTACATGAACTGCTATGTGTCAGGTCCTTAGAATAGTTTCCATGGGATAAGGAATTATTCCCAAAGTCCTACCCACATCATTCCATCATACAGCCTAGACTGGCTGTCTTCTCTCCCTTCACCCCTTCACTTTTTGTCTTCCCTCATTTTCTCTAGCTACGAGCTCCTTGACCTTTCCCAAGTTATTTTAGCTTCCTGTGGACTCGCCAGTCCACACTCTGCCCAGCCACCACACTTGGCACATAAACACCACTGTCTTAGACGGGAGTACAGAGAGGGAAAGGCTGCAAAATTTATCCTCTATGATTTAAAAAAAAATATTCACTCACAGAAGTTTTAGGAATATCTATGATCCTGACTTCCAAAAAGGTCCTGTGTTATTATGATTATAACACTAATGAAAAGAACTCCTGAAAATTTTTAATTAGTTGAAACAGTTCACAAGAAGAGGCTGATGAGGTGATTACAGATTTTATTGAATCTTGAAAATCATCCTGAATTTTCTGGACTATGTCATAGTTCAGACTTTCATATTCAGTATCCAACTGTGCCTTTCAAGCAGCTCTTCATACCTGGTACCCTGAGAAACTGGGGTCACTAAAAGGCACCAAGACATTTATCAACAATCAATAATCATATTTCATCTGGGAGGGGTAAGTTGCTTCAGTCATATCCGACTCTTTTGTGACTCCATGGACTATAGCCCACCAGGCTCCTCTGTCCATAGGATTTTCCAGTCAAGGATACTGGAGTGGATTGCCATTTCCCAATCGCCCTGCATCTATAAGGAGCCACATCTCACATCAGTGTACTTCCCACCCCCAAATCTACAGTAACCTAAATGTTTGCTGCAGCAGCTCAAGAACACCAAGGCAGAAGAAAGAGAGGGCCGTCATCGTTCACAGCAGAATTTTTAAAAATCCTCTTGCCTAGGTTTGAATCTCAGCTTCACCAGTATTAGTTATGTGACTTTGGCCAAGTTCCCTAGATGTCCTGTGTCTCAGTTTCATCATCTGTTAAGTGGGAATGAAATGATGACTCCCTCCTCTGCTTGCTGCAAAGATTTACATGAACTGCTATGTGTCAGGTCCTTAGAATAGTTTCCATGGGATAAGGAATTATTCCCAAAGTCCTACCCACATCATTCCATCATACAGCCTAGACTGGCTGTCTTCTCTCCCTTCACCCCTTCACTTTTTGTCTTCCCTCATTTTCTCTAGCTACGAGCTCCTTGACCTTTCCCAAGTTATTTTAGCTTCCTGTGGACTCGCCAGTCCACACTCTGCCCAGCCACCACACTTGGCACATAAACACCACTGTCTTAGACGGGAGTACAGAGAGGGAAAGGCTGCAAAATTTATCCTCTATGATTTAAAAAAAAATATTCACTCACAGAAGTTTTAGGAATATCTATGATCCTGACTTCCAAAAAGGTCCTGTGTTATTATGATTATAACACTAATGAAAAGAACTCCTGAAAATTTTTAATTAGTTGAAACAGTTCACAAGAAGAGGCTGATGAGGTGATTACAGATTTTATTGAATCTTGAAAATCATCCTGAATTTTCTGGACTATGTCATAGTTCAGACTTTCATATTCAGTATCCAACTGTGCCTTTCAAGCAGCTCTTCATACCTGGTACCCTGAGAAACTGGGGTCACTAAAAGGCACCAAGACATTTATCAACAATCAATAATCATATTTCATCTGGGGAGGGGGTAAGTTGCTTCAGTCATATCCGACTCTTTTGTGACTCCATGGACTATAGCCCACCAGGCTCCTCTGTCCATAGGATTTTCCAGTCAAGGATACTGGAGTGGATTGCCATTTCCTCCTGTAGGGGATTTTCCTGACCCAGGCATTGAACCCACATCTCTTTCGTCTCCTGTGTTGGCAGGCAAGTTTCCCACCACTAGCAATTGCATCTTAGGTTTCTTGGTAATTAGCTGGAATCAGTGTTGACGTACTCAGTACAAATGCACTAACATAAAGAGAAGAAACACCAAATTCACTTTGCCTTATTTATAAGCAAAAGCAATGGAAAGTATTTTTGTTTTAAGCGTTAAGTTTGTTAGAGGGTAAAAGACCAGTTCAGCTAGGGCCTGTGTCGGTTGTCATTTGATCCCAGCTGGCTGGTTATTATGTGGTTGAAGACCTCTTCATACAACTTTATCTCCTTTTTCTTTCTCATAAAAGTTCTAAATCACTTCCCATGTCCCAGGAACTATGCTAAGCCCTTTGTATGAACAAACACATCTAATCTTTACAACAACCCTATGAGGTAGGTCCTTTTATAACCCTCATCTTGCAGATGAGGAAACTGAAGATCCAAGGGATTAACCACTTCTAGCCTGGTTACTCATCGACTCAGTGGTGAAGATGGGACTCAAGCCCGAGCAAGCGCCCTTAACAATGACTCCCATAAGCCCTACTGGGACTCTCCATTGATTTCAAAAGCTTCGGAGAAAGAGTACTTTTCTACTATATGTACACAACAGCAAACGTTGTCCCATGTTTATTTATGTAGCTATACATTTAAAGATAATTCTGGAAGTCATACATTGCATCTTCTTAGTGTTTCTTGGTAATTCCCGGATTTTATGTCTGAGTATTTCACAAAAATTAAATCAAATCCTGAATTTTCTGGACTATGTCATAGTTCAGACTTTCATATTCAGTATCCAACTGTGCCTTTCAAGCAGCTCTTCATACCTGGTACCCTGAGAAACTGGGGTCACTAAAAGGCACCAAGACATTTATCAACAATCAATAATCATATTTCATCTGGGAGGGGTAAGTTGCTTCAGTCATATCCGACTCTTTTGTGACTCCATGGACTATAGCCCACCAGGCTCCTCTGTCCATAGGATTTTCCAGTCAAGGATACTGGAGTGGATTGCCATTTCCTCCTGTAGGGGATTTTCCTGACCCAGGCATTGAACCCACATCTCTTTCGTCTCCTGTGTTGGCAGGCAAGTTTCCCACCACTAGCAATTGCATCTTAGGTTTCTTGGTAATTAGCTGGAATCAGTGTTGACGTACTCAGTACAAATGCACTAACATAAAGAGAAGAAACACCAAATTCACTTTGCCTTATTTATAAGCAAAAGCAATGGAAAGTATTTTTGTTTTAAGCGTTAAGTTTGTTAGAGGGTAAAAGACCAGTTCAGCTAGGGCCTGTGTCGGTTGTCATTTGATCCCAGCTGGCTGGTTATTATGTGGTTGAAGACCTCTTCATACAACTTTATCTCCTTTTTCTTTCTCATAAAAGTTCTAAATCACTTCCCATGTCCCAGGAACTATGCTAAGCCCTTTGTATGAACAAACACATCTAATCTTTACAACAACCCTATGAGGTAGGTCCTTTTATAACCCTCATCTTGCAGATGAGGAAACTGAAGATCCAAGGGATTAACCACTTCTAGCCTGGTTACTCATCGACTCAGTGGTGAAGATGGGACTCAAGCCCGAGCAAGCGCCCTTAACAATGACTCCCATAAGCCCTACTGGGACTCTCCATTGATTTCAAAAGCTTCGCGGGAGAAAGAGTACTTTTCTACTATATGTACACAACAGCAAACGTTGTCCCATGTTTATTTATGTAGCTATACATTTAAAGATAATTCTGGAAGTCATACATTGCATCTTCTTAGTGTTTCTTGGTCGCCAAAACTTTTTATACCACAGCCATGCTAAGATTATGTCTTTTCCTGACTGGTTCTCTTCATTCCTTTTTTTCTGAAGAAATAATTCTCACAGGAAATAATTTCAAACCCAGCAGTGTGAGCGTAGGAGGAGAGGACAGGGAATGGGGAGGGTCAGCAAGATGTTTAAAAAGCTGTGTTTGGAAACCTTCCCATCAGTAAAGCTAACTAAGACTCCAGTGAAGTCACTGGAAGTTTCTGATCTCATGAAATGCTCCATGTGAATAAACTTTTGTGGAAACCAGGGAAGACGAGCTTGGCCTTCATATCAAGTCACAGCAGGGTAAAACAGAAACCGCAGGGGAGGATGAAGGAGCTTGGAGACAGGCAATGCTGAGAATCCTGATAATCCAGTAGAAATCTTAGGGAGAGCTCTAGACAACCACGATCTGGGGACAGGGGCTGAGCCCACTTGAATCAGATGAGCAGACGGCCCTTGACGGCGAGTGAGGTTATTTAGTTATGTAATCAAACTTATTGCTAAAACTTTAAAAAACTGACAATACCATGTGTTGCCTAGCATGTGAAGCAACTAGATTTCTCCTACGCTGGTAAAGAAGCTTATGGTAGAGCCAGTTCGGAAAGGAGCTTAGAAGTTTCTTAACAAAATGTGACCAAAACATCCACCACATGACCTGGAAATACCCCTCTTATATATTTACCAAAGAGAAGTGAAAACATGTCCAAAAAAGACCCCATATGCAAACATCAAAAGTGCATCTTCTTCCAACAGACTAAACTTGGAAAACTTAAATGTTTTCAAAAAGGACCCCATATGCAAAAAAAACTGAAGATCCAAGGGATTAACCACTTCTAGCCTGGTTACTCATCGACTCAGTGGTGAAGATGGGACTCAAGCCCGAGCAAGCGCCTTAACAATGACTCCCATAAGCCCTACTGGGACTCTCCATTGATTTCAAAAGCTTCGGAGAAAGAGTACTTTTCTACTATATGTACACAACAGCAAACGTTGTCCCATGTTTATTTATGTAGCTATACATTTAAAGATAATTCTGGAAGTCATACATTGCATCTTCTTAGTGTTTCTTGGTCGCCAAAACTTTTTATACCACAGCCATGCTAAGATTATGTCTTTTCCTGACTGGTTCTCTTCATTCCTTTTTCTGAAGAAATAATTCTCACAGGAAATAATTTCAAACCCAGCAGTGTGAGCGTAGGAGGAGAGGACAGGGAATGGGGAGGGTCAGCAAGATGTTTAAAAAGCTGTGTTTGGAAACCTTCCCATCAGTAAAGCTAACTAAGACTCCAGTGAAGTCACTGGAAGTTTCTGATCTCATGAAATGCTCCATGTGAATAAACTTTTGTGGAAACCAGGGAAGACGAGCTTGGCCTTCATATCAAGTCACAGCAGGGTAAAACAGAAACCGCAGGGGAGGATGAAGGAGCTTGGAGACAGGCAATGCTGAGAATCCTGATAATCCAGTAGAAATCTTAGGGAGAGCTCTAGACAACCACGATCTGGGGACAGGGGCTGAGCCCACTTGAATCAGATGAGCAGACGGCCCTTGACGGCGAGTGAGGTTATTTAGTTATGTAATCAAACTTATTGCTAAAACTTTAAAAAACTGACAATACCATGTGTTGCCTAGCATGTGAAGCAACTAGATTTCTCCTACGCTGGTAAAGAAGCTTATGGTAGAGCCAGTTCGGAAAGGAGCTTAGAAGTTTCTTAACAAAATGTGACCAAAACATCCACCACATGACCTGGAAATACCCCTCTTATATATTTACCAAAGAGAAGTGAAAACATGTCCAAAAAAGACCCCATATGCAAACATCAAAAGTGCATCTTCTTCCAACAGACTAAACTTGGAAACAACTTAAATGTCTATCAATGGATGAACAGATAATCAAACGGTGGTACATCCACACCAAGGAATAGTCACTCAGCAATAAAAAAGGAAGACAGTACTCACACATGCAATAACATGGATGAAACTCACGAGAGTGACATTAAGTGCAGAAGCCAGGCACATAAGACTACATATTGTATGACTCCACTTACATGATTTATATGACATTCTTGAAGAGGAAAACCAAGAGTGACTGAAAACAGAGCAGTGATTTCCAGGGCCAGGGGTTGAGGGAGGAGAAGGAGATCACCTACAGTGGGTACAGGGAAGTACGTGAAGGGACAGAAATGTTTTGTATTTGTTTAAAATTATATTATTATTATTATTTATTTGGCTGCACTGGGTCTTAGTTGTAGCAAGCAGGATCTTTAGTTGTGGCATGTGGGATCCAGTAGTCAGAAGGACAGAAGCACATGCACCCAGGGGATGCTCTCCTGTGGAAGGGCAGTCTCACCTGCTTCATTCTGGTGATGATTTTGTTGCACATTCTTACGGGTTCCCTCAATCCTCACTGTTCATGTGATTCACAAAAAGATGTTTAACCAGAGCAAGATTTGGGCTGTTTCTCGACCAGTACCAATGCTGTTTTTCGGGCCATGGTTTTAAAACATACTTACAAACTAAAAGCTGAACATCACATTCTTAAGTGCACACAAGCACATCCTTGGTTTAGAACTAGGGTAGCCAGATAAAATATAGAACATCCAGTCAGATTTAACTTTAGATCAACAACAAATAATTTTTTAATATAACTATGTCCCCAATATTGCATAAGACATGCCTTTTATTTGTTTTAGGAAAATTCCCTAAAAGGGCATATGTAAGGTGGACCAAAGAGAAACTGACCTAAAGTACAGAAACTCGTTATGAGAATATTTTAAAAGTTTGGACATTACTTCAAGATCTGAATTATGGTACAGGACAGGTATCAGGAATCAAATCAAAAGAAAGAAACTGAAATGAGAAATGCTAACAGAAAAAAGAAATCAATGGGACTTAGTAAAAAATTGGATGGGCTTCGCAGGTAGCTCAGTGGTAAAGAACCCACCTGCCAATGCAGGAGATGCAGGTTCTACCTTTGGGTTGGAAAGACCCCCCTGGAGAAAGAAATGGCAACCACTCCAGTATTCTTGCTTGGAGAATCCCATGGACAGAGGACACTGGCGAGGTACAGTCCATGGGATCTCAAAGAGGTGGACAGGACTTAGGGAGTGAATGACAACAACTGGGCTTTTGAATTTCTAAATGCTTCCCCATTGAGTCTGTTTGCAGCCGAAGTTGAGAAACACAAATAGGAGCTCTTTCAATCTATTTGTTTTCACTTAAGAGAAATGATTTTCAACCCTGCCACACTTTAGAATTATTTGAGGAGTTTTTAAAAATGTATCAGGTTTTAAAAATGTATTACCGTGCCCTTAGGGATTCGGATTTAACATTTTAGACGGTTCACAGTCATTTGTAATGCACAGGCAGGGCTGAGAACACTCAGTTGAAGCATTCAGTTTAAACAGGCATTTATTAACTATTTTTTTTAAATAAATGTAAAATTAAAAAAGAATTCAGTGCTTACAGAATCCAAACCTCCTAGTAAGGGAAGATATAAATGAACTTATTTTCATTTACTTGTTATAATTTCACATGACATTTTGCTTGAAGTTAGCTACAATTTCCAATTTTTTTAAAACCCCACTTGAATAAAACAAATCAGTCGATGACCACTTCAACTGGGTGACTGTTTATGAAATAAGCATTAGTCAGATTTAACTTTAAGATCAACAACAAATAATTTTTTAATATAACTATGTCCCCAATATTGCATAAGACATGCCTTTTATTTGTTTTAGGAAAATTCCCTAAAAGGGCATATGTAAGGTGGACCAAAGAGAAACTGACCTAAAGTACAGAAACTCGTTATGAGAATATTTTAAAAGTTTGGACATTACTTCAAGATCTGAATTATGGTACAGGACAGGTATCAGGAATCAAATCAAAAGAAAGAAACTGAAATGAGAAATGCTAACAGAAAAAAGAAATCAATGGGACTTAGTAAAAAATTGGATGGGCTTCGCAGGTAGCTCAGTGGTAAAGAACCCACCTGCCAATGCAGGAGATGCAGGTTCTACCTTTGGGTTGGAAAGACCCCCCTGGAGAAAGAAATGGCAACCACTCCAGTATTCTTGCTTGGAGAATCCCATGGACAGAGGACACTGGCGAGGTACAGTCCATGGGATCTCAAAGAGGTGGACAGGACTTAGGGAGTGAATGACAACAACTGGGCTTTTGAATTTCTAAATGCTTCCCCATTGAGTCTGTTTGCAGTCAAGTTGAGAAACACAAATAGGAGCTCTTTCAATCTATTTGTTTTCACTTAAGAGAAATGATTTTCAACCCTGCCACACTTTAGAATTATTTGAGGAGTTTTTAAAAATGTATCAGGTTTTAAAAATGTATTACCGTGCCCTTAGGGATTCGGATTTAACATTTTAGACGGTTCACAGTCATTTGTAATGCACAGGCAGGGCTGAGAACACTCAGTTGAAGCATTCAGTTTAAACAGGCATTTATTAACTATTTTTTTTAAATAAATGTAAAATTAAAAAAGAATTCAGTGCTTACAGAATCCAAACCTCCTAGTAAGGGAAGATATAAATGAACTTATTTTCATTTACTTGTTATAATTTCACATGACATTTTGCTTGAAGTTAGCTACAATTTCCAATTTTTTTAAAACCCCACTTGAATAAAACAAATCAGTCGATGACCACTTCAACTGGGTGACTGTTTATGAAATAAGCATTATTCAGATTTTAAAACAGAGTATGAAATAAGTTGATTACAATCACAACCACAACCATATATCTTAGGACAAAATAAGATCCTCAAGAAGGAGGGGTAAAGAAATGACAAGTCTAAAATGTATTTCTAGGTCAACGTCAATTATCAGGACACAGTTCTATTATTACTAAAGTCTAAATAGAAAACATCAAGCAGAACAATTGAGCACTTTCCAGTGAACCGACCATCAGAGCATTATTTCAGAAGTGTAAAAAGTCAAAAAATTTTTTCAAAAAGTAAAATGTTTCCAAATGACCTTTTATAAAATGGAAAATTGGCTTACCTCTTCCCTATGATTCTTAATTGGCATACAAAGAATACTTTGTGTCCTGTAGCCTGTAATTTGGTCAACTTCTGCATTGAACCGAGGATCCTAGTGAGGAAGAAGAAATTCAGTTTACTGACTGACCTGTTCAATGACTGATTTGATTTTTCTGATTTATAGGATTAGAGAAATCTAACCTTTGACTTACCTTGTTTCTCTGAATGATAATTTTACCATTGTAAAAGGCAACAAATTACATAAGTACATATAATCTTTGACAAAGATAAATTTAAAATTTAAGAAAGCCAATACTTATAAATAAATACCATACTTATAAATAAACAAATGTTAAGAAATAAACAAAATTCAAAATATGAACCAATTTAGATAGCCTTAAACTCAGGAAAAAGTGGCAACTCTGCTGTAACAAAATTTGCCTATTCCTGTCTCACTGATTCTTTGGGGGGAAAAAAAAAGCATCTTCGGTCTGAAATGTTTCCTATAAATCCTACCATCGGGCTTCCCCTGGTGATCCAGTGGGTAAGGACACCACCTTGCAGTGCAAGGGGCACCGGTTCAATCCCTGGCCTGGGAAGATCCCACGAGCCGCGGAGCGGCTGGACCGATGTGTCCAATTACCGAGCTGGAGCTCTGGAGCGCATGCGCCCAGAGCCACCGCGATGGGAGGCCCACAGGAGCCAAAGCACAAAGACAGATGAAAATAGAGAAATGAAAGACCAATAGAAGTGACCCGCCCGCTCCCTCCCTCCCCAACCCAAACCCCGCCCAAAATAAATAAATAAATAAATCTTAAAGAAAAAAAAAAAATTCCTACCATCTCCAAAGTGACCTTTCCAATACTGACATTACATCCCTTGTAATGACTGTCCTTGTTCCCTGGACAGAGGAGCCCGGTGGGCTACAGTCCATGGGGTCGCAATGGGCTGGACACAACTGAGCACAACAACAACAACATGTGATTGTTTACCTACTTCCTCAGAATCCTGTATTTCTATCTCTGATGTTCATAAGAACTAAAATCTTATCTTTTCTTTTTTTGTGCACCGCCTTCATCAACAACTCCTTAATCTTCTGAATCTCTTTTATGAAGTACATCCTTGCACATTCAATAATCACAAAGGACTTCTGAAAGGTGTAAAAGTCCAAAATGTGGGTTAAAGGAAGAAAGATACAGGCTATTTTCCATTAAACCAGACTGAAAAGATTAAAGGTAGGCTGTGAATTCCATAAGGGGCTTTTATCGGTTCATTGCTGTATTCCCAAGATTAACCTAGGAACTTAAAAACATTGCTTCAATAAATGAAGCAATTCATTAACAAATGATATCATAGCGATTCAATGTGGTCATTTTTATCTTACTATAGCTTACAACAAATCCTGTAGGTAGAAGGAAAAATACACTTGAGGAAATGGACAGATACTAGTGTATGAGACACAATTAGAATGGAAACAAACATACCAGAACATAAATATCTGAATGAATATCGTTCCCTTCAAAGCAACAGTCTTGGGAACTTAGAGGCTCAACCTAATAATTTAGGCAACCTGCTGTAAAAAAGATCGCCGATTCTTGGAGCCGGCTGGATAAATCCTACCATCGGGCTTCCCCTGGTGATCCAGTGGGTAAGGACACCACCTTGCAGTGCAAGGGGCACCGGTTCAATCCCTGGCCTGGGAAGATCCCACGAGCCGCGGAGCGGCTGGACCGATGTGTCCAATTACCGAGCTGGAGCTCTGGAGCGCATGCGCCCAGAGCCACCGCGATGGGAGGCCCACAGGAGCCAAAGCACAAAGACAGATGAAAATAGAGAAATGAAAGACCAATAGAAGTGACCCGCCCGCTCCCTCCCTCCCCAACCCAAACCCCGCCCAAAATAAATAAATAAATAAATCTTAAAGAAAAAAAAAAAATTCCTACCATCTCCAAAGTGACCTTTCCAATACTGACATTACATCCCTTGTAATGACTGTCCTTGTTCCCTGGACAGAGGAGCCCGGTGGGCTACAGTCCATGGGGTCGCAATGGGCTGGACACAACTGAGCACAACAACAACAACATGTGATTGTTTACCTACTTCCTCAGAATCCTGTATTTCTATCTCTGATGTTCATAAGAACTAAAATCTTATCTTTTCTTTTTGTGCACCGCCTTCATCAACAACTCCTTAATCTTCTGAATCTCTTTTATGAAGTACATCCTTGCACATTCAATAATCACAAAGGACTTCTGAAAGGTGTAAAAGTCCAAAATGTGGGTTAAAGGAAGAAAGATACAGGCTATTTTCCATTAAACCAGACTGAAAAGATTAAAGGTAGGCTGTGAATTCCATAAGGGGCTTTTATCGGTTCATTGCTGTATTCCCAAGATTAACCTAGGAACTTAAAAACATTGCTTCAATAAATGAAGCAATTCATTAACAAATGATATCATAGCGATTCAATGTGGTCATTTTTATCTTACTATAGCTTACAACAAATCCTGTAGGTAGAAGGAAAAATACACTTGAGGAAATGGACAGATACTAGTGTATGAGACACAATTAGAATGGAAACAAACATACCAGAACATAAATATCTGAATGAATATCGTTCCCTTCAAAGCAACAGTCTTGGGAACTTAGAGGCTCAACCTAATAATAGCATTATTGTTCTAAAAACTCTGCTTTTGGAATTCCCTTCAGAGAATATGGAGTAGTCACACTGGAAAAATCCTCATCTTTGAAGGTCATTTCTATTTTTTTTAAATTAGTCTAAAGTCACGCAAAGCCAAAGCTATGAATGAAATAACTGATTACACTAGATTCCATCCACTAGGGTCAGAAATGAGGCCAGTTTTCCCCTGAGAGGACTTGGCCTTAAAGCTAGTTTCAAAAGAAAATGTACAGAATGGTGAAAATTAACATATATATTTTATGTTATAAATGAACAGCAATGAATTTTTAACTTTTCTGCAAAATACTCAAAGTTATATTAAAAGACAGAGGAAAAAAAAAAAAAGAAAATCTTGCCTGAATGTTTCCAAAAAACAGTTCTTAAATAACATGCTATACTGCAAGGTATCTAAAGAAAGCAGACAGGATACTGATGTGGATGAATTAAAAGAAGTTAAACATAATGAATTTATGCTGTGAATTATTCCATAAGCTAATAATCAAAATATGAATGAAACGCATCCTCAGCAATTATTTTGTTAATGAATATCTGAATTACAAGACCAATTTATAAAGAAGAGGATTTAAATCAACTATCTAATTAAAGCTAGAGTCTGAAATTGGTGGGCCTTTCACTGATTTTGTGTATGCTGGATTTTAAAATAAACAACCTTGGATTTCACTATTCAAAGAAGGCAATAGGGGTAATGTATGCTTCAAAATAACTAAGTGAATTTTGGCATCTCAAAGAATTTTCCTTTAACAATTCACCCAGTGCAAGGGCTACACACACAAAGAACTTCTAACCCTTCTAGGTCTAGGAAACACTGGAACAAAAATGGAGCACTACTATTACTGTTATTTCTTGCATAGTTTATGAGAACTGAAAAAAAAAAAAAAAAACAAACCCACAAAGCTTAGATATCCATCTTTCATAATAAAACAACTAGTACCAGACTTGCCCTCCTACTGAAAAGTATCTGACTAGACCAAATAAATGAGATAACTAAACCACACCCAGTGAAGAGGGTAGGCATGACTGCCTTGCAATAATCTTGCTCATCCTGGTGGCATCTTCCTGCTAAGGAGAAGGCAGGTCGTACACAAGTAGAGCCATAGTTCCAAATGGAACTGAATTCAAGGCCTCTAAAGTCCTTTACAAATAGCTGAGGCAAGAAGAGAAGCAAAAGGCAAGGGAGAAAGGGAAAGATAAACCCAACTGAATGCAAAACTCCAGAGAATAGCAAGGAGAAACAAGAAGGCCTTCTTAAAATGAACAATACATAGAAATAGCATAAAACAATACAACGGGAAAAACTAGAGACCTCTTTAAGAAAATTAACATATATATTTTATGTTATAAATGAACAGCAATGAATTTTTAACTTTTCTGCAAAATACTCAAAGTTATATAAAAAGACAGAGGAAAAAAAAAAAAAGAAAATCTTGCCTGAATGTTTCCAAAAAACAGTTCTTAAATAACATGCTATACTGCAAGGTATCTAAAGAAAGCAGACAGGATACTGATGTGGATGAATTAAAAGAAGTTAAACATAATGAATTTATGCTGTGAATTATTCCATAAGCTAATAATCAAAATATGAATGAAACGCATCCTCAGCAATTATTTTGTTAATGAATATCTGAATTACAAGACCAATTTATAAAGAAGAGGATTTAAATCAACTATCTAATTAAAGCTAGAGTCTGAAATTGGTGGGCCTTTCACTGATTTTGTGTATGCTGGATTTTAAAATAAACAACCTTGGATTTCACTATTCAAAGAAGGCAATAGGGGTAATGTATGCTTCAAAATAACTAAGTGAATTTTGGCATCTCAAAGAATTTTCCTTTAACAATTCACCCAGTGCAAGGGCTACACACACAAAGAACTTCTAACCCTTCTAGGTCTAGGAAACACTGGAACAAAAATGGAGCACTACTATTACTGTTATTTCTTGCATAGTTTATGAGAACTGAAAAAAAAAAAAAAAAACAAACCCACAAAGCTTAGATATCCATCTTTCATAATAAAACAACTAGTACCAGACTTGCCCTCCTACTGAAAAGTATCTGACTAGACCAAATAAATGAGATAACTAAACCACACCCAGTGAAGAGGGTAGGCATGACTGCCTTGCAATAATCTTGCTCATCCTGGTGGCATCTTCCTGCTAAGGAGAAGGCAGGTCGTACACAAGTAGAGCCATAGTTCCAAATGGAACTGAATTCAAGGCCTCTAAAGTCCTTTACAAATAGCTGAGGCAAGAAGAGAAGCAAAAGGCAAGGGAGAAAGGGAAAGATAAACCCAACTGAATGCAAAACTCCAGAGAATAGCAAGGAGAAACAAGAAGGCCTTCTTAAAATGAACAATACATAGAAATAGCATAAAACAATACAACGGGAAAAACTAGAGACCTCTTTAAGAAAACTATAAATATCAAGAGAACATTTCATGCAAGGATAGGCACAATAAAAACCAGAAATGGTAAGGACCTAACAGAAGCAGAAAAAATTAAGAAGAGGTGGCAAGAATATACAGAAGAACCGTACAAAAAAAGTATTAATGGGCTTCCTTGGTGATCCAGTGGGTAAAGAGTCCATCTTGCGGTGCAAGGGGCGCCAGTTCGATTCCTGGCCTGCGAGGATCCCATATGCCACAGAGTGGCTGGACCTATGTGTCCAATTACCAAGATAGCGCTCTGGAGCACATGTGCCCACAGCTGGTGCTCTGTGGTGAAGGGGGCCACTGCAATGCGAGGACCACAGGGGCCAAAGAACAAAGAAGGATGATGAAAGACCTACAGAAGTGGCTAAAAAAAAAAAAAGTATTAATGAATCTGATAACCACAATGGTGTGGTCACTCATGTAAAGTCAGACATCCTGGAGAGTGAAGTCAAGTGGGCCCTAGGAACTATCACTACGAACAAAGTTAGTGGAGATGATGGGATTCCAACTGAGCTATTTCAAATCCTAACAGATGCTGCTGTTAAAACTGCCACACTTAATATGCCAGCAAATCTGGAAAACTCAGCAGTGGCCACAGGACTGGAAAAGGTATTTTCATTCTAAATCCCAAAGAATGTTCAAACTACCTAACAACTGCACTCTTTTCACATGCTAGCAAGATTACATTCAAAATCCTTCAAGCTAGGCTTCAGCAGTTCGTGAGCTGAGAACTTCCAGATGTTCAAGCTGGGTTTAGAAAAGGCAAAGGAACCAGATCAAATTGCCAACATACGCTGGATCGTAGAAAAAGCAAGAAGATCTCCGAAAAACACCTACTTTGGCTTCTTTCTTCACAACAACCTGTGGAATATTCATAAAGAGATGGGAATACCAGACCACCTTATCTGTCTCCTGAGAAACCTGTATGTGGGCCAAGAAGCTAACAGCAGAACCAGATATGGAATAACTGACTGCTTCAAAACTTTTAGTGCTTCAAGGTTGTATACCGTCACTCTGCTTATTTAATGTATATGCAGAGTACATCATGCAAAATGTGGGGCTGGATCAGTCACAAGCTGGAATCAAGATTGCTGGAAGGAGTATCAGCAACCTTAGATAGGCAGATGATAACCACGCCAATGGCAGAAAGTGAAAAGGAACCAAAGAGCCTCTTGAGGGTGAGAGGGGAGTGAAAATGCTTGCTTAAAACTCAGCATTCAAGGACTTCCCTGGTGGTGCAATGGGTAAAGAGTTTACCTTGCAGTGCAAGGGGCACCAGTTTGATCCCTGGCCCGGGAAGATCCCACATGGCGCAGAGAAGCTGAACCAGGGTGTCCAACTCTGGAGCACACACACCCAGAGCCAGTGCTCCGCAACGAGGGAGGCCACTGCGATGGGAGGCCCACACAGGCCAAAGAATAAAGATGCACGAAAAACATATAAATAAAAACCAATAAAAGAGGCCAAAATTACAAAAAAAAAAAAAAAAAAAAAAAAAGCAAGCTGAAAAATAAAAAAAAACCCTCAACATTCAAAAAACTAAGATCTGGTCCCATCACTTCATGGCAAATAGATGGGGAAAAAGTAGAAGCAGTGTCAGATTTTATTTTCTTGGGCTCCAGAATCACTGTGGATGGTGACTGCAGCCATGAAATTAAAACACACTTGCTTCTTGGAAGGAAAGCTATGACAAGCCTCCACAGTGTATTAAAAAGCAGAGACATCTTGCTGACAAACGTCAGTATAGTCAAAGCTATGCTTTTTCCAGTAGTCACGAACAGATGTGAGAGTCGGACTAGAAAGAAGGCTAAGTGCCAAAGAATGGATGCTTTTAAACTGTGGTGCTGGAGAAAACTCTTGAGAGTTCCTGGGGGCAGTGAAGAGATCAAATCAGTCAATCCTGAAGGAAATCAACCCTGGATATTCATTGAAACAACTGATGCTGAAGCTGAAGTTCCAATACTCTGGCCACCTGATGCACAGAGACGACTCATTGGAAAAGACCCTGATGCCAGGAAAGACTGAGGGCAGGAGGAGAAGGGGGTGGCAGAAGATGAGACAGTTAGATACTATCTCCAATTCAATGCACATGAATTTGAGCAACTCCAGGAGATAGTGAAGGCACCCTGCTGCAGTCCATGGGTTGAAAAACAAAATTTTTTATGGCAAAGTACAAGTCATGCAAAATGTGGGGCTGGATCAGTCACAAGCTGGAATCAAGATTGCTGGAAGGAGTATCAGCAACCTTAGATAGGCAGATGATAACCACGCCAATGGCAGAAAGTGAAAAGGAACCAAAGAGCCGCTTGAGGGTGAGAGGGAGTGAAAATGCTTGCTTAAAACTCAGCATTCAAGGACTTCCCTGGTGGTGCAATGGGTAAAGAGTTTACCTTGCAGTGCAAGGGCACCAGTTTGATCCCGGGCCCCGGGGAAGATCCCACATGGCGCAGAGAAGCTGAACCAGGGTGTCCAACTCTGGAGCACACACACCCAGAGCCAGTGCTCCAACGAGGGAGGCCACTGCATGGGAGGCCCACACAGGCCAAAGAATAAAGATGCACGAAAAACATATAAATAAAAACCAATAAAAGAGGCCAAAATTACAAAAAAAAAAAAAAAAAAAAAAGGCAAGCTGAAAAATAAAAAAAAACCCTCAACATTCAAAAAACTAAGATCTGGTCCCATCACTTCATGGCAAATAGATGGGGAAAAAGTAGAAGCAGTGTCAGATTTTATTTTCTTGGGCTCCAGAATCACTGTGGATGGTGACTGCAGCCATGAAATTAAAACACACTTGCTTCTTGGAAGGAAAGCTATGACAAGCCTCCACAGTGTATTAAAAAGCAGAGACATCTTGCTGACAAACGTCAGTATAGTCAAAGCTATGCTTTTTCCAGTAGTCACGAACAGATGTGAGAGTCGGACTAGAAAGAAGGCTAAGTGCCAAAGAATGGATGCTTTTAAACTGTGGTGCTGGAGAAAACTCTTGAGAGTTCCTGGGGGCAGTGAAGAGATCAAATCAGTCAATCCTGAAGGAAATCAACCCTGGATATTCATTGAAACAACTGATGCTGAAGCTGAAGTTCCAATACTCTGGCCACCTGATGCACAGAGACGACTCATTGGAAAAGACCCTGATGCCAGGAAAGACTGAGGGCAGGAGGAGAAGGGGGTGGCAGAAGATGAGACAGTTAGATACTATCTCCAATTCAATGCACATGAATTTGAGCAACTCCAGGAGATAGTGAAGGACAGGGGACTCTGGCATGCTGCAGTCCATGGGGTTACAAGGAACTAAACAAGAAAAACAAAAGTGCTGGAATGTGCAAGGCAAAGTAGCTGATAAGACAGGCTCTGTTGTGGGTGGGGGTAGAGTATAAAGAAGGAGTGGCAGAAGACTGAGTGGTCAGTCACTCTGAACATCTATTTAGCAAGACTCTAAGAGAACCAGCAAAAATTACCTGTTGAAGGCTGAAAGTAGAATGCTGATACCAATTATAAAAACATTTGAAGACACTGGGGTTACACCCACCAGAGGAGATACCTCACTAGACACTTCGGGCATTCAGCTGAGAAACAGAAAGGCCACTCCTTGGGGGTAAGGGCTCTACCCCAATTCAGGCAGCATTCCCTAAGACCAAATTTAAAACTAAAGCACATCCACCATAACAAATAATAATACCAGATCTGATAGGACCAAAAGGATCTTGCAGTAACTGCACTGCCTGCAAAACTAAAGGTCAGCCCTGTTTTATAAAGAGACGATATAATCCAAATGACCTGCAACGAAACAGTCACAATGTCCAGCCTACAATAAAAATAATCATAACACATGAAGAAATAGGAAACTGCAACCCATAGTGAAGAAAAACAGCAGTCAATAAAAAATGATCCCAAGATGATTCAGATGCTGGAAAACAAACAAGGACTTCAAAGTAGCTATTATAAATGTATTTAAGGACTTAAAATATGATAATAATGAACAGATGGGAATCTCTGCAAAGAAAGAAACAAAGCATCTGCAAAAAGCCAAATGGAAATTCTAAAACTGAAATGTACAAAGTCTAAAATGAAGAGTTCTCTGATTAACAGCATATTGGATGGGTCAGTGAACCTGCAGATAGATTGACAGAAAGTATTTAATCAACAAGAATGAGAGGAGAAACAAAAAACTGTAAAAATGATGCACAGAAGACGACCTCATTGGAAAAGACCCTGATGCCAGGAAAGACTGAGGGCAGGAGGAGAAGGGGGTGGCAGAAGATGAGACAGTTAGATACTATCTCCAATTCAATGCACATGAATTTGAGCAACTCCAGGAGATAGTGAAGGACAGGGGACTCTGGCATGCTGCAGTCCATGGGGTTACAAGGAACTAAACAAGAAAAACAAAAGTGCTGGAATGTGCAAGGCAAAGTAGCTGATAAGACAGGCTCTGTTGTGGGTGGGGGTAGAGTATAAAGAAGGAGTGGCAGAAGACTGAGTGGTCAGTCACTCTGAACATCTATTTAGCAAGACTCTAAGAGAACCAGCAAAAATTACCTGTTGAAGGCTGAAAGTAGAATGCTGATACCAATTATAAAAACATTTGAAGACACTGGGGTTACACCCACCAGAGGAGATACCTCACTAGACACTTCGGGCATTCAGCTGAGAAACAGAAAGGCCACTCCTTGGGGGTAAGGGCTCTACCCCAATTCAGGCAGCATTCCCTAAGACCAAATTTAAAACTAAAGCACATCCACCATAACAAATAATAATACCAGATCTGATAGGACCAAAAGGATCTTGCAGTAACTGCACTGCCTGCAAAACTAAAGGTCAGCCCTGTTTTATAAAGAGACGATATAATCCAAATGACCTGCAACGAAACAGTCACAATGTCCAGCCTACAATAAAAATAATCATAACACATGAAGAAATAGGAAACTGCAACCCATAGTGAAGAAAAACAGCAGTCAATAAAAAATGATCCCAAGATGATTCAGATGCTGGAAAACAAACAAGGACTTCAAAGTAGCTATTATAAATGTATTTAAGGACTTAAAATATGATAATAATGAACAGATGGGAATCTCTGCAAAGAAAGAAACAAAGCATCTGCAAAAAGCCAAATGGAAATTCTAAAACTGAAATGTACAAAGTCTAAAATGAAGAGTTCTCTGATTAACAGCATATTGGATGGGTCAGTGAACCTGCAGATAGATTGACAGAAAGTATTTAATCAACAAGAATGAGAGGAGAAACAAAAAACTGTAAAAAGTTACCAGAGCCTCAATTTCTCTGCGACAACATCAAATGGTCTAACATATACACAACAGGAGTCCAAAGAGAACAGGGATGAAAAAAATACTTAAGACATGTGACCAAAAATTTCCTAAAGTCAGTGAAAGCCTTAAACATATACACATAGTGTGAAAATAATACATAACATGAAACATATAACATAAGAAATGAAGACTGGCTGACTTCTCAGACGAAAAGCAAAAGCCCATAAAAAGCGGGAAAATATTTTAAATATTGAAAGAAAACTACTGGTAATCTAGAAGTATCTTTGCAATAAAGACATCTTTCAGGATTATGCACAAAATAAAAGCACTTTTAGATAAATGAAATAGAGAATTTGTCACCATCACACCATCAAACCAAATGAAGTAAGCTGATACTGCTTATGGGTGGAGGCTAAAAAAAACAAGACACATATGAACTTATTTACAAAACACAAATAGAGTCATAGACATAGAAAACAAATTTATGGTTACCAAAGGGGAAAAGGGTTGGGGAATAAATTAGGAGTTGAGATCAACATACTATATATAAGACAGATAACTGACAAGGGCCTACTGTATAGCATGCGGGTGTCCTTAGTCGCTTCAGTTGTGTCCAACTCTTTACTACCCTATGAACTGTACCCCCCAGGCTTCTCTGTCCATGGAATTCTAAAGGCAAAAATACAGGAATAGGTTGCCATTTCTTTCTCCAGGGGATCTTCCAAACCCAGGGATCCAACCCACATCTCCTATGTCTCTTGGATTGGCAGGTGAGTTCTTTACTACCAATGCCACCTGGGAAGTCCATGGCATAGCAGAGGAACCATATTCAATATTTTATAATAATCTATAAGGAAAAGTCTGAAAAAGAATACAAATATATGTGTGTGTGTATACGTATGTATACACACACATAACTTTACCACTGTGCAGTACACTTGAAACTAATATGCCATTGTAAATCAACTATACTTCAATTAAAAATATAAGAATAAGGAAGCCTGGTTCTTCATTTTTGGAGGAGGAAACACCCACTGAGAAAGAAGTAAGAAAACAAAATGTACCCTGATGTGTTACATTGAAATCAGAGGTAAGAATTCATTGTTTATAATATAGTGACTAGTCAGATAGAGCAATATATAAAATATTAGTGTATGTTAGTCCATGCATATTTTCCTTTCTAGCCTGATCTGCTGATAAAGTAATGGCAATGAACACACCTAGCCCCTAGATCCTGGTTTCTAAATACCATCCCTTCCACTGGGTGGAATCAGGGCACCAAGGTCTACTGCAGAGAAAGTATAAGATGAGCCTGGAACATACTCTTAAGTAATTAAAACATTCAGCTCCCCCAAAAAGCAATAAAATGCCAAGAGTGGTGTGGGAACATATCAAAAAAGACAAAGGAGCCAGTAAATTTGATATGAGAATTTGAATAAAAGAATACAATAACAGAGCATAACTCATTTAAAAACAAAAAAAACAAAAAATAGAGTGATAGACATAGAAAACAAATTTATGGTTACCAAAGGGGAAAAGGGTTGGGGAATAAATTAGGAGTTGAGATCAACATACTATATATAAGACAGATAACTGACAAGGGCCTACTGTATAGCATGCGGGTGTCCTTAGTCGCTTCAGTTGTGTCCAACTCTTTACTACCCTATGAACTGTACCCCCCAGGCTTCTCTGTCCATGGAATTCTAAAGGCAAAAATACAGGAATAGGTTGCCATTTCTTTCTCCAGGGGATCTTCCAAACCCAGGGATCCAACCCACATCTCCTATGTCTCTTGGATTGGCAGGTGAGTTCTTTACTACCAATGCCACCTGGGAAGTCCATGGCATAGCAGAGGAACCATATTCAATATTTTATAATAATCTATAAGGGAAAAAGTCTGAAAAAGAATACAAATATATGTGTGTGTGTATACGTATGTATACACACACATAACTTTACCACTGTGCAGTACACTTGAAACTAATATGCCATTGTAAATCAACTATACTTCAATTAAAAATATAAGAATAAGGAAGCCTGGTTCTTCATTTTTGGAGGAGGAAACACCCACTGAGAAAGAAGTAAGAAAACAAAATGTACCCTGATGTGTTACATTGAAATCAGAGGTAAGAATTCATTGTTTATAATATAGTGACTAGTCAGATAGAGCAATATATAAAATATTAGTGTATGTTAGTCCATGCATATTTTCCTTTCTAGCCTGATCTGCTGATAAAGTAATGGCAATGAACACACCTAGCCCCTAGATCCTGGTTTCTAAATACCATCCCTTCCACTGGGTGGAATCAGGGCACCAAGGTCTACTGCAGAGAAAGTATAAGATGAGCCTGGAACATACTCTTAAGTAATTAAAACATTCAGCTCCCCCAAAAAGCAATAAAATGCCAAGAGTGGTGTGGGAACATATCAAAAAAGACAAAGGAGCCAGTAAATTTGATATGAGAATTTGAATAAAAGAATACAATAACAGAGCATAACTCATTTAAAAAATGACTAAATAAAGAAAGCAGAGCTCTTCTTTATATTAGAATGCTAGCTCATACATATAGAAGGTAATACTGATATAAAGTTGAGAAATCAACTTCCCCAATTGGTAAGTGCACTGATGAGAAACATAATATTTATGTAATATCAAAATATCTTCCATTAGGATACTTATTAATTACAATAGGAAAACTGTACCTTTATGGTGAAAAACCTAGTGGACACCACTCATCAAGTTTAACATCATCAAACTCCTGGGTAAAGCAACATTGTGTGCTACCTGGTAACCTATACTAAGAAAGACTGGCATAATAAAAAATACATTTGGTCTGGCTTTAGAGCTTCTTCAACCCTTGGAATTACCTAAGTGCGGGAGACATGAGAGACCAGGGTTCGATTCCTGGGACCAGAAGATCCCCTGGAGGAGTGAATGGCAACCCACTTCAGTATTCTTGCCTGGAGAATCCCATGAACTAAGGAGCCTAGCATGCTATGGTCCACAGGGTCACAAAGGACTGATAAACTTAGAACGAACGAAAGAAAAATATAGTGTATAAGTAAAGAACTGACTGTGGTTTGTAAAACCAAACAAGGCTGAAAGAACAGGATCTGTGGCATTCCTGCCAAGAGCGCCTGACTTGAATCTATTCAAGAAAAGCATTCTCCAAGATAATTGGCCTGTGTTCTTCCAAAATACATGTCAAGAGCAACTAAGAAGCACTGAGAAATTACTTCAGACTCAATGGAAACTAAACAAGATATGACAAGCATGTGCAGTATGTAATCTTGAATTAGAGTCTTGAGCAGAGGGGGGGAAATACCTGTGAAGGACATTCATGGGACAACTGACCAAATCTGACTATGAAATGTTAGATAACAGTGTTTTGTAACATTTCCCAATTTTCATAAATATATATATACGACAATTGTGTGAGACAATATTCTTATTAGAAAATATATACAGTTGGGCTTCCCTGGCAGCTCAGTGGTCAAGAGTTCGCCTGCCAACGCAGGAGACACAAGTTCAATCCCTGAGCCGGGAAGATCCCACATGCTGCGGGTGAGCCCGTGAGCAACATACTCTTAAGTAATTAAAACATTCAGCTCCCCAAAAGCAATAAAATGCCAAGAGTGGTGTGGAACATATCAAAAAAGACAAAGGAGCCAGTAAATTTGATATGAGAATTTGAATAAAAGAATACAATAACAGAGCATAACTCATTTAAAAAATGACTAAATAAAGAAAGCAGAGCTCTTCTTTATATTAGAATGCTAGCTCATACATATAGAAGGTAATACTGATATAAAGTTGAGAAATCAACTTCCCCAATTGGTAAGTGCACTGATGAGAAACATAATATTTATGTAATATCAAAATATCTTCCATTAGGATACTTATTAATTACAATAGGAAAACTGTACCTTTATGGTGAAAAACCTAGTGGACACCACTCATCAAGTTTAACATCATCAAACTCCTGGGTAAAGCAACATTGTGTGCTACCTGGTAACCTATACTAAGAAAGACTGGCATAATAAAAAATACATTTGGTCTGGCTTTAGAGCTTCTTCAACCCTTGGAATTACCTAAGTGCGGGAGACATGAGAGACCAGGGTTCGATTCCTGGGACCAGAAGATCCCCTGGAGGAGTGAATGGCAACCCACTTCAGTATTCTTGCCTGGAGAATCCCATGAACTAAGGAGCCTAGCATGCTATGGTCCACAGGGTCACAAAGGACTGATAAACTTAGAACGAACGAAAGAAAAATATAGTGTATAAGTAAAGAACTGACTGTGGTTTGTAAAACCAAACAAGGCTGAAAGAACAGGATCTGTGGCATTCCTGCCAAGAGCGCCTGACTTGAATCTATTCAAGAAAAGCATTCTCCAAGATAATTGGCCTGTGTTCTTCCAAAATACATGTCAAGAGCAACTAAGAAGCACTGAGAAATTACTTCAGACTCAATGGAAACTAAACAAGATATGACAAGCATGTGCAGTATGTAATCTTGAATTAGAGTCTTGAGCAGAGGGGGGGAAATACCTGTGAAGGACATTCATGGGACAACTGACCAAATCTGACTATGAAATGTTAGATAACAGTGTTTTGTAACATTTCCCAATTTTCATAAATATATATATACGACAATTGTGTGAGACAATATTCTTATTAGAAAATATATACAGTTGGGCTTCCCTGGCAGCTCAGTGGTCAAGAGTTCGCCTGCCAACGCAGGAGACACAAGTTCAATCCCTGAGCCGGGAAGATCCCACATGCTGCGGAGCAATGAAGCCCGTGAGCCACAGCTATGGAGCCTGGGCTCTAGAGCCTTGGAGTCGCAACTATGGAGCTCTTGTGCCACAACTACTAAAGCCCTTGAGCCCTAGAGCCCGAGTTCCACAACGAGAGAAGTCTCCGCAACAAGAAGCCTGCTCAGCTCCACTAGAGAGTAGCCCCCACTCCCTGCAACTAGAGAAGAGCCTTCGGCCGGAGTGAAAACCCAGAACAGCCAAAAATAAAATAAATAAATAAGAAGACACAGCACAGCCAAAACAAGTAAATATTAAAAAAAAAAAAAAATATATATATATATATATATATACAGTTATCACGTTTTGGCCTTTTGGCTAAGATCAAGTATACTATCTATTCTTATCAGAAAATATATATGGCAAAAACATCTCTAAATGGTTCAGAAAAAATAATATGCACATATTACTACATGCATTACATGCAGAAAAAGAAAAAAATCAAGCAAAATATAAACAATAGGAGAATCTAAGTAGAGGGTTTACACAAGTTTCCGATACTGGTCTTGCAACAATTCTGTAAGCCTGAAATGAAATAAACATTAAAATAACAGAAAACTAAAAAGGAAATAACACAGTGGATTTGCAAAATTATATGCTGATCTTCTTCTACAAAGTGGAATTTTAAAGGTTATCAGAACACTTAAACTGTGTTTCCTGGGGCACCATTATAACCATGACAAATTTATCAAAATTAAAACAGTATCTACTGTTATTTTCCTCTGAAATTCATTTTGGAAATAATTTGATTCATTAGAAATTCACTTGAGTAGTGCCTGAGACCTGCATAAGGAGCCATGGAGAGATTCATCCATCTGGACAAGGGCTGAAAAGGGAGCTGTGAGGTGGGGTGGGAGAAGGAGCAGCACTGTGGTGAAGACCACAGGAGTGCAGTGGGACCCTTTGCTAAGACCATTTCTCTCCCTAGAGGTCACAGCATCAGAGAGAGGCTGTCCCATAGAAACAGGAGAAGGTCTAAGTTTTGCATTCCAGTGGACTTGGGACATAGAGGGTTACTTAATCCTTTGATGTAGGAAATCTTGGGGAGGAGTCAGGCTTCCAAGGGAAATAGAACCAGGGTTTCAAGGAAATCTGTCTGGTTAATTGAATGCATCAACCTGACTAGGCTAAGGGATATCCAAGCTGCTGATAAAACATTTATTTTTAGGTGTGTCTGTGAGGATGTCTCCAGAAGAGCTGAACGTCTGAATCAATAGAGTAAAGAAGATATTCGCCAATGCCTGTGGGCATCACACAATCCCTTCAGGAGCCCAAGGAGGGAAGGATAAACTCACTCTGTTTGAGCTAAGACATCCATACTCTCTTGTTCTCCTGCTGTCCACCAGAGCCACTGGTTCTTAAAGCTCTTGGTTCAGGCAGGGACCAGAGTTACACCGCTGGCCCCCTGATTCTTAAGCCTTCAGACTCTGAAGGACACCATCAATTTTCCTGGTCCTTCTCCAGCTTGCAGATGGCAGGCTCACTGTGGAGCTTCTAGGCCTCCATATTCAACTGAGCTAATTCCTACAATAAACCACTTCTTATTTATCTTTCTATATCCTACTGGTTCTGTTCCTCAGAAGAACACTGACTAATACAGAATCCGATCTATATATTGGATGATGCCTAGTTTTGATGATTTTAGGACAATGGCACCACATTTATTTATATTTATGTAGTTCTTGTGATTATTGTGTCTTAATGATAGTATGTTATTATCAATAAATGCTGTGCCACATTCCAGAAAGCTACATGAAGAATGGGCTGATGAGAAAGGAGATGATGTGTGACTTAACATCACAGGTATTTATGGTCTAATTGAGACCCACTGGTCTAAGCTGTGGATCACGTTTCCTGTTTTAAATACTTGAATGTATCATTTTATTAGTAATAAAACAGTTGAATTCCTAAGTTTGTATCATTCTGTTACAAGGCTGTAAAACTGACCTGCATAAGGAGCCATGGAGAGATTCATCCATCTGGACAAGGGCTGAAAAGGGAGCTGTGAGGTGGGGTGGGAGAAGGAGCAGCACTGTGGTGAAGACCACAGGAGTGCAGTGGGACCCTTTGCTAAGACCATTTCTCTCCCTAGAGGTCACAGCATCAGAGAGAGGCTGTCCCATAGAAACAGGAGAAGGTCTAAGTTTTGCATTCCAGTGGACTTGGGACATAGAGGGTTACTTAATCCTTTGATGTAGGAAATCTTGGGGAGGAGTCAGGCTTCCAAGGGAAATAGAACCAGGGTTTCAAGGAAATCTGTCTGGTTAATTGAATGCATCAACCTGACTAGGCTAAGGGATATCCAAGCTGCTGATAAAACATTTATTTTTAGGTGTGTCTGTGAGGATGTCTCCAGAAGAGCTGAACGTCTGAATCAATAGAGTAAAGAAGATATTCGTCAATGCCTGTGGGCATCACACAATCCCTTCAGGAGCCCAAGGAGGGAAGGATAAACTCACTCTGTTTGAGCTAAGACATCCATACTCTCTTGTTCTCCTGCTGTCCACCAGAGCCACTGGTTCTTAAAGCTCTTGGTTCAGGCAGGGACCAGAGTTACACCGCTGGCCCCCTGATTCTTAAGCCTTCAGACTCTGAAGGACACCATCAATTTTCCTGGTCCTTCTCCAGCTTGCAGATGGCAGGCTCACTGTGGAGCTTCTAGGCCTCCATATTCAACTGAGCTAATTCCTACAATAAACCACTTCTTATTTATCTTTCTATATCCTACTGGTTCTGTTCCTCAGAAGAACACTGACTAATACAGAATCCGATCTATATATTGGATGATGCCTAGTTTTGATGATTTTAGGACAATGGCACCACATTTATTTATATTTATGTAGTTCTTGTGATTATTGTGTCTTAATGATAGTATGTTATTATCAATAAATGCTGTGCCACATTCCAGAAAGCTACATGAAGAATGGGCTGATGAGAAAGGAGATGATGTGTGACTTAACATCACAGGTATTTATGGTCTAATTGAGACCCACTGGTCTAAGCTGTGGATCACGTTTCCTGTTTTAAATACTTGAATGTATCATTTTATTAGTAATAAAACAGTTGAATTCCTAAGTTTGTATCATTCTGTTACAAGGCTGTAAAAACTGAATCAAATGTTGATCCTATCTTACAATTAATCTGTCTAAGAGACCATGTTTTCACCCTTAGCTTCAATCTGAGCTGCTTTATTTCATGGCCATTGCTTGGTTTTCTACAGCTGCAATTACAGCTTTAAAGTGTTCTGTGGTCACATAAGCTGCAAAAATATTGCCATACAGTGTCCTTTTAATGGATCATCTATTTAAAGAAGCAGGACTCTGAAAACATAAGAGCATACTTTCATATTCTGTTTTCACAAAAGGCTCTGAGACAGTATTTTGACTATTCAAATTATGAGCGGGCTGAGTCATGAATTACCCACTAGCCAACTGACTTTCACTGTTAACACCAACGTATATTATGTCATGACAAATCCCATAACTTCTAATGAAATTCCTGGTACAAGAAGAGCTTCTGCAAGGCCACTATATATACAGATGTAGGGTGTCAATGGTGGGCCAGCCACATGAGAAATCCACCGGGCTAAGGGCTTCGCCTGGGGTGCTCCAAATCAAAGACACCGGCCTATTTTAGACAAGAGTTAAATCATTGCTCACAGCAAAACAAATATTACACCATATCATTGGGTTGGTCAAAAAGTTCATTTAGATTTTTATAACATCTTATGGAAAGCCCAAACAAACTTTTTGGCCAACCCCAGAACTCTAAGGATGGTAAACAGATTAAATAAAATGCATATAAGTGAAGGAATCTTCAGTGATAGAGAAATTTAGGATGACACAGACAAGTGAAGACTTTCTCAGTTAAAATGAAGCATATTTATGGTCCTACTGTACTTGGGACTATCGTGCTGTTGAAAAACAATAACCCAGCATAAAAATTTTATGGCATCCTAGCTTCCTGGTTCAAAACCTGACTATTTTAAATGTTTTAGGCTTTTTTTTCTTGTGATTATTGTGTCTTAATGATAGTATGTTATTATCAATAAATGCTGTGCCACATTCCAGAAAGCTACATGAAGAATGGGCTGATGAGAAAGGAGATGATGTGTGACTTAACATCACAGGTATTTATGGTCTAATTGAGACCCACTGGTCTAAGCTGTGGATCACGTTTCCTGTTTTAAATACTTGAATGTATCATTTTATTAGTAATAAAACAGTTGAATTCCTAAGTTTGTATCATTCTGTTACAAGGCTGTAAAAACTGAATCAAATGTTGATCCTATCTTACAATTAATCTGTCTAAGAGACCATGTTTTCACCCTTAGCTTCAATCTGAGCTGCTTTATTTCATGGCCATTGCTTGGTTTTCTACAGCTGCAATTACAGCTTTAAAGTGTTCTGTGGTCACATAAGCTGCAAAAATATTGCCATACAGTGTCCTTTTAATGGATCATCTATTTAAAGAAGCAGGACTCTGAAAACATAAGAGCATACTTTCATATTCTGTTTTCACAAAAGGCTCTGAGACAGTATTTTGACTATTCAAATTATGAGCGGGCTGAGTCATGAATTACCCACTAGCCAACTGACTTTCACTGTTAACACCAACGTATATTATGTCATGACAAATCCCATAACTTCTAATGAAATTCCTGGTACAAGAAGAGCTTCTGCAAGGCCACTATATATACAGATGTAGGGTGTCAATGGTGGGCCAGCCACATGAGAAATCCACCGGGCTAAGGGGCTTCGCCCTGGGGGTGCTCCAAATCAAAGACACCGGCCTATTTTAGACAAGAGTTAAATCATTGCTCACAGCAAAACAAATATTACACCATATCATTGGGTTGGTCAAAAAGTTCATTTAGATTTTTATAACATCTTATGGAAAGCCCAAACAAACTTTTTGGCCAACCCCAGAACTCTAAGGATGGTAAACAGATTAAATAAAATGCATATAAGTGAAGGAATCTTCAGTGATAGAGAAATTTAGGATGACACAGACAAGTGAAGACTTTCTCAGTTAAAATGAAGCATATTTATGGTCCTACTGTACTTGGGACTATCGTGCTGTTGAAAAACAATAACCCAGCTGTCACCTAAGACAGGAAGGGAATTCTGCAAATATTGCAGCCATCCTTCAGCTGTGTGCATAACATCCCTCTTGGAGTCGCTTTGGTGTGATGTAATTTACAGAGCTCAAAGAGATCATACAGATGGTTCTTGAAGAACCCAAACACTGCCGGTATAGAGTAGAATCTGAAAATCATCCAGGATTTAACCTCGTGAATTATCACATCTCACCCCAAACCCTTGCCCTCGGTATTCCTCATGGCTGCTGCTGCTGCTTAGTCGCTGAGTTGTGCCCATCTCTTCGCGACCCCATGGACCATAGCCCGCCAAGCTCCTCTGGCCATGGGATTTCCCATGCACACAACTCATCTACTCAAGTCTTACACATGTCCCACAGTCCATATCAATCCTTTCTTCCTCAAAGAAACCTCTCTCCAGTTCCCCAGTCACAGGTGATCTTCTGCTCTCCTGAACATAACACATTTTCCCTAGACCTATTATGGTCTGCTTTCTATTCTACTTATTTAACTCCTCTACTGTAATTTTCTTTCAATCAATTCTTATCAGGACTTATCTATGTGCCAGGCACTGTATTAGGCACCAAGAATATTCAAAACATCTATGATCCCTTAGACTACACAGAGGAGCCTCACCTCCTCTGTGTTACTTTGGAACCTCCACAGTGTACTGCATGGTATCAAGGTGCTAGAACATGAGTTATAAACATACTGTCATTCAATAAGAGGCTCTGTATAAAATCTCTTAACTCTATTAATTAGTGAATCATTTTTAATGGGAAATTTGAAGAATCATACAGTATAATAAGACAGACTTGCCCGCTACTGAAAACCATATCATTGGGTTGGTCAAAAAGTTCATTTAGATTTTTATAACATCTTATGGAAAGCCCAAACAAACTTTTTGGCCAACCCCAGAACTCTAAGGATGGTAAACAGATTAAATAAAATGCATATAAGTGAAGGAATCTTCAGTGATAGAGAAATTTAGGATGACACAGACAAGTGAAGACTTTCTCAGTTAAAATGAAGCATATTTATGGTCCTACTGTACTTGGGACTATCGTGCTGTTGAAAAACAATAACCCAGCTGTCACCTAAGACAGGAAGGGAATTCTGCAAATATTGCAGCCATCCTTCAGCTGTGTGCATAACATCCCTCTTGGAGTCGCTTTGGTGTGATGTAATTTACAGAGCTCAAAGAGATCATACAGATGGTTCTTGAAGAACCCAAACACTGCCGGTATAGAGTAGAATCTGAAAATCATCCAGGATTTAACCTCGTGAATTATCACATCTCACCCCAAACCCTTGCCCTCGGTATTCCTCATGGCTGCTGCTGCTTAGTCGCTGAGTTGTGCCCATCTCTTCGCGACCCCATGGACCATAGCCCGCCAAGCTCCTCTGGCCATGGGATTTCCCATGCACACAACTCATCTACTCAAGTCTTACACATGTCCCACAGTCCATATCAATCCTTTCTTCCTCAAAGAAACCTCTCTCCAGTTCCCCAGTCACAGGTGATCTTCTGCTCTCCTGAACATAACACATTTTCCCTAGACCTATTATGGTCTGCTTTCTATTCTACTTATTTAACTCCTCTACTGTAATTTTCTTTCAATCAATTCTTATCAGGACTTATCTATGTGCCAGGCACTGTATTAGGCACCAAGAATATTCAAAACATCTATGATCCCTTAGACTACACAGAGGAGCCTCACCTCCTCTGTGTTACTTTGGAACCTCCACAGTGTACTGCATGGTATCAAGGTGCTAGAACATGAGTTATAAACATACTGTCATTCAATAAGAGGCTCTGTATAAAATCTCTTAACTCTATTAATTAGTGAATCATTTTTAATGGGAAATTTGAAGAATCATACAGTATAATAAGACAGACTTGCCCGCTACTGAAAACCAGAAGAAATATCAAATCTTTCCAGCAAAATATTTTAGGGCAAAATTTCCCATTTTTTGAAGATCTACATAAATCTATTTGTTTAATAAAACAAATGAAAGAGTGTAAAGAAAGACAATCAGACTTTGGTATCAATGAGACTTCAGGTGAATGTGATTAACTGAATGAGTGAACTGTAAAAGATTATTGGTTTGGTTTTCAGACAGTTTTCAGGCCTATCATTTTAGAACCTCAAGAAAATCCCCAGAAGTTCACATGGAGACAATAGAGACGGGGACACAAATAGATATCAGGAAGAACGACGAAAGAACCCAACTATGGCACAAGCCCTGCCAAATTTTCAATAAGGAGAAAAACAAGATAAGAGTTCTTGAAGGTCCCTATGTTTGACTCAGGTACCAATGAAGAAACTCTGACTTAAATGTCAAGAAAACTATGGGAAGTTTCTTACCACATGTCCCCACTTAAGCTAAATTTGCGAATGACTACGCTCCATTTCAAACATCCCCACCACTCAGAGTGGATGCCCAATGCCCCGCCCATGCTCCACTCCTCACCCCTCCCCTCTTTCAACAGCATATTTACCTCATATGCGTCTTTGATGTTCAAGGGCTCACCAAGAGCAGCCACGTGTCCCACGATGCCTTTGTTCCACTCTAAGCGGATGCAGCTATTTGAAGCTTCTTCCAGGGTTGAACCTTCTGCGACATCAAAGAGGCGGCTGACAAGAAACTTGTCGTTGGAGCTGTCCTCACAGACGAGGAACAGGGAGTAGCGGTCAGCAGAGATGAGTCCATGGATGTGCAAGAAAATTTTGTGACATAAGGCTGTGACATCCAAGTGACTAGAAATATCTTTCACTAATTCCAAGAGCCTCGAGCACTGGTCCCCATCCTCATTAGCAAACTGTGGGGAGGTTAGAGGCATCTGCTTCTTCTTTTCCGAGTCAGAGAGGAAGCTCACAGTTCCCTCGGAATCCTTGACGACGATGGGTCTAAGAGGCCGATCGAACTCGGAGGCCGAGATCTTCCTGGCTGGTGTTCCAGAGACACTGCTCTCTGCACGGGGACTCTGCTGTGGGGGGCAAGGGCAGGATTCTGCGTGGCCTCTGATGCCTTCCTTGCACACAGGGATGGTGTGAACTCTCTCAGCAAACCATGCATTGACCATTTCTCTGCAGAGAAGAACATGTGGACACACGAAATAGTTGAGGAGGACAGAGGAATGGATAAAGAAGATGTGGTGCATATAATACAATGGGATAGTACTCAGACATAGAAAGGACAGATACAGGGTCATGGGCAGAGACGTGGATGGACTTAGTGTCTGCCATACGTAGTGAGGTAAGCCAGAAAGAGACAAAGATCCTATACTAACACGTACATGTGGAATCGAGACAAATGGTACTGATGAACCTATTTGCAGGGTAGGAATAGAGATGAAGATGTAGAAAATGGATGGGCAGACATGCAGGGGGATGGACTGGGAGACTGGGCCTGAGGTCTGTGCACTGCCATGTGCAGAGCAGATTGATGGTGGGAACTTCTTGAATAGCACAAGGGGCTCAGTTCAGTGCTCTGTGGTCACCTAGGTAGTGGCGGGCAGGGTGAGGGGGGTGGTTGTGGAAATGGGGGTAAGGAGGGAGGTCCAGAGAGGGGATATGTGTATACACATAGTTGATTCACTTCATTGTTCAGCAGAAACACAGCATTGTAAAGCGACTATACCTTCATAAAAAATATTTTAGGAGAAATGTGTGTGTGTGTGTGTGTGCATATGCACTCAGTTGCACAGCATTTATCTGACTCTGTGTGATACCATGCACTAAAGCTTGCCAGGCTCCTCTGTCTATCAAATTTTCCAGGCAAGAATCCTGGAATGGGTTGCCATTTCCTATTCCAGGGGATCTTCCTGCCCCAGGGATCAAACCTGGGTCTCCTTTGTAGTACTGCTACTGCTGAAAGCTTCTAACGATCCTTCATGGTAAACTGATGCAATAACGATTTGATTTGTCATAGGAAGTGAAAACACGATGGTCTATTTAAGACAGTTTCATTTTGAAAAACTGTAAAGGACAATTGCTTCACTGAACATTTTAATAAAAGCCTAACTCCTACATACATATATTTTCAGATATCTGATTTATGATGCATCAAGGATCAAGTCAGTTCCTCATAAAATCAGTCTGAATTAAAGTAAAAGCCACTAAATTTGACAACAGTCCTAGGAAAACACAGATATGGAAATTTACTATTGAAAACACACAACTTGTTCTGAAGTTAAATTTTTTTCTTTTTTTGGCCACTTCTATTGGTCTTTCATTTATTTCCCTCGTTCTTTGGCCTGTGTGGGCTTCCCATCGCAGTGGCCTGTCTCATTGCAGAGCACCAGCTCCTGGTGCATGTACTCCAGAGTGCTGGCTCGGTAGTTGGACACATCTGTCCAGCTGCTCGACAGCACGTGGGATCTTCCCAGGCCAGGGATCAAACTGGCACCCCTTGCACTGCAAGGTGGTGTCTCTACCCACTGGACTACCAGGAAGCCCCTAAGTATTTTTTTAAATTATCTAAATTTGGCTAGCTAACATGTTTAATTTTAATCTGTTTTTATCTATACCATTATACATAGATTAGATTTAGGAAGGAAATGGAAAATAGAAAGTCTTTAAAAAATTTTTTTAATACAGTGAAGGGACTATACACTTCTTTTAAGGTAGTGGCGGGCAGGGTGAGGGGGTGGTTGTGGAAATGGGGTAAGGAGGGAGGTCCAGAGTGGGGATATGTGTATACACATAGTTGATTCACTTCATTGTTCAGCAGAAACACAGCATTGTAAAGCGACTATACCTTCATAAAAATATTTTAGGAGAAATGTGTGTGTGTGTGTGTGTGCATATGCACTCAGTTGCACAGCATTTATCTGACTCTGTGTGATACCATGCACTAAAGCTTGCCAGGCTCCTCTGTCTATCAAATTTTCCAGGCAAGAATCCTGGAATGGGTTGCCATTTCCTATTCCAGGGGATCTTCCTGCCCCAGGGATCAAACCTGGGTCTCCTTTGTAGTACTGCTACTGCTGAAAGCTTCTAACGATCCTTCATGGTAAACTGATGCAATAACGATTTGATTTGTCATAGGAAGTGAAAACACGATGGTCTATTTAAGACAGTTTCATTTTGAAAAACTGTAAAGGACAATTGCTTCACTGAACATTTTAATAAAAGCCTAACTCCTACATACATATATTTTCAGATATCTGATTTATGATGCATCAAGGATCAAGTCAGTTCCTCATAAAATCAGTCTGAATTAAAGTAAAAGCCACTAAATTTGACAACAGTCCTAGGAAAACACAGATATGGAAATTTACTATTGAAAACACACAACTTGTTCTGAAGTTAAATTTTTTTCTTTTTTTGGCCACTTCTATTGGTCTTTCATTTATTTCCCTCGTTCTTTGGCCTGTGTGGGCTTCCCATCGCAGTGGCCTGTCTCATTGCAGAGCACCAGCTCCTGGTGCATGTACTCCAGAGTGCTGGCTCGGTAGTTGGACACATCTGTCCAGCTGCTCGACAGCACGTGGGATCTTCCCAGGCCAGGGATCAAACTGGCACCCCTTGCACTGCAAGGTGGTGTCTCTACCCACTGGACTACCAGGGAAGCCCCTAAGTATTTTTTTTTAAAATTATCTAAATTTGGCTAGCTAACATGTTTAATTTTAATCTGTTTTTATCTATACCATTATACATAGATTAGATTTAGGAAGGGAAATGGAAAATAGAAAGTTTGATCTAGTATGTAGTAGAAACACAGATTTCCATTAATATCATCCAAATAATGCATGATCAAACAGTGGTCAAAATGATCCCTTTTTCTATATTATTTACTTTTTACTCCTTGTATCAATGAGGAAGATCAAAATAGGCAATAACAAGCATTAACAACTTAATCCAATAAAATTTAAATTATTTATGTTGTTAATGTGCCACCCCAATGTAAAAAACCTATCTGAGCTAAAGGCTTCATAGTGGGTGATTAAAAAAAAAAAAAAAAACATATACCAGATCACATGCGTCCAACAGACTGTTGTTCAGCTCAAATAATTCCTCTTGGGAAGCTGTAATCTGATGCCAATTGATAGTCCCATTCCTTTAGACATTTTGGGAACTAACATTTGAAACTAACTTCTAAAAAATGTCAAAAATCATATAAGAACACTGGTGATTTAATTGCTAAGGCATGTCTGACTCTTGTGACTCCATGGACTGTATAGCTCATCAGGCTCCTCTGTCCGTGGAATTTTCCTGGCAAGAATATTGGAGTGGGTCACCATTTCCTTCTCCAATATAAGAACATCAGTTCCACCTAAATGTTAGATCTTGATTTTCAGTGAGCCTTACTCTCAAAACAAGCAAAAACCGCGGAAAAAAAAAAAAAAAAAAAAAACCTAGAGTAATAGCTAACTTAATATATATTTTATGCATTAGACCTGATTTTTCCCAAAACTCAGATTTACTTTCAAAAGACAAAATCTTACTACCACTGAAGATATTTAAAAGAACTGGCCTATAAGAGCAACACAGTTTCCACTCGATGATGATTTACTGATTATTGTTACCAAAGAGCCGAGCTTCCCTGGTGGCTCAGATGGTGAAGAATCTTCCTGCAATGCAGGAGACCTGAGTTTGATTCCTGGGTCGGGAAGATGTCCTGCAGAAGGGAATAGCTACCCACTCCAGTATTCTTGCCATGGATAGAAGTGCCTGGTGGGATACAGTCCATGGCATCACAGAGAATCAAATACGACTGAGTGAAAACACTTTCACCAAAGAGCCAGGATGAAAAGCTCAACCATGAGACAGTGGAGGGATGCACACATTCTCCAGTCCTCCTGGCTGTGGTAACACCTCTTCAGACGGCAACCAAGCAGCATCTATCAAGTTTTCAAATGCATGTATCCTTTGTTCCAAAGAGTTTACACATGTGGCAAAGGAAATATCAAGGTATTTCTTTACTGGCATACTGTTTGTTAGAGCACAGAGCAACCTAGCCTAATACCATAAACAGAAGCCTGGCAGAATATATCATGGCATGTCGATAAATGCAACACTAGGCAGACATTAAAAGGTACTGATATAAATAATCACTACTATTTTTATTAAGGGAAAACAAATATCTAGAAGAGGAAAAGAAGAGTTAGTCTTCTTCCTGAGTCTCCAGTAAGTCTTTCACTTATAGAATGGTCCCTGGATTATTTTATTTTGAACAATCAGCTATTGCTTGGTAAATATATATTTCCCTGAAATGACACCAACATAGAATGAAATGGGTAAAAAAGAAAAAAAAAAAAAAGATAACACAGATGTTATCAGGATTATCTCATAATCTCGAGTGAAATAGTTATAAATCTTAAAAAGTTATATAGTAAGTCTATTGTACAACTCTCCAGGTACACCTACAGCACAGAGTTTTTAAAAATATAATTGCTCGGGCTTCTGTGGTGGTCCAGTGGGTAGAGTCTGCATTGTAGTGCAAGGCACACCGGTTCAATCCCTGGCCAGGGGAAAATCCCACGTGCCAGGATTGGCTGGACTGGTGTGTCCCAATAATGAGCCAGTGCTCTGCAATGAGAGAGTCCCTCTGCGATGGGAGGCCCACACAGGCCCAAGAATGAAGATGGATGAAAATTAAAAAAAAAAAAAAAAAAAGATATATATATAAATAATTGCTTAATATTTTATAAATGCATGCCATGGTGTGGGACAAAATTTCTGGTGATGAGAACACATCCTGAGGTTAAAATGATGCTGCTCTCAAAAGCTTCGATAGAAATAAGGAGAGGACATACTTGGAATGCAAAAGGTATGAACATTATGTCAACATGCACATACCCACTCCAGTATTCTTGCCAGGGAACCAAAGCATGCACAGAGAATCAAATACGACTGAGTGAAAACACTTTCACCAAAGAGCCAGGATGAAAAGCTCAACCATGAGACAGTGGAGGGATGCACACATTCTCCAGTCCTCCTGGCTGTGGTAACACCTCTTCAGACGGCAACCAAGCAGCATCTATCAAGTTTTCAAATGCATGTATCCTTTGTTCCAAAGAGTTTACACATGTGGCAAAGGAAATATCAAGGTATTTCTTTACTGGCATACTGTTTGTTAGAGCACAGAGCAACCTAGCCTAATACCATAAACAGAAGCCTGGCAGAATATATCATGGCATGTCGATAAATGCAACACTAGGCAGACATTAAAAGGTACTGATATAAATAATCACTACTATTTTTATTAAGGGAAAAACAAATATCTAGAAGAGGAAAAGAAGAGTTAGTCTTCTTCCTGAGTCTCCAGTAAGTCTTTCACTTATAGAATGGTCCCTGGATTATTTTATTTTGAACAATCAGCTATTGCTTGGTAAATATATATTTCCCTGAAATGACACCAACATAGAATGAAATGGGTAAAAAAGAAAAAAAAAAAAAAGATAACACAGATGTTATCAGGATTATCTCATAATCTCGAGTGAAATAGTTATAAATCTTAAAAAGTTATATAGTAAGTCTATTGTACAACTCTCCAGGTACACCTACAGCACAGAGTTTTTAAAAATATAATTGCTCGGGCTTCTGTGGTGGTCCAGTGGGTAGAGTCTGCATTGTAGTGCAAGGCACACCGGTTCAATCCCTGGCCAGGGAAGATCCCACGTGCCAGGATTGGCTGGACTGGTGTGTCCCAATAATGAGCCAGTGCTCTGCAATGAGAGAGTCCCTCTGCGATGGGAGGCCCACACAGGCCCAAGAATGAAGATGGATGAAAATTAAAAAAAAAAAAAAAAAAGATATATATATAAATAATTGCTTAATATTTTATAAATGCATGCCATGGTGTGGGACAAAATTTCTGGTGATGAGAACACATCCTGAGGTTAAAATGATGCTGCTCTCAAAAGCTTCGATAGAAATAAGGAGAGGACATACTTTGGGAAATTATGTAACCTCCAAAATCACAGGAGTAGTGCCCAAGACATTGATGTCAGACATGCACAGGAAAAATGTACAGGAAGCATCTGAATCAAGTGATTTGTAAAATATGAAACAGGAAAATCGTAATATGTTTATATTAATATATCATATTTGATTAAAAATATGTACATGTAACCTAACTTCTCAAATCAACATAAAAATAGGCATTTTAACTATTTCAGCAGAAACACAGTCTCAACGTCTTTCTTCTCACTGAAAAATGGTGGGAACATGGCGGCCTCCTCGACCAGAGGGTTGTTGGCTGGGTGGGTCCCTAGAATCCCCTGGCCTCTCGCTTCTTCCAGGCGCTGACACTGGGCGTCGAATCCGCAGAGACACGCACAATCAGCTGATTGACACCACTTACATGCCATGAAACAACTCAGCTGTACATGCACATGTGTCTGCTCTCCCCCAGCTCCTCTCTTACCTGGGCTGCCACGCAGCATGGAGCAGAGGTCCCTGTGCTATGCAGTGCCTGTTTGTTGGTTATCCATTTTAACTGCAGCAGTGTGAGCATGTGGATCCTGGGCTCCCTGGCTGCCCCTTCTCTGCCCCTTCCCCTGGAAGCCATGGGTCGGTTCTCCAAGAGTGAGTCACAACAGGTTTAATTTGCTACTTACCTACAACCACAAACCATGCAAGCTCAGAAAAGGCAAAATTACTAACCAGAAAACAAAGCCAAAAAATCCAATAATCCTCTCAACCGTATCCCAGTTTTTTAACATAATAAATAGTATGTATTTATTATCATTTAATTATGTAAATACAGGACATTTATAATTCTAATATATATTTGTAAATAAAATTTAAAAAAAAAGAAAAATGGTGACCAACATTTTGATTTTTTTTTAAATGACATTTTAAATGCCCACCTAATGACAACAACGTCTAAACAGACACCTTAAGATGTCTGAATGTCCCACCCTTCATGTTGCTCCACCCTCACTCCCTGTCAGTTTTCTTTATATTAAAAAACAGCACCCTCATCTCCCCAGGGACTCAATGGAACATCTAGGATTACTCTGAATTTCTGGTTCCTTCAACTCTCACGTCCAATCTAACAGCAAAGTCCCATCCACTTGACTTCCAAAACCCTATATTCCAATCTGCTCATTTCTTCCTCCTGGATTACTTCCCTGGTCCAAGCTCCACCATCTCTCATCTTGCACTATGGCTGCAGTCCTTAATTGGTCTCTCTGATACTAGCCGACCCCACCTTCAACCCATCCTCCATAGGGCAGTTGGAGCAACCTTTGAAGAAAGTTAAGCCTTAAGAACCTAACTACCTTACTTGGCTTCTCACTGAATTGAGAAGAAAACCTCAACTCCTCCAATCTCTGACCACAGTCCCTCTTGTCCACCTGAGCTTCCATGGTGCTTCTCAAATGCATCAGCTCTTCAACTCCTCCAATCTCTGACCACAGTCCCTCTTGTCCACCTGAGCTTCCATGGTGCTTCTCAAATGCATCAGCTCTGACTGCCCCCCATGTGGAATGCTCTCCGCACTTGGGCCTTGCTAATCACAGCTTCCTCATCACCTTCACAGACAGGTCTTTCCTGGTCACTCCACTTCAAGCGGCTCCAACACATCATGTTCCCTGACATGACCTGAATTCTTACTATCATCTGTTTTTCTTGTTTATTAATCTGTTGGTTTATTGTCTGTCTCCTTCAAGGAAGTGTAAATTTCCAACTCATCTGTCTCATCTCATTTGTCTTTTCCTGTACTTAGAAAATGTCTGTCACCTAGTAACACTATGTCCTCAAAAAATATGAGTGCAGTGAATGAATGAATAAATGAAGCCTCCTAAATTAACTACATTAAAAGGACAACAGTCTTTTGAAAATGTAAATCATGGTGTATTCGTTTAAAAAATCAACATTAAAAAAAAAAAGCAAAAAAATTACTAACCAGAAAACAAAGCCAAAAAATCCAATAATCCTCTCAACCGTATCCCAGTTTTTTAACATAATAAATAGTATGTATTTATTATCATTTAATTATGTAAATACAGGACATTTATAATTCTAATATATATTTGTAAATAAAATTTAAAAAAAAAGAAAAATGGTGACCAACATTTTGATTTTTTAAATGACATTTTAAATGCCCACCTAATGACAACAACGTCTAAACAGACACCTTAAGATGTCTGAATGTCCCACCCTTCATGTTGCTCCACCCTCACTCCCTGTCAGTTTTCTTTATATTAAAAAACAGCACCCTCATCTCCCCAGGGACTCAATGGAACATCTAGGATTACTCTGAATTTCTGGTTCCTTCAACTCTCACGTCCAATCTAACAGCAAAGTCCCATCCACTTGACTTCCAAAACCCTATATTCCAATCTGCTCATTTCTTCCTCCTGGATTACTTCCCTGGTCCAAGCTCCACCATCTCTCATCTTGCACTATGGCTGCAGTCCTTAATTGGTCTCTCTGATACTAGCCGACCCCACCTTCAACCCATCCTCCATAGGGCAGTTGGAGCAACCTTTGAAGAAAGTTAAGCCTTAAGAACCTAACTACCTTACTTGGCTTCTCACTGAATTGAGAAGAAAACCTCAACTCCTCCAATCTCTGACCACAGTCCCTCTTGTCCACCTGAGCTTCCATGGTGCTTCTCAAATGCATCAGCTCTTCAACTCCTCCAATCTCTGACCACAGTCCCTCTTGTCCACCTGAGCTTCCATGGTGCTTCTCAAATGCATCAGCTCTGACTGCCCCCCATGTGGAATGCTCTCCGCACTTGGGCCTTGCTAATCACAGCTTCCTCATCACCTTCACAGACAGGTCTTTCCTGGTCACTCCACTTCAAGCGGCTCCAACACATCATGTTCCCTGACATGACCTGAATTCTTACTATCATCTGTTTTTCTTGTTTATTAATCTGTTGGTTTATTGTCTGTCTCCTTCAAGGAAGTGTAAATTTCCAACTCATCTGTCTCATCTCATTTGTCTTTTCCTGTACTTAGAAAATGTCTGTCACCTAGTAACACTATGTCCTCAAAAAATATGAGTGCAGTGAATGAATGAATAAATGAAGCCTCCTAAATTAACTACATTAAAAAGGACAACAGTCTTTTGAAAATGTAAATCATGGTGTATTCGTTTAAAAAAATCAACATTATGCTTTAGCTATTAATGGTCACGACTCCTTGGATGTAAGCCTCATAACTGATCATGGCTGATTTACCCTCATATATCCTATAGGGCCTGATATGCATCTTAAACAGAGCTGGGGCCCCCAAATTCTTTGTTAGGCATTTTGTATTATTATGTTTAATTTGTCTTACAGGTGTTTTATTTCTAGATACTTTCTTGGAGAAATGGACTCAGTATTAAATGACACAGGAAAAGTAGATCTGGTATATTCACTCATTCGATCAAGAATTTTTATTAACCATCAGTCATGGGGGGGAAGGGTTTCCCCATGACCACATTATTGATTATCTGAGTTCTTATAGATATATGCCTGTGTAGGAAAACATACATTATCATAACATTAAAACAATTACTTATAAAGCAACCATAAATAATATTAGGTCATCTCTCACACCTCTCTCCCTTCAGGCGTCCCTGGACATTTTGCAGTGAATGACCTCTGTGGCTATGTGAAGTGAGCATTCCTTCCTAAGACTAGTGCTGATCATCTCCTGTTCTGTAACATGTCAGCCTCTGCAAACACAAAACACCCTCAGACTGAAATGTAAACTTACATAAAATACAAAATTTCTAGAAATAGAACAAAGTGATGTTGGAGAACTGTTCTAATATTACATAAAGCCACTGATAAGTACAGGCTAAACCCAATTAAAAACCATCTAACAAAATCAACAAAGGATCACAATATAACAGATACCTGGAAAGAGAACACTATTCAAATATTCTAAATTAAGAAAGTCTGCTGAAAAACTGATGACATCTTCAAATATTAATCTTAAAAAACTCTATTTGAAGGGAAAAACTCCCTTTATAATCCTGTTGCAAATGTCAAACAAGAAGAAAAGATTATTTGCCAGAAATTTGTTTATTTTACAAATTTAGCTTGGACTTCCCATTATAATTTCAATTTTATTAGATCTAAAATAAGACAAATTTACTTTCATGACCTGTGGTTCCACTTTTCAAGGTAAAGTTCCACTCAAAACCTTTTTCTTGGTACCTTCTCATATTAACTGGACTCATTCTTTAAGTGTCCTTTTCTCTAGAATGAATTATTCTCATGAATTTCTTTGAGTGTGTCAGGCACTGTGCTGTCCACCAGGGACACAGGAGTGAGCAAGTGCAGACTTCTCCTCTCCAATATGAAGCTGATATTGTGCGAAGTTAAGTTATACACATACTGAATTTTGCTGTCATATGAAGTTACATGTTGTTTTAAGTTGTATCTGCCTCTTTGGGTCCATGGAAACTCACCAGGCTCCTCTGTCCGTGGGATTTCCCTAGCAAGAATAATGGAGAGGGTTTTGCATACAAATAAATAAATATGGAAAGATGAACATGTCAAGTATGAGGGTAAATTCATCAGATGGGATTCAAGGAGCCTGGCTGACAGTTCTAACAGGGGCAAATCACTTCTATGACCTGAGACAAGGTCTCTACTTAATACTATTAGAGTTCTTATAGATATATGCCTGTGTAGGAAAACATACATTATCATAACATTAAAACAATTACTTATAAAGCAACCATAAATAATATTAGGTCATCTCTCACACCTCTCTCCCTTCAGGCGTCCCTGGACATTTTGCAGTGAATGACCTCTGTGGCTATGTGAAGTGAGCATTCCTTCCTAAGACTAGTGCTGATCATCTCCTGTTCTGTAACATGTCAGCCTCTGCAAACACAAAACACCCTCAGACTGAAATGTAAACTTACATAAAATACAAAATTTCTAGAAATAGAACAAAGTGATGTTGGAGAACTGTTCTAATATTACATAAAGCCACTGATAAGTACAGGCTAAACCCAATTAAAAACCATCTAACAAAATCAACAAAGGATCACAATATAACAGATACCTGGAAAGAGAACACTATTCAAATATTCTAAATTAAGAAAGTCTGCTGAAAAACTGATGACATCTTCAAATATTAATCTTAAAAAACTCTATTTGAAGGGAAAAACTCCCTTTATAATCCTGTTGCAAATGTCAAACAAGAAGAAAAGATTATTTGCCAGAAATTTGTTTATTTTACAAATTTAGCTTGGACTTCCCATTATAATTTCAATTTTATTAGATCTAAAATAAGACAAATTTACTTTCATGACCTGTGGTTCCACTTTTCAAGGTAAAGTTCCACTCAAAACCTTTTTCTTGGTACCTTCTCATATTAACTGGACTCATTCTTTAAGTGTCCTTTTCTCTAGAATGAATTATTCTCATGAATTTCTTTGAGTGTGTCAGGCACTGTGCTGTCCACCAGGGACACAGGAGTGAGCAAGTGCAGACTTCTCCTCTCCAATATGAAGCTGATATTGTGCGCAGAAGTTAAGTTATACACATACTGAATTTTGCTGTCATATGAAGTTACATGTTGTTTTAAGTTGTATCTGCCTCTTTGGGTCCATGGAAACTCACCAGGCTCCTCTGTCCGTGGGATTTCCCTAGCAAGAATAATGGAGAGGGTTTTGCATACAAATAAATAAATATGGAAAGATGAACATGTCAAGTATGAGGGTAAATTCATCAGATGGGATTCAAGGAGCCTGGCTGACAGTTCTAACAGGGGCAAATCACTTCTATGACCTGAGACAAGGTCTCTACTTTCCCTTCTTTCTCTTCCTTGAGTCTATGAGATTTTGAAAAGTATGTGCATCAGAGGTACTGCCAGAAAAAAAGCGCCATTTTATTTAAACTTGGTGAGGCAGGTGTAAACAACCCTATTTTCTAAATCATGAAGCTAAATTAAATGGCTGAACCAAACATTCACAGCTATCTGGTAGCAACACTAAGAATCAAGTCTAGCTTTCCTATTCCAGGTCTTACATCCTATAAGAATATAAAAGTTCCCAGAACATTGATATTTGTTATGAAGAAGACAATTCATAACATCTAGTTGCATCATAAAGAGTCAAAAATCAAATTTAAACATACAAGGTGTAGACAGAACACTACCACTTATAATAACACATTCTCTAGCTTAATTCCTTCCATCCAGACCATAAAAGGATGGCACACTAAACCACTGAGGCAAAAACACTGCCTCAAGGGACTCAGAACAAAGATTCGTAAGGATATTGTCCTAATAAAAATCTGAATCCCACACCTGTTTCTCTGCAAACAGGTCATGGTTTATAAATCGAAAATGTGCACAGAAAAAAATGTATAATAAATGTGTTCAAGAGTAATTCTTAGGGTTGCTTTGTTGTTGTTGTTCAGTGCCTAAGTTGTGTCCGACTCCGATCCATGGACTGCAGCATGCCAGGCTCCTCTGTCCTCCTCTCCCTGAATTTGCTCAAATTCATGCCCACTGAGTTGGTGATACTATCTAACTATCTCCTCCTCTGCTGTCCCTTTGCCTTCTCATCTCTTCTCCCTTTGCCTTCAACATTTCCCTGCATCTGGGTCTTTTCCAATGAGTTGGTTCTTCTTGAGGTGGCCAAGGTACTGGAGCTTCAGCTTCAGCATCAGTCTTTACAATGAATATTCAGGGTTGATCTCCTTTAGGATTGACTAGTTTGATCTCCCTGCAGGCCAGGAGACTCTCAAGAGTCCTCTCCAACATCACAATTCAAAAGCATCAATGCTTCAGCACTCAGCCTCCTTTATGGTCCAACTCTCACATCTGTAAACTACTACTGTAAAAACCATAGCTTTGACTATATGGACCTCTGTCAGCAAAGTGATGTCTCTGCTTTTTAATATACTGTCTAGGTTTGTTATAACTTTCCTTCCAAGAAGTGTCTTTTAATTTCACGGCTGCAGTCATTATCCATGGTGATTTTGCTAGATTTAGCAACTAAAAATACTGGGTACCAGTTAAAACTGAGTTTCAAATAAACAATGGATACATTTTTAATATAAAATAGTATCTAAAATTTAAATTTTACCAGTGTCCTATATATTTTTGTCGGTCATGCTAGTTATTTGATACTTTTTTTCCCAACTGAAATTGTTGGAAGATAGACATCAAAGAAAAGGTCAGATCTGTGTAGCAATATTAATGAGCTCCAGGCTAAAATAACTAATACTCAGTCTATCATCGAAAAGCTCAGAGAATCCTGTGTACCACACTGTGATCCTGGGCATGGTAACTGAACTTTTGAAAGCTCTCAGATTAAACATTTGTGGCATAAAATTCTTCCTTATATCAAGTCTTTTCATTTTACTGTCCAAATATTTAGTAGAGAAAAAACAAACTTCAGTCTACTTCTATAAGGGAAGCTGACGAACTGTGAAAAATTCTTGGGACTTACAAAGCACTCAGAGGCTATGATTTTAGTCATAAATTGTTGTTGTTCAGTGCCTAAGTTGTGTCCGACTCGATCCATGGACTGCAGCATGCCAGGCTCCTCTGTCCTCCTCTCCCTGAATTTGCTCAAATTCATGCCCACTGAGTTGGTGATACTATCTAACTATCTCCTCCTCTGCTGTCCCTTTGCCTTCTCATCTCTTCTCCCTTTGCCTTCAACATTTCCCTGCATCTGGGTCTTTTCCAATGAGTTGGTTCTTCTTGAGGTGGCCAAGGTACTGGAGCTTCAGCTTCAGCATCAGTCTTTACAATGAATATTCAGGGTTGATCTCCTTTAGGATTGACTAGTTTGATCTCCCTGCAGGCCAGGAGACTCTCAAGAGTCCTCTCCAACATCACAATTCAAAAGCATCAATGCTTCAGCACTCAGCCTCCTTTATGGTCCAACTCTCACATCTGTAAACTACTACTGTAAAAACCATAGCTTTGACTATATGGACCTCTGTCAGCAAAGTGATGTCTCTGCTTTTTAATATACTGTCTAGGTTTGTTATAACTTTCCTTCCAAGAAGTGTCTTTTAATTTCACGGCTGCAGTCATTATCCATGGTGATTTTGCTAGATTTAGCAACTAAAAATACTGGGTACCAGTTAAAACTGAGTTTCAAATAAACAATGGATACATTTTTAATATAAAATAGTATCTAAAATTTAAATTTTACCAGTGTCCTATATATTTTTGTCGGTCATGCTAGTTATTTGATACTTTTTTTCCCAACTGAAATTGTTGGAAGATAGACATCAAAGAAAAGGTCAGATCTGTGTAGCAATATTAATGAGCTCCAGGCTAAAATAACTAATACTCAGTCTATCATCGAAAAGCTCAGAGAATCCTGTGTACCACACTGTGATCCTGGGCATGGTAACTGAACTTTTGAAAGCTCTCAGATTAAACATTTGTGGCATAAAATTCTTCCTTATATCAAGTCTTTTCATTTTACTGTCCAAATATTTAGTAGAGAAAAAACAAACTTCAGTCTACTTCTATAAGGGAAGCTGACGAACTGTGAAAAATTCTTGGGACTTACAAAGCACTCAGAGGCTATGATTTTAGTCATAAATCCCAAATTCCAATCTATATTTTAGCATCTGTTACGAATGGGATTTGGAACCAGTGGCAAACAATTTCCTTCTTCTGAGTTTCAATTTCATCCTCTATCCAGTAGGGCAAATACTGCCCGTTCTAATTTCACGATGAAGTGCAAGGTGCTGACTGTCTTCAGCAGGGCATAAAGAATACAGACCATACTGGCCATCAGGAGATAATTCTACTTCCAACTAGAACAATACACAGATGTGAGGCTGAACTAGTCACTACTTCTCGGGAGCTCATTTTTTCCTGAATACAAGTTCATCATTGTCAAAAATGGTCAGCTCTCTGAACGGGTCACGAAGACTCCCACATCTGCTTACAAAATCCACAGGCCAGCAGGTGATGATTATAAGGCTGGTTAACTCTTGCCATCTCCTTTTGCCCCTCTGCTTCCTCCTCTTCCTTATTCTTTCACTCATCGCACAGGGTTGATGCTCCAGTTAAATGAGAAAAAGCATGTGGAAGCATTTCAAAATCTCGTCCATATTTTTAAGATGCTGCTATCTGCTAGACTCTTAGTATCCATTCGGGTGGAGATGTGGGGCTGGCATAAGGAGCTAGGACTGTTTATTTCCTCATAATGCTCAGCTAAGAGAATCAGAGACAGTCAGGGGAGAAAAGGTCTTGTTCTTGGTAGTACAGGCCCACAGGCTGGGTGGGTCTGACAGGATTTGAAAATAGCCTGTCTACCTGCACCCTGAGCATCTAGGTCCTTGTTCAAAGCAGATACTGCAGATTGTCATTTGTTACAGAATCCCACTACGTTTCCTCTTAAAAAGAAGAGTTACATCATAACTCTACATAAACAATATCCTAGCCAATTGAGCAAAAAGAACAAAATTGATGCAAATTCCACAGAGGTATTCTACCCTCTGCTGCAAGTGTTGCTAACTTAGAAACCCTGCCTTCATGTATAATCAAGTCCTTGTTAACTGCCCTGCAAACAAAAGCAGAGTGACCATCTTGAAGTCTTCCAGTTGATTTAACTTTTACAAGACTGTTAACGAAAGAGAAAAGGCCCTGGATGCTAGAAATAAAGCTGTGGCCAAGGGAAATGCAATAAAAATTAATGCCAAGAATTTATAATCAATGACACGATCCTGATGTTTAATGTCCTGTCCAAATCATTCCTTCTCTCCTCACCGAAGCCTGTTTTATTATCCTCTGGTCAGTTATTTCCTTTCATATTTTATTACAGAAAGCATTTCTTACCTCATAAATGAGTTATGTTATATACCTTTTTTTAAAATGGGCAAATTTGGTTTAGTTTTGTCCTTAAACATTCACAAAATGTCTTACAGTAACTGGAGAAACCCTGGAGGGTACCAAAATCAACATTGAGAGTTATTCCCCTCAGGTAACATAAATGCAAATACCATCTGTCATTTCAAACTTGTGACAAAAGTATCATAGGTGCTGCTCAGGGCTCACCAAGGGGCTCTTTCCCAAAAGGCAAGCAAAGAAGAACCTCCAAAGAGCAAGAACCCTCCCCCCGGCCAAACTGATATTAATAAGCAGGAAACAAAGTCAACTGTAGGCTGATAAAAACTTGCTATGAGTCATCATAAATGTGACTTGGATTTTAAATCTCAAATGTTTTAAAACAACAAATGCAACCAGAAGTTTACGGCCTCAATATTCTAGTGAAGACTTGCAGCTCAAGAGTCTTGCCCATGCAATGATGATGCAATATGAAAATCAGTGTCAGGAGGCAGAATGTTGAACCTATTTTGATTTCAAGAGGTTTCCTTGGAGCACTAAGAGCACTGTATCCTTAATATAATGCTTCGGTGTGGGTGGAGCTCCCTACAAAACTGAGTTCACATGCTCAAAAGACCAGGCAGCTGGGTTCTAGCAGCTGCTGCAGGAAAAGGCTGAGCTTGATATTTTCAGTGTCTAACCTTTGGGGTCTTTAATAACGTAACAGAGGAATGGAAGGAATAAACAAAACAAAACAAAACAAAACAAAAAAAACGAAGCAATTCTGTGGGGTGGAGAGCCGAGGGGGTGAATTTTCATTTTTATTTTTAAACCATGGTAACAAAGAGTTTATCTCATCAAAATTACACACATGGCAGAAATAAAGTGCTCTCTATTTCATATTATACATCCCATGTGTTCATAATTTTACAGAAGATGAAAAGTATATCATTCTTAAAATGATAGGTCAGGTTAATGATTAAATTTAATGGTACCAAGCTAATAGTATCTTTTTTACTGGATATTTAAATAGCTTTAATTTTGTATACAGCTATACTTCATTCATACTTTACAAAATATTATAAATTGACTAGTAATACTCATTAAAACCCTGGGGGAGGAAATGGTAACCCACTCCAGTATTCGTGCCTGGGAAATCCCATGGGCAAAGGAGCCTGACAGTCCACAGGACTGCAAAGAGTCAGACAGAACTGAGCAGCTGAGCACACATTCACATTCACTGAAAAAAAAAAACAAAAAGGTCACTATATGATGGCACATACTCCGTTAAGAATGAAAACTCTCCTCTTCTGCAATTTCTCATTTTCACCCAATATTACTACCTATCACAGGAAGAAAACTACAGTTTATAATTTATATTCTACAAATATTCCATAAATCTCAGTAAATCATTGTTTCCCAAATGCCTATAACCTAGAAATATTAAATAGAATATGCAAAACATTGCATAGTGAGAAACAAGCTTTCACATAGCATTTCAAATACGATTAGCAAAAGGGATACATACACACACAAAATGGTCCTATGCAGTACTAACTTTACTTTCTACCCAACCTGAATTGCTCACTCATGTTACAAATCTTAAAAAAAAGAGAAATACCTTAAAATGCATATTCAGTATTCCAGTGCTTTGAAAGGAAAAAATAATTAAAATATTTTGTCTAGGTTTTGTAGAAAATTTCCTGGCATCTAAAGAAGAAAAAGAGGGGCTTCCCTGGTGGTCCAGTGGGTAAGAACACCACCTTGCAGTGCAAGGGGCGCTGGTTCGATCCCTGGCCTGGGAAAATCCCACGTGCCGCGGAGCAGCTAGACCGATGTGTCCAACTACCAGGCCGGAGCTCTGGAGCACATTGCCCAGAGCCGGTGCTCTGCAACGAGAGAGGCCACTGCAATGGGAGGCCCACACAGGCCAAAGAACAACAATAAAAAAAGATAAGTGAATGAAAGACCAACAGAAGTGGCAGGAAAAAAAAAAAAAAAGCTTTAAAAAAATAAAGAAGAAAAAGAAAAATTTACAAAGCTGTGTAGAATTCTGATGTAAACCTATAATTCTCATGAATTAAAAACAACATTAGATGAAACCTACTTGTAGAGCAACTAAATATGTTTTTCACTCTTGCCTAAAATAATGTACCAGAGGATAAAAATTCCTTGAAAATATACTGCACTTAGGGTATCTATATTTCAGTACTAAAAATCTAACTGTTAACAGCCTAGTACCTAAATTTTCAGTCATTCTATTTTAAAACATCACTGGATAATTCCCACTTTTTCTCCTCTAAATTTATAAATGAAACAAAACCCACTTGGGCAAAGTCTCTAGGCACATCATTTAGTAATGTGCTTGCATACCAAGAGGCTCTACTTGTCCTGAGGTAGATTTCTCATGACATTAAATCTATGAATTTTTGCTCTGCTTCCATTAATACTGACACTGAACCTCAGTAGGGAACGGTGCATAAGGGCCCCAGGTGGTGCAGATCTAGGCTTCAGTGCCAGAGCTGCTTCTAAGGTAAGACCTCAGGTGCATTATTCACTCTGTCTATGAAATGGAGATAAGGGTATTAACCCTCATAGGCTTCTCAAGAAAATTAAGAAAAATAACACCTATAAAGTGACTGCACAGTTTGGTCCAGTGTGCTTAATATGTTACAGTTACTGTTTTTAAGTTAATCAAACATTAACTGGAGTATATTTTCTTTTTTTTTTTTCTTTTTTTTTATCTTTTATTTATTTATTTATTTTTGTACATGTATGTTCCCAGATCAATCAGATGCATATCCCTTGACCCTCCCCCCACCCAGGTTCCCCCCCCAATCCCTCCAGACCATTGCTCCAAGTGGTTGTAGGTATTCCTATTCCCCTAGCACAATGACAATAGCTATCTTTTCTACACATGACAGTATAGGTTAAATCCTGCCGCTGGAGCAGCTAGACCGATGTGTCCAACTACCAGGCCGGAGCTCTGGAGCGCATGTACCCAGAGCCGGTGCTCTGCAACGAGAGAGGCCACTGCAATGGGAGGCCCACACAGGCCAAAGAACAACAATAAAAAAAGATAAGTGAATGAAAGACCAACAGAAGTGGCAGGAAAAAAAAAAAAAAAGCTTTAAAAAAATAAAGAAGAAAAAGAAAAATTTACAAAGCTGTGTAGAATTCTGATGTAAACCTATAATTCTCATGAATTAAAAACAACATTAGATGAAACCTACTTGTAGAGCAACTAAATATGTTTTTCACTCTTGCCTAAAATAATGTACCAGAGGATAAAAATTCCTTGAAAATATACTGCACTTAGGGTATCTATATTTCAGTACTAAAAATCTAACTGTTAACAGCCTAGTACCTAAATTTTCAGTCATTCTATTTTAAAACATCACTGGATAATTCCCACTTTTTCTCCTCTAAATTTATAAATGAAACAAAACCCACTTGGGCAAAGTCTCTAGGCACATCATTTAGTAATGTGCTTGCATACCAAGAGGCTCTACTTGTCCTGAGGTAGATTTCTCATGACATTAAATCTATGAATTTTTGCTCTGCTTCCATTAATACTGACACTGAACCTCAGTAGGGAACGGTGCATAAGGGCCCCAGGTGGTGCAGATCTAGGCTTCAGTGCCAGAGCTGCTTCTAAGGTAAGACCTCAGGTGCATTATTCACTCTGTCTATGAAATGGAGATAAGGGTATTAACCCTCATAGGCTTCTCAAGAAAATTAAGAAAAATAACACCTATAAAGTGACTGCACAGTTTGGTCCAGTGTGCTTAATATGTTACAGTTACTGTTTTTAAGTTAATCAAACATTAACTGGAGTATATTTTCTTTTTTTTTTTTCTTTTTTTTTATCTTTTATTTATTTATTTATTTTTGTACATGTATGTTCCCAGATCAATCAGATGCATATCCCTTGACCCTCCCCCCACCCAGGTTCCCCCCCCAATCCCTCCAGACCATTGCTCCAAGTGGTTGTAGGTATTCCTATTCCCCTAGCACAATGACAATAGCTATCTTTTCTACACATGACAGTATAGGTTCCCATGTTACTCCCTCCCATTGTTCGGTCTCCACAATGTCTTTATGTCTACTCTCTGTTTTTTCATGAGTTCACTGTGTGTGTTATGGAGTATATTTTCAAAGGCAATTAGGTTTTTTGTAAAAATAAAAAGAACTTATTCATGGGTTTCAAAAGAATAACTAGACGTTAGCCAATTGTTTATTTTCAAGGTCCTAAATCAAAAGAACTAATTTCTCTACAAAAACACTTGTGCAAAAAAAAAAAAAAAAAAAAAGCTGTTTTAATGTTCATATTTTTTCAAATTAGAATTGAAAAAACATGGACTCCCTAGATCAATAACTATACCTACATATGACATACTTTTCTAAACAATACATAAAGATGAAGAGCTGACCATTTGGGCTTCCCTGGTAGCTCAGTGGTGAAGAGTTCACCTGCCAATGGAGGAGACACGGGTTCGATCCCTGATCTAGGAAGATCCCACATGCTGCAGAGCAACTAAGCCTATGATCCACAACTATTGAGCTTGTGCTCTAGAGCCTCAGAGCCGCACCTATGGAGCCCATGGGCCGCAACTACTGAAGTCCATGTGCCCTAGAGTTCGAGTTCCACAAGAGAAGTCACCACAACAAGAAGCCTGCTCACCTCAACTAGAGAGTAGCCCTCACTCCTTACAACTAGAGAAGAACCTGTGGTAGCAGTGAAAACCCAGAATAGCCAAAATGAAATATATAAAATTAAAAAAAAAAAAGAGCTGACCATTTAGTTGAGAAAAATCACCATGAGAGTGTAACTCGTTTTTCTATTGCTACTCAGAACTTAATTTCTAAAAATAAGTTATAGACTTTGGAGGATGATGTTGCTTCAAAATGCCAAAGATATAATAAAACTGTTTAACAACAATTGTGATAAAATATACAACTAACTGCCTGTGATAAAAACCACAGCAATATTTCATAAAAACCATCACCTTAAACTGGAGAATGATTTTAATACTTGATAAAAAAAACAAAACAAAACAATGCTTTAACACTTGCTTACAAGAAATTTAGGGATTAATGTCGGTCCATTTTAATTCCTAACCAAGGGGGCTTTACTTGGCAGAATTCTCTAAGTAGATTGATACCTGGGCCTCATGGATGTTACCCTTGTGTGGTATAACATTTAGGGAGATCGCTAGGGTGCCTCAATTAAAACAGCAAAAAGCTGCAAGCCCTGAATTGTCTACAAAACACAACTCATGATCATGTTTTTAAGGATACTGTTAAAAACATCAGCCTTCTCTTTCACTCCAGTACTTTTTTCATCATTCATGTGAACTAACCACTTAAAACCAAAATGAAAGAGTGTACTAATTTCCTGTTAAAGGATGATTGATAACTTACATGGAAATGTGCTAAAACCATCTGTAGGAAAAACACAAAAGTAACTCACACAAAAGGTATTTTTCCTGCTCTTGGATCCTGATTTTACACAGTTTTAGTTGCACTGTTTGGACACTTTGACCTAGATCCACCACTCATACTTGCAAAATACTTAAAGAAGGAAACAATTCCATCTGAGAAGTTGATACTCTGCTCTTCTGATGAGAATCAAGAAGTCTTAGAGCTGAAAGAGACTTTTAAACTCATTTATAATTTCTCTGCCTTGATTTCTCACTCTAGAGCCTCAGAGCCGCACCTATGGAGCCCATGGGCCGCAACTACTGAAGTCCATGTGCCCTAGAGTTCGAGTTCCACAAGAGAAGTCACCACAACAAGAAGCCTGCTCACCTCAACTAGAGAGTAGCCCTCACTCCTTACAACTAGAGAAGAACCTGTGGTAGCAGTGAAAACCCAGAATAGCCAAAATGAAATATATAAAATTAAACAAAAAAGAGCTGACCATTTAGTTGAGAAAAATCACCATGAGAGTGTAACTCGTTTTTCTATTGCTACTCAGAACTTAATTTCTAAAAATAAGTTATAGACTTTGGAGGATGATGTTGCTTCAAAATGCCAAAGATATAATAAAACTGTTTAACAACAATTGTGATAAAATATACAACTAACTGCCTGTGATAAAACCACAGCAATATTTCATAAAAACCATCACCTTAAACTGGAGAATGATTTTAATACTTGATAAAAAAAACAAAACAAAACAATGCTTTAACACTTGCTTACAAGAAATTTAGGGATTAATGTCGGTCCATTTTAATTCCTAACCAAGGGGGCTTTACTTGGCAGAATTCTCTAAGTAGATTGATACCTGGGCCTCATGGATGTTACCCTTGTGTGGTATAACATTTAGGGAGATCGCTAGGGTGCCTCAATTAAAACAGCAAAAAGCTGCAAGCCCTGAATTGTCTACAAAACACAACTCATGATCATGTTTTTAAGGATACTGTTAAAAACATCAGCCTTCTCTTTCACTCCAGTACTTTTTTCATCATTCATGTGAACTAACCACTTAAAACCAAAATGAAAGAGTGTACTAATTTCCTGTTAAAGGATGATTGATAACTTACATGGAAATGTGCTAAAACCATCTGTAGGAAAAACACAAAAGTAACTCACACAAAAGGTATTTTTCCTGCTCTTGGATCCTGATTTTACACAGTTTTAGTTGCACTGTTTGGACACTTTGACCTAGATCCACCACTCATACTTGCAAAATACTTAAAGAAGGAAACAATTCCATCTGAGAAGTTGATACTCTGCTCTTCTGATGAGAATCAAGAAGTCTTAGAGCTGAAAGAGACTTTTAAACTCATTTATAATTTCTCTGCCTTGATTTCTCACCCCTCCCATCTCACACAAAGCCAAGGTTTATTAACCTGGGCCAGTTATAAAGCTGGGGAGACAGCTGAGGGAGGTCTGAGCTCCCATTCCAATTCCCTTTCCAGTATCTTACACAATCCTCAGAAGGTTCCAATCAAATCATTAATAAAAATTCACTTTAAAAATGAGAAGGACACAAAGTCTATTAAATCCCTATTCTGTTGTTCTCATTCCCATATATATCAGAATAAGAGGTTGACTCCCTAAGTTTGCAATTATAATTAAAGCGCTAATGATTCTCAACATAAAAGAAATGGTAACCTACTGAAAATCACTCTAAAAAAGATAAGGAAATACATATCGGGCTTCCTGGTAGCTCAGTGGTAAAGAATCTGCCTGCCAGTGCAGGAGACACAGGTTAGACCCCTGGCCTGGGAAGATCCCACATGCAGTGGAGCAACTCAGCGGACGCACCATAGCTACTGAGCCTGTGCTCTATCTAGAGCCCGGGAGCTGCACCTACTAAAGCTCAAACACCCTAGAGCCTGTGCTCAGCTACAAGAGAAGCTGGCACACCACAACTAATTGCTACAACTAGAGAAAAGCCTGAGCAGTGACAAAGACACAGCAGAGCCAAAAACAGATAATAAAGAAAAATTATTAAAAAAAGAAATACCTATTATTTCCTTTAAATTTCTTAAGAACACCAGAAATAATGCTATTATTGGTCTGTTAAACTCACCCTTTACCAGTACTTTTTCATCATTCATGTGAACTAACCACTTAAAACCAAAATGAAAGAGTGTACTAATTTCCTGTTAAAGGATGATTGATAACTTACATGGAAATGTGCTAAAACCATCTGTAGGAAAAACACAAAAGTAACTCACACAAAAGGTATTTTTCCTGCTCTTGGATCCTGATTTTACACAGTTTTAGTTGCACTGTTTGGACACTTTGACCTAGATCCACCACTCATACTTGCAAAATACTTAAAGAAGGAAACAATTCCATCTGAGAAGTTGATACTCTGCTCTTCTGATGAGAATCAAGAAGTCTTAGAGCTGAAAGAGACTTTTAAACTCATTTATAATTTCTCTGCCTTGATTTCTCACCCCTCCCATCTCACACAAAGCCAAGGTTTATTAACCTGGGCCAGTTATAAAGCTGGGGAGACAGCTGAGGGAGGTCTGAGCTCCCATTCCAATTCCCTTTCCAGTATCTTACACAATCCTCAGAAGGTTCCAATCAAATCATTAATAAAAATTCACTTTAAAAATGAGAAGGACACAAAGTCTATTAAATCCCTATTCTGTTGTTCTCATTCCCATATATATCAGAATAAGAGGTTGACTCCCTAAGTTTGCAATTATAATTAAAGCGCTAATGATTCTCAACATAAAAGAAATGGTAACCTACTGAAAATCACTCTAAAAAAGATAAGGAAATACATATCGGGCTTCCCTGGTAGCTCAGTGGTAAAGAATCTGCCTGCCAGTGCAGGAGACACAGGTTAGACCCCTGGCCTGGGAAGATCCCACATGCAGTGGAGCAACTCAGCGGACGCACCATAGCTACTGAGCCTGTGCTCTATCTAGAGCCCGGGAGCTGCACCTACTAAAGCTCAAACACCCTAGAGCCTGTGCTCAGCTACAAGAGAAGCTGGCACACCACAACTAATTGCTACAACTAGAGAAAAGCCTGAGCAGTGACAAAGACACAGCAGAGCCAAAAACAGATAATAAAGAAAAATTATTAAAAAAAGAAATACCTATTATTTCCTTTAAATTTCTTAAGAACACCAGAAATAAATGCTATTATTACCATTTTATAGAGAAAGCAAATAAAAGTAGCGAAAGGTCATACTCTTAAGAAAGACACAGTCTGCGGGTTGAAGCTTAAACGTGTCCTTGTGCCCTTAACCATCGTCAATTGAAAGAAATGTTAAAGGGTTCAATACAGTGACTCCTAACCAAATAATCGTGCCAGGCTTCAGGAAAGCATTTGGAAATGTGTGTCAAAACAATCAGGCTGCTCATGACATTTAGTGCTTGGGGCCCAGGGATATTAGACATCCTGCAAAATGCTGAACAGATTCTCACAACAAAAAGTATCGCTAGCAAAGGCCAAATAGCACCCCTTTCGAGAAGCAGTGGTTCACTATAATGGAAAAGAATCCGAAAAAGAACATTTGTATATATATATATATATAAATAAACTGAATCACTTTACTGTAAACCTGAGACTAATATAATACTGTAAATCAACTATACTTCAATTTTAAAAAGAAGAAGAAAAAAACCAAGTGTTAATAATGAATACAAGATTAGCATACTGTAACAGGGTATTAAATGAAACAGGGGAGATCTGAGACACTTCCAAAAATCTCTACTCTGATGTTGCAATGAGTAAGTTCCCGAGCTTCTGGCAAGGATTAGAAACAAATGCCGCCTAAAGTTACTTAATGATCCCATGTTTTCTCCAGCTATGAACACATCTGAGAAGCTCACTGGGACCAAATATAAATAAAACGCAGAACTACTCCATATGGTTTTTTTTTTTAAGATTTATTTATTTATTTATTTTGGTGGGGGTGGGGAGGGAGGGGGCGGGCGGGCCACTTCTATTGATCTCTCATTTGTCCATTTTCATCCATCTTTGTTCTTCGGCCCGTGCGGGCCTCCCATCGCGGCGGCCTCTGTTGTCACGGAGCACCGGCTCTGGGCGCATGCGCTCCAGAGCTCCGGCTCGGTAATCGGACACATCCGTCCAGGTGCTCCGCGGCATGTGGGATCTTCCCAGGCCAAGGATCGAACCGGCGCCCCTTGCACTGCAAGGCGGTGTCCTTACCCACTGGACCACCAGGGAAGCCCCTCCATATGGTTTTATATTCAAATTGGACCAGGAGTTGGAGGAGACATGTTTTGTAATTTTCAATGCATTCATAATCACAAGTATGAAAAATGTTCCCTAAAGAAATATCTAGGGGCTTCCCTGGTGGTCCAGTGGGTAAGGACACCGCCTTGCAGTGCAAGGGGCGCCGGTTCGATCCCTGGCCTGGCAAGATCCCACGTGCCGCGGAGTGGCTGGACCCATGTGTCCGATTACCGAGCCGGAGCTCTGGAGCGCATGCGCCCAGAGCCGGTGCTCCGTGACAACAGAGGCCGCCGCGATGGGAGGCCCGCACGGGCCGAAGAACAAAGATGGATGAAAATGGACAAATGAGAGATCAATAGAAGTGGCCCGCCTGCCCCCTTCCCTCCCCACCCCCCTCCAAAATCTAGGCTGTAAATATGTAAACCATTGTTTCGCAGCTTAGATATGGAAAGACTGGACTAGATTGGCATGTCTCAATCTTAGGTATGAGAAGCTCTGAGAGTCTGAAGCAAGTATGTTTTGAAGATCTGTAGTTTTTCTACGGAAATGCTTCAATTTTGTGTCATCCCACTAATGACAAAACCGAAGGAAAAACAGAGAGAGCAAGAAAGACATATACTTCAAATTACTGGGATGACTACATTAAAACCAACTACTATCCTTTAGGACTTGAGTCTATATTTGTGTTTACAGTTATATTGCTACAGGATAGCGAGAAAATAAAAGAGGTAGATTTAATATGAAAATTTGCTTTCAAGCCAAATAAAACCAAAGACTTGTGTAACTGTGCTATAGAACTAAAAGTTTCATGATGATCCAGCGGGATAAATGAATCATCACAAGGCCACTGCAGCAAAGGCAGGCTGACCTCACCAGACACCCGCATCGCACTGCAGCGAGGGCCACATCACTGCGATGATTTAATGAATGCTGTCAATTTGCATTTGGTTAGAGTTTTATCATTTTATTCATAATTAACTTATACATTTATTTTAATATTGCAGTTGCAACAATATGATTAAATTATACCTACTGTTAAGAATTCCACATTTAACCAACTAAAAAGATTAAATTATACATAAGGCGGTGTCCTTACCCACTGGACCACCAGGAAGCCCCTATGGTTTTATATTCAAATTGGACCAGGAGTTGGAGGAGACATGTTTTGTAATTTTCAATGCATTCATAATCACAAGTATGAAAAATGTTCCCTAAAGAAATATCTAGGGGCTTCCCTGGTGGTCCAGTGGGTAAGGACACCGCCTTGCAGTGCAAGGGGCGCCGGTTCGATCCCTGGCCTGGCAAGATCCCACGTGCCGCGGAGTGGCTGGACCCATGTGTCCGATTACCGAGCCGGAGCTCTGGAGCGCATGCGCCCAGAGCCGGTGCTCCGTGACAACAGAGGCCGCCGCGATGGGAGGCCCGCACGGGCCGAAGAACAAAGATGGATGAAAATGGACAAATGAGAGATCAATAGAAGTGGCCCGCCTGCCCCCTTCCCTCCCCACCCCACCCCCCTCCAAAATCTAGGCTGTAAATATGTAAACCATTGTTTCGCAGCTTAGATATGGAAAGACTGGACTAGATTGGCATGTCTCAATCTTAGGTATGAGAAGCTCTGAGAGTCTGAAGCAAGTATGTTTTGAAGATCTGTAGTTTTTCTACGGAAATGCTTCAATTTTGTGTCATCCCACTAATGACAAAACCGAAGGAAAAACAGAGAGAGCAAGAAAGACATATACTTCAAATTACTGGGATGACTACATTAAAACCAACTACTATCCTTTAGGACTTGAGTCTATATTTGTGTTTACAGTTATATTGCTACAGGATAGCGAGAAAATAAAAGAGGTAGATTTAATATGAAAATTTGCTTTCAAGCCAAATAAAACCAAAGACTTGTGTAACTGTGCTATAGAACTAAAAGTTTCATGATGATCCAGCGGGATAAATGAATCATCACAAGGCCACTGCAGCAAAGGCAGGCTGACCTCACCAGACACCCGCATCGCACTGCAGCGAGGGCCACATCACTGCGATGATTTAATGAATGCTGTCAATTTGCATTTGGTTAGAGTTTTATCATTTTATTCATAATTAACTTATACATTTATTTTAATATTGCAGTTGCACAAATGCTTATAACTATGATTAAATTATACCTACTGTTAAGAATTCCACATTTAACCAACATTAAGAGAAAGTCAGTATTAGGACTGGCAGACGGCTGGAACTTCCAGGGGCACTCACATCACTTTCTTTTGGGACCTTCCCCTCCCCCACTGACATGTCACACTGTGGGCTACCTGCCCTAAGAACGTAAGGAGACAACCCTCTCCTTCCAGAAACAAATGTTGGTCCAGAGCAGGAAGACTATGCAAGCAAGGCCACTGAGAGGACTGATATGGATAAGAAGGTACTTCTCCAACATCAGAAGTTTAAGGCCCACATAAACTTGCCAAGAGGAAACTTTTCCAGCACGTGAAGAATGCCTGCTGGAGAATAAAACTATTACATCACAGGGTCAAAAGGATGGATGGACGAACGGTGGGATGAAGACGATGGCGAGAAGGACGGAGGGAAGGAAGGGGGGAATACACTGACTAGACACAGATACAGACAAAAACATTGAGAATATTATGCCATCAAGCTGAATTGCATACCCAAACCAACCTCCAGGCATGTCAATTTTGTAAGAGTTCAACCTGAGGTTCTGTCATTTGTGACCAAAAGCTTTTTAAGTAAGATACTGGAGATCAATAAAAATGTCTGTCTTTAAAAGGAGAATGTATGTTACTTAAATTTAAGAAACAGTGGATAGCACGATCTCCTCCAACTCTAAAGTTCAAAGATCCTGTGTGTGTTTTAAATACTTCACCAGCTTAAAAAATTAGAATCTTTTCTTATAACCTTTAGGACTTGAGTCTATATTTGTGTTTACAGTTATATTGCTACAGGATAGCGAGAAAATAAAAGAGGTAGATTTAATATGAAAATTTGCTTTCAAGCCAAATAAAACCAAAGACTTGTGTAACTGTGCTATAGAACTAAAAGTTTCATGATGATCCAGCGGGATAAATGAATCATCACAAGGCCACTGCAGCAAAGGCAGGCTGACCTCACCAGACACCCGCATCGCACTGCAGCGAGGGCCACATCACTGCGATGATTTAATGAATGCTGTCAATTTGCATTTGGTTAGAGTTTTATCATTTTATTCATAATTAACTTATACATTTATTTTAATATTGCAGTTGCACAAATGCTTATAACTATGATTAAATTATACCTACTGTTAAGAATTCCACATTTAACCAACATTAAGAGAAAGTCAGTATTAGGACTGGCAGACGGCTGGAACTTCCAGGGGCACTCACATCACTTTCTTTTGGGACCTTCCCCTCCCCCACTGACATGTCACACTGTGGGCTACCTGCCCTAAGAACGTAAGGAGACAACCCTCTCCTTCCAGAAACAAATGTTGGTCCAGAGCAGGAAGACTATGCAAGCAAGGCCACTGAGAGGACTGATATGGATAAGAAGGTACTTCTCCAACATCAGAAGTTTAAGGCCCACATAAACTTGCCAAGAGGAAACTTTTCCAGCACGTGAAGAATGCCTGCTGGAGAATAAAACTATTACATCACAGGGTCAAAAGGATGGATGGACGAACGGTGGGATGAAGACGATGGCGAGAAGGACGGAGGGAAGGAAGGGGGGAATACACTGACTAGACACAGATACAGACAAAAACATTGAGAATATTATGCCATCAAGCTGAATTGCATACCCAAACCAACCTCCAGGCATGTCAATTTTGTAAGAGTTCAACCTGAGGTTCTGTCATTTGTGACCAAAAGCTTTTTAAGTAAGATACTGGAGATCAATAAAAATGTCTGTCTTTAAAAGGAGAATGTATGTTACTTAAATTTAAGAAACAGTGGATAGCACGATCTCCTCCAACTCTAAAGTTCAAAGATCCTGTGTGTGTTTTAAATACTTCACCAGCTTAAAAAAAATTAGAATCTTTTCTTATAACCTTAGCATGCTTATTCAACAGAAAGTGAAAATGATTATTATTTTATAATTATTACCAGCAATATGATAGGGCGACTTTTCTCTCTCAAGTTAGATGTAATTAAAGTATTCAGAGAAGACAATTTGCACAAAGTTAATCTTTACAATTCAGAATCAAGGGAAAGGTCTCAAAGAAAACAGAAGCTAACAATGGCACCTAAGACTTTAAAAAGAATGCTCACTACAAACTACAAATGTGTGTATATGTGTGTGTGTATATATATATATAATATATATATATGTATATATATATATATATATATATATATGGGTTGGACAAAAAATTTGGTTGCTTTCCATAACATTTTACGGAAAAAAAAAAAGAATCAACTTTTTGTCCTACCCAAAGTAAGGCTTTTAGAAATTTTGAAGAATATTTATCAGAATGATTCTTATGAACTTAACACTCAGCTTTATCTGCCTTAAATATTTAAATAAGTAATAAGTAAACATTCCTATCAATTAGAGAAAATGAATAACGCGCTCACATCATGAAAAAATAATGATTCAAAATAAAATGAGAATACCAAGTCAGTAAGTAAGATTACAGAGCTAAGTATCAAGTGAATGACTCATGTGGAAAGAGTTTCTTCAATTTTTATTCTTAGACTGTAATTCACAGGTGCTTTTTTGTTTTTTCAACTGAGAACCTGATTTAACAGCTATTTCCAAGGCCACATCAATCAGCTATAACATTGGTCAACTGTTATCTGTCCAGTTAAACTAATCTCATAGGAAATTTTGCAAAGTCAGTAGCTAGTCTGCATTCAAAATTCAAAAATATGGTCGTTTTTCAATCCTCCACTATCAACTCAGTGATTTATTTAATTACTCTGCAGTCCTTACCAGAGGCTTTTATCCTAAGAGTTTTTATCTTACACTTAGTCCTGAAAAAAAAGAAAGAAAACAACTCAGTACAACAGTTAACAGATTAAAAAAAAAAAAAAAAACAACAGTTAACAGATTTAATGGTGCTTCCCTGGTGGCTCAGAGGTTATAGAATCTGCCCGTAATGCGTGAGACCCAGGTTCGATCCCTAGGTCCGGAAGATCCCCTGGAGAAATGGCAACCCATTCCAGCATTCTTGTCTGGAGAACCCATGGCAGGACATGACCAAAGTGACTTAGCACAGATTTAATAAACTGTTAGTTTGAAAAATATTGGGGGAGCAAACTAAAAATACTAAGCAGTTTTTTCCCCCAGTTTTTTCAAGTATGAAAGAACTCTCTCCTGAGCATTATTAAAATATACTATGAAGTTCAAACTGTTCTAAGTCAAATCGTGTCTTCAAATCTAGAGGGTTTGGGAAGCATCTTAGTAAGACATACTCTCCGTAATCAGGTAAGGGTAAAGGTACTGACTTTACCCATACAACTTGAAAACACTTTCAAATATTTTAAAAGAAATGGTATCAGAGACAAGACTCAAGTCATTTCTTCAGGTGGAACTATTTAAAAAGGAAATTCTGTTGCATGACACAAAATGCTAAATGTTCATCTTTAGCTACTAAAAATGACTGTATGAAATTTCCATAGATTTTAAGATACAAGCCTAAGTGCTATACTAATACTAAGCAAATATATTTATTTTATGACTGTCACTGCATTAGTTCTACCACAGATTTAGGGATCATGGATTTGTGTTGAAGGCTTTAAAAATAGAACTCAGCATGAAACTTTGAGAACATTAGTGATAGAAGAGCAGTGAGAACCATCATTTCAGGGGCTCCTATGGATTCCTCCAGATTCAATGCCGTCCAAATTGAATCCACATGAGAACTTTTAGGGCACTAAAAAGTGCCTTACAGCTGGCTCTCAGTACCCTGGTTATAAGCAACACAAGGATAAAAGGAAATTATTACACCAGAATGACCATAATAAAAATAGTGGAAATAATATCAAAGCCAGACTAAGTAATACCCACAGGATTTTCAGCACAACTTAACAAAATGTTTGCCTGAAAATTGTGGAAAGTTTATATTCCTATATGATCATAGAAAGGATTTTTAAGAATAAATTGTAATATTTATTTTACACCTATCATCTGACTTTAAGATAAATATTGTGCAAATAAAAAGTACAGTTTTAAGAGATGAAAAAAGTATTAAAAACAAGCAAACCAAAAAAAGAAAGAAACGTCAACACTGAACCTGGAACATCAACCACAGCTCTGCAATGTCAAATCAAAAGTCTATCATAGAAAACTATATGAGAGTGTAAAACTCCTGTTTCTGGACTTTGATCCAAGAAGTCGTAAAAAGCTGTCCTCACTTAATAGCTCCTATTTCCAGTATATGCCAAATATTCTCAAGCTTTTGTCTAGTGCAAAACAAAGCAACAAAAAAGTCCATCAGATTACCTTCACAATACTAACGGACCTAAACCACCACCCACAATCACAGAGCTGATGGTAAAGGATTCTAATATACTGTCAAGAGTCACAACAGCTGGTAAGGTGGCATTAGCACCAGAAAGGCTTCATCTGTGAATGCCTGAGCACTGACGCCCTTAATGAACTCAACATCGCAAACCTATCCAACAGCAAGCATGGGAGTTATCCACAGGCTTAGCTACTTGTCTCAAACTTATTTGTATGCCAATATATTGTTATGAATTGTTCAACTGACACTATCAAACACACTTTAACAGGTTTTGATTGCTAAAAAGCAGCTATTTGTGTGCTACAAGCTCTGGCTTTGAAGGAGGTATTAGCTCTGTATTTGAAGGTAATTATAGGAAGCAGAGTAATACAGCAGCAATACTTGTTTTCAGGGGCAAGCAAAACTCACAGGTGTTTAAATGAACATTTAGGAGTCTAGGACATTCCTTCTATTCAATTACTATAACAGTGCAGACCATTCATTCTGGTAAGCGAACAGAAGCATGCATGGATGTCAAACAACAATTAAATCTAACAAGGTAGGGATAGTTCTACCAATGAGCTTGTCTACAGGCCCAGATGGCCAATCTAAATAAATCCAAATTTATTTATTTTATATCTTAAAACACACAAAGTGCCTCTTCAGAACTACTCTGTTTCACGGGTTTCCTCCCCCACAGTATGCATTTTATATGTACTATGTCTAAGAAAAGTGAAAAAAGCAAAGTAACATGAACTTTTTGTTAAAAACACAGACACACAAAACTTAGCCGTGAAGTTATTGTCTACAATAAACTTTTACCACAAGCATGTTGACTCACACGGTGTTTCGCAGGTTAGCAATTTTATGCCCGGTCTCTCATTCTTAAGTCTCCAATTAAGGGTATCAAATATAAACCCAAACAGGAATATTGTTTCCCGAAAAGCTTCTGGCTACACACAAGACTTAGATTATATTCTTCACACTGACAACTTTCAGCACTTGATAATTTCTAAAACTGAGGGCCTGCACTACTCTTGAATAGCTCACACTTTCATTTTCTACTTATACTCAACATAAATTCTTCAGTCAAGATTACACACACACATATATACATATATCACACAAAACCTTCGGCCTATTTTCAACATCCATTATAATATAAAAACCCCCACTGAAGAAAAAGCCTTTAATAGGCTCTCAGATAATCTAAACATTACACTAATCAATGTGAGCACTGACGCCTTAATGAACTCAACATCGCAAACCTATCCAACAGCAAGCATGGGAGTTATCCACAGGCTTAGCTACTTGTCTCAAACTTATTTGTATGCCAATATATTGTTATGAATTGTTCAACTGACACTATCAAACACACTTTAACAGGTTTTGATTGCTAAAAAGCAGCTATTTGTGTGCTACAAGCTCTGGCTTTGAAGGAGGTATTAGCTCTGTATTTGAAGGTAATTATAGGAAGCAGAGTAATACAGCAGCAATACTTGTTTTCAGGGGCAAGCAAAACTCACAGGTGTTTAAATGAACATTTAGGAGTCTAGGACATTCCTTCTATTCAATTACTATAACAGTGCAGACCATTCATTCTGGTAAGCGAACAGAAGCATGCATGGATGTCAAACAACAATTAAATCTAACAAGGTAGGGATAGTTCTACCAATGAGCTTGTCTACAGGCCCAGATGGCCAATCTAAATAAATCCAAATTTATTTATTTTATATCTTAAAACACACAAAGTGCCTCTTCAGAACTACTCTGTTTCACGGGTTTCCTCCCCCACAGTATGCATTTTATATGTACTATGTCTAAGAAAAGTGAAAAAAGCAAAGTAACATGAACTTTTTGTTAAAAACACAGACACACAAAACTTAGCCGTGAAGTTATTGTCTACAATAAACTTTTACCACAAGCATGTTGACTCACACGGTGTTTCGCAGGTTAGCAATTTTATGCCCGGTCTCTCATTCTTAAGTCTCCAATTAAGGGTATCAAATATAAACCCAAACAGGAATATTGTTTCCCGAAAAGCTTCTGGCTACACACAAGACTTAGATTATATTCTTCACACTGACAACTTTCAGCACTTGATAATTTCTAAAACTGAGGGCCTGCACTACTCTTGAATAGCTCACACTTTCATTTTCTACTTATACTCAACATAAATTCTTCAGTCAAGATTACACACACACATATATACATATATCACACAAAACCTTCGGCCTATTTTCAACATCCATTATAATATAAAAACCCCCACTGAAGAAAAAGCCTTTAATAGGCTCTCAGATAATCTAAACATTACACTAATCAATGTAATTTTGAGAACTGGGATTTTAATCCTATGCGACTTCGGAGAGGGAAAAAAAGTAATGTGAAAAGAAATGTAGCCTAATTCATTTATTTCCCCTCCCCCCCACCCCCCAAAAACACCAAAAAACTGTTACTCAGTTTTGGCAGGCTCTCAAAGTGCCGTGTTCTTAGGTATCAGTAAAAAGCTACTGCCAAACAATCCCAAGTTTATGTCTCTAAAGCGAGAGGAGAGAAAACAAATAAGGACAGTAACGCTAATTTTTAAATAAGTAATTTTGTTATTTCTTAATAATATGCTTACGGAACACCTCTAAACAACAGACCCCTGCACATTTAAAAATTTCAGCCCAGTTCTCCTGCCCTGTAATTCATTAAGGGTGGAGGGGTGCAAAAGGGTGAAAGGAAACCAGGGACAAATGGCCTTAGAGGAGGTGACCTCTAAAAATGGTTGGCCCCGACCCATGGATAATCCCAGACCTAGATGGTCTTTGTGCTCGCCCCAAACTCGCAGGCAAGTGCCCTTCGAAAAGAAACCACTTTCCGTTCACTTTCAAATCCGGTCGCTTCAGATTTGGTGTTTTGATAGAGGGGAAAGAGGAGAAGAGGATTTTTAAAAGGAAGAGGGAAGAATTAAACAGAAGACACAACGTTTGTCCCAAAGCCATCACTTCGGTTAAAACCCCCAGAGGTGATCAAACCGACACCAACTCTGAACGTTCGTTAGGAGAAACAAACAGAGTTAAAAGGAGATCCATTTAAGATCTCAAAATATTACACCCTCAGGAAAAGCAAAGGAAGACAAAAACGTTAGGAGTTCATTCTCAATGAAGCATCGCCCAGCCAATGTGCCCCCGGGTTCCACCACCCAGCCCCACCGCGCCCCTGGGAAAAGTGGGAAAGACGACGGGATGCTGAAGGAAGTACCTTGTTTTGTCTCCGAAAGGCAACATAGCAAACGTGGGAACGCGTGCAGACTCGGCAACCTCGGCGGATCCTAGACTCCAGGAGGCGCCGGCGGGGGGCGCGAACTTGCCCAGGTGAGGCCGGCGCCTAGTAGCCGGCTTCCCTACCGCCCCCGCCGTCGCGACACCGCCCGCCGCCGCCCGCTAGCCCCGCGCTGGACCGCCCCCTGGCGGGGAGCGCCAGGCTGAACCGCGGCGGTGCGCCGGCGGGTGGGAGCCCAGCGGCCAGCCCCAGCCGGCTCCTCCACCATCACCGCCCCGCGTGCGTCCCTTTCCCGGCCGCAGCGGCCAGCTCCGGCTACCCGAAGGCCGCTGCTCCAAGCCGGAGACGGCGAAGTTCGGGCCTCTTCTCCAACGGGGCTCGTCCGGGAGTCAGCCCGAGTCAGCGCTCAGCAGCCTTGCCCGCGCTGCAGCTTCGCACCAACCCTCCGGTCTCGGCGCACCCGCCCGCCACCCACTCTCTGTCCCACCTTCCTAGCGCCTCGGCTTCATCCTCAATTCCTCTCCAACTCTCCTGCAAACGTTTCCCACGCGCGCCCCGACCGCCCGCTGCGCAACCGCCTCCCAAAGCTCAGGCTCCCTCCTCCCCGCCCTTCGTCGCAGCCGCCCCGGCGCTTGGCTCCGGACCAGGAAGAGCTGGCCTCCGGGGTCGCCTCGGGCCGCGCGGGACCTGCCACCCGGAGGTCCGCTGCCCGCGGTCCTTTGTGTGCGCGTCGCGATCCCCTCCGCGGAGCGCGTTCCACGGCGCCGCCTTGCGCGCAAAAGCGAAGGCAAGGAAGAGGACAACCAGGGGACTGGAAGGGGCGCAAAAGACGACAGCACTCACTCTGGGAAGGTTCCGGCATGTTGCAGCCTTTTGGTTTCTTCGTGGTCTCGCCCCTACCCGGGCTTCCCCGCCCCGCCAGGGCCGGGGCGAAGGGGGACGGGGGAGGAGCGCAGCCACAGGGACCGCGTTGGAAATGGTGCTTCCGGAGCTGCAGGGAACGGGTTCAAAAACTGTTTTGGTTTCGCTAAGGAGATTTAGGGGAACCAGGAGGCTAGAGAAAGGCCCGCGAGAGCAGATATATGGAAATAATCTTGATCCCGGGGAATACCAGGGCTGCCGGCGTGTGGAGGAGGTGGGGGTGGGATCGGCCCATACATTTTTGTATTTGAACTTCGTGAGCGAGCTGGATCGAGTCCGACGCTTGGGTTTTTCGACTGTTCTCGCCTTAAAATCGAGGTCTCTACACTGTAACAGGATCATGGCCCTACTTCAAAAGCAAAGGGCCTGAGAGTGGAGACTGTTTAATGGTTAACGAATGGGGAAATTCAATAGAGGAGAGAGATAAAGCCCGGGTCACGCTCCATGCCCCGGCCGGGTCTTCCGTGGTTCTTCTTCTTACCTGGTGCCTTTCCTAACAAAGTAAGAGATGGTAAAGTCCCAGTGATCGTCCAGCCACGCTTCGACCGAGTCCTGGTCCCATTGCTGTGGGGGCCGCGCGGAGCTGGGGCCGGCCCGCTCCATTATCTGCGCCGTGCGTTTCTGCGGCCAGCTGGTGCTGGGTTTCTATACTCCAGCTGGGGTCCCTCCCTCGGAGGAGCAGAACTCGTCTAGAGACCCTCCCCCTTTGCCCGGCTTCAGTCGGGCCGGCTGGCGGCAAAGCTGCTCGGGCACGGGGCCAGTCTCCTGCTGCGCCCCGCCTCCCCCGGTTCTCACCGCTTCCAGGTGTGGCGGGCGGACCGGGGCTTAGCAGCTTCGCGCCTTCTCTGGGGTGTGTCTGAGACTGGCTTTCGCAGCCTCCCTTGTCTCCAGATTCCGAGGCGGCCGGGGCGGCGACTGGCGAGCTCTCCGGAAGCCCAGTGGCCGGGTCTAGAACGAGGCCACGCGGCCGCTGGGGTGCGCTGCGTGCCAGGCCCGCTCCAGCGGAGCGCGCAAAGGTAACTGTGGATGTGTTCGCTGAGCGTCCCACTCGAGGAAAGGGAAGGTCATGCTGTGGAGCTCCAGCTCAAGCCCAGAGAGCGGTAGCTAGGGGGATTTTAGCCCCAAAGTGAGAGGTGGTGGGAGCCCGGGCGCTTTTTCTCGGGCCTGGGAGAACAATGACTGTCCCACCTCGCCTTCCTTCTGCCCGGCGCGTGGGTCTGGGAGGAGCTGGGACCCACCTCCCTCGGAACCCTGCCAGCGCAAGGGCTCAAACCGCCCCAGCCAAGGCCCTCATCTGGGTTATGGAGTTGGGATGTGAGTCACCAAAACCGATTTGAGAGTCCTGGTGAGTAAGTCCTGACAGCCATTCATGTGATTCATGTTAATAATAACAACAATAGTAAGTGTAAATTAAGTGCCTTCACAAGACAGGCTTAGTTTGCATTAAGCTCTTTTTCCTTACCGGAGACAGATAAAGATAAACCGAAATACAATGATCACTATGGTTTGTGTGTGAAATCACAAATCTCCCTACGTGTAGGTTAGCTTCATAGGACGGGCACTGCCCAGGTACAGTGCAGAGCAGCCAGTTAGCCCAATTTTAAATTAATCCGACATTTATATTGAACTGGAGTTAATATACACATACCACGAAAAAAGTATCAGTTTAAAAGGACTCAGCGTTCCTGTCCTGTTTTGTCCTATACTTAGCATGTTTTATAAAAAAGAATTGGAGTCTTCCTTTGCTTCATCCTCACCCTCATCTCCCTGCAGCTTTAACATGGTATTTTGCAATGACCTACTTTTTTTGGCAGAATTAAACTTTAGCTATGTGTTTCACAACGTGTGAACGACACCATTAGCCGTGATATACCAAAAGCAATTTAGCTGACATACTTTTAACGAACTCCTTTCAAAATATCCTTGGCAAGAATGTAAGACATTACTCACTACATAGAAACACATAATTAAACAGATAATATGAGAACTTTATGTCTTCCAATCCCCCAAAGCAATGGTTTATACTTCCTTCATTAAATAATCGTCATTTTGTAACTTCAGTTTCTTTGAAACTTGGCTATTGTATGTGAGTAGACACAAACCAGTAAAAGCAAGCAAAGGACTATGAAGTAATGCATGATAAGTTATATCAGATTTTAAATGAGAATTCTCTTATAATTTCTTACTATGGTAGTGGTTAGAGTGATCATGAGCTAAAGGCCTTCTCCTCAGTTGGTTTTTCCCTGTGGAAGGTGATCTGTTTCTCCTCTCAGGAGGTCACTTATAATTTAAAACTCTACTTCCTACTAAAGATGGAGTGAAGTTTTGACTTGAATTGCTTGCTTTGGTTGTCTACCATGATGAAAGAAACAGGCATTATACAAATGTCCATTTTCTCTCCTAACCTGAAAGTGTTAAATTATCAGAAATCAAGAAGGTTTCTGAGACATTTGTGCAAGAAAAACAATCCATGGGTGCTCTGTGAGTGATTCTGTATGGTGTAGATGTTGGTGGGGGTTACTATAAAGGCCTGTTACCTGAGTTCATATATCACAAGGGACGAGGGTAGAGGGGTGGGTATGGCATTTCAAACTGTTCTAGTCTCAAGAACACTCCGATCAAACAATACCTCTAGTCACTTTAAAGTACGTTAAGTTAAGAATATTTGGAACTGACCTCACCCTGGCATCTTGGTCTCCAGCTCCTTTTGTTCTGTATTCCAATTGCTCCATTATTTTACATACATTCATTCTAACTTACTGGTATGTATTGCTCTAAGCATCTCAAATCTTATTTTCGAATACAATGAAGGATGAGTAAATAATAAACATTATCAGGAAGTAACTTGGAAAATGACGTTAATACTACTTACAACACACAAACATGCAATGACTTAACAGAAAGCCCTCCAATTTATTATAGTCCCATTGTACTAGAAAACAAACACTCTAACATGGCTTACAAAGTTCTGTATGATTTTAACCAATTTCTGTTGTGAAAGATTTTGTTCATACAACTAGGAAAAACAGTCAAGACCATGGACATCAAATTCCTTTACCAAAAACAAACACAGTAAAAATCATGACATCTTTCCTGCCTTCTTTCTCCCAAATACTACATAGTCTCTTCTGTTTCCTTGCAGCAAACTTAGATATTTTAAGCTTGAGAAAATTGAATAAACATATTAGCACATGTAATAGGATCATGATTTCTCATTGTTGAAGAGGGAACAAAGGCCTTTTTCCTTTTAAAAAGTAAAAATAGAAGTTCATAATATCTTTAATTCCTTATAATTTCTTACTATGGTAGTGGTTAGAGTGATCATGAGCTAAAGGCCTTCTCCTCAGTTGGTTTTTCCCTGTGGAAGGTGATCTGTTTCTCCTCTCAGGAGGTCACTTATAATTTAAAACTCTACTTCCTACTAAAGATGGAGTGAAGTTTTGACTTGAATTGCTTGCTTTGGTTGTCTACCATGATGAAAGAAACAGGCATTATACAAATGTCCATTTTCTCTCCTAACCTGAAAGTGTTAAATTATCAGAAATCAAGAAGGTTTCTGAGACATTTGTGCAAGAAAAACAATCCATGGGTGCTCTGTGAGTGATTCTGTATGGTGTAGATGTTGGTGGGGGTTACTATAAAGGCCTGTTACCTGAGTTCATATATCACAAGGGACGAGGGTAGAGGGGTGGGTATGGCATTTCAAACTGTTCTAGTCTCAAGAACACTCCGATCAAACAATACCTCTAGTCACTTTAAAGTACGTTAAGTTAAGAATATTTGGAACTGACCTCACCCTGGCATCTTGGTCTCCAGCTCCTTTTGTTCTGTATTCCAATTGCTCCATTATTTTACATACATTCATTCTAACTTACTGGTATGTATTGCTCTAAGCATCTCAAATCTTATTTTCGAATACAATGAAGGATGAGTAAATAATAAACATTATCAGGAAGTAACTTGGAAAATGACGTTAATACTACTTACAACACACAAACATGCAATGACTTAACAGAAAGCCCTCCAATTTATTATAGTCCCATTGTACTAGAAAACAAACACTCTAACATGGCTTACAAAGTTCTGTATGATTTTAACCAATTTCTGTTGTGAAAGATTTTGTTCATACAACTAGGAAAAACAGTCAAGACCATGGACATCAAATTCCTTTACCAAAAACAAACACAGTAAAAATCATGACATCTTTCCTGCCTTCTTTCTCCCAAATACTACATAGTCTCTTCTGTTTCCTTGCAGCAAACTTAGATATTTTAAGCTTGAGAAAATTGAATAAACATATTAGCACATGTAATAGGATCATGATTTCTCATTGTTGAAGAGGGAAGCCTAGAAAGTACACTGTGATGTGGAAATGAAATTGAAGGGTAAAAATTAAATGTGTGTGTGTGTGTGCATGCTTGTGTGCATCATGTGGGAAAATCACACATGATAAGGAAATGCGGGCAGCTTCTAAGAGCTGAGGGCAGTCTCCAGCCGACAGTCTACGAGGAACTCTAGCCACCAAGAAAATTATTTCCTCAATAACTACAAGACTGAATTCCACTAACATAATGACTGGGCTCAGAAACAGCTATTTCCCCAGTCAAGCCTCAGTTGAGACCATGATTCTGGCTAATAAACTCTGCAGCCTTATGAGATGCTAAGCAGAAGACATCCTTATGACTGAGATCTTAACAACGTTGAGTCCTACATCTATTAATAGGTGTATCTATCCATTTACTTCAATCTTTTAAAATTTCTCCCGGCAGTGTTGACGTGTTTAGTGTACATGTCTTGCGTGTACTTATTTCAGCTTACATTCTATTGTCACTGAGAAATACTGGAAGCAATGATCTTCATGTGGCAATAAGTACACTTTCTCCCAGATTTTGGTTTCTAAATGCCTTTCTTCACTTTAAAAGAAACCAAGAGTCTTTGGAGAAGATTCCAGGTTTGTGACAGGGTAAGTGTAAAATATGCCTGGAAAATCTTGTTTTAACAGAATATAAGAAATACTTAAAAATAATGTCAGCATATCGGAACAGAGGCCTTCGAACATATAATACAGATCTGAAACATTTAGAATATCAAAACATACATGTGCATATAGATAGATAGTAATTTTTTTTAATTTGGCCACTTTTATTGATTTTTATTTATTTATTTTCATCTATCTTTATTCTTTGGCCTGTGTGGGCCTCCCATTACAGTGACCTCTCTCGTCGCAGAGCACCCACTCTGGGCGCATGCATTCCAGAGCACTGGCTTGTTATTGGACACACCAGTCCAGTCACTCCATGGCACGTGGGATCTTCTCAGGCCAGGGATCAAACCGGTGCCCCTTGCACTGCAAGGCAGACTCTACCCACTGAACCACCAGGGAAGCCCAATAAGAAGAAATTTTAAACCATTGACTAAAATAAGAAACTATGATTCCATACTGATATAAATAAATAACTAGATAAGCAAGTAAACTGAAGAGAAAGGCATGTTCTTTACAGTAGACTCAACTAAATAAATATAAAAGGTATCATCTCATTACAAAACCACTGAAAATAAGTTCTTAGTCACTCCATCGTATGTGACTCTTGTGACTGTAGTCCACAAGGCTCCTCTGTCCATGGAGTTCTCCGGGAAAAAATAATGGAGCGGGTAGTCATTCCCTTCTCCAGGGAATCTTCCCCACCCAGGCAGTGAACCTGGGTCTCCTGCATTGCAGGTGGATTCTTTTACCGTCTGAACCACCAGGGAAGCCCAGAAAAATCACTAATGGTTGTTAGAACTAAGTGATGAGAGTGTGATAATGGGTGAGATATTGACATAGCTTAAGGTATCACCTCACAGGCTTATGAGTTACCATGGAAACACAAAATCTTTACAATGAAGAGATCTTGTGGATATATATCTCTAACCAAGCGATTCAATTAAATATCACTTATATTGGGACAAACCAACAGTATACATATGTTAATAGAATATACTGAGAAAGATACAACATTATATTTGTGTCATTGAGTGTTGAGTGTTAGTCACTCAGTGGACTGCAGCCCACCAGGCTCCTCTGTCCATGGGGTTCTCCAGCCAAGAATACTGGAGTGGGCTGCCATTTCCTTCTCCAGGAGATCTTCCCGACCCAGAAATTGTACCTGGATCTCCTGCATTGCAGCAGATTCTTTACCATCTGAGCTACCAGGGAAGCCCCCATTTGTGTCATTACTGTCAAAGATATGAATCTAATCATGAGGACGAGATCGAGTGATTTCCTTACAAACACACTCAGATTGAGGAACATTCTGCAAAATAACTGGCCTGCATGCTTCAAAAATTGCAAGGTCAAGAAAGGGACTGGGGAGCTGTTTATTAGTTAGTTATTGCTATGCAATGATATGATCAACCATATTAGTGGCTTAAATCAGTATGCATTCTTTATCTACTTCTGTGGATTAGGAGTCTACATTGGTAGGGCTCCTCTGCTCAGTAGTGTCTCACAAGGCTCAACTGGATAAAGATCCTCTTCTAAGTTTACTCAGATGGCAGAAGTAACTTCAGAACTGGGAAATGCTTCTCGCTGGATGCTGGCTGAAACCTTTGCAGGTTACTGGTTGGAGGCTCCTCTCTGCTTCTCAAAGTCACTTTCAGTGCACATGGAGTCTTCAAACACGGCCAATTGTTTTCTCAGCGCCAGCAAGGGAGAGAGCCACCAGCAAGACGATGGGCATTATAAGCTTATGAATAATGTAATCAAAACTGTCATATACGTATAATCACACACATACATGCATACCTTTGTCATATTCTGTTTGTTGGACATGTGGGCAAAAACACATGCTGCCTGCCATTTCGTTAATCAGCAAATGTTGCCTGCCATCCAGCCATCAGCCACTGTCAGCTGTCCCAACAGTGTGCCCAGAGTGGAAGACAGAATGGAGAAAAATAGGGCACTAGCCCTAGATAGTTAAGATGCATATCAAAGATCTAATTTCCATGAGCCCAGACTAGTACACTTTCCCATATATAGAAAAGCACTAAAATCATTAACTTGAGATGTCTGTGTGTGTGTGTGTGTGTGTGCGTGTGTGTGTGTGAGATGAGCAGTAGTATTTTGATGTTCAACTACATGGTTTCTGTTTTCATTTTCAGCAAAAACTCTTCTGTGTCCTGGCTCCTTCCCTACTTCTTTGAAATAGTTCCTCACAGCTATTTGACAAGATGTATCCTGGGCTATAACCCTTAGTAAGGCTACCAAATGAAACATAATTCTCAACTTTTAGGTTATACATTTTTTTTTAGTTGAAAGAAGCAAGTCAAGGTTTGGCCCTCACTAAGGGGAGGGGATCGTACCAGGGAGTGCACAGCAGGATGAGGGATCTCGGAAGGCACCTCAGGAATCCATCTAGAATAATACTGTACAGCAAGGCACAAGGATTAAGACATATCCTGTGTTCTGTAGGTGTCTGTTGGGTCAATTTAAAAAGAAATGTGGGCTTTTTATTAGAGAATTTTGGCAGTTGTTGTCAGTTGCTAAGTTGTATCTGACTCTTTGTGACTCCATGAACTGCAGCACACCAGGCTCCTCCGTCCTCCACTATCTCCCAGAGTTTGCTCAAATTCATGCCTATTGAGCTAGTGATGTTATCTAACCACTTCCTCCTCTGCCACCCCGTTCTCCTCCTGTCCTCAGTCTTTCCCAGCATCAAGGTCTTTTCCATGCGTCCACTCTTCACATCAGGTGGTCAAAATATTGGAGCCTCAGCTTCAATCCTTCCAATGAATATTCAGGGTTGAATTCTTTTAGGATTGACTGGTTTGATCTCCTTGTGGTCCAGGAGACTTTCAAGAGTCTTCTCCAGCACCACAATTCAAAAACATCAATTCTTCTATGTTCAGCCCACTTTATGGCCTAACTCTCACATCAGTACATGACTACTGGAAAAACCATAGCTTTGATTATACGAACCTTTGTCAGCAAAGTGATGTCTCTGCCTGTTAATATGCTGTCTAGGTTTGTCATAACTTTCTGTGTGGCTCAGTGATAATGAATCCACCTGCAATGCAGGAGTCACAGGAGACACAGGTTTGATCCTTGGGTTGGAAAGATCTGCTGGAGGAGGGCACAGCATCCCACTCCAGTATTCTTGCCTGGAGAATCCCATGGACACAGGAGCCTGGCAGAGAGCATTGTCTTCCTCCAGGGGATCTTCCCAACCCAGGGATTGAACCTGTGTCCCCTGTGACTCCAGCACTGCAGGCAAATTTTTTACCACTGAGGCATCTGGGAAGCCTCAATGAAGCAGAAGCTGATGCTTTTCTGGAATTCTCTTGCTTTCCCCATGATCCAGTAAATGTTGACAATTTCATCTCTGGTTTCTCTGCCTTTTCTAAACCCACCTTGTACATGTGGAAGTTCTCAGTTCATATACTTCAACTTGAAGGATTTTGAGCATAACCCTACTAGCAGGTGAGATGAGTGATACTGTATGATAGTTGGAACATTCTTTGGCATTGCCCTTCTTTGGAATTGAAATGAAAACTGATCTTTTACAGTCTCGATCACTGTTGTGTTTTCCAAATTTGCTGACGCACTTAGGGAAGCACTTTAACAGCATCATCTAGGATTTTAAAATGGTTTACATTTTCACTCAACTTTGATACTGCCTTTGGCAGTAACTGCTTATTTTATGTATTTAAATAATGTCATCAACTGATCTTTGAGGAAATTTTATTTCTTTTAGTGGTCCGTGGAAGTCTTATCATGCTTAATAAGATCATTGTTTATTCTTAGCACTAGGCTCATGTGATATAGCAGTTTTCTTTTTGTTGTTGTTGTTGACAAAGAAGAGATTTTATTGGAAAGGGCACCGGTGGACAGCAGTAGAGTAAGGGAACCCAAAACAATACAGCAGCTTTCTGAGAATATTCAGGGTTGAATTCTTTTGGGATTGACTGGTTTGATCTCCTTGTGGTCCAGGAGACTTTCAAGAGTCTTCTCCAGCACCACAATTCAAAAACATCAATTCTTCTATGTTCAGCCCACTTTATGGCCTAACTCTCACATCAGTACATGACTACTGGAAAAACCATAGCTTTGATTATACGAACCTTTGTCAGCAAAGTGATGTCTCTGCCTGTTAATATGCTGTCTAGGTTTGTCATAACTTTCTGTGTGGCTCAGTGATAATGAATCCACCTGCAATGCAGGAGTCACAGGAGACACAGGTTTGATCCTTGGGTTGGAAAGATCTGCTGGAGGAGGGCACAGCATCCCACTCCAGTATTCTTGCCTGGAGAATCCCATGGACACAGGAGCCTGGCAGAGAGCATTGTCTTCCTCCAGGGGATCTTCCCAACCCAGGGATTGAACCTGTGTCCCCTGTGACTCCAGCACTGCAGGCAAATTTTTTACCACTGAGGCATCTGGGAAGCCTCAATGAAGCAGAAGCTGATGCTTTTCTGGAATTCTCTTGCTTTCCCCATGATCCAGTAAATGTTGACAATTTCATCTCTGGTTTCTCTGCCTTTTCTAAACCCACCTTGTACATGTGGAAGTTCTCAGTTCATATACTTCAACTTGAAGGATTTTGAGCATAACCCTACTAGCAGGTGAGATGAGTGATACTGTATGATAGTTGGAACATTCTTTGGCATTGCCCTTCTTTGGAATTGAAATGAAAACTGATCTTTTACAGTCTCGATCACTGTTGTGTTTTCCAAATTTGCTGACGCACTTAGGGAAGCACTTTAACAGCATCATCTAGGATTTTAAAATGGTTTACATTTTCACTCAACTTTGATACTGCCTTTGGCAGTAACTGCTTATTTTATGTATTTAAATAATGTCATCAACTGATCTTTGAGGAAATTTTATTTCTTTTAGTGGTCCGTGGAAGTCTTATCATGCTTAATAAGATCATTGTTTATTCTTAGCACTAGGCTCATGTGATATAGCAGTTTTCTTTTTGTTGTTGTTGTTGACAAAGAAGAGATTTTATTGGAAAGGGCACCCCGGTGGACAGCAGTAGAGTAAGGGAACCCAAAACAATACAGCAGCTTTCTGAGAAGAGTGTTGGAGCTCATGTTTCAAGTTATTGCACAGTAGGGATCGGCCTTATATTTTAACTACGTAAATGTAAACCAGACTGTAATTCTCAATATCAAAGACAGAGCCAGCCTATGAATAATAAAACTGTTATAGTGTAATGCAATGTTTCCAGTCAGTACACGGCCATTGTCCCTCCAAATCAAACACAGTGTTTTCTACCCAAGTCTCTTGAAGCAGCCAAGAGTTCTGTTGATATATAAAGGCTGATCTATGGGAAAAGACGTTATGCAGAGGACAGCCAGCAGCTGTTCTTCACATCAAGGAAGGTCACACTGAGAGGAAGTGAACTTGCATTCAAACAGGAGAGATTCTGGACAGACACTAGACACACTTTCCTGACAGAGGGATGCAGCACAGATGGATTCAGGATGTAAAACAACTGTGGAATTTTTCCCTAGAGCATTTTACGAATGAGGTGGACAACCATCTGTTGCTAATGCTTTGAAGTCCTGTCTTAGTGCATACCGGCCTCGGGAACTCCTGAGATTCCTCACTGCCCTTTCACCTGCATATGGGGGAATGACGTTGTTTTAACCGAGAAATATTTACCATTCACAGAAACATGGAATAACCCAAAACACCAGTATCCAGAACAAATCTATGTTCTTTTCATCCACTTTCCTATTAGAGAAAAGATTTCATTCTCTAGAGAAAATATCTTGCGCTAGTCAGAATGACTAAAAATAAAATAATTAGTTTGGAAAGAAATAGCAAGGAGTGAAACACTTTTAAGTCAACTGCATCTGGGTGTGACACACTTAACCAAAAACCAGTTTAAAAGTAGGTCATTTAAAATAGACCCTTTAAAAGCTAAAGGAACAGAAATGTATATTTTTAAAAGTAAATCAAGAGATACAGGTCTGTTGATCTTGATTCTAGCCCAGAGAATCATTTGTCTTTCCTTCATAAGTTATACTCTTTTAGTTGATGCTCAATCTCATTTAACATATCTCTGACAACTGCAAAGACAGCATTATAAAGCCTGCCTATTTCCAAAGACATAAGAAAAAGTGTGATTTAATTTTCATGTCAGAGAACAATAAAGAACCTCAAGATCAGAGGTAACTTTCATCTTTTAGGAGTAGCTTTTGGAGAACTTTTTTGACTCAACTCTTTGCAAACAAAAATCAACATTTTATAATTCAATAAAATCAATTAAAACTCAAAGGACTCTAAGTAGTAGGGATACTTAGAGTGTGCAAAATTTTTCACTCAACTTTGATACATGAAGATAATACGTTTATTAAATAAATAAAGGTTGTATGGAGATCTAGATGAAGCCAGAAGTTCATTCTTTTCACGGTGACTCAGTTTTCCCATTCTTTTCTTACAAGGAAATGAACAGTATGTTGAAAGTTCCAGGACAGAGTTTCCAACTGTGCTGGAAATAAAATGTTGTCTTTAAATAATAGCACTAGCAAGAAGAGCAATCAATAAATCAATTGAAAGAAGGAACCACTCTGTGGAACAGGCCCAGGTTCCTTCAGTTCATTTGTTTTCATTCTTCCCTGTCCATGAAATCACTGACGTGGTGCATATATTAGAAGTGTTGTGAAATACTGGTCTGGGAACTTGAAAACATTTCTATCAGGTCTTAAAACTTAAAATTGATTAATGTAAGTGATTCCCTCTTGCCACAGTTACCTTGGAAGGCCATATGTTTTTATAAACTGTGCTGCCATTGCTTGAAATTCTGGGGAATCCCTCTTTGAACTGCTTTCAGAGCGTGCACTTGACTTTTTGCATCTCTTCAGTAGGGACCGTATTTTGGTTTGTTGATTTCATGCTGAAAGCAATTTTTTTTGTATAGTTTAAGTAGCCCAAAGTTACTTTACCTATGGTCTGGTGGGAAATATAGTTGTTTTTTTAGTAAAATGAGAAATGGTTATAAAGTTATGGGACTGGTTTTTACAGTCCAGATTAGAGGTTTATATTATCCTGTTTGTCAGCTGTGTGACTGCCCAATGCCTTGGTTTCCTTACTCACAACAAGAGTAACAATAGTTCACATACTTGACTATTAAGTGATATAATAAATATACCGTAGTAGTCAGAGTATCCAGCACACAGAGCATAATCGTTCTCATTCAGAGAATAACTATATGAAGGATTTCTAGCCCTCCTTTCTATTAAGCTCTTCAATCCATCTATTCAAATCCAGCACATCATTCGAAACTGACTCCCATCAATTACCTTTTGGAGGAAATTCTTTAAGCTTGCAAACAAAAATCAACATTTTATAATTCAATAAAATCAATTAAAACTCAAAGGACTCTAAGTAGTAGGGATACTTAGAGTGTGCAAAATTTTTCACTCAACTTTGATACATGAAGATAATACGTTTATTAAATAAATAAAGGTTGTATGGAGATCTAGATGAAGCCAGAAGTTCATTCTTTTCACGGTGACTCAGTTTTCCCATTCTTTTCTTACAAGGAAATGAACAGTATGTTGAAAGTTCCAGGACAGAGTTTCCAACTGTGCTGGAAATAAAATGTTGTCTTTAAATAATAGCACTAGCAAGAAGAGCAATCAATAAATCAATTGAAAGAAGGAACCACTCTGTGGAACAGGCCCAGGTTCCTTCAGTTCATTTGTTTTCATTCTTCCCTGTCCATGAAATCACTGACGTGGTGCATATATTAGAAGTGTTGTGAAATACTGGTCTGGGAACTTGAAAACATTTCTATCAGGTCTTAAAACTTAAAATTGATTAATGTAAGTGATTTCCTCTTTGCCACAGTTACCTTGGAAGGCCATATGTTTTTATAAACTGTGCTGCCATTGCTTGAAATTCTGGGGAATCCCTCTTTGAACTGCTTTCAGAGCGTGCACTTGACTTTTTGCATCTCTTCAGTAGGGACCGTATTTTGGTTTGTTGATTTCATGCTGAAAGCAATTTTTTTTGTATAGTTTAAGTAGCCCAAAGTTACTTTACCTATGGTCTGGTGGGAAATATAGTTGTTTTTTTAGTAAAATGAGAAATGGTTATAAAGTTATGGGACTGGTTTTTACAGTCCAGATTAGAGGTTTATATTATCCTGTTTGTCAGCTGTGTGACTGCCCAATGCCTTGGTTTCCTTACTCACAACAAGAGTAACAATAGTTCACATACTTGACTATTAAGTGATATAATAAATATACCGTAGTAGTCAGAGTATCCAGCACACAGAGCATAATCGTTCTCATTCAGAGAATAACTATATGAAGGGATTTCTAGCCCTCTCCTTTCTATTAAGCTCTTCAATCCATCTATTCAAATCCAGCACATCATTCGAAACTGACTCCAAATCCATTCTCTGAAGTTACCTTTTTGGAGGAAATTATTCATTTTGTAATGTTCTCTCTTTACAAGCAATTGTGGAGTCCTCAAGACTGATCTCATATCATAACTCTTAAATTCTTTTCTCCAACCCACTTCCTGTCTTCAATCCTTGAAGCCATACCTTCTCCATGTTTCAGGCAGAGTGATCTTTCAAAAGTGTAAGCTCAGTGGAGTCACTCCCCTCTGAAAACATTTCAGTGTGTCCCTATTTTCCTCTGGTAGGAAAATCTTCTCAGTAGGACACAGAAAGCCATTTGTGATCTGAACTTGGTTTACTGCAGGAACTCCGTGCCACATTTCTTTAAATGTAGCATATTCTCATTTTCCTAGGACTTTGCATAAGGCTGAAATTTGCTCTCTTTGGCTTCTGGCTATTGTCACCTCTGGATTTAAATTAGAGATTAAGTGCTGCAGGAAACTCACACTCCCAGGCCCTCTAAGGACTCCACTTCCCACCCAAGGCTCACTTATGTATACTTCTTAAGGAATCTTCTAACACCTGCTCAGCCACTGCACTATATGGTTACCCTCTATTTGTCTGAAATTTATTTACACATTAGCTCCACGAGCTTATGAAGGCCAGGTCCTGTGTCTTACTCATAGTAGTCTTAGTTGTACCCTCCAGGACCTTGTGTTCATATTTGTATCCCTAGCAACATAAGGTGCTCAGTCACTCAGTTGCGTCTGACTCTGTGATCCCATGAACTGCAGCCAGGCTCCTCTGTCCATGGGATTTTCCAGGCAAGAATAGTGGAGTGGGTTGTCATTTCCTCCTCCAGGGAATATAATAGGGCTCAGGAATCATTTATTAAATGAATGAATAATGTTTCTGACATCTTATTTACCATTCTTGTGACTCATTAATAACTTTTATTATCATTAAGATTAAAAAACTGTCAAATTTGGGCTTTCACACCTGCCCTCTCTGCTTTGTAAAAATCCCAATAGTTGCACACTTCAACTTCTCATTTACTGTGGATCTTGGTCAGCTGTCATCTCAGAAGTGTCTTCTGAGTAAGAAAGTAGGACACACAGTCAGAACACTGCCAAACACAGCTGTGATTTTCTTGAGGCACTTGTCTACTCTGGGCATTATATTCTATATTTAGTATTTCTTTGTCTTATCCTAAGGTCTGTAAGGTCCATGAGGTTGACTTTGCTTCATTCACCACTGGGTTCCCAGATCCCACAATACTGTCTGGTGCACATCAGGTATTTCATGTTAAGTACAGTATTGAATACCAGATTATTAAAAAAAAAAAAAAAATCCTTGAGAACAGTAAATTGTATGTGCTCTACATTATAACCCAAAATGTTATAGTATGTAATTGGTAAATATATGTACATTTTTTTTTGTTTGTTATTGTTGCCAATAAAAGGTAACAGGGTATCTCTTGAGACTGGCAATATCTGTAGGTATCCTTTGTGGGGGAAAATTAAGTGAGCACTTTCAACATGTGAAAAAGAGGGCAGTTTCTTTGAATCAGGTCTTCTGCCAAAAATCATGTGAAGTTTTGTCTTTAGTTACAAATATGTGGTATAAGAAGGTTTCCCCTAAAGGGGGATGAGAGTTGAAACAAAAGGTTGCCCTTCCCTGGGACCCCTCTAGCAAAGAAAGGTCCCTAGGGTAGAGTTAGATTAATTTGCATAAGGAATTTGAAAGAGAGGAACTAACAGATCCCTCTTTATTACCTGAGATTTAGCACTGGGAGACAGCTGGGTGGGGTCTTTTGTGGGGACTGTGTGTAGAGCTAAGTCAGGACAACCCTGATCTAAGTGCAGAGGCAAGGACAAGCAATGGTTCCTTCTGATGAAAAACCATCTGCCAAACAGGCAGAAGTGGGTTTACCTCAAAGTTACAGAAGTATCCAGGATCCATCATTTACTGGGCACCTTCTGAGTCTGAGGGGGTCCCTGGCAATGTGTCCACACCACTGCAGCTGCTTAACTGCTGACTGATTAAGACAACTGACTCTCTTCACCCAACATTTCCTCCTCAGACTCTTCAGTGATATCACTGGAGTGGTGGAGGGCATGTAGGGGAAGTTCAGCTAGGAATATATTTAGTTTGGTTTAAGGGGGATATCTTTTTTTTAATTATTTACTTATTTTTGGCTATGCCGGGTCTTCCTTGCTATGTGGCTTTTCTCTAGTTGTGGCAATAGGCACTATCCCCTAGCGGTGGTGTGCAGGTGTCTCATTGTGGAGGCTCTCTAGTTGGGGAACATGGGCTCAGACTCAATAGTAGTAGTGTGCCACACTACTATTGAGTAGTTGAGTAGTTGCTCCATGGCATGTGGGATCTTCCCATACCAGGGATAGAACCTGTGTCTCCTGCAATGGGAGGTGGATTCTTTACCAGTGAGCCAATAGGGAAGTCCTAAGAGGGATATCTTGATGTGGTTCAAGGTCAATTCTTTTTTTTGAAGTAATTTGTATTGGAGTATGGTTACTTTACAATGTTGTCTTAGTTTCTGATGTACAGCAAAGTGAGTCATCTGTGTGTATACATTTACACACTCTTTTCTTGGATTTCCTTTCCATCTAGGTCTCCACAGAGTACTGAGTCAAGTTCCCTGTGCTATACAGTAGGTTCACTTGATTTCCCTATTCTATACAGAGTGGTATGTATATGTCAGTGAAATTCATCCCACTGTCTCTTTCCCCCTTGAGGTTCACACATTTGTTCTCTATGTCTGTGTCTCTATTTCTGCTTTGCAAATAAGTTCATCTGTATCATTTTTCTGGATTCTACATGTAATCAATATTATATGATATCTGTTCTCTTTCTGTCATTTCTTTTTATTGTTAAGTTCTCGCTAGCTGCCCTGGTGTAGGAATGACTTATAAGAGTATTCCTGGGGCTTCCCCTGGTGGTCCAGTGGGTAAGGACACCGCCTTGCAGTGCAAGGGGCGCCGGTTCGATCCTTGGCCTGGGAAGATCCCACGTGCTGTGGAGCGGCTGGACCTATGTGTCCAATTACCAAGCCAGAGCTCTGGAGCGCATGTGCCCAGAGCTGGCGCTCTGCAATGACAGACGCCACCGCGAAGGGAGGCCCACAGGAGCCAAAGAACAAAGACGGATGAAAGCGGAGAAATGAAAGACCAATAGAAGTGGCCCGCCCGCTCCCCTCCCTCCCCAACCCAGCCCCCGCCCAAAAATAAATAAATAAATAAATCTTAAAAAAAAAAAAAGAGTATTCCTATTGCCCATTCTTCAGAATAACCTAATCCTAGGAAAGAAAGATCAGATATCCTGTTGAGATCTGAACGTGTCTTATGTCACCTTTCATTAGAATTATATAGATAATTCAGTAGAAAAAGTCTTTCTGATTTGGAGACTCTGGAAAACTGCACAGAGATTTAGTTTAAAGTGAAACTCCAGGATGGTTTAAAATTACTGGACAGCAAAAAATTCTGGAAGGTATAGAAGGAAAATGCTACTTTACTAGTGCTGGATAAGGTATTAACTATTTGATTCTGAAAATAGACCAAGAAGACAAGGATGTAGAGTATGACTTTTAGGGCCTTCTCCTGATATCGTACCATTCCCTGCCCCCAATCATTGTTTTAAAACTGAACCTCATGATGGAAGGGGACATGGTATCTGACGTCGCTAGCTTCTTGGGGTACAAGTGCAGTGTATCCCAAGCTTCAGCATGCTAGCACAACAGACTAACACGTTGTTACTTACCCTGTGTAAGGATGTTTTGCAAGAATATTCCAATGGTGAGATTCCAATTGGAGGTAAGTCAATTTTTCCTGTAGGTAGGAAGGTGACTAACAGAAACTGAGGATGTATAAGGCATGAAATCCTGGCCCAAATCTAAGAACACTGTTCCACAAGAACATGGATTAAGGCTGTAAGAATGAAACGTGGTAAAATAATAAGAAGTGTACATATAGGTAATGAAAGGCTTATATGGTTCTCCTCTGGGTCATCCCTGTGTTCTCAAGACCACACTACTGTATAACTCTAGCACAGTGCTTCAAAGTCCTAAAAGAAGAATTTGAGGATTAGGATATCTTCTGTTTGTTCCTCTAGCTCCTACTCTGTTTCCCAGAGGGCTGACCTATAAGGACTGTATAAACAAGCTCCCTTGGAGGCAAGAATGTATCATGGAGAAAAGAAAATCTTTTCAATAAGTGATGCTGGGAAAACTGGGCAGCTACATGTCAAAGAATGAAATCAGAGCATTCTCTAACACTACATACAAAAATAAACTCAACATGGATCAAAGACCTAAATATAAGACCGGATACTATAAAACTCCTAGAGGAAAACATAGGCGAGACACTCTGACGTAAATTGCAGCAGTATCTTTTTGGATCCGTCTCCTAGAGGAATGGAAATAAAAACTCAAATAAACAAATGAAACATAATTAAACTTAAAAGCTTTTGCACAGCAAAGGAAACCATGAACAAAATGAAATGACAACTTACAGAATGAAAGAAAATATTCTCAAACAATATAATCAATAAAAGATTGATATCGAACATATATAAATGGTTCATACAGCTCAATATCAAAACAAACAAACAAACAACCCAATCAAAAAATGGGGAGAAGATCTAAATAGACATTTCTCCAAAGAAGACATACAGATGGTCAACAGGCACATAAAAATCGGCTTAATATCACTAATTATTAGAGAAATGCAAATCAAAACTACAGTGAGGTATATCATCTCATACTGGTCAGAATAACCATCATCAAAAAGTCTACAGACAATAAATACTGGAGGGAGTGTGGAGAACCCTCCTACACTGTTGGTGGGAATGTAAATTTGTGCAGCCACTATGAAGAACAGCATGGAGTTTCCTGAAAAAACTAAAAGTAGAGTTACCATATGATCCTGTAATCCCACTCCTGAACATAAATCCAGAGAAAACTGTAACTCAAAAAGATACACACACCCCAATGTTCACAGCAGCACTGTTTACAATAGCCAAGACATGGAAACAACCTAAATATCCACTGACAGACAAGTGGATAAAGAAGATGCAGTATTTATTTTTGACAAAGGAAGCAAAACTATAAAATGGGAAAAAGACAGCCTCTTCAATAAGTGATGCTGGGAAAACTGGGCAGCTACATGTCAAAGAATGAAATCAGAGCATTCTCTAACACTACATACAAAAATAAACTCAACATGGATCAAAGACCTAAATATAAGACCGGATACTATAAAACTCCTAGAGGAAAACATAGGCGAGACACTCTGACGTAAATTGCAGCAGTATCTTTTTGGATCCGTCTCCTAGAGGAATGGAAATAAAAACTCAAATAAACAAATGAAACATAATTAAACTTAAAAGCTTTTGCACAGCAAAGGAAACCATGAACAAAATGAAATGACAACTTACAGAATGAAAGAAAATATTCTCAAACAATATAATCAATAAAAGATTGATATCGAACATATATAAATGGTTCATACAGCTCAATATCAAAACAAACAAACAAACAACCCAATCAAAAAATGGGGAGAAGATCTAAATAGACATTTCTCCAAAGAAGACATACAGATGGTCAACAGGCACATAAAAATCGGCTTAATATCACTAATTATTAGAGAAATGCAAATCAAAACTACAGTGAGGTATATCATCTCATACTGGTCAGAATAACCATCATCAAAAAGTCTACAGACAATAAATACTGGAGGGAGTGTGGAGAACCCTCCTACACTGTTGGTGGGAATGTAAATTTGTGCAGCCACTATGAAGAACAGCATGGAGTTTCCTGAAAAAACTAAAAGTAGAGTTACCATATGATCCTGTAATCCCACTCCTGAACATAAATCCAGAGAAAACTGTAACTCAAAAAGATACACACACCCCAATGTTCACAGCAGCACTGTTTACAATAGCCAAGACATGGAAACAACCTAAATATCCACTGACAGACAAGTGGATAAAGAAGATGCAGTATTTATTTTTGACAAAGGAAGCAAAACTATAAAATGGGAAAAAGACAGCCTCTTCAACAAATGGTGCTGGGAACATTGGACAGCTACATGCAAAAAAATGAAGTTGGAACATTCCCTGACACCATGCACAAAGATCAACTCAAAATGGATTAAAGACCTAAATGTAAGACCAGAAACCATCAAACTCTTACAGGAGAATACAGGCAAAACCCTCAAGGACATCAATCAAAGCAAGATCTTCTCTGACCCACCTACTAGAATAGCAGAACTCAAAAGACAAATGAACATGTGGGACCTAATGAAACTTAAAAGCTTTTGTACAGAAAAAGAAATCACAAAAAAGCTGAACAGGCAGCCCACAGAATGGGAGAAAATCATAGCAAATGAAACAACAGACAAAGAATTAATCTCCAAAATCTACAAGCAACTCAGACAACTCAGCACCGGAAAAATGAACAACCCAATCAACAAATGGGAAAAGGACCTAAACAGATACCTCTGCAAAGAGGACATACAGATGGCCCAAAAACACACGAAACGATGCTCAACTTCACTTACAATTAGAGAAATGCAAATCAGAACGACAATGAGATATCACCTCACACCCGTCAGAATGGCCATCATCCACAAATCAACAGACAATAAATGCTGGAGAGGGTGCGGAGAAAAGGGAACACTCCTGCATTGCTGGGAGGAATGTAAATTGATACAGCCTCTATGGAAGACAGTCTGGAGATTTCTTAAAAAACTAAAAATAGAAGCACCACACGACCCAGCAATCCCACTCTTAGGCTTATACCCTGATGAAATCAAATCTGAAAGAAGCACCTGTACCCCAGTGTTCATTGCAGCTCTCTCTACAATAGCTAGAACATGGAAGCAACCTAGATGCCCATCAACGAACGAATGGATACAGAAGCTCTGGTACATATATACAACGGAATCCTACATAGCTGTAAAGAGAGATGCAGAAGAATCAGCCCTAATGAGGTGGCTGGATCAGAACGTATTCTAAAAAGTGAAGTCAGTCAGAAAGAGAAGGACAAATACAGTATATTAACACATATATATGGAATCTAGTAGGATGGTGATGATGGCACACGCAGTGAAGCGACAGAAAGACAGACATGGACAGTTGACATATGGACATTGTGGGGAAAGAACAGAGGGTGGGAGGCATAAAGGAAGTAGCATGAAGGCCTGTACTATCATAAATGAAAAAAATAGCTATAGTCATTGCTCTGTGAGAAACGGAGATCCTTCAGGGGTGCTGTGTGATGGTTGGGAGGGGTGGGAAGTGGGGATATACATATGACTAATCTGGGAACATGCATATCTGTAAACAACAAAACTCTGTAAAAGTTAAAAGTAAAATAAAAGTTTGAAAAATAAAAGAGAAGATGCGGTATATATACACGGTGTAATATTACTTAATCATAAAAAAAATTAAACAATGTGATTAGCAGCAACATGAATGGACCTAGAGATTATACTAAGTGAAGTAAGTCAGACAGAGAAAGACAAATATCATATGATAACACATATATCTGGAGTGTAAAAAATGATACAAATGAACTTATTTACAAAAGTCAGATCCACAGACTAGCAATTCAAGGTTTCCACAGGGGAAATGAGGAAGGGGAGATAAATTAGGAGTTTGGTATTAGCATATATATACTACTATATAGAAAACAAATAACCCAAAAGTTCTTACTGTACTGCTCAGGGAACTATTCTCAATATTTTATAATAATCTAGAAGGGAAAAGAGTCTGAAAAAGAATATATATACATACACATGTATATACACATATATGTATCTGAATCACCTTGCCGTACACCTGAAACAAATACATTGTAAATCAACTATACTTCAGTTAAAAATGAATATAATATGTAACAAACATAATAAATATATAATATGTGGTTATAAAAGTATAATACTATAAATGTGTATATTTATACATTTGTAAATTTTCTCATCATATTAAATTTTAGTAGGATTGAAAAAATGAAGATCTTATGCCCACCAACTATTGGTTTGTCCTGGTTAATAGGGAGCATCAGCAAGAGATGGTACACCAAGAGGAAAATGAGCTCAGAATCTTCAATAAACCCATATGATAAACTAAACATGATGTCCTTTTGGAGGGGGGAAGTGGGAGCATTTCTCCATTGAAGGATGGAGTCTAATTCCTGTCTACCCTGTAATTAGGACTAGCCTAAGTACTTGAACAACTAAATGTGATGGAAGTGATATTTTGAGACATCTGAGACCAGATCATCACAAGAAGCCTTACAGCCCCCGCTGCTTCCGTCTCTTGGAGCTCTGGGCTGTCCGATAAGAGGCTGACTACCCTGAGCCTTCCCTGCTGGAGAGAGCCAGAGGGAGAGAGTGGTGCTGGCCATCCCCTAGCTGTTCCAGCCTTCCAAGGCAGAAATGTGAGTGAAGACAGTGTCTTGGAGGACACTGCAATCCCAGCAGATATATCATGGAGAAGAACCAAGGAATGCAGTCAACAGCCTTACTGAGGCCTGAGATATATGACCCCTGTTGGGCTGTCTCAGACATCTCCAGCTGTTGAAACCACCCCAGTGAGGCTCCAGGCTTCTGTGATGCAAGAGTAATCTATCTCTGCTGTGCCCTGCCAGAATGAGTGACCCACGAAACTGAGCACAACACATGATTATCATTTCACAGCAGTAAATAACCCAACAGCTGGTCACCTCCCTGCTGGGTGAGCCCTGGTAGACAGGGTCCCGTAGCCAAAGTTTCTTCCAGACAACCTCTCCCTAATAACCCAAAAGTTCTTACTGTACTGCTCAGGGAACTATTCTCAATATTTTATAATAATCTAGAAGGGAAAAGAGTCTGAAAAAGAATATATATACATACACATGTATATACACATATATGTATCTGAATCACCTTGCCGTACACCTGAAACAAATACATTGTAAATCAACTATACTTCAGTTAAAAATGAATATAATATGTAACAAACATAATAAATATATAATATGTGGTTATAAAAGTATAATACTATAAATGTGTATATTTATACATTTGTAAATTTTCTCATCATATTAAATTTTAGTAGGATTGAAAAAATGAAGATCTTATGCCCACCAACTATTGGTTTGTCCTGGTTAATAGGGAGCATCAGCAAGAGATGGTACACCAAGAGGAAAATGAGCTCAGAATCTTCAATAAACCCATATGATAAACTAAACATGATGTCCTTTTGGAGGGGGGAAGTGGGAGCATTTCTCCATTGAAGGATGGAGTCTAATTCCTGTCTACCCTGTAATTAGGACTAGCCTAAGTACTTGAACAACTAAATGTGATGGAAGTGATATTTTGAGACATCTGAGACCAGATCATCACAAGAAGCCTTACAGCCCCCGCTGCTTCCGTCTCTTGGAGCTCTGGGCTGTCCGATAAGAGGCTGACTACCCTGAGCCTTCCCTGCTGGAGAGAGCCAGAGGGAGAGAGTGGTGCTGGCCATCCCCTAGCTGTTCCAGCCTTCCAAGGCAGAAATGTGAGTGAAGACAGTGTCTTGGAGGACACTGCAATCCCAGCAGATATATCATGGAGAAGAACCAAGGAATGCAGTCAACAGCCTTACTGAGGCCTGAGATATATGACCCCTGTTGGGCTGTCTCAGACATCTCCAGCTGTTGAAACCACCCCAGTGAGGCTCCAGGCTTCTGTGATGCAAGAGTAATCTATCTCTGCTGTGCCCTGCCAGAATGAGTGACCCACGAAACTGAGCACAACACATGATTATCATTTCACAGCAGTAAATAACCCAACAGCTGGTCACCTCCCTGCTGGGTGAGCCCTGGTAGACAGGGTCCCGTAGCCAAAGTTTCTTCCAGACAACCTCTCCCTAGGGCTACCCTCGCCTCACAGCCTGTGGGAGGGAATGGCTCCCGGCCCTTGCTCGCTGTACTGTTTCTTGTTATTGACTTTTAAAAATCTTGTTCACCTTTCAAAATAAAGTCCCTGCATTAAATTCTCTCGAATCACCCAGTGTGAGAGTGTTACCAGTTTCCTGTCAGGATCTTGGCTTATACACTAGGCTTGTGTATATATTCACATGTATATATGTACATGTCTCAGAATTGATTAAAGAACGGGGGAGAAAGCTACAGTTTATGTAAGGAGGTTCAAAATTATGCTTTAGGAAGCCACAAATTAGCAAAACTGCATGTACGCACACTTCTAGCAGGTCATTAGCATGTTACCCTTAATGAAATATTTTAGAATACTTTAGAAGAGACTAGACACTTAAGGCTATCCTTCAGGTTTTCTGGATTCAGCGAGTCTTACACATTCTTTCGGTTTGTGTGGCAAGTGGTCATTTTCTGGCACGATGTGTTCTTTTATTTGACAAACAGCTTTATGTCCCACTTTTTATAGTTCGGGTACTCTGGAATAATATACAAATAATCATTCCTTTAACCCTCCTAACCACCCTACTGGCCATGTGCTACTGTTACCACTACTTTACAGATGAAGATGTGGGGGCATGCAGAGACTGTAACTGGGTGAGGGGCTCACAGATGGTACGTTGCAGAGCTAGAAGCTCAGGCCACACAGATTCAGCTACAGGGTGTGCACTCTTCATCCCTGTGTTATGCTGTGAAGTCTTAACAGGAAAGATTCAGGAAATAGAAGCAATGAGTCGCCCTAGTCTGCCATGCGATTAGACTCAGTGGGTGCTGGTGTCTCCTCTTTTGACAGGTGTCAGAGGTGATAGACCATGAAAAGGGAAAAAGGCTGGGGGCTTCTCAAAGGACAGACACTGCAGAGGACAAGCATAGTTGTTACTGTTGCTGTGTAACAAGATGTCTCAAAATGTAGTGGCTTAAAGCAGCAATAATGTTTCTACGTCTCATAGTTTCTGTGAGTCAGGAAGTCAGATGGGGTACAACAGAGTCCCTACTTACTACACCTGGAGTCTCGGGTGGAAGACGTGGAAGCTGGGGTTGGAACCATCAGAAGGCTTGTTCCCTCCTACATCAGCCTGGCTGGGTCTGCAGCAGGGATTACTCTTCCCAGTCCCCTCCATCTGCTGATTCCAGGGGTGCCTAGAGGAAGTGTTCCCCACAAATTGAAATGTGGTTTCACCTGTAGGAGGTACTATTTTGGAGCACCTGGCTTGGGTGATTAATTTTTTCTCTTGGGATTTCTGAAGAAAATAGAAGGTAAGTTTAGACTGAGTAAAAGGATTATTTTCAAAAGTGTAGGAGTAAAAACAGAAGATCCATATGATCCAGCAATCCCACTATTAGGCTTATACCCTGATGAAATCAAAACTGAAAGGAGCACCTGTACCCCAATGTTCATTGCAGCTCTCTGTACAATAGCTAGATCATGGAAGCAACACAGATGTCCACCAATGAATGAATGGATATAAAAACTCTGGTACATATATATAATGGAGTACTTCTCAGCTGTAAAAAGAAATGCAGAAGAATCAGCCCTAATGAGGTGGATGGATCTGGAACCTATTATAAATGAAGTAAGTCAAAAAGAGAAGGACAAGTACAGTATACTAACACATATATATATGGAATCTAGAAAGAGGGTGATGATAACACATATAGTGAAGCGATGGAAAAACAGACAGAGAGAACAGACACATGGACATTGTGGGGAATAAACACTGGTTGGGAGGCACAGAGGGAGTAACATGAAAACCTATACTATCATATGTGAAAAAGATAGCTATGGTCATTGCTCTGTGGGAATAGGAGATCCTGCAGGGGCGCAGTGCAGTGGCCTGGAGGGGTGGGATGTGGGGGGACTGGAAGGTGGGAGGGAGCCAGGGATATGCATATGACTGATCTGGGAACACAGATGTCTGTGAACAACAAAACTCTGTAAAAATTTAAAAAAATAAAGTGTGGGAGCATTTAAAGAAAATACAAATAAGAATTATGCAGCGGCTTCCCTGGTGATCCAGTGGGTAAAGAATCCACCTTGCAGTACAAGGGGCACCTGTTCGATGCCTGGCCTGGGAAGATTCCACGTGCTGTGAAAAGGCTGGACTGGTATGTCGATTACCATTTTTATAGCTAAAAAACCTGGAAAATTGACACATAGTTCATATAGTTCAACCTAATATTCTGTGTACTTTCCAAGAAAGTTGCTAATGGATAAACTACTCATATTAGATGACTAAATACATTGCTTCTCATTGTCAGAGTTAGGATTGTTCAATGGAATGATATTCTAACTGGACCACATACACTTTTTTTTTTGGTTGTTCAGGGATGAGTCATTGCCCTTCTCTGTTACCATGTCTTGGTCAGAACCACCATGTCTTGGACAGACCACTCTGACTCCAGATTTCCAGATGTTTGTCTTGGTCCCAATCTCTCTGAGGTTCCTAGGCTCCTAAGCTCTTCACAGAAATTTCTCGTCTGGGTTTTAAAGCAGCAACAGTAAGGAGTGAGTCAAAAGGAATCTGTCATCACAGGTGCCCCTCACTACATTCATGTAAACAGGCAAACCATTTTTATCAGTTTCCTGTGGCTGTGGTGACGGATTGTCACAAGTTTAGTGGCTTAAAAAACCACAAATTAATTCTTCTACCCTTCTGAAAGTCAAAATAGGATAAAACAAAGTGAAGTAAGTCAAAAAGAGAAGGACAAGTACAGTATACTAACACATATATATATGGAATCTAGAAAGAGGGTGATGATAACACATATAGTGAAGCGATGGAAAAACAGACAGAGAGAACAGACACATGGACATTGTGGGGAATAAACACTGGTTGGGAGGCACAGAGGGAGTAACATGAAAACCTATACTATCATATGTGAAAAAGATAGCTATGGTCATTGCTCTGTGGGAATAGGAGATCCTGCAGGGGCGCAGTGCAGTGGCCTGGAGGGGTGGGATGTGGGGGGACTGGAAGGTGGGAGGGAGCCAGGGATATGCATATGACTGATCTGGGAACACAGATGTCTGTGAACAACAAAACTCTGTAAAAATTTAAAAAAATAAAGTGTGGGAGCATTTAAAGAAAATACAAATAAGAATTATGCAGCGGTTTCCCCTGGTGATCCAGTGGGTAAAGAATCCACCTTGCAGTACAAGGGGCACCTGTTCGATGCCTGGCCTGGGAAGATTCCACGTGCTGTGAAAAGGCTGGACTGGTATGTCGATTACCATTTTTATAGCTAAAAAACCTGGAAAATTGACACATAGTTCATATAGTTCAACCTAATATTCTGTGTACTTTCCAAGAAAGTTGCTAATGGATAAACTACTCATATTAGATGACTAAATACATTGCTTCTCATTGTCAGAGTTAGGATTGTTCAATGGAATGATATTCTAACTGGACCACATACACTTTTTTTTTTGGTTGTTCAGGGATGAGTCATTGCCCTTCTCTGTTACCATGTCTTGGTCAGAACCACCATGTCTTGGACAGACCACTCTGACTCCAGATTTCCAGATGTTTGTCTTGGTCCCAATCTCTCTGAGGTTCCTAGGCTCCTAAGCTCTTCACAGAAATTTCTCGTCTGGGTTTTAAAGCAGCAACAGTAAGGAGTGAGTCAAAAGGAATCTGTCATCACAGGTGCCCCTCACTACATTCATGTAAACAGGCAAACCATTTTTATCAGTTTCCTGTGGCTGTGGTGACGGATTGTCACAAGTTTAGTGGCTTAAAAAACCACAAATTAATTCTTCTACCCTTCTGAAAGTCAGAGAGCTGAATTAAGTCTCACAGGGCTAAAATCAATTAACTAAAATTGATGTGTCTGCAAGGCTGGTTCATTGTGGAAGAGAATACAGTTCTTGCCTCTTTCAACTTTGAGAGGCTGCTGGCATTCCTTGGCTCATGTCCACATGACTCCAATCTCTACTCCATTGTTGGCAAGGACTTACCACCATTTGAAAAAGACTGCTGCCTACAAGCAGTCATTTCTCCCTTGCTTCCAACAATACCTGGCCTTTATTCAAGGATCTTCCCTTCCCCATACCTCTCCTGAACTTCAGCAGAACCTTGAGCTCATCACTCCAGGTTAGCCCTGGTGGGTGGCTCTGGTGCACCTAAAGCTAAGCCCATCTCTAGAGCAAGTGATGGATCTCATAGATAACATGTGACCCAGCTAACTGAAAAGAGGGTTTCAGGGGGCATATGAAAAACACCTGTCATCACAATGAGAGAGATTCTAGGAGCAACACTCTCTCTAGACATTATTCTGAAAATGAAGCTTCTATTTAAGATAGGAAAAAGAACCATAGCAGGTGTTGGGATTGTCACCTCTAACGCCTCCCCTCCTTCTCTCCTAGCTAACTAAGCCAGTAAATACCTGGTTGTTTAAGCTAGTTGGGGTTGGGTTTCCTGTCATTTGCTGCTGAACGTATTCCAACCTATGCCCTATCAACATTTCACTCTGGTGTCAAGTCAATAAAAGAAATGAAGAAAGATAGTCCTTGCTCATGATATTAAAATGCTAAGACTCACATAAACTTGAACGTCTATATTTAGCATACCTGCCAAGCCAAATAAGCACCTCTTAAAGGCTACATTAGTTTAAAAACTTACCAATTCAAATACACCCATTCAGCTGAAGTAATCAAGTTTCCATTCCCTAACACTGTACCTTGTGTGTTTTGTTAAATGACCAGTTTCCTGTGATAGCAGGAAGCCCAAGTAATAATTTACCTGGCAAAGGAACATGAAGATGGGTATATAATTTGCGCATGAATTGCTGTAGAACCTTTTGCATGTTTTTTTTTAACTTCATGTCATGAGCCTTTTCTTATTTATTTATTATTTTCATCCATCTTTTTTTATTCTTTGGCATGTGTGGGCCTCCCATCGCAGTGACCTCTCTCGCTTCAGAGCACTGGCCCTGGGCACATGCGCTCTAGAGTGCTGGCTCATAATTGGACACACTGGTCCAGCCGCTCTGCGGCACATGGGATCTTCCACGGCCAGAGATTGAACCGGTGCCCCTTGCACTGCAAGGTGGACTTTTTACCCACTGGGCCACCAGGGAAGTCCACCTTTGCATACTTTTAACCCCACATGACATGATTAAAAGTTTTAAAAATCAACTGATGTTCCAAATCCAACAAATTAAGAAAAAGTCATGAGTTACTTTGTCAGGCACAGTTAAAGAGAATCATTAGAATCAGAGCCATTAGAATTCATCTTAAGTTGTAATGGTATCTTAAAAAGAACACTTGAGTAGATGATAGCGACATATACAATATAATTTTTAGCAAGCATTCTCAATTGAAATGATCATTATCAATATGAGATTTTGATCAAGTGAGACTACCTCAAGCAATTAAACTAAAATAATGTGTCAATTTTGTTTAACCATCTAGCAGAGAAGCCTAATTGGCACTTATAAAATACTATTTCACTTACATTCCAATTTAAAAGTCGGCATTTGACTTGAATAAAAATGCTCTCAAGTATAAAATCTCAGGATCTCAGGATCCAAAATTACTTTTAAAATTAAAATGATTTTCATTGTTATGTGATTATTTATGGCATATAATTAAATTATCAACTTTAAAGAAAAGCATTTACTTTTTATGTAAAAAAAATTATTAAATTTGTTTGCTTTCCTAATACTTATTGTACATTTATTTGTTGTCAAGGGGTAAATATGGTCAAACTTTTATGTAAGCTATAGAAATGACCTTCTCTTTTTATGTATTTTGTTAAAAGCAATGATTCTATTGTTTTTTAAGTTAAGTAGCAAGGTATCTGTTCTTCTGGTCAGAATTTGTTCATGTATAATCCCAGTATTGGCCCCTGTTGATCTTACAGTGTTTTACATCCATTTCCTGGGCTATATTAAGCACTTATTACTTCATATGAAATAGGTCCAATCTTTAAACCAAATTAACAAATACTTATTGAACATAATAATATGCCAAGGGTTATATTTAAAATTCTTTTCCTTTGTTGGTTGTCATATTATCATACAGTACAGGCGCTCTAGAGTGCTGGCTCATAATTGGACACACTGGTCCAGCCGCTCTGGCACTGGGATCTTCCACGGCCAGAGATTGAACCGGTGCCCCTTGCACTGCAAGGTGGACTTTTTACCCACTGGGCCACCAGGGAAGTCCACCTTTGCATACTTTTAACCCCACATGACATGATTAAAAGTTTTAAAAATCAACTGATGTTCCAAATCCAACAAATTAAGAAAAAGTCATGAGTTACTTTGTCAGGCACAGTTAAAGAGAATCATTAGAATCAGAGCCATTAGAATTCATCTTAAGTTGTAATGGTATCTTAAAAAGAACACTTGAGTAGATGATAGCGACATATACAATATAATTTTTAGCAAGCATTCTCAATTGAAATGATCATTATCAATATGAGATTTTGATCAAGTGAGACTACCTCAAGCAATTAAACTAAAATAATGTGTCAATTTTGTTTAACCATCTAGCAGAGAAGCCTAATTGGCACTTATAAAATACTATTTCACTTACATTCCAATTTAAAAGTCGGCATTTGACTTGAATAAAAATGCTCTCAAGTATAAAATCTCAGGATCTCAGGATCCAAAATTACTTTTAAAATTAAAATGATTTTCATTGTTATGTGATTATTTATGGCATATAATTAAATTATCAACTTTAAAGAAAAGCATTTACTTTTTATGTAAAAAAGATTATTAAATTTGTTTGCTTTCCTAATACTTATTGTACATTTATTTGTTGTCAAGGGGTAAATATGGTCAAACTTTTATGTAAGCTATAGAAATGACCTTCTCTTTTTATGTATTTTGTTAAAAGCAATGATTCTATTGTTTTTTAAGTTAAGTAGCAAGGTATCTGTTCTTCTGGTCAGAATTTGTTCATGTATAATCCCAGTATTGGCCCCTGTTGATCTTACAGTGTTTTACATCCATTTCCTGGGCTATATTAAGCACTTATTACTTCATATGAAATAGGTCCAATCTTTAAACCAAATTAACAAATACTTATTGAACATAATAATATGCCAAGGGTTATATTTAAAAATTCTTTTCCCTGTTGGACATAAAAATTCAGGTTGTCATATTATCATCTAATACAGTACAGGCACTATACCAGTTGCTTTATTTACAGTGAAGAAAAACTAATCACTAACTACAGAAACTCTAGCTGCAAAACAAGTTAGTGAAAACATGAACAGCCTGCTCAAGACTTTCTCCACTAATAAAAATATAACTATTCAGATAATTTTATCCTTTATCCCTTTTGTCCTACAAAAGCTAATTGACTTACAGCTTATAATACTTTTATTTGTTTTTTGCTTTAGGATCCAAGTAGGCAATGTTCTATAAGGAAAAGTATGTCATATTTTGAAGAATAATTTGATTGTTCAAAAGATCTAGAAGGTTCCTCAATATTTCTTCAAATTTTATTCGTCTGTGTATTCATTATAAAAGGTTGAATGCATCCTATGTAAAATAAATTCCAATTATTTACAAGTGTTTTGTGCAAATACATTAATAAATTCTAATTATTTAAAAATGTTTTGTGAAGTCACACTATTACTTACTGAGAAGACAGCTATCAGGACATTTATTTTCTGTTTAATTTTCAAGGAAATGTACCCCTCTGAATTTGATTTTGATATGTACTCTTAAAATAAATATTGCTATCAATGACGTCCTGTCTAATGTCAGGCTAGTGAAATGACCCTAGAAATCTTCTAGTTGTGTTGAAATTTATTTTACATGGATTCCAAAGTAATTTTTGTATATTATTTGATATGTAAAAATCAGCTACCTCCTATATTCTAACTTTTTCTTATAGCATTTTATTCTTATACTTCCTAAGTGACAATTACTTTATGAACATAATAGTATTATTTTTGAGTAAAATACTGTGTCCTATTTAGGCCAACATTTAACATGTCACAATTTTTGGACAGAAATTTAATTAACTATCTTGGCTTCCTGGTTCGTGGGACATTATGTATTACTATTTTTTCCTTATCTGCAAAATTAAATTCTACAACATCTATTGAGTTTCCTTCATCTGGACCCACATCCCTGCTTTTCTTGCAGTAGTACAGCTCCTATCAACCCTATTCCAATGTGACATAATAATATGCCAAGGGTTATATTTAAAAATTCTTTTCCTGTTGGACATAAAAATTCAGGTTGTCATATTATCATCTAATACAGTACAGGCACTATACCAGTTGCTTTATTTACAGTGAAGAAAAACTAATCACTAACTACAGAAACTCTAGCTGCAAAACAAGTTAGTGAAAACATGAACAGCCTGCTCAAGACTTTCTCCACTAATAAAAATATAACTATTCAGATAATTTTATCCTTTATCCCTTTTGTCCTACAAAAGCTAATTGACTTACAGCTTATAATACTTTTATTTGTTTTTTGCTTTAGGATCCAAGTAGGCAATGTTCTATAAGGAAAAGTATGTCATATTTTGAAGAATAATTTGATTGTTCAAAAGATCTAGAAGGTTCCTCAATATTTCTTCAAATTTTATTCGTCTGTGTATTCATTATAAAAGGTTGAATGCATCCTATGTAAAATAAATTCCAATTATTTACAAGTGTTTTGTGCAAATACATTAATAAATTCTAATTATTTAAAAATGTTTTGTGAAGTCACACTATTACTTACTGAGAAGACAGCTATCAGGACATTTATTTTCTGTTTAATTTTCAAGGAAATGTACCCCTCTGAATTTGATTTTGATATGTACTCTTAAAATAAATATTGCTATCAATGACGTCCTGTCTAATGTCAGGCTAGTGAAATGACCCTAGAAATCTTCTAGTTGTGTTGAAATTTATTTTACATGGATTCCAAAGTAATTTTTGTATATTATTTGATATGTAAAAATCAGCTACCTCCTATATTCTAACTTTTTCTTATAGCATTTTATTCTTATACTTCCTAAGTGACAATTACTTTATGAACATAATAGTATTATTTTTGAGTAAAATACTGTGTCCTATTTAGGCCAACATTTAACATGTCACAATTTTTGGACAGAAATTTAATTAACTATCTTGGCTTCCTGGTTCGTGGGACATTATGTATTACTATTTTTTCCTTATCTGCAAAATTAAATTCTACAACATCTATTGAGTTTCCTTCATCTGGACCCACATCCCCTGCTTTTCTTGCAGTAGTACAGCTCCTATCAACCCCCTATTCCCACAATGTAGATACTGTTCTTCCTTAATTTCTCTGAGGCAGAGCTGATCCCTTCCTCTTCCCCTCATCCCACACTAGCTCTACACATTTCTCTACTGTGTTTTATGCTAGAAGCCCATACCTATTTTTACTTTCCTCCCTTCTTCATACTCTGCATGGAGGAGTATTTGATTCCTTGCTCTTGAACCCACTAGCCTTAGTATTTTAATAAATACTAACATTTCAGCTTCATAAAAGAACATTTGTTAAGGGAACTAATGACTTCTACTATGCCATAAAAAGTTAAAGTGTTAGTCGTTCAGTTGTGTCCAACTCTTTGCAACCCAATGGAATGTAGCCTGCCAGTCTTCTCTGTCCATGGAATTCTCCAGGAAAGAACAGTGCAATAAGTAGCCATTACTTACTCCAAGGGATCTTTCTGACCCAGGAATTGAACATGGGTCCCCTGCATTGCAAGCAGACACTTTACCATCATTCTTTACCATCACACTTCAAACACAGAAAATTACAAGACACTAATGAAAGAAATAAAAGATGACATAAACAGATGGAAAGATATTCCATGTTCCTGGGTCAGAAGAATCAATATCGTGAAAATGACCATGCCACCAAATATCATCTACAGATTCAATGCAATCTTTATCAAATTACCAATGAAACTCTTCACAGAACTAGATCCCAAAATAGCACAGCTCATATGGTAACACAAAAGACCCTGGACAGCCAAAACAATCCTGAGAAAGAAGAATGGAACAAAGAAAAAAACAAAAAGAAAAAAAGAAGAATGGAGCTGGAGGGATCAGTCTCACTAACCTCAGACTATGCTACAAAGCAACAGTCATCAAGACAGTATGATACTGGCTCAAAAACAAAAATTTGGACCAATGGAACAAGATAGAGAACCCTAGAAAAACCCAAACAACTATGGGGTTATTTATTTATTTATTTATTTTAAACCTTTATTTTGCTTTTAACTTTTACAGAGTTTTGTTGTTTACAAACATGCATGTGCCCAGATTAGTCATAGGTATATCCCCCCTCTTCCCACCCCTCCCGACCATCACACAGCACCCCTGAAGGATCCCCTTTTCTCACAGAGCAATGACTATAGCTGTTTTCTTCACTTGTGATAGTATAGGCCTTCATGCTACTTCCTTTATGCCTCCCACCCTCTGTTCTTTCCCCACAATGTCCATATGTCAACTGTCCATGTCTGTCTTTCTGTCACTTCACTGCATGTGCCATCATCACCATCCTACTAGATTCCATATATATGAGTTAATATACTGTATTTGTCCTTCTCTTTCTGACTGACTTCACTTTTTAGGATACGTTCTAGATCCAGCCACCTCATTAGGGCTGATTCTTCTGCATCTCTCTTTACAGCTATGTAGGATTCCGTTGTATATATGTACCAGAGCTTCTGTATCCATTCGTTCGTTGATGGGCATCTAGGTTGCTTCCATGTTCTAGCTATTGTAGAGAGAGCTGCAATGAACACTGGGGTACAGGTGCTTCTTTCAGATTTGATTTCATCAGGGTATAAGCCTAAGAGTGGGATTGCTGGGTCGTGTGGTGCTTCTATTTTTAGTTTTTTAAGAAATCTCCAGACTGTCTTCCATAGAGGCTGTATCAATTTACATTCCTCCCAGCAATGCAGGAGTGTTCCCTTTTCTCCGCACCCTCTCCAGCATTTATTGTCTGTTGATTTGTGGATGATGGCCATTCTGACGGGTGTGAGGTGATATCTCATTGTCGTTCTGATTTGCATTTCTCTAATTGTAAGTGAAGTTGAGCATCGTTTCGTGTGTTTTTGGGCCATCTGTATGTCCTCTTTGCAGAGGTATCTGTTTAGGTCCTTTTCCCATTTGTTGATTGGGTTGTTCATTTTTCCGGTGCTGAGTTGTCTGAGTTGCTTGTAGATTTTGGAGATTAATTCTTTGTCTGTTGTTTCATTTGCTATGATTTTCTCCCATTCTGTGGGCTGCCTGTTCAGCTTTTTTGTGATTTCTTTTTCTGTACAAAAGCTTTTAAGTTTCATTAGGTCCCACATGTTCATTTGTCTTTTGAGTTCTGCTATTCTAGTAGGTGGGTCAGAGAAGATCTTGCTTTGATTGATGTCCTTGAGGGTTTTGCCTGTATTCTCCTGTAAGAGTTTGATGGTTTCTGGTCTTACATTTAGGTCTTTAATCCATTTTGAGTTGATCTTTGTGCATGGTGTCAGGGAATGTTCCAACTTCATTTTTTTGCATGTAGCTGTCCACTGTTCCCAGCACCATTTGTTGAAGAGGCTGTCTGTGTTCCATTCTATACATTCACCTCCTTTGTCAAAAATAAGGTACCCATAGGTGCGTGGGTTTATCTCTGTGTTCTCGATCTTGTTCCATTGGTCGATAGTTCAGTTTTTGTGCCAGTACCATACTGTCTTGAGGACTGTGGCTTTGTAGTAGAGTCTGAAGTCGGGGAGGCTGATCCCTCCAGCTCCATTCTTCTTCCTCAGGATTGCTTTGGCTATTCGAGGTCTTTTGTGTTTCCATATGAACTGTGTTATTCTCTGGTCTAGTTCTGTGAAGAATGTCATTGGTAGTTTGATAGAGATCGCATTGAATCTGTAGATGATATTTGGTAGTATGGTCATTTTCACAATATTGATTCTTCCGACCCAGGAACATGGAATATCTCTCCATCTATTTAAGTCTTCTCTAATGTCTCTCATGAGTGTCTTGTAATTGTCTGTGTATAGTTCTTTTGTCTCTTTGGGTAGGTTTATTCCTAGATATTGGATTCTTTTGGTTGCAATGGTGAAGGGGATTGCCTCTTTGATTTCATTTTCTGATTTTTCATTGTTTGTGTACAGGAATGCCAGTGATTTCTGTATATTGATTTTGTACCCTGTGACTTTGCTGAATGCGCTGATTAACTCTAGTACTTTTGTAATAGTGTCCTTGGGATTTTCGATGTATAATACCATGTCATCTGCAAATAGAGAGAGTTTGACTTCTTCCTTTCCAATCTGGATTCCTTTGATTTCTTTCTCTTCTCTTATTGCTGTTGCTAGAACTTCCAGGACTATGTTGAATAAGAGTGGTGAAAGTGGTCAACCCTGTCTTGTTCCTGATCTTAGAGGAAATGTTTTCAATTTTTCACCATTGAGGATAATGTTCGCTGTGGGCTTCTCATATATGGCTTTCACTATGTTGAGATAGATTCCTTCTATGCCCATTTTTTTAAGAGTTTTTATCATAAATGGGTGTTGTACTTTGTCAAAGGCTTTTTCTGCATCTATTGAGATGATCATGTGATTTTTGTCTCTCAATTTGTTGAGATGGTGTATCACATTGATTGATTTGTGGATATTGAAGAATCCTTGCATGCCTGGGGTGAACCCGACTTGATCATGATGTATGAGCTTTTTGATGTGTTGTTGAATTCTGTTTGCTAGGATTTTGTTGAGGATTTTGGTGTCTAGATTCATCAGTGAAATTGGCCTATAATTTCCCCTTTTTCTGTTGTCTTTGCCTGGCTTTGGTATCAGGGTGATGGCGGCCTCATAGAATGTGTTTGGAAGTGTTCCTTCCTGTGGAAGTGTTTGGAAGAGTTTTAGAAGGACAGGCATTAGCTCTTCTTTAAATGTTTGGTAGAATTCACTTGTGAAAGCATCTGGCCCTGGGCTTTGATTTTGGGGTAGATTTTTGATCACAAGGTTGATTTCTGAGCTTGTGATTGGGTTGGTCATAGTTTCTATTTCTTCCTGGTTGAGTCTTGGGAGATTAATCTTCTCTAAGAAACTGTCCATTTCTTCCAGGTTGTCCAGTTTGTTGCCATAGAGTTGTTCATAATAGTCCCTTAGAATCCTTTGGATTTCTGCATTATCTGTTGTCATCTCTCCCTTTTCATTTTTGATTTTGGTGATCTGGTTCTTCTCTTTTTCTTGATGAGTCTGGCCAGTGGTGTGTCGATTTTATTTACCATTTCGAAGAACTGGCTTTTTGTTTTATTTATCTTTACTATTGCTTCTTTCATTTCTTTTTCATTTATTTCTGCTCTGATCTTTATGATTTCCCTTCTTCTGCTGGCTTTGGGGTGTTTTTGTTCTTCTTTCTCCAGTTGTTGTAAGCGTAGGGTTAGGTTGTCTGCTTGATATTTTCCTAGTTTCTTGAGGTAGGATTGTATTGCTATAAACTTCCCTTTTAGAACTGCTTTTGCAGTATCCCATAGGTTTTGCACTGTCCTGTGTTCATTGTCATTTTCTTTCAGAAATTTTTTTATTTCTCTTTTGATTTGCTCAGTAATCAGTTGGTTTTTAGGTATGTGTTGTTTAATCTCCATGTGTTTGTTCTTTATGTCTGGATTTTTTTTTTTTTTCTTTTTTTTTTTTTCTGTATTTGCTCTCTAGTCTCATTGCATTGTGGCCTGAGAAGATGGTTGATATAATTTCAGTTTTCTTGAATTGACTGAGGTTTGATTTGTGGCCCAAGATGTGGTCTACCTTGGAGAATATTCCGTGAGCACTTGAGAAGAAAGTGTATCCTTCTGTTTTTGGATGGAACGTCCTAAAGATATCAATGAGGTCCATTTCTTCTAGTGTGGCATTTAAGGCTTGTGTTTCTTGGTTAATTTTCTGTTTGGATGATCTGTCCATTGGTGTGAGAGTAGTGTTAAAATCTCCTACTATGACTGTGTTAGTGTCGATGTCTTCTTTTATGTCTGGAATTGTTTGGAAGAGTTTTAAAAGAACAGGCATTAGCTCTTCTTTAAATGTTTGGTAGAATTCACTTGTGAAAGCATCTGCCCCTGGGCTTTTATTTTTGGGTAGATTTTTGAACACCAGATCGATTTCTGAGCTTGTGTTTGGGTTGGTCATAGTTTCTATTTCTTCCTGGTTGAGTCTTGGGAGATTAATCTTCTCTAAGAAACTGTCCATTTCTTCCAGGTTGTCCAGTTTGTTGCCATAGAGTTGTTCATAATAGTCCCTTAGAATCCTTTGGATTTCTGCATTATCTGTTGTCATCTCTCCCTTTTCATTTTTGATTTTGGTGATCTGGTTCTTCTCTTTTTCTTGATGAGTCTGGCCAGTGGTGTGTCGATTTTATTTACCATTTCGAAGAACTGGCTTTTTGTTTTATTTATCTTTACTATTGCTTCTTTCATTTCTTTTTCATTTATTTCTGCTCTGATCTTTATGATTTCCCTTCTTCTGCTGGCTTTGGGGTGTTTTTGTTCTTCTTTCTCCAGTTGTTGTAAGCGTAGGGTTAGGTTGTCTGCTTGATATTTTCCTAGTTTCTTGAGGTAGGATTGTATTGCTATAAACTTCCCTTTTAGAACTGCTTTTGCAGTATCCCATAGGTTTTGCACTGTCCTGTGTTCATTGTCATTTTCTTTCAGAAATTTTTTTATTTCTCTTTTGATTTGCTCAGTAATCAGTTGGTTTTTAGGTATGTGTTGTTTAATCTCCATGTGTTTGTGTTTTTAGCTGGATTTTTTTTCTTTTTTTTCTTTTTTTTTTTTTCTGTATTTGCTCTCTAGTCTCATTGCATTGTGGCCTGAGAAGATGGTTGATATAATTTCAGTTTTCTTGAATTGACTGAGGTTTGATTTGTGGCCCAAGATGTGGTCTACCTTGGAGAATATTCCGTGAGCACTTGAGAAGAAAGTGTATCCTTCTGTTTTTGGATGGAACGTCCTAAAGATATCAATGAGGTCCATTTCTTCTAGTGTGGCATTTAAGGCTTGTGTTTCTTGGTTAATTTTCTGTTTGGATGATCTGTCCATTGGTGTGAGAGTAGTGTTAAAATCTCCTACTATGACTGTGTTAGTGTCGATGTCTTCTTTTATGTCTGCAAGTGTTTGTCTTACGTATTGGGGTGCTCTTGTGTTGGGTGCATAGATATTTATGATCGTTATGTTTTCTTGGATAGATCCCTTGATCATTATGTAGGGTCCTTCTTTGTCTCTTCTAATCTTCTTCATTTTGAGGTCTACTTTGTCTCATATGAAGATTGCTACTCCAGCTTTCTTTTGATTTCCATTTGCATGGAATATCTTTTTCCAACCTCTCACTTTCAGTCTATGAGCATCTCTAGGTCTGAAGTGAGTTTCCTGGAGGCAGCATATGTATGGGTCGTGTTTTTGAATCCATTCAGCCAGTCTGTGTCTTTTGGTTGGGGCATTTAGTCCATTTACATTCAAAGTAATTATTAATACGAATGTTTCTATTGTCATCTTCTTAGATGTTATGATGGGTTTGTTTCGTGGATCTTCTCCTTTTATGCTTGTTGTCTATTTAAGTCCCTTTAACACTTGTTGTAAGGCTGCTTTGGTGTGACTAAATTCTTTTAATTTTTGCTTATCTGTAAAGCTTTTGATTTCTCCAATTTTGAATGAGATCCTTGCAGGGTAGAGGATTCTTGGTTGCAGATTATTCTCTTTTAGCCATTTAAATGTGTCCTGCCAATCCCTTCTGGCCTGCAGAGTTTCTGTTGAAAGATCAGCTATTAAACGTATGCGCTTTCCCTTTTATGTCACTAGTTGCTTTTCCCTTGTTGCTTTGAGAATTCTGTCTTTGTGTTTAATTTGTATTAGCTTCATTAAGATGTGTCTTGGTGTGTTTCTTCTCGGGTTGATCCTGTATGGCACTCTTTGCGCTTCTTGGACTTGATTGACTATTTCTTTTGCCATGCTGGGGACATTTCCAACTAGAATCTCTTCAAAAATTTTCTCATAGCCTTTCTTTTTTTCTTCTTCTTCTGGAACCCTTATAATTTGAATGTTGGTGTGTTTGATATTATCCCAGAGGTCTCTGAGGCTATCCTCTGCTCTTTTCATTCTTTGAGTTAGTTCTGTTTTTCAGCAGTTACTTCCACCATTCTGTCTTCCAGCTCACTTCTCCAGTCTTCTGTCTCAGATACTCTGCTCTTGATTCCTTCTACAGTGTTTTTCAGTTGAGCAATTGAGTTGTTTGTCTCTGTTACTTTTTCTGTAAGTTCTTGTATTTCTTTATTCAGTGTGTTATTTGAGTCTTACAATTTCTGTAACATTCTGTTTTCAGTGTCTTTGATCATCTTTACTATCATTCTTCTGAAATCACTTTCAGAAAGTTTGTCCAAATTCTCTTCATTGGTTTGATCTTGTGTGTTTGTAGATTGTTCCTTCACTTGTGTGGTATTTCTCTGCCGTTTCATTGTTATTATTAATTTTTTAACTGACTCTGTTTGCGATTTCCTTTTCCCGGACTTTGAGTTACGTCTGTTGGTGCTTGTTGTTTGGATGGGGCTTCTTATTCTGGGTGATGCTGGTGGTTGGGTGATGTCAGGACTTGCATACAAATGATTTCCTTTGTTGGTGTTCTCACTTGTATAGTGCTCTCCAGTGTTAAGTGTTCTCTAGTATTGTAGAGTTTTGGAGTCAGTGCTCCCTCCCTAAAGCCCTGGGGCTTGTTGCTGTCTTGATGCTTCTTCCATGTGAGGTATCTTCTCTGTGATCATATCCAACCTCCTCCTGTCAATGGTTTCCCAGGAACTCGTTGCAATTCAGGTGATTTTGCAGAAGAGATGGGTGCACGTCCTTCTACGCCTCCATCTTAGCTCCACCTTATCAGGTCATTTGTGACAAAGGAGGCAAAGATATACAATGGTTCAAAGACAGCCTCTTCAACAAATGGTTCTGGGAAATACGGACAGCTATGTGCAAAAAAATGAAGTTGGAACACTGCCTGACACTATACACAAAGCTAAACTCAAAATGGATTAAATATTTAAACGTAAGACCAGAAACCATAAAACTCTTAGAGGAGATAGGTAAAACCCTCAAGGACATAATAGGTAAAACCCTCAAGGACATAAATCAAAGCAAGATCTTCTATGGCTCACCCTCTAGAATATCGGAAATAAAAACAAAAATAAACACGTGGGACCTAGTGAAACTGAAAAGCTTTTGTACATCAAAAGAAACTACAAACAAGGTGAACAGACAACCCACAGCATGGGATAAAATCATAGCAAATGAAACAACTGACAGATAATTAATTTACAACATAAATAAACAACTCAGACAACTCAGCACTGAACAAACAAACAACCCAATCAAAAAATAGGATAAAGACCTAAAGAGACATCTCTCCAGAGAAGACATACAGACGGTCAAAAACACATGAAAAGATGCTTAACGTTACTCATCAGAGAAATACAAATCAAAACTACAATGAGATACCACCTCACACCAGTCAGAATGGCCATCATCAAAAAATCCACAGGTAATAAATGCTGGAGAGGGTGCGGAGATAAGGGAACACTCCTGCATTGTTGGTGGGAATGTAAATTGATACAATCACTATGGAAGACAGTATGGAGATTCCTTAAAAAAGTAAGAATAGAATCACCACATGAGCCGGCAATCCCACTCTTAGGCTTATACCCTGATGAAATCAAAATTGAAAGAGGGCATCCCTGGTGGTCCAGTGGGTAAGGACACTGCCTTGCAGTGCAAGGGGCACCAGTTGGACCCCTGGCCTGGGAAGATCCCACGTGCCGCAGAGCAGCTAGACTGATGTGTCCAACTACCAAGCCAGAGCTCTGGAGCGCATGCACCCAAAGCCGGTGCTCTGCGCTGAGAAAGGCCACTGTGATGGGAAGCCCACACAGGCCAAAGAACAAAGATGGATGAAAATAGATAAATGAAAGACCAATAGAAGTGGTCAAAAATAAATAAATAAATAAAATTTTAAAAATTGAAAGAGACACTTGTACCCCAATGTTCATCCCAGCACTCCATACAATAGCTAGAACATGCAGGCCACCTAGATGCCCATCGACGAATGAGTGGATAAAGAAGTGCCAGTACATATATACAATAGCATATTTCTCAGCTGTAAAAAGAAATGGAGAAGAATCAGTCTTAATGAGGTAGATGAATCTAGAACCTATTATACAAAATGAACTAAGTCAAAAAGAAAAGGACATATACTGTATACTAGCACATATATATGGAATCTAGTAAGATGGTACTGATAAATACACATGCAGAACAGCGATGGAGAATCAGACAGAGAACAGACTTATGGACAATGTGAGGAGGGAAGATCAGGTGAGAGGTATGGAAAGAGTAACATGATAACCTACACTATCATATGTAAAAGAGATAACTGATTAAGCTGTACGACTAAAGGAAATTACACAGGGGCTATGCATCAACCTGGTGGGTGGGATGGGGAGAAAAGGGAGGGAGACTCGGGTGGGAAGGGTTGGGAATATACCCATGACTGTTTGGGGATTGCATATAGCTGTGAACAAGAAAACTCTGTAAAAGACGTGTAACAATAATTTTGCTGTACACCTGAAACTAATGCAACATTGTAAAGCAACCAAACACCAATAAAAAATTCAGCATTACAATTTAAATGTAGTTTTGTTAGAAATAGAAACAATGCAAACAAATGTCTTTCTGCCTACGTCATAGGTGAGTCATTCTCAATCCCTCCTCTTCCCTCAGCTCACAGTGCCTTTCTAAGGATCTCTGTAACCTGGTCACCTTATCTGTATTCTTGCTAAGTGTGCTTCATCTTTGACTTGCCTTGATCATTTACTCTCTAAGAATATCTCATGCTCCAGCCTTGTAGTCCTCTAATCCTTGACCCAACACTGCTGCCAGCCATGATCTGCTTAAATTGAAATGTGAGTAATTAACTTCCTTGGGTGTCCTCTTTCATGACTTTTCATCTCCTATGGAATAGAGATCATAACTTCTTTTCTCATAAAAACAAAACCTTTTGAGCCTCATCAAGCTCTTTTTCTGCAAAGACTCCGTAAGTTCTACCCCAACATAGTGACTTCCAGGCTCATGACACTGACATGCTCTTTGTATTTGCATGTGTTTCCACACCCTATGTGTCTGGGGAAGATGAACTCTTCTGTCAAGACTCAGATCAATTTATACAGTGAAGCTCCTTAAGCAGTGATGCTACCCAGGGATAGACCTTCTCTCTCCTCTGTTGTATTACCTTGTATAGATCTCTCATTTCTTCCTATGTATTTCATGTAGTGTAATTCCTTGTTTGCATGTTTGTCTATTCCACTGTACAGGGAAGTCTATGTAGGCAGAGACCTTGTATAATTAACCTTGTCATTTCAGCTCATTATTTTTATTTCATCTTTTCTAAAGAAGAGGGAACAACAGATGCACATTATCCCCATTTCAAAAGTCTTTATTGAATCTGTTATAATATTGCTTTTGTTTTATGATTTTGTTTTTTGGCCAAGAAGCCTGTGGGAGCCTCCCTGACTAAGGACAGAACTTGCACTGCCTGCACTGGAAGGAGAGGTCTCAATCACTGGACTGGAAGGAAGTTCCACACATTATCCCTTTAATGAATATTTTTAAACTGCAGATGTTCAGCTTGGAAAAAAAAAAAACCACTTTTCTCTAATATACAATAGCTATTTTTCTAATATTAATTACTCACTCACACAGTTTTTTAAAATTGAAATGTAATTCACCTATCATAAAACTCACCCTTTTAAAGTATACAATTCATTGATTCTGACTTTATTCACAAAATTGTACAACCATCACCACTGGATGATTCCAAAATAGTTCTAATCCTGGAACTATTTTGTTCCAGCTATAAATCATTATCCAGGTATAAATCATTACCTCCAAGAGATACAAAACAAGGTTTGATCCAGTTATAAATCATCATACAGGTATAAATAATTGTGTCCAAGAGAAATTCTGATCCCATGTCCTGTCACTCCTCAACCCCATCCCTTCTCCAGATCAGTTAATCTACTTTTCACCTCTATATGTTTGCCTATTTTGACCATTTAGTGTAAGTGGAATTATATAATATGTGGCCTTTTATGTCTGGCTTCTTTCACTTAGCATAATGTTTTCAAGGTTCATCCAGGTCATAGAATGTATCATTCCTTTATATGAGTGAATGATACTCCACGTATGGATATGCCATATCTGTTAACCCATTCTTCAATCAATTGACATTTATTTTTGACTACTATGAATAATGCTTCTGTGATTATTCATGTATAAGTTTTTGTGTGGACACGTTTTCAATTCTTTTAGGTTTCTATAAGAAACAGAATTGTTGGGTCACATGATGACTTTGTTTAACTTTTTTAAAAGAAAATATTTATTTACTTGACTGCAAATGGTATTAGTTGTGGCACGCAAACTCTTAGTTGCAGCATGTGGGACCTAGTTCCCTGACTAGGAATTGAACCATTTTGAGTGTGGAGTCTTAGGACATAGACCACCAGGAAAGTCCCTGATTAACTTCTTAAAGGATCCAACAAATTGTCTTCCAAAGTGACTACACAATTTTACATTCCCATGATCTAAGTATGAGGGTTTCAACTGCTGTACATCCTCATTAATACTTGTTATTGTCTATCTTTTTAAAAAAAAAAAAAAAAAACTTTTATTTTACTTTTAACTTTTACAGAGTTTTATTGTTTACAGATATGTATGTTCCCAGATCAGTCATATGTATATTCCCTCCACCCCACCCCTCCAGACCGTCACACAGCACCCCTGCAGAATCCCCTTTTCTCACAGAGCAATGACTATAGCTATTTTCTTCACATATGATAGTACAGGCCTTCATGTGTCCATCTTTTTTATTACAACCTTCTTAGTCGGTAAGAAGCCGTAGACCATTGTGGTTATAAGGATTTGATATCATCCTCCTGTAAAAGGGTAGTAGAGTTCCATTCTATCTAAAATCAGTATACAAGTATCCTTTTAAATTTTGGCCTCTTTTATTGTTTATTTATTTATTTCCATCCATCTTTATTCCTTGGCATGTGTGGGCCTCCCATCGCAGAGGCCTCTCTCATTGCCGAGCACCACTCTGGGCACAGGTGCTCCAGAGAGCCAGACAGTGACTGCGTGGCATGTGGGATCTTCTTGGGCCAGGGATCGAACCAGTGCCCCTTGTACTGCAAGGTGGACTCTTTACCCACTGAACCACCAGGGAAGCCCAGTATACATGTTTTGTTTTGTTTGTTTTGTTTTGTTTTGGCCACTTCTATTGATCTTTCATTCACTTACCTTTTTTTGTTGTTGCTCTTTGGCCAGTGTGGGCCTCCCGCAGCAGTAGCCTCTCTCATTGCTGAGCACCATCTGCGTGCGCATGCACTCCAGAGCTCCAGCTTGGTAGTTGGACACATTGGTCCAGCCGCTCCACCGCACGTGGGATCTTCCCAGGTCAGGGATGGAACCGGTGCCCCTTGCACTGCAAGGCGGTGTCCTTACCCACTGGAACACCAGGGAAGCCCTACAAGTATTTTTTTATACTACTCTGGAATAAATGTAAGGCAAGACTCTCAAAAGACATTCTTTTTTCTTATCTAAACATTTTTAATGTTTCATAGGACTTCACATACTTTATTATTCCTAAGATTCTTCCAAGACACTCTCCTGTTTCCCACGTTTGGGGGCAATGTGTGGCCCCCCAATACAAAGGTCTTAATTAAGATTTGACACATACCAATTTTGAGGGAAAAAGTACTTTCTAGGGGCTTCCCTGGTGGTCCAGTGGGTAAGGACACCACCTTGCAGTGCAAGGGGCGCCGGTTCCATCCCTGGCCTGGGAAGATCCAATGTGCCGCAGAGCGGCTGGACAGATGTGTCCAATTACTGAGCTGGAGCTCTGGTGCATATGCCCAGAGCTGGTGCTCTGCAACTAGAGAGGCCTGATGGAAGGCCTCTGGTTTAAAGTCGGTAAGCTAGACCATTGTGGTTATAAGGATTTGATATCATCCTCCTGTAAAGGGTAGTAGAGTTCCATTCTATCTAAAATCAGTATACAAGTATCCTTTTAAATTTTGGCCTCTTTTATTGTTTATTTATTTATTTCCATCCATCTTTATTCCTTGGCATGTGTGGGCCTCCCATCGCAGAGGCCTCTCTCATTGCCGAGCACCACTCTGGGCACAGGTGCTCCAGAGAGCCAGACAGTGACTGCGTGGCATGTGGGATCTTCTTGGGCCAGGGATCGAACCAGTGCCCCTTGTACTGCAAGGTGGACTCTTTACCCACTGAACCACCAGGGAAGCCCAGTATACATGTTTTGTTTTGTTTGTTTTGTTTTGTTTTGGCCACTTCTATTGATCTTTCATTCACTTACCTTTTTTTGTTGTTGCTCTTTGGCCAGTGTGGGCCTCCCGCAGCAGTAGCCTCTCTCATTGCTGAGCACCATCTGCGTGCGCATGCACTCCAGAGCTCCAGCTTGGTAGTTGGACACATTGGTCCAGCCGCTCCACCGCACGTGGGATCTTCCCAGGTCAGGGATGGAACCGGTGCCCCTTGCACTGCAAGGCGGTGTCCTTACCCACTGGAACACCAGGGAAGCCCTACAAGTATTTTTTTATACTACTCTGGAATAAATGTAAGGCAAGACTCTCAAAAGACATTCTTTTTTCTTATCTAAACATTTTTAATGTTTCATAGGACTTCACATACTTTATTATTCCTAAGATTCTTCCAAGACACTCTCCTGTTTCCCACGTTTGGGGGCAATGTGTGGCCCCCCAATACAAAGGTCTTAATTAAGATTTGACACATACCAATTTTGAGGGAAAAAGTACTTTCTAGGGGCTTCCCTGGTGGTCCAGTGGGTAAGGACACCACCTTGCAGTGCAAGGGGCGCCGGTTCCATCCCTGGCCTGGGAAGATCCAATGTGCCGCAGAGCGGCTGGACAGATGTGTCCAATTACTGAGCTGGAGCTCTGGAGTGCATATGCCCAGAGCTGGTGCTCTGCAACTAGAGAGGCCACTGCGATGGAAGGCCCACATGGGCCAAAGAACAAAGATGGGTGAAAACAGATAAATGAAAGACCAATAGAAGTGGCCCGCCAACCCCCCACCAAAAAAAAAAAAAGTACTTTCTAGCTCCCATCTTCCTGTTTATCCTATACTTAAGCATTATATGCCAGTATAGGGGCCAAGACTGAGGTAACAGTTTTGCTTTTTTGTCATTTGTGACTCTTTAGATTTGTTTCCTTATTAGTTCTTAACCAGTTGTTCCTGATGACTGGCTCTTAAACCTGTTTTTGTTTGTAATTAACCCACCTGTCTTAATATTATTTGAAAACTTTCATAAACATACTGTAAATTCCTTTCTGTTGCCTAATATGGTTTTCAGTATGGATAGTGGGTTTTAGAAATTGGATGAATTATTCAAACATGTGGGAGGGCGAAGTGACATTGGTTATAGTGACTGTTTGTACCTTTACACACACATTCCCTTGGTGGAGTCTTTCAAATGAGGTGACTGTGACTGTGACCAGACTTTAGTCTCCAGGAGAGAAGAGGATTATTTTAGTTTACACAAAAAAATAGTGGCAATGATTTGCCCAGATGAGTTTTCCAAGCTGATAAGATAGGGCCAGATGCTGCAGGCCATTTTCTGCAGTGTTAGGGCTTTTGAGAGACTTTTGTTGACATGTCCAAACATTCTGTTAGGGTCATTGCTGTCTTTTTCCCATGCTTATATAAATATTGTCCAATGATCTTGGGTTCATACACTTAAAGCATTTCTCAGTTTTGTTTGTAGGCTTTTAACTAAGTCATTGACTACACACTGCATGCATTCATTCACAATTTGTTTACCTTGGATTCACAGTGTTGTGCCTATGATTTTCATTATTATCATTATTATCATTATTAGAACATTTTATGTCTGACCTTTCCTCCAAGCCATCATGCATTTACATAGTTGTATAGAGCTTAATCCACTCATTATACACAAGCTTACCATAGATATCCTAACTTAAATCTTGTGACTCAACCTGCACATGAATGCATATTGGAACACCCAGCTTAGTGTCACTTCACTCATGCAAATGTACACAACTAAACACTAATCACCATATTATTCATCTTACCAATTATACACAATTATTTTGTCCTAGAAGTAATAAGCATTCATGTTTCTGTCTCTTAATATACAAAAAAGTTAGTTAAATGCGATGGGAGGCCCACAGGAGCCAAAGAACAAAGATGGATGAAAACAGAGAAATGAAAGACCAATAGAAGTGGCCCGCCAACCCCCCACCAAAAAAAAAAAAAGTACTTTCTAGCTCCCATCTTCCTGTTTATCCTATACTTAAGCATTATATGCCAGTATAGGGGCCAAGACTGAGGTAACAGTTTTGCTTTTTTGTCATTTGTGACTCTTTAGATTTGTTTCCTTATTAGTTCTTAACCAGTTGTTCCTGATGACTGGCTCTTAAACCTGTTTTTGTTTGTAATTAACCCACCTGTCTTAATATTATTTGAAAACTTTCATAAACATACTGTAAATTCCTTTCTGTTGCCTAATATGGTTTTCAGTATGGATAGTGGGTTTTAGAAATTGGATGAATTATTCAAACATGTGGGAGGGCGAAGTGACATTGGTTATAGTGACTGTTTGTACCTTTACACACACATTCCCTTGGTGGAGTCTTTCAAATGAGGTGACTGTGACTGTGACCAGACTTTAGTCTCCAGGAGAGAAGAGGATTATTTTAGTTTACACAAAAAAATAGTGGCAATGATTTGCCCAGATGAGTTTTCCAAGCTGATAAGATAGGGCCAGATGCTGCAGGCCATTTTCTGCAGTGTTAGGGCTTTTGAGAGACTTTTGTTGACATGTCCAAACATTCTGTTAGGGTCATTGCTGTCTTTTTCCCATGCTTATATAAATATTGTCCAATGATCTTGGGTTCATACACTTAAAGCATTTCTCAGTTTTGTTTGTAGGCTTTTAACTAAGTCATTGACTACACACTGCATGCATTCATTCACAATTTGTTTACCTTGGATTCACAGTGTTGTGCCTATGATTTTCATTATTATCATTATTATCATTATTAGAACATTTTATGTCTGACCTTTCCTCCAAGCCATCATGCATTTACATAGTTGTATAGAGCTTAATCCACTCATTATACACAAGCTTACCATAGATATCCTAACTTAAATCTTGTGACTCAACCTGCACATGAATGCATATTGGAACACCCAGCTTAGTGTCACTTCACTCATGCAAATGTACACAACTAAACACTAATCACCATATTATTCATCTTACCAATTATACACAATTATTTTGTCCTAGAAGTAATAAGCATTCATGTTTCTGTCTCTTAATATACAATGAGTTTTTTAAAAAATAAAGCAAATTATATGTGTAAAAGAGTAATTCATACAAGAGAAATCCTTGGGAGGTACATTAGCATAAATATGTTTCATCTGTGATGAATGGTCAAGTCTCATTTTTATCCACCAAGCAAATCTGATTATAAAACACTTTATTCTATGTCTTCCAATTTCTTTGTTACACTGACTTTTCCTAAGAGGGTTAACATTCTTAGTTGATTCTCAAGCTAAGAGATCAATATTGGCAAGCGTCCAATTTCCCTGGTTCAAATATATCTTTCTCACCAGTAAAATTTGTTTTTGTTGCTTACATCTTTAACAAAATTACATTTAATTCGAGCCAGTGGGAGATCTGATAGTGAGTGATAAAGAATTGCTCTTTCTTCCTCCTCTCCCAGGGATATCATGCTTACTGAACTGAAAAGTCAAGACAGATTATCTTTCCTCAAATATATGAAAAGGAAGAACAGACACAGCTATGTGTTTTAGCAACTGGAATTCAAAGATGTGATGTCCAGCAGACATCACAGTTAGTATGCAGTTTATATCATGAGGATTTGTCACTGCTGCAATTAGCGATGTATACCTGAACAGTCTGGACCTTCACAGGTGTCTGTAAACGAGAGGTTGTATCCAGAATTCCCTTAGGTACTGCATCATTTGCTTCCATTTGGCCATGCAATCGATCATATACTCACAGTCCATAGACTGGAGCAGAAGGCAGCATTGGGCTTGAGTGACATGCTTTTATGGTTACAGATGTTCTCTAAACTTTCAAACTTACTTGAACTAATAAATGTTCCACCAAATACCACAGTTTAGAAAAAATTTCTTTCAGTACCAGCTGAATTAAGGAAGCAGATGTGTCTTGACCCCCAAATAATAAATTCAGTGAGCTTTCCATGTCCTATTCTGTGTCTTTAATCATCAAGTAGGAACTTCCAACAACTTGAGAGGGCAGGGATTTAAAGTTCTTTTGTGTCATTTTGTTGGCTTCATTGGTCAAATTCTTCTTCTTAGAATGTGTGTAGGATCCTAACTTTAGTAGCAATGTTCTGTAGGACTAAGACTGGATCTTACGGAATGGATGCCTGACTGTGATCTTAGTTTATAGTAAAGCCTCAGTTCTCCTATATGCAGAATGGATAAGAGCTGGATCAAGACGGTGGAATAGAAGGGCATGGAGCTTACTTCCTCCCACAGATACATCAAAAATACACCTACATGTGGAATGGTTCTCATAGAATACATGCAAAATACTGCCAGAAGGTCTCCACTGACCAAAAATGCAAGAAAGATCATTATGTAACCAGGTACAATGAGAGGGGGAAAAAACCCACATATTTTTAATCAGTTCTACCATTTCCAAAATCTACACTCATGGGACCTGCATTCCTGGGAAAGAGTTGTGACAGAGAAAAGGTTTCCTTACCCTGGGTTGGGGAGGCTCTTCACCAACAGTGAGATCAGCTGGGACATACAGAGACCTTCAGAGGCTTAGAGGTGACCACAGCAACTGGTCTACAGCAGGCAGAGAGAAAGAGCTGCACAGAAGGTCCTGACCATCTCGCTGTAGAGCCCAGCCAAAAGATTGTGTGTCTGCCAGTGGTTTTCACTGTGGTGCTGGATGTTCGATACAATTAACAGAGAGTGAGAGACAAAGACCTTGGTTTCTATACTGGGATGCTGGCATTAAACAGAAGTGATGCTTGTCTGAGTGGGAATTCATCTTGTACATGGCCATCTTGTTTGTGGATATTTTCTGTTACTGTGACTTGTTGCTTTCCTCTTACCTCCTGGGACTCAGTAAATGAATACCTATGTAAAATCTCCCTAACTTTTCCATGTTACTGAGAAAAATAAATGTGGGACTATATCCAAAACACTTAGCACACGCCTGGCCTATATCAATCAAACCATACACACTAGTGATCATTACAATGATCATTATTCTACCAACATCTTTTAACAAAGATAGTTAACCACAAACAGTAAGTCTTTGGGGGCACCCATTAACAGAATGCATTTAACCATCTAGCAGTTCACACTTGCTAGGTTCACGGACCACTACAGTGAGTTGGGCCCTTTTACACGCAGGCACGTGGATTTAGAAGNTCTTTTGTGTCATTTTGTTGGCTTCATTGGTCAAATTCTTCTTCTTAGAATGTGTGTAGGATCCTAACTTTAGTAGCAATGTTCTGTAGGACTAAGACTGGATCTTACGGAATGGATGCCTGACTGTGATCTTAGTTTATAGTAAAGCCTCAGTTCTCCTATATGCAGAATGGATAAGAGCTGGATCAAGACGGTGGAATAGAAGGGCATGGAGCTTACTTCCTCCCACAGATACATCAAAAATACACCTACATGTGGAATGGTTCTCATAGAATACATGCAAAATACTGCCAGAAGGTCTCCACTGACCAAAAATGCAAGAAAGATCATTATGTAACCAGGTACAATGAGAGGGGGAAAAAACCCACATATTTTTAATCAGTTCTACCATTTCCAAAATCTACACTCATGGGACCTGCATTCCTGGGAAAGAGTTGTGACAGAGAAAAGGTTTCCTTACCCGGGGTTTGGGGGAGGCTCTTCACCAACAGTGAGATCAGCTGGGACATACAGAGACCTTCAGAGGCTTAGAGGTGACCACAGCAACTGGTCTACAGCAGGCAGAGAGAAAGAGCTGCACAGAAGGTCCTGACCATCTCGCTGTAGAGCCCAGCCAAAAGATTGTGTGTCTGCCAGTGGTTTTCACTGTGGTGCTGGATGTTCGATACAATTAACAGAGAGTGAGAGACAAAGACCTTGGTTTCTATACTGGGATGCTGGCATTAAACAGAAGTGATGCTTGTCTGAGTGGGAATTCATCTTGTACATGGCCATCTTGTTTGTGGATATTTTCTGTTACTGTGACTTGTTGCTTTCCTCTTACCTCCTGGGACTCAGTAAATGAATACCTATGTAAAATCTCCCTAACTTTTCCATGTTACTGAGAAAAATAAATGTGGGACTATATCCAAAACACTTAGCACACGCCTGGCCTATATCAATCAAACCATACACACTAGTGATCATTACAATGATCATTATTCTACCAACATCTTTTAACAAAGATAGTTAACCACAAACAGTAAGTCTTTGGGGGCACCCATTAACAGAATGCATTTAACCATCTAGCAGTTCACACTTGCTAGGTTCACGGACCACTACAGTGAGTTGGGCCACCCATTTCATTTATTCAATCCACCAGAGTTTACTTCTACAAACCAACTATCAAAAAAATAGTCTTTTAGAAATGCTGTACCCCAACACATTCAAGCTGATTTTCTTTTCAAAGGGAGGACATAGAAAGTACAGATAAAGAGTTTCAGATTCTAAATCAAGAGTCTGAAAAGAATAGTCTTTGGCAGAATCAGTGTCTAAACGAAAGACCAGGGCAGTGTGTCAGCTGCAGTTTCTTTAGAGACTTTGCCTCCTTCCTTTCCTCCATTTTATTTTTTATTCATTTTGCTTGCAATCCTCTTAGAGCTAAGACAGATATCAAAGTAAGATCCAATCATTATGATTTCTTTTTTTGAGGCTGGAGATAAGAGCCAGGAAATGATGATAAATGGAAAGACAGAGTCCCGGTTGGGAGCATTCAGTGCCCAATTCGTGGGACTTGCAGTTAAAACAACCTTGCTAACAAATAAATCAACCTTGTATACGATGGTGGCCATTTCTTCAGTTCTCTATCATTTCTATCCTTGCTTTTCTTTATTATTTTTTTTAATGTGTGGGTTATCAGATCGATAAATATTTTAATCTACTGACTGGTCCAGTGCATCTCAAAATTAAATTGCTTAAAATCCCCTGGAGATTTTGCTAACATGCAAGTTCTGACTCAGTAGGTCTGAAAGAGTCTGAAAGCCTGAATTTCTAGCAAGCTCCCAGATAATATTTATGCTGCTGATCCAGGGTCAAGGCCCAAACCTGCCCCACTTAGAGGGGCAAGAATTTAGTATATCCCCAGGAGCCTTGGGTAGGATGAAAACCTTTGCTGAAGAGTAAAGGGTTCTCCCATTATCAGGACTACTGTATAAAAGAAAAAGAAATTAAATTGATCTTTTGAGCACTACTTGGGTCTACAAAAGCATGCTAATTACTCTATTTCTGGTCTTTCAATGATATTTTATTTTTATTTTATTTTTTTTAAAGATTTATTTATTTATTTTGGGCGGGGGTCGGGTTGGGGAGGGAGGGGAGCAGGCGGGCCACTTTTATTGGTCTCTCATTTCTCTATTTTCATCCGTCTTTGTTCTTTGGCTCCTGTGGGCCTCCCATCGCGGTGGCGTCTGTCATTGCTGAGCACCAGCTCTGGGTGCACGCGCTCCAGAGCTCCAGCTCGGTAATTGGACACATCAGTCCAGCCGCTTCGCAGCACGTGGGATCTTCCCGGGCCAGGGATCGAACTGGCGCCCCTTGCACTGCAAGGCGGTGTCCTTACCCACTGGACCACCAGGGGAAGCCCTATCAATGATATTTTAAAATAATGATATTCTATTTTTTTCTTGAGTGTCAGTGTATAGCTATTTATCTAATTTTGCTTTAACCAAATTGTGAGAGTAGTCTCAGGTTTTCAAGCTACTTCATGACTTCTTACTTTTTTTACCCTCAGTGAGCCTTTATCAATCCCCTGGAGAAGGAAATGGCAACCCACTCCAGTATTCTTGCCTTGAGAAGCCCATGGACAAGGGAGCCTGGCAGACTACGGTCCATGGGGTTGCAAGAGTCAGACAGGACGTGGTGACTAAACCCCCAGTATAGATAACTGATAATGATAGTGTAAGCAGATGGGAGATCTCCTACTCTGTGACAGACGCTGTGTTAAGTGCTGAGGCACAATGATGAATAAGACATGCATGGTATCTAACACCCTCCCCGCTTTAACCCAGAGGGAAGGGTATGACTGCAGAAGAGAGCACACACTGAGTCAGATAACTGCTGCAGGAACAACTGGTAAGCGGTAGGGCTGAAATATAAACCCAGTTCGTCTTGACTTTTCGTGAAACCCTTGCTTAAAGCTCCTGAACTCACTCAGACAGGGGGTTGCCTGTCCCTTGTCACCATAAATAACCAGGGTTTTGTATTTTTAGCGTCCAAAAAGTCCCTCTAATTTCGCCTTTGCTACTGTATAAAAGAAAAAGAAATTAAATTGATCTTTTGAGCACTACTTGGGTCTACAAAAGCATGCTAATTACTCTATTTCTGGTCTTTCAATGATATTTTATTTTTATTTTATTTTTTTTAAAGATTTATTTATTTATTTTGGGCGGGGGTCGGGTTGGGGAGGGAGGGGAGCAGGCGGGCCACTTTTATTGGTCTCTCATTTCTCTATTTTCATCCGTCTTTGTTCTTTGGCTCCTGTGGGCCTCCCATCGCGGTGGCGTCTGTCATTGCTGAGCACCAGCTCTGGGTGCACGCGCTCCAGAGCTCCAGCTCGGTAATTGGACACATCAGTCCAGCCGCTTCGCAGCACGTGGGATCTTCCCGGGCCAGGGATCGAACTGGCGCCCCTTGCACTGCAAGGCGGTGTCCTTACCCACTGGACCACCAGGGGAAGCCCTATCAATGATATTTTAAAATAATGATATTCTATTTTTTTCTTGAGTGTCAGTGTATAGCTATTTATCTAATTTTGCTTTAACCAAATTGTGAGAGTAGTCTCAGGTTTTCAAGCTACTTCATGACTTCTTACTTTTTTTACCCTCAGTGAGCCTTTATCAATCCCCTGGAGAAGGAAATGGCAACCCACTCCAGTATTCTTGCCTTGAGAAGCCCATGGACAAGGGAGCCTGGCAGACTACGGTCCATGGGGTTGCAAGAGTCAGACAGGACGTGGTGACTAAACCCCCAGTATAGATAACTGATAATGATAGTGTAAGCAGATGGGAGATCTCCTACTCTGTGACAGACGCTGTGTTAAGTGCTGAGGCACAATGATGAATAAGACATGCATGGTATCTAACACCCTCCCCGCTTTAACCCAGAGGGAAGGGTATGACTGCAGAAGAGAGCACACACTGAGTCAGATAACTGCTGCAGGAACAACTGGTAAGCGGTAGGGCTGAAATATAAACCCAGTTCGTCTTGACTTTTCGTGAAACCCTTGCTTAAAGCTCCTGAACTCACTCAGACAGGGGGTTGCCTGTCCCCTTGTCACCATAAATAACCAGGGGTTTTGTATTTTTTAGCGTCCAAAAAAAGTCCCTCTATTTATCTTTCTTAGCCTTTCACAGCAAAGCTGCTGACTCGATAGTGATAGCTGCCAATATATTTATAAACAAGTATCCCGTCTTCAAGCATAAGTAATCCAAGCATATATAATATTTGAAGACTGCTTTACAACTAAATACTTTTTTCTCAGTTTACTGTGATTTCCTATTGTTCCATCTCTTGTCCTGGATGACTGACTAAAACAGGTATTTTTTTCAGAAAGGAAACTCCTACCACACTCAGAAGTCAATTCAAAGTGATGCTGAGATTTAAATGTGAAAAGTAAAACAATGAAGTTTATAGAGATAACCATGGAGAATAACTTTATGAACTTGCAGTGGGAAAAGATTTCTAAAGCAGAAATAGAAAACACTAATCAAAAAGAAAAATATTGATAAATCATACTATATTAAAACTTCTGCCAACAAATCCAGCATTAAGAAAGGGAGCCACAAAGCAGAGGATATTTGCAATACACAAAGTAAAAGAGTACCAAACCCCAAAAATCCAACAGATCAGTAAGAAAAAAAGAAAACAGAACACATTGCAAAAGACTTACACTGATGGACACTTGACGAAAAAGCTTAGCCAAATTGCCATAACATATGAAAATGTTCTCAACCTTTTTTACCATAAGGGAGATGCAAATTAAAAGCACATAAGAGGGCTCCCCTGATGGTCCAAAGGGTGAAAAGTCCGCTCGCAGTGCAGGGGCACTAGTTCGATCCCTGGCCAGGGAGGATCCCACGTGGCGTGGAGTGGCTCCGTGTGTCCAATTGTGAGCCGGAGTGCATGCGCCAGAAGCCGGTGTTCTGCAATGAGAGGCCACTGCAGTGCTGAGGCACAATGATGAATAAGACATGCATGGTATCTAACACCCTCCCCGCTTTAACCCAGAGGGAAGGGTATGACTGCAGAAGAGAGCACACACTGAGTCAGATAACTGCTGCAGGAACAACTGGTAAGCGGTAGGGCTGAAATATAAACCCAGTTCGTCTTGACTTTTCGTGAAACCCTTGCTTAAAGCTCCTGAACTCACTCAGACAGGGGGTTGCCTGTCCCCTTGTCACCATAAATAACCAGGGGTTTTGTATTTTTTAGCGTCCAAAAAAAGTCCCTCTATTTATCTTTCTTAGCCTTTCACAGCAAAGCTGCTGACTCGATAGTGATAGCTGCCAATATATTTATAAACAAGTATCCCGTCTTCAAGCATAAGTAATCCAAGCATATATAATATTTGAAGACTGCTTTACAACTAAATACTTTTTTCTCAGTTTACTGTGATTTCCTATTGTTCCATCTCTTGTCCTGGATGACTGACTAAAACAGGTTTTTTTTTCAGAAAGGAAACTCCTACCACACTCAGAAGTCAATTCAAAGTGATGCTGAGATTTAAATGTGAAAAGTAAAACAATGAAGTTTATAGAGATAACCATGGAGAATAACTTTATGAACTTGCAGTGGGAAAAGATTTCTAAAGCAGAAATAGAAAACACTAATCAAAAAGAAAAATATTGATAAATCATACTATATTAAAACTTCTGCCAACAAATCCAGCATTAAGAAAGGGAGCCACAAAGCAGAGGATATTTGCAATACACAAAGTAAAAGAGTACCAAACCCCAAAAATCCAACAGATCAGTAAGAAAAAAAGAAAACAGAACACATTGCAAAAGACTTACACTGATGGACACTTGACGAAAAAGCTTAGCCAAATTGCCATAACATATGAAAATGTTCTCAACCTTTTTTACCATAAGGGAGATGCAAATTAAAAGCACATAAGAGGGCTCCCCTGATGGTCCAAAGGGTGAAAAGTCCGCTTCGCAGTGCAGGGGGCACTAGTTCGATCCCTGGCCAGGGAGGATCCCACGTGGCGTGGAGTGGCTGGGCCAGTGTGTCCAATTGTGAGCCGGTGCTTTGGAGTGCATGCGCCAGAAGCCGGTGTTCTGCAATGAGAGGCCACTGCAGTGCAAAGGCAGAAGAACAAACATGGATGAAAAAATGGATGAATAAAGATGGATGAAAAATAAGTAAATAAATGTTTAAAAATCAATAAAAAAAAAGGCCAAAATAAAATAATAAATATATAAATAAAAAGCCATACATAATAAAAAAAAAACACATAAGATATCACCCCACACCCTCCTGACCATCTGAAATTAAGAAGATTGACAATATGGGCTTCCCCTGGTGGTCCAGTGGGTAAGGACACCGCCTTGCAGTACAAGGGGCACCAGTTCGTGCCCTGGCCTGGGAAGATCCCATGTGCCGCGGAGCGGCTGGACCTATGTGTCCAATTACCGAGCCGGAGCTCTGGCGCGCATGCACCCAGAGCCGGAGCTCTGCAAGGACAGACACCACCGTGATGGGAGTCCCATAGGAGCCAAAGAACAAAGACCGATGAAAATAGAGAAATGAAAAACCAATAGAAGTGGCCCGCCCACTCCCCTCCCTCCCCAACCCGACCCCCGCCCAAAGTAAATAAATAAATAAATCTTTAAAAAAAAAAAAAAAGAAGATTGACAATACCAATCTCAATCAGTGGTTTGGAGCAACTGGAACTCTTATATATTCATAGAAGTATAAATTGATACAGCAACTTCAGAAAATCTTTTCATGATAAATATTAAAACTGAACAAATGCACAGCCGATGATTCAGGAATTCCACTTGTAGGTACATATGCAACAGGAATGTGAACCACAGAAAGTCAGGTACACGAACATGTACATTACTAAGCATTCATAATAGCCACAACTAGAAACAATTAAAATATCCATAAATACAGAATGGACAACTGCATTTCATTCATTCATTTAACAACATACTACTTAGCAGTGAACATGAACAACTGCTACATCTAATAATACGGGTGAAATCTCTTTTGTCCAACAAAAGAAGTCAATGAATACACATTGTATGATTCTGTTTATATAAAGGTCCAAAACAGGCAAAACTGATCTATACTGCTAGGAGTCAGAAGAGGTACTTTTGCATGGGAGGCACCTGGCAGGAGGTCAAGGAGGACTTCCAGAATCCTGGAAATGTACTATTTCTTGATCTGGGTGGTGGTTACCAAGGTGTGCTCTTTTTATGAAAATTCACTGAGATGTATACTCATATATAGAGAGTAATGCATATACTTGCCTATATTTATGCTATTTAAAATAAATTATATGAAGGAGTAAAATTATTTAAAGTCTTTTTTTTTGCCACTTCTATTGGTCTTTCATTTACCTATTTTCATTTATCTTTGTTCTTTACCCTGTGTGGGCCTCCCATTGCAGTGGCCTCTCTTGCTGCAGAGCACTGGCTCTGGGCACATGTGCTCCAGAACTCCGGCTCAGTAGTTGGACACATCGGTCCAGCCACTCTGTGGCATGTGGGATCTTCCCAGGCCAGGGATGGAACCAGCGCACCTTGCACTGCAAGGCGGTGTCCTTACCCACTGGACCACCAGGGAAGCCCTAGCTCTGGCACCAGGGTAGCTCACTCTGTTTTTAATGTCATCTGTTACTAGTTTTTTCTTTTCCCTATACAGTAAAAAAGCAAGAATTTTCTTTCTTTCATTCCTTTGTCATACAAAACTGAAATCCGTCTTTTAAACAAATTTTTATGCCTTTTGTAAAATACATTTCTATTACTGCTTTTGGTCCCCAGGTTTTGCCTTTTGAACATCAAATCCATTTTGTGATGTTTTTGGATTTTTTTGTTGGTTTTTAGTTCTAACCCAGCCCTGTTTTTTGTCACTTTTCCATTTGCCTTTTATATTTCAGTAGAGTTCTGGTAATAGTCCCATATGACCTTAAGACAAATGCATTCACAAACATTAGCAAAGACCAGTCACCATAGGCCTGCTGTGTGACCTCATTCCATCTTACGTTTAAGGGAGTAACAGTCTTCTAAGAATGGTGGCACAGTTGCTTCCTGAGCATGTAGGGCTTATAACTGAAAAGAAGCTCTTTAGAACAACAACAGCAAAAAAGCGTAGACGCTGGGAGTATGAACGGAGTTGATCTTGTCAGAAGTGAAAACCACCCTGTCATCATAGCTCTGCACACTTTCCACTGCCACCACCCCAGGTAGCTCACGCCAGCAATGTTGAGAATAATCTGGAAAAGACATGGGCTTTGGGGTCATCAGATAGGGATTCAAATGCTAGATCTTACTAACCATGTGTTCTAGAGCATGTGGGTTCAACCTCTCTGAACTTCAATTGGTTTCTCTATAAAACAAGGATAAAAATAACTGTATCACAAAATTGTTGCAGGGGTTTCAATTACAGAGACATATAAATGTCTCTAACGTGATATTTAGCACATCTAGGTGTTCAAAGGATGAAGACTTCTATTGGTCTTTCATTTACCTATTTTCATTTATCTTTGTTCTTTACCCTGTGTGGGCCTCCCATTGCAGTGGCCTCTCTTGCTGCAGAGCACTGGCTCTGGGCACATGTGCTCCAGAACTCCGGCTCAGTAGTTGGACACATCGGTCCAGCCACTCTGTGGCATGTGGGATCTTCCCAGGCCAGGGATGGAACCAGCGCACCTTGCACTGCAAGGCGGTGTCCTTACCCACTGGACCACCAGGGAAGCCCTAGCTCTGGCACCAGGGTAGCTCACTCTGTTTTTAATGTCATCTGTTACTAGTTTTTTCTTTTCCCTATACAGTAAAAAAGCAAGAATTTTCTTTCTTTCATTCCTTTGTCATACAAAACTGAAATCCGTCTTTTAAACAAATTTTTATGCCTTTTGTAAAATACATTTCTATTACTGCTTTTGGTCCCCAGGTTTTGCCTTTTGAACATCAAATCCATTTTGTGATGTTTTTGGATTTTTTTGTTGGTTTTTAGTTCTAACCCAGCCCTGTTTTTTGTCACTTTTCCATTTGCCTTTTATATTTCAGTAGAGTTCTGGTAATAGTCCCATATGACCTTAAGACAAATGCATTCACAAACATTAGCAAAGACCAGTCACCATAGGCCTGCTGTGTGACCTCATTCCATCTTACGTTTAAGGGAGTAACAGTCTTCTAAGAATGGTGGCACAGTTGCTTCCTGAGCATGTAGGGCTTATAACTGAAAAGAAGCTCTTTAGAACAACAACAGCAAAAAAGCGTAGACGCTGGGAGTATGAACGGAGTTGATCTTGTCAGAAGTGAAAACCACCCTGTCATCATAGCTCTGCACACTTTCCACTGCCACCACCCCAGGTAGCTCACGCCAGCAATGTTGAGAATAATCTGGAAAAGACATGGGCTTTGGGGTCATCAGATAGGGATTCAAATGCTAGATCTTACTAACCATGTGTTCTAGAGCATGTGGGTTCAACCTCTCTGAACTTCAATTGGTTTCTCTATAAAACAAGGATAAAAATAACTGTATCACAAAATTGTTGCAGGGGTTTCAATTACAGAGACATATAAATGTCTCTAACGTGATATTTAGCACATCTAGGTGTTCAAAGGATGAAGCTCTTTTCTTTTCCTTTTTTAGGAAAAACCATGTTGCTGCAATAGTTTGCAATCATATTCAAATGTTTGATTCACAGCAATTTGACTTTGGAGATGATAGGCCCTGGAATCTTTATTTCATGAATACATGCTGGATCCATATATATTCCATAGAGTATTTATTTTACCTTTATAAATTTCCAGATGTAATCTGTACCCCAGATGGGATAAGAAAATAATAATAACTATAAAATTCCTTTAATGGGAAATAAAATATTTTAATATTTCATCTATTAAAGGAATTGAGAGAAATACTGTAGATGAGAATTTACTTTGTATTCTTAATTCCTATTTTAAATCCTCACAAATTTGTAGACCTGAACGTAAGTGTCATGTTTTAGAGACATATGCATGTGGCTACTTCTGACCCCACGCCTAGTTTTATTGAGAGAGAACTGACATCACTGAAGTTTAAGTCATGGCTTGATTTATATACATTGTGAAATGGGTTCAGCTAACATCTATCTTCTTACATATATAAAACAAGAAAAGAAGGAAAAAGGGGAAAAATTTCTCGTTGTGATGTGAAAACTCTTAGGGATTTATTCTCATAACAGCTTTCCTACAGAGGCATACCTTGGCGATATTGCAGGCTTGGTTCCAGAGGACTGTAATAAAGTGAATATCATAATAAGAGTCCAAAAAAAAACAAATTTGGTATATGTTTAAAAATGACAACAGCAAAAAGCGTAGACGCTGGGAGTATGAACGGAGTTGATCTTGTCAGAAGTGAAAACCACCCTGTCATCATAGCTCTGCACACTTTCCACTGCCACCACCCCAGGTAGCTCACGCCAGCAATGTTGAGAATAATCTGGAAAAGACATGGGCTTTGGGGTCATCAGATAGGGATTCAAATGCTAGATCTTACTAACCATGTGTTCTAGAGCATGTGGGTTCAACCTCTCTGAACTTCAATTGGTTTCTCTATAAAACAAGGATAAAAATAACTGTATCACAAAATTGTTGCAGGGGTTTCAATTACAGAGACATATAAATGTCTCTAACGTGATATTTAGCACATCTAGGTGTTCAAAGGATGAAGCTCTTTTCTTTTCCTTTTTTAGGAAAAACCATGTTGCTGCAATAGTTTGCAATCATATTCAAATGTTTGATTCACAGCAATTTGACTTTGGAGATGATAGGCCCTGGAATCTTTATTTCATGAATACATGCTGGATCCATATATATTCCATAGAGTATTTATTTTACCTTTATAAATTTCCAGATGTAATCTGTACCCCAGATGGGATAAGAAAATAATAATAACTATAAAATTCCTTTAATGGGAAATAAAATATTTTAATATTTCATCTATTAAAGGAATTGAGAGAAATACTGTAGATGAGAATTTACTTTGTATTCTTAATTCCTATTTTAAATCCTCACAAATTTGTAGACCTGAACGTAAGTGTCATGTTTTAGAGACATATGCATGTGGCTACTTCTGACCCCACGCCTAGTTTTATTGAGAGAGAACTGACATCACTGAAGTTTAAGTCATGGCTTGATTTATATACATTGTGAAATGGGTTCAGCTAACATCTATCTTCTTACATATATAAAACAAGAAAAGAAGGAAAAAGGGGAAAAATTTCTCGTTGTGATGTGAAAACTCTTAGGGATTTATTCTCATAACAGCTTTCCTACAGAGGCATACCTTGGCGATATTGCAGGCTTGGTTCCAGAGGACTGTAATAAAGTGAATATCATAATAAGGGGAGTCACACAAATTTGGTATAGTTGTAAAATATATATTTACACTATACCATGGTCTGTTAAGGGTGCAATAGCATTATGTCTTAAAAAATGTCCATATCTTAATTTAAAATTCTTCATTACTAAAAAATGCTAACCATCCTCTTATAAACTTAGGGTTGCCACAAACCTTCAATATGTGAAAAACCTAATATCTCTGAAGTGCAATAAAGAAAAGCACAAGGAGGGCTTCCCCTGGTGGTCCAGTGGGTAAAGACACCGCCTTGCAGTGCAAGGGGCGCCGGTTCGATCCCTGGCCTGGGAAGATCCCACATGCCGCGGAGCGGCTGGACCGATGTGTCCAATTACCGAGCCGGAGCTCTGGCGTGCGTGTGTCCAGAGCCGGTGCTCTGTGACGACAGTGGCCACTGCGATGGGAGGCCCACACGGGCCAAAGAACAAAGACGGATGAAAATAGAGAAATGAAAGACCAATAGAAGTGGCCCGCCCATCCCCCTCCCGCCCCACCCCACCCTCCAAAAGTTAAATAAATAAAAATTAAAAAAAAAAAAAAGAAAAGCACAAGGATACAATATGCCCACATATCATTCCTCAGTGTAAGCCAGTCACATTGTACATTATATCCCTAGTGCTTGTTTATAACTGGAGGTTTGTACCTTTTGACCAGATTCTTCCCATTCCCCTTCCCTCACCTTCTGCCCCTGGTAGCCACAGGTCTAATCTCTTTTTCTATGATTTTGGGGTTTTTTTGTTTGTTTTTAAGATTATAAGCGAGATCATACAGCATTTATCTTTCTGTATCTGACTTACTTCACTTAGCACCATGTCTTCAAGAGTCATTCACTATGTCACAGAATGATAGGGCTTTCTTGTTCTTTATGTGGCTGAATAATATCCCATTGCATAAGTACACCGCATCTTTACCCATTTATCCAACAACAGACACTGAGACTGTTTCCATAACAGCTGTTGTAAATAATCCTGCTGTGAACATGGGGGTGAGGGGTGTGAAGACTTCTTTTTGAATTAGAGCTTTAATTTTTTGAATATATTCCTGGAAGTGGAGCTGCTGGATCACATGGTAGTTCTATTTTTACTCTTTTGGGGGTCTTCCATGTTATTTTCCATACCTGCTGCACCAGTTTACACTCTTACTAATACTACACAAGCGTTCCCTGTTCTCCTACATCCATGCACATCTGGCTACTTTTGATTAGTACTAGCTCCAGGTGGCTTTCAAAGGTGTGCTACCTAAGAAAGCTGAAATACTTGGAGGGCACCTTAGTAGTGCGCATTCTTATTTTATTCTGAAAAACTATGGGGAGGTGAAGCAACTTGCTTATGGTCATTTACAGTCAGAAGTCACAAAAAAGTTAGGAGTCAATGAATCACCCACTCCCTTCTCTGAGTTCCAAGTGGCAGAAAGTAGCCACAGATGTTAAGAAGGAGACAGTGTATTAATGGTTGGTAAAGCTGAAATAAAAAATGCAGCTGAGACCCAAGGTTGAAATGGCAGTGTTCTGTAACATCAAGCTCAAAGAAAGCAGCTTGGAGCCCTCTGCAGGTGGAGCTGACTCTGAAAAACTGACTCCACATACATGGGCCCGCCAATCTCATGGGGGAGACCAGGTCTGACTGGCAAGTTCAGACACTGCAGAGTGCATTTTAAGAGAGAAAGGCGAGCCCTCATGATTTCTGCGCAATGACTCTTCTCAGGTAACCCTCCCTGGCTAAAGGAGGCCTTGTAAAGCAACAGATGCTTTTACCATGCCAGAAAATAGTACCTGAAATACTGCTTGCTCTATAATCTTACTTACAGTATTAATTTCTTTAGCTTGCTTCTTCAAACTACTTATGTCAGGGAAAATGACAAGCTAGAACATGGCCAAATGATCACTAATGACAGAGTATTATTATTATTTTGTCTGTGACTTTACTTAGGTTGGTAGATATTCCCCTTAGTATCAAACAATTTAATACCTCGCAAATAGAAGCCCTAGGAGTATTACACAGAATTCTGCTCCTTTGCTTATTCAAATCAATATGGAGTTAGTCATAAAAAGTCTCCAAGAGCTCCCTTATAGTTTCAAACTGTAAAAGTGCTCCATAAATCTATAAACCCTCAAGAGAAAGAAAGAAATATTGGCCACATATAGGCTAAGGACTATTTGCCACATGGCAACAAGACAAAATTAGGTGAAAGCATGAGTTTCTGGGTAGAAATAGCAATTTGTTCCCTAAAATTAAAAACCTCATAGTGAAATATAAGTAGGTAACTATAACTATCATTTTATTGAGTCACCTCATTAGAAAATTGGTTTGATATCAGAGTAGGAATAAACACGGGTAGCCTTTACAGACATATCTTGTTAATTTACTTTATACCCCCATCATGTTAGAAAGGATTTGAAGCATCTGAACAATTTTTAAGAAGAAAACAATCCTTTTTTCCCCAGGAACTTGGTATCTATCACAATTGCATTTAGCAATGTGTATATGAACAAAGCACACACATAAGAAAGCTCAGTGAATGATTCATATATGTAGTTTCTGTAATTTTTTAAATCTTCTATGCATCCGGAAAACTCCACGACCTAAAATAATTGAAAGAGTTGGGAGGGTGGACTTTAAAAGCAATGCATTATGTGTCTCCATGAGGAATCAATGACTCTCAAGGGAAATTCACATGCTAGCTTTAATTTCTTACTTGGTAATACTTAGCCTCTTTCACTTCATCTCTTTCTTGCTCCTTTGCTTTTTCTCTCTCTCCTCCAAATAAAGTCTTGCTTTTTAAATACAGAATAAATGAAAACAATAAACTAAGCATCAATCTCTGTGACCTTCTATCACAAATTAAAGTTATTTCACATAGTTTGGACCATGAAACATAGATTAAAAAGAATATTCTTTTTCATGTAAATAGTAAAAATAGAGAATGCAGCTGTAGTTTTAGTCTGGTGGATGGCTACCTTACAATGGTACTTCCTTCCATTTCTATTACTGGAAAGTGTAACCTACACATGCTGTAAAAGAGGTATTGATTGGTCTTCCTTTGTTCAGCTCTGGGCTTAAATTTCTGTGTTCTTTTGACAACAGAATCTGACGCCTCCCTTTTGCAACTGTGCTGTCTTTTGCTGACACACAGAGCTTGGAACCTGGAGGTATATGGATTGGTTTATCTGGGTCATGATTATTCTCGTGAGTGTTTTATCACTATGACACTGCACTCACTTTAATCATTCGCCCATTCCAATGATTTTGAAAAGCCTGCTCAGAATAAAAACTACCCCTTCAACACCCACTGCTCTTTAGTTTATGAACTGAAATGGATGGTTCATTTATTGTGGTAGTTCTTAACACAGGGTATGAGAATAGAATGCTGTCCTTTTGTTTATTAATCACTGTAGGGGTTTTAGAAAATATATGTGATGATTTCCCAGTGGGGCCCAGATATCAGAATGTGTCTTAATTTCCCTCACCCCTCCCCAGGATGATGCTACTGAGTCTTCAGGATTAACAATCACAGAGCTATTTACACAACTGCCTGGTGCTATCTGGAGAGGTGATGCTACATAACGGTGTCATAGACTCTGTAGCTAGACTGTCTGGCTTCAAATCCTGGTGGCTACTTTTTTCCTAGTGTGACATTTTTTTTTTTTTTTAACAATTTTCTTTTTTTGCCGCTAAGTCATCATTTGTTTTCATCCATCTTTATTCTTTGGTATGTGTGGGCCTCCCATTGCACTGGTCTCTCTCGTTGCAGAGCACTGGCTCAGGGCACACTGGCCCAGCTGCTCCGCGGCATGTGGGATCTTCCCGAGCCAGGGATCAAACAGGTGCCCTTTGCACTGCAAGGTGGGCAATTTATCCACTGGACCACCAGGGAAGCCCCCTAGTGTGACTTTAAGCAAGATGCTTAGCCATTCTGACCCTCAGTTTCCTCATTTGCCAAATGTAGATGGTGGAATAATATACATGTAAAACAACCAGAACAGTGTCTGGCACATAACATGTAGTATAAAAGTATATTAATAAATACGTAATTCTCACCCCTAGCAGTTTTTCACTTAAAATTTCTCCCAAATGTTAAAGAGAACCTTATTTATGTGTACATGGTTTATGCATTTCAAGTAGCTGGCAAGCTGGTGTTACTAAATAAAGCAATAAGATCTACTGTTTCCTTGTTATCATCCCCAAGATCACCTGACATGTGCTCAAGAAAATACAACTAAATGATTATACTATCAATTAAAATTTGATTATGTGTAACCCTTACTTTACTCTGAAAGAGTTTGTACAGGTTCTTACAAAATACATACATAGCTTAACAAGGTAGAAGAACTACGTAATGAAATCAGAGCAAAAGATAAACAAGGGTAGGAAGACATATTAGCCTTTTAAGTCTGGCTCCCTAGAAGGCACCCTTATCAGGTCCTGCACTCTTAGTTTATCCATTCACATCATTCATTCAAGGCCAAATTCAAATGGATATTTTACACTATCTGTTCAACAGCCTTCCTGGTAACACAAGAAATAGAAAGATGACTTTCACTATTGCTATTTTCATAAACAGGAAAATTTAAGTTTTAAGAATGAAGCAAATCATTCCAGATGATTTCTATAAGTTAGAAACATGAAAGTACTGATATTCAGATGCTATTTGTTTTACCTAAAAATGACTTAATTTATGTAATAATATTAGACAAAATATAAAGCTTTTAAAAATACCTGCTAGATGTTACTTTCCCATAAAAGACAAAGGTTTACATTCAACTGTCCAAATAAATGAGCCTAAAACATGTGCCAAATATGGCATTTATTTCCATTTCTAGGATCCACTTTTATCAAAGCATGCAACAGCGTGTGGTTTGCTCTTAACTCTCTAAAAAGGGGACTAATGAGAAGTTGAGAAGTCTGGCCTAGCAGGCACCCACAATCTCTTCTGGACATCCTTCCCCTTCCTTGTGCTGTTAAACAGCTGTCGCAAGAGTACCCTCCAGCCTGATCCGCAGAGCCCCCATCCTGGAGGGCTGCCTACAGGCAGATAGCTTAGCATCTATTTCCCTCAGCAGCCAGAAAAATGTGCCGTGTTCTCATGGACTAATCCACTAAGACAAGAGAAAGACACAACAACTGTCAAGTCCAAATTTGTTAGAAAGTCACTTAGTGCTCCAAACACTTTTACTGTCAGGCTTGATTGTGGCAGCATTTCATTCTCTGAGTCAGAGGAGTAAGGTCTTTTGCATGGTTTATGCATTTCAAGTAGCTGGCAAGCTGGTGTTACTAAATAAAGCAATAAGATCTACTGTTTCCTTGTTATCATCCCCAAGATCACCTGACATGTGCTCAAGAAAATACAACTAAATGATTATACTATCAATTAAAATTTGATTATGTGTAACCCTTACTTTACTCTGAAAGAGTTTGTACAGGTTCTTACAAAATACATACATAGCTTAACAAGGTAGAAGAACTACGTAATGAAATCAGAGCAAAAGATAAACAAGGGTAGGAAGACATATTAGCCTTTTAAGTCTGGCTCCCTAGAAGGCACCCTTATCAGGTCCTGCACTCTTAGTTTATCCATTCACATCATTCATTCAAGGCCAAATTCAAATGGATATTTTACACTATCTGTTCAACAGCCTTCCTGGTAACACAAGAAATAGAAAGATGACTTTCACTATTGCTATTTTCATAAACAGGAAAATTTAAGTTTTAAGAATGAAGCAAATCATTCCAGATGATTTCTATAAGTTAGAAACATGAAAGTACTGATATTCAGATGCTATTTGTTTTACCTAAAAATGACTTAATTTATGTAATAATATTAGACAAAATATAAAGCTTTTAAAAATACCTGCTAGATGTTACTTTCCCATAAAAGACAAAGGTTTACATTCAACTGTCCAAATAAATGAGCCTAAAACATGTGCCAAATATGGCATTTATTTCCATTTCTAGGATCCACTTTTATCAAAGCATGCAACAGCGTGTGGTTTGCTCTTAACTCTCTAAAAGGAGACTAATGAGAAGTTGAGAAGTCTGGCCTAGCAGGCACCCACAATCTCTTCTGGACATCCTTCCCCTTCCTTGTGCTGTTAAACAGCTGTCGCAAGAGTACCCTCCAGCCTGATCCGCAGAGCCCCCATCCTGGAGGGCTGCCTACAGGCAGATAGCTTAGCATCTATTTCCCTCAGCAGCCAGAAAAATGTGCCGTGTTCTCATGGACTAATCCACTAAGACAAGAGAAAGACACAACAACTGTCAAGTCCAAATTTGTTAGAAAGTCACTTAGTGCTCCAAACACTTTTACTGTCAGGCTTGATTGTGGCAGCATTTCATTCTCTGAGTCAGAGGAGTAAGGTCTGAGATGGTGCACATTAGTCACTGATGATATTAAACTCTTACGATTGTTGTGTTGGGTGAATCCATTGCAAGAGTAAAATTTCCCAGGGATCTTAAAAGTTACAGTGCCTCCCAGGACATTCTTGGAGAACTTGTGTGTATTAGTATATATATCATGTTCCCTCTCCCCTACAGCTAACACATCTTAATCGTGCTGAAAATGATAGGTTGACAAGCAAAGTTAAGGGTCTAAGGTTAAAGCCTCCTGGTTACTCTAACTGTAGTTTTGATCTTAAATTTCCGTGTCTTATATTTCAGGCTGATAGTATTTACTTCTATTCCTCATCCATTGAGTGTTTTTATCATGAAAGAATTTTGGATTTTCTCAAATGCTGTCTGTGACTCTATTGGGATGATCATAATGCTTTTATCTTTTATTTACTTAATATACTGTATTAGTTTGATTGATTTTCATATGCTGAGCACACCTTTCATTTCTGGGTTAAACCCCATCTGTATATTATTATTTTTAAACCATTGGTCTAGAGCAATATTTCTACATTAAAAGCTTCAGAACAATAAATCCATTGTAAGCTAATAGTTGCTCCATGAAAAAGGAGTTACGGGGGCCAAGATGGAGGAGGAATGAGGGGAGGATTTCACCAGCTCCCCAATAGAATCAGCAGAACTAATCAAGAAATGAAACACCACCAACAAACCAGCTGCTAGACGACAAAAGAATTCCTTAGGTCTACGAGGGTCGAAGAGTAACAGCCAGAACTTTCCCGGAGCTCCTATTCTGAGAGCCCTGTACCCTAACTCCCACACCGGACCAGCGGAGAGAGCACTGGGCAGTGCGCCAGGAGGACAGAAGCCAGCGCTCAGCGTGAAAACCCCGCCGGGTCGCCGGGGACCTAGCTTGAGCCGGACGGAGAGGTGCGCCTGGAGATAGCGCTGGGAAGTGCACCGGGAGGACAGAAGGCAGCACTCGCCGCGAAAATACCGCCAGGTCGCCAGGCGCCGGGTAAGTTGAGACGCTGCTAGCGGGGGTGTGTGGAACCTAGCGCAGAAATCCCCTGCTGGTTGCTGCCCAGAGACCTGGCTCGAGCCTGATGGGGAAGCTCGCACCCGTGTTTGGGGCTTGGTCCCATAACCGGCAGTGCACACACGCCAGTGGCTGGAGTCCCTGCAGCCCCAGAGCTGCAGCAGGGAAGCTGCCGCCCGCAGCGGAGAGCTGCGGCAGAGGAAACCGGGAGAAGAGCAAGGACTGGAGGCTACTGGCGGGTGCTCAGTGGAACTGGGGGCCCCCTCCAGCACGACGAACTGGGAACAGCCTGCCATCCTGGCCAGCACCTGAGCTCCCAGCATAGCCTTTGTTTTGCCGAAAACAAAAACAGAAACCATAGCAACCAAGGGAATGAGTACGTTATCAAGAGCGGACTGGAGGAAGGTCCTAAGGCAGATGAGAAGATTAAAAACCAGGGACAGTATTTAACTCTTCCCCCACGCCCCAGGGCTCTTCCTTTTTTTTTTTTTGGTCTGTTTGTTTTGGACTGTTCTCTTTATTCGCTTGTTTGGTTTGGTTTGTTTCTTTCTCTCTTCCTGTCAATTTTTTTCTCTTTTTTAATTTTAAATTTTTAAAACTTTTAATTTTCTTTCCTCTTTGCCATGGCTTCCTCCCTCTGTGTTCTAAATGTAAAATCTTTTCCTATATACTACTATTCTCTATATAAATATTTCTTATCTTCCTGTCTCTACTATTACCTTCCAGCTGCACAAAACTCCACAACACATTAATCTTCACTACCTAACTCTACAAAGTCCTTGCAAGACGAATCTATTCCTTCCCATTACCCATACACTCTCCTTTTCCACACCCCCAACACATGTCTTAGTTAAAAATTGCCTTCATTGTAATATTCCAAGCCGAGACCTTGCCCTGGATCTATTTTTCCAGGCAATATTTTGGTTAATTTAGAGCCTAAGGGTCATGTACCATCATTGATTGCGCCGTTTGCCAGAAAAATTTCCTATGCTATATCTCTGTAAGCCTGTTCCATTGTGGTTATTGATGTTTATGTATGTATATTTTTGCACTATGTTAGAAAATATCTGCGTGCTTTTATGACTGTCACCCATCAGGGGTGCACCGCTTGTTCCTCATATGCTAGTATTTGAACTTATATCACTGAACACCATAGCAAACCAGATATAGAGCCTACACCCCCTGACCAGACATCAAACCAAGGATCCTCGGAGCAGAAGCCCTGATTCCAAGACCCCCACACTATCAAAGAACATACAACACTAGAGATTATTAACCAGCAAACAAGACCTAATACCACCCAAGACACAAACCACTGAACCCTTCTATAAGGACAGAAACCCAAAGGAAGGGAGAAGTCAACCACAAAGCCTGGTGGGAGAAAGAACTCCACACACACAGACACACACAAAGAAACAAAAATTAACCTAATAATGAAACGTCAGAGAAACACTGCACAAATGAAGGAACAAACTAGAGAAACACAGCTTCAAATGACAGAAGAGGAGATAGACAAATTATCTGAAAGAGAGTTCAGAAGAGCGATACTAATGAAGATTCAAAACACCGAAAACAGAATATTAGAGGAAATTAGTGCACTGAGAAGAGACATGCAAGAAATGAAAAATAAGCAAATAGAGACCACCAACTCAATTGCTGAACTCAAAAATACTATAGAAGGTCTCTACAGTAGAGTATCAGAGGGAGAGGAACGGATAATTGAGCTGGAAGACAGAATGGTGGAAATAGCTGCTGAAGAACAGAACAAAGCACAAAGAATCAAAAGAACTTAGGATAGCATTATGGGACAATCTCAAATGCACCAACACTACAACAGAACAAAGCACAAAGAATCAAAAGAACTTAGGATAGCATTATGGGACAATCTCAAATGCACCAACATTAGAAGTATAGGAGTCCCAGAAGAAGAAGAGGGAAAGAAAGACTATGAAAAAAATTCTTGAAGAGGTTATAGCTGAAAACTTCCCCAACATGGGAAAGGAAATAGTCAACCAAGTCCAAGAAGCACAGAGAGTTCCATACAAGATAAACCCCAAAAGAAATACACCAAGGACAAATTAAACGAAAATAGTAAAAATTTACCTTTTTATGCTATATCTCTGTAAGCCTGTTCCATTGTGGTTATTGATGTTTATGTATGTATATTTTGCACTATGTTAGAAAATATCTGCGTGCTTTTATGACTGTCACCCATCAGGGGTGCACCGCTTGTTCCTCATATGCTAGTATTTGAACTTATATCACTGAACACCATAGCAAACCAGATATAGAGCCTACACCCCCTGACCAGACATCAAACCAAGGATCCTCGGAGCAGAAGCCCTGATTCCAAGACCCCCACACTATCAAAGAACATACAACACTAGAGATTATTAACCAGCAAACAAGACCTAATACCACCCAAGACACAAACCACTGAACCCTTCTATAAGGACAGAAACCCAAAGGAAGGGAGAAGTCAACCACAAAGCCTGGTGGGAGAAAGAACTCCACACACACAGACACACACAAAGAAACAAAAATTAACCTAATAATGAAACGTCAGAGAAACACTGCACAAATGAAGGAACAAACTAGAGAAACACAGCTTCAAATGACAGAAGAGGAGATAGACAAATTATCTGAAAGAGAGTTCAGAAGAGCGATACTAATGAAGATTCAAAACACCGAAAACAGAATATTAGAGGAAATTAGTGCACTGAGAAGAGACATGCAAGAAATGAAAAATAAGCAAATAGAGACCACCAACTCAATTGCTGAACTCAAAAATACTATAGAAGGTCTCTACAGTAGAGTATCAGAGGGAGAGGAACGGATAATTGAGCTGGAAGACAGAATGGTGGAAATAGCTGCTGAAGAACAGAACAAAGCACAAAGAATCAAAAGAACTTAGGATAGCATTATGGGACAATCTCAAATGCACCAACACTACAACAGAACAAAGCACAAAGAATCAAAAGAACTTAGGATAGCATTATGGGACAATCTCAAATGCACCAACATTAGAAGTATAGGAGTCCCAGAAGAAGAAGAGGGAAAGAAAGACTATGAAAAAAATTCTTGAAGAGGTTATAGCTGAAAACTTCCCCAACATGGGAAAGGAAATAGTCAACCAAGTCCAAGAAGCACAGAGAGTTCCATACAAGATAAACCCCAAAAGAAATACACCAAGACACATTCTACTCAAACTAACACAGACTAAATATAAAGACAGAATACTTAATGCAGCTAGGAGCAAACAACAAATAACATACAAAGGAAACCCCATATGTTTAACTGCCAATCTTTCAACAGAAACCCTGCAGGTAAGAAGAGAATGGCAGGACACATTTAAATGGCTAAAAGAGAATAACCTACAACCAAGAATTCTCTACTCAGCAAGGATATCCTTCAGAATTGATGGAGAAGTCAAAAGCTTCACAGACAAGAAAAAGCTAAAAGAATTCTGTACCACAAAACCAGCCCTACAACAAGTGTTAAAGGGCCTGATAGAACCAATAAATACAAGAGTAGGAGAAGTCCTACAAATCAAACCCCAAATATCTAAGAAGATGACAAATATGAACATTCGTATTAATAATTACTTTGAATGTAAATGGACTAAATGCTCCAACCAAAAGACACAGAGTCACTGAATGGATCCAGAAGCAAGACCCAGATATACTCAGCTTACAAGAGGCCCACTTCAGACCTAGAGACACTCATAGACTGAAAGTGAGAGGATGGAAAAAGATACTCCATGCAAATAGAAATCAAAAGAAACCTGGAGTAGCAATCCTCATATCAGACAAAACAGACTTTAAAGTAAAGAAGATTCTAAGAGACAAGGCAGGTCACTACATCATGATTAAGGGATCTATCCAAGAGCAAGACTAATAGTCATGAATATCTATGCACCCATCACAGGTGCACCTCAATACATAAGACAGATACTTTCAGACATAAAAGAAGAAATCAACAATAACACAGTAATAGTAGGAGACTTTAACACTCCTCTCACACCAATGGACAGATCATCCAAACAGAAAATTAATCAAGAAACATAAGCTTTAAATGCCACACTAGAAAAGACCTCATGGATATCTTTAGGGCCTTCCATCCAAAAGCAGGAGAATACACTTTCTTCTCAAGTGCTCACAGAACATTCTCCAGGATAGACCACATCTTGGGCCATGGAAAATAGTCAACCAAGTCCAAGAAGCACAGAGAGTTCCATACAAGATAAACCCCAAAAGAAATACACCAAGACACATTCTACTCAAACTAACACAGACTAAATATAAAGACAGAATACTTAATGCAGCTAGGAGCAAACAACAAATAACATACAAAGGAAACCCCATATGTTTAACTGCCAATCTTTCAACAGAAACCCTGCAGGTAAGAAGAGAATGGCAGGACACATTTAAATGGCTAAAAGAGAATAACCTACAACCAAGAATTCTCTACTCAGCAAGGATATCCTTCAGAATTGATGGAGAAGTCAAAAGCTTCACAGACAAGAAAAAGCTAAAAGAATTCTGTACCACAAAACCAGCCCTACAACAAGTGTTAAAGGGCCTGATAGAACCAATAAATACAAGAGTAGGAGAAGTCCTACAAATCAAACCCCAAATATCTAAGAAGATGACAAATATGAACATTCGTATTAATAATTACTTTGAATGTAAATGGACTAAATGCTCCAACCAAAAGACACAGAGTCACTGAATGGATCCAGAAGCAAGACCCATATATATGCTGCTTACAAGAGGCCCACTTCAGACCTAGAGACACTCATAGACTGAAAGTGAGAGGATGGAAAAAGATACTCCATGCAAATAGAAATCAAAAGAAACCTGGAGTAGCAATCCTCATATCAGACAAAACAGACTTTAAAGTAAAGAAGATTCTAAGAGACAAGGCAGGTCACTACATCATGATTAAGGGATCTATCCAAGAGCAAGACTAATAGTCATGAATATCTATGCACCCATCACAGGTGCACCTCAATACATAAGACAGATACTTTCAGACATAAAAGAAGAAATCAACAATAACACAGTAATAGTAGGAGACTTTAACACTCCTCTCACACCAATGGACAGATCATCCAAACAGAAAATTAATCAAGAAACATAAGCTTTAAATGCCACACTAGAAAAGACCTCATGGATATCTTTAGGGCCTTCCATCCAAAAGCAGGAGAATACACTTTCTTCTCAAGTGCTCACAGAACATTCTCCAGGATAGACCACATCTTGGGCCACAAATCAAACCTCAGTCAATTCAAGAAAACTGAAACTATATCAACCATCTTCTTGGACCACAATGCAATGAGACTAGAGATCAACTACAGGAAGAAAACTGCTAAAAACACAAACACATGGAGATTAAACAACACATATCTAAAAAACCAACTGATTACTGAGCAAATTAAAGGAGAAATAAACAATTCCTAGAAGAAAACAACAATGAACACACGACAGTGCAAAACCTTGGGAAACCACAAAAGCAGTTCTAACAGGAAATTTATAACAATACAATCTTACCTCAAGAAACTAGGAAGGGCTTCCCTGGTGGTCCAGTGGGTAAGGACACCTCTTTGCAGTGCAAGGGTTGCCAGTTCGATCCCTGGCCTGGGAAGATCCCATGTGCCACAGAACGGCTGGACTGATGTGTCCAATTACCGAGCCGGAGCTCTGGAGTGCATGCGCCCAGAGCCGGTGCTCTGCGACAACAGAGGCCACCGTGATGGGAGGCCCACACAGGCCAAAGAACAAAGATGGATGAAAATGGACAAATGAAAGACCAATAGAAGTGGCCTGCCTGCTCCCCTCCTTCCCCACCCCCACCCCCACCAAAATAAATAAATAAATAAATCTTTAAAAATAAAACCAAAGAAACTAGGAAAATACCAAGCAGACGACCTAACCCTACACTTAAAACAGCTTGAGAAAGAAGAACAAAAACACGCCAAAGACAGCAGAAGAAGAGAAATCATAAAGATCAGAGCAGAAATAACTGAGAAAGACATGAAAGAAACAATAGTAAAGATAAACAAAACGAGAAGCTCATTCTTCAAAAAGGTAAACAAATTCACAAGCCACAGGTCAGACTCATCAAGAAAAAAAGAGAAGAACCAGATCACCAAAATCAAAAATGAAAAAGGAGAGATTACAACAGATAATACAGAAATCCAAAGGATTTTAAAAGACTATTATGAACAACTGTATGGAAAAAACACCAAAACTCGAAAAATGAACAAGGAGAGAAAACAGACCATCAATCCCTAGAAAAGACCTCATGGATATCTTTAGGGCCTTCCATCCAAAAGCAGGAGAATACACTTTCTTCTCAAGTGCTCACAGAACATTCTCCAGGATAGACCACATCTTGGGCCACAAATCAAACCTCAGTCAATTCAAGAAAACTGAAACTATATCAACCATCTTCTTGGACCACAATGCAATGAGACTAGAGATCAACTACAGGAAGAAAACTGCTAAAAACACAAACACATGGAGATTAAACAACACATATCTAAAAAACCAACTGATTACTGAGCAAATTAAAGGAGAAATAAACAATTCCTAGAAGAAAACAACAATGAACACACGACAGTGCAAAACCTTGGGAAACCACAAAAGCAGTTCTAACAGGAAATTTATAACAATACAATCTTACCTCAAGAAACTAGGAAGGGCTTCCCTGGTGGTCCAGTGGGTAAGGACACCTCTTTGCAGTGCAAGGGTTGCCAGTTCGATCCCTGGCCTGGGAAGATCCCATGTGCCACAGAACGGCTGGACTGATGTGTCCAATTACCGAGCCGGAGCTCTGGAGTGCATGCGCCCAGAGCCGGTGCTCTGCGACAACAGAGGCCACCGTGATGGGAGGCCCACACAGGCCAAAGAACAAAGATGGATGAAAATGGACAAATGAAAGACCAATAGAAGTGGCCTGCCTGCTCCCCTCCTTCCCCACCCCCACCAAAATAAATAAATAAATAAATCTTTAAAAATAAAACCAAAGAAACTAGGAAAATACCAAGCAGACGACCTAACCCTACACTTAAAACAGCTTGAGAAAGAAGAACAAAAACACGCCAAAGACAGCAGAAGAAGAGAAATCATAAAGATCAGAGCAGAAATAACTGAGAAAGACATGAAAGAAACAATAGTAAAGATAAACAAAACGAGAAGCTCATTCTTCAAAAAGGTAAACAAATTCACAAGCCACAGGTCAGACTCATCAAGAAAAAAAGAGAAGAACCAGATCACCAAAATCAAAAATGAAAAAGGAGAGATTACAACAGATAATACAGAAATCCAAAGGATTTTAAAAGACTATTATGAACAACTGTATGGCAAAAAACTGGACAACGTGGAAGAAATGGACAGTTTCTTGGAAAAGATTAATCTCCCAAGACTCAACCAGGAAGAAATAGAAACTATGACCAACCCAATCACAAGCTCAGAGATCAACTTTGTGATCAAAAATCTACCCCAAAATCAAAGCCCAGGGCCCAATGGCTTCACAAGTGAATTCTACCAAACATTTAAAGAAGAGCTAATGCCTGTCCTTCTAAAACTCTTCCAAACACTTCCACAGGAAGGAACACTTCCAAACACATTCTATGAGGCCGCCATCACCCTGATACCAAAGCCAGGCAAAGACAACAGAAAAAGGGAAAATTACAGGCCAATTTCACTGATGAATCTAGACACCAAAATCCTCAACAAAATCCTAGCAAACAGAATTCAACAACACATCAAAAAGCTCATACATCATGATCAAGTCGGGTTCACCCCAGGCATGCAAGGATTCTTCAATATCCACAAATCAATCAATGTGATACACCATCTCAACAAATTGAGAGACAAAAATCACATGATCATCTCAACAGATGCAGAAAAAGCCTTTGACAAAGTACAACACCCATTTATGATAAAAACTCTTAAAAAAATGGGCATAGAAGGAACCTATCTCAACATAGTGAAAGCCATATATGAGAAGCCCACAGCGAACATTATCCTCAATGGTGAAAAACTGAAAACATTTCCTCTAAGATCAGGAACAAGACAGGGTTGACCACTTTCACCACTCTTATTCAACATAGTCCTGGAAGTTCTAGCAACAGCAATAAGAGAAGAGAAAGAAATCAAAGGAATCCAGATTGGAAAGGAAGAAGTCAAACTCTCTCTATTTGCAGATGACATGGTATTATACATCGAAAATCCCAAGGACACTATTACAAAAGTACTAGAGTTAATCAGCGCATTCAGCAAAGTCACAGGGTACAAAATCAATATACAGAAATCACTGGCATTCCTGTACACAAACAATGAAAAATCAGAAAATGAAATCAAAGAGGCAATCCCCTTCACCATTGCAACCAAAAGAATCCAATATCTAGGAATAAACCTACCCAAAGAGACAAAAGAACTATACACAGACAATTACAAGACACTCATGAGAGACATTAACAGATGGAGAGATATTCCATGTTCCTGGGTCGGAAGAATCAATATTGTGAAAATGACCATACTACCAAATATCATCTACAGATTCAATGCGATCTCTATCAAACTACCAATGACATTCTTCACAGAACTAGACCAGAGAATAACACAGTTCATATGGAAACACAAAAGACCTCGAATAGCCAAAGCAATCCTGAGGAAGAAGAATGGAGCTGGAGGGATCAGCCTCCCCGACTTCAGACTCTACTACAAAGCCACAGTCCTCAAGACAGTATGGTACTGGCACAAAAACTGAACTATCGACCAATGGAACAAGATCGAGAACACAGAGATAAACCCACGCACCTATGGGTACCTTATTTTTGACAAAGGAGGTGAATGTATAGAATGGAACACAGACAGCCTCTTCAACAAATGGTGCTGGGAACAGTGGACAGCTACATGCAAAAAAATGAAGTTGGAACATTCCCTGACACCATGCACAAAGATCAACTCAAAATGGATTAAAGACCTAAATGTAAGACCAGAAACCATCAAACTCTTACAGGAGAATACAGGCAAAACCCTCAAGGACATCAATCAAAGCAAGATCTTCTCTGACCCACCTACTAGAATAGCAGAACTCAAAAGACAAATGAACACGTGGGACCTAATGAAACTTAAAAGCTCTTGTACAGCAAAAGAAATTACAATAAAGCTGAACAGACAACCCACAGAATGGGAGAAAAAGAATTAATCTCCAAAATCTACAAGCAACTCAGACAACTCAGCACCGGAAAAATGAACAACCCAATCAAAGAATGGGAAAAGGACCTAAATAAACATTTCACAAAAGAGGACATACAGATGGCCAGAAAGAACATGAAATGATGCTCAACCTCACTTATTATTAGAGAAATGCAAATCAAAACTACAATGAGATATCACCTCACACCTCAACAGATCGATCGATAATAAATGCTGGAGAGGGTGCGAAGCAAAGAAAACACTCCTGCATTGCTGGGAGGAATGTAAATTGATACAGCCTCTATGGAAGACAGTCTGGAGATTTCTTAAAAAAGAGACAAAAGAACTATACACAGACAATTACAAGACACTCATGAGAGACATTAACAGATGGAGAGATATTCCATGTTCCTGGGTCGGAAGAATCAATATTGTGAAAATGACCATACTACCAAATATCATCTACAGATTCAATGCGATCTCTATCAAACTACCAATGACATTCTTCACAGAACTAGACCAGAGAATAACACAGTTCATATGGAAACACAAAAGACCTCGAATAGCCAAAGCAATCCTGAGGAAGAAGAATGGAGCTGGAGGGATCAGCCTCCCCGACTTCAGACTCTACTACAAAGCCACAGTCCTCAAGACAGTATGGTACTGGCACAAAAACTGAACTATCGACCAATGGAACAAGATCGAGAACACAGAGATAAACCCACGCACCTATGGGTACCTTATTTTTGACAAAGGAGGTGAATGTATAGAATGGAACACAGACAGCCTCTTCAACAAATGGTGCTGGGAACAGTGGACAGCTACATGCAAAAAAATGAAGTTGGAACATTCCCTGACACCATGCACAAAGATCAACTCAAAATGGATTAAAGACCTAAATGTAAGACCAGAAACCATCAAACTCTTACAGGAGAATACAGGCAAAACCCTCAAGGACATCAATCAAAGCAAGATCTTCTCTGACCCACCTACTAGAATAGCAGAACTCAAAAGACAAATGAACACGTGGGACCTAATGAAACTTAAAAGCTCTTGTACAGCAAAAGAAATTACAATAAAGCTGAACAGACAACCCACAGAATGGGAGAAAAAGAATTAATCTCCAAAATCTACAAGCAACTCAGACAACTCAGCACCGGAAAAATGAACAACCCAATCAAAGAATGGGAAAAGGACCTAAATAAACATTTCACAAAAGAGGACATACAGATGGCCAGAAAGAACATGAAATGATGCTCAACCTCACTTATTATTAGAGAAATGCAAATCAAAACTACAATGAGATATCACCTCACACCTCAACAGATCGATCGATAATAAATGCTGGAGAGGGTGCGAAGCAAAGAAAACACTCCTGCATTGCTGGGAGGAATGTAAATTGATACAGCCTCTATGGAAGACAGTCTGGAGATTTCTTAAAAAACTAAAAATAGAAGCACCACACGACCCAGCAATCCCACTCTTAGGCTTATACCCTGATGAAATCAAATCTGAAAGAAGCACCTGTACCCCAGTGTTCATTGCAGCTCTCTCTACAATAGCTAGAACATGGAAGCAACCTAGATGCCCATCGATGAACGAATGGATCCTGAAGCTCTAGTACATATATACAATGGAATACTACTCAGCTGTTAAAAGAAATGCAGAAGACTCAGTCCTAATGAGGTGGATGGAGCTAGAACCTATTATAAAAAGTGAAGTCAGTCAAAAAGAGAAGGACAAGTACAGTATACTAACACATATATATGGAATCTAGTAAAAGGATAATGATAACACATGCAGTGAACCCATGGAAAAACAGAGAATAGACATATGGACAGTGTGGGGAATGAATAATGGGTGGGAGGCATAGATGGAGTAACATGGAAACCTATACTATCATGTGTGAATAAGATAGCTATTGTCCTTGCGCTAAGGGAATAGGAGTACTTACAAAGGCCTGGTGTGACCGCCTGGAGGGGTGGATAGAGGGGCCTGGGAGAGGGGAGGGGACCAGGGATATGCATATGACTGATCTGGGAACGTGCATGTCTGTGAACAACAAAACTCTCTAAAAACTTCAGAATAAAGAAATAAATATTAAAAAAAATAAGAAAATAAAAAGGAGTTACGTTAAGCAAGTGTGAGAAATGCTGGGTTATGATCATAGTTTTCTTTATAGCAGACTATCTCAGAGAATATACTAATTGACTTAGTATATCTCTAAGAGGAAGATATGGTATGCCACAGCTGGGAAGGGTATTTTGTAAAATTAATTTTCCATCAAATACATCTTGAGAAATACTGATCCAATGAATTTTGATTATACTTCTCTAGCATGTAATAGTGACCTAAAAAAGCTTAAACCCAATAGGATAATTAAATTTTAAATTACATATTACAGTGTAGAAAAAATTATTCAACATACAATAAATATTCATAAGAGTGTTTATTTTGTGCCAGGTACTCTTCAAAACACTGGAAAGGTAGAAATGGAAAAAAGAGAAAAGAAATCTCTGCTCTGCGGAGTATGCATTCTGGAAGAGAGGCAATAATAAACATAAAGATCATGCCAATGATCGAATATGTTAGAGTACTATACGTTACATAAAAAAGAAAAAGCAGTAAGCTCTTCAACATCAGCCTTGACCATAATTTTTTGAATGTGACACCAAAAGTAAAGGCAATAAAAGCAAAAATAATCAAATGGAACTCCATTAAACTAAAAGGCTTCTGCACAGGAAAAGAAATCAGCAACAAAATGTAAACGCAACCTTCTGAAAGGCAGAAAATATGTGCAAATCATATATCTGATTAGGGGTTAATATCAAAAACATGTAACTCAATAACTAAAAAGCCAGACAGTCTGATTTAAAAATGGGGGGAGGATCTGAATAGACATTTTTCCAAGAAGACATACATATGCCCAATAGGCGCATGAAAAGGTGCTCAGTTCCAGCAGTCATCAGGGAAATGCAAACCCAAACCACAATGAGATATCACCTCACACCTACTAGAATTAATATTATTTAAAAAGGCAACCAGGATATAACATTTCTAGGTACTTTTGCCACAAGCATTTTTGCTGCCTAACTAATTGGTTCTAAGGCAATGTTGCCATGAAAGATAAAACTAGTTGGTAATTTGGTTGGATATGCAAAAAGCATGACAGATGATGATTTTGCACCAAGAGGTTGGTTTTTTTTTTTTTTTGAAACACACTACATTGTAGGAAAAAAAGGCCAAATTCACATCTCCCATGGAACTCTGGAATGTCTCTCAATAGACATGTGACATAATATTCCAAGAACAAACAACAGCATGGAAGGCTTTCACAACACAGAACAAAACTCAGTCATAAATAGGCATCATAGTATTTGGGAAGTTTATCTAAATGAAGGCAAAAATTTCAGTGAAAAAGGAAAAGTGTGATGCTGAACACCCAGAAGGATCAACAACAACAACAAAAAGATATACTATGAAAAAAGACTTGGAAGACAAGTGCTTTGGTACAAACCAAAATATAAAATAAGTTATTTGTGAATTCTTGCCATATTTCAAATACATCTGCACATACTTTATTTATTTAGTTATTATGTTTATTTTTGCCACTTCCACTGGTCTTTCATTTATCTGTTTTCATCCATCTTTGTTCTTTGCCTCTGTGGGCCTCCCTTCGAATATGTTAGAGTACTATACGTTACATAAAAAAGAAAAAGCAGTAAGCTCTTCAACATCAGCCTTGACCATAATTTTTTGAATGTGACACCAAAAGTAAAGGCAATAAAAGCAAAAATAATCAAATGGAACTCCATTAAACTAAAAGGCTTCTGCACAGGAAAAGAAATCAGCAACAAAATGTAAACGCAACCTTCTGAAAGGCAGAAAATATGTGCAAATCATATATCTGATTAGGGTTAATATCAAAAACATGTAACTCAATAACTAAAAAGCCAGACAGTCTGATTTAAAAATGGGGGGAGGATCTGAATAGACATTTTTCCAAGAAGACATACATATGCCCAATAGGCGCATGAAAAGGTGCTCAGTTCCAGCAGTCATCAGGGAAATGCAAACCCAAACCACAATGAGATATCACCTCACACCTACTAGAATTAATATTATTTAAAAAGGCAACCAGGATATAACATTTCTAGGTACTTTTGCCACAAGCATTTTTGCTGCCTAACTAATTGGTTCTAAGGCAATGTTGCCATGAAAGATAAAACTAGTTGGTAATTTGGTTGGATATGCAAAAAGCATGACAGATGATGATTTTGCACCAAGAGGTTGGTTTTTTTTTTTTTTTGAAACACACTACATTGTAGGAAAAAAAGGCCAAATTCACATCTCCCATGGAACTCTGGAATGTCTCTCAATAGACATGTGACATAATATTCCAAGAACAAACAACAGCATGGAAGGCTTTCACAACACAGAACAAAACTCAGTCATAAATAGGCATCATAGTATTTGGGAAGTTTATCTAAATGAAGGCAAAAATTTCAGTGAAAAAGGAAAAGTGTGATGCTGAACACCCAGAAGGATCAACAACAACAACAAAAAGATATACTATGAAAAAAGACTTGGAAGACAAGTGCTTTGGTACAAACCAAAATATAAAATAAGTTATTTGTGAATTCTTGCCATATTTCAAATACATCTGCACATACTTTATTTATTTAGTTATTATGTTTATTTTTTTGCCACTTCCACTGGTCTTTCATTTATCTGTTTTCATCCATCTTTGTTCTTTGGCCTCTGTGGGCCTCCCTTCGCAGTTGCCTCCCTCATCACAGAGCGCCGGTTCTGGACGCATGCACTCCAGAGGTCTGGCTCGGTGGTTGGACACATTGGTCCAGCTGCTCCGTGGCACATGGGATTTTCTCAGGCCAGGGATCAAACCGGCGCCTCTTGCACTGCAAGGCGATGTCCTTACCAACTGGATCACCAGGGAAGCCCACGTATTTTAAATGTATTCAAATACTTTGTATTTTACAATAGTCTTTTTAATTTTATTATTCATTTCTGATGTTTCCTGTTTATGTTCTCTGTAATGTCCTTCTTTTACTTTTTGTTACTTATCTTTTATGGCAAGATTTCCTTGTACCTAAGTAGTTCTGTGGCAAAAATGTTTGTGGCAAGAATGTGTTCAGCAAAGATGTCTATGTCAAAGATGCTTATGAATAAACTACCAGACATACAACAGCAAGTACTGGTGAGGATGTGGAGAAAATGGAACCTTTATGTACTATTGATGGGAACACAAGTTAGCACAGCCACTGTGGAAAACAATATGGGGGGCCTCCATAATTTAAAAATAGAGCGGCCATATGACCCAGGAACTCCACTTCTAAGTATTTACCTAAAGGAAAGAACCACTAATTAAAAACAAATACATGAACCCTCATGTTCATTGAAGCATTATTTACAATAGTCATGACATGGAAACAAATGTTAATTGACAGGTAACTGGATAAAGAAAATATGGTATTATAAATGCAGTGAAATATTATTCACTCATAAAAAAATGAAATCTTTGCATTTGCCACTTCTGCTGCATGGATGGACCTTGCTGGTATTATCCTTAAGTGCAATGAGTCAAACAGCGAAAGATGAATACCATGTGCTTTCGTATGTGCAATCTTAAAATGAAAACAAGCTCACAGATACAGAGAACAGATTTGTGTTTGCCAGGGGAGGAGGATGGAGTGTCAGCAAAGTTTGTGAAGGGGTCAAAAGGCATACGTCAGACTTCTCGTTATAAATAAATCACAGGGATGTAATGTATAGCATGGTGATTATAAAAAAATGTCATGTAAAAAAAAAAATGTCATGTCATAAAAAAAAAAAAATGTCATGTATTATAGTAAAAGAAGTCATATTTGAAAGTTGCTAAGAGAGTAGATGTTAAAAGAACTAATTACAAGAAAAAAATTTTTCAGTAGCTATGTGTAATATAGGATATTAACAAGACTTCTTGTAGTCTTGTAGTGGTCATTTTGCAATACACATAAATAACAAATCACTGTGGTTGCGTATTTGAAACTAATTTCATGTCAATTACATTTCAATCTAAAAAAGAAAGTGAGAACTCACTTCAAGAGATTTTGGAAATTCTGGGTGGGAAACCTATCAAAATATTTATAGGACACTCAGGAAAGGCCTTGTTAAGATGTGACATTAGAGAGAAAGCTGAGAAAATATCTAGTTTATTCAGAAATAGCAATGAGGTCATTATGGCTCTGTAATGTCCTTCTTTTACTTTTTGTTACTTATCTTTTATGGCAAGATTTCCTTGTACCTAAGTAGTTCTGTGGCAAAAATGTTTGTGGCAAGAATGTGTTCAGCAAAGATGTCTATGTCAAAGATGCTTATGAATAAACTACCAGACATACAACAGCAAGTACTGGTGAGGATGTGGAGAAAATGGAACCTTTATGTACTATTGATGGGAACACAAGTTAGCACAGCCACTGTGGAAAACAATATGGGGGGCCTCCATAATTTAAAAATAGAGCGGCCATATGACCCAGGAACTCCACTTCTAAGTATTTACCTAAAGGAAAGAACCACTAATTAAAAACAAATACATGAACCCTCATGTTCATTGAAGCATTATTTACAATAGTCATGACATGGAAACAAATGTTAATTGACAGGTAACTGGATAAAGAAAATATGGTATTATAAATGCAGTGAAATATTATTCACTCATAAAAAAATGAAATCTTTGCATTTGCCACTTCTGCTGCATGGATGGACCTTGCTGGTATTATCCTTAAGTGCAATGAGTCAAACAGCGAAAGATGAATACCATGTGCTTTCGTATGTGCAATCTTAAAATGAAAACAAGCTCACAGATACAGAGAACAGATTTGTGTTTGCCAGGGGAGGAGGATGGAGTGTCAGCAAAGTTTGTGAAGGGGTCAAAAGGCATACGTCAGACTTCTCGTTATAAATAAATCACAGGGATGTAATGTATAGCATGGTGATTATAAAAAAATGTCATGTAAAAAAAAAAATGTCATGTCATAAAAAAAAAAAATGTCATGTATTATAGTAAAAGAAGTCATATTTGAAAGTTGCTAAGAGAGTAGATGTTAAAAGAACTAATTACAAGAAAAAAATTTTTCAGTAGCTATGTGTAATATAGGATATTAACAAGACTTCTTGTAGTCTTGTAGTGGTCATTTTGCAATACACATAAATAACAAATCACTGTGGTTGCGTATTTGAAACTAATTTCATGTCAATTACATTTCAATCTAAAAAAGAAAGTGAGAACTCACTTCAAGAGATTTTGGAAATTCTGGGTGGGAAACCTATCAAAATATTTATAGGACACTCAGGAAAGGCCTTGTTAAGATGTGACATTAGAGAGAAAGCTGAGAAAATATCTAGTTTATTCAGAAATAGCAATGAGGTCATTATGGCTGAAGTGGACTGATTGAGAAAGTGGTAGAAGCATTCACTGCCTCTTTGCTGGATTACAGCAGTGTATTCCTGACAAAGTTCACTTTCACCTCTTTGTCTCACCCATGGATTGAGAGCAGCCTGTGTGTGTGTATGGTGGGGGCTGGGGGTGTAGGTGGGGATGGGTAGGCAAAAGTAAAAGCAGTGAAATTAGTTAGAGGTCATTTCAATAATCCCAAGAGGATGGGGTTTCAAACCAGCAGTGACGATGAGGAAAAGTGTTCATTTTCTGGGCATTTTGAATATAGAATCAGCAGAATTTCTTTGGATAAGAGATAAATTTGGGTAAGAGGTATGAGAGCAAGCGAGAAGTCAAAAATGACTCTAAAGTTTTGGTCTTGTGCAACTCTTAGGATAAAAAGCAAGTTTCTGAGAGAAAGTCAAGATTTCAGTTTTGGAACACATTGTGATTTCTACTTTTATAAATGCTCAGTGTAGCAATTAAGACACATGGTCTCTATTGTTGACTTGATGAAGTACACCTTTTACTTAATACCAGTAGAGACACCAATCTGCCAAAACTTTACACTGTGAATAGCTGAAGACATGAGGAAAAAAAAAAAAAACCAGAATGCTATTTATACTACCCTTTCATTTGTATCCTCTCTCCCAATTCCCAAAAATCGAACTGGACCCTTTTTTGTGGATTAAGGAGCTTGCTCAAAGCATTTTTTGAACCTGTTTTGCCAAGCAAACAAACAACCCAACCCACAAAATAACAACAAAGAAAACAACAGACCTCCTCCATTTGTCTTCTTATGGAGTGAGTAATCATGCACAGTCTTCTGCTTTTAAAATTCACATCCAGGGCTGACATGTAACTGTGAATTCTTTCCTCCAGAAATTGAAGAGGTTATGGAGGCAGTTGGAGGAGTCTGAGAAGAAAACTACAACCTGTCAGGATCAGACTATTTCATGTCAATAATTTATCAAAAGAAAGTGAGAACTCACTTCAAGAGATTTTGGAAATTCTGGGTGGGAAACCTATCAAAATATTTATAGGACACTCAGGAAAGGCCTTGTTAAGATGTGACATTAGAGAGAAAGCTGAGAAAATATCTAGTTTATTCAGAAATAGCAATGAGGTCATTATGGCTGAAGTGGACTGATTGAGAAAGTGGTAGAAGCATTCACTGCCTCTTTGCTGGATTACAGCAGTGTATTCCTGACAAAGTTCACTTTCACCTCTTTGTCTCACCCATGGATTGAGAGCAGCCTGTGTGTGTGTATGGTGGGGGCTGGGGTGTAGGTGGGGATGGGTAGGCAAAAGTAAAAGCAGTGAAATTAGTTAGAGGTCATTTCAATAATCCCAAGAGGATGGGGTTTCAAACCAGCAGTGACGATGAGGAAAAGTGTTCATTTTCTGGGCATTTTGAATATAGAATCAGCAGAATTTCTTTGGATAAGAGATAAATTTGGGTAAGAGGTATGAGAGCAAGCGAGAAGTCAAAAATGACTCTAAAGTTTTGGTCTTGTGCAACTCTTAGGATAAAAAGCAAGTTTCTGAGAGAAAGTCAAGATTTCAGTTTTGGAACACATTGTGATTTCTACTTTTATAAATGCTCAGTGTAGCAATTAAGACACATGGTCTCTATTGTTGACTTGATGAAGTACACCTTTTACTTAATACCAGTAGAGACACCAATCTGCCAAAACTTTACACTGTGAATAGCTGAAGACATGAGGAAAAAAAAACCAGAATGCTATTTATACTACCCTTTCATTTGTATCCTCTCTCCCAATTCCCAAAAATCGAACTGGACCCTTTTTTGTGGATTAAGGAGCTTGCTCAAAGCATTTTTTGAACCTGTTTTGCCAAGCAAACAAACAACCCAACCCACAAAATAACAACAAAGAAAACAACAGACCTCCTCCATTTGTCTTCTTATGGAGTGAGTAATCATGCACAGTCTTCTGCTTTTAAAATTCACATCCAGGGCTGACATGTAACTGTGAATTCTTTCCTCCAGAAATTGAAGAGGTTATGGAGGCAGTTGGGAGAGAGCACTAGAGTCTGAGAAGAGAAAACTACAACCTGTCAGGATCAGACTATCCAGAGGAGTGTGGCCTTGTTGCCTGTCATCCTGGACATATCCAGGCTGTTATTTCCCAGCTTCCTTTGAAGTGAGGTGTGGCCATGTAACTGATTCCCAGCCAAAGGAATATGAGTAGAAGTGACCTGGTCTATTTCCAGGCCTGGTCTAGGAAGCCTTTCTACTCGATGATATTTATTCCTTCCTCTTTTGATTGGCTGCAGACTTGTCTGCCATACTGGAACAACATGTTGAAAACAATGAATCCAAAACTGGAAGAAGCCTGGATCTCTGAGCTCTGCTCAGACCATCTGTGAACCAGGAACTCCAATTTTGAACTTCACATGAGTGGGAAATAAATGTTTACTGTAGTTGAGATAGCATACATTTGTGAGTTTATTTGTTATAGCAGCTAATGATCTCAAATTTAATGCCAAGAGAGAAATAGGGGTTCAAAAGCATGTTTACTGCCCACATTTTCCTATTTAGCTCTCCAGTTTGTAGCCAATTATTTCCTTCAAATCTCCTATAAGCTTATAGTTGAGGAGTGGAATTAAAATTACATACCTTTAAATGCAGAGCTTAAATTAAGCTCATGGAACATTCCATATACTATAATACTGACTTAGGTATGAATTCAAAGATGTAGACCTTCGAGGCCTGAGAAACTGGCAGCATTACTAAGATGTTCAGTTTTCCCAATTTGATTTACAATGCCAGCTAAATCTGTTTACTGAAAGCATGGTGGCATTTACAGATCTAATTCAATGCTCTATTTGAAAATTTCTGATCATGCTTTTGAATCATAAGCCTTTCTCAAATATTGCATCCTTTCTAGGGCATTATATAATTTGAAAAGTTTCCTTAGAAGTATTCCCCCCCCCTGCATTTTTAATATACCCATTCCTGTCTTTAGAGGCATACTGTGTAAAGCCTATATTTTCAAATTTCATATACACATGTCCTTTAGAGAAAAATAAATTTGTTTTCAACATGAGGGATATTTTCTGCAATGATCAGACTATCGCAAAAGGGACATGTAACTGTGAATTCTTTCCTCCAGAAATTGAAGAGGTTATGGAGGCAGTTGGGAGAGCACTAGAGTCTGAGAAGAAAACTACAACCTGTCAGGATCAGACTATCCAGAGGAGTGTGGCCTTGTTGCCTGTCATCCTGGACATATCCAGGCTGTTATTTCCCAGCTTCCTTTGAAGTGAGGTGTGGCCATGTAACTGATTCCCAGCCAAAGGAATATGAGTAGAAGTGACCTGGTCTATTTCCAGGCCTGGTCTAGGAAGCCTTTCTACTCGATGATATTTATTCCTTCCTCTTTTGATTGGCTGCAGACTTGTCTGCCATACTGGAACAACATGTTGAAAACAATGAATCCAAAACTGGAAGAAGCCTGGATCTCTGAGCTCTGCTCAGACCATCTGTGAACCAGGAACTCCAATTTTGAACTTCACATGAGTGGGAAATAAATGTTTACTGTAGTTGAGATAGCATACATTTGTGAGTTTATTTGTTATAGCAGCTAATGATCTCAAATTTAATGCCAAGAGAGAAATAGGGGTTCAAAAGCATGTTTACTGCCCACATTTTCCTATTTAGCTCTCCAGTTTGTAGCCAATTATTTCCTTCAAATCTCCTATAAGCTTATAGTTGAGGAGTGGAATTAAAATTACATACCTTTAAATGCAGAGCTTAAATTAAGCTCATGGAACATTCCATATACTATAATACTGACTTAGGTATGAATTCAAAGATGTAGACCTTCGAGGCCTGAGAAACTGGCAGCATTACTAAGATGTTCAGTTTTCCCAATTTGATTTACAATGCCAGCTAAATCTGTTTACTGAAAGCATGGTGGCATTTACAGATCTAATTCAATGCTCTATTTGAAAATTTCTGATCATGCTTTTGAATCATAAGCCTTTCTCAAATATTGCATCCTTTCTAGGGCATTATATAATTTGAAAAGTTTCCTTAGAAGTATTCCCCCCCCCTGCATTTTTAATATACCCATTCCTGTCTTTAGAGGCATACTGTGTAAAGCCTATATTTTCAAATTTCATATACACATGTCCTTTAGAGAAAAATAAATTTGTTTTCAACATGAGGGATATTTTCTGCAATGAATCCATGTTAATTATACATATATTTTTAAAATAAAGTACAAACTCACAAAAGGATGTGGACTTTCTGACCTTTAACTGACAGGAAAAATATAAGTAAATTAACAGGAAAATGCAACCCACTCCAGTATTTTTGTCTGGAGAATCCCATGGACAGAGGAGCCTGTCAGGCTAAAGTCCATGGGATCACAAGACTCGGACATGACTAGTAGCTAAACCACCAACACTAAGGAAATAAAAATATTTGATGATTTTGTCTACAAATTTAGATACCAGGAGTAAAAATCTTCCAGTATTTAAACTCTGGCTTCATTTCTGTGCAGACAGATACCTGCTGGTACACCATGATAATACATGAGGAGTGGAAGGCTCCCACTCCTCAAATATCTCCTAAAAGTATGTGACAGTCTCTATGCCCTGCAATGATCCCAAGAGCAGTAGTAGTAGCAAAAAAATTATAGTACAAATGAAGTTTAACTGAGCACTATCATGTGTCAGGGATTATGAAAAGAACTTTTTAAGAATCTTTTAAGGAAATTCTCACAATGACACTACTAAGAAGCAAATATTTTCTACTCTTCCAGTAAGGAAGGTAAAGCACAGACAAATTTAATGACTTGTTTAAAGTTATATTTACTATGTGAGAGAGGAAGGAACTGAACAATTCGGCAGTTGGGCTCCATAACCCATGTTCAGTATTCCTGGAAAGGCTAACATAGTAAGTCCTTTTCATTAAGTGCAAACTGACTCATCATGTTTACTAATGATAGCATATATTAGGTATTAAAATAATAATGTAAGAAATTAAAAGAAGAAATTACTGGTATGTATCTCTGTATTAATATATATATAGTTATGGTTATTCTTATGGTTATATAAATATAGCTAAACTCATAGTACTTATTATGAGGAATGTAGTACTTACATTAATAAATTCATGCTATACACTATATATAAAGCCAAGTCATGGTTTAAATATTAGGAAGTTTTCAACCTATTGTTATCTAAAAGAATAGCCAAAACCTTAAATATTTGATAACATATTATGTACACATATATACTATACTATATGCTAATATATTATACTAAAGAAACTACAAATCATATAGATAATAACCAATGTAAAATACAATTAAGGAAAATATAAAAACCATTACTTTGTAGTAATCTGAGAAAGCTCAGAATTATTCATGTGGAACATATGAAATACATTAGATAACAACATATTTTAAAATACATCTTTAAAAATAAGATTTTGCAGGGAGGGGGCATTAAATGATTTAAATGGGCTTCCCTGGTAGCTCAGCTGGTAAAGAATCCACCTGCAATGCAGGATACCTGGGTTCTGTCCCTGGGAAGATCTCTTGAAGAAGGGAACAGCTACCCACTCCAGCATTCTTGCCTGGAGAATTTCAAGGGTCATCCATGGGGTGTCAAAGAGTCAGACATGGGCTTCCCTGGTGGTCCAGTGAGTAAGGACACCGCCTTGCAGTGCAAGAGGCGCCGGTTCGCTCCCTGGCCTGGGAGGATCCTGCGCGCCGTGGGGCGGCTGGACCGATGTGTCCAACCAGCTAGCTGGAACTCTGGAGCGCATGTGCCCAGAGGCCACTGTGATAGGAGGCCCACACAGGCCAAAGAATGGAGATGGATGGAAATAAATAGATGAAAGACCAATAGAAGTGGCCCCAAAAAAATTTTTAAAAAGTCAGACACGACTGAGAGTCTTTCACGTTCACTTTTAAATGATTTAATAGCCTTGCATATCTTCAAGGTGGTAAATATATTAATATTTATACTAATATTAAACTATAATAAGTCAAATATACATATTTAATTTCTAGGACAAAAAGTTTCTTGAAGGCAAGTCTTTTTAAAAATTTCCAGCACTAGTCCAGTGTCTGGTATACAGTTGAAAACAAATAAATAACTATTAAAGAGTTATATTGGGCAGGATTCTCCAGAAAAACAAAACCAACAGAATACATACAGATATATATATATATATGTGTGTGTGTGTGCATGTATGTGAGGAGATTTATTATAAGAATCAGTTCACATGGTTATGGAGATATAGGAAAGCTGGTGGCATAATTCTGTCTGATCTCAAAGGCCCAAGAACAAAGGTGTTTGATAGTGTAAGTCCCAGAGTCATAAGGTCCAATAACCAGGAGCTCTGATCTCCAAGGGTAGGAAAAGGTGGATGTTCCAGCTCCAGACGACAAACTGATGCCTTCCCTTTAGCTTTTTGTTCCATAAGGCCCTCAACTAATAGGATGATTCTCACCTGCATTGCTAAGGTAGGATCTCTTTTCTCAGTCTACTAATTCAAATGGTAATCTCTTCTGGAAATACCTGCACAGACACACCCCAAAATGAGTTTTACCTGGCCTCTCTTTAGCCCAGTCAAGTTGATACATAAAATTAACCATCACAGAGTGTTTCCAAGTAAAGGTTCATTTAGACCTGCTTCACATCAATGAAAAATAAAAGTGATTTATCATCTAACAAATGTATTATCTATATGAATTCATAAGTCTCTATAAAAGTTAAGCTTTTGACCTGTAGTATTTTTAACATTGTTAATCTGATTATCAGAATGCACAATATGAAACAACTATTGTGTTGTTGTTCAGTTGCTATGGCATGTCTGGCTCGAATTATCTTTCTCAAAGTGTTCCTCTAATAACTTAACTGGCATGAATGTTAACTCTTTCCTTCCTCTGACTTTAGCTCTGGAGAAGGCAATAACTATGGTGAAAGTATGCCTAACAGAAGCAAGAAAGAAATTATAGGCAAGAATAACGTACAAATTCTACCATCAGCTTTTTTGAGATCAAGAAATTTGTATATAATACACCATAGATGATAAGTCATTTAGTCTTACAGCTACTGTGAGGAAAAATGCCCTTAAAGAAGGTACTAATAGAACTATGTAGCATTATGTGACCTGTCAGTTGGGTGAGTAGCCTAAAATCAAATAGTACAAATAGAAAAAGAGATTAGAAACAGCAAATATAAAAGGACATAGATAAATCCCAAACCATTCAGTAGCACTGTCATCCAACTGCTGCAGAGGATGGAATTTTCCCTTGATGCGTCCACCCTTAGAAGACTGGGATTCCTGGTGCTTTCTTCCTTTTAGCAATCAGCCTGTGAGGGGTCTCTTGGTGCCTAGGTTTCCTAGCACAGCCACTAGCTCTTCTCTGGATACTATCCTTTTACTTTGAACTTTTCAACCTGGGATTCCTTTCTCAAGCCTAGTCTAAAAGAATGACTAATTACATCCATGGCAATGACACAGTATCAGCTATTTAAGTGTTCCAGAAAGTTCCTTTTTCCATTACAAACAAATTCATTCCTAACCTCTCGCTGACCCAGTTATGGTAGGCTCATTGTAATTAGATCTCTTACAGTTACCATCTTCTCTATTTCAAGCGGCATTTTAACCTGTCTCTTTTTCAAACACAATGTAATAAATATTAGATTTCAAATATTCACAAAGACAAGCAAAAAGAAAAAGGTGTTTGCACATGAGCAGGGACATAATTCACCGCAGTGTTTAATCTTTATCTTTTTAAAACAAACTCTAGCTTTGAGAGGAATAGGGCAGGAAATAGAAAGAGGAAACTGTCTCATGCTTCTAAATGCAGTTTAGATATTTTAAATAAAATATTTAGCCATTTAACCAAAACTTTCACTTTTCACCACCAAGCAATTCTGATAATACGAACTGTTCAGACACTGCATTGTGCAAGATGCATCAATTTCATTCTGAGTAGAATTAATGGAGAATATTTACAAGAGTATTTGAGGAAGTCTTACTTTGGTGCCCTATGTTCTTCTCTCAAAAAGTGTTCCCCTAATAACTCAACTGGCATGAATGTTAACTCTTTCCTTCCTCTGACTTTAGCTCTGGAGAAGGCAATAACTATGGTGAAAGTATGCCTAACAGAAGCAAGAAAGAAATTATAGGCAAGAATAACGTACAAATTCTACCATCAGCTTTTTTGAGATCAAGAAATTTGTATATAATACACCATAGATGATAAGTCATTTAGTCTTACAGCTACTGTGAGGAAAAATGCCCTTAAAGAAGGTACTAATAGAACTATGTAGCATTATGTGACCTGTCAGTTGGGTGAGTAGCCTAAAATCAAATAGTACAAATAGAAAAAGAGATTAGAAACAGCAAATATAAAAGGACATAGATAAATCCCAAACCATTCAGTAGCACTGTCATCCAACTGCTGCAGAGGATGGAATTTTCCCTTGATGCGTCCACCCTTAGAAGACTGGGATTCCTGGTGCTTTCTTCCTTTTAGCAATCAGCCTGTGAGGGGTCTCTTGGTGCCTAGGTTTCCTAGCACAGCCACTAGCTCTTCTCTGGATACTATCCTTTTACTTTGAACTTTTCAACCTGGGATTCCTTTCTCAAGCCTAGTCTAAAAGAATGACTAATTACATCCATGGCAATGACACAGTATCAGCTATTTAAGTGTTCCAGAAAGTTCCTTTTTCCATTACAAACAAATTCATTCCTAACCTCTCGCTGACCCAGTTATGGTAGGCTCATTGTAATTAGATCTCTTACAGTTACCATCTTCTCTATTTCAAGCGGCATTTTAACCTGTCTCTTTTTCAAACACAATGTAATAAATATTAGATTTCAAATATTCACAAAGACAAGCAAAAAGAAAAAGGTGTTTGCACATGAGCAGGGACATAATTCACCGCAGTGTTTAATCTTTATCTTTTTAAAACAAACTCTAGCTTTGAGAGGAATAGGGCAGGAAATAGAAAGAGGAAACTGTCTCATGCTTCTAAATGCAGTTTAGATATTTTAAATAAAATATTTAGCCATTTAACCAAAACTTTCACTTTTCACCACCAAGCAATTCTGATAATACGAACTGTTCAGACACTGCATTGTGCAAGATGCATCAATTTCATTCTGAGTAGAATTAATGGAGAATATTTACAAGAGTATTTGAGGAAGTCTTACTTTGGTGCCCTATGTTGAATCTCATAGACAGAAGAGCCTGGTAGCTACAGTCCATAGGGTTGCAAAGGGCTGGAAACAAATGACTTAGCATATTTTGAACCAAGAAAAAAAATTATAACTTTTGAGGCTTCCCTGGTGGTCCAGTGGGTAAGGAGTGTGCCTTGCAATGAGGGGGACACTGGTTCGATTCCTGGCCCCGCAAGATTCCACGTGCCGCAGAGTGGCTGGACCAATGTGTCCAATTAGGAGTCAGCGCTCTGGAGTGCCTGCGCCCAGAGCCAGAGCTCTGAAACAAGAGAGGCCATGGCAGTGGGAGGCCCACACAGGCTGAAGAATAACAATGGATGAAAACTAAATAAATAAAAAATCAATAAAAAGAGACCAAAAATTTTTAAAAAATTATAACTTTTACTTTATCTTCTTAGGCTGCTGTTTATGGTCACCTACTAGTTATACACCTGCCATAAGACCTGTGAAGCCACACTGAGCACACTCCAAAGAAGAATTTTGAGCCTCCAAGAGTTAATTTTTGGCACACTTTGCTTTAATAGAAGGAGAGCTACAATATTTTCTAGAGGGAAGACTTGCTGTGGTGTTGAGCTTGGGAGGATGATGATTTTTCTAGAAGGAAAAATGAATGAGATAGTAAAACAGCTGGGTAATGTGTAGTGGACGTCCATGTTTGAGCTATGCTTACTGCCAGAGTTTGGATCTTTGCTGGAACTTGTCTATAGGTTGTTTGATGTCTCTTTGAATAAAGAATTCAGAAATCTCCTTAGGAAGACCTTATCTCAAAGGAAAGAGAACTCTAGGTATCACGAATTTATCCCTATAACAAAATCTTCCCTAGTGGCATTTCAGTTGTAAATACACCACGCTCCTCGTGTCCCTTGGGGGGAAGGAGGGACAGGTTCTCTGCACCTCCAGTTTGCATTTTTAACATAATAAAAGTCTTCTCAAGGTTGTTGCTCCCTCAGTTGAGGTCCACAGAGTCAGTATTATACACTGTCAGAGGAGGAGGCAGATGGACACTTGCATGTAGATCAAATTCTTTTTCATATTAGGTGACAGTCTTCAACCAAATCAGACAACACTCAAACCCATTAATCTGTTACGGAGATCATGACAGACATAACCTCTTTCATGAGAACAGTTATGGTCTCACTGAGGAGGCAGGTCTCAAAAACAAGTACAATAGTAATTACATGACTACAAGAAGGTAAGGATTTATGAAAGGGAATCTCATCTAACAAGGGACAGATAAGGAAATTCTCTTAGTGAGATTTAAGTCAATAGCTACAAATGAGTCTCATTAATTGGGTCAATGGAATATGGAGAAAATATTACAAAGAACACATGCAAAGACTCTGGGGCCAGAATGAATCTACTGTGCTTGAAGAACAGAAAGAAGCTAGTTGTAAGTAGATTGAAATGAAGTACAGAGGGGGATGAGGCAGGGGCCAAATCATAGGGGGCTCTCTCAACCATAATGAGGGTTTCCACTCAATTCTAAGAGCAATGGGAAGTCCAAAGAGGGTTTTGAGTAGAAAGTGACATGATTAGACTTGCCTGATCCCAAGTCCACTTGAATTGTCTGTTGGTGAATGGAGTACAGGCAGCCAGAATGGATGTGGGGAGCCTATTGCAATAACCAAGCAAGAGACACCTGTGACTCTAAATTATAATGGCCGTTCTCAAAGAGTTATTTACGGACCCTTAGGAGGCCCAGAGGAGCTTCAGTGAGGCCTGCAAGGAAAAAATTATTTTCATAATAAAACTCAGATATTATTGGCCCTTTAGATTGTCTTGACATTTGCACCAATGGTACAAAAGCAATAGTGGGCAAACTTCTAGAAATTTAGTTCTAATGAAGGCTTGTGGTTATTAACTTCTTCATCTTAACATATTCTCACTGGAAATTACAAGTTTTATTTAAGAATTCCCTTGGTGAAGCAGAAACATTAACTAATTTTATTAAATCTCACCCTCTAGAACACATATTTTTAATACCGTGTGACAAAATGGCGAAACATATTATAGGAGAGCTTACAGTTAGTGCCCATTTCCCATAGCAGTGGTTGTTTTTCTCTTTGTGGTAGCAGACGTCAGTTGCTGTGCGTAGCCGAGGGCTAAAGAAAGACAGCAGGTGAGACTGGATGCTCCAAAAGAAGAGTGCTAAAGACAATGCAGGCATATATAAAAATATCTATGGGCATTTATGAGTCACTCTGAAAAGCTGTTTAACCTCCAAGTTTGGCCTTTTATGTAGTCACAGATAGGCTCTCGGGGTGACCCCAGAAAGTTATCGTTGACTAGTAACCATGATATGCTAGAGGGCTCATCACAGATCAGGAAAATGGATTGTGCTAGTCTCTTCCCAGCTCCATGTTCAGTGATGTCAGGTTGGCCAATTGAAATCAGACATGGTGATTTCACTTACACTACATAAATTAACAAACACAACAAAAGGGACCTCTGCTTTTCTTTTTTTTAAACTCTGGAGAGCCCGTTGTTAAACATTTACCAACATACCTCTAGTCCAGCCAGATCTCTAAATTCTTTCTCCCTCTCATGTTCCCAAGAAAAGAAATCATTGGCTCTCTCCATTTATCCCCATTTATTTAATAATCTTTGTTTTAAATGAGAATTAGAGATAATAGTTGGCATTGTTAAATGGATATATTTGGCATACAGTATGTGTTCAACAAATATTTGTTGAATGCTGATAACTGAATAAAATGTGGGTCGAGGAAGGCTAAGAATATATATTATGTTAATTGCTATAATTTATTGCCTTAAATAGTGCATATTTTGAATACAGAGTTATTTGTTTAAATATAAACACCAAAAATCTAGTCATTGAGACAAGCAATAAAGTTCCCAAGTTCTTTTATTTCCAATTTACTTTCATGAAAATACATTTAGAGAAGAAACTAAAATCTTAATTTCTTTTCTCAAAGTTATATGACTTGTATAGTTCTAGTTTTAACATCCATTTAGGGAAAAATAGGGACTTGAGTACTTGAGAGTGCCTCTGCATCATGCTTTATGATGCTCTGAAAAAATTAGCTTACTAATAATCAATTTCCAGTCATTCAAGGATTAATAGGATAGTTTGTGGAGTTATTATCTCCATATTTGCTTTTCTTATTCTTTTTGGCTTCCTGTCACTGAGTTTTTGCATTATTCATTAGAACCCACACTAGTGCATGATTAGGGGAGTAAAGGGCTCTGAAATGCTAATCTTTCGTTTACTGTTTGTTAGCAGTGCTTCAGAAAGTGTTGTTGCAGGAGGAGGAGGTCAAAACAATGAAAGGAACCTTGTTTGCATGTATAGGTTTCAAATAAACTAACATGAAGGTTGATCTGGTTAACTTTATATATTAAAGCTAGGCTGGAAACATTAAAGTTATTAATCAATTGTTTAAAGCTCTAAGAATCTTACAAGGGATCAAAAATCTTTAAAAAAAATTAGATAATGACCCTTCTTTCTCCAAAAAAGTCTTCATGTCTCACAATTTTTAAAAGTGTTTCCACAGCAGGTACTTTGTCACGATGAGGGCATTTGACATGTTCCCTGGAAGATAAACACTGGAAGATAAACAAAATGTTGGGCTTTAGTTATGGTAGAGCTTTCCAACAGAAATAAAGTGACTAGTTAATCCTCAGAGTACTGGAATTTGCTGGACTGTTAGCCAAATGAATATTTAGGAGACTGCCATGTGTTTCCGTGCATATATGCTCACATCTTGACACTCTGGTCTGAGGAAAGAGCAGAAGGAAGACAAATGTGGCCTCACTCACCTTAAGATATTAGGTGTTAAGGATTGCAGCGAAGCAGTTCTTATTCAGGAACACATGTGGGTACGTGGGGGGTGTGGTGGCAGGTGAAGGTGAGGCAAAGAGCCGGACAGATGGCTGTGCATTAACATCACCATCACTGTTGACACTTGAAGCCAAGCAGCCAAGGTCTCTAAGAGACTTTTCCTAGTTATCTCTAAGGCTGCCTTGACAAGGACCTCTGGCCTGAGTGAGGTTTCTGGCAGTTTGACTGTTAAAGAGTTTTTTTTTTTTTTGATTGACAGTGATGTCATGATACCATTTCTCTAGCTTGAAGATTAAACCAAGCTTTACTAGAGCTCAATTGGTCTTTTTGCCTTTCTATCAAGAGTATGTGGGTGAATGTGTTGTGTGTATTTTTCAGTAGTCTCTAAAGATATTGGAAAATATATAGCCATATACAAATAAATACACAATTGCCATTAAGTTTACCGTGCAGCACTAAGAGTGCAAAAATATGTTGTTCTGGGCACAGAAGAGAAAGCTATCTTCCCAAGTCCTCTTGTAAATCCAGCCTTGATTATCAGACTTTACTGGAATCAACATTATTGTGTTCCCCCAATCTCCTACTTCTATAGCAGCCTTTCTGGGACTGCACTGGGACTAGGAAAACGCCTCTGTTTGCACTAGTTTTGAGGGCACAGAAAGATAAAAGCTGAAAGAAGCAAACCAAGACACAAGCTGAAGAAGCAAATGAATGATCCCTTCATTAATTTTCTGTTTAAAGCTCTAAGAATCTTACAAGGGATCAAAATCTTTAAAAAAAATTAGATAAAGACCCTTCTTTCACCAAAAAAGTCTTCATGTCTCACAATTTTTAAAAGTGTTTCCACAGCAGGTACTTTGTCACGATGAGGGCATTTGACATGTTCCCTGGAAGATAAACACTGGAAGATAAACAAAATGTTGGGCTTTAGTTATGGTAGAGCTTTCCAACAGAAATAAAGTGACTAGTTAATCCTCAGAGTACTGGAATTTGCTGGACTGTTAGCCAAATGAATATTTAGGAGACTGCCATGTGTTTCCGTGCATATATGCTCACATCTTGACACTCTGGTCTGAGGAAAGAGCAGAAGGAAGACAAATGTGGCCTCACTCACCTTAAGATATTAGGTGTTAAGGATTGCAGCGAAGCAGTTCTTATTCAGGAACACATGTGGGTACGTGGGGGGTGTGGTGGCAGGTGAAGGTGAGGCAAAGAGCCGGACAGATGGCTGTGCATTAACATCACCATCACTGTTGACACTTGAAGCCAAGCAGCCAAGGTCTCTAAGAGACTTTTCCTAGTTATCTCTAAGGCTGCCTTGACAAGGACCTCTGGCCTGAGTGAGGTTTCTGGCAGTTTGACTGTTAAAGAGTTTTTTTTTTTTTTGATTGACAGTGATGTCATGATACCATTTCTCTAGCTTGAAGATTAAACCAAGCTTTACTAGAGCTCAATTGGTCTTTTTGCCTTTCTATCAAGAGTATGTGGGTGAATGTGTTGTGTGTATTTTTCAGTAGTCTCTAAAGATATTGGAAAATATATAGCCATATACAAATAAATACACAATTGCCATTAAGTTTACCGTGCAGCACTAAGAGTGCAAAAATATGTTGTTCTGGGCACAGAAGAGAAAGCTATCTTCCCAAGTCCTCTTGTAAATCCAGCCTTGATTATCAGACTTTACTGGAATCAACATTATTGTGTTCCCCCAATCTCCTACTTCTATAGCAGCCTTTCTGGGACTGCACTGGGACTAGGAAAAACGCCTCTCTGTTTGCACTAGTTTTGAGGGCACAGAAAGATAAAAGCTGAAAGAAGCAAACCAAGACACCACTGATGCTGTTATCAAGAGACTTACAAAAGCTCTGTGATTCCCAGGAGAACTGTTCCCTGCCTTGGTCAAATCAACTTTTGGGAGTGATGTGCAATTTCTCTTCTCAAACGAATAAATAGTGAAGATCAATCTACTACTGTGGATAAGGGTCAGGAGAAGGGGAGAAGAAATGAGTTTTCTATATTGGTGTGAGTTGCAGATATTTTAATTTCAATTTTTAATTTATATACTTGTCCCTGAATCAAATGCTATTTCAAACATTTAATTCAAGGCATAGACTGATGACAACATGTGATAATGTGCAACTGTTTTTAAAATTTAGGCCTGTAGGGGCTTCCCTGGTGGTCCAGTGGGTAAAGAGTACACCTTGCAGTGCAAGGGGCACTGGTTCAATCCCTGGCCTGGGAAGATCCCATGTGCCATGGAGCAGCAGCGGCCTGGACCAGTGTGTCTAATTAGGAGTCAGCTCTCTGGAGTGCATGTGCTTAGAGCTGGTGCTCTGCAGTGAGAGAGGCTACTGCAATAGGAGGCCCACACAGGCCAAAGAACAGAGATGGATGAAAATAAACAAATAAAAAACCAATAAAAAGAGGCCCCCCCAAAAAATTAAAGTTAAATTTAGGCCCTTAGATGTTGTTATTCTTTATTTCTGAAATTTCCTTGGAGTCCTGGGCATATTTCTGTTCCTTTGCCTGCTCTTTAGTTTCTTTTCTTGCCAACAGTTCCAGAATATGATTTTGTGAATCAGATTCACATTGAGTCAATGGAGGTCTGCATGAATCTCTGAGCTGCTCTTCTACCATGCTATTTTTCCAGCATCAACCAGCATCCTCTAATGGAGACTTACTTCCCTTAACCTCAGGAGACACAAAAATATCTCACAACATTTTTCAGAAATATGTAGGTATTAGAGATCAAAACTAACATGAGGCAGAAACATCCTCTGTGAAAACAAAAGGGAGGACAATTAAGTACAGTTTTTACTAAAAAAAAGACCCTCCATGGGAGTAACATGGAAACCTATACTATCATATGTGAAAAAGATAGCTATTGTCATTGCGCTGTGGGAATAGGGGATCCTGCAGGGGCACTGTGAGATGGCCTGGAGGAATGGGCTGGAGGAATGGGGGGTGGGGGACTGGGAGGGGGATGGAGAAGGGAGAGGTCAGGGATACACATATGACTGATCTGAGATTATAGATATCTGTAAACAACAAAACTCTGTAAAAATAAAAAGTAAAATAAAATTAAAAAAAAAAAAGACCCTGTATGTATAATGAAAATCAGAATTCAGAATCCTGCTAATGGTTTTGCTGGAATTGTATAATCACAGCTAAAAAGGGAAACAAAATAAAAATGATATTGAATCGTAGTATTTGATTTACTTCTAAAAGAGCTAAGACTATTAATATTAAAGGAGTCACCTAAACTGCAACAAATTAGAAGTAATTCATGCTCAATCAACAAACAATTTTGGCATCTATAATGTCAGTCAAAGAGTGAGGCCTAAAGTTTTTATGAAATACTTCTATTTTCTTATTGATCAGGATGAAAGATTTAAGCTTCAGATTCTTCAAAATGACCTAAAAGTAATTTCACTTGGAACTTCAGATATTTAGTAATCATTGTAATTTCTCCAATTGCTTATAAATGTTAATTACAGAAACTGATTCCTAAAAATTCTGTTTGAACAATATTCCAAACCAAGAAGAAGTCAGCAATTGCATCGCTATTCCTACTGTTTTATAACCACATAATTCATACTAACAAGACTGGATCCATTTAGTTTCTTTTTCTTGCCAACAGTTCCAGAATATGATTTTGTGAATCAGATTCACATTGAGTCAATGGAGGTCTGCATGAATCTCTGAGCTGCTCTTCTACCATGCTATTTTTCCAGCATCAACCAGCATCCTCTAATGGAGACTTACTTCCCTTAACCTCAGGAGACACAAAAATATCTCACAACATTTTTCAGAAATATGTAGGTATTAGAGATCAAAACTAACATGAGGCAGAAACATCCTCTGTGAAAACAAAAGGGAGGACAATTAAGTACAGTTTTTACTAAAAAAAAGACCCTCCATGGGAGTAACATGGAAACCTATACTATCATATGTGAAAAAGATAGCTATTGTCATTGCGCTGTGGGAATAGGGGATCCTGCAGGGGCACTGTGAGATGGCCTGGAGGAATGGGCTGGAGGAATGGGGGGTGGGGGACTGGGAGGGGGATGGAGAAGGGAGAGGTCAGGGATACACATATGACTGATCTGAGATTATAGATATCTGTAAACAACAAAACTCTGTAAAAATAAAAAGTAAAATAAAATTAAAAAAAAAAAAGACCCTGTATGTATAATGAAAATCAGAATTCAGAATCCTGCTAATGGTTTTGCTGGAATTGTATAATCACAGCTAAAAAGGGAAACAAAATAAAAATGATATTGAATCGTAGTATTTGATTTACTTCTAAAAGAGCTAAGACTATTAATATTAAAGGAGTCACCTAAACTGCAACAAATTAGAAGTAATTCATGCTCAATCAACAAACAATTTTGGCATCTATAATGTCAGTCAAAGAGTGAGGCCTAAAGTTTTTATGAAATACTTCTATTTTCTTATTGATCAGGATGAAAGATTTAAGCTTCAGATTCTTCAAAATGACCTAAAAGTAATTTCACTTGGAACTTCAGATATTTAGTAATCATTGTAATTTCTCCAATTGCTTATAAATGTTAATTACAGAAACTGATTCCTAAAAATTCTGTTTGAACAATATTCCAAACCAAGAAGAAGTCAGCAATTGCATCGCTATTCCTACTGTTTTATAACCACATAATTAATACTAACAAGACTGGATCCATTTTTATCTATCTTTCTTAACACATACCTTTAAGAAAGGTCCACCCTCTGTACCGGAGTACCCTCTGGCCCATGAGGGCTCATAGTTCACACTCCAACTCCACACCCAATAATCTCAGGACTTTGAATCCTGTTCATTCCAGGTGGATCTTTTTGTTGCCCCTTGGGATTAGCCTCTCATTACCAGCTAGACTGTGGTTCTTTCACAGATTTGGTTTCCCCAACTATGACTTCTTTGTTTCTCGAGAACAATGACTTACTTGCATCCTCCATTTCTTTTCTGGACTTTGGCTCCTTCCTTAGGTTAAATTCCTAACCTAGCTTAAACACGTCCTGTTCTAGTCCCCAAGTTTTGCAATGTCTGGCTAGTATCCTTGTGGAACACATTCAAGTCATAATCTACTAATAGTTATATATTAAAAAGAGTAAATTCAACAGGATTGACAGTAGTTATGGTATATGCATTTTTATATGTAAAGGAAAAAACATTTTTTTCTGACATACTTGTTCATAGCCTGTATTTATTTCTTCTGGCTAAATGTTCTGTTTCCTTATCAGTAAAATACTAATAAAAGTTATTTGAGATATAAATTTAGTTTTTTTCCTACATTTTGACCAACCAAAACCATTTTTCTGTAACTATCTGTCATTAAATGATAATGTATATAGAGGCACTTTAGAGTGTTCTAGAGGTACTTATGGTTATATTATCACTACACACACCTAATAGTCACAAGATAAGCCAATAGCTCACCTAATCACTGTATCTATCAGGAGGTAGCTTTTTCACGACATGAAGTTTCATATATGAGTATCTCATTTAGGAAAGAATTTCATCAAAATGAGTTACACAAATGAATGTCACTTTCAAATATGCTTACCTTGCTTTTCAGTTTTGCTAACATGCTGAAAAAACCTGATTAAATACTAAAGAGTTAGATGAAGATTTTTGTATTTTCATAATTACCTTCCCTAGATCTCATACAAAAACCGTTTCCTTTCAAATAATATTGTATCTTGGTGAGAACACAAGGTTAGCCAACTAAAGCAGTCATATGACAATTATCTTAAAGCATAGTATGTCATTTGTTTAGCAAAAGGACCCTGAACTTTTCTACATTTTAATAAATTTGAGTTTGTGTGCGATTCATATTATTCCAGCCAGAAATTTGAATGTTCTTCAAAATATGGGTCAACTGAGTTCACTAAACATTTTGAAAATTATATAACTTCTGACTTGCTTAAGATGTACGGATCATGTCACTGTCTACAGAATTCAATTTATAACCCAAGTGGGAATGTATTCAGTAAATTTAGTTTTTGTTCTAAATAGTATACTCCTAAAAAGATAGCTCTAATTGGAAAAACAAATTTTTCATAACTATGTAGTTTTTAAACATAAGTGAACAAACATACTGAAATGAAAGTCACATCAGAGAGAGTGACCCAAAATAATTTGCTAGAGGGAAATTCATGTATACTCAGAACTCGTGGAACTCTAGCTCTGGCTGAAGATTTTGTAAATAATTCTCCTACAGGATAGTGGACTGGAGGTTAGAGGCTGTTTAGTATAAATAAGCAAAAACAGAGCTTGCATTTGACAAATTCAATTACAGAAGGCTTTCCCTCAAGGTTTTCAAGTATTGGAACTCATAGTAGAAAGTCAAATATGTCCTTGGAAGTCTAATAGATGTCATCAATTACATGACATTTTTAAACATGTATGTATATTGGGACCATGAACTATGAATTATCTGAAAAATTGTGCTGATAATTCTTGGGATTTGTGCACAATTTTAATTTCCAAATTTGGGGTATCATTGAGCTTTATTAAGGAAAAGATAACTGCCTCCTCTGTGCCAAGCTGACTATAAGGTTTTCTGTTTTAAAATAACTCTCAGTTCTTTAGGAAAGAATTTCATCAAAATGAGTTACACAAATGAATGTCACTTTCAAATATGCTTACCTTGCTTTTCAGTTTTGCTAACATGCTGAAAAAACCTGATTAAATACTAAAGAGTTAGATGAAGATTTTTGTATTTTCATAATTACCTTCCCTAGATCTCATACAAAAACCGTTTCCTTTCAAATAATATTGTATCTTGGTGAGAACACAAGGTTAGCCAACTAAAGCAGTCATATGACAATTATCTTAAAGCATAGTATGTCATTTGTTTAGCAAAAGGACCCTGAACTTTTCTACATTTTAATAAATTTGAGTTTGTGTGCGATTCATATTATTCCAGCCAGAAATTTGAATGTTCTTCAAAATATGGGTCAACTGAGTTCACTAAACATTTTGAAAATTATATAACTTCTGACTTGCTTAAGATGTACGGATCATGTCACTGTCTACAGAATTCAATTTATAACCCAAGTGGGAATGTATTCAGTAAATTTAGTTTTTGTTCTAAATAGTATACTCCTAAAAAGATAGCTCTAATTGGAAAAACAAATTTTTCATAACTATGTAGTTTTTAAACATAAGTGAACAAACATACTGAAATGAAAGTCACATCAGAGAGAGTGACCCAAAATAATTTGCTAGAGGGAAATTCATGTATACTCAGAACTCGTGGAACTCTAGCTCTGGCTGAAGATTTTGTAAATAATTCTCCTACAGGATAGTGGACTGGAGGTTAGAGGCTGTTTAGTATAAATAAGCAAAAACAGAGCTTGCATTTGACAAATTCAATTACAGAAGGCTTTCCCTCAAGGTTTTCAAGTATTGGAACTCATAGTAGAAAGTCAAATATGTCCTTGGAAGTCTAATAGATGTCATCAATTACATGACATTTTTAAACATGTATGTATATTGGGACCATGAACTATGAATTATCTGAAAAATTGTGCTGATAATTCTTGGGATTTGTGCACAATTTTAATTTCCAAATTTGGGGTATCATTGAGCTTTATTAAGGGAAAAGATAACTGCCTCCTCTGTGCCAAGCTGACTATAAGGTTTTCTGTTAATAACTCTCAGTTTCTTTTAACAGCCAACAAGGTTGGCATTCTCCCCACAATTTACAGATGAAGATTCTGAGATTCAAGCTGTAAGAACCAACTTTGTAGGGAGTTCTCAAAGTTCAATCATTCATTTATTTATTTATCTTAAGCAAATAAACTCATGCTTCCATCAGTGAGAGAGATATGTGTATCTGTTACAGACTAAAAAGGAAATGGTGTGATTCCCAAGTCAGAGGAAATTCCTGGAATGACTGAGTATGTGATGGGTCATTGATCCAAGGGGTCCATTTTAAGAATGGGATGATGAAGCAGGAGCTTAGAATATGAGGAAGAGAACCAAGGAAAGAGTAGAACACAGACTTATGCATTTGGAAGAAGCTACTGTATATAGACACATGTCTTACATCTCTATTTTGGATCTCAAGGTGCTGAGAAACACCATCTTCCTTCTGTATTCTTTATCCATCTCCTTTTCCCAGTAATTACTCAACATTTAGGAGCCAACCTGTCACCAGCTACCATATATTAATACCTAGACATCAAATAGTTCTAGGAACCAGAGGAAACACTTCAAGTTTCTCACTTCCCAACGTCTGGACCCTCAGATTTCTGTGGAGGAGAACCTTGGAGTGGAGGCAGGGGTTAAATTCAACTCAGTTCAGTTAAACTATAAGGTATAATCTTTCTCAGAAGGCCATCTGTTATGTCTCTCTCTGTTACTTTCTCCTTTCTTCAGGGTTCACTTGAAGAATACGACCCTTCACTTTCACTTTTGGAAACTTGTCCTCCATACCCCCTGTTCATTTGAATAGTGCTTATATTGAATCTCTTATTTCAGTTTATTTTAAGACTTGACTTATTTGAAGTTCTGACTCTTTTCTTTTGACTTTCTAGCCTGAGCAATTCTTCAGCAACCTACGACCCAGCAGAAAAAGGTATTCAGTATCTTATAATAACTGATAATGAAACAATATGAAAAAGAATCTATACATCTGTATATTTGAATCACTTTGCTGTACACCTGAAACATTGTAAATCAACTACAATTAAAACAGTAATAAATTACAGAAATGGAAAAATATTTTAAAAAAACAAAAATGCAAAACAATAAGTTACCTGTATCATGGCATCCATTCCTGATCTCCTTGCCCTTGCATCCCTTCTCTGCTCCCTGCTTCACCCCCACTTCCCAAATCTTCTTGTCAGGTCCTTTCATCTTTCCAAATGTCTCCACTATCCAGTCAGTTGCTCAAATAAACTCATGCTTCCATCGTGAGGATATGTGTACTGTTACAGACTAAAAAGGAAATGGTGTGATTCCCAAGTCAGAGGAAATTCCTGGAATGACTGAGTATGTGATGGGTCATTGATCCAAGGGGTCCATTTTAAGAATGGGATGATGAAGCAGGAGCTTAGAATATGAGGAAGAGAACCAAGGAAAGAGTAGAACACAGACTTATGCATTTGGAAGAAGCTACTGTATATAGACACATGTCTTACATCTCTATTTTGGATCTCAAGGTGCTGAGAAACACCATCTTCCTTCTGTATTCTTTATCCATCTCCTTTTCCCAGTAATTACTCAACATTTAGGAGCCAACCTGTCACCAGCTACCATATATTAATACCTAGACATCAAATAGTTCTAGGAACCAGAGGAAACACTTCAAGTTTCTCACTTCCCAACGTCTGGACCCTCAGATTTCTGTGGAGGAGAACCTTGGAGTGGAGGCAGGGTTAAATTCAACTCAGTTCAGTTAAACTATAAGGTATAATCTTTCTCAGAAGGCCATCTGTTATGTCTCTCTCTGTTACTTTCTCCTTTCTTCAGGGTTCACTTGAAGAATACGACCCTTCACTTTCACTTTTGGAAACTTGTCCTCCATACCCCCTGTTCATTTGAATAGTGCTTATATTGAATCTCTTATTTCAGTTTATTTTAAGACTTGACTTATTTGAAGTTCTGACTCTTTTCTTTTGACTTTCTAGCCTGAGCAATTCTTCAGCAACCTACGACCCAGCAGAAAAAGGTATTCAGTATCTTATAATAACTGATAATGAAACAATATGAAAAAGAATCTATACATCTGTATATTTGAATCACTTTGCTGTACACCTGAAACATTGTAAATCAACTACAATTAAAACAGTAATAAATTACAGAAATGGAAAAATATTTTAAAAAAACAAAAATGCAAAACAATAAGTTACCTGTATCATGGCATCCATTCCTGATCTCCTTGCCCTTGCATCCCTTCTCTGCTCCCTGCTTCACCCCCACTTCCCAAATCTTCTTGTCAGGTCCTTTCATCTTTCCAAATGTCTCCACTATCCAGTCAGTTGCTCAAGCTGAAAACTAGGTGTCAAATCTGGCTCTTTCTTCTTTCTCTCACCTCCCCCAACAAATCTGTCATGAAGTCTCATTAGTTCTATCCTCTGAATTTCTAGTGGTTCTGTTGTATATAGTAGTGTCTGTTAATCCCAATCCATCCATGCCTGACTTTCCCCTTTGGTAATCATCAGTTTGTTACCTATGTCTGTGTGTCAATTTCTGTTTTGTAAATAAGGTCATTTGTATCATTTAAAAAAGAAAGACTTTTTCATTATCACAATTCATATGGAAACACAAAAGACCCCAGATAACCAAAGCAGTCTTGAGAAAGAAGAATGGAGCTGGAGCAATCAACCTTTCTGACGTTAGGCTACACTACAAAGTGATAGTTATCAAGACAGTATAGTACTGGCACAAAAACAGAAACATAGACCAATGGAACAAGATAGAGAGCCCAGAGATAAATCCACACACTTATGGGTGCCTTATTTTTAACAAAGAAGGCAAGAATATACAATGGCGCAGAGTCTCTTCAATAAGTGGTGCTGGGAAAACTGGACAACTACGTGTAAAAGAATGAAGTTAGAACACTACCTAACACCATACACAAAGATAAACTCAAAATGGATTAAAGACCTAACTGTAGGACCAAAAGTAATAAAACTCTTAGAGGAAAACACAGGCAGAAAACTCGATGACATAAATGAAAGCAGGATCTTCTATGACCCACCTCCTACAGTAACAGAAATAAAGACAAAAATAAACACGTGGGACTAATGAAACAATATGAAAAAGAATCTATACATCTGTATATTTGAATCACTTTGCTGTACACCTGAAACATTGTAAATCAACTACAATTAAAACAGTAATAAATTACAGAAATGGAAAAATATTTTAAAAAAACAAAAATGCAAAACAATAAGTTACCTGTATCATGGCATCCATTCCTGATCTCCTTGCCCTTGCATCCCTTCTCTGCTCCCTGCTTCACCCCCACTTCCCAAATCTTCTTGTCAGGTCCTTTCATCTTTCCAAATGTCTCCACTATCCAGTCAGTTGCTCAAGCTGAAAACTAGGTGTCAAATCTGGCTCTTTCTTCTTTCTCTCACCTCCCCCAACAAATCTGTCATGAAGTCTCATTAGTTCTATCCTCTGAATTTCTAGTGGTTCTGTTGTATATAGTAGTGTCTGTTAATCCCAATCCATCCATGCCTGACTTTCCCCTTTGGTAATCATCAGTTTGTTACCTATGTCTGTGTGTCAATTTCTGTTTTGTAAATAAGGTCATTTGTATCATTTAAAAAAGAAAGACTTTTTCATTATCACAATTCATATGGAAACACAAAAGACCCCAGATAACCAAAGCAGTCTTGAGAAAGAAGAATGGAGCTGGAGCAATCAACCTTTCTGACGTTAGGCTACACTACAAAGTGATAGTTATCAAGACAGTATAGTACTGGCACAAAAACAGAAACATAGACCAATGGAACAAGATAGAGAGCCCAGAGATAAATCCACACACTTATGGGTGCCTTATTTTTAACAAAGAAGGCAAGAATATACAATGGCGCAGAGTCTCTTCAATAAGTGGTGCTGGGAAAACTGGACAACTACGTGTAAAAGAATGAAGTTAGAACACTACCTAACACCATACACAAAGATAAACTCAAAATGGATTAAAGACCTAACTGTAGGACCAAAAGTAATAAAACTCTTAGAGGAAAACACAGGCAGAAAACTCGATGACATAAATGAAAGCAGGATCTTCTATGACCCACCTCCTACAGTAACAGAAATAAAGACAAAAATAAACACGTGGGACTAATGAAACTTAAAATTTTGCACAGAAAGAGAAACTATAAACAAGGTGAAAGACAACCTTCAGAATGGGAGAAAATAACAGCAAATGAAACAACCGATAAAGAATTAATTTCAAAAATACACAAGCAGCTCAGACAACTCAAAAATGAAAAAATAAACAACCCAATCAAAAAATGGGAAAAAGACCTAAACAGACATCTCCCCAAAGAAGACATACAGATTGCCAACAAACACATGAAAAGATGCTCAACTTCACTCATTGTTAGAGAAATGCAAACCAAAACTACAATGAGATATCACCTCACACCCGTCAGAATGGCCATCATCAAAAAATCTACAGACAATAAATGCTGGAGAGTGTGTGGAGAAAAGGGAATCCTCTTGCACTGTTGGTGGGAATGTAAACTGATACAGCCACTATGGAAGACAGCATGGAGATTCCTCAAAAAACTAGGAATAGAACCACTATATGACTCAGCAATCCCACTACTAGGCATATACTGTGAGCAAATCAAAATTGAAGGAGACACATGTATTTCATGGTTCATTGCAGCACTATTTACAATAACTAAAACATGGAAACAATCTAGATTTCCTTTGACAGATGAATGGATAAAGAAGCTGTGGTACATATAGACAATGGAATATTACTCAGCCATAAAAAGAAATGCATTTGAATCAGTTCTAATGAGGTGGATGAATCTAGAACTTATTATACAGAGTGAAATATGTCAGAGAAAGAAAGATAAATATTGTATATTGACACATATCTAGGGAATCTAGAAAGATGGTGCTGATAAATGAATATACAGAGCAGCAATGGAGAGGCGGACATGGAGAACAGTCTTAGGGATATTGGGGTTATGGAAGAGAATATGCTGTTAGAGTAGGGGATCTCAACAGGAGATCTGTGGTGGTCTGGAGGGGTGGGGTGGCAAGGGGGATGAGGGGGAGTCTCGATGGTGGAGGCAAACGTGTGTATACCTATGGAGGATTCAGGTTGATGTGTGGTGGTAAACAACAAAACTCTGTAAAATGATAAATAAATAAAACAAAAAAATAAATAAATAGAAAAAAAAAAAACCCAGCAGAAACAAACCAAGGGTCATGTCTTGTGTTTAGTGAAATGTTCTCTTCTCTTTTGATCCTGCACTTCATCATTTTGGAGAGCAAGGTGAAGAGGAAGCTATGCCTTCAGGTCTAAGTATGATAAAGGTAGATAAAACCATAAATCATTTTACTAAGTATCTTTTCTAAATATTAGAACTGTGTGTTTGCATATGTGCATGTAAAGACTAAGCATCTCCCCAAAGAAGACATACAGATTGCCAACAAACACATGAAAAGATGCTCAACTTCACTCATTGTTAGAGAAATGCAAACCAAAACTACAATGAGATATCACCTCACACCCGTCAGAATGGCCATCATCAAAAAATCTACAGACAATAAATGCTGGAGAGTGTGTGGAGAAAAGGGAATCCTCTTGCACTGTTGGTGGGAATGTAAACTGATACAGCCACTATGGAAGACAGCATGGAGATTCCTCAAAAAACTAGGAATAGAACCACTATATGACTCAGCAATCCCACTACTAGGCATATACTGTGAGCAAATCAAAATTGAAGGAGACACATGTATTTCATGGTTCATTGCAGCACTATTTACAATAACTAAAACATGGAAACAATCTAGATTTCCTTTGACAGATGAATGGATAAAGAAGCTGTGGTACATATAGACAATGGAATATTACTCAGCCATAAAAAGAAATGCATTTGAATCAGTTCTAATGAGGTGGATGAATCTAGAACTTATTATACAGAGTGAAATATGTCAGAGAAAGAAAGATAAATATTGTATATTGACACATATCTAGGGAATCTAGAAAGATGGTGCTGATAAATGAATATACAGAGCAGCAATGGAGAGGCGGACATGGAGAACAGTCTTAGGGATATTGGGGTTATGGAAGAGAATATGCTGTTAGAGTAGGGGATCTCAACAGGAGATCTGTGGTGGTCTGGAGGGGTGGGGTGGCAAGGGGGATGAGGGGGAGTCTCGATGGTGGAGGCAAACGTGTGTATACCTATGGAGGATTCAGGTTGATGTGTGGTGGTAAACAACAAAACTCTGTAAAATGATAAATAAATAAAACAAAAAAATAAATAAATAGAAAAAAAAAAAACCCAGCAGAAACAAACCAAGGGTCATGTCTTGTGTTTAGTGAAATGTTCTCTTCTCTTTTGATCCTGCACTTCATCATTTTGGAGAGCAAGGTGAAGAGGAAGCTATGCCTTCAGGTCTAAGTATGATAAAGGTAGATAAAACCATAAATCATTTTACTAAGTATCTTTTCTAAATATTAGAACTGTGTGTTTGCATATGTGCATGTAAAGACTAAGCATTTGTGTAGAGATTTGTGGATTGGATTTAGTAATTTTTATTTATTTATTTATTTTGGAGGGGGCAGGTTGGGGAGGGAGAGGGTGGGTAGGCCACTTCTATTGGTCTTTCGTTTCTCTATTTTCATCCGTCTTTGTTCTTTGGCCCGTGTGGGCCTCCCATTGCAGTGGCCCCTGTTGTCACAGAGCACCGGCTCTGGGCACATGCGTTTCAGAGCTCTGGCTCGGTAACTGGACACATCTGTCCACCTGCTCTGCGGCACGTGGGATCTTCCCAGGCCAGGGATCGAACTGGCGTCCCTTGCACTGCAAGGCAGTGCTCTTACCCGCTGGACTACCAGGGAAGCCCTGGATTTAGTAATTTTTATAGCCTGTGAAGAATCTTTGTCTTCACACTTAAGATTTAATAAAAATAAATTTTTTTAACAAAAAAAATATTAAAAAAGACTTTGGCAGTGCCTCACCCGTAGTCATCTTGACCTGTATTTGTCTTCTAGGAGTCACAAACAATGTCGTCCTGGAGGCGGCCTACAAGCCAACAAAGTAATCCAGAATCAAAGCTGGATCAGAGTCAGAGTCAGGCCTTATTGATGTCTTCAACAACAGGTGCTGTTTGATCACATCAACTTCAAGAAACATCAACTTCAAGAATGGATAGGAAATGTGGTTTATTATGTTTACCTATAGATAGATTCTCCAAGTGATTTGTGAAGCTGTTTCTAGAAGATGAGAAAATGAGGGGATTTCTGTCCAGGTTTCATAGCTATTTGTCTTAGGAATTCATTTTGGCTTATCAATTTCATAGTATTTATTTCTGAAAACATTCCAATTGCAAATTTAGGGATTAAGAGCCAATGCCCCATGAACGCTCTAATCTAAAGGGTCATGTCTTGTGTTTAGTGAAATGTTCTCTTCTCTTTTGATCCTGCACTTCATCATTTTGGAGAGCAAGGTGAAGAGGAAGCTATGCCTTCAGGTCTAAGTATGATAAAGGTAGATAAAACCATAAATCATTTTACTAAGTATCTTTTCTAAATATTAGAACTGTGTGTTTGCATATGTGCATGTAAAGACTAAGCATTTGTGTAGAGATTTGTGGATTGGATTTAGTAATTTTTATTTATTTATTTATTTTGGAGGGGGCAGGTTGGGGAGGGAGAGGGGTGGGTAGGCCACTTCTATTGGTCTTTCGTTTCTCTATTTTCATCCGTCTTTGTTCTTTGGCCCGTGTGGGCCTCCCATTGCAGTGGCCCCTGTTGTCACAGAGCACCGGCTCTGGGCACATGCGTTTCAGAGCTCTGGCTCGGTAACTGGACACATCTGTCCACCTGCTCTGCGGCACGTGGGATCTTCCCAGGCCAGGGATCGAACTGGCGTCCCTTGCACTGCAAGGCAGTGCTCTTACCCGCTGGACTACCAGGGAAGCCCTGGATTTAGTAATTTTTATAGCCTGTGAAGAATCTTTGTCTTCACACTTAAGATTTAATAAAAATAAATTTTTTTAACAAAAAAAATATTAAAAAAAAAGACTTTTGGCAGTGCCTCACCCGTAGTCATCTTGACCTGTATTTGTCTTCTAGGAGTCACAAACAATGTCGTCCTGGAGGCGGCCTACAAGCCAACAAAGTAATCCAGAATCAAAGCTGGATCAGAGTCAGAGTCAGGCCTTATTGATGTCTTCAACAACAGGTGCTGTTTGATCACATCAACTTCAAGAAACATCAACTTCAAGAATGGATAGGAAATGTGGTTTATTATGTTTACCTATAGATAGATTCTCCAAGTGATTTGTGAAGCTGTTTCTAGAAGATGAGAAAATGAGGGGATTTCTGTCCAGGTTTCATAGCTATTTGTCTTAGGAATTCATTTTGGCTTATCAATTTCATAGTATTTATTTCTGAAAACATTCCAATTGCAAATTTAGGGATTAAGAGCCAATGCCCCATGAACGCTCTAATCTAAAGGTGCATGACCATATGACCCAGCAATCCCACTCTTAGGCTTATACCCTGACGAAATCAAAACTGAAAGAAGCACCTGTACCCCAATGTTCATTGCAGCTCTCTATACAATAGCTAGAACATGGAAGGAACCTAGATACCCATCAACGAACGAATGGATCCAAAAGCTCTGGTACATATATACAATGGAATACTACACAGCTGTAAAGAGAAATGCAGAAGAATCAACCCTAATGAGGTGGCTGGATCTAGAACGTATCATAAAAAGTGAAGTCAGTCAGAAAGAGAAGGACAAATACTGTATATTAACACACATATATGGAATCTAGTAGGATGGTGATGATGGCACATGCAGTGAAGCGACGGAAAGACAGACATGGACAGTGGACATATGGACATTGTGGGGAAGGAACAGTGGGTGAGAGGCGTAAAGGAAGTAGCATGAAGGCCTGTACTATCATAAATGAAGAAAATAACTCTAGTCATTGCTCTGTGAGAAAAGGGGATCCTTCAGGGGTGCTGTGTGATGGTCGGGAGGGGAGGGAAGGGGGGGATATACATGTGACTAATCTGAGAACATGCATGTCTGTGAACAACAAAACTCTGTAAAAGTTAAAAGCAAAATAAAGGTTTAAAAAAAATAAATAAATAAAGGTGCATGACTGACCTCTGAATGGAGTTGTACTTATGTTTACTGTTATTCCTACATGGAGCAATTGTCTTATGAATATTGAGAAATAATTTTTTTTCTTCTATGAGACATAGGTACAAACATATTCTATAGGTTATGTTCAATAAATTAATTGCATAATATATATTTATCTTTACCTTTTCAGTTGTAAACTGGACTTAACAGGACAGTAATGAAAGGAATGATAAGAACATCAAATATTCACCAAAATGCTGTTTTCTCAAAAAGAAAAAAAAAAGACTTTTTCAAATAGTTTTTAAGAGTGGAGACCTGAGAATACATTTCCCACCCAATGTCTTCACAGTCTTTTCCCCTCCTCTTATCCACAGGCCAATTCCAAAGGCACTTGGTCCTTGGGTTTAAAATGTAGATGTTGACTGCGTTTTCTGGGTAACCACAGAGGTTTTATCAACTTACATGATCTACGACTTGTGACCCCCTTGAAGTTAGCTAGATTTATGTAACTTGAGAGAAAGGGTATTGTCACAGAAGAATTACTAGTGTAACAGGGATCTCATCTCAACCTAAACTGGGATTTGGAATTTTGGTATGTGTTTGATGAAAAGTTGCAGCTGGAAGTTCAAAGAGGCTATTTTGGGTGAAGTAGTTTACATAGAAGGAAAATATCTTCAAAGAAGAGGGTGTCTGAAGATACAAATGGAAAGGGATATGAGTGGGCAGGAGGCTGTTTCTCCTATTAATGGGTTGCATGGGGTTAGTCTGAACCCTGATGTAGACATGGGTCACAAGATGAATTTGTTCCCACTGGCACTGAGGCACCTATCGTGTGGCGTAGGAGCCAAGAGCTTAGGGAATAACATCATATTCTGTCAACACGAAATATTCTGCTCCATTCTCTTGCTTGCATGGATTCTGAGAAGTCAGCTGTGATTCTTATCTTTGTTCTTCTATAGATCAGGTGTTTTTTCCCTTTTGGCCTCCCTGGTGGTTCAGAGAGTAAAGAATCTGCCTGTAATGCTGCAGACCTGGGTTTTGTTCCTGGGTTGGGAAGATTTCCTGGAGAAGGGAATGGCTAACCACTCCAGTATTCTTGTCTGAAGAATTCCATGAACAGAGGAGCCTAGTGGGCTACAGTTCATGGGGTTGCAGAGTTGGGCACAACTGAATGAGTAACACTTTTTCCCCTCTGGCCTTTTTAAGAATTTTTTTTTCAATCTATGATTTTTCACAATTTGCAAAGAACTTGCCAAGGTATAGGGATTTTCTTTCTTCTGTTTGTTTTTCACACTTATGCTGCTTGTTCTCTGAGCTTCCTAGATCTCTCACTTGGCATATCACATTAATCTGGGGAAATGTCCAGTCATTATAATTTCAAATATTTCTTCTGTTCCTTTCTTTCTACTCTTTCTGATATTCCCATTGTGCATATGTTACACGTTTTGTAGCTGTCCTAAGTTCTTGGATATTCTGTTCTGTTTTGTTCAGTCTTCGTTCTCCTTGTGTTGGATTTTGAGGATTGCTCATCTATTCTTGCACTCTGTCTACTTCATTCATTACAGCCCTTAGCACATTGCTCATTGGTGTTTTAAATTCCTGGTCTGATAATTCCAATATCCCTTCCATATTTGGCTCGGATGCTTGTCCTATCTCTTCACACTGTTTTTCTGGCACTTGCTACGCCTTGTAATTTTTCTTGATAGCTGAACATGACTTAGTTGTGAAAGAAACTGCTGTAAATAGTTCTTTATTCATACAGTGGGGAGTTTTCTGGGGAGGGGAAGAGTTCTCTGGTTCTGTGATTAGGTCTCAGCCTTTACAGGAGCTGCTACCTCTGGACTGGGAGGGCGCACAACCTTGTTCTGAGATAACAAAATCTGATTGAGCTTAAGGGGTTTTACTTTGTGAGTGCCAGAGGAGGAATCGGTACTCCAAGCAGGGAGTCAGTGGTAAACACTACTCTCAGCTAGCTCTGCTAGACAGGCCTGCAGTAAGGGATAACAGGCAGGAAAATCTCAGAGGAGTGCTCTCCCGTGCCAGGCATCTGGGCACTAGGAGATGGGTGGGTGAGACCCTCAGTCACCTGGGAAGGGCGATGAGGGTTGTTCCTGTGGTTTTGTTTGTGAGCATGCAGTGGGGAGGCCTGGGGGAAACACGGACTAGATGAGCAAAGTAGTTCTCAAGCTGAAATGTGCTTCAGACTAACTGGCAAAACTTTTTTTTAAAGCTCTCTGCCCAGGTCCTACTTGTGGGGGTTCTGTTTTAGAAAGCCTAAGATAGTGACTGTGTTATGAAACAGCTCTGTGAGTACTTCTGATGCTTATGCCTGATTAAAAACTACTGCCTTACTTTATTAGAGTTGAGTCATTTGATGCTAGTCAAATAGCTAGCAAAAGAAAAAGAAGTTAGATTTTGGGCAGATTTCCCTTTTTGATTTTATTGTTTTATATTTTTCTCTCCTCCTCTTAGCTTTCCATGTTCCCACTAAAACAGCTTCCTTCTCCTAGTATGAGTTTTCTTAATTTCTCACAAAGATTTCTCTGAAGAAAAATTATTGGGAGGTCCAGCCAGCCTTACTCTAGATTCTCCATACTTGGACTCAGATAAAAAGAAAAATTAAGAATGCAAACATTCGTTTTTTTTTCCTTAGTAGAAAATGGCTCACAATTTTATTTCATTTGACCAGTTCAGTGTTAAACAATTGTGTGATTATTTTTCTTAAAACATCCACTCTCTTCCACTGTTATTTCCACAGCCCACTCTACTGTTATTTTTGCTTAAATTGTCAATGGAATTTAGACATCAAAGCACCTTCACTTCATTTCTCTATTCTGGCTCCACAGGCTCCAGAGCTTTGAGCCACAAAAATGACCCCTCATCATACATGATTTCATTCATTCTTGTGTAGGCTGGAGAAGAATGTTTTTCTCTTGTAGAATCTATAGTATTTAAAATAAACTAGGTGAGCGAAGCTAATAAATCCTTTAGTCCCCAATTTCACCCACAATTTTCAGTCCAATAGAATTCTATTCTTCTTGAAATAAAGCTAAAATAACTGTGTAACAGTTTTTGTTTCAGTCCAAACATTTAAAGTGTCAATTCTACTAAATAGAAGTCAAAGTTACTAATAAATCTTTAGAATGGCTCTCCGTGCCAGGCATCTGGGCACTAGGAGATGGGTGGGTGAGACCCTCAGTCACCTGGGAAGGGCGATGAGGGTTGTTCCTGTGGTTTTGTTTGTGAGCATGCAGTGGGGAGGCCTGGGGGAAACACGGACTAGATGAGCAAAGTAGTTCTCAAGCTGAAATGTGCTTCAGACTAACTGGCAAAACTTTTTTTTAAAGCTCTCTGCCCAGGTCCTACTTGTGGGGGTTCTGTTTTAGAAAGCCTAAGATAGTGACTGTGTTATGAAACAGCTCTGTGAGTACTTCTGATGCTTATGCCTGATTAAAAACTACTGCCTTACTTTATTAGAGTTGAGTCATTTGATGCTAGTCAAATAGCTAGCAAAAGAAAAAGAAGTTAGATTTTGGGCAGATTTCCCTTTTTGATTTTATTGTTTTATATTTTCTCTCCTCCTCTTAGCTTTCCATGTTCCCACTAAAACAGCTTCCTTCTCCTAGTATGAGTTTTCTTAATTTCTCACAAAGATTTCTCTGAAGAAAAATTATTGGGAGGTCCAGCCAGCCTTACTCTAGATTCTCCATACTTGGACTCAGATAAAAAGAAAAATTAAGAATGCAAACATTCGTTTTTTTCCTTAGTAGAAAATGGCTCACAATTTTATTTCATTTGACCAGTTCAGTGTTAAACAATTGTGTGATTATTTTTCTTAAAACATCCACTCTCTTCCACTGTTATTTCCACAGCCCACTCTACTGTTATTTTTGCTTAAATTGTCAATGGAATTTAGACATCAAAGCACCTTCACTTCATTTCTCTATTCTGGCTCCACAGGCTCCAGAGCTTTGAGCCACAAAAATGACCCCTCATCATACATGATTTCATTCATTCTTGTGTAGGCTGGAGAAGAATGTTTTTCTCTTGTAGAATCTATAGTATTTAAAATAAACTAGGTGAGCGAAGCTAATAAATCCTTTAGTCCCCAATTTCACCCACAATTTTCAGTCCAATAGAATTCTATTCTTCTTGAAATAAAGCTAAAATAACTGTGTAACAGTTTTTGTTTCAGTCCAAACATTTAAAGTGTCAATTCTACTAAATAGAAGTCAAAGTTACATTAGGAATTAAATATCTATTTTCCATTTACTCTCCAGAAATTAAAGAAGAAATAATAAACCAAGCTTCCAGTTTGAAAGAGCCATAATTCAGCAGACTCTGTATTACTTTTCAGGGGAATAAACCTGAGTTTCTAAAGAAAGAAATGATGCATTAAGTGCTGGGGGAGTGGCAGGAAAAAGGGGGGTCTTCAGTCTTGGGAGTGTAATAACCTGTGGTCCTGTGGTCAACTGAGTGTCCTGAAGCAGACTGACCCAATCAACTGCTGGGAAAGTGACACCATGCTCTGCTGTAGGGAGTGCTTAGCCGTCACTCAGTCCTGTCCAACTCTTTGCCGCCCTATGAACTGTAGCCTGCCAGGCTCCTCTGTCCATAGAATTCTCCAGGCAAGAATACTACAGTGGGTAGCCATTCCCTTCTCCAGGGAATCTTCCTCACCCAGGGATTGAACCTGGGTCTTGGGTGGATTGTTTACTGTCTGAGCCACCATGAAAGCCTTGTAGGGAGAGACAGCTTCTAAAAAGACATGGTCTACCATGCAGGGAGCTTTTGGCATCCTGAGAAAAGAAAGGGCTGTTCCTTTCACCTGAGAAACTGTGGAATGTCTCACCCATCTTCTTTAGTTTTTAAATGCTCCCTCTTCTCTTTTTCATCAGCTATGTAATAAAGTTTAATTTAAACTAGAAGTGTTTAATAATCATATTCTTTTTATACTGTTAGATGACACCTCTCCCATTAAAAAATTATAAAGAAAATATATCAAAATTTTAATAACTTTTTGAAAACATCAAACATTCATTTCTCTATTCTGGCTCCACAGGCTCCAGAGCTTTGAGCCACAAAATGACCCTCATCATACATGATTTCATTCATTCTTGTGTAGGCTGGAGAAGAATGTTTTTCTCTTGTAGAATCTATAGTATTTAAAATAAACTAGGTGAGCGAAGCTAATAAATCCTTTAGTCCCCAATTTCACCCACAATTTTCAGTCCAATAGAATTCTATTCTTCTTGAAATAAAGCTAAAATAACTGTGTAACAGTTTTTGTTTCAGTCCAAACATTTAAAGTGTCAATTCTACTAAATAGAAGTCAAAGTTACATTAGGAATTAAATATCTATTTTCCATTTACTCTCCAGAAATTAAAGAAGAAATAATAAACCAAGCTTCCAGTTTGAAAGAGCCATAATTCAGCAGACTCTGTATTACTTTTCAGGGGAATAAACCTGAGTTTCTAAAGAAAGAAATGATGCATTAAGTGCTGGGGGAGTGGCAGGAAAAAGGGGGGTCTTCAGTCTTGGGAGTGTAATAACCTGTGGTCCTGTGGTCAACTGAGTGTCCTGAAGCAGACTGACCCAATCAACTGCTGGGAAAGTGACACCATGCTCTGCTGTAGGGAGTGCTTAGCCGTCACTCAGTCCTGTCCAACTCTTTGCCGCCCTATGAACTGTAGCCTGCCAGGCTCCTCTGTCCATAGAATTCTCCAGGCAAGAATACTACAGTGGGTAGCCATTCCCTTCTCCAGGGAATCTTCCTCACCCAGGGATTGAACCTGGGTCTTGGGTGGATTGTTTACTGTCTGAGCCACCATGAAAGCCTTGTAGGGAGAGACAGCTTCTAAAAAGACATGGTCTACCATGCAGGGAGCTTTTGGCATCCTGAGAAAAGAAAGGGCTGTTCCTTTCACCTGAGAAACTGTGGAATGTCTCACCCATCTTCTTTAGTTTTTAAATGCTCCCTCTTCTCTTTTTCATCAGCTATGTAATAAAGTTTAATTTAAACTAGAAGTGTTTAATAATCATATGCTTTTTATACTGGTAGATGACACCTCTCCCTTTAAAAATTTATAAAGAAAATATATCTAAATTAGAATTTAATGTTTATCATATACAAGATATGTAAAGCTAAAACTGTTGCACTTAAAAGTTTTTCAACTTATTCAGTTGATTTAGATTTACTATTAATAAGATGAAAGAAAATTTTTCTTTTCCTCAGAGCTTTTGGCCTTTTTTTTTTTTTTTTTTAAAGATTTATTTATTCATTTATTTTGGGCGGGGGTCCGGTTGGGGAGGGAGGGCAGCGGGCGGGCCACTTCTATTGGTCTTTCATTTCTCTGTTTTCATCCGTCTTTGTTCTTTGGCTCCTGCGGACCTCCCATCGCGGTGGCCTCTGTTGTCGCAGAGCGCCAGCTCTGAGCGCATGCGCTCCAGAGCTCTGGCTCTGTGATTGGACACATCAGTCCAGCCGCTCCGCAGCACGTGGGATCTTCCCAGGCCAGGGATCGAACCGGTGCCCCTTGCACTGCAAGGCGGTGTCCTTATCCACTGGACCACCAGGGGAAGCCCAGCTTTTGGCCTTTGAGTAACCTTAGACAATTGAGTTACCCTATCCAAACCTTAGATTTTACTTGAACATTAGGAAAAGTGTGAGCACCTATCTATTATTATAAAGTTATTTTTAAAACTTGAATGGACTTTTCAATTTAAAAAATTTAATTACTCAAATAGATTCTTTGGAATTACTTGATCATAAAACTAAAACAATACATGATTAATGAATATTGCTGTTTGAATGAACTCACTTGACAACAGCTATAAGATGCAATTTAGAATTTTAAGGGCCAAACTTACGGCTATGTTCTGCCATATCACTTCAGTTGTGTCTGACTCTTTGTGACCCTCTAGACTGTAGCCCATCAGGCTCTACTGTCCTTTGGATTCTCCAGGCAAGAATATTGGAGTGGGTTGCCTTTCTCCAGGGGATTTTCTCGACTCAGGGATCAAACCCACGTCTCATTATGTCTCCTGCACTGGCAGGCAGGTTCTTTACCAACAGCACCATCTGGAAAGCCCTGGTAAAGCTAGAGCTAGGCGTTCACCATCTATCCTTTAATCTCTGGTATCTTTGTATTACCCAGACTATGTAGCAGGGTCAATGGATAGATACGTCTTTGAAAAAAGTAGAAAAAAAGAAAGAAAAGAAACATCTTCTATTTCTGAATGCTAATTAATATAAAATTCAAATTTTATTGATATTCTTCAGTGAAGGGATCATGTGGGTACAAAGTAGTGTATGAATAGTGGCTATGCCAAAAAAGAGCCCAGTGCCCTATCCCTACCCCCAGTTACTTCCACAAACTTATTAATGTGTTCACCAGGTAAGAAACTGCCATTGTCTTAATTGTACAAAAACAATCTTTTGAAAAAGTTTTTATTTTCCCTGATTTGTGATTTGTACTTTTTAAAAAAAGTTTTGTACCTTTATACTGATTTTTATTTATTTATTTATTTTTCATCCATCCTCACTCTTCCACCTGTATGGGCCTCCCATTACAGTGGACTCACTCATTGAAGAGCACCAGTTCTGGGCGAATACGCTCCAGAGCGCTGGTTCGTAATTGGACACACCAGTCCAGCCGCTCCATGGCACATGGGATCTTCCCAGGCCAGGGATCACACCGATGCTCCTTGCACTGCAAGACAGATCCTTTACCTACTGGACCACCAGGGAAGCCCTGTGATTTGTCCTTTAGATAAAAACAATTGAGACAAGTCGACTAACTTCGCCATCCACTTCTTGCTGCCTCCCAATTTCCCACCCTGTGAACATCCCGATCCGAGCAGATATATAAGTGAATATGGAAATATGAACTTGAGTGTTCACTATCCTGGATTAGTGCCAGTATTCAATAAGGCCCATGTCTGTCCTTAGAATAATTGCTGTTTGAATGAACTCACTTGACAACAGCTATAAGATGCAATTTAGAATTTTAAGGGCCAAACTTACGGCTATGTTCTGCCATATCACTTCAGTTGTGTCTGACTCTTTGTGACCCTCTAGACTGTAGCCCATCAGGCTCTACTGTCCTTTGGATTCTCCAGGCAAGAATATTGGAGTGGGTTGCCTTTCTCCAGGGGATTTTCTCGACTCAGGGATCAAACCCACGTCTCATTATGTCTCCTGCACTGGCAGGCAGGTTCTTTACCAACAGCACCATCTGGAAAGCCCTGGTAAAGCTAGAGCTAGGCGTTCACCATCTATCCTTTAATCTCTGGTATCTTTGTATTACCCAGACTATGTAGCAGGGTCAATGGATAGATACGTCTTTGAAAAAAGTAGAAAAAAAGAAAGAAAAGAAACATCTTCTATTTCTGAATGCTAATTAATATAAAATTCAAATTTTATTGATATTCTTCAGTGAAGGGATCATGTGGGTACAAAGTAGTGTATGAATAGTGGCTATGCCAAAAAAGAGCCCAGTGCCCTATCCCTACCCCCAGTTACTTCCACAAACTTATTAATGTGTTCACCAGGTAAGAAACTGCCATTGTCTTAATTGTACAAAAACAATCTTTTGAAAAAGTTTTTATTTTCCCTGATTTGTGATTTGTACTTTTTAAAAAAAGTTTTGTACCTTTATACTGATTTTTATTTATTTATTTATTTTTCATCCATCCTCACTCTTCCACCTGTATGGGCCTCCCATTACAGTGGACTCACTCATTGAAGAGCACCAGTTCTGGGCGAATACGCTCCAGAGCGCTGGTTCGTAATTGGACACACCAGTCCAGCCGCTCCATGGCACATGGGATCTTCCCAGGCCAGGGATCACACCGATGCTCCTTGCACTGCAAGACAGATCCTTTACCTACTGGACCACCAGGGAAGCCCTGTGATTTGTCCTTTAGATAAAAACAATTGAGACAAGTCGACTAACTTCGCCATCCACTTCTTGCTGCCTCCCAATTTCCCACCCTGTGAACATCCCGATCCGAGCAGATATATAAGTGAATATGGAAATATGAACTTGAGTGTTCACTATCCTGGATTAGTGCCAGTATTCAATAAAGGCCCAGACTTCTGTACAAATGAAGTCCTTACTAAAGGAAAAGAGACAAAGTGGTTTTCTGGAGAAGAGAAAGACTCAAATTAAATGCCTATATAGCATATGATCCATAGATGACTGGCATGAAGTCATATCACTTAAACAGTTTTTATTATATCATTTTAATACTGGTATGCTTTATACGAAAGCTATACTGAAAAAGAAATGAAAGAGAAGGTCTGTGTATTCCTTTTTGTTTAGTTCTTAATTGACTTGGGCCTTATATTTGAGGGTTTCCATCCACAGGCTACTTCTACACATCTGCATCCCACACACAGGAAGTGGAGGAAAAGAAGAGGGCATTTTATAATTCTGGAGACTGGAGGATAGGACTTATTAAATAGAGTTGCCAGGAGAAATACTACAATTTAAAATGCTCCTTTATAGTTACTTGACAAGAATCTCAGATTCTTCTGTTTCTGGGAACTTAAAGGAAAGGGCTGTAGCTGGTACTGAGGCTGATTGCATGTGTAAAATGAGGACACAACTGAGGTTGAAATGCCATTCTGTGATTTCCCTTGAGGTACTGCTTTCGTTTCTGTTTCATCTAAAGCATATCAAGGAGTCACTATATGGAAAGCATTCTAGTTTGGGGACGGATGGACAGAGGGATTAGAAAGGCCCTTGTTTTCAAAGGAGATTTTATTCTGGTGAGAGTGACAGACTGGAGGGATTACTCAAAAAGGATTTAGGGACTGAACAAAATGGGAGTTGTGTGGAAAATGCTGAAAGTGAGATCAGATTAAAGGCTACAATATTATGTGTTGTTGGGGATGTCTTTTAATTCCATCTCAAAGAATGAACAATGTTATATTACCTTGGAAGGGGGACTTTTAAATACATCTCACTTGAATATGGAATCAGATCTCACTCATTAATCCTACCCACAAGGTCAACTACTTTAATAGCATCAATAATCTCAGTGGTTCTTAAACTTTAAAACAGTTTGCATCCTTTAGAAAACATGAATAAACTATGATTCTTTCCTATGGAAGAAGAGGGGAGGAGGAAGCACATGAAAAATCAGGGACTTCTTTCTGATGTAATGGGCAATCACTTAACCTCTCTATGTCTCAGTTTCTCAGTCTGGGAATGACAAAACATACTCCCTAAAGTACTTGAGCGAATTAAATAAGATAACTGTATATCATGTACCTATGGTCAATTAACTTATGACGAACAAGGAAAGAATATACAACAGAGAAAAAGTCTCTTCAATAATTGGTGCTGGGAAAAAGGACAGTTGCATGTAAAAGATGAAATGGGAACATCCTCTAATACCATACACAATAATAAGTGGATTAAAGGTCTAAATGTAAAATCAGATACTATAAAACTCCTAGAAGAAAACATAGGCAGACATAAATTCTTTGACATGAATTGCAGCAATATCTTTTTGGATTCATCTCCTAGAGTAAGGGAAATAGGAACAAAAATAAACAAATGGAACCTAATTAAACTTAAAAGTTTTAGCACAGCAAAAGAAACCATAAACAAAATGAAAATACAACCTACAGGCCAGGGAAAATATTTACAAATGATACAACCAATAAGGATTAACCTCCAAAATATACAAAGAGCTCACAGAGCTCAAGATTAAAAAGAAAAAAATCAAAAGGTGGATGGAAGACCTAAACAGACATTTCTTGAAAGAAAAAAAATACTTTGCTCTCAACCTGAAACTAAAAACCCTGTTTGGGGACGGATGGACAGAGGGATTAGAAAGGCCCTTGTTTTCAAAGGAGATTTTATTCTGGTGAGAGTGACAGACTGGAGGGATTACTCAAAAAGGATTTAGGGACTGAACAAAATGGGAGTTGTGTGGAAAATGCTGAAAGTGAGATCAGATTAAAGGCTACAATATTATGTGTTGTTGGGGATGTCTTTTAATTCCATCTCAAAGAATGAACAATGTTATATTACCTTGGAAGGGGGACTTTTAAATACATCTCACTTGAATATGGAATCAGATCTCACTCATTAATCCTACCCACAAGGTCAACTACTTTAATAGCATCAATAATCTCAGTGGTTCTTAAACTTTAAAACAGTTTGCATCCTTTAGAAAACATGAATAAACTATGATTCTTTCCTATGGAAGAAGAGGGGAGGAGGAAGCACATGAAAAATCAGGGACTTCTTTCTGATGTAATGGGCAATCACTTAACCTCTCTATGTCTCAGTTTCTCAGTCTGGGAATGACAAAACATACTCCCTAAAGTACTTGAGCGAATTAAATAAGATAACTGTATATCATGTACCTATGGTCAATTAACTTATGACGAACAAGGAAAGAATATACAACAGAGAAAAAGTCTCTTCAATAATTGGTGCTGGGAAAAAGGACAGTTGCATGTAAAAGATGAAATGGGAACATCCTCTAATACCATACACAATAATAAGTGGATTAAAGGTCTAAATGTAAAATCAGATACTATAAAACTCCTAGAAGAAAACATAGGCAGACATAAATTCTTTGACATGAATTGCAGCAATATCTTTTTGGATTCATCTCCTAGAGTAAGGGAAATAGGAACAAAAATAAACAAATGGAACCTAATTAAACTTAAAAGTTTTAGCACAGCAAAAGAAACCATAAACAAAATGAAAATACAACCTACAGGCCAGGGAAAATATTTACAAATGATACAACCAATAAGGATTAACCTCCAAAATATACAAAGAGCTCACAGAGCTCAAGATTAAAAAGAAAAAAATCAAAAGGTGGATGGAAGACCTAAACAGACATTTCTTGAAAGAAATATATATATAACCATATCACTTTGCTCTCAACCTGAAACTAACACAACCATGTAAATCAACCATATTTCAATAAAAAAAAAAATTATATCAAGTACCCAGAACTGTTCCCAGAGCAAATACTCAGTAAATAGCAGGCATTATTTTATTGTTTCTTTCTTTCTTTTTCTGGGAATAGGTGTTCTTTTCTTCACTGTGACTGATAAGACAGTGACAAGGCTGGTGGATCAAATAGAGGCTATTCACCAAGGAAGGTGGAGAAAAGCGGACAGGTGCATTTCATGCCCAAGCATGAAATATGATACAAAATGGAAATCTAGGAACTTCATAGGAAGCTATCTGTGGGACTGTTTAGCATGAAACTGTAAAGGATCTACGAAGATACTTCTTTAGATGTAAATATTTTGTAGGTATACTATAATATTAATACTAATAGCATTTGTTTCAATAATAATGCACACTTACAGAGAAATTATTATGTGCCAGGCATTGTACTTAGCTTAGATCACCTTAAAACATAGATCACCTCATTTAATCCTTATAACAATATGAAATAATATAGTTCACAATACCTCAACTGAAGTTTTAAAATAAAAGAAAACCTCTGAAAACTAAAATTTTGAAGTAACTGATTTGACAGCGAAATCTGACCTGAGCTTATATGAGTATATTTTAATCTTTACTTATCTCATTAAAAGTAAATATTTGGGCATTCTCTTATAGATGGTCTTAATGTTTGGTCAAGGTGTGTTTCTCTGGCCCTTCTAGGGTAATGTCCCTATCATTCTGAAAAATGTCTCTAAATTTCAAAATTTGCCTAGCCTCCAGGATTTCAGATAATGGACTTTCAAAAAGAGCTAACGTTTATTGAGAACATGCTGTGTGCTGGGTTTGGGTCCTAGTCTCTACTTATGTTAATGAATTTATCCTCATAGGACTCCTCAGAGACAGATACATTTATTAATATGAAAAAAATAAAAAACAACCTACAGGCCAGGGAAAATATTTACAAATGATACAACCAATAAGGATTAACCTCCAAAATATACAAAGAGCTCACAGAGCTCAAGATTAAAAAGAAAAAAATCAAAAGGTGGATGGAAGACCTAAACAGACATTTCTTGAAAGAAATATATATATAACCATATCACTTTGCTCTCAACCTGAAACTAACACAACCATGTAAATCAACCATATTTCAATAAAAAAAAATTATATCAAGTACCCAGAACTGTTCCCAGAGCAAATACTCAGTAAATAGCAGGCATTATTTTATTGTTTCTTTCTTTTTTTTTTGGGAATAGGTGTTCTTTTCTTCACTGTGACTGATAAGACAGTGACAAGGCTGGTGGATCAAATAGAGGCTATTCACCAAGGAAGGTGGAGAAAAGCGGACAGGTGCATTTCATGCCCAAGCATGAAATATGATACAAAATGGAAATCTAGGAACTTCATAGGAAGCTATCTGTGGGACTGTTTAGCATGAAACTGTAAAGGATCTACGAAGATACTTCTTTAGATGTAAATATTTTGTAGGTATACTATAATATTAATACTAATAGCATTTGTTTCAATAATAATGCACACTTACAGAGAAATTATTATGTGCCAGGCATTGTACTTAGCTTAGATCACCTTAAAACATAGATCACCTCATTTAATCCTTATAACAATATGAAATAATATAGTTCACAATACCTCAACTGAAGTTTTAAAATAAAAGAAAACCTCTGAAAACTAAAATTTTGAAGTAACTGATTTGACAGCAAAATCTAACCTGAACTTATATGAGTATATTTTTAATCTTTACTTATCTCATTAAAAGTAAATATTTGGGCATTCTCTTATAGATGGTCTTAATGTTTGGTCAAGGTGTGTTTCTCTGGCCCTTCTAGGGTAATGTCCCTATCATTCTGAAAAATGTCTCTAAATTTCAAAATTTGCCTAGCCTCCAGGATTTCAGATAATGGACTTTCAAAAAGAGCTAACGTTTATTGAGAACATGCTGTGTGCTGGGTTTGGGTCCTAGTCTCTACTTATGTTAATGAATTTATCCTCATAGGACTCCTCAGAGACAGATACATTTATTACCCTTCCTGCTCTATAGTTGAGGCAATTAAAGAAGGGAGAGGTGAAGGAACTCAAGGGTATCAGCTAGTAATTTAGATACACAGACTCTGAACCCAGGAAATCTGGATCTGAGAAGCTTTTGCTTAATTGCTAGGCACACTGCCTCATTCATATTATTACAAGTGTTAGCCTCATTCTACAGAGGAAATTTCTGAAAATTAAAGGTTAAGTAATTTTATCTAAGAGAATGTGTTTACTTGATATTGGGCAAGTTACTTAACCTCTCTGTGCCTCAGCTTCCCTTTCTGTAAAATAGAGATAGTGGTAATACATGCCACACAGGATTGTTATGGGGATTAAGTGAAGTTGAAACACTTAGAGAAGTGCCTGACATACTCTATGCAATCAACAATTGGCTCTTCCTGTTATTATTACTAGGACATGTGAATGCCAGAAGGGAGGAGGAGGAAGATATAATGAAAGTCAATTCTCATGCAAAAATTGACTATAAAGAAAGTAAAAGGGATAATATTTTTTGAGATAGTAAATCAGTATTTTCTTATTGTTCCCCAGTTCTGAGGTCCTTAATGGCTGCCTATCTGTTGAATTAATGGCATTTATTGCTGCAGAGAGTAGGTACAGAACAAAGAGGTCTTTTATTCCTCTGAATCTATGAGCTAACATTTTTTAATCCATTGCAAGACTTTAGTCATGAAATCATGGTTTGTTGAAGAACAAGAGGGCTTTGTAAATCCCAAAATCTTTGTTGAAGAACAAGAGGGCTTTGTAAATCCCAAAAGCTTCTCTTTACAATTAAAAGCCTGGGCTTGGTTCACTCAACTTCCAACTGTATTTTAAGCAGCCACAGCATGAAGAGAACAAGGACTGTACTGCAAGGAAGTTCCCTTATCACAGGATGGGAAGTTCCTTTTAATTAAGAACAGGATGTGAAAACCAGAGAAAGAGAAGTGGGGGAGTATAGATCTGAGGGACATACTCATCTACTTGGGTGCTCATGCCCTGGGGAGAGGGAAGGTGAAGTGCTGTAAGCTCTTTAGCAAATCTTGCATTCAGCTCTGTGTTGGTGCTTTGTGGTCTTTGGGAAGAAGAGCAATATCTAAGGCAATGTTTGAAGGCTGCCTCAAAGAATTTTCCGCCTATTGTAGAATGGCACTGATGGCTCTTTGGTCTTCCATAAGATCAGCTAGTAATTTAGATACACAGACTCTGAACCCAGGAAATCTGGATCTGAGAAGCTTTTGCTTAATTGCTAGGCACACTGCCTCATTCATATTATTACAAGTGTTAGCCTCATTCTACAGAGGAAATTTCTGAAAATTAAAGGTTAAGTAATTTTATCTAAGAGAATGTGTTTACTTGATATTGGGCAAGTTACTTAACCTCTCTGTGCCTCAGCTTCCCTTTCTGTAAAATAGAGATAGTGGTAATACATGCCACACAGGATTGTTATGGGGATTAAGTGAAGTTGAAACACTTAGAGAAGTGCCTGACATACTCTATGCAATCAACAATTGGCTCTTCCTGTTATTATTACTAGGACATGTGAATGCCAGAAGGGAGGAGGAGGAAGATATAATGAAAGTCAATTCTCATGCAAAAATTGACTATAAAGAAAGTAAAAGGGATAATATTTTTTGAGATAGTAAATCAGTATTTTCTTATTGTTCCCCAGTTCTGAGGTCCTTAATGGCTGCCTATCTGTTGAATTAATGGCATTTATTGCTGCAGAGAGTAGGTACAGAACAAAGAGGTCTTTTATTCCTCTGAATCTATGAGCTAACATTTTTTAATCCATTGCAAGACTTTAGTCATGAAATCATGGTTTGTTGAAGAACAAGAGGGCTTTGTAAATCCCAAAATCTTTGTTGAAGAACAAGAGGGCTTTGTAAATCCCAAAAGCTTCTCTTTACAATTAAAAGCCTGGGCTTGGTTCACTCAACTTCCAACTGTATTTTAAGCAGCCACAGCATGAAGAGAACAAGGACTGTACTGCAAGGAAGTTCCCTTATCACAGGATGGGAAGTTCCTTTTAATTAAGAACAGGATGTGAAAACCAGAGAAAGAGAAGTGGGGGAGTATAGATCTGAGGGACATACTCATCTACTTGGGTGCTCATGCCCTGGGGAGAGGGAAGGTGAAGTGCTGTAAGCTCTTTAGCAAATCTTGCATTCAGCTCTGTGTTGGTGCTTTGTGGTCTTTGGGAAGAAGAGCAATATCTAAGGCAATGTTTGAAGGCTGCCTCAAAGAATTTTCCGCCTATTGTAGAATGGCACTGATGGCTCTTTGGTCTTCCATAAGATCACAGATTTGAGACAATCAGTAAAACAGAAAAGAACCACCATAGGGATTTTAGGACGAGGGAACATGATAAGACACAGAGGCATCAATGGCAGATGAAACTGCCATGGAAGAGGACCTGATATCAGGCGCTGATATGAGCCTCATTCAGAAATGAGGGAGGAAAGGAAAAATTGCAGGAAACAGCATGCGGACCAAAGATCTTTCCCTATATCACCTTGCTGCCATGAACCCACAAGTCATTTGTATAGGAGAGAGATTTAGAGAAGACTCCCTCTTAGGGGAGAAACAGTTGTGACTAGCCTTTAATGGACTGATCTTTCCCTCCAAAATATTTCAAATCAAAAGAATCTGAGTTAATTTGATTTGTCCAATTTTATTTTGTCTTTTCCTGCTTGTAGAAGAAATTGAATCCCAAAGATATGTGAGATTAAATAGTAAATTACAGCCAAATGTATGTTTTAATTATATTAATTTCAAAGATATTTAATCTCAGAATTTTCTAAAAGCAAACCCCATTCTAAATTATGTCAGAATTTAGAAGGCTTTCCAGATGACACTAAAGAATCCACTTGCCAATGCAGAATTTGGCCATGACAGATAACAAGGATATGTAATTACCCTTCATTCAAAAACAACTAGAAAACTGGACAAATTTTAGTAAATAAATATTTTAAGATGTTTGTCGGCAGGCAACATAGACCAGTAATCCTAGATGAAAGAGCAACATATGAGTTGGGTGAGTCCAACCTTTGCTCAGGTTTTCTGCCTGGAAGTAATTTCCACTGAAGTATAGGAAGGGGAAGGATACAAAAACCGGGGTATACCAATGAATAGAAGAGACCAATTATCATGTGGGGGAGACAAAGCAGATATACTTTGTGACAGACTGCCTAAGAGGAACGAGCTACTCAGAAGTGCTCCATATACTTTCAGAGGAGTCCTGTTGAATCTTTGCTTGAATATCAACAAATGTATCATTGGGCATGAACAATATCAGAAGAAAGAACAATTACTACAGAGCTGTAAACTGCAAAAATTTAAAGTTCATAGAGGTCTGACAATCATTCAAGGTCCCATAACCCAAAGTAAAGAGATCTTTGTGAATATATGATGCATTTAGTAAAGATCCCAGAAGAACCTCACCTTAAAAATGGGGCTAACTAAACACTGGAGGTAATGCAGATTTACCTTAAAAGAGATAACAAAATGCAGCACTCAAAAACATAAAAACATGATGTCCAACAACCAAACAAAAGTACCACATATTTGAGAAAGCAGAAAAATGTGACCCATGACTTGGAGAAAACTCAGTCAATAAAACAGATGCAAAATGAAAAATACAGTGAAATTAAGAAATAGAAAAGCAGTTTAAAATAGCACAAATCTAACAGAAAAGAAACGAAAAAAAAAAAGAGAGAGAAAAAACAAACAAAAAAACAACAACAAAAAATAGCACAAATCCAACATACACACCGAGTAGTGACAGAAAGTATTCAAAATGAAGCTCAGAAAAAAACAAAAAAACAAAAAAAGATAGTCCTCAGTGACCTAACAAATGGTTTAACATATTTGTAATTGTATTTCCAGAGAAGGAAAGGAAGAGAAAAATACTTGAAAAAACAGTTGCCAAATGTATTCTAATTTTGAATGTAAAAAACTATAAACCCTAAAGTCAAAATGAAGCCCAAGTGAATGAACATAAATAAAATCTCCAAGTTTCACTGTAATTAAACCACTGACAAGGGAATTTTAGTAAATAAATATTTTAAGATGTTTGTCGGCAGGCAACATAGACCAGTAATCCTAGATGAAAGAGCAACATATGAGTTGGGTGAGTCCAACCTTTGCTCAGGTTTTCTGCCTGGAAGTAATTTCCACTGAAGTATAGGAAGGGGAAGGATACAAAAACCGGGGTATACCAATGAATAGAAGAGACCAATTATCATGTGGGGGAGACAAAGCAGATATACTTTGTGACAGACTGCCTAAGAGGAACGAGCTACGCAGAAGTGCTCCATATACTTTCAGAGGAGTCCTGTTGAATCTTTGCTTGAATATCAACAAATGTATCATTGGGCATGAACAATATCAGAAGAAAGAACAATTACTACAGAGCTGTAAACTGCAAAAATTTAAAGTTCATAGAGGTCTGACAATCATTCAAGGTCCCATAACCCAAAGTAAAGAGATCTTTGTGAATATATGATGCATTTAGTAAAGATCCCAGAAGAACCTCACCTTAAAAATGGGGCTAACTAAACACTGGAGGTAATGCAGATTTACCTTAAAAGAGATAACAAAATGCAGCACTCAAAAACATAAAAACATGATGTCCAACAACCAAACAAAAGTACCACATATTTGAGAAAGCAGAAAAATGTGACCCATGACTTGGAGAAAACTCAGTCAATAAAACAGATGCAAAATGAAAAATACAGTGAAATTAAGAAATAGAAAAGCAGTTTAAAATAGCACAAATCTAACAGAAAAGAAACGAAAAAAAAAAAGAGAGAGAAAAAACAAACAAAAAAACAACAACAAAAAATAGCACAAATCCAACATACACACCGAGTAGTGACAGAAAGTATTCAAAATGAAGCTCAGAAAAAAACAAAAAAACAAAAAAAGATAGTCCTCAGTGACCTAACAAATGGTTTAACATATTTGTAATTGTATTTCCAGAGAAGGAAAGGAAGAGAAAAATACTTGAAAAAACAGTTGCCAAATGTATTCTAATTTTGAATGTAAAAAACTATAAACCCTAAAGTCAAAATGAAGCCCAAGTGAATGAACATAAATAAAATCTCTCCAAGTTTCACTGTAATTAAACCACTGACAAGGGAATCTTAAAAGCATCAAGAAAGAAAAGACAGGCTGCATCCAGAAAAACAAAGATAAAAACAGCAACAGATTTCCTGTCGTAAATTATGCAATTCCAAAGAAAATGGACTTATCTCTCCAAAACACTGACAGAGAAAAGTGTTAACTTAAAATTCTATTTCCAGTAAATTTAGCTTTCATAAATGAGTGCAATTAGAAATGGATCTGCTTACTGAATAATTTTTAGAGAAATTCAAAGGATTTAGAATTTCCAAATTATTTTTTTAAACTACAGTTTACTCTGTATCCAAGGGTTCCATTCATAGATTAAACCAACTGTGAATCAAAAATATCACTGCCCTCCAATCTAGAAAGCTCTCAAAACCAAACCTTGAATTTGACATTCACTAGCAACTGCTTACATAGCATTTACAATCCATTTACATAGCATTACATTGTATTAGGTGTTATAATTAACCTAGAAGTGATTTATATGGGAGGACTGTGAGGGTTATATGCAAATATCATGCCATTTACATAAGCACCTTGGACCCATGGACTTTGGTATCTGTGGGGTCAGGGGTCTTGGAACCAATTCCTAGTGGTTACCTAGGGATGAGTGTAACAAAATTGTAAGATTTATATAATCTGAATTCAAAGTTTATACAATTACTGTATTCAAAGCAGTATAGTAATGGTAAAGAATAGACATATGGATCAATGGAAGAGGAATGATAATCCAGAAATAGATCAACACATATAACCAATCAATTTTCAACAAAGGTATCCAAACATTGGGGGGAATGGATAGTCTTTTCCGGAAACTGTGCTAGTGTAACTGGGTATTTGTACGGAAAAATTAATTTCAGCTGTATTTATACACAAAAAAGTAATTCAAAATAGGTCATATATATAAATATAGGAGCTGAAACCATAAACCTTTTAAAGGAAAACAGGAGAAAATACTTGAAAAAACAGTTGCCAAATGTATTCTAATTTTGAATGTAAAAAACTATAAACCCTAAAGTCAAAATGAAGCCCAAGTGAATGAACATAAAAAAAATCTCTCAAGTTTCACTGTAATTAAACCACTGACAAGGGAATCTTAAAAGCATCAAGAAAGAAAAGACAGGCTGCATCCAGAAAAACAAAGATAAAAACAGCAACAGATTTCCTGTCGTAAATTATGCAATTCCAAAGAAAATGGACTTATCTCTCCAAAACACTGACAGAGAAAAGTGTTAACTTAAAATTCTATTTCCAGTAAATTTAGCTTTCATAAATGAGTGCAATTAGAAATGGATCTGCTTACTGAATAATTTTTAGAGAAATTCAAAGGATTTAGAATTTCCAAATTATTTTTTTAAACTACAGTTTACTCTGTATCCAAGGGTTCCATTCATAGATTAAACCAACTGTGAATCAAAAATATCACTGCCCTCCAATCTAGAAAGCTCTCAAAACCAAACCTTGAATTTGACATTCACTAGCAACTGCTTACATAGCATTTACAATCCATTTACATAGCATTACATTGTATTAGGTGTTATAATTAACCTAGAAGTGATTTATATGGGAGGACTGTGAGGGTTATATGCAAATATCATGCCATTTTACATAAGCACCTTGGACCCATGGACTTTGGTATCTGTGGGGTCAGGGGTCTTGGAACCAATTCCTAGTGGTTACCTAGGGATGAGTGTAACAAAATTGTAAGATTTATATAATCTGAATTCAAAGTTTATACAATTACTGTATTCAAAGCAGTATAGTAATGGTAAAGAATAGACATATGGATCAATGGAAGAGGAATGATAATCCAGAAATAGATCAACACATATAACCAATCAATTTTCAACAAAGGTATCCAAACATTGGGGGGAATGGATAGTCTTTTCCGGAAACTGTGCTAGTGTAACTGGGTATTTGTACGGAAAAATTAATTTCAGCTGTATTTATACACAAAAAAGTAATTCAAAATAGGTCATATATATAAATATAGGAGCTGAAACCATAAACCTTTTAAAGGAAAACAGGAGAAAATCTTTATGACTTTGGCAAAGATTTTTTAAATAAGACATAATCATAAGCCACAAATGAAAAATTTGATAGGCTGGACTTCATCGAAATCAAAACTTTCACTCGTCAAAAGGCACTGTTAAATAAAAGGCAAGCTACAAAATGGGAGAAAACATTTGCAAAACATTTCTGACAAAGGATATAAAACACCTATATACACAGAACATATAAAGAACTTTCATAACTCAATGATAAGATCATCCCAACTAAGAAATGAACAAAACAAAAAGATGTGGACATTTTATGGCTAAGAAGCTCAAGAAAAAATATCCAACATCATCAATCATTTGGAAAATACAAATTAAATTCACCAGTAAATATCATTATACACTCAATGAAATGGCCTATATTGAAAATGCCAACAATTCCAAGCGTTGACAGGGATGTAGAGAGCTGGAACCCTCACATACTGCTGAATGTAAACTGTCACACTCATTTTGGAGAGCAGCTCAGCAGTTTCTTACGTGTGTAACTTCAACTACATGCTTAACATAGGAGCCACTGTGTCTGAAGAAACAATTAGTAATATATTGCGGCGAATTAAAAAACATATATATGTAGAAGTAAACTGCATGGAAACTATGGCACAAAGAATGGGAGAGAAAAATGGAAGTATTATATACTCTTAAAATTCATGTCATACTAAATTCGCATATTACAGTTTAAAGTAAGACTGATCATTTTAAAATGCTCCTGAGGACCTGAGAAAAGAGGAAAGTATCCTAGGATCTTTTCTTTCCAATTTCCCAAATAATTTCCTTTCTCGGATCTGCAGAGAAAAGGGTTTCCTATGCTGCTCCAGCCTCCTCCCCCCACCTCTACTTCCCAGCAGCAAGTCCAGCTCTGCTGAAATTGCCATCACCTTTACTCCTTCAGGCCTCTGGCCGGACCTCATGAATCACTTCCTGTTCTCCTAAAGGGCATGGGGGGTCGGGGGTACCAAATTCTCTAGCTTTTTCCTTCTTAAGGGTTCCATTGGCGAGCTGTATTTATACACAAAAAAGTAATTCAAAATAGGTCATATATATAAATATAGGAGCTGAAACCATAAACCTTTTAAAGGAAAACAGGAGAAAATCTTTATGACTTTGGCAAAGATTTTTTAAATAAGACATAATCATAAGCCACAAATGAAAAATTTGATAGGCTGGACTTCATCGAAATCAAAACTTTCACTCGTCAAAAGGCACTGTTAAATAAAAGGCAAGCTACAAAATGGGAGAAAACATTTGCAAAACATTTCTGACAAAGGATATAAAACACCTATATACACAGAACATATAAAGAACTTTCATAACTCAATGATAAGATCATCCCAACTAAGAAATGAACAAAACAAAAAGATGTGGACATTTTATGGCTAAGAAGCTCAAGAAAAAATATCCAACATCATCAATCATTTGGAAAATACAAATTAAATTCACCAGTAAATATCATTATACACTCAATGAAATGGCCTATATTGAAAATGCCAACAATTCCAAGCGTTGACAGGGATGTAGAGAGCTGGAACCCTCACATACTGCTGAATGTAAACTGTCACACTCATTTTGGAGAGCAGCTCAGCAGTTTCTTACGTGTGTAACTTCAACTACATGCTTAACATAGGAGCCACTGTGTCTGAAGAAACAATTAGTAATATATTGCGGCGAATTAAAAAACATATATATGTAGAAGTAAACTGCATGGAAACTATGGCACAAAGAATGGGAGAGAAAAATGGAAGTATTATATACTCTTAAAATTCATGTCATACTAAATTCGCATATTACAGTTTAAAGTAAGACTGATCATTTTAAAATGCTCCTGAGGACCTGAGAAAAGAGGAAAGTATCCTAGGATCTTTTCTTTCCAATTTCCCAAATAATTTCCTTTCTCGGATCTGCAGAGAAAAGGGTTTCCTATGCTGCTCCAGCCTCCTCCCCCCACCTCTACTTCCCAGCAGCAAGTCCAGCTCTGCTGAAATTGCCATCACCTTTTCTCCTTCAGGCCTCTGGCCGGACCTCATGAATCACTTCCTGTTCTCCTAAAGGGCATGGGAGGTCGGGGGTACTAAATTCTCTAGCTTTTTCCTTCTGTTCCAAGGAGAAATTCTCATTTCTCCTGGGTCCTTGTTCCTAGTTGCCTCCGTGGGCCATAAATAGATGGACTAAAGAATACAAGCAAGGCGGAAGCTTGGTGGAGACGGAGACACACAGATACTGATAATATCGTGTCCTCTGCTGTGCCCCACTGAATGCAGAACCAGAACAATATGTTGATGTTGAGGGCAGTGACCTTCCCATACACACATCCAACTGCGCCCGTCCACTGGCAGGCACTTGGGCGAGGCGTGGCTCCGGGATGAGGCGCACCTGTGCTGAACCAGGCCCGAGTCAAACAAGCTTTGCCTGGATCAGACTGGCGCAGGCCGGTTCTGGGAAGCCGACTGCACATGCGCAATGGGCTCTCGGCGACCGGAAGCCTGGAAGCCCGGAAGCCCGGGCACACCGAGTGGGCAGAGAGCAGAGCAGTGCACATGTGCCCCTGACAAGTGATGCAGTTATGCCCAACCGTAAAGCCGCCGGTCTTTCCCAGCACCAGAAATTGTGAGGTTTGTGGGGAGGACGTCACCCGAATAGAGCCTGCCCTCTCGCTGCTGTGCAGGTGGAGACTGTGGTTCTCCTCGCGCGCCGCTTACTTGAGGATGTGATGGATCGTGTCGAACACCGCCGCTCACTGTGCGCTCAGAAACCAATGTCCCTGCCACCCTCGCCCGCGCAGTGCCTCCGGGGGCCAAGGTAGGTGGGTGTTCCAACCCTGCCGGCCCCGGGCTAGGAAAGGGGGCGACACAATGAGAGGGCTGTAATAAAACTGGTGCTGGAATGTTCCAGAGAAAGTGGGTGTGGGTACCATCATGTGGGTATGTTTTTTTGACAAGAAACTGTTAAAAAGTTAAGGCTATAGGAGTGAATTGAAGTAAAAAGTGCGCACATTTTTAGCAGGAGAAAGTTGTCTTCACATAATGCATCACATATAAGGGAAAACTGAATTTCCGGCTGAACACCAATTGGCCACTCCTGTTCAGCTCCAGCAGACAGCGGTGCATTCTACTGCATGGTCCTTCTCCTCGGTGTCCTCAGATACAGCCACAGGCACGGGGCGCTGTATCCTGTCTGGGATGCTCCATCCCTCTATTGGGATTTGAGCCTTTTCACGCCTTTTCTCCTTCTGACATGGTCAAGAACCTTATAAAGTGGGAGTAGGCGAGGTGGAGTGGAGGTTCAGATTCGTGCAGTGAAATACAAAGAAAATCCAAGACCAGTAGGATATTAAAAGCAACAACACAAAAATCCCAGGACCTGGAGTTCCTTAGAAAGAACTGAGGAGGGCTTCCCCTGGTGGTCCAGTGGGTAAGGACACCGCCTTGCAGTGCAAGGGGCGCCGGTTCGAGCCCTGGCCTGGGAAGATCCCACGTGCCGCGGAGCGGCTGGACTGATGTGTTCAATTACCGAGCCAGAGCTCTGGAGCGCATGCGCCTAGAGCCGGTGCTCTGCAACTACAGACGCCACCGCGATGGGAGGCCCATAGGAGCCAAAGAACAAAGACGGATGAACATAGAGAAATGAAAGACCAATAGAAGTGTCCCGCCTGCTCCCCTCTCTCCCCAACCCGACCCCCGCCCAAAAATAAATAAATAAATAAATCTTTAAAAAAAAAAAAAAGAAAGAACTGAGGAACTTCCCTGGGGGTCCAGTAGCCAGGAGGCCACCCTCCCAATGGAGGTTCAATCCCTGGTGAGGAAACTTGATCCTGCATGCCCAACTAAGACCCAGCACAGTCAGATAAGTAAGTAAATTTTAAAAAGTATTAAAAAAAAAAAAAGCCAAAATCAGTGTTTCGGGAGTTGAAAAACAACTTGGTTGGGAGGATGGGGGATGGGTAAAGAGACCGACTCCCCCCTCGGCAACTAGGACGGTTACAGAAGGAACAGAAAACTTTCCTAGCAAAGACAGTGTGACCACCACCTGAGTTCTTAGGCATCTACAATCCTGGTTCAGCTCATTATTATTTACCATGTTGTGATAGAACAAAGAAAGGGAAATGTGAGCTAGAGTGAAAGTTTTAAGTGATGTTAAGCTAAGTAGGGTGTGTAAGTGTGTGTGTGCGCGCACTCTGTAGCTCAGTCCTGTCTCTTTGCGACCACCCCCTGGACTGTAACCTGCCAGTCTCCTCTGTTCATGGGATTTTCCAGGAAGAATACTGGAGTGGGTTGCCATTTCCTTCTCCAGGGAATCTTCCCCAGCCAGGGATCAAAGCTGCATCTCTTGAATCTCCTGCATTGGGAGGTGGATCCTTTAGCATTGTGCCACCTGGGAACCCCGAGCTAGACAAGATAAGGGGATATTTTAACAATAAATATGATCAAATTAAGACTTTTATGGACTAATTCTCATTTATTCCATAAACAAGATGTTTATAAACAATTATTTCCTGTTATGTTTTCTGTTCTTTCTTTTTTGTGGGGGTGGGCCGGCCACTTCTATCAGTCTTTCATTATCTGTTTTCATCCATCTTTGTTCTTTGGCCTCTGTGGGCCTCCCATCACGGTGGCCTCTGTTGTCGCAGAGCTCTGGAGCGCATGGTGAGGCTCTGCAAATACAGACGCCACCGCGATGGGAGGCCCATAGGAGCCAAAGAACAAAGACGGATGAACATAGAGAAATGAAAGACCAATAGAAGTGTCCCGCCTGCTCCCCTCTCTCCCCAACCCGACCCCCGCCCAAAAATAAATAAATAAATAAATCTTTAAAAAAAAAAAAAAGAAAGAACTGAGGAACTTCCCTGGGGGTCCAGTAGCCAGGAGGCCACCCTCCCAATGGAGGTTCAATCCCTGGTGAGGAAACTTGATCCTGCATGCCCAACTAAGACCCAGCACAGTCAGATAAGTAAGTAAATTTTAAAAAGTATTAAAAAAAAAAAAAGCCAAAATCAGTGTTTCGGGAGTTGAAAAACAACTTGGTTGGGAGGATGGGGGATGGGTAAAGAGACCGACTCCCCCCTCGGCAACTAGGACGGTTACAGAAGGAACAGAAAACTTTCCTAGCAAAGACAGTGTGACCACCACCTGAGTTCTTAGGCATCTACAATCCTGGTTCAGCTCATTATTATTTACCATGTTGTGATAGAACAAAGAAAGGGAAATGTGAGCTAGAGTGAAAGTTTTAAGTGATGTTAAGCTAAGTAGGGTGTGTAAGTGTGTGTGCGCGCACTCTGTAGCTCAGTCCTGTCTCTTTGCGACCACCCCCTGGACTGTAACCTGCCAGTCTCCTCTGTTCATGGGATTTTCCAGGAAGAATACTGGAGTGGGTTGCCATTTCCTTCTCCAGGGAATCTTCCCCAGCCAGGGATCAAAGCTGCATCTCTTGAATCTCCTGCATTGGGAGGTGGATCCTTTAGCATTGTGCCACCTGGGAACCCCGAGCTAGACAAGATAAGGGGATATTTTAACAATAAATATGATCAAATTAAGACTTTTATGGACTAATTCTCATTTATTCCATAAACAAGATGTTTATAAACAATTATTTCCTGTTATGTTTTCTGTTCTTTCTTTTTTGTGGGGGTGGGCCGGCCACTTCTATCAGTCTTTCATTATCTGTTTTCATCCATCTTTGTTCTTTGGCCTCTGTGGGCCTCCCATCACGGTGGCCTCTGTTGTCACAGAGCACTGGTTCTGGGTGCACACTCTCCAGAGCTCCAGCCCAGTAATTGGACACATCAGTCCAGCGGCTCCGCGGCCCATGGGATCTTCCCAGGCCAGGGATTGAACTGGCGCCCACTTGCACTGCAAGGTGGTATCCTTACCCACTGGACCACCAGGGAAGTCCCTGCTTTCTATTCTTTTAGAAATCTTACCAACAAGTAAGTTGAGGCATGTTCTTCCTATTGCTTTAGTGATGGCTTTGTGTTTGTGTTTTTCTTTTCTCACCATCGTTTGGACCAGTACCAGAACTAGATAGACTGGAATAATTTTAGAAATGCACTTGAAGTAAGAGAGTATGTGTTGATTTGTGTTTTGCGATATACGTATTTGTTACTACTGTTTTTGTTCTAACACATGTTGATATTTTGAATCATGAAGATAATACGGATTTTGTTTTCTCTATCCTAGAACTCCTCATGCATGGCTTATAGTGTTGATGACATGCTCTGTAAAACACAGAATGTCTTCTTAATTTAATCTGACAAACTCAATATTGAATTTGTTTCTTCAGTAACCTCTGTGGACAGAAGTCTGAAGGAGAAGAACCAGGGGTGCTTAAAAATGTTGGGATCTCTAAGGTGCTTTGTGAACACAGGAGGTTGCTCACTGTGCTTCCCTGACAGCAGCTGATACTAGTGATGGAGAGGTTTCAACGTTTCCTCCATCTAAGAAGAAGAATGTAAATAAAGGTATGTGAACACTGGTTAATAGTAGACATCAAATCTCAGAATGAGATCTTAGAAATTTTCCTAACTTGTATTTTGTTTTAGAGTAAAAGTTAGGTTCTGTGAGTCACTATTTATCTCAAGGGCCTCTTGTTAATATTATGGGGGAATTTGGATTTGTTGTGGGGTCAAAATCTATGGAAGTATCCATGGGATCATGGACTTCCTAGGGTTGGCAGCACCTTCATGAAGTACAGTAGGTAAGAGAGGGTCTGATCTCTAATAGGATCTCAACTTCTACTCTCAAAGTAGCGAAAAGAACAGATTAATATGTACATTTGAAAAATGCCATGTTCCTTACTTTCCCTTCATTTTTGGAAAGACCAAAATGATCATTCAGATTGCAAAGCCTCAATACTTTATATAAATGAAAATCTACGTAAACCGACATCTTACCTGTGTGCCTTCTAGAGAGAAAGAATGAAAGTCATTAGCTTGTCTGTGCGTTCAGCTGCTTTTCTAATGTCTAGTCTGTCCCATCCAGGAAGAATCCAGAGCAGTGTATTAAATCAAGGCGAGTGATGGATGTAAGTTAGATGGTAACTTGAAAGTTTAGAAAGTTTGACTCGTATGGTTGTTGTGTGTATAAATGATGTGTTTTGTGAACATTGACAATAGGTTCTACAATCTCATAAACATCTTTTTTTGTTGTCAGGGAAGCATAGTGAGCAGCCTCCTGTGTTCACAAAGCACCTTACAGATCCCAGCATTCTTAGGGTCACTAAGTCTCTTTGTGACCCCATGGACTACATGGACCCCATGGAAGCATGCCAGGCTTCCCTGTCCTTCACTATCTCTCAGAATTTACTTGAACTCGAGTCCATTAAGTCGGTGATGCCATCCAACCAGCTCATCCTCTGTCGTCCCCTTCTCTTCCTGCCCTCAGTCTTTCCCAATATTAGGGTCTTTTCCGATGGATTGGCTCTTCACATCAAGTGGTCAAAGTATTGGAGCTTCAGCTTCAGCATCAGTCTTTCCAATAAATATCTATAGAAATGCTCAAATCTCCTTATATTATACAGCAAACTTTTTTTTGTCCTTTTAGCACTTTATTTGTTTAATTTTTAGCACCAAAAACATTTTGTATTGGGATATAGCTGATTAACAATGTTGTGATAGTTTCAGGTGAACAGTGAAGGGACTCAGCCACACAAATACATTATCCTTTCTCCGCCAGGTCCCCCGTCTATCCAGACTGGCACTTACCATTGAGCAGAGTTCCATGTGCTTTACGGTAGGTTTTGTGGTTATCCATTTTAAATATAGTAATGTGTACATGACTTTCCCAAAGTCCTTAACGCATTGAAGTACAGTAGGTAAGAGAGGGTCTGATCTCTAATAGGATCTCAACTTCTACTCTCAAAGTAGCGAAAGAACAGATTAATATGTACATTTGAAAAATGCCATGTTCCTTACTTTCCTTCATTTTTGGAAAGACCAAAATGATCATTCAGATTGCAAAGCCTCAATACTTTATATAAATGAAAATCTACGTAAACCGACATCTTACCTGTGTGCCTTCTAGAGAGAAAGAATGAAAGTCATTAGCTTGTCTGTGCGTTCAGCTGCTTTTCTAATGTCTAGTCTGTCCCATCCAGGAAGAATCCAGAGCAGTGTATTAAATCAAGGCGAGTGATGGATGTAAGTTAGATGGTAACTTGAAAGTTTAGAAAGTTTGACTCGTATGGTTGTTGTGTGTATAAATGATGTGTTTTGTGAACATTGACAATAGGTTCTACAATCTCATAAACATCTTTTTTTGTTGTCAGGGAAGCATAGTGAGCAGCCTCCTGTGTTCACAAAGCACCTTACAGATCCCAGCATTCTTAGGGTCACTAAGTCTCTTTGTGACCCCATGGACTACATGGACCCCATGGAAGCATGCCAGGCTTCCCTGTCCTTCACTATCTCTCAGAATTTACTTGAACTCGAGTCCATTAAGTCGGTGATGCCATCCAACCAGCTCATCCTCTGTCGTCCCCTTCTCTTCCTGCCCTCAGTCTTTCCCAATATTAGGGTCTTTTCCGATGGATTGGCTCTTCACATCAAGTGGTCAAAGTATTGGAGCTTCAGCTTCAGCATCAGTCTTTCCAATAAATATCTATAGAAATGCTCAAATCTCCTTATATTATACAGCAAACTTTTTTTTGTCCTTTTAGCACTTTATTTGTTTAATTTTTAGCACCAAAAACATTTTGTATTGGGATATAGCTGATTAACAATGTTGTGATAGTTTCAGGTGAACAGTGAAGGGACTCAGCCACACAAATACATTATCCTTTCTCCGCCAAGTCCCCCTCCTATCCAGACTGGCACATAACATTGAGCAGAGTTCCATGTGCTATACGGTAGGTTTTGTGGTTATCCATTTTAAATATAGTAATGTGTACATGACTTTCCCAAAGTCCTTAACTATCTCTTCCCCTCAACAATCAGGAGTTTGTTTTCTAAGTCTGTGAGTCTTTGGTAAATAAATTCATTTTTATCATTTCTTTTTAGAGTCCCCATATAAGGGATGTCATACTGTATTTTTCTCTTCTGTCTGACTTACTTCACTCAGTATGACACTCATCCACATTGCTGCAAATGGTCTTATTTCATTCTTTTCAGTGGATGAGTAATAATCCATTATTTATCTGTTTCTCTGTTGATGGGCATTTAGGTTGTTTCCATGTCTTGTCTATTGTAAACAATGCTGCAGTGAACATTGGGGTGCACGTATTTTTTCAGGCTATGTTTTTCTCTGGACATATGCCCCGGAGTGGGATGGTAGGGTCATATGGTAGCTCTGTATTTAGCTTTTAAGGAGCCTCCATACTGTCTTCCATAGTGGATGTACCAATTTACATTCCCACCAACAGTGCAAGAAGGATTTTTTGATGATAGCCATTCTGACCAGTATGAGATAATAGCTCATTGTAGTTTTGATTTGCATTTCTCTAATAAGTAGCAATGTTGAACATCTTTTCACGTGCCTTTTGGTCATCTGTCTGTCCTCTTTAGAGAAATGCCTGTTTAGCTCCTCTGCTCATTTTTTGAGTGGGTGGTTTATTTTGATCCTATTAAATGTCGTAAGCTGTTCGTAAATTTTGGAGACTAGTCCCTTATCAGTAAAACCATTTGCAGATATTTTCTCCCAATCTGGGAGTTGTCTTTCTGTTTTGTTTACTGTTTCCTTTGCTGTGCAAAAGCTTTTGAATTTAAGTTGGTCCCATTTGGACAGTGAACTTTTAAAACATTTTTCCTACATTTTTTCTTAGACTTCTTGGTTGATTTCTTAGAATCTTGGAACCCTCTGAGCAATAGTTTTTCCAAGACTTTGAGGCAGTGGTTATGTCATTTAAGAATCCAGTCTGTGATTTTATCTTTATTCTGGTTACATTCCCATTATAAACAGTTTAAACATGTGCACACACACATCTATGCATCAAAGACTCCATCCCTCTTAAACTGTTTTTACCTTATTCATAAACCAAGACTGTGTACTGTCAAGGATCAGATAGTTCTCCAAAAAGCTACTAGGGAAAAACTTTGGGGTTAAGGGAAAATAATTATTTATTAAACCTTTAGAAAATTATCAAACTGTAGTTCACCATTAAGTTTAAAGAATAGCAAAACGAATGTCAACATATTTATCTTATTTTTCCCTCTATTCTATGTTTAAAAATCCAATAGAATTTGCATGGTCTTACTTATTCTAATAAGCTTACTTTAATACCATCATTTATGTTCCTGTCCTGTTATACTTCATTTCTGAGTTGTTCATTTACCATATACCTATGTGGTGATTTCTCACAGTTTCTTTATGGAGTGTGTTATTTTATATCTAGATATCTGATCACATTCAAATACTTTAGTTTTTCTGTTCAAGTAGTAACGTTTTTACCTTTGATGATCTGCAGAGGAAGTACGCAGATTCTCACAGACTAAAATGTTTAAATGTATCTTTAAAACATGCATGGGAAAAAGAAAGTATAACTGTTACATTTTTAGCAGCAAATACTTAAAAGAAATATTCCTTTGATATGAAGCCCATTAAGAGAGACTCTCATCCTAAATTACTCAACATATAGCTATATTCTTATGAGAAAGAGTGAACCATAACAGGAAGGTAGGATAAGTGTTTCTGAGACATGTAAGGTCTTGATGTGTATTAACAGATATCAGTCAGTTTCTGATTTAGACTTTCACATTACAGAAGGACATTTGTTTGAGAGCTTTCTATGTTATATTTGGAAAATTTAGAGTAGTTTTAGAATAGGTTCTATTTAGAATAGGTTTCTGTTTTCTGCCTTGAGGAAATAGTTGGGAGAATTAAATGGTAACGGTCTGCAAAGCTATGTCGTCACCACCAGGGTCTCAGAAACAGTGCTCTACCTTCACCAAGTTTTCTGTACTTTCTGCTGCTGGGTGGGCACTTTGGGAAACAGAAGGAAGAGAGTGACCGACTTCTCTTCTTACTTCAATCCTCCTATCACTCATCAGTTGCTTCAGATTGGGAGATTAGTCCATAACTATCTATATTCCTAATTTCTCTTGAAAAACCTCAACATATTGAGCCTGAAAACCACCAGTGTGAGATCAGCTAAGCTAAGAAGCAGTTGATCCCTAAAGTGGACCATCTGCTCTCAAGTTTTTCCACAGTCCTGGTCACTGCCTAATCCCTACCCTGTAAAAGCAAGTACTGGTGGCTGTTGACAAGTTCAAATAGGGAAAATTAGAATCTCTGTAATGTTAGGGTCAGGAGCCAGTAAATATATAAGGGGAATGAAGGAACCAGTAGAATATTATTAAAATGAATCTTATTAAAATTTGACTCAGGGGGATGAAAAGGAATCTTAAAAGAACGAGGATTCTAATTGGGTAACATTTATATTAATTACAACTGATCATATTGTTTGAAAAGTTGGCTGCAGCCAGAGTGTGGGATCACATGATGGATGTTGGTGTATGGAAAGAAGTTACTGTTAGGTTTTGTCAAACTCTATAGCTATTTTCAGATTGTGCCACATGCCTTTCATTCTGTAATTATGTTTCAGCTGCTTCAGATCTATATTAAACCAGTATTCAGATTAAACGGTCACAGAATCTTCCAGTGGTACCTATTTCTTGAAAATCTATTAGCTGGCTTCCCAGATGACACAGTGGTAAGGAATCTACCTGCCAGTGCAGGAGACATGAGAGACATGGGTTCGATCCCTGGGTCAGGAGGATCCCCTGGAGTAGGAAATAGCAACTTGTTCCAGTATCCTTGCCTGGAAAATTCCATAGAAAGAGGAGCCTTGCGGGCTACAGTCTGGGGGGGTTGCAAAGAGTCAGACATAACTGAGCGGGTGCACACACACACACACAGACAGACACACACACAGACAGACACACACACGCACACACCCACACACACCCCGGAACACTAGAATGGGTTGCCATGCCCTCGTCTAGGGGTCTTCCCAATCCAGGGATTGAACCCAAGTTGGCTGATGAATGAGTATCCTTTAATAATGACAGTTTACTAAATAAATGTTCCAGTTGACATACTGAGTGTTGTTTGATTACCCAATAACTCTGAAACCCCTCCTCCTTCCCCCTAATATGGATTTTTGTTTGTACAATTTAACATCTTTAATATGGCCATATGCTTTTGTAAACCAGTTGTGATAATCTCATTCTTCTTGGCTGTTCCTGTGTTAGTAATAGGTATGATACATTTCTGGTTATTGCAAGAAGAAGTGAAATCTTCTGAGGAACTTTGGGAAATTTTTTGTCACAATTAAAGAGAGAGACACAAAAGCATTCTTTTCACTAGATGTTATTTTGTCTGATTATGATATAAGTTAGTTAGCATATGGGCAAGCCCATATCCTGAAAAATGCAGTGTGGAATGATCGAAAGATCCTTAGTCCTTCATGATGTTGTCGAAGCATTGATTTAGGCAGCCCTGACGCTGTCTCACCTCAGAATTTCTTCTCTAAAGTAATACATTTCATAAGACTTTAGCTAGTTAGGCCAAGATTTTCTATTTCTTGTAGTTGAAATCTTCCTAGTACTGTGCGGGGAGGGACTTCATTAGTGAATGATTTAGTTAAGGGATTTGTCATATTAAGTTGAAAGGCCATTATCTTAGCCTATCTCAGGAAACAAATTATCCTAGAGAGTATATAGAAAACTGAATGATGGTAGAAAGATTAAAACAAGAGTCAATAAGGTATAAATAAAAGTATATATAAAAATGTATAGCCTTGGGCTTCCCTGATGGTCCAGTGGGTAAAGAGTCAACCTTGCAGTTCAGGGGGCACTGGTTCGATCCCTGGCCTGGGAAGATCCCACATGTTACAGAACAGCTGGGCTGGTGTGTCCAATTACAAGCCAGCACTCTGAGGCACATGCATCCAGAGTTAGTGCTCTGCAACGAGAGAGGACACTGCAGTGGGAGGCCCACACATGCCAAAGAATTAAGATGAATGAAAACCGATGATGACTTAGAGGCCAAAAAACATTTTTAAAATTTTAGATGTAAGTATTCCCTCTTCATATAGATTGTACTCTTGATGAATTTCGAGTACTTCCGTGTTTCTTAAATTGCTGATCCTAAATTATTAATGTTATATTAATTCAACCAGGTCCTCTTATCTACCCATCAGTAGTGACAGTTTACTAAATAAATGTTCCAGTTGACATACTGAGTGTTGTTTGATTACCCAACAACTCTGGAACCCCTCCTCCTTCCCGCTAATATGGATTTTTGTTTGTACAATTTAACATCTTTAATATGGCCATATGCTTTTGTAAACCAGTTGTGATAATCTCATTCTTCTTGGCTGTTCCTGTGTTAGTAATAGGTATGATACATTTCTGGTTATTGCAAGAAGAAGTGAAATCTTCTGAGGAACTTTGGGAAATTTTTTGTCACAATTAAAGAGAGAGACACAAAAGCATTCTTTTCACTAGATGTTATTTTGTCTGATTATGATATAAGTTAGTTAGCATATGGGCAAGCCCATATCCTGAAAAATGCAGTGTGGAATGATCGAAAGATCCTTAGTCCTTCATGATGTTGTCGAAGCATTGATTTAGGCAGCCCTGACGCTGTCTCACCTCAGAATTTCTTCTCTAAAGTAATACATTTCATAAGACTTTAGCTAGTTAGGCCAAGATTTTCTATTTCTTGTAGTTGAAATCTTCCTAGTACTGTGCGGGGAGGGACTTCATTAGTGAATGATTTAGTTAAGGGATTTGTCATATTAAGTTGAAAGGCCATTATCTTAGCCTATCTCAGGAAACAAATTATCCTAGAGAGTATATAGAAAACTGAATGATGGTAGAAAGATTAAAACAAGAGTCAATAAGGTATAAATAAAAGTATATATAAAAATGTATAGCCTTGGGCTTCCCTGATGGTCCAGTGGGTAAAGAGTCAACCTTGCAGTTCAGGGGGCACTGGTTCGATCCCTGGCCTGGGAAGATCCCACATGTTACAGAACAGCTGGGCTGGTGTGTCCAATTACAAGCCAGCACTCTGAGGCACATGCATCCAGAGTTAGTGCTCTGCAACGAGAGAGGACACTGCAGTGGGAGGCCCACACATGCCAAAGAATTAAGATGAATGAAAACCGATGATGACTTAGAGGCCAAAAAACATTTTTAAAATTTTAGATGTAAGTATTCCCTCTTCATATAGATTGTACTCTTGATGAATTTCGAGTACTTCCGTGTTTCTTAAATTGCTGATCCTAAATTATTAATGTTATATTAATTCAACCAGGTCCTCTTATCTACCCATCAGTAGTGACGCATCTGTATTGAACTCAACTTCAGTAAAATTTAAATACTAATTAAAGGTTTCTATCAATTAAGCTTCTTTTATGAAACTGATTTGTTTAAAATCTCAGTATATCATCAGATTTGCTTAGCAAATAGTCTTGAACCCTGACTAAATACTTACTAATGCAAATGCTTGATATGGTTGGTTACAATTTAGGGCCAAAGAGTTCTTTATCATTTCATGATCAGTTTCTTCATTCCTTCAGAGGCAGTTATGTGTATACTCACTCAAACATACATGCAATCTATTTATAGACAGGTAGAGAGAGCTATTTATATATCTCTTCCTAGCTCAGCATTTCTGTGCTATATTCTGTTCTGCTTATGAAAAAAGATGTAATGCACTATCACATCATTTGGCAGAAACTTTATATCACAAGTGAGAAATTATATGAGAGGAAGGGAAATGTATTCTAGGATAAGTTAAATAAATAACAGGCAATTTTTGTAAAGTCACATGTGCTGGAACATGTAATTAAGTGTTGAGAGTCTTGGGGAGAGTTAATGGGGAAGGGCTAAGTATTGGCTCAGCAGCAGCCTAGACCAAGACAGCAAACTATAGCCAGTGGTCCAGATCTGGCCTGGTGCCTGTTTTTTGTATGGTCCATAGCTAAAAAAGGGTTTTAAATGTTTAGAAAAATGTAAAGGTTATTTTGTGACATAAAAAATCGTATGGGGCTTCCCCAGGTGGTCCAGTGGGTAAGGACACCGCCTTGCAGTGCAAGGGGCGCCAGTTCGATCCCTGGCCTGGGAAGATCTCACGTGCCGCGGAGCGGCTGGACCGATGTGTCCACTTGCCGAGCCGGAGCTCTGGAGCGCATGCGCCCAGAGCCGGCACTCTGCAACGACAGACGCCACCGCGATGGGAGGCCCACAGGAGCCAAAGAACAAAGATGGATGAAAATAGAGAGATGGAAGACCAATGGAAGTGGCCCGCCCGCTCCCCTCCCTCCCCAACCCAATCCCTGCCCAAAAATGTAAAAAATTTAAAAAAAAAATCATATGAAGGTAAAATTCCAGTTTCCATAAGTAGTTTTATTGGTATAGAACAGAACCCATTTGTTTATATGTTGTTTACGGCCACTCTCCAACTAGGAAGTCAGAGTTGAACAGGTGCAACGACAGAGATGCATCACTACAAAGGTTAAAATATTTACTATTTGGCCCTTTACCAAAAGTTGCTGATCCCTGGCCTCAACCAGTGCATTTCAGCCTTTAATGTGTGTGTGAATCACCTGGGGATCTGGTATAAATCTTGTGTAGCTTCTGATTCATGAGATCTGGGGAGCCTGAGTGTCTACATTTCTGATGTGCTGAGAACCACACTTGAAGTAACAAAGGCCTGGTGCAGGATCAGCAGATTTATTCTTTAAAGGGCCAAATAATAATTATTTCAGGATATGTAGGCCATACGGACTGTTTTTTTTTACTTTTTTTTTTTTTTTTTTTTACAACTATTCCATCTTCAGGGGTAAGTACACATAGAATGCATATGAAAGAACAGGAGTGACTATGTTCCAATAGATGACTATTTACAAATCAGACTTTGATCTGTACTTGGACCACTGGCTTAGGTTTGCCAGTCACTGGCTCGGAGTATTAGTATCTGGTGTCCATTAAGAAAAAGGCACAGTCCTATCCTTAACTTGCTTCCTAGTTCCATTACCCATACCAGTAACAATGCTGACAAAGATAACAGTTAACTTCTATTGGGTGATTATTATATGCTGTAGACTCTGTATTAAGTACTCTGAGCTTTCTCTCATTTAATTCTTACAACAAATCCTAGGAAGCAGGGGTATTATTTTTTTGACTTACACATGAAGAAACTGAGCTTTAGAAAAAAAGGAACTTACCCAGAGCTGCCACAGAAAACTAATGGTGGGCCTGGATGAAAGATGACCCATGATCAGTGCATGGCTGTTGGATTATTGGATTGGATTACATTCGGGAACGTATGCTCATAGGAGTTCATCAAGCCAGTGAATTGGACTGCCCTCTGCTGGCATCCTTCTTTGGGGGTCTTGTGCTGACAGACCTGAATGATAAAAGATGAGAGATCTATTTAGAACCAGCAGTAAGTGCAGGTGTCAGAAAAGTGGATGTGTGGCTCCGGGAGGGCAGACCTTTCTACTTAGTCACAGATTTAGCACCTTCACTGGACATTCTTGAAGTTAAGGCTCAGGCAGATCTCAGAAAACACCCTTTCATAGTCTTGGATTTTTGATGCTCTAAGAATGAAACTGTTTTACTTTATAATAATATGTTACTTGAAAGTGTGACATTCTGCCTTCTTTGCTTGCTGATCCTGCCAACCAGTGCATTTCAGCCTTTAATTTTCACCTGGGGATCTGGTATAAATCTTGTGTAGCTTCTGATTCATGAGATCTGGGGAGCCTGAGTGTCTACATTTCTGATGTGCTGAGAACCACACTTGAAGTAACAAAGGCCTGGTGCAGGATCAGCAGATTTATTCTTTAAAGGGCCAAATAATAATTATTTCAGGATATGTAGGCCATACGGACTGTTTTTTTTTACTTTTTTTTTTTTTTTTTTTTACAACTATTCCATCTTCAGGGGTAAGTACACATAGAATGCATATGAAAGAACAGGAGTGACTATGTTCCAATAGATGACTATTTACAAATCAGACTTTGATCTGTACTTGGACCACTGGCTTAGGTTTGCCAGTCACTGGCTCGGAGTATTAGTATCTGGTGTCCATTAAGAAAAAGGCACAGTCCTATCCTTAACTTGCTTCCTAGTTCCATTACCCATACCAGTAACAATGCTGACAAAGATAACAGTTAACTTCTATTGGGTGATTATTATATGCTGTAGACTCTGTATTAAGTACTCTGAGCTTTCTCTCATTTAATTCTTACAACAAATCCTAGGAAGCAGGGGTATTATTTTTTTGACTTACACATGAAGAAACTGAGCTTTAGAAAAAAAGGAACTTACCCAGAGCTGCCACAGAAAACTAATGGTGGGCCTGGATGAAAGATGACCCATGATCAGTGCATGGCTGTTGGATTATTGGATTGGATTACATTCGGGAACGTATGCTCATAGGAGTTCATCAAGCCAGTGAATTGGACTGCCCTCTGCTGGCATCCTTCTTTGGGGGTCTTGTGCTGACAGACCTGAATGATAAAAGATGAGAGATCTATTTAGAACCAGCAGTAAGTGCAGGTGTCAGAAAAGTGGATGTGTGGCTCCGGGAGGGCAGACCTTTCTACTTAGTCACAGATTTAGCACCTTCACTGGACATTCTTGAAGTTAAGGCTCAGGCAGATCTCAGAAAACACCCTTTCATAGTCTTGGATTTTTGATGCTCTAAGAATGAAACTGTTTTACTTTATAATAATATGTTACTTAAGGCACCAAATAGTGTGACATTCTGCCTTCTTTGTGTACTTTGGAATTTTCACTTATACAGTGAGTGTTCCTTCTAACCACTGTGACTGAAATTACATTCCCCTATCCAAACTCTTCTAGGTATCTTTTCCCTCTTTCTTAGCTCCTGTTTCTAAAGTAGAGAAGTTGACCTTGATTTTGGCCAAAAATTTAAGATTAGTTTAATCTGTCTTTACACTGATATTTTTGTGTAAATTAATATTTTAGGGCACATATCAGCATAACACTATAATCGACACTGTAGTAGATTAATAGACCACTAAGAGTAAATGTGTTGTAAATAAAAATGCTTTGAGGATAATTTCCTAGGTCTCAGACACAATATCCTTAGATTACAGATAGCATATAAAGATGACTAATAGTGTCATTTTTATGAATCATTGTTGAAAAATGTCATATCACTCCTTGCTGATTAATAGTGATTTTCACTTTTGAGCACTCAGTGTAGGTTATAAGCAAGGAGGAATGTAGCAAAGTTTTCAAAGTCCTAAGAATTTATCATCTTAAATTTTTAGATGGGAAAGGGAGTTGAAATGTGACATTATAAAATCAGACAGAATCATAGATGCTAGAACTTTCGATGATCTAATATATCCATCTACATATCGCTATTTTTATTAATTTTTAAAATATAAGTCCAAATTTATTAAGTGAGATTCTTGAAGCCTTTTGTTTCTTCAACACAAGTATATTGGAGTTTTTCCCCTGAATCTGGAAATGTGTATTCATTTCCTAGGCCCGTGATGACCAAGTACTACAAACTGAGTGGCTTAAAATGATGGACATTTATTGTCTTACACTCTGGGGGCTAGAGGTCAGAGATCAAGATGTTGAACAGAAGTCTGAAGGCTCTCAGGCAGAATCCTTTCCTTCCTTTCTTAGCTTCTGGTAAAGGTCAGCAGTCCTTGGCATTCTTTGGCTGTAGATGTGTTACTCCAGTCTCTGCTTCTGTCTTCACCTGGTGTTTTTCTTTTCTCTTTAAAAAGTATTTATTTATTTGGATGGCGTGAGTCTTAGTTGCAGCACATGAATCTTTGCTGTGGCATGTGTGATCTTCTGTTGCAGTGCATGGGCTTCTCTGTAGTTGTGGCATAGGCTTAGTTGCCTTGTGGCATTAGGGATCTCACTTCCCCTGCCAGGACTTGAACCCACGTCCCCTGCACTGGAAGGCAGATTCTTAACCTCTGGACCACCAGGGAAGTCCCCTCATGGTGTTTTCTCTGTCTGTTTGTCTTCACACTGCTGCCTTCTTCTAAGAACACCAGTGATGTTAGTTTGGAGCCAATCCTATGCCAGTATGATCTTGTCTTAACTAACTATATGTACAACAACCCTGTTTCCAGATAAAGCCACGTTTGAAAGAATTGGGTATTAGGACTTAAGTATATCTTTTGTAGGGGGTACAATTCAGTCATTTATACAAGGATGCCAAGTTATTATTGTTTTCCATGCAGATCTTACAGTATTGGAAAGAAGGTGTGTGTAGATCTAGGAGGATTCATGTTGAAATAGCGCAGTATGCACAGGAAGCTGTCAGAATTAGCTCAGTGGGAGCAGCCACCTTTTAGTGAAACAGTAGAGGAAAGCTTGCAAAGACAGTTGCCAACTGAATCAGGCAGGCTTTGAGGGGCAGACAGGATTTCACTGAGAAAGTGATTCCAAGTGGGAGGGACACATCAAGCAAATGGCCTTGGATAAAGGCATGGAAATGCCAGTAAATAAAGAACTGTATTTATTAATTGCCAAATTTATTAAGTGAGATTCTTGAAGCCTTTTGTTTCTTCAACACAAGTATATTGGAGTTTTTCCCCTGAATCTGGAAATGTGTATTCATTTCCTAGGCCCGTGATGACCAAGTACTACAAACTGAGTGGCTTAAAATGATGGACATTTATTGTCTTACACTCTGGGGGCTAGAGGTCAGAGATCAAGATGTTGAACAGAAGTCTGAAGGCTCTCAGGCAGAATCCTTTCCTTCCTTTCTTAGCTTCTGGTAAAGGTCAGCAGTCCTTGGCATTCTTTGGCTGTAGATGTGTTACTCCAGTCTCTGCTTCTGTCTTCACCTGGTGTTTTTCTTTTCTCTTTAAAAAGTATTTATTTATTTGGATGGCGTGAGTCTTAGTTGCAGCACATGAATCTTTGCTGTGGCATGTGTGATCTTCTGTTGCAGTGCATGGGCTTCTCTGTAGTTGTGGCATAGGCTTAGTTGCCTTGTGGCATTAGGGATCTCACTTCCCCTGCCAGGACTTGAACCCACGTCCCCTGCACTGGAAGGCAGATTCTTAACCTCTGGACCACCAGGGAAGTCCCCTCATGGTGTTTTCTCTGTCTGTTTGTCTTCACACTGCTGCCTTCTTCTAAGAACACCAGTGATGTTAGTTTGGAGCCAATCCTATGCCAGTATGATCTTGTCTTAACTAACTATATGTACAACAACCCTGTTTCCAGATAAAGCCACGTTTGAAAGAATTGGGTATTAGGACTTAAGTATATCTTTTGTAGGGGGTACAATTCAGTCATTTATACAAGGATGCCAAGTTATTATTGTTTTCCATGCAGATCTTACAGTATTGGAAAGAAGGTGTGTGTAGATCTAGGAGGATTCATGTTGAAATAGCGCAGTATGCACAGGAAGCTGTCAGAATTAGCTCAGTGGGAGCAGCCACCTTTTAGTGAAACAGTAGAGGAAAGCTTGCAAAGACAGTTGCCAACTGAATCAGGCAGGCTTTGAGGGGCAGACAGGATTTCACTGAGAAAGTGATTCCAAGTGGGAGGGACACATCAAGCAAATGGCCTTGGATAAAGGCATGGAAATGCCAGTAAATAAAGAACTGTATTTACAGTGATTAGTACTAGCTACTCTTTATTAAGTAATTGTGTCATTGAATATTCATAGTAATCCTTTAATACTGATTTTACAGATGGGAAAAAAGAACTTTAGAGAAATTAAGCACTTAATTTTAGCTCACATGTCTAGAAGTTGTCTACTGGGATTAGAAATCAGACAGTCTGATGACACAATTTGTGTTTTAGCCATTGTGGTAAAAATTACAATTCAGGTATTTAAGAGTGCACAAGGGATGGTTAAAGATAAGGGTAAAGAAATAGGTTAAAGATGAATTGTAAAGAATTGATTTATCACTTGATTTACCTAACCAAAATTTGGTTTGTTTGATAGAGTTTGAATTTTAAGTACAGTAGGTGGTCGAACAGTTGTCAGAGCTTTAAGGAAGTTGTCGTATGGCCAGATCCCGCAGGGTGGTGGGTGGATTGGGAAAGAGGGAGGTCAGAGGCCCAGAGGCTTGAGAGGAAGCTGTTGTTGCTGCCTATGATAGAAATCAGGAAGGTTGAAACTAGACAGATAATGGGGTAAGAGTGGTGATAACTGCCAAGATCAGTAACATGTTAATGCTAAAATACTCAGGGAACTCTCTTGTCACCATTCTTGCTCCTTTGCCTCAAGTGTTGGACATAGAGATGTCTCAACTCAACTGATGAAAGTGATCATTTCAACCCACAGCCCTAACATTAGAGATAGTCTAGTATGAATGCTATTTAATTAATTGATTAATGCTAAAGCTAACTAAACAGTTATAGAAGACATTATGATACTTTTAAAAGTTTCAAAGACTGAGTTAACATATTTAAAGCAAACTACACAAAAGTGGCAGGAAGTATTTTGCCAGAATACCTTGATGCAGTCTCATGTATCTTTCTTAAGTTGTAACTTCTTTGGGTTGAATTCACTTAAGTGTTCCTCTGGATATAGCCACACTTTGATAGCTTAGTTTATTCTACTAAAGTCTTATTATTTTTAAAGATCTGTTGTTTCTTAACAATAGTTTTAATTTATTCCCGAATTAATGTAACACTATTTAGCATTAGTTTGAAAGCAGAGTGTTAATCAAGGGTTCCAGGTTGCTTTTGTGTGGGACAAAGAGACCAAGTCTGTCTCCTTGTGATTTATGGCCCTTATATGAGAAGTTGCCCTAACAATAATGACTATTCAAAAGGTATTTCTGGAAATTTCAAAAGAATAAATATACAAGAGGAAACTTCGTTAAAATATGCATTTCACTTAGGTGAATTTCTTTTATTTTGAGAAACTATTTTGTGCAAGTGTCTGGTGCCACCACAAATCACGCATCTTGACTTGCTTATCTTTAGTGACGTTTGGCCAGTCTTTGTCAACTTAGCAGCCTTCTCCGAGCATTGGTCAGGGCCATGTGATACAACTACCATTAGTCAGGCAAAAGCAAACATAAACAATGTTTGTGAATCTTTTTTCTACTTTTAGCCCATAACTTGGAAGTATATCATTTTGTGTTTGGAGGAAATGAGACATTAGCTGATATAGCCTTATATACACTATGTCTCACTAAATGCAAGTCTAATGAGTAATGAAGAGAATGCTAAAAATCCTACTTGAATCAGTTTTATATTACACAGTAGAAACTGAATTTATCTGAAAATGGCAGTCATTATTATTTTAGTATTCTCCCAGGTGCCTGAACGTAAAACCAAACATAAATTGTGTGGAAAGTGTGTATCTTCTTGTAATTGACTCCCGACTTGGTATCTGGCATCCTTGCTAGATAAAAGCAATTCTTGTAATGTTAATTTAGAATGTTGAGACTAAATTAGAATTCAGCATTGTTAAGATCTGAGACAAACATAGTAATTAAGGGGCTTAAATTGTTCTATTTCATCACTTCTGAGAGACCATTCTTTTTATAAATTTGTGTTCCATATAACAGTATCCCAAAGAATAGAGAGGTAGAGAACAGAAAGAATTATCCTTCTCTTTTTATGCAAAGGCCCTCCCAAAGAAAAATATTAAAGATAAATAGTGATACAAAATGCTGATGATGCAAACTCACTGGCGTTAACCAAGCAGTACAAGCATATTCATGTTGTGAATTTTAGATTACTAATCACATATGTAATACAGGAGGAGGTAACCCCCATCCCTCCACATACACATCCTGTTCTTATTATGTAAGCTGTGGCTGCTACCATGAAGAAAGGCTCTACATGGTATAATGTTCCGAACGGACGTACTGTAGCTTGGGTCTGTGGGGGTTTCTAGAATTACTGTGTCTGTATTAGAAGGTAAGATTGGCTGGGAGAAGCTTCTTCCTTTGCTTAACAAAGTTTCTGAAACCTGACAGGGAACCAGCCTGGAATCAGATGGCTAAATGAAGCCAATGATGATTTCACTTAGGTGAATTTCTTTTATTTTGAGAAACTATTTTGTGCAAGTGTCTGGTGCCACCACAAATCACGCATCTTGACTTGCTTATCTTTAGTGACGTTTGGCCAGTCTTTGTCAACTTAGCAGCCTTCTCCGAGCATTGGTCAGGGCCATGTGATACAACTACCATTAGTCAGGCAAAAGCAAACATAAACAATGTTTGTGAATCTTTTTTCTACTTTTAGCCCATAACTTGGAAGTATATCATTTTGTGTTTGGAGGAAATGAGACATTAGCTGATATAGCCTTATATACACTATGTCTCACTAAATGCAAGTCTAATGAGTAATGAAGAGAATGCTAAAAATCCTACTTGAATCAGTTTTATATTACACAGTAGAAACTGAATTTATCTGAAAATGGCAGTCATTATTATTTTAGTATTCTCCCAGGTGCCTGAACGTAAAACCAAACATAAATTGTGTGGAAAGTGTGTATCTTCTTGTAATTGACTCCCGACTTGGTATCTGGCATCCTTGCTAGATAAAAGCAATTCTTGTAATGTTAATTTAGAATGTTGAGACTAAATTAGAATTCAGCATTGTTAAGATCTGAGACAAACATAGTAATTAAGGGGCTTAAATTGTTCTATTTCATCACTTCTGAGAGACCATTCTTTTTATAAATTTGTGTTCCATATAACAGTATCCCAAAGAATAGAGAGGTAGAGAACAGAAAGAATTATCCTTCTCTTTTTATGCAAAGGCCCTCCCAAAGAAAAATATTAAAGATAAATAGTGATACAAAATGCTGATGATGCAAACTCACTGGCGTTAACCAAGCAGTACAAGCATATTCATGTTGTGAATTTTAGATTACTAATCACATATGTAATACAGGAGGAGGTAACCCCCATCCCTCCACATACACATCCTGTTCTTATTATGTAAGCTGTGGCTGCTACCATGAAGAAAGGCTCTACATGGTATAATGTTCCGAACGGACGTACTGTAGCTTGGGTCTGTGGGGGTTTCTAGAATTACTGTGTCTGTATTAGAAGGTAAGATTGGCTGGGAGAAGCTTCTTCCTTTGCTTAACAAAGTTTCTGAAACCTGACAGGGAACCAGCCTGGAATCAGATGGCTAAATGAAGCCAATGATGACTTTTTCATAGCAAAGAGTCAACACACATGCAGAGAATGACCATAGAGATGTGTGGTCCACATAGAGATGCTACTTACCCAGAGATTCCCAGCAGTTCAAAAATGAGTCTAGATGAGGGAGTTGGACCTAGAGCCGAGAACTAAGGGGATAGGTTGGGGTAGAATGCTTTCTGAGACCATCAGATCTCTGGTCCTGCAGAGAGGGATGGACAAGATTGCCTGGCTTGGCCTGGTCAAAGATTCATTTGATTTGGCTTCAGTCTGGACTAGAGCCTCTCATACCTGGACATTCTTGCATTTTAGTGATATAAAACAGGGCCTCAAATCGTTTAGAATCCAGAGCATATGTGCAGAGAACACTTTTGCATTTCAGTCCCCCTCTGGTCAACTGTTGTTCACGCAGAGAGAATCCAGCCATGATACATGACGTTTGGTCACTGTCTCACAGATGATTAAAAGTGGTGGACACAGCTGTGTTCACACCAACTGGCTCATATACTATCCTAATGGATTCTTAAATTATTATACACTGATCCAATTCATGAACATCATGGTCACAGAAAGCAGTGATGTTTCTGGTGACTTGTCTGCTCTAAGACAAAGCCATTTGGCATTTATAACTTTTCAGAGTTAAAGTCATTGAAGTAATATTTAAGTTGTTGAAAGGTAAAGAGAATTAGTAGTGTTCTGGGGGCTTCCCAGGTGGCTCAGTGGTAAAGACTCTGCCTGCCAATTCAAGAGTCACGGGTTCAATCCTTGGGTCAGGAAGATCCCCTGGGATAGGAAATGGCAACCCACTTCAGGATTCTTAGCTGGAAAAATCTCATGGATAGAAGAGTCTGGTGGGCTCAAGTCCATGGGGTCGCAAAGAGTTGGACATGACTTAGCAACTAAACAGCAATAGTAGTATTATAATATATATAATTTTACAAAGTTACTTGATCTATTTTAAAAGAAACCAATTCAGAGAAAATTTGTAAATAATGGTGATGTGAATCGGAGAAGAGGTTAGAGTTCACTGATCTGGAGGTCTTGCCCTGCCTGACCTAGGAAACTCTGTTCTTACATGTCTATGGGGAGGGCTTGAATCTGAATCTGCTACCATAAATTTGGTTCTGAGCTTAGATCATTTGTTCAGAGCGGTTGTCTGCAATGAGGAAAAAAAAAAAAAAAAAAAGACACTAGGACTGTTGGTTAAAGTTTCTGCAAAACTGCAGAACAGGACAATTTATTGAGCAGAATAAATAGTGGGGATTTGGAATGATCTTTTCACATCTATGACAACTGGTAGGGGAAAAGAGAATTACCAATCCTCCAGCTGTTTCGGGTGAAACAACATTTTCTGGGATTCACATTTCACATTAGAGTTGTTTAACCAGCAAAGTGCTGAAGTGATTAAACATGGAACCACAAAACTAAAGCTCAAGAAATGTTTGTTCAGAAATGTTTTTGGAACAAGTCTTTGGCTGTAGTTGTTTCTGCAGATCAGTGATGAAATGTCCTATAATCAGTCTGTTAAATTATCCAGAGGAAGGTTTACTTTCCTGGTTTTAAGGTATCTTCTTTCAGAATTTTGATGTGGCAGCACATCCCTTAACAGCTCATTTCCTGAGGGATACTAAGCATAAGCCAAATCCAGGAAAAAAGAAAGGTTTAAGTCTCTCACCTCTGTGAACCCTTAAATTATTTACACTGATCCAATTCATGAACATCATGGTCACAGAAAGCAGTGATGTTTCTGGTGACTTGTCTGCTCTAAGACAAAGCCATTTGGCATTTATAACTTTTCAGAGTTAAAGTCATTGAAGTAATATTTAAGTTGTTGAAAGGTAAAGAGAATTAGTAGTGTTCTGGGGGCTTCCCAGGTGGCTCAGTGGTAAAGACTCTGCCTGCCAATTCAAGAGTCACGGGTTCAATCCTTGGGTCAGGAAGATCCCCTGGGATAGGAAATGGCAACCCACTTCAGGATTCTTAGCTGGAAAAATCTCATGGATAGAAGAGTCTGGTGGGCTCAAGTCCATGGGGTCGCAAAGAGTTGGACATGACTTAGCAACTAAACAGCAATAGTAGTATTATAATATATATAATTTTACAAAGTTACTTGATTTATTTTAAAAGAAACCAATTCAGAGAAAATTTGTAAATAATGGTGATGTGAATCGGAGAAGAGGTTAGAGTTCACTGATCTGGAGGTCTTGCCCTGCCTGACCTAGGAAACTCTGTTCTTACATGTCTATGGGGAGGGCTTGAATCTGAATCTGCTACCATAAATTTGGTTCTGAGCTTAGATCATTTGTTCAGAGCGGTTGTCTGCAATGAGGAAAAAAAAAAAGACACTAGGACTGTTGGTTAAAGTTTCTGCAAAACTGCAGAACAGGACAATTTATTGAGCAGAATAAATAGTGGGGATTTGGAATGATCTTTTCACATCTATGACAACTGGTAGGGGAAAAGAGAATTACCAATCCTCCAGCTGTTTCGGGTGAAACAACATTTTCTGGGATTCACATTTCACATTAGAGTTGTTTAACCAGCAAAGTGCTGAAGTGATTAAACATGGAACCACAAAACTAAAGCTCAAGAAATGTTTGTTCAGAAATGTTTTTGGAACAAGTCTTTGGCTGTAGTTGTTTCTGCAGATCAGTGATGAAATGTCCTATAATCAGTCTGTTAAATTATCCAGAGGAAGGTTTACTTTCCTGGTTTTAAGGTATCTTCTTTCAGAATTTTGATGTGGCAGCACATCCCTTAACAGCTCATTTCCTGAGGGATACTAAGCATAAGCCAAATCCAGGAAAAAAAGAGAAAGGTTTAAGCTCTCTCACCTCCCTGTGAACCCTGTCCATGTTTAAACATAGAAGACACTCTTAAAATCTGGTTTATACTGAACACTGCCACAAAGGTGCTACATATTTATTATGCAGAGATCCAGGGCCTGTTTTTCTACTGAAAAACAGGAGAAGATATCTTTAGCAGCATTGTGGTTTCCTCAGATGTGAAACTAAAACCAAAATGAACAAAGCAACCTTGTTTTTTCTGTAAAAATGTAGTTGTTCTCCAAATTTTAGTCGGTCTATGTGCAGACATATTAGTATCCTTTTATTGTCCCTTAGGAATTTACAGGAGCTCATGTCTCAGTTGTCATATTAGGATGTCTCTTCAAATCTCAGTCTGGTCATCACTCCATCCAGGAGGTCCTTCCTGACCACGGATTGTCTCTGAATAATGTTGGCCCTGGGAAGCTGTCTCCTCCTCTTCTCCTCAGGGGATTTTATATTTACTCTGATTTCTGTCGATTGGACTACAATTGTCCTTTGAACACACAGTTCTGAACTACGAGGGTCAACTTTGATGCAGTTCTTTTTTTCTGACTGTGCATTACAATACTATTAAATCCACAGTTTGTTGGATCCAAATGTGGAACCATGGGTATGGAGGGCTGACTGTAAAGTTATTAATGAACTGTTGACTACTCAGAGGCTGAAAGGGGGTTGGAGGCCCAACCTCATTGTTGTTCAAAGGTCAGTTGTACTGTCTTCTGACTTTTTTTGGTCTTTCTTCAAAAGAATCATGCCAAATGGCTAATAATGTAAATACTTTTTATCCCCCACATACAGAGTTACTCATAAGCTAAATGTATTCTGAGAAAGTTAAGTTGCAGAATAAATAAATCCTCGTAACAAGGGAAGGGCAGCTAAGCAGCATTGGAGATCATGGAGACTCACTAACTGAATGTGTCTGAATAAAGGGAATGTATTTCTTCAAAAGATGTTACTATAAGCTTTAAAATAAATTGACTTATTTACAGATAAACCTAATCTGATTTGATTGGCCTGTATTCTTTAAATTTAATAGTAGCAATTCCCGAAATTCTACAATGATTGGTTTAAAAAATGTATAAAATGTTTTAGAGAGCTTTTTGATCAAAGCTGGATTATATAATAGGTTTTATTTTCTTTGCTATTTTATGAAAAAGTCAAAGAATAGCTCAGACCAGTGGTGTACTGATGAAGTGTTTATTAACCAACTCGCAGGCTTGGGGAAGCTGGGTTGAGTCCTGATTCATAGAATTTGACAATTAGCATGGTATAAATTCTCTCACATGGCCATTTTAAAGCTACCAAGGGGACATCAGTTGACTCTAAAACCTCTGAAAGTTTAGTTATTGGCTTGTAAAGACAGGATGTACCAGCTGCAGTGTACAGCAAAGTTTAAGAGGTCATCAAACTAGTTACCAAGTGTGAACATGGAATTTTAAACACTGCGTTGCTACCTCCAAATACCTCTAGAGAAAGGGAAAACATAGCAGGGATATGAATGAGATAGTTTTACTTGTGCACGAAGAATGTCACCTGCTACGTCCGTAAACAAAGGATGTTGGGACTGTCTAGCCGTCAGCCACTGCAGCTGCCCTGACTGTGCACCTTGAGGGGATTCAAGATGAAAAACAACTGGCCTTAGATAGTTAAGGTGCATATCAAAGGAATGATTGCAGTGAACTTGCATCTTCTCATAACAAAAGTGCTAAATTCATTGAGTTTGTTGGATCCAAATGTGGAACCATGGGTATGGAGGGCTGACTGTAAAGTTATTAATGAACTGTTGACTACTCAGAGGCTGAAAGGGGGTTGGAGGCCCAACCTCATTGTTGTTCAAAGGTCAGTTGTACTGTCTTCTGACTTTTTTTGGTCTTTCTTCAAAAGAATCATGCCAAATGGCTAATAATGTAAATACTTTTTATCCCCCACATACAGAGTTACTCATAAGCTAAATGTATTCTGAGAAAGTTAAGTTGCAGAATAAATAAATCCTCGTAACAAGGGAAGGGCAGCTAAGCAGCATTGGAGATCATGGAGACTCACTAACTGAATGTGTCTGAATAAAGGGAATGTATTTCTTCAAAAGATGTTACTATAAGCTTTAAAATAAATTGACTTATTTACAGATAAACCTAATCTGATTTGATTGGCCTGTATTCTTTAAATTTAATAGTAGCAATTCCCGAAATTCTACAATGATTGGTTTAAAAAATGTATAAAATGTTTTAGAGAGCTTTTTGATCAAAGCTGGATTATATAATAGGTTTTATTTTCTTTGCTATTTTATGAAAAAGTCAAAGAATAGCTCAGACCAGTGGTGTACTGATGAAGTGTTTATTAACCAACTCGCAGGTTTGGGGGAAGCTGGGTTGAGTCCTGATTCATAGAATTTGACAATTAGCATGGTATAAATTCTCTCACATGGCCATTTTAAAGCTACCAAGGGGACATCAGTTGACTCTAAAACCTCTGAAAGTTTAGTTATTGGCTTGTAAAGACAGGATGTACCAGCTGCAGTGTACAGCAAAGTTTAAGAGGTCATCAAACTAGTTACCAAGTGTGAACATGGAATTTTAAACACTGCGTTGCTACCTCCAAATACCTCTAGAGAAAGGGAAAACATAGCAGGGATATGAATGAGATAGTTTTACTTGTGCACGAAGAATGTCACCTGCTACGTCCGTAAACAAAGGATGTTGGGACTGTCTAGCCGTCAGCCACTGCAGCTGCCCTGACTGTGCACCTTGAGGGGATTCAAGATGAAAAACAACTGGCCTTAGATAGTTAAGGTGCATATCAAAGGAATGATTGCAGTGAACTTGCATCTTCTCATAAACAGAAAAGTGCTAAATTCATTGACTTGAGATATCTGGTTTTCTTCAATGAACAGTAATTTTTTGATATTCTGAAGTTTTTGTTGCAAAAACTCCTATGTATTCTGGCTCCTTCTAACCTCCTAAGAGCAGTTCTTCAGAGCTATCTAAGAGGCTGATTCCTGGGCTTAAGTCTTCAGAAAGCCCACTGAATAAAACATAATTCTCAACTTTGGGCTTATGTGTGGTTTTTTTTTAACTGAACAAAAAATAGTATCTTTATATAAGCTATTAATAGATGCCTAAATACAATACTGTTTTTAAAATGAAATGTTTATAGGTGTACTCATAAAGTACACTAATCAAAATCTATACAACAGTAACACCAAATCCAAATACAGATGAAGATATTCCTCTGAACTTCATGTTTCACCGAGCATCAAAAACCACCAATCTTTTAGTCCTTTTCTTGTACATTATTCTGTATCCACATTCTCTGCATCGGATGGGATCCCTTGATTTTATTTCATTTTCTGTGTGACATTCTCCACAGATATATATCATTGGCTGCTGTTTTGGCGGTTGAACGTCCTTCTGGGTGTCCATTAGTTTTCCCTAACACCGAGAAACTTCTCAGCCTTCCCAAACAGATTCCTACTCGCCTCTGTCGTGTTGTTTTTATAGTACAGTTGATGCACTGTATTTGCTGTATCTAGAATTTTACATCAGGTATGCAGAAGAAGTATATTAAATCAAGTGAGGAGTTACTTAAGACTTGGCAATAAATACTAAATGTGCCTCTTAAAAAATACAAAGATTTTAGTTTACTTATAGTGTGTTGTCAGAAGAATCATTTCAATAGATGGTCATAAGCTGGTCACTGAACTTCGTCCTTGTATTACTTTTAATTTCTCTTCCTCTGTTGTTTCCTCTTTGACAGCCCTTTCTCTCACTGTCATAAAGGGGTGCAGGGATATGAATGAGATAGTTTTACTTGTGCACGAAGAATGTCACCTGCTACGTCCGTAAACAAAGGATGTTGGGACTGTCTGGCCGTCAGCCACTGCAGCTGCCCTGACTGTGCACCTTGAGGGGATTCAAGATGAAAAACAACTGGCCTTAGATAGTTAAGGTGCATATCAAAGGAATGATTGCAGTGAACTTGCATCTTCTCATAAACAGAAAAGTGCTAAATTCATTGACTTGAGATATCTGGTTTTCTTCAATGAACAGTAATTTTTTGATATTCTGAAGTTTTTGTTGCAAAAACTCCTATGTATTCTGGCTCCTTCTAACCTCCTAAGAGCAGTTCTTCAGAGCTATCTAAGAGGCTGATTCCTGGGCTTAAGTCTTCAGAAAGCCCACTGAATAAAACATAATTCTCAACTTTGGGCTTATGTGTGGTTTTTTTTTTTTTTAACTGAACAAAAAATAGTATCTTTATATAAGCTATTAATAGATGCCTAAATACAATACTGTTTTTAAAATGAAATGTTTATAGGTGTACTCATAAAGTACACTAATCAAAATCTATACAACAGTAACACCAAATCCAAATACAGATGAAGATATTCCTCTGAACTTCATGTTTCACCGAGCATCAAAAACCACCAATCTTTTAGTCCTTTTCTTGTACATTATTCTGTATCCACATTCTCTGCATCGGATAGGATCCCTTGATTTTATTTCATTTTCTGTGTGACATTCTCCACAGATATATATCATTGGCTGCTGTTTTGGCGGTTGAACGTCCTTCTGGGTGTCCATTAGTTTTCCCTAACACCGAGAAACTTCTCAGCCTTCCCAAACAGATTCCTACTCGCCTCTGTCGTGTTGTTTTTATAGTACAGTTGATGCACTGTATTTGCTGTATCTAGAATTTTACATCAGGTATGCAGAAGAAGTATATTAAATCAAGTGAGGAGTTACTTAAGACTTGGCAATAAATACTAAATGTGCCTCTTAAAAAATACAAAGATTTTAGTTTACTTATAGTGTGTTGTCAGAAGAATCATTTCAATAGATGGTCATAAGCTGGTCACTGAACTTCGTCCTTGTATTACTTTTTAATTTCTCTTCCTCTGTTGTTTCCTCTTTGACAGCCCTTTCTCTCAAATCAGTTTCTTTAAATCAATGCCAAGGTATTTCACCAAAATGAATACCCTTATGAAAGCTCTTTGTCAGCTAGACAGTTTACCCAATGTGTAACTAAAATAATTTTTGTTTCTTTCCTGCAAAACCACTCTTTAAATGCAAATAACATTATTAGGGATATGCCAATCCTGTTCCAGAGTTTGGGAAATTTTTGGAAAATAAACCTCAAAATAATCTCACCCTACCTAGACATGGTAATCACTTAGAGAAAAGAGATTTAAATGTTTCATCTGCCAGAGTTAAATATTGAAAGTAGAGCATCTTAACTTTATTCATTCCCTTCAGCAGCTCAGGTCTGAGACTTCTTTTTTTTTTTTTTTTAAAGATTTATTTATTTATTTATTTTTGGGCGGGGGTCGGATTGGGGAGGGAGGGGAGTGGGCGGGCCACTTCTATTGGTCTTTCATTTCTCCATTTTCATCCGTCTTTTTTGTTCTTTGGCTCCTGTGGGCCTCCCATTGCGGTGGCGTCTGTCGCTGCAGAGCTTCGGCTCTGGGCGCATGCGTTCCAGAGCTGTGGCTCGGTAATTGGACACATCGGTCCAGCCGCTCCGCGGCACGTGGGATCTTCCCAGGCCAGGGATCGAACCGGCGTCCCTTGCACTGCAAGGCGGTGTCCTTACCCACTGGACCACCAGGGGAAGCCCAGGTCTGAGATTTCTTGAAGGTCAACGCTGACTAAATTCATTGCCTCCTGAGTTTTTTTTTTTTTTTTTCAGTTGGTACCTGCTAAGGAGTGACTTCACCATAAATGAACTCTAACATGGTCCTTGATAATGATAATAATAATAATAAATAATAATAATAATAATAAGAAGAAGTATGACCAAGAAGTAGATTTACTGAAAGATACATAATTCTCTCTCTCTCTCTCTCTTTTTTAAAAGTGTGTATTATTTTTAACTTGCTGAATCTTCTCCCGTCTGTTCTTGTTTGCTCTGACCCAGGAGAGGCAAAATGGCGATAATGTAGAATAAGTTAAAGGTAGTTTTAAAAAATATTATATCTGAGAAAACTTTAAAAAATGACACTGTACTTTAGAAGGTCTTCACAAGATGCTCAAATAGGTAAAAGCAAGTTGAACACACTGATTTTTTAAAATTTTATTTTGTAAAGCACTGAAAACTTTCCCGCTCCAAGGAACTTAATATTGACAGAAAGACAGCCTTTAAACACACCATGAGTGATAATTTTTCTTTCTACCTGCAGGAAACTATTCACTGTGTTTTTCTTAATCCTCTGCATTGGCTGTTTGTTAGTTGGAAACATTGATAGCTCTCAACAGAGAGTATATGTTAAAACAGCACATTTGTTAAAATGAAAAACATTTTGTAGAGATCAGCCACAATGTACTATTGGGAATTTTCCATTCACTTATAGTTTTGTTTCTATGTATATGGAGATTATTCTGATTCTTCACGTGACTTTTTTGAATTACTCTATTAAACAAAATAAAGTACGTCTCAATCTGTAGCTGCTTTGGTAAGAAAAAAGGGACAACAAAACTTACTTCTTGGTGGATATTGGAGGAGAGATTATGGTACAACATGAACGTGTTTAAAAGGAACGAAGGTGGGGTGAGCTGGTACACTAGTGTACACAAGGACAAGTGTTAAGTGTTCAGTGAGCTTTTCTTCTTTCCTTGAATTGAGAATCTCGGGGTTCTTAGAATTGTTCCATCTCTGCAGTCTAACCGCTCCCCAGTAAACAAACAAACTACCCATCTAGGGAGATAACTAATCAGCTTGTGGTTGTTCAGTTGCCAAGCTGTGTCTGACTCTTTGCAACCCCATGGACTACAGCATACCAGGCTTCTCTGCCCCTCACCATCTCCTGGAGTTTGCCCAGGTTAGCAGGCTATATATGATTTTGTCCCCTTTTAAATTCTTCCCAGATTTCCATTAGTAGCATCTCTCAGTATTTTGTAAAGCCTTTTGAATTTCTACTTCACTCTGGAGTATCATCAACTCAAGAAAGACCATGTCAGTTGATAAAGGTTAGATTCGTCTCACCCATATCTGCATTATGTAATAGGATTCCTGAAGACGGAAAGACTTCCTTCCTCCCTCAATAAAGCATCTGAAACCAAAACCACTTGTCCTCCACTTCCCAACTTCCTGATCTCTATGAATCAGAAGAAAAAAAGACATAAAGGACACTCTCATTTCAACGAGTTTATTAGTCCCTTTTCCACACTGATTTTTAAAATTTTTTTTTGTAAAGCACTGAAAACTTTCCCGCTCCAAGGAACTTAATATTGACAGAAAGACAGCCTTTAAACACACCATGAGTGATAATTTTTCTTTCTACCTGCAGGAAACTATTCACTGTGTTTTCTTAATCCTCTGCATTGGCTGTTTGTTAGTTGGAAACATTGATAGCTCTCAACAGAGAGTATATGTTAAAACAGCACATTTGTTAAAATGAAAAACATTTTGTAGAGATCAGCCACAATGTACTATTGGGAATTTTCCATTCACTTATAGTTTTGTTTCTATGTATATGGAGATTATTCTGATTCTTCACGTGACTTTTTTGAATTACTCTATTAAACAAAATAAAGTACGTCTCAATCTGTAGCTGCTTTGGTAAGAAAAAAGGGACAACAAAACTTACTTCTTGGTGGATATTGGAGGAGAGATTATGGTACAACATGAACGTGTTTAAAAGGAACGAAGGTGGGGTGAGCTGGTACACTAGTGTACACAAGGACAAGTGTTAAGTGTTCAGTGAGCTTTTCTTCTTTCCTTGAATTGAGAATCTCGGGGTTCTTAGAATTGTTCCATCTCTGCAGTCTAACCGCTCCCCAGTAAACAAACAAACTACCCATCTAGGGAGATAACTAATCAGCTTGTGGTTGTTCAGTTGCCAAGCTGTGTCTGACTCTTTGCAACCCCATGGACTACAGCATACCAGGCTTCTCTGCCCCTCACCATCTCCTGGAGTTTGCCCAGGTTAGCAGGCTATATATGATTTTGTCCCCTTTTAAATTCTTCCCAGATTTCCATTAGTAGCATCTCTCAGTATTTTGTAAAGCCTTTTGAATTTCTACTTCACTCTGGAGTATCATCAACTCAAGAAAGACCATGTCAGTTGATAAAGGTTAGATTCGTCTCACCCATATCTGCATTATGTAATAGGATTCCTGAAGACGGAAAGACTTCCTTCCTCCCTCAATAAAGCATCTGAAACCAAAACCACTTGTCCTCCACTTCCCAACTTCCTGATCTCTATGAATCAGAAGAAAAAAAGACATAAAGGACACTCTCATTTCAAAGAGTTTATTAGTCCCTTTTCCAGCCTTTGCAGACTTTGGAAGGAAAAAAAAATAGTATAATTGAGAATATTCTGTTAGAGAAGAGGAATATCTGTTTTCCAGGTTTATCAATAATGAATATTAAATAATAGAAGGGAAAAGTAATTCTAAGAACGGCAATAGGAATCATAGAAAACAACAACAAAAGAAACCAGACAACTAGCTTACATTTATTCCCTGCATCTGCTTATTTTACGACTCTGCACCTAGATTCATCTCTGTTGCTGTATGGGCTACGCAGTTATTTTGAATTCTCCTGGAGCCAGACCTCTAGGCAGATCAGCAGTTAAACTGTATTGAAAAACCACAGAAAGTAACATAAAAAAAAAAAAAAAAAAATTACCCGAACAATAAACTATTTAATCAAGTGAAATTTTCTTGATTTCTGTTTCTCCTACTATGTCATTACTTAAACAGCATGCTCCTTTGTATCATTAACATGTGTTTGCATCTCTCCTTCAATCATAATCTTCAAAGATAGTGTTTCCTTTCATTTAAAAAGGCTTGAATATTCCCATCCCCTTACTTTCTAACAGACTTGCTGCTGGGAGAGATTAACTGTTGCCCTAGAAACATTTAAAACATCAATCTCCCTGGAGCAATATCTCACTAATCTCAGCACTTAAATCACAATGTTTAGTTGGAGTTGGTTTGATGAGTACTTTAAGGTTGATGAACTGTCCTTTAAAGATCCCAGAGCAACCAGAAGCAAAAATCTCTGAAGTAGCAGATAATCCATGTTGGAAGGCAGCTCCTTCCATTCAGAGAAGACCAAGGCCATTCTTTGTCAAGACCACCTAGAAGACATAATTGCCATTTACTCATGGTAACTGTGAAATTAGAATTATTCACAGTAATCTATGCTTAACCCAGATAGAGCATGTATAAATTTTTCTAGTCCTTTCTAAATGTGACATTTGGTCAAAACCCTAGAAATATCTGCATTAGTAATGGATCCTGAGAAAGACTTCATTCCTCCCTCAATAAAGCATCTGAAACCAAAACCACTTGTCCTCCACTTCCCAACTTCCTGATCTCTATGAATCAGAAGAAAAAAAGACATAAAGGACACTCTCATTTCAAAGAGTTTATTAGTCCCTTTTCCAGCCTTTGCAGACTTTGGAAGGAAAAAAATAGTATAATTGAGAATATTCTGTTAGAGAAGAGGAATATCTGTTTTCCAGGTTTATCAATAATGAATATTAAATAATAGAAGGGAAAAGTAATTCTAAGAACGGCAATAGGAATCATAGAAAACAACAACAAAAGAAACCAGACAACTAGCTTACATTTATTCCCTGCATCTGCTTATTTTACGACTCTGCACCTAGATTCATCTCTGTTGCTGTATGGGCTACGCAGTTATTTTGAATTCTCCTGGAGCCAGACCTCTAGGCAGATCAGCAGTTAAACTGTATTGAAAAACCACAGAAAGTAACATAAAAAAAAAAAAAAAAAATTACCCGAACAATAAACTATTTAATCAAGTGAAATTTTCTTGATTTCTGTTTCTCCTACTATGTCATTACTTAAACAGCATGCTCCTTTGTATCATTAACATGTGTTTGCATCTCTCCTTCAATCATAATCTTCAAAGATAGTGTTTCCTTTCATTTAAAAAGGCTTGAATATTCCCATCCCCTTACTTTCTAACAGACTTGCTGCTGGGAGAGATTAACTGTTGCCCTAGAAACATTTAAAACATCAATCTCCCTGGAGCAATATCTCACTAATCTCAGCACTTAAATCACAATGTTTAGTTGGAGTTGGTTTGATGAGTACTTTAAGGTTGATGAACTGTCCTTTAAAGATCCCAGAGCAACCAGAAGCAAAAATCTCTGAAGTAGCAGATAATCCATGTTGGAAGGCAGCTCCTTCCATTCAGAGAAGACCAAGGCCATTCTTTGTCAAGACCACCTAGAAGACATAATTGCCATTTACTCATGGTAACTGTGAAATTAGAATTATTCACAGTAATCTATGCTTAACCCAGATAGAGCATGTATAAATTTTTCTAGTCCTTTCTAAATGTGACATTTGGTCAAAACATAGATAAGCATCCATGTGTGTATGTGTATGCGTGCTCAGTGTGTAGAAAATCTCTCTTTAATTTTCTCCCCCTCTCACTTGTTGTGGTACCTTCATTCTGTTCCTGTTTAACAACTCTCAGGGAGAGGTTTGGCCATTTAGTTTATGTCTCTTGAGGAGTGCAAAGAGGATAGATAATGGGTTTGAGAGATACCTGTAAGCTGTTTGATTTCACTGCATAGGTGAAATATGTGCGACTCTTTTGTGACCCCATGGACTATCGTCCACCAGGTTCCTTTGTCCGTGGAATTCCCCAGGCAAGAATACTGAACGGGTTGCCATTTCCTACTCCCAGGGATCTTCTCACCCAGGGATCGAACACTCATCTCCTGCATTGCAGGCAGATTCTTTACCACTGAGCCATCTGGGATTTAACTAGGACGGGAATGAGATTGGGCATTTTGTATTACAGTGTGAAACAGGGATAAATCTACTGATAGACAATGATATGAAAGATGAAATTTGAAAATATGCCTACAAATTACCACGTTTGCTCATAACAGTTCCTAGGAGAGGGAACACTGAAACAAAAATAATACAAGACAAATAATAGTATCAAGAAAGGAACAGAAAACAAGCACTTGATTCCTAAACCAGGTGTCAGTCAGATTTTGGAGCATGACAGTAAAATTCACACAAGTTCCCAAGGGAAACGCCATTCCATCAGTTTTGCAATGACTTTTTATTAGCTATCAGACCATCGAAAAGCACTTTCAATCCTTAGGTCCAGTCTCCTTTGACAGAATCTACTACTCCGTAAAGATTTAGGGAAATATGGTATTATGTATTTCCACTTCATGTGCGAAGCTATGATATGAAGGGTTTCTCTGAGCTTGCATAGCTCTTGAAGCAAGACGTCCCGATGAATTACAGACATACCATCATACTAAAGCCTTGTTTTAAAAATGTACAGTATAATTCTTAGAAATTCATCTAGCTGATTTGCAGTAATTCACATGTGTTAGTATTATGTATGTATGTATATATATATATATATATATATATATATATGAGTTCATTGGAAAGTTTGGCTTTTATGAATTAAAATCTAATGTGAATGTTTAGAAATAATTCAGAAGGTGGCTTTGCTTTCTATAATTGAGATTCATGTGTAAAATGCATTTAGTTGATTTACAGTGTTGGCTAGTTTCAGGTGTATAGCAAAGTGATTCAGTTACACATATACATACATTGTTTCTTATATTCAGATTCTTTATTCATATAGGTTATTAGAGAATATTGAGTAGAGTTCCCTGTGCTATATAGTAGGACCTTGTTGGTTATCAGTTCATGTGTAGTTGTGTGTGTATGTTAATCCCAAATTCCTAATTTATCCCCCCTCCATGTTTCCCTTTTGGTAACAGTAAGTTTGTTCTTAAAATCTTTTATATACTCTATGCTGTTCTTATTTTTTTTCACATGGTTATTAACATGTACATTTTGAAATAGTTATGCTTTTAAAAATGATAATCCTGCAAATTCCATTTATATGCTTAGGAAAGTATTTAAATACTATTCCTATGTGACTTAATTTTGTCTTGACTCCAGATGTTAATTGCAGTCTATTTTCCTCCAGCCAGTGGCTATCAAAATGCCTTTCTAAAATGCATTAAACCAATGCTTTCTTTAAAGTATATGCTCTCAAAGGTAATCATCTGCTTTAAAAATAAAAGATACCAAAAATAAATAAAGATTTCAACTTACTTATTCCATTCACTGTTAAAGCTGGAAGGAGCCTGTGGGATCCTACAGTCAGTCTCCCCGTCCTCTCATTTGTAAAGAAACATATGCAGAGCCCAGTGAGAGGGAGGGACCTGCCAAGGCCACACAGCTAGTTAGGGCAGCACCAGCATTGGAGCCTACAGCTCTTGACCCACAGTTGGGAGCATTGCTGCTGTATTTCAGGAAGACCACATTTAGAATAGATTAAAATGATGAAAATTTCTCTCTACATCTGTATTTTTCAGTAAGTCAGTATCTGACATGAATCATATTCACCATATCTGATGTTTGTCTGAAAAAGTCCTGGAGTTCTAAACATTTTTGAGGTTTGCCCTTCATTAGCTGCATAGAAAATAGTGAAAGGGCCATCTTGACCTCTGGTCCTGAGCATACTGCTCACACCCTGATGTACTGAATATACTGCTGCTCTGAGCTTCTCTCTCTGTTTAAATGCTCAATGTTAATTTTATCTTTTAAAATTCTGCTTTTTTCTTTACTGTTATTAGAGTATAATTTCAGAGCCTCTCTCTTGAACACCGTCCTTTTACCTTATTGTGAAGTTACTGGGGATTGGGAAGTAGCGAAATTTTTTATAGTTTGTAACAGTGTTATTTAAAGTTCACCATTAAAGACCCCAAGTATAAAAATGCTCTGTATAGTCACATCTCCCTCTGGTTATTATAACTAACCTAAAAAGTATCATTAAGGTAAGGTTTCAGAGGACATTTCAACATTCAACATACCTGACAGTTACCATCCTAGTGCTTGGAAAGGAATTCTTGGCTTAAGAGGAATTTTGTTATTTTACTATAGGAAGTGCACTAACCTAAGTATATGTGCCTGTTTCAGTTCCCTTATGGATTAGAAGAATAGTAATCATTTTTTCTTTTTTAAAATTGAGGTATAGTTGATGTACAATATTACGTAAGTTACAAATCTACAACATAGTGATTAACATTTTTAAATGATTCATTATATTTAAAGGTTATACTTCACTTATAGGTAATATAAAATATTGGCTGTTTCTCATGTGTTGTAAAATAAGTGCATCCTTGTAGCTTTTAATTTTATCCATAATAGCTCTTACCTCTTAGTTCTCTATCCTTATCTTGTCCCTCCCCACTATGAACCACTAGTTTGTTTTCTGAGGTTAAAGCTGGAAGGAGCCTGTGGGATCCTACAGTCAGTCTCCCCGTCCTCTCATTTGTAAAGAAACATATGCAGAGCCCAGTGAGAGGGAGGGACCTGCCAAGGCCACACAGCTAGTTAGGGCAGCACCAGCATTGGAGCCTACAGCTCTTGACCCACAGTTGGGAGCATTGCTGCTGTATTTCAGGAAGACCACATTTAGAATAGATTAAAATGATGAAAATTTCTCTCTACATCTGTATTTTTCAGTAAGTCAGTATCTGACATGAATCATATTCACCATATCTGATGTTTGTCTGAAAAAGTCCTGGAGTTCTAAACATTTTTGAGGTTTGCCCTTCATTAGCTGCATAGAAAATAGTGAAAGGGCCATCTTGACCTCTGGTCCTGAGCATACTGCTCACACCCTGATGTACTGAATATACTGCTGCTCTGAGCTTCTCTCTCTGTTTAAATGCTCAATGTTAATTTTATCTTTTAAAATTCTGCTTTTTTTTTTTTACTGTTATTAGAGTATAATTTCAGAGCCTCTCTCTTGAACACCGTCCTTTTTACCTTATTGTGAAGTTACTGGGGATTGGGAAGTAGCCGAAATTTTTCATAGTTTGTAACAGTGTTATTTAAAGTTCACCATTAAAGACCCCAAGTATAAAAATGCTCTGTATAGTCACATCTCCCTCTGGTTATTATAACTAACCTAAAAAGTATCATTAAGGTAAGGTTTCAGAGGACATTTCAACATTCAACATACCTGACAGTTACCATCCTAGTGCTTGGAAAGGAATTCTTGGCTTAAGAGGAATTTTGTTATTTTACTATAGGAAGTGCACTAACCTAAGTATATGTGCCTGTTTCAGTTCCCTTATGGATTAGAAGAATAGTAATCATTTTTTCTTTTTTAAAATTGAGGTATAGTTGATGTACAATATTACGTAAGTTACAAATCTACAACATAGTGATTAACATTTTTAAATGATTCATTATATTTAAAGGTTATACTTCACTTATAGGTAATATAAAATATTGGCTGTTTCTCATGTGTTGTAAAATAAGTGCATCCTTGTAGCTTTTTAATTTTATCCATAATAGCTCTTACCTCTTAGTTCTCTATCCTTATCTTGTCCCTCCCCACTATGAACCACTAGTTTGTTTTCTGTATCTGTTTCTTTTGTGTTATAGTCTCTCATTATAATTTTTAGATTCCACATGTAAAAGCTTTTGTACTATATTTGTCTTTCTCTGTCTGACTTACTTCACTTAGTGTAATACCCTCCACATCCATCCATGTTGTTGCAAATGGCAAAATTTCATTCTTTTTTATGGCTGAGTTGTATTCATGATACACATACACACATTGTGTTGAATACAGTTGAATGAATATAGTTGTAGTAGTTATAGCTTGATCATTCTTCAGCATTGTCCTTCTTTGGGATTTGAGTGAAAATCGACCTTTTTCAGTCCTGTGGTCACTATTGAGGTTTTCAAATTTGCTGATATATTGAGTGCAGCATTTTGATAGTGTCATCTTTCCGGATTTGAAATAGCTCAGCTGAAATCCCATCACCTCCACTAGTTTTGTTCATAGTAAAGCTTCCTAAGGCCCACTTGTCTTCACACTCTAAGATGTCTAGCTCTAGGTATGTGACCACACCAGCAGAGTTATTGGGCTCATTAATACCTTTTTTGTATAGTTCTTTTGTGTATTCTTGCCACCTCCTCTTAATCTCTTTTCCTTCTGTTAGATCCTTACCATGTCTGTCCTTTATCATGCTCATTCCTGCATGAAGTTTTCCCTTGCTATTTCTAATTTTCTTGAAAAGATTTTAGTGTTTCTCATTCTATTATTTTCCTCTATTTCTTTGTATTTTTCATTTAAGAAGGCTTTTTTTTTTTAAATCTCTTCTTACTATTTTCTTGAACTCCACATTCAGTTGGGCATATTTCTCTCTTTCTCCCTTGTCTATTCTCTTCTTTTCTTGGCTAGTTTAAAGCCTCCTCAAACAACCACTTTGCCTTCTTAAATTTCTTTTTCTTGATGGTTTGGGTTGCTGCCTCCTGTACAATGTTATGAACCTCTGTTCACAATTCTTCAGGCACTCTGTTTGCCATATCTATTCCCTTGAATCTATTCATCACCTCCACTGTATAATCATAAAGGATTTGATTTGGGTCGTATCTGAATGGCCTAGTGGTTTTCCCTACTTTCTTCAATTTAAACCTGAATGTTGCAGTGAGGAAGTAATGATCTGAGTCACAGTCAGCTCTGGGTCTTGTTTTTCAATGACTTTTTAGAGTTTGTTCATCTTTGGCTGCAAAGAATGTAATTTTAAATTACTCCAATTCTTTAGTGGTAGTTGATATGTTCTTATTTTCTGTTTTTCTTTGGTTCAGTCTTGGGAGATGATACATTTCTTGAAATTCATCCATTTTCTATGTTATCTTTTATGGGCATCTTTATGATCATTTGTACTACTCTTTTTCATTTTCTTACTTTATTCATTTGGCCCTTCTCCCCTTCTTTTTTCTTAATGAGTCTGGCTAAAGGTTGATCAATTTATTTTATCTTTTTCAAGAACTAGCTCTTAGTTTCACTGATACTTTATGTATAGTTCTTTTGTGTATTCTTGCCACCTCCTCTTAATCTCTTTTCCTTCTGTTAGATCCTTACCATGTCTGTCCTTTATCATGCTCATTCCTGCATGAAGTTTTCCCTTGCTATTTCTAATTTTCTTGAAAAGATTTTAGTGTTTCTCATTCTATTATTTTCCTCTATTTCTTTGTATTTTTCATTTAAGAAGGCTTTTTTTTTTTAAATCTCTTCTTACTATTTTCTTGAACTCCACATTCAGTTGGGCATATTTCTCTCTTTCTCCCTTGTCTATTCTCTTCTTTTCTTGGCTAGTTTAAAGCCTCCTCAAACAACCACTTTGCCTTCTTAAATTTCTTTTTCTTGATGGTTTGGGTTGCTGCCTCCTGTACAATGTTATGAACCTCTGTTCACAATTCTTCAGGCACTCTGTTTGCCATATCTATTCCCTTGAATCTATTCATCACCTCCACTGTATAATCATAAAGGATTTGATTTGGGTCGTATCTGAATGGCCTAGTGGTTTTCCCTACTTTCTTCAATTTAAACCTGAATGTTGCAGTGAGGAAGTAATGATCTGAGTCACAGTCAGCTCTGGGTCTTGTTTTTCAATGACTTTTTAGAGTTTGTTCATCTTTGGCTGCAAAGAATGTAATTTTAAATTACTCCAATTCTTTAGTGGTAGTTGATATGTTCTTATTTTCTGTTTTTCTTTGGTTCAGTCTTGGGAGATGATACATTTCTTGAAATTCATCCATTTTCTATGTTATCTTTTATGGGCATCTTTATGATCATTTGTACTACTCTTTTTCATTTTCTTACTTTATTCATTTGGCCCTTCTCCCCTTCTTTTTTCTTAATGAGTCTGGCTAAAGGTTGATCAATTTATTTTATCTTTTTCAAGAACTAGCTCTTAGTTTCACTGATACTTTATGTATATATTTTTATAGTCTCTCATTTATTTCTGCTTTTTTTTTTTTATGATTTGTTTCCTTCTACTCACTTTGGGTTTTGTTTGTTCTTCATTTTCTAGCTGCTTTCAGTGTAGGGTCAGATTGTTTATTTGAGATTCTTTTCTTGTTTCCCATGGTAAATTTGTATTACTGTAAAAGTTCCCTCTTCGAACTGCTTTTGCTGTATCTCATAGCTTTTGGATCATTGTGTTTTCATATTCATTTGTCTCAAGATATACTGTATTTTATATATGTGTACTTGCTTCAGTTCTAATGGGATCTGAATAATAGTAATGATATTTTTCTTGAGGGATTAAGATTTCAAAATTGGTAAATGGCAGAACTGTGGTTAAATTCAAGCAATGTCAATTAAACTCTTGTTTCTGAGCATAAAAAACCCCTGAGGGACTTTCCTGGTGGTCCACTGAGTAAAAAGTCCACCTTGCAATGCAAAGGACACCAGTTCGCTCCTTGGTCTGAAAAGATCCTACATGCCATGGAGTGGCTGGACTGGTGTGTCCAGTTAGGAGCCCTCGCTCTGGAGCACATGTGCCCAGAGCCGGTGCTCTGCACTGAGAGAGGCCACTGCAATGGGAGGCCCACACAGGCAGAAGAATAAGGGTGGATGAAAAATTAATAATTAAAAAAAAAATAAAAAAGAGGCCAAAATTTAAAACAACCACCACAACAAAGAAAATCCTGAGGAGGAGATAACTTCCCAGGTCCAGTGTTATTTGGGTGCATCTGTAGTCAGAGGAGGCTTCCTGAGTGGAGTGATACCCAGATTGAAACTTGAAGAAACAACATAATCTAGTGCTTGAGAATCTGGGTTTAACAAGAGAAACCGCTGCTATGTGGAACCTGGAAGCTACAGAGTTTTACAATTTTCTTTTTTTGGTTCAGTCTTGGGAGATGATACATTTCTTGAAATTCATCCATTTTCTATGTTATCTTTTATGGGCATCTTTATGATCATTTGTACTACTCTTTTTCATTTTCTTACTTTATTCATTTGGCCCTTCTCCCCTTCTTTTTTCTTAATGAGTCTGGCTAAAGGTTGATCAATTTATTTTATCTTTTTCAAGAACTAGCTCTTAGTTTCACTGATACTTTATGTATATATTTTTATAGTCTCTCATTTATTTCTGCTTTTTTTTTTTTATGATTTGTTTCCTTCTACTCACTTTGGGTTTTGTTTGTTCTTCATTTTCTAGCTGCTTTCAGTGTAGGGTCAGATTGTTTATTTGAGATTCTTTTCTTGTTTCCCATGGTAAATTTGTATTACTGTAAAAGTTCCCTCTTCGAACTGCTTTTGCTGTATCTCATAGCTTTTGGATCATTGTGTTTTCATATTCATTTGTCTCAAGATATACTGTATTTTATATATGTGTACTTGCTTCAGTTCTAATGGGATCTGAATAATAGTAATGATATTTTTCTTGAGGGATTAAGATTTCAAAATTGGTAAATGGCAGAACTGTGGTTAAATTCAAGCAATGTCAATTAAACTCTTGTTTCTGAGCATAAAAAACCCTGAGGGACTTTCCTGGTGGTCCACTGAGTAAAAAGTCCACCTTGCAATGCAAAGGACACCAGTTCGCTCCTTGGTCTGAAAAGATCCTACATGCCATGGAGTGGCTGGACTGGTGTGTCCAGTTAGGAGCCCTCGCTCTGGAGCACATGTGCCCAGAGCCGGTGCTCTGCACTGAGAGAGGCCACTGCAATGGGAGGCCCACACAGGCAGAAGAATAAGGGTGGATGAAAAATTAATAATTAAAAAAAAAATAAAAAAGAGGCCAAAATTTAAAACAACCACCACAACAAAGAAAATCCTGAGGAGGAGATAACTTCCCAGGTCCAGTGTTATTTGGGTGCATCTGTAGTCAGAGGAGGCTTCCTGAGTGGAGTGATACCCAGATTGAAACTTGAAGAAACAACATAATCTAGTGCTTGAGAATCTGGGTTTAACAAGAGAAACCGCTGCTATGTGGAACCTGAGGACCACAGCTACAGAGTTGCCCTCTCTTGCCACAAGTAGAGAAAAGCCACCCAGTTACGAGGACCTACAGTCAAAAATAATAGTAATAAACACCTAACTATATGTACACTTGATTGGTAACAAAGATAAAAGTGAAATTCCTAGCCCATTATCCATTTTCCAAACCTCGCAGTATCCCATGAGAGGAGAAGACTTGAATGGTCGTCTATGGACTAGAGATGATAGACTTTTCTTTCTGTTGTACTTTGAGTAGCCCAGATGTCATTAAGCCTTGCCTGCCAGGAAATGAATTAGCTAGTCGGCAGGCATCTATGATATGACAACAGGCGCTCATACAAGACAGAACATGAGCTGGTCATGTGCCAGCCCTCCAGAAGCCAAGGATACCAAGAATGGTACTTCTCACATTTGCTACACACATGGTGGTGAGGTGTGAGATTGTAGCTAAAGACCTAAAGGAAATACTTTAAGATGGCATCCTGGATATAATGAAACAGTTGTTATGTGAATCAGATTGAGAAGGCCTACTATTAGTCAAAGAAGATGCTCTCAGCACCTAAGATATTAAGGTAAAATTTCAGGGATAGGAGTTGCAAAGTAAGAAACACACAGTAGAGGCTGGTTAAAGTATAGACTTGATGAGAGTGGTTATATGAAATAGAAGCAAAGATGAAGAGTCAAAGTGTATGGTTTAAAGGTTATTAGAAAATTGCTAGAGACCTAAGAGAAAGTGGCTGGACTGGTGTGTCCAGTTAGAGCCCTCGCTCTGGAGAAAGAGCCGGTGCTCTGCACTGAGAGAGGCCACTGCAATGGGAGGCCCACACAGGCAGAAGAATAAGGGTGGATGAAAAATTAATAATTAAAAAAAAAATAAAAAAGAGGCCAAAATTTAAAACAACCACCACAACAAAGAAAATCCTGAGGAGGAGATAACTTCCCAGGTCCAGTGTTATTTGGGTGCATCTGTAGTCAGAGGAGGCTTCCTGAGTGGAGTGATACCCAGATTGAAACTTGAAGAAACAACATAATCTAGTGCTTGAGAATCTGGGTTTAACAAGAGAAACCGCTGCTATGTGGAACCTGAGGACCACAGCTACAGAGTTGCCCTCTCTTGCCACAAGTAGAGAAAAGCCACCCAGTTACGAGGACCTACAGTCAAAAATAATAGTAATAAACACCTAACTATATGTACACTTGATTGGTAACAAAGATAAAAGTGAAATTCCTAGCCCATTATCCATTTTCCAAACCTCGCAGTATCCCATGAGAGGAGAAGACTTGAATGGTCGTCTATGGACTAGAGATGATAGACTTTTCTTTCTGTTGTACTTTGAGTAGCCCAGATGTCATTAAGCCTTGCCTGCCAGGAAATGAATTAGCTAGTCGGCAGGCATCTATGATATGACAACAGGCGCTCATACAAGACAGAACATGAGCTGGTCATGTGCCAGCCCTCCAGAAGCCAAGGATACCAAGAATGGTACTTCTCACATTTGCTACACACATGGTGGTGAGGTGTGAGATTGTAGCTAAAGACCTAAAGGAAATACTTTAAGATGGCATCCTGGATATAATGAAACAGTTGTTATGTGAATCAGATTGAGAAGGCCTACTATTAGTCAAAGAAGATGCTCTCAGCACCTAAGATATTAAGGTAAAATTTCAGGGATAGGAGTTGCAAAGTAAGAAACACACAGTAGAGGCTGGTTAAAGTATAGACTTGATGAGAGTGGTTATATGAAATAGAAGCAAAGATGAAGAGTCAAAGTGTATGGTTTAAAGGTTATTAGAAAATTGCTAGAGACCTAAGAGAAAGATTTTATGGTCTTCATACATATGCGTGCACACACATTTCCAGGAGTCTCTGAAATATCTTTCTATCCCTCCTCCTTTTCCCACTCCCCCCTCTACTTCCCCTTGCTTGACCAATGAGTTGGTCAAGGGTCTTATGAGTCCTCAGGTCTCAGTTTTAGATTTTCCTTCAGAAAGTCATCCCTGGACATGGGCTGGGTTAGGTATTTTTCTGTGTGCTCTAGTATCCTCTGCTTAGTTCTGTCAAATCTATTTTCTTAGTCTATTGATGTTTAACAAATTGCCTATCACAGACAATCAAAATTATTTTCTCACAGTTTTTGTGGGTCAGGATCCAAGGTCAAAATCAAGATGTTGATAGGCCTGTTCTCATCTACGGAAAGTTTGTCTTCCAAGTTCCCTTGTGTTGTTGACAGAATTTATTCCATTATAGCTGTAGGACTGAGGTTTCTGTTTTCTTAATAGCTGTTGACTGGGACCACACTCAGAGCAAGTCCTCTCAACAACATGACTCAGCGGGCATCAGTTTAAGCAAGCTTAGGGAGACAGTGATGAACAGAGAAGCCTACTGTGCTGCAGTTCCTGGGGGCACAAAAGGTTGGGCATGGTTTAGCAACTGAACGTGACAGTTTGCTTACTCAAGACCAGCAAGAGAATCGTCTCAGCTTTCTAAGACTCAATCCTATGTAACATTACTACAGGAGTGACTATCCATCACCTTTGACATATATAATATAACCTAACCAAGGAAAGGAGTTCCCCTCATAGTCACAAATCGTACAGTTGGGTGGGGGAATTGTAGCTAAAGACCTAAAGGAAATACTTTAAGATGGCATCCTGGATATAATGAAACAGTTGTTATGTGAATCAGATTGAGAAGGCCTACTATTAGTCAAAGAAGATGCTCTCAGCACCTAAGATATTAAGGTAAAATTTCAGGGATAGGAGTTGCAAAGTAAGAAACACACAGTAGAGGCTGGTTAAAGTATAGACTTGATGAGAGTGGTTATATGAAATAGAAGCAAAGATGAAGAGTCAAAGTGTATGGTTTAAAGGTTATTAGAAAATTGCTAGAGACCTAAAGAGAAAGATTTTATGGTCTTCATACATATGCGTGCACACACATTTCCAGGAGTCTCTGAAATATCTTTCTATCCCTCCTCCTTTTCCCACTCCCCCCTCTACTTCCCCTTGCTTGACCAATGAGTTGGTCAAGGGTCTTATGAGTCCTCAGGTCTCAGTTTTAGATTTTCCTTCAGAAAGTCATCCCTGGACATGGGCTGGGTTAGGTATTTTTCTGTGTGCTCTAGTATCCTCTGCTTAGTTCTGTCAAATCTATTTTCTTAGTCTATTGATGTTTAACAAATTGCCTATCACAGACAATCAAAATTATTTTCTCACAGTTTTTGTGGGTCAGGATCCAAGGTCAAAATCAAGATGTTGATAGGCCTGTTCTCATCTACGGAAAGTTTGTCTTCCAAGTTCCCTTGTGTTGTTGACAGAATTTATTCCATTATAGCTGTAGGACTGAGGTTTCTGTTTTCTTAATAGCTGTTGACTGGGACCACACTCAGAGCAAGTCCTCTCAACAACATGACTCAGCGGGCATCAGTTTAAGCAAGCTTAGGGAGACAGTGATGAACAGAGAAGCCTACTGTGCTGCAGTTCCTGGGGGCACAAAAGGTTGGGCATGGTTTAGCAACTGAACGTGACAGTTTGCTTACTCAAGACCAGCAAGAGAATCGTCTCAGCTTTCTAAGACTCAATCCTATGTAACATTACTACAGGAGTGACTATCCATCACCTTTGACATATATAATATAACCTAACCAAGGAAAGGAGTTCCCCCTCATAGTCACAAATCTTGTCTATTCTTAAGGGAAAGGAATTATACAAGGCATGTACCCCTGAGCTAGGGGATCTTGGGGAATCTAAGAATTCTGCCTACCAAAATATCTTTTATCACATTGAAGGACAATTACCAGCTTACTGAGATTTCAGAGAGACTATATCATGGTGACCCTGTAGCTTCTGCTTTTTATATACTGTTTGGCTAATACTGGACTCTCAACAAATACTTGCTTGGTTACTTCATAAAGTTGGCAGATCAGTTTAGATAGTTGAGGGCATGAAGGCTCAAAGAGAAATGATTTTAGTAATCTGTACATTTAGTGGATTCATATGTGAAAAGGTGATACTGAAGATCAAGAAAGAACAGGGAACTTGTGAACTAAACCCAGAGTCTACAGAATGTGTGAATGAACATAGTATCATTGCTGTGGTGATGGGGAAATGGGATCTGCATTTCTGAAGGTGGTGGCTATGTGACACTCAATTTGCAGTGTTTGATCACTTCTGTTCCATTTGGGGTTGAATAGGTAAGAATGAATCGTTCTCGGTAATTGTGCTGCAAACAATATGGAAGGCCATCCTGTTATTTACTGCTTAAAAGAAAATGTGAGCTTCTGATTAAAGCACATGGTTGAATATTATGGAGAGTGTATCAGGCTGAATCAAGTAAATCTAGGGAATTAAAAGCAGAGGATTGGTTTACTTAGGTGATGGGAAGCTGAGAAGTCAAATAGGGACAAGGCTAACCAGGTATTAACATCGAAGTCTACCATGGATCTATCCCTTGTGTTGTTGACAGAATTTATTCCATTATAGCTGTAGGACTGAGGTTTCTGTTTTCTTAATAGCTGTTGACTGGGACCACACTCAGAGCAAGTCCTCTCAACAACATGACTCAGCGGGCATCAGTTTAAGCAAGCTTAGGGAGACAGTGATGAACAGAGAAGCCTACTGTGCTGCAGTTCCTGGGGGCACAAAAGGTTGGGCATGGTTTAGCAACTGAACGTGACAGTTTGCTTACTCAAGACCAGCAAGAGAATCGTCTCAGCTTTCTAAGACTCAATCCTATGTAACATTACTACAGGAGTGACTATCCATCACCTTTGACATATATAATATAACCTAACCAAGGAAAGGAGTTCCCCCTCATAGTCACAAATCTTGTCTATTCTTAAGGGAAAGGAATTATACAAGGCATGTACCCCTGAGCTAGGGGATCTTGGGGAATCTAAGAATTCTGCCTACCAAAATATCTTTTATCACATTGAAGGACAATTACCAGCTTACTGAGATTTCAGAGAGACTATATCATGGTGACCCTGTAGCTTCTGCTTTTTATATACTGTTTGGCTAATACTGGACTCTCAACAAATACTTGCTTGGTTACTTCATAAAGTTGGCAGATCAGTTTAGATAGTTGAGGGCATGAAGGCTCAAAGAGAAATGATTTTAGTAATCTGTACATTTAGTGGATTCATATGTGAAAAGGTGATACTGAAGATCAAGAAAGAACAGGGAACTTGTGAACTAAACCCAGAGTCTACAGAATGTGTGAATGAACATAGTATCATTGCTGTGGTGATGGGGAAATGGGATCTGCATTTCTGAAGGTGGTGGCTATGTGACACTCAATTTGCAGTGTTTGATCACTTCTGTTCCATTTGGGGTTGAATAGGTAAGAATGAATCGTTCTCGGTAATTGTGCTGCAAACAATATGGAAGGCCATCCTGTTATTTACTGCTTAAAAGAAAATGTGAGCTTCTGATTAAAGCACATGGTTGAATATTATGGAGAGTGTATCAGGCTGAATCAAGTAAATCTAGGGAATTAAAAGCAGAGGATTGGTTTACTTAGGTGATGGGAAGCTGAGAAGTCAAATAGGGACAAGGCTAACCAGGTATTAACATCAGAAAGCTACTACCATGGATGTGTGCAAAGGGTGAAGGGGGAGCCTATAGCAGTTGGAGGGCCAAGGCTGCAGAACTGGGATCATGGAGGAGAGTTGGCTGTCTCCAGAGATGCTGGCTGACTCTGAAAATGAGAAGGTATGCCCTGGCTTCTCCCTTCCTCCCTCTCTTTAATCTCACATAGTATCTCCTGTCACCTGAACCCAGCTGGAGGCAGTTGAGGGAACAGGGAAATGGAGGTGGCAGGCATCAGCCTTCTTCCTCCTAGTGTCCTAGTCTGGAGATAAAATATGAGCCTTAGGGCAGACAAGCTCAGGACCAGTACAGGGACAAAAAGATGAGAGAAAGAGTCTTACATAGAGATCCATCTCTAAACAGTTTTTGGCATAAAAATTGCTGACCTTTGGTAATGGCAGTCTGAGTGGTATGATTAATAAAAAAAGGAAAAAAAAAAACCTGAAAAATAAGATAACTGAAAAATCTTAAAAATAAGATTTTTTGGTACTCAGAATGGAGTTTGAATAAAGAAGTAAATCAGATATTGATTAGACTTCTATTTCACAATCTAAACAGCCAAAACAATTACATTTAACAGAAAAATTTAAATATATGTATGACTAGGGTGAGATGATTTAAAGAAAGAAAGGAAACCCAGAAACTACAAGATGAATAGACCTAATTTATCATGCAAAATATTGTTAAAAGTATGGCAAAATATCATAAACCATCAAGTCAGAATACATATGCAGAATCAAGAAAGAATGTTTATTATAAATAATACAGAAAGTGTCAGTACCTATAATGTGACTTAAAAGTAAGACAAAGACAATCAAATAGAAAAGTTAGCAAAAGTATTGGCAATTCACACAGCAAAATAAGATAATATGATTCAATTCTGGTCAAAAAATGTAGTATAGAAAAGTCATCCATGTGTGATTTATGAAAATGGAGATAAATTTGAAAGGTTGCATATCTGGCTGGCTTCTTAAATTGGTTATTGGAAAGGAGGAACAGAGGGGTGTGGGCTAGAAATCAGGTAATGGGGAGAAAAAAAAAAAAAAGTAAATAAGAAAAGTTTGAACAAGACATACAGCTTAGATATGGTCCCATTTCTGTAAGATGGTATCTGTGTATGGCTACCTCATATGTGTATGTACAATTTCCATTGCCTCCGCTCAGGTCCAGTCACCATCCTCTCTCACCTCAATTCCAACTAGTCTTCTTTCTGTTTCCATATTGCACCCTTTCCTTCTTAAAGTCCATCCTCTGAAGCAGCAGCCGGAGTGGGTTTTTGAAAAGGTGGATTGTGATCCTCAGTACTCTCTTGTGGCTTTCCTTTGCAGTCAGAGTAGAATCTGGCCCCTGTGACTTCTCTAACCTCCTGATGCACTGCTCTCCCATCCCTTCAGGACACTGCAGCCACACTGGTCCTCTGTCCTCACTGTTTCTCAGATACCATCTCACCTCACAGCTTTAATAGCACAGCCATCCATTTTGCCCAGATGTCCCCATCTTCCTGCTCTCATCTACAGGTTCAGTTCAGTCGTTCAGTCGTGTCTGACGCTTGATGACCCCATGAACTGCAGAACATCAGGCTTCCCTCTCCTTCACCATCTTCGAGAGCTTGCTCAAACTCACATCCATTGACTCAGGGATGCCATCCAGCTGACTCATCCTCTTTCGTCCCCTTCTGCTTCTGCCTTCTATTTTCCCAGCATCAGGACCACCTCACCTCCACACCTCTGTTCAAATGTCACCACGTCTGAAAGGCCTTTTCGTGATGACCTCATCTAAAGTAACATCTTCACTCTCTTAACATTAATACTCTTCTGTATTTTTCCTCATTGCACCTATTACTATCAGACATATGACTAGAGCAGAAGCACCTTGAGGACATAGACTATGAAAATATTAACAGTAGTAGGTTTGCAAATCAAACAAGCAAATTGACCCTGTATTTTCTCGACATGGGCAGAAAATTGTATGTTCAGAAGTCTAGTTCCCCCATCATCTATGTGCCCTGAATCTGTTTATTGCAGTGGAGGTAAATGTGTCTTGTCCATGTCAAAAAACAAATCAGTAATGTTTGCTGTATTACTTAGAAAAAGTGGACTGTTGTTTTGGCTTATTAGTGTTTTGAAGTGCATTTTAAAAAATAAGATGGACTAATGGATGAATAGAAGGATGGGTAGAGATGTAGTAAAATAAGATAGCAAGATATTATTGGTAGAATCCAGGTGGTGGGTTTATATATTTTTCCTCTAAGATTCCTTCAACTTACAAATTTTGAAAAAAATGTCATATTAAAATTTTTGAACAATTGAATAAATAAAGTTAAATGGTATTATGTCTAAAACTTATTTTTGATAAAAAAGGATAAAAGGAATTTAGACATTCTGGTGAATGCATTAATAGCATTCTTAGATACAGTAAAATATTTTAGTCCATTTAATGTCTTTGGATTTGTCTTTGATTGGAAAAGAATCCATTTTGATCATATGATAGTATGATTTCATCGAGCATGAACTTTAAGCATTTATAGGAGAAGGAATTAGAGGCTGGTCTTTTCCATTAATTAGGACTTTCAGAAGCTTACTGAAAACACTCTCCTAAACATGACAAGCCACTGAGGGCTGTTTTGCTGAACTACAATTAATGCTATTAATAATAGCTTTTCCAGGAAAAGAATTTAATGACTGTTCAGAATCAAAAAATCTAAATACAGTATGTGTGTATTTCACGTTAGTGTTTTCTTTATTTTTCATGAGATAAATAAGCAGAAAAATTTGTCTCAATGCTAAATATCATTACCTTCTAAAACACTACTCTAAAAATATGTTCATTCATTCCAGCGTGCCACACTATTCATTACACAGAAGTTGTAGAGAAAAAAGGACCAAATTTTAACTCATGGTGTGTGTCTATGTCTCTCTTCCTCTTATTCACTCTGGTCCTCTTTCCCCATCTCCTTGTGGTTCTTCATCTTCTTTCTTTCTCTTTCCCTTTCTCCCTCCCTCCTCTTTATTCTCCCTCTCCTCCCTCTCCTATGTCTGTCTCTCTAGTGCCTCCCTTGCTCTTGCCTTAGGCTGCCAGAGAGAGGGCCCATTCCTATGGTTTGTTTCTCCCACAAGATGAGATTATATTGAGGTTGAATGTAGAAGGATGTTAGTTTCTCCACATGAGATATATATATACACACACACACACACACATATATATCTGGTTTTTTTTATAGTTAATTATACTTTTCAGTTTCTCTTTTTTCTTAGTAGGTTTCTTTTACTATTCTTATTATTTATTTTTGGCTATTCTAGATCTTTGTTGCTGCTGGCGGGCTCTTCCCTAGTGCCAGGGATTGGGGGCCACTCTCTAGTTGAGGTAAGCAGGCTTCTTGCTGTGGTAACTTCTCTTGTTATGGAGCACGGGCTCTAGGGCACATGGGCTTCAGTAGTTGCAGCACACGGGCTCAATTGTTGTGGCTCCTGGGCTCTAGAGCACAGGCTAAGTAGTTGTGACTCACAGGCTTATTAGTTGCTCCACACCATGTGGGATCTTTCTGGATCAGGGGTTGAACCTGTGTCTCCTGCATTGGCAGGCAGATTCTTTACCACTGAGCTATCAGGGAAGTCCTTCCTTAGGTTTCCATTTGACTTGAAAAGAGATATATCCAAGTTTTTCACTATAAATTTTTTTTTTAAATTTTTTTGGGGGGAGGTTGGGGAGGGGAGGGAAGGGGGCGGGCCACTTCTATTGGTCTTTCATTTATCTATTTTTTCATCCATCTTTGTTCTTTGACCCGTGTGGGCCTCCCATCGTAGTGGCCTCTGTTGTCTCAGAACACCAGCTCTGGGCGCTTGCGCTCCAGAGCTCTGGCTCGGTAATTGGACACATCAGTCCAGCTGCTCTGCGGCACGTGGGATCTTCCCAGGCCAGGGATCGAACCAGTGCCCCTTACACTGCAAGGTGGACTCTTTACCCACTGGACCCCCAGGGAAGCCCTATAAATGTATTTTTAATCAAATTCTCCTTCCATCATAACAGTTTTTGCTTTATATAATTAGCCTGATACATTTCATTTTTTTCTTAATTTTCCTCTTATTTTACATTATTATTTGCAATTTATTCTTGTTTTCCTGGTTTTCAGGTTGCTATTCATTCCATCCCTCTTCACCCTTTTAAGCACTCCTACTGTGCTACTCAGAGTCAGACACATATTTCTCTGCCACTGTTTAAAAATGAGATACCTAATTTGTTTGCTTTTTCCCTGCGTTTAAGCGCAAGAGGAACTATCAGAGCATGAAAGTCCAAAAGGTACAGCAGGATGAAGAAATAAATACTTGTTTTCTTTCTGTCTCTCTGCTTTCTCTCTGTCTCTCTTTTAAGTTTTATTGAGGTATAATTGACAACTCAAGCTGTAATGTATTTAAAGTATTTGATGTGTACAGTGTGATTATTTGACGTATGTATGCACTGTGAAAAGAGAGTGTAAGTGTTAATCACTCAGTTGTGTCTGACTCTTTGTCACCCCGTGGCCTATAGCCTCCATGTCAGGCTCCTCTGTCCATGGAATTCTCAAGGCAAGAATACTGGTGTGGGCAGCCATTCCCTTCTCCAGGGAATCTTTCCAATCCAGGGATTAAACCTGAGTCCTCAAATTGCAGGCACATTCTTTACTCTGAACTTCTAGGAAAGGAGAGGCCACCCTCTTTCTACCAAGACTTCTCCTAATTATCATCCTGCTCACTCCAATAAGGGCATGCTGGATCAGGCATTTGACTTGAAAAGAGAGGTATATCCAAGTTTTTCACTATAAATTTTTTAAATTTTTGGGGAGGTTGGGGAGGGAGGGAAGGGGCGGGCCACTTCTATTGGTCTTTCATTTATCTATTTTTTCATCCATCTTTGTTCTTTGACCCGTGTGGGCCTCCCATCGTAGTGGCCTCTGTTGTCTCAGAACACCAGCTCTGGGCGCTTGCGCTCCAGAGCTCTGGCTCGGTAATTGGACACATCAGTCCAGCTGCTCTGCGGCACGTGGGATCTTCCCAGGCCAGGGATCGAACCAGTGCCCCTTACACTGCAAGGTGGACTCTTTACCCACTGGACCCCCAGGGAAGCCCTATAAATGTATTTTTAATCAAATTCTCCTTCCATCATAACAGTTTTTGCTTTATATAATTAGCCTGATACATTTCATTTTTTTCTTAATTTTCCTCTTATTTTACATTATTATTTGCAATTTATTCTTGTTTTCCTGGTTTTCAGGTTGCTATTCATTCCATCCCTCTTCACCCTTTTAAGCACTCCTACTGTGCTACTCAGAGTCAGACACATATTTCTCTGCCACTGTTTAAAAATGAGATACCTAATTTGTTTGCTTTTTCCCTGCGTTTAAGCGCAAGAGGAACTATCAGAGCATGAAAGTCCAAAAGGTACAGCAGGATGAAGAAATAAATACTTGTTTTCTTTCTGTCTCTCTGCTTTCTCTCTGTCTCTCTTTTAAGTTTTATTGAGGTATAATTGACAACTCAAGCTGTAATGTATTTAAAGTATTTGATGTGTACAGTGTGATTATTTGACGTATGTATGCACTGTGAAAAGAGAGTGTAAGTGTTAATCACTCAGTTGTGTCTGACTCTTTGTCACCCCGTGGCCTATAGCCTCCATGTCAGGCTCCTCTGTCCATGGAATTCTCAAGGCAAGAATACTGGTGTGGGCAGCCATTCCCTTCTCCAGGGAATCTTTCCAATCCAGGGATTAAACCTGAGTCCCTCAAATTGCAGGCACATTCTTTACTCTGAACTTCTAGGGAAAGGAGAGGCCACCCTCTTTCTACCAAGACTTCTCCTAATTATCATCCTGCTCACTCCAATAAGATGGGCCTGTTAAAGTACTTTCACTTGCTTATCTTCTCTGCTGGATCCCACCAGAGGAAAAGTTTGAAATGTTTTTATTCCTCAGTTTCTTCACCTCAATCCCATTTTACCATCGTCCCTAATTTCTAGGATTTGCTGAGGTAGGTAAAACACTTGTAAACTCATTAGACTTTTCTTCTAAGAATTCTTATTTAGTACTTTTACAAATACATTCCCAGACAATATACTATTATCTGTTTAGCTTTAAATATATACTTAGATTGTGTGTGTATGTGCGCGCTATGCTAAAGTGCTCTTCAATCATTTTTGTTGTTGTTCAGTTTGTCATAAATCTTCCCAGCAGCTCTATTTTACTGAGTATCTATGTTCTTTGATCTTTGTCTTCCAGCCTGTTATTTTTCTTGGTATGGAGCTGGGTACACATCTCGGAGCATCAGTGGTTTCATGAGTGATAAACAAGGCATCACTGGAAAATTTTGCAGAAGGTAGATAGCCAGACTCTAGACAGCAGAGACAGTCTTTCTATTCACGCTTTCCTTCCTTCAAAAATAGGGAAATTTTAGCCTACTCCTTAGATTTCATGGGGGTCAGTCAGACTGAGAAACACAAGAGACTAAGTCAACCGTATGCGATGGATGGTCCACAACTTTGAAGTTTTTCCCAGCATTCACCAAGTGTGAACTTCATCTGGAGGGCCTCTTAGTTTAATTTTCAAGCTCATGCTTACCCCATGTTAGACAGGGTCCCACATTATTTCCTTGGCCAAGACCTTTTCAGAACTCAGTATCTTACTTATGCTTAATGGCTGACTGCCACCAACTGCTGCTTGGTTCAAGACAGGCAAATGGATTCAAATTAGGAGTGGATAGAAAATTAGACATTCAGATTGGATCACTGTCTTCCCAGAATCCTTTCAGAACAATTCCAATTTTTAAAAAGTCAGTTAATTAGTTTTATAAATCATTAGAAAGTCTTTAAAATGGAGACGCAAGCAGAAATGAAAAAGAGCAGAATTTGGTCACGTGTAAATGCATAAATTGTGGTAGCAGTTATTTTTATTGACTGTCCAAAATTCTTCTAGTAACTAGTGCTCTTCGCCTGACTCAGCTTATGTAGTGAGCCTTGATAAATTGCACTATTAGTTGGGCATATTTGTTCTGCAAGTAGCAGACAAATCTAATATGACTTAAACAAAACATAAAATTTATTTACTATTATAATGAGCTTAAGTGAAATATATTTTGGGGAAGGATAGGTAGAGGTATATCAAACTTTGGATAACTGGTAATTCAGTTATGTTGTTAGTGAACTAATTTTCTACCTACCTTCTATTCCTCTGTTGCAAAATGATTTCTTCTTGAGATTATAAGGTGTCTGTCAACAGTTCCAGTGATGCTCATTTTCTTGGTAACATCCAGTGACAGAGCACGGATTTTCCACTAGCTTTCTGAGAAGAGCATGTAACATCTTTTCCATAAGTTCCCAGCAAAATAATATACATTTCATTATTTGGATCATATTCTATAATGAGCAAAACTCTGTACTAGTCAGTGGCTTGGACATAAGTGATGAAGGCCATACAGATATTAACATACAGGGTAAAGGTCCATCAGCTCCCTCTTGTCAGTGATTTCCACTTTGCTAAATCCAGTGACCAATTCTGAGTCCTCATCTTACTTGGTTTAGTATCATTTGACTCAACTGATCATCCACTCCTTCTTGAAACACTTTCTGCCCATTGTGTCCATGACTCTACTGTCCAGGTTTCCCCCCTGCTTCAGTGACTCTTCCAATTTAGTCTCCTTTGTTGTGTCTTCCTTTATATCCTAATATCTTATAACCCTGGAACAATCTTTAGATCTCTTTTCTGTCAACCCTTATTGCCTTCATGGTTTCATCCAGGTTTGTAGCTTTAAATAAGATTTTGCAAACTGTGTATAATCAGCATCATGACCATCTAGCAGACTGTACCCAATCAACATCATCATTTTTGTCACTTAATGCCAGATAAATTTCTTGTCTTTTATTCCTAGCAGAACTTTATTATAATATGTAGATTATGGTCTTGTCTCGATTTTATAGGTGGGAAAACTGAGACTGAAGACAATGTAATTACCTTGGGCAACATCCCAGAGAAAGAAAGTAAAACCAGGCCTTGAACCTGAACAGATGAATTTAACCACCACATGTTACTACCTCCATGGTGTCCACAGTTTCTAGATTTGTGGCACATCTGAGGACATTCATTTGCAAAGTAGCAGACAAATCTAATATGACTTAAACAAAACATAAAATTTATTTACTATTATAATGAGCTTAAGTGAAATATATTTTGGGGAAGGATAGGTAGAGGTATATCAAACTTTGGATAACTGGTAATTCAGTTATGTTGTTAGTGAACTAATTTTCTACCTACCTTCTATTCCTCTGTTGCAAAATGATTTCTTCTTGAGATTATAAGGTGTCTGTCAACAGTTCCAGTGATGCTCATTTTCTTGGTAACATCCAGTGACAGAGCACGGATTTTCCACTAGCTTTCTGAGAAGAGCATGTAACATCTTTTCCATAAGTTCCCAGCAAAATAATATACATTTCATTATTTGGATCATATTCTATAATGAGCAAAACTCTGTACTAGTCAGTGGCTTGGACATAAGTGATGAAGGCCATACAGATATTAACATACAGGGTAAAGGTCCATCAGCTCCCTCTTGTCAGTGATTTCCACTTTGCTAAATCCAGTGACCAATTCTGAGTCCTCATCTTACTTGGTTTAGTATCATTTGACTCAACTGATCATCCACTCCTTCTTGAAACACTTTCTGCCCATTGTGTCCATGACTCTACTGTCCAGGTTTCCCCCCTGCTTCAGTGACTCTTCCAATTTAGTCTCCTTTGTTGTGTCTTCCTTTATATCCTAATATCTTATAACCCTGGAACAATCTTTAGATCTCTTTTCTGTCAACCCTTATTGCCTTCATGGTTTCATCCAGGTTTGTAGCTTTAAATAAGATTTTGCAAACTGTGTATAATCAGCATCATGACCATCTAGCAGACTGTACCCAATCAACATCATCATTTTTGTCACTTAATGCCAGATAAATTTCTTGTCTTTTATTCCTAGCAGAACTTTATTATAATATGTAGATTATGGTCTTGTCTCGATTTTATAGGTGGGAAAACTGAGACTGAAGACAATGTAATTACCTTGGGCAACATCCCAGAGAAAGAAAGTAAAACCAGGCCTTGAACCTGAACAGATGAATTTAACCACCACATGTTACTACCTCCATGGTGTCCACAGTTTCTAGATTTGTGGCACATCTGAGGACATTCATTTGCTGTCCAAGCCAGTATGTGAAGTTCTTAGGGTGCCCTGCTCAAAGATGCCTGTTTCTCTGCTGCAGAGGGTTTCCTAAAATTTTAGTTTCTATTTCAAAACACTTCAGCATTTTCAGCAGTGATTGTTGTGCTACTGGGAGAATTTTAAAGGTCAATCTGCCAGTGATTCTGTTTTCTTTAAAAAAAAAAAAAGCTGAACTGACATTGAGCACATTAAAAGAAGCCTAAAACAATCTTTTAAACTGTCCTTTCTACGATTAGCATCTCTTTTGTTTCTGTTCTTTTTTACCATCTTATTGGAATAATACCTTTATAAAATAAAGTGTACAATTTGATCAAACACACAAAAGAAACTACCTTTGTTTCCCTTCCCTTAATTTACCATCTGAATTCCTAATTTATTTTTCTGCTAAAATTACCACTGTATTACTTTTCACCTTTTAATTGCCACGACTAACAAGCATTTTTCAGTCTCTGTTTTACTCCATTTTTCTCTAGCATTTAATGGTGTTGGTTTTTCCCTCCTTAAAAGTATTTCCTTCCATGAAATGATGATGATGATGATGATGATGTCATCATCCTCTTGTGACATCATGCTCTTCTGGACTTCCTGTGTTACTGTGACATTTTCTTTCTTTCTTTTTTTTTAATTTGGGACTTACATATATATTTTTTAACAAGAAGAATATATTTTAACTTGGTTATATATTTGTATTATTATTATTATTTTTAAATCTTTATTTTGCTTTTAACTTTTAAATAGTTTTGTTGTTTACAGATATGTATGTTCCCAGATGACATTTTCTTTAGAGCAGCCCTTACATGGAGTATGATTAAGCTTGCTTTTTGCTTTAGTCCTCTTATTATAGGCTATCCCTGGATAAAGTAATCTATCTCTGTATTAAATTATTATTTAAAAGTGAATAACTCTAAGCATGTATCTTTAGCCAGAGGTCTAAGAATTCCTTCAGGTAACATACCCAGAATTTAGCAGTGTGTCTCCCCTTTCTTCATCCAGAAACTCTTTCACTTTTCTTTTCCCTGTCTATGTTAGTGATATGCCATTACCGCTATCCAAAGTGCAGAAGACTCTTAAGTTATTTGGTGCTTCCTCTGTTCTCTCACTTTCAGTACCTAAGTGGTCACTCATACTGTATCTCAAGTCTGTTTCTCTATTGTGTCTCCAATAGCTCACTCTAGGCATCTCTAGCCTGAACTATAAGAACAGGATTATAGTTTGGTCCTCCTGTTTTCAGATAGCTTTCAAAATCTAGGCATCTCTAGCCTGAACTGACATTGAGCACATTAAAAGAAGCCTAAAACAATCTTTTAAACTGTCCTTTCTACGATTAGCATCTCTTTGTTTCTGTTCTTTTTTACCATCTTATTGGAATAATACCTTTATAAAATAAAGTGTACAATTTGATCAAACACACAAAAGAAACTACCTTTGTTTCCCTTCCCTTAATTTACCATCTGAATTCCTAATTTATTTTTCTGCTAAAATTACCACTGTATTACTTTTCACCTTTTAATTGCCACGACTAACAAGCATTTTTCAGTCTCTGTTTTACTCCATTTTTCTCTAGCATTTAATGGTGTTGGTTTTTCCCTCCTTAAAAGTATTTCCTTCCATGAAATGATGATGATGATGATGATGATGTCATCATCCTCTTGTGACATCATGCTCTTCTGGACTTCCTGTGTTACTGTGACATTTTCTTTCTTTCTTTTTTTTTAATTTGGGACTTACATATATATTTTTTAACAAGAAGAATATATTTTAACTTGGTTATATATTTGTATTATTATTATTATTTTTAAATCTTTATTTTGCTTTTAACTTTTAAATAGTTTTGTTGTTTACAGATATGTATGTTCCCAGATGACATTTTCTTTAGAGCAGCCCTTACATGGAGTATGATTAAGCTTGCTTTTTGCTTTAGTCCTCTTATTATAGGCTATCCCTGGATAAAGTAATCTATCTCTGTATTAAATTATTATTTAAAAGTGAATAACTCTAAGCATGTATCTTTAGCCAGAGGTCTAAGAATTCCTTCAGGTAACATACCCAGAATTTAGCAGTGTGTCTCCCCTTTCTTCATCCAGAAACTCTTTCACTTTTCTTTTCCCTGTCTATGTTAGTGATATGCCATTACCGCTATCCAAAGTGCAGAAGACTCTTAAGTTATTTGGTGCTTCCTCTGTTCTCTCACTTTCAGTACCTAAGTGGTCACTCATACTGTATCTCAAGTCTGTTTTCTCTATTGTGTCTCCAATAGCTCACTCTAGGCATCTCTAGCCTGAACTATAAGAACAGGATTATAGTTTGGTCCTCCTGTTTTCAGACGCCCTTGCAGTTATTTTTCTATATTGTTACCAAAGTAACCTTTCCATATTTCAGTCTGACCATATCATTCCCCAGATGAGTTCCTTCCTTTAGTAACTCCCTGATGCTTAGATGAGGCAGCTCAAGCACAACAAACCCTTTCCTGATTTGCTTCCAGTCTGCTTCTCCAGCCTCGTTTTCTGTCACTTCCCTCTTATTAACTTCTTCCATTTTCTTTTTAGTTTTTCTCCCATCCTCCTTTTCCTCCTCTTCTTTTTTCTTCTCACGTTCTTACCTTATTTTTCTTCATTCAGTATTAGATTGGTAGTTGTCCTCTGGGGCCTCCCCTGGTAGCTCAGATGCTAAAGAATCCACCTGCAGTGGAGACACAGGTGTGATCCCTGGGTCAGGAAGATCTAGAATAAGAAATGGCAACCCTCTCCAGTATTCTTGCCTGGAAAATCCCATGGACAGAGGAGCCTGGTGGTCCACACTCCAGAGGGTTGCAAAGAGTCATACATGAATAAAGCAACTTAACATGCATGCAGACACTCTGAATAAAAGTTAAATAAGCAGGGGACAGTATACAGCCTTGTTGTACTCTTTTCCCAATTTGTAACCAGTATGTTGTTCCATGTCTAGTTCTGACTGTTGTTGTTGCGTGACCTGCATGTCCAGTTCTGTTGCTTCTCAGGAGACAGGTAAGATGGTCTGGTATTCCCATCTTTTTAAGAATTTTCCAGTTTGTTGTGATCCACACAGTCAGAGTCTTTAGCATCGTCAATGAAGTGGAAGTAAATGTTTTTCTAGGATTCCCTTGCTTTCTCTCTGATCCAATGAATTTGATTGGCAATTTGATTTCTGGTTCTTCTGCCTTTTCTTATCCAGGGAAAGTCACCTGTGCCACCAGGGAAGTCCCGCCTCTACCTTTTCTAAACCCGCCTTGTACATCTGGAATTTCTCAGTTCACATACTGCTGAAACCTAGCTTGAAGGAATTTGAGCATCTTTCACTTTTCTTTTCCCTGTCTATGTTAGTGATATGCCATTACCGCTATCCAAAGTGCAGAAGACTCTTAAGTTATTTGGTGCTTCCTCTGTTCTCTCACTTTCAGTACCTAAGTGGTCACTCATACTGTATCTCAAGTCTGTTTCTCTATTGTGTCTCCAATAGCTCACTCTAGGCATCTCTAGCCTGAACTATAAGAACAGGATTATAGTTTGGTCCTCCTGTTTTCAGACGCCCTTGCAGTTATTTTTCTATATTGTTACCAAAGTAACCTTTCCATATTTCAGTCTGACCATATCATTCCCCAGATGAGTTCCTTCCTTTAGTAACTCCCTGATGCTTAGATGAGGCAGCTCAAGCACAACAAACCCTTTCCTGATTTGCTTCCAGTCTGCTTCTCCAGCCTCGTTTTCTGTCACTTCCCTCTTATTAACTTCTTCCATTTTCTTTTTAGTTTTTCTCCCATCCTCCTTTTCCTCCTCTTCTTTTTTCTTCTCACGTTCTTACCTTATTTTTCTTCATTCAGTATTAGATTGGTAGTTGTCCTCTGGGGCCTCCCCTGGTAGCTCAGATGCTAAAGAATCCACCTGCAGTGGAGACACAGGTGTGATCCCTGGGTCAGGAAGATCTAGAATAAGAAATGGCAACCCTCTCCAGTATTCTTGCCTGGAAAATCCCATGGACAGAGGAGCCTGGTGGTCCACACTCCAGAGGGTTGCAAAGAGTCATACATGAATAAAGCAACTTAACATGCATGCAGACACTCTGAATAAAAGTTAAATAAGCAGGGGACAGTATACAGCCTTGTTGTACTCTTTTCCCAATTTGTAACCAGTATGTTGTTCCATGTCTAGTTCTGACTGTTGTTGTTGCGTGACCTGCATGTCCAGTTCTGTTGCTTCTCAGGAGACAGGTAAGATGGTCTGGTATTCCCATCTTTTTAAGAATTTTCCAGTTTGTTGTGATCCACACAGTCAGAGTCTTTAGCATCGTCAATGAAGTGGAAGTAAATGTTTTTCTAGGATTCCCTTGCTTTCTCTCTGATCCAATGAATTTGATTGGCAATTTGATTTCTGGTTCTTCTGCCTTTTCTTATCCAGGGAAAGTCACCTGTGCCACCAGGGAAGTCCCGCCTCTACCTTTTCTAAACCCGCCTTGTACATCTGGAATTTCTCAGTTCACATACTGCTGAAACCTAGCTTGAAGGAATTTGAGCATAACCTTGCTACCATGTGAAGTGAACATAATTGTATGGTAGTTTGAACACATTCCAGCATTGTCCTTCTGGGATTGGAGTGAAAATTGATCTTTGCCAATCCTGAGGCCACTACTGGGTTTTCCAAGTTTAGTGACATACTGAGTGCAGCACTCTGACAGCATCATCTTTTAGTATTTTTAGTAGCTCATCTGGAACTGCATCACACCCAGTAGCTTTCTTCATAGTAATGCTTCCTATGATCCACTTGACTTCACACTACAGGATATCTTATTTTAGGTAGGTGAGCACACCATCATTGTTATCTTGGTCATTAAGACTTTTCTTGTTTAGTTCTGTGTATTCTTGCCACCTCTTCTTAATCTCTTCTGCTTTTGTTATGTTAGTTCCTCCTCTGTCCTTTATCGTGCCAATCATTGCATGAAATGTTCTCTTTGTATATCCAATTTTCTTGAAGAGATTTCTAGTCTTTGCCATTCTGTGTTTTCCTCTGTTTCTTTGTATTGTTCATTTAAGAAGGTCTTCATATTTCTGCTTGCTATTCTCTGGAACTCCACATTCAGTTAGATGTCTCCCTTTCTGCCTTACCTTTTGTTTCTCTTCTTTTCTCAGCTATTTGTAAAACCTCCTCAAACAACCACTTTGCCATCTGACGTTTCTTTTCCTTATCCCAAAGGATGCCTCCTGAACAGTGTTACCAGCTTCCGTTTATAGTTCTTCAGGCACTCTGTCTACCATATCTAATCCCTTGAATCTATTTGTCACATCCACTGTATAATCATAATAGATTTGATTAAGGTCATACCTGAATGGCGTAGTGATTTTCCCTACTTTATTCAATTTAGGCCTGAATTTTGCAACAAGGAACTCATGATCAGAGCCACCATTAGCTCCACGTCTTGCTTGTTCTTTTTTTTTAAAAAAAGATTTATTTATTTATTTTACATTTTGGGCGAGGGTCGGGTTGGGGAGGGAGGGGAGCAGGCAGGCCACTTCTATTGGTCTTTCATTTCTCTATTTCCATCCGTCTTTGTTCTTTGGCTCCTATGGGCCTCCCATCACGGTGGCGTCTGTTGTTGCAGAGCGCCGGCTCTGGGCGCATGTGCTTCAGAGCTCCGGCTCGGTAATTGGACACATCAGTTCGGCCGCTCCGCGGCACGTGGGATCTTCCCAGGCCAGGGATCGAACCAGTGCCCCTTGCACTGCAAGGCGGTGTCCTTACCCACTGGACCACCAGGGGAAGCCCGTCTTGCTTGTTCTTGCTGATTGTATGTGGCATTTCTATTTGGCTGCAATGAGCGTAATCAGTCTGATTTTGGTATTGGCCATTTGGTGATCTTCATGTATAGAATAGTCTCTTGTTTTGTTGGAAAAGAGTGCTATGACCAGTGTGTTCTCTGACAAAATTCTTTTAGCTTTTGCCTTGCTTCATTTTGTACTCCACGGCCAAACCTGCCTATTATTCTGGATATCGCTTGACTTCCTACTTTTTCATTCCAGTTCCATGTTTATGAAAACGACATCTTTTTTGATGTTAGTTCTAGAAGGTGTTGTAGGTCTTTGTAGAACCTGTCCACTTCAGCTTCTTTGGCATCAGTGCTAGAGGATAGACTTGGATTACTGCGATGTTGAATGGTTTGCCTTGGAATCGAACCGAGATCATTCTGTTGTTTTTGAGATTGCACCTGTGTACCATATTTCAGACTCTTTTGTTGACTATGAAGGGTTACTCCATTTCTTCTAAGGGATTCTTGTCTATAGGAGTAGGTATGATGGTGATCTGAATTAATTTTGTCCATTTCTGTTCATTTTAGTTCACTGATTCCTGAGATGTTAGTGTTCACTATTGCCATCTCCTGCTTGACCACATTCAATTTACATCCAGTTCATGGACCTAACATTCCAGGTTCCAGTGCAGTGTTGATCTTATGGCATCAGACTTTGCTTTCACCCCCCAACACATCTATTGCTGAGCATCATTTCTACCTTAGCCTACTTGCTTCGTTCTTTCTAGATCTATTAGTCATTGCCCTTCATTCTTTCTCAGTAGTGTATTGGATTCCTCCTGACCTGGGGGGCTCAACTTCCGGTGTCATATCTTCTTGACTTTTCATACTGTTCTTGGTGCTCCTATGGCAAAAATGCTGAAGTGAGTTACTGTTTCCTTCTCTTAAGTTACTCAAGCGCCTTCACCAAGGTTGTGATTCATGACGGGGCACCATGTGATAGAGGGCCAGTATTAGTTGAGCTGGGCTTAACTGAAACCATAAATTTGATATTTCCCATGAAATATTAATAGTATTTCTAGAAATGATATCATGCATTTTAATATGATCTTACTGTGCACGCTGCATCACTCTATAAAGTCTAAGTAGTTTTCACTGTAAGTTAATTATGTGAAGAATTGCATTTACTGTTCTGTATTATTAGATACCATTTAGTGTTATTAACAAAGCATATGTGTTATTTTGTGCTGAAAATCCTTAACACTTTCCATATGGAAAAATCATTTCTATTTTCTCATGGAAATGACAGCAAAGGCAGTGCCGTATGGGATAACATTAATAGCTGAATTCAAATAAATGTGATTGCATCATTCTCAAGGAATCCACGTTTCATATTCTTGAGTCATCTATTTTTACAGTTTCAAGTTTAGATCACACAGAGAGGTAGATTATTTAATAATGACAAAAGGATTAATTCTGATTGTTTTCAGAAAGAACTGAGCTAAATTTAGCTTTCAAAAACAAATTTAAGAGCTTCAAAAGAATGAATCTTGCAAATTGGTTTAATCAAACAGGAAACACCACAGTTGAGAGATACCAAAAGTTAATTGTTTATAGACCTTGTCTCCCGATAGATTTTTTTGGTCATTTCTCTCAAACCTTTAAAACTTAGTCATTCTGTTAATAAATAAGACATACCACAATTTAACTTCTCTTCCTTTAAATACTTTTGGAATATGATGAGAAAGACATAAAATTAACCCTTAAGTAGCTACTTCTGTCTTTCTTGTAAGCAGTTGGCATGTTTTTTTTTTATTGAAGTGAAATTCATGTAACATAAAACTGACCTTGTTTAAGGTGACATTTAGTACATTTACAGTGATGTACAGCTATGACTTCTATCTAGTTCCAAAATGTTTTTTCATGTCCCACAAAACCCTCTATATTCTTCATTCCCCACCCGTGTTCTGGTGACTGCCAGTCTGCTTTCTGTCTCTATGGATTTATCTATTTTGGATATTTCATTTAAATTGTATATAATTATTTGTTTATTTACTTCTATGACTACTCTACATGTTTGTTGCTTGTCACAAGCTTTCTTGATTTGCAGCATGTAGGGGCTACTCTTCCTTGTGGTGCACAGGCTTCCAAGTAGGGTGTCTTCTCCTGTTTCAGAGCAAAGTCTCTAGGGCATGAAGGCTCAGTAGTTGCGGTGCATGGATTTAGTCATGGGATCTTCCCAGACCAGGGATCAAACATGTGTCCCCTCCATTGACAGGTGGATTCTTACCCTTTGTACTACCAGAGATACCCCTAGATATTTCATTTGAATGGAGTCATACAATATGTGATATTATGTGTCTGGCTTCTTCCACTTAGAATAATTTTCTAAGGTCCATCCGTGTTATGGCATGTGTTAGTATTTCATTCCTTTGTAAAGCTGAATAATATTCCATTGAATGAATTCACCACAATTTGTTTGTTTGTTTATCAATACATCCACATTTGGGTTGTGTCTTCCTTTTAGCTATTCTGAAAAGTGCTGCTATGAATATTCATGTATAAGGACTTGTCTGATTACTTATTTTCAGTGAGTTTGATATATTTTTGACAAGGATATAAGAGCAAATCCCCTTACATTAGGAAATTTGATTGAAAATGGACAGTTTTCTTATCTGAGGATGTATCTTTAAAAAGCTGTATTTCAAGGCTTTGAGCAAAACTACCTCTTCTCTTCCTGAAAAAAAGCAACAAGGTGGATAGTCATAGGAAATTCAATTTAGTTGTTCATGTTTGTTGAAATTTGTTGAATTTCTAATATATAAGATCCATTTATACTATATGTAAGGTACTGTATTCAGTTGGGAGTGCAGATGTAAATTTTACTTTCAAGAAACTTTATAGAGAATGGAACACATACTCAAATAACATACTATAAAAACTCATTGGAATGCGATTGTGCTCCAGAGTTTGTCCAGGGAGCTGTTTGGCAGAACGGAGGATCACCTAAACCCAGTCTGGCCAGGTGCAGTCAGAACTCCTATTAATAGAAGTGAAATATGAGCTCCTCTCAAGCATCATGAAGAAGTAACAGTTCTCTGAACCAGTGCTTCTTCTGCCTCACTCCCCAGAGGTAGATAATATACCCTTTTGAATGTTTTTTTGTAAGAAAAGTACACATTTGTATTGAATATAGACAGAGATAAACATCCCTTGAGACAGAATCAAAGTGTACATGCTGTTTTGTGAAATGCCTTTTTCATCTAACTGTGTAGTGTCTCTCCTTAGGCATAAAGATGAGCTTAGACTGAAGTTGTGTAGGTTAAGCTGGTGAATAAAAGTGTAAGTTAGAGCAGCATGGGTAAAGGCATGGAGATAGGAGAGAGCATGGCGTGTTTTAAACCTTTGTTTAATTCAGTCTTTCTGTAAACTAGCATTGAAATGTGATAATGTTGAAATAGAAAGAACTGACATGTCTGAACAAATCTATAACTAGATTTGAATTATTTTAGGATTCTTTGTAATCCTTTGCATTTTCCTTCTTATGGTTCTGTTTTAGGTTCTTAGCAAAGCCTCATTAAAAAACCGATTTTATTAGGTTGGTGCAAAAGTAATTGCGGTTTTACACTGTTGAACTTTGGCATTTGAGATTGAAATACATTCTGAAATAAATGTGGTTATGTTATACATCATTTCAATGTACGTTACTGTTTATTTTATACTAGGGAAATAATTTTAGGCAAAAGCAAATTCAAGCATTATTTTAGTTCTAGTTCAAAAATAAAGCAGCAGAGACAACTCATAGCATCAATAACACATTTGGCAGGACTCATAGCAAAACTACCTCTTCTCTTCCTGAAAAAAGCAACAAGGTTTCAAATTTAGTTGTTCATGTTTGTTGAAATTTGTTGAATTTCTAAGATATACGATCCATTTATACTATATGTAAGGTACTGTATTCAGTTGGGAGTGCAGATGTAAATTTTACTTTCAAGAAACTTTATAGAGAATGGAACACATACTCAAATAACATACTATAAAAACTCATTGGAATGCGATTGTGCTCCAGAGTTTGTCCAGGGAGCTGTTTGGCAGAACGGAGGATCACCTAAACCCAGTCTGGCCAGGTGCAGTCAGAACTCCTATTAATAGAAGTGAAATATGAGCTCCTCTCAAGCATCATGAAGAAGTAACAGTTCTCTGAACCAGTGCTTCTTCTGCCTCACTCCCCAGAGGTAGATAATATACCCTTTTGAATGTTTTTGTGTAAGAAAAGTACACATTTGTATTGAATATAGACAGAGATAAACATCCCTTGAGACAGAATCAAAGTGTACATGCTGTTTTGTGAAATGCCTTTTTCATCTAACTGTGTAGTGTCTCTCCTTAGGCATAAAGATGAGCTTAGACTGAAGTTGTGTAGGTTAAGCTGGTGAATAAAAGTGTAAGTTAGAGCAGCATGGGTAAAGGCATGGAGATAGGAGAGAGCATGGCGTGTTTTAAACCTTTGTTTAATTCAGTCTTTCTGTAAACTAGCATTGAAATGTGATAATGTTGAAATAGAAAGAACTGACATGTCTGAACAAATCTATAACTAGATTTGAATTATTTTAGGATTCTTTGTAATCCTTTGCATTTTCCTTCTTATGGTTCTGTTTTAGGTTCTTAGCAAAGCCTCATTAAAAAACCGATTTTATTAGGTTGGTGCAAAAGTAATTGCGGTTTTACACTGTTGAACTTTGGCATTTGAGATTGAAATACATTCTGAAATAAATGTGGTTATGTTATACATCATTTCAATGTACGTTACTGTTTATTTTATACTAGGGAAATAATTTTAGGCAAAAAGCAAATTCAAGCATTATTTTAGTTCTAGTTCAAAATAGGCCATAAAGCAGCAGAGACAACTCATAGCATCAATAACACATTTGGCCCAGGAACTGCTAACAGTGTACAGTGCAGTGGTGGTTCAAGAAGCTTTGCAAAGGAGACAGGAACCTTGAAGATAAGGATGGTAGTAGCTGGCCATTGGAAGTTGACAGTGACCAACTGAGAACAGTCATCAAAGCTGATCCTCTTAAAACTACACGAGCAGTTGCTGAAGAACTCGGCATTGGCCATTCAATTGTCACTCGGCAAATTGGAAAGGTGAAAAAACTCAACAAGTGGGTTGCCTCATGAACTGACTGCAAGTCAAAAAATTGTTGTTTTGAAGTGTTGTCTTCTTTTATTCTACACAACATCAAACCATTTTTCAATCAGATTGTGATATGCCACAAAAAGTGAATTTTACACAACAACCAGTGACAACCAGCTTGGTGGTTGGACTGAGAAGAAGCTCCAAAGCACTTCCCAAAGCCAAATTTGCACCAAAAAGGTCATGGTCACTGTTTGGTGGTCTGGCTGATCTGGTCCACTTTCTGAATCCCGGGAAAACCATTACATCTGGGAAGTATGCTCAGCAAATTGATGAGATACACCAAAAACTGCAGTGGCTGCATCCAGCATCGGTCAACAGAAAGGACCTAATTCTTCTCCATGGCAGTGCAGGACTGCACATTGCGTAACTGATGTTTCAAAAGATGACTCAATTGGGCTATGAAAGTTTATCTCATCTGTTATATTCACCCGCCTCTCGCCAATTGACTACCATTTCTTCAAGCATCTTGACAAATTTTGCAGGAAATTAAAGAAAGAACTGACATGTCTGAACAAATCTATAACTAGATTTGAATTATTTTAGGATTCTTTGTAATCCTTTGCATTTTCCTTCTTATGGTTCTGTTTTAGGTTCTTAGCAAAGCCTCATTAAAAAACCGATTTTATTAGGTTGGTGCAAAAGTAATTGCGGTTTTACACTGTTGAACTTTGGCATTTGAGATTGAAATACATTCTGAAATAAATGTGGTTATGTTATACATCATTTCAATGTACGTTACTGTTTATTTTATACTAGGGAAATAATTTTAGGCAAAAAGCAAATTCAAGCATTATTTTAGTTCTAGTTCAAAATAGGCCATAAAGCAGCAGAGACAACTCATAGCATCAATAACACATTTGGCCCAGGAACTGCTAACAGTGTACAGTGCAGTGGTGGTTCAAGAAGCTTTGCAAAGGAGACAGGAACCTTGAAGATAAGGATGGTAGTAGCTGGCCATTGGAAGTTGACAGTGACCAACTGAGAACAGTCATCAAAGCTGATCCTCTTAAAACTACACGAGCAGTTGCTGAAGAACTCGGCATTGGCCATTCAATTGTCACTCGGCAAATTGGAAAGGTGAAAAAACTCAACAAGTGGGTTGCCTCATGAACTGACTGCAAGTCAAAAAATTGTTGTTTTGAAGTGTTGTCTTCTTTTATTCTACACAACATCAAACCATTTTTCAATCAGATTGTGATATGCCACAAAAAGTGAATTTTACACAACAACCAGTGACAACCAGCTTGGTGGTTGGACTGAGAAGAAGCTCCAAAGCACTTCCCAAAGCCAAATTTGCACCAAAAAGGTCATGGTCACTGTTTGGTGGTCTGGCTGATCTGGTCCACTTTCTGAATCCCGGGAAAACCATTACATCTGGGAAGTATGCTCAGCAAATTGATGAGATACACCAAAAACTGCAGTGGCTGCATCCAGCATCGGTCAACAGAAAGGACCTAATTCTTCTCCATGGCAGTGCAGGACTGCACATTGCGTAACTGATGTTTCAAAAGATGACTCAATTGGGCTATGAAAGTTTATCTCATCTGTTATATTCACCCGCCCTCTCGCCAATTGACTACCATTTCTTCAAGCATCTTGACAAATTTTTGCAGGGAAAATGTTTCCACAATCAGCAGGATGCAGAATATGCTTTCCAAGAGTTCACTGAATCCCAAAGCATGGAGTTTTATGCTACAGGAATAGACAAATTTATTTCTCATTGGCAAAAATGTGTTGATTATAATGATTCCTGTTTTGATTAATAAAGATGTGTTTTAAGTCTAGTTACAATGATTTAAAATTCACAGCTCAAAACTAAAATTATGTTTGCACCAATCTAGTAAGTTCTACCAGGAAGCAACTGTTTCATCTTATTTACTCACGTATGGAATTGAATTGTGTGCAGTTACTCAAAACTTTAGTCTTGTTCAGCATTCACTTTGCAGTGACTATATTCAAAGCACCTTGATAAGGTGCTGGGGATAAACAGACAAAATTATCTTTGTGGAAGACAAAATTCACGTCCTACTGGGGCTTCCCTGGTGACTCAGGTGGAAAAGAAACTTCCTGCAATGCAGGAAACTGCGTTCAATCCCTGGGTCAGGAAGGTGCCCTGTAGAAGAAAATGACACCCGAATGCCTGGAGAATCCTGTGGTCAGTGGATGGCAGGTTACAGTCTATGGGGTCACAAAAGAGTTAGACACAACTGAACGACCGAGTTTCATGTCCTACTGACATCACAGACTAATGGAAGACCTATAAATATGGATAAACAGATACAGATATCGCACAGCTAATTAAGCAGTACAGGCTTCCCTGGTGACTCAGTGGAAAAGAATTTGCCTGCCAATGCAGGAGATGCAGATTCAATCCCTGGGTGAGGAAGATCCCCTGGACAAGGGAATGGAAATCCACTCCGGTATTCTTGCCTGATAAATCCCATGGACCAAAGGAGTCTGGTTGGTTAGAGGCCGTGGGGTCGCAAAAGAGTCAGACAACACTTAGTGACTAAACAACATTTAAGCAGTATATATTAAGACCCTTAGCCCTAAAACTGATGAGGTCAGGGAAGACTGCTTGACATAAATAAATATAAACTATCTAAGTTAAGAAGCGTGAACCACATTTCAGGCAAGGGATCAAGCAAAATAAAGATTGCTTGCAGTTTCATCTTTCTGGAGCCTGATATGTTACATTGGGCTTGCAGAAGCAGAGGTGAGAAAATGGTGGTCCTCCATATGGTATTAGTGGGCTTATAGTTGATCCTGTGCTGGACAAGATGTCACTGAATAGACAAATTTATTTCTCATTGGCAAAAATGTGTTGATTATAATGATTCCTGTTTTGATTAATAAAGATGTGTTTTAAGTCTAGTTACAATGATTTAAAATTCACAGCTCAAAACTAAAATTATGTTTGCACCAATCTAGTAAGTTCTACCAGGAAGCAACTGTTTCATCTTATTTACTCACGTATGGAATTGAATTGTGTGCAGTTACTCAAAACTTTAGTCTTGTTCAGCATTCACTTTGCAGTGACTATATTCAAAGCACCTTGATAAGGTGCTGGGGATAAACAGACAAAATTATCTTTGTGGAAGACAAAATTCACGTCCTACTGGGGCTTCCCTGGTGACTCAGGTGGAAAAGAAACTTCCTGCAATGCAGGAAACTGCGTTCAATCCCTGGGTCAGGAAGGTGCCCTGTAGAAGAAAATGACACCCGAATGCCTGGAGAATCCTGTGGTCAGTGGATGGCAGGTTACAGTCTATGGGGTCACAAAAGAGTTAGACACAACTGAACGACCGAGTTTCATGTCCTACTGACATCACAGACTAATGGAAGACCTATAAATATGGATAAACAGATACAGATATCGCACAGCTAATTAAGCAGTACAGGCTTCCCTGGTGACTCAGTGGAAAAGAATTTGCCTGCCAATGCAGGAGATGCAGATTCAATCCCTGGGTGAGGAAGATCCCCTGGACAAGGGAATGGAAATCCACTCCGGTATTCTTGCCTGATAAATCCCATGGACCAAAGGAGTCTGGTTGGTTAGAGGCCGTGGGGTCGCAAAAGAGTCAGACAACACTTAGTGACTAAACAACATTTAAGCAGTATATATTAAGACCCTTAGCCCTAAAACTGATGAGGTCAGGGAAGACTGCTTGACATAAATAAATATAAACTATCTAAGTTAAGAAGCGTGAACCACATTTCAGGCAAGGGATCAAGCAAAATAAAGATTGCTTGCAGTTTCATCTTTCTGGAGCCTGATATGTTACATTGGGCTTGCAGAAGCAGAGGTGAGAAAATGGTGGTCCTCCATATGGTATTAGTGGGCTTATAGTTGATCCTGTGCTGGACAAGATGTCACTGAATAATTTAAGGCAGACACACATGGTCAGGGAGTGTGGATTTAAGGGCAGATTACAGCTGGAGGCCAATTAACAAGTCATTACAATAGGTCAGTTGAGAGATTGTGAAACCTGAAGAAGAGCAGTGCTGTGAAAGGAACAGGGAGGAAGAAGGAACTGAATCAACAGATGTTCTAGAAGTAATGTTTGTGAGAAGGATTTAGTAAGAGGAAATAGTGCTGAAAGAAGAAGAAAAGCAAAACAACGGGTGTGTGCTAGATCTGTTCCTTTTGGTGAAGGGGAAAATGCCTGTGCCGCTAGCTTACAGAGCTAAGAAAAGGTAAGAGCATTTGGAGGTCAAAATGGTGGATGCATTTTGTCTGTTAGAACATCTAGATCTGCTCCTAATGGACATGTGATTCAGAGATTTGCAGAAAGGTTAAAGTTGGATAAACAAACTGAGAAATGATTCAAAGGGGTTGTTGAAATCATCTCTCAGAGAGACTTTACAGGTTAAGAAGAGTGACGAGGGCTTCCCCTGGTGGTCCAGTGGGTAAGGACACCACCTTGCAGTGCAGGGGGCGCTGGTTCGATCCCTGGCCTGGGAAGATCCCACGTGCTGCGGAGCAGCTGGACCGATGTGTCCAATCACTGAGCCAGAGCTCTGGAGCACATGCAACCAGAGCCAGCGCTCTGCAGCGACAGATGCCACCGCGATGGGAGGCCCACAGGAACCAAAGAATAAAGGCAGATAAAACTGGAGAAATGAAAGACCAATAGAAGTGGCCCGCCCGCTCCCCTCCCTCCCCAACCTGACCCCCGCCCCAAAATAAATAAATAAATAAATCTTTAAAAAAAAAAAGAAGAGTGACGAGCTGAGGATGGATGTATAGGGCAGTATTTAGCTTATGCAAAAAAAAAAAAAAGGTAATTGTATAGGAATTAACAATGACTAGAATTTTCAGAATAATTCTAAAACAGGTGTGAGTGTTATGGAAGTCAAGAAGGAGAACAGTCAAGTGGCACAGAAACATCCCCTAGACGCTTCATTTGGACTTGAGTTCATTTTAGAACTAATTCTTCAGTCTTCCTATGGTCCTACCTTCCTGTGGAAAGGTATTCTTTTTTTACAATCCCTTTCTAATATTTCATTGTTAGTGTAATGGAATGCAACTGATTTCTGAATGTAAATCTTATATCCTGCTACTTTGCTGAATTTATTAGATCTAGTAGTTTCTGTGTGAAGTCCTTAGGGTTTTCTATATATAGTATCATGTAATCTGCATATAGGGACAATTTTACATTTCCCTTCCAATTTGGATACTTTTTGTTTCTTTTTCTTGTCTGATTGCTATGACTAGAACTTACAATGCTATATTAAAGAGAAATGGTAAGAGTGGGCATCCTAGTCTTTCTGTATTTTAGTGGAAAGGCTTTTAACTTTTCATTGCTGAGTTTTGTATTGGTTATCAGCCAAATGGTGTCACTCTCAAGTATATTTAAGTATAATTATACTTCAGCCTGTTTAAATAAGTTCTGTCTATTAAATTGAATTTGAATTAAAAAATCCTTTTGTCTGTAAGACTTAAAACATTAATATTTATGTTCTGGATAATGTTGCATTATAATCATTATTATTACACAATTGACAGTTGTGTTTTTTTGTTAATGGAAAGTAGTAGAGACTTTTCATCCTGATATCATAGGAGCACATATACTTTACAGTGCCATCTGGATGACTCTGTGAAGTCTTAATCACATGCAGAGTTGCTTCAGTGGTCTCTGACTCTTTGCGACCCTATGGACTGTAGCCCCCAGCCTCCTCTGTCCAAGGGATTCTCCAGGCAAAAATACTGAAATGGGTTACCATGTCCTCCTCCATGGGATCTTCCTGACCTAAAGACTGAGCCTGTCTCTTATGTCTCCGGCCTTGGGAGGTGGGTTCTTTACCAGTAGTTCCACTTGAGAATATTTAAAATAACTTTCAGTAAAACTGTTTAAACATTAAAACTGATAATACTGTAGTCAAGATTAACTTAACTTATACATACCATGAAGGACTTTTAGAGATGACCACGTATATGCTAGAGAGATTAATGTAAGAAGTTTACACTACTCTTTCATTCATGAGTTCATTGAAATGAATCCTTCCCATGAATTTTTTCTTTAAAAAAAATAACAAGTCAGTTTATTTGGTACAATGAAAAGAAGGAAAAATAAGAGAACAAGTTCTCCTAATTTTGCACCTCTGGTTGTAGAGAGAGTATTTTCATGAATTAAACTTAATTTACTGGAATAGGTACGAATGGTAATAGATATACAGTATTGGTGTTTGTAGCTGCATATTTGCCAAAGATCCTTGTTTCAGCAGAAGCCAAAAGGGGGAGGTGGGTTTGCAGAGTCCTTGAGTAAGTAGGACATACACTGCTTGTTCTTTGACTAGGCCTCAGTTCTCCTTTGGTGATCCCTTCTTTGCTTCTGTACTCAGGAGTGAAGGCCTCCTCCTGGCTGGTCTGTCTTCTCCATGGCTGCTTCACTAAAAGGGAATTCCATTTCTCCTGAGACCTGCTCTTCACAAGTTAGGTTTCTAATGCTGTGGCTCAATTGGGAAACAAAACTTAGAAACTATTGGAACCAAAACGTTCTTGTGGTCAGGTCAGCTGTCTTCAGTACAAAGCTGTTGCTTTTTGGCTTATGAGTTTATGAACACATGTGGTATTTATTTTCCTGTCTGTACTTCCCAAAGTTAATTAATTATGAAAGAAATTGATAGGGACAGAGTAGAATAGGTAGTTGTGGAGTCCTAGTAGGGGACTGTAGGTGTAAAGGTAAAACCTGGAATAAGTTGGGAGGCCAATAGATTAATGATAACTCAAGAATGCTGCTCCTTGTTCAATAAAGCAGGAACAGCTGGGGAAGGAGGAGCTAATGATGTATGCTTTGTGTCTGCATCTGCATCTACCTGAGGAAGGCAGTCTTAGCCATCCTCTGTCCAAGGGATTCTCCAGGCAAAAATATACTTTCAGTAAAACTGTTTAAACATAGTTCCACTTGAGAATATTTAAAATAACTTTCAGTAAAACTGTTTAAACATTAAAACTGATAATACTGTAGTCAAGATTAACTTAACTTATACATACCATGAAGGACTTTTAGAGATGACCACGTATATGCTAGAAAATTAATGTAAGAAGTTTACACTACTCTTTCATTCATGAGTTCATTGAAATGAATCCTTCCCATGAATTTTTCTTTAAAAAAATAACAAGTCAGTTTATTTGGTACAATGAAAAGAAGGAAAAATAAGAGAACAAGTTCTCCTAATTTTGCACCTCTGGTTGTAGAGAGAGTATTTTCATGAATTAAACTTAATTTACTGGAATAGGTACGAATGGTAATAGATATACAGTATTGGTGTTTGTAGCTGCATATTTGCCAAAGATCCTTGTTTCAGCAGAAGCCAAAAGGGGGAGGTGGGTTTGCAGAGTCCTTGAGTAAGTAGGACATACACTGCTTGTTCTTTGACTAGGCCTCAGTTCTCCTTTGGTGATCCCTTCTTTGCTTCTGTACTCAGGAGTGAAGGCCTCCTCCTGGCTGGTCTGTCTTCTCCATGGCTGCTTCACTAAAAGGGAATTCCATTTCTCCTGAGACCTGCTCTTCACAAGTTAGGTTTCTAATGCTGTGGCTCAATTGGGAAACAAAACTTAGAAACTATTGGAACCAAAACGTTCTTGTGGTCAGGTCAGCTGTCTTCAGTACAAAGCTGTTGCTTTTTGGCTTATGAGTTTATGAACACATGTGGTATTTATTTTCCTGTCTGTACTTCCCAAAGTTAATTAATTATGAAAGAAATTGATAGGGACAGAGTAGAATAGGTAGTTGTGGAGTCCTAGTAGGGGACTGTAGGTGTAAAGGTAAAACCTGGAATAAGTTGGGAGGCCAATAGATTAATGATAACTCAAGAATGCTGCTCCTTGTTCAATAAAGCAGGAACAGCTGGGGAAGGAGGAGCTAATGATGTATGCTTTGTGTCTGCATCTGCATCTACCTGAGGAAGGCAGTCTTCTCCCCTCCTATATATATGTTGCTGCCCACACAAAGAGGAGGAGCAGAGCTTTCCTGCCTGCCCTCTTACAAGTGCCCTAACCTAATAAACCCTTTTCTTGCCTATCACTCTGCTTCTTGTTGAATTCCTTCTGTGTTGAGGCACGAAGAACCTGAGCTTCAGTGGGTCCAGACGTTGGGTGTGTGCTGGATTAAGTCCCGGCCATTTGGGTTCGAATCCCAGACAGGGTTTTGGCCGGGATTGAGTCCTGACTACGTGGGTTCAAGTCCCAAGCAGGGTTTTGGCTGGGATTGAGCCTCAGCCACGTGGGTTCAAGTCCCAAGCAGAGTTTTGGCTGGGGCTGAGCCTCAGCTATGTGGGTTCAAGTCCCAAGCAGGGTTTTGACTGGGGTTAAGCCTCAGCCATGTGGGTCTGAGTCCCAAACCAGGTTTTGGCTAGGTTCAAGCCCCAGCCATGTAGATTCGAGTCCCAAGGGGGTGGGGGGGAGGTTTGCCTGGAGTTAAGCCCAAGTCACGTGGGTTCCAGTCCCAAACAGGGTTTTGGCTGGAATTCAAGCTCCAATCGTGTGGGTTCAAGTCCCAGGCGGGGTTCGATCAGGTCTGGGCCCTGGTTTAAATCTCAAATCGAGGTAGAACCCTTTCAAAACCTTAAGAAGATTTCTATACACTTACTGTTTTTCTCTTAGTTACTTTTATCCTGATAAGTTATCAGTTAAAACCACTTGAAATAACATCAGTCACTATATAGATCAAAACACGGTCATCTCTATATCAAAAGGCAAATGTGTAACGAATATGCCAAAAGAGGAACTTCCTTTTTGGCTTATGAGTTTATGAACACATGTGGTATTTATTTTCCTGTCTGTACTTCCCAAAGTTAATTAATTATGAAAGAAATTGATAGGGACAGAGTAGAATAGGTAGTTGTGGAGTCCTAGTAGGGGACTGTAGGTGTAAAGGTAAAACCTGGAATAAGTTGGGAGGCCAATAGATTAATGATAACTCAAGAATGCTGCTCCTTGTTCAATAAAGCAGGAACAGCTGGGGAAGGAGGAGCTAATGATGTATGCTTTGTGTCTGCATCTGCATCTACCTGAGGAAGGCAGTCTTCTCCCCTCCTATATATATGTTGCTGCCCACACAAAGAGGAGGAGCAGAGCTTTCCTGCCTGCCCTCTTACAAGTGCCCTAACCTAATAAACCCTTTTCTTGCCTATCACTCTGCTTCTTGTTGAATTCCTTCTGTGTTGAGGCACGAAGAACCTGAGCTTCAGTGGGTCCAGACGTTGGGTGTGTGCTGGATTAAGTCCCGGCCATTTGGGTTCGAATCCCAGACAGGGTTTTGGCCGGGATTGAGTCCTGACTACGTGGGTTCAAGTCCCAAGCAGGGTTTTGGCTGGGATTGAGCCTCAGCCACGTGGGTTCAAGTCCCAAGCAGAGTTTTGGCTGGGGCTGAGCCTCAGCTATGTGGGTTCAAGTCCCAAGCAGGGTTTTGACTGGGGTTAAGCCTCAGCCATGTGGGTCTGAGTCCCAAACCAGGTTTTGGCTAGGTTCAAGCCCCAGCCATGTAGATTCGAGTCCCAAGGGGGTGGGGGGGAGGTTTGCCTGGAGTTAAGCCCAAGTCACGTGGGTTCCAGTCCCAAACAGGGTTTTGGCTGGAATTCAAGCTCCAATCGTGTGGGTTCAAGTCCCAGGCGGGGTTCGATCAGGTCTGGGCCCTGGTTTAAATCTCAAATCGAGGTAGAACCCTTTCAAAACCTTAAGAAGATTTCTATACACTTACTGTTTTTCTCTTAGTTACTTTTATCCTGATAAGTTATCAGTTAAAACCACTTGAAATAACATCAGTCACTATATAGATCAAAACACGGTCATCTCTATATCAAAAGGCAAATGTGTAACAGTATTTTTATTTGAATTGATGCCAAAAAAGAGGGAACTTCCAAGCTTTTAAGGCATATATGTATATGAAGAAACTCTAGCTGATGAGATAAAAATGGCTTTACCAAAACCATCATTACAAGGATTTGGGGCATGAAACAAATACAGTAAATGATCTTCCATCATGCAACATGCCACGTGAAATCTGGAGTAAAAGAAAAATATAAGAAAAATGAAGACAGATACTTGAAAAAATGGTAACAAATAGCATGAAGGCATAGCTCACCTAGTAGTTGGATCCAGCCCTGCCAGTGCTGATTTTGTTTGCTGTGTTTGTGTCTCAGGTCACTTTTGGCATCTGCTGGTGAAATCGCCTCTTGTTGGTCTTATCTATTAACTCCTGTTAACTCAGTTTTTAGTTCTTGGAGGCTTCTTAGGTTGCAGGGAGGAAACCAGTTCTTGACTCCATGATGAAATTGTTTCTATGACCAGCTTTTCCTTGCTTTTGTTATCGTAATCATACAGAGTGGCTTACCCCAGAGAATCTTGCCCCTCTGCCTGACTGTTAAAGTGCCTTTGTTCAGAACCCTGTCCACCTGAATGACAGGAATAGAGAAATTAACACATCCTCTGCCTGAGGCTTGCCATTCTAGGAGATGTTTGCAAGAGGAGTGGACTTTTTGCTTTGCTTTCTCACCTGCCCTCATCTCTCATCTATAAAGAACCTGGCATCCAGACCCTGATAAGATTATTATTTTGAGGAGCTAGCCTGCCATCTTCTCGGTCATCTGATTTCCAACTAAATATGTTTTCCTTACCTCAACACCTCCTCTCCTGATTCATTGGCCTGTTGTGCAGTGAGCAGAGTGACCTTGGACTTGGTAACATTTCCTTCTAATGGCAACAAATCCTTCAATTTATGGGCCAAAGCAGTTAATTTTCTACACTCTCTTGGAGGGTGTAGAAGCTTAGTTTGTTGTTCCCTAAGTTGAATTCTGTGAGAAAGCAGGCAGTCTTGTTCTCTGGAGTTGAATGTGTGGTCTCTTATTATGTGGTCTCATCTTGTATTTGACTCATTAGTAGGTTGTCTGCATAGACCCAGGATCAGTTAGGGGCTTCTTTCCTGCATCCTACTTTTTATTGGAGATATTAAGATCAATTCAATTTTACAAGTATCTACCAGGCTAGATTCAAGACATTATGTGGGGTGCCTCAGAGATACTGAGATGAGTTAAGCAAAGTCACTGACAAAGATTTTACTTTTGTGGCAAATGTGAATATTTTGAAGAAAAACTCCTTTAGCTTGATGAAAATAAAATGGCTTTACCAAAACCATCATTACAAGGATTTGGGGCATGAAACAAATACAGTAAATGATCTTCCATCATGCAACATGCCACGTGAAATCTGGAGTAAAAGAAAAATATAAGAAAAATGAAGACAGATACTTGAAAAAATGGTAACAAATAGCATGAAGGCATAGCTCACCTAGTAGTTGGATCCAGCCCTGCCAGTGCTGATTTTGTTTGCTGTGTTTGTGTCTCAGGTCACTTTTGGCATCTGCTGGTGAAATCGCCTCTTGTTGGTCTTATCTATTAACTCCTGTTAACTCAGTTTTTAGTTCTTGGAGGCTTCTTAGGTTGCGGGGAGGAAACCAGTTCTTGACTCCATGATGAAATTGTTTCTATGACCAGCTTTTCCTTGCTTTTGTTATCGTAATCATACAGAGTGGCTTACCCCAGAGAATCTTGCCCCTCTGCCTGACTGTTAAAGTGCCTTTGTTCAGAACCCTGTCCACCTGAATGACAGGAATAGAGAAATTAACACATCCTCTGCCTGAGGCTTGCCATTCTAGGAGATGTTTGCAAGAGGAGTGGACTTTTTGCTTTGCTTTCTCACCTGCCCTCATCTCTCATCTATAAAGAACCTGGCATCCAGACCCTGATAAGATTATTATTTTGAGGAGCTAGCCTGCCATCTTCTCGGTCATCTGATTTCCAACTAAATATGTTTTCCTTACCTCAACACCTCCTCTCCTGATTCATTGGCCTGTTGTGCAGTGAGCAGAGTGACCTTGGACTTGGTAACATTTCCTTCTAATGGCAACAAATCCTTCAATTTATGGGCCAAAGCAGTTAATTTTCTACACTCTCTTGGAGGGTGTAGAAGCTTAGTTTGTTGTTCCCTAAGTTGAATTCTGTGAGAAAGCAGGCAGTCTTGTTCTCTGGAGTTGAATGTGTGGTCTCTTATTATGTGGTCTCATCTTGTATTTGACTCATTAGTAGGTTGTCTGCATAGACCCAGGATCAGTTAGGGGCTTCTTTCCTGCATCCTACTTTTTATTGGAGATATTAAGATCAATTCAATTTTACAAGTATCTACCAGGCTAGATTCAAGACATTATGTGGGGTGCCTCAGAGATACTGAGATGAGTTAAGCAAAGTCACTGACATTGAAGATTTTGCAATCTGGAAAATGATTTAAATGAAGAATAAAGATAGAAGGTTTAGAAGATGAGGAAAAGTTTAATGGAGTGAGAATACTGTGTGAGATTTGTCTACATGAAGAAAGGAGGTAGGAACAGTAATATGTACTGAGTACCTTTCCTGAATTATCTCATTTGAAGTTCAAATTGTAGCTGTGAAAAGAAATTATGCACATTTTTTACAGATTAAAAAACAGAAGATTTGAAAAATTGAGAGATTTTTCTACAATTACCCAACTAATAAGTAGAGATATGAATGCAGTGAGTCCAACGTGCATAGCTATTCTTTCTACCATGTTGTGCTGTCTGTATCAGGAAGGAAAGAAAGTCTTAAAAACAAGGAGGCACAGGTCCTCTTTAGAGAGGCCACCAGGTTTGACTGGAACATGTGAAAGTTGAGGAAAAGTAGGAAATAAGGATGGAAGTATATGTAGGACCTGTATATTTAGAAGGATCTCGGACACCAGGCTAAGAGTGCTAATTTGATGGGCAGTGGAGAGCTGTTGAAGGTTTTAGAGCCAGAAGATGAGATGAGAGCTGAGGATAAGAAAGAATAATCTGGTAGCAGTGTCAGGGTAGACAGAAGATGCTCTTCCTTTCTCTTCCCTTTTATGGAGCTCTAGGGAAGAGTAAACAAAGCAGGACTTCCCTGGTGATCCAGTGGGTAAAGAGTACACCTTGCAGTGCAGAGAACACCAGCTGGATCCCTGACCTAGGAAGATCCCACATGCTGTGGAGCTGCTGAGTGCATCTGATTATGAGCCAGTACTCTGGGGCGCATGCGCTGGGAGCCGGTGCTCTGCAACAAGAGAGGCCACTGCAATGGGAGACCTACACAGGTCAAAGAACAAAGATGGATGAAGATAAATAAATAAAAAACCAATAAAAGAGGTCAAAATTAAAAAAAAACAAGTGGAGGAAGTGAGGATCAAAGAGTGAGGATGCAAGAAATATTTTGGAGATAGAATCTACCTGACTTGATGACTGTCAGAATTTAAGGAGTAAAGTAGAAAGGAGGGCTGAAAATGACTCCATTATTACAAACTTGAAGGTATGAGAAAAAAATTATTCCTATTACCTGAAAACCAGAGAAGGATCTCTTCTGGGGGAGAAAGTCGTGAAATTGGTTTAGGATAAGTTGAATTTATGGTTCAAGTAGGTGAACTAGGAGATTATAGCTAATAAACAACTAAGAACATGAGACAGAAGCTCCAGAAAGAGCCTGGGGTGGGAGTGTGTTTAGTCTCTGTGTAGAAATGATGACTGAGGCTGGGAAGTGAGTAAGAGAAAGACACTTAGAAGAGAAGAACCTGGAAACTAATGATGACTAGGAAGAAATTGATTAGTATCCTACCTCAAACAAACAATAGAGACATTTCATCAGAATATTTTTCTTTTACTTTGATAATAATGTGGCATGTGGGATTTTACTTTCCTCAACTACAGATTAAACCCATGTACCCTGAACTGAAAGTGTGAAGTCTTAACCCCGAATGTTCAGGGACTCCCAGAATTATTACTCTTCATCTAGATCCTGCAAATGGAAAAATTTTCTTTATGTATGTCAGCCATTTGATAAAATTATAGACTCCAAAGTGTATATCTTTCAATTGGTACCTCTGTTTCATTAGTAACTTTGTCTTATGCTATCTGCTTTAATAAAATGTGTGATACCAACCATAAAATGAATCCTTTTGAGAGTAAAGTTTGATTAATATATGTCTAATATTGAAGTTTATCAGAGATAGTTAGACATATCTTTTGATTTCTATCTACTGATTTCAAAGCACTTTGAACTTGTTTCAGCTTCTTCTTAGACTAAAGTCTTGAAAAAAAAATATATTTTACTGAATGACAGTTATAAACAAAGTATGGGATAGAAATGATTTAAAAAGAGAGCACCAGGAAGCCATGGTAAAAATATCATAAGAATAATAAAAATATAGTTTAGATAGTTTTTCTGTTTTTCCTTTTTTTCTCCTAGTAAACATACTGTTCTTCTAAATATTAGGACTCAGTGACGTGTGTTTGAAGAAAGACATATAAAAATCTGTTAAACAAAAGGGTGATGACTGTCAGAATTTAAGGAGTAAAGTAGAAAGGAGGGCTGAAAATGACTCCATTATTACAAACTTGAAGGTATGAGAAAAAAATTATTCCTATTACCTGAAAACCAGAGAAGGATCTCTTCTGGGGGAGAAAGTCGTGAAATTGGTTTAGGATAAGTTGAATTTATGGTTCAAGTAGGTGAACTAGGAGATTATAGCTAATAAACAACTAAGAACATGAGACAGAAGCTCCAGAAAGAGCCTGGGGTGGGAGTGTGTTTAGTCTCTGTGTAGAAATGATGACTGAGGCTGGGAAGTGAGTAAGAGAAAGACACTTAGAAGAGAAGAACCTGGAAACTAATGATGACTAGGAAGAAATTGATTAGTATCCTACCTCAAACAAACAATAGAGACATTTCATCAGAATATTTTTCTTTTACTTTGATAATAATGTGGCATGTGGGATTTTACTTTCCTCAACTACAGATTAAACCCATGTACCCTGAACTGAAAGTGTGAAGTCTTAACCCCGAATGTTCAGGGACTCCCAGAATTATTACTCTTCATCTAGATCCTGCAAATGGAAAAATTTTCTTTATGTATGTCAGCCATTTGATAAAATTATAGACTCCAAAGTGTATATCTTTCAATTGGTACCTCTGTTTCATTAGTAACTTTGTCTTATGCTATCTGCTTTAATAAAATGTGTGATACCAACCATAAAATGAATCCTTTTGAGAGTAAAGTTTGATTAATATATGTCTAATATTGAAGTTTATCAGAGATAGTTAGACATATCTTTTGATTTCTATCTACTGATTTCAAAGCACTTTGAACTTGTTTCAGCTTCTTCTTAGACTAAAGTCTTGAAAAAAAAATATATTTTACTGAATGACAGTTATAAACAAAGTATGGGATAGAAATGATTTAAAAAGAGAGCACCAGGAAGCCATGGTAAAAATATCATAAGAATAATAAAAATATAGTTTAGATAGTTTTTCTGTTTTTCCTTTTTTTCTCCTAGTAAACATACTGTTCTTCTAAATATTAGGACTCAGTGACGTGTGTTTGAAGAAAGACATATAAAAATCTGTTAAACAGATGATTTAATAGTGCTGATTGATATTAAAAAAGAAGTATTTGTTTTATAAATGTGTTTAGCATTGCTAACTCAGTCCATTTAAGCATTTATTGTGTGTGTGCTTAGTTGCTCAGTCGTGTCCAACTCTTTGCAACCCCATAGACTGTAACCCACCAGGCTCCTCTGTCCATGGGGATTCTCCAGGCAACGAGCGGGTTGGCATTTCCTCTGCTGGGGGATCTTCCCAACCCAGGGATCAAACCTGAGTCTTGTATGCCTCCTGCACTGGCAGCCAGGTTCTTAACTACTAGTGCCATATGGGAAACCCTAAGCATTTATGGCACATGTTAAATTACTTTATAAAAAGAGACAGGGTGGAAGCTATTCTGGTGTGCTGGTGTACATAGCCTCATGTTTCTCAGGCTGTGCTAACTGTGCATTGTGCATTTATATGGGAACATCTGGCAATGAGTAACTTAAACGGATGGTTAGATCTTGGGCTGAAATAACACCTTAACAAAAGAAGGATACATTTTTAGAGAAGAGACAAGAGAAAGGAAGGGGACCTTGAACTTCTTGGGGCAGCTGGTTGTGGGAAGGGAAATACATGGGGGAGCTAATGGTAGATAAAGGCTAGTTTTAGAAAGATTTGTTAGGCATGTTCCTCTGGTGCCATCTCTAGGCTGATGAGGGTCAAGAACTGTCTCCAGTGATTAGTTGCTCTCCTTTCTAGTAGAGAAAGTTTAGGTCCTGCTTTTAGACAAAGGGAGGTAAGGCAGAGACCTTCTCTTGTATCCGCTTTTTCTGTGTTGCTGAAATAATTATTTGCCTACATGGCTTATTTTTGGGGTGACATATTCTGTTGCTCTTCACAAGATTTCAGCTGGGAATTAAAAGTCATTGCTGTTGTGTGCATGCTAAGTCACTTCAGTCGTGTCTGACTCTTTGCATCTACTGGACTGAATCCTGCTAGACTCCTCTGTCCATGTGATTTTCCAGACAGGAATGCTGGAGTGGCTTTGTGTTAATTGAACATGAATCATGAAATAAATGTATCTAGAACTCTATATAAGTTAATGGAAAGTTCACATTTGATCACATTATTTTTATTTGCATTCAACTTCAAGATTACTAAGATTCCCTGTCTTAAAAAAAATCTCCTTGGGTATTGGGTCAGGTAATCCAGGTCTCTCCTTGGAGAATCTGACTCAGTGGTGTGGAGTGGGGCCTTGAGTTTCATATTTTTAACTGGCACTCCAGATCATTGCTACTCAATATGTGGACCAAGTACCAACCATATTGACCATATCTGAGGGCTTGTTAGAAGTAGACTTTGGGAACCATGCTAGACTAATTAAATCAGAATTCTTGTTTAATAAGAATTCCAGGTATTCATACAAGTTTGAGGGACATCGCTCTAAATCAGTGGTTCTCAAGGAGTGGTTCTAGACTAGTAGCAATAGCATCACCAGGGAACTTGTTGGAATTGCAAATTCTCAGGCCCTACCCCAGACCTATGAGAAATTGTGGAACTGGAGCCTAGCAATCTGTGAGCCTACCAAGCGATTCTAATGCATGCTAAAGTTTGAGAACCATTTCTGTATGTTTCTTACCATTGAAAATATATGGACACATGATCTAATCCCACACGGGTTGTTTAAGCCAGGAGTCCTGACTTTATACATTAGAGTCATTAACAAAAAAATTCCTGTGTCTCCTACCAGTATTTAGGAAATCCTTTCAGGTCCACTTCCCAAGTTGTAAACAGGACAAGAATCAAATCTGAGACCTAAAGTGTGCCATACCAACCTATTACCGTTACTCTGGCCTGTTTTCAGTTAGATCTTATTCTTTAGACGATAATTGACTATTTCTGTCTCAGTGAGTCATGGATTTCATTCTTGCCAGTGTCTGGGTTTCTCTCTCTTGTTACTGTTTGGCTTTAGCCTACTCATGATAGTGTCCCACTTTTGGCAACCTTACTCCACGTCAGCATCTCCTTGGACTACAACTAAGCCTATCTAGGCTTTTTCCATAAGACAGTAACAGATTTTATTATTTATCCTGCTAGACTCCTCTGTCCATGTGATTTTCCAGACAGGAATGCTGGAGTGGCTTTGTGTTAATTGAACATGAATCATGAAATAAATGTATCTAGAACTCTATATAAGTTAATGGAAAGTTCACATTTGATCACATTATTTTTATTTGCATTCAACTTCAAGATTACTAAGATTCCCTGTCTTAAAAAAAATCTCCTTGGGTATTGGGTCAGGTAATCCAGGTCTCTCCTTGGAGAATCTGACTCAGTGGTGTGGAGTGGGGCCTTGAGTTTCATATTTTTAACTGGCACTCCAGATCATTGCTACTCAATATGTGGACCAAGTACCAACCATATTGACCATATCTGAGGGCTTGTTAGAAGTAGACTTTGGGAACCATGCTAGACTAATTAAATCAGAATTCTTGTTTAATAAGAATTCCAGGTATTCATACAAGTTTGAGGGACATCGCTCTAAATCAGTGGTTCTCAAGGAGTGGTTCTAGACTAGTAGCAATAGCATCACCAGGGAACTTGTTGGAATTGCAAATTCTCAGGCCCTACCCCAGACCTATGAGAAATTGTGGAACTGGAGCCTAGCAATCTGTGAGCCTACCAAGCGATTCTAATGCATGCTAAAGTTTGAGAACCATTTCTGTATGTTTCTTACCATTGAAAATATATGGACACATGATCTAATCCCACACGGGTTGTTTAAGCCAGGAGTCCTGACTTTATACATTAGAGTCATTAACAAAAAAATTCCTGTGTCTCCTACCAGTATTTAGGAAATCCTTTCAGGTCCACTTCCCAAGTTGTAAACAGGACAAGAATCAAATCTGAGACCTAAAGTGTGCCATACCAACCTATTACCGTTACTCTGGCCTGTTTTCAGTTAGATCTTATTCTTTAGACGATAATTGACTATTTCTGTCTCAGTGAGTCATGGATTTCATTCTTGCCAGTGTCTGGGTTTCTCTCTCTTGTTACTGTTTGGCTTTAGCCTACTCATGATAGTGTCCCACTTTTGGCAACCTTACTCCACGTCAGCATCTCCTTGGACTACAACTAAGCCTATCTAGGCTCCATAAGAAGAACAGATTTTATTATATTAAAGCACATAAATCTTTGTAATAGTAATAATAACATCATCTATTTGTAAATCATGTTATAACTGTCAAGGTGCTTTTATAAAAATCATCTTATTTTTATTCTGTATTTCATAACTAGACTAGTACCTTGCCTGTGATAGGCCTTCATTATTTACTTCTTTAAACAAATGAATAGATATACTCATGAATTTGGGAATAGATAAAGAGAAGGAAGAGTTCTGTATGGCTTAATGCATAGCTTGTTGTCTTATCCTTTTGGACTGTCTTCTCATGCCTTTTAATTTGGGTAGTGAATCCTTCCTATGACTTAATAATAACATATCCCAAGAAGGACTGAAGGGTGATTTGCAGCTAGAGGGTAGCGACTTCTGCGCTCTAGGCTTGTCAGTGCTTCCAGACAAATCAGTTCTGCTCTTCCTGCAGCTCAAGGAGGCCCTGCTGGACTTGGTTACTGTTACCATGTGCTCCCACTGCCCTCCAAATCAACACCAGGAGTGGTTTCCAGGAAATGAAAATCCTCAGTTAACCTTCACTGCCCTACAGCAATAACATAGTTTGAAGAGACTGGTAGAGGGAAAGACTACCTAGCTTTAGGAAAGCCATGTACACACTGCCATGTTTGAAATGGATAACCAGCAAAAATCTCTTGTATAGTACATGAAACTCTGCTGAATGTTGAGCATTAGACTGGGTGGGAGAGGGGTTTGGGGAAGAATAGGCACATGTAAATGTATGTCTGTGAGACCCTTCACTGTTCACCTGAAACTATCACTAAATTGTTAATTGCCTATACCCCAATCTAAATGTTTTTGGTGTTAAAAAAAAAAAAAAAGACTGAATCTCTTTTACTCATTTTCCGTCTCCCCAACTCTGTTCTTGGGTAGATTTGGCTACCCTAGAGGGGCACTAAAATTATAGGATTATTATTAAACAAAAAGTAAAAAGGAAATTACGGCAGTTAAACAAAATTTGGTTAGTAAAAGCATAGTCTTAAATCTCCTTTTTTGTTAATACTTGAATTTTGCTTTTTACAAATAACCTAAATAAATATGCTGGGTGACCCCTTCATTTTGTGAGTGCAAAGAGAAAAGCAGTAGTCATTGAATGGACTTACAAGGAGTCATCTGGGAATCCTGTCCTATGCTTCCTAGTTAGTGTAGAGTTTGCTTTTACCTAGCAAACAGAAATTGTGCCTCTCTCTAAGAATGCTTCATCATAGATTTTGAAATAAAACTGATAAAATCTTTAGTTTTCAGGCAATATACTTTGTTGTTATTGTGTATGGAAATAGCTAAGGGTTCAGATTTCTTTAAAAGGACTTTGCAAAGGGAAACCTGAGTATGTATTTGTGTGTGTGCTCAGTTGTGTCCGGCTCTTTGCCTGCCAGGCTTCTCTGTCCAAGAAATTTTCCAGGCAAGAAGACTGGAGTGAGTTGCCATTTCCTACTTCAGGGAATCTTCCTGACCCAAGGATCAAATAGCTCATGTTTTGTGTCTCTGACATTGGCCAGTGAATTCTTTACTATTGTGCCACCCGGGAAGCCTGAGTACATTAGAAAAATGTAAAAAATGTAAAAAAAAAAGTGCATTTTTAGGAACATGGATTCCATACTGTGAAGGGGTAGGATGAAAAAAGGGTAAGTAGTGTGGATAACCACACTACAATGAACAGAAAACAATTTCAGTGGTTAGAAGTGACTTTATTCTTTTCTTTATTCTTTTTTAAATTTTGGTCTCTCTTATTTTTTTTATTTATTTATTTTCACCCGTCTTTATTCCTTGGCTTGTGTGGGCCTCCCATTGCAGTGGGCTCTCTCTCTGCAGATCACTGGCCCTGGACACACGCACTTCAGAGCACCGACTTGCAACTGGGCACACCTGTCCAGCTGCTCCACGGCATGTGGGATCTTCCCAGGCCAGGGATGGAACCGGTGCCCCTTAGACTGCAAGGCAGACTCTTTACCCACTGGACTACCAGGGATGCCCTCGAAGCAATTTTTGATTGACTAAGAGTATCATGGAATCATAATTTATTATTTATAGGGTTTGGTGAGACTCTTTTGTTATGTTAAACACTTAGGAAGATAGTCCCACTGAAAATATAAGAGTTTATATAACCTTTTCCATTTTGCAGTATGGAAGCAGATAATAAATATGCTGGGTGACCCCTTCATTTTGTGAGTGCAAAGAGAAAAGCAGTAGTCATTGAATGGACTTACAAGGAGTCATCTGGGAATCCTGTCCTATGCTTCCTAGTTAGTGTAGAGTTTGCTTTTACCTAGCAAACAGAAATTGTGCCTCTCTCTAAGAATGCTTCATCATAGATTTTGAAATAAAACTGATAAAATCTTTAGTTTTCAGGCAATATACTTTGTTGTTATTGTGTATGGAAATAGCTAAGGGTTCAGATTTCTTTAAAAGGACTTTGCAAAGGGAAACCTGAGTATGTATTTGTGTGTGTGCTCAGTTGTGTCCGGCTCTTTGCCTGCCAGGCTTCTCTGTCCAAGAAATTTTCCAGGCAAGAAGACTGGAGTGAGTTGCCATTTCCTACTTCAGGGAATCTTCCTGACCCAAGGATCAAATAGCTCATGTTTTGTGTCTCTGACATTGGCCAGTGAATTCTTTACTATTGTGCCAGACGGGAAGCCTGAGTACATTAGAAAAATGTAAAAAATGTAAAAAAAAAAGTGCATTTTTAGGAACATGGATTCCATACTGTGAAGGGGTAGGATGAAAAAAGGGTAAGTAGTGTGGATAACCACACTACAATGAACAGAAAACAATTTCAGTGGTTAGAAGTGACTTTATTCTTTTCTTTATTCTTTTTTAAATTTTGGTCTCTCTTATTTTTTTTATTTATTTATTTTCACCCGTCTTTATTCCTTGGCTTGTGTGGGCCTCCCATTGCAGTGGGCTCTCTCTCTGCAGATCACTGGCCCTGGACACACGCACTTCAGAGCACCGACTTGCAACTGGGCACACCTGTCCAGCTGCTCCACGGCATGTGGGATCTTCCCAGGCCAGGGATGGAACCGGTGCCCCTTAGACTGCAAGGCAGACTCTTTACCCACTGGACTACCAGGGATGCCCTCGAAGCAATTTTTGATTGACTAAGAGTATCATGGAATCATAATTTATTATTTATAGGGTTTGGTGAGACTCTTTTGTTATGTTAAACACTTAGGAAGATAGTCCCACTGAAAATATAAGAGTTTATATAACCTTTTTCCATTTTGCAGTATGGAAGCAGATAATAAGATGAGTGGCTTCCAAAAACAAACACAGAAAGAAAGATTACATTAAGCCTTATAGAGAAACCCAGAGAGCCTATAGGCAGAACAAAAAGAGGAAATTGGAAGCTGTGTACATAGAGACACCATTTCTTACATGTAAGCAGCTGCACATATAGGATGGGAGGAAAACTTGTCAAATTCTAGACAACTAAGAAGCAACTTCAAAAACCACAGAAACTGTTCATGGTGAATCTTTAACCTGAGACTTCTTGGTACTTACTTCAATTCCTGATTTAAAAAAACAATTCTAGTAAGTCTTTTACGAGATAACGAGTGGTGTGGAATGCAGAGGAAGTTTTTTACAGTAAAACCCCTGGGATAAAAACATGACTTTTAAAACATTTTCTTAGCCCCTACCTGAGGTTAGGAGTATACCCTGTTTCTTAGCTTGAGTTAGGGCTTCCTTCATGGCTCAGACAGTAAAGAATCTGCCTGCAATGCCAGAGACCTGGCTTCTATCCCTGGGTCAGGAAGATCCACTGGAGAGGGAAGCAGCTACTCAGTCCAGTATTCTTGACTGGAGAATTCCATGAACAGAGGAGCCTGGCCGGCTATAGTCCATGGGGTTGCAAAGTGTTAGACATGGCTGAGCGACTAACACAACACACAGATACACACATACAAGCAACCTAATTCAAACAAAACAAGTGTAAATAAAAGTTCAAACCTATTACAGAATAGTATATTCCACCAAAGGAGACTGGACCTAAGGATTCAAAGTGCTTGTCAATATAGCTAATGGAAAGTCATTTCAAAACTGATAGAATGGCATTTCCCCTGGGAACTTGTGTGAATTTTACTGGCATGTTCCAAACTCTGACTGACTCCTGGTATATGAACCCAATTTTTGTTTTCTGTTCCTTTCTTGATACTATTATTTGTCTTGTTTTATTTTTGTTTCAGTTTTCCCTCTCCCAGGAACTCTTATGAGCAAATGTGATTTGTAGGCATATTTTGAAATTTCATCTTTTGAATCACCTTCTCTCAGAAGATTTACTCTCTGATTCAGACTGTAATACAAAATGCCCAGTCTCATTCTTGTCATAGTGAAATCCTGGATGGCTCAGTGGTAAAGAATCTGCCTGCAAATGAGCAGGAGATGAGCGTTCCATCCTTGAGCTGGAAAGATCTCCTTGAGTAGGAAGTGGCAACCCACTCTGGTATTCTTACCTGGAAAATTCCATTGCAGAAGATCCTGGTGGGCTACAGTCCATGGGGTCCCAAAGAGTCGGACACGACTTAGTTACTAACACATAAACATACATAGCTTGAATTAAGAGAAAAATGGAAGAATCACACAATATTATAAGATTTTGGACTATTTATAATCATTCTATGTCTTGGATTCAGTCAGTATTGATGTTGCAGCTTGGGATTTTACAAAGTAAAAGCAGAATTCCTTTAGGTATTTCAGATACAGGAATTGAAAAAATTTTTCTTTTACGAGATAACGAGTGGTGTGGAATGCAGAGGAAGTTTTTTACAGTAAAACCCCTGGGATAAAAACATGACTTTTAAAACATTTTCTTAGCCCCTACCTGAGGTTAGGAGTATACCCTGTTTCTTAGCTTGAGTTAGGGCTTCCTTCATGGCTCAGACAGTAAAGAATCTGCCTGCAATGCCAGAGACCTGGCTTCTATCCCTGGGTCAGGAAGATCCACTGGAGAGGGAAGCAGCTACTCAGTCCAGTATTCTTGACTGGAGAATTCCATGAACAGAGGAGCCTGGCCGGCTATAGTCCATGGGGTTGCAAAGTGTTAGACATGGCTGAGCGACTAACACAACACACAGATACACACATACAAGCAACCTAATTCAAACAAAACAAGTGTAAATAAAAGTTCAAACCTATTACAGAATAGTATATTCCACCAAAGGAGACTGGACCTAAGGATTCAAAGTGCTTGTCAATATAGCTAATGGAAAGTCATTTCAAAACTGATAGAATGGCATTTCCCCTGGGAACTTGTGTGAATTTTACTGGCATGTTCCAAACTCTGACTGACTCCTGGTATATGAACCCAATTTTTGTTTTCTGTTCCTTTCTTGATACTATTATTTGTCTTGTTTTATTTTTGTTTCAGTTTTCCCTCTCCCAGGAACTCTTATGAGCAAATGTGATTTGTAGGCATATTTTGAAATTTCATCTTTTGAATCACCTTCTCTCAGAAGATTTACTCTCTGATTCAGACTGTAATACAAAATGCCCAGTCTCATTCTTGTCATAGTGAAATCCTGGATGGCTCAGTGGTAAAGAATCTGCCTGCAAATGAGCAGGAGATGAGCGTTCCATCCTTGAGCTGGAAAGATCTCCTTGAGTAGGAAGTGGCAACCCACTCTGGTATTCTTACCTGGAAAATTCCATTGCAGAAGATCCTGGTGGGCTACAGTCCATGGGGTCCCAAAGAGTCGGACACGACTTAGTTACTAACACATAAACATACATAGCTTGAATTAAGAGAAAAATGGAAGAATCACACAATATTATAAGATTTTGGACTATTTATAATCATTCTATGTCTTGGATTCAGTCAGTATTGATGTTGCAGCTTGGGATTTTACAAAGTAAAAGCAGAATTCCTTTAGGTATTTCAGATACAGGAATTGAGTTAAACCAGTTCAATCAAGATTTGTACCCAGAGTTTTCAGAAGTAGAAAGTTTCTCACCCCTCAGTCCTCCTCGGAAAATTGGGAGGGATCTTGAAGTTCTATTCCTCTAAGACTGTGCTGTTTCTTTGCCTAACTTTTCTCAAAACAATTGTATTTGCCTCTGTTTAAAAGGCTCTTATTAATATGCTGACTCTTTATGTCTCATATCATTAAGCGGCCAGTTTCCAATATCACATGATGCTGTATTGTAAGAATATCCTTCACATACTTTAAATACTTCTTGTGTCCTCAGTATATAAGTAAACATGTTTTCCTGTTCAGTTTTGATGGTTTCTGTTTTATTTTCATTAGAACTAACTGATTTTAATAATTTTACTTGAAATTTTGTGTAAAAATCTTTAATTCTTATAGATTAAGAGAAGATATTCAGAATATTATGCTCCATGGTGCAATATGCCAACTTAAAAAAAAATGACTGCATCATAGATAAAAATTTTCAGGGTGTGAAGGTCATATTCACTACATAAAAGTGCCGTTGTGTTTTAATTTCAAAATAGTGACAGACTAGCATTTTAGAATAAGAACTGAGAGATGGATTCTAAAGAAGAGATATGGTATCAGTGGATATTATTGTAACTGAATATTAGGAGGAAACCTAGAGATACAGTGGGACCAAAACATGACATTTTCAGGTTACGTATAGGAAACTAAATTCTAACAAATGTGAAAAATGTCTTTTAAAAATCTTTATCTTTGATGAGAAGACATACATTCTTTAATATAGTCTCTATAATAATAGGAAGCAAGTGGTACTTGGTTTAATATTTTGTCGGACTTACAAAACTTAGAAGATCCTGGTGGGCTACAGTCCATGGGGTCCCAAAGAGTCGGACACGACTTAGTTACTAACACATAAACATACATAGCTTGAATTAAGAGAAAAATGGAAGAATCACACAATATTATAAGATTTTGGACTATTTATAATCATTCTATGTCTTGGATTCAGTCAGTATTGATGTTGCAGCTTGGGATTTTACAAAGTAAAAGCAGAATTCCTTTAGGTATTTCAGATACAGGAATTGAGTTAAACCAGTTCAATCAAGATTTGTACCCAGAGTTTTCAGAAGTAGAAAGTTTCTCACCCCTCAGTCCTCCTCGGAAAATTGGGAGGGATCTTGAAGTTCTATTCCTCTAAGACTGTGCTGTTTCTTTGCCTAACTTTTCTCAAAACAATTGTATTTGCCTCTGTTTAAAAGGCTCTTATTAATATGCTGACTCTTTATGTCTCATATCATTAAGCGGCCAGTTTCCAATATCACATGATGCTGTATTGTAAGAATATCCTTCACATACTTTAAATACTTCTTGTGTCCTCAGTATATAAGTAAACATGTTTTCCTGTTCAGTTTTGATGGTTTCTGTTTTATTTTCATTAGAACTAACTGATTTTAATAATTTTACTTGAAATTTTTGTGTAAAAATCTTTAATTCTTATAGATTAAGAGAAGATATTCAGAATATTATGCTCCATGGTGCAATATGCCAACTTAAAAAAAAATGACTGCATCATAGATAAAAATTTTCAGGGTGTGAAGGTCATATTCACTACATAAAAGTGCCGTTGTGTTTTAATTTCAAAATAGTGACAGACTAGCATTTTAGAATAAGAACTGAGAGATGGATTCTAAAGAAGAGATATGGTATCAGTGGATATTATTGTAACTGAATATTAGGAGGAAACCTAGAGATACAGTGGGACCAAAACATGACATTTTCAGGTTACGTATAGGAAACTAAATTCTAACAAATGTGAAAAATGTCTTTTAAAAATCTTTATCTTTGATGAGAAGACATACATTCTTTAATATAGTCTCTATAATAATAGGAAGCAAGTGGTACTTGGTTTAATATTTTTATCTAAAGATTTATATTTGAATTAAATATTTCATTATTTAATTTTAATAAGTAGACTTTAAAAATGTTTTCTTCATTAATAGTTGTTTCATTTTAATCTCATCTCCCACTTATCAACACTTTGATTTTTAACATATCTTTATTGAGTATCTGTTTTTATTTTTAAACATTTATTTTATTTATTTTATCTTTTTTGGGGGGTGAGGTGGGGAGGGAGGGGGATGGGCAGGCCACTTCTGTTGGTCTTTCATTTACCTATTTTCGTCCGTCTTTGTTCTTTGGCTCCTGTGGGTCTCCCATCGCGGTGGCGTCTGTCATTGCAGAGCGCCGGCTCTGGGCGCATGCGCTCCAGAGCTCCGGCTCGATAATTGGACACATTGGTCCAGCCGTTCCGGGGCACGTGGGATCTTCCCAGGCCAGGGATCGAACCGGTGCCCCTTGCACTGCAAGGCAGTGTCCTTACCCACTGGACCACCAGGGGAAGCCCTGAGTATCTGTTATACATGATTAATGCCAGACTTTCATTGGGATTAAGTCCAAAGACAAACAAAATTCCTGTCCCCAGAAAGGACTCCCTGGTGGTCCAGTCTTTAAGAGTTCACCTTCCAGTGCAAGAAGTGAGGGTTCAATTCTTGGTCCAGGAGCTAAGATCTCATATGTCTCACAGCCAAAAAACCAAAACATAAAACAGAAGCAATATTGTGACAAAATTAAAAAAAAACTTAAAGAAAAAAGAGACAGGAAAATATATGAATATTTAACTGAGCTGATTAATTTGAGTAGCAAATTTCTCATTTTTTGAAAATATCAGAGCTCCTTTTGACTCATAAATTGTTGAGGATCCCACAGAACTTCCATTTGTATAGCTAATACTAGTATTTACCACATTAGAAATTAAAACTGAGAAAACTTAAAATACAAACACACAATAATAAGACATTTCTTTAGCTGTCAGAATGATAATCTTGTCTCATGTTGTCTAGCCTGTGGAAAACTCTACTGTCTGTACCCTTAGAGAAGACATACATTCTTTAATATAGTCTTTTATAAATAATAGGAAGCAAGTGGTACTTGGTTTAATATTTTTATCTAAAGATTTATATTTGAATTAAATATTTCATTATTTAATTTTAATAAGTAGACTTTAAAAATGTTTTCTTCATTAATAGTTGTTTCATTTTAATCTCATCTCCCACTTATCAACACTTTGATTTTTAACATATCTTTATTGAGTATCTGTTTTTATTTTTAAACATTTATTTTATTTATTTTATCTTTTTGGGGGGGTGAGGTGGGGAGGGAGGGGGATGGGCAGGCCACTTCTGTTGGTCTTTCATTTACCTATTTTCGTCCGTCTTTGTTCTTTGGCTCCTGTGGGTCTCCCATCGCGGTGGCGTCTGTCATTGCAGAGCGCCGGCTCTGGGCGCATGCGCTCCAGAGCTCCGGCTCGATAATTGGACACATTGGTCCAGCCGTTCCGGGGCACGTGGGATCTTCCCAGGCCAGGGATCGAACCGGTGCCCCTTGCACTGCAAGGCAGTGTCCTTACCCACTGGACCACCAGGGGAAGCCCTGAGTATCTGTTATACATGATTAATGCCAGACTTTCATTGGGATTAAGTCCAAAGACAAACAAAATTCCTGTCCCCAGAAAGGACTCCCTGGTGGTCCAGTCTTTAAGAGTTCACCTTCCAGTGCAAGAAGTGAGGGTTCAATTCTTGGTCCAGGAGCTAAGATCTCATATGTCTCACAGCCAAAAAACCAAAACATAAAACAGAAGCAATATTGTGACAAAATTAAAAAAAAACTTAAAGAAAAAAGAGACAGGAAAATATATGAATATTTAACTGAGCTGATTAATTTGAGTAGCAAATTTCTCATTTTTTGAAAATATCAGAGCTCCTTTTGACTCATAAATTGTTGAGGATCCCACAGAACTTCCATTTGTATAGCTAATACTAGTATTTACCACATTAGAAATTAAAACTGAGAAAACTTAAAATACAAACACACAATAATAAGACATTTCTTTAGCTGTCAGAATGATAATCTTGTCTCATGTTGTCTAGCCTGTGGAAAACTCTACTGTCTGTACCCTTGAAAGCAAATGAGAATGAAAAAGGCTAATAATGTCTTAGCCATATTGAGAAAATATTCTTGACTTTATGAAGCCTCTGGAATCAGGGTCTTGAGGACACCCCAAATGCCATGGAGATAGAGTGGCAGAGCACTGTGTCATTAGTACTGAAAATCGTTAACTAACACCACATTAGCATTGGCCTCCATTTGTTAGTACTGCGTCTAGATTTTAATAAAAAAGCAAATAAAACAGCAGTAGACATTTTTCCGGTAAGGTTGATTCCTGAAATGAAAGTGTTCCTCTGCCACCTGGTGGCAATGTATGCTAATTAGGGGTTGAGAGGTTTTAGAATGGTATGCAATTCCAATATATCTTAACTGAGATTTGAATTTTTGAATGTGGGGTCTACTCTTCAGACATTATAATGTTGTACTTGGAATCTCTGAAACATGCTTAAACAGTTCCACAATGAAATAAAATCAACTAATTTAAAATCCATCTATGTTTTAAAGAACCAATAATTATACATTAAATGTAGTTGATGCTCAGTATTTCAGTATGAGAGAAAGAGGAGCTTTCTTTGTTTTTCTCTAATGTATGTTCTTATTGCCTAGAAAAAAAAGAGACAGTAAGAGAGGTGTATAGTCCCTACCACAGTCAGGTTTTGTGGACTCTGTTGAGGGGAGTTGAGAATAGTTTCTAAAAAAGACAGAGATAATTGACTTATCGACGTACACACCACTTAGTTCCTGAGGAATGTGTGTAGCAAGAGAAGCACATGGGCACATGGATGCCTGGCAGACAGGTGGGAGAGTGTTAGAATGCCAGAAGAACTGTGATCCAGAGAAATACAGTATGATGGATTTACCTAAGGCTATTCCCCCTTTTTCAGTTGAAAAAAGTATTTTTCAACAGGACAGTACGAATAGATTTTATCCTTTTGTTGAGGTAGTTTTGAGCTTTTGAGAATCAGTAACCTAATGCCTCCAGATGTTTCATAAGTTTTTAGCCTCCCTCCCAGTGTTTAGAAGTACAGTATAGCATAGTGCAGTGGTCATCTACCTGGGCGAATGGGAAGACTTTCCAAGATACCTATGCATGAATGGTTTTGTAACAGTAAATTTTCTGATACTTTATTTTCATATGAAGTTTTCCCCAAAAAATTAATCTCACAGAAAACACGCCTATTTCATAAAATACCGTGTCTTATAGAGAATGTGGAAATTCTTCATTCACCTTGTTTCTTACTAAAGTGTATTGCCTGAAGAGTAAATGTCCCTGGGTATCTAACAAAGGGGAAGCCTCCGGCAATGATTAATCGCAGCAGTATGAACCTATAGGGCTTTGAGTCTTTTTTGATTTGCACGTATTTCTCTTAAGGATAAAGCATAATGATAGAAACTGCTATTTCTGCCACTTAAGAATAAGGTAAATTCAGACATGTAGTATAGAGGGTAAGAAACTAACACCAATTTTCATTTATTCAACTTTGTTTTTATCATTTCCAAAGAATTCATAGCTTCCATGAAAGAGTCCATTTAGGAAAGAACATTACTAACAAATACTAAATGCTTAAAATGATCTTTTTTACATACTTAAATAATGGAAATCCTTTTCCATTTGCCTCAATATTATTTTCTGATATCTGAATGCAGATGAGAACAGCCAAAATATAGAGAAGGAAAATTTTTTTAACAAAGCAATTGGATGAATATCAAAATGTTCAAAATAGATTGGAAAAACTTCAAATAAAATTTCAATGTGGTTTCTTTCAGACTTAATGTATGTCAACTAACGTAATTAAAATCTGTTTTTCTAAGTCATGTCATGCAAATTTATTCCAGTTATCAGTATTCCTCATCTTGTTCAATAATAAAAAGTTAAACACTTTGTATGTCCTATGAGCAGAAGATAAAACTTTAGACTAGGTATTAGATCAGTTGCTACCTGAAAGAAGCCAACACTATCATATGGTAGAGAGAGTTCAGGGAACAAATTCTCAGACCTGAAGGTGTGCCTTTAGGTGTCTGAATGCAATGAAAGGTAAAAGGATCTTATGGGTCAAGCTCCCAGAGTGTAGAATAATAAAGAGAAAAAAAGAGAAAAAACCAGTCAAGTGAGAATGCAGAAAATTTGGGACATATCTAGAAATAGAAAAAAATGAATGACTCTAATGAACAACTAAATAACAAAAAATGATTGTGTATCTTAGGTGGTCCTTTACAATATGAATCTGAAGTCCAAGAGTAAGACTTCTTTTTGGTGGCTAATTGTCCATGGTGTTTCTACACATCTGTGACAGCTTTTGTCCAATATTATGTTGTTGTTTTTTAATTTTGGCCTTTTATTGGTTCTTTTATTTATTAATTTTCATCCATCTTTATTCTTTGGCCTGTGTGGGCCTCCCATTGCAGTGGCCTCTCTTGTTGCAAAAGCTTTTTCTGTGTCTGTTGATAGTATCATGTGATTTTTGTCTTTCAATTTGTTGTGGTATATTACATTGATTGATTTGTGGATATTGAAGAATCCTTGCATGCCTGGAATAAACCCTATGTGATCATGATGTATGAGTTTTTTGATGTGTTGTTGAATTCTGTTTGCTAGAATTTTGTTGAGGATTTTGGTGTCTAAATTCCTCAGTGATGTTGGTCTGTAATTTTCTTTTTTTGTGTTGTCTTTACCTGGTTTTGGAATCAGGGTGATGGTAGCCTTGTAGAATGTGCTTGGAAGTATTTCTTCTTGTATTCAGGTTATTTGTATTTTTGCTAGCGGGTGGTATAGACTGATTTTGAGTAGCAGTTGAAGTGAAGTTCTCCGGTGAAATCGCCAGGGAATTCAAAAGAGAAAAGTGAAAGTGTTAGTCAGTCAGTCACGTCTGATTCTTTGCAACTCCATGGACTGTACCCTGATAGGCTCCTCTCTTCATGGAATTCTCCAGGCAAGAATACTGGAATGGTAGCATTCTCTTCTTTAGGAGATATTCCTGACCTAGGGATTGAACCCGGTCTCCAGCATTGCAGGCAGATTCTTTACCATATGAGCCAACAGGGAAGTCCAAAGGCAGTACCCAAGAGGCACTCACATTTAAGAGCTAGGGAAAGGAGATAATCCAATGAAGGAGAGAGAGACATTCCCCCCAGTGTGGAAAGTATTTTAACTTGAAATCCAGCAAGGAGACAGTATCAGAATCAAGGAGTTGATTAAAAAATCTTTTTCCAGTATTTTATATGTGTTTGCCCCTTACAGGCAGTAGATAAAATATTCTTCATTTTTCTCATTCTAAGTTAGAAGGTAATAGTCATTTAAAATATGCTTAACTATTGGTTCTGTGGAAGGTCTTTAATGTTTTGGAGTTTTGTTTAAGTGTTTAATTATGTCTCTGAAGTCCACCAAGGAAAATTATTTCCTCTCTTGGTTCTGAATCTGTATTTAATGACTAGATGTCTATAAACAGTACCAGGCAGTACAGTAAGTATGCAGTTATGAAAGGTCATTGCTGGTATGAACATATTTCATTTAGATGCGAACTTTCACTGCTGTATCATAGACACTTGAGAAATATACTGATCCACACTAGAAATTAGCATAGATTTACCACATATTACTACCAATGGTATACAATTTGTGTAAAATTATTTCTCTGTCATTTGCTGCCAATATGGCAGTAATTGCAACCTTTGTTTCAAGAAAGACTGTGTAGTATAATCCTTACTGCAAACATGTGTTTATTTTTGTTTATTTTATGTAACAAGATGCTGGACACAGCCTCAGAAGACTTGATGTTGAAGTCCTGCTTCTTCTATTTCTTAAATATTTCACTTGGGCAAGTTGATTCAGTTTATTTCAACAAATTCTTTGCTGAATTCCTGCTATTACTAAGTTCCAGAGAGACAAAGCTCAATGAAATATGGTCCCAGAGAAATATAGATGTACGTAGAATATTTTGAGATAATGTGATAAAAGGATTAATATGTACAGGGCACTGTGAGTCTGAAAGAGGCCCTCCTTATCTGCTTGAGGAATAAAGGGTGGGCGCAATTTCTGGAGGAGATGTCTAGGACAATTCTTACGGGAAGAACATGTGTGGCCAGGTTTGGGGGTGGAGAGAGGTAATGACTGGAAGGTCAAAAAATTGTTCCTGCCATAGAGAGCTTAAAGGTAGTGCTGAATGAACAACAAGGTAGGTTGGGGAGCCCTGTATCCTCTTGTGTTAATAGTGAAATCCAAGGTGTAGGTTTCTGGGATCTTGAGCAGGGCTAGCTATGAAGGGCTTCATAGGCTGCTGCTGTATTTGAAGGGATTTGAAGTGTGTGAAGATTTGTGCTTTATGTCACTCTGGTGGCAGTGTGGAGGGTGTATTTGAAGAAGCAAGTCCAGAGGCATTTTTCAGCACTTCAGTTGGGCATGACTGGAACTCAGGTGAAGATACAGTTAGGGAGAGGAAGGGCACAATTAGGAAAGACTAAAGAGGGCTTCAGGGTGATCCAGTGGGTAAAGAGTCCACCTTGCAGTGCAAGAGGCACTGGTTAGGTCCCTGGCCCATGAAGATCCCACGTGCCACGAGTGTTTGGACCAGTATGTCCAGTTACAAACCAGTACTCTAGAAAGCATGCACCAGAATTGGTGCTCTGCTACAGGAGAAGCCACTGTAATGGGAGGCCCACACAGGCCAAAGAACAAAGATGGATGAAAATAAATAAATGAAAGACCAATAAAAGTGGCCAAAAATAAAACTAAAAAAAAAGGAAGATGAAGGAGGAGTCTGTTTATGACAGTGCTTGTTGAACCAGAGAAAGCACAGCTTGAAGGGTGAGAAAGACCTGAACTTGAATCCCCACTCTATCACCTCAGGGTTTGTGCTGTTTACAAGTTGTAATGTTTTCTGTCTCTGAAAGTGAGGGTGACACTTCAGTCATGGGGATTAGATATGACCTGGAGTACCTGAAACAGTGCTTGAATGTAGCATGCCAGAAAATGGTTACTAGTATTACTATTAAAATCTGAAAAATTCAGTCTCCTGAATTATAGATTTCTTGGGATGTTCCAACAAGATAATATGTGTTAAAGGTGCATAACCTTTTGGATAAAAAACCTTCAGAAAAAATATTTTATGTGCTACTTTCCCCCATTTGAAAGAAAACTAGCTTTGAATCTCATTTTTAAAATGCTAGTTTTATAACCAGTGCAAGGGAAGAACATGTGTGGCCAGGTTTGGGGGTGGAGAGAGGTAATGACTGGAAGGTCAAAAAATTGTTCCTGCCATAGAGAGCTTAAAGGTAGTGCTGAATGAACAACAAGGTAGGTTGGGGAGCCCTGTATCCTCTTGTGTTAATAGTGAAATCCAAGGTGTAGGTTTCTGGGATCTTGAGCAGGGCTAGCTATGAAGGGCTTCATAGGCTGCTGCTGTATTTGAAGGGATTTGAAGTGTGTGAAGATTTGTGCTTTATGTCACTCTGGTGGCAGTGTGGAGGGTGTATTTGAAGAAGCAAGTCCAGAGGCATTTTTCAGCACTTCAGTTGGGCATGACTGGAACTCAGGTGAAGATACAGTTAGGGAGAGGAAGGGCACAATTAGGAAAGACTAAAGAGGGCTTCAGGGTGATCCAGTGGGTAAAGAGTCCACCTTGCAGTGCAAGAGGCACTGGTTAGGTCCCTGGCCCATGAAGATCCCACGTGCCACGAGTGTTTGGACCAGTATGTCCAGTTACAAACCAGTACTCTAGAAAGCATGCACCAGAATTGGTGCTCTGCTACAGGAGAAGCCACTGTAATGGGAGGCCCACACAGGCCAAAGAACAAAGATGGATGAAAATAAATAAATGAAAGACCAATAAAAGTGGCCAAAAATAAAACTAAAAAAAAAGGAAGATGAAGGAGGAGTCTGTTTATGACAGTGCTTGTTGAACCAGAGAAAGCACAGCTTGAAGGGTGAGAAAGACCTGAACTTGAATCCCCACTCTATCACCTCAGGGTTTGTGCTGTTTACAAGTTGTAATGTTTTCTGTCTCTGAAAGTGAGGGTGACACTTCAGTCATGGGGATTAGATATGACCTGGAGTACCTGAAACAGTGCTTGAATGTAGCATGCCAGAAAATGGTTACTAGTATTACTATTAAAATCTGAAAAATTCAGTCTCCTGAATTATAGATTTCTTGGGATGTTCCAACAAGATAATATGTGTTAAAGGTGCATAACCTTTTGGATAAAAAACCTTCAGAAAAAATATTTTATGTGCTACTTTCCCCCATTTGAAAGAAAACTAGCTTTGAATCTCATTTTTAAAATGCTAGTTTTATAACCAGTGCAATTTATTGTTTATTGAATAAATGCAAATCAGTAAGACTCTTGGCCATTGAAATGTTAGTAAGGAGCAACCTTGAGAATTAATTGTATCACAACTACATTATAGTGATTAAGAATATAAGAGCAGGAATCAGACTGATTGGATATCTTTGCACAAATTAGCTTACTTCTCTGTGCCTCAGTTTCTTGATTTCTTAAAGTCTATACCCCTTAAGATATTTGTGAGGATTAAATGAGAAAATCACTCTTGAAAACGGCTTAGCTGTATGCTGGATACTTTCTTATGACCTACCAAATGATGACTGTTATTTTTTGGAAGGCAGTGTTCAAAAGAATGACTTTATATGTACTAACTCAGTTAAAAAGAAAAACATCCAAAGGTGGGTATCACTACCATGCCTCATTTGCAGACATGAGAATGTAGACTGAGAGGTGAGTTATGTTGCTGCAAGTCACATAGGAGGATAGCAGTAGAGCTGAGTCTAGAATTAGTTTGTTCTCTTCAGTGTTGTGTTTCCCAAGACTGTTATATCTTCTACTAGGGCTTAGTTGGTGACCCTCTCATTCCACTCCAGCCCAACCCTCGGTCTTCCTCTCTCCAAGGTAGAAGGATAATCTTTGCTCTATCAAAATGCAGCCAAGAGCTGTCATGTGGATTATCGTTTTCTGGAAAGGCTGACCACTGCTTCACTCTGCTCTGAGCTCTGGAGGGCCCAGTCTGCAGAGGGTCTCAGCTCTTGCTTGGCTCCTCCTTCTATGAGGGAGCGATACTCAGCCAGTCACCTGCTTCCCACTCACCCCAGGACCCCTGAACTGGGGTGCACATTCCGAGAGTCAAGGAATTTTAGTGATGCTCCTCTCAGGATCCTAGGTGTCTCCTTTTTTCCACCTGAATAGCCTCATTCTCTCTGTTTTGTATGGTCTGATAAGCTATAGACTTAACTGCCACGTGAGTAGGGGCATGGATTTCTTATTATTGATCGACACTGTGAAAACATTTTTCAAGTCAAGAAATAGATATATTTGTTATGAACCAAATATATTTATAGATATATTTGGTATAAATAGTTGGAAATTCCCTGTAATCCAGTTGCTTGGATCCTGCAAGTTCTCTACTGTGGGTGTGGGTTCAGCCCCTGATTGGGGAACTAAGATCCCACAAGCTATTCAACATGGCCAAAATAAAAAATTTATAAAAGCTGTCTGCAAGGTAATGACTAGAAGAATCTCATCTATCAGTTATTGCTGCTGCTAAGTCGCTTCAGTCATGTCTGTCTGACTTTTTGTGACCCTATGGACTTGTAGCCCACCGGGCTCCTCTGCCCATGGGATTCTCCAGGCAGGGATATTGGAGTGGATTGCCATGCCCTCCTTCAGGGGATCTTCCCAACCAAGAGATACGGATCAAACTCGTATCTCTCTCTCTCTCTTTCTCTCTTTTTAATTTTGGCCTCCTTTATTGGTTTTTTTTGATTTATTTATTTTCATCTGTCTTTATTCTTTGGCCTGTGTGGGCCTCCCATTGTAGTGGCCTCTCTCATTGCAGAGCACTGACTCTGGGCACATATGCTCCAGAGCGCTGGCTGGCAATTGGACACACCGGTCCAGCCGTTCTGTGGCAGGTGGGTTCTTCCCAGGCCAGGGATCGAACTGGTGCCCATTGCACTGCGAGGCAGACTCTTTACCCACTGGATCACCAGGGAAGCCCAAACCCGTATCTCTTGTCTGCTGCATTAGCAGGCAGGATCTTTACCACTAACTCCCCCCAGTAAGCCCTCATCTATCAGTGGATATGCTCATTTATAGGCAGACTCCTCTTTTCAGACGTCAACTTTCCCCTTTTACAGATAAGGTTAGGTAGAGTAAAACATGGAATTTGGTTTGCTTTTCAAATGATATTTACCATCCATCTCACATTGAAAGATTAGTCTTAGGAGAGTTGTTGAAGGCTTCATTAGAAGAAGTAACAATTTCCTGATCTGACTTCTCCAGTGCATTTGAGCTTCTACTCATGTCCTCATGATTTTTTTTTTTTTTAAATTCTGGCCTCTTTTATTGTTTTTTTACTTGTTTATTTTCATCCATCTTTATTCTTTAACTTGTGTGGACCTCTCATTGCAGTGGCCTCTCTTGTTGCAGAGCACAGGCACTGGGTGCATGTGCTCCAAAGCGTTGGCTCATAATTGGACACACTGGTGCAGCCACTCCACAGTACGTGGGATCTTCCTGGGCCAGGGATCAAACCAGCGCCGCTTGCACTGCAAGGTGGACTCTACCCACTGGACCACCAGGGAAGCCCTCCCCATGATTTTTTAACAGGCCTGTAGTCTGAAGTCTCTTAGCCTTGGCAGGTCTTCTCTTTAGGTGAACCAACATCAAGGTTTGCATAGTTTTAATTGTCATTATGCTTTTATCTCCTTTCCCATGCTTGTTTTTATGAAGACATTTTGGTGAGACTACAAGTGTCTCTAATTGAAAAAGAAAGAAAAAAGTTAACTTGGCCCTGGAAGAGACTTGTTCCATATGTGTGTTATCTTCCTTCACATGTGGTTCCAAAGAGGTTTCTTATAGAGCACAGATGCTCAGTTATGCTCATTATAGAAATCACTCACCAGTTGGAGTAGAAAGGGGAGTAGTTTTGAACTCCTTTAAATCCAACTCAGACGTCCAACAACTCATGAATAAACAATCTTTTTTGGAGAAACATTAACTATCATGTCCATAAGTGGTTGTTCTGAAGGCTTTTCTGTGTTGATTTTGATTGTTTTCTCAGCGTCAGTTGCTGCATTTCATCAAGTGACAGCCACGGGCTCCTGTCTAAGTATAACATTTTTGGTGCCTCTGTTACCAATAAGCAAGATTTAAAAAAAAAACAAAGCAAAAAACCAGCCATCAGTCGAAAGTTTGTCATCAGTCTACTTTTTGAAGGGGCAGCAAATGAGTTGCAGATGGACCACTATTTACAGTTCCCCAGTGTATCTGGAGGGCTTGGCGGATGTTTCCTGCAGTGTCACCACCAGGCAGCATTTAAAATCTCCACTTACAAGAAGCCTTTAAGAGAGAATAGACCAAAAATGAACTACTCCTTAGTGGTCAGTCCACAGAGTTGCAGGACTGTAGGTGTCTTAATGTTTCTCTCCCAGCCAAGGTCCATCTTTATTCTTTAACTTGTGTGGACCTCTCATTGCAGTGGCCTCTCTTGTTGCAGAGCACAGGCACTGGGTGCATGTGCTCCAAAGCGTTGGCTCATAATTGGACACACTGGTGCAGCCACTCCACAGTACGTGGGATCTTCCTGGGCCAGGGATCAAACCAGCGCCGCTTGCACTGCAAGGTGGACTCTACCCACTGGACCACCAGGGAAGCCCTCCCCATGATTTTTTAACAGGCCTGTAGTCTGAAGTCTCTTAGCCTTGGCAGGTCTTCTCTTTAGGTGAACCAACATCAAGGTTTGCATAGTTTTAATTGTCATTATGCTTTTATCTCCTTTCCCATGCTTGTTTTTATGAAGACATTTTGGTGAGACTACAAGTGTCTCTAATTGAAAAAGAAAGAAAAAAGTTAACTTGGCCCTGGAAGAGACTTGTTCCATATGTGTGTTATCTTCCTTCACATGTGGTTCCAAAGAGGTTTCTTATAGAGCACAGATGCTCAGTTATGCTCATTATAGAAATCACTCACCAGTTGGAGTAGAAAGGGGAGTAGTTTTGAACTCCTTTAAATCCAACTCAGACGTCCAACAACTCATGAATAAACAATCTTTTTTGGAGAAACATTAACTATCATGTCCATAAGTGGTTGTTCTGAAGGCTTTTCTGTGTTGATTTTGATTGTTTTCTCAGCGTCAGTTGCTGCATTTCATCAAGTGACAGCCACGGGCTCCTGTCTAAGTATAACATTTTTGGTGCCTCTGTTACCAATAAGCAAGATTTAAAAACAAAACAAAGCAAAAAACCAGCCATCAGTCGAAAGTTTGTCATCAGTCTACTTTTTGAAGGGGCAGCAAATGAGTTGCAGATGGACCACTATTTACAGTTCCCCAGTGTATCTGGAGGGCTTGGCGGATGTTTCCTGCAGTGTCACCACCAGGCAGCATTTAAAATCTCCACTTACAAGAAGCCTTTAAGAGAGAATAGACCAAAAATGAACTACTCCTTAGTGGTCAGTCCACAGAGTTGCAGGACTGTAGGTGTCTTAATGTTTCTCTCCCAGCCAAGGTCCTTGCTGTTTGTTGTCAAGGGAAAATGTGGAGGAAGAAAAAGGTCTGTGCACTAATGTGTAGGAGTGTTAGTGAGCATTCAGACCAGCTTTCTTTCCTTTTCTCTTTTTCCTCCCACGAGCCCTGTCCTGTGAGTAATACTCAGAAAATGAGTCTTTGGATGGCCACCATCTTCCCTTTCTACAGGGCATACCATTCCTGATGTCATTTCTTTACCCTTCTTCTTTACAATTTCCTGACCATTCTCTCCAAGTGAGTCCCCTAACTACCTTCTTTTTTATTTATTATGGTCCACCAGATATTAGTAGCATTGCATGGGATCTTTGATCTTTGCTGTCGCATGTGGAATTTTTTAGTTGTGTCATGTGAACTCTTGGTTGCAGCATATGAAATCTACTATAGTTCCCCGACTAGAGATTGAACCTGGGCCATCTGCATTGGGAGCGTGAAATTTTAGCCACTAGACCACCAGAGAAGTCCCTTTGTAACTGCTCTTTACTGTCATACTCAGTCATTTTTCTTCATATCATCTCCCACAAGGTTCATACATGTGTGCTTGAAAAAAGATATGTCACTGATTTTGGGCTGCAACTTCCAGATTTTACATATTCAGCTCATCTTCTATTCCCCCACTATAGAATATTGAAAAGAGGAGGCATTCAATAGAAGTTTAATAGAATAAATGTGGAATGAAGGCTTTAATAGAACTAACATATCCCTTAGATTAGAAGTAACAAGACCCTTAGGTCTTTAGTTGCCTTATTAATGTTGTTTATGAGAACTTCTTAACATTGATTAAATTTAACAATATTACTTATGTTACTTTAGTGGGAAAAATTCTTTTCTCAGCTTTAGTTTGTTTGTTTTAACAGCTGCATAGAGTTCCTATAGGAAAGAAACCTTTTCCTCTAGAAAAATGCCTATGTTGTCCACTTTGGTGGGGTGGGAACATCAAGGGACAGTCTACACTATGAAAGTGAAATAGGTTGCTGGATAAAATGCTTTGCAGAAGATGTTAGTAGTAATCTGAAGTTGGAGGATTGCTGTTTAAAATCTCCACTTACAAGAAGCCTTTAAGAGAGAATAGACCAAAAATGAACTACTCCTTAGTGGTCAGTCCACAGAGTTGCAGGACTGTAGGTGTCTTAATGTTTCTCTCCCAGCCAAGGTCCTTGCTGTTTGTTGTCAAGGGAAAATGTGGAGGAAGAAAAAGGTCTGTGCACTAATGTGTAGGAGTGTTAGTGAGCATTCAGACCAGCTTTCTTTCCTTTTCTCTTTTTCCTCCCACGAGCCCTGTCCTGTGAGTAATACTCAGAAAATGAGTCTTTGGATGGCCACCATCTTCCCTTTCTACAGGGCATACCATTCCTGATGTCATTTCTTTACCCTTCTTCTTTACAATTTCCTGACCATTCTCTCCAAGTGAGTCCCCTAACTACCTTCTTTTTTATTTATTATGGTCCACCAGATATTAGTAGCATTGCATGGGATCTTTGATCTTTGCTGTCGCATGTGGAATTTTTTAGTTGTGTCATGTGAACTCTTGGTTGCAGCATATGAAATCTACTATAGTTCCCCGACTAGAGATTGAACCTGGGCCATCTGCATTGGGAGCGTGAAATTTTAGCCACTAGACCACCAGAGAAGTCCCTTTGTAACTGCTCTTTACTGTCATACTCAGTCATTTTTCTTCATATCATCTCCCACAAGGTTCATACATGTGTGCTTGAAAAAAGATATGTCACTGATTTTGGGCTGCAACTTCCAGATTTTACATATTCAGCTCATCTTCTATTCCCCCACTATAGAATATTGAAAAGAGGAGGCATTCAATAGAAGTTTAATAGAATAAATGTGGAATGAAGGCTTTAATAGAACTAACATATCCCTTAGATTAGAAGTAACAAGACCCTTAGGTCTTTAGTTGCCTTATTAATGTTGTTTATGAGAACTTCTTAACATTGATTAAATTTAACAATATTACTTATGTTACTTTAGTGGGAAAAATTCTTTTCTCAGCTTTAGTTTGTTTGTTTTAACAGCTGCATAGAGTTCCTATAGGAAAGAAACCTTTTCCTCTAGAAAAATGCCTATGTTGTCCACTTTGGTGGGGTGGGAACATCAAGGGACAGTCTACACTATGAAAGTGAAATAGGTTGCTGGATAAAATGCTTTGCAGAAGATGTTAGTAGTAATCTGAAGTTGGAGACGGGAGCCATGCAACATGGTGCAAATCTGGAATCTTAAAAAACATAGTGCTTAACAAGTTCAGGAGGTGTAAACAGTTTCTTGTGGTAGGATTGCTAAAGTCTTCAGAGAGCCAGTGAAAAGGGGCTGTATCCATAGGTGATTCCTGTGGACCTGGGAGCTGCATCAGCTGCAGAAGTGACAGCTGGGTGTACCTGAAGTGTCAGTGACCCCATTCAATCACTCCAAGTTGTACTTTAAGTTCACATCTTGGAAACATTTTTGACTGGTTGCTTTGGGGCTTCCAGAAATATCTGACTTGCATTGAATGCTGAAAAATATTTCAGAACCTTAATGTATTCATAGAATATAATCATTGGCTAAAAATAAAGTGTCTGGCATTTTCAGTGGCATGTTAAACAAAAAGCAAATGTGTGAGTATTTATGATTTTTGTTTTTAATGGTGGGAATTGTGTGTTTTCTATTTCAGCTTTCTGTTTCTAGTTACCACAGTCAGTTTCCCAGGGGAAGGCTAGGGAATCTGTGGTTGTGCATCCTGTGAGAGAAGTTGGCTTCTGTCCTGGGTGGGAGGAGAAGGTGAAGCCATGAGAGGCTGGGACCCTCCTGTAGCCCAGCCCCTCTTCAGGGTTTCTGCTGAAGAAAGAGGGCTCTTAGGTGATTCTGGTGCTCTCTTTTGGGAGCTTAATCTTTGGAGCTTGATTTTGTTTACTGTTGTTGTTGTTATTGAGTGTGTGACTGATAGGTCTGTCCCTTTTCAAAGTCAGCCAAGTTTGAGGAAACACCTGCTAAGTAAAGTATCCACATACTTGCAGACATTTAATTTTCTTTCACTACACCAGACATGCAGTTAAGCAGGGAATGTTGTGTGAATCATTAATTTTCCTTGAGATGTAAAAATGAGTAGTGACAACTCAAATTTGTTATGTCTTTTTGGTAAAAAATTATGGGATGTTAATGCCTTGTTAATATATATATATATAAATCCATGAATTACCAGTTACTGCCAAGCCACAAGTGAAATAATGCTCTTGCTTATGCAAAATGAATCAGATTGTACTCTTACAGTTTTGTGGGCTTGATGGCTTGCTCTCTTAAACCTCAGAGGGGAGAAAATTCCACTGTAACATTTTGCAGAAAGTCTTGTTCTTTGAGATGCCTTTAGTACACCACTAGGGTGTAGATTCAGGGAGCTCTTTCCCAGTGGATTTAGAGAAGGTTCATACCTTATTTTTCAGCTGAGTTTATATCTTCTTGTACCTTGTGTTGAATTACTCAGTGTTGCTTCAGTTGTATTGTGTTCTTAAATGTGTTTATGCACCACGATCATTTGTGCTTAGTTGACCTTCAAAGAAAAAAAAGTACAGGAAGGTAGCAATGCTTAGAGGTTTTAGTCAGACACAGTTGCTGTATTATGTTACTTAGTAGTTATGAAAATCATTTTGCACAACTATAGAACCCTATATTTAGGATGACTTCTCCTTCAGATGTGGTTTAAGTTGCTATTATGGATATCTTCCAAAATGTTTTGGAAGTTGAATAGTTGTAGTATGCAATTCAGCTTGTAGGATGTTAGTTTACTAATACATGTTTATCTACAGCTCTCTCTACAGAAAACATCTTTCTCTTTCTTATTTATTTGCCTATCTTGCTCTCTTCCTTCACGCTGTATTTTTAACTTGCTGGTTTGCTAGGGGCCTTTCCTGACTTTCTGGTCTTTACCATATGCCTGTTTTATCATGCTCAGTTATCACCCTAACAAATGGTGTTGAAATTGTTTCTTGACTTGCACGTTTCCTCCAGTTCTCTCTAAACTTGTGAGAGCAGGGATCATTATTATTATTGTTTTGTATTTAGCATCACATCCTCTATATCAGTCACAGGCATCATTCTGGTATTCTGGTACATAGTTAGCTCTTGACAATTATTGATTTAATAAATGACTAATTTATTGATTCTTCAGGAAGCACTTACATTTCCAAGGGGAATAATCTCCCATTATTTAAAAAACTTAGCAGTACAAATCACATACTTTACTTCTAGCTTTGTGATATGCTTTTAATAGAAGATTTATGATTCTTAGATAAGAAAGAGAACTTGGAATTCATGTAATTTAGTAAAGGAATTTTACATAGAAAGAAACCATGGTCCAGGAAAATCAATTAATTTATCTGACATCGTAGAACTTGTTAATGGCAGAGCCTGTATTATAGAGGATACAGTGTTCAGAGGTGAATGTTCATGGGCTTGAGGTAATTCTTGTGCTGAACTCTGGTTTTGCTCCTAGGCCCTTTTGTATTGGCTAGGATACTGACTTTTCCAAATCTTGGTTTCTTCGCCTCTGATTTGCAAAGGGTGCTTAGAAACAAGAATGAGAACAGAAAACCTCTTATGAGGATTACATGAGTTAACATATGAGAAGGTGTTGAACAAATTGTGTAGAACTACATAGTACTAGCCATGACTACTTAGTCTTATTATTCTTATACAGTCATCGGTGTGATCTCTGACTCTGAGGGAAAACACTTCAGGTCTTTGAATTGCTGTTTATTTCACAACAGATAGGTGTGAAAAGCCTTCAGTGTTTTAATAAGGACCTTTGCTATTAAGTTATGAAGTGCTCCCTACAAACATCTAACAAGGAAACAACTACCAATTTGACTCTCTCCATCAATTTAATTTTCCAAACTCCAGATTGTTAAATAGCATATGCTATCCTGATTCTGACCTGCAAAGAATAAGCTGTCTTTATGAATTCCTTGGCAAATTATGGATAATTATGAGTACTCATTTTCTTTTGTTGACTGTTATGAGTGAATTAGGACATAGATTATATTTGGACCATTATTTTGCCATGCTAAAATAATGCTGACATTTGATTATCATGCTAAGCTATTCTGAACACCGCTTCAGACTTCTAATGTATGGGAGATTTTGCTACCACATAAATATTTAGGACTGACATTCCAAGTTAAGACTCATAGTTGCTCTGTGGTAGATGTGATAATAAGAGGAGGGAAAAAGGAAGTCATAAATGGAGTGGAAAGTCTGGCCTGAGGCAAAGCTGTGAAGCAGGTCAGGCTAATCTTCACATGTTTCTCAGGTCTCTACCCTTCTATCCACTGACACCCTCTCTGAAGAAAAGTTTCTTCAGGGTCTTGATAGCCGTGCTGCCCTGGTTGTCCAAAGCTGACAGCTGTGCTCATTACAGCTCCTTTCTAGAGAAAGTGACAGCAGCTGGTTCTTTTCTATCTGGCACATGGAAGACTGCCCCTCCATGCTGGACTCACCTTCACTCTTCAGGCAAGGTACTGATTGTAAATGATTTCTTCTGCATACATGCTGTTACTTTTGCTATCAAGTGCAAAGAAAAGCAGAGGTATTAACAGTTCAGAACACTTCTGGCCCTTTACTCCCCAGAATGTTCAGGATTGTTTTTTAATTAGTATAACTAATGTTAAGGAGACTCCAGAGAATATAAATCTGCTTCCTTTTTAGTTGATACTTCAGTTTTAATTCTTCACTCCAGAGGCAAAAATTTAGCCTCATCTTTCTGCCAATTGATGAATGTTCACTGATTTGCAGGAGAAGGTGGCTACAGTCTTTCATAAGGCTTCTTAGCTCATGTGTAAATGCCAGTTTGTCATTTTTCCTTAGCTATTGTGGCCAGCAGGTCTTTACTGAGCCTGTTTGTTGCCTTTTGGACGTTTCTCAGTGTTTTTCTGATGACCTGACATAGCTTTTGAAGCCCTAGCCCTCAAATTATTTGTGCAAGTCAGTGTTTCTCTCTCCCTCTTGCTCACTCTGTCAGTCCTTTACCTCTTTCTCGCCTTCTCCATTTTTCTCTTTTCCCACTGAATCTTCTTATTTTATTTATTTTTGGTCATTTTCAGAGAACCAAGTAAAATTTGCATTAAATAGCTTTCTTCCCATGTATTTTTATGTCCCTTCTGTTCATTGTTAATTATGCTTTCATAAAAATAATGCATACTCTGTTTAATAAATGAAGTTATTAAAAAATATATGAACATTATAAAAGTTTTTAAGGGAAAAGTAAAAGTTCTTATTGTCCCCTACTGACTTCCTATTATCATTCCTTCAGATAAACTCTGTTGACAATTTCTTGTGTGTTCTTCCAGCCCTTTTCTATATAAATCAAGTAATACATGCCAAATCCACATTTCAAATAGAAGCCTCTGGTTGTAAAAATATCTCACTTTTAATTTTCGTACCTGAGGTTAATTTCTTCATGCAACTACCATTGTCCTGCTTCTTCTCTCTGTGTTCTGGGAGGCTGAAAAGTGGTAAGGGGTTGGGGGCATTTGGTCTGGGTCACAGTCATCTTTCTCTACTGCTCCCTGCCTTTTCTTATTTTTCTTTTTTTTAAATTTCTTTGGTTGTCAGCATGGCTCTCTCTGGTCATTTTTTTTCCATAAATTTTATGCCTTATAATTGGACTTTTGCTATTACACACCAAAAGCCAAAAAAAAAAAAAAGCAAAAACCTAACATTTTTCAATCTTGTAGATTCTTCTGCATGATCCTCTTCTGGAAACATAGAACTCTCTAGCTGCTGCCTAAGTGGGAATAAATGTCAGAGAGTAAAAGCAAGTATAAGAAAAAATATTACCTAATAACTGTAGCTATGTTAACTGACCATTCAACAGGAATCTTCCTGTTGTTTTCTCAGTATTTTGAGAAAGATAACGATAATAAACTCTGATGCACCTGCACATTCCAGTGGTCTCTGGACCTCCCTCTCAACCTCCAGTTTGCATAAGCAGAAAATTAGAAATTCACAAGAGAATTTATTGACAAAAGGGGATTTATAAGAGTAATGAGTATTTTGACTTCTGTAGGAAAATTAAATTTGTTCTCTGGCTTCTTTAAAGATTTCCTCTTTTTTTTCTTTGTCTTTGGTTTTCTGTACTTTGAATATGTTATGCCTAGGAGGACATCATTCATTTTTTTAAATTTATTTTCATCCACCTTTATTCTTTGGCCTGCGTGGGCCTCTCTCGTTGCAGAGCACCGGCTCTGGGCGCATGTGGTCCAGAGCTCTGGCTTGTAATTGGACACACTGGTCCAGCTGCTCGGCTCTGGGAACCAGTGCCCTATGGGGGACTCTTTACCCAAAGTAAATCATATAAAGTTTTTAAGGAAAAGTAAAAGTTCTTATTGTCCCCTACTGACTTCCTATTATCATTCCTTCAGATAAACTCTGTTGACAATTTCTTGTGTGTTCTTCCAGCCCTTTTCTATATAAATCAAGTAATACATGCCAAATCCACATTTCAAATAGAAGCCTCTGGTTGTAAAAATATCTCACTTTTAATTTTCGTACCTGAGGTTAATTTCTTCATGCAACTACCATTGTCCTGCTTCTTCTCTCTGTGTTCTGGGAGGCTGAAAAGTGGTAAGGGGTTGGGGGCATTTGGTCTGGGTCACAGTCATCTTTCTCTACTGCTCCCTGCCTTTTCTTATTTTTCTTTTTTTTAAATTTCTTTGGTTGTCAGCATGGCTCTCTCTGGTCATTTTTTTTCCATAAATTTTATGCCTTATAATTGGACTTTTGCTATTACACACCAAAAGCCAAAAAAAAAAAAAAGCAAAAACCTAACATTTTTCAATCTTGTAGATTCTTCTGCATGATCCTCTTCTGGAAACATAGAACTCTCTAGCTGCTGCCTAAGTGGGAATAAATGTCAGAGAGTAAAAGCAAGTATAAGAAAAAATATTACCTAATAACTGTAGCTATGTTAACTGACCATTCAACAGGAATCTTCCTGTTGTTTTCTCAGTATTTTGAGAAAGATAACGATAATAAACTCTGATGCACCTGCACATTCCAGTGGTCTCTGGACCTCCCTCTCAACCTCCAGTTTGCATAAGCAGAAAATTAGAAATTCACAAGAGAATTTATTGACAAAAGGGGATTTATAAGAGTAATGAGTATTTTGACTTCTGTAGGAAAATTAAATTTGTTCTCTGGCTTCTTTAAAGATTTCCTCTTTTTTTTCTTTGTCTTTGGTTTTCTGTACTTTGAATATGTTATGCCTAGGAGGACATCATTCATTTTTTTAAATTTATTTTCATCCACCTTTATTCTTTGGCCTGCGTGGGCCTCTCTCGTTGCAGAGCACCGGCTCTGGGCGCATGTGGTCCAGAGCTCTGGCTTGTAATTGGACACACTGGTCCAGCTGCTCCTTGGCACATGGGATCTTCCCCGACCGAGGACTGAACCAGTGCCCCTTTTACTGCAGAGTGGACTCTTTACCCACTGGACCAGCAGGGAAGCCCCTGGAGGTCTTTTTTTAGTACTTCTTCTGCTTGGTGTTCTCTGAGCTTCCTGAGTGTGTGCTTTCATTTGGGGACATTCCCAGCCATCATTACTTCACATATTTCTTGTTTCTTTTTCTAGCATTCATATTATGTGCAAATTACATCTTTTGTTAATTATTTCATAGTTCTTGGGCATACTATTCTACTTCCTTTTCCATTCATTTTTATGTGTTTGCATTTCTGTTTGGGACACTTGGGTTGATGTACCTTTAAGGTGACTGGTTCTATCACCATTCTACTAATGAGTCATCAAAGCATTGCAAAGATGTTCTTTATTTTTTTTTTTACAATGTTTTTGATTTCCAGCATTTTCTTAGAGATTCTGTCTCTCTGTTTTTTGTCATCTACTTTTGCCTTTAGAGCTGTTAGCATATTAATCATAGTTGCTTTAAATTCTCCATCTGATAATTACAAAATAGCTGAGCCTTTTTCTGATGCTTGCTGAGTCTCTTCAGATTGTTTTCTCTTGCCTTAGTATCTCTTGTAATTGTTTGTTGAAAGCTGGACATGGTCTAGCAAATACTAGGACCTATGGGAGCAATTAGGCAGTTAATGTTAGATTTTATGTTAATCTGGCTAGGGGCTGACTGTGTTTAATGCTTGCTGTACCTCTAAGTGCCAGAGGTTTCCATTTCCTCTAGTTCCTTTGTATCCCCCATCCCTTCTCTTTGGATTTCCCAAAGAACTCCTTTTTAAATGTAGTTTATGTCCTAAGACTCTCAGTCGTAGTTCCATTTTATTGTACTAAAGTCCTGTTGATGCACTGGCAAGCTTTTCAAGAGGGCCAGTGCTCTGTTTTCATTTGATTACATCTGAGTGGACTTGAGTTCCTTGGCTGTTTCCTTAGAAGCATTTATTAACCTTTTTTTCTCTTCTCTTTGTATGAGTTGTTGTTCAGTAGCTAGGCCATGTCTGACTCTTTGCAACCCTGTGAACTGCAGCATGCCAGGCTTCCCTGTCCTTCACTGTTTCCCAGAGTTTGCTCAGACTCATGTCCATTGAGTTAGTAATGCCATCCAACCTTCTCATCCTCTGTTGCCCCTTTCTCCTCATGCCGTCAGTCTTTCCCAGCATTTCCCAGGGTGTTTCCCAGTGAGTTGGCTCTTCGCATCCGTGGCCAAAGTATTAGAGCTTTAGCCTCAGCATCAGTCCTTCCAGTGAATGTTTAGGGTTGATTTCCTTCAGGACCGATTGGTTGGATCTCCTTGCGGTGCAAGGGACTCTCAAGAGTCTTCTCCAACACCACAGTTTGAGGCATCAGTTCTTTGGCACCCAGCTTTCTTTATGGTTCATCTCTCACATCCATACGTGACCCCTTGAAAAATCATAGCTTTGACTATATGAACCTTTGTTGGCAAAGTGATGTTTCTGCTTTTTAATATGCTATCTAGGTTTCTCATAGCTTACCTTCCAAGGAGCAGGTGTCTTTTAATTTCATGGCTTTCTTTGTGACAGAGAGGCTTAGAGGAGTGGAGTTGAACCCTAATTGGCTCTTTTTCTGATGCTTGCTGAGTCTCTTCAGATTGTTTTCTCTTGCCTTAGTATCTCTTGTAATTGTTTGTTGAAAGCTGGACATGGTCTAGCAAATACTAGGACCTATGGGAGCAATTAGGCAGTTAATGTTAGATTTTATGTTAATCTGGCTAGGGGCTGACTGTGTTTAATGCTTGCTGTACCTCTAAGTGCCAGAGGTTTCCATTTCCTCTAGTTCCTTTGTATCCCCCATCCCTTCTCTTTGGATTTCCCAAAGAACTCCTTTTTAAATGTAGTTTATGTCCTAAGACTCTCAGTCGTAGTTCCATTTTATTGTACTAAAGTCCTGTTGATGCACTGGCAAGCTTTTCAAGAGGGCCAGTGCTCTGTTTTCATTTGATTACATCTGAGTGGACTTGAGTTCCTTGGCTGTTTCCTTAGAAGCATTTATTAACCTTTTTTTCTCTTCTCTTTGTATGAGTTGTTGTTCAGTAGCTAGGCCATGTCTGACTCTTTGCAACCCTGTGAACTGCAGCATGCCAGGCTTCCCTGTCCTTCACTGTTTCCCAGAGTTTGCTCAGACTCATGTCCATTGAGTTAGTAATGCCATCCAACCTTCTCATCCTCTGTTGCCCCTTTCTCCTCATGCCGTCAGTCTTTCCCAGCATTTCCCAGGGTGTTTCCCAGTGAGTTGGCTCTTCGCATCCGGTGGCCAAAGTATTAGAGCTTTAGCCTCAGCATCAGTCCTTCCAGTGAATGTTTAGGGTTGATTTCCTTCAGGACCGATTGGTTGGATCTCCTTGCGGTGCAAGGGACTCTCAAGAGTCTTCTCCAACACCACAGTTTGAGGCATCAGTTCTTTGGCACCCAGCTTTCTTTATGGTTCATCTCTCACATCCATACGTGACCCCTTGAAAAATCATAGCTTTGACTATATGAACCTTTGTTGGCAAAGTGATGTTTCTGCTTTTTAATATGCTATCTAGGTTTGTCATAGCTTACCTTCCAAGGAGCAGGTGTCTTTTAATTTCATGGCTTTCTTTGTGACAGAGAGGCTTAGAGGAGTGGAGTTGACTAATTGCCTTTTTCTCAGATCACCTGGGGTCTTCAGTTTCCCCTGAAAGGCAGATCTTTGTCATGGAGGACACTTTGGGAGTATTTCATAATGGTTATATTTTCCTCTGCTGGCCGTAATATGAGGGGATTTTTCTTTGATTTTCAATATGAGACCCTCTTGAGCACCTGGAGGTAAATCCTATAAAATGTGGTGGCTCTTCTAAGATCGGGCCTCAGGGGTGTTTAGCACTGTAGTTTACACTTGGCCTCCAGAAATTCCCCAATGTTGTCATTTAAGTGTTCCTAACAAGGTACATGCTCCAGAGGCATCTGCTCCAGGTAAGTTGATCCCAGCTGTGGTTCTCTATGGTCACCCGTCTCTCTAGAGTTCCAGGTGGTGGTTTGTCCAGTTCCCTCAATTTTCTGATGGCTCCAAGAAAAGCTATTGAAATGTAGTTGGTGCAGCGTTTCTCTTCTGAAGGCAGGAGTAATAATGTCTAAATTCTTTACATATCAGAAGCTGAAACTGGTCTCTTTTCACTTTCTTATACAGCTCTTCAAGATTGCATGAAGTCCCCTGTCTCCCAGATCCTCCCCTGGGGACTCCAAACCCCTGCTCTTCTCTCTAGTCTTGCCACATAGCTGTCATCGCAGCACTTGGGGCTTCCTTCCAAACTTTTCTGAATTCATGCCAACATAGTTTTGGTTTATTGTCACAGCTCCCTAAGGAAGGGAGTATGGTACATAAGTTCTCTGAGTCTGTATCTGAAAATGTCTTCTAGCACTCAGTGTCACTGATAAGAAATTTAATACCAATCTGACTTTGTTCCAGAAGTTTCCATTTCTATGTGTATTCTTTTTTATTTATTCAATCAACTGGAATGGGCACTAAGTATTTTCTATCATCTACAGATTTGTGTGCCTTGCCATTTAGATAGTCCCTTGAATTATTATGGGCTTACCTTATGGTTCAGGCAGTGAAGGAATCTGCCTACAGTGCAGGAGACCAGGGATGGGAAGATCCCTTGGTGAAGGGAATGGCTGCCCACTCCGGTATTCTTGCCTGAAGAATTTCATGAATAGAGGAGCATGGCAAGCTGCAGTCCATGGGGAGCAGTGTCAGACACGACTGATCAGTGAACACTTTCACTTGAATTATTGCTTCAATAATTTTATTTGTTTCCTGCATGCCTCCTTCTGTGATTTATATTATTCTATTTTGGGCTTTTTGAATTCTCTTGTTAAATTCTCAGTTTCTTCATCTGGCTCATCTTCACCAACCCCCAGCTCCATCTTTTCCATTTTACTGTATTTTTAGAGGAGAACCTCAAATGTATTAGTCCAAATATCCTACTAAGTTTTTAAATGTTAGTAATCATAATTGAAAAATTCTAAGAACTTACTTTCTTTTGGTTCCCTGATCAGTCATTTTACATAATAACATGTTTGGTTTGTTGATGTAATATCTTCTCTAACCTCTTTTATGCTTTTACTAAAGCTATGTTTGTTTAAATTCTGTTCTCTGAATATTGTATCCTTTGTGGTAATATTTTCTGTATTTTTCAGGGGCCTGGTTTCCTCTTTCCTCATTATTACTTAAATTGAGGTATAATTGATAGAAAGCATTATGTTAGTTTCAGGTACAAGCACAGTGACTCAGTATTTGTATGGATTGCAGAATGGTCACCACAGTAAGTCTAGTTACTAATAACATCTGTCACCATGCATAATCACAGAATTTGTTTCCTTGTGATAAGAAGTTTTAAGATCTAGTCTCTTAGCAACCCTCTAATACAAATACAATAGTCTTACCTATAGTCATCATGCCAACATAGTTTTGGTTTATTGTCACAGCTCCTAAGGAAGGAGTATGGTACATAAGTTCTCTGAGTCTGTATCTGAAAATGTCTTCTAGCACTCAGTGTCACTGATAAGAAATTTAATACCAATCTGACTTTGTTCCAGAAGTTTCCATTTCTATGTGTATTCTTTTTTATTTATTCAATCAACTGGAATGGGCACTAAGTATTTTCTATCATCTACAGATTTGTGTGCCTTGCCATTTAGATAGTCCCTTGAATTATTATGGGCTTACCTTATGGTTCAGGCAGTGAAGGAATCTGCCTACAGTGCAGGAGACCAGGGATGGGAAGATCCCTTGGTGAAGGGAATGGCTGCCCACTCCGGTATTCTTGCCTGAAGAATTTCATGAATAGAGGAGCATGGCAAGCTGCAGTCCATGGGGAGCAGTGTCAGACACGACTGATCAGTGAACACTTTCACTTGAATTATTGCTTCAATAATTTTATTTGTTTCCTGCATGCCTCCTTCTGTGATTTATATTATTCTATTTTGGGCTTTTTGAATTCTCTTGTTAAATTCTCAGTTTCTTCATCTGGCTCATCTTCACCAACCCCAGCTCCATCTTTTCCATTTTACTGTATTTTTAGAGGAGAACCTCAAATGTATTAGTCCAAATATCCTACTAAGTTTTTAAATGTTAGTAATCATAATTGAAAAATTCTAAGAACTTACTTTCTTTTGGTTCCCTGATCAGTCATTTTACATAATAACATGTTTGGTTTGTTGATGTAATATCTTCTCTAACCTCTTTTATGCTTTTACTAAAGCTATGTTTGTTTAAATTCTGTTCTCTGAATATTGTATCCTTTGTGGTAATATTTTCTGTATTTTTCAGGGGCCTGGTTTCCTCTTTCCTCATTATTACTTAAATTGAGGTATAATTGATAGAAAGCATTATGTTAGTTTCAGGTACAAGCACAGTGACTCAGTATTTGTATGGATTGCAGAATGGTCACCACAGTAAGTCTAGTTACTAATAACATCTGTCACCATGCATAATCACAGAATTTGTTTCCTTGTGATAAGAAGTTTTAAGATCTAGTCTCTTAGCAACCCTCTAATACAAATACAATAGTCTTACCTATAGTCATCATGCTGTACATTACATCCCCATGACTTACTTATTTTGTAACTGAAAGTTTGTGCCTTTTGACTCCCTTTATCTAGTTTTTCTTACCTCCCAACCCCTGTCTCTGGTAACCACCAGTCTGTTTTTGTGTTTAGTTATTTATTTTGGCTGCACTGAGTGACATGTGGAACTTTGCAGACCAGGGATGAAACTGTGCCCCCCTGCAGTGGAAGTGAGGACTCTTAAGCACTGGGCCACTAGGGAAGTCCCAGTCTGTTTTTTTTAGCCTGGGTCGCTTACCTTCATGCCGAGGCTTTCCTCAGCTATCTGGTGATCCTTGGCTGTCTACTCATGTAGTCGTGCATCTGCTCATGTATAATAAAGCAGTAAAATGTGCTAATAGGACTTCTGTTCATATTGTAAGAAATTTGTCCACAGATGGACTCGGCTTAGGGTGAAGGTGGACAGGCAGGGCGGCTGGTGTTAAATGGGAAACCTCTAAATTACAGTTGGCAGATTTAACAAAGAAAAATATGGGACATGCAGTTAAGTTTCAATTTTAGTTTATATAGCTGGTAAAGAGAAAATCCACAGGCCTAATCTGGCATCATTTTTGCTAAAGCTAATGATACCAAACCTAGATTTAATACCAAACCCAACTGCAATTTCTACTTTCACCAGAAATGTAATCTAAAAAAAAATAGTTGTAGCATGTGAACTTTTAGTTGTGGCATCTAGGATCTAGTTCCCTGATCAGGGGTTGAATCTGAGCCCACTGCATTGGAGCATGGAGTCATAGCCACTGGACCACCAGGGAAGTCCCCAGAAATGTAGTCTTAACCAGTTTGGAGTTCTCTGGTCGACACTGATGTGATGATCTGTCACATGGTTCCTTCCTATCCCAGAGGAAGAAGAGGCCATCTGCATAATAACCCCCTACTGTTTCTTTCCCCTTAATAAGATGTCCTGGCCTAAAAAGAACCCTTTTTAAATTTCCGTAATAGCTCCCTACCTTCTTCCTATGAAAACCTTCCATTTGGTACAACCCCTTGAAGTGTCCTAGTTGCTAGATGGGATGCTGCTTGATCCATGAATTGTTGTATTCAGCCAATTAGATCTTCAAATTTACTAGGTTGAATTCTGTTTTTTAACACAATACATATATATTTTAGTGTAAGTATTTTTCTTACTACCCTACTCTAAATGTGATTATGTGAAGGTATTTGTTTAGTATTAGTTTCTTTGAGAGGAACCCTCTAGTTCTTTGCTTGGGGCCAGAAATGTGACTCTTGTATCTATGTGTCTATGTGGGGAAGAGGGGTAGAGTTGGGAATTGATTGTATTGTATATGCAAGATTTTCAAGTACTTTGCTGATTTTTCAGTGCCATGTCTCACTTTGGCCTTCTGCCATAGTTCCATTTCCAAGAACCATGTGTCACAGTGGTTCTGTGACCTTGATAGGTCCCCATCTCAACTGAGATGAGTCTTGCACGCCAGAGCTTCTGAACCAGTGTGTAAGGTGGATTGCAGATATTTAGCAAGATATTGATAATTTTATACTTCTTAGCATGACCGAAAATTTAAAGCGTTTTTACTATTCCTTTAAAACGTTTAGGGGCTTTCCTGGTAACTCAGTGGTGAAGAATCTGCCTGCCATTGCAGGAGACACAAGTTCAGTCTCTGATCCGGGAAGATCCCACATACGTAGGAGCATTAAAGCATGTGTGCCACAGCTACTGAGCCTGTGCGCTAGAGCTGAGGCCACAACTTCTGAAGCCCATGTGCCCTAGAGCCCATGCTGTGAGACAGTAGAAGCCACTGCAATTAGCAGCTTGTGCACTGCAGCGAAGAGTAGCCCCCACTCGCCACATTTAGAGAAAAGCCTGCCCAGCAACAGAGACCCAGCATAGCCAAAAATAAATAAATAAATATTCAAGAATTTTACAGTAGTTGGGTTTTTAGTTAACATTTTTGACTTCCCAGTTTCAATAATTATTATTTTAATGCACAGGACTGTATGCAGAGTACCTGTTCTCAGCAGCAGTGTGTCCCAGTTTTTGTATTACTTCTTTCGGAATTTTTTGTCCTCAGTTTTATTGTATGTTTTGAGTGTGAGTATAAAATGTTTAATGCTTCAGCAGACCATTCAGCTTAGGGTGTTGTATCATGCAGAACCTCTTGAAAATGAGTTTTTCCCTTCCTGAGTCAGCTAGCCCTGGGGAAATCCCTAGTCGTCCTTAAGTAGTATCACCAAAAGGACATGTGAAGCACAGCAGGAGCTGGCAGGGACTGTATGTTTCTACAGTTTGCTTGTGCCTTTAGTCTCTGCAAGTCCAATCTTGTACAGGTCATTTTCAGTTTGCCTTTTGCCCCTTAGTCAGTTAACTTTGAGAGGAACCCTCTAGTTCTTTGCTTGGGGCCAGAAATGTGACTCTTGTATCTATGTGTCTATGTGGGGAAGAGGGGTAGAGTTGGGAATTGATTGTATTGTATATGCAAGATTTTCAAGTACTTTGCTGATTTTTCAGTGCCATGTCTCACTTTGGCCTTCTGCCATAGTTCCATTTCCAAGAACCATGTGTCACAGTGGTTCTGTGACCTTGATAGGTCCCCATCTCAACTGAGATGAGTCTTGCACGCCAGAGCTTCTGAACCAGTGTGTAAGGTGGATTGCAGATATTTAGCAAGATATTGATAATTTTATACTTCTTAGCATGACCGAAAATTTAAAGCGTTTTTACTATTCCTTTAAAACGTTTAGGGGCTTTCCTGGTAACTCAGTGGTGAAGAATCTGCCTGCCATTGCAGGAGACACAAGTTCAGTCTCTGATCCGGGAAGATCCCACATACGTAGGAGCATTAAAGCATGTGTGCCACAGCTACTGAGCCTGTGCGCTAGAGCTGAGGCCACAACTTCTGAAGCCCATGTGCCCTAGAGCCCATGCTGTGAGACAGTAGAAGCCACTGCAATTAGCAGCTTGTGCACTGCAGCGAAGAGTAGCCCCCACTCGCCACATTTAGAGAAAAGCCTGCCCAGCAACAGAGACCCAGCATACCCAAAAAATAAATAAATAAATATTCAAGAATTTTACAGTAGTTGGGTTTTTAGTTAACATTTTTGACTTCCCAGTTTCAATAATTATTATTTTAATGCACAGGACTGTATGCAGAGTACCTGTTCTCAGCAGCAGTGTGTCCCAGTTTTTGTATTACTTCTTTCGGAATTTTTTGTCCTCAGTTTTATTGTATGTTTTGAGTGTGAGTATAAAATGTTTAATGCTTCAGCAGACCATTCAGCTTAGGGTGTTGTATCATGCAGAACCTCTTGAAAATGAGTTTTTCCCTTCCTGAGTCAGCTAGCCCTGGGGGAAAACCTAGTCGTCCTTAAGTAGTATCACCAAAAGGACATGTGAAGCACAGCAGGAGCTGGCAGGGACTGTATGTTTCTACAGTTTGCTTGTGCCTTTAGTCTCTGCAAGTCCAATCTTGTACAGGTCATTTTCACTTGCCAACTTCATGGCTTCCTGGATCAGATAACACCCAGTTCTTAAGAACAGTCACATCTCCTGTTACTTGGTATGCTCCAGTTAAGTCTCAGTCTCTACTGAGGAGCCTAGCCTTAAGAGAACATCTGTTTTGTAAAAGGAGAGTATTTATCCTCTAAAAGTGGGCTGGCATGTCTCCTAAGCCTAGAGGTCTATCTGTGTGTCTTCAGTCAGGGCTTGGTGTGAGGTCCTTGCAACAGTCTGTTTGCTACAGACATTTTGATCAAGAGTAGTTCTTCCAGATCTCCACTTCAATTGTTAGATTATGACGCTACTTGTGCTGCAGACTGGGTTAGCTGGAATATCTTATTGTGGTCTTGCATCTGCTTAAGTTTGGCAGCCTGGCAAAGTATCTGTTTAATAAGTTGGTACAAGAGAAATATAGAAAAGTTCCCTGAAATGATACATCTCTATTTTTGTGATAAGCAAGCATGGTCCAGCACCTTGTCTTTCATTTGGAGGGGATATTCATATCTTGATATGTCTTGGGCTCTGGATGCCCTAAAACTTCAAAGAGTTGGAAAGATGCTGATTTTCTTAGGAATCATTTATGTTTAAGGTCCCTACTACTACCTGCTTACCTGCTCGTGTTTCTTTTGATCACATTCTATCAGAGTTATGTCATCCATGTGGGGGTTTGGCATGGTTGCCTTGGAATGGAGACACGATATATGAGGTTTTGCAGACAAAACTATGGCACAAAGCCAAGTGTTGAGGAAAAAACGACAGTGACCCTAACCTTCTGACCCTGCTGGCTGAAGGAAAATCTTTGTGTATCTGTGTGCGTGTGCATGTGTGTGTATGTGAAAGAGACAGATGAAATTGGAGTATACAAGGTACCAGGGTCATGGTGCTTTGTTCTAGTGAAGAACCTTCATGTAGATCAGCAGCCATGATTGAGTCACCCCATGGTTAGGTCAGAAAAAATCATTTTGATTTTTTTAAGCTCAATCTCTCTTCTACACGGGTCAGATGGGCTAGTTGAATAGGAATGGAATAAGATTTACAATCTCAGTATTTTGCAAGTACTCAGTGGATGTACTACTATGTGAAATCCCCTCATGAGTACAGAACTGATACTGACTTACTGCTTTGGGAGAAAGGATTTATCCCTGAAACTTTCACTGTCATTATATACTTTGCTTCATAGTTCAGGGCCCCAGTGTCATGATCCTGTCAGTTGCTCAATATGCCTCTTCCAATTTAACATTCAGAATGGAAGAAACAACCACAGGCATGTTCTCAGATGTACTAGGCCTGTGCTGAGATGGAGTTGAGCCGAAGTCTAGGTATAAAGCACCCCTAAGTAAATCCTTTCTAACTCCTAGAAAAAAGTAGCATTCTGGATCCACGGGGGGTTATGTTATCTCAGAAGCAGTCCCCAGTTGTTATTGCAAGGTGTGGGTAACTCCTTTCTTAGCACATTGGAACCCTGGCATTAGGATTCTCCAGAGAAGCAGAAAGGAAATCAACTTAGAGGGACTGATGAGCTGAAGCTCCAATACTTTGACCACCTAATGTGAAGGGCCAACTCATGGAAAAAGACCCTGATGCTGAGAACGGTTGAAGGCACAGGGAGTATAAGTACAAGCATTCATGTCATTAACCATTTTGGGGGTTTGAGTTGAAAAGATGCTGATTTTCTTAGGAATCATTTATGTTTAAGGTCCCTACTACTACCTGCTTACCTGCTCGTGTTTCTTTTGATCACATTCTATCAGAGTTATGTCATCCATGTGGGGGTTTGGCATGGTTGCCTTGGAATGGAGACACGATATATGAGGTTTTGCAGACAAAACTATGGCACAAAGCCAAGTGTTGAGGAAAAAACGACAGTGACCCTAACCTTCTGACCCTGCTGGCTGAAGGAAAATCTTTGTGTATCTGTGTGTGCGTGTGCATGTGTGTGTATGTGAAAGAGACAGATGAAATTGGAGTATACAAGGTACCAGGGTCATGGTGCTTTGTTCTAGTGAAGAACCTTCATGTAGATCAGCAGCCATGATTGAGTCACCCCATGGTTAGGTCAGAAAAAATCATTTTGATTTTTTTAAGCTCAATCTCTCTTCTACACGGGTCAGATGGGCTAGTTGAATAGGAATGGAATAAGATTTACAATCTCAGTATTTTGCAAGTACTCAGTGGATGTACTACTATGTGAAATCCCCTCATGAGTACAGAACTGATACTGACTTACTGCTTTGGGAGAAAGGATTTATCCCTGAAACTTTCACTGTCATTATATACTTTGCTTCATAGTTCAGGGCCCCAGTGTCATGATCCTGTCAGTTGCTCAATATGCCTCTTCCAATTTAACATTCAGAATGGAAGAAACAACCACAGGCATGTTCTCAGATGTACTAGGCCTGTGCTGAGATGGAGTTGAGCCGAAGTCTAGGTATAAAGCACCCCTAAGTAAATCCTTTCTAACTCCTAGAAAAAAGTAGCATTCTGGATCCACGGGGGGTTATGTTATCTCAGAAGCAGTCCCCAGTTGTTATTGCAAGGTGTGGGTAACTCCTTTCTTAGCACATTGGAACCCTGGCATTAGGATTCTCCAGAGAAGCAGAAAGGAAATCAACTTAGAGGGACTGATGAGCTGAAGCTCCAATACTTTGACCACCTAATGTGAAGGGCCAACTCATGGAAAAAGACCCTGATGCTGGGAAAGGTTGAAGGCAAAGGGAGAAGTTGGGATGACAGAGGATAAGATAGTTAGATAACATTACTGATTCAATGGACATGAATCGAGCAAACTCAAGGAGATGTGAAGGATGGGGACCCTGGTGTGCTATGGTCCTTGGAGTCACAAAGAGTCGGACATGACTTAATGACTGAATAACAACAGCAAGAGAAACAGAACTAATAGGAAATACAGATATAGATATTAAATACAAGGAGATTTATTATGCAAATTGTGTCACGTGATTATGAGGACTGAGATATGCCACAATCTGCCATCTGTAACCTGGAGAGCCAGGAAAGCCAGTGGTGTATCTCTGTGTGTGTCCAGAGACCAAAGACCCAGAGAGCGGATGGTGTAACTCCCAGTATGAGACTAAAAGCTTGAGAAGCAGGGATACACTGGCATTAAATCCTGGAGTTTAAAAGCCTGAAAACCAAGAGCTCCAGTGTCTAAGGGCAGGAGAAGATGAGTGTTGCAGCTCAAGAAGAGAGAGAGAATTCACCCTCTGTTGTCTTTGTGGTTCTATTTGGGCTTTCAACAGACTGGATAATGCCAGCCCTCATTGGTGAGAGCAAATCTATTTTTTTCTCAGTCTGTATGATTCAAATGCTAAATACTTTGGAAAATACCCTCACAGATACGCCTGGAAATAATATTTTACCAACTGTCTAGACAACTATCCATAAAATTAGCCATCACATCCTAACGTCCCTTGGGAGTAGGCTTCTAGGAATCCTAAGAACATTTATACTTGTGACATTATTGCAGGATCCCTCCTGAGATACACCTGGTCTCACCTTCATTCAGAGGCTGTGGATTTGCTTACTGACCCAGGCCTGAAAATTGGATGAAAAACCCTAAATTTTTTCATATTGACTCAAGTTGGGCCTCTGTTTATCAGATACAGGTTTTTATTGATGTTACATAAACCAAGAAGAACCTTAGTAAAACTACCTGTTTACCTCAGTTCTTCATTGATAAGCCTCTACTGAAGATCCTGGCAGGTCAAACCTCAAATCTGCTATCCATCATGTCATCTTGCCTATTTTGTTCTTCCTGGTTGAGTGATACTTTGTTGGCTTATTTAAATCAGGGAGACCATTTAGATAGCAGCATCTTTCGATCTAGGACAACCACTACAGAGCTTTTCAGGGAAGGCAGTGCTTCTGTCTTCCTTGCCTGAATATTGACTAAAGCAATGTATTTCTCAGTAGTTTGGTATGGACAGTATACTCTGAGCCTTCTCCAGGGGATCTAGTTAGGAGTTGGTTGTACCTAATTATCTATTCCTATGTTTCTGTCTTCTTAAGGCTTGTGAATTCTTGCTGAACGGTGTCCCAAGAAATTTTTCTTTTTTGGGGCAAAATACCAAGTTCAGCTCATTAATTTGGAAGTGTAAATCTTATCTAATTATGGAGAGCCAGGAAAGCCAGTTTTGAGACCAAAGACCCAGAGAGCGGATGGTGTAACTCCCAGTATGAGACTAAAAGCTTGAGAAGCAGGGATACACTGGCATTAAATCCTGGAGTTTAAAAGCCTGAAAACCAAGAGCTCCAGTGTCTAAGGGCAGGAGAAGATGAGTGTTGCAGCTCAAGAAGAGAGAGAGAATTCACCCTCTGTTGTCTTTGTGGTTCTATTTGGGCTTTCAACAGACTGGATAATGCCAGCCCTCATTGGTGAGAGCAAATCTATTTTTTTCTCAGTCTGTATGATTCAAATGCTAAATACTTTGGAAAATACCCTCACAGATACGCCTGGAAATAATATTTTACCAACTGTCTAGACAACTATCCATAAAATTAGCCATCACATCCTAACGTCCCTTGGGAGTAGGCTTCTAGGAATCCTAAGAACATTTATACTTGTGACATTATTGCAGGATCCCTCCTGAGATACACCTGGTCTCACCTTCATTCAGAGGCTGTGGATTTGCTTACTGACCCAGGCCTGAAAATTGGATGAAAAACCCTAAATTTTTTCATATTGACTCAAGTTGGGCCTCTGTTTATCAGATACAGGTTTTATTGATGTTACATAAACCAAGAAGAACCTTAGTAAAACTACCTGTTTACCTCAGTTCTTCATTGATAAGCCTCTACTGAAGATCCTGGCAGGTCAAACCTCAAATCTGCTATCCATCATGTCATCTTGCCTATTTTGTTCTTCCTGGTTGAGTGATACTTTGTTGGCTTATTTAAATCAGGGAGACCATTTAGATAGCAGCATCTTTCGATCTAGGACAACCACTACAGAGCTTTTCAGGGAAGGCAGTGCTTCTGTCTTCCTTGCCTGAATATTGACTAAAGCAATGTATTTCTCAGTAGTTTGGTATGGACAGTATACTCTGAGCCTTCTCCAGGGGATCTAGTTAGGAGTTGGTTGTACCTAATTATCTATTCCTATGTTTCTGTCTTCTTAAGGCTTGTGAATTCTTGCTGAACGGTGTCCCAAGAAATTTTTCTTTTTTGGGGCATACCAAGTTCAAGCTCATTAATGAAGTGTAATCTTATCTATAAATTCATCCTGGACTGATCATCATTTTGATCCTCTCTCCATGGTCTAACACTCGTAGAATCTATTTCCCTGGGTTATTCCCCAGGTTAACCACAATGTAAAATTAACATGAAAATATTTTAATTATTTTGATGTGTAAGCTATTCACTTTCTGAATTAGACTTTGTACCATTCTCAACCTGACAAGTTTGGATTTGATTTTAGCTAACACTCTGGAGGCAATGAAAGATGCAAGGAGTGAAACACAAGGCAACTTGTCATTCTTTTGAAAGGTTTCCTGCTTGGATGAAGCCACTAGAATATCTTAGATCTGGCAGGTCTCTCCTCCTCAGACAAGGAAGGAGGGATTGCTTCTGATGACCTGGGTGGCTCCCAGGGACTTCGGAATCTGGGTTATGCAGAGTAATCAGAGTCTACCCTAGTGTCTCCATTTAGATGATCGGACTACTGGTCTTTCCTGAATAGTGTCCTAAATTTTCCAGGAATACTTGATGAGGTTGAAAATTGATATACATTCACCATAACTTGAACTTTGAACTTAAAATCCTGCACTGGTTATTTTTGTTTTTTTTTTTTTTTTTTTTTTAGTCTCAACATTGTAGTTAGAAGACATTATTGATAGTCCCATGAATTTCACATTGTTAATTTTTACCATAAAATTTTATTGTAGCAGCTACTCAGTTTGTCAAAGCATTGACTCCAAAATGTGCTTGATTCCAATGGATCGCAGGTGATAATCTAAATATTTTACCACTGCATATCATGGATTTGCCCAGGTCTCGCTATTTTGTTATTGTGGGAGATTTCCTCTTTTGAAATAGATCAGATAGCCTTGGATTTCCATTTCTTTGATACCCTATTGTGTAGATACATAGTTGTAGAGGGCAAAATGTAACCTATTTAATAAAGAGATTTACTATAACATATGGGCTTCTCAGGTGACACTAGTGGTTAAGATCCCACCTGCCAATGCAATAGGCATAAGAAACCAGGTTTCGATCCCTGATTCGGAAAGATCCTCTGGAGTAGGGCATGACAACTCACTCCAATATTTTTGCCTAGAGCATCCCATGGACAGAGGAGCCTGGGTGGCTACAGTCCATGGGGTCAGACACAACCAAAGTGACTTAGCACCCCCTCTCCCAACACACACGGGTTACAGAAATACTGGTATGGTTGAAGAAGCAAGTTTCAGGATTAACTTCCAGAAACAATTCCCAAAGCCATCGAATGCAAATGGTTGCCAGTATAGTTGGTTGTTGTTCTTTGGTCAGTAAGTTGTTTCTGACTCTTCCACAACCACATAGATTGTAGCCCATCCAGCTCCTCAGTCCGTGAGATTTCTCAGGCAGGGATACTGGAGTGCGTTGCCATTTCCTTCTCCAGGGGAATCTTCCCGACCCAGGGATCAAACTTGTGTCACCTGTATTGGCACATTCCTGCTGAAGAGAGGACCCTGGGAAACTGTTGCTATGGTTGCTAGCTCCAGAACCATGCTGCAGCTGGTATGACCCATGCCAGCAGAAGGTATGCTTCATTCTGTGATTCTCTTCTCACTTCCCCAGTTCAGAATTCATTTCACACAAATGCTAAAATGCCTTAATTGGTGGAACCTAAATTATACTGACTTGTCCTCTGTAAATTCATCTGGTAAGTATAATGTTTATTTTTCCAGTCTCCATGTACACTAGCGGAAGATCCAAACAGAGGTTGGGTGGCTCAATTTATTCATATATCCTTCAGTGGATTTGTAATTGACACACACTTTTCCTTTTCCTACTTTTTCTTTCCTTTTTTTTAAAAAAAATCTGGGCATTTACATTATTTTTTTTAAACCTTTATTTTACTTTTAACTTTTACAGAGTTTTGTTGTTTACAGATATGCATGTTCCCAAATGAGTCGTATGTATATACCCCCCGTTCCCCCCCCTCCTGACCATCACACAGCACCCCTGAAGGATTCCCTTTTCTCACAGAGCAATGACTATAGCTGTTTTCTTCACTTATGATAGTACAGGCCTTCATGCTACTTCCTTTACGCCTCCCACCCTCTGTTCTTTCCCCACAATGTCCATATGTCCACTGTCCATGTCTGTCTTTCCGTCGCTTCTCTGCGTGTGCCATCATCACCATCCTACTAGATTCCATATATATGTGTTAATATACTGTATTTGTCCTTCTCTTTCTTTTTAGGATATGTTCTAGATCCAGCCACTTCATTAGGGCTGATTCTTCTGCATTTCTCTTTACAGCTGTATAGTATTCCATTGTATATATGTACCTGAGCTTCTGGATCCATTCGTGCATCAATGGACATCTAGGTTGCTTCCATGTTCTAGCTATTGTATAGAGAGCTGCAATGAACATTGGGGTACAGGTGCTTCTTTCAGATTTGATTTCATCAGGGTATAAGCCTAAGAGTGGGATTGCTGGGTCGTATGGTACTTCTTTTTTTTTTCAATTTTTACAATCGACATTGCGTTGCCATTTCCTTCTCCAGGGAATCTTCCCGACCCAGGGATCAAACTTGTGTCACCTGTATTGGCACATTCCTGCTGAAGAGAGGACCCTGGGAAACTGTTGCTATGGTTGCTAGCTCCAGAACCATGCTGCAGCTGGTATGACCCATGCCAGCAGAAGGTATGCTTCATTCTGTGATTCTCTTCTCACTTCCCCAGTTCAGAATTCATTTCACACAAATGCTAAAAATGCCTTAATTGGTGGAACCTAAATTATACTGACTTGTCCTCTGTAAATTCATCTGGTAAGTATAATGTTTATTTTTCCAGTCTCCATGTACACTAGCGGAAGATCCAAACAGAGGTTGGGTGGCTCAATTTATTCATATATCCTTCAGTGGATTTGTAATTGACACACACTTTTCCTTTTCCTACTTTTTCTTTCCTTTTTTTTAAAAAAAATCTGGGCATTTACATTATTTTTTTTAAACCTTTATTTTACTTTTAACTTTTACAGAGTTTTGTTGTTTACAGATATGCATGTTCCCAAATGAGTCGTATGTATATACCCCCCGTTCCCCCCCCTCCTGACCATCACACAGCACCCCTGAAGGATTCCCTTTTCTCACAGAGCAATGACTATAGCTGTTTTCTTCACTTATGATAGTACAGGCCTTCATGCTACTTCCTTTACGCCTCCCACCCTCTGTTCTTTCCCCACAATGTCCATATGTCCACTGTCCATGTCTGTCTTTCCGTCGCTTCTCTGCGTGTGCCATCATCACCATCCTACTAGATTCCATATATATGTGTTAATATACTGTATTTGTCCTTCTCTTTCTTTTTAGGATATGTTCTAGATCCAGCCACTTCATTAGGGCTGATTCTTCTGCATTTCTCTTTACAGCTGTATAGTATTCCATTGTATATATGTACCTGAGCTTCTGGATCCATTCGTGCATCAATGGACATCTAGGTTGCTTCCATGTTCTAGCTATTGTATAGAGAGCTGCAATGAACATTGGGGTACAGGTGCTTCTTTCAGATTTGATTTCATCAGGGTATAAGCCTAAGAGTGGGATTGCTGGGTCGTATGGTACTTCTATTTTTAATTTTTAAAGAAATCTCCATACTGTCTTCCATAGAGGCTGTATCAATCGACATTCCCACCAGCAATGCAGGAGTGTTCCCTTTTCTCTGCACCCTCTCCAGCATTTATTGTCTGTCGATTTGTGGATGATGGCCATTCTGACGGGTGTGAGGTGATATCTCATTGTAGTTTAGATTTGCATTTCTCTAATTATAAGTGAAGTTGAGCATTGTTTCATGTGCTTTTGGGCCATCTGTATGTCGTCTTTGGAGAGGTGTCTGTTTAGGTCTTTTTCCCACTTTTTGATTGCGTTGTTCATTTTTCCGGTGCTGAGTTGTCTGAGTTGCTTGTAGATTTTGGAGATTAATTCTTTGTCTGTTGTTTCATTTGCTATGATTTTCTCCCGTTCTGTGGGCTGCCTGTTCAGCTTTTTTGTGATTTCTTTGGCTGTACAAAAGCTTTTAAGTTTCATGAGGTCCCATATGTTCATTTGTCTTTTGAGTTCTGCTATTCTAGTAGGTGGGTCAGAGAAGATCTTGCTTTGATTGATGTCCTTGAGGGTTTTGCCTGTATTCTCCTGTAAGAGTTTGATGGTTTCTGGTCTTACATTTAGGTCTTTAATCCATTTTGAGTTGATCTTTGTGCATGGTGTCAGAGAATGTTCCAACTTCATTTTTTTTCATGTAGCTGTCCACTGTTCCCAGCACCATTTGTTGAAGAGGCTGTCATTGTTCCATTTCATATGTTCACCTCCTTTGTCAAAAATAAGGTACCCATAGGTGCGTGGGTTTATCTCTGTGTTCTCGATCTTGTTCCATTGGTCGATAGTTCAGTTTTTGTGCCAGTACCATACTGTCTTGAGGACTGTGGCTTTGTAGTAGAGTCTGAAGTTGGGGAGGCTGATCCCTCCAGCTCCATTCTTCTTCCTCAGGATTGCTTTGGCTATTCGAGGTCTTTTGTGTTTCCATATGAACTGTGTTATTCTCTGGTCTAGTCCTGTGAAGAATGTCATTGGTCGTTTGATAGGGATCGCATTGAATCTATAGATGACATTTGGTTGTATGGTCATTTTCACAATATTGATTCTTCTGACCCAGGAACATGGAATATCTCTCCATCTGTTTAAGTCTTCTTTAATGTCTCTCATGAGTGTCTTGTAATTTTCTGTGTACAGTTCTTTTGTCTCTTTGGGTAGGTTTATTCCTAGATATTGGATTCTTTTGGTTGCGATGGTGAAGGGGATTGCCTCTTTGATTTCGTTTTCTGATTTTTTCATTGTGTATAGGAATGCCAGTGATTTCTGTGTGTTGACTTTGTAACCTGGGACTTTGCTGAATGTGCTGATTAACTCTAGTAGTTTTGTAATAGTGTCTTTGGAATTTTCTATGTATAATATGTCATCTGCAATTAGAGTTTGACTTCTTCCTTTCCAATCTGGATTCCTTTGATTTCTTTCTCTTCTCTTACTATTGTTAGAACTTCCAGGACTATGTTGAATAAGAGTGGTGAAAGTGGGCACCCTTGTCTTGTTCCTGATCTTAGAGGAAATGCTTTGAGTTTTTCACCATTGAGGATAATGTTCGCTGTGGGCTTCTCATATATGGCTTTCACTATGTTGAGATAGGTTCCTTCTATGCCCATTTTTTTAAGAGTTTCTTGTTTTTATATCATAAATGGGTGTTGTACTTTGTCAAAGGCTTTTTCTGCATCTATTGAGATGATCATGTGATTTTTGTCTCTCAATTTGTTGATATGGTGTATCACATTGATTGATTTGTGGATACTGAAGAATCCTTGCATGCCTGGGGTGAACCCGACTTGATCATGATGTATGAGCTTTTTATGTATTGTTGAATTCTGTTTGCTAGGATTTTGTTGAGGATTTTGGCGTCTAGATTCATCAGAGAAATTGGCCTATAATTTCCCCTTTTTCTGTTGTCTTTGCCTGGCTTTGGTATCAGGGTGATGGCGGCCTCATAGAATGTGTTTGGAAGTTTTCCTTCCTGTGGAAGTGTTTGGAAGAGTTTTAGAAAGACAGGCATTAGCTCTTCTTTAAATGTTTGGTAGAATTCACTTGTGATACCATCTGGCCCTGGGCTTTGATTTTGGTGTAGATTTTTGATCACAACATCAATTTCTGAGCTTGTGATTGGCTTGTTCACAGTTTCTGTTTGTTCCTGGTTGAGTCTTGGGAGATCAGTCTTCTCTAAGAAACTGTCCATTTCTTCCAGGTTGTCCAGTTTGTTGCCATAGAGTTGTTCATAATAGTCTCTTAGAATCCTTTGGATTTCTGCATTATCTGTTGTAATCTCTCCTTTTTCATTTTTGATTTTGGTGATCTGGTTCTTCTCTCTCTTTTTCTCGATGAGTCTGGCCAGTGGTGTGTTGATTTTATTGACTTTTTCGAAGAACTGGCTTTTTGTTTTATTTATCTTTACTATTGTTTCTTTTGTTTCTTTTTCATTTATTTCTGCTCTGATCTTTATGATTTCCCTTCTTCTACTGGCTTTGGAGTGTTTTTGTTCTTCTTTCTCCAGTTGTTTTAAGCGTAAGGTAAGGTCGTCTGTTTGAGATTTTCTTAGTTTCTTGAGGTGGGATTGAATTGCTATAAACTTCCCTCTTAGAACTGCTTTTGCAGTATCCCATAGGTTTTGCACTGTCCTGTGTTCATTGTCATTTTCTTCTAGGAATTTTTTAATTTCTCCTTTGATTTCCTCAATGATCAGTTGGTTTTTTAGGTATGTGTTGTTTAATCTCCAGGTGTTTGTGTTTTTAGCGGTTTTGTTCCTGTAGTTGATCTCTAGTCTCACTGCATTGTGGTCCGAGAAGATGGTTGATAGAATTTCAGTTTTCTTGAATTGACTGAGGTTTGATTTGTGGCCCAAGATGTGGTCTATCCTGGAGAATGTTCCATGAGCACTTGAGAAGAAAGTGTATTCTTCTGCTTTTGGATGGAAAGTCCTAAAGATATCAGTGAGGTCCATTTCTTCTAGTGTGGCATTTAAGGCTTGTGTTTCTTGATTAATTTTCTGTTTGGATGATCTGTCCATTGGTGTGAGAGGAGTGTTAAAGTCTCCTACTATTACTGTGTTATTGTTGATTTCTTCTTTTATGTCTGCAAGTGTTTGTCTTACGTATTGGGGTGCTCCTGTGTTGGGTGCATAGATATTTATGATCGTTATGTCTTCCTCTTGGATCGATCCCTTGATCATTATGTAGTGTCCTGCCTTGTCTCTTCTAATCTTCTTTATTTTGAGGTCTATTTTGTCTGATATGAGGATTGCTACTGCAGCTTCCTTTTGATTTCCATTTGCATGGAATATCTCTTTCCCGCCTCTCACTTTCAGTCTATGAGTGTCTCTAGGTCTGAAGTGAGTTTCCTGGAGGCAGCATATGTATGGGTCGTGTTTTTGAATCCATTCAGCCAGTCTGTGTCTTTTGCTTGGGGCATTTAGTCCATTTACGTTCTAAGTAATTATTTATACGAATGTTCCTCTTGTCATCTTCTTAGATGTTATGATGGGTTTGTTTTGTGGATCTTCTCCTTCTTTTATACTTGTTGTATAAGATCCTTGTAGGGTAGAGGATTCTTGGTTGCAGATTATTCTCTTTTAGCCATTTAAATGTGTCCTGCCATTCCCTTTTGGCCTGCAGAGTTTCTGTTGAAAGATCAGCTGTTAAACATATGGGCTTTCCCTTGTATGTCACTAGTTGCATTTCCCTTGCTGCTTTGAGAATTCTGTCCTTGTGTTTAATTTGTGTCAGCTTCATTAAGATGTGTCTTGGTGTGTTTCTTCTTGGATTGATTCTGTATGGTACTCTTTGCGCTTCTTGGACTTGATTGACTATTTCTTTTGCCATGTTGGGGACATTTTCAACTAGAATCTCTTCAAAAATTTTCTCATAGCCTTTCTTTTTTTCTTCCTCTGGAACCCCTATAATTCAAATGTTGGTGCGTTTGATATTATCCCAGAGGTCTCTGAGGCTATCCTCTGCTCTTTTCATTCTTTGAGCTAGATTCTGTTTTTTTTTTTTTCAGTGGTTCCTTCCACCATTCTATCTTCCAGCTCGCTTGCCCAATCTTCTGTCTCAGATACTCTGCTCTTGATTCCTTCTACAGTGTTTTTCATTTCAGCAAGTGAGTTGTTTGTCTCTGTTACTTTTTCTGTAAGTTCTTGTATTTCTTTATTCAGTGTGTTATTTGTGTCTCGCAATTTCTGTAACATTCTGTTTTCAGTGTCTTTGATCATCTTTACTATCATTTTTCTGAAATCCCATTCAGAAAGTTTGTCCAAATTCTCTTCATTGGTTTGATCTTCTATGTTTGTAGATAGTTCCTTCACTTGTGTGGTATTTCTCTGCTGTTTCATTATTATTATTAATTTTTTAACTGACTCTGTTTGGGATTTCCTTTTCCCAGACCTTGAGTTACATCTGTTGGTGCTTGTTGTTTGGATGGGGCTTCTTATTCTGGGTGATGCTGGTGGTTGGGTGATGTCAGGACTTGCATACAAGTGATTACCCTTGTTGGTGTTCTCACTTGTGTAGTGCTCTCTAGTGTTAAGTGTTCCCTAGTATAGTGGAGATTTGGAGGTAGTGCTACCTCCCTAAAGCCCTGGGGCTTGTTGGCGTCTTGATGCGGCTTCTCCTGTGTTCTTCGATGTGATGAGGTATCCTCTCTGTGTTCAGATCCAATCTCCTCCTGTCTTTTATACTTGTTGTATAAGATCCTTGTAGGGTAGAGGATTCTTGGTTGCAGATTATTCTCTTTTAGCCATTTAAATGTGTCCTGCCATTCCCTTTTGGCCTGCAGAGTTTCTGTTGAAAGATCAGCTGTTAAACATATGGGCTTTCCCTTGTATGTCACTAGTTGCATTTCCCTTGCTGCTTTGAGAATTCTGTCCTTGTGTTTAATTTGTGTCAGCTTCATTAAGATGTGTCTTGGTGTGTTTCTTCTTGGATTGATTCTGTATGGTACTCTTTGCGCTTCTTGGACTTGATTGACTATTTCTTTTGCCATGTTGGGGACATTTTCAACTAGAATCTCTTCAAAAATTTTCTCATAGCCTTTCTTTTTTTCTTCCTCTGGAACCCCTATAATTCAAATGTTGGTGCGTTTGATATTATCCCAGAGGTCTCTGAGGCTATCCTCTGCTCTTTTCATTCTTTGAGCTAGATTCTGTTTTTTTTTTTTTCAGTGGTTCCTTCCACCATTCTATCTTCCAGCTCGCTTGCCCAATCTTCTGTCTCAGATACTCTGCTCTTGATTCCTTCTACAGTGTTTTTCATTTCAGCAAGTGAGTTGTTTGTCTCTGTTACTTTTTCTGTAAGTTCTTGTATTTCTTTATTCAGTGTGTTATTTGTGTCTCGCAATTTCTGTAACATTCTGTTTTCAGTGTCTTTGATCATCTTTACTATCATTTTTCTGAAATCCCATTCAGAAAGTTTGTCCAAATTCTCTTCATTGGTTTGATCTTCTATGTTTGTAGATAGTTCCTTCACTTGTGTGGTATTTCTCTGCTGTTTCATTATTATTATTAATTTTTTAACTGACTCTGTTTGGGATTTCCTTTTCCCAGACCTTGAGTTACATCTGTTGGTGCTTGTTGTTTGGATGGGGCTTCTTATTCTGGGTGATGCTGGTGGTTGGGTGATGTCAGGACTTGCATACAAGTGATTACCCTTGTTGGTGTTCTCACTTGTGTAGTGCTCTCTAGTGTTAAGTGTTCCCTAGTATAGTGGAGATTTGGAGGTAGTGCTACCTCCCTAAAGCCCTGGGGCTTGTTGGCGTCTTGATGCGGCTTCTCCTGTGTTCTTCGATGTGATGAGGTATCCTCTCTGTGTTCAGATCCAATCTCCTCCTGTCGATGGTTTTTCAGGAACTCGTTGCATTTCAGGCGATTTTGCAGGAGAGATGGGTGCACGTCCTTCTACACCACCATCTTAGCTCCTACTTTTTCTTTTTTATTGTTATTGTTGTTGTTCGTATCTGTAACTTGGTAGTGTTCTGATTTCTATTTGGTTATTAGTCTGTTTTGAATGTGTAAGCTGTTTACTTAAAAATATGTGGAGAGAATCAGGGAGCATGATCGAGGGCTCTGCCAGTATCAGTTTGTGAGCATTGTCTCAAAATATTTCTCATATAGTCACTGTATTTCTCTTGGGGCAGAGTCTCCTTCACTTGGACGAGTCGACAGTGAAGTGCTATATATACCAGTGGCTTCCCAGATCATGAATTTGTCTTTATTTCTCTTATCAACTGACTCTGGTATCTACTGCAGATTTGATTATACTTTTTGCCTCATCCCTGCTACAACTTTTGAGTTAGGAGGTTCTGTCTCAGGAAACATGCATGGCAAGTATAGATGGTTTCCTCTGTGATCCCTTTTATTCTGTGATTATACATGGGTAGAACTTGGCACCTACAGAGCTTATTAGAACAGGTAAAGAATAGTTGTTGAGTCTTCCTGGGCTCTGTCACTTACTTTTTTAGAACTCTGTTCCCTGCAGGAACTCTGGAGAGGTATGAGTTAGCTGGGCTATCCTCTCTGAATTTGGCAAATAGCTGTCACAATTTATGGTTTGGGATTATGACCATTCCTAGTTTTATTAGAGTTTTCTTTTCTGCTTTTTGTTCTTTGTTGTTTTGTAGGCTCAGCTAGCATATTGTAATAAAAACAGCTTTATCATGACATATTTTGGTAGAGATTTGGAAACAGGAAAGAGAATGGAAGGAATATTTTAGATTTTTCTCTCTTTTAGAATAGTTGTAATAAAACAAAAGTCAAGTTCCTTTTTTTTTTCTTTTTTTTTAAATTGAGTTGACCAGGCTGTGCACCATATGGGATCTGAGTTCCCTGATCAGGGATTGAACCCAGACCAGGGCAGAGAGAGCTCTGAATCCTAAGCATTATGCCACCAGGAAATTGTTCTGATCCTTCCTGTGTTTTCAGATGTGTTTTGAGCGAATGGGTGCACGTCTCTTGTCTACAGATCCAATCTCCTCCTGTCGATGGTTTTTCAGGAACTCGTTGCATTTCAGGCGATTTTGCAGGAGAGATGGGTGCACGTCCTTCTACACCACCATCTTAGCTCCTACTTTTTCTTTTTTATTGTTATTGTTGTTGTTCGTATCTGTAACTTGGTAGTGTTCTGATTTCTATTTGGTTATTAGTCTGTTTTGAATGTGTAAGCTGTTTACTTAAAAATATGTGGAGAGAATCAGGGAGCATGATCGAGGGCTCTGCCAGTATCAGTTTGTGAGCATTGTCTCAAAATATTTCTCATATAGTCACTGTATTTCTCTTGGGGCAGAGTCTCCTTCACTTGGACGAGTCGACAGTGAAGTGCTATATATACCAGTGGCTTCCCAGATCATGAATTTGTCTTTATTTCTCTTATCAACTGACTCTGGTATCTACTGCAGATTTGATTATACTTTTTGCCTCATCCCTGCTACAACTTTTGAGTTAGGAGGTTCTGTCTCAGGAAACATGCATGGCAAGTATAGATGGTTTCCTCTGTGATCCCTTTTATTCTGTGATTATACATGGGTAGAACTTGGCACCTACAGAGCTTATTAGAACAGGTAAAGAATAGTTGTTGAGTCTTCCTGGGCTCTGTCACTTACTTTTTTAGAACTCTGTTCCCTGCAGGAACTCTGGAGAGGTATGAGTTAGCTGGGCTATCCTCTCTGAATTTGGCAAATAGCTGTCACAATTTATGGTTTGGGATTATGACCATTCCTAGTTTTATTAGAGTTTTCTTTTCTGCTTTTTGTTCTTTGTTGTTTTGTAGGCTCAGCTAGCATATTGTAATAAAAACAGCTTTATCATGACATATTTTGGTAGAGATTTGGAAACAGGAAAGAGAATGGAAGGAATATTTTAGATTTTTCTCTCTTTTAGAATAGTTGTAATAAAACAAAAGTCAAGTTCCTTTTTTTTTTCTTTTTTTTTAAATTGAGTTGACCAGGCTGTGCACCATATGGGATCTGAGTTCCCTGATCAGGGATTGAACCCAGACCAGGGCAGAGAGAGCTCTGAATCCTAAGCATTATGCCACCAGGAAACTCCCCTTTCGTTCCTTTTTCCTCACTTGACTTTTAACTCCTTTTGCATGTCAGTGTTGCAACAACTGAATTTGATAAATGAAAGTATGATGGTCTAGTTTGGGGTCTAACTAATGGAATATGACATTAAGTTGCAAATGACAGTGTAAACCTCTACATTGTTTATTAAACATGTGATAAATATGGCTTTTCCCCTGAGTAATTCTTCTGAAGAAACTACTTATCTGGGGACCCATCAAAGTTCATGAAATTTTGCCTTTGTTGACTGTCTTCCCTTCAGATCACCTTTGGATGCTTCAGAGACCTAACAGTGTATTAAGAATAAAGGGAGGAGCCGCGGAACCCGCCCGCGCGAGGAGCCGCGGAACCCGCCCGCGCGAGGGCCGCGGAACCCGCCCGCGCGGAGCCGCGGAACCCGCCCGCGCGAGAGCCGCGGAACCCGCCCGCGCGAGCCGCGGAACCCGCCCGCCGCGAGCCGCGGAACCCGCCCGCGCGAGCCGCGGGCGCCCGCGAGGAGCCGCGGGCGCCCGCGAGGAGCCGCGGGCGCGCGAGGCGGGTAAGTTCAGCCACTCCAACTGGAGGGCTAGCTGAACGGAGAGAGGAAGTCGTCCACGGGTTGCTGATCAGGGACTGGGCACGAGTTGGACGGGAAAGCTCGCGTCCGCCTTTGGTACTTAGACACATAACCGGCAGTGTCGGAGGAGCCCGCGCTCCCTAGAGCAGCAGTAGCAGCGGAGGAAGCCGGGGAAAGAGCAGGGATTGGAGACGATAGGCGGGCGCGCGGTCGAGCCGGGGCGCCCCCCTCCAACACGGGACTGCGCGCGCCGCGGCCCCCGCCCGACTGACTGGGATCAGCCCACCGTCCCGGCCAGCACCCAGTATGGCAGCAAAGCCCTCATTTTGCTGAACACAAAAACAGAAACCACAGCAACCGGCACTGTAAGGGAAAGACCACGCCCCACAGGCTGTGCACCATATGGGATCTGAGTTCCCTGATCAGGGATTGAACCCAGACCAGGGCAGAGAGAGCTCTGAATCCTAAGCATTATGCCACCAGGAAACTCCCCTTTCGTTCCTTTTTCCTCACTTGACTTTTAACTCCTTTTGCATGTCAGTGTTGCAACAACTGAATTTGATAAATGAAAGTATGATGGTCTAGTTTGGGGTCTAACTAATGGAATATGACATTAAGTTGCAAATGACAGTGTAAACCTCTACATTGTTTATTAAACATGTGATAAATATGGCTTTTCCCCTGAGTAATTCTTCTGAAGAAACTACTTATCTGGGGACCCATCAAAGTTCATGAAATTTTGCCTTTGTTGACTGTCTTCCCTTCAGATCACCTTTGGATGCTTCAGAGACCTAACAGTGTATTAAGAATAAATGGGGAGGAGCCGCCGGAACCCGCCCGCCGCGAGGAGCCGCCGGAACCCGCCCGCCGCGAGGAGCCGCCGGAACCCGCCCGCCGCGAGGAGCCGCCGGAACCCGCCCGCCGCGAGGAGCCGCCGGAACCCGCCCGCCGCGAGCCGCGGAACCCGCCCGCCGCGAGCCGCGGACGCCGCGAGGAGCCGCGGACGCCGCGAGGAGCCGCGGACGCCGCGAGGAGCCGCGGACGCCGCGAGGAGCGGGTAAGTTCAGCCACTCCAACTGGAGGGCTAGCTGAACGGAGAGAGGAAGTCGTCCACGGGTTGCTGATCAGGGACTGGGCACGAGTTGGACGGGAAAGCTCGCGTCCGCCTTTGGTACTTAGACACATAACCGGCAGTGTCGGAGGAGCCCGCGCTCCCCTAGAGCAGCAGTAGCAGCGGAGGAAGCCGGGGAAAGAGCAGGGATTGGAGACGATAGGCGGGCGCGCGGTCGAGCCGGGGCGCCCCCCTCCAACACGGGACTGCGCGCGCCGCGGCCCCCGCCCGACTGACTGGGATCAGCCCACCGTCCCGGCCAGCACCCAGTATGGCAGCAAAGCCCTCATTTTGCTGAACACAAAAACAGAAACCACAGCAACCGGCACTGTAAGGGAAAGACCACGCCATCAAGACACCACCATCAAGAGCAGATTGGTTTCCAACAGGCAGATATGAAGATAAAAACCAAGGACAGTATTTAACTTTTTTTTTTTTTTTCTTTTTTCATTTTTTTCTGCTTGTTTGTGGTGGACTATTTTGCTTATTCAATTGATTGGTTTGGGGTTTATTAGTTTCTTTGTTTATTGGGGGTTTTTTATATTTGTTTTTTTCTTTTTTTTTTTTGTAGTTTTCATTTGTTTGATTTATTCTATGTGTTTTTTCTTTGTTTTTCGGTCTCATTAATTTTTTTTTTTTTGCTCTTTTTAATTTTTAACCTTCTTTTGACTTTTATTATATTTTTTTAACTTTAATTTTAATTCTTGAAAACCTCTAATTCTCTTTTCTCTTTCCTCTTTCCCACTGCTTTCTTTCTCTATGTTCTAAATGTAAAACATCTTCCTAGCTATCAATATCCTCTAGACAAATTATTTCCTATCTTTCTGTCTGCACTATTCACTTCCAAATGCACTAAACAGTACACACACTAATCTTTGCTACCTAATCCTATAAAATACTTCCAAGACAAATCTTTTACTTTTATTACTTATAGACTCTCCTCCTTGTCACCCCGAGCACATGTCCTAATTTAAAATTGCTTTCATTGTAATTATCCAAGCCAGGACCTTGTGCTAGATCTATTATTCAGGCACTATTTTAATTAATTCAAAGCTTAACGGGCAAGTATCATCTGTGATTGCATGAGTTGCTAGAAAGATTTCCTGCGCCTTATCTCTGTAAAACTGGTCAGTTGTGGGGATTGCTGTATATGTATGTGTATCTTATGATTATGTTAGAAAACATCTGCATGCTTTTATGACTGTCACCCATCAGGGATGCACCTCTTGTTCCTCAGATGCTAGTGTGTGAACTAGTATCACAGAACACCATAGCAAACCAGACATAGAGCCTACACTCCCTGACCAATCATCAAACCAAGGATCCTTGAAGCGGAAGCCCGGATTCCAAGACCCCACACTGATTATCAAAGAACATACAACACTACAGATTATTCACCTTTAAAGTCTATCACCAACCGGCACTGTAAGGGAAAGACCACGCCATCAAGACACCACCATCAAGAGCAGATTGGTTTCCAACAGGCAGATATGAAGATAAAACCAAGGACAGAATTTAACTTTTTTTTTTTTTTCTTTTTTCATTTTTTTCTGCTTGTTTGTGGTGGACTATTTTGCTTATTCAATTGATTGGTTTGGGGTTTATTAGTTTCTTTGTTTATTGGGGGTGTTTTATATTTGTTTTTTTCTTTTTTTTTTTTGTAGTTTTCATTTGTTTGATTTATTCTATGTGTTTTTTCTTTGTTTTTCGGTCTCATTAATTTTTTTTTTTTTTGCTCTTTTTAATTTTTAACCTTCTTTTGACTTTTATTATATTTTTTAACTTTAATTTTAATTCTTGAAAACCTCTAATTCTCTTTTCTCTTTCCTCTTTCCCACTGCTTTCTTTCTCTATGTTCTAAATGTAAAACATCTTCCTAGCTATCAATATCCTCTAGACAAATTATTTCCTATCTTTCTGTCTGCACTATTCACTTCCAAATGCACTAAACAGTACACACACTAATCTTTGCTACCTAATCCTATAAAATACTTCCAAGACAAATCTTTTCCTTTTTATTACTTATAGACTCTCCTCCTTGTCACCCCGAGCACATGTCCTAATTTAAAATTGCTTTCATTGTAATTATCCAAGCCAGGACCTTGTGCTAGATCTATTATTCAGGCACTATTTTAATTAATTCAAAGCTTAACGGGCAAGTATCATCTGTGATTGCATGAGTTGCTAGAAAGATTTCCTGCGCCTTATCTCTGTAAAACTGGTCAGTTGTGGGGATTGCTGTATATGTATGTGTATCTTATGATTATGTTAGAAAACATCTGCATGCTTTTATGACTGTCACCCATCAGGGATGCACCTCTTGTTCCTCAGATGCTAGTGTGTGAACTAGTATCACAGAACACCATAGCAAACCAGACATAGAGCCTACACTCCCTGACCAATCATCAAACCAAGGATCCTTGAAGCGGAAGCCCGGATTCCAAGACCCCACACTGATTATCAAAGAACATACAACACTACAGATTATTCACCTGTAAACAAGGTCTATCACCACCCAAGACACAAGCCACTGAACCCTTCTACAAGGACAAAAACCCACAGGAAGGGAGAATTCAACCAAGAAGCCTGGTGGGAATAAGAACTCCATACACACAGACACACACAAAGAAACAAAAATTAACCTAATAATGAAACGTCAGAGAAACACTGTACAAATGAAGGACCAAGCTAGAGAAACACCACTTCAAATGACAGAGGAGGAGATAGACAAGCTATCTGAAAGATAATTCAGAAAAACTATACTAATGAGGATGCAAAACACCGAAAACAGAATATTAGAGGAAATTAGTGCATTGAGAAAAGACATGCAGGAAATGAAAAATAAGCAAATAGAGACCACCAACTCAATTGCTGAACTCAAAAATACTATAGAAGGTCTCAACAGTAGAGTATCAGAGGCTGAAGAACGGATAAGTGAGCTGGAAGACAGAATGGTGAAAATAAGTGCTGAAGAACAGAACAAAGCCCAAAGAATTAAAAGAACTGAGGATAGCCTCAGAGACCTATGGGACAATATTAAACGCACCAACATTAGAATTATAGGAGTTCCAGAAGAAGAGAAGAAAGACTATGAAAAAATTCTTGAAGAGGTTATAGTTGAAAACTTCCCCAGCATGGGAAAGGAGATAGTCAGCCAAGTCCAGGAAGCACAAAGAGTTCCATACAGGAGAAACCCCAGAAGAAACACACCAAGGCACATACTAATCAAACTAACGCAGACTAAATATAAAGACAGATTACTAAAAGCAGCTAGGAGCAAACAACAAATAACATATAAAGGAAACCCCATACGTTTAACTGCGGATCTCTCAACAGAAACCCTACAGGCCAGAAGAGAATGGCAAGATACATTTAAACGGCTAAAAGAGAATAACCTGCAACCACGAATTCTCTACCCAGCAAGAATCTCATTCAAAATCGATGGTGAAGTCAAAAGCTTCACAGACAAGCAAAAAATAAAAGAATTCTGTACCACAAAACCAGCCCTACAACAAGTGTTAAAGGACCTGATATAGCCAATAAATACAAGAGTAGGAGAAGCCTTACAAATCAAACCCCAAATTTCTAAGAAGATGACAATAGGAACATTCGTATCAATAATTACTTTGAATGTAAATGGACTAAATGCTCCAACCAAACGACACAGGCTGGCTGAATGGATCCAGAAGCAAAACCCATATATATGCTGTTTACAAGAGACCCACTTCAGACCTAGAGACACTCATAGACTGAAAGTGAAAGGCTGGAAAAAGATATTTCATGCAAATGGAAATCAAAAGAAAGCTGGAGTAGCAATCCTTATATCAGACAAAATAGACTTTAAAGTAAAGAAGATTCTAAGAGACAAGGCAGGTCACTACATCATGATTAAGGGATCTATCCAAGAGGAAGACATAACAGTCATGAATATCTACGCACCCAACACAGGGGCACCTCAATACATAAGACAGGTACTTTCAGACATAAAAGAAGAAATCAACAATAACACAATAATAGTAGGAGACTTTAACACTCCTCTCACACCAATGGACAGATCAACAAAACAGAAAATTAATAAAGAAACACAAGCCTTAAATGCTACACTGGAAAAGATGGACCTCATCGATATCTTTAGGACGTTCCATCCAAAAGCAGAAGAATACACTTTCTTCTCAAGTGCTCACGGAACATTCTCCAGGATAGACCACATCTTGGGCCACAAATCTAACCTCAGTCAGTTCAAGAAAACCGAAATTATATCAACCATCTTCTCGGACCACAATGCAATGAGACTGGAGATCAACTACCAGAAAAAAAACCCTAAAAACAGAAACACATGGAGATTAAACAATACATACCTAAAAAACCAACTGATCGTTGAGGAAATCAAAGGAGAAATTAAACAATTCCTAGAAGAAAATGACAACGAACACACGACAGTGCAATACCTATGGGATACAGCAAAAGCAGTTCTAAGAGGGAAATTTATAGCAATACAATCCCACCTCAAGAAAATAGAAGAATGACAGAACCACGAATTCTCTACCCAGCAAGAATCTCATTCAAAATCGATGGTGAAGTCAAAAGCTTCACAGACAAGCAAAAACTAAAAGAATTCTGTACCACAAAACCAGCCCTACAACAAGTGTTAAAGGACCTGATATAGCCAATAAATACAAGAGTAGGAGAAGCCTTACAAATCAAACCCCAAATTTCTAAGAAGATGACAATAGGAACATTCGTATCAATAATTACTTTGAATGTAAATGGACTAAATGCTCCAACCAAACGACACAGGCTGGCTGAATGGATCCAGAAGCAAAACCCATATATATGCTGTTTACAAGAGACCCACTTCAGACCTAGAGACACTCATAGACTGAAAGTGAAAGGCTGGAAAAAGATATTTCATGCAAATGGAAATCAAAAGAAAGCTGGAGTAGCAATCCTTATATCAGACAAAATAGACTTTAAAGTAAAGAAGATTCTAAGAGACAAGGCAGGTCACTACATCATGATTAAGGGATCTATCCAAGAGGAAGACATAACAGTCATGAATATCTACGCACCCAACACAGGGGCACCTCAATACATAAGACAGGTACTTTCAGACATAAAAGAAGAAATCAACAATAACACAATAATAGTAGGAGACTTTAACACTCCTCTCACACCAATGGACAGATCAACAAAACAGAAAATTAATAAAGAAACACAAGCCTTAAATGCTACACTGGAAAAGATGGACCTCATCGATATCTTTAGGACGTTCCATCCAAAAGCAGAAGAATACACTTTCTTCTCAAGTGCTCACGGAACATTCTCCAGGATAGACCACATCTTGGGCCACAAATCTAACCTCAGTCAGTTCAAGAAAACCGAAATTATATCAACCATCTTCTCGGACCACAATGCAATGAGACTGGAGATCAACTACCAGAAAAAAAACCCTAAAAACAGAAACACATGGAGATTAAACAATACATACCTAAAAAACCAACTGATCGTTGAGGAAATCAAAGGAGAAATTAAACAATTCCTAGAAGAAAATGACAACGAACACACGACAGTGCAATACCTATGGGATACAGCAAAAGCAGTTCTAAGAGGGAAATTTATAGCAATACAATCCCACCTCAAGAAACTAGGAAAATATGAAGCAGATGACCTAACCCTCCGCTTAAAACAGTTGGAGAAAGAAGAACAAAAACATCCCAGAGCCAGCAGAAGAAGAGAAATCATAAAGATCAGAGCAGAAATAAATGAGAAAGAAACAAAAGAAACAATAGTAAAGATAAATAAAACAAAAAGCTGGTTCTTTGAAAAGGTAAACAAAATTGACAAGCCACTGGCCAGACTCATTAAGAAAAAGAGAGAAGAACCAGATCAACAAAATCAAAAACGAAAAAGGAGAGATTACAACAGATAATGCAGAAATCCAAAGGATTCTAAGAGACTATTATGAGCAACTCTATGGCAACAAACTGGACAACTTGGAAGAAATGGACAGTTTCTTGGACAGGATTAATCTTCCAAAACTGAGCCAGGAAGAAACAGAAACTTTGAACAACCCAATCACAAGCTCAGAAATCAACTTTGTGATTAAAAATCTACCCAAAAATAAAAGCCCAGGACCAGATGGCTTCACAGCCGAATTCTACCAAACATTTAAAGAAGAGCTAATGCCTGTCCTTCTAAAACTCTTTCAAAAAATTGCACAGGAAGGAAAACTCCCAAACACATTCTACGAGGCCACCATCACCCTGATACCCAAACCAGGCAAAGACAACACAAAAAAGGAAAACTAAAGGCCAATTTCACTGATGAACTTAGATGCCAAGATCCTCAACAAAATCCTAGCAAACAGAATTCAACGACATGTCAAAAAACTCATACATCACGATCAAGTTGGGTTCATCCCAGGCATGCAAGGCTTCTTCAACATCCGCAAATCAATCAACGTGATACACCATATCAACAAGTTGAAAGACAAAATCACATGATCATCTCAATAGATGCAGAAAAAGCCTTCGACAAAGTACAACATCCATTTATGATCAAAACTCTTCAGAAAATGGGCATAGAAGGAACCTATCTCAACATAATAAAAGCCATCTATGAGAAACCTACAGCGAACATTATTGTTAATGGTGAAAAACTGAAAGCATTCCCTCTAAGATCAGGAACAAGACAGGGGTGCCCACTTTCACCACTGCTATTCAACATAGTCCTGGAAGTCCTAGCAACAGCAATAAGAGAAGAGAAAGAAATCAAAGGAATCCAGATTGGAAAGGAAGAAGTCAAGCTCTCTCTTTTTGCAGACGACATGATATTATACATAGAAAATCCCAAAGACACGGTTACAAAGCTACTAGAACTAATCAATGAATTCAGCAAAGTTGCAGGATATAAAGTCAACACACAGAAGTCACTGGCATTCCTATACACAAACAATGAAAAATCAGAAAATGAAATCAAAGAGGCAATCCCTTTACCATTGCAACCAAAAGAATCAAATATCTAGGAATAAACCTACCCAAAGAAACAAAAGAATTGTACACAGAAAATTACAAGACACTCATGAGAGACATTAAAGAAGACTTAAACAGATGGAGAGATATTCCATGTTCCTGGATTGGAAGAATCAATATTGTGAAAATGACCATACTTCCAAATATCATCTACAGATTCAATGCAATACCTATTCAACTACCACTGACATTTTTCACAGAACTAGACCAAATAATAACACAGTTCATATGGAAACACAGAAGACCTCGAATAGCCAAAGCAATCCTGAGGAAGAAAAATGGAGTTGGAGGGATCAGCCTCCCTAACTTCAGACTCTACTACAAAGCAACAGTTATCAAGACAGTATGGTACTGGCACAAAAACAGAACTATAGATCAATGGAACAAGATTGAGAACCCAGAGATCAACCCACGCACCTATGGGTACCTTATTTTTGATAAAGGAGGAGAAACTATAAAATGGGACAAAGACAGCCTCTTTAACAAGTGGTGCTGGGAGAATTGGACAGCTACATACAAAAAAATGAAATTGGAACATTCCCTGATGCCATACACTAAGATCAACTCAAAATGGATTAAAGACCTCAATGTAAGACCAGAAACCATCAAACTCTTAGAGGAGAATATAGGCAAAACCCTCAAGGACATCAATCAAAGCAAGATCTTCTCTGACCCACCAACTAAAATAGCAGAACTGAAAAGAAAAATGAACATATGGGACCTCATGAAACTTAAAAGCTTTTGTACAGCAAAAGAAATTACAAAAAAGTTCAACAGACACCCCACAGAGTGGGAGAAAATCATAGCAAATGAAACAACAGACAAAGAATTAATCTCCAAAATCTACAAGCAACTCAGACAACTCAGCACAGGGAAAATGAGCAGCCCAATCAAAAAATGGGAAAAAGATCTAAAGAGACGCCTCTCCAAAGAGGACATACAAATGGTCCAAAAGCACATGAAACGATGCTCAACCTCGCTTATTATTAGAGAAATGCAAATTAAAACCACAATGAGATACCACCTCACACAGAAGTCACTGGCATTCCTATACACAAACAATGAAAAATCAGAAAATGAAATCAAAGAGGCAATCCCCTTCACCATTGCAACCAAAAGAATCAAATATCTAGGAATAAACCTACCCAAAGAAACAAAAGAATTGTACACAGAAAATTACAAGACACTCATGAGAGACATTAAAGAAGACTTAAACAGATGGAGAGATATTCCATGTTCCTGGATTGGAAGAATCAATATTGTGAAAATGACCATACTTCCAAATATCATCTACAGATTCAATGCAATACCTATTCAACTACCACTGACATTTTTCACAGAACTAGACCAAATAATAACACAGTTCATATGGAAACACAGAAGACCTCGAATAGCCAAAGCAATCCTGAGGAAGAAAAATGGAGTTGGAGGGATCAGCCTCCCTAACTTCAGACTCTACTACAAAGCAACAGTTATCAAGACAGTATGGTACTGGCACAAAAACAGAACTATAGATCAATGGAACAAGATTGAGAACCCAGAGATCAACCCACGCACCTATGGGTACCTTATTTTTGATAAAGGAGGAGAAACTATAAAATGGGACAAAGACAGCCTCTTTAACAAGTGGTGCTGGGAGAATTGGACAGCTACATACAAAAAAATGAAATTGGAACATTCCCTGATGCCATACACTAAGATCAACTCAAAATGGATTAAAGACCTCAATGTAAGACCAGAAACCATCAAACTCTTAGAGGAGAATATAGGCAAAACCCTCAAGGACATCAATCAAAGCAAGATCTTCTCTGACCCACCAACTAAAATAGCAGAACTGAAAAGAAAAATGAACATATGGGACCTCATGAAACTTAAAAGCTTTTGTACAGCAAAAGAAATTACAAAAAAGTTCAACAGACACCCCACAGAGTGGGAGAAAATCATAGCAAATGAAACAACAGACAAAGAATTAATCTCCAAAATCTACAAGCAACTCAGACAACTCAGCACAGGGAAAATGAGCAGCCCAATCAAAAAATGGGAAAAAGATCTAAAGAGACGCCTCTCCAAAGAGGACATACAAATGGTCCAAAAGCACATGAAACGATGCTCAGCCTTGCTTATTATTAGAGAAATGCAAATTAAAACCACAATGAGATACCACCTCACACCCGTCAGAATGGCCATCATCAACAAATCGACAGACAACAAATGCTGGAGAGGGTGTGGAGAAAAGGGAACCCTCTTGCATTGCTGGTGGGAATGTAAATTAATACAACCTCTATGGAAGACAGTATGGAGATTCCTTAAAAAACTAAAAATAGAAGCACCCTATGACCCAGCAATCCCACTATTAGGCCTATATCCTGATGAAATCAAAACTGAAAGAGGCACCTGTACCCCAATGTTCATTGCAGCTCTCTATACAATAGCCAGAACATGGAAGCAACCTAGATGTCCATCGACAAATGAATGGATCCAGAAGCTCTGGTACATATATACAATGGAATACTACTCAGCTGTTAAAAGAAATGCAGAAGACTCAGTCCTAATGAGGTGGCTGGCTTTAGAACCTATCATAAAAAGTGAAGTAAGTCAAAGGGAGAGGGACAAGTATAGTATACTAACTCATATATATGGGATCTAGTAAGATGGTCATGATAACACACACAGTGAACTCATGAAAAAACAGAGAATAGACATAAAGACATTGTGGAGACCGAACAATGGGAGGGAGTAACATGGGAACCTATACTGTCATGTGTGGAAGAGATAGCTGTTGTCATTGTGCTTGGGAATGGGAGTGCCTACAACCACTTGGAGCAATGGTCTAGGGGGGGAATGGGGTGACTAAAGACCTCTGGACCCATCCAAAACCTCAAAACAAAGCAAGATCTTCTCTGACCCACCAACTAAAATAGCAGAACTGAAAAGAAAAATGAACATATGGGACCTCATGAAACTTAAAAGCTTTTGTACAGCAAAAGAAATTACAAAAAAGTTCAACAGACACCCCACAGAGTGGGAGAAAATCATAGCAAATGAAACAACAGACAAAGAATTAATCTCCAAAATCTACAAGCAACTCAGACAACTCAGCACAGGGAAAATGAGCAGCCCAATCAAAAAATGGGAAAAAGATCTAAAGAGACGCCTCTCCAAAGAGGACATACAAATGGTCCAAAAGCACATGAAACGATGCTCAGCCTTGCTTATTATTAGAGAAATGCAAATTAAAACCACAATGAGATACCACCTCACACCCGTCAGAATGGCCATCATCAACAAATCGACAGACAACAAATGCTGGAGAGGGTGTGGAGAAAAGGGAACCCTCTTGCATTGCTGGTGGGAATGTAAATTCATACAGTCCCTATGGAAGACAGTATGGAGATTCCTTAAAAAAACTAAAAATAGAAGCACCCTATGACCCAGCAATCCCACTATTAGGCCTATATCCTGATGAAATCAAAACTGAAAGAGGCACCTGTACCCCAATGTTCATTGCAGCTCTCTATACAATAGCCAGAACATGGAAGCAACCTAGATGTCCATCGACAAATGAATGGATCCAGAAGCTCTGGTACATATATACAATGGAATACTACTCAGCTGTTAAAAGAAATGCAGAAGACTCAGTCCTAATGAGGTGGCTGGCTTTAGAACCTATCATAAAAAGTGAAGTAAGTCAAAGGGAGAGGGACAAGTATAGTATACTAACTCATATATATGGGATCTAGTAAGATGGTCATGATAACACACACAGTGAACTCATGAAAAAACAGAGAATAGACATAAAGACATTGTGGAGACCGAACAATGGGAGGGAGTAACATGGGAACCTATACTGTCATGTGTGGAAGAGATAGCTGTTGTCATTGTGCTAGGGGAATGGGAGTGCCTACAACCACTTGGAGCAATGGTCTGGAGGGATGGGGGGGAGGAACCTGGGTGGGGGGAGGGCCGAGGGATATGCATCTGATTGATCTGGGAACATACATGTACAAAAATAAATAAATAAATAAATCTTTAAAAAAAAGAATAAATGGCTTCCTGAGGAGGGGAAACAAAATTTTATGGGTATTAAGGTCAGAGTAAAACTAGTAATATTTAGGTCATAAATGGAAATGTTACCGTGTCCTGGCATGGTTTGCATTGCATATTTATGATTTTAGTTATTTATACTCTACTTTGTTTTGAAAAGGATTTCAGGCAACTTACAAAAATATACAAATTAAAAACAAGTGGGAAAATTGAGGTAAAAGGAAACTATTTTGGAAAAACAAAATGAGGCACAGGGGAAAGGAACTGAGCAAATGCTTGCTACAGGATTCTGCCTACTTGTTTAAAGTGGGCTGGCTATTTGGCACAGAGCTTTTTAGCAGCCAGTGTATGGAAAACGTAATTAGTTGCAGGAGACCTGCATAATGTCCCTTGTACTAAAAAACTTGATCAATATGTAGTGACTTGTTTTCTTAGTAACATTTGTGAGGTAAGTAAAATTCACAGAGAAAATTTTGTGTAAATTCTTCTAACAAAATTCTGTGCATGCATGCTAAATTACTTCAGTTGTGTCCAGCTCTGTGCGACCGAAAGGACTGTAGTCTGCTAGGCTTCTTTGTCTTTGGGGTTCTCTAGGCACAGATACTGGACTGGGTTGCCATTTCTTTCTCCAAAATTCTGTGGTGTAACACCAAAAAGTAATTCTGTAAAATTTATTCTAGCAGAGGTTAGAATGAAGCAGTTCAGGTCCAGGCTCTTACAAAAAAAGTTTTAATTCTGTACATAAAAGTGAAGTAAGTCAAAGGGAGAGGGACAAGTATAGTATACTAACTCATATATATGGGATCTAGTAAGATGGTCATGATAACACACACAGTGAACTCATGAAAAAACAGAGAATAGACATAAAGACATTGTGGAGACCGAACAATGGGAGGGAGTAACATGGGAACCTATACTGTCATGTGTGGAAGAGATAGCTGTTGTCATTGTGCTAGGGGAATGGGAGTGCCTACAACCACTTGGAGCAATGGTCTGGAGGGATGGGGGGGAGGAACCTGGGTGGGGGGAGGGCCGAGGGATATGCATCTGATTGATCTGGGAACATACATGTACAAAAATAAATAAATAAATAAATAAAAAAAAAAGAATAAATGGCTTCCTGAGGAGGGGAAACAAAATTTTATGGGTATTAAGGTCAGAGTAAAACTAGTAATATTTAGGTCATAAATGGAAATGTTACCGTGTCCTGGCATGGTTTGCATTGCATATTTATGATTTTAGTTATTTATACTCTACTTTGTTTTGAAAAGGATTTCAGGCAACTTACAAAAATATACAAATTAAAAACAAGTGGGAAAATTGAGGTAAAAGGAAACTATTTTGGAAAAACAAAATGAGGCACAGGGGAAAGGAACTGAGCAAATGCTTGCTACAGGATTCTGCCTACTTGTTTAAAGTGGGCTGGCTATTTGGCACAGAGCTTTTTAGCAGCCAGTGTATGGAAAACGTAATTAGTTGCAGGAGACCTGCATAATGTCCCTTGTACTAAAAAACTTGATCAATATGTAGTGACTTGTTTTCTTAGTAACATTTGTGAGGTAAGTAAAATTCACAGAGAAAATTTTGTGTAAATTCTTCTAACAAAATTCTGTGCATGCATGCTAAATTACTTCAGTTGTGTCCAGCTCTGTGCGACCGAAAGGACTGTAGTCTGCTAGGCTTCTTTGTCTTTGGGGTTCTCTAGGCACAGATACTGGACTGGGTTGCCATTTCTTTCTCCAAAATTCTGTGGTGTAACACCAAAAAGTAATTCTGTAAAATTTATTCTAGCAGAGGTTAGAATGAAGCAGTTCAGGTCCAGGCTCTTACTGGTTTGTGGAATGTGAGTATTTAGATAAATGTATTCATTGTAAAATTATATACCTTTCCATTTCAATAATTGTTTTAAATTTATATGCGATACATGTGTATAAAAATTCAAGTAATTTGAATAAATAAAACAAAGCCCACATCCTTTTTCCAGAAGGACTCATTGTAAATATTCATATTTTTTTAAATCTATAACCAAATGTATCAATGTACTTATAGTACATTTACACACACACTTACAGACACATGAGTGGAGTTACATTCTGATGTCTACTACTCATAAATCCAGGTTTGTCACTTTTAAGTCATATGCTTTGGTGTAGAGTCCAGTTGTTGGTCTGCGTGGACCAAGGGAATAATTTTGTTTGGGGAGAGTGCTCTTCCTGTTGCCAGGAAAAGCAGCCAGGAACAGATATACTGGAAAGGCTGTCTGCTAGGAGAGTTACTCAGGGGTGTGCCATGGAGTGGTCATGAGGGCAAGCTTTGTTAGTTGGAGTTCTCTCTAAAGCCAACACCAGGGTGATCTGCATTGAATTTCTCACTATAAAAATGGCTTATCTTTTTTTAATATATAGAAAAAAGGAAAGGAAGCATTGGGAAATACCTCTTTAAGGCTTTGGTTCAAATCTGTACACTTCTGCGGATAGTAAATTCCATTTTTTTCATTATGATCTCTAAATTCCATATTTGCAGACAACATTGTTAGGGATATATGTGTAATAGTATGCTGAAGTAACTGCAGGATTCACTAAACAACTGAACCCTCTGCCTGTGCTTCTCTTTGTTTTCTTTGTATTAGGAATTGCACAGAATAACACTTGAGAGAATATAACACAAAAACGCGCTCCTTCTGGACTTGAATGCCGTAAAACTAGATAGATGAGCTGTTTCAGTGAAATTTGTCATAAGTTTGACAAGCTTAATTAAATTATATCTGCAGTTGAAAACGATACTTGATCATACGTGTTTGTGGAGCTCCTACCTGGGTATGCTCATGTCTTATGATCTTCTGTACTTTTCGTAACAAATATTGTATCTGCTTTCCCGTAGCTTTCTGTTAGGGAGTAAGAAATGAAATATGCTTTCTTAACTTCCCTTGGTGTAACACCAAAAAGTAATTCTGTAAAATTTATTCTAGCAGAGGTTAGAATGAAGCAGTTCAGGTCCAGGCTCTTACTGGTTTGTGGAATGTGAGTATTTAGATAAATGTATTCATTGTAAAATTATATACCTTTCCATTTCAATAATTGTTTTAAATTTATATGCGATACATGTGTATAAAAATTCAAGTAATTTGAATAAATAAAACAAAGCCCACATCCTTTTTCCAGAAGGACTCATTGTAAATATTCATATTTTTTTAAATCTATAACCAAATGTATCAATGTACTTATAGTACATTTACACACACACTTACAGACACATGAGTGGAGTTACATTCTGATGTCTACTACTCATAAATCCAGGTTTGTCACTTTTAAGTCATATGCTTTGGTGTAGAGTCCAGTTGTTGGTCTGCGTGGACCAAGGGAATAATTTTGTTTGGGGAGAGTGCTCTTCCTGTTGCCAGGAAAAGCAGCCAGGAACAGATATACTGGAAAGGCTGTCTGCTAGGAGAGTTACTCAGGGGTGTGCCATGGAGTGGTCATGAGGGCAAGCTTTGTTAGTTGGAGTTCTCTCTAAAGCCAACACCAGGGTGATCTGCATTGAATTTCTCACTATAAAAATGGCTTATCTTTTTTTAATATATAGAAAAAAGGAAAGGAAGCATTGGGAAATACCTCTTTAAGGCTTTGGTTCAAATCTGTACACTTCTGCGGATAGTAAATTCCATTTTTTTCATTATGATCTCTAAATTCCATATTTGCAGACAACATTGTTAGGGATATATGTGTAATAGTATGCTGAAGTAACTGCAGGATTCACTAAACAACTGAACCCTCTGCCTGTGCTTCTCTTTGTTTTCTTTGTATTAGGAATTGCACAGAATAACACTTGAGAGAATATAACACAAAAACGCGCTCCTTCTGGACTTGAATGCCGTAAAACTAGATAGATGAGCTGTTTCAGTGAAATTTGTCATAAGTTTGACAAGCTTAATTAAATTATATCTGCAGTTGAAAACGATACTTGATCATACGTGTTTGTGGAGCTCCTACCTGGGTATGCTCATGTCTTATGATCTTCTGTACTTTTCGTAACAAATATTGTATCTGCTTTCCCGTAGCTTTCTGTTAGGGGAGTAAGAAATGAAATATGCTTTCTTAACTTCCCTTGGGCTTTAAGTAAAGTTAGACTGTGACTAGCCAGCCAGCAATGTGAAACAATGAGAAATAAATGGTAAATTCTTGCAGATCAAGGCCTTTCTTAAGGTCAGCTATGCTCTGCACTGCAGCTAATAATAGTACAGAAGAAATATACAAAGACATTTAATGTTATTGCTCTTTTCTCCTTCCACACCCCAAGCTCTGAATCCCTGGCAGGTCAATGTCAATGTCTATCTTGTTTCATAGTAGAAACATGTAAACTAACATGAACATAAGCTAAATTACTCAATTGGGAATTCTTTAAGGACAGGAATTGCATCCTATTGGTTGAATGCACAGAATGTATCCTATTGGTTGAATGCACAGATAGGGAACAATGCTGAGCTTATCGTTGTTGTCTAAGAACAACATAATGCCCCTTCCCATGTATTTGTGGCATACATGAAGACAGTTCTGCCAACCTTTACTATGAAAAAAGTAAAAATAATGCCATGAATTTGGAACTCCAAACCCTTCATAAGATATAGAGCTCTGCCAAAATTTTCTTGGTTGTTCCAGGTTAATCTTCTTTCACTTTGTCACTGGGGTGTTGAAACACCTTGATTTTCATGTGGTGTAAGAAACCAGAAAGATCTGTGTGGAAACAGTGATAGTGGACTGTAAAATATCCACTCAGGGCATCTTGTTCATATTATTTTATATTTATGATTCGTTCTTAATGAACAGAATGATTTTTTCAATACAATTAATGGTGCGTGAAAGGCAATGTAGTGAGGGAAAAAAGCTGGGAGCCATCTAATCAACTAGTATTTACTTGATTGTCTATTATATGTCTAATCTTTGCCAGGCTTCCTCTGTCTTAAAGGAATAAGACAGGTATGGTCCTTGTTCTCATGGAGTTGACATTTTAGAGGAGGTGATAGGCAAAAAAACTAACCAACTAAACAAACGACTGAGTCAACAGTATGCTTTTTAGGAAAGAAACAAGGTGCTGAGATAGGGCCAGGATTGGAATATGGAGTGCAAGGTGAACCGACTTTGGAGAAGGCACTGATTAGGTACCGTGGGTTCAGATCAGGAGGTGAGTCCAGACCCAGGAGAGGAGTATCTCAGACCAGCAAACCACAGAAGCAAAGGCTGTGATTTACGAAAGAATTTGTGATTGAGATCTAGGTTTGCATACAAACATATTCATCTCTGAGCATAAGTGGGGAAGTTGTTTTGCCTAGTTTTGTATTTATAAACTCAAAATAACAATGCATATGTTGAAAATCAGGGCTTCCCAGGTGACTCTAGTGGTAAAGAACCTGCTTGCCAATGCAAGAGACATAGGTTTGATCTTGGGTCCTGAAGATCCCCTGGAGGCGGGCATGGAAACTCACTCCAGTATTCTTGCCTGGGGAATTCCCATGGACAGAGGAGCCTGGCGGGCTACAGTTCATAGGGTTGCAGAGTCAGACATGACTGAAGTGACTTAGCATGCACTCATGCATGCAGATATGCATGCATGCTGAAAATCAGTGTGAAAGTTAAAGGTCTTCATGGCAAAACACTCAAGACAATGTAGACCTTCTGAAAACACTGCCTCCCTTTTCTGCCAGAATTTTATAGCTTTAGCTGAATTACTTATAGATGTCACAGCAGTAACAGAAACAACAAAATGTTAACATTTCCCGAGGATAACTCTCATTTTGTTCCAAGTAGCACTTGTTGGAGGAAAAAAAAAAAAAAAACACAACTCTTTTGGAAGCTTTAAACAGGATTCAACAGTATCCTAACAACTGTGACGGTCACAGATTACCACACCTCCTTTTAATCCAAGTTCATTTCAGTGACTGTAAAAAAAAAAAATCAATATCAAAATGTAACTCATTGAAACTCTTGGTGAGTTTTCAGTGATAGATTAGTGTGTACTTAATCACCTTTTTAGTGTGAGTTAATTTAATCTCTTTTACATTAAACAGACTCTTAAATAAGACTTTGAAATGCTGCTGTATCACACTAGGATTATTGTGCTATCTATAGACATTTTACAGTTTAAAAATCCCTACCAAAAAATTTGTCTGTTTAGATGATCTTTCGTAACCAATTCCAGTTAGGTTTTATCAGCCAGTCGTAATGCTCTTTTTCTTAATAGATAAATAAACTTCCTGTACTTAGAGCAAGAACCCTTGATACATTAAAGAATCAGAGAAATATAAGTCCTTAGCAAGCTCTGCTCACTAAACTATACCTCTCGGAAACCAAAGTATACCCATAAAATGAGCCACAATTAAATAATCCCAGGGATTAATATCTCATCTGTATAATCTGTGTGTTCTGATGAACAGCAAGCTGTTGAAGTTTAGTTGCTAAGTTGTGTCTGACTCTTTGTGACCTCATGGACTTCAGCACGCCAAGCTACTCTCTCCAAGAGTTTGCTCAAACTCATGTCCATTGAGTCAGTAATGCCATCAACCATCTCATCCTCTGTTGCCCCCTTTTCCTTCTGCCCTCAAATTCCCCAACATCAGGATATTTTCCAGTGAGTTGGTTCTTTGCATCAAGTATTGGAGCTTCAGCTTCAGCATCAGCCCTTCCAGAGAATATTTAGGGTTGATTTCCTTTAAGATTGACTAGTTTGATTTCCTCATTGTCCAAGGGATTCTCAAGGGTCTTCTCTAGCACCATAGTTTCAAGGCATCAACTCAGTGGTGCTCTGCCTTCTTTATGGTTCATCTCTCACAACCATGTGTGACCACTGGGAAGACCACCTTAACTTTGGGTACTTCTGTTGGCAGAGTGAGTCTCTGCTTTTCATCACACTGTCTAGGTTTGTCATAGCTTCCTTTGCCAAGAAGCAGGCTTCTGATTTCATAGCTACAGTCACCATCTGCAGTGATTTTAGAGCCCAAGAAGAGGAAATCTTTCACTGGTTCTACTTTTCCCTGTCTTATTTGCCATGAGGCAATGGGGCTGGATGCCATGATCTTAGTTTTTTTAAATACTTAGTCATTTTTCTTTTTAATTTCATGCGACAAGCTCTTTCTTAGTTATTTATTATTTTCATTCATCTTTATTCTTTGGCATGTGTGGGCCTCCAATTACAGTGACCTCTCTCGTTGCAGAGCACCTGTTCTGGGCGCATGTGCTGCAGAACACTGACTTGTAATTGGACACACCGGTCCAGCCACTCTGGCATGTGAAATCCTCCTGGGCCAGGGATCGAACTGGTACCCCCTGTACTGCAAGGCAGACTCTGTACCCACTGGTCCACCAGGGAAGCCCCTTAATATTTAGTTTTAAGCCAGCTTTTTCACTCTCCTCCTTCACCCTCATCAAGAGGTTCTTTAGTTCCTCTTTGCTTTCTGCCATTAGAATGTGAGTTTGTTGATGTTTCTCCCGCCTGTTTTGTTTCCAGGTCATAACCCCTCCAGCCCAGCATTTCTCATGATGTGCTCAGTGCATAGGTTAAACAAGCAAGGTGACAGCAGATAGCACTGTTATACTTCTTTGTTGACCTTGAACCAGTCAGTTGTTCTGTACAGGGTTCTAACTGTTGCTTCTTGAGCCCCATACAGGTTTTTCAGGAGACAGGTAAGATGGCTTCATATCCTCATCACTTTATGAGCTTTCCATAGTTTGTTATGATCCATACAGTCCAAAGCTTTAGGGTAGTCAATGAAACAGAGGTAGATGTTTTTCTGGAATTTCCTTGCTTTCTCTGTGATCCAGTGAATATTGGCAAGCTGATCTTTCTTTCCTCTGCCTTTTCTAAACCCAGCTTGGGCATCTGGAAATTGCTGAAGCCTAGTGTGCAAGATTTTTTAAGCATGACCTTACTAGTATAGGACGTGAGTGCAATTGTCCAATGGCTTGAACATTCTTTACTAGTGCACTTGTTGGGAATTGGGATGACCACCTTAACTTTGGGTACTTCTGTTGGCAGATTTCTTGCTTTTCATCACACTGTCTAGGTTTGTCATAGCTTCCTTTGCCAAGAAGCAGGCTTCTGATTTCATAGCTACAGTCACCATCTGCAGTGATTTTAGAGCCCAAGAAGAGGAAATCTTTCACTGGTTCTACTTTTCCCTGTCTTATTTGCCATGAGGCAATGGGGCTGGATGCCATGATCTTAGTTTTTTTAAATACTTAGTCATTTTTCTTTTTAATTTCATGCGACAAGCTCTTTCTTAGTTATTTATTATTTTCATTCATCTTTATTCTTTGGCATGTGTGGGCCTCCAATTACAGTGACCTCTCTCGTTGCAGAGCACCTGTTCTGGGCGCATGTGCTGCAGAACACTGACTTGTAATTGGACACACCGGTCCAGCCACTCTGGCATGTGAAATCCTCCTGGGCCAGGGATCGAACTGGTACCCCCTGTACTGCAAGGCAGACTCTGTACCCACTGGTCCACCAGGAAGCCCCTTAATATTTAGTTTTAAGCCAGCTTTTTCACTCTCCTCCTTCACCCTCATCAAGAGGTTCTTTAGTTCCTCTTTGCTTTCTGCCATTAGAATGTGAGTTTGTTGATGTTTCTCCCGCCTGTTTTGTTTCCAGGTCATAACCCCTCCAGCCCAGCATTTCTCATGATGTGCTCAGTGCATAGGTTAAACAAGCAAGGTGACAGCAGATAGCACTGTTATACTTCTTTGTTGACCTTGAACCAGTCAGTTGTTCTGTACAGGGTTCTAACTGTTGCTTCTTGAGCCCCATACAGGTTTTTCAGGAGACAGGTAAGATGGCTTCATATCCTCATCACTTTATGAGCTTTCCATAGTTTGTTATGATCCATACAGTCCAAAGCTTTAGGGTAGTCAATGAAACAGAGGTAGATGTTTTTCTGGAATTTCCTTGCTTTCTCTGTGATCCAGTGAATATTGGCAAGCTGATCTTTCTTTCCTCTGCCTTTTCTAAACCCAGCTTGGGCATCTGGAAATTGCTGAAGCCTAGTGTGCAAGATTTTTTAAGCATGACCTTACTAGTATAGGACGTGAGTGCAATTGTCCAATGGCTTGAACATTCTTTACTAGTGCACTTGTTGGGAATTGGGATGACTATTGATCTTTTTTTTAGGGAGGAGGCAGGTTGGGGAGGGAGGGGAGTGGGTGGGCCACTTCTATCAGTCTTTCATTTATCTATTTTTCATCCATCTTTGTTCTTTGGCCCGTGTGGGCCTCCCATCGCAGCGGCCTCTGTTGTCACAGAGCACTGGCTCTGGGCGCGTGTGCTCCAGAGCTCCGGCTCGGTAATTGGACACATCGGTCCAGCTGCTCCGCGGCACATGGGATCTTCCCAGGCCAGGGATCAAACTGGCACCCCTTGCACTGAAAGGCGGTGTCCTTACCCACTGGACCACCAGGGAAGCCCTGACTTTTAACATTTTATAGACCTGTGGCCACTGCTGGATCTTCCAGATTTGTTGACATATTGAGTGCAACACTTTGACAGCATCATCTTTTAGGGTTTTGAATAACTCTACTGGAATTCCATTGCATCCACCAGCTTTATTCACAGCAGTGCTTCCTAAGGCCCACCTGACTTCATACTTGAGAATGTCTGGCTCTGGGCGACTGACACCATCATCATATCCGGTTCATTAAGATCTTTTTTTGTACAGTTCTTCTGTGTGTTCTTTCCATCTCTGTTTCTGTCCTTCTTGGGCAAAATGTTCCCTTGATATTTCCAGTTTTCCTGAAGCGATCTCTAGTCTTTTCCCTTTTGTTCTTTACCTCTATTTTCAATCATTGTTCATTGAAGAAAGCCATTTATCTCTATTTGCTATTTTGGAGCTCGCGGGACTTTTTTTTACATTTCAGAGTGCATTCCTCTTAGAACGAGAGGCTTAAAATTTTGAGCTTTCCATAGTTTGTTATGATCCATACAGTCCAAAGCTTTAGGGTAGTCAATGAAACAGAGGTAGATGTTTTTCTGGAATTTCCTTGCTTTCTCTGTGATCCAGTGAATATTGGCAAGCTGATCTTTCTTTCCTCTGCCTTTTCTAAACCCAGCTTGGGCATCTGGAAATTGCTGAAGCCTAGTGTGCAAGATTTTTTAAGCATGACCTTACTAGTATAGGACGTGAGTGCAATTGTCCAATGGCTTGAACATTCTTTACTAGTGCACTTGTTGGGAATTGGGATGACTATTGATCTTTTTTTTAGGGAGGAGGCAGGTTGGGGAGGGAGGGGAGTGTGTGGGCCACTTCTATCCGTCTTTCATTTATCTATTTTTCATCCATCTTTGTTCTTTGGCCCGTGTGGGCCTCCCATCGCGGTGGCCTCTGTTGTCACAGAGCACCGGCTCTGGGCGCATGCGCTCCAGAGCTCCGGCTCGGTAATTGGACACATCGGTCCAGCTGCTCCGCGGCACATGGGATCTTCCCAGGCCAGGGATCAAACTGGCACCCCTTGCACTGAAAGGCGGTGTCCTTACCCACTGGACCACCAGGGAAGCCCTGACTTTTAACATTTTATAGACCTGTGGCCACTGCTGGATCTTCCAGATTTGTTGACATATTGAGTGCAACACTTTGACAGCATCATCTTTTAGGGTTTTGAATAACTCTACTGGAATTCCATTGCATCCACCAGCTTTATTCACAGCAGTGCTTCCTAAGGCCCACCTGACTTCATACTTGAGAATGTCTGGCTCTGGGCGACTGACACCATCATCATATCCGGTTCATTAAGATCTTTTTTTGTACAGTTCTTCTGTGTGTTCTTTCCATCTCTGTTTCTGTCCTTCTTGGGCAAAATGTTCCCTTGATATTTCCAGTTTTCCTGAAGCGATCTCTAGTCTTTTCCCTTTTGTTCTTTACCTCTATTTTCAATCATTGTTCATTGAAGAAAGCCATTTATCTCTATTTGCTATTTTTGGAGCTCGCATTTAGTTGTGTGTACCTTTCCATTTCTCCCTTGCTTTTCACTTCTCTTCTTTCTTCAGCCATTTGTCAAGCCTCCTCCGGTAACCACTTTGCCTTCTTGCATTTCTTTTTCTTTGGGATGGTTTTTTTTCATTGTCTTCTGTACAACATTATGGATACCCATCCATAGTTCTTCAGACACACTCTTCACTAGGTCTAATCCCTGAATCTATTTGTCACTCCCCTATATTCATAGGGTATTAGATTCAGTCATACCTGGCTCGCCTAATGGTTTTCTCCACTTTCTTTAGTTCAAACCTGAATTTTGCTATGAGAAGCTGATGATCTAAGCCACAGTCAGCTCCAGGTCTTGTTTTTGCTGACTGTATACAGCTTCTCCATCTTTGGCGACAAAGAATGTAATCAATTTGATTTTGCTGTTGACCATTTGGTCACATTTGTTTATACAAATGTGATTATTTTTTACACATTTTTTAATGGTTTTATAAGATACTTCACATTGACCTGACGGAATTTTGTTTCCCTGATAGTGCACCCCCTTTTACTCTTTTTCCTTCTTGTATGCCTGAGCCAGACCATTTCCAGCCTCATTTTAGTATATTTTATCTCTCTGTATATCCTATCTTCCATTAACTCCTGTTGATATGAACTTCTTAGTTTCAAAATAATAGCTGTTTTCAACAGTCTGTTTGTTAGAGGCAATCTCTTTGTGTAGCAATCTTCTGGGGAGTTAGGCAAGAGGACTCTTTCATAGAGTGAGTCATAACAGGAAGTTAATTCTGCAGATGTCCTGAATGATGGAATATCTCTAATTAGTTTCACCTCTTCATTAAAAATCTTACTCTGAAAAGTTACAGTCTATATTTAAAAAATAAATTTAAATAAAAGTTTTAAGAAATAATTCTTAGAAGAGTGAAATAAGAATGGAATGTACAAATAAAAATTAATAATAGATTGCAAAGATAGATTGAAATTACCTAAAAAGTGCAGATCCAACAGCCATCTACTGATTCTTAAGTTGATCAAGATTATAATTCAGAGAAATAAGGTTTGGGTTGTCCAATTCCTTGTTCATTGAAGAAAGCCATTTATCTCTATTTGCTATTTTTGGAGCTCGCATTTAGTTGTGTGTACCTTTCCATTTCTCCCTTGCTTTTCACTTCTCTTCTTTCTTCAGCCATTTGTCAAGCCTCCTCCGGTAACCACTTTGCCTTCTTGCATTTCTTTTTCTTTGGGATGGTTTTTTTTCATTGTCTTCTGTACAACATTATGGATACCCATCCATAGTTCTTCAGACACACTCTTCACTAGGTCTAATCCCTGAATCTATTTGTCACTCCCCTATATTCATAGGGTATTAGATTCAGTCATACCTGGCTCGCCTAATGGTTTTCTCCACTTTCTTTAGTTCAAACCTGAATTTTGCTATGAGAAGCTGATGATCTAAGCCACAGTCAGCTCCAGGTCTTGTTTTTGCTGACTGTATACAGCTTCTCCATCTTTGGCGACAAAGAATGTAATCAATTTGATTTTGCTGTTGACCATTTGGTCACATTTGTTTATACAAATGTGATTATTTTTTACACATTTTTTAATGGTTTTATAAGATACTTCACATTGACCTGACGGAATTTTGTTTCCCTGATAGTGCACCCCCTTTTACTCTTTTTCCTTCTTGTATGCCTGAGCCAGACCATTTCCAGCCTCATTTTAGTATATTTTATCTCTCTGTATATCCTATCTTCCATTAACTCCTGTTGATATGAACTTCTTAGTTTCAAAATAATAGCTGTTTTCAACAGTCTGTTTGTTAGAGGCAATCTCTTTGTGTAGCAATCTTCTGGGGAGTTAGGCAAGAGGACTCTTTCATAGAGTGAGTCATAACAGGAAGTTAATTCTGCAGATGTCCTGAATGATGGAATATCTCTAATTAGTTTCACCTCTTCATTAAAAATCTTACTCTGAAAAGTTACAGTCTATATTTAAAAAAAATAAATTTAAATAAAAAGTTTTAAGAAATAATTCTTAGAAGAGTGAAATAAGAATGGAATGTACAAATAAAAATTAATAATAGATTGCAAAGATAGATTGAAATTACCTAAAAAGTGCAGATCCAACAGCCATCTACTGATTCTTAAGTTGATCAAGATTATAATTCAGAGAAATAAGTGTTGTCTCCATATACCTAAGACAGGAAGCTTGCTGGAAGGGAGCTGCTGTTGTGAAAATCATTACTTAATGTTAAATTTGTTTTTAATAACTCCTTGGCAGACTCCTACTAGCAATTATGTTGCTGCAACATGTGTGAAAATATCGAATTTGAAATTCCCTTTATTTAGAACACTCATCCTTCGCCTTATACTTGAAATTTCCACTGATTCTTTTTTTTTTTTTTTTAAGATTTTATTTATTTATTTACTTTGGGCGGGGGTCGGGTTGCGGAGGGAGGGGAGTGGGCGGGCCACTTCTATTGGTCTTTCATTTCTCTATTTTTATTCGTCTTCGTTCTTTGGCTCCTGTGGGCCTCCCATCGCGGTGGCGTCTAGTTGCAGAGCGCCGGCTCTGGGCGCATGCGCTCCAGAGCTCCGGCTCGGTGATTGGACACATCAGTCCAGCCGCTCCGCGGCACGTGGTATCTTCCCAGGCCAGGGCTCGAACCGGTGCCCCTTGCACTGCAAGGTGGTGTCCTTACCCACTGGACCACCAGGGGAAGCCCCTCCACTGATTGTTATATTCATTTGGAATTTACATTATATCCCCAGACCATTAATAAAGATTAGCTACAGATTCAGGAAGTAGTGTTAGTTACTCAGTCATGTCCCACTCTCTACGACCCCATGGACTATAGCCTGCTGGGCTCTTCTGGAATCCCTATAGAGTCAGAGAACCCTGCTTTTAAAAATGATGCTTTTTCCTATATACAAAAGTAGTATATACTTAAAATACTTAACTTAGTCTTTTTAAAATTCCTAACCCCTACATATACAAGTTTGGTGTTTGGCATTTTTAGATGATAAGCAAAACACCCTGACCTCGAATGGCCTCACTGACTCAATGGACAGGAGTTTGAGCAATCTTCGAGAGATAGTGGTAGACAGGGAATCCTGATGTGCTGCAGTCCATGGGGTGACAAAGAGTCAGACATGACTTAGTGACTAAACAATAGCAACTGACCTTAGTAAAATGGCAGTATAATGGTTTTTGAAACAGATAAACAAAACATTTGATTGAGAGTCCAAATAACTGTCAAGGAGTGTATCTAAACCTAAAGATAAGAAAGGGGATGCACACTTGCCTTTAAAGTCTCAATGTTGTCAACTTGATACCTTGTGTTAACATATGGTTCTTGTGATACTGAGTGTGGAAGATTCAACAGGGCTGCAAATCAGTTCCTACTCTTCTCACTGAGGAGTAGAGTCCAATTCCCCTCTCTCTGAATTTTAGCTAGCTTTAGTGACTTGCTTAACTGATAGAACATGGTGGAGAACACCTTCTGGGACTTTGGAGACTAGATCCTAAGGAATGCTGTCACTTTTATGCAGGGCTGCAGAGCACTTTCTGGAAGTTCTGAGTTGCCACCTAAAAGTTTGCGTAACCTGAGTCTCCCATGCTGCAGGAGTGCTCCAGCTGACAGTCCCAGCTTTCTCAGTGTCCAGCCATAGTTCCTAGGATGTCAGATCTGCGAGTCTTTCTTGGACTTTCCAAAGCAGAGTATTAGACAGCTGACTGTCACTGAGTAACTTCAGATAATGCCATGAGGAATTTAACCCTTACCCAACTGAAGCTGGCTTAAATTCTTGGTTCATATAATTGACAATTCTGTATAAGTGATTGTATCTTTAAGTCACCAAGTTTGGACAAGTGTGTCAGCTATCTGTTCCTGAATAGCAAATCATACTTGTACTTACTGACCTGAAAATGATAGCAACCAATATCTTTCGGTGTCTGTTGGGGTCAGGCAGTTGAGAGGCCACAGCAGGACTGGCTTTTCTCTGCTCTGCAATGTCTGAACTGGGAAGACTTAAAGCTAGGAGTGACTTGATGGCTGAGGGCTTGAGTCATATGGAAACTGACACTTCTGGGGACTGATTTTGACCATTAGCCAGGACGTCAGCTGATCTGTTGACTGGAATCCCATGTAGCTTTGTTGTCTTTCCACAAAATCTCTTCATAGGGACTGCTTTGGCCTTCCTCAAAGCTTGGTGCCAGGTTCCAAATGAGTTAGGTGGGTGCCCTATTGTCTCTAGGATTTACTTTGGTAAGTCACCTATGTTCTTTTTGATGTAGTCATAAACTATCTAGGTTAAGGGGAGGGAAGACAAATCCTGTGTGACCACACCCCCAGGTTTTTGTTTTTGTTCTTTTCCCTCTTGGGATGAAGGGGTTTCCTGGGACACAGGGCTTCTGTTACTAAAACCAGAAACATTCTGGGCAAACCAGGATGAGTTGGTCACCCTACTAAAGCCCCTGTTTTGGAGGCGTATCAGAGTCACATTTTATTAAAACTGGGAGACAGCATTGGGGCCATTTTTGAAAAACAAATCCCCCACAGGTGTTTTATTTATTCCAGAATATATAGCCAGAACACCAATAGATGTTGAAAGGGCAATGAGCAATTCCTAGAATTACAGATTCTGGGAGAACAGAGATTTTTCATTTTTGGTTTATTATTGAGCTGCAGGATTTAGTGTAGCTGTTTGCAGAGTCGTTGTCAGTAAGTATTTATAGGATGCCTGAATGAATAAATGTTAAGTCCTCATTTAATAGGATTGCCTGTAATAGAATTGTTTCATGCATGAGATTAACCCTTATCTCTCGGACTTTCCAAAGCAGAGTATTAGACAGCTGACTGTCACTGAGTAACTTCAGATAATGCCATGAGGAATTTAACCCTTACCCAACTGAAGCTGGCTTAAATTCTTGGTTCATATAATTGACAATTCTGTATAAGTGATTGTATCTTTAAGTCACCAAGTTTGGACAAGTGTGTCAGCTATCTGTTCCTGAATAGCAAATCATACTTGTACTTACTGACCTGAAAATGATAGCAACCAATATCTTTCGGTGTCTGTTGGGGTCAGGCAGTTGAGAGGCCACAGCAGGACTGGCTTTTCTCTGCTCTGCAATGTCTGAACTGGGAAGACTTAAAGCTAGGAGTGACTTGATGGCTGAGGGCTTGAGTCATATGGAAACTGACACTTCTGGGGACTGATTTTGACCATTAGCCAGGACGTCAGCTGATCTGTTGACTGGAATCCCATGTAGCTTTGTTGTCTTTCCACAAAATCTCTTCATAGGGACTGCTTTGGCCTTCCTCAAAGCTTGGTGCCAGGTTCCAAATGAGTTAGGTGGGTGCCCTATTGTCTCTAGGATTTACTTTGGTAAGTCACCTATGTTCTTTTTGATGTAGTCATAAACTATCTAGGTTAAGGGGAGGGAAGACAAATCCTGTGTGACCACACCCCCAGGTTTTTGTTTTTGTTCTTTTCCCTCTTGGGATGAAGGGGTTTCCTGGGACACAGGGCTTCTGTTACTAAAACCAGAAACATTCTGGGCAAACCAGGATGAGTTGGTCACCCTACTAAAGCCCCTGTTTTGGAGGCGTATCAGAGTCACATTTTATTAAAACTGGGAGACAGCATTGGGGCCATTTTTGAAAAACAAATCCCCCACAGGTGTTTTATTTATTCCAGAATATATAGCCAGAACACCAATAGATGTTGAAAGGGCAATGAGCAATTCCTAGAATTACAGATTCTGGGAGAACAGAGATTTTTCATTTTTGGTTTATTATTGAGCTGCAGGATTTAGTGTAGCTGTTTGCAGAGTCGTTGTCAGTAAGTATTTATAGGATGCCTGAATGAATAAATGTTAAGTCCTCTAATATTCCATTACATAAAGTCCAGGTAATATGTGACTTGTCCACACTTGCTTGCTAGTAATGAGGGGAGAGATTGTTTAAAATGTTGGTTTAAAGTGAAAGAACAGCCTTCCATGGCAGTAGACAGTAGAAAGCTAATCAAAACCAGTGACCTTTAGAAAATATCACTTCATCCTATGAGACCACCCTCTGAATTCTTTCCCTTAGGTGCACTTCACAGGTGGAATCTTGGATGACTGCAGCAGGGACAGGAGGAAAACGGTGCTCAGGGTTCCTTCTGTTGGCCTGACATGTAGGATATTCCTGTTGCCATAGGGTCCTTTTGGTTGAAAGTCATCCCTTCCTGTCACTTGAGCAAGTGGTGGTTAAGAACACTTGCTTCTGCTTCAGAAAACGCATTACGTCGGAGAAGGGAGAGTAGGGAAGTTCTAAAATAAGGACCTAATGCTTTGTTAGAGGAATAGACATTAGGAAAACTAGAGGAGGAGGTCCATGCTTTAAACTGGATTCCTTTAAAGGATGTAACGTAAACCAATGTAGAAAATAAAGGGGAATATATCATTGGGAGACTAATTTGGTGACTGGCTATATACTCTGTTCATTTTCTCATTTTTCACATCAGGGAATTTATTAATACTTTCTAGCGTTTAAATGGGGGTTACATTACTTACCAACTCCAAAATTTCAGTGATTTTTAAATAGCATGTTTCTGATAGGAGAACCTTGATCTTAAAGAATGAAGACCGCTTTGGGGAAAAAATTAAAAATGAGATGGGTTAATAGGATCCAGATAGAGAGTGAAAGAACTCAGAAGTCAGACCAAAGGAATGTTTTACATACTGCAAAAGAGTTACTTTTCCTTTTCTATTTTTCTTGACATGTCAGTGCTTTAAGTTATTTCCACACGTTTTCCATAATTCTAGGTTTTTAAAAATAGCTTTAAGTAAAAGCAGACAGGGAATTTTGAAAACAAATCCCCCACAGGTGTTTTATTTATTCCAGAATATATAGCCAGAACACCAATAGATGTTGAAAGGGCAATGAGCAATTCCTAGAATTACAGATTCTGGGAGAACAGAGATTTTTCATTTTTGGTTTATTATTGAGCTGCAGGATTTAGTGTAGCTGTTTGCAGAGTCGTTGTCAGTAAGTATTTATAGGATGCCTGAATGAATAAATGTTAAGTCCTCTAATATTCCATTACATAAAGTCCAGGTAATATGTGACTTGTCCACACTTGCTTGCTAGTAATGAGGGGAGAGATTGTTTAAAATGTTGGTTTAAAGTGAAAGAACAGCCTTCCATGGCAGTAGACAGTAGAAAGCTAATCAAAACCAGTGACCTTTAGAAAATATCACTTCATCCTATGAGACCACCCTCTGAATTCTTTCCCTTAGGTGCACTTCACAGGTGGAATCTTGGATGACTGCAGCAGGGACAGGAGGAAAACGGTGCTCAGGGTTCCTTCTGTTGGCCTGACATGTAGGATATTCCTGTTGCCATAGGGTCCTTTTGGTTGAAAGTCATCCCTTCCTGTCACTTGAGCAAGTGGTGGTTAAGAACACTTGCTTCTGCTTCAGAAAACGCATTACGTCGGAGAAGGGAGAGTAGGGAAGTTCTAAAATAAGGACCTAATGCTTTGTTAGAGGAATAGACATTAGGAAAACTAGAGGAGGAGGTCCATGCTTTAAACTGGATTCCTTTAAAGGATGTAACGTAAACCAATGTAGAAAATAAAGGGGAATATATCATTGGGAGACTAATTTGGTGACTGGCTATATACTCTGTTCATTTTCTCATTTTTCACATCAGGGAATTTATTAATACTTTCTAGCGTTTAAATGGGGGTTACATTACTTACCAACTCCAAAATTTCAGTGATTTTTAAATAGCATGTTTCTGATAGGAGAACCTTGATCTTAAAGAATGAAGACCGCTTTGGGGAAAAAATTAAAAATGAGATGGGTTAATAGGATCCAGATAGAGAGTGAAAGAACTCAGAAGTCAGACCAAAGGAATGTTTTTACATACTGCAAAAGAGTTACTTTTCCTTTTTCTATTTTTTCTTGACATGTCAGTGCTTTAAGTTATTTCCACACGTTTTCCATAATTCTAGGTTTCTTAATACTAAAGTTTGTAAAATAGACTTTAAAAGGTAAGAAGCCTACTTCAATTTATCGTTTCCTTATGTTGATGTTAAAATGAGAGACTAGACATTAAAATATATTTACAAAATAAGATTAATCTCCATAGAGAAATTCTATCATATATTGCATCAGAGAATTTGTTACAGTATTGAATAATTTTGGTATAAATTTTGATAAACCACAGAAATGATTCTAATTTAGTTACTAAAATGAACTACATACACTTGAAAATAAATCTTTTTAATAATTTCGTGCAATTTAAAAACTTTTAAATTTGGAGTTGTTATAATGGAACCTTTTGTTTCAGCTTTGAATAATACTAATAAATTCTGTGTTGGGATGAACAATATTAATAAATTCTGTGTTGGGAAGATGAGAAAATGAACACATGAGGTAGCCAGCTGCCAGCATGGCCACCAGTTCTCACCTCCCTGCATTCCCAAGTGGGAATGCATCTGTTTCCACTTGTGGGAATGCATCTGTTTCCACTTTCTTCAGGGTCCACGATTTGCATGACTTCAGTTTTCTCTTGGCCAGGAAGACCTAGCTAGACTGTCCACTGGCATCTGTCCTGTTGTGACATGCTAACATCCCATAGCTTCTTGCTAACTGCCAAAAAAATGAAAATTTTCTTGGTGGAGCTCCTCTCCTCTCCTTCAGGTATTTCTATAGCAGAAGAATCTATCTACTGATTCTTCTCCAGTGCCTTCAGATAATTACTTTTTGTAGCATATCAGGATTTTACAATTAATTTCTGTGTGGAAATTGCTTGGTAGGGTCTTACTGTATTAATAAGAGAATCAGAAATCCCTCCATTTTTTTTTTTTTTAAATGTGTTCTTTGTTTTAAATGGGCTTTGAATCAAATAATAGTTGAAAGGTACTTTTTCATTCATCCATCTCTAACTAGGAGTTCGTCCAACTTGGTTTCTTTCAGTAAAAGACAAAAATATGTCTGGTTTATAATTTTCTTTACTTTTTGTAAATCTTTTATAGCAAACCCAAATACTAAAAGACAGGGTAGATTTTGTTGAACCTGTATTTAAAAGCACAGACTTTTCATAATCATGTATTTCAAAGCCTATCTCCAGGAACCAGTAAGAAGTTGTCTAATCAGGGAGAACTAGGTAACTTGTCAACTAGGTGACATTGGGTAACTTGTTTGATCACTGTGTGCCTCAGTTTGTGAATCTGGAACAAAACCATCTATCAAAAGTATGGTGTTGAGGATTAAATGAGGTGATAAATGTAAATTCCCTAGAAAAGAGTAGGTAATAAGAAAGTGTTGATTGTCTGTTGAACACTTCATTTCACATTTTTCTCATTCCTAAATTGTATCTTGATCCTCTTAATTACTTGTAATCTTTCCTTGTTTTTTTTTTATTCCATTTATTTATGTCTTTCTATGATTATTTGAGATTCTAGTTTATACTTCTTTATGTTTTAGATGTTTCAAGGGACAGATCTACTACTTATTTGTAGTACCTTGTATAGACTAAAAGGAGTTAGTGAGTCTCACTATCTTCAGGATTTGTCTTCTTGAGTTGCCATTTCATCCACATTATAACAATTTTCTTGTGTGATATTGTAAAACCCAATATCTGTTCTTAAAATGAATGAAAAACTCTTAGTAAAATTGGTGTTCCTGGTTTTTTTCCAGTGTTTAAAAATGAACCTAAAGTTATGACATAAAATTTTCAGATTCAAAAGCACATACTAATCAGTTTTATCCTGAATCCATAGGGACAAATGTCTCTCCATCTTAACTTCAGTTGTTTTGGGACATTTATAATAAAGGACTAAAAATGTCAACAAAGCACTTCTCTTTCTTTAATCCAATATTTTTAACAGTTGATTAATGGTATGACTATACATCCACTTTTTTTTTTCCACAGACGAATTTGAATTTATTCATGTGTTTCACTTCAACATGTGGGAGCTGTTGCTTCTGTTTGCCTAGCACAAAACATACCCCACCTTCCCATCACAGGAATGGGTAAGTGATCTCATCTTTGAAAGTAGAATGATTCTTTATTTTTAAAATATGAATCTCTAGTGGATATACACAGGGACAGAAAGTGGGTGAAACAGTAATTTATGACTGACTCTGATGGAGACTTCATGAAACACCTTCTACTAAGGCCCCTTCTTTTAAAAAGAAAAGATTTCATTTTTTTGATGTAGATCATTTCTTAAAGTCTCTATTGATTTTGTTACAGTATTGTTTCTATCTTATGTTTTGGTGTTCTGGCCTTGTGGCATGTGGGATCTTAGGTCTCCAACCAGAAATTGAACCCATAGCCCCTGCACTGAACCCATAGCCCCTGCACTGGATTGACAGGGAAATCTTCCCCCTCTTCTTCTTGGAGTTTGATTGTTGAGCTCTACTGCTGATCTAGTGAGATAGTAAAGTTCTTTCCATTTCTTGTTTTGGGGGGGAGGGAGTAGCATAAATTAATGAGAATTTTTTTTCTTTCAACCGAGAAAAGAATACAGAAAATCCTTTTTTCTTTTTTTTGGAATCGCTTCATATGCTCTTGGACGCAAGAAAATATCATAATTGAAATTTTTCTTGATTCTGTGCTTGAAACAAAATCCTATTCTTTTCCCTCATTCTGTTTCTTGTTCCTGCCGGAGAACTTAAACCAATTGCTCAGAGATCATTGTAGAAAAGGCTTAGCTATCACTGCTCTAGAACAGAAACCCGGAGAAGGAAGAGACTAGAAAGAAATCACAGTCTGGCTATCAGGTGACACTGGGGCATGGAGGAAAATGTGCAGATGCTGTGTCAGGAAGCAGTATGCTCAGTGTAGGCCTTTGAGTAAATTCTCTGAAGACAGCTGTGACTAAGCACATAGTGTGAATTTCTGAAAGCTGAATGATTTCAGGAAAATCCTGCTTGCTTTTGAAGGAATCAGTGTGCAATTTCTATTTATGATCTGTCAGGCTATTTATAAGGTATTAATTATCTATTGTGTAAAGGAAAGTGTTTCTATATAGGTGTTCTGTCCTCAATTTACAACCCATTCGTGGATTCCAAACATTGCCTATAATGCAAAGATCTGCTGCTCTTCTTTCCTCCTTTTACTGTCGCCTCCTATAGGATCTGTAATGTCTTCATTTATAGTTTATGTGCAGACTGAAGGCCCCTGAACTTCCACCTAATGTGTATTACATTTACTGTTGAAAGCTTGTACACCTTCACAAGTAATGCTTAGTTGTTAGAACCTCTCTGCTACTTCCTTACCTCTCATAGAAATGTAAGAAATGAATCTTAAGAAAGCTTCCACTGCTGGAACTGTACTGTCTCTATTGATTTTACTGTTTCTATCTTATGTTTTGGTGTTCTGGCCTTGTGGCATGTGGGATCTTAGGTCTCCAACCAGAAATTGAACCCATAGCCCCTGCACTGAACCCATAGCCCCTGCACTGGATTGACAGGGAAATCTTCCCCCTCTTCTTCTTGGAGTTTGATTGTTGAGCTCTACTGCTGATCTAGTGAGATAGTAAAGTTCTTTCCATTTCTTGTTTTGGGGGGGAGGGAGTAGCATAAATTAATGAGAATTTTTTTTCTTTCAACCGAGAAAAGAATACAGAAAATCCTTTTTTCTTTTTTTTGGAATCGCTTCATATGCTCTTGGACGCAAGAAAATATCATAATTGAAATTTTTCTTGATTCTGTGCTTGAAACAAAATCCTATTCTTTTCCCTCATTCTGTTTCTTGTTCCTGCCGGAGAACTTAAACCAATTGCTCAGAGATCATTGTAGAAAAGGCTTAGCTATCACTGCTCTAGAACAGAAACCCGGAGAAGGAAGAGACTAGAAAGAAATCACAGTCTGGCTATCAGGTGACACTGGGGCATGGAGGAAAATGTGCAGATGCTGTGTCAGGAAGCAGTATGCTCAGTGTAGGCCTTTGAGTAAATTCTCTGAAGACAGCTGTGACTAAGCACATAGTGTGAATTTCTGAAAGCTGAATGATTTCAGGAAAATCCTGCTTGCTTTTGAAGGAATCAGTGTGCAATTTCTATTTATGATCTGTCAGGCTATTTATAAGGTATTAATTATCTATTGTGTAAAGGAAAGTGTTTCTATATAGGTGTTCTGTCCTCAATTTACAACCCATTCGTGGATTCCAAACATTGCCTATAATGCAAAGATCTGCTGCTCTTCTTTCCTCCTTTTACTGTCGCCTCCTATAGGATCTGTAATGTCTTCATTTATAGTTTATGTGCAGACTGAAGGCCCCTGAACTTCCACCTAATGTGTATTACATTTACTGTTGAAAGCTTGTACACCTTCACAAGTAATGCTTAGTTGTTAGAACCTCTCTGCTACTTCCTTACCTCTCATAGAAATGTAAGAAATGAATCTTAAGAAAGCTTCCACTGCTGGAACTGTACTGATACAAACAGAATTGTCTATTAAGGTCTATTCAGAACACACTGATAGCTGTCAGAAAGGTTTTGGTGAGGTGAAGTTCAGCTTTTTCCCCACAACCTCATTACTGAATTTTAGTGAGTGCAAATCTTAAAACTAAATTATTGAACAGACATATATTACCCTATGTGAACAAAACTGTTTGTGCAGCATTGTCTGTCAGTTTGTTTATATTCCAGCTCTTTTTCTTTTTTCTTGGCTACTTCTATTGATCTTTCATTTATTTATCTTTGTTCGTTGGCCTGTGTGGGCCTCCCATCACAGTGGCCTCTCTCATTGCAGAGCACTGGCTCTGGGTTCATGTGCTCCAGAGCTCTGCTTGGTAGTTGGAGACATCAGTCCAGCCGCTCTGTAGCACGTGTGATCTTCCCAGGACAGGGATGCAACCGCGCCTCTTGCATTGCAAGGCGGTGTCCTTACCCACTGGACCACCAGGGAAGCCCCAGCTCTTTTTTAGGCACCCTTTGGACCATCTTCAATGAAACCTTTACGTGGAACAACTCAAGAATGTGCTGAAGGCAGAATTTGGCTGATTTTGTATCTGGGATCAGAAAACAGAATTCTCCACTCTAGGGCTTGGATCTGAGAGCAATTAAGACCGAAGCCTCAAGCTCTGTGCCCAAAGATTCAGGTGCTAGGGCTTCCTAGATTACTATACTTTCATGTAAGAGCAGGAGTGTCTTAAAATGTTAGGCAGCCCACATGTCTGGAATACCACTACTGTTACCACTAAAAACACATTTTTAATATTTATCATGCTGACAAATAAGCATTCATTTCATGAATGAGGCCCCTTCTGATTGCTCATTATTTTAATTATTAAAAATATAATGTTGGTCAGAAATAAAGAAAGCTGATGCCTTTGGCGTAGCTCTCTCTCAAGTGTGGTCTCTCTTGTATAATGTCAGGTGGCCATCCCTGGAATGTGTATTACATTTACTGTTGAAAGCTTGTACACCTTCACAAGTAATGCTTAGTTGTTAGAACCTCTCTGCTACTTCCTTACCTCTCATAGAAATGTAAGAAATGAATCTTAAGAAAGCTTCCACTGCTGGAACTGTACTGATACAAACAGAATTGTCTATTAAGGTCTATTCAGAACACACTGATAGCTGTCAGAAAGGTTTTGGTGAGGTGAAGTTCAGCTTTTTCCCCACAACCTCATTACTGAATTTTAGTGAGTGCAAATCTTAAAACTAAATTATTGAACAGACATATATTACCCTATGTGAACAAAACTGTTTGTGCAGCATTGTCTGTCAGTTTGTTTATATTCCAGCTCTTTTTCTTTTTTCTTGGCTACTTCTATTGATCTTTCATTTATTTATCTTTGTTCGTTGGCCTGTGTGGGCCTCCCATCACAGTGGCCTCTCTCATTGCAGAGCACTGGCTCTGGGTTCATGTGCTCCAGAGCTCTGCTTGGTAGTTGGAGACATCAGTCCAGCCGCTCTGTAGCACGTGTGATCTTCCCAGGACAGGGATGAAACCGGCGCCTCTTGCATTGCAAGGCGGTGTCCTTACCCACTGGACCACCAGGGAAGCCCCCAGCTCTTTTTTAGGCACCCTTTGGACCATCTTCAATGAAACCTTTACGTGGAACAACTCAAGAATGTGCTGAAGGCAGAATTTGGCTGATTTTGTATCTGGGATCAGAAAACAGAATTCTCCACTCTAGGGCTTGGATCTGAGAGCAATTAAGACCGAAGCCTCAAGCTCTGTGCCCAAAGATTCAGGTGCTAGGGCTTCCTAGATTACTATACTTTCATGTAAGAGCAGGAGTGTCTTAAAATGTTAGGCAGCCCACATGTCTGGAATACCACTACTGTTACCACTAAAAACACATTTTTAATATTTATCATGCTGACAAATAAGCATTCATTTCATGAATGAGGCCCCTTCTGATTGCTCATTATTTTAATTATTAAAAATATAATGTTGGTCAGAAATAAAGAAAGCTGATGCCTTTGGAGTAGCTCTCTCTAAAGTGTGGTCTTTCTTGTATAATGTCAGGTGGCCATCCCTGGAATGTGAATTTTCAGTTAAGATAATTGATTAAATCTAAAGTGTAAATTAAGCTAAATAATGACACATATTATATACTGTTTTTGTTGAGATATATTTTTTCAAAAACTTTTTTTGGGGGCCACTTCTATTGGTCTTTCATTTATTTACTTTCATCCATCTTGGCCTCCCATCGCTGTGGCCTCCCTCGCTGCAGAATACCGACTCTGGATGCGTGTGCTCCAGAGCACTGGCTTGTAACTGGACACACTGGTCCAGCCGCTCTGCAGCATGTGGGATCTTCCCAGGCTAGGGATCGAACCGGTGCCTCTTGCACTGCAAGGTGGTGTCCTTACCCACTGGACCACCAAGGAAGCCCCTTGTTAAGATATTTTATTGCAAATTTAAGGTGTTTCTGTTATTCTGAAAATTACAGCGATTATAAATATTCACGGTTTTAAAAGTTCAGACTCAGGGATTTTATGATTCAAGACTAGTATTAGTTAAGTTTCAGCCATATCAATAATTAAGTCCAGTTTTGTATCATAGTTGGAAAGCAAAATGACTATAGGGTAGTCTCTCCAGAGTTCCTGAGTCTGTTTGGAAGGAGAGTCTACTAATGAAGCTGTGTTTGCATAACAAGGCCACTATTTTTACTTAGAGTTTATGTTTATTTGGATGACTTTGAATGTGAGATTATGGAGAACCCTGCTTGGGTATTTTCACTGGGCAGATTTATGAAATATAAGTCTTTAAAAAGTTGAGAAGGCATATGTTAGGTGTTTTAATAATTCATGTATAATGCATGTGGAGGCATTTATGCTTAAATCCAGAAGTTTTGAATGTTTGAATATTCTGACCTATAAGAGAGATAGAATTATGTGGCGGAAGGGAAGCATAATTTAATGCAGTTTGGTTTGAGTTCTACAAGTGACAGTAAGGTAGGAAAAGTTCCGTCTTACAAATGTTAAGGCAGCCCACATGTCTGGAATACCACTACTGTTACCACTAAAAACACATTTTTAATATTTATCATGCTGACAAATAAGCATTCATTTCATGAATGAGGCCCCTTCTGATTGCTCATTATTTTAATTATTAAAAATATAATGTTGGTCAGAAATAAAGAAAGCTGATGCCTTTGGAGTAGCTCTCTCTAAAGTGTGGTCTTTCTTGTATAATGTCAGGTGGCCATCCCTGGAATGTGAATTTTCAGTTAAGATAATTGATTAAATCTAAAGTGTAAATTAAGCTAAATAATGACACATATTATATACTGTTTTTGTTGAGATATATTTTTTCAAAAACTTTTTTTGGGGGCCACTTCTATTGGTCTTTCATTTATTTACTTTCATCCATCTTGGCCTCCCATCGCTGTGGCCTCCCTCGCTGCAGAATACCGACTCTGGATGCGTGTGCTCCAGAGCTCCGACTCGGTAGTTGGACACAGTGGTCCAGCCGCTCTGCAGCATGTGGGATCTTCCCAGGCTAGGGATCGAACCGGTGCCTCTTGCACTGCAAGGTGGTGTCCTTACCCACTGGACCACCAAGGAAGCCCCTTGTTAAGATATTTTATTGCAAATTTAAGGTGTTTCTGTTATTCTGAAAATTACAGCGATTATAAATATTCACGGTTTTAAAAGTTCAGACTCAGGGATTTTATGATTCAAGACTAGTATTAGTTAAGTTTCAGCCATATCAATAATTAAGTCCAGTTTTGTATCATAGTTGGAAAGCAAAATGACTATAGGGTAGTCTCTCCAGAGTTCCTGAGTCTGTTTGGAAGGAGAGTCTACTAATGAAGCTGTGTTTGCATAACAAGGCCACTATTTTTACTTAGAGTTTATGTTTATTTGGATGACTTTGAATGTGAGATTATGGAGAACCCTGCTTGGGTATTTTCACTGGGCAGATTTATGAAATATAAGTCTTTAAAAAGTTGAGAAGGCATATGTTAGGTGTTTTAATAATTCATGTATAATGCATGTGGAGGCATTTATGCTTAAATCCAGAAGTTTTGAATGTTTGAATATTCTGACCTATAAGAGAGATAGAATTATGTGGCGGAAGGGAAGCATAATTTAATGCAGTTTGGTTTGAGTTCTACAAGTGACAGTAAGGTAGGAAAAGTTCCTCTTCTGTAACTTTAAGCATATACTTACCCTTTCAGGGTCTAAACATAATGGTAGGTCTAATAAGAAACAGGTTTATAGTCTAATAAAAAGTACCATTTTATACTCATAATATTTGTCTTTCCTAAGAAATTGGTAAATTGGAATATAATACAATAACAAATCTGTGTTGCCATCATGGACCGATTATAATTTTAATATGATTCTTGAAGGTTATTCACAAGGGTGCTTTAACTACTATAAGACTTCTCTTTTTTATTTGTAAAACTATGATTCTTTCCATGAAAGGAAATTGTATTTGTGAAAAATCTGATGATAAAAGAATCTGTATAATATTTGTAGGTATTTTCTTAGAGTTGAAAATTACGGTAAAATTTTTAGACATGTGGTTCTCATACTGATGAGCTTTTTTTCTTCTGCCCTAAAATCTTACTCTTTTCCCTTCTTTAGAGACTACAGTCATTTGTTCTGTGGTCTTTAGAGTCTCTAATATCAAAAGCTATTCTGTATTTCAAAAAGACTTAAAACTATTATTAGGTGGTCCCACAGCTAAGGCAAAAAACGGCTTCTGGGATAACTACCATATGGATGAGGGGAAATAACACCTTTCTTTGAAAAGAGAAAAGGATAAAAAGCGAAAAAGAATAGGGTAGAAAAAAAGAGCCTTTACGTGAATGGAATGCATTGCTTCCACTCTGAAGGTGAGAATGTTAAGAGTTTTATGTTTATTAGGGTAGGATTGACTGTTTGGAAGGAGAGTCTACTAATGAAGCTGTGTTTGCATAACAAGGCCACTATTTTTACTTAGAGTTTATGTTTATTTGGATGACTTTGAATGTGAGATTATGGAGAACCCTGCTTGGGTATTTTCACTGGGCAGATTTATGAAATATAAGTCTTTAAAAAGTTGAGAAGGCATATGTTAGGTGTTTTAATAATTCATGTATAATGCATGTGGAGGCATTTATGCTTAAATCCAGAAGTTTTGAATGTTTGAATATTCTGACCTATAAGAGAGATAGAATTATGTGGCGGAAGGGAAGCATAATTTAATGCAGTTTGGTTTGAGTTCTACAAGTGACAGTAAGGTAGGAAAAGTTCCTCTTCTGTAACTTTAAGCATATACTTACCCTTTCAGGGTCTAAACATAATGGTAGGTCTAATAAGAAACAGGTTTATAGTCTAATAAAAAGTACCATTTTATACTCATAATATTTGTCTTTCCTAAGAAATTGGTAAATTGGAATATAATACAATAACAAATCTGTGTTGCCATCATGGACCGATTATAATTTTAATATGATTCTTGAAGGTTATTCACAAGGGTGCTTTAACTACTATAAGACTTCTCTTTTTTATTTGTAAAACTATGATTCTTTCCATGAAAGGAAATTGTATTTGTGAAAAATCTGATGATAAAAGAATCTGTATAATATTTGTAGGTATTTTCTTAGAGTTGAAAATTACGGTAAAATTTTTAGACATGTGGTTCTCATACTGATGAGCTTTTTTTCTTCTGCCCTAAAATCTTACTCTTTTCCCTTCTTTAGAGACTACAGTCATTTGTTCTGTGGTCTTTAGAGTCTCTAATATCAAAAGCTATTCTGTATTTCAAAAAGACTTAAAACTATTATTAGGTGGTCCCACAGCTAAGGCAAAAAACGGCTTCTGGGATAACTACCATATGGATGAGGGTAAATAAGACCTTTCTGAGAGAGAAAAGATAATGAAAAAAGAATAGGGTAGAAGAAAGAGCCCTGAGGAATGATGCTATAGGGGAAGTGAAAAAAATAAGAGCAAAGGAAAAATGGAATATTATGACATCTGGATGTTAAGAAAAAAGATAAATATGTAGCCAATTGTATCAAACACTGTTTTATATTTCTGGTGAAACTGAAGAAGACTGAAAAGACCATTGCTTCCACTCTGAAGGTGAGAATGGATAAACTAAGAAAAAGTGTAAGAAAGTGTAAAAGAAAGAAAAGTAGGGAATGCCAGGGAGAATCAGGTTTATTCAGATTGGGCTTAGGTAGCAGCCACCAGGAGAGATCTGGCTACACGGACAGGACCAGGAGAAAGAGGCGAGCAGAGGGAGGGCGAGAGGAGTGAAAGAGAGAGCGGGGTCCCAGAGGGAGAGGGAGAAGGGTCAAAGAGAGAGGGCCAAGAGGCCGATGGCGTGAGGGAATGGACCTTAAGTTTCTGGGGGTAGCGAGTGGGTGGCCAGGGGAGTGGCTGGTGCTGACGCGGGTCTGCAGGTAGGAAAGCTTTGTATCTACAGAGGTCCATGGCAGGAAGAGACTGGGGAGGGCAGGGTTAAACCAGCTTTTGCAGTCTTCACCTCCATCAGTTTGTATTTTAAATTGTCAAAAAGTTATAGAATCAAATAAATCTAAATAAATTACTAACAGAGACAAACCTTTTCTATCTTATCACAGATCATTGCCCTCTTGCATTTTTGGGTTAGTCTGTGAATCATAAGCAAATGTAATAGTAAACCTGTCATAGGCAAGGAAAAACTGTGTGGACAAGGGGAAAACAGCCACACTGGGCTGACATGTTAAATCAGAATCTGAATAAGACTTGAGAATTCCACTGTCTTCAATTTGTTCTGTGGTCTTTAGAGTCTCTAATATCAAAAGCTATTCTGTATTTCAAAAAGACTTAAAACTATTATTAGGTGGTCCCACAGCTAAGGCAAAAAACGGCTTCTGGGATAACTACCATATGGATGAGGGTAAATAAGACCTTTCTGAGAGAGAAAAGATAATGAAAAAAGAATAGGGTAGAAGAAAGAGCCCTGAGGAATGATGCTATAGGGGAAGTGAAAAAAATAAGAGCAAAGGAAAAATGGAATATTATGACATCTGGATGTTAAGAAAAAAGATAAATATGTAGCCAATTGTATCAAACACTGTTTTATATTTCTGGTGAAACTGAAGAAGACTGAAAAGACCATTGCTTCCACTCTGAAGGTGAGAATGGATAAACTAAGAAAAGTGTAAGAAAGTGTAAAAGAAAGAAAAGTAGGGAATGCCAGGGAGAATCAGGTTTATTCAGATTGGGCTTAGGTAGCAGCCACCAGGAGAGATCTGGCTACACGGACAGGACCAGGAGAAAGAGGCGAGCAGAGGGAGGGCGAGAGGAGTGAAAGAGAGAGCGGGGTCCCAGAGGGAGAGGGAGAAGGGTCAAAGAGAGAGGGCCAAGAGGCCGATGGCGTGAGGGAATGGACCTTAAGTTTCTGGGGGTAGCGAGTGGGTGGCCAGGGGAGTGGCTGGTGCTGACGCGGGTCTGCAGGTAGGAAAGCTTTGTATCTACAGAGGTCCATGGCAGGAAGAGACTGGGGAGGGCAGGGTTAAACCAGCTTTTGCAGTCTTCACCTCCATCAGTTTGTATTTTAAATTGTCAAAAAGTTATAGAATCAAATAAATCTAAATAAATTACTAACAGAGACAAACCTTTTCTATCTTATCACAGATCATTGCCCTCTTGCATTTTTGGGTTAGTCTGTGAATCATAAGCAAATGTAATAGTAAACCTGTCATAGGCAAGGAAAAACTGTGTGGACAAGGGGAAAACAGCCACACTGGGCTGACATGTTAAATCAGAATCTGAATAAGACTTGAGAATTCCACTGTCTTCAATTTGCTGCTGTGGGGATTTTACTGAATAAGCTCAGTTTTTCTGTGAAGTTAAAACTGCCCTAGAAAAGAAAGTTTATTAATTAAAAAAAAAAAAGTGACATGCAGAATTAATTGGATTGGATGAACACCAGGGTCGCTCAGTTAAACAGAAGAAATTATTAGTAACAGGCAAATAGAAATAATCAAAGTAAAGTATGTAGGATAAGAACATTTTGAAATTACTGAAGAGAAAAGCAAGTATCTGAGAGAAAATATAAGATGGACTCGTATGCATATAATTCATGTCCCAGAAATGAAGGAGAATTAGGCAGAAAAATTATGACAGAATGACTAGAAGTTTTCAAAGTTAACGTCTCAAACCACAAAATTAAGAAACCTGCTGAACACCAGGCAGTATGGACACAAAGAATATTCTGCCAAGGTAAATCATAGTCAAGCAATTGAAAACCAGAGAGAAAGAGGAAAACCTTAGAAACAGCAGTGGCTAAGAGATGACTGACTAAATGCATAAAAATTAGGGAATTGAAAAAATATCTTTTAAATACTTTACCTAATGAAAGTATCTACTACAACTAAGGTGTAGTCAAAATGCTTTCAGACAAATTAACAAGATTTTTTTTTTTTTTAGAATGAAGAGACTATGGCTTCCTATTGAAGCCTGGATCTTTAGTAAGAAAATGTAAAAAGCACAGGAAAGGATAAACATGTAAATGAATATAAAAATATTTTACAAATTTTATTTAAAAGCAAATATAATAACCATGTATTGTGAAATTTAAGATATGTAGAAATGAAATATATAACAGTATCACTGTAAGAAGAAAGGGGGCATATGTAAGTTCTTAAACATTGTGAAATTATATACTGTTAAAGGATGGATATCATAATCTCTAAGTAACTACTAAAAAATTCAATTAATACATAAGAAGCCATGAAATGGGGAGCAAAAAAAAAGATGTGACAGAAGTCAGATCACTGAAGTGAAGGACATGACTCAGCTATATCCATAATTATCTAAAGATTGATATAATAAAAGTTCCACTTAAATCAGAATCTGAATAAGACTTGAGAATTCCACTGTCTTCAATTTGCTGCTGTGGGATTTTACTGAATAAGCTCAGTTTTTCTGTGAAGTTAAAACTGCCCTAGAAAAGAAAGTTTATTAATTAAAAAAAAAAAAGTGACATGCAGAATTAATTGGATTGGATGAACACCAGGGTCGCTCAGTTAAACAGAAGAAATTATTAGTAACAGGCAAATAGAAATAATCAAAGTAAAGTATGTAGGATAAGAACATTTTGAAATTACTGAAGAGAAAAGCAAGTATCTGAGAGAAAATATAAGATGGACTCGTATGCATATAATTCATGTCCCAGAAATGAAGGAGAATTAGGCAGAAAAATTATGACAGAATGACTAGAAGTTTTCAAAGTTAACGTCTCAAACCACAAAATTAAGAAACCTGCTGAACACCAGGCAGTATGGACACAAAGAATATTCTGCCAAGGTAAATCATAGTCAAGCAATTGAAAACCAGAGAGAAAGAGGAAAACCTTAGAAACAGCAGTGGCTAAGAGATGACTGACTAAATGCATAAAAATTAGGGAATTGAAAAAATATCTTTTAAATACTTTACCTAATGAAAGTATCTACTACAACTAAGGTGTAGTCAAAATGCTTTCAGACAAATTAACAAGATTTTTTTTTTTTTTAGAATGAAGAGACTATGGCTTCCTATTGAAGCCTGGATCTTTAGTAAGAAAATGTAAAAAGCACAGGAAAGGATAAACATGTAAATGAATATAAAAATATTTTACAAATTTTATTTAAAAGCAAATATAATAACCATGTATTGTGAAATTTAAGATATGTAGAAATGAAATATATAACAGTATCACTGTAAGAAGAAAGGGGGCATATGTAAGTTCTTAAACATTGTGAAATTATATACTGTTAAAGGATGGATATCATAATCTCTAAGTAACTACTAAAAAATTCAATTAATACATAAGAAGCCATGAAATGGGGAGCAAAAAAAAAGATGTGACAGAAGTCAGATCACTGAAGTGAAGGACATGACTCAGCTATATCCATAATTATCTAAAGATTGATATAATAAAAGTTCCACTTAAATGCAAAAATGTCAACTTGGACTTAAAAGTAAGACCCAACAATACAGTTTATAGTTGTTTTTTGTTTTATAAGCAACCTGACATTAAGCCATTAAAAATAAGGATGCAGAGGACTTCCCTGGTGGTGCAGTAGATAAGAATTTGCCTGCCAGTACAGGGGACACAGGTTCAGTCCCTGGTCCAAGAAGATTGCTCATGCCGTGGAGCAGCTAAACCTGTGTGCCACAGCCAGTGAGCCCACACAGTACAGCTACTGAAGCCTACTTGCTCTAAGGTCAGCACCCACAACTGCTGGGCCCCTGTGCTGCAGCTGCTGAAGCCTGTATTCTCTGTGAGAGTCTGTGCTCTGTAGCAAGAGAGAAGCTTGTGCACTGTAACTAGAGAGTAGTCCCTGTTACGTGCAACTAGAGAAAGACCACATGCAGCAACCAAGACCCAGTGAAACCAAAAATAAAAATAGACAAATACAGAAATAATAAGGATGCAGAGAGGTTGGAAATAAAACAACTGAAAAGCCTATCATAAACAGATAAATGTAGCTAAAATTAGTATTAGATAAAGTATCCTTCAAGTCAACAGGTAGCACCAGAAATAAAAAAAGTTTGGAGAGTCCAAACAACTGGATTTAAAAACTTATTCTACAGTTACAGTAATTAAAGCAGGATAGTGTTAGTATGGGTGCATGTGTGCTAAGTTGCTTCAGTTGTGTCCAACTCTTTGCGATCCTATGGAATGTAGGCTACTAGGCTCCTCTGTCCATGGGATTTTCCAGGCAAGGATACTGGAGTGGGTTGCCATGCCCTCCTCCAGGGGATCTTCTCTACCCATTGACTGAACCTCTGTCTCCTGTGACTCCTGCATTGCATGCTCATTCTTTACTGTAAGAAGAAAGGGGGCATATGTAAGTTCTTAAACATTGTGAAATTATATACTGTTAAAGGATGGATATCATAATCTCTAAGTAACTACTAAAAAATTCAATTAATACATAAGAAGCCATGAAATGGGGAGCAAAAAAAAAAGATGTGACAGAAGTCAGATCACTGAAGTGAAGGACATGACTCAGCTATATCCATAATTATCTAAAGATTGATATAATAAAAGTTCCACTTAAATGCAAAAATGTCAACTTGGACTTAAAAGTAAGACCCAACAATACAGTTTATAGTTGTTTTTTGTTTTATAAGCAACCTGACATTAAGCCATTAAAAATAAGGATGCAGAGGACTTCCCTGGTGGTGCAGTAGATAAGAATTTGCCTGCCAGTACAGGGGACACAGGTTCAGTCCCTGGTCCAAGAAGATTGCTCATGCCGTGGAGCAGCTAAACCTGTGTGCCACAGCCAGTGAGCCCACACAGTACAGCTACTGAAGCCTACTTGCTCTAAGGTCAGCACCCACAACTGCTGGGCCCCTGTGCTGCAGCTGCTGAAGCCTGTATTCTCTGTGAGAGTCTGTGCTCTGTAGCAAGAGAGAAGCTTGTGCACTGTAACTAGAGAGTAGTCCCTGTTACGTGCAACTAGAGAAAGACCACATGCAGCAACCAAGACCCAGTGAAACCAAAAATAAAAATAGACAAATACAGAAATAATAAGGATGCAGAGAGGTTGGAAATAAAACAACTGAAAAGCCTATCATAAACAGATAAATGTAGCTAAAATTAGTATTAGATAAAGTATCCTTCAAGTCAACAGGTAGCACCAGAAATAAAAAAAGTTTGGAGAGTCCAAACAACTGGATTTAAAAACTTATTCTACAGTTACAGTAATTAAAGCAGGATAGTGTTAGTATGGGTGCATGTGTGCTAAGTTGCTTCAGTTGTGTCCAACTCTTTGCGATCCTATGGAATGTAGGCTACTAGGCTCCTCTGTCCATGGGATTTTCCAGGCAAGGATACTGGAGTGGGTTGCCATGCCCTCCTCCAGGGGATCTTCTCTACCCATTGACTGAACCTCTGTCTCCTGTGACTCCTGCATTGCATGCTCATTCTTTACTGCTGAGCCACCAGAGAAACCTGTGGTATTGGTGTAAGGATAAACAGATCACCAGAACAGATTACAGTGTAGACCTAAACATAGAGAGTCATTTCATATTTCACAGAGGTGCCAATTTAATTTAATAGGGAAACAAAAATCCTTAAAATTGATGTTGAAAGCACCGTAAAATTAATATCTATAAAACCCAAAACTTTAGTGACCACTTCACATAGGTCATGAAAATTAATTATAGATCTCAAATACACAGAAGAACTATACAAAAAAGACCTTAATGAGCCGAATGACCATGATGGTGTGATCACTCACCTAGAACCAGACATCTTAAGAATGTGAAGTCAGGTGGGCCTTAGGAAGCATTACAACGGACAAAGCTAGTGGAGGTGATGGAATTCCAGCTGAGCTGTTTCACATATTGAAACTTGATAAAAAAAAAAAAAAAAAAAAAAAGAAAGAAACTTGATGCTGTTAAGAGTGCTGCACTGCATGTGCCAGCAAATATAGATGGATGACTCAGCAGTGGCCTCAGGACTGGAAAAGGTCAGTTTTCATTCTAGTACCAAAGGAGGGCAGTGCCAAAGGATGTTCAAACTGCCACACTGTTGCGCTCATTTCACATGCTAGCAAAATAATGCTTAAAATCCTCCAAGCTAGGCTTCAACAGTATGTGAACTGAGAACTTCCAGATGTACAAGCTGAATTTAGAAAAGGCAGAGGAACCAGAGATCAAATTGCCCCCATAGAAAGAGAGGTTGGAAATAAAACAACTGAAAAGCCTATCATAAACAGATAAATGTAGCTAAAATTAGTATTAGATAAAGTATCCTTCAAGTCAACAGGTAGCACCAGAAATAAAAAAAGTTTGGAGAGTCCAAACAACTGGATTTAAAAACTTATTCTACAGTTACAGTAATTAAAGCAGGATAGTGTTAGTATGGGTGCATGTGTGCTAAGTTGCTTCAGTTGTGTCCAACTCTTTGCGATCCTATGGAATGTAGGCTACTAGGCTCCTCTGTCCATGGGATTTTCCAGGCAAGGATACTGGAGTGGGTTGCCATGCCCTCCTCCAGGGGATCTTCTCTACCCATTGACTGAACCTCTGTCTCCTGTGACTCCTGCATTGCATGCTCATTCTTTACTGCTGAGCCACCAGAGAAACCTGTGGTATTGGTGTAAGGATAAACAGATCACCAGAACAGATTACAGTGTAGACCTAAACATAGAGAGTCATTTCATATTTCACAGAGGTGCCAATTTAATTTAATAGGGAAACAAAAATCCTTAAAATTGATGTTGAAAGCACCGTAAAATTAATATCTATAAAACCCAAAACTTTAGTGACCACTTCACATAGGTCATGAAAATTAATTATAGATCTCAAATACACAGAAGAACTATACAAAAAAGACCTTAATGAGCCGAATGACCATGATGGTGTGATCACTCACCTAGAACCAGACATCTTAAGAATGTGAAGTCAGGTGGGCCTTAGGAAGCATTACAACGGACAAAGCTAGTGGAGGTGATGGAATTCCAGCTGAGCTGTTTCACAAATTAAAAATTGAAAAAAAAAAAAAAAAAAAAAAAAAGAAAGAAACTTGATGCTGTTAAGAGTGCTGCACTGCATGTGCCAGCAAATATAGATGGATGACTCAGCAGTGGCCTCAGGACTGGAAAAGGTCAGTTTTCATTCTAGTACCAAAGGAGGGCAGTGCCAAAGGATGTTCAAACTGCCACACTGTTGCGCTCATTTCACATGCTAGCAAAATAATGCTTAAAATCCTCCAAGCTAGGCTTCAACAGTATGTGAACTGAGAACTTCCAGATGTACAAGCTGAATTTAGAAAAGGCAGAGGAACCAGAGATCAAATTGCCAACATCCATTACATCATAGAAAGAGCAAGGGAATTCCAGAAAAACATCTATTTCTGCTTCATTGACTACACTAAAGCCTTTGACTGTGTGTGGGTCACAGCAAACTGGAACATTCTGAAGGAGATGGGAATACCAGACCATCTTACCTGCATCCTGTGAAACCTGTGTACAGGACAAGAAGCAGCAGTTAGAATTGACATGGAACAACAAACTGGTTCCAAATTGGGAGAGGAGTATGCCAAGGCTGTATACTGTCACCCTGCTTATTTAACTTATATGCAGAGTATATCTTGCAAAATGCTGGACTAGATGAAGTAAGAGCTGGAATCAAGATTACTGGGAGAAATATCAATAGCCTCAGGTATATAGATGACACTACCTTTATGGCCAAAAGCGAAGAGGAACTAAAGAGCCTCTTGATGAAGTTGAAAGAGGAGAGTGGGCTTCCCTGGTGGTCCAGTGGGTAAGGACACCGCCTTGCAGTGTAAGGGGTGCTGGTTCGATCCCTGGCCTGGGAAGATCCCACGTGCCACAGAGCAGCTGGACTGGTGTGTCCAACTACTGCGCCGGAGCTCTGGAATGCATGTGCCCAGAGCCTGTGCTCTGCAGCGAGAGAGACCACTGCGATGGGCGGCCCACACAGGCCAAAGAACAAAGATAAGTAAATGCAGGATCAATAGAAGTGGCCAAAAAAAAAAAATAGCCTCAACCTTTAGAAAACTAAGATCATCACATCTGGTCCTTCATGGAAAATAGATGGGCAAACAATGGAAATAGTGACAGACTTTATTTTCTTGAGTTCTAAAATCGCTGTGGATGGTGACTGCATGCTCCTTGGAATAAAACCTGTGATGAACATAGATAGCATATTAATAAACAGAGACATCACTTTGCTGACCAAAGTCCATATAGTCAGAGCTATTGTTTTCCCAGTGCAAAGGTGCAAATTTTTGCCAAAACACTGTTGCGCTCATCTCACATGCTAGCAAAATAATGTTTAAAATCCTCCAAGCTAGGCTTCAACAGTATGTGAACTGAGAACTTCCAGATGTACAAGCTGAATTTAGAAAAGGCAGAGGAACCAGAGATCAAATTGCCAACATCCATTACATCATAGAAAGAGCAAGGGAATTCCAGAAAAACATCTATTTCTGCTTCATTGACTACACTAAAGCCTTTGACTGTGTGTGGGTCACAGCAAACTGGAACATTCTGAAGGAGATGGGAATACCAGACCATCTTACCTGCATCCTGTGAAACCTGTGTACAGGACAAGAAGCAGCAGTTAGAATTGACATGGAACAACAAACTGGTTCCAAATTGGGAGAGGAGTATGCCAAGGCTGTATACTGTCACCCTGCTTATTTAACTTATATGCAGAGTATATCTTGCAAAATGCTGGACTAGATGAAGTAAGAGCTGGAATCAAGATTACTGGGAGAAATATCAATAGCCTCAGGTATATAGATGACACTACCTTTATGGCCAAAAGCGAAGAGGAACTAAAGAGCCTCTTGATGAAGTTGAAAGAGGAGAGTGGGCTTCCCTGGTGGTCCAGTGGGTAAGGACACCGCCTTGCAGTGTAAGGGTGCCGGTTCGATCCCTGGCCTGGGAAGATCCCACGTGCCACAGAGCAGCTGGACTGGTGTGTCCAACTACTGCGCCGGAGCTCTGGAATGCATGTGCCCAGAGCCTGTGCTCTGCAGCGAGAGAGACCACTGCGATGGGCGGCCCACACAGGCCAAAGAACAAAGATAAGTAAATGCAGGATCAATAGAAGTGGCCAAAAAAAAAAAATAGCCTCAACCTTTAGAAAACTAAGATCATCACATCTGGTCCTTCATGGAAAATAGATGGGCAAACAATGGAAATAGTGACAGACTTTATTTTCTTGAGTTCTAAAATCGCTGTGGATGGTGACTGCATGCTCCTTGGAATAAAACCTGTGATGAACATAGATAGCATATTAATAAACAGAGACATCACTTTGCTGACCAAAGTCCATATAGTCAGAGCTATTGTTTTCCCAGTAGTCATGTATGGATGTGAGAGTTGGACCATAAAGAAGGCTAAGCACTGAAGAATTGATGCCTCAGAACTGTGGTATTGGAGAAGGTTCTTGAGAGACTCCCTTGGACTGCAAGAGATCAAACCAGTCAATCCTAAAAGAAACCAACCCATAATACTCATTGGAAGGAATGATGCGGAAGCCAAACGTCCAATACTTTGGCTGCCTGATGTGTAGAGACAACTCATTGGCAAAGATCCTGATGTTGCAAAAAATAGAAGACAAAAGGAGAAGGGGATGAAAGAGGATGAGATGGTTAGATGGCATCACTGAGTCAATGGACATGAGTTTGAGCAAGCTCCAGGAGATAGTGAAGGACAGGGAAGTCTGGCATGCTGCAGTCTATGGGGTTGCAAAGAGTTGCGTATAGCTGAATGACTGAACTGAACTATAGATCTAAACATGAATGCTAAATAACTAGAAGAAAACATAAAGGCAAAATGTATGATTTTAGGTAAGGCATTATTTAAATTACTTAGGATACAAAAAGCAGTAAGCGATTATAGATAGTATGTAGATTGTACCAAAATTTAAGTTTCTTTTTTATCAGTAGACCTAAGTAGGTCACAGACTTAGAGAAAATATTTACAGTATACATGTAACAAAATACTTGTATGAAGTAATTAAATAACTCATTTGTAATGACTACTAATTTATTGTTAAGTGATTAATAAAAAAATAACCAACAGTTAAATATGTAGTATAGGTGAACCTGCATTCCACAACAGAAAATATTTCAATAGTCAATACAAGTATAAAAGAGGCTTAGACCATTCCTAATCAGGGAAATAATAATTTAAACTGTAATAAGATATCTCTCTGTATTTACAGGAATAGAACATATTTTACTAAAAATAAAAGACTTACAAAACCAAGTATGGTCAGGGTGCCTCATAAATTGCAGGGAGTGTGTAAAATGGTATAACCATATTCGAAAACTTATTTTACAGTTTCTTATAAAGTTAAACATATATAAGCCACTGAACTGGCCAGACAACAGAACTGTCACCTTTAACAATGTGAAATTCAAGTACAGCTCTGATAGGCCTGTGGTATTGAAGCACCTGAGAGCAAGACTGACTCAAGAGAAAAGGTTGGCCTTGTGGGAGGAACAGGAGCTGGAAAAAGTTTCTTCTTGCTGCCCTTTTTATAGTGTCAGAACCTGATGGTACAACTTTGATTGATAACAGTTTGACATCCCAAATTGGGCTTCACAATTCAAGGAAGAAAATGCCAGACTAGAAACGACCCGTAAAAAACTGGAAAACCCCAAAAGTTCATTAACGGGAAATGTGAAAGCAAATTGTAGTTAATTTCCTATAACAAAACACTACAGAAGTAGTGAAAGGTAGTAATAAACTACAGATACACTCAATCACATTAGTGAATCTTTAAAATATTATTTGTGTGAAAAAGCTAGACACAAAGAATACATACTCTATGACTCTATTAAAAACATTGGAGTATGGCTTCCCTGGTAGTCCAGTGGGTAAAGAGTCTGCCTTGCAGTGCAAAAGGCATCAGTTCGATCCCTGATCCCACATGCCACGGAGCGGCTGGACCAGTGTGTCCCAATTATGAACCAGTGCTCTGGAGTGCATGTACCCAGAGCTAATGCTCTGCGACGAGAGAGACTACTGCAGTGGGAGTCCCACACAGGCTGAAGAATAAAGATGGATTGAAAATAAATAAATAAAAAATCAATCAAAAAAGGTCAAAACTAAAAAAAAAATTGGAGTATAGCTTATTTATAATGTTGTGTTGGTTTCAGGTATACAGTGAAGAGAATTGGTCATACATATATCCACTCTTTTTTAGTCTTTTCCCATACAGGTTATTACAGAGTACTGAGTAGAGTTCCCTGTGCTATATAGCAGGTCTTTATTAGTTATCTATTGCATATATAGTAATATATATATGTCAGTCCCAATCTCCCAATTCATCCCCCCACCCTTTTGCTCCTGATATTGGTAACTTAAGGGAAATAATAATTTAAACTGTAATAAGATATCTCTCTGTATTTACAGGAATAGAACATATTTTACTAAAAATAAAAGACTTACAAAACCAAGTATGGTCAGGGTGCCTCATAAATTGCAGGGAGTGTGTAAAATGGTATAACCATATTCGAAAACTTATTTTACAGTTTCTTATAAAGTTAAACATATATAAGCCACTGAACTGGCCAGACAACAGAACTGTCACCTTTAACAATGTGAAATTCAAGTACAGCTCTGATAGGCCTGTGGTATTGAAGCACCTGAGAGCAAGACTGACTCAAGAGAAAAGGTTGGCCTTGTGGGAGGAACAGGAGCTGGAAAAAGTTTCTTCTTGCTGCCCTTTTTATAGTGTCAGAACCTGATGGTACAACTTTGATTGATAACAGTTTGACATCCCAAATTGGGCTTCACAATTCAAGGAAGAAAATGCCAGACTAGAAACGACCCGTAAAAGACTGGAAAACCCCAAAAGTTCATTAACGGGAAATGTGAAAGCAAATTGTAGTTAATTTCCTATAACAAAACACTACAGAAGTAGTGAAAGGTAGTAATAAACTACAGATACACTCAATCACATTAGTGAATCTTTAAAATATTATTTGTGTGAAAAAGCTAGACACAAAGAATACATACTCTATGACTCTATTAAAAACATTGGAGTATGGCTTCCCTGGTAGTCCAGTGGGTAAAGAGTCTGCCTTGCAGTGCAAAAGGCATCAGTTCGATCCCTGATCCCACATGCCACGGAGCGGCTGGACCAGTGTGTCCCAATTATGAACCAGTGCTCTGAGTGCATGTACCCAGAGCTAATGCTCTGCGACGAGAGACTACTGCAGTGGGAGTCCCACACAGGCTGAAGAATAAAGATGGATTGAAAATAAATAAATAAAAAATCAATCAAAAAAGGTCAAAACTAAAAAAAAAATTGGAGTATAGCTTATTTATAATGTTGTGTTGGTTTCAGGTATACAGTGAAGAGAATTGGTCATACATATATCCACTCTTTTTTAGTCTTTTCCCATACAGGTTATTACAGAGTACTGAGTAGAGTTCCCTGTGCTATATAGCAGGTCTTTATTAGTTATCTATTGCATATATAGTAATATATATATGTCAGTCCCAATCTCCCAATTCATCCCCCCACCCTTTTGCTCCTGATAACCATAAGTTTGTTTTCTGCATCTGTGACTCTATTTCCACTTTGTACATAAGTTGATTTGTATCATCTTTTTTTTTTTTTTTTATTCATTTAGGAGGGGGATGGGATGGGGAGGGAGTGGGGCGGACGGGCCACTTCCATTGCTCTTTCATTTATCTATTTTCATCCATCTTTGTTCTCTGGCCCGCGAGGGCCTCCCATCGCAGTGGCCTCTGTTGTCGGAGAGCACCAGCTCTGAGCGCATGCGCTCCAGAGTTCCCGCTCAGTAATTGGACACATCGATCCAGCCGCTCCGTGGCATGTGGGATCTTCCCAGGCCAGGGATCGAACTAGCACCCCTTGCGCTGCAAGGCGGTGTCCTTACCCACTGGACCACCAGGGAAGCCCCTGTATCATCTTTTTAGATTCCACATAAAACCAATATCCTATGATATTTGTCTTTGTCTGTCTGACTTACTTCACTCAGTGTGACAGCCTCTAGGTTCATCACGTTGCTGTGTAAATAGTTATTATTTCATTCTTTTCTATGACTGAGTAATATTATATACCACATTTTCTTTACCCACTCCTCTGTTTTTTTGTTTTTTTTGTTTTTTTTTTTGGTTTTTGTTATCAAGGTGTAATCTATTTTAGTCTGGTTCTCTAATTTTGTCTATTTTTCCTTGCTTACTATTTGTAATTTTTTTTTTTTTTGGAGATTTTTTTCTACTATATTTTTAACCTTTCTGTTGAACTTTCCATATCTGGACATCTATATTTATTTTAAAAGCTTCTTTATTAGTCTCTCATTTAAAAGAAAAATCCATCCCTTACTCATTTCATGGTTGTAAACCATGTGTTCTCTGGCTTATTAATGATGGATTTGGAAATCTTCTTCTGTAATGTTGGTTTCTTAAAAATTACTTTGCAACCATGTTGAAGACTACTCGAATTTCTTGTGTTTTGGTACCATCCTCATCAGTAAAAGTTGGTGTTTAAAATGGTAATTGGAAACTCTGAAAGTACAGGTGGAAATTACTGACTAGCTTCTCTAGAATGATCTGAATGGGATTTTTGCTGGAGAACCCCAGTATCCTATTTCCTAAGACTGTGTGGTTTCCTAAGAGAGTTTTCTCTTATAATACAAAATCCTTTTTGGAATGCAGATGTCAGTGCTCTGGCAGTCAAGTGGGAAAACAGGTTATAAGTCTCTGCTTTCAGTATTTAATAAGTATATAGTTAATATGAATCATTCAGTCCTTCACTTCTTCAGAAAAGAATTCTCAAGTCTTCAGCCAGTACTGAGGAAGGGTAGCTCTCATATTATGAAGAGGAGAGTGTGTTTAGGGGAACCCTTATTTGTCACACATCTTTCACCCAATCCTCCTTATTTTAACCTTTAAACAGTTTGAATTTCCCTGGCTTAGATGGTAAAGAATCTGCCTGCAATGCAGGAGATTTGGACTTCTATCCCTGCATCTGGAAGATTCTCTGGAGAAGGGAATGGCAACCCACTCCAGTATTCTTGCCTGGAGAACTCCATGGACAGAGAAGCCTGGTGGATTACGGTCCATGAGGTCACAAAGAGTCGGACAAGATTGAGTGACTAACTTCCACTATAAATTTCAGAAAAACCTGTTGTTGGACCTTCTGAGGGTTCTTCTGTGTAAACTAAAATCTAGGCCTTAGATTTTGCTGCTACTTGTTTTAGATGAAACATTCTAGCTCCCATCTCTTTTCCAAGTTCCAAAAGTTTGTGGCTATTGTTACCTTTCTTGTTTGTCTTATAATTTTTTTTTTCTTTAAAATATGCAGTTAGAGTGAGGGTTTTGAGGCAGAGAATAGTTTATTAAATGTACTCTTTTAACTCAGAAGGAAGTTTTTTTTTTATCAACTTCCAATGAAGTTGTGCTATGTTACCACTCATTTCATGGTTGTAAACCATGTGTTCTCTGGCTTATTAATGATGGATTTGGAAATCTTCTTCTGTAATGTTGGTTTCTTAAAAATTACTTTGCAACCATGTTGAAGACTACTCGAATTTCTTGTGTTTTGGTACCATCCTCATCAGTAAAAGTTGGTGTTTAAAATGGTAATTGGAAACTCTGAAAGTACAGGTGGAAATTACTGACTAGCTTCTCTAGAATGATCTGAATGGGATTTTTGCTGGAGAACCCCAGTATCCTATTTCCTAAGACTGTGTGGTTTCCTAAGAGAGTTTTCTCTTATAATACAAAATCCTTTTTGGAATGCAGATGTCAGTGCTCTGGCAGTCAAGTGGGAAAACAGGTTATAAGTCTCTGCTTTCAGTATTTAATAAGTATATAGTTAATATGAATCATTCAGTCCTTCACTTCTTCAGAAAAGAATTCTCAAGTCTTCAGCCAGTACTGAGGAAGGGTAGCTCTCATATTATGAAGAGGAGAGTGTGTTTAGGGGAACCCTTATTTGTCACACATCTTTCACCCAATCCTCCTTATTTTAACCTTTAAACAGTTTGAATTTCCCTGGCTTAGATGGTAAAGAATCTGCCTGCAATGCAGGAGATTTGGACTTCTATCCCTGCATCTGGAAGATTCTCTGGAGAAGGGAATGGCAACCCACTCCAGTATTCTTGCCTGGAGAACTCCATGGACAGAGAAGCCTGGTGGATTACGGTCCATGAGGTCACAAAGAGTCGGACAAGATTGAGTGACTAACTTCCACTATAAATTTCAGAAAAACCTGTTGTTGGACCTTCTGAGGGTTCTTCTGTGTAAACTAAAATCTAGGCCTTAGATTTTGCTGCTACTTGTTTTAGATGAAACATTCTAGCTCCCATCTCTTTTCCAAGTTCCAAAAGTTTGTGGCTATTGTTACCTTTCTTGTTTGTCTTATAATTTTTTTTTTCTTTAAAATATGCAGTTAGAGTGAGGGTTTTGAGGCAGAGAATAGTTTATTAAATGTACTCTTTTAACTCAGAAGGAAGTTTTTTTTTTTTTTTATCAACTTCAGAGGGCAAGAGATGAAGTCCTGTGATTTATGAGAGTACTTATTACTATGACAGTTTCAGTATATATTAGGATATATTTAATAAACTTCCCATAATTGCTTTTAGCATTAATTATTTTTATGAATGTAGAATGTTTTCATGACAACAATTATCTTTGACAATAAAATTTTTTTCACAATCACAAAGTTTTTTCTTTTGCTTTTTTGATTTTACCGAGTTTCGTTGTTTACAGATATGTATAATTCATATGTATATCCCATTCCGCCCCATCTCATCCTTCCAGGCATCGCATAGCCCCCGTGTACAATCCCGTAGTCCCACAGTGCATTGACAGTAGTTACCTCTTTCACATGAGATAGTATAGGGTTCTGTGTTGTTCCTTCCATATCTCTCATCCACTTTCCCTCTCCCCAATGCCCATAGATCTGTTTTTTATGTTTATTTTTCCATTGATGCTCTACATGTGTATTTATCAGTACAAATTTACTAGATTCCATATATATGTGTTAGTATACTATATTTGTCCTTCTCTTTTTGACTTACTTCACTTTGTATGATAGATTCTAGATTCATCCACCGCATCAGGACTGATTCAAATGTTCTTCTTTTTCCAGTTGTTTTAAGTGTAGATAGGTTGTCATTTGATGTTCATCTTGTTTCTTGAGGTAGGATTGTATTGCTATAAACTTCCTCTTAGCACTGCTTTTGCAGTGTCAGGTTTTGCACTGTCATGCTTTGGTTGTCATTTTCTTCTAGGAACTTTATTATTTCTCTTGATTTGTTCAGTAGTCAAATTTTTCCTTTGGTGTCATCTTCGGACAGAGAAGCCTGGTGGATTACGGTCCATGAGGTCACAAAGAGTCGGACAAGATTGAGTGACTAACTTCCACTATAAATTTCAGAAAACCTGTTGTTGGACCTTCTGAGGGTTCTTCTGTGTAAACTAAAATCTAGGCCTTAGATTTTGCTGCTACTTGTTTTAGATGAAACATTCTAGCTCCCATCTCTTTTCCAAGTTCCAAAAGTTTGTGGCTATTGTTACCTTTCTTGTTTGTCTTATAATTTTTTTTTTCTTTAAAATATGCAGTTAGAGTGAGGGTTTTGAGGCAGAGAATAGTTTATTAAATGTACTCTTTTAACTCAGAAGGAAGTTTTTTTTTTTTTTTATCAACTTCAGAGGGCAAGAGATGAAGTCCTGTGATTTATGAGAGTACTTATTACTATGACAGTTTCAGTATATATTAGGATATATTTAATAAACTTCCCATAATTGCTTTTAGCATTAATTATTTTTATGAATGTAGAATGTTTTCATGACAACAATTATCTTTGACAATAAAATTTTTTTCACAATCACAAAGTTTTTTCTTTTGCTTTTTTGATTTTACCGAGTTTCGTTGTTTACAGATATGTATAATTCATATGTATATCCCATTCCGCCCCATCTCATCCTTCCAGGCATCGCATAGCCCCCGTGTACAATCCCGTAGTCCCACAGTGCATTGACAGTAGTTACCTCTTTCACATGAGATAGTATAGGGTTCTGTGTTGTTCCTTCCATATCTCTCATCCACTTTCCCTCTCCCCAATGCCCATAGATCTGTTTTTTATGTTTATTTTTCCATTGATGCTCTACATGTGTATTTATCAGTACAAATTTACTAGATTCCATATATATGTGTTAGTATACTATATTTGTCCTTCTCTTTTTGACTTACTTCACTTTGTATGATAGATTCTAGATTCATCCACCGCATCAGGACTGATTCAAATGTTCTTCTTTTTCCAGTTGTTTTAAGTGTAGATAGGTTGTCTTTTTGATGTTCATCTTGTTTCTTGAGGTAGGATTGTATTGCTATAAACTTCCCTCTTAGCACTGCTTTTGCAGTGTCCCTCAGGTTTTGCACTGTCATGCTTTGGTTGTCATTTTCTTCTAGGAACTTTATTATTTCTCTTGATTTGTTCAGTAGTCAGTATGTTTTTAAGGTATATGTTGTTTAATCTCCATGTGTTTGGTTTTTTAGCTGTTTTTTTCTTGTAATTGATACCTAATCTCAGAGCATAGTGGTTGGAAAAGATTGATATATTTCAATTTTCTTGAATTGACTGAGGTTTGATTTGTGGCTCAGGATGTGGTCTATCCTGGAGAATGTTCCATGGGCACTTGAGAAGAAAGTGTATTCTTCTGCTTTTGGATGGAAGGTCCTAAAGATATCAGTGAGATCCATCTCTTCTAATGGGTCGTTTAAGGCTTGTGTTTCCTGATTAATTTTCTGTTTTGATGGTCTGTCCATTGGTGTAAGGGGGGTGTTAAAGTCTCCTACTATTATTGTATTACTGTCAATTTCTTCTTTTGTGTCTGAAAGTATTGCCCTTATGTATTGGGGTGCTCCTGTGTTAGGTCCATAGATATTTATGATTGTTATGTCTTCCTCTTGGATTGATCCCTTTACCATTATGTAGTGTCCTGCCTTGTCTTTAATCATCTTTTTATTTTAAGGTCTATTTTTTCTCAAATGTGGATTGCTACTCCAGCTTTCTTTTGATTTCCATTTGTGTGGAATATATTTTTCTATCCTCACACTTTCAGTCTATAAGTGTCTTTAGATCTGAAGTGAGTTTCTTATAGGCAGCAAGTATATGGGTCTTGTTTTGTATCCATTCAGCCAGTCTGTGTCTTTTGGTTGGGGCATTTAGTCCATTTACATTTAAGATGATTATTGATACATATGGTCCTATTGTCATCTTCTTAAGTGGTATGATGTGGTTTGTTTTGCAGAGTTTTTTCTTCCCTTGTATGTCTTGCCTAAATAAGTCCCTTTAACACTTGTTGTGTTAAAGGTTGTCTTTTTGATGTTCATCTTGTTTCTTGAGGTAGGATTGTATTGCTATAAACTTCCCTCTTAGCACTGCTTTTGCAGTGTCCCTCAGGTTTTGCACTGTCATGCTTTGGTTGTCATTTTCTTCTAGGAACTTTATTATTTCTCTTGATTTGTTCAGTAGTCAGTATGTTTTTAAGGTATATGTTGTTTAATCTCCATGTGTTTGGTTTTTTAGCTGTTTTTTTCTTGTAATTGATACCTAATCTCAGAGCATAGTGGTTGGAAAAGATTGATATATTTCAATTTTCTTGAATTGACTGAGGTTTGATTTGTGGCTCAGGATGTGGTCTATCCTGGAGAATGTTCCATGGGCACTTGAGAAGAAAGTGTATTCTTCTGCTTTTGGATGGAAGGTCCTAAAGATATCAGTGAGATCCATCTCTTCTAATGGGTCGTTTAAGGCTTGTGTTTCCTGATTAATTTTCTGTTTTGATGGTCTGTCCATTGGTGTAAGGGGGGTGTTAAAGTCTCCTACTATTATTGTATTACTGTCAATTTCTTCTTTTGTGTCTGAAAGTATTGCCCTTATGTATTGGGGTGCTCCTGTGTTAGGTCCATAGATATTTATGATTGTTATGTCTTCCTCTTGGATTGATCCCTTTACCATTATGTAGTGTCCTGCCTTGTCTTTAATCATCTTTTTATTTTAAGGTCTATTTTTTCTCAAATGTGGATTGCTACTCCAGCTTTCTTTTGATTTCCATTTGTGTGGAATATATTTTTCTATCCTCACACTTTCAGTCTATAAGTGTCTTTAGATCTGAAGTGAGTTTCTTATAGGCAGCAAGTATATGGGTCTTGTTTTGTATCCATTCAGCCAGTCTGTGTCTTTTGGTTGGGGCATTTAGTCCATTTACATTTAAGATGATTATTGATACATATGGTCCTATTGTCATCTTCTTAAGTGGTATGATGTGGTTTGTTTTGCAGAGTTTTTTCTTCCCTTGTATGTCTTGCCTAAATAAGTCCCTTTAACACTTGTTGTGTTAAAGGCTGATTTTGTGGTGCTGAATTATCTTAGTTTTTGCTCGTCTATAAAGCTTTTGATTTCTCCATCAATTCTGAATGAGATCCTTGCCAGGTAGAGTATTCTTGGTTGTAGATTTTTCTCTTTCAGTGCTTTAAAAGTGTCTTGTCATTCTCCTCTTGCCTGCAGGGTTTCTGTTGAGAGGTCCACAGTTAAATGTATAGGATTTCCCTTGTATGTTACTTGTTTTTTCCTTACTACTTTGAGTGTTCTGTCTTTGTGTTTGGTCTGTTTTAGTTTGATTCATATGTGCCTTGGTGTGTTCCTCCTAGGGTTCATCGTGTATGGGAGTCTTTGTGCTTCTTGGACTTGATTGGCTATTTCCTTTCTCATGCTGGAGAAGTTTTTGACTATGATTTCTTCAAAAACATTTTCATATCCTTTCTTTTTTTCTTCTTCTGGGACTCCTATTATTCAAATGTTGGTGTGTTTGATATTATCCCAGAGGTCTCTGAGCCTATCCTTGGTTCTTTTATTCTTTTTATTTTTTCTGTTCTTCCACAGTTATTTCCACCATTCTGTCTTCCAGCTCACTTATGTTATTCTGCCCCAGATACTCTACGAATGAGTCCTTCCATAGTATTTTTAAGTTCAGCAATTGAGTTGTCTCTTTTGGTTGTTTTTTTTAATTTCTTGCAGGTCTTTATCCAGTGTGTCAATTCTGTCTTACTCTGTTTTCAGAGTTTTGGATCATCCTTAGTCTTCCTCTTCTGAATACTCTTTCTGATAGTCCATCTGTTTCTTCTTCGGTCATTTGGGTTTGTATGTTTATAACTTGTTCCATTTGTGCAGTGTTACTCTGTCTTTTCATTATTATTGTTACTTTTGATTTTTCATGTTTGACTCTTGGAGTTGGTGCTTTCTCTCTGAGGTTCTTGGGTTTGAACTTTGGCCAGGGACTGGAGATTTCAGTCTGTTTTGTTACGACATCTAGTGGCATTAGGCCAAATATAAACGTATGAGGGACAAAAGGTGTGTCCCTGTTTCTGGTTCTCAGTTGTGAGCTTGCCTTCTCATCTATGTATGTGTCATCTGTTGGAGTTTGTTTCTCATGCCATCCCAGTAGCTTTTTGGGTCTGTTTTGGCTGGGGCTGGTTGTGGGCTGCACTGTCCAAGCTGGGTCTCATGCCTCCTCTCCACCTGTGCCAGGCCTCTCTGCATATCCTCTCCGCACCGTGGGCCAAGCCTCTCTACAATAAAATTTAAATGTATTAATGACTATTGATTATTGTAGTGTGTTTGGTTCTTAGCAGTTATTTAGAATTTAGTTGTATTGAATTCATGCTTTACTTATTCCTTTCATGCGTTTTCCAGACTCCTCTCCTAATTATTATTACCTTCATAAGAAGAAGTTATCTTTATCACAACTCTGAACTCTCCAACCTATAGTAATCGTGTCATTTCTGTAGGTGTCTCTTATATGTCTGTCTGATGGGAGTGCTAACTAAACCAGCAGGACTGAAGTACATCATACCCTAATTACTTGTATTTCAGTTTGACAATTGATAGGTGGATAATCCAGAGAATCTACTTACATAATATTCTTAAAGCTAGTAAAATTTGATTAAAATCTGAAAAGAACTTCTTTTGGTTTTCTTTTGTGGCATTCTTATTTGAATAATCCCACTGATTATCATCTGTACACTTAGGCAAAACATAAGTTTACTGGCTCTGTATATGACACAGTCAGTTCTGAGCTTCAATTTATCCAGTGTGTCAATTCTGTCTTACTCTGTTTTCAGAGTTTTGGATCATCCTTAGTCTTCCTCTTCTGAATACTCTTTCTGATAGTCCATCTGTTTCTTCTTCGGTCATTTGGGTTTGTATGTTTATAACTTGTTCCATTTGTGCAGTGTTACTCTGTCTTTTCATTATTATTGTTACTTTTGATTTTTCATGTTTGACTCTTGGAGTTGGTGCTTTCTCTCTGAGGTTCTTGGGTTTGAACTTTGGCCAGGGACTGGAGATTTCAGTCTGTTTTGTTACGACATCTAGTGGCATTAGGCCAAATATAAACGTATGAGGGACAAAAGGTGTGTCCCTGTTTCTGGTTCTCAGTTGTGAGCTTGCCTTCTCATCTATGTATGTGTCATCTGTTGGAGTTTGTTTCTCATGCCATCCCAGTAGCTTTTTGGGTCTGTTTTGGCTGGGGCTGGTTGTGGGCTGCACTGTCCAAGCTGGGTCTCTGCGTCTCCTCTCCACCTGTGCCAGGCCTCTCTGCATATCCTCTCCGCACCGTGGGCCAAGCCTCTCTACAATAAAATTTAAATGTATTAATGACTATTGATTATTGTAGTGTGTTTGGTTCTTAGCAGTTATTTAGAATTTAGTTGTATTGAATTCATGCTTTACTTATTCCTTTCATGCGTTTTCCAGACTCCTCTCCTAATTATTATTACCTTCATAAGAAGAAGTTATCTTTATCACAACTCTGAACTCTCCAACCTATAGTAATCGTGTCATTTCTGTAGGTGTCTCTTATATGTCTGTCTGATGGGAGTGCTAACTAAACCAGCAGGACTGAAGTACATCATACCCTAATTACTTGTATTTCAGTTTGACAATTGATAGGTGGATAATCCAGAGAATCTACTTACATAATATTCTTAAAGCTAGTAAAATTTGATTAAAATCTGAAAAGAACTTCTTTTGGTTTTCTTTTGTGGCATTCTTATTTGAATAATCCCACTGATTATCATCTGTACACTTAGGCAAAACATAAGTTTACTGGCTCTGTATATGACACAGTCAGTTCTGAGCTTCAATTTTTCCAATTGTTGTGCCAAAACTATCTTAAAATGGTACCTGAGCCTTTGCTTAAGCATTCTTGGACCTTACCTGGTAAAAGATAAGTTTATGTTTTCAAGATTACCCTGTGGTTTCTGTTTTTAGATCACTGTAATATGAATGTTTTAAATTGGCATGCTCCTAACAAGACTATAATGTATAAAGGACTGTTGACTTTACTAGTGAAATCTAAATAAATACAGGAGTAGGAGACTGACTTTACAGTATTCAAATATCTTCTTATAATTTTTAGAAATCAGACTTGAGATCAGTCAATCTATGTTTGAGAAAAATTTTCCCTTAACTTTTGCAAGACCCTATTTAGAACTTCTTTTCAAATTAGGATAAATGGATATTGTAACTGTGTTGCAATCCATCCTTGTAATTTATATTTTTTTCTTTTATTTATTGAGCCCTCTCTTCCTTTACCCCCTTCCACCCCCCTACATTAATTTTTAGTCCCCATGTAAGTTCCTTTAGTCTTACAACTTAACCACAGTGGTTATCTCTAGTACATATGATAGTGTAGGTTTTCTTGTTGCTCTTTCCATACCTCTCGCCTGACCTTCCCTCCCTACAATGTCCATAGGTCTGTTCTCTGCCTGTTTCTCCAGCACTGCTCTGCTTGTGTATTTATTAGTGTGATCTTACTAGATTCGGTATATATGTGTTAGTATACTATACGTGCCCTTCTCTTTGTGACTTACTTCATTTTGTATAATAGTTTCGAAATTCATCCACCTCATTAGGACTGATTCTTCTCCATTTCTTTTCACAGCTGAGAAAATATTCCATTGTATATATATACCATAGCTTCTTTATCCATTCATTCGTTGATGGAAATCTAGGTTGCTTGAATGTTCTAGCTATTGTATAGAGTGCTAAGATGAACATTGAGGTACAGGTGTCTCTTGACAAAGGAGACAAATATACAGTGGGACAAAAGCAGCCTCTTCAACAAATGGTGCTAATAATCCCACTGATTATCATCTGTACACTTAGGCAAAACATAAGTTTACTGGCTCTGTATATGACACAGTCAGTTCTGAGCTTCAATTTTTCCAATTGTTGTGCCAAAACTATCTTAAAATGGTACCTGAGCCTTTGCTTAAGCATTCTTGGACCTTACCTGGTAAAAGATAAGTTTATGTTTTCAAGATTACCCTGTGGTTTCTGTTTTTAGATCACTGTAATATGAATGTTTTAAATTGGCATGCTCCTAACAAGACTATAATGTATAAAGGACTGTTGACTTTACTAGTGAAATCTAAATAAATACAGGAGTAGGAGACTGACTTTACAGTATTCAAATATCTTCTTATAATTTTTAGAAATCAGACTTGAGATCAGTCAATCTATGTTTGAGAAAAATTTTCCCTTAACTTTTGCAAGACCCTATTTAGAACTTCTTTTCAAATTAGGATAAATGGATATTGTAACTGTGTTGCAATCCATCCTTGTAATTTATATTTTTTTCTTTTATTTATTGAGCCCTCTCTTCCTTTACCCCCTTCCACCCCCCTACATTAATTTTTAGTCCCCATGTAAGTTCCTTTAGTCTTACAACTTAACCACAGTGGTTATCTCTAGTACATATGATAGTGTAGGTTTTCTTGTTGCTCTTTCCATACCTCTCGCCTGACCTTCCCTCCCTACAATGTCCATAGGTCTGTTCTCTGCCTGTTTCTCCAGCACTGCTCTCCTTGTGTATTTATTGGTGCCATCTTACTAGATTCGGTATATATGTGTTAGTATACTGTATTTGTCCCTTTTTTTTTTTTTTTTTTTGACTTACTTCACTTTGTCTAATAGGTTCTAGATTCATCCACCTCATTAGGACTGATTCTTCTGCATTTCTTTTTACAGCTGAGAAATATTCCATTGTATATATGTACCATAGCTTCTTTATCCATTCATTCGTTGATGGAAATCTAGGTTGCTTGAATGTTCTAGCTATTGTATAGAGTGCTAAGATGAACATTGAGGTACAGGTGTCTCTTGACAAAGGAGACAAAAATATACAGTGGGACAAAAGCAGCCTCTTCAACAAATGGTGCTATGTGCAAAAAAATGAAACTGGAACATTCCCTAACACCATACACAAAGATAAACTCAAAATGGATTAAAGATCTAAATGTAAGACCAGAAATCATAAAAATCGTATAGGAGAATATAGGCAAAACACTCAATGACATAAAGCAAGATCTATGACCTGCTCTCTAGAATAATGGAACTAAAAACAAATATGTGGGACCTAATGAAACTTAAAAACTTCTGCATAGCAAAAGAAACTTCAAACAAGGTGAACAGACAACCCACAGAATGGGAGAAAATCATAATAAATGAAACAACCAACAAAGAATTAATTTCCAAAATATACAAACAACTCAGACAACTCAGCATCAAAAAAACAAAGAATGCAATCAGAAAATGTAGAAAAGACCTAAAGAGACATCTCTCCAAAGAAGACATACAGATGGCCAAAAAACACATGAAAAGATGCTCAGTGCCGTTGACTATTAGAGAAATTCAAATCAAAACTACAATGATGGGCTTCCCTGGTGATCCAGTGGATAAGGACACCACCTTGCAGTGCAAGGGACACCGGTTCAATCCCTGGCCTGGGAAGATCCCACGTGCCGCGGAGCGGCTGGACCGATGTGTCCAATTACCGAGCCGGAGCTCTGGAGCGCATGCACCCAGTGTGGGTGCTCTGCGACAAGAGGCCACTGCGATGGGAGGCCCACACAGACCAAAGAACAAAGAAGGATGAAAATAGATAAATGAAAGACCAATAGAAGTGGCCTCCTCACCCCCCCTCCCTCCCCAACCCGACCCCCGCCCAAAATAAAATAAAATAAAATACCCTCCCCCCAAAAACTATAATGAGATATCAACTCACACCAGTCAGAATGGCCACCATTTAAAAATCTACAGATAATAAATACTGGAGAGGGTGTGGAGATAAGGGAACTCTCTTGCATTGTTGGTGGGATTGTAAATTGATACAACCACTATGAAGACAATATGGAGATACCTTAAAAAACTAAAAAGCACCATACAACCAGCAGTCCCACTATTAGGCATATATATATATATATATATATATTTATTATTATACCTAATTTGTGTTGTTTGAATAAATAACTCCCAGAAGAATTCCTTCACTTAAAGGGAGGTCTGAAAATGTATAGCAAGTTACTTGCTTTTTTCACTAATTTGAAACAAGATTAGTTTAATTTAAAAGTGATGGATTAACTGGTTTTATTTAATGTTTGTTGTTCCTCAGAGAAGCCTATCTCTTCTAAAAGAGCAAGTTACTTTATGCCCAAGAATTGTAGATATGAGATTGAGTTGAGACTGGTGTTAATAATGATGATGCTGTTCATTTGAAAGCAACTAAAATGAGTGATGGTCTAGACTAAGTTTCTTCTTTCATTGGTATGTGAGAGTCAGAGAAAATAAGGGTAATAAGCATTAGGAATACTTACTGTGTTTCAGACCCGAGTTTTTTAAGCTTTATGTGCATTAACCCATCTTCACAACAGCACTGTAAAGCAGACACAATTATTATCATCCCCATTTCATAGATGAACAAACAGAGGCAAGTTAAGGGGCTGATACATTGTAAAGTTAGATTTTAGCATTCATACAGCCTGGTTTGGGAGTCCATAAGCTTAACATACACTATAAATTGTTGCTACTAAAGGAAAATTCTGCAGCAAAAAAAAGAGAGGCTTCTCTCAAACAAAAGAAAAAAAAAATTGGGGGATAAAAGAACATAGCTCAGCCAAATGGTTCAAAGTCATGGTGGCTCATTTACTAGCACTGATCAGTATTCCGGTGAGATTTTAACTTGTTTGATTTATACAGAGGAAAGAGTACAATAAAGATGACTAAAGGGCTTCCCTGGTGGCACAGTGGGTTAAGAATCTGCCTGCAACACAGGAAACTCAGGTTCAATCCCTGGGTTGAGAAGATCTCCACGGAGGTGCCTGTGGAAACCTACTCCACTATTCCTGCCTGCAGAATCCCATGGACAGAGGAGCCTGGCCAGCTACAGTCCGAAGATCACAACACAGTTGAGCACCGAAGCAGACACGAAGTAAATATATCACATTAAAATCAAGAAGCATAGTATGCCTTGTACATTTAGTAATTTTTCTTCTCAATTACTTATTCTGTTGACATTATTATAATGGCAAAGGAAGGATGGGAGTAGAAGCATTTTGAGAGTCACTTCAGCAAGTGTATGTATAACTGAATCACTTTGTGTGATTCAGGTGTGTGCACCTGAAACTAACACAACATTGTTAATCAACTAGGCAGCAGTATGTAACAAAAATACGTAAACTTACTGAAAAAAATTGTTTTTTGAGGTGCTTATTAGACATTCACTTAGCAATGCTAAGTAAGCTGTTGGATAAATGTAACTTAAGCTCAAAAGTTTGGGCTGAAGATAAAAATAGAAGGAACATGATGATATAATGTTATTTAAAATCATGAAACTGGTGAGCTAGGAAGAAGATAGAGTGAGATAAGGAAATGTCATATTAGGAGAAGGCAATAAAGGAGACTGGGAAAGATCAGTTCATAGAACACTAGAAAATGCAGGAATGAATGGTGCAGAAAAGCTGGAAAAGGAAAGTGTGAGTGGTCAAACGTGCCTATGCCTGCTGAGAGTTAGACTATGGGAAAGAAAAAAGTCTCCCTGGGTTTGGCAGTGTGGAAGGCACTGGTAAATGTAGCAGGGATAGATTCAGTGGGAAGTAGATGAGGAAGTTAGATTGAGGTGGATGGGAAAATTGAGAGGAAGTAAGCAGTCATAGACTAATCCAGGGAGAGGCTTCAGTAGCCTAATTCTGCTATGCTTCTTGTAGTTATTCTCATCAGACAAAGCCCTGCTTTAATCACTGCCCTCCTCAACTCTATGGAACTGTCATTCACACAATGCTTTCATATTTTCTCTGTTTACCTCTTATTTATCCTTCCACCTCATTTTTCTCCTTAAAATACCATTACTGTATCTTGGGGAATTTGCTTTCTCTGGTTACAAGTCCTCAGCCATATCTTCGAATGTTATCTCTACTTCCTTAATTTTATCTTTGCTTCCACTGGGGACATTGTTGATCTCCCCTCTCATACCATACAGGCCAGGAGTGGGAGCATTGTCCTTGTTGACTATTGCAATGCCTGCTTTTGAGTTTTGCCAGGATGAGTTACACGAAGTAAATATATCACATTAAAATCAAGAAGCATAGTATGCCTTGTACATTTAGTAATTTTTCTTCTCAATTACTTATTCTGTTGACATTATTATAATGGCAAAGGAAGGATGGGAGTAGAAGCATTTTGAGAGTCACTTCAGCAAGTGTATGTATAACTGAATCACTTTGTGTGATTCAGGTGTGTGCACCTGAAACTAACACAACATTGTTAATCAACTAGGCAGCAGTATGTAACAAAAATACGTAAACTTACTGAAAAAAATTGTTTTTTGAGGTGCTTATTAGACATTCACTTAGCAATGCTAAGTAAGCTGTTGGATAAATGTAACTTAAGCTCAAAAGTTTGGGCTGAAGATAAAAATAGAAGGAACATGATGATATAATGTTATTTAAAATCATGAAACTGGTGAGCTAGGAAGAAGATAGAGTGAGATAAGGAAATGTCATATTAGGAGAAGGCAATAAAGGAGACTGGGAAAGATCAGTTCATAGAACACTAGAAAATGCAGGAATGAATGGTGCAGAAAAGCTGGAAAAGGAAAGTGTGAGTGGTCAAACGTGCCTATGCCTGCTGAGAGTTAGACTATGGGAAAGAAAAAAGTCTCCCTGGGTTTGGCAGTGTGGAAGGCACTGGTAAATGTAGCAGGGATAGATTCAGTGGGAAGTAGATGAGGAAGTTAGATTGAGGTGGATGGGAAAATTGAGAGGAAGTAAGCAGTCATAGACTAATCCAGGGAGAGGCTTCAGTAGCCTAATTCTGCTATGCTTCTTGTAGTTATTCTCATCAGACAAAGCCCTGCTTTAATCACTGCCCTCCTCAACTCTATGGAACTGTCATTCACACAATGCTTTCATATTTTCTCTGTTTACCTCTTATTTATCCTTCCACCTCATTTTTCTCCTTAAAATACCATTACTGTATCTTGGGGAATTTGCTTTCTCTGGTTACAAGTCCTCAGCCATATCTTCGAATGTTATCTCTACTTCCTTAATTTTATCTTTGCTTCCACTGGGGACATTGTTGATCTCCCCTCTCATACCATACAGGCCAGGAGTGGGAGCATTGTCCTTGTTGACTATTGCAATGTCCCTGTGCTTTTGAGTTTTGCCAAAGAGTTGGATGGAGTTGTAGTTATCTTAAAAGTAGCAGGGCTCTCAGAGAGTCTTACTTATAGTATTCATTGTGTGCATACTCCCATTTTATGTAAGACTTCAGCATCCATGGATTTGGGGAACCGCAGCTTGGGGTTATTGAGGTACAATCTTAGTTTTTTTTTTTTCCTGTTAAAGCTTTTGCCTGTGTTTGTTTGTTTTCTTTAGAGCTCTTTTTTGGGACCAAAATGTAACTCAGAGAAATACTGTTTCAGTTATAGCAGAGAGTAAGGATTTTGATTATGAATTTTTTAGCTTTATTTCCTCTGGATATTATCTCTTAAGAGCAGGAAACTAACATACTTCTTCTAAATATAAAATACCAAAATAGTCATGTTTAGAAGGATAATGTGAAATAATGTGATTGCGAAGAAAACTTGGGAACTAATGCAGTGCTCAAGAAAGTAGATGAAAACTGTTACAACTTTTTATTGTAAATGACAGTGTTTTGGCAAAGCAATAGTTTCCTCTGAATTTACAATCCAGTTTGTCTTCACAATGGGTTTATCTCTTTTTATTTCAATCTTTAACCCTAAGAAACATTTGAGTCCTAAGAACATTAATGACTTATTATTCAGTTTTGGTTAAAGAATTTGATTAAAAATATTAAGTACCCAATAAATCATAGAATCTGTAATTTTAGAAAAATTCTAATAATAAAAGTTTTTAAATAAATTTATTTGATATCTCGTCTAGAGGAAGTTAGATTGAGGTGGATGGGAAAATTGAGAGGAAGTAAGCAGTCATAGACTAATCCAGGAGAGGCTTCAGTAGCCTAATTCTGCTATGCTTCTTGTAGTTATTCTCATCAGACAAAGCCCTGCTTTAATCACTGCCCTCCTCAACTCTATGGAACTGTCATTCACACAATGCTTTCATATTTTCTCTGTTTACCTCTTATTTATCCTTCCACCTCATTTTTCTCCTTAAAATACCATTACTGTATCTTGGGGAATTTGCTTTCTCTGGTTACAAGTCCTCAGCCATATCTTCGAATGTTATCTCTACTTCCTTAATTTTATCTTTGCTTCCACTGGGGACATTGTTGATCTCCCCTCTCATACCATACAGGCCAGGAGTGGGAGCATTGTCCTTGTTGACTATTGCAATGTCCCTGTGCTTTTGAGTTTTGCCAAAGAGTTGGATGGAGTTGTAGTTATCTTAAAAGTAGCAGGGCTCTCAGAGAGTCTTACTTATAGTATTCATTGTGTGCATACTCCCATTTTATGTAAGACTTCAGCATCCATGGATTTGGGGAACCGCAGCTTGGGGTTATTGAGGTACAATCTTAGTTTTTTTTTTTTCCTGTTAAAGCTTTTGCCTGTGTTTGTTTGTTTTCTTTAGAGCTCTTTTTTGGGACCAAAATGTAACTCAGAGAAATACTGTTTCAGTTATAGCAGAGAGTAAGGATTTTGATTATGAATTTTTTAGCTTTATTTCCTCTGGATATTATCTCTTAAGAGCAGGAAACTAACATACTTCTTCTAAATATAAAATACCAAAATAGTCATGTTTAGAAGGATAATGTGAAATAATGTGATTGCGAAGAAAACTTGGGAACTAATGCAGTGCTCAAGAAAGTAGATGAAAACTGTTACAACTTTTTATTGTAAATGACAGTGTTTTGGCAAAGCAATAGTTTCCTCTGAATTTACAATCCAGTTTGTCTTCACAATGGGTTTATCTCTTTTTATTTCAATCTTTAACCCTAAGAAACATTTGAGTCCTAAGAACATTAATGACTTATTATTCAGTTTTGGTTAAAAGAATTTGATTAAAAATATTAAGTACCCAATAAATCATAGAATCTGTAATTTTAGAAAAAATTCTAATAATCAAACATTCTGTTTTCGTATATCCATAATTAAACTTATGGTCACCACAGTTTCTAAATTCTTTATATATTGTTCGTCCATCATCTCAGATCTTTTAAGTAGTTTCTTGGTAAGAATAAATGACTCATGACCAGTTTTATTATTTAGCATAACTACTTGGAAATGAACCTACCCTAATGTGGCTTCCCAGGTGGTACAGTGGTAAAGATTACAGGAGATGCAATCCAGATGCACCTGGATTCAATCCCTGAGTCAGAAACATCCCATGGAAAAGGAAATAACCTGCTCCAGTATTCTTGCCTGGAAAATCCCATGGACAGAGAGACCGGGTGGGCTACAGACCATGGGGTCATAGTCAGACATGGCAGAACAACCAAACACACATGAATACATACCTTGATATAGGAAACAAACCTCTGAATAGCAGAGAGATTAATTAGCGACATGGTCTCTCAAGGCCCTCACTGTCAGTTCTCAGTCCTGTCTTGTGAAAAAATTGTCAAAATTAAAACCTTCTCTTCTTTGTTTTTCTTTTGATCATGTATTCCAAGAGTCTAATGTAATGTGTTTGACTGTTTGACTTCTCTTTTTGAGTATACAACAGGTCAAGCCAGAGATGGTTCTTTGGCTGCATCTCCTTAAATGGATGATGCTACCATTAAAACAAGAGAAATTACAAAATGTGAAATCTGTAGCCACATAGACTATTAATTTCTCTGTTAACAAGTATAAAATGATTAAGAAGGTGGATTGTTTTCTACATTTTACTGTAATAGACAGGTTTTGCTTTTCTTAAAAAAAAAAAGTTGCAGTTGCCGATCTCCAGAAAATAGCCCTGACTGTTGAAACCAATTATTGGTGTTACAATAAATACACATACTTTGTTGTTGTTGTCCAGTCTCTAAGTTGTGTCTGACACTTTGTGACCCTGTGGACTACAGCCTGCCAGGCTTCCCTGTCCTTCACTGTCTCCTGGAGTTTGTCCATTGACTCCTTGATGCCATCCAATCATCTCATCCTCTGTTGTCCTCTTCTCCTCTTCAGTCAGTTTAGTTCAGTTCAGTCACTCAGTCCTGTCCAACTCTTTGTGACCCCGTGGACTGCAGCATGCCAGGCCTCCCTGTCCTTCACTGTCTCCCGGAGTTTGCTCAAACTCATCTCCAGTGACTCAGAGATGCCATCCAACCATCTCATCCTCTGTTGTCCCTCTCTCCTTCTTTCTTCTATTTTTCCTATCATCAGGGTCTTTTCCAATGAGTCATCTCTTCGTTTCAGGTGGCTAAGTAATTGTAGCTTCAGTTTGAGCATCAGCTCTTGCAATGAATATTCGGGGTTAATTTCCTTTAGGATTGACTGGTTTGATCTCCTTGCTGTCCAAGAGACTCTCCAGAATCTTTTCCAGCACCACAACTTGAAAGCATCAATTCTTCGGCGCTCAGCCTTCTTTATGGTCCAAATCTGACATCTGTACATGACCAGTGGAAAAAGCATAGCCTTGACTATATGGACCTTTGTCACCAAAGTGATGTCTTTGCTTTTTGATATGTTGTCTAGATTTCTTATAGCTTTGCTCCCAAGGAAAAAGCGTCTTTTAATTTCATGACTGCAGTCACCATCTGCAGTGATTTTGGAGCCCAAGAAAGGAAAATCTGTCACTGTTGCCACTTTTTCTCAGTTTATTTTCCATGAAGTCATGGGACTGGATACCATGATCTTAGTTTTTTGAATGTTGAGTTTTAAGCCAGCTTTTTCACTCTCCTGCTCTACCCTCATCAAGAGGCTCTTTAGTTCCTCTTTGCTTTCTTCCATAAGGGTAGTATAATCTGCATATCTAAGGTTATTGATATTTGTCCTGTCAATCTTTATTTCAGATTGTGATTCATCTGGCCTTTGCAGACCTTTATTATTATTTTTTTCCACATAAATAGTACATATCTTCTCCTTCCATTTTTCTTTCTGTTTAACAGGATCATACAGCTATTCTTACACTGAATATATATGATTTTCCTTTTCTGACTTGAACAACCACCAACAGTATAGATTTGAAGAGAAATAAAGGACTCTCAGACTAAAGTTTCTTTTTTTTTTTTAATATGAAGACAGAATTTGTAGGTCAAAGTTGTTTACGTATTATGCCTTAGTTTATGAGTTTAGGCAAGGCATTAAACTTTTCAGAACTTGATTTACCTCATCTGTGAAATGAAAATCTTGGAGTAAATTACAAGTTCTTAAAGTGCTAAAAATTCAGTTATTATTTGATTGACATGAGTCAGTCTAAGATTAAAAATTGAAAGAACTTAATTACTATACTATATTTCACAGTTTTCTGAAGAAAAGGACAATTTCTTATTAATTTTGATACCAACAAATGACTATCCCAGTGACCAATAAATAGCAGTTGCTCCATTATATATGTATGTTGACTTCCTGTTTAAGACTAGAGCTACTGAGTCCCTGCCCACTGCAACTAGAGAAAGCCTGCACAGCAACAAAGACCTAGCCCAACTAAAAATAAACAAAGGAAATAAAACCCTCCCCTTGTTCAACCAAAAGCAAGATGGAACTAGAACTTTTGAAAATTGACTGCATCTGGGTAATCTCCAATGTCTGGTTGTCCCTCAGGTTACTTTCTGGTACTTAACCAGAGAAGTAGCCTGAGCTTTCAGCAGCAAAGCTGGAGCTTTAGTATACTCCTTCATACATGTTCCGAGTAAGCACAAGTAAGATGGGACATTTCTTTCTTTCCTTTTCTTATTCATTTCTGAATTTTATCAGTCAATTTTAATTCCTGAGTTCTTTGGAGAAAATAATTTTGAAGTGGGCCATAGTTTTTTCACTTATTTTTATACTTTTTGCTCCATTTTAACTGAAGAGATTTTTCTGGCATTGAAATAATTATGTAATTATGAAGCAGAGAATAGAGTAAAGCCATGTTTATTTTGACCACCCAGTATGGCCCAGGCTCTGAACTAGACACCCTGGTTTCATTTTCTCATTCAGTTCTCATTATGACTCTTAAGAGAGAGGTTTGATTGTCCCCATTTTAAGATTTAAAATAAAAACAAAACAAATATCTGAAGAACAGCTGGGATACTCTTATTGTGAACACTGTCTCCCTTCTTAAAGGAATATGACCAGTGGCAGTTATTCCTTTTGCCAATAAGGAACCATGCAGTGATCTTTTATTTTGAATTTTAGTCATCAGTGGTCATTAAATTTATTGAAATTTAAATGGTGCAGAAACAAGCATCAGTTTCCTCGTTGGTAGTTAAGTGGTTTTAGTAGACCCCTTCTGAGGACTTTTCTGATTCAAGTATTTTGTGATTTTTAAAAATTCTCAGTTTTGGCACATTTTGTAACAGTTAATTGGCAGAGATGTGACTAGTTAGAAAAGGAAAAAACTTAATTACTATACTATATTTCACAGTTTTCTGAAGAAAAGGACAATTTCTTATTAATTTTGATACCAACAAATGACTATCCCAGTGACCAATAAATAGCAGTTGCTCCATTATATATGTATGTTGACTTCCTGTTTAAGACTAGAGCTACTGAGTCCCTGCCCACTGCAACTAGAGAAAGCCTGCACAGCAACAAAGACCTAGCCCAACTAAAAATAAACAAAGGAAATAAAACCCTCCCCTTGTTCAACCAAAAGCAAGATGGAACTAGAACTTTTGAAAATTGACTGCATCTGGGTAATCTCCAATGTCTGGTTGTCCCTCAGGTTACTTTCTGGTACTTAACCAGAGAAGTAGCCTGAGCTTTCAGCAGCAAAGCTGGAGCTTTAGTATACTCCTTCATACATGTTCCGAGTAAGCACAAGTAAGATGGGACATTTCTTTCTTTCCTTTTCTTATTCATTTATGAATTTTATCAGTCAATTTTAATTCCTGAGTTCTTTGGAGAAAATAATTTTGAAGTGGGCCATAGTTTTTTCACTTATTTTTATACTTTTTGCTCCATTTTAACTGAAGAGATTTTTCTGGCATTGAAATAATTATGTAATTATGAAGCAGAGAATAGAGTAAAGCCATGTTTATTTTGACCACCCAGTATGGCCCAGGCTCTGAACTAGACACCCTGGTTTCATTTTCTCATTCAGTTCTCATTATGACTCTTAAGAGAGAGGTTTGATTGTCCCCATTTTAAGATTTAAAATAAAAACAAAACAAATATCTGAAGAACAGCTGGGATACTCTTATTGTGAACACTGTCTCCCTTCTTAAAGGAATATGACCAGTGGCAGTTATTCCTTTTGCCAATAAGGAACCATGCAGTGATCTTTTATTTTGAATTTTAGTCATCAGTGGTCATTAAATTTATTGAAATTTAAATGGTGCAGAAACAAGCATCAGTTTCCTCGTTGGTAGTTAAGTGGTTTTAGTAGACCCCTTCTGAGGACTTTTCTGATTCAAGTATTTTGTGATTTTTAAAAATTCTCAGTTTTGGCACATTTTGTAACAGTTAATTGGCAGAGATGTGACTAGTTAGTAGAAAAAAAATCAGGAAAAGAATCTAGGAGTTACCCTAATTTACATACTGGAAAATCAGTCCTTTAATAAATAATGAACTGTGTGATTTCTTGGGAAGTTTTTTCCATTCCTTTGGTGTTTACACATGTTTTAATGTCTCCTTGCTTTTATATTTCTGAGCAATTGCAATCATATGAAACCTTAGAGATTTTTCAAAGTATTGCAAATTATTTTAGTACTATGAAAAAATTGCATTCAGAACTAGAATTATTAAAATTCATATTTATCTCTGAAGATATATTGTTCAGCAGATGGGCGAATATTTAGGCTATTAAACCTAATTCCTAAATCACTATCTGGGGTAATGAGATTTTAATGCTCTCTTTAATTTTCCCATTAACTTGAAGCGTCCAGGGCATTCAGATAGTTATTTTTGGTACTGTCAACTATGGGACAAATGTAACTCTGTTGCTGTGGAAAGCTAACTCCTTAAATGTGCATTTTCCCTTCTGTATTGAGATCTCTGATTCCTCGTCCCTACTCCCATAGTCTAACATATCAAAGAATATAAGTATTCTAAAACATTTTTATTATGATTATTGATATGTAAAAATTGCCCAAGATTATGGTAATATTAAAAATGAAGAAGAAATAAAAGTTTAGCTTTTTTAAGCTAACAGTTTTGTAACTACCAATAATCAGAGCCCATCATTAATTCTATAAACTACTAAATCATTTATGTGTCATAATACAGATATGATCATGGCCTGATTTATATAACTTGATAGAAAAATTGGGAATTTGAATTTTAAATGTGGAAATCAAAGTTCCCAGAAGTGATATGTCTGGGTATTTAGTACCACCTAATCCTCCAAGAAGATAAATTTGAGGAATTCATTCTTAGAAATTAAGCATATGTGTTATATATCTCTTACAATTATGAAAGCTGTTTAATTTAGTTTAAGACAATACTTTGCTAACTTGATATTAACATAGTTATTTTAGTAATTAGAATACTAGTTGATTTAGAAATTGTTTTACTAAATTCACTCTGAGAAATATTATACTGTGTCAGTAATCTAAACCTTTTTTGGTAATATTTATTTATTTATTTTTGGCTGTGCTGGATCTTCATTGCTATATGGATTTTTCTCTAGATAGACGAGTGGGGACAACTCTCTTGTTGCAGTGCATGGGCTTCTCATTGCCATGGCTTCTCTTGTGGAGCATGGGCTATAGGGTACATGGGCTTCAGTAGTTGTGGCATGTGGGCTCAGTAGATGCGGCTCGTGGGTTGTAGACCACAAGCTCTAGTTAGTTGTGGCATGCAGGCTTAGTTGCTCCGAGGCATGTGGATCTTTCCAGACCAGGGACTGAACCACATCTTCATCATTGGTATTCTTCACCACTGAGCCTCCAGGGAAGCCCAATAATCTACACTTTTATCATGCTGTAGCTTCCACAATTTTTCTAAGGATTTGTAAATTGTTTTCTTTTTGACCACTTCTATTGGTCTTTTATTTATTTCCATCTTTGTTCTTTGGCCTGTGTGGGCTCCCGTTGCAGTGACCTCTCTCGTTGCAGAGCACCAGCTCTGGGCGCATGCACTCCAGAGCGCTGGCTCGGTAGTTGGACACATGGGTCCAGGTGTTCTGTGACATATGGGATCTTCTCAGGCCAGGGATCGAACTGGCGCCCCTTGCACTGCAAGGCAGTGTCTTTACCCATTGGGCCACCAGGGAAGCCCAAGGATTTGTAAATATTTTGATCAAACAATTGAACATGCCTTTAAAAGGTGAACAGGTGAAATTATTTCTAGATTTTTTTATTCTCCAATCACATAGCATGGTTGGATTCTAAAAATAGAACCAGGAGATTGATCATAATATTTTGGAGGATGATTTAACAATAGATGGATTAGGTCATCTGAAAATCCTCCCAATAAAAATACCAAACTGTAAAGCAAAATAAGATAAATATATTTTAAAGAATAGCTGAAGTTACAATAAAGTAGGAAAATCCTCTTGAGTCACAGATGAAGGTGGCATGTGAACCAGGCTTCCTTGGATTGAAGTTGTAGGTAGGTGAGTCAGTACAGTTCAGTTGCTCAGTCATCTCTGACTCTTTGGGAACTCATCGACTGCAGCATGTCAGGATTCCCTGTCCTTCAACATCTCCCAGAGCTTGCTCATTCCCTTTTACTTAGTGATGCCATCCAACCATCTCGTCCTCTGTTGTCACCTTCTTCTTCTGTGTTGTATTTTTCCCAGCATCAGGGTCTTTTCCAGTGAGTCATCTCTGTGCATCAGGTGGCCAGAGTAATTGTAACTTCAGCATCAGTCCTTCCAGTGAATATTTAGGATTGATTTCCTTTAGGATTGACTGGTTTAATCTCCTTACAGTCCGAGAAACTCTCAAGACTCTTCTCCAACACCACAGTTTAAAGTTATGCATTCTTCAGCGCTCAGCTTTCTTTATGACCCAACTCTCACATCCATACATGACTACTGGGAAAACCATAGCTTTGACTTTACAGACTTTTGTCAGCAAGGTGATGTCTCTGCTTTTGAATACACTGTCTAGGTTTGTCATAGCTTTTCTTCCAAGGAGCAAACATCTTTTAATTTCATGGCTGCAGTCACCATCTGCAGTGATTTTAGAGCCCAAGAAAATGAAGTCTGTTACTGTTTCCATTGCCCATCTATTTGCCATGAAGTGATGAGACCAGATGCCATAATCTTAATTCTTTGAATGTTGAGTTTTAGGCCCCAGCTTTTGCCTCTCCTCTTTCACCCTCAACAAGAGTAGGTAAGTGAACCCTAGGAGAGTATCAGATAGCTGAATTTGTTGAAGTCCTGTAAAAGGCGGGCTAAGGGAAAAGTATGGGGGTAGTTTGGATTTTCATGGTGATCCAGCTACAGGGTCTTCTGATGATGGGCATATAGAATCATACTCTTTCTATATTACAGCCTTTGGAGGTGTACCCTTCAGAGAAATGGTGGCTGAAAAATCTACTCGCTTGGACAATGCAATGATAGGGAGCTTGTTGGGAGATTGATCATAATATTTTGGAGGATGATTTAACAATAGATGGATTAGGTCATCTGAAAATCCTCCCAATAAAAATACCAAACTGTAAAGCAAAATAAGATAAATATATTTTAAAGAATAGCTGAAGTTACAATAAAGTAGGAAAATCCTCTTGAGTCACAGATGAAGGTGGCATGTGAACCAGGCTTCCTTGGATTGAAGTTGTAGGTAGGTGAGTCAGTACAGTTCAGTTGCTCAGTCATCTCTGACTCTTTGGGAACTCATCGACTGCAGCATGTCAGGATTCCCTGTCCTTCAACATCTCCCAGAGCTTGCTCATTCCCTTTTACTTAGTGATGCCATCCAACCATCTCGTCCTCTGTTGTCACCTTCTTCTTCTGTGTTGTATTTTTCCCAGCATCAGGGTCTTTTCCAGTGAGTCATCTCTGTGCATCAGGTGGCCAGAGTAATTGTAACTTCAGCATCAGTCCTTCCAGTGAATATTTAGGATTGATTTCCTTTAGGATTGACTGGTTTAATCTCCTTACAGTCCGAGAAACTCTCAAGACTCTTCTCCAACACCACAGTTTAAAGTTATGCATTCTTCAGCGCTCAGCTTTCTTTATGACCCAACTCTCACATCCATACATGACTACTGGGAAAACCATAGCTTTGACTTTACAGACTTTTGTCAGCAAGGTGATGTCTCTGCTTTTGAATACACTGTCTAGGTTTGTCATAGCTTTTCTTCCAAGGAGCAAACATCTTTTAATTTCATGGCTGCAGTCACCATCTGCAGTGATTTTAGAGCCCAAGAAAATGAAGTCTGTTACTGTTTCCATTGCCCATCTATTTGCCATGAAGTGATGAGACCAGATGCCATAATCTTAATTCTTTGAATGTTGAGTTTTAGGCCCCAGCTTTTGCCTCTCCTCTTTCACCCTCAACAAGAGTAGGTAAGTGAACCCTAGGAGAGTATCAGATAGCTGAATTTGTTGAAGTCCTGTAAAAGGCGGGCTAAGGGAAAAGTATGGGGGTAGTTTGGATTTTCATGGTGATCCAGCTACAGGGTCTTCTGATGATGGGCATATAGAATCATACTCTTTCTATATTACAGCCTTTGGAGGTGTACCCTTCAGAGAAATGGTGGCTGAGAAAAATCTACTCGCTTGGACAATGCAATGATAGGGAGCTTGTTGGGAGACCCATTGGCCCTGTATGGAAATAATCTAATCTGCTGAGAACTTGTTAACATGGATCAACCCATACAAGTTTAGGTTTTGAGTACCTTTGAGGTCCCGGAAACCTCAAGCTAACAAATTAACATAGCAGGTGGTCTTTGCTTCATACGTACTAGGATAGCTGGCATGAATAAAACAGAAAGTAACAAGTGTTAGCCAGGATGTGGAGAAACTGGAAACCACATGCATTGTGGTGGGGTGTAATACTTTGGAGCTGCTGTGGTAAATTGGTGGTTCATCAAAAAGTTAAATACAGAATTGCTATATGGCCCAGCAATTTCCTTCATAGGTACATGTCTAAACAAATTAAAAGCAGGGGATTTAAATATTTGTACAACAGTATTTATGACAGCATTGTGCAAAAGAAATGAAAGGTAGATGTTTCTACCTGTCTATCAGCAGATGAATGGATAAACAAAATGTGGATTATACCATTCAGTGGACTGTTATGCAGCCATGAAAAGGAATGAAATCTTGATATATGCTGCAGCATAGATAGACATTGATAATAATATTTTAAGTGAAATCAACCAGACATAGAAAGGTAAATACTGTATGATTTCACTTATATGAGGTATCTAGAACAGGCAGATTCATAGAGACAGAAAGTAGAATAGAGGTTACCATCTGTCTAGGTTTGTCATAGCTTTTCTTCCAAGGAGCAAACATCTTTTAATTTCATGGCTGCAGTCACCATCTGCAGTGATTTTAGAGCCCAAGAAAATGAAGTCTGTTACTGTTTCCATTGCCCATCTATTTGCCATGAAGTGATGAGACCAGATGCCATAATCTTAATTCTTTGAATGTTGAGTTTTAGGCCCCAGCTTTTGCCTCTCCTCTTTCACCCTCAACAAGAGTAGGTAAGTGAACCCTAGGAGAGTATCAGATAGCTGAATTTGTTGAAGTCCTGTAAAAGGCGGGCTAAGGGAAAAGTATGGGGGTAGTTTGGATTTTCATGGTGATCCAGCTACAGGGTCTTCTGATGATGGGCATATAGAATCATACTCTTTCTATATTACAGCCTTTGGAGGTGTACCCTTCAGAGAAATGGTGGCTGAGAAAAATCTACTCGCTTGGACAATGCAATGATAGGGAGCTTGTTGGGAGACCCATTGGCCCTGTATGGAAATAATCTAATCTGCTGAGAACTTGTTAACATGGATCAACCCATACAAGTTTAGGTTTTGAGTACCTTTGAGGTCCCGGAAACCTCAAGCTAACAAATTAACATAGCAGGTGGTCTTTGCTTCATACGTACTAGGATAGCTGGCATGAATAAAACAGAAAGTAACAAGTGTTAGCCAGGATGTGGAGAAACTGGAAACCACATGCATTGTGGTGGGGTGTAATACTTTGGAGCTGCTGTGGTAAATTGGTGGTTCATCAAAAAGTTAAATACAGAATTGCTATATGGCCCAGCAATTTCCTTCATAGGTACATGTCTAAACAAATTAAAAGCAGGGGATTTAAATATTTGTACAACAGTATTTATGACAGCATTGTGCAAAAGAAATGAAAGGTAGATGTTTCTACCTGTCTATCAGCAGATGAATGGATAAACAAAATGTGGATTATACCATTCAGTGGACTGTTATGCAGCCATGAAAAGGAATGAAATCTTGATATATGCTGCAGCATAGATAGACATTGATAATAATATTTTAAGTGAAATCAACCAGACATAGAAAGGTAAATACTGTATGATTTCACTTATATGAGGTATCTAGAACAGGCAGATTCATAGAGACAGAAAGTAGAATAGAGGTTACCAGAAGATGGGGGAGGAGGAAGTAGAGAGTTATTGTTTATTGGATACAGAATGGCTGGAGACAAAATGTTTTGACCGTAACAGTGATTAACCCAAAACTGTGAATGTATTTAATGGCACTGCACTATTGTTGAACATATAAATTGGTACAGCCATTATAGAAAGCCTCCACTGTAGAGGTTCCTCCCAAAAAAAAGGAAAGAAAGATAGAACTACTACATGGTCCAGTAATGTCACCTCTGAGTATTTATTCAAAGGAAATGAAAGCACTGTTTTTGATATCTGTACTCCCAGGTATACTGCAGCATTATTCACAATTATTCCAAGACATGGAATCAACCTGTGTCCATAGATGGATGAGTATTTCAATAAAATGTGGTCCATGTATTCAATAGAATATTATTCAGCCATTTAAAAAGGAGATCTTGCCATTTCTAACTGTGGATAAACCTGGAGAGCATTATGCTAAGTGAAATAATTCAGACAAAGACAAATACTATATGAGATCACTTATATGGGCCATCTAAAAAGGTTGAAGTCATAGTAATAGAGAATAGAATGGTGGCTTCCAAGGGCTGGAGTTGGGGGAAATGAGGGACTGTTGGTGTGAACGTCCCATTGTAAGATGCGTGCATGCTGAGGCTCTACTGTACAACATAGTGACTGTGGTTTCTGGTACTGTATTGTATGCTCGACAGTTGCTAAGAAAGCATATCTCATCACCACCACAATGACTACAACAATAAAATGGTGATTATTTGAGGTGAAGAAAAGATGATTGGATTAAAAACACAGCTATGTGCCATTCATAAGAAGATAGCATTGATAATAATATTTTAAGTGAAATCTATTACCAGATTAAAAAAATAAAGTGGACTGTTATGCAGCCATGAAAAGGAATGAAATCTTGATATATGCTGCAGCATAGATAGACATTGATAATAATATTTTAAGTGAAATCAACCAGACATAGAAAGGTAAATACTGTATGATTTCACTTATATGAGGTATCTAGAACAGGCAGATTCATAGAGACAGAAAGTAGAATAGAGGTTACCAGAAGATGGGGGAGGAGGAAGTAGAGAGTTATTGTTTATTGGATACAGAATGGCTGGAGACAAAATGTTTTGACCGTAACAGTGATTAACCCAAAACTGTGAATGTATTTAATGGCACTGCACTATTGTTGAACATATAAATTGGTACAGCCATTATAGAAAGCCTCCACTGTAGAGGTTCCTCCCAAAAAAAAGGAAAGAAAGATAGAACTACTACATGGTCCAGTAATGTCACCTCTGAGTATTTATTCAAAGGAAATGAAAGCACTGTTTTTGATATCTGTACTCCCAGGTATACTGCAGCATTATTCACAATTATTCCAAGACATGGAATCAACCTGTGTCCATAGATGGATGAGTATTTCAATAAAATGTGGTCCATGTATTCAATAGAATATTATTCAGCCATTTAAAAAGGAGATCTTGCCATTTCTAACTGTGGATAAACCTGGAGAGCATTATGCTAAGTGAAATAATTCAGACAAAGACAAATACTATATGAGATCACTTATATGGGCCATCTAAAAAGGTTGAAGTCATAGTAATAGAGAATAGAATGGTGGCTTCCAAGGGCTGGAGTTGGGGGAAATGAGGGACTGTTGGTGTGAACGTCCCATTGTAAGATGCGTGCATGCTGAGGCTCTACTGTACAACATAGTGACTGTGGTTTCTGGTACTGTATTGTATGCTCGACAGTTGCTAAGAAAGCATATCTCATCACCACCACAATGACTACAACAATAAAATGGTGATTATTTGAGGTGAAGAAAAGATGATTGGATTAAAAACACAGCTATGTGCCATTCATAAGAAGATATCTAAAACATAATTTGAAAGTATTTACTAGGGTGACAAAAATATATACGTGTATTAAAAAGAGTTCTAGGTAAGCTTTAAGGCAAAATGCTTTATTGAAGATAAAGAGGGTAAGAATAATACGATTAATATTCTTCTGGAATATCTAATAATCCTTTTGATTTCTCCATCAAATCAAATGAAAGTCTTGCTAGGTAGAGTATTCTTGGTTGTAGGTTCTTCCCTTTCATTACTTTGAATATATCATGCCATTCTCTCTGGCTTGTGGAATTTCTGTTGAGAAATCAACTAGTGACCTTATGGGAATTCCCTTGTATATTGTTTATTGTTTTTCCATTGTTGCTTTTAATATTTTGTCTTTAATTTTGGTCAGTTTGATTACTGTGTGTTCCTCCTTGGGTTTATCCTGCCTGTGACTCTCTGCACTTCCTGGACTTGGTTGACTATTTCCTTTCCCATGCTAAGGAAGTTACCACTTCTTCAAATATTTTCTCAGGATCTTTCTCTCTCTCTTCTCCTTCTCGGACCCCTATAATGATAATGTTGGGGTGTTTTATGTTGTCCTAGAGGTCTCTTAGGCTGTCTTTAGTTTTTTTTTTTTCTTCATTCTTTTTTCTATATTCTGTTTTATGGCAATGATTTCCACCAGTCTGTCTTCCAGGCCCCTTATGCATTCTTCTGCATGAATTATTCTGTTACTGGTTCCTTCTAGTGTATTGTTTGCCTTTGTTTGTTCTTTAGTTCCTCTAGGTCTTTGATAAACATTTCTTACATCTCTCAGTACTCTTTCTGTGATCCTGGATTATCTTCACCATCATTATTCTGAATTCTTTTCTGGCTAATGAATAATTCAGGACAAATACTATATGAGATCACTTATATGGGCCATCTAAAAAGGTTGAAGTCATAGTAATAGAGAATAGAATGGTGGCTTCCAAGGGCTGGAGTTGGGGGAAATGAGGGACTGTTGGTGTGAACGTCCCATTGTAAGATGCGTGCATGCTGAGGCTCTACTGTACAACATAGTGACTGTGGTTTCTGGTACTGTATTGTATGCTCGACAGTTGCTAAGAAAGCATATCTCATCACCACCACAATGACTACAACAATAAAATGGTGATTATTTGAGGTGAAGAAAAGATGATTGGATTAAAAACACAGCTATGTGCCATTCATAAGAAGATATCTAAAACATAATTTGAAAGTATTTACTAGGGTGACAAAAATATATACGTGTATTAAAAAGAGTTCTAGGTAAGCTTTAAGGCAAAATGCTTTATTGAAGATAAAGAGGGTAAGAATAATACGATTAATATTCTTCTGGAATATCTAATAATCCTTTTGATTTCTCCATCAAATCAAATGAAAGTCTTGCTAGGTAGAGTATTCTTGGTTGTAGGTTCTTCCCTTTCATTACTTTGAATATATCATGCCATTCTCTCTGGCTTGTGGAATTTCTGTTGAGAAATCAACTAGTGACCTTATGGGAATTCCCTTGTATATTGTTTATTGTTTTTCCATTGTTGCTTTTAATATTTTGTCTTTAATTTTGGTCAGTTTGATTACTGTGTGTTCCTCCTTGGGTTTATCCTGCCTGTGACTCTCTGCACTTCCTGGACTTGGTTGACTATTTCCTTTCCCATGCTAAGGAAGTTACCACTTCTTCAAATATTTTCTCAGGATCTTTCTCTCTCTCTTCTCCTTCTCGGACCCCTATAATGATAATGTTGGGGTGTTTTATGTTGTCCTAGAGGTCTCTTAGGCTGTCTTTAGTTTTTTTTTTTTCTTCATTCTTTTTTCTATATTCTGTTTTATGGCAATGATTTCCACCAGTCTGTCTTCCAGGCCCCTTATGCATTCTTCTGCATGAATTATTCTGTTACTGGTTCCTTCTAGTGTATTGTTTGCCTTTGTTTGTTCTTTAGTTCCTCTAGGTCTTTGATAAACATTTCTTACATCTCTCAGTACTCTTTCTGTGATCCTGGATTATCTTCACCATCATTATTCTGAATTCTTTTCTGGGAGGAATTCTTATCTCCAGTTCATTTAATTGTTTCTCTGGGGTTTTATCTTATCCCTTCATCTGGATCTTATTCTCTGTCTTTACATTTTGATTAGCTTTCTCTGATGTGGTTTTCATTCTGGAGGCTACAGACAGGATTGTAGTTTTTCTTGCTTCTGTCTGCCCTCTGGTGGATGAAGCCGAGTCTTGTGTAAACTTTCTGATGTGAGGGACTGGTGGTGGGGAAAAAATGGGCCTCGCTCTAGTGAGCAAGGCCATGCTCAGTAGAACTTATACTCTGTCTGCTAACGGGTGGGACTGCACTTCCTCCCTTTTAGTTGTTTGGCCTCAGGTGATCCAGTCCAGGAGTCCGCAGGCTCTATGGTAGGGTTAAAGGTGAGCTTCAAGAGGGTTCACTCCAAGGGGGAACTCCCAGAACTGCTGCTGCCAGTGCCCCCATCCTTGCGGCAAGCCACTGCCAACCCATGCCTCCACAGGAAACCCTCCAACATTAGCAGATAAGTCTAGTTCAGTCTCCTGTAGGGTCACTGCTCCTCTCCCCTGAGTCCTAGTGCATACAGGATTTTGTTTGTGCCCTCCAAGAGTTTTGTCTCTGTTTCCCCCAGTCTTGTGAAAGTCCTGAGAACAAATCCCACTGTCCTTCAAAGTGAGATTCTCTGGAGAGTCCCAATCCATTTGCCAAGTCCCCAGGCTGAGAAGCCTGACATGCACTACAGTGAGAGAACTTCTTGAGGATTATTGTTTTCCCTCCCACTGTCTCTTTGCTGCTTCTTTGTCTTCGGATGTGGGGTATATTTTTTTAATGGGTTCCAGCATTCTCCTGTTGATGGTTGTTCAACAGCTAGTTTCAATTTTGGTGGTCTTACAGGAGGAAATAAATTTTCTTCATTCTTTTTTCTATATTCTGTTTTATGGCAATGATTTCCACCAGTCTGTCTTCCAGGCCCCTTATGCATTCTTCTGCATGAATTATTCTGTTACTGGTTCCTTCTAGTGTATTGTTTGCCTTTGTTTGTTCTTTAGTTCCTCTAGGTCTTTGATAAACATTTCTTACATCTCTCAGTACTCTTTCTGTGATCCTGGATTATCTTCACCATCATTATTCTGAATTCTTTTCTGGGAGGAATTCTTATCTCCAGTTCATTTAATTGTTTCTCTGGGGTTTTATCTTATCCCTTCATCTGGATCTTATTCTCTGTCTTTACATTTTGATTAGCTTTCTCTGATGTGGTTTTCATTCTGGAGGCTACAGACAGGATTGTAGTTTTTCTTGCTTCTGTCTGCCCTCTGGTGGATGAAGCCGAGTCTTGTGTAAACTTTCTGATGTGAGGGACTGGTGGTGGGAAAAACTGGGCCTCGCTCTAGTGAGCAAGGCCATGCTCAGTAGAACTTATACTCTGTCTGCTAACGGGTGGGACTGCACTTCCTCCCTTTTAGTTGTTTGGCCTCAGGTGATCCAGTCCAGGAGTCCGCAGGCTCTATGGTAGGGTTAAAGGTGAGCTTCAAGAGGGTTCACTCCAAGGGGGAACTCCCAGAACTGCTGCTGCCAGTGCCCCCATCCTTGCGGCAAGCCACTGCCAACCCATGCCTCCACAGGAAACCCTCCAACATTAGCAGATAAGTCTAGTTCAGTCTCCTGTAGGGTCACTGCTCCTCTCCCCTGAGTCCTAGTGCATACAGGATTTTGTTTGTGCCCTCCAAGAGTTTTGTCTCTGTTTCCCCCAGTCTTGTGAAAGTCCTGAGAACAAATCCCACTGTCCTTCAAAGTGAGATTCTCTGGAGAGTCCCAATCCATTTGCCAAGTCCCCAGGCTGAGAAGCCTGACATGCACTACAGTGAGAGAACTTCTTGAGGATTATTGTTTTCCCTCCCACTGTCTCTTTGCTGCTTCTTTGTCTTCGGATGTGGGGTATATTTTTTTAATGGGTTCCAGCATTCTCCTGTTGATGGTTGTTCAACAGCTAGTTTCAATTTTGGTGGTCTTACAGGAGGAAATAAATGCATGTCCTTCTACTCTACCATCTTGAACCATTCTGCCTTGGCTAACAAATGTGGTGATGTGATCCTATTTACATACCTAGTGGGATAGTTTGGTAACTCTGGCCATTCAGAGGAGACAGTTAACTGCGTTTTCTCTGATTTTTTTTTTTTTTCAAGTAATGGTCTGCAAATGATATGGGTTCCTGGGCATTTTCACCTATAGATATATTAACCTGTAATCTACTGATCAATGAACACAAGTTGAAACTGTTCTTTGTCAGTGAAAGTAGCATCCTTTTTTTTAAAAACAAACAAAAAAGCCCAGTTGTTTCTGCATTTGATTACTATGAGTCAACTCCCTGGGGTCTGATTCCTTTGCATATTCCAGAGCTGGGCTGGAATGAGGTGATGGCCATGAGGTCCTCCAGACTGTGCAGGGCTGCTGGGAAGACAGAAGATCTCTCATGAGACATCATCCATCTCTCTGTCATGTGCTCTATTCTCACGGCAACACTATTCTAAGTAAGGGCATCCTCTGGCTCATCATCCTGGGTTTGGGTGTTAGATGAGAATAAATCAGTACATTTCTCCATACTATTTCTCATAGATTTGACAACAAAAACATCAGACTCCTAGTATAGTGTTAGGACAGCAGAGTATTAAGGTGAAATGAGAATTCCCAGACTTCCAGCATTTTATCATGTAGCGATAGGTGAAAGTGTTAGCAGATAAGTCTAGTTCAGTCTCCTGTAGGGTCACTGCTCCTCTCCCCTGAGTCCTAGTGCATACAGGATTTTGTTTGTGCCCTCCAAGAGTTTTGTCTCTGTTTCCCCCAGTCTTGTGAAAGTCCTGAGAACAAATCCCACTGTCCTTCAAAGTGAGATTCTCTGGAGAGTCCCAATCCATTTGCCAAGTCCCCAGGCTGAGAAGCCTGACATGCACTACAGTGAGAGAACTTCTTGAGGATTATTGTTTTCCCTCCCACTGTCTCTTTGCTGCTTCTTTGTCTTCGGATGTGGGGTATATTTTTTTAATGGGTTCCAGCATTCTCCTGTTGATGGTTGTTCAACAGCTAGTTTCAATTTTGGTGGTCTTACAGGAGGAAATAAATGCATGTCCTTCTACTCTACCATCTTGAACCATTCTGCCTTGGCTAACAAATGTGGTGATGTGATCCTATTTACATACCTAGTGGGATAGTTTGGTAACTCTGGCCATTCAGAGGAGACAGTTAACTGCGTTTTCTCTGATTTTTTTTTTTTTTCAAGTAATGGTCTGCAAATGATATGGGTTCCTGGGCATTTTCACCTATAGATATATTAACCTGTAATCTACTGATCAATGAACACAAGTTGAAACTGTTCTTTGTCAGTGAAAGTAGCATCCTTTTTTTTAAAAACAAACAAAAAAGCCCAGTTGTTTCTGCATTTGATTACTATGAGTCAACTCCCTGGGGTCTGATTCCTTTGCATATTCCAGAGCTGGGCTGGAATGAGGTGATGGCCATGAGGTCCTCCAGACTGTGCAGGGCTGCTGGGAAGACAGAAGATCTCTCATGAGACATCATCCATCTCTCTGTCATGTGCTCTATTCTCACGGCAACACTATTCTAAGTAAGGGCATCCTCTGGCTCATCATCCTGGGTTTGGGTGTTAGATGAGAATAAATCAGTACATTTCTCCATACTATTTCTCATAGATTTGACAACAAAAACATCAGACTCCTAGTATAGTGTTAGGACAGCAGAGTATTAAGGTGAAATGAGAATTCCCAGACTTCCAGCATTTTATCATGTAGCGATAGGTGAAAGTGTTAGTTGCTCAGTTGTATCTGGCTCTTTTGAGACACCAAGGACTATAGCTCACCAAACTCCTCTGTCCATGGAATTCTCAAGGTAGGGATACTGAAGTGGTAACCATTTCCTTTTCCAGGAGGAGTTTTTGACCCACAGATGAAACTCTAGTCTCCTGCATTGCAGTCAGTTTCTTTAGCATCTAAGCCACCATAGATAAATTATCAAATAAGCAATGGTACGCGACTGGTTTAAGTGAGGATTCTATAGGGATACAGAAAATGTCTGTGAATGTTCAGAGGAAATAGAAATCAACTCTGCTTGAGGGGAAAGACTTAATGCAGCAGGTAGTATATAAAATGGCTCAGCAGTAAAGAATCCACCTGCAATGCAGGAGATGAAGGTTCAGTCCCTGGATCGGGAAGATCTCCTGGAGAAGAAAATGACAACCTACTCCAGTTTTCTTGCTTGGCCATTCCTATGGACAGAGGAGCCTGCTAGGCTACAGTTCATGGGATCTCAAAAGAGTCAGACATGATTTAGTGACCAAACAACAACAAAGTGTATAAAAGAGCCTGGAAGAGGTATGACTGCTGAAGGGATATTTTCATATCTATTTAAAGATTCTTTCTTCTCCCTACACATGTGCTTAAGCCCCGTTGGTGGCTTCCTACTGTTTAGGAACAGAAGCTGAAATACATAGCATGTCTGCTTCTCCAGTTTTATCTTATCCTGTGCTCTCTCTACTCTCTAGTACACTGGACTTCTTTGGGCTCCTGTGTAATGACATGATGCCTTCAGGTCTAGTGTTGGACATGCCACTTCCTCTGGCTGAAACCCACCCACATCTGTATTTCCTAGTTTGCTCTTACAAAGTGTCTTTTTTTTTCAGTTAATAATGAATCTCATCAAAGTCTGCTTGTCACATTGTAAATGAGATCCACTGGTTAACATGTACCACTTCAGTTTTATGCTCATGTGCTCTATTCTCACGTATTCTAAGTAAGGGCATCCTCTGGCTCATCATCCTGGGTTTGGGTGTTAGATGAGAATAAATCAGTACATTTCTCCATACTATTTCTCATAGATTTGACAACAAAAACATCAGACTCCTAGTATAGTGTTAGGACAGCAGAGTATTAAGGTGAAATGAGAATTCCCAGACTTCCAGCATTTTATCATGTAGCGATAGGTGAAAGTGTTAGTTGCTCAGTTGTATCTGGCTCTTTTGAGACACCAAGGACTATAGCTCACCAAACTCCTCTGTCCATGGAATTCTCAAGGTAGGGATACTGAAGTGGTAACCATTTCCTTTTCCAGGAGGAGTTTTTGACCCACAGATGAAACTCTAGTCTCCTGCATTGCAGTCAGTTTCTTTAGCATCTAAGCCACCATAGATAAATTATCAAATAAGCAATGGTACGCGACTGGTTTAAGTGAGGATTCTATAGGGATACAGAAAATGTCTGTGAATGTTCAGAGGAAATAGAAATCAACTCTGCTTGAGGGGAAAGACTTAATGCAGCAGGTAGTATATAAAATGGCTCAGCAGTAAAGAATCCACCTGCAATGCAGGAGATGAAGGTTCAGTCCCTGGATCGGGAAGATCTCCTGGAGAAGAAAATGACAACCTACTCCAGTTTTCTTGCTTGGCCATTCCTATGGACAGAGGAGCCTGCTAGGCTACAGTTCATGGGATCTCAAAAGAGTCAGACATGATTTAGTGACCAAACAACAACAAAGTGTATAAAAGAGCCTGGAAGAGGTATGACTGCTGAAGGGATATTTTCATATCTATTTAAAGATTCTTTCTTCTCCCTACACATGTGCTTAAGCCCCGTTGGTGGCTTCCTACTGTTTAGGAACAGAAGCTGAAATACATAGCATGTCTGCTTCTCCAGTTTTATCTTATCCTGTGCTCTCTCTACTCTCTAGTACACTGGACTTCTTTGGGCTCCTGTGTAATGACATGATGCCTTCAGGTCTAGTGTTGGACATGCCACTTCCTCTGGCTGAAACCCACCCACATCTGTATTTCCTAGTTTGCTCTTACAAAGTGTCTTTTTTTTTCAGTTAATAATGAATCTCATCAAAGTCTGCTTGTCACATTGTAAATGAGATCCACTGGTTAAATGCTGTCATGTACCACTTCAGTTTTATGCCATTGCATGTGTTGACCTGTTTCCCAGAGCTCATTACACTTGTTCCTGTGTGATTATTTGATTTGTCTGAACCCAGATACTTCAGACTATAAACTCAAAAAGAGATGAGACATTATCTGCTTTTTTTTTTTACCATTGGATGCTTACCACGCTGCACCCTGCATACAGTCACCCACCACCTGACCTATGATTGCTATGCAATAAATATTTATTGAATGAGTGAGAGATGCAGAAAAGGAGAAGTTGTTGTAGATTGTGGGCAAAGAGCAAATCAAAGTACAGAGGTAAAAAGAGCTGCCCAAGTTCAAGGACGAAGGAACTATGCTTTCATGGCAGAGAGTGATTACTAAACTGCAGGATATGCAGATTGAAGTTAGTTAATGTCTCAGGAAAGGACTAACCCTCATGAAAAACACTGTGCTACTAACCAGATTCTGGACAAGAAAGGGTTGTTGTTTATCAAAGAGTAGAAAAGTGTGACAGAAGTCAAACAATTTAGAGACACAATTAGTAATGATTCAAAAATACTTGTTAGTTATGTATGAACTATGATCAAGGTCTGGTACCAATGCAAAACCAAAAACTGTGAAAGAAACGAAGTACTTTGTCTGAGCTTTCAGTGACATTGGTAGTTTTTCAGAAAGAACTGCGTTCTTAGAACCATGCATCAATGTAGTTTCCTTTTGAAAAATTGTAGTAATGTAAAACCTTACATACAGTAAAACGCACAGATCTCAAGTGTAATTTAGTGACCAAACAACAACAAAGTGTATAAAAGAGCCTGGAAGAGGTATGACTCAGGATTTCTTTTCTTCTCCCTACACATGTGCTTAAGCCCCGTTGGTGGCTTCCTACTGTTTAGGAACAGAAGCTGAAATACATAGCATGTCTGCTTCTCCAGTTTTATCTTATCCTGTGCTCTCTCTACTCTCTAGTACACTGGACTTCTTTGGGCTCCTGTGTAATGACATGATGCCTTCAGGTCTAGTGTTGGACATGCCACTTCCTCTGGCTGAAACCCACCCACATCTGTATTTCCTAGTTTGCTCTTACAAAGTGTCTTTTTTTTTTCAGTTAATAATGAATCTCATCAAAGTCTGCTTGTCACATTGTAAATGAGATCCACTGGTTAAATGCTGTCATGTACCACTTCAGTTTTATGCCATTGCATGTGTTGACCTGTTTCCCAGAGCTCATTACACTTGTTCCTGTGTGATTATTTGATTTGTCTGAACCCAGATACTTCAGACTATAAACTCAAAAAGAGATGAGACATTATCTGCTTTTTTTTTTTTACCATTGGATGCTTACCACGCTGCACCCTGCATACAGTCACCCACCACCTGACCTATGATTGCTATGCAATAAATATTTATTGAATGAGTGAGAGATGCAGAAAAGGAGAAGTTGTTGTAGATTGTGGGCAAAGAGCAAATCAAAGTACAGAGGTAAAAAGAGCTGCCCAAGTTCAAGGACGAAGGAACTATGCTTTCATGGCAGAGAGTGATTACTAAACTGCAGGATATGCAGATTGAAGTTAGTTAATGTCTCAGGAAAGGACTAACCCTCATGAAAAACACTGTGCTACTAACCAGATTCTGGACAAGAAAGGGTTGTTGTTTATCAAAGAGTAGAAAAGTGTGACAGAAGTCAAACAATTTAGAGACACAATTAGTAATGATTCAAAAATACTTGTTAGTTATGTATGAACTATGATCAAGGTCTGGTACCAATGCAAAACCAAAAACTGTGAAAGAAACGAAGTACTTTGTCTGAGCTTTCAGTGACATTGGTAGTTTTTCAGAAAGAACTGCGTTCTTAGAACCATGCATCAATGTAGTTTCCTTTTTGAAAAATTGTAGTAATGTAAAACCTTACATACAGTAAAACGCACAGATCTCAAGTGTGTAATTTGAAAGCTTTGACAGATTGACATACATCTAACCTACATTGTTTTTCAGAGGATGGCCTTTTGCCTTCCTCCCAGACAGTTCGTTCCTGTCCCTTCCCAGTCAGCTCCATCTCCCACAGGAAGCTACTGCTGTGAAATCTAAACCATAAAGGTATTTTGCCTCTTCTGGATCTGCATATAATGAAATCATACAGTAAGCATCATTTTGTGTCTGGTTTCTTTTGCTCAGTGTATTTTGGAGATTCATCCTTGCTGTTGCATACAGCAGTAGTTCATTCCTTTATGTCACTTCAGGGTATTCCATTCTGTGAATGTACCACAATTTGTTCACTCATCTTCCTTTTGACATCCATTTGGATGTTTCCATTTAGGACTTATTCATGCTATGAATACATAGTATGATTGTAAATATTAACTTCCTGTGAACTTATGAATAACCTTATAAGAAACCTCACTGCTCTTTTCCAAAGCTTGTAGCATTTTGCCCTCTTGCAAGCAATGTATGAGAGTTCTGGTTATTCCCACCAACACTTGATATTGTCATTGTTTGTAATTTGAATCATCCCAGTATGCATGTAATGGTGTTGCATTTTGGTTTTAATTTTCATTTCCCTGATAGTTGATCATGTTAAGCACTTTTTATGTCTAACTGCATATTTGTATATTTTCCTTTGTGAAGTACCTGTTTGATATTTTACCATTTATTTCACAATGTCGAATACTTGTAAATTTTTTAGAGTCTGTTTTTATGCTTTCATGGCAGAGAGTGATTACTAAACTGCAGGATATGCAGATTGAAGTTAGTTAATGTCTCAGGAAAGGACTAACCCTCATGAAAAACACTGTGCTACTAACCAGATTCTGGACAAGAAAGGGTTGTTGTTTATCAAAGAGTAGAAAAGTGTGACAGAAGTCAAACAATTTAGAGACACAATTAGTAATGATTCAAAAATACTTGTTAGTTATGTATGAACTATGATCAAGGTCTGGTACCAATGCAAAACCAAAAACTGTGAAAGAAACGAAGTACTTTGTCTGAGCTTTCAGTGACATTGGTAGTTTTTCAGAAAGAACTGCGTTCTTAGAACCATGCATCAATGTAGTTTCCTTTTTGAAAAATTGTAGTAATGTAAAACCTTACATACAGTAAAACGCACAGATCTCAAGTGTGTAATTTGAAAGCTTTGACAGATTGACATACATCTAACCTACATTGTTTTTCAGAGGATGGCCTTTTGCCTTCCTCCCAGACAGTTCGTTCCTGTCCCTTCCCAGTCAGCTCCATCTCCCACAGGAAGCTACTGCTGTGAAATCTAAACCATAAAGGTATTTTGCCTCTTCTGGATCTGCATATAATGAAATCATACAGTAAGCATCATTTTGTGTCTGGTTTCTTTTGCTCAGTGTATTTTGGAGATTCATCCTTGCTGTTGCATACAGCAGTAGTTCATTCCTTTATGTCACTTCAGGGTATTCCATTCTGTGAATGTACCACAATTTGTTCACTCATCTTCCTTTTGACATCCATTTGGATGTTTCCATTTAGGACTTATTCATGCTATGAATACATAGTATGATTGTAAATATTAACTTCCTGTGAACTTATGAATAACCTTATAAGAAACCTCACTGCTCTTTTCCAAAGCTTGTAGCATTTTGCCCTCTTGCAAGCAATGTATGAGAGTTCTGGTTATTCCCACCAACACTTGATATTGTCATTGTTTGTAATTTGAATCATCCCAGTATGCATGTAATGGTGTTGCATTTTGGTTTTAATTTTCATTTCCCTGATAGTTGATCATGTTAAGCACTTTTTATGTCTAACTGCATATTTGTATATTTTCCTTTGTGAAGTACCTGTTTGATATTTTACCATTTATTTCACATGAATTTGTCTGTTATTATTAGTGACTTGTAGGCTTTATTTAAATATTATGGAAACAAGTTTTCTGTCTAACATATACTTAGCGAAGAATTTCTCTTGTTTTGTGACTTACTAATATTCTTAATGGTGTCTAGAGTGAACAGATGCTTTTAATTTGACTGAAAATCTAATTTGTCATTTTTTTTTATGGTTAATGATTTCTGTTCCCTCAGAAATGTTTGTCTAACCCAAGTTGGCAAAGAAACTGTCTTCAGATTTTCCTAGATGTATTCATATTTTAGTTTTTACTTTTAGGTTTATGATCACAAGTCAGTGTGGGTTTATTTCTGCAGTTTCTGTGCTTTTCCTTTGATCAACTTGTCTGTCCTTAACGCCAGCACTACATTGGCTTCCCTACCATGAAAGTATAGTCTTTCCTGAAATCAAGTAAATTCTCCAGTCTGTTTCTCCATTTTCAAGATTAGTTTTCTAGATATTTTGCATTTTTGTGTACACTTTGAAATCAACTTACCGGTTTCTTAAAGCAAAACAAACTTTAAAAACCCGACTGGTGGTCCAGTGAGTGGAGAGTCCACTTTGCAGTGCAGGGGGCACTGGTTCGATCCTTGGCCTGGGAGGATCCCTCCCATGTGCCGTGGAGATCCTGGACAGGTGTGTCCAACTGCAAGGCGGTGCTCTGAAGTACACACGCCTGGAGCCGGTGCTCTGCGTAGAGAGAGGCCTCTGCAGTGGGAGGCCCACACATGCCAAGGAATAAAAGATGGATGAAAATAAATATAAAAATAAAAAAGAGGCTTGATGGGGGAAAACAGTTTTTAAAAAACCTACTGGGATTGTGAATGGGGTCATATTAAATCTACAGATCATTTTGGGAAAAAATAATATTTTAATATATTGAGTTTTCCAATTTATTGATGTATATTTCTCTTTTAGCTCAGATGTTACTTAATTTTTTCTCAGCTATGATTAGTAGTTTAGTGAAGACTTCTTGCACATATTCTATTAAATTTCTTTCTGAGTATCATATTTTTTTGCTATAGTATATGATGGTTTTATGTTTTATTTCCTAAGTACTTATTGGTAAAATCTAGAAAAATAAATTTATTTTTGTATTTGATTTGTATCAGTATTCTATACATCTTTGCAAAGGTACTTAATAGTTCTGGAAGTTGTTTTGTAGATTCTTTGGTATTTTCTGTGCAAACAGTTATATTTAAATACAGGAGAGTACACTTTTTTTTGTCTTACATTGTTTCATTGGCCAGAATCTCAAGAAAAATGTTGAGTAGAAGTGGCAAGAGTGGACATCCTTACTTGTTCCTAGTCTTAAGAAAGCATTCAGGTTTTTTAAATAGTTTTTTAAGTATAATTTTAGTTGTAGGTTTTTTACAAACATTTCTTATCAGACTCTATTCCTAATGTGTTAATTTTTAAAAGTAATTGATTGATTTAATATTTGCTTGTGCTGGGTCTTCATTGCTTTACAGGCTTTTCTTTGCTTGTGGCAAGCAAGGGCTACTATCTAGTTGTGGTGCCTGGACTTCTTGTGTTGGCTTCTCTCTTGCTGCAGAGCACAGGCATGTAGGCCTCAGTAATTGTAGCACATGGGTTCAGTAGTTGCAGTTCTCAGACTCAGGAACACAAACTCAGTAGTTGTGGCCTAAGGTCTTAGTTGCTCTGCCGCATATAGGATCTTCCCAGATGATCTGCATTGGCAGGTGAACTCCTCACCACTGAGCCAACAGGGAAACCTGGTTAATTTTTTTTTTTTAATCATGAAGAATTCTTGATTTCTATGACATGCTTTTTCTGTACTTACTGAGATGATCATATAATTTTCCCTTTTCATGTTTATGTGGTTAACTGTATTCATTCATATTCTAATGTTGAACTAACTTTGCCTTCCTGTGAAAATTTTCACTTAGTTATATTTTATTTTTTATACATTGCTAGATTTAAATTACCAATATTTTGTTAGGAAATTTTGTGTCTACATGAGAGATATTTGTCCATAACTTTTTGTGTGTGTGATGTCCTTATCTGATTTTGATATCAAGATTATCCTAACCTCGTAAAATGAGTTGGAAAGTGTTTATTCTCCTTTTATCTTCTGAAAAAAAAAATTGTGTGTAGAATCAGTAGTATTTCTGACTTATATGCTAGTAGCGTTCATTAGACACTCTAGATTGGTCTGGAATTTTCCTTGAGGAAGAGCTTTTAATTGCAAATTCAAAGACATATTATAATACTTAGATTTTGTAACTTCTTATATCTGTTTTGGCAATTGGTTGCCTCCTCCTCCCAGTTTTTTACTGCATTCTTCCTGCATTGTTCAGTTTTTGTTTTGTCTCAATTTATTTTCTTTATTTTCGTTTGTGTTGGGATCTTTTGTTGTGGCAGGCGGACTCAGAAGTTGAGGCCAACTAAGTTTGCTGGCTTAATTGTCTCATAGCATGTAGGATCTTAGTTTCATGACCAGGGATTGAGCCTCTGGGTTGGAAGGCAGATTCTTCACCACTGGACCACTGGGGAAGTGCCTGTCCAGTTAGAAAAAAACAGCGTAAATTTATTAATGATACTGCCTTTTGGTATTTAATGTCTGGAGTTTCCCTAGTGATACAGATCTTTCATTCTTGATACTAGTATCTTTCCTTCTTTTATTGTTCATGAATATAGTTATGGGTTTATCAGTTTTATTAATCTTTTCGAAAAATCAGCTTTTGAATTTGTTAATTATCTCTAGCATCTAAATTCTGTTTCACTTTTTGTTTATATCCTGATTGCTGCTTCTACATTTATTATTTCCTTCCTTTTGTTTATTTGAATTTAATTTAGCCTTTTTTTTATAGCTTAAGTTGAAACTTAGTTCTGTTCCCTTCTAGTATAAGAACTATAAAGTTCCCTTTAAGCATCGGATTAGCAGTATCATACAAACTTGTTTCTGTTGTGATTTCATTATCATTTAGTTATAAGTATTTCCTAGTTATTCTGTGTTTACTTTTTGGACCTATGAATTATTTAGGGATGTATTACTTAAATTTCAAATATTTTTATATTTTAAAATATTTGATATTTTGTGTTCATTGATTTTGGGGGGGGTGGGGGCGGGTTGGGGAGAGATGGGGGTGAGCGGGCTACTTCTACTGGTCTTTTATTTATTCAGTTTCACCCATCTTTGTTCTTTGACCACTGTAGGCCTCCCATCGTGGTGGCCTCTGTTGTCACAGAGCACCAGCTCTGGGCACACGTGCTCCAGAACTCCGGCTTGGCAATTGGACACATCGGTCCAGCCACTCCACGGCACGTGGGATCTTCCCAGGCCAGGGATGGAACCTTTGCCGCTTGTACTACAAGGCAGTGTCTTTACCCACTGGACCTCCAGGGAAGCCCCATTCATTGATTTTTAATGTTATTATTGTCAGAGAGCATAATTCTCATGATTTTAACCCTGTTGCATTTTTGAGACTTTTTATTCTTGCTCAGTACATGATTTATCTTGGTGGCTATTACATGTGCCCTTTAGAAGAGTAAGTATTCTCTAGGTGTTGGATTTAATATCCATAAATACAATCAGCTAAATTGTTTGGTAAGGTTAAGTCTTTATATTTGTCCTGATTTTTCAATTTACTTATTCCATCAGTGACTGATAAAGGAATGTAAAAATCTCCAACTATAATTGTGGCTTTGTCAGTTCTTCCCTTTAATTTTTCCAGTTTCTCCTTTATGTAGTTTGAAACCCTATTATCAGGTGCATTGGAAGAGGATTATGACTTCTTAATTACTTACTCGTTAGCATCTTTGGATATACATTTTTAACCTTTCATGTGTTTTTAATGGCTGGTTTAAAGACTGCTTTCCATTGCCAACGTCTGTGTCATCTTTGAGATCATTTCATCTACTTTTTTCATAGTTACATGGTATACTTGTGTATTCACACATTTAGTGGGTTTTGATAGTCTTCCGGGATTTGTGGGTGCTATATTAATGAAAATTTAGACTGTCTCTGTTTCCCTAAAGATCACTGAGTTCTATGCTAATAGACAGTTAATTTACAAGAGGATCAGCTTGATTCTGTTGAGAGCTGGTTCAGGACTTACTTTGACTATGTTTAGGATGGCCTTAGTGTGACTCTTCTGAAGCAGGTGCTTTTTAGGCTCTCGGCTAAATACCCAGACTGTTCAGCAAGTTCTCCCCACTGTGCTCGATTGAAACTCCAGTTTTTCCTTAGCACCATTTTATCTTCAGAATCATTATTCAACTCACAATCACCCAGTAACTGTTCTGTTCTAGTCCTTATAAAATGTTGCCCTGTACTGGTAGAAAGTTGCATTTGGCCCAAAGTCAGTGGACTCCTGTGAACATTTCTGTTGGTCTTTTTCTGAACATCTTTCTTTCTGATACCTTCCCAGTGAATTGGACTTGGCACGGTAGCCCCCAACACTGATTTCTGTTTGCTTTTTGGACTCAACTTGCCTCTATTTCATTTTGGAAAGAGGACTCCCAGGACAAAATCAGAGTAAAGGTATAGCTTGCCTCATGCATTTCTCTTTCCTCAAGGATTGCATCTAGTTCTCTCTAGTGTCCATTGCCTGAAAACAATTGCTTTCCATTGTTTTTCAAGAGTTGTCTATGGCTTATTCGATCATGATGAGAAGTTAAAGTTTACAAAGATGTTAAAAGATTCTCTCAAGTACATCTTGTCTTTATAAAAAATGTGGAGGGGCTATTGGGTCTCCCAGGTGGCACAGTGGTAGAGAATCCACCCACAATGCAGGAGACCCAAGAGATGTATGTTTGATCCCTGAGTTGGGAAGTTGCCCTGGAGTAGGAAATGGCAACCCACTCTGGTGTTCTTGCCTGGAGAATTCCATGGATAGAGGAGGCTGGCAGGCTACAGTCCGTGGGGTCACAAAGAGTCAGACACGACTAGGCAATGGAGCATGCACACTTAGGGAGCTATTATAATAAAATTTTTGAAAGTGTTTTGTCAAAATAATCTATATGAACTTTCCTATTATATATCACTTGTGAAATAGTCTAGCTTAAAGAAAACCAATAATGAACAAAAGTCTAACGTTTGCATTAGTTTTTTCCCCCCCTGTCTCTGTTTCCCTAAAGATCACTGAGTTCTATGCTAATAGACAGTTAATTTACAAGAGGATCAGCTTGATTCTGTTGAGAGCTGGTTCAGGACTTACTTTGACTATGTTTAGGATGGCCTTAGTGTGACTCTTCTGAAGCAGGTGCTTTTTAGGCTCTCGGCTAAATACCCAGACTGTTCAGCAAGTTCTCCCCACTGTGCTCGATTGAAACTCCAGTTTTTCCTTAGCACCATTTTATCTTCAGAATCATTATTCAACTCACAATCACCCAGTAACTGTTCTGTTCTAGTCCTTATAAAATGTTGCCCTGTACTGGTAGAAAGTTGCATTTGGCCCAAAGTCAGTGGACTCCTGTGAACATTTCTGTTGGTCTTTTTCTGAACATCTTTCTTTCTGATACCTTCCCAGTGAATTGGACTTGGCACGGTAGCCCCCAACACTGATTTCTGTTTGCTTTTTGGACTCAACTTGCCTCTATTTCATTTTGGAAAGAGGACTCCCAGGACAAAATCAGAGTAAAGGTATAGCTTGCCTCATGCATTTCTCTTTCCTCAAGGATTGCATCTAGTTCTCTCTAGTGTCCATTGCCTGAAAACAATTGCTTTCCATTGTTTTTCAAGAGTTGTCTATGGCTTATTCGATCATGATGAGAAGTTAAAGTTTACAAAGATGTTAAAAGATTCTCTCAAGTACATCTTGTCTTTATAAAAAATGTGGAGGGGCTATTGGGTCTCCCAGGTGGCACAGTGGTAGAGAATCCACCCACAATGCAGGAGACCCAAGAGATGTATGTTTGATCCCTGAGTTGGGAAGTTGCCCTGGAGTAGGAAATGGCAACCCACTCTGGTGTTCTTGCCTGGAGAATTCCATGGATAGAGGAGGCTGGCAGGCTACAGTCCGTGGGGTCACAAAGAGTCAGACACGACTAGGCAATGGAGCATGCACACTTAGGGAGCTATTATAATAAAATTTTTGAAAGTGTTTTGTCAAAATAATCTATATGAACTTTCCTATTATATATCACTTGTGAAATAGTCTAGCTTAAAGAAAACCAATAATGAACAAAAGTCTAACGTTTGCATTATTTCCTTTGTTTTTATTCGCTCCCCCTACCCATCACCATCTTTCTCTCTGTGCCAACATTTTCCACTTGTTGATCATTCTTCTGGCTCTCAAATTATTTTCTTAGGGTTTGTCCAGTTTGTTTCTGTGCACACTCACACAGGGACATTAACCCTGTAGGGATTTGTGCCATTAGGAGCTCTTTACTACTCTTTGCAAATAGTCTAACTTGCTTTTTTAAAAATCTGTTTTTCTCCCAATTTTTTTCTAAAAAGGGGCAAAACAAATTGCCACCCATCTGACTTGTCTCAGTGTGTGCACATATATAGAGGAATAGCAAAGAAGAGTGGCTAACTTGGTTTTAAATGATCTTGGTCTAAGCAATTTCCACAGTGTTCCAGAGACAACAGATTTGAGAACTTTCCTAGCATTTCTCTTTCTTTCTGTCTCTTTTCTGTGCAATGGAGGGAGAAGTCCCTTATAAAGTGTGCTCTTGGTAACCACTAGGTGACTTCCAGCTGCGTCAAGTGTATTGACTGTCCTCCTAGTACAGTTGAATGATTTCTTAGTTTTACTTAAAGTCATAGGCAAACAGAATGTAGATTATCTTTGTCAACAAGTTTTTCACAGATGCAACAATAAACTGGAAGCATGGAAATCAGCATTAAGAAATCCAAAATGCTTATTTAAAGACTTGCAAAGTGTTGAGATGGCATTGCATTTCCAGACATGTCTAATATAACAATGTACCTTGCTTTATAAAATTCCTAGTATCTGTAGTCCCTTACATCTCAAGAATAGATTTACAAATAGATTTCTTTTAGACGATTGACAAGAAGGAAAATAGCCCCAGTAGGATGCAAAAATGTGATTCCTTGAGTATTTGAAAATTATTTTAGTTGACTGATGTGAGTGTGAATGGAGGTTAAAGGACATAAAAGAGAAGGAACAAACATCTCCTAGCTGCAGAGCAGAAGCTATAGAGAATGGGTAAAATGACACATGCAGATTTGTGTCAGCACTAGTGATTTGCACCTGTGCTTTTGATCTTCATTTGTTCTACAGTAATAAGTTTGTACCTTCTATCCCAAGTGAGCATAAGTGTTTGGAAAATTAAATTATTCTTCCACTGGCTCTCAAGGAATCAGTCTAAGATATTACAAAATTTTATGTCACTATGAAACATTTTTTCCAAAGTTTATATTTAGAATTGGTAGGTTAATTAAATAGTATAGTGGATTCATCCTAGACCACTGTCAAAGTATGCAATTATATGAGAAGATTCACAGTGAATATTAATGGTAAAATTAAACGACAAAAACCTAAATTGACAGCAAAATCTACACACAGCAAAACTACAAAATGTGAGTAGACAAATTGGGTTTGATATGTTTGTGACTGCAAAAGAACACTCAAAAAGGCAAAAGCTATAAATTGTAAAGATGGACATGAAAAACAAACTGACTTGGTAATCAAAGGAAACCTTAATGTAAAATGTTTATACAAAGTAATTGATGGCTAGTGAATATTTTCAAATAAAATTCCAGTGTAGACAGAATTCTTACTTAAATATTTTCATTTATTAAAAAATGTCAGTGCATCCTCAGGAATAAAGCAGTGGGGAAGGGAAGAGGTGGAACATCATCTTCATGTGCCAGATACATCTAGAGCAAGTTACAGTGTATACAGGATAGTGTAACAATTTTTCTAACATTTTTACTACAGTATTTCCTCAGATTTCTCAGTGATAGATAAAATCATAAATATTGAGATAGATACTTTTTTTTTTCATTTGTGTCTGACTCTTTTTTTTTAAAACCTTTATTTTACTTTTAACTTTTACAGAGTTTTGTTGTTTACAGATATGCATGTTCCCAGATGAGTCGTATGTATATACCCCCCGTTCCCCCCGCTCCTGACCATCACACAGCACCCCTGAAGGATTCCCTTTTCTCACAGAGCAATGACTATAGCTGTTTTCTTCACTTATGATAGTACAGGCCTTCATGCTACTTCCTTTACGCCTCCCACCCTCTGTTCTTTCCCCACAATGTCCATATGTCCACTGTCCATGTCTGTCTTTCTGTCGCTTCACTGCGTGTGCCATCATCACCATCCTACTAGATTCCATATATATGTGTTAATATACTGTATTTGTCCTTCTCTTTCTTTTTAGGATATGTTCTAGATCCAGCCACTTCATTAGGGCTGATTCTTCTGCATTTCTCTTTACAGCTGTGTAGTATTCCATTGTATATATGTACCTGAGCTTCTGGATTCATTCGTGCGTCAATGGGCATCTAGGTTGCTTCCATGTTCTAGCTATTGTATAGAGAGCTGCAATGAACATTGGGGTACAGGTGCTTCTTTCAGATTTGATTTCATCAGGGTATAAGCCTAAGAGTGGGATTGCTGGGTCGTATGGTACTTCTATTTTTAATTTTTAAAGAAATCTCCATACTGTCTTCCATAGAGGCTGTATCAATCGACATTCCCACCAGCAGTGCAGGAGTGTTCCCTTTTCTCTGCACCCTCTCCAGCATTTATTGTCTGTCGATTTGTGGATGATGGCCATTCTGACGGGTATGAGGTGATATCTCATTGTAGTTTAGATTTGCATTTCTCTAATTATAAGTGAAATTGAGCATTGTTTCATGTGCTTTTGGGCCATCTGTATGTCGTCTTTGGAGAGGTGTCTGTTTAGGTCTTTTTCCCACTTTTTGATTGGATTGTTCATTTTTCCGGTGCTGAGTTGTCTGAGTTGCTTGTAGATTTTGGAGATTAATTCTTTGTCTGTTGTTTCATTTGCTATGATTTTCTCCCATTCTGTGGGCTGTCTGTTCGGCTTTTTTGTGATTTCTTTGGCTGTACAAAAGCTTTTAAGTTTCATGAGGTCCCATATGTTCATTTGTCTTTTGAGTTCTGCTATTCTAGTAGGTGGATCAGAGAAGATCTTGCTTTGATTGATGTCCTTGAAGGTTTTGCCTATATTCTCCTCTAAGAGTTTGATGGTTTCTGGTCTTACATTTAGGTCTTTAATCCATTTTGAGTTGATCTTTGTGCATGGTGTCAGGGTGTCATTCTCTCAGAATGTTCCAACTTCATTTTTTTGCATGTAGCTGTCCAATGTTCCCAGCACCATTTGTTGAAGAGGCTGTCATTGTTCCATTTTATATGTTCACCTTCTTTGTCAAAAATAAGGTACCCATAGGTGCGTGGGTTTATCTCTATGTTCTCGATCTTGTTACATTGGTCGATAGTTCTGTTTTTGTGCCAGTACCATACTGTCTTGAGGACTGTGGCTTTGTAGTAGAGTCTGAAGTTAGGGAGGCTGATCCCTCCAGCTCCATTCTTCTTCCTCAGGATTGCTTTGGCTATTCGAGGTCTTTTGTGTTTCCATATGAACTGTGTTATTCTCTGGTCTAGTTCTGTGAAGAATGTCATTGGTAGTTTGATAGGGATCGCATTGAATCTATAGATGACATTTGGTCGTATGGTCATTTTCACAATATTGATTCTTCTGACCCAGGAACATGGAATATCTCTTCATCTGTTTAAGTCTTCTTTAATGTCTCTCATGAGTGTCTTGTAATTTTCTGTGTACAGTTCTTTTGTTGCTTTGGGTAGGTTTATTCCTAGATATTGGATTCTTTTGGTTGCGATGGTGAAGGGGATTGCCTCTTTGATTTCATTTTCTGGTTTTTCATTGTTTGTGTACAGGAATGCCAGTGATTTCTGTGTATTGATTTTGTACCCTGTGATTTTGCTGAATGCGCTGATTAACTCTAGTAGTTTTGTAATAGTGTCTTTGGGATTTTCGATGTATAATATCATGTCATCTGCAAATAGAGATTTTGACTTCTTCCTTTCCAATCTGGATTCCTTTGATTTCTTTCTCTTCTCTTACTGTTGTTGTTAGAACTTCCAGGACTATGTTGAATAAGAGTGGTGAAAGTGGGCACCCTTGTCTTGTTCCTGATCTTAGAGGAAATAAATGCTTTGAGTTTTTCACCATTGAGGATAATGTTCGCTGTGGACTTCTCATATATGGCTTTCACTATGTTGAGATAGGTTCCTTCTATGCCCATTTTTTTAAGAGTTTCTTGTTTTTATATCATAAATGGGTGTTGTACTTTGTCAAAGTCTTTTTCTGCATCTATTGAGATGATCATGTGATTTTTGTCTCTCAATTTGTTGATATGGTGTATCACATTGATTGATTTGTGGATATTGAAGAATCCTTGCATGCCTGGGTGAACCCGACTTGATCATGATGTATGAGCTTTTTATGTATTGTTGAATTCTGTTTGCTAGGATTTTGTTGAGGATTTTGGCGTCTAGATTCATCAGAGAAATTGGCCTATAATTTTCCCTTTTTCTGTTGTCTTTGCCTGGCTTTGGTATCAGGGTTATGGTGGTGGCCTCATAGAATGTGTTTGGAAGTGTGCTGGTGGCTGGGTGATGTCAGGACTTGCATACAAGTGATTACCCTTGTTGGCGTTCTCACTTGTATACTTCTCTCTAGTGTTAAGTGTTCTCAGTGTTAAACGTTCTCTAGTATAGTAGAGTTTTGGAGGTAGTGCTCCCTCCCTAAAGCCCCAGGACTTGTTGCCTGAGCAGGGAATGAGATTTGATGGCTGGTTTGTTATGGCATTAAATGATATTAAAACATATGTACGTGAATGAGAAACAGAAGGTATACCTTTGACAAGTGGCAATTAAAACATTATGCAAATACTATCTAGCTATTGAATTATACACAGAAACATATACAGCTGTAACATAACCCAAGCATTCCAACCAAAAATACAGTACAATATGTTAGCACGGCGAATAGAGAAAACCAAGAATGATATCCACCAGTTAATAACCAAACTAAGTAGAGCACCAATTGGAGAATAATGCTAGAGCAGGGTCCCCGTTGGGGATAAGGCAATGAGGACAGAACAGACTAAGAAATATGGTGGGAAAAGGGAAAAAGTGAAAGGGAGGATAGAAGAGAAATATAGAATAATAGTGCAAAGTTAAGTATAGGGAGATAAAGATTTGTATGTATTAGAGTTTAGTGCTATAGGAAGGGGAGCATAAGAGAAAGTAAAGAATTATAGAGGAAGTATTAGTACAAATGAAACATTTAAAAAATATATGAGTTTTCCTTCTATGCCCATTTTTTTAAGAGTTTCTTGTTTTTATATCATAAATGGGTGTTGTACTTTGTCAAAGTCTTTTTCTGCATCTATTGAGATGATCATGTGATTTTTGTCTCTCAATTTGTTGATATGGTGTATCACATTGATTGATTTGTGGATATTGAAGAATCCTTGCATGCCTGGGTGAACCCGACTTGATCATGATGTATGAGCTTTTTATGTATTGTTGAATTCTGTTTGCTAGGATTTTGTTGAGGATTTTGGCGTCTAGATTCATCAGAGAAATTGGCCTATAATTTTCCCTTTTTCTGTTGTCTTTGCCTGGCTTTGGTATCAGGGTTATGGTGGTGGCCTCATAGAATGTGTTTGGAAGTGTGCTGGTGGCTGGGTGATGTCAGGACTTGCATACAAGTGATTACCCTTGTTGGCGTTCTCACTTGTATACTTCTCTCTAGTGTTAAGTGTTCTCAGTGTTAAACGTTCTCTAGTATAGTAGAGTTTTGGAGGTAGTGCTCCCTCCCTAAAGCCCCAGGACTTGTTGCCTGAGCAGGGAATGAGATTTGATGGCTGGTTTGTTATGGCATTAAATGATATTAAAACATATGTACGTGAATGAGAAACAGAAGGTATACCTTTGACAAGTGGCAATTAAAACATTATGCAAATACTATCTAGCTATTGAATTATACACAGAAACATATACAGCTGTAACATAACCCAAGCATTCCAACCAAAAATACAGTACAATATGTTAGCACGGCGAATAGAGAAAACCAAGAATGATATCCACCAGTTAATAACCAAACTAAGTAGAGCACCAATTGGAGAATAATGCTAGAGCAGGGTCCCCGTTGGGGATAAGGCAATGAGGACAGAACAGACTAAGAAATATGGTGGGAAAAGGGAAAAAGTGAAAGGGAGGATAGAAGAGAAATATAGAATAATAGTGCAAAGTTAAGTATAGGGAGATAAAGATTTGTATGTATTAGAGTTTAGTGCTATAGGAAGGGGAGCATAAGAGAAAGTAAAGAATTATAGAGGAAGTATTAGTACAAATGAAACATTTAAAAAATTAAAACAGATAAATATATAGGAAAATATAGAAAAACAAAGCAAAAACAATAAAAACAAAGCCCCCACAGAACCTTAAAAGGCCAATTGGGAACCAGAAGTTTATACCAATATAAAATGTGGTTAAAAAGGAAAAAGAAGAAGAAGAAGAAAAAAAATTAATGTAAATTTGAATATATTCAGTCTTACTGATAAGATCAGTAGCTTCAGTAGAATTCAATGGAGGAAATAAACACACCCACTTTCACACACCCAAAGAAACAAAGAAACAAAAAAATACATAAATGGGGGGTGCACTGAGTGGGTTTGGAAAAAAGGGGAAAAAACAATTGAAACAAAACAATACAGTACGAAAAAAAAGCAATAAAAAAGATTAAGGAATAAAATGAAATTTTTAAAATCCAGCAGTAACTCCAGCTTCAGACAAAACGTTAAAATAGTGTTTATGTTCTTCTGTCTCTTGCTGACTATTCAGAAATTGTCAGTCTTTTTTTTGGCTCTGGCAGTGGTTGGATCTGAAGACCTCTTTGACGGCTTGTTTATTTCGGCCTATTCCAGAACTAAAAGGCCCGCCCAGGCTGGCCCTGGGAGTTTCTTAGTCCAAATCCCTTTTCTTGCTGGGTGGAGCTAAGTTCCCTCCCTGTAGTTTGACCAGCAGCCCTGCAGTTTGCCCAGCAGCCAAACTACAGTAGGGAAAATGGCATCTGTCTCACAGAGGATTTATTCCCACACGCTCTATGGGGAGCACTTCCACAGTGACCCCGACCCTGCTGCAGGCCACCGTCGACCACCGCCATCGCAGGAGACGTCAGGTCACTCAGAGGTGAGTCTGGCTCAGTCCCATGCAGGATCGCTATTCCCCTCTCACGGATCACAGTGTGCAGAGACTTTCCAGTCCTCCTCGGCGACTCTGTCATCGGGTTAATGGTAACCTCCTCCAAAGGGAACTGAGTGCCGTCCTTCCGAGGACTACTCAAGGGCACTTCTAGCTCAAGGGGGCACTTGGACCCTCCAAAGCAGGTCTGGCTCAGTCCCTTGTGGGTGTCACTGCTCCTTTCCCGGGTCTTGATCTGTAACAGGCTTTGTGCCTTTGGCCCGCCCAGCCTCTCTGGTGGGTATGAGGTTTGACTTTTAAAAGTGCGATTGCACCCTTCCTACCGTTGATGCGGCTTCTCCTTTGTTCTTCGATGTGGGGTATCCTCTCTGTGATCAGATCCAACCTCCTCCTGTCGATGGTTTTTCAGGAACTCATTGCAGTTCAGGCGATTTTGCAGGAGAGATGAGTGCACGTCCTTCTACACTGCCATCTTAGCTCCACCCTTCTCGATAGATACTCTTAAATCTGAAAAAGTTGAAACTCGGTTTACAAATGTTCTAATAGTTATTAATATGTCAAAGTGTGTTGCATCCCTTGCTTTGAAAGTTCTTCCATATCTAGTGTACCTCTGTATTTTATGGAATCATTCACATTTGCCAATATTCAGTGGCAAAATATATTTGAATCCAAAACAAAATTACCTGACAGGTCCTCAGCAGAGAATGTCTGGGTCCTTTCAGTGGAGGTGGGACTTGGGAAGTTCCCAGTATACTTTGGTAAGTTCCAAGGTGCCAGATCAACTTGAATCCATTTTGGAAAAGATATTTTTCACGTCTCCTGTCCCCTTCCCCACTCCACTGGAGAGAATGTTAAATCTTGTTTTCTACAATATTAAAGTTACATGGATAAAAGTACCAACATTCAGAGTAACCTCGTATAAGTTGTTTAGTGGGAGATGTACACGTGTGGTAATGTGAAAATAAAAAGGAATACATATATGTGCTTCTTAAACTGAGAAGAGAAGCCATATTTTGCACATTTTTAATGACAAGAACATGAATCTGCAAAGACACTGGAGGGTAAGATGTACAATTACTTCTTAATGCTTATGTTGAAAATGGAATGCAGTCCTCTGCCTTCAGTTTAGCACGTCCCCTGAAAAGCTAAGCACCAGTGAGAGGTTCATTGAGAAAGACATTTGGATGGTTGTGGGCTCCCCACCTCTGCTGTATCAGGAAGCTGGGGACACGCCCTCAGACACCGCGGCTGGCCCCTCGTTGTAGCCCCTCCGCTACCTGTGATCGATTCCTGTGGCCTTTTAACTGATTGAATATGATGAAAATGGATCCAAAGTGACTTCCCTACTGAAGCAGAAGATTCTTATTACCTTCCATTAACTCAGTTTAGTCTTCAGGAATGGGCAGAATAAGTGAAATACAGAAAACTGAAGAGAAGAAAACCTCAGTCTGGAACTTTTCCCATGACTGTTCCTTAAGCCTTGTCTTTCCACATTTTTTATTTTGCTGTGAATTCGTAGTGAAGGCCAAAGAAATAGAAGAAACATTTGGGAGCTTTATAACAAGAAGTTTGCCTTGAAAGCTGCTATTCTTCAGAGGGAAAAGCGTATCAAGTTCCTGTCTTTTTTTTTTTTTTTTTTTCCTTAAGCAAGGTTTCTTATGTCCTTAGATTTTGAAGAATAAGACAAATATTAACGGATACCTGCAGGCTGTTTTTAGCAGCTGTGTAAGAATAATGAGATTTGTAAATTAAGGGCTTTGTAATGTGGGTGTTTTGCTACTGGAGTTGACTAGTCAGAAGATCTTTTCTAACTCTTAAGTGTTTTATTTTTGATCTATCACTTCAGTGACATTACTTGACCAAAGTCCATCTGTCTTTCTAAGCTATGACCTTGTTATGAACAGTTTTTGCATTCACTCTGCAAATGTCCGTGTATTATATATTTAAGCAATATCATAGTGCCATTACTCAAGGAAGTTGAATGAGATGAACATTTATATAGGTTTCCCCTTCCCCCCAGTTTTTAAATGTAACAAATACTTTTTATCTTCCCCTCCCCCATCCCCTTTCCCTGTCCCCCTTTGGAAACTAGTCAGAAACTTGATAGTTTAAGATGAGCAATTAAGGGTACTGAGAGATTGATCCACACAGAGCCTGGCTTTTTTGTGCTTCATAATAAGGCGTGCTGCTGGCCAGCCTAATTAAGTACCCTTTTAACAAGAGAACCTCTTGGAAATTCAGCTGGCAGCTCAGGAAGTTCAGGAAGCAGGACCACAGAGGTTATACTCTGGGATCCTGGCCATGAGGTTGGATGCCTGACCTTGTTGAAAAGAGACACTTGACCTAAATGGTGCAACGTGACTTTGTTCCTGCTTGGCTAAATTTCTCTACACCACAGTCAGCTAAGTTACCTACAGTGACCTTCGAAAAACACGGAGAGCGCCTACCCCGAGGACATGGTAGATTTGGACTAAGGTCGACATAATTCTTCTGATGGCTTTTTCAACAATGAACCTCTTTGAACGACAGGAGACTCCTGGCATCAGCCCTCCGTGTTTTGCCATGATTCTGTGGACTCTGGTGTCTCTAAGGGAGCACAATGCTGGAATCTCAGGGAACCTATCTGGTTGATATGGTTCTTCCTGAGGTCATGATGGCATGAGCCAGCGTAGTGGGGGTGGAACAGGGAACCATTGCCACTGGAATGGCAGCTTCCACTACTGGAAAGGCTGTGACTTTCAGGAAAAGCCACCTACAGATATTAGGGAAGAGAAGAAAGAAGATAAGGTGGAAAGGTTGCAATTTGAAGAGTAAGACTTTCCTTCTTTGAGTCCAGAAGCTGGCAAACAGAACCAGCCATGCAGACCTATTGGGACCCCTTCTGGAGTGTGGGAAAACCCACCTAGTGCCAAGCAGCCTTCCAAAATGCTAGTCATCAAAAAAAGTTTCCAAAGATCCTGTTGCTGCCTTCTCTGCTGCATTCACCTCTCCAGGATCTCACCATACAAATGGAAACAAATCATCAGCCATGGTTCCCAGTGTCTATAAGAACCTGGTTCCTAAGCCTATACCACCTCCATCCAAGGCCAGTGCGTGGAAAGCTAACAGAATGGAACACAAATCAGGATCCCTTTCCTCTAGCCGAGAGTCTGCTTTTACCAGTCCAACCTCTGTTACTAAACCAGTAGTACTGGCTGGTGGTATAGTTTTAAGCTCTCCCAAAGAGAGCCCCACCAGCACCACCACTCTGATTGAGATTAGCTCCTGTCGTCTGACCAAGTTGACCCGCCGAACTACTGACAAGAAGAGTAAGTTCCTGAAGAGTCTGAAGGACGACAGGAATGGAGACTTCTCAGAGAGCAGAGACTGTGAGAAGCTGGAAGATTCGGAGGACAACAGCATACCTGAACCAAAGGAAAATGGAGAGGAAGTCTGTCATCAGAATGGTCTTGCACTTCCTGTAGAAGAAAGGGGCGTCTTCTCTCACTCTTTGGAAACAGAGCACAGGTTACTGAAAGCAATGGGATGGCAGGAATATCCTGAAAATGATGAGAATTGGCTTCTCCTTACAGAGGATGAGCTTTGAGAGTTCCACATGAAGACAGAGCAATTGAGAAGAAATGGCTTTGGAAAGAATGGCTTCTTGCAGAGTTGAAATTCCAGCCTATTCTTTCCTTGGAGGAGCACTTGCAAAGCAGAGTTTGAGGACTCAGACATGGAAACAAGTAGCAGTGAAACATCTGATGACGATACCTGGAAGTAGGTGTATAAATGCTTACAGTTAGACCTGACCCAGTAAACTCAGCTTGTGTGTTTAGGGTTATGAAGAAGAAATCATTCTTTTCCTTTTCCTTTTCTATGTTATTGTTGAATACTTCATGCACAAGGAAAATAATCATAACCCAAAGGGAGCGAGCAATTTGGCTTGTTTAGCTTTTGTTGTTCTTCCCTGTTACCTGCTTAATAGAGAGAACTTTGTGTGTTGGGAAAGATTTTTCAAACACACATCCACACAGTATATACAGGGCAGTGCACATGGGGGAGGAGCTGGCGGTGCAGAGAGGAGACACTGGTCTGCAGCAACAGCTTCTGCTCCCAGCCCTGGGGCACTCACCCCTGTGCTCAAGCAATCATTGTCAATGACAAAGTGACTTTTGAAGTTACAATTGTATTAAATTAATGCTAATAATTTGGATATTTTATTTTTATTTCTGGCTACTTGGGTAATGTTAGCCCTTAACCAAGCATATGTGTTTTTTTTCCCTTTTTATTCTTTCTGGGTACAGTTGTAAAATATTTAGATATAGGAAATGTTGTGTTATTCTTGCAGCCTTGATATTCAGGGTGGATTGTAAAATATAAATTTTTGTGAGATTTCAAAGATTAAGATTATTTTGATAACATTATTTACAGATTTAAAAGATGTTATCACAAGTCTGTTGAGGGGGAGAACTACTGCGTAAGATAACTAACTTGTAATAAATATTTTGCATCAGTAAAAAAAAAAAGAAAAAGAAAAAGGCATTTTTTGTCATTGTCCTGGAGGAGGAGATGGCAACTCACTCTACTATTCTCATCTGGAGAATTCCAGGGACAGAGGAGCCTGGCAGTTGCAAAAAGTCGGACACAACTGAGCAACTAACACACACACATTTGTCATTGTATCATCCAGAGGATCATCCCATTTGAGTGTTTTACTGGATCTTAGCCCTCTTATAACAGAAGAGATACAAAACCATACCAATATATCAAAGGATATAAGTTTAATTTTTCTAAACTTCTAGTGCCAACTCCTTCAAAAAGAAATGAAATAAGAATTTTATGTAAAAGTTCTTTCAAATATTAGCATACTTTTTTTTTTTTACAAAGACCAAATCCTGTTGTTACGCTGACCTGAAGAAACAATTGACAGAGAAAAATAGCAAAATATATATATGAAATTGCCTGCCTATCAAAAAAAAAAAGATGGAAAAAAGGACACAAAAAACATGTGCAGAGGTCTTTTCTTACAAGTAGGAAAATATAAAATTGCCAAAAGTTTTTACACAATGTTAACTTTGAAGAGTATAGAAAAGAGATTTTTTTTTGTTCAGTCCATTTACCACTTCACGGTATGGACTAACCCATTTGTTTATACATGCTGTTAGTATTTTAAATCTCTCTACTCTTTGTGCTTTTTATGTGTTTGTTTTTCTTTTAGCTGATAGATACTTTTTTCTCCAAGCGTGAAACTTTATGTTTAATTTTTCTGTACTACTGCTTCCCTTGGTAAAGTGCCCGATTTTTTCTTTACTCTCCATGTAGGAGGAAAGTTATACCCATATATTAAGGACTCTGTAGTTTTAGTAGAAACTGTTCCAAGAAACTTTTAAGAAATGGCAGCTGAAAGATCCTAAAAGTAAATCAAGTGAAATTAAAGCACCTATAGGTCATTTGGCAAAGCTGTCACATTCGCTTTTACTTTCTTAGGTAATGGAATTGGTTACAAAACACTTTATAATTCCAAGTGAGGTACTGTTTGGTCTTCTGAAGTCTAAACTTTCAAGATTTAAGATAGTGATTAAAGGCAAATGTAACTTGGCTGACTTCACTGTTTTGTGAGGTGTATGGTGTTTTGTCATGAAAACACACTAATAAGGAAATTTTATCAAGATTGGCTCTGTCAGAACAATGGGAGATGTGAGAAGGAGAGATAAGAGCCTCAGCCCCTCATTCATTGACACTCAGGATCTTGAGTGTATGTGAGATTAGGAAGTTTTGGGAAGAGCAAAGTACTGTTTATTTTAATTTCAGAGCTTATATAAGTAAGTCTATTTGCCTTGACTTCCAGTTTTATGTCATAAAAATTTCAACAATTGCTATTAAATATGATAAAGATAAAACTTAAAGCAAATAGTTTTCTGAATCAGGAAATTGTTATTGTTAAGGTTGTTACTACTAAAATATGACAAGGCAAGTCAGTCCCTTGTAGAGGCTGAATATCCTTTCACGCAGCTCATCTTTAGAGCAGAAGTGGGAGCAATTATTAACCATAGTGTTATGCAGGCCTAAGGTGGCATGAGTTGTAAAGAATTCGCCTGCCTGTGCAGGAGATGCAAGAGAGGCAGGCTCAGTTCCTGGGTTGGGAAGATCCCTGGGAGTAGGAAATGGCAGCCCTCTCCAATATTCTTGCCTGGAAAATCTCATGGACAGAGGAGCCTGGTGGGTTACAGTCCATTGGGTTGCAAAGAATCAGACAGGACTGAGCACTGAGAAAGATCTGCAACTCCAAAAGCAGGCATTCATTTTGGGCTAAATGCAGCCCATTTCCCAGAGTCCTGAGCAGAGTCTGACCCATTGGTTTGAATGAAATACTCACTGAAGGAAATATTTGTTTCATAGAAGCAGAGCATAACCAGGGACACAGATTCCAAAGAACTTCTTTTGCAAAATCTTTGGAAAGCAATTAGAGGAGAAATGCAACTTTTTGTATTTATTTCATGCCACGTTCATGTAGTCTTGGGGAATAAGCACTATGGTATGTGTCATTGTTCCCACCTCTGACAAACATGGCGGATACTGCTGTTGCTATGCAGTGTTTTTCCACACAGCTTTTCAGACAGCCAATTCCAATAAACCACAGGGTCTTGCAAATTAAAATCATCTGACTATTTCTGATCTAGTCCAGTAAACTTGATGCCAGAATTGGATGACCCTAGAGATCAACTTAACAGAAATTTATGGAATAATTTCATCATCAAAATGCTTTATATGGCTCCATGAGATCACAATGAGACATAAAACATGTTGTATACCCTTGAGGGTCTTGGGGTCTCTCCTACAGAGAAAACACACTAATAAGGAAATTTTATCAAGATTGGCTCTGTCAGAACAATGGGAGATGTGAGAAGGAGAGATAAGAGCCTCAGCCCCTCATTCATTGACACTCAGGATCTTGAGTGTATGTGAGATTAGGAAGTTTTGGGAAGAGCAAAGTACTGTTTATTTTAATTTCAGAGCTTATATAAGTAAGTCTATTTGCCTTGACTTCCAGTTTTATGTCATAAAAATTTCAACAATTGCTATTAAATATGATAAAGATAAAACTTAAAGCAAATAGTTTTCTGAATCAGGAAATTGTTATTGTTAAGGTTGTTACTACTAAAATATGACAAGGCAAGTCAGTCCCTTGTAGAGGCTGAATATCCTTTCACGCAGCTCATCTTTAGAGCAGAAGTGGGAGCAATTATTAACCATAGTGTTATGCAGGCCTAAGGTGGCATGAGTTGTAAAGAATTCGCCTGCCTGTGCAGGAGATGCAAGAGAGGCAGGCTCAGTTCCTGGGTTGGGAAGATCCCTGGGAGTAGGAAATGGCAGCCCTCTCCAATATTCTTGCCTGGAAAATCTCATGGACAGAGGAGCCTGGTGGGTTACAGTCCATTGGGTTGCAAAGAATCAGACAGGACTGAGCACTGAGAAAGATCTGCAACTCCAAAAGCAGGCATTCATTTTGGGCTAAATGCAGCCCATTTCCCAGAGTCCTGAGCAGAGTCTGACCCATTGGTTTGAATGAAATACTCACTGAAGGAAATATTTGTTTCATAGAAGCAGAGCATAACCAGGGACACAGATTCCAAAGAACTTCTTTTGCAAAATCTTTGGAAAGCAATTAGAGGAGAAATGCAACTTTTTGTATTTATTTCATGCCACGTTCATGTAGTCTTGGGGAATAAGCACTATGGTATGTGTCATTGTTCCCACCTCTGACAAACATGGCGGATACTGCTGTTGCTATGCAGTGTTTTTCCACACAGCTTTTCAGACAGCCAATTCCAATAAACCACAGGGTCTTGCAAATTAAAATCATCTGACTATTTCTGATCTAGTCCAGTAAACTTGATGCCAGAATTGGATGACCCTAGAGATCAACTTAACAGAAATTTATGGAATAATTTCATCATCAAAATGCTTTGTATGGCTCCATGAGATCACAATGAGACATAAAACATGTTGTATACCCTTGAGGAACTTTGAATCTTGTAGGAGAGTTCTCTCCTACAGAGACTGTCACCTGGAGTTAAATAGGATTACAGTGACAACTGGGTAAGAGGATCCTACAGGAGATCTAGATGAGGGTGGAGAGCGGGAAGCTGTAAAGGTATAAGGCAATAAAGAGCAATGATCAGGGAAGTTGGCTGAGTTAGGGAGGAGCAGAGAAGAAGGCAAGATTTAGAGTGGAAGAGAACTGCTCAGAAGGTCTCCAGGGTTAATGATCACTGATCCTGAAAACAGGTGTTCACTCTCTGCTCCACTCTGTGTTGTCTACTGGATGTAGGTGCCTAGAGTTTGAAAGAAGAACGGTTGGAGCCACAAATGCTTCAGTGTTTCTAGAATGCCGAATAATATAAGTAATATGTTTGGATTACTTGAAGCTGTTTTTTTAAAATGGAGAAAAGTGAAATGAAACCAATTCTTGAATATTAAGGTTTATAATACTGGAGCACACTAAGGTATTTTTATACTACTAAATTAATTACTAGACATAGAAATGTACCTTTGTAAAATATGCTGTATAATTATTAAAATATTTAATGGATAGCCATTATGTGTATCTTTTACAACCAAATATTTTCACTGTACATTTATGGGGTTTTTCCTTTTTTAGAAGATTTATGGCCTTTTGTATAATTATTAAAATATTTAATGGATAGCCATAGTACTTTACTTTTACTGAAGGAAATATTTGTTTCATAGAAGCAGAGCATAACCAGGGACACAGATTCCAAAGAACTTCTTTTGCAAAATCTTTGGAAAGCAATTAGAGGAGAAATGCAACTTTTTGTATTTATTTCATGCCACGTTCATGTAGTCTTGGGGAATAAGCACTATGGTATGTGTCATTGTTCCCACCTCTGACAAACATGGCGGATACTGCTGTTGCTATGCAGTGTTTTTCCACACAGCTTTTCAGACAGCCAATTCCAATAAACCACAGGGTCTTGCAAATTAAAATCATCTGACTATTTCTGATCTAGTCCAGTAAACTTGATGCCAGAATTGGATGACCCTAGAGATCAACTTAACAGAAATTTATGGAATAATTTCATCATCAAAATGCTTTGTATGGCTCCATGAGATCACAATGAGACATAAAACATGTTGTATACCCTTGAGGAACTTTGAATCTTGTAGGAGAGTTCTCTCCTACAGAGACTGTCACCTGGAGTTAAATAGGATTACAGTGACAACTGGGTAAGAGGATCCTACAGGAGATCTAGATGAGGGTGGAGAGCTGGAAGCTGTAAAAGGTATAAGGCAATAAAGAGCAATGATCAGGGAAGTTGGCTGAGTTAGGGAGGAGCAGAGAAGAAGGCAAGATTTAGAGTGGAAGAGAACTGCTCAGAAGGTCTCCAGGGTTAATGATCACTGATCCTGAAAACAGGTGTTCACTCTCTGCTCCACTCTGTGTTGTCTACTGGATGTAGGTGCCTAGAGTTTGAAAGAAGAACGGTTGGAGCCACAAATGCTTCAGTGTTTCTAGAATGCCGAATAATATAAGTAATATGTTTGGATTACTTGAAGCTGTTTTTTTAAAATGGAGAAAAGTGAAATGAAACCAATTCTTGAATATTAAGGTTTATAATACTGGAGCACACTAAGGTATTTTTATACTACTAAATTAATTACTAGACATAGAAATGTACCTTTGTAAAATATGCTGTATAATTATTAAAATATTTAATGGATAGCCATTATGTGTATCTTTTACAACCAAATATTTTCACTGTACATTTATGAGAGGAAGCTATTAGTCTTCCTGTGATTTGTAGAAGTTATTTTTGCCATAGAGCTCTTTATGACGTTATCTTCTAATTTTCTTTTCCATAGCACATTCTACTTAGGCTAGCAATGCATTATAAGTGCTCTATTTATTAATGCTACATAGACAGCTTTATTTCTGTTCCAGTGATTAAATTTACTGAAAGTAACTCTGTAAGCTTAATTTTTTATCAAATATTATATCCAGAAAGATATTAATTCTATGAATATGCCAAAGTCAGTGTCTTTGATTGTTGAACGTAGCTTTTGAAAATCCTATTTATTGATTGATATCTTCAACTAATCTTTTTTCCCCAAATGCACAGTATTTAATTGCAAGCAACTGAAGGTGTGCTTACTTGGATCATTCTCTATTTGGGAAGAAAATGTCTACCAATTTCTACTAAGATTTCTCTTTTTGTTTAGTTTTAAAATAGTTGAAAATATAATCTGTGAATGACTCATATTTGAACAGATTTCATAGTGACATCTCAGCTTAAATACTGTTAGCATGATTGCAGATGGTTGGTATATATGATAGAGCCTATCAAATTACTGATTTCTTACATGAGAAGATGGTAAAGGGGCCTGACAGCAGCTCACTGTTCAAGTTGTGAGTGTGTGCATGTGCGTGTGTGTATACCACTGAAGAACAAAGCTCCTTTACTCTGAAAGGCAACAGTAATTGTATATGTTACCTAGGCAATATTTATCAGCACAATACTGAAAACTGTTGAGTTTTGGAGTTATGCATGGAAAGAAAACTAACTAAAACAAAATAAAACATTGAAAGGCTGCTGATTTACCTAAACTGTGGTCTAAATTTTCTATAAAAATAAAATTTCAGGGAACTCTGCTTCATATTATATAACAACCTAAATGGGAAAATAATTTGAAAAAAATTAGGTACATGTATAACTGAATCACTTTGCTGTATACCGGAAACTATCACAACATTGTTAATCAACTATACTCCAAAAACTAAAAAAAAATATAAAACTGTGGTGAGCACCTGAAATAGTTGAAGAGTGATTCAGTTTCACAAATTGTGGAATTTAACAGTAATTTTTACTCTTGGAAAATTGTGATCTTTGTTGGTGAAAGAAAACTTGGAATTAAAAATAATTTGCATCTTTTTATCTATAAGGATCTAAAATACTTTTTTTTATAACCTTCTCTGTCCTTTTAAAAAATTATAACTTATTATTCAATTTGAACTCCTCTCTTCTGAGAAATAAATGAAAGACTTTCAAAGAATTGTTAGCTGCAGAGCAGGCCTTGAACTAGAGGCACTACTTTGCTGCATCTGTGTAAGATGCAGTTGCTTCATTAGCTCCCTCAGCTAGTGGAACTTCTGGAAAACATCAGTTGTTTTCCCTTCAAGTAAATAAAAAATATCACTTGCTGATTTCTTCAACCATATACAGATTATAAGTGACATTTAATGTCCCTGCATAAGTACACTGTTGGTGTTGAATGTCAAGTAAGAAGGAATAAAGTATGATTGTTTAGGTTCTATTAAGAAAAAAAGAACACAACGGGGAGTTCTGTGAATTTACTGTATGTAAATTTCTGATGAGTTCTCAGGGAAGTTTTTGATCGATATGTACCATAGAAGACCAGGCATTGGATAGTAGACACATCAGGGCTGTGAGCGTCACATTCCTGAGCAACCCAGTAGGCAAACAAATCTGAAGTGGTCAGTGTGGCTATTTTTGCTATTATTGTTGTTGCTTTGTTGTTATTCCTGGTTAATTGATGCTCCAGTAATTGTATATGTTACCTAGGCAATATTTATCAGCACAATACTGAAAACTGTTGAGTTTTGGAGTTATGCATGGAAAGAAAACTAACTAAAACAAAATAAAACATTGAAAGGCTGCTGATTTACCTAAACTGTGGTCTAAATTTTCTATAAAAATAAAATTTCAGGGAACTCTGCTTCATATTATATAACAACCTAAATGGGAAAATAATTTGAAAAAAATTAGGTACATGTATAACTGAATCACTTTGCTGTATACCGGAAACTATCACAACATTGTTAATCAACTATACTCCAAAAACTAAAAAAAAATATAAAACTGTGGTGAGCACCTGAAATAGTTGAAGAGTGATTCAGTTTCACAAATTGTGGAATTTAACAGTAATTTTTACTCTTGGAAAATTGTGATCTTTGTTGGTGAAAGAAAACTTGGAATTAAAAATAATTTGCATCTTTTTATCTATAAGGATCTAAAATACTTTTTTTTATAACCTTCTCTGTCCTTTTAAAAAATTATAACTTATTATTCAATTTGAACTCCTCTCTTCTGAGAAATAAATGAAAGACTTTCAAAGAATTGTTAGCTGCAGAGCAGGCCTTGAACTAGAGGCACTACTTTGCTGCATCTGTGTAAGATGCAGTTGCTTCATTAGCTCCCTCAGCTAGTGGAACTTCTGGAAAACATCAGTTGTTTTCCCTTCAAGTAAATAAAAAATATCACTTGCTGATTTCTTCAACCATATACAGATTATAAGTGACATTTAATGTCCCTGCATAAGTACACTGTTGGTGTTGAATGTCAAGTAAGAAGGAATAAAGTATGATTGTTTAGGTTCTATTAAGAAAAAAAGAACACAACGGGGAGTTCTGTGAATTTACTGTATGTAAATTTCTGATGAGTTCTCAGGGAAGTTTTTGATCGATATGTACCATAGAAGACCAGGCATTGGATAGTAGACACATCAGGGCTGTGAGCGTCACATTCCTGAGCAACCCAGTAGGCAAACAAATCTGAAGTGGTCAGTGTGGCTATTTTTGCTATTATTGTTGTTGCTTTGTTGTTATTCCTGGTTAATTGATGCTCCAGTAAAGCTGCCCCTTCTCTTAGTCGAGTAATTTGTTTGCTCTGGAACAGTGCCAGTCAAGTAAGCACACGATGCAGAAGGCTGTGTAGGATGTTCTTACCTGATTATTTCCATTTTTATACAGCAAGAACAGGTACTAGGTAATAGGAAAGGGTGCTGGTTTCAGTTGCTGAGGGTCTGTATCTTTCACCAGAAGTCAAGACCATTATAAGACAAATGCATTTTCCTGGACGTGGAGAGGGAACTATTCTCTATCATTTCCAGTGCTCACTTTTCTCCTCCTTTTTATTTTTTTATATCTCTTTTTTAAAGTTTGGCCTTTTATTGGTTTTCTATTTATTTATTTTCATCTGTCTTTATTCTTTGGCCTGTGTGGGTCTCCCATCACGGTGGCCTCTCTTGTTGCAGAGCACTGGCTCTGGCCTCATGTGCTCCAGAGTGCTGCTTGTAATTGGACACACCAGTCCAGCCCCTCCGTAGCATGTGGGATCTTCCTGCACCAGGGATCGAACTGGTGCCCCTTGCACTGCAGGGCAGACTCTTTACCCATTAGACCACCAGGGAAGCCCTCCTCCATTTTATTTTTTAAAACTAATCTCCATCATTGCTAAAAAGTTTGCCGGTAGCAAGAGATGTGGGCTTGATACCTGGGTTGGAAAGAGTCTCTGGAGCAGGAAATGGCACTCCACTCCAGTGTTCTTGCCTAGGAAATCCCACGGATGGAGGAACCTGGCGGGCTGTAGTCCATGGGGTCGCAAAGAGTCGGACATGACTGAGAGCACACACACATAGAGAGACACTTACAGGTAACAGAGTCCCTGGAAGACTCTCACATATCTGGAACAGGGGATTTTTTGTTTAAGTGTAGTGAACTTGGGTGAACATATGAATGAGAAGGTGGAAGCTAGAGTATTCTCCCATCTGACCTCGATTGTATCAGTTGCCTCTTGCTTTCCGCGCCATACTCTTGCCTATGCACATAAATCAGTGTAAGAGCAAGGATTTTGAAAAAAAGTTCTGGGCTCATATACTGGCTTCTACCCTTATGGATCATATGACTCTAGGCAGGTCAATTATACTTTCCCAGCTTGACTTGTCTCATATGTGAAAATATTGTCATGATGATACCTACTTCAGAGGCATTTTGAGATGAATAAATGAGATGTAAGGAATTTAGTGTAGTCACACTTACAAACACATAATAAATGATACTTATGCTTGGACAACTTGAAAAGAGCTTCCCATCCAAAGGTCATTGCTTTGCCAATTAACAGTGTATGGAAAATAAAGTATAATAATGGATCCTCAAGGACCAATGATAGGAAAAGAACTGCTTTGGAGGTTACTTATATTTCGTGTCAGGACAGACTTGTCAGCAACCCTGTCAAATAGACAGTTACGGGAACCATGGCTCAGCTTTGGTGGCACACTGTCACCAGCTGGAATATTTTGGAAATTTAGCTCTCCTTACACTTGTGAAAGGTTAGGCTGTCCTGTGAGCCAGGAAGAGAGAACTGAGTTCAAGTTTATTCTTCATTGGAATTGAGCATTTGGTGACATAGCATGTAAGTCACAGCCTTGACCATCTTATGCCAAGTCTTGCCTGGCACAAAGTTAACCATCGTTAGCCACTTTATATACTGCAGACCTACAACAGACAAGTTCATCGAGGCTGGAAAAAATACACAATCACAACTGCATTTATGATGCACAGTTTATATCCACAAGGCAACAGTATTAAATTTATGACAACAGATCTCAAAGGAGCACTCACCTAAGCCCAGCAGTCCAGTAACATTTCCTTTTTCAATCTTCTGTCACATTCCCTAAAAGCTCTCTCTCTTCAAACACCCAAAATTCTATCCCCTTTCTCATTCATGTCTGTTGCCCTTATTTCACCAATAAAATAGGAGGAAATCATCAGGAAACCACCTTGTGTTTTCAGTGTCAAACCCTTAAAAACCTCTAGCAACACCCAACAGAGCTTACGTGCTGAAGAACCACAGGGCGGTAGGGAAAGGAGGTTCTGCTCTCAAAGGGCTGATGCACAGATTCATTTACTGTGGGACTCAGCCCACAAACAGCCATTTGAAGAACACCTAGGCCATATGTGAAGGAGATTCCTTTGCTAATCTTAAAACATCAGCTAGAGGGACCAAAGCTTGTTGAACCTTTGCAGGAACGGAAGTGCTAGTGGGTGCCATGTCCTCTGGCTTGCTGGCACCCACCTCCCTGTGATGCTACCATAGTCCTGCCAGAGGCAGCGGGTGAGCACTCCATCCCTGTGTGTCGCTGGCACAGCCCTGTTGGAGGTGGCGGGCCAGTGCCCCAACCCCTCCGTGAATGTCTCAGTCACTTCACGGGAGGTGGTCAGTGAGGACTCTGCCTCCCCTGTAGACCCCCAAAGCCAACAGGTACATGCAGCCTACACAGAACATGCCCCTTGAGCAGTGGGCTCTGGTGGCTGTCTGGATTGCATTTCAGAGCCCATAGTTCTGAAACAGACACTTCAAGAGACAGCCAAGAACTAGTTCAGGATTAAACAACAAAGTTCATTGCCTACATTGGGCCATCTCTTCAAGACTGGGAGAGAGAGCTGTTTCAGCTAGTGTATAAAATAAACATGAAGAGTCAAGCAACATGAGGAAATAGAAGACTAGGTACCAAACAGAAGAACAAGATAATTCTCCAGGAAAAAAAAAAAAAAAACTTAGCAAAATGGGGAGATGAGTAACTTATGTAATAAAGAATTCAGAGCAAAGGTCATAAAGATGCTCTCAGGACAAGAATGGATGAACAGAGAGAGCTTCAACAAAGGGATGGAAAATATAGGTACTAACAAAAGTCACAAAACTGAAGAATGCAATAACTCAACTGAAAAAATACACTTAGAAGGGTTGATTCGTTGACTTGGATGAAGCAAGAGAAAAAAAAATAGTGATCCAGAAGACAGGACACTGGAATTCATTAAAATAGAGAAGCAAAAAACTAAATTAAAATGAAGATGGGGCTTTCCCTGGTGGTCCAGTGGGTAAGGACACCGCCTTGCAGTGCAAGGGGCGCCGGTTCGATCCCTGGCCTGGGAGGATCCCACGTGCTGTGGAGCGGCTGGACTGATGTGTCCAATCACCGAGCCGGAGTTCTGGCGTGCATGCGCCCAGAGCCGGCACTCTGCAACGACAGACGCCACTGCAATGGGAGGTCCACAGGAGCCAAAGAACAAAGACAGATGAAAATAGAGAAATGAAAGACCAATAGAAGTGGCCTGCCCGATCCCCTCCCTCTCCAACCTGACCCCCACCCAAAATAAATAAATAAATAAATATTTTAAAAAAAACAAAACAAAGATGACTTAAGGGACCTGTGGGACATCAAACAAAATAATGTTTATATTATAGAGTCCTAGAAGGAAAAGAGGCAGGGAGAGGAACAGAAAACTTATTTGAAGAAATTATGGCTGAAAGCTCTGTGACCAGGCTATGGAGACAGATAGCCAGATCCAGGAAGCCCAAAAAACTCCAAACAAGAAGAATCCAAAGAGACTCACACCAAAACACTTTGTAATTAAAAGACCAAAAGTTAAGGAGTACGTCTTAAAAGGAAGAGAAAAACAACTTACTATATATAAGAGAACCCCCATAAGACTAACAGTGGATTTCTTGACTGAAACCTTGCAGAGCAGAAGAGAATGACGTGATAATATACAAATGCTTACAGGCAAACTACTTCCAGCCAGGCAAGATGATCCTTCGCATTTGAAGAAGAGATCAAAAGTCTTGTAGACCAGCAAAAGCTAAGGAAGTTCATCCATGCTAAACTGGCTGTACAAGAAGTCGTTAAAGGGTCTTTTTTAAAGTGAAAAGAAAACATAGGAAAGTAAAAATCTCACTAGTTAAGGTAATATATAGTATAGGAAGTAGATTAATCACTTGTAAAGCTTGTATGAAAGTTAAAAAAAATAGTAAATAATTAAATGTACATAATTAGTTAATTAGGGATTCACAAAATTTTAAAATGTGATATCAAAAAAATATAAAATATGGAGAGGAGTGTAAAAATGCAGACTTGTAGAATGTGTTCCAACTTGCTATCAATTTAAAATAAACTGTTATAATGTTGTTTTAGTTTAGTCCCTCAAAGAGGCATAGACAGAAGGTACATGAAGAATACTTTCCAGACGTAAGTAATATTTAAGTAGGACCTTGTAGATGAATATGAATTTTCCCTGCAAATTAGTTTGGGAGAGATACGAAGACTGAATTTTAGATCACATCTGCAATATTAAAGGTACAGAGATAAGGAACTGTGTGTTGGAAGGGGATGTTTAGTAGTCAAGGAAGAAACTGAGAAAGTATATTGGGGCCAGATTTCAAGCAAATATATTATAAAAAGTAAGATGCATACTGTGACTTCTTAGTACATCCAATTGTTTAAAAATCTGAAGCTATAAGAAATTATACTTGTGGGCGGGCCCTGGCCTAGCATGGTGGGAGGGGGAACAGGGATGCGGCAGAGGGCAGAGTCCGGGAGGGCTTGGCTGCAAGGGAATGAATCCTCCGCTTTCTTGGGTGGAAACCTTTAAATACGGGCTCAGCCCGGGCGTGCCTGGCAGCCTGAGAGGGGTGTGCAGTAAGGGGAGATCAGACAAGCAGGGCGCGAGTGCTGGAGCTGCAGCTGTGCAGCCCAGGGCGAGAAGCTGTCCAAGCTGTGGGGATAAGAGCAGTTGCAGCGATCGGTGCTTGGAAGTGGAACAGTCATGTTTGAAATTAAGAAGATCTGCTGCATCTGTGCAGGCTATGTTGGAGGACCTACATGCGGTGTCATTGCTCACATGTGTCCTGAAATCAGGATGATGGTTGTTGATGTCACTGAATCAAGAATCAATGTATGGAACTCCCCTATACTTCTGTTTATGAGCCAAGACTAAAAGAAGTAGTAGAATCCTGTCGAGGAAAAAATGTATTTTTTTCTACCAATATTGATGATGCTATTAAGGAAACTGATCTTGTATTTATTTCTGTGAACACCCCAACCAAAACCTATGGAATGGGGAAAGGCTGTGCAGCAGATCTGAAGTATATTGAAGCTTGTGCTCGATGCATCATGCAAAACTCACATGGGTATGAAATTGTGACTGAGAAAAGCACAGTGCCAGTATGGGCAGCAGAAAGTATTCATCAAATATTTGATGCAAACACACAACCCAACTTACCTTTACAGGTGCTGTCCAGCCCTGAGTTTTTCGCTGGAGGAATGGCCATAAGAACCTGAAGAACCAAGACAAGAGTCCTGATTGGAGGGGCTGAAACCACAGAGGGCCAGAGAGCTGTGCAGGCACTGTGTGCTGTGTATGAGCACTGGATTCTCAGAGAGATCTTCACCACTAATACTTGGTCTTCAGAACTTTCCAAACTGACGGCAAATGCTTTTCTGGCCCAGAGAATCAGCAATGATTCTGTGAGTGCCCTCTGTGAGGCAACAGAAGCTGATGTAGGAGTGGTGACAAGAGCCATTGGAATGGACCAGAGAATTGGGAGATAAGTTTCTGAAAGCCAGTGTTGGTTTTGGTGGGAGTTGTTTTCAAAAGGATGTTCTGAATTTGGTGTATTTCTGTGAGGCTCTAAATTTGCCTGAAGTAGCTCGTTACTGGCAGCAGGTCATAGACATGAATGACTGTCAGAGAAGGAGTTTGCTTCCCGGATCATAGACAGTCTGTTTAACACAGTGACTGATAAGAAGATAGCTATTTGGAGGTTTGCTTTCAAAAAGGACACTGGTGATATGAGAGAGTCATCCAGTATGTGTATTAGCAAATATTTGATGGACGAAGGCATACAACTCCATACATATGATCCAAAAATACCCAGGGAACAAATAGTCATGGATTTTTCTCACCCAGGAGTTTCCAGGGATGACCAAGTGGCCCAGCTCGTGACCATTTCCAAGGACCCCTATGAGGCATGTGATGGGGTCCATGCTGGTGTGATTTGTACTGAGTGGGACATGTTTAAGGGGCTGGATTTTGCATGCATTCATAAAAAAAGGCTGAAGCCAACCTTTATCTTTGATGGATGACATGTCCTGAATGGGCTCCACAATGAACTTCAGACTTCCAGATTGAAACTATTGACAAGAGAGAGGATTCCATATGCTCCTTCTGGTGAAATTCCAAAGTTTAGTCTTCAGGATATACCCAGCAAAAAACCCAGAGTATAGGGATTGCCATTTTTGTTTGTGATTCTTTTGGTACTTCAGGATAACAGATATCTATCTGATAATAAATGGTAAAAGAACCAACTGCTTTTAAGGAAACAAATATTTTTAAAATCATCAAATTTATACTAGCTGTATGGGAGTTAGCACATCTGGTAATTATGAAGCTAGAGTATTTTTACATATTTTTATGATATTATTACTTCAGTGATTAGAGGAGTAGCAAATAATCATGTTAGTTTTAATAGTGTCAATTTTTGTAAAATTAAACTTCCAACACTTCTTACTTTATCATGTGTCTTTAGGCAGCACTTTAAGGTTGCATTGTAATAGGAGTGGCACTCTTCAGTGTTTCTCATCAGCAGTCTGTGTACTTGTCATTGTGTGTTTTCACTCCTGGAGAAGGGAGTGGCTGCCCACTCCTGTATTCTCGCCTGGGAAGTCCCTTAGACAGAGAAACTTGGCGGGCTGCAATCCATGGCATCTCAAAAGTCAGACACGACTCAGCGACTCACTCCCCTTGCCCACCACCACCCCGCCCCACCATCCCATACTTTCAGCCATGAAATGACTATGCTAAATACTGGGCTAAACCTGTTAACCTTTCCAAAAGTGTCCTGGAGATTTACAGGTTTCTGTATTCATTGGGTGAGATGTTTCCTGTGCCATGTCTTGTCTCCCTGAACTGAGGACGATTGGTGCACAGAATGTCTTGTTTCCCCCCCACAAGTGAACTGTTTTAAAGGACAACTCCATACATATGATCCAAAAATACCCAGGGAACAAATAGTCATGGATTTTTCTCACCCAGGAGTTTCCAGGGATGACCAAGTGGCCCAGCTCGTGACCATTTCCAAGGACCCCTATGAGGCATGTGATGGGGTCCATGCTGGTGTGATTTGTACTGAGTGGGACATGTTTAAGGGGCTGGATTTTGCATGCATTCATAAAAAAAGGCTGAAGCCAACCTTTATCTTTGATGGATGACATGTCCTGAATGGGCTCCACAATGAACTTCAGACTTCCAGATTGAAACTATTGACAAGAGAGAGGATTCCATATGCTCCTTCTGGTGAAATTCCAAAGTTTAGTCTTCAGGATATACCCAGCAAAAAACCCAGAGTATAGGGATTGCCATTTTTGTTTGTGATTCTTTTGGTACTTCAGGATAACAGATATCTATCTGATAATAAATGGTAAAAGAACCAACTGCTTTTAAGGAAACAAATATTTTTAAAATCATCAAATTTATACTAGCTGTATGGGAGTTAGCACATCTGGTAATTATGAAGCTAGAGTATTTTTACATATTTTTATGATATTATTACTTCAGTGATTAGAGGAGTAGCAAATAATCATGTTAGTTTTAATAGTGTCAATTTTTGTAAAATTAAACTTCCAACACTTCTTACTTTATCATGTGTCTTTAGGCAGCACTTTAAGGTTGCATTGTAATAGGAGTGGCACTCTTCAGTGTTTCTCATCAGCAGTCTGTGTACTTGTCATTGTGTGTTTTCACTCCTGGAGAAGGGAGTGGCTGCCCACTCCTGTATTCTCGCCTGGGAAGTCCCTTAGACAGAGAAACTTGGCGGGCTGCAATCCATGGCATCTCAAAAGTCAGACACGACTCAGCGACTCACTCCCCTTGCCCACCACCACCCCGCCCCACCATCCCATACTTTCAGCCATGAAATGACTATGCTAAATACTGGGCTAAACCTGTTAACCTTTCCAAAAGTGTCCTGGAGATTTACAGGTTTCTGTATTCATTGGGTGAGATGTTTCCTGTGCCATGTCTTGTCTCCCTGAACTGAGGACGATTGGTGCACAGAATGTGGCCATTGTGCATTTTTCCCCCACGCTTCCATGTTAGAAGTAATTTCACAAGTATGATTTGGTGATTGTTCTTTTGCTCCTTTTGTTTTAATAAGCTGTATCTTTTTTTTTTTTTAAGTCCACTGCCCATTCCTAATCAATGCAAATAAGACTGAAAGGTAGTTTTTTTAAACATGAAGAGAAAATCATTGTAGTGAATGAAAATATTTTATTTCTCTTCACTTGTTTTTCCTCACTGATTATTATTTTTCAGTCCAAGAGGCCAAATATTTGTTACTTTTACTCTGTATTTTATTCCTATGACTCATTGCAATTTCTCTTGGTTTAAGTAATAAAACCAATATAATCTCATATATAAACTTAAGTAGATTTTACAAGTTATATATAGCATAATCCTAAAATAAGGAGTTTTGTTTTCATCTGCTTTTTTCTTATCTCTTGTTGACTGCTATTTGGCTTTTTCTTGTGTTTATCATTATAAAAATATGTCAGATGTCCAACTGATGCTTGTGCTCTGCTGAGAGTGTACAAATTGAGTTAAACAGATCCAGGTCTCAGCCTTTAGGAATCTTGCAGTTCAGTAAGAATACAGACATAAAGATGAGGCCAGAGAATCTGTACAGATATCAAATATATAAATAAAATATTCTGTATAAGCCAAAAAAAAGAAACGATACCTATTTGCAGAAGTACATCATATCACTGCTTTAAATTGTAATAGGAGTGGCGCTCTTCAGTGTTTCTCATCAGCAGTCTGTGTACTTGTCATTGTGTGTTTTCACTCCTGGAGAAGGGAGTGGCTGCCCACTCCTGTATTCTCGCCTGGGAAGTCCCTTAGACAGAGAAACTTGGCGGGCTGCAATCCATGGCATCTCAAAAGTCAGACACGACTCAGCGACTCACTCCCCTTGCCCACCACCACCCGCCCCACCATCCCATACTTTCAGCCATGAAATGACTATGCTAAATACTGGGCTAAACCTGTTAACCTTTCCAAAAGTGTCCTGGAGATTTACAGGTTTCTGTATTCATTGGGTGAGATGTTTCCTGTGCCATGTCTTGTCTCCCTGAACTGAGGACGATTGGTGCACAGAATGTGGCCATTGTGCATTTTTCCCCCACGCTTCCATGTTAGAAGTAATTTCACAAGTATGATTTGGTGATTGTTCTTTTGCTCCTTTTGTTTTAATAAGCTGTATCTTTTTTTTTTTTTAAGTCCACTGCCCATTCCTAATCAATGCAAATAAGACTGAAAGGTAGTTTTTTTAAACATGAAGAGAAAATCATTGTAGTGAATGAAAATATTTTATTTCTCTTCACTTGTTTTTCCTCACTGATTATTATTTTTTCAGTCCAAGAGGCCAAATATTTGTTACTTTTACTCTGTATTTTATTCCTATGACTCATTGCAATTTCTCTTGGTTTAAGTAATAAAACCAATATAATCTCATATATAAACTTAAGTAGATTTTACAAGTTATATATAGCATAATCCTAAAATAAGGAGTTTTGTTTTCATCTGCTTTTTTCTTATCTCTTGTTGACTGCTATTTGGCTTTTTCTTGTGTTTATCATTATAAAAATATGTCAGATGTCCAACTGATGCTTGTGCTCTGCTGAGAGTGTACAAATTGAGTTAAACAGATCCAGGTCTCAGCCTTTAGGAATCTTGCAGTTCAGTAAGAATACAGACATAAAGATGAGGCCAGAGAATCTGTACAGATATCAAATATATAAATAAAATATTCTGTATAAGCCAAAAAAAAGAAACGATACCTATTTGCAGAAGTACATCATATCACTGCTTTAAATTTTATACCTACTGTTAACTGAGTATCATAAGAACTTAATTTTAAAAATGTATCCTTTTAATAAGAAGATAATTTGATGAGAGTACAAGAAATCTGAAATGTTACGTGCATTTATAAAAAGACAAAAATGCCCTGTTACTTTGAGAGGGTATGTGTGTGCTCAGTTGTGTCCAGCTCTTTGTGACCCCATGTACTGTAGCCCAACAGGCTCCTCTGTCCATGGAATTTTCCAGGTAAGAATGACTGGAGCAAGTTGCCATTTCCCGCAACAGGGAATCTTCCCCACCCAGTGTTCTCCCAAGTCCCTGCATTGGTAAGTGGATTCTTTACCACTGCTCCATCTGGGAAGCAGCTGTTATTTTGATGAATTCACTGAATAAGTGTCTGTCTGTTTACTGGTATTTTTATAGGTAGTTGATTAACTGCTTGTTAAAAGAAGTAGTATGGGTTTTATAGTGAATATAAATGTCTTTCTCATCCCATATTTAATATATTTAGAAACATAAAAACACCTAATACAAATTTAGTATCTTTAAACTTTTAAATTTAAATCATAAACTAGGCTTCTTTAGGTTATATGCAACAGATATCCACTTCTACTTGGTTAAGCTGAAAGAGGAAATTTACAGTGAGGATATTCAGATATATTGAGAAAGCAAGGAGATTTGAACACGCCCCAGGAAGAGTGAAACCCAGGGTGACTCCAGGGATCTCAGAAGTAAAAGTTCTGTGGTTTCTTAGCTCCATTTGGCTTTTAAGAATGCAGTTGGCTGTTGGATCAATCAGCTGAGGTCATCCTGACAGGTTATGGAACAGAGCAGTAAGGGCCTACTTCACAATCAATATACAAGAGTAAACATATAAAATTTGGGAGTGACTCTTCCTCCAAATAGATGTCCCAAAGCATTAAAACATTATGTCCTGTACATAGGTAAATGAGTCTAAGTGTCTGTCTGTTTACTCCCCTTACGAGCCTAAGGGGATCATCAGTTCAGTTCAGCCACTCAGTCTTGTCTGACTCTTTGCGACTGTAATGGACTGCCACACACCAGGCTTCCCTGTCCTTCACCATCTCCTGGAGCTTGCTCAAATTCATGTACATTGACTCTGTGATGTCATTCAACCATCTCATCCTCTGCTATTTTTCCCAACATCAGGGTCTTTTCCTGATGTATTATCTGCATCAGGTAGCCAAAGTATTGGAGCTTCAACATCAGGGTTGACTTCTGAGTTGACTGACTGATTTGATCTCCTTGCAGTCCGAGGGACTCTTTTTGGGGGTGGGCGAGTTGATGAGGGAGGAGGGTGGGCGGGTCACCTCCATTGGTCTTTCATTTATCTATTTTCATCCATCTTTGTTCTTTGGCCCCTGTGGGCCTCCCATCGCAGTGGCCTCTGTTGTCACAGAGCACTGGCTCTGGGCGCATGCACTCCAGAGCTCCAGCTTGGTAATTGGACACATCGGTCCAGCCGTTCAGCGGCACGTGGGATCTTCCGAGGCCAGGGATCGAACCGGCACCCCTTGCACTGCAAGGTGGTGTCCCTACCCACTGGACCACCAGGGAAACCCCTCCAAGGGACTCTTCAAGAATATTTGCAAACATCATCAACTCTTGGCACTTAACTTTTTTATGATCCAACTCTCACATCCGTACGTGTCTAAGGGGATACCCTTTTTTAAAGAATCTCACTGAACTTTTGCATCCTCTTTGTCCTAATACTTGACTCTAAGAAAAGGCTATGGAAAACTGGAACAGACTGTGTTCAATGTTTCCTTTATATTTTGTTTGGGAAAATGTCTGATGTACTGTTTGTCAGAAGCAAGTTTACAGAGAGCTACAGAGAGGCAATAAAAAAATTAAGAGAAGTGTTGTAGTAAATGTTACCCTTAGTTGATCTAGCTAAAGAAGAAATTGACCAAGGAGAGGGATGCTCCAGACTACAAAGAGTTTTCTGAAAAGTCACTGCTCACAGTTTGGAGAAATTAGCAAATCCCTGTTTGAGGGTGGTTCTTTTTTTTTTTTTTTTTTTTTTGCTTTTACAGAATTTTGTTGTTTACAGCTCTGTATAATTCCTTTATAGGTATATCTTTGACCCCTCCCATGAGCCCCGCCTCCCACAACCCCCCATCCCACCCCTCCAGGCTAGCCAACATGTAAAATCCCTTTGTTCCACAGTGCATTCACAATGATTATCTCTTTTACATATGATAATGTAGGTTTCCATGTTACTCTTTCCAAACCTCTTATCCACTGTCCCTCACCCCAAAGTCCATAGGTCTATTGTCTATGTCTGTTTCTCCATTGCTGCTCTGCATGTGTATTTATCAGTACTATATTACTAGATTCCATATACATGTGTTAGTATACAGTATTTGTCCTCTTTTTGACTTTACTTTGTATAATAGGTTCTAGATTCATCCACCTCATTAGGACTGATTCTTCTGCATTTCTTTTTATGCCTGAGAAATATTCCATTGTATATATGTACCATAGTATCTTTATCCATTCATTCGTTGATGGATATCTAGGTTGCTTTCATATGGTACTAGCACAAAAACAGAAATTTGGACCAATGGAACAAGATAGGGAACCCAGAGATAAACCCATGCACCTATGGGTACCTTATTTTTGACAAAGGAGGCAAAAATCTAAAATGGGACAAATACAGCCTCTTCAACAAATGGTGCTGGAAAAATTGCATGGCTACATGCAAAAAAAATGAAGTTGGAGCATTCCCTAACACCAAACATAAAGATAAACTCAAAATGGATTAAAGACCTAAATGTAAGACCAGAAACCGTAAAACTCTTAGAGGAGAAGATAGACAAAACACTCAATGACATAAATCAGAGTAAGATCCTCTTATGACCTGCCTTCTAGAATAACAGAAATAAAAACAAAAAAAAACTTTGTGGGACTAATGAAACTTAAAAGCTTCAGCACAGCAAAAGAAACCACAGAAAAGGTGAACAGACAACCCACAGCATGGAAGAAAATCACAGCAAATGAAACAACAAAGAATTAATTTCCAAAATATACAAGCAGCTCATACAACTCAACACCAAAAAAAACCCAAACAACCCTATCAGAAAATGGGGAAAAGACCTAAAGGGACATCTCTCTAAAGAAGACATACAGATGACCAAAAAAGCTCAGTGTCACTTATTATTAGAGAAATGTAAATCAAAACTAGAATGAGATATCACCTCGCAACAGTCAGAATGGCCATCATCAAGAAATCGACAAACAATAAATGCTAGGACATCCACCTAGTACCACATGTCCTTTTCCTCACCCCAATATGATAATGTAGGTTTCCATGTTACTCTTTCCAAACCTCTTATCCACTGTCCCTCACCCCAAAGTCCATAGGTCTATTGTCTATGTCTGTTTCTCCATTGCTGCTCTGCATGTGTATTTATCAGTACTATATTACTAGATTCCATATACATGTGTTAGTATACAGTATTTGTCCTCTTTTTGACTTTACTTTGTATAATAGGTTCTAGATTCATCCACCTCATTAGGACTGATTCTTCTGCATTTCTTTTTATGCCTGAGAAATATTCCATTGTATATATGTACCATAGTATCTTTATCCATTCATTCGTTGATGGATATCTAGGTTGCTTTCATATGGTACTAGCACAAAAACAGAAATTTGGACCAATGGAACAAGATAGGGAACCCAGAGATAAACCCATGCACCTATGGGTACCTTATTTTTGACAAAGGAGGCAAAAATCTAAAATGGGACAAATACAGCCTCTTCAACAAATGGTGCTGGAAAAATTGCATGGCTACATGCAAAAAAAATGAAGTTGGAGCATTCCCTAACACCAAACATAAAGATAAACTCAAAATGGATTAAAGACCTAAATGTAAGACCAGAAACCGTAAAACTCTTAGAGGAGAAGATAGACAAAACACTCAATGACATAAATCAGAGTAAGATCCTCTTATGACCTGCCTTCTAGAATAACAGAAATAAAAACAAAAAAAAACTTTGTGGGACTAATGAAACTTAAAAGCTTCAGCACAGCAAAAGAAACCACAGAAAAGGTGAACAGACAACCCACAGCATGGAAGAAAATCACAGCAAATGAAACAACAAAGAATTAATTTCCAAAATATACAAGCAGCTCATACAACTCAACACCAAAAAAAACCCAAACAACCCTATCAGAAAATGGGGAAAAGACCTAAAGGGACATCTCTCTAAAGAAGACATACAGATGACCAAAAAAGCTCAGTGTCACTTATTATTAGAGAAATGTAAATCAAAACTAGAATGAGATATCACCTCGCACCAGTCAGAATGGCCATCATCAAGAAATCGACAAACAATAAATGCTGGAGAGGGTGCGGAGAAAAGGGAACCCTCTTACATTGCTGGTGGGAATGTAAACTGATACGACCACTATGGAAGACACTATGCAGATTCATTATAAAACTGAAAATAGAAGCACCATATGACCCAGCAATCCCACTATTAGGCTTATACCCTGATGAAATCAAAACTGAAAGAGACAGCTGTACCCCAATGTTCACTGCAGACCTCTACACAATAGCTTGAGTTCATGGAATCAACCTAGGTGTCCATCCATCAATGAATGGCTAAAAAAGGTCTGGTACATATATACAATGGAGTACTTCTCAGCTGCAAAAGGAAATGCAGAAGATTCAGTCCTAATGAGATGAATGAATCTAGAACCTATTATACAAAGTCAAGTAAGTCAAAAAGAAAATGACAAGTACAGTATACTAACACATATATATGGAATCTAGTTCATAGTGATAAATACATATGCAGAACATCCGATAGAAAAATAGTCCTAAAGAACAGACTTATGTACATCAGGTAGAGGGAGAAGTGGGTGAGAGATATGGATAGAGCAATATGGCATCTAATACTATCTTATGTGACAGAGATAACTATTGTCAATGTGCTGTGGGTCTAAGGCATCATACATGTGGGCTATGCAAAGACCTAGAGGGGTGGGATGGGAGGAATGGGATATACATGTGACTAAGCTGGAATTATACATATGTGTAAACAGCAGAACTGTAAAATCAAAAAAGCAAAATAATAATTAGAAGATGAAATAAAAAAAAAACAACAAAAAAACACAGGCTAGCATTTATTTAGTTGCTAATGTTAACTGCGATCTATTATAAAGCCAGATGCCTCACATTGTCTTACTGTATTTTCACTTAACATTCAAAAATAACTTAATGAGATAAGTACTGTTCTTTATGCCGGTTTGCTGAAGTGGCCTCACAGAAAGTCCACAGTTTTGGACCATGTGAATTTGTTTTGGCACTCCCTATAAATGGATGCCAGCATAAAAATTTTAAGAGGAAAACCAGTGCCTTCACTGTTGAAGGTTTACCCTAAAGTGCACCAAGTGTGACAGTTTCTCAGGCAGCACCCAACATTGGTGAAGCTCTAACTTTATGTTGTATTAAAGACGTATAAGCTTGACCAGGGTTATGGATTTGATTATTTTTAAATGGCTGGAAATTCAGCAGGTCTTCTTTGCCAAATTCCTCAAGACATTTTTTAGAGTTACAGATAAAGGTACCTTACTCTTTGGCAAGTGAATATTTCTGATTTGTGTGGTCATCTGAAATAGGCATACAACATTTCTATCTTTCTATATTAGAGTAAGTAAGGGTATTCATTATTATTCTGAGCATGCATGATAAAATGCTCAATAAAATTATAATTAAGTTAATGAATTTATAATATTTCTGTAATTTATATATTATAAGAAGATGTGGAATTCATAGTTACAAATTTAATGATAATGAGAGTAGTTCATATTTTGTAGAACTATGAATTCTCATATCACATGTATTTTTTTCCCCTTTGGGTACCTTCTGGTCTCCTAACTTGTATTCATAGTGATAAATACATATGCAGAACATCCGATAGTCCTAAAGACCTTATGTACGGGGGGTGGGTGAGAGATATGGATAGAGCAATATGGCATCTAATACTATCTTATGTAACAGAGATAACTATTGTCAATGTGCTGTGGGTCTAAGGCATCATACATGTGGGCTATGCAAAGACCTAGAGGGGTGGGATGGGAGGAATGGGATATACATGTGACTAAGCTGGAATTATACATATGTGTAAACAGCAGAACTGTAAAATCAAAAAAGCAAAATAATAATTAGAAGATGAAATAAAAAAAAAACAACAAAAAAACACAGGCTAGCATTTATTTAGTTGCTAATGTTAACTGCGATCTATTATAAAGCCAGATGCCTCACATTGTCTTACTGTATTTTCACTTAACATTCAAAAATAACTTAATGAGATAAGTACTGTTCTTTATGCCGGTTTGCTGAAGTGGCCTCACAGAAAGTCCACAGTTTTGGACCATGTGAATTTGTTTTGGCACTCCCTATAAACGGATGCCAGCATAAAAATTTTAAGAGGAAAACCAGTGCCTTCACTGTTGAAGGTTTACCCTAAAGTGCACCAAGTGTGACAGTTTCTCAGGCAGCACCCAACATTGGTGAAGCTCTAACTTTATGTTGTATTAAAGACGTATAAGCTTGACCAGGGTTATGGATTTGATTATTTTTAAATGGCTGGAAATTCAGCAGGTCTTCTTTGCCAAATTCCTCAAGACATTTTTTAGAGTTACAGATAAAGGTACCTTACTCTTTGGCAAGTGAATATTTCTGATTTGTGTGGTCATCTGAAATAGGCATACAACATTTCTATCTTTCTATATTAGAGTAAGTAAGGGTATTCATTATTATTCTGAGCATGCATGATAAAATGCTCAATAAAATTATAATTAAGTTAATGAATTTATAATATTTCTGTAATTTATATATTATAAGAAGATGTGGAATTCATAGTTACAAATTTAATGATAATGAGAGTAGTTCATATTTTGTAGAACTATGAATTCTCATATCACATGTATTTTTTTCCCCTTTGGGTACCTTCTGGTCTCCTAACTTGTATTCTGATTGTTTGAGTAATCTCCCCCTCTATATTTTAGGTACAACTAGCCTGGGACCACAGTTTAATTATAGTCCCAGCATTTTCCCCAGTTATGGCAAGAGTTAAGTGCCTTTAATTTTTGTACCTCAAGCAAACCACTTTTACGGTAGTTTGGGGAGAATTATTTTCCATGTCTGAATTTCCCTATCACAAAAATGCCTTCTATTGTTTCTTTCTATTCCAGGGTCTATAAATTGCTTCCCAGTAGGGTTTTCAAATCTATCTGTTATGTACCACCTCCACAGTTTTTGCCGAATAATGTCATCTGTGCTGTTACCTAATTAGTTTTTTTTTTTAGATAAATTTAAGGCTTTATCTAAAATTTGTTTATGAAGGAACTATATTACTATTGCAAATGGGAAAACAGAATAAGGCAAGTGATTACAGTTTCCCATTTGCAACAGTTATAGATCCTGTACAAATAATTCACAAATAATTTGTGGGCTTCCCCCATAACTCCGTGGTGAAGAATCCGCCTGCAGTGAAGAGACGTGGGTTCAATCCCTGGGTCAGGAAGACTCCCTCAAGGAGGAAATGGCAACCCTCTTCAGTATTCTTGCATGGGAAAGTCCCATGGACAGAGGAGCTCACCCACTGCAGTACATAGGGTCACATAGAGTTGGACATAACTGTGCGACAGAGCACACATGAGCATATAATTTATAGATATAATCATCTATATGATAACATATAGATTGCAGTGATACACCAAAAACAAAACTTTGGCTTTATTTTTTTTTACCTGCCCTTAACTGAAATAGGGAGAGAGTAGCAGTTATTACAGAAGCATTAAATGCACACTGACACTAATCCTAGTCTTTGTGTTTGATATAATTCAAACATGCATGATAAAATGCTCAATAAAATTATAATTAAGTTAATGAATTTATAATATTTCTGTAATTTATATATTATAAGAAGATGTGGAATTCATAGTTACAAATTTAATGATAATGAGAGTAGTTCATATTTTGTAGAACTATGAATTCTCATATCACATGTATTTTTTTCCCCTTTGGGTACCTTCTGGTCTCCTAACTTGTATTCTGATTGTTTGAGTAATCTCCCCCTCTATATTTTAGGTACAACTAGCCTGGGACCACAGTTTAATTATAGTCCCAGCATTTTCCCCAGTTATGGCAAGAGTTAAGTGCCTTTAATTTTTGTACCTCAAGCAAACCACTTTTACGGTAGTTTGGGGAGAATTATTTTCCATGTCTGAATTTCCCTATCACAAAAATGCCTTCTATTGTTTCTTTCTATTCCAGGGTCTATAAATTGCTTCCCAGTAGGGTTTTCAAATCTATCTGTTATGTACCACCTCCACAGTTTTTGCCGAATAATGTCATCTGTGCTGTTACCTAATTAGTTTTTTTTTTTAGATAAATTTAAGGCTTTATCTAAAATTTGTTTATGAAGGAACTATATTACTATTGCAAATGGGAAAACAGAATAAGGCAAGTGATTACAGTTTCCCATTTGCAACAGTTATAGATCCTGTACAAATAATTCACAAATAATTTGTGGGCTTCCCCCATAACTCCGTGGTGAAGAATCCGCCTGCAGTGAAGAGACGTGGGTTCAATCCCTGGGTCAGGAAGACTCCCTCAAGGAGGAAATGGCAACCCTCTTCAGTATTCTTGCATGGGAAAGTCCCATGGACAGAGGAGCTCACCCACTGCAGTACATAGGGTCACATAGAGTTGGACATAACTGTGTGACAGAGCACACATGAGCATATAATTTATAGATATAATCATCTATATGATAACATATAGATTGCAGTGATACACCAAAAACAAAACTTTGGCTTTATTTTTTTTTACCTGCCCTTAACTGAAATAGGGAGAGAGTAGCAGTTATTACAGAAGCATTAAATGCACACTGACACTAATCCTAGTCTTTGTCTTTGATATAATCAAATTAATCAAAGGAAGCTTATAAAGGGTGGGTTTCTTATGCTCTGTCATGCTACTTCGTGCCATTAAAATTTGTTTAATTGGAGGGTAATCATGAGTCAGCTGTAATAATTGCTACTCTCTCCCTATGTCAATTAAGGACGTTTGTCATTTGCAATGACTTTGAGTTCTATTGTTCTTCCTGGGCTCTGTTAACATCTTTCCAGTGTCTAAGTGACTTAATTATTGGAATTTAAGATTTTGAAAAACCAATTAAAGGAATATCAAGTTGGAGACAAAGTATCCAATTAGAAAATATTGAAAAGGCAGTTATTGTGCTCATGATGTCTTTCATCTTGGCCATTGTTGAATCTTGCTTTTCCTTCTCAAACAACAACAATAGCTCTTTTGATCTCTGTGATGAAAGGAAAGATCAAGCTGAGCCTCAGAACCCACAAATGAATCTCTTACCCTGCTCTAATTCTTCAAAGAGTCAACTGAATATGACTTGCAGTTACGTTTTCACTGTAATTACCAGGCACAAAGGAAAATTGCTTCCTTTATTACCATCACTGAAAGACACCATTTCTTTTTCTTCTATTTTTTTCTTCCATTTTTTAAAATGTTACATTTTAAATCAGTGGGATTCAATTAAATTTTATTTTTTCTTTAGCAGTTCACAATGGAATTTTCAGAGTGATGCCAGTTTCTTTTTTCTTTTCTGTCAGAACCCCTACCTCTAAAACAAGTGCTGCTTGTCCATAATTTACTTTAGAGGCATACTGATTTTTATATCCCAGAACAGTAATTATGAATGTTTAATAGACTAGATGGCGTAGTGGAAAAAACTGCGATCTAGTTCTGACCCCAGTGTTTACTCTTTGTCCTTCAGGAATCTGAATTCTGAGTCACCAGTTACATATCTGTAGAACAGCAGTATTTTGTCAGTGGTGTTATTTGGAAGGAGAATCGGCCATAGAAATGCACATGTGCTACTTTTTGAACTGACTCAAGCAGCATGCAAGGGCTCGTGAAGCATTACGATGTCACCATGTTTGTCAGTGTTCCTTTTGTGCAGCCGTTTGTGTTATTACAGAAGCATTAAATGCACACTGACACTAATCCTAGTCTTTGTCTTTGATATAATCAAATTAATCAAAGGAAGCTTATAAAGGGTGGGTTTCTTATGCTCTGTCATGCTACTTCGTGCCATTAAAATTTGTTTAATTGGAGGGTAATCATGAGTCAGCTGTAATAATTGCTACTCTCTCCCTATGTCAATTAAGGACGTTTGTCATTTGCAATGACTTTGAGTTCTATTGTTCTTCCTGGGCTCTGTTAACATCTTTCCAGTGTCTAAGTGACTTAATTATTGGAATTTAAGATTTTGAAAAACCAATTAAAGGAATATCAAGTTGGAGACAAAGTATCCAATTAGAAAATATTGAAAAGGCAGTTATTGTGCTCATGATGTCTTTCATCTTGGCCATTGTTGAATCTTGCTTTTCCTTCTCAAACAACAACAATAGCTCTTTTGATCTCTGTGATGAAAGGAAAGATCAAGCTGAGCCTCAGAACCCACAAATGAATCTCTTACCCTGCTCTAATTCTTCAAAGAGTCAACTGAATATGACTTGCAGTTACGTTTTCACTGTAATTACCAGGCACAAAGGAAAATTGCTTCCTTTATTACCATCACTGAAAGACACCATTTCTTTTTCTTCTATTTTTTTCTTCCATTTTTTAAAATGTTACATTTTAAATCAGTGGGATTCAATTAAATTTTATTTTTTCTTTAGCAGTTCACAATGGAATTTTCAGAGTGATGCCAGTTTCTTTTTTCTTTTCTGTCAGAACCCCTACCTCTAAAACAAGTGCTGCTTGTCCATAATTTACTTTAGAGGCATACTGATTTTTATATCCCAGAACAGTAATTATGAATGTTTAATAGACTAGATGGCGTAGTGGAAAAAACTGCGATCTAGTTCTGACCCCAGTGTTTACTCTTTGTCCTTCAGGAATCTGAATTCTGAGTCACCAGTTACATATCTGTAGAACAGCAGTATTTTGTCAGTGGTGTTATTTGGAAGGAGAATCGGCCATAGAAATGCACATGTGCTACTTTTTGAACTGACTCAAGCAGCATGCAAGGGCTCGTGAAGCATTACGATGTCACCATGTTTGTCAGTGTTCCTTTTGTGCAGCCGTTTGTGTTCATTGGACAGGTGTCAGGTGCCATTCTGGGAGCTTGAATTACAGTGTTGAGTACCTCAGTTCTTCTCTAACCAAGTCCATGGAAATGACCACTGAGATTCCAAACATAGGATGAAAGAACAGTTCTGATCCACCCTTAGTCACACTCTTAACATATTTACTTCATCAGTGGACTGTCTCAAAGACTGGATGAAAATTTACTTGTAGCAATAATGGCACAAATGTTATACTATCCATACTAATACAGATTTCACCGACAAGTCTGTATTAAAATTTTGGGATCAACCTACCCCACATAATCCACTTCTCTCTCTATTCTCTCTTCTACCAAACCTGCCAGCCGAAAAAGCCTCTGACACATAAGACTGCTGGGGATTTGGTCAGTGTGGCTGTGCCATCTGGAAGCTCTCTGAAGTCCAGATTAGTTCAGGGATTTCTGGTCTGTATCAAATTGGAGACCCTTAAAACACTAAAATTAAGTTGTATTTTACTTTGTGAAGTGAGGTGGAACTGAGTAGAGCTGGCTGAGCAAAAGATCTCAGAAGATAGAGGCAGATAAGTAACAAGACACTGTGATGGTTCATTTTCTATGTCAGTCTGACTAGTCTGTGGTGTACAGTAGTTTGGTCAACGCCAGTCTAGATTCCAAAGAAGAAGGAATCCAGTGTCAAAACTCTAATGTTAGAAACTCTACCTGAGTTTCTCACTTGCCTGACCAGTCTTTAGAATTCAGACTCAAGACTATGGCATTAAGTCCTACCTGAATTTCCAGCCTGTTAGCTTGTCCTACAGACTTCAGACTTGTCAGCCCTTATGAGCGTGTAAGCTAGTTTCTTACAATGAAGTGCTTATATGTATGCACTCTCTCTGCTTGAAATAACAAGGAAATAAATAAACACATTTCAGTATCACAAAATAAATGGAGGGAAGAAGACAACAGTTTAAGATGTAAATTCACTCACTGTTTAGTCTTTTCAAATGTGGCCTACTTCTTGTTTTCCAGCCTATACTTCTTGCATTCCAACCAAGTATCCAACTTGAAATTCTGCAGCACTAAGATTCTGTGTTCAAGATGCCAAGTTTCTAAATAAAAGATGTGTTTTATTTTCCTGCCAAATTCTAATCTTATCTCAAGGATAATACCCTCTGAGCTTAAATTATAACCATTCACAGATCTCCTTAAAATCCATTTGTGTGCCTTGGAAAGAAACTTGCTATCTATAAAGACATACTAGAGCTATAATTCATGTTCATTCTGGGAGGCCGATGACACCATTTTTCAAGAAAATGAGAGAACACAGAAAAGAACTAACATTTAGGAGACTGGAATAGAGTTGTTTGAAAAGATTTAGAGAAATGATCACTGTAGGATGTAGCCTGCACGTTTGCATAGGAACCAATGAGGAACAAGCTGACCCAATTATCTAGCATAACTGTGCCAGGCCCTTTGGGTGCAGATACCTGGAATGTGGTGAGAGAGACAAAGCTAGAACATACTAAGCATTTAGATAAATATATTCAGGTTCACAAAGCCTTTTGTTCATATGCATGAATAAAATAATAAAGCAAAACGTACCAAAAAAAAAAAAAAGAAGGAATTGAGCTTATTCAGTTTGCTAGAGTGACCACACCAGGGTCTGCTGCTGTACCTCAGTTTTCCACTGCTTCAGCCCTGCTCCTGATGGCTCTAGGAGGTGCTGGGGAAGACCACCTGGGAGCCATTGAAAGGTCAAGATTTCCTGTTTTCTCCATTTCTAGAACCCATGGATTATGTGTGTATAGATTTACTTAAACAGATTTGGTTAGGGACAGAGAGTCACTCTGAAAAAAATGACACATACATACATCGAGAAATACCTAAATTCCCGAGATTTCTAGTTTAAAAGAAAAATGTGTGCCTTAAAGACTGTATTTCCCAAAAAATTATCTGAAAAATGATGACAAGGCTGTAGACGTTCAGAAGAGAAAACCCCAGTGTGACTGAACAAATGAAGACAGCCTTCACTGGGAATCTGGCACTCGATATGCCAAACCTGGACAAGGAAAGAGTTCAAGAGGGAACCATGTAGGAGTGGTGGCAGTGTGAGCTCAAGTGCTGGAGCAGGAATGGCTGTCTGACCTTGTTGTTGGGGGACTGAGCCCAGCAAAGAGCTTGCATGACGGGTAATAGTTGAAAAACATTTGGCTAGATTGAGACGTCACTGAGGGCAAGGCACCTGAAGTATTGGGTCATCTCTGAACATCCAGCATTCATAACTTTCCCCAGTGCATATTGGATGTTTAAAATTATCTGCAAAATGAGGAACTCTTATTTGATTCAGGAGATAATGGTAACAGGAGAGTAATTTTTTATTAGAAAAGTAGTGCTGTTTCTTCCTATAGGCCTCATATTTGAACTATGAATTATTAATGCACTTACATTTTAAAGTAATAACCCAGTACTGATATGACCTGTTGATAATATTCACAATATTATAAAGCACATGCTAACCTTCCCCCCCCCCCCACATTGTGGTATTAAATGTACTAGTTAGCCAAGTACTGAGATACATGTTTTCTACTAAAACAAGTTCCTTTATTTTTCTGTCTTCTACGTAGAATATCATAGTTTTGATAGTGCGCTTCTCTGGTGGTTCACACAGTAAAGAATCTGCCTGTAATGCAGGAGACCTGGGTTCAATCTCTGGGTTGAGAAGATCCCTTGAAGAAGGGAATGGCAACCCACCCCAATATTCTTGCCTGGAGAATTCCATGGACAGAATAGACTGATGGCTTACAGTCCATGGGGTCACAAAGAGTCAGACACAACTGGGCGACTAACACTTTTACTTTCATGGTTTTGATCGTACTTGGAATTTATTTTAATCCGCATTGTAAGACACTTGGAAATGAGTGTTTATGAAGAAAGAACTCTCACAGATCCTTAGAAAGCACAGCACACCTGTGGGGCTGGAGGTGGGGCACATGAGGACACTCCAAAACTGATCAGGAGGCAGAAGGAATGGGGACAATTATGGGCAGGAGCTTTTACTGTAGTTTTCATGGGCAGGAGCAGTTGAGAGTGTGTAAATGGGGTTAGGATAGATTAGTGTGAGTAGTCTCTGTAGTCTCTGTGGAATCGGGCTTTGTTGGCTGTCAGCTAGCCTTTGGAGTCATTGGAACAAGGGGATATTGCCCTAGAGTGTATGAGCCCAATAAAAGAGGTGGTTGGGGATATGAACTCTGGACTATTTGGTTTACATTTGAAAAGCACACACAGGGAGAATTGTTTATTGTCTCTGAGAATTGGCTGACACTGGGAGGGGCTGTTCTTTCAAGCTAGCAAGTGTGTCATCCAGTAACTGTGACTACCTAGTGTATAGCTCTGATTGACTAACGAGAGATCAGAAAATCCTAAATGATCATAAAGTAGGCCCAAAACACTGAAAGATTGCCTAGGGAACGACTTATAAGGCAGAAAGTAGAATTAGCCCTGAAGTACTGGGACTGACTCTGATGTTCCCCAATATTCATGCTGATGAAGCTTTAGACTAAACTTCAAGGGGCTAGATAGGGGCAGCTGAAGAACATTAAATAAGAATGACATGGACAGAGAAGGAGCTTGAGTAATTTGTATTCAAGGTGAGCCCTCCAACCAAAATAAAAGATATGAAAACAGTAAAAAAAAAAATAACTAGTCAGGAGATGAATTCATTCCAGATAAAAATGAAAGAAGCTGAGCAGTCTTAAAATGACTTTAAGTCTGTTTACAATTCTGCCTTAGTCTACTCAGGTTGCCATACCGTAAAACCATAGACTGGATGGCTTAAAAGGCGGAACTTTGTTTTCCTACAGTTCTGGAGGCTGGGAAGTCCAACATCAAGATGCTGGCAGGGTCTGCTCAGTGTAAAGGACTCTCTTCCTGGCTTGCAGAGAGCTGCCTTCTCACTCTTATTGACACACATCAGAGAGAGAGAGAGATCTGATGGCTCTTCCACTTCTATAGGGACGCCAGTTCCAGTATATCCAATTGCCACGCTTCTGATTCATTAATCCTAATATCTTCTTAAAGACTCTATCTCTAATACAATCATATGGGGGATTAGGATTTCAACATACTCAGTTGGGGAGGCGACACAATAAGTTCAAAGCAGTATGCCTGTAGCTGCCCCAAATTCATGTCTTTATCATGTGCAAAAATGCATCCATTCTGTCCCAACGACCCCTAAATCCTTAGCTCATTCTGGCATCAACTCCAAAGTCCAAAGTCTAATCTAAATCAGATGTGGATGAGATTCAAGGGACAGTTCATCTTGAAACAAAAGTTCTTCTCCAGCTGTTAACTTGTGATACCAGACAATCTATGTACTTCTGAAATACAGTAGTGATTCAGACATAGACATTCCCACTCCAAAAGAAAGAAATAGGAAAGAAGGATAGAGTGACAGGTCCCAAGAAAATCCAACACCCAGCAAGGCAAATTTCTTTTGACTTTGAAAAGAATTTATTGATGTATACTTGCATTAAACAATGTTGTGTTAGTTTCTGCTGTACAGCAAAGTTAGTCAGTGGATGTATACATCTGCTCTTTTTTTGTTGTTTGATTTGCTTCCCATGCTCAATCACAGAGCACTGAGTAGAATTCTTTGTGCTGTATGGTAGGTTTTCATTAGTTATCTATTTTATACACAATAATGTACATATATCAATCGTAATCTCCGAATTCACCTCACTCTGCCTTTCACCCCTTAGTAACCATACATTTGTGTTTTTATATTTGTATCTCTGTTCTGCCTTGCAAATATGTTCATCTGTACGAGTTCTGGGCCCCATGTAGATGTGTTCATATATAGTATTTGTTTTTCTGACTTACTTCACCCTGTATGACAGTCTCTAGGTCCATCCACGTCTCTACAATGGACTCTCAATTTTGTTCCTTTTTATGACCAAATAATATTCTGATATATATATATATGTGTGTGTCTGTGTGTGTCTGTGTGGTGTGTGTATACCACAACTTATTTTTCCATTCCTCTGTTGATGGATATTTAGGTTGCTTCCATGTCCTGGATATTGTAACTGGTGCTACAATGAACAATGAAGTGCATATATCTTTAGGAATTATGCTTATCTCCAGGTGTATGCCTGGGAGTGGGATTGCTGCATCATATAATAATTCTATTTTTAGTTTTTTAAACAACTCTTTTCCATAGTGGCTGTATCAGTTTACGTTCCTACCAACAGTAGAACTGAAAAGGTTCCCTTTTCTCCACATCCTCTCCACCATTTGTTTGTAGATTTCCTTGAGAAAAATCCTCTTTGGCTTCATGACCCACTTTCTGCACCCACTGGGGTGGCAGTCCTATGGCTTTACCAGATGAGAGTCTCATCTTCAAGGTAGATGTGTGGCCTATTGACACCAAGGTGATGGCCCACCCATTGAAGCTGATGTGGTAGTCCTGATGACTTCTGAATGGCCTTTGAAGTTGTTCTTTCCCATTCTTAAAGAATACCGTACATTTGTAGCCAAATAGCTCTATGGTTCCATTTTATAGAATCTCAGAAGTTTGACAGCCTTCTTTCATTTCATCCTGTCTCCATCTCCTTAAATGACTGTATCCTAACTCTCGTCCCGGTTTTTGCTGAGGTGGCTGGATACATTTGTGATTCTAATCCCTGCTAGTCTTCTTTTCAAATGGTTGTTTTGCCATACCCTCTGTGTTTTCTTCAGAAGAAGCTTTCTTATTTTTTTTTAAATGTGTAGACTGAGAATTTTCTAAGTATTCAATTGCTGGTTCCTTTGTGTTTAACATGTACTTCTTCAGTTCAGCTCCCTTTTTCTTGGAATTTACTATAATCAGTTAGGAGGAATCACACTGCTCCCTTAACACTTTGGTGAGCAATCTCAACAGTTCAAAACCCATTTTCTAAAATGTGATGTTAATTAAGTATAGTTGCTGTATGTTAGAGGCTTTCGATATAGTGATTTACAATTTGTAAATGTTATATTCCATTTGTAGTTGTTAATACAATATTTGCTGTATTTCCCATGTTGTACAATATATCCTTGTAGCTTATCTGATATGTAATAGCCAGGACTTCTTAATTCCCTACCCTATCCTACCCTCCTTCCCTCTACCAGTTTGCAATCACTAATTTGTTCTTTGTATGTATAGGTCTGCTTCTGTTGGTCTTTCATTCACTAATCTCTTGACTTTTTGAATTATGCTTATCTCCAGGTGTATGCCTGGGAGTGGGATTGCTGCATCATATAATAATTCTATTTTTAGTTTTTTAAACAACTCTTTTCCATAGTGGCTGTATCAGTTTACGTTCCTACCAACAGTAGAACTGAAAAGGTTCCCTTTTCTCCACATCCTCTCCACCATTTGTTTGTAGATTTCCTTGAGAAAAATCCTCTTTGGCTTCATGACCCACTTTCTGCACCCACTGGGGTGGCAGTCCTATGGCTTTACCAGATGAGAGTCTCATCTTCAAGGTAGATGTGTGGCCTATTGACACCAAGGTGATGGCCCACCCATTGAAGCTGATGTGGTAGTCCTGATGACTTCTGAATGGCCTTTGAAGTTGTTCTTTCCCATTCTTAAAGAATACCGTACATTTGTAGCCAAATAGCTCTATGGTTCCATTTTATAGAATCTCAGAAGTTTGACAGCCTTCTTTCATTTCATCCTGTCTCCATCTCCTTAAATGACTGTATCCTAACTCTCGTCCCGGTTTTTGCTGAGGTGGCTGGATACATTTGTGATTCTAATCCCTGCTAGTCTTCTTTTCAAATGGTTGTTTTGCCATACCCTCTGTGTTTTCTTCAGAAGAAGCTTTCTTATTTTTTTTTAAATGTGTAGACTGAGAATTTTCTAAGTATTCAATTGCTGGTTCCTTTGTGTTTAACATGTACTTCTTCAGTTCAGCTCCCTTTTTCTTGGAATTTACTATAATCAGTTAGGAGGAATCACACTGCTCCCTTAACACTTTGGTGAGCAATCTCAACAGTTCAAAACCCATTTTCTAAAATGTGATGTTAATTAAGTATAGTTGCTGTATGTTAGAGGCTTTCGATATAGTGATTTACAATTTGTAAATGTTATATTCCATTTGTAGTTGTTAATACAATATTTGCTGTATTTCCCATGTTGTACAATATATCCTTGTAGCTTATCTGATATGTAATAGCCAGGACTTCTTAATTCCCTACCCCTATCCTACCCTCCTTCCCTCTACCAGTTTGCAATCACTAATTTGTTCTTTGTATGTATAGGTCTGCTTCTGTTGTCTTTCATTCACTAATCTCTTGTACTTTTTTAGATGGCACATATAAGTAATATCATACAGTATTTGTCTTTGTCTTACTTATCTTGCTTAGCATGAGGCCCCACCCCTACCCCAAGTCCATCCATATCACTGCAGATGGCAAAACTTTATTCTTATTTTTTTTTTTTTTATGGCCAAGTGGTATTCCATTGTATATATGTACATTCCATTAATCTATCAGTGGACACTTAGATTGCTTCCATGTCTTGGAAGTTGTAAATAATACTGCTTTGAGCATTGGGGTATCTTGAAGCTTTTCAAATTAAGTGTTCTTGTATTTTTCAGATACATACTGAGGAAAGAAATTGCTGAGTCATATGGTAGTTCTAGTTTTAATCTTTTTAGAAACCTCCATACTGTTTTCTACAGTATGCACTGAGTGAGAAGTTACAAGTTTCTAACAAATATAAACTATAAAGAACAACTAAATAGAAGTGAACACAATAATAGAAATTAAAAAAATACACTAGAAGGAATGAACAGTAGATTTGAATGATACAGAGGAACAGATCTGTGAGCCAGAAGACAGAGGAGCGCAAATCACTGCCACTGAACTAAATGCTCATTTTTTTTTTTTTTTTTTTTTTTTTTGGCCACTTCTATTGGTTTTTCATTTATTTCAGTCTTTGTTCTTTAGCCTGTGTGAGCCTCCCAATGCAGTGGCCTCTTTCGCTGCAGAGCACCGCCTCTGGGTGCATGTGCGCCAGAGCTCTGGCTTGGTAGTTGGACACATTGGTCCAGCCGCTGGGCGGCATGTGGGATCTTCCCAGGTCAGGGATCAAACTGGTGCCCCTTGCACTGCAAGACGGTGTCCTTACCCACTGGACCACCAAGGGAGCCCTAAATACTAATTTTTATTGCTTGCAAGATCTGTGTTCCACAAAACACTAGACCACCAGTTCAGCCAAGTTCTTTGACCTTTATCGCATGATTATTTTTTCTTAGTTTCTAGTAACTCGTTCATCCTTTGCATCTGATTCTTCACCAGAATGACCTTTAATTTCAGTATTTCTACCAATGTTCTGTGCATAATTAATTCCCTACCTATCCTACCCTCCTTCCCTCTACCAGTTTGCAATCACTAATTTGTTCTTTGTATGTATAGGTCTGCTTCTGTTGTCTTTCATTCACTAATCTCTTGTACTTTTTTAGATGGCACATATAAGTAATATCATACAGTATTTGTCTTTGTCTTACTTATCTTGCTTAGCATGAGGCCCCACCCCTACCCCAAGTCCATCCATATCACTGCAGATGGCAAAACTTTATTCTTATTTTTTTTTTTTTTATGGCCAAGTGGTATTCCATTGTATATATGTACATTCCATTAATCTATCAGTGGACACTTAGATTGCTTCCATGTCTTGGAAGTTGTAAATAATACTGCTTTGAGCATTGGGGTATCTTGAAGCTTTTCAAATTAAGTGTTCTTGTATTTTTCAGATACATACTGAGGAAAGAAATTGCTGAGTCATATGGTAGTTCTAGTTTTAATCTTTTTAGAAACCTCCATACTGTTTTCTACAGTATGCACTGAGTGAGAAGTTACAAGTTTCTAACAAATATAAACTATAAAGAACAACTAAATAGAAGTGAACACAATAATAGAAATTAAAAAAATACACTAGAAGGAATGAACAGTAGATTTGAATGATACAGAGGAACAGATCTGTGAGCCAGAAGACAGAGGAGCGCAAATCACTGCCACTGAACTAAATGCTCATTTTTTTTTTTTTTTTTTTTTTTTTGGCCACTTCTATTGGTTTTTCATTTATTTCAGTCTTTGTTCTTTAGCCTGTGTGAGCCTCCCAATGCAGTGGCCTCTTTCGCTGCAGAGCACCGCCTCTGGGTGCATGTGCGCCAGAGCTCTGGCTTGGTAGTTGGACACATTGGTCCAGCCGCTGGGCGGCATGTGGGATCTTCCCAGGTCAGGGATCAAACTGGTGCCCCTTGCACTGCAAGACGGTGTCCTTACCCACTGGACCACCAAGGGAGCCCTAAATACTAATTTTTATTGCTTGCAAGATCTGTGTTCCACAAAACACTAGACCACCAGTTCAGCCAAGTTCTTTGACCTTTATCGCATGATTATTTTTTCTTAGTTTCTAGTAACTCGTTCATCCTTTGCATCTGATTCTTCACCAGAATGACCTTTAATTTCAGTATTTCTACCAATGTTCTGTGCATAATTATTGTTTATTCTCTAAGAGGATACTGCCTCTCAAGCTCTCCTCTTTTATTTCAGAATCCTTGCTAGAATTACCTCTAAGCCCCTTCCACATTTTAGATATTTGTTACAGCAGCATCCTACTTCTTGGTACCAGAATCAGAAAGGAAAAGGAATGAGCTCTATTAAAATATATATATATATATAAACTCACATATAGGGAAAAGACCCAGTGAGCTACCTTAGAAAATATCAGTCATAAAGTCATAAAACTTAAAAAGTATAAACTCTGGAGTGGACAAAGTTAAAGACTTATTAAACTGGAAGAGAGAACTAAGAATTGTATCCAGGAGGGAGCATAAAGAAAAAAATTGAAAAAAACAGTTGAGATATGATGTTCAAGAATCCTTGTTTAATGAAATTTTAATGGGATGCTAGCAGCAAGTAATAGAGGAATGTTATAGCACAATATTCCAATAGAAAATGACTGAGAAGCTTTAATATGTATAAATTAAAATCAATAGGGAAAACACTTATCTACGGTGTACCAATCCAAGAAGATTTAAGAGAATGGAGAAATGAATCTATGAGAAAGTGCTGATGAAACTAAACTGTGAACTAAAATGGTGTAACTCCAAATACATTGTAGTGACAATGAATGCAAATAGATTACATGACTCTAATTAAATTAAAATCAAGTTGTTATCTTGGGTATGAAAAAATCAGTTATATGCTGATTTTACAGGAAGCACTGCCATAAACACACATACACCACCAAACCCGTGCATATCCAGCCTCAGACAGAAAATTTTAAAAAAAGAAAAAGCAAAAGAGATACTATACACCTATATGGACCAAAAAGAGCTGTAATAAAGGCATCACTCAAAATAAAATATGAAGCAAACACACTGTAAATGTATTTATGAAAAGATTATAAAAATTATAACTGGACCACCAAGGGAGCCCTAAATACTAATTTTTATTGCTTGCAAGATCTGTGTTCCACAAAACACTAGACCACCAGTTCAGCCAAGTTCTTTGACCTTTATCGCATGATTATTTTTTCTTAGTTTCTAGTAACTCGTTCATCCTTTGCATCTGATTCTTCACCAGAATGACCTTTAATTTCAGTATTTCTACCAATGTTCTGTGCATAATTATTGTTTATTCTCTAAGAGGATACTGCCTCTCAAGCTCTCCTCTTTTATTTCAGAATCCTTGCTAGAATTACCTCTAAGCCCCTTCCACATTTTAGATATTTGTTACAGCAGCATCCTACTTCTTGGTACCAGAATCAGAAAGGAAAAGGAATGAGCTCTATTAAAATATATATATATATATAAACTCACATATAGGGAAAAGACCCAGTGAGCTACCTTAGAAAATATCAGTCATAAAGTCATAAAACTTAAAAAGTATAAACTCTGGAGTGGACAAAGTTAAAGACTTATTAAACTGGAAGAGAGAACTAAGAATTGTATCCAGGAGGGAGCATAAAGAAAAAAATTGAAAAAAACAGTTGAGATATGATGTTCAAGAATCCTTGTTTAATGAAATTTTAATGGGATGCTAGCAGCAAGTAATAGAGGAATGTTATAGCACAATATTCCAATAGAAAATGACTGAGAAGCTTTAATATGTATAAATTAAAATCAATAGGGAAAACACTTATCTACGGTGTACCAATCCAAGAAGATTTAAGAGAATGGAGAAATGAATCTATGAGAAAGTGCTGATGAAACTAAACTGTGAACTAAAATGGTGTAACTCCAAATACATTGTAGTGACAATGAATGCAAATAGATTACATGACTCTAATTAAATTAAAATCAAGTTGTTATCTTGGGTATGAAAAAATCAGTTATATGCTGATTTTACAGGAAGCACTGCCATAAACACACATACACCACCAAACCCGTGCATATCCAGCCTCAGACAGAAAATTTTAAAAAAAGAAAAAGCAAAAGAGATACTATACACCTATATGGACCAAAAAGAGCTGTAATAAAGGCATCACTCAAAATAAAATATGAAGCAAACACACTGTAAATGTATTTATGAAAAGATTATAAAAATTATAACTGTATACTTAATATAGATGTAGAGTCTAAACCATGACTAAAGCAGTTATGGAGTCTTATTACATGTATTTATTAGATATAAGTGAGCTAACATTTAATCCAAGAACTTTGATGAAAGAAAGAGCAGTAAGAAAGTGGAGGCAATGAAATTATAACAACAACACACAATTAATTATCTGGGAAAAACATTAATGAAGATAATTTTAAAGTCTATGACTAATCTGGAAACATACATATCTGTAAACAACAAAACTCTGTAAAAGTTAAAAGTAAAATAAAAGCTTAAAAAAAAAAAGTCTGTTCTTTGAAGGCTAGTAAACTACGCAACCTCTTGAGAAATATAGCATTATGGCAAAATGTTAGCATTTAGAAATATTTCTTTTAAGAAATAACACATAGATACTTAAAGTTCCTTTTCTACCTTTCCTCTACCCCATTCCCTTCCTTCCATCCTCAGAGGTATCCATTATCCTGAAGTCAGTATGTTTTGTTTTTTTTTCTTTTCCAACTAGATTTATGCCTCTGTGTTTTAGAAAAACTCCCACTCTTACAAAGTAGTTTCTTTTTTTCCATTTTAGAAAACTATAGCTCTTCTTTGACAATTATGCTTTCTAGTAGTTTCTTTTATTGAGAAAGAAATTATTTCATTCTTTGAAAAGACTTAGCCAGCCAAATGAATATGAACATGTAGATCCAAGGCCAAGAAGAAATCAATTTCTTTCTCGCACCAGTCATGCTGTGAACATGTAAAGCATAAAAACGGAAAACAGAGTCCCCATTCTCCACAGACTCTTTAGAGTACTTACTGGCTCATTTGGCCAGGATGGAAGGAATTATAGTGAAATATGAAAGGCATCACCCTGTACTTTTTGAGAAAATACGGCTTTTTGTACAAATATATACTCCATCCACCAAATTCTTACATGTTGCTTTTGTGGAATAAAAATTGAATATGTGTATGTGTGTGTGTGTGTGTGTGTGTGTGTGTGTGTGTATACACACACATACATACATACACACACACACATATATATATATATTCCATTCAGTATATCATAGTTGTCACCATAAAGAGACCTAGTTTTCTCATAAATCCTTTGAATAGCTTTTTTTCTGAAATAAATCAAGATTTTCATCCTTAGTATCTTTACTTTAATTTGAGATGTTTAACCTTGATTATATTACTAAGTGAATGTTGACTGATGATTACACAAATCTAACTAGCAGTGGTAAAGACTAGTATCAAAAATTTAATTGCCTTGTATTCATTCTAGATTAGACAACTGGGTCCTTTTACATTTATCAGTTGCTGGAGTCTTTTCTAAAAATTAATAAATTGACTTTCTCAATGATATACTATGTTCAAGTATCCTAAGGGAAAACCTAATAATTTTTGACCATTGTCACATGGCAAGCGTCTTCTCTGTGAGTTACAATTGACAGATTATTTTCAGCTTTTCTTTATCTGCTATTGTTGTATCCTTTTCAGATCTGAGGGGCGTTTGTGTATCTTTCTTGGCTCAAAAACTCCTAGATGTACTGCCCAGACATATTTTTCACCCTTCTTATTATGGAATTATTGCTATTTAAAAGAAATTCCACACAATCATGCACTTATTACTAAATAAATCACATAAATATCCCCTGTAAGATGAATAAAAATAGTATATCCCAGAACTTGTGAATGGTAAAGACTGAAATCATATCTAAAACTGATGTCTTATTGCCACCCACTGAAATTCAGTTTGTGCTGTGTTCATTTTTAAAATTTGCGGTCATTACCAATTAATGTAGACGTCCTGTACTCTTAGAAAATTTCAAAAATCCACACATAACATTTTTAGTAGACATTTAACCAGGCAGTAAAGGTAATTAAAAAACAAAAAACCTAGCAAAAGCCGTAATCATTTATCATAGGAATTTGGATTGTTGAGCAATGTATTTACGTACCAGTGTAATTCCTGATTATGAGCTGATGCCTAATGGGATCCGATGCTCATGCATTAATAAAAGAGCAAATTATTTTGAGCTGGAGTGGACAAGGAATGTCTTTCTGAGAAATTTCTAAGTAGAACCCAAGTGACTATCTAGTTTGGATATGTGTTGATAATTGTATTTGGAAGCATGAGCTTATCTTGTTGAAGAAAGAGCGAAGTGTCTGAACTAGCTAGAGAAAAGGATCTACATTGAAAAATAATAAAGAGAAACTGGATTACTGGAGCAGGTGGCATTGTGGACAGTAAATTCAAAGCAGTGTTTATTAATATATGTTCCTAGGATCATTCATTAACAGGTTTCTTCTAAAAGGACTTCTCAGATCAAATGCCTGCAATACTGAGTTTCTTTTCTGTGGGTCATCTCTAAGACATTAATGTGTCAGTGGGCATTTTGATTCCCACCAGGAAAATAACAGCATTTCCCAAACCTATCTGACCATGGAATCCTTTCTAGACGAATAGTGTATGAATCAAACTATTCCATATATATTAATATCAGTGTCAGTCTACAAAGAATAATATATTAGGACATGTGCTATTCTACAGTGTCAAATAACATTTGATTTTTAGTCTAATCCTTTGTTCATAGATTGGCAGAAATTCAAGATCTCTCCATTTTCTTGAGTATGTCCATGTTCTAGAATCTTCTAATACTAAGGAGTTAGGTTATGGAATGGGAAAATGACGCTTATCTTCTGTGTCATCTATATATGAGGGACATCTGCTGAAATGTCCAAATTTCTCTCTGGTCCCAGGGATTTGGACTGTTCAATTACTGCTGAGATATGTGTCATTCAAATCCAGTGGCTCTCATTGTTCTCTCCATAATGGAATTCTCAGATTGATGGGAAAAATTTCACTGATCTGGTCCATGATGAAGTATAAGAAATTCTGTATGACTGTACAACACCCAGTCATTTATAGACTTGTCATTTAGTTGTTGAGGGCTTCCTAATTCCTCTATAATTCCAGTCAGGAAATAGGGCACATATTCTCTACACCTAATGGTTTCTGGTTTTTCCACGAGGTTTCTACCTAAAGCTTTATTTCATGCCATGCATTGTTTTTGTTTCCTCTGCCTGTGTGTGCTAAGTCTCTTCAGTCACGACCTACTCTTTATGACCATATAGACTGTAGCCCCCAGGCTCCTGTGTCTGTGGGATTCTCCAGGCAGGAATACTGGAGTAGGTTATCGTGCCCTCCTCCAAGGGATCTTCTCAAACCAGGGATCAAACCTGTGCCCCTTATGTCTCCTGCATTGACAGACAGGTTCTTTACCATTGAGTCACCTGGGAAGCCCTTGTGTTTCCTAGGAAATTAAATTGTCAAAACTTACAAGCAACAAAGTGCTCTTTTCCTCATATACTTATGTAATTTCTTCTCCTCTGAAGAAATGATCTAGCTATCTCTTAAGACAGTTTAAGGAAAGGAGAAGGGTAGAGCTAAGAAATATCTGAGGGAAAAAAATCAATGATTATTTCAAAGATAGTGTGTACCATACTTTAGAATACCCTTTGGGAAGTGGAGGAGTGAAAGCTGATGAATAAAAGGATATGTATGGCTCTTATGCTGTATTGACTTTTGATTTTTATGTGTGGTAGGTTACAGTAATGTTCAGTTGCTAAGTTGTGTCCAACTCTTTGCAGCCCTATAGACCACAACATGCCAGGCTCCTCTGTCCTCTACTATCTCCCAGAGAGTCAGAGATACTATCTACGCATCTCATCCTCTACCGCTCCCTTCTACAATGGCCTTCAATCTTTCCAGAACCAGGGTGTTTTCCAGTCAGTTGGCTCTTCGCATCAGGTGGCCAAAGTAATGGAGCTACAGCCTTAGCATCAGTCCTTCCAAGAATATTCAGGGTTGATTTCCTTTAGGATTGACTGGTTTGATCTCCTTGTCATTCAAGGGACTCTTAAGAGTCTTGTCCAGCACCACAGTTCAGAAGCATTAATTCTTTGGCACTCAGCCTTCTTTATGATCCAACTCTTACATCCATATATGACTACTGGAAAAACTGTAGATTGGACCTTTGTTGTTAAAGTGGTATCTCTCCTTTTTAATACATTGCGTATGTATGTCACAGCTTCTCTTCCAAGGAGCAAGCACCTTTTAATTTCATGGGTTCAGTCACAGTCCCCAGTGATTTTGGAGCCCAATAAAAATAAAATCTGTCACTATTTCCACTTTCCCCCCTTCTATTTGGCTAGTCTCTTCAGTCACGACCTACTCTTTATGACCATATAGACTGTAGCCCCCAGGCTCCTGTGTCTGTGGGATTCTCCAGGCAGGAATACTGGAGTAGGTTATCGTGCCCTCCTCCAAGGGATCTTCTCAAACCAGGGATCAAACCTGTGCCCCTTATGTCTCCTGCATTGACAGACAGGTTCTTTACCATTGAGTCACCTGGGAAGCCCTTGTGTTTCCTAGGAAATTAAATTGTCAAAACTTACAAGCAACAAAGTGCTCTTTTCCTCATATACTTATGTAATTTCTTCTCCTCTGAAGAAATGATCTAGCTATCTCTTAAGACAGTTTAAGGAAAGGAGAAGGGTAGAGCTAAGAAATATCTGAGGGAAAAAAATCAATGATTATTTCAAAGATAGTGTGTACCATACTTTAGAATACCCTTTGGGAAGTGGAGGAGTGAAAGCTGATGAATAAAAGGATATGTATGGCTCTTATGCTGTATTGACTTTTGATTTTTATGTGTGGTAGGTTACAGTAATGTTCAGTTGCTAAGTTGTGTCCAACTCTTTGCAGCCCTATAGACCACAACATGCCAGGCTCCTCTGTCCTCTACTATCTCCCAGAGAGTCAGAGATACTATCTACGCATCTCATCCTCTACCGCTCCCTTCTACAATGGCCTTCAATCTTTCCAGAACCAGGGTGTTTTCCAGTCAGTTGGCTCTTCGCATCAGGTGGCCAAAGTAATGGAGCTACAGCCTTAGCATCAGTCCTTCCAAGAATATTCAGGGTTGATTTCCTTTAGGATTGACTGGTTTGATCTCCTTGTCATTCAAGGGACTCTTAAGAGTCTTGTCCAGCACCACAGTTCAGAAGCATTAATTCTTTGGCACTCAGCCTTCTTTATGATCCAACTCTTACATCCATATATGACTACTGGAAAAAACTGTAGATTGGACCTTTGTTGTTAAAGTGGTATCTCTCCTTTTTAATACATTGCGTATGTATGTCACAGCTTCTCTTCCAAGGAGCAAGCACCTTTTAATTTCATGGGTTCAGTCACAGTCCCCAGTGATTTTGGAGCCCAATAAAAATAAAATCTGTCACTATTTCCACTTTCCCCCCTTCTATTTGGCATGAAGTAATGGGATCAGATGCCATGATCTTAGTGTTTTGAATGTTGAGTTTTATGCCAGCTTTTTCACTCTCCTCCTTCATCCTCATCCAAGAGGCTCTTTAATTCTGCTTCACTTTCTGGCATTAGAGTGGTATCATCTGTGTATCTGAGGTTGTTGATACATCTCCCAGCAATTTTTATTCCAGCTTGTGATTCATCCGTGTTGGCCTTTCGCTTAATGTCCTCTGCATATGCAGAGTGACAGTGTTCAGCCTTGGCATTACTCCTGTCCCGGTTTTGAACCAGTCCCTTGTTGCATGACCAGTTCTAGCTGTTGCTTCTTGACCAGCATACAGTTTCTCAGGAGACAGGTAAGGTAGTCTGGTATTCCCATCTCTTTAAGAATTTTCCACAGTTTGCTGTGATCACAGTCGAAGGGCTTCCCTGATGGCTCAGCAGGTAAAGATTTCACCTACAACGTAAGAGTCTCAGGAGATGTGGGTTCGATCCCTGGGTCAGAAAGATACCCTGGAAGAAGACATACCAACCCTCTCCAGTATTCTTGCCTGGAAAATCCCACAGACAGAGGAGCCTGGTAGGCTAGTCAGTAGAGTCACAGGAGTCAGACATGACTGAAACAACTCAACTGACACAGATGCACACAGTCAAAGACTTTAGCATAGTCAGTGAAACAGAAATAGATGCTTTCCTGGAACTCCCTTGCTTAATCTCAAATGACTGAAACAACTCAACTGACACAGATGCACACAGTCAAAGACTTTAGCATAGTCAGTGAAACAGAAATAGATGCTTTCCTGGAACTCCCTTGCTTAATCTCAATAAATACTGGATAACTTATTTGTGTTTTGTAGTCTTTTCTGGTGTTCTCTTCTATATTACCTCTTGAAAAGCCTCTCCCGCTATTTGAAACTCTTCTTCCACCATATGAAAAAGGCTTGCTAGGTTATTGAAGACATGGGGATCAATCAATCTGGAGCCATCTCCAACCAGCAGACATATAAGCTAACCCAGCTGAGCTGCCAACTGTCTGTAGGTGCATAAGTGATCATAGTTGAGACCCAAAGTTGCAAATGCGCCTCTACCAAATAAGCAAATAAAATGGTTGTCAAACCAATTTTTATTGCATATATAAAAAATGTACAATATAAGACATGAATGAATATAATATGGTAAGAATAGGAGAAGATATGTTTTAGGATAAAGATTTCTCAAATATGGGTATATAGAATCAGGAAAAAGAAAAAGTCAAATGGTGCACTGGGATCTTAAAAGCTCTTATTTTTCATTCAGTAATCTTCAAGTGGTTTTTTCTTAGTCCACATTCATTATTGTGCCAGGAAATTCATTTATGTCTGGACAGGATCTGAGGATTGATTCAAAATCAACAAAATCATGCAAATGTTTTATAAAAAAGAGATTTCTAAAGGGAGATGTTAAAGGTTAAAGAGAAAGGAAGTCTCAAGTGTGGATAATGCAGACTGTAACCGTTAGTAGATTAAAAATAGGAGACAGGTAGCTAAATAAAGAACAAGGAGGGGTCAAGTGTGATTATAGGGACTGTAATCTTCAGGGACTTAGAAAACCAAGGACAGGTCAGTGGGTAGAGCTAGGTCAGTGGGTGCAGCTGTGTTAGGTCAGTGGGTGGAGCCATGCAAGGTCAGGGGGTTGAGGCATGCTATGTCAGGGGGTGAAACTATGCTTGCTCAGTGGGTGGAGCTGTGCTAGGTCAGTGAGTTGAACCCTCCTAGGTCAGTAGGTAGAGCCGTGCTAGGTCAGTGGGTAGAACCCAGCTAGGTAAGTAGGTGGAGTCATGCTAGGTGAGTACATAGAGCCACTCTAGGTGGTCTTTGGGATATCATTCAGTTGTACCTTTTGTTTGCCACTGGCAGTCTCACACTCACTGGTTTGGGTTCAACATGCTTTCTGATTGTCACTGATGAAATGAAGGTAACGTTAGTTTGAGTTGATAAAGTTTTTTTTCTTTTCTGGTGTTCTCTTCTATATTACCTCTTGAAAAGCCTCTCCCGCTATTTGAAACTCTTCTTCCACCATATGAAAAAGGCTTGCTAGGTTATTGAAGACATGGGGATCAATCAATCTGGAGCCATCTCCAACCAGCAGACATATAAGCTAACCCAGCTGAGCTGCCAACTGTCTGTAGGTGCATAAGTGATCATAGTTGAGACCCAAAGTTGCAAATGCGCCTCTACCAAATAAGCAAATAAAATGGTTGTCAAACCAATTTTTATTGCATATATAAAAAATGTACAATATAAGACATGAATGAATATAATATGGTAAGAATAGGAGAAGATATGTTTTAGGATAAAGATTTCTCAAATATGGGTATATAGAATCAGGAAAAAGAAAAAGTCAAATGGTGCACTGGGATCTTAAAAGCTCTTATTTTTCATTCAGTAATCTTCAAGTGGTTTTTTCTTAGTCCACATTCATTATTGTGCCAGGAAATTCATTTATGTCTGGACAGGATCTGAGGATTGATTCAAAATCAACAAAATCATGCAAATGTTTTATAAAAAAGAGATTTCTAAAGGGAGATGTTAAAGGTTAAAGAGAAAGGAAGTCTCAAGTGTGGATAATGCAGACTGTAACCGTTAGTAGATTAAAAATAGGAGACAGGTAGCTAAATAAAGAACAAGGAGGGGTCAAGTGTGATTATAGGGACTGTAATCTTCAGGGACTTAGAAAACCAAGGACAGGTCAGTGGGTAGAGCTAGGTCAGTGGGTGCAGCTGTGTTAGGTCAGTGGGTGGAGCCATGCAAGGTCAGGGGGTTGAGGCATGCTATGTCAGGGGGTGAAACTATGCTTGCTCAGTGGGTGGAGCTGTGCTAGGTCAGTGAGTTGAACCCTCCTAGGTCAGTAGGTAGAGCCGTGCTAGGTCAGTGGGTAGAACCCAGCTAGGTAAGTAGGTGGAGTCATGCTAGGTGAGTACATAGAGCCACTCTAGGTGGTCTTTGGGATATCATTCAGTTGTACCTTTTGTTTGCCACTGGCAGTCTCACACTCACTGGTTTGGGTTCAACATGCTTTCTGCTTGTCACTGATGAAATGAAAGGTAACGTTAGTTTGAGTATGAGCATATTCGCAGATAATAGACTCATCTATATACCCAATAAAATTGATTTTCCTTAAGATTTCCTACTGAGGTGAGTCATTAAAATCACGAAATATTAACAAGATGAAGGGACTCAAGATACATATCACAGGGATTCTGAAACTCAGTGCTGCATTATTAAAAAGGACTGGACACAGGGAGCAGAGATTAGCTCGGCCCAAGTAGTACTGCCTCTAATCTCCAGAGAACTTCTACTGGCCGCACTAATTGCTTTAGTTTACAAATTTATTTTACATCCATTATCTTAGTTCATCTTTGTAACATTCCACGATTCAGACTTTCAGTTCACATCTTAGAGAAGAAGGAGCGGAAACTGAGCTAGAGTGATTGTCCAAAGTCAGTGCAGCTGGTAAATGGTGGCACATGACTTTATAGTCTGGAAAGGTTGTTTGACATTCAGTCCGTTTTTCTCAATAATGCGGGTTCTTTTGAACCTACTGCAAAGGCACCCAGAACGTGCAGTGCCTTGGGGGCCACCGACCAGGAAAAGGAGGTAGAGGGGAATAAGGCAGGCAGGGTTGCGGGCCCCTCGCTCTAGTTTCAGTTGGAACACATCTGTTTTACACGCGTCCCATTTAAAGTTTCGTTTTCCAAATTTCCACATGGTCTGTTATACTGGGATGACTCCTGATGCTGTCCTGGTAGCTTCTTGTCTTACCCTTTTATTTGGTGTCACGACAGTGGGACCCTCGCCCTGACTTGGGGCCCATGGAAATAACGACCCTTAGCGGTGCTTTGCACTCCAGGGCAGCCCGATCTAAGGATCTCCCATTGACCTCTGGCAGCCTTACTGTCTGATCAGAGCCAATTCCGTGAGTCACATACCTGGATCCTTGTCACTGCTATCAGTGAGGCCACTGTTACCACCACTCAGTGAGTTCTCCCCAGAGAAGGAAGGGATATCCGTTCCAAATATCTCGAGGCAGTTTTCAATGAGGAATTCTGTGAAAGAGATCTGTAACCCAAAAGGGCAAAAAACGAGGTGTTACTTTACATGTGGCATAGTCGCAAGTCACATTTCCTAGGGGAATCTTGGCTCTAACGAAAAATGCAAAAGAAGTCTGAGAAAAATTCACACTTGGAGTATATGTGAGTGTGTGTGTGTGTGTGTGTGACTGTCATGTATTTCAACATGTTCATATACATATATTTAAAATATATACATTTATTCATATATACATATATTTTAAAATGTGTGTGTGTGTGTGTGTGTGTATAAATGTATATGTATAGACGCTTCAGTTTTGTGTAAGAAATAACTGATACTTCCAAGAATACTTGGGGCACAACTTTTAAGATGATTTGAGTCTTGAGTCACTGGGGTAAAACTAGAATTTTTTTACTCCATATCTTATGTTCATTTCTTTTCTAGTTACAACATTCCACGATTCAGACTTTCAGTTCACATCGTAGAGAAGAAGGAGCGGAAACTGAGCTAGAGTGATTGTCCAAAGTCAGTGCAGCTGGTAAATGGTGGCACATGACTTTATAGTCTGGAAAGGTTGTTTGACATTCAGTCCGTTTTTCTCAATAATGCGGGTTCTTTTGAACCTACTGCAAAGGCACCCAGAACGTGCAGTGCCTTGGGGGCCACCGACCAGGAAAAGGAGGTAGAGGGGAATAAGGCAGGCAGGGTTGCGGGCCCCTCGCTCTAGTTTCAGTTGGAACACATCTGTTTTACACGTCCCATTTAAAGTTTCGTTTTCCACATTTCCCCATGGTCTGTTATACTGGGATGACTCCTGATGCTGTCCTGGTAGCTTCTTGTCTTACCCTTTTATTTGGTGTCACGACAGTGGGACCCTCGCCCTGACTTGGGGCCCATGGAAATAACGACCCTTAGCGGTGCTTTGCACTCCAGGGCAGCCCGATCTAAGGATCTCCCATTGACCTCTGGCAGCCTTACTGTCTGATCAGAGCCAATTCCGTGAGTCACATACCTGGATCCTTGTCACTGCTATCAGTGAGGCCACTGTTACCACCACTCAGTGAGTTCTCCCCAGAGAAGGAAGGGATATCCGTTCCAAATATCTCGAGGCAGTTTTCAATGAGGAATTCTGTGAAAGAGATCTGTAACCCAAAAGGGCAAAAAACGAGGTGTTACTTTACATGTGGCATAGTCGCAAGTCACATTTCCTAGGGGAATCTTGGCTCTAACGAAAAATGCAAAAGAAGTCTGAGAAAAATTCACACTTGGAGTATATGTGAGTGTGTGTGTGTGTGTGTGTGACTGTCATGTATTTCAACATGTTCATATACATATATTTAAAATATATACATTTATTCATATATACATATATTTTAAAATGTGTGTGTGTGTGTGTGTGTGTGTGTGTATAAATGTATATGTATAGACGCTTCAGTTTTGTGTAAGAAATAACTGATACTTCCAAGAATACTTGGGGCACAACTTTTAAGATGATTTGAGTCTTGAGTCACTGGGGTAAAACTAGAATTTGTGGATTCATTTTAATGAGGATTACATCTTTAAAAGTAGGATCATTTTCAAGTAGTCCCCGTGGGACTACTAGTTTATTTTCATTTAAAATTTTTTCCAGGTAGCATTTATGTGTAACTTCCTTACTAAAATGTATAAAGTATCCAGTAAACACCAACTGGTGAACGTCACTTAGGTGAAGAGATGTCTGAGACGTGGGTAGTGGAAGTTTCTGGGCTTTTTGTTGTTGTTGTGAGGAAGAAAGCATCTGGAGAGAAAACAGCACGGACTGTCTAACTGCATCGCCTTGCCTCGTGCTTGCAGTCTGGGTCAGCTTGGGGAGGAGCTGGGCTCTTATCAGGCATGGTCTGGTCTATGTGGTTGTTCTGAAGCAGTTTACTAGTTTCCTCCTCCTGTGGCGGAGACACAGTAGTAGCCAAGGAGTTCCCTGAATGAGTATGTGTGGAGCTTTGGGTGCTCATATGGCCCAAGTCACCTGAGATGTGCCAGCAGTGACTGGGTGGACTGGGTGTTGTCATCACTGTGTCATGAGGAAGTCGTGGTTTGGAAGTTTGCGTATCATACCCTCAGGGACTTGGCTGAGAGTTGACCCTTGGCTCTCAGGTTCTAAAGCCCCAGGGTCTTTTCTGTGGTTTCTTCCTGCTCTTATCTCTTTATCCTTTAGTCTCTTGGATGGCAGAGAAGAAGGGACTCGACTGTTCTTAGTTTCCCACTGAACAGCACCCCTTCCCACGTGCCACCAGAGTAGGACTCTGCTCCTCCACGGGAGGGAAATTAGAACATGCCCTTTAAAACACTGGTCCATCAGAGTTAATCGCACAGACTTGAGGTTCAGCGTGGGGACTCTGCCCGCAAGGCATAAACATGAGAGGTCACGTTACCTTTTTGTGAGGTCTCCTAATTCTGAGCTGTCCCGTTCAGCGGGAGAAGGAGGCTTGGGGTAATACACACTGCTAAATTAGAAGCTGTCATCAGATTGCGTGAAGACTGTTGCTTGACGTTGTGGAGCATGGCAAACACACATCTCAAGAGGAGGACGTTGGCCCTTGGCAGCTGCTCTAGAAGCCTAAAGACAGAAAGAGGCCATTCTCAATAAAAGCAAGTTTTGCTTAGCACGTGGCAATCGAAGACAGAGAACGCAGGTCTTCTTGGTATGGAGCATGTACAGCCAGCTCACGCAGAGTTCCAGGCGTGAGTGCATGCAAGAGTGTCTCATTGAATTCACTCCCTGGACCAGATTAGAACTTCTCAGGTTTGTTGAATATTTAACAAAGTGAGGATGCTACCACTGGCAAACTGGTTCTTTAGCACATTTTCATTTATATTTTTTCCAGGTAGCATTTATGTGTAACTTCCTTACTAAAATGTATAAAGTATCCAGTAAACACCAACTGGTGAACGTCACTTAGGTGAAGAGATGTCTGAGACGTGGGTAGTGGAAGTTTCTGGGCTTTTTTTTGTTGTTGTGAGGAAGAAAGCATCTGGAGAGAAAACAGCACGGACTGTCTAACTGCATCGCCTTGCCTCGTGCTTGCAGTCTGGGTCAGCTTGGGGAGGAGCTGGGCTCTTATCAGGCATGGTCTGGTCTATGTGGTTGTTCTGAAGCAGTTTACTAGTTTCCTCCTCCTGTGGCGGAGACACAGTAGTAGCCAAGGAGTTCCCTGAATGAGTATGTGTGGAGCTTTGGGTGCTCATATGGCCCAAGTCACCTGAGATGTGCCAGCAGTGACTGGGTGGACTGGGTGTTGTCATCACTGTGTCATGAGGAAGTCGTGGTTTGGAAGTTTGCGTATCATACCCTCAGGGACTTGGCTGAGAGTTGACCCTTGGCTCTCAGGTTCTAAAGCCCCAGGGTCTTTTCTGTGGTTTCTTCCTGCTCTTATCTCTTTATCCTTTAGTCTCTTGGATGGCAGAGAAGAAGGGACTCGACTGTTCTTAGTTTCCCACTGAACAGCACCCCTTCCCACGTGCCACCAGAGTAGGACTCTGCTCCTCCACGGGAGGGAAATTAGAACATGCCCTTTAAAACACTGGTCCATCAGAGTTAATCGCACAGACTTGAGGTTCAGCGTGGGGACTCTGCCCGCAAGGCATAAACATGAGAGGTCACGTTACCTTTTTGTGAGGTCTCCTAATTCTGAGCTGTCCCCGTTCAGCGGGAGAAGGAGGCTTGGGGTAATACACACTGCTAAATTAGAAGCTGTCATCAGATTGCGTGAAGACTGTTGCTTGACGTTGTGGAGCATGGCAAACACACATCTCAAGAGGAGGACGTTGGCCCTTGGCAGCTGCTCTAGAAGCCTAAAGACAGAAAGAGGCCATTCTCAATAAAAGCAAGTTTTGCTTAGCACGTGGCAATACGAAGACAGAGAACGCAGTTCTTCTTGGTATGTAGCATGTACAGCCAGCTCACGCAGAGTTCCAGGCGTGAGTGCATGCAAGAGTGTCTCATTGAATTCACTCCCTGGACCAGATTAGAACTTCTCAGGTTTGTTGAATATTTAACAAAGTGAGGATGCTACCACTGGCAAACTGGTTCTTTAGCACCTCTTTTGAGACCAGTGGATTTCATCTCCAACAGTTTGATGTACCCGGAAGGGGTGAAACGGTCAAGCAGTCCGCCTTAATAAGATTAGGGGAGAAATACGAACTCAGCATCCTCAGGGAAGCATGCATCTGTTTATGAGGCTGGCTTGCACGGGCATGCTCCAGGGAAACCCTTTGACTTTGGTCGTTAGTTTAGTGGACCCAGCTGTAAGCTCTAAGCTCTAAGCTTTTCCTATGAGTCTGGTGGTTGTCTTTTCTCGCGTGGAGTAATGATTGCGTCAGTACCTCTGCGCTGCAGTTATCTTCTCCTCCTCACTCCCTTGGTTCATCTCATCAAGCCATTCATCACGGAAGCCGGCCGAAAAGACACTTCCTTGGATGTTTTGAAGGAAGTCCTTGCATGGATTAAAAATAGATATTATTCCTATGAAGATGTTGGGAAAATTACAGAGAAAATATTTAGTTGAAACATTCAATTCAGTCCCCACGTCCTTCACAGCTGCACCAACTGATGCACACAGGGCTTGCCTGTGATTCTCCACAGACTTGCACACCCAGAAACGGTGCTTGGATTTCCCCAACTAACATGAGAAGCGTTAGCGGTAGAGTCTGCGCTGTAGTGAGAGTGAAGCTGAAGCCCTTTCGATCACCTGGAACTTACTCTTAATATGCACATGTTAGCACACTAGTACCCGCTGACAAGGTCTGATGCTGATGATGACTCATCCTAAACCCTGTCAGCTTCCTGAAAAGAAATGCACACAGCCACTTTGCTTGTCTGCTTTAGACACAGTGCCTGCTCTTAACTCAGGTGAGAGACGTTCTGAACTAAAACAGACAAAACCACACCCCCACATGCTCTTGTATGCATGCGGAGCAAGGACTTGAGGCATGCTGTGGTCCTTGGTATTGGGGGAGTGGGGGGAAACTGCGCTCGTACATAGTTTTAGTCTTCCTTCAAAAGCAAATGAAAAAAAAAAAAAAATGAGAGAGAGCGAGAGAGAAAAGAAAAGGTTAAACTGTACAAAAGTTCAACTCTACAGACTTTTAAGCAGCAGGTGTTAGAAATATATCAAAACCAGCAAGGAGTAACTACATGTTACCCTCACAACTCTCTGAATGGAATACATCTTCCCGAGAGAGGAACCCGAAAGTTTAGATATAAGTTGCAGTATACTGCAACTTAGATATACTTTAGATATACTGCAACTTGACATATGCAAAGCTTAGCTTCTTGAGTGGAGGCCTGGGAAGTTCATCCTTTGGAGGGTTGATGATCAAGTCTTCCCATGCCAGAATGGGGCCCCATTCAGTTTCATGAGGTTGTAATCGTTTGTGCAGGACTGAGTGGCCGTTTCAATTTCAAATGCACAGCTTGCTTGTACTGCTCTTAGTATATAACCCGATTTCTCTTAATAGTAGCTTGTTCAGGAGATGTTACTGTGTGTGGGGGTAATGCTCAAACTTTCCCTACCTTGAAGACGGATGCAACCGCAAAGATGTCTTCAGCGTCCCAGTTCACTTTTTTCCCAGACTTTAGTTTCTCCTTCAGGGCTCTGTATGATTTTACGCTGGGCGATTTTCTGAAGATGCCTTCTGTGCATGGTCCTTTCTGATTGAGCACGGACAGCATATCCTACGGGAGGGAAAGCACAGAAAACTATGAGACGCTTCGTATCTACAAGCCCAGGGCCAAAGCTCGCCCCTTTTTGGACAGAGCTGTGGTGTATGAGGGTACAGGCCTAGAGCTGAAAGGACTGAAGTCGATTTTGAATTTTTTTTTTTTTTTTTTTCCTCCAGTGGCTGTGTATTTTCTACCCAAGAGTCCATTTGAATCCATTCATACGCTGAAACATTTTCAACAGTTGTGTAACCGGCTTTTCCTCTTCAGTGGATTTACCCTGTCCAAACTTCTCCAATTGGAGGCCTTTGTGGAATCTCCCTCTCCTCCTTCACTGTCCCTTCCTCTAATATAGATGCTCTTCCGTAAGTGTGGAAATCCGTTTTCCATAGTCGTGTTCCCACTGGTCTATTCTCTTTCATTGACCGGACACCCATTCATTCCTACGTTCCCTCCCCTCTCTGAAAATCAGGCTCAGAGCGCTTCTCCTCTTTCTCCGGTCACGGTGCTTTGGCTGTACGTTTTGTCCTCTGCGGTGAGCGCCGTGGAGAGGTGACAGATATCAGAGTCAGGTTATCCAAGGAATCTGAAATCTGTTAACGCTACCCATCTGCTGTGTGACTTTGGGCATGGCACATGCTTTCGGGAGGCTTTTTTGGTTTTCATTTATCAAGTGGGGACGATGAGAATCACAGCTATCTCCTAAATTTGCTGTGAAAGACGCACGGCCTCGGGCCGTGTAGTAGCTAGCATGGAACCAGTAGGATAAGTTTCTTCACGCAGAGCCTACAGTTCCTCGCATCTGGTACGGCGCTCGGAGAGATAATGGCCAGTGAACAAGTGTTCACACTGACAGCTGAGCACACTACTCTGATATCACACCGTCCACACTCTGTGACTTTCATTTGACCCTTTCTGTCAGGATTCAGTGAATCCTGTTTGCCAGAGAGTTCGTTGGGCTTAAACCCTTGAATTACCAATCAAATCCATGGGAGGCATTCTGAGTCACAGGGGTGAGTGGATTCACGGGAAGGAGACTTGAGACTAGTGTGGAGCTCCAACAAGGAGACGAGGAGACCATCTGAGGGTGAGGTGGACTCTCACACCACACAGAGCCCACTTCAGCTGGTCTGAGCAAGTGTAGGTGGGTCTTTGCCGAAACCAGTGGAACGGATGAGACTCCCTTTTCCTGTTTGTGTTTGCCTCCTGAGTCCCCAGTGCCTAAATCAGATCCTCTTCTTGGATATGTATTCTAAAACTTCTCCACCAAAGCCAGGCAGGGACTGCCTGATGACGTCTTAGATGTGGATGAGAACGCTTGTCCTCTCAGAACTGCCCCCTTCAGGAGGGCTACAGAAGACCAAAATGAGACCTACCAGAATTGGCGTGGGTAGGGCGTCATTATCACAGATCTCCTCGAGAGGCACTCCGAAGAGTTTTGGAGCTCTGCGTTGTTTTGTCTTTTGCGGGTGGTGGAGCGGGGCGCTGGTGGTCCTGGCGAGTGCTGGAGCTACGCCAAAAGGCCCGGGGTTTAAAGAAGTTCTTTGAAACTGTCGCCCCTGAATGCAAGGGAGAAGAGGGATTGTTACTAGTAGTAGTCTAGCTCATTCAGCTTGATTGCCACCACTTACGCTCTCAGGTCGTTGCAGTGGCTTGGAAGCGAGAAAACTGAATCATTTGTTATAGAACAAATTGTATAACTTTCCCCTTTTTCTGAAATCGGCCAGCTGCTTTCTCGTGGTGATAATGTGTTCTCCTTTACCCTGTCCGGCAAACCAGTGGCTAAACCTAGAGGCGTGATCACACTCAGCGCTGATTCTCCCAGTGAGAGTTTCCCCCAGACGGTGCTGTCTCTTGCCTTTGCCCTGTCGTTAGACAAGTTTCCTAATGCTAAGTATTATCCGTGGATTCAGGGGGTCAGATCTCATTTGAAAAGCCAACAAGATTGGGTCTTGAGATCAAGCAGAATTTGGTTATCGTTTGCTTTGGTACTAAGTTTCCTCCCACTCTCGAATTTCCTGTTTGGCTTTCTGAGTACCTCGACCATGGTCAGCTCTCTTCCCCTGCCTGACCCCACCTCACAGCCAGCCTCTGGACCGCTCCTCTGGGAGGCCCCAGCCCTCAGGCAGCTCCTAGGATGACTTCCTGCACTCAGGGTCCTTGGGAAGTAGTCATTCAGTGCTGGCTATACGGTCAGACTCCAGGTGGCCTTTTTTCTGAACAGCTCTCCCAGCTTACCCAAAGAAGAAACTTAACTACCAACAGCCCCATCAAAGGAATGCCGATGAAGGGCTTTTCAAAGAAGACGTGACCATCCCTGAAAAGTGGCGTTCAAGGTTTCTCCTGCCCGGCTATGAATGTTTTCCTGATCGTTGTTCAGTGAAACTCCTTAACGTTTCCTTAAATAACCTGCTTAAATAGCTGGCTTAACAAAAACAAAAATAAAAAACAAGCAAACAAGAACAAAGTCAATCGAGGAGCCATGTTGTAGAAAAGCAAAGAGATGAATAAAATAAAATTTTATCAAATAATTGTCTTTGTGTTCCCATACACATTGTATTTATTATTGTTGTTGTTGTTGTTGTTAACTGCCCCTCATCGACTGCTACCAGTCAGCAGAGATTAGCTCGGCCCAAGTAGTACTGCCTCTAATCTCCAGAGAACTTCTACTGGCCGCACTAATTGCTTTAGTTTACAAATTTATTTTACATCCATTATCTTAGTTCATCTTTGTAACATTCCACGATTCAGACTTTCAGTTCACATCTTAGAGAAGAAGGAGCGGAAACTGAGCTAGAGTGATTGTCCAAAGTCAGTGCAGCTGGTAAATGGTGGCACATGACTTTATAGTCTGGAAAGGTTGTTTGACATTCAGTCCGTTTTCATCAATCATGCGGGTTCTTTTGAACCTACTGCAAAGGCACCCGGAACGTGCAGTGCCTTGGGGGCCACCGACCAGGAAAAGGAGGTAGAGGGGAATAAGGCAGGCAGGGTTGCGGGCCCCTCGCTCTAGTTTCAGTTGGAACACATCTGTTTTACAGCGTCCCATTTAAAGTTTCGTTTTCCAAATTTCCACATGGTCTGTTATACTGGGATGACTCCTGATGCTGTCCTGGTAGCTTCTTGTCTTACCCTTTTATTTGGTGTCACGACAGTGGGACCCTCGCCCTGACTTGGGGCCCATGGAAATAACGACCCTTAGCGGTGCTTTGCACTCCAGGGCAGCCCGATCTAAGGATCTCCCATTGACCTCTGGCAGCCTTACTGTCTGATCAGAGCCAATTCCGTGAGTCACATACCTGGATCCTTGTCACTGCTATCAGTGAGGCCACTGTTACCACCACTCAGTGAGTTCTCCCCAGAGAAGGAAGGGATATCCGTTCCAAATATCTCGAGGCAGTTTTCAATGAGGAATTCTGTGAAAGAGATCTGTAACCCAAAAGGGCAAAAAACGAGGTGTTACTTTACATGTGGCATAGTCGCAAGTCACATTTCCTAGGGGAATCTTGGCTCTAACGAAAAATGCAAAAGAAGTCTGAGAAAAATTCACACTTGGAGTATATGTGAGTGTGTGTGTGTGTGTGTGTGTGACTGTCATGTATTTCAACATGTTCATATACATATATTTAAAATATATACATTTATTCATATATACATATATTTTAAAATGTGTGTGTGTGTGTGTGTGTGTGTGTATAAATGTATATGTATAGACGCTTCAGTTTTGTGTAAGAAATAACTGATACTTCCAAGAATACTTGGGGCACAACTTTTAAGATGATTTGAGTCTTGAGTCACTGGGGTAAAACTAGAATTTGTGGATTCATTTTTAATGAGGATTACATCTTTAAAAGTAGGATCATTTTCAAGTAGTCCCCGTGGGACTACTAGTTTATTTTCATTTAAAATTTTTTCCAGGTAGCATTTATGTGTAACTTCCTTACTAAAATGTATAAAGTATCCAGTAAACACCAACTGGTGAACGTCACTTAGGTGAAGAGATGTCTGAGACGTGGGTAGTGGAAGTTTCTGGGCTTTTTGTTGTTGTTGTGAGGAAGAAAGCATCTGGAGAGAAAACAGCACGGACTGTCTAACTGCATCGCCTTGCCTCGTGCTTGCAGTCTGGGTCAGCTTGGGGAGGAGCTGGGCTCTTATCAGGCATGGTCTGGTCTATGTGGTTGTTCTGAAGCAGTTTACTAGTTTCCTCCTCCTGTGGCGGAGACACAGTAGTAGCCAAGGAGTTCCCTGAATGAGTATGTGTGGAGCTTTGGGTGCTCATATGGCCCAAGTCACCTGAGATGTGCCAGCAGTGACTGGGTGGACTGGGTGTTGTCATCACTGTGTCATGAGGAAGTCGTGGTTTGGAAGTTTGCGTATCATACCCTCAGGGACTTGGCTGAGAGTTGACCCTTGGCTCTCAGGTTCTAAAGCCCCAGGGTCTTTTCTGTGGTTTCTTCCTGCTCTTATCTCTTTATCCTTTAGTCTCTTGGATGGCAGAGAAGAAGGGACTCGACTGTTCTTAGTTTCCCACTGAACAGCACCCCTTCCCACGTGCCACCAGAGTAGGACTCTGCTCCTCCACGGGAGGGAAATTAGAACATGCCCTTTAAAACACTGGTCCATCAGAGTTAATCGCACAGACTTGAGGTTCAGCGTGGGGACTCTGCCCGCAAGGCATAAACATGAGAGGTCACGTTACCTTTTTGTGAGGTCTCCTAATTATGAGCTGTACCCGTTCAGCGGGAGAAGGAGGCTTGGGGTTATACACACTGCTAAATTAGAAGCTGTCATCAGATTGCGTGAAGACTGTTGCTTGACGTTGTGGAGCATGGAAAACACACATCTCAAGAGGAGGACGTTGGCCCTTGGCAGCTGCTCTAGAAGCCTAAAGACAGAAAGAGGCCATTCTCAATAAAAGCAAGTTTTGCTTAGCACGTGGAATCTGAAGACAGAGAACGCAGTTCTTCTTGGTATGTAGCATGTACAGCCAGCTCACGAGAGTTCCAGGCGTGAGTGCATGCAAGAGTGTCTCATTGAATTCACTCCCTGGACCAGATTAGAACTTCTCAGGTTTGTTGAATATTTAACAAAGTGAGGATGCTACCACTGGCAAACTGGTTCTTTAGCACCTCTTTTGAGACCAGTGGATTTCATCTCCAACAGTTTGATGTACCCGGAAGGGGTGAAACGGTCAAGCAGTCCGCCTTAATAAGATTAGGGGAGAAATACGAACTCAGCATCCTCAGGGAAGCATGCATCTGTTTATGAGGCTGGCTTGCACGGGCATGCTCCAGGGAAACCCTTTGACTTTGGTCGTTAGTTTAGTGGACCCAGCTGTAAGCTCTAAGCTCTAAGCTTTTCCTATGAGTCTGGTGGTTGTCTTTTCTCGCGTGGAGTAATGATTGCGTCAGTACCTCTGCGCTGCAGTTATCTTCTCCTCCTCACTCCTTGGTTCATCTCATCAAGCCATTCATCACGGAAGCCGGCCGAAAAGACACTTCCTTGGATGTTTTGAAGGAAGTCCTTGCATGGATTAAAAATAGATATTATTCCTATGAAGATGTTGGGAAAATTACAGAGAAAATATTTAGTTGAAACATTCAATTCAGTCCCCACGTCCTTCACAGCTGCACCAACTGATGCACACAGGGCTTGCCTGTGATTCTCCACAGACTTGCACACCCAGAAACGGTGCTTGGATTTCCCCAACTAACATGAGAAGCGTTAGCGGTAGAGTCTGCGCTGTAGTGAGAGTGAAGCTGAAGCCCTTTCGATCACCTGGAACTTACTCTTAATATGCACATGTTAGCACACTAGTACCCGCTGACAAGGTCTGATGCTGATGATGACTCATCCTAAACCCTGTCAGCTTCCTGAAAAGAAATGCACACAGCCACTTTGCTTGTCTGCTTTAGACACAGTGCCTGCTCTTAACTCAGGTGAGAGACGTTCTGAACTAAAACAGACAAAACCACACCCCCACATGCTCTTGTATGCATGCGGAGCAAGGACTTGAGGCATGCTGTGGTCCTTGGTATTGGGGGAGTGGGGGGAAACTGCACCCGAACATACTTTTAGTCTTCCTTCAAAAACAAATGAAAAAAAAAAAAAATGAGAGAGAGCGAGAGAGAAAAGAAAAGGTTAAACTGTACAAAAGTTCAACTCTACAGACTTTTAAGCAGCAGGTGTTAGAAATATATCAAAACCAGCAAGGAGTAACTACATGTTACCCTCACAACTCTCTGAATGGAATACATCTTCCCGAGAGAGGAACCCGAAAGTTTAGATATAAGTTGCAGTATACTGCAACTTAGATATACTAGATATACTGCAACTTGACATATGCAAAGCTTAGCTTCTTGAGTGGAGGCCTGGGAAGTTCATCCTTTGGAGGGTTGATGATCAAGTCTTCCCATGCCAGAATGGGGCCCCATTCAGTTTCATGAGGTTGTAATCGTTTGTGCAGGACTGAGTGGCCGTTTCAATTTCAAATGCACAGCTTGCTTGTACTGCTCTTAGTATATAACCCGATTTCTCTTAATAGTAGCTTGTTCAGGAGATGTTACTGTGTGTGGGGGTAATGCTCAAACTTTCCCTACCTTGAAGACGGATGCAACCGCAAAGATGTCTTCAGCGTCCCAGTTCACTTTTTTCCCAGACTTTAGTTTCTCCTTCAGGGCTCTGTATGATTTTACGCTGGGCGATTTTCTGAAGATGCCTTCTGTGCATGGTCCTTTCTGATTGAGCACGGACAGCATATCCTACGGGAGGGAAAGCACAGAAAACTATGAGACGCTTCGTATCTACAAGCCCAGGGCCAAAGCTCGCCCCTTTTTGGACAGAGCTGTGGTGTATGAGGGTACAGGCCTAGAGCTGAAAGGACTGAAGTCGATTTTGAATTTTTTTTTTTTTTTTTTTTTCCTCCAGTGGCTGTGTATTTTCTACCCAAGAGTCCATTTGAATCCATTCATACGCTGAAACATTTTCAACAGTTGTGTAACCGGCTTTTCCTCTTCAGTGGATTTACCCTGTCCAAACTTCTCCAATTGGAGGCCTTTGTGGAATCTCCCTCTCCTCCTTCACTGTCCCTTCCTCTAATATAGATGCTCTTCCGTAAGTGTGGAAATCCGTTTTCCATAGTCGTGTTCCCACTGGTCTATTCTCTTTCATTGACCGGACACCCATTCATTCCTACGTTCCCTCCCCTCTCTGAAAATCAGGCTCAGAGCGCTTCTCCTCTTTCTCCGGTCACGGTGCTTTGGCTGTACGTTTTTGTCCTCTGCGGTGAGCGCAGTGGAGAGGTGACAGATATCAGAGTCAGGTTATCCAAGGAATCTGAAATCTGTTAACGCTACCCATCTGCTGTGTGACTTTGGGCATGGCACATGCTTTCGGGAGGCTTTTTTGGTTTTCATTTATCAAGTGGGGACGATGAGAATCACAGCTATCTCCTAAATTTGCTGTGAAAGACGCACGGCCTCGGGCCGTGTAGTAGCTAGCATGGAACCAGTAGGATAAGTTTCTTCACGCAGAGCCTACAGTTCCTCGCATCTGGTACGGCGCTCGGAGAGATAATGGCCAGTGAACAAGTGTTCACACTGACAGCTGAGCACACTACTCTGATATCACACCGTCCACACTCTGTGACTTTCATTTGACCCTTTCTGTCAGGATTCAGTGAATCCTGTTTGCCAGAGAGTTCGTTGGGCTTAAACCCTTGAATTACCAATCAAATCCATGGGAGGCATTCTGAGTCACAGGGTGAGTGGATTCACGGGAAGGAGACTTGAGACTAGTGTGGAGCTCCAACAAGGAGACGAGGAGACCATCTGAGGGTGAGGTGGACTCTCACACCACACAGAGCCCACTTCAGCTGGTCTGAGCAAGTGTAGGTGGGTCTTTGCCGAAACCAGTGGAACGGATGAGACTCCCTTTTCCTGTTTGTGTTTGCCTCCTGAGTCCCCAGTGCCTAAATCAGATCCTCTTCTTGGATATGTATTCTAAAACTTCTCCACCAAAGCCAGGCAGGGACTGCCTGATGACGTCTTAGATGTGGATGAGAACGCTTGTCCTCTCAGAACTGCCCCCTTCAGGAGGGCTACAGAAGACCAAAATGAGACCTACCAGAATTGGCGTGGGTAGGGCGTCATTATCACAGATCTCCTCGAGAGGCACTCCAAGAGTTTTGGAGCTCTCGTTGTTTTGTCTTTTGCGGGTGGTGGAGCGGGCGCTGGTGGTCCTGGCGAGTGCTGGAGCTACGCCAAAAGGCCCGGGGTTTAAAGAAGTTCTTTGAAACTGTCGCCCCTGAATGCAAGGGAGAAGAGGATTGTTACTAGTAGTAGTCTAGCTCATTCAGCTTGATTGCCACCACTTACGCTCTCAGGTCGTTGCAGTGGCTTGGAAGCGAGAGAGACTGAATCATTTGTTATAGAACAAATTGTATAACTTTCCCTTCTTCTGAAATCGGCCAGCTGCTTTCTCGTGGTGATAATGTGTTCTCCTTTACCCTGTCCGGCAAACCAGTGGCTAAACCTAGAGGCGTGATCACACTCAGCGCTGATTCTCCCAGTGAGAGTTTCCCCCAGACGGTGCTGTCTCTTGCCTTTGCCCTGTCGTTAGACAAGTTTCCTAATGCTAAGTATTATCCGTGGATTCAGGGGGTCAGATCTCATTTGAAAAGCCAACAAGATTGGGTCTTGAGATCAAGCAGAATTTGGTTATCGTTTGCTTTGGTACTAAGTTTCCTCCCACTCTCGAATTTCCTGTTTGGCTTTCTGAGTACCTCGACCATGGTCAGCTCTCTTCCCCTGCCTGACCCCACCTCACAGCCAGCCTCTGGACCGCTCCTCTGGGAGGCCCCAGCCCTCAGGCAGCTCCTAGGATGACTTCCTGCACTCAGGGTCCTTGGGAAGTAGTCATTCAGTGCTGGCTATACGGTCAGACTCCAGGTGGCCTTTTTTCTGAACAGCTCTCCCAGCTTACCCAAAGAAGAAACTTAACTACCAACAGCCCCATCAAAGGAATGCCGATGAAGGGCTTTTCAAAGAAGACGTGACCATCCCTGAAAAGTGGCGTTCAAGGTTTCTCCTGCCCGGCTATGAATGTTTTCCTGATCGTTGTTCAGTGAAACTCCTTAACGTTTCCTTAAATAACCTGCTTAAATAGCTGGCTTAACAAAACAAAAATAAAAAACAAGCAAACAAGAACAAAGTCAATCGAGGAGCCATGTTGTAGAAAAGCAAAGAGATGAATAAAATAAAATTTTATCAAATAATTGTCTTTGTGTTCCCATACACATTGTATTTATTATTGTTGTTGTTGTTGTTGTTAACTGCCCCTCATCGACTGCTACCAGTCAGCAGAGATTAGCTCGGCCCAAGTAGTACTGCCTCTAATCTCCAGAGAACTTCTACTGGCCGCACTAATTGCTTTAGTTTACAAATTTATTTTACATCCATTATCTTAGTTCATCTTTGTAACATTCCACGATTCAGACTTTCAGTTCACATCTTAGAGAAGAAGGAGCGGAAACTGAGCTAGAGTGATTGTCCAAAGTCAGTGCAGCTGGTAAATGGTGGCACATGACTTTATAGTCTGGAAAGGTTGTTTGACATTCAGTCCGTTTTTCTCAATAATGCGGGTTCTTTTGAACCTACTGCAAAGGCACCCGGAACGTGCAGTGCCTTGGGGGCCACCGACCAGGAAAAGGAGGTAGAGGGGAATAAGGCAGGCAGGGTTGCGGGCCCCTCGCTCTAGTTTCAGTTGGAACACATCTGTTTTACACGCGTCCCATTTAAAGTTTCGTTTTCCAAATTTCCACATGGTCTGTTATACTGGGATGACTCCTGATGCTGTCCTGGTAGCTTCTTGTCTTACCCTTTTATTTGGTGTCACGACAGTGGGACCCTCGCCCTGACTTGGGGCCCATGGAAATAACGACCCTTAGCGGTGCTTTGCACTCCAGGGCAGCCCGATCTAAGGATCTCCCATTGACCTCTGGCAGCCTTACTGTCTGATCAGAGCCAATTCCGTGAGTCACATACCTGGATCCTTGTCACTGCTATCAGTGAGGCCACTGTTACCACCACTCAGTGAGTTCTCCCCAGAGAAGGAAGGGATATCCGTTCCAAATATCTCGAGGCAGTTTTCAATGAGGAATTCTGTGAAAGAGATCTGTAACCCAAAAGGGCAAAAAACGAGGTGTTACTTTACATGTGGCATAGTCGCAAGTCACATTTCCTAGGGGAATCTTGGCTCTAACGAAAAATGCAAAAGAAGTCTGAGAAAAATTCACACTTGGAGTATATGTGAGTGTGTGTGTGTGTGTGTGTGTGACTGTCATGTATTTCAACATGTTAAAGAGATGAATAAAATAAAATTTTATCAAATAATTGTCTTTGTGTTCCCATACACATTGTATTTATTATTGTTGTTGTTGTTGTTGTTAACTGCCCCTCATCGACTGCTACCAGTCAGCAGAGATTAGCTCGGCCCAAGTAGTACTGCCTCTAATCTCCAGAGAACTTCTACTGGCCGCACTAATTGCTTTAGTTTACAAATTTATTTTACATCCATTATCTTAGTTCATCTTTGTAACATTCCACGATTCAGACTTTCAGTTCACATCTTAGAGAAGAAGGAGCGGAAACTGAGCTAGAGTGATTGTCCAAAGTCAGTGCAGCTGGTAAATGGTGGCACATGACTTTATAGTCTGGAAAGGTTGTTTGACATTCAGTCCGTTTTTCTCAATAATGCGGGTTCTTTTGAACCTACTGCAAAGGCACCCGGAACGTGCAGTGCCTTGGGGGCCACCGACCAGGAAAAGGAGGTAGAGGGGAATAAGGCAGGCAGGGTTGCGGGCCCCTCGCTCTAGTTGCAGTTGGAACACATCTGTTTTGCACGCGTCCCATTTAAAGTTTCGTTTTCCAAATTTCCACATGGTCTGTTATACTGGGATGACTCCTGATGCTGTCCTGGTAGCTTCTTGTCTTACCCTTTTATTTGGTGTCACGACAGTGGGACCCTCGCCCTGACTTGGGGCCCATGGAAATAACGACCCTTAGCGGTGCTTTGCACTCCAGGGCAGCCCGATCTAAGGATCTCCCATTGACCTCTGGCAGCCTTACTGTCTGATCAGAGCCAATTCCGTGAGTCACATACCTGGATCCTTGTCACTGCTATCAGTGAGGCCACTGTTACCACCACTCAGTGAGTTCTCCCCAGAGAAGGAAGGGATATCCGTTCCAAATATCTCGAGGCAGTTTTCAATGAGGAATTCTGTGAAAGAGATCTGTAACCCAAAAGGGCAAAAAACGAGGTGTTACTTTACATGTGGCATAGTCGCAAGTCACATTTCCTAGGGGAATCTTGGCTCTAACGAAAAATGCAAAAGAAGTCTGAGAAAAATTCACACTTGGAGTATATGTGAGTGTGTGTGTGTGTGTGTGTGTGACTGTCATGTATTTCAACATGTTCATATACATATATTTAAAATATATACATTTATTCATATATACATATATTTTAAAATGTGTGTGTGTGTGTGTGTGTGTGTGTGTATAAATGTATATGTATAGACGCTTCAGTTTTGTGTAAGAAATAACTGATACTTCCAAGAATACTTGGGGCACAACTTTTAAGATGATTTGAGTCTTGAGTCACTGGGGTAAAACTAGAATTTGTGGATTCATTTTTAATGAGGATTACATCTTTAAAAGTAGGATCATTTTCAAGTAGTCCCCGTGGGACTACTAGTTTATTTTCATTTAAAATTTTTTCCAGGTAGCATTTATGTGTAACTTCCTTACTAAAATGTATAAAGTATCCAGTAAACACCAACTGGTGAACGTCACTTAGGTGAAGAGATGTCTGAGACGTGGGTAGTGGAAGTTTCTGGGCTTTTTGTTGTTGTTGTGAGGAAGAAAGCATCTGGAGAGAAAACAGCACGGACTGTCTAACTGCATCGCCTTGCCTCGTGCTTGCAGTCTGGGTCAGCTTGGGGAGGAGCTGGGCTCTTATCAGGCATGGTCTGGTCTATGTGGTTGTTCTGAAGCAGTTTACTAGTTTCCTCCTCCTGTGGCGGAGACACAGTAGTAGCCAAGGAGTTCCCTGAATGAGTATGTGTGGAGCTTTGGGTGCTCATATGGCCCAAGTCACCTGAGATGTGCCAGCAGTGACTGGGTGGACTGGGTGTTGTCATCACTGTGTCATGAGGAAGTCGTGGTTTGGAAGTTTGCGTATCATACCCTCAGGGACTTGGCTGAGAGTTGACCCTTGGCTCTCAGGTTCTAAAGCCCCAGGGTCTTTTCTGTGGTTTCTTCCTGCTCTTATCTCTTTATCCTTTAGTCTCTTGGATGGCAGAGAAGAAGGGACTCGACTGTTCTTAGTTTCCCACTGAACAGCACCCCTTCCCACGTGCCACCAGAGTAGGACTCTGCTCCTCCACGGGAGGGAAATTAGAACATGCCCTTTAAAACACTGGTCCATCAGAGTTAATCGCACAGACTTGAGGTTCAGCGTGGGGACTCTGCCCCGCAAGGCATAAACATGAGAGGTCACGTTACCTTTTTTGTGAGGTCTCCTAATTCTGAGCTGTCCCCGTTCAGCGGGAGAAGGAGGCTTGGGGTAATACACACTGCTAAATTAGAAGCTGTCATCAGATTGCGTGAAGACTGTTGCTTGACGTTGTGGAGCATGGCAAACACACATCTCAAGAGGAGGACGTTGGCCCTTGGCAGCTGCTCTAGAAGCCTAAAGACAGAAAGAGGCCATTCTCAATAAAAGCAAGTTTTGCTTAGCACGTGGCAATCGAAGACAGAGAACGCAGTTCTTCTTGGTATGTAGCATGTACAGCCAGCTCACGAGAGTTCCAGGCGTGAGTGCATGCAAGAGTGTCTCATTGAATTCACTCCCTGGACCAGATTAGAACTTCTCAGGTTTGTTGAATATTTAACAAAGTGAGGATGCTACCACTGGCAAACTGGTTCTTTAGCACCTCTTTTGAGACCAGTGGATTTCATCTCCAACAGTTTGATGTACCCGGAAGGGGTGAAACGGTCAAGCAGTCCGCCTTAATAAGATTAGGGGAGAAATACGAACTCAGCATCCTCAGGGAAGCATGCATCTGTTTATGAGGCTGGCTTGCACGGGCATGCTCCAGGAAACCCTTTGACTTTGGTCGTTAGTTTAGTGGACCCAGCTGTAAGCTCTAAGCTCTAAGCTTTTCCTATGAGTCTGGTGGTTGTCTTTTCTCGCGTGGAGTAATGATTGCGTCAGTACCTCTGCGCTGCAGTTATCTTCTCCTCCTCACTCCTTGGTTCATCTCATCAAGCCATTCATCACGGAAGCCGGCCGAAAAGACACTTCCTTGGATGTTTTGAAGGAAGTCCTTGCATGGATTAAAAATAGATATTATTCCTATGAAGATGTTGGGAAAATTACAGAGAAAATATTTAGTTGAAACATTCAATTCAGTCCCCACGTCCTTCACAGCTGCACCAACTGATGCACACAGGGCTTGCCTGTGATTCTCCACAGACTTGCACACCCAGAAACGGTGCTTGGATTTCCCCAACTAACATGAGAAGCGTTAGCGGTAGAGTCTGCGCTGTAGTGAGAGTGAAGCTGAAGCCCTTTCGATCACCTGGAACTTACTCTTAATATGCACATGTTAGCACACTAGTACCCGCTGACAAGGTCTGATGCTGATGATGACTCATCCTAAACCCTGTCAGCTTCCTGAAAAGAAATGCACACAGCCACTTTGCTTGTCTGCTTTAGACACAGTGCCTGCTCTTAACTCAGGTGAGAGACGTTCTGAACTAAAACAGACAAAACCACACCCCCACATGCTCTTGTATGCATGCGGAGCAAGGACTTGAGGCATGCTGTGGTCCTTGGTATTGGGGGAGTGGGGGGAAACTGCGCTCGTACATAGTTTTAGTCTTCCTTCAAAAGCAAATGAAAAAAAAAAAAAAATGAGAGAGAGCGAGAGAGAAAAGAAAAGGTTAAACTGTACAAAAGTTCAACTCTACAGACTTTTAAGCAGCAGGTGTTAGAAATATATCAAAACCAGCAAGGAGTAACTACATGTTACCCTCACAACTCTCTGAATGGAATACATCTTCCCGAGAGAGGAACCCGAAAGTTTAGATATAAGTTGCAGTATACTGCAACTTAGATATACTTTAGATATACTGCAACTTGACATATGCAAAGCTTAGCTTCTTGAGTGGAGGCCTGGGAAGTTCATCCTTTGGAGGGTTGATGATCAAGTCTTCCCATGCCAGAATGGGGCCCCATTCAGTTTCATGAGGTTGTAATCGTTTGTGCAGGACTGAGTGGCCGTTTCAATTTCAAATGCACAGCTTGCTTGTACTGCTCTTAGTATATAACCCGATTTCTCTTAATAGTAGCTTGTTCAGGAGATGTTACTGTGTGTGGGGGTAATGCTCAAACTTTCCCTACCTTGAAGACGGATGCAACCGCAAAGATGTCTTCAGCGTCCCAGTTCACTTTTTTCCCAGACTTTAGTTTCTCCTTCAGGGCTCTGTATGATTTTACGCTGGGCGATTTTCTGAAGATGCCTTCTGTGCATGGTCCTTTCTGATTGAGCACGGACAGCATATCCTACGGGAGGGAAAGCACAGAAAACTATGAGACGCTTCGTATCTACAAGCCCAGGGCCAAAGCTCGCCCCTTTTTGGACAGAGCTGTGGTGTATGAGGGTACAGGCCTAGAGCTGAAAGGACTGAAGTCGATTTTGAATTTTTTTTTTTTTTTTCCTCCAGTGGCTGTGTATTTTCTACCCAAGAGTCCATTTGAATCCATTCATACGCTGAAACATTTTCAACAGTTGTGTAACCGGCTTTTCCTCTTCAGTGGATTTACCCTGTCCAAACTTCTCCAATTGGAGGCCTTTGTGGAATCTCCCTCTCCTCCTTCACTGTCCCTTCCTCTAATATAGATGCTCTTCCGTAAGTGTGGAAATCCGTTTTCCATAGTCGTGTTCCCACTGGTCTATTCTCTTTCATTGACCGGACACCCATTCATTCCTACGTTCCCTCCCCTCTCTGAAAATCAGGCTCAGAGCGCTTCTCCTCTTTCTCCGGTCACGGTGCTTTGGCTGTACGTTTTTGTCCTCTGCGGTGAGCGCAGTGGAGAGGTGACAGATATCAGAGTCAGGTTATCCAAGGAATCTGAAATCTGTTAACGCTACCCATCTGCTGTGTGACTTTGGGCATGGCACATGCTTTCGGGAGGCTTTTTTGGTTTTCATTTATCAAGTGGGGACGATGAGAATCACAGCTATCTCCTAAATTTGCTGTGAAAGACGACGACCTCGGGCCGTGTAGTAGCTAGCATGGAACCAGTAGGATAAGTTTCTTCACGCAGAGCCTACAGTTCCTCGCATCTGGTACGGCGCTCGGAGAGATAATGGCCAGTGAACAAGTGTTCACACTGACAGCTGAGCACACTACTCTGATATCACACCGTCCACACTCTGTGACTTTCATTTGACCCTTTCTGTCAGGATTCAGTGAATCCTGTTTGCCAGAGAGTTCGTTGGGCTTAAACCCTTGAATTACCAATCAAATCCATGGGAGGCATTCTGAGTCACAGGGGTGAGTGGATTCACGGGAAGGAGACTTGAGACTAGTGTGGAGCTCCAACAAGGAGACGAGGAGACCATCTGAGGGTGAGGTGGACTCTCACACCACACAGAGCCCACTTCAGCTGGTCTGAGCAAGTGTAGGTGGGTCTTTGCCGAAACCAGTGGAACGGATGAGACTCCCTTTTCCTGTTTGTGTTTGCCTCCTGAGTCCCCAGTGCCTAAATCAGATCCTCTTCTTGGATATGTATTCTAAAACTTCTCCACCAAAGCCAGGCAGGGACTGCCTGATGACGTCTTAGATGTGGATGAGAACGCTTGTCCTCTCAGAACTGCCCCCTTCAGGAGGGCTACAGAAGACCAAAATGAGACCTACCAGAATTGGCGTGGGTAGGGCGTCATTATCACAGATCTCCTCGAGAGGCACTCCGAAGAGTTTTGGAGCTCTGCGTTGTTTTGTCTTTGCGGGTGGTGGAGCGGGGCGCTGGTGGTCCTGGCGAGTGCTGGAGCTACGCCAAAAGGCCCGGGGTTTAAAGAAGTTCTTTGAAACTGTCGCCCCTGAATGCAAGGGAGAAGAGGGATTGTTACTAGTAGTAGTCTAGCTCATTCAGCTTGATTGCCACCACTTACGCTCTCAGGTCGTTGCAGTGGCTTGGAAGCGAGAGAGACTGAATCATTTGTTATAGAACAAATTGTATAACTTTCCCTTCTTCTGAAATCGGCCAGCTGCTTTCTCGTGGTGATAATGTGTTCTCCTTTACCCTGTCCGGCAAACCAGTGGCTAAACCTAGAGGCGTGATCACACTCAGCGCTGATTCTCCCAGTGAGAGTTTCCCCCAGACGGTGCTGTCTCTTGCCTTTGCCCTGTCGTTAGACAAGTTTCCTAATGCTAAGTATTATCCGTGGATTCAGGGGGTCAGATCTCATTTGAAAAGCCAACAAGATTGGGTCTTGAGATCAAGCAGAATTTGGTTATCGTTTGCTTTGGTACTAAGTTTCCTCCCACTCTCGAATTTCCTGTTTGGCTTTCTGAGTACCTCGACCATGGTCAGCTCTCTTCCCCTGCCTGACCCCACCTCACAGCCAGCCTCTGGACCGCTCCTCTGGGAGGCCCCAGCCCTCAGGCAGCTCCTAGGATGACTTCCTGCACTCAGGGTCCTTGGGAAGTAGTCATTCAGTGCTGGCTATACGGTCAGACTCCCGGTGGCCTTTTTCTGAACAGCTCTCCCAGCTTACCCAAAGAAGAAACTTAACTACCAACAGCCCCATCAAAGGAATGCCGATGAAGGGCTTTTCAAAGAAGACGTGACCATCCCTGAAAAGTGGCGTTCAAGGTTTCTCCTGCCCGGCTATGAATGTTTTCCTGATCGTTGTTCAGTGAAACTCCTTAACGTTTCCTTAAATAACCTGCTTAAATAGCTGGCTTAACAAAACAAAAATAAAAACAAGCAAACAAGAACAAAGTCAATCGAGGAGCCATGTTGTAGAAAAGCAAAGAGATGAATAAAAATTTTTCAAATAATTGTCTTTGTGTTCCCATACACATTGTATTTATTATGCGTTGTTTTGTCTTTCGGTGGTGGAGCGGGCGCTGGTGGTCCTGGCGAGTGCTGGAGCTACGCCAAAAGGCCCGGGGTTTAAAGAAGTTCTTTGAAACTGTCGCCCCTGAATGCAAGGGAGAAGAGGGATTGTTACTAGTAGTAGTCTAGCTCATTCAGCTTGATTGCCACCACTTACGCTCTCAGGTCGTTGCAGTGGCTTGGAAGCGAGAGAGACTGAATCATTTGTTATAGAACAAATTGTATAACTTTCCCTTCTTCTGAAATCGGCCAGCTGCTTTCTCGTGGTGATAATGTGTTCTCCTTTACCCTGTCCGCAAACCAGTGGCTAAACCTAGAGGCGTGATCACACTCAGCGCTGATTCTCCCAGTGAGAGTTTCCCCCAGACGGTGCTGTCTCTTGCCTTTGCCCTGTCGTTAGACAAGTTTCCTAATGCTAAGTATTATCCGTGGATTCAGGGGGTCAGATCTCATTTGAAAAGCCAACAAGATTGGGTCTTGAGATCAAGCAGAATTTGGTTATCGTTTGCTTTGGTACTAAGTTTCCTCCCACTCTCGAATTTCCTGTTTGGCTTTCTGAGTACCTCGACCATGGTCAGCTCTCTTCCCCTGCCTGACCCCACCTCACAGCCAGCCTCTGGACCGCTCCTCTGGGAGGCCCCAGCCCTCAGGCAGCTCCTAGGATGACTTCCTGCACTCAGGGTCCTTGGGAAGTAGTCATTCAGTGCTGGCTATACGGTCAGACTCAGGTGGCCTTTTTTCTGAACAGCTCTCCCAGCTTACCCAAAGAAGAAACTTAACTACCAACAGCCCCATCAAAGGAATGCCGATGAAGGGCTTTTCAAAGAAGACGTGACCATCCCTGAAAAGTGGCGTTCAAGGTTTCTCCTGCCCGGCTATGAATGTTTTCCTGATCGTTGTTCAGTGAAACTCCTTAACGTTTCCTTAAATAACCTGCTTAAATAGCTGGCTTAACAAAACAAAAATAAAAAACAAGCAAACAAGAACAAAGTCAATCGAGGAGCCATGTTGTAGAAAAGCAAAGAGATGAATAAAATAAAATTTTATCAAATAATTGTCTTTGTGTTCCCATACACATTGTATTTATTATTGTTGTTGTTGTTGTTGTTAACTGCCCCTCATCGACTGCTACCAGTCAGCAGAGATTAGCTCGGCCCAAGTAGTACTGCCTCTAATCTCCAGAGAACTTCTACTGGCCGCACTAATTGCTTTAGTTTACAAATTTATTTTACATCCATTATCTTAGTTCATCTTTGTAACATTCCACGATTCAGACTTTCAGTTCACATCTTAGAGAAGAAGGAGCGGAAACTGAGCTAGAGTGATTGTCCAAAGTCAGTGCAGCTGGTAAATGGTGGCACATGACTTTATAGTCTGGAAAGGTTGTTTGACATTCAGTCCGTTTTTCTCAATAATGCGGGTTCTTTTGAACCTACTGCAAAGGCACCCGGAACGTGCAGTGCCTTGGGGGCCACCGACCAGGAAAAGGAGGTAGAGGGGAATAAGGCAGGCAGGGTTGCGGGCCCCTCGCTCTAGTTTCAGTTGGAACACATCTGTTTTACACGTCCCATTTAAAGTTTCGTTTTCCAAATTTCCACATGGTCTGTTATACTGGGATGACTCCTGATGCTGTCCTGGTAGCTTCTTGTCTTACCCTTTTATTTGGTGTCACGACAGTGGGACCCTCGCCCTGACTTGGGGCCCATGGAAATAACGACCCTTAGCGGTGCTTTGCACTCCAGGGCAGCCCGATCTAAGGATCTCCCATTGACCTCTGGCAGCCTTACTGTCTGATCAGAGCCAATTCCGTGAGTCACATACCTGGATCCTTGTCACTGCTATCAGTGAGGCCACTGTTACCACCACTCAGTGAGTTCTCCCCAGAGAAGGAAGGGATATCCGTTCCAAATATCTCGAGGCAGTTTTCAATGAGGAATTCTGTGAAAGAGATCTGTAACCCAAAAGGGCAAAAAACGAGGTGTTACTTTACATGTGGCATAGTCGCAAGTCACATTTCCTAGGGGAATCTTGGCTCTAACGAAAAATGCAAAAGAAGTCTGAGAAAAATTCACACTTGGAGTATATGTGAGTGTGTGTGTGTGTGTGTGTGTGACTGTCATGTATTTCAACATGTTCATATACATATATTTAAAATATATACATTTATTCATATATACATATATTTTAAAATGTGTGTGTGTGTGTGTGTGTGTATAAATGTATATGTATAGACGCTTCAGTTTTGTGTAAGAAATAACTGATACTTCCAAGAATACTTGGGGCCCAAGTAGACTGCCTCTAATTCCAGAGAACTTTATGCGCATAATTCTTTAGTTACAAATTTATTTTTCATCCATTATCTTAGTTCATCTTTGTAACATTCCACGATTCAGACTTTCAGTTCACATCTTAGAGAAGAAGGAGCGGAAACTGAGCTAGAGTGATTGTCCAAAGTCAGTGCAGCTGGTAAATGGTGGCACATGACTTTATAGTCTGGAAAGGTTGTTTGACATTCAGTCCGTTTTCTCAATAATGCGGGTTCTTTTGAACCTACTGCAAAGGCACCGGAACGTGCAGTGCCTTGGGGGCCACCGACCAGGAAAAGGAGGTAGAGGGGAATAAGGCAGGCAGGGTTGCGGGCCCCTCGCTCTAGTTTCAGTTGGAACACATCGGTTTTACACGGTCCCATTTAAAGTTTCGTTTTCCAAATTTCCACATGGTCTGTTATACTGGGATGACTCCTGATGCTGTCCTGGTAGCTTCTTGTCTTACCCTTTTATTTGGTGTCACGACAGTGGGACCCTCGCCCTGACTTGGGGCCCATGGAAATAACGACCCTTAGCGGTGCTTTGCACTCCAGGGCAGCCCGATCTAAGGATCTCCCATTGACCTCTGGCAGCCTTACTGTCTGATCAGAGCCAATTCCGTGAGTCACATACCTGGATCCTTGTCACTGCTATCAGTGAGGCCACTGTTACCACCACTCAGTGAGTTCTCCCCAGAGAAGGAAGGGATATCCGTTCCAAATATCTCGAGGCAGTTTTCAATGAGGAATTCTGTGAAAGAGATCTGTAACCCAAAAGGGCAAAAAACGAGGTGTTACTTTACATGTGGCATAGTCGCAAGTCACATTTCCTAGGGGAATCTTGGCTCTAACGAAAAATGCAAAAGAAGTCTGAGAAAAATTCACACTTGGAGTATATGTGAGTGTGTGTGTGTGTGTGTGTGTGACTGTCATGTATTTCAACATGTTCATATACATATATTTAAAATATATACATTTATTCATATATACATATATTTTAAAATGTGTGTGTGTGTGTGTGTGTGTGTGTATAAATGTATATGTATAGACGCTTCAGTTTTGTGTAAGAAATAACTGATACTTCCAAGAATACTTGGGGCACAACTTTTAAGATGATTTGAGTCTTGAGTCACTGGGGTAAAACTAGAATTTGTGGATTCATTTTTAATGAGGATTACATCTTTAAAAGTAGGATCATTTTCAAGTAGTCCCCGTGGGACTACTAGTTTATTTTCATTTAAAATTTTTTCCAGGTAGCATTTATGTGTAACTTCCTTACTAAAATGTATAAAGTATCCAGTAAACACCAACTGGTGAACGTCACTTAGGTGAAGAGATGTCTGAGACGTGGGTAGTGGAAGTTTCTGGGCTTTTTGTTGTTGTTGTGAGGAAGAAAGCATCTGGAGAGAAAACAGCACGGACTGTCTAACTGCATCGCCTTGCCTCGTGCTTGCAGTCTGGGTCAGCTTGGGGAGGAGCTGGGCTCTTATCAGGCATGGTCTGGTCTATGTGGTTGTTCTGAAGCAGTTTACTAGTTTCCTCCTCCTGTGGCGGAGACACAGTAGTAGCCAAGGAGTTCCCTGAATGAGTATGTGTGGAGCTTTGGGTGCTCATATGGCCCAAGTCACCTGAGATGTGCCAGCAGTGACTGGGTGGACTGGGTGTTGTCATCACTGTGTCATGAGGAAGTCGTGGTTTGGAAGTTTGCGTATCATACCCTCAGGGACTTGGCTGAGAGTTGACCCTTGGCTCTCAGGTTCTAAAGCCCCAGGGTCTTTTCTGTGGTTTCTTCCTGCTCTTATCTCTTTATCCTTTAGTCTCTTGGATGGCAGAGAAGAAGGGACTCGACTGTTCTTAGTTTCCCACTGAACAGCACCCCTTCCCACGTGCCACCAGAGTAGGACTCTGCTCCTCCACGGGAGGGAAATTAGAACATGCCCTTTAAAACACTGGTCCATCAGAGTTAATCGCACAGACTTGAGGTTCAGCGTGGGGACTCTGCCCGCAAGGCATAAACATGAGAGGTCACGTTACCTTTTTGTGAGGTCTCCTAATTCTGAGCTGTCCCGTTCAGCGGGAGAAGGAGGCTTGGGGTAATACACACTGCTAAATTAGAAGCTGTCATCAGATTGCGTGAAGACTGTTGCTTGACGTTGTGGAGCATGGCAAACACACATCTCAAGAGGAGGACGTTGGCCCTTGGCAGCTGCTCTAGAAGCCTAAAGACAGAAAGAGGCCATTCTCAATAAAAGCAAGTTTTGCTTAGCACGTGGCAATACGAAGACAGAGAACGCAGTTCTTCTTGGTATGTAGCATGTACAGCCAGCTCACGAGAGTTCCAGGCGTGAGTGCATGCAAGAGTGTCTCATTGAATTCACTCCCTGGACCAGATTAGAACTTCTCAGGTTTGTTGAATATTTAACAAAGTGAGGATGCTACCACTGGCAAACTGGTTCTTTAGCACCTCTTTTGAGACCAGTGGATTTCATCTCCAACAGTTTATAAAGTATCCAGTAAACACCAACTGGTGAACGTCACTTAGGTGAAGAGATGTCTGAGACGTGGGTAGTGGAAGTTTCTGGGCTTTTGTTGTTGTTGTGAGGAAGAAAGCATCTGGAGAGAAACAGCACGGACTGTCTAACTGCATCGCCTTGCCTCGTGCTTGCAGTCTGGGTCAGTTTGGGGGAGGAGCTGGGCTCTTATCAGGCATGGTCTGGTCTATGTGGTTGTTCTGAAGCAGTTTACTAGTTTCCTCCTCCTGTGGCGGAGACACAGTAGTAGCCAAGGAGTTCCCTGAATGAGTATGTGTGGAGCTTTGGGTGCTCATATGGCCCAAGTCACCTGAGATGTGCCAGCAGTGACTGGGTGGACTGGGTGTTGTCATCACTGTGTCATGAGGAAGTCGTGGTTTGGAAGTTTGCGTATCATACCCTCAGGGACTTGGCTGAGAGTTGACCCTTGGCTCTCAGGTTCTAAAGCCCCAGGGTCTTTTCTGTGGTTTCTTCCTGCTCTTATCTCTTTATCCTTTAGTCTCTTGGATGGCAGAGAAGAAGGGACTCGACTGTTCTTAGTTTCCCACTGAACAGCACCCCTTCCCACGTGCCACCAGAGTAGGACTCTGCTCCTCCACGGGAGGGAAATTAGAACATGCCCTTTAAAACACTGGTCCATCAGAGTTAATCGCACAGACTTGAGGTTCAGCGTGGGGACTCTGCCCGCAAGGCATAAACATGAGAGGTCACGTTACCTTTTTGTGAGGTCTCCTAATTCTGAGCTGTCCCGTTCAGCGGGAGAAGGAGGCTTGGGGTAATACACACTGCTAAATTAGAAGCTGTCATCAGATTGCGTGAAGACTGTTGCTTGACGTTGTGGAGCATGGCAAACACACATCTCAAGAGGAGGACGTTGGCCCTTGGCAGCTGCTCTAGAAGCCTAAAGACAGAAAGAGGCCATTCTCAATAAAAGCAAGTTTTGCTTAGCACGTGGCAATACGAAGACAGAGAACGCAGTTCTTCTTGGTATGTAGCATGTACAGCCAGCTCACGCAGAGTTACAGGCGTGAGTGCATGCAAGAGTGTCTCATTGAATTCACTCCCTGGACCAGATTAGAACTTCTCAGGTTTGTTGAATATTTAACAAAGTGAGGATGCTACCACTGGCAAACTGGTTCTTTAGCACCTCTTTTGAGACCAGTGGATTTCATCTCCAACAGTTTGATGTACCCGGAAGGGGTGAAACGGTCAAGCAGTCCGCCTTAATAAGATTAGGGGAGAAATACGAACTCAGCATCCTCAGGGAAGCATGCATCTGTTTATGAGGCTGGCTTGCACGGGCATGCTCCAGGGAAACCCTTTGACTTTGGTCGTTAGTTTAGTGGACCCAGCTGTAAGCTCTAAGCTCTAAGCTTTTCCTATGAGTCTGGTGGTTGTCTTTTCTCGCGTGGAGTAATGATTGCGTCAGTACCTCTGCGCTGCAGTTATCTTCTCCTCCTCACTCCCTTGGTTCATCTCATCAAGCCATTCATCACGGAAGCCGGCCGAAAAGACACTTCCTTGGATGTTTTGAAGGAAGTCCTTGCATGGATTAAAAATAGATATTATTCCTATGAAGATGTTGGGAAAATTACAGAGAAAATATTTAGTTGAAACATTCAATTCAGTCCCCACGTCCTTCACAGCTGCACCAACTGATGCACACAGGGCTTGCCTGTGATTCTCCACAGACTTGCACACCCAGAAACGGTGCTTGGTTTTCCCCCAACTAACATGAGAAGCGTTAGCGGTAGAGTCTGCGCTGTAGTGAGAGTGAAGCTGAAGCCCTTTCGATCACCTGGAACTTACTCTTAATATGCACATGTTAGCACACTAGTACCCGCTGACAAGGTCTGATGCTGATGATGACTCATCCTAAACCCTGTCAGCTTCCTGAAAAGAAATGCACACAGCCACTTTGCTTGTCTGCTTTAGACACAGTGCCTGCTCTTAACTCAGGTGAGAGACGTTCTGAACTAAAACAGACAAAACCACACCCCCACATGCTCTTGTATGCATGCGGAGCAAGGACTTGAGGCATGCTGTGGTCCTTGGTATTGGGGGAGTGGGGGGAAACTGCGCCGTACATAGTTTTAGTCTTCCTTCAAAAGCAAATGAAAAAAAAAAAAAAATGAGAGAGAGCGAGAGAGAAAAGAAAAGGTTAAACTGTACAAAAGTTCAACTCTACAGACTTTTAAGCAGCAGGTGTTAGAAATATATCAAAACCAGCAAGGAGTAACTACATGTTACCCTCACAACTCTCTGAATGGAATACATCTTCCCGAGAGAGGAACCCGAAAGTTTAGATATAAGTTGCAGTATACTGCAACTTAGATATACTTTAGATATACTGCAACTTGACATATGCAAAGCTTAGCTTCTTGAGTGGAGGCCTGGGAAGTTCATCCTTTGGAGGGTTGATGATCAAGTCTTCCCATGCCAGAATGGGGCCCCATTCAGTTTCATGAGGTTGTAATCGTTTGTGCAGGACTGAGTGGCCGTTTCAATTTCAAATGCACAGCTTGCTTGTACTGCTCTTAGTATATAACCCGATTTCTCTTAATAGTAGCTTGTTCAGGAGATGTTACTGTGTGTGGGGGTAATGCTCAAACTTTCCCTACCTTGAAGACGGATGCAACCGCAAAGATGTCTTCAGCGTCCCAGTTCACTTTTTTCCCAGACTTTAGTTTCTCCTTCAGGGCTCTGTATGATTTTACGCTGGGCGATTTTCTGAAGATGCCTTCTGTGCATGGTCCTTTCTGATTGAGCACGGACAGCATATCCTACGGGAGGGAAAGCACAGAAAACTATGAGACGCTCGTATCTACAAGCCCAGGGCCAAAGCTCGCCCCTTTTTGGACAGAGCTGTGGTGTATGAGGGTACAGGCCTAGAGCTGAAAGGACTGAAGTCGATTTTGAATTTTTCTTTTTTTCCTCCAGTGGCTGTGTATTTTCTACCCAAGAGTCCATTTGAATCCATTCATACGCTGAAACATTTTCAACAGTTGTGTAACCGGCTTTTCCTCTTCAGTGGATTTACCCTGTCCAAACTTCTCCAATTGGAGGCCTTTGTGGAATCTCCCTCTCCTCCTTCACTGTCCCTTCCTCTAATATAGATGCTCTTCCGTAAGTGTGGAAATCCGTTTTCCATAGAAAAGGGAGTGGGAAACTGCGCCGACATAGTTTTAGTCTTCCTTCAAAAGCAAATGAAAAAAAAAAATGAGAGAGGCGAGAGAAAAGAAAAGGTTAAACTGTACAAAAGTTCAACTCTACAGACTTTTAAGCAGCAGGTGTTAGAAATATATCAAAACCAGCAAGGAGTAACTACATGTTACCCTCACAACTCTCTGAATGGAATACATCTTCCCGAGAGAGGAACCCGAAAGTTTAGATATAAGTTGCAGTATACTGCAACTTAGATATACTTTAGATATACTGCAACTTGACATATGCAAAGCTTAGCTTCTTGAGTGGAGGCCTGGGAAGTTCATCCTTTGGAGGGTTGATGATCAAGTCTTCCCATGCCAGAATGGGGCCCCATTCAGTTTCATGAGGTTGTAATCGTTTGTGCAGGACTGAGTGGCCGTTTCAATTTCAAATGCACAGCTTGCTTGTACTGCTCTTAGTATATAACCCGATTTCTCTTAATAGTAGCTTGTTCAGGAGATGTTACTGTGTGTGGGGGTAATGCTCAAACTTTCCCTACCTTGAAGACGGATGCAACCGCAAAGATGTCTTCAGCGTCCCAGTTCACTTTTTTCCCAGACTTTAGTTTCTCCTTCAGGGCTCTGTATGATTTTACGCTGGGCGATTTTCTGAAGATGCCTTCTGTGCATGGTCCTTTCTGATTGAGCACGGACAGCATATCCTACGGAGGAAAGCACAGAAAACTATGAGACGCTCAGATCTACAAGCCCAGGGCCAAAGCTCGCCTTTTTGGACAGAGCTGTGGTGTATGAGGTACAGGCCTAGAGCTGAAAGGACTGAAGTCGATTTTGAATTTTTTTTTTTTTCCTCCAGTGGCTGTGTATTTTCTACCCAAGAGTCCATTTGAATCCATTCATACGCTGAAACATTTTCAACAGTTGTGTAACCGGCTTTTCCTCTTCAGTGGATTTACCCTGTCCAAACTTCTCCAATTGGAGGCCTTTGTGGAATCTCCCTCTCCTCCTTCACTGTCCCTTCCTCTAATATAGATGCTCTTCCGTAAGTGTGGAAATCCGTTTTCCATAGTCGTGTTCCCACTGGTCTATTCTCTTTCATTGACCGGACACCCATTCATTCCTCGTTCCCTCCCTCTCTGAAAATCAGGCTCAGAGCGCTTCTCCTCTTTCTCCGGTCACGGTGCTTTGGCTGTACGTTTTGTCCTCTGCGGTGAGCGCAGTGGAGAGGTGACAGATATCAGAGTCAGGTTATCCAAGGAATCTGAAATCTGTTAACGCTACCCATCTGCGGTGGGACTTTGGGCATGGCACATGCTTTCGGGAGGCTTGTTTGGTTTTCATTTATCAAGTGGGGACGATGAGAATCACAGCTATCTCCTAAATTTGCTGTGAAAGACGCACGGCCTCGGGCCGTGTAGTAGCTAGCATGGAACCAGTAGGATAAGTTTCTTCACGCAGAGCCTACAGTTCCTCGCATCTGGTACGGCGCTCGGAGAGATAATGGCCAGTGAACAAGTGTTCACACTGACAGCTGAGCACACTACTCTGATATCACACCGTCCACACTCTGTGACTTTCATTTGACCCTTTCTGTCAGGATTCAGTGAATCCTGTTTGCCAGAGAGTTCGTTGGGCTTAAACCCTTGAATTACCAATCAAATCCATGGGAGGCATTCTGAGTCACAGGGGTGAGTGGATTCACGGGAAGGAGACTTGAGACTAGTGTGGAGCTCCAACAAGGAGACGAGGAGACCATCTGAGGGTGAGGTGGACTCTCACACCACACAGAGCCCACTTCAGCTGGTCTGAGCAAGTGTAGGTGGGTCTTTGCGAAACCAGTGGAACGGATGAGACTCCCTTTCCTGTTTGTGTTGCCTCCTGAGTCCCCAGTGCCAAATCAGGAGGAAAGCACAGAAAACTATGAGACGCTTCGTATCTACAAGCCCAGGGCCAAAGCTCGCCCCTTTTTGGACAGAGCTGTGGTGTATGAGGGTACAGGCCTAGAGCTGAAAGGACTGAAGTCGATTTTGAATTTTTCTTTTTTTCCTCCAGTGGCTGTGTATTTTCTACCCAAGAGTCCATTTGAATCCATTCATACGCTGAAACATTTTCAACAGTTGTGTAACCGGCTTTTCCTCTTCAGTGGATTTACCCTGTCCAAACTTCTCCAATTGGAGGCCTTTGTGGAATCTCCCTCTCCTCCTTCACTGTCCCTTCCTCTAATATAGATGCTCTTCCGTAAGTGTGGAAATCCGTTTTCCATAGTCGTGTTCCCACTGGTCTATTCTCTTTCATTGACCGGACACCCATTCATTCTCGTTCCCTCCCTCTCTGAAAATCAGGCTCAGAGCGCTTCTCCTCTTTCTCCGGTCACGGTGCTTTGGCTGTACGTTTTGTCCTCTGCGGTGAGCGCAGTGGAGAGGTGACAGATATCAGAGTCAGGTTATCCAAGGAATCTGAAATCTGTTAACGCTACCCATCTGCTGTGTGACTTTGGGCATGGCACATGCTTTCGGGAGGCTTTTGGTTTTCATTTATCAAGTGGGGACGATGAGAATCACAGCTATCTCCTAAATTTGCTGTGAAAGACGCACGGCCTCGGGCCGTGTAGTAGCTAACATGGAACCAGTAGGATAAGTTTCTTCACGCAGAGCCTACAGTTCCTCGCATCTGGTACGGCGCTCGGAGAGATAATGGCCAGTGAACAAGTGTTCACACTGACAGCTGAGCACACTACTCTGATATCACACCGTCCACACTCTGTGACTTTCATTTGACCCTTTCTGTCAGGATTCAGTGAATCCTGTTTGCCAGAGAGTTCGTTGGGCTTAAACCCTTGAATTACCAATCAAATCCATGGGAGGCATTCTGAGTCACAGGGGTGAGTGGATTCACGGGAAGGAGACTTGAGACTAGTGTGGAGCTCCAACAAGGAGACGAGGAGACCATCTGAGGGTGAGGTGGACTCTCACACCACACAGAGCCCACTTCAGCTGGTCTGAGCAAGTGTAGGTGGGTCTTTGCCGAAACCAGTGGAACGGATGAGACTCCCTTTTCCTGTTTGTGTTTGCCTCCTGAGTCCCCAGTGCCTAAATCAGATCCTCTTCTTGGATATGTATTCTAAAACTTCTCCACCAAAGCCAGGCAGGGACTGCCTGATGACGTCTTAGATGTGGATGAGAACGCTTGTCCTCTCAGAACTGCCCCCTTCTGGAGGGCTACAGAAGACCAAAATGAGACCTACCTGACTTGGCGTGGGTAGGGCGTCATTATCACAGATCTCCTCGAGAGGCACTCAAGAGTTTTGGAGCTCTGCGTTGTTTTGTCTTTGCGGGTGGTGGAGCGGGCGCTGGTGGTCCTGGCGAGTGCTGGAGCTACGCCAAAAGGCCCCGGGGGTTTTAAAGAAGTTCTTTGAAACTTTCGCCCCTGAATGCAAGGGAGAAGAGGGATTGTTACTAGTAGTAGTCTAGCTCATTCAGCTTGATTGCCACCACTTACGCTCTCAGGTCGTTGCAGTGGCTTGGAAGCGAGAGAGACTGAATCATTTGTTATAGAACAAATTGTATAACTTTCCCTTCTTCTGAAATCGGCCAGCTGCTTTCTCGTGGTGATAATGTGTTCTCCTTTACCCTGTCCGGCAAACCAGTGGCTAAACCTAGAGGCGTGATCACACTCAGCGCTGATTCTCCCAGTGAGAGTTTCCCCCAGACGGTGCTGTCTCTTGCCTTTGCCCTGTCGTTAGACAAGTTTCCTAATGCTAAGTATTATCCGTGGATTCAGGGGGTCAGATCTCATTTGAAAAGCCAACAAGATTGGGTCTTGAGATCAAGCAGAATTTGGTTATCGTTTGCTTTGGTACTAAGTTTCCTCCCACTCTCGAATTTCCTGTTTGGCTTTCTGAGTATTCTGACCATGGTCAGGTGTCTCCTATACAAAGCATCCCTACCCAAGTGTCACCCTGCCTCTTCCCACCTCACAGCCAGCCTCTGGACCGCTCCTCTGGGAGGCCCCAGCCCTCAGGCAGCTCCTAGGATGACCTCCTGCACTCATGTTCCTTTTGAATTCTTTGTTCCATGGTGGCCCTATTATATAATTCCTGGTGGCCTTACCCAGTCATGAATTTTAAGTCTGTCATCCTCACCAAAGGAATACCGATGAAGGGCTTTTAAAAGAAAAGTGGTCCACCATGAAAAGTGGAGCCTCCGGGGAGTCCCCAGTGCCTAAATCAGATCCTCTTCTTGGATATGTATTCTAAAACTTCTCCACCAAAGCCAGGCAGGGACTGCCTGATGACGTCTTAGATGTGGATGAGAACGCTTGTCCTCTCAGAACTGCCCCCTTCAGGAGGGCTACAGAAGACCAAAATGAGACCTACCAGAATTGGCGTGGGTAGGGCGTCATTATCACAGATCTCCTCGAGAGGCACCCCAAGAGTTTTGGAGCTCTGCGTTGTTTTGTCTTTGCGGGTGGTGGAGCGGGGCGCTGGTGGTCCTGGCGAGTGCTGGAGCTACGCCAAAAGGCCCGGGGTTTAAAGAAGTTCTTTGAAACTGTCGCCCCTGAATGCAAGGGAGAAGAGGGATTGTTACTAGTAGTAGTCTAGCTCATTCAGCTTGATTGCCACCACTTACGCTCTCAGGTCGTTGCAGTGGCTTGGAAGCGAGAGAGACTGAATCATTTGTTATAGAACAAATTGTATAACTTTCCCTTCTTCTGAAATCGGCCAGCTGCTTTCTCGTGGTGATAATGTGTTCTCCTTTACCCTGTCCGGCAAACCAGTGGCTAAACCTAGAGGCGTGATCACACTCAGCGCTGATTCTCCCAGTGAGAGTTTCCCCCAGACGGTGCTGTCTCTTGCCTTTGCCCTGTCGTTAGACAAGTTTCCTAATGCTAAGTATTATCCGTGGATTCAGGGGGTCAGATCTCATTTGAAAAGCCAACAAGATTGGGTCTTGAGATCAAGCAGAATTTGGTTATCGTTTGCTTTGGTACTAAGTTTCCTCCCACTCTCGAATTTCCTGTTTGGCTTTCTGAGTATTCTGACCATGGTCAGGTGTCTCCTATACAAAGCATCCCTACCCAAGTGTCACCCTGCCTCTTCCCACCTCACAGCCAGCCTCTGGACCGCTCCTCTGGGAGGCCCCAGCCCTCAGGCAGCTCCTAGGATGACCTCCTGCACTCATGTTCCTTTTGAATTCTTTGTTCCATGGTGGCCCTATTATATAATTCCTGGTGGCCTTACCCAGTCATGAATTTTAAGTCTGTCATCCTCACCAAAGGAATACCGATGAAGGGCTTTTAAAAGAAAAGTGGTCCACCATGAAAAGTGGAGTTCAAGGTTTCTCCCTACCAGGTATGAATGTTCTCCTATTAGGTTGTCAATAAAACTGCTTAGCAGTTGCTTTAATAACCTGGTTAGATATACAGCTAAGAAAGTCAATCGAGGAACCAAGTTGTACAAAAAACTTAGATGAATAAAATAGTATTTGAACAGATATTTTTAAATGCCCTGCCTTGGCTTTTCTGAGATGTTGTGCATGCATTTCCCCTTTGGGTGAAGCTCTTTTGCTGCTGGGTTAGAGTGAAAGGAGTTCATAGGCAAAATTGGTGAGGAGGTTAGGGAGTCCCAAGGTCAAAGAGAAGAGGAAGGACAAGGATTAATAAAGGTAAAGATCTTCAGTGTTAAAACTGAAAACTTTTAGTCTTATGTTAATCTGAGCATTTACATTAAAATGTCTCACCTTGCCCTGAGGCCTGGAGACTTTCCAGCTAATTTCATGTTAATGCTTGGTTGTGGACCTAGAGGGCCTTTACCACCTTAAGATATTCTTTTGACTTACTGTTTTGTTAACTGACTGAATGATATAAATGGTCATGCTTCAACTGGCAAAGGGGGATGCTCTTCTGTCCCCCTCTGGTGCTTATGCCACAAGCTTTTCCCTGTCCTTTTTTTACTTTAATAAACTTTTCACTGCACAAAACTCTGAGTGACCATCTCCGAGTCCTTTGATCTCTGTGAATTCTTCTCCCTTGGAGATTAATAATCTGACACCATTCACTGTAACCTACCGTCATCTGTCTCCTATTAAGAGGACCAGAATGCTCCCGTTCTGCCTCTTTGTTGAGTAAGTTGAGCTTGGGTTTGCTCAGATGTAACATAAATAATGCTACTTACACCTCATTGGACTCTAGAATATAATGTACCACTCAGCATAAGACATGGCTCTTAGAAGCCTTGATAAAGATAATTTCCTCTTCAAATAGCTTAAGGGCCCCTCCTGCACTCATGTTCCTTTTGAATTCTTTGTTCCATGGTGGCCCTATTATATAATTCCTGGTGGCCTTACCCAGTCATGAATTTTAAGTCTGTCATCCTCACCAAAGGAATACCGATGAAGGGCTTTTAAAAGAAAAGTGGTCCACCATGAAAAGTGGAGTTCAAGGTTTCTCCCTACCAGGTATGAATGTTCTCCTATTAGGTTGTCAATAAAACTGCTTAGCAGTTGCTTTAATAACCTGGTTAGATATACAGCTAAGAAAGTCAATCGAGGAACCAAGTTGTACAAAAAACTTAGATGAATAAAATAGTATTTGAACAGATATTTTTAAATGCCCTGCCTTGGCTTTTCTGAGATGTTGTGCATGCATTTCCCCTTTGGGTGAAGCTCTTTTGCTGCTGGGTTAGAGTGAAAGGAGTTCATAGGCAAAATTGGTGAGGAGGTTAGGGAGTCCCAAGGTCAAAGAGAAGAGGAAGGACAAGGATTAATAAAGGTAAAGATCTTCAGTGTTAAAACTGAAAACTTTTAGTCTTATGTTAATCTGAGCATTTACATTAAAATGTCTCACCTTGCCCTGAGGCCTGGAGACTTTCCAGCTAATTTCATGTTAATGCTTGGTTGTGGACCTAGAGGGCCTTTACCACCTTAAGATATTCTTTTGACTTACTGTTTTGTTAACTGACTGAATGATATAAATGGTCATGCTTCAACTGGCAAAGGGGGATGCTCTTCTGTCCCCCTCTGGTGCTTATGCCACAAGCTTTTCCCTGTCCTTTTTTTACTTTAATAAACTTTTCACTGCACAAAACTCTGAGTGACCATCTCCGAGTCCTTTGATCTCTGTGAATTCTTCTCCCTTGGAGATTAATAATCTGACACCATTCACTGTAACCTACCGTCATCTGTCTCCTATTAAGAGGACCAGAATGCTCCCGTTCTGCCTCTTTGTTGAGTAAGTTGAGCTTGGGTTTGCTCAGATGTAACATAAATAATGCTACTTACACCTCATTGGACTCTAGAATATAATGTACCACTCAGCATAAGACATGGCTCTTAGAAGCCTTGATAAAGATAATTTCCCCTCTTCAAATAGCTTAAGGCATCCTAGACAGGGCTCTCCTTCCCTGTAAGCAAACCCCATCCCCACTGTGCATTTGACTTGGCAGCCTCAGGAAAGGGTGCATTGATGAAGGAATGCCATCACTCTATCTTAGGCTCTTCTTGCCCTGACATTCATACCCCTATCATTTTAAAACGAGATAAGGAACATAGCAAATGCATTCTTAAATCCAGGAAGAGACTCTTCTACATTAATATGTACAAATGTTAAAAAGATGTGTGTTTGTATAGGATGAGTTATTTTATGCACCCTGGTTTACCTCCTCTTAACCTGATTATATTATTTATGAAACTTTCCAAAAGGACTCATGTATTCCAGATGTCTTCATTCATTGTTCAGCAAATAGGAATGCCTTAGGAAGAATGTTCTATCAATTGCTACAAAGCTCTACATCCAGCTACTCTGTGAGCATAGACATAAACTGAAGTAGACCTTAAACCAGCCCTATCCTTTTATTTTCAGGCCTAGATGGACCTTCCATAATGTACGTTGGTTGGTGTTAGAGGTCTGGTTGCCTCTGTGACCAACAGAAATACATGCGATAGCCATGAAAAGTATGGTGCTCAGTCGCTTCAGTTGTGTCTGACTCTTGCACCCATGGACTTTTGCCTACTTAGGCTCCTCTGTCCGTGGCATTTCCCAGACAATAATACTAGATTGCCAGGGAATGTCAAACAGACTAACTTTATAAAATGAGGTTATAACTCTATAACTGCATCTTTTTTAAACAGTTCTGGCAAGATTAGGTTAGTGTTTCTTCATGCTCATATTTGCATTTGAATGATAAAAAAATAAAATGTTTGAGACTTTGTACTTATAGATAACAGTTATAAGAATAAAGATACTTTACACAGAAATTCTGTTCTGACTCCAATATTTCCCAAATTAATGAAACATTTTATCCAGAGAAATAGATATCAGGGGCACAATATTTGAATGGTAGTAGGGAAAACTGCAAGAGGAAAGATTAAGAAAAAAACAGAACACATAAACATTCAGTCCAGTTCCATTTGCAACCTGGATCCAAAGTAGACATGGCAAAGTAGCAAAGTAGACATGCTGTGGGGGTAGAATTGAGAGTTCAAATGTTACTAGAACCACAAAAGCCACTTTAGCCTAAGTGCAGAAAAGATTCCACGTCTTATCTAAGTCATACAATCGTCAAGGAACCTCCTGTGAGGGCCTGAAATACTGGAAAACACCTGGGCATGGGGAAACCTGTGTTCCCAGGTCATAAGAAGCTCATATTCTGATAAGATACACAGGTGTGTGTGTGCATCAGTTACTTAGTTGTGTCTGACACGTGTCTTTGCAACTCATGGGCTGTATAGCCCGCCAGGGTCCCCTGTCCATGGGGTTCTCCAGGCAAGAATACTGGAGTGGGTAGTTGTTCCATTCTCCAGGGGGTCTTTCCGACATTGTAGTCAGATACTTTACTCTCTGAGACAACAGGGAAGCCCACACAGATGTGTACATGTGTAACTGTATGTAGGAAGAGCTATGCTGTCAACCCAGAGGAATTAAAAAAAAAAAAAAAAAACTCAAACCTTACTAGAAGGGGGCTGGGTCTGGATTTCAGACCTTTGGGGTTTCTCTGGGCTTGATTCTGGGTGAGTATTGGTGCCTGGCTATACTGTACCCCACATGGAGAACTGGCTCTTAGTCAGGAGTTTGTTTTCAGTGGAGACGAGTCAAGAGCAGACATGTGCAGGAAGGGAAGGGGCTCACCTTTCCCTTGCTGCTTCCCAGTTTGGTTCCTGTCTGAGTGCCTGGGTTTCAGGATAAACTGGCCTTGAGTCTGTTGGGACCCCTGCTCCAGGAGGAAGGTCTTCTGGAGGGCAGAAGCAGAGCTGGGGTCCTCTGGTTCCTGCTGCAGCAGCACCTGCTCTGGAAGATGGCTCCTTTCAATTTCATAGGGATGTTCATGCCCTAGATGGAGAAAAGTCAAATATAGATTCTGACCCATGGTGATGGGTGCACTCAAGCCCACCTTATCATGAGCAAGTGTGCCACTCTGTGTTACTGTGGTTCTTCAGGGGCTTCTGAGCAGAGAAGACCGTGACTCCTGAGTAAGCATGGTGTGTACTCTCACGGGGACACCCTGCAAAAATTAGGTGCCCAAGTCAAAGAGTTTAAAATGTAAAGAGAAAAATGTGTTTAGACACCTTGCTGGGCTTGGCATGCACATGTCTGTCAGTGCCTTGCCCAGTATGGTCTCTTATCGTGCTTCTCTATCGTGCTGTAAGAATACTTGATGGCCTTCTGGTTTCTGCCTTGATGCTCACTAGACCTGTACATCTTTGGCAAAGTGCTTGCCTTACCTTCCTCCCTTGAATCACTTACCTTCACATAGACTCCTAAGGATCAAAGTAAATCTATTAGGAAGGATTGGTGTGTAATACTTTTAAAGGAATTGGACTACACATCTTAAGAATCACTAGGATCACTGTTCTCCGACACATGTCAGTTTAACAGACAGGTTTTTCATTTGCTTTTGTCAATTCAGTAGGCAGAGTGCAGAGGGGTGGTTTGCTTTTATGTTTGCCTCCCACTACTGCTTCTCTTATAGGGAGTTCCTGCAAGGCAGTGATCAGAGGCAGGGCTGCGCAGTGGTGGAAACCCAGAACTTAAGTGCAAGACAGTGTTTACAGAGTGGAAAACCACACCAGTAATCATTGGCAGTTGCCTGCCAAGTGATTTGTTTTGCTCTTGCATGCTTTAAATCACTTCCTCTTCACAGAATTCTCAAAGACCTTGTGCTGTCATGTGATTCCCATTTTTGAAGGATAGACTGAAAGTTTCTTTTCTTTCCTTTCTGTTTTATTATTGAATGTAACTAGGGGAGCTCTTGCTTTTTTGCTTTTCATCTGGCATCAGTGCAATGTCAGTGGTCTGTTTAGAACAAGAATCATAGCGACTTCTATCCTCTAAGGCAAAAGAAGCTTCCGTGACAGCAATGGAACACAACCCAATCCCAGGATAACCAGGAGCTAATCCATAGTTGTGAGTTGAGAATAGGTTAAGAAATGCATTCAGAATGACTCCTAAGGCAGCATCATGGATGACTGCCTCTTAGGCATCCTGAGAGCCAGCTGTGGTGCTTGGCCAGGGGCTTCTGAGCAGAGAAGACCGTGACTCCTGAGTAAGCATGGTGTGTACTCTCACGGGACACCCTGCAAAATTAGGTGCCCAAGTCAAAGAGTTTAAAATGTAAAGAGAAAAATGTGTTTAGACACCTTGCTGGGCTTGGCATGCACATGTCTGTCAGTGCCTTGCCCAGTATGGTCTCTTATCGTGCTTCTCTATCGTGCTGTAAGAATACTTGATGGCCTTCTGGTTTCTGCCTTGATGCTCACTAGACCTGTACATCTTTGGCAAAGTGCTTGCCTTACCTTCCTCCCTTGAATCACTTACCTTCACATAGACTCCTAAGGATCAAAGTAAATCTATTAGGAAGGATTGGTGTGTAATACTTTTAAAGGAATTGGACTACACATCTTAAGAATCACTAGGATCACTGTTCTCCGACACATGTCAGTTTAACAGACAGGTTTTTCATTTGCTTTTGTCAATTCAGTAGGCAGAGTGCAGAGGGGTGGTTTGCTTTTATGTTTGCCTCCCACTACTGCTTCTCTTATAGGGAGTTCCTGCAAGGCAGTGATCAGAGGCAGGGCTGCGCAGTGGTGGAAACCCAGAACTTAAGTGCAAGACAGTGTTTACAGAGTGGAAAACCACACCAGTAATCATTGGCAGTTGCCTGCCAAGTGATTTGTTTTGCTCTTGCATGCTTTAAATCACTTCCTCTTCACAGAATTCTCAAAGACCTTGTGCTGTCATGTGATTCCCATTTTTGAAGGATAGACTGAAAGTTTCTTTTCTTTCCTTTCTGTTTTATTATTGAATGTAACTAGGGGAGCTCTTGCTTTTTTGCTTTTCATCTGGCATCAGTGCAATGTCAGTGGTCTGTTTAGAACAAGAATCATAGCGACTTCTATCCTCTAAGGCAAAAGAAGCTTCCGTGACAGCAATGGAACACAACCCAATCCCCAGGATAACCAGGAGCTAATCCATAGTTGTGAGTTGAGAATAGGTTAAGAAATGCATTCAGAATGACTCCTAAGGCAGCATCATGGATGACTGCCTCTTAGGCATCCTGAGAGCCAGCTGTGGTGCTTAAAGTTTTTCTGAGCTTCAGAGTCATCATCCACATGGTTTTATTGAAAGTAATGCATTTTACTAAACCAGATATAGTTAAGTATTCAGGTTGTTTTCACTTGACTGCCGAGTGACTTTTACATGGATGTCAGCATTAGAAAAGAAAAACAGATTAACTGGGCAAGGGGGATTTGTCCTCAGCTGTGTACTTGGTGACTCCATGTATTCTGTCTCTTCGGGGAATATATATATCATAGAAACAGCCTAGTTTAGATTTGCCAGATCACTTGAAAATGTTCCTCAGATCACTTGAAAGAGTAATAGTCTCACAGGATTGTTGAACAGATGAACAAAATGAAAAAAAGATAGTGTATGCAAGAGGGAGTGCCCTAAGATTTCTAGCAGAAATCATTGTCACCGTTACTATATTCAAAGTTCTGCTATGGATTTTGCGTTTTCCGTGGTTTTCACTGACCACACTGAGCAGATCTGCTCATCCAAGAATGTGTGTCATAACTTCTAGATAACTTGCTTTGATAACTGTTTTAGGAAAAATGTAATCTGTGTATCAAAACCTTCAAGAGCAGTGCTGGCAAACTCAGCTTAAGAAACAGCAAAGTACACGCAAGTGGTTTAGTCAGTGAAGAACTCTAAGAGTGTGAGTGTCATTATCTCATTTTCTTTAGGATGCTGAGGAAAGTTTGGGGCAAAGCGAAGGTATTAAACGAATGTACTTGAGTTCAGAAGCCTGGCTGGATTTTATAATATTCTCAAAAAATAGAGACTACTTAATAGTTAGGAAATGGAACCGAGCAACTTCAAGACTGGAATGTGGGAAATGATGTATGCTAAAAAGAAATTCCAGTTTCTGTTGCTTTATAGCTAAGTGAAGAGTAAGTAAAGAATGATTTTCAAGACAACTGTGTTTGTCAAGTGCAAAAAGTAAAGAAGAAAAGTTCACGTTGTTTTCCCCAGCTAGACCATAAGCTGCTGAGTGAAGAGATGTTATCAGTGCTTGGAATAGAGAAAGTGCTGAGAATTATTTAGTATGTGTGAATGTATAGTGCAAGAGACATTCAGTTTAAGGGTATTTAAGCTTAAGACTGATCAGCCATTACTTTGAGAACTTAAAGTTACAATTTTGAACCCAGTCAATCCCATCTAGGGTTTTCCCTGACACTTACCAATGAGTGGGTATAAGGCCTCTTTCTTGCCATCTTTCATCCACAGCTGGTAGTCTTTCTCAGAACCCTTGGAGACAAAAAGCACTCTATTTTACAGAAATTCTTCCCCATAGCTACTTGAAGGAAACATTTCCCTAGCACTTCTATTCTTCCAAAAGAGAGAATTGGGGCCCATATCAATACTATTTGGTCCATAGCAGTGGCAACAGTTTTTAAGTCAACAATGCTGATTACAGTAAGGCCTGTCCTTCTGGCAGCCTCCAGTGGACCATCTGAGATTCTTGTCCTTTTGGATAAACGGTGAGGATTGATGGAACCACAGTGCAGTTAACCTCTCACTTTGTGGGTGGTCCATGTCATCCAAAAATCACAGTAATGCCCGTTCACTATGGAGGAGCAGTCTAATTGCAAGAGGCCTGCTTTCTTGGAGAATGCTGGCTTTTGCCTTTCTATGTCCCTCCTAAGTCAGGCATGTTGTCCAGAGAGCCACATACTCTGCCATGACTGTTCCTGAACAGAGTAAAACTTGAAGGGTTGCCTGAGTTCAGCAACCATGAGAAAAATGAGACAGACGCCCAAGAGGCCTTGAGTGGATGGCAGCCCCTACTGGCTTTGATGCAGGCAAGCACCACTCAAGGGAGAGAAGGGACAAAGACTGTAACCTAAAGAATAAATCGGATGTAGAAAAGTTTTTGCCAGCAGAATCACTGCCTAGGAATAATGACTATCCCATTTGAAACAAGTATAAATTATAAAGACTGCTGAGCTAGAGTCCTTCAGGAGAGGATAATCACAAAACAGGGTTGAAACAGAGTTTTTAGCAGTAGGTGCTATGCTTGCCTTGGACTCCTGATTAAAAATCATGGCCTTGCCGTGAAAGAAGCAGAATCCCAAGTATGGAAGCAGTCACACACAGAGACACACACACAGCTAAATATGCTCAATTTAGCTTGAGCATATTTATTGGAATATTGTATTGGAAATAAGTGAGAGAACTGATAAAAAATCTTTTCTGATGGAATCCCTTAAGCTGGGCATACGTATATAGCCAAATAACCCCAGTTCTTCATTGAGATAGAAAATTTTTGCCTAGTGAGATCGATCCCTCTATGCAAAGTTACAAAAATGAACTAAAATGAGTTCTGACATAAATCACACTTCCCAACCTTATCCCTAAAAACTACTTTCTTCTAAGATTTAATTCCAAGTCAGGACATATATATCATATAGGTTAGAAGTCAATGCAGAGGGGTGCCTCAATGCATATGAATTCAACTTTATTTAAAATATATTATTAAATTTTATTTTTACAGAAATCATGAATCTCTCATACCAAATTCTGGCTCCCCTGAGCTTTTAAGTGGCTTTATTGTGCCATTGAGTGTGATGAAACTTAAATGCAAATATTGTAATTATGCCATAGCACAATAGCAAGACATTTTACATGTATGTGTATACACATATATTCACATTCATATATTTATTTATACATATTGAGATATAATTTTATGTAAAGAGTGTGCTTTGCCAGTGCTTTCTTCAATTCTGTCCCTCTGAATGTTCCACTCCTATTTTCCCTCATGCACCCTCATCCACAAAACATAGTCATCTCTTCTACTAAATGATTTTAACAAGCCATAACAGTCCTATGAAAACATAAAGCAGACACGTGAGGGCAAATGAGATGAAAGTGATGTGTATACAAATGTCCCCAGACCCATGGTCTTCTTCAGAACTTGTCTTTTTCATCAGTTCCCAAGAGGCATTAGCTATTGTTTTCTAGGACGTGGATAAAGAGCATGTGGCTTCTCCTCAGGGGTCTTTATGTCCAGTTTACCAAAAAAGGTCATTTAGGATTTCTCATAATGAGATTGAGCCCTCAGGTGGCAATCAGGGTAAATGGAGATGGGACAGGAGGAATCAAAAAGAAAGATACAGAAAGAACAGTCCAATAGAGGAGAAAATATTTAGAATCATAAATAGTTTCTTGTCTCCATATAACAGATATACTAAAAATGCATTTTTTAAATTTAAAACTTTAAAATTATAACCTGATTTCCTTATAGTGTGACTTCAGTTCACACAAAATTTAAAGTGGGAATATACAAATGACACTCCTGTATAGGTTAGTGCTTAGTTTTGCTGCCTTCAGCTTCTACATTTAGTGAGACAAATACGACTTGTATATCTGTAATAATCAGCTGCCTTATGATGATAGATACATCACATCTCACACACGCACACACATCCCTGAGATCAAAGTTGTTTTTTAACTAAAAATAACTCGCAGGTAACTTACAGTTATTCCTAGCTTTGAAAGTGAAATGTTAATGACATCATTCACTGTGTCTGAATTTGTTATTGATATAGTCACAGACTGCAAAAGAGAAATGAGAAAAACTGCTATAAATTAAACATTTTTAAACAAGTGAGTAAATAATTATTGTTAAAGTATTATCCATATTCTAAACGCAAAGCTTGTAATGCAGGTAATGACAAAGTAAAAATACGTGCATATAGGATACAAACCCCTAATTACAGTTTATTTCCATTCCTTTGTATAACATGAAGCTAGTAGAAAGCATTTCAGTAAAACAGGTGTAGAGGATTTGTGGCACGCAGAAGGTAATAACTTAAAGAAGGAAGGCATTCCATGTTTCTTCAACTTTGTTCCTTTTCCCATCAGTTCCCTAAATGATTTTAACAAGCCATAACAGTCCTATGAAAACATAAAGCAGACACGTGAGGGCAAATGAGATGAAAGTGATGTGTATACAAATGTCCCCAGACCCATGGTCTTCTTCAGAACTTGTCTTTTTCATCAGTTCCCAAGAGGCATTAGCTATTGTTTTCTAGGACGTGGATAAAGAGCATGTGGCTTCTCCTCAGGGGTCTTTATGTCCAGTTTACCAAAAAAGGTCATTTAGGATTTCTCATAATGAGATTGAGCCCTCAGGTGGCAATCAGGGTAAATGGAGATGGGACAGGAGGAATCAAAAAGAAAGATACAGAAAGAACAGTCCAATAGAGGAGAAAATATTTAGAATCATAAATAGTTTCTTGTCTCCATATAACAGATATACTAAAAATGCATTTTTAATTAATACTTTAAAATTATAACCTGATTTCCTTATAGTGTGACTTCAGTTCACACAAAATTTAAAGTGGGAATATACAAATGACACTCCTGTATAGGTTAGTGCTTAGTTTTGCTGCCTTCAGCTTCTACATTTAGTGAGACAAATACGACTTGTATATCTGTAATAATCAGCTGCCTTATGATGATAGATACATCACATCTCACACACGCACACACATCCCTGAGATCAAAGTTGTTTTTTAACTAAAAATAACTCGCAGGTAACTTACAGTTATTCCTAGCTTTGAAAGTGAAATGTTAATGACATCATTCACTGTGTCTGAATTTGTTATTGATATAGTCACAGACTGCAAAAGAGAAATGAGAAAAACTGCTATAAATTAAACATTTTTAAACAAGTGAGTAAATAATTATTGTTAAAGTATTATCCATATTCTAAACGCAAAGCTTGTAATGCAGGTAATGACAAAGTAAAAATACGTGCATATAGGATACAAACCCCTAATTACAGTTTATTTCCATTCCTTTGTATAACATGAAGCTAGTAGAAAGCATTTCAGTAAAACAGGTGTAAAGGATTTGTGGCACACAGAATGTAATAGCTTAAACAAGAAAGACAAAGACGGAGAATTCCACCAGGGCACGTGGACTCTTCAGCACATTTAGGCTGTTTTCATAATGGAGGGGAGATAGTTTAAAAAGAAGGAGCTGGACCCTCTTCTCTCTTCCTGAGTTGTCTTTTTATAGTATGGATTTGTTTCTTTGCAATCACATAGTTTACATAGTCAATTAGAAGAAAAACTGTCTCTCAAAGATTTTAAAAACTACTATTCTGTGAGTACTTTCTTTGTGTCAGAAACCATGGTTACTAAGATTCTCATGACTGAAATCTATTGAGTCAAATAAAACCACTGAATGTAGGACAAGAGATTGAAACTTAAAAATTTAAGTTCCACTCCAAACTGTGTCAATGAACAGACAGGGTATTTCTAATAGCTCTCAACGACAATGCATTAGGAAACTGCTCCATAGAAATAGGAAGACAGGGGCTTCCCTGGTGGTCCAGTGGGTAAGGACACTGCCTTGCAGTGCAAGGGGCGCCGGTTCGAGCCCTGGCCTGGGAAGATCCCACGTGCCGCGGAGCGGCTGGACCCATGTGTCCAATTACCGAGCCGGAGCTCTGGAGCGCATGCGCCCAGAGCCGGTGCTCTGCAACAACAGAGGCCACTGCGATGGGAGGCCCACGCGGGCCAGAGAACAAAGATGGATGAAAATAGATAAATGAAAGACCAATGGAAGTGGCCCACCCGCCCCTTCCCTCCCCACCCCATCCCCTCCAAAATAAATAAATAAATAAATTTTTTTTTTTTAAAAAAGAAAGAAATAGGAAGACAGTGTACAGACAATTGATAGAAGGTGCATGCTAAGTCTCTTCAGTGTCTGCTCTTTGTGACCCGCTATACTCCTCTGCCCATGGGATTCTCCAGGCAAGAATCCTGGAGTGGGTTACCATGCCCTCCTCCAGGGGATCTTCCCGATCCAGGGATCAAACCCGGGAACATAAGGTAATAATGACTAAAATTTCCCAACCTTGGTGAAAGACAACTATAAATTCAAGAAGTTCAGAAAATGCCAAACAGGTAGATTCAAAGACAACCATGCTGTGGCACTACATAGCCACACTGCTAATGCTCCAAAATAAAGGGAAAATCTTGAGAACAGCTGAAGAAAACTGACAAGTCACATACAGAGGACTGACGTTTGAAGGAGCACAGAATACTCATCAGAAAACAGAGAGACTGAACGACAGGGAAATGTCTTTGTAGTGCTGAAATGCAAACATTTCCCGACAAAATTAAATTAAATCTGGCAACAATTCCCTATATATGCCTATGGTGGATTTGGGTCAAGGTGTGGCAGTAAACAACAAAACTCAGTGAAAAATATAATAATAATAAATAAAATTTGTATGGAGAAAACCCACTTACATTGGCACAGTTTGCAGAACTCTATGTGAAATTCAAATTGAGTCAAATAAATCCACTGAATGTAGGACAAGAGATTGAAACTTAAAAATTTAAGTTCCACTCCAAACTGTGTCAATGAACAGACAGGGTATTTCTAATAGCTCTCAACGACAATGCATTAGGAAACTGCTCCATAGAAATAGGAAGACAGGGGCTTCCCTGGTGGTCCAGTGGGTAAGGACACTGCCTTGCAGTGCAAGGGGCGCCGGTTCGAGCCCTGGCCTGGGAAGATCCCACGTGCCGCGGAGCGGCTGGACCCATGTGTCCAATTACCGAGCCGGAGCTCTGGAGCGCATGCGCCCAGAGCCGGTGCTCTGCAACAACAGAGGCCACTGCGATGGGAGGCCCACGCGGGCCAGAGAACAAAGATGGATGAAAATAGATAAATGAAAGACCAATAGAAGTGGCTCGCCCGCCCTTCCCTCCCCACCCCATCCCCTCCAAAATAAATAAATAAATAAATTTTTTTTTTTTAAAAAAGAAAGAAATAGGAAGACAGTGTACAGACAATTGATAGAAGGTGCATGCTAAGTCTCTTCAGTGTCTGCTCTTTGTGACCCGCTATACTCCTCTGCCCATGGGATTCTCCAGGCAAGAATCCTGGAGTGGGTTACCATGCCCTCCTCCAGGGGATCTTCCCGATCCAGGGATCAAACCCGGGAACATAAGGTAATAATGACTAAAATTTCCCAACCTTGGTGAAAGACAACTATAAATTCAAGAAGTTCAGAAAATGCCAAACAGGTAGATTCAAAGACAACCATGCTGTGGCACTACATAGCCACACTGCTAATGCTCCAAAATAAAGGGAAAATCTTGAGAACAGCTGAAGAAAACTGACAAGTCACATACAGAGGACTGACGTTTGAAGGAGCACAGAATACTCATCAGAAAACAGAGAGACTGAACGACAGGGAAATGTCTTTGTAGTGCTGAAATGCAAACATTTCCCGACAAAATTAAATTAAATCTGGCAACAATTCCCTATATATGCCTATGGTGGATTTGGGTCAAGGTGTGGCAGTAAACAACAAAACTCAGTGAAAAATATAATAATAATAAATAAAATTTGTATGGAGAAAAAAAACCCACTTACATTGGCACAGTTCTTGATGTCGTCAGTGAAGATTTTGAAGAGAATGCTTTTAGGCTGCTCCTTCTCTTCAGCCACATTAACGTACCTACTAAAATTCAATAATAACCCAAAATAGAGTGGATGAATTAGCTATGAGCTTATCTTCAAATCAATCTATGTTTCTAATATTTTAAATATTGTGATTATTTTCTTAAAAAATATTTATGCATTTATTTGGCTGTGCCGGGTCTTTGCTGTGGCGTGCAAACTCATACTTGTGGCACGTGGGATCTGTCCAGTGCCCTGACCAGGGATTGAACTCAGGCCCCTGCCTTGAGAGAATGGAGTCTTAGCCACTGGACTACCAGGGAAGTCCCTTCTTTGTTATTCTTTTTTTGAATATTTCTTTATTTTCTTTTCCTTTTAACGTTTTTGGCTATGCTGGGTCTTTGTTGCTGCACACACTTCTCTCTTCTGGCAGCAAGTAGGGGCTACTCTCTAGACGCAGTGCGCAAGCTTCTCAGAGCAGTAGCTTCCCTTGTGGAGCACAGGCTCTAGGGCACGTGGGCTTCAGTGGTTGCAAAGCATGGGCTCAGTAGTTGTGGTTCCTGAGCACTGGAACACAGGCACAGTAATTGTGGTGCACAGGCTTAGCCCCTTTGCAGCTTGTGGGATCTTCCCAGATCGGGGATCAAACCTGTGTCTCCTGCATTGGCAGGCAGATTCTTTGCCACTGAGCCATGAGGGAAGCCCATGGTATTATTCTTAAAAGCATATGGAGACAAACTTAGCAACATAAAATCAGGGATTGGAAGAAAATAATGCAAAAATGATTCAGGAAAGTAAGATATGACCCAGAAAATACCAGGTCACCTTTGTTATATGAGATTTGGGCAGCTGATCCAGTCCTTAAAGTTTTCCTGCCTAGATGGGTAGGCCCAAGGTCTTTCTGGGTTCAAGTATAGGAAGATGATTTGCTCTGAGAATCTTTCAGTAGAGTAAGTAGCCTTTGCTTGTGGAAATGTAATATATGTTTTGAGAACAGTGTTAGCTCCAAGCACCAGAATGCAGAGAAAGAGAAGATGACAGTGATAACCAAAATGTCCTTCAAACTGAGCAGAACATACATGTAAATGAGAGAATATTATTTGCTGTAGCTAGTCAGGGTAAATGTAAACAAGTTATTTGAGGGCAGTCTAACAATTCCTAACAAGGAGAGAGAAAGTTTGGGGGCACTGCCTTGAAGAGATTTACATTCTTCTGTCATGGATTAAAGATTTAAAATATGTATACTGACAAATTGCCTTTGAGATAAAGAGCGCCATCTTTCCTTTCGTTTGGAAGAACTGCAATATTTAAAAAAATGGAAGAAAAAATTACACAAAATACTTATTCTAACACATTAAGACTTGGACTGACATATTAAGTGCTACACCAGATAAAACAATTTATCAGCAGCCAGTTGTTAACTAACATGTATGCATGTGTAAGCTGCACTTCCCTCATCATTGGGCTGTCTTTTTTAAATAGTACTACAGTGAGGAGAGGTACATTTACCTTGAAGTTGACAAGAAGTTCGTTGGAAATCTAAACACTTAAATTGCAACTGTGTGATGCAAGCTGTGTGATCATGGGCAAGTCCCTGAGCCACTCTGAGTTTCAGTCTCCAGACTGGAAAAAGGATTAATTATACCTGAGTGTTCTTGAAGGTAGAAGTATTTTCAAATACAAAGAATATTATTATTCAGATTAAACCATGCTTAGGAATTGGCATTTGGATGGAGATGTCCTATCTCAGAAAAAGAAGTATCAATTTAGGGAAAAATCTACAATATTTCATTCTTTTAGGTGTATAGCACATAGCAGATTGTAATACATTAAAATAGTTTCTAGAAAATTTATTCATTACTGTGGTCCTCTGATCTGACAATTTCCTTTAGTTGCATTCTAGAACTTAGTACATTAGCCACTTGGCAACTTTTTAGTTGTCTTATCTCTGTGAGGATACGAGAGATTTGGGTGGAGTGGGGTGAAGAGGACAAGAAAGATGATTTGCTCTGAGAATCTTTCAGTAGAGTAAGTAGCCTTTGCTTGTGGAAATGTAATATATGTTTTGAGAACAGTGTTAGCTCCAAGCACCAGAATGCAGAGAAAGAGAAGATGACAGTGATAACCAAAATGTCCTTCAAACTGAGCAGAACATACATGTAAATGAGAGAATATTATTTGCTGTAGCTAGTCAGGGTAAATGTAAACAAGTTATTTGAGGGCAGTCTAACAATTCCTAACAAGGAGAGAGAAAGTTTGGGGGCACTGCCTTGAAGATATTTACATTCTTCTGTCATGGATTAAAGATTTAAAATATGTATACTGACAAATTGCCTTTGAGATAAAGAGCGCCATCTTTCCTTTCGTTTGGAAGAACTGCAATATTTAAAAAAATGGAAGAAAAAATTACACAAAATACTTATTCTAACACATTAAGACTTGGACTGACATATTAAGTGCTACACCAGATAAAACAATTTATCAGCAGCCAGTTGTTAACTAACATGTATGCATGTGTAAGCTGCACTTCCCTCATCATTGGGCTGTCTTTTTTAAATAGTACTACAGTGAGGAGAGGTACATTTACCTTGAAGTTGACAAGAAGTTCGTTGGAAATCTAAACACTTAAATTGCAACTGTGTGATGCAAGCTGTGTGATCATGGGCAAGTCCCTGAGCCACTCTGAGTTTCAGTCTCCAGACTGGAAAAAGGATTAATTATACCTGAGTGTTCTTGAAGGTAGAAGTATTTTCAAATACAAAGAATATTATTATTCAGATTAAACCATGCTTAGGAATTGGCATTTGGATGGAGATGTCCTATCTCAGAAAAAGAAGTATCAATTTAGGGAAAAATCTACAATATTTCATTCTTTTAGGTGTATAGCACATAGCAGATTGTAATACATTAAAATAGTTTCTAGAAAATTTATTCATTACTGTGGTCCTCTGATCTGACAATTTCCTTTAGTTGCATTCTAGAACTTAGTACATTAGCCACTTGGCAACTTTTTAGTTGTCTTATCTCTGTGAGGATACGAGAGATTTGGGTGGAGTGGGGTGAAGAGGACAAGAAAGAGTGTTGAGTGTTTGTGATGAATACCCAGTACATGCAAAAGACTGGGACTTGGGGTATGGTTGTTCCAAATGGCAGTTGTAAGTGTCTGACCCTTGTGATCCCAGGAGTGTCAACTGAGAATGTTCACACTCACCAGCCTCACTCCCACCTGAGAATGCACCTTGGAAAATGGACCTGTACTCCATGGAATCATATCATTTGTTTTAGACTGTCACCCTTCAACCAATACCAAAAAAGATGATCTGTACACAGCCATTCAGGCAGCCTAGTACTTGATGACACAGTGTTATGTGCATAATTGCATCCTATTTTTAAGGGAATTACTTTGGAAGTATAAAGTCCATTTTTCAAGTTTAATTGTACTTGCTCAAGAAAGATAATCAGGATTGGGGGCAGGATTTTGGAGAGGGTTCCTAGAGTCTTGCTCCCATGATCCTCCTTCCTCATCCATGAACACCATGAATACCTGAGGATCCAGCATCCCACATAGCTCACTTTCAGAAAACCACTCATCAGTACCAGAGGAAATGATACCAGTGGTTTCCACTCTTTACTATCTTGCACGTGAAAACCTTTGTTGAGGGGGAAAGTACAGGCATACATGTCATTTGTTCTTTAGTCATGTCCATCTCTTTGTGACCCCATGGACTGTGGCCCGCCAGGCTCCTTGGTCCAGGGGAGTTTCCAGGCAAGAATATCAGAGTGGGTTATTATTTTCTCCCACCAGGGGATCTTACCGAGCCAAGGATCAAGTTAGCCACTCTGAGTTCAGTCTCCAGAGGGTTAATTATACCTGAGTGTTCTTGAAGGTAGAAGTATTTTCAAATACAAAGAATATTATTATTCAGATTAAACCATGCTTAGGAATTGGCATTTGGATGGAGATGTCCTATCTCAGAAAAAGAAGTATCAATTTAGGGAAAAATCTACAATATTTCATTCTTTTAGGTGTATAGCACATAGCAGATTGTAATACATTAAAATAGTTTCTAGAAAATTTATTCATTACTGTGGTCCTCTGATCTGACAATTTCCTTTAGTTGCATTCTAGAACTTAGTACATTAGCCACTTGGCAACTTTTTAGTTGTCTTATCTCTGTGAGGATACGAGAGATTTGGGTGGAGTGGGGTGAAGAGGACAAGAAAGAGTGTTGAGTGTTTGTGATGAATACCCAGTACATGCAAAAGACTGGGACTTGGGGTATGGTTGTTCCAAATGGCAGTTGTAAGTGTCTGACCCTTGTGATCCCAGGAGTGTCAACTGAGAATGTTCACACTCACCAGCCTCACTCCCACCTGAGAATGCACCTTGGAAAATGGACCTGTACTCCATGGAATCATATCATTTGTTTTAGACTGTCACCCTTCAACCAATACCAAAAAAGATGATCTGTACACAGCCATTCAGGCAGCCTAGTACTTGATGACACAGTGTTATGTGCATAATTGCATCCTATTTTTAAGGGAATTACTTTGGAAGTATAAAGTCCATTTTTCAAGTTTAATTGTACTTGCTCAAGAAAGATAATCAGGATTGGGGGCAGGATTTTGGAGAGGGTTCCTAGAGTCTTGCTCCCATGATCCTCCTTCCTCATCCATGAACACCATGAATACCTGAGGATCCAGCATCCCACATAGCTCACTTTCAGAAAACCACTCATCAGTACCAGAGGAAATGATACCAGTGGTTTCCACTCTTTACTATCTTGCACGTGAAAACCTTTGTTGAGGGGGAAAGTACAGGCATACATGTCATTTGTTCTTTAGTCATGTCCATCTCTTTGTGACCCCATGGACTGTGGCCCGCCAGGCTCCTTGGTCCAGGGGAGTTTCCAGGCAAGAATATCAGAGTGGGTTATTATTTTCTCCCACCAGGGGATCTTACCGAGCCAAGGATCAAACCTGTGTATTCTGCAGGTCTCCTGCATTGCAGCCAGATTCTTTGCTACGGAACCTCCAAGGAAGTCCATAGGTGTTATTATGGTCAGTCCAAAAGTTAGTTGGTAGCTTAATATACAATTAGATTAAAATGCTCTCTTTTTTAAGCCACATCAATGCAGGACCAAGCTGTAGGACTTACCTGAAGGCGGCCACAAAGCTCACTGGGGGCCTGTCCAGGACAGAGGACTTCCTGCCACTGATGTTGGCTTCACCAACCTCGTCTGTCCAGTCGGCAGTCGATGTGGCGCTCAGCGGTGTTTTATTTTCTATCTTAAAGTTCTGAGGAAACGCCTCAGTCAGGTTCCTAAATGTAATGAGAACAGCTATGTTCACGCTAAGGTGCTCCCGCTAACTGCTCAAGGCTCAAGCCTACCTCCTGCATCACTGTTCCTCTCTGTGCACAGCACAGCGAGAAGTTTGATAGACCTTTTCACACAGGTGTGTTGAACAGAGGCTGGTCCAGGAAGTCCCTGAAAACACTTCCTTGATGGCAGAAGTAGGCATTTTTTGAATTTTAAGTATTGAGTATGGACCATACTTTGTATTTTATAGCTTTTTTAGAGAGCCACTAATTCACTTATTAGTCTCATATTTATGATTATATAGTATATAAGTAAATCTTACATGAATAAATGTAAATATTTCATATTTTGTAATTATAATATATAAATGTATAAAATAGAAAAACATAATTTTGTAATTATTCTTATTATAAATTTATTATTCACTTATGCCTTGCAGACTTGAAAAAGTACTGACCAATGTTCACTGTAGCACTTTTAACACTAGCTAAAACATGGAAACAACCTAGATGTCCATCAACAAAAAAATGGATAAAGAAGTTATAGTACATATACACAATAGAATATTTCTCAGCTGTAAAAAGAAATGCATTTGAATCAGTCCTACTGAGGTGGATGAATCTAGAACCTATTATACAAAGTGAAGTCAATCAGAAAGAAAAGGTCAAATACGGTATACTAACACATATATATGGGATGTAGAAAGATGGTATGATAAAGTTATATGCAGAGCAGCAATGGAGAAACAGACATAGAGAACAGACTTATGGACATTGGAGGGAGAGAGGCATGGCTGAGAGGTATGGAAAGAGGAACATGGAAACCTACACCCTCATATGTAAAAGAGACAACCATTGTGAACATGCTGTATGACTAAGGTAACTTACATTGGGGCTACGCGACAACCTGGAGGGGTAGGATGGAAAGGGAGGAGAGGGGGGGCTTCAGTTGAGAGGGGTCAGGGCCATAACTTGTCCTCCCAGACAACCCTTCTCTAATATGGTCCCATGTTTTTCATGATGCCCTTCATGATCCTCATGGTATCTACCTTGTATCACAAGCACTAGTCACAGTCTCTAATTTCCCCACTTATCTTTTTATCCTCTGTTTATAAGCCCCAGGCAAGAGAGACCCTGCCTGTCATTTTCTTACAGTAAAGGCTAGCAAATATGCAGTTTTATGGTAGTTAGGAAAGCATGTAATGTGTTATGCACTTGGTATTAGGCATAAACAACAAGTCACTGAATAAGAAGAGGTACCGCTGCTGTCTCCTCCAGCCGCTTTTGAGTTCTCCAGGGCTGTGGATCAGCAGGGTACTGTTGGCATCCTCGAATGGTGCAGGATTGTCACTGTTGGTGTCCACCTCAACAGAAGGGCTTCTCCTGCAAAACAGCAAACACCACAGAACAGCTTGTCACTGCAGCTTGTCACTTGTGAGAAACAGGATGGAGTTGGTGTTAAATGTCAAGACTGACACTTAAATAAGCCTCGGTCTCCCAAAGAGGGCTTCACAGCTCAGATCTAGGATTTAGCAAGTTGCAGAAGGTTACTGAGAGAAATGAGGTCACTTAGGGTGTTGACGTGGACAGACAGCAATTCCAGGGACAGAAACCTGGGGCATGTGAACTCGTAGAGGATGGGAAGTGGACAAAGGAGCAAAGCTGGGCATGGACTGCTGGGAAGAGGAGAACCAAGAGGACAGAGGTAGACAGGACTACAGGGAGGCAAAGACACCAACAATCAAAAGCCCCAGAACTATTATACAAAGTAAAAAGTCAATCAGAAAGAAAAGGTCAAATACGGTATACTAACACATATATATGGGATGTAGAAAGATGGTATGATAAAGTTATATGCAGAGCAGCAATGGAGAAACAGACATAGAGAACAGACTTATGGACATTGGAGGGAGAGAGGCATGGCTGAGAGGTATGGAAAGAGGAACATGGAAACCTACACCCTCATATGTAAAAGAGACAACCATTGTGAACATGCTGTATGACTAAGGTAACTTACATTGGGGCTCGCGACAACCTGGAGGGGTAGGATGGAAAGGGAGGAGAGGGGGGGCTTCAGTTGAGAGGGGTCAGGGCCATAACTTGTCCTCCCAGACAACCCTTCTCTAATATGGTCCCATGTTTTTCATGATGCCCTTCATGATCCTCATGGTATCTACCTTGTATCACAAGCACTAGTCACAGTCTCTAATTTCCCCACTTATCTTTTTATCCTCTGTTTATAAGCCCCAGGCAAGAGAGACCCTGCCTGTCATTTTCTTACAGTAAAGGCTAGCAAATATGCAGTTTTATGGTAGTTAGGAAAGCATGTAATGTGTTATGCACTTGGTATTAGGCATAAACAACAAGTCACTGAATAAGAAGAGGTACCGCTGCTGTCTCCTCCAGCCGCTTTTGAGTTCTCCAGGGCTGTGGATCAGCAGGGTACTGTTGGCATCCTCGAATGGTGCAGGATTGTCACTGTTGGTGTCCACCTCAACAGAAGGGCTTCTCCTGCAAAACAGCAAACACCACAGAACAGCTTGTCACTGCAGCTTGTCACTTGTGAGAAACAGGATGGAGTTGGTGTTAAATGTCAAGACTGACACTTAAATAAGCCTCGGTCTCCCAAAGAGGGCTTCACAGCTCAGATCTAGGATTTAGCAAGTTGCAGAAGGTTACTGAGAGAAATGAGGTCACTTAGGGTGTTGACGTGGACAGACAGCAATTCCAGGGACAGAAACCTGGGGCATGTGAACTCGTAGAGGATGGGAAGTGGACAAAGGAGCAAAGCTGGGCATGGACTGCTGGGAAGAGGAGAACCAAGAGGACAGAGGTAGACAGGACTACAGGGAGGCAAAGACACCAACAATCAAAAGCCCCAAGTAGGATCATCTGTGGCCAGTATAGATAAAATGATACAGATATTTGCAAAGGATTAGTTACAATTTGGTTTCATGTTAACATAAAATTTTAGATAACTGAGGATTCTGGAAAATTAACCCTAGTATTGTCTAAACCGATATTCAGAATTGGGTGGAAATCCCCAAAGATCAGCCAATAATACTGGAAACATCAAAACGTTTCTAAATACAAGGCAATAGTTGGTTATTATTTGGTTGAGCTATGACTAAATCCTAACAGAACTGTCTGGTCATAATAGGTAAAACAACAAAATTGAACAGAACATAAGGACTTTGATAAGTAGAGGAGGTATTTTCATAGATATACAGAAAATTCTAGCTGAAAAGGCAAGAAAATGTCCTCCTACTCCCTGTCCTGCTCTGAGTGTTTAAAGCAGCTCCCTCATGTTTAGCAGCACTGACCCTTACAAACACCAATGGCTTTTCGTGAAACCAGTTCTGAAGTTAAACAGTAGTTCGTATGTCTCAGAGGAAACAGAACCAAACACCTCCTGTGACCACCAGTCTGTTTTGATGATGAAACACAGTATGTCAAAGTAGGACTACCTGATGTGGTGAAGCCTCGTGCGACCACCAGAAAGCTCAAAATGCTTCTTGATGGACGATATCATCCTTTCTTCCTCTAGTCTTCAGCACTGAAAACTGAGTATGTCTACAGCACTTAGTAGAGTACTGTCAACAAACCCATGAACTCTGAGGAGTCTGTAGTTGTCCAGGCAACTGGCCATTATGATGTCAGAGGTCTGAGGCTACGTCATGAATAACAAACTGCCATACTGGTTTCCCTGACTTTGCATCTCTTGTTTGTTTTTTAAACTATTATTATTTTGAAGTAGCCATAGATTCATACGCAGTTACAAGAAATAACACAGGGAGAGTCTGTAACCTTTTACTCAGTTTCCCCTAATTATATTATCTCTCTGTAGTACACTATATCTTGAATATTAACATTGAAACTGTCAAGATACAGCACACTTTCATCACCTCAGGGATCCTTTAGATCATCCTTTTATAGCCACACAGACTCCCTTCCACTTTTCCCACCTCTTAACCCTGGCAACCACTAACTTCTCTCTATTTCTTTGATTTTACCATTTCAAGAATGTCGTATCAATGGGACCATACAACATGTAACAATTTTTGGAATTTGCTCCAGTTTTGCTCCCTGCTTGGTGCAATTGGAGATTCATCCAGATTGTTGCCGATATTAATAGAGCATTTCTTTATACCCCATAGTTCAGTATTGGGTGGAAATCCCCAAAGATCAGCCAATAATACTGGAAACATTTCTAAATACAAGGCAATAGTTGGTTATTATTTGGTTGAGCTATGACTAAATCCTAACAGAACTGTCTGGTCATAATAGGTAAAACAACAAAATTGAACAGAACATAAGGACTTTGATAAGTAGAGGAGGTATTTTCATAGATATACAGAAAATTCTAGCTGAAAAGGCAAGAAAATGTCCTCCTACTCCCTGTCCTGCTCTGAGTGTTTAAAGCAGCTCCCTCATGTTTAGCAGCACTGACCCTTACAAACACCAATGGCTTTTCGTGAAACCAGTTCTGAAGTTAAACAGTAGTTCGTATGTCTCAGAGGAAACAGAACCAAACACCTCCTGTGACCACCAGTCTGTTTTGATGATGAAACACAGTATGTCAAAGTAGGACTACCTGATGTGGTGAAGCCTCGTGCGACCACCAGAAAGCTCAAAATGCTTCTTGATGGACGATATCATCCTTTCTTCCTCTAGTCTTCAGCACTGAAAACTGAGTATGTCTACAGCACTTAGTAGAGTACTGTCAACAAACCCATGAACTCTGAGGAGTCTGTAGTTGTCCAGGCAACTGGCCATTATGATGTCAGAGGTCTGAGGCTACGTCATGAATAACAAACTGCCATACTGGTTTCCCTGACTTTGCATCTCTTGTTTGTTTTTTAAACTATTATTATTTTGAAGTAGCCATAGATTCATACGCAGTTACAAGAAATAACACAGGGAGAGTCTGTAACCTTTTACTCAGTTTCCCCTAATTATATTATCTCTCTGTAGTACACTATATCTTGAATATTAACATTGAAACTGTCAAGATACAGCACACTTTCATCACCTCAGGGATCCTTTAGATCATCCTTTTATAGCCACACAGACTCCCTTCCACTTTTCCCACCTCTTAACCCTGGCAACCACTAACTTCTCTCTATTTCTTTGATTTTACCATTTCAAGAATGTCGTATCAATGGGACCATACAACATGTAACAATTTTTGGAATTTGCTCCAGTTTTGCTCCCTGCTTGGTGCAATTGGAGATTCATCCAGATTGTTGCCGATATTAATAGAGCATTTCTTTATACCACATAGTTGTAATCCATAAGAATGATGTGTCACTGTTTGTTGAACCACCTATGTTGAGGAACATGTGGTTTGTCTTCAGTTTGGGGCAGTTACAAATGAAGCTTCAAGAAACATTTGTGTACATGTATTTGTGTCAACATAAAGCATCCATTTCTCTAGGCTCTAGGCCCTGAAGTGCAAATGCCTGGTTGTTTCATAATTGTAGGTCTTCCCTGGTGGCTCAGTGATAGAGAATCCACCTGCCGATGCAGGAGATGCAGGATCAGTCCCTGGCTCAGGAGAATCCCCTGGAGGAGATCTGGGTGGCTAGAGTCCATGGGGTCCCAAAAGAGTCAGAGATGACTTAATGACTAAACAGCTGTAGCTGTATCTTTTGAGTTTCAGGAAAATGTTGCATTGTTTCCCAGAGTAGTTGTACCATTTCACATTTTCTCTAGCGCTGCACGAGTGATTCAGTCTCCCTCACAAGCATTTGGTGGCATCATTTTTTATTTTAGGCATTCCAATAGCTGTGTAGTGCCATCTCATTGTGGATTTAATTTGCATTTCCCTAATAGTTAATGATGCTCAGCATCTTTTCTTGTGCTTATTAGCCATCTGTGTGTCTTCTTCAGTGTTACAGAACCTAGAGTCGTGTGCTTAAAACATTTTAGGTAAATACGGTGTACTCTTTCCACTAGAAAACTGACCATTGTATAGGTAAGGAGGCTGCCGCTCAGAGAGTTAGGGTAACTGTGAAACCAAGAAGCCCAGTGTAACTGAAAGATTAGCTCCAGCTGACTCGAGGGGTTGCACATCTTACCAACAGTGAGGGCCCTGACCTCTTCTCATGGGGATGGCTTCTTTTCTTTGACATGATGCAGGACTGAAATTTAGTCATATAACAAAGTTTATAGTTGCTCTTGTGGGCTTTTATAATAGTTTTATGAACACATATTTTTTATTCCTCATTAGACTCTTTTTTTTTTTTTTTTTAAATTTTGGCCACTTTTATTGTGCTCCAGAGCACTGGCTCGTAATTGGACACACCGGTCCAGCCACTTCACGGCATGTGGGATCTTCCCATGCCAGGGATTGAACCGGTGCCCCTTGTGCTGCAAGGTGGACTCTTTACCCACTGGACCACTAGGGAAGCCCCACACTAGACTCTTAAGGGTGTTTCCAAGTAGTAAAGGATCCGCTTGCAATGCAGGAAACACAGGAGACATGGGTTCAGTTCTTGGGTCAGGAAGATCCCCTGGTGGAGGGCATGGCAACCCACTGAAGTATTCTTGCCCAGAAAATCTCACAGACAGAGGAGCCTTACAAGCTACAATCCATGGGATCACAAAGAGTTGGACATGACTGAGCAACTAAACAAAAACTAGATTCTTAAGGATCTCAAGGAATGAGGAGTGTGCCTTGCACTTCAAAGCAGACTCTTTACCCACTGGACCACCAGGGAGCCCAAAACACCTTGGTTTAAGTGGGGGAGACAGAAGCTAAACTGTCTAGCCAGTAAGTCTTTTTTTTTTAAAAAAAAGATTTATTTATTTTTATTTTGGGGGGTGTAGGGAGGGAGGGGAGCAGGCAGGCTACTTCTGTTGGTCCTTCACTTTGTCTGTTTTCATCCATCTTTGTTCTTTGGCCCATGTGGGCCTCCTATCGTGGTAGCCTTCATGTTCCTCTTTCCATACCTCTCACCCAATCTTCCCTCCCCACAATGTCCATAGGTCTGTTCTCTATGTCTGTTTCTCCAGCACTGCTTTGTGTTTACATTTATTGGTACCATCTTATAAGATTCCGTATATATGCATTAGAATACTGTATTTGTCCCTTTCTTTTTGACTTACTTCTGTGTGTGCACTTATTGGTACCATCTTATAAGATTCCATATATATGCATTAGAATGCGGTATTTGTCCTTTTCTTTTTGACTTACTTCACTTTGTATAATAGGTTCTAGATTCATCCACCTCATTAGGTCTGATTCTTCTGTATTTCCTTTTACAACTGAGAAATATTCCATTGTATATATGTACCAGAGCTGCTTTATCCATTCATTTGTGGACTTCTAGGTTGCTTCCATGATCTAGCTATTGTGTAGAGTGCTGCAATGAACATTGGGGTGCAGCTGTCTCTTTCAATTTTGATTTCATCAGGGTGTAAGCCTACTAGTGGAATTGCTGGGTCATATGGTACTTCTATTCTTAGTTTATTTTTTGAGGAATCTCCATAGTGTCTTCCATAGTGGCTCCATCAATTTACAGTCCTACCAACAATGCACGAGTGTTCCCTTTTCCCCACAGCCTCTCCAGCATTTATTGTCCGTAGATTTTTTGATGATGGTCATTCTGACTGGTGTGAGATGATATTTCATTGTAGTTTTGATTTGCATTTCTCTAATAAGTGACAAGCATAATTTCATGTGTTTTTGGGCCATCTGTATGTCGTCTTTGGAGAGATGCCTCTATCGGTCTTTTCCCCATTTTTTGATTGTTTTTTTTTTTTTTTTCTGCCAGTGTTGAGTTGTTTGAGCTGTTTATATATTTTGGAAATTAATTCTTTGTCAGTTGTTCTTTTACTATGATTTTCTCCCATTCTGTGGGTTGTCTGTTCACCTTGTTTGTAGTTTCTTTTGCTGTACAAAAGCTTTTTAAGTTTCATTAGATCCCACTTGTTTATTTTTGTTTTTATTTCTGTAATTCTAGAGGGTGGATCATAGAAGATCTTCCTTTGATTTATGTCATTGAGTGTTTTGCCTATATTCTCCTCTAAGAGTTTTATGGTTTCTTATCTTATGTTTAGGTCTTTAATCCATTTGAGTCTGTCTTTGTATATGGTATTAGGGAATGTTCCAACTTCATTTTTTTCCATGTGGCTATGCAGTTTTCCCAGCACCGTTTGTTGAAGAGGCTGACTTTGTTCCATTTTACATTTTCACCTCCCTTGTCAAAAATAAGGTAGCCATATGTGTGTGGGTTTATCTCTAGGTTCTCTATCTTGTTCCATTGATCTGTATTTCTGTTTTTGTGCCAGTACTATACTGTCTTGATGGCTGTTGTTTTGTAGTGTAGTCTGAAGTTAGGGAGGCTGATAAGACTCTTTTCGTAATTCTGTTTTTCTCCTTAGATTTTTTAAATCTTTGATTAAATATCTCTGTTGGAAAATAGATCATGCATTGCCAAGAGCCTGAGTTCTGGAATCCAGTTCCCTAGCTTTGAATCCCTCCTTGTTCTTTACTACCTACATGAAAAGACTAGGAAAAGCCTTTTACCTTCCTAATAGGCTTTTTCTTAAAATTAGATTATGCTTTGGGAAACTTACTATGTACCTAGCACAGCAATCCCTCAGTTAATGTCAGTTATGCTTTTAGGAGACAGCAAGACTTACTATTGAAAAGTAACATAGAGTTTCATGGGTTTTTCTGCATGACAAAGATAGGGAGAGAGAACAGGTACTAGAGATGACTGATGAACCATTAGTTGCCATGTTCTCTCCCAGGCAGTCTGTGTACATCATCTGATTTCTTTGCACAAGGTGAGGTGAGACGAAAATCATTCCTTGTAGTTTTACAGACAGAGAAATCGAGGCATTGTAGTTTTGATTTGCATTTCTCTAATAAGTGACAAGCATAATTTCATGTGTTTTTGGGCCATCTGTATGTCGTCTTTGGAGAGATGCCTCTATCGGTCTTTTCCCCATTTTTTGATTGTTTTTTTTTTTTTTTTCTGCCAGTGTTGAGTTGTTTGAGCTGTTTATATATTTTGGAAATTAATTCTTTGTCAGTTGTTCTTTTACTATGATTTTCTCCCATTCTGTGGGTTGTCTGTTCACCTTGTTTGTAGTTTCTTTTGCTGTACAAAAGCTTTTTAAGTTTCATTAGATCCCACTTGTTTATTTTTGTTTTTATTTCTGTAATTCTAGAGGGTGGATCATAGAAGATCTTCCTTTGATTTATGTCATTGAGTGTTTTGCCTATATTCTCCTCTAAGAGTTTTATGGTTTCTTATCTTATGTTTAGGTCTTTAATCCATTTGAGTCTGTCTTTGTATATGGTATTAGGGAATGTTCCAACTTCATTTTTTTCCATGTGGCTATGCAGTTTTCCCAGCACCGTTTGTTGAAGAGGCTGACTTTGTTCCATTTTACATTTTCACCTCCCTTGTCAAAAATAAGGTAGCCATATGTGTGTGGGTTTATCTCTAGGTTCTCTATCTTGTTCCATTGATCTGTATTTCTGTTTTTGTGCCAGTACTATACTGTCTTGATGGCTGTTGTTTTGTAGTGTAGTCTGAAGTTAGGGAGGCTGATAAGACTCTTTTCGTAATTCTGTTTTTCTCCTTAGATTTTTTAAATCTTTGATTAAATATCTCTGTTGGAAAATAGATCATGCATTGCCAAGAGCCTGAGTTCTGGAATCCAGTTCCCTAGCTTTGAATCCCTCCTTGTTCTTTACTACCTACATGAAAAGACTAGGAAAAGCCTTTTACCTTCCTAATAGGCTTTTTCTTAAAATTAGATTATGCTTTGGGAAACTTACTATGTACCTAGCACAGCAATCCCTCAGTTAATGTCAGTTATGCTTTTAGGAGACAGCAAGACTTACTATTGAAAAGTAACATAGAGTTTCATGGGTTTTTCTGCATGACAAAGATAGGGAGAGAGAACAGGTACTAGAGATGACTGATGAACCATAAGTTGCCATGTTCTCTCCCAGGCAGTCTGTGTACATCATCTGATTTCTTTGCACAAGGTGAGGTGAGACGAAAATCATTCCTTGTAGTTTTACAGACAGAGAAATCGAGGTTCAATAAAGACAGCCATATATCTAACAATTCATAGAGGTGAATTTGTCTAATTGCAGAAAGTCATATGGTGTTTCAACAACTGAACAATGTTTGCCCTCTGGTGAAGGAAGAAAGTATATCTAAACCACCTCATGTTTAGTGTGGTTCTCCAATGATTTAATTGGAGCACATCTGTTTTCATTAACTGTCAATGTTGTACTCAGGCAGTAAGAATCCACATGCGGGCTTCCCTGGTGGTCCAGTGGGTAAGGACACTGCCTTGCAGTGCAAGGCGCCGGTTCGATCCTTGGCCTGGGAAGATCGCATGTGCCACGGAGAGGCTGGACGGATGTGTCCAACTACAGAGCTGGAGCTCTGGAGCACATGTGCCCAGATCTGGTTCTCTGCGACAACAGAGGCTGCTGCAATGGGAGGCCCACACAGGCCAAAGAACAAAGATAAATAAATGAAAGATCAATAGAAGTATCAAAAAAAAAAAGAGTCCACATGCAGTGAAGACACCTGGATTCAACCCTGGGTCTTGAAGATCCCTGGAGAAGAAAATGGCAACCCACTCCAGTATTCTTGCCTGGAGAATTCCACGGAGAGAGGAGTCAGGCAGGCTACAGTCCATGGGATTGCAAAGAGTCAGACATAACTGCATGACTAACACACACACACGTGCACACACACACACACACACACTGTCTTTAAAATGGTAGGTTGTGGAACCCATAGCCAATGCTGACAGCATGGACCAACTCTCAGACAAGAAGTCTGATTCCTCTTCCAAGGTGGAGCATCGACTCCTGTTACTTTAAGGAGCCAGGCCTTGGGCCTGGGCCTAATAGTCAGCAAGATCCCTCAGTTAATGTCAGTTATGCTTTTAGGAGACAGCAAGACTTACTATTGAAAAGTAACATAGAGTTTCATGGGTTTTTCTGCATGACAAAGATAGGGAGAGAGAACAGGTACTAGAGATGACTGATGAACCATAAGTTGCCATGTTCTCTCCCAGGCAGTCTGTGTACATCATCTGATTTCTTTGCACAAGGTGAGGTGAGACGAAAATCATTCCTTGTAGTTTTACAGACAGAGAAATCGAGGTTCAATAAAGACAGCCATATATCTAACAATTCATAGAGGTGAATTTGTCTAATTGCAGAAAGTCATATGGTGTTTCAACAACTGAACAATGTTTGCCCTCTGGTGAAGGAAGAAAGTATATCTAAACCACCTCATGTTTAGTGTGGTTCTCCAATGATTTAATTGGAGCACATCTGTTTTCATTAACTGTCAATGTTGTACTCAGGCAGTAAGAATCCACATGCGGGCTTCCCTGGTGGTCCAGTGGGTAAGGACACTGCCTTGCAGTGCAAGGGGCGCCGGTTCGATCCCTGGCCTGGGAAGATCGCATGTGCCACGGAGAGGCTGGACGGATGTGTCCAACTACAGAGCTGGAGCTCTGGAGCACATGTGCCCAGATCTGGTTCTCTGCGACAACAGAGGCTGCTGCAATGGGAGGCCCACACAGGCCAAAGAACAAAGATAAATAAATGAAAGATCAATAGAAGTATCAAAAAAAAAAAGAGTCCACATGCAGTGAAGACACCTGGATTCAACCCTGGGTCTTGAAGATCCCTGGAGAAGAAAATGGCAACCCACTCCAGTATTCTTGCCTGGAGAATTCCACGGAGAGAGGAGTCAGGCAGGCTACAGTCCATGGGATTGCAAAGAGTCAGACATAACTGCATGACTAACACACACACACGTGCACACACACACACACACACACTGTCTTTAAAATGGTAGGTTGTGGAACCCATAGCCAATGCTGACAGCATGGACCAACTCTCAGACAAGAAGTCTGATTCCTCTTCCAAGGTGGAGCATCGACTCCTGTTACTTTAAGGAGCCAGGCCTTGGGCCTGGGCCTAATAGTCAGGACAAGAAAGTATTCTAGTTGATAATTCACTTCCTGATGTCTAGTTCATATCTCTAGCAACAGATACCAAACTGTGTGTTGTGGCTGACCCTTTCCACTGCCTCCCCAGCGTAGTTCCCATTCTGGGTCCCTGTCTCTGTGAGTAACTTCTTTCCTGATTCTGGCACTCTGGACCTTCTGCTTCCTGCTAATTGATTTCTACTTCCACCAAAAGGGGAAAGAGAGGCCTCGCTGTGAGCACTTGTTCCACTACCCTTTGTTGCCCTCAGCTGACCATATCTGGAAATTAGATTGAACCTTAGACCCAGGGCCTGAAGGTTCCTAACAGATTCCTGGCATACAAAAACATGAAGTAAATAAAATAATTCATATTTTCATGCATTATTTTTAAAAGTTATCTTTGTAAAACTATACATTAAAGTGTATTTCAAAAACATACATTGTGAGCAAAATATTTAAATGCACCCTTGAGAAATAGTCATTCCTCAATATCTATGAGGAATTAATTCCAGTATGTCCTGTGGATACTACAATCCATGGATGTCCAAGTCCCTTATATAATATGGCATAATATTTTATTTAACCTATGCATATACTTTTGTATGTTTTATAAAATCTATAGATTACTTATCTATAATCTATAGATACAATGTAAATATAATGTAAATTCTCTCTACATAGTTACCAGTGCACAGCAAATTTGAACATTGCTTTTTGGAAATTTCTGGAATTCGAGGGGTAATATGTTTGATGTTAAGTTGGTTGAATCTGTGGATGTGAAGCTATTGGATACATATGGGCTGCTGTACTAGCTTATATGTCCCTAGATGCTGCTGCCTATCTTTCATCAAGGGAGAGGTCTAATGGCACAGTTGAAAATTATGCAAAGGGCTTCCCTGGTGGTCCAGTGGGTGAGGACACCGCCTTGCAGTGCAAGGGGCACCAGTACGATCCCTGGCCTGGGAAGATCTCACGTGCCATGGAGTGTCTGGACCGATGTGTCCAATCATCGAGCCGGAGCTCTGGCGTGCGTGCGCCCAGAGCCGGTGCTCTGAGACAACAGACTCCACCACGATGGGAGGCCCACACCGGCCAAAGAACAAAGATGGATGAAAATAGACAAATGAAAGACCAATAGAAGTTGCCCGCCTGCTCCCCTCCTTCCCTGTCCCACCCCCAGCCAAAATAAATAAATAAATAAATCTTAAAAAAAAAAAAAAAGAAAATTATGCAAAGAGTGTTAGTCTTTTTCATCATTCATATGCATAAAAAAGAACAGAAAATTTAGAAGAAACCAACAGCAAAAGTGAGAAGGTCCAGTTGGAACCAATGTAAGGGTTGACTTCTGAAGAAGTCAGTTAATTAAGGGAACTGAAAAAAATATCTATTAAACCCCCTGCCCTCCCAAACCCTCACAGCTAACATCTTCAGAATTAAGAAACCAAAGAACAGGTGGCTAGGAAACAACAATAATCCAGAAAGAAAGTTTTCATGGAAATTAAAGATATCATTGCCTAAATGAATAATTTATGAGGAAGTCTTGAAGACAGAGTTTAAGGAATCCCATTTGACCTTGACCTTGGAACGCTTCGTCTTTCCACCTTACAATATAGATCCCCTGATTGTCTCATTGGGTGGAGCTGCTGAGTCTTTCCATGAGGAGTAGTTCAATAATTAGATTCATGTAAATTCTATTTCAGTTTGTAGAATCAACATATAAACAAAACTTGGAAGACAACAAGAACTATAAAAGAAAATCTAATATTGACATTAATCTTGTAAGAAAATGGAAGTTTGAATGTTAAAGGCAGCAGACATATGTGGAAGGTTAAGGCAGACATAGATTTTTCTCACCTTATCAAGATATGCTATCTAAAATGGTTGTAACTAAATATAGCAATTAAGCATATTCTTTAAAATTATAGATAACCACCTGAAGGACCACATACTCTAACTGGTAACTTAGAAATGGATAGATAAAGAATTAGAAACTAATTGATCACCCCTCAATAGGTACTGTCTAAAGTTGATGAACAAGATATGGAAGAGCTAACATACATTTCAGAGGTATGGTAATAACCAGCAGCCTAATAGAAATGTTTAAAAATAGGAAGCTGAATTAGATATGTGGAGCAGGAAACGAGTCAGGTAGAGGACTTGTTTTCATTCAATACCACTCTATACTTTTTTTTTATAAGTGTTTTTTTGTTTAATTTTTAAGTAAACAAGGCTTCTTGTCGTGATGACCTCTCTTGTTGTGGAACTTGGGCTCAAGGCTCACAGGCTTCAGTAGTTGCGGCACATGGGCTCAGTAGTTGTGGCTCTGAGGCTCTAGAGCACAGGCTCAATAATTGTGGCTTATGGGCTTAGTTGTCCCACAGCATGTGGGATCTTCCTGGATCGGGGATTGAACTCATGTCTCCTGCATTGGCAGGTGAACTGTTTACCACTGAGCTGCAAGGGAAGCCCAGTCTGTACCTTTTTTAACTTGTATGTGTATTAATTTTACACATGATAAATGAAAAGTTAACAACAGAAAAAGGCAAAAACTGTCTGCAGCTGTAGTTCTGGGCACCACGTTCCTCCCGAGCTGCAGTCTCTTCCTTACACGAGTGGTCAGATCCAACAGAGACAAGACGCAGTGAAAACAGAAAAGTTTATGCCCTGATGTAGGATTTTTTCTTATTTTTCTTTTTTTGGTTTGTGCTTGTCTTTTCAATGGCCCACCTTTTGGAATACTCACTTTTGACACTAACCTGTGATAGGTAGAATGTCCTCAAAGTCTTGCTGAACTTTTGTATCCTTCTGTTATTTTTTCTTCTTTTATTTGAATTGTGGTGTCAGCTACAAATTGGCATTTACCAGTTACATTGCCACTACCTAATGAAAATCTAATATTGACATTAATCTTGTAAGAAAATGGAAGTTTGAATGTTAAAGGCAGCAGACATATGTGGAAGGTTAAGGCAGACATAGATTTTTCTCACCTTATCAAGATATGCTATCTAAAATGGTTGTAACTAAATATAGCAATTAAGCATATTCTTTAAAATTATAGATAACCACCTGAAGGACCACATACTCTAACTGGTAACTTAGAAATGGATAGATAAAGAATTAGAAACTAATTGATCACCCCTCAATAGGTACTGTCTAAAGTTGATGAACAAGATATGGAAGAGCTAACATACATTTCAGAGGTATGGTAATAACCAGCAGCCTAATAGAAATGTTTAAAAATAGGAAGCTGAATTAGATATGTGGAGCAGGAAACGAGTCAGGTAGAGGACTTGTTTTCATTCAATACCACTCTATACTTTTTTTTTATAAGTGTTTTTTTGTTTAATTTTTAAGTAAACAAGGCTTCTTGTCGTGATGACCTCTCTTGTTGTGGAACTTGGGCTCAAGGCTCACAGGCTTCAGTAGTTGCGGCACATGGGCTCAGTAGTTGTGGCTCTGAGGCTCTAGAGCACAGGCTCAATAATTGTGGCTTATGGGCTTAGTTGTCCCACAGCATGTGGGATCTTCCTGGATCGGGGATTGAACTCATGTCTCCTGCATTGGCAGGTGAACTGTTTACCACTGAGCTGCAAGGGAAGCCCAGTCTGTACCTTTTTTAACTTGTATGTGTATTAATTTTACACATGATAAATGAAAAGTTAACAACAGAAAAAGGCAAAAACTGTCTGCAGCTGTAGTTCTGGGCACCACGTTCCTCCCGAGCTGCAGTCTCTTCCTTACACGAGTGGTCAGATCCAACAGAGACAAGACGCAGTGAAAACAGAAAAGTTTATGCCCTGATGTAGGATTTTTTCTTATTTTTCTTTTTTTGGTTTGTGCTTGTCTTTTCAATGGCCCACCTTTTGGAATACTCACTTTTGACACTAACCTGTGATAGGTAGAATGTCCTCAAAGTCTTGCTGAACTTTTGTATCCTTCTGTTATTTTTTCTTCTTTTATTTGAATTGTGGTGTCAGCTACAAATTGGCATTTACCAGTTACATTGCCACTACCTGGACAACAAGGACATTTGGCCTCTGCCTCTGCAGAGACCAGACCCTGTGCTGTTGAGAGCTGCTGACCTTCAATACCCCCTGATGGAGATCAGGGTGGGGTAGAGGCACTCTGTGCTCCAGGGAATCTGGTGGGGCAGGTCTTTACATAGGTGGATGCTTTTAGGAACAGCTTTTGTTATCTCAATCCTTGCATCTCCTCATCTGTAGAAAAGCACTAAATCTCCTCATGGTGACATCAGATCCTCATGACTGGGGACCTTTGTAAAATGACTGTTTAATGATATTAAACTCTCCCCCTTGCCAAAACCCTTAAATATTGGCCCTCCTCCTGCTGCCTCTTTGGAGCAGTTTCTCAGAGCTATCTGGGGTGCTGTCTCCCAGGCTGCAGTCCTAATTATGCCCCAAATAAAACTTAACCCACAACTCTCAAGTTGTTCCTTTTTTAGTTAACAGTGGTAAAATTGGTATTTTACATTTATATGGATTTCAGGTTCACAGCATTATGACTTCATATTTGTATATACTACAACGTAATCAGCTCTGTGAGTCCAGTGCCCATTCATCAGCCGCACTTAATGCCTTCCACTCTCTTCATTCTCCTCCAGCCCCTTCCCTTCTGGGGACCACCAGTCTGTTCTCTGAATCTAGGAGTTTGCTTTTGTTTTGCTTGTTTTTCATATTCCATATAAAAGAGAAATTATATGGTATTTTAATGGGCATAATACCCTCACGTCCCATCTATGATGTCACTGATGGCAAGATTTCCTTCTTTTATGGCTGCATAGTTTTCTGTTGCATCACATCTTCTTTATCCATGTATTCATCCTTGGACAATTAGGCCATTTCTCTATCTTGGCTGTTGTCATAATGCTGCAATGAACGTGGGGTGCATATATCTTTTTGAATTTGTGTTTTTGTTTTCCTTAAGTAAATACCCTGAAGTATTACGTGGGCCAACAAGGTCATCAGGCTTTTTCCGTAAGATGCTACGGAAATACCTGAAAAATTTTGTGGCCAACCCATTGGAACTGCTGAATTATTTAGAAGGCATTCTCAAGTCCTCACTATCTCCAGCACAGGTGCCACTGAGTCATCCATCAGGTTCTTTGGCTGAGAAGAGCAGTGTCGAGCCTCAGTACACCATCCACTTAATGTGGGGATCCTAATTTTTTTTGTGATAGTCTCTGCCGTGGAGCTGCAATTTTCTCTGTGGTTACTGACCACTAAAGGGGAGATTCTACCTTTGGGAGATGAGAACTAATTGGAGATTTGGATATAAAGAGGCTGAAGAAGCTCCATTCTTATGAAAGACAGCCTAGGACACAGCTGTGGGTATAGGAACCCAGACAACTAAGTAAGACCCTCTGGCTGAGACTGAGCCCATAAAACTGAGAATGAAGGTATTTGGACTTTAATTTTTATGAGCTTTTATTTGCGGGAGGATTTAGTTTTGAGGAAGTTGAATAATAAGAAGAGTTTCCTGTTGTTCAAATGTGGGACGTTTTTATGTTGTTAATCCAGTCTGTGTATTCATTTCACAGTCTGTTGGTCTATTTTGGATGACATGATAGGGCATAATTCATGATAAGAATAGACTACGGAGTGAATTTGGAGTTTAGGAGCTGCATGGAATCCTGTCTCAGTCATGCTGCCAAAGTATTTTGGGAGCAAACAGAGAAAGGCTTATAGGTAGTTCTTGAGGGGAGGTTGGTGTAGAAAGGAGAAGCGTGTAGGGTGTGGGGCCAGCAGCACTGTGAGTCTGTTCTCTGAATCTAGGAGTTTGCTTTTGTTTTGCTTGTTTTCATATTCCATATAAAAGAGAAATTATATGGTATTTTAATGGGCATAATACCCTCACGTCCCATCTATGATGTCACTGATGGCAAGATTTCCTTCTTTTATGGCTGCATAGTTTTCTGTTGCATCACATCTTCTTTATCCATGTATTCATCCTTGGACAATTAGGCCATTTCTCTATCTTGGCTGTTGTCATAATGCTGCAATGAACGTGGGGTGCATATATCTTTTTGAATTTGTGTTTTTGTTTTCCTTAAGTAAATACCCTGAAGTATTACGTGGGCCAACAAGGTCATCAGGCTTTTTCCGTAAGATGCTACGGAAATACCTGAAAAATTTTGTGGCCAACCCATTGGAACTGCTGAATTATTTAGAAGGCATTCTCAAGTCCTCACTATCTCCAGCACAGGTGCCACTGAGTCATCCATCAGGTTCTTTGGCTGAGAAGAGCAGTGTCGAGCCTCAGTACACCATCCACTTAATGTGGGGATCCTAATTTTTTTTGTGATAGTCTCTGCCGTGGAGCTGCAATTTTCTCTGTGGTTACTGACCACTAAAGGGGAGATTCTACCTTTGGGAGATGAGAACTAATTGGAGATTTGGATATAAAGAGGCTGAAGAAGCTCCATTCTTATGAAAGACAGCCTAGGACACAGCTGTGGGTATAGGAACCCAGACAACTAAGTAAGACCCTCTGGCTGAGACTGAGCCCATAAAACTGAGAATGAAGGTATTTGGACTTTAATTTTTATGAGCTTTTATTTGCGGGAGGATTTAGTTTTGAGGAAGTTGAATAATAAGAAGAGTTTCCTGTTGTTCAAATGTGGGACGTTTTTATGTTGTTAATCCAGTCTGTGTATTCATTTCACAGTCTGTTGGTCTATTTTGGATGACATGATAGGGCATAATTCATGATAAGAATAGACTACGGAGTGAATTTGGAGTTTAGGAGCTGCATGGAATCCTGTCTCAGTCATGCTGCCAAAGTATTTTGGGAGCAAACAGAGAAAGGCTTATAGGTAGTTCTTGAGGGGAGGTTGGTGTAGAAAGGAGAAGCGTGTAGGGTGTGGGGCCAGCAGCACTGTGAGCACCGCCTGCCTAGAGGACAGCCCCCGGGGCTTCTTCTGACTTGCTTAAGGACAATGGCTCCTGACATTGTCCCCTAGCCTCCCTTCATGTACGTGCTGCCTTTGTGATTTGCCTTTTTTTTTTTTTTTAAAGATTTATTTATTTACTTTTGGGCGGGGGTCAGGTTGGGGAGGGAGGGGAGTGGGCGGCCATTTTTTTGGTCTTTCATTTCTCTATTTTCATTAGTCTTCGTTCTCTGGCTCCTGTGGGCCTCCCATCGCGGCGGCGTCTGTCGTTGCAGAGCACTGGCTCTGGGCGCATGCGCTCCAGAGCTCCAGCTCGGTAATTGGACACATCAGTCCAGCCACTCTGCGGCACGTGGGATCTTCCCAGGCCAGGGCTCGAACCGGCGCCCCTTGCACTGCAAGGCGGTGTCCTTTACTTGTCTTTACTAATACTGTAAAAAAAAATATATATTGTGTGTACTTAAAAATCTTTAGCTCATATGTTAAAATAAGTTATTTTTTTCCCAAATACAGAGTAAAATACATAATTATTAAAGTCAAAAAATGCTGGGGCTTCCCCTGGTGGTCCAGTGGGTAAGGACACCGCCTTGCAGTGTGAGGGGCGCCGGTTCGATCCCTGGCCTGGGAAGATCCCACATGCCGTGGAGTGGCTGGACAGATGTGTCCAACTACCGAGCTGGAGCTCTGGAGCGCATGCACCCAGAGCCGGTGCTCTGCAGCAACAGAGGCCACTGTGATGGGAGGCCCACAGGAGCCAAAGAACAAAGACGGATGAAAATAGAGAAATGAAAGACCAATAGAAGTGGCCAAAAAAAAAAAAAAAGAATGCTTGTCACCATCACCATGAATATGTTTTACAGATAAATACCGGAAGTATTGGGTACCAGAATAACTGACCTTAAACCGGTGGACTGCACAGTGTGGTATGGTAAAAGGTGAAAAACCTGGCAAACACTGGGAGGCAGACTTGTTCCTCCTCCTTCAGGTTTTTGTTCTAATCCTGGTGATGGAAGGTCCTGGAGAATTACATGGGGCCCTCTCTCCCCCTTCTCTCACACCATCCCAAGCCACAAAGAAGAACCTTTTCTCACTTACAGGAGTTCAGGCACGGTGGTGTCTAAGTATGTCCTTGGCAGTCAGTGTACAGGTCTTCTTACTCAAGTTAGGCATGAGGGAAGAAGACTGAATCATTTTGTGTATTCATAGTTTATTTATGGAGGAGGAGTAGCAAACCTGCTTCTGCTTTAAGTCTAAGCCTCATTCTTCTACCCAGCATTAATAGGAACCTCATAATTTACATGGTAATACATACATTTTAATATCTATTTTCTGTGTCTGTTTTTCAAAGTGGTGAAACCCCATAAAGTAGAAACCTAAATTCCAACACAGCATATAGATAAAAAAGCAAGTGAAAGAATGAGAGGAGAAAATGATGAAGGAAAACAAATGCTCCTGTTACACAGCACAGTGCTCTATATTTATCAACATTTGGTTTTGTTGTTCAGTCACTAAGTTGTGATAGCACATTATGAAAAAGGTTTTTTTTTTAAGTTTTTACTTAAATAAGGAGAATTCTTTCATATGGAAAGAGCTAGTACAATCACTTATTAAAGTCAAAAAATGCTGGGGCTTCCCCTGGTGGTCCAGTGGGTAAGGACACCGCCTTGCAGTGTGAGGGGCGCCGGTTCGATCCCTGGCCTGGGAAGATCCCACATGCCGTGGAGTGGCTGGACAGATGTGTCCAACTACCGAGCTGGAGCTCTGGAGCGCATGCACCCAGAGCCGGTGCTCTGCAGCAACAGAGGCCACTGTGATGGGAGGCCCACAGGAGCCAAAGAACAAAGACGGATGAAAATAGAGAAATGAAAGACCAATAGAAGTGGCCAAAAAAAAAAAAAAAGAATGCTTGTCACCATCACCATGAATATGTTTTACAGATAAATACCCGGAAGTATTGGGTACCAGAATAACTGACCTTAAACCGGTGGACTGCACAGTGTGGTATGGTAAAAGGTGAAAAACCTGGCAAACACTGGGAGGCAGACTTGTTCCTCCTCCTTCAGGTTTTTGTTCTAATCCTGGTGATGGAAGGTCCTGGAGAATTACATGGGGCCCTCTCTCCCCCTTCTCTCACACCATCCCAAGCCACAAAGAAGAACCTTTTCTCACTTACAGGAGTTCAGGCACGGTGGTGTCTAAGTATGTCCTTGGCAGTCAGTGTACAGGTCTTCTTACTCAAGTTAGGCATGAGGGAAGAAGACTGAATCATTTTGTGTATTCATAGTTTATTTATGGAGGAGGAGTAGCAAACCTGCTTCTGCTTTAAGTCTAAGCCTCATTCTTCTACCCAGCATTAATAGGAACCTCATAATTTACATGGTAATACATACATTTTAATATCTATTTTCTGTGTCTGTTTTTCAAAGTGGTGAAACCCCATAAAGTAGAAACCTAAATTCCAACACAGCATATAGATAAAAAAGCAAGTGAAAGAATGAGAGGAGAAAATGATGAAGGAAAACAAATGCTCCTGTTACACAGCACAGTGCTCTATATTTATCAACATTTGGTTTTGTTGTTCAGTCACTAAGTTGTGATAGCACATTATGAAAAAGTTTTTTTTTTAAGTTTTTTACTTAAATAAGGAGAATTCTTTCATATGGAAAGAGCTAGTACAATCACATATTTGAAAGGAGAAAGAAACAACAGGTACTAGACTGGAGGGAAGGGTGAAGAGGGAGGGTGCCACCATGGCCTGGTGCATCCACGGTTCCATTTCCCATCCAAGGTAAAAGCACCCCCAGACACCTAGACACAAGCTGCACGTCACACCTTTTAGCCATCGTCTGCCCTTTCAAATATTTGGTCTACACGAGAAGACAAGAAAGGCCAAAATAACATCAAAAGGAAACAAAAACAAAACACAACCCTCTCAAGAACAACAAAAAAACCCCCGAACACTTTTTTATGAAAAAGTTTTTAAGAGGTTAATGCACATTGACACTCAAATATTGTGGCTATGAGTTCTCACTCCTCTAGCTTAGATTCATGTGGTAAGTCTCCTTGGCTGAGACAGACACTGAATCAGGCGGACCCTTCCTTGTCCCCTAGTCTCTGAGAGGTGGTGAGATATAGCAGAAAGAATATTGGTTTTGGATTGGGTCTGGATGCTTGAGACTGGGCAAATGACTTATCCTACCTAAATCTCACTGTTTACAGGTGTAGAATGGAGATAGTAGCTCTCATTTGGTTGTTGTGAGGATTGAGATAGTACCTGTGTATGGGTGCTCAGTCCTGTCCAGCTCTTTGCAACCCTATAGACTCTAACTTGCTGTCGACAGCATGGGATTTTCCAGGCTAGAATATTGGAGTGAGTTGCCATTTCCTGCTGCAGAGATATTGCATGTAATATACGAATTTAATGCCAGATCCCCTCCCTGCCCACAAATTGAGACTGCCATTCAGATAGAAATCATATCCATGTGCAGGCATCCACTTGAATATGTCCATATCTAGATAGTGTTGAAAGATGTCTGAGATCTTTCCCTTGCATGGACATGGAGTGTAGTTAGCCAGTTTATACTCAGAGACCTTTTCCAGCACAGATAAAATTCCAAGACGGTAAAGATTGGAATCTGATGTAAGTTCCTTTGTGCAAACAAGCTTGCATAGCAAAGTGATACAGACAAATGTAGATGTAAATGGGCTTGAGATAAATATAAATGAAACTCTATTATATTTCTCTAGTATAAAAACAGATCAAATGATAGGAGGTCAAAAACAGGTGAAGTGGTAACATAAACTGACTTGTGTAATCAGAGGGTCAGCTCTGACATTTTTCTCCCGGGGCCTTTTCTAAGAGTTTTGTTGCTAGGGTTACAATGTTTTTGCCAGATTACAACAGGGTTGTCTACTTTAATGGAGATTAAGTAGATTTCCCAGCTATTTTTTTTTTTTTTTTAATAAGCATAGGTTAATTCTGTTGACTTTCAAAGGCATACTCACCAAGGATGGAAAGACTGCTAAAGATCTGTCTTTAGAAAATATAACTAATACAATTTGAAGTTTAGTAAACAGGTTCTATTCCATAGTTATTCCAACACAAACTTTTATCATGATTACAAGGAACAAAATAACTGAAATACAATTTCATACACAGAATTTTTAAAGAAAGGAAATTATTTAAAGGGCTTCCCTGGTGGTCCAGTGGGTAAAGAGTCCGCCTTGCAGTGCAAGGCACACCAGTTCGGTCCCTGGTTTGGGAAGATCCCACGTGCCACGGAGCTGCTGAACTGGTGTGTCCAATTACGAGTCAGCATTCTGGAGTGCATGTGCCCAGAGCTGGTGCTCTGCAAGGAGAGAGGCCACTGCAATGGGAGGCCCACACGTGCCAAAGAATAAAAAAGATGGATGAAAATAAACATAAAATAAAAGAGGTATGGTGGGGGGAAGAAAAGAAATTATTTACAAGTTAAGCCAAAAATTAATTCCCCAAGGAGTAACTAAGGTTGCTAAATCAATAATTCTTCTGATAAGCTGGAAAACTACTTCACAAGTGCTTGAGAATTCATACTTGATTTTTTTTTCTATAAATGGCATAGATAAAATATAGGAAAATGCCCTTTCTGTTTTTGTTCCTTCCCATCATTGGTCAAAGTCATTTTGAGGGAATTGTAAATACAAATTCACCAATGAAACTCAAAGCTAGGAACGGAAAACTGATTTATTCTGGACAGTAAATTACTAAAAGGATGTAGAAGGTAAGAACCATTAAGAAAATGGTGAAGAAACATTCCTTCTGATGTGCTTGTTATGGCGTCCAATGAATTCAAACAAGCTGCATAAAATGACAAATGTAGATGTAAATGGGCTTGAGATAAATATAAATGAAACTCTATTATATTTCTCTAGTATAAAAACAGATCAAATGATAGGAGGTCAAAAACAGGTGAAGTGGTAACATAAACTGACTTGTGTAATCAGAGGTCAGCTCTGACATTTGTCTACCGGGGCCTTTTCTAAGAGTTTTGTTGCTAGGGTTACAATGTTTTTGCCAGATTACAACAGGGTTGTCTACTTTAATGGAGATTAAGTAGATTTCCCAGCTATTTTTTTTTTTTAATAAGCATAGGTTAATTCTGTTGACTTTCAAAGGCATACTCACCAAGGATGGAAAGACTGCTAAAGATCTGTCTTTAGAAAATATAACTAATACAATTTGAAGTTTAGTAAACAGGTTCTATTCCATAGTTATTCCAACACAAACTTTTATCATGATTACAAGGAACAAAATAACTGAAATACAATTTCATACACAGAATTTTTAAAGAAAGGAAATTATTTAAAGGGCTTCCCTGGTGGTCCAGTGGGTAAAGAGTCCGCCTTGCAGTGCAAGGCACACCAGTTCGGTCCCTGGTTTGGGAAGATCCCACGTGCCACGGAGCTGCTGAACTGGTGTGTCCAATTACGAGTCAGCATTCTGGAGTGCATGTGCCCAGAGCTGGTGCTCTGCAAGGAGAGAGGCCACTGCAATGGGAGGCCCACACGTGCCAAAGAATAAAAAAGATGGATGAAAATAAACATAAAATAAAAGAGGTATGGTGGGGGGAAGAAAAGAAATTATTTACAAGTTAAGCCAAAAATTAATTCCCCAAGGAGTAACTAAGGTTGCTAAATCAATAATTCTTCTGATAAGCTGGAAAACTACTTCACAAGTGCTTGAGAATTCATACTTGATTTTTTTTTCTATAAATGGCATAGATAAAATATAGGAAAATGCCCTTTCTGTTTTTGTTCCTTCCCATCATTGGTCAAAGTCATTTTGAGGGAATTGTAAATACAAATTCACCAATGAAACTCAAAGCTAGGAACGGAAAACTGATTTATTCTGGACAGTAAATTACTAAAAGGATGTAGAAGGTAAGAACCATTAAGAAAATGGTGAAGAAACATTCCTTCTGATGTGCTTGTTATGGCGTCCAATGAATTTCCTTAACTATGAACAACAGAACCGTTTGAACTTTAAAAAATAGGGCTGTTTGCATGCCCATTAACTCTGCAATACTTTTTGTGCACCAAAGCATGAGAATTAAATGAAATAGTTCACGTAAAATGTCTAGCAAAAGACAGATGCTGTGTTTTTTACCCTGATGTCTTTATTTTTATAGCCAGAAATCCCAATGTTAACTTCCAATAAGAAAAGCTGAATATTAGTCTTTAGAGTCAAAAGAAATTCACAGTATTAATGACACCTGGTGGAAACCATAGGTATTACAATGTAGCATTATAGCTATTCTGAATTTTCACATATAATAAAATTAAGATAAAATTTACAAACAAATGGAAACAAGGTAAAGAAAAACTTAAATGTCTATGTGGATACATACTGTATTATGCTAATATTTTTGAGGCCATAGTCTAAAACATATAGGTTATGAACCTAGGATACTTGAATGCATCTTAATAATAAAAATCTATTCAGTAAACATGTTTATATAGTGATTAAAAATAGAAACATGTAGCCTTTATGCTATTCTGAATCTCTTCATATGCATCATGTGCCAAAGAAGCTCCTCTCCTAAGTTTTCAGATCAAAATTTATTGTAGGGTGTGCTGAGGAGTACCTCAGAGAAATGTTTCAGTATGGGACTGAGATAAAATAGAGGACCAAATGATGTGTTTTGTGTTTTTTTTAATTATTTGTTTATTTGGCTGCACTGGGTCTTAGTTGTGGCATGTGGGATCTAGTTCCCTGACCAGGGATCGAACCCAGGACTCCCACATTGGGAACACAGAGTCTTAACCACTGGACCACCAGGAAAGTCCCATGATGTGATTTTATTTTTTATTTATTTATTTTTTTAACATTTATTTATTTATTATTTTTGAGTAGGGTGGGGTGGGGAGGGAGGGAGAGGAGTGGGTGGGCCACTTCTATTGGTCTTTCATTTATGTATTTTCATCCATCTTTGATCTTTGGCCTGTGTGGTCCTCCCATCACGGTGGCCTCTGTTGTTGCAGAGCACTGGCTCTGGGCACACGCGCTCCAGAGCTCCTGCTCGGTAATTGGACACATCGGTCCAGCCGCTCCATGGCATGTGGGATCTTCCCAGGCTAGGGATCAAACTGGCGGCCCTTGTACTGCAAGGCGGTGTCCTTACCCACTGGACCACTAGGGAAGGCCCCATGATGTGATTTTTTTTTTTTTTTAATTTATCTTTTTTGGGGGTGGGGTGGGGAGGGAGGGGTACGGGTGGACCACTTCTATTGGTCTTTCATTTATGTATTTTCATCCATCTTTGATCTTTGGCCTGTGTGGTCCTCCCATCACGGTGGCCTCTGTTGTTGCAGAGCACTGGCTCTGGGCACACGCGCTCCAGAGCTCCTGCTCGGTAATTGGACACATCGGTCCAGCCGCTCCATGGCATGTGGGATCTTCCCAGGCTAGGGATCAAACTGGCGGCCCTTGTACTGCAAGGCGGTGTCCTTACCCACTGGACCACTAGGGAAGGCCCCATGATGTGATTTTTTTTTTTTTTTAATTTATCTTTTTTGGGGGCTGGGGTGGGGAGGGAGGGGAATGGGCAGGCCATTTCTATTGGTCTTTCATTTCTCTATTTTCATCCGTCTTTGTTCTTTGGCTCCTGTGGGCCTCCCATTGCGGTGGCCTCTGTTGTCGCAGAACACCCGCTCTGGGCGCATGCGCGCCAGAGCTCTGGCTCGGTGATTGGACACATCGGTCCAGCTGCTCCGCAGCACGTGGGATCTTCCCAGGCCAGGGATTGAACCGGCGCCCCTTGCACTGCAAGGCAGTGTCGTTACCCACTGGACCACCAGGGAAGCCCCCCATGATGTGATTTTAAATGTGAGCCTTAAATATCAGAGAATCAGTTGCTCCGAGCCAGGGAGGGACTTGAATATTTGTGAACAGAAGAGCAGATAGATCTGTCACAGGGTCAGTAAACTGGAACCCATAGGTCAAGTACAACAGGTCTGATTTTGGTTCCTGGAACACAGCCATGCTCATCCCTTTACTTATTGTCTGAGGAGCTTTCATAATGACTGGTTCACTTGAGTAGGTACAAGAGACCCTACTGGCTGCAAAGCCTCAACTAGCCCTTTGTAGAATAAGTTTGCCAATCCCTGGTCTATCACATCCTTTCATTAGATTTTCACACCTCTCCCCACAGTCTCCTTGGAGGAGTTTATTTCCTTTCCCCACTGAGGTTTGGCTTAACCGTAAGATTTGCCTCAGTCAGTGGAATGTGGAAACGTGTCTGTGTACAAGTTTGAAGCTAAGCCTCAGAGTCCTGTACCCCTTCAGTGGAAGAAGGAGATATGTGACCTACAGACTTGGGTGAGAATGAGGCCAACTGCTGACCTCCACACTTGAAGAAGAAAAAAATGCTTGCTGTCACTGTTGTTTGCTCTCAACAAAAGCTAACTAATACACGAGACTGCTTATGTGTGTGTGTGTGTTCAATTGCCCAGTCGTGTCCAACTCTTTGTGACCCCACGGACTGCAGCAAGCCAGACCTCCCTGTCTCTCACCATCTCCCAAAGTTTGCTCAAGTTCATGTCCATTGCGTCAGCGATGCCATCCAGCCATCTCATCCCAGAGGACCGCTATACCTGTGTGTAAAAATTCCCAGAGGATTGACTTTTCTGTCCAATTCATGAACCTGGAAGAAGGATCTCGAAGACCAGGTGGGGTTCAGTCCCTTCTGGGGCTCTATTACAGACTTTGATGGGCTCAACTGGAACCTGTTTTTAGTCCTTTGCTCATAGCAAGCTAGACTGAGTCAGAGCGCAGGCAGGCCAGGTCTAGAGGCCCGCCGGACTCTCTTGGAATGAACTTCTCCATATTTATCCTAATGTAGGGAGTCAGTCAAGATTCTTCCCTGTTTGTTTAAATATATCCCTTTCAAGGTGGGCCTTAAGGTATAGAAAGAGGCTGGGACAAGTCCAGTTGGAATCATAGGCCATAGCTTTTCCAACTAAGCTTTATCAATAAAGCTTGTCGCTTGGCTCCTTCCTACTCAACTCCAATATGTACATTTCTGAATTGATATATAATCTGTAAGAGGTAAAAACGACCATGACTAGGTCCTCCAAAAGAAATCTAATTTAACCATCTTAACAGTGTTGGCTGAGTTGAAGTGATTTAGGTGTGTGGGGCTCTGAATTGAGAGGACCGTTGCAAGCATAAGGAAGCTTAAGCACATTCAGTTTGGAGCTAAGATGGCGCCTACAGGAAGGGACGTGGGCGTGAAAGGAAGCTTAAGCACATTGTTTCAGTTTGGAGCTAAGATGGCACCTACAGGAAGAGACGAGGGCGTGATCTAAATCGTTGCAAGCCTAAGGAAGTTTAAGCACTTGTTTGCGGTTTGGAGCTAAGATGGCACCTACAGGAAGAGACGAGGGCGTGATCTAAATTGTTAAGTGATTGTCAAAATTTCTGATTGGTTCCCCTGGTTTCTGCACTCGTGGATTATTGCTTGACCTTTAGCTTGATTAGTGTAATCTATAGGAAGTCCCATGCAAAACGCCCTTCACTTGCCTATAAAAGCTGTGAGTCTGCACTAATAAAACGGAACTGCTTTGACGGAACCCCTGTGCGTCTGATTGTCTCCTGCGTCCACCGGGGGGCTGGGTTGGCCGGCAGCAGGCTCACTCTTCTCCGATCTTCCCATGGCTTGGCCACCGGCAATCCCGCCGCGGTTTCTCCTCTGCAGGCGGCCCGCAAAGGTGTTTAAAAAATGCAGTTTCTCAGAATTCTTAGTCTTACAGCTTGTTTTTTAAAATGCAAACAAAGGCCCTCATTGTTACTTTTTTAAAAAAACTGTCAGTGTTACTTTCTTTGAAACCAGGGTTAGTCATATAGAGATGTCACTGGGTAACATCAGTGATCTATACCCAAGGATATTCAAAGTTCACAGATTTGTCATGGGAGTCCTTAGGGCTGCCCTAGTTTTCTAGTTTTAAGCCTTCCTTTTGTTTATGTAGCTATTATTTCATAATTTTTTTTCAAAGCCAATTATTGCTTTTTTTTTTTTTAAGAGCCTAGCTAACAGAGAATTGGTAGGGTAACTTATAGGCAAAAGAATGTATGGCAAGTTGGTATAATTGAGACTAATAGTCAAATCCAGAGCATGAATTTCTGGACCTAACTCTTGTAGGGAGAGAAGTCAATACCGTAATAGATCACTGTTAGTATAAAATGTACATTTCTGAATTGATATATAATCTGTAAGAGGTAAAAACGACCATGACTAGGTCCTCCAAAAGAAATCTAATTTAACCATCTTAACAGTGTTGGCTGAGTTGAAGTGATTTAGGTGTGTGGGGCTCTGAATTGAGAGGACCGTTGCAAGCATAAGGAAGCTTAAGCACATTCAGTTTGGAGCTAAGATGGCGCCTACAGGAAGGGACGTGGGCGTGAAAGGAAGCTTAAGCACATTGTTTCAGTTTGGAGCTAAGATGGCACCTACAGGAAGAGACGAGGGCGTGATCTAAATCGTTGCAAGCCTAAGGAAGTTTAAGCACTTGTTTGCGGTTTGGAGCTAAGATGGCACCTACAGGAAGAGACGAGGGCGTGATCTAAATTGTTAAGTGATTGTCAAAATTTCTGATTGGTTCCCCTGGTTTCTGCACTCGTGGATTATTGCTTGACCTTTAGCTTGATTAGTGTAATCTATAGGAAGTCCCATGCAAAACGCCCTTCACTTGCCTATAAAAGCTGTGAGTCTGCACTAATAAAACGGAACTGCTTTGACGGAACCCCTGCCGCGTCTGATTGTCTCCTGCGTCCGCCGGGGGGCTGGGTTGGCCAGCAGTAGGCTCCCTCTTCTCCGATCTTCCCATGGCTTGGCCACCGGCAATCCCGCCGCGGTTTCTCCTCTGCAGGCGGCCCGCAAAGGTGTTTAAAAAATGCAGTTTCTCAGAATTCTTAGTCTTACAGCTTGTTTTTTAAAATGCAAACAAAGGCCCTCATTGTTACTTTTTTAAAAAAACTGTCAGTGTTACTTTCTTTGAAACCAGGGTTAGTCATATAGAGATGTCACTGGGTAACATCAGTGATCTATACCCAAGGATATTCAAAGTTCACAGATTTGTCATGGGAGTCCTTAGGGCTGCCCTAGTTTTCTAGTTTTAAGCCTTCCTTTTGTTTATGTAGCTATTATTTCATAATTTTTTTTCAAAGCCAATTATTGCTTTTTTTTTTTTTAAGAGCCTAGCTAACAGAGAATTGGTAGGGTAACTTATAGGCAAAAGACTGTATGGCAAAAGTTGGTATAATTGAGACTAATAGTCAAATCCAGAGCATGAATTTCTGGACCTAACTCTTGTAGGGGAGAGAAGTCAATACCGTAATAGATCACTGTTAGTATAAAAATCACTAATATTAAAAGCATAAATGACAAATTCAAGTGTTATCAGTAATACATGTTTTTACTGGTGTACTTTTAGGAGGGAAGAACCGCATTTTTACTCCTGTTAACAAAGGGGCAGTTTCCTGAAGCAGTCATTGCTTTCTATACAGATTTTCAAACCTATTTCCTAAAAATAGGACCATAATTTTCAACTCTTTTAGTATTTTTACTCAAGTTCTATTCCTGCTTTCCTTCTCAATGAATATCTCAAATGTCACTAGGTTACACACAGTCCAGGAATTCAAATGTTTTAATGTTAAGCGACCCCTGTAATACACCTCGTGCTGTCTCTAAACTTAGACTCTGTTTTGTTGTTGAGTCGCTAAGTTGTGTCTCTTTGTAGACTTCAGAATGCCAGGCACTTCCGTCCTCCACTATGTCCCCGAGTTCACTCTGATTCATGTCCACCGATTCAGTGATGCTGTCTAACCATCTCATCCTCTGCTGCCCTTTTCTCCTTTTGCCTTCAGTCTTTCCCAGCATCAGGATCTTTTCCAGTGAGTTGTCTCTTCAGATCAGATGGCCAAAGTAATGGAGCTTCAGCTTCAGCATCAGTCCTTCCAGTGAACATTCAGGGCTGGTTTTTTTTAGGATTGACTGGTTTGATCTCCTTGCAGTCAAGGGACTCCCAAGGCATCAGTTCTTTAGCACTCAACCTTCTTTATAGTCCAACTCTCACATCTGTACATGACTACTAGAAAACCATAGCTTTGACTATACAGACCTTTGTTGGCAAAGTGATGCCTCCCCAGCCTTGCACTTGGCACACAGTATTCTGCACATTAGTAGATGCTCATTTTGTAATGTCTGAATGGATACAGACTATGTATATTTATTTAGCAGTAAAAGTGAAATTATTGCTTTTTTTTTTTTAAGAGCCTAGCTAACAGAGAATTGGTAGGGTAACTTATAGGCAAAAGACTGTATGGCAAAAGTTGGTATAATTGAGACTAATAGTCAAATCCAGAGCATGAATTTCTGGACCTAACTCTTGTAGGGGAGAGAAGTCAATACCGTAATAGATCACTGTTAGTATAAAATCACTAATATTAAAAGCATAAATGACAAATTCAAGTGTTATCAGTAATACATGTTTTTACTGGTGTACTTTTAGGAGGGAAGAACCGCATTTTTACTCCTGTTAACAAAGGGGCAGTTTCCTGAAGCAGTCATTGCTTTCTATACAGATTTTCAAACCTATTTCCTAAAAATAGGACCATAATTTTCAACTCTTTTAGTATTTTTACTCAAGTTCTATTCCTGCTTTCCTTCTCAATGAATATCTCAAATGTCACTAGGTTACACACAGTCCAGGAATTCAAATGTTTTAATGTTAAGCGACCCCTGTAATACACCTCGTGCTGTCTCTAAACTTAGACTCTGTTTTGTTGTTGAGTCGCTAAGTTGTGTCTCTTTGTAGACTTCAGAATGCCAGGCACTTCCGTCCTCCACTATGTCCCCGAGTTCACTCTGATTCATGTCCACCGATTCAGTGATGCTGTCTAACCATCTCATCCTCTGCTGCCCTTTTCTCCTTTTGCCTTCAGTCTTTCCCAGCATCAGGATCTTTTCCAGTGAGTTGTCTCTTCAGATCAGATGGCCAAAGTAATGGAGCTTCAGCTTCAGCATCAGTCCTTCCAGTGAACATTCAGGGCTGGTTTTTTTTAGGATTGACTGGTTTGATCTCCTTGCAGTCAAGGGACTCCCAAGGCATCAGTTCTTTAGCACTCAACCTTCTTTATAGTCCAACTCTCACATCTGTACATGACTACTAGAAAAACCATAGCTTTGACTATACAGACCTTTGTTGGCAAAGTGATGCCTCCCCAGCCTTGCACTTGGCACACAGTATTCTGCACATTAGTAGATGCTCATTTTGTAATGTCTGAATGGATACAGACTATGTATATTTATTTAGCAGTAAAAGTGAAATGATACATATAAGTATCTTAGAACAGTGTCTGATGCTACATACTTATAAAACTGAATTATTACAAAATGTGATAAGATTTAGTATAGAGATTAGAAAGGAATTTTTGTGAGTTTGCCTTAAATTGACCTTGGAAAAGCAGGTGGGAGGGGTTTCCCTGGTGGTCCAGTGGGTAAGGACACTGCCTTGCAGTGCAAGGGGCGCCAGTTCGATCCCTGGCCTGGGAAGATCCCACTTGCCGCAGAGCGGCTGGACCAATGTGTCCAGTTACCGAGCCGGAGCTCTGGAGCGCATGCACCCAGAGCCGGTGCTCTGCGACAACAGAGGCCACTGCGATGGGAGGCCCACATGGGCCAAAGAACAAAGATGGATGAAAATAGACAAATGAAAGACCAACAGAAGTGGCCCACCCGCTCCCCTCCCTCCCCAGCGCCCCCCACCCCATAAAATAAATAAAAATAAATCTTAAAAAAAAAAAAAAAAGCAGGTGGGAACTGAAAGGACCTAGCTGGTGAGGGTGTTATTTGAAGGCACAGGCAGAGGAATAAACATGATGCTTGAATGTATGTCAACCTTTGAACAACAGTTTAAATTATGTGCGTCAACTTATATCTGGATATTGTTCAGTAGTAAATACTATAGTACTACATAGTCTGTGGCTGGTTGAATTCATGGTATGGGGTAACCACAGATACAGAGGGCTGGCTCTAAGTTACACTGGGTTTTTCAATTGCTTAGAGGGTCAGAGTTCCACCCTTCGCATCGTTCAAAGGTCAACTGTATATGGAAAATTAGACTGGTAATAAATCTAAGAGCATAGAAAGGTTATATACAATCTAACATTTGCTAAACTGAATTAATTCCAAATGACATTTACCATTTTACACAAAGAACAATGTTTATTTTAAATCTACTGTTTTGGGATATAGGAAGTATAGTAAAAGTTTGTCCGATAAATTGAAAGAACCTTAAAACTTACTCAGCTTTGTATCTTTAGGTCCTCTCTGCAACATAGTAGGCACAAGAAATAATATACCATACTGAATTCATAATAACTATTTAACTGTATCAACACTATTTGTATTAATTTAATACAAATTTAAAACATACACATTTAACTTTATTTTATCATTGTCATTTAAAGTTTGATTTTATAAAACATAAAAAGACATTCTTAAGAGTTCAGTATCACAGCAATTTGAACAGTGAGAATATCCACAGCTTTATTGGCTCAGGTTACATAAATTAAACTCAAATAGTTGGACATTTTTCAATATGGAAACTATACAAATGAAATAAATGGCAGAAGCATCCAGTAGGAGCAGTATTTCATTACTTACAGACTATCATTGGTTACTTTCAGGATATAAACAAAGATTGTAAATATTCATGCTTCTTTTGCTCTATTTTACATTGAAATATTTCTCTATATTTCTGAGTCAAGCTAATTGATCAAAAGTCTGATTTAGAAAGGCATTTAGCAAAGTTTTTTTCACCTACAGTTACCACCTGCAAAGGAAGCAACACTGCAATGCTGATGGAATCTTCTCGTCCCCTTTTCAACAGTGTGCAATAACTTAGGTCAACACTATGGAAAGTCAGATAGGCACCAAAAGTGGAACAATTTTGCACAGATTCGGTAAAGTATCATGTTAAGTTTTCCCCATCTAAAAATTAACCAATTTTTAATTTTGTACTGTGTCAACTAGAGTTGATTTGGTTTCAGGAAAACCACATTTGAGAATTACAAGTACATTACTGTCCATGTCTCACTCTCAGTCGTTGATGGGAATTTTGTAGGCTACCATGCTATTTACTTTGTGAATTGTAGTAGTAAATGAACGAAGACGAACTTCCTCAGAATTGGTGATGAACTGTGGTCCCGACTCCTCCCATTTTTCAGGTACAACCAGATCTTTGTCTGTATAAATGAGGAGATCAAATGAACCTAAATTGGAGAAAAAAATCATTAAAGTACATGGTTTTTTCAAAGGAAAAAATCACCCATAGTATTACAAATGATAGCTTAGCCTGGTCTGTAGTGACTACATTGCCGATAAATTGAAAGAACCTTAAAACTTACTCAGCTTTGTATCTTTAGGTCCTCTCTGCAACATAGTAGGCACAAGAAATAATATACCATACTGAATTCATAATAACTATTTAACTGTATCAACACTATTTGTATTAATTTAATACAAATTTAAAACATACACATTTAACTTTATTTTATCATTGTCATTTAAAGTTTGATTTTATAAAACATAAAAAGACATTCTTAAGAGTTCAGTATCACAGCAATTTGAACAGTGAGAATATCCACAGCTTTATTGGCTCAGGTTACATAAATTAAACTCAAATAGTTGGACATTTTTCAATATGGAAACTATACAAATGAAATAAATGGCAGAAGCATCCAGTAGGAGCAGTATTTCATTACTTACAGACTATCATTGGTTACTTTCAGGATATAAACAAAGATTGTAAATATTCATGCTTCTTTTGCTCTATTTTACATTGAAATATTTCTCTATATTTCTGAGTCAAGCTAATTGATCAAAAGTCTGATTTAGAAAGGCATTTAGCAAAGTTTTTTTCACCTACAGTTACCACCTGCAAAGGAAGCAACACTGCAATGCTGATGGAATCTTCTCGTCCCCTTTTCAACAGTGTGCAATAACTTAGGTCAACACTATGGAAAGTCAGATAGGCACCAAAAGTGGAACAATTTTGCACAGATTCGGTAAAGTATCATGTTAAGTTTTCCCCATCTAAAAATTAACCAATTTTTAATTTTGTACTGTGTCAACTAGAGTTGATTTGGTTTCAGGAAAACCACATTTGAGAATTACAAGTACATTACTGTCCATGTCTCACTCTCAGTCGTTGATGGGAATTTTGTAGGCTACCATGCTATTTACTTTGTGAATTGTAGTAGTAAATGAACGAAGACGAACTTCCTCAGAATTGGTGATGAACTGTGGTCCCGACTCCTCCCATTTTTCAGGTACAACCAGATCTTTGTCTGTATAAATGAGGAGATCAAATGAACCTAAATTGGAGAAAAAAATCATTAAAGTACATTGTTTTTTTCAAAAGGAAAATCACCCTCCCTGTCTCTCTCATATCTTCAGTCACCCATAGTATTACAAATGATAGCTTAGCCTGGTCTGTAGTGACTACTCAATTGCTTTTCCTCAATAGAAATTCACCGTAGTACAGAGAATATTGCACTCCTTTCACTTTATCTTATGAAAACTTCAAGTTTTATTTTTTTAAAAGAGAAAACCATTATTTGTAGACAGTATACAGTTAGTCACACAGGATAGCATAAAGGTAACCTGAAGGAAAGCTAACAGTCTTGGTTCTGTGACTGATGTAGGCTAGTGCCTAGAACAGGGTCTGGCATATAGTAGGCATTCAAGAAATATCTGATAAGATAGAAAAGCAGTATGGCTAGCCTTAAAAATATACATTAAAGCAAAAAATAAAATAAAAATAATTAAATATATATATATATACACACACATAAATAATTAAGATAATGAAAGGGATTACATTAAGACAGTCAAGAATGAATACTGTGGAATACTTTCACTCCTTTCTTTTCCAGAATTTCCAAATTTCTAAAATGCATGTGGGCTTCCCTGGTGGTCCAGTGGGTAAGGACACTGCCTTGCAGTGCAAGGGGCGCCAGTTCGATCCCTGGCCTGGGAAGATCCCACGTGCCGCGGAGCGGCTGGACCCATGTGTCCAATTACTGAGCCGGAGCTCTGGAGTGCATGCGCCCAGAGCCGGTGCTCTGCGACAACAGAGGCCACTGTGATGGGAGGCCCACACGGGCCAAAGAACAAAAAAGATGGATGAAACTAGACAAATGAAAGACCAGTGGCCCGCCCACCCCCCTCCCTCCCCACCCTGCCAAAATAAATAAATAAATAAATAAATAAATAAATGTTTAAAAAAAAAAAATAAAATAAAATAAAATGCATGTAACACTAATTCTGCTTTAGAATGCCTTTTTTTCATTTTTACTAAATGATACTGATAATTAAGAATAAATGTAATAAAGGGGTAATTCTTAAAACAGTAGCTTTGTCTTTTCTCTGACAAATTTAAGTCAATGTGAAGCTGTATAATACTTACAAGAAACTTCCAACAGCGGCAGAAATGTCACTGTAGCTGTGATCTGTCTGATCACTGAACGGATTTCATCTTGGATAGCCTTCTGAGACTTTTCTCTGGGTGCACTATCAAAGAAACCAAATCGATCTAAGTATTAAGAAGTTATTTAAAACATTGGTAAGACTAATTGATTAAATTCTTCCAAGATTAAGTAATACATTAAAAAGGATTTTTTTTTTTTAAAGTTCTGTCATCAGAACCTATGCCTCAATAGGCATACTATGTATTTTCATTATTTCCCTTATCATTCCAGTCATTTTTTTAGGGGTGGTCTTTAGAATCAGGTCATTTTGTATCAGGTGATCAGAAAGTTGGCAGAGTTATTCAAGTTAGGAAAACTACAGCACCTTGTACCAAATAAAAATAACAGTGGTATCTAAAATGTTTTGTTGGTACAATCATTTTGGCAATTTTAATAATGCCTAAATGTCTAATTGCCTATGTTTCCAATAAGATATTAAGTTAAGCATCAAGTTATTTTTATAAGCTAAACATTTCCTAATAGACTGAAGGCTTCAGAAGTAGACTACATTGCGTTACTAGAAATGATTCTGAACTGACCAGTGAACATGCCTAGGACAATGACTGACATGAGCACATGGGCATTTCCCACTCAGGTGGTGTGGGAACTTCAGAGTCTATGACGAGTCTTAGGAAATTAGGGGCCTTTGATGAAACACAACAGAGCTGAATCTTAAGCTGGTAGAATCTAGGAATATCCCCTATGGTCAAAAATATCCTTAAACAATTCACTAAATGGGCCACCAGGTACATACTACCAAAAAACACTGAAGTGTGAAATTCACCAATTTACACTAAAGGCAGTTATGTTTAAAAGTACAGTATCTATATAGGACAGTGAACTATTCTTTGCCACAGGAAACTGATGATCAAATTAAACAACGTGGAAAAACAGTATCTTTTATGAAACTTGTTCAAGATAATTAGAACTCATTTAGTAAAGAAAATGAGTTTTAGAACATATGAAAACAAATAATTTGATTTCTACTTACCTATCATCTTTTGCAGTCTTATCACACTCAATATCAAACTGCCACCTTTCAAGGACCTCTCCACTTTCAATATTTGAGATGACTACCACCAGTTTTTGAACTGAACACTTGTATAACCATTCTGCAATACATGAAACAGGGCATCGTTTTTTGGCTTACTGCATTATGAAGCAGCTCTCTTCTCAAGACCCACTTCCTGTCCTCAGCCAGTTCCTCCCACTGCTCTTCTGAATCTCTTCCAAACTGTACAGAAAACTTGCCCCCTCAATAGCCTAGCTCCTGATTTCCGATTCTCAGCATCTGTGCCAGATAATGGCACTGGGTGCCGAGGACAGTGAACATGAGGTGCTTCCATCCTAATCCAGGGAAGGCTGTAGGAGATGGCGTTCATCTAATCACTGCAACAATAAAGCTGAAATTGTAATTGTGGTAACTGCTACAAAGGTGTAACATATGGTACAATTAAAGCATAAAATAGGAAATTCTGACTCAGAGGGTTTAAGTTTAGTTCTAAGCGGCAACAATATACATATGCAAAATTGGGAAGAGGGTACAGGTCATTAAATATTAATTTATTAATTTTTGGCTGTATCAGATTTTAGTTGTGGCATGTGGGATCTTTCTTGCAGAAAGTATCTCTCTTAAAGACTTAAGAGAGAGCACTGGATCAGAGGACTATAAGAAGGGCAATACGAATGCAGTTAAGCAAGGGACAATGAACAGTGTTAGTCTGACATGATAAATGGGGGCCAGAACATAAACAGCCTGAGGGCCAAATTAAAGAAATCATACTTTAAGAACGATGGACATCATTACTGTGTCTGAAGCAGGATGTAATGTAATTAAAATTTGAAAACTGTTCTTTTGGATGAGATTAGCAAGTAAACTGGAGGCAAATAGGGGATCTAGGACACTAATGAATAATTCAAGCAAGAGCTAATATAGGCTTGTTGAAGGATATACTGGTAAAGATGGAGCAGTAGACAGATTCAAGAAATTTCATGGTTAAAATTGCTAAGATTTACTGGATTACCTCAGAATCCTTAAGGAAGAATAATGAATCAGGGATAGCTTCAAAGTTCCTTATTTATATTACCAATTGGATTGTTGATCATTCAGCAAGAGAAAAGAGAACTGAATGGTCATGATCCTTAATATGCTGAGTATGAAGTGGCATAGCTGCATAAAGACAGTAAGGGAGTCACTGAGTATATGAGCCTTGAGTTTAGGAGAGGCTTCGGTTAGATACTAGCTCATGAGTCGTCTACCCAAGTTGTTACTAGGATTATGACGTATAAGATATCAACTAGAGAGAGATTACAGTGACAGTCTCAGACTGAGCCCGCAGTCTTAGATATTGATAGTTTATTTGGGATCGGCAGGTTGTTTTTAAGAGATAGTAAATCTTTTAGAAATACTGAAGGCTTATGGGTGACCTAGGCTGCATAGTCTTTAAAAACATATAATATTCTTAGCTTGGAAGCAGTACATAAATAAGCCACTTACTGGATTTGGCCTATTGGCCTTGCTCACCCATGGCATGTATGAAAAACTTTTACCAGTTTACCTCTGAAAAAGAGGCTGGGTGGTAATTTGAAGATATGGGGAAGGTAGTGATTTTTTCTCTCTTAAAAACGGAGAGGGGCTTTCCTGGTGGTCCAGTGGGTAAGGACACCGTCTTGTAGTGCAGGGGGCACCAGTTCGATCCCTGGCCTGGGAAGATCCCACGTGCCGCAGAGCAGCTGGACCAATGTGTCCAGTTACCGAACTGGAGCTCTGGAGCACATGCGCCCAGAGCCGGTGCCCTGCGACAACAGAGGCCACTGCAATGGGAGGCCCACATGGGCCAAAGAACAAAGATAGATGAAAAACAGATAAATGAAAGACCCGGCCCCCCAACCCCCCCCCCCCCAAAAAGGAGAGAGATGAAATCAATGGGAATAATCAAATCAAAACAAAAAGTTGACAAGACAGTGAATAGGGTAAAGATCCTAAGAAGGTTAGAGGAATGGAATTAAAAGACTGAATAATTTGCCTATAAAACATTTTCTGTGTTCAAGCAAGAGCTAATATAGGCTTGTTGAAGGATATACTGGTAAAGATGGAGCAGTAGACAGATTCAAGAAATTTCATGGTTAAAATTGCTAAGATTTACTGGATTACCTCAGAATCCTTAAGGAAGAATAATGAATCAGGGATAGCTTCAAAGTTCCTTATTTATATTACCAATTGGATTGTTGATCATTCAGCAAGAGAAAAGAGAACTGAATGGTCATGATCCTTAATATGCTGAGTATGAAGTGGCATAGCTGCATAAAGACAGTAAGGGAGTCACTGAGTATATGAGCCTTGAGTTTAGGAGAGGCTTCGGTTAGATACTAGCTCATGAGTCGTCTACCCAAGTTGTTACTAGGATTATGACGTATAAGATATCAACTAGAGAGAGATTACAGTGACAGTCTCAGACTGAGCCCGCAGTCTTAGATATTGATAGTTTATTTGGGATCGGCAGGTTGTTTTTAAGAGATAGTAAATCTTTTAGAAATACTGAAGGCTTATGGGTGACCTAGGCTGCATAGTCTTTAAAAACATATAATATTCTTAGCTTGGAAGCAGTACATAAATAAGCCACTTACTGGATTTGGCCTATTGGCCTTGCTCACCCATGGCATGTATGAAAAACTTTTACCAGTTTACCTCTGAAAAAGAGGCTGGGTGGTAATTTGAAGATATGGGGAAGGTAGTGATTTTTTCTCTCTTAAAAACGGAGAGGGGCTTTCCTGGTGGTCCAGTGGGTAAGGACACCGTCTTGTAGTGCAGGGGGCACCAGTTCGATCCCTGGCCTGGGAAGATCCCACGTGCCGCAGAGCAGCTGGACCAATGTGTCCAGTTACGAACTGGAGCTCTGGAGCACATGCGCCCAGAGCCGGTGCCCTGCGACAACAGAGGCCACTGCAATGGGAGGCCCACATGGGCCAAAGAACAAAGATAGATGAAAAACAGATAAATGAAAGACCCGTCTCCCCAACCCCCCCCCCCCCAAAAAGGAGAGAGATGAAATCAATGGGAATAATCAAATCAAAACAAAAAGTTGACAAGACAGTGAATAGGGTAAAGATCCTAAGAAGGTTAGAGGAATGGAATTAAAAGACTGAATAATTTGCCTATAAAACATTTTCTGTGTTGAACATATGTATACTTATGGCTGATTCATGCTGATATTTGGCAGTAAACAAAACCGTAAAGCTATTATCCTTCAATTAAAATATAACAAAATAAAACCAACAAATTAAAAAGAAAAAAGAAAAGGGAGAAGTTAAGGAGGAAAGTGTAGATAAATTCGATAGAAATGTTATTGGTCTCAAAGGACACAACCCAAAATCTAGTAACTTAGGCAAGGCTGATTTGCTTCTTCTTCAAATTAAGATAAAAGACATACATCCATAGTTGCCTAGAGGTTACACACCAAACAATCTGAGTACAGCCCTAACCATAGTGAAACTCTCTCAAGTTAGTGAAAATACAGTGATGTAATTTGAAAAATGAAGCTACTTGAAACAACAGCAAAATGATTCATGAATTTCAAAGTTAAAAAAAATGAGAGCTTAATGTTTTTTAGAACTAAGTATCTTGGAAGATCTAATGGGTAGATAGGGAGCAATATCTTACAACACAGAGAAATTAGAAATGAAAACCCTAAATGGAGAGAAACATAAAGGAGGAACTAGTAGAAACTCCAGAAGAAAGAGAAGGACTAGATGGAGCATGCTGATTTAACAACACTGTAATTTCTTGAGCTAAAAGGAAAAAAATGAGTGTTCAGATAGAAAAGACTTCCTCACTCTCAGGCAGGATTAAAAAAAGACAGATGTAAATAGGTGAAAAATACAAAAATTCTGAGTGCTCTGATATTTGGTAGTTCTGTTTATAGTTCCCCAGGTTGAACCTAACTGTAGTTCTTTCATGTGAATATAATAATTCCTTCAGATTCTAGGCAGCTACAAAAAAATACATTTAGTGGATTTTTCCCAGATAACAAATGCCACCATAATGACATAAAATTCCAATGTGTTCTACTTGGTAACAAACTGCAAGTCATGTCTAAAGGAGTTGATAGAGACTGTTTTGTTAAGCCATATCAGATTTCCAATGTTAAAATATTCAGCCTACTCAAAAGTGGAGGAAAACGGGGAAATCATTTCAATTTGTGTTATTTGCTATCCTTCCAATTGATTCACTGTATCTAAAATGGCAGTGTGTTTAACATTACCACTTATAGAGATGAAAAATGACCAAGAAGCCAGAAAATGTGGATCCTACGCATGCATGCATGCTCATATCTGACTCTTTACAACCACATGGACAGAGAAGCCTATGGGATAATCCTGGCAAAAACACTGGAGTGTGCTGCCATGTCCTCTTCCAGACCCAGGGATCCAACCTGAATCTCCCACATTGGCAGGTGGAATCTTTACCACTGAGCCACCTGGGAAGCCCTGTGGATCCTATTATTATAAAGGCCTGCAAAACTCAAAACTATTTCCAACAATCAAATACCTTTTAGTTGATCCACCACATTATCTAGGTATTTTATGAGCTCAGGATCAGTAGTTACAAGCAAGGTTAGTCCATATTTCTGCACTCGAGTAAAGGTTTCCGATGGATATATGCCACGCTGATATAAAATGCTGTTGATGCCAAATGCTGCAAACCAAAGAAATATTAAAGTCATCGTCATTTTGTAACTTCGGGGGAAATAAAGCATATTTAGATGGGACTATGGTTTCGTCAATAGTGTAAAAACTGTAAAATGTCAAACAAGTGTTTGTCTGTTTTGCTGAAAGCAGACTTGGTACAAAGTGGCATTAAAAAAAATCCTTAAAATCTTGCGTCTAAGAAAGTGATACCTGTATTTATGTGCCAATAAAAGAAAAATGCCAAACTGTATTAATCTACCAGTGCCAAATTTCACTTCGTTGTAAAACAAGTCCAAATTCATATCTTATGGTTAGAGGTTGTCAAATAGGCAACTGAGTGTGACCAGAGCCAAGCCTAGGCCAGCCTCTTCCCCTCCCTTTTTCCTTTCAGCATCCTATGTCCTGCCAGGTTCTATCAGAAAGTACACCTGGCCTGGTTTGGAAGAGAGCTTCCCGAAGCCTAGTCCACCACAGTCCACCTTCATGCCCCTCGCCCTGAGGGTCGGGGAGGAGCTCTGCACCCTAAAGAAACGCTCCTGCTGCGGGGCTGCGCCGCGAGGCAGGCCTCCGCAGTACCTCGGCTTCCTCCTCCACCATTAGCGACGCTTCGGGAGGAGGCGCCGGCACCCGCCACTTCCCCATATTCCTCCTGCCAGACAGGAGGCCTGAGCTACAGAGGCTTGGATTCGGAGCCGCTCCGCCGAGCCGCGGGCTGGCCGAGCGGCCTGGGCTCAGTTCTCCCCGCCCTCCGGCTTGCGCGTGGAGGACTCAAAAGAACTCGGCCACGACCTATGGGATAATCCTGGCAAAAACACTGGAGTGTGCTGCCATGTCCTCTTCCAGACCCAGGGATCCAACCTGAATCTCCCACATTGGCAGGTGGAATCTTTACCACTGAGCCACCTGGGAAGCCCTGTGGATCCTATTATTATAAAGGCCTGCAAAACTCAAAACTATTTCCAACAATCAAATACCTTTTAGTTGATCCACCACATTATCTAGGTATTTTATGAGCTCAGGATCAGTAGTTACAAGCAAGGTTAGTCCATATTTCTGCACTCGAGTAAAGGTTTCCGATGGATATATGCCACGCTGATATAAAATGCTGTTGATGCCAAATGCTGCAAACCAAAGAAATATTAAAGTCATCGTCATTTTGTAACTTCGGGGGAAATAAAGCATATTTAGATGGGACTATGGTTTCGTCAATAGTGTAAAAACTGTAAAATGTCAAACAAGTGTTTGTCTGTTTTGCTGAAAGCAGACTTGGTACAAAGTGGCATTAAAAAAAATCCTTAAAATCTTGCGTCTAAGAAAGTGATACCTGTATTTATGTGCCAATAAAAGAAAAATGCCAAACTGTATTAATCTACCAGTGCCAAATTTCACTTCGTTGTAAAACAAGTCCAAATTCATATCTTATGGTTAGAGGTTGTCAAATAGGCAACTGAGTGTGACCAGAGCCAAGCCTAGGCCAGCCTCTTCCCCTCCCTTTTTCCTTTCAGCATCCTATGTCCTGCCAGGTTCTATCAGAAAGTACACCTGGCCTGGTTTGGAAGAGAGCTTCCCGAAGCCTAGTCCACCACAGTCCACCTTCATGCCCCTCGCCCTGAGGGTCGGGGAGGAGCTCTGCACCCTAAAGAAACGCTCCTGCTGCGGGGCTGCGCCGCGAGGCAGGCCTCCGCAGTACCTCGGCTTCCTCCTCCACCATTAGCGACGCTTCGGGAGGAGGCGCCGGCACCCGCCACTTCCCCATATTCCTCCTGCCAGACAGGAGGCCTGAGCTACAGAGGCTTGGATTCGGAGCCGCTCCGCCGAGCCGCGGGCTGGCCGAGCGGCCTGGGCTCAGTTCTCCCCGCCCTCCGGCTTGCGCGTGGAGGACTCACAAAAGAACTCGGCCACGATTTCGGCGCTCCCGCGCAGGGTGATGCCTTGCTCCCGGGTGAGTTGCAGCGCCATGCCCAGGGTCACCGGTGAAGGTAACGCTACCACCCGGCTGATGACTACACTAGGGACTTTCAGAGCAGTTTCCCCGCCACTCTTTTCAAAAGTAACGACGCAGGACGCCGTCGGGTCCTCTGCGCAGGCGCGAAGAGCCTCTGGGCCCCGCCCTGAGCGGCGGAGGCAGGCCGACTTGCTCGGCGCCCGGGGACGCGGCAGTTCGCGCAGGCTCAGTGGGTAGGCGTGGTGACGTGGTTCCGAGCGGTTGCACCCGGAACCTACTGTTAGGCACTGGTAGGTGTGGGCTGGCTGGCAGACGGGCGCCCGCGGGGAAGATGGCAGGTTCGGCCTTAAGTAGCCGTTCTCTAGGTCAGCGGACAGAGCAACCTAGGAGCACAGTTCCCCAGTTTGAAAGATATTTTGAAAGTGACATGAACTGTTCGCCACCGTAAGTGGCTCCAGTGATCTTTAGTCGGCGGTCTGAACTTGCTAGGTGCTTTGGGAGCTCATAATGTGACTGCGTGCCTAGCAGCCCAGCCGCAATTTTAGAGGGAATTATTGTGCGGGCTCAGGGCTTTTCCTGAGAGATTGGTTTAGGGATTAAAAGTACAAACTGCATCGCTTTTTCTTTTTAAATACTTTTTTGGGGCCTCTTTTATATATATATAGTCCACCACAGTCCACCCCCATGCCCCTCACCCTGAGGGTCGGGGGAGGAGTTCTACACCCTAAAGAAACGCTCCTGCTGCGGGGCTGCGCCGCGAGGCAGGCCTCCGCAGTACTTCGGCTTCCTCCGAGGAAGGATGGATATATATATCCATCTTATATTCTTTTGACCTGTTTGGGACTTACATTGCAGTGGCTTCTCTCACTGCAGAGCGCCGGCTCTAGGCGCATGTGTTCCAGAGCGCTGGCTCGGTAATTGGACACACCGGTGCAGCTGCTCAGCGGCACGTGGTATCTTCCCAGGCCAGGGATCGAATCCATGCCCCTTGCACAGCAAGGCAGATTCTTTACCCACTATACCACCAGGGAAACCCCTGCATCTCTTTTCCTGCCCCTCATCCTGGGCTCAGCTGGCGTGTAACACCTCCGCCCCTGCCCCTTACACTTCCAGGCAGAGTCTGGGGGCAGCTAGAGGCTTTGTCTTGCTGTCCAGCTTCTGTGCCGTGTACCCCGCCACCCCTAGGCGACTGGTCAGGAGTTCAGTTCTGTTGCTCAGTCGTGTGCGACTCTGCAACCCCATGGACTGCAGCACCCCAGGCTTCTCTGTCCTTATCTCCTGGAGCCTGCTCAAACTCATGTCTATCAATACTCAGTGATACCACCCAACCATCTCCTCCTCTGTCCTCCCCTTCTCCTTTTGCCTTGTGTTTTTCCCAACATCAGGCTCTTTTCCAAGGAGTCATCTCAGCATCAGGTGGCCAGAGTATTGGAGCTTCAACTTCAGCATCATTCCTTCCAATGAATAGTCAGGGTTGAGTTCCTTTAGGGTTGACTGGCTTGGATCGCCTTATTGTCCAAGGGACTCTCAAGAGTCTTCTCCAGCACCACAGTTCGAAATCAGTTTTTTGATGATCAGCCTTCTTTATGGTCCAATTCTTAAAACTGTACACGACTGCTGAAAAAACCATAGCTTGACTACTTGCACCTTCTCCAACCCCACAGTTCCAAGGAATCAGGAATAAATAAGGTTATCTCACCAAAAAGACCAGTCAATATGGAAGAGCTTTCCAGTCACTTTTGACTTAAATTCAATGACTTTTAATGTTAATCTGAGAAGTATTAATTAGATGTTTAGTCACTAAGTGGTATCTGACTCTTTTACGACCCTATGGGCTGTAATCCATGAGGCTTCTTTATCCATGGAATTTCCCAGGCAAGAATACCGGAGTGGGTTGCCATTACCTTCTCCAGGGGATCTTCCCCAACCCAGGGATGAAACCTGCTTCTGCTGCATTGGCAGGCAGATTCTTTACCACTGAGCCACCAGGCAAGCTCAATTAAGCAGATAGTGCACAACTAATGTTCATGTCAGTTGTGAAACAATTGTATTCTTAAAGCAGGTGGGGAAATTATTTTTAAGACTAAGTCTGAGAAACCTAAATACTTTATGAGAAAATGCCTGAGTGTATTAGTTTTCTATTGTTGCATAACAAATTTTGACACATTAATGGTTTAAAACAACAGCCGTTTATTGTCTTAGTCCTTAGATGAGGAGTCTGGACATGGAATTACTGGGTGGTGTATGTAGTCTCCTAAGGTTGAAGTAAAGGCACCTGGTTGCAAGAAGGATCTCATCTAAACTCTGGAGTCCTCTTTTGAGACTGTATTTGTTCTTAAATTGAGGTCCTTGTTGGCTTGCTAACTGTTGATCAGAGGCCCATCTTTTCTCACATTTCCATTTTCTTGGATTCTTAGGAGGTTCTTTTAAAGAACTCATGTGATTAAGTCAGATCCAGCCGGATGACTTCCTCTTTGTTGAACCTTATCTTCAAAATGATTTTGCCTGATAATTAGGTGTCTGGCCACACTCAAGGGGAGGGGATCTATAGGATATTCACCCTAGAGGCCACAAATTTAGGTGGCCTTAGAACTCTGCTTATTCACGTATATCAGGATTGGATCAGTTTGAAGGGTCAAACAGGTATATAATAATACCTAATATATAGTAGGAATAAGTTGACTTGACCTAGTAGTATTTTGCTTACATCCTTTAGTCTCTAGTACAAGTGTGTATGCATGTGTTTAAATTACCACCTTTTCATTTCTTCCTCAGGATTTCGGGTTAGAGCCATGCTGGTAGAGCATGATGCCCACCTTTCTTCCATATCGAAATTGTCTCTCTAAAGAAACTTACAACTTAGCATCTCAAGAAAGACATCCTTCAGTTCCATAATAGTTCATTAATTTCCCAAAGATGCAGATAATCATTAGTATCAATATAATTTTAAAATTCTAGAAGGCTGGTAAATATATGAGGTTTCCATGTATAGAGGAAACATTTGTTAGTAGTTTCTTTGTGTTCTAGGAGGAGATACAGGAAATAATGCTTTGGAAGCATCGTCACCCTCCTTTCAGACTGATACAGGAAATTTTAATGCTTTGGAAGCATCTACTGTCAGTTGTGAAACAATTGTATTCTTAAAGCAGGTGGGGAAATTATTTTTAAGACTAAGTCTGAGAAACCTAAATACTTTATGAGAAAATGCCTGAGTGTATTAGTTTTCTATTGTTGCATAACAAATTTTGACACATTAATGGTTTAAAACAACAGCCGTTTATTGTCTTAGTCCTTAGATGAGGAGTCTGGACATGGAATTACTGGGTGGTGTATGTAGTCTCCTAAGGTTGAAGTAAAGGCACCTGGTTGCAAGAAGGATCTCATCTAAACTCTGGAGTCCTCTTTTGAGACTGTATTTGTTCTTAAATTGAGGTCCTTGTTGGCTTGCTAACTGTTGATCAGAGGCCCATCTTTTCTCACATTTCCATTTTCTTGGATTCTTAGGAGGTTCTTTTAAAGAACTCATGTGATTAAGTCAGATCCAGCCGGATGACTTCCTCTTTGTTGAACCTTATCTTCAAAATGATTTTGCCTGATAATTAGGTGTCTGGCCACACTCAAGGGGAGGGGATCTATAGGATATTCACCCTAGAGGCCACAAATTTAGGTGGCCTTAGAACTCTGCTTATTCACGTATATCAGGATTGGATCAGTTTGAAGGGTCAAACAGGTATATAATAATACCTAATATATAGTAGGAATAAGTTGACTTGACCTAGTAGTATTTTGCTTACATCCTTTAGTCTCTAGTACAAGTGTGTATGCATGTGTTTAAATTACCACCTTTTCATTTCTTCCTCAGGATTTCGGGTTAGAGCCATGCTGGTAGAGCATGATGCCCACCTTTCTTCCATATCGAAATTGTCTCTCTAAAGAAACTTACAACTTAGCATCTCAAGAAAGACATCCTTCAGTTCCATAATAGTTCATTAATTTCCCAAAGATGCAGATAATCATTAGTATCAATATAATTTTAAAATTCTAGAAGGCTGGTAAATATATGAGGTTTCCATGTATAGAGGAAACATTTGTTAGTAGTTTCTTTGTGTTCTAGGAGGAGATACAGGAAATAATGCTTTGGAAGCATCGTCACCCTCCTTTCAGCTTACTGTTCTAATGTGCCTACTCCTTTAGTAGTATTTCTAACTGAGAGCTTTTTGTAATATGCTCTCCTCTGCTAAGAAATTTAGTTTTATCTGTCCAGATTTCTGATCATATACTTTTTAAAACTTAAATGTCATTGGATTAAAGAAATTTTCTTCTCCTCCTCAGAGTGTAAGATTCTGCTCTTGTGTGTTCTTATAGCATCTCATAGTGCTGTTTCAAAGCACTGTTGTCATTATTGCAATGAAATCAATTGCACTGTCATTATTTAGAGATTTCTTTTGTATCTTCCTGTTTTAGCAGAGGATTCAGGGAGACATTTAGTGGATGGTCCACAAATATTTGTTGAATGAGTATCTGTCTAGGAAAAACTTCATGGAAGAACCACATTTTCCAATTGGAGAGCCAGTTAGATGAAGTAAGGCTACTTTTAGGGAGCTTTGAGTACCTGTTTGAGTTGTGCAACTAGAAGTAACAAGGATTTCTCAATTTTTAGGATTGTTGTAATTAAAAGGAGTGTTTTTCTTTCAAGTGTAAATTCAGTAGTAGTAGTAGTAAAATAGATTGTACACTGGACCATGGAGAGTGCCGGTCCTCCAACTTGAGCATGTGAAAAAATGACTTGGGCATTTTTCAAAATATGTGATTCTTGGCTTCTGTTCCCCCTTCTTTAAGTCTGGTTCAGTTCAGTACCACAGCCACTAGCCACATGTGACTTATGAACTTGAAATATGCTGGTTTAAATTTAGATATTCTGTAAGTATCAAGTACCAGATTTTGAAGACTTAGTATAAAAAAAAGAATGTAAAGTGTACTAGCATGTCTTTGATTACACATCATAATGGTACTATATATGCACTGGATTAAATAAAATGTATTATTAAAATAATTTCACTTGTTTCTTTTTTAGTCTTTTTAGATTTGTTTCCAAGAACATTTGCAATTGTGTATGTAACGTGTGTTGTATTTCTACTAGACAGCGTTGACGTACTTTATGGAGTCTAAGGGATAACATGTTTTAGCCAGCATCCCAAATGATTCTGATGCAAGTTCTTAAATCACGCTTTGTCCAGCAGTAAACTATGATGGTGATTTTAGTGATGCAGGCCTGGGAGGTTGAATTCTTGGACTAGATGGATGCCAGAGCTAAAATGAGAAGTTATACATCAGAACAAGATGTTTAAAAAAAAGAATTGAGTTTTGATGACTGATATGGAGGAAGAAGGAAAAGGCGGTAGGAATCCAAAGTGGCAAGCCTTCAGTATATGCTAGTGTTGGTCAAAGCTGCTCAGCTCTGAGGCTCTTCTGTTTCTTATCTATCTCTGTAACACATGATTCTAGAAGCTTTGCTGGGACTCCTTTTCCATTAACATTTGGGTGCTTGCTTTGATCTTGACCCTATCTTAACGAAAATATGTACACCTATCCTTACAAAAAGTTTTTAAAAAGCTTGTTTTCAGTTACTTGAATTTACTTTTATTCACAAATTGGTAAGATCTTTCTAGTGTGTTTTGAAGGGGATTTGGGTAGGTAGAAGTATAAATTAAGATTTATTTCTAAAGAAGATTCAAGCAGAGTGCGTAATTAAGCAACCTAGAATTTAATAGAAGAGATAAATATGAAAACATATGTCATAAACATTAATTAGGATGTTAAAATCAGAAGTACTCATGGGCTTCCCTGGTGGTCCAGTGGGTAAAGAGTCTGCCTTGTGCAAGGGGCGCCAGTTTGGTCCCTGGCCTGGGAAGATTCAGCATGTCGTGGAGCGGCTGGACCAGTGTGTCCAATTACGAGCCAGGACTCTGGAGTGCATGCGCCCAGAGCTGGCGCTCTGCGAGACACTGCAATGGGAGACCTACACAGGCCAAAGAACAAAAATGGATGAAAATAAATAAAGACAAATAAAAAAGGCCAAAATTTAAAAAAAAATGAAGGAAATATTCATACAAATTTCTAAAGTTAAAATCAAGTGGAATTTTAGAAAGTGACTTAATAACTTATCTGTACGGTCTTAGAGATGAAAAAACTGAGGGCCAGAGTGATTATACAGTCTTAAGATTCATCTGGTTAGTGGAAGTTTTAGTAATAGAATCTAGGGTTCCTGCTTTAGTTTCTTTTAAAAGTATTTCTGTTTGAAGATATTCTGGAAAACTCTTATTTTTAAAAAAATATTAATTTATTTTTAGACTAAGGGAGTTCAGTAACCTTATGTTGTTGTTTAGTTGCTAAGTTGTGTCCGAGACTTGCAGTTCCATGGACTGTGGTCCCACCAGGCTCCTCTGTCCATGGGATTTCCTAGGCCTGCATACTAGTATAGGTCACCATTTCCTTTTTTGGAGGAAACCTATGGGATAGAACCCATGTCTCCTGCATTGGTGGGAGGGTTCTTTAGCACTCAGCCACCAGGGAGGTGAGCTTTCAATAGGCTTATATTCGTCAAGAAACTGGTAGTTAACAATCCATAATGAGTTTTATGCCAGAGTACAAATAATGCAACTGCCACAAGATGGCACTGTTCACATGTTAAATAATATCTTAAAAATTAGTCCATGTTGTGTGTGATTTGGTTCAAAGTGAAACAAGGGAAAAAGAATTTAGTGATTTCTAAGGTATTGTATGTGGGGAACACATCAGAATGAAATGTTAAATCATAAGATAATACAAGACTGGTATCTTCTTTTAAACATGTGGCATGTATGTGCACACTGATGCCCGAAAACATTAATATTTACATTTAAGGTTCATATTTGTTTTTACATGGAGAGAGAAAACATTTTAAGTAGTTGAATCATTATTCTGATAGATTTCGGACAGTTTTCCATCAAATTTCCAGTTGTTATTTTATCCTTGATCCCACTTTCTTGAAATAGAACATTTTGTTTGAAAATGGGTGAAGCAAGGATATTTATCTTTATGATTTTTTTTTAATTTGGCCTATTTTATTGGTCTTTTATTTGTTTTTTTTTTCATCCATCTTTATTCTTTGGCCTGTATGGGCTTCCCACTGCAGTGGCCTTTCTCATTGCAGAGCGCCTGCTCTGGGTGCATGCGCTCCAGAACACTGGCTCGTAATTGGAGGCACCGGCATGCACCAGCAGCTCCACGGCACGTGGGATCTTCCCAGGCCAAGGTTCAAACCGGCGTCCCTTGCACTGCAAGGCGGACTCTCTACCCACTGGACCACCGGCGAAGCCCTGTGGTAACTTTAATAAGACATTTATTTACTAAATTTAGATAAAAATTCCACACAAATATTTATACTTTGTCAGCATGAGAAATTTGCCTTCTTTAACGAAAGGATGCTGTCATGAATCTTTGTTACTCTATTTCTTGTACAGATCTTTTCTCATTTGATATGAAGAGCAAGATGTAAAATCAGAAATTTTCTACTCAGATTTCTCTGTAGATCGAGTGAATGTTTACATTTATTCATAAATTTAAGAATTAAATTGCAGAAAAATTAAATTGCAAAATGTTACTCTCCTAAAGATCCATTTTCCCTACTTTCCTTCTAAGAAATCTTTGTTGTTCCACATGTTCAAAATAATAGAACAAGTTTGAATCATGAAGTTTTACTAATTAATCAGTGTCTTAATAAAGCTAACAAATGTATCCCCATACTTGCATAATTCGTCATTTTTATTGATCCAGTTGCATACATAGGATATTAAAATTTTATCTTAGTAAAAATTAAGCACAAAAATTATTGAAAACATATTAATAATTCCATAAGTTCTTGTAATGAAAAATATGGGCTATTCTTATCAGGAAGTATTACTATGTTGTTTTACTATAAATGTATTATGATAAATTAATGGAGACTTAGAAGTCTTCCATAACTCAAGCATAATTAGGCACCAAAAGGTATAATTTGAAAGGAAAGTGATAATCTTATTCATATTTAATCCTCAGAGATTGTCTGATAGCATATGTATGTAGATATATACACATATATCTATATATATATGTGTGTGTATATATATATATAAATATTTATAAGTGCAAAACCTCATCACAAATAACAGAATGAATGTGCATGACTGACCTTTAACCTGATAAATAATGGCTTAACTACTATATTATTTGATACATATATATTCATATATATATAATATAGACTTCATATATGCAATCAGTGTTACAATCAGTTCCCTCTGACATCATAGTATATTTTAAAGTACAAGTGAAAAAAAGTCAAAATCTTCCCAGGCCAAGGTTCAAACCGGCGCCCCTTCCCCCGCAAGGCGGACTCTCCACCCACTGGACCCCCGGCGAAGCCCTGTGGTAACTTTAATAAGACATTTATTTACTAAATTTAGATAAAAATTCCACACAAATATTTATACTTTGTCAGCATGAGAAATTTGCCTTCTTTAACGAAAGGATGCTGTCATGAATCTTTGTTACTCTATTTCTTGTACAGATCTTTTCTCATTTGATATGAAGAGCAAGATGTAAAATCAGAAATTTTCTACTCAGATTTCTCTGTAGATCGAGTGAATGTTTACATTTATTCATAAATTTAAGAATTAAATTGCAGAAAAATTAAATTGCAAAATGTTACTCTCCTAAAGATCCATTTTCCCTACTTTCCTTCTAAGAAATCTTTGTTGTTCCACATGTTCAAAATAATAGAACAAGTTTGAATCATGAAGTTTTACTAATTAATCAGTGTCTTAATAAAGCTAACAAATGTATCCCCATACTTGCATAATTCGTCATTTTTATTGATCCAGTTGCATACATAGGATATTAAAATTTTACCTTAGTAAAATTAAGCACAAAATTATTGAAAACATATTAATAATTCCATAAGTTCTTGTAATGAAAATATGGGCTATTCTTATCAGGAAGTATTACTATGTTGTTTTACTATAAATGTATTATGATAAATTAATGGAGACTTAGAAGTCTTCCATAACTCAAGCATAATTAGGCACCAAAAGGTATAATTTGAAAGGAAAGTGATAATCTTATTCATATTTAATCCTCAGAGATTGTCTGATAGCATATGTATGTAGATATATACACATATATCTATATATATATGTGTGTGTATATATATATATAAATATTTATAAGTGCAAAACCTCATCACAAATAACAGAATGAATGTGCATGACTGACCTTTAACCTGATAAATAATGGCTTAACTACTATATTATTTGATACATATATATTCATATATATATAATATAGACTTCATATATGCAATCAGTGTTACAATCAGTTCCCTCTGACATCATAGTATATTTTAAAGTACAAGTGAAATTCCAAACAAGTCAAAACAGGATCTGATATGGAAATTAACAGCACAGAGCCTCTGAAAAATTAGAAGCCATGGTTGTAATTAAATTAATAAAAACATATTTAATGTGTTAAATGATTTTATAATTACATATTAAACCTGATTAAATATGTATATAGTACATTTTAAGCTTGTTGCTTCTGAATCTTTTGTAGACAGAATTTTTATTGTTGCCTAATATGTAAGTATAAATGAATTGGTTCTGCTAAATCTACCAGCTAATAATAAAATTAAAACATTATTTGAGTAAGTGGAAAATATTTTTTGAGACATTCTATAGACAAAACAAAATAAATAAGCCATACAGTTGGGTCTTTCTCAAATATATATATATATATATTTTTTTTTTTAATTTTCGCCTCTTTTTTGATTGTTGTATTTATTTACTCTCACCTATCTGTTTTCCTTGGCCTGTGTGGGCCTCCCATTGCAGTGGCCTCTCGCTGCAGAGCACCAACTCTGGGTGCATGCGTTCCAGAGCGTTGGCTTACAACTGGACATACCCATCCAACTGCTCCATGGCACGTGGGATCTTCCTGGGCCAGGGATTGAATTGGTACTCCTTACACTGCAAGGCAGACTCTCTGTACACTGGACCACCAGAGAAGCCCTCAAATATTTGTTACTATCATTTTATAAAACATATATGGGAAGAAAAAGCTTTGCAAAAATATGAAAAGCCACTTTACTTTAAATTTGTTTATATTTTTCTATTTAGATAAACTTGGCTTTTTCAGCTAAAACAATTTTCATATAACTTGCCTTGTGTTTACAACTCAATCAAACAATGTAGTAGTTAAGCCATATTTATCAGGTTAAAGGTCAGTCATACACATTCATTCTGTTATTTGTGGTGAGGTTTTACACTTATAAATTGAATATGACAGCATTTTAAATTCTTGAATGATGTGTATATCCTGTTTAATGTCATCTAACAGCACAAAAACTTACCGAATTCCAAGATGTTTGGTTTAATGTTGGAGAGTAAGCGGATTAAATATTAAATGGTATCTTTGTATGACTGCTATGTCTAAGTATAGTTGTAAATATAGATTGTCCAAAATTGATTGAAGTTGTTTGGGTAATCTAGAATATATCTCTTTAAACCTGTGTGACCCTATTGTCAAAACAAAAGAAAACTTGAAATCAAATTTTATTTCATTAGTTTATCTCCAAGAATATGCTTGTAGACTCCAGTATAAGAAACCACAAAATGCAGAATTGAGATGGTTTTAAATTTATTCACAAGAATTTATTATTAAAAGAAATATGTAGTTATGAGTTTGTATAATTAAAAAAGTCTAAGATAGGTTCCATTTTGTTTTTAGAATTTTGCATTAAGATTCTTATTGTGATAGTCGCTCAGTTGTATCTGATTCTTTGCAACCCATGGACTGAGGCTTGCCAGGCTTCTCTGTCCATGGGATTCTCCAGACAAGAATACTAGTGTGTTGCCAGTCCCTTCTCCAGGGGATCTTCCTGATCTGGGGATTGGACCCTGGTCTTCTGTGGCTCTTGCATTGCAGGCAGATTCTTTACCGCTGAACCAAGATCCTCTTTAATTTTGAGTTATTTTTAGTATCCATTTTAAATTAATAAGAAATTGTAATATTTGCTTTCCAAAAGCAGTCCAAAATAATCCTGATAACATAGAAGATGAACCTAAGAAGGTATTTGTTGCTCTTCCTAGGATTGCCCCTGGCCTCAGGGAAAAGATCCCCCCAAGACTTGGAATATTTGTTACTATCATTTTATAAAACATATAAAAAATTGCAAAAATATGAAAAGCCACTTTACTTTAAATTTGTTTATATTTTCTATTTAGATAAACTTGGCTTTTTCAGCTAAAACAATTTTCATATAACTTGCCTTGTGTTTACAACTCAATCAAACAATGTAGTAGTTAAGCCATATTTATCAGGTTAAAGGTCAGTCATACACATTCATTCTGTTATTTGTGGTGAGGTTTTACACTTATAAATTGAATATGACAGCATTTTAAATTCTTGAATGATGTGTATATCCTGTTTAATGTCATCTAACAGCACAAAAACTTACCGAATTCCAAGATGTTTGGTTTAATGTTGGAGAGTAAGCGGATTAAATATTAAATGGTATCTTTGTATGACTGCTATGTCTAAGTATAGTTGTAAATATAGATTGTCCAAAATTGATTGAAGTTGTTTGGGTAATCTAGAATATATCTCTTTAAACCTGTGTGACCCTATTGTCAAAACAAAAGAAAACTTGAAATCAAATTTTATTTCATTAGTTTATCTCCAAGAATATGCTTGTAGACTCCAGTATAAGAAACCACAAAATGCAGAATTGAGATGGTTTTAAATTTATTCACAAGAATTTATTATTAAAAGAAATATGTAGTTATGAGTTTGTATAATTAAAAAAGTCTAAGATAGGTTCCATTTTGTTTTTAGAATTTTGCATTAAGATTCTTATTGTGATAGTCGCTCAGTTGTATCTGATTCTTTGCAACCCATGGACTGAGGCTTGCCAGGCTTCTCTGTCCATGGGATTCTCAGACAAGAATACTAGTGTGTTGCCAGTCCCTTCTCCAGGGGATCTTCCTGATCTGGGGATTGGACCCTGGTCTTCTGTGGCTCTTGCATTGCAGGCAGATTCTTTACCGCTGAACCAAGATCCTCTTTAATTTTGAGTTATTTTTAGTATCCATTTTAAATTAATAAGAAATTGTAATATTTGCTTTCCAAAAGCAGTCCAAAATAATCCTGATAACATAGAAGATGAACCTAAGAAGGTATTTGTTGCTCTTCCTAGGATTGCCCCTGGCCTCAGGGAAAAGATCAGGAGGGCTGGAAGGGCAGGCCTTTGCGCGATGCCCCAGAGTCTCTTGCCTGTGCCTCCAGGGAGACCAGACCTTGAGGGAAGATTATTTAAAGGACTCTGGAAGTCTAAAGGTACCTTCCTCTTCTCTCTCTCAAAGATGTTGAAAGTACTGTACCTGATCAGTAACAGAAAATAATGAATACACCCTAATATAGGTTTATTTAATTCTAAATGATAGATATTTTCCACAGTGTTGGGTAGAGTGTGTGCATGTGTATATATGTATGTAGGAAATTAAGAAAGATAAATATTTATTTTGAAAGTGATTCTTATATCACTAGAGAATAATTTTGCTGTCACTAAATATATTAACTATAGTAAGACTTATGTGGTTCATATGCTTCCTTATTCTTAAAACTCTTGGTTTAATTATTTATGGGGCTTCCCTGGTGGTCCAGTGGGTAAGGACACCGCCTTGCAGTGCAAGGGGCGCTGGATCGATCCCTGGCCTGGGAAGATCCCACGTGCCGCGGAGCGGCTGGACTCATGTGTCCGGTTACCGAGCCGAAGCTCTGGAGCGCATGCGCCCAGAGCCGGTGCTCAGAGACAACAGAGGCCACCACGATGGGAGGCCCACACGGGCCAAAGAGCAAAGATGGATGAAAATAGACAAATGAAAGACCAATGGAATCGGCTCGCCCACTCCCCTCCCTCCCCACCCCCCCATAAATAAATAAATAAATCTTTAAAAAAAAATTATTTATGAAGAGTGATTTAAAAGTCAGATACTTCAGCTCAATTTAATACTTGACTTTTTAAATTTGTTATTTTATTTATTTTTTTTTTTTTTAAACGCTTGGATTTTGTTTTTTTTTAAATTTATTTATTTACCTTTTGGGGGGTGGGGTGGGGAGGGAGGGGGATGCGCGGGCCACTTCCATTGGTTTTTCATTTTCTCCATTTTCATCTGTCTTTGTTCTTTGGCTCCTGTGGGCCTCCCATCGCAGTGGCCCCTGTTGTTGCAGAGCGCTGGCTCTGGGCACACGCGTGCCAGAGCTCCGGCTTGGTAATTAGACACATCCGTCCAGCCGCTCCACGGCACGTGGGATCTTCCCAGGCCAGGGATCGAACCGGCGCCCCTTGCACTGCAAGGCGGTGTCTTTACCCACTGAACCACCAGGGAAAGCCCTAAATTTGTTATTTTAGTTCTTGTGTTTTTGAGCATCAGAGCTGAAAAAGACACATCACAAAGATATGAAGATTCAAATGAAAGTGCATTGTTGAATTCTTATTTTTATTTATCTGTATTTAGCAGTTGTGCAGAGCCTTGAAAAATTACTAAATTCCCCATTTACTGGTACCAGTTAAATGTTCTTACAAAATAATTAAAAGGTGTTGTATTTTTATAATTTTAATGAATGAATTTGAAAATAAAGGTTTAATTGTTTTTGGTCCATTTCTTTAACCATGTGGATGCAATGCCTTCCCTTAGTGTGGAACTAATGGAGCTAATTGCTTTCCTCTTTTTATTTTATTTTATTTTTACAATTTTTTTGGCATCTTTTATTGATTTTTTTTATCCATTTATTTTCATCCATCTTTATTGTTTGGCCTGTGTGAGCCTCCCATCGCATTGGCCTCTCTCGTCGCAGAGCACCAGCTCTGGGCACACACGCTCCAGAGTGCTGACTCATAACTGGACACACGAGTCCAGCCATTCATTCTGCAGGATGTGGGATCTTCCTGGGCCAGAGATCGAACTGATGCCCCTTGTATTGCCAGGAGGACTCTTTACCCATTGGACCACCAGGGAAGCCCCGCTTTCCTCATTTAATTGTCTTTGGAACTAATTTGTAATTTAGAAATATTATAAATGGATTAGAAACATTTGTTTTCAAGTTCTTCAATGCACAGATTAAGTTTTTTTAAAAAAATAATTGATACACATTTTCTCTTTCAGCAACATGAGTATCTTTTGAGAAAAATTGTTCATTTTAAAAGTTACTTTTTCTTTGAAAGAATATGAATAATAAATTTTCTGATATTCTTGTTGGATAGAACAGTACCTATTGTTAGTTGCACAGAGAAAGGACCAGTAGATTTGCAGCTGTTGACTTTCGTTTCTTCAGGATACCAGTGATGACCCGTAACTTGCTGAGGTGCAGATTGAGAGGGTTTCAGGGTCAATCCATTTGTTACATTTTAGTACAGCTCAGTTTACTTTCTTAAATAAAAGAGTCAATGTAAGTGGGGATTCTACATTTCTTCCTGTACCCCCAATGAATTGACACACCTTACTTTGGACAGCATTGGTTTAGATAGTGTATGCAGAAACCCAACTGGCCAAAGGATATGTTACCAGAATTGGGGATGTCATGGTCCTTATTTGTCTCTTCTCCAATTTTTATTTATCTGTATTTAGCAGTTGTGCAGAGCCTTGAAAAATTACTAAATTCCCCATTTACTGGTACCAGTTAAATGTTCTTACAAAATAATTAAAAGGTGTTGTATTTTTATAATTTTAATGAATGAATTTGAAAATAAAGGTTTAATTGTTTTTGGTCCATTTCTTTAACCATGTGGATGCAATGCCTTCCCTTAGTGTGGAACTAATGGAGCTAATTGCTTTCCTCTTTTTATTTTATTTTATTTTTACAATTTTTTTGGCATCTTTTATTGATTTTTTTTATCCATTTATTTTCATCCATCTTTATTGTTTGGCCTGTGTGAGCCTCCCATCGCATTGGCCTCTCTCGTCGCAGAGCACCAGCTCTGGGCACACACGCTCCAGAGTGCTGACTCATAACTGGACACACGAGTCCAGCCATTCATTCTGCAGGATGTGGGATCTTCCTGGGCCAGAGATCGAACTGATGCCCCTTGTATTGCCAGGAGGACTCTTTACCCATTGGACCACCAGGGAAGCCCCGCTTTCCTCATTTAATTGTCTTTGGAACTAATTTGTAATTTAGAAATATTATAAATGGATTAGAAACATTTGTTTTCAAGTTCTTCAATGCACAGATTAAGTTTTTTTAAAAAAATAATTGATACACATTTTCTCTTTCAGCAACATGAGTATCTTTTGAGAAAAATTGTTCATTTTAAAAGTTACTTTTTCTTTGAAAGAATATGAATAATAAATTTTCTGATATTCTTGTTGGATAGAACAGTACCTATTGTTAGTTGCACAGAGAAAGGACCAGTAGATTTGCAGCTGTTGACTTTCGTTTCTTCAGGATACCAGTGATGACCCGTAACTTGCTGAGGTGCAGATTGAGAGGGTTTCAGGGTCAATCCATTTGTTACATTTTAGTACAGCTCAGTTTACTTTCTTAAATAAAAGAGTCAATGTAAGTGGGGATTCTACATTTCTTCCTGTACCCCCAATGAATTGACACACCTTACTTTGGACAGCATTGGTTTAGATAGTGTATGCAGAAACCCAACTGGCCAAAGGATATGTTACCAGAATTGGGGATGTCATGGTCCTTATTTGTCTCTTCTCCAAGCAGACATGAAATGAATGTAGCTGGGATGGTCAACTTGCCTTCCAGTGTACAAATCAGTTATTTTTCTCTTGGCTGACTTCTGCCAGAGCAATTCCATGAGGAAAAGACATGATCATTTTGGGAAAAGTGTCCCAGAATTTTGAACCCCATTCATTCATTTTCCACTTAAATCTGCTGAAGACATAAATAAAAACCCTCTTAGGAGTTCTGACAACTTCTTATGTGGTGAAAGTTTACTTGGATCACAAAAGAAAGAGCTTTCCTACTGATGGTATAGAGGTAGAGCATTGTGGCATTGTCTAAGAAGCAGGAATCTCCAAGCAGTCTGTCAGATGCAGAATTCATAGGCAAATCTGCAAGAAAGGTATGCCAAAATAGAATGTTCCAGGAGCTTTATAGAGGCAGACCATCTGGAGAATTTCAGGAAAAGTTATCTAAGGATTTTTTTCCCTCACATATAAAATGGAAGTAGTAATAACACTTTTGCCACATAATTTTTTGGTGAGGATTCCAATAGATAATGCAGGTGAGGCCTTGATTTACTGTTAATGTATTGCATTATTTTGTTTGTTATTATTCTTATTATTTAGACAGCTTTTTCTCCACTTTCTCATGCAACTTTCCTGGGTCTGGTACATGTTTAGTAGAGGATAACTAAAGGAGTCTTTAGTTATAGCATTGTAAGACACAGATAGGATCAGACACTCTCTTAACATAATGACAAAGATGAAATACTACTACTACTAACTAGCATTTATTGAGCTCTTGTTTTCTGCCAGGCACTCTTCCAAGTGCTTTATGTGACTTGATGTATTTAACCTCTTCACAAGCCCATGGATTATATGCTATTATTACTTGAATTTTTTACAGTGAAGGAAACTAAGTTACAGAAGAAGAATTAATTTATGCAAGTTCACCCAGCCAGGAGAATTGGAATCAAGTCCAGGAAAATCTAGATGATAGCAGGTTATGAATCATCAGAGTTTGGAAGGTCTGACTCTATTTTCAGTAATCTAGCTTCAGGGGTCCCTATGCTCAGTCCTTCGCTCCATTCTTGATATGAAACTCCTGGAATCCATCCAGCAGTGAAACACTAGAAGCTGAATGGCTGGAAGCCCAATGGAAACTCAGCCTATAGAGAAGACCCTGGGCTTAGGATAGGGGCTGTCCAGGGTAAACTATTGTCTCTTCAGGTTAAGAGTCGACAGCTAGAAGGGGTACCTGAGTAGGACTGCAACAGCGGAAATAGTTTTATTTTGTGTACTGTGTAAATGCTCTGGATAAGAAACACATTGGTGCTTGAAATACTGCCTTCTGCTCAACTTGCCAACTCTGGATAGTTTGGACAGAAGGAAATGAAAGTGTCCAGTGCAATAAGTATGTAAAGGGATGCAAATCTCTGAGATGTTTTGAAAATGTATTCATGTGTTTGAACTCCTAAGAGTAAAGTCTGGTGTCTTCGAGGTCACTGTGGAATTGTGTACCTGGAGATGGTGATAAGTAAGTTTGTGGAATTGTATTAATTTTCCTTCAAGTGAGTCTCGGTCAAGAAAAGACTTGGAAGGATCTAGGGGTAATAACTAAAAAAGTGACATATGGTCGAACAAGACATAGTGATGGAAACTCAAAAGAAATGGACATGTAGGAGGCAAATCATGAGATGAATGTCCTTAAAAACCTACTTAGTGAATTTGAGTGGAGTGATGAAATATTTTAGTGGTTCAGTTCCCACTTCAGTACAAATAAGAATGACTGGAAAAACATTAGATTTGCACTTAATAAGGTCTTTGGCAAATTAAGAAGAAGCAATTTGGGTCACACAGAGGGGATGGACATTTCCTCCAAGGAGTTTGGAAATGAAGGGTAGGGAGGATAGACAGTTTTGTAGGTGAGATGGAGAGTGGGGTGATAACCTGAGCAATTGCTGGAGCTGGGGATTTTACTTTTAGAAATATAGAGGAAAGAGAGCCAGATGAAATCTGAAGACTGAAGTTGGAAGTAGGAAGCATGTAACTAATAGAGTTTGAGATCACAGGCAATAGGGGCATCAGGGACCTAAATGGAGAACAAGTCGTAAAAGAGAGCATTTCTTCTTGGGAAGTGAAAATATGCAGGAAAGGAGACATGAGAGTATAGAAATTCTTATTTTTTATGAAACATTAAGTGAGGATAACGAAAAGGATTCTTGGACCCAATTCCACTGTCTGTGCAGAGGATCAGTACAGCAACAAGCAGCTCTCCAATGCCAGCAGAATCCTAGAATTCAACTCAATTCTGACACCACCTATCCAGAAACAGAGTCAGATTCCACAGATAAAGAAATCCCAGGTGGTTTAGCAGTTAAGAATGTGCCTGCCAATGCAAGAGATGCACATTTGATCCCTGAATCAGGAAGGTCCCCTGGAGTAGGAAATGGCAACCCACTCCAGTATTCTTGCCTGGCAGGCTACTGTCCATGAGGTTGTAAAGGGTCGGACATGACTGAGCAACTAACACATCCACATCCACAGGTAAAGGGTTCAGTCTATTATATAAGGCCAACCATCACTTTGGACACCAGTTTAAAGCCCAGGTTGTTACTTGTGCTGCTGACCTACTGGTTACAAACCAGAGGCTCTCACAGCCTCCTCCTCAGTGTTGATTAATTTGTTAGAACAGCTAACAGAACTCGGGGAAGCTTGTTTACTCACTAATTACCAACTTATTTTAAAGGATATGAGTAAGTTGCCAGGTGAAGAGATGCATGGGGTGAGGTCCTGAGAAAATGAGCTCTGTCCTCATGGAGTGTGGGGCTTGGCAGTGTATCATGTGAGGTGTTCTGGTTTCACTACATGGAAGCTCTCTGAAAAAAGGGCAAAAGCTGTCCTTTGGGGTTTTTATGGAGGCTTCATTACATAGTCATGCTTGATTGATCTATTGAACTTCCAGTCCCAGGGGGTGGGACTGAACGTTCTGTCTAACCTCAGGGCTGGTTTGCCTGATGGGCAGCCTCCACCCTTGGGTGAGACCCAAAAGTCACCTTCCTTGGAGCTTTTTTTGCAATTGAAGGCAAGAGACCAAATATTATATCTTTGTCCTTAATTGAGCAGGAAATGTCAAGGGTTTTGGGAGTTGTGAGCCAGGAACTGTGGATGAAGACCAAATGTTTATTATTATATATGAATTTGGTCATTATATATGTATGCTTTATATATTACTAGGTATGGGAGGGTTGAAGAGGACCCTCTCTCATGGGCCTCTGTTCTTTGTTATGGCACAGAGAAAATCTGAGGTCTTTCCTATGGCAAAAGTAAGTTTTATTAACGAAGGAACAGAAAGAACACTTCAAAAGGGCCAAGCTAGAGAGTCCCTGAGTCAGGAAATGCCAGCAAACCCACTCCAAAAAGAAACAGAGTCAGATTCCACAGATAAAGAAATCCCAGGTGGTTTAGCAGTTAAGAATGTGCCTGCCAATGCAAGAGATGCACATTTGATCCCTGAATCAGGAAGGTCCCCTGGAGTAGGAAATGGCAACCCACTCCAGTATTCTTGCCTGGCAGGCTACTGTCCATGAGGTTGTAAAGGGTCGGACATGACTGAGCAACTAACACATCCACATCCACAGGTAAAGGGTTCAGTCTATTATATAAGGCCAACCATCACTTTGGACACCAGTTTAAAGCCCAGGTTGTTACTTGTGCTGCTGACCTACTGGTTACAAACCAGAGGCTCTCACAGCCTCCTCCTCAGTGTTGATTAATTTGTTAGAACAGCTAACAGAACTCGGGGAAGCTTGTTTACTCACTAATTACCAACTTATTTTAAAGGATATGAGTAAGTTGCCAGGTGAAGAGATGCATGGGGTGAGGTCCTGAGAAAATGAGCTCTGTCCTCATGGAGTGTGGGGCTTGGCAGTGTATCATGTGAGGTGTTCTGGTTTCACTACATGGAAGCTCTCTGAAAAAAGGGCAAAAGCTGTCCTTTGGGGTTTTTATGGAGGCTTCATTACATAGTCATGCTTGATTGATCTATTGAACTTCCAGTCCCAGGGGGTGGGACTGAACGTTCTGTCTAACCTCAGGGCTGGTTTGCCTGATGGGCAGCCTCCACCCTTGGGTGAGACCCAAAAGTCACCTTCCTTGGAGCTTTTTTTGCAATTGAAGGCAAGAGACCAAATATTATATCTTTGTCCTTAATTGAGCAGGAAATGTCAAGGGTTTTGGGAGTTGTGAGCCAGGAACTGTGGATGAAGACCAAATGTTTATTATTATATATGAATTTGGTCATTATATATGTATGCTTTATATATTACTAGGTATGGGAGGGTTGAAGAGGACCCTCTCTCATGGGCCTCTGTTCTTTGTTATGGCACAGAGAAAAATCTGAGGTCTTTCCTATGGCAAAAGTAAGTTTTTATTAACGAAGGAACAGAAAGAACACTTCAAGGGAGAGAGATGGGCCAAGCTAAGAGAGGTAGTGGTGCCCATTGGAATGCAAGGTCTGAGGTTTTTCCGCACTAGGCTTTTACATATTCATTTAGGCAGGCGTGGACTGACAGTACTGATTGACAGTTGCAAGTTATACAACAACAGACTCTATTGCTCATGTCTTTACCATGTTCAGTCTGTTATAATCAGATGTGTGTATGTATAGAATATTTATGAACCCTTAATTGACTCCTGGCTCACTAAGGTCACTTGAGGACACAGCTGTGCATCTAGGGTGCCTGTGTTACAGCTGGAGAAATCCCTGTGGTTAATTTGTATCTAAGGTGCATGCCCCAGAGTTTGAACCTGTTTGAGGTTATTTTGTAGCATATCTGTGAGCTCTTCTGGGCCACACTGGGGTGTGTCTGGGGTGGGGTTTAGAGATTAGGTTGAATCTTTTTTTGGCTAGGCCACTCCTCATTGCTCATGCCTAGCTTTCTACCTAACATATATATATATATATATAATTTCCCATATATACTTGGCCATGAACAAATACATAAATTTCCTATGAATCACAATATTGCAGTACGTTTAGTTCTTATTAAAGGGAGACTCAAATGAGGGAAGTAAGGGAGGGCAGAGATAGACAGACAAGGTTTTCTGACCCAGCCATTGTGGGAAATGGGAAGAAAAGTCAACCAAGGAGAAGTAACAATACAGAATATTTTTTCTCAAGAGATATTTTTTCTCGATAGATATTTATTGAGTACTATTTATCTCATGATGTGGTAATGTGTAGCTGCAATAGGGAAAAGAAAACAGCCTTCCTTTGCCAGGCAAATCTAACTGGGGAGCCAAAACACAAAAAAGCTGCAAATAAGAAGGTATCAGATGAGAACCAAGTTAATGTATGCAGCAAATGCACAATGGATTCAAAGATAACTGTGGAGGTGTTTCTTGCAAGACAACTTCAAGAGTGCTTAGCACTGACTGGCTGAGATGGGCAGTGGGTAGGTAAGGTTTAATGGAGAATATTAAGTCCAATTTAAGTTTAAAAAAAGGAAAGGGCCTCTGTTCTTTGTTATGGCACAGAGAAAATCTGAGGTCTTTCCTATGGCAAAAGTAAGTTTTTATTAACGAAGGAACAGAAAGAACACTTCAAGGGAGAGAGATGGGCCAAGCTAAGAGAGGTAGTGGTGCCCATTGGAATGCAAGGTCTGAGGTTTTTCCGCACTAGGCTTTTACATATTCATTTAGGCAGGCGTGGACTGACAGTACTGATTGACAGTTGCAAGTTATACAACAACAGACTCTATTGCTCATGTCTTTACCATGTTCAGTCTGTTATAATCAGATGTGTGTATGTATAGAATATTTATGAACCCTTAATTGACTCCTGGCTCACTAAGGTCACTTGAGGACACAGCTGTGCATCTAGGGTGCCTGTGTTACAGCTGGAGAAATCCCTGTGGTTAATTTGTATCTAAGGTGCATGCCCCAGAGTTTGAACCTGTTTGAGGTTATTTTGTAGCATATCTGTGAGCTCTTCTGGGCCACACTGGGGTGTGTCTGGGGTGGGGTTTAGAGATTAGGTTGAATCTTTTTTTGGCTAGGCCACTCCTCATTGCTCATGCCTAGCTTTCTACCTAACATATATATATATATATATATAATTTCCCATATATACTTGGCCATGAACAAATACATAAATTTCCTATGAATCACAATATTGCAGTACGTTTAGTTCTTATTAAAGGGAGACTCAAATGAGGGAAGTAAGGGAGGGCAGAGATAGACAGACAAGGTTTTCTGACCCAGCCATTGTGGGAAATGGGAAGAAAAGTCAACCAAGGAGAAGTAACAATACAGAATATTTTTTCTCAAGAGATATTTTTTCTCGATAGATATTTATTGAGTACTATTTATCTCATGATGTGGTAATGTGTAGCTGCAATAGGGAAAAGAAAACAGCCTTCCTTTGCCAGGCAAATCTAACTGGGGAGCCAAAACACAAAAAAGCTGCAAATAAGAAGGTATCAGATGAGAACCAAGTTAATGTATGCAGCAAATGCACAATGGATTCAAAGATAACTGTGGAGGTGTTTCTTGCAAGACAACTTCAAGAGTGCTTAGCACTGACTGGCTGAGATGGGCAGTGGGTAGGTAAGGTTTAATGGAGAATATTAAGTCCAATTTAAGTTATAAAGGAAAAAATAGGGAAATAACCATTTTTAGATGTAGACACATAAGTAGGATACTACAGGCACAGAACTGACAATCAACGGACCCAAAATTTAAACACTAAACTAGCTCACTTTCATCTGGGAAACAGTCCTTAAGTAATCAGATCATATCTGGGTCTTGTTCCTTTTTCCTTGTATGACAGGCTGGAAAACTTGTCCTTTTCTGAGATACTAGGGAGCCATTGAAGATTTCTGGATTTGGGAACAATATAGAGTGTTGTTTCCGTAACCTTAGGTGAAGCTGATGTAAAGTACAGATTGTAGAGCTGTGGGCTTCCCTGGTGGCTCAGACAATGAAGGATTTGCCTACAATGCGGGAGGTTGAGGCTCAGTCCTTGGGTCCAGAAGATTTCCAGGGCAATGGTGAGCAGGGAGGGTGGGGAAAGAGTGTCTAATCCACTCCAGTGTTCTTGCCTGGAGAATCCCATGGACAGAGGAGTCTGGTGTAAAGTACAGATTGCAGAGTTCCAGTAACTGGCAAAGCGAGAGGCACTTCAGTACTTCTTCACTGATTAAAGTCCAGTGGGTGCTGTAATTACCAGGAGAGTCCCAGGTTTTGCCTCATTATCACAGATTCATCAATTGCCCCCACCCCCCTTTTCCCTTTCCAAACATATCTTTGATCTTTTGATTTCTGATTCTTTAACTTCCCCAAATGTCCAGTCATTTAAAGCATCTCCTGTGCTTTCCTCTTGACCTTGTTTGCTCTGTCTTCTGCTACTTTTTGTATGAGTTGCCCTGTGCTCTCTCTTGATTTTATTCAGCCTCATTCACAGAGCATCCCAATAAATGGATAGCCTGTGTCATTCAGTTCCTAATGACACTGACATATTCCATCGTATTTATTAAGCTTCTTTGGGTACTAATGTTTAATATAATTTCATTATAAAAATTCAACAAAGTATTTCTGCTTTTTTTTGGTACTATGACCAGCAGATGAGCATATTAAACTTAGTGTGGTTTTATTTGTGCCTGGATAGTAACTCTGGGAAACCTAGAAGTTTCTTACCATTTTCTGAGTTTACTGAGTCTTACTCAGTCTTACTGAGTTTTCAGTCAATTTTAATTGAATTTGAAAGCCTTTAAAATTGAGATCAAAAATTCATATACATTGATTGGATCTTTATACTCTCTTTGAAATACCAAAATATTGCTGTTTGTTTCTGTTTCGATAAATTGTTTTCTTTTTTTTTTAAACCTTTATTTTACTTTTAACTTTTACAGAGTTTTGTTGTTTACAGACATGCATGTTCCCAGATCAGTCACATGTATATTCCCCCCTTCCCACCCCTCCCAGCCATCACACAGCACCCCTGAAGGATACCCTTTTCTCACATAGCAATGACTAGAGCTATTTTCTTCAGTTACGATAGTACAGGCCTTCATGCTACTTCCTTTACGCCTCCCACCCTCTGTTCCTTCCCAACAATGTTCATGTGTCCACTGTCCATGTCTGTCTTTCCGTTGCTTCACTGCGTGCGCCATCATCACCATCCTGCTAGATTCCATATATATATGTTAATATACTGTATTTGTCCTTCTCTTTCTGACTGACTTTACTTTTTAGGATACGTTCTAGATCCAGCCACCTCATTAGGGCAGATTCTTCTGCATGTCTCTTTACAGCTGTGTAGTATTCCATTGTATATATCTACAAGATATTCTGTATCCATTCATTCATCGATGAACACCTAGGTTGCTTCCATATTCTAGCTATTCTATAGAGAGTTGCAATGAACACTGGGGTACAGGTGCTTCTTTCAGTTTTGATTTCATCAGGATATAGGCCTAGTAATGGGATTGCTGGGTCATAGGCTGCTTCTATTTTTAGTTTTTTAAGAAATCTCCAGACTGTCTTCCACAGAGGCTGTATCAATCTACATTCCCACCAGCAAGGCAGGAGGGTTCCCTTTTCTCCGCACCCTCTCCAGCATTTATTGTCTGTCGATTTGTGGATGATGGCCATTCTGACAGGTGTGAGGTGATATCTCATTGTAGTTTTAATTTGCATTTCTCTAATTATAAGTGAAGTTGAGCATCGTTTCATGTGCTTTAGGGCCATCTGTATGTCATCATTGGAGAGGTGTCTGTTTAGGTCGTATTCCCATTTTTTTGATTGGGTTGTTCGTTTTTCCAGTGCTGAATTGTCTGAGTTGCTTGTAGATTTTGGAGATTAATTCTTTGTCTGTTGTTTCATTTGCTTTGATTTTCTCCCGTTCTGTGGGCTGTCTGTTCAGCTTTTTTGTGATTTCTTTTGCTGTACAAAAGCTTTTAAGTTTCATGAGGTCCCATATGTTCATTTGTCTTTTGAGTTCTGCTATTCTAGTAGGTGGGTCAGAGAAGATCTTGCTTTGATTGATGTCCTTGAAGGTTTTGCCTATATTCTCCTTTAAGAGTTTGATGGTTTCTGGTCTTACATTTAGGTCTTTAAACCATTTTGAGTTGATCTTTGTGCATGGTGTCAGGGAATGTTCCAACTTCATTTTTTTGCATGTAGCTGTCCAGTGTTCCCAGCACCATTTGTTGAAGAGGCTGTCATTGCTCCATTTCATATGTTCACCTCCCTTGTCAAAAATAAGGTACCCATAGGTGCGTGGGTTTATCTCTGTGCTCTCAATCTTGTTCCATTGGTCGATATTTCAGTTTTTGTGCCAGTACCACACTGTCTTGAGGACTGTGGCTTTGTAGTAGAGTCTGAAGTCGGGGAGAATGATCCCTCCAGCTCCATTCTTCTTCCTCAGGATTGCTTTGGCTATTCGAGGTCTTTTGTGTTTCCATATGAACTGTGTTATTCTCTGGTCTAGTTCTGTGAAGAATGTCATTGGTCGTTTGATAGGGATCGCATTGAATCTATAGATGACATTTGGTCGTATGGTCATTTTTACAATATTGATTCTTCTGACCCAGGAACATGGAATATCTCTCCATCTGTTTAAGTCTTCTCTAATGTCTCTCATGAGTGTCTTGTAATTTTCTGTGTACAGTTCTTTTGTCTCTTTGGGTAGGTTTATTCCTAGATATTGGATTCTTTTGGTTGCAATGGTGAAGGGGATTGCCTCTTTGATTTCGTTTTCTGATTTTTCATTGTTTGTGTATAGGAATGCCAGTGATTTCTGTGTGTTGACTTTGTAACCTGGGACTTTGCTGAATGCGCTGATTAACTCTAGTAGTTTTGTAATAGTGTCTTTGGGATTTTCGATGTATAATATCATGTCATCTGCAAATAGAGAGAGTTTGACTTCTTCCTTTCCAATCTGGATTCCTTTGATTTCTTTCTCTTCTCTTATTGCTGTTGCTAGGACTTCCGGGACTATGTTGAATAAGAGTGTTGAAAGTGGACACCCTTGTCTTGTTCCTGATCTTAGAGGAAATGCTTTGAGTTTTTCACCGTTGAGGATAATGCTCACTGTGGGCTTCTCATATATGGCTTTCACTATGTTGAGATAGGTTCCTTCTCTGCCCATTTTCTGAAGAGCTTTTATCATAAATGGATGCTGTACTTTGTCAAAGGCTTTTTCTGCATCTATTGAGATAATCATGTGATTTTTATCTCTCAATTTGTTGATATGGTGTATCACATTGATTGATTTGTGGATATTGAAGAATCCTTGCATGCCTGGGTGAACCCAACTTGATCATGATGTATGAGCTTTTTGATGTGTTGTTGAAGTCTGTTTGCTAGGATTTTGTTGAGGATTTTGGCATCTACGTTCATCAGTGAAATTGGCCCATAATTTTATTTTTTTGTGTTGTCTTTGCTTGGTTTCGGTGTCAGGGTGATGGTGGCCTCATAGAATGTGTTTGGAAGTGTTCCTTCCTGTGCAATTGTTTGGAAGAGTTTTAGAAAGACAGGCATTAACTCTTCTTTAAATGTTTGGTAGAATTCACTTGTGAAACCATCTGGCCCTGGGCTTTGATTTTGGGGTAGATTTTTGATCACAAGGTCAATTTCTGAGTTTGTGATTGGCTTGTTCAAAGTTTCTATTTCTTCCTGGTTGAGTCTTGGGAGAGTAATCTTCCCCAAGAAACTGTCCATTTCTTCCAGGTTGTCCAGTTTGTTGCCATAGAGTTGTTCATAATAGTCCCTTAGAATCCTTTGGATTTCTTCATTCTCTGTTGTAATCTCTCCTTTTTCATTTTTGATTTTGGTGATCTGGTTCTTCTCTCTCTTTTTCTTGATGAGTCTGGCCAGTGGTGTGTCGATTTTATTGACCTTTTCGAAGAACCAGCTTTTCGTTTTATTTATCTTTACTATTGTTTCTTTCATTTCTTTATCATTTATTTCTGCTCTAATCTTTATGATTGCCCTTCTTCTGCTGGCTTTCGAGTGCTTTTGTTCTTCTTTCTCCGGTTGTTTTAAGCATAAGGTTGGGTCGCCTGTTTGAGATTTTCCTAGTTTCTTGAGGTAGGATTGAATTGCTATAAACTTCCCTCTTAGAACTGCTTTTGCAGTATTCCATAGCTTTTGCACTGTCGTGTGTTCATTGTCATTTTTTTCTAGGAATTGTTTCATTTCTCCTTTGATTTGCTCAGTAATCAGTTGGTTTTTTAGGTATGTGTTGTTTAATCTCCATGTGTTTGTGTTTTTAGGGGTTTTCTTCCTGTAGTTGATCTCTAGTCTCATTGCATTGTGGTCCGAGAAGATGGTTGATATAATTTCAGTTTTCTTGAATTGACTGAGGTTTGATTTGTGGCCCAAGATGTGGTCTATCCTGGAGAATGTTCCGTGAGCACTTGAGAAGAAAGTGTATTCTTCTGCTTATCTGTAAAGCTTTTGATTTCTCCATCAATTTTGAAGGAGATTCTTGCAGGGTAGAGGATTCTTGGTTGAAGATTATTCTCTTTCAGCCATTTAAATGTGTCCTGCCATTCCCTTCTGGCCTGCAGAGTTTCTGTTGAAAGATCAGCTGTTAAACATATGGGCTTTCCCTTGTATGTCACTAGTTGCTTTTCCCTTGCCGCTTTGAGAATTCTGTCCTTGTGTTTCATTTGTGTCAGCTTCATTAAGATGTGTGTTGGTGTGTTTCTTCTTGGATTGATTCTGTATGGTACTCTTTGAGCTTCTTGGACTTGATTGACTATTTCTTTTGCCATGTAGGGGACATCTTCAACTAGAATCACTTCAAAAAATTTTTTCCTAGCCTTTCTTTTTTTCTTCTCTTCTGGAACCCTTATAATTCGAATGTTGGTGTGTTTGATATTATCCCAGAGGTCTCTGAGGCTATCCTCTGCTCTTTTCATTCTTTGAGCTAGATTCTGTTTTTCAGCAGTTACTTCCACCATTCTATCTTCCAGCTCACTTACCCGGTCTTCTGTCTCAGATACTCTGCTCTTGATTCCTTCTACAGTGTTTTTCAGTTCAGCAATTGAGTTGTTTCTCTCTGTTACTTTTTTGGTAAGTTCTTGTATTTCTTTATTCAGTGTGTTATTTGTGTCTTTCAATTTCTCTAACATTCTGTTTTCAGTGTCTTTGATCATCTTTACTATCATTCTTCTGAAATCCCATTCAGAAAGTTTGTCCAAATTCTCTTCATTGATTTGATCTTGTGTGTTTGTAGATTGTTCCTTCACTTGTGTGGTATTTCTCTGGCGTTTCATTATTATTATTAATTTTTTAACTGACTGCATTTGGGATTTCCTTTTCCCAGACTTTGAGTTACATCTGTTGGTTTTTTAGGTATGTGTTGTTTAATCTCCATGTGTTTGTGTTTTTAGCGGTTTTTTTCCTGTAGTTGATCTCTAGTCTCATTGCATTGTGGTCCGAGAAGATGGTTGATATAATTTCAGTTTTCTTGAATTGACTGAGGTTTGATTTGTGGCCCAAGATGTGGTCTATCCTGGAGAATGTTCCGTGAGCACTTGAGAAGAAAGTGTATTCTTCTGCTTATCTGTAAAGCTTTTGATTTCTCCATCAATTTTGAAGGAGATTCTTGCAGGGTAGAGGATTCTTGGTTGAAGATTATTCTCTTTCAGCCATTTAAATGTGTCCTGCCATTCCCTTCTGGCCTGCAGAGTTTCTGTTGAAAGATCAGCTGTTAAACATATGGGCTTTCCCTTGTATGTCACTAGTTGCTTTTCCCTTGCCGCTTTGAGAATTCTGTCCTTGTGTTTCATTTGTGTCAGCTTCATTAAGATGTGTGTTGGTGTGTTTCTTCTTGGATTGATTCTGTATGGTACTCTTTGAGCTTCTTGGACTTGATTGACTATTTCTTTTGCCATGTAGGGGACATCTTCAACTAGAATCACTTCAAAAATTTTCTCATAGCCTTTCTTTTTTTCTTCTCTTCTGGAACCCTTATAATTCGAATGTTGGTGTGTTTGATATTATCCCAGAGGTCTCTGAGGCTATCCTCTGCTCTTTTCATTCTTTGAGCTAGATTCTGTTTTTCAGCAGTTACTTCCACCATTCTATCTTCCAGCTCACTTACCCGGTCTTCTGTCTCAGATACTCTGCTCTTGATTCCTTCTACAGTGTTTTTCAGTTCAGCAATTGAGTTGTTTCTCTCTGTTACTTTTTTGGTAAGTTCTTGTATTTCTTTATTCAGTGTGTTATTTGTGTCTTTCAATTTCTCTAACATTCTGTTTTCAGTGTCTTTGATCATCTTTACTATCATTCTTCTGAAATCCCATTCAGAAAGTTTGTCCAAATTCTCTTCATTGATTTGATCTTGTGTGTTTGTAGATTGTTCCTTCACTTGTGTGGTATTTCTCTGGCGTTTCATTATTATTATTAATTTTTTAACTGACTGCATTTGGGATTTCCTTTTCCCAGACTTTGAGTTACATCTGTTGGTGTCTGTTATTTGGATGGGGCTTCTATTCTGGGTGATGCTGGCAGTTGGGTGATGTCAGGACTTGCATACAAGTGATTACCTTTGTTGGTGTTCTCACTTGTATACTGCTCTCTAGTGTTAGGCGTTCTCTAGTATTATAGTGTTTTGGAGTCAGTGCTCCCCCCCAAAGCCCCGGGTCTTGTTGCTTGATCAGGGAATGAAGATTTGACGTCTGGTTTGTTATGGCATTAAATGATATCAAAACATGTATATGCGAATGAGAAACAGAAGGTATACCTTTGACAAATGACAGTTAAAATATTGTGCAAATACTATCTAGCGTATTGAATTATACAAACATATACATCTGTAACATAACCCAGGCATTCTAACCAAAAATACAGTACAATATGTTAGCACGGCAAATAAAGAATACGAAGAATGATATCCACCAGTTAATAACCAAACTAAGTAGAGTGCCAATTAGAGAATAATGTTAGAGCAGGGTCCCTGCTGGGGATAAGGCAGTGAGGACAGAACAGTCTAAGAAATATGGTGGGAAAAGGGAAAAAGAGAAAGGGAGGATAGAAGAGAAATATAGAATGATACTGCAAAGTTAAATATAGGGGGATAAAGATTTGTATGTATTAGAGTTTAATGCTATAGGAATGGAGTATCATCGAAAGCAAAGAATTATAGGGGAAGTAGTAGTACAAATGAAAAAAATTTTTAAAAATTAAAATTGAGATAAATATATAGAAAAATATAGAAAAACAAAGAAAAAACAATAAAAACAAACAAAACCCCCACAGAACCTTAAAAGGCCAATGGGGAACCAGAAGTTTATACCAAAATAAAATGTGTGGTTTAAAAGGAAAAAGGAATAAAAAATATGTAAACTTGAATATATTCAGTGTTACTGATGAGATTAGTAGCTTCAATAGAATTCAATGGAGGAAATAAACACAGCCACTCTCCACCCCAAAAAAAACAACGGGGGGTGCACTGAGTGGGTTCGGAAAAATTGCAACAAAACGTTCTCTTGGCGTTTCATTATTATTATTAATTTTTTAACTGACTGCATTTGGGATTTCCTTTTCCCAGACTTTGAGTTACATCTGTTGGTGTCTGTTATTTGGATGGGGCTTCTATTCTGGGTGATGCTGGCAGTTGGGTGATGTCAGGACTTGCATACAAGTGATTACCTTTGTTGGTGTTCTCACTTGTATACTGCTCTCTAGTGTTAGGCGTTCTCTAGTATTATAGTGTTTTGGAGTCAGTGCTCCCCCCCAAAGCCCCGGGTCTTGTTGCTTGATCAGGGAATGAAGATTTGACGTCTGGTTTGTTATGGCATTAAATGATATCAAAACATGTATATGCGAATGAGAAACAGAAGGTATACCTTTGACAAATGACAGTTAAAATATTGTGCAAATACTATCTAGCGTATTGAATTATACAAACATATACATCTGTAACATAACCCAGGCATTCTAACCAAAAATACAGTACAATATGTTAGCACGGCAAATAAAGAATACGAAGAATGATATCCACCAGTTAATAACCAAACTAAGTAGAGTGCCAATTAGAGAATAATGTTAGAGCAGGGTCCCTGCTGGGGATAAGGCAGTGAGGACAGAACAGTCTAAGAAATATGGTGGGAAAAGGGAAAAAGAGAAAGGGAGGATAGAAGAGAAATATAGAATGATACTGCAAAGTTAAATATAGGGGGATAAAGATTTGTATGTATTAGAGTTTAATGCTATAGGAATGGAGTATCATCGAAAGCAAAGAATTATAGGGGAAGTAGTAGTACAAATGAAAAAAATTTTTAAAAATTAAAATTGAGATAAATATATAGAAAAATATAGAAAAACAAAGAAAAAACAATAAAAACAAACAAAACCCCCACAGAACCTTAAAAGGCCAATGGGGAACCAGAAGTTTATACCAAAATAAAATGTGTGGTTTAAAAGGAAAAAGGAATAAAAAATATGTAAACTTGAATATATTCAGTGTTACTGATGAGATTAGTAGCTTCAATAGAATTCAATGGAGGAAATAAACACAGCCACTCTCACACCCCCCCCCCCCAAAAAAAACAACGGGGGGTGCACTGAGTGGGTTCGGAAAAATTGCAACAAAACAATATGATACAAAAAAAAAAGGCAATAAAAAAGATTAAGGAATAAAATGAAATTTTAAAAATCCAGCAGTAACTTCAGCTTCAGACAAAACGTTAAAACAGTGTTTATGTTCTTCTGTCTCTTGCTGACTATTCAGAAATTGTCAGTCTTTTTCTTGCCTCTGGCAGTGGTTGGATCTGAAGACCTCTTTGACTGCTTGTTTATTTCAGCCTATTCCAGAATTAAAAGGCTCGCCTAGGCTGGCCCTGGGAGTTGCTTAATCCAAATCCCTTTTCTTGCTGGGTGGAGCTAAATTCCCTCCCTGTAGCTTGACCAGCAGCCAAACTACAGTAGGGAAAATGGCGTCTGTCTCACAAAGGATTTATTCCCACACGCTCTATGGAGAGCACTTTCGCAGTGACCCCGACCCTGCTGCAGGCCACCGTCGACTCCCGCCACCACGGGAGACGTCAGATTACTCAGAGGTGAGTCTGGCTCAGTCTCATGCAGGATCGCTATTCCCCTCTCCTGGATCATGGTGCGCACAAGAGTTTCGAGCCCTCCCTGGGGGCTCTGTGATCAGGTTAATGGCAGCCTCCTCCAAAGGAAACTGAGTGCCTTACTTTCGAGGACTGCTCAAGGGCACTACTAGCTCAAGTTGGCATTTGGACCCTCCAAAGCGGGTCTGGCTCAGTCCCTTGTGGGCATCGCTGCTCCTTTCCCAGTTCCTGACCCGCAATAGGCTTTGCCCCTTTGGCCCGTCCAGCCTCTCTGGTGAGTATGAGGTTTGACTTTTAAAAGTGCGATTGCACCCTTCCTACCGTCTTGATGCGGCTTCTCCTTTGTTCTTCGATGTGGGGAATCCTTTTCGTGATCAGATGCAACCTCCTCCTGTTGATGGTTTCCCAGGAACTCCTTGCAATTCAGGCGATTTTGCAGGAGAGATGAGTGCATGCCCTTCCGTAGCGCGGCGGCGCAGCTGCACTGCAGTTCGGTCCGATGCGGCTTCTTGGTCCCAAATTGTTTTCTATTTAAAAAACTATTGGGCTTCTCTGGTGGTCCAGTGGTTAAGAATCTGACTGCCAATGCAGGGGACATGGGTGTGAACCCTGGTCAAGGAAGATCCCACATGCCACAGGGTAACAAATCTGGTGTGTCACAGCTCTTGAAGCCCACGTGCTCTAGAGCCTCGGAACTGAATTGAGCCCACATGCTACAACTTACTAAGCCCTTGCATTTCAACTACTGAAGTCCATGGACCTAGCTAGAGCTGGTGCTCTGAAAGGAGAAGCCACCACGATGAGAAACCTGCCCATCACAATGAAGAATAGCCCCCATTCGCTACAACTGCAGAAAGCCAGAGCCCAGAAAGGAAGACCCAGCACTGCCAAAAATAAATAAACAAGGATTTCTGGGAAAAAAAAAAAAAATCATCGGGGCTTCTCTGGTGGTCCATTGGGTAAGGACACTGCCTTGCAGTGCACTGGGCACCAGTTCCATCCCTGGCCTGGGAAGATCCCACGTGCTGCGGAGTGACTGAACTGATGTGTCCAACTACCGAGCTGGAGCTCTGCAACGAGAGTGGCCATTGCCATGGGAGGGACACACAGGCCAAGGAACAAAGATAGATGGAAATAGATAAGTGAAAGATCAATAGAAAGACCCCCCCAAAATTTTTAAAAAATATTTTAAAAAATTCTATTTCTACCCTCTCACTATGATTTAGTATCCACAACAAAGTGGATATTAAAATACATGGGATGAAAATAAAGGGTGAAATGAATAGAAAGAAGTGTTAATCCTAAAATATGGGTATATCTACACACATAGTATGATCCTACTGCAATTTGAACTTATAATAATTTCCACTTTAGAGCGCCATTATATTAGTTTTTTAAGTCTCTTAAAATTATTCAACTTAAAGTTACTGAAGGGTTTAGAAAGTAGAAATTCTGAATAATTAATACTCAATACAAATTAACTGAAAGCAACAAGAATGTCTCAAGTAGTTAAATTAACTTTTTAATTCTGAAATAATTTATGAATGATTCAGTCCTACCCTTCTGCTTGAAACTTTTTTTTTCTCTACAGTGAAAGAGGGTAGTCAAACTTGGTTTCATCTTGAGAGTTCAAGAAGGGGTGAAACATGAGTAGAAAAAAGTCTTTATTCTGAAAAATGGACCTAATTTTGAAGTTCAACTGGAATAAGCAATTGTTACATTTTGTATAGAAAATTGTATTTCACTTCATAATTATCTGACTATTTGATTTATTGAGTAAACAAAGCATAATGTTTCTTAAAGCCTATGAATAAATACTTTTCTCCAACCATGACAGATTAAATGGAAACAAAGAGAGTGAACAGAAATGGGAGGGGGCTGTGGCTCCCTATCTTTATGGAGGGAGAGGGCAGTGTAATTTACATGAGCATCTGGGTCTTTTGTCGTGTTTTGGATGGATGACTTGAGTCTGATATATTGGTGAATAGCATTAACAAAAGTCTGGTTGTCAAAGGCTAGCCACAGCAATGAGGTGATGTCTGTGTTTGGGGATAAAAACTGGTACCTAACTGGCTATCTAAAAGGGTAAGGACACTGCCTTGCAGTGCACTGGGCACCAGTTCCATCCCTGGCCTGGGAAGATCCCACGTGCTGCGGAGTGACTGAACTGATGTGTCCAACTACCGAGCTGGAGCTCTGCAACGAGAGTGGCCATTGCCATGGGAGGGACACACAGGCCAAGGAACAAAGATAGATGGAAATAGATAAGTGAAAGATCAATAGAAAGACCCCCCCAAAATTTTTAAAAAATATTTTAAAAAATTCTATTTCTACCCTCTCACTATGATTTAGTATCCACAACAAAGTGGATATTAAAATACATGGGATGAAAATAAAGGGTGAAATGAATAGAAAGAAGTGTTAATCCTAAAATATGGGTATATCTACACACATAGTATGATCCTACTGCAATTTGAACTTATAATAATTTCCACTTTAGAGCGCCATTATATTAGTTTTTTAAGTCTCTTAAAATTATTCAACTTAAAGTTACTGAAGGGTTTAGAAAGTAGAAATTCTGAATAATTAATACTCAATACAAATTAACTGAAAGCAACAAGAATGTCTCAAGTAGTTAAATTAACTTTTTAATTCTGAAATAATTTATGAATGATTCAGTCCTACCCTTCTGCTTGAAACTTTTTTTTTCTCTACAGTGAAAGAGGGTAGTCAAACTTGGTTTCATCTTGAGAGTTCAAGAAGGGGTGAAACATGAGTAGAAAAAAGTCTTTATTCTGAAAAATGGACCTAATTTTGAAGTTCAACTGGAATAAGCAATTGTTACATTTTGTATAGAAAATTGTATTTCACTTCATAATTATCTGACTATTTGATTTATTGAGTAAACAAAGCATAATGTTTCTTAAAGCCTATGAATAAATACTTTTCTCCAACCATGACAGATTAAATGGAAACAAAGAGAGTGAACAGAAATGGGAGGGGGCTGTGGCTCCCTATCTTTATGGAGGGAGAGGGCAGTGTAATTTACATGAGCATCTGGGTCTTTTGTCGTGTTTTGGATGGATGACTTGAGTCTGATATATTGGTGAATAGCATTAACAAAAGTCTGGTTGTCAAAGGCTAGGAAGAAAAATGCAATTAGCCACAGCAATGAGGTGATGTCTGTGTTTGGGGATAAAAACTGGTACCTAACTGGCTATAGAAAACACTAAAATGATACATTGGTAAAAGTCCTGATTGTGTGTGTGTGTGTGTGTGTGTGTGTTTGAGTTAAGATCCCTATATATAGGGATCATTGGGATAATGATTGGATTATGTGATGAAAGTAACTTACTAACAAAAAGATGTGATAAACTCAATGAATTTGTAACTCATAACATACTTCACCAGTCTGACAATTGCAATACTGTTTCTATTTAAAGAAAATTAGAATTAAATAAAAGTGCACTGGAGTTCAAAAGAAGTTTACTCTCTTTTTTGTTGTTGTTTTTTTCTCTATAAACCATGCCATCCAGAATAGAGAACCATATCTAATCTCCCAATTAGGTCAGGCCTCAGGATAATCAATCTCTTTAACAGCAGATGCCTTGTTTTAGCAAATGAATGCTTGGTTTCAAAAGCAGTTTTGTGTTGAGAGAGGAGTGCACTTGGCATGGGTGATTAGAACTCTCTTAAACACTGTAAAAGTTTCTGTGGATTGCTTTATGCCCACACTTTGTGAACTGGAGTAAGTGGTGTATATATTCATCTTAAAATGAACATGGCAGGGACTTTCTATAAACTGTGAGAACATCTGCATGCCTATCAATGGAATTATTTTAAGTGCAAATTTTCAATACCCATTTGAATTACAGAGTGATTTTGATAATATCTAAAACTAGTGTATGTTTCTAGTAGGTGCTCTTCATATTTATTAAGTATGCTCATTAGTGACAGTAGCTTGATTATTAGATTAGCATTTTTTGAGGCTCAACAGACAATGACAGGTTAACTTGATTCTCATATTTGTTGTTTGGACCACATTTATATTAGTTTATGAATGCCATTTTAGTATCTGATGCCTTTTCTGTTCATATTTATGTATATGTAAATAGGTAGTGTGAGACAACTTTGAAATCAAGAAGAAATAATTAAAGATTGAAGTTTAAAAATGAGACAACTATTGGAGAATACCCTGTTGATACTATGTGCTCTTCTCATAGACAAAGTCTGGTTGTCAAAGGCTAGGAAGAAAATGCAATTAGCCACAGCAATGAGGTGATGTCTGTGTTTGGGGATAAAAACTGGTACCTAACTGGCTATAGAAAACACTAAAATGATACATTGGTAAAAGTCCTGATTGTGTGTGTGTGTGTGTGTGTGTGTGTTTGAGTTAAGATCCCTATATATAGGGATCATTGGGATAATGATTGGATTATGTGATGAAAGTAACTTACTAACAAAAAGATGTGATAAACTCAATGAATTTGTAACTCATAACATACTTCACCAGTCTGACAATTGCAATACTGTTTCTATTTAAAGAAAATTAGAATTAAATAAAAGTGCACTGGAGTTCAAAAGAAGTTTACTCTCTTTTTTGTTGTTGTTTTTTTCTCTATAAACCATGCCATCCAGAATAGAGAACCATATCTAATCTCCCAATTAGGTCAGGCCTCAGGATAATCAATCTCTTTAACAGCAGATGCCTTGTTTTAGCAAATGAATGCTTGGTTTCAAAAGCAGTTTTGTGTTGAGAGAGGAGTGCACTTGGCATGGGTGATTAGAACTCTCTTAAACACTGTAAAAGTTTCTGTGGATTGCTTTATGCCCACACTTTGTGAACTGGAGTAAGTGGTGTATATATTCATCTTAAAATGAACATGGCAGGGACTTTCTATAAACTGTGAGAACATCTGCATGCCTATCAATGGAATTATTTTAAGTGCAAATTTTCAATACCCATTTGAATTACAGAGTGATTTTGATAATATCTAAAACTAGTGTATGTTTCTAGTAGGTGCTCTTCATATTTATTAAGTATGCTCATTAGTGACAGTAGCTTGATTATTAGATTAGCATTTTTTGAGGCTCAACAGACAATGACAGGTTAACTTGATTCTCATATTTGTTGTTTGGACCACATTTATATTAGTTTATGAATGCCATTTTAGTATCTGATGCCTTTTCTGTTCATATTTATGTATATGTAAATAGGTAGTGTGAGACAACTTTGAAATCAAGAAGAAATAATTAAAGATTGAAGTTTATACAAGGGGAAAAGTCGAGACAGGACTAATTGAGAGACTGGATACCCTGTTGATACTATGTGCTCTTCTCAGTGCTCTGTGGTGACCTAAATGGGCAGGAAATCTTCCCATACATGTATCCCAAGGGATATGTGAATACTCTTTGCTGTGCATCAGAAACTAACACAGCACTGCAAAGAAAATATACTCCAATAAAAATTAATTTAACGGGCTTCCCCTGGTGGTCCAGTGGGTAAGGACACCGCCTTGCAGTGCAAGGGGCGCTGATTCGATCCCTGGCCTGGGAAGATCCCACGTGCCACGGAGCAGCTGGACTGATGTGTCCAATTACCGAGCCAGAGCTCTGGAGCGCATGCGCCCAGAGCCGGCGCTCTGCAACGACAGACGCCACCGTGATGGGAGACCCACAGGAGCCAAAGAACAAAGACGGATGAAAATAGAGAAATGAAAGACCAATAGAAGTGGCCCGCCCGCTCCCCTCCCTCCCCAACCCGACCCCCGCCCCAAAATAAACAAATTAATAAATCTTTTTAAAAAAATTAATTTAACAATGTGCAAGCAATGTATCAAGTTAAAACTATAGATAGACTTAATTTTGCTCACAACTCAACTCATTAAGATATTAAAATGCAGTGAAATACTTTTCATTATAGTACAACAAAAATTCCAAGATTTCAGCAAGTTATTTTAGATAGTTACTGTTCAAAATGTGATTGCTGGAACTTATCAGTGATGCGTGAAAGTGATCCAGAAGTAACTCAGGAGGCCACAAACTGCCTTTTTTAGGAGAGCAGATGGCAGGATTAGCAGTATGGTGTTGAAATATTTGCAAGGTAGTTAAGGAAACAAAACATTCTTGGACATTATTGTATGTTATTGTTTCAACTTTATTCTATAATGATCAGTTCTACCAGTTTTCCTTCCCTCTTAAAAATTGTTTCAAATGTGCCTAATTTTCAGAAAGTTAATAATTTTCATAGTGACAGCTAATAAAACATCTGAGGAAATATTGGAAGCAGATGGTCTTTAAGAAGCATTTAATGCTGGGCTTCCTTGGTGGTCCAGTGGGTAAGGACTCTGCCTTGCAGTGCAAGGAGTGCCGTTTTTGGGCCCTGGTCTGCGAAGATCCCACATGCAGTTCAGCGGCTGGACTGATGTGTCCAATTACCGAGCCAGAGCTCTGGAGCGCATGCGCCCAGAGCCGGCGCTCTGCAACGACAGACGCCACCGTGATGGGAGACCCACAGGAGCCAAAGAACAAAGACGGATGAAAATAGAGAAATGAAAGACCAATAGAAGTGGCCCGCCCGCTCCCCTCCCTCCCCAACCCGACCCCCGCCCCAAAATAAACAAATTAATAAATCTTTTTAAAAAAATTAATTTAACAATGTGCAAGCAATGTATCAAGTTAAAACTATAGATAGACTTAATTTTGCTCACAACTCAACTCATTAAGATATTAAAATGCAGTGAAATACTTTTCATTATAGTACAACAAAAATTCCAAGATTTCAGCAAGTTATTTTAGATAGTTACTGTTCAAAATGTGATTGCTGGAACTTATCAGTGATGCGTGAAAGTGATCCAGAAGTAACTCAGGAGGCCACAAACTGCCTTTTTTAGGAGAGCAGATGGCAGGATTAGCAGTATGGTGTTGAAATATTTGCAAGGTAGTTAAGGAAACAAAACATTCTTGGACATTATTGTATGTTATTGTTTCAACTTTATTCTATAATGATCAGTTCTACCAGTTTTCCTTCCCTCTTAAAAATTGTTTCAAATGTGCCTAATTTTCAGAAAGTTAATAATTTTCATAGTGACAGCTAATAAAACATCTGAGGAAATATTGGAAGCAGATGGTCTTTAAGAAGCATTTAATGCTGGGCTTCCTTGGTGGTCCAGTGGGTAAGGACTCTGCCTTGCAGTGCAAGGAGTGCCGTTTTGGTCCCTGGTCTGCGAAGATCCCACATGCAGTTCAGCGGCTGGACAGATGTGTCCAACTACTGAGCCGGAGCTCTGAAACGCATGCACCCAGGGCCGGTGCTTTGCAACGAGAGAGGCCACTGCAATGGGAAGCCCACACAGGCCAAAGAGCAAAGATAAATAAATGAAAGATCAATAGAAGTGGCAAGAAAATAAAAAAAGAAGCATTTATTGGTAATTCTTAGCTTTCACACAAATATCAGTGAATGTATACAAATAAATTAATATTTTAAGTAATACTCCTGTTCTTGGCTGTGCTGAATTTTGGTTTCAGCAAGCAGGGGCCACTCCATTTGTTGGAGCCTGGACTTAGGGTGCTTGGACTTCTGTAGCTGTGGCATGTGGCTCAGTCGTTGTGGCTCTCTGGCTCTAGAACACAGTTTAAATAGCTGTGTCACGTCACATGTGCTTAGCTGCTCCATGGCATGTGGGATCTTTCTGGATTAGGGATCAAGTTAGTGGCTCCTGCCTTGGGAGGTGGATTCTCTACCTTTAAGCCACCATGAAAACCTTACTATTATAAATAAGATTTTAAGACTGAGTTGGTAGATATTGTAGCAGTCAGTAAAGCAAGGGTTTTTAAAATACAGGCATTCTTAGTAATATCAAATACCAAAATAGAACTATGATGTTTACACCTGCTTATTCTAATGTATTTGTATACATGCTAAGTCACTTCAGTTGTGTCTGATTCTTTGAGACCCTATGGGCTATAGCCCACCAAGCTCCTCTGTCCATGGGGTTCTCCAGGCAAGGATATTGGAGTGGGTTGCTGTGCCCCCTTCCAAGGAATCTTCCCAACCCAGTGATCAAACCTGCATCTCTTATGTCTCCTGCATTGGTAGGTGAGTTCTTTATGACTAGTGCCACCTGAGAAGCCCATTTTAATGTACAACAACATTTTAATACGGTTAGTAGAATAGCTTCTGCATGTTAAATATTTCTGTATATTAAACATTTTAACTGGAAGACTATTTAATGTCCATATCTGTTACTCAGCTATATTTTAGGTTGAAACATAGTAGGCAGTATACATTTGAAAACATAGTAGGCAGTATACATTTGATTTAGCGAAATTAACTTAGGTTTATACAATAGGTTTCTTACTTATATCCCATTGATTTTCAGAGTCCAGATGTTTCCAAGCTGAAATACTTTACTATCTTGAAACTCTTATAGCTAAATTTATATATGGATTATTTCTTCCTTGTCAAGCACACACATTAACACACACACATTCACTCTAGTATGAAAAAAAAAAGTCTGAAAGAAAATACAGCAAAACATATAAGAAGAAATGCAGAAGAATCAGTCCTAATGAGATGGCTGGATCTGGAACCTATCATAAAAAGTGAAGTAAGCCAAAAACAGAAAGATAAGTACAATATACTAACACACATATATATGGAATCTAGTAGAATGGTAATGATAACACATGCAGTGAAGCGATGGAAAAACAGACATGGACAGTAGACATATGGACATTGTGGGGAATGAACAGTGGGTGGGAGGTGTAAAGGAAGTAGCATGAAAACCTGTACCATCATATGTGAAGAAAATAGCTATAGTCATTGCTCTGTAAGAAAAGGGGATCCTGCAGGGGTGTGGTGCAACAGTCTGGAGGGGTGGGATGGGAGGATATATATATGACTAATCTGGGATCATACATATCTGTAAACAACAAAGCTCTGTAAAAGTTAAAAGTAAAATAAAAATTTTAAAAAACCTAAATATTAAAAAAAAAAAAAAAGACTAGGATCATGGCATCTGGCCTCACTCATGGCAAAGAGAAGGGGGAAAGGTGGAAATAGTGACAAATTTCCTCTTCTTGAGTTCTAAAGTCACTGCAGGTTTTTTAAAAAAACCTAAACTATTAAGTAGGTCACATGCCAGGCAAGCCCTCCTCTGTCCATGGGGTTCTCCAGGCAAGGATATTGGAGTGGGTTGCTGTGCCCCCTTCCAAGGAATCTTCCCAACCCAGTGATCAAACCTGCATCTCTTATGTCTCCTGCATTGGTAGGTGAGTTCTTTATGACTAGTGCCACCTGAGAAGCCCATTTTAATGTACAACAACATTTTAATACGGTTAGTAGAATAGCTTCTGCATGTTAAATATTTCTGTATATTAAACATTTTAACTGGAAGACTATTTAATGTCCATATCTGTTACTCAGCTATATTTTAGGTTGAAACATAGTAGGCAGTATACATTTGAAAACATAGTAGGCAGTATACATTTGATTTAGCGAAATTAACTTAGGTTTATACAATAGGTTTCTTACTTATATCCCATTGATTTTCAGAGTCCAGATGTTTCCAAGCTGAAATACTTTACTATCTTGAAACTCTTATAGCTAAATTTATATATGGATTATTTCTTCCTTGTCAAGCACACACATTAACACACACACATTCACTCTAGTATGAAAAAAAGTCTGAAAGAAAATACAGCAAAACATATAAGAAGAAATGCAGAAGAATCAGTCCTAATGAGATGGCTGGATCTGGAACCTATCATAAAAAGTGAAGTAAGCCAAAAACAGAAAGATAAGTACAATATACTAACACACATATATATGGAATCTAGTAGAATGGTAATGATAACACATGCAGTGAAGCGATGGAAAAACAGACATGGACAGTAGACATATGGACATTGTGGGGAATGAACAGTGGGTGGGAGGTGTAAAGGAAGTAGCATGAAAACCTGTACCATCATATGTGAAGAAAATAGCTATAGTCATTGCTCTGTAAGAAAAGGGGATCCGGCGGGGGTGTGGTGCAACAGTCTGGAGGGGTGGGATGGGAGGATATATATATGACTAATCTGGGATCATACATATCTGTAAACAACAAAGCTCTGTAAAAGTTAAAAGTAAAATAAAAATTTTAAAAAACCTAAATATTAAAAAAAAAAAAAAAGACTAGGATCATGGCATCTGGCCTCACTCATGGCAAAGAGAAGGGGGAAAGGTGGAAATAGTGACAAATTTCCTCTTCTTGAGTTCTAAAGTCACTGCAGGTGGTGACTGCAGCCATGAAATCAGAAGACAATTAGCTTTTTGGCAGGAAAGCTGCAACAAACCTAGACAGTGTGTTGAAAAGCAGAAACATCACTCTGTTGACAAAGGTCCGTGTAGTCAAGGCTATGGTCTTCCCAGTGGTCACATACAGTTGTGAGAGCTGGACTGTAAAGAAGGCAGAGAGCCGAAGAATTGATGCCTTCAAACTGTGGTGCTGGAGAAGACACCTGAAACTCCCTTGAACAGCAAAGAGATCAAACCAATCAATCATAAGGGAAATCATCCATGAATAATTTTTGAATAAACTGATGCTGAAGCTGAAACTCCAATACTTTTTCCTCCTGATGTGAATAGATGACTCACTGGAAATGTCTCTGATGCTGGGAAAGATTGAGGGCAGAAGGAGAAGTGGGTGTCAGAGGATGAGATGGCTGAATGTCACTGATTCAATGGACATTAACTTGGGCAAACTTCGTAAGATAGTGAGGGACAGGGAGGCCTGGCATGCTGTAGTCCAATGGGTTGCAAAGAGCCGGATGTGACTGGGTTACTGAATAACAACAACATTGACTTTTTTCTAATTTGTATCCATAAGTGGACAAATTTGTTCAATTTATATAGACAACCACTTTAAGATAAACTGGGAGGATTGATACAATTTGACCACTCTTAAGTATGATCTTACGTATATTTGATATCAAACTGAAAAATAATCAAGCTTTTATTCCCATGGGATTTTCAAAAGAACATTAAAAAAATTGTGAAAACCTGTACCATCATATGTGAAGAAAATAGCTATAGTCATTGCTCTGTAAGAAAAGGGGATCCTGCAGGGTGTGGTGCAACAGTCTGGAGGGTGGGATGGGAGGATATATATATGACTAATCTGGGATCATACATATCTGTAAACAACAAAGCTCTGTAAAAGTTAAAAGTAAAATAAAAATTTTAAAAAACCTAAATATTAAAAAAAAAAAAAAAGACTAGGATCATGGCATCTGGCCTCACTCATGGCAAAGAGAAGGGGGAAAGGTGGAAATAGTGACAAATTTCCTCTTCTTGAGTTCTAAAGTCACTGCAGGTGGTGACTGCAGCCATGAAATCAGAAGACAATTAGCTTTTTGGCAGGAAAGCTGCAACAAACCTAGACAGTGTGTTGAAAAGCAGAAACATCACTCTGTTGACAAAGGTCCGTGTAGTCAAGGCTATGGTCTTCCCAGTGGTCACATACAGTTGTGAGAGCTGGACTGTAAAGAAGGCAGAGAGCCGAAGAATTGATGCCTTCAAACTGTGGTGCTGGAGAAGACACCTGAAACTCCCTTGAACAGCAAAGAGATCAAACCAATCAATCATAAGGGAAATCATCCATGAATAATTTTTGAATAAACTGATGCTGAAGCTGAAACTCCAATACTTTTTCCTCCTGATGTGAATAGATGACTCACTGGAAATGTCTCTGATGCTGGGAAAGATTGAGGGCAGAAGGAGAAGTGGGTGTCAGAGGATGAGATGGCTGAATGTCACTGATTCAATGGACATTAACTTGGGCAAACTTCGTAAGATAGTGAGGGACAGGGAGGCCTGGCATGCTGTAGTCCAATGGGTTGCAAAGAGCCGGATGTGACTGGGTTACTGAATAACAACAACATTGACTTTTTTCTAATTTGTATCCATAAGTGGACAAATTTGTTCAATTTATATAGACAACCACTTTAAGATAAACTGGGAGGATTGATACAATTTGACCACTCTTAAGTATGATCTTACGTATATTTGATATCAAACTGAAAAATAATCAAAAAGCTTTCTTTCTATTCCCATGGGATTTTCAAAAGAAGATTAAAAAAAATGTTTGTAGATACTATATCTTCTCAATGGCTCACATGACCAGAAAATGGCACACAAATTCCCTGGATCAAGATGAGAAGTAGATATTCAATGTGCTTGCTGATTTTTAGGAGTAACATTTTGTTAAAGATGGGCAATATTATCAACAAAAAAGCTAGGCAAATTTTTATTTGGTAGAGCTTATAAAGAACAAAACATTTATAATTAATTAGTTAAATCAATATGTGATTCTACCCATTAAAACTGCTGAAAACATACAGAATATTTTAATCAGTAACATTATTTTTATACCTCCTAAAAATAACAGGATTTTCTCTGTTGGGGAGACATTAAAATTTATACATTGAATACATATTACATGCCAATATGTTTCAGGCATTATCTTCAAAATAAAAATAAAGCAAAAAAAAAAAGAAAACACAGCAAAACGTGTATCCTTGGGTGATTTGGGGGTGACTTATTAACTCTTATTTATTGTATAGGCTTAATGATTCTTTTATAATTAGGAAAGCAACTTAGTAACAGATAGTAAGAAATTCTATCTATCGAGGATTTCTCAACCCTTTTACACAATGAAAAATCATTGAAGGCTCTGGAAGAAGAGCTTTTACTAATATAGGTTATGAGTGTTTCTCACATTAGATTTTTTTTTTTTTTTTTTGGGCGGGGGTCGGGTTGGGGAGGGAGGGGAGTGGGCAGGCCACTTCTATTCGTCTTTCATTTCTCCATTTTCATCCGTCTTTATTCTTTGGCTCCTGTGGGCCTCCCATCGCGGTGGCGTCTGTCGTTGCAGAGCACTGGCTCTAGACACGTGCGCTCCAGAGCTCTGGCTCGGTGATTGGACACATCAGTCCAGCCGCTCTGCGGCACGTGGGATCTTCCCAGGCCAGGGATCGAACCGGCGCCCCTTGCACTGCAAGGCGGTGTCCTTATCCACTGGACCACCAGGGGAAGCCCCTCACGTTAGATTTTAAATCTGAGGAATCTTTGAAATATTTATTTACTAATTCACTTGAAAATAATAATGAATGTGTATTACATGTTGGGGCTTCCCTGGTGGCTCAGTGGTAAAAAATCCACCTGCCAATGCTGGAGACCCGAGTTCAATCCCTGGGTCGAGAAGATCCTCTGGAGAAGGAAATGGCAACCCACTCCAGTATTCTTTTTTTTTTTTTTTTTAAAGATTTATTTATTTTTGGGTGGGGGTCGGGTTGGGGAGGGAGGGGAGCGGGCGGGCCACTTCCATTGGTCTTTCATTTCTCTATTTTCATCCGTGTTTGTTCTTTGGCCCGTGTGGGCCTCCCACCGCGGTAGCATCTGTCGTCACAGAGTGCTGGCTCTGGGCGCATGCGCTCCAGAGCTCCGGCTCAGTGATTGGACACATCAGTCCAGCCGCTCCGCGGCACGTGGGATCTTCCCAGGCCAGGGATCGAACCGGCACCCCTTGCACTGCAAGGCGGTGTTCTTACCCACTGGACCACCAGGGGAAGCCCCACTCCAGTATTCTTGCCAGGATAATCCCATGGACATTATCCATGGACAGAGGAGCCTGGCGGGCTACAGTGCATGGGGTGGCAAAAGAGACATAGTGACTAATCAACAATATTACATGTTAAAATTCATAATGTAGATTTTTCAGAACAACGAAAAGTAGGGAGAAGAGTGCCACTGTTTTATATTTTTGTAAATGTCTTGAATATATGTCTTAATGGAAGGAAGACAGCTAGATTCTTTTAATCTGCTTCTGTATTCAGTTTGTTGCAATACAGTATTTAGGTTGATGTATATGAGGAAAACCTGACTTCATGCAAATATGTAGTTGGAAATGGAAGACAATTTTAATAACTTTTCCAGGTAATTGTGAATATTCTTTAATATTCCATCAAATCTCAACAAGCAATAGTTTGTTAAAAACTGTTTGCCATGTGAAATCTGAAGCCATGTGAATAAACTTTTAATACTTTTGAAATCAGCCTATTTCTCAAGGAAGATTTCTAAAAAGAATATGAGTTTTGATTTAAAAAATAATGAAGTATAATATCCAGTAATAAAAACAAATCCTAGAAATACTCTGAGGATATTTTAAGGATTAATTTGCATCAAAATTGTTTACTAAAACATTTGAGCACTGCTCAAATCTCTGAGCTTCATTTCTTAATGCATAGATACATCAAATTTAAAGTTTACTATTTGTTGCATGAATGAGGTCATAAAGCCTTTACTCTTCATCTCTTTGGAGGAAATTTTATATATATGAATTCATCAGATGTGAGCAGTGTGGGAATACAGTAAATGCTTGATCAATGGTGGTTGGCACAGCGTGGTGCTTTTGCAGAGTTCTATCTTTGTGATAATATGGAACAAAAGTAATTTCCAAACAAAATATTTGCTTGAGCCCCAGGAGCCAAAATATTGATTTTCTAAAGATAATATTTGTTTCATTAATAAGTATTTGGCAGAAATCAAAGCCAAAATACACATTTTCTTTTATGACGCTCATATATCAGACCTTATTAAAAACAATTTAGAAGTTCCCACACATTTCTTTTGATGATATTTCTTTTTTTGTAAACATTTGTATAAAATATCTCAACAAGGAACACATTATAGAAACTTCCCCAAACCCTTTCTTTTTCAAAATAAAAGGCAAGTTGACTTTATTAGAAAATGTGAGTGACATGTTTTCATGTTCTTTTTTAAGTGACAAAAGCAATGATGTCACTCTTTACTGACAAGTTCAGTAGCAATGCTAGAGAGTTCCTGTGGATGTGGCTATCAGACACATTCAAGACTCCGAGGAAACCATCTCTTAGCCTCCTACTCTCCAGAATAGACCAGATTCTCCTAATGTACACTCTCATTCCTACAGCGTTAGGTTTCCCTACGTGGTGCTCATTGCAATTGGTAATTATTTCTTTGCACTATCAGTGGAATAACTGCTTCTCTCACTACTCTGTTAACACCAAGATGGGAAGGTCTGAACTGGTTTTTCTATCTCATGCACAGACCTTCAGCACAATCTCTGGCTTGTGATGGGGACTCTTTTAAGAGTTTCAGGGTAGTATATGATAGAATTAGAGACGGAAATAGCAACCCTCTCCAGTATTTTTGCTTGGAAAATCCCATGAACAGAGGAGTCTGACAGGGTACAGTCCATGTGGTCGCAGAGTCAGACACAACTTAGCGACTAAACCACCAACCACACGTGATAGGACACTGCTGAACATTTAATGTCCTTTGGCATCCCCAGAATATATTCCTATATCTTTTATATTTGGGGATTCTTCATCTTTCTTTAAATTGGCTTTTGTGATAAATCTCCGTTGTTTCTTTCTCACTCCCTTGACTGTTCCAGTTTTGTCTTCTTTTACAGCCTTTGTTTTAATTTCTAGTCCCTTAAGGCAGAAGTTCTGCCTTGCCCTTTATTGTTTTTCCCTTTTATACACTTTCTCTGTTACCCATGACTTCTATGATTCTCAGATCTAAATCTTTCATTCCAGTATCTCCCTCAAACCATGGTTCTGCATCTTTCAGGTTCTACATGATAAGTTTTTAAAACATTTGTATTAAAATAAAAATCTTTCACCCAAGACCTTATTAAAACAATTTAGAAGTTCCCACACATTTCTTTTGATGATATTTCTTTTTGTAAACATTTGTATAAAATATCTCAACAAGGAACACATTATAGAAACTTCCCCAAACCCTTTCTTTTTCAAAATAAAAGGCAAGTTGACTTTATTAGAAAATGTGAGTGACATGTTTTCATGTTCTTTTTTAAGTGACAAAAGCAATGATGTCACTCTTTACTGACAAGTTCAGTAGCAATGCTAGAGAGTTCCTGTGGATGTGGCTATCAGACACATTCAAGACTCCGAGGAAACCATCTCTTAGCCTCCTACTCTCCAGAATAGACCAGATTCTCCTAATGTACACTCTCATTCCTACAGCGTTAGGTTTCCCTACGTGGTGCTCATTGCAATTGGTAATTATTTCTTTGCACTATCAGTGGAATAACTGCTTCTCTCACTACTCTGTTAACACCAAGATGGGAAGGTCTGAACTGGTTTTTCTATCTCATGCACAGACCTTCAGCACAATCTCTGGCTTGTGATGGGGACTCTTTTAAGAGTTTCAGGGTAGTATATGATAGAATTAGAGACGGAAATAGCAACCCTCTCCAGTATTTTTGCTTGGAAAATCCCATGAACAGAGGAGTCTGACAGGGTACAGTCCATGTGGTCGCAGAGTCAGACACAACTTAGCGACTAAACCACCAACCACACGTGATAGGACACTGCTGAACATTTAATGTCCTTTGGCATCCCCAGAATATATTCCTATATCTTTTATATTTGGGGATTCTTCATCTTTCTTTAAATTGGCTTTTGTGATAAATCTCCGTTGTTTCTTTCTCACTCCCTTGACTGTTCCAGTTTTGTCTTCTTTTACAGCCTTTGTTTTAATTTCTAGTCCCTTAAGGCAGAAGTTCTGCCTTGCCCTTTATTGTTTTTCCCTTTTATACACTTTCTCTGTTACCCATGACTTCTATGATTCTCAGATCTAAATCTTTCATTCCAGTATCTCCCTCAAACCATGGTTCTGCATCTTTCAGGTATTCTCTCTACATTTCCAACCAGATATTCATCTTTAAAGCTGGCAGATCCATGGCTGATTTCATCATCTTTCATCCTGTGTCAGTTATCTTTGGGCTTCTCTGTGTCCTGGAAGTTGCTCCTGTGCTGCCTTCAATTTTTGCTTTCATTGAGTCCTGTCAGGTCTCTCTCCCACTCAGGGTCCATGTTTTCATCCCAGTTCCCACCACACTAGCTCACACCCTGGCTGTCTCCTGCCCATCCTGTGATGATGGCATTCACACTCTTCCTTCTCTGTTCTGGTTCTCATGCCACTAGAACAGCCTGCTGGTAGGAGAGCAGCTTTTCCCACATAATTTTCCTCTTAAAAACTTTCACACAATAATTTAAACATTGCCTGGGCATTTGATGGTATTAAGGAATTATTCATGATTTTTAGATTTGATAGTGATGTTGAGGTTGTGTTAAAATGTAAAAGAAACCCTTATATTTAATATATGCATACTGAAATATCTATGAATAACTGATATGTTGCCTGGGATTTGACTCAGATCGTATGGAGTGAGAAAGCATGGATGGGAGCATAGACAGAAGGGCCAGAGCTGATGCTCCCTGGGACTGGATGTCAGACACATGGAGGTTCACCATACTCTTCCTTATAATCTGACATATGTTTGAAATTCTGCATAGTTAAAATTAAGTCAGCTCTTTAGTTCCTTAAGTGTTCATGAAATAAAGTCCAAGCTATTTAAGAATTGAAAGCCGCAAGTCAGTTCTGGTCTACTTTCCCAGTGTCATTGGCCAGTGTCTCCTACAGATATCCTTTGCTGAAACGGGAGCTCAGCAGACGCCTCAGTGCATATGTGACTGTCTTTCCCCAATTCTTCCCATTCCGTGTACTTCTTACAGGAGCATCCTAGCTGCAGGATTGCCTTTAGTCTAGGTATACGTTAGTTTCAAATGCTGGACACGACTGTACAAAATGACAAAGACATTTGGTGGTTAAATTCCTCATCTTGTTTCTCATTTGGATGGATCCTCAGAAGTTCTGCCTTGCCCTTTATTGTTTTTCCCTTTTATACACTTTCTCTGTTACCCATGACTTCTATGATTCTCAGATCTAAATCTTTCATTCCAGTATCTCCCTCAAACCATGGTTCTGCATCTTTCAGGTATTCTCTCTACATTTCCAACCAGATATTCATCTTTAAAGCTGGCAGATCCATGGCTGATTTCATCATCTTTCATCCTGTGTCAGTTATCTTTGGGCTTCTCTGTGTCCTGGAAGTTGCTCCTGTGCTGCCTTCAATTTTTGCTTTCATTGAGTCCTGTCAGGTCTCTCTCCCACTCAGGGTCCATGTTTTCATCCCAGTTCCCACCACACTAGCTCACACCCTGGCTGTCTCCTGCCCATCCTGTGATGATGGCATTCACACTCTTCCTTCTCTGTTCTGGTTCTCATGCCACTAGAACAGCCTGCTGGTAGGAGAGCAGCTTTTCCCACATAATTTTCCTCTTAAAACTTTCACACAATAATTTAAACATTGCCTGGGCATTTGATGGTATTAAGGAATTATTCATGATTTTTAGATTTGATAGTGATGTTGAGGTTGTGTTAAAATGTAAAAGAAACCCTTATATTTAATATATGCATACTGAAATATCTATGAATAACTGATATGTTGCCTGGGATTTGACTCAGATCGTATGGAGTGAGAAAGCATGGATGGGAGCATAGACAGAAGGGCCAGAGCTGATGCTCCCTGGGACTGGATGTCAGACACATGGAGGTTCACCATACTCTTCCTTATAATCTGACATATGTTTGAAATTCTGCATAGTTAAAATTAAGTCAGCTCTTTAGTTCCTTAAGTGTTCATGAAATAAAGTCCAAGCTATTTAAGAATTGAAAGCCGCAAGTCAGTTCTGGTCTACTTTCCCAGTGTCATTGGCCAGTGTCTCCTACAGATATCCTTTGCTGAAACGGGAGCTCAGCAGACGCCTCAGTGCATATGTGACTGTCTTTCCCCAATTCTTCCCATTCCGTGTACTTCTTACAGGAGCATCCTAGCTGCAGGATTGCCTTTAGTCTAGGTATACGTTAGTTTCAAATGCTGGACACGACTGTACAAAATGACAAAGACATTTGGTGGTTAAATTCCTCATCTTGTTTCTCATTTGGATGGATCCCCCAGAAATCTCCAATGATCTTGAGCTCTAGTTTCCCACACTGGTATCTTACTGTCAGGCACATTAGTACTGCTTTCCTTTTCTTCTTGGTTGCATCTCTCCACTTCTGTACTGGTGCTTCTAGGGACCCGTTGCATCAGGTCCTAGTTTCAGGCTCTTTTTCTGGGCATTGGCAATCTCACTCAGCTGTCAACTCATCCTTTTCTGGCTTTGTGCCTTTTTTCAAGCCAGTGTCATGGCCATGCATGTCCCACCTCATGCCTATTACTTACATCATTGTTGTTTGTTAGTCTTAACCTTGAAAACAATGGCAGTTTTAGAAAACTTTGGACTTATAAGCATTACAGAGAACACAGAAACCATCCGTGGTTACAACGGTCCAGAGATGAACATTTCCTTCAGTCTTTTCTCTGTGTGTGTATCTGTAATCATCTGACCTCTTTATTGGGACTTGAAGGTCCATTTCCAAGATGGTTTGCTTACATGCTTCTTGACAGGACTCCTGGCTTCTCAGTGACTTTGGCAGAAGGTTTTAGTTCCTTGCATATTGACCTTACAGGGCCAATCCTGAGTGTTCACATGACGGGGCAGATGGTTCCACCAGGGGAAGATAGTTAAGAGAAAGCCACAGTGTCTTATGATGACTTAACCTTGAAAGTAATATATCACTTCTGTCATATTCCACTGATCATACACTGATAAACTCAGATAAAAAAAAATAGAAGGGAACTATACCATGGCATGAATATCATGAGGCTGATATCACTGAGGGCATCTATGAAGAGCAGAGCTAGTTTGTAATATGGAGCTGTTCGGGGGTTTTCAAAGACTGACTTTAGGGCATCTCTTTTTTATGTCTTTCTAGCCTGTCCCCTGAGAAGAAGTTATCTCATTTCCTTTTGCTCAAACGGGAGCTCAGCAGACGCCTCAGTGCATATGTGACTGTCTTTCCCCAATTCTTCCCATTCCGTGTACTTCTTACAGGAGCATCCTAGCTGCAGGATTGCCTTTAGTCTAGGTATACGTTAGTTTCAAATGCTGGACACGACTGTACAAAATGACAAAGACATTTGGTGGTTAAATTCCTCATCTTGTTTCTCATTTGGATGGATCCCCCAGAAATCTCCAATGATCTTGAGCTCTAGTTTCCCACACTGGTATCTTACTGTCAGGCACATTAGTACTGCTTTCCTTTTCTTCTTGGTTGCATCTCTCCACTTCTGTACTGGTGCTTCTAGGGACCCGTTGCATCAGGTCCTAGTTTCAGGCTCTTTTTCTGGGCATTGGCAATCTCACTCAGCTGTCAACTCATCCTTTTCTGGCTTTGTGCCTTTTTTCAAGCCAGTGTCATGGCCATGCATGTCCCACCTCATGCCTATTACTTACATCATTGTTGTTTGTTAGTCTTAACCTTGAAAACAATGGCAGTTTTAGAAAACTTTGGACTTATAAGCATTACAGAGAACACAGAAACCATCCGTGGTTACAACGGTCCAGAGATGAACATTTCCTTCAGTCTTTTCTCTGTGTGTGTATCTGTAATCATCTGACCTCTTTATTGGGACTTGAAGGTCCATTTCCAAGATGGTTTGCTTACATGCTTCTTGACAGGACTCCTGGCTTCTCAGTGACTTTGGCAGAAGGTTTTAGTTCCTTGCATATTGACCTTACAGGGCCAATCCTGAGTGTTCACATGACGGGGCAGATGGTTCCACCAGGGGAAGATAGTTAAGAGAAAGCCACAGTGTCTTATGATGACTTAACCTTGAAAGTAATATATCACTTCTGTCATATTCCACTGATCATACACTGATAAACTCAGATAAAAAAAAATAGAAGGGAACTATACCATGGCATGAATATCATGAGGCTGATATCACTGAGGGCATCTATGAAGAGCAGAGCTAGTTTGTAATATGGAGCTGTTCGGGGGTTTTCAAAGACTGACTTTAGGGCATCTCTTTTTTATGTCTTTCTAGCCTGTCCCCTGAGAAGAAGTTATCTCATTTCCCTTTTTGCTCTGTTTCACTTGCCTTTGTAAGATTTCAGTCTTTCTTCTAGTTCTATTTTAATGCTGTTGCTTTTCTTTCTTTGCTATTATTCTGAAACTTCAGTAATTCTGCAAATAGAACTTATGCATATTTATCAAACAACTACCATTTCTTCCTAATTTCTAAAGTATATCTGATTCTAGAGTTAGAATGTTCAACCAACAGCCCTGTTAAATCATTTTTCTCAGACTTTGTTGCTGTATTTTCAAAATTGTTTCTTTACCTTAAGAAAAGAAAGAGAAATGGTCTTTTTATTATAATAAGATTCCTCCATTTTTAGTTGTTCATTGATAAAATCTATTACTTTTCCCTCGGTGAAAGAACAGTTTGGGTCACTGATATCTAAAACTACAATCAGAATCTATACACCAAAGACCGTCTGTGTTATAGTGGTGAAGGGTATTGAGGCCATTGGCAAAGCTGCATTACTCCTGAAATCAACCCTTTCACAGATGTCTCCCTGGCTTTGAATATAGTTTAAAAGAGAATAAGAAGGAAAACTATTCAGGGTGACTGATCTAAGCTGCCCATCAAGGGCCTGCACTGAGAATTTAGAACTCCATACATTAGTATTATAGCCTTTATGGAACTTTGTAGCCTCTGGATTTTTTTTTTACAAGCCATAAAGATTGTTTTGGGATTAATGTAAGTTTATAGCACAAGATTAAAAACAGTAAGAATAGGGCTTCCCTGGTGGTCCATTGGGTAAAAAGTCCACCTTACAGTACAAGGGGCACCGGTTCGATCCCTGGCATGGGAAGATCCCACATACCGCGGAGCGGCTGGACCAGTGTGTCCAATTACAGGGCAGTGCTCTGGAGCACATGTGCCCAGAGCCGATGCTCTGCAGTGAGAGAGGCCATTGCGATAGGAGGCCCACACAGGCCAAAGAATTAAGATGGATGAAAAATAAATGAAGGACCAATAAAAGAGGCCAAAATTAAAACAAAACAAAACAATAAGAATAGACATTACAATTAAAATAAAAATATGACGGTATGCATGTGATGGTCTGCAGAGAAGGCTAGTTCTACAGTTGTCTTATACTTGAGCTATAAAAATTAGTTCAAATACTATACTTGCTTGTACTTGCTTTTTTAGTACCTGTCAATAAAAATGGCAGAGTTTTGTCATTTGAAAATAATAATTCATCATTGAACACACGAAAAGTCCCTAATGGGGGAATGTGCTTTTTCCTAAATGTCCCATTTTCGTTGACTTTGGACCCTTAACATTCTTTAACTATAGCAACAACTTTTCCTGCCCTCGCTTCTCCAGTTTGCAGGCTAATTTGTTAGCTATCTTCTCCACTCTCTGTTTCCTGTACTGTTTTATTATAACTTGCTTCCTTGTTCTTGTATTTTCCTTGCTTTCATTTTTAGAATGTGATAGAGTTGATACCTTAGGCAGATCGCTGCCTTTAATCATCCATGAATGGAACCCTCCAACTTGGTGTTATCTGGAGCTGCATTACTCCTGAAATCAACCCTTTCACAGATGTCTCCCTGGCTTTGAATATAGTTTAAAAGAGAATAAGAAGGAAAACTATTCAGGGTGACTGATCTAAGCTGCCCATCAAGGGCCTGCACTGAGAATTTAGAACTCCATACATTAGTATTATAGCCTTTATGGAACTTTGTAGCCTCTGGATTTTTTTTTTACAAGCCATAAAGATTGTTTTGGGATTAATGTAAGTTTATAGCACAAGATTAAAAACAGTAAGAATAGGGCTTCCCTGGTGGTCCATTGGGTAAAAAGTCCACCTTACAGTACAAGGGGCACCGGTTCGATCCCTGGCATGGGAAGATCCCACATACCGCGGAGCGGCTGGACCAGTGTGTCCAATTACAGGGCAGTGCTCTGGAGCACATGTGCCCAGAGCCGATGCTCTGCAGTGAGAGAGGCCATTGCGATAGGAGGCCCACACAGGCCAAAGAATTAAGATGGATGAAAAATAAATGAAGGACCAATAAAAGAGGCCAAAATTAAAACAAAACAAAACAATAAGAATAGACATTACAATTAAAATAAAAATATGACGGTATGCATGTGATGGTCTGCAGAGAAGGCTAGTTCTACAGTTGTCTTATACTTGAGCTATAAAAATTAGTTCAAATACTATACTTGCTTGTACTTGCTTTTTTAGTACCTGTCAATAAAAATGGCAGAGTTTTGTCATTTGAAAATAATAATTCATCATTGAACACACGAAAAGTCCCTAATGGGGGAATGTGCTTTTTCCTAAATGTCCCATTTTCGTTGACTTTGGACCCTTAACATTCTTTAACTATAGCAACAACTTTTCCTGCCCTCGCTTCTCCAGTTTGCAGGCTAATTTGTTAGCTATCTTCTCCACTCTCTGTTTCCTGTACTGTTTTATTATAACTTGCTTCCTTGTTCTTGTATTTTCCTTGCTTTCATTTTTAGAATGTGATAGAGTTGATACCTTAGGCAGATCGCTGCCTTTAATCATCCATGAATGGAACCCTCCAACTTGGTGTTATCTGGAGCTGCAATCTTATCATCTTAATTCCTCATAAAACTCAGACTGCTGATGCTATTCATTCCTTCTCATAACTGACGAAGTAATAGAACTCTCTACGAAGTGACTTTTTTCCTTCTTAGAAAAATGGCGCCCTATTACTTCATGGGGTTTGTCCAGGCAGACAGATCATCTTCATTTGAGAATGGACTTTCACATTCATGGTCATCTTTCCTCCCTATCAATTTTCTTCCAATCCATCTCTTCCCACTCCCTTCCATTTTCAGCTTCAGAAGTCTTTCCATTCATTCTCTCTTCCTCTTTTGATCCTCATTAACCTGAAGGATAAAATCATCTTCACACAGACTCTCTGGAAAACAAAGTCGAAATCATTACCAAGAGCTGCAACAATGTCTGGATCCAAATCCTGCTGAGGGCCCAGCATAGGTGCTGCTTTATTTACCCATGCAGTATCTCTCTTAAATTCTGTTGTGATCTCTAATTAAGGCAGACTAATTCTTGGGCCTAGAATTATTGAAGCCTTTCTTTCTCCTCTCTCCCATTATGTGCACTGATGTAATTTAGATTCAAGCATGTAGAGCCCCGATGATTCTTTCAAATGCCGTAGGTATTTAGACATCAAAACACTCTTCGTAACTTCCTCCATTTTGATCACATTCTTTTTTTTTTTTTTGGCTACTTCTAATGGTCTTTCATTTATTTATTTTCATCCATCTTTGTTCATTGGCCTGTGTGGGCCTCCCATCGCAGTGGCCTCTCTTGCTGCTGAGCACCTGTTCCGGGCACATGTGCTCCAGAGCTCTGGCTTGGTAGTTGGACATATCAGTCCAGATGCTCCATGGCACATGGGATCTTCCCAGGCCAGGGATCGAACCAACACCCCTTGCACTGCGAAGTGGTGTCCTTACCCACTGGGCCACCAGGGAAGCCCCATTTTGCTCACATTCTTTATCATTTATTTTCTGTGCTGGCAACAGAAGCTTCTGGGGTACATTGCATCTGTTTGCTAAAGACTCTGACTCAAGTGGACCATGTGGAAATAACACAGTTTTCCTCTCTGTAAAGGACTCCCTCCCCACTGCCCCCACCCCATTTTGTTGCAATTTGGGGCTAATATTATGAACAGTGACCTTAGGATCCCAGAGCAGGTCGCAGACACATCTTGGAAGTGGACAAAGCCCAGATTGCAGCCACACTTGAAGTCCATGCCTTACATCTATTCTTGGACTTCAAAGTGCAGGCCTGAAAAATTGGCTCCAAAACACAATAAATGCTCCAAAGAAAAAAAAAAAAAGCTACAAATATGATTACCAAAATTTGAGAATGGACTTTCACATTCATGGTCATCTTTCCTCCCTATCAATTTTCTTCCAATCCATCTCTTCCCACTCCCTTCCATTTTCAGCTTCAGAAGTCTTTCCATTCATTCTCTCTTCCTCTTTTGATCCTCATTAACCTGAAGGATAAAATCATCTTCACACAGACTCTCTGGAAAACAAAGTCGAAATCATTACCAAGAGCTGCAACAATGTCTGGATCCAAATCCTGCTGAGGGCCCAGCATAGGTGCTGCTTTATTTACCCATGCAGTATCTCTCTTAAATTCTGTTGTGATCTCTAATTAAGGCAGACTAATTCTTGGGCCTAGAATTATTGAAGCCTTTCTTTCTCCTCTCTCCCATTATGTGCACTGATGTAATTTAGATTCAAGCATGTAGAGCCCCGATGATTCTTTCAAATGCCGTAGGTATTTAGACATCAAAACACTCTTCGTAACTTCCTCCATTTTGATCACATTCTTTTTTTTTTTTTTTGGCTACTTCTAATGGTCTTTCATTTATTTATTTTCATCCATCTTTGTTCATTGGCCTGTGTGGGCCTCCCATCGCAGTGGCCTCTCTTGCTGCTGAGCACCTGTTCCGGGCACATGTGCTCCAGAGCTCTGGCTTGGTAGTTGGACATATCAGTCCAGATGCTCCATGGCACATGGGATCTTCCCAGGCCAGGGATCGAACCAACACCCCTTGCACTGCGAAGTGGTGTCCTTACCCACTGGGCCACCAGGGAAGCCCCATTTTGCTCACATTCTTTATCATTTATTTTCTGTGCTGGCAACAGAAGCTTCTGGGGTACATTGCATCTGTTTGCTAAAGACTCTGACTCAAGTGGACCATGTGGAAATAACACAGTTTTCCTCTCTGTAAAGGACTCCCTCCCCACTGCCCCCACCCCATTTTGTTGCAATTTGGGGCTAATATTATGAACAGTGACCTTAGGATCCCAGAGCAGGTCGCAGACACATCTTGGAAGTGGACAAAGCCCAGATTGCAGCCACACTTGAAGTCCATGCCTTACATCTATTCTTGGACTTCAAAGTGCAGGCCTGAAAAATTGGCTCCAAAACACAATAAATGCTCCAAAGAAAAAAAAAAAAAGCTACAAATATGATTCCATCCAATAATTCTAAAAACACCTAATCCCTGCCTCAGCCACTCCTGTAAGGTCAGCCAAAGCTGTCAAGAGTTTTAACTCTCTGACTCTGTACCCCAGTCAGACTGGAAAGCCCACAGAGCCTACCTAACACAATAAAGCCCCAGACTTGATCCAAATACTAATTTCCTGTGTTATTTTGTTTCCTCCTTTGTCCATATCTTATTTATTTCTCAAGCTTTCCTGTCCATTTATCATGATGTTGGAGTCTGAGTGATTTTTTTCCCCTCCAGTTTGAATTACAGAACAGGAAATGGGAGTGACCATTTATTAGCATTCTTCATGCCTTTCTTCATGTTCCAACCAAATTACCTGGAGGTTAGGTGTAGGGTATATGTTTTCACTTCATTTTATAGGTATTGACATATCTTTCTTAAATTTTTAAACATTTTCTATACAGAATTAATTTTCTGTAGAGAATTGCTTGAGAATGAGAAAATGAGAAGAGAAAACTTTATGGTTACACTTGGAAACAAATATTATAATTTAGAATATAATGTAGTCCATAAACATGTGCTAATTTACATGTTTAAATAACTGAAATTTGAAGTGATTATAATATAGCAGATAGAGATAAAGTTATCTTTGTAAATATAACTTGGTGCATTAAGAGCAAGAAATTAGTATTATGACATTCCAAAATTTGTTGTATCACATATATACAATATTCCTCTTTTTTTACACTGAGATAAATCTTGAGTTTATCATGCTTCTCTTTTAATTCTTTAAAGATGTTGCTGCACTCTTCCAGCTTGCATTGCTTTCTACAAGAAATCTGTCGTCAATATCTTTGTGTCTCTCTATATTATCTTTGTCCTTAGATTGCTTTTAAGATTTTGCCTTTAGCACTGGTTTTAAGTAATCTTGTTATAATATACCTTGGCATAGTTTTTTTTTTTTTCTTTTTTCTTTTTTTTTCTTTCATGTTTTTTGTTCTTGAGGTTTGCTAAGTTTCTTGGATCCATGAGTTTATTATTGTAATCAAATTTAGTACATTTTCAGCTACTACTGCTCTAAATAGTCCTACCTCCCACCCTTTTGGAGGCTTCAATTATATGCGTATTTGTAGTCATCTCACAGTTAATGGATGCTCTGTTAATGTTTTCAGTCTTTTTTCTCTGTATGTTTTATTTTAGATAGTTTGTATCACTGTGGCTTCAAGTTGTGGTGGGCACTATGTAGTTACTTATCTCTGATTAATAGATGTGAGGAAACACTCAATTACCTCTATACTATTTTCAGAGAACTTCAGCCTACATAATGCAGCTCCCTCTAATTTAAGAGACTAGAGCTTCAACAGTAGAAAGGTGTGGAGTTCAAATCAAGATCAGATTTATTAGCATAAGAAACATTAAATCAGCAATTATATATTTCAATAATTAGCATCAGTACATTGCATCAAAGTTAGAGTTCAGAACTTAAAACAACAACAATTCAAGGCTTTAAAATAATTCAAAACTTTAAACTCATTTCAGAACTTCAGAACTCAGTCAGTAGCAATATAAAGCCTTAAAATATTTCAGAGCTCAAACAGTAAATTATTTTAGAACTCAAACAGTAAATTATTTCAGAACTCTAAAATAACTTCAGAATTCAACCAACGAAGTAACAGAAAGATCTTACCCCAGAGCTATAGAGGTGCAGTCTCACCCAGACGCAGCTGAGTTCAGTAGATGCCCTCTCGTACAATCTGTCTCCCCACCTTTTATAATAAGATTGTCTCTTTGTGGCATGGAATTTTCTAAGAACTCTCTGCAGGGCATGGAATCCTCTGCAGGCTGCAGAATCCTCTGTGCAGCATGGAATTTTCTGAGAACTCTCCGCAGGGCAGGGAATTCTCCACATAGCACGGAATTCTCCATGGGCCGCAGAGGTTGACTGGGCTGATGAGCTTATCTGCCTTTAACAATTGTGTAGGTTAGAACTCAGAAAAACAATTAATCTTAACAATGTAAGTTACTATTCTTCTTCCTCTTTTTTACTAGTAAAATCCTATACATATATATATATAAAATCATTAAGATAAAAATTGTCACTTACCTATTCAAACTGTGATTAAAAGAAAAACTCTGCTTTTACTACATGAACTAGATGCAAGTTACACCATCTTATCTTTAAGCAAACAGAAGGTTGCCATAGGGATCTCCCTCTCAGAAAACTTAACTACTCTTAGGTCTCTGTGTCTTACGAGGAGAAGGCTGCCAGTGCAGAGCAGTGTGAGTCATGACTCGCTAGAGGCAGAATCCTGGCTTTTTTGAACATAGCTTCTTTTAGACACAATTCTTATACCTTTTGGATTAATATACACCCCATTTTTAGGTATCATCATATTCATCCATTCTTCCTCTCCATCTGAGCTAATTTCACTCTCTAGAGGGTGAATCATAGGCCTCTGGAGCTTATCTGGGGTTGGAGGATCATCATCTGAATCATAATCATCCACACTACTCTCTTTATATCCCGGGGCCCAGTATTCCCCCAGGAACTCTCTAGCGTCTGTCCACGACAAAGTTCATTAATTTTTACTTTCTTTTCAGTGTGTAATCTATTAAGTTCCTCTTACATATTTTTCCTCTTAGACATTGTAGTCTTAATATCTAGACATTCCATTTTGGTTACATTTATATCTTCTATGTTTTATGTACTTCCAAACTTTTATCTAACTGCCTGAACATATGGAATGCAGTTGTAACTGGTTTAATGTACTTGTCTACTAATTTTATCATCTGTGTCATTTCTGTGTTGGTTATGATTGATTTTTTTCTCATTATAGATTATATTTTTCTTCCCTGTTTGTATGTCTGATAGTTTTTTCAATTTGTTATAAGATATTGTGAATTTTACCTTGGATGTTTAAGGTTTCTGTATTCTTTTAAGTTATTCTTAAGCTTATTTTAGAATATAGTTAGTTGGAAACCATTTAATCCCATATGGACCTTGCTTTTAAGCTTTGTTAGGTGAAACTAGAGTTGTATTTGTTCTAGAGCTAACTCACCCCAACTTGTGAGGAAGGATCCTAGATAATGAGATTTTACTCATTGGTGGTTGAGATAGGCATTATTCCTGATAAGCATTATTATCCCATCTGACTGACACTGCTTCGCTCTCTCTAGTCTTTCTTTAGCTGACCTCAGGTCGTTTCCTGACTAAGTAGGTACTGATCAGGACTCCACTTAATCAACAAAAACTTCTGCAGATGGGCTTCCCCTGGTGGTCCAGTGGATAAGGACACCGCCTTGCAGTGCAAGGGGCACCGGTTTGATCCCTGGCCTAGGAAGATCCCACGTGCCGCGGAGCAGCTGGACCCATGTGTCCAATCACCGAGCCAGAGCTCTGGAGTGCATGTGCCCAGAGCTGGTGCTCTGTGACAACAGACGCCATCACGATGGGAGGCCCACAGGAGCCAAAGAACAAAGACGGATGAAAATAGATAAATGAAAGACCAATAGAAGTGGCCCGCCCGCTCCCCTCCCTCCCCAACCCGACCCCCGCCCAAAATAAATAAATCTTAAAAAAAAAAAAAAAAAACTTCTGCTGATCTCAAAAGTTCTCTCTTTGTAAAACTTTGGCCCTTCTAGTATTCTGTGATGAAAATTTTAGTCATCTTCATTTTCCTGGATGCCCAGCTCTGTCTTGTAACTTGAGGAGTTACATGGGCTCTGTCTGACATTCCCCTCCCAGTTCACATGAACGTTTTCCTGTCTGTAAAGGATCCTTGTGCTTTGTTGCCTGATATCCAATATTTTGAGTGCTGCTTTTTTGTTTGTTTGTTTTCGTATATTTTGCCTGTTTTTTTTTCTAGTTGTTTCACGATGGAATGTAAATCTAACTCCTCTTATTCTGTCTTGAATGGAAGTATAAGTCCCATTGGTTGATTTTCAAAATCTTTTCAGCAGCCTCACATGCGAGTATAAATCCAACTTGGTCATGATGAGGCATTATTTTTATTTATCGCTGGATTGGGTTTGCTAATTGTTTGCTGAAGAATTTTGCATCTGTGTTTGTGATGGATACTGGTCTGTACTTTTCTTTCTGTATAATGTCTTCATCTGCTTTTGGTCTTAGGGTAATGCAACCTTCATAAAATGAATTGGGAGATGCTCTCTAGAGTGTGCAATAAGTTGTGCATAAGTTGTATTATTACTTAATGTTGAAACTCCTAGATAATGAGATTTTACTCATTGGTGGTTGAGATAGGCATTATTCCTGATAAGCATTATTATCCCATCTGACTGACACTGCTTCGCCTCTCTAGTCTTTCTTTAGCTGACCTCAGGTCGTTTCCTGACTAAGTAGGTACTGATCAGGACTCCACTTAATCAACAAAAACTTCTGCAGATGGGCTTCCCCTGGTGGTCCAGTGGATAAGGACACCGCCTTGCAGTGCAAGGGGCACCGGTTTGATCCCTGGCCTAGGAAGATCCCACGTGCCGCGGAGCAGCTGGACCCATGTGTCCAATCACCGAGCCAGAGCTCTGGAGTGCATGTGCCCAGAGCTGGTGCTCTGTGACAACAGACGCCATCACGATGGGAGGCCCACAGGAGCCAAAGAACAAAGACGGATGAAAATAGATAAATGAAAGACCAATAGAAGTGGCCCGCCCGCTCCCCTCCCTCCCCAACCCGACCCCCGCCCAAAATAAATAAATCTTTGGGGAAAAAAAAAAAACTTCTGCTGATCTCAAAAGTTCTCTCTTTGTAAAACTTTGGCCCTTCTAGTATTCTGTGATGAAAATTTTAGTCATCTTCATTTTCCTGGATGCCCAGCTCTGTCTTGTAACTTGAGGAGTTACATGGGCTCTGTCTGACATTCCCCTCCCAGTTCACATGAACGTTTTCCTGTCTGTAAAGGATCCTTGTGCTTTGTTGCCTGATATCCAATATTTTGAGTGCTGCTTTTTTGTTTGTTTGTTTTCGTATATTTTGCCTGTTTTTTTTTCTAGTTGTTTCACGATGGAATGTAAATCTAACTCCTCTTATTCTGTCTTGAATGGAAGTATAAGTCCCATTGGTTGATTTTCAAAATCTTTTCAGCAGCCTCACATGCGAGTATAAATCCAACTTGGTCATGATGAGGCATTATTTTTATTTATCGCTGGATTGGGTTTGCTAATTGTTTGCTGAAGAATTTTGCATCTGTGTTTGTGATGGATACTGGTCTGTACTTTTCTTTCTGTATAATGTCTTCATCTGCTTTTGGTCTTAGGGTAATGCAACCTTCATAAAATGAATTGGGAGATGTTTTCTTCTCTTCTAGAGTGTGCAATAAGTTGTGCATAAGTTGTATTATTACTTAATGTTGGGTAAAACTTATCAGTGAAAATATTTGGACCTTTGTTCAAAGGTTCTTAAGAACAAATTCAATTTCTTTATAGAAAAATGAAATGTTAAGATTATCTTTTTTTTTTTTTTGAGTTAGATGTTATATTTAGAGTCTTTTCAAACAGTGGTCCCCAAACTTTTTGGCACCAGGGACGAAGACAATTTTTCCATGGCAGGGGTGTGGTGGAGGTGGGGCTTCAGGCTCTATTGCTGGCCATAGGGAGTGGAAGAGGAAGCTTTGCTCTCTCACCTGCTGCTCACCCCCTACTGTGCACCCAGTTCCTAACAGCTGCAGATGAGTACCCATCTGTGGCCCAGGGGTCAGGAACATCTGTTTTAAAAGAACTGATCAATTTCATCAAAGTTGCCAAGAGCAGTTTCTGTGGAACGTTGCAGGCAAAACCAGATTGGAATGGATCTTAGAGGTCTTTAGAGGAGTTTTGGTGCAAAGAATAGCACTTAATGTGGTAGTTTCTGAAGAGAAGTGGGCTTAAGAGAAGGTTTTTAATTTTTTTTTTTTAAACATAAAGAGAAATAAGAGTATATATGGTGATGAGAGTAACCCTGCTGAGAATTCTGGTTGCCCAATATTTAATTCACATGATTAGTGTGAAATCAAATAAATTAAAAGACCCACAAACTGATTTTTACTTGCAGAGTGGTATGCAAAGAGAGTTTTAATATGAATCTAGTGTACATTCTCCACGATCTTTTTTCCTTGAACCCTAGCTTACTGAGTAATATTACCAGCTTGGGAGGGAAACAGCATGCCAGGTGACAATTAGTCTTCAGGCTTAATTCCAAATGAGAATGATTGTAGTTGAGGGGGCAGATGTTCTAATATAGATTATTATGGTCCCCTGGTTCCATAGGGATTGCTTTTTTCCCCCTCAATCTTTGGTCATGATGAGGCATTATTTTTATTTATCGCTGGATTGGGTTTGCTAATTGTTTGCTGAAGAATTTTGCATCTGTGTTTGTGATGGATACTGGTCTGTACTTTTCTTTCTGTATAATGTCTTCATCTGCTTTTGGTCTTAGGGTAATGCAACCTTCATAAAATGAATTGGGAGATGTTTTCTTCTCTTCTAGAGTGTGCAATAAGTTGTGCATAAGTTGTATTATTACTTAATGTTGGGTAAAACTTATCAGTGAAAATATTTGGACCTTTGTTCAAAGGTTCTTAAGAACAAATTCAATTTCTTTATAGAAAAATGAAATGTTAAGATTATCTTTTTTTTTTTTGAGTTAGATGTTATATTTAGAGTCTTTTCAAACAGTGGTCCCCAAACTTTTTGGCACCAGGGACGAAGACAATTTTTCCATGGCAGGGGTGTGGTGGAGGTGGGGCTTCAGGCTCTATTGCTGGCCATAGGGAGTGGAAGAGGAAGCTTTGCTCTCTCACCTGCTGCTCACCCCTACTGTGCACCCAGTTCCTAACAGCTGCAGATGAGTACCCATCTGTGGCCCAGGGGTCAGGAACATCTGTTTTAAAAGAACTGATCAATTTCATCAAAGTTGCCAAGAGCAGTTTCTGTGGAACGTTGCAGGCAAAACCAGATTGGAATGGATCTTAGAGGTCTTTAGAGGAGTTTTGGTGCAAAGAATAGCACTTAATGTGGTAGTTTCTGAAGAGAAGTGGGCTTAAGAGAAGGTTTTTAATTTTTTTTGTTTAAACATAAAGAGAAATAAGAGTATATATGGTGATGAGAGTAACCCTGCTGAGAATTCTGGTTGCCCAATATTTAATTCACATGATTAGTGTGAAATCAAATAAATTAAAAGACCCACAAACTGATTTTTACTTGCAGAGTGGTATGCAAAGAGAGTTTTAATATGAATCTAGTGTACATTCTCCACGATCTTTTTTCCTTGAACCCTAGCTTACTGAGTAATATTACCAGCTTGGGAGGGAAACAGCATGCCAGGTGACAATTAGTCTTCAGGCTTAATTCCAAATGAGAATGATTGTAGTTGAGGGGGCAGATGTTCTAATATAGATTATTATGGTCCCCTGGTTCCATACGTACTCTCCCACAACTTGATGTTTTGTTTGTAAAATGGGAAATGGAAAATTATACTGGTAGCTTTTACTCTGTTGTGAAAATAGCTGTTGAATGAAGCCAGCAAGATGCTTTAATGGCCTTAGAAGAGGATGAAGTCTCAGCAGCTGGTATGGAAACAGTTGTAGAGGGGGCGTGGGATGAGAGATGACCCTGCTGATTGAGATCCACAAGTTATCTTTGATCTGGAGCCAGTCATCATGCAAAGATCTGGGACAAGAGTGACCTAGGCAGAATATGCCATGTGTGTGAAATCTGAGGGGGAAAAACTTGATGATATTCAATGTATAGTATGACAGAGTACAGTGAAGATGAATGTGTCACACAATGAGATCTCAGGGATACATTATTAGGGATAAATTATTAGGTATAAACTATACAGGGCCCAGATTATTAGGGATTTATGGACTATGGTTTAAAACATTATATTTTATTATATGTTTGATCTGAGTAGAGTATTTCTATTTTTAAAGATCACTTGGGCTTCTGCATAAAAGATAGACTGTATGTAGCAAGCATGAATTAAAGCTAATAGATGATTGTGATAATTCATAAAATGTGATTTTATATAATTTATAAAATTATAAGATAGGATGGAGATGAAGTGAAGTAGACAGAATTTGGAACATGTTTTGAAATAGACAAATGAAGTTGGAATGGATCTTAGAGGTCTTTAAGGGGGAAAATAGCACTTAATGTGGTAGTTTCTGAAGAAGTGGGCTTAAGAGAAGGTTTTAATTTTTTTTTAAACATAAAGAGAAATAAGAGTATATATGGTGATGAGAGTAACCCTGCTGAGAATTCTGGTTGCCCAATATTTAATTCACATGATTAGTGTGAAATCAAATAAATTAAAAGACCCACAAACTGATTTTTACTTGCAGAGTGGTATGCAAAGAGAGTTTTAATATGAATCTAGTGTACATTCTCCACGATCTTTTTTCCTTGAACCCTAGCTTACTGAGTAATATTACCAGCTTGGGAGGGAAACAGCATGCCAGGTGACAATTAGTCTTCAGGCTTAATTCCAAATGAGAATGATTGTAGTTGAGGGGGCAGATGTTCTAATATAGATTATTATGGTCCCCTGGTTCCATACGTACTCTCCCACAACTTGATGTTTTGTTTGTAAAATGGGAAATGGAAAATTATACTGGTAGCTTTTACTCTGTTGTGAAAATAGCTGTTGAATGAAGCCAGCAAGATGCTTTAATGGCCTTAGAAGAGGATGAAGTCTCAGCAGCTGGTATGGAAACAGTTGTAGAGGGGGCGTGGGATGAGAGATGACCCTGCTGATTGAGATCCACAAGTTATCTTTGATCTGGAGCCAGTCATCATGCAAAGATCTGGGACAAGAGTGACCTAGGCAGAATATGCCATGTGTGTGAAATCTGAGGGGGAAAAACTTGATGATATTCAATGTATAGTATGACAGAGTACAGTGAAGATGAATGTGTCACACAATGAGATCTCAGGGATACATTATTAGGGATAAATTATTAGGTATAAACTATACAGGGCCCAGATTATTAGGGATTTATGGACTATGGTTTAAAACATTATATTTTATTATATGTTTGATCTGAGTAGAGTATTTCTATTTTTAAAGATCACTTGGGCTTCTGCATAAAAGATAGACTGTATGTAGCAAGCATGAATTAAAGCTAATAGATGATTGTGATAATTCATAAAATGTGATTTTTATATAATTTATAAAAATTATAAGATAGGATGGAGATGAAGTGAAGTAGACAGAATTTGGAACATGTTTTGAAATAGAGGTCAAAATCTGAAATGAGTCTGATGTTAGAATTCTGTTGCTTACTTATTGTATGACGTTGGACAATTTTCTTTTTTTTTTTTGACAATTTTTAAAAACCTTTCCTACATCATTTCTCATCTGCAGAATGGAGATTATGGGAATATTAAAATAGCACATATAAAATATAAGATTTATACCATGAGGTGTGACAGGTAGTGGTCACTTAATAAATAGTAGTTATCATTCTTATGTTATTGTTGTCCTATAAGTGATATTCCTGTATCCAATTCTCTCTTCACAGAAGCATATCTCCATATTGCCACTAGATTTATCTTTTAAGTCACAGATTGCATCATTTATTTGTTTAAGAAACCCTTTAAGCCTTCAAATCAGTATAAACATACTGGCATATACCAGGACACCCATCTGTCATTGTGTCTTCTCTCACATCATTCTTCTCCTGTTTACCAGAGACCTTGAACTAGTACTTAAATTTTAATGCACCTACAGCTCACCAGGACATCTTGTTAAAATGCAGACCCTAATTCAGAAGGTTTGTGGTTCTGCATTCCTAATAAGCATGCTGTTTCTTCCTGTCTCTGGACCACACTTTGGGAAACATGGTACCAGTGTTCTTAAACTCCCTGAAAAGTTACATTGTATCCCTGCAACTCTGGGTCTTCTTATCAGTCTGATCTCATTGTCCAGACTGACCTCTCCTTATTTCTCATCTTGATGAAATCATTCTCATCTTTCAAGGTCTGTCTTGCTCAAAGGTCATGTTCTCTATGAAACTGTCTTCAAACATCGATTTTCTTCACCGCCACAATATCCCAAATGCTTGCTTTCTCCACTCCCTGTAGCATTTTCTAACAGCTCTTATTACAGCATACATCATTTTGTACTGACACTGACACTGAGACCCACAATCTTGCTTGTTGGACAGTGTTCCCTGAGGTCCAGCACGTGTCTGTCTTTCTTCCTTAAGCACGACTCCTTGCACAGAGGGCACATAGCAGAAAGTATTTCTTGAATTAATGAAACGGACTTCTGATAAGTGGCGAATCACTCTGTATAGCAAATATTACCTCAAGTAAATTAAAAAGTTTCTTTTTAAGCTTAAACTATTGATTTCAAATTTCGTTATGTAAAATACTTAAATTTTCTTCAGTGCTCTAGCTAGTCACTCAAAGCTTTATATAGCCATAATGTATATCTGTTAGTTCTTAACCGAGCAGTGTATTTTTTTGGGGTTGTAAAGTCTCAAGCTTTCTCTTAGCTAATGCCAAGCAAAAATTTATAAAGAATATGCATATTGTGACTAACGATTTCTCTTAACTGTGGTATCAGAGAGCAACATAATTAAATTTTTTTGCCTGAAGCTGATAAGGAATGAGAAGAATGGGAATATAACTACTTTTTAACATTTAAATTATATTAAGAAAAGAATAGGAATGCTACTTAATATGTTATAATATCAATAGCCACACCCCAAAATTTTTATTTCAAACTTTTTAGAAATCACGTTTGTCTAATGGAGAAATTTAAGGATCACAATGGATGAAAAGCTTCTTAAGGGCCTTCCTTATGGTTATGTCAGCTTCTCAAGAATTCTTTAGACTTTATGAAATGTTCTCAAGGAAAGAAATCAGGTTAGCCCTCCCTCCTCAACTTTCCAGGTTCCCATCCAGGAAAAATCTCTTTGAAGTCTGTTAGCACTTCTTGCCTGCTTTGCAACATAAATGAGAGCATTCCCTAAAATACCTAAGGTAGAGATATGCACAGCTGTCAGAAATTTGACAGCTCTGTTCTCAGGACTGATAAATTGTGTTTTGTATGTGCACAGCTCTTGGTGTTGCTGATTTCTGTTAAGTAGATGTTCAAATTTTAATTTGCATAGCATTAACATTTTTCCCTGAGAAGCACCAGTTTTATGGAGACATTTCCTTGTTCTCATGCAATTAAAAAAAAAAATCCATGGGGCATTCATTAACACTTCTAAAAGTGACAGGCTGTGTTTTTATGCCATTTTCATTTGCACTGCTTCTGATCTTGCCATAACCAATTAAAGGGGAATTTAAGGTAATATAAACAATACTTTTTGGCTATAATAAAATCTATTTTTTGTCTGATAAAGAAGAGAAGACTACAAGATCCTTTGGACAAAGAATATACTCTTCATGGCTTGACTCTCAAGAGGCCTTATAGCCTATTATGTTTGAGCTCACTTCCTTTGTGAAACTATTCTAATGTAGCTTCTACTACCCAGTATTCTGTCTTCTTACCTCAGCCCAGGAAGGGTGCCCTGGAGAGAAGGTAGAATTTCAACTGAGACTTGAACTAAGAATATGATTATACTATTAGGAGGGAAGGTAGTTGGTTTTGTTTTATCTGTGGGAGACTGGGGTTCAATCCCTAGGTAGGGAAGGTCCTCTGGAGAAGGAAACAGCTACCCACTCCAGTAGTCTTGCCTAAAGAATTCCATGGACCAAGAAGCCTGGCAGGCTACCGTCCATATGGTCACAAAGAGTTGGACATGACTGAGTAACTAACACTTTCACTAATTTAGAAAGAATTGTCAGCTGAAGCCCAGATATAGGAACCCCAAAATTTTTATTTCAAACTTTAGAAATCACGTTTGTCTAATGGAGAAATTTAAGGATCACAATGGATGAAAAGCTTCTTAAGGGCCTTCCTTATGGTTATGTCAGCTTCTCAAGAATTCTTTAGACTTTATGAAATGTTCTCAAGGAAAGAAATCAGGTTAGCCCTCCCTCCTCAACTTTCCAGGTTCCCATCCAGGAAAAATCTCTTTGAAGTCTGTTAGCACTTCTTGCCTGCTTTGCAACATAAATGAGAGCTTTCCCCTAAAATACCTAAGGTAGAGATATGCACAGCTGTCAGAAATTTGACAGCTCTGTTCTCAGGACTGATAAATTGTGTTTTGTATGTGCACAGCTCTTGGTGTTGCTGATTTCTGTTAAGTAGATGTTCAAATTTTAATTTGCATAGCATTAACATTTTTCCCTGAGAAGCACCAGTTTTATGGAGACATTTCCTTGTTCTCATGCAATTAAAAAAAAAAATCCATGGGGCATTCATTAACACTTCTAAAAGTGACAGGCTGTGTTTTTATGCCATTTTCATTTGCACTGCTTCTGATCTTGCCATAACCAATTAAAGGGGAATTTAAGGTAATATAAACAATACTTTTTGGCTATAATAAAATCTATTTTTTGTCTGATAAAGAAGAGAAGACTACAAGATCCTTTGGACAAAGAATATACTCTTCATGGCTTGACTCTCAAGAGGCCTTATAGCCTATTATGTTTGAGCTCACTTCCTTTGTGAAACTATTCTAATGTAGCTTCTACTACCCAGTATTCTGTCTTCTTACCTCAGCCCAGGAAGGGTGCCCTGGAGAGAAGGTAGAATTTCAACTGAGACTTGAACTAAGAATATGATTATACTATTAGGAGGGAAGGTAGTTGGTTTTGTTTTATCTGTGGGAGACTGGGGTTCAATCCCTAGGTAGGGAAGGTCCTCTGGAGAAGGAAACAGCTACCCACTCCAGTAGTCTTGCCTAAAGAATTCCATGGACCAAGAAGCCTGGCAGGCTACCGTCCATATGGTCACAAAGAGTTGGACATGACTGAGTAACTAACACTTTCACTAATTTAGAAAGAATTGTCAGCTGAAGCCCAGATATAGGAAGCAGGTCAGTACCATTCTGGAGTAGTGTAACAGCTTTGTTCAATAATGATAGATAATTTATTTTAAAAGGAAAGTTGAGGCAGTTTTTTAAGAAACTTAATTTAAGCATGAATTTGGTACATGTTGGACTTTATTAAGTACATATTGATACATTATTAAAGGATTTTTTTAAAAGCCAGGATGATGGCCATGCTAAATTTGGATGGGCATAGTTACGAGATATCCTGGGTGTCATGATCCATGTGAAGGTTGCAAAGGAATTTCCAGACATAAGGCAGAATGAGAGGAGAATAAAGTTTAGAGTGGTAGATGCTGTTAGAACAGTGGGCCGGCTCAAGGGAGAGCAGAACCTTTTTACAGGTTAGCAGTCAATTTTTACAGTCTCAAGACAGAGAGAATTCCTACTGGAATAGTGGCATTGGGTGATTGGTTAGGATGCTGTAGGTGGGTATTTTACCTAATATGGGGTCAGGGAACTGGCTGGTTTAGATCCGGAGCCTCATGGCCACAGTTGGTATGGGACTTGGCCAGTTTCAGAGGTTTATATCCCACAACCTTGGTACAGAGCTCCACACCTGTGACCTTGGTATAGGGCTCCACACTGGGACTGTAGGTAATTCTCAACCAGTTAGGAAAGGGAGGAAAATACAATAGATGAAACTGAACTGTGGCAAGCTGACCTGCATATATGATGTCATCCACGGCAAACTCACAAGCTCAAGCAGTATATGGGCAATGAAAATAACAGGAGGGCTTCCCTGGTGGCCCAGATGGTAAAGAGTCTGCTTGCAGTGCAGAAGACCTGGGTTTAATCCCTAGGTTAGGAAGAGATCCCCTGGAGAAAGGAATGCTACCCATTCCAGCATTCTTGCCTGGAAATTCCATGGACAGAGGAGCCTAGTGGGCTACCGTCCTTGTGGATCACAAAGAGTCAGACACGACTGAATGACTAACACTGTCACTTTCACCTAATAACAGGAGTCATGCCTCTTACTGGGGAATAGCAATAAAGAACATTAACTTGCAATTTTTGAAGTCAAAGAGGTCACATGTATGTCACAAAAAGCTTCCCATTTGGAAGCTCCCTTGACAGTGGGGGATAAGTTCACAGTTCCCTAACCAGGTGAAGAAAAGGCTTATCATAATTGAAGCAGAGAATTAGGGACTCCTTGTTGCTCATTGAGGTGCAAAACAGCATTTCAGTCTTACAGTTTCTTTGTGTATGGTGGGATGGAATAGGTTGAATATAGGAACTGGGATTTTAGGCTAATTAACCTGGCAGAAAATAGAGAGGAAGATGGAGACAGAGCCTCAGTCTGGTGAATCAGGCCAGCTGTATCTGTCTACATGATTGCCCCAGGCTTATACCTAATTCACTGAACCTTAGTTTTGGTGGGCAATGGAGGCTGTCGACTTGAGATAATCCAGCTGTTAGTGCTGAATCATTGTATCTGGAGAGGCTAATCCAACAGTGGCACTGAGGTTGTAAATTGCTGTGGGGCTGACCCTAAAGTAGTTGAGTCAGCTTTGCGAAAGAAGCAGAGGAACTGAATCAGGGTATAGCAGATGTTTCATTTAATTCCTGCCCCCCTGGAAACCTCTTTAGCGGGCTTTATGACAATGTTCAGATGCAATGACCTGTTATTCAAGTCCCCATCCATACAAATTAAATCCCTCTGTCCTACATTATCTCTTACCATGCCCAGCATTGGTTTTCTATTGCAAGTAAATTTACACACTATTCTCATATAACTCATGCTTCTCATTTTCCACTTATTTTCTTACAATTCTTCCTTCCTGGAACATCTTTTTTAAAAATTTTTCTATCTATAAAATTGTGTAAGATTCAAGACAATCATTTGTCTACATTTTGTTTATTTAGGCACAAAATAAACCACTCTCCTGACATCAGTCTTATCCATAAGATGTTTACTTATCCTATATTCCTGTGAAAATTCTTCTTAATTCTTTTGCATCCATATTTATTATTACTGGTTTATTGAGAGTCTGCTATACATATTTTAATTCCATGGACAGAGGAGCCTAGTGGGCTACCGTCCTTGTGGATCACAAAGAGTCAGACACGACTGAATGACTAACACTGTCACTTTCACCTAATAACAGGAGTCATGCCTCTTACTGGGGAATAGCAATAAAGAACATTAACTTGCAATTTTTGAAGTCAAAGAGGTCACATGTATGTCACAAAAAGCTTCCCATTTGGAAGCTCCCTTGACAGTGGGGGATAAGTTCACAGTTCCCTAACCAGGTGAAGAAAAGGCTTATCATAATTGAAGCAGAGAATTAGGGACTCCTTGTTGCTCATTGAGGTGCAAAACAGCATTTCAGTCTTACAGTTTCTTTGTGTATGGTGGGATGGAATAGGTTGAATATAGGAACTGGGATTTTAGGCTAATTAACCTGGCAGAAAATAGAGAGGAAGATGGAGACAGAGCCTCAGTCTGGTGAATCAGGCCAGCTGTATCTGTCTACATGATTGCCCCAGGCTTATACCTAATTCACTGAACCTTAGTTTTGGTGGGCAATGGAGGCTGTCGACTTGAGATAATCCAGCTGTTAGTGCTGAATCATTGTATCTGGAGAGGCTAATCCAACAGTGGCACTGAGGTTGTAAATTGCTGTGGGGCTGACCCTAAAGTAGTTGAGTCAGCTTTGCGAAAGAAGCAGAGGAACTGAATCAGGGTATAGCAGATGTTTCATTTAATTCCTGCCCCCCTGGAAACCTCTTTAGCGGGCTTTATGACAATGTTCAGATGCAATGACCTGTTATTCAAGTCCCCATCCATACAAATTAAATCCCTCTGTCCTACATTATCTCTTACCATGCCCAGCATTGGTTTTCTATTGCAAGTAAATTTACACACTATTCTCATATAACTCATGCTTCTCATTTTCCACTTATTTTCTTACAATTCTTCCTTCCTGGAACATCTTTTTAAAACTTTTTTTCTATCTATAAAATTGTGTAAGATTCAAGACAATCATTTGTCTACATTTTGTTTATTTAGGCACAAAATAAACCACTCTCCTGACATCAGTCTTATCCATAAGATGTTTACTTATCCTATATTCCTGTGAAAATTCTTCTTAATTCTTTTGCATCCATATTTATTATTACTGGTTTATTGAGAGTCTGCTATACATATTTTATAACAAGCTCCAACCTGAGAATTTCCTAATATCCATCAAAATATTTTACTGGGTATATTACTCTGCTTAGATTGTCATAGGAAAATATCACAGACTGGGTGGCTATATAATTTCATAGACAGAAATTTCTTTCTCACAGCTAGAGAAGCTGTCAGGTCCAAGATCAGGGTGCCCTTGTCCTGCAGAAGGCGGTCCCTTTGCTGTGCGGTGGAGGGAGGAAACTGAGATGTCTCTTCCTCTTCCTCTAAGGGCACTAATTCCAGTGTGGAAGCTTCACCCTCATGACCTCATCTAAACCAAATTACCTCTCAAAAACCCCAGCTCCTAATACCATCACTTTGGGTATTCAATATGTGAATTGGGGGTTGTGGGCACAAATATTCAGTCTGTAACATTCCACCCATGGCCTCCCAAAATTCATGTCCTTCCTGAATGCAAAGCATATTCCATCTCAGCATCCTTTAAACTCTTAACTTGTTCTAGCATCAACTCTAAAGTCTAAAGTCCAGTTTCATCCAGTATATGTGTCTGGTGGTGAAAGTAAAGTCCGATGCTGTAAAGAACAACATTGCATATGAACCTGGAATGTTAGGCCCATGAATTAAGGTAACTTGGATGTGGTCAAACAGGAGATGGCAAGAGTGAGCATAGACATCTTAGGAAACAGTGAACTAGAATAGACAGGAATGCAAATTTAATTTGGAAGACCATAATAACTACTACTACTGCTGTGGGCAATAATTCCTTAGAAGAAATAGAGTAGCCCTCATAGTCAATCGAAGTCTGAAATGCCTGTACTTGGGTATGGGTGCAATCTCAAACACAACAGAATGATCTCGGTTCATTTTCAAGGCAAACTATTCAATATCATAGTAATCCAAGTCTATGCCCCAACCAGTAATGCTGAAGAAGCTGAAGTTGAACCATTCTATGAATGAAGCAAAAAAAAAAAAAAGATATCCTTTATATCGTAGAGAACTGGAATTCGAAAAAAGTCAAGGAATACCTGGAGTAACAGGCAAGTTTGGCACTGGAGTACGGAATGAAGCATGGCAAAGGTTAACAGAGTTTTGCCAAGAGAACGCACTGGTCATGGCAAGTGCCCTCTTCCAACAACACAAGCGATGACTCTAAATATAGATATCACCAGTGGTTAATGCTAAAATCAGATTGTTTGTATTTTTTTGCAGCCAGAGATGGAGAGGATCTATACAGTCAGCAAAAACAAGACCTGGAGCTGACTGTAGCTCAGATCATGAGCTCCTGATTGCAAAATTTAAGCTCTAGTGGTGCCCTTGTCCTGCAGAAGGCGGTCCCTTTGCTGTGCGGTGGAGGGAGGAAACTGAGATGTCTCTTCCTCTTCCTCTAAGGGCACTAATTCCAGTGTGGAAGCTTCACCCTCATGACCTCATCTAAACCAAATTACCTCTCAAAAACCCCAGCTCCTAATACCATCACTTTGGGTATTCAATATGTGAATTGGGGGTTGTGGGCACAAATATTCAGTCTGTAACATTCCACCCATGGCCTCCCAAAATTCATGTCCTTCCTGAATGCAAAGCATATTCCATCTCAGCATCCTTTAAACTCTTAACTTGTTCTAGCATCAACTCTAAAGTCTAAAGTCCAGTTTCATCCAGTATATGTGTCTGGTGGTGAAAGTAAAGTCCGATGCTGTAAAGAACAACATTGCATATGAACCTGGAATGTTAGGCCCATGAATTAAGGTAACTTGGATGTGGTCAAACAGGAGATGGCAAGAGTGAGCATAGACATCTTAGGAAACAGTGAACTAGAATAGACAGGAATGCAAATTTAATTTGGAAGACCATAATAACTACTACTACTGCTGTGGGCAATAATTCCTTAGAAGAAATAGAGTAGCCCTCATAGTCAATCGAAGTCTGAAATGCCTGTACTTGGGTATGGGTGCAATCTCAAACACAACAGAATGATCTCGGTTCATTTTCAAGGCAAACTATTCAATATCATAGTAATCCAAGTCTATGCCCCAACCAGTAATGCTGAAGAAGCTGAAGTTGAACCATTCTATGAATGAAGCAAAAAAAAAAAAAAGATATCCTTTATATCGTAGAGAACTGGAATTCGAAAAAAGTCAAGGAATACCTGGAGTAACAGGCAAGTTTGGCACTGGAGTACGGAATGAAGCATGGCAAAGGTTAACAGAGTTTTGCCAAGAGAACGCACTGGTCATGGCAAGTGCCCTCTTCCAACAACACAAGCGATGACTCTAAATATAGATATCACCAGTGGTTAATGCTAAAATCAGATTGTTTGTATTTTTTTGCAGCCAGAGATGGAGAGGATCTATACAGTCAGCAAAAACAAGACCTGGAGCTGACTGTAGCTCAGATCATGAGCTCCTGATTGCAAAATTTAAGCTTAAATTGAAGAAAGTAGGGAAAATCACTAGACCATTCAGATATGATCTAAATTGAATCCATTATAATTATATAGTGGAGGTGACAAATAGATTCAGGGGATTAGATCTGGTAGACAGAGTGCCTGAAGAACTATGGACAGAGGTTAGTAACATTGTGCAGGAGGTGGTGACCAAAACCATCCCCAAGAAAAAGAGATGCAAGAACGTAAATTGGTTGTCTGAAAAGGCCTTACAAATAGCTGAGAAAAGAAGAGAAATAAAGGCAAAGAAGGGAAAGATATACCTATCTGAATGCAGAGTTCCAGAGGATAGCAAGGACATAAGAAAGCCTTCTTAAGTGAACAATGCAAAATAAGATAAGTTGGGCTTCCCTGGTGGTCCAGTGGGTAGAGTCCACCTTGCAGGGCAAGGGACACTGGTTCGATCCCTGGCCCAGGAAAATTCCACATGCAGTGAAGTGGCTAGACTGGTGTGTTCAATTACGCACCATCGCTCTTGAGTGCATGCACTCAGAGCTGGTGCTCTGCAGTGAAAGAGGCCACTGCGATGGGAGGTCCACACATGCCAAAGAATAAAAAGATTGATGAAAATAAATATAAATAAAAGAGGCATGATTGGGAAAAAGAAAAAAAAACACAGATAAGTTATTTGTTTCCAAAATACAATAGTTCAGTTCAATTCAGTTCAATCACTTAGTCAGGTCCAACTCTTTGCAATTTCATGGACTACAGCACACCAAGCTTCCCTGTCCTTCACCATCTCCCAGAGCTTGCTCAGACTCATGTCCATTGACTCTGTTATGTCATTCAACCATCTCATCCTCTGTCATCCCCTTCACTTTCTGCCTTCTTTTTTCCCCAGCATTAGGATCTTTTCCAATAAGGCATCTCTTCACATCAGGTGGCCAAAGTATTGCCCTTTCAATGAATATTCAGAGCTGATTTCCTTTAGGACTGACTGGATTGATCTCCTTAGACTATAGGATATACATTCCCATTCCAACTGGGAGAAATAGGAAAGAAAGAAGCAGTGATAGGTCCCAAAGTTTCTAAAACCTAGCAGAGCAAATCCATTAGCTATGATGTGGGAAGAATAATCCTTCTTGGGTTCACTGCTTTGTCCTCCAAGCCCAGTAGGGTGGTAGAGTCACTCACAGTTCATCTGGTTGACTATCCTCCCCTCACCCACCCTGTGACTAGGCAGGACCAAAGCTTTCTGTTAAGGCCTAACCACACTGGGCTTTATGTGAAAGCAATGGTCCCTGCCTCTGAAACCACAGTGGAGGCAGCTTTATCTTACCTTTTCCCAGAGACTGCACTGGTTCTGTGGTGGGAGTGGGCAGCACTGACAATCTCTGAATCACCTTCCCTTCCCTTATCTTGAAGAATAATACATGTTTGTAGCTGCAAATAGCTTAGTGTGAAATCCAAGATGTTTGACAGCTTTCCTTCATTCTCTCCCACTTTCTCTGTCTCCTTTTAGTTCAGTTGGCAGTGCCTTTGCTGGTTTAATCCTATCTGTATTCCTGGCTCTGTTAAGTGGGTAGAGTCCAAGGGAACACTGGTTCGATCCCTGGCCCAGGAAAATTCCACATGCAGTGAAGTGGCTAGACTGGTGTGTTCAATTACGCACCATCGCTCTTGAGTGCATGCACTCAGAGCTGGTGCTCTGCAGTGAAAGAGGCCACTGCGATGGGAGGTCCACACATGCCAAAGAATAAAAAGATTGATGAAAATAAATATAAATAAAAGAGGCATGATTGGGAAAAAGAAAAAAAAACACAGATAAGTTATTTGTTTCCAAAATACAATAGTTCAGTTCAATTCAGTTCAATCACTTAGTCAGGTCCAACTCTTTGCAATTTCATGGACTACAGCACACCAAGCTTCCCTGTCCTTCACCATCTCCCAGAGCTTGCTCAGACTCATGTCCATTGACTCTGTTATGTCATTCAACCATCTCATCCTCTGTCATCCCCTTCACTTTCTGCCTTCTTTTTTCCCCAGCATTAGGATCTTTTCCAATAAGGCATCTCTTCACATCAGGTGGCCAAAGTATTGCCCTTTCAATGAATATTCAGAGCTGATTTCCTTTAGGACTGACTGGATTGATCTCCTTAGACTATAGGATATACATTCCCATTCCAACTGGGAGAAATAGGAAAGAAAGAAGCAGTGATAGGTCCCAAAGTTTCTAAAACCTAGCAGAGCAAATCCATTAGCTATGATGTGGGAAGAATAATCCTTCTTGGGTTCACTGCTTTGTCCTCCAAGCCCAGTAGGGTGGTAGAGTCACTCACAGTTCATCTGGTTGACTATCCTCCCCTCACCCACCCTGTGACTAGGCAGGACCAAAGCTTTCTGTTAAGGCCTAACCACACTGGGCTTTATGTGAAAGCAATGGTCCCTGCCTCTGAAACCACAGTGGAGGCAGCTTTATCTTACCTTTTCCCAGAGACTGCACTGGTTCTGTGGTGGGAGTGGGCAGCACTGACAATCTCTGAATCACCTTCCCTTCCCTTATCTTGAAGAATAATACATGTTTGTAGCTGCAAATAGCTTAGTGTGAAATCCAAGATGTTTGACAGCTTTCCTTCATTCTCTCCCACTTTCTCTGTCTCCTTTTAGTTCAGTTGGCAGTGCCTTTGCTGGTTTAATCCTATCTGTATTCCTGGTCTCTGTTAAGGTGACTGATAATTTTATAAGTTACTCTTATGATCTCTTTATCAAATGATCACTCAGACACCACAATATGTGTTTGACACACAGTAAGTGTTCCCTTCAGAAAAAGTTTTCTCACTTTGAGATTTTTTTTTTTTCAGAGCTCCAAGTTCTGGTTCCTTTTTACTTAACAATTATACTTCAATTTGTTTCTTCCTTTCTCATTTTACTAGTAGTAAATAAGAAAGGAAGAAACAGTAGTAATCAGGGGTGATTAAGCTACTCCTTCAATACTTTACTTAGAAATATCTTCTGCTAAATATCTAATTTCATTGCTTGGAAGTTTCCATTTTCTGTAGAGGACTAGAACATGAATACAACTTATACAAGTTCTTTGCTACTTTATAGCAAGGATCCTTTCCTTTGTTTTTCAATAATATGTTCCTCATGTCCATCTGAGATCTTGTCAGAATGGCCTTGGCCATCTATGTTTCTACTAAGATTCTATTCATGGTTATTTTTTTTTATTTCAAAATCTGTGACATTTAATTAAACACTTTAGCTAGTACATTTTGATATTTTTTAAAAATATAGATTGACATAATTATTTATAATAAAAATTCTTGAAAAAATAGAGCTAAATAATTTTCAACCAATTTACATGGCTAAACAATTGTACAGTTCTTTCCATATATAAGTTTTACAATTTTATTTTTTACAATTAAGAAAATTCAAATGTTAAATTTTAAGGCACACATTCAATTATGTACAAAAAATCAACAGTCAACTTGCAAACTTAAAAATCATCATAAATTGTAAAAAATACATATTATAAAAAATAATGCTTTAAAAGTAGCATAATACCAATTCATATAATCTAGGTAAATCCAGAAGCATGAACAATGTTTTTAAATTATAGTAGTGTCTATATTCTCCTATCATTAGAGGAGGCATTCTTTGTAAATATGTACATTACAAATGATCTGACTGCTTTCAAGTGATAAAATTATTTTCACTTTAATCATTTTCATTAAAAATTTTATAAAAATGTTTATTATTGTATAAAATTGAGTATACTGAATACAATGAATCCCTTAATAACTAAAAATCACTATGAATGCTGATCATTTAATGACTTATTCATCCAAATATGAGTGGGATGCTTCTTTTTCTCTTTTCTAAATTAAGTGGCTTTGGATTAACACATTTTATAGTTATTGTTTTCACTCTATAAATGAGTTCCTGAGGATTTGCCATTATTTCACATGTAGAAAATATTTCCACTCAATTCCCAGCTTCCACTTATAGGACTGTTGCTGTGACCCCCACTAGGCTGTATAGCCTGCCAGGCTCCTCTGTTGATGGGCTTTTCCAGGCAAGAAGAGTGGAGCTACTCCTTCAATACTTTACTTAGAAATATCTTCTGCTAAATATCTAATTTCATTGCTTGGAAGTTTCCATTTTCTGTAGAGGACTAGAACATGAATACAACTTATACAAGTTCTTTGCTACTTTATAGCAAGGATCCTTTCCTTTGTTTTTCAATAATATGTTCCTCATGTCCATCTGAGATCTTGTCAGAATGGCCTTGGCCATCTATGTTTCTACTAAGATTCTATTCATGGTTATTTTTTTTTATTTCAAAATCTGTGACATTTAATTAAACACTTTAGCTAGTACATTTTGATATTTTTTAAAAATATAGATTGACATAATTATTTATAATAAAAATTCTTGAAAAAATAGAGCTAAATAATTTTCAACCAATTTACATGGCTAAACAATTGTACAGTTCTTTCCATATATAAGTTTTACAATTTTATTTTTACAATTAAGAAAATTCAAATGTTAAATTTTAAGGCACACATTCAATTATGTACAAAAAATCAACAGTCAACTTGCAAACTTAAAAATCATCATAAATTGTAAAAAATACATATTATAAAAAATAATGCTTTAAAAGTAGCATAATACCAATTCATATAATCTAGGTAAATCCAGAAGCATGAACAATGTTTTTAAATTATAGTAGTGTCTATATTCTCCTATCATTAGAGGAGGCATTCTTTGTAAATATGTACATTACAAATGATCTGACTGCTTTCAAGTGATAAAATTATTTTCACTTTAATCATTTTCATTAAAAATTTTATAAAAATGTTTATTATTGTATAAAATTGAGTATACTGAATACAATGAATCCCTTAATAACTAAAAATCACTATGAATGCTGATCATTTAATGACTTATTCATCCAAATATGAGTGGGATGCTTCTTTTTCTCTTTTCTAAATTAAGTGGCTTTGGATTAACACATTTTATAGTTATTGTTTTCACTCTATAAATGAGTTCCTGAGGATTTGCCATTATTTCACATGTAGAAAATATTTCCACTCAATTCCCAGCTTCCACTTATAGGACTGTTGCTGTGACCCCCACTAGGCTGTATAGCCTGCCAGGCTCCTCTGTTGATGGGATTTTCCAGGCAAGAACAGTGGAGTGGGTTGCTATTCATGGCTATTTATGTATTGTTTAACAAGAATATTTTTGTTCTGAGCTTTCATCATGTTCGTATTTGTATCATGTACCTCAAAATTCCTGCAGCCTCTGCTCATTACTCAGTTCTAATCTCACACATTTTCAGGTAGCTGTTAAAGCAACATCTCACTTTTTGGTGCCACTAGCATACAACAATTGTAAATATTCATGTACTTAATAACAGAACTTCCAAATGCATGACACAAAAACAGAACTATAAGAAGAAATAGATGAATCATAATAATATTTGGAAATTTTAACATTTATTTTCAGTAGTTAATTGAATAAGGAGACAGAATATTAGGGATATTATACAGTTGAATAGCATCATCAACCAACTTGACCTAATTAACATTTATAGCACCCTCTAACTAACAATAGCACAAGAGACATTCTTTAGTGCACAGGCAGTGTTTATCAAGGTAAATCATATGCTGAGTCACAAAATATATTCAAATAAAATTTAAAAGATTAAAATCATATGAAATATTTTATCTGATTACAAAGGAATCAATAATGGAATGTTATTTTTATAAATAATCAATATTTGGAAACTAAACACACTCTTAACTAAATCATTGTTCAAGAAGAAATGAAAAGTGTAATTAACAAGTATTTTCACTTGAAGGAAACTAAAACACAGCAGTTAAAATTTATGGACTGCTGCTAAACAGTACATGGAAAGAAATTTATAACATTAATTGCACATTTTAGGAAAGAAGGAAAAAGATTATCAATGACCTAAACTTTAACCTTAAGAAATTAGAAAAGGAGCAAATTAAACTTAAAATTAGCAGCAGAAAAAAAATAATGAAAATATCAGCAAAAATCCATGAATTCTACCACAAGATAACAGAAAAATCAGTGAAACTGAAAACTGATTCTTTGAAAATATCGATAATATTGATAAAACTCTGCCTGATCAGGAAAATAAGAGAAAGGAGATACACATTGAAAATACCAGGGATAAGAGGGATGACATCACTGCAGATTGTACAGACATTTCAAAAGAGATGAGGGAAGGAGACACACACATGGCCAGCAGATACATGAAGTGCTCACTATCTTTAATCATCAGGCAAAGATGAATCAAAACCACAATGACCTCACATCTTTAAAATGGCTGTTATCCAAATGAAAAGAAATAAGTGTTGGCAAGCATGTGAAGAAAATGGAGCCCTTTGTGCACTCTTGAAGAGAATGTAAATGGGTGTAGTGATTTTGGAAAAAAGTATGGAGTTTCCCTCCAGAATTAAAAATACAACTACCATATGATACAGCAACCCCACTTTTGGGTATATAATGAAAGGAAATGAAAATGATGACTTGAAAAGATACCTGCACCTCCACATTCAAGGAAACAATCTAAATCCATTGACAGATGAATGAATGAAGAAGATGTAATATATCTTCTCCATATATATATGTATAATGAAATATCATTCATCCATAAAAAAGGATGAAATCTTACCCTTTATAACAACATAGATGGACCTTGAAGATAGTATCCTAAGTGAAATAAGTCAAATAGAGAAAGACCAATACTGAATGATCTCACTTTTATGTGGAATCTATAAACATATAAACAAAACTGAACTTAGAGAAAACAGATTGGTGGTTACCAGTAGAGAGTGGGTGGTATGAGAGTGGCAGTATGAATCAATATGGTCAAAAGGTGCAAACTGCCAGTTATAAGATAAATAAGTTCTGGGGATGTGATGTACAATATCATGACTATGGTTAACAATTCTGTCTTTGAAAGCTGCTAATATAGTAGATCATAAAAATTGTCATCACTAAAAAAAAAAAAAAAGGTCATCACTAGAAAAATAATTGTATTTAAGTGTTAATTTAATTATTGTAGTAATCATTTTGAAATTATGCATATATCAAAATCATTATGTTGTACACTTAAAACTAACACAATACTATATGTCAGTCATATCTCAATAAAGGAGGATAATAGGGGACTATTATATACATTTTTACACTAATAAAGGTAGCTTAAGTGACATGAACAAAGTCCCTAAAAACTATTAATCCTTGTTCAAGAATTAATTAACCTGAATACCCCTATATATTAAAGTAATTGAATTTTTAGCTAGAAACATCCTCTCTCCAAAATAATCCCAGAAAAACCATGCCCAGGTAGTTTCACCAGTGAATTCTAATGTAAGAAGAAATAATACCAAATTTGTGTAAATTCTTCCAAAATCTAAAGAGGAAAGACTGCTTGCCAGACTATCCTATGAGGCCAGGAATTCTCTGATATCAAAACCAGACCAAGACATTACTTGGGAAGAAAACCACAGACCAACATCAGGTTTAACATAGATACAAAGTGTCTTAACACAGTTTATATGTATATATCTCCATATAAAAATTTTTTGAAAGGAAATGAAAATGATGACTTGAAAAGATACCTGCACCTCCACATTCAAGGAAACAATCTAAATCCATTGACAGATGAATGAATGAAGAAGATGTAATATATCTTCTCCATATATATATGTATAATGAAATATCATTCATCCATAAAAAAGGATGAAATCTTACCCTTTATAACAACATAGATGGACCTTGAAGATAGTATCCTAAGTGAAATAAGTCAAATAGAGAAAGACCAATACTGAATGATCTCACTTTTATGTGGAATCTATAAACATATAAACAAAACTGAACTTAGAGAAAACAGATTGGTGGTTACCAGTAGAGAGTGGGTGGTATGAGAGTGGCAGTATGAATCAATATGGTCAAAAGGTGCAAACTGCCAGTTATAAGATAAATAAGTTCTGGGGATGTGATGTACAATATCATGACTATGGTTAACAATTCTGTCTTTGAAAGCTGCTAATATAGTAGATCATAAAAATTGTCATCACTAAAAAAAAAAAAAAAGGTCATCACTAGAAAAATAATTGTATTTAAGTGTTAATTTAATTATTGTAGTAATCATTTTGAAATTATGCATATATCAAAATCATTATGTTGTACACTTAAAACTAACACAATACTATATGTCAGTCATATCTCAATAAAGGAGGATAATAGGGGACTATTATATACATTTTTACACTAATAAAGGTAGCTTAAGTGACATGAACAAAGTCCCTAAAAACTATTAATCCTTGTTCAAGAATTAATTAACCTGAATACCCCTATATATTAAAGTAATTGAATTTTTAGCTAGAAACATCCTCTCTCCAAAATAATCCCAGAAAAACCATGCCCAGGTAGTTTCACCAGTGAATTCTAATGTAAGAAGAAATAATACCAAATTTGTGTAAATTCTTCCAAAATCTAAAGAGGAAAGACTGCTTGCCAGACTATCCTATGAGGCCAGGAATTCTCTGATATCAAAACCAGACCAAGACATTACTTGGGAAGAAAACCACAGACCAACATCTGGTTTTTTTAAACATAGATACAAAGTGTCTTAACACAGTTTTCAAAAATCAAATACAATGATGTATAGAAATGATAATACATCATGACAAAGATAAACCTGGGAATGCAATGTTAGTTTTAACATTTGAAAATCTGTCAGTTTAATACACCATGATCAGCTTAATATATGCAGGCAAAATACTACATTTGACAAAATCTAATATCAGTTCCTGACTAAGATCTTTCAGAACATTAGAAGTAAAAAGAAACTTTATTAACATGTTAAAGAATTAAAGAAAAAACTACAATTTAAATTATACTCCATGATGAAAAACCAAGTATTTTCCTCAGTAAGATCATGACCAAGAGAAAGCTTTCTGCTTTTACCACTTCTATTCAATATTATAGGTTCTTGCCACGGGTTGGGTGGGGATGGGGGAAAACCAAATGCATACAAATTAGAAAGGAAGAAATAAAATTGTCTTTATTGACTGATGGCAAGACTGTCTCTGTACGAAATCCAGTGAAATGTAGAAAAACTTACTTAAACTTATTCAAAATGTAGTAAGTGTATTTTGTAAGACACAAAATCAATATACCAAAAAAAAATAATGGTGAAACGGCCTCAGTAGTTTTGTTAAATTGAATTATTTTAGGATTAACAAGAGAAGAAAGATAAAGAACCTGTTGACACCTACTCTATGAGTATGTATCACTTCTTCATGGATGCCATGTTGTTAATATTAATACCCTCAGAGACTGAAATCTACTTTTTCTACCTTCAGACTATAAAGTATGTCCTCTGAAACAACTGTGATTGGAGTTTTTCCTAGAACTCTGCAGCTTTTCAACTTCTTGTTTGTCTTTTCTGCCTAGCCTTGCATTCTAGACTATTGTATTGGCAAATATTACCTCATAAAAATCAAGAATCAGTCTGCTGTGGAGATTCATTCATTCTTCAGCCTTTTGTCTAATAAACGTATTTCATTCTAATGCTCTAAACAGCAATATTCTAAGAATTTCTATGTTAGATATTTGGATCTAGAATAGAATTCCCAGGAGTAAATACAAATTTTACCTATGAGGCCAGGAATTCTCTGATATCAAAACCAGACCAAGACATTACTTGGGAAGAAAACCACAGACCAACATCTGGTTTTTTTAAACATAGATACAAAGTGTCTTAACACAGTTTTCAAAAATCAAATACAATGATGTATAGAAATGATAATACATCATGACAAAGATAAACCTGGGAATGCAATGTTAGTTTTAACATTTGAAAATCTGTCAGTTTAATACACCATGATCAGCTTAATATATGCAGGCAAAATACTACATTTGACAAAATCTAATATCAGTTCCTGACTAAGATCTTTCAGAACATTAGAAGTAAAAAGAAACTTTATTAACATGTTAAAGAATTAAAGAAAAAACTACAATTTAAATTATACTCCATGATGAAAAACCAAGTATTTTCCTCAGTAAGATCATGACCAAGAGAAAGCTTTCTGCTTTTACCACTTCTATTCAATATTATAGGTTCTTGCCACGGGTTGGGTGGGGATGGGGGAAAACCAAATGCATACAAATTAGAAAGGAAGAAATAAAATTGTCTTTATTGACTGATGGCAAGACTGTCTCTGTACGAAATCCAGTGAAATGTAGAAAAACTTACTTAAACTTATTCAAAATGTAGTAAGTGTATTTTGTAAGACACAAAATCAATATACCAAAAAAAAATAATGGTGAAACGGCCTCAGTAGTTTTGTTAAATTGAATTATTTTAGGATTAACAAGAGAAGAAAGATAAAGAACCTGTTGACACCTACTCTATGAGTATGTATCACTTCTTCATGGATGCCATGTTGTTAATATTAATACCCTCAGAGACTGAAATCTACTTTTTCTACCTTCAGACTATAAAGTATGTCCTCTGAAACAACTGTGATTGGAGTTTTTCCTAGAACTCTGCAGCTTTTCAACTTCTTGTTTGTCTTTTCTGCCTAGCCTTGCATTCTAGACTATTGTATTGGCAAATATTACCTCATAAAAATCAAGAATCAGTCTGCTGTGGAGATTCATTCATTCTTCAGCCTTTTGTCTAATAAACGTATTTCATTCTAATGCTCTAAACAGCAATATTCTAAGAATTTCTATGTTAGATATTTGGATCTAGAATAGAATTCCCAGGAGTAAATACAAATTTTACCTGCATCACATAATTCCTACCTCTAGACTGGTTCCCAGGGTTTGATTTGACACAGGTGGGGCTTAAAAAGTTGGCCTATTTCCAAGCCATCTTCTGTATAAACACTGACAAAGAAATTGGTTTCAGTGTCGGTTATGGTCCACACAAGTGATAATGCTTACCTGACATCAAGAATGTTCTTTTTTCTGTATTTTTGTCCAAATGGTTCATAAATACATCACAGATTATCCATGAATTTGAGAATAACTCTAAATGATTGACTATGTAGTTTTTTAGGATGAGAGAGGTTGTTTTTTTGAATTATTTGATGGAAACATCTAAGATTTTAAAATGATGCAGTGTGTTAGAAAATATTGAGTCAAAGGTTTGAATAATTTAGAAGTATATGTTTCTAAAAGAACAGAAATAAGAAAAGTAGCATGTACATCAGATAAATCATAATTCTATGCCTGTTTTAATAGAGCTTTCCTATTCTTTGACACTGAGAATTTAAAAGCTAATAACAAGAATTATTACAGAACAGAATATTAGATGGTAAAGGACAGATGTCCCAAGTTGTCTAGCTTTCTGGTATTACCTCCTTTTTGTACATATTCAATTGTAGTAGACTAGCTTCCATCTTAAATATTGTGAGAGGCATACTGCTTTGCCCAATATTTTTACTGATTCTTGGCTTACGGTGGGTCATTTTTAGTCTGCTTTAAACTCCTTTCTCTGTAGATTTCTCAATTCTTATTTTCCATTTTCTTTAGATTCTGTCATTTTTCTACTCTGCTTCTTTCTTAGGTATAAACTCAGGCTTGTTCCTCCACCTCCCCATTTCCCCAAGCTATACCACAGGCAGGTTGTCCATGTAAGTGTCTTAGGTTGTATGCTTGATATAGGAGGATTAAGCACAGAAAGAGCAAAAAAAAGCAAGTTAAATTGGAACTAAATGTCCTCTGCTCATGCTGGCTACTAGGGATTCTTCACTGGCCATTCTTCTTTGCTATCATTTTTCTGAATTTCTTTCTTCTCCCCCTATCAGACTTTTCTGTCATTTCTAGTAATTCAAGTAACAGGTCACCATATTTGCATTATTTTTTGCCCATTAATGAAACAGGTTCATAATTTATTTCTGAACAAATAAAATTATAATTTTCTGTAAGTAAACAAACAACAAATAACTTAAATATGTCACAGGGGGGCTTAAAAGTTGGCCTATTTCCAAGCCATCTTCTGTATAAACACTGACAAAGAAATTGGTTTCAGTGTCGGTTATGGTCCACACAAGTGATAATGCTTACCTGACATCAAGAATGTTCTTTTTTCTGTATTTTTGTCCAAATGGTTCATAAATACATCACAGATTATCCATGAATTTGAGAATAACTCTAAATGATTGACTATGTAGTTTTTTAGGATGAGAGAGGTTGTTTTTTTGAATTATTTGATGGAAACATCTAAGATTTTAAAATGATGCAGTGTGTTAGAAAATATTGAGTCAAAGGTTTGAATAATTTAGAAGTATATGTTTCTAAAAGAACAGAAATAAGAAAAGTAGCATGTACATCAGATAAATCATAATTCTATGCCTGTTTTAATAGAGCTTTCCTATTCTTTGACACTGAGAATTTAAAAGCTAATAACAAGAATTATTACAGAACAGAATATTAGATGGTAAAGGACAGATGTCCCAAGTTGTCTAGCTTTCTGGTATTACCTCCTTTTTGTACATATTCAATTGTAGTAGACTAGCTTCCATCTTAAATATTGTGAGAGGCATACTGCTTTGCCCAATATTTTTACTGATTCTTGGCTTACGGTGGGTCATTTTTAGTCTGCTTTAAACTCCTTTCTCTGTAGATTTCTCAATTCTTATTTTCCATTTTCTTTAGATTCTGTCATTTTTCTACTCTGCTTCTTTCTTAGGTATAAACTCAGGCTTGTTCCTCCACCTCCCCATTTCCCCAAGCTATACCACAGGCAGGTTGTCCATGTAAGTGTCTTAGGTTGTATGCTTGATATAGGAGGATTAAGCACAGAAAGAGCAAAAAAAAGCAAGTTAAATTGGAACTAAATGTCCTCTGCTCATGCTGGCTACTAGGGATTCTTCACTGGCCATTCTTCTTTGCTATCATTTTTCTGAATTTCTTTCTTCTCCCCCTATCAGACTTTTCTGTCATTTCTAGTAATTCAAGTAACAGGTCACCATATTTGCATTATTTTTTGCCCATTAATGAAACAGGTTCATAATTTATTTCTGAACAAATAAAATTATAATTTTCTGTAAGTAAACAAACAACAAATAACTTAAATATGTCATTTCTTTCTTTCATATATTAAGATACTGAGTAATTTTGTGGAGTATCTCATGGGGGGTGTTGGCTTAATGTCAGTTGATGGCACTGGTCAGGTGTGTGGGTTGTTGATAGCAGTGCTACTGCCATTAATTGGTGCCTGTGCCCAGTACTAGGCTTCCCAGGTGGCACTAGTGGTAAAGAACCTGCCTACGAGTGCGGGAAACATAAGAGACGTGAGTTCGATCCCTGGGTCAGGAAGATACCCTGGAGGAGGGTTGGCAACCAACTTCTGCCTTCTTGCCTGGTAAATCCATGGACAGAGGAGCCTGGTAGGCTATGGTCTACAGGCTCACAAACAGTTGGACAAGACTGAAGTGACTTAGCACGCATGTGCCCAGTAGGTATTAAGCACTTTGACTATCACTTCTAACTACATTTGAAATAAGGGTGAACATTAGTGTAGTTTTATTTTTAGTGTTTTATACGTATTATGATTCTCTTCTTTTGATTAACCCATTTCAGATTGCTTTCCTTTCTTCCTTTTGTCAAAGACTGATAATATCTTAAAGAATTAATATACACATAAAGAAAAGTATCTAGTAAATTATATTGTTTGCTGTTTTCTTTTTTTAACTAATCTCCTTACCTTAAAATCTAGTTGCAGATATATGTGATTTTTCCCAGTGGTACATATATCAAAATTTAGCATTTAAACACATTTTACCTATAAATTCTAGAAAACATTTCACTATTTCTGTGTTTTCTGCTTTATAGGATTTTTGGTAAGTAGAAAAAAAAATCTCTAATTTGATCTGAGTCATTACTGCTATAAAAGCTGCAAAACTAAAACCTCAGTGTATGTAATATTTTCAGTCATAATATTTATTTAGATCCATCTTGTAGCTGATTTTCTCTGGTTTAGCTATATGCTTCCAAAAATGAACACAGCAATGCCTTAATTGTATGTATCATACTAGTCTGACTCCTAGGATGTTTACTTTAGGAAAATGTGCATGACTCAGTGTTTATAGCTTCAGAAAATTTGAATCTAATTTCCAGAAATCAGCCTATACACTTTACTTGAAATAAGAAGGCAGTATTTTCTCAAAATGAAACTGTCTATCTTAGATACGCCTATAACCACTGAGAAGCAAGGACTTTTTAAAAATCTTCAGAATGTAAAAATAGGATGATTTCAGCTCTGTGTGGACTTCATAGCTCCTAAGATACAGGTACACATAAAATGATGGCTTGGCTGCAGGTGGTAAAAATGCCGGTGCTGGCATCATCACTACAGTAAAAGAAGCAGTAGAATGGCTGTTTTCATTTTAAAAGCCCTAACTTAACCCTTTAAAGTGAAGTTAACACTTTTTCAAATTCCAGATTTAACAAGCTTGGATTGAGGGGCTTCCCTGGTGGTCCAGTGGGCGAAGAGTCTGCCTTGCAGTGCAAGGGGCACCAGCTTGTTGTCGTGCGGTGGAGTGACTGGACTGGTGTGTCCAGTGACGAGCCAGTGCTCTGGAGCGCATGTGCCCAGAGCCAGTGCTCTGCAACGAGAGAGGCCACTGTGAAGGGAGGCTCACACAGGCCCAAGAATAAAAATGGATGAAAATAAATAAATTAAAAACCAATAAAAAAGGCCAAAATTAAAAAAAAAAAACCACAAAACTCAGATTGAACAGTGAAGGAATTCCAAGATGCCTATAAGAAACCAGAGCTGTAGACAAAATTTCTTTTCAAATCTTGGCTCTTAAAATATATCACATTTCGAAGATTCTAACATTTACATTTTTTCGTCACCCTTTAACATCTATGGAAACAGGTCCTGTCTTGTGGTAGTCCTGATGGAGTTGTCCTTGCTAGTCTGTGTGTATGAAAACTTCTACAATCAGTATCAGCAACGTAGAATACAATTCCAGAGATGTAGTACCGAATACAGTAATGAAAAAGCTGCAAAAAACTGAAAACCTCAGTGTATGTAATATTTTCAGTCATAATATTTATTTAGATCCATCTTGTAGCTGATTTTCTCTGGTTTAGCTATATGCTTCCAAAAATGAACACAGCAATGCCTTAATTGTATGTATCATACTAGTCTGACTCCTAGGATGTTTACTTTAGGAAAATGTGCATGACTCAGTGTTTATAGCTTCAGAAAATTTGAATCTAATTTCCAGAAATCAGCCTATACACTTTACTTGAAATAAGAAGGCAGTATTTTCTCAAAATGAAACTGTCTATCTTAGATACGCCTATAACCACTGAGAAGCAAGGACTTTTTAAAAATCTTCAGAATGTAAAAATAGGATGATTTCAGCTCTGTGTGGACTTCATAGCTCCTAAGATACAGGTACACATAAAATGATGGCTTGGCTGCAGGTGGTAAAAATGCCGGTGCTGGCATCATCACTACAGTAAAAGAAGCAGTAGAATGGCTGTTTTCATTTTAAAAAGCCCTAACTTAACCCTTTAAAGTGAAGTTAACACTTTTTCAAATTCCAGATTTAACAAGCTTGGATTGAGGGGCTTCCCTGGTGGTCCAGTGGGCGAAGAGTCTGCCTTGCAGTGCAAGGGGCACCAGCTTGTTGTCGTGCGGTGGAGTGACTGGACTGGTGTGTCCAGTGACGAGCCAGTGCTCTGGAGCGCATGTGCCCAGAGCCAGTGCTCTGCAACGAGAGAGGCCACTGTGAAGGGAGGCTCACACAGGCCCAAGAATAAAAATGGATGAAAATAAATAAATTAAAAACCAATAAAAAAGGCCAAAATTAAAAAAAAAAAACCACAAAACTCAGATTGAACAGTGAAGGAATTCCAAGATGCCTATAAGAAACCAGAGCTGTAGACAAAATTTCTTTTCAAATCTTGGCTCTTAAAATATATCACATTTCGAAGATTCTAACATTTACATTTTTTCGTCACCCTTTAACATCTATGGAAACAGGTCCTGTCTTGTGGTAGTCCTGATGGAGTTGTCCTTGCTAGTCTGTGTGTATGAAAACTTCTACAATCAGTATCAGCAACGTAGAATACAATTCCAGAGATAGTACAGCATCACCGGCAGGGTTGATTGGACAGATGACAGTATTGTGTGGGAAAACATGGTCACCCATGTGCCCCGTGACTTTGAATTTAAATGTATTTTGAAATACTGGACTTTGAATTGGAGTAAGCTTAGAAATTCTTTAACCAACTAGTTTTGCTTACGTTTTCATTTTTATGTAGGCTTAAGAATGACTAAAGATAAAAACCTACACCTCAATAAATATTAAAAAGTCCTATCAGTAAGTATGCAGTAAAAGTTCTGAGTTACTGAAAATGTTGTGTTGTGACTTTTATAGCAGTGTTTGTTTTCCTTTGTCTATGGTACACAAAATAGTAGAGTCCTTACAGTCAACTTGGTATTATGATTCTGAAATGGATATATATTATCGTATCATAGGATTTTTGAGTTACTGGTGTTTTTGTTTTTGAATTGCTGATTTTAAAGAAGCTTTTGTTGTTGCTATATTTTAAAGGGGATGTTATGAATCATATCAAAAGAGTCATTAAAGGAAATTTCTTAAACAGAATTAAAAATAAAAATTTCAAAGGATTTAATATTTCCTTTCATTCTCATAAGTAACATTCTTTTTGAGAACTACTACCATAAATGGTCTTTAAAAGCAAACTTCAAAGTCTAACTCTGAGCCCTAAGTAAACTATCTTGGCTTGTTTATTGTGGACAGTCATCTTTGAGGGTTTTAAGCTTAGTGTTGAAGAGAATTTAACACTCTGCACGTTTGTATTTGAGGTTGCAATATCGACTGATTATCTTTCCTAAAATGAAATAGGCATCATAAATGGCTTGCAACACTCAGTATTTTCAGAATGTTTTCCATTACTGTACTTGATGATTATTATTTTTTAAAAATCTCTCTGATCCCTTTTTCTGAAGAGGAAATCAAAATTACCTCTTAATCACTTCATGTCTATGTATGTGCATGTGTGCTAAGTTGCTTCAGTCACTGTCCGACTCTTAGTGACAATATGGACTGTAGCTCGCCATCCTCTTCTGTCCGTGGGATTTTTCAGTCAAGCACACTGAAATGGATTGCCATTCCTTTCTCCAAGGGATCTTTGCAGTCGAGGGATTGGACCTCTGTCTTTTACGTCTTCTGAATTGGCAGGTGGATTCTTTGCCACTAGTACCTCTTGGGAAGCCTGTTTATGTATAATCAATGCTTTAATATCACTAAACTAATGAGGCGGCACCTGATTTTCCCAGCTTGTCCATAAAAGATCATTTAATGTCAGTAAACTTCTTAAGGAATGGAAGCATAGACAAATATGTGCCAAACGTAAATTTTTCATTTACTATTTCTGATAGAAATATTTCTACTATATACCTTTCTATTATTCTCAGAGAGTACTGGAAATTGAAGCCTTAAACATGTGTGCTATATGGCAATCTCGGGCTTTCTTGGTGGCTCAGATGGTATAGTCAGTTCAAGTTTTTTCTTTTAAAAAGAACTTACGTACGATGCTAAATATATATTATCGTATCATAGGATTTTGAGTTACTGGTGTTTTGTTTTGAATTGCTGATTTTAAAGAAGCTTTTGTTGTTGCTATATTTTAAAGGGGATGTTATGAATCATATCAAAAGAGTCATTAAAGGAAATTTCTTAAACAGAATTAAAATAAAAATTTCAAAGGATTTAATATTTCCTTTCATTCTCATAAGTAACATTCTTTTTGAGAACTACTACCATAAATGGTCTTTAAAAGCAAACTTCAAAGTCTAACTCTGAGCCCTAAGTAAACTATCTTGGCTTGTTTATTGTGGACAGTCATCTTTGAGGGTTTTAAGCTTAGTGTTGAAGAGAATTTAACACTCTGCACGTTTGTATTTGAGGTTGCAATATCGACTGATTATCTTTCCTAAAATGAAATAGGCATCATAAATGGCTTGCAACACTCAGTATTTTCAGAATGTTTTCCATTACTGTACTTGATGATTATTATTTTTTAAAAATCTCTCTGATCCCTTTTTCTGAAGAGGAAATCAAAATTACCTCTTAATCACTTCATGTCTATGTATGTGCATGTGTGCTAAGTTGCTTCAGTCACTGTCCGACTCTTAGTGACAATATGGACTGTAGCTCGCCATCCTCTTCTGTCCGTGGGATTTTTCAGTCAAGCACACTGAAATGGATTGCCATTCCTTTCTCCAAGGGATCTTTGCAGTCGAGGGATTGGACCTCTGTCTTTTACGTCTTCTGAATTGGCAGGTGGATTCTTTGCCACTAGTACCTCTTGGGAAGCCTGTTTATGTATAATCAATGCTTTAATATCACTAAACTAATGAGGCGGCACCTGATTTTCCCAGCTTGTCCATAAAAGATCATTTAATGTCAGTAAACTTCTTAAGGAATGGAAGCATAGACAAATATGTGCCAAACGTAAATTTTTCATTTACTATTTCTGATAGAAATATTTCTACTATATACCTTTCTATTATTCTCAGAGAGTACTGGAAATTGAAGCCTTAAACATATGTGCTATATGGCAATCTCAGGCTTTCTTGGTGGCTCAGATGGTAAAGAATCTTCTTGCAATGCAGGAGACCCTAGTTTGATCCCTGTGTTGGGAAGATCTCCTGGAGAAAGGAATGGCAATCCACTCTAGTATTCTTGCCTGGAGAATTCCATGGACAGAGAAGTTTGCCAGGCTTCCCAGGCCTTCAGCATCTCCTAGAGCTTGCTCAAACTCATGTCCATTGACTCAGTGATGCCATTCAACCATCTCGTCCTCTGCCATCCCCTTCTCCTTCTGCCCTTATTTAGTGCAATATAAACCACCATGGCAACAATAACAGGGGATTTTTGCTGCTAGATGAACTGGGAATTCTGAACCCTGGGTTCTCCAGTCTTCCCCAGAACCATACTGAAAGCAGGAACGAACCTTCTTTATCTTCACCATCTCTCCCTGAAGTCACTGCATTTTGCCTGAGAGTTAAGTATTCTGATCAATAATTGAATTAAGAATCACCAAGAGTTGGGAAGATCCCCTGGAGGAGGTCATGGCAACACACTCCAGTGCCTGCAGAATCCCATGGACAGAGGAGCCTGGAGGGCTACCATTCATGGGGTCACAAAGAGTTGGACACAACAGAGCAACTAACATTTTCACACTTTGCGTAGAAAATTTTAGTTTGCCATATACTTGATCTTTAGGCCTCAAATCTCTTAAATATCTAGTGTATTAGGTACGGAATTGACAGTGTTTCTCTATTCAAAAATCTCTAGCAGTTTCCCTGTTTTTATTAATTAATTTTTTTCACCAAGTATTAAAAGACAATTTCTAACAGAAGCTTAGTTCCATAAAGTCACAGATGGATGAAAAGATATAAAATTATTTTGATATTAAGCATCATATTTCCTTTCCCACCAATCATTTGTATGACAATCTACTGTAAAATCTCCTTGAGCATCAGCATTGGAGACATCAATATATCAGTCTTCATGGATGCCCAATCAATTCTTGAGAAATCCTCTCTACACACTCCACTGAACCACTCAAGAGATTTATTGACTTTTTGAAACTTATCTACAGATACTTCAAGGACATACTTGTACATTTTGTCAGCAGCTTGAGATGCCACTGAATTTTTTTTAAGGTCCTTGATCCTGCTTTAATTTTCCCCCAGTTTTATTGAGCTATAATTGTCATATAACATGGTGTATGTTTAAAGTGTACGTGTGTTGATTTATTATGTTTATATACTGCCCAAGCCATAGCTTGGGCGGGCCCCTCCATCCTGTCACATAATCCCCATTTCTTTTTTGTGGTGAGAACATTTAAATTCTACTCTCTTAGAAACGTTCCAGTATATAATACAGAATTATTAGTTATAATCACTGTGCTACACATTTAAATCCCAATGTCAATCTTATAACTGGAATTTGTATCCTTTGACCAATGTTTTCCCATATCTCCCCAGCCCTCCCACTGAACCCCTGGTAGCTATACCAGTCTTGATCCTTCATATTGTGGTGTTCATTCCTATTGTCACTATTTTGCCTGAGATACCAGTATGTGTTGATTGCCAGGTGTTACAGATATGGTGTTACACAAAAGTGGATATGATTTTTACCCTTATCTGGCTTATAAATTAGCTTTCTTCAGCATTTGGAGTTGAAATCTATATATTTCCATTGTATATTCTGCATTGAGAACTCGAAGATCATTTTTGTTGCTAGAGGGAAGTAAAATTCTGTTGTCTGTTAGCAAATTGCTTTTTCCAAGCAGTAGGATCCTGCTTTTTCTTTCCTCATTGTTTAAAATATAATGGAAAAGTACTTTGTATTGTCCTAAGTATTTTTCACAGGTCTGAGCTCATTTTGAACATAGCACTTTTGACAGTGATGTAGAACACAGATACACACACACACACATATATGTTTTTGCTATACATATGTATATATGTTATATATATATATATATAGCTGTGCATTTTTTCAACTTTATATTCTGTTACATGTATTTTTCCATTTTATTAAGTATATCCTGAAAATATGTTATTTAATGTCTGTTTAATAGTCCATCTTATTTAACCATCCTCTATTTTGGGCTATTTGGTTTGTGTCCAGTACGTTTTTTCTTTTTGACTTGTTTACAGTTTTAAATAATGCTTCTGTGAATATCCTGGTATATAATTCTTTGCTTGTATTTCTGATTATTTCCTTATGCTGGACTCTAGCCTCCAAATACTGTCCATTTCTTGTGCCCAGGGACTGAATAGATGGGCTGTTTTTCTGATCTGTGTCCAGTGAATATGTTTTTCACTTAATGATTTTTTGGACTTTTTTGATGACCAAATGGAGTGTTTCCCATGTATACCTAAAGATCTTCCACAGTCTATTTAAGCATACCCTCTTTCAGCAAGCTAGGCCACTGTAAAGACAGAAGGAAGTAAAGGCCTGTGTACCTTGCTGGATGGATGATGATGGTGGGACAGATAAACTCTAGTCCTCTGTTTTGGGCTGTACCATGTGCAGTTCTGTGTGTGTGATGGGAGGAGAGGTGGAATGTGCTGCTTGCTACAGTCTAAGTGGTGATCCCCACCTGCCGTCCACAGCATCCCAGTTCCTATACTATAGTCCTAACTGCCCCTCCCAAGTGTGATGGTATTTGGAGATATAAAGCCTTTGGGGAGTGATTAGGTTTAGATGAAGTCGTGAGGGCGGGGCTCTCATGATGGGATCAGTAGTGCCCTTATAAAAAGGAACACCAGGGAACCTGCGTTCTGGCTTAAATTGCTTTCTCAGCTGATTGTTTACCATTGAATTCTGCATTGAGAACTCGAAGATCATTTTTGTTGCTAGAGGGAAGTAAAATTCTGTTGTCTGTTAGCAAATTGCTTTTTCCAAGCAGTAGGATCCTGCTTTTTCTTTCCTCATTGTTTAAAATATAATGGAAAAGTACTTTGTATTGTCCTAAGTATTTTTCACAGGTCTGAGCTCATTTTGAACATAGCACTTTTGACAGTGATGTAGAACACAGATACACACACACACACATATATGTTTTTGCTATACATATGTATATATGTTATATATATATATATATAGCTGTGCATTTTTTCAACTTTATATTCTGTTACATGTATTTTTCCATCTTATTAAGTATATCCTGAAAATATGTTATTTAATGTCTGTTTAATAGTCCATCTTATTTAACCATCCTCTATTTTGGGCTATTTGGTTTGTGTCCAGTACGTTTTTTCTTTTTGACTTGTTTACAGTTTTAAATAATGCTTCTGTGAATATCCTGGTATATAATTCTTTGCTTGTATTTCTGATTATTTCCTTATGCTGGACTCTAGCCTCCAAATACTGTCCATTTCTTGTGCCCAGGGACTGAATAGATGGGCTGTTTTTCTGATCTGTGTCCAGTGAATATGTTTTTCACTTAATGATTTTTTGGACTTTTTTGATGACCAAATGGAGTGTTTCCCATGTATACCTAAAGATCTTCCACAGTCTATTTAAGCATACCCTCTTTCAGCAAGCTAGGCCACTGTAAAGACAGAAGGAAGTAAAGGCCTGTGTACCTTGCTGGATGGATGATGATGGTGGGACAGATAAACTCTAGTCCTCTGTTTTGGGCTGTACCATGTGCAGTTCTGTGTGTGTGATGGGAGGAGAGGTGGAATGTGCTGCTTGCTACAGTCTAAGTGGTGATCCCCACCTGCCGTCCACAGCATCCCAGTTCCTATACTATAGTCCTAACTGCCCCTCCCAAGTGTGATGGTATTTGGAGATATAAAGCCTTTGGGGAGTGATTAGGTTTAGATGAAGTCGTGAGGGCGGGGCTCTCATGATGGGATCAGTAGTGCCCTTATAAAAAGGAACACCAGGGAACCTGCGTTCCCTGCAGAAGGAAACCATCTGCAAGCCAGGAAGGGAACTCTCACCAGGAGCCTGTTTGGCCCACACCTTGATCTTAAACTCTCCAGCCTCCAAAACTGAGAAAATCAGTTTCTGTTGTTTGTCACTCATTCTATGGAATTTTGTTATGGCAAATAATGCTGTTGAAGACAGTGAATTTATGATTCCCTTGAGCTGGAAAAATGGCAATACACAGATGTTTTAGACTGACACTGAATATTAGCTTTAGAAAACCTGAGACCTCAAACTCAAGTGCTTACCCAACTATAGTAAAATATTGTCTCATTTTTATTTCAGTTTCATTAGCTTTGCATCTTCTTTTTTTGAATGTAGTATATTACAGATCAGTAAAGTGTACATGCTATTTATGCTTCATTATTTTGTTATGGATTTTAATCAATAGTTCAAATCAGAAGAGAATTGACAGACAATCATTTTTAAAGGCATATATCTTAAATCCTTGCTAATTAAAAAAAATGAATATAGAATATCCATTTTAATTCCTCTTTTTGATTGACTCTTCTTGTTAAGTTATTACAACATTTCATTTTTGTGAAATTTCTGGAATATAATGTTTCAGCTGTTTGCTTTCTGATAGAGGTGGTGTTGTTGCTGTTCAGGTGCTAAGTCATGTCTGACTGTTTGTGACCCCATGAACTGCAGCACTCCAGTCTTCCCTGTCCTTCACTATCTCTCTGAGTTTGCTCAAACTCATGTCCATTGAGTCATTGATGCCATCCAACCATCTCATCCTATGTCATCCCTTCTCCTCCTGCCCATTTTCCCGCACTCCAGTCTTCCCTGTCCTTCAATATCCTTCCAGATGATGGGATGGGGGGAAACAGATAAACTCTAGTCCTCTGTTTTGGGCTGTACCATGTGCAGTTCTGTGTGTGTGATGGGAGGAGAGGTGGAATGTGCTGCTTGCTACAGTCTAAGTGGTGATCCCCACCTGCCGTCCACAGCATCCCAGTTCCTATACTATAGTCCTAACTGCCCCTCCCAAGTGTGATGGTATTTGGAGATATAAAGCCTTTGGGGAGTGATTAGGTTTAGATGAAGTCGTGAGGGCGGGGCTCTCATGATGGGATCAGTAGTGCCCTTATAAAAAGGAACACCAGGGAACCTGCGTTCCCTGCAGAAGGAAACCATCTGCAAGCCAGGAAGGGAACTCTCACCAGGAGCCTGTTTGGCCCACACCTTGATCTTAAACTCTCCAGCCTCCAAAACTGAGAAAATCAGTTTCTGTTGTTTGTCACTCATTCTATGGAATTTTGTTATGGCAAATAATGCTGTTGAAGACAGTGAATTTATGATTCCCTTGAGCTGGAAAAATGGCAATACACAGATGTTTTAGACTGACACTGAATATTAGCTTTAGAAAACCTGAGACCTCAAACTCAAGTGCTTACCCAACTATAGTAAAATATTGTCTCATTTTTATTTCAGTTTCATTAGCTTTGCATCTTCTTTTTTTGAATGTAGTATATTACAGATCAGTAAAGTGTACATGCTATTTATGCTTCATTATTTTGTTATGGATTTTAATCAATAGTTCAAATCAGAAGAGAATTGACAGACAATCATTTTTAAAGGCATATATCTTAAATCCTTGCTAATTAAAAAAAATGAATATAGAATATCCATTTTAATTCCTCTTTTTGATTGACTCTTCTTGTTAAGTTATTACAACATTTCATTTTTGTGAAATTTCTGGAATATAATGTTTCAGCTGTTTGCTTTCTGATAGAGGTGGTGTTGTTGCTGTTCAGGTGCTAAGTCATGTCTGACTGTTTGTGACCCCATGAACTGCAGCACTCCAGTCTTCCCTGTCCTTCACTATCTCTCTGAGTTTGCTCAAACTCATGTCCATTGAGTCATTGATGCCATCCAACCATCTCATCCTATGTCATCCCCTTCTCCTCCTGCCATCACTCAATCTTTCCCAGCATCAGTCTTTTCTAATGAGCTGACTCTTTCCTCAGGTGGCCAAAGTATCAGAGCTTCAGCTTCAATATCCTTCCAGTGAATGCTCAGGGTTGATTTCCTTTAGGATTGACTGGTTTGATCTCCTTGTTGTCCAAGGGACTCTCAAGGGTTTTCTCCAGCTCCATAATTTGAAATCATCAATTCCTTGATTTTCAGCCTTCTTTATGGTTTAACTCTCACATTCGTACATGACTACTGGAGAAACCATAACTTTGACTATGGACCTTTGTCAGCAAAATGACATGTCTGCTTTTTAATATGCTGCATAGGTTTCTCATAATTTTTCTTCCAAGGAGGAAACGTCTTTTAATCTCATGACTGTAGTCAGGGTCCACAGTGATTCTGGAGCCCAAGAAAATAAAACATGTCACTATTTCTGCTTTTTCTCCATCTATTTGCCATTAAGTGATGAGATTGGATGCCAAGTTACTTATATATTCTTCAATAGATTGTAAAGAGGAATTACTTATATCAAACTATTTTTCTGCCACTTTGTGAATGGGCTTTTCTTTGTTTATGTTAACTGTTTTACTTTGTTAGTTATACTGTTGTAAATAAAATGTGGGACTTAATCATACCAGGAAATATTTGTCTTGTGTGAATGCTGTGTTATGTGAGATGTGTGAGCTGAGAAATGTATTGGGCTGAACGTTTTCTTTTGGAGTGTTTGAAGAACTCTTAAGTGCTGTTGAAAGTGAAGGGGATATAACTGCTCTTAGGAAGATGAAGGTTTTCTCAAGCAATGAGGATATATAGATAAAATAAAAACAAAGCAGTAAAAGTCACACATGTAATACCATATGCCAATAAGAGAGAGTAGTTATCTAAAAGGAAAGTCCCTGGTGGGATCCTACTAACTTACATTTATTTTCTCATACAGTAGTGGATCCTTGTTAAGTTATTACAACATTTCATTTTTGTGAAATTTCTGGAATATAATGTTTCAGCTGTTTGCTTTCTGATAGAGGTGGTGTTGTTGCTGTTCAGGTGCTAAGTCATGTCTGACTGTTTGTGACCCCATGAACTGCAGCACTCCAGTCTTCCCTGTCCTTCACTATCTCTCTGAGTTTGCTCAAACTCATGTACATTGAGTCACTGATGCCATTAAATCATCTCATCCTATGTCATCCCTTCTCCTCCTGCCATCACTCAATCTTTCCCAGCATCAGTCTTTTCTAATGAGCTGACTCTTTCCTCAGGTGGCCAAAGTATCAGAGCTTCAGCTTCAATATCCTTCCAGTGAATGCTCAGGGTTGATTTCCTTTAGGATTGACTGGTTTGATCTCCTTGTTGTCCAAGGGACTCTCAAGGGTTTTCTCCAGTTCCATAATTTGAAATCATCAATTCCTTGATTTTCAGCCTTCTTTATGGTTTAACTCTCACATTCGTACATGACTACTGGAGAAACCATAACTTTGACTATGGACCTTTGTCAGCAAAATGACATGTCTGCTTTTTAATATGCTGCATAGGTTTCTCATAATTTTTCTTCCAAGGAGGAAACGTCTTTTAATCTCATGACTGTAGTCAGGGTCCACAGTGATTCTGGAGCCCAAGAAAATAAAACATGTCACTATTTCTGCTTTTTCTCCATCTATTTGCCATTAAGTGATGAGATTGGATGCCAAGTTACTTATATATTCTTCAATAGATTGTAAAGAGGAATTACTTATATCAAACTATTTTTCTGCCACTTTGTGAATGGGCTTTTCTTTGTTTATGTTAACTGTTTTACTTTGTTAGTTATACTGTTGTAAATAAAATGTGGGACTTAATCATACCAGGAAATATTTGTCTTGTGTGAATGCTGTGTTATGTGAGATGTGTGAGCTGAGAAATGTATTGGGCTGAACGTTTTCTTTTGGAGTGTTTGAAGAACTCTTAAGTGCTGTTGAAAGTGAAGGGGATATAACTGCTCTTAGGAAGATGAAGGTTTTCTCAAGCAATGAGGATATATAGATAAAATAAAAACAAAGCAGTAAAAGTCACACATGTAATACCATATGCCAATAAGAGAGAGTAGTTATCTAAAAGGAAAGTCCCTGGTGGGATCCTACTAACTTACATTTATTTTCTCATACAGTAGTGGATCCTTCAGAAGGAAAATCAAGTGCCCTGACTCACACTGAATATATGTCCTCTCTTCACTATGAATCCAGACTTCATTTTCAAATAGAGTAGGCTGTTTATGTAGGAAATGCAACCTTGGCTGGCATCAAATGATGTCTCAGATGATCAACAAAGCTACCTCATGGTAACTATTATCCTTATCTTATTTTTCATTTTAAAATTAGAGGCAACAATGGCCAAATATCACTGGTGGTTAAGATGATTATATGCGATATGTAATTATATACAGAGAGATACAGATATTTAGATATTGGTTCCAGGATTGATACCTAAGCCAATGCTCCCAATTTCTTGGATAGTTTTATGCAGTGAAAAAACCTGGTAGACCTAAAGTATCATGCTACTGTTACAGTCTACTGCATCTGTGTTCCTCTGTAATGACAACTGGATTGAATTGTCAAAAATGAAGCTGAAGAGGAGTTTTGGTGCCTATGTTTTCGAGAATATTGAGGCAATTAGACACCCTAAGATGCCAAGTGGAACGTTTTGTATGTATCATAAATACTTGAAAAAATAAAGAAGATGTTCAGGATTCTGCTCAGTGGACTCAATTAAATCAGACCCATAAATGACCTTTGAACTTTTATTAATCTCCTTGTTCCTATACTTGGATTAAGATTGATTTTTTTTTTTTCCTGTAAATTCTACTAGAGAAGTAGCATACCTTTGGAGACTCAACAAGCAGTCTAATTGGTGGTACATGTATTTGTACTAACTGCCTTCAGTAGTGAACACACTGAAATAAGTGTGAATGAGATGGAAATTTTAATCTGATTTAACTGGTGACTTACCAGGTCCAGCATTTCAGTGTAAAGAAGCAACTTGTGATTGCCATCAGAAAACACAACTTATTCTTCGATGTACTTGACTCTTAAGAGTCATACTTCTTTTATTTATTATTATATTTTATTTTTTATTCTTTATTTTAAAGGTTTTACAGAGTTTTGTTGTTCACAGACATGTATGTTCCCAAATCAGTCATATGCATATCACAGGTCCCTATCCCCCCCCACTTCCCCCTTTCCCACCCCTCCGGATCATGTTCCCACGCCATTGTAAGCACTCCTATTCCCTTAGCACAATGACAATAGCTATCTTTTCCACACATGACAGTATAGGTTTCCATGTTACTCCCTCCATGCCTCCCCCTCCCTATTTCTTCCCCCCCCCATGTCTATGCTCTGTCAGTTTTTCCACGAGTTCACTGCATGTGTTATCAAGACCGTCCTACTAGATTCCATATATGTATGTTAGTATACGGTATTTGTCTTTCTCTTTTTGACTTACTTCACTTTTTATGATAGGTTCTAGAGCCAGCCACTTCATTAGGACTGAGTCTTCTGCATTTCTTTTAACAGTTGAGTAGTATTCCATTGTATATATGTACCAGATATTCTGTATTCATTCATTCGTCGATGGACACCTAGGTTGCTTCCATGTTCTGGCTATTGTATAGAGAGCTGCATTAGGAGTTTTGGTGCCTATGTTTTCGAGAATATTGAGGCAATTAGACACCCTAAGATGCCAAGTGGAACGTTTTGTATGTATCATAAATACTTGAAAAAATAAAGAAGATGTTCAGGATTCTGCTCAGTGGACTCAATTAAATCAGACCCATAAATGACCTTTGAACTTTTATTAATCTCCTTGTTCCTATACTTGGATTAAGATTGATTTTTTTTTTTTCCTGTAAATTCTACTAGAGAAGTAGCATACCTTTGGAGACTCAACAAGCAGTCTAATTGGTGGTACATGTATTTGTACTAACTGCCTTCAGTAGTGAACACACTGAAATAAGTGTGAATGAGATGGAAATTTTAATCTGATTTAACTGGTGACTTACCAGGTCCAGCATTTCAGTGTAAAGAAGCAACTTGTGATTGCCATCAGAAAACACAACTTATTCTTCGATGTACTTGACTCTTAAGAGTCATACTTCTTTTATTTATTATTATATTTTATTTTTTATTCTTTATTTTAAAGGTTTTACAGAGTTTTGTTGTTCACAGACATGTATGTTCCCAAATCAGTCATATGCATATCACAGGTCCCTATCCCCCCCCACTTCCCCCTTTCCCACCCCTCCGGATCATGTTCCCACGCCATTGTAAGCACTCCTATTCCCTTAGCACAATGACAATAGCTATCTTTTCCACACATGACAGTATAGGTTTCCATGTTACTCCCTCCATGCCTCCCCCTCCCTATTTCTTCCCCCCCCCATGTCTATGCTCTGTCAGTTTTTCCACGAGTTCACTGCATGTGTTATCAAGACCGTCCTACTAGATTCCATATATGTATGTTAGTATACGGTATTTGTCTTTCTCTTTTTGACTTACTTCACTTTTTATGATAGGTTCTAGAGCCAGCCACTTCATTAGGACTGAGTCTTCTGCATTTCTTTTAACAGTTGAGTAGTATTCCATTGTATATATGTACCAGATATTCTGTATTCATTCATTCGTCGATGGACACCTAGGTTGCTTCCATGTTCTGGCTATTGTATAGAGAGCTGCAATGAACATTGGGGTACAGGTGCTTCTTTCAGTTTTAATTTCATCAGGATATAAGCCTAATAGTGGGATTGCTGGGTCGTATGGTGCTTCTATTTTTAGTTTTTTAAGAAATCCCAGACTGTCTTCCATAGAGGCTGTATCAATTGACATTCCCACCAGCAATGCAGGAGGGTTCCCTTTTCTCCGCACCCTCTCCAGCATTTATTGTCTGTCGATTTGTGGATGATGGCCATTCTGACGGGTGTGAGGTGATATCTCATTGTAGTTTTAATTTGCATTTCTCTAATAATAAGCGAGGTTGAGCATCGTATCATGTGTTTTTGGGCCATCTGTATGTTGTCTTTGAAGAGGTGTCTCTTTAGGTCCTTATCCCACTTTTTGATTGGGTTGTTCATTTTTCCCGAGCTGAGTTGTCTGAGTTGCTTGTAGATTTTGGAGATTAATTCTTTGTCTGTTGTTTCATTTGCTATGATTTTCTCCCATTCTATAGGCTGTCTGTTCAGCTTTTTTGTGATTTCTTTTGCTATACAAAAGCTTTTAAGTTTCACTAGGTCCCACGTGTTCATTTGTCTTTTGTGTTCCGCTATTCTAGTAGGTGGGTCAGAGAAGATCTTGCTTTGATTGATGTCCTTGAGGGTTTTGCCTATATTCTCCTCTAAGAGTTTGATGGTTTCTGGTCTTACATTGAGGTCTTTAATCCATTTTGAGTTGATCTTTGTGCATGGTGTCAGGGAATGTTCCAACTTCATTTTTTTGCATGTAGCTGTCCAGTGTTCCCACCTGTCCTACCTAGACTACTCTTCTTCCACACATGACAGTATAGGTTTCCATGTTACTCCCTCCATGCCTCCCCCTCCCTATTTCTTCCCCCCCCCATGTCTATGCTCTGTCAGTTTTTCCACGAGTTCACTGCATGTGTTATCAAGACCGTCCTACTAGATTCCATATATGTATGTTAGTATACGGTATTTGTCTTTCTCTTTTTGACTTACTTCACTTTTTATGATAGGTTCTAGAGCCAGCCACTTCATTAGGACTGAGTCTTCTGCATTTCTTTTAACAGTTGAGTAGTATTCCATTGTATATATGTACCAGATATTCTGTATTCATTCATTCGTCGATGGACACCTAGGTTGCTTCCATGTTCTGGCTATTGTATAGAGAGCTGCAATGAACATTGGGGTACAGGTGCTTCTTTCAGTTTTAATTTCATCAGGATATAAGCCTAATAGTGGGATTGCTGGGTCGTATGGTGCTTCTATTTTTAGTTTTTTAAGAAATCCCAGACTGTCTTCCATAGAGGCTGTATCAATTGACATTCCCACCAGCAATGCAGGAGGGTTCCCTTTTCTCCGCACCCTCTCCAGCATTTATTGTCTGTCGATTTGTGGATGATGGCCATTCTGACGGGTGTGAGGTGATATCTCATTGTAGTTTTAATTTGCATTTCTCTAATAATAAGCGAGGTTGAGCATCGTATCATGTGTTTTTGGGCCATCTGTATGTTGTCTTTGAAGAGGTGTCTCTTTAGGTCCTTATCCCACTTTTTGATTGGGTTGTTCATTTTTCCCGAGCTGAGTTGTCTGAGTTGCTTGTAGATTTTGGAGATTAATTCTTTGTCTGTTGTTTCATTTGCTATGATTTTCTCCCATTCTATAGGCTGTCTGTTCAGCTTTTTTGTGATTTCTTTTGCTATACAAAAGCTTTTAAGTTTCACTAGGTCCCACGTGTTCATTTGTCTTTTGTGTTCCGCTATTCTAGTAGGTGGGTCAGAGAAGATCTTGCTTTGATTGATGTCCTTGAGGGTTTTGCCTATATTCTCCTCTAAGAGTTTGATGGTTTCTGGTCTTACATTGAGGTCTTTAATCCATTTTGAGTTGATCTTTGTGCATGGTGTCAGGGAATGTTCCAACTTCATTTTTTTGCATGTAGCTGTCCAGTGTTCCCAGCACCATTTGTTGAAGAGGCTGTCATTGTTCCATTTCATATGTTCACCTCCTTTGTCAAAAATAAGGTACCCATAGGTGCGTGGGTTTATCTCTGTGCTCTCAATCTTGTTCCATTGGTCGATATTTCAGTTTTTGTGCCAGTACCATACTGTCTTGAGGACTGTGGCTTTGTTGTAGAGTCTGAAGTCAGGGAGGCTGATCCCTCCAGCTCCATTCTTCTTCCTCAGGATTGCTTTGGCTATTCGAGGTCTTCTGTGTTTCCATATGAACTGTGTTATTCTCTGGTCTAGTTCTGTGAAGAATGTCATTGGTAGTTTGATAGGGATCGCATTGAATCTATAGATGACATTTGGTCGTATGGTCATTTTCACAATATTGATTCTTCTGACCCAGGAACATGGAATATCTCTCCATCTGTTTAAGTCTTCTCTAATGTCTCTCATGAGTGTCTTGTAATTTTCTGTGTACAGTTCTTTTGTCTCTTTGGGTAGGTTTATTCCTAGATATTGGATTCTTTTGGTTGCAATGGTGAAGGGGATTGCCTCTTTGATTTCGTTTTCTGATTTTTCATTGTTTGTGTATAGGAATGCCAGTGATTTCTGTGTGTTGACTTTGTAACCTGGGACTTTGCTGAATGTGCTGATTAACTCTAGTAGTTTTGTAATAGTGTCTTTGGGATTTTCGATGTATAATATCATGTCATCTGCAAATAGAGAGAGTTTGACTTCTTCCTTTCCAATCTGGATTCCTTTGATTTCTTTCTCTTCTCTTATTGCTGTTGCTAGGACTTCCGGGACTATGTTGAATAAGAGTGTTGAAAGTGGACACCCTTGTCTTGTTCCTGATCTTAGAGGAAATGCTTTGAGTTTTTCACCGTTGAGGATAATGTTCGCTGTGGGCTTCTCATATATGGCTTTCACTATGTTGAGATAGGTTCCTTCTCTGCCCATTTTCTGAAGAGCTTTTATCATAAATGGATGCTGTTACTTTGTCAAAGGCTTTTTCTGCATCTATTGAGATGATCAGTGATTTTTGTCTCTCAATCTGTTGAGATGGTGTATCACATTGGTTGATTTGCGGATATTGAAGAATCCTTGCATGCCTGGGGTGAACCCAACTTGATCATGATGTATGAGCTTTTTGATGTGTTGTTGAATTCTGTTTGCTAGGATTTTGTTGAGGATTTTGGTGTCTAGATTCATCAGTGAGATTGGTCTATAATTTTCTTTTTGTGTTGTCTTTGCCTGCCTTTGGTATCAGGGTGATGGCGACCTCATAGAATGTGTTTGGAAGTGTTCCTTCCTGTGCAATTGTTTGGAAGAGTTTTAGAAAGACAGGCATTAGCTCTTCTTTAAATGTTTGGTAGAATTCACTTGTGATACCATCTGGCCCTGGGCCTTGATTTTGGGGTAGATTTTTGATCACAACGTCGATTTCTGAGCTTGTGATTGGCTTGGTCATACTTTCTATTTCTTCCTGGCTCTGTCTTGGGAGATTAATCTTCTCTAAGAAACTGTCCATTTCTCCCAGGTTGTCCAGTTTGTTGCCATAGGATTGTTCATAATAGTCCCTTAGAATCCTTTGGATTTCTTCATTCTCTATTGTAATCTCTCCTTTTCATTTTGCATGTTTGTTCCTAGAGTTTTGTAATAGTGTCTTTGCGTTTGATTTTCATTGTTTGTGTATAGGAATGCCAGTGATTTCTGTGTGTTGACTTTGTAACCTGGGACTTTGCTGAATGTGCTGATTAACTCTAGTAGTTTTGTAATAGTGTCTTTGGGATTTTCGATGTATAATATCATGTCATCTGCAAATAGAGAGAGTTTGACTTCTTCCTTTCCAATCTGGATTCCTTTGATTTCTTTCTCTTCTCTTATTGCTGTTGCTAGAACTTCCAGGACTATGTTGAATAAGAGTGTTGAAAGTGGACACCCTTGTCTTGTTCCTGATCTTAGAGGAAATGCTTTGAGTTTTTCACCGTTGAGGATAATGTTCGCTGTGGGCTTCTCATATATGGCTTTCACTATGTTGAGATAGGTTCCTTCTCTGCCCATTTTCTGAAGAGCTTTTATCATAAATGGATGCTGTTACTTTGTCAAAGGCTTTTTCTGCATCTATTGAGATGATCAGTGATTTTTGTCTCTCAATCTGTTGAGATGGTGTATCACATTGGTTGATTTGCGGATATTGAAGAATCCTTGCATGCCTGGGGTGAACCCAACTTGATCATGATGTATGAGCTTTTTGATGTGTTGTTGAATTCTGTTTGCTAGGATTTTGTTGAGGATTTTGGTGTCTAGATTCATCAGTGAGATTGGTCTATAATTTTCTTTTTTTGTGTTGTCTTTGCCTGCCTTTGGTATCAGGGTGATGGCGACCTCATAGAATGTGTTTGGAAGTGTTCCTTCCTGTGCAATTGTTTGGAAGAGTTTTAGAAAGACAGGCATTAGCTCTTCTTTAAATGTTTGGTAGAATTCACTTGTGATACCATCTGGCCCTGGGCCTTGATTTTGGGGTAGATTTTTGATCACAACGTCGATTTCTGAGCTTGTGATTGGCTTGGTCATACTTTCTATTTCTTCCTGGCTCTGTCTTGGGAGATTAATCTTCTCTAAGAAACTGTCCATTTCTCCCAGGTTGTCCAGTTTGTTGCCATAGGATTGTTCATAATAGTCCCTTAGAATCCTTTGGATTTCTTCATTCTCTATTGTAATCTCTCCTTTTTCATTTTTGATTTTGGTGATCTGGTTCTTCTCTCTCTTTTTCTTGATGAGTCTGGCCAGTGGTGTGTCGATTTTATTGACCTTTTCAAAGAACCAGCTTTTTGTTTTATTTATCTTTACTATTGTTTCTTTCGTTTCTTCATCATTTATTTCTGCTCTGATCTTTATGATTGCCCTTCTTCTGCTGGCTTTCGAGTGCTTTTGTTCTTCTTTCTCCGGTTGTTTTAAGCATAAGGTTGGGTCGCCTGTTTGAGATTTTCCTAGTTTCTTGAGGTAGGATTGAATTGCTATAAACTTCCCTCTTAGAACTGCTTTTGCAGTATCCCATAGATTTTGCACTGTCGTGTGTTCATTGTCGTTTTTTTTCTAGGAATTATTTCATTTCTCCTTTGATTTGCTCGGTAATCAGTTGGTTTTTTAGGTATGTGTTGTTTAATCTCCATGTGTTTATGTTTGTAGCAGTTTTCTTCCTGTAGTTGATCTCTAGTATCTTTGCATTGTGTTCCGAGAAGATGGTTGATATAATTTCAGTTTTCTTGAATTGACTGAGGTTTGATTTGTGGCCCAAGATGTGGTCTATCCTGGAGAATGTTCCGTGAGCACTTGAGAAGAAAGTGTATTCTTCTGCTTATGTGTAAAGCTGTTGATTTCTCCATCAATTTTGAAGGAGATCCTTGCAGGGTAGAGGATTCTTGGTTGCAGATTATTCTCTTTTAGCCATTTAAATGTGTCCTGCCAATCCCTTCTGGCCTGCAGAGTTTCTGTTGAAAGATCAGCTGTTAAACATATGGGCTTTCCCTTGTATGTCACTAGTTGCTTTTCCCTTGCCGCTTTGAGAATTCTGTCCTTGTGTTTCATTTGTGTTAGCTTCATTAAGATGTATTTTGGTGTGTTTCTTCTTGGATTGATTCTGTATGGTACTCTTTGAGCTTCTTGGACTTGATTGACTATTTCTTTTGCCATGTTGGGGACATTTTCAACTAGAATCACTTCAAAAATTTTCTCATAGCCTTTCTTTTTTTCTTCTTCTTCTGAAACCCCTATAATTCGAATGTTGGTGTGTTTGATATTATCCCAGAGGTCTCTGAGGCTATCCTCTGCTCTTTTGATTCTTTGAGCTAGATTCTGTTTTTCAGCAGTTACTTCCACCATTCTATCTTCCAGCTCACTTACCCGGTCTTCTGTCTCAGATACTCTGCTCTTGATTCCTTCTACAGTGTTTTTCAGTTCAGCGATTGAGTTGTTTCTCTCTGTTACTTTTTTGGTAAGTTCTTGTATTTCTTTATTCAGTGTGTTAGTTGTGTCTTTCAATTTCTCTAACATTCTGTTTTCAGTGTCTTTGATCATCTTTACTATCATTCTTCTGAAATCCCGTTCAGAAAGTTTGTCCAAATCCTCTTCATTAATTTGATCTTGTGTGTTTGTAGATTGTTCCTTCACTTGTGTGGTATTTTCCCTGTCGTTTCATTATTATTATTAATTTTTTAACTGATTCCCTTTGGGTTTTCCTTTTCCCAGACTTTGAGTTACGTCTGTTGGTGTTTGTTGTTTGGATGGGGCTTCTTATTCTGGGTGATGCTGGTGATTGGTGAAGATGGTTGATATAATTTCAGTTTTCTTGAATTGACTGAGGTTTGATTTGTGGCCCAAGATGTGGTCTATCCTGGAGAATGTTCCGTGAGCACTTGAGAAGAAAGTGTATTCTTCTGCTTATGTGTAAAGCTGTTGATTTCTCCATCAATTTTGAAGGAGATCCTTGCAGGGTAGAGGATTCTTGGTTGCAGATTATTCTCTTTTAGCCATTTAAATGTGTCCTGCCAATCCCTTCTGGCCTGCAGAGTTTCTGTTGAAAGATCAGCTGTTAAACATATGGGCTTTCCCTTGTATGTCACTAGTTGCTTTTCCCTTGCCGCTTTGAGAATTCTGTCCTTGTGTTTCATTTGTGTTAGCTTCATTAAGATGTATTTTGGTGTGTTTCTTCTTGGATTGATTCTGTATGGTACTCTTTGAGCTTCTTGGACTTGATTGACTATTTCTTTTGCCATGTTGGGGACATTTTCAACTAGAATCACTTCAAAAATTTTCTCATAGCCTTTCTTTTTTTCTTCTTCTTCTGAAACCCCTATAATTCGAATGTTGGTGTGTTTGATATTATCCCAGAGGTCTCTGAGGCTATCCTCTGCTCTTTTGATTCTTTGAGCTAGATTCTGTTTTTCAGCAGTTACTTCCACCATTCTATCTTCCAGCTCACTTACCCGGTCTTCTGTCTCAGATACTCTGCTCTTGATTCCTTCTACAGTGTTTTTCAGTTCAGCGATTGAGTTGTTTCTCTCTGTTACTTTTTTGGTAAGTTCTTGTATTTCTTTATTCAGTGTGTTAGTTGTGTCTTTCAATTTCTCTAACATTCTGTTTTCAGTGTCTTTGATCATCTTTACTATCATTCTTCTGAAATCCCGTTCAGAAAGTTTGTCCAAATCCTCTTCATTAATTTGATCTTGTGTGTTTGTAGATTGTTCCTTCACTTGTGTGGTATTTTCCCTGTCGTTTCATTATTATTATTAATTTTTTAACTGATTCCCTTTGGGATTTCCTTTTCCCAGACTTTGAGTTACGTCTGTTGGTGCTTGTTGTTTGGATGGGGCTTCTTATTCTGGGTGATGCTGGTGGTTGGGTGATGTCAGGACTTGCATACAAGTGATTACCTTTGTTGGCGTTCTCACTTGTATACTGCTCTCTAGTGTTAGGTGTTCTCTATTATTGTAGAGTTTTGGAGTCAGTGCTCCCTCCCTAAAGCCCCGGGGCTTGTTGCCTGACCAAGGAATGAAGATCTGACGGCTGGTTTGTTATGGCATTAAATGATACCAAAACATATATGCGAATGAGAAACAGAAAGATTACCTTTGACGAATGGCAATTAAAATATTATGCAAATAATATCCAGTGTATTAAATTATACACATAAACATATACATCTGTAACATAACCCAAGCATTCCAACCAAAAATACAGTACATTACGTTAGCACGGCGAATAGAGAAAGCCAAGAATGATCTCCACCAGTTAATAACCAAACTAAGTAGAGCACCAATTGGAGAATAATACTATAGCTGGGTTCCCATTGGGGATAAGGCAATGAGAACAGAACAGACTAAGAAATATGTTGGGAAATGGGAAATAGAGAAAGGGAGGATAGAAGAGAAATATAGAATAATACTGCAAAGTTAAATATAGGGAGATAAAGAGTTGTATGTATTAGAGTTTAGTGCTATAGGAAAGGAGCTTCAGAGAAAGCAAAGAATTATAGAGGAAGCATTGGTACAAATGAAACATTTAAAAAATTAAAACAGAGATAAGTATATAGAATAATATAGAAAAAGAAAGCAAAAATAATAAAAACAAACAAATCCTGCACAGAACCTTAAAAGGCCAATGGGGAACCAGAAGTTTATACCAAAATAAAATGTGTGGTTTAAAAGGAAAAAGAAAAAAAAATTATGTAAAACTTGAATATATTCAGTCTTACTGATAAGATTAGTAGCTTCAATAGAATTCAGTGATGGAAATAAACACACCCACTCTCACACACCCAAAAAACAACAACCACAACAACAACAACAAAATGGGGGGTGCACTGAGTGGGTTTGGATAAAAGGGAAAAAAAACAATTGAAACAAAACAATACAATACAAAAAAAAAAAAGCAATAAGAAAGAAAAGGAATAAAATGAAATTTTAAAAATCCAGCGGTAACTCCAGCTTCAGACTAAACGTGAAAATAGTGTTTATGTTCTTCTGTCTCTTGCTGACTATTCAGGAATTATCAGTCTTTTGTCTTGCCTCTGGCAGTGGTTGGATCTGAAGACCTCTTTGACTGCTTGTTTATTTCAGCCTATTCCAGAATTAAAAGGCTCACCCAGGCTGGCCCTGGGAGCTGCTTAATCCAAATCCCTTTTCTTGCTGGGTAGAGCTAAATTCCCTCCCTGTAGCTTGACCAGCAGCCCTGCAGTTTGACCAGCAGCCAAACTACAGTAGAGAAAATGGCGCCTGTCTCACAAAGGATTTATTCCCACACGCTCTATGGGAAGCACTTCCGCAGTGACCCCGACCCTGCTGCAGGCCACCGTCGACCCCCGCCACCGTGGGAGACATCAGATTACTCAGAGGTGAGTCTGGCTCAGTCCCATGCAGCATCACTATTCCCCTCTCCGAGATCACAGTGCACAGAGTTTCCAGTCCTCCTCAGGGGATCTGTGATCGGGTTAATGGTAACCTCCTCCAAAGGGAACTGAGTGCAATCCTTCCGAGGACTGTTCAAGGGCACTTCTAGCTCAAGGGGGCACTTGGACCCTCCAAAGCAGGTCTGGCTCAGTCCCTTGTGGGTGTCACTGCTCCTTTCCCAGGTCTTGATCTGTAACAGGCTTTGTGCCTTTGGCCCGCCCAGCCTCTCTGGTGGGTATGAGGTTTGACTTTTAAAAGTGCGATTGCGCTTCCTACCACCTCGATGTGGCCCTTTTTCGATGTGGGGTATCCTCTGTGATCAGATCCAACCTCCTCCTGTTGATGGTTTCCCAGGAAGAACTAAAACCAAGCAATTTGTGTGGTTTAAAAGGAAAAAAAAATTATGTAAAACTTGAATATATTCAGTCTTACTGATAAGATTAGTAGCTTCAATAGAATTCAGTGATGGAAATAAACACACCCACTCTCACACACCCAAAAAACAACAACCACAACAACAACAACAAAATGGGGGGTGCACTGAGTGGGTTTGGATAAAAGGGAAAAAAAACAATTGAAACAAAACAATACAATACAAAAAAAAAAAAGCAATAAGAAAGAAAAGGAATAAAATGAAATTTTAAAAATCCAGCGGTAACTCCAGCTTCAGACTAAACGTGAAAATAGTGTTTATGTTCTTCTGTCTCTTGCTGACTATTCAGGAATTATCAGTCTTTTGTCTTGCCTCTGGCAGTGGTTGGATCTGAAGACCTCTTTGACTGCTTGTTTATTTCAGCCTATTCCAGAATTAAAAGGCTCACCCAGGCTGGCCCTGGGAGCTGCTTAATCCAAATCCCTTTTCTTGCTGGGTAGAGCTAAATTCCCTCCCTGTAGCTTGACCAGCAGCCCTGCAGTTTGACCAGCAGCCAAACTACAGTAGAGAAAATGGCGCCTGTCTCACAAAGGATTTATTCCCACACGCTCTATGGGAAGCACTTCCGCAGTGACCCCGACCCTGCTGCAGGCCACCGTCGACCCCCGCCACCGTGGGAGACATCAGATTACTCAGAGGTGAGTCTGGCTCAGTCCCATGCAGCATCACTATTCCCCTCTCCGAGATCACAGTGCACAGAGTTTCCAGTCCTCCTCAGGGGATCTGTGATCGGGTTAATGGTAACCTCCTCCAAAGGGAACTGAGTGCAATCCTTCCGAGGACTGTTCAAGGGCACTTCTAGCTCAAGGGGGCACTTGGACCCTCCAAAGCAGGTCTGGCTCAGTCCCTTGTGGGTGTCACTGCTCCTTTCCCAGGTCTTGATCTGTAACAGGCTTTGTGCCTTTGGCCCGCCCAGCCTCTCTGGTGGGTATGAGGTTTGACTTTTAAAAGTGCGATTGCGCCCTTCCTACCACCTCGATGTGGCTTCTTCTTTGTTCTTCGATGTGGGGTATCCTCTCTGTGATCAGATCCAACCTCCTCCTGTTGATGGTTTCCCAGGAACTCATTGCAATTCAGGCGATTTTGCAGGAGAGATGAGTGCACGTCTTTCTATGCTGCCATCTTAGCTCCACCCCCTCTCAATTGACTCATTGTAGTTTTAATTTGCATTTCTCTAATAATAAGCAAAGATGAGCATGGTTTCATTTGCTTTTGGGACATTTGTATGTCCTCTTTGATGAGATGTTTCTTTAGGTCTTTTTCCCATTTTTTTGGGTTATTCATTTTTCCGGTGCTGAGTTGTCTGAGTTGCTTGTAGATTTTGGAGATTAATTCTTTGTCTGTTGTTTCATTTGCTATGATTTTCTCCCATTCTGTGGGCTGTCTGTTCAGCTTTTTTGTGATTTCTTTTGCTGTACAAAAGCTTTTAAGTTTCATTAGGTCCCACATGTTAACTTTTGGTTTTAGTTCCACTATTCTAGTAGGCGGGTCATGGAAGATCTTGTTTTGATTGATGTCCTTGAAGGTTTTGCCTATATTCTCCTGTAAGAGTTTGATGGTTTCTGATCTTACATTTAGGTCTTTAATCCATTTTGAATTCATCTTGGTGTATGGTTTTAGGGAATGTAGGGATTAACTCCTCAAATAATTGTCTCTAGCACTATTGGCTCCAACCCTTCCTTCCTTTTCCTTTATCTTTCTTGACCACATCCAAATAGAACATTGGTAAACATACTCTCCTTGAAGCTAAGCAACCCTTTTCACCTGCTTCCTACCCAGAGAAAGCTAGGGGCCCACGTGTCATTTTAAGAATAAAAGTCACACATTTGCTACTTCAGGTTGATAATACTCTGCATTAAAACTCTTCCATTTTTTCCTTTTCTTTATTCCAGTCCTCCTCAGGGATCTGTGATCGGGTTAATGGTAACCTCCTCCAAAGGGAACTGAGTGCAATCCTTCCGAGGACTGTTCAAGGGCACTTCTAGCTCAAGGGGGCACTTGGACCCTCCAAAGCAGGTCTGGCTCAGTCCCTTGTGGGTGTCACTGCTCCTTTCCCAGGTCTTGATCTGTAACAGGCTTTGTGCCTTTGGCCCGCCCAGCCTCTCTGGTGGGTATGAGGTTTGACTTTTAAAAGTGCGATTGCGCCCTTCCTACCACCTCGATGTGGCTTCTTCTTTGTTCTTCGATGTGGGGTATCCTCTCTGTGATCAGATCCAACCTCCTCCTGTTGATGGTTTCCCAGGAACTCATTGCAATTCAGGCGATTTTGCAGGAGAGATGAGTGCACGTCTTTCTATGCTGCCATCTTAGCTCCACCCCCTCTCAATTGACTCATTGTAGTTTTAATTTGCATTTCTCTAATAATAAGCAAAGATGAGCATGGTTTCATTTGCTTTTGGGACATTTGTATGTCCTCTTTGATGAGATGTTTCTTTAGGTCTTTTTCCCATTTTTTTGGGTTATTCATTTTTCCGGTGCTGAGTTGTCTGAGTTGCTTGTAGATTTTGGAGATTAATTCTTTGTCTGTTGTTTCATTTGCTATGATTTTCTCCCATTCTGTGGGCTGTCTGTTCAGCTTTTTTGTGATTTCTTTTGCTGTACAAAAGCTTTTAAGTTTCATTAGGTCCCACATGTTAACTTTTGGTTTTAGTTCCACTATTCTAGTAGGCGGGTCATGGAAGATCTTGTTTTGATTGATGTCCTTGAAGGTTTTGCCTATATTCTCCTGTAAGAGTTTGATGGTTTCTGATCTTACATTTAGGTCTTTAATCCATTTTGAATTCATCTTGGTGTATGGTTTTAGGGAATGTAGGGATTAACTCCTCAAATAATTGTCTCTAGCACTATTGGCTCCAACCCCTTCCTTCCTTTTCCTTTATCTTTCTTGACCACATCCAAATAGAACATTGGTAAACATACTCTCCTTGAAGCTAAGCAACCCTTTTCACCTGCTTCCTACCCAGAGAAAGCTAGGGGCCCACGTGTCATTTTAAGAATAAAAAGTCACACATTTGCTACTTCAGGTTGATAATACTCTGCATTAAAACTCTTCCATTTTTTTTCCTTTTCTTCTATTTATTTCATCTATTCTTCTCCCTGTACTAAAAGCCATCTTCATTATTCTTTAACCAGTCTGTTTCTCTCTCTAAACTGAAGCACATATATGTGAGTTTATCAGGCTTCATGAGATCACTTTTTTAGTTTCTTTTTCTCTGAAGAATTTTGCCCCATTGAAAGAATTTGCTGAGGGCACATGCCAATAACTTGGTCTTTGTCCCTAAACTGAGTCTTAATTAGCCTTTGTGGCTCAAACTGTTTATCTTTTTAACCAGTTATGGATGAGAAACAGTTTGATTTTCCAACCCTGTAAATCCAGTAGTTTCTCATTTTAATTTCCTGTTCATCCTAAACAAGTCACTTATGTTTGATATCATTTCCCTTCTTGTGTTATCAAATACAGCTTCTAATAACCAAGTCACATTAGCAACATTTCAAATCCTCTTTACAGAAAGCCTCAAGTACATTACATACACAATTGCCTTTGAAGTTATCTCAAGTAACAGTTTTACCAAATTCTTTGCTACTGAATAAAAAGGGTCACCAATTTTCCAAGTTCCAACAAGTTTCTTCCCTGCTAGGTCTCCTGCCCCCAGAATCAGTGCCACATATTTTAAGTCTTTACAAAAATGGTAATACTCCACCTCTTAGAGTTAAATTCTGTACTGTTCAATTTTTCTGTGTAATAGCTATAAAATCTCATGGGCTTACAAAACAAGTATCTTATTCTTCTTAATGTTTTACACAGTCAGCCATTGGATGGATGCAGCTAAAGTGGCTCTGCTTGGTCTGGCTCTCTGAGTCTTACTGGAAGATTCGGGCTGAGGCTGAAGCCTGTGTGTGGAGCATACCATTTTTCAAGCTAACATCTTGAAAAGCAAGAGGCTGAACCAATCCCTAGAATTTCACTTAAAGCTTCTATCTGGATATAATATAGTCACTTCTGTTCACATTCCAACGACCAGAGAAAATCACACAGTTAAATCCAAAATCAATGGGGAAGGAGGGAAAATATATACTTTCCCACAATAGGAAGCAGGCAAGCCCCATTGCAATGGGTTGGCAGATATAAACTAATCATAAGGGAGGGGTACGTTGTATAATTGTGCATAGAAATACAATCTACCAAATGCATAGTTTGTCAATTTCGTGAAATGGTCTATGATGCAAATATTCCCAGGAAAAACAGTAAAAATAAGACTCACGCCACTTTCCCAGGAAATCAGATCATTTATGGAGCTTCCCAAATAACCTCTGTTTAAAAAAAAAAAAAAGGTATTGAATCTCATTTTAGATTTCTCTCATTGGTAGGAACTGTTTAGGAAGTTATTTCTGTGCTCGAGGAAATCTCCCATTCTCCTACTTCAATCAGGCCTGCTCAGAACAGCTGCAACTATAATTACCATATTTGCAATAATCTCTGGCACACACCTGGAATACTAGGGCCACACAGCAGGAAACAGAAAGGAGTTCAGGAGTCATAACTTTGTCATTCTTGCTCATTCAAATCTTTATGACTATCACTGTCATCACCAATATGCACAGCGCAATAAAGCACACAGACAGACAGGCCTTACCGCTGAGCCACCAGGGAAGCCCTTCAGTGTGGTAGTGTTAGACAATTTAACAGCATTCAAAAGATGGTAATAGAATGTCTGTTATATCCCAGACACTGACTGGCCTTGAGGCTCTGGTGTGTCTTATTGCAGTGTTCATATTGGTAATGACAGTGTTATGACTCCTGAACTCTCAGTAAGATAACCTGAGGAGTTGCAGAAGACACAGGTTCAATCCTTAAGTCGGGAAGATCCCCTGGAGGAGGGCATGGGTAACCCACTCCAGGGTTCTTGCCTGGGAATTTCCATGGACAGAGAAGCCTGCCGGGCTATAGTCCACAGGGACATAAAGAGTCAGGCAAGACTAAAGCGACTTAGTAGGTACACACTAGATTGAAACAGCACATGAAAAAGTGACCACCTTGAACTGGTTTTGCCTCCTTAAATAGGCTAATCACTTAATAAAAACTTCAAGTTATCTTACTGAGAGAACACTGCACATGTGCAGAATAGAACCTATGTCTCCAGGGCACCCTGAATCCAAGAATCATTAGTATATGGAACTCAGAGAACAGAAATATTGCCACTAGATTCCTTTAAGAAGAAAATTGGCTTCCAGCAGCACAAGGAGTTTACATGCACTGATTCGAGACTAGCTAATCAACTTCCAAATTTGAAACTTCCCCAACTACCTAAAATTTCGCCCAAACCTTGGATCAGGAAGACAGATTTGAAACGCTTGCCTCCTGTCTCCTTGCCCATCAACCTCACAATAAAGCTCTTTTCTCAAGAGTTGGTGCCATGGTACTAGCTTCTATGTAGGTCAGAAGAGAGCTCTTGCTCAGTAACAAGATTACTGGGATAAAATCTTTACATGGTCCCCACCATAAGACTTATCTGCCATTTCTGAGCACATAAGTAACACAATTCCACCATGCTCCTAACTCCCTTGTCTCTGAAACAGCTGCCTTAAAACCTAATTACATACTGCTGTTGTTTTATTTTAAAGGAAGAAATATTTTTTATGCAAATATTTTTCTGGTAAGGGGAAAATATTGTCAAGAGAAAGCTGCTTTTTCCTGTTAATTTCAGAGTTCTGTCCCCAGAGCTTGCTACCAGCACAGGGTGATCTTTCCTATCCCAGGAACATTGTACATGAGGTTCTTCCTACAGCTTCTTCCTCCACACACCACACTACCTTGTACAGTTAATCCCTAATTATCTTATAAAGCTAAACCCAGGAAAGATTTTCATGACCCTCTAGATTAGTTTATCACCTTCTGATATAGACTTTTCTGGAAACACATGCTTCTTGTTCTGAACACTGACCATATGTGAACATTTTAAATTATCTCTGTAATTGGATAGCTGATTGACTATTTCTCCAGCTAGAATTCTATCTCAAAGGGAGAGACCACGTCTCACTTCTTTACAACTGTGTGCCCAGTGGTTATCCTGTGTGGTTGCACATCACATATTTATCAACTATATGGCTGTGTGGCTAAATAAATACATTGGAATTTTATTTCAAACTCTGTTACATAAATCATTTTAGAAAGAGCAGTAACTTTCTGCATAGTCTCCTGAAGGAGGAAAACAGGCAGAAAAGTTCCAAAGTGCTTTCTTACTTCCATTCTGAATTTCTCTACCCACTCCTCATGGCCTCTTCCTGATGGTTTACCTTAAATATCCTTTAGTATTTCCTGAACCTTTAGTGCTTTATGACCACCCACGACCAAACATGTCTTAGAAATTCCTCCAGTTGTATGATTTCAAGTTTCATTGTGTGTGTGCATGTGAGTGTGCATGCACATGTGTGTGATTTAGGAACTATGTCTTGCTTAACTTAAGACATGATTATGTAAGAGAAACAATTTTTTTTAAGGCTATTGNTTTTTTTCTTAGTTTGCAGTCTGGGAGGTAATGAAAATGATGTCATTCCCTAATGACCTCATTCATGGTAGAATTGTGAAGTGGATTATGACAATGAAAGCATTGCTGAGAAAACTTCCAAATCCATCTGACAAGCACAGGACGTATAGTTTTGAAGTGACTGCTCAGTTTCTAAATATAATATGTCAGAATTCAATGCTAAATCAGTGGGAAACTAAACATAAAAAACAACAAACATAAATGATTAGTATGGGCCCAAAGCAAGAGAAAATTTTACATTTTGCAACGTGGCTATCAAGGTTTTAATATATGAATATCATGAACACACATTTACTGGGTATTTCTAATTATGCTTCAGGAACTTACATTATTCTACTCTAATAACTTTCAACCACTTTTTCCAAATAATGCATTTTTAATCAGTTTTACTAAAATATAAATCATATACAGTAAAGCTCACCAATTTTAAATATATAATTCAATTACTTTTAATGCAATTTAGACATATTTTTTTCTTCAAACTAGAATTGTAAATTTTATGGAAAAGAAAAACTACATGAGTTGTAATCTCACATATCAAAAATTTCTTTTCAAAATCAGTTTTCAGGCTTCCTGGTAGTCCAGTGGGTAAAGAGTCCACCTTGCAGTGCACGGGCACCAGTTTGATCTCTGGCCGATAAGTTCCTTTTGGAAGGGGGAAAAAAGGCTGTGTGGCTAAATAAATACATTGGAATTTTATTTCAAACTCTGTTACATAAATCATTTTAGAAAGAGCAGTAACTTTCTGCATAGTCTCCTGAAGGAGGAAAACAGGCAGAAAAGTTCCAAAGTGCTTTCTTACTTCCATTCTGAATTTCTCTACCCACTCCTCATGGCCTCTTCCTGATGGTTTACCTTAAATATCCTTTAGTATTTCCTGAACCTTTAGTGCTTTATGACCACCCACGACCAAACATGTCTTAGAAATTCCTCCAGTTGTATGATTTCAAGTTTCATTGTGTGTGTGCATGTGAGTGTGCATGCACATGTGTGTGATTTAGGAACTATGTCTTGCTTAACTTAAGACATGATTATGTAAGAGAAACAATTTTTTTTAAGGCTATTGCATTTTTTTCTTAGTTTGCAGTCTGGGAGGTAATGAAAATGATGTCATTCCCTAATGACCTCATTCATGGTAGAATTGTGAAGTGGATTATGACAATGAAAGCATTGCTGAGAAAACTTCCAAATCCATCTGACAAGCACAGGACGTATAGTTTTGAAGTGACTGCTCAGTTTCTAAATATAATATGTCAGAATTCAATGCTAAATCAGTGGGAAACTAAACATAAAAAACAACAAACATAAATGATTAGTATGGGCCCAAAGCAAGAGAAAATTTTACATTTTGCAACGTGGCTATCAAGGTTTTAATATATGAATATCATGAACACACATTTACTGGGTATTTCTAATTATGCTTCAGGAACTTACATTATTCTACTCTAATAACTTTCAACCACTTTTTCCAAATAATGCATTTTTAATCAGTTTTACTAAAATATAAATCATATACAGTAAAGCTCACCAATTTTAAATATATAATTCAATTACTTTTAATGCAATTTAGACATATTTTTTTCTTCAAACTAGAATTGTAAATTTTATGGAAAAGAAAAACTACATGAGTTGTAATCTCACATATCAAAAATTTCTTTTCAAAATCAGTTTTCAGGCTTCCTGGTAGTCCAGTGGGTAAAGAGTCCACCTTGCAGTGCAAGGGGCACCAGTTTGATCTCTGGCCCAGGGAGCGGAATGGCTGTGTCCAATAACGAGCCAGAGCTCTAGAGCACATGTGCCCAGAGCAAGTGAAATGCAGCAAGAGAGGCCACTACAATGGGAGGCCCACACATGCCAAAGAATAAAGATGGATGAAAAGTAAACAATGACAGAGACAAAAATAAATAGGTAAATAAAATTTTTAAAAATAATAATAAAATGAGTTTTCAAAAGCACATAGGCTTTTTCCCTATTAAGTGGTTTGACTCAGAAATAGTCAGAAGATAAGAAACATGGGGGGGGCTTCCCCTGGGCTTCCCCTGGTGGTCCAGTGGATAAGGACACTGCCTTGCAGCGCAAGGGGCGCCGGTTCGATCCCTGGCCTGGGAAGATCCCACGTGCTATGGAGCGGCTGGACAGATGTGTCCAATCACCGAGCCGGAGCTCTGGAGCACATGCGCCCAGAGCCGGCACTCTGCAACAGACGCCACCGCGATGGGAGGCCCACAGGAGCCAAGGAACAAAGATGGATGAAAATAGAGAAGCGAAAGATCAATAGAAGTGGCCCGCCCGCTCCCCTCCCTCCCCAACCCGACCCCCGCCCAAAATAAATAAATAAATAAATCTTTAAAAAAAAAAAAAAAAGAAAGAAACATGGGGGAATTAGAAAAGAATTAAGTTAAAAAATTAAAATTGAAAGCAGTAATAAAGTGAACTTTCTGTATTGCTAAGCAATGAATGTGATATTATTCATTATGAAATCATTATTTTTTACCTCACTTTGAGAAAAAAAAAAAAAACAAACACTGTTTACTAACTCCAAAGTCATCTAAGATATACAATTTATCAACCTTAATACTTCACCCACTGGATTTCTCCGGTGAGGGTCAGATCCCAGTTCACTCTGTCCAGCACTCAAATGGTCTATTCAAGGCTCTTCTCTTTTTGGACTGAGTATAAAGGGACAGATACATCTATCCTGCCCACCCTAAAGGTTAGAGTTATTACAGCATCAGATACTTTGCGCTCAAATATTCCTCTTAATCTTTAATTCTCCTAAACTTTTAATAGTCTTTTTTTTTTTTTAATAGAGGTAAGAAACCTAAAACATTGAAATTGTTTTTTGACACATCCTTTGAAAATCTGGCATCAAGATTCTTCTAATTTCACTTTGGAGAACAGTGTGTATTATCACAATGCATAAGTCAAAAATTTTAAACTAACTTTGTTTTTATATACAGTTACAGCAAAACAGCTTACTAAAGACTTCACTAGTAGGTTATCTCCTAAGGACTTGACTAAAACTTTGTTTTTCAAAGCTGCACAAGAAATTTCCCCTGACTATTCCTAGAATACCCATAGTAAAAGTATTAATAGTTAACTCAAGTAGGTGGCAATGGAAGCGATCAGAGATTTCTACTTCCTTCTTATCCATATTTATACATTTGTGTGTTTTTCATTTGCCTCCAGGAACATAAATTACTTTTGTGATTTAAAACATGTTGAAGATTTGAAATAAAAGTAAAACATAGTTACAAAAAGTCTAAAAATAAAACAATAGAAGAGAAAGTAAAGTTTTCCTATAAGCATGGAGCAAGAATAGAATTAGTAGAAAGGATATCTTCCTTCCATCAGAATGACTGCATCAAAATTAACTTTTTAAATGATTACATGGGACTTCCCAGGCAGTCCAGTGGTTAAGACTTAGAACTCCACTCCAGGGGACGCAGGTTCAGTTCCTGGTTAGGGAACTAAGACCATGCATACTGCAGCATCACCAAAACAGAAAAAAAAAAAAAATGGTTACAGTAATTTCTCCTTATTCATGGTTTCTTTTTTTAGGGTGTAGAATTTCATCTTTATTCTTTTGCAAGTGAATATACAGTTATCACATCCCCATTTGCTACAAATTTTTCAAAATGTTACAAAAATTACTTTTCTTTTTTTTTTTAAAGATTTATTTATTCATTTATTTTGGTGGTGGAGGGGTGAGGAGGGAGGGGAGCAGGCAGGCCACTTCTATTGGTCTTTCATTTGTCCATGTTCATCCATCTTTGTTCTTTGGCCCGTGTGGGTTTCCCATTGTGGTGGCCTCTGTTGTCGCAGAGTACTGGCTCTGGGCACATGCACTCCAGAGCTCTGGCTTGATAGTTGGACACATCGGTCCAGCTGCTCCACGGCACATGGGATCTTCCCAGGCCAGGGATCGAACCGATGCCCCTTGCACTGCAAGGTGGTGTCCTTACCCACTGGACCACCAAGGAAGCCCCCAAAATTACTTTTCACAATTGAATTGTCTTCCCATCCTTGTTAGTAAGGACTGAGTATATTTAGTTAAGCAGGATAAATAAATCTTTCAAAGTGTCACCTACTGAGGTTTCAGTAGCCATCCCTCTCCAACACACACACATACGAAAATATTAAATGGAAAATTCCAGAACCAAATAATGCACTTCTTGCGCCATTCTGAATAGCATGATGAACTCTCACACCATCCCACTCTGTTCTGTCCTGGATGTAAATCATTTCTTTGTCCAGCATATCCCATGCACTAGTCACTCATTAGCTTCTTGGTCATCAGCTTGATCAATCAAGAGTGATGTTATCACTGTGCTTGTGTTCATGTAGACTTTATTTTACTTAATAATGGCACCAAAGCACAAGAGGTTGGCCATTCCGATATAAAGAATGGCTAAAGGAAGCCCAAAAGCTTCCTTTAAATGAAATTCAAAGTTCTCAATGTAATCAAGAAATAAAAAAGTATTAATAGCATGCTGAAGTTACGAAAATAAATGAAATGGCTAAAAAAATGGCAGTCCAGTGGTTAAGACTTAGAACTCCACTCCAGGGGACGCAGGTTCAGTTCCTGGTTAGGGAACTAAGACCATGCATACTGCAGCATCACCAAAACAGAAAAAAAAAAAAAATGGTTACAGTAATTTCTCCTTATTCATGGTTTCTTTTTTTAGGGTGTAGAATTTCATCTTTATTCTTTTGCAAGTGAATATACAGTTATCACATCCCCATTTGCTACAAATTTTTCAAAATGTTACAAAAATTACTTTTCTTTTTTTTTTTAAAGATTTATTTATTCATTTATTTTGGTGGTGGAGGGGTGAGGAGGGAGGGGAGCAGGCAGGCCACTTCTATTGGTCTTTCATTTGTCCATGTTCATCCATCTTTGTTCTTTGGCCCGTGTGGGTTTCCCATTGTGGTGGCCTCTGTTGTCGCAGAGTACTGGCTCTGGGCACATGCACTCCAGAGCTCTGGCTTGATAGTTGGACACATCGGTCCAGCTGCTCCACGGCACATGGGATCTTCCCAGGCCAGGGATCGAACCGATGCCCCTTGCACTGCAAGGTGGTGTCCTTACCCACTGGACCACCAAGGAAGCCCCCAAAATTACTTTTCACAATTGAATTGTCTTCCCATCCTTGTTAGTAAGGACTGAGTATATTTAGTTAAGCAGGATAAATAAATCTTTCAAAGTGTCACCTACTGAGGTTTCAGTAGCCATCCCTCTCCAACACACACACATACGAAAATATTAAATGGAAAATTCCAGAACCAAATAATGCACTTCTTGCGCCATTCTGAATAGCATGATGAACTCTCACACCATCCCACTCTGTTCTGTCCTGGATGTAAATCATTTCTTTGTCCAGCATATCCCATGCACTAGTCACTCATTAGCTTCTTGGTCATCAGCTTGATCAATCAAGAGTGATGTTATCACTGTGCTTGTGTTCATGTAGACTTTATTTTACTTAATAATGGCACCAAAGCACAAGAGGTTGGCCATTCCGATATAAAGAATGGCTAAAGGAAGCCCAAAAGCTTCCTTTAAATGAAATTCAAAGTTCTCAATGTAATCAAGAAATAAAAAAGTATTAATAGCATGCTGAAGTTACTAAGATCAATAGTAAGCATGAATCTTCTCCTATGCATGAAACTGTAAAGAAGGAGAAAGAAATTTGTGCTAGTTTTCATGTCTCACTTCAAACTGCAAAAGTAACACCCAAATGCATGATAAATGCTTAGTGAAGATGGAAAAGGCATGCCTGTGGTTGACATGAACAAAAAATGACAGGCTGTTTCAGAAAGCACGAAACTTCCACAAAAACCTCAGTAAGGAATCCCCTGAACTGAGTGACACCAAGCCATTAACTGCAAGCTGCACAGATTCAGGAATAGGTTTACACTGAAAACCACAAAAGTCACTAGAGAGACTGTATTTGCCAATGAAGAAATGGCCACCTTTCCAAGAGAGCTTCAGAAGCTGATTAAAGAGAGAAACCACAGACACATAACTTTTATTAGAGTATATAGTTATAATTTTTCTTTTGTATTAGTAGTAGTTGTTAATCTCCTTCGTTGCTTAATTTATAAATGAAGCTTTATAATAGCTATGATAGTAGAGGAAAAAACAATACATATCAGTACTCTTCAAGATTTCAGCATTCACTAGAGGTCTTCAACGTTCCCTGCAGATGGGTGGCGAGGGGTGGGGTTGGGAGTATGTGTGTGGGAATTCCTGCATATCAGTGTCCTGCTTCCCTACCCATGGAGACCCTACTCATCACTTCCCAGCACACTCTGACTAGATTCTCAGAGCCATCCTTGACTGCTTATCCTGCATCTTGTAGGACATATGGATGTCCACTCTGTTCCTTAATACAGATTTCATTTACCTCGTTAGGATTTGATCTTTTCTGGTACCTTGCTACTCTTTTTGGTAATGCATTTAGCTTGACCTTGATACAGAAAAATCTATAATGTTGCTTTTATATGTAAGAACTTCATGCTGCTCATCAGACTATCTCCAGCATCATGAAATATGAGCTGCCTCACCTGCTCCTTCTACTGTAAATAAATAGCCTGAAAGACCATCTCTAAAATTACACCACTTTTCCCATTTTCCTCTACCTAAATAGGGTACTATAAATGCAGTCCAAATTCCAGTGTCTTCTTTGCAAAGCTAATAGTGACACTGACGTGGCTTGTAAGGTAAGGTCATTAAACACTGAAATAACATTACCCATCTTTGCTGCTTCCTGGCGATTTACTGCTGTTACACAGAATGTGTCATAGTACTGGTGACCAGTGAAGACATTTCAGGTTAGACTGCCTCTGATATAAATATATTTTGTAACACTTCAAATATAAAGTGACTCATACCAAAGGGGACTTTAAATATCTTTGTCCTCACTATGGCTCTGCTGCATATGAATGCTGACAGAGACTCAGAGCCTGCAGAGATAACAGGCCATAATAAGAGACTCAAGTGAAAGACTTCTCCTACCTGAACCATTCTAGAATTTACACATAAAAAGAGAACAACTAGATTTACAAAGTACATTGGAAAAGAACAGCACTTTTCTAGAAACAATAGATGAAGTTCAGAACTTAAAGGCTGTGCTTTCTTTTTTTTTAAGGCTGTGCTTTTCTTAAGTAAAGTGGGACATGTCTATACAGAAAAACAACTGTGGGGTTCTATAACTTGAGACTTTGCCAAGAATATGTAAACTTCTGGTCTCAACTACATAAGTGTGTATCTAGCACGAACTCTGCTGTATTAGTCACAGTGCAGGGAAAGAATTTACTTCCTATTGATAGCGTTAAGAAGTATGACTCTTCACTGCATGCGCCATCATCACCGTCCTACTAGTTTCCATAGATGTGTGTTAGTATATTGTACTTGTCCTCTTTTTGACTGACTTCACTTTTGATGATAGGTTCTAGATCCATGCAGTGAAGCAATTGAGAAACAGACATGGACAGTGGAAATATGGACATTGTGGGGAAGGAACAGTGGGTGGGAGGCTTAAAGGAAGTAGCATGAAGGCCTGTACTATCATATGTGAAGAAAATAGCTATTGTCACTACTCTTTGAGAAAAGGAGATCCTTCAGGGGTGCTATGTGACAGTCAGGAGGGGTGGGAAGCGGGGGATATACATATGACTGCTCTGGGAACATACATATCTGTAAACAACAAAACTCTGTAAAAGTTAAAAGTAAAATAAACTTTTTTTTTTTAAAAGAAGTATGGAGGAGCCTAGATGGTGGAGGAATGAGGGAAAGATTTCACCAGCTCCCCAACAGAATCACCAGAACTAATAAAGAAATGAAACACCACCAACAAACCAGCCGCTAGATGACAGAAGAACACCAGCTCCCCAACAGAATCACCAGAACTAATAAAGAAATGAAACACCACCAACAAACCAGCCACTAGACGACAGAAGAACTCCATAGGTCCGCGAGAGTAGAGAAGTGAACAGCCAGAACTTTCCCGGAGCTACCATTCTGAGAACCCTCTAGACTAACCCCCACGCTGGACTGCACCGATGGAGAGCGTGCCAGCAAGTGCCCTAAAAGGGGGCCTGAACGGAGCGTGCCAGTAAGTGCCCTAAAAGGGGGCTGGAGTGGAGCGTCGGGGGAGAGAAGGCAGCGCTCAGCGTGAAAATTCCAAGAATCCGCCCAGATAGCTGGCAGAAATTAAGACACTGTGATGATAGGATACTGGAGCAGGACAGGGCGGAACGCAATTGGGAAGCTCCCCGCGATGAGCTGCCTAGAGACCTGGAGCCAGAAGGGAGTGCCCACCACGAAAATCGCGCCACTTGGCCGGGCAAAAATCGCAACTTTCCGCCTGGCACCGGGTAAGTGCAAACACTCCTAGTGGGGGACTTGTTGAACAGAGTGGGGAAGTTGCCCATGGATTGCTGACCAGGGACCAGGCTCGAGTCAGACGGGGAAGTTTGTGCCTGCCTTTGGGACTTGGAAGTGTAACTGGCAGTGCCCCCGCGCCAGTGGCAGAGGAGCCCGTGCACCCCCATAGCTACACCCACAGTGGAGGAAGCCAGGAGAAGGGCAGGTATTGGAGGCTACTGGCAGGTGTGCGGCAGAGCCGGGGCGACCCCCCTCCAACACGGGACTGCGCGCGCAGCGGCCCCCCACCTGACGGACTGGGATCAGCTCGCCACCCCGGCCAGCACCTGAGCATGCAGCACAGCCAGTAATTGGCTGAAAACAAACCATAGCAACCAGTGCCGTAAGGGAAAGGTTACATCATCAAGACAACACCATTGAGAGCAGATTGGCTTTCACCAGACAGATGAAAGGATAAAAACCAGAGACAGTATTTAGCTTTTTCTGTTTGTTTGTTTGTTGTGGATGGTTCTGTTTATTTGTTTGATTGGTCAGGCTTTTTTTTTTTGTCTCTTCTTATTAAGTTTTTCTTCCCTTATCAATTTTTTAATTTGCTTTTTTTATATTTTTTTATTTTTAATTTTTAATTTTTTTTTAAATTTTAATTCTTGGAAACTTCTAATTTTCTTTCCTCTTTGGCACTGACAACTCCATGTTCTAAATGTAAAACTTTCTCCTATCTACCACTATCCTCTAGATAAATATTTCCTACCTTCCTGTCTCCAATATTCTCTTCCAGCTGCACTAAACAATACAACACACTAATCTTGGCCACGTAACCCTAAAAAATTCCTTCCAAGACGAATCTATTCTTTCTCATTATCCATACACTCTCCTCCTCCTCATCCCCAACACATGTCTTAGCGAGAAATTGCTTTCACTGAAATAGTCTAAGCCAGGACCTTGCCCCGGATCTATTTTTCCAGGCACTATTTTAATTAATTCAGAGCTTAAAGGGCAAGTATCATCTTTGACTGCATCGTTTGCCAGAAACATTTCCTATGCTTTATCACTGTAAGACTGGTTAGATGTGGTTATTGCTGTGTATGTATATATATCTTAAGACTATGTTAGAAAACATCTGCATGCTTTTATGACTGTCACCCATCAGGGATACACCTCTTGTTCTTCAGATGCTAGTATTTGAACTAATATCACGGAACACCATAGCAAATCAGACATAGGGTCTACACCACCTGATCAACATCAAACCAAGGATCCTCAGAGCGGAAGCCCTGATTCCAAGACCCCACACTATCAAAGAACATACAACACTAGAGATTATTCACCTGTAAACAAGGCCTAACACCACCCAAGACACAAACCACTGAACCCTTCTATAAGGACAGAAACCCAAAGGAAGGGAGAATTCAACCAAGAAGCCTGGTGGGGGAAAAGAACTCCATACACACACACACACACACACAAAAACAAAAACTAACCTAATAATGAAACGACAGAGAAACACTGCACAAATGAAGGACCAATCTAGAGAAACACAGCCTCAAATGACAGAGGAAGAGATAGACAGATTATCTGAAAGAGAATTCAGAAAAACTATACTAATGAGGATGCAAAACACCGAAAACAGAATATTAGAGGAAATTAGTGCACTAAGAAGAGACATGAAAGAAATGAAACATAAGCAAACAGAAACCACCAACTCAATTGCTGAACTCAAAAATACTATAGAAGGTCTCAACAGTAGAGTATCGGAGGCAGAAGAACGGATGAGTGAGATGGAAGATAGACTGCTGGAAATATGTGCTGAAGTCTAATTTTTTTTACTACACTTTTCCTTTTTCTAAAGATAAATATTTCCTACCTTCCTGTCTCCAATATTCTCTTCCAGCTGCACTAAACAATACAACACACTAATCTTGGCCACGTAACCCTAAAAAATTCCTTCCAAGACGAATCTATTCTTTCTCATTATCCATACACTCTCCTCCTCCTCATCCCCAACACATGTCTTAGCGAGAAATTGCTTTCACTGAAATAGTCTAAGCCAGGACCTTGCCCCGGATCTATTTTTCCAGGCACTATTTTAATTAATTCAGAGCTTAAAGGGCAAGTATCATCTTTGACTGCATCGTTTGCCAGAAACATTTCCTATGCTTTATCACTGTAAGACTGGTTAGATGTGGTTATTGCTGTGTATGTATATATATCTTAAGACTATGTTAGAAAACATCTGCATGCTTTTATGACTGTCACCCATCAGGGATACACCTCTTGTTCTTCAGATGCTAGTATTTGAACTAATATCACGGAACACCATAGCAAATCAGACATAGGGTCTACACCACCTGATCAACATCAAACCAAGGATCCTCAGAGCGGAAGCCCTGATTCCAAGACCCCACACTATCAAAGAACATACAACACTAGAGATTATTCACCTGTAAACAAGGCCTAACACCACCCAAGACACAAACCACTGAACCCTTCTATAAGGACAGAAACCCAAAGGAAGGGAGAATTCAACCAAGAAGCCTGGTGGGGGAAAAGAACTCCATACACACACACACACACACAAAAACAAAAACTAACCTAATAATGAAACGACAGAGAAACACTGCACAAATGAAGGACCAATCTAGAGAAACACAGCCTCAAATGACAGAGGAAGAGATAGACAGATTATCTGAAAGAGAATTCAGAAAAACTATACTAATGAGGATGCAAAACACCGAAAACAGAATATTAGAGGAAATTAGTGCACTAAGAAGAGACATGAAAGAAATGAAACATAAGCAAACAGAAACCACCAACTCAATTGCTGAACTCAAAAATACTATAGAAGGTCTCAACAGTAGAGTATCGGAGGCAGAAGAACGGATGAGTGAGATGGAAGATAGACTGCTGGAAATATGTGCTGAAGAACAGAACAAAGCTGAAAGAATTAAAAGAACTGAGGATAGCATTAAAGACCTATGGGACAAAATCAAACGCACCAACATTAGAATTATAGGAGTTCCAGAAGAAGAGGGGGAAAAAGGCTACGAAAAAATCCTTTAAGAGGTTATAGTTGAAAACGTCCCCAGCATGGGAAAGGAAATAAGTCAACCAAGTCCAAGAATCACAAAGAGTTCTATACAGGATAAACCTGAGAAGAAACACACCAAGGCACATTCTAATCAAACTAACATAGACTAAATATAAAGATAGATTACTAAAAGCAGCCAGGAGCAACACAACAAATAACATATAAAGGAAATCCCATACATCTAACTGCGGATCTTTCAACAGAAACCCTGCAGGTCAGAAGAGAATGGCAAGACACATTTAAATGGCAAAAGGAGAATAACCTACAACCAAGAATCCTCTACCCAGCAAGAATCTCATTTAGAATTGATGGAGAATTCAAAAGCTTCACAGACAGACAAAAACTAAAAGAATTCTGTACCACAAAACCAGCCCTACAACAAGTGTTAAAGGGCCTGATAGAGCCAATAAATAAAAGAGTAGGAGAAGTCCTACAAAACAACCCCAAACATCGAAGAAGATGACAATAGGAACATTCGTATCAATAATTACTTTGAATGTAAATGGATTAAATGCTCCAACCAAACGACACAGGCTGGCTGAATGGATTCAAAAACATGACCCATACATATGCTGCCTCCAGGAAACTCACTTCAGACCTAGAGACACTTATAGACTGAAAGTGAGAGGCTGGAAAAAGATATTCCATGCAAATGGAAATCAAAAGAAAGCTGGAGTAGCAATCCTCATATCAGACAAAATAGATTTTAAAGTAAAGAAGATTCTAAGAGACAAGGCAGGTCACTACATCATGATTAAGGGATCTATCCAAGAGGAGGACATAACAGTCATGAATATCTATGCACCCAAACAGAAAATTGAAACATAAGCAAAAACAGAAACACCAACTCAATTGCTGAACTCAAAATACTATAGAAGGTCTCAACAGTAGAGTATCGGAGGCAGAAGAACGGATGAGTGAGATGGAAGATAGACTGCTGGAAATATGTGCTGAAGAACAGAACAAAGCTGAAAGAATTAAAAGAACTGAGGATAGCATTAAAGACCTATGGGACAAAATCAAACGCACCAACATTAGAATTATAGGAGTTCCAGAAGAAGAGGGGGAAAGGCTACGAAAAAATCCTTTAAGAGGTTATAGTTGAAAACGTCCCCAGCATGGGAAAGGAAATAAGTCAACCAAGTCCAAGAATCACAAAGAGTTCTATACAGGATAAACCTGAGAAGAAACACACCAAGGCACATTCTAATCAAACTAACATAGACTAAATATAAAGATAGATTACTAAAAGCAGCCAGGAGCAACACAACAAATAACATATAAAGGAAATCCCATACATCTAACTGCGGATCTTTCAACAGAAACCCTGCAGGTCAGAAGAGAATGGCAAGACACATTTAAATGGCAAAAGGAGAATAACCTACAACCAAGAATCCTCTACCCAGCAAGAATCTCATTTAGAATTGATGGAGAATTCAAAAGCTTCACAGACAGACAAAAACTAAAAGAATTCTGTACCACAAAACCAGCCCTACAACAAGTGTTAAAGGGCCTGATAGAGCCAATAAATAAAAGAGTAGGAGAAGTCCTACAAAACAACCCCAAACATCGAAGAAGATGACAATAGGAACATTCGTATCAATAATTACTTTGAATGTAAATGGATTAAATGCTCCAACCAAACGACACAGGCTGGCTGAATGGATTCAAAAACATGACCCATACATATGCTGCCTCCAGGAAACTCACTTCAGACCTAGAGACACTTATAGACTGAAAGTGAGAGGCTGGAAAAAGATATTCCATGCAAATGGAAATCAAAAGAAAGCTGGAGTAGCAATCCTCATATCAGACAAAATAGATTTTAAAGTAAAGAAGATTCTAAGAGACAAGGCAGGTCACTACATCATGATTAAGGGATCTATCCAAGAGGAGGACATAACAGTCATGAATATCTATGCACCCAACACAGGGGCACCTCAATACATGAGACAGATACTTTCAGACTTAAAAGAAGAAATCAATAATAACACAATAATAGTAGGAGACTTTAACACTCCTCTCACACCAATGGACAGATCATCCAAACAGAAAATTAATCAAGAAACACAAGCCTTAAATACCACACTAGAAAAGATGGACCTCATCGATATCTTGAGGACGTTCCATCCAAAAGCAGAAGAATACACTTTCTTCTCAAGTGCTCACGGAACATTCTCCAGGATAGACCACATCTTGGGCCACAAATCAAACCTCAGTCAATTCAAGAAAACTGAAATTCTATCAACCATCTTCTCAGACCACAATGCAATGAAATTAGAGATCAACCACAGGAAAAAATCTGCTAAAAACACAAACACATGGAGATTAAAAATCACATACCTAAAAAACCAACAGACTACTGAGGAAATCAAGGGAGAAATGAAAAAATTCTTAGAAGAAAATGATAATGAACATACGAGCATGCAAAACCTATGGGATACCGCAAAAAGCAGTTTTAAGAGGGAAATTTATAGCAATTCAATCCTACCTCAAGAAACTAGGAAAATATGAAGCAGATGACTTAACCCTCCACTTAAAACAATTGGAAAAAGAAGAACAAAAATATCCCAAAGTCAGCAGAAGAAGAGAAATTCCAAACACCAGAGCAGAAATAAATGAGAAAGAAATAAAACAAACTATAGTACAGATAAATAAAACAAAAAGCTGGTTCATTGAAAAGGTAAACAAAATTGACAAACAACTGGCCAGATTCATCAAGAAAAAGAGAGAGAAGAACCAGATCACCAAAATCAAAAATGAAAAAGTAGAGATTACAACAGAGATTGAAGAAATCCAAAGGATTCTAAGGGACTATTATGAACAACTCTATGGCAACAAACTGGACAACCTGGGAGAAATGGACAGTTTCTTAGAGAAGATTAATCTCCCAAGACTGAGCCAGGAAGAAATAGAAAGTATGACCAAGCCAATCACAAGCTCAGAAATCGACGTTGTGATCAAAAATCTACCCCAAAATCAAGGCCCAGGGCCAGATGGTATCACAAGTGAATTCTACCAAACATTTAAAGAAGAGCTAATGCCTGTCTTTCTAAAACTCTTCCAAACAATTGCACAGGAAGGAACACTTCCAAACACATTCTATGAGGTCGCCATCACCCTGATACCAAAGGCAGGCAAAGACAACACAAAAAAAGAAAATTATAGACCAATCTCACTGATGAATCTAGACACCAAAATCCTCAACAAAATCCTAGCAAACAGAATTCAACAACACATCAAAAAGCTCATACATCATGATCAAGTTGGGTTCACCCCAGGCATGCAAGGATTCTTCAATATCCGCAAATTAATCAATGTGATACACCATCTCAACAGATTGAGAGACAAAATCACTGATCATCTCAATAAATGTCAATTCAGAAAACTGAAATTCTATCAACCATCTTCTCAGACCACAATGCAATGAAATTAGAGATCAACCACAGGAAAAAATCTGCTAAAAACACAAACACATGGAGATTAAAAATCACATACCTAAAAAACCAACAGACTACTGAGGAAATCAAGGGAGAAATGAAAAAATTCTTAGAAGAAAATGATAATGAACATACGAGCATGCAAAACCTATGGGATACCGCAAAAAGCAGTTTTAAGAGGGAAATTTATAGCAATTCAATCCTACCTCAAGAAACTAGGAAAATATGAAGCAGATGACTTAACCCTCCACTTAAAACAATTGGAAAAAGAAGAACAAAAATATCCCAAAGTCAGCAGAAGAAGAGAAATTCCAAACACCAGAGCAGAAATAAATGAGAAAGAAATAAAACAAACTATAGTACAGATAAATAAAACAAAAAGCTGGTTCATTGAAAAGGTAAACAAAATTGACAAACAACTGGCCAGATTCATCAAGAAAAAGAGAGAGAAGAACCAGATCACCAAAATCAAAAATGAAAAAGTAGAGATTACAACAGAGATTGAAGAAATCCAAAGGATTCTAAGGGACTATTATGAACAACTCTATGGCAACAAACTGGACAACCTGGGAGAAATGGACAGTTTCTTAGAGAAGATTAATCTCCCAAGACTGAGCCAGGAAGAAATAGAAAGTATGACCAAGCCAATCACAAGCTCAGAAATCGACGTTGTGATCAAAAATCTACCCCAAAATCAAGGCCCAGGGCCAGATGGTATCACAAGTGAATTCTACCAAACATTTAAAGAAGAGCTAATGCCTGTCTTTCTAAAACTCTTCCAAACAATTGCACAGGAAGGAACACTTCCAAACACATTCTATGAGGTCGCCATCACCCTGATACCAAAGGCAGGCAAAGACAACACAAAAAAAGAAAATTATAGACCAATCTCACTGATGAATCTAGACACCAAAATCCTCAACAAAATCCTAGCAAACAGAATTCAACAACACATCAAAAAGCTCATACATCATGATCAAGTTGGGTTCACCCCAGGCATGCAAGGATTCTTCAATATCCGCAAATCAACCAATGTGATACACCATCTCAACAGATTGAGAGACAAAAATCACTGATCATCTCAATAGATGCAGAAAAAGCCTTTGACAAAGTACAGCATCCATTTATGATAAAAGCTCTTCAGAAAATGGGCAGAGAAGGAACCTATCTCAACATAGTGAAAGCCATATATGAGAAGCCCACAGCGAACATTATCCTCAACGGTGAAAAACTCAAAGCATTTCCTCTAAGATCAGGAACAAGACAAGGGTGTCCACTTTCACCACTCTTATTCAACACAGTCCTGGAAGTCCTAGCAACAACAATAAGAGAAGAGAAAGAAATCAAAGGAATCCAGATTGGAAAGGAAGAAGTCAAACTCTCTCTATTTGCAGATGACATGATATTATACATCGAAAATCCCAAAGACACTATTACAAAACTACTAGAGTTAATCAGCACATTCAGCAAAGTCCCAGGTTACAAAGTCAACACACAGAAATCACTGGCATTCCTATACACAAACAATGAAAAATCAGAAAACGAAATCAAAGAGGCAATCCCCTTCACCATTGCAACCAAAAGAATCCAATATCTAGGAATAAACCTACCCAAAGAGACAAAAGAACTGTACACAGAAAATTACAAGACACTCATGAGAGACATTAGAGAAGACTTAAACAGATGGAGAGATATTCCATGTTCCTGGGTCAGAAGAATCAATATTGTGAAAATGACCATACGACCAAATGTCATCTATAGATTCAATGCGATCCCTATCAAACTACCAATGACATTCTTCACAGAACTAGACCAGAGAATAACACAGTTCATATGGAAACACAGAAGACCTCGAATAGCCAAAGCAATCCTGAGGAAGAAGAATGGAGCTGGAGGGATCAGCCTCCCCGACTTCAGACTCTACAACAAAGCCACAGTCCTCAAGACAGTATGGTACTGGCACAAAAACTGAAATATCGACCAATGGAAATCACTGATGAATTTTGACACCAAAATCCTCAACAAAATCCTAGCAAACAGAATTCAACAACACATCAAAAAACTCCTACATCATGATCAAGTTGGGTTCACCCCAGGCATGCAAGGATTCTTCAATATCCGCAAATCAACCAATGTGATACACCATCTCAACAGATTGAGAGACAAAATCACTGATCATCTCAATAGATGCAGAAAAAGCCTTTGACAAAGTACAGCATCCATTTATGATAAAAGCTCTTCAGAAAATGGGCAGAGAAGGAACCTATCTCAACATAGTGAAAGCCATATATGAGAAGCCCACAGCGAACATTATCCTCAACGGTGAAAAACTCAAAGCATTTCCTCTAAGATCAGGAACAAGACAAGGGTGTCCACTTTCACCACTCTTATTCAACACAGTCCTGGAAGTCCTAGCAACAACAATAAGAGAAGAGAAAGAAATCAAAGGAATCCAGATTGGAAAGGAAGAAGTCAAACTCTCTCTATTTGCAGATGACATGATATTATACATCGAAAATCCCAAAGACACTATTACAAAACTACTAGAGTTAATCAGCACATTCAGCAAAGTCCCAGGTTACAAAGTCAACACACAGAAATCACTGGCATTCCTATACACAAACAATGAAAAATCAGAAAACGAAATCAAAGAGGCAATCCCCTTCACCATTGCAACCAAAAGAATCCAATATCTAGGAATAAACCTACCCAAAGAGACAAAAGAACTGTACACAGAAAATTACAAGACACTCATGAGAGACATTAGAGAAGACTTAAACAGATGGAGAGATATTCCATGTTCCTGGGTCAGAAGAATCAATATTGTGAAAATGACCATACGACCAAATGTCATCTATAGATTCAATGCGATCCCTATCAAACTACCAATGACATTCTTCACAGAACTAGACCAGAGAATAACACAGTTCATATGGAAACACAGAAGACCTCGAATAGCCAAAGCAATCCTGAGGAAGAAGAATGGAGCTGGAGGGATCAGCCTCCCCGACTTCAGACTCTACAACAAAGCCACAGTCCTCAAGACAGTATGGTACTGGCACAAAAACTGAAATATCGACCAATGGAACAAGATTGAGAGCACAGAGATAAACCCACGCACCTATGGGTACCTTATTTTTGACAAAGGAGGTGAACATATGAAATGGAACAATGACAGCCTCTTCAACAAATGGTGCTGGGAACACTGGACAGCTACATGCAAAAAAATGAAGTTGGAACATTCCCTGACACCATGCACAAAGATCAACTCAAAATGGATTAAAGACCTCAATGTAAGACCAGAAACCATCAAACTCTTAGAGGAGAATATAGGCAAAACCCTCAAGGACATCAATCAAAGCAAGATCTTCTCTGACCCACCTACTAGAATAGCGGAACACAAAAGACAAATGAACACGTGGGACCTAGTGAAACTTAAAAGCTTTTGTATAGCAAAAGAAATCACAAAAAAGCTGAACAGACAGCCCACAGAATGGGAGAAAATCATAGCAAATGAAACAACAGACAAAGAATTAATCTCCAAAATCTACAAGCAACTCAGACAACTCAGCACGGGAAAAACGAACAACCCAATCAAAAAGTGGGAAAAGAACCTTAAGAGACAGCTCACCAAAGAGGACATACAGATGGCCCAAAAGCACCTGAAATGATGCTCAACCTCGCTTATTATTAGAGAAATGCAAATCAAAACTACAATGAGATATCATCTCACACCCATCAGAATGGCCATCATCCACAAATCGACAGACAATAAATGCTGGAGAGGGTGCGCGAAAGGACCACTCTGTACACAGAAAATTACAAGACACTCATGAGAGACATTAGAGAAGACTTAAACAGATGGAGAGATATTCCATGTTCCTGGGTCAGAAGAATCAATATTGTGAAAATGACCATACGACCAAATGTCATCTATAGATTCAATGCGATCCCTATCAAACTACCAATGACATTCTTCACAGAACTAGACCAGAGAATAACACAGTTCATATGGAAACACAGAAGACCTCGAATAGCCAAAGCAATCCTGAGGAAGAAGAATGGAGCTGGAGGGATCAGCCTCCCCGACTTCAGACTCTACAACAAAGCCACAGTCCTCAAGACAGTATGGTACTGGCACAAAAACTGAAATATCGACCAATGGAACAAGATTGAGAGCACAGAGATAAACCCACGCACCTATGGGTACCTTATTTTTGACAAAGGAGGTGAACATATGAAATGGAACAATGACAGCCTCTTCAACAAATGGTGCTGGGAACACTGGACAGCTACATGCAAAAAAATGAAGTTGGAACATTCCCTGACACCATGCACAAAGATCAACTCAAAATGGATTAAAGACCTCAATGTAAGACCAGAAACCATCAAACTCTTAGAGGAGAATATAGGCAAAACCCTCAAGGACATCAATCAAAGCAAGATCTTCTCTGACCCACCTACTAGAATAGCGGAACACAAAAGACAAATGAACACGTGGGACCTAGTGAAACTTAAAAGCTTTTGTATAGCAAAAGAAATCACAAAAAAGCTGAACAGACAGCCCACAGAATGGGAGAAAATCATAGCAAATGAAACAACAGACAAAGAATTAATCTCCAAAATCTACAAGCAACTCAGACAACTCAGCACGGGAAAAACGAACAACCCAATCAAAAAGTGGGAAAAGAACCTTAAGAGACAGCTCACCAAAGAGGACATACAGATGGCCCAAAAGCACCTGAAATGATGCTCAACCTCGCTTATTATTAGAGAAATGCAAATCAAAACTACAATGAGATATCATCTCACACCCATCAGAATGGCCATCATCCACAAATCGACAGACAATAAATGCTGGAGAGGGTGCGGCGAAAGGGACCACTCTTACATTGCTGATGGGAATGTAAATTGATACAGCCACTATGGAGGACAGTATGGAGATTCCTTCAAAGACTAAAAATTGAAGCACCATATGATCCAGCAATCCCACTCTTAGGCTTACACCCTGATGAAATCAAAACTGAAAGAATCACCTATACCCTATGCTCTTTGTCGCTCTATGGACTGTAGCCCACCAGGCTCCTCTGTTCATAGGGATTTTCCAGCAAGAATGCTGGAGTGGATTGCCATTTCCTTCTCCAGGACCTCTAGGGCTGCCTGTTGATTTAATTCCTTATTATTGTGTTTTGAAAAGCAGACATACAAAGTCTAAGAAAGCACCTTAACTTTACTAGCAGTGGATAATGACAACCTATATACAGAACATTCTTTCTAGGGTAAATTACAATCTTATGGTTAGAGTGACTATCCTCAGTGCTTTGGTTGATGTTAAATATCAGAGTATCTAAGGCTATTTAACAAATCCAGGAGCCCTCACTGAATTGTAGCGAAAGGTACAAGATTTTCATTTGACAGAATGTCACTGATGATATCCATTTAGAAACTCTTCAGGTTCCTTCTACTGTCTCTTTTGCTTCCTTCAAAATCTCTGGGCTATCTGCTGAGGAGATATGCCAGAATAAGAAAATGTGAAGAAACAAATGTGGGAGACAGCCACAGAATGGAAGTCAGTGATCAATAAACAGTATATTTATTTGTGGTCAGCAAGGAAAAGAGATGACAGTTAATCCTTTATAATTTTAATCTTTTGTTTTGTGTTTCCAAAAACCAAACACTTTTTATTTTCTTTCATATTTCTAAGATGTATTCTGTGATATCCATCAAATTGCAAATTTTGAAAAATTTGTCAAATAATCTTGAAAATTTTCATTTGTTTTCAGGTTAACTCTTTGATTGTATTATAAGATCTAACATAATATTTACTAAAACAAATACATAATTCATAATGTGATTCTTTTTCAAAAGGAAAAATTAAACCTTTTATTTATATAATAAAGCGTGTTTCTTTTCAGGAAAACAATATATCATTCTAATACAATACAGTATTATTACTGTATAGTTTTATAATAATAATAAACATATATATGATACTGTATAGCTAGTATATTTTTAATAATCAAGATGGGTTGAAATTATTAGAAAGATTTATGAATTTGAGAAGAAAATATTTCCATGGTCACAAAAATCTATTTCTAAAACAGAACACATACACACGCACACAAATACATATATATATATATATATATATATATATATATATATTTCCAGGAACAATAAAAAGACATCTATATTAAGAAGCATTCTTTAGTGAATATTTTTCTGCCTTGAATGAAGATCTTTGTTATATTCAACCATATTTAAGCTAATCAGAGGTTAAAACTGAATATGTTAAATGTCAGCAAAAGTTATCACTTTTGTTATAGTCCACAGTTTGAAATATTATTTTCCAGGAATTTGTGGGTCTTCTTGGAATATGTCATTTTAGAATTATAGACTTGGGAAATTAATATGTAATATCAATGGGGCATGACCTCATACAAAGATATTTAGGAATCTTACATAACTTTGATTCTTCTGATGTGGAGGCTAAATATTTGGTGGAAGGGAATCTTAGGAAATAATTATACTTACCTTTGATATTTATCTCACTCAATATAAAGTACAGATGTTTTACTACATGCTTAATTCAAAAAAGTCTCAATTTTTCCAGAGACTTTTCAATCTATACTGCAAAATTTCTCCATGAAACTATGTTTTCTTATAGAAAAATATATTTTCTTGAATTGAGTTTTCTATGTTGCGCCTTTCTCAAATATATCATTAAAAAGTTTTTGTGGTCACCAAGGAAAAGAGATGACAGTTAATCCTTTATAATTTTAATCTTTTGTTTTGTGTTTCCAAAAACCAAACACTTTTTATTTTCTTTCATATTTCTAAGATGTATTCTGTGATATCCATCAAATTGCAAATTTTGAAAAATTTGTCAAATAATCTTGAAAATTTTCATTTGTTTTCAGGTTAACTCTTTGATTGTATTATAAGATCTAACATAATATTTACTAAAACAAATACATAATTCATAATGTGATTCTTTTTCAAAAGGAAAAATTAAACCTTTTATTTATATAATAAAGCGTGTTTCTTTTCAGGAAAACAATATATCATTCTAATACAATACAGTATTATTACTGTATAGTTTTATAATAATAATAAACATATATATGATACTGTATAGCTAGTATATTTTTAATAATCAAGATGGGTTGAAATTATTAGAAAGATTTATGAATTTGAGAAGAAAATATTTCCATGGTCACAAAAATCTATTTCTAAAACAGAACACATACACACGCACACAAATACATATATATATATATATATATATATATATTTCCAGGAACAATAAAAAGACATCTATATTAAGAAGCATTCTTTAGTGAATATTTTTCTGCCTTGAATGAAGATCTTTGTTATATTCAACCATATTTAAGCTAATCAGAGGTTAAAACTGAATATGTTAAATGTCAGCAAAAGTTATCACTTTTGTTATAGTCCACAGTTTGAAATATTATTTTCCAGGAATTTGTGGGTCTTCTTGGAATATGTCATTTTAGAATTATAGACTTGGGAAATTAATATGTAATATCAATGGGGCATGACCTCATACAAAGATATTTAGGAATCTTACATAACTTTGATTCTTCTGATGTGGAGGCTAAATATTTGGTGGAAGGGAATCTTAGGAAATAATTATACTTACCTTTGATATTTATCTCACTCAATATAAAGTACAGATGTTTTACTACATGCTTAATTCAAAAAAAAAGTCTCAATTTTTCCAGAGACTTTTCAATCTATACTGCAAAATTTCTCCATGAAACTATGTTTTCTTATAGAAAAATATATTTTCTTGAATTGAGTTTTCTATGTTGCGCCTTTCTCAAATATAGTTATTTCTTATCACTGATACATCTTCTCATAGTGAACTTAGCGACAAAGATCCAGAGGCCACTGTGGTCTCGATTTTGTGCTATTCATGAATGGTGCTATATATGAAGCTACATTTTGAGAAAATTTTCTAAAGATTTTCTGAGGTCTTTACAGAGAATCAGAAGATCTACAGCCACCCCAAATTAGCTGATACATTTTAAGGATTTATAGTAGCTTTGGCTACTGAAAGGTGGATTTGCCTACCAGTTCTATCATTTGCCAGCTCAGTGGCCTCAGGTAACTTATTTTCTCTAAATCTCAATTTCCTCATTTGAAAAAGAGCAATAAAATGTCTAGCTGACAGACAGCTCTGCTGGTAAGATTAAGTATTGTACATAAAAGCACCTACTGTGCCCATTGCATTGGTTGAAATTCAGTAAGTAGTAGCAATAATTTGTTTTCTTATTTATATCCTTAGGTCCCATTTGCTTTTTCAGTGTTTGTGATTAATTGGTCAAAATCTTAAGAGAATAATTATAAATAGCTTACTTTTGATGACCAACTAGTGTATTGCCTACTAACATGTAAAGTATTTATCTAATGAACTATGTATGTATCTTCTTTAGCTGCAGGACAGACCTTTGTTTGCTTGGCTGCCAGAGTTTGGGGCTTTCGCATAACTGTGTACCCGTTGACAAAAACCTTTGTAACTTGTATTAAAACTTATAGTCCACAGTTTGAAATATTATTTTCCAGGAATTTGTGGGTCTTCTTGGAATATGTCATTTTAGAATTATAGACTTGGGAAATTAATATGTAATATCAATGGGGCATGACCTCATACAAAGATATTTAGGAATCTTACATAACTTTGATTCTTCTGATGTGGAGGCTAAATATTTGGTGGAAGGGAATCTTAGGAAATAATTATACTTACCTTTGATATTTATCTCACTCAATATAAAGTACAGATGTTTTACTACATGCTTAATTCAAAAAAAAAGTCTCAATTTTTCCAGAGACTTTTCAATCTATACTGCAAAATTTCTCCATGAAACTATGTTTTCTTATAGAAAAATATATTTTCTTGAATTGAGTTTTCTATGTTGCGCCTTTCTCAAATATAGTTATTTCTTATCACTGATACATCTTCTCATAGTGAACTTAGCGACAAAGATCCAGAGGCCACTGTGGTCTCGATTTTGTGCTATTCATGAATGGTGCTATATATGAAGCTACATTTTGAGAAAATTTTCTAAAGATTTTCTGAGGTCTTTACAGAGAATCAGAAGATCTACAGCCACCCCAAATTAGCTGATACATTTTAAGGATTTATAGTAGCTTTGGCTACTGAAAGGTGGATTTGCCTACCAGTTCTATCATTTGCCAGCTCAGTGGCCTCAGGTAACTTATTTTCTCTAAATCTCAATTTCCTCATTTGAAAAAGAGCAATAAAATGTCTAGCTGACAGACAGCTCTGCTGGTAAGATTAAGTATTGTACATAAAAGCACCTACTGTGCCCATTGCATTGGTTGAAATTCAGTAAGTAGTAGCAATAATTTGTTTTCTTATTTATATCCTTAGGTCCCATTTGCTTTTTCAGTGTTTGTGATTAATTGGTCAAAATCTTAAGAGAATAATTATAAATAGCTTACTTTTGATGACCAACTAGTGTATTGCCTACTAACATGTAAAGTATTTATCTAATGAACTATGTATGTATCTTCTTTAGCTGCAGGACAGACCTTTGTTTGCTTGGCTGCCAGAGTTTGGGGCTTTCGCATAACTGTGTACCCGTTGACCACCTTGAACTGTGAGAGAAATGCTAGGCAGGAGCAGGTATTGGTAACTTGTATTAGTGAAGAAAGTCAGTTTGGGAAAGATTTACAAGTGGAAGCATACTCCTAAGTGGAGGAATAGGGACTACCCATCAGGGAGCAGGAACACAAGCATTAGGCTTCCCCAGAGAAGAACAAAGGGACTGGGGAACAAAGTAGTGAGGAGAGGAAAGAGTGGAGGTCGGTAGACAGTGTGGCAGAAGTTCCTGTTGAAACATTAAAGTAACCCTGGTCAAATATCTCTGGTCCTGAAGTTAACCATTTTTTCTGCTGTGAAACACAATTTACTTATTCAAATTTTATTTAAAATATTATACACAGATCATGGAGTCAGGTATTTTATTTCTGCTTTACAGAAGCAAAAATGTGCTGAGTCACAGAGATAGTAGCATGTTATATGTTTATAATATCATAAAATAGAATCCAGTCTCAAAATTGAATGTTTTTATGATCACCTTATTTTTCTGACTATAGATTTTTTTTTAATTAATTTATTGTGGGGGTGGGGAGGGAGGGGTCAGGCGGGCCACTTCTATTGGTCTTCCATTTATCTATTTTCATCTATCTTTTGTTCCTTGGCCCGTGTGGGCCTCCCATCATGGTGGCCTCTGTTGTCGCAGAGCATGTCGCATGCACTCCAGATCTCCGGCTCCGGCATCATGCGTCCAGGCACGGGTCAATTTCCTCATTTGAAAAGAGCAATAAAATGTCTAGCTGACAGACAGCTCTGCTGGTAAGATTAAGTATTGTACATAAAAGCACCTACTGTGCCCATTGCATTGGTTGAAATTCAGTAAGTAGTAGCAATAATTTGTTTTCTTATTTATATCCTTAGGTCCCATTTGCTTTTTCAGTGTTTGTGATTAATTGGTCAAAATCTTAAGAGAATAATTATAAATAGCTTACTTTTGATGACCAACTAGTGTATTGCCTACTAACATGTAAAGTATTTATCTAATGAACTATGTATGTATCTTCTTTAGCTGCAGGACAGACCTTTGTTTGCTTGGCTGCCAGAGTTTGGGGCTTTCGCATAACTGTGTACCCGTTGACCACCTTGAACTGTGAGAGAAATGCTAGGCAGGAGCAGGTATTGGTAACTTGTATTAGTGAAGAAAGTCAGTTTGGGAAAGATTTACAAGTGGAAGCATACTCCTAAGTGGAGGAATAGGGACTACCCATCAGGGAGCAGGAACACAAGCATTAGGCTTCCCCAGAGAAGAACAAAGGGACTGGGGAACAAAGTAGTGAGGAGAGGAAAGAGTGGAGGTCGGTAGACAGTGTGGCAGAAGTTCCTGTTGAAACATTAAAGTAACCCTGGTCAAATATCTCTGGTCCTGAAGTTAACCATTTTTACTGCTGTGAAACACAATTTACTTATTCAAATTTTATTTAAAATATTATACACAGATCATGGAGTCAGGTATTTTATTTCTGCTTTACAGAAGCAAAAATGTGCTGAGTCACAGAGATAGTAGCATGTTATATGTTTATAATATCATAAAATAGAATCCAGTCTCAAAATTGAATGTTTTTATGATCACCTTATTTTTCTGACTATAGATTTTTTTTTAATTAATTTATTGTGGGGGTGGGGAGGGAGGGGTCAGGCGGGCCACTTCTATTGGTCTTCCATTTATCTATTTTCATCTATCTTTTGTTCCTTGGCCCGTGTGGGCCTCCCATCATGGTGGCCTCTGTTGTCGCAGAGCATGTCGCATGCACTCCAGAGCTCCGGCTCGGCAACTGGACACATCAGTCCAGCCGCTCCGAGGCACGTGGGATCCTCCTAGGCCAGGCGCCCCTTGCACTGCAAGACAGTGTCTTTATCCACTGGACCACCAGGGAAGCCCTGACTATAGATTTTTAACTAAAGTTCTTACCATTATCTATGCTGCTTTCTCAATTTAGTAATCTAAGAACTATAATGTGTGTTTAGACATGTACTTGCCTTCTGAAGAGAGAGCTACACAGTGATTAAGACTGTTTTGAAATATAAGGGGAACTTTTATAAAGAGAAAAGTAGCCAACTTTCCCCTCTCTGTTTTTCACTGAAAGCAATGTAAGAGGAATATGAAGTTCAAGACACTCAAGACCAAAGTGTTGTTTTCTGGTTCTCTAAGTTTGCAGGGCCTGGTCCATTGCATGTACCCAATCATAACAACTGGTCTTCAGAAATTCAATCAGACCTGCATCTTATGAAGCTGTGTGTGTTAGTTAGCACTGCCACAACGGAGTACCACAGACTAGATAAATTACACAATAGTAGTTTGTTTCCTCAGAGTTTTCTAGTCTGAGGTCTGGGATCAAGGTACCAGTGGGATTGCTTTCTCCTGAGATCACTCCCCTCTGCTAGTAGATGGCCTTTTTCCCCCAATGTCTTTACGTATTGGATTGGAGTTCACCCATATGACCTCATTTTGCCTGAATTACCCCCTTTTAAAGCCAATTCTGTGATACTGAGGTAAAGAGTAGGGATTCAACATACAAATTTTGGGGGGTTGGAGCACACAGTTCAACCCATAGAATTATGCAGTCATCACTTGGACCCAAGCTTTAACTGTGCTTCCTAAAAGATATCAATGTCTATAAAACCTTGAGGTAAGACACTTAAAATGTTGTCCATGTCATTTGGCTCATAACTCATAATCATAAATATATACTGTGTGCCTACAATGTGCCAGGCACACTATCTACAGTAAATCTTTATGTCAGTATCTCTTACACCAGCTCCGTGGTGGGAGGGAGGGGTCAGGCGGGCCATTTCATTGGTCTTCCATTTATCTATTTTCATCTATCTTTTGTTCCTTGGCCCGTGTGGGCCTCCCATCATGGTGGCCTCTGTTGTCGCAGAGCATGTCGCATGCACTCCAGAGCTCCGGCTCGGCAACTGGACACATCAGTCCAGCCGCTCCGAGGCACGTGGGATCCTCCTAGGCCAGGCGCCCCTTGCACTGCAAGACAGTGTCTTTATCCACTGGACCACCAGGGAAGCCCTGACTATAGATTTTTAACTAAAGTTCTTACCATTATCTATGCTGCTTTCTCAATTTAGTAATCTAAGAACTATAATGTGTGTTTAGACATGTACTTGCCTTCTGAAGAGAGAGCTACACAGTGATTAAGACTGTTTTGAAATATAAGGGGAACTTTTATAAAGAGAAAAGTAGCCAACTTTCCCCTCTCTGTTTTTCACTGAAAGCAATGTAAGAGGAATATGAAGTTCAAGACACTCAAGACCAAAGTGTTGTTTTCTGGTTCTCTAAGTTTGCAGGGCCTGGTCCATTGCATGTACCCAATCATAACAACTGGTCTTCAGAAATTCAATCAGACCTGCATCTTATGAAGCTGTGTGTGTTAGTTAGCACTGCCACAACGGAGTACCACAGACTAGATAAATTACACAATAGTAGTTTGTTTCCTCAGAGTTTTCTAGTCTGAGGTCTGGGATCAAGGTACCAGTGGGATTGCTTTCTCCTGAGATCACTCCCCTCTGCTAGTAGATGGCCTTTTTCCCCCAATGTCTTTACGTATTGGATTGGAGTTCACCCATATGACCTCATTTTGCCTGAATTACCCCCTTTTAAAGCCAATTCTGTGATACTGAGGTAAAGAGTAGGGATTCAACATACAAATTTTGGGGGGTTGGAGCACACAGTTCAACCCATAGAATTATGCAGTCATCACTTGGACCCAAGCTTTAACTGTGCTTCCTAAAAGATATCAATGTCTATAAAACCTTGAGGTAAGACACTTAAAATGTTGTCCATGTCATTTGGCTCATAACTCATAATCATAAATATATACTGTGTGCCTACAATGTGCCAGGCACACTATCTACAGTAAATCTTTATGTCAGTATCTCTTACACCAGCTCCACCAGTCCAAGATCAGAATTATACTAACAAGAGGAGTTGAAATTCAAAACCATCTGTTTGATTACAGTATTGAAGTTAGTTCCACTGTGAGACTATAAGCAAATCGAATTTTCAGTTTGAGAAGACTGTGGTGCAAATTTTACATTTTGGGGTAGGAAACAGTTTACAAAATGTTGTAAAATTCTTTATATAGACTTTTATGATTAAACAGCCTATCATTTTCTTGTAAAACTGTTAAATATTAATCAAGATGGAAGTGTTAGAATTGTTAATTATGTCTCTGTCAGTTTCCATCAGCCTTTCCCAAATGTTGGAGATTTAAGGAGCTTAGGAGATATACTAATTTTTTTTATTTAGTAAGTTATTTCATCTATTCCTCTGACATCAAAATTGATTGGGCTTGTTTTAGTATTACCTTCCAGCAAAATATTAACCTACTGTATGCCAGCTTTCTGACATGGAGTTGTGTCTGTTTTTAATTGTTGATGCCATTTCTCTTTATGTGGAATTCTCCTTCTACAGTCGACATGTCACCATGCTTGGAAAGAAATGCTGGTCTTTATGATCCGTAGGGACCTTCAGTACCATAAAATGTGATAGTAGATCTTAGAAATTCCTGTGATCTGTGAGTACATTGCCTGATTTAATCCCCATAGTGACCCTGACAAGTGGGCAGTGGTATTTCCACCATCCCATAGAGGAGGAAACTGAAACCTACATGGGTCACACAGCAAGAGAGGCAGGGCAGGGATTATAAGCCATGCTTTCCTGTTAGAAGACAAATAGTGTGTGTTAAACGCCTCTAGGATACTGACTTATTTAACTAAAGGCTGCTTTCTTGGGTGTTTTTACTAATTATTATATAAGAAGCAACCAAGGGCCTTAATTGCTATATAGTTGGTTGGCCAAAAGGTTCATTCAGGTCTTCTCTGTAACATCTTACTTTTGGCCAACCTAATACATTCAAGAGTCGCAGGAGACTCAGGTTTGAAACCTGGGTCAGAAGATCCCCTGGAGGAGGAAATGGCAGCCCACTCTAGTATTCTTGCCAGGAGAATCTCATGGACACAGGAGCCTGGTGGGTTACAGTCTATGGGACTGCAAAGAGTCGTGAAGCACCTGAAGCGACTTAGCCCAATACATTCACAGAAAATGGTTCATGCGTTATATGAAAAGGCCAGCCACTCGTACCCTCATTCATCATTATATATGTCGTTGTCTGCTTTTCCAAACAAACAAGTTTATAAACAGCAAATTAGAAGGAAGGAAACAAGAATCTTGATGGAAGTAAGTGCACAGAGATATTAACAAACAGAATCTAGTGATATGTGAAGTGACTGGGAAAGACAGAGATTCTACCAACCAAGCAAAACAATGAGAAACAGAAGATGGGAGCACATTCATGACAGCAGGGATCCTATCTCCTCCATGTACCACTGACACCTGGCCCAGCCCAGTGCCCGGTGTGGAGTAGAAGTCCAACACATCTTTGTTCCCTAAACAAACAAACTAAGTATGCGTGTGTGCTAAGTTGCTTCTGTCCTGTCTGACTCTTTGGGATCCCATGGGCTGTAGCCCACCAGGCTCCTCCATCCATGAGATTCTCCAGGCAAGAATACTGGTGAGGGTTGCCTTGCCCTCCACCAGGGGATCTTCCCAATCCAGGGATCAAGCCCACAACTCTTACACCTCCTTCATTGACAGGCAAGTTCATTTCCACTGGCGCCACCTGGGAAGCCCCAACAAAAAAAGGCATGTTTGCAAATACTCAGGGTGGGAGGCCTTTAGGCATGAAGGAAATTATTTCTCAAAGACACCTCTTGAAACCGTGGTTCCAAAGATACTTGCAGAACAAAAAAGAAACACTGTGTGGTTTAGTTTATTAGGCAAGAATTTCACAGCCCAGTCTATTTATTTATTTATTTATTTATTATATATATTTTTACCACTTCTATTGATCTTTCATTTATTTATGTTTGTTCTTTGGCCTGTTTGGGCCTCCCATCACAGTGGCCTCTCTTGTCGCAGAGCACCAGCTCTGGGCGCATGCACTCCAGAGAGCTGGCTCAGTAGTTTGACACATCGGTCCATCTGTTGCACGGCAGTGGGATCTTCCCAGGCCAGGGATCGAACCGGCCCCCCTTGCACTGCAAGGCAGTGTCCTTACCCACTGGACCACCAGGGAAGCCCATATTTATTTATTTATTTGTTTTTGATCACACATAATCAGTTAAGAAAACAATTGAACTTTGTTTAATCCCATGTTGTCCCATATTGGTTCAGAAAACTTTTCTCATGTAATATCTGACAATGTTCTTGTTAGTTCTGAGGAACACAAGAGTGCATACATTGTGGACATAAATATCAGATCCTCAGCCATGCCCCTTTGTTGCTTCTGAGCATGCCAGTATTTTAGAACTGGTACAAAAACGTATTTATGTCCTTTACTTTAGAAGGCAAGAAAGTAGGACATAATTTTTTTTTTTTACTTTTATTTATTTATTTATTTATTTTTGTACATGTATGTTCCCAGATCATTCATATGCATATCCCTTGACCCTCCCACCCAGTTCCCCCCCTCCCATCCCTCCAGACCATCGCTCCAAGTGGTTGTAGGTACTCCTATTCCCCTAGCACAATGACAATAGCTATCTTTTCTACACATGACAGTATAGCTTTCCATGTTACTCCCTCCCACTGTTCGGTCTCCACAATGTCTTTATGTCTATTCTCTGTTTTTTCATGAGTTCACTGCGTGTGTTATCATGACCATCTTACTAGATCCCATATATATGAGTTAGTATACTATACTGGTCTTTCTCTTTTTGACTTACTTCACTTTTTATGATAGGTTCTAGAGCCAGCCACCTCATTAGGACTGAGTCTTCTGCATTTCTTTTAACAGCTGAGTAGTATTCCATTGTATATATGTACCAGAGCTTCTGGATCCATTCATTTGTCGATGGACATCTAGGTTGCTTCCATGTTCTGGCTATTGTATAGAGAGCTGCGATGAACATTGGGGTACAGGTGCCTCTTTCATTTTTGATTTCATCAGGATATAGGCCTAATAGTGGGATTGCTGGGTCATAGGGTGCTTCTATTTTTAGTTTTTTAAGGAATCTCCATATTGTCTTCCATAGAGGTTGTATTAATTTACATTTCCACCAGCAATGCAAGAGGGTTCCCTTTTCTCCACACCCTCTCCAGCATTTGTTGTCTGTCGATTTGTTGATGATGGCCATTCTGACAGGTGTGAGGTGGTATCTCATTGTGGTTTTAATTTGCATTTCTCTGATAATAAGCAAGGCTGAGCATCGTTTCATGTATTTTTGGGCCATTTGTATGTCCTCTTTGGAGAGGCGTCTCTTTAGATCTTTTTCCCATTTTTTGATTGGGCTGCTCATTTTCCCTGTGCTGAGTTGTCTGAGTTGCTTGTAGATTTTGGAGATTAATTCTTTGTCTGTTGTTTCATTTGCTATGATTTTCTCCCCCTCAGTTAAGAAAACAATTGAACTTTGTTTAATATGTGCCATAGTCCTTTTCTCATGTAATATCTGACAATGTTCTTGTTAGTTCTGAGGAACACAAGAGTGCATACATTGTGGACATAAATATCAGATCCTCAGCCATGCCCCTTTGTTGCTTCTGAGCATGCCAGTATTTTAGAACTGGTACAAAAACGTATTTATGTCCTTTACTTTAGAAGGCAAGAAAGTAGGACATAATTTTTTTTTTTTACTTTTATTTATTTATTTATTTATTTTTGTACATGTATGTTCCCAGATCATTCATATGCATATCCCTTGACCCTCCCACCCAGTTCCCCCCCTCCCATCCCTCCAGACCATCGCTCCAAGTGGTTGTAGGTACTCCTATTCCCCTAGCACAATGACAATAGCTATCTTTTCTACACATGACAGTATAGCTTTCCATGTTACTCCCTCCCACTGTTCGGTCTCCACAATGTCTTTATGTCTATTCTCTGTTTTTTCATGAGTTCACTGCGTGTGTTATCATGACCATCTTACTAGATCCCATATATATGAGTTAGTATACTATACTGGTCTTTCTCTTTTTGACTTACTTCACTTTTTATGATAGGTTCTAGAGCCAGCCACCTCATTAGGACTGAGTCTTCTGCATTTCTTTTAACAGCTGAGTAGTATTCCATTGTATATATGTACCAGAGCTTCTGGATCCATTCATTTGTCGATGGACATCTAGGTTGCTTCCATGTTCTGGCTATTGTATAGAGAGCTGCGATGAACATTGGGGTACAGGTGCCTCTTTCATTTTTGATTTCATCAGGATATAGGCCTAATAGTGGGATTGCTGGGTCATAGGGTGCTTCTATTTTTAGTTTTTTAAGGAATCTCCATATTGTCTTCCATAGAGGTTGTATTAATTTACATTTCCACCAGCAATGCAAGAGGGTTCCCTTTTCTCCACACCCTCTCCAGCATTTGTTGTCTGTCGATTTGTTGATGATGGCCATTCTGACAGGTGTGAGGTGGTATCTCATTGTGGTTTTAATTTGCATTTCTCTGATAATAAGCAAGGCTGAGCATCGTTTCATGTATTTTTGGGCCATTTGTATGTCCTCTTTGGAGAGGCGTCTCTTTAGATCTTTTTCCCATTTTTTGATTGGGCTGCTCATTTTCCCTGTGCTGAGTTGTCTGAGTTGCTTGTAGATTTTGGAGATTAATTCTTTGTCTGTTGTTTCATTTGCTATGATTTTCTCCCACTCTGTGGGGTGTCTGTTGAACTTTTTTTGTAATTTCTTTTGCTGTACAAAAGCTTTTAAGTTTCATTAGGTCCCATATGTTCATTTTTCTTTTCAGTTCTGCTATTTTAGTTGGTGGGTCAGAGAAGATCTTGCTTTGATTGATGTCCTTGAGGGTTTTGCCTATATTCTCCTCTAAGAGTTTGATGGTTTCTGGTCTTAGATTGAGGTCTTTAATCCATTTTGAGTTGATCTTTGTGTATGGTGTCAGGGAATGTTTCAACTTCATTTTTTTGCATGTAGCTGTCCAGTGTTCCCAGCACCACTTGTTAAAGAGGCTGTCTTTGTCCCATTTTATAGTTTCTCCTCCTTTATCAAAAATAAGGTACCCATAGGTGCGTCCGTTGATCTCTGGGTTCTCAATCTTGTTCCATTGATCTATAGTTCTGTTTTTGTGCCAGTACCATACTGTCTTGATAACTGTTGCTTTGTAGTAGAGTCTGAAGTTAGGGAGGCTGATCCCTCCAACTCCATTTTTCTTCCTCAGGATTGCTTTGGCTATTCGAGGTCTTCTGTGTTTCCATATGAACTGTGTAATTATTTGGTCTAGTTCTGTGAAAAATGTCAGTGGTAGTTGAATAGGTATTGCATTGAATCTGTAGATTATATTTGGAAGTATGGTCATTTTCACAATATTGATTCTTCCAATCCAGGATCATGGAATATCTCTCCATCTGTTTAAGTCTTCTTTAATGTCTCTCATGAGTGTCTTGTAATTTTCTGTGTACAGTTCTTTTGTTTCTTTGGGTAGGTTTATTCCTAGATATTTGATTCATTTGGTTGCAATGGTGAAGGGGATTGCCTCTTTGATTTCGTTTTCTGATTTTTCATTGTTTGTGTATAGGAATGCCAGTGATTTCTGTGTGTTGACTTTGTATCCTGCAACTTTGCTGAATTCATTGATTAGCTCTAGTAGCTTTGTAACCGTGTCTTTGGGATTTTCTATGTATAATATCATGTCGTCTGCAAAAAGAGCTTGACATTTTCCTGTGCTGAGTTGTCTGAGTTGCTTGTAGATTTTGGAGATTAATTCTTTGTCTGTTGTTTCATTTGCTATGATTTTCTCCCACTCTGTGGGGTGTCTGTTGAACTTTTTTTGTAATTTCTTTTGCTGTACAAAAGCTTTTAAGTTTCATTAGGTCCCATATGTTCATTTTTCTTTTCAGTTCTGCTATTTTAGTTGGTGGGTCAGAGAAGATCTTGCTTTGATTGATGTCCTTGAGGGTTTTGCCTATATTCTCCTCTAAGAGTTTGATGGTTTCTGGTCTTAGATTGAGGTCTTTAATCCATTTTGAGTTGATCTTTGTGTATGGTGTCAGGGAATGTTTCAACTTCATTTTTTTGCATGTAGCTGTCCAGTGTTCCCAGCACCACTTGTTAAAGAGGCTGTCTTTGTCCCATTTTATAGTTTCTCCTCCTTTATCAAAAATAAGGTACCCATAGGTGCGTCCGTTGATCTCTGGGTTCTCAATCTTGTTCCATTGATCTATAGTTCTGTTTTTGTGCCAGTACCATACTGTCTTGATAACTGTTGCTTTGTAGTAGAGTCTGAAGTTAGGGAGGCTGATCCCTCCAACTCCATTTTTCTTCCTCAGGATTGCTTTGGCTATTCGAGGTCTTCTGTGTTTCCATATGAACTGTGTAATTATTTGGTCTAGTTCTGTGAAAAATGTCAGTGGTAGTTGAATAGGTATTGCATTGAATCTGTAGATTATATTTGGAAGTATGGTCATTTTCACAATATTGATTCTTCCAATCCAGGATCATGGAATATCTCTCCATCTGTTTAAGTCTTCTTTAATGTCTCTCATGAGTGTCTTGTAATTTTCTGTGTACAGTTCTTTTGTTTCTTTGGGTAGGTTTATTCCTAGATATTTGATTCATTTGGTTGCAATGGTGAAGGGGATTGCCTCTTTGATTTCGTTTTCTGATTTTTCATTGTTTGTGTATAGGAATGCCAGTGATTTCTGTGTGTTGACTTTGTATCCTGCAACTTTGCTGAATTCATTGATTAGCTCTAGTAGCTTTGTAACCGTGTCTTTGGGATTTTCTATGTATAATATCATGTCGTCTGCAAAAAGAGAGAGCTTGACTTCTTCCTTTCCAATCTGGATTCCTTTGATTTCTTTCTCTTCTCTTATTGCTGTTGCTAGGACTTCCAGGACTATGTTGAATAGCAGTGGTGAAAGTGGGCACCCCTGTCTTGTTCCTGATCTTAGAGGGAATGCTTTCAGTTTTTCACCATTAACAATAATGTTCACTGTAGGCTTCTCATAGATGGCTTTTATTATGTTGAGATAGGTTCCTTCTATGCCCATTTTTTGAAGAGTTTTGATCATAAATGGATGTTGTACTTTGTCAAAGGCTTTTTCTGCATCTATTGAAATGATCATGTGATTTTTGTCTTTCAACTTGTTGATATGGTGTATCACATTGATTGATTTGCGGATGTTGAAGAAGCCTTGCATGCCTGGGATGAACCCAATTTGATCATAATGTATGAGTTTTTTGACGTGTCGTTGAATTCTGTTTGCTAGGATTTTGTTGAGGATCTTGGCATCTAAGTTCATCAGTGAAATTGGCCTTTAGTTTTCCTTTTTTGTGTTGTCTTTGCCTGGTTTGGGTATCAGGGTGATGGTGGCCTCGTAGAATGTGTTTGGGAGTTTTCCTTCCTGTGCAATTTTTTGAAAGAGTTTTAGAAGGACAGGCATTAGCTCTTCTTTAAATGTTTGGTAGAATTCGGCTGTGAAGCCATCTGGCCCTGGGCTTTTATTTTTGGGTAGATTTTTAATCACAAATTCGATTTCTGAGCTTGTGATTGGGTTGTTCAAAGTTTCTGTTTCTTCCTGGCTCAGTCTTGGGAGATTAATCCTGTCCAGACCCAGGATCATGGAATATCTCTCCATCTGTTTAAGTCTTCTTTAATGTCTCTCATGAGTGTCTTGTAATTTTCTGTGTACAGTTCTTTTGTTTCTTTGGGTAGGTTTATTCCTAGATATTTGATTCATTTGGTTGCAATGGTGAAGGGGATTGCCTCTTTGATTTCGTTTTCTGATTTTTCATTGTTTGTGTATAGGAATGCCAGTGATTTCTGTGTGTTGACTTTGTATCCTGCAACTTTGCTGAATTCATTGATTAGCTCTAGTAGCTTTGTAACCGTGTCTTTGGGATTTTCTATGTATAATATCATGTCGTCTGCAAAAAGAGAGAGCTTGACTTCTTCCTTTCCAATCTGGATTCCTTTGATTTCTTTCTCTTCTCTTATTGCTGTTGCTAGGACTTCCAGGACTATGTTGAATAGCAGTGGTGAAAGTGGGCACCCCTGTCTTGTTCCTGATCTTAGAGGGAATGCTTTCAGTTTTTCACCATTAACAATAATGTTCACTGTAGGCTTCTCATAGATGGCTTTTATTATGTTGAGATAGGTTCCTTCTATGCCCATTTTTTGAAGAGTTTTGATCATAAATGGATGTTGTACTTTGTCAAAGGCTTTTCTGCATCTATTGAAATGATCATGTGATTTTTGTCTTTCAACTTGTTGATATGGTGTATCACATTGATTGATTTGCGGATGTTGAAGAAGCCTTGCATGCCTGGGATGAACCCAATTTGATCATAATGTATGAGTTTTTTGACGTGTCGTTGAATTCTGTTTGCTAGGATTTTGTTGAGGATCTTGGCATCTAAGTTCATCAGTGAAATTGGCCTTTAGTTTTCCTTTTTTGTGTTGTCTTTGCCTGGTTTGGGTATCAGGGTGATGGTGGCCTCGTAGAATGTGTTTGGGAGTTTTCCTTCCTGTGCAATTTTTTGAAAGAGTTTTAGAAGGACAGGCATTAGCTCTTCTTTAAATGTTTGGTAGAATTCGGCTGTGAAGCCATCTGGCCCTGGGCTTTTATTTTTGGGTAGATTTTTAATCACAAATTCGATTTCTGAGCTTGTGATTGGGTTGTTCAAAGTTTCTGTTTCTTCCTGGCTCAGTCTTGGGAGATTAATCCTGTCCAAGAAACTGTCCATTTCTTCCAGGTTGTCCAGTTTGTTGCCGTAGAGCTGCTCATAATAGTCTCTTAGAATCTTTTGGATTTCTGCATTATCTGTTGTAATCTCTCCTTTTTTGTTTTTGATTTTGTTGATCTGGTTCTTCTCTCTTTTTTTCTTGATGAGTCTGGCCAGTGGCTTGTCAATTTTGTTTACCTTTTCAAAGAACCAGCTTTTTGTTTTATTTATTCAAACTATAGTTTCTTTCATTTCTTCCTGATTTATTTCTGCTCTGATCTTTATGATTTCTCTTCTTCTGCTGGCTTTGGGATGTTTTTGTTCTTCTTTCTCCAACTGTTTTAAGCGGAGGGTTAGGTCATCTGCTTCATATTTTCCTAGTTTCTTGAGGTGGGATTGTATTGCTATAAATTTCCCTCTTAGAACTGCTTTTGCAGTATCCCATAGGTTTTGCACGGTCGTGTGTTCATTGTCATTTTCTTCTAGGAATTGTTTAATTTCTCCTTTGATTTCCTCAATGATCAGTTGGTTTTTTAGGTATGTATTGTTTAATCTCCATGTGTTTCTGTTTTTAGGGTTTTTTTTTTCTGGTAGTTGATCTCCAGTCTCATTGCATTGTGGTCCGAGAAGATGGTTGATATAATTTCGGTTTTCTTGAACTGACTGAGGTTAGATTTATGGCCCAAGATGTGGTCTATCCTGGAGAATGTTCCGTGAGCACTTGAGAAGAAAGTGTATTCTTCTGCTTTTGGATGGAATGTCCTGACGATATCCATGAGGTCCATCTCTTCTACTGTGTCGTTGAATTCTGTTGGCTAGGATTTTGTTGAGGATCTTGGCATCTAAGTTCATCAGTGAAATTGGCCTTTAGTTTTCCTTTTTTGTGTTGTCTTTGCCTGGTTTGGGTATCAGGGTGATGGTGGCCTCGTAGAATGTGTTTGGGAGTTTTCCTTCCTGTGCAATTTTTTGAAAGAGTTTTAGAAGGACAGGCATTAGCTCTTCTTTAAATGTTTGGTAGAATTCGGCTGTGAAGCCATCTGGCCCTGGGCTTTTATTTTTGGGTAGATTTTTAATCACAAATTCGATTTCTGAGCTTGTGATTGGGTTGTTCAAAGTTTCTGTTTCTTCCTGGCTCAGTCTTGGGAGATTAATCCTGTCCAAGAAACTGTCCATTTCTTCCAGGTTGTCCAGTTTGTTGCCGTAGAGCTGCTCATAATAGTCTCTTAGAATCTTTTGGATTTCTGCATTATCTGTTGTAATCTCTCCTTTTTTGTTTTTGATTTTGTTGATCTGGTTCTTCTCTCTTTTTTTCTTGATGAGTCTGGCCAGTGGCTTGTCAATTTTGTTTACCTTTTCAAAGAACCAGCTTTTTGTTTTATTTATTCAAACTATAGTTTCTTTCATTTCTTCCTGATTTATTTCTGCTCTGATCTTTATGATTTCTCTTCTTCTGCTGGCTTTGGGATGTTTTTGTTCTTCTTTCTCCAACTGTTTTAAGCGGAGGGTTAGGTCATCTGCTTCATATTTTCCTAGTTTCTTGAGGTGGGATTGTATTGCTATAAATTTCCCTCTTAGAACTGCTTTTGCAGTATCCCATAGGTTTTGCACGGTCGTGTGTTCATTGTCATTTTCTTCTAGGAATTGTTTAATTTCTCCTTTGATTTCCTCAATGATCAGTTGGCTTTTTAGGTATGTATTGTTTAACCTCCATGTGTTTCTGTTTTTAGGGTTTTTTTTTTTTCTGGTAGTTGATCTCCAGTCTCATTGCATTGTGGTCCGAGAAGATGGTTGATATAATTTCGGTTTTCTTGAACTGACTGAGGTTAGATTTATGGCCCAAGATGTGGTCTATCCTGGAGAATGTTCCGTGAGCACTTGAGAAGAAAGTGTATTCTTCTGCTTTTGGATGGAATGTCCTCAAGATATCGATGAGGTCCATCTTTTCTAGTGTGGCATTTAAGGCTTGTGTTTCTTAATTAATTTTCTGTTTTGTTGATCTGTCCATTGGTGTGAGAGGCGTGTTAAAGTCTCCTACTATTATTGTGTTATTGTTGATTTCTTCTTTTATGTCTGAAAGTACCCGTCTTATGTATTGAGGTACCCCTGTGTTGGGTGCGTAGATATTCATGACTGTTATGTCTTCCTCTTGGATAGATCCCTTAATCATGATGTAGTGACCTGCCTTGTCTCTTAGAATCTTCTTTACTTTAAAGTCTATTTTGTCTGATATAAGGATTGCTACTCCAGCTTTCTTTTGACTTCCATTTGCATGAAATATCTTTTTCCAGCCTTTCACTTTCAGTCTATGAGTGTCTCTAGGTCTGAAGTGGGTCTCTTGTAAACAGCATATATATGGGTCTTGCTTCTGGATCCATTCAGCCAGCCTGTGTCGTTTGGTTGGAGCATTTAGTCCACTTACGTTCAAAGTAATTATTGATATGAATGTTCCTATTGTCATCTTCTTAGAAATTTGGGGTTTGATTTGTAAGGCTTCTCCTACTCTTTTATTTATTGGCTCTATCAGGCCCTTTAACACTTGTTGTAGGGCTGGTTTTGTGGTACAGAATTCTTTTAGTTTTTGTCTGTCCGTGAAGCTTTTGACTTCACCATCGATTTTGAATGAGATTCTTGAGATTGCTATAAATTTCCCTCTTAGAACTGCTTTTGCAGTATCCCATAGGTTTTGCACGGTCGTGTGTTCATTGTCATTTTCTTCTAGGAATTGTTTAATTTCTCCTTTGATTTCCTCAATGATCAGTTGGTTTTTTAGGTATGTATTGTTTAATCTCCATGTGTTTCTGTTTTTAGGGTTTTTTTTTCTGGTAGTTGATCTCCAGTCTCATTGCATTGTGGTCCGAGAAGATGGTTGATATAATTTCGGTTTTCTTGAACTGACTGAGGTTAGATTTATGGCCCAAGATGTGGTCTATCCTGGAGAATGTTCCGTGAGCACTTGAGAAGAAAGTGTATTCTTCTGCTTTTGGATGGAATGTCCTCAAGATATCGATGAGGTCCATCTTTTCTAGTGTGGCATTTAAGGCTTGTGTTTCTTAATTAATTTTCTGTTTTGTTGATCTGTCCATTGGTGTGAGAGGCGTGTTAAAGTCTCCTACTATTATTGTGTTATTGTTGATTTCTTCTTTTATGTCTGAAAGTACCCGTCTTATGTATTGAGGTACCCCTGTGTTGGGTGCGTAGATATTCATGACTGTTATGTCTTCCTCTTGGATAGATCCCTTAATCATGATGTAGTGACCTGCCTTGTCTCTTAGAATCTTCTTTACTTTAAAGTCTATTTTGTCTGATATAAGGATTGCTACTCCAGCTTTCTTTTGACTTCCATTTGCATGAAATATCTTTTTCCAGCCTTTCACTTTCAGTCTATGAGTGTCTCTAGGTCTGAAGTGGGTCTCTTGTAAACAGCATATATATGGGTCTTGCTTCTGGATCCATTCAGCCAGCCTGTGTCGTTTGGTTGGAGCATTTAGTCCACTTACGTTCAAAGTAATTATTGATATGAATGTTCCTATTGTCATCTTCTTAGAAATTTGGGGTTTGATTTGTAAGGCTTCTCCTACTCTTTTATTTATTGGCTCTATCAGGCCCTTTAACACTTGTTGTAGGGCTGGTTTTGTGGTACAGAATTCTTTTAGTTTTTGTCTGTCCGTGAAGCTTTTGACTTCACCATCGATTTTGAATGAGATTCTTGCTGGGTAGAGAATTCTTGGTTGGAGGTTGTTCTCTTTTAGTCGTTTAAATGTATCTTGCCATTCTCTTCTGGCCTGTAGGGTTTCTGTTGAGAGATCCGCAGTTAAATGTATGGGGTTTCCTTTATATGTTATTTGTTGTTTGCTCCTAGCTGCTTTTAGTAATCTGTCTTTATATTTAGTCTGCGTTAGTTTCATTAGTATGTGCCTTGGTGTGTTTCTTCTGGGGTTTCTTCCGTATGGAACTCTTTGTGCTTCCTGGACTTGGTTGACTATCTCCTTTCCCATGCTGGGGAAGTTTTCAACTATAACCTCTTCAAGAATTTTTTCATAGTCTTTCTTCTCTTCTTCTGGAACTCCTATAATTCTAATGTTGGTGTGTTTAATATTGTCCCATAGGTCTCTGAGGCTATCCCCAGTTCTTTTAATTCTTTGGGCTTTGTTCTGTTCTTCAGCACTTATTTTCACCATTCTGTCTTCCAGCTCACTTATCCGTTCTTCAGCCTCTGATACTCTACTGTTGAGACCTTCTATAGTATTTTTGAGTTCAGCAATTGAGTTGGTGGTCTCTATTTGCTTATTTTTCATTTCCTGCATGTCTCTTCTCAATGCACTAATTTCCTCTAGTATTCTGTTTTCGGTGTTTTGCATCCTCATTAGTATAGTTTTTCTGAATTCTCTTTCAGATAGCTTGTCTATCTCCTCCTCTGTCATTTGAAGTGGTGTTTCTCTAGCTTGGTCCTTCATTTGTGCAGTGTTTCTCTGACGTTTCATTATTAGGTTAATTTTTGTTTCTTTGTGTGTGTCTGTGTGTATGGAGTTCTTATTCCCACCAGGCTTCTTGGTTGAATTCTCCCTTCCTTTGGGTTTCTGTCCTTGTAGAAGGGTTCAGTGGTTTGTGTCTTGGGTGGTGATAAACCTTGTTTACAGGTGAATAATCTGTAGTGTCGTATGTTCTTTGATGATCAGTGTGGGGGCTTGGAATCCGGGCTTCCGCTTCGAGGATCCTTGGTTTGATGATTGGTCAGGGGGTGTAGGCTCTATGTTTGGTTTGCTATGGTGTTCTGTGATACTAGTTCACACACTAGCATCTGAGGAACAAGAGGTGCATCCCTAATGGGTGACAGTCATAAAAGCATGCAGATGTTTTCTAACATAATTGTAAGATATACATACATATATATCAATCCCCACAACTGACCCGTTTTACAGAGATAAGGCACAGGAAATCTTTCTAGCAACTCATGCAATCACAGATGATACTTGCCTGTAAAGCTTTGAATTAATTAAAATAGTGCCTGAATAATAGATCTAGCACAAGGTCCTGGCTTGGATAATTACAATGAGAGCAATTTTAAATTAGGACATGTGCTCGGGGTGACAAGGAGGAGAGTCTATAAGTAATAAAATGGAAAAGATTTGTCTTAGAAGTATTTTATAGGATTAGGTAGCAAAGATTAGTGTGTGTACTGTTTAGTGTATTTGGAAGTGAATAGTGGAGACCGGAAAATAGGAAATAATTTATCTAGAGGATATTGGTAGCTAGGAAGATGTTTTACATTTAGAACATAGAGAAAGAAAGCAGTGGGAAAGAGGAAAGAGAAAAGAGAATTAGGCAAAAAAACAAAAAATAAAGTCAAAAGAAAGTTACGAAAATTACCTTCGATTTTTGCAGCATTTGGTTTTCTCTATTTGCTTATTTTTCATTTCCTGCATGTCTCTTCTCAATGCACTAATTTCCTCTAGTATTCTGTTTTCGGTGTTTTGCATCCTCATTAGTATAGTTTTTCTGAATTCTCTTTCAGATAGCTTGTCTATCTCCTCCTCTGTCATTTGAAGTGGTGTTTCTCTAGCTTGGTCCTTCATTTGTGCAGTGTTTCTCTGACGTTTCATTATTAGGTTAATTTTTGTTTCTTTGTGTGTGTCTGTGTGTATGGAGTTCTTATTCCCACCAGGCTTCTTGGTTGAATTCTCCCTTCCTTTGGGTTTCTGTCCTTGTAGAAGGGTTCAGTGGTTTGTGTCTTGGGTGGTGATAAACCTTGTTTACAGGTGAATAATCTGTAGTGTCGTATGTTCTTTGATGATCAGTGTGGGGTCTTGGAATCCGGGCTTCCGCTTCGAGGATCCTTGGTTTGATGATTGGTCAGGGGGTGTAGGCTCTATGTTTGGTTTGCTATGGTGTTCTGTGATACTAGTTCACACACTAGCATCTGAGGAACAAGAGGTGCATCCCTAATGGGTGACAGTCATAAAAGCATGCAGATGTTTTCTAACATAATTGTAAGATATACATACATATATATCAATCCCCACAACTGACCCGTTTTACAGAGATAAGGCACAGGAAATCTTTCTAGCAACTCATGCAATCACAGATGATACTTGCCTGTAAAGCTTTGAATTAATTAAAATAGTGCCTGAATAATAGATCTAGCACAAGGTCCTGGCTTGGATAATTACAATGAGAGCAATTTTAAATTAGGACATGTGCTCGGGGTGACAAGGAGGAGAGTCTATAAGTAATAAAATGGAAAAGATTTGTCTTAGAAGTATTTTATAGGATTAGGTAGCAAAGATTAGTGTGTGTACTGTTTAGTGTATTTGGAAGTGAATAGTGGAGACCGGAAAATAGGAAATAATTTATCTAGAGGATATTGGTAGCTAGGAAGATGTTTTACATTTAGAACATAGAGAAAGAAAGCAGTGGGAAAGAGGAAAGAGAAAAGAGAATTAGTGGTTTTCAAGAATTAAAATTAAAGTTCAAAAAAATATAATAAAAGTCAAAAGAAAGTTAAAAATTAAAAAGAGCAGAAAAAATTAATGAGACCGAAAAACAAAGAAAAAATACATAGAATACATCAAACAAATGAAAACTACAAAAAAAACCCAAACAAACAAACATAAAAAACCCCAATAAACAAAGAAACTAATAAACCCCAAACCAATCAATTGAATAAGCAAAATAGTCCACCAATAGCAAGCAGAAAAAAATGAAAAAAGAAAAAAAAAAGTTAAATACTGTCCTTGGTTTTTATCTTCACATCTGCCTGTTGGAAACCACTCTGCTCTTGATGGTGGTGTCTTGATGGCATAGTCTTTCCCTTATAGTGCCGGTTGCTGTGGTTTCTGTTTTTGTGTTCAGCAAAATGAGGGCTTTGCTGCCATACTGGGTGCTGCCCGGGATGGTGGGCTGATTCCTGTCAGTCGGGCGGAGGCCGCGGCGCGCGCAGCCCCGTGTAGGAGGGGGGTGCCCTGGCTCGACCGCGCACCCGCCAGCAGTCTCCAATCCCTGCTCTTTCCCCGGCTTCCTCCGCTGCTGCTGCAGCTCTAGGGGAGCGTGGGCTCCCCCGCCACTGGCACACGTGCACTGCCGGTTATGTGTCTAAGTCCCGAAGGCGGACGCGAGCTTTCCCGTCCAACTCGTGCCCGGTCCCTGGTCAGCAACCCGTGGACGACTTCCTCTCTCCGTTCAGCAAGCCCTCCAGTTGGAGTGGCTGAACTTACCCGCTTCGCAGCTCCTCGTGGCGGGCGGGTTCCGGCGGCTCCTCGCGGCGGGCGGGTTCCGGCGGCTCCAGGACATAAATTTTAAGAAGATATTTGGTAAGAAAATTTTGGTACATAAAATGTTACTGGTTAGAAATCTGGAAAAGTACATAAACCAGCTTTCTCCCCTGCTCTCTGCCCCAGGAGGATTACCTGCATGGACTTTCTCAACAGGCTTCCTGGACTTCCAGCTTCCAGTGAGGCTCCTTGTAGAGTCCCCAGGAGGAAATGTGAGGCCAGGTTTCCACTCCCTGGACTCTCTTCTTGCCCAGTCACTCAGGATTGGCTGTACCTTCTAACCCAATAATAATAGTGAGGGCCTCCCTACATGATTTGCTTCTTCTGGGTTGCAGTCAAATTCCCTCCCTTTGTACTTTCTGATTTACACAGTCCCATCATTTTTTCTTTTCTTTTCTTTTTTTTTGGACGGGGGTCGGGTTGGAGAGGGAGGGGAGCAGGCGGGCCACTTCCATTGGTCTTTCATTTCTCTATTTTCATCCGTCTTTGTTCTTTGGCCCGTGTGGGCCTCCCATCGCGGTGGCATCTGTTGTTGCAGAGCACCAGCTCTGGGCGCATGCACCCCAGAGCTCCGGCTCGGTAATTGGACACATCGGTCCAGCCGCTCTGCGGCATGTGGAATCTTCTCAGGCCAGGGATCGAACTGGCGCCCCTTGTAGTGCAAGGCGGTGTCCTTACCCACTGGACCACCAGGGGAAGCCCAGTCCCATCATTTTTGACCTGAGCTACTGTACTGTCTCCTACGGTTTCCCAATGACCAACTCACTCTTTTGTAAATAGTTCTTCCACTTAAACTGTCCTTGAATTATCCTAACTGTGTACATTTGCTTGGTATATATTGTTTACTGCTTTTTGAGTAATTGGATATTTGAAGTTTGTCTGTATGACACTCTAATGTAGTTTGTAGTCATCTTCAGATAATTTATTAAACTGGGATTGCATATATAGATATTAAAGGCACCTTTAAAATAAAAGTTTTGCTAGGCAGGTCAGAATCAGCTCTAATAGAAGATCATAATGATTAGATTCAGTAGATTTGGAATGAAATTGCTTGGGTTTTGAGTTTTAATTCAGTCTCTATGAACTGCGTAACCTTGAGTAAGTATTTAACTCTTACATTCTCAGTGTCCTTGTTAGTAAAGGAAGAATAATAATAATGGGTGACCTAAGAATTGTTATTAAGATTTTAAAAGTTAATATTTACAAAACACTTAAAACAGTGCCAGGCCTGTATTAAGTGCTAAGTATTTGCATGATAAACTTTATGATTTTTTTCTTTTTTTAAAATTTTGGCCTCTTTTATTGATCCTTCATTTATTTATTTTCATCCATCATCACTCTTTGACCTGTGTGGGCCTCTCATCGCAGTGGCCTCTCTTGTTGCAGAGTGCTGGCTCTGGGTGCATACGCTCCAGAGCGCTGGCTCATAATTGGACACATGAGTGCAGCTGCTCCGTGGCATGTGGGATCTTCCCATGCCAGGGATCAAACCAGTGCCCCTTGCACTGCAAGGCAGAGTCTTTACCCACTGGACTACCAGGGAAGCCCAACATTATGATTTTGGAGCATGCTTGTTGTGTTCTAGGCAGTAGAACAAATAATTTCTTGTACTTTAGCCTGTTTAATCCTCAGAACAATCTTGTGAAGTAGATTTTAAATTAAGTTATATATGCATGGTGTGTATATATATATATAGATCTATCTTTACATACTGCATATTGTATTGAATACACAATACTTAGATTTATAGAACAGTTGTACCTGGACATCACAGATACTCAATATATACTTGCTGCTTCATCTTACTCCTGATTCCAGGTCTCTTTCCACTTTGCCACACTGCCGTCTATCTTACATGTAAAAAACTAAAACGGACTTTCTGAAAGTTCTGCAAACATTAACTGGAGACAGAAAGAAAATGCAATTTATCTCTGCTGAGCCTCACTTTCCACAGCCCCACCTCAAGACAATAAAAAGGCTAAATTGACAACATACTTGTTAAGATAACAAAATTTGGATTTTCCCCAAAGTATTAGGCTGTTAAGCTGGAAAACCATGGAAGTCTGTGATTTCTGCAGTGGATGGATCCCAGAGAAGAGATCAAAGATTCATGAGACTAGCCAGAAGCCACTGTAAAGAGTTTTGCCTGTTTTTAAAGTAACTGACCGAGGATGTGAGAACTTCCACAGGAATACTTTTGAATGTTCTAGGTGGATGTCATAAACATAAGAAACTTCATCAGTGGGTCACATGGCTTTGAGACAGCAAAATGTTGTTAAAGCACCATTCATTTAAAACATTATCTGGGGCTTCCCTGGTGGTCCATTGGGTAAGGACACTGCGTTGCAGTGCAAAGGGCACCAGTTCGATCCCTGGCCTGGGAAGATCTTACGTGCCGTGGAGCAGCTGGACCGATGTGTCTGACTACTGATTTTGGCCTCTTTATTGATCCTTCATTTATTTATTTTCATCCATCATCACTCTTTGACCTGTGTGGGCCTCTCATCGCAGTGGCCTCTCTTGTTGCAGAGTGCTGGCTCTGGGTGCATACGCTCCAGAGCGCTGGCTCATAATTGGACACATGAGTGCAGCTGCTCCGTGGCATGTGGGATCTTCCCATGCCAGGGATCAAACCAGTGCCCCTTGCACTGCAAGGCAGAGTCTTTACCCACTGGACTACCAGGGAAGCCCAACATTATGATTTTGGAGCATGCTTGTTGTGTTCTAGGCAGTAGAACAAATAATTTCTTGTACTTTAGCCTGTTTAATCCTCAGAACAATCTTGTGAAGTAGATTTTAAATTAAGTTATATATGCATGGTGTGTATATATATATATAGATCTATCTTTACATACTGCATATTGTATTGAATACACAATACTTAGATTTATAGAACAGTTGTACCTGGACATCACAGATACTCAATATATACTTGCTGCTTCATCTTACTCCTGATTCCAGGTCTCTTTCCACTTTGCCACACTGCCGTCTATCTTACATGTAAAAAACTAAAACGGACTTTCTGAAAGTTCTGCAAACATTAACTGGAGACAGAAAGAAAATGCAATTTATCTCTGCTGAGCCTCACTTTCCACAGCCCCACCTCAAGACAATAAAAAGGCTAAATTGACAACATACTTGTTAAGATAACAAAATTTGGATTTTCCCCAAAGTATTAGGCTGTTAAGCTGGAAAACCATGGAAGTCTGTGATTTCTGCAGTGGATGGATCCCAGAGAAGAGATCAAAGATTCATGAGACTAGCCAGAAGCCACTGTAAAGAGTTTTGCCTGTTTTTAAAGTAACTGACCGAGGATGTGAGAACTTCCACAGGAATACTTTTGAATGTTCTAGGTGGATGTCATAAACATAAGAAACTTCATCAGTGGGTCACATGGCTTTGAGACAGCAAAATGTTGTTAAAGCACCATTCATTTAAAACATTATCTGGGGCTTCCCTGGTGGTCCATTGGGTAAGGACACTGCGTTGCAGTGCAAAGGGCACCAGTTCGATCCCTGGCCTGGGAAGATCCCACGTGCCGTGGAGCAGCTGGACCGATGTGTCTGACTACTGAGCCAGAGCTCTGGAGCGCATGCGCCCAGAGCCAGTGCTCTGCAATGAGAGAGGCCACTGCGATGGGAATCCCACACAGGCCAAAGTATAAAGATAAATAAGTGAAAGACTAATAGAAGTGGCCAAAAAAAAGAAAAAAGAAAAAGATTATCTGCCAAAAGAAAAAGATTATCTGCCATTACACAAACATAATTAGAAATTCAATTAGACATCATTATAAGATTTATTCATACTATCAGTATGCCAGTCTTCCACATTGAATATGCAAATATCTTCTGGGTGAAGGATTTGTTTATTCTAAAATATTAACTTCTTGTGTTAATTCTCAAAGGGTTTAACTGACTTGCAAGTATATAGTTAGTAAGTAGCATAAAATCAGTTTAGACAGAGGTCCTCCTGTCTCCAAACTCATGTGCCTCCTTCTGTTCTATACTGTCTCCAACTTCAGATATGTATGTGTGTGTGTGTGTATATGTGTGTGTGTGTGTGTGTGTGTGTGTATGTATGTATGTATATATTTAATTGTATTGAATAAATAGCTCACAAATCTGTAAGTTTTATCTTTGAACATCTGGAGTTAGTATTTTAAGATAAAAAGTATAAATTTCAAATGCTGGAGAGGGTGTGGAGAAAGGGGAACCCTCCCAGACTGTTGGAGGGAATATAAATTGGTGCAGCCACTATAGAGAACAGTATGGAGGTTTCTCAAAAAAACTAAAAATAGAGTTGCCATATGATCCAGCAATCCCACTCTTGGGTGTATATCCAGATGAAGCTATAACTTAAAAAGATACACACACGCCAGTGTTCACAGCAGCACTATTTACAGTACTCAAGTCATGGAAACAACCTAAATTTCCATCAACAGATGAATGGATAAACATGCTATGGTACGTATATACAATGAGATATTACTCAGACTTAAAAATAATAAAACAATGCCATTTGTAGAAATATGGATGGACCTAGAGATTATCCTATTTAAGCAAAGTAAGTCAGAAAAAGACAAGTACTGTATGATATCATTTGAATGTGGAATCTAAAATGTGAGACAAATGAACTTATCTATGAAACAGAAATTGATTCACTGACATAGAGAACAGACTTGTGGTTGCCAAGAGGGAGGAAGGAGTAAAGGAGTGTTGAATTGACAGTTTGGGATTAGTAGATGCTAACTACTCAATTTAGAATAGATAAACAACAAAGTCATACCATATAACACAGAGATCAATATTCAATATCCTGTAATATTTCATTACTGAAAAGAATATAAAAATGAATATATGTGTATAACTGAATCACTTTGCTATATACCAGAAATGAACACAACATAGCAAATCAGCTATACTTCAATAAAATAGAGTTAAGAGTTTCATGATTTATTAGCCACTTCTGCCTTTCCTCTTAGAATAGACCATCCAAATATCATCTATCTATCTGTCTGTCAAGACTTGCCTTTAATCTAAAGACTTGTAGATGACTTTACAAGGTGACGCCCAGCTTTTTTGTGATGTTAGATATTTATCTCAGTAAACAGGAATAAAAAGTTTTTTTTTTTTTTTTTTAGTTTCTAAGTTATATCTGAAAAAATATTTTTGGAATCTATATTTTATTTTCAGCTTCTTAACTAAAGATATTTTATTCTGCCTTCTGGAGTAGCAGTATTATTAAATATTATAGTAGTAAAACTCTTATTCTTTGATTTCTGAAAAATCTTTGAATTCTTTATTTTAATTGGCTTTATTTTTAAACCAAAATTAACATATGTAATATCTTTTGTTACATATGGTTTTTATTGACACCATTTTTAACCTTTAGTACATCATTATGTAATCTGGCTATCTTATTGCACTTAGTTCTTTTCTTTTCTTTTTTTTTTCTGGGAATACGGGCTAATTCAGCTACATTTCTGAAAGAGACCAGTGATTTGTTCAGCTTCTGGCCCCCATAGAATACTTAACAGTGGATGAGAGAACTTCTGTTCTCTTTCCAATTCTCCCCAGGAATGGTACCTCTGACCTTGAAGCTGGGGGCTTCCTTCCTGACCACCTTCAAGTCTAACTTCAAGTGCTGACAGAATTATATAATACTTGCCAAAACTATGTGATTTTATGCACTAACAAGTCATTTTTCATAAACAGGAGATAAGTGGAAGCCTCAGCAACAAGGGGAAAGGCAGGCGCCCTTTGTCCTCTGAATATTTGTCCCAGATGGGGTTGGATTCCTTACAGTTTTGAATCCTGCATTGTCTTTACAGTGGTCCAGTGCCCTCTACTCAGTTTCAAGTAGGCAGCGTTATCCCTTTGAGGGATAAAAACATTTGATATTTTCTCAGTGATAACCTTAGTATTTTATGGTGAGGAAAGTACAAGATTTTCTTAGATTTATTATGACTTATTGTATTAGAATGTTTTATTATAGATTCTTTTTCCTTTAGAATAATTTCTCTCTTTCTCAGAGATCTTGTCTTACCTTGAGATGTTTAGTTCATTTTTGGCAAGTCAGAAAGTACTTGAGGAATGGTTTTATTAGAAAGGCAGACCATTTGATCACACTTCTAAAGATGCAGCGGAAATGGATGTTTCTTCCAAAGAGAAATGGATCTATCTATCTGTCTGTCAAGACTTGCCTTTAATCTAAAGACTTGTAGATGACTTTACAAGGTGACGCCCAGCTTTTTTGTGATGTTAGATATTTATCTCAGTAAACAGGAATAAAAAGTTTTTTTTTTTTTTTTTAGTTTCTAAGTTATATCTGAAAAAATATTTTTGGAATCTATATTTTATTTTCAGCTTCTTAACTAAAGATATTTTATTCTGCCTTCTGGAGTAGCAGTATTATTAAATATTATAGTAGTAAAACTCTTATTCTTTGATTTCTGAAAAATCTTTGAATTCTTTATTTTAATTGGCTTTATTTTTAAACCAAAATTAACATATGTAATATCTTTTGTTACATATGGTTTTTATTGACACCATTTTTAACCTTTAGTACATCATTATGTAATCTGGCTATCTTATTGCACTTAGTTCTTTTCTTTTCTTTTTTTTTTCTGGGAATACGGGCTAATTCAGCTACATTTCTGAAAGAGACCAGTGATTTGTTCAGCTTCTGGCCCCCATAGAATACTTAACAGTGGATGAGAGAACTTCTGTTCTCTTTCCAATTCTCCCCAGGAATGGTACCTCTGACCTTGAAGCTGGGGGCTTCCTTCCTGACCACCTTCAAGTCTAACTTCAAGTGCTGACAGAATTATATAATACTTGCCAAAACTATGTGATTTTATGCACTAACAAGTCATTTTTCATAAACAGGAGATAAGTGGAAGCCTCAGCAACAAGGGGAAAGGCAGGCGCCCTTTGTCCTCTGAATATTTGTCCCAGATGGGGTTGGATTCCTTACAGTTTTGAATCCTGCATTGTCTTTACAGTGGTCCAGTGCCCTCTACTCAGTTTCAAGTAGGCAGCGTTATCCCTTTGAGGGATAAAAACATTTGATATTTTCTCAGTGATAACCTTAGTATTTTATGGTGAGGAAAGTACAAGATTTTCTTAGATTTATTATGACTTATTGTATTAGAATGTTTTATTATAGATTCTTTTTCCTTTAGAATAATTTCTCTCTTTCTCAGAGATCTTGTCTTACCTTGAGATGTTTAGTTCATTTTTGGCAAGTCAGAAAGTACTTGAGGAATGGTTTTATTAGAAAGGCAGACCATTTGATCACACTTCTAAAGATGCAGCGGAAATGGATGTTTCTTCCAGAGAAAAGGGCATTGTATAAATGAACCCATCCACATTAGATAGAACATTTCATATCATTACTTTTCAAATATTAAACTACTAATTGTTGGCATATGTCTGTGTCACTGTATAAACAATTAGCCAAATAATTAGCATCTCAAAGAGTAGAAGAAATTACCTGGATCAAAATGAATTCAGGTGCTTCCCTGGTGGTCCAGTGAGTAAGGACACCACCTTGCAGTGCAGGGGGCACCAGTTCAATCTGTGACCTGGGAAGATCCTGCGTGCCACGGAGCTGCTGGACCGATGTGTCCAGCCACTGAGCCAGAGCTCTGGAAAGCATGTGCCCAGCAGCGACAGAGGCTACTGCAATGGGAGGCCCACAGAGGCCAAAGAACAAAGATAGAAATAAATGAAAGACCAATAGAAGTGGCCAAAAAAAAAAAAATGAATTCAGACCATGAGCATATAAAATTTTAATGACTGTATCGCTCACAACAGTGTTTGCTGATACTAGCTTCAGTTGCTAGATGCTGCTGCTGCTCATCCGAGGCAGCTGGCTTCGTGTTTAAATAGGTAGACTCAAGGTGTCCTGTCACACGGATCTGACCCCTAGCTAGGTCACCTGATTGCTGTGTGTCCTTGGATAAGTTACTTATCCTCCCTGTAACTCAGTATACCCGTAATTAAATAAGGGGTAGTAATACTTACGTCAGAAGAATGTTCTGAAGATTAAATTACTTGTCATAAAGTGCATATGGCTAAATTTTACACAATTACATCTCTGTACAATGTTTGTGGGTCTACTGTGTTCACAGATAGTATAGGACAGGATTGTCCCTACCTATCAGGACAAATTGGCACCATTTAGTACACTAAAGTGGAAGCAACATGTATACTCTTGGAGGTAGTGATGTAAAATTTAAACTTTCATTTTAACTAGAAATTTTTAAAAGATTAAGATTTTAAAAGATTGCTTTTTGTTGTAAACTCCCTAAGGGCACAGACTGCCAATTATATGTATTTTTTCACAGGGCAGAGCAGAGGATTACTTATAATTGTTGTTTTTTAGTCACTAAGTCCTGTCCAATACTATTGAGACCCCATGGTCTGTAGACCACAAGGCCCCTCCGTCCAGGTGATTTTCCAGGCAAGAATACTGGAGTTGGTTGCCATTCCCTTCTCCAGGGTATCTTCCTGACCCAGGGCATGAACCCAGATCTCCTAAAGTGGCAGGCAGATTCTTTACCACTAAACCACAAGGGAAGCCCATATATAATGTCAGAGAACAATTGATATTTATTTTAATAAGTGAATTAAAATTTAGTCAAACAGATATCAAGCTACCATACTTGGTTTATAGAGTAGATACAGACCCTGGAATGCAGACATGACCCTTAATTCTCACATGTTCCACGGTTGCTATAGTTTAGGTTATAGGGAACTTATTAAAAACTAACCAAAATGCTACATGTATGTTTTCAAGAACTAGAAGAAAATGTGAACAGTTTGTATATGAGTCATATTTAAATAATCTATATTTATAAAATAATATCTTAAGACTTTTAATTTGACCAAGTTTCCTGTAAGCAACTGTATTGACTTAACATCATTATTTTAAAAGACAGACAAAATAAATTTAAAACAGAAGCAATTTACTCTTAAGACTCAAACTTAAAATTTTTACATTTGTAAAATATTACCTGAGTTGTGATTCCATGAAGCTTTTATTTGAGTAATAGTATATGACCCTAATGCTGGGAAAGATTGAAGGCAAAAGGAGAAGAGGACGACAGAGGATGCGATGTCTAGATAGCATCACTGATTCAGTGGACATGAATCTGATCAAACTCTGGGAGATAGTGAAGGACAGGGAAGCCTGGTGTGGTGTAGTCTACGTGGTCACAAGGAGTCGGACACAACTTAGCTGCTGAAGAAAAACAAATAATCACTCAAAAGCAATGACAGTAAAAGAGAAAGCAAACTTTCTTTAGAAAAGAAATAAAAATAATTTTACTGTGGTACAGGGTCTTCAGAAGTTGGTGTAGGGGAAGGCTGGATTATTCTTTCAGGATATGGGGATGGAAAATATCTAGTACCTGGTATAGACATTTTTCATTGTTGATGGAGAATGTGCTAGTCCAGGGAACTCTCTTAATAATCAGTATTCTTCAGAATGTCCATACTCACCTTGCACAAACTGTCCCCTGGAACTTTTATTCAATATCTGACTAGTGGATGTAGGAGAAAGACAGGCTGAAGCTGAATCAGGTTGCATAAATGCCCACGTTCATCTTCAGTGTCATTTGTACTGGATTCCCATTGAATATGTGTACTTCTATGGCATTAATGAAAGAAGGCATAGTAAAATTTTAAGTTCTGTTGGTCCAGAGTTTGACACACGAGGCTCCATTGCAGATGGCCTTTGTAGTGAAATTGTTGAATAAATACAACTAACTGATGGAGGAAACATTCCTTGGTTTGGATTCATTGGAGGTGATTTTGGGTCCACGGAGGATACACTTACATACTCTCAGCTCTTGTTTGCTCAGTGATCTGATAATCCAGAAGGTGATGTGGTGGCCCTCTCAGACCTCTGACGTATGCCCCATTTTAAACATTGGAGTGTTAGAAGCTCCTTTTAGTCTAACAGATTAAATTTAAGCTCTGCCTCACTGAAGTTTTTTCCTCTGTCCTATGTTTGTTTTTTTTTTTTTAATCTTTTTTGGGGGGTGGGGTGGGGAGGGGGTGAGTTGGGTGGGCCACTTCTTTTGGTCTTTCCTTTCTCTATTTTCATCCATCTTTGTTCTTTGGCTCCTGTGGGCCTCCCATCGTGGTGGCCTCTGTTGTCGCAGAGCGCCAGCTCTGGGTGCACACGCGCCAGAGCTCTGGCTCGGTAATTGGACACATCAGTCCAGCCGCTCTGCGGCACATGGGATCTTCCCAGGCCAGGGATCGAACCGGCGCCCCTTGCAGTGCAAGACGGTGTCCTTACCCACTGGACCACCAGGGGAAGCCATGTCCTATGTATTTTTTTCCTTAATTTTTGAGTTTTCTCTTGGCCAGTAGAGTTTTTGACCAATTATTATGTTTTGTTCCTCATGGGAAATCATTTAATTTTAAAAAGAACAAATGGTTCTTTCTCCTTTTTCTATAAAGCATTTTACTGTTCTGTAGGATGTGCAGCTGTTCACGATTATGACTGATTGTTTCATCTGCTTTGGACAGTTTCTCCTCTGTCATTAAGGGGTGAATTCTCTATTAAATGGACAATGCAGTATATTTTCATTTTCCCAGTGAAATTCAGAAATGACTAAGTTTTTGAAATTTCAAATATTATGTTCAAACTATGTATTTTCTATTCTCAATGAAGTCATTTCTCAACTTGGAGAATTTTATTTTGATTTGTTAATTCCTTACATGTAAAAGAAACATTTTTGAGGAGGTGAAAATTATAGAAGAAAGTAGTTTCAGTAAATGCTGATTTTTGAAAGAGAAACTTTGAAATTTATAGAGCCTTTGAAACCACCTTAATTTTTTTCCTGTAAATATAGCTGAAGATACTTACTCAAATGTAAACAAGACTTGGATAATTTTCCCAATGTCTTTTTGTTTTTTGTAACTGTTAGGAAGTCAGTCTCAGACGACGAGTTTATGTTACATACTCTCAGCTCTTGTTTGCTCAGTGATCTGATAATCCAGAAGGTGATGTGGTGGCCCTCTCAGACCTCTGACGTATGCCCCATTTTAAACATTGGAGTGTTAGAAGCTCCTTTTAGTCTAACAGATTAAATTTAAGCTCTGCCTCACTGAAGTTTTTTCCTCTGTCCTATGTTTGTTTTTTTTTTTTTAATCTTTTTTGGGGGGTGGGGTGGGGAGGGAGGGAGATGGGTGGGCCACTTCTTTTGGTCTTTCCTTTCTCTATTTTCATCCATCTTTGTTCTTTGGCTCCTGTGGGCCTCCCATCGTGGTGGCCTCTGTTGTCGCAGAGCGCCAGCTCTGGGTGCACACGCGCCAGAGCTCTGGCTCGGTAATTGGACACATCAGTCCAGCCGCTCTGCGGCACATGGGATCTTCCCAGGCCAGGGATCGAACCGGCGCCCCTTGCAGTGCAAGACGGTGTCCTTACCCACTGGACCACCAGGGGAAGCCATGTCCTATGTATTTTTTTCCTTAATTTTTGAGTTTTCTCTTGGCCAGTAGAGTTTTTGACCAATTATTATGTTTTGTTCCTCATGGGAAATCATTTAATTTTAAAAAGAACAAATGGTTCTTTCTCCTTTTTCTATAAAGCATTTTACTGTTCTGTAGGATGTGCAGCTGTTCACGATTATGACTGATTGTTTCATCTGCTTTGGACAGTTTCTCCTCTGTCATTAAGGGGTGAATTCTCTATTAAATGGACAATGCAGTATATTTTCATTTTCCCAGTGAAATTCAGAAATGACTAAGTTTTTGAAATTTCAAATATTATGTTCAAACTATGTATTTTCTATTCTCAATGAAGTCATTTCTCAACTTGGAGAATTTTATTTTGATTTGTTAATTCCTTACATGTAAAAGAAACATTTTTGAGGAGGTGAAAATTATAGAAGAAAGTAGTTTCAGTAAATGCTGATTTTTGAAAGAGAAACTTTGAAATTTATAGAGCCTTTGAAACCACCTTAATTTTTTTCCTGTAAATATAGCTGAAGATACTTACTCAAATGTAAACAAGACTTGGATAATTTTCCCAATGTCTGTTGTGTAAGTTTTTCTTTCATATTTTGCAAAGTAGTTGACTGTTAGGAAGTCAGTCTCAGACGACAGAGTTTATATGCCTTTGGGAACTAGCTCTGAGTGTGAGTATGTATATTTGGCAAAAGGCTTTAATGTCTCTGTTATCAATCTGACTGTCAATTGATCTGCTTTATTCAATAGAATCGTGGCAGTCTCATTATCTATAGTTACATCTGCTGTGAAAACCAAGTAGTGTTGCTTATCAGACTCTGGCAATACCATAAGATGAACTTCTTGCTTCTCTTCAAATATGATAAAATATGGCAACAATAAAACACTCTTGTAAACTGATCTCTTTTTCTACTGTACTTCATTATGGGAAAGAAAAATTCTAAAGACATTTTCAAAAGCCTATATTTCACCTAAATAAATCCCTCTATTCAGTGATATGTATATACAGCATATGTATTTATGTATAAGCAAAATTTTTGTTTATGTCTGTGTATACAATATCCTTACCTCTTTTCATTATAGGATAGAATGCAAATCTAGGAAATCCTCTAAAGAGGGTTATCTTTTAACATATTTGAATAAATTTTAGGAAAATAAACCACAAAATGTGATTAAATTACCAACTTTATTTAGGTTTGTTTATTTTTAGTGAATTCTTTTGTAATTTTTGTTCAGATAGAATTTAGACTACTTGGAACATACCAATCAACAAATTGCAGTCTTCTGTAACTTCACCATTTTGAATTATCTTTTGAAATTTCAAATATTATGTTCAAACTATGTATTTTCTATTCTCAATGAAGTCATTTCTCAACTTGGAGAATTTTATTTTGATTTGTTAATTCCTTACATGTAAAAGAAACATTTTTGAGGAGGTGAAAATTATAGAAGAAAGTAGTTTCAGTAAATGCTGATTTTTGAAAGAGAAACTTTGAAATTTATAGAGCCTTTGAAACCACCTTAATTTTTTTCCTGTAAATATAGCTGAAGATACTTACTCAAATGTAAACAAGACTTGGATAATTTTCCCAATGTCTGTTGTGTAAGTTTTTCTTTCATATTTTGCAAAGTAGTTGACTGTTAGGAAGTCAGTCTCAGACGACAGAGTTTATATGCCTTTGGGAACTAGCTCTGAGTGTGAGTATGTATATTTGGCAAAAGGCTTTAATGTCTCTGTTATCAATCTGACTGTCAATTGATCTGCTTTATTCAATAGAATCGTGGCAGTCTCATTATCTATAGTTACATCTGCTGTGAAAACCAAGTAGTGTTGCTTATCAGACTCTGGCAATACCATAAGATGAACTTCTTGCTTCTCTTCAAATATGATAAAATATGGCAACAATAAAACACTCTTGTAAACTGATCTCTTTTTCTACTGTACTTCATTATGGGAAAGAAAAATTCTAAAGACATTTTCAAAAGCCTATATTTCACCTAAATAAATCCCTCTATTCAGTGATATGTATATACAGCATATGTATTTATGTATAAGCAAAATTTTTGTTTATGTCTGTGTATACAATATCCTTACCTCTTTTCATTATAGGATAGAATGCAAATCTAGGAAATCCTCTAAAGAGGGTTATCTTTTAACATATTTGAATAAATTTTAGGAAAATAAACCACAAAATGTGATTAAATTACCAACTTTATTTAGGTTTGTTTATTTTTAGTGAATTCTTTTGTAATTTTTGTTCAGATAGAATTTAGACTACTTGGAACATACCAATCAACAAATTGCAGTCTTCTGTAACTTCACCATTTTGGAATTATCTTTTGTTAAACCTTTTGCAAAAATCACCGAAAAAGAATCAAGAAAATATCATGTAACATGGTCTCCATATGACTTATATGTGCTTGTATTTCTTTTTTTTTTTTTTTAAAGATTTACTTATTTATTTATTTTGGGCAGGGGTTGGGTTGGGGAAGGAGGGGAGCGGGTGGGCCACTTCCATTTGGTCTTTCATTTCTCTATTTTCAGCCGTCTTTGTTCTTTGGCTCCTGTGGGCCTCCCGTCGCCGTGGCGTCTGTCGTCGCAGAGCGCCGGCTCTGGGCGCATGTGCTCCAGAGCTCCGGCTCGTTGATTGGACACATGGGTCCAGCCGCTCTGCGGCACGTAGGATCTTCCCAGGCCAGGGATCGAACCGGCGCCCCTCGCACTGGAAGGCGGTGTCCTTACCCACTTGACCACCAGGGGAAGCCCTGTGCTTGTATTTCTCAGTGCAAATATATCTGGGAACACACAGATTCCCATTGTAAACCAAAATATTTTTTATTAAAAACTTGTGTTTCTATTAGTTTGAGGTCTTGACTGTTTACTCACCACTATTTTCTCAGACTCTGGAATGACATGTGTGAGTAGTAGAAGAAGAAATACTATGTCTTTATAAAATCACAGTATCACAGTAGCAGGTGGGCCTTTGAGCTCTCATTGCCATTGTCAGTATCATCATAAGCATCTATGGTGGAGCAGCATTTATATTCAGCATATGCCTTCATGTACAGAATGGTCCTTGTTAAAAACATATGAGATATAAGGAAAATGACACCCAGAATTAACTTCTATTTTTTTCAGTGATATGTATATACAGCATATGTATTTAGAAGCAAAATTTTTGCTTATGTCTGTGTATACAATATCCTTACCTCTTTTCATTATAGGATAGAATGCAAATCTAGGAAATCCTCTAAAGAGGGTTATCTTTTAACATATTTGAATAAATTTTAGGAAAATAAACCACAAAATGTGATTAAATTACCAACTTTATTTAGGTTTGTTTATTTTTAGTGAATTCTTTTGTAATTTTTGTTCAGATAGAATTTAGACTACTTGGAACATACCAATCAACAAATTGCAGTCTTCTGTAACTTCACCATTTTGGAATTATCTTTTGTTAAACCTTTTGCAAAAATCACCGAAAAAGAATCAAGAAAATATCATGTAACATGGTCTCCATATGACTTATATGTGCTTGTATTTCTTTTTTTTTTTTTTTAAAGATTTACTTATTTATTTATTTTGGGCAGGGGTTGGGTTGGGGAAGGAGGGGAGCGGGTGGGCCACTTCCATTTGGTCTTTCATTTCTCTATTTTCAGCCGTCTTTGTTCTTTGGCTCCTGTGGGCCTCCCGTCGCCGTGGCGTCTGTCGTCGCAGAGCGCCGGCTCTGGGCGCATGTGCTCCAGAGCTCCGGCTCGTTGATTGGACACATGGGTCCAGCCGCTCTGCGGCACGTAGGATCTTCCCAGGCCAGGGATCGAACCGGCGCCCCTCGCACTGGAAGGCGGTGTCCTTACCCACTTGACCACCAGGGGAAGCCCTGTGCTTGTATTTCTCAGTGCAAATATATCTGGGAACACACAGATTCCCATTGTAAACCAAAATATTTTTTATTAAAAACTTGTGTTTCTATTAGTTTGAGGTCTTGACTGTTTACTCACCACTATTTTCTCAGACTCTGGAATGACATGTGTGAGTAGTAGAAGAAGAAATACTATGTCTTTATAAAATCACAGTATCACAGTAGCAGGTGGGCCTTTGAGCTCTCATTGCCATTGTCAGTATCATCATAAGCATCTATGGTGGAGCAGCATTTATATTCAGCATATGCCTTCATGTACAGAATGGTCCTTGTTAAAAACATATGAGATATAAGGAAAATGACACCCAGAATGTGTCTGTTTTATTGATGTGGCTAGTTAACTGACGACATAATCAGTGTTGGTATCTCCAATTCATCATAGACACTTTTTGCACTCCACTGAGCACTTTTTTATATTCAAAATCTTCATTGACTGTACAGCATGCAGAGAAACATACTTATCCTGGATATGGATAAACATACTTATCCATACATTAACCTTAAATGATGTAAATCAGTGTGATTAAATGTTTCCAAGGTCCATGGCAGCTAGTCATTTGTAATTTTGTTGCAACATATATTTGTGCTGCAAGAAATATTAGCTGGTGTGAATATGAAAACAGCACCTGAACAGTGAAGTTTTGTATCCACTATACCCAAGTGTGGGTTTCCCAGTTGGGCCCAGAGGTAAAAAACCTGCCTGCCAATTCAGGAGATCAGGATGGAATCCTGGGTTGGGAAGATCCCCTGGAGTAGGAAATGGCAACCCACTCTAGTATTCTCACTTGAAAAAAATCCCATGGACAGAGGAGCCTGTTAGGGCCACAGCGCATGGTCTCACAAAGAGTCAAACATGACTGAGCGACTTGGCACATGTGCACATGATGAGTAAAATGTACTTTTCTCTACTCAGGGGCTTCTTTCTGTATCCCTGGCTTTTAATGTCTTTTTCTAATCCAAATTGTCATTTGTTTGTTTTAAAGAGAGAAAAGTATGGAGTATCTTTTTTTTTCTTTTTTTGTTGGGGGGTGGGTTGGGGAGGGAGGGGGCAGGCGGGTCACTTCTATTGGTCTTTCATTTGTCCATTTTCATCTATCTTTGCTTTTTGGCCCGTGTGGGCCTCCCATTGCAGCGACCTCTGTTGTCGCAGAGCACCGGCTCTGGGCGCATGTGCTCCAGAGCTCCCGCTCGGTAATTGGACACATCTGTCCAGCCACTCAGCGGCATGTGGGATCTTCCCAGGCCAGGGATCGAACCGGCGCCCCTTGCACTCACTGGGCCACCAGGGAAGCCCTGGAGTATCTTTTAATCAAGTCTTTTGTCAGTGTTGTCCTTTGATATTCATTTAAGGATATTGAGACTATTCTTAGGGGTTCCAGTGTGTATGTGAAAAAAAATAAGATCAAGTTTCAAACTTCTTTACCACCCTATCATTTTTTTAGCTGTTCTTTTTACATGCAACAATCTTCACTCATCACAAGCCTACTGGGTATATGCCAGGCATTCTACTAAACTCTGCTATGTAATCATATAATCTTAGTGGAAAAAGACATACATTAAACCAGCAACAGCAAACAAAAATGAATAAAAAAGGTGAAAAGATTTCGAAGTACTTTTTCTCATGGCTTTTTATGCTTTGGATGTTATCATTACTTTAGATTGAGGTATAATAGTCATATAGCATTATATTCAGGTGTACGACTTAATGATTCATTGTATCTGTATATAATGAAATGATCACCACAGTAAGTCTAGTTAACATCCATCAGCACACAAAGTTATGTTTTTCTCTTGTAATAAGAATTTTTACCATTTACTCTCCTAACAACTCTCAAATAGACAATACACCATTATTAACTACAGTTACCATGCTCTAAATTCCATCCCCAGGACTTAGTTATTTTATAACTGGAAGTTTGCTTCTTTTAACTACCTTCATTCAATTTTCTCACCTTCCACTGCCTGTTGCTGACAGTCACCAATCGGTTCCTTAGTATCTGTATGTTCTTCTTTTTAAGATTCTACATATAAATGAGCATTTATCATTCTAATTCTTATTTCACTTAGCATTATACCTTCAGGATCCGTCAGTGTTATAGCAAATGGGAGGATTTCCTTGTTATGATTACATAATTTTCCATTGTGTGTATTTTTTTTACATTTTAACCCTTAATTTTTTTTAGTATTTTTGCGTTCACTTTGTTATGTGAAAAATAACCTGTAAGAAATAATTGGGCAGAAGGAAGAAGTCATGAAAACTGTTGTCCAGAGCACCGGCTCTGGGCGCATGTGCTCCAGAGCTCCCGCTCGTAATTGGACACATCTGTCCAGCCACTCAGCGGCATGTGGGATCTTCCCAGGCCAGGATCGAACCGCGCCTTGCACTCACTGGGCCACCAGGGAAGCCCTGGAGTATCTTTTAATCAAGTCTTTTGTCAGTGTTGTCCTTTGATATTCATTTAAGGATATTGAGACTATTCTTAGGGGTTCCAGTGTGTATGTGAAAAAAAATAAGATCAAGTTTCAAACTTCTTTACCACCCTATCATTTTTTTAGCTGTTCTTTTTACATGCAACAATCTTCACTCATCACAAGCCTACTGGGTATATGCCAGGCATTCTACTAAACTCTGCTATGTAATCATATAATCTTAGTGGAAAAAGACATACATTAAACCAGCAACAGCAAACAAAAATGAATAAAAAAGGTGAAAAGATTTCGAAGTACTTTTTCTCATGGCTTTTTATGCTTTGGATGTTATCATTACTTTAGATTGAGGTATAATAGTCATATAGCATTATATTCAGGTGTACGACTTAATGATTCATTGTATCTGTATATAATGAAATGATCACCACAGTAAGTCTAGTTAACATCCATCAGCACACAAAGTTATGTTTTTCTCTTGTAATAAGAATTTTTACCATTTACTCTCCTAACAACTCTCAAATAGACAATACACCATTATTAACTACAGTTACCATGCTCTAAATTCCATCCCCAGGACTTAGTTATTTTATAACTGGAAGTTTGCTTCTTTTAACTACCTTCATTCAATTTTCTCACCTTCCACTGCCTGTTGCTGACAGTCACCAATCGGTTCCTTAGTATCTGTATGTTCTTCTTTTTAAGATTCTACATATAAATGAGCATTTATCATTCTAATTCTTATTTCACTTAGCATTATACCTTCAGGATCCGTCAGTGTTATAGCAAATGGGAGGATTTCCCCCTTGTTATGATTACATAATTTTCCATTGTGTGTATCACATTTTCTTTTGGATTTTATCTTTATTACACAGTATAACCCTTAATTTTTTTTTTAGTATTTTTGCGTTCACTTTGTTATGTGAAAAATAACCTGTAAGAAATAATTGGGCAGAAGGAAGAAGTCATGAAAACAGCACTAGCTGATTTGGGTTCTGGTTCAGGTTTGGCATCGATTAGCAATGTCATTTGAATAAGATATTGCAGTTTTAATCCCACATTGCCCAGCTGCAAAATTAGGCAGTTGTCTAAAGTCCCAGAACTAGTATGCTCTGTGCTGTTTTTGAGTAGGTAACCATTTAACATCAGTTTTCACAAGAATGATGGAGTAAAAGCATTTCCATTTTATTGCATTTACTTATTTCAACCTATCAACCTGTGAGAGTACAGGTATCTTGAAGGACAGTTCCTGAACCCTTTACATTTTGTGTTTCCAGAATACTCAGTGCAAGCTTTATTGAATATACTTTAAAAATATATTTGTGATAGCAAATATTCCAAGATGACTTTTCATTATAATACTTACCGGCATGACAAATTGAAACATATGGCTGAAAATAAATATTTTTCCGATATATTAAAAAAATAATGAGTGTTTTTACAAAGATTAAATTTTAAGGAACGACGTCTATTCTTGTTAAGACTAAATATATGTAGAACAGCAATTATGAGTTAGTAAGTTTATTTGTGTCCAGCAGATGGCACCAGTACCTCAAAAAACTTGTGTGGCTAAATTTAGAAAGCCTACATTTAAAACTAAGCAGATGTCATAAAAATCCAAGAGGATATTACACAATTACTGTTTAGTTAAATGCAAAATAAAATAGTTTAAGATGTGTTTATCTGTCTAAAGTCTTCAAATTTTCAGTTTGCTCTAAATTCCATCCCCAGGACTTAGTTATTTTATAACTGGAAGTTTGCTTCTTTTAACTACCTTCATTCAATTTTCTCACCTTCCACTGCCTGTTGCTGACAGTCACCAATCGGTTCCTTAGTATCTGTATGTTCTTCTTTTTAAGATTCTACATATAAATGAGCATTTATCATTCTAATTCTTATTTCACTTAGCATTATACCTTCAGGATCCGTCAGTGTTATAGCAAATGGGAGGCTTTCCCCCTTGTTATGATTACATAATTTTCCATTGTGTGTATCACATTTTCTTTTGGATTTTATCTTTATTACACAGTATAACCCTTAATTTTTTTTTTAGTATTTTTGCGTTCACTTTGTTATGTGAAAAATAACCTGTAAGAAATAATTGGGCAGAAGGAAGAAGTCATGAAAACAGCACTAGCTGATTTGGGTTCTGGTTCAGGTTTGGCATCGATTAGCAATGTCATTTGAATAAGATATTGCAGTTTTAATCCCACATTGCCCAGCTGCAAAATTAGGCAGTTGTCTAAAGTCCCAGAACTAGTATGCTCTGTGCTGTTTTTGAGTAGGTAACCATTTAACATCAGTTTTCACAAGAATGATGGAGTAAAAGCATTTCCATTTTATTGCATTTACTTATTTCAACCTATCAACCTGTGAGAGTACAGGTATCTTGAAGGACAGTTCCTGAACCCTTTACATTTTGTGTTTCCAGAATACTCAGTGCAAGCTTTATTGAATATACTTTAAAAATATATTTGTGATAGCAAATATTCCAAGATGACTTTTCATTATAATACTTACCGGCATGACAAATTGAAACATATGGCTGAAAATAAATATTTTTCCGATATATTAAAAAAATAATGAGTGTTTTTACAAAGATTAAATTTTAAGGAACGACGTCTATTCTTGTTAAGACTAAATATATGTAGAACAGCAATTATGAGTTAGTAAGTTTATTTGTGTCCAGCAGATGGCACCAGTACCTCAAAAAACTTGTGTGGCTAAATTTAGAAAGCCTACATTTAAAACTAAGCAGATGTCATAAAAATCCAAGAGGATATTACACAATTACTCAGATCTTCAGTTAAATGCAAAATAAAATAGTTTAAGATGTGTTTATCTGTCTAAAAATGTCTTCAAATTTTCAGTTTGTAATTCATTACAATTATTCTTGGAAAGTAAAGGCAACATAGAAAAGAATAAATGCAGACTGAGGGATTATTTCAGCAGAAAAACCAAGGTCAGGATGAGTTTTCGGATGTATCCTCTCTGAAAAGCTTATAAAAACAATCAAAAAAGGAATACAGATCATTCAGTTTCTCCTTTTTTCTAAGCTATCCTTTGTCTTCATTATAGTTGGTCACTTGTTAAACATTAGGTAGTGCTGAAACTAGAAAAGGAAAGCAAAGGACAGCTAATACTTTCCAATTTTAAGTTGAGAAAATTAATGTTGTTCAGAGTTTTCTTGGCACTGAAAGCTTTGATTCATAATCATAACATTCTCTTCCTGAATATTGTTATGTTCTTTTTCCCAATGGACTGATCAGCAGGCTTCCTTTTCTTTTAAAATTAAAAATGAACAAATGTTTACTCACAGTTTCTTGAGATGGCCTTTGTTTTTCTTTGATTTATTAAAAATCCCCTTATTGCTTTTCTCTTTTACTGTAAAAAATTAGACTATCTTAGATGTTAAGTATTTACAACTTAAATACCTTAGATTCACCATTCACCATTTCTTTTATTTGAAAGTTTGTACTTTATCCAAAGTTAGTGGATTTTATTAGCTGATTAAAATTTGGAAGTCATATTTAAAAATTAGGATATCTTAATATTTTATGAGAGGTATGATAGCATATTGTATTAACATATTAACATGTTATAGTAACTTTTCTCACTTAATCTAATTTTATCAAATTAATGACTTGAAGCTCATAAACATTGTTTATTTGTCATTAGATAGACCTTTCATATAATACCCTACTTAAGAGATTTAAGAAATACTCTGAAAAGCTATTTGTATAGAGAGATCTTATGGTTCTAGAATGCTTTTGATGAATACGTAATTATTAAGGATTAACATCTAAAAAACATGAGTGAAAATGACAGAATTTTGTTAATTTTTCCATTACATAATTTAATAATGGTATTCAAATAAAGGAATAGTATAGCCTGTTGTGACTTCCCTGAATTTCTGAGAAAGCACTTCTCCTCACCCAGTGACTCATCCATGTCCACTTCCACATATGATGTCATCATCCTAAGGACAGAGAGAACCGAGGGAAGGAAAGCCAAGGATGAGAGTCTCTGCACAGGACTAAGAACCGCATAATCTGATGCTGAAAATTAAAGCAAAACAGACTGTGCCCCAATGCAGTCGCCTATTCAATGTGCAGTTACAGGCTTTACGTTTGTTAATTATCCTGCAGTCATGTGAAGGAGAATTTACTTACCATAGCACAATGTGGTCCCTGTTTTGATCTGTGTGCCCTGTCAGACTCATCTGTATAGGCATATATACTTTACGGTTTTCTTTGGAATCTTGGGTTTTTCCAGTAACTTTTTTCAGCTTTGATTTGTCATAAAAAATAGACACATAATTATGGGTTCAGTGCTTTAAAGAATCAGGATGGCGCTCATAAAAAAGAGGACTTTCCTGTATGCTGCCTTACACTCTTCTATGTGGTTCAATAGTAAAGCGTGAAATGGGGAGAATTCTGTGTGTTTGCTGCCTGTGGCAGTTACCTTAGAGGTGGAACCCTTATAGAAAGAAGAGGGGTGCTTGGGAGGAGCTGGAAAGAGCACTGGGAAATGTGGGTACAGCCAATACAAATTTTGTGGGATAAATAGAATTCTAGTGGTTGGAATGTTTTTCCAAACTATTTTAAAAGTTGATTTATGTTGTTTCCTGGAGTAAATTCTATCTGCATTCCATTTCCTCTTTCGATGTTTTAAAAGTTATTTTTCTTCCTTTCGCTGCCTGTTAGGCATTAGTAAGACTTTTATGATTTTACTAACAGTGTTACTCATGTGAACTAAAATTGCTTTGTATTTCTCTCTTTTTTTAAAGCAAGTGAGTTGTTTCAATACAGAGGACCTACCTTCACATAATAATTTTAAAAACCTTACTATCTGGGGCCTGCTATATTTGCACAAAAATCTTGGGCAGTAAGTATAAGTTGGATTCATCTAAAAAGTGTCTTTGCTTCAAGGCACATCTTATCAAATGGGGCCGTTTATAGTCTACCTTGTATTTCACTGCTTGCAAGCTCTGTGAGCAAACAATTTGTTCACAGGGTGAAACACATATTTATGGTCCTGAATAAACGACTCAGATTCAAAAACTATTTGTGTGACAGTGCTAGACACAGGAATGCTGGAGCCAAATGGGATGTTTGTAGCCTGTATTTGCATATCAATGCCTGGCCCCTTTAGGAATACTGCTTCGTGACAGTGCTGTTGTCTGCGGTCTGGGGCAAAGAAAACCCATAAAAGTTGGGACTCACTTTTCAGTGCCCTCGATTCTTTTCTTGCTCTTTGGAAAACTGTGAAACAGGGTCACCAAGTTCCATTCTCCATAGTTTTATTATGTTTTCAATGAAGCAACTGAACCTGCATGGAACAAGACAGACAGACATTACAAGGCCACTTTGTGGAGAGGCAGCTTCTTTAGAACCTGAATGCTGAAGCTTGTCTTGTGAGTTTCATGGGTTTGGGGGCCCATGCACTGTTTAAAGAACCAAAGGAAGCAAACCTTTAAGCAAAATATGTAGAACCCTTTTGCCTTCAGAAAAGAAGTATAGAATAAGGGTTCTTTTAGCTATGGAGAAGTCAACCTAAAGTAATATAGCTCTTTGGAAAGCCAGCCATGGAGGGGTTTTGCAAGGTGATGTCATTTTCTACCTGGCTGGCAACCGGAAGGCTGTCATCAGTCCTTATCTTTGAAATGAGGTCTTAGGGTTTGTTCATAATTTTGGTGAGGTTGTACTTGGAGAAAAAAATTATTATTATTGTTATATTTTTCTGACAATTCTTTGGACTTCCAGATGGTAATTTTAGTAAGTTTTACCTTACATTTTAGAATGTAATTTATTTGTTTAGTTGGTTAAACTCTATAGGAACAAAGATAAAAAGAGAGACATGTTTTTATATTACTGACTTTATCTGCTACTGCATATGTGGAAACACTTTCTGAGAGTGCTATGACTGGAAATGTCAGGTTTATCAGGATTTCTTCTTCATAGATACATTTTCCCACACAGCTACACTTTATTATGTTCTAAAACATTCCTTTGTGTAACTATTTTATCACGCATACTGTCTTGTTTTTTGATTTTATCATTAATTTGCTCTTTCTGTGTAGTCCAGACATGTTTCTCCTGAATACTCTTTTATAACGATCTCAAGAATGCATTACACACTCTAAAATTCTCTTGAATATAAAGATTTCAATTGCTTTGTCCTGAGTGTTAGGTAGGAAGCTAGACATGAGCAACAACAGGAGGTCTGGCTGAAACGGAGGCAAGTTGATCTCTAAACTCCATTCTAGATAACCCAGGAGAGCTCACAGATACCCTACACAATAACCACAGAGACTTTTCAACTCCTGCACATGTGCCCTTGGCACACAGTGGGTACAAAATAACCACAGGAGCCTCTCCAAGTAACCTCAGGCAGTCAGGCAGCTAGGAGCCCAATAAGGGCTTATGAATATTCTACATCTAATCATAACAGACTGAATTATGGGAAGATCTAAACAACACAGAGTGCTGTTACATAGCTTGAAGTTGTCAATTGGTCTTGAGTGTTTGCCCATTTGCATTCTCTTTCACTGACTGGTGGAGCAAAGCCCTACTTTGCTCCAGGCATAAGCAAAAGGGAGAGACTGGAAGTGTAAAGGGGAAGCCAGAACGGTTTGATAGGAAGGCTGAGGAAGATTCCTTTGGGAGTGTCTGAATAGTAACAAATCTGTCTGCTTGAGCTGAACTGAACTGTAACTCCTCTGTTGTTCTACACAGTTTAGTCTCTTGCTCCAAATTTTTGTTGTGATGAGCCAAGAACCAAGGAAAAAAAATAAACCAACCTGAGAGGAGCTCTGAACAATTTCCTGCTTTACCTCCAACCATCTGTCTGACTGTGCTGGACTAAGTCAGTTCAGTCGTATCTGAATCTTGTGACCCCACAGACTGTATCCCATCAGGCTCCTCTGTCCACAGGATTCTCCAGGCAAGAATACTGGAGTGGGTTGCCATGCCCTTCTCCAGGGGATCTTCCTGACCCAGGGATTGAACCTGTGTCTCCTGCCTTGGCAGGTGGAATTTTTCCCCCTTTCTATCAGGATTTCTTCTTCATAGATACATTTTCCCACACAGCTACACTTTATTATGTTCTAAAACATTCCTTTGTGTAACTATTTTATCACGCATACTGTCTTGTTTTTTGATTTTATCATTAATTTGCTCTTTCTGTGTAGTCCAGACATGTTTCTCCTGAATACTCTTTTATAACGATCTCAAGAATGCATTACACACTCTAAAATTCTCTTGAATATAAAGATTTCAATTGCTTTGTCCTGAGTGTTAGGTAGGAAGCTAGACATGAGCAACAACAGGAGGTCTGGCTGAAACGGAGGCAAGTTGATCTCTAAACTCCATTCTAGATAACCCAGGAGAGCTCACAGATACCCTACACAATAACCACAGAGACTTTTCAACTCCTGCACATGTGCCCTTGGCACACAGTGGGTACAAAATAACCACAGGAGCCTCTCCAAGTAACCTCAGGCAGTCAGGCAGCTAGGAGCCCAATAAGGGCTTATGAATATTCTACATCTAATCATAACAGACTGAATTATGGGAAGATCTAAACAACACAGAGTGCTGTTACATAGCTTGAAGTTGTCAATTGGTCTTGAGTGTTTGCCCATTTGCATTCTCTTTCACTGACTGGTGGAGCAAAGCCCTACTTTGCTCCAGGCATAAGCAAAAGGGAGAGACTGGAAGTGTAAAGGGGGAAGCCAGAACGGTTTGATAGGAAGGCTGAGGAAGATTCCTTTGGGAGTGTCTGAATAGTAACAAATCTGTCTGCTTGAGCTGAACTGAACTGTAACTCCTCTGTTGTTCTACACAGTTTAGTCTCTTGCTCCAAATTTTTGTTGTGATGAGCCAAGAACCAAGGAAAAAAAATAAACCAACCTGAGAGGAGCTCTGAACAATTTCCTGCTTTACCTCCAACCATCTGTCTGACTGTGCTGGACTAAGTCAGTTCAGTCGTATCTGAATCTTGCGACCCCATGGACGGTAACCCACCAGGCTTCTCTGTCCATAGGATTCTTCAGGCAAGAATACTGGAGTGGGTTGCCATGCCCTTCTCCAGGGGATCTTCCTGACCCAGGGATTGAACCTGTGTCTCCTGCCTTGGCAGGTGGATCCTTCACTATTAGCACCACCTGAGAAACTATTCTGATTTCTAGTCACATCTTTATCTGGTACCAAATATATGTCAGTGCCATACAATGGCTTCCCTATCCTTGATTTTTACATAAAATTTAATATTTTGATGCTTGTCTATTATTATGTTCATTTCTGATATCACCCTTCTGTTTCACCTTTTCTCAAAATGTACATACCATCCTATTCCTTTCTTTCTAAATTCCACATCTCAGTGTCTGCAACTACTCTTAGGTCTTCACCTACAACAACCATGTAGAAGAGACCCCCCCTAAATGATCACTCTGGAGCCATATTTTATTTTAATAGCTCAGTTGTTCATTTGATATTTCCATTGGTTGTTATACTTATCATGTACTTGGTAGGTCTAAAACTAAATACTTTAGTTATTTCCCCATGCTGGTTTTATTTTCCTGTTTCCCAAAATTCTTTGACATTCTTTTCTTCAAGAGAATGTGTGCTCAGAGTTTAATCATCTCTGCTAATGACTAGAATGTGGCAGAAGTGACATCTGTGAGAGTGGCGGCTAAGTCATAGAGGACCTACTTGCTCTTACGTCACTGCCTCTGGGAGGAACTTGCCACCATATTGTGGGGACAGCCTCATAGACCACGCGGAGAGAAGCAGAGCCTTCCAGTCACAGCTGCAGCAATGTGCCAGCCATGTGTGGGAGCTGACGTGAACATGACTTTGCCAGCTTCACGCGGCCTTCAGATGGTAGCCCCATTTGACGTCTGTCCCACAAACTGCAACCACATGACAGACCCAGAGCCAGAACCATCAAGCCAAATGGTTCCCGATTCCCCAGTTTTCTGAGACTGCTTGAGATTGGAAATACGACTCTTTTATGCCACAGAGTTTGGAGTAACTGGTTAGGCAACTCTTTTCCACTCTTTCAACTTTCCTCTATCTGAAATTTACAGGTCTCATGGATTCTTACTTTGAAGTGGTTTTTGGTATTTCTTTGAAATATGATTATCATGTTTAGCACAGCGACCCCACAGACTGTAGCCCACCAGGCTCCTCTGTCCACAGGATTCTCCAGGCAAGAATACTGGAGTGGGTTGCCATGCCCTTCTCCAGGGGATCTTCCTGACCCAGGGATTGAACCTGTGTCTCCTGCCTTGGCAGGTGGATCCTTCACTATTAGCACCACCTGAGAAACTATTCTGATTTCTAGTCACATCTTTATCTGGTACCAAATATATGTCAGTGCCATACAATGGCTTCCCTATCCTTGATTTTTACATAAAATTTAATATTTTGATGCTTGTCTATTATTATGTTCATTTCTGATATCACCCTTCTGTTTCACCTTTTCTCAAAATGTACATACCATCCTATTCCTTTCTTTCTAAATTCCACATCTCAGTGTCTGCAACTACTCTTAGGTCTTCACCTACAACAACCATGTAGAAGAGACCCCCCCTAAATGATCACTCTGGAGCCATATTTTATTTTAATAGCTCAGTTGTTCATTTGATATTTCCATTGGTTGTTATACTTATCATGTACTTGGTAGGTCTAAAACTAAATACTTTAGTTATTTCCCCATGCTGGTTTTATTTTCCTGTTTCCCAAAATTCTTTGACATTCTTTTCTTCAAGAGAATGTGTGCTCAGAGTTTAATCATCTCTGCTAATGACTAGAATGTGGCAGAAGTGACATGTGTGAGAGTGGCGGCTAAGTCATAGAGGACCTACTTGCTCTTACGTCACTGCCTCTGGGAGGAACTTGCCACCATATTGTGGGGACAGCCTCATAGACCACGCGGAGAGAAGCAGAGCCTTCCAGTCACAGCTGCAGCAATGTGCCAGCCATGTGTGGGAGCTGACGTGAACATGACTTTGCCAGCTTCACGCGGGCCTTCAGATGGTAGCCCCATTTGACGTCTGTCCCACAAACTGCAACCACATGACAGACCCAGAGCCAGAACCATCAAGCCAAATGGTTCCCGATTCCCCAGTTTTCTGAGACTGCTTGAGATTGGAAATACGACTCTTTTATGCCACAGAGTTTGGAGTAACTGGTTAGGCAACTCTTTTACCACTCTTTCAACTTTCCTCTATCTGAAATTTACAGGTCTCATGGATTCTTACTTTGAAGTGGTTTTTGGTATCTGTCCCTTCTTTGAAATATGATTATCAGTGCTATCCTCGATTTAGCACAGACTATCACCTCCCAAATGGCTGAAATGTTTAGCCTTTTAACCAGCTTACCCGAGTCCCTTGTTTCAATGTCTATAACACACCTATTGGAGATTATTTGTCTCTGAAACACAGGGATTCCATACATTTCCTCTGCCCTCAAAAAACTGTAGTTTTCCCATTTGTCTTCAAACTAAAACCTTGTTAAGTGTGGTGTATTAGATTCTGGTTCAAACTATTCACTTCTAAGCATGCCCATTGATTTTGCTTTGATCTTATTTTGAGACTTGCTTTGACCTCCTGGCAGGCAGAATATACTTTCTACCCCTTGATTAGGAGCTCAGCCATGTGACTGACTTTGACAAGAGAGTTATAGCAGACACAGCACAAAGGCATGAAATGCCTTTTGGTTGTTTGGTTTGTCCAAGTGCACTTCTGCCATAAGAGGCAAACAGACCAGCCAGACTGCTAGTCTGAGGATGATGAGAGAAATATGGACCGTGTATGAGCCGAATATGATGTGAGGAGCCCAGTCCAGCCAGCAGAGCTACCTACCCATGCCCAGTCCAGGTCAGTCAGAACCTGGTCATCCCTGTGAGAATAAATAATTGTTGTCTTAACCCCTTAAAGGGGTTATATAGTAGCCACTTTTACTTTAACTTCATATTTTCAAATGTATTATTTTTTTCTGTTTAAAATGAACTTCATTATTGCTCCCTCTTCACCAAATATACTTGCCCACAACTTTTCTGTTTTCCCACATATCCTTTAGGGTTCTTTTTAATAATAAAAATTAGTTATTAAGTTACTAGTAACCTAAACTATAATACTATCACTTTTTTATGATGCCCAATAGAAGTGATGTTATATTAATTTTAAAGGTGAGAAAGTTGAGGCTTAAAAATATTTTAAAATTGTCCAAATTCACATGGTCTATAAGTTAAGAGCAAGATGTGAACTCAAAGCTTTGTGATTAAAAGAATCAATGACTCGTAACTAAGATTATGTTTTCTTGTTTCAGCTTCAATGCCTTCTCACATCTCCAATTCATAGATTATGCTAACATTTTCAACTCCAAATGAGCTTACTATTTCCAATACTAATTTTATAATATTATTGAGTGGTATTTCCAATATCCCTTCTTTAATTGAACCTATTGGCAGACTATCACCTCCCAAATGGCTGAAATGTTTAGCCTTTTAACCAGCTTACCCGAGTCCCTTGTTTCAATGTCTATAACACACCTATTGGAGATTATTTGTCTCTGAAACACAGGGATTCCATACATTTCCTCTGCCCTCAAAAAACTGTAGTTTTCCCATTTGTCTTCAAACTAAAACCTTGTTAAGTGTGGTGTATTAGATTCTGGTTCAAACTATTCACTTCTAAGCATGCCCATTGATTTTGCTTTGATCTTATTTTGAGACTTGCTTTGACCTCCTGGCAGGCAGAATATACTTTCTACCCCTTGATTAGGAGCTCAGCCATGTGACTGACTTTGACAAGAGAGTTATAGCAGACACAGCACAAAGGCATGAAATGCCTTTTGGTTGTTTGGTTTGTCCAAGTGCACTTCTGCCATAAGAGGCAAACAGACCAGCCAGACTGCTAGTCTGAGGATGATGAGAGAAATATGGACCGTGTATGAGCCGAATATGATGTGAGGAGCCCAGTCCAGCCAGCAGAGCTACCTACCCATGCCCAGTCCAGGTCAGTCAGAACCTGGTCATCCCTGTGAGAATAAATAATTGTTGTCTTAACCCCTTAAAGGGGTTATATAGTAGCCACTTTTACTTTAACTTCATATTTTCAAATGTATTATTTTTTTCTGTTTAAAATGAACTTCATTATTGCTCCCTCTTCACCAAATATACTTGCCCACAACTTTTCTGTTTTCCCACATATCCTTTAGGGTTCTTTTTAATAATAAAAATTAGTTATTAAGTTACTAGTAACCTAAACTATAATACTATCACTTTTTTATGATGCCCAATAGAAGTGATGTTATATTAATTTTAAAGGTGAGAAAGTTGAGGCTTAAAAATATTTTAAAATTGTCCAAATTCACATGGTCTATAAGTTAAGAGCAAGATGTGAACTCAAAGCTTTGTGATTAAAAGAATCAATGACTCGTAACTAAGATTATGTTTTCTTGTTTCAGCTTCAATGCCTTCTCACATCTCCAATTCATAGATTATGCTAACATTTTCAACTCCAAATGAGCTTACTATTTCCAATACTAATTTTTATAATATTATTGAGTGGTATTTCTTTAGCATAACTAGCATTGTACGTTATAATCGCTGTTTAGTCCTTATAACTTCTTCAAGAATGCATGATTATTATTTTCTCCATGAGGAAAATGAGAATCTGGAGTTAAACAGGTTGGTCTGAATCATTCAGTTGTATATGGTAGAGCTGAAAGAGACCTGTCACTGGCTGAACTGTGTCACTTCCCCACCCCATTCATAGGTTGAAGCTTTAGTCCCTAGTCTGACGGTATATGGATAAGGGGCCATTCATGAGGTAATAAAATTGGATGACATCGTGAGGGTGGGGCCCTAATCTCTCATAACTGCTGGTCTTAGAGGAATAGGAGGGGACACCAGAATTCTTTCTCTGTTTGTACAGAGGAAAGGCCATGTGCAGATGCACAAGAAGGTGTCTTTCTACAAACCAGGAAGAGAACTTTCACCAGACACCACTCTGAGGGCACCTGGACCTGAACTTCTGGCCTCTGGGACTACCAGAAAATAAAATTCTGTTGTTTAAGTCACCCAGTAGCTGGCAGTTTGTTTTGGCAGCCCTAGGTGACTAATACAAGAGTCCAGCTTCTTCACTGCCAATGTCTCTCTGCTTAACTCCTTAAATCTATTCTGCATTGTTTGCCATTAACTCTCTGAGGAAAGGAATGATACTTTAGTATCCCCTCCCATATTTTGTTTGTAGAGTAGATCCTCCAATGTTTCATAGACTCTCAGCAGGTTTAAAAGTGGAAGAGGCCTCTGGTGCCACCTTTAAAGTAGAACAGATCCAGAGGGGTCCAAAGACACTGCAAACATGGCTCTGCAGTTAGTGAAGAGCAGGGCCTGGAATTCAGGACCCACCTGCAGCCTCGTGGACATAGTACTTCTATCACTTCAGTGAGGGACGTGAAAATCAAATGGGTCACCTTCACTGCCATTACTATATCTTATTTTTTTAAGTTATTAAGCTGTATCACAGATATTATTTTATTAGGTATCTATGGTATATCCCATTGAATGTTCAGCATACATTAATATGGTCATGTGGCTATTAAGTTAACTTGAAAGAATCTTTTACTGAGAGGTTCATTAATGCCTGAATTTGTCTACAATTCAGGTCAAACAATGTCCTTTTTAAAGTGTTATTCACTCACTCATGTCCAACTCTTTGTGATTCCATGGACTGTAGCCCACCAGGCTCCTGTCCATGGCATTCTCCAGGCAAGATATTGGGGTGGGTTGGTATTTTCCTACTGCAGGGAATCTTCCAACTCAGGGCTTTCCCACATTGCAAGTAGATTCTTTACTGTCTGAGCCACCAGGGAATCCCCTTTACAAAACACCTTATTTAGGGTATTTAAAATACCTTAAAATTCTTTTTTTTTAAATTGGAGGATGATTGCACTACAGTATTATGTTGGCCTCTGCCACAGATCAGCACGAATCAGCCACACTTATACATATTTCTCCCCCAACACCGCTGCCTGAATCCACCTGGAATCTCCCACCCCATTCCACCCCCTTAGGTTATCACATTTTTAATAATGTTGTAGAATGGAACACAAATGCCATAGAAAATCAACAATTGAAATAGATTCTTTTTTTAAAAACCTTTATTTTACTTTTAACTTTTACAGAGTTTTGTTGTTTACAGATATGCATGTTCCCAGACTAGTCATATGTATATGCCCCTCTTCCCACCCCTCTCAACAATCACACAGCACCCCTGGAGGATGCCTTTTCTCACAGAACAATGACTATAGCTATTTTCTTCAGTTATGATAGTACAGGCCTTCATGCTACTTCCTTTACAGCTCCTACCCTCTGTTCCTTCCCCACGATGTCCATATGTCCTCTGTCCATGTCTGTCTTTCCGTCGCTTCACTGCATGTGCCATCATCACCATCCTACTAGACTCCATATATATGTGTTAATATACTGTATTTGTCCTTCTCTTTCTGACTGACTTCACTTTTTAGGATACGTTTTAGATCCAGCCACCTCATTAGGGCTGATTCTTCTGCATTTCCCTTTACAGCTGTGTCGTATTCCATTGTATATATGTACCAGAGCTTTTGGATCCATTCGTTCGTCAATAGCCATCTAGGTTGCTTCCATGTTCTAGCTATTGTATACAGAGCTGCAATGAACATTGGGGTACAGGTGCTTCTTTCAGTTTTGATTTCATCAGGGTGTAAGCCTACAAGTGGGATTGCTGAGTCGTATGGTGCTTCTATTCTTAGTTTTTGAAGGAATCTCCACAATGTCTTCCATAGAGGCTGTATCAATCGACATTCCCACCAGCAATGTAAGAGTGTTCCCTTTCGCCGCACCCTCTCCAGCATTTATTGTCTGTCGATTTGTGGATGATGGCCATTCTGACGGGTGTGAGGTGATATCTCATTGTAGTTTTGATTTGCATTTCTCTAATTATAAGTGAAGTTGAGCATCGTTTCATGTGCTCTTGGGCCATCTGTATGTCGTCTTTGCAGAGGTGTCTGTTTAGGTCCTTTTCCCACTTTTTGATTGGGTTGTTCATTTTTCCCGAGCTGAGTTGTCTGAGTTGCTTGTAGATTTTGGAGATTAATTCTTTGTCTGTTGTTTCATTTGCTATGATTTTCTCCCATTCTATAGGCTGTCTGTTCAGCTTTTTTGTGATTTCTTTTGCTATACAAAAGCTTTTAAGTTTCACTAGGTCCCACGTGTTCATTTGTCTTTTGAGTTCTGCTATTCTAGTAGGTGGGTCAGAGAAGATCTTGCTTTGATTGATGTCCTTGAGTGTTTTGCCTATATTCTCTGGTCTTTTGTACACCCCTGGAGGATGCCTTTTCTCACAGAACAATGACTATAGCTATTTTCTTCAGTTATGATAGTACAGGCCTTCATGCTACTTCCTTTACAGCTCCTACCCTCTGTTCCTTCCCCACGATGTCCATATGTCCTCTGTCCATGTCTGTCTTTCCGTCGCTTCACTGCATGTGCCATCATCACCATCCTACTAGACTCCATATATATGTGTTAATATACTGTATTTGTCCTTCTCTTTCTGACTGACTTCACTTTTTAGGATACGTTTTAGATCCAGCCACCTCATTAGGGCTGATTCTTCTGCATTTCCCTTTACAGCTGTGTCGTATTCCATTGTATATATGTACCAGAGCTTTTGGATCCATTCGTTCGTCAATAGCCATCTAGGTTGCTTCCATGTTCTAGCTATTGTATACAGAGCTGCAATGAACATTGGGGTACAGGTGCTTCTTTCAGTTTTGATTTCATCAGGGTGTAAGCCTACAAGTGGGATTGCTGAGTCGTATGGTGCTTCTATTCTTAGTTTTTGAAGGAATCTCCACAATGTCTTCCATAGAGGCTGTATCAATCGACATTCCCACCAGCAATGTAAGAGTGTTCCCTTTCGCCGCACCCTCTCCAGCATTTATTGTCTGTCGATTTGTGGATGATGGCCATTCTGACGGGTGTGAGGTGATATCTCATTGTAGTTTTGATTTGCATTTCTCTAATTATAAGTGAAGTTGAGCATCGTTTCATGTGCTCTTGGGCCATCTGTATGTCGTCTTTGCAGAGGTGTCTGTTTAGGTCCTTTTCCCACTTTTTGATTGGGTTGTTCATTTTTCCCGAGCTGAGTTGTCTGAGTTGCTTGTAGATTTTGGAGATTAATTCTTTGTCTGTTGTTTCATTTGCTATGATTTTCTCCCATTCTATAGGCTGTCTGTTCAGCTTTTTTGTGATTTCTTTTGCTATACAAAAGCTTTTAAGTTTCACTAGGTCCCACGTGTTCATTTGTCTTTTGAGTTCTGCTATTCTAGTAGGTGGGTCAGAGAAGATCTTGCTTTGATTGATGTCCTTGAGTGTTTTGCCTATATTCTCCTCTAAGAGTTTGATGGTTTCTGGTCTTATATTTAGGTCTTTAAACCATTTTGAGTTGATCTTTGTGCATGGTGTCAGGGAATGTTCCAACTTCATTTTTTTGCATGTAGCTGTCCAGTGTTCCCAGCACCATTTGTTGAAGAGGCTGTCATTGTTCCATTTCATATGTTCACCTCCCTTGTCAAAAATAAGGTACCCATAGGTGCGTGGGTTTATCTCTGTGCTCTCAATCTTGTTCCATTGGTCGATATTTCAGTTTTTGTGCCAGTACCATACTGTCTTGAGGACTGTGGCTTTGTAGTAGAGTCTGAAGTTGGGGAGGCTGATCCCTCCAGCTCCATTCTTCTTCCTCAGGATTGCTTTGGCTATTCGAGGTCTTTTGTGTTTCCATATGAACTGTGTTATTCTCTGGTCTAGTTCTGTGAAGAATGTCATTGGTAGTTTGATAGGGATCGCATTGAATCTATAGATGACATTTGGTCGTATGGTCATTTTCACAATATTGATTCTTCTGACCCAGGAACATGGAATATCTCTCCATCTGTTTAAGTCTTCTCTAATGTCTCTCATGAGTGTCTTGTAATTTTCTGTGTACAGTTCTTTTGTCTCTTTGGGTAGGTTTATTCCTAGATATTGGATTCTTTTGGTTGCAATGGTGAAGGGGATTGCCTCTTTGATTTCGTTTTCTGATTTTTCATTGTTTGTGTATAGGAATGCCAGTGATTTCTGTGTGTTGACTTTGTAACCTGGGACTTTGCTGAATGTGCTGATTAACTCTAGTAGTTTTGTAATAGTGTCTTTGGGATTTTCGATGTATAATATCATGTCATCTGCAAATAGAGTTTGACTTCTTCCTTTCCAATCTGGATTCCTTTGATTTCTTTCTCTTCTCTTATTGCTGTTGCTAGGACTTCCAGGACTGTGTTGAATAAGAGTGGTGAAAGTGGACACCCTTGTCTTGTTCCTGATCTTAGAGGAAATGCTTTGAGTTTTTCACCGTTGAGGATAATGTTCGCTGTGGGCTTCTCATATATGGCTTTCACTATGTTGAGATAGGTTCCTTCTCTGCCCATTTTCTGAAGAGCTTTTATCATAAATGGATGCTGTACTTTGTCAAAGGCTTTTTCTGCATCTATTGAGATGATCAGTGATTTTTGTCTCTCAATCTGTTGAGATGGTGTATCACATTGGTTGATTTGCGGATATTGAAGAATCCTTGCATGCCTGGGGTGAACCCAACTTGATCATGATGTATGAGCTTTTTGATGTGTTGTTGAATTCTGTTTGCTGGGATTTTTTTGAGGATTTTGGTGTCTAGATTCATCAGTGAGATTGGTCTATAATTTTCTTTTTTTGTGTTGTCTTTGCCTGCCTTTGGTATCAGGGTGATGGCGACCTCATAGAATGTGTTTGGAAGTGTTCCTTCCTGTGCAATTGTTTGGAAGAGTTTTAGAAAGACAGGCATTAGCTCTTCTTTAAATGTTTGGTAGAATTCACTTGTGATACCATCTGGCCCTGGGCTTTGATTTTGGGGTAGATTTTTGATCACAACGTCGATTTCCGAGCTTGTGATTGGCTTGGTCATACTTTCTATTTCTTCCTGGCTCAGTCTTGGGAGATTAATCTTCTCTAATGTCTCTCATGAGTGTCTTGTAATTTTCTGTGTACAGTTCTTTTGTCTCTTTGGGTAGGTTTATTCCTAGATATTGGATTCTTTTGGTTGCAATGGTGAAGGGGATTGCCTCTTTGATTTCGTTTTCTGATTTTTTCATTGTTTGTGTATAGGAATGCCAGTGATTTCTGTGTGTTGACTTTGTAACCTGGGACTTTGCTGAATGTGCTGATTAACTCTAGTAGTTTTGTAATAGTGTCTTTGGGATTTTCGATGTATAATATCATGTCATCTGCAAATAGAGTTTGACTTCTTCCTTTCCAATCTGGATTCCTTTGATTTCTTTCTCTTCTCTTATTGCTGTTGCTAGGACTTCCAGGACTGTGTTGAATAAGAGTGGTGAAAGTGGACACCCTTGTCTTGTTCCTGATCTTAGAGGAAATGCTTTGAGTTTTTCACCGTTGAGGATAATGTTCGCTGTGGGCTTCTCATATATGGCTTTCACTATGTTGAGATAGGTTCCTTCTCTGCCCATTTTCTGAAGAGCTTTTATCATAAATGGATGCTGTACTTTGTCAAAGGCTTTTTCTGCATCTATTGAGATGATCAGTGATTTTTGTCTCTCAATCTGTTGAGATGGTGTATCACATTGGTTGATTTGCGGATATTGAAGAATCCTTGCATGCCTGGGGTGAACCCAACTTGATCATGATGTATGAGCTTTTTGATGTGTTGTTGAATTCTGTTTGCTGGGATTTTTTTGAGGATTTTGGTGTCTAGATTCATCAGTGAGATTGGTCTATAATTTTCTTTTTTTGTGTTGTCTTTGCCTGCCTTTGGTATCAGGGTGATGGCGACCTCATAGAATGTGTTTGGAAGTGTTCCTTCCTGTGCAATTGTTTGGAAGAGTTTTAGAAAGACAGGCATTAGCTCTTCTTTAAATGTTTGGTAGAATTCACTTGTGATACCATCTGGCCCTGGGCTTTGATTTTGGGGTAGATTTTTGATCACAACGTCGATTTCCGAGCTTGTGATTGGCTTGGTCATACTTTCTATTTCTTCCTGGCTCAGTCTTGGGAGATTAATCTTCTCTAAGAAACTGTCCATTTCTCCCAGGTTGTCCAGTTTGTTGCCATAGGGTTGTTCATAATAGTCCCTTAGAATCCTTTGGATTTCTTCAATCTCTGTTGTAATCTCTCCTTTTTCATTTTTGATTTTGGTGATCTGGTTCTTCTCTCTCTTTTTCTTGATGAGTCTGGCCAGTGGTGTGTCGATTTTATTGACCTTTTCGAAGAACCAGCTTTTTGTTTTATTTATCTTTACTATTGTTTCTTTCGTTTCTTCATCATTTATTTCTGCTCTGATCTTTATGATTTTCCTTCTTCTGCTGGCTTTGGAGTGCTTTTGTTCTTCTTTCTCCGGTTGTTTTAAGCATAAGGTTGGGTCGCCTGTTTGAGATTTTCCTAGTTTCTTGAGGTAGGATTGAATTGCTATAAACTTCCCTCTTAGAACTGCTTTTGCAGTATCCCATAGGTTTTGCACTGTCGTGTGTTCATTGTCGTTTTTTTCTAGGAATTATTTCATTTCTCCTTTGATTTGCTCGGTAATCAGTTGGTTTTTTAGGTATGTGTTGTTTAATCTCCATGTGTTTATGTTTGTAGCAGTTTTCTTCCTGTAGTTGATCTCTAGTATCTTTGCATTGTGATCCGAGAAGATGGTTGATATAATTTCAGTTTTCTTGAATTGACTGAGGTTTGATTTGTGGCCCAAGATGTGGTCTATCCTGGAGAATGTTCCGTGAGCACTTGAGAAGAAAGTGTATTCTTCTGCTTATGTGTAAAGCTGTTGATTTCTCCATCAATTTTGAAGGAGATCCTTGCAGGGTAGAGGATTCTTGGTTGCAGATTATTCTCTTTTAGCCATTTAAATGTGTCCTGCCAATCCCTTCTGGCCTGCAGAGTTTCTGTTGAAAGATCAACTGTTAAACATATGGGCTTTCCCTTGTATGTCACTAGTTGCTTTTCCCTTGCCGCTTTGAGAATTCTGTCCTTGTGTTTCATTTGTGTTAGCTTCATTAAGATGTGTCTTGGTGTGTTTCTTCTTGGATTGATTCTGTATGGTACTCTTTGAGCTTCTTGGACTTGATTGACTATTTCTTTTGCCATGTTGGGGACATTTTCAACTAGAATCACTTCAAAAATTTTCTCATAGCCTTTCTTTTTTTCTTCTTCTTCTGGAACCCCTATAATTCGAATGTTGGTGTGTTTGATATTATCCCAGAGGTCTCTGAGGCTATCCTCTGCTCTTTTGATTCTTTGAGCTAGATTCTGTTTTTCAGCAGTTACTTCCACCAATCTATCTTCCAGCTCACTTACCCGGTCTTCTGTCTCAGATACTCTGCTCTTGATTCCTTCTACAGTGTTTTTCAGTTCAGCGATTGAGTTGTTTCTCTCTGTTACTTTTTTGGTAAGTTCTTGTATTTCTTTATTCAGTGTGTTAGTTGTGTCTTTCAATTTCTCTAACATTCTGTTTTCAGTGTCTTTGATCATCTTTACTATCATTCTTCTGAAATTCTGTTCAGAAAGTTTGTCCAAATCCTCTTCATTAATTTGATCTTGTGTGTTTGTAGATTGTTCCTTCACTTGTATGGTACTTCCCTGCCATTTCATTGTTATTATCAATTTTTTTAACTGATTCCCTTTGGGATTTCCTTTTCCCAGACTTTGAGTTACGTCTGTTGGTGCTTGTTGTTTGGACGGGGCTTCTTATTCTGGGTGATGCTGGTGGTTGGGTGATGTCAGGACTTGCATACAAGTGGTTACCTTTGTTGGCGTTCTCACTTGTATACTGCTCTCTAGTGTTAGGCGTTCTCTACTATTGTAGAGTTTTGGAGTCAGTGCTCTCTCCCTAAAGCTCTGGGGCTTGTTGCCTGACCAGGGAATGAAGATTTGATGGCTGGTTTGTTATGGCATTAAATGATATCAAAACATATATATGCGAATGAGAAACAGAAGGATTACCTTTGACGAATGGCAATTAAAATATTATGCAAATAATATCCAGTGTATTAAATTATACACATAAACATATACATCTGTAACATAACCCAAGCATTCCAAAGTTAGCACAGTGAATAGAGAAACCACTAACCAAACTAAGTAGAGTACCAAAAAAACTGGATTAGGCAAAAAAGACTAAGTCTTCTTGGATTGATTCTGTATGGTACTCTTTGAGCTTCTTGGACTTGATTGACTATTTCTTTTGCCATGTTGGGGACATTTTCAACTAGAATCACTTCAAAAATTTTCTCATAGCCTTTCTTTTTTTCTTCTTCTTCTGGAACCCCTATAATTCGAATGTTGGTGTGTTTGATATTATCCCAGAGGTCTCTGAGGCTATCCTCTGCTCTTTTGATTCTTTGAGCTAGATTCTGTTTTTCAGCAGTTACTTCCACCAATCTATCTTCCAGCTCACTTACCCGGTCTTCTGTCTCAGATACTCTGCTCTTGATTCCTTCTACAGTGTTTTTCAGTTCAGCGATTGAGTTGTTTCTCTCTGTTACTTTTTTGGTAAGTTCTTGTATTTCTTTATTCAGTGTGTTAGTTGTGTCTTTCAATTTCTCTAACATTCTGTTTTCAGTGTCTTTGATCATCTTTACTATCATTCTTCTGAAATTCTGTTCAGAAAGTTTGTCCAAATCCTCTTCATTAATTTGATCTTGTGTGTTTGTAGATTGTTCCTTCACTTGTATGGTACTTCCCTGCCATTTCATTGTTATTATCAATTTTTTTAACTGATTCCCTTTGGGATTTCCTTTTCCCAGACTTTGAGTTACGTCTGTTGGTGCTTGTTGTTTGGACGGGGCTTCTTATTCTGGGTGATGCTGGTGGTTGGGTGATGTCAGGACTTGCATACAAGTGGTTACCTTTGTTGGCGTTCTCACTTGTATACTGCTCTCTAGTGTTAGGCGTTCTCTACTATTGTAGAGTTTTGGAGTCAGTGCTCTCTCCCTAAAGCTCTGGGGCTTGTTGCCTGACCAGGGAATGAAGATTTGATGGCTGGTTTGTTATGGCATTAAATGATATCAAAACATATATATGCGAATGAGAAACAGAAGGATTACCTTTGACGAATGGCAATTAAAATATTATGCAAATAATATCCAGTGTATTAAATTATACACATAAACATATACATCTGTAACATAACCCAAGCATTCCAACCAAAAATACAGTACAATACGTTAGCACAGTGAATAGAGAAAACCACTAACCAAACTAAGTAGAGTACCAATTGGAGAATAATACTATAGCTGGGTTCCCATTGGGGATAAGGCAGTTAGGAAAGAACAGACTAAGAAATATGGTGGGAAAAGGGAAAAAGAGTAAGGGAGGATAGAAGAGAAATATAGAATAATACTGCAAAGTTAAATATAGGGAGATAAAGAGTTGTATGTATTAGAGTTTAGTGCTATAGGAAGGGGAGCATCAGAGAAAGTAAAGAATTATAGAGGAAGTATTAGTACAAATGAAACATTTAAAAAATTAAAACAGATAAGTATATAGGAAAATATAGAAAAACAAGCAAAAACAATAAAAACAAACAAAACCCCCACAGAACCTTAAAAGGCCAATGGGGAACCAGAAGTTTATACCAAAATAAAATGTGTGGTTTAAAAGGAAAAAACAAAGAAGGAAAAAAGTAAACTTGAATATATTCAGTCTTACTGATAAGATTAGTGGTTTCAATAGAATTCAATGGAGGAAAGAAACACATCCACTCTCACATACCACCCCCCCCCCAAAAAAAAACCAAAAAATCCAAAAAACGCGGAGTGCACTGAGTGGGTTTGGAAAAAGGGCGAAAAGCAACTGAAGCAAAAGAATACAATACAAAAAAAGAAAAATGAAAAAGAATAAGTAATAAAATGAAATTTTAAAAATCCAGCAGTAACTCCAACTTCAGACAAAACGTGAAAATAGTGTTTATGTTCTTCTGTCTCTTGCTGACTATTCAGAAATTATCAGTCTTTTTACGTATACTGCTCTCTAGTGTTAGGCGTTCTCTACTATTGTAGAGTTTTGGAGTCAGTGCTCTCCCTAAAGCTCTGGGGCTTGTTGCCTGACCAGGGAATGAAGATTTGATGGCTGGTTTGTTATGGCATTAAATGATATCAAAACATATATATGCGAATGAGAAACAGAAGGATTACCTTTGACGAATGGCAATTAAAATATTATGCAAATAATATCCAGTGTATTAAATTATACACATAAACATATACATCTGTAACATAACCCAAGCATTCCAACCAAAAATACAGTACAATACGTTAGCACAGTGAATAGAGAAAACCACTAACCAAACTAAGTAGAGTACCAATTGGAGAATAATACTATAGCTGGGTTCCCATTGGGGATAAGGCAGTTAGGAAAGAACAGACTAAGAAATATGGTGGGAAAAGGGAAAAAGAGTAAGGGAGGATAGAAGAGAAATATAGAATAATACTGCAAAGTTAAATATAGGGAGATAAAGAGTTGTATGTATTAGAGTTTAGTGCTATAGGAAGGGGAGCATCAGAGAAAGTAAAGAATTATAGAGGAAGTATTAGTACAAATGAAACATTTAAAAAATTAAAACAGATAAGTATATAGGAAAATATAGAAAAACAAGCAAAAACAATAAAAACAAACAAAACCCCCACAGAACCTTAAAAGGCCAATGGGGAACCAGAAGTTTATACCAAAATAAAATGTGTGGTTTAAAAGGAAAAAACAAAGAAGGAAAAAAGTAAACTTGAATATATTCAGTCTTACTGATAAGATTAGTGGTTTCAATAGAATTCAATGGAGGAAAGAAACACATCCACTCTCACATACCACCCCCCCCCCAAAAAAAAACCAAAAAATCCAAAAAACGCGGAGTGCACTGAGTGGGTTTGGAAAAAGGGCGAAAAGCAACTGAAGCAAAAGAATACAATACAAAAAAAGAAAAATGAAAAAGAATAAGTAATAAAATGAAATTTTAAAAATCCAGCAGTAACTCCAACTTCAGACAAAACGTGAAAATAGTGTTTATGTTCTTCTGTCTCTTGCTGACTATTCAGAAATTATCAGTCTTTTTCTTGCCTCTGGCACTGGTTGGATCTGAAGACCTCTTTGACTGTTTGTTTATTTCGGCCTATTCCAGAACTAAAAGGCCCGCCCAGGCTGGCCCTGGGAGCTGCTTATTCCAAATCCCTTTTCTCGCTAGGTGGAGCTAATTTCTCTCCCTGTAGCTTGACCAGCAGCCAAACTATAGTAGAGAAAATGGCGTCTGTCTCGCAAAGGATTTATTCCCACACACTCTATGGGAAGAACTTCAGCAGTGACCCCAACCCTGCTGCAGGCCACTGTCGACCCCCGCCACCGCGGGAGACGTCAGGTTACTCAGAGATGAGTCTGGCTCAGTCTCATGCAGGATCGCTATTCACCTCTCCCGGATCACAGTACGCACAGAGTTTCCAGTCCTCCTCAATGGCTCTGTGATCGGGTTAATGGTAACCTCCTCCAAAGGGAACTGAGTGCCATCCTTCCAAGGACTGCTCAAGGGCACTTCTAGCTCAATGGGGCACTTGGACCCTCCAAAGCAGGTCTGGCTCAGTCCCTTGTGAGCATCACCGCACATATTTAACAAACATACATGTTTTGTTTCTTATGGATTAATAAGTGAAACATATTTAGATGTTATATTTGTGTGTGAGAGAGTGAAAAAATGTGAACATGTTTATGTGATTAATCCAATTGTACATTCTCTGCTTGTCTTTATTTTCCAGAGAGGAAACCCAAACTGAGAGGGCTCAAGGACATGTCCACAGTACATACATCTGTTCATCCATCTATCAAATCAGTCTATGCAGATGGTTTGCAGCTCTGTGGTAGGTAAACAAAATGTGTAAATGACTGGAGTTGGAATGGAAACCATTGAAACTACCCCTGTAAAGAAAATGGCAGGATCTTTTTCTATTATCAAGAGCTCTTTTAAATGCTAAATCAAAAGGATGCCAACTGGTGGCCTTGTTGCTAGTCTCAGTAAAAAAGGAAATGTTTAAATTAACATGAAGCTTCAAATCCATTTCCACTTTATAGAGAGATCTGGAACTGATCATCATGGTAACGTGCGAAGACCTGCACAGCTGTGGTTGGCGGGGCTTTTGTTGAATGTATAAGCAACACTTATAAGTTGATGGTTCAGTTTCTCATTTTTATTCAGTTCTGCGTCCAAAATATGGACCAATAAGTTAGATCACAATGTTTCACACACTTTTGCTATTTCAAAAGTGAAGGTTGAATCATGTGGATGTGAAAGCAAGAGAAAGCTCCACAAAGTCAGTATGACATGGTAGAAAAAGTTCTGAGGGGAAAGTAAATACCTGGAGTCCATATCTGGAGTCCACCCAAAGTTCATCCATTGATGCGTTTGGAGGCCTGTAGAGCGACCAGAGCCTCATGGACGCTATTTTTGTGATCTGCATGAGTTCACTTGCTGTTAACTGCAGATAGTGTGGTGAAAACACATCTAATAATACCATTTATATTTATATGATCTTTTTTTTTTTTTTTTTTGGCCTCTTTTATTGGCTTTTTACTTACTTAGTTTCACCCATCTTCATTCTTTGGCCTGTGTGGGCCTCCCATCACAGCAGCCTCTCTCCTCACTGAGCACCGGCTCTAGGTGCATGCGCTCCAGAGTGTTGGCCGGTAATTGGACAACCCGTCCAGCCACTCCGTGGCACGTGGGATCTTCCCATGCCAGGGATCAAACCAGTGCCCTTTGCACTGCAAGGCGGACTTTTTACCCAGTGGACCACCCGGGAAGCCCTGTATGCTCTTTTATAGTTCACAAAATCCTTCCTCTTGTTTTTTACTCATAAAAATGGGACTAATTAAGAGAGGCAATACTCTATTTTTCCCATTTCAGTAACAGAGAGGCTCAGAGGTTTAGATGTTCTTAAGGTAAGGAACTGAGAGTAGAGGTCCTTGTCACAGTCATTCAGTAGAACTTTCTGGCTAAAACTGCACATGACTACCATGTATGTGAGGGGGAAGCACTGGGCTATAACAGCTCTGTAGCATTGAACTTAATTTTAAAATGTATAATATAATTTATTTTGTCACTAATCTCAGTTTTGCTATGGGTTTATATGTTTCCTTTTCCACATCCATAAGATGGGATTAAATAAAAACTTGTTGCTAGTCTCAGTAAAAAAGGAAATGTTTAAATTAACATGAAGCTTCAAATCCATTTCCACTTTATAGAGAGATCTGGAACTGATCATCATGGTAACGTGCGAAGACCTGCACAGCTGTGGTTGGCGGGGCTTTTGTTGAATGTATAAGCAACACTTATAAGTTGATGGTTCAGTTTCTCATTTTTATTCAGTTCTGCATCCAAAATATGGACCAATAAGTTAGATCACAATGTTTCACACACTTTTGCTATTTCAAAAGTGAAGGTTGAATCATGTGGATGTGAAAGCAAGAGAAAGCTCCACAAAGTCAGTATGACATGGTAGAAAAAGTTCTGAGGGGAAAGTAAATACCTGGAGTCCATATCTGGAGTCCACCCAAAGTTCATCCATTGATGCGTTTGGAGGCCTGTAGAGCGACCAGAGCCTCATGGACGCTATTTTTGTGATCTGCATGAGTTCACTTGCTGTTAACTGCAGATAGTGTGGTGAAAACACATCTAATAATACCATTTATATTTATATGATCTTTTTTTTTTTTTTTTTTGGCCTCTTTTATTGGCTTTTTACTTACTTAGTTTCACCCATCTTCATTCTTTGGCCTGTGTGGGCCTCCCATCACAGCAGCCTCTCTCCTCACTGAGCACCGGCTCTAGGTGCATGCGCTCCAGAGTGTTGGCCGGTAATTGGACAACCCGTCCAGCCACTCCGTGGCACGTGGGATCTTCCCATGCCAGGGATCAAACCAGTGCCCTTTGCACTGCAAGGCGGACTTTTTACCCAGTGGACCACCCGGGAAGCCCTGTATGCTCTTTTATAGTTCACAAAATCCTTCCTCTTTTTTTTTACTCATAAAAATGGGACTAATTAAGAGAGGCAATACTCTATTTTTCCCATTTCAGTAACAGAGAGGCTCAGAGGTTTAGATGTTCTTAAGGTAAGGAACTGAGAGTAGAGGTCCTTGTCACAGTCATTCAGTAGAACTTTCTGGCTAAAACTGCACATGACTACCATGTATGTGAGGGGGAAGCACTGGGCTATAACAGCTCTGTAGCATTGAACTTAATTTTAAAATGTATAATATAATTTATTTTGTCACTAATCTCAGTTTTGCTATGGGTTTATATGTTTCCTTTTCCACATCCATAAGATGGGATAAAAATATGGAATAAATAAGATATTGTGATAAAGTTAACTTACTTAGCCTATGGCAAGGACTCAATAAACATAATCGTTATTATCACTGAAGTTGTATAAAGAAAAGTTACGCTTGTATAGAATGGGCTTTAGAGCTTCACAGGTGGCTCAGTGGTAAAGAATCCTCCTTCCAACCCAAGAGATGCAGGAGACTCTGGTTCAATCCCTGGGTCAGGAAGATACCCTGCAGTAGGAAATGGCAACCGAGTTCAGTATTCTTGCCTGGAGAATCCCAAGGACAGAGGAGACTGATAGGCTGCAGTTCATGGGGTTACAAAGAGTTGGACAACTGAGTGACTGAGCACACATGTACCCACAGGATGGGTTTCAACCCTGTGAAGCCTCTTGTAACAGTTATCATTTCCTGGTAGTTTCGTGGAGTTGCCTTAACAATCCTGTGACTATTCCTAGTTTGCTGTGAAGACAGCCTGATATAGGGGATGGTAGTAGTTCACTGGACTAAGGGCTCAGAAGTTAAATTGCATTTTATCACTGACTTTTTAACCTGTACACCTTACATCATAGCCTTGATTTCTTTGTACACAAAATAAGAGCACTTGTATTTTTGTACTTGCCTTGTTTAAAATTTAAGCAGTGATTCATTCATTCACTAAACAAAGAGGCAATGTGCTAACAGTTAAAGAGGTAAAGATTAAAAAGAGATAATCCTTGGCCTAACTGATATTAAAATCTAGTAAGGGGAGCTCAATCTGTAAAGGGATGATTATAAGAAAGTACTATCATACACAAGAACTGAGATGTGTGTAAACTGTAGCAGTGAAACAGAAGTGGAATTAATGGCTTATTTCTAGTAAAAATGGTGTGAAGATGAGTTGGTTTCTGAGAAAAATGACATTTGAACTGAGTCTTGAAAACAAGAATACAAGGAAGTACTTATTGCAATGATCCCCTGGAGAAGGAAATGGCAACCAACTCCAGTATTCTTGCCTGGAGAATCCCATGTATAGACTATGGGGTCACAAAGAGTCAGACATGACTCAAGATCATGACTTCAAGATCTACACTTTTGGAATTCTGCGGAGATGTATTTCTAATGTTTTCTTAAAAATTTATCAAACCTAATACAGAAATTAAAAATTAATTGGATCATTATTATAACATTACTCCAACAGCTAAGACAACTTACCTGTCCACTGATGGATGGATAGATAAAGAAACACATATTCATGAGAATATTATTCAGCCACAAAAGAAGGAAATCTTGCTGTTTAAAACAACATGGGTAGACCATGAGGGCATTTGCTAAGTGAAGTAAGTCAGAGAAAAACAAATACTATATGATCTCACTACATATGTAATCTTTAAGAAAACAAACTCAAAGAAATAGTGGTAGAAGAGTGATAGAAATCATGAAATGTTGGTCAATGGATAGTTCAGCTATGAGATGAATAAGTTCTGGGAACCTAATACACAGCATGGTTACTATAGTTAATGATACTGTACTGTGTATGTGAACATTGCAGTGAGAGAAGCATTAGTGTTTTCACTCTAACAACAACAGAAGAGTGAAAAGACTCCCAGGGGTGCTAGTGCAGGAGACATAAGAGAGATGGGTTCTATTCCTGATCAGGTAGACTCCCTGGAGGTAGGTATGGCAATACACTCCAGTATTCTTGGATGGAGAATCCCATGGACAGAACAGCCTGGTGTGCTACAGTCTGTAGGGCCACAATTAGTCATATATGATTGAAGTGACTTAGCACCCACTTAGGGTGGGACCTGAGAGTGTACTAACTAATCTTATCGTGGTACACACACAATATATACATGTATCAAATATATACCTGTATCATATTGTACACCTTAAACTTATACAATATGTTATTTGTCAATTGTATCTCAATAAAACTGAAAGAAAAAAAAATATAAGAAAAGTAAATGAGGACGTCAAAGGGAAGAGACAAGGAAAACTGAGAAGACATAAACTTCAGGGTGATTAATGTACTTAGTTATTTTTATTTATATTATTTGAATCCTCTATTGAAATGTCCATTGGATTATGATATTTTTCCTAAGATACATTTAAAACTATGATCATGACGATTGAAAGTAAGTAAAAACTGAACTGTGCTAGATGATATGGATATTTAAAATTAGAGCAATATATTTTTTCATGTAGCAGTTTCCAGCCTAACTGGGAGATATGCACACTTGAGTACACAAATGACATGTGTGCACCCATGAACACATATCAAATACCAAATAACCATTACAAATAACAAGAGCTTCTGAGGTTTAGAAGAGGCATAATCAGCAAAGCCATCTTAAAGGAGATGGGCTGTGTGCTGGGCATCGAAAGGATTATAAAGGGAAATTTGAGCAGGGAAGAGTGGGTAGACCATGAGGGCATTTGCTAAGTGAAGTAAGTCAGAGAAAACAAATACTATATGATCTCACTACATATGTAATCTTTAAGAAAACAAACTCAAAGAAATAGTGGTAGAAGAGTGATAGAAATCATGAAATGTTGGTCAATGGATAGTTCAGCTATGAGATGAATAAGTTCTGGGAACCTAATACACAGCATGGTTACTATAGTTAATGATACTGTACTGTGTATGTGAACATTGCAGTGAGAGAAGCATTAGTGTTTTCACTCTAACAACAACAGAAGAGTGAAAAGACTCCCAGGGGTGCTAGTGCAGGAGACATAAGAGAGATGGGTTCTATTCCTGATCAGGTAGACTCCCTGGAGGTAGGTATGGCAATACACTCCAGTATTCTTGGATGGAGAATCCCATGGACAGAACAGCCTGGTGTGCTACAGTCTGTAGGGCCACAATTAGTCATATATGATTGAAGTGACTTAGCACCCACTTAGGGTGGGACCTGAGAGTGTACTAACTAATCTTATCGTGGTACACACACAATATATACATGTATCAAATATATACCTGTATCATATTGTACACCTTAAACTTATACAATATGTTATTTGTCAATTGTATCTCAATAAAACTGAAAGAAAAAAAAATATAAGAAAAGTAAATGAGGACGTCAAAGGGAAGAGACAAGGAAAACTGAGAAGACATAAACTTCAGGGTGATTAATGTACTTAGTTATTTTTATTTATATTATTTGAATCCTCTATTGAAATGTCCATTGGATTATGATATTTTTCCTAAGATACATTTAAAACTATGATCATGACGATTGAAAGTAAGTAAAAACTGAACTGTGCTAGATGATATGGATATTTAAAAATTAGAGCAATATATTTTTTCATGTAGCAGTTTCCAGCCTAACTGGGAGATATGCACACTTGAGTACACAAATGACATGTGTGCACCCATGAACACATATCAAATACCAAATAACCATTACAAATAACAAGAGCTTCTGAGGTTTAGAAGAGGCATAATCAGCAAAGCCATCTTAAAGGAGATGGGCTGTGTGCTGGGCATCGAAAGATATGGTGCATTTCAGTTTCCATAAAGGGAAATTTGAGCAGGGAAGAGCCATGTGTAAGTATGTAGAAGCAGAAAAATGCAATGTGTTTGATTTATCAAAAAGTGTACTTTATAGAAACAGTGGAAGAGTCTGAGCCTTGTTCTGTAGGAGTAGTTGTTAAATGCTTTACTGCTAATTATCATGTGAATAGTAAGAATTTTGCTTGTTTTTTAAGTAGGTGAGCATGTGAACTTATCAATAGTTCAATTTGTTTTAAAAATTAACTATTCAGGGAACTGTGCATAAGGAACACTCTATTGATTATAAGTGAAACTTTTACAAACCCATTCACTGATAATTCTGTAAAACTGTCATATCTTTAAATGTTACTCATTACTAATTCACATAGACTTAATATTATGATCTGACTTTTATATTTTTTAGGGTATAAGGTTGGTGACGTAAGTGTCCATTATGTGTTCTGCATTTATTCAGGGTGAAAACTTCTCAGCCTAATTTTTTGGTGCCATAGTCAAAATGAAGTAGACAGCATACAAACAACGCTATCAGAACTGCATAACCTTCCTTTAATCTTTCTTTGCACATATTCAGTGATTTACTCCTCAATACTATCATTCAACAGTAATTTGGGGTGGGGGGAGGTTATTTTTTAACATGTGATTGAGTATGGAACTTGAAAACATAACTGGTATGTAGATCAAATGTCTCCTCCCCTTTGCGTTCCAATTGAGGACGTCAAAGGAAGAGACAAGGAAAACTGAGAAGACATAAACTTCAGGGTGATTAATGTACTTAGTTATTTTTATTTATATTATTTGAATCCTCTATTGAAATGTCCATTGGATTATGATATTTTTCCTAAGATACATTTAAAACTATGATCATGACGATTGAAAGTAAGTAAAAACTGAACTGTGCTAGATGATATGGATATTTAAAAATTAGAGCAATATATTTTTTCATGTAGCAGTTTCCAGCCTAACTGGGAGATATGCACACTTGAGTACACAAATGACATGTGTGCACCCATGAACACATATCAAATACCAAATAACCATTACAAATAACAAGAGCTTCTGAGGTTTAGAAGAGGCATAATCAGCAAAGCCATCTTAAAGGAGATGGGCTGTGTGCTGGGCATCGAAAGATATGGTGCATTTCAGTTTCCATAAAGGGAAATTTGAGCAGGGAAGAGCCATGTGTAAGTATGTAGAAGCAGAAAAATGCAATGTGTTTGATTTATCAAAAAGTGTACTTTATAGAAACAGTGGAAGAGTCTGAGCCTTGTTCTGTAGGAGTAGTTGTTAAATGCTTTACTGCTAATTATCATGTGAATAGTAAGAATTTTGCTTGTTTTTTAAGTAGGTGAGCATGTGAACTTATCAATAGTTCAATTTGTTTTAAAAATTAACTATTCAGGGAACTGTGCATAAGGAACACTCTATTGATTATAAGTGAAACTTTTACAAACCCATTCACTGATAATTCTGTAAAACTGTCATATCTTTAAATGTTACTCATTACTAATTCACATAGACTTAATATTATGATCTGACTTTTATATTTTTTAGGGTATAAGGTTGGTGACGTAAGTGTCCATTATGTGTTCTGCATTTATTCAGGGTGAAAACTTCTCAGCCTAATTTTTTGGTGCCATAGTCAAAATGAAGTAGACAGCATACAAACAACGCTATCAGAACTGCATAACCTTCCTTTAATCTTTCTTTGCACATATTCAGTGATTTACTCCTCAATACTATCATTCAACAGTAATTTGGGGTGGGGGGAGGTTATTTTTTAACATGTGATTGAGTATGGAACTTGAAAACATAACTGGTATGTAGATCAAATGTCTCCTCCCTTAGCGTTCCCTATTAAGAAATTATCTCTGTCCCTTTTTACGTCTACTCTTTGTTTAAAATCTTTCTCATGGCTCTTTATTTTTTTGGTGTGTGTGTGGGTAGGTATACTAGAGTAACTGTGATACTGTATAAGAATACTAGAGTATGCTATAAGCTAGGAAGTTATATGAAAAGTTGCTAATAGCCATCTAAGAAACATGTGGATTTGCTGTGGAATGACAACTTCAAGGATTTACCCAGGACTCTATTCATACCCCTGACTGACAGACAGCCTCCTTTCAGCAGTTTCAAGGAATGCTGAAATATAGGAAAATGCTCCTCCCCCTTAAAAAAAGTTTTAGGACACTGTGAGAGGAAAGGACAATTTTGAAATTCCTTTCCAAGGAAAAAAGAGGTCTTTATGCTTTGCCATGAGGCCACATCTGCTGCTATTTAAAATTAATATCTTGAACCTAAAGAATGTTGACTTTTCCTACATTTCGAGAGTTAGGCAGTATTCTACACTTAAAGACTACTACTATTTTTATAAAAGGTAATCTATTCAAATCACTTCACACATTTCAAGTCTATCAAACATTGAGACAACTTCAGCAGATGGTACAAGTCACATTTCATTTTGGTTGAATACATGATTTTTGAACAGTTCCTGTACTTGCTCTTTGTAAAAAATAAATAAATAAATAAAATCATTTTGAATTAAAAAAAAAATACTAGAGTAACAATGCTTGTACTTTTCACATAGTAGGTATTTTGTATATGATATGTTATGAAATTAATTGAATTGTATAGAAAATGCCATTTAGCTTGTATTCTAGTAAGACAAGGTGGTAGCTCATTGCTCTTCTTTCTCATGTATTTGGTTAAATTATCACATAATTTTTTTTTTTTTATTTTGGCCTCTTACTGTTTTGTTTTATTTTGTTTTGTTTTTCTTTATTCTTTGGCCTGTGTGGGCCACCCATCACAGTGGCCTCTCTCATTGAAGAGCACCGGCTCTGGGTGCATGCGCTCCAGAGCACTGGGGAGGTTATTTTTTAACATGTGATTGAGTATGGAACTTGAAAACATAACTGGTATGTAGATCAAATGTCTCCTCCCTTAGCGTTCCCTATTAAGAAATTATCTCTGTCCCTTTTTACGTCTACTCTTTGTTTAAAATCTTTCTCATGGCTCTTTATTTTTTTGGTGTGTGTGTGGGTAGGTATACTAGAGTAACTGTGATACTGTATAAGAATACTAGAGTATGCTATAAGCTAGGAAGTTATATGAAAAGTTGCTAATAGCCATCTAAGAAACATGTGGATTTGCTGTGGAATGACAACTTCAAGGATTTACCCAGGACTCTATTCATACCCCTGACTGACAGACAGCCTCCTTTCAGCAGTTTCAAGGAATGCTGAAATATAGGAAAATGCTCCTCCCCCTTAAAAAAAGTTTTAGGACACTGTGAGAGGAAAGGACAATTTTGAAATTCCTTTCCAAGGAAAAAGAGGTCTTTATGCTTTGCCATGAGGCCACATCTGCTGCTATTTAAAATTAATATCTTGAACCTAAAGAATGTTGACTTTTCCTACATTTCGAGAGTTAGGCAGTATTCTACACTTAAAGACTACTACTATTTTTATAAAAGGTAATCTATTCAAATCACTTCACACATTTCAAGTCTATCAAACATTGAGACAACTTCAGCAGATGGTACAAGTCACATTTCATTTTGGTTGAATACATGATTTTTGAACAGTTCCTGTACTTGCTCTTTGTAAAAAATAAATAAATAAATAAAATCATTTTGAATTAAAAAAAAAATACTAGAGTAACAATGCTTGTACTTTTCACATAGTAGGTATTTTGTATATGATATGTTATGAAATTAATTGAATTGTATAGAAAATGCCATTTAGCTTGTATTCTAGTAAGACAAGGTGGTAGCTCATTGCTCTTCTTTCTCATGTATTTGGTTAAATTATCACATAATTTTTTGTTTTTTAATTTTGGCCTCTTACTGTTTTGTTTTATTTTGTTTTGTTTTTCTTTATTCTTTGGCCTGTGTGGGCCACCCATCACAGTGGCCTCTCTCATTGAAGAGCACCGGCTCTGGGTGCATGCGCTCCAGAGCACTGGCTTGCAACTGGACACACTGGTCCAGTCACTTCACACCAAATGGGATCCTCCTGGGCCAGGGATTGAACCGGTGCCCCTTGCACTGCAAGGCGGACTCTTTACCCACTGGAACACCAGGAAGCCCCTCACATACATTTTTAACCAAAGGCACAGGAGTATTGGCAATATTCTGTTGGTTACAAATTGATAGTGAACAGAGAATTTACACTGAGCTTGGTAAAGCAGATGAGGCCATCTTGCGGTTACATATGGGTATTCATTGTCTTTATAATGATATCACTATAGACATTTCTAATGCTAGGGTACTTTTTTAAAGAATATATAGGCCTTCAGTGAAGATTTGCATTTTCACTCAGAAAAAAATATATATGGAAAATTTCTGGCTGTGATTCCTCAATAAACATTAAGAAAGTGAACACAAAAACTTTAGCATGGGGTTCTATAATTGTAAGAATTTTCTCCCTTACTTGGTCCTGGCTTCATTACAGTAGAATTTTATTTTATAGTTTTTATTCTATTTCATTTTTATGGAATAAGTTGACATTATCTAATTTATTAATTCCAGTTATGTGACTTGAAAAATCAGTGAACTCTTGATTTTAGCTTTCCTTATTTTGGTCACCAAAATTTCCATGAATCTGTATGAGGTGTGAACCATAATGACAATGAAATCCAAATCTAATTTTTTCAATAAATGTGTTACTTTAAGAAGTATTTTTGCATTAATTAAGGTATATAGCAAATCTAAAGTTTATAATCTTGAACTAAAAATCTCAGTATTGATGTTTTATATACATTTATACATTTTATATTACATTTATATAATTTATTGTATTCATATACATTTACTCTCTATTTTATATTTCTTTCTATATGTACTTACATATTTATTTCCCATATTTACATATTATTTTCACCTTTAGTGATAATTTATTAAAAGACAAAAACACACAAATAGAACAGCAGAACAAAAAACTGTCCAGACTGAAAAAATGCATTGGCCATTTACATAGTTATTTCAGCCTCTCTTAACCTGTATCCTACAGCAGTCAGGCTAAGCAGGGCAAATACTTTGAATGGGGGCAAAATGTCTTTGGCATGTTCTTACAAATTTATATCCTAATTAATACCAAAATGCTGTGAAGAGAGTATATTTTTAATTTATTTTAGTAGCACAGTTATATTTTCCTTCTCTTAGTTACTATTAAGATTTAATCACTATTGGGAACTGAAGTTCACAAAGGAGAAAAAATAGTCCTTCAATGACCAAATGTGACTTTCAGAAATCACAGTTGGTGATTAATGTGATTAATCCCGCATTTAAATGGAGTCAGAAAAGAAGAACGAACACCTTACTTCTCCTTTGAACTGTATTTCATATCATAAATGCTAATATCAACTATAGACATTTCTAATGCTAGGGTACTTTTTTAAAGAATATATAGGCCTTCAGTGAAGATTTGCATTTTCACTCAGAAAAAAATATATATGGAAAATTTCTGGCTGTGATTCCTCAATAAACATTAAGAAAGTGAACACAAAAACTTTAGCATGGGGTTCTATAATTGTAAGAATTTTCTCCCTTACTTGGTCCTGGCTTCATTACAGTAGAATTTTATTTTATAGTTTTTATTCTATTTCATTTTTATGGAATAAGTTGACATTATCTAATTTATTAATTCCAGTTATGTGACTTGAAAAATCAGTGAACTCTTGATTTTAGCTTTCCTTATTTTGGTCACCAAAATTTCCATGAATCTGTATGAGGTGTGAACCATAATGACAATGAAATCCAAATCTAATTTTTACAATAAATGTGTTACTTTAAGAAGTATTTTTGCATTAATTAAGGTATATAGCAAATCTAAAGTTTATAATCTTGAACTAAAAATCTCAGTATTGATGTTTTATATACATTTATACATTTTATATTACATTTATATAATTTATTGTATTCATATACATTTACTCTCTATTTTATATTTCTTTCTATATGTACTTACATATTTATTTCCCATATTTACATATTATTTTCACCTTTAGTGATAATTTATTAAAAGACAAAAACACACAAATAGAACAGCAGAACAAAAAACTGTCCAGACTGAAAAAATGCATTGGCCATTTACATAGTTATTTCAGCCTCTCTTAACCTGTATCCTACAGCAGTCAGGCTAAGCAGGGCAAATACTTTGAATGGGGGCAAAATGTCTTTGGCATGTTCTTACAAATTTATATCCTAATTAATACCAAAATGCTGTGAAGAGAGTATATTTTTAATTTATTTTAGTAGCACAGTTATATTTTCCTTCTCTTAGTTACTATTAAGATTTAATCACTATTGGGAACTGAAGTTCACAAAGGAGAAAAAATAGTCCTTCAATGACCAAATGTGACTTTCAGAAATCACAGTTGGTGATTAATGTGATTAATCCCGCATTTAAATGGAGTCAGAAAAGAAGAACGAACACCTTACTTCTCCTTTGAACTGTATTTCATATCATAAATGCTAATATCAACCAAAGAGTAGGGAGTCATGTGAAAAAACAGTAAGGGGTAATTCAATACAGAAACTTACATGGAATTATTTTCCATTAACTAATCAAAATCTTCATTAATGTAAATGAAATCTGTTTTAGCTTCAAGGAGCGTCATTGGTTCTTTAAGGGATCTGAAAGAATAAAGAACGAATGTATAAGAATGCTAATATAATGGTAATATATAATAATTATACATTGACCTAATTGCACAATATACTACAAAGTGTAATCAGTATTGTGAAGAGCAATTTGGTAATCAATGAAAATTCTTAGATGTTTCCTTCATAGTCCAGTGACACAAAGCAAATGTACGTTTTATGCCAGTGTCAGGCATCATTTTTGAACTGTCTTGGAGTTTATCCTTATTGAGTAGAAAAATGATTTATTGTTGATTTCAAATAAATGTAAAGTGCTTTGATATTATATTGCTTAGGGAGTACTTAAACTACATGTTCTAACCTTCTATAACTCAACCTGATACCATTTTTCCTTTTATATATAAACTGAAATGTCCTTTAAGTAAAATATCCCTTAGCTAATATATCTTTTTGTTAATATGTCCTAGAGATATGTTAATTCTAGAAGAAAATGAGGTAAGAGACTTAATCACTAAACCGCAAATTATCTCTATAAATAGAGTTGAATAACCTGCACATAGAACAAAAAACTGTCCAGACTGAAAAAATGCATTGGCCATTTACATAGTTATTTCAGCCTCTCTTAACCTGTATCCTACAGCAGTCAGGCTAAGCAGGGCAAATACTTTGAATGGGGGCAAAATGTCTTTGGCATGTTCTTACAAATTTATATCCTAATTAATACCAAAATGCTGTGAAGAGAGTATATTTTTAATTTATTTTAGTAGCACAGTTATATTTTCCTTCTCTTAGTTACTATTAAGATTTAATCACTATTGGGAACTGAAGTTCACAAAGGAGAAAAAATAGTCCTTCAATGACCAAATGTGACTTTCAGAAATCACAGTTGGTGATTAATGTGATTAATCCCGCATTTAAATGGAGTCAGAAAAGAAGAACGAACACCTTACTTCTCCTTTGAACTGTATTTCATATCATAAATGCTAATATCAACCAAAGAGTAGGGAGTCATGTGAAAAACAGAAAGGGGGTAATTCAATACAGAAACTTACATGGAATTATTTTCCATTAACTAATCAAAATCTTCATTAATGTAAATGAAATCTGTTTTAGCTTCAAGGAGCGTCATTGGTTCTTTAAGGGATCTGAAAGAATAAAGAACGAATGTATAAGAATGCTAATATAATGGTAATATATAATAATTATACATTGACCTAATTGCACAATATACTACAAAGTGTAATCAGTATTGTGAAGAGCAATTTGGTAATCAATGAAAATTCTTAGATGTTTCCTTCATAGTCCAGTGACACAAAGCAAATGTACGTTTTATGCCAGTGTCAGGCATCATTTTTGAACTGTCTTGGAGTTTATCCTTATTGAGTAGAAAAATGATTTATTGTTGATTTCAAATAAATGTAAAGTGCTTTGATATTATATTGCTTAGGGAGTACTTAAACTACATGTTCTAACCTTCTATAACTCAACCTGATACCATTTTTCCTTTTATATATAAACTGAAATGTCCTTTAAGTAAAATATCCCTTAGCTAATATATCTTTTTGTTAATATGTCCTAGAGATATGTTAATTCTAGAAGAAAATGAGGTAAGAGACTTAATCACTAAACCGCAAATTATCTCTATAAATAGAGTTGAATAACCTGCACATGCCATCTCTTTTAGGTTTGTGAATGAATGTAAACAAATTTCAGACAATACTGAAGAAGAAGTATTATTTAACTTTGAACTACTTTGAAGAAGTAATATTTAACAATCAGGTCTTTTTGTACTCCAGTAGCGCTAAAAAAGTGAACAACAGCCTCTTTTCCTAAGCCTGTCTGTGTCTCTCCCGTTTTCTAGGCATATTTCATTTAAATGATTCCTTGTCTTCCATGAAAATGCACATTTGCAGAGTCAGTGTGCTGACTGGGCCAGTGGCTGTCTGTAATGCTGTTGCACTGATTTGTGAGGGGAGAAAACATTGTTCTATTTGTCACCACTTCTCACATTTCATGTGTGTTACCTGGTGATCTTGTTCAGTTGCAGCTTCTAATTCAATAGGGCTGGGGTGGGGCCTGAGAGTTCTTTTTTTTTTTTTTTTTTAATATGCATTTTATTACAGTTACACAAGAGAGTAGCTGGGAGTTAGACCAGAGGTAATTACAATATTGAGACGCCTTAAATTTTTTTTATTTAATTATTTTTGGCTCTGCTGAGTCGTCATTGGTGCACAGGGACTTTCTCAAACTGCGATACACAAGCTTCTCATAGTGGTGGCTTCTTCTGTTGCAGAGCCTGAGCTCCAGGGCACACGGGCATAGTAATTACAGCTTGCCAACTCTAGAGCTCAGGCTCAGTTGCTGTGACAGGCTTAGTTATTCTGTGGCATATGGAATCTGCCCAGGGATGGAACCCGTGTTCCCTGCGTGGACAGGTAGATGTTCAATCCCCAGACCAACAAGGGAAATCTGAGAGCCTGCATTTCCTACTAGCTTCAGGTCAACCAGTGGCTGCTGGTCACCTGGACCTCACTCTGTCTGCTAAGCATCCCCTATATGACATATGGTCTTTTTTTTTTTTAAATGAAAGTGCTTTGATATTATATTGCTTGGGAACAAAAGTTAACTTCTATAACTCAGCCTGATACCATGTTTCCTGTTATATATAAACTGAAATGGCCTTTAAGTAAAATATCCCTTAGCTAATATATCTTTTTGTTAATATGTCCTAGAGATATGTTAATTCTAGAAGAAAATGAGGTAAGAGACTTAATCACTAAACCGCAAATTATCTCTATAAATAGAGTTGAATAACCTGCACATGCCATCTCTTTTAGGTTTGTGAATGAATGTAAACAAATTTCAGACAATACTGAAGAAGAAGTATTATTTAACTTTGAACTACTTTGAAGAAGTAATATTTAACAATCAGGTCTTTTTGTACTCCAGTAGCGCTAAAAAAGTGAACAACAGCCTCTTTTCCTAAGCCTGTCTGTGTCTCTCCCGTTTTCTAGGCATATTTCATTTAAATGATTCCTTGTCTTCCATGAAAATGCACATTTGCAGAGTCAGTGTGCTGACTGGGCCAGTGGCTGTCTGTAATGCTGTTGCACTGATTTGTGAGGGGAGAAAACATTGTTCTATTTGTCACCACTTCTCACATTTCATGTGTGTTACCTGGTGATCTTGTTCAGTTGCAGCTTCTAATTCAATAGGGCTGGGGTGGGGCCTGAGAGTTCTTTTTTTTTTTTTTTTTTAATATGCATTTTATTACAGTTACACAAGAGAGTAGCTGGGAGTTAGACCAGAGGTAATTACAATATTGAGACGCCTTAAATTTTTTTTATTTAATTATTTTTGGCTCTGCTGAGTCGTCATTGGTGCACAGGGACTTTCTCAAACTGCGATACACAAGCTTCTCATAGTGGTGGCTTCTTCTGTTGCAGAGCCTGAGCTCCAGGGCACACGGGCATAGTAATTACAGCTTGCCAACTCTAGAGCTCAGGCTCAGTTGCTGTGACAGGCTTAGTTATTCTGTGGCATATGGAATCTGCCCAGGGATGGAACCCGTGTTCCCTGCGTGGACAGGTAGATGTTCAATCCCCAGACCAACAAGGGAAATCTGAGAGCCTGCATTTCCTACTAGCTTCAGGTCAACCAGTGGCTGCTGGTCACCTGGACCTCACTCTGTCTGCTAAGCATCCCCTATATGACATATGGTCTTTTTTTCTTTTAAATGAAATTTCTTTAGACCTAACATATCTTTATGTTTTCCCAGGAAGACCAAGAACATATAGTGGGTGTTCAATAAATGTTTGTTGCTTATCAGAAAATAAGCAAGACTAGACACACTGCCCTCTGGTGACCTAACTTTTGTTTCCTTTCACAATACATAAACAATAAGTGGCTCTCTTCTCAAACTGTGAGTTGATAGGGCACAGGATCAGATAACAAATTTATAGCCAATTTTTTTTTTTTTGCTTATCCTCTGCCCTCCTTTTCTGGGTCTATTCTAGGTATATTCTGGGGTGGGTGCCCTCTTCAGCTTATGGAAATGAAAGGACTACATGACAGGAAGTTCTGGAGTGAGTGATAAGCTACTTGAAGGAAAGAGAAGGTGAACAGGAGGCCTAGTGTAATGACTTGAAAGTTCTCTCTAATTTGAAAGTATCAGTGGATATTCGTGCAGAACCACATGTTCGTGGCTTTGACCTGTTCCTCCTCTTTCTAAGAAGTGAAATTGTATGTCTTTCTGGCAATTTGTTTGTTGTATTTCTCAGTCAAGAATTCTCCTGAGCAATTTTGGGTACTGGAAAGATTCGAAATGTGGCTATTTTGTTTTGCTCTGAGACGACTAGGCATCTTATTTCAAATGTGTGAAGTGAAGCCATTCCATTGGTCATTTGTACAGTTTGACTTCCCTGTGTGAGGAGTGGGTAACTCTGTTTAGCATGGAGGTCTTTTACATTCTCTATGCTTAGAAATGTTTGTTGCTTTTGTTTTTTTTTCTAGTATATCATGTAAGTGATAGCGTAGCTAAATGAGAAGAATGGTTGAAAGCATATTTGCATTAAATCCAAATATAGAGAGATTAAATGGCCTTTCCCCTAGTGGCATAGACAGTAATGAATCTGACTGCAATGCGGGAGACCCAGATTCGATCCCTGGCTTGGATGGCAACCCACTCCAGTATTCTTGCCTGTAGAATTCCATGCACAGAAGAGACTGACTGACTACAATCTGTGAGGTCACTAGAGTGGTTCACGACTGAGTGACTAACACTTTCACAGGGTCAGCACACTAGTAATTGACAAATATTCACCGGATCTCATCTCAAATCCCTAAGTTATTTAATGAAGGTAACCCATTCTTTCTTCCTAGGCACCTTATTTCCAGAAAGTAGTGAAGGTCTATAAAACTTCTGGAAATAAGGAAAGTATTTTATTGTCTGACCTGAGAGTAGAAAAGTTATCATTATACTGTTAAAAAAAAAATTACAATTTATAACTGAGCTTAAAATGGACTTTTGGCTATGTTTAGAACCCTGAGAAGACAATGGCAAGTCATTCTTCTTTAGTAATATTGTCATCATTCATGGACAGAAACTAGTGCTCTATTCTAAAGAATAGCTCCCTATAGGATTTGCTGAGATTTTTATAGCTAGAGTTACAAAATAAATGATGTCCTAAGATATACTGTTGCCTTTGGTTTGAAATAGTGTATTTTATCATGTTTTTTTCATTTCTGGCTACCACAGGAGGCAGAAAGAAAACTTCTCTTTTGACTCTAGTGGCTAAAAAATAAATGTTTGTGGTTCTTGGAGTCAGTGACAATTCAACATACAAATATCTTTCTTGCCATCAGGTATTTTCCCAATGCTTATCTTTATTAAACATGGATCATTTGAAACCAAAGTTTCTGAGAAAGGTAATGTCACAGGCCAAAAAGAATGAAATCATAAAACTTGAGACAGATTTTTGTTAATGAAACTCTCAGAAACTTGATTTTTTTCTTCCCAGTTTCCCTTCTTTAACCATCCTACTTTGGCAATACCAGTGTCAAGTGTTCTTTTCTTTACTGGCTTAAATGGTGGAAACAAAGACAGAAAGCTTAATGAGCTTGTCTTTTAAAGAAAGCTTTTGTATAGCCATAGTTTAAAAACGGTATATAAACTACGTAGAAGACAAAATTGAACACATTAACCTGTGAAAAATATAGTATATTTAACAAAGGAGTATGAACAGGTCTACCTCTAGATGGTGGATCACTGATTTTTTTTTTTTTTTTAAGATGTATTTATTTATTTATTTTGGGCGGGGGTCAGGTTGGGGAGGGAGGGGGGCGGGCCACTTCTATTGGTCTTTCATTTCTCTGTTTTCATCCATCTTTTTTCTTTGGCCCGTGTGGGCCTCCCATCGCCGTAGTAATTGACAAATATTCACCGGATCTCATCTCAAATCCCTAAGTTATTTAATGAAGGTAACCCATTCTTTCTTCCTAGGCACCTTATTTCCAGAAAGTAGTGAAGGTCTATAAAACTTCTGGAAATAAGGAAAGTATTTTATTGTCTGACCTGAGAGTAGAAAAGTTATCATTATACTGTTAAAAAAAAAATTACAATTTATAACTGAGCTTAAAATGGACTTTTGGCTATGTTTAGAACCCTGAGAAGACAATGGCAAGTCATTCTTCTTTAGTAATATTGTCATCATTCATGGACAGAAACTAGTGCTCTATTCTAAAGAATAGCTCCCTATAGGATTTGCTGAGATTTTTATAGCTAGAGTTACAAAATAAATGATGTCCTAAGATATACTGTTGCCTTTGGTTTGAAATAGTGTATTTTATCATGTTTTTTTCATTTCTGGCTACCACAGGAGGCAGAAAGAAAACTTCTCTTTTGACTCTAGTGGCTAAAAAATAAATGTTTGTGGTTCTTGGAGTCAGTGACAATTCAACATACAAATATCTTTCTTGCCATCAGGTATTTTCCCAATGCTTATCTTTATTAAACATGGATCATTTGAAACCAAAGTTTCTGAGAAAGGTAATGTCACAGGCCAAAAAGAATGAAATCATAAAACTTGAGACAGATTTTTGTTAATGAAACTCTCAGAAACTTGATTTTTTTCTTCCCAGTTTCCCTTCTTTAACCATCCTACTTTGGCAATACCAGTGTCAAGTGTTCTTTTCTTTACTGGCTTAAATGGTGGAAACAAAGACAGAAAGCTTAATGAGCTTGTCTTTTAAAGAAAGCTTTTGTATAGCCATAGTTTAAAAACGGTATATAAACTACGTAGAAGACAAAATTGAACACATTAACCTGTGAAAAATATAGTATATTTAACAAAGGAGTATGAACAGGTCTACCTCTAGATGGTGGATCACTGATTTTTTTTTTTTTTTTAAGATGTATTTATTTATTTATTTTGGGCGGGGGTCAGGTTGGGGAGGGAGGGGAGCGGGCGGGCCACTTCTATTGGTCTTTCATTTCTCTGTTTTCATCCATCTTTGTTCTTTGGCTCCTGTGGGCCTCCCATCGCCGTGGTGTCTGTTGTCACAGAGCACAGGCTCTGGGCGCATGTGCTCCAGAACTCTGGCTCGGTGATTGGACATATCTGTCCAGCCGCTCCGCAGCACATGGGATCTTCCCAGGCCAGGGCATGAACTGCAAGGCAGTGTCCTTACCCATTGGACCACCAGGGGAAGCCCTGATGTTTTTATTTTATGTTTATTTTATGCATTTTCTTCAATCAACATTTATTAACTTTGTTATAAAAATCAACAAAAATTGTTTGTAAAGGATTAAGATATATACATATTTTAAAATTATGCAGTATCACAGAAGTTTTGAGAGGTACAAAGGAAAAGTCTTGAGAGGCAGCCTGAGTAGAAAATAGCCATTAAATTTTAGCTTTGATAACAACCCCTGCAGTTTGGAGGGTAAATAGGTCTTTCTGTCTTGTTCACCTCTTTGTCCCAGTACATTGCTAAATGCATCGGCTGTGTTGATGTGTGCAGCCTTAAGCCCAGGCAGATAGATCCTTTGCATTATCTCTCAATTCTTACAAGTATCCTCCCTGCCAGGGTCACCAGGCTGGCTCATGTCCTCAACATCCCCTCATAGTTACCGCTGTACCACATAGACTCAGGTCTCTGCTGCCAGGCATTTACTACATCAACCCATGCCTGTTACATCAGATGTTTATTCACCTATACTTCTGTTAAGGAGTCCCACAAAGTCTTGTTTTCTTTTATTTGGAGTTTAAATTCTTTTCATCCTCCCTAGTTATGCTATAATTGGCCACCAAACTATTCCTCTGAATTCACATTTGACCATTTACCACATTGAGTTCTGGTTAAGTAAATTTCCTCCCACTCTCCCACATGAATCAGACACAGTTTCATATCTCAAGCCTTGTTTGTTCTGTTGTATAGAATTATCTTGCTCTTTTCAGTCTACTCAGACATTAACCACCCTTTGATCTGGCCCAATTCCCATTTTCTATACGATGCCTGGTGGACAAGTCAGCTTGCAGAGAGCTCTCTCTTACTGATCCTCACTTGCTCATAAAATATGAAGGTAAATTATATGTAAAGCAGGAACTGACTACAACCACTTTTAATATACTTAGACAAATACCCTTTTCATATAAAGGGAGATGATTCTTTTCTTTTAGGGAAAAACTTGATGGACTCTTTGGGAATAGTGAAACTTCTTTGTAGCATGGATTATTGAAGAAGTACCAAATTCTTCAAGTTAAAAGGGCAAAAATATGACTTACCTGAGGTTGTGTAGGAGAGAGAGTGCTTGGAACTATTGGAGAAGAAGAATGACGTGGGTTCTGAGAAAATGTAGCTAAGCTAATATCTCTAAGGGGGCATGGACAATGAGAAGTTACCCCTGCCTGGGAAAGGCTAAAGAATATATAAATTTAGCTTTAAATTACTGTTTGTCCTGTGTTGAAAGCCTCACCTTCCAAGATCAGGACAGATCTGATCCAAGATCAGGACAGATCTTGAGTAAATCTCTGTCCTGATGGTGAAGGAATCAGAGCAGTGGCCATTGGGGAGCAAAGCTGTGCAGACCAAGGGTAGCAGCTACAGAAATGAGATGCCAAGTGTGAACTGTTAAAGAATAAAATAAGAAAACTAAAGCCCAGGACACTAGGGGTAATACTTCACCAATAATTCTTAGGTCTTGGAGGGGTGATTGGGTTTTTCATAGCACATGAGAAAAAGCAAAGTTATCATATTCAAATAGTAAAAGGAAGGAGATGCCAAAGAATTGGGGCACCTAAGTGGCTGTCTTGAGGATGTCACTCAATTCTGAGCAAACTACAATTCATCTCTTAAATGTGCAATACTTTCAGATCTGTAAGTGTCATTTTCTCCACAGATTATAATCTGAGGGAGCAAATAAATTTTATATTCTTTTACATCTCCACAGTTGCTACCTTGAGGCAGGTGCTTCATAAATACTTGCTAGATTGCAGTTAAATTAAGTGGAAATAAGAAACTCATTTTCTTAATTACAAGAAAACTTGTCAAATATGAGTGCCAATGTTGTGTGTCAAGTCAACCATTTTTGTAGCATGTATACTAATTTTTAAAAGACTTTCAGAATCCTTATGTTGAAATTTATGTGGAAAGATAAGTGAAATTGTATTCTCAGAATTCACATGAAATAGACCAGTCAGAAAATACTTTTCTCTGTACTGAATAAAGAATAATCACAGGGATTTGCCTTTCTTGCTGTTAGGATTACGGTTCTTAGTGTTTGAATAAATCATGAGCTAGGACTCTTCTAATGCTGTCTTTCTCTGTAAGTTACACAAGCAGATAAGTTATATAAGAAAGGGGGAAAGGTTATTTTTATTCAACTTACCGGCTCTGTTTATTTTGGCTATTGTAATTTAAGTCAAGATATATGCAAGGAGTATAATAGTCATTTAGGGTATTTGAAGGCCTATATAATTCCTATAGTTAAAAAGTCAGCCTGTAATTTTTAGATTGAATTTTAGAGAAGGAAGCAAATATACATAATTTTATATAGATTATATAAATATTGGTAAAACTACATAGTATAACTTTTATCTTGCCCCAAAAGCCCATCTCAAAAAGCCATCTCTCTTACACATCTGCTGGTAAAATCACTTGTAAACCTTTAGAAAATGAAATTAAAACTGAAAATAGATTGGGAAAGCTTTACTCTTAGAGCCTAATGGAAGGAATGTCATATTCTTTAAGTTTAAATTCTTTTCCAGTATTTTATTATGGAGTCTAAAGTTGGTTCAGTTGGAAAAGTGGAAACTGTTATACTTATGAATGGTGAAGTGAGACAGGATTATTCTAAGGTGATTCACAAGGAAGCTTCTCAGAAAATTCCATTTGAAAGTGATGTCTGTGATGTTTTGAACACGACCAGTGCATTCCCTGGAACTTTATGTAAAACATTATATGATTTATATACATGCTCAAAAATATCATCCACTTATTTGTTACCTGAAAATAGACAATCACATTGTGTTAAGGAGGACAAATAAATAACTAAATCACATTTCTGAACCTGAAGCTAACACAAAAATGTAAACTAACTACTTTCCAATATAAAGTAATTTTTTATTAAAAAATACTAATTAGTGACTAAGCACTTGGAAAATTAATGCCCACTCGAATATTGCTCCTTTTGGAACACCAGTACTGATGTCAGTAAGCAACTTGTCATAGAATCAATCAGTACCTTGAAGATGATCAGCTGCTGTGTTATCCAACAATATAATTCAGTTTGATTGAAAAGTGAAAGTGCAAGAGTCAAGCTTTACAAAATGACCTAGGAAACCCTCTTAAGCACAGTCTGTAAAATGTGAGACATAGATCAGAGGAAAGCAACGATGGTTCTGTAAAATGTGAGACAAAAAAAGTTTTATAAGTTATATAAGAAAGGGGGAAAGGTTATTTTTATTCAACTTACCGGCTCTGTTTATTTTGGCTATTGTAATTTAAGTCAAGATATATGCAAGGAGTATAATAGTCATTTAGGGTATTTGAAGGCCTATATAATTCCTATAGTTAAAAAGTCAGCCTGTAATTTTTAGATTGAATTTTAGAGAAGGAAGCAAATATACATAATTTTATATAGATTATATAAATATTGGTAAAACTACATAGTATAACTTTTATCTTGCCCCAAAAGCCCATCTCAAAAAGCCATCTCTCTTACACATCTGCTGGTAAAATCACTTGTAAACCTTTAGAAAATGAAATTAAAACTGAAAATAGATTGGGAAAGCTTTACTCTTAGAGCCTAATGGAAGGAATGTCATATTCTTTAAGTTTAAATTCTTTTCCAGTATTTTATTATGGAGTCTAAAGTTGGTTCAGTTGGAAAAGTGGAAACTGTTATACTTATGAATGGTGAAGTGAGACAGGATTATTCTAAGGTGATTCACAAGGAAGCTTCTCAGAAAATTCCATTTGAAAGTGATGTCTGTGATGTTTTGAACACGACCAGTGCATTCCCTGGAACTTTATGTAAAACATTATATGATTTATATACATGCTCAAAAATATCATCCACTTATTTGTTACCTGAAAATAGACAATCACATTGTGTTAAGGAGGACAAATAAATAACTAAATCACATTTCTGAACCTGAAGCTAACACAAAAATGTAAACTAACTACTTTCCAATATAAAGTAATTTTTTATTAAAAAATACTAATTAGTGACTAAGCACTTGGAAAATTAATGCCCACTCGAATATTGCTCCTTTTGGAACACCAGTACTGATGTCAGTAAGCAACTTGTCATAGAATCAATCAGTACCTTGAAGATGATCAGCTGCTGTGTTATCCAACAATATAATTCAGTTTGATTGAAAAGTGAAAGTGCAAGAGTCAAGCTTTACAAAATGACCTGGGAAACCCTCTTGGCTCTAAGCACAGTCTGTAAAATGTGAGACATAGATCAGAGGAAAGAAGCAACGTGGTTTGTATGTGATGGGCTTTCCCAAGGTGTTGGTTTGAAAACCAAAAGACTAAAAGAGGTGAATCTCAAAAGCAAAAATTAGCCTCTTTGTATCTGTGATATGAAATTTAAATTTGAAGGGTAGCATGTTCCATAACACAATTTTCTTAGAATAAATATTTCCTATGCAAATCAATGAACACTTGAGCCATTGTTGATTTTTTCTAGAAATTAGTGCAAAATTGCAATTATAATAAGTTTAAAGATACAAATTAAATCAACTAATTTTCATAGTTTCAGTTTTCAAGATTAAAAGAAAAAAATTTTTTTTTAAATGAGAGGTCCTCCCTCCGTCATTTTTTTTTTTTTTTTTTTTTTGCGGTGGGTGGTGGGGCGGTGGGGTGGGGGGGGAGGGGAGTGGGCGTGCCACTTCTATTGGTCTTTCATCTGTCTATTTTCATCCATCTTTGTTCTCTGGCCCGTGTGGGCCTCCCATTGCCGCGGCCCCTGTCATCGCAGAGCACCGGCTCTGGGCACATGCGCTCCAGAGTTCCGGCTTGGTAATTGGACACATCGGTCCAGACGCTCCGCGGCACATGGAATCTTCCCAGGCCAGGGATCGAATTGGCACCCCTTGCACTGCAAGGTGGTGTCCTTACCCAGTGGACCACCAGGGAAGCCCCTAAAAGATAATTTATCTCTTTTCATAATGTAATATAAAATTATTCATTCTCAATTTAGGTGGATTCACTTAAAATTATCATTTTTGGTAGCTCTAGTTATCCTTGAGTTCACTTTTGTACTTTTTGTTTTAGCTTGTTTCTTAGAAACTAAAATAAATATTAAAGAGCATTATTAAAAGGAAATAATTTTTTGTGTTAAAAATGGCACATTACATATCCTTTGTAATTCCTCATTCAAAATGGAAAGGCATAATTATGTTTAATGTTTGAGGTGTAAGTCAGAATAGAGGTGTTTCAATCAAGCGTTTATTTGGTTGGTTTTTCTCTGGGTAACTACTTACTTACTGAAGGAGCTTCCCAGGTGATGGAGTGGTAAAGAATCTGCCTGCTAATGCAGGAGTTTCAAGAGACGCTGGTTCAGTCCCTGGATTGGGAGGATGCTCTGGTGCAGGAAATGGATTCATGTCTGGAAAGTCCCATGGACAGAAGAACCTGGTGGGTTACAGTCCATGGGGTCTCAAAGAGTCAGTCATGACTGAAGTGCACACACATATACACATAGAATACTTACAGAACACCAGATATTTCACAGCACTGGCCTTAAAATAGTGAGCCAGCACAATCCCACCTGGCTCTCTTCATGTTCTTGGGAAAATTCCCTGCTTCTCTAATACTACTCATCAGAGAACTGAAAAAATCTCTAATTTCCTATCCAACTCTAACCTTCAATTGTTTTTGATTCTGAAAAGGCACACATTTAACTCTGATAGAGATTCTGTTCTAAATATGAAGACTATGAAAGTACAGTATAGCTTCCCATTTTCCTAGAGCTCTTCTCCTGGGTATTGGTAACTAGAGTTACTTATATTTTATCTTAGATACTGTTTCTTAACACATGATAGCGACAGCTTGACAGTTCATGCATTATATGAAATTATTCCTGGCAGTGTCATTATTAAGTATTTTGTTCTTAATTAACTCCTCACCTAGTTGTAAGAAATATGGACCAATTACATGGGGGCATAAATATACTTGTGCCTCAACTGTCAAGTTAAGAAAGGGACTATTCAGACAAGTCAAGCAAAGCTACTAACCACTGTGTTTTGTCAAAACTGATATAGAGCCTGAGAAGGTGGAAAAATTTCTCTTTTCATAATGTAATATAAAATTATTCATTCTCAATTTAGGTGGATTCACTTAAAATTATCATTTTTGGTAGCTCTAGTTATCCTTGAGTTCACTTTTGTACTTTTTGTTTTAGCTTGTTTCTTAGAAACTAAAATAAATATTAAAGAGCATTATTAAAAGGAAATAATTTTTTGTGTTAAAAATGGCACATTACATATCCTTTGTAATTCCTCATTCAAAATGGAAAGGCATAATTATGTTTAATGTTTGAGGTGTAAGTCAGAATAGAGGTGTTTCAATCAAGCGTTTATTTGGTTGGTTTTTCTCTGGGTAACTACTTACTTACTGAAGGAGCTTCCCAGGTGATGGAGTGGAAAAGAATCTGCCTGCTAATGCAGGAGTTTCAAGAGACGCTGGTTCAGTCCCTGGATTGGGAGGATGCTCTGGTGCAGGAAATGGATTCATGTCTGGAAAGTCCCATGGACAGAAGAACCTGGTGGGTTACAGTCCATGGGGTCTCAAAGAGTCAGTCATGACTGAAGTGCACACACATATACACATAGAATACTTACAGAACACCAGATATTTCACAGCACTGGCCTTAAAATAGTGAGCCAGCACAATCCCACCTGGCTCTCTTCATGTTCTTGGGAAAATTCCCTGCTTCTCTAATACTACTCATCAGAGAACTAAAAAAATCTCTAATTTCCTATCCAACTCTAACCTTCAATTGTTTTTGATTCTGAAAAGGCACACATTTAACTCTGATAGAGATTCTGTTCTAAATATGAAGACTATGAAAGTACAGTATAGCTTCCCATTTTCCTAGAGCTCTTCTCCTGGGTATTGGTAACTAGAGTTACTTATATTTTATCTTAGATACTGTTTCTTAACACATGATAGCGACAGCTTGACAGTTCATGCATTATATGAAATTATTCCTGGCAGTGTCATTATTAAGTATTTTGTTCTTAATTAACTCCTCACCTAGTTGTAAGAAATATGGACCAATTACATGGGGGCATAAATATACTTGTGCCTCAACTGTCAAGTTAAGAAAGGGACTATTCAGACAAGTCAAGCAAAGCTACTAACCACTGTGTTTTGTCAAAACTGATATAGAGCCTGAGAAGGTGGAAATATTTTAACATCTGTAAAGATGTAATACTTCTCTTTATACTGGAAATGATGCATGTTTATTAGGAAACATCCTGTGACCTTTATAAATACTATCTACATCCCATTACACTTAGAAGGTAAAACAACATTCTATGAGGAAATGATAGGTAGGTTTTTGTTGATCCTCATTGATGTAGAGAAAGTTCCATCTGATGTGCCCTGTGTACCTTTAACCATACTAAAACAGCAAAAAAAACACAAGGTCAAGAACCAAAACTGTCAACTGTGAGTAGTTAAAATGCTTGATTTCCGACTTTCAAAATACACATACTTAGGCAAAAATCCTTTCTTTTTCTAAGGCCAGCTTTTCCTTTGATTCTCTTAATTGCATTCCCTTTGGCCTCTTTAGTGCCATTCCATCAAATAACCCTTTATTGTCTCTATTCAATAGCACCCACTTCATTCCATATATATCAGCTGTTAGCTCATTACTTTATTCAAAAGACTTAAAAATGTCTTTTATGTGTTCAGCACTACACAGAGCATGCATTGATGAAAATTAAAATAATAACAATCATAACAATGATTAACATTTCTTGAACTTGTCACACATTGTATGATTCTCACACCAATCGATGTGGTTGACATTGCTTTCCTTTTCTACAGATAGAAACACCCATGGGGGGACTTTCTAATAAGGTATGGAGCCAGCATTTGAACCTGGACCTTTAGACTGCAGAACAGTATGATCTGTGACCTCAAGGAGAGACAGCTAAGTATAAGGAGGCAGACACAAAAGCAGACAAAGGTAAGCATGGTTATTAAACAATGACAGCATAAGATGCAGTGATGACCCAGGGAAGCTATGGGCAAGATTTTACTGTAGGGATGCTTCAGCTGAGTTTTGAAGGAAGACTAGGACTTTACTAGGATGAGTTCTTATTCCTCCCACAAAACATAGAAATCATATTGAACTCCTTTAGTAGACCAATTACATTAATGGGCCCCATTAATGGCCTCCCTGTCTCTATAACCTTTCCTCTGTAGCTTTGTGGTCCCTTCCCACTATGAACATGGAGCTGATTGATTTTCTTTGGCAAATGAGACCAATATGATGCAACCAGTATTAAAACATACTGCACATTTCTGCTCATACTTTTGCCTGGTACATGCCTGTACCGGCCTACTAGAGGATGAGGTAATAGAAAGAGCAAGTCAGCCCTGTTGTCCCAGCTCAGGCCCCAAGGTGTGAGAGAGCCCAGCCAAGGTAAGCAGATGCCTGAATCAGGAGCTCTTTCCCCTCTGTTAGCCCAGCTCAGATAGTGGACCTTATCTAGCCAACCCATAAACACTTGAACAAATATAAAGTTTATTGTTGTATGTCCCTAAGGTTCTATTACATAGGATTATTGTGGCAAGAAAGAACAAATCTAATTTTTGTCTGTGTTTCATCTCCCAAGGTCAAGTTAGTGACACCCATTGTACCTCTGCGATATGAGTTTCATTCATATCTTTCTCTTTCAATTATCATCACAGCTATTCTAGACCAATTCCTCACTGCCTATATTCTGGGCTACGGTAAGAGCCTATTAACTGGTCTCCTTGCCTCCCCTCTTCAACCTATACAAAAAGTGATTAAAAAAAAAAAAAAAAACGAAGTCCAAGCGTTGTCACTCACCTTGTCAAAGACCTTCAATGATTCCCTTAATTCCCTAAGAGTAAACACCTCAGCATTTAAACCTTTCACACCCATCTAGTCCCAAATGTCATCCTGGCTTCACTGTTCAGTTCTCCTTTTACCTTATTCCCCAGTGCTTCTCTTCTTTGCTATCCAGTATTCATGCAGTGGAACGAACCTTCACCTAGAAAGTCCCGCTCCCCATTGCCAAGTGTCTAAAAGTTACTATCCCTACATATCTAGATCTTGTGTCTTTGCCCCAGGAGACGTTGCTGGATTCCCAATTCTGAGTCTTCCTCACATTTTTGTAAAACCTTTAGGATTCTGAGCCCTCACTTCTTGCCATAGTGGTTTGTGCATAGCATTAGTTTCCTATGGCCACCATAACCAAGTGTCCTTTAACTCCCAATTACATTAATGGGCCCCATTAATGGCCTCCCTGTCTCTATAACCTTTCCTCTGTAGCTTTGTGGTCCCTTCCCACTATGAACATGGAGCTGATTGATTTTCTTTGGCAAATGAGACCAATATGATGCAACCAGTATTAAAACATACTGCACATTTCTGCTCATACTTTTGCCTGGTACATGCCTGTACCGGCCTACTAGAGGATGAGGTAATAGAAAGAGCAAGTCAGCCCTGTTGTCCCAGCTCAGGCCCCAAGGTGTGAGAGAGCCCAGCCAAGGTAAGCAGATGCCTGAATCAGGAGCTCTTTCCCCTCTGTTAGCCCAGCTCAGATAGTGGACCTTATCTAGCCAACCCATAAACACTTGAACAAATATAAAGTTTATTGTTGTATGTCCCTAAGGTTCTATTACATAGGATTATTGTGGCAAGAAAGAACAAATCTAATTTTTGTCTGTGTTTCATCTCCCAAGGTCAAGTTAGTGACACCCATTGTACCTCTGCGATATGAGTTTCATTCATATCTTTCTCTTTCAATTATCATCACAGCTATTCTAGACCAATTCCTCACTGCCTATATTCTGGGCTACGGTAAGAGCCTATTAACTGGTCTCCTTGCCTCCCCTCTTCAACCTATACAAAAAGTGATTAAAAAAAAAAAAAAAACGAAGTCCAAGCGTTGTCACTCACCTTGTCAAAGACCTTCAATGATTCCCTTAATTCCCTAAGAGTAAACACCTCAGCATTTAAACCTTTCACACCCATCTAGTCCCAAATGTCATCCTGGCTTCACTGTTCAGTTCTCCTTTTACCTTATTCCCCAGTGCTTCTCTTCTTTGCTATCCAGTATTCATGCAGTGGAACGAACCTTCACCTAGAAAGTCCCGCTCCCCATTGCCAAGTGTCTAAAAGTTACTATCCCTACATATCTAGATCTTGTGTCTTTGCCCCAGGAGACGTTGCTGGATTCCCAATTCTGAGTCTTCCTCACATTTTTGTAAAACCTTTAGGATTCTGAGCCCTCACTTCTTGCCATAGTGGTTTGTGCATAGCATTAGTTTCCTATGGCCACCATAACCAAGTGCCACAAACTAGGTACCTTTAAACTGCAGAAACTTTTTCTTTCACAGTTCTGGAGCTTCAAAGTCCCAAATCAAGAGCTGTGCTGCCTGAGAAGCATCCAGGGGAGAGGTCTTCCTTGCCTGTTCCATTTTTTTGCAGCTCCAGGTATACCTCGGTTCGTGCTAACAGAACTCCAGTCTCTGACTCAGTCTTCACGTGGTGTTCTCCCTATGTATGTCTAAACTTCCCTTTTCTCATAAGGGCACCAGTCGTAACGAACTGATATTCACTAATGTTCACTAATGACTTCATCTTATATTGAGTACATCTGCAGGACCACTATTTACAAATAGGATCACATTACCAGATAGTAGGTGTTAGAATATTGACATGTATCTTGCGGGGGTAGAAGTCAGCTCCTACATTCAGTGCATTTGAGGGCAAGCACTGTTCACTAATGACTTCATCTTATATTGAGTACATCTGCAGGACCACTATTTACAAATAGGATCACATTACCAGATAGTAGGTGTTAGAATATTGACATGTATCTTGCGGGGGTACAATTCAGCTCCTACATTCAGTGCATTTGAGGGCAAGCACTGAGTCTTTACCTTAATACAATTCTGACTAGTCAAGCACCCTCAGCACAGGGATGATATTTTCTTTATTTGTGTCTTCTTAGCATGTAACTTTATTGTTCAACCTTATACTGTGATGAATTAAATTGTTTAAACATATTTGGAAAGGACATAAAGTTCTGAGGCTGCCAAGAAAGACTTATTAAGCAACAGTTGTGGGGGGTATTACAAAGACTCAAACATGAGGGAGATTATTAATCAACACATTAAAAAAATCTCCATTTGGCAAAGAGAAAAGTCCCAGACACACCACCAGAGACAGGCAAATTCAATTTGAGGTGGTATGTGTGAGGGAAAAAAAACAATTATCAGTTGAATATACCCTCAGGTGAGTTAATAAATTAGCTAATCTGGAAAATTAGGTTGAAACTATTGGGTTATCTTTGATTTTAAGTAGTGAACCTAAAAAAAATTATGGGAGTATAGTTGCTTTAAAATGTGTCAGTTTCTGCTGTATAGTAAAATGAATCACTTGTATGTATACTACACATGTATCACCTCTTTTTAAGATTTCCTTACCATTTAGGTCACCATCATTTATTAGGGTTCCCTGTGCTATGTAGTGAGTTCTCATTAGTTATCCATTATATATATGTATATGTATGTGTGTGTATATACCACTGTACATACATATATAGGGCTTCCCAAGTTGTGCTAGTAGTAAAGAACCCACCTGCTAATGCTGGAGATGCAGATGTTGTGGGTTTGATCCCTGGATGGAGAAGATCCCTTGGATGAGGAAGTGGTAAACCGCTCTGGTATTCTTGCCTGGAGAGTCTTCATGGACAAAAGTACCCTGGCAGGATGCAGTCCATGACTGAATGACTAAGCACACCAGCATGCATGCTAATACATATATGGTATATATGTCAATCCTAATCTCCCAGTGGGTCCTACCGTCTTCTTCTATGCCTTGGTATCCATTAGTTTATTTTCTACATCTGTGTTTCTGTTTCTGCTTTGCCAATAAGTTCATCTGTACCATTTTTCTAGATTCTACATCTAAGTGGTATTATACAATGTTTGTTTTTCTCTTTCTGACTCTTAAGTAGTGAACTTTTGAAGAGAACACAAGCCTCTCATGCCCAGAATATATTTATTGTGGATCAACAAGATGGAATTATGAAAACTGAAATGTCCAGGAAAGCATATGCAGTTTCCCTGTTAAAGTCAAGGGGTATGAGGACTCACTAATCTTTTCAGTTAAGCAATTTCTTGTAAGAACAGCAGTCAGGATATCTTTCTAGCAAACAAAGGTCAGCAAAACTGTGACTGAATGACAGGGTTCTTCACAAGACAGATCAGCAAGTGCGGCTTTGCCACACTGCAGGCTGCCACCACAGGAAGTCAGTGGACAGTCCACACCCACGCCACCCTCAAGAGGCAATCAGGCGGTGCTGAAGAGGGCAAGGCTGTGAATTTCCTTACTGCAGAGGGTCTCGTTTGACAGAATTAAATGTGCTTCTGGCCAACAGTTGAACGACTAGGTCTCCTTAACCGACTTGTTCATGGCAGTCTCTGTGGAAAGAAGACTAAAGTAGAGAAATGAATGCTACCTGAAGGTAGAGATTGTAAAGAGAAGGTGATACAGGTACACAGGAGACCTGAGACTTAGATGAGTATTTGGGTCTGAGATACGCCACTTATGAACCATACCCTGAGCAAATTCCTTGGTCTTTCTGAGCCCCAGTTTTCCTGTTTATAGACTAGGCATAGCAGCACCTTGTGGGGTGTCATTAGAGTTAAGTGAAAATAATGCATGTAAAATGCTTAACATTTGGAAACAGTATTGAAACAAATGCTAACTGCTGTTACCATTATTCTATTGGAAACAATAATGGAATACTAGTGACATCTTTTTGTAATTTAGTGTCATATTTCAGAGTAAACAAGGCATGAAGGTTGATTTTTACTGGTTTGACTTGCAACATTTAGATCACTTTTTACTTTGATAACAATTTGGATAGAAACTTGGTTCATGGAGTTAAAAAAAAATAAAATCCTGATGTTGAAGGTGTAAATCCCAGCAGCAGCCAGAAGTACAATTTCAAATCATACAAGATTAGAAATGAGAAGACTAGTTAACACTTAGATGATGCTTATTGTGTGACAGACTCTGTTCCTGACCTTTACATATAGCCGCACATTCAAATTAAGCAATAGCTTATTATCCAGCTGTGTCCAACTGCCAGGGAATTCTAGCAAACACATTTGATGAGTTGACTTCTGTGTATGTTCAGCCTGGCAGTTTGCCACTAGATCTAGAGTTGTCAAACTTATTGTGTAAACGAATAGATGGCAAAAAATATTGGGCTATCAGTGTTGTATGGTCTGTTGTAACTTAAATTTACTGCAGTTGTGCAAAAGCTACTTTATAGAAACAGGTAGGTGTGACTCTGTTCCAATACTATTTTATTTCCAGATACTGAAATTTGAATTTTATATGATTTTCTTTTGATGTTTACAAACATTTGAAAATATTAAAACAATTTTAATTGGCATGCTGTAACCAAATAGGCAGGCAGCCAGTTGAATTTGGTTCAGGAGCCACAAATTGCTAATCCTGGGTCAGCCATGCAAATATTGCTATATATATATATTTTTTTTAAACAAATTTTTGGCCTCTTTTATTGGTTTTTCATTTATTTATTTTGATCCATATTTATTCTTTGGATTGTGTGGGCCCCCCTCAGCAGTGGCTTGTCTCGTTGCAGAGCACCAGCTCTGGGCGCATGTACTCCAGAGCACTGGCTCGTAATTGGACATACCAGTCCAGACACCGGCACGCAAGATCTTCCCAGGCTCTGCGCATGGACTCCTTACCCATTGGACCACCAGGAAGCCCCAAATATTGATATATTAAGTGAAAATAATGCATGTAAAATGCTTAACATTTGGAAACAGTATTGAAACAAATGCTAACTGCTGTTACCATTATTCTATTGGAAACAATAATGGAATACTAGTGACATCTTTTTGTAATTTAGTGTCATATTTCAGAGTAAACAAGGCATGAAGGTTGATTTTTACTGGTTTGACTTGCAACATTTAGATCACTTTTTACTTTGATAACAATTTGGATAGAAACTTGGTTCATGGAGTTAAAAAAAAATAAAATCCTGATGTTGAAGGTGTAAATCCCAGCAGCAGCCAGAAGTACAATTTCAAATCATACAAGATTAGAAATGAGAAGACTAGTTAACACTTAGATGATGCTTATTGTGTGACAGACTCTGTTCCTGACCTTTACATATAGCCGCACATTCAAATTAAGCAATAGCTTATTATCCAGCTGTGTCCAACTGCCAGGGAATTCTAGCAAACACATTTGATGAGTTGACTTCTGTGTATGTTCAGCCTGGCAGTTTGCCACTAGATCTAGAGTTGTCAAACTTATTGTGTAAACGAATAGATGGCAAAAAATATTGGGCTATCAGTGTTGTATGGTCTGTTGTAACTTAAATTTACTGCAGTTGTGCAAAAGCTACTTTATAGAAACAGGTAGGTGTGACTCTGTTCCAATACTATTTTATTTCCAGATACTGAAATTTGAATTTTATATGATTTTCTTTTGATGTTTACAAACATTTGAAAATATTAAAACAATTTTAATTGGCATGCTGTAACCAAATAGGCAGGCAGCCAGTTGAATTTGGTTCAGGAGCCACAAATTGCTAATCCTGGGTCAGCCATGCAAATATTGCTATATATATATATATTTTTTAAACAAATTTTTGGCCTCTTTTATTGGTTTTTCATTTATTTATTTTGATCCATATTTATTCTTTGGATTGTGTGGGCCCCCCTCAGCAGTGGCTTGTCTCGTTGCAGAGCACCAGCTCTGGGCGCATGTACTCCAGAGCACTGGCTCGTAATTGGACATACCAGTCCAGACACTCCGTGGCACGCAAGATCTTCCCAGGCCAGGGATCGAACTGGTGCCCCCTGCACTGCACAGTGGACTCCTTACCCATTGGACCACCAGGGAAGCCCCCAAATATTGATATATTAAATAACCGTGAAAAAGACTGTTTACATGACTGAAAATTGCATAACTTCTTACCTCAAGTCTTTCTCTTTACCTCTGTTGTCTTGAAACTTATTGACTGCTTCCTGTATCTAGTTACACAGCAGTTGATCTACTACATTAGTCTTTCATATGTGAAGTGAGCATGAGATTTTGGGCCACAAACATGTGCAAAATGGTAATTTAGTACAAAGACATTCTCTATAATGGATTTTCCCTGACACTTCAAGATCTATCCTGGGGCCATTCAAGTCTGATCATTCAAACTTGAACAGTTCAGAATTTTTCCTCTCCCCTCTCTCCCAGGTTGTATTTCAGTTCTGGAGGATTCCATAGCACTAAGGCAGAGCACTGTGGGTAGAGCCTGACCCTCGCTTGGCATCCATCCATACTTGTGTCTGTGGTCTGTGGTCCAATGTCAGTTTCTAGTTGTCAGTCCTCCATGATGTGTTGGACATTTAGTTTCTAATCTTGTCTGTGGTGATACCTGTGTTTACTTCTACAACCCCCATTACTGTCATTTGACACCTCTTCAAGTCCACCAACTCTTTTTAGTATTTGTTTAGTTTTAATTGAAGGATAATTGCTCTGCCATATTGTGTTGGTTTCTGCCATACAACAACATGAATCAGCCATAGGTATACATATGTCCTCGCCCTCTTGAACCTCCCTCCCACCTCACCCCTCCCTTCTCATCTAAACTTCACCTCCTTTTGGGGGCTTATAACATGTAGTCCTACTCTACCACACTACCCTAGGACTGTGACAAACTAAACATTTCTATCTCCAGCACTGTCACTCATTTAGCCATTTCTGTGCTGACACTTGCGCACTATGTAGTGGATGGGAGTCCTACAAGGTGGCCACTTCCAGGACTCAGCATGGCAACCAGGGCACATATCCTGTCTTCTTTTGAACTTCAAGCCTATGGTGGAGGAGTGGGTTCTGCTGCCCCATGTTTGCCTCTTCTCAGGGTCCACATCACTCTCTCACATTTGATGATTCTCAAATCCACTTTCACCTCCACTTCAGAGGAATATTTTAAAATCGCTGGAGTAACAGAAATCTGGTCTTATATCTTCTGTTGTCTTCCAAAATGTCCTTTTTGGCACTAACTTTATTCTTGGATTCCTTCAGCCTCTGGCCTTTTGAGAGTCAAAACTTTTTCTTTAAAACTATTGCCCCCACTGTATTTTCAGAACTAATTTGAAAATCAGGTGTTGAAAATTGGTTCTTCCCCACATCCTCCTCTCCATCTACACACCACTCTATTGATCCTATCCTGAGGTCAGAGAGTCCAGATTGAACCCTCTCTCCTATGTGAACAGAAGAAAAAGTACTGGGACCATAAATAGTCCCTCAACTAGTGTTCAGCATTGCTAACATAGTGCTGCTGTATGTGCCACTGGGCCCTATTGAACTGGTTGTACACTCAACATATGGTGAGACGAAGCTCACCCCAGAGTCCATAGGAATATTCCTTTGAAACATTTTACTCAAGAGCCCAGAATTTAAATTTAAATCCTTGAATGGAAGAATATATTTGGAATGTGTTAGATTCCCTGCCACATCTCCCAAGGAGGCCGATAGCCAAACATTCTATGACTTTTCTTCAGGTTTTATCTTTGGAAGTTAAGTTATATATTGCCAACATCAATGTCTATTTTATCTTCTTTTCATCAATCAGCTAGGTCCTTGGTTTTGAGAACAAAAGCAAAGGAAAGTTGTCCCATGAGCAGCATGCCTCAAATAATAAAATGTTGCCAAAATTAAGAACAGAAAAACAGAAAACATTGTCTATTGATCATGAAATGTCAAAGACATATGGTGTTTTTGTTCGATTCTTTGAAGGTCAAAAACTTGTTTCATGCTTTAAGTCATGAAGGAAGAGCTGACAAACAGTTCAAACAGAACTTTAATGTCCGCCTTCCTTGTAATCCAACCTTAAAGATGAGCACTACTCTTATTCTCATGTATTGTGAGCCGACTAGAATTGTGTAACTTTAGGTTACCCTTAGAGACCTCACATCTTCCTTCATGAGCTTCAGAACATTAGTAGAGAAAGAAATCTGCTGATCTGCTTTCAGCTGTCAGTCAAAACTGAACAACACAAGTTACTGCCAATGTCAAATAAGAATGCTTAACAATTACAACAATTTTTAAAAATGTTTCAAAACTAGTAGGATAATGTTATTATCCTTCAGAAATCCCTTTGGTTTCTGTGTTCACTTTTGTCAGTCATTCTAAATATGAGTTTGTTTTGTGTAAATTTTATTTATAGCTTAAAAAGTAAATCAGAGACATAAGGTTCACAAACTTTTCCTATTATCTTAAATTAGAAACTCCAGAAAGTCCTGCAAATCATGGGACTTGGTGAAAAGAGATTAGAGCTTTTCAAAAGTTTTTACGAAGTCAATTTTATTTTTATGAAACTGCTTCTAATTTGGAAAAATGATTTATCTTCTACTCAACATCTGTAGGCTCTGTCCAATTAACAAGACACTGGCCACCTGTAACATAGTTTATCCAATGGTTATATCACTTAGAAAAGTGAATTTGATGGAATGTATGTTAAGCTCTGGTTTCTTCAAGTTATATTCAGTCTCTAGCCAAATTTAGAATAAAAACTCAAAGAATATTCTGTGTTCCACATTTGTTATCATACTTTAGGTCTAAGGAGGCCGATAGCCAAACATTCTATGACTTTTCTTCAGGTTTTATCTTTGGAAGTTAAGTTATATATTGCCAACATCAATGTCTATTTTATCTTCTTTTCATCAATCAGCTAGGTCCTTGGTTTTGAGAACAAAAGCAAAGGAAAGTTGTCCCATGAGCAGCATGCCTCAAATAATAAAATGTTGCCAAAATTAAGAACAGAAAAACAGAAAACATTGTCTATTGATCATGAAATGTCAAAGACATATGGTGTTTTTGTTCGATTCTTTGAAGGTCAAAAACTTGTTTCATGCTTTAAGTCATGAAGGAAGAGCTGACAAACAGTTCAAACAGAACTTTAATGTCCGCCTTCCTTGTAATCCAACCTTAAAGATGAGCACTACTCTTATTCTCATGTATTGTGAGCCGACTAGAATTGTGTAACTTTAGGTTACCCTTAGAGACCTCACATCTTCCTTCATGAGCTTCAGAACATTAGTAGAGAAAGAAATCTGCTGATCTGCTTTCAGCTGTCAGTCAAAACTGAACAACACAAGTTACTGCCAATGTCAAATAAGAATGCTTAACAATTACAACAATTTTTAAAAATGTTTCAAAACTAGTAGGATAATGTTATTATCCTTCAGAAATCCCTTTGGTTTCTGTGTTCACTTTTGTCAGTCATTCTAAATATGAGTTTGTTTTGTGTAAATTTTATTTATAGCTTAAAAAGTAAATCAGAGACATAAGGTTCACAAACTTTTCCTATTATCTTAAATTAGAAACTCCAGAAAGTCCTGCAAATCATGGGACTTGGTGAAAAGAGATTAGAGCTTTTCAAAAGTTTTTACGAAGTCAATTTTATTTTTATGAAACTGCTTCTAATTTGGAAAAATGATTTATCTTCTACTCAACATCTGTAGGCTCTGTCCAATTAACAAGACACTGGCCACCTGTAACATAGTTTATCCAATGGTTATATCACTTAGAAAAGTGAATTTGATGGAATGTATGTTAAGCTCTGGTTTCTTCAAGTTATATTCAGTCTCTAGCCAAATTTAGAATAAAAACTCAAAGAATATTCTGTGTTCCGTAACAACTGATTGATTGGGGATGACATTTCAAGCTTTGAGGTGCAGGTTCAGTGGTTGTGTCTTGCCCTGCAGGTTAAAATTCTCAGGTCCCTCTCTGAGCAGCAGTCAAAAATTTAACAAAACTGCCTGAGTAGCTGACACTAGCTTACTATTGTCCACATTCTGGGTTATCATACTCTACTCACCCATCATTGGGCAAAGATAGGCACAGCCAGGCCTGGTGTGTGAAGCCGTTGACTGCTAAATGAGCAGTCCTGATGATGCAGAAGTCAGAACAAAAAAAGCTAATAATCGTCTGTGGCAGTGAGGATGAGGTCACCTGCCTTCCTTCCTAAATAAACAGATGGAAAGAGTTTGCAGTTCATTTCTTTCCAAGGTAACAATTTATTTCATTCCTGTCTTATAGTATTGGATCAAAAATTATTCTCTCTGGGGAAATTTTATTTTTCTTTAATTATTCTCCAAGCAACAAGAAAGTTGAGTCTTCTGGGGATAGATGCAGTGAAGTCAAAGTTAATTAGTTTTCTCACAGTGCACTGCATTTGAGTAAAATATCATGGCAGGGGCACACCTGCATTCAGATTCCTTGATTAAGTGCTGTGCTTCTAGAAGGGCAGAATTCTATCAGAAAAATCTACGTAGAAATGATACTTTAACTTCCTTGAGGGTTGACAGCATTTGATACTCACCCTGGAGTTTTCCTTGGAGTAAGTTCTTTCATCTCCACTTTGTCTTTCCTATAAGATGTCAGAGAGAAAGGGAAAATGATGGAGTGGCCTAAAGGTCCCTAGAGAACTTGAGAGCCAGTGTTCCTATTTAACTGCAACATAAACCTCACAAATCAGTTTATTTTCCTTGTGTGATTGTCAAAGTTATACATTATGAAGAACTTCAAGGCTAAACAAAGAAATATACCTCAATGATCTTTTGTCATTTCATAGATAAGTGTTCAGGTTAGACTAAGAACATTACACAAATATATCTACCTATGGCACATAAGTGAGCTCTCAAATCAAGTGTCTATTCTTATTTGATTACAGGCTGATTGCATGAAAACATGTCAAGTATAGGATTTACATTATTAAAATATAAAGTTTCAGCATTGATATTTTTTCAGGTGACCCCATTATTAATTTATTAAGCATGTGTTTTGTAATGGAAAGAAGTCTGCCTCACAAAAGAATAGCATCATTATGTATTAATGTAACCAGCTAAGTATAAACTTTAGAGTTACACTCAAGACAAGTTACACATTGATCTTCTCAAATCAAGGTCTAAGAAAGTTTGCCCTTTAATTCAGGAAGAACTCTGGAGATAATCACTTCAAGAATATCTCTGTTAGGGCTTCCCCTGGTGGTCCAGTGGGTAAGGACACCGCCTTGCAGTGCAAGGGGCGCTGGTTCGATCCCTGGCCTGGAAAGAGCCCACGTGCTGCGGAGCGGCTGAACTGATGTGTCCAACTACTGAGCTGGAGCTCTGGAGCACATGCGCCCAGAGCCAGCACTCTGCAACAACAGATGCCACCGCGATGGGAGGCCCACAGGAGCCAAAGAACAAAGACGGATGAAAATAGAGAAATGAAAGACCAATAGAAGTGGACCGCCCATTCCCCTCCCTCCCCAACCCCACCCCTGCCCCAAAATAAATAAATAAATAAAAAGAATATCTCTGTTAATACTTAGCTGGTAGGGGAGATACCATGATCAAGAATGTCTCTTAATTAAAGAAAAATTAATTAGCAATTAAAAATTACCAGATAAGTTGCAAAAAAATGTTTCTTTCCACAAGTTCAGTGCCCTGTTTGTTACATTTCTTCCTTAGAAAATAAAAGATAAAACATAGAAACCAAGGAAATAAGAGTCCTTGTCACAACTTTCCTAATCCAAGCCACTTTTATTCCTTTCTTGGCTCTGCTTTGTACTCTCATTTCATATTGCAGTAAACACTTGACCATCTAGAGTCTTTGCTGCAAGAAAATTGCCTTCTGTAGTGAGGAAATTTCAAGTCTGAGGACTGATTTTCTTTTTTGTCTATATTTTTGTCTTTGTTAAGAAAAAGAAAGAAGCATTTCCACAAAATTATGGCCTCAAGAGCATCTGGTGACTTTTCCTTAGAGTTCACATTCATAAGTTGTGGGAGGATCACTAAAGGATGAGGTAAAGGAGAAAGACTGTCCATAAAAGGATCGAGCAGGTGGCTTTTACTCATTTTTGCTTACATCTATGACTGTAGCAAAGGCACAAAACCATAAGTCCAGTGCCATAATTACATGCACTTTCTTTCCATGTTTTCCCTTATCATCAGCTTATCATGATTCAATTTTTAATGCTATCATTAGTGCATACCTTAGGATTCTTGTCGTAAGTGTTTTTCATGAATTCTGAGAGACAAAGTGTCAGACTGTTGACAGCCTGATATGATGATATGGATTCTTATGACTATTCACTGGGAAAACTATTTCTGTTACCAGTTGTGGAATAAAATAGCAGATTTTGTATTTTTTTTTTTAAGATGAGAATTCATTTACTATTACATAATACCTGACATCACTACCCAAGGCCCATTTTTTGAACTCTTAGACATCATTAAGACTACTCTTATTGAGAGACCAATGGTGCAATGGTATATAGTAGTAAAAATGATAGAATTGAGTAATTCAAAAGATTTAAGGCTAGTTTTATTTAGTCCTGCTTCCCACAAAAGAAGAACTATATTACTGGAGTTTAAAAGCCTGTGTCTTTAATCAAATTTACAAAGAGTGAATGTCAAGAAAAAAAAAAAATACCAGTCAGTGCTAACACTGCATATCAAGCTACCAAATTCTCCTACAGGCCAAGGCTAGCGCAAGATGTGTAATCACACTGGAAGCCAATAAAGAATGTGAGGATTGAAAAGACAAAAATCTCTGTGCTCTGTAGGACTTGCCACTTGTCCTTTCTTAGAGCTTTGTACTTGATTGCATTTATTTATTTGTTCATCCAGAAAATATTTATTGAGACCCTATATCATGCCAAGTATCAGACTTGGCTGTGGACATATATTAAAGACCTCAGGGAGGTTAACATTGCTGTCTCTCTTATAAAAGTTGTGATAAAATAAGGCCTGAGGCAAAATCAACTCCAGCCATGCTGAGGCACTAGTGGTAAAGAATCTGCCTACCAGTGCTGGAGACATAGTAAAAGTGCCTGGGATTTCCTTAGAGTTCACATTCATAAGTTGTGGGAGGATCACTAAAGGATGAGGTAAAGGAGAAAGACTGTCCATAAAAGGATCGAGCAGGTGGCTTTTACTCATTTTTGCTTACATCTATGACTGTAGCAAAGGCACAAAACCATAAGTCCAGTGCCATAATTACATGCACTTTCTTTCCATGTTTTCCCTTATCATCAGCTTATCATGATTCAATTTTTAATGCTATCATTAGTGCATACCTTAGGATTCTTGTCGTAAGTGTTTTTCATGAATTCTGAGAGACAAAGTGTCAGACTGTTGACAGCCTGATATGATGATATGGATTCTTATGACTATTCACTGGGAAAACTATTTCTGTTACCAGTTGTGGAATAAAATAGCAGATTTTGTATTTTTTTTTTTTAAGATGAGAATTCATTTACTATTACATAATACCTGACATCACTACCCAAGGCCCATTTTTTGAACTCTTAGACATCATTAAGACTACTCTTATTGAGAGACCAATGGTGCAATGGTATATAGTAGTAAAAATGATAGAATTGAGTAATTCAAAAGATTTAAGGCTAGTTTTATTTAGTCCTGCTTCCCACAAAAGAAGAACTATATTACTGGAGTTTAAAAGCCTGTGTCTTTAATCAAATTTACAAAGAGTGAATGTCAAGAAAAAAAAAAAATACCAGTCAGTGCTAACACTGCATATCAAGCTACCAAATTCTCCTACAGGCCAAGGCTAGCGCAAGATGTGTAATCACACTGGAAGCCAATAAAGAATGTGAGGATTGAAAAGACAAAAATCTCTGTGCTCTGTAGGACTTGCCACTTGTCCTTTCTTAGAGCTTTGTACTTGATTGCATTTATTTATTTGTTCATCCAGAAAATATTTATTGAGACCCTATATCATGCCAAGTATCAGACTTGGCTGTGGACATATATTAAAGACCTCAGGGAGGTTAACATTGCTGTCTCTCTTATAAAAGTTGTGATAAAATAAGGCCTGAGGCAAAATCAACTCCAGCCATGCTGAGGCACTAGTGGTAAAGAATCTGCCTACCAGTGCTGGAGACATAAGTGACACAGGGTTTATCCTTGGGTCAGGAAAATCCCCCAGAAGAGGACATGGCAACCTATTTCAGTATTTTTGCCTGGAGAATCCCATGGACAGAAGAGCCTGGCGGACTACACTCCATAGGGTCTCAAAGAGTCAGACACAACTGAAGTGACTTAGCACACATGCACAGCTGTGTTAGGGGCAGTTACACATGAAACAACAGTTCAATGGGAGACTAGAAGGAGTTTACTTAATCTGGGAGGTCAGGAAACATATAGTGAGAAGGTGACATTGAAGGAGAGCTAAAAGTTTATGCAGAAGATCCTGTGGCACAAGAGAGCTAAGTCATGTGAGATCCTGAAAAAAGAACCCTGCTTAGCTCTCCAGAACTATTGAGAGCTGAGACCAGATAAGCAGGCTAGGCAACACAGGGCTGTTCTACATGGAACAGGGTTTTTAGACCCTTTTAGGCCCTTATGCTAAAAGTAATGCAAAGTCATTGAAGTATTCTAAGAGGGAAGGGAGTCTGCAACATAATCATATTTGAAAATTTAGAGGACTCTTTTGAATATAGAGATGTGATTAAATGGCAACCACTCCTTAGGGTAAGACAAGGAAAAGAAGAAAAATAAAACACTTAGTTTCCATATTAAAGTAGTCTTATTCTAGGTGAGCAGGATGGAGAAGACCCCAGTTGTTTGGATCATCTGTGATTCTCCTACCTAAATAACATACAAGAATAAAAGAAGGATAAACTCTTCAGGACAAAGAGAAGAGAAGAAGAGAGTCGGTAGAGGAGGGAGTGGCAGCCAAGTAGCTGTATAGAGTGGCCATGGAAATGAAAGAGGTGAATAAGCAGACTTGGTAAGGAGGCCAGTGGTTTCCAAGGAGGAGGAAGAGGACTGGGAACAAACATTTTTAGCCAAGGTGCTTTCACCTTCATTGCCACTCCTATGACAATAATCTACTTTGCCTAAGACTTTCTTTAAGCCCAGAACTAATGTTTAAAATTTTTAATTTTTTAAAAATTTTAAATTTTTTGTCTGCCTAAAATAAAAGGCCAGAAATCAACTCCAGCCATGCTGAGGCACTAGTGGTAAAGAATCCGCCTACCAGTGCTGGCGACATAAGTGACACAGGGTTTATCCTTGGGTCAGGAAAATCCCCCAGAAGAGGACATGGCAACCTATTTCAGTATTTTTGCCTGGAGAATCCCATGGACAGAAGAGCCTGGCGGACTACACTCCATAGGGTCTCAAAGAGTCAGACACAACTGAAGTGACTTAGCACACATGCACAGCTGTGTTAGGGGCAGTTACACATGAAACAACAGTTCAATGGGAGACTAGAAGGAGTTTACTTAATCTGGGAGGTCAGGGAAACATATAGTGAGAAGGTGACATTGAAGGAGAGCTAAAAGTTTATGCAGAAGATCCTGTGGCACAAGAGAGCTAAGTCATGTGAGATCCTGAAAAAAGAACCCTGCTTAGCTCTCCAGAACTATTGAGAGCTGAGACCAGATAAGCAGGCTAGGCAACACAGGGCTGTTCTACATGGAACAGGGTTTTTAGACCCTTTTAGGCCCTTATGCTAAAAGTAATGCAAAGTCATTGAAGTATTCTAAGAGGGAAGGGAGTCTGCAACATAATCATATTTGAAAATTTAGAGGACTCTTTTGAATATAGAGATGTGATTAAATGGCAACCACTCCTTAGGGTAAGACAAGGAAAAGAAGAAAAATAAAACACTTAGTTTCCATATTAAAGTAGTCTTATTCTAGGTGAGCAGGATGGAGAAGACCCCAGTTGTTTGGATCATCTGTGATTCTCCTACCTAAATAACATACAAGAATAAAAGAAGGATAAACTCTTCAGGACAAAGAGAAGAGAAGAAGAGAGTCGGTAGAGGAGGGAGTGGCAGCCAAGTAGCTGTATAGAGTGGCCATGGAAATGAAAGAGGTGAATAAGCAGACTTGGTAAGGAGGCCAGTGGTTTCCAAGGAGGAGGAAGAGGACTGGGAACAAACATTTTTAGCCAAGGTGCTTTCACCTTCATTGCCACTCCTATGACAATAATCTACTTTGCCTAAGACTTTCTTTAAGCCCAGAACTAATGTTTATAACAATATATCTTTCTGGAGGACATTTCTCCTTCTTAACTTGTACCTATGTTATCTAAAGATGTGTGTTGTGCGTGTGGGTCTGGTAAGACCTTTATAACCTTAAAATATTATTTTAATCTATTGGTAATAACTAACTGGAAAAGTACAAAATGCCATGCCTAGCTTCTGGGGTATTCTTCTATCCCCCTTCCAGTGTCTATGCTGGCAGCTTTCTCTATCCCTTTTTCCTTTAACAAACTTTTTACTATAAACAAAGCTCTGAGTGACCAAAGCCAGGTCTGTTTGATCTCAATGTGAATTCTTCTCCTTTGAGATCAAGAATCTGACACCATTCATGGTAACCTATCCACTGTCAGCTATCAAAAACTGCTTATCTGTGCGCAGAGGCTCAGAATTTGGGGCTATATACCTCACCAGAAAGTGTGGTTGCGATGCTGGGCTAAAAATATGGGCACTGGTTTAAAAACAACTGTTGGGAGTGGAAGAGATGCAACTGGTGAATCTTGCAGTTCTGACCTCCAGCTCCCTCCCAATCTGCACTTTTTCTTTGGAGAAACTTTTAAATAGGGACTCAGATACCATTCATTCATACAATCATTTATTCACTTGATGGATATTTGTTGGCTGCATACTATGTACTCAGAAGTGAAAAAAATGGATATGATCTTATGTGCCATTCTAGAAGGGAATAGAGATAAAATAAAAAAGTAAACAAAAACATAGGATAGTGACAATTATGGAGAAGGTTAATGATAATATAATGTGAAAGTGACTATTTTCAGATTGGTCAGGAAACATTAGCCATGACTGTGGCATCTTTAAAAATTGTGATTAAGTGCCAAACTGCAAACACCAGCTCTTTTCCCTGCTGTTCAAAATCTAGAATGTCAGCAGGTAGTAAGGTCTGTGTCCCACAGGGTGAAAGGAAGTAGGCTTCTTATCTAAATGGTCACAGGAAAACAACCTTTAGATACTGTTAAAGAAGGATTGTAAAAGTGGAAAAAAAAAAAAAAAACAGATGGGAAGAAATGGCTTGCCTCATGAGGACCTTAGGGTGCCCTAAATTAACAATCACTACCTCCAGACACAGAACATCCAATCAGCTTGTAAAGCTTTGATTTGAAATATGAATGATCAGTTGAAATTAACCATATAGTCAAAGGGTGCTTCAATCAAGATGAAGAGATAAAAACAAGTAGAAGGTTAGATCTGATATATATAAAAGGAAAAGACAGGCAGTAGAAAATAAATCTAAAAATAAGTCTTGAATTAATATCCCAGATGCACAGAGAAGATATTTTATCCACAAATTAAAATCCAAATATATGAAAATGAACTCTCATAAGAGAGTTGGAAATTAGAAATATGTGCTATCCTGCAAAGTAATGTTGGCTATTTCCCCAAAAAGATAAACAATAAAAAAAAGAGGTAGGAAATAGAAGAGAAACTACAGAAAAAGTGAAAGATCAGGCCAAGAAGAAGTTATCAAATTGAAAATCTGGAAAAAAGCAATCCAAGAAGTGAAGGACTGTCTTTTCAAATTAAAGGGCTCTTATAAAATCTCATGATGTGAAATAAATGATAATAAGAAACTACACATAGGCACACAATTGTGAAATTTTAGACACAGAATAAAGTACTGATAGCTTGCAAGGTAAGAAGTCAAGTAGCATGCAAAGAGCAGAGGCCCATAATGACACAGGAGGTCTCAATAGGATCACCTAGAAGACAGAGTGGAACTGTATTTGTTGGCTGCATACTAGACAGTGAAAAAGGATATTTTGACAGAGAAAATAAACAAATAGTAAACAAAAACATAGGATAGTGACAATTATGGAGAAGGTTAATGATAATATAATGTGAAAGTGACTATTTTCAGATTGGTCAGGAAACATTAGCCATGACTGTGGCATCTTTAAAAATTGTGATTAAGTGCCAAACTGCAAACACCAGCTCTTTTCCCTGCTGTTCAAAATCTAGAATGTCAGCAGGTAGTAAGGTCTGTGTCCCACAGGGTGAAAGGAAGTAGGCTTCTTATCTAAATGGTCACAGGAAAACAACCTTTAGATACTGTTAAAGAAGGATTGTAAAAGTGGAAAAAAAAAAAAAAAACAGATGGGAAGAAATGGCTTGCCTCATGAGGACCTTAGGGTGCCCTAAATTAACAATCACTACCTCCAGACACAGAACATCCAATCAGCTTGTAAAGCTTTGATTTGAAATATGAATGATCAGTTGAAATTAACCATATAGTCAAAGGGTGCTTCAATCAAGATGAAGAGATAAAAACAAGTAGAAGGTTAGATCTGATATATATAAAAGGAAAAGACAGGCAGTAGAAAATAAATCTAAAAATAAGTCTTGAATTAATATCCCAGATGCACAGAGAAGATATTTTATCCACAAATTAAAATCCAAATATATGAAAATGAACTCTCATAAGAGAGTTGGAAATTAGAAATATGTGCTATCCTGCAAAGTAATGTTGGCTATTTCCCCAAAAAGATAAACAATAAAAAAAAGAGGTAGGAAATAGAAGAGAAACTACAGAAAAAGTGAAAGATCAGGCCAAGAAGAAGTTATCAAATTGAAAATCTGGAAAAAAGCAATCCAAGAAGTGAAGGACTGTCTTTTCAAATTAAAGGGCTCTTATAAAATCTCATGATGTGAAATAAATGATAATAAGAAACTACACATAGGCACACAATTGTGAAATTTTAGACACAGAATAAAGTACTGATAGCTTGCAAGGTAAGAAGTCAAGTAGCATGCAAAGAGCAGAGGCCCATAATGACACAGGAGGTCTCAATAGGATCACCTAGAAGACAGAGTGGAACTGTAACTCAATAATTTAGAGAGAAAGGCACTTTCATTTTGTCATTCTCTTCCTAACCAATCTCTAAACCAAGTATATCCATAGAACAAACACGAGCAAGGGCTTAACCTTCCTCACTGTATTTTAACTGCAGAAGAAACTATAGAAGGATGGACTCTAGCAAATGATTTAATCAGGAGAGCAGAAGGAAAAATGGGATCAAGAAAAGAGGTTCCAAACTGAAGATTTCTGAACAGACCACAGTGATGACTATAGGCAATTCTAGAATAACAGGTGAGCAATAGGCTCACAAAATGTTTTGTCCAAATTGGAGCAAGAGGATAAAACTTGGGGAGGAGGTATCATGGAAACAAACAAACAAAAAAAACAACCAAGCAATGATAGATCATTGATCTATGTGGATATTCAGATAATATTATTGGTAGATATTTGACAGATGCATTGGAGAAATTAATAAATAGATAATAAATATTAGAATATGTTTAACTAAGCAAATGGAAGATTAGTAATTTACTCTAGGAACATTTAAAATATTTAATGGAAAAAGAGACACTGCTTGACTCTAATAAACAATATTAAAATAGTCACAATAATGTTAGCAGTATTTAATGAGTTCATGAAAAATTTGATGTCACTCAGTAGAAAGAAGGTAGTAGGGGAAGGAATGGTTGATAGTATAAGAGAATTAAACCTTCATCTAATTTAAGTGTTGTTGTTGTTTAGTCACTAAGTCATGTCCAACACTTAGCAACTCCATGTGTAGCTTACCAGGCTCCTCTTAGGTATGGGTTTGGCTATCCTGCAAAGTAATGTTGGCTATTTCCCCAAAAGATAAACAATAAAAAGAGGTAGGAAATAGAAGAGAAACTACAGAAAAAGTGAAAGATCAGGCCAAGAAGAAGTTATCAAATTGAAAATCTGGAAAAAAGCAATCCAAGAAGTGAAGGACTGTCTTTTCAAATTAAAGGGCTCTTATAAAATCTCATGATGTGAAATAAATGATAATAAGAAACTACACATAGGCACACAATTGTGAAATTTTAGACACAGAATAAAGTACTGATAGCTTGCAAGGTAAGAAGTCAAGTAGCATGCAAAGAGCAGAGGCCCATAATGACACAGGAGGTCTCAATAGGATCACCTAGAAGACAGAGTGGAACTGTAACTCAATAATTTAGAGAGAAAGGCACTTTCATTTTGTCATTCTCTTCCTAACCAATCTCTAAACCAAGTATATCCATAGAACAAACACGAGCAAGGGCTTAACCTTCCTCACTGTATTTTAACTGCAGAAGAAACTATAGAAGGATGGACTCTAGCAAATGATTTAATCAGGAGAGCAGAAGGAAAAATGGGATCAAGAAAAGAGGTTCCAAACTGAAGATTTCTGAACAGACCACAGTGATGACTATAGGCAATTCTAGAATAACAGGTGAGCAATAGGCTCACAAAATGTTTTGTCCAAATTGGAGCAAGAGGATAAAACTTGGGGAGGAGGTATCATGGAAACAAACAAACAAAAAAAACAACCAAGCAATGATAGATCATTGATCTATGTGGATATTCAGATAATATTATTGGTAGATATTTGACAGATGCATTGGAGAAATTAATAAATAGATAATAAATATTAGAATATGTTTAACTAAGCAAATGGAAGATTAGTAATTTACTCTAGGAACATTTAAAATATTTAATGGAAAAAGAGACACTGCTTGACTCTAATAAACAATATTAAAATAGTCACAATAATGTTAGCAGTATTTAATGAGTTCATGAAAAATTTGATGTCACTCAGTAGAAAGAAGGTAGTAGGGGAAGGAATGGTTGATAGTATAAGAGAATTAAACCTTCATCTAATTTAAGTGTTGTTGTTGTTTAGTCACTAAGTCATGTCCAACACTTAGCAACTCCATGTGTAGCTTACCAGGCTCCTCCATCCATGGGATTCTCCAGGAAAGAATACTGGAATCAGTTGCCATGCCCTCCTCCATTGGAGCTTCCTGATCCAGGGGTCAAACCCATGTCTTCTGCATCTCCTGCATTGCAGGTAGATTCTTTACCCATGAGCTACCAGGGAAGCCCATCTAATTTAATGGAAGCAAGGCAGAAGGGGAAGATGCATGGGTTCAACCAGAGTCAAGAATCCACACGAACAGAGGAGCCTGGTGAACTACAGTCCATGGGGTCACAAAGAGTCCAGTACAACTTAGCAACTGAGCACACAAAGTTGATAAATGAACATTTTTCAGGGGAACAGCTAAATTCTCTAAAACAAATTAACTATCACTTTAATGAATTAAAATTAAATATTTCTACTAGCTGTATAAAATTGGGATTAATTTGCTTTGGCTAAAATTATCATTTTCTGTTAAAATAATGTAATTGATGTATATATTCAACTTTCATACATTCAAAATAAGTTAATATTTTCAAATGATGCCACTTTTAGTAAAAATGTGGGGTCTTACTAACCCATCACTGTCTTTTCAAAAGAATTATGAGCAGAACATTAATTATTGATTATGCTAGTGGCTTAATGAAACCTTCTGAAACCATTACAATCATTGATTTTTTTTTTTTTTGGCCACTTCTATTGGTCTTTCATTTTTCATCCATTTTTTTGGCCTGTGTGGGCCTCTCATCACAGTGGCATCTCGTTGCAGAGCACTGGTTCTGGGCGCACGCAATCCAGAGCTCTGGCTCGGTAGTTGGACACATTGATCCAGCTGCTCTGCAGCAAGTGGAATCTTCCCAGGGCAGGGATCAAACCAGTGCCCCTTGCCCTGCAAGGCAGTGTCCTTACCCACTGGACCACCAGGGAAGCCCCGATCATTGAATTTTTAAGCACAAACATGTAGAAAGAAATGAAGTACGTTTTCATCAGGGAGAAACTGATACTTCAGTATTTTAGGGAATACTATTTTATTGATCCACTCAACAAACATATTGAACAGCTACTAGACAATACAGAAAGGAACAAAGCAAATAACCTGCCCTTATGAAATTTATATTCTCAGAAGACCAGAAACAAATACACAGATGTGAATATATAGTAAAATACAAACAATGTTAGCAGTAAAAGTGCATTGGGGAAGAGGAGAGCAGGGACAGATGGTATTTAGGTAAGTTTGCTGTTTTAAATTTGGTAGTTAGGGGAAGCCTCACTAAGATGTTTTAGTAAAGATCTGAGGGAACCAAAGGAGTTAATGATAGGAATATCTGGGGGAAGAGCATTCAGGCTGAGAGAATGACAAATATATAGGCTGTAAGGCGGGAACATGGGTAGGCATGGTTAGGAAATAGTAAGAGGCTTTTTTGCAGTGAGTGGAAGGTAGACTGAAGCATGAAAAATCTAAGATTGTTGAGTTGCGTGTTTTGTAAAGTCTCATAGACCAGTGAAAGAACTTTAGATTTCATTCTGAAGAAAAAAATAGGATCTGGTTTATAGATCCACACTGGCTTCTGTGTTAAGAACAACCTGACAACAGCAAGGGTCAAAAGTGAGAGATTAATTTGGAACCTACATAAATGACCCAGAGATCATGGCAACTTGGATCTGAGTGGTAGTAGTGGGCTTGAAAGGAGCTGGGTGGATTCTAGATATGTTTTGAAGATAGAGTGAACTGAATTTGCTTTTAAATGAAAGATTTAATTATTGATTATGCTAGTGGCTTAATGAAACCTTCTGAAACCATTACAATCATTGATTTTTTTTTTGGCCACTTCTATTGGTCTTTCATTTTTCATCCATTTTTTTGGCCTGTGTGGGCCTCTCATCACAGTGGCATCTCGTTGCAGAGCACTGGTTCTGGGCGCACGCAATCCAGAGCTCTGGCTCGGTAGTTGGACACATTGATCCAGCTGCTCTGCAGCAAGTGGAATCTTCCCAGGGCAGGGATCAAACCAGTGCCCCTTGCCCTGCAAGGCAGTGTCCTTACCCACTGGACCACCAGGGAAGCCCCGATCATTGAATTTTTAAGCACAAACATGTAGAAAGAAATGAAGTACGTTTTCATCAGGGAGAAACTGATACTTCAGTATTTTAGGGAATACTATTTTATTGATCCACTCAACAAACATATTGAACAGCTACTAGACAATACAGAAAGGAACAAAGCAAATAACCTGCCCTTATGAAATTTATATTCTCAGAAGACCAGAAACAAATACACAGATGTGAATATATAGTAAAATACAAACAATGTTAGCAGTAAAAAGTGCATTGGGGAAGAGGAGAGCAGGGACAGATGGTATTTAGGTAAGTTTGCTGTTTTAAATTTGGTAGTTAGGGGAAGCCTCACTAAGATGTTTTAGTAAAGATCTGAGGGAACCAAAGGAGTTAATGATAGGAATATCTGGGGGAAGAGCATTCAGGCTGAGAGAATGACAAATATATAGGCTGTAAGGCGGGAACATGGGTAGGCATGGTTAGGAAATAGTAAGAGGCTTTTTTGCAGTGAGTGGAAGGTAGACTGAAGCATGAAAAATCTAAGATTGTTGAGTTGCGTGTTTTGTAAAGTCTCATAGACCAGTGAAAGAACTTTAGATTTCATTCTGAAGAAAAAAATAGGATCTGGTTTATAGATCCACACTGGCTTCTGTGTTAAGAACAACCTGACAACAGCAAGGGTCAAAAGTGAGAGATTAATTTGGAACCTACATAAATGACCCAGAGATCATGGCAACTTGGATCTGAGTGGTAGTAGTGGGCTTGAAAGGAGCTGGGTGGATTCTAGATATGTTTTGAAGATAGAGTGAACTGAATTTGCTGATAAATGTAGAGAGTTAATAGGAAGAGGGATCAAGGACTTTTAAGACCTTTGCCAAGAGGAACTTGGAAGAATGTTACTGTTAGCTGAGATGGGAGAAGCCAGTCATTACTGATGTTCTGTTGTTGGTGGTAGGGAAGATCTGGACTCAGTCTTTAATATGCTAAATTTGAGATCTGTTTTATACACACACACACACAAGCCTATATATATGTATATAAATCTCAGGGCAAAGCCCAAGACAGAGACAAGATTCTGAAAAAGAATATGGTGTGTTAAACCATGAGACTGGAGGTAATTATCAAGTATAGCTAAAGAAGTCAAAGACTGAGTTTCAAGTATATTGTATTATAAAGAGGTCGGGGGTAGAGGGGAATAAGTAGACTGAGAAATAGAAAGACTGTGGCTTCTGATATTCCTACCACATTCTGCCCCGACTGGGAAGTCTCAGAAGAGCCTGTTGAAGGCTTTACTGAAGGCCAGTTGGGAGCTGACACTTCAGGAGGAAGAAGGGCTGTTCTCAGGATGAGACTAAATAAGTGGTGAAAGGAAGAGAGGTCTCTCCCAGCGACTTACCTGGGGCAGTTGATGCTTCCATCTCTACTGGTTTAGGCTCTACGTCTAGAAGTTCTTATAGCCTAAGAGGGCATACTTCTACCAGGAAACAAAAGTTCCCATAAACTTAAAGCTTTGGCTGATTGCCCTCTGAATTTGGGTTCTTTGTGCCAGGCCAGCCGGTAAAGAAAGGACTCATTGTAACATGAGGCACCTGGAAAAACAGGAGGGTATGGCAGTGTGATTCAGTCAAATATAGCGGTTAAAACAGGTTTTACTATGTATGTTTGTGTGTATGAGTGTGTGTGTTTGAAATTTATGCCCCATAGGGCACACAGAATGTCTCCTTTAATGCCATATGAAAAGTTTCTGCGCAGGTCTTCTTCCTGAACTTCAAGTACACTGGATGGCTCTCTGGGTTTGGTTTTGACCATAAGTAGAGTGAGCAGACGAATGCCCTTTCAGTGTATAAATGTATTTTTTCTTTCTTTGAGGAAAAAATAGGTGCATTTATTTCTCCTCTTCAACTGTCTCCTTACCACCCCGTGCCCCAGAATCATAACCAAAAACTTTATACTTTGCAAATGATTAGAGAATTATAGTGACAGCAATGGGCAAATTTAAATTCTCTTCCAGTTCATTCACCTAACAGCAGTGGTGTCTGTGTGTGTGTGTATGATTCCTTTGTAGTGAACCAGAAGTACAAGCCTAGGTAAACATTTGCTAAATACTTTCCCCTTCAATTCAGGTTTTTCCTAATTACATTAATTAAAGTGATTTACCCACATAGAGGGTCGCATAGAATCAGACACTACTGAAGCAACTTAGCACACGTGCATGTGTGATTTACCCTAAGTGGGCTTCCCAGGTTGCTCAATGGTAAAAAATTTGCCTGCCAATGCAGGAGATAGGGGGTTTCGATCCCTGGGAGGGATTGGGAAGATCCCCTAGAAAAGGAAATGGCAACCCACTCCAGTGTTCTTGTCCGGAAAATCCCAGGGATAGAAGAGCCTGGTGAGCTATAGCCCATGGAGTTACAAAGAGTCAGACACAACTGAATGACTGGCCACAGGAGGACCTACCCTAAAATTGAAAGAATGCTATAACAGAAAGCCACATAATCAATTAATTTATCCAACTTTAAGCACATAGTGATGTAACCAACGATATTTAAGTTTTTTGCAAACCAAACCAAAAAAAAGAAAACACTTTGAAATAATCTGTGGTAGTTTTAAAATGAAGGAGTAAATTTAAAAAATAAATAGAATCACTCAGAAGCATGCTATTTTGTAGAAGACAGCATGATGTCATTTTTAATCATAGCAAAAATGATTTTCTCCTGCTGTTCATTTGAGTGAAGAGAAAACTAATTTATAATCCCTTTGATGGCCTTTGTTCTCATTAATTTAATTTCCACTACATATTGAGATCAGAGATGTCATTGACGTCATCTTTTAGTTGTAAAACCAGTCCAGTGGGGGCTTTTTGTTAATTTAAGGAGGATTGTTAAAACAGTCTCTCTAAACTAAATAATACATTACAGAAAATAAAAACAAAAATAGCATACTGAATAAAAATTAAGCACACATCTTAGGGAAAGTTTTAGAAAAAAAAATGTGTTGAGCTGTGACACTGCTTTTTCATATGAATAGAAATTGAATCATTGTCTTTCTTCAAGTAGTAGTTCTCAGGGCTCAGCTGCTGAGAATCATGTATAATTTGGGACAAGATGGAGATTCTCTAGCAGAGATTAGGATTTAATGGGTAGGGAATGTGGCTCATGGATCTTCATTTTTACATTGAAGCCAGGTAACTCTCATTCAAATGATTTGTGGTTTGAGAAACACTATCCTGATTAGAAACTTCTTTTTCTGTTCAGCCCAGCTGAGTGTGATTGTGCTTACCTTCCTAGTCTGAGGCTGACCAGAGGTTTTTTGTTTTGTTTTGTTTTTTGTTTTTCTTAAAGGCAAAGAGCAAACAAACAAGCAGACATTCCTTTATATCTGTGAGGTTAAGAGGTTCAAATGATAAATTCCTGGCTCTTAAAAAATCCTACTGTGAATGAAGCTCACTTTCATAAATGTGCCATGCCCTCAGGTATAAATTGATACTGGAAGGTCTGGAGAGAGTAAAAAAGTAAAAGGCCACTGGGGTCCTTGAGGGCTGTCAAGGAAAAGGAAGGGCTGTCAATATCAGGAAAAGAGGCAGAAGGACGCAGAAAGAGAAGCCTGGAAGCTAAGGAAACGTTCAAAGGCTTTATAACTTAGCATAAATTGTGTGTTAATATTCACTTAGGCAGGAGATAAATGAAAGGTCTGCACTGAAATATTTCTAGTCTTGTAGCAGCTACAAACAAGAGTTTTCAAGTTTTATGACTTGCTTGCTTGTGGTTCATTTATTGTACAACTTTACATGATTTCACAGAAAATCCTTGTGCTTCTCATAAAGGTGTCTTTGGTTCCAAGTAACTGATTTAGACCACTTTGGATCTACAATATACAAATAAATAAGAACCTGCATACATATTTATCAATATTTATCAGTATTTTCTTCTGTTACTGACCCTCAGAGCCAGTAGAAAGAAACCAAGTCTGGTTCGAAAGCAAAGGAAACGTCATTCTTTAGTCACACAGCGGATAAGTGTGATCTAGAACTTCAGAGCACCTGGGATAGGCTATAAGCTACGAGGAGGCTGTTTATAGGGTGCTCTTCACTGGAGTGGGAGTGGAGTTGTAGCTGGGCTGGCACAGCTGTGTTGCTCAAGCTTAGACTTGCATTTCTGCAGCCTCTGCATGGGTCGGTGGCCATCTTGAGTGCAGATACCATGAGTAGCGTTTCTGCACCCAGTTCTTGGAGCTGCAGGTCTGGGGCAGGCATTTGGCTTTGGAAACCCTGGTCTGAAGCTCCAGGCCAGGCCTCTGCATGTGGCATCTTATGAACAAGTGAAACTAGATGAAGCATAGATGGAAAGAACCAAGAAAGGTTAGATTTTACTACCCAGATTCACTTTTTATTTCCTGGGGAATTTCTAATGGGCTTTGCCAGTGACTCTTTCTTCTTTCCGCCTCTATTTCTCCTTTTCTCCTCTTCTCTCTTATTGTTTCTGCTGTTGAGGCATGTTTGACTAGGTAGTTTGCTAGTTTCTGGCTTAGAAGTGGAGATTGTTTTGTTATAATTGTTGGGAGACTGATATCTGCATTTCTATGCACACGGGGAAAGATTTTGGATGCTTACAGGAATGAAAATACTGCAAAAAGAAGGTATGGAATGAGAATAAGTGGTTTTATCATCACAGTGAGTTGTTTAAAAAATAGAGGCTTGTGCTCAATATCCTCTTTTCCTGGTTTTATTTAGTGTCCTATCTGCCCTGTGGTTTTGGAGGTTTAAACATCAACAAATGGTTTTATAACTTCAGTTTGAGAATTGCTGGCAGGGACAGATTTGGTGTATAAATCTTGCCAGGATGTTCTGAGATACTCTCTTTTGGCAGAAAGAACAATTGCTACAGGAACCTGATCAAGCATAATTGAAATCAGACTGCTCTGTGATAGATGAAGTAGAAGTACTCTATAAATAAAGCCCCCCAAAAGGATGTTCTAACTGATTTAGACCACTTTGGATCTACAATATACAAATAAATAAGTAAAAAAAGTATTTTCTTCTGTTACTGACCCTCAGAGCCAGTAGAAAGAAACCAAGTCTGGTTCGAAAGCAAAGGAAACGTCATTCTTTAGTCACACAGCGGATAAGTGTGATCTAGAACTTCAGAGCACCTGGGATAGGCTATAAGCTACGAGGAGGCTGTTTATAGGGTGCTCTTCACTGGAGTGGGAGTGGAGTTGTAGCTGGGCTGGCACAGCTGTGTTGCTCAAGCTTAGACTTGCATTTCTGCAGCCTCTGCATGGGTCGGTGGCCATCTTGAGTGCAGATACCATGAGTAGCGTTTCTGCACCCAGTTCTTGGAGCTGCAGGTCTGGGGCAGGCATTTGGCTTTGGAAACCCTGGTCTGAAGCTCCAGGCCAGGCCTCTGCATGTGGCATCTTATGAACAAGTGAAACTAGATGAAGCATAGATGGAAAGAACCAAGAAAGGTTAGATTTTACTACCCAGATTCACTTTTTATTTCCTGGGGAATTTCTAATGGGCTTTGCCAGTGACTCTTTCTTCTTTCCGCCTCTATTTCTCCTTTTCTCCTCTTCTCTCTTATTGTTTCTGCTGTTGAGGCATGTTTGACTAGGTAGTTTGCTAGTTTCTGGCTTAGAAGTGGAGATTGTTTTGTTATAATTGTTGGGAGACTGATATCTGCATTTCTATGCACACGGGGAAAGATTTTGGATGCTTACAGGAATGAAAATACTGCAAAAAGAAGGTATGGAATGAGAATAAGTGGTTTTATCATCACAGTGAGTTGTTTAAAAAATAGAGGCTTGTGCTCAATATCCTCTTTTCCTGGTTTTATTTAGTGTCCTATCTGCCCTGTGGTTTTGGAGGTTTAAACATCAACAAATGGTTTTATAACTTCAGTTTGAGAATTGCTGGCAGGGACAGATTTGGTGTATAAATCTTGCCAGGATGTTCTGAGATACTCTCTTTTGGCAGAAAGAACAATTGCTACAGGAACCTGATCAAGCATAATTGAAATCAGACTGCTCTGTGATAGATGAAGTAGAAGTACTCTATAAATAAAGCCCACTCCCTTCAATATGTGAATTTACAAGTTCTGCTGGACTCTTTCTAGCCTCTTAACTCTCGTTGAAGGCTTTTAGTATCCTACAAAGCAGAGTATGTCGTGTGTACTGCCTTACACATCAAAGATCACATAGCTTGCCATGTAGGGAGGATTGTATTGCATATTTTAAATACATCAAATAGTCACTGAATTAATACTACATCTTTACATCACTGTTCCAGAATTTTCCTTTAAAATATCTTTCCTAAGTTTTAAATTTTTAAGAAATTTTCTAAAAAATTCTTAAAATTTGTTTATTACCTAATGATTTCAGGGTTGATTCTTTTCATCTTGAGTGAAATATATATGGTGCTCTTGTTTGGAGATTTTATCAACTAAAGCTAGAAATTTCAGTACAACTTTATGGAATAAAGAAATGCAACAAAAATAGTTGAATGATATCCTTAAACAATTGCACACATACATTACTGTGTTTTGATTGTATATGTGTGATATATACCTGCACTAATAACAGACACCTGGAAACAATTAGAACAGTAACTTTTAACTAAGCAAAACTCATTTGGAATTTGAATCTAAAATTATGGAATATGATATATAAGTTGCCTATCAATGAAAACTACATTTTGCCTGGCTTAACTTAATTTTTTGATATAGTTTTTTTTTTTAATATCCATCTGTCTCTGTCATAAAATTGTTTCTATTCTCTCTTTATTGCTTGCTTTTGAAAGATTTACAGGAATGAAAATACTGCAAAAGAAGGTATGGAATGAGAATAAGTGGTTTTATCATCACAGTGAGTTGTTTAAAAAATAGAGGCTTGTGCTCAATATCCTCTTTTCCTGGTTTTATTTAGTGTCCTATCTGCCCTGTGGTTTTGGAGGTTTAAACATCAACAAATGGTTTTATAACTTCAGTTTGAGAATTGCTGGCAGGGACAGATTTGGTGTATAAATCTTGCCAGGATGTTCTGAGATACTCTCTTTTGGCAGAAAGAACAATTGCTACAGGAACCTGATCAAGCATAATTGAAATCAGACTGCTCTGTGATAGATGAAGTAGAAGTACTCTATAAATAAAGCCCACTCCCTTCAATATGTGAATTTACAAGTTCTGCTGGACTCTTTCTAGCCTCTTAACTCTCGTTGAAGGCTTTTAGTATCCTACAAAGCAGAGTATGTCGTGTGTACTGCCTTACACATCAAAGATCACATAGCTTGCCATGTAGGGAGGATTGTATTGCATATTTTAAATACATCAAATAGTCACTGAATTAATACTACATCTTTACATCACTGTTCCAGAATTTTCCTTTAAAATATCTTTCCTAAGTTTTAAATTTTTAAGAAATTTTCTAAAAAATTCTTAAAATTTGTTTATTACCTAATGATTTCAGGGTTGATTCTTTTCATCTTGAGTGAAATATATATGGTGCTCTTGTTTGGAGATTTTATCAACTAAAGCTAGAAATTTCAGTACAACTTTATGGAATAAAGAAATGCAACAAAAATAGTTGAATGATATCCTTAAACAATTGCACACATACATTACTGTGTTTTGATTGTATATGTGTGATATATACCTGCACTAATAACAGACACCTGGAAACAATTAGAACAGTAACTTTTAACTAAGCAAAACTCATTTGGAATTTGAATCTAAAATTATGGAATATGATATATAAGTTGCCTATCAATGAAAACTACATTTTGCCTGGCTTAACTTAATTTTTTGATATAGTTTTTTTTTTTAATATCCATCTGTCTCTGTCATAAAATTGTTTCTATTCTCTCTTTATTGCTTGCTTTTGAAAGATTTACCTGAGAGCAAAGTTAGCATACTTACAGAAAAGACACAATTTCCCAGACACAGATGTTTCCAAAGTCATTTTCCATATAATATGAATAGATTTTTTGACATTAATGCCATTTATTTAATGAAATATGATATTGTATAATGATAATTCTTTTTTGTTTTTTTTTGTTTTTTTTGGAAATATACTATTGAGTCACATGAAATTGATTTTTATTTAGGTCAGATAGTCAAAAAGCAACAATACCGAGATATTCTCTCTCTCTCTCTCTCTCTCTCTCTATATATATATATATATATATATATAATCAGAGATTCATTTTTTGTTCTTGTATCTCCATTTGGGGGTGTTGGGAAATATCTATTTCTTTGAACATGACATTGTTTCTTATGCTGAGTGTTTTATAAAGTTAGGTTTATGTGTGACTAAGAGCATTTATTCTTTCTCTGGTTATACTTGTACCTCATAGGGATTTACATTACATAATCAATTGTGGTTTTATTGTAATTTTTTATGAGTTTCTTTGAAGGGGATATTTTTTGAAAAGGAGGAAAGGAAAAGATAATTTAAAACTTCAGGAAATCGCAGAAAACAAGAGGAAAAGATTTATTTGATAATATAATAAGGTATAAATTTATGGATCTTACTAGTTCCCCAAACAAAAATCTATTTCTATTGTGTGTTAGATTGTGTTTCCTTAAAAAAAGCGCAATTTTTTCTGTTTTAAACAATGCTTAGAATCAATCATAGACATTATGAATGGAAGGCAAAAATAGTTGAATGATATCCTTAAACAATTGCACACATACATTACTGTGTTTTGATTGTATATGTGTGATATATACCTGCACTAATAACAGACACCTGGAAACAATTAGAACAGTAACTTTTAACTAAGCAAAACTCATTTGGAATTTGAATCTAAAATTATGGAATATGATATATAAGTTGCCTATCAATGAAAACTACATTTTGCCTGGCTTAACTTAATTTTTTGATATAGTTTTTTTTTTTAATATCCATCTGTCTCTGTCATAAAATTGTTTCTATTCTCTCTTTATTGCTTGCTTTTGAAAGATTTACCTGAGAGCAAAGTTAGCATACTTACAGAAAAGACACAATTTCCCAGACACAGATGTTTCCAAAGTCATTTTCCATATAATATGAATAGATTTTTTGACATTAATGCCATTTATTTAATGAAATATGATATTGTATAATGATAATTCTTTTTTGTTTTTTTTTGTTTTTTTTGGAAATATACTATTGAGTCACATGAAATTGATTTTTATTTAGGTCAGATAGTCAAAAAGCAACAATACCGAGATATTCTCTCTCTCTCTCTCTCTCTCTATATATATATATATATATATATATATATAATCAGAGATTCATTTTTTGTTCTTGTATCTCCATTTGGGGGTGTTGGGAAATATCTATTTCTTTGAACATGACATTGTTTCTTATGCTGAGTGTTTTATAAAGTTAGGTTTATGTGTGACTAAGAGCATTTATTCTTTCTCTGGTTATACTTGTACCTCATAGGGATTTACATTACATAATCAATTGTGGTTTTATTGTAATTTTTTATGAGTTTCTTTGAAGGGGATATTTTTTGAAAAGGAGGAAAGGAAAAGATAATTTAAAACTTCAGGAAATCGCAGAAAACAAGAGGAAAAGATTTATTTGATAATATAATAAGGTATAAATTTATGGATCTTACTAGTTCCCCAAACAAAAATCTATTTCTATTGTGTGTTAGATTGTGTTTCCTTAAAAAAAGCGCAATTTTTTCTGTTTTAAACAATGCTTAGAATCAATCATAGACATTATGAATGGAAGGCAGATGTAGAGGTCACCATTTAAGCAAGTCCTACTTGACCTGTTCCAAACTAATCTGTCTCTATCCTATTTCTAATAATCTCCAGGGATAGATATTTCAGAACCTCTTTCAGTAAAATGTTTCAGTGCTTCAGAACTTAAGTGCTGAACAATTTGTCAGATATTTATTTTATTTTCATATAATTAAAAGTAATAAATATTCATGTGATAGTTTGAAAGCTACAAAGATTAATAAACAGTGAACATTCTTTATTCCCATGATCTTACTGGTAAATCTTACTGACAAATACCTAAATGATTTTTCTTTGTATTATATTCTTTGGTTTTATATGTGGTTGGAAAAGTGAAATATCTAGGCATTTTTCTCCACTTTATCAGTATCATTTTTATAGCTTCCTTCTTCATCCCAGGTTTTAATTCTTGTCTTCTGGTATTATGACTTAGGTTTGTACTCTTTCTAACCTCTTCGTATCTCTATTATGTTGTGAAACCCCAACTGGATAAAATATTTTATTGGCTGCTCTTGTTATTATTAATTCTGTATGTTATTCCTTTGTATTTTTGTTATTCCCTCGTATTTCATTAAAATGTGAGGGCTACATTCATTCTTTTAAGCTATCAGAATATCAATGCATTTTATTAGACTTTGAAACATACTGGAAATAATTTGACAGCATAATAAAGAGGGTAGTGAACCTAAATATATCTCTATTTGAAATTCCATAGCTTGTTCAAATATAATTACTAGGTAAATGCCTTATAATAATCCTCTTTGGAAGCTGAAATTATGGTTATACTCAGGAATTGGGGGTGGGAAGATAGATGGTTTTTTGTTCTACAACCTTAAATAAGTGTATTCATTCACATTGAGAATACTTTGAAAAAACTATATGTAAGAAGCTCGAGAATACTTTGAAAAATGACCATAAAGCAACCATTTACACACACACTCTCTCTCTCTCTCTCTCTCTCTCTCTCTCTCTCTCTCTCTCTCGGAGTATAGTTGCTTTACAGTGTTGTGTTAGTTTCTGCCATACAGCAAACTGAATCAGCTGTGTGTGTGTGTGTTCATTCATTGGTGTCTGACTCTTTGCAACTCTTTGCACTGGAGCCCTTCAAGCTCCTTTGTCCATGGAATTCTCCAGGTGAGAATACTGGACTGAGTTGCCATGCCCTTCTCCAGGGGATCTTCCCGACCCAGGAATCAAATCCATGTCTCCTGCAGTGCAGGTGGAGTTTTTACCCACTGAACTATCAGGGAGGCCCCTGTGTATATATATATTCCCTCTGTTTTTCAATTTCCTTCCCTCTTAGGTCACCAGAGAGCATTGAATTTCCAGTGATACACAATTGGTTCTCATTAGTTATTTTATATATAGTAGTAGTATATGCGTCAATCCCTTACCTTTCAATGGCCCCTACTTCTCCCTTCCCCCTGGTATCCATATGTTTGTTCCCTATGTCTGTGTGTCTATTCTTGCTTTGAAAATAAGATCATCCATACCATTTTCCTAAATTCCACATGTATCCTTCAATATATGATATTTGGTTTGATCTCTCTGACTTAACTTTACTCTGTATGATAGTCTCTAAGTTCATCCATGTCCCTGCTAATGACATAATTTTGTTCCTCTTTATGGCTGAGTAATATCCCATTGTATATATGTACCGCAGCTTCTTCATCCATTCCTCTGTTGATGGACATTTAGGTTGTTGCCATGTCCTGGATATTATAAATAGTGCTGCAATGAACACTGAGGTGCCTGCATCTTTTTGAATTATGGTTTTCTCCAAATATATGCCCAGGAGTTGGGATTTCTGGGTCAATCATTCATATATTGAGCTACTTTGCAAAGTAGCTCTGAATGTCTACCATAGTGCTGATACAGGAGATACAAACATGAATGATATGTTCCCTACTCTGGGGGAACTCACATTTTGATAGAGAAGACTGAAATATTAACAAATAATTATAGTACAATATGAGTAGGTGAAATGAAAGTATGGCATGTGACAAAAGAACAAATTGAGGTGTTTGGGAGGACTTCATAGATAAGGCATCATTTGCATTCTTTCCGGTGTTTGGCACATAAGATATGTGGAAGTGGAGAGAATAAGAGGAGATAGGGAACTTTTTTTCAAAGAAATCTCATTTAAAAAGAAAAAGTGGCCACCATGATGGGAGGCCCACACAGGCCAGAGAATTATGATGGATGAAAAACAAACAGATGAAGGACCAATAAAAGAGGTCAAAATGAAGAAAAAAAATATCCTGACGTTTATAAAAAAAAGAAAGAAAGAAAAAGCAAGCATTGGAGTAATGTTGTTCACTATTTTATTGAAAATATGGCCAGATATGATTATGGTATTTTTCTGAATTTTCTCAGTCTAAATTAGTTTTAAGTTCTTTTTTCTTCATGATTAGCTTCAAACAAGGAATGTTATATAGCTTTAGATTGTTATTCTTGAAATAAATTTACTGCAATGGAAAACCAAAGAGATTTAGCACTGTCTGTACTAAACATTTTGTGCCTTAGTTTCCTATTCCATAAAATGGGTTAAGGTGACTTATACAATCTTGTTTTGATTCTCACCACAAAAGTATTCAAAATGTTTAACTATATGTATATAGTTAAGGCATTGCTTCAGATAGCAGGATGGTAAAAGATATCTGACTGGTCTGTTTTCCTGATGTTCTAAACTGAATATTGAGAGGAATAATGATTTTAAGAGTTAAAACAAGTGTTTTGGTAAATAGTACTGGGAGCAATAAAAAGTGATCTTTGCAGTGCTTAATAAAGAGAATGTTTAGCCCTGCAAAGAGAAAAAGGGAGGGAGAGAGCGATCGAGCCAGAGAGCAAGCTGGATATTCTCAAAGAAAAAACAACTTCAGTGTACCAGAGCTATGTTCAAGTGTGACCAGGGATAACTTAAGAAATGTGAAATCAATCTACTGTGAGCGCTATCGAAGACTGTGCTCCATTCCCATTCTCTTCTTAGCAGTTATTTCAGATCCTAATTAGAAGTGGTTTTTATTATTATTTAAATGTTCCACAGGGAAAGGCTTGTCACCTTTTAAAAATACTTTTGCAGAACAAAGTGCCTCAGTGTCATGACATAAGGATACAGGCAGGAAAAGACAAATGAACTTTGGCTGTTTTCCCACATGGATAAATCCAGAAGGAGAAGCTAATAAATCAGGAAGGGTCATTGCCTTGAAAAGGAACATTGTCTATTACTGAATATTTAAACGTACAGAAATGGGATTCATTCTCAGGGTTCATTCTACCTTTCACCATTTTTTCATCAAAGGAGGTGAGAAGGGGGAGCTGAAAGCTAAATGAAGACTGAAAACTAGCATGTCTGAATAATTTCAAATAAGAAATTATTTTATTTTGATAGAAATACAAAAAAGCCTCAGCATTTTGGAGTTGAGAATGTATGGAAAGCGACAAAAATACTGTCTATGGCCGACTGATATTGATTATGGCAAAAACCATCACAGTATTGTAATTATCCTCCAATTAAATTTTGAAAAATAACAACAACAAAAAACAAGGCAGATAGATGTAAAAGTGAGAAAAAATATAGCTAGTGGTCAAAAAATTCTCTTCTGAAAATAAGTATTAGTATACTCTTAAGAAGCAGTAATTTGTTTTAAATTTTGAAGCTTTCCATTTGAGAAAATGTCTTCAAGATGCATAGTCATAATTTTATTTAATAATACCAAAGGTAAAAATGAGTTTAGTACTTTAAACAAGCACTTTTCAGAGATAGCTCGTTTAAAATCTTGAGTTATTGAGGCATTTATAGTGCTTATTCTCTCAAACACAATTATTTTAAAATTTAAATGAAAGTTGATATAGTATATTTAATGTTACTTATGTTATTTTGCCTGTGTTTTTTACTTTCATAATATTTTAACTACTAACTCAAAAAATACAAATACAGATTTGTTTTTCAATAATTATTCTTCTAATGAATATCTTGTAGCTACTTATATTCCCATTCTCTTCTTAGCAGTTATTTCAGATCCTAATTAGAAGTGGTTTTTATTATTATTTAAATGTTCCACAGGGAAAGGCTTGTCACCTTTTAAAAATACTTTTGCAGAACAAAGTGCCTCAGTGTCATGACATAAGGATACAGGCAGGAAAAGACAAATGAACTTTGGCTGTTTTCCCACATGGATAAATCCAGAAGGAGAAGCTAATAAATCAGGAAGGGTCATTGCCTTGAAAAGGAACATTGTCTATTACTGAATATTTAAACGTACAGAAATGGGATTCATTCTCAGGGTTCATTCTACCTTTCACCATTTTTCATCAAAGGAGGTGAGAAGGGGGAGCTGAAAGCTAAATGAAGACTGAAAACTAGCATGTCTGAATAATTTCAAATAAGAAATTATTTTATTTTGATAGAAATACAAAAAAGCCTCAGCATTTTGGAGTTGAGAATGTATGGAAAGCGACAAAAATACTGTCTATGGCCGACTGATATTGATTATGGCAAAAACCATCACAGTATTGTAATTATCCTCCAATTAAATTTTGAAAAATAACAACAACAAAAAACAAGGCAGATAGATGTAAAAGTGAGAAAAAATATAGCTAGTGGTCAAAAAATTCTCTTCTGAAAATAAGTATTAGTATACTCTTAAGAAGCAGTAATTTGTTTTAAATTTTGAAGCTTTCCATTTGAGAAAATGTCTTCAAGATGCATAGTCATAATTTTATTTAATAATACCAAAGGTAAAAATGAGTTTAGTACTTTAAACAAGCACTTTTCAGAGATAGCTCGTTTAAAATCTTGAGTTATTGAGGCATTTATAGTGCTTATTCTCTCAAACACAATTATTTTAAAATTTAAATGAAAGTTGATATAGTATATTTAATGTTACTTATGTTATTTTGCCTGTGTTTTTTACTTTCATAATATTTTAACTACTAACTCAAAAAATACAAATACAGATTTGTTTTTCAATAATTATTCTTCTAAGGAATATCTTGTAGCTACTAATATTCCCATTTCTTTTTCTCTCTAGATATTAAAAATAAATTTAAATTCTGCTATTGATACTCACCTGTGTGTATTTTACAGAGAGAAAGAATAAATATATATTGCTCTTCACATATAATGATAGTGCTTAGCTCTTTTTTTTTCATTTTTTTCTTTAGTGCAAATTAAAGATAAAACTCAGTATTTTAGTCTAACTCCGCATAAAATTTGTCTGCCTTGACTTTTAATCCATTTCTTTTTTATTTTTCTTTATAGAACTAATAGATGTTATTAATTATAAGTTATATAAGTTATAATTTTTAATTATTATAAGTTATAATTTTTTTTAAAAGACATTCACATTTCACTCACCGTTTCTTTTAGGACTAGCCTGAGTTAGTTACATCAGTTACTTACTGTAGGTGCTAAGATCATAGTCTCAGGCTACATCTGGGCCTGGAAAGCTGACCATCTGTTTTGTGAATGCTTCATGTTAGTTTCAGTGGTAACAGTGTCAAGGATATGGAATAGTACAGCAAAATGCATCCCACTATTAGGAAAACTCAATTATATTCCCTACAAAAGAAGACAAATAGATGAATAGCCCTTGAGAGTGGAATGGGAGGCTTTCACAGGCACCAGCTCAGTCCTTCTGATTCCATCCTATGTTATAGTCCATTGATCAGATGATCAAAGACTTAGATACTTATACAGGGAAGCAAATGCCAACCTCTAGACATCCTTATTTTATTGTGCAATAAGACATACATAAAACTATTAAAGTGTGAATTTATGCATAATTATAACGTTGATCTTCTATGCAATTCCCTTCCTTTCCACCAAGTCAAGAAAATACTGTGAGCACTCCAGAGGCTGTGGAGTTATTGGTTGTAATGATCTCCTACCTCTGCTCTAGAGGTGGCTACTATCCTTATGTAGTCTTTGTTTCCTTTTGCTGTTTTTCTTCGTAGTTTTGCCACATATGCTTGTTTACCTAAATAATATGGCTTTGTTTTACTAGGTTTTTAAGCTCTGTACAAACTACTAACTCAAAAATACAAATGCAGATTTGTTTTTCAATAATTATTCTTCTAAGGAATATCTTGTAGCTACTAATATTCCCATTTCTTTTTCTCTCTAGATATTAAAAATAAATTTAAATTCTGCTATTGATACTCACCTGTGTGTATTTTACAGAGAGAAAGAATAAATATATATTGCTCTTCACATATAATGATAGTGCTTAGCTCTTTTTTTTTCATTTTTTTCTTTAGTGCAAATTAAAGATAAAACTCAGTATTTTAGTCTAACTCCGCATAAAATTTGTCTGCCTTGACTTTTAATCCATTTCTTTTTTATTTTTCTTTATAGAACTAATAGATGTTATTAATTATAAGTTATATAAGTTATAATTTTTAATTATTATAAGTTATAATTTTTTTTTAAAAGACATTCACATTTCACTCACCGTTTCTTTTAGGACTAGCCTGAGTTAGTTACATCAGTTACTTACTGTAGGTGCTAAGATCATAGTCTCAGGCTACATCTGGGCCTGGAAAGCTGACCATCTGTTTTGTGAATGCTTCATGTTAGTTTCAGTGGTAACAGTGTCAAGGATATGGAATAGTACAGCAAAATGCATCCCACTATTAGGAAAACTCAATTATATTCCCTACAAAAGAAGACAAATAGATGAATAGCCCTTGAGAGTGGAATGGGAGGCTTTCACAGGCACCAGCTCAGTCCTTCTGATTCCATCCTATGTTATAGTCCATTGATCAGATGATCAAAGACTTAGATACTTATACAGGGAAGCAAATGCCAACCTCTAGACATCCTTATTTTATTGTGCAATAAGACATACATAAAACTATTAAAGTGTGAATTTATGCATAATTATAACGTTGATCTTCTATGCAATTCCCTTCCTTTCCACCAAGTCAAGAAAATACTGTGAGCACTCCAGAGGCTGTGGAGTTATTGGTTGTAATGATCTCCTACCTCTGCTCTAGAGGTGGCTACTATCCTTATGTAGTCTTTGTTTCCTTTTGCTGTTTTTCTTCGTAGTTTTGCCACATATGCTTGTTTACCTAAATAATATGGCTTTGTTTTACTAGGTTTTTAAGCTCTGTACAAATAGGCTTTGTACTGGATGGTTTTTTCTGCTCCATATTTTGAGAGTTATACTAGTTGTGTATCTGTGTTCTGTTTACTTTTATAGTTATATAAATATGCTATGTTTTTTCCTATCCATCTTCTTATAAATGGAGTTATTAGGAATAACATTGCTGTTAACTTTCCTATACATGTTGCCTCAAATATATGTGCACTCTACTATAAAGGAGTGAAATTTTAAGGTCATGAATGCATTCAGATAGCTGGTGAATGGTCCATTCAGGTTTGCTACCAGGTTTATTAGATTCCTCTACTATCCAGTTCTACTCTATCCTTAAAACTAATTGTGCATGAGTATATATAAAAGCTGACTATAAATATAATCCTGGAATGAATATATTTTTTCTTGATAATAGTTAAATGTATTTCTTAGTGATAAAAATTAATATGTAACATATATCACTGCCTGATTCTAATAAATTTTAATTGGCAAATTATCTACTGCCTATTTAGGTTTTTTAAAAATAATTTTCTATCATAAACAGTTAAATATGAATGCAGAGAAAATTTTCTTTATTTCCTTTGAACAAAATCCTAGATGTACAATTGACTGGTTAAAGGTAAAACAAGATTTTTAGATTTTCAGAAAAATTAGCACAATTACTCAGCAATAATTTATAAATTTGTCCCCTTAGTATTGAATATAAATATTGTATAGTTGCCAGGTTTTTTTTGATGAAAATAGTGTCTCAATAAGCATTCCTTAATTAATGAGAGTAAATAATTTTTTTGCATAGTATTGCTTATATTATTTCTTTGTAAATTTGTTATCATTTGCTTCCTTTACCCTTAGGAAGATGTGGATCTTATTAACTTGAGGTTTTGTAAAACTTTTAATATGAGGTTTTGTTTTTTAAAATTTTTTATATAGCTAATAACGTTGGATTCTTCTATGCAATTCCCTTCCTTTCCACCAAGTCAAGAAAATACTGTGAGCACTCCAGAGGCTGTGGAGTTATTGGTTGTAATGATCTCCTACCTCTGCTCTAGAGGTGGCTACTATCCTTATGTAGTCTTTGTTTCCTTTTGCTGTTTTTCTTCGTAGTTTTGCCACATATGCTTGTTTACCTAAATAATATGGCTTTGTTTTACTAGGTTTTTAAGCTCTGTACAAATAGGCTTTGTACTGGATGGTTTTTTCTGCTCCATATTTTGAGAGTTATACTAGTTGTGTATCTGTGTTCTGTTTACTTTTATAGTTATATAAATATGCTATGTTTTTTCCTATCCATCTTCTTATAAATGGAGTTATTAGGAATAACATTGCTGTTAACTTTCCTATACATGTTGCCTCAAATATATGTGCACTCTACTATAAAGGAGTGAAATTTTAAGGTCATGAATGCATTCAGATAGCTGGTGAATGGTCCATTCAGGTTTGCTACCAGGTTTATTAGATTCCTCTACTATCCAGTTCTACTCTATCCTTAAAACTAATTGTGCATGAGTATATATAAAAGCTGACTATAAATATAATCCTGGAATGAATATATTTTTTCTTGATAATAGTTAAATGTATTTCTTAGTGATAAAAATTAATATGTAACATATATCACTGCCTGATTCTAATAAATTTTAATTGGCAAATTATCTACTGCCTATTTAGGTTTTTTAAAAATAATTTTCTATCATAAACAGTTAAATATGAATGCAGAGAAAATTTTCTTTATTTCCTTTGAACAAAATCCTAGATGTACAATTGACTGGTTAAAGGTAAAACAAGATTTTTAGATTTTCAGAAAAATTAGCACAATTACTCAGCAATAATTTATAAATTTGTCCCCTTAGTATTGAATATAAATATTGTATAGTTGCCAGGTTTTTTTTGATGAAAATAGTGTCTCAATAAGCATTCCTTAATTAATGAGAGTAAATAATTTTTTTGCATAGTATTGCTTATATTATTTCTTTGTAAATTTGTTATCATTTGCTTCCTTTACCCTTAGGAAGATGTGGATCTTATTAACTTGAGGTTTTGTAAAAACTTTTAATATGATGTAAAATATTTTGCCTGGTAAGTATGTTAAAAATTTATCTTTTGAAATGCTTTAAATGTTTTGTTTTTCATTATCTAGTGTTGGGTAGCAAATTCATTCATATCCTTCATAATCTTCGCTTTTGGCATGAAATCTCAAGAGTATAATGACTATTTCCACGTATTTTTCAAACAATTCTGTAATCTCTGTTCCCAGGCTGCCACATTTCATAGGTTTGTAGGGGCACCATTTTTACCTCACACCATATTTATTGCTTCCAACTATTACTCCCTCTGGAATTTACATTAATGTATAATGAGTATTTGGATCGTGTAATTTTTTCCAGGTAGTTAAACATGTTGACCAAATACCAATAATTAAATAACCAATTATTTTCACTATTGATTTATATCATATGCTTTGTTTCTGGACTTTTTATTTTGTTGTCTTAAGTCAGGACTCTGTATTACCATCTGGTTGTACAAATTCCCTTAATTTTATTCTCTTTCAACATTTCTTCTTTTTTGTTAGTCATTCTTTAAAATGAATTTTAGAGTCATGTTGTCAAACTCTGAGATATTATGCCATGGAATACTGTTTGGTAATGCATTATACTTTCAAGTGGAAAATTTGAGAATTTGTAGATTTACAATGTTGAGTTTTCTTAACCAGAAACATAGTTAGTATTTTTATTTATTCATTTCTCACAATTTTTTTTTCATAAACAGTTAAATATGAATGCAGAGAAAATTTTCTTTATTTCCTTTGAACAAAATCCTAGATGTACAATTGACTGGTTAAAGGTAAAACAAGATTTTTAGATTTTCAGAAAAATTAGCACAATTACTCAGCAATAATTTATAAATTTGTCCCCTTAGTATTGAATATAAATATTGTATAGTTGCCAGGTTTTTTTTGATGAAAATAGTGTCTCAATAAGCATTCCTTAATTAATGAGAGTAAATAATTTTTTTGCATAGTATTGCTTATATTATTTCTTTGTAAATTTGTTATCATTTGCTTCCTTTACCCTTAGGAAGATGTGGATCTTATTAACTTGAGGTTTTGTAAAAACTTTTAATATGATGTAAAATATTTTGCCTGGTAAGTATGTTAAAAATTTATCTTTTGAAATGCTTTAAATGTTTTGTTTTTCATTATCTAGTGTTGGGTAGCAAATTCATTCATATCCTTCATAATCTTCGCTTTTGGCATGAAATCTCAAGAGTATAATGACTATTTCCACGTATTTTTCAAACAATTCTGTAATCTCTGTTCCCAGGCTGCCACATTTCATAGGTTTGTAGGGGCACCATTTTTACCTCACACCATATTTATTGCTTCCAACTATTACTCCCTCTGGAATTTACATTAATGTATAATGAGTATTTGGATCGTGTAATTTTTTCCAGGTAGTTAAACATGTTGACCAAATACCAATAATTAAATAACCAATTATTTTCACTATTGATTTATATCATATGCTTTGTTTCTGGACTTTTTATTTTGTTGTCTTAAGTCAGGACTCTGTATTACCATCTGGTTGTACAAATTCCCTTAATTTTATTCTCTTTCAACATTTCTTCTTTTTTGTTAGTCATTCTTTAAAATGAATTTTAGAGTCATGTTGTCAAACTCTGAGATATTATGCCATGGAATACTGTTTGGTAATGCATTATACTTTCAAGTGGAAAATTTGAGAATTTGTAGATTTACAATGTTGAGTTTTCTTAACCAGAAACATAGTTAGTATTTTTATTTATTCATTTCTCACATATCTTATCACTAGGCATTTAATAAGTTCTGGAAGCATGCCTGAGTATTTAAGTATACTCAGCATGAAAATGAACCTAACTATGTACTGTCTTTTATTTTGACTCAGAGTAAATAAGAAAGTAAATATACTATAAATATACTTTATTTCCACCTGTGTGTTTTTTAGAAAAATTCTAAAGAAAGCTTTTATAGCCAGTTCTTAAAATATTATGTGGTAAAACCCCAATGGAACAAAACATTAAGAAACACACTTACGCTACCAAATAGTTGATGAATAAATGATCAGTCTAGTTGTAAACACTGTAATAAAGGTTAGATAGATGCATGGGAGTTGCTCTAATTTCCTGAAGATTAAAGATTAGAAACTAATAAAGAGACAAGAAACCAGGGCTCCATTATACCCAGCTGGTATGCCTTGGTGAGTAACTTTGAAATAGTGTAATGAGTGGTATACAAATATGTTCCAGCACACCAGGAAACCATACGACTCAGCAGAAGCACAGATATGAGAAGAGCCCTGCTGAGACCTGAGACGTAAAATGATAAAGTCATATGTAGAACAACTATGCTAATATGTTTAGAGATAGGAAAGTCAGAGCATGGGAAACATTGACCCAGCTTCATTAAAAAATAAAAAGAAAGAAAGAAAGAAAAGGAACTGTTAAGGAGAGAAGAATTTCACAACCCAAATTAAAGGGAAGCTAAGGGTAGTATGAAGTTTTGAGGGAAACAGCCAGATCTTAGTTTTGAGCATGTTAAACTTGAGATGTCTGTTAGACATAGAGGTACAGATGTCAGATGTCTGTAATTCTGTGACTGTGGATTCAGGATAGAAGTCCAGTCTGGAGATATAAATTGGAGCGCCAGCATGGTAATGTGTTTCTTTCCATATACAATTGAGGGCTCAATGCACAATGGTAGAAAAGGCAGAGATTTGTTTCATCTCAGTCATACTGTTTTCCAAAGAGTTAACTTGGGAAGGAAGGTAGAGGGGTTAGGGGTATAAGAAAGTGACAGTAATGTGATTTAGAGGAATTGTTGGGAGTCCTAACTTTTCCTAAACATTTGTCTTCAAATAGAGTGCAAAGACAATGTTTGGGGCTGCAGTTATCTTGAGACACTAAGGACCCCCTTTTCTAAGCTACCCGTATTTTCCCAAATTGTAAAATAGATGTAGGTTTAACCTCTTAAGCTAAAAATTGGTAATTCAAATCTCTCAGCAATTATAGGAGCTGTGAAAGCAACTATAAGAAACTATATTAATAATAGAAAAGTCAGAGCAGGATCAAGAGGCTGTCTGAGTTTTGATCAGTTACTACCTAACACTAAATAATGAAAACCAAAAAATGTAAAGCATTTTAAAGATAAATTTTTTAACATACTTAGACTCTTTATGAGTCTTAATGTCCTCATTTCTAAAGGGCATTCAGGTACATAAAATATTATAATACAAGTATTTATTACATTGCTTCAATTGGGATGCCATAATATATAGATGAATAAAAATTATTCATATGGGTGCGGGGTGTCCTGCAGGGGTGGGGGCGGGGGTAGGCGTGGAATCACGGGGTCGGGTCACTGGAGGCGGCGGCTGGGGAGGCTCACCGGGAGGAGCGGGGGCTACGGGGGCGGCTCGGTGCCACCGGCTGCGGCTAGGGAGCAGCTGCGATTCCGGGGGCCGCAGCTTGCCAGGCTTGGGTGAGACCGCCGCAGGCCCCATCTTCTGGTGGCTGCACGAGTTCGTGGGGGTTGTTGCCGCCACTGCCACAGCCCTGCTGCCATCTCCGGCGTCTCCTCTTTATTCTCCTCCTGGGCCAGGCAGATCCCCTCCCAGCCGCTGCCTCCTCCGGGGCTGGGCCCGCGTGTCTCGTCCCCTCGAGGAGCCGCTGCTGCCTCATTCATCCTGGTGCACCATAGGCGTCACAGGCACCGGAGTGGTCTACCGGGAAACCAGCCATGGTGGGAGCTGGTACACGGCCTCAGGGCCACAGCTGAATGCCCAGCTGGAAGGCTGGCTTGCACAAGTACCATCTACAAAGAGACCTGCTAGAGCCATTATTGTACCCCACTCAGGGTGTATGTACTGTGGGGTCTTGTGCTGCCCATGCTTACAAACAAGTGGATCTGTCTATTACCCAGAGAGTTTTCATCTTTGGGCCTTCTCATCGTGTACCCCTTTCTCGATGTGCACTTTCCAGTGTGGATATATATAGGACACCTCCCTCTATGACCTTCGTATTGGCCAAAAGATTTACGGAGAACTATGGAAGACAGGAATGTTTGAACGCATGTCTCTACGACAGACGAAGATGAACACAGTATTGAAATGCATTTGCCTTATACAGCTAAAGCCATGGAAAGCTATTAGGATGAGTTTACCATTATTCCTGTATTGGTTGGAGCTCTGAGTGAGTCAAAAGAACAGGAATTCAGAAAGCTCTTCAGCAAATATCTAGTGGATCCTAGCAATCTCTTTGTGGTTTCTTCTGATTTCTACCACTGGGGTCAAAGGTTCCGTTACAATTACTATGATGAATCCCAGGGAGAGATTTATAGATCCATTTAACATCTAGATAAAATGGGAATGAGCATTATAGAACAATTAGACCCTGTATCTTTCAGCAATTACTTGAAGAAATACCATAATACTATATGTGGAAGACATCCCATTGGGGTGTTATTAAATGCTGTTACAGATCTGCAGAAGAATGGAATGAATATAAGCTTTTCTTTTTTGAATTATGCCTAGTCCAGCCAGTGTAGAAACTGGCAAGACAACTCAGTGAGTTATGCAGCTGGAGCGCTCAGGTTCACTGAAGTTCTGAATCCTCAAGAATGCCACCTGCACATGCGCATACTCTGTCCAGGGTCCCAGCCTAACCCTTATCAAGATACTGATCCTGGTGGGGGAGGATTCTGAAACTTCAAACTAATAGAACTTTCTTCTCTTTGTTCCTTTATTTCAACCCATTAAAAAAAATGCTTTATAGTTTAGAGCAGTGGAAGAAAGGCTCGAGTCAAAATATTTTGATCAAAAAAAAAAAAAAAAGGGCATTGTGAAGGCACAGTTGTGGCAGTGAGTTTTTTGAAAGTAACTTGTAAAGAATTTACCATATCCTAAATTTGCACTCTTTGCAGACTTGTGCACATATACTCTGCTTTCAGAATAGTTTTTGCAAATTGTACACAAGCAAAAAGGCCCAAAGCTTTATAATAAAGAGACTGCATTTATAAATGATCTGTATTAGAATAAAAAATTCTCCAGTTCTAGTCAATTACTACCCATGTTGTACAAGAGACATCTTCTATTTTAGTTGCTAATAAAGGGCTACACAACTAAAAAAAAATGTTATTCATATGTTCAACAATGAAACTCTACTGTAAATTCAGAAAACCATACTTTTGCAGATACTTTGAAGGGATATTTTAAAATCTAGCAGGCAGTCATTCAAAATATACCACCATCTTTAGAAATCAAAATGTATTCAATAAAAAACAGCTCTTTCAAACTTAATCCCATTTCCTTTAAAAGTAAGCATTAGACTTCTAAATCAGGAGAACAACATGAAAACTACGTATTTGTGTTTCAACAAGTAATTTGACAAAAGTCTTTTAGGAGAAATATTGCCCATCAAGGATGAGAGGTAGAAATGTTTCATAGATGGTAATATGATTAGGTAAATTATTTGATGGTTGAGTAACCAAATCTCAGAACTTCTGAGAATGCATTTTGTCTTTATTTCTTTATCATCTCTTGAACAGACCCTATAAGAGAAATATGCTTGATGGGTGCCATGATCACCCATTGGATACTGAATTCACAGGATGAATGTGCCTTAGTTCTGTTACAAGGAGCATGTAGTTCATAGACAAGTTTTTTATTTTAATTTTTTTGGCCTCTTTTATTGGCTTTTTACTTATTTATTTTTGTCCATTCTTATTCTTTGGCCTGTGTGGGCCTCCCATCACAGTGGCCTGTCTTGTTGCAGAGCACTGCCTCTGGGCACACATGCTCCAGAGCGCTGACTCATAATTGGACACACTGGTCTAGCCACTCTGTGGCATGTGGGATCTTCCCGGGCCAGGGATTGAACCAGTGCCCCTTGCATTGCAGGGTGGACTCTTTACCCACTGGACCGCCAAGGAAGCCCCATAGACCAGCTTTTGCTCCTAGCATACCACTTTTGACTGTGGGAGCTAGGATCCAATTATGCCACTGTTTCCTCTTCATTCTTTTTGCAGGCACATCTTACATTCCAAAAAAGGTGGACTTAAATATTTAAAGAATTTACCATATCCTAAATTTGCACTCTTTGCAGACTTGTGCACATATACTCTGCTTTCAGAATAGTTTTTGCAAATTGTACACAAGCAAAAAAGCTTTATAATAAAGAGACTGCATTTATAAATGATCTGTATTAGAATAAAAAATTCTCCAGTTCTAGTCAATTACTACCCATGTTGTACAAGAGACATCTTCTATTTTAGTTGCTAATAAAGGGCTACACAACTAAAAAAAAATGTTATTCATATGTTCAACAATGAAACTCTACTGTAAATTCAGAAAACCATACTTTTGCAGATACTTTGAAGGGATATTTTAAAATCTAGCAGGCAGTCATTCAAAATATACCACCATCTTTAGAAATCAAAATGTATTCAATAAAAAACAGCTCTTTCAAACTTAATCCCATTTCCTTTAAAAGTAAGCATTAGACTTCTAAATCAGGAGAACAACATGAAAACTACGTATTTGTGTTTCAACAAGTAATTTGACAAAAGTCTTTTAGGAGAAATATTGCCCATCAAGGATGAGAGGTAGAAATGTTTCATAGATGGTAATATGATTAGGTAAATTATTTGATGGTTGAGTAACCAAATCTCAGAACTTCTGAGAATGCATTTTGTCTTTATTTCTTTATCATCTCTTGAACAGACCCTATAAGAGAAATATGCTTGATGGGTGCCATGATCACCCATTGGATACTGAATTCACAGGATGAATGTGCCTTAGTTCTGTTACAAGGAGCATGTAGTTCATAGACAAGTTTTTTATTTTAATTTTTTTGGCCTCTTTTATTGGCTTTTTACTTATTTATTTTTGTCCATTCTTATTCTTTGGCCTGTGTGGGCCTCCCATCACAGTGGCCTGTCTTGTTGCAGAGCACTGCCTCTGGGCACACATGCTCCAGAGCGCTGACTCATAATTGGACACACTGGTCTAGCCACTCTGTGGCATGTGGGATCTTCCCGGGCCAGGGATTGAACCAGTGCCCCTTGCATTGCAGGGTGGACTCTTTACCCACTGGACCGCCAAGGAAGCCCCATAGACCAGCTTTTTGCTCCTAGCATACATACCACTTTTGACTGTGGGAGCTAGGATCCAATTATGCCACTGTTTCCCTCTTCATTCTTTATGCAGGCACATCTTACATTCCTTTATTAAGAAGCCAATTTCTTACCCAAGCTAACAGCAAATAGATGAGCTATTTTAATTATTAAAAGGAATGAAATGGGCATTGTGATTTTGGGTAAGATGGACTATGTATATTCTATTCTGGATATCCCAAATATAGCTCTGAAAGCTGGACAGACTTCATGGAGAATTCATTTGCAGTCTTTGAGAAACAAGTATTAGCAGCTGGCTGATTCAGGAGGAAGACTAGAATTCAGCCTATACAAGGTTGGCTATGAGTTTCCCATTTTTGTCACGTAGATCCTGGCCTGGATGAAGAGCAGTCCACACATGAGAAGAGGGTGCCAAGGCGCAGACATAGGAGAAACTGGTTCCCTCAGGAGGAGTAGGATGGGGACCAACAGATTCAGAGAGAGTGGGACTATCACCCATTTAAAGGTATTTTTTTCTTCATTCTATCATACTCTGACCTCCAGACAAACCCACAGTGGCTATGGAAACAACACCAACAATGGTGGCAGCAGGAGCCCCGAGTGGTTAAAAAGGGAGGAGAATCCTCTTTAATTAGAGGAGCTGTGGTCCCAAGAAGATGGAATAAACCCCTGGAGGTTTTTATTTTTCCCCTGCCATACTGCCTATTAACCTCGACATGCACACAGAAAGTGTGAGAAGAACAGAGTAATTCAAACCTCAGCTTTCTGGTCAGGGATCAAAAAGGGAAGGGAGCTTAGAAAGAGAAGACCTTAGAGCCATTTATAAGCTCTTGGGCTAACTTCAGAGCTCTAAGGTTTTTTCTCTGATCCTAAGCACATACCCAAAGATATTGAGAACTCTTGACCATCCAGGTACCAAACTGCCCACGAAGTGTCTCACATATATGACAGATACGAATAACTCAGTGAAGGTTTGAAAATGGAACTTTGATGTTGAGCATAACATCATGTCAAAAGAGTCACAGAATACAGTATTAAAATATTCGAAGAAATGATGGCTTAAAAAAAATTTGGCTAAAGACATAAATCTGCAGATTTCAGGAGTTCTAAAAACTCTAAACGTGATGAACCTAAGGAAATCTAAGTCTGGACATATTGTAGTCAGATTGTTGAAAACCAAGTACAAAGGATAAATACTGATGGCACCTAGAAAAATGATTCATTACTTTTAGGGATCTGAGACCCAAGTGATTTTGAGTTTCTCTTTAGAAATCATGAAACCCAGAGGAAGTAGAACAAAAATGTTTAAAGTGTCTTAGAAAGAGAACTGTTAACCCAGGATCAATAAAAAAATATCCCTCAGAATGAAAGAAAAAAGTTTCAGATGGAATGAAACTAGGAAAAGTTGTCATTAGTAAAGTGCTTATAAAATAATTGCTAAAATAAATTCTTTAGATAGCAGAAACATGATACAAGAAGGGAAATTGAACTGTAAAGAGTGAAGAATAGAAATAGTTAAATCTGTGCAAATATAAAGTCTTCTCTTGAGTTCTTTAAAAATATTTTACAGTTAAAATAAGAAATAACTACTTGAATGACTCTCAGAGATATTGTGCTGAGTAATAGCTTGTCTCAGAAGTTTACCTGTTTTAGCTACTATTTATTTGGCATTATTAGAAACTGGAAAGTGAAAGTCACTCAGTAATGTCCAGCTCTTTGCGACCTATGGCTGCACCACGGAATTCTCCAGGCAAGAATACTGGAGTGGCTAGCCTTTCCCTTCTCCAAGGGGATCTTCCCATCTCAAGGATTGAATCCAGGTCTCCCACATTGCGGGTGGATTCTTTGCCATCTGAGTCACCAGGGAAGCCCTTGTGGTGTTTCCATCCAAAGTAGTCACAGGTTCCATGTCTATCACGTCATCTTGTTTTACCTTAATTATTATCATAATAGTCACTATTTGTTCATAAACTTCCTTATTTATTGTTTCTGTGTCCTCTGTTCCACCTCTTTGTCAATCAGTTCTATTTATCACTGCATTATTAGTACTGAGTACTTAGAACAGTTGTGTAGTATACAACAGACACTCATTTGCTAAACACATTTATGTTTAATGGCTGAATTAATTGGGATTTCAGTAAGACTAACACATTTGTGTCCAATGAATTGGAATGTGGTGTCTTAGTAGCTAATACCTTATGAGTGCTTACTAGAATTCCAGGTGTTCTAATGCTTTCCATGTATTCCTTTATGTTACAGTCATAACAATTCCATGATCTAAGTACTATTCTTATACTTGTTCTAAACATGAGGAAAAGAGCCATCAAAAGAAAATAATTTGTCCAAAATCACACATATGTTAAGTGCTGAACACATGAGGTGAAGTCAGGAAATTTGATTTTAGTGGTCTTACCAATATGATATTGCTTCTGCCTAAAAGCACGGTCATCAGCTGAGGTGCAGTTTGAGTACCCTAGGCATTCGGTGATAAGGCGAGAACTTAGAAAAGAAAGCAACACATATGAGGCACACAGCAAAGTGTTTATGACAGACTGGACATGGAGAATGGCAAATGGAGGTTAAAGGCTATCACTGACTTGATATCATTATCACCTGACAGCACTGTTTGCTTACTCTCATTTTTGTAAATAGTAAAAAGAAGAGAGGAAGCAGGATATATGTAATAAGAAGAGGGGGAAGAACAGTTAAAATAAGAAATAACTACTTGAATGACTCTCAGAGATATTGTGCTGAGTAATAGCTTGTCTCAGAAGTTTACCTGTTTTAGCTACTATTTATTTGGCATTATTAGAAACTGGAAAGTGAAAGTCACTCAGTAATGTCCAGCTCTTTGCGACCTATGGCTGCACCACGGAATTCTCCAGGCAAGAATACTGGAGTGGCTAGCCTTTCCCTTCTCCAAGGGGATCTTCCCATCTCAAGGATTGAATCCAGGTCTCCCACATTGCGGGTGGATTCTTTGCCATCTGAGTCACCAGGGAAGCCCTTGTGGTGTTTCCATCCAAAGTAGTCACAGGTTCCATGTCTATCACGTCATCTTGTTTTACCTTAATTATTATCATAATAGTCACTATTTGTTCATAAACTTCCTTATTTATTGTTTCTGTGTCCTCTGTTCCACCTCTTTGTCAATCAGTTCTATTTATCACTGCATTATTAGTACTGAGTACTTAGAACAGTTGTGTAGTATACAACAGACACTCATTTGCTAAACACATTTATGTTTAATGGCTGAATTAATTGGGATTTCAGTAAGACTAACACATTTGTGTCCAATGAATTGGAATGTGGTGTCTTAGTAGCTAATACCTTATGAGTGCTTACTAGAATTCCAGGTGTTCTAATGCTTTCCATGTATTCCTTTATGTTACAGTCATAACAATTCCATGATCTAAGTACTATTCTTATACTTGTTCTAAACATGAGGAAAAGAGCCATCAAAAGAAAATAATTTGTCCAAAATCACACATATGTTAAGTGCTGAACACATGAGGTGAAGTCAGGAAATTTGATTTTAGTGGTCTTACCAATATGATATTGCTTCTGCCTAAAAGCACGGTCATCAGCTGAGGTGCAGTTTGAGTACCCTAGGCATTCGGTGATAAGGCGAGAACTTAGAAAAGAAAGCAACACATATGAGGCACACAGCAAAGTGTTTATGACAGACTGGACATGGAGAATGGCAAATGGAGGTTAAAGGCTATCACTGACTTGATATCATTATCACCTGACAGCACTGTTTGCTTACTCTCATTTTTGTAAATAGTAAAAAGAAGAGAGGAAGCAGGATATATGTATGCAAATGACTAGTAAGCAGTGTGATGGGAGAGATATGGGAACAAAATTATAGACTGGGAAATCATTAATACACAGTCAGTACTGTTTCCTTATTATAAGTGGCCTGAAATTCACAGTTTTAATAATTTTGAATTTGGGGTACATTTTAATACTGAGGTTGTGTCTTGCAATTGAAGATCTTTGGAATTATGTATTCTGAGATGGAGAATGTTGAGAGAAAAAGGAAAAAGTTAGAGGTTGAATCTTTTAATTGAGAGTTTAAAAGAAGAATACAAAAATAACAAGAAGCCATGCTGGGAGTAAGACCCCAGCCTTCTCTGGTGCCACTTTACTGAGCTAATTGATTTCCTTATGGCCCCAATATACCTACTCACAGCCAGTTGAGAGGGGCTAAAAACCACATGTCAGCACATCAGCTTGCTCATGTCCATTTTTTTTCTTTTCTATCAGTAAAAGTTTAAATAATGAAGCCAAAGTTGTGAAATAGCTACGGTGCTTTTTGTTCTCCTGTTCTTTATACCCTAAGCATCCCCTTCTCTTAGAGCTACAGAACCAGAGCCTAGGTTAGGCAGGGCTGTGGGACTGTGTATCATTCCTCAAAGGGGACGTCGCACCCACATCAACCTTCAAGACACACAGTTCTCCCTGAGTAAGATTTCTACAATGATCACTTTGCCTTCCTGTGTCTGATTAATTTCTTCCTGGGTGTGAAATATTTTTGTTTAACTTCATTTAAAGCTTACCCTGGGGCTTCCCTGGTGGTCCAGTGGATAAAGAGTCCGCCTTGCAGTGCAAGGGGCACTGGTTCAATCCCTTGCCCAAGAAGATCCCACGTGCCTAGGAGTGGCTGGACCGGTGTGTCCAATTACATGCCAGTGCTCTGGAGCCCATGCGCCTGAAGCTGATGCTCTGCTGTGAGAGGCCACTGAGATGGGAGGCGCACACATGCCAAAAGAATAAAAAGATGGACGAAAAAAAAATGTTAAAAAAAAATTTCTAAAACTTACCCCTGACAGATTACTGGACTGGTGTTCTCTCCTAAATGAAAACCTGATATGTATTTAGGTCCAGGGCTTATTTGTCCTTTTCTGTTACTTTCAGGTCTCTTTGTAAAATGATAACAACATTTCTCATGCAATTTTCATGATCGCAGATTCAAGATCAGAAAAACCAAGAGCTTTAAGAAGTTTGGGGACTCTGAATCATGTAAAGCAGAAAATTTTGTGTAAAAACACGGAGAAAGAAAGCATTCAAAATAAAGATCAGATTATGGGTGAGAGTTAGATGTAATAAGTTTTGATTTCTTTGAGGCATTCAAAAAGGAAATTAATAATTTAGGGGAAGATATTAGATATATCAAAGGAAAAGTTGAATTTGAAGAAAATTCTCCCATGTGTAAAGAATTGCAGGATATTAAGTGAATGCTTGTAAGAATGGCTGAAAAAATTGGTTCTAAACTACCAAAGATTATTTTTTCAAGGTTTCATAATGTCTGTTTCTGGCTCTTGGGATAATTAAAATGTCAACTCAAAATGGGTATATTTCAATAACAGCCATGCCTTATGCAATTAAAAATGCCTCACAGCAACCTGTTATTATTATTATGGGGGGAATTTTTATTAGGTTAAGAAATGTATTATCAGATTTTGATTGCGGTGATGCAGTAATGTCACCTTTATTCTTATAAATCAAATAAGGAGCCTGGAAAGTGAACTTTTCAAAATATTTAAAAATTTTCAGCCTGAAGCAAAGTGGATAAAGGCATATTCTATTGCTTTAGCAATCTTAGAATGGTAATTACCCTCCCAATAGATGAGTGAATATGAACATTTGGCAGACTACAGGAGTTTAATGCCTATAAAATGGCCTTCTCTTCAGTTTAATAGCAGGTGTGTAGTGTTGGTTACCTCATTTTGACTCTCATTAAGCAGAAGGTTCAGTGCTGTTAGATAGTTGGGAAACTAGTCTCCAGATTTTTCTTTTCTCTTCATTGGAAAATTTATAGATAATTCACTAAATTTTAAATTGGCACTTATATAAAACACAGGAAGAAAAGAAATATGATATACAGATTCTTGATTCAAGATAGAATTTTATTTCTGATGGCCAAAGACTGACCTTCACTTCAGTCATATTTTAAACACAAATGGGAAGTATAAAATGGAAAAAATTAAAGTGAATTTTTTTACAAAACAAATAGGGACTGATGAGTCAACATTACCTCACTTTACTTAGTTGCTTAGGTGAGAACCTGGGAGTCATCCTTGATTCCCCTCTTCATGTTTGACATTCAGGCTATCATCAAGTCTCATCCGTTGCCTAACATTAGCATTCCCTCCAGCAGGCCCAGACCAGCACTTGGCCTGGCTCTGATGACCTCAGCTGTCTGTTACCTGCATTGTCACCCCTACATCCTGTTATGCACTTAGCAGTCAGAACCAGCTTGTGAAATCAAACCAGATTAAGTCATTTTCCCATTTACACATCTAGAATAAAGTCCCGAGCCTTCCCAGTGACCCACGGGCTTCTGTGATCAGGCCTTGGCCTTCAGAATTCATCTACTTCTGCAACCACTCTGGTAGCTATTTCTGACCTCAGGGTCTTCTCCCTGCAGTACCTCTCCCCCTCCAGATTTCTCTATGTTGGCCACTTAATTGCATTCTGTGCTTTATTTGCTTCCTGGAATGGACCAGCAAGTCTCCCCAGTTAACACCTTCCTGTGCAAGGAGCTCTCTTCCTCCAGCTGTCTGGGGCTTCTCAGCACTTCTCCTGGGCCCGTCTGGCATCCTGTTTCATTTGCCGGTTGCCCCCAGATCCTGCACTCTTGATCTTCTCTGTCACCTTCTACTTTTCTCTCTCAGCTTCTGAAATACCATACAATTTACTTATTTTATCATCTTTATTATTTGTCTTCCCCTCAAGATACGACGTCTTGGAGACCAGGATTTTTGGTGTCTTTTCGTTTAATAGCAGGTGTGTAGTGTTGGTTACCTCATTTTGACTCTCATTAAGCAGAAGGTTCAGTGCTGTTAGATAGTTGGGAAACTAGTCTCCAGATTTTTCTTTTCTCTTCATTGGAAAATTTATAGATAATTCACTAAATTTTAAATTGGCACTTATATAAAACACAGGAAGAAAAGAAATATGATATACAGATTCTTGATTCAAGATAGAATTTTATTTCTGATGGCCAAAGACTGACCTTCACTTCAGTCATATTTTAAACACAAATGGGAAGTATAAAATGGAAAAAATTAAAGTGAATTTTTTTACAAAACAAATAGGGACTGATGAGTCAACATTACCTCACTTTACTTAGTTGCTTAGGTGAGAACCTGGGAGTCATCCTTGATTCCCCTCTTCATGTTTGACATTCAGGCTATCATCAAGTCTCATCCGTTGCCTAACATTAGCATTCCCTCCAGCAGGCCCAGACCAGCACTTGGCCTGGCTCTGATGACCTCAGCTGTCTGTTACCTGCATTGTCACCCCTACATCCTGTTATGCACTTAGCAGTCAGAACCAGCTTGTGAAATCAAACCAGATTAAGTCATTTTCCCATTTACACATCTAGAATAAAGTCCCGAGCCTTCCCAGTGACCCACGGGCTTCTGTGATCAGGCCTTGGCCTTCAGAATTCATCTACTTCTGCAACCACTCTGGTAGCTATTTCTGACCTCAGGGTCTTCTCCCTGCAGTACCTCTCCCCCTCCAGATTTCTCTATGTTGGCCACTTAATTGCATTCTGTGCTTTATTTGCTTCCTGGAATGGACCAGCAAGTCTCCCCAGTTAACACCTTCCTGTGCAAGGAGCTCTCTTCCTCCAGCTGTCTGGGGCTTCTCAGCACTTCTCCTGGGCCCGTCTGGCATCCTGTTTCATTTGCCGGTTGCCCCCAGATCCTGCACTCTTGATCTTCTCTGTCACCTTCTACTTTTCTCTCTCAGCTTCTGAAATACCATACAATTTACTTATTTTATCATCTTTATTATTTGTCTTCCCCTCAAGATACGACGTCTTGGAGACCAGGATTTTTGGTGTCTTTTTCGTTGTCCGTTTTTGTGTCCTGTTGCATAGAACAATGCCTAGCTTACAGTAACCCTGGAATAAATATTTAAATGCATGAATGACTGATTGAGATCTGATTGTATAAGAGTATACCAGAGCATTATTTAGATTCAGAGAAGTGATTTTGAAATTAAGACTAATAGGAGAGAAAATATTCTCATTATAGTTTATAAATCTTACTGTCTTCACGAAGCAGTAGAATACATTCTCTTATTACTGAGTCTAGTTGCTGATCTGATCAAACATTTTAAAAGCAAAATATAAGATTGAAGAGATTAGCTGTTTCTATCATTCTGTGTTAGTAGGTAACTAACCTTTCAAATTAACATCAGCATGTATTTTGTAATGTGATCTTTTAGTAATTTATTATAGCAGCTATTAAAATTTTTTTTTGCTTTTTCTTACTGAGTATATCTGAAATATACTTTTGTATCCTTTCATTCCTTGTTATTCTGATTTCATGTATCTTAGAAGATCTATTTTCCTAAGAAAAAATGGAAACTTTTTAATTAGTTTATTTGTACCCTATTCTTATTACTTAAAATCTTTTAAGATGTAGTTGATTTAAAAACAAGAAAACTAATATTCTCCTATATACATGGTAATGGTAATCATTAAAGTAAATTAGTAAAGGAAAAATGCCACTTAAACTTGAAATAATTATTAAAAATTTCAAGAACTTTGAAATAACAGTTTTATCTAACTTTTATTTGATAGTATTACACAAACTTGCATTTGTACTGGGGATGGTTCTGATTTATTATGAGGAAGTTTGTATAGTACCTTATATTTATCTATTGCACAACAGACTTTCATTTGGATTGAGTTGCAATAAATAAAGTATGTTAGTCAATAATTATGTTTGATATGTAAGTGCAATCAGTATTAGTTACATAGTGATAAGAGAAAGTGCCCTAAAATGATGCCATAAGACTAGAGAGAATCATATGGCTTTTGGTACGTTGATTAGTGCGACAGATAGCCCCCATAATTTTTGGCCCTTTGCCAGCCTTTATTATTTGTCTTCCCCTCAAGATACGACGTCTTGGAGACCAGGATTTTTGGTGTCTTTTTCGTTGTCCGTTTTTGTGTCCTGTTGCATAGAACAATGCCTAGCTTACAGTAACCCTGGAATAAATATTTAAATGCATGAATGACTGATTGAGATCTGATTGTATAAGAGTATACCAGAGCATTATTTAGATTCAGAGAAGTGATTTTGAAATTAAGACTAATAGGAGAGAAAATATTCTCATTATAGTTTATAAATCTTACTGTCTTCACGAAGCAGTAGAATACATTCTCTTATTACTGAGTCTAGTTGCTGATCTGATCAAACATTTTAAAAGCAAAATATAAGATTGAAGAGATTAGCTGTTTCTATCATTCTGTGTTAGTAGGTAACTAACCTTTCAAATTAACATCAGCATGTATTTTGTAATGTGATCTTTTAGTAATTTATTATAGCAGCTATTAAAATTTTTTTTTGCTTTTTCTTACTGAGTATATCTGAAATATACTTTTGTATCCTTTCATTCCTTGTTATTCTGATTTCATGTATCTTAGAAGATCTATTTTCCTAAGAAAAAATGGAAACTTTTTAATTAGTTTATTTGTACCCTATTCTTATTACTTAAAATCTTTTAAGATGTAGTTGATTTAAAAACAAGAAAACTAATATTCTCCTATATACATGGTAATGGTAATCATTAAAGTAAATTAGTAAAGGAAAAATGCCACTTAAACTTGAAATAATTATTAAAAATTTCAAGAACTTTGAAATAACAGTTTTATCTAACTTTTATTTGATAGTATTACACAAACTTGCATTTGTACTGGGGATGGTTCTGATTTATTATGAGGAAGTTTGTATAGTACCTTATATTTATCTATTGCACAACAGACTTTCATTTGGATTGAGTTGCAATAAATAAAGTATGTTAGTCAATAATTATGTTTGATATGTAAGTGCAATCAGTATTAGTTACATAGTGATAAGAGAAAGTGCCCTAAAATGATGCCGCATAAGACTAGAGAGAATCATATGGCTTTTGGTACGTTGATTAGTGCGACAGATAGCTACTTTCCACCAGGATTAATTTACCTCTTCTTTTTTTGTGATTATATTTCCAAATTTTAACTGAATACCTTGTCAACTCAGCCAGGCCAACAAGACTCACTTTCATCCACATTTGGCCATGTAACTAATTTATATCTAAATAATTTATATTTAAATAAAATAATACATGCCAATTCCAGGTCATACCCTTAAAAATGAAGAGACAGGCACTGAACTTCTTTTTACTCTTCCCTGCTGTGATATGAATGTGTTGGAAGATCTGGAGAAACTACTGAGGATGTAGAGATGCAAATTGTATATAGAAAATGACAGAGTTGCCCTATTCTCCTCATCTGGTGCTACAATCCTCTGAGCTGTCTTCAGAAACAGTAAACAAGGTCTTCTGTCTTATGTTGAAGCTTTTATTGGGGACTGTATTGTTATAGCACTACAGACTTACCTAATAAGACCAGAGAATATGGGACAGAAAGTTTAAAATAAGCAACCATCCATTCAAGGATTTTGTGCATAAAACATTCCACAGTCAATTTTCACTGAGTTTTGGGACTTGGGGAATTTTGAAAGAATTAGTCCATTGTTCTCTAGTTTCTAAGACAATCAGTGGAAAAAGCAGCAACAGACTGATTCCTGTTCCTGGTAAATGACAAATACTTTTTTTTTTTTTAAATATCTGGAAGCATTTAGTTACTTCTCTTGTAATCTGAAGATATATAGTGTTTCTCAACTCTGGAAACTTTTTTTTTTATTATGTTTTAATAATCTCCTCACCTCTTATTTCTTTCTTTGTTTCTTGGTTTTCTGGATTTTTTTAAAAAAATACTTTATATTTTTTCTCATATTTCTGTTTATTTTTTCCTCAAACTTCTGAGCTCTAAGCCAGCAGCAAACATATGGAAAAAATAGCCCTGTATTTAAAATTTCAATTCTCTCACTGTGTGAGGACCAAGAGAGGATAATGTGTGTTCTCAGTTTTTTCAGTGTGTTTTAAAGTGAAGTGAGGCTCAGCACCTTCCTCAGGTTTATTGCTGTTGATTTCTTACAGATTAGAATTTTTCATGCCCAGCCCCTTTGACACCCCAGCCTTATTGGAATAATGTTGGTGATAAAAATAAAATTGTTAATAATAGTTGGCATTTAGTGAGTGTTTCTCTGTGACTAACATGGTTTTAAGAATTTTGTTTGTATTATTCCCTTAACACTTCATGAGTATTAAAATTATTGCAACTGGGGCAAACTGACAATAAATGACTTGCCCCAAGTCACACTCCTAAGAGCAGGTAGAGCTGGAATTCATGGTCACCTACACTAAAATATTTAATTCCCAATAAATGCATAAAATACCAGATGGTTGTCATTTGTATTTTTCCAATGAACCATGTTATATATTTGAGTTTATACCTTCAGGTAAGTGGAGTTTTTCAAGAAAAAAAAAAATTGCACATGTTTATCTTTGAAGCTCTGTTGGAATCCTTTGAACATTTTATTGGCATATGTTTTAAATAGTTCTAGTGCAAGGGAGCTTCCTTTGTTTATTTCTAACTTGTGACTTCTGTCCATCTCCTTAAGCCTGTTTCTGACCTTTATCTTTTCTTCAAGCTTTAAGAAAACAAGAGTATTCCAAATTAGCTTGAATTTCTAGTTTGGCTGGGCTATATTAGAGATGATGGCCTGATAAAGAATAAGCAAAAGGTAGATTTCTGGGAATTGTTTAATTAGGAGTCCTTTTGGAAACTGCTTAAGAAAAAGTTAAATTGATCTGGGAGCTAGAAGGGAAGAGTGAGAAGAGTACAAAATTGATTTTGACTATTTTCCTATTTTAAGTGATTGCTCATTACTGAATTATTGCTGAAGTGTGCTAACATAACATGTTGATTGAGGATATGTAGTCACTAGATGTATGTAGAATTATGATGCCTCTCATCATGGAACTTAAACATACATGATTGGGGAAATTTATCACAAAGTTACTTTAAGTCATATAATATTTTAAGAAGTAACTTTCTTTGATTCTTCTATAGAATTAAGGATTACAGTTCACATTTTACAATAAATGTTACTATGTTTTTATTGATATCTGCTGTAATAATTTATACATAATAATTCTATAAATTAATGCTATTTTTAAAGGGTATTAGAAATTCTAATTCTCCCCTACTTTGTATGGGATTTTTTGACTTCTAAGACCACGTTTTTTCCTTTACTGAAAACAGAAAATTTATTACTAAGAAACAGATGTAAAATAATTCCTTAGCTGTTTCCTCAAAGAGTCTTCTACTTCCCACCTCCACTTGTTTATATTTTGCAGAGGGAACATTAAGCAATTGTAATATTCATCTGATCATTTCATAATGATTCATGTGACAGCCTTCCAGAAAAGCCAGCTGGGAAAAATTTTTTTAAAAAATAGTTTTGTGGAAATATATTGAAGAAATAGGGAAATATTAGAATGTCAGTGAAAGGGAAATACACTGTCACAAAGATTAATTTTGTAACGCAAAAATTTAGGCAATTTGTGTTTTACTATCTATGTGAGAAAATCCATTAAGTAGATATAAAAAATGTACAGGACAAATTGGGCCCTTTGAAAATCAGATCCAAGTGTTTGTGTGAATGTGTGTCTGTGTGTTTTGGGAGAAGTTGTGAGGAATAGTTTCTGACCTTTATCTTTTCTTCAAGCTTTAAGAAAACAAGAGTATTCCAAATTAGCTTGAATTTCTAGTTTGGCTGGGCTATATTAGAGATGATGGCCTGATAAAGAATAAGCAAAAGGTAGATTTCTGGGAATTGTTTAATTAGGAGTCCTTTTGGAAACTGCTTAAGAAAAAGTTAAATTGATCTGGGAGCTAGAAGGGAAGAGTGAGAAGAGTACAAAATTGATTTTGACTATTTTCCTATTTTAAGTGATTGCTCATTACTGAATTATTGCTGAAGTGTGCTAACATAACATGTTGATTGAGGATATGTAGTCACTAGATGTATGTAGAATTATGATGCCTCTCATCATGGAACTTAAACATACATGATTGGGGAAATTTATCACAAAGTTACTTTAAGTCATATAATATTTTAAGAAGTAACTTTCTTTGATTCTTCTATAGAATTAAGGATTACAGTTCACATTTTACAATAAATGTTACTATGTTTTTATTGATATCTGCTGTAATAATTTATACATAATAATTCTATAAATTAATGCTATTTTTAAAGGGTATTAGAAATTCTAATTCTCCCCTACTTTGTATGGGATTTTTTGACTTCTAAGACCACGTTTTTTCCTTTACTGAAAACAGAAAATTTATTACTAAGAAACAGATGTAAAATAATTCCTTAGCTGTTTCCTCAAAGAGTCTTCTACTTCCCACCTCCACTTGTTTATATTTTGCAGAGGGAACATTAAGCAATTGTAATATTCATCTGATCATTTCATAATGATTCATGTGACAGCCTTCCAGAAAAGCCAGCTGGGAAAAATTTTTTTAAAAAATAGTTTTGTGGAAATATATTGAAGAAATAGGGAAATATTAGAATGTCAGTGAAAGGGAAATACACTGTCACAAAAGATTAATTTTGTAACGCAAAAATTTAGGCAATTTGTGTTTTACTATCTATGTGAGAAAATCCATTAAGTAGATATAAAAAATGTACAGGACAAATTGGGCCCTTTGAAAATCAGATCCAAGTGTTTGTGTGAATGTGTGTCTGTGTGTTTTGGGAGAAGTTGTGAGGAATAGTTTCCATCACATGACCTCCATTTTAATTTTATCCACATGACCTTGGATCCTACAGGGACCTCTTAAGATGAAAGAAGTAGGTTGGCGCAGGTGTCAGAGCAAGATCAAAGGACAAAGGCTGTCTTTACAAAAATAAAGCAGGAAAAAGAACAAACTGGAGCCAAGTGTTCAAGCGCTTTGATAGTGACACCTACTTCAACGAAAGCCTTCTGTGAATTTGTGATCCAGATTTATCAGGACTTGCAAATATACTTGTATGTTAAAAATAATCAGTTACCCTTCAGGAAACAAGTTAGACCACACACAAGTCACTATTCCATTTAAGGGAAGTCTTGATGAGATCTGTTTTCCAGAGACATAGCTTATTTGTCAGAAATTATTACTAGCACATGATATGGACCCTTCTGAAGACAAAAATTAACGAAAATGTGGTTTCCTATACTTTACAGGGCAAATCAATGAACTAGTCAGATTCATAAAGCATAATTTTAAGGCTAGTAAATTCAAAGAAAATAAGTCAATTTTGGAGAAGTATATGACACAAACTTAACCTAATGTGGAGAAGTAAAGGAAATGATCTTTCCCTTGAGATCAGAGGACTGAGTAGGGGTTAGCCCGGTTAAGCGGAGAAGAGGAAGAGAATTCTCTACTGAGGAATAAGTACATGTATGATGCCTGTGGAGGGAGGAAGCCTGGAAGGAAAGTCAGAGTGACTGGAGAAAGGTTAGAAGGGGCAGATGAAAAAGTTGAAGAGGTTGTTGAGAATCAAACCATGTAATAGTGCCCTCTAGGGCATGTTAAGGATTTTGGTCATTATTCTAAGGCAATAGGAAAAATAAATCATAAATTTGGCTATGGAGGGGGAGAAGAAATACTAGGGATGCAATAAGATCAGATTTACATTTTGAAAACATTAACATTCCGTACCATAGAGTACAGGTTGGACAGAAACTAATTAATTCTTGGAAGCTGGTTGTTGTAACAATCCAGGTGAAAGATGAAAATAAATTTGACTGAAAGAGGAGGCAGCAGAGATGGAGCGAACTTAAGGAATTTAGAAATGATATATGAGTTTCCTGAGCTTGGTAATTTCTTTGATATGGGCGGTGATGGGAGTGTGAAGTATTATCAATCCTTGACTCCAGCTTAGGTTGTTTTGTTTTTGTTTTTTTAGGCCACTTCTATTGGTCTTTCATTTATTTCCATCTTTGTTCTTTGGTCCATGCTGGCCTCCCATTGCAGTGGCCTCTGTCTCTGCAGAGCACCAGCTCTGGGCGCATGAGCTCCAGAGCTGCGATTGGGTAGTTGGACACACTGGTCCAGTCGTTCTGTGGCACATGGGATCTTCCCAGGCCAGGGATCAAACCAGTGCCCCTTGCACTGCAAGGCAGTGTCCTTACCCACTGGACCACCAGGGAAGCCCCAGCTTGGGTTTTAAGGAATTGAATGGGTGACATTCCCATTCTTGGAGATATTAGGTACTGTGTCAGGTCTGTGGGCATAAGATCATATTCAGTCTAGGATGTACTGACATCGCTGAATCTTTGAGAAGTTTATATTAACTGTTTTGTAGGTGGATGAAGACAAAAGTCTGGAGCTTAGGAGAAAGTTATTGTGAGATAGTAATTTAGTGAAGCTATGGAAGTGGATGAAATTAGACTAGAGAAAGAGCATTTTGTAAGAAGAGAAGGCAACTAAGAGTATGCCAAGATGGCATTATTTAAGGGTGAGATTAAGGAGAATGACATCTCAAACATGAGCGAGAAGGAGGTACCTAATATGTAGGAAAAAAACAGAGAATATAGTTCAGGGAGCACACGGAAAACAGAACTGAAAGGAGTGAAAGCTTAGGAGTGTTAATAACTGAGGAATCAAAAAGATCAAGACCAAGCATTATCTATTAAATTTTGTGGCAGGATCATTGGTGATCTTAGGAACACTTCTGTTGGCATATGTTTTATCTTTCTCTCAAGTAAATATCTAGGAATGGTGTCCGGGACTGCGGGTCGGCCCAGCCACATCTTATAGCTTTGCCTGTCCGGGACCGCGGGTTGGCCCGGCCACATCCCAAGCCTCCCAAGCATGAATGCTACAATGCAACATTTGAGATAGCGCTTGGCGGAGCTCCTGGCATGAGAGTATCGTCATCCTGGCTGGGACTGTGAGGGCCTTGGCCACGACCTTCAGTTTGAGAACATCGCCACAAGCTCCCAAAGATGGCACCTGGCGGGAGCAGGAGGGGCGCGGTCTTGCGCGGTCTGGGATGTGTGCTCATTGCCGTGATTGGCTGAGTGAAGTTTCCGCTCGTGATCAGTGCATGCGCCTCATAGACTCTTGTCATGTAATTGCGTGCATAGTTGACCTTTAACATGATTGGTCTATTGCTGGGCTCTTCAGCCTTTTGTACAGCATAAATATCGCTCCCTTTCAACAATAAAACGAGACTTGATTAGACTCCTGTCTTGTCTCCATTTCTTGTGTCTTGTCCTCTCAATTCCCGCTCCCCACCTTTAGGCCCGTGTTGACGAATCCCAGGTCTATGCTGACGAATCCCGTGGGTCGGGACAGAATGGGATTTCTGGGTTGTTATGTCTAACCTTCTAAGCAATTGCAAGACTTTTCAATGCAACTATTATCAAACATTCTAACAAAAATATTTATGAGAATTCCAGGTATTCCACATCCTCACCAACACCTAGTACTGCTAGACTTCTTTTTTTTTAAACAACTTTATTGGGTCAAAACTGACAGACTATAAAGACATACATTTTAAGTCATATTTTAATTACACACACACACACACACACACATCATTTGGTAAAATTGATCCAGGTATACACACACCTGTGAAATCATTACCAATCAAGACAGGACACATGTCCAGCACCCTGGAAGTGCTCCTTTTGTCACCCCTCCCTCTCGATGCTCCTCCTCTACCATCCTCTGGCAACCACTGATCTGCTTTCTGTCCATACGTTAGTCCACATTTTCCAGAAATCTGTACATGTCCATCATGTTTAAGTGATAGTAATACTTTCCATTTTGTAATAATCTGAGTAAGAATGTGCACTGAGACTGCAATATTTTATAAGGCTTGTGTGAAAATTGTACATGAATGAGATGGTAAAGCATTTTCATATTCTTCCTTGATCTACATAATTTTTAATGTAAAGTATTTTTATATGGCATGGATATATATATATATATATATATATATATATATATATGTATATATAGGTAGATAGATAGATACACATATATTTTAACCAGACACCTCTTATTATACATTTTAGTCCATTATTATTTTTGGAAATTATAAAGTGCATTGTAACAAGTATCTTGCAATAGAAATTGTGCCTGCTCAAAATGTGAGATAAAAAGACTTTCAATTTTTAACACTAGTAAATTACATTTAAACTTCTGAAACTACAATACTAAATTCATCCCAGAAATGCTGAAATACAGCTTTAGCTATGAGTGTCAAATTATCTATACTTTAATCAACACTGCAGAAACAACATAAACAAAAAGCAAACAAAAAATGTTACAAAATTCTGTCCACTGGTAAGCAAGAATACTATTGATAATGAGACATTTTCATATTATATTTTCAAGTGAAAGAAAGTGAATATAAAAATAACATCTATGTTATGTGATTTCATGGAATGTTTTGAGTATAATATGTATATACATATTATGAAAATATATATGTAAATACTCAATAGATGTCCCTGTGTCTGATATACTTTTCTTTGGTATATATTTTTTTCTATTGTAGTATAATAACTTTACAGAGTTCTGTTATTTACTGCCAAACTTCAATGTAAATCAGCTGTAGGTATACATATGTCCCTTCCCGCTTGAACTTTTCTCCCATCTCCTTTTCCATCACACCCTTCTTGGTTGTTACAGGGCCTATGTTTGAGTTCCCTTAGTCTTATATCAAATTCCAATTGGTTAGCTATTTTACCTATGGTAAAAGTTTCCATGCTACTCTTTCCATATATCTCATCCACTCCTCCCTCCCCCCAATGTCCATAAGTCTGTTTTCTAGGTTTGTTTCTCCATTGCTGCCCTGCAAATAAATTCACCAGTGATCTACTTTTATATATAGCTATAGGTCATTTTTATGCTTAAATTTTTACATTTTATCTCTATTGTAATAAACATACATCATTTTAGTAATAATTTGATATAAGTTGCTTGATTTAACAATCTAGCTTTAGCCAAACCATACTATTTTAAATTGGAATGCAAACTATGTTTTATATTGGTCATCTGTATAGGTCAGGGAGAACAATTTTGCTTCCTTATAGATGAAGAAGGGTAGGTATGGGATATGGAATAAGCATTCATAGAAGAAGAAAATGATGGAGAAATAAACAGGGAGACTGAATTCAGGAATATTATTTTACAAATTTGCTAGAGAAATTAGTCACTGGAGACCAGCTTCAATTTTTATTTTCAATTTTCAATTTCATTGTGGCCAAAGTATTTCATGTAGAGTCACAAAACATTAAAACACATCTTTTTAAAAAAATTTCAAGGTTGTCTTTTATGTTTTTAAAATTTGTGCCATCAGATTTAATAGGAATAATTTCCTTTGTTAATCATTTCAAAATATATTACTTTACAGTTAGATATTTTGCCTTATTCTTTTTTTATCAATTCCTTCTCACTAGTGTTGACACTTTTCAGAGAGAGCACAACATAAATCAATTTTAAATGATACAGGTTTCAGCTAATTTAATTTAAAAATGGTTTACAACATTGTTAATTTAAATTTGTGTCCATGATTTGAGCTGAAATACCACATATGCAGAATCTTTAAAAATAAACTGTCTCTTAAGTTTTTGAGAATTTGAGATTTTCCTACTTTATTGTAATTAACAATTATTTGAAGAAGATCATCCTTATTAAATGCTAATGTTGTTTTAGGATGATTTGGTAGTACTTAAAAAGGAATCTATTAAACATTTTTATTACTTTGTATATTATTATTTAAATGAGTCAGCTAAAGACAATTACTTTTTCACACTTACTGTTATGTCAGTTACTTTATTAAAGTTTTTACATGTAATAAGGTAAAAAATAATGTTAAAGTACCTAAATTCCTTTTGCCTTTACAAATTTTTGCACATGCTGTGGTATCTCAAACAATGACTACATTTGCTGGAGTTAATTTAAGTTTAAAGCATCTATGACTTGACCTTGCTGCAAATTTTTCTTACATACCACTATGCCTAATACTCCTAGCCTGTAATACAGAACATAATAAATACTAAATAAATGTTAATTTAGTAAGTGAATTATCACTTTGTAGATGAGTAAGTTGAAATACAGATGATAAAATCATAAAAATGATGCTAATTCTGTGTAGTTAAAGATGTCCTCTTTCAATGATCTCATGTTGTTGTCGTACATCCAACATTGGACCACACAGAAGGCCATTTATGTGAACTATAATAATGGATATTTCTTTGCTCTTTTTATTTTCAGTTTGTTACTTCAGTGTTTAAGAGCTTCGCAGGTGGCTCAGAGTTAAAGAATTTCCTGCAATGCAGGAGACATGGGTTTGATCCCTGGGTCAGGAAGATCCCCTGGAGGGGTAAATGGCAACCCACTCCATATTCTTGTCTGCGAAATTGCGTGGACAGAGGAGTCTGGTAGGCTACAGTCCATGGGTAGTCTACTAGGAGTCTGGTTCCTGTGAATGTGAGTGAGCTTATTCCACCATATTTTTAATCTACAGCTGTGAAAAATATTTTTTAAAGTAGTTTTTTTCTTCAGGCAGCACAATTAATATAATTAAACATGTTAGATGCTTTACATGTTAGATTCACTCCAGGCTTTTCTTTAGGGAAATTTTGTTTTCTAATACATCTGGGTCTTTGGGGGCCTGATATTATACTAGTTACAGGTTTCTTACTACAGAAATCATATTACCAGTCTGTCAGTGGTCCTACATCTGAGTAGTTAAGGAGTGTTTATTGAGTCTTGCATATTATGCAGAATAGTAAGTTGACTTTAGTGTGCTCTAAGAAGGTAAGAGTATTTATCCTAGTTATGCCTTGATTGCTAAAAGTTAAGTATGACTAGATACTATTTATGTGTTTTGTACATTCAAGAGAAAGCTGTCACATCTTTTCATATATTCTAGAATTTTGTGTAGCATATAGCCTAAGATTGAAATACCAGTTAGAATAGGCACATACTTTTTCAGGCTGTCAAGTTTTGTTGCCCCAAAGTCAATTTAATAATAATTGGTCTAAAAAGTGTTCATGAATATGTGTAAGAAAATCAAATGTTGTAGGCAAGCATAAAAGAGAGAGTAAAAATAGCACAAATTTCTCTGTTCAGAGGCAAATACTGTTAATAAATCGGAGAAACTGTTTCATTTCTTCCTTTCTTTATCTCTTTCTCTTTAAATCTGTCTATCTGAGTATGTGACTGTGAACAGTCTTATAATAAAATTTTTCTTCTGGCATAAAAATATGAAATATTTCTCTCAATAAATAGAGATAATTATCATGTTTAATGATCACATAGTGTTGCATTACATGAAACACAAGAATCTCCTGTATCTATGAACATCTAATGTTGTTCTTGTTTACTGTTAAAATAACAACTCAGAGTTAAAGAATTTCCTGCAATGCAGGAGACATGGGTTTGATCCCTGGGTCAGGAAGATCCCCTGGAGGGGTAAATGGCAACCCACTCCATATTCTTGTCTGCGAAATTGCGTGGACAGAGGAGTCTGGTAGGCTACAGTCCATGGGTAGTCTACTAGGAGTCTGGTTCCTGTGAATGTGAGTGAGCTTATTCCACCATATTTTTAATCTACAGCTGTGAAAATATTTTTTAAAGTAGTTTTTTTCTTCAGGCAGCACAATTAATATAATTAAACATGTTAGATGCTTTACATGTTAGATTCACTCCAGGCTTTTCTTTAGGGAAATTTTGTTTTCTAATACATCTGGGTCTTTGGGGGCCTGATATTATACTAGTTACAGGTTTCTTACTACAGAAATCATATTACCAGTCTGTCAGTGGTCCTACATCTGAGTAGTTAAGGAGTGTTTATTGAGTCTTGCATATTATGCAGAATAGTAAGTTGACTTTAGTGTGCTCTAAGAAGGTAAGAGTATTTATCCTAGTTATGCCTTGATTGCTAAAAGTTAAGTATGACTAGATACTATTTATGTGTTTTGTACATTCAAGAGAAAGCTGTCACATCTTTTCATATATTCTAGAATTTTGTGTAGCATATAGCCTAAGATTGAAATACCAGTTAGAATAGGCACATACTTTTTCAGGCTGTCAAGTTTTGTTGCCCCAAAGTCAATTTAATAATAATTGGTCTAAAAAGTGTTCATGAATATGTGTAAGAAAATCAAATGTTGTAGGCAAGCATAAAAGAGAGAGTAAAAATAGCACAAATTTCTCTGTTCAGAGGCAAATACTGTTAATAAATCGGAGAAACTGTTTCATTTCTTCCTTTCTTTATCTCTTTCTCTTTAAATCTGTCTATCTGAGTATGTGACTGTGAACAGTCTTATAATAAAATTTTTCTTCTGGCATAAAAATATGAAATATTTCTCTCAATAAATAGAGATAATTATCATGTTTAATGATCACATAGTGTTGCATTACATGAAACACAAGAATCTCCTGTATCTATGAACATCTAATGTTGTTCTTGTTTACTGTTAAAATAACAACTGTGGGGGTTTCCCTGGTGGTCCAGTGGGTAAAGAGTCTGCTTTGCAGTGCAAGGGACACCAGTTGGATCCCTGGCCAGGGAAGATTGCATGTGCAGTGGAGTGGCTGGACCATTGTGTCCAATTACAAGCCAGCGCTCTGGAGAGCATGCGCCCAGAGCTGGTGCTCTGCAAGAAGAGAGGCCACTGCAGTGAGAGGCCCACAAAGGCTGAAGAATAAAGATGGATGAAAATAAATGAATGGAAAATCAATAAAAGAGCCCCCCCCCCAAAAAAAAAAACCCTGTGATAAAAAAAAATTTCTTTGTGTCTGGTAGACAGAAGAATGGACTTCCAAATACTTCCAATTCCTAAACTGCAACAGGACTTTGTAGATGTGATTAAGTTAAAGATTTTTATGATACTTTTTCCTGGATTATCCAGGTGGCCCAGTGAAATCTAATGTGCTTTTAAAAGAGAGAATAGGAGCATTCATGTCAGAGTGGGGAGAGAGATTTGAAGATGCTACATTATTGGCTTTGAGTTTAGAGGGAAAGTACCATGAGCAAAGGAACACAGGTAATTTCTAAAATCTGGGAAAGGTAATGAAATGAAGAAGCTGATCCTACCCCAGAGTTGCCAGAAGAATGCAGCACTGCTGACACCTTAATTTTAGTATCATAGACCCAAGTTAGGACTTCTGACTTCCTCCCACTTTAGGACTTCTGACCTCTAGAACTGAAGGATAATAGATTTGTGTTTTAAGTCATGAAGTTTATAATCATTTGTCACAGCAGCAGTAGGAAACTACTGCACTGCATCTCTATGGATTCTATCCGATCAGGGTAAATTCTCAGAAGTGAGCTTGAAAAGTCAAACCAATTTAAAATTTGTTGCATATTGACAAAATTACTCAAAATCTTCCCAAAGGCTTCAAACTACACACTGACTGGGTGGCTCTTCTCTTCCCACCACCCTCCTCTCCCCACTTCTCCCAACTGTACCCAGCATATTTTTAATCTACAGCTGTGAAAAATAATTTTTAAAGTATTTTTTTTCAGGCAGCACAACTAATATATTTTAACATTCACAATGATTTCTTCACAAAAGCAAAAAGCACAAATCATTCTTACCAACAATTTTGAAAGATATCCATTCTCTTTCTATAAAAATCGGTCAAACTCTACACTTAGATATTTTCTACTGAGAAAATGAGCAGTAGAATCACCTTTGATGAATGTATGTAATGAATGTATGTAATTTTTAAAAACTGACCACCAGAAATGTATGTATATTTTGCTCTTGATGTTTCTTTTCTCCTAGCTGGTTTCTCAAACCATGTACACACATGTGCACACATGCATGTGCATGCACACAAGCACACATGCACATCTTCCAAAGAAATCTATTTTTTAGGAAAATACTATAGCTGACTGATGACTATATTTTATTTTTTCTTATTTTATTTTGCTTTTACATAGTTTTCTTGTTTACAGCTCTATATAAACCCAACTCTGTCATAGGCATATCTTCAATCCCTCCTACTTGTGCCCCCCTCCCACTCCCTCCCATCCTGCCCCTCCCAGTTGTTGCCTAGCCCCCATGTACAGTCCCTTAGTTCCACAGTGCATTTGCAATGTTTATTTCTTACATATGATAATGTATGTTTCCATGTTACTCTTTTCAAACTTCTCACTCACTCTTCCCTCCTGTCAGTGCCCATAGGTATGTTCTCTATGTCTGTTTCTCCATCGCCATTCTGTGTGTGTATTTATGGATACCATCCTACTGGATTTCCTATATATGTATTAGTATACTGTATTTGTCCTCTTTTTGACTTACTTCACTTTGTATAATAGGTTCTAGATTCATCCACCTCATTAGGACTGATTCTTCTGCATTTCTTTTTATCACTGAAAAATGCTCCATCACATGTATGTAACATAACTTCTTTATCCATTAATCATTGATGAACATTTAGGTTGCTTCCGTGTTCTAGCTACTGTGTAGAGTGCTGCAATGGACAGTTTTTGATATCATCAGGGTATAAGCCTGAGTGCCTCTTTCAATTTTGATTTCATCAGGGTATAAGCCCAAGAGTGGGATTGCTGGGTTATATGGTGATTGCATTCTTAGTTTTTAAAGGAATCTCCATAGTGTCTTCCATAGTGCTTATATTAATTTGCGTTCCGACCAACATTCACAATGATTTCTTCACAAAAGCAAAAAGCACAAATCATTCTTACCAACAATTTTGAAAGATATCCATTCTCTTTCTATAAAAATCGGTCAAACTCTACACTTAGATATTTTCTACTGAGAAAATGAGCAGTAGAATCACCTTTGATGAATGTATGTAATGAATGTATGTAATTTTTAAAAACTGACCACCAGAAATGTATGTATATTTTGCTCTTGATGTTTCTTTTCTCCTAGCTGGTTTCTCAAACCATGTACACACATGTGCACACATGCATGTGCATGCACACAAGCACACATGCACATCTTCCAAAGAAATCTATTTTTTAGGAAAATACTATAGCTGACTGATGACTATATTTTATTTTTTCTTATTTTATTTTGCTTTTACATAGTTTTCTTGTTTACAGCTCTATATAAACCCAACTCTGTCATAGGCATATCTTCAATCCCTCCTACTTGTGCCCCCCTCCCACCCCCTCCCCTCCTTCCCCCCCCCGTTGTTGCCTAGCCCCCATGTACAGTCCCTTAGTTCCACAGTGCATTTGCAATGTTTATTTCTTACATATGATAATGTATGTTTCCATGTTACTCTTTTCAAACTTCTCACTCACTCTTCCCTCCTGTCAGTGCCCATAGGTATGTTCTCTATGTCTGTTTCTCCATCGCCATTCTGTGTGTGTATTTATGGATACCATCCTACTGGATTTCCTATATATGTATTAGTATACTGTATTTGTCCTCTTTTTGACTTACTTCACTTTGTATAATAGGTTCTAGATTCATCCACCTCATTAGGACTGATTCTTCTGCATTTCTTTTTATCACTGAAAAATGCTCCATCACATGTATGTAACATAACTTCTTTATCCATTAATCATTGATGAACATTTAGGTTGCTTCCGTGTTCTAGCTACTGTGTAGAGTGCTGCAATGGACAGTTTTTGATATCATCAGGGTATAAGCCTGAGTGCCTCTTTCAATTTTGATTTCATCAGGGTATAAGCCCAAGAGTGGGATTGCTGGGTTATATGGTGATTGCATTCTTAGTTTTTAAAGGAATCTCCATAGTGTCTTCCATAGTGCTTATATTAATTTGCGTTCCGACCAACAGTGCAAGAGTGTTTCCTTTTCTCCGCACCCTCTTCAGCACTTATTATCTATAGATTTTTTTTTTTTTTGATGATGGTTATTATGACTGGTGTAAGGTGATATCTCATTGTAGTTTTGATTTGCATCTCTCTAATAATAAGCGACTTTGAGAATCTTCTCATGTTTTTTTTGACCATCTGTATGTCTTCCTTGGAAAGATGTCTCTTTAGGTCTTTTTCCCATTTTTGATTGGGTTGTTTGTTTTTTCGGTGTTGACTTATCTGTGTTCTATATTTTGGAAATTGATTCTTTGTTGTTTCATTTGCTGTGATTCTCTCTCACTCTGTGGGCTGTCTGTTTACCCTGTTTGTAGTTTCTTTTGCTGCACAGAAGCTTTTAAATTTCATTAGGTCCCACATGTTTGTTTTTGTTTTTATTTCTGTTATTCTAGAGGGGGAGTCATAGAAGATCTTGCTTTGATTTATATCATTGACTGTTTTGCCTGTATTCTCCTCTAAGAGTTTTATGGCTTCTATTTTTACATTTAGGTCCTTAATTCATTTTGAGTTTATTTTTCTGTATGGCGTCAGGGAATGTTCCAACTTCATTTGTTTGCATGTAGCTGTCCAATTTTCCCAGCACTGTTTGTTGGTTCTCTGTCTTGTTCTGTTGGTCTGCATTTCAATTTTGATGCCAGTACCATACTGTCTTGATGACTGTTGCTTTGTAGTATAGTCTGAAGTTAGGGATGCTGATCCCTCCAGCTCCATTCTTCTTCCTCAGGATTGCTTTGGCTATTTGGGGCCTTTTCTGTTTCCATATGAACTCTGTTATTTTTTGGTCTACTTCTGTGAAGAATGTCATTGGTAATTTAATTTTTAAAGTATTTTTGATTATTTTTTATCACTTAAAGTCCATGAATGTGAAAGCACCAGCACTGATCAAAATTTAAAGTGATGGGCTTCCCTGGTGGTCCAGTGGGTAAGGACACTGCCTTGCAGTGCAAGGGGCGCCAGTTTGATCCCTAGCCTGGGAGGATCCCAAGTGCCGCGGAGTGGCTGGACAGATGTGTCCATCTACCAAGCTGGAGCTCTGGAGCGCATGCGCCTAGAGCCGGTGCTCTGTGACGAGAGAGGCCACTGTGATTGGAGGCCCACATAGGCCAAAGAACAAAGATAAATGAATGAAAGACCAATAGAAGTGGCCAAAAAAAAAAAAAAAACTGAGAAGAATTGATAGGAATTGTGTTAAAAGATAGATGCTGATTCTTTGGGTTTGGGAGGGGGGCTTAGATTCTGCCTTTCTAATAAATTCCCATGTGAACCAGTGCTGCTGGTCCTTGTAATGCCCAGGGAGAATAAGGGATTATGAGTTTAGCATTTCTTTGTTTTGGGAGGTGTTATTGAATAATAATTAAGAGCACAGATATAAGAGTCTGCTTTGCTATTGTTTCATTTGCTGTGATTCTCTCTCACTCTGTGGGCTGTTGTTTACTTTTGTAGTTTCTTTTGCTGCACAGAAGCTTTTAAATTTCATTAGGTCCCACATGTTTGTTTTTGTTTTTATTTCTGTTATTCTAGAGGGGGAGTCATAGAAGATCTTGCTTTGATTTATATCATTGACTGTTTTGCCTGTATTCTCCTCTAAGAGTTTTATGGCTTCTATTTTTACATTTAGGTCCTTAATTCATTTTGAGTTTATTTTTCTGTATGGCGTCAGGGAATGTTCCAACTTCATTTGTTTGCATGTAGCTGTCCAATTTTCCCAGCACTGTTTGTTGGTTCTCTGTCTTGTTCTGTTGGTCTGCATTTCAATTTTGATGCCAGTACCATACTGTCTTGATGACTGTTGCTTTGTAGTATAGTCTGAAGTTAGGGATGCTGATCCCTCCAGCTCCATTCTTCTTCCTCAGGATTGCTTTGGCTATTTGGGGCCTTTTCTGTTTCCATATGAACTCTGTTATTTTTTGGTCTACTTCTGTGAAGAATGTCATTGGTAATTTAATTTTTAAAGTTTTTTTGATTATTTTTTATCACTTAAAGTCCATGAATGTGAAAGCACCAGCACTGATCAAAATTTAAAGTGATGGGCTTCCCTGGTGGTCCAGTGGGTAAGGACACTGCCTTGCAGTGCAAGGGGCGCCAGTTTGATCCCTAGCCTGGGAGGATCCCAAGTGCCGCGGAGTGGCTGGACAGATGTGTCCATCTACCAAGCTGGAGCTCTGGAGCGCATGCGCCTAGAGCCGGTGCTCTGTGACGAGAGAGGCCACTGTGATTGGAGGCCCACATAGGCCAAAGAACAAAGATAAATGAATGAAAGACCAATAGAAGTGGCCAAAAAAAAAAAAAAAACTGAGAAGAATTGATAGGAATTGTGTTAAAAGATAGATGCTGATTCTTTGGGTTTGGGAGGGGGGCTTAGATTCTGCCTTTCTAATAAATTCCCATGTGAACCAGTGCTGCTGGTCCTTGTAATGCCCAGGGAGAATAAGGGATTATGAGTTTAGCATTTCTTTGTTTTGGGGAGGTGTTATTGAATAATAATTAAGAGCACAGATATAAGAGTCTGCTTTGCTATTCTTTCATTAGGTAAATTTGAATATGGAACTTTCTGAGCTTCAGTTTACAAAACTGGGATAATACTGTATGGAAATTGTGTACATGTTATGTGATGCCTCAATAATATAACACATCTGGTTTCTTTAGCATAGAGCTTGAAGCTCATCATCTCTTGTTATTAGCAATATCGATTGAATTGACTAGTGTTTCCTTGAATTTTCTCTTGGAATATTCACTTTTTCTTATTGTAAATGCTCTTGTATGCATCAGATATTAAAATATCCTTTTCTTCTATTTATTTCAAAATGTTTTCTCCTAAATTTTAAAATGTTTTAACTTGATGACGTTTAACAGTGATGGGGTGACTGTGATCAATATTTTTCTTATTTTATTTTGGGTTTTTAAATTTTGCTTAAAAAAAGAGTTCCCCATATCAAGAATATTTTAGGATGGACACTTTTCCCTGTGCTTCAAGGGTTATTTTCTCTTTTTCTTTAGATTTTAAGTTCTTTATTCACCTGGAATTAATTTTGCTGAAGAGCATGATGTAGGGATTCAATTTGTTTTTCTTCCAAACATTAGCCAGCTATCCCAACATCATTTATGGAATAATATATTTTTTCTGCCATTTGAAATTTTGCCAATTTTTTTTAAACAAAGTTTTAGATATAGTTGATTCTATTTTTGAACAAATTATTTTTTACTGTTTAGCTCATTTATTTCTCCATCAATACTGAACACTTAATTGCTCTAGCTTTGTTATATTTAGGGACTTCCCTGATGGTCCAGGGTATAAGGACACCGCCTTGCAGTGCAATGGGCGTGGGTTCGATTCCTGGTCTGGGAAGGTCCCACATGCCATGGAGTGGCTGGACTGATGTGTCCATCTACCGAGTCGGAGCTCTGGGGCACATGCGCCCAGAGCAGGTGCTCTGTGACCAGAGAGGCCACTGTGGTGGGAGGCCCACACAGGCCCAAGAACAAAGATAAATAAATGAAAGACCAATAGAAGTGGCCCCCCAAAAAAGTATAGCTTTGTTATATTTTAATATTCAGTAGTTCAAAATTACCCCTTCATATCTTTATTTTAGAATTCTGTTTTTCTTTACATGACTTCTTTTTTTTTTTTTGGCTTCTTTTATTGGTTATTTATTTCTTTATTTCCATCCTATTTTTTTTGATTTTTTAAAGTTTATTTTAATTCTTTATTTTAAAGGTTTTACAGAGTTTTGTTGTTCATAGACATGCGTGTTCCAAGATCAGTCATATGCATGTAGCTGATCACCTCCCCCTTCCTAAGTCCCCCCATTCCACTCCTCCGGGCCATTGAACCAAGCCATTGTAAGCACTCCTATTCCCTTAGCGCAACAACAATACCTATCTTTTTCACACATGACAGTATAGGTTTCCATGTTACTCCCTCCATGATTCCCACCCACTGTTCCTTCCCCACACTGACCATATGTCTACTCTCTGTTTTTCCATGAGTTATCATGACCATCCTACTAGATTCTCTATATATATGTGTTAGTATACTGTACTTGTCCTTCACTTTCTGACTAACTTCACTTTTTATGATAGGTTCTAGAGCCAGCCACCTCATTAGGACTGAGTCTTCTGCATTTCTTTTAACAGCTGAGTAGTATTCCACTGTATATATGTACCAGGGCTTCTGTATCCATTCATTCGTCGATGAACATCTAGGTTGCTTCCATGTTCTGGCTGTTGTGTAGAGAGCTGCAATGAACATTGGGGTACAGGTGCTTCTTTCAGATTTGATTTCATGAGGATATAAGACTAAGAGTGGGGTTGCTGGGTCGTATGGTGCTTCTATTTTAGTTTTTTAAGGAATCTCCATACTGTCTTCCATAGAGGCTGTATCAATTGACATTCCCACCAGCAATGCAAGAGGGTTCCCCTTTCTCCGCACCCTCTCCAGCATTAATTGTCTGCAGATTTATTGATAATAGTCATTCTGACGGGTGTGAGGTGATACCTCATTGTAGTTTTGATTTGCATTTCTCTAATAATAAGCGAGGTTGAGCATCATTTCATGTGCTTTTGGGCCATCTGTATGTCCTCTTTGGAGAGGCTTCTCTTTAGATCTTTTTCCCATTTTTTGATTGGGTTGTTTGTTTTTCCGGTGCTGAGTTGTCTGAGTTGCTTGTAGATTTTGGAGATTCTTTGTCTGTTGTTTCATTTGCTATGATTTTCTCCCATTCTGTGGGCTGTCTGTTCAGCTTTTTTGTAGTTTCTTTTGCTGTACAAAAACTTTTAAGTTTCATTAGGACCCACATGTTCATTTGTCTTTTTAGTTCCACTATTCTAGTAGGTGGATCAGAGAAGATCTTGCTTTGATTGATATCCTTGAGGGTTTTGCCTATATGCAGTATGATCACCTCCCCCTTCCTAAGTCCCCCCATTCCACTCCTCCGGGCCATTGAACCAAGCCATTGTAAGCACTCCTATTCCCTTAGCGCAACAACAATACCTATCTTTTTCACACATGACAGTATAGGTTTCCATGTTACTCCCTCCATGATTCCCACCCACTGTTCCTTCCCCACACTGACCATATGTCTACTCTCTGTTTTTCCATGAGTTATCATGACCATCCTACTAGATTCTCTATATATATGTGTTAGTATACTGTACTTGTCCTTCACTTTCTGACTGACTTCACTTTTTATGATAGGTTCTAGAGCCAGCCACCTCATTAGGACTGAGTCTTCTGCATTTCTTTTAACAGCTGAGTAGTATTCCACTGTATATATGTACCAGGGCTTCTGTATCCATTCATTCGTCGATGAACATCTAGGTTGCTTCCATGTTCTGGCTGTTGTGTAGAGAGCTGCAATGAACATTGGGGTACAGGTGCTTCTTTCAGATTTGATTTCATGAGGATATAAGACTAAGAGTGGGGTTGCTGGGTCGTATGGTGCTTCTATTTTTAGTTTTTTAAGGAATCTCCATACTGTCTTCCATAGAGGCTGTATCAATTGACATTCCCACCAGCAATGCAAGAGGGTTCCCCTTTCTCCGCACCCTCTCCAGCATTAATTGTCTGCAGATTTATTGATAATAGTCATTCTGACGGGTGTGAGGTGATACCTCATTGTAGTTTTGATTTGCATTTCTCTAATAATAAGCGAGGTTGAGCATCATTTCATGTGCTTTTGGGCCATCTGTATGTCCTCTTTGGAGAGGCTTCTCTTTAGATCTTTTTCCCATTTTTTGATTGGGTTGTTTGTTTTTCCGGTGCTGAGTTGTCTGAGTTGCTTGTAGATTTTGGAGATTCTTTGTCTGTTGTTTCATTTGCTATGATTTTCTCCCATTCTGTGGGCTGTCTGTTCAGCTTTTTTGTAGTTTCTTTTGCTGTACAAAAACTTTTAAGTTTCATTAGGACCCACATGTTCATTTGTCTTTTTAGTTCCACTATTCTAGTAGGTGGATCAGAGAAGATCTTGCTTTGATTGATATCCTTGAGGGTTTTGCCTATATTCTCCTCTAAGAGTTTGATGGTTTCTGATCTTACATTTAGGTCCTTAATCCATTTTGAGTTGATCTTTGTGTATGGTGTCAGGGAATGTCCCAAGTTCATTTTTTTGCATGTAGCTGTCCAGTATTCCCAGCATCATTTGTTGAAGAGGCTGTCATTGTCCCATTTTATATATTCACCTCCTTTGTCAAAAATAAGGTATCCGTAGGTGCGTGGGTTTATCTCTGGGTTCTCAATCTTGTTCCATTGGTCTATAGTTCTGTTTTTGTGCCAGTACCATACTGTCTTGAGGACTGTTGCTTTGTAGTATAGTCTGACGTTAGGGAGACTGATCCCTCTAGCTCCGTTTTTCTTTCTCAGGATTGCTTTGACTATTCGAGGTCTTTTGTGTTTCCATATGAACTGTGTTATTCTCTGATCTAGTTCTGTGAAAAATGTCATTGGTAGTTGGATAGGAATGGCATTGAATCTGTAGATGATATTTGGTAGTATGGCCCTTTTCATAATAATGATTCTTCCGACCCAGGAACATGGAATATCTCTCCATCTGTTTAAGTCTTCTTTAATTTCTTTCATGAGTGTCTTGTAATTTTCTGTGTACAATTCTTTTGTTTCTTTGGGTAGGTTTATTCCTAGATATTTGATTCTTTTGGTTACAATGGTGAAGGGGATTGCCTCTTTGATTTCATTTTCTGATTTTTCATTGTTTGTGTATAGGAATGCCAGTGATTTCTGTGTATTGATTTTGTATCCCGCAACGTTGCTTAATTTGTTGATTAGCTACAGTAGCTATGTAATAGTGTCTTTGGGGTTTTCAATGTATAATATCATGTCATCTGCCAAAAGAGAGATCTTTACTTCTTCCTTTCCAATCCGTAATTCCCTTTATTTCTTTCTGTTCTCTTATTGCTGTTGCTAGCACTTCCAGGATTATGTTGAATAGTAGTGGTGCAAGTGGACACCCCTGTCTTGTTCCTGATCTTAGAGGGAATGTTTTCAGTTTTTCACCACTGAGGATGATGTTTGCTGTGGGCTTCTCATATATGGCTTTTATTATGTTGAGATAGGTTCCTTCTATGCCCATTTTCTGAAGAGTTTTTATCATAAATGGGTGTTGTACTTTGTCGAAGGCTTTTTCTGCATCTATTGAGATGATCACGTGATTTTTGTCTCTCAATTTGTTGATATGGTGTATCACATTGATTGATTTACGGATGTTGAAGAATCCTTGCATGCCTGGGATGAACCCGACTTGATCATGATGTATGAGTTTTTTCATGTGTCGTTGAATTCTGTCTGCTAGGATTTTGTTGAGGATCTTAGCATCTAAGTTCATCAGAGAGATTGGCCTATAATTTTCTTTTTTTGTGTGTTGTCTTTGCCTGGTTTTGGTATCAGGGTGATGGTGGCCTTGTAGAATGTGTTTGGAAGTGTTCCTGCCTGTGAAATTTTTGGGACTAGTTTTAGAAGGACAGGCATTAGCTCTTTAAATGTTTGGTAGAATTCACTCGTGATACCATCTGGCTCTGGGCTTTGATTGTTGGGTAGATTTTTAATCACAAATTCGATTTCTGAGCTTGTGATTGGGTTGTTCAAAGTTTCTGTTTCTTCCTGGCTCAGTCTTGGGAGATTAATCTTCTCCAAGAAACTGTCCATTTCTTCCAGGTTGTCCAGTTTGTTGCCATAGAGTTGTTCATAATAGGCTCTTAAAGTCCTTTGGATTTCTGCATTATCTGTTGTAATCTCTCCTTTTTCGTTTTTGATTTTGTTGATCTGGTTCTTCTCTCTCTTTTTCTTGATGAGTCTGGCCAGTGGTTTGTCGATTTTGTTTATCTTTTCGAAGAACCAGCTTCTCGTTTTGTTTATATTTACTATTATTTATTTCATTTCTTTCTCATTTATTTCTGCTCTGATCTTTATGATTTCTCTTCTTCTGCTGGCTTTGAGGAGTTTTTGTTGTTCTTTCTCCAGTTGTTTTAAGTGTAAGGTTAGGTCATCTGTTTGAGATTTTCCTAGTTTCTTGAGGTAGGATTGTATTGCTATAAGCTTCCCTTTTAGAACTGCTTCTGTGGTATCCCATTGGTTTTGCACTGTCGTGTGTTCATTGTCATTTTCTTCTAGGAATTTTTTTATTTCTCCTTTGATTTGCTTGGTAATCAGTTGGTTTTTTAGGTATGTGCTATTTAATCTCTATGTGTTTATGTTTCTAGGGGTTTTCTTCCTGTAGTTGATCTCTAGTCTCATTGCATTGTGGTCCGAGAAGATGATTGATATAATTTCAGTATTCTTGAATTGACTGAGGTTTGATTTGTGGCCCAAGATGTGGTCTGTCCTGGAGAATTTTCCGTGAGCACTTGAGAAGAAAGTGTATTCTTCTGTTTTTGAATGGAAAGTCCTAAAGATATCAATGAGGTCCATTTCTTCTAGTGTGGCATTTAAGGCTTGTTTTTCTTGATTAATTTTCTGTTTGGATGATCTGTCCATTGGTGTGAGAGGAGTGTTAAAGTCTCCTACTATTATTGTGTTAGTGTCAATGTCTTCTTTTAAGTCTGAAAGTATCTGTCTTATGTATTGAGGTGCCCTTGTGTTGAGTGCATAGGTATTCGTGACTGTTAAGTCTTCCTCTTGGATAAATCCCTTAATCATGATGTAGTGGCCTGCCTTGTCTCTTAGAATCTTCTTTACTTTAAAATCTATTTTGTCTGATATGAGGCTTGTTCCTCCAACTTTCTTTTGATTTCCATTTGTGTGGAATATCTTTTTCCAGCCTCTCACTTTCAGTCTATGAGTGTCTCTAAGTCTGAAGTGGGTCTCTTGTAAACAGCATATGTATGGGTCTTACTTCTGTATCCATTCAGCCAGCCTGTGTCGTTTGGTTGGAGCATTTAGTCTGTTTACATTCAGACTTCATTGATACGACTGTTCCTATTGTCATCTTCTTAGATATTTGGGGTTTGATTTGTAGGACTTCTACTTTTGTATTTATTGACTGTATCAGGCCCTTTAACATTGTTGTAGGGCTGATTTTGTGGTACAGAATTCTTTTAGTTTTTGCTTATCTGTGAGGCTTTTGACTTCTCCATCAACTCTGAATGAGATTCTTGCTGGGTAGAGAATTCTTGGTTGGAGGTTATTCTCTTTTACCTTTTTAAATATGTCTTGCCATTCTCCTCTGGCCTGTAGGGTTTCTGTTGAAAAATCTGCAGTTAAACATATGGGGTTTCCTTTATATGTTATTTGTTTTTTGCTCCTAGCTGTTTTTAATAATCTGTCTTTATATTTAGTCTGTGTTAGTTTGATTAGAATGTGACTTTGTGTATTTCTTCTGGAGTTTATCCTGTGTGGAACTCTTTGTGCTTCTTGGTCTTGGTTTACTATTTCCTTTCCCTTGCTGGGGAAGTTTTCAACTATAACCTCTTCAAGAATTTTTTCACAGCCTTTCTTCCCCTCTTCTTCTTCTGGGACTCCTATATGTCTAATGTTGGTGCGTTTGATATTGTCCCAGAGGTCTCTGATGCTTTCGTCAGTTCTTTTGATTCTTTGTGCTTTGTTCTGTTCTTCAGCACTTACTTCCACCATTCTGTCTTCCAGCTCACTTATCTGTTTTCTGCCTCTGATTCTACTATTGAGACCTTGTATAGTATTTTTGAGTTCAGCAATTGAGTTGGTAGTCTCTATTTGTTTATTTTTCATTTCTTGCATGTGTATTCTCAGTGCACTAATTTCCTCTAATATTCTGTTTTCCGTGTTTTCAATCCTCAGTAGTATCGATTTTCTGAATTCTCTTTCAGATAATTTGCCTATCTCCTCCACTGTCATTTGAAGCTGTGTTTCTCTAGTTTGTTCCTTCATTTGTGCAGTGTTTCTCTGTCTTTTCATTATTAGGTTAGTTTTTGTTTCTTTGTGTGTGTGTGTGTGTGTGTGTATGGAGTTCTTTTCCCCCACCAGGCTTCTTGGTTGAATTCTCCCTTCCTTTGGGTTTCTGTCCTTGTAGAAGGGTTCAGTGGTTTGTGTCTTGGGTGGTGTTAGGCCTTGTTTACAGATGAATAATCTCTAGTGTTGTATGTTCTTTGATAGTGTGGGGTCTTGGAATCAGGGCTTCCGCTCCAAGGATCCTTGGTTTGATGATTGGTCAGGGGGTATAGGCTCTATGTCTGGTTTGCTATGGTGTTCCGTGATATTAGTTCAAATACTAGTATGTGAGGAACAAGAGCTGCATCCCTGATGGGTAACAGTCATAAAAGCATGCAGATGTTTTCAAACATAGTCGTAAGATACACATACATACACAGCAATAACCACATCTAACCAGTCTTACAGAGATAAAGCATAGGAAATTTTTCTGGCAAATGACACAATCAAAGATGATACCTGCCCGTTAAGCTCTGAGTTAATTAAAATACTGCCTGGGAAAATAGATCCAGGGCAAGGTCCTGGCTTGGACTATTACAATGAAAGCAATTTTTAGCTAAGACTGTGGGGGTGAGGAGGAGGAGAGTGTATGGGTAATGAGAAACAATAGATTCGTCTTGCAAGGACTTTGTAGGTTTAGGTAGCAAAGATTAGTGTGTTGTAGTGTTTAGTGTAGCTGGAAGAGAATAGTGGAGTCAGGAAGATAGGAAATATTTATCTAGAAGATAGTGGTAAATTGGAAAAGATTTTACATTTAGAACAAAGAGGTAGCAAGCAGTGGTAAAGAGGAAAGAAAATTAAATGTTTCCAAAAATTAAAATTAAAAAAAAATTTAATTAAAAATTTTTTAAAAATTAAGAATTAAAAAGGGGAAAAATTAACAAGAAAAGATCAAAAAAAAAACCCAGACCAATCAATCGAATAAACAAAACTGTCCAGCACAAACAAAGAAAACAAGCTAAATAATGTCCCTGGTTTTTATCTTCTCATCTGCCTGGTGGAAACCAGTCTGCTCTTGATGGTGTTGTGTTGATGATCTTTTCTTTTACAGCACCGGTTGCTATGGTTTCTGTTTTTGTTTTAGGCAAAACCAAGGCTATGCCATGAGCTCAGGTGCTGGCCGGTGCGGCTGGCTGTTTCCAGTCTGTTGGGCCCGGACCGCGGCGCGCGCAGTCCCGTGCTGGAGAGGGGCGACCCGGCTCCACTGTGCACCCGCTCGTGGCCTCCAATCCCTACTCTTCTCCCGGCTTCCTCTGCTGCAGCTGCAGCTCTAGGGGTGCACCGATTGCTCAGCTATGGTGCGCATGCACTGCCGGATAGGCAACCAAGTCCCAAACGCAGGCACGAGCTTTCCTGTCTGGCTTGAGTCCGTCCCTGGTCAGCAACCTGTGGGCGATTTCCCCTCTCCGTTCAGCAAGCCCCCGACTAGGACTGTTTGAACTTACCTGGCACCGGACTGAACCGCACGATTTTCGCTTGGCACTCCCGGTCTGGCTCGAGCCAGGTCTCTGGGCAGCACCCAGCAGGATTTTCCAGCGCCAATGACACAATCGTAAGCTCTGAGTTAATTAAAATACTGCCTGGGAAAATAGATCCAGGGCAAGGTCCTGGCTTGGACTATTACAATGAAAGCAATTTTTAGCTAAGACTGTGGGGGTGAGGAGGAGGAGAGTGTATGGGTAATGAGAAACAATAGATTCGTCTTGCAAGGACTTTGTAGGTTTAGGTAGCAAAGATTAGTGTGTTGTAGTGTTTAGTGTAGCTGGAAGAGAATAGTGGAGTCAGGAAGATAGGAAATATTTATCTAGAAGATAGTGGTAAATTGGAAAAGATTTTACATTTAGAACAAAGAGGTAGCAAGCAGTGGTAAAGAGGAAAGAAAATTAAATGTTTCCAAAAATTAAAATTAAAAAAAAATTTAATTAAAAATTTTTTAAAAATAAAAAATTAAAAAGGGGAAAAATTAACAAGAAAAGATCAAAAAAAAAAACCCAGACCAATCAATCGAATAAACAAAACTGTCCAGCACAAACAAAGAAAACAAGCTAAATAATGTCCCTGGTTTTTATCTTCTCATCTGCCTGGTGGAAACCAGTCTGCTCTTGATGGTGTTGTGTTGATGATCTTTTCTTTTACAGCACCGGTTGCTATGGTTTCTGTTTTTGTTTTAGGCAAAACCAAGGCTATGCCATGAGCTCAGGTGCTGGCCGGTGCGGCTGGCTGTTTCCAGTCTGTTGGGCCCGGACCGCGGCGCGCGCAGTCCCGTGCTGGAGAGGGGCGACCCGGCTCCACTGTGCACCCGCTCGTGGCCTCCAATCCCTACTCTTCTCCCGGCTTCCTCTGCTGCAGCTGCAGCTCTAGGGGTGCACCGATTGCTCAGCTATGGTGCGCATGCACTGCCGGATAGGCAACCAAGTCCCAAACGCAGGCACGAGCTTTCCTGTCTGGCTTGAGTCCGTCCCTGGTCAGCAACCTGTGGGCGATTTCCCCTCTCCGTTCAGCAAGCCCCCGACTAGGACTGTTTGAACTTACCTGGCACCGGACTGAACCGCACGATTTTCGCGCTTGGCACTCCCGGTCTGGCTCGAGCCAGGTCTCTGGGCAGCACCCAGCAGGGGATTTTCCAGCTGCGTTCCGCACGCCCCTGCTTGCAGTATCTTAACTTCTCAGTCTCTTAACTCTGCTGGTGATCCGGCCAGATTTTCGGAATTTTCGTGCTGAGCGCTGCCTTGTCTCCCTCTCTCTCTGGGATAGAGGGTTCTCAGAACAGGAGCTCCGGGAAAGTTCTGGCTGTTCACTCTTCGACTCTCACAGACCTAAGGAGTTCTTCTGTCGTCTAGCGGCTGGTTTTTTGGTGGTGTTTCACTTCTTTATTAGTTCTGGTGATTCTGTTGGGTCTGGTGAAATCTTCCCCTCATTCCTCTACCGTCTTTGCCCCCTCCCCCTTGTCCATCCATCTTTATTTTTTGACCCGTGTGGGCCTCCCATTACAGTGGCTCTCTCACTGCCACTAGCTCTGGGCACATGCGCTCCAGAGTGCTGGCTGGTAATTGGACCCATCAATCCAGCCACTCTGTGGCACATGGGATCTCCCGGGCCAAGGATTGAGCTGGTGCTTCTTGCACTACAGGGTGGACTCTTTACTCACTGGACCACCAGGGAAGCTCTAGAATTCTTTTAATGTATGGTATTTCATATAAATTTCAAGGAAATAATTTTGTTGATAGTGTCTTTGTCTATATATTCCAGCAGTAATTAAGATGTCTTTATCCTAACTTCCTGTATTACTTCTATTTTTGTACTGCTAGTACTAATTTATTGATATATTATCTTTATCCTGTGGATAAACTTTTTTAAGCTTGTCACAAATTGGAAAAAAAATGAATAAATAATATCTATGTTATTTTTTTTTTTATTTAAAGATTTATTTATTTATTTTGGAGGAGTGGGTGGGGAGGGAAGGGAGCAGGCGGGCCACTTCTACTGGTCTTTCATTTGTCTATTTTCATCCATCTTTGTTCTTTGGCCCGTGTGGGCCTCCCATCGCGGTGGCCTCTGTTGTCGCAGAGCACAGGCTCTGGGCACATGCACTCCAGAGCTCCGGCTCGGTGATTGGACCCATGGGTCCAGCCGCTCCGCGGCACATGGGATCTTCCCAGGCCAGAGATCGAACCGGCATCCCTTGCACTGCAAGGCGGTGTCCTTACCCACTGGACCACCAGAGAAGCCCTCTATGTTAATTTTTTAAGTATTTGCTAAATCATATAGTTAAATTGGGATTAGTAAGCACCATCAAAAAATCATGTACTTCAAAATTTATGTAGCTTGGTGTCTGCTATCTATTAGCTTCTTTCTGCAGTTTTATGAATTTCATGTACCTTATAGCTAAGGTATTTTAGCATTAGAAACTGACCCCCTCTTTGTTGATAATATTTGTCTTCTTGGTACAGATTTGTACTAGGTTTCTGCAGTACTTTCTGTGATTAATATCACTTATTAACTCAGAAGCAAGTTTTCTACATCATTGACTCTAGTGAACAAGGGAACTGTATAACTCATAGAAGATTGAGGAAAATTCATTATTACCCATAAACTACACCCCACATCAAATGTAACATGAGCATACTAATCAGTTTAGTATAAACTGTGACCTCCTGTAGTGAGGTTTTTAGCATTGTTTTATTACATTTGTGCTGTATATTCTCTAGCTAAAGGTTAGTTTAAAGAGATTTGTCACTATCTAAAGACCTGTGTGGCAGGAAACTGCTTTCTTGTTAATTTAGATGCATCATGAAAACTGAGGTAATGAAGCTATTTCATTGCTAATCTACAGGATTTTGGCTTTTGGCATTAAAAAAAAAGCCTCCTCCTGTTTGTTTAAGGTACCATATTATTTGTACAGCTCAAATAGAGCTTTTTCTTAATGATGTCTTTGTAATCATTTTCTTTTACTTCATTTGCAAGATAAAACTCTCTTTTCATGTGCCCAAGCAAACCAGAGTTTGTGAAGGGAAAGAGAACTCTTGAATTTCTTTTTTCTGACATGTTTTTTTAATCCAATGGTCTGTTTTGTGGAACAGCAAGTTTTTGTGCCAATTCAGATAGCGTTGCATGTTTCAGAAGAAGTCCCATTCAGAATTTCTGTGGGACATTTAGCAAAAGGCACTGTGCTGTGGGAACCTTTATTAAGAGGGGCATCTATAGGGAAAAAGACAAAGAGGCACTGTAGGGTGCTGACCGTTTTGTTAAACTTCCCAGGCCAGAGATCGAACCGGCATCCCTTGCACTGCAAGGCGGTGTCCTTACCCACTGGACCACCAGAGAAGCCCTCTATGTTAATTTTTTGAGTATTTGGTAAATCGTATTGTTAAAGTGGGATTAGTGAGCACCATCAAAAATCATGTACTTCAAAATTTATGTAGCTTGGTGTCTGCTATCTATTAGCTTCTTTCTGCAGTTTTATGAATTTCATGTACCTTATAGCTAAGGTATTTTAGCATTAGAAACTGACCCCCTCTTTGTTGATAATATTTGTCTTCTTGGTACAGATTTGTACTAGGTTTCTGCAGTACTTTCTGTGATTAATATCACTTATTAACTCAGAAGCAAGTTTTCTACATCATTGACTCTAGTGAACAAGGGAACTGTATAACTCATAGAAGATTGAGGAAAATTCATTATTACCCATAAACTACACCCCACATCAAATGTAACATGAGCATACTAATCAGTTTAGTATAAACTGTGACCTCCTGTAGTGAGGTTTTTAGCATTGTTTTATTACATTTGTGCTGTATATTCTCTAGCTAAAGGTTAGTTTAAAGAGATTTGTCACTATCTAAAGACCTGTGTGGCAGGAAACTGCTTTCTTGTTAATTTAGATGCATCATGAAAACTGAGGTAATGAAGCTATTTCATTGCTAATCTACAGGATTTTGGCTTTTGGCATTAAAAAAAAAGCCTCCTCCTGTTTGTTTAAGGTACCATATTATTTGTACAGCTCAAATAGAGCTTTTTTTCTTAATGATGTCTTTGTAATCATTTTCTTTTACTTCATTTGCAAGATAAAACTCTCTTTTCATGTGCCCAAGCAAACCAGAGTTTGTGAAGGGAAAGAGAACTCTTGAATTTCTTTTTTCTGACATGTTTTTTTAATCCAATGGTCTGTTTTGTGGAACAGCAAGTTTTTGTGCCAATTCAGATAGCGTTGCATGTTTCAGAAGAAGTCCCATTCAGAATTTCTGTGGGACATTTAGCAAAAGGCACTGTGCTGTGGGAACCTTTATTAAGAGGGGCATCTATAGGGAAGGACAAAGGGCTACTCAACACCTGTAGCAAGATACAGTCTGTCCAGGGCTCAGACCTGATTTTACACACAGTTTTATTCTCCATGAGTATTCAACATATGTTCCTTTCTCTAAAATAAAGGGCTCTCTCAGATGGTACGTCTCAAATGAGCTCAAGGAGGTTAATAGAGTGACTCCAATCAGACTCTGCACTCCCCTGATGCTGGCTATTCACTACCCTTGTTATGATGATGTTCACTTTACTAGAGCATATAGCTCCACGGCCACAGCTTGTCGTCTTTTTAGTGGTGAAAATCTTGCTGCTTGGCTTCTTCTCTCAGGAAGAAAGCACCAGTAAAATGATGTGTTCCCTTTATAAGACTTACAGTGAATCTGCAATAACAGAAATAGGTTTTCCATTTTAAATAGCCTGGAATGTCGAAAATTTTCCTGGGCCTGTACATTCTGTGGACAGAGATTTTTCAGTTCAGTGTTTCTGAACCCCAAGGAACCCTGCCATGTTCCTTTCAATCTCCTTTGAGCCCCTTCTATTTCTAAATTAGAATCGCTTGGTCTGCCCAGAAACACATACAGTAGTGATGTTCTGTGATTCAAGTCAAAGAATGTTTAGTCTGAATTCCACAAAAGTCCACAATTCCTAGCACAGACACAGATACAGCAAAGCAGGGAGAAAGCAAACATGGCATCAAAGAAAACTTGTGAATATGGACACTACTATAAAAAGTAACTCTGTGTTAGCCCTATAAAGAAAGAAGTAACAAGGGTTTTGAATGCTAAAATATAGAGGTTTGTATGAAAGGGAGGGAAACATACACAAAGTAGACAGACTGAATAAAAGTATTTATCTTTAAACCACACAAGTCATGGTAATTAAATTAGGTCAGGCTGGTTACAACACTACAAAAAGCAGGCTGTAACTAATTTCAAAAGGAACAGAAAAGACCTGAAAAGAAAACAGATTGACAGCTCCTTATTTTTTTTTATTTTTGGTTCAATCAAGGCAACCCAGCATCAAAAAGCGGGAACAGAAATCCCGATTTAGCAGGAAGTTTGTCTCATCATAGAATATAAACTTTGCAGATATATTCAGGATCAACTTAGAATGGGAAATTATTATTTGTTATAAGTGAAAAGCAAAAAGTTCTCATGAATGAAGTTCACCATTTGAAAGAAACTAATTAAAAAAACTGTTCCCTAAATAGTTCAGACCCTATCATAGATGCTACCTCATCCTTATTTCAATTTTAACTACATAGAGAGCTCTCTCAGATGGTCTAATGAGCTCAAGGAGGTTAATAGAGTGACTCCAATCAGACTCTGCACTCCCCTGATGCTGGCTATTCACTACCCTTGTTATGATGATGTTCACTTTACTAGAGCATATAGCTCCACGGCCACAGCTTGTCGTCTTTTTAGTGGTGAAAATCTTGCTGCTTGGCTTCTTCTCTCAGGAAGAAAGCACCAGTAAAATGATGTGTTCCCTTTATAAGACTTACAGTGAATCTGCAATAACAGAAATAGGTTTTCCATTTTAAATAGCCTGGAATGTCGAAAATTTTCCTGGGCCTGTACATTCTGTGGACAGAGATTTTTCAGTTCAGTGTTTCTGAACCCCAAGGAACCCTGCCATGTTCCTTTCAATCTCCTTTGACCCCCTTCTATTTCTAAATTAGAATCGCTTGGTCTGCCCAGAAACACATACAGTAGTGATGTTCTGTGATTCAAGTCAAAGAATGTTTAGTCTGAATTCCACAAAAGTCCACAATTCCTAGCACAGACACAGATACAGCAAAGCCGGGAGAAAGCAAACATGGCATCAAAGAAAACTTGTGAATATGGACACTACTATAAAAAGTAACTCTGTGTTAGCCCTATAAAGAAAGAAGTAACAAGGGTTTTGAATGCTAAAATATAGAGGTTTGTATGAAAGGGAGGGAAACATACACAAAGTAGACAGACTGAATAAAAGTATTTATCTTTAAACCACACAAGTCATGGTAATTAAATTAGGTCAGGCTGGTTACAACACTACAAAAAGCAGGCTGTAACTAATTTCAAAAGGAACAGAAAAGACCTGAAAAGAAAACAGATTGACAGCTCCTTATTTTTTTTTATTTTTGGTTCAATCAAGGCAACCCAGCATCAAAAAGCGGGAACAGAAATCCCGATTTAGCAGGAAGTTTGTCTCATCATAGAATATAAACTTTGCAGATATATTCAGGATCAACTTAGAATGGGAAATTATTATTTGTTATAAGTGAAAAGCAAAAAGTTCTCATGAATGAAGTTCACCATTTGAAAGAAACTAATTAAAAAAACTGTTCCCTAAATAGTTCAGACCCTATTATAGATGCTACATCTTCCTTATTCATTTTAACTACATAGAGACTTTCTCAACTTCAGTATCTTCTGGTTTGAATTGTTTAATATAACTCCAAAAGTTTTGTATGGAGAGGAACATTGAGACTTTTCTTTCACAGTATTTCTTCACAAGAACACTTATTGATGCCTATTAAATGATTTACAAAAATAGTTTCAAAAATTTAAGAGTAAATGCAAACCACATTATAAAGAACATTTGGAATGTAAATTGGGGAATGGGAGAAAATAACACAGAAGCCTTTTATTTGAAGCTCATTTTTTTTAAGAACATTTGATATGTATCACTTTGTATCTTTCTTGGAAAAAGAGAAGCACAAGATGAGGGATTTTTGCTGACTAAAATTTTAAAGTAGGAAAATCATTGAGTACTAAGCAATTAATTAACAATGCAAAGAAACAGTAATAAAATTGCCTCTGAAAATCTCAAATTCATCATTCCTCCTTGTCATCCAATAATTGACTTCATTTCTTTCTATCACTAGGGAGATTTGAGTTAGGAGGGAGCTTCCTATGTGGTGCAGGGATAAAGAATCCACCAGCCAATGCAAGAAATGCAAGAGACATGGGTTCGATTCCTGGGTCAGGATGATCCCCTGGAGGAGGAAATGGCAACCCACTCCAGTATTCTTGCCTGGAAAATTTCATGAGACAAAGGAGCCTGGTGGGCTACAGTCCATGGGGTTGCAAAGAGCTGGACACAACTGAATGACTGAGCGTGCACACATACATGCAATAACTATTGATAGAATAATTATTAGATACAGGTTAAGTAGCAAAAGTAATTATGCTGTTTCATTATGTATCTAAGGTGTTCTCTGTCTTGAACACAAGCCATTCTTTATCTGCTAGATACATTTCCTTATTTATATAATATCCTGTTCCTGAGGAATTTAGACTTTGGCAGGGGTTGCTAGTTAAGGCAAACACTCATGACATTGTATCTATATTTAGACCTAGTTCTGCCTTTCTGGTGTTTTGTGGAGCATATTTTAACACCTTTCTGTCTTCTGGAGATTTTTTCCAAAGTGTGATTCGGTGATTTCACTCTCGTGGACTGATGAAAGTTGCTACTCGTGGCATAACTCCGCAGCGTGGGAAGCATGAATTCCTATATTCATAAGCTGAAATAGTTTTTGTCAGAAAGACTGTGGAATAGTGAGGTAGGAAAAACCTCAGGGAAATAGGCCATGTTAGATTTTATGATGGATCCTTATAGCACCATCATCAAATTAGCTTAACTCACCATTAATCCTAAACATGCCTCAAGAAGACACAGTGTGAAGAATGAAGAGAAGGCAGCAGCTGCTATATTAACTTCCCCGAATCGTGCCTTGGTGTACACCTCTATTCTCCATGAGAACTGGCCTTTCACAGGGTGGTGACGATTATTACTAAAGTCTCTCTGGGGTAGTCTTTCCAGCACAAGAGAGATCTTAGCAAGGCCTGTTGTGTCTCTTAGGACCCTGCAGAGACATCTGTTGTCTGCTTAGTAGGAGGCAGCTGCTAATTTCCCATCTGCTTTGCACGGCAATGCATCTAACTCAAACAAGCATTAGAATTTTTACTAAGCGCCTACTTGCTAAAGTTTTGCTTTGCAGGGAAAATAGGATAATAGGAGAGGTAAATCAAGGCAGAGAAGGGAGGATTTGCAGAAGGAAGAGGGAGGGCAGGCCTGGGAGAAAGATGGGGGAAATTGAAAGAGACTCAATGTTTTTGAAAATTTACATAAGAAAGGAGTTAATATGACCCATGTCCCCTTGTGTAGAGCTGCATCAGCAGTAATGAGGTTCTGTTGCTGAGTATTCAGCCTTGTAAATGGGGACACCAGAGAGCCCAGAATGGGGGTGGGTGGACCACAGTTGAAGGGGAACAATCTCAGTTTCCCACTTCTATGACCTCGGGCTGCCAGCACACCACTGAGCACACCCACAGATCCGAATGCTGAAACAGGAGGCTCTACTGTTCCTTTAGAGGAATTTAGACTTTGGCAGGGTTGCTAGTTAAGGCAAACACTCATGACATTGTATCTATATTTAGACCTAGTTCTGCCTTTCTGGTGTTTTGTGGAGCATATTTTAACACCTTTCTGTCTTCTGGAGATTTTTTCCAAAGTGTGATTCGGTGATTTCACTCTCGTGGACTGATGAAAGTTGCTACTCGTGGCATAACTCCGCAGCGTGGGAAGCATGAATTCCTATATTCATAAGCTGAAATAGTTTTTGTCAGAAAGACTGTGGAATAGTGAGGTAGGAAAAACCTCAGGGAAATAGGCCATGTTAGATTTTATGATGGATCCTTATAGCACCATCATCAAATTAGCTTAACTCACCATTAATCCTAAACATGCCTCAAGAAGACACAGTGTGAAGAATGAAGAGAAGGCAGCAGCTGCTATATTAACTTCCCCGAATCGTGCCTTGGTGTACACCTCTATTCTCCATGAGAACTGGCCTTTCACAGGGTGGTGACGATTATTACTAAAGTCTCTCTGGGGTAGTCTTTCCAGCACAAGAGAGATCTTAGCAAGGCCTGTTGTGTCTCTTAGGACCCTGCAGAGACATCTGTTGTCTGCTTAGTAGGAGGCAGCTGCTAATTTCCCATCTGCTTTGCACGGCAATGCATCTAACTCAAACAAGCATTAGAATTTTTACTAAGCGCCTACTTGCTAAAGTTTTGCTTTGCAGGGAAAATAGGATAATAGGAGAGGTAAATCAAGGCAGAGAAGGGAGGATTTGCAGAAGGAAGAGGGAGGGCAGGCCTGGGAGAAAGATGGGGGAAATTGAAAGAGACTCAATGTTTTTGAAAATTTACATAAGAAAGGAGTTAATATGACCCATGTCCCCTTGTGTAGAGCTGCATCAGCAGTAATGAGGTTCTGTTGCTGAGTATTCAGCCTTGTAAATGGGGACACCAGAGAGCCCAGAATGGGGGTGGGTGGACCACAGTTGAAGGGGAACAATCTCAGTTTCCCACTTCTATGACCTCGGGCTGCCAGCACACCACTGAGCACACCCACAGATCCGAATGCTGAAACAGGAGGCAGTGCGATTTCACAAGCCAGGGCACCAGGGGGAGATTTTTCTTTCTAAAAGTAGCACATCGAATTAAGTTAGTCATTTAACCCTTAGGCTTGATATATAAATCTAGACAGTATGAATCCTGATGAAATAGTTGCCTAGGAACTTAATGAGAATATGAAGGATAAATTAGCCATGTCACAGAAAAAGGATAGTTCTTTAAAGTTAAAGTGTCAGTTGCTCAGTTATGTCTGACTTTTTGCGAACCCATGGACTGTCACCTGCCAGGCTCCTATGATCATGGAATTCTTCAAGCAAGAATACTGGAGTGTGTAGTCATTCCCTTCTCGAGGGGGTCTTCCCAGCCCAGGGACTGAACCCAGGTCTCTTGCATTGCAGGCAGATTCTTTACCATCTGAGCCACTAGGGAAGCCCCTTTGTAGTCAAAACTACAGTGTAATTGTGATGCAGCGATATACTCCTGTGTTGTTGCCATCTCTAGGAGTTACTGGAAGTTGTTTTCTAGCCACCATATTCTATATTTTAGAGGCTGTCAAGGTGAATTTAGTGTAACAGTCTAGATTAAGGACTGTAGACACACATTGCTGGAACTGGATTTACTAGCTTGGTGACATTGAATACTTGCTTCAATCTATTGGAATCTCAGCTTCTATGTTTGACACATAGCAAACACTAAATAAATGTTAGCTACTATGATAATATGAGTCAAGAAAGTATATTTTAGGTCAAGGTAGTCAACACTTCTGTTTTTCAGCCATAACTCTTCACATTATATCCTGGTGCTTGTTTTAGATTGAGAAGTACTTCCTGTCAGGGACCATGTTTTATTTATCCCTTTGTGTCTAGCTCTTACACAGTCCTGGCACTTAAAATGGAATTGATTGATGGTTGAATGAATGAATGATTAGATGAAGAAGGAAATAAAAGTTGTTCTTATAAAACTGAGACATTTACTTTTCAGTTGAGTGATGGCTATGCTTTTGCGAGCCCAGAATGGGGGTGGGTGGACCACAGTTGAAGGGGAACAATCTCAGTTTCCCACTTCTATGACCTCGGGCTGCCAGCACACCACTGAGCACACCCACAGATCCGAATGCTGAAACAGGAGGCAGTGCGATTTCACAAGCCAGGGCACCAGGGGGAGATTTTTCTTTCTAAAAGTAGCACATCGAATTAAGTTAGTCATTTAACCCTTAGGCTTGATATATAAATCTAGACAGTATGAATCCTGATGAAATAGTTGCCTAGGAACTTAATGAGAATATGAAGGATAAATTAGCCATGTCACAGAAAAAGGATAGTTCTTTAAAGTTAAAGTGTCAGTTGCTCAGTTATGTCTGACTTTTTGCGAACCCATGGACTGTCACCTGCCAGGCTCCTATGATCATGGAATTCTTCAAGCAAGAATACTGGAGTGTGTAGTCATTCCCTTCTCGAGGGGGTCTTCCCAGCCCAGGGACTGAACCCAGGTCTCTTGCATTGCAGGCAGATTCTTTACCATCTGAGCCACTAGGGAAGCCCCTTTGTAGTCAAAACTACAGTGTAATTGTGATGCAGCGATATACTCCTGTGTTGTTGCCATCTCTAGGAGTTACTGGAAGTTGTTTTCTAGCCACCATATTCTATATTTTAGAGGCTGTCAAGGTGAATTTAGTGTAACAGTCTAGATTAAGGACTGTAGACACACATTGCTGGAACTGGATTTACTAGCTTGGTGACATTGAATACTTGCTTCAATCTATTGGAATCTCAGCTTCTATGTTTGACACATAGCAAACACTAAATAAATGTTAGCTACTATGATAATATGAGTCAAGAAAGTATATTTTAGGTCAAGGTAGTCAACACTTCTGTTTTTCAGCCATAACTCTTCACATTATATCCTGGTGCTTGTTTTAGATTGAGAAGTACTTCCTGTCAGGGACCATGTTTTATTTATCCCTTTGTGTCTAGCTCTTACACAGTCCTGGCACTTAAAATGGAATTGATTGATGGTTGAATGAATGAATGATTAGATGAAGAAGGAAATAAAAGTTGTTCTTATAAAACTGAGACATTTACTTTTCAGTTGAGTGATGGCTATGCTTTTTGCTTTGAAAAGATTTAGCAGCGTTTCAGAGGAATGAATTTTTTAGATACATTTTCAAAAATAAACAGCTCCATATCTTCTAAAAATCTCAAGTGAACCTCTCAACAAATCAATAACTGTGACCCCCTTTAATCCAAAATACTCTTTGTATTCTTAAATACATTAATTTCCAATATTCCTTGGAATGCTGATCTGGTGCATGTTCACTTAGCTTTCAGAATTACCCAGCATTTTGAGTCAAATCCCTGTATTTTTCCATCATGAGATGGCAGAAAATATGCTTGATAGTTGGATGACTCTTAAAGGATAGGAAACTTGTGAAAATGTCATACTAGAGTACTCCAAATTTTTGTGGTCTAAAAGATTTTTTTCATTTCCTCCTAGTATTTGCTATTATTACTATATTGTTGCCCTAAACAGTATTTCTCTGTTTAACTCTATTATTATTATTATTATTTTTTAAGACAAGGTTTTGGGTTTTTCTTTTTTTTTTTTTTTTCCAAAATTTATATGTTTGACTGTGCTGGGTCTTAGTTGCAGTATGTGGGATCTAGCTCCCTGACCAGGGCTTGAACCCAGGTCTTCTTCATTAGAAGCCTAGAGTCTTGCCACTGGGCCACCAGAGAAGTTTCTAACTTTATTAAATTTTGAAGCCAGTTGTTCCCAACTGAGGATCAGATTTTATTCTAGTAAGTTCTATTTATGTTGATTTCCTAGAAAATGGAGCCCAAAGAAATTATGATTTATAATGGAACTGGATTTACTAGCTTGGTGACATTGAATACTTGCTTCAATCTATTGGAATCTCAGCTTCTATGTTTGACACATAGCAAACACTAAATAAATGTTAGCTACTATGATAATATGAGTCAAGAAAGTATATTTTAGGTCAAGGTAGTCAACACTTCTGTTTTTCAGCCATAACTCTTCACATTATATCCTGGTGCTTGTTTTAGATTGAGAAGTACTTCCTGTCAGGGACCATGTTTTATTTATCCCTTTGTGTCTAGCTCTTACACAGTCCTGGCACTTAAAATGGAATTGATTGATGGTTGAATGAATGAATGATTAGATGAAGAAGGAAATAAAAGTTGTTCTTATAAAACTGAGACATTTACTTTTCAGTTGAGTGATGGCTATGCTTTTTGCTTTGAAAAGATTTAGCAGCGTTTCAGAGGAATGAATTTTTTAGATACATTTTCAAAAATAAACAGCTCCATATCTTCTAAAAATCTCAAGTGAACCTCTCAACAAATCAATAACTGTGACCCCCTTTAATCCAAAATACTCTTTGTATTCTTAAATACATTAATTTCCAATATTCCTTGGAATGCTGATCTGGTGCATGTTCACTTAGCTTTCAGAATTACCCAGCATTTTGAGTCAAATCCCTGTATTTTTCCATCATGAGATGGCAGAAAATATGCTTGATAGTTGGATGACTCTTAAAGGATAGGAAACTTGTGAAAATGTCATACTAGAGTACTCCAAATTTTTGTGGTCTAAAAGATTTTTTTCATTTCCTCCTAGTATTTGCTATTATTACTATATTGTTGCCCTAAACAGTATTTCTCTGTTTAACTCTATTATTATTATTATTATTTTTTAAGACAAGGTTTTGGGTTTTTCTTTTTTTTTTTTTTTCCAAAATTTATATGTTTGACTGTGCTGGGTCTTAGTTGCAGTATGTGGGATCTAGCTCCCTGACCAGGGCTTGAACCCAGGTCTTCTTCATTAGAAGCCTAGAGTCTTGCCACTGGGCCACCAGAGAAGTTTCTAACTTTATTAAATTTTGAAGCCAGTTGTTCCCAACTGAGGATCAGATTTTATTCTAGTAAGTTCTATTTATGTTGATTTCCTAGAAAATGGAGCAGATATTTCCAAAGAAATTATGATTTATAATGGATATTGAGTCTCTACTCAAAAAAGAAAAAATTTTTTTTGGTTTTAATTAGATGGGACTTGACAAGGATGTCATAGAGTTTGAGTATGGACAGTATGCTCAGATTACTGATGTTATCCTGGCTCTGTGAGCACTAGATATTTGACAAAAGAATGGCCTGTAATTTTGCTTAATAAATGGCATTATTTTTAATATAAACTTAGGTACCACATGCATATATAAAATTAGTATATACCTTGCTGAATTTTTAGAAATATATGCATGTAGCCAGTAATCAGGCTTCCCAAGTGGTACTAGTCGTAAAGATCCCATCAGAGACATGGTTTGGATCCCTGGTTTGGGAAGATCCCCAAGGAGGGCATGGCGACCCACTCCAGTATTCCTGCCTGGAGACTCCCCATGGACAAAGGAACATGGTGGGCTACAGGCAAGATCACAAACAGTCGGACACGACTGAAGCGATTTAGCACACACTCACCCAACCCATAATTAGGCAAAGAAATACTATACTAGCAACTCTAACTTATATCCTTTTTCGGATTAGCCCCTTCATTTGCTGTTTGTGAAACTGATACAAATGGAATAACTGAATATGTACTCTGTTTTAGCAGGAGTCTTTTAATCAATGAGATGTTTGTGTGTCTATTCTGTTATGTGTAGTTGTAGTTTAATTTCATTATTATATATAATTCCATGTATACATAGATTAGGAACTACTATTTATTGTATTGTGATGAACTGCTGGGTTGTTTCCAATTTTCAGATAACTAAAAACATTGAGCACTCTTTCACATGCTTATTGGACAGTTGAATGTTTTCTTTTTTCATTTTTTTTTTTTTTTTTTGCCTATGATTCTGCTGCATTGTTGCCATTTTGTTATTGAGCTACATTGTAAATTCTTGATGTAAGTCCTTTGATATACACATTGCAATTATCTTTTTCTATTGAGTTCTTTGCATTTAGACTCTCTTTATAATGCCTTTTGGAGCTGAAGTACTCAATTTTAAAGTAGGTCAGATTAATCAGTTGTTGTATGTATACAAATATCTGCATATATGATCATATATTAATTTATACCTAAAATCCCTCTGGAATTGATTTGTTAGTCAAAATTTATTTCTTCCCCCATGAGGACAGTCATATGATTTAGCACAGATTTTTGAAAAATTTCTTTTCTGTCACTACTCTGTTATTACTGTTATCACAAATCAAGGGAGCATCAGTTAGGATTCAATCATAGAAGCAGAGCCAGTAGAAGATACGCATATACATAAAGATCTATTGCCTAGATTTTTTGCCCTTCTAGTCTTAGGTACCACATGCATATATAAAATTAGTATATACCTTGCTGAATTTTTAGAAATATATGCATGTAGCCAGTAATCAGGCTTCCCAAGTGGTACTAGTCGTAAAGATCCCATCAGAGACATGGTTTGGATCCCTGGTTTGGGAAGATCCCCAAGGAGGGCATGGCGACCCACTCCAGTATTCCTGCCTGGAGACTCCCCATGGACAAAGGAACATGGTGGGCTACAGGCAAGATCACAAACAGTCGGACACGACTGAAGCGATTTAGCACACACTCACCCAACCCATAATTAGGCAAAGAAATACTATACTAGCAACTCTAACTTATATCCTTTTTCGGATTAGCCCCTTCATTTGCTGTTTGTGAAACTGATACAAATGGAATAACTGAATATGTACTCTGTTTTAGCAGGAGTCTTTTAATCAATGAGATGTTTGTGTGTCTATTCTGTTATGTGTAGTTGTAGTTTAATTTCATTATTATATATAATTCCATGTATACATAGATTAGGAACTACTATTTATTGTATTGTGATGAACTGCTGGGTTGTTTCCAATTTTCAGATAACTAAAAACATTGAGCACTCTTTCACATGCTTATTGGACAGTTGAATGTTTTCTTTTTTCATTTTTTTTTTTTTTTTGCCTATGATTCTGCTGCATTGTTGCCATTTTGTTATTGAGCTACATTGTAAATTCTTGATGTAAGTCCTTTGATATACACATTGCAATTATCTTTTTCTATTGAGTTCTTTGCATTTAGACTCTCTTTATAATGCCTTTTGGAGCTGAAGTACTCAATTTTAAAGTAGGTCAGATTAATCAGTTGTTGTATGTATACAAATATCTGCATATATGATCATATATTAATTTATACCTAAAATCCCTCTGGAATTGATTTGTTAGTCAAAATTTATTTCTTCCCCCATGAGGACAGTCATATGATTTAGCACAGATTTTTGAAAAATTTCTTTTCTGTCACTACTCTGTTATTACTGTTATCACAAATCAAGGGAGCATCAGTTAGGATTCAATCATAGAAGCAGAGCCAGTAGAAGATACGCATATACATAAAGATCTATTGCCTAGATTGGCCCTTCTGCAGTTCTGAAGGCTGATGAAACAGTTCTATGAGGCTTTGCTTCTGTTTCTGGTCCTGAGCTATCACTTGGGAAATAGGGACAGGAAGTGGGGGGAAGTCACATGAATCCTGTGAAGATAAGCTAAAAGCCAGGCCAGTCCTCCTCCACCTCCAGGTCCTCAGCTACAGGGATGGGTGATCTGTAGGAGGGGATGCTTTTCATACGGAGCTGACATGCCCTTAGCACCGCGCTCAAGATGGCTGAAAGAGGGACCAGGGCATCTGCGGGCCCAGCCTCTGTCCCACACCAAATGCACTGTCAGGTACTTGGCAGTGTGTGAACTGCAGCAACATCCGTACGTATGTTATGCTGACCTAAGGAAAAACTAACATGCTTGCTGCTTCACAACCAGGTTCTAGCTCTCATGCCAAATGCACTGTGACCCACTCAACTTGGAAGTACGCCGGCAAGGAAGTTCTGGTAAACAGCTCCAGATTAGCTATACTGACACAAGGCAGGTTCACCACTGCTGTGTGTGGGCTTGCTACAGCAGCTTACCTATTCTTGCAACAAACCATACTTTATTAACTGATGTAGGTTGTACTAGGGCTTTTTTCTAAATTTTTTATTTTGCTTTTACAGAGTTTTGTTGTTTACAGCTCTATATAATCCCAGCTCCGTCATAGGCATATCTTTGATCCTTCCTACGTGGGTCCCCCTCCTATTCACCCCTATCCCACCCTTCCAGGTTGCATTTTTAGACTCTTCTTTATAATGCCTTTTGGAGCTGAAGTACTCAATTTTAAAGTAGGTCAGATTAATCAGTTGTTGTATGTATACAAATATCTGCATATATGATCATATATTAATTTATACCTAAAATCCCTCTGGAATTGATTTGTTAGTCAAAATTTATTTCTTCCCCCATGAGGACAGTCATATGATTTAGCACAGATTTTTGAAAAATTTCTTTTCTGTCACTACTCTGTTATTACTGTTATCACAAATCAAGGGAGCATCAGTTAGGATTCAATCATAGAAGCAGAGCCAGTAGAAGATACGCATATACATAAAGATCTATTGCCTAGATTGGCCCTTCTGCAGTTCTGAAGGCTGATGAAACAGTTCTATGAGGCTTTGCTTCTGTTTCTGGTCCTGAGCTATCACTTGGGAAATAGGGACAGGAAGTGGGGGGAAGTCACATGAATCCTGTGAAGATAAGCTAAAAGCCAGGCCAGTCCTCCTCCACCTCCAGGTCCTCAGCTACAGGGATGGGTGATCTGTAGGAGGGGATGCTTTTCATACGGAGCTGACATGCCCTTAGCACCGCGCTCAAGATGGCTGAAAGAGGGACCAGGGCATCTGCGGGCCCAGCCTCTGTCCCACACCAAATGCACTGTCAGGTACTTGGCAGTGTGTGAACTGCAGCAACATCCGTACGTATGTTATGCTGACCTAAGGAAAAACTAACATGCTTGCTGCTTCACAACCAGGTTCTAGCTCTCATGCCAAATGCACTGTGACCCACTCAACTTGGAAGTACGCCGGCAAGGAAGTTCTGGTAAACAGCTCCAGATTAGCTATACTGACACAAGGCAGGTTCACCACTGCTGTGTGTGGGCTTGCTACAGCAGCTTACCTATTCTTGCAACAAACCATACTTTATTAACTGATGTAGGTTGTACTAGGGCTTTTTTCTAAATTTTTTATTTTGCTTTTACAGAGTTTTGTTGTTTACAGCTCTATATAATCCCAGCTCCGTCATAGGCATATCTTTGATCCTTCCTACGTGGGTCCCCCTCCTATTCACCCCTATCCCACCCTTCCAGGTTGCTGCCTAGCCCCTGTGTAAGATCCCTTAGTTCCACAGTGCATTCACAACGGTTATCAACACTTTTACATATGATAATGTAGGCTTCCATGTTAGTCTTTCCATACCTCTCACTCACTCTTCCTTCCCCCCATTAATGGGCCTTTTTTGTTTGTTTTTTGGCTGTGCTACGTGACATGTAGAGATTTTTAGTTCCCAACCAAGGGAACTAATTCTCAACCTGTGCCCCCTGTAGTAGAAGCATGAAGACCTAACTGCTAGACTGCCAGGGAACTCCCTAAATATATGTGTCTTTGATATCATACTAAAATACATCTTTTAAAATAATTCATTTTCTATTTTATATTTTAGCCATGTATAAATATAATTCATTTTAGCTTGTCATATTCAGAAATATTGCTAAATATTTTAATATCACTTTTCTGAAATTATGTTTTTCTGAAGTCCTGAAGCTTCTACTCATAATAGCAAGAAGAAATAGGTAATAAGTATAGATTTATTTCCCCCTTTTCATCCATATTTCTTTTTCTTGCTTTTTGTGCCAGCTTGGACCTCAGTTAAACAGAAATGTTTATAACTTACATGATCTCAATTTTTAAACTTCTATTTTGTGTTAGGGTATAGCTGATTAACAATGTTGTGATAGTTTCAGGTGAACAGCAGAGGGACTCAGCCACACATATACACGAATCCATTCACTGCTGAACCCCCTTCCATCCAGGCTGCCACTTAACATTGAACAGAGTTCCATGTGCTACACAGTAGGTCCTTGTTGGTTATCCATTTTAAGTATAGCACTGTGTACACGCCCATCCTAATCTCCACAAATCCCTTTCCTCTGTTCTCTCCCAACTGGCAACCATAAGCTCGTTCACAAAGTCTGAATCTGTTTCTGTTTTGTAAGTTCATTTCTATCATATCTTTTTAGATTCCACATATAAGAGATGTTAGTATCCCTAGTGCCTCAGATGGTAAAGAATCTGCCTACAATGCAGCGAGACTCTGGTTCAGTCCTTGGGTTGGGAAGATTCCTCAGAGAAGGGAATGCAACCCACTCTAGTATTCTTGCCTGGAGAATTCCATGGACAGAGGAACCTGATGGCTAAAGTCCATGGGGTTGCAAAGAGTCAGACACAACTGAGCAATTAACACTTTCACTTTCACAAGGAATGTCATATGGTATTTCTCCTTCTCTGTCTGACTTACTTCTCTCAGTATGACACTGTGTAGGCCCTCCATATACTTGCAGATGGCATTATTTCATTCTTTAAGGCTGAAAAGCATTCCATTGTGTATCCGAACCACATATTCTTTGTCTTTGTCATTGGACATTTGGGTTGTTTCCATGTCTTGACTATTGTAAACAGTGCTGCTATGAACATAGGGATGCATGTTTATTTTTGGATCCTATTTTTCTCCAGATATATGCCTAGGAGTGGGATTGCAGGGTCATATGGTTGCTCCATTTTTAGTTTTTTAAGGAACCTCCATAGTGTTCTCCATAGTAGCTGGTACCAATTTACAATTTACATTCCCATGAAAGGTGTAGGAGGGTTCCCTTCTCTTCACACTCTCTCCAGCATGTACTGTTTGTGGATTTATTGATGATAGCTATTCTAGCTGGTGTGAGGTGATATCTATTTGTAGTTTTGATTCGCATTTCTGTAATGATTAGTGATGCTGAGCATCTTTTCACATGCTTATTGGCCATCTGTGTGTCTTCTTTGGTGAAATGTTTATTTAGGTCTTCTGCTCATTTTTTGAGTGGGTTGTTTCTTTAGATTCTGTTAAGCATCATGAACTATTTGTATGAGACTAAACCCGTATCAGTCACATCATTTTCAAATATCTTCTTCTAATATGTGAGTTGTCTTTTTGTTTTGTTTATTGTTTCCTTTGCTGTGCAAAAGCTTTTTAGTTTAAATAGGTCTCATTTGTTTATTTTTGTTTTCATTTTGTTTCCATTATTCTGGGAGATGGGTTGAAAAAGATATTACTGAGATTTATGTCAAAGAGTGTTCTGCCTATGCTTTCCTCTAGGAATTTTATAGTGTCCAAGTCTAACATTTAGGTCTTTAATCTACTTTGAGCTTATTTTTTTTGTACATGGAATGTACAAAAATAAGCAACCTCAAATTAGATCATCAGAATGATCTAATTTCAGTTCTTTACATGTTGCTGTCCAGTTTTCCCAGCACCATTTTGTTGAAGAGACTATCTTTCCAACATCGTTTAGACTTGCCTCCTTTATCATACATTAATTTCTATAGGTGCATGGGCTTATTTCTCTGTTTTCTGTTCTGTTTTATCTCAGTCTTGAAAGAAATCTCTCAATACTTCACCATTAAGTAGTGTTTAAGATTTTGTACTCTATCTGATAGAGGAGTCTCCTTTCTATTTCTGTGTTGAGAAAAAATAATACTGTAATATTAAAACATAACTTTCAAAAATTGTACTTTATAAAATTTCTAAGAAAAAAATCAATTAGAGGTTGCTAGTGGAGATATCTGGCCTTTCCCCTCTCATTTCCAGCAAATAAATGCCTTTCCTATATTTTTCAGAGCATCACTTCCCCCTCTACCACACTTGTTTCTTTCCTTAGTATAAAAATGTGATGGCAACAGTTTTTGCAGTTTTTGTTCTTTTTCATACATGAATTTATTCTTAAGAATTGATTTGAAGTAATGGAGTAGGATTTTATTACCATGAAAGGTGTAGGAGGGTTCCCTTCTCTTCACACTCTCTCCAGCATGTACTGTTTGTGGATTTATTGATGATAGCTATTCTAGCTGGTGTGAGGTGATATCTATTTGTAGTTTTGATTCGCATTTCTGTAATGATTAGTGATGCTGAGCATCTTTTCACATGCTTATTGGCCATCTGTGTGTCTTCTTTGGTGAAATGTTTATTTAGGTCTTCTGCTCATTTTTTGAGTGGGTTGTTTCTTTAGATTCTGTTAAGCATCATGAACTATTTGTATGAGACTAAACCCGTATCAGTCACATCATTTTCAAATATCTTCTTCTAATATGTGAGTTGTCTTTTTGTTTTGTTTATTGTTTCCTTTGCTGTGCAAAAGCTTTTTAGTTTAAATAGGTCTCATTTGTTTATTTTTGTTTTCATTTTGTTTCCATTATTCTGGGAGATGGGTTGAAAAAGATATTACTGAGATTTATGTCAAAGAGTGTTCTGCCTATGCTTTCCTCTAGGAATTTTATAGTGTCCAAGTCTAACATTTAGGTCTTTAATCTACTTTGAGCTTATTTTTTTTGTACATGGAATGTACAAAAATAAGCAACCTCAAATTAGATCATCAGAATGATCTAATTTCAGTTCTTTACATGTTGCTGTCCAGTTTTCCCAGCACCATTTTGTTGAAGAGACTATCTTTCCAACATCGTTTAGACTTGCCTCCTTTATCATACATTAATTTCTATAGGTGCATGGGCTTATTTCTCTGTTTTCTGTTCTGTTTTATCTCAGTCTTGAAAGAAATCTCTCAATACTTCACCATTAAGTAGTGTTTAAGATTTTGTACTCTATCTGATAGAGGAGTCTCCTTTCTATTTCTGTGTTGAGAAAAAATAATACTGTAATATTAAAACATAACTTTCAAAAATTGTACTTTATAAAATTTCTAAGAAAAAAATCAATTAGAGGTTGCTAGTGGAGATATCTGGCCTTTCCCCTCTCATTTCCAGCAAATAAATGCCTTTCCTATATTTTTCAGAGCATCACTTCCCCCTCTACCACACTTGTTTCTTTCCTTAGTATAAAAATGTGATGGCAACAGTTTTTGCAGTTTTTGTTCTTTTTCATACATGAATTTATTCTTAAGAATTGATTTGAAGTAATGGAGTAGGATTTTATTGAAAGAGACAGGTAAAAGTATAGGCACTGTAGGTATGAAAATTCTTGTAGCCACTGTTTGCATTTAATCCAGTGGAGATGGAGCCCTCAAAGGAAAAGTCCCGTTTTAAAGAAAGAAATCGTTCATTTGAGAGAGAGGGTGTGTGTTTATCATAGTCCCACCTAGCATTGTTTTAGTGAATGTATTACTCTCCTCTGTTTAAATAGCTCAGGACATGAGCCAGTTAACTGAAGACTGAAACTGAGAAGAATATATTTGAGAGAACATATAAGAGATGTAGGGAAGAGACATTTGCATCCCCTTTGATTTACATTTCTTCATTTATCTGAGTTTTAGTCAAATCAAATACCCACTTAAGGAGTCTCTGGTCATAATCTTTATGGTTATATTGTACAATCAATTTTAAAGATGAGAACTCTGCACATTTCTGTAATATAATGGAAAAAATCATTCATCAGTTGTTGTTGTTGACATTTTGTGTTTAAGTTAATTTAGAAGATATCTAGAGAAAGATGAGATTGTAAGGGGCATGGGAAAATGAAGATTATTTAAGTGCCTTCTCAGAGTTCAGGTTGTTACCTAGAATGCATCTTACTTCACTGAGTCCCAGTTATGACTTTGAGTGAGTAAGCAGCTGCTGCAGAGGACCTTATACAGGAAGGGATTTGAAGTTCATGAAGGAAACATAGAAGAGGGAGGGACAACTGCTGTATGGGTGTTATATGGAGCGTAGTAAAAAAAAAAAAAAAAACTGACTAGCCTGGCAATGATGGAAATTTGAAGCACAGGAAATGTCTAATATAGAAGTTTAGAAGTATCCCTGGTGGTCCAGTGGTTGACTTCACCTTCCAATTCAGGGAATGTGGGTTTGGTCCCTGATGGGGGAACTAAGATCTTATGTGCCTTGTGGCCAATAAATAAATAAATAAATAAATGAATGAATAAATAAAACCCACCATAAAGCAGAAGCAACATTGTAACAAATTCAATAAAGACTTTAAAAATGATCCATCTCAGAAAAATCTTAAAAGAAGTTTAAGGTTTTTTTTGTGTGTGTGTGAATTGTACAATATTGACACCTTCTTAACTTGCCTGAGAAATAATTCAGTTCATTCTATACTGCTGGCTAGTGCATTTATGATTCTTTTAAAAATGTATTCTGTTTTTGATGGTATTTATTTCTGAAACAGAAATAATGTGTGAAAATGGTCTAGAGACTGTAGATGACTTTGGAGATCTCTTTTATTTCCTTTCTTTTTTCCCTAAACTTTAAATTGAGGAGATATGCCTAGTTAGGTAATAGTTAACACTATTTTTAGGGCATTTTGAAAATGAGTTCTGAAGTAGAGTTTAAAATAGGCTTTCCTCCTATAGATTGCTATACACTGAATATCTCACTCTGCTTCTTTTTCTTTGATTTGTCTTTATTTCTAGAAGTTTTAATTTTAAAATACATATTATGATAATGTTAATACTCGCATTTTCATGACTTCTTTGGTTACTATTTTGGTTGTTTGAAGAAAATAGGCATTACATTCTTTTCCCCCATGATCAAGGTCATTACTTCTTCTGTTAACATAATTAGAGATAAAACAGTGGCCAAAATTAGCCATGAACAATCAAAAGACAATTGGATGGCTAGTAATAAATTCTTTGCTTTCCTACCCAAGAAGAAAGCTGCTTGTTTGTTTCTGCTCCCCAAGTTGCATGGAAAAGGCTTTGGATCACATCAGTTAGCATGGAATTATGTAAAATTTGAGTATTATTTAAACTGGAAATTGAACTGATCTACTACCACAAAAGCTGGCCTCATCCAATTCAGAAGTATTTGGGGTAACTAAACTGATAGAGCACATAATTTGAAATCTTGTCTAGATATTGAAAATACCTCAGAAATGATTTTCATAGGAACTAAAGCTGAAAGTAATCTTAGGTTCTTTAATTGAAGATACTACCTATGAAATATTTCACATTCTCTTCTTCTGACACCAGATATATATCCTGTTCTTTTGCTAGAATAGAGGTTTAGATGTCTTTCATGGCTGTCTCAATCATTTTCATCCTTTTCTGTGGTACAGTGTTTGTCATGGATTTACATTTTAAAAGTTGTAGTCTATGCAGTGTGACTTTCAAACAATTGACAAACTTATTCCCATGTCAACCCCTCTGCTTAATCAGCAATCACTTTATTCCTACTCTTTTCAAAGGCACTTGAACTGCCTGAAAAGCTAAAGGACAATTCAAGTGAGTGAGCTGGGCTGGTCCCCTTCAGTGTTCATCTATTCAAATCCACACATGTAATCTTCTAGTGAAGAAGGGTGCTTCACTGTCACAGCAATGCTGAATAGATATACTAAAAATAAAGGAAAGGAAGTTTGCTTCCAGGAGGTGGAGTTAATTTTTCTTATTTGTGTATTTGAATATGTTGCAGTTGTGAGGTGCAGGATAAATACTAAAATTAGGGAAAGAAGAGAATTTATAGTAGCAGTTCATGGGTCTCTTGTTTGGCAAACACAGTTTGAATGGGTTTATAGAGAAGTATGCTCCCCTGTCCATCAGTTCTAATGATCATCTCCACCTTGGGGATTTAAATATGTACTCATTATCATCCAGAATTCTAGGTGCTTAAGGCCTCAGGCATAAAACTCTTGAATATTACTGATAAAAAGATGAACTTTTTTTTTCTGTTTTTGTTTTTTACTGCATACCATTGGATGCTAGTAGACTTAAGTCCTGTGAACCTTTGAAATAATGCTTTAATTTTTGCTTTGGGGAGTCAGATTTGTCCAAAGGTAGTACAGCAAGAAACAAATAAAGATCATTTTGGATATGAACAAAACATTCAACTTGAGAAATTCATTTAACTATGTCAGAATTTTTTTTTATGTCAAAATTTTAAAATTGAAGTATAGTTAATTTACAGTGTTTCAGGTATATAGCAAAGCGATACAACTGTATATATGTAAGCTGCTGCTGCTACTGCCGCTGAGTCGCTTCAGTCATGTCCAGCTCTTTGAAACCCCATGGATTGTAGTCTGCCAGGCTCTTCTGTTCATGGGATTCTTCAAACAAAAATACTGGAGTGGACTGTATTCCCCACTCCAGGGGATCTTCCTGACCCGGGGATCAACCCTCATCTCTTAGGTCTCCTGCACTGGAAGGCAAGTTCTTTACCACTGTCACTGTCTTGGGCAGACTCTAGAAATTCTTAAGAATATACTGGGTCTTAGGGTATAGAGCAATCCTCAAACCCCAGATAAGCTCTTGAGACCTAGAATCCGTCCTCTAGAAAGTGATGTTAGCTCAGATGGGGCCGAAGAGTGGGTGAATATGATGATACCTAAAGGGGATGTATATACTAAAAGAAAAAAGGTTTGTCTCTAAGAGAAATTACAGCCAGGAGAGCCAAAGCTCGTCCTCCAGTGATTAGGAATTTGTAACTCACCGCCAGCCACCTCGGCAGAGTTCTACCTGCAAGCGAAGCTTGAAAGCTGCTAGTAAATAAGAAAAGCCCTAATGGCAACATTCCAACCTTATCTGTTTATTTTCCTAAGAACAAGTTAGCTTAATTCTTGACCAGAGTAACCTGCTCCTGTCTAGCTCAACTTGTGGGCTCGCATAGAAGCCAGGAGCAGCATTTTTCCTTTAATTTCTTAGGATTATAAGTAGAACCAGAAGTAAAGTATATGCAGCTGTGTCTGAGGTTTTTCCTTTAAAAGGGGAAGAGTAAATTGGGCGGAAGCTCGCTCACAGAATTCAGTTGTATCTGAGGTGAGGTTGAAGCTCCCAGCTCTGGGGTATCTTTCTCTTTGCATTTCGATTGAGTTCTGTTTAATTCTGATTAGTTCTGATCAGTTCTGATTAATTCTGATTATTTGTGCTTGTCTAATAAACCCACTCTTGGTTTAACAATACTTGAGACCGCAATACTTTATTGTCGAGGTCCGAGGCTCACACCCTGAGGGGACCATGCCATGTTCGTGAAAAGGTCTCTGAGCTATTCAATATAGTTTCTCTTAGTGAGAGCTAGTGAGACTAGTAATCAGAGTAAGCTCTGACGCGGCGCCTGCAACATCACCACCTAGGAAGCCCGGTTATATCGATATATATATTTGTCAGAATTTTAAAATTTGAATTGATGGGAGGTATAACATGGAGCTGAAACTAGAGAAATGTATGCAATTTCATATGGGACTTTTTTTTTTTTTTTTTGACAATTGAAATTCTCAGTTGGAGATTGTTTCACTGTAGACTTAAGTACAAGCTGACTATTCAAAATGTGAATATTGATATATTAGGAAGAAAACATTGAGGAAAAAATACTAAACAAAGGATGGCAGGACTTATCTTAATGTATTCCTAACCACTGACCCTGAAACCAAAATGCAGCTGTCGCATCAGTGTGTCCACAGTGGGAAAAACATAATTTTAGAGTCAGACAAATACATTTGAGCTTGGTTTGGGTAATTAGCTATGTGGTTCAAGAGAAATCATTTTATATTCTTCGAGTTTCAGTGATTATTTTTAATAAAAATACCCCCATTCCCTGCACACACCAAGGCTATTTTGATTTATATATGGCTATGACTGTCCCTGGGTAGGGAAGATCCCCTGAAGGAAGTCATGTCAACCCACTCCAATATTCTTGTCTGAATAATCTCATGGACAGAGGAACATGGCAGGCTGTAGTCCAAAGAGATGCAGAGAGTCAAACACAACTGAACCAAAAGTGTTTATCTAAATATATGTTGATAAATATCTGAAAATAAAGTTATTCATATTTCAAGAATGCTTTATTGTGATTAAGTAGGTATAGTCATATTTTTATATGTATTCTTTCCTGTAAATGACAAAGTGAGCACTTATTTTTGCCTGCAAGAACAAATTTAAGATTTCTATTCTATGACTATCGATTTTAGAAATTATAAAATTAACAAAATTTTTAGGTTTGCCTGTGATGACTGAATTTAAGTTGGGTTTTGAAGTAATTCTTTCTTGACTTGTGAGATTTAGGGTGCATTTGTTCATATATCAGTCATTGATTGTTGGTGGGTAATTTGCTTCATTTCTATTCCCATTTTATTGTTATGTCTGGGGCATCAGAAGTGGCTGGAATCACATAAAGGTTAGGCTCCATCAGCAGAGGAGATGAGGAAAGACAGGGAAAAGAGATACTAGGTAAGGCCTTTAGATAAGATTTAGTCAGGAAATGGATTTCAATGAAATCTATGAGATCATTGCAGGGTTTTTTTTGTTGTTGTTGTTTTTTAATTTAAGGACTAATTGTCTACTATGTATTAGGCATTGTCTTAAGTTCTCTATAGCTACTGTAACCTGAAGAAGGTGACATTACAAAAAGGAATGTTGTTAATAACGTTAGAAACATATACTAAGATGCTTGTTCACATTCCTTTAAATCATTCTTATATATATATTATTCTGACTCAGTCCTTTTGACACAACTGTTTTGACCCCAGAGACTCCTTTCCCTCATATTCAGCTGTGATATTTTCAGCCTCTAGGTTTATTCCTGCCTTCTTATATTCACAGTTGACCACTTGAGTCTGCCCTCAGCATCATCATATCCTGGGCTCCCAGGCCATCTCTGACTCTCGGAGCTGATAGTCTGGCCTCATCCCACTTGCTCTGGCTCCAGCATGAGGTTCCTTGGATCCCATCGTTTAGCCTTAGTAAGGCCCAGTCTTGGAAAGCCTGAGGGATGGGTGACCATCCATGCTTAGCTGAAGATCAGGGCTGCTCCTTACACGTGTCACCAATAGCACAAAGTAGCACTTTTATTGCATGAGTATATTTCACACAAATTAAATCTAGTTTATTATTATTATTTTTTAATTTCACAAAAACTAACATTTAAAACAAAGCAAAATAAACATGTTTTTGGCATTTAATCTCTGGATAACAATGTGAGATCTTAAAAGATAGAGTACAATTGTACTATGATAATCTGAGATGTCAAACAAGTTTTCCTTGAATATATATTCAAGTTTGGACTTTGTTTTTTACAGATTATACATATCTGTAAACAATAAAACTCTGAAAAAGTAAAATAAAAATAATTATTAAATAGTTTCTTTAGCGTGTTCATATGGTCAAAAGAGTTGTCTCTAGTTTACCAAAATGCTTTGCTTCGGATTCTCCCCAACACAAAAGAACCTCAAAAAAATGCACAGTGGCTGGAATCACATAAAGGTTAGGCTCCATCAGCAGAGGAGATGAGGAAAGACAGGGAAAAGAGATACTAGGTAAGGCCTTTAGATAAGATTTAGTCAGGAAATGGATTTCAATGAAATCTATGAGATCATTGCAGGGTTTTTTTTGTTGTTGTTGTTTTTTAATTTAAGGACTAATTGTCTACTATGTATTAGGCATTGTCTTAAGTTCTCTATAGCTACTGTAACCTGAAGAAGGTGACATTACAAAAAGGAATGTTGTTAATAACGTTAGAAACATATACTAAGATGCTTGTTCACATTCCTTTAAATCATTCTTATATATATATTATTCTGACTCAGTCCTTTTGACACAACTGTTTTGACCCCAGAGACTCCTTTCCCTCATATTCAGCTGTGATATTTTCAGCCTCTAGGTTTATTCCTGCCTTCTTATATTCACAGTTGACCACTTGAGTCTGCCCTCAGCATCATCATATCCTGGGCTCCCAGGCCATCTCTGACTCTCGGAGCTGATAGTCTGGCCTCATCCCACTTGCTCTGGCTCCAGCATGAGGTTCCTTGGATCCCATCGTTTAGCCTTAGTAAGGCCCAGTCTTGAAAGCCTGAGGGATGGGTGACCATCCATGCTTAGCTGAAGATCAGGGCTGCTCCTTACACGTGTCACCAATAGCACAAAGTAGCACTTTTATTGCATGAGTATATTTCACACAAATTAAATCTAGTTTATTATTATTATTTTTAATTTCACAAAAACTAACATTTAAAACAAAGCAAAATAAACATGTTTTTGGCATTTAATCTCTGGATAACAATGTGAGATCTTAAAAGATAGAGTACAATTGTACTATGATAATCTGAGATGTCAAACAAGTTTTCCTTGAATATATATTCAAGTTTGGACTTTGTTTTTTACAGATTATACATATCTGTAAACAATAAAACTCTGAAAAAGTAAAATAAAAATAATTATTAAATAGTTTCTTTAGCGTGTTCATATGGTCAAAAGAGTTGTCTCTAGTTTACCAAAATGCTTTGCTTCGGATTCTCCCAACACAAAGATCAATATGCACATTGGTGAATGTTGGAAGTTTTGTGTACGTATAAGTTTTTTTTTCCTTCTTCGTGATGAGGGTAAATTGAAGATATGCCACCAAAAATTCAAATATTCAAATATTGAAAAATGATATTCAGGGTATTCCTTTTCAAAGTGATATAATGCACATTTGTTAGTATTACTTTTCAGTTTTTCCTGACATACTAAAACGCCTTCCAGTTGATTTCCTAGTGAAGAGCAGACTGTTTTCTCAAAGAATAGCATGGAGATTCTTGATAGAACACCTTCCAGAAGTGCCGAAAGGAATTGGATAATGTGCAGAAATATGGATTTACTCACAAGCACATTAGAGGCTTAGACATGGTAAAACATGTCAGTTCAAGTCACTGTTTCTTTTGTCTAAATCAGTGTGGTTGAACCACAACCATATGTATATGTAATGCTCATTCATTAAAAGTCTGTTTATAGTAAGCCAGAACTCATTTTACCTGGTGGTTTTATTTTAAATGTATGAGTTATATTAAATAACATTCAAATAAGTACTAGAATTATAGCTCAAACAAAATGGAAAGAAAAGTCATACAGTTACATTCAGAACCAGTTGGAATTTGGCATCTGACAATGATTAACAGGTTGAACAGATTAGATCTAAATCTCTATAAATAAGATTGAAAAACAGAAATCTTTTTATTGAAAACAACTTCAACAATTTAACAGATCCATGAGATCTGGAAAAAAAAAGATTTATTTATATATTATCAGCCAATACTGGGATGGGTTGTAAGATTTTGAGCACACCATATGAAACAGGATACAAAATTAGTCATCTATCCCAAGAGTTCATAAAATTGAAACAGACTTCTGAGTATTTAAAACACCAAATTATTGTTAGAAAACATCCATTTTTAATGGGTATTTAACCTCTTATAGGTATATTAATATTACTAGTAAATAAAGCAATAATATTAATGTTTGATTTATGAAATAATTATAAAATCACATCTGTGTAGTCAAAAATGAAACATTTAAATATGTGTAATTTTGGTTAAAATATTGAATATAATATGATCTATTAAGATTGACTAAACCACTCATGTAGTTCATTTTGCATTGTGAAGATTAGCCTGAATTCCTGATTATTTATTTTAAAGATTACAATGTTTTTGAAGAACCCACTTGAAGAGAAAAAGTGTAGAGATTTTAAGATAACATGTTATATAAAATAGTTTGTTGAACCTTATAGTAATTTGTAAAATTTGTTATACCAAGTTTATATTAATAAGATATAATAGGGATTTTTAAATGTTATATAGAACATACAAAGCCCTAGAATAAATCCTGATGGATGTCACTTAAAAAAAGAAAAAACCCCACAATGTTATAGCACACACTGTTCTGCATATGTGCAGAGGGAAAACCAAACTTCGAAGAGATACCCTCTTTTTCTTAGGCTTTTTCTTAGACTGATTTGTCTTATGAAAGACAATTCTCTAATCTTTCATCATCTTGTCTCCTAATATATTCTGGAGATTGATTCAGAATTAGTTGGTAAGGTAAATACAAGGAGAGCTTGTCAATATGTGTTTGCTATCCATTCTAGGAATAGAGCACAGTTTTTCAAATTTCTTTCTTAGAATTATCTTCAAGGTACTATTTGTACATAATTCCAGAAATGTGACAAGCAAATAAACAAAAAGTGAAAAGCATAATGATCTCAGCCTTAAAAATATACAGTTTTTCTTCTAAACAAATCTTGCTTATTGGCGATCTGGCTCAAATTATCTCTATAAATAAGATTGAAAACAAAACTTCTAACAATTTAACAGATCCATGAGATCTGGAAAAAGATTTATTTATATATTATCAGCCAATACTGGGATGGGTTGTAAGATTTTGAGCACACCATATGAAACAGGATACAAAATTAGTCATCTATCCCAAGAGTTCATAAAATTGAAACAGACTTCTGAGTATTTAAAACACCAAATTATTGTTAGAAAACATCCATTTTTAATGGGTATTTAACCTCTTATAGGTATATTAATATTACTAGTAAATAAAGCAATAATATTAATGTTTGATTTATGAAATAATTATAAAATCACATCTGTGTAGTCAAAAATGAAACATTTAAATATGTGTAATTTTGGTTAAAATATTGAATATAATATGATCTATTAAGATTGACTAAACCACTCATGTAGTTCATTTTGCATTGTGAAGATTAGCCTGAATTCCTGATTATTTATTTTAAAGATTACAATGTTTTTGAAGAACCCACTTGAAGAGAAAAAGTGTAGAGATTTTAAGATAACATGTTATATAAAATAGTTTGTTGAACCTTATAGTAATTTGTAAAATTTGTTATACCAAGTTTATATTAATAAGATATAATAGGGATTTTTAAATGTTATATAGAACATACAAAGCCCTAGAATAAATCCTGATGGATGTCACTTAAAAAAAGAAAAAACCCCACAATGTTATAGCACACACTGTTCTGCATATGTGCAGAGGGAAAACCAAACTTCGAAGAGATACCCTCTTTTTCTTAGGCTTTTTCTTAGACTGATTTGTCTTATGAAAGACAATTCTCTAATCTTTCATCATCTTGTCTCCTAATATATTCTGGAGATTGATTCAGAATTAGTTGGTAAGGTAAATACAAGGAGAGCTTGTCAATATGTGTTTGCTATCCATTCTAGGAATAGAGCACAGTTTTTCAAATTTCTTTCTTAGAATTATCTTCAAGGTACTATTTGTACATAATTCCAGAAATGTGACAAGCAAATAAACAAAAAGTGAAAAGCATAATGATCTCAGCCTTAAAAATATACAGTTTTTCTTCTAAACAAATCTTGCTTATTGGCGATCTGGCTCAAATTATATGTATATGGAAATAGGCTGCGTAAGAAATATGAACAAAGCATAGTATCTGGTTGAGATGAAAGTCCTCTTTGGATATTGTTTGTAACTTGAAGACTTTGCTCACTCGTTGGATAGATTCCATTAAGCACAGCCGGAAGCAATATATAGTGTGGATTATATGACTTTGCTGTAATAGACATGCAAATACAGATTTTTCACATACAATATACAAACATCTCAGCAGGACAATTGGATAATGGAGCCAAAAAATCAGGAAACTGGAAAATGTACAATGGATTGCTAAGGCTTGATTCCACCCTTCAAATATAATGAACATTTAATTCCTCTGATGTCTTTTTAAATTGGAGACACATTGGTAGAAGGGCATTTCAGTTCACAAATACTCTCAATTGCTTCCATATTAACCACATTTTACAAACTTCCAACTTGTGAACTATTTTCTAAAAAAAAAAAAAAATAGAAAAAACTTATTTGCCTCTCAGACTGTGTTCCCCTGAAGTCAGATTTCACATTTCATCCTCATGTGGCAATTTAAGTGTAATTGTAATTATCACATTTTTTAGTAACTAATATTTTTAATTAATTTTCCCAGAGTGCCAAATTGTTAACATCAAACTTTCTGTAGTATTTCCTGAATGTTCTCATTTATTGTCTTCTATGTGATTCTACAAGGTAAACTATTGTAAATAAGAATATTTTGATTTTCATAGCTTTATGCTTTACAAAGGCTATGTATTCATTCACCTAACTGATAAATGTTTGTTGAGTGCACACAACATACTGCGTGCCATAAGTTTCCTTAGACTCAGGAAATAAAATGGAAGAGAAAAAGTACTGGTCCCTGCTCTCATGAAACTTTCAGTCAAGCCTCATAAAATCTTTACACACTCCAGTGACGTGGGTGCCTCTGAAGTCCATCAACTTCCCACCTCCAAGAAACTGCTACCCTAAACTTTGTGATATACTGTACCCAATGCAATTGTATCCCTAAACAATATGCTTTTCAGTTGTATCTGCTTCCTGCCCTCATATAAATGGAATCATACTGTCCATGTTCTGTGACTTTCTTTTTTCATTCATGATTGTGTTTTTAATGTGTTTCTGTCTTCACTTAGTTATATGTATATGGAAATAGGCTGCGTAAGAAATATGAACAAAGCATAGTATCTGGTTGAGATGAAAGTCCTCTTTGGATATTGTTTGTAACTTGAAGACTTTGCTCACTCGTTGGATAGATTCCATTAAGCACAGCCGGAAGCAATATATAGTGTGGATTATATGACTTTGCTGTAATAGACATGCAAATACAGATTTTTCACATACAATATACAAACATCTCAGCAGGACAATTGGATAATGGAGCCAAAAAATCAGGAAACTGGAAAATGTACAATGGATTGCTAAGGCTTGATTCCACCCTTCAAATATAATGAACATTTAATTCCTCTGATGTCTTTTTAAATTGGAGACACATTGGTAGAAGGGCATTTCAGTTCACAAATACTCTCAATTGCTTCCATATTAACCACATTTTACAAACTTCCAACTTGTGAACTATTTTCTAAAAAAAAAAAAAAATAGAAAAAACTTATTTGCCTCTCAGACTGTGTTCCCCTGAAGTCAGATTTCACATTTCATCCTCATGTGGCAATTTAAGTGTAATTGTAATTATCACATTTTTTAGTAACTAATATTTTTAATTAATTTTCCCAGAGTGCCAAATTGTTAACATCAAACTTTCTGTAGTATTTCCTGAATGTTCTCATTTATTGTCTTCTATGTGATTCTACAAGGTAAACTATTGTAAATAAGAATATTTTGATTTTCATAGCTTTATGCTTTACAAAGGCTATGTATTCATTCACCTAACTGATAAATGTTTGTTGAGTGCACACAACATACTGCGTGCCATAAGTTTCCTTAGACTCAGGAAATAAAATGGAAGAGAAAAAGTACTGGTCCCTGCTCTCATGAAACTTTCAGTCAAGCCTCATAAAATCTTTACACACTCCAGTGACGTGGGTGCCTCTGAAGTCCATCAACTTCCCACCTCCAAGAAACTGCTACCCTAAACTTTGTGATATACTGTACCCAATGCAATTGTATCCCTAAACAATATGCTTTTCAGTTGTATCTGCTTCCTGCCCTCATATAAATGGAATCATACTGTCCATGTTCTGTGACTTTCTTTTTTCATTCATGATTGTGTTTTTAATGTTTTTCTCTGTCTTCACTTAGTTATATTTGTCTGTTTTCACTGTGGCATAGGAAGAACATACAACTATTCATGAACTGGTAAGTCTGGTGCTGGGAGACATTTATGAGTTCCAGTTACCCCACATCTTGACCAGCTCTTAGAATTCTTAAGCTTATAATTTTTTGCCATATCTTGACCAGCTCTTAGAATTCTTAAGCTTATAATTTTTTGCCAAAATGGTAGATTAGAAAGATAGCTCATTGTGTTTTTAATTAGGATTTCCATAATTACCAATAAAGTTATTAGCATTTTCTACATGTTTTTGGTCATTTTTGTTTCCCAGGCAAGAATATTAGAGTGGGCTGCCATTTCCTCCTCCGGGGCTCTTGCTGACCCAGGAATCAAACCCTCATCTCCTTGATTACAAGCAGATTCTTTATCTCAGAGCCATGGGGAAAGCCTAGGATGCTATGAAATCCAGCATAAAAAGGATATCAATTAGTAAATCATTAAATGATTTTTGAAGGGTCTTAAACAGTGAAAAAAGATCTATAGAAGTCTTTAAAACTTGATAAAATATCTAGAAGTTTAGAGCATCAAATTTTTCTTTACTTGAATTTTTATTTTATATTGAAGTATAGTTGATTTGTAATGTTTTAGTTTCAGATGTACAGCAAATCCATTTGTTTTTGGATTCTTTTCCCATGTAGTTTATTATAGAATATTGAGTAGAGTTCCCTGTGCTATAGAGTAGACCCTTGTTGATACTTCATTTTGCATGTAGTACTGTGTGTATGCTAATCCCAATCTCCTAATTTATCTCCTGCCACCACCAACCTTTCCTCTTTGATAACCATAGGTTTGTTTTCAAAGTCTTTGAGTCTTTTTCTGAATTGTAAATAAGTTCATTTGCATTATCTTTTAAACTCCACATTTAAGTGAATCCTATTCATCTGATTTATTTTATTTAGTATAATACTGACTATCTACGTCCATCCGTGTTTTGCAAATGGAATTATTTTGTTCTTTTTTGTGCCTGAGTAATAGTCCATTGTATATGTGTATTACATATTTATCCATTCATCTGTCACTGTACACTTAGACTGATTCCATGTCTTGGCTGTTGTAAATAGTGCTGCAATGAACATTGTGGTGTATGTTTCTAAGTTATGGTTTCCTCTGATATATGCCTGGAAGTGGGATTGCTGGAACATAGAGTAGCTCAATTTTTGGTTTTTAAGGAATGTTGTTGTACTGGTATCCATAGTGGCTGTGCCAGTTTACATGCCCAGCATCAGGGGAGGAAGTTTCCTTTTTCTCCACACCCTCTCCAGCATTTGTTTGTCGGTTTCTTGATGATGGCCATTCTGATTGGGGTGAGGTGATATCTCATTTAACTTTTGATTTGTATTTCTCTGATAATTTGTGGATTATCTTTTCCTTTTTTTTTTTTTTTTGGTCATCTATATATCTTCTTTGGAGAAATTTCTATATTGGTCTTTTGCCTATTTTTTGATTTGTTTATCTTTCTACATATTTAGCTACATATAAATTTTAGAGGTTAATCCCTTGTCTATAACATGCTTTGCAAAGATTTTCTCCCATTAGGTGAATGGTCTTTTCATTTTGTTTATGGTTTCTTTTCCTATGCAAAAGCTTTTAAGTTTAATTAGGACCCATTTATTTTTGTTTTTACCTTCAGTATTTCAGAAAGTAGATCCCCCCACCAAAATTACTGCAGTTTATGTCCGTGTTCTGCGTATGTTTTTCTTTAATAGTTTTATAGTATCCCATGTTAGATTTTGGTCTTTAATCTATTTTGAGTCTATTTTTGTATATGGTGCTAGAGGATGTTCTAAGTTTCGTATTTTACATGTTTTCCCACCATTATTTACTGAAGACATTATCCATTCTCCATTGTGTATTCTTGCCTCCTTTGTTGTAGATTAATTGATTCCAGGTGTATGAATTTATTTTGGGGCTTTCTATCTTAGTTCTTTGATCTGTATTTCTTTTCTTATGCTGGTACCATACTCTTTTGTTCTTTTTTGTGCCTGAGTAATAGTCCATTGTATATGTGTATTACATATTTATCCATTCATCTGTCACTGTACACTTAGACTGATTCCATGTCTTGGCTGTTGTAAATAGTGCTGCAATGAACATTGTGGTGTATGTTTCTAAGTTATGGTTTCCTCTGATATATGCCTGGAAGTGGGATTGCTGGAACATAGAGTAGCTCAATTTTTGGTTTTTAAGGAATGTTGTTGTACTGGTATCCATAGTGGCTGTGCCAGTTTACATGCCCAGCATCAGGGGAGGAAGTTTCCTTTTTCTCCACACCCTCTCCAGCATTTGTTTGTCGGTTTCTTGATGATGGCCATTCTGATTGGGGTGAGGTGATATCTCATTTAACTTTTGATTTGTATTTCTCTGATAATTTGTGGATTATCTTTTCCTTTTTTTTTTTTTTTTTGGTCATCTATATATCTTCTTTGGAGAAATTTCTATATTGGTCTTTTGCCTATTTTTTGATTTGTTTATCTTTCTACATATTTAGCTACATATAAATTTTAGAGGTTAATCCCTTGTCTATAACATGCTTTGCAAAGATTTTCTCCCATTAGGTGAATGGTCTTTTCATTTTGTTTATGGTTTCTTTTCCTATGCAAAAGCTTTTAAGTTTAATTAGGACCCATTTATTTTTGTTTTTACCTTCAGTATTTCAGAAAGTAGATCCCCCCACCAAAATTACTGCAGTTTATGTCCGTGTTCTGCGTATGTTTTTCTTTAATAGTTTTATAGTATCCCATGTTAGATTTTGGTCTTTAATCTATTTTGAGTCTATTTTTGTATATGGTGCTAGAGGATGTTCTAAGTTTCGTATTTTACATGTTTTCCCACCATTATTTACTGAAGACATTATCCATTCTCCATTGTGTATTCTTGCCTCCTTTGTTGTAGATTAATTGATTCCAGGTGTATGAATTTATTTTGGGGCTTTCTATCTTAGTTCTTTGATCTGTATTTCTTTTCTTATGCTGGTACCATACTCTTTTGATTTCTGTACCTTTGTAGTATAGTTTGCAGTCAGAGTGCCTGATTCTTCCAGCTTCCTTTTCCTTTCTCAGTATTGTTTTGACTGTTGAAGGTTCTTTTGTGTTAAACCTCACTCCCTGTGCTTATGCAGCAGACCTTTTAACACTAGCAGGTAGGTCTTGCCCAGTCTCTGTATGTGTCATTGTTTTTTTCTGTGTCCTGGTACACACAAGATCTTGTGTGTGTGCCCTCAAGAGTGGATTTTATTTCCCCCACTTGTGTGGAATTCTATGATCATACTCTGCCTGCCTTCAAAGCCAGATTTGCTGGGGTTCCTCTTCCTTTTTCCAGATCCCCAGGATGGGAAGCCTGAGATGGGGCTCAGAACTCTCACTCTTGTGGAAGAACCTCTGAGTTGTAATTATTTTCAATTTTTTGGGTCATCCACCCAGAGGGAATATGATTTTATTATATTTGTAAAGCACCCCTCCTACCATATCACTATTGCTTCTTTGTTTTCAAATGTAGAATATCTTTTTTGGTAGGTTCTAGTCTTTTTTCAGCAGTGGCTGTTCAGCAGTTACTTGTAATTCTGGTGTTTTCGTAAGAGTAGGTGAACTCAAGTCCTTCTACTCTGCCATCTTGTATAGTTCCCAATCTCTTTTCCATTTTTTTTTTTTATTGAAGCATAAGTTACCACATGTTCTTGATAATCAAACATTAAAGCTGATGTAGTCTAGTTGGTAAATATTTTTTTTCATAAGAGTTTTATGTTGTGCCATGTTTAAGAAATTTTCTTTATCCTAGTATTGCAATATTCTTCTATGTCTTCTTCTAAATATGTTAAACCTTTGTCTATCTAGAAAGAGTGTGTGGGTTGCTTTGCAGAGATCCAATTTACTTATCTAGAATCAACTGTTGAAGTGTGATACCAGTTTATTGAATAGTACTTCTTTTCTCCATTGATCTTTAATACAAGTACCATCATATAGTTGAGTTCTACATTTACCCTAATGGATAGAAGCACCAATAAAATGTTAAAGCAAAGTGTTGATAGCAGCATGATTGTGATGTTCATGATCTCAAAAGGAACATTTCCAGTAGTTCATCATACACTTTTACTGTAGTTTATTTTTAGACAACTCCTACTTAGAAGGTTATCTTTTATTTCTAGTTGTGTTTTTTTTTTTTTAAAGAAAAACATGCTCCTTTTCTATGTCTATTTTACATAGACTTACAGAATTTACAATATTCAACCTATCTTGTAGTTTTGAGGTAAACTTAATCATGATTGTATTCTTTATATAAATAGTGGGATTCAATTTGCCAGTAATTGATTTAGAATTTTTGTGTCTTTGTTCGTGAATGAAATTGTCCATCTGTTGTTTCTTTCTTTGGTCCTTGTCAAGTTTTGGTCTTGACCTTCAAGAAGTCTGTTGTGCTGTTTTCACCCATCCTATATTCTGGAAGAGGTTACGTATGACCAACATTATGTTTTTAATTTCTTAATTTTGAGTGTCTGGGAGACTTCACCAACAGAGTCATCTGAGACTTACATTTGTTGCATTTATGGTAATTTCTTCTGGTCTACATTTTTAGTTCACTAATTTTGTCTTGTGCACATATGTTCAAATATGACCCATGAATTCAATTTTAGTCATTATATGACAAATTAGTTATTTATCAGAATTATTTTTATAGTTTCTGATTTTTCAGATATTTCCACTTGTCATTTCTTTTTGTAAATGGGATAAGCATATTTGTTTTAATATTAATTTATTTCATAATTTAAATATTTGATGTACTTATAGATATATTTCTGCTATTTTTTCTTCTTATATATTTCATATTATCTTGTTTCTTTTTGATCTTTGTTGTCTTTGGCTGCCTGCTAGTCATTGCCCACAGAAAATCATTTGTGTGTTCCATACAGAATGAATATACTTATATACTTAGTGGATGTAGTCTTTTAGGAACAGTGTGCGGTCACAACTTTGTAGGAACTGTTTTTCCTCTTCTTTTTTTCTTTTTTTACTTATGCTCAACTCCAAGACCGCCTAATGTGTTATTTCCTGATGCTGGGAATGGAAGCAGAATTTAGATCACTTGTGCCTTTCTGGAGTTCTGGGTTAATTTTGAGAAAGTTTGTTTTGTTTTTTCTTTTTAACAATATTTACCTAATATGTCGCTAAACATTTAAAAACATCATTATGTTTTTAAAAACATTAGAAAACATCATTGTGCAGATAATCTTCTATAAACATTTAGTAACATTCAATTTTTCATAGTGCTCTACCATGTTCTACAGAGAGAATGCCTTTATCTTGAACATTTTCCAATAGATTGATGATTTATTATGAACTCTAAGTTTGCATTATACACAAGGCAAGGGGTTACATGTTTGGATTCAAAGATGTTTTAGACTTAAACCCTTAAGAATCTTTCTGTTTAGGTGGGGTTTACATTATGACTGCAAAGCCTTGGTAAGGCTTAGGAGAAACAACCAAAGGGGCATCTAATAATTATCCCAGGGGTTGAATTTGCCTTTTTCCAGTACCTATCTTGCTGCTTTGAAAATGCAGAGCCTTTTGGTAGTGTTAGCAGAGGAGAATCTGGGGACCCATTTTTTCTTGGTAAGGATGCAAAGAAGAATCTGAGGTCTTAGTGTTGCAAAAAAAAAGAATTTCTTCTGGTCTACATTTTTAGTTCACTAATTTTGTCTTGTGCACATATGTTCAAATATGACCCATGAATTCAATTTTAGTCATTATATGACAAATTAGTTATTTATCAGAATTATTTTTATAGTTTCTGATTTTTCAGATATTTCCACTTGTCATTTCTTTTTGTAAATGGGATAAGCATATTTGTTTTAATATTAATTTATTTCATAATTTAAATATTTGATGTACTTATAGATATATTTCTGCTATTTTTTCTTCTTATATATTTCATATTATCTTGTTTCTTTTTGATCTTTGTTGTCTTTGGCTGCCTGCTAGTCATTGCCCACAGAAAATCATTTGTGTGTTCCATACAGAATGAATATACTTATATACTTAGTGGATGTAGTCTTTTAGGAACAGTGTGCGGTCACAACTTTGTAGGAACTGTTTTTCCTCTTCTTTTTTTCTTTTTTTACTTATGCTCAACTCCAAGACCGCCTAATGTGTTATTTCCTGATGCTGGGAATGGAAGCAGAATTTAGATCACTTGTGCCTTTCTGGAGTTCTGGGTTAATTTTGAGAAAGTTTGTTTTGTTTTTGCTTTTTTAACAATATTTACCTAATATGTCGCTAAACATTTAAAAACATCATTATGTTTTTAAAAACATTAGAAAACATCATTGTGCAGATAATCTTCTATAAACATTTAGTAACATTCAATTTTTCATAGTGCTCTACCATGTTCTACAGAGAGAATGCCTTTATCTTGAACATTTTCCAATAGATTGATGATTTATTATGAACTCTAAGTTTGCATTATACACAAGGCAAGGGGTTACATGTTTGGATTCAAAGATGTTTTAGACTTAAACCCTTAAGAATCTTTCTGTTTAGGTGGGGTTTACATTATGACTGCAAAGCCTTGGTAAGGCTTAGGAGAAACAACCAAAGGGGCATCTAATAATTATCCCAGGGGTTGAATTTGCCTTTTTCCAGTACCTATCTTGCTGCTTTGAAAATGCAGAGCCTTTTGGTAGTGTTAGCAGAGGAGAATCTGGGGACCCATCCTTCCTTTGGTTCTTGGTAAGGATGCAAAGAAGAATCTGAGGTCTTAGTGTTGCAAGAAAGTTTATTAATGATAAGAAAAGAAAGAATAAGTTGCAAGGAGTAGGACATGACTAAGCACACACAAAGAAAGAACAGAGAGAACACCTCAAGAGAGAGGTGGGCCATGGCAAAGGAGGCAGTGTCTATAGAGGGCTGGGGTACAGAGTTTTTAAGGCAAGATCATTTGCATACAGGAGGTCATTGATTGACAGTTTTGATTGACAGGTGTAGGATATATAACAAGATGCTCTACTGTGCAAATCCTTCCCATAATTCAGTCTGTTGTAATTGGATGTGTATTCATGAATATTTATAAGCAGTTAAGAGTCCAGTGGCCACCAAAGGTTATGTTAGTGTAATGCATGGGCTTGTGCTAGTGTAGGGAAAGTCCTGATTTGGTTGGGGGGACTCCTGACACCCTGACTGTTTTGGAGTACTGATGGGGCACATTAGGGACAGGGCTGGTAAATTGCTTGGAGGGATTAGGTGGCCATTGGATATTTAGCTGAAGGGGCTGACTCTTGTTGTTCTCAGCTGACTTCTTGCCTAGTGATAGGAAAGGACAGGAGAGCTACTTGCAGGCATGCAGAGTCTAAATTTTTCAATTAGATATGTCACTGCCACCTCAAAGAGGAGTGAATGAGGGTGTGGAGAGAAGAGAAGCTGTAGTTCTCAAACCTTCCTTAATATCCCCCAAAGATGGAGGAGGAGGAAGGGGAAGGTTGTTTTGCTTCTAAACTATACTGGAAATGATGTCAGTACCTGAATATTGGAGAGCTAGAGTTCAAATTGGACCGGATTACTCATAAAAAAGTCAGACTTTGAAATTAGTTTATTTTATTTAGAAGAGATTGAGGAACGATTGTAGGATTTTGAATGGAAAACAGGCAGGGTGAAAGTCACCCTCTAGAAAGCACAGCAAACAGTGAATTAGATAACCAGAAGGACTTGAAACTATTAACTACAGAGGGTTCCCAGCTTTAATACTATTAGTATGAGGTGATAAGGGCCTAAATGTCTGTGGCACTCATTTAAGTTTAGTTTTTTTCATTTTAAAAGATTTTCAAAATCTCTTAAACTGGCGGATTACCCAAAATGTTCTGTAATTTATGTGCTTTGGTTCATTAAGAGGACTTATGTTCTAAGCAACATGTAAGTAACTATCTTGTAAAAATACTTAATTTTTAAAAGAAGTACCTGTTAAAAGGCACATATAGTTATTTGTAAGCATAAATACACTCTACCCTACTGTTTTCTTTTTGAGCTCTATAGTTTTGGCCAAAATCTATAGACTGTTAGCTTAGTCATAAGATTTTTTTCAGTTGTCATGCTTTCAAAATTACTCAGTGGTGAAAATTTGGAAACAAAATTATGCCCTTAGACAGACTTATTTCAAAAAAAGAAATGGAGTTGTTAGAAAAAACAAAATACTAAGCTCCTCATCAGTGAATTTTTAAATATGAAATGTAATCTTAACTACTATATGAGAAAAAGAAAGATCAACCTTAAATTACATTGAAAATGTTAGGCAGGTTGATGATGTGTATATACTGGGAAAAACTCTAAAACCAGTAGAATATTCTTGATCACGTCTTGTAAAACTCAGTACTTCTCCAGTGATGAGTGATTTATTTTTTACTGCTGGAAATTTTGTAATTACTAATTTCATAATTAATAAGTAGAAGTTGAATTACATGTGGGAGTCTAATTTTTATTACATGAGACAGGTCTCAAAAACAATTGTCTAATTTTTTCTCATAGGATTAACAATTAATAGAAAGTTTTCAACACTGCTCTGCTCATATCTTCTGAGATTATTAGATGTGAATAACTACTTGTAAACACAATTCTCTGGGGTAGAATTTCTCATCCTTGGCAGTTATATAAAATATCATACCCCGAGAGAGCAACAAATTTGGGAATGGCAAGAATTAAGCCCAAACTTGTTCAGCCTAGAAGTATTTGGGTGTTTTATCATGGGAGGTGACTTCTCCACATCCTTTGACTTCAGGTGAAGAACCAGTGTAAGCCTGGTGAATTCATCCTACCAGTTTAGAACTAGCACTGAAAATGAGAAAAGGCAGTCCTCTTATATTCTGTGTATATTAAAGTAATCAGTTAACAAACAAAGCAACTTTTCAAGGCTTATGTTCTGAAACATGTTAAAAGCGGATTACCCAAAATGTTCTGTAATTTATGTGCTTTGGTTCATTAAGAGGACTTATGTTCTAAGCAACATGTAAGTAACTATCTTGTAAAAATACTTAATTTTTAAAAGAAGTACCTGTTAAAAGGCACATATAGTTATTTGTAAGCATAAATACACTCTACCCTACTGTTTTCTTTTTGAGCTCTATAGTTTTGGCCAAAATCTATAGACTGTTAGCTTAGTCATAAGATTTTTTTCAGTTGTCATGCTTTCAAAATTACTCAGTGGTGAAAATTTGGAAACAAAATTATGCCCTTAGACAGACTTATTTCAAAAAATGAAATGGAGTTGTTAGAAAAAACAAAATACTAAGCTCCTCATCAGTGAATTTTTAAATATGAAATGTAATCTTAACTACTATATGAGAAAAAGAAAGATCAACCTTAAATTACATTGAAAATGTTAGGCAGGTTGATGATGTGTATATACTGGGAAAAACTCTAAAACCAGTAGAATATTCTTGATCACGTCTTGTAAAACTCAGTACTTCTCCAGTGATGAGTGATTTATTTTTTACTGCTGGAAATTTTGTAATTACTAATTTCATAATTAATAAGTAGAAGTTGAATTACATGTGGGAGTCTAATTTTTATTACATGAGACAGGTCTCAAAAACAATTGTCTAATTTTTTCTCATAGGATTAACAATTAATAGAAAGTTTTCAACACTGCTCTGCTCATATCTTCTGAGATTATTAGATGTGAATAACTACTTGTAAACACAATTCTCTGGGGTAGAATTTCTCATCCTTGGCAGTTATATAAAATATCATACCCCGAGAGAGCAACAAATTTGGGAATGGCAAGAATTAAGCCCAAACTTGTTCAGCCTAGAAGTATTTGGGTGTTTTATCATGGGAGGTGACTTCTCCACATCCTTTGACTTCAGGTGAAGAACCAGTGTAAGCCTGGTGAATTCATCCTACCAGTTTAGAACTAGCACTGAAAATGAGAAAAGGCAGTCCTCTTATATTCTGTGTATATTAAAGTAATCAGTTAACAAACAAAGCAAAATGTGAGTGGGTGATGTTGAGAGTGATTCCTTTTTCCTTACTGGATAACCTGAGATTTCTGAGTTTCTCTTGAATTCAGTCATTATCTGTAATGTGAGCACTTGAATTCTAAAGCACAAGTTCTAAACACATTACAGAGTTGTACATCATGAAAGCTTTATGAAATCACTGGTGGCAAAATCTTCCCTTCTGCTCACTTTTTTTTTTTTTTTTTTTAAGATTTACTTATTTATTTTGGGCGGGGGTTGGGTTGGGGAGGGAGAGGGGCGGGCAGGCCACTTCTGTTGATCTTTTCATTTCTCTATTTTCAGCCGTCTTTATTCTTTGGCTCCTGTGGGCCTCCCATTGTGGTGGCGTCTGTCCTTGCAGAGCACCGGCTCCGCAATTGGACACATCGGTCCAGCCGCTACAGGATCTTCCCAGGCCAGGGACCAAACCAGCGCCCCCTGCACTGCAAGGCGGTGTCCCTACCCACTGGACCACCAGGGGAAGCCCCTCTGCTCACTTTTTAAAAGGTAGACTTGATGGATCAATGGATGAGAGGTATCCCTCACCACCCCCACCAAAGTGCATAATTAGGAGACAAGTAGTGGAGTTGTCTAAAATCACTATTTTTACATAGTATTTTTACATAGGTCCCAGCTGGAGTGTTGTTGATCCTGTTTTCTCTCTGCAGATGTTTTTAAAGCTTCAAACGATGTTTCAGTATAATAGAAAGAGCTTATACATTGAAGAACAACTTGTTTTTTAGTTGTTTCTAAGAGTTCTACTTCATTATTGAAGTGGAATACAGCAATTTGAAATGCATTTTTACTTAGCCAATTTATTCTGCATTTGGCTAGAACACATTTCAAGTTCTTGGGATAGGGTCCAATTGTTATGCAAATTTAGACCACTGCCTTATTATAGTTGAGGCAAAGATGTGCAAAAAGAGATAGCAGCTGTTTAGATGAAATGAGAATTTACCTGGATTTGAACCCTGTTGAAGGCCAGACAAGGTTAGGCAGAAACCAGATAATAAACACTCTTCCTGTGACATTAAAATTTATGAATGCTTCCATGTCTCCTTCCAGAACCTAAAGTCCTACAAAAGCTAATAAATACAGCTACAAATTAGTCTACTATACCATAATTCAAAATAAGTAAACAGAATTCCTTAATTAAGTATAAAATGTAGGAGCAATAACTTGAAATGGTTTTATATAATTATAGTGATAACAGAGGCAAAGATTATTATTATAAATATAATACCATGTATTCTGTTAGACCCTTTCTATTTCTGTATTTTTTTCATTTGAGATTTTCAAGGATGTTTACACTCAGAGAGTCAGGGTCTCCATATTCTCTTTCCAAAGCTTCTTTAAAGAGTCCAACAGTAGTGTGTGTGACTTTTCAATTATGTAACAAAGGTAGGAACAAAAATAAATAACAGAAAGTGGATGTTCAGATGGTTCCACCAAACACTGGCAAACTACAAAAATTTGGTATGTACACTAACAGTAGTACCAGCCGCCACGGGATCCTCCCAGGCCAGGGACCAAACCAGCGCCCCTTGCTCTGCCAGGTGGTGTCCCTACCCACTGGACCACCAGGGAAGCCTCTGCTCACTTTTTAAAGGTAGACTTGATGGATCAATGGATGAGAGGTATCCCTCACCACCCCCACCAAAGTGCATAATTAGGAGACAAGTAGTGGAGTTGTCTAAAATCACTATTTTTACATAGTATTTTTACATAGGTCCCAGCTGGAGTGTTGTTGATCCTGTTTTCTCTCTGCAGATGTTTTTAAAGCTTCAAACGATGTTTCAGTATAATAGAAAGAGCTTATACATTGAAGAACAACTTGTTTTTTAGTTGTTTCTAAGAGTTCTACTTCATTATTGAAGTGGAATACAGCAATTTGAAATGCATTTTTACTTAGCCAATTTATTCTGCATTTGGCTAGAACACATTTCAAGTTCTTGGGATAGGGTCCAATTGTTATGCAAATTTAGACCACTGCCTTATTATAGTTGAGGCAAAGATGTGCAAAAAGAGATAGCAGCTGTTTAGATGAAATGAGAATTTACCTGGATTTGAACCCTGTTGAAGGCCAGACAAGGTTAGGCAGAAACCAGATAATAAACACTCTTCCTGTGACATTAAAATTTATGAATGCTTCCATGTCTCCTTCCAGAACCTAAAGTCCTACAAAAGCTAATAAATACAGCTACAAATTAGTCTACTATACCATAATTCAAAATAAGTAAACAGAATTCCTTAATTAAGTATAAAATGTAGGAGCAATAACTTGAAATGGTTTTATATAATTATAGTGATAACAGAGGCAAAGATTATTATTATAAATATAATACCATGTATTCTGTTAGACCCTTTCTATTTCTGTATTTTTTTCATTTGAGATTTTCAAGGATGTTTACACTCAGAGAGTCAGGGTCTCCATATTCTCTTTCCAAAGCTTCTTTAAAGAGTCCAACAGTAGTGTGTGTGACTTTTCAATTATGTAACAAAGGTAGGAACAAAAATAAATAACAGAAAGTGGATGTTCAGATGGTTCCACCAAACACTGGCAAACTACAAAAATTTGCCTAAGGTCACACTGTACCTGACTAAATCAGTAGTATGGTTTGAGTTCTTACAATATTAGGAAATCTTTGACACTGCATTCAGAAAAATGAGAAATTTTATATTTGGAGATTTCAGTTCGATAGAAGTTGTTGAAAACTATGTCAACAACCAGCTTGAGGTAGTATATAACTTGAACTATTAGTTTGAACTATTTGAATATTTGAACTATTTGAACATTTCTTTAGATAATATCATATCTTTGCAAAGCTGCTTCTTGTTGGTTGTGATAAAAGCGAGTGTTGTATGAAGATCATGGTGGAACAGGAAATGACAATGATGAAGTCTGATCTGATGTCAAAATTTGAAAAGTCTTTGACAGGCACACTTAATAGTAAGTAATTGTGGTTATTTAAAAGTAAAATAAAAACACTGTCTTTTTTTCTTCCATCATGTATTACTGTCTTTATACACTCAGAAACTAATCACCAAAATCAAAATAATGAAAATACCTAGGATTCCCAAAAGTTTCTCATGTCTTTTTGTAATTCCAACCTCTGATACCTCACAGCCTTTCTATTCTCTCTGGCAACCACTGATCTGGTTTCTATAGATTAGTGTGCATTTTCTAGATGTTTATGTAAATAGGATCATATAGTATGTGCCACTTTCTGTTTTTGTCTGGCAACTTTTGCTCACCTTTTTATTTTGAGATTCATTCATATTGCATGCAGTAATCTGTCCTCATTTCTTTTATCACTAAGTAGTATTTCATTATACAAATAGATGTATTGTACAGATAGGTGCAAATAAATATGTGATTATACATTGTTTACCCTTTTAGCTGTTGATGGGTTTGGGGGATTGCTTCTAGCTTGAGAGTTACATAACTGCATTTACAGTGAACATGCATGTTCATATAGTTATCCCTTGTTATCCACAGGGCATTGGTTCCAGAATACCCCAAGGCACCAGAATCCTTGGATGTTCAAGTCCTTTATATTCAATGGCTTAGTTTTTGCATAGAATCTATGCATATACTGTAAATCTTCCCGAGACTATTTATAATACACAATAAAAAGCTGATACTATGTAAATAGTTGCCTGCATGCAGCATATTCAAGTTTTGCATTTTTATATTTCCTGGAGTTTTTCTGTGTCTGTGTGTGTCTGTGTGTATGTCTGTGTGTGGTTGCTGTTTGTTTGAATAGTATTGATCTGCATTTGGGTGAATCCAAGGATGAGGAACCTATGGTTAAAGAGGGCCAACTGTATTCTTTTGTTACTTTGATTAAACCCCTAGGAGTAGAAGGGTTTTTAGCTTGTATGTTTAATTTTTAAGAGACTATCAGTATTTGCCAAAAGATGTATCATTTTACATTCCCACCAGCAATATATGAGAATTCTATATCCTTGCTAATACTTTGTATGGGCCGTCTTTTTCAATTTTAGACATTTTAATATGTATACAGTAGTATCTCATTGTGGCTTTAATTTGCACTTGTGTAATGCCTAATGATGTTTGGTATCTTTTTTGATGGCTTATGTGCCATCTGTATATTTTTTTGGTAAAGTGTATTTCAAATGTTTTGCCCTATTTTTATTTATTTTCTCATTATTAGATTTTAGTAGTTTAAAAATATTTCTTGATATTTTATACACTCAGAAACTAATCACCAAAATCAAAATAATGAAAATACCTAGGATTCCCAAAAGTTTCTCATGTCTTTTTGTAATTCCAACCTCTGATACCTCACAGCCTTTCTATTCTCTCTGGCAACCACTGATCTGGTTTCTATAGATTAGTGTGCATTTTCTAGATGTTTATGTAAATAGGATCATATAGTATGTGCCACTTTCTGTTTTTGTCTGGCAACTTTTGCTCACCTTTTTATTTTGAGATTCATTCATATTGCATGCAGTAATCTGTCCTCATTTCTTTTATCACTAAGTAGTATTTCATTATACAAATAGATGTATTGTACAGATAGGTGCAAATAAATATGTGATTATACATTGTTTACCCTTTTAGCTGTTGATGGGTTTGGGGGATTGCTTCTAGCTTGAGAGTTACATAACTGCATTTACAGTGAACATGCATGTTCATATAGTTATCCCTTGTTATCCACAGGGCATTGGTTCCAGAATACCCCAAGGCACCAGAATCCTTGGATGTTCAAGTCCTTTATATTCAATGGCTTAGTTTTTGCATAGAATCTATGCATATACTGTAAATCTTCCCGAGACTATTTATAATACACAATAAAAAGCTGATACTATGTAAATAGTTGCCTGCATGCAGCATATTCAAGTTTTGCATTTTTATATTTCCTGGAGTTTTTCTGTGTCTGTGTGTGTCTGTGTGTATGTCTGTGTGTGGTTGCTGTTTGTTTGAATAGTATTGATCTGCATTTGGGTGAATCCAAGGATGAGGAACCTATGGTTAAAGAGGGCCAACTGTATTCTTTTGTTACTTTGATTAAACCCCTAGGAGTAGAAGGGTTTTTAGCTTGTATGTTTAATTTTTAAGAGACTATCAGTATTTGCCAAAAGATGTATCATTTTACATTCCCACCAGCAATATATGAGAATTCTATATCCTTGCTAATACTTTGTATGGGCCGTCTTTTTCAATTTTAGACATTTTAATATGTATACAGTAGTATCTCATTGTGGCTTTAATTTGCACTTGTGTAATGCCTAATGATGTTTGGTATCTTTTTTGATGGCTTATGTGCCATCTGTATATTTTTTTGGTAAAGTGTATTTCAAATGTTTTGCCCTATTTTTATTTATTTTCTCATTATTAGATTTTAGTAGTTTAAAAATATTTCTTGATATAAATCTCTTACCAGATATATGATTTGCAAGTATTTTCTCCTGGTTTTTCATTTTCATTCTTTCTATACTACCTTTTAAATAGGAGAAATTCTTAATTTTAATGCAGTCCAATTTATCAATTATTTTTGTACAAATATTTTGTACAATTATATATTGTACATTTGGAGTTCAAGAAATCTCTGATTAATTGAAAATTACAAAGATGTTTTCATGTATTTACTTCTAGAAGTTAACTGTCACATGTGGTTTTGTCCAGTGGCTTAAATAAGGCCACTAGGAAAATTTTCTCCTGTCTTATCACACTTTTTCTTATGTTTTAGCCTCATTTTTTCCTTCTTAAAATGACTTTCTCATCTCTATGCATCCAAAATACAGTGCTACAAGCAGCCCTGCTGTACACTGTTTTCACATGCAGTAGGAGAATAAGCAATTATCTTTCCTGATGATTCCAGAAGAAAAATATTTTGATCATGTCCTTATCTTTAATAGTATCAATTCTTATGACCAAAGGTTAGATGGTTCTTGGCCACAGCTAGGTATCATGCCCATTTCTAGGACTCGGTCTTGGAAAATAGTTCTCAAAAGAGACAAGCTGTAGAATATTGCCCCTGAAAAATCCATCAAAAATGGCCACTGCCTACATACTTACCATTCCTGCAAAATTTTTTATAAAGCCCAGTTGTTTGGGAATCTGGTTAAAGAGGGCCAACTGTATTCTTTTGTTACTTTGATTAAACCCCTAGGAGTAGAAGGGTTTTTAGCTTGTATGTTTAATTTTTAAGAGACTATCAGTATTTGCCAAAAGATGTATCATTTTACATTCCCACCAGCAATATATGAGAATTCTATATCCTTGCTAATACTTTGTATGGGCCGTCTTTTTCAATTTTAGACATTTTAATATGTATACAGTAGTATCTCATTGTGGCTTTAATTTGCACTTGTGTAATGCCTAATGATGTTTGGTATCTTTTTTGATGGCTTATGTGCCATCTGTATATTTTTTTGGTAAAGTGTATTTCAAATGTTTTGCCCTATTTTTATTTATTTTCTCATTATTAGATTTTAGTAGTTTAAAAATATTTCTTGATATAAATCTCTTACCAGATATATGATTTGCAAGTATTTTCTCCTGGTTTTTCATTTTCATTCTTTCTATACTACCTTTTAAATAGGAGAAATTCTTAATTTTAATGCAGTCCAATTTATCAATTATTTTTGTACAAATATTTTGTACAATTATATATTGTACATTTGGAGTTCAAGAAATCTCTGATTAATTGAAAATTACAAAGATGTTTTCATGTATTTACTTCTAGAAGTTAACTGTCACATGTGGTTTTGTCCAGTGGCTTAAATAAGGCCACTAGGAAAATTTTCTCCTGTCTTATCACACTTTTTCTTATGTTTTAGCCTCATTTTTTCCTTCTTAAAATGACTTTCTCATCTCTATGCATCCAAAATACAGTGCTACAAGCAGCCCTGCTGTACACTGTTTTCACATGCAGTAGGAGAATAAGCAATTATCTTTCCTGATGATTCCAGAAGAAAAATATTTTGATCATGTCCTTATCTTTAATAGTATCAATTCTTATGACCAAAGGTTAGATGGTTCTTGGCCACAGCTAGGTATCATGCCCATTTCTAGGACTCGGTCTTGGAAAATAGTTCTCAAAAGAGACAAGCTGTAGAATATTGCCCCTGAAAAATCCATCAAAAATGGCCACTGCCTACATACTTACCATTCCCTGCAATTTTTTTTATAAGCAGTTGTTTGGGAAGTGACTAGAAAGTCAGTTGTCTTTCATTCTACTTTTTGATATTGGTACAGTGAGCCCTAAACTCCTATGATAGGAATTTCTGTGTATTAGGGTAATTATTTGGAGGATTGTCTGCAGAAATATGGGCTTCCTTGGAGGCTCAGCAATAGAGTCCGATCATAATGCAGGAGATGCAGGTTCGATCCCTGGGCTGGGAAGATCCTCTGGAGGAAGAAACAGCAAACCTCCAGTATTCTTGCTGGGAAAATCCCATGGATAGAGGAGCCTGGCAGGCTACAGTTCATGCGGTCATGAAGAGTTGGACGTGAATGATCATGCATGCACACTGCAGAAATATACTGTTTTTGGATCCTATCTTAAATATCTTTATGGAAGAAAATTTTATGGTGAAAGAAAAAGCTTACATAAAAAATTCAAGAATCAAGTAAATGAGGTCATGAATACACTAAGTGAATTGTCAGAGGAAAAATACTCCTGAGAGGTACTAAACTACTTTATTGATATTGCATACTTCTCCAGGAAATTACAACTATTGATGTAAGATCAAAATATTAAAATCATGTTTTATAGTTCTTTGTGTCTCTTCTGGTTTTGTAAAGCTGGGATGTGTAACCAGAATAGTGAGAATATTAATGAAGTATAATGGACACTTTAAGTAGTCATCACTATTTCTCTCTTTGGTCTGAAGAAAACCTCTCTCTCTCTTTTTTTTTTTTTGGCAAAAGCATTACTTCTTTCTGGTCGTATTTGATCCTGTGGCTTACTGAATAAATATTAATAAATCCTATGGTTTATCTAAAAAACATAACTGTCTTTTATGGATACTAGAAAGTTTTATAAAATTTATTTCAATTCAAACTGAAAATTCATTTTACCTTCGAGCTGTACTGCAATTGATCGTAGAAGAAAAATATTTTGATCATGTCCTTATCTTTAATAGTATCAATTCTTATGACCAAAGGTTAGATGGTTCTTGGCCACAGCTAGGTATCATGCCCATTTCTAGGACTCGGTCTTGGAAAATAGTTCTCAAAAGAGACAAGCTGTAGAATATTGCCCCTGAAAAATCCATCAAAAATGGCCACTGCCTACATACTTACCATTCCCTGCAATTTTTTTTATAAGCAGTTGTTTGGGAAGTGACTAGAAAGTCAGTTGTCTTTCATTCTACTTTTTGATATTGGTACAGTGAGCCCTAAACTCCTATGATAGGAATTTCTGTGTATTAGGGTAATTATTTGGAGGATTGTCTGCAGAAATATGGGCTTCCTTGGAGGCTCAGCAATAGAGTCCGATCATAATGCAGGAGATGCAGGTTCGATCCCTGGGCTGGGAAGATCCTCTGGAGGAAGAAACAGCAAACCTCCAGTATTCTTGCTGGGAAAATCCCATGGATAGAGGAGCCTGGCAGGCTACAGTTCATGCGGTCATGAAGAGTTGGACGTGAATGATCATGCATGCACACTGCAGAAATATACTGTTTTTGGATCCTATCTTAAATATCTTTATGGAAGAAAATTTTATGGTGAAAGAAAAAGCTTACATAAAAAATTCAAGAATCAAGTAAATGAGGTCATGAATACACTAAGTGAATTGTCAGAGGAAAAATACTCCTGAGAGGTACTAAACTACTTTATTGATATTGCATACTTCTCCAGGAAATTACAACTATTGATGTAAGATCAAAATATTAAAATCATGTTTTATAGTTCTTTGTGTCTCTTCTGGTTTTGTAAAGCTGGGATGTGTAACCAGAATAGTGAGAATATTAATGAAGTATAATGGACACTTTAAGTAGTCATCACTATTTCTCTCTTTGGTCTGAAGAAAACCTCTCTCTCTCTTTTTTTTTTTTTTTTTGGCAAAAGCATTACTTCTTTCTGGTCGTATTTGATCCTGTGGCTTACTGAATAAATATTAATAAATCCTATGGTTTATCTAAAAAACATAACTGTCTTTTTATGGATACTAGAAAGTTTTATAAAATTTATTTATCAAATGTTCCAAGGTTAGAACTTCTTGAATATTCATTTTTACCTTCGAGCTGTACTGCAAATATGATAACAGTAGCCACATGTGACTGTTGAATACTTTAAATGTGGCTAGACCCAGCTGAGTTTTTAAGTGGAGAATCACATCAGATTTTTGAAGGTTTATTAGCATTAAATTATAAAATTGTTCATTAAGAATTTTTTACTTACTCCATATTGAGATGATATTTTGCATCTATTTTAAAACCTCTGTTAGGGCTGCTAAAACATGCCATAGACTGGGTAGCTTAAACAACAAATATTTATTTCTGTTGGCAATGAAAGGTGGGGAAGTTCAAGATCAAGGTCCCAGAGATTTGGTGTCCACTGAGGGCTCAGTTCCTATACTCTGTGTCCTCACGTGCTGAAAGGGGCAAGGGAGCTCTCTGGGGTCTTGCTTATAAGGGCACTAGGGACTTCCCTGATAGGCCAGTGGTTACAACTCCACACTTGTAATGAAGCGAGGCACAGGCTTGACCCCTAGTTGCAAAAAACAAAATCCATCCTCTATAAGGACACTAATCTCATTCATGCAGATTCTACTTCCAGAACCTAATCATCTCCCAATGGCTCCGCCTCATGAATACCATCACACTGAGGATGAAATTTCAACTTATGAATTTTGAAAGAACACATTCAAACTATAGTGGTTCATATATAATTAGTTTCATCTGCTCCTTTTACATTTTTTTCAAATGTGGTTACAGTGACTTATGCAGTTTTTATAGTTCTTTTTAGACAGTACAGCTTTAGAGCAAATGACATACTTGAGTCACAAAGTGCACATTTCTTTATTAGTTCTTACATAATCTTAGTCAAAGTCTAACATTCTAATGTTTCACAGCTAGTGTGTTCTAATGTGACTATAGACCCATGATTGAAATTAAAGGGTAACAATTAGAAGAAATTAGTTTTCAAAAGTTATCAATTTGTGTTTAAAATTTTTGATTTTTTCTATATGAGAAAAGATGTATATGTATGAATGAAACAATGAAGAAACATTCTGTAGCTCCAATGAGAACACTGTCATTCCCTCAATGTTTAATTTATTAAATATAAAATAATTAAATGTTTTTATTTTTATTTATTTATTTTTTAAATTTTGGCCTCTTTTATTGGTTCTTCATTTATTTATTTTTATCCATCTTGATTCTTTGGCTTGTATGGGCCTCCCAGCATGGTGGCCTCTCTTGTTGCAGAGCACTGACTCATAATTGGACACACCAGTCCAGGCGCTCCATGGCATATGGGATCCTCCAGTGCCAGGGATTGAACCAGCACCCCTTGCAACTGTAAGGTGGACTCTTTACCCACTGGACCACCGGGGAAGCCCAAACATTTTTATTTAATGATTATGAGATGGAGTGAAAACAGGGTATATGCAGATCATCTGCTGAGGGAAAATCTTTAAAAGTTCAAGAGTCTTCAGTTACACTCAGCTCTCCATAAGTGGCTTTAGGCAGATCATTCTATTATGAATCTCAGTTTATCTGAAGAGCATATTTTAGATGACTTTCAGGTTTCTTTTGGTATTAGCATTCTATATTTTACAGTTTAAAACAATTACTCTTCTTCCATTTTTGTCTTTCCCTTCTCTTCCTTTGACTTTCTTCAGAGGCAATGATCTAACCAAATACACCTGTTGGTGGTAAGGCTGAGGAAGTAGCAGTGGGTCAAGGAAAGGTAAAGTTGAGAAGTGTCATACATGTGGTTAGGAGACTTGGCTCATACAGGTGGCATGAGTGTAAGAAATAGTGGGAAATAGGTTGAAATTGTAGGAGTGCCAAGTATGATGATACATCACTATAAAGCAGGACAAATCAGGGTTTGATCTCACTTTCAAAAGAATTTACAGATCAAAAGTTGAAGCAAAGAAAAATAGAAAGTGATGACTTTGCCTTTTACTCTCTCTATATATATGTATATATAATCAACTGTACCAGAGAAAATATATCAAGAACTCAAGAACTTGAACTGTCATTGGTTTAATGTTACTCCAGTATAACTTCATTGTTTCAGAGGACTATATTCATTCATTCATTCATTAAACGATATGCAATACCTATATACTACAGTTCCTTAAACACTTCTAAACACACTCTCCGAAATGCACTGCTCTTCTCTCATAGGAAATCTTTTCCCTCTAATCAGTTTATTATAATTTTAAACACATCAACTTGGGCTTGAATTTCAGAGCCCTTATTAAGAATACTTAGGGATTCCCTGGTGGTCCAGTGGGTAACGACACTGCCTTGCAGTGCAAGGGGCACCGGTTTGATCCCTGGCCTGTGAAGATCACACATGCCACAGAACGGCTGGACCAATGTGTCCAACTACCAAGCTGGAGCTCTGGAGTGCATGTGCCCACAGCCGGTGCTCTGCAACGAGAGAGGCCACTGCAATGGGAGGCCCACACAGGCCAAAGAGCAAAGATAAATAGATGAAATACCAACAGAAATAGCCAAAAAAAAAACAACAACAACAACAACAAAAAAAGAATACTTACTTTTTTTTTTTTAACAACAGCAAGTTTTGTCTTTTTTTTTTTTTTTTTTTGAATAACCAATGTTAGTGGAGGATGGTTCATAGAAAATGGCAAAGGCCATGTGTTTTACTTAGTACCTAATTCTTCCCTCACTCACCACCCCTAGGAAAACAGAGACTTCGCATGGATAATGGATGGAGTCAAATACAATTGATCTTGACTGAGCAGTAGAAAAGCATTTATTCATAGGAACTTCATTTATGAAAATAGTATTTACCTGTATAATTTTCCATTTTTATTGACTTATAACTTTACATATTTAGAGAATATAGAGTCTGAAGTAGCAACTCAAATTTTTACTTTTTATTTTTGTTGTAATAGCTAAAGTTTGTTTTGGTAGCTTGAATAAATGTTCCTTTTATTACTGATTTCTGAAGCCATTCTCATCTCCTGCTATGTATATATATATACACCATTTTTTTCTGGATGAATATTCTTTCCTACAGATCTGTGTCACAAGACTTATTACCACAATATGTGTTGATAAAGATTCACAATGCATTTTATTCATTTCTTTTTTTTTTTTTTTTTGTCAAAATGTTTACATTGGTTTATAGGCTTGGGTTGCCTTCACTTTTTTTCACAATTACAAGTCTTTTATTTGGCTTTTTAGATTTTACAGAGTTTTGTTGTTTACAGATATATATATATATAATTGCAGCTTAGTCATATGGGTGAGAGATATGGAAAGAGAAGCACAGAACCATGTACTATCTCATGTAAAAGAGACAACTATTGTCAATGTGCTGCAGTACTAAGGGATCATTCATGGGGGCTATGTGACAGCCTAGAGGGGTGGGATGGGGGGAATGGGATATACATATGACTAAGCTGGAATTATACATTTTATTCATTTCTGAGCATGTAAGTTCCTTTTATTGTTGTTTTTCATAGATATTCTCAACTGATTTATTTACCCAAAAGAGTTTGGGGATCAATTTCTCAAGTACCAGTTAAAAAAAATAAAAGGAATTTTAATGAGAATTGCATCTTATTATAAATTAATTTAGAAACAACAAAATAGACTCTGTATTTTAATATATTGCCATCCAAGAATTGCAAATGAATGAACTTGCCTGAAATCTGGAATGTGGTTTGGGTGGATGCTTTTCGTTCTCTGATGGTTGTACTTCATGGACAGGTGCTGGTCAACACAAGTTTTTCTGAGGCCAGACTGTAGTGCCCTTCTCTGGTGGAATAGGCAGCTAGGATAGCAACACCATTTTACAAATGTTGCCTGACTTTAGAATGGCAATAAGAGTTTTCTGATATTTGGATAATAGTTGCATGGCATGGTCTTGCAGTCTGATGATATTCTCACTGCTTAGCTAGCTTCGCATGGATAATGGATGGAGTCAAATACAATTGATCTTGACTGAGCAGTAGAAAGCAACTTTCATTTATGAAAATAGTATTTACCTGTATAATTTTCCATTTTTATTGACTTATAACTTTACATATTTAGAGAATATAGAGTCTGAAGTAGCAACTCAAATTTTTACTTTTTATTTTTGTTGTAATAGCTAAAGTTTGTTTTGGTAGCTTGAATAAATGTTCCTTTTATTACTGATTTCTGAAGCCATTCTCATCTCCTGCTATGTATATATATATACACCATTTTTTTCTGGATGAATATTCTTTCCTACAGATCTGTGTCACAAGACTTATTACCACAATATGTGTTGATAAAGATTCACAATGCATTTTATTCATTTCTTTTTTTTTTTTTTTTTTGTCAAAATGTTTACATTGGTTTATAGGCTTGGGTTGCCTTCACTTTTTTTCACAATTACAAGTCTTTTATTTGGCTTTTTAGATTTTACAGAGTTTTGTTGTTTACAGATATATATATATATAATTGCAGCTTAGTCATATGGGTGAGAGATATGGAAAGAGAAGCACAGAACCATGTACTATCTCATGTAAAAGAGACAACTATTGTCAATGTGCTGCAGTACTAAGGGATCATTCATGGGGGCTATGTGACAGCCTAGAGGGGTGGGATGGGGGGAATGGGATATACATATGACTAAGCTGGAATTATACATTTTATTCATTTCTGAGCATGTAAGTTCCTTTTATTGTTGTTTTTCATAGATATTCTCAACTGATTTATTTACCCAAAAGAGTTTGGGGATCAATTTCTCAAGTACCAGTTAAAAAAAATAAAAGGAATTTTAATGAGAATTGCATCTTATTATAAATTAATTTAGAAACAACAAAATAGACTCTGTATTTTAATATATTGCCATCCAAGAATTGCAAATGAATGAACTTGCCTGAAATCTGGAATGTGGTTTGGGTGGATGCTTTTCGTTCTCTGATGGTTGTACTTCATGGACAGGTGCTGGTCAACACAAGTTTTTCTGAGGCCAGACTGTAGTGCCCTTCTCTGGTGGAATAGGCAGCTAGGATAGCAACACCATTTTACAAATGTTGCCTGACTTTAGAATGGCAATAAGAGTTTTCTGATATTTGGATAATAGTTGCATGGCATGGTCTTGCAGTCTGATGATATTCTCATGACTTCCACTCTTCCATTAATTCCAGTAATATCTTAAGTGCCCAATTCCTTTTTGTGTGTGAAATGCCTAGACCAATTTCCCTTTCCTGCATGGAAACTTATTCCCATAAACAGATTTACAGGGATTGGAATCTGGATTATTATCTCACAAGACAAGACCTGAAGGCAACAATAAGCTAGTGGAAAATGACACACTGGTGGTCAATTAAATAAGTAGAAAAACTATCTATTAAATAATTACTTGAGGTTATTTGGAAATAATGGGCTACTTAAGGCAAGCTTTTGACACATTATATAGCTGCTTTCATAAACCATTGTGATGGGACTAAGAAATTCCTACCTCTGTAGCTCAATGGCTAATTGCAGAAGTAAAATGTTCTAATTTTTTAGCTTTGGTCTCATGGCATGGTATGAGGATATTTGACCTTCTGTGAGTGTTCTAAGAATTTCTTACAGACTCAGAGTTGGTGTAGATAAAATCAAGCAGAATCTGATCTTGTAGTTTGCTTAATTCCAACATAGGTTGAAATCATAGTGTCATCAGGTGTCTATGTGAAAGTTAGGATAATGATTAGGAAGGAGTGTGACTTTAGAAAGGGTTATGGACAATTGGTAGTTTGGATGAATCTGAGTTCAAATGTGCTTCTTTGCCATCAGTAGTCCCTTTTCGCAGATGAAGCTAGTGCTACCTCACTGGAAGGATCCTTCAAGGACATCCTTTAACTTACAAGTTTATCTACAAAAGATGCTATTTCTCTTCATGTCCACCTCTCATTTTATTATAAATTAATTTAGAAACAACAAAATAGACTCTGTATTTTAATATATTGCCATCCAAGAATTGCAAATGAATGAACTTGCCTGAAATCTGGAATGTGGTTTGGGTGGATGCTTTTCGTTCTCTGATGGTTGTACTTCATGGACAGGTGCTGGTCAACACAAGTTTTTCTGAGGCCAGACTGTAGTGCCCTTCTCTGGTGGAATAGGCAGCTAGGATAGCAACACCATTTTACAAATGTTGCCTGACTTTAGAATGGCAATAAGAGTTTTCTGATATTTGGATAATAGTTGCATGGCATGGTCTTGCAGTCTGATGATATTCTCATGACTTCCACTCTTCCATTAATTCCAGTAATATCTTAAGTGCCCAATTCCTTTTTGTGTGTGAAATGCCTAGACCAATTTCCCTTTCCTGCATGGAAACTTATTCCCATAAACAGATTTACAGGGATTGGAATCTGGATTATTATCTCACAAGACAAGACCTGAAGGCAACAATAAGCTAGTGGAAAATGACACACTGGTGGTCAATTAAATAAGTAGAAAAACTATCTATTAAATAATTACTTGAGGTTATTTGGAAATAATGGGCTACTTAAGGCAAGCTTTTGACACATTATATAGCTGCTTTCATAAACCATTGTGATGGGACTAAGAAATTCCTACCTCTGTAGCTCAATGGCTAATTGCAGAAGTAAAATGTTCTAATTTTTTAGCTTTGGTCTCATGGCATGGTATGAGGATATTTGACCTTCTGTGAGTGTTCTAAGAATTTCTTACAGACTCAGAGTTGGTGTAGATAAAATCAAGCAGAATCTGATCTTGTAGTTTGCTTAATTCCAACATAGGTTGAAATCATAGTGTCATCAGGTGTCTATGTGAAAGTTAGGATAATGATTAGGAAGGAGTGTGACTTTAGAAAGGGTTATGGACAATTGGTAGTTTGGATGAATCTGAGTTCAAATGTGCTTCTTTGCCATCAGTAGTCCCTTTTCGCAGATGAAGCTAGTGCTACCTCACTGGAAGGATCCTTCAAGGACATCCTTTAACTTACAAGTTTATCTACAAAAGATGCTATTTCTCTTCATGTCCACCTCTCATTGCCATTAGATTCATATTTGAATTAGATGCCATCATGCATTAGAAGAACAATTAAAAAGTTGGAAACAGGGCTTTCCTTGTGTTCCATTGAGTAAGGAGTCCACCTTGCAGTGCCAGGGGCACTGGTTCAATCCCTGGCCCAAGAAGATCCCACATGCCTTGGAGAGGCTGGACCAGTGTGTCCAATTATGAGCCAGTGCCCAGAGCCAGTTCTCTGCAGTGAGAGAGGCCACTGCAGTAGGAGGCCCACACAGGCCAAAGAATAAAGATGGATGAAAATGAATGAATGGAAAATCAATAAAAGTGGCCTAAATTTAAAAAAAAAAATGGAAGCAGAAAAGAATAGCTTCATATCAAAAATAATTTTAATATCTCAATAATTTAGTGTGGTAGACCCTTAGTAATATATTACGGGAATGAATTCTAAGAGTTCTGATGAATAAGGAAGACATTTGTTAATGTGAGTTGAATTGATAACTACCAGGGATGTGGATTCAGTGTGTTAGCTTAAGCATCTGAGATCTGCATTAAAAATCTTCTTGCTCTGTGAACAGAATTCTCAGTGGTTATTTTCACTAAATTAAGTTGGATGCCAGGATGCCCTAGAATAAGAGTATGGTAGACATTAAGGCTTGTTCCCAAATCCTTCAAGTTGTCTACTCAGAACATCACAGAATTGTGTTCCAGAGGCCATTGTTAGTTAGTAGACGGTGTGTAGTTCTGTTCAATAACAGAACCAATGAGAGAACCAGTTTATTGATTTACACATAATTTACAGGCCAGAGGAAGTCTGTATTTCATTGTTAATAATGCCACATTCCCAGAGCATCTCTTTCCTCTGCTACATTGGCAGACAACATTTGAGATGGTGGCATTTGCACTCAGAATCAGAGTTGGTGTAGATAAAATCAAGCAGAATCTGATCTTGTAGTTTGCTTAATTCCAACATAGGTTGAAATCATAGTGTCATCAGGTGTCTATGTGAAAGTTAGGATAATGATTAGGAAGGAGTGTGACTTTAGAAAGGGTTATGGACAATTGGTAGTTTGGATGAATCTGAGTTCAAATGTGCTTCTTTGCCATCAGTAGTCCCTTTTCGCAGATGAAGCTAGTGCTACCTCACTGGAAGGATCCTTCAAGGACATCCTTTAACTTACAAGTTTATCTACAAAAGATGCTATTTCTCTTCATGTCCACCTCTCATTGCCATTAGATTCATATTTGAATTAGATGCCATCATGCATTAGAAGAACAATTAAAAAGTTGGAAACAGGGCTTTCCTTGTGTTCCATTGAGTAAGGAGTCCACCTTGCAGTGCCAGGGGCACTGGTTCAATCCCTGGCCCAAGAAGATCCCACATGCCTTGGAGAGGCTGGACCAGTGTGTCCAATTATGAGCCAGTGCCCAGAGCCAGTTCTCTGCAGTGAGAGAGGCCACTGCAGTAGGAGGCCCACACAGGCCAAAGAATAAAGATGGATGAAAATGAATGAATGGAAAATCAATAAAAGTGGCCTAAATTTAAAAAAAAAAATGGAAGCAGAAAAGAATAGCTTCATATCAAAAATAATTTTAATATCTCAATAATTTAGTGTGGTAGACCCTTAGTAATATATTACGGGAATGAATTCTAAGAGTTCTGATGAATAAGGAAGACATTTGTTAATGTGAGTTGAATTGATAACTACCAGGGATGTGGATTCAGTGTGTTAGCTTAAGCATCTGAGATCTGCATTAAAAATCTTCTTGCTCTGTGAACAGAATTCTCAGTGGTTATTTTCACTAAATTAAGTTGGATGCCAGGATGCCCTAGAATAAGAGTATGGTAGACATTAAGGCTTGTTCCCAAATCCTTCAAGTTGTCTACTCAGAACATCACAGAATTGTGTTCCAGAGGCCATTGTTAGTTAGTAGACGGTGTGTAGTTCTGTTCAATAACAGAACCAATGAGAGAACCAGTTTATTGATTTACACATAATTTACAGGCCAGAGGAAGTCTGTATTTCATTGTTAATAATGCCACATTCCCAGAGCATCTCTTTCCTCTGCTACATTGGCAGACAACATTTGAGATGGTGGCTATTTCATCAGTTTGGTTCACTGAGCTTTTCTACTAGTACAACCCCTTTGCTGACCTGCAGTGAACAAGTAGTGTGAGCCAAACATAAGTCTCTGTTACATACAAGCACTAAAATTTGATGATAGTTAGTGCAGCATGATCTTAATTTATCTTGATTTACAACTACAGGAAGGGAAACAGTGAGAATTTGTCACGTGTTAAAAATTCACTATATCACTATGTACCCCAGGAAATTTCCAAAAATACTGGGAAATTCTTAATGAGATGGGAATACCAGATCACCTTACTTGTCTCCTGAGAAACCTGTATGCAGGTCAAGAAGTAATAGTTAGGAGTAGACATGAAACAATTAGCTGGTTCAGAATTGTAAAGGAGTATGTAAAGATTGTATATTTTCAACCTCTTATTTGACTTATATGCAGAGTACATCATGGAAATGCTGGGCTGGATGACTCACAGTCTGGAATCAAGATTGCTGGGAGAAATATCAACAACATTAGATATGTAGATGATATCACCCTGATGGCAGAAAGCAAAGAAAAACTAAAGAGTCTCTTGATGAGAGTGAAAAAGCTGGCTTAAAACTCAACATTCAAAAAATGAAGATCATAGCATCCAGTCCCATCACTTCATGGCAGAAGTGGGGAAACAATGGAAAAAATGACAGACTTTATTTTCTTGGGCTCCCAAATCACTGTGGATGGCGATTGCCACCATGAAATTAAAAGATACTTGCTCCCTGGAAGAAAAGCTATGACAAACCTAGACCATGTATTCAAAAGCAGAAATGTCACTTTGATGACAGAGGTCTATATAGTCAAAGCTATGTTTTGTTTTCCCATAGTCATGTATGGATGTGAGTGTTGGCCATAAAGAAGGCTGAGCTCTGAAGAACTGATGCCTTCAAACTGTGGTGTTGAAGACTCTTGAGAGTCTCTTTGGGCTGCAAGGAAATCAAACCAGTCAATCCTAAAGGAAATCAACCCTGAGTATTCATTGGAAGGAATGATGCCAAAGCTCCAATACTTTGGCCACCTTATGTGAAGAACTGACTCACTGGAAAAGATCCTGATGCTGGGAAGAGTAGAAGCAGAGAGAAGGGGATGACAGAGGATGAGATGATTGGATGGCATCACAGACTCAATGGACATGAATTTGAGTAAACTGTAGGAGATACTGAAGGACAGGGAAGGCTGGCATGCTGCAGTCCATGGAGTCACAAAGAGTCAGATATGACTTAGCAATTGAACAGCAATAATGGTATACTTGCAAAAAAAGCATCAGTTTTCTTGGGAAGATCTGTTGTAATTTCTTTCTGAAAGCAGAAGATGACAGCCAAAGATGCCCGAGTGAAATGGATGCTTAATTCAATGGGATAATGGAATCCCAGAAATGCAGAGCTGTGTGATATTACATACTGAGACCTAGGTATCTTATTCAAGGGCATTCGATGAGGAATGAGTGACAAGTTCCATTTCTAAACCCCACCTATTTTAAGACAAAATCCCTTTTACAATATGCAGGGTTTTACATTAAGTCTGCTTTCTCTTATAGTTAAAACTTCACAATCTCTATTTTTTCATGACTGTTTTCATGGAAAAACAGAAAAATTGTATAGTAACTACAGACATATACATATCACATATTGGGGGAAAAAGCAGTGGTCAATTTCTAATTCTAATTTAGATTATTTGGATCCTAGTTCCGGTTCTTCTTTTTATCTACTTTTAAAATGGTGGGAAATTCTCATAGCCTCTTTGAACCTCTTTGAATAAGCAATAAAATGAGATGAATAATACATGAGGTATTTTACAAGGTTGTTGTGAAGCTTAAATAAAAGGATGCATTTGAACTTTTCTGCTTTGTAGATTGTAGAATGCTGTAGAATGCTTTTGTTTTCCCATAGTCATGTATGGATGTGAGTGTTGGCCATAAAGAAGGCTGAGCTCTGAAGAACTGATGCCTTCAAACTGTGGTGTTGAAGACTCTTGAGAGTCTCTTTGGGCTGCAAGGAAATCAAACCAGTCAATCCTAAAGGAAATCAACCCTGAGTATTCATTGGAAGGAATGATGCCAAAGCTCCAATACTTTGGCCACCTTATGTGAAGAACTGACTCACTGGAAAAGATCCTGATGCTGGGAAGAGTAGAAGCAGAGAGAGAAGGGGATGACAGAGGATGAGATGATTGGATGGCATCACAGACTCAATGGACATGAATTTGAGTAAACTGTAGGAGATACTGAAGGACAGGGAAGGCTGGCATGCTGCAGTCCATGGAGTCACAAAGAGTCAGATATGACTTAGCAATTGAACAGCAATAATGGTATACTTGCAAAAAAAGCATCAGTTTTCTTGGGAAGATCTGTTGTAATTTCTTTCTGAAAGCAGAAGATGACAGCCAAAGATGCCCCGAGTGAAATGGATGCTTAATTCAATGGGATAATGGAATCCCAGAAATGCAGAGCTGTGTGATATTACATACTGAGACCTAGGTATCTTATTCAAGGGCATTCGATGAGGAATGAGTGACAAGTTCCATTTCTAAACCCCACCTATTTTAAGACAAAATCCCTTTTACAATATGCAGGGTTTTACATTAAGTCTGCTTTCTCTTATAGTTAAAACTTCACAATCTCTATTTTTTCATGACTGTTTTCATGGAAAAACAGAAAAATTGTATAGTAACTACAGACATATACATATCACATATTGGGGGAAAAAGCAGTGGTCAATTTCTAATTCTAATTTAGATTATTTGGATCCTAGTTCCGGTTCTTCTTTTTATCTACTTTTAAAATGGTGGGAAATTCTCATAGCCTCTTTGAACCTCTTTGAATAAGCAATAAAATGAGATGAATAATACATGAGGTATTTTACAAGGTTGTTGTGAAGCTTAAATAAAAGGATGCATTTGAACTTTTCTGCTTTGTAGATTGTAGAATGCTGTAGAATGCTTCTTTTTCATCTCCTCTTGGATTCCCACATCAAAAATTTCTTGAGGGTAGAATTGTGACTATTTCATTTTAAAATCCTACAAATATCAAACACTATGTATTATACACAACAGTTACTAACTTATTAAGACAAAGTTGCATTGATTAGCATATGCTGCATTGATAAGCAAATATTAGCACCCAAGAAATAGAGGATTTTAGTGAATTGGGAAATGCCCTTCTTTCATGAACTCCCTCTCTACATACTGCACTTTAAATAGCTAAGTAATAAAAAGAGATATTGACATCAAGGTAGTAACTCTTTACACTGAAACCCAAAAATGGCCTTTTGCCCAGTGCTGTTTTACACATTCTCAGTAATTCTACCTCTTCCTTGAATTCCCACCTGACAATATCGCACCTTTCAACATCAACCAGGGCATACCCACAAATCTGCCACTTTCCTAAGATCATACATTTGCCCAATCACAAAACTATGGAACAAATACAAGAAACCTCTAGTAGGATCTGTTTTATCATAACCTTTTCAGGATATGTCCAGATACTCCATGATACAAAAGGGAAAGTGAAACTCTGGGGGAATAGGATATGAAATATTAATAACAATATTCCACTGGAAAACAAGGGAGTAAGATTCATGTCTTGTTCTCTTATTCTGTTTTGTTCACCTCTTCCAAAAGCATCACGTTTTTATCTTGTTTGATTAGAAAGTGTATAGCTTACTTTTGCGAAATGATTTTAGCAATTAAAAATCTTTAGAAAGGAAGGTATTATCAAGTAATATGAATTATTTCACCATGAGTGATACATGAACCTAGATGCCAAGAGTTTTTAAAATCCAGTTCCAGTAATTCCAGACAGATAAAGTGTTTATTTATTTGATTCATTAAGTTTTGCAAGTTTGCAACTTATTGGCAAAATGCATTAATTTCTTCAGTATTTTTTACAGCAGGGTTGAGTTTCATAGTCACAAAATATGAGCCTATAAAAAAGAATCTATTTCAGATTCTTTCTTACTAGTGACTTATTGGAAAGCTGTCATTAAAATATCAGGGCAAGGCTTTCCTGGTGGTCCAGTGGGTAAAGAGTCCACCTTGCAGTACAAGGGGCACTGGTTCAATCCCTGGCCCTGGAAGATCCCACGTGCGGAGCGACTGGACCAGTGTGTCCAATTATGAGCCAGGGCTCTGGAGTGCATGTGTCCAGAGCTGGTGCTTTGCAATGAGGGAAGCTACTGTAATAGGAGGCCCACACAGGCCAAATAATAAAGATAGATGACAATAAATAAATAAAAATAATAAGAGGCCAAAATTAAAAATAATAATAATCATAAAAATATCAGGGAACATTTACTCTGTATTTAAGCAGATGGTGAACCTGAAATTGCTGAGTTCTGATAATTTCTATGTTGCCTATTTAGTCTGGTGTATTTAGATGTACTGGGTGTAGAAAGGCTGTTCGGATTTGGTGAGTGTAAGAGTGAGGACGTGTATATGCCTGTTTGGGTAGTGGGGCAGTGGAGATGAAAATCAGTCATGATGCATAACTCTTGAGGTCACAAAACGTTATGAAAAGCATCTGTCACCCTGCCATTAGTGAGTGTGCCCTCTGTATATACATGTCAGTCCTCTGAATCTGAGGTTGCTGCAGGCCATTTAGGGTTTTCTGATTTAATTTTTCTATGGTGACCCTCTCTTTATCTTCTACTTTGTTACTGTTGCATTTCTTGTGATCACCTATGTAAGAAATGCTTATTTCATTTCAGAAGAGATAGAAATTCAAGTATATCTAGAACATTCTTTGTTCTTCTTTACCTGCTCATGTCTGTGCCTGTAGCATAAAGCGGTGACTTGAATATTTTTTTCAAAAATTAAGAAGTGTATTGGATTTCTTTTAGAGTTTTGTTTTAGGGGTAAGGGGTAGTCCAATTTCAATAGGAATCAAGTTTGACCTAGTAAAAGTTATTCAGAATTGTCAAATAATTTTCTTAAATAAATTTACCATCAATCCTGGGATAATTCTGAATCCTAAGGTTTACTTAAAGAAACCATTTATAATGTGGAGTGTTTTCATGTACTGAAGGAAGGAGGAACATGATGAGACTTCCCCTGAACTGCTTAGGGACCTGAAGTCTATAAAAATTGGTCAAAAATTTTATATAGAATAGCTCTTTTGATAAAAATTGTAGCTGCAACTAGCATCTATGATCAGTCTTTTCTCCTTTAAAAATATTCTGTTTATTTCTTTAACAATAGTGATCATGGTTTCTGAGCCACAGCCAGAAATGGAACAAAATATTTGAAATCTGGAGGTATTAGAATTTTTTGCTTCACATATTGCTTTACTCTTGTACTGTATGCATGCTAAGTTGTTTCAGTCACATCCAACTCTTTGCAACCCCATGGGCTATAGCCCACCAGGCTTCTCTGTCCATGGAATCCTCCAGGAAAGAACACTGGAGTGTTCCTCTATCCATTAATCCATTCTCTTGTCAATGGACATTAAGGTTGCATCTGTGTCCTGGTTATTGCAAATATTGCTGCAATGAATTTTGGGGTGATCTGTACTTTTAAGTCAAGTTTCTCTCCAGATATATGACTAAACGTGAGTTTTCGGATCACATGGTAAGTCTATTTTTAGTTTTTTAAGGAACCTCCATACTGTTCTCCTTAGTGACTGTGCCAATTTACACTCCTACTGATTGTGTAGGAGGGTACCCTTTTCTTCACACCCTCTTCACCATTTACTGTTTGTAGATTTTTTGATGATTGCCATTCTTACTGGTGTGAGGTGATGTCTTATTGTAGTTTTGGTTTGCATTTCTTGTTTTTAAACTTTGACCTCTTTCATTATTATTATTTTTTATTATTTATTTATTTATTTTTTGACCTATGTGGGTCTCCCATTGCAGTGGCAGAGCACAGGCTCTGGGAGCATATGCTCCAGAGCACTGGCTCGTAATTGGACTAACCAGTCCAGCCGCTCCATGGCACGAGGGACCTTCCCTGGCCAGAGACTGAACCAGTGCCCCTTGCACTGTTTCTTTACCCAATAGACCACCAGAGAAGCCTCTGAGTTGCATTTGTTTAATAACTAGTGATGTTGTATATCTTTTCATGTGCCTCTTGACCATCTGTGTGCCTTCTTTGGAGGAATGTCTATGTAGGTCTTCTGCCCATTTTTGATTGGGTTGCTTATTTTTATGGTGTTGAGTTTCATGAGCTGTTTGTAAATTTTTTGAGTCTAATCCTTTGTTGGTCACATCCTCTGCAAATATTTTCTCCTTTTTTGTTTGTTTGTTTGTTTGTTTACAGTTTCCTTTGCTGTGCAAAAGTTTTTGAGTTTAATTAGGTTCCATTTGTTTATTTTTGTTAATATGTCCAGTTACTCTGGGAGATGGATCGGAAAAGGAAGTGTTTTGCCCATGTTTTCCTCTAAGGTTTACTGTATCCTGTCTTACATGTAGGTCTTAATCCATTTTGAGCCCCTGCTAACCCATGGGCTATAGCCCACCAGGCTTCTCTGTCCATGGAATCCTCCAGGAAAGAACACTGGAGTGTTCCTCTATCCATTAATCCATTCTCTTGTCAATGGACATTAAGGTTGCATCTGTGTCCTGGTTATTGCAAATATTGCTGCAATGAATTTTGGGGTGATCTGTACTTTTAAGTCAAGTTTCTCTCCAGATATATGACTAAACGTGAGTTTTCGGATCACATGGTAAGTCTATTTTTAGTTTTTTAAGGAACCTCCATACTGTTCTCCTTAGTGACTGTGCCAATTTACACTCCTACTGATTGTGTAGGAGGGTACCCTTTTCTTCACACCCTCTTCACCATTTACTGTTTGTAGATTTTTTGATGATTGCCATTCTTACTGGTGTGAGGTGATGTCTTATTGTAGTTTTGGTTTGCATTTCTTGTTTTTAAACTTTGACCTCTTTCATTATTATTATTTTTTTTATTATTTATTTATTTATTTTTTGACCTATGTGGGTCTCCCATTGCAGTGGCAGAGCACAGGCTCTGGGAGCATATGCTCCAGAGCACTGGCTCGTAATTGGACTAACCAGTCCAGCCGCTCCATGGCACGAGGGACCTTCCCTGGCCAGAGACTGAACCAGTGCCCCTTGCACTGTTTCTTTACCCAATAGACCACCAGAGAAGCCTCTGAGTTGCATTTGTTTAATAACTAGTGATGTTGTATATCTTTTCATGTGCCTCTTGACCATCTGTGTGCCTTCTTTGGAGGAATGTCTATGTAGGTCTTCTGCCCATTTTTGATTGGGTTGCTTATTTTTATGGTGTTGAGTTTCATGAGCTGTTTGTAAATTTTTTGAGTCTAATCCTTTGTTGGTCACATCCTCTGCAAATATTTTCTCCTTTTTTGTTTGTTTGTTTGTTTGTTTACAGTTTCCTTTGCTGTGCAAAAGTTTTTGAGTTTAATTAGGTTCCATTTGTTTATTTTTGTTAATATGTCCAGTTACTCTGGGAGATGGATCGGAAAAGGAAGTGTTTTGCCCATGTTTTCCTCTAAGAGGTTTACTGTATCCTGTCTTACATGTAGGTCTTTATCCATTTTGAGTTTACTTTTGTATGGCATTAAGGAATGTTCTAAGTCCATTTTTTAATACATAGCTATCCAGTTTTACAGCACCATTTATTGAAGAGACTGTCTTTCCTCCATTGTATAGCCTTGCCTTCTTTGTTGTAGATTAATTTATCATAGGTACACGGGTTTATTTCTTGGTTTTCTATCAAGCTTCATTGATTTATATTTCTGTTTTTGTGCCAATACTGCACTTTTTTGATTTCTGTAGCACTGTTGTATAGGTTAAAATCAGGGAACCTGATTTTTTCTAGCTCTGTTTTTCTATCTCATAGTCATTGAGAGAGTCTCCTGGACTTGTTTTCCACAGTCAGAACAAATTTTATAAAATAAAGTCAAAAGAAAAAAAGAAAGGGCACCTTAATCTAAGCAAAACCAAACTCAACAAAACAAAACAAGCATTTTCCTTTGCTCTTATTCTTGGGAAGCTCTTCAGTACCACTTACACAGGTTTCTGAGTGGCTCGTGGGCTTGATGAGTTGAGTTCTGAGTATTAGCTCTACACGCATACACAGGATACTACCGCTGCTGTCACTGTTAGGGCACAGGAGCACCAATCATATGCCATGTGGGATCTTTTCTAACTCATAAAGGAAATGTAGATTGTGGCTGTTCTTGAGCTGACAAGAAGCTTCTAATAGATTGAATTGAATTATTAATTCAGAAGATTCAAGATTTGCTATCTCTCTCTCTTGTGTGTATTTACTCTTCCAAAAGTCAAGTGAGCAACTTAAAACATGTTAGCAATAATAAAATTAGTTTTCCATTTTAAATGATCAGAGCTCATATACTAGGAATAATTTAGTTTAGAAGCTAAACTTGTCTTAGATCCCTTCACAGTTTCCATGAGCGGGTCTTTAACAATCTGCTGAGTTGAACTCACTTGAGGCAACTGCTTCTTTCTCTTCACCCTGTTCTCAGGTTGGCCACTCTCTTGTGAGTGCTAGACTGGTGTCTTATCCTAGGGGCCTCTGTTGCTGTACCTTAAGATAACCAATTAAGAAAGAAAACATAATGAAATCATCTTGAGCATAAGTTCAAACAGAAAACTAACAAATTGTTGCTGATAGTGTGCATAATGGCAGTTTACAAAAACTTTGTACCATTGCTATATATGTAACAGAGAACAAGTAAACTTCACTAAGCCTCACTAGCTTCATCTTTAAAATGGAAATAATTATTTAAGATGGGGATAAAAATATAATATATATTAAATATTATTATTAAGAAGAGGTGTATTAAATAAAAATTTAGTTATCTATTAATGAATATATCATAATTTACTATCTGATTATATAGGAAAGTTTTATGTTAAGTTACATGCTTGTCCCCAGATGTTTGAAGCTCCTCCCAAGAGAAGAATTATGTTTTCTAGATCCACTGACATCAGGTTTGGCCACGTGACTTGCTTTGGCCAGTGAAAATGAACAGAAGGAATATGTCACTTCTGAGCATAAACTTTAAGTGCCAACATTCAGCTCACCATTTGTATTTTCCCCAGTCCCTTACACAAGTTTCCCTTAAAAAAAAAAAAGCATTTTCCTTTGCTCTTATTCTTGGGAAGCTCTTCAGTACCACTTACACAGGTTTCTGAGTGGCTCGTGGGCTTGATGAGTTGAGTTCTGAGTATTAGCTCTACACGCATACACAGGATACTACCGCTGCTGTCACTGTTAGGGCACAGGAGCACCAATCATATGCCATGTGGGATCTTTTCTAACTCATAAAGGAAATGTAGATTGTGGCTGTTCTTGAGCTGACAAGAAGCTTCTAATAGATTGAATTGAATTATTAATTCAGAAGATTCAAGATTTGCTATCTCTCTTCTCTTGTGTGTATTTACTCTTCCAAAAGTCAAGTGAGCAACTTAAAACATGTTAGCAATAATAAAATTAGTTTTCCATTTTAAATGATCAGAGCTCATATACTAGGAATAATTTAGTTTAGAAGCTAAACTTGTCTTAGATCCCTTCACAGTTTCCATGAGCGGGTCTTTAACAATCTGCTGAGTTGAACTCACTTGAGGCAACTGCTTCTTTCTCTTCACCCTGTTCTCAGGTTGGCCACTCTCTTGTGAGTGCTAGACTGGTGTCTTATCCTAGGGGCCTCTGTTGCTGTACCTTAAGATAACCAATTAAGAAAGAAAACATAATGAAATCATCTTGAGCATAAGTTCAAACAGAAAACTAACAAATTGTTGCTGATAGTGTGCATAATGGCAGTTTACAAAAACTTTGTACCATTGCTATATATGTAACAGAGAACAAGTAAACTTCACTAAGCCTCACTAGCTTCATCTTTAAAATGGAAATAATTATTTAAGATGGGGATAAAAATATAATATATATTAAATATTATTATTAAGAAGAGGTGTATTAAATAAAAATTTAGTTATCTATTAATGAATATATCATAATTTACTATCTGATTATATAGGAAAGTTTTATGTTAAGTTACATGCTTGTCCCCAGATGTTTGAAGCTCCTCCCAAGAGAAGAATTATGTTTTCTAGATCCACTGACATCAGGTTTGGCCACGTGACTTGCTTTGGCCAGTGAAAATGAACAGAAGGAATATGTCACTTCTGAGCATAAACTTTAAGTGCCAACATTCAGCTCACCATTTGTATTTTCCCCAGTGCCTTAATAATCAGAAAAACGTAGATGGAGTCTGCTTCACCATCCTGGTTTCTGGTATGCAGTCACTGTGAAAATGCAGTCTATCTGTAATAAATTCCACCAGCAAAAAATAAACCATTTTGTAAGTAACTAGGATTCTGAGATCAATTTTTACTGCAGTATAACCTTGCCCCACCATCCCCAGGAATCCTTTACTTAGGGCCCAGTGACTAAGTCGTTCCCAAAACAAACACAGAGAAGGGTTCCCCATTTGCTATGTGTGTTTTCCAGTGGAAAGAACATGGAAGGAATAATTCTTTCCAGGGGATGAATTTTAGGTTTGGCACTAGACTGAAAGCATTTTGTGGGCTCCTGGTGCTTTCCTTTCAAGTAAATTGCAATTGTAGGTACTGATGCTTCACAACTCTGCATAGCAGGCAATTACTACTAGTGTTTCTCAAATAGTCCTTTTCCAAAAACAACTTATGAATATAAAAACCAAAAGCTTAAGTTTCATTGTTCTTTACTTGGAATGAATCCCAGACAACTGCACTGAATTTATTCATGATACATAAAAAGAAAAGGCTTAAGAAAATCTCAGTGGGAATATGAAGAGAAGGTAGGAAATTGGCAAGATAATGAATATGAAATATTACATAATCAAAAGGGAAAGAAGAAGCAAAGACAGGGCTTTTAAATTAGAAACCTTATACCATTGAAAATTAGAGTTACTTATAGTATTATATGTGTTTGACCATGAAATGTCTGTTTGAGATCCAAATGTTAATTTCAAGGATGTCAGCTACCAACTTTTTATGCTGAGCCTCTTAAATTTTTTAGTTCAAGGACTGAATATACAATAGATCCTCAAGTTAGGTTCTCTTGATTCAGGTTATAGAGAATTATAGACAGGACCTTTGTAATTTTCATGAAGAGTGATCACATCTTATATGTATCAGGGAACATTGCTATTTTGTATCTTATTTCAGATAGGTTACAATGATGATTTTTAGTATTGAGAAATAATTATTTCCTGCATTAGTTGGCTTAGCTGCCATTACAAAATACCATAGAGTGGGTGACTTAAACAACAGGCATTAATTTTCTCACAGTTTTGGAGGCTGGAAGCCTGAGATCATGCAACCAGCATGCTTGGATTCTGGTGAGGGTCCTCTTCATCACTTGCAGATGGCTTCCTTTTTGCTATGTTTGCACATGATGAAGACAGAACTGTGGTGCCACTTATGTGGGCACCAGCTCTGTTGGATCAGGGATCTACGTTTATCACCTTATTTAATCTAATTGCTTCCTTGAAGCTTTTTCTTTTTTTCAGTCACAAAGAGGGGTAGGAATTCAAAATGTGAATGTTGAAAGGGGCACACAATTCAATCCATAGCAATTCCAAATTTACTTATTTTGATCAAACTGGTTATGTATATTAAATTCAGAAATAAGCCAAGGGCATCAGCATAAAAAACTTTGAAATTAGAGATCTTTAAATTCTTTAGGGACTTTTCACCAGATAAAGAACAATTTCACATTTCATTTACTTATTAAAAAATCATCAATTAACCATTAAAGGTGGGTTGCTGTTCTAGATAATAGTAATGTATCAAGAACAATCCAGACTAAAACTCCTGTCTTGGTGGAACATATCTTTTGAAGAATATTACAAATGAATGAATGTGCCCCATAAGTAGTTTTGTAAAACTCTTTATGATAGTCACCCTTGAAGTGAGGTATAGGTGTATAAAATAACTGCCTTGAGTATAATCAATTTAAGTGTATACACTATCAGTCATATGCACAGAAGTCTCAATTATTTTAAATAAGAGAATCCAGTCTTCTGCAGATGATATTGAGAGGACCTTATTTTAACACTTCAAGCCATCTCAATACCATCTGGCTTATAACATTGTCTTCTTATGAATAAATATTTAGTCAAATTCAACATTTTCCCTTTCCCTCTTCACCTGCACTTTCTCAAGGCCTGATCACAGTGTGGGCTAGACTTACATATTTTCTGGCTAGAAAAGGATATTTGTCCCTGTCTGTCTACCAGGAATCTAGTGCAATCTATCCTTGGGGCATCAGTCTGTTTTCACAATGTCCTTGTTGAAGAGTCCATGTCAAGTTAACTTGAGCTCTTTTCCCCAGGCTAATCCAGTTCACAGGGATTGCCCATGGGGAGCATGGCCTGTTCCCCAGCTGGTGGTCATCCCCTCTGGGCCCCAGATAGTCTAGTTATCACCTGTATTTAAGTCTTATCACTTGCAGATGGCTTTTTTGCTATGTTTGCACATGATGAAGACAGAACTGTGGTGCCACTTATGTGGGCACCAGCTCTGTTGGATCAGGGATCTACGTTTATCACCTTATTTAATCTAATTGCTTCCTTGAAGCTTTTCTTTTCAGTCACAAAGAGGGTAGGAATTCAAAATGTGAATGTTGAAAGGGCACACAATTCAATCCATAGCAATTCCAAATTTACTTATTTTGATCAAACTGGTTATGTATATTAAATTCAGAAATAAGCCAAGGGCATCAGCATAAAAAACTTTGAAATTAGAGATCTTTAAATTCTTTAGGACTTTTCACCAGATAAAGAACAATTTCACATTTCATTTACTTATTAAAAAATCATCAATTAACCATTAAAGGTGGGTTGCTGTTCTAGATAATAGTAATGTATCAAGAACAATCCAGACTAAAACTCCTGTCTTGGTGGAACATATCTTTTGAAGAATATTACAAATGAATGAATGTGCCCCATAAGTAGTTTTGTAAAACTCTTTATGATAGTCACCCTTGAAGTGAGGTATAGGTGTATAAAATAACTGCCTTGAGTATAATCAATTTAAGTGTATACACTATCAGTCATATGCACAGAAGTCTCAATTATTTTAAATAAGAGAATCCAGTCTTCTGCAGATGATATTGAGAGGACCTTATTTTAACACTTCAAGCCATCTCAATACCATCTGGCTTATAACATTGTCTTCTTATGAATAAATATTTAGTCAAATTCAACATTTTCCTTTTCCCTCTTCACCTGCACTTTCTCAAGGCCTGATCACAGTGTGGGCTAGACTTACATATTTTCTGGCTAGAAAAGGATATTTGTCCCTGTCTGTCTACCAGGAATCTAGTGCAATCTATCCTTGGGGCATCAGTCTGTTTTCACAATGTCCTTGTTGAAGAGTCCATGTCAAGTTAACTTGAGCTCTTTTCCCCAGGCTAATCCAGTTCACAGGGATTGCCCATGGGGAGCATGGCCTGTTCCCCAGCTGGTGGTCATCCCCTCTGGGCCCCAGATGGTTTTATTTGACCTTCTGAGACTCAGCTGCATTTTCCACCTGACCTTGCTCTGTGCTGGATCTTTTGAGAAGGAATTTTCTTTTTTCTTGGGATTTCAGTTCAGAGAGAAATTTGGTGTGTGTGTATGTACACATGCACAGGGGAAGTCTATACATTCTTATCACTTCCTTTAGGCATTTTATGTCTAGCTCTGAGGGCATTATCCTTTCTTTTGCATGGGAAGTACCATGAAGTCATACATGCTACTTTCTTACTTGGTGGTTCATGGTAGAAACCCTGTGTTCTTTGGTTGCCAGTCTCTGCCTGTCGCTTTTTATCAGCCAAGATTGGATATGTTCTGGGTGGTATGACCATAGTGCCTGTTGCTTTTTAAAACACCTTTGTCATTGTTATAATTTAGAAGAATCTTTTTCTTTTCTGAAAAACTTGTATTCTTACAACTGTCATCTCTGAAGAGAGCATTAAGTGTGAGCTTTAGAAGTCTGAGCTTCATCACCTTTGCTTTTGTCTGGTTTCTGCCCTCTTGAGTCTGAGGATCACTCAAGCCATGGGTGAAGAACCTCAGGGCAACAAGATGACTATTAATAACAGTCGCCAGATAACATTTCAAAATATTGTTCTCTTTCATGAGAGCTTCAGAAAACGCGAGAAAATAAATTCAATGCTCACCAAGACTGTGATTAGGGGAAATAATTCTGTTGTTTTAGAAAGAATGGGTTACATTTTTAAAAGTTGCTGCTTAAGTTACCAATATCCTGGGATAAAGTTAGCATATTTTTGTGCATAAACTATTTCAAATGAACATGCTTTTGGACAGTAACCAATACTATGAATATTCTACTTCCAAAATGATTGAAGGCAATTTTAACCTCTAATGGTTTTTGCAAGAGGTCAACATCAATTTTGGAAAAGGTATATGTTATACCCTAGTCTAGTTACCCTAAAGCCAAAAGTCTTAGTAGTACTGTCTTTAGCCTTATAGGCAGATTAATAAAACTACCAGATTCCAAAGGAAACAATAAAAAGATCACAATAATTATTTAAATTTCGTGAAAAGTCTCACTATTCATAATATCATTCATGTTCAGTTTGGCAATTTAGGATTTGGTAATAGTGAATTCTGAAGATTTCCTCTAATCTACCCCCCCTTCTTCAATATTTCCGTCACATTGTTCCTTTCAGAGACTTTTTCAGAATTTATAGTAACTTACATGGTATCTCTTAATTTCTAGTTCACTGTCTCTAGTGAGATTTCTCCTATCCCATGAGGGCTTAGACCATGCGTGTCATGCTCTCTACTGTACTCCGTACCCAGAACCACCTACAACACCCATATTAAGCAGCTGCTCAGGGAACATCAGTTAAATATTTTGACACTAGAATAGTCCCAATTACCTCTGTCTCCATAAGGAAAGTAAGTTTGGAGTATTTTTTTTATGATTCAGATACCTGAATTTAGATAAAGACAAAAGGCTATTGCTGTTGGTCAAAACTGGGCATCTTAAATAGATTCTTCCTCTTCCAAAGGGTTTCTGGAAGTCTTCCAGTTGTGCCTACAGAAGATTTTCTGGGAAGAGCCTATTTAGAATGCAGATCTGGTAACTTCTTATATTAATTGACCAGTAAGATCATAGTACACTGACATTCGTACAGAACGACATGAAGTGTTTTTTATCTTTAATCCTTGGAGTATCTATAATCCTCAGAGTGTGGGTATTCTTATAAATAAGTATATATCCTTAAAAGTTCAACTCATTTCTTTCATGTCTCTCATGTTAAAATGTGTTTTCCTATCTTGGCTCTGACGAGCAATCTATAGTTTAAATCTGAAATAGATTTGCCTTTGTTTTCTTTTTTTATCTTTTAAAAAAAAATTTTGTCCACTTCTATTGATCTTTCATTTATTTATCTTTGTTCTTTGGCCTGTGTGGGCCTCCTATCACAGTGGCCTCTCTTGTTGCAGGGCACTGGCTCTGGGTGCATGCGCTCCTGAGCTCTGGCTCGGTAGTTGGACACATTGGTCCAGCTGCTCCACGGCACATGGGATCTTCCCAGGCCAGGGATCAAACCGGCACCCCTTACACTGCAAGATGGTGTCTTTACCCACTGGACCACCAGGGAAGCCTCTGTTTGTTTTCTTATAGCTAGTGTTTCTTATAGCTAGTGAGAACCAATGCTCTCATAGTCAGTTGGTATATTAAAATTCTTGTAATAAACTTTAAGTTTATATGAACTTGCAGATTTAGGAATATATTTAGAAGGTTTTTGTCAACAAAGAGAAGGACTATTAAAACAGTTGAGATTAAAAATTGATGAACTTCATACAGTCTCATGTAGTGATTTGCTATAATAATAGACGAGAATGAAGAATGTAACAGTGAGAATCCACTTGATATGTGTGTTTCCTTTGCTTAATCTAGATTCCATGGTGTCTTCTCCTAAATTAGCTCTTTGGTCTCACTCATGCCATTCTTATTTAGTCTCTCCCAAATTTCTGAGGCAACAGATCATATAATAAAAGGGCTGAATATCAGAAGTGAGAAACTGATGGCTCGATGTGGAAACCATTCTCACCACAAATGACAGTTTTAATTTTTTTTTTTTAATGGTTTCTTTTGGGGAGGGATAGGTTGGGGAGGGAGGGGGGTGGGCAGGCCACTTCTATTGGTCTTTCATTTTTATTTATTTTTCATCCATCTTTGTTCTTCAGCCCGTGTAGGCCTCCCATCACAGTGGCCTCTGTAGTTGCAGAGCACCGGCTCTGGGCGCATGTACTCCAGAGCTCTGGCTCGGTAATTGGACACATCGGTCCAGCCGCTCTGTGGCACGTGGGATCTTCCCAGGCCAGGGCTCGAACCGGCGCCCCTTGCACTGCAAGGCGGTGTCCTTACCCACTGGACCACCAGGGAAGCCCCAAATATATTCTTGAAACTGGTTCTTTCTCTTTACAAGTTTCCTAACTATAGGAAAACAAGGTGGTTGGACCTTGAACAACACAAGTTTGAACTACACAGGTCCATTTATAAGCAGATGTTTTTCAGTATTATGCATGACAATACTGCACCCCTGGTGGCTGAATGCATCTGAAGACATGAATCTGCAGATACTGTAAGTTATATGCTAACTAAAAATTGTATGTAGATTTTTGTCTGTTTGGAGGATAAGTGGCCCTAACAATTGTGTTGTTCAGTACACCCAAAAGGCATAATATTGAGAAAGAATTAGAGTAATTCTATATCCTTGCAGTTGTTGCTGTGTTTTGTTATTATCTCTGTGTGGCCTTTCAGAAGCCGTATAAGGTTTTTGATGAGTTTCAATGTATTCTGGGATAATTAGGAATTACTTGAAGGCTTCACTGAGGAAGGATACTTGGAGATTTCAAAGCAAAGTAGTTTGAATTGCTTAACATGTTTACAGAGCACAAAGATACTCTTTTATTTATCTACTTCCATATTCAATTAATATGCACTATGTGCCTACTTTGTGCACAACAGCATGATAGATGAGACAGACATTGGCTACCATTTCCCCCAACTCCAGGAGGCACCAAATTGCCATATGATCTTTTCCCTCATAGACCAAACAGTTTAGTTGGGGAGAGAGACACCAAATCAAATATTACCCAACTAGGCACATGGTGAAAGCATACCTTAGGAAAGAGAGAACATGTCTAATATTAACTGCAGCAGTAGAAAGTTCTACAAAAACATGGTATCTACACCAGAGTGTCAGATAGTTAAGCTATAAATTAATGCACAAAGAAAGGAAAATAATCAAAGTAACATGTCAGTGCAAGATAAGCCCTTAGAGCCTCTGCCTCTTTCTGTTTAGTAATGCTTCAAAGATAAGTGGGCAGGGGCATGAGATGTTCACATTCTGGTGACCTGCACTACCTGAGAGCATGGTTATTGACAGTTGCTAGGTAGAAGCTCATGTGAATTAACAAAATCAAGGCAAAGAATGGGGAGCTCTGAGTTGGTGAAGGCGGTGTCCTTACCCACTGGACCACCAGGAAGCCCCAAATATATTCTTGAAACTGGTTCTTTCTCTTTACAAGTTTCCTAACTATAGGAAAACAAGGTGGTTGGACCTTGAACAACACAAGTTTGAACTACACAGGTCCATTTATAAGCAGATGTTTTTCAGTATTATGCATGACAATACTGCACCCCTGGTGGCTGAATGCATCTGAAGACATGAATCTGCAGATACTGTAAGTTATATGCTAACTAAAAATTGTATGTAGATTTTTGTCTGTTTGGAGGATAAGTGGCCCTAACAATTGTGTTGTTCAGTACACCCAAAAGGCATAATATTGAGAAAGAATTAGAGTAATTCTATATCCTTGCAGTTGTTGCTGTGTTTTGTTATTATCTCTGTGTGGCCTTTCAGAAGCCGTATAAGGTTTTGATGAGTTTCAATGTATTCTGGGATAATTAGGAATTACTTGAAGGCTTCACTGAGGAAGGATACTTGGAGATTTCAAAGCAAAGTAGTTTGAATTGCTTAACATGTTTACAGAGCACAAAGATACTCTTTTATTTATCTACTTCCATATTCAATTAATATGCACTATGTGCCTACTTTGTGCACAACAGCATGATAGATGAGACAGACATTGGCTACCATTTCCCCCAACTCCAGGAGGCACCAAATTGCCATATGATCTTTTCCCTCATAGACCAAACAGTTTAGTTGGGGAGAGAGACACCAAATCAAATATTACCCAACTAGGCACATGGTGAAAGCATACCTTAGGAAAGAGAGAACATGTCTAATATTAACTGCAGCAGTAGAAAGTTCTACAAAAACATGGTATCTACACCAGAGTGTCAGATAGTTAAGCTATAAATTAATGCACAAAGAAAGGAAAATAATCAAAGTAACATGTCAGTGCAAGATAAGCCCTTAGAGCCTCTGCCTCTTTCTGTTTAGTAATGCTTCAAAGATAAGTGGGCAGGGGCATGAGATGTTCACATTCTGGTGACCTGCACTACCTGAGAGCATGGTTATTGACAGTTGCTAGGTAGAAGCTCATGTGAATTAACAAAATCAAGGCAAAGAATGGGGAGCTCTGAGTTGGTGAAGGCAAGACTGTGAGAGTGATTCATAAGGAACAGAGGCAAGCAAGAAGTAATAGAGGCAAGATTCGACACGGAGAAATAAAGTGAAGAATTGAGTTTATGGTGTATCTAATATGTGCCAGATCCTGTGCTAGAGGTAGACAGCAGTCATAGACTGTACTAAGCATATATTTTTTAAAAAATATAGAAAAGTTTGTTGGGGTCTTATGAAGTTTTTGGTGGTCAATGACAAGAAAACTAATTTTTTTCTTTTTTAGTTTCTCTTCCTTTTTTTCATATAAATTTTATGTATTAGTAGTAGTTTTTATAGGGTTTTATTGTTTACTGCTGCTCATCAACCCAAATCTGCCATAGGTATGCATATGTCCCCCACCTCCTGAATCTCCCTCCATCCCCCTCCGAACCCCTCCAAGTCACCACAGAGCCCCTATTTGAGATCCCCTAGTCCCACAGCATATTCCCTTCTCTCACCCCAATGTCCGTAAGACTGTTCTCCATGTCCACCTCTCCATTGCTGCTCTGCATATTCCTTTATCAGCACCATCTTTCTAGATTCCGTACATATGTATCAGTATACAATATTTATCTTTCTCTCTCTGACATACCTCACTCTGTATAATAGGTTCTAGATTAATCCACCTCATTGGAATTAATTCAAATGCATTTCTTTTTGTAGTTGAATAATATTCCATTGTATATATGTACCACAGCTTCTTTATCCATTCATCTGTAGCACCATGTACTACACAAAAAAGAGTAAAATACCTTAGGAGAGAACATGTCTAATATTAACTGCAGCAGTAGAAGTTCTACAAAAACATGGTATCTACACCAGAGTGTCAGATAGTTAAGCTATAAATTAATGCACAAAGAAAGGAAAATAATCAAAGTAACATGTCAGTGCAAGATAAGCCCTTAGAGCCTCTGCCTCTTTCTGTTTAGTAATGCTTCAAAGATAAGTGGGCAGGGGCATGAGATGTTCACATTCTGGTGACCTGCACTACCTGAGAGCATGGTTATTGACAGTTGCTAGGTAGAAGCTCATGTGAATTAACAAAATCAAGGCAAAGAATGGGGAGCTCTGAGTTGGTGAAGGCAAGACTGTGAGAGTGATTCATAAGGAACAGAGGCAAGCAAGAAGTAATAGAGGCAAGATTCGACACGGAGAAATAAAGTGAAGAATTGAGTTTATGGTGTATCTAATATGTGCCAGATCCTGTGCTAGAGGTAGACAGCAGTCATAGACTGTACTAAGCATATATTTTTTAAAAAATATAGAAAAGTTTGTTGGGGTCTTATGAAGTTTTTGGTGGTCAATGACAAGAAAACTAATTTTTTTCTTTTTTAGTTTCTCTTCCTTTTTTTCATATAAATTTTATGTATTAGTAGTAGTTTTTATAGGGTTTTATTGTTTACTGCTGCTCATCAACCCAAATCTGCCATAGGTATGCATATGTCCCCCACCTCCTGAATCTCCCTCCATCCCCCTCCGAACCCCTCCAAGTCACCACAGAGCCCCTATTTGAGATCCCCTAGTCCCACAGCATATTCCCTTCTCTCACCCCAATGTCCGTAAGACTGTTCTCCATGTCCACCTCTCCATTGCTGCTCTGCATATTCCTTTATCAGCACCATCTTTCTAGATTCCGTACATATGTATCAGTATACAATATTTATCTTTCTCTCTCTGACATACCTCACTCTGTATAATAGGTTCTAGATTAATCCACCTCATTGGAATTAATTCAAATGCATTTCTTTTTGTAGTTGAATAATATTCCATTGTATATATGTACCACAGCTTCTTTATCCATTCATCTGTTGATGGACATCTAGGTTGGTTCCATGTTCTAGCTTTGTAAGTAGTGCTGCAGTGAACAATAGGATACATGTGTCTCTTTCAACTGTGATTTCCTCAGGATATATGACCAATGGGACAAGATAGAGAGCCCAGAGATAAATCCAAACACTTATGGGTACCATATTTTTCACAAAGGGGCAAAGGCAGCCTCTTCAATAAGTGATTCTGGGTAAACTGGACAGCTACATGTGAAAAAATGAAGTTGGAACACTACCTAACACCATACACAAAAATAGACTCAAAATGGATTAAAGACCTAAACATAAGGCCAGAAATCATAAAACTCTTAGAGGAGAATATAGGCAAAACACTCAATGACATAAATCAAAGCAAGATCTTGTATGACCCGCCCACTAGAACAATGGAAATAAAAACATAAATAAACATGTGGGACCTAATGAAACTTAAAAACTTTTGTACAGCAAAAGAAACTATAAACAAGGTGAAAAGACAACCTTCACAATGGAAGAAAATGATAGCAAATTAAACAACCAATGAAGAATTAATTTAAAAAAAAAAAAAAAAAACAGCTCAGACAACTCAACACCAAAAAAAATGAATAACCCAATCAAAAAACGGGAAGAAGGTTTTCTCCCATTCTGTGGGCTGTCTGTTTAGCTTTTTTGTAATTTCTCTTGCTATACAAAAGCTTTTAAGTTTCATTAGGTCCCACATGTTCATTTGTCTTTTTAGTGCCGCTATTCTATTAAGTGGGTCAGAGAAGCTCCTTGAATCCCCCTCCATCCCCCGCCGAACCCCTCCAAGTCACCACAGAGCCCCTATTTGAGATCCCCTAGTCCCACAGCATATTCCCTTCTCTCACCCCAATGTCCGTAAGACTGTTCTCCATGTCCACCTCTCCATTGCTGCTCTGCATATTCCTTTATCAGCACCATCTTTCTAGATTCCGTACATATGTATCAGTATACAATATTTATCTTTCTCTCTCTGACATACCTCACTCTGTATAATAGGTTCTAGATTAATCCACCTCATTGGAATTAATTCAAATGCATTTCTTTTTGTAGTTGAATAATATTCCATTGTATATATGTACCACAGCTTCTTTATCCATTCATCTGTTGATGGACATCTAGGTTGGTTCCATGTTCTAGCTTTGTAAGTAGTGCTGCAGTGAACAATAGGATACATGTGTCTCTTTCAACTGTGATTTCCTCAGGATATATGACCAATGGGACAAGATAGAGAGCCCAGAGATAAATCCAAACACTTATGGGTACCATATTTTTCACAAAGGGGCAAAGGCAGCCTCTTCAATAAGTGATTCTGGGTAAACTGGACAGCTACATGTGAAAAAATGAAGTTGGAACACTACCTAACACCATACACAAAAATAGACTCAAAATGGATTAAAGACCTAAACATAAGGCCAGAAATCATAAAACTCTTAGAGGAGAATATAGGCAAAACACTCAATGACATAAATCAAAGCAAGATCTTGTATGACCCGCCCACTAGAACAATGGAAATAAAAACATAAATAAACATGTGGGACCTAATGAAACTTAAAAACTTTTGTACAGCAAAAGAAACTATAAACAAGGTGAAAAGACAACCTTCACAATGGAAGAAAATGATAGCAAATTAAACAACCAATGAAGAATTAATTTAAAAAAAAAAAAAAAAAACAGCTCAGACAACTCAACACCAAAAAAAATGAATAACCCAATCAAAAAACGGGAAGAAGGTTTTCTCCCATTCTGTGGGCTGTCTGTTTAGCTTTTTTGTAATTTCTCTTGCTATACAAAAGCTTTTAAGTTTCATTAGGTCCCACATGTTCATTTGTCTTTTTAGTGCCGCTATTCTATTAAGTGGGTCAGAGAAGATCTTGCTTTGATTTATGCCCTTGAGCGTTTTGCCTATATTCTCCTCTAAGAGTTTGATGGTTTCTGGTCTTACATTTAGGTCTTTATACCATTTTGAGTTGATCTTTGTGCATGGTGTCAGGGAATGTTCCAACTTCATTTTTTAAAATGTAGCTGTCCAGTATTCCCAGCACCATTTGTTGAAGAGTTTATCTTTGTCCCATTTTATAATTTCATCTCCTTTGTCGAAAATGAGGTATCCATAGGTGCATGGGTTTATCTCTGTGTTCTCTATCTTGTTCCATTGGTCTGTGGTTCTGTTTTTGTGCCAGTACCATACTGTCTTCATGACTGTTGTTTTGTAGTAGACTCTGAAGTTGGGGGGGCTGATTCCTCCAGCTCCATTCTTCTTCCTCAGGATTGCTTTGGCTATTCAAGGTCTTTTGTGTTTCCATATGAACTGTGTTATTCTTTGGTCTAGTTCTGTGAAGAATGTCATTGGTAGTTTGATAGGGATCACATTGAATATGTAGATGATATTTGGTAGTATGGTCCTTTTCACAATATTGATTCTTGAGACCCAGGAACATGGAATATCTCTCCATCTGTTTAAGTCTTCCATAATTTCTCTCACAAGTGTCTTGCAATTTTCAGTGTACAGTTCTTTTGTTTCTTTGGGTAGGTTTCTTCCTAGAATTTGATTCTTTTAGTTGCAATGGTGAAGGGGGTTGTCTCTTTGATTTCATATTCTGATTTTTCATTGTTTGTATATAGGAATGCCGGTAATTTCTGTGTATTGATTTTGTATCCTGTGACTTCACTGAATTTGCTGATTAGCTGTAGTAGCTTTATAACAGTGTCTTTGGGGTGTTCTATGTATAATATCATGTCGTCTGCAAATAGAGAGAGTTTTACTTCTTCTTTTCCAATCTGGATTCCTTTTATTTCATTTTCTTCTCTTATTGCTGTTGCTAGAACTTCCAGGACAATGTTGAATAATAGTGGTAAAAGTGAACACCCCTGTCTTGTTCCTGATCTTAGAGGAAATGCTTTCAGTTTTTCACCATTGAGGATAATGTTCAATGTGGGCTTCTCATGTATGGCTTTCACTACGTTGAGATAGGTTCCTTCTATGCCCATTTTTTGAAGAGTTTTTAATCATAAATGGGTGTTGTACTTTGTCGAAATAACAGACAAAGAATTAATCTCCAAAATCTATAAGAAACTCAGACAAATCAGCACCAGAGAAATGAACAACCCAATCAAAAAATGGGAAAAAAATCTAAATAGACCTCTCACCAAAGAGGACATACAGATGGGCCAAAAGCACATGAAACGATCCTCAACCTCGCTTACTATTAGAGAAATGCAAATCAAAACTACAATGAGATATCACCTCATACCCATCAGAATGGCCATCATCAGCAAATCGACAGACAATAAATGCTGGAGAGGGTGCGGAGAGAAGGGAATAGTCCTGCATTGCTGGAGGGAATGTAAATTGATATAGCCACTATGGAAGACAGTATGGAGATTTCTTAAAAAGCTAAAAATAGAAGCACCATACAACCCAGGAATCCCACTCTTATCCTTATATCCTGATGAAATCAAAACTGAAAGAAGCACCTGTACCCCAATGTTCATTACTGCTAGAACATGGAAGCAACCTAGATGCCCATCAACGAATGAATGGATAAAGAAGCTCTGGTATATATATATGATGGAATACTACTCAACTGTTAAAAGAAATGCAGAAGACTCAGTCCTAATGAGGTGGTTGGAGCTAGAACCTATCATAAAAAGTGATGTCAGTCAAAAATAGAAAGACATGTACTATATACTAACACATATATATGGAATCTAGTAAGAGGGTATGATAATACATGCAGTGAACCCATGGAAAAACAGACAGAGAATAGATATATGGACAGTATGGGGAAGGAACAATTGGTGGGAGGCATAGAGGGAGCAACATGGAAACCTATACTATCATGTGCGAATAAGATAGCTACTGTCGTTGCACTAAGGGAATAGGAGTACTTACAATAGCTTAGTGCGATGGCCTGGAGGGGTGGGATCGGGGGGCCTTGGGAGGGGACAGGGAACCAGGGATATGCATATGACTGATTTGGGAACGTGCATGTCTGTGAACAACAAACCTCTGTAAAAACTTTAAAATAAAGAAATAAATTTAAAAAAAGGAAAAAGACCTACATAGTCATCTCTCCAAAGAATACCTACAGCTGGTCAGCAAACGCATGAAAAAATGCTCAATGTCGCTCATTGTTAGAGAAATGCAAATCAAAACTACAGTACAATAACACCTCACACCGTTCAGAATGCCATCATCAAAATGTCTACAAACAATAAATATTGGACAGGGTGTGAAGAAAAGGGAACCCTCTTGCAGTGTTGATGGGGATGTGAACTTATACAGCAACTGTGGAAGACAGTATGGAGATTCCTCACAAAACTAGGAATAGAGCTACCACATGACGGTGCCATACCACTCCTGGAAAACTAATTTTATATTAGATATACTTCACACAGGCCAACTTTTGTGTTCAAAGGAAGGTAAAAAATTAAAAGATTTTTGTTCTATTAGATAATTTCTAGTGACTTTGTGCTTCATTAACTTCTCCATAGTTAAAAAGGTTGCTAGTTTTATCCAGCCAGTGCACAGTTGCCTGTGTTTATGCTCTTGGTCCTGTGGAGACCTCAAAGAGAAGAGGGAGTGAGCAGATGGAGTGTTTGGTTCCCTGTTTGTGACTTCAGTCTGTTTAGCTCTGATTTCCATAAGTGGACTAACTTTGGTTTTACTTGGAATATTGGTTTACAAAGTTTTCTAATGAGAGTAATGTTTATAAACTCTGAAATTGGAGTGAACCCTGAATTCTACTGATCTTCCAAACAATAATTCCTCCAAATATTATAGCACTATTTGAAAATTTGAAAGCTACTACTTTAAATATTGTCGTTCAAAAAATGTCACATAACTCAACTTCATTTAAGCACCAATCAACAAGCTCTGTTCTATGTATCAAAATTGTAGGATAAACATTCATTTTTAACTTCCCATTTCCCTTTAAACCAGTCGTGTAACTTCAATTTATGCAGGTTCATTTTCTCCCAAACTTGCTTTCGTCCTTTGTCTTGTCAAATTATGCACGTGGGATCGGGGCCTTGGGAGGGGACAGGGAACCAGGGATATGCATATGACTGATTTGGGAACGTGCATGTCTGTGAACAACAAACCTCTGTAAAAACTTTAAAATAAATGAATAAATTTAAAAAAAGGAAAAAGACCTACATAGTCATCTCTCCAAAGAATACCTACAGCTGGTCAGCAAACGCATGAAAAAATGCTCAATGTCGCTCATTGTTAGAGAAATGCAAATCAAAACTACAGTACAATAACACCTCACACCGTTCAGAATGCCATCATCAAAATGTCTACAAACAATAAATATTGGACAGGGTGTGAAGAAAAGGGAACCCTCTTGCAGTGTTGATGGGGATGTGAACTTATACAGCAACTGTGGAAGACAGTATGGAGATTCCTCACAAAACTAGGAATAGAGCTACCACATGACGGTGCCATACCACTCCTGGAAAACTAATTTTATATTAGATATACTTCACACAGGCCAACTTTTGTGTTCAAAGGAAGGTAAAAAATTAAAAGATTTTTGTTCTATTAGATAATTTCTAGTGACTTTGTGCTTCATTAACTTCTCCATAGTTAAAAAGGTTGCTAGTTTTATCCAGCCAGTGCACAGTTGCCTGTGTTTATGCTCTTGGTCCTGTGGAGACCTCAAAGAGAAGAGGGAGTGAGCAGATGGAGTGTTTGGTTCCCTGTTTGTGACTTCAGTCTGTTTAGCTCTGATTTCCATAAGTGGACTAACTTTGGTTTTACTTGGAATATTGGTTTACAAAGTTTTCTAATGAGAGTAATGTTTATAAACTCTGAAATTGGAGTGAACCCTGAATTCTACTGATCTTCCAAACAATAATTCCTCCAAATATTATAGCACTATTTGAAAATTTGAAAGCTACTACTTTAAATATTGTCGTTCAAAAAATGTCACATAACTCAACTTCATTTAAGCACCAATCAACAAGCTCTGTTCTATGTATCAAAATTGTAGGATAAACATTCATTTTTAACTTCCCATTTCCCTTTAAACCAGTCGTGTAACTTCAATTTATGCAGGTTCATTTTCTCCCCAAACTTGCTTTCTTCGTCCTTTGTCTTGCCCTCCAAATTATGCACGTAAACCACCTCCAATAACTGTAAAATGGAAATTGTACCTCCTCCTAAGAACGGTGTCTCTTAACACAGCATGCTATGGTTTAGCAGTTTTCACTGATAGCATCTCTCCTAGCATTTTAATCAAACATTTACTTAGATCTTTCTGATACAGTTCATCATACTACTTTGTATGAGAAACAGGATTTTGATGTGATTAAAAATAAAAGGACAATACTAAAAAATGCAAACTATTTTTGACCTTAGAATACTCATTTTGTCCAAAAGGATCAAGAAATTTTTTGAGAGATTCACTACCTAAGGAAGAAGGTGTTCAACACTAAAATATTTATAGATCAGAATGAGTAAAATGATTTTAAAAGCTCAGAACAGTCAGTTCCTGTGATGTAGTTAACTGATTACCCACATCCTGACCATGGCTGTCTTTGCTAAATTGAATGTTCTGGAATGCTGCTGATACAGGATTGACATGGTATGTGAAATTAACTTTATTTTTAATTCTTCTATACTTAAACTTTCACCCCCTTATTCACTCACTTATTCACTCATTCATTCATTCTACAAATACAGTATTGATTGAGTAACCTCTCTGTTCTATGTACAGTTTTGGCCAAAGGAATGTATTGGTGGAAAAATAAAATCCCTGCCCTTCTGGAGGTTGGGTAATCCTTTCATGGGGAGCCAGGCTCTGCAGGAAGACTTCCTGGAGATACCTGGGCTCTGCCTGTGTAACGTTGGGCAGGCTGTTTAACATCCAGTGTTTTTCCTATCTGTTAAAAGTAGAGAACATTAGTTTCAACTTCATAGGGGTATACATGGGTCAAATAAGTTAGTATAGTACTCGTGAAGCATAGTAATTGACTCATAGTGGGAGCTCAGTAATTTAACTGGTATTATTATTATAAATAAAGGAGGAAATATAAACTTTTATTTTATTTGGACACAATGCTGTGAAGAAAATTCAAGTAAGAGAAGGTGCTAGAGAGTGAGCAAACTCGGAGTGTATTGTGGCTAGGCAGACCAGGGAACGTTTCTCTGAGAAAGTGACATTTGACCTGCGCTCCACTAAGAAATTAGTGATTACCTCAAATTGAAAGCTGGAAGCTAGAAGAAACTTGAACATGTGTGATGAGCAGGCTTCTACTTTATTTGTCCATCTCCCGAGGCCTCTTTCTGGATTTCTGTGATTGTTGGATGGGAAAGAACGGTGAAATGGAATCAAACATGGATAAGCTGAGAAACCAAAATTTAAAACTCAAGTCAATTCTCTTATCCTTTTTTATTTTCCACAATAAAAATAATAGTAATCAAGGTTTTAAAATAATAGTCTGGTATCTGAATACCAAAGAAACTCCAACCATTAACCTGGGATCTCTGACCTAGTTTGAATTAGTTCCCAAGTTCTGTTTCCATGAAGCCATGTTCCTTACAAAGCCCAGAGATCTTCAGAATTATTTCTGAGGCTATATACACTGGTTTGGGAGCTTCCCTGAAGTCTTCCCTGTTGGCTTAGATGGTAAAGAATCTGTCTCCATTGTGAGAGACCTGGGTTTGATCCCCGGGTCTGGAAGATCCTCTGGAGAAGGAAATGGCAATCCACTCCAGTATTCTTGCCTGGATAATCCCATGGACAGAAGAACCTGACAGGCTGCAGTCCAAAGGGTTGCAAAGAGTCAGGCACAGCTAAACACAAACACCACTAATTTTAAGATTTTGTGGAAATTAATTGTTGACCTTTTTAATTTAATTTATTTTTAAATTGATGTATAGTGTTGCATTAGCTTCAGGTGTACAGCAAAGTGATTTAATTATTTACATTTTTTTCAGGTCTTTTTTCATCATAGATTATTGTAAGGAATTGAATATGGTTGTAGCTGATCTTTTTTTGATTGGGGCTAACTTATACTGAATAATATTAGTAACTATAAAATTATTTTTTAGACCTACAAATCACTAATCTTCCTAGAGTTTTCTATCTTATATCATGAAGAAAAATGCCCACACCCCACAGTCTGCAGAAGGAAACAAATAATAAGAAAGAGATCCAGGTATAGAGCCAGAGCTCCTTTAATATGTGAGAAACAGAAAAAATACTGACAAAAAGAAAGAATATTATAATTTGCAAATTAGATAAGTTGATTTTATTTATCTTGGAACTTGACCTAAATTATATTGATCTAAAAGCTAGATATGTTTTTTCCTTATGCTCATTAATTTTTAGCTCTTGGCTATATAAAAAAACATTTATATTTATCAAGGAGCATAATTTTTATGCAGTTACAATTTCTGGCATATTTGAAGTATATGCACTTAGATCAACTTCTCATTAGAGTAGAGTTTGTTTTAACACTCTCCAGTAACTTGGCCCCAAATTGCCTTATCTTTCCACATCCTGACCTTATCCACCCAGCACTTTAGACACACTGAAGATCTCGTGATCCCCTGAGTGTCTGTAGACATTCATGTCTCCTAATCCTTCACTTCAAACACTCTTTCCTTTATCAGGAGTTACTAGCCTTCCTTTAAGGAAAGATTTCATTCATTTTAATTACAGGAAGCAATAATGCAGTGGTCTAGATAGTGTGAAAGAAGAAGAATGCACCCATAAAAATACTTGTAAGAAGAGGAAAGAGTGAAATAAGAAAAAAAAAAGTGCAGACTAGTAGGCTAGTAGGCAGTGTGGTATAGTTTCTAAAACTGTCTGAAAGTCAGGAAGGACAAGATGTGGCAATAAAACTGTGTGTGGAGAGTAGACTGACTGTTGCATGAAAAGCTGTTGATGGTTAGCAGAGTTATGACTATGAAAAAATTTTTAGCCTTCATTTTTTATAAATATGTAATCCTGTTAACAAACACTGGCTAGGGAAAAATAAAGTTGCAGAGCAAAGTTTCCATGAGTGCTGTAAACACCCCTTAGCTCATAGATTCCATGACTGTATAGGTCTCTGTACTTGGTCAGCCTCAGTAATGACAGTCAGGTGCTCATACCCACACCCAGATTCTGCCTTCCATGCTAGTGATGATATTTATATGAGCAGAATTTGGAGAACTTAAGAAGACTGCTTTTGTTTGTGTTAGCAGTCAATGTGGGAGAATGTATTTTATCACTTTATGGGACAAACTCAGTTTTCCCCTCCAGTTTATGTTAGGTGGGTAAGTCAATATCCTGGAAGCTTTTAGAGTGTTTTGTTTTTTAAATAGATACTGGTTGAATGTTTCTGCTCTTTTACTTCTCTATGGTCAATCCAAAATAAATAGTATTTTAGTAACTTATTTTTTTCTATCTCTCTTCTAAGAGATAGAACAACATTGCTGTTCCAAATAAATTTTAACTCAAAAATACAGTATAAGCTAAAGCATTCAGGTCCCAGCAGTTTGTAGGAAACTGAAAAAGGTGTATAAATGAAGCATTTTTTTTAAAGTGGTACACAAAAATGTATACACATGTAATTTAATTTGCTAATTGAATAATGTAGGACCAAGTGGAACAGATTGTGTAGCAATTTAATTAGAGCACTTTTTACTGCTTTATGATTTTTTCTCATTTCATAGAAATATTAATTATATTTAATTCAGCTACATTTTTTCTTTTTCTTTTTGTTTTAGAAACTGGACTTTATTGAATCTTTCCAAAGATTTCAACTTAATTTTCATAGAAACAACTGGATATTCTCATTCACTCATAATTTTATGTTATAGTTGATTAAATTTAATAATTACAACCAAAATACACAACAGAATTAAAAACAATTCTTGTTGAGCATACAACTCAGCTGGTAATTGCTAATGGTCACAAGTATATTATAAAATTGATTATTAACTATAAAGAGCTAATATCCTGTGTGTGTGTGTGTGTGTTTAGTTTTGTCCAGCTCTTTGTGACTCCATGGACTATGTTTGCCCATGGGATTTCCCAGGCAAGAATACTGGAGTGGGTTGCCATTTCTTCTCTAGAGGATCTTACTGACCCAGAGATAAAACATGCATCTCTTGTGTCTCCTATATTGACAGGCAAATTCTTTACCACTGTGCCGCCTGGGAAGCCCACTATCCTTTGGGTAGCAATAATATAATTGACTGGGATATAGAGAACCTTAGTTATTTCTGGCAACTCTGTTGGAGGTTAACTGAAAAAGTGCAATGTTTTCTAACTTACAGTAACAAGTTTGCTTGAAATGAGTATAGTGTCACATGGAAAACTGAAAAGTATATCCTTAACAATGAATTTTTTGTGACTATTTTCACTATACATCTATTAGTAAAGTAGCATTGTTGAATCATGAAATATTTTTACTTACTTTCATAAAACCCATTAAAATTATTTTCATTTTAGAACAGCAGAGTGATTCAGAATGGAGGCTCTCGATTCAGATAGCTTAAGTGCATATTTCAGCTGTTCTGTTTACTAAGTGGAACCTTGGGAAAGTACTTAACCTCTGTGTGCCTTATTCTTCAACTGCAAGATGGGGATAAAAATGGCAATGAATTAATAGAGCTTTGAGGACCAGATGGGATAATATATGCACATTGCTTAGCACTTTGCCTGGACTGTCGAAAGAATTCAGTTAAGAATAGCTATAGTAAGTCAGTCCACTACGTACAAATGATTTTCATTTCAAGAGCATGTTCATAAGTCCAATTTGTTCATATAAATCCAACAAAGTTAGTCTAGGTACCCAACTAGCACAACTGACAATAAAGTACAGTACTGTAATAGGTTTATCCTGCTTTTCACACAGATAACACATAAAACAGATACAAAAATAAAGCAAACATTTAAAATCTTACTGTAAATACCTTGGACAGTACAGTTCAGTACAACAGCTGGTACTTCTTAGCAATACAAATTGCATCACCTTTTACGCTTGCTTCCAGATATCCTGGGCTTGAAATAAAGATCCTGTACTACTGTACTCTCCAGTACCATACACTAAAGCACACCAAAGCTCAACCACTAGTGGAGAATGCACACATGTGACAATGCATGTCAGACAGGTGAACTAACATATGTGACTGGACATGCAAACTCATATTTGCATCTTTGTAAGTTTGCAACATGGAGGTTCATGCATAAGGCACTTACTGTGTTACTTTTATTCTCAATCTTTTTCTTTTGTGTCTAAAATATTAAAAAGATGACTGGTTATGTCCAGAATGCCCATGAGATGAAACCCTGAGATGGGAACTAAGGAAAGAAAATAGACTAGGAGAATTTGGATGAAGGGGTTTGAAATGTGGCTATCTATACTTATGAGAAATTGAAGTTTTCTTTTTTGTTGTTTCTAAACAAGGAAAATCGTGTTTTTGACAGTTCTGATTCAAAGATTTCACCAAGTACATTGCTCAAATTCTAACCAGTGACTTCTGTGACAATAAGTACATCTTTGTGATGAGTTTTGAAAATATTTTAATAAAAATACAGAAATGAAGAATTGACATTTCAACAAGTTTTCTATATTTTTATAAATGCATAGCATATTACAAATATTATAAACTAATTGGTAAGTTTTTAGTATCTTAGATGCCATTTTATCTGAATTTTTAAGAGATGCTATTTTGGTATTGTAACACTTTTGAGTCAAATTAATTGGATTTTATTATCCATAAGGAAAACGTGTTTTTTAAAAAATAATAAAAAAGTGAAGTAAGTAATATTGGTATTGATGTAGTCCTGAATTTATGCCTGCATTATATGGGAGGGTATGTAGATAATGCCTGTTACCTGAAAGAAAAATGATCAGATGATTATTTATATGTTGTGAAGTAGAGAGGATTATAAAAGTATTTAGAAATATATATATATGCATATTTATATATTTATACATATAAAATTTTAAATGGTAATATGAATAGATGAATTTCTCCCATATCCTCTCTTGAATCAAACTTCAGGCCTGTGGCCATCTGGGAGTCTCTTTTTTTGCTGTCAGTTTTTTCTCTTCTTACTCCACATGGTTTCCATAATCTTTCTCATTGTTCTTTAGGTGGTTGTCATCTCTTTCTCCTTAGTGATGTGAAGTCTTTGTGACACAGCTATTCCTCAGTTCTGTCCTTAGGGAGTTGCTCAGATCTCTCAGTGATGATTTTCTAGCCATCTATTTACAAAACAAACAGATCTACATCTTCTTCTATGGCCACTTCTCATGGTATTACTTTAACATGTTGTCAGGTTGATGGATCATGGGAACAAAAAAATGCTGTTGGATAAATTGTACCAGTAGACTTGTTCCTTACAGGGTTGCCACAAATCTTCAGTTTCTAAAAAATGCAATACTTGTGAAGTGAAATAGAACAAGATATGGCTATACTGTTGTAAGTGTCTTCTTAGGATCTTAGAAATAAGGATCACATGATACCTGCAAATAGCTCTTAATGGATCAGAGCAGACATATGGCAAGGCACATACCTTAGTGATTACATACCTGTTGTCATCCAGGTATGTAAACATAAACAATTATTTGAAAAGGCTCTTTAATAATTGAAAATTTTATGTTATTTCATTTTTAGTTTTGAACTCAAATTGCCAGTTTATTTCTTCTTTTAATTCTTGAAAGATACTTATGATTATTCTATCATATTTATCTTAAAATATATATTATATTGAAGTTAGAAATTTTAAAAACTCTAATTTGATCATAATTCATTTGATCATTAATTTCTTTTTAGATTCAATTATATTTGTTAGTAGTACACAGTGAATTAAAATAGATTTATTAGAAATTTTATAAATTCAATCTCACTATTAGGTTTATATCCTGATAAAATCAAAACTGAAAGAAGCACCTGTACCCCAATGTCCATTGCAGCTCTCTATACAATAGCCAGAACATGGAAGCAACCTAGATGTCCATCGATGAACGAATGGATCCAGAAGCTCTGGTACATATATACAATGGAATACTACTCAGCTGTTAAAAGAAATGCAGAAGACTCAGTCCTAATGAAGTGGCTGTCTCTAGAACCTATCATAAAAAGTGAAGTAAGTCAAAAAGAGAAAAACAAATACAGTATACTAACACACATATATGGAATCTAGTAGGACGGTCTTGATAACACATGCAGGGAACTCATGGAAAAACAGACAGAGCATAGACATAGGGACATTGTGGTGAAGAAATAGGGAGGGGGAAGCATGGAGGGAGTAACATGGAAACCTATACTGTTATGTGTGGAAAAGATAGCTAGTGTCATAGTGCTAAGGGAATAGGAGTGCTTACAATGGCTTGGGGAAAAGGTCTGGAGGGGTGGGACGGGGGGATCTGGGTGGGTGGGGACCATGGATATGCATATGACTGATCTGGGTACATACATGTCTGTGAACAACAAAACTCTGTAAAACCTTTAAAATAAAGAATAAAAAAAAAAAAAAGAAAGAAAGAAACTAGACAAAGGAAAGACCAGTGGAAGTGGCCTACCCACCCCCTCCCTCCACACCCCCGCCAAAATAAATAAATAAATAAATAAATGTTTAAAAAAAATTTTATAAATAATTACTAAAAACAAAACCGAAATTTTGCAACATAAGGAAATGCATCTCTTTGTTGTTTGAATATTTTGTTTTGGGAATTTTCAAATCTACAGAAAAGTTGAAAGAAGAGTATCATATCCATCTTCACATCCTTGACTTAGATTCATGAGTTTTTAACGTTTTGGTGCATTCACTTGAGGAGGGATTGTTGTTCAGTCACTAAGTCGTGTCTGACTCTTTGCAGTCCCATGAACTGCAGTGCACCAGGTTTACCTATCCTTCACCATCTCCCAGAGCTTGCTCAGACTCATGTCCATTGAGTCAGTGATGTCATCCAACCATCTCATCCTCTGTCACCACCTTTCCCTCCTACCTTCAATCTTTCCAAACATCATGGTCTTTTCCACTGAGTCAGCTCTTCCCATCAACTGTCCAAAGTATTAGAACTTCAACTTCAGCATCAGTCCTTCCAATGAATATTCAGGGTCGATTTCCTTTAGGATTGACTGGTTTGATATTCTTGCTGTCCAAGGGACTCTCAAGAGCCTTTTCCAGCACCATAGTTGGAAAGCATCAGTTATTTGATGCTCAGCCTCCTTTGTGGTCCAGTTCTTATAGCCATACATGACTACTGGAAACAAGCATAGCTTTGGCTAAAAAGTGAAGTAAGTCAAAAAGAAACAAATACAGTATACTAACACACATATATGGAATCTAGTAGGACGGTCTTGAACACATGCAGGGAACTCATGGAAAACAGACAGAGCATAGACATAGGGACATTGTGGTGAAGAAATAGGAGGGAAGCATGGAGGAGTAACATGGAAACCTATACTGTTATGTGTGGAAAAGATAGCTAGTGTCATAGTGCTAAGGGAATAGGAGTGCTTACAATGGCTTGGGGAAAAGGTCTGGAGGGGTGGGACGGGGGGATCTGGGTGGGTGGGGACCATGGATATGCATATGACTGATCTGGGTACATACATGTCTGTGAACAACAAAACTCTGTAAAACCTTTAAAATAAAGAATAAAAAAAAAAAAAGAAAGAAAGAAACTAGACAAAGGAAAGACCAGTGGAAGTGGCCTACCCACCCCCTCCCTCCACACCCCCGCCAAAATAAATAAATAAATAAATAAATGTTTAAAAAAAATTTTATAAATAATTACTAAAAACAAAACCGAAATTTTGCAACATAAGGAAATGCATCTCTTTGTTGTTTGAATATTTTGTTTTGGGAATTTTCAAATCTACAGAAAAGTTGAAAGAAGAGTATCATATCCATCTTCACATCCTTGACTTAGATTCATGAGTTTTAACGTTTTGGTGCATTCACTTGAGGAGGGATTGTTGTTCAGTCACTAAGTCGTGTCTGACTCTTTGCAGTCCCATGAACTGCAGTGCACCAGGTTTACCTATCCTTCACCATCTCCCAGAGCTTGCTCAGACTCATGTCCATTGAGTCAGTGATGTCATCCAACCATCTCATCCTCTGTCACCACCTTTCCCTCCTACCTTCAATCTTTCCAAACATCATGGTCTTTTCCACTGAGTCAGCTCTTCCCATCAACTGTCCAAAGTATTAGAACTTCAACTTCAGCATCAGTCCTTCCAATGAATATTCAGGGTCGATTTCCTTTAGGATTGACTGGTTTGATATTCTTGCTGTCCAAGGGACTCTCAAGAGCCTTTTCCAGCACCATAGTTGGAAAGCATCAGTTATTTGATGCTCAGCCTCCTTTGTGGTCCAGTTCTTATAGCCATACATGACTACTGGAAAAAAGCATAGCTTTGGCTATATGGACTTTTGTTGGCAAAGTGATGTCTCTGTTTTTTAATATGCTGTCTAGGTTTATCATAGTTTTTCTTCCAAGGAGAAAGCATCTTTTAATTTTATGACTGCCATCACTGTCTGCAGTGATATTGGAGACAAGAAAATAAAATCTGTCACTGATTCCACTTTATCCCCATCTATTTGCCATGGAACCAGATACCATGATCTTAGTTTTTTGAATATTGACTTTTAAGCCCGTTTTTTCACTCTCCTCTTTCACTCTCATCAAGAGGTTCTTTAGTTACATATAATATAGAATGACATTGTTTCTCCAAGTTTATATCAGCCTCAGGTTTAGAATGAAATCCTATTAATAAGTTGTAACTCAGGTAACTCCCCCCTTTTGTGGTAGGATTTATAGTCTAACTAAAAGTCTCCCACCTCTTTCCTTATTACTGAGATGTCCTGGGCATGTCTCAGGTGTACATAAGCATAGATTTGGTTACCACCTGGAACCTACAATTACGTTCTCTTGCCTTCTGTGAAGAAATATACTGTATGTATAAAGATACTACCTGAATACTTCCCATGGTTCCAAGCATGCCCACAGGTGCCTGACTTTTTCATCAGGCACCAACAACACTGACTTAGCATCCCCATAGCAGAGCATCACTGCCCCAAGTAAACAGTGCAAGTTCCTCTCTCAGACTATTACTGCTGTTCTGTGTTTTCAAATACTCTTCATGCCTGGTAGCCAAGTCCATTTATAAGTGCTTGCTGGTCCCTCCTTTCATGTTATGCAAATCACAAAGGTACCAAAAAAGGGCTGCTTTCCTTAATGCCATTTTTTTAAAAATACAACTTACTTATATTTTAGTCTACAATTAATATCATTACCAAAAGACTCCCTCCTACCTTCAATCTTTCCAAACATCATGGTCTTTTCCACTGAGTCAGCTCTTCCCATCAACTGTCCAAAGTATTAGAACTTCAACTTCAGCATCAGTCCTTCCAATGAATATTCAGGGTCGATTTCCTTTAGGATTGACTGGTTTGATATTCTTGCTGTCCAAGGGACTCTCAAGAGCCTTTTCCAGCACCATAGTTGGAAAGCATCAGTTATTTGATGCTCAGCCTCCTTTGTGGTCCAGTTCTTATAGCCATACATGACTACTGGAAAAAAGCATAGCTTTGGCTATATGGACTTTTGTTGGCAAAGTGATGTCTCTGTTTTTTAATATGCTGTCTAGGTTTATCATAGTTTTTCTTCCAAGGAGAAAGCATCTTTTAATTTTATGACTGCCATCACTGTCTGCAGTGATATTGGAGACAAGAAAATAAAATCTGTCACTGATTCCACTTTATCCCCATCTATTTGCCATGGAACCAGATACCATGATCTTAGTTTTTTGAATATTGACTTTTAAGCCCGTTTTTTCACTCTCCTCTTTCACTCTCATCAAGAGGTTCTTTAGTTACATATAATATAGAATGACATTGTTTCTCCAAGTTTATATCAGCCTCAGGTTTAGAATGAAATCCTATTAATAAGTTGTAACTCAGGTAACTCCCCCCTTTTGTGGTAGGATTTATAGTCTAACTAAAAGTCTCCCACCTCTTTCCTTATTACTGAGATGTCCTGGGCATGTCTCAGGTGTACATAAGCATAGATTTGGTTACCACCTGGAACCTACAATTACGTTCTCTTGCCTTCTGTGAAGAAATATACTGTATGTATAAAGATACTACCTGAATACTTCCCATGGTTCCAAGCATGCCCACAGGTGCCTGACTTTTTCATCAGGCACCAACAACACTGACTTAGCATCCCCATAGCAGAGCATCACTGCCCCAAGTAAACAGTGCAAGTTCCTCTCTCAGACTATTACTGCTGTTCTGTGTTTTCAAATACTCTTCATGCCTGGTAGCCAAGTCCATTTATAAGTGCTTGCTGGTCCCTCCTTTCATGTTATGCAAATCACAAAGGTACCAAAAAAGGGCTGCTTTCCTTAATGCCATTTTTTTAAAAATACAACTTACTTATATTTTAGTCTACAATTAATATCATTACCAAAAGACTCAAACATGAATTCCTGGGGAAATTTGGCTATGAACAGATTCCTTGTTACCATCTGAAGTGAAGTCCATCTTTCTCTTTGATTTCCAAAGCCTTGTTATTAGTCGTGATTTGCCATTTGTTGCTCTCTCATAGGAAAAGTTCCTCTTTAGCAACCTCTTCAATCTTTCATACAAATTGACCCCTAATGAACCTACCGTATTTCAATACCTGTCATGGACCGCACTCCAGCTTAAGGTTTTCCCCTTCCCCCAACATTCAAGCACAGTCATGCTCATACATAAGCAATGCATTTCTGAGAGCCAGGGATTAAATCTCAAGTTAATGTATTTGTACATATGTATAACATAGTAATTCAAAATAAGAAAGATAATCCAGGAACAAAATTAACAAAAATTTTAATTTATGATCAATCTAAGTATAATATTGAAGTAAGACAATGTATGTGATCTGTGTTGTTTAGTGAATTCTAGGAAGAAAAGTATTTTGTACATTTTGCTAGCATAACTAACTGTGAAGTAGGGATATCAGGGCTTGTAATTTAAATAAATTTTGGAACCTCTATTCATTTTGAAATCAATAAAGGAAACTAAAGACTTAGTTTACTTCAGTTTGCAATTGTTGTAGTTTGGGATTTCCTAGAAGTGTCTATGAATTTTTTAAAGCTTGGGAAGTTGTTCCTCTGAATATACTACATGAGTGAACACACCAATTGTAAGAAGTACCCAATCTTTTCCTTCCAATTTTATGGTTTCTAATGCCATAATGACATATGTCTAGCATATTCACTTAAAAAGTTTTGCTGGATTTAAACCAGAAACATACTGAAAAATTTTATTGACTGATTTCACATTCTTCTCTAATTGTGTTTTCACTTTAAAACAAAATAGCAGAGCATCACTGCCCCAAGTAAACAGTGCAAGTTCCTCTCTCAGACTATTACTGCTGTTCTGTGTTTTCAAATACTCTTCATGCCTGGTAGCCAAGTCCATTTATAAGTGCTTGCTGGTCCCTCCTTTCATGTTATGCAAATCACAAAGGTACCAAAAAAGGGCTGCTTTCCTTAATGCCATTTTTTTAAAAATACAACTTACTTATATTTTAGTCTACAATTAATATCATTACCAAAAGACTCAAACATGAATTCCTGGGGAAATTTGGCTATGAACAGATTCCTTGTTACCATCTGAAGTGAAGTCCATCTTTCTCTTTGATTTCCAAAGCCTTGTTATTAGTCGTGATTTGCCATTTGTTGCTCTCTCATAGGAAAAGTTCCTCTTTAGCAACCTCTTCAATCTTTCATACAAATTGACCCCTAATGAACCTACCGTATTTCAATACCTGTCATGCACCTCACTCCAGTTTAAAGGGTTTTTCCCCCTTCCCCAACATTCAAGCACAGTCATGCTCATACATAAGCAATGCATTTCTGAGAGCCAGGGATTAAATCTCAAGTTAATGTATTTGTACATATGTATAACATAGTAATTCAAAATAAGAAAGATAATCCAGGAACAAAATTAACAAAAATTTTAATTTATGATCAATCTAAGTATAATATTGAAGTAAGACAATGTATGTGATCTGTGTTGTTTAGTGAATTCTAGGAAGAAAAGTATTTTGTACATTTTGCTAGCATAACTAACTGTGAAGTAGGGATATCAGGGCTTGTAATTTAAATAAATTTTGGAACCTCTATTCATTTTGAAATCAATAAAGGAAACTAAAGACTTAGTTTACTTCAGTTTGCAATTGTTGTAGTTTGGGATTTCCTAGAAGTGTCTATGAATTTTTTAAAGCTTGGGAAGTTGTTCCCCTCTGAATATACTACATGAGTGAACACACCAATTGTAAGAAGTACCCAATCTTTTCCTTCCAATTTTTATGGTTTCTAATGCCATAATGACATATGTCTAGCATATTCACTTAAAAAGTTTTGCTGGATTTAAACCAGAAACATACTGAAAAATTTTATTGACTGATTTCACATTCTTCTCCAATTGTGTTTTCACTTTAGAAAAGCAAAATAACCAAGGACTCTTTAAAAACAAACTAATTAAAGTAGCCTTTCTTTAAAGGTTTTTCAACACAACGTTTATTTTATAAAGATTAAACAACTAAATTAGTGGAATGCTTTTTTCCCCAGATTGCCTTTTATTTTTGAACCTTGAGTGGTGAGAGCTTAGAATAGAACTCTGCCCAACTTATATGTTGTAATAGTTTATTGTTTTCATTTTTTAATACAAAGTAAGAGAAAAGTAGTATCTTTACTCACAGCATAAGACAACTGGTAAGACATTCTGTGAGTGTATTCCTTGTTAGAGAGGGAATGGTTCTAAAAAAGGAATTGTTTCTAATGCTAAACTTTCTAAATTAAAAAGAAAGAAAAACAGTTAATTTGTCCAATTTCAGGCAAGATCATTTCTTTCTAAGTTGCTCTAGCCAATTGAAACTGGCTGGTAGGTACTGTAAAATGCCCACTTTTCCTAGTTTCTTTTTTTATTTTATAATTTTTGTGAAAAGAGGGCAAAGTTCCACAAAGTCCCATGCTTTCATTCCTTTGTTAACACAGTGTTCATCTAACTGGCTTCCCATTTCATTACTTCTATCTTGTCTTTATATATTAATTTTGCTCTCCTCTTATCTCCTCTCTAATGAAATATTCATGTACTTTTCCCTTTGCTCTAAATAGAATGAAAAGTGACCTTCAAATGAGAAAATGTTTTCTTAACCTTTATAAAATGTAGTGAATCAGGGCATTTTGCTAGCATAACTAACTGTGAAGTAGGGATATCAGGGCTTGTAATTTAAATAAATTTTGGAACCTCTATTCATTTTGAAATCAATAAAGGAAACTAAAGACTTAGTTTACTTCAGTTTGCAATTGTTGTAGTTTGGGATTTCCTAGAAGTGTCTATGAATTTTTTAAAGCTTGGGAAGTTGTTCCCCTCTGAATATACTACATGAGTGAACACACCAATTGTAAGAAGTACCCAATCTTTTCCTTCCAATTTTTATGGTTTCTAATGCCATAATGACATATGTCTAGCATATTCACTTAAAAAGTTTTGCTGGATTTAAACCAGAAACATACTGAAAAATTTTATTGACTGATTTCACATTCTTCTCTAATTGTGTTTTCACTTTAGAAAAGCAAAAATAACCAAGGACTCTTTAAAAACAAACTAATTAAAGTAGCCTTTCTTTAAAGGTTTTTCAACACAACGTTTATTTTATAAAGATTAAACAACTAAATTAGTGGAATGCTTTTTTCCCCAGATTGCCTTTTATTTTTGAACCTTGAGTGGTGAGAGCTTAGAATAGAACTCTGCCCAACTTATATGTTGTAATAGTTTATTGTTTTCATTTTTTAATACAAAGTAAGAGAAAAGTAGTATCTTTACTCACAGCATAAGACAACTGGTAAGACATTCTGTGAGTGTATTCCTTGTTAGAGAGGGAATGGTTCTAAAAAAGGAATTGTTTCTAATGCTAAACTTTCTAAATTAAAAAGAAAGAAAAACAGTTAATTTGTCCAATTTCAGGCAAGATCATTTCTTTCTAAGTTGCTCTAGCCAATTGAAACTGGCTGGTAGGTACTGTAAAATGCCCACTTTTCCTAGTTTCTTTTTTTATTTTATAATTTTTGTGAAAAGAGGGCAAAGTTCCACAAAGTCCCATGCTTTCATTCCTTTGTTAACACAGTGTTCATCTAACTGGCTTCCCATTTCATTACTTCTATCTTGTCTTTATATATTAATTTTGCTCTCCTCTTATCTCCTCTCTAATGAAATATTCATGTACTTTTCCCTTTGCTCTAAATAGAATGAAAAGTGACCTTCAAATGAGAAAATGTTTTCTTAACCTTTATAAAATAATATTCTACTAAAATTTGAGGCTTTTAATTCTGTTGGTTTTTTTTCTTGTAGTTGAGAGAGGTAAAATATTTTTTAAAATTTACACAATACAGTTTTTGAAAAATTAGAGTTTACTTCAAATCAGTACTTAAATATTTTTTTTCCTTACTTTCAAGTATTTTTACAGCAAGAATTAATTTAGACATGTTATCCATTAGCTGTAATTAGATGAATTCTGAGTTTTCAGAGTATACAAGAGTTTCATGTGGAAATTTCCTAGAGGTCCAGTGATTTGGATCCTGCAAGTTCATTGCCTTGAGCCCAGGTTTGATCCCTGGTCAGGGAACTAAGATCTCACAAGCCATGCAGAGTAGCCAAAAACAAACAAACAAAAAAGGAAACCAACGTATTTTACCTGACAGCTATGGCCATATATTTCCATGACATGTGTTACTGTTTTGTACGTATTTTATTTGTAATCTCTGAAAAATAAATGCCATGTTGGTACTAAGTAAACATATCCTCAGTGGGTAAGCAGGGCTACGGGGCATGAGAAGCCCTGCCTGCACTTGGGATTCAAGAGCGGGTGCAAGGTGGGGAGAGCAGACCAGTGCATGATAAGCATGGATGTGAGATGTTTTTGCATGAGAACACTGAGTTTACATTTGTCTATATTTTGACTCCAGAATCTCATTAAATTTGGCATTGTTTGGGGCTTTCCTGGTGGTCCAGTGGGTAAAGAGTCTGCCTTGCAGTGCAAGGGGCACTGGTTCGATCCCTGACCTGGGAAGATCCCACATGCTGCAGAGTGGCTGGACTGGTGTGTTCAATTATAAGCCAAAGAATAAAGATAGATGAAAATAAATAAATAAAAAGACAATAAAAGAAGCCCCCCAAAATGGCATTGTTTTAACCTGTATTTTAATAAAACTGGTCCTGTGTCTTTCTAGAATTATTTAGATTGCTATAAGAGTTTCTACTTACAATAGATATGTTGTAATACAGATATGTATGTGAATACAGATATGTATGTGAATATTATGGCACTTGTTTGCAAACATGTCATAATGTTAATTTCCACTGTCTACTTTAAATTAAAAATTCACATAATGCAAGAGTATATTCATCAGTTCATTTTTTCCATCTGTGCAATTGTTTACAACTCTTTCATATTCTTTAGAACTAACATTTCTTAAATTGATCTCAAAAAACAAGTTTATATTCAGAAAATTTGGTAAAATCATTCCAGTCCAAATGTGAGTGTCTGTGTATGTATCATTTATTTTCATTTACTATCATTTTATCAATTACATTTTTTAGTTTATGTTGAAAAGAAAGTATTTGACTTTTAAAGGAAGATTTTCCATAAGGCACTCTCATGAAAGAAGCTTTACTGAGCATTTGGAAACATTTATTTTTAAAACAAACTGGTCAGAACTAAGATCTCACAAGCCATGCAGAGTAGCCAAAACAAACAAACAAAAAGGAAACCAACGTATTTTACCTGACAGCTATGGCCTTTTTGTTGTTACTGTTTTGTACGTATTTTATTTGTAATCTCTGAAAAATAAATGCCATGTTGGTACTAAGTAAACATATCCTCAGTGGGTAAGCAGGGCTACGGGGCATGAGAAGCCCTGCCTGCACTTGGGATTCAAGAGCGGGTGCAAGGTGGGGAGAGCAGACCAGTGCATGATAAGCATGGATGTGAGATGTTTTTGCATGAGAACACTGAGTTTACATTTGTCTATATTTTGACTCCAGAATCTCATTAAATTTGGCATTGTTTGGGGCTTTCCTGGTGGTCCAGTGGGTAAAGAGTCTGCCTTGCAGTGCAAGGGGCACTGGTTCGATCCCTGACCTGGGAAGATCCCACATGCTGCAGAGTGGCTGGACTGGTGTGTTCAATTATAAGCCAAAGAATAAAGATAGATGAAAATAAATAAATAAAAAGACAATAAAAGAAGCCCCCCAAAATGGCATTGTTTTAACCTGTATTTTAATAAAACTGGTCCTGTGTCTTTCTAGAATTATTTAGATTGCTATAAGAGTTTCTACTTACAATAGATATGTTGTAATACAGATATGTATGTGAATACAGATATGTATGTGAATATTATGGCACTTGTTTGCAAACATGTCATAATGTTAATTTCCACTGTCTACTTTAAATTAAAAATTCACATAATGCAAGAGTATATTCATCAGTTCATTTTTTCCATCTGTGCAATTGTTTACAACTCTTTCATATTCTTTAGAACTAACATTTCTTAAATTGATCTCAAAAAACAAGTTTATATTCAGAAAATTTGGTAAAATCATTCCAGTCCAAATGTGAGTGTCTGTGTATGTATCATTTATTTTCATTTACTATCATTTTATCAATTACATTTTTTAGTTTATGTTGAAAAGAAAGTATTTGACTTTTAAAGGAAGATTTTCCATAAGGCACTCTCATGAAAGAAGCTTTACTGAGCATTTGGAAACATTTATTTTTAAAACAAACTGGTAAAGCAGAAATGGCATTACCATGCAGAAAATACTTCAAAATTTCAAGTCCCTCTCTTCATAAAAAATGCAATTGTGGTTAAGCTCATGGGTGGCTTGTCTTACTTTTATTGCCAGTGTTGGGAACCAGTGGTTGACTGGCAGCAATTCTCCAGGGACTCTTAAAGTATGTGACCTTGTGAGCCCCAGAGTCACCTAAAAAGCTGTCTTATTGACCAGAACTCTGTTTACTACCATCTTGTGTCTATCTAAATAAGATGGTCAGATTAGGAAATGTTTCTGAATAGATTTATGATAAATGGATCATTTGATTTATTTTTAGTAAGTTAAATGGAAACTTTGAGAATATATTTGAGAACAATTTTTATATTTGAATAAGATACAAACTAGAAATAGTTACTGTTATGGGTTGGGAGGGATAGTAATCCTCTTTCATTTCTTACTGTTCATTTTTAAATCCTAAATGATCCCTGCAAAATCTTATCATGTCTTTGTAGAAAAAAGAAGACCAGGAGAGAGTGAGCGGTCTGCCTAGGTCACAAACAACTAGTAAGTATACAAGCTCAAGCTTGCCTTTCACCAATGTTGAAATTTTTCCATTATATCACATGGTCCCATCCTTCAAATATGACACCCACCACGATATCTTCTAGAGATATTTAGAAATGAACAGATTACCTTTGGAAACAGTACTAGATGAATAAACTCCAGACTTTCTCCTGTTTACTCAGTGGGGTGTGTGAAATTATCCAAGCATTTCCTCACTAGCTTATAAAAAATTGGAACCTATTCATTGTGTTCCATTTGAAACTTATGTAGAAGTCCTGTGAATTTAGTTCTACATGTGACTGAATACAGGAAAAAGTGTTTAAAATTATAGCATCTTTTATAATGCTATAATTAAGCCTGGATCATTCTCCAAAAAGCTACTCAATGAAAATATAAATAGCTTTTAAACAATCCTTTGATTGTTGTTTTTTTTTCCCCTTTGTTTCCCTAAATTGTTCACAGTCCTACTGTTAGCCAGTGAATGTTTTTTGAGGAACTGTTTGGAGTAATAATAGAACTGAAAATGAACACAGTGGAGATGTCAAACATTGTTAATCTAGTATTCCATTATAAATATGCTAATGTAGAATATCTGGCAGGAGTTGGAATTTCTAACATGTAGCATACTGATGTGTAATGAGTTTATGCTATAGAGTTATTCCACAGAGTTTAGCAAGTCCTTCGGTTTTTGGCAAACTTGGTGTGATTAGCAACTTTCTGAATCCCTTTCTATCCTTTAAGGTAACCTTCTTGGATTTGAATTGTTTACTAATGTCGGTGGATCAGAGTCCTGGGTGTTAATCTAGAGAAAGAAGGGTCACAGGTTAGAGACCTGTGGAAAGTGCTAATTGCCCCTGTGTGTCTGGTCTCTGTAACAGCTCATTAGGAGAGAACTCTAGAGCTATTTAGAACAATTTTTATATTTGAATAAGATACAAACTAGAAATAGTTACTGTTATGGGTTGGGAGGGATAGTAATCCTCTTTCATTTCTTACTGTTCATTTTTAAATCCTAAATGATCCCTGCAAAATCTTATCATGTCTTTGTAGAAAAAAGAAGACCAGGAGAGAGTGAGCGGTCTGCCTAGGTCACAAACAACTAGTAAGTATACAAGCTCAAGCTTGCCTTTCACCAATGTTGAAATTTTTCCATTATATCACATGGTCCCATCCTTCAAATATGACACCCACCACGATATCTTCTAGAGATATTTAGAAATGAACAGATTACCTTTGGAAACAGTACTAGATGAATAAACTCCAGACTTTCTCCTGTTTACTCAGTGGGGTGTGTGAAATTATCCAAGCATTTCCTCACTAGCTTATAAAAAATTGGAACCTATTCATTGTGTTCCATTTGAAACTTATGTAGAAGTCCTGTGAATTTAGTTCTACATGTGACTGAATACAGGAAAAAGTGTTTAAAATTATAGCATCTTTTATAATGCTATAATTAAGCCTGGATCATTCTCCAAAAAGCTACTCAATGAAAATATAAATAGCTTTTAAACAATCCTTTGATTGTTGTTTTTTTTTCCCCTTTGTTTCCCTAAATTGTTCACAGTCCTACTGTTAGCCAGTGAATGTTTTTTGAGGAACTGTTTGGAGTAATAATAGAACTGAAAATGAACACAGTGGAGATGTCAAACATTGTTAATCTAGTATTCCATTATAAATATGCTAATGTAGAATATCTGGCAGGAGTTGGAATTTCTAACATGTAGCATACTGATGTGTAATGAGTTTATGCTATAGAGTTATTCCACAGAGTTTAGCAAGTCCTTCGGTTTTTGGCAAACTTGGTGTGATTAGCAACTTTCTGAATCCCTTTCTATCCTTTAAGGTAACCTTCTTGGATTTGAATTGTTTACTAATGTCGGTGGATCAGAGTCCTGGGTGTTAATCTAGAGAGAAAGAAGGGTCACAGGTTAGAGACCTGTGGAAAGTGCTAATTGCCCCTGTGTGTCTGGTCTCTGTAACAGCTCATTAGGCCTCTCTCATTCAGCAGAACTGCTGAGAGCCTGATGGAGTTGGCCATGTCTTGTAAATTCTGGGGATACCTAAGGAAAAGGACTTCTGCTTTATCTCTTGGTCTTTGATCAGGGCAGAAAAATATATTTCTGTAATTGGTACTTACATCCTCCTTTCCATGTCTGTAAACAAATTGATAATTTGTTCCTGCTGATAACTTAATAGGGGTAAAGGAATCGAGAGTAGTATCAATGAAATAAACCTGGAGTCTGGTTGTAGTCATCCATTTCAAAACCTTAGAGATTATTCCTAACTGCATACAGTTTTCACTTTGTTTTATCTAACACTCAAAAGAAAAATACTTGGTAGAGTTTTCAAATTTGGACCCATGTTTTTTTATAGATTCTCCTGAAATTCACTTATTATAGCTAAGATGGTGTAAAGAAAAAAAAAAAAAAGAAGAGAGAGAAACCAAAGAGGACCTTGTTTCCTCCTAGACAGATGAAAGAGATCTTATGCTACTAGCATTTTATCTTTGTTTCTGTGTGAGGCTAAGCAACCACCATGGGGCTGCTTCTCCTTGACTCAAGGATGAGCATGAGTAGTTCATGGGGCTTTATTTACACAGTTGAGGACAGAACAACACAACCTTCAGTGGATAGCAAGATGTCATGTTTCATAGCCTCAATAGCCTTTTCTTGGAGCCATCTAAAATAATTCAGATTTCCTTGTGACACTCAGCGTGGCACTTGAACCTGTAATTATGGAGACTGAACCAGTATTTATTTTTATGAATGATTTGTTTTGCTTAAAATGGATGTTAAGTTAAAAGTTAATATACTACAGGACTTACTTTTATGTCTGTTTCTTAAAACTGTGCAACGCAAAAAACTCCTTTCAAGGTAGATTCCAAAGGAAAGGCTGGCAGTTTGTGTTTCTCAGTTCTGTTTTCACTCCAACTTTGGCATATTGAAGGATTTAGGAAGTTAATGCTATAGATTTTCACAGAGTTTAGCAAGTCCTTCGGTTTTGGCAAACTTGGTGTGATTAGCAACTTTCTGAATCCCTTTCTATCCTTTAAGGTAACCTTCTTGGATTTGAATTGTTTACTAATGTCGGTGGATCAGAGTCCTGGGTGTTAATCTAGAGAGAAAGAAGGGTCACAGGTTAGAGACCTGTGGAAAGTGCTAATTGCCCCTGTGTGTCCGGTCTCTGTAACAGCTCATTAGGCCTCTCTCATTCAGCAGAACTGCTGAGAGCCTGATGGAGTTGGCCATGTCTTGTAAATTCTGGGGATACCTAAGGAAAAGGACTTCTGCTTTATCTCTTGGTCTTTGATCAGGGCAGAAAAATATATTTCTGTAATTGGTACTTACATCCTCCTTTCCATGTCTGTAAACAAATTGATAATTTGTTCCTGCTGATAACTTAATAGGGGTAAAGGAATCGAGAGTAGTATCAATGAAATAAACCTGGAGTCTGGTTGTAGTCATCCATTTCAAAACCTTAGAGATTATTCCTAACTGCATACAGTTTTCACTTTGTTTTATCTAACACTCAAAAGAAAAATACTTGGTAGAGTTTTCAAATTTGGACCCATGTTTTTTTATAGATTCTCCTGAAATTCACTTATTATAGCTAAGATGGTGTAAAGAAAAAAAAAAAAAAGAAGAGAGAGAAACCAAAGAGGACCTTGTTTCCTCCTAGACAGATGAAAGAGATCTTATGCTACTAGCATTTTATCTTTGTTTCTGTGTGAGGCTAAGCAACCACCATGGGGCTGCTTCTCCTTGACTCAAGGATGAGCATGAGTAGTTCATGGGGCTTTATTTACACAGTTGAGGACAGAACAACACAACCTTCAGTGGATAGCAAGATGTCATGTTTCATAGCCTCAATAGCCTTTTCTTGGAGCCATCTAAAATAATTCAGATTTCCTTGTGACACTCAGCGTGGCACTTGAACCTGTAATTATGGAGACTGAACCAGTATTTATTTTTATGAATGATTTGTTTTGCTTAAAATGGATGTTAATTTAAAATTTAATATACTACAGGACTTACTTTTATGTCTGTTTCTTAAAACTGTGCAACGCAAAAGACTCCTTTCAAGGTAGATTCCAAAGGAAAGGCTGGCAGTTTGTGTTTCTCAGTTCTGTTTTCACTCCAACTTTGGCATATTGAAGGATTTAGGAAGTTAAGATCCCCAATCCTAACATGTTTCACTTTATCCAAACAAAATTTAAAACCTAAGTAAGAGTGTCCATTATACTAAAGTAAATCAAAGGCACTACACTTTGTTGCTTGAAAGCCATAATAATGGTTAAGTGGTCAACTGTTGAACACACACATAAACAAATATCAGGACAAGAATCTTCTTAGCAACAATTTTGGTAAGAAATTTAAGAAATAAATCTTAAAATGAAAACTATATTTTCCCACTTCTTTCCAATGCTTATTTCCATTTTTTTTCCCCACAAATAACTAATTATATTTTCTCCACAATCCCTGTAGAGACTATGTTTGGGGGCATATTCAGATATAGCTTTAATCTTTTAATCTCTTCCAGTTCAGTTAACTGAATGGCTTTCATGCCCTCTGCTGAAATATAGATTTGAATAGTATTTACTCAGAAGTCATAAGGAAAAGCCATCATGTTATCAAAGTGTGTTTGAAAATAAACTATACCACATACGAAAGACATAATTATATTCTTTTAGTTTTTTTTTGGTCTCTAAGTCAGTCATCATTTATTTTTCATGGTTCTTTATTCTTTGGCATGTATGGATCTCCCATCACAGTGGCCTGTCTGGTTACAGAGCACTGTCTCTGGGTGCATGCACTCCAGAGCACTGGCTTGTAATTGAACACACTGGTCCAACAACTCTGTGGCACATGGGATCTTCAGGGGTCAGGGATCGAACCAGTGCCCCTTGCAGTGCAAGGCGGTCTCTTTACCCATTGGACCACCAGGGAAGCCCCATAATTCTATTTTTAATGGATGTGTTGAAAATGAATGTACAGCCAAGCAAAGATGTCTTATGGCATACCTGTAATTATGGAGCAAGTATTTATTTTTATGAATGATTTGTGTGGCTTAAAATGGATGTTAATTTAAAATTTAATATACTACAGGACTTACTTTTATGTCTGTTTCTTAAAACTGTGCAACGCAAAAGACTCCTTTCAAGGTAGATTCCAAAGGAAAGGCTGGCAGTTTGTGTTTCTCAGTTCTGTTTTCACTCCAACTTTGGCATATTGAAGGATTTAGGAAGTTAAGATCCCCAATCCTAACATGTTTCACTTTATCCAAACAAAATTTAAAACCTAAGTAAGAGTGTCCATTATACTAAAGTAAATCAAAGGCACTACACTTTGTTGCTTGAAAGCCATAATAATGGTTAAGTGGTCAACTGTTGAACACACACATAAACAAATATCAGGACAAGAATCTTCTTAGCAACAATTTTGGTAAGAAATTTAAGAAATAAATCTTAAAATGAAAACTATATTTTCCCACTTCTTTCCAATGCTTATTTCCATTTTTTTTCCCCACAAATAACTAATTATATTTTCTCCACAATCCCTGTAGAGACTATGTTTGGGGGCATATTCAGATATAGCTTTAATCTTTTAATCTCTTCCAGTTCAGTTAACTGAATGGCTTTCATGCCCTCTGCTGAAATATAGATTTGAATAGTATTTACTCAGAAGTCATAAGGAAAAGCCATCATGTTATCAAAGTGTGTTTGAAAATAAACTATACCACATACGAAAGACATAATTATATTCTTTTAGTTTTTTTTTGGTCTCTAAGTCAGTCATCATTTATTTTTCATGGTTCTTTATTCTTTGGCATGTATGGATCTCCCATCACAGTGGCCTGTCTGGTTACAGAGCACTGTCTCTGGGTGCATGCACTCCAGAGCACTGGCTTGTAATTGAACACACTGGTCCAACAACTCTGTGGCACATGGGATCTTCAGGGGTCAGGGATCGAACCAGTGCCCCTTGCAGTGCAAGGCGGTCTCTTTACCCATTGGACCACCAGGGAAGCCCCATAATTCTATTTTTAATGGATGTGTTGAAAATGAATGTACAGCCAAGCAAAGATGTCTTATGTTGCAAAAGAGATGGAAAACTCTTAGAAATCCCTTAAAAATTTGTTTCTTGTATTTTAAAATAATCACTATAAGATAGTACTACTAATTTATCATTTTAATTAAATCATTTTATATACTGAATTGTTTTGAAGTTATCACTTCTTTCATACTTGCTATGGTAATATCTTTTGGGGAATTTTGAACATGATAAACTCACTCTTCTTTAGAACTATAAACTAACAATGTTATTAGCATTTATACTCACAGGCAGTGAAATAGATCTATTCTTAGGGAATCATAGCTTATTTCCTCCGATAGGAAAATTTCATCTTTTAAGTATCTTACATTTGATTAAATGCAAAAATGAATAGTTTACACAGGCTGAGTGAAGAGTATACAACTTGATTGGATAATTATAAAGTAAGCATCATTTATTGTCCTCTTATTCACTGTTAGAAAAGTGATAGATTTATATCCACTTTAAAAAATTCTTGGCTTCCCCTGGTGGTCCAGTGGGTAAGGACACCGCCTTGCAGTGCAAGGGGCGCCGGTTCGATCCCTGGCCTGGGAAGATCCCACGTGCCGCGGAGCGGCTGGACTGATGTGTCCAATTACCGAGCTGGAGCTCTGGGGCGCATGCGCCCAGAGTCGGCACTCTACAACGACAGAGACCACCGTGATGGGAGGCCTACAGGAGCCAAAGAACAAAGACGGATGAAAATAGAGAAATGGAAGATCAATAGAAGTGGCCCGCCCGTTCCCCCTCCCTCCCCACCCCACTCCCCAAAAAGATAAATAAAATAAATGTTTTAAAAAAATAAAAAAATAAAAAATTCTGATAATACTCTTACAAAGATTTTTTTTTCACTTTATGGATGAGGATACGTAGGCTCCCAGAAATTAAATGACCCCTCTGGCTTGTACCACTAATGCCTTGCCTTGCTAGGATACATGGCAACACAAAATCTTCTTTCTTGTATTTCATAATGCCTCCTTTATTTTGGTGACTAATACCAACACCTACTCATAATAATCATGTCCAAGTTCAGGCTTTTATAGAAAATGTACTCAAAGGTTTAAGAAAAGAATCAATTGAGGAGGATATCACTTTAAATGCATGTAAAGTCTCCACAAGAATTCAGGGCAGGTTGAATTTGTATCCCTATGAAAGAGCTCCAGAGAAGTTTTTTCCCTCTCCTCATAATCTGTAAAATAATCACTATAAGATAGTACTACTAATTTATCATTTTAATTAAATCATTTTATATACTGAATTGTTTTGAAGTTATCACTTCTTTCATACTTGCTATGGTAATATCTTTTGGGGAATTTTGAACATGATAAACTCACTCTTCTTTAGAACTATAAACTAACAATGTTATTAGCATTTATACTCACAGGCAGTGAAATAGATCTATTCTTAGGGAATCATAGCTTATTTCCTCCGATAGGAAAATTTCATCTTTTAAGTATCTTACATTTGATTAAATGCAAAAATGAATAGTTTACACAGGCTGAGTGAAGAGTATACAACTTGATTGGATAATTATAAAGTAAGCATCATTTATTGTCCTCTTATTCACTGTTAGAAAAGTGATAGATTTATATCCACTTTAAAAAATTCTTGGCTTCCCCTGGTGGTCCAGTGGGTACGGACACCGCCTTGCAGTGCAAGGGGCACCGGTTCGATCCCTGGCCTGGGAAGATCCCACGAGCCATGGAGCAGCTGGACTGATGTATCCAATTACCCAGCCGGAGCTCTAGGGCGCATGCGCCCAGAGTCGGCGCTCTACAACGACAGAGACCACCGCGATGGGAGGCCCACAGGAGCCAAAGAACAAAGACAGATGAAAATAGAGAAATGGAAGACCAATAGAAGTGGCCTGCCCGTCCCCCTCCCTCCCCACCCCACCCCCCAAAAGATAAAAAAAATAAATGTTTTAAAAAAATAAAAAAATAAAAAATTCTGATAATACTCTTACAAAGATTTTTTTTTCACTTTATGGATGAGGATACGTAGGCTCCCAGAAATTAAATGACCCCTCTGGCTTGTACCACTAATGCCTTGCCTTGCTAGGATACATGGCAACACAAAATCTTCTTTCTTGTATTTCATAATGCCTCCTTTATTTTGGTGACTAATACCAACACCTACTCATAATAATCATGTCCAAGTTCAGGCTTTTATAGAAAATGTACTCAAAGGTTTAAGAAAAGAATCAATTGAGGAGGATATCACTTTAAATGCATGTAAAGTCTCCACAAGAATTCAGGGCAGGTTGAATTTGTATCCCTATGAAAGAGCTCCAGAGAAGTCTCTCTCTCTTGTCTCCACATCTCTTCCTCATAAATTCTGTGCTTTCCCATGGCATTACCAGCTCCCATTCATCCTTCTCCAGTCTTTGTAGTGTGCAAGACCAAGGCCAACCTCTCTGTTGCCGCTTATTAGAAAGTCTCTGCAAGCCTCTGATTGACCCAGCTTATGTTTTGGAGCTAGGCCACCCAGTTCCAGATCTCAGGGCCAGCCTTCACTTCTCATTGCTGGTCCAATCAAATCCCGTGGCAGGAAGGATCACACACTCTCAGTTTACTAGGAGAGACACAGATATTTATTCAGATACAGATCTGCTACATCCAAGAACTTCTATTTTCTTAGAATTTGGGAGTTTTATTTTTGAAAGTGAAAGTGTTAGTTGCTCAGTCGAATTTGCCTACAATTCAGGTCAAACAATATCCTCTTTCAAGTGTTAGTTACTCAGTCATGTCCAGCTCTTTTGTGATTCTGTGGACTGTAAGCTCCTCTGTCCACGGAATCCTCCAGGCAAGAATACTAGAGTGGGTTGCCATTCCTTCTTCCAGGGGATCTTCCTGACCCAGGAATTGAACCTAGGTCTTCTGCATTGCAGGCAGACTCTCTGCTGTCTGAGCCACCAGGGAAGACCATTTTATTTTTACTCTTCCATTATTATGAAAGACATGAAGAATTTGTTAAATTTTGAAACTTCACACAAACCATTGCAGAATTGATGATTCAGTAGATACTTTACATTTAGTGGTTGATTGGTAAGCTACTTTGAGGTTCTGGATTCTCAATGAATATGTTTAAAGAATTAAAAGAGCTTTTCTTGGGCCTTTGCTCCATGAGGAAGAAAACAGAGGTTGTATTGTCTACTGCCAGTCACTAGGGTGCTCTAACAGTAATGTTCTAGAGGAAATGTGAGAGCATATTAGTACAGTTTTCTCTTGCTTAGAAAACAGTAAACATGGCCATAGAGAAGAAACGTTCATCATAGATTATTTTTGTTTCCATTAACTTTAGACATTATTAATTGTTTTCTTTTTAAATTGACTGGATTAAAAGAAAAAGTAACTCATGATAATACAAAGGAATTTAATTGAAAAGCCTAGGGATATGCTTACATAATAAAGAAGAAATTCAAAACATTAGTCTATGCTTAGATATATTTCTTTTTTTTTAATTTATTTATTTTTCTGGGGGTGGGGTGGGAAGGGAGAGGAACAGGCAGGCCACTTCTATTTGTCTTTCATTTATCTATATCTTTGCTCTTCTGCCCGTGTGGGCCTCCCATCGTGGTGGCCTCTCTTGTCATAGAGCACCGCCTCTAGGCGCATGCGCTCCAGAGCTCCGGCTCAGTAATTGGACACATCGGTCCAGCCGCTCCAGGGCACGTGGGATCTTCCCAGGACAGGAATTGAACTGGCACCCCTTACACTGCCAGGCGGTGTCCTTACCCACTGGACCACCAGGGAAGCCCTTAGATATATTTCTAATGAAATTTTAAACGTGAAGTTTGTTAGCCTTCTCTCACTATACTGTAGCAGGTTATTTTTTTTTTTTGTCTTCAAGGTTTGTGTTGATCACTCTTCATTATAAAGCATTGATGTTAGTAAAATCAAAAGAACTAAAACTAGTCTTGTAAGAAACATAGGCTCGTGTCATCATTAGTGTATATTTTGTGCCACAGTCAATATTTACCCAGTAAAAGGTTAGCTACAATTGGAAGATGCTTTAAACCAATGTCTTTGTATCATTTGTTGATTAAACTTATTGAATAGTTTAAATGAAAATTGCATTTGTAATAGTTGCAGTTATTCCATGATTATGCTGCTACTACAGTGAATTTTTATAGACTCAATAATAAAACAATCCAGAATGATTTTATTTTCCTATTTGACCCTTTTCAGTAATATAGTATCTATGAAAAAAAGCAAGTGTTGTACCTTGAATTTATAACTGTATATGACAGTATCTTATTTTTTCTTTGGCTTTGAAAGTGTGTGAAAATATTTATCTCCAAACTATCTTATCATATGTCAAGGAATTTTTTAGACCATCTCAGATTTTATGGTGCATAGCTTTATAGTTCAGATAGATTTCTGTCACTCACCTCTTCTTGTTCTAATGCCAATAAGTCACTTATGGTGCACTGAAATTAGATATTTTATCTTTATGTAGTTATTGTTGTTCAGTCACTAAGTCATGTCTGACTCTTTGCAACCCCATGAGATGTAGCACATTTGGCTTCCCTGTCCATCTCTATCTTTTTGGAGTTTGCTCAAACTCATGTCCAGGTGACACCATCCAGCCATCTCATCCTCTATTGCCTGCTTCTCCTCTCGCCTTCAGTCTTTCCCAGCATGAGTATCTTTTTGAGTGAGGACATTTGCTCTTTGCATCAGGTGGCCAAAGTATTAAAGTTTCAGCTTCAGCATCAGTTCTTCCAATAATAATCAAGGTTGATTTCCTTTAGGATTGACTGGTATAATCTCCTTGCGGTTTAAGGGACTTTCAAGAGTCTTCATCAGCACCAAAATTTGAAATAATCAGTTCTTCTTTGGTGCTCAGGCTTATGGTTCAAGCCTCACATCTGTACATCACTACTGGAAAAACTATAGCTTTGACTATATGGACTTTTGTTGGCAAAGTAATGTCTCTGCTTTTAATATATCGCATAGGTTGTCATAGCTTTTCTTCAAAGGAGCAAGTGTCTTTTAATTTCATGGCTGCAGTTACCATCTGCATTGATTTTGAAGTCCAAGAAAATAAACTCTGTCACTGTTTCCATTTTCCATCTATTTGTCATGAGTGATGGGACCAGATGTTATGATCTTCAGTTTTTCCTTTTAAATTTCATGGCTGCAGTTACCATCTGCGTATCATTTAAACTGAAAATGCATTTGTAATAGTTGCAGTTTTCCATGATTATGCTGCTACTACAGTGAATTTTTATAGACTCAATAATAAAACAATCCAGAATGATTTTATTTTCCTATTTGACCCTTTTCAGTAATATAGTATCTATGAAAAAAAGCAAGTGTTGTACCTTGAATTTATAACTGTATATGACAGTATCTTATTTTTTCTTTGGCTTTGAAAGTGTGTGAAAATATTTATCTCCAAACTATCTTATCATATGTCAAGGAATTTTTTAGACCATCTCAGATTTTATGGTGCATAGCTTTATAGTTCAGATAGATTTCTGTCACTCACCTCTTCTTGTTCTAATGCCAATAAGTCACTTATGGTGCACTGAAATTAGATATTTTATCTTTATGTAGTTATTGTTGTTCAGTCACTAAGTCATGTCTGACTCTTTGCAACCCCATGAGATGTAGCACATTTGGCTTCCCTGTCCATCTCTATCTTTTTGGAGTTTGCTCAAACTCATGTCCAGGTGACACCATCCAGCCATCTCATCCTCTATTGCCTGCTTCTCCTCTCGCCTTCAGTCTTTCCCAGCATGAGTATCTTTTTGAGTGAGGACATTTGCTCTTTGCATCAGGTGGCCAAAGTATTAAAGTTTCAGCTTCAGCATCAGTTCTTCCAATAATAATCAAGGTTGATTTCCTTTAGGATTGACTGGTATAATCTCCTTGCGGTTTAAGGGACTTTCAAGAGTCTTCATCAGCACCAAAATTTGAAATAATCAGTTCTTCTTTGGTGCTCAGGCTTATGGTTCAAGCCTCACATCTGTACATCACTACTGGAAAAACTATAGCTTTGACTATATGGACTTTTGTTGGCAAAGTAATGTCTCTGCTTTTTAATATATCGCATAGGTTGTCATAGCTTTTCTTCAAAGGAGCAAGTGTCTTTTAATTTCATGGCTGCAGTTACCATCTGCATTGATTTTGAAGTCCAAGAAAATAAACTCTGTCACTGTTTCCATTTTCCATCTATTTGTCATGAGTGATGGGACCAGATGTTATGATCTTCATGTTTTGAATGCCGAGTTTTAAGCCAGCTTTGTTACTCTCCTCTTTCACCCTAATCAAGAGGCTCTTTAGTTCCTTGTCACTTTCTGCCATTTGAGCAGTATCATCTGCATATCTGAGGTTGTTGATATATCTCCCAGCTGTCTTGATTCGACCTTGTGCTTCATTTAAGCCTGGCATTTTGCATGATGTTCTCTGCATAAGAGTTAAATAAGCAGGGTGACAGGTACACAGACTTGACATACTCTTTCTCAGTTTTTAACAAGTCCATTGTCCCATATCTGGTTCTGACTCTGCTTCTTGACCTGAATAAAGGTTGCTCAGGAGACAGGTAAAGTAATCTGGCATTCCTGCCTCTTCAGGAATTTTTCACAGTTTGTTATAATCCATACACTCAAAGGCTTCAGCATAGTCAATGAAGCAGAAGTGGAATTCCCTTGCTTTTCCTATGATCCAGTGGATATTTTCCATTTGATCTCTGGTTCATTTGCCTTTTCTAAATCCAGCTTGTACATCTGGAACTTCTGGGTTCACATACTGAAGCCTAGCTTGGAGGATTTTGAGCATGACCTTGTTAGTATGTGAAATGAGTATAATTGTGTGGTAGTTGGAACATTCTTTGGCATTGGCCTTCTTTGGTACTGGAGTAAAAACTGGCCTTTTACAATCCTGTGGCTACTACTGAGTTTTCCAAATTTGCTAGCATAATGAGTATAGCACTTTAAGAGCATCGTCTTTTAGGATCAGAAACAGCTCAGCTGGAATTCCATCACCTCTGCTAACTTTGTTCATAGTAATGCTTCCTAAGGCCCACTTGACTTTACATTCTGAGATGTCTGGCTCTAGTTGAGTGATCACACACCATCATAGTTATCTGGGTCAGTAAGACATTTTTTATATAGTTCTTCTGTGTATTCTTGCCACCTACTCTTAATCTTTCCTGCTTCTTTTAGATCCTTGCCATTTTTTCTTTATTGTGCCCATCTTTCCATGAAACATTCTCTTGGTGTCTCCAGTTTTCTTGAAGAGATCTCATCTTTCCCATTACGTTGTTTTCCCCAGCTCCCTGCATAGTTCACTTAAGAAGATTTTGTTATCTCTCATTGCTATTCTCTGGAGCTCTGCATGCAGCTGGGTATATCTTTCCCTTCCTCCTTTGCCTTTCACTTCTCTTTCTTCCTCAGCTATTTGTAAGGTCTTCTCAGACAACCATTTTGCCTTCTTGCATTTCCTTTTCTTTGAGATGATTTTGGTCACCACCTCCTGTACAGTGTTATGAACCTCATGCATAGTTCTTCTGGCACTCTGTCTACCAGACCTAATCCACTGTATAATCTTAAGGGATTTGATTAATTTAAGACTGAATTTTGTAATAAGGAGTTCATGATCTGAGCCACCATTAGTTCCGGGTGTTGTTTTTGCTGACCATGTAGAGCTTCCCCATATTTGTCAGCAAAGAATACAATCAATCTGATTTTGGTATTGAGCATTTGGTGATGTCCATTTATAGAGTTGTCTTTTGTCTCTTGTCTTGTTGGAAGAGGGTGTTTGGTATGACACTGTGTTTTCTTGAGAAAACTCTGTTAGCCTTTTCCCTGCTTCATTTTGTACTCCAAGACAAAACTTGCCTGTTATTCCAGGTAATTCTCTTTTTTAATATATATTAATTTAAATTGGAGGATAACTACTTTACAATATTGTGTGTGTATTTTTTTGGCCATATTGGCTTTCTACTTTTGCACTCCAATTACCTATGATGAAAAGGACATCTTTTTTGTGCATTAGTTCTAGAATGTCTTAGTAGTATGAATTAGTTGTATGGATTTTTTGGAAAAGAACACCTGAAATATAAAAAAGGTAATAATGGAAAATATTATCAGAGTCTTCATATCTTTGGCTATTGCTTCATTTTTAGAAATTCTAACTATAAAATAAGCAAATACACAAACAAATGCTTACAGGTACATGTACAGATGTGTATGCATGTATTATTATCTAGACCTGAAGTCAGAGTATCCCCAATGCGTAGCCCTAGTAGAATATAAGATAGCTCATATACTTTTCCTCCACAAAACAGTGAAACTCTATCATTGGGTGCAGTGGCACCCAATGTGAATCACTTCATGTGAATCATCTACTTTAGGAAAAAGAACTGAACTTAATGTAGTCAGTGCAACTGAATGAACAATTAGGCAAAGTATCAGTGGATAGATTACGAGCATGGCCCTGTTTCTAGTCTTTCTTAACATCAGTTTCCTTATTTGTAAGGTCTTCTCAGACAACCATTTTGCCTTCTTGCATTTCCTTTTCTTTGAGATGATTTTGGTCACCACCTCCTGTACAGTGTTATGAACCTCATGCATAGTTCTTCTGGCACTCTGTCTACCAGACCTAATCCACTGTATAATCTTAAGGGATTTGATTAATTTAAGACTGAATTTTGTAATAAGGAGTTCATGATCTGAGCCACCATTAGTTCCGGGTGTTGTTTTTGCTGACCATGTAGAGCTTCCCCATATTTGTCAGCAAAGAATACAATCAATCTGATTTTGGTATTGAGCATTTGGTGATGTCCATTTATAGAGTTGTCTTTTGTCTCTTGTCTTGTTGGAAGAGGGTGTTTGGTATGACACTGTGTTTTCTTGAGAAAACTCTGTTAGCCTTTTCCCTGCTTCATTTTGTACTCCAAGACAAAACTTGCCTGTTATTCCAGGTAATTCTCTTTTTTAATATATATTAATTTAAATTGGAGGATAACTACTTTACAATATTGTGTGTGTATTTTTTTGGCCATATTGGCTTTCTACTTTTGCACTCCAATTACCTATGATGAAAAGGACATCTTTTTTGTGCATTAGTTCTAGAATGTCTTAGTAGTATGAATTAGTTGTATGGATTTTTTGGAAAAGAACACCTGAAATATAAAAAAGGTAATAATGGAAAATATTATCAGAGTCTTCATATCTTTGGCTATTGCTTCATTTTTAGAAATTCTAACTATAAAATAAGCAAATACACAAACAAATGCTTACAGGTACATGTACAGATGTGTATGCATGTATTATTATCTAGACCTGAAGTCAGAGTATCCCCAATGCGTAGCCCTAGTAGAATATAAGATAGCTCATATACTTTTCCTCCACAAAACAGTGAAACTCTATCATTGGGTGCAGTGGCACCCAATGTGAATCACTTCATGTGAATCATCTACTTTAGGGAAAAAAGAACTGAACTTAATGTAGTCAGTGCAACTGAATGAACAATTAGGCAAAGTATCAGTGGATAGATTACGAGCATGGCCCTGTTTCTAGTCTTTCTTAACATCAGTTTCCTTGTTTGTAGAGTGGTAATAATTGCTTGGCTTAATTTTCTAGATTAATATAGTGGGAAAAATGTGATAATATAAGTGAGAGTGTTTTTTTGTCTAATCCACACTCCACATAACTGAGATGTTGTTTGGGGGAGTCAAAAGACTAAGTTGTATTTAAGACAGAATTTTGGAGAAAGCTTAAAAGAATGTTTGTGTATGTTAAAGGTAATCTGGTTGGATATTGGAGAATGGTTTAGAAAATTATTGTAATATGTTTTGGTGAGAAACTAAGTCACCCAATTCATACATCTTTTGAAATATTTTCCCAGTGACACATCCAAATACTTTTAAGAAGCCATATAATTCAACAAGATTCATTTAAAACAAGGAGAGTTATTTCCTGTCCACTCTGCAGTTAAATAGATATGACACATTTGTAGTTCTCAAAGTTAGCCATTATCAGCTTTTAGATACTTAGCTGATTGCTTGTTTGGTATTTAACTGTGTCTTTCTAAATAACATGTGATACTGTTTCTTGATGTTTCATCTTGACTTTCCATGTGCAAATATAAGACTTGGGCTTTCTTTCATACCATCCACCTACGTACTTACATATATACACATAGGCTCATACATATACACACTCACAGGCATACTTATCATTTTCACTCCTACTCACTAGTTCACACACATACACACACACACACACACGCGTACGTCTCCTCTCCAACATCCATCTAATATAGTTACAGCGTGAATTTTGATTGAATAAGTAGTTTTTATATTATTATAAAGGTGTAATGCTGTTCACTATTGATACTTACAATTATGTTTTTGCACAAAGGTCTTACTTTTCCTGATGATAATTATCTAGACCTGAAGTCAGAGTATCCCCAATGCGTAGCCCTAGTAGTCAACTTCCCGAAACTCTATCATTGGGTGCAGTGGCACCCAATGTGAATCACTTCATGTGAATCATCTACTTTAGGGAAAAAAGAACTGAACTTAATGTAGTCAGTGCAACTGAATGAACAATTAGGCAAAGTATCAGTGGATAGATTACGAGCATGGCCCTGTTTCTAGTCTTTCTTAACATCAGTTTCCTTGTTTGTAGAGTGGTAATAATTGCTTGGCTTAATTTTCTAGATTAATATAGTGGGAAAAATGTGATAATATAAGTGAGAGTGTTTTTTTGTCTAATCCACACTCCACATAACTGAGATGTTGTTTGGGGGAGTCAAAAGACTAAGTTGTATTTAAGACAGAATTTTGGAGAAAGCTTAAAAGAATGTTTGTGTATGTTAAAGGTAATCTGGTTGGATATTGGAGAATGGTTTAGAAAATTATTGTAATATGTTTTGGTGAGAAACTAAGTCACCCAATTCATACATCTTTTGAAATATTTTCCCAGTGACACATCCAAATACTTTTAAGAAGCCATATAATTCAACAAGATTCATTTAAAACAAGGAGAGTTATTTCCTGTCCACTCTGCAGTTAAATAGATATGACACATTTGTAGTTCTCAAAGTTAGCCATTATCAGCTTTTAGATACTTAGCTGATTGCTTGTTTGGTATTTAACTGTGTCTTTCTAAATAACATGTGATACTGTTTCTTGATGTTTCATCTTGACTTTCCATGTGCAAATATAAGACTTGGGCTTTCTTTCATACCATCCACCTACGTACTTACATATATACACATAGGCTCATACATATACACACTCACAGGCATACTTATCATTTTCACTCCTACTCACTAGTTCACACACATACACACACACACACACACGCGTACGTCTCCTCTCCAACATCCATCTAATATAGTTACAGCGTGAATTTTGATTGAATAAGTAGTTTTTATATTATTATAAAGGTGTAATGCTGTTCACTATTGATACTTACAATTATGTTTTTGCACAAAGGTCTTACTTTTCCTGATGATAATTATCTTATATATTTGTTTGCTTAATTTTCTATGTACTAGTCACTAATTAGGCTTCTCAGGTGGCTCAGTGGTAAAGAATATGTCTTCAAGTGAAAGAGATGCAGTCTCAATCTCTGGGATGGGAAGATCCCCTGGAGGAACAAATGACCCACTCCAGTGTCCTTGCCTAGAAAATCCTATGGACAGAGGAGCCTGGCAGACTGTAGACGATGGGGTTGCAAAGAATCAGACATGATTTAGCAACTGAGTACACACACACACACACACACACACACAATCACTAATGAATTACCAGACTACACACCATAAGCATAATTCTTGTCTCAGTTATTTCAGACTCATCAAGCATCCCGCCCATTTGGCTTTTTGAGAATCTCCCTGAGTGAGCCATCTCCCACCCTCACTTTCTAGCTATGGTTCTGAGATCTCCCTTGTCTTCACCCAGAGTATTAGTTACCTGTGCCTGTTCCCTGTGTTGGCTTTCTTGATTCTAGGATCTCATGTTTTATCTTCCCTTGACTTAATCTCATTGCATTGGCATATAGCTCCAGTAACAGCCTAAGAAATGGGTTTAGCTGGGGATCCAGTTTTTATGGGTAACTTGCATATCACAGTACATATGTACTCTACTCTCATACTTGCCTGTATTGTATCAGTAGTATCATTGGGCTTAGAATCATCCTACATTGAAAATTATTTTCTTTCAGAACTTTTTTTATTGCCATCTCTTGCTGCTACTGGGAAGTCTCTGATTTCTAACCCTTTGTTTGTGACCTGGACTTTTACCATCTGGATGCTTTTAGAATGCTCTTTTTAAGTATTGTATCATTTCAAACTGACGGACTTTGCTATGGTCTTTCTCCACTATTTTTTTTTTTTTTTAGGTTTTGTGGACCCTTTTAAACTGGAAACATATATCCTTTGCTTTCTTAAGTTTTTTCTTAAGAATTTCCTCTTCACCTTTTTTCCATTCTCTACTATAGAAATTCTTATCATTCATAATTTTACTTTGAGATAGTTTCTCTAATTTTCTTAGCTTCTCTCTCAATCTCTCACTGTAAGAAGATTTATAATTATCTATAATTTCTAAGCTTTTTATATTTTGTAGTATCTTCTTTGTGGTATTCAGGAATTGTTATTTGTTATTTGTTCATTTTAATAAGATCTGTTTACATATGTATGTGTATGTGTACACACACACATACACACATGCAGTCATGTAAACAATATTTTTGAGCACCTAAGTGCCAAGCACTTCTTTAAATATTAGAAAAATAGGAGAGAACAAAACAATTAAATAACTCCATATTTCTGGGATTCACATTCCAGAAGGGAAGACAGTCAATAAATGAGTTAAAGACTAAAACATATAATATGTTAGGTAATAATAAGTCCTTACAAGGAAAACAAGCTAGCAAGGGGAGCATGAACTAGTGGGCAGGGGGAAATTGACACTGAAGATAGGGTGAGTCTCTATCTATCTATCTAGAACTATAGATAAGGTGCCGAAGAAAGTGGGATAAGAAGTCATTTGAATATTTGCTGAGGATTTTGGATCCCATGGGAAGTGAATGCTTGTTATGTTCAAATAAAGGCAAGATGCTTGAATGTAGGGAATAGGTGAAGGGAGGTTGGCAGCAGGTGGGATTTGAGAGAGGTAGGCTAACAGACCTGTAGGCCTGGAGGCATTTTGGATTTAATTCTACATATAAGGAGAAATCATTTGGATATTTTGAACAAGGTATTAGTATGATTTAATTTATTTTTAAGGAATCATTCTTATAGCTATGTAGAAAGTAATTTACTAAAAATAGGTAATAATAGTGGCTGACATATATATATGTATTTCTTATTGCTTGCCACACTCTGTTCAAATCACTTTATATAGATCAGTTGTTAAGTCTCAACAACAATTCCATGAGTTAGATGCTATTGTCTTCCTAGTTTTACTTGTAGGGAAACAGGTACAGAGTCATTGAATAATTTGCCCAAGGTGTATAGCAAGTAATGAACTCATCAGGATATAAGTCCTTTCAATACACTTTCCAACTCTGAGCTTTGGCCCGGAGCTCTCATAGGGGTGACAGAACCTATGCAGGGCTGTGAGTCTGCAGTAGTCCAAATACATGGGGCTGGTAATTTGGACCAGTGTTGTAATGGTAGGATTGTTAAGAAATTGTTTAATGTGAGAAGGGTTTTGAAGGTAGAGCTGTCAGTGTTTGCTAACAGATCCATGGAAAATACAGAATTGAGGTCAAGGAAGACTGAATATTTTAGCTATCACAGGTAAACGAGGTTCCATTCACTGGGATAGAGAGCATTATGAGGCTACGTTTAAAGCTAGTGCATTAAGATTTCAATTTGAATACATTGCAGTTTAGATGTCTGCTAAGCAGTCCGTTGAAAATACAAGAGGAGAATAAGATATTGTTGAATTCTGGAATTTATAATAAAATAGGTTAGGAATAGAATACAGTTTTTAGAAACATAAACACATATTTAGTATGTAAAGCCATTGAGGTGAATAAATTCAGTTAGGGCATGTAGAGATAGAGAAGATGTTTGAGCACTGAACCCTGCATTATTGCAACATATAAAAATCAAGATATTCAGAAAAGGAGGCCAGTTTTAGCCAGAAGTCAAATAGGTCAAATTATGACAACACAGAGACTCATAAGGAAGGACTGGTCAACAGATAAAAGTGCTTCTGAGGGACTAGAAGAGATAAGCACTGAGAAGTTCTTACTGGATTTGAAAATGCAGAGGTCATGGGCCACATAGAAAAGAGCATTTTCAGTAAAGTGATAGAATAGTTTAAAAGAGAATAGGAAGACAGAGGTGGATAGAACAGACTACAGGTTAATTGTCTGAGAGTTTTGTACTAAAAAAGAGAGAAGTACTGGAGGAAGATGCTAAGTCAAGGGAGGTTGTTGATGGGAATGGTCCAGTAAATGAATGACATTGCTGGTGTAAGAGAGTAGTCCAGTAATTGTGAAAGCAAAGGTCATGAGTAGAAAAGAGGGTATGGGATCTGGTGCACAATGGAAGAATTGACATTAAGAACAGAGATGGTTTGTTCGTTATAATCACATTTGGGAGTGGGAAAATATGGATGCTCTCTTTTATTTGCACCTATTTATTCATTAAAACAGAAATGCAAGGCAATCTGCTGAGAGTGATGAGCAGGAAGGTCATTTTGCCTATTTGAGGAGAGAAGAGAATGGGTAAACTAATTTCTGAGAGTGCAAGAAAAAATAGGCTTATTAAAAATGGGTGGGTTGCTGGACTTGTGTTCATAAAATTAAAGGGAGATAAGTTATCAAGATTCTATTTTTCTGCAGCCCTATCCTTGTTTCTCTATGTAGGCAGAGAAAAGACTGAAAGTTGGACTCAACTGGATGAGTTTGAGGGAGGTTGGAGAGAAGGACAAGAAGATTAAGGGTGGGGAGTGAACATAATGAGGTGAAAAGGGACTTGCAGTAATCACATACTAATACTCAAGTCATGGATATGAGTGAACATATATGAATGAATGTTACACTAATTGTATAGTCCCACTGCTTTTAGACTTGGGCTGAGTGTTTACTCAGTTAAGGTTGCAAAAGTAAAACAGAAATACTCTTTCTAGGGAATTGCAGATACAGAGGTGGCCAAACAACAGCTCATGGAAAAAGCAAATATTTCCTTTGTCGTATAAAAGGTTGATAGCTAGTAGAAGCTTTGGGTAAATTTTGGAAATAGATTTATCTTCTGTATTCTTTCCTGTATGCCATTCTATTTCCCAAATAAGTGTCTTATTGTTGATATTAATATATAGGAAAATACGTTAAAAGTCAAATGTAGTATATCATGGTATGTACATTATACCTTTAAAAACTATACCAAAGTGAAGTGCAGGACATGCCCACATAAGTATTTGGAATTAACAAAAAATATCTTTGTTAGACTATGTTGTCTTTCTTTTTTCTAGTATGATGGGGCAAGTGAATGTTTCAAAAAAGCATATGATTTTGTTAAATATTTTATCAAAAAGATGATGGCCGCATACCATTGTGTATTTATAGTAATGGATAATGTCTGCCACAACAGCCATCTTGAACTTTACTAAAATATATTTCAAATAATCTTTATGATACAACTTTTCAAAAACCAGTTTTCCTGCAGAATTTAATTTAAAATGCTTCAATTGCCTCATCTGTATTTATTAAGTTATCTTCTAGCTGTTTATTTACCATCAATCCACTATTGTTAGTAAAATTGAAGGATCTTCCAGTAGCCAATATCTTCCGTATCCACATTGCCAAGGATTCCTATATGGCGCTAGCTAGCAAAATTTATTTTACAGTTTCTAACATCTGTTTTAAGTCTTTAATCTAAATGCTTTTATTTGAGGAGAGAAGAGAATGGGTAAACTAATTTCTGAGAGTGCAAGAAAAAATAGGCTTATTAAAAATGGGTGGGTTGCTGGACTTGTGTTCATAAAATTAAAGGGAGATAAGTTATCAAGATTCTATTTTTCTGCAGCCCTATCCTTGTTTCTCTATGTAGGCAGAGAAAAGACTGAAAGTTGGACTCAACTGGATGAGTTTGAGGGAGGTTGGAGAGAAGGACAAGAAGATTAAGGGTGGGGAGTGAACATAATGAGGTGAAAAGGGACTTGCAGTAATCACATACTAATACTCAAGTCATGGATATGAGTGAACATATATGAATGAATGTTACACTAATTGTATAGTCCCACTGCTTTTAGACTTGGGCTGAGTGTTTACTCAGTTAAGGTTGCAAAAGTAAAACAGAAATACTCTTTCTAGGGAATTGCAGATACAGAGGTGGCCAAACAACAGCTCATGGAAAAAGCAAATATTTCCTTTGTCGTATAAAAGGTTGATAGCTAGTAGAAGCTTTGGGTAAATTTTGGAAATAGATTTATCTTCTGTATTCTTTCCTGTATGCCATTCTATTTCCCAAATAAGTGTCTTATTGTTGATATTAATATATAGGAAAATACGTTAAAAGTCAAATGTAGTATATCATGGTATGTACATTATACCTTTAAAAACTATACCAAAGTGAAGTGCAGGACATGCCCACATAAGTATTTGGAATTAACAAAAAGTATCTTTGTTAGACTATGTTGTCTTTCTTTTTTCTAGTATGATGGGGCAAGTGAATGTTTCAAAAAAGCATATGATTTTGTTAAATATTTTATCAAAAAGATGATGGCCGCATACCATTGTGTATTTATAGTAATGGATAATGTCTGCCACAACAGCCATCTTGAACTTTACTAAAATATATTTCAAATAATCTTTATGATACAACTTTTCAAAAACCAGTTTTCCTGCAGAATTTAATTTAAAATGCTTCAATTGCCTCATCTGTATTTATTAAGTTATCTTCTAGCTGTTTATTTACCATCAATCCACTATTGTTAGTAAAATTGAAGGATCTTCCAGTAGCCAATATCTTCCGTATCCACATTGCCAAGGATTCCTATATGGCGCTAGCTAGCAAAATTTATTTTACAGTTTCTAACATCTGTTTTAAGTCTTTAATCTATGTCATCTCCACAACTTAAGGTTTTCCAGTGGACTTCAATTATACTTGAAATAAAATCCAACTTCTTTTCCATATTTACAAAATCTCTGTAGTCTAGAGCTGACCTGTTAGATCTTATTTCCCTAATAGCTGTTTTTCCTTCCACATGATCCAGTTATATAAGATTCTTATTTCTGAGAGGCTTACTTCTGTCATTTCAACCAAGCTCATTTTTCACACGGGGGCTTTACAGTATTTGTTATCTTGGTTCATAATTTTCTTTCTACTTAAATGACTCCTTGTGATAGGCAGCTTATAATATGGCTCCCCCAAATCCCTGTCTCCTGATATCCATCTCCTGTGACATCCCTCCCCCTTATGCATACAATAAGCCATCAGATTCATTTTTAGTGAATAGCACATAGAAAAATTAGTGACTTTTGAGAGGAGAATATAGATGGTGGGCCTCTATTTGGGGCTGTCTGTGTTTCTCACTTTCATGGCCTATAAACCCTCATTCTTTTTTTTTTTTTTTTGATGTTTAGAAACTTTTTTTTTCCTTTTAGAAGTACAAACATGCTGTAATAATTTATTATAAACCTAAGATACAGTATATTGTTTCCATGTATTAGTCCATTCATTAGTTTAGCTTATGATATTATTTTGACCCAGGTTCGTTTTTTTTTTTTTTTTCTCTTTTTATTTATTTATTTATTCTTTATTTTTAAAGTTTTACAGAGTTTTGTTGTTCACAGACATGTATGTTCCCAGATCAGTCATATGCATATCCATGGTCCCCACCCCCCCAGTTCCCCCCATCCCACCCCTCCAGACCTTTGCCCCAAGTGGTTGTAGGTACTCCTATTCCCTTGTTCACAGACATGTATGTTCTCAGATCAGTCATATGCATATCCATGGTCCCCACTCGCCCAGTTCCCCCCATCCCACCCCTCCAGACCTTCGCCCTGAGCCATTGTAAGCACTCCTATTCCCTTAGCACTATGACACTAGCTATCTTTTCCACACATAACAGTATAGGTTTCCATGTTACTCCCTCCATGCCTCCCTCCCACTGTTCGGTCTCCACAATGTCTTTATGTCTATTCTCTGTTTTTTCATGAGTTCACTGCGTGTGTTATCACGACCATCTTACGAGATCCCATATATATGAGTTAGTATACTGTACTGGTCTTTCTCTTTTTGACTTACTTCACTTTTTATGATAGGTTCTAGAGCCAGCCACCTCATTAGGACTGAATCTTCTGCATTTAACAGCTGAGTAGTATTCCATTGTATATATGTACCAGGGCTTCTGTATCCATTCATTCGTCGATGGACATCTAGGTTGCTTCCATGTTCTGGCTATTGTATAGAGAGCTGCAATGAACATTGGGGTACAGGTGCTTCTTTCAGTTTTGATTTCCTCAGGATATAAGCCTAAGAGTGGGATTGCTGGGTCATAGGGTGCTTCTATTTTTAGTTTTTTAAGAAATCTCCAGACTGTCTTCCATAGAGGCTGTATCAATTGACATTCCCACCAGCAATGCAAGAGAGTTCCCTTTTCTCCGCACCCTCTCCAGCATTTATTGTGTGCAGATTTTTTGATGATGGCCATTCTGACGGGTATGAGGTGGTATCTCATTGTAGTTTTGATTTGCATTTCTCTAATTATAAGTGAAGTTGAGCATCGGTTCATGTGTTTTTGGGCCATCTGTATGTCATCGTTGGAGAGGTGTCTGTTTAGGTCCTTTTCCCATTTTTTGATTGGGCTGTTCATTTTCCCTGTGCTAAATTGTCTGAGTTGCTTGTAGATTTTGGAGATTAATTCTTTGTTGTTTCATTTGCTATGATATTCTCCCACTCTGTGGGGTGTCTGTTCAGCTTTTTTGTAATTTCTTTTGCTGTACAAAAGCTTTTAAGTTTCATGAGGTCCCACATGTTCATTTTTCTTTTCAGTTCTGCTATTTTAGTTGGTGAATCAGAGATCTTGCTTTGATTGATGTCCTTGAGGGTTTTGCCTATATTCTCCTCTAAGAGTTTGATGGTTTCTGGTCTTATTTCTAAATTACCCCTCCAGACCTTCGCCCTGAGCCATTGTAAGCACTCCTATTCCCTTAGCACTATGACACTAGCTATCTTTTCCACACATAACAGTATAGGTTTCCATGTTACTCCCTCCATGCCTCCCTCCCACTGTTCGGTCTCCACAATGTCTTTATGTCTATTCTCTGTTTTTTCATGAGTTCACTGCGTGTGTTATCACGACCATCTTACGAGATCCCATATATATGAGTTAGTATACTGTACTGGTCTTTCTCTTTTTGACTTACTTCACTTTTTATGATAGGTTCTAGAGCCAGCCACCTCATTAGGACTGAATCTTCTGCATTTAACAGCTGAGTAGTATTCCATTGTATATATGTACCAGGGCTTCTGTATCCATTCATTCGTCGATGGACATCTAGGTTGCTTCCATGTTCTGGCTATTGTATAGAGAGCTGCAATGAACATTGGGGTACAGGTGCTTCTTTCAGTTTTGATTTCCTCAGGATATAAGCCTAAGAGTGGGATTGCTGGGTCATAGGGTGCTTCTATTTTTAGTTTTTTAAGAAATCTCCAGACTGTCTTCCATAGAGGCTGTATCAATTGACATTCCCACCAGCAATGCAAGAGGGTTCCCTTTTCTCCGCACCCTCTCCAGCATTTATTGTGTGCAGATTTTTTGATGATGGCCATTCTGACGGGTATGAGGTGGTATCTCATTGTAGTTTTGATTTGCATTTCTCTAATTATAAGTGAAGTTGAGCATCGGTTCATGTGTTTTTGGGCCATCTGTATGTCATCGTTGGAGAGGTGTCTGTTTAGGTCCTTTTCCCATTTTTTGATTGGGCTGTTCATTTTCCCTGTGCTAAATTGTCTGAGTTGCTTGTAGATTTTGGAGATTAATTCTTTGTTGTTTCATTTGCTATGATATTCTCCCACTCTGTGGGGTGTCTGTTCAGCTTTTTTGTAATTTCTTTTGCTGTACAAAAGCTTTTAAGTTTCATGAGGTCCCACATGTTCATTTTTCTTTTCAGTTCTGCTATTTTAGTTGGTGAATCAGAGATCTTGCTTTGATTGATGTCCTTGAGGGTTTTGCCTATATTCTCCTCTAAGAGTTTGATGGTTTCTGGTCTTACATTTAGGTCTTCAATCCATTTTGAGTTGATCTTTGTGTACGGTGTCAGGGAATGTTCCAACTTCATTTTTTTGCATGTAGCTGTCCAATTTTCCCAGCTATTACGTTGCGAGCAGCCGCTTGGAGAAGCTCACATGGCAAGGAACTGGTGTCTCCAGCCAATAGCCAGTGAAGGGTCAAGGCTTGCTTGTCAGAAGCCTGTGAGGGAACCTGAAAGTAGATTCCTTCCAGTTGAACATGGAGGTGTCTGTAGTCCCCACTGACCCCTTGATTGAATCCTTTTATTTTTTTCTTTTAATTTTGGCTTCTTTTATTGGTTTATTTATTTTCATCCATCTTTATTCTTTAGCCTGTGTGTGCCTTCCATTGCAGTGGCCTCTCTAGTTGCAGAGCACTGGCTTCTGGCTCATGGGCTCCAGAGCACAGGCTTGTAATTGGACACACCGGTCCAGTTGCTCCGCGGCATGTGGGATCTTCCCAGCCCAAGGATCGAACCGGTGCCTCTTGCACTGCAAGGCGGACTCTTTACCCACTGGACTACCAGGCAAGCCCTTGATTTCATTCTTTTTAAAAAAATTATTTTTTTATTTTTTTGGGGGGAGGGGTCAGGTTGGGGAGGGAGCAGGGCGGGCAGGCCACTTCTGTTGGTCTTTCATTTATCTATTTTCATCCATCTTTATTCTTTGGCCCGTGTAGGCCTCCCATCGCGGTGGTTTCTGTTGTCACAGAGCACAGGCTCTGGGTGCACGCGCTCCAGAGCTCCGGCTTGGTAATTGGACACATCTGTCCAGCCGCTCCGTGGCACGTGGGATCTTCCCAGGCCGGGGATTGAACCGGTGCCTCTTGCACTGCAAGGCGGACTCTTTACCCACTGGACTACCAGGCAAGCCCTTGATTTCATTCTTTTTAAAAAAATTATTTTTTTATTTTTTTGGGGGGAGGGGTCAGGTTGGGGAGGGAGCAGGGCGGGCAGGCCACTTCTGTTGGTCTTTCATTTATCTATTTTCATCCATCTTTATTCTTTGGCCCGTGTAGGCCTCCCATCGCGGTGGTTTCTGTTGTCACAGAGCACAGGCTCTGGGTGCACGCGCTCCAGAGCTCCGGCTTGGTAATTGGACACATCTGTCCAGCCGCTCCGTGGCACGTGGGATCTTCCCAGGCCAGGGATTGAACCGGTGCCCCTTGCGCTGCAAGGCAGTGTCCTTATCCACTGGACCACCAGGGAAGCCCTTGATTGCATTCTTGTTAGAGCCAGTCATTGGGCCCAGTTAAGTCACACCTCAATTCATCATCCACAGAAGCAGTGAGATGATAAATGTCTGTTGTTTTAAGTAACAAAGTCCTAAGGTAATTTCTTTTATGTGACTGTAGACAGCTAATATTTTTGTTCTTTTCACTCAGGCCTCAGATCTAGTATTTATTCCTCTAAGGTGGGAGAAGCAAACTTTTCTGTAAAGGTCCACGTAGTAACTATTTTAGACTTTGTAAGTCACATAATCTTTGTCCCAGATATCAAAATCTGCCATTAGAGCAGGAAATTAGTGAAAGACAATGTATAAATGAATGATTGTGGCTGTCCTTCCAAGTAAATTCTGTTTACAGAATCAGATGGCAGGCTATGGTATGCCTACTCCCGCTTTATGAGACCAGTCCAGGTCCTTTTATCTATATTATTTCTCCCACACTGAAGTCACTATCATTTTAGTTTGTTAGAATTATTCTTTTATTACCCTTCTCATTAGAGTGGAAGTTTCCTGAGGACATATTGAGCTTATTGGCCCATAACAATGACCTGCATTGCTTGCTTGCTTAGCTTCTCAGTCCTGTCTGACTGTGTGACCCTTTGGACACTATCCTGCCAGGCTTCTCTGTCCATGGAGTTTTCCACACAAGAACACTGGTGTGGGTTGCCATTCTTCCTCCAGGGGATCTTCCTGATCCATGGGATGTCACCCATGTCTCCTGTGTCTCCTACCTTGTAGTTAGATTCTTTACCTGATGGTTAAACCATCAGGGAAGCCCATGCTAGATCATAAATCCTGAATGTGGCCAAGAGTTGATTTAGTGAATTTGAAGGGTGGACTTTTCAAATGAGGCCATGTCCAGGAACTGTTTCATCAATTTAAAAAATATATAGAAAGAGAAGACTAAGTACATCATGGTACAATCAAATATGTGATGTCTGTACCATCCTATCAAAAAGGGGATTGCTTAATCTGTTTTTTTTTAAAGAGCAGAACTATGAAAAATCACCTAAGACAGCTTCTGTATAAAACTGTCCCACCCCACCCCCAATATTATCCATTTTTCCTCCTTTTCTGCTTTGTACATGCAAGACAAACAACTAGATATTTTTTCTTTTTTATACAAATTTTTATTTTATAATGGAATATAGTTGATTAAGAGTATTATGTTAGTTTCAGGTATACAGCAAAGTGATTTAGTTATACATAAAAATATATTATCTTTCAAATTCTTTTCCCATTTAGGTTATTATACAATATTGAGCAGAATTCCCTAGACTGTGCAATAGATCCTTGCTTGGCTATCTATTTTAAATATAGCACTGTGTACTTGTCAATTCCCGATTTCCAGTCTGTCCCTCCTGCTGACCATTTCCCATTGGTAACCATATTTGTTCTCTGAGTCTGTTTCTGTTTTGTATATAGGTTCTTTTGTATCATTTTTTAAAAAAGATTTTGCATGTAAGTGATATCATATGATATTTGTCTTTCTCTGACTGACTTCACTTAGTCTGATAATCTCCAGGTCCATCCATGTTACTGCAAATGGCATTATTTCATTCTTCTTAATAGATGAGTAATTATTCCATTGTATATATGTATCACGTCTTCTTTATCCATGCTGTGTTGGTGGACATTTAGGTTGCTTCCATGTTCTGGCTATTATAAACAGTGCTGCAATGAACACTAGTGTGTATATATCCTTTCAAATCATGTTTTTCTCTGGATATATGTCCAGGAGTGGGATTGCTGTATCATACAATAGTCCCATTTTTAATTTTATAAGTAACCTCCATGCTGGTTTCTGTAGCGGCTATTCCAGTTTACATTCCCACCAACAGAGTAGGAAGATTCCCTTTCCTCCATACTCTCTCCAGCATTAATTATTTGTAGATTTTTTGATAATGTCCATTTTGACTGATGTGAGATGACATCTCATTGTAGTTTTTAAAAAATTTTGACCTCTTTTATTGGTTTTTCATTTATTTATTTTTCATCCATTTTTATTCTTTGGCCTGTGTAGGCCTCCCACTGCAGCAGCCCCTCTTGTTGCAGAGCACTGGCTCCGGGTGCATGCACTCCAGAGCACTGGCTCATTATTGGACACACAGGTCCAGCCACTCCACGGCATGTGGGATCTTCCCAGGCCAGGGATGGAACTGGCACCCCTTGGACTACAACATGGACTCTTTACCCACTGGACCAGAAGGAAAGCCCTCATTGTAGTTTTGATTTACATTTCTCTAACATTTAGTGTTGTTGAGCATCTTTTCATGTGCCTCTTGGCCATTTGTGTCTTCAGAGAAATGTGTATGTAGGTCTGCTGCCCATTTTTTGTTTGGGTTCTTTGGGTTTTTTAAAATAGAGTCACATGAGCTTTTACAAATTTTGGAGATTAATCCCTCGTTAGTCTCATTGTTTGCAAATATTTTTCTCCCAATCTGAGCGTTGTCTTTTCATTTTGTTGATAGTCTCCTTTGTTGTGCCAAAGTTTGTTAGTTTAATTAGGCTCTGTTTGTTGGTTTTATTTCATTAGGCCCCATTTGTTGGTTTTATTTCATTACTCTGGAGGATGGCTTTAAAGATATTCCTGTGATTTATGTGAGAAAGTGTTTTCCTCTAAGAGTTTAATAGTATCTGTTCTTATACTTAGGTCTTTAATCCTTTTTGAATTGATTTTGTATATGAGGTTAAAGAATGTTCTAATTTCATTCTTTTGCACATAGCTGTCCAGTTTTCCCAGCACTATTTATCGAAGAGACTCTTTTCTCCACTGTATAGTCTTTTCTCCTTGTCATAGGTTAATTTACCATAGGTGCATGGGTTTCTTTATGGGTTTTCTATCCTTTTCTACTGATCTATATTTCTCTTTTTGTGCCAGTTTCATACTGTTTTGATGACTGTAACTTTGTAGTGTCACTGGAAGTCAGGGAGCTTAATTCCTTCAGCTCTAATTTTCTTTCTCAAGAATTCCTTGGCTATTTGTGTATTTGATTGCTTTATGTCTCCACACAAAATTTTTTTTCTTCTATTTCTATAAGAAATACCACTGTCAATTTTGAAACAAATTCAAAACAATTAACAAAGTGGCAGTAAGAACATACCTATCAATAATTACCTTAACCATAAATGGATTCCAACCAAAAGACATAGAATGACTAAATGGATATGGAAACGAGATCTGTATATATACTGTCTACAAGAGATCCACTTCAGATCTAGGAACCTATACATACTGAAACTGTGGGGATGTAAAAAGGTATTCTATGCAAATGTAAAAGGAGGCTAGAGTAACAATGGTCATACCAGTCGAAATAGACTAATATACAGACTGTTACAGAGGCAAAGAAGGATACTATATAATGATCAAGAGATCAGGAAGAAGATACAATTGTAAATATATGTGCCCCTAAGATATCACTTCAGTATATAAGGCAAATTTTTAATAGCCATAAGAGGAGAAATCAACAGTAACAGAGTAATAGTGGGGGATTTTAACATTCTACTTTCATCAATAGACAGATCATACAAAGTCAATAGGGAAAGATAGACCCTAAGTGGTACATTAGATCAGGTGGACTTAATTGATATTTATACAGTATTCCGTCCAAAAACAGGGTACGTATTTATAAGTGCACATGGAACATTCTCCAGGGTTGACCACATGCTGGGCCACAAAATGAGGCTTGGATAAATTTAAGAAAATTGAAACCATACCAAGCATCTTTTCTGACCCCAACACTGTGAAATTATTAATAGAAATTAGCTACAAGTAAAAAACTAGAAATATTATAATTATTGAAGTAATGAGTCTTTACAATCCCAGATCCTCAACTAGAATCGGACTCCTTTGACAGCAACGATCAATTTTGAATCTTTGTATGCCAGAATTTGTCTGTCCTTGTCAGTGGTCTATAAATGGTTGTCTTTTGTAGTACACCCAAAATAAATCAACCAGGGAGAGAGGGAACTGTCAGGGGTTGGGTGAGAGAAGAAACAAATTTGGAGGAATAGTTTTTGTTCACCCCTAGGAATTCCTTTTAAACTACAACTTACTAAACATGAATGGTGTTCAAAAATGAGATGCTCTGCCTTTGCAGTGCCTTCTGTTGGGGAATATAGCTTTTTCATATGATTTGTCTAACTGACTTTATTTTGCTGGTAGAAGTGAGCACTGGAAAACTTTCTTGAATATTTACTCTTCATATAGGTGCCAAGCCCAATTTTTTAAATTTGATTTTACACATAATCACTGTGTTTTATTATGGCACAAGGTACATATATTTCCATCTTTCTTCTGGAACAATACTTGTCATTCTCTGTTACATTTCATAATATTGAAATATGTAACAAAATAAGGGAAGAGCTGTACTTGGGTCAAACCCTCTATTTCATAAATGGGTAATATATACATCATATATATTTTCCAAGATTATGGGTGTACTAGATACTGAGATTTATTCATAAGCATGAGTCAGTAGGATAAGAATGAATCTAATCTGGCTTTTCAACTATATAGTAATGTATTGGCTTATGCCTTGTGGAGATGGCACACATACTTTTATCCAGATAATCATATGTCTGGTTCTACAAATAATGTATGTTTGTTCTTTCTGCTTAGCAAATTACAACTTGGAGTTTGAGGGCAGAGTATGGTTTGGATATCAATGTAACTGGCAGCCAATCTTAATCTTTACTGTTTTGATTATATATAATTTATTTTAATTGCAAAGAAGCATAGATTTAAAATTTAACTCTGATATGGCTTTCAACACAACATAATAGGGAGAAATCACAATACAATTGATCTTTATTGTTATAGTTTGGTTTGTGAATGGACATTTCAACATTAACATTCTGTGTTATGAATAAATTGAAAAGGAATGAAACATTGTGGTACTTTATGTCAGACTTGAAAATAAATTCTACTTTTCACCAATTTCGTCCTCAACTAGAATCGGACTCCTTTGACAGCAACGATCAATTTTGAATCTTTGTATGCCAGAATTTGTCTGTCCTTGTCAGTGGTCTATAAATGGTTGTCTTTTGTAGTACACCCAAAATAAATCAACCAGGGAGAGAGGGAACTGTCAGGGGTTGGGTGAGAGAAGAAACAAATTTGGAGGAATAGTTTTTGTTCACCCCTAGGAATTCCTTTTAAACTACAACTTACTAAACATGAATGGTGTTCAAAAATGAGATGCTCTGCCTTTGCAGTGCCTTCTGTTGGGGAATATAGCTTTTTCATATGATTTGTCTAACTGACTTTATTTTGCTGGTAGAAGTGAGCACTGGAAAACTTTCTTGAATATTTACTCTTCATATAGGTGCCAAGCCCAATTTTTTAAATTTGATTTTACACATAATCACTGTGTTTTATTATGGCACAAGGTACATATATTTCCATCTTTCTTCTGGAACAATACTTGTCATTCTCTGTTACATTTCATAATATTGAAATATGTAACAAAATAAGGGAAGAGCTGTACTTGGGTCAAACCCTCTATTTCATAAATGGGTAATATATACATCATATATATTTTCCAAGATTATGGGTGTACTAGATACTGAGATTTATTCATAAGCATGAGTCAGTAGGATAAGAATGAATCTAATCTGGCTTTTCAACTATATAGTAATGTATTGGCTTATGCCTTGTGGAGATGGCACACATACTTTTATCCAGATAATCATATGTCTGGTTCTACAAATAATGTATGTTTGTTCTTTCTGCTTAGCAAATTACAACTTGGAGTTTGAGGGCAGAGTATGGTTTGGATATCAATGTAACTGGCAGCCAATCTTAATCTTTACTGTTTTGATTATATATAATTTATTTTAATTGCAAAGAAGCATAGATTTAAAATTTAACTCTGATATGGCTTTCAACACAACATAATAGGGAGAAATCACAATACAATTGATCTTTATTGTTATAGTTTGGTTTGTGAATGGACATTTCAACATTAACATTCTGTGTTATGAATAAATTGAAAAGGAATGAAACATTGTGGTACTTTATGTCAGACTTGAAAATAAATTCTACTTTTCCCAATTTCGTACTTTTTGCATTTATTGTAGAAATAATTTTTGAAAAACAAGAAAACCACTCAAACTATGAAATCATTCACAGTCATAATTTTTCAAAATAACCACAGTTTACATTTTGATATTTAAGCTTCCAATCTTTTGCACATGTATTTCTGTATTAAAAATCAGAAATTAAAGTCTAACTGATGCTGATTTAAACATTGACTCTATTCTCTGATAGGTTAGATAAACATCAATATTAATAGAAGTACATTTACTTATTTGTCTCTCTTCATACCCCTGCTAGAAGGTAAGCTCCATGGAATAGGTATTTGTGGTAGTTTTCTGTGTTCTTTTAAAAATAATCTTCAGTTCCCATTGCTTAAAATAATGCCTGGCACTTATTTGGTCAATCAATTAATGATAATTGGCATTTTTATGTTACAATATGTTGTAGAGAGATTCTAGTTTTAGTATTTTTATAAAATCATATTTTTAATGCTAGTGAAATTGTACTGGTTCACTTTTAACCAGTCTTCATTTGAAGAACTCTTAAGTCCTAAATTTTACCTATTTGAAAACAAAATAGTTTTTCATATCCTAATAGTTTCTGTTCCTCTATTTTCATTGAATCAACAGAACTTCAAGAGTAATACTGAACTACAATGATAGCAACAGGAATATTTATGTTAATCTTTAATTAAATAAAATATGAGTTTTATAATTAGATTCAGTATTAGCTCTTGGTTTCACTACTTTTAAAAAGATAGCATACATTTATGTTTTGATTTTTTTTTACAAAAAAAAATACAATTGTTTTCAATTGTTTATATCAATGTAACTGGCAGCCAATCTTAATCTTTACTGTTTTGATTATATATAATTTATTTTAATTGCAAAGAAGCATAGATTTAAAATTTAACTCTGATATGGCGTTCAACACAACATAATAGGGAGAAATCACAATACAATTGATCTTTATTGTTATAGTTTGGTTTGTGAATGGACATTTCAACATTAACATTCTGTGTTATGAATAAATTGAAAAGGAATGAAACATTGTGGTACTTTATGTCAGACTTGAAAATAAATTCTACTTTTCCCAATTTCGTACTTTTTGCATTTATTGTAGAAATAATTTTTGAAAAACAAGAAAACCACTCAAACTATGAAATCATTCACAGTCAAAATTTTTTCAAAATAACCACAGTTTACATTTTGATATTTAAGCTTCCAATCTTTTGCACATGTATTTCTGTATTAAAAATCAGAAATTAAAGTCTAACTGATGCTGATTTAAACATTGACTCTATTCTCTGATAGGTTAGATAAACATCAATATTAATAGAAGTACATTTACTTATTTGTCTCTCTTCATACCCCTGCTAGAAGGTAAGCTCCATGGAATAGGTATTTGTGGTAGTTTTCTGTGTTCTTTTAAAAAAACTCTTCAGTTCCCATTGCTTAAAATAATGCCTGGCACTTATTTGGTCAATCAATTAATGATAATTGGCATTTTTATGTTACAATATGTTGTAGAGAGATTCTAGTTTTAGTATTTTTATAAAATCATATTTTTAATGCTAGTGAAATTGTACTGGTTCACTTTTAACCAGTCTTCATTTGAAGAACTCTTAAGTCCTAAATTTTACCTATTTGAAAACAAAATAGTTTTTCATATCCTAATAGTTTCTGTTCCTCTATTTTCATTGAATCAACCAGAACTTCAAGAGTAATACTGAACTACAATGATAGCAACAGGAATATTTATGTTAATCTTTAATTAAATAAAATATGAGTTTTTATAATTAGATTCAGTATTAGCTCTTGGTTTCAGCTAGATACTCTTATAATTTTGAAGAAATGTACTTCTATTTATATTTTATTATTTTAAAAAATAATCTTAAAAATAAAGATATCATATGAAATATAACAGAAATTCTTTGTCATTTGTTCTATTACCATGATGATCATCAAATTTTCCCAATATTAAATAATATTTAACTTATGGAAGATATTTATTTAGTCATGATGTTATTTTTTATATGCTTTTAGAATAACTTAGAGTTTTATATACTTTTAGATTAATGCCTAACCTGGCATTTTGGCAGACAAGAATTATACCACTGAACCACCCATGCATGCTAGCTGGCATTTTTATTTGAATTTTGTTTTGTTTGTTTATAAACAAAATTTGTCTCTAATTTCCTTTTATAGAACAAACATAAGCAGCTTTTGATTAAGGAAAATTGGCTAATTTCACTGAGAAGATTTATTTAAATCCTTTCTATGCTCTTGAATGGTTTATTTTCAAGAATATTTTGTTTCTTGGAATTCTGAAATAAATCAGCAATAAAAATCTTGATATTTTAAAGATAGATGAGTACTTGAACATATATTTCCTTTATTCTCCAGCAATCATTTTATAATGATAATAATGCTATAGTATTATAATACATATGATGGTATACTATATAGTATAGTAAATACTAGAATACAGTATTTTGGAATTTCATTAGCGTACATTCTGAAAAATTGTACAGGTTTTAAATTTTTAGAGTTCAGAGCACTGAGGTAATAAGGAGACTAGAGAGTGTGATATTCCTCAAATGAATTTATTCTGATGGCCCCTTTCAGTTTTTATAGCATTTCACAAATAAATTTTTTCCAGAACACTGAGATTATCAAAGTTGCTAAAGATATATCTCTGTAACCAGCCCACCAACACTGATCCCTGACTCTGGTACTGAGCAGGTAGTCGTAGACTTTTAACCAGTCTTCATTTGAAGAACTCTTAAGTCCTAAATTTTACCTATTTGAAAACAAAATAGTTTTTCATATCCTAATAGTTTCTGTTCCTCTATTTTCATTGAATCAACCAGAACTTCAAGAGTAATACTGAACTACAATGATAGCAACAGGAATATTTATGTTAATCTTTAATTAAATAAAATATGAGTTTTTATAATTAGATTCAGTATTAGCTCTTGGTTTCAGCTAGATACTCTTATAATTTTGAAGAAATGTACTTCTATTTATATTTTATTATTTTAAAAAATAATCTTAAAAATAAAGATATCATATGAAATATAACAGAAATTCTTTGTCATTTGTTCTATTACCATGATGATCATCAAATTTTCCCAATATTAAATAATATTTAACTTATGGAAGATATTTATTTAGTCATGATGTTATTTTTTATATGCTTTTAGAATAACTTAGAGTTTTATATACTTTTAGATTAATGCCTAACCTGGCATTTTGGCAGACAAGAATTATACCACTGAACCACCCATGCATGCTAGCTGGCATTTTTATTTGAATTTTGTTTTGTTTGTTTATAAACAAAATTTGTCTCTAATTTCCTTTTATAGAACAAACATAAGCAGCTTTTGATTAAGGAAAATTGGCTAATTTCACTGAGAAGATTTATTTAAATCCTTTCTATGCTCTTGAATGGTTTATTTTCAAGAATATTTTGTTTCTTGGAATTCTGAAATAAATCAGCAATAAAAATCTTGATATTTTAAAGATAGATGAGTACTTGAACATATATTTCCTTTATTCTCCAGCAATCATTTTATAATGATAATAATGCTATAGTATTATAATACATATGATGGTATACTATATAGTATAGTAAATACTAGAATACAGTATTTTGGAATTTCCTTAGCGTACATTCTGAAAAATTGTACAGGTTTTTAAATTTTTTTAGAGTTCAGAGCACTGAGGTAATAAGGAGACTAGAGAGTGTGATATTCCTCAAATGAATTTATTCTGATGGCCCCTTTCAGTTTTTATAGCATTTCACAAATAAATTTTTTCCAGAACACTGAGATTATCAAAGTTGCTAAAGATATATCTCTGTAACCAGCCCACCAACACTGATCCCTGACTCTGGTACTGAGCAGTTAGTTGTATGACCCTAGACAAATTAATGAAGTCTCAATGTTCTTAACCATAAAATGGGAATAATAATAAGAATAGCTAACTCATGGAGCTATGAAAAGAACTGAGATTAAATATGTGATGTGTCTGCTACATAAACATTCCAAAATAGTATTACTAATAATGGGAACTGAATCAATACTGGTAGATTGCACTTTTTAATAAAATTACTATTTTTCTAGATTTTTAAATGTATTTTCATAAAGCAGTATGAAGTATCTCATTTTTTACTCTTCTTAAAGGTTCTCTTTTTTCATTTCAATTCAAATATTTGTGGTTTATTTAATTACTAAACGTAAATGTTTCTCTTTTTATTACTAAGGCTATTTTCAAATCTTTTTTTACATTTTCTAAATTTTCTAATTTTTACTGTTTTAAAAATTGTTTAATTTTTATTTTACTTTTTGCTTTTACAGACTTTTATTGTTTACAGATATGTATACAACACTTATAAAAAAGTAATTTTTTCTCTATTTTTAAAAGCTTCCTTTTCCTATGTTCTTGAAAATGGGGTGGGGACACTCTGGTTTGGCAGTATTCACTCCTGTTCCTAAGTCACAAGTTGACTTAAGTTATTACCTCTTCACAGACCAGACCCCAGACCAAAAGTTCAGTCACTAGCAGAGAAAATTGCATTGCTCTATTTTGTTTTTTTTGTTGTTGTTCGTTTGTTTTATGTGTTGATTTATAGTATTTTTTTCCCCTTTATTTTTAAGATTTTACAGATTTTTGTTATTCACCAACATGTATGTTCCCAGATCATTCATATGCATATCCCTGAACCCTCCCCCGACCCATTTCCCCCCCTCCCACCCCTCCAGACCATCGCCCCAAGTGGTTGTAGGTACTCCTATTCCCTTAGCACAATGACAACAGCTATCTTTTCGACACATGACAGTATAGGTTTCCATGTTACTCCCTCCATGCCTCCCTCCCACTGTTCGGTCTCCACAATGTCTTTATGTCTATTCTCTGTTTTTTCATGAGTTCACTGCATGTGTTATCACGACCATCTTACGAGATCCCATATATATGAGTTAGTATACTGTACTGGTCTTTCTCTTTTTGACTTACTTCACTTTTTATGATAGGTTCTAGAGCCAGCCACCTCATTAGGACTGAATCTTCTGCATTTAACAGCTGAGTAGTATTCCATTGTATATATGTACCAGGGCTTCTGTATCCATTCATTCGTCGATGGACATCTAGGTTGCTTCCATGTTCTGGCTATTGTATAGAGAGCTGCAATGAACATTGGGGTACAGGTGCTTCTTTCAGTTTTGATTTCCTCAGGATATAAGCCTAAGAGTGGGATTGCTGGGTCATAGGGTGCTTCTATTTTTAGTTTTTTAAGAAATCTCCAGACTGTCTTCCATAGAGGCTGTATCAATTGACATTCCCACCAGCAATGCAAGAGAGTTCCCTTTTCTCCGCACCCTCTCCAGCATTTATTGTGTGCAGATTTTTTGATGATGGCCATTCTGACGGGTATGAGGTGGTATCTCATTGTAGTTTTGATTTGCATTTCTCTAATTATAAGTGAAGTTGAGCATCGGTTCATGTGCTTTTGGGCCATCTGTATGTCCTCTTTGGAGAGGCATCTCTTTAGATCTTTTTCCCATTTTTTGATTGGGCTGTTCATTTTCCCTGTGCTGAATTGTCTGAGTTGCTTGTAGATTTTGGAGATTAATTCTTTGTTGTTTCATTTGCTATGATATTCTCCCACTCTGTGGGGTGTCTGTTCAGCTTTTTTGTAATTTCTTTTGCTGTACAAAAGCTTTTAAGTTTCATGAGGTCCCACATGTTCATTTTTCTTTTCAGTTCTGCTATTTTAGTTGGTGAATCAGAGAAGATCTTGCTTTGATTGATGTCCTTGAGGGTTTTGCCTATATTCTCCTCTAAGAGTTTGATGGTTTCTGGTCTTACATTTAGGTCTTCAATCCATTTTGAGTTTATCTTTGTGTACGGTGTCAGGGAATGTTCCAACTTCATTTTTTGCATGTAACTGTCCAATGTTCCAAGCACCATTTGTTGAAGATGCATGGTTTTTCAGGGACCATTTTTTTTTCATGAGTTCACTGCATGTGTTATCACGACCATCTTACGAGATCCCATATATGTGTTAGTATACTGTACTGGTCTTTCTCTTTTTGACTTACTTCACTTTTTATGATAGGTTCTAGAGCCAGCCACCTCATTAGGACTGAATCTTCTGCATTTAACAGCTGAGTAGTATTCCATTGTATATATGTACCAGGGCTTCTGTATCCATTCATTCGTCGATGGACATCTAGGTTGCTTCCATGTTCTGGCTATTGTATAGAGAGCTGCAATGAACATTGGGGTACAGGTGCTTCTTTCAGTTTTGATTTCCTCAGGATATAAGCCTAAGAGTGGGATTGCTGGGTCATAGGGTGCTTCTATTTTTAGTTTTTTAAGAAATCTCCAGACTGTCTTCCATAGAGGCTGTATCAATTGACATTCCCACCAGCAATGCAAGAGAGTTCCCTTTTCTCCGCACCCTCTCCAGCATTTATTGTGTGCAGATTTTTTGATGATGGCCATTCTGACGGGTATGAGGTGGTATCTCATTGTAGTTTTGATTTGCATTTCTCTAATTATAAGTGAAGTTGAGCATCGGTTCATGTGCTTTTGGGCCATCTGTATGTCCTCTTTGGAGAGGCATCTCTTTAGATCTTTTTCCCATTTTTTGATTGGGCTGTTCATTTTCCCTGTGCTGAATTGTCTGAGTTGCTTGTAGATTTTGGAGATTAATTCTTTGTTGTTTCATTTGCTATGATATTCTCCCACTCTGTGGGGTGTCTGTTCAGCTTTTTTGTAATTTCTTTTGCTGTACAAAAGCTTTTAAGTTTCATGAGGTCCCACATGTTCATTTTTCTTTTCAGTTCTGCTATTTTAGTTGGTGAATCAGAGAAGATCTTGCTTTGATTGATGTCCTTGAGGGTTTTGCCTATATTCTCCTCTAAGAGTTTGATGGTTTCTGGTCTTACATTTAGGTCTTCAATCCATTTTGAGTTGACCTTTGTGTACGGTGTCAGGGAATGTTCCAACTTCATTTTTTTGCATGTAACTGTCCAATGTTCCCAGCACCATTTGTTGAAGAGGCTGTCTTTGTCCCATTTTATGGTTTCTCCTCCTTTATCAAAAATAAGGTACCCATAGGTGCGTCCGTTGATCTCTGGGTTCTCAATCTTGTTCCATTGGTTGATATTTCAGTTTTTGTGCCAGTACCATTCTGTCTTGAGGACTGTGGCTTTGTAGTAGAGTCTGAAGTTAGGGAGGCTGATCTCTCCAACTCCGTTTTTCTTTCTAAGGATTGCTTTGACTATTCGAGGTCTTTTGTGTTTCCATATGAACTGTGTTATTCTCTGGCCTAGTTCTGTGAAGAATGTCATTGGTAGTTAGATAGGCATCGCATTGAATCTATAGATGACATTTGGTCGTATGGTCATTTTCACAATATTGATTCTTTGTATCCAGGAATATGGAATACCTCTCCATCTGTTTAAGTCTTCTTTAATTTCTCTCATGAGTGTCTTGTAATTTTCTGTGTACAATTCTTTTGTTCTTTGGGTAGGTTTATTCCTAGATATTTGATTCTTTTGGTTGCAATGGTGAAGGGGATTGCCTCTTTGATTTCGTTTTCTGATTTTTCATTGTTTGTGTATAGGAATGCCAGTGATTTCTTTGTGTTGACTTTGTATCCTGCGACTTTGCTGAATTCATCCATTAGCTCTAGTAGCTTTGTAACTGTGTCTTTGGGATTTTCTATGTATAATATCCTGTCATCTGCAAAAAGAGAGAACTTGACTTCTTCTTTTCCAATCTGGATTCCTTTGATTTCTTTCTCTTCTCTTATTGTCTTGCTGTGGGGTTTTTTTTCTTGTTTCCACTCTGTGGGGTGTCTGTTCAGCTTTTTTGTAATTTCTTTTGCTGTACAAAAGCTTTTAAGTTTCATGAGGTCCCACATGTTCATTTTTCTTTTCAGTTCTGCTATTTTAGTTGGTGAATCAGAGAAGATCTTGCTTTGATTGATGTCCTTGAGGGTTTTGCCTATATTCTCCTCTAAGAGTTTGATGGTTTCTGGTCTTACATTTAGGTCTTCAATCCATTTTGAGTTGACCTTTGTGTACGGTGTCAGGGAATGTTCCAACTTCATTTTTTTGCATGTAACTGTCCAATGTTCCCAGCACCATTTGTTGAAGAGGCTGTCTTTGTCCCATTTTATGGTTTCTCCTCCTTTATCAAAAATAAGGTACCCATAGGTGCGTCCGTTGATCTCTGGGTTCTCAATCTTGTTCCATTGGTTGATATTTCAGTTTTTGTGCCAGTACCATTCTGTCTTGAGGACTGTGGCTTTGTAGTAGAGTCTGAAGTTAGGGAGGCTGATCTCTCCAACTCCGTTTTTCTTTCTAAGGATTGCTTTGACTATTCGAGGTCTTTTGTGTTTCCATATGAACTGTGTTATTCTCTGGCCTAGTTCTGTGAAGAATGTCATTGGTAGTTAGATAGGCATCGCATTGAATCTATAGATGACATTTGGTCGTATGGTCATTTTCACAATATTGATTCTTTGTATCCAGGAATATGGAATACCTCTCCATCTGTTTAAGTCTTCTTTAATTTCTCTCATGAGTGTCTTGTAATTTTCTGTGTACAATTCTTTTGTTCTTTGGGTAGGTTTATTCCTAGATATTTGATTCTTTTGGTTGCAATGGTGAAGGGGATTGCCTCTTTGATTTCGTTTTCTGATTTTTCATTGTTTGTGTATAGGAATGCCAGTGATTTCTTTGTGTTGACTTTGTATCCTGCGACTTTGCTGAATTCATCCATTAGCTCTAGTAGCTTTGTAACTGTGTCTTTGGGATTTTCTATGTATAATATCCTGTCATCTGCAAAAAGAGAGAACTTGACTTCTTCTTTTCCAATCTGGATTCCTTTGATTTCTTTCTCTTCTCTTATTGCTGTTGTTAGGACTTCCAGGACTATGTTGAATAGTAGTGGTGACAGTGGCCACCCCTGTCTTGTTCCTGATCTTAGAGGGAATGCTTTCAGTTTCTCACCGTTAAGGATGATGTCCGCTGTAGGCTTCTCATAGATGGCTTTTATTATGTTGAGATAGGTTCCTTCTATGGCCATGTTTTAAAGAATTTATCATAACTGGATGTTGTACTTTGTCAAAGGCTTTTTCTGCACCTATTGAGATGATCATGTGGCTTTTGTCTTTCAATTTGTTGATATGGTATATCACATTGATTGATTTATGGATGTTGAAGAATCCTTGCATGCTTGGGATGAACCGGACTTGATCATGGTGTATGAGTTTTTTGGTGTATCATTGAATTCTGTTTGCTAGGATTTTGTTGAGGATCTTGGCATCTAAGTTCATCAGTGAAATTGGCCTATAGTTTTCCTTTTTTGTGTTGTCTTTGCCTGGTTTAGTATCAGGGTGATGGTGGCCTCGTAGAATGCGTTTGGAAGTTTTCCTTCCTGTTCAATTTTTTGGAAGAGTTTTAGAAGGACAGGCATTAGCTCTTCTTTAAATGTTTGGTGGAATTCAGCTGTGAAGCCATCTGGCCCTGGGCTTTTATTTTTGGGTAGATTTTTAATCACAAATTCGATTTCTGAGCTTGTGTTTGGGTTGTTCAAAGTTTCTGTTTCTTCCTGGCTCAGTCTTGTAATTTTCTGTGTACAATTCTTTTGTTCTTTGGGTAGGTTTATTCCTAGATATTTGATTCTTTTGGTTGCAATGGTGAAGGGGATTGCCTCTTTGATTTCGTTTTCTGATTTTTCATTGTTTGTGTATAGGAATGCCAGTGATTTCTTTGTGTTGACTTTGTATCCTGCGACTTTGCTGAATTCATCCATTAGCTCTAGTAGCTTTGTAACTGTGTCTTTGGGATTTTCTATGTATAATATCCTGTCATCTGCAAAAAGAGAGAACTTGACTTCTTCTTTTCCAATCTGGATTCCTTTGATTTCTTTCTCTTCTCTTATTGCTGTTGTTAGGACTTCCAGGACTATGTTGAATAGTAGTGGTGAAAGTGGACACCCCTGTCTTGTTCCTGATCTTAGAGGGAATGCTTTCAGTTTCTCACCGTTAAGGATGATGTCCGCTGTAGGCTTCTCATAGATGGCTTTTATTATGTTGAGATAGGTTCCTTCTATGGCCATGTTTTAAAGAATTTATCATAACTGGATGTTGTACTTTGTCAAAGGCTTTTTCTGCACCTATTGAGATGATCATGTGGCTTTTGTCTTTCAATTTGTTGATATGGTATATCACATTGATTGATTTATGGATGTTGAAGAATCCTTGCATGCTTGGGATGAACCGGACTTGATCATGGTGTATGAGTTTTTTGGTGTATCATTGAATTCTGTTTGCTAGGATTTTGTTGAGGATCTTGGCATCTAAGTTCATCAGTGAAATTGGCCTATAGTTTTCCTTTTTTGTGTTGTCTTTGCCTGGTTTAGTATCAGGGTGATGGTGGCCTCGTAGAATGCGTTTGGAAGTTTTCCTTCCTGTTCAATTTTTTGGAAGAGTTTTAGAAGGACAGGCATTAGCTCTTCTTTAAATGTTTGGTGGAATTCAGCTGTGAAGCCATCTGGCCCTGGGCTTTTATTTTTGGGTAGATTTTTAATCACAAATTCGATTTCTGAGCTTGTGTTTGGGTTGTTCAAAGTTTCTGTTTCTTCCTGGCTCAGTCTTGGGAGATTAATCTTCTCCAAGAAACTGTCCATTTCTTCCAGGTTGTCCAGTTTGTTGCCGTAGAGTTGCTCATAATAGTCTCTTAGTTTGACTTCTTCTTTTCCAATCTGGATTCCTTTGATTTCTTTCTCTTCTCTTATTGCTATTGCTAGAACTTCCAGGACTATGTTGAATAGTAGTGGTGACAGTGGACACCCTTGTCTTGTTCCTGATCTTAGAGGGAATGCTTTGAGTTTTTCACCATTGAGGATAATGTTCGCTGTGGGCTTCTCATATATGGCTTTCACTATGTTAAGATAAGTTCCTTCTATGCCCATTTTTTGAAGAGTTTTTATCATAAATGGATGCTGTACCTTGTCAAAGCCTTTTTCTGCATCTATGGAGATGATCATGTGATTTTTCTCTTTCAATTTGTTGATATGGTGTATCACATTGATTGATTTGCAGATGTTGAAGAATCCTTGCATGCCTGGGATGAACCCAACTTGATCGTGATGAATGAGCTTTTTGATGTGTTGCTGAATTCTGTTTGCTAGGATTTTGTTGAGGATTTTGGCATCTAGATTCATCAGTGAAATTGGCCTATAATTTTCTTTTTTTTTGTGATGTCTTTGCCTGGCTTTGGTATCAGGGTGATGGTGGCCTCGTAGAATGTGTTTGGAAGTGTTCCTTCCTGGGCAATTTTTTGGAAGAGTTTTAGAAGGACAGGCATTAGCTCTTCTTTAAATGTTTGGTAGAATTCACTTGTGAAACCATCTGGCCCTGGGCTTTTATCAAACTCTCTCTATTTGCAGATGACATGATATTATACATAGAAAATCCCAAAGATACTATTACAAAACTACTAGAGTTAATCAGCGAATTCAGCAAAGTTGCAGGATACAAAATCAATATACAGAAATCACTGGCATTCCTATACACAAACAATGAAAAATCAGAAAATGAAATCAAAGAGGCAATCCCCTTCACCATCGCAACCAAAAGAATCAAATATCTAGGAATAAACCTACCCAAAGAAACAAAAGAACTGTACACAGAAAATTACAAGACACTCATGAGAGACATTAAAGAAGAGTTAAACAGATGGAGAAATATTCCGTGTTCCTGGGTCGGGAGAATCAATATTGTGAAAATGACCATACTACCAAATGTCATCTATAGATTCAATGCGATCCCTATCAAACTTCCAATAACATTCTTCACAGAACTAGACCAACGAATAACACAGTTCATATGGAAACACAAAAGACTCAGTCTTGGGAGATTAATCTTCTCAAGAAACTGTCCATTCTCATTGTCCATTGTTGCCATAGAGTTGCTCATAATAGTCTCTTAGTTTGACTTCTTCTTTTCCAATCTGGATTCCTTTGATTTCTTTCTCTTCTCTTATTGCTATTGCTAGAACTTCCAGGACTATGTTGAATAGTAGTGGTGACAGTGGACACCCTTGTCTTGTTCCTGATCTTAGAGGGAATGCTTTGAGTTTTTCACCATTGAGGATAATGTTCGCTGTGGGCTTCTCATATATGGCTTTCACTATGTTAAGATAAGTTCCTTCTATGCCCATTTTTTGAAGAGTTTTTATCATAAATGGATGCTGTACCTTGTCAAAGCCTTTTTCTGCATCTATGGAGATGATCATGTGATTTTTCTCTTTCAATTTGTTGATATGGTGTATCACATTGATTGATTTGCAGATGTTGAAGAATCCTTGCATGCCTGGGATGAACCCAACTTGATCGTGATGAATGAGCTTTTTGATGTGTTGCTGAATTCTGTTTGCTAGGATTTTGTTGAGGATTTTGGCATCTAGATTCATCAGTGAAATTGGCCTATAATTTTCTTTTTTTTTGTGATGTCTTTGCCTGGCTTTGGTATCAGGGTGATGGTGGCCTCGTAGAATGTGTTTGGAAGTGTTCCTTCCTGGGCAATTTTTTGGAAGAGTTTTAGAAGGACAGGCATTAGCTCTTCTTTAAATGTTTGGTAGAATTCACTTGTGAAACCATCTGGCCCTGGGCTTTTATCAAACTCTCTCTATTTGCAGATGACATGATATTATACATAGAAAATCCCAAAGATACTATTACAAAACTACTAGAGTTAATCAGCGAATTCAGCAAAGTTGCAGGATACAAAATCAATATACAGAAATCACTGGCATTCCTATACACAAACAATGAAAAATCAGAAAATGAAATCAAAGAGGCAATCCCCTTCACCATCGCAACCAAAAGAATCAAATATCTAGGAATAAACCTACCCAAAGAAACAAAAGAACTGTACACAGAAAATTACAAGACACTCATGAGAGACATTAAAGAAGAGTTAAACAGATGGAGAAATATTCCGTGTTCCTGGGTCGGGAGAATCAATATTGTGAAAATGACCATACTACCAAATGTCATCTATAGATTCAATGCGATCCCTATCAAACTTCCAATAACATTCTTCACAGAACTAGACCAACGAATAACACAGTTCATATGGAAACACAAAAGACCTCGAATAGCCAAAGCAATCCTCAGGAAGAAGAATGGAGCTGGGGGGATCAGCCTCCCCAACTTCAGACTCTACTACAAAGCAACAGTCATCAAGACAGTATGGTATTGGCACAAAAACAGAAATATCAACCAATGGAACAAGATCGAGAACCCAGAGATAAAGCACGTACCTATGGGTACCTTATTTTTGACAAAGGAGGTGAACATATAAAATGGGACAAAGACAGCCTCTTCAACAAATGGTGCTGGGAAAATTGGACAGCTACATGCAAGAAAATGAAGTTGGAACATACCCTGACACCATACACAAAGATCAACTCAAAATGGATTAAAGACTTAAATGTAATGCCAGAAACCATCAAACTCTTAGAGGAGAATATAGGCAAAACCCTCAAGGACATCAATCAAAGCAAGATCTTCTCTGACCCACCTACTAGAATAGTGGAACTAAAAAGACAAATGAACATGGGGGACCTAATGAAACTTAAAAGCTTTTGTACAGCTAAAGAAATTACAAAAAAGCTGAACAGACAGCCCACACAGTGGGAGAAAATCATAGCAAATGAAACAACAGACAAAGAATTAATCTCCAAAATCTACAAGCAACTCAGACAACTCAGCACCAGAAAAACGAACAACCCAATCAAAAAATGGGAAAAGGACCTAAACAGACACCTCTCCAACGATGACATACAGATGGCCCCAAAACACATGAAACGATGCTCAACTTCACTAATAATTAGAGAAATGCAAATCAAAACTACAATGAGATATCACCTCACACCCGTCAGAATAGCCATCATCCACAAATCGACAGACAATAAATGCTGGATAGGGTGCGGAGAAAAGGGAACCCTCCTGCATTGCTGGTGGGAATGTCAATTGATACAGCCTCTATGGAAGACAGTCTGGAGATTTCTTAAAAAACTAAAAATAGAAGCACCATATGACCCAGCAATCCCACTCTTAGGCTTATACCCTGATGAAATCAAAACTGAAAGAAGCACCTGTACCCCAATGTTCATTGCAACTCTCTATGGAATAGCTAGAACATGGAAGGAACCTAGATGCCCATCGACGAACGAATGGATCCAAAAGCTCTGGTACATATATACAATGGAATACTACACAGCTGTAAAGAGAAATGCAGAAGAATCAGCCCTCATGAGGTGGCTGGATCTAGAACATATCCTAAAAAGTGGGAGTCAGTATATTGGCACAAAAACAGAAATATCAACCAATGGAACAAGATCGAGAACCCAGAGATAAAGCACGTACCTATGGGTACCTTATTTTTGACAAAGGAGGTGAACATATAAAATGGGACAAAGACAGCCTCTTCAACAAATGGTGCTGGGAAAATTGGACAGCTACATGCAAGAAAATGAAGTTGGAACATACCCTGACACCATACACAAAGATCAACTCAAAATGGATTAAAGACTTAAATGTAATGCCAGAAACCATCAAACTCTTAGAGGAGAATATAGGCAAAACCCTCAAGGACATCAATCAAAGCAAGATCTTCTCTGACCCACCTACTAGAATAGTGGAACTAAAAAGACAAATGAACATGGGGGACCTAATGAAACTTAAAAGCTTTTGTACAGCTAAAGAAATTACAAAAAAGCTGAACAGACAGCCCACACAGTGGGAGAAAATCATAGCAAATGAAACAACAGACAAAGAATTAATCTCCAAAATCTACAAGCAACTCAGACAACTCAGCACCAGAAAAACGAACAACCCAATCAAAAAATGGGAAAAGGACCTAAACAGACACCTCTCCAACGATGACATACAGATGGCCCCAAAACACATGAAACGATGCTCAACTTCACTAATAATTAGAGAAATGCAAATCAAAACTACAATGAGATATCACCTCACACCCGTCAGAATAGCCATCATCCACAAATCGACAGACAATAAATGCTGGATAGGGTGCGGAGAAAAGGGAACCCTCCTGCATTGCTGGTGGGAATGTCAATTGATACAGCCTCTATGGAAGACAGTCTGGAGATTTCTTAAAAAACTAAAAATAGAAGCACCATATGACCCAGCAATCCCACTCTTAGGCTTATACCCTGATGAAATCAAAACTGAAAGAAGCACCTGTACCCCAATGTTCATTGCAACTCTCTATGGAATAGCTAGAACATGGAAGGAACCTAGATGCCCATCGACGAACGAATGGATCCAAAAGCTCTGGTACATATATACAATGGAATACTACACAGCTGTAAAGAGAAATGCAGAAGAATCAGCCCTCATGAGGTGGCTGGATCTAGAACATATCCTAAAAAGTGAAGTCAGTCAGAAAGAGAAGGACAAATACAGTATATTAACACATATATATGGAATCTAGTAGGATGGTGATGATGGCACATGCAGTGAAGCGACAGAAAGACAGACATGGACAGTGGACATATGGACATTTTGGGGAAGGAACAGTGGGTGAGACGCGTAAGGGAAGTAGCATGAAGGCCTGGACTATCATAAGTGAAGAAAATAGCTCTAGTCATTGCTCTGTGAGAAAAGGGGATCCTTCAGGGGTGCTGTGTGATGGTCGGGAGGGGAGGGAAGGGGGGATATACATGTGACTAATCTGAGAACATGCATGTCTGTGAACAACAAAACTCTGTAAAAGTTAAAAGTAAAATAAAGGTTAAAAAAAAAAATAGTCTCTTAGAATCCTTTGGATTTCTGCATTATCTGTTGTAATCTCTCCTTTTTCATTTTTGATTTTGGTGATCTGGTTCTTCTCTTTTTCTTGATGAGTCTGGCCAGTGGCTTGTCAATTTTGTTTACCTTTTCAAAGAATCAGCTTTTTGTTTTATTTATCTTTACTATTGTTTCTTTTCTTTCCATCTCATTTATTTCTGCTCTGATCTTTATGATTTCTCTTCTTCTGCTGGCTTTAGGCTGTTTTTGTTCTTCTTTCTCCAATTGTTTTAAGTGGAGGGTTAGGTCATCTGCTTCATATTTTCCTAGTTTCATGAGGTGGGATTGTATTGCTATAAATTTCCCTCTTAGAACTGCTTTTGCAGTATCCCATAGGTTTTGCACTGTCATGTGTTCATTGTCATTTTCTTCTAGGAATTGTTTAATTTCTCCTTTGATTTCCTCAATGATCAGTTGGTTTTTTAGGTATGTATTGTTTAATCTCCATGTGTTTGTGTTTTTAGGTTTTTTTTTTTTTTTTCTGGTAGTTGATCTCTAGTCTCATTGCATTGTGGTCCGAGAAGATGGTTGATATAACTTCAGTTTTCTTGAACTGACTAATATTAGATTTGTGGCCCAAGATGTGGTCTATCCTGGAGAATGTTCCATGAGCACTTGAGAAGAAAGTGCATTCTTCTGCTTTTGGATGGAAAGTCCTAAAGATATTGATGAGGTCTGTCCTTTCTAGTGTGGCATTTAAGGCTTGTGTTTCTTTATTAATTTTCTGTTTTGTTAATCTGTCCATTGGTGTGAGAGGAGTGTTAAGGTCTCCTACTATTACTGTGTTATTGTTGATTTCTTCTTTTATGTCTGAAAGTGTTTGTCTTATGTATTGAGGTACCCCTGTGTTGGGTGCGTAGATATTCATGACTGTTATGTCTTCTTCTTGGATAGATCCCTTAATCATGATGTAGTGACCTGCCTTGTCTCTTAGAATCTTCTTTACTTTAAAGTCTATTTTGTCTAATATGAGGATTGCTACTCCAGCTTTCTTTTGATTTCCATTTGCATGGAATATCTTTTCCCAGCCTTTCACTTTCAGTCTATGAGTGTCTCTAGGTCTGAAGTGGGTCTCTTATAAACAGCATATATATGGGTCTTGCTTCTGGATCCATTCAGCCAGCCTGTGTCGTTTGGTTGGAGCATTTAGTCCATTTACGTTCAAAGTAATTATTGATACGAATGTTCCTATTGTCATCTTCTTAGAAATTGGGGTTTGATTTGTAAGGCTACTCCTACTCTATTTATTGGCTCTATCGGGCCCTTTAACACTTGTTGTAGGGCTGGTTTTGTGGTACAGAATTCTTTTAGTTTTTGCCTGTCTGTGAAGCTTTTGACTTCACCATCGGTTTTGAATGAGATTCTTGCTGGGTAGAGAATTCTTGGTTGGAGCTTATTCTCTTTTAAACGTTTAAATGTGCCTTGCCATTCTCTTCTGGCCTGTAGGGTTTCTGTTGAAAGATCCAAAAGCTTTGATTTCCTCAATGATCAGTTGGTTTTTTAGGTATGTATTGTTTAATCTCCATGTGTTTGTGTTTTTAGGTTTTTTTTTTTCTGGTAGTTGATCTCTAGTCTCATTGCATTGTGGTCCGAGAAGATGGTTGATATAACTTCAGTTTTCTTGAACTGACTAATATTAGATTTGTGGCCCAAGATGTGGTCTATCCTGGAGAATGTTCCATGAGCACTTGAGAAGAAAGTGCATTCTTCTGCTTTTGGATGGAAAGTCCTAAAGATATTGATGAGGTCTGTCCTTTCTAGTGTGGCATTTAAGGCTTGTGTTTCTTTATTAATTTTCTGTTTTGTTAATCTGTCCATTGGTGTGAGAGGAGTGTTAAGGTCTCCTACTATTACTGTGTTATTGTTGATTTCTTCTTTTATGTCTGAAAGTGTTTGTCTTATGTATTGAGGTACCCCTGTGTTGGGTGCGTAGATATTCATGACTGTTATGTCTTCTTCTTGGATAGATCCCTTAATCATGATGTAGTGACCTGCCTTGTCTCTTAGAATCTTCTTTACTTTAAAGTCTATTTTGTCTAATATGAGGATTGCTACTCCAGCTTTCTTTTGATTTCCATTTGCATGGAATATCTTTTCCCAGCCTTTCACTTTCAGTCTATGAGTGTCTCTAGGTCTGAAGTGGGTCTCTTATAAACAGCATATATATGGGTCTTGCTTCTGGATCCATTCAGCCAGCCTGTGTCGTTTGGTTGGAGCATTTAGTCCATTTACGTTCAAAGTAATTATTGATACGAATGTTCCTATTGTCATCTTCTTAGAAATTGGGGTTTGATTTGTAAGGCTACTCCTACTCTATTTATTGGCTCTATCGGGCCCTTTAACACTTGTTGTAGGGCTGGTTTTGTGGTACAGAATTCTTTTAGTTTTTGCCTGTCTGTGAAGCTTTTGACTTCACCATCGGTTTTGAATGAGATTCTTGCTGGGTAGAGAATTCTTGGTTGGAGCTTATTCTCTTTTAAACGTTTAAATGTGCCTTGCCATTCTCTTCTGGCCTGTAGGGTTTCTGTTGAAAGATCCGCAGTTAGATGTATGGGATTTCCTTTATATGTTATTTGTTGTTTGCTCCTAGCTGCTTTTAGTAATCTGTCTTTATATTTAGTCTGTGTTAGTTTGATTAGAATGTGTCTTCGTGTGTTTCTTCTGGGGTTTGTCCTGTATGGAAATCTTTGTGCTTCTTGGACTTGGTTGACTATTTCCTTTCCCATGTTGGGGAAGTTTTCAACTATAACCTCTTCAAGAATTTTTTCATAGTCTTTCTTCTCTTCTTCTTCTACTGGAACTCCTACAATTCTAATGTTGGTGCGTTTGATATTGTCCCATAGATCTCTGAGGCTATCCTCAGTTCTTTTAATTCTTTCTGTTTTGTTGTGTTCTTCAGCACTTATTTCCACCATTCTGTCTTCCAGCTCACTTATCCATTCTTCAGCCTCTGATACTCTACTGTTGATACCTTCTATAGTATTTTTGAGTTCAGCAATTGAGTTGGTTGTCTCTGTTTGCTTATTTTTCATTTCTTGCATGTCTCTTCTCAATGCACTAATTTCCTCTAATATTGTGTTTTCAGTGTTTTGCATCCTCATTAGTATAGCTTTTCTGAATTCTCTTTCAGATAATTTGTCTATCTCCTTCTCTGTCATTTGAAGCGGTGTTTCTCTAGCTTGGTCCTTCATTTGTGCAGTGTTTCTCTGTTGTTTCATTATTAGGTTAATTTTTGTTCTTTGTGTCTGCATGTATGGAGTTCTTTTCCCCACCAGGCTTCTTGGTTGTATTCTCCCTTCCTTTGGGTTTCTGTCCTTGTAGAAGGGTTCAGTGGTTTGTGTCTTGGGTGGTGTTAGGCCTTGTTTACAGGTAATAATCTGTAGTATTTATGTTCTTGTAAGAAATTGGGGTTTGATTTGTAAGGCTACTCCTACTCTATTTATTGGCTCTATCGGGCCCTTTAACACTTGTTGTAGGGCTGGTTTTGTGGTACAGAATTCTTTTAGTTTTTGCCTGTCTGTGAAGCTTTTGACTTCACCATCGGTTTTGAATGAGATTCTTGCTGGGTAGAGAATTCTTGGTTGGAGCTTATTCTCTTTTAAACGTTTAAATGTGCCTTGCCATTCTCTTCTGGCCTGTAGGGTTTCTGTTGAAAGATCCGCAGTTAGATGTATGGGATTTCCTTTATATGTTATTTGTTGTTTGCTCCTAGCTGCTTTTAGTAATCTGTCTTTATATTTAGTCTGTGTTAGTTTGATTAGAATGTGTCTTCGTGTGTTTCTTCTGGGGTTTGTCCTGTATGGAAATCTTTGTGCTTCTTGGACTTGGTTGACTATTTCCTTTCCCATGTTGGGGAAGTTTTCAACTATAACCTCTTCAAGAATTTTTTCATAGTCTTTCTTCTCTTCTTCTTCTACTGGAACTCCTACAATTCTAATGTTGGTGCGTTTGATATTGTCCCATAGATCTCTGAGGCTATCCTCAGTTCTTTTAATTCTTTCTGTTTTGTTGTGTTCTTCAGCACTTATTTCCACCATTCTGTCTTCCAGCTCACTTATCCATTCTTCAGCCTCTGATACTCTACTGTTGATACCTTCTATAGTATTTTTGAGTTCAGCAATTGAGTTGGTTGTCTCTGTTTGCTTATTTTTCATTTCTTGCATGTCTCTTCTCAATGCACTAATTTCCTCTAATATTGTGTTTTCAGTGTTTTGCATCCTCATTAGTATAGCTTTTCTGAATTCTCTTTCAGATAATTTGTCTATCTCCTTCTCTGTCATTTGAAGCGGTGTTTCTCTAGCTTGGTCCTTCATTTGTGCAGTGTTTCTCTGTTGTTTCATTATTAGGTTAATTTTTGTTCTTTGTGTCTGCATGTATGGAGTTCTTTTCCCCACCAGGCTTCTTGGTTGTATTCTCCCTTCCTTTGGGTTTCTGTCCTTGTAGAAGGGTTCAGTGGTTTGTGTCTTGGGTGGTGTTAGGCCTTGTTTACAGGTAATAATCTGTAGTGTTGTATGTTCTTTGATAGTGTGGGGTCTTGGAATCAGGGCTTCCGTTCTGAGGATCCTTGGTTTGATGATTGGTCAGGGGGTGTATGTCTGGTTTGCTATGGTGTTCTGTGATATTAGTTCAAATACTAGCATCTGAGGAACAAGAGGTGCATCCCTAATGGGTGACATTCATAAAAGTATGCAGATGTTTTCTAACATAATTGTAAGGTATACATTCATACACAGCAATCCCCACAACTGACCAGTTTTACAGAGTTATGGCACAGGAAATCTTTCTGGCAATTCATGCAATCATAGATGATACTTTCCCATTAAGCTTTGAATTAATTAAAATAGTGCCTGTATAAATAGATCCAGCACAAGGTCCTGGCTTGTATAATTACAATGAGAGCAATTTTTAATTAGAACATGTATTGGGGTTGACGAGGAGGAGAGTCCATAGGTAATAAAAAGAAAAAAATTCGTCTTGGAAGGATTTTATAGGATTAGGTAGCAAAGATTAGTGTGTATATTGTTTAGTGTATTTGGAAGAGAATAGTGGAGACAGGAAGATAGGAAATAATTTATCTAGAGTATATTGGTAGATAGAAAAATGTTTTACATTTAGAACATAGAGGAAGAATGTAGTGGGAAAGAGGAAAGAGAATTATAGGTTTTCAAGAATTAAAATTAAAATTAAAAAAAAACAATAAAAGTCAGAAAAAGAAATTAAAAATTAAAAAGGGCAGAAAAAATTAATAAGAGACCAAAAAACAAACAAATAACACAAAAAACAAAACAAACAAATGAAAACAACAACGACAACAGCAAAAAAAAAAAAAAAAAAACAGAATAAACAAACAAACTAATAAACCCCAAACCACACCAATCAATTGAATAAGCAAAAGAGTCCACCACAAATAAACAAGTAGAAGAAAAAAAAAAAGTTAAATACTGTCCCTGGTTTTTATCTTCTCATCTGCCTGTTGGAAGCCAATCTGCTCTTGATGGTGGTGTCTTGATGGCGTAGTCTTTCCCTTATAGCGCCGATTGCTATGGCTTCTGTTTTTGTGTTCAGCAAAGTGAGGGCTTTGCTGCCATACTGGGTGCTGGCCGGGATGGTGGCCTGATCCCAGTCAGTCAGGCGGAGGCCGCCGTGCGCGCATTCCCATGTTGGAGGGGGGCGCCCTGGCTCTACCGCGCACCCGCCTGTAGTCTCCAATCCCTGCTCTTTCCCTGGCTTCCTCCGCTGCTGCAGCTCTAGGGGTGCGCGGGCTCCTCCACCACTGGCACACGTGCACTGCCAGTTAAGAGTCTAAGTCCCAAAGGTGAACGTGAGCTTTACCGTCCAACTCGTGCCCGGTCCCTGGTCAGCATCCCGTGGGCGACTTCTCCTCTCCGTTCAGCAAGCCCTCCAGTTGGAGTGGCTGAACTTACCTGCCCTGCGGCTCCTCGCGACGCCCGCGGCTCCTCGCGGCTCCTCGGGGCGGCAGGTTCCGGCGGCTCCTATTTTATTTGTTTACTATTGATTAATATAGAAATATATTCTACTTTCAATTTTATGAGTGATTCAGAATATTTTAATATTGTAAGTGAACTTTATCTGAATATATCATCATTTAATGAAATATTTTGATTTCTCTAAGTAAGATGAGAAAAGTAGAATACCTTTACTTCTCTTTTGTACTTTTCATATTGGTCCTTTTAAAAATGATTCTTTAACAGTTATGTTAAGCTTCATATTCATATAGTTTTGTACTATATCTATGAAAATCTTTCCTTTTATTTCTGTATGAAATAATTTGGGCTTTCACCAGATATTCTATATAATGTCACCCTTGAATACAATTACTATTGCAAAGATTCTTAGGTAATTAAATTAGTCTTCACTTGCTATTTTAGGGTGGAAAATGCATTATCTTTTTCCATAGTTAATTTATAAAAAATTTTACATGCATATTCATGTAAGATTGGTTTATAGATTATATATATTTTTGAAATTCCCCTTTAAAAACAATAACTGCAGTATACTTGATTGACATTGTTGTATTACTATCAGGTGTATAGCAAAGTAAATCAGTTTTCTGTAGATATATATTGACTTTTAAAATATTCTTTTCTTGTATAGGCTGTGATAGAGAATTTAGCAGAGTTCCCTGTGGTATACAGTAGATCCTTAGGAGTTACCTATTTTATATGCAGTAGAAGGTATATGCCAACCCCAGTCTCCCAATTTATCCCTTGTCCCCTACCCCCTGGTAACCATAAGACTGTTTCCTTCGTTTGTGATTATATTTCTGTTTTTTTAATAATAATTTTGAAAAAAGTTTATACCATTTTTTAGAGTCCACATATAAGCAATATCATATGATACTTGTCTTCCTCTATCTGCCTTTCTTGACTCAATATGACAACCTCTAGGTCCATCCATGTTGCTGCAAAGAACATTATGTCATCCTTTTATGGCTGGGTAATATCCCATTGTATGTATGTATCACATCTTTATTCTTTCTTCTGTTGATAAACATTTAGGTTCCTCCCATATCCTGGCTGTTGTAAATGGTGCTGCACTGAATATTTGATTGCATGTTTTTTTTTTTTAATTTAAAATAGTTTTACTGTTCTTTGGATGTATTCCCAGGAGTGGGATTGCTAGATCATATAGTAGCTCCATTTTTAGTTTTTTAAGCAACTTCCATAAGTTTTTCATAATGGATGTACCTGTTACATTCACATCACAACAAAACTGTTTGCTTTGTTAAATAAAATGGGGATCATTTTCTACAGCCTGTACTAATTTGAACACTGCTAACATCATTCCTTTAAAGTTAGACCCTTGTAGCCCACTCAGATGGGAATTTTGATACTTGGAGAGGATATGAAGGAGAAGGGTCATGAATTATTTGGAAAATTTCTGTGCCTTCTGCTTAGTTTTGCTGTGAGCTTAAAACTGCTCTAGAATATAAAGGCATGTGATCTCTAAATATACTAATTCAGCTCTTACACAGATAATTTTCCTTTCCTTTATCTACTGAATACTGAATTATTTATTTAAGAAATTATTATTTTTACTCTAGGATATCTCTTTACTCCCTCATTAGAATATTGCTAAGTGTCTATTATTATTTTTTGTAATCAAAAATGTTATCTTTCTCCTTCAGCAGCTATTCTACTAGCTTTTTTTTTTTTTTTCATTGCCTTCATTTTTTTGGTTGCTGGACTCCTTGGCTTCCTTTAAGCATTCTCTTGATAGCTCACTGAGGTGCAGGTCCCTTGGCCTATGGCAGGCCAGCGTGAAGAGGTGCATTCATACAGAACTGAAATCTGCCTTCTCCAGGTAACCATACATCTCCTTTCAGATATGGCTCTCTGTCTTTAACTGGGGGCCTCTGATGTTAGCCTTAAGTGGCTCCACTACAAGAAAGAGAAAAGTACCAATAGTTCTCACTACTGCTATCTGGAGTTGCACATAGTCCAGCATCACACTTGCATCTTCCTGCATAGATGCCCCCAGACTGTGACTCAGGTTGGACTGGTTGAAAATTAAAGAATGGGGTATAATTTTCCATGAGCTGTATTGCTAAAATCCTTTGGTCTATAAGCAAGAGGAGCTCAGATAGGCATAAGTCCTAGACTGCACACCACCTTCATTCTCTCAGGCTGTTATATCCTGTGTCGCCTGTTCCATGTGTAATACACAGAGTGCCTTAGGGAGGATCCTGGAGGGAGAGAAGCCCAAGGTTAATGAGCCACTCAACCTCTGTTCCTTCTGCTCAGCATCCTTAGCAGGTTACTCTCAGTTTTACAAGTGAGCTGTTTAAAAGTCAGGAAGAACGGTGTGATGGGAGATAATGGTTCTTAACTTAGGAGAAAAACCTTCCATGGAAGACACCTATTTTGCTGGTCAGAACAGGGTTGTATGACCACCCTTAGGTGTAAGGGGGCTCTGAAGTGGGCGGCTCACATTTTTAACATGTATCATGCTGGCAGGCAGATGTTGCCCCGAAGAAGAAGGGGACGGGAGGGGAAGGTAGGAACTGCTATTGGCATAGTCTTGCTGTATTTCCAGAAGGTTGTTGGAAGCTAGGTCTTGAGTGGGAGAAAGTATATCTCTGACTATGGAAGGAATCAGTTTTCTTTCATGGTTGCCTCTCTCAGCTCGGTGCAATGTCTGTGTGTTTTGGTCCTGGTGTAGGACAGACTGTCGTTTTCCAAAATCCCTTATCCTGCTGCTGGGACTCGGGGGTTCGTCTGTTCTTTGCACCTGAAAATTCCCTCTAAGAGCTGGCATATTGTTTATTGAATAGTCCTAGTTTCTCCAATTGTTACAGATTTATATCTGTTTTTGTGAAAGAATTTCGTGGGGAAATTGATACAAAGGACATGGGAGGTATTACTGAATCAGTTCATCTTAATTTCAATTTCTACATTATCTTGAAGAGATATTTTTCAATGTAAAAACAAGTCTAATTGACAGAATTCTAGCTGCTCTGAACATGTTAACTACAAAGGTACCAATAGTTCTCACTACTGCTATCTGGAGTTGCACATAGTCCAGCATCACACTTGCATCTTCCTGCATAGATGCCCCCAGACTGTGACTCAGGTTGGACTGGTTGAAAATTAAAGAATGGGGTATAATTTTCCATGAGCTGTATTGCTAAAATCCTTTGGTCTATAAGCAAGAGGAGCTCAGATAGGCATAAGTCCTAGACTGCACACCACCTTCATTCTCTCAGGCTGTTATATCCTGTGTCGCCTGTTCCATGTGTAATACACAGAGTGCCTTAGGGAGGATCCTGGAGGGAGAGAAGCCCAAGGTTAATGAGCCACTCAACCTCTGTTCCTTCTGCTCAGCATCCTTAGCAGGTTACTCTCAGTTTTACAAGTGAGCTGTTTAAAAGTCAGGAAGAACGGTGTGATGGGAGATAATGGTTCTTAACTTAGGAGAAAAACCTTCCATGGAAGACACCTATTTTGCTGGTCAGAACAGGGTTGTATGACCACCCTTAGGTGTAAGGGGGCTCTGAAGTGGGCGGCTCACATTTTTAACATGTATCATGCTGGCAGGCAGATGTTGCCCCGAAGAAGAAGGGGACGGGAGGGGAAGGTAGGAACTGCTATTGGCATAGTCTTGCTGTATTTCCAGAAGGTTGTTGGAAGCTAGGTCTTGAGTGGGAGAAAGTATATCTCTGACTATGGAAGGAATCAGTTTTCTTTCATGGTTGCCTCTCTCAGCTCGGTGCAATGTCTGTGTGTTTTGGTCCTGGTGTAGGACAGACTGTCGTTTTCCAAAATCCCTTATCCTGCTGCTGGGACTCGGGGCTTCGTCTGTTCTTTGCACCTGAAAATTCCCTCTAAGAGCTGGCATATTGTTTATTGAATAGTCCTAGTTTCTCCAATTGTTACAGATTTATATCTGTTTTTGTGAAAGAATTTCGTGGGGAAATTGATACAAAGGACATGGGAGGTATTACTGAATCAGTTCATCTTAATTTCAATTTCTACATTATCTTGAAGAGATATTTTTTCAATGTAAAAAAACAAGTCTAATTGACAGAATTCTAGCTGCTCTGAACATGTTAATGAGGAAGATAATAATAGGTTTTACTTTTTGCAGTGATGTATTTTTTCTCTAAAATTTCTACTGATTTGTTTCTTTTAATGTTGTTATTAATTTATGCTGTGCTAGATATGAGGAAAATGGTGGCTGAATATGATGTGACTTGTGAAGGCAGTCTCCAGAGGGATCAGAAAAGTCAAGTCAGGATAGTGAAAATAAAGAAAAGTGTGTATGCATATGTATATATATATATATATAATATGGATAATATTTAAATCTTTCATATGACATGTGTGCTCAGTCTCTCAGTGTGTCTGACTCTTTGTGACCTCATGGACTGTAGCCTGCCTGGCTTTTCTGTCCATGGGATTTTCCAGGCAAGAATACTGGAGTAGGTTGCCACTTGCTTTCTTCATAAGACATAATTTTTCCCTAATATTTAAGAGGTAAAGCACTTTTTATAGCCTGCTTTGTTTATTTAGGTAAGTCTTCTCTAAACACAAAGCAATCTGATGTTTCACAGTATCACTCAAAATACAGGCCTCAGGCTAGTAGCTGCTGTGTTGCTGACAGTTAGTTAGAAATGCAGAGCTCTAGACTATACAGCCAAGTTACTCTATCAGAATCTCACTGAACCAATACCCCAGGTACAATGATATTTGAGAGACACTGACAGTGTTTGAAAGTTGGAAAAGAGTGAAAGCGAAACACTGATCATTTCGTTTTAAGACTCCATGGTGATTATGAATTTTTACTTTCTCTATTACTTTAGACTCGGCCTTATGTATTGATAGAATTACACACATCAGAAGCCATCCATATTCACCAATGACTTCAATTATGAAGTCATTAATTATAATAATTAATTATGAAGTCATATGATAGTGAAGCTTTAAGATGTCTCTATAAATAGACAAATTGAAAACAAGATGTCTCAATGACAGCTTTGACTAAACCTAATTAAAAGAAAATTGTAATGAACTATTTTAAAATGTTAGAAAAAATTTAGTTTACATTTCAATAATGAGGGATGTTGCAGCATCTCCAGTATGATGTGCTCTGTATAAATGATTTTTACGGTCTATCCTTTTTTCACTAAAATAAATGACAATTTTAAATAATCTCAGATGGGAAAGAAATACAGCCATTTCTGAGGGTTGGTTATGTGCCAACTCTGGCACTAAGATGCTTAAGATAAATACTTTAGGAGAAATAGTTCTATCAGTTCATCTGCACAGGAAAATTAGCTTAAATAAAATGTACTCAGAAATTTGGAATGAGCCCCTAGCCTAGCTGCCCTGCTCCCTCCACCCTCACTTGCAGAGGAGCAGTCAGCAGAGGTGAGCTCAAACCTAAATTCAGTCTTGCCTTTCTGTGAGGACTCTTGTCTTCCCTGCCTATCTTGTCTATTGCATAGGTAGCTTAACAGACTCTTGATTTCCCCGGTCATCTGAATACTGGCTCCCCCAAATAACTGATACAGAAATTTATTAGACATCTTGGAAAGTATAGAATTCTATAAATAAATGTAAATGTCTACCTAATGCTGCAAATAGTAGAGATGATTTTTTCGATGCCAAAAATGATTTGTTAAGCTTGTTCAGAATTATGTTTAAGTGCTTTGTCATGCCAAGAGATAAGTACTTAGAACAGTAGGACAGAATGAATTTTCATCTAATTTCTCTTGTTCTTAATATATGATTACATATATTAAGAACAGGTATAGGGCTTCCCTGGTGGTCCAGTGGGTAAGGACACCGCCTTGCAGTGCAATATGGCTAAGAACAGGTATACCAAGATCCTTGGCCGTGCTGATCATTTCGTTTAAGACTCCATGGTGATTATGAATTTTTACTTTCTCTATTACTTTAGACTCGGCCTTATGTATTGATAGAATTACACACATCAGAAGCCATCCATATTCACCAATGACTTCAATTATGAAGTCATTAATTATAATAATTAATTATGAAGTCATATGATAGTGAAGCTTTAAGATGTCTCTATAAATAGACAAATTGAAAACAAGATGTCTCAATGACAGCTTTGACTAAACCTAATTAAAAGAAAATTGTAATGAACTATTTTAAAATGTTAGAAAAAATTTAGTTTACATTTCAATAATGAGGGATGTTGCAGCATCTCCAGTATGATGTGCTCTGTATAAATGATTTTTACGGTCTATCCTTTTTTCACTAAAATAAATGACAATTTTAAATAATCTCAGATGGGAAAGAAATACAGCCATTTCTGAGGGTTGGTTATGTGCCAACTCTGGCACTAAGATGCTTAAGATAAATACTTTAGGAGAAATAGTTCTATCAGTTCATCTGCACAGGAAAATTAGCTTAAATAAAATGTACTCAGAAATTTGGAATGAGCCCCTAGCCTAGCTGCCCTGCTCCCTCCACCCTCACTTGCAGAGGAGCAGTCAGCAGAGGTGAGCTCAAACCTAAATTCAGTCTTGCCTTTCTGTGAGGACTCTTGTCTTCCCTGCCTATCTTGTCTATTGCATAGGTAGCTTAACAGACTCTTGATTTCCCCGGTCATCTGAATACTGGCTCCCCCAAATAACTGATACAGAAATTTATTAGACATCTTGGAAAGTATAGAATTCTATAAATAAATGTAAATGTCTACCTAATGCTGCAAATAGTAGAGATGATTTTTCGATCCCAAAAAATGATTTGTTAAGCTTGTTCAGAATTATGTTTAAGTGCTTTGTCATGCCAAGAGATAAGTACTTAGAACAGTAGGACAGAATGAATTTTCATCTAATTTCTCTTGTTCTTAATATATGATTACATATATTAAGAACAGGTATAGGGCTTCCCTGGTGGTCCAGTGGGTAAGGACACCGCCTTGCAGTGCAAGGGGCGCCGGTTCCATCCCTGGCCTGGGAAGATCCCATGTGCCGTGGAGCGGCTGGACTGATGTGTCCAATTACCAAGCCGGAGCTCTGGAGCGCATGCGCCTGGAGCCGGTGCTCTGCGACAAGAGAGGCCGCCGTGATGGGAGGCCCACATGGGCCAAAGAACAAAGATGGATGAAAATAGACAAATGAAAGACCAATAGAAGTGGCCTGCCTGCTCCCCTCCCTCCCCACCCCACCTCCACCAAAATAAATAAATAAATAAATCTTTAAAAAAAAAAAAGAACAGGTATAAAAACTCAACTGTAAACTTGGTATGCTCATGTTTCTTGTATACATACATGAAGGGGTACATGCATGCATGCTAAGTTGCTTTAGTCATGTCTGACTCTTCACAAACCTATGGAATGTGCCTGCCAGGCTTCTCTGTCCATGGGATTCTCCAGGCAAGAAGACTTGAGTGGGTTGCCATGCCCTCCTCCAGGGATCTTCCCAACCCAGAGTTCGAACCTGTGTCTCCTGTGGCTCTTGCATTGCAGGCAGATTCTTTACTACTGAGCCACTGGGGAAACCTTATATAGAGGGGGTATATACATACATGAGTGCGTGTATGTGTGTGTGTGTGTGTGTGTGTGTGTGTGTGCGTGTGTGTATCATATATTTAGGTACATATAATGTATGTGCTGTGCTTAGTCACTCAGTCTTGTCTAGCTCTTTGCAACCCCATGGACTGTAGCCCTCCAGGCTCCTCTGTCCATGGGGATTCACCAGGCAAGAATATTGGAGTGGTTAGTCATTCCCTCCTCCAGGGGATCTTCCTAACCCAGTAATCTGACCCAGGTTTCTTGCACTACAGGCAGATTCTTTACAGCCACCAGGGAAGCCCATATATAATGTATAAGAGTATGTATATACAAATACACATATGTGTAAGTATATTTAAAATTCTCTATTTCTAATGAAGTTGAAATATTTTCTGCACATTTGCTAACCATCTTTATTATTCTTTTTCTAATGTCTGCTCACTTCCATTCTCCACACAGTTATTAGTACAAGAATGGTGCAACTAACTATTTGCATGTTCTCTTTATATGCGTGTCACCTTTTTTTTTATAGGTTTTCCAAATTTGTCTCCAGATTATACAGTTTGCCTTTTGATTTTGGTTATTTTAAAAATTTGTTTCAGTTTTAAATTTTAAAAGTTTTAAAGTGTTACATATCTAAAAGTCTTTAACTGACCTAAATGAAGAACTGTTTGTTAAGCAGTGTACTTTGAAGTGGTCATTTAAAGTCAAATGAGTTGAAATCTGATAGCAGATATAGATCAGGAGACTCTTTGGGGGTCCAGAACTTTCCCTTGATGGCTCAGGAGATAGAAACATTTAAAATAAATAAATAAACAAACAAAATGCTTTGTTTTCAGAGCATAGTCACTATTCATTCTGATATCTCAAAATAAACATCTTACCATTCCTATGCATTATGCACACATGAAATGATAAGTGTCTGCATACATAATTAAATGATCTGCACTGGATAAAATCTGGACTCATTTGATAAACTAGAGTAGAGCAATCTTTATAGCTTTTCCCTCATTTTCTCTAATTAGAGAGAAATTTACATATAATCACAGTTGCTACAGGAGGTGGGAGAGATCTGTCTTAATCATTTTACTATTTCATTTTAAAAGCCATGTATTAACATCTTTAAAATACCTCTAGCATTTTAATTAAAAATTGCCATTAGTATACATGAATATTAAAAGCATTACTGAAATTATATCATGGTATACTATGTCTTTTGTATTATATTCATATAGCTCTTTGCAACCCCATGGACTGTAGCCCTCCAGGCTCCTCTGTCCATGGGGATTCCCAGGCAAGAATATTGGAGTGGTTAGTCATTCCCTCCTCCAGGGGATCTTCCTAACCCAGTAATCTGACCCAGGTTTCTTGCACTACAGGCAGATTCTTTACAGCCACCAGGGAAGCCCATATATAATGTATAAGAGTATGTATATACAAATACACATATGTGTAAGTATATTTAAAATTCTCTATTTCTAATGAAGTTGAAATATTTTCTGCACATTTGCTAACCATCTTTATTATTCTTTTTCTAATGTCTGCTCACTTCCATTCTCCACACAGTTATTAGTACAAGAATGGTGCAACTAACTATTTGCATGTTCTCTTTATATGCGTGTCACCTTTTTTTTTATAGGTTTTCCAAATTTGTCTCCAGATTATACAGTTTGCCTTTTGATTTTGGTTATTTTAAAAATTTGTTTCAGTTTTAAATTTTAAAAGTTTTAAAGTGTTACATATCTAAAAGTCTTTAACTGACCTAAATGAAGAACTGTTTGTTAAGCAGTGTACTTTGAAGTGGTCATTTAAAGTCAAATGAGTTGAAATCTGATAGCAGATATAGATCAGGAGACTCTTTGGGGGTCCAGAACTTTCCCTTGATGGCTCAGGAGATAGAAACATTTAAAATAAATAAATAAACAAACAAAATGCTTTGTTTTCAGAGCATAGTCACTATTCATTCTGATATCTCAAAATAAACATCTTACCATTCCTATGCATTATGCACACATGAAATGATAAGTGTCTGCATACATAATTAAATGATCTGCACTGGATAAAATCTGGACTCATTTGATAAACTAGAGTAGAGCAATCTTTATAGCTTTTCCCTCATTTTCTCTAATTAGAGAGAAATTTACATATAATCACAGTTGCTACAGGAGGTGGGAGAGATCTGTCTTAATCATTTTACTATTTCATTTTAAAAGCCATGTATTAACATCTTTAAAATACCTCTAGCATTTTAATTAAAAATTGCCATTAGTATACATGAATATTAAAAGCATTACTGAAATTATATCATGGTATACTATGTCTTTTGTATTATATTGCATATATTCCATATTATCTACTTGTTTCATTTTCATATTAAACTAATATTCTTTTCTGAGTATGTGTTTCTGATTATTATTTCAAAGCCTATATTGACATTTATGGTTATTTGTTTAGTAAAGAAAGACTTTGAAAGGTAAATAATGCACATTTTAAATAACTTTTTTTTCAATTTAAAAGTTGAACATTATTGGATCTGACCGAACAGTCACAGATATCACTTGTAGGGTGTAGTTACTATAGAACATTTCAGTGCAATAAAAAACTTTTTTTTTAGTTTAAAAAAATTATTACAGAGTTTTGTAGTTCACAAACATGTATGTTCCCAGATTAGTCATATGCATATCCCTAGTCCCCTCTCTCCTCCCAATCCGCCCATCCTACCCCTCCAGGCTGTCACACCAAGCCCTTGTAGGAACACCTATTCCCACAGCGCAATGACAATAGCTATCTTTTTCACATATGATAGTATAGGTTTCCATGTTGCTCCATCTATGCCTCCCACCCACTGATCATTTCCCACAATGTCCATATGTCTGTTCTCTAAGTCTGTTTTTCCATCGCTTCACTGTGTGTGTTATCATTACCCTTTTACTAGATTTCATATATATGTGTTAGTATACTGTACTTGTCTTTCTCTTTTTGACTTACTTCACTTTTTATGATAGGTTCTGGCTCCATCCACCTCATTAGGACTGAGTCTTCTGCATTCCTATGCATTATGCACACATGAAATGATAAGTGTCTGCATACATAATTAAATGATCTGCACTGGATAAAATCTGGACTCATTTGATAAACTAGAGTAGAGCAATCTTTATAGCTTTTCCCTCATTTTCTCTAATTAGAGAGAAATTTACATATAATCACAGTTGCTACAGGAGGTGGGAGAGATCTGTCTTAATCATTTTACTATTTCATTTTAAAAGCCATGTATTAACATCTTTAAAATACCTCTAGCATTTTAATTAAAAATTGCCATTAGTATACATGAATATTAAAAGCATTACTGAAATTATATCATGGTATACTATGTCTTTTGTATTATATTGCATATATTCCATATTATCTACTTGTTTCATTTTCATATTAAACTAATATTCTTTTCTGAGTATGTGTTTCTGATTATTATTTCAAAGCCTATATTGACATTTATGGTTATTTGTTTAGTAAAGAAAGACTTTGAAAGGTAAATAATGCACATTTTAAATAACTTTTTTTTCAATTTAAAAGTTGAACATTATTGGATCTGACCGAACAGTCACAGATATCACTTGTAGGGTGTAGTTACTATAGAACATTTCAGTGCAATAAAAAACTTTTTTTTTAGTTTAAAAAAATTATTACAGAGTTTTGTAGTTCACAAACATGTATGTTCCCAGATTAGTCATATGCATATCCCTAGTCCCCTCTCTCCTCCCAATCCGCCCATCCTACCCCTCCAGGCTGTCACACCAAGCCCTTGTAGGAACACCTATTCCCACAGCGCAATGACAATAGCTATCTTTTTCACATATGATAGTATAGGTTTCCATGTTGCTCCATCTATGCCTCCCACCCACTGATCATTTCCCACAATGTCCATATGTCTGTTCTCTAAGTCTGTTTTTCCATCGCTTCACTGTGTGTGTTATCATTACCCTTTTACTAGATTTCATATATATGTGTTAGTATACTGTACTTGTCTTTCTCTTTTTGACTTACTTCACTTTTTATGATAGGTTCTGGCTCCATCCACCTCATTAGGACTGAGTCTTCTGCATTTCTTTTAACAGCTGAGTAGTATTCCATTGTATAAATGTACCAGAGCTTCTTTATCCATTCATTCATCGATGGGCATCTAGGTTGCTTCCATGTTCTAGCTATTCCATAGAGAGCTGCAATGAACATTGGGGTACAGGTGCTTCTTTCAGTTTTGATTTCATCTGGGTATAAGCCTAAGAGTGGGATTGCTGGGTCATAGGGTGCTTCTATTTTTAGTTTTTTAAGGAATCTCCAGACTGTCTTCCATAGCGGCTGTATCAATTGACATTCCCACCAGCAATGCAAGAGGGTTCCCTTTTCTCCACACCCTTTCCAGCATTTATTGTCTGTCGATTTGCTGATGATAGCCATTCTGACGGGTGTGAGGTGATATCTCATTGTAGTTTTTATTTGCATTTCTATAATAATAAGCGAGGTTGAGCATCATTTCAGGTGCTTTTGGGCCATCTGTATGTCCCCTTTGGTGAGATATCTCTTTAGGTCTTTTCACATTTTTTGATTCGTTGTTCATTTTTCCTATGTTGAATTGTCTGAGTTGCTTGTAGATTTTGGAGATTGATTCTTTGTCTGTTGTTTCATTTGCTATGATTTTCCCCACTGTGTGGGCTGTCTGTTCAGCTTTTTTGTAATTTCTTTTGCTATACAAAAGCTTTTAAGTTTCATTAGGTCCCACCTGTTAATTTTTGTTTTTAGTTCCACTATTCTGGTAGATGGGTCATGGAATATCTTGCTTTGATTTATGTCCTTGAGTGTTCTGTCTATGTTCTCCACTAAGAGTCTTACGGTTTCTGTCTGGTCTTACATTTAGATCTTTAAACCACTTTGAGTTGACCTTTGTGCATGGTGTCAGGGAATGTTCCAACTTCATTTTTTTGCATGTAGCTGTCCAATTTTCCCAGCACCATTTGTTGAAGAGGCTGTCTTTGTCCCATTTTATATGTTCGACACCTTTGTCAAAAATGAGGTACCCATAGGTGCATGAATATATCTCTGGGTTCTCGATCTTGTTCCATTGGTCTATATTTCTGTTTTTGTGCCAGTACCATACTGTCTTCATGACTGTTGTTTTGCAATATAGTCTGAAGTTAGGGAGACTGATCCCTCCAGCTCCATTCTTCCATAGGACTGCTTTGGCTATTCAAGGTCTTTTCTGTTTCCATATGAACTGTGTTATTCTTTGGTCTAGTTCTGTGAAGAATGTCATTGGTAGTTTGATAGGGATCGCATTGAATCTGTAGCTGATATTTGGTAGTATGGTCCTTTTCACAATATTGATTCTTGCGACCCAGGAACATGAAATATCTCTCCATCTGTTTAAGTCTTCCTTAATTTCTCTCATAAGTGTCTCACAAGTTTCAATGTACAGTTCTTTTGTTTCTTTGGGTAGGTTTCTTCCTAGATATTTGATTCTTTTGGTTGCGATGGTGAAGGGGATTGCCTCTTTGATTTCATATTCTGATTTTTCATTGCTTGTAGATTTTGGAGATTGATTCTTTGTCTGTTGTTTCATTTGCTATGATTTTCCCCACTGTGTGGGCTGTCTGTTCAGCTTTTTTGTAATTTCTTTTGCTATACAAAAGCTTTTAAGTTTCATTAGGTCCCACCTGTTAATTTTTGTTTTTAGTTCCACTATTCTGGTAGATGGGTCATGGAATATCTTGCTTTGATTTATGTCCTTGAGTGTTCTGTCTATGTTCTCCACTAAGAGTCTTACGGTTTCTGTCTGGTCTTACATTTAGATCTTTAAACCACTTTGAGTTGACCTTTGTGCATGGTGTCAGGGAATGTTCCAACTTCATTTTTTTGCATGTAGCTGTCCAATTTTCCCAGCACCATTTGTTGAAGAGGCTGTCTTTGTCCCATTTTATATGTTCGACACCTTTGTCAAAAATGAGGTACCCATAGGTGCATGAATATATCTCTGGGTTCTCGATCTTGTTCCATTGGTCTATATTTCTGTTTTTGTGCCAGTACCATACTGTCTTCATGACTGTTGTTTTGCAATATAGTCTGAAGTTAGGGAGACTGATCCCTCCAGCTCCATTCTTCCATAGGACTGCTTTGGCTATTCAAGGTCTTTTCTGTTTCCATATGAACTGTGTTATTCTTTGGTCTAGTTCTGTGAAGAATGTCATTGGTAGTTTGATAGGGATCGCATTGAATCTGTAGCTGATATTTGGTAGTATGGTCCTTTTCACAATATTGATTCTTGCGACCCAGGAACATGAAATATCTCTCCATCTGTTTAAGTCTTCCTTAATTTCTCTCATAAGTGTCTCACAAGTTTCAATGTACAGTTCTTTTGTTTCTTTGGGTAGGTTTCTTCCTAGATATTTGATTCTTTTGGTTGCGATGGTGAAGGGGATTGCCTCTTTGATTTCATATTCTGATTTTTCATTGTTTGTATATAGGAATGCCAGTGATTTCTGTGTATTGATTTTGTATCCTGCAACTTTGCTGAATTCGCTGATTAGCTCTGGTAGTTTTGTAATAGTGTCTTTGGGGTTTTCAATGTATAATATCATGTCATCTGCAAAAAGAGAGAGCTTTACTTCTTTTTTCCAATCTGGATTCCTTTCATTTCATTTTCTTCTCTTATTGCTGTTGCTAGAACTTCCAGGACTATGTTGAATAATAGTGGTGAAAGTGGACACCCCTGTCTTGTTCCTGATCTTAAAGGGAATGCTTTGCGTTTTTCACCATTGAGAATAATGTGGGCTTCTCATGTATGGTTTTTACTGTGTTGAGATAGGATTCTTCTATGCCCATTTTTGAAGAGTTTTTGTCATAAATAGATGCTGTACTTTGTCAAAGGCTTTTTCTGCATGTATTGAGAAGATCATGTGATTTTTGCCTCTCAATTTGTTGAGATGGTGTATCACATTGATTGATTTGTGGATATTGAAGAATCCTTGCATGCCTGGGGTGAACCCGACTTGATCATGGTGTATGAGCTTTTTGATGTGTTGTTGAATTCTGTTTGCTAGGATTTTGTTGAGGATCTTGGCATCTAAGTTCATCAGTGAAATTGGTCTATAATTTTCTTTTTTGTGTTGTCTTTGCCTGGCTTTGGTATCAGGCTGATAGTGGCCTCGTAGAATGTTTTTGGAAGTGTTCCTTCTTGTGGAATTTTTTGGAAGAGTTTTAGAAAGACAGGCATTAGCTCTTCTTTAAATGTTTGGTAGAATTCACCTGTGAAGCCATCTGGCCCTGGGCTTATATTTTTGGGTAGATTTTTGATCACAGTTTCGATTTCTGAGTTTGTGATTGGGTTGTTCATAGTTTCTGTTTCTTCCTGGTTCAGCCTTGGAAGATTAATCTTCTCTAAGAAACTGTCCATTTCTTCCAGGTTGTCCAGTTTGTTGCCATAGAGTTGTTCATAATAGGCTCTTAGAATCCTTTGGATTTCTTCATTCTCTGTTGTAATCTCTCCTTTTTCATTTTTGATTTTGTTGATCTGGTTCTTCTCTCTTTCTTTCATGATGAGTCTGGCCAGTGGAGTGTCAATTTTATTGACCTTTTCGAAGAACCAGCTTCTCGTTTTGTTTATCTTTACTATTGTTTCTTTCACTTCTTTTTCATTTATTTCTGCTCTGATCTTTATGATTTCCCCTCTTCTGATAACTTTGGGGTGTCTTTGTTCTTCTTTCTCCAGTTGTTTTAAGCTTAGGGTTAAGTCGTCTGCTTGATATTCTCCTAGTTCCTTGAGGTAGGATGTATTGCTATAAATTTCCCTCATAGAACTGCTTTTGCATTATCCCACAGGTTTTGCACTGTCGTGTGTTTATTGTCATTTTCCTCTAGGAATTTTTTTATTTCTCCCTTAATTCTCTCAGTATTCAGTTTGTTTTTTAGGTATGTGTTATTTAATCTCCACGTGTTTGTGTTTTTAGCGATTTTTTTCCTGTAGTTGATCTCTAGTCTCATTGCATTGTGATCTGAGAAGATGGCTTATATAATTTCAGTTTTCTTGAATTGACTGAGGTTTTTGATTTGTGGCCCAAGATGTGGTCTATCCTGGAGAATGTTCCATGAGCACTTGAGAAGAAACTGTATTCTTCTGCTTTTGGATGGAAGGTCCTAAAGATATCCATGAGGTCCATCTCTTCTAGTGTGTCTTTTAAGGCTTGTGTTTCTTGATTAATTTTCTGTTTGGATGATCTGTCCATTGGTGTGGGAGGAGTGTTAAAGTCTCCTACTACTACTGTGTTATTGTTGATTTCTTTTTTTATGTCTGAAAGTATCTGTCTTATGTATTGAGGCGCACCTGTGTTGGGTGCATAGATATTCATGACTGTTATGTCTTCCTCTTGGATAGATCCCTTAATCATGATGTAGTGACCTGCCTTTGTCTCTTATAATCTTGTTTGTTTTAAAGTCTATTTTGTCTGACACGAGGATTACTACTCCAACTTTCTTTTGATTTCCATTTGTGTGGAATATCTTTTTCCAGCCTCTCACTTTCAGTCTATGAGTGTCTCTCAGTCTGAAGCCGGTCTCTTGTAAACAGCATATTTATGGGTCTTGCTTCTGTATCCATTCAGCCAGCCTGTGTCTTTTGGTTGCAGCATTTAGTCCATTTACATTCAAAGTAATTATTAATACGACTGTTCCTATTGTCGTCTTCTTAGATATTTGGGGTTTGATTTGTAGGACTTCTCCTGCTCTTGTATTTATTGGCTCTATCAGGCCCTTTAACACTTGTTGTAGGGCTGGTTTCGTGGTACAAAATTCTTTTAGCTTTTGCTTATCTGTGAAGCTTTTGACTTCTCCATCAATTCTGAATGAGATTCTTGCTGGATAGAGAATTCTTGGTTGGAGGTTATTCTCTTTTAGCCATTTAAATGTGTCCTGCCATTCTCTTCTGGCCTGCAGGGTTTCTGGCACCCAGTGACCCTGTACAGTCCTGGTGGGATTTCACGCTGAGTGTTCCCTTCTGTCCTCCTGGCACTTCCTAGCGCCCCTCGGCCTTGTCCAGTGCAGGGGTTGGGACACAGGACCGTCAGTACGGGAGCTCCAGGAAAGTTCTGGCTGCTCGCTCTCCAACTCTTGTAGACCTGAGGAGTTCTTTTGTCATCTAGAGGCTTGTTCGTTGGTGGTTTTTCATTTATTGATTAGTTCTGGTTGTTCTATTGGGGAGCTGATGAAATCCTCCTCTCATTCCTCTGCCATTTTGACCCCCCTCCTGCAATGGGAAACTTTGGATTTTTAAGTTTGTCAAAGGAATTACTCGTTTTCTGAACTTTTCTTTGTAAGATTCTTCAATAGTATAAAGGTTTAGATAGCAGTGTCGGAATTCTCCCTCTTTGTCACATTTTTGGGCTTATTTGTACATGGCTATTTTCCTCATATGAGGCTATAAAATATAAAGGGAAGAGAGTATGCTTTTTATTTCTGGTTCCAAACGGGGCTGCACAAGGTTGTGGTAGGTGCTCAATCAAGGTGTGATGGATGAATGTATGAATATCTATGTTTATGAACATGGATTTTAAATAAGCACTGATTGACAATAGTGTGTGAATTTCAGGTGTATAGTAATTTGGTATTTTTGCATATTCTTTGATGTTGTTGTTTAATTCCCTTGGCATCTCTGACTCTTTGTAATCCCATGGATTGTAGCCTGCCAGGCTCCTGTGTCAGTGAGATTTCCCAGGCAGAAAGACTGAGGCACTTGCCATTTCCTTCTCCAGGGATCAAACCTGTGTCTCCTGTGGCAGGCAGATACTTTACCACTGAGCTACCAGAGAAGCCTGTATTTTGTAGCCTTCTCCTGCTCTTGTATTTATTGGCTCTATCAGGCCCTTTAACACTTGTTGTAGGGCTGGTTTCGTGGTACAAAATTCTTTTAGCTTTTGCTTATCTGTGAAGCTTTTGACTTCTCCATCAATTCTGAATGAGATTCTTGCTGGATAGAGAATTCTTGGTTGGAGGTTATTCTCTTTTAGCCATTTAAATGTGTCCTGCCATTCTCTTCTGGCCTGCAGGGTTTCTGGCACCCAGTGACCCTGTACAGTCCTGGTGGGATTTCACGCTGAGTGTTCCCTTCTGTCCTCCTGGCACTTCCTAGCGCTCTCTCGGCCTTGTCCAGTGCAGGGGTTGGGACACAGGACCGTCAGTACGGGAGCTCCAGGAAAGTTCTGGCTGCTCGCTCTCCAACTCTTGTAGACCTGAGGAGTTCTTTTGTCATCTAGAGGCTTGTTCGTTGGTGGTTTTTCATTTATTGATTAGTTCTGGTTGTTCTATTGGGGAGCTGATGAAATCCTCCTCTCATTCCTCTGCCATTTTGACCCCCCTCCTGCAATGGGAAACTTTGGATTTTTAAGTTTGTCAAAGGAATTACTCGTTTTCTGAACTTTTCTTTGTAAGATTCTTCAATAGTATAAAGGTTTAGATAGCAGTGTCGGAATTCTCCCTCTTTGTCACATTTTTGGGCTTATTTGTACATGGCTATTTTCCTCATATGAGGCTATAAAATATAAAGGGAAGAGAGTATGCTTTTTATTTCTGGTTCCAAACGGGGCTGCACAAGGTTGTGGTAGGTGCTCAATCAAGGTGTGATGGATGAATGTATGAATATCTATGTTTATGAACATGGATTTTTAAATAAGCACTGATTGACAATAGTGTGTGAATTTCAGGTGTATAGTAATTTGGTATTTTTGCATATTCTTTGATGTTGTTGTTTAATTCCCTTGGCATCTCTGACTCTTTGTAATCCCATGGATTGTAGCCTGCCAGGCTCCTGTGTCAGTGAGATTTCCCAGGCAGAAAGACTGAGGCACTTGCCATTTCCTTCTCCAGGGATCAAACCTGTGTCTCCTGCATTGGCAGGCAGATACTTTACCACTGAGCTACCAGAGAAGCCTGTATTCTTTTATAGATCATTACAAAATAATGTCTGAAACTTCCTGTCCTATATGTAAATTCTTGTTTCTTATCTATTTTATGTATAGTAATTAGTATTTGTTTACTCCATACTCCTAATTTGTCCCTTCCTGGTTCCCTCTTCCCTTTGGTAGCCACAAGTTTGTTTTCAATACCTGTGACTCTGTTTCTGTTTTGTAAATGGGTTCATTTGTATTTCTAGTTCTACAAATATGTGATATCATGTAATATTTGTTTTTATTTTTTCTAATTTACTTCACTTAGTATGATTATCTCCAGGTCCATCCATGTTACTTCACATATCATTCTTCTTTTGTTTTCATTAATAAAAATGAAGGAAGTATTTGTTTTATTCACAGGTTAGGCTTAGACCTGTGTTTAACAAGCCAGCCTAATAATAGCACCATGGTTAAATCATAGCTGCTTTTCCAAGGCATCATTGTACAATTTATTAAGCAAATATGGGGTCAAGTGTCTCTCATCTACCTGATGGGATCTTTTAGTACATATTCCTAATAAGTCCCATTTGGAACAGCTGAAAATCTTTTAGGCAAAAGTTTTGAAAATGAGCTCATGAACTCAAGTTTAAATTGCACCAGTTAAATTAGGACAAATGGAAAGAACTCAAAATAAGTAGTTGCCCAATTAGAACCCATTATTTGTAAGTCATTGCTTTTGTGCCCTGCCCCTAAAACAGAATCTTAAAACATTGACTCAATTATTGAAAACCCACATGTAACAAAGTGAAAGGTTAATTTCCATTGTTCCAAGTTAAACAACAAAAACCCAAACAGATGTTTAAGAAATACCCAAATCAGGTAGGAAAATTAATGCCTGCATAGTTATCAGAAGTGTTGTACTACAACCAGATTGCATACATCAGCTGGTTCTGTATACAGTCTCGAACTGACGAGAACAAAGATCAGAAAAGCTGCAAGAAACAGGTTTCTAACTCTAGAAATTGGCATATGAAAAAACAAAAGTAAAACTACAATTGAGCTCTTTTCAGATATCAAATACCTCTCTGTAAACATTGGCAGGCAGATACTTTACCACTGAGCTAAAAAGGCCTGTATTCTTTTATTAACAAAATAATGTCTGAAACTTCCTGTCCTATATGTAAATTCTTGTTTCTTATCTATTTTATGTATAGTAATTAGTATTTGTTTACTCCATACTCCTAATTTGTCCCTTCCTGGTTCCCTCTTCCCTTTGGTAGCCACAAGTTTGTTTTCAATACCTGTGACTCTGTTTCTGTTTTGTAAATGGGTTCATTTGTATTTCTAGTTCTACAAATATGTGATATCATGTAATATTTGTTTTTATTTTTTCTAATTTACTTCACTTAGTATGATTATCTCCAGGTCCATCCATGTTACTTCACATATCATTCTTCTTTTGTTTTCATTAATAAAAATGAAGGAAGTATTTGTTTTATTCACAGGTTAGGCTTAGACCTGTGTTTAACAAGCCAGCCTAATAATAGCACCATGGTTAAATCATAGCTGCTTTTCCAAGGCATCATTGTACAATTTATTAAGCAAATATGGGGTCAAGTGTCTCTCATCTACCTGATGGGATCTTTTAGTACATATTCCTAATAAGTCCCATTTGGAACAGCTGAAAATCTTTTAGGCAAAAGTTTTGAAAATGAGCTCATGAACTCAAGTTTAAATTGCACCAGTTAAATTAGGACAAATGGAAAGAACTCAAAATAAGTAGTTGCCCAATTAGAACCCATTATTTGTAAGTCATTGCTTTTGTGCCCTGCCCCTAAAACAGAATCTTAAAACATTGACTCAATTATTGAAAACCCACATGTAACAAAGTGAAAGGTTAATTTCCATTGTTCCAAGTTAAACAACAAAAACCCAAACAGATGTTTAAGAAATACCCAAATCAGGTAGGAAAATTAATGCCTGCATAGTTATCAGAAGTGTTGTACTACAACCAGATTGCATACATCAGCTGGTTCTGTATACAGTCTCGAACTGACGAGAACAAAGATCAGAAAAGCTGCAAGAAACAGGTTTCTAACTCTAGAAATTGGCATATGAAAAAACAAAAGTAAAACTACAATTGAGCTCTTTTCAGATATCAAATACCTCTCTGTAAAAATTCTATTTACGTTTTCGGCTGTTCCTGACCATGCCATCAGGCAAATAAGAATCCCTCAAACCTAGCCAAAGTAGAACAGGTACAAACATCCAGAGCACTTGATCTACTGCAGAATCACACCTGGGAAAGCTAATTACAGAGGAAAAACCTTCCCTTCACACTTGGGTGTACAGTACTGAGGCTGTCATTGTTCCATTACCTGTAGCTTAAATTCATCTTGACATGCCAGTGGCGCTGTTAGTGCTTCTATTTTAACACTACAGAAGTTTATGAATTCAGTGGGCATTATCTATGACTAACCTGGCTACTGGCCAATTTCCTGTTCTAGGCAAGGTAAAGTCTCTCCACCCCACCATCTTCACTAAAACTACAAAGTTCTTCTTCATCCATTGCTTCCCAAAGTTTGCCTGCTGCTGAAATGGAACCCAGCTTCTTTCAGACAGCGACTCTTCAAGGGAGATTACTTTTCCCAGGCATTTATTTCCGTTAGCCACAATCCTCCTGTCACTGCTTTTCTTCAATGCTAGATTATGGCCTGCTCAGCTTGATGTCCAACTTCACTGATCTTGGTGGCTGAGTATGAGAGTCCATTATTGCACTTAAAAGGCTGTCTTATTAGATATGCCAAACCAGCTCCTACTCCAGCAACACCTGCAAAAGCCAGCAGCACATTTCTGATGCCGCCTTCTAGGTCGTCTACATGGAAGAAATCTACAAACCCATCCCAGCCTCTTTGTTTGACTATCCAGTCTTGTTTTGTCCTTAAGAGAACATCTGTGATGCTTTCTACTAGGGGTTCGTTTTGCCAAGTTAAAACAAAACAAAAACCCAAACAGATGTTTAAGAAATACCCAAATCAGGTAGGAAAATTAATGCCTGCATAGTTATCAGAAGTGTTGTACTACAACCAGATTGCATACATCAGCTGGTTCTGTATACAGTCTCGAACTGACGAGAACAAAGATCAGAAAAGCTGCAAGAAACAGGTTTCTAACTCTAGAAATTGGCATATGAAAAAACAAAAGTAAAACTACAATTGAGCTCTTTTCAGATATCAAATACCTCTCTGTAAAAATTCTATTTACGTTTTCGGCTGTTCCTGACCATGCCATCAGGCAAATAAGAATCCCTCAAACCTAGCCAAAGTAGAACAGGTACAAACATCCAGAGCACTTGATCTACTGCAGAATCACACCTGGGAAAGCTAATTACAGAGGAAAAACCTTCCCTTCACACTTGGGTGTACAGTACTGAGGCTGTCATTGTTCCATTACCTGTAGCTTAAATTCATCTTGACATGCCAGTGGCGCTGTTAGTGCTTCTATTTTAACACTACAGAAGTTTATGAATTCAGTGGGCATTATCTATGACTAACCTGGCTACTGGCCAATTTCCTGTTCTAGGCAAGGTAAAGTCTCTCCACCCCACCATCTTCACTAAAACTACAAAGTTCTTCTTCATCCATTGCTTCCCAAAGTTTGCCTGCTGCTGAAATGGAACCCAGCTTCTTTCAGACAGCGACTCTTCAAGGGAGATTACTTTTCCCAGGCATTTATTTCCGTTAGCCACAATCCTCCTGTCACTGCTTTTCTTCAATGCTAGATTATGGCCTGCTCAGCTTGATGTCCAACTTCACTGATCTTGGTGGCTGAGTATGAGAGTCCATTATTGCACTTAAAAGGCTGTCTTATTAGATATGCCAAACCAGCTCCTACTCCAGCAACACCTGCAAAAGCCAGCAGCACATTTCTGATGCCGCCTTCTAGGTCGTCTACATGGAAGAAATCTACAAACCCATCCCAGCCTCTTTGTTTGACTATCCAGTCTTGTTTTGTCCTTAAGAGAACATCTGTGATGCTTTCTACTAGGGGTTCGATGCAGCTTTCTTGGTTTATACTCTTCAAGTGTTTGGCCACAAAGGCACCAAAAGAAATAAGAGTCACAATCCTGCCCCAGTTTGTTACTCCGTCACTGAAAACATGGGCCATCACTCGAGACAAAGATTTGACATCCTCTTCGTTTTTTATGTCCAGTTTCCGAAGCATGCCTTGGAACGCCGTCTTGTGGTTCCGCTGCACCCCATCCCCGACCTGGCACAGGGTCTCCAACGCCTTCCGGCTGGAGGCCCCGGACCCGCCCAGGGGCTTCGCGTCCTTGGTGCCGGTGGTCGGCTCCCGGAGGTACAGAGAGATAATCTCCAGGGACTGCCGGTATAACTCGTCCTCCTCCTCCTCTGCCGGGGGCGGCGTCGAGGGCAGGGAGCAGTCCGAGCCCGGGCTGCTACTGGCCTCTACGACCAACAAAGGCAAAGGCCGGACGGTTGGCTGCTTCGCGAGAGGCTCTGGCTCGCACCCGTCCAGCTCCTCTTCGGGCGACATGATGGCGTCAGAGGTCAGGGATTCCATCTCTTCCGGCAGTGAAGCGAGGCATGTGGGCGTGAAGCACAGCAGTTGAGTGGGGGTCGCGGTGACATCGGGGCCCTCGGCGCCAATGGGCGAGGGCCGCCTGACCCTCCGGGCGTCGGGCACCAGAGCAGCCTAGGGGCTCGGGCCGGCGCTTCCGCCAATCACCGCGCCAGCCTCCCCTACCCGTACCTCTCACCGCACCGCGGCCTCCTTCCCCGCAGCCAAGAGCCGCCCCGCTGGAGAGGAGGCGCCGCTGCCCTGTCCCAGTCCGGCCCCCCCCCGCAGTAGATGTTCAGTCCAATTGCTGTGTTTCTCTTGAGTCTGAACATCGCGAACTGCCGCCACCTGAGAGAAAAGGAGGAAGGCCCCGAGTCCTAGCTGGAGGAGAGCAGAAGTAGGCTCTGAGAGAGGCGTTCCGAGATCACGGTTTTAGGGACCAGTCTCACATATCATTCTTTTAATGGCTGCATAATATTCCGTGTGTGTGTAGTATATCTTCTTAATAAATTCCTTTTTTACTATCCAGTCTTGTTTTGTCCTTAAGAGAACATCTGTGATGCTTTCTACTAGGGGTTCGATGCAGCTTTCTTGGTTTATACTCTTCAAGTGTTTGGCCACAAAGGCACCAAAAGAAATAAGAGTCACAATCCTGCCCCAGTTTGTTACTCCGTCACTGAAAACATGGGCCATCACTCGAGACAAAGATTTGACATCCTCTTCGTTTTTTATGTCCAGTTTCCGAAGCATGCCTTGGAGCCGTCTTGTGGTTCCGCTGCACCCCATCCCCGACCTGGCACAGGGTCTCCAACGCCTTCCGGCTGGAGGCCCCGGACCCGCCCAGGGGCTTCGCGTCCTTGGTGCCGGTGGTCGGCTCCCGGAGGTACAGAGAGATAATCTCCAGGGACTGCCGGTATAACTCGTCCTCCTCCTCCTCTGCCGGGGGCGGCGTCGAGGGCAGGGAGCAGTCCGAGCCCGGGCTGCTACTGGCCTCTACGACCAACAAAGGCAAAGGCCGGACGGTTGGCTGCTTCGCGAGAGGCTCTGGCTCGCACCCGTCCAGCTCCTCTTCGGGCGACATGATGGCGTCAGAGGTCAGGGATTCCATCTCTTCCGGCAGTGAAGCGAGGCATGTGGGCGTGAAGCACAGCAGTTGAGTGGGGGTCGCGGTGACATCGGGGCCCTCGGCGCCAATGGGCGAGGCCGCCTGACCCTCCGGGCGTCGGGCACCAGAGCAGCCTAGGGGCTCGGGCCGGCGCTTCCGCCAATCACCGCGCCAGCCTCCCCTACCCGTACCTCTCACCGCACCGCGGCCTCCTTCCCCGCAGCCAAGAGCCGCCCCGCTGGAGAGGAGGCGCCGCTGCCCTGTCCCAGTCCGGCCCCCCCCCGCAGTAGATGTTCAGTCCAATTGCTGTGTTTCTCTTGAGTCTGAACATCGCGAACTGCCGCCACCTGAGAGAAAAGGAGGAAGGCCCCGAGTCCTAGCTGGAGGAGAGCAGAAGTAGGCTCTGAGAGAGGCGTTCCGAGATCACGGTTTTAGGGACCAGTCTCACATATCATTCTTTTAATGGCTGCATAATATTCCGTGTGTGTGTAGTATATCTTCTTAATAAGGTTGTCTGTTGATGGGCAAGTGGGTTGCTTCCATGTCTTATTGTAAATAGTGTTGCTGTGAACATTGTGTTGCATGTATCTTTTAAAACTAATGGGGGTGGGGGTGGCCACTTTTTATTGGTCTTTTATTTATTTTCATCTGTTTTTGTTCTTTGGCCCGTGTGGGCCTCCCACTGCAGTGGCCTCTGTTGTCGCAGAGTGCCGTCTCTTAACTCATGCGCTCCAGAGCTCCGGCTCGGTAACTGGACACATCGGTCCAGTCGCTCCGGGCACGTGGGATCTTCCCAGGCCACGGATCGAACTGGCACCCCTTGCACTGCAAGGCGGTGTCCTTACCCACTGGACCACCAGGGAAACCTGAGCTTTATTTCTTAAATGAAAGGATTCAGAAATTCCTACTCTGATGTTTATAACTCAAAGCTGACATGAGACACTCGTTTCCCATCCCCAAAGGTCATTATTATTTTATTCCAGAATATCATAATTAGGCTTATAACAGATACTAGATTTTAAACTGCATGGATTGTATAGCATTGTTCTGTGTGTAGTTATAGATAGATTTTGTAAAAGTTTTATAGTAGTAAGGGAACTGTGAATTTCAATATGTGCTTGTGTAGGAAAAACAGTGAACATTTTTACTTATAAATGCTAAATCAGTTTCTAAAAATGACATCTATAAGGATATCAGTTTTCAGCAAGTAGGGGGAAAATAGTGGTATGTGAAATAAAGAGGATATGTTAAGTAACTTTTACCAAGAAAATTATGCCTTTTTTTTCAAGGGTACTTAATTGTTTTAGCTTTAAGGAGCAAATTTTTGAAGTAATTTGTAATTTATATATTATGTCACATCTTTTTTTCCTGCACAAATTTAGTGTTTTCTCTTCATTTCCCCTAGTTTCATGGTTCTTCATGAGCCACATGCACTCCTTCAAAGAAAGAAAAACAATTCTGCCCTCTTGGTGGAAGTGTGCTTGAAGCTTTGGTATTCACAGCACAGCTTTTCTTGCCTATTATTGAACTGGGAAAAATTCAAGAATGTTTCATCATTTTGCCATTTTGAACCACTCCTGGTTCAAAAGTACTGGAATCAAGTAGAGCTATATAGTTTATTGCTCTTCAAACAAGCAAAGGAAATAGGAACATATTACGTCAAAAATTACTTCTATTTGTAAACAGAGTCAGATTGTTTTGTGGGCCCTCATTGATGGATTGGATAAACTATCTTTGGGTATTATAAATAGCCAGTTGTAAAAAGCAATACAAAAAATTAGCTTCTGTTTGCAGGTCAGTTATTCTTTAATCTGTGACTTCAGTTTAGACATAAAAACAGCAGGTTTACTGTAAAGATACTCTTAATATAGAAGGAGACACATGAGTGTCTCATTGGAATACTAATGCTCAAGAATCCTGACAGCGTTGGCAAAGTTAATGGTTGCCCTCAGAAATGAGCCTGCTGGGATGATGGCTCACTGACAAATAACTCAAAGCTGACATGAGACACTCGTTTCCCATCCCCAAAGGTCATTATTATTTTATTCCAGAATATCATAATTAGGCTTATAACAGATACTAGATTTTAAACTGCATGGATTGTATAGCATTGTTCTGTGTGTAGTTATAGATAGATTTTGTAAAAGTTTTATAGTAGTAAGGGAACTGTGAATTTCAATATGTGCTTGTGTAGGAAAAACAGTGAACATTTTTACTTATAAATGCTAAATCAGTTTCTAAAAATGACATCTATAAGGATATCAGTTTTCAGCAAGTAGGGGGAAAATAGTGGTATGTGAAATAAAGAGGATATGTTAAGTAACTTTTACCAAGAAAATTATGCCTTTTTTTTCAAGGGTACTTAATTGTTTTAGCTTTAAGGAGCAAATTTTTGAAGTAATTTGTAATTTATATATTATGTCACATCTTTTTTTCCTGCACAAATTTAGTGTTTTCTCTTCATTTCCCCTAGTTTCATGGTTCTTCATGAGCCACATGCACTCCTTCAAAGAAAGAAAAACAATTCTGCCCTCTTGGTGGAAGTGTGCTTGAAGCTTTGGTATTCACAGCACAGCTTTTCTTGCCTATTATTGAACTGGGAAAAATTCAAGAATGTTTCATCATTTTGCCATTTTGAACCACTCCTGGTTCAAAAGTACTGGAATCAAGTAGAGCTATATAGTTTATTGCTCTTCAAACAAGCAAAGGAAATAGGAACATATTACGTCAAAAATTACTTCTATTTGTAAACAGAGTCAGATTGTTTTGTGGGCCCTCATTGATGGATTGGATAAACTATCTTTGGGTATTATAAATAGCCAGTTGTAAAAAGCAATACAAAAAATTAGCTTCTGTTTGCAGGTCAGTTATTCTTTAATCTGTGACTTCAGTTTAGACATAAAAACAGCAGGTTTACTGTAAAGATACTCTTAATATAGAAGGAGACACATGAGTGTCTCATTGGAATACTAATGCTCAAGAATCCTGACAGCGTTGGCAAAGTTAATGGTTGCCCTCAGAAATGAGCCTGCTGGGATGATGGCTCACTGACAAATAACTCCATGTTGGATAAAACTGAAAACAGTATCAAATATTCACAAAACCATCCACAACAGTATCAAATAGTCACAAAAACAACACACAGATCCACCAGGCAACATGATTACATTTCATTGCTCAGGAGTTGTGCTATTTAGGGAGATTAGTCTCTAGGGAAATTTTCTTCTGTTTGCTTGTAAGACATATTTTGCTTTTTCACTCATATTCCAATAAACTCCATCATCTAAATTGATGCTGACTTTGTACTTAACATTGAAGGAAACAGTTTTCTAATATACCTTCTGACCACTTCCATTTTATTGTGATCTTAAATTTTATAAACTTATGACTTAGCCAAAAAAGGAAACTATCTCAGTTTCCTAAAATCATGATTCTCAGTATGAGTTGCTGAACCTCCAGAGCCTGACAGCCATGTGCCAATCAAGGCAAAAAGAGCTCCATTTTCACAATATTTTGTGAGATTGTCAGGGTTTGGGTTATTTTGCATTGGCTAGTATCACTCTAAAGCTGCATGTAAACCTAAGAAGGAAAGTCATTGTTTGAAAACTGAATTTATAAATTGAGTCAACTCAATCCAATTCCAGTGATATGTATTTTTTTCTAATTTATATACATAAAATATCTATAAATGAATATCTATATCTGGAATATGAGTGCAAGTGACCGTATTTGCTAGTGGACAGGAGCAATGTTAGGGCAGTGCCAAGAAACTACTTTGCTTTCATACTGCATTCCTCAAGTTAGTAGCTGTTAATGACTGGAGTTTTAGGAAACAGGGTCTACAGAGAAGAGCTTGGTGTCTTATCTTCTGTTTACCACATACAAAACTAACGTATGTTTTGGGAGAAGATGGGGGCATATGCACACAAAAACATGGTGTGTGATTCAATAAGTTTAGGATATCATCTGTTGAAATCAACTCACTATATCTACCATATGGCCAATTTTACCCATTGGGGTGATGGAAATTAGCATTTCAGGTGCATATATTTAAGCTACTTTTCCTGCCTTCAAGAAACTTGGGCTCAAATTAGAATGACAATAAGTATATCTGTCATCATCTTTAGAATTATAAGTGAAAAAGTGAATGCAAACGCTGAGAGCTGTGGGCACATGTAGGGAAAAGGTTCAGGGGTGACTGTCTAGAGGCGAAGGCACTTAAGCCATGTTTCATTACCTAGGAATTAGCTAGATAAAGTCATGGAGGAAGGCAACATTCCAGACAGTGGAAGCAGCTTGAGACAAATAAAGGGAGTGTGAAGGAATCATAGAATACTTGATGGGCTTCAAATAATTCACAAGTTAGCTTATGGTATGTGGAGAAGTGAGAGCTGCAGGTGTAAGAGAACCTAAATGATGACAGGTTTTGTATGTCACACTAAGGAAGTCAGATTTTATCCTGCAGGTGATAGGGAACCATTGATGATCATTTTGAATTTTCATGCAAATTCTTTGGGATAATGGATGGAGGTAAGAATGGAGACAGGGGATGTGCTATGAGGCTCTTGCAGTCCTAGGTAGAGTGGATAATCAGGACCTGGCCTGAAGACCAAGTGCTAGAGACAAGGGGAAGGGTCATTGTTGATAAAGATTAAAGAGGTAGACTTGATAGGAATTGAGGTCTGATGAAGTGTAAGGATCAAGAGAGGAAGAGTAGGGTGATGATTGTTTAGTGACTGCTAATGAAACCAAGAGGAAAAACAGATTTTTAGAATAGCATTTTGAAAATCTGAGTTTGGGACTTCAGTGAGACATCCAAGAGGAAAGGGCCAATGGGTAGTTTTCTTTCATTTTCTATGGATTGTAAAGCTAATGAGCAAGGTCTGCACCGGTGATAAAATCCTTTGCACAAGAATCGTAGTAGTGGTTTGAAGGCATAGGAGTATTTAGTTTCACCTGATACAAGTCTGTAGAATGGAGAGTAAACAAATTGTAGGGCAGAATGATGGCTCGAAGGAAAGCCTTTTTTTAGCTCCTTCCTTTTCCCACTCTTTTTGGACACTTAAAGAAGTAAATATACAAAGCTAAATAACTATATGAACTGTAATCATTGACATCAATGCAAATGTATAATTATTGATACTAATTAATATTCATTTAATATCCATTATACCATAATACACTATACCAAAGATTTTAATATGTATTATCTAATAGAATGTGTAGTAAAGTCTGGTAAATAAGAAATACTGTCTCATTTTTCAGATAAGAAAACTCAGAAATTTAAAAAATCTTGCTCAAGTTCATATAGTTAGTAGATATTGAAACTAAGATACAGAGCCTTAGTATACCTGATTCAACATCATTACTCCCCTAGATGGTTGTAACTGTGATATGTGAAGTAATAGCTACAGTTCTGCACTATTGATCCAAGTATTAGCAATGAGCCCAACCCTTCTGAAGCCTAGACTACTTGCCTTGAAGAATATCTCCACTTTAAAGATTATCTCACTAAACTCTCAGCTCTCATTTTGGCTTAGTTAATACTCTAATATTCTCTCTGCTAATATTTTATGTGGTTTATAGAGGTAAAGTTACTGTGTGTGTGTGTGTGTGTGTGTGTACACTAATATGTAAGAAGATCAAGGTTCTTGTCCTCATAGATTATATCAAACATAGAGGAAAATTTAAAAAGATATGCTAGATTATTTCAAAGTTCTTAAAAAAAAAGAGTATAATGGAATTAAGTAAATAAAGTGTTATCTTGGGGAGTTCTGTCTAGATGCATAAAATCCATATTCTTCAGTAAAATTTCTCTTGTTCATCTGAACAAGATAATTTTTGAAAGTATTCTGGGCAAAAAATATTATGTGTGTGGAAGGTGTGGCGATATGGCGCATGGAGTGAGGCATTCTTTCCCCACAAATATTCTTTGGCTCAGAGGTCTCCTTCCACAGAAATGAAAGAAAATAGGAGTCTTAGTTCATGGAAATTTCAGCATAACATACTGACCTGGCTAGAGTATGTTTGTTCATGGCCAGGTTTTCAGAGAAGTCAAACCATAAACAAGAGCTGGGCACCAAGAATTACTTGTAATGGTCATTTTATGATTTTACTTCGAGTGAACCATTCTTTGTCATGAAAATTCCCCTTAGCCCTGAGAATTACTTAGAAAATAAGTTTGGAATGTTAATCATGATCAACATTTCAGTCCAGAAGTTTCTAAAAGCCATGTTGATGTATATTGCTAAATATGTTTTGTTCTCAAAACATTGGAAGGATTAGAAAGTTTTATAACTTTGCACTTCCTTCCTATCTTCAAAACAACATGGAAAACTGATATTAGTGAAATAATTGTTTAATTTAAGCATTATGTACATTAGTAAGTTATAAGGTTAAAAATGAGGGCTAAAATAGAGTAATTTAATTAGACCGATGAAGACTGTATTTCTTCCTCTATAGCAATTTCATCATAGTCATCTGAATTTGAAAGCATTATAGAGAAGTCTTTGCAGGTTGTGAAACTGAAAATAAGAATTCCCTTGTCTTCTACTTAGCTTTTTTTCCTCAATAATGGGGTACATTGTCAATGAAATTATTTTTCCAATATAGAATCAAATAATATTGCACCATTATTTCTAGTATTATAATAAAAAAGAAATTACATATCCTCCTTTTATATGTTTTGAGAACTATTTTTTGAAGTAATGACATATAGATTGCCACATTTTATAGAATAGTTTAAATTATTGGTGTTTCATATTCATTCTGCTTCTGCTGCAAATTGTGTGTGCTCTTTGATTTACATGCTCATATACTTCACCAAACTAAACATATTTGCCAGAAGATACTGTGGACAGCAAGTTTCCATGTAGTAGAGCACATTTTGCTTGAGATGAATGTAGTGCTTTGTGAGGAATGCTGTGGTCACTATAGTTATCTAGTCTCTTCTATCACATGAAAATATAACTGCAGAGCATCCTGGCAATTTTGGTCTCATTTGTCAAGTGTGTACTATCATTTTTCTATAGTGTCCTGTTGACTTCTTTGGCAATCATGCAACTCGTCAGTCAATGTATTCCAGTACTATTTTATGTCTCTGAGGTCAGGAGTTTTGTAAGTCTTTGAAATTCATGTTCTCAGCAATTTTTCCCACATGCAACATGGTGTAAGTACATTCCATTTTGAAATTTCAAGAAAATTATGACGATAGAGGTTGGGGATATAACTGGAAACCCATTTTAAATAACTTCAAAGAAGAATTCAAATCAGTATGGAGGCATGGAGAAGACAGTAAATTTTTATTGAAAAATCAACTTTTGAACAAGCAAACCAAAATCTATTTAGAACTAGAATGCAGTTTCACATAGCTGCTGACTATCATTTTAAAAGATTATAAGCATTTCTTTTACCAGTCATATAAACTTGTTTTTTTCTTTTTTTTACAAGAAATAATGATAAAATTTTGTCACAATACTTTCAGTAGAATTATATGGTATTGTTCAGAAGTCATTTGGTTCATTTGAAGCCATGCTGGGTTACATCTCAAAACTAAAAAAAAAAAAAAATGATTACCAAACTGCTGGAGGAATTGTTATATAAATAAAAGAAATATTTAGATGAGTAGATAAATTACTATCTAAAAACTGTACTCATTTGTTATAATGACTTATTGTTTGGTTGGTATAATTCTGGCTTCATTTTTAAATGTGAAAATTATATGTAAAATTAAGATAAAAATAAAATTGTACCCTAAACTTTACAATTGAAAATAGCCATGATTAATTGTCTATAAATATAAATTCACATCTCCCTAAATTAATAGATTGAGATTAGAATTTACATGTGTTTTACAACACTTCCCATGCTCTTTCTAATGTGCCACAATGCCTTAGAACACATGGTTGGGACTTCACTGGTGTCCCAGTGGGTAAAGAGTCCACCTTGCAATGAAAGGGGCACTGGTTCGATCCCTGACCTGGGAGGATCCCATGTGCTGCAGAGTGGCTGGACTGGTGTGTCCAATTACAGGCCAGCCCTCTGGAGTGCATGTGCCTAGAACCAGTGCTCTGCAACGAGAGAGACCACTGCAATGAGAGGCCCACCCAGGCCAAAGAATAAAAATGGATGAAAATAAATAAGTAAAAAACCAATAAAAGAGGCCAAAATGTAAAAGCAAACAAATAAACAAAACAACAGCAACAACAACAAACTCCCACAAGGCTGGGGAGAAGTATGTGGACTGTACCTGTAACAATGTTTGGGGAGTGCAAAAATCACTATGACCTGGGATGTAGTGATTAAGAACTAGGATAATGTTCTTTGTACTATTGGGAAACAAGTCTATGAGTTTCTTGCATTTCTAGACATGTCCAGAGGAGAGGCACTAAAAGAATTTTCTTCTGGACTATTTATTAAAGTGGGAAATACTTGGAAAGTTACAGTATTTGCTTCAGTAGCAGAGGCGGTCTATTGACTGAACATCATAGTGAAGATTCTATTTTTGTCACAAAAAAATAAACTAGAATGCAGTTTCACATAGCTGCTAAAAAGAATGCATTTCTTTTACCAGTCATATAAACTTGTTTTTCTTTTTTACAAGAAATAATGATAAAATTTTGACACAATACTTTCAGTAGAATTATATGGTATTGTTCAGAAGTCATTTGGTTCATTTGAAGCCATGCTGGGTTACATCTCAAAACTAAAAAAAAAAAAAAATGATTACCAAACTGCTGGAGGAATTGTTATATAAATAAAAGAAATATTTAGATGAGTAGATAAATTACTATCTAAAAACTGTACTCATTTGTTATAATGACTTATTGTTTGGTTGGTATAATTCTGGCTTCATTTTTAAATGTGAAAATTATATGTAAAATTAAGATAAAAATAAAATTGTACCCTAAACTTTACAATTGAAAATAGCCATGATTAATTGTCTATAAATATAAATTCACATCTCCCTAAATTAATAGATTGAGATTAGAATTTACATGTGTTTTACAACACTTCCCATGCTCTTTCTAATGTGCCACAATGCCTTAGAACACATGGTTGGGACTTCACTGGTGTCCCAGTGGGTAAAGAGTCCACCTTGCAATGAAAGGGGCACTGGTTCGATCCCTGACCTGGGAGGATCCCATGTGCTGCAGAGTGGCTGGACTGGTGTGTCCAATTACAGGCCAGCCCTCTGGAGTGCATGTGCCTAGAACCAGTGCTCTGCAACGAGAGAGACCACTGCAATGAGAGGCCCACCCAGGCCAAAGAATAAAAATGGATGAAAATAAATAAGTAAAAAACCAATAAAAGAGGCCAAAATGTAAAAGCAAACAAATAAACAAAACAACAGCAACAACAACAAACTCCCACAAGGCTGGGGAGAAGTATGTGGACTGTACCTGTAACAATGTTTGGGGAGTGCAAAAATCACTATGACCTGGGATGTAGTGATTAAGAACTAGGATAATGTTCTTTGTACTATTGGGAAACAAGTCTATGAGTTTCTTGCATTTCTAGACATGTCCAGAGGAGAGGCACTAAAAGAATTTTCTTCTGGACTATTTATTAAAGTGGGAAATACTTGGAAAGTTACAGTATTTGCTTCAGTAGCAGAGGCGGTCTATTGACTGAACATCATAGTGAAGATAACATTCCTCCAGGGCAAAATTTTGGTAGATATGCTTGTAGCAATTATAAAAAATTGGACCCTCCTAAACTTGGAGTGTCTTAGCTGTCAGAAACCCTTTACAATTCTTGACAGTAATGTGACTTTAAGTAGAAAAGCTGAAAATAAGCTAAATGACCTTTAATGATGGACTCAATAAAAATGTTGATATGTCTGTTCAGTGGAATAATATGCAGCCATTAAAAAGTGTAGATTATACGGGCTTCCCTGGTGGTCCAGTGGGTAGTCTGCCTTGCAATGTAAGGGGCACCGGTTTGATCCCTGGCCCAGTAAGATCCCATGTGCCACAGAGTGGCTAGACTAGTGTGTCCAATTACTAACAAACACTCTAGAACTCATGTGCCCAGAGCCGTTGCTTTGCAGTGAGAGAGGCCACTGCAATGGGAGGCACACACAGGCCGAAGAGTAAAGATGGATTAAAAATAAATAAACAAAAAAATCAATAAGAGAGGCCAAAATTTGAAAAAAAAGAAAAAGGTATAGATTATTATCTATTAATGTGGAAGATAAGAATATATTACTAAGTAAAACATTAAAATTTAAGGTTTTAAAAAAAATTAAGATTTATTTTATGCTGTGTGCTTCTATTTCTGAGGAAAATGACATAAGTTGTACATATGTATCAAATATTTTGTATAAGCATTGAAAAAAATCTGACTGGAAATACACAATACACATTGTTTATTCCTGGAGAATGGGATGTGAGAATGGGGTTTGAATGGCAAATTAATGTAAAGGGGAGAAATTTCACTTAATATAATTCTACAGTGTTTAATGTTTAAATGTCATGTAAGGTTTTTTAACTTTTAAAAGTATTTCAAAAAATAGCATAATAATAAGAGAGCTCCACTTTCAATTCAGATTGATATGGCTATTGTTCTTGCTGCCTGTGTAATGGAGAGCAAGGTATCTGTCCTTAGTGAGTTTGTTTCCTCATCTATAAAATTGGCATGTAACAATGCCTTCCTTATTTACAGTGTGAATTTAAAAAATTAGTTCAGGTACAAGATTCAGCATGACTCTTGGCATATAAGTGTGCATTTAGTAAACATAGCTAATATAGTTATTTTAAAATTAATTAAAATTTTTCTGTCACTTCAAATCAGTGTGTATATGCCAAGACAATTTTTTTAAAGGTAGGACGACAAAATTGTCTCATAAATTTTGACAACAATTTGCAGATGGTCCTGTGAGAGATGAATGTTTTCCTTTGGAACAAATTCTAGGATTCTTGATTTTAGCAGAAAAAAAAAAAAAGCCACTGAAGTAAAATGTTGAGTTACGGGCTGACAGTGGATCCTGAGATGGAACTCTGTTTCTAAATTCTATGTTTGTATTGGTGTGTACACATTTTGGTCACAATTCTTTTTCACTCAAGAGACAGAACCTTCTCTACTAAAATTTGATTTAAAAAAACTTAGTCTTTCTGTGCGTGTGTGTGTGTGTGTGTGTGTGTGTGTGTGTGTGTGTGTGTAAGAGATGCCCTTTCCTAAAGAAGCTGTTGTAATAGTGAAGTAAAGGCCATATGGTCTTCCAGTTTTTGGATGACAATGAGAAGCACAATGCAATTTGAAAACAAAATGGTATACATCTTGGAGCAATTAAATTAATCCTTTTTAAATGACTAGGAATGCTGTATTCAAATTTCTTACTGTTTCCTCCAAATTTGATCAATAAGAAGAACACACGGTTAAAAAATGCATAATGGAAGAAAGTAGGAAGTGCATGTGTGCTTCTATTGCTGAGGAAAAGGACATAAGTTGTACATATGTATCAAATATTTTGTATAAGCATTGAAAAAAATCTGACTGGAAATACACAATACACATTGTTTATTCCTGGAGAATGGGATGTGAGAATGGGGTTTGAATGGCAAATTAATGTAAAGGGGAGAAATTTCACTTAATATAATTCTACAGTGTTTAATGTTTAAATGTCATGTAAGGTTTTTTAACTTTTAAAAGTATTTCAAAAAATAGCATAATAATAAGAGAGCTCCACTTTCAATTCAGATTGATATGGCTATTGTTCTTGCTGCCTGTGTAATGGAGAGCAAGGTATCTGTCCTTAGTGAGTTTGTTTCCTCATCTATAAAATTGGCATGTAACAATGCCTTCCTTATTTACAGTGTGAATTTAAAAAATTAGTTCAGGTACAAGATTCAGCATGACTCTTGGCATATAAGTGTGCATTTAGTAAACATAGCTAATATAGTTATTTTAAAATTAATTAAAATTTTTCTGTCACTTCAAATCAGTGTGTATATGCCAAGACAATTTTTTTAAAGGTAGGACGACAAAATTGTCTCATAAATTTTGACAACAATTTGCAGATGGTCCTGTGAGAGATGAATGTTTTCCTTTGGAACAAATTCTAGGATTCTTGATTTTAGCAGAAAAAAAAAAAAAGCCACTGAAGTAAAATGTTGAGTTACGGGCTGACAGTGGATCCTGAGATGGAACTCTGTTTCTAAATTCTATGTTTGTATTGGTGTGTACACATTTTGGTCACAATTCTTTTTCACTCAAGAGACAGAACCTTCTCTACTAAAATTTGATTTAAAAAAACTTAGTCTTTCTGTGCGTGTGTGTGTGTGTGTGTGTGTGTGTGTGTGTGTGTGTGTAAGAGATGCCCTTTCCTAAAGAAGCTGTTGTAATAGTGAAGTAAAGGCCATATGGTCTTCCAGTTTTTGGATGACAATGAGAAGCACAATGCAATTTGAAAACAAAATGGTATACATCTTGGAGCAATTAAATTAATCCTTTTTAAATGACTAGGAATGCTGTATTCAAATTTCTTACTGTTTCCTCCAAATTTGATCAATAAGAAGAACACACGGTTAAAAAATGCATAATGGAAGAAAGTAGGAAGTGCACTTTTTATATTATAGTCTAAGAATATAGATTTGAATTGGGTCCTAATTAAAAATAATGAAATGTTTCCACCTTGTAAGGGCAATGAATGGGAATGTGTAAATCACTGTGGCAAACTCTATTATAGATATTTTAAAAAATGAGATCACTAAACATGCAATGATATGGAAAGTCTTCCAGGATATAATTGGTTAAAAAGACAGGTCAAGGCATGCAAGGATTCTTCAATATACGCAAATCAATCAATGTGATACACCATATCAACAAATTGAGAGACAAAAATCACATGATCATCTCAATAGATGCAGAAAAAGCCTTTGACAAAGTACAGCAACTATTTATGATAAAATCTCTTCAAAAAATGGGCATAGAAGGTACTTATCTTAACATAGTGAAAGCCATATATGAGAAGCCCACAGCGAACATTATCCTCAATGGTGAAAAACTGAAAGCATTTCTTCTAAGATCAGGAACAAGACAAGGGTGTCCACTTTCACCACTCTTATTCAGCATAGTCCTGGAAATTCTAGCAACAGCAATAAGAGAAGAGAAAGAAATCAAAGGAATCCAAATTGGAAAGGAAGAAGTCAAACTCTATTTGCAGATGACATGATATTATACATAGAAAATCCCAAAGACACTATTACAAAACTACCAGAGCTAATCAGCAAATTCAGCAAAGTTGCAGGATACAAAATCAATATACAGAAATCACTGGCATTCCTATACACAAACAATGAAAAATCAGAAAACGAAATCAAAGAGGCAATCCCCTTCACCATTGCAACCAAAAGAATCCAATATCTAGGAATAAACCTACCCAAAGAAACAAAAGAACTGTACACAGAAAATTACAAGACACTCATGAGGGACATTAAAGAAGACTTAAACAGATGGAGAGATGTTCCATGTTCCTGGGTCAGAAGAATCAATATTGTGAAAATGACCATACTACCAAATGTCATCTATGGATTCAATGCAATCCCTATCAAACTACCAATGACATTCTTCACAGAACTAGACCAGAGAATAACACAGTTCATATGGAAACACAAAAGACCTCGAATAGCCAAAGCAATCCTGAGGAAGAAGAATGGAGCTGGAGGGATCAGCCTCCCTAACTTCAGATTCTACTACAAAGCAACAGTCCTCAAGAACTGGCACAAAAACAGAAATATCGACCAATGGAACAAGATCGAGAACCCAGAGATAAACCCACGCACCTATGGGTACCTTATTTTTGACAAAGGAGGTGAACATATAAAATGGGACAAAGACAGCCTCTTCAACAAATGGTGCTGGGAAAATTGGACAGCTACATGCAAAAAAATGAAGTTGGAACATACCCTGACACCATGCACAAAAATCAACTCAAAATGGATTAAAGACTTAAATATAAGGCCAGAAACCATCAAACTCTTAGAGGAGAATATAAGCAAAACCCTCAAGGACATCAATCAAAGCAAGATCTTCTCTGACCCACCTACTAGAATAGCAGAACTCAAAAGACAAATGAACATGTGGGACCTAATGAAACTTAAAAGCTTTTGTACGGCTAAAGAAATTACAAAAAAGCTGAACAGACAGCCCACACAGTGGGAGAAAATCATAGCAAATGAAACAACAGACAAAGAATTAATTTCTAAAATCTACAAGCAACTCAGACAACTCAGCACAGGGAAAACGAACAGCCCAATCAAAAAATGGGAAAAGGACCTAAACAGACACCTCTCCAACGATGACATACAGATGGCCCAAAAACACATGAAACGATGCTCAACTTCACTAATAATTAGAGAAATGCAAATCAAAACTACAATGAGATATCACCTCACACCCATCAGAATGGCTCTCATCCACAAATCGACAGACAATAAATGCTGGAGAGGCTGCAGAGAAAAGGGAACCCTCCTGCATTGCTGGTGGGAATGTCAATTGATACAGCCTCTATGGAAGACAGTCTGGAGATTTCTTAAAAAACTAAAAATAGAAGCACCATATGACCCAGCAATCCCACTCTTAGGCTTATACCCTGATGAAATCAAAACTGAAAGAAGCACCTGTACCCCAATGTTCATTGCAGCTCTCTATACAATAGCTAGAACATGGAAGGAACTTAGATGCCCATCGACGAATGAATGGATCCAAAAGCTCTGGTACATATATACAATGGAATACTACACAGCTGTAAAGAGAAATGCAGAAGAATCAGCCCTAATGAGGTGGCTGGATCTAGAACGTATCCTAAAAAGTGAAGTCAGTCAGAAAGAGAAGGACAAATACAGAATATTAACACATATATATGGAATCTAGTAGGATGGTTATGATAGCACACGCAGTGAAGCGACGGAAAGACAGACATGGACAGTGGACATATGGACATTTTGGGGAAGGAACAGAAGGTGAGAGGCGTAAAGGAAGTAGCATGAAGGCCTGTAATATCATAAGTGAAGAAAATAGCTCTAGTCATTGCTCTGTGACAAAAGGAGATCCTTCAGGGTGCTGTGGGTTTGGGGGAAGGAACATATGACTAATCTGGGAACTTTCATATCTGAAAAAGAAAAAAGGCAGAAACCATCAAACTCTTAGAGGAGAATATAAGCAAAACCCTCAAGGACATCAATCAAAGCAAGATCTTCTCTGACCCACCTACTAGAATAGCAGAACTCAAAAGACAAATGAACATGTGGGACCTAATGAAACTTAAAAGCTTTTGTACGGCTAAAGAAATTACAAAAAAGCTGAACAGACAGCCCACACAGTGGGAGAAAATCATAGCAAATGAAACAACAGACAAAGAATTAATTTCTAAAATCTACAAGCAACTCAGACAACTCAGCACAGGGAAAACGAACAGCCCAATCAAAAAATGGGAAAAGGACCTAAACAGACACCTCTCCAACGATGACATACAGATGGCCCAAAAGCACATGAAACGATGCTCAACTTCACTAATAATTAGAGAAATGCAAATCAAAACTACAATGAGATATCACCTCACACCCATCAGAATGGCTGTCATCCACAAATCGACAGACAATAAATGCGGGAGAGGCTGCAGAGAAAAGGGAACCCTCCTGCATTGCTGGTGGGAATGTCAATTGATACAGCCTCTATGGAAGACAGTCTGGAGATTTCTTAAAAAACTAAAAATAGAAGCACCATATGACCCAGCAATCCCACTCTTAGGCTTATACCCTGATGAAATCAAAACTGAAAGAAGCACCTGTACCCCAATGTTCATTGCAGCTCTCTATACAATAGCTAGAACATGGAAGGAACTTAGATGCCCATCGACGAATGAATGGATCCAAAAGCTCTGGTACATATATACAATGGAATACTACACAGCTGTAAAGAGAAATGCAGAAGAATCAGCCCTAATGAGGTGGCTGGATCTAGAACGTATCCTAAAAAGTGAAGTCAGTCAGAAAGAGAAGGACAAATACAGAATATTAACACATATATATGGAATCTAGTAGGATGGTTATGATAGCACACGCAGTGAAGCGACGGAAAGACAGACATGGACAGTGGACATATGGACATTTTGGGGAAGGAACAGAAGGTGAGAGGCGTAAAGGAAGTAGCATGAAGGCCTGTAATATCATAAGTGAAGAAAATAGCTCTAGTCATTGCTCTGTGACAAAAGGAGATCCTTCAGGGGTGCTGTGTGATGGTTGGGAGGGGTGGGAAGGGAGGGATATACATATGACTAATCTGGGAACTTTCATATCTGTAAACAACAAAACTTTGTAAAAGCTAAAAGCAAAATAAAGGTTTAAAAGAAAAAAAAGACAGGTCAGAGAATAATTATGCAAATCGTCTAACGTGAAAGAAAGGTCAAAGGGTACAGGTTTTTTTTATCTTCTGTCTTTTATGCTTTTTAAAGCACAAAAGCTTTAAAGCTTTTTAAAGCTCTCCATATATTTCATTGCATATGTAGTTCTGAAATCTAATCAGAATGTGTCTAATTGTGAATCTCTTTTTACTGAAGTATAGGTTGACTTATAATATTGTGTTACTAATAGGTATTTAACAAAGTGATTCATATACATTTATATAAGTGAGTCTCTCTTCTTGATTTTTACCTAGAAAAATGATTCTTTCCTTCATTCTGTGGATGTCGATGTAGGTCTTTTTCAGTTTAGGAATGTTTTCTTCTGTCTGACTTTTCATTTGTCATTTTGAGTGTGATAGAGAGTGAGAAAGCAGGAAATGAACAGCACACATCTAGCTTAGAGTTTAACTGTAATTGCTACCATTTATTGGGGGCTTTCTACATGCCAGGTTGTTGTATGTAAAACTTGTGTCTTCGACATGGAACATTTGAAGCAGGTATTTTAAGGATCCACATTTTACAGGCACAGAGTTGAGGCACAGAGAGGTTTAGCAACTTGAGGATCCAAAAGGCGTCTGGTACATATATACAATGGAATACTACACAGCTGTAAAGAGAAATGCAGAAGAATCAGCCCTAATGAGGTGGCTGGATCTAGAACGTATCCTAAAAAGTGAAGTCAGTCAGAAAGAGAAGGACAAATACAGAATATTAACACATATATATGGAATCTAGTAGGATGGTTATGATAGCACACGCAGTGAAGCGACGGAAAGACAGACATGGACAGTGGACATATGGACATTTTGGGGAAGGAACAGAAGGTGAGAGGCGTAAAGGAAGTAGCATGAAGGCCTGTAATATCATAAGTGAAGAAAATAGCTCTAGTCATTGCTCTGTGACAAAAGGAGATCCTTCAGGGGTGCTGTGTGATGGTTGGGAGGGGTGGGAAGGGAGGGATATACATATGACTAATCTGGGAACTTTCATATCTGTAAACAACAAAACTTTGTAAAAGCTAAAAGCAAAATAAAGGTTTAAAAGAAAAAAAAGACAGGTCAGAGAATAATTATGCAAATCGTCTAACGTGAAAGAAAGGTCAAAGGGTACAGGTTTTTTTTATCTTCTGTCTTTTATGCTTTTTAAAGCACAAAAGCTTTAAAGCTTTTTAAAGCTCTCCATATATTTCATTGCATATGTAGTTCTGAAATCTAATCAGAATGTGTCTAATTGTGAATCTCTTTTTACTGAAGTATAGGTTGACTTATAATATTGTGTTACTAATAGGTATTTAACAAAGTGATTCATATACATTTATATAAGTGAGTCTCTCTTCTTGATTTTTACCTAGAAAAATGATTCTTTCCTTCATTCTGTGGATGTCGATGTAGGTCTTTTTCAGTTTAGGAATGTTTTCTTCTGTCTGACTTTTCATTTGTCATTTTGAGTGTGATAGAGAGTGAGAAAGCAGGAAATGAACAGCACACATCTAGCTTAGAGTTTAACTGTAATTGCTACCATTTATTGGGGGCTTTCTACATGCCAGGTTGTTGTATGTAAAACTTGTGTCTTCGACATGGAACATTTGAAGCAGGTATTTTAAGGATCCACATTTTACAGGCACAGAGTTGAGGCACAGAGAGGTTTAGCAACTTGCTCCACTTGGAGGAGGCAGAGCCAGGGCTTGAACATAGGTGATTATACTGAGTGCATACTACAATTAATCATTTACTTAAGAACTTCTTGTAACAACTGCATATGCTCTTGTATCTCTCCCAGGAATTCTGCATGTGGGGCCTCTATTTTCTATCCCCCACGTATCTCATTGCCCATCTTTTTCTTATAACAGGAGGGTGGAAGGTGTCCTGTTCTAGGTTCAGAGAAAACACATTAATTTAGCATTCATGGTTTATTTTTACCCTGCATGTTGTTGATTCAGCTTTTCAAACTATCAATTCTGCTTGCCAATTCTGCTTGCATCTAGAGTAGATTTATAGTTTTTGTTTAGGCACTGAATTGTGTCCAACTCTTTCATGACCCCCATGAACTATAGCCTTCCAGGCTTCTCTGTCCATGGGATTTTCCAGGCAAGAATGCAAAGTTGCTATTTCCTTCTCCAGGGGATCTTCGCTACCCCAGAATTGAACCTGCATCCCCTGCATTGGCAGGTGGATTCTTTACTGCTGATCACCTGGGAAGCCCACAGTAGATTTAAAACCTGTTATTTTTGTTCTTATTGAAGAATTGCTTTACCTCACCTCTCTGACATTTAATACCACTTTATTGCTTTTGAATCTTATAATTGGGCTCCATTATAATGTAGCAAGTTGTACTTAGTTATACACGGTATATCTGGGGGAATTAAGTATATACCTGCTAGAAAAGCTAAGAATCTCTCTTTGAGTGTCGGAAAACAGCATGGCCTTTAAAAAATGTGTGTGTGTATGTGTGTGTGTGTGTGTGTGTGTGTGTGTGTGCATAATAAAAGATCAATAAAACACATACAGCACAAAATTTACTTTAGAACTTTACCATCCTTGAAGTGAAGTGAAGTGTTAGTTGCTCAGTCATGTCCAATTCTTTATGACCCCATGGACTGTAGTTTTTCAGGCTCCTCTGTCCATGGGATTCTCTAGGAAAGAATATCGTAGTGGGTTGCCATTTCCTTCTCCTGTGGATCTTCCAAACCCAGGGATTGAAACCAAGTCTCCCACATTGTAGGCAGCTTCTTTACTGTCTGAGCCACCATGTCCAAATCTCATATCCTCTTTCTATTAGATATTTCCTTGTGTTTCAGTTTTCTAAAGGCAAACACATAAGACCAATATAACTGAAGATACATTTTAAATTAATCCTTAAATTCTGTCAGCAGTTTTGAATGTAGTCAGATTAATGATGGACAGATTGGTTCTGTTGCATTCTATAATTATTGCTGTCCAGATTCTTCCAGCTAGAGATGGAATTGTTTCTGCATTTATCATTCTTTCTTCCTGCTTATGTATTTGTCAGTACAGCTGTGATTCATTTATTTTATAATATTTCAGCTAATTGTGTATGGGTTATTTGTTTAAAAAATTTTACCCTGCATGTTGTTGATTCAGCTTTTCAAACTATCAATTCTGCTTGCCAATTCTGCTTGCATCTAGAGTAGATTTATAGTTTTTGTTTAGGCACTGAATTGTGTCCAACTCTTTCATGACCCCCATGAACTATAGCCTTCCAGGCTTCTCTGTCCATGGGATTTTCCAGGCAAGAATGCAAAGTTGCTATTTCCTTCTCCAGGGGATCTTCGCTACCCCAGAATTGAACCTGCATCCCCTGCATTGGCAGGTGGATTCTTTACTGCTGATCACCTGGGAAGCCCACAGTAGATTTAAAACCTGTTATTTTTGTTCTTATTGAAGAATTGCTTTACCTCACCTCTCTGACATTTAATACCACTTTATTGCTTTTGAATCTTATAATTGGGCTCCATTATAATGTAGCAAGTTGTACTTAGTTATACACGGTATATCTGGGGGAATTAAGTATATACCTGCTAGAAAAGCTAAGAATCTCTCTTTGAGTGTCGGAAAACAGCATGGCCTTTAAAAAATGTGTGTGTGTATGTGTGTGTGTGTGTGTGTGTGTGTGTGTGTGTGCATAATAAAAGATCAATAAAACACATACAGCACAAAATTTACTTTAGAACTTTACCATCCTTGAAGTGAAGTGAAGTGTTAGTTGCTCAGTCATGTCCAATTCTTTATGACCCCATGGACTGTAGTTTTTCAGGCTCCTCTGTCCATGGGATTCTCTAGGAAAGAATATCGTAGTGGGTTGCCATTTCCTTCTCCTGTGGATCTTCCAAACCCAGGGATTGAAACCAAGTCTCCCACATTGTAGGCAGCTTCTTTACTGTCTGAGCCACCATGTCCAAATCTCATATCCTCTTTCTATTAGATATTTCCTTGTGTTTCAGTTTTCTAAAGGCAAACACATAAGACCAATATAACTGAAGATACATTTTAAATTAATCCTTAAATTCTGTCAGCAGTTTTGAATGTAGTCAGATTAATGATGGACAGATTGGTTCTGTTGCATTCTATAATTATTGCTGTCCAGATTCTTCCAGCTAGAGATGGAATTGTTTCTGCATTTATCATTCTTTCTTCCTGCTTATGTATTTGTCAGTACAGCTGTGATTCATTTATTTTATAATATTTCAGCTAATTGTGTATGGGTTATTTGATCAAAAACAACACTTTAGCAAGACCAAAATAGCCAAGGCAAGAGAAAAATGTAATTATATAACAATGTTAGAACATTTTTGGAAGCAGCGTTGAAGAAGATTATGCATTTGTATAGATCTGAAAGCCAAATAATAATTATGGTGGCATTGTCTGATGTTCATATTGTCCAAATCTGAATTGGTAAGCCAGAAAGAGAAAAGTGAATTATCCCTCATTATCTTGTTTGATTTAGCCCTTTAAATGGTCATTATTGCAAAATTGCCCTTTGGGTGGGAAGAAATTAGATTCTATCACATGCCACTAAAGGTCTCTTTTCATGGTTGAGTGTTTTTGAATTCATGAGAATCAAAGTGCCATGGCAAAGTAAAGATAATTATGAATGCAATTATCACTCATTTATGCCATCAACATAACATACAAATGGGTAATTTGCTCAGAAATTTGCAAAGCACTTACAAATATTAAAAAAAAAAAAACCTCTATGAGCTAAAGTAAAGTTGACTTGAGACAGTAAGAGTTAAGGTATAAGCTCCTGACATTAATCTTAGAGCCAAATATATTTCAAATAAGATAATTGCCCTTTCTTATGCCTTTGTAGATGATTATCAAACATGGGTATAAGAATACTTTGAATAATAATAATACTGTAGATTAAGCCCCCTGTTACATGTATGAAAGATAGTATGAAGTAGCATACCCTTTTTTTTTTTTTTTTGAAGTAGCATACCCTTTAACGTTGTCTTTGGGAAACTGTTTCTCCGTTGTTTTGTGATCCTTGTAGAACTCCCAATCACAGTTCCCTTCCTGATGATTGAGAGATTGATCAAGAGATTGATCACTCCCTAGCTGCTCCAGTCATGCTGTTGAAAACATATGCAGCAATTGAAGCCAGACTAAGCATAGGGCCCACACTGCAAAGAGAACAGTTAGAGTCCTTCCCAGGACATTTCTGAGTTTGAGCTAGATGAATTAATAATGAAGAAAAGTGGCCTAAGGTTGGTGGAGTTATATTCCCTGTAGCATAAATAAAAACAAGTAATGGTGAGAGGGGGTGGGAGGAATGTGGAGAGGAAAGTAAGGTAATTTTTAATTGACTTAATCATTGAGTTCCTGGGGTCCCTGAGACTAACCACAACCTTAGACATCCTAACTGCAAAAAACTAGTAGACTCCTTTCATTATGTAAGCTCTTTTGAATCATATTAATACTACAGTTAACTGAAAAATGTCACTGATTAAAGCTGTCTGTATTAATAAAATTATGACTTGCTGGAAATAGAATATTTATTTTTGTAGCTGATAAGATTTCCTGTGCTTCTAAGTAATTTGTAGGGTTTAGTGTTCAATTTCCTTAGCAACATGGAAATGTCCTATAAACAGTTAGTAGTAAGAGTAATGGCAAGTAATGATGGTGAGACATTCTAAATACTAAAGATATATAGTAGTGTATGAACAATAGTGTTAGAATTATAGTTATTCTGAGAGTGAGCAGCATTACGTTGAGGATAAATAGAAGCTAAGTAGTAAATTCACCAATGAAAAAAAAGCAATATTGATTTTCATTAAAAACACATCTATAAAATTGAAAGTCATCATTTATTGAATGTTTGTGAGATGTTTTCATATATGTAATACTGTTTTATCTTCACATTAGCTCTGTAAGGTAGGTATTAATATTTTTATTTTGCAGGAAATAAGTTTGTGTAAGGACATGTAATTTCTGTAAAGGCCATGTGGTTTAGTATTTCTTAAACCATACCACACAACTTCTGATAACAAATGACTATCAAAATGCTGTATTTTCTGTTTATTTGGAGAAATGATAGACTTTGTACAACATATACTATTAATTAGAAAAATACAGGTAATTTTGTTTGAAAAGACAGTGCATATCATATGTAAAGATTAATCCGATTTTTAGGAAAGAAGAGAAAAACCTGAATATTCTTTAAAGGAAAAGCATTGACTTTTGAGTAAACAAAAATAAAAATTTCAATTGATCAAAATATCAGGTGCAAAGAATTGATAAATTTAAGGACAAATGGCTAATATAATTTAATATACAAAGAGCTCTGATAAATCAGTGAAAAGGTAAAGAATTCGATAGCACAATGAGCAGTAGCCATGAAAAGGCAATTCAAGAGGAAGTATGTTAAACATATGTAAGACAAAACTATCTAATTAATTATTAAAATGTATATTAAAATAATGAGATGCTGGTTTTTTATATACCAAAATAGTAAATTTAAAAAAATTAATTTCATCAAATTACTCATAAATAATAATGCCAGAGAAACATCTTTTCAACACTGTTAGTGAGAGTGTATATCAGTACCACTGTATATAGGGTGGTTTTTACAACAGTATATCAGTATCAACAGTCTTGAAAATATGTCACAGTTTTTGATAGACTCAACTTTGAAGGGCAAGTTTTACTAATAAATTAATGATTAAAAATTGTGTAAAGCTTATACGAAAAAGACGCTTTTCACAAGGTTATTTGCCATGAAAAAAAAGACTAAATTCAACATCTGACTCTAAATGGATAATGGAAAACCATTAATTGTTCTATTGCAACAGTTAGTAGAAGGAGTAATGGCAAGTAATGATGGTGAGACATTCTAAATACTAAAGATATATAGTAGTGTATGAACAATAGTGTTAGAATTATAGTTATTCTGAGAGTGAGCAGCATTACGTTGAGGATAAATAGAAGCTAAGTAGTAAATTCACCAATGAAAAAAAAGCAATATTGATTTTCATTAAAAACACATCTATAAAATTGAAAGTCATCATTTATTGAATGTTTGTGAGATGTTTTCATATATGTAATACTGTTTTATCTTCACATTAGCTCTGTAAGGTAGGTATTAATATTTTTATTTTGCAGGAAATAAGTTTGTGTAAGGACATGTAATTTCTGTAAAGGCCATGTGGTTTAGTATTTCTTAAACCATACCACACAACTTCTGATAACAAATGACTATCAAAATGCTGTATTTTCTGTTTATTTGGAGAAATGATAGACTTTGTACAACATATACTATTAATTAGAAAAATACAGGTAATTTTGTTTGAAAAGACAGTGCATATCATATGTAAAGATTAATCCGATTTTTAGGAAAGAAGAGAAAAACCTGAATATTCTTTAAAGGAAAAGCATTGACTTTTGAGTAAACAAAAATAAAAATTTCAATTGATCAAAATATCAGGTGCAAAGAATTGATAAATTTAAGGACAAATGGCTAATATAATTTAATATACAAAGAGCTCTGATAAATCAGTGAAAAGGTAAAGAATTCGATAGCACAATGAGCAGTAGCCATGAAAAGGCAATTCAAGAGGAAGTATGTTAAACATATGTAAGACAAAACTATCTAATTAATTATTAAAATGTATATTAAAATAATGAGATGCTGGTTTTTTATATACCAAAATAGTAAATTTAAAAAAATTAATTTCATCAAATTACTCATAAATAATAATGCCAGAGAAACATCTTTTCAACACTGTTAGTGAGAGTGTATATCAGTACCACTGTATATAGGGTGGTTTTTACAACAGTATATCAGTATCAACAGTCTTGAAAATATGTCACAGTTTTTGATAGACTCAACTTTGAAGGGCAAGTTTTACTAATAAATTAATGATTAAAAATTGTGTAAAGCTTATACGAAAAAGACGCTTTTCACAAGGTTATTTGCCATGAAAAAAAAAAAGACTAAATTCAACATCTGACTCTAAATGGATAATGGAATATTATTCAACCATTAATTGTTCTATGTTTTGTTAAAATGCAAACAATTGGGCTTCCCTGGTGGTCCAGTGGGTAAAGAGTCCGCCTTACTGTGCAAGGGGCACCATTTTGATCCCTGGTCTGGGAAGATCCCATGTGCCATGGAGCAGCTTGACTGGTGTGTCCATTTATGAACCAGCAATCTGGAGCCGGTGCTCTGCAATGAGAGAAGCCCACTGCAATGGGAGACCCACACAGGTCAAAGAATAAAGATGGATGAAAATAAATAAGAAACCAATAAAAAAGTCCAAAATTTAAAACAAAAAATTTCTAAGAAAAAAATTTTTTTTTAATGCAAACAATTTGGATGTTCAACAAATGTACATTTGTAAAAGTGGAAGTAACTTTTCTATGATAATAGGGTATTCAAGTATTTTTACTTTAATATGTTAGGAAACATTTCCTATTCCATGAATGAAGAAGATCCCAAACTCTAACTTTATATAATAAATCCTCTTTGGGCCACACTGTGGTAACTCTCAATAACCAACAAAAACAATAAAGAGCACAATCTATTGCATTGCAGAGAGTTTGAAAAATCAGCCTAGGAGGCAAGGCAATAAGACATCATAACATTTGTGCATACACACACACACACACACACACACACACACACACACATATATATGCACATGGGCTTCCCAGGTGACACTAGTGGTAAAGAATCTGCCTGCCAGTGGAGGAGACTTAAAAGACATGAGTTCAAGCTGTGAGTCAGGAAGATCCCCCAGAGGAGGACATGGCTACCCATTCCAGTATTCTTGCTTGGAGAATCCCATGGACAGACTCCTCTGTGCATGGGATCTCAAAGAGTTGAACACAACTAAAGCAGCTTAATGTGTGTGTGTGTGTGTGTATGTGTGTATAAATATAAAGGAAAACATTTTAACCAAGAGGTGGGATGGACTAATTTAGCTAAGCATATTTCTGAATCCAAAGCAACCAGACTGGATATTTGGATTTATAGTAAAAATACATTGTTGGGTCTTTATTCTGTTCCTGACACAGAGCTCCTAAAATCCTTGGAGTTTCCTGAATAGTAAGAGTGATGAAAGTGGCATTTGGAATCCCTAACAAGTAGCTATATTAGCCCACACCTGAGTTTATTTTAATTAAGAGACTTTCAGGAAGCCAGAGGATGGGGTTGCCAGGGGACCTTCCGCTTGGCTAGAGGGTTGAGATTTCAGTGTCACCCCTAACCTTTCTCACCTATGGGGAGGGGAAAGGCACTAGACATTTTTACTCACCAATGGCAAATTCTTTAATTGACATCCAATGTAATGGAGTTTCCATAAGAACTTAAAAGAACAGATTTGGTTTGCTCCCTGCACAGTGAGCCCACTCATATGCTGGCAGGGTAGTACACCCCAGTTCCATGAGGACAGAAGCTCCCGCACTTGAGGACTTTCTTAATCTTTCCCTTTCCACCTCTTCATCTGGCTGCTCATCTGTATCTTTTTTTTTTTTTTAAGTTTTTTTTCTTTTTTTTATTTTACTTTTCACTTTTACAGAATTTTGTTATTTACAGATATGTATGATCCCATATTAGTCATATGTATATTCCCGCCATCCCAACCCTCCAGGCTGTCACACTGAACCCCTGCAGGATCCCCTTTTCTCACAGCATAATCACAAAAGCTATTTTTTTAACATATGATAGTATAGGTTTTCATGCTACTTCCTTTACGCCTCCAACCCACTGTTCATTCCCCACAATGTCCATATGTCTATTCTCCATGTGTGTTTTTCCATCACTTCACTGCGTGTGTTGTCATTACCATCCTACTAGATTCCATATGTATGTGTTAGTACACTGTACTTATCTTTCTCTTTTTGACTTAGTTCACTTTTTCATGATAGGCTGTAGATCCAACCACCCCATTAGGGCTGATTCTTCTGCATTTCCTTTTATAGCTGTGTAGTATTCCATTGTATATACGCACCGGAGGTTTTTTATCCATTCATTTGTCGATGGACATCTAGGTTGCTTCCATATTCTAGCTGTTGTATAGAGAGCTACAATGACATTGGGGTACAAGTGCCTCTTTCAATTTTATTTCATTTGTGTATTTTTATTATTTTTTAATTTTATTTTTTTAAAAATTTGTACAGAGTTTTGTTGTTCACAGACATGTATGTTCCCAGATCAGTCATATACATATCCCTGGCACCACCACCCCTGCCCCCATTCCACCCTGACAGGCCATCACACAGCACCCCTGCAGGCATTTGGAATCCCTAACAAGTAGCTATATTAGCCCACACCTGAGTTTATTTTAATTAAGAGACTTTCAGGAAGCCAGAGGATGGGGTTGCCAGGGGACCTTCCGCTTGGCTAGAGGGTTGAGATTTCAGTGTCACCCCTAACCTTTCTCACCTATGGGGAGGGGAAAGGCACTAGACATTTTTACTCACCAATGGCAAATTCTTTAATTGACATCCAATGTAATGGAGTTTCCATAAGAACTTAAAAGAACAGATTTGGTTTGCTCCCTGCACAGTGAGCCCACTCATATGCTGGCAGGGTAGTACACCCCAGTTCCATGAGGACAGAAGCTCCCGCACTTGAGGACTTTCTTAATCTTTCCCTTTCCACCTCTTCATCTGGCTGCTCATCTGTATCTTTTTTTTTTTTTTAAGTTTTTTTTCTTTTTTTTATTTTACTTTTCACTTTTACAGAATTTTGTTATTTACAGATATGTATGATCCCATATTAGTCATATGTATATTCCCGCCATCCCAACCCTCCAGGCTGTCACACTGAACCCCTGCAGGATCCCCTTTTCTCACAGCATAATCACAAAAGCTATTTTTTTAACATATGATAGTATAGGTTTTCATGCTACTTCCTTTACGCCTCCAACCCACTGTTCATTCCCCACAATGTCCATATGTCTATTCTCCATGTGTGTTTTTCCATCACTTCACTGCGTGTGTTGTCATTACCATCCTACTAGATTCCATATGTATGTGTTAGTACACTGTACTTATCTTTCTCTTTTTGACTTAGTTCACTTTTTCATGATAGGCTGTAGATCCAACCACCCCATTAGGGCTGATTCTTCTGCATTTCCTTTTATAGCTGTGTAGTATTCCATTGTATATACGCACCGGAGGTTTTTTATCCATTCATTTGTCGATGGACATCTAGGTTGCTTCCATATTCTAGCTGTTGTATAGAGAGCTACAATGACATTGGGGTACAAGTGCCTCTTTCAATTTTATTTCATTTGTGTATTTTTATTATTTTTTAATTTTATTTTTTTAAAAATTTGTACAGAGTTTTGTTGTTCACAGACATGTATGTTCCCAGATCAGTCATATACATATCCCTGGCACCACCACCCCTGCCCCCATTCCACCCTGACAGGCCATCACACAGCACCCCTGCAGCATCCCCTTTTATCACAGAGCAATGACAATAGTTATCTTTTTCACATATGGTAGCATAGGTTTTCCTGCTACTTCCTTTACATCTCCCACCCACTGTTCATTCCTCACAATGTCCATATGTCTACTGTCCATGTCTGTTTTTCCATCGCTTCACTACATGTGTTATCATTACCATCCTACTAGATTCCATATATATGTGTGTGTGTGTTAGTATACTGTACTTGTCCTTCTCTTTTTGACTTATTTCACTTTTTATAATAGGTTCTGGCTCCATGCGCCTCATTAGGGCTGATTCTTCTGCATTTCTTTTTACAGCCGAGAAGTAATCCATTGTATATATGTACCAGAGCTTCTTTATCCATTCATTCGTCGATGGGCATCTAGGTTGCTTCCGTGTTCTAGCTATTCTATAGAGAGATGCAATGAACACTGGAGTACAGGTACTTCTTTCAGTTTTGATTTCATCAGGGTATAAGCCTAAGAGTGGGATTGCTGGGTCGTATAGAGCTTCTATTTTTAGTTTTCTAAGGAATCTCCGTATTATCTTCCATAGTGGCTGTGTCAACTTACATTCCCTCCAGCAATGCAAGAGGGTTCCCTTTTCTCCACACCCTCTCCAGCATTTATTGCCTGTAGATTTCTTGTTGATGTCTATTCTGATGGGTGCGAGGTGATATCTCATTGTAGTTTTGATTTGCATTTCTCTAATAAGTGAGGTTGAACATCATTTCATGTGTTTTTTGGCCATCTGTATGTCCTCTTTGAAGAGGTCTCCGTTTAGGTTCTTTTCCCATTTTTATGATTAGGTTGTTCATTTTTCCAGTGCTGAGTTGTCTGAGTTGCTTGTAGATTTTAGAAATTAATTCTATGTTGTTTCATTTGCTATGATTTTCTCCCATTCTGTGGGTTGTCTGTTCAGCTTTTTTGTGATTTCTTTTGCTATACAAAAGCTTTTAAGTTTCATTAGGTGCCACATGTTCATTTGTCTTTTCAGTTCCGCTATTCTAGTAGGTGGGTCAGAGAAAATCTTGCTTTATGTCCTTGAGTGGTTTAAGTTTATTCTCCACAAAGAGTTTGATGGTTTCTGGTCTTACATTTAGGTCTTTAATCCATTTTGAGTTTATATTTGTATATGGTGTCAGGGAATGTTTCAACTTCATATTTTTTGCATGTAACTGTCCAGTTTTCCCAGCACCATTTGTTGAAGAGGCTGTCTTTGTCCCATTTTATATGTTCGCCTCCTTTGTCAAAAATAAGGTACCCATAGGTGCGTGCGTTTATCTCAGGGTTCTCTATCTTGTTCCATTGGTCTGTATTTCTGTTTTTGTGCCAGTACCACACTGTCTTGATGAGTGTTCCTTTATAGAAGAGTCTGAAGTTAGGGGGGCTGATTCCTCCAGCTCCGTTTTTCTTTCTAATGATTGCTTTGGCTATTCGGGGTCTTTTGTGTTTCCATATGAACTGTGTTATTCTTTGGTCTAGTTCTGTGAAGAATGTCATTGGTAGTTGGATAGGGATCGCATTGAATCTATAGATGACATTTGGTAGTATGGTCCTTTTCACAATATTGATTCTTCTGACCCAGGAACATGGAATATCTCTCCATCTGTTTAAGTCTTCCTTAATTTCTCTCATAAGTGTCTCACAAGTTTCAATGTACAGTTCTTTTGTTTCTTTGGGTAGGTTTCTTCCTAGATATTTGATTCTTTTGGTTGCGATGGTGAAGGGGATTGCCTCTTTGATTTCATTTTCTGATTTTTCATTGTTTGTATATAGGAATGCCAGCGATTTCTGTGTATTGATTTTGTATCCTGCAACTTTGCTGAATTCGCTGATTAGCTCTGGTAGTTTTGTAATGTGTCTTTGGGATTTTCAATGTATAATATCATGTCATCTGCAAAGAGAGTTTTTTTCCATCTGTATGTCCTCTTTGAAGAGGTCTCCGTTTAGGTTCTTTTCCCATTTTTATGATTAGGTTGTTCATTTTTCCAGTGCTGAGTTGTCTGAGTTGCTTGTAGATTTTAGAAATTAATTCTATGTTGTTTCATTTGCTATGATTTTCTCCCATTCTGTGGGTTGTCTGTTCAGCTTTTTTGTGATTTCTTTTGCTATACAAAAGCTTTTAAGTTTCATTAGGTGCCACATGTTCATTTGTCTTTTCAGTTCCGCTATTCTAGTAGGTGGGTCAGAGAAAATCTTGCTTTATGTCCTTGAGTGGTTTAAGTTTATTCTCCACAAAGAGTTTGATGGTTTCTGGTCTTACATTTAGGTCTTTAATCCATTTTGAGTTTATATTTGTATATGGTGTCAGGGAATGTTTCAACTTCATATTTTTTGCATGTAACTGTCCAGTTTTCCCAGCACCATTTGTTGAAGAGGCTGTCTTTGTCCCATTTTATATGTTCGCCTCCTTTGTCAAAAATAAGGTACCCATAGGTGCGTGCGTTTATCTCAGGGTTCTCTATCTTGTTCCATTGGTCTGTATTTCTGTTTTTGTGCCAGTACCACACTGTCTTGATGAGTGTTCCTTTATAGAAGAGTCTGAAGTTAGGGAGGCTGATTCCTCCAGCTCCGTTTTTCTTTCTAATGATTGCTTTGGCTATTCGGGGTCTTTTGTGTTTCCATATGAACTGTGTTATTCTTTGGTCTAGTTCTGTGAAGAATGTCATTGGTAGTTGGATAGGGATCGCATTGAATCTATAGATGACATTTGGTAGTATGGTCCTTTTCACAATATTGATTCTTCTGACCCAGGAACATGGAATATCTCTCCATCTGTTTAAGTCTTCCTTAATTTCTCTCATAAGTGTCTCACAAGTTTCAATGTACAGTTCTTTTGTTTCTTTGGGTAGGTTTCTTCCTAGATATTTGATTCTTTTGGTTGCGATGGTGAAGGGGATTGCCTCTTTGATTTCATTTTCTGATTTTTCATTGTTTGTATATAGGAATGCCAGCGATTTCTGTGTATTGATTTTGTATCCTGCAACTTTGCTGAATTCGCTGATTAGCTCTGGTAGTTTTGTAATGTGTCTTTGGGATTTTCAATGTATAATATCATGTCATCTGCAAAAAGAGAGAGCTTTACTTCTTCTTTTCCAATCTGAATTCCTTTCATTTCATTTTCTTCTCTTATTGCTGTTGCTAGAACTTCCAGGACTATGTTGAATAATAGTGGTGAAAGTGGACACCCCTGTCTTGTTCCTGATCTTAAAGGGAATGCTTTGCGTTTTTCACCATTGAGAATAATGCGGGCTTCTCATGTATGGTTTTTACTGTGTTGAGATAGGATTCTTCTATGCCCATTTTTGAAGAGTTTTTGTCATAAATAGATGCTGTACTTTGTCAAAGGCTTTTTCTGCATGTATTGAGAAGATCATGTGATTTTTGCCTCTCAATTTGTTGAGATGGTGTATCACATTGATTGATTTGTGGATATTGAAGAATCCTTGCATGCCTGGGGTGAACCCGACTTGATCATGGTGTATGAGCTTTTTGATGTGTTGTTGAATTCTGTTTGCTAGGATTTTGTTGAGGATCTTGGCATCTAAGTTCATCAGTGAAATTGGTCTATAATTTTCTTTTTTGTGTTGTCTTTGCCTGGCTTTGGTATCAGGCTGATAGTGGCCTCGTAGAATGTTTTTGGAAGTGTTCCTTCTTGTGGAATTTTTTGGAAGAGTTTTAGAAGGACAGGCATTAGCTCTTCTTTAAATGTTTGGTAGAATTCACCTGTGAAGCCATCTGGCCCTGGGCTTATATTTTTGGGTAGATTTTTGATCACAGTTTCGATTTCTGAGTTTGTGATTGGGTTGTTCATAGTTTCTGTTTCTTCCTGGTTCAGCCTTGGAAGATTAATCTTCTCTAAGAAACCATCCATTTCTTCCAGGTTGTCCATTTTGTTGCCATATAGTTGTTCTTAATAGTCTCTTTCTATTTCTGCATTGCCTGTTGTAATCTCTCCTTTTTAATTTTTGATTTTGTTGATATGGTTCTTCTCTATGTCTTGATGAGTCTGGCCAGCAGTTTGTCAATTCTGTTTTCCTTTTCAAAGAAACAGCCTTTCATTTTATTCATCTTTATTATTGTTTCTTTTATTTCTTTTTCATTTATTTCTGCTCTGATCTTTATGATTTCTCTTCTTCTGATAACTTTGAGGTTGTTTTGTTCTTTATCCATTTTTTTTTAAACATATGGTTAGGTCGTCTGTTTGATATTTTTTTGTTTCTTGAGGTAGGATGAATTACTATAAATTTCCCTCTTAGAACTGCCTTTGTGGGATCCCATAGGTTTTGCACTGTCATGTGTTCATTGTTGTTTTCTAATAGATTATTTTTATTCCTCCTTTAATTTGGTCAGTATTCAGTTTGTTTTTTAGGTATGTGTTGTTTAATCTCCATGTGTTTGTGTTTCAGTGTTTTTTTTTTTTTTTTTTTTTTTTTTTTTACTGTAGGTAAACGCTAATCTCATTGCATTGTGGTCAGAGAAGATGGCTGATACAATTTCAGTTTTCTTGAATTTGCAGAGGTTTGATTTGTGGCCCAAGATATGGTCTATCCTGAGAATGTTCCATGAGCACTTGAGAAGAAACTGTATTCTTCTGCTTTTGGATGGAAGGTCCTAAAGATATCCATGAAGTCCATCTCTTCTAGTGTGTCCTTTAAGGCTTGTGTTTCTTGATTAATTTTCTGTTTGGATGATCTGTCCATTGGTGTGGGAGGAGTGTTAAAGTCTCCTACTATGATGTATTATTTTCAATTTCTTCTTTTATGTCTGAAGTGTCTTATGTCTTACCTTGTCTCTTATAATCTTTATTTTAAGGTCTATTTTGTCTGATATGAGGATTGCTACTCCAGCTTTCTTTTGATTTCCATTTGCGTGGAATATCTTTTTCCAGCCTCTCACTTTCAGTCTATGAGTGTCTCTAGGTCTGAAGTGAGTTTCCTGTAGGCAGCATATGTATGGGTCTTGTTTTGTATCCATTAAGCTTGTCTGTTTCTTTTGGTTGGGGCATTTAGTCCATTTACATTTAAAGTAGTTTTTGATACAAATTATTCACCTGCCATCTTCTTAGGTTTCATGATGGCTTTGTATTCTAGATCTTCTTCTTCTTATCTTATACTTGTTGTCTATATAAGTCCCTTTAACAGTTGTTGTAAAGCTGGTTTGGTGTTACTAAATTCTTTTAATTTTTGCTTATCTGTAAAGCTTTTGATTTCTCCATCAATTTTGAATGAAATCCTTGTCAGGTAGAGTATTCTTGGTTCCAAATTATTCTGTTTCACGACTTCAAATGTGTCTCTTCTGGCCTTCAGAGTTTCTGTTGAAAAATCAGCTGTTAATCATATGGGGTTTCCTTTGTATGTCACTAATTGCTTTTCCCTTGATGCTTTTAGAATTCTCGTTGTGTCTAATTTGTGATAGCTTAATTAATATGTGTCTTGGTGTGTTTCTTCTCGGGTTTATTCTGAATGGTACTCTTTGTGCTTCTTGGAACTGATTGACAATTTCTTTTTCCATGTTGGGGAAATTTTCAACTATAATTTCTTCAAAAATGTTCTCATAGCCTTCCTTTTTTTCTTCTTCTTCTGGAACCCCTATAATTCGAATATTGGTGCGTTTGATATTATCCCAGATGTCTCTGATGGTGTCCTCTGCTCTTTTCATTCTTTGAGCTTGATTCTTTTCTTTAGCAGTTACTTCTGCCATTCTGTCTTCTATGTCACTATCTGGTCTTCTGTCTCAGATTCATTGCTCTTGATTCCTTCTATAGTGTTTTTAAGTTTAGCAATTGAGTTGTTTGTCTCTGGTATTTTTTAGGTTCTTGTATTTCTTTATTCAGTGTGGTAGTTGATTCTTCCAGTTTCTCTAAAATTCTATTTTAGGCGTTTTGGATCATCATTACTATCATTCTTCTGAATTCACTGTCAGAAATCTTTGTCTAATTCTATTTCATTTATTTAGACTTGTGTGTTTGTAGATTGTTCCTTCGTTTGGGTGGTATTTCTCTGCTGTTTCATTGTTCTTATTGTTTTTTTAACTAATTATATTTGTGGTTTCCTTTTCCCAGACTTTGAGTTACATCCATGGGTGTTTGTTGTTTGGATGAAGCATCTTATTCTGGGTGATGCTGGTGGTTGGGTGCTGTCAGGACTTGCATACAAGTGCTTGCCTTTGTTGGAGTTCTCACTGTTTAATGCTCTGTAGTGTTATGTGTTCTCTGGTGTTTATCGTTTTTGAGTTAGTTCTCCCTCCCTAAAGCCCCTGGGCTTGTTGTCTGACCAGGGAATGAACATTTCATGGCTAGTTTGATATGGCATTAAATGGTATTAAAACATATATATGTGAATGAGAAACAGAAGGTATACCTTTGACAAATGGCAGTTAAAATATCATGAAAATACTATCTAGCATACTGAATTATACACACCAACATGTACAGCTATAACATAACTCAAACATTCCAACAAAAAATACAGTACAATAAGTTAGCATGGTGAACAGAGAAAACCAAGAATGATATCCACCAGTTAATAACCAAAGTAACCAGAGCACAAATTGGAGAATAATACTAGAGCAGGGTCCCAACTGGGGATAAGGCAATGAGGACGGAACAGACTAAGAAATATGTTGTGGAATGGGAAAAAGAGAAAAGGGAGGATAGAAGAGAAATATAGAATAATAATACAAAGTTAAATACAGGGAGATAAAGATTTATATGTACTAGAGTTTAGTGCTATAGGAAAAGTGCATCAGAGAAAGCAAAGAAATAGTTTTAGAGGAAGTAATAAAACATATAAAAGATTAAAAAATTAAAACAGAGATAAGTATATAGAAAAATATAGAAAAACAAAGCAAAAGCAATAAAAACAAGCAAAACCCCCACAGAACCATAAAAGGTCAATGTGGAATCAGATGTATATACCAAAATAAAATGTATGGTTTAAAAGAAGAACAATTGTGTAAACTTGAACATATTCAGTCTTACTGATAAGATTAGTAGCTTCAATAGAGTTCAATGGAGGAAAGAAAAAAAAGTGGGCAGAGGCTGAGTAGAAGATGAAAAAAGAAAAAAAATGAGTGAAAAAGCAAAAAATAAAAAACAAACCAAAGAAAGAAAAAAAAAATCAAATAAAGAAAATCAAGCGGTAAATACAGCTCCAGTCAAAACGTGAAAATACTGAGTGTTTATGGTCTTCTGTCTCTTGCTGACAAATCTGTCTTTTCTTGCCTCTGGCAGTGGTTGGATCTGAAGGCCTCTTTTACTGTTTGTTTATTTCCACCTATTCCAGAACTAAAAGGCCCACCCAGGCTGACCCTGGTAGTTTCTTAATCATTAATCCAAGTACCTTTGTTCCTGGGTGGAGCTAAGTTCCCTCCCTGTAGTTTGACCTGCGGCCAAACTAAAGTAGGGGTAATGGCGTCTCTTTCACAAGGATTTATTCCCACATGCTCTATGAGAAGCACTTCCGCAGTGTCCCTGACCTTGCTGCAGACCACCATTGACCCCCGGCTCCGCTGGAGACTTCAGAATACTCAGAGGTGAGTCTGACTCAGTCTCATGCGGGATTGCTATTCCCCTCTCCCAGATCTCTGTGTGCAGAGTCTACAGTCCTACTCAGTGGCTCTATGATTGGGTTAGTAATAACCTCCTTCAAAGGGAATTAAGTGCCATCTTTTCGAGGACTGCTCAAGGGCATTTCTAGCTTAAGGAGGCACTTGGACCCCTCTAAAGCAGGCTTGCCTCAGTCCCTTGTGTGGGCCACTGCTCCTTTCCATGGTCTTGATTTACAATAGGCTATGTGTATTTGGCCCACCCAGCCTCTCCCTTTGCAGTAGAGATGAGTGAGGCACATACTTCTATGCTGCCATCTTAGCTCCACCCCTCTCATCTGTATTCTTTACAATATCCTTTGTAATAAACCGGTGAACATTTAAGTAAATATTTCCCTGAGTCCTGCGAGCCACTCTAGCAGACGAATTGGAACTGAGGACAGGGTTATGGAAACCTTCAATATAGTGTCCTAGATCAGAAGCTTAGGTAACAGCCTAGACTTTAGCTTGACATCTGAAGTGAGTGCAGTTTTATGAGACTGAGCCCTTACCTGTGAGATCTGATGCAATCTCTGGGTAGAGACTGTCAAATCTGAGTTAATTGCTTGGTGGTGGTGCCAAACATACAGCAGATGAGGCAAGCTTCTAAATCCCAGGTTAGCTGGAGCACAGGGTTCACAGATATAATGCTAATAGTAAAATTTCTGATCTGAATGACATTCCTGGTTGTCATCATCAATAAACAGTGGGCATAGTGGTATCATCCTCAGGTTTCATGTTTGTTTATTTTTCTGGTAGCCATTCCTCAAGGCCCTGATTGCTTCTAGGCACAAAGGAGAGAGAATCTCTAGATCTTAAAAGTGGATCACTTTATGGGCTGAATTATGTCCTCCCCCCTAAAAATTCCTGTGTAAAAGTTTTAGCCCTCACTATGTCAGAATGTGACTATATTTAGAATTGGGGCCTTTAAATAGTAAATTAAGTTAAAACAAGACCATTATTGTGAGCCCTGGTTTAATCTGGTGGCCTTATAAGGAGAGGGAATTTAGATGCCCAGAGCAATGCCAGGGATGTGCTTACATAAAGTCTTTTTGAGGACACAGGGAGAATAGTGGCTATCTGCAAGGCCAGGAGAGAGACCTTTGGAAGAACTAAACCTGCTGTCACCTTGACCCTAGATGTCTATTGTACACAATTATGAAAATATTTCTGTTGCTTAAGCTCCCCAGTTTGTGTGTGTGTGTGTGTGTGTGTGTGTGTGTGTGTGTGTGTTGTTGGCAGTGCTAGCAAACTATACAGTTAGTCAATAATCACTATATATTAATTGTCACTTTACACACTTCAGCAGCTTCCACAAGCTTGGCCACTCCCTAAGAATGTATACTTGAGAATGTACCTGAATTTAGGAATCATTTGCATTTTCTTTTTTCTGTTTTCTTCATTATGGACAGATGTTTCTATAGTTCAAATATATTTTTGTTATATACTTTTAAATATCTTTAAAACAAAGAAAGAATAGCCCGTAAGTTTTAAATTTAAGTTCAGCTAGGCTTAGGTAACAGCCTAGACTTTAGCTTGACATCTGAAGTGAGTGCAGTTTTATGAGACTGAGCCCTTACCTGTGAGATCTGATGCAATCTCTGGGTAGAGACTGTCAAATCTGAGTTAATTGCTTGGTGGTGGTGCCAAACATACAGCAGATGAGGCAAGCTTCTAAATCCCAGGTTAGCTGGAGCACAGGGTTCACAGATATAATGCTAATAGTAAAATTTCTGATCTGAATGACATTCCTGGTTGTCATCATCAATAAACAGTGGGCATAGTGGTATCATCCTCAGGTTTCATGTTTGTTTATTTTTCTGGTAGCCATTCCTCAAGGCCCTGATTGCTTCTAGGCACAAAGGAGAGAGAATCTCTAGATCTTAAAAGTGGATCACTTTATGGGCTGAATTATGTCCTCCCCCCTAAAAATTCCTGTGTAAAAGTTTTAGCCCTCACTATGTCAGAATGTGACTATATTTAGAATTGGGGCCTTTAAATAGTAAATTAAGTTAAAACAAGACCATTATTGTGAGCCCTGGTTTAATCTGGTGGCCTTATAAGGAGAGGGAATTTAGATGCCCAGAGCAATGCCAGGGATGTGCTTACATAAAGTCTTTTTGAGGACACAGGGAGAATAGTGGCTATCTGCAAGGCCAGGAGAGAGACCTTTGGAAGAACTAAACCTGCTGTCACCTTGACCCTAGATGTCTATTGTACACAATTATGAAAATATTTCTGTTGCTTAAGCTCCCCAGTTTGTGTGTGTGTGTGTGTGTGTGTGTGTGTGTGTGTGTGTGTGTTGTTGGCAGTGCTAGCAAACTATACAGTTAGTCAATAATCACTATATATTAATTGTCACTTTACACACTTCAGCAGCTTCCACAAGCTTGGCCACTCCCTAAGAATGTATACTTGAGAATGTACCTGAATTTAGGAATCATTTGCATTTTCTTTTTTCTGTTTTCTTCATTATGGACAGATGTTTCTATAGTTCAAATATATTTTTGTTATATACTTTTAAAAGATATCTTTAAAACAAAGAAAGAATAGCCCGTAAGTTTTAAAAATTTAAGTTCAGCTAGTGGTTCCATATGTTACACAAAAGTGTCTTTGTTTACATAAATATAATATATATATAATAAAATGTCAGAATAAAAAATAAGAAATTAGATGAAGCATCATATGCTTTATCCAACAGTATTCCATACATTTATAAATAGTCATATATTTGATTTTTTAAAACATAATTACAACAGTTGTGATTTGAACATAAGCTCTGTTCCCTGATCACATACATTTTTGATGGTTCGTTCTAATAGCAGTGAAAACTTGCAGCCTTTCAAAAGCATAGTCACCATTAGCTTTTAATAAAATTTCTTCTCTGCATATATGTGTGTGTGTGTATACACACACACACATACACACACACACACACACACACACGTATAGGGGAACCAAATGTTGAGAGAATACTGAGGGTGTTTAGAAGATGTTTGAAAGTGAGAATGATTCCAGTTGAAATACAGCTTCAGGGGAATGTATATCATTAGAAGAGTCAGCAGTGACAGAAGTGATAAAGAAATACAGTATGGGAGAAAAGGATCAAATTCAGGATATAGAAGATATAAGCTTGGTTTGGAGGAAGCAAACCAAGATTTATGCGGCTTTTGATCAAATGCCAAAGTACAGGATATACACAGTAAGTAAGTGAACCCACTTACTGAGCAACTGAAATATTTTAGTTTATTCCCTGCTGACATTCACAATGACATTTCCTCACTTATTGGGAAAAAAAGAAAAAACAACTCTGAGAAATGAAAGTGACTTTATAAATCACTTTGCCCTTCACCAATCAGCATCTAACCTTGCTATGCTTGTGTGGTAAAAAAAGAAAAAAAAAAAAAACTAATGCTTTGAGGTACAAAGCTCTTAGAACTTGGAAAGACTGGAAAAAGGATTTTTTAGAAAATATTTTATCCTAAATGGATTTGAAATATTGTACTATCCAGCTATATACTGAAATAGTTACTTCACATAGAAGTGCACTTGGATCATATATCTATGTGTTTGGGTGAAATGCACTGGATCACCTTAGAAAAGATAATAAAGTAATAATGACCATAACAAATGCTGCCATTTATTGGGAATTTGTATGTACTCTACTTTAAGGAAAATTATAATAATAGCTTAATAATATATAAGGTTACAGATGATAAAATTGAGGGTCATATAGTTTAAGTACTTTGCTCATAGGAAATCACGCTTGTTTGACTCAGAGTATCATTTCTTAACTTCTTGCTCCAATTTCTGTGCCTTCAACACTACCACCCTCTCTTGATCATTAAATGCCTGTTATCTTGGCTCTTTGCGTTCCCTGAAAATACAGCTCTCATTCCCACCTCAAGATCTTTTTGTTTACTGTTCTTTTTGTCCAGAAGGTTTCCGTCTAGAAAATTCTTGTGACATGCTCCTGTTACTTCTTGATTTGAATTCAGATATCCCTTCCTCAGGAGGCCTTCCTAACCAGCACGTTAAAGCAGCCCAATTACCATCACATTAAGCAGTTTTATTTTCTTTATGAAATTTATCGCTAGTGGATATGTTAAAATTTTTATTTGTAAATATGGTTGTCTCTACCCAACCCTTTCACTAGAGATATGAACCTATTCCCTGAAAAATGGATTAACACGTAGATAGGTACTAAACAGATATTTGAATAGTGAATCTCATTTAACTTATTAGCATATTTTTTAAAGGCATAATTATCTTTAATTTTATTAAAATTTTTAATCTAATTGAAATTCACAAAGATATCTTTCCAATGAGCGCTGAGTTAATATGTAGTAAAACTGGAATTCAGAACCAGGTTAGTGTTACTCTGAAATCCATCCTCTTATTCAGAAAGCTACAGTACTTCAAAAGAAGTGACATTTCCAGGAGTTACTGGCCTGTCTAAGGTGTCTGCTTCAGGAATGCCCTGAGTACAGATAAAAAGCCCTTGAAAAAATAGTGGATATCTGATTACTTGAAAGTTATATTGGCTCAGAAGCACATAAAAAAAGTATGGAATAGAAAATCATTAGGTATATTTTCAATTAAAATATTTTACATCATTAAAGAAAATATAATTGAAATTCAAGGGGCAAAATTACGATGCTTAAAATTTGTTGAAAGAAAAACTACACTATAAATTTCAGAAATTATCTTCTGGACTAAACTCTTAATTGGTACTTTTTCACCTGGTTATATATGGGATCATTTGCAACTATGAAGGGAGTATTTTCAAGAATTTTGTTAAAGCTAGAATGAAATTGAAAGGTAATACTAACAGAAATCTGAAAGAATTACTTTGTTTAAGCTGATAGATATATCTCATCTGTTTATGAAACAGGCATGGACTTTCAGGCAGGAGCACTAGCAGGAAACAAAGTAAAAAACTTTCAGTTACCAGTTTTATAGAAGAGCATTCCTTGTCTCAGTCAGAAAACTAAAGTCATTTAAATTCCACAAACTGAAAAAGAATATTAGATTGTTTGCAGATTGGTGTATTGCTTCCAGAAGGAAAGACATATGATGTTAAAAATGACTATTGGGTCCATTTTTTTCTGAAAGCCTGGCAGTTCCTCCAGATGGGAGTGTAGTCATTCCTACATATCTGCATTAGTTGTGCTTTCCATGTGTCTCCACTCCAGTCCCTGATATATTATTCTATGTTAGTATAGTACAGCTCAAATTCATGTTGTAACATTTTGTACCCATGTCCAGGAGCTCACATGATAGCAAGGTAAATGTATAAAAATTTATTAAATGTCTATGTTCATTTGGGTTTATTAGGGGACCAATTCAGATTAAAAAGGGAAGTTTAAGAGAGACTTATGTGAAGTTGCTATATGTAGTATTTAGAATAGTCCTTAGTTTCTTTTTAATAGTTATAATATTGAGGATTTTTTTCTTAAAGTTAAGTAAAAGTAGTTAGGCTAAAACATAAGGGAAAATAATTTATAAAAAAAAAACCCCATGATAAACAGAAACGGTTTCTGAATATTTTCATTAAATATAATCAAGATAATTCTACTCTTTGCATTTTCCTGATAACCTCAAGAAAACTAAGTAAACCATGAGGTATGTTTAGTAATAGCAAAAGTATGTGTAGGATGTTGGTTTGCTGTGTCTGGGGCACTAGGTACCTCAAATAAATCTCCACAAAATATTATATTTATGATTCTGTTTTAGGATGAGGAAACTGAGACAGAGGGGTGTTAGAAAACTTTTATAAACTCATATATCAGTGAGCATTAGATTGGAAATTCCAACCCAACAACCTAGCTCCAAAGGCCAAGCTCTGAGACACTAATCTACACTGATATATTAGCAGACATGTCTGTTTTGCATTACTATCACCTAAAGAAGAATCCTTATTGCCTGAAGTGCTGGGCATATTAAGAGTTACTTTGGCATCAAACTGCTCCACATAAATAAAATTTCTCATTACTTTAACATATTCCTTTAAGTAGCCTGTACTTTTAAAGAATATTTAGTCTAAAAAGAACTGCTTGCTTTCCTGAATTCTTTGCCAGAGTTTATCAGACTTTACATGCAGATTCTGAAACAACACTAGAAATACCTTAGATTTTTAAACTTGGTTCTTTAGGTAATGGATTCAGAAGTATGAGAGTATCCTTACTGAACACTGCTACTTTTTATTTCCTCTGGATAGTTTTCTGTATTCTTCACTGTAGACATGATTTCATGCATTACATGTTCCTGTTTTATTTTAATTCTAGAACATTTCCTATCTTCCTGATTTACTACTTGAAATCATCTGTGGATTATTACGGAAGTCTGATAATCAGGCTTGCAGGGACTGAATATGAGAAGTAAAGAAACTCCTAGTGAGAACATAATTTTTTTCTTGTAGGTTAATTGTTCAAAATGTCATGTGCGCCTTTCTGACTCTAGGCCTCAGAACAACTGTAATCTTCATTAGCTTCAGTAACCCAAAAGAGGAGACAGTGTTCTCAAAACTTCCTTTATTGTAGAACCAAGATGATTATCTATGTGTATTCTCTCATCTCTTCCTAATTTGGCTCTTTCCCTGTAGAGGAAGGAGCTTTCCCTCAGATTCTGTCCTCATCCTCACCAGTCTTCTCTTTCACCACCTTCTCCTGCTCCCATGGTCAACACTACCTTCATCTCTGATAATCCAGTCTTTAATTTCCAGCTGATAAATTTCTGCATGAGGTTGCAAACAAATCAGTTTTGAAATTCAGTGCATCATTTTTTCCCCCCAAGACAACGTGAAGTAGTGACAGGCATGTTAATACTGACTTCAGAAGACTCAAGTTCAAGTCCTAGCTGTGCCATTTATTAGCTTTGTGAACTTCTCAGGACACATAATATCTGTATTGCTTTGGTTCTCTCTCCTACAAATAGGCAAAGTAACACTAATCCCCAGGGTACTGGAGGAAGGACATTCCCTTGGTTGGGTACTAGCTGTGGCCTAAAGAAGAATCCTTATTGCCTGAAGTGCTGGGCATATTAAGAGTTACTTTGGCATCAAACTGCTCCACATAAATAAAATTTCTCATTACTTTAACATATTCCTTTAAGTAGCCTGTACTTTTAAAGAATATTTAGTCTAAAAAGAACTGCTTGCTTTCCTGAATTCTTTGCCAGAGTTTATCAGACTTTACATGCAGATTCTGAAACAACACTAGAAATACCTTAGATTTTTAAACTTGGTTCTTTAGGTAATGGATTCAGAAGTATGAGAGTATCCTTACTGAACACTGCTACTTTTTATTTCCTCTGGATAGTTTTCTGTATTCTTCACTGTAGACATGATTTCATGCATTACATGTTCCTGTTTTATTTTAATTCTAGAACATTTCCTATCTTCCTGATTTACTACTTGAAATCATCTGTGGATTATTACGGAAGTCTGATAATCAGGCTTGCAGGGACTGAATATGAGAAGTAAAGAAACTCCTAGTGAGAACATAATTTTTTTCTTGTAGGTTAATTGTTCAAAATGTCATGTGCGCCTTTCTGACTCTAGGCCTCAGAACAACTGTAATCTTCATTAGCTTCGTAACCCAAAAGAGGAGACAGTGTTCTCAAAACTTCCTTTATTGTAGAACCAAGATGATTATCTATGTGTATTCTCTCATCTCTTCCTAATTTGGCTCTTTCCCTGTAGAGGAAGGAGCTTTCCCACAGATTCTGTCCTCATCCTCACCAGTCTTCTCTTTCACCACCTTCTCCTGCTCCCATGGTCAACACTACCTTCATCTCTGATAATCCAGTCTTTAATTTCCAGCTGATAAATTTCTGCATGAGGTTGCAAACAAATCAGTTTTGAAATTCAGTGCATCATTTTTTCCCCCCAAGACAACGTGAAGTAGTGACAGGCATGTTAATACTGACTTCAGAAGACTCAAGTTCAAGTCCTAGCTGTGCCATTTATTAGCTTTGTGAACTTCTCAGGACACATAATATCTGTATTGCTTTGGTTCTCTCTCCTACAAATAGGCAAAGTAACACTAATCCCCAGGGTACTGGAGGGGAAGGGACATTCCCTGTTGGGTACTAGCTGTGGCCATCCAGCCACATGCCACAAACGAACTGGAATGCACCTGCCCTCCGTTTTGATGCAAGCAGGTGCTTCCATCTCAGCCTCACCTCAGGCTTTCTCTGACTTAGCTGCATCTCCATCCATCACCCTGGACTCCAGAAAATGTGGTGAGCTTGCCTCAGGGACTTCATCCTAAATACTTCTGCAGCCGTTTCACTCAACTGCCCTGTAACCTATGAGACAGGGGAGACATTAGGGAATTCACTGGTTTTCTAAGTTCATTCCAAGAAAGGAAAGGCACCTGAAGCCTTCGTGTTTTCATATACCTAAACCTGTGAGACCTTCTTGGAATGCTGGGTCCTATTGAAGAACTTACCAGCTTTTGAATCCCTTACTTTCTCTCTGATTTGCTAAATGGTCCAGTGTCAGAAAGAAACACTGTCTCAGATTCCTCAGACTCAGAAGGTCAGAGTCTTTCCAAATATATTCTTGAAACAAGAAAATCAAGCTTTTTCTCTGGCATAACAATACTCAGTTCAGATGATGGAGATTCTTTGCTCCACTTTGAATGGGGAACGCACACAGAGTCAAGAAAGGACATGGCAGGCACAAAAATGTGATTATTAGCACATCAAAATAGCATCTTGCCACAAAACATAGCAGGAGGGACATGGCCAACAGGGACAAGAGTATTTTCCAGTTACAAAAGAGGTGTTACCTCACAGTGTAAGCTTAATAATTCCAATAAAGAAATGGACCTGATTGTCTAAGGTTCTAATTTTAGCCCTGTAGAGATTTTCTTCTCTTCTAGCCTCTCTTCCTTTCAAGAAGTCGTTTTCCCTCTCATTCTCTTTAATCATGCCTTTGTTTTGCCCAGATTGACCCTTCACTGGCCCAGCTGCAATGTGATGCTAGCTGTGGTCAGTGTCCTGAGACAGTTTGCTCAGGAAACATCTGTTATGGGAAGTTAGGTTCAGAGAAATCAGGCATGTTAATACTGACTTCAGAAGACTCAAGTTCAAGTCCTAGCTGTGCCATTTATTAGCTTTGTGAACTTCTCAGGACACATAATATCTGTATTGCTTTGGTTCTCTCTCCTACAAATAGGCAAAGTAACACTAATCCCCAGGGTACTGGAGGAAGGGACATTCCCTGTTGGGTACTAGCTGTGGCCATCCAGCCACATGCCACAAACGAACTGGAATGCACCTGCCCTCCGTTTTGATGCAAGCAGGTGCTTCCATCTCAGCCTCACCTCAGGCTTTCTCTGACTTAGCTGCATCTCCATCCATCACCCTGGACTCCAGAAAATGTGGTGAGCTTGCCTCAGGGACTTCATCCTAAATACTTCTGCAGCCGTTTCACTCAACTGCCCCTGTAACCTATGAGACAGGGGAGACATTAGGGAATTCACTGGTTTTCTAAGTTCATTCCAAGAAAGGAAAGGCACCTGAAGCCTTCGTGTTTTCATATACCTAAACCTGTGAGACCTTCTTGGAATGCTGGGTCCTATTGAAGAACTTACCAGCTTTTGAATCCCTTACTTTCTCTCTGATTTGCTAAATGGTCCAGTGTCAGAAAGAAACACTGTCTCAGATTCCTCAGACTCAGAAGGTCAGAGTCTTTCCAAATATATTCTTGAAACAAGAAAATCAAGCTTTTTCTCTGGCATAACAATACTCAGTTCAGATGATGGAGATTCTTTGCTCCACTTTGAATGGGGAACGCACACAGAGTCAAGAAAGGACATGGCAGGCACAAAAATGTGATTATTAGCACATCAAAATAGCATCTTGCCACAAAACATAGCAGGAGGGACATGGCCAACAGGGACAAGAGTATTTTCCAGTTACAAAAGAGGTGTTACCTCACAGTGTAAGCTTAATAATTCCAATAAAGAAATGGACCTGATTGTCTAAGGTTCTAATTTTAGCCCTGTAGAGATTTTCTTCTCTTCTAGCCTCTCTTCCTTTCAAGAAGTCGTTTTCCCTCTCATTCTCTTTAATCATGCCTTTGTTTTGCCCAGATTGACCCTTCACTGGCCCAGCTGCAATGTGATGCTAGCTGTGGTCAGTGTCCTGAGAGACAGTTTGCTCAGGAAACATCTGTTATGGGAAGTTAGGTTCAGAGAAATCATCATTTTACATATTATATACCTTTCTCTCTATTCCCATGCATATTAGCTTAATGATGTTTCTGAAAAAAATTGCAAGAAAACTGTTTAAATGTAATAATTTTTTCACAAACATCCAATGACAATATGCATTTTAAGTAATATGTATGATAAATGCTCCTTTGGAGAAAGATTCTGGAGTTAGATTCATTTAACTTCTGAGAATGATTCACATTTGCAAGTAATTTTAGGTGCCTCTGTCAGCTCCAGGGCTTCCAGTCCCACCCTGTGGCCAGTAGTTTGTAAAATAGAAAATCTTATAGAGGCACTTTGTCTCTATCCATGAGACTTAGAAACCGATACCTTCAAAGAGTCATAATGTATGCATTTTTTTATCTCTTTGGGAAAATATATGGCTATTTTGGATGGCATATAAAAGGAGAGAAATTTGTGCAAAAATCCCCAAGCCCTTAAATAATGTATAAACTTCAAAGTCTATTGAGTTTTATTCAATCCTTTTGTCTCAGGAGGTTTACAGTTTGACTAATATTTCTCTTTCTTCCAGTTCGTATCACATCAATCTGCCCTTTACAAAAGACTCAATACTCTATATTTCCACTGTCAACACATGATATTTTTCTTGACAAACCAGAGAGATTTTCATTTTGGGCAACACACACACACATACACACACGTACAGTCTTAACTTTGCTTCAGTGAAAGCTTGACCATTTTCGTACTAGAGTTTAAAGAATCTGCAAGTCTGGGACGCTAGAAGACAAACTGAAATCAGAATTAAAAAAGATTGTTCTTGGTGCTGGGAGATTCGGTATGATGTGTTTGTATGTACCTGTGTGCCTCTGTGTGAGAGGTGTTACCTCACAGTGTAAGCTTAATAATTCCAATAAAGAAATGGACCTGATTGTCTAAGGTTCTAATTTTAGCCCTGTAGAGATTTTCTTCTCTTCTAGCCTCTCTTCCTTTCAAGAAGTCGTTTTCCCTCTCATTCTCTTTAATCATGCCTTTGTTTTGCCCAGATTGACCCTTCACTGGCCCAGCTGCAATGTGATGCTAGCTGTGGTCAGTGTCCTGAGAGACAGTTTGCTCAGGAAACATCTGTTATGGGAAGTTAGGTTCAGAGAAATCATCATTTTACATATTATATACCTTTCTCTCTATTCCCATGCATATTAGCTTAATGATGTTTCTGAAAAAAATTGCAAGAAAACTGTTTAAATGTAATAATTTTTTCACAAACATCCAATGACAATATGCATTTTAAGTAATATGTATGATAAATGCTCCTTTGGAGAAAGATTCTGGAGTTAGATTCATTTAACTTCTGAGAATGATTCACATTTGCAAGTAATTTTAGGTGCCTCTGTCAGCTCCAGGGCTTCCAGTCCCACCCTGTGGCCAGTAGTTTGTAAAATAGAAAATCTTATAGAGGCACTTTGTCTCTATCCATGAGACTTAGAAACCGATACCTTCAAAGAGTCATAATGTATGCATTTTTTTATCTCTTTGGGAAAATATATGGCTATTTTGGATGGCATATAAAAGGAGAGAAATTTGTGCAAAAATCCCCAAGCCCTTAAATAATGTATAAACTTCAAAGTCTATTGAGTTTTATTCAATCCTTTTGTCTCAGGAGGTTTACAGTTTGACTAATATTTCTCTTTCTTCCAGTTCGTATCACATCAATCTGCCCTTTACAAAAGACTCAATACTCTATATTTCCACTGTCAACACATGATATTTTTCTTGACAAACCAGAGAGATTTTCATTTTGGGCAACACACACACACATACACACACGTACAGTCTTAACTTTGCTTCAGTGAAAGCTTGACCATTTTCGTACTAGAGTTTAAAGAATCTGCAAGTCTGGGACGCTAGAAGACAAACTGAAATCAGAATTAAAAAAGATTGTTCTTGGTGCTGGGAGATTCGGTATGATGTGTTTGTATGTACCTGTGTGCCTCTGTGTGTGTATATTTAAACTACGACTTACCTTATGTCCAACCTTGCACCCTTGTTAAATTCAGACCAAAATTTGGGTAGTCTTTATTTCATAATTATCACCCACACTTAGACTAAACTATAAGTAGATAGGAGTGTAAGGGTGAGTAGTCTCTGATGTTAAAAAAAACATTCTGGGGCTTCCCTGGTGGTCCAGTGGGTAAGGACACCGCCTTGCAGTGCAAGGGGCGCCGGTTTGATCCCTGGCCAGGGAAGATCCCACGTGTCACAGAGCAGCTGGACCAATGTGTCCAGTTACCGAGCTGGAGCTCTGGAGCTCATGTGCCCAGAGTCGGTGCTCTACAACAACAGAGGCCACCGCGATGGGAGGCCCACATGGGCCAAAGAGCAAAGATGGATGAAAATAGATAAATGAAAGACTGATAGAAGTGGCCCACCCACCCCCTCTCTCCCCAACACCCCCCCCAAAAAAATCACTCTGAATTTTAAAAGCATTCAACATTTCCAGTGTTGAAGTTGGATATGAAGTTTTTCTTAAATGTGTTTCCAATGTTTTAGAAATGGGAGAATCCAACCTATGGAGTATCAAATCCTCTAAATCTGGCAAAGTGATTTGCAAATACCCATAGAAAAAAAGCAAGGAAGATCAAACCAGAAAAATCATGAGACTCAGCAGCAAATACACTATTGTATTTGACATAACATGAGTGGTGCCTTTATTAAAGGGATTGCTGGTTGTTAGTGCATAGAGGGTGTGGCATTGCTTTGGTTAGGGATAGCACCACATGACTTAGGCCTTGCCCTGCAGTATTTAAGCACAAAGAGAACCAAGAGTGTGATGCAAAAAGCAAGAGTACTCTCTACCCTTAGCTCTGCTGGAAGACCTCTGGCCAGAGATCCTGGAGTACTAGGAAGGCTATTGAATTGGAGAGTTATGAGTTTTTTCCTCAACCATTATTGAGATAAAGTTGATATAGAAGATTCTGTAATTTTATATGTACAGTATGGAGATTTGGTGCACATATATACTTTTAAAAACTAACCATAATGTTAACACAGCTATTACCACATATTTGCAAATTTTTGTATGTGTGATGAGAACATTTATGATTTATTCTCTTAATCACTTCTAAGAATATAATAGAGTATTAACTATAGTCACCATTCTTACATTATATCCACAGAAATTATTAATCCTATAACTGAAAGTTTCGATCAATTAACCAATATCTCAATTTCCCTACACCCCAAGGACTTTTTTGGTAAATACTGTTCAAATGGTCCTGTTTGTCTTAGTGATATTTGATGAAGTCTTGAAATGTATACTGTCTTCTTAAATTTTGTCTTTTTTAATATTTAAATTATTATCTGTTTCATTGTTGTTCAGTCGTGAAGTTGTGTCAAACTCTGTAACAACACCATGGCCTGCAGCATGCCAAGTTTCCCTCCTTTACTATCTCCCAGAGATTGCTCAAACTCATGCCCATTGAATTGGTGATACCATCAAACCATCTCATCCTTTTGTTTTTTTCCCATTGCCCTCTCTCCCCAACACCCCCCCCAAAAAAATCACTCTGAATTTTAAAAGCATTCAACATTTCCAGTGTTGAAGTTGGATATGAAGTTTTTCTTAAATGTGTTTCCAATGTTTTAGAAATGGGAGAATCCAACCTATGGAGTATCAAATCCTCTAAATCTGGCAAAGTGATTTGCAAATACCCATAGAAAAAAAGCAAGGAAGATCAAACCAGAAAAATCATGAGACTCAGCAGCAAATACACTATTGTATTTGACATAACATGAGTGGTGCCTTTATTAAAGGGATTGCTGGTTGTTAGTGCATAGAGGGTGTGGCATTGCTTTGGTTAGGGATAGCACCACATGACTTAGGCCTTGCCCTGCAGTATTTAAGCACAAAGAGAACCAAGAGTGTGATGCAAAAAGCAAGAGTACTCTCTACCCTTAGCTCTGCTGGAAGACCTCTGGCCAGAGATCCTGGAGTACTAGGAAGGCTATTGAATTGGAGAGTTATGAGTTTTTTTCCCTCAACCATTATTGAGATAAAGTTGATATAGAAGATTCTGTAATTTTATATGTACAGTATGGAGATTTGGTGCACATATATACTTTTAAAAACTAACCATAATGTTAACACAGCTATTACCACATATTTGCAAATTTTTGTATGTGTGATGAGAACATTTATGATTTATTCTCTTAATCACTTCTAAGAATATAATAGAGTATTAACTATAGTCACCATTCTTACATTATATCCACAGAAATTATTAATCCTATAACTGAAAGTTTCGATCAATTAACCAATATCTCAATTTCCCTACACCCCAAGGACTTTTTTGGTAAATACTGTTCAAATGGTCCTGTTTGTCTTAGTGATATTTGATGAAGTCTTGAAATGTATACTGTCTTCTTAAATTTTGTCTTTTTTAATATTTAAATTATTATCTGTTTCATTGTTGTTCAGTCGTGAAGTTGTGTCAAACTCTGTAACAACACCATGGCCTGCAGCATGCCAAGTTTCCCTCCTTTACTATCTCCCAGAGATTGCTCAAACTCATGCCCATTGAATTGGTGATACCATCAAACCATCTCATCCTTTGTGCTTGCTTCTCCTGATCTCAGTTTTTTCCAGCATCAGAATCTTTTCCAGTGAGTCAACTCTTCACGTCAGGGGGCCAAACTATTAGAACTTCAGCTTCAGTGTCAGTCCTTTCAATGAATATTCAGGATTGATTTCTTTTAGGATTGACTGGTTTGATATTCTTGCTGCCCAAGTCACCCTCAAGAGCCTTCTCTAGCACCACAGTTCAAAGGCATCAATTATTCAGCATTTAGTCTTCTTCATGGTTCAGCTTTCCTATCCATACATGACTACTGGGAAAACCATAGCTTTGACTATAAGAGGTTTTTGTCACCAAAATGATGTCTATGCTTTCTGATACATTGTCTAGATTTGTCATAGTTTTCCTTGCAAGGTGCAAGTGTCTTTTAATTTTGTGGCTACAGTCACCATGTGCAGAGACTTTGGAGCCCAAGAAAATAAAGTCTGCCACTGTTCCTATTTTTTCCCTATTTGCCATGAAGTAACAGGACTGGAAAACATGATATTAGTTTTTGAATGTTGAGCTTTAAGCCAGCTATTTCACTCTCCTCTTTCACCTTCATCAAAAGGCCCTTTAGTTCCTTTTTACTTTCTGCCATAAGGGTGGTATCATCTGCATATCTGAGGTTCTTGAATTTCTCCTGGAAATCTTGATTCTAGCTTGAGCTTCTTCCAGCCTGATATTTTGCAAGGCATACACTGCAGAGAAAATAAATAAGCAGGATGACAATACATAGCCTTGACATCCTCCTCCCCCGATTTTGAACCGATTTTTTATTGTTCTAACTGTTGCTAGGCATACAGCCCTCTGAGTATTGCCCAATTAACCAATATCTCAATTTCCCTACACCCCAAGGACTTTTTTGGTAAATACTGTTCAAATGGTCCTGTTTGTCTTAGTGATATTTGATGAAGTCTTGAAATGTATACTGTCTTCTTAAATTTTGTCTTTTTTAATATTTAAATTATTATCTGTTTCATTGTTGTTCAGTCGTGAAGTTGTGTCAAACTCTGTAACAACACCATGGCCTGCAGCATGCCAAGTTTCCCTCCTTTACTATCTCCCAGAGATTGCTCAAACTCATGCCCATTGAATTGGTGATACCATCAAACCATCTCATCCTTTGTGCTTGCTTCTCCTGATCTCAGTTTTTTCCAGCATCAGAATCTTTTCCAGTGAGTCAACTCTTCACGTCAGGGGGCCAAACTATTAGAACTTCAGCTTCAGTGTCAGTCCTTTCAATGAATATTCAGGATTGATTTCTTTTAGGATTGACTGGTTTGATATTCTTGCTGCCCAAGTCACCCTCAAGAGCCTTCTCTAGCACCACAGTTCAAAGGCATCAATTATTCAGCATTTAGTCTTCTTCATGGTTCAGCTTTCCTATCCATACATGACTACTGGGAAAACCATAGCTTTGACTATAAGAGGTTTTTGTCACCAAAATGATGTCTATGCTTTCTGATACATTGTCTAGATTTGTCATAGTTTTCCTTGCAAGGTGCAAGTGTCTTTTAATTTTGTGGCTACAGTCACCATGTGCAGAGACTTTGGAGCCCAAGAAAATAAAGTCTGCCACTGTTCCTATTTTTTCCCTATTTGCCATGAAGTAACAGGACTGGAAAACATGATATTAGTTTTTGAATGTTGAGCTTTAAGCCAGCTATTTCACTCTCCTCTTTCACCTTCATCAAAAGGCCCTTTAGTTCCTTTTTACTTTCTGCCATAAGGGTGGTATCATCTGCATATCTGAGGTTCTTGAATTTCTCCTGGAAATCTTGATTCTAGCTTGAGCTTCTTCCAGCCTGATATTTTGCAAGGCATACACTGCAGAGAAAATAAATAAGCAGGATGACAATACATAGCCTTGACATACTCCTTCCCCAATTTTGAACCAATTTATTGTTCCATATCCGATTCTAACTGTTGCTTCTAGACCTGCATACAGGTTTCTCAGGAGACCAGTAAGGTGGTCTGAGTATTGCCATCTCTTAAAGGAATTTTTCACAGTTTGTTTTGATACACACAGTCAAAGGTCTTAGCATAGTCAATGAGACAGAAATAGATGTTTTCCTAGAATCCCCTCTCCCTCTTTTTTTAAGTTAATGGTCTTTTTATTGGGGAAAAAAAAAAAACACCAAGACTAGCATTTACAACTTGGAATGGACATAAACTGTAATTTCTTGAATAGCAATGTTGATAGTTGCACTGAAGTCCAGTGTCACAGCCTTCTCTGCCATCTCCAAGTCATGGTTTAGAAGGTTTTAAAAACAGAGTCCAAAGATGCTCCCTTGATAAAAGTTTCTTTTTAAAAATTTGTATGAATGGTGATAGCATGACACTCATTTTGCTCTAGCACAATGCAGACAACCCTAAACCAACACATACAGGCATGCTGCCCAGGGGTGTCGAGGTCACCACAGTCAGGGCACAGGGACATCACAAGAGGGCCATCCTGCTAGCAGGTCTACTCCTGGACAGTTTATCCTCCACAGCATCCTGAGGTGAACCATTGTATGTGCCTCTTTTCAATAAACCAGTCACGACAACTTTATACTAACAATTTGAACTAGAACCCCTTTGAGTAGGTTTTGAATTCATTTTTTTCACTTTTTCGTTTTTAATACAAATGCTTGACTGTGCTCAGTTGTCAGGCTGCATGCATGCAAAACTGGCCAGCCCAAACAGGGTCATTAATCATGAGCAGACGGACCTGCCAGGAGTACACTAAGTGCTTCCTTATCCTTAAGGTAGGACAAATTATTTATATCAGAAAACTGATGTAAAGTTTGATCTTTAGGGGACAGGACCACCAACAAATACATGCAGATTTTTTTGTGTGTGTGGACAGAAGGTACTTTTGATATTCAGTTTTGCTGTATAGAAACAGAATAAATAAATGAACTTTTTTTTTTTTTTGCAAGAAGGAAGTAAAAGATTCTATCTGACTCTTCTAGAGGGGGCAATAAAGAGTTGTAAGTAGGTCTTCACTTTGCAGTCATCATCTGTACGAATTCTTCATAGTTGACTTGTCCATCTCCATCAATATCTGCTTTTCTGATCATTTCATCTACTTCTTTGGCTGTTAGTTTTTCTCCTAAGTTTGTCCTGACATGTCATAGTTCTGGCACTGATGTAACCATTGCCATCCTTGTCAAAGACTCAGAATGCCTCTCATATTTCTTCTTCACTGTCTGTCTTTCATCTCTTCTAGCCATCATAGTCAAAAACTCTGGAAAGTCAATGGTACCATTACCACCAGTGTCCACTTTGTTGATCATATCTTGCAGTTCGGCTTCTGCTGGGTTCTGACCCAGTGATCTCACAATGGTTCCAAGTTCCTTTTTTGTGATGGTGCCATTGTCATCTTTGTCAAATAGTGAGAAAGCTTCCTTGAATTCAGCGATCTGCTCTTCAGTCAACTGGTCAGCCATGGTGTGAGGGAAGCAAGGAAGAGCAGAGAGAACAAGGGTGGCTGCACCAGCACAGGGGCTGTGACTGCAGGGTACCTCCCCTACAGCTGCTGCTAAGGCACTGTGTGTGCTGGGCAAGGTGCTGCTGCCGATGCCACCACCTCCTACGTCACTGCCCAACTGTGAGTAGCAGCACCCCTTCCAGCGAGTTTCCCAGCACCACTGCCTCCTAGAATGCTCTTGCTTTCTCTTGTTAATAATTTGATATCTGATTCCAGTGCCTTTTCTAAATGCAACTTGTATATCTGGAAGCTCTTGGTTCACTTATTGCTGAAGCCTAGTTTGAAGGATTTGAAGCATTATCTTGCTGGCGTGTGAAATGAGCACAATTGTGTGGTAGTTTGAACATTCCTTGGCATTTTCCTTCTTTGGAATTGGAATGAAAACTGACCTTTTCCAGTCCTATAGCCATTACTGAGTTTTCCAAATTTGCTGACATACTGAGTATAACACTTTAGCAGCATCATCTTTTAGGATTTGAAATAGCTCAACTGGAATTCCATCACCTCTACTAGCTCTATTTGTAGTAATGCTTCCTAAGGCCCACTTGACTTCATACTCTAGGATGTTTGGTGTGATGATTGATCACATCATCATGGTTATCTGAGTCATTAAGACCTTTTTGTATAGTTCTTCTGTGTATTCCTGCCACCTCTTTTTGAATATCTTCTGATTGTGTTAGGTCCATACCATTTCTGTCCTTTATTGTATCCATCTTTGCATGAAATGTTCCCCTGTATCTTCAGTTTTCTTGTCAAAGACTCAGAATGCCTCTCATATTTCTTCTTCACTGTCTGTCTTTCATCTCTTCTAGCCATCATAGTCAAAAACTCTGGAAAGTCAATGGTACCATTACCACCAGTGTCCACTTTGTTGATCATATCTTGCAGTTCGGCTTCTGCTGGGTTCTGACCCAGTGATCTCACAATGGTTCCAAGTTCCTTTTTTGTGATGGTGCCATTGTCATCTTTGTCAAATAGTGAGAAAGCTTCCTTGAATTCAGCGATCTGCTCTTCAGTCAACTGGTCAGCCATGGTGTGAGGGAAGCAAGGAAGAGCAGAGAGAACAAGGGTGGCTGCACCAGCACAGGGGCTGTGACTGCAGGGGTACCTCCCCTACAGCTGCTGCTAAGGCACTGTGTGTGCTGGGCAAGGTGCTGCTGCCGATGCCACCACCTCCTACGTCACTGCCCAACTGTGAGTAGCAGCACCCCTTCCAGCGAGTTTCCCAGCACCACTGCCTCCTAGAATGCTCTTGCTTTCTCTTGTTAATAATTTGATATCTGATTCCAGTGCCTTTTCTAAATGCAACTTGTATATCTGGAAGCTCTTGGTTCACTTATTGCTGAAGCCTAGTTTGAAGGATTTGAAGCATTATCTTGCTGGCGTGTGAAATGAGCACAATTGTGTGGTAGTTTGAACATTCCTTGGCATTTTCCTTCTTTGGAATTGGAATGAAAACTGACCTTTTCCAGTCCTATAGCCATTACTGAGTTTTCCAAATTTGCTGACATACTGAGTATAACACTTTAGCAGCATCATCTTTTAGGATTTGAAATAGCTCAACTGGAATTCCATCACCTCTACTAGCTCTATTTGTAGTAATGCTTCCTAAGGCCCACTTGACTTCATACTCTAGGATGTTTGGTGTGATGATTGATCACATCATCATGGTTATCTGAGTCATTAAGACCTTTTTGTATAGTTCTTCTGTGTATTCCTGCCACCTCTTTTTGAATATCTTCTGATTGTGTTAGGTCCATACCATTTCTGTCCTTTATTGTATCCATCTTTGCATGAAATGTTCCCCTGTATCTTCAGTTTTCTTGAAGAGATCTCTAGTCTTTCCCACTCTATTATTTTCCTCTATTTCTTTGCAATGGTCACTTGAGAAGGCTTTCTTATCTCTCCTTGCTATTCTTCAGAACTCTGCATTCAGTTGGGTGTATGTTTTCCTTTCTCCTTTGCTTTTCACTTCTCCTCTTTTCTCTGCTCTTTGTAAGGCCTCCTCAGACAACCATTTTGACTTCTTGCATTTCTTTTTCCTTGAAATGGTTTTGGTCACCACCTCCTGTACAATGTTATGAACCTCTTTCCTTAGTTCCTCAAGAACTCTTTCTATCATACCTAATCTCTTGAATCGATATATCACTTCTACCATATAATCATTAGGGATTTGATTTGGTAACATCTGAACACCCTGTAATTTTCCCTACTTTCTTCAATTTAACCCTGAATTTTGCAATAAGGATCTCATGATCTGAGTCACAATTAACTTTCAGTTTGTTTTTGCTGATTGTATAGAGCTTTTCCATCTTTAGCTGCAAATAATATGATTAATCTGATTTCAGTATTCACCATCTGGTGATGTCCATGTGAAGAGTGATCTCTTGTGCCATTGGAAGGGGGTGTTTGCTATAGCCAGTGTGTTCCTTGGCAAAATTCTGTTAACCTTTGCCCTGCTTCATTTTGCACTTCAAGGCCAAACTTGCCTGTTACTCCGGGTATCTCTTAACTTCCTACTTTTGCATTCTAGTCCCCTGTGGTGAAAAGGACACCTTTTTTAGGTGTTAGTTCTAGAAAGTCTTGTAGGTCTTCATAGAACCATTCAATTTCAACTTCTTTGGAATTAGTGGTTGGGACATAAACTTGAATTGTTGTGACGCTGAATGCTTTGCTTTGAAAATGACTCAAGATCATTTTCTCATTCTTTGTGATTGCACCCAAGTACTGCACTTTGGAGTCTTTTGTTGACTATGTGGGCAACTCCATTTCTCCTAAAGGATTTTTACCTATAGTTGTAGATATAATGGTCATCTGAATTAAATTTGTCCATTCCCATTCTTTTTAGCTCATTCTTGCCATCTCCTGTTTGCCCATATCCAATTTACCTTGATTCATGGAGTTAAGATTCCAGGTTCCTATGCAGTATTGTTCTTTACAGCATTGGATTTTACTTTTACCACAAGACACATCTACAGCTGGACATCATTTCTGCTTTATCTTTGCCTCTTCTTTCTTTCTGTAGCTATTTTTTCACTCTTCCCCAGTAGCATATTGAGCATTTTCTCAATCAGGCATCTCATCTTCCAATTTTTTGCCTTTTCATACTGTATATGGGCTTTTCAAGGCAAGCATACTGAAGTAGTCTGCCATTCCCTTCTCCAGTGAACCACATTTTGTCAGACTTTTCCACCATGATCCATCCGTCATGGGTAGCTGTTCATGGCATGGCTCATAGCTTCATTGTGTTACACAAGGCTGTAATCCATGTGATCATTTTGGTTAGTTTTCCATGATTGTGGTATCCATTCTGAAGGCCATGGAATTGTAGTTCTGACTTCTGTCTGCTGATGGATGAAGCTTCTGCAGGCTTCCTGATGGGAGGCACTGGCTGTGGGAAAACCTAGATCTTGTTGTAGTGGCAGGGCTATGCTTAATAAAGCCAGTTTTCTGCTAATGGGTTGGGCTGTGCTCTCTCCATCTTAGTTGTTGGCCTGAGGCAGCCCAGTCCTGTAGTCTACAGTCTCTCCGGTTAGAGCTACAGGCTCTATTGTAAGACTAATGATGACCTCCTCCAATAAGACTTATGCCAACATGCCATGCCTCCCAGGATTGTACTGCTAGTGCCTCTAACCCCATGGCAGGCCACTGCTGACCTGCACCTCTGTAGGAGACACCCCAAATACAGGCAGGTCTGACTCAGTCTGTTGTAGGGTTACTGCTCCTTTCCCCTGGGTACTGATATGCCCAAGGCTTTGTTTGTGCCCTCCAAGTGTCTCTCTTCCCTCTTCCTATGGAAGTTCTATAATAAAATCCTGCTTATTTTCAAAGTCAGATTCCCTGGGGATTCCCAGTCCCTTTGCTGGATCCCCAGGTTGGGAAGTCTAATGTGGAGCCTAGAACCTTTGCAGCAGTGTGAGAACTTCTTTGTATGATTATTCTCCCCTTTGTGGGCTGCCCACCCAGAGGCTCTATGGTAGGGCTACAGGCTTTTTAAAACATATGATTTATTTGTTAATATCCAATTACCTTGATTCATGGAGTTAAGATTCCAGGTTCCTATGCAGTATTGTTCTTTACAGCATTGGATTTTACTTTTACCACAAGACACATCTACAGCTGGACATCATTTCTGCTTTATCTTTGCCTCTTCTTTCTTTCTGTAGCTATTTTTTCACTCTTCCCCAGTAGCATATTGAGCATTTTCTCAATCAGGCATCTCATCTTCCAATTTTTTGCCTTTTCATACTGTATATGGGCTTTTCAAGGCAAGCATACTGAAGTAGTCTGCCATTCCCTTCTCCAGTGAACCACATTTTGTCAGACTTTTCCACCATGATCCATCCGTCATGGGTAGCTGTTCATGGCATGGCTCATAGCTTCATTGTGTTACACAAGGCTGTAATCCATGTGATCATTTTGGTTAGTTTTCCATGATTGTGGTATCCATTCTGAAGGCCATGGAATTGTAGTTCTGACTTCTGTCTGCTGATGGATGAAGCTTCTGCAGGCTTCCTGATGGGAGGCACTGGCTGTGGGAAAACCTAGATCTTGTTGTAGTGGCAGGGCTATGCTTAATAAAGCCAGTTTTCTGCTAATGGGTTGGGCTGTGCTCTCTCCATCTTAGTTGTTGGCCTGAGGCAGCCCAGTCCTGTAGTCTACAGTCTCTCCGGTTAGAGCTACAGGCTCTATTGTAAGACTAATGATGACCTCCTCCAATAAGACTTATGCCAACATGCCATGCCTCCCAGGATTGTACTGCTAGTGCCTCTAACCCCATGGCAGGCCACTGCTGACCTGCACCTCTGTAGGAGACACCCCAAATACAGGCAGGTCTGACTCAGTCTGTTGTAGGGTTACTGCTCCTTTCCCCTGGGTACTGATATGCCCAAGGCTTTGTTTGTGCCCTCCAAGTGTCTCTCTTCCCTCTTCCTATGGAAGTTCTATAATAAAATCCTGCTTATTTTCAAAGTCAGATTCCCTGGGGATTCCCAGTCCCTTTGCTGGATCCCCAGGTTGGGAAGTCTAATGTGGAGCCTAGAACCTTTGCAGCAGTGTGAGAACTTCTTTGTATGATTATTCTCCCCTTTGTGGGCTGCCCACCCAGAGGCTCTATGGTAGGGCTACAGGCTACATATATATTGTTAATATAAACACATGCATATGTATTATGATTTCTTACACTGTCCTTTAAACCGTTATACTTTCCAAACATTCAGTTTTGTCTTGTATCATTAATCTTAATATATTGCCTTTCATTACTGTCCTTTTCATTTAAAATTCCACATTATCATCTTTGATCTCTGTTTTAAAAACTTCACATACGTATCACATAACTTAATCCTTGAAGTATTACATTAAATCTAGTATTAGCAGTATTTTAAGATAAAGAAATGAAGTCACAGGGAACTTAAGTAATTTTCCAGAGTTCACACAATTAGTAATTGCTATTTATTCATGGCTCTGAAGGCATTTAGAACCTATGCTTTTTGTCTATGTGTGATAATGTATATACCTCTTCTAAGCAAATATTTGTGTATTATCTCCTTGTTCCTGTATTTTTGGCTTAAATTTGTTTTCACTGATTTTAAAAGCTTGCCTTTTAAGTGGAATATATGGAATTCCTTTTCTTTTATATCATGTTATCATATCCATTTCTGTATTTTGAAGCCTTTTTTCCCATTTGTTTTAACATGGTAAACATTAAGCAGAGGAATGTGGAACAAGGGAAACCTGTGAAATGCCACACTCTTTTGAAGACTTTTCCCAAATGTCCCACTAACAACTTCTAGTTTAATTTCATTGGCCAGAACTTAGTCACATGACCATGCCCAACCATTATTGAGTGTAAAACATGAAGAATTTCCTAGGACACATTGTCTAGGGTTTGATTACCATGGGATAAGGGGAAAGTGGCCATTAGGTGGGTCAGTAGCTTTTGTTGCCTATTGAAAAAAGAGAGAGGGGAGTCTTCTAACATGGTTGGTCAGGTATAATTTCAATAAACAACCTGAGGGAGTCTTAAACATCCTAAACCACACCTGGGAAGTAGGTATGAGAATATGAATCAAGCAAAAACTTCTCATTCATCATTCATCAAATATTCATTGAATATGAATTCTATAAGGATGGTATCTTTATCTCTTAATTTTTTATCAGAGCACTTAAGTCAGTATTTGGCACATAGTAGGTACTTAAAAATATCTGCCCAGTGAGTGAAATCTTTACTGTACATCCATTATACTGCTATGCAGTTCTCAGTACTGCATTTAGCCTTAAGAATACATCCATGAACTATACTGTAGTTCACATGAGAATGTGTCCTTATGAAATTTTGAAAACTATGGGACAGGATTGTAAATTCAAGACATAACTATGTGATTAAGATAAAAAAATAAGGGCCCAGGTGGCCAGCGCCTGGGCCGCATCTTCAATGGCCAGCTTCCTGGTGGCCCTGCCACTGTAGCCGCCAACACTGAGGGCACCAGAGTGGGAGCTCAGCACAGGGAGCAGCTTGTGTCCCCAGCACTGGCCCATTCCCCTGTGGGGATGTACCTCTGGCCCCCAATGCCACTTTTAGCCCGCCCAACACTGAGGGCCAGGGCCCCAGGCATATGTGTGATAATGTATATACCTCTTCTAAGCAAATATTTGTGTATTATCTCCTTGTTCCTGTATTTTTGGCTTAAATTTGTTTTCACTGATTTTAAAAGCTTGCCTTTTAAGTGGAATATATGGAATTCCTTTTCTTTTATATCATGTTATCATATCCATTTCTGTATTTTGAAGCCTTTTTTCCCATTTGTTTTAACATGGTAAACATTAAGCAGAGGAATGTGGAACAAGGGAAACCTGTGAAATGCCACACTCTTTTGAAGACTTTTCCCAAATGTCCCACTAACAACTTCTAGTTTAATTTCATTGGCCAGAACTTAGTCACATGACCATGCCCAACCATTATTGAGTGTAAAACATGAAGAATTTCCTAGGACACATTGTCTAGGGTTTGATTACCATGGGATAAGGGGAAAGTGGCCATTAGGTGGGTCAGTAGCTTTTGTTGCCTATTGAAAAAAGAGAGAGGGGAGTCTTCTAACATGGTTGGTCAGGTATAATTTCAATAAACAACCTGAGGGAGTCTTAAACATCCTAAACCACACCTGGGAAGTAGGTATGAGAATATGAATCAAGCAAAACTTCTCATTCATCATTCATCAAATATTCATTGAATATGAATTCTATAAGGATGGTATCTTTATCTCTTAATTTTTTATCAGAGCACTTAAGTCAGTATTTGGCACATAGTAGGTACTTAAAAATATCTGCCCAGTGAGTGAAATCTTTACTGTACATCCATTATACTGCTATGCAGTTCTCAGTACTGCATTTAGCCTTAAGAATACATCCATGAACTATACTGTAGTTCACATGAGAATGTGTCCTTATGAAATTTTGAAAACTATGGGACAGGATTGTAAATTCAAGACATAACTATGTGATTAAGATAAAAAAATAAGGGCCCAGGTGGCCAAGCGCCTGGGCCGCATCTTCTACATGGCCAGCTTCCTGGTGGCCCTGCCACTGTAGCCGCCAACACTGAGGGCACCAGAGTGGGAGCTCAGCACAGGGGAGCAGCTTGTGTCCCCAGCACTGGCCCATTCCCCCTGTGGGGGGATGTACCCCTCTGCCAGCCAAGCCTCCCCCAAGCAAGAGATTGGAACCAGAACTGTTGCTTTGCTCTCAGGGCCCGTGGACCCCTCCCAGACTCTGTGCTGAGTTGGTGTCAGACCCCAGGCCTTCAGTGCTAGCTGCTCCAGTGCAAAGGCCTCTCCCCTCACAGCTTAGCCCCCTTTTGGTTTTAGATGTAAAAAAACAATTTTTAACAAGAAAATATATGACTTAAGAGGAAGAAAAAAGATCAAAAAATAAGGTGTTATGATAATATCTAACTAGTAAGTTACTCTTAAATCAGTTTATCTGCTATTTGGTAAATGTTGCTAGAATTAGGTGGTTATTTCTCTCTTAAATCATAAAACACATAAGCCTTTAGGCCTCCAATCTTGTGTAGGATTCTGGAGCTTGGTACAAAATAGAGGCGAAGAGCTCAGTAGTTGGCACAGAACTGGTGTCAAACTGTTGATAGACTCTGATTTGGTCCACTCAGATGGCCCCCTTCCTTGGGCTATGATGGACTCTGGGAGCTACCAGCTGCCTCTCCAACTAGCTGACCATATTTTCTTTCACCTCTCTGCCTGTGCTCACTGTATTTCCCTTCTACTGAGAATTTGACATCTCAGACTCCTCTGTACCAGTGCCTATTTCCTTTCTCCAGGTTAAACAATAGAGTCAGTATTCTTTGTATACTAGCACCACGAAAGTGTTATAATTTGTGTGTTTCATCTTTAAGAAATATGTGGCACAAATTATTAATATGAATTCTATAAGGATGGTATCTTTATCTCTTAATTTTTATCAGAGCACTTAAGTCAGTATTTGGCACATCGTAGGTACTTACACATATCTGCCCAGTGAGTGAAATCTTTACTGTACATCCATTATACTGCTATGCAGTTCTGAGTACTGCATTTAGCCTTAAGAATACATCCATGAACTATACTGTAGTTCACATGAGAATGTGTCCTTATGAAATTTTGAAAACTATGGGACAGGATTGTAAATTCAAGACATAACTATGTGATTAAGATAAAAAAATAAGGGCCCAGGTGGCCAAGCGCCTGGGCCGCATCTTCTACATGGCCAGCTTCCTGGTGGCCCTGCCACTGTAGCCGCCAACACTGAGGGCACCAGAGTGGGAGCTCAGCACAGGGGAGCAGCTTGTGTCCCCAGCACTGGCCCATTCCCCCTGTGGGGGGATGTACCCCTCTGCCAGCCAAGCCTCCCCCAAGCAAGAGATTGGAACCAGAACTGTTGCTTTGCTCTCAGGGCCCGTGGACCCCTCCCAGACTCTGTGCTGAGTTGGTGTCAGACCCCAGGCCTTCAGTGCTAGCTGCTCCAGTGCAAAGGCCTCTCCCCTCACAGCTTAGCCCCCTTTTGGTTTTAGATGTAAAAACACAATTTTTAACAAGAAAATATATGACTTAAGAGGAAGAAAAAAGATCAAAAAATAAGGTGTTATGATAATATCTAACTAGTAAGTTACTCTTAAATCAGTTTATCTGCTATTTGGTAAATGTTGCTAGAATTAGGTGGTTATTTCTCTCTTAAATCATAAAACACATAAGCCTTTAGGCCTCCAATCTTGTGTAGGATTCTGGAGCTTGGTACAAAATAGAGGCGAAGAGCTCAGTAGTTGGCACAGAACTGGTGTCAAACTGTTGATAGACTCTGATTTGGTCCACTCAGATGGCCCCCTTCCTTGGGCTATGATGGACTCTGGGAGCTACCAGCTGCCTCTCCAACTAGCTGACCATATTTTCTTTCACCTCTCTGCCTGTGCTCACTGTATTTCCCTTCTACTGAGAATTTGACATCTCAGACTCCTCTGTACCAGTGCCTATTTCCTTTCTCCAGGTTAAACAATAGAGTCAGTATTCTTTGTATACTAGCACCACGAAAGTGTTATAATTTGTGTGTTTCATCTTTAAGAAATATGTGGCACAAATTATTAATAACACATTAAAATGTATTTAATTGATTATAATTGATATCTAGATCCTATTTTAAAATAGGACATGTTTGTATAACTATTAATTTGTTTATTCTAAAGATAGTATTTGGTCTATATATGGATTAATAGTTCCCTTTCAAAAAAATATAAGGGACCCAAGAGATTTACAGTCTACCACTGGTCTAAACATGAAAAATACCTGTGTGTTCTTTATATGGTCTGTGAATGAAATGCTGATTATTTCTGAAGACCTGGGTTCAAGGATTAATGGTGAACTACTATATTTACTCATTCATTATCTGATTTTGGAGGAGTCCAGGGTAACATAGTTGCTTATGGCAACTTTTATCTTCAAAAGTGACATCACATTCCTCAAATTAAAATTGTGTGTGTGGTTATTTTTATCAAATTACTGAATCTGTATCTTCACATAAATGCTAGTGGACTTTCAATGAACTCATCTGCAATAGTTGCTTAAAACATATCTGAAATCTCTCTTTGATCATTACCTCTAAGAGCCCGAATAATTTTTACAGCATAGGAAGATTCTAGGGATCTAGAAAGATTTATTTGGACACAGGATTTTGCATATGAAGTTGTTTTGCCTCCTCAGCTGCAAGCCTCATAGCTTACCTGTTAAGATCTACTTATTTTGACTTTAAATATGACTTAAACCCGAATCCCCCAATTGTTTACAGCTATAGGAAGATTCCTAGGGTCTAAGATATGAACAGATTCCTCCAATCTTGTGTAGGATTCTGGAGCTTGGTACAAAATAGAGGCGAAGAGCTCAGTAGTTGGCACAGAACTGGTGTCAAACTGTTGATAGACTCTGATTTGGTCCACTCAGATGGCCCCCTTCCTTGGGCTATGATGGACTCTGGGAGCTACCAGCTGCCTCTCCAACTAGCTGACCATATTTTCTTTCACCTCTCTGCCTGTGCTCACTGTATTTCCCTTCTACTGAGAATTTGACATCTCAGACTCCTCTGTACCAGTGCCTATTTCCTTTCTCCAGGTTAAACAATAGAGTCAGTATTCTTTGTATACTAGCACCACGAAAGTGTTATAATTTGTGTGTTTCATCTTTAAGAAATATGTGGCACAAATTATTAATAACACATTAAAATGTATTTAATTGATTATAATTGATATCTAGATCCTATTTTAAAATAGGACATGTTTGTATAACTATTAATTTGTTTATTCTAAAGATAGTATTTGGTCTATATATGGATTAATAGTTCCCTTTCAAAAAAATATAAGGGACCCAAGAGATTTACAGTCTACCACTGGTCTAAACATGAAAAATACCTGTGTGTTCTTTATATGGTCTGTGAATGAAATGCTGATTATTTCTGAAGACCTGGGTTCAAGGATTAATGGTGAACTACTATATTTACTCATTCATTATCTGATTTTGGAGGAGTCCAGGGTAACATAGTTGCTTATGGCAACTTTTATCTTCAAAAGTGACATCACATTCCTCAAATTAAAATTGTGTGTGTGGTTATTTTTATCAAATTACTGAATCTGTATCTTCACATAAATGCTAGTGGACTTTCAATGAACTCATCTGCAATAGTTGCTTAAAACATATCTGAAATCTCTCTTTGATCATTACCTCTAAGAGCCCGAATAATTTTTACAGCATAGGAAGATTCTAGGGATCTAGAAAGATTTATTTGGACACAGGATTTTGCATATGAAGTTGTTTTTGCCTCCTCAGCTGCAAGCCTCATAGCTTACCTGTTAAGATCTACTTATTTTGACTTTAAATATGACTTAAACCCAAGTACTTCTTGCCAGTCCCACAACACCAATCCTTGCCTTCTAAGACATTCTCTCTCTTCTGGACTATTTTGAAAGAGTCAGAACTAGTTTTCCAGCCCTTCCTATTGTTCCCCTACAGTGCATTCTTATAAGATCAGCCAGAATGAACTTTTTTTTGTTGGGGGGAGGGCACTTCTATTGGTCTTTCATTTATTTATTTTCATCCATCTTTGTTCTTTGACCTGTGTGGGCCTCCCATCACAGTGACCTCTCTCATCACAGAGCACCAGCTCTGGGCACATGCTTCCAGAGCTTCCATTTGGTAGTTGAGCGCATCAGTCCAGCCGCTCTGCAGCATGTGGGATCTTCCCAGGCCAGGGATCGAACTGGCTACAGTTGCATTGCAAGGCAGTGTCCTTTACCCACTAGACCACCAGAGAAGCCCCAGAATGAACTTTTAAAGTTGTAAATCAGGTTACACAGACTTAGAATAAAGTACAAACCTCCTACAGTTGCTATGTACAATCTGACTGTGTCTCCATCTGTATCGTGTGTTCTTTTCTTCCCTCCTTTGCTGTCATTGGTCTTCTCGCTGGTCAAGGAACACAAAGAACTTCTCAGACTTTTTGGTTTTGCCATGTCTCTGCTTGGGATGATCTTCTTGCCAAACCCTCTCCTGTCCTACCTACTCACCACAACCAGGTTTCTGCTAAGATGTCGCCTCCTCCAGCACAACCTGTCTGAAATAACCACTTTCTCCAAAGTGTCCAAAGACAAATAACCTTTGCTCCTTTGTCTTTTGTGGTCCATTGTGGCTCTCATTACCACCTAAACTTACATCATTTATTTGCTGATTCTTCCACAGTTAGCCTACCCTATTTGAACAGAATGTTCCTCACAGCTGGGATTTGCCTAGTGCATAGTTCTCAATGAATATTTATTTAATAAGTGATCTATTGTAAGCTAAAGTGCTCTCAATGAGATACCAGGAATTCCTACTCTAATTCTTTTGCATAGGAAGATTCTAGGGATCTAGAAAGATTTATTTGGACACAGGATTTTGCATATGAAGTTGTTTTTGCCTCCTCAGCTGCAAGCCTCATAGCTTACCTGTTAAGATCTACTTATTTTGACTTTAAATATGACTTAAACCCAAGTACTTCTTGCCAGTCCCACAACACCAATCCTTGCCTTCTAAGACATTCTCTCTCTTCTGGACTATTTTGAAAGAGTCAGAACTAGTTTTCCAGCCCTTCCTATTGTTCCCCTACAGTGCATTCTTATAAGATCAGCCAGAATGAACTTTTTTTTGTTGGGGGGAGGGCACTTCTATTGGTCTTTCATTTATTTATTTTCATCCATCTTTGTTCTTTGACCTGTGTGGGCCTCCCATCACAGTGACCTCTCTCATCACAGAGCACCAGCTCTGGGCACATGCGTTCCAGAGCTTCCATTTGGTAGTTGAGCGCATCAGTCCAGCCGCTCTGCAGCATGTGGGATCTTCCCAGGCCAGGGATCGAACTGGCTACAGTTGCATTGCAAGGCAGTGTCCTTTACCCACTAGACCACCAGAGAAGCCCCAGAATGAACTTTTAAAGTTGTAAATCAGGTTACACAGACTTAGAATAAAGTACAAACCTCCTACAGTTGCTATGTACAATCTGACTGTGTCTCCATCTGTATCGTGTGTTCTTTTCTTCCCTCCTTTGCTGTCATTGGTCTTCTCGCTGGTCAAGGAACACAAAGAACTTCTCAGACTTTTTGGTTTTGCCATGTCTCTGCTTGGGATGATCTTCTTGCCAAACCCTCTCCTGTCCTACCTACTCACCACAACCAGGTTTCTGCTAAGATGTCGCCTCCTCCAGCACAACCTGTCTGAAATAACCACTTTCTCCAAAGTGTCCAAAGACAAATAACCTTTGCTCCTTTGTCTTTTGTGGTCCATTGTGGCTCTCATTACCACCTAAACTTACATCATTTATTTGCTGATTCTTCCACAGTTAGCCTACCCTATTTGAACAGAATGTTCCTCACAGCTGGGATTTGCCTAGTGCATAGTTCTCAATGAATATTTATTTAATAAGTGATCTATTGTAAGCTAAAGTGCTCTCAATGAGATACCAGGAATTCCTACTCTAATTCTTTTGCATATCTTTGAAATTCACAATTTCTGCTTATTACACATTTGTAATTCCTTGATACTGTAGGCTGAATTCTGCAATAGGCATGCTTTTAATGTTAAAGTAAAAAGTCACTGTTGCCTTTCTTTCTGATGTTTGTTTGTGCCATATTTGTGTCAGTGTGCTTGGAAATTCCAAAGTGCTTTGCTATTTTGTATTCAGATTATAGAGAAAGACACCATATTTCATCCCTAATTTTGACTGTCTTAAAATTATGTTGTCTTGACCAATTTATATTGATTGATTGATAATAAGCAATGTTAAGTTCTTGTTGTTAATATTTATGGGTTTTGGCATAATCCTCATAGAAAGTATTTTCAAGTTTAAATATGCTTTCAGGTTTTTTTTCTGTCTCCATATTATGCATAAGTTATCATGGTCACACTTTTCATTTTTATGTGCCCATTAGGTTATTATATGACTGTTGCATAATCAGCATATATTTTCCTTAATTTTTATGCTTTCCAGAAAGCTTCTGCTCATTACATTACTTTATAAGTCACATTTAATGTGTTAATCCTCACAACTGTATAAAATCACAAGAAATTGGTATTAATTATTCAGGATAGACTATGGTTACTTATTTTTATACCAATATAAGATTTCAGTTGGGCTTCCCTGTTGGCTCAGTGATAAAGAATCTGCCTGCATTGCAGGAGACACAAGTTCAATTCCTGGATCAGGAAGATCCCCTGGAGAAGCAAATGGAACCCACTCCAATATTCTTGCTTGGAAATGCCATGAACAGAGGAGGCTAGAGGACTAGTTCATAGGGTCTCAAAAGAGTAGGACATGACTTAACAACTAAACAACAACAAAAAAGGCTTCAGTTGTTTCAGTTGCTAGAGAAGAAAAGAGAATGACTAATTTTGAAAGTCTTACTGTTGCCCATGGAAGCATGTTAAAAAGTCCCTAAAACAACTGATTCTTCCACAGTTAGCCTACCCTATTTGAACAGAATGTTCCTCACAGCTGGGATTTGCCTAGTGCATAGTTCTCAATGAATATTTATTTAATAAGTGATCTATTGTAAGCTAAAGTGCTCTCAATGAGATACCAGGAATTCCTACTCTAATTCTTTTGCATATCTTTGAAATTCACAATTTCTGCTTATTACACATTTGTAATTCCTTGATACTGTAGGCTGAATTCTGCAATAGGCATGCTTTTAATGTTAAAGTAAAAAGTCACTGTTGCCTTTCTTTCTGATGTTTGTTTGTGCCATATTTGTGTCAGTGTGCTTGGAAATTCCAAAGTGCTTTGCTATTTTGTATTCAGACTATAGAGAAAGACACCATATTTCATCCCTAATTTTGACTGTCTTAAAATTATGTTGTCTTGACCAATTTATATTGATTGATTGATAATAAGCAATGTTAAGTTCTTGTTGTTAATATTTATGGGTTTTGGCATAATCCTCATAGAAAGTATTTTCAAGTTTAAATATGCTTTCAGGTTTTTTTTCTGTCTCCATATTATGCATAAGTTATCATGGTCACACTTTTCATTTTTATGTGCCCATTAGGTTATTATATGACTGTTGCATAATCAGCATATTTTTTCCCTTTAAATTTTTTATGCTTTCCAGAAAGCTTCTGCTCATTACATTACTTTATAAGTCACATTTAATGTGTTAATCCTCACAACTGTATAAAATCACAAGAAATTGGTATTAATTATTCAGGATAGACTATGGTTACTTATTTTTATACCAATATAAGATTTCAGTTGGGCTTCCCTGTTGGCTCAGTGATAAAGAATCTGCCTGCATTGCAGGAGACACAAGTTCAATTCCTGGATCAGGAAGATCCCCTGGAGAAGCAAATGGAACCCACTCCAATATTCTTGCTTGGAAATGCCATGAACAGAGGAGGCTAGAGGACTAGTTCATAGGGTCTCAAAAGAGTAGGACATGACTTAACAACTAAACAACAACAAAAAAGGCTTCAGTTGTTTCAGTTGCTAGAGAAGAAAAGAGAATGACTAATTTTGAAAGTCTTACTGTTGCCCATGGAAGCATGTTATAAAATAGCATGTCCCTAAAACAAATTTTAAACCACTTTCACAAAAAACATTATCTTACAATTGTACTCTCCCACTGTATGCTTTGTATATCTATATATCTGTCTATATATTTGTTTAGGTTTTCTTACATTTAGAGATGAACAATTGGCAATATTTTAGTTTTGACTTAAAATCTAGGAATTAATCACAAATATAAATGGTTGTTTTTTAATGTCTGCCAAACACAATTTCTTATAAAGTTATTTATGGATATACTGAACTTGATGTTGAGTATAAGTTCCTTTACTTTAAAATCTTCAGAAATTAAATATTTGTCAAAATTTTATCTAATTTTCATGATAAAATGTTTTGGTATCAAGCTCTAAGTCAAAAATTTCTTATGTCAAATCATCAAGAGAAAATTTCCAGCCCAGATCTCCTTCCAATTTTTTAAAGCATATAATCATTAAATAAGAGTTGAATTTGCAGAAAAGTTCAAGGTAAGGAAAATTCAAATCACTTCAAATCAAATTTTTTTTAAGAAAATAATATATCATAGCAACTATAACAATTGTGTTCTTTCCTTCAAGTAAAAGTTTTGAGTATTGTCTCTTAATATTGCAAGGGTCTATGGGCTCAATGAAAGGGTCTAAGGGCTCAATGAAAAGTTGAATTCATTGCTTTCAGAGAATACATGACCTGTTTAATGTAGTAAAGGGTACTCATAAAAAAACTGAATGTTCAAGGTTTTTCTAGGATTTCACCAATAGGAGCTGCATATGAGCTCAGCCTTGGTTGAAAAAAAAAGCCACATTTGAATTGGCAAGTATGAGTAGGCAGAACACATGCGAAGTACTCAAAATGAATACTAAGGAATTCAAACTCTACTCAGAGACTTGACAAACCTGCGACTTGTTTGCATACTCTCCCATGTTATGGTTTTTTTGCCATTTGATCTAATCATGCTTCCACATGCCCTCTCAAACTTTGAACACTGAATTCCATGCATACACTACCAACCATTTGACATGGCAAATATCAAAAGCCTCCTTCTATCCCAGACATGCTACAGGAGTTCTGAGTGGAAGGAAAAATAGAGGTCATTGAAGGTCAGGAGAACTGTAGAGAATTCATGGAATGGTGGAGATTAAAAGGCACCCAGTCTTCTAAGCATTGTCAGTGTGACAGATCCGCTCCATGTTAGTCTGCATTTAGCACATGCATTTGTGTGCATATACACGTTCACATATACACATGTGTATGTAATAAGTGACTGTACATTCACTTTGAAAATATCATGTTTATACTCATGTTTAAAGGAGAAATCCTACAAGCAAGACAATAAATAAGAAGGCTGGTGGTAACAATCTATACCTAACACAAGTAGAGTCTAAAAGACTCTAGAAAAGTCGTGACCAAAGAAACTTTCCACAATGGTGGAAACATTCTATATGCTCCATTATGTAGCCACTAGCCACTTACGGCTTTTGACCTTAGAATGCAATTACTGTGATTCAGGTACAGTATTTATAACTTAATTCAACTTTAATTTTATTGTTGTTGCTGTCAGTTTGCTCAGTCATGTCTGATTCTTTGCAACCCCATGTACTGTAGCTCACCAGGTTCCTCTGTCCATAGGATTTTCTGGACTTTTTTTTTTTTTTTAAATCAATGATTTTGCTTTAATATTCAATAAAAATAATATAGGAAGTTTGGGCTTTTGTATAACCCAAGTATATGCATCAGGATTTTCAAAGCCAATATTTTTTTACAAATTTGTTTTACAAATATTTTTATAGTTGTACATGCCTTCAAATACAATTAAAAAAAAAAAAAGAAGAAAAATAATCTTTTCCTCCTAAAGCTGCTGCTGGTGAACAAGGGCCCATTTTCTCCTCATAGAGGCAAAGCAATTGTAGGTGTAGATAAGCTAAACAACAATAGAAAATTATAAATTCAATTTTATGAGATAATTTAAGGCATAAGTGGCTTTATTTTTTGAAATAATTTTTATTGGAATATAGTTGATTTACATTATTGTGTTAGTTTCTGCTCTATAGCAAAGTTAATCAGTTGTGAAATACATACATTCACTCTTTTTAAGATTCTTTTCCATATAGGCCATTGCAGAATATTGAGTGTAGTTCCTTGTGCTAATAGTAAGTCCTTATTAGTAGTTCTAATAGTAGGTCCTTATCAGTTTTATATATAGTGGTGTATATATGTCAATCCCAATCTCCAGGTTTTTCCCTGTCCCCATTTTCTTCCCTAATACTATGTTTGTTTTCTGCATCTGTGACTCAGTTTCTGTTCTGTAAATAAGTTCAGCACATGGGAAGAGATGCTGCAGTGATAGCCCTGTCCCTTGCATACCACTTAACTTTGCTGCCTCACTTCTGTGGTGGTCTGGGTTTCCTCCACAAGCATTCCTGGTTTTGCATTTCCTCAGTCCTGTCCTCTTAGGCTGTCTCCTTGCAGCCAACAGCAGCCCTCTCCCCAGGTCTGCTCTCAAAAAAACCACCTTCCTTGCCCCAGCCCCAGTCTGCATTGGGAACACACCTTCCAGGCTGGATCGTACAGGGTTGTGGCTCATGGACCATCTGGGTAGGTCTCACTTGGGCCTGCCTGCCATAGACTGGCTGCTGCACCCTCCTGTCACAGCCCCTGAAACTCACCTTCGACCTCCACTGATCTTCCTAATGGTGCGGCACTTTGAGGAAATGTGGGGACTTCTCTTTTTATTCAGCTCTCTCCCAGGGGCACATGTTCCTTCCTCTTCCCCTTTCCCTTGTCCTTTCTCCTTTTGTCCCACCCAGTTAGGTAAGGATCTGTCTTTGCTTTAAGGTGTCTGAGGTCCTCTGCTAGTGTTCAGCATTGCTCTGTGAGAATTTTCCCATTTGTAGATGTATTTTTTTTGTATATATAAATTGTGACCTCATTTATTGGTTCTCCATTTATTTATTTTCAACCATCTCCATTCCTTGGCCTGTGTGGGCCTCCCATTGCAGTGGCCTCTCCTGTAGCAGAGCACCATCTCTGGGCACATGCTTTCCAGAGCGCTGGCTCATAACTGGACACACCAGTCCAGCTGCTCTGCAGCACGTGGTATCTTTCCAGGCCAGGGATCAAACAGGTTCCCCTTGCACTGCAAGGTGGATTCTTTACCCACTGGACCACCAGAGAAGCCCCTGTAGATGTATTCCTGATGTGTTTGTCCATCTTATCTCCTTCCCAGCCTTAATTAAATAGTCACATGGTTAGTGGCTACTATGTTGTTCAGTACAAGTCTATTCATTTAAGATGGAGAGCTGTTAACTTTCTTCTCAAATGTATTCCAAGACAAGCTCTCCATGATTTTTAAGTCTTTATCATCCCATGTTTTTAAAATAGTTCCTTGTTTTTTATAAAATAATCCTGTTATTTTAGGAATCTTATTTTTTAAACCTAGGATTTTATTCTCTGAAACTATCGAACCAATACAATAGCAATTCACTACAATGATTATTTAAACTAAATTAACTATTAACTATTTTATAATAATTATAATCATTTTATAATAATAATTGTTAATTTATTACTTACCTGGCCTCATTTCAAGATATCAATAATCACACAAGGTTACTGCTAATCTTACTGACAATATAGCTCTAGACAAGTCACAGAGGTAGGTATCTAATCTGAATGCTGAGGACCTGAAATCAAATAATAATTGATCAAAACTGAATATTTGGAGAGGTTGAGATATAAGCTTAAAGAGAATTGAGGAAAATACTAAGAGATTGAGCCTTGGATAGTAGAGCAATGATGATAATAATGACCAATGTTTAGAAAAAGGGAAAGTTTTCTCATGGTATATTTGTTATTGTTTATTCCCTATGTTATGTCTGATTCTTGTGACCCTTATACTTTCTTGTCTATCATTATCTCCCAGAGTTTGTTCAAACTCATGTCCATTGAGTCAGTGATACTATCCAACCATCTCATCTTTTGCTGTCCCCTTCTTTTCCTCCTTCAATCTTTCCTAACATCAGGGTCTTTTCCAATTAGATGCATTAGAATTGAGGGCTTCAGAGTTGTCACACATACTTTTAAGTTTGGTGGTATGGAGAATGATAGACAGGATGAAGAATTAAAGACATTTCTTCAGTGGATGACTCTGGGCACATGCTTTCCAGAGCGCTGGCTCATAACTGGACACACCAGTCCAGCTGCTCTGCAGCACGTGGTATCTTTCCAGGCCAGGGATCAAACAGGTTCCCCTTGCACTGCAAGGTGGATTCTTTACCCACTGGACCACCAGAGAAGCCCCTGTAGATGTATTCCTGATGTGTTTGTCCATCTTATCTCCTTCCCAGCCTTAATTAAATAGTCACATGGTTAGTGGCTACTATGTTGTTCAGTACAAGTCTATTCATTTAAGATGGAGAGCTGTTAACTTTCTTCTCAAATGTATTCCAAGACAAGCTCTCCATGATTTTTAAGTCTTTATCATCCCATGTTTTTAAAATAGTTCCTTGTTTTTTATAAAATAATCCTGTTATTTTAGGAATCTTATTTTTTAAACCTAGGATTTTATTCTCTGAAACTATCGAACCAATACAATAGCAATTCACTACAATGATTATTTAAACTAAATTAACTATTAACTATTTTATAATAATTATAATCATTTTATAATAATAATTGTTAATTTATTACTTACCTGGCCTCATTTCAAGATATCAATAATCACACAAGGTTACTGCTAATCTTACTGACAATATAGCTCTAGACAAGTCACAGAGGTAGGTATCTAATCTGAATGCTGAGGACCTGAAATCAAATAATAATTGATCAAAACTGAATATTTGGAGAGGTTGAGATATAAGCTTAAAGAGAATTGAGGAAAATACTAAGAGATTGAGCCTTGGATAGTAGAGCAATGATGATAATAATGACCAATGTTTAGAAAAAGGGAAAGTTTTCTCATGGTATATTTGTTATTGTTTATTCCCTATGTTATGTCTGATTCTTGTGACCCTTATACTTTCTTGTCTATCATTATCTCCCAGAGTTTGTTCAAACTCATGTCCATTGAGTCAGTGATACTATCCAACCATCTCATCTTTTGCTGTCCCCTTCTTTTCCTCCTTCAATCTTTCCTAACATCAGGGTCTTTTCCAATTAGATGCATTAGAATTGAGGGGCTTCAGAGTTGTCACACATACTTTTAAGTTTGGTGGTATGGAGAATGATAGACAGGATGAAGAATTAAAGACATTTGCAAATGTAGAAAAAGGCAAAGATAAGAGCATACTAAACATCTTTGTTTTCCACTGCAAGGATGAAAAATCACCATAGTCTTTGAGAAACAGTGAGAGAACAGAAGGCATACTTACTTGAGGGAAGGGAAGAGCCAACAGTGATGGGTTGAGGGAAGGAGCCTTGCACTGGTAACTGGTCATTCTCCTGGCATCAATAAATAATTTTTCTAGTAAACCATTTTTCAGAGCACAAAAGCTCCATGTTCCACATGAAACCATGTGGCCCTGGGGCCAAAATGTTTGATATGGAATCTCTAAGAAAATTCCTCTGTGGTAATTAGTAGACAAAAGAATTGTGGATTTATGTTAAAAAGTAGATAAAAGACTTTTGGATTTATGTTAAACATTTCTTTAATAAATCATATCCTTTTAGTTAGGTGATACTTCAGCAACCAGAGCAGTGCTTTGCTTATAATGGATATTCATGAGTTATAAATCAGGAAAAAGGAAGGAATAAAGGAAGAAAAGGAGAAATGGAAGGAAAGAAGGAGAATTAATAGTATTTTTGAACATGCACACAGGAAAAATAAAATTTTCTCCAATATTTGACCATCTTAGTGATTTAGTTGCAATTATGAGTTATAACTTTTCCTATTTTAAAACCTGAATAAAAAACTAAACAAGAAAAAAATAAAACATATACTTTTCCCTCTTCAAATCCTTTTATCTGTTATTTGGGGAAGTATGAGTCTATACACTCTTCTATATATTCTCCAAGAGTCCAGTACATCAAAGTATAATGTACACAATCCATTACATTTTAAAGATACCAGTAAAAGTCCTTAAGGTGGCCTTCAAAGGATGATACATGGAGGCAAAGAACAAATTCATCCAAATTTATACATTAAAAGGTAGAAAGCATCAAACTCATGTCCATTGAGTCAGTGATACTATCCAACCATCTCATCTTTTGCTGTCCCCTTCTTTTCCTCCTTCAATCTTTCCTAACATCAGGGTCTTTTCCAATTAGATGCATTAGAATTGAGGGGCTTCAGAGTTGTCACACATACTTTTAAGTTTGGTGGTATGGAGAATGATAGACAGGATGAAGAATTAAAGACATTTGCAAATGTAGAAAAAGGCAAAGATAAGAGCATACTAAACATCTTTGTTTTCCACTGCAAGGATGAAAAATCACCATAGTCTTTGAGAAACAGTGAGAGAACAGAAGGCATACTTACTTGAGGGAAGGGAAGAGCCAACAGTGATGGGTTGAGGGAAGGAGCCTTGCACTGGTAACTGGTCATTCTCCTGGCATCAATAAATAATTTTTCTAGTAAACCATTTTTCAGAGCACAAAAGCTCCATGTTCCACATGAAACCATGTGGCCCTGGGGCCAAAATGTTTGATATGGAATCTCTAAGAAAATTCCTCTGTGGTAATTAGTAGACAAAAGAATTGTGGATTTATGTTAAAAAGTAGATAAAAGACTTTTGGATTTATGTTAAACATTTCTTTAATAAATCATATCCTTTTAGTTAGGTGATACTTCAGCAACCAGAGCAGTGCTTTGCTTATAATGGATATTCATGAGTTATAAATCAGGAAAAAGGAAGGAATAAAGGAAGAAAAGGAGAAATGGAAGGAAAGAAGGAGAATTAATAGTATTTTTGAACATGCACACAGGAAAAATAAAATTTTCTCCAATATTTGACCATCTTAGTGATTTAGTTGCAATTATGAGTTATAACTTTTCCTATTTTAAAACCTGAATAAAAAACTAAACAAGAAAAAAATAAAACATATACTTTTCCCTCTTCAAATCCTTTTATCTGTTATTTGGGGAAGTATGAGTCTATACACTCTTCTATATATTCTCCAAGAGTCCAGTACATCAAAGTATAATGTACACAATCCATTACATTTTAAAGATACCAGTAAAAGTCCTTAAGGTGGCCTTCAAAGGATGATACATGGAGGCAAAGAACAAATTCATCCAAATTTTATAACATTAAAAAGGTAGGAAAAGACCTTCACCATCATATGTGTGAAGCAGCTGCTACTGAACCAAAAGAAACAGTGAAAGTGAAGTCACTCAGTAGTGAATGGCCCTTTGCGACCCATGGACAAACCATGGAATTCTCCAGGCAAGAATCCTATAGTGGGTAGCCTTTTCCTTCTCCAGGGTATCTTCCCAACCCAGGAATCAAACCCAGGTCTCCTACATTGCAGGAATATTCTGTACCATGTAAGCCACAAGGAAAACCCAAGAATAAGGGAGTGGGTAGCCTATCCTTTCTTGAGGGGATCTTCCTGACCCAGGAATCGAACTGGGGTATCTTGCATTCCAGAATTCTTTACCTCAAGGAAACCCCAAACACACTTATAATGTCCTCTGAAAACAGTTAAGTATAAATAGCTGAGGTATTTTAAAATTTTTATTTCCTTATTTTAATGTTTTTACAGAGTTTTGTTGTTCACAGACATTCATGTTCTCAGATCAGTCACATGCATATCCCTGGTCACCTCCCCCCTTGTAGGTACCCCTATGCTACCCTCCAGGCCTTCGCACCAAGCCATTGTAAGTACTCTTGTTCCCTTAGCACAACGACAGTAGCTATCTTTTCACACATGATAGTATAGGTTTCCATGTTACTCCCTCTATGCCTCCCACCCATTGTTCATTCCCCACAATGTCCATATGTCTGTTCTCTAAGTCTGTTTTTCCATCGCTTCACTGTGTGTGTTATCATTACCCTTTTGCTAGATTTCATATATATGTGTTAGTATACTGTACTTGTCATTTTCTTTTTGACCGACTTCACATTTTATGATAGGTTCTGGCTCCATCCACCTCATTAGGACTGAGTCTTCTGCATTTCTTTTAACAGCTGAGTAGTATTCCGTTGTATAAATGTACCAGAGCTTCTTTATTCATTCATTCGTCGATGGGCATCTAGGTTGCTTCCATGTTCTAGCTATTCTATAGAGTCAGAACATTGGGGCATTTTTTATTCAGGTATAAGCCTAAGAGTGGGATTACCAGTAAAATTTTCCATTACATTTTAAAGATACCAGTAAAAGTCCTTAAGGTGGCCTTCAAAGGATGATACATGGAGGCAAAGAACAAATTCATCCAAATTTTATAACATTAAAAAGGTAGGAAAAGACCTTCACCATCATATGTGTGAAGCAGCTGCTACTGAACCAAAAGAAACAGTGAAAGTGAAGTCACTCAGTAGTGAATGGCCCTTTGCGACCCATGGACAAACCATGGAATTCTCCAGGCAAGAATCCTATAGTGGGTAGCCTTTTCCTTCTCCAGGGTATCTTCCCAACCCAGGAATCAAACCCAGGTCTCCTACATTGCAGGAATATTCTGTACCATGTAAGCCACAAGGAAAACCCAAGAATAAGGGAGTGGGTAGCCTATCCTTTCTTGAGGGGATCTTCCTGACCCAGGAATCGAACTGGGGTATCTTGCATTCCAGGGGAATTCTTTACCTCAAGGAAACCCCAAACACACTTATAATGTCCTCTGAAAACAGTTAAGTATAAATAGCTGAGGTATTTTAAAATTTTTATTTCCTTATTTTAATGTTTTTACAGAGTTTTGTTGTTCACAGACATTCATGTTCTCAGATCAGTCACATGCATATCCCTGGTCACCTCCCCCCTTGTAGGTACCCCTATGCTACCCTCCAGGCCTTCGCACCAAGCCATTGTAAGTACTCTTGTTCCCTTAGCACAACGACAGTAGCTATCTTTTTCACACATGATAGTATAGGTTTCCATGTTACTCCCTCTATGCCTCCCACCCATTGTTCATTCCCCACAATGTCCATATGTCTGTTCTCTAAGTCTGTTTTTCCATCGCTTCACTGTGTGTGTTATCATTACCCTTTTGCTAGATTTCATATATATGTGTTAGTATACTGTACTTGTCATTTTCTTTTTGACCGACTTCACATTTTATGATAGGTTCTGGCTCCATCCACCTCATTAGGACTGAGTCTTCTGCATTTCTTTTAACAGCTGAGTAGTATTCCGTTGTATAAATGTACCAGAGCTTCTTTATTCATTCATTCGTCGATGGGCATCTAGGTTGCTTCCATGTTCTAGCTATTCTATAGAGAGCTGCAATGAACATTGGGGTACAGGTGCTTCTTTCAGTTTTGATTTCATCTGGGTATAAGCCTAAGAGTGGGATTGCAGGGTCACATGGTGCTTCTATTTTTAGTTTTTTAAGAAATCTCCATACTATCTTCCATAGAGGCTGTATCAATTGACATTCCCACCAGCAATGCAAGAGGGTTCCCTGTTCTCCACACCCTCTCCAGCATTTATTCTCTGTCGATTTGTGGATGATGGCCATTCTGACCGGTATGAGGTGATATCTCATTGTAGTTTTAATTTGCATTTCTCTAATAGTAAGCGAGGTTGAGCATCGTATCATGTGTTTTTCGACCATCTGTATGTCGTCTTTGGAGAGGTGTCTGTTTAGGTCCTTTTCCCATTTGTTGATTGGGTTGTTCATTTTTCCGGTGCTGAGTTGTCTGAGTTGCTTGTAGATTTTGGAGATTAATTCTTTGTCTGTTGTTTCATTTGCTATGATTTTCTCCCACTGTGTGGGCTGTCTATTCAAATTTTTTGTGATTTCTTTTGCTGTACAAAAGCTTTTAAGTTTCATTAGATCCCACGTGATCATTTGTCTTTTGAGTTCCGCTATTCTAGTAGGTAGGTCAGAGAAGATCTTGTTTGATTGATGTCCTTGAGTGTTTTGCTTATATTCTCCTCGAAGAGTTTGATGGTTTCTGGTCTTACATTTAGGTCTTTATACCATTTTGAGATGATCTTTGTGCATGGTGTCAGGGAATGTTCCAACTTCATTTTTTTGCATGTAGCTGTCCAATGTTCCCAGCACCATTTGTTGAAGAGGCTGTCTTTGTCCCATTTTATATGTTCGCCTCCTTTGTGAAAAATGAGGTACCCATAGGTATGTGGGTTTATCTCTGGGTTCTCGATCTTGTTCCATTGGTCGATATATATGTGTTAGTATACTGTACTTGTCATTTTCTTTTTGACCGACTTCACATTTTATGATAGGTTCTGGCTCCATCCACCTCATTAGGACTGAGTCTTCTGCATTTCTTTTAACAGCTGAGTAGTATTCCGTTGTATAAATGTACCAGAGCTTCTTTATTCATTCATTCGTCGATGGGCATCTAGGTTGCTTCCATGTTCTAGCTATTCTATAGAGAGCTGCAATGAACATTGGGGTACAGGTGCTTCTTTCAGTTTTGATTTCATCTGGGTATAAGCCTAAGAGTGGGATTGCAGGGTCACATGGTGCTTCTATTTTTAGTTTTTTAAGAAATCTCCATACTATCTTCCATAGAGGCTGTATCAATTGACATTCCCACCAGCAATGCAAGAGGGTTCCCTGTTCTCCACACCCTCTCCAGCATTTATTCTCTGTCGATTTGTGGATGATGGCCATTCTGACCGGTATGAGGTGATATCTCATTGTAGTTTTAATTTGCATTTCTCTAATAGTAAGCGAGGTTGAGCATCGTATCATGTGTTTTTCGACCATCTGTATGTCGTCTTTGGAGAGGTGTCTGTTTAGGTCCTTTTCCCATTTGTTGATTGGGTTGTTCATTTTTCCGGTGCTGAGTTGTCTGAGTTGCTTGTAGATTTTGGAGATTAATTCTTTGTCTGTTGTTTCATTTGCTATGATTTTCTCCCACTGTGTGGGCTGTCTATTCAAATTTTTTGTGATTTCTTTTGCTGTACAAAAGCTTTTAAGTTTCATTAGATCCCACGTGATCATTTGTCTTTTGAGTTCCGCTATTCTAGTAGGTAGGTCAGAGAAGATCTTGTTTGATTGATGTCCTTGAGTGTTTTGCTTATATTCTCCTCGAAGAGTTTGATGGTTTCTGGTCTTACATTTAGGTCTTTATACCATTTTGAGATGATCTTTGTGCATGGTGTCAGGGAATGTTCCAACTTCATTTTTTTGCATGTAGCTGTCCAATGTTCCCAGCACCATTTGTTGAAGAGGCTGTCTTTGTCCCATTTTATATGTTCGCCTCCTTTGTGAAAAATGAGGTACCCATAGGTATGTGGGTTTATCTCTGGGTTCTCGATCTTGTTCCATTGGTCGATATTTCTGTTTTTGTGCCAGTACCATACTGTCTTGAGGACTGTGGCTTTGTAGTAGAGTCTGAAGTTAGGGAGGCTGATCCCTCCAGCTCCATTCTTTTTCCTCAGGATTGCTTTGGCTATTCAAGGTCTTTTGTGTTTCCATATGAACTGTGTTATTCTCTGGTCTAGTTCTGTGAAGAATGTCATTGGTAGTTTGATAGGGATCGCATTGAATCTATAGATGACATTTGGTAGCATGGTCATTTTCACAATATTGATTCTTGAGACCCAGGAACATGGAATATCTCTCCATCTGTTTAAGTCTTCTCTAATGTCTCTCATGAGTGTCTTGTAATTTTATGTGTACAGTTCTTTTGTCTCTTTGGGCAGGTTTATTCCTAGATATTGGATTCTTTTGGTTGCGATGGTAAAGGGGATTGCCTATTTGAGTCTGTGTTCTGATTTTTCATTGTTTGTGTATAAGAATGCCAGTGATTTCTGTGTGTTGATTTTGTATCCTGCAACTTTGCTGAACTCATTGATTAGCTCTGGTAGTTTTGTAATAGTGTCTTTGGGGTTTTCAATGTATAATATCGTGTCATCTGCAAAAAGCGAGAGCTTTACTTCTTTTTTCCAATCTGGATTCCTTTCATTTCATTTTCTTCTCTTATTGCTGTTGCTAGAACTTCCAGGACTATGTTGAATAATAGTGGTGAAAGTGGACACCCTTGTCTTGTTCCTGATCTTAAAGGGAATGCTTTGAGTTTTTCACCATTGAGGATAATGTTCGCTGTGGAATTCTCATATATGGCTTTCACTATATTGAGATAGGTTCCTTCTCTACCCATTTTCTGAAGAGTTTTTATCATAAATGGATGCTGTACTTTGTCAAAGGCTTTTTCTGCATCTATTGAGATGATCATGTGATTTTCGTTTCTCAAAAATTTTGTTGAGATGGTGTATCACATTGATTGATTTGCGTATATTGAAGAATCCTTGCATGCCTGGGGTGAACCCGACTTGATCATGATGTATGAGCTTTTTGATGTCTTGTTGAATTCTGTTTGCTAGGATTTTGTTGAGGATTTTGGCGTCTTGATTCATCAGTGAGATTGGTCTACAATTTTCCTTTTTTGTGTTGTCTTTGCCTGGCTTTGTAGTAGAGTCTGAAGTTAGGGAGGCTGATCCCTCCAGCTCCATTCTTTTTCCTCAGGATTGCTTTGGCTATTCAAGGTCTTTTGTGTTTCCATATGAACTGTGTTATTCTCTGGTCTAGTTCTGTGAAGAATGTCATTGGTAGTTTGATAGGGATCGCATTGAATCTATAGATGACATTTGGTAGCATGGTCATTTTCACAATATTGATTCTTGAGACCCAGGAACATGGAATATCTCTCCATCTGTTTAAGTCTTCTCTAATGTCTCTCATGAGTGTCTTGTAATTTTATGTGTACAGTTCTTTTGTCTCTTTGGGCAGGTTTATTCCTAGATATTGGATTCTTTTGGTTGCGATGGTAAAGGGGATTGCCTATTTGAGTCTGTGTTCTGATTTTTCATTGTTTGTGTATAAGAATGCCAGTGATTTCTGTGTGTTGATTTTGTATCCTGCAACTTTGCTGAACTCATTGATTAGCTCTGGTAGTTTTGTAATAGTGTCTTTGGGGTTTTCAATGTATAATATCGTGTCATCTTCAAAAAGCGAGAGCTTTACTGCTTTTTTCCAATCTGGATTCCTTTCATTTCATTTTCTTCTCTTATTGCTGTTGCTAGAACTTCCAGGACTATGTTGAATAATAGTGGTGAAAGTGGACACCCTTGTCTTGTTCCTGATCTTAAAGGGAATGCTTTGAGTTTTTCACCATTGAGGATAATGTTCGCTGTGGAATTCTCATATATGGCTTTCACTATATTGAGATAGGTTCCTTCTCTACCCATTTTCTGAAGAGTTTTTATCATAAATGGATGCTGTACTTTGTCAAAGGCTTTTTCTGCATCTATTGAGATGATCATGTGATTTTCGTTTCTCAAAAATTTTGTTGAGATGGTGTATCACATTGATTGATTTGCGTATATTGAAGAATCCTTGCATGCCTGGGGTGAACCCGACTTGATCATGATGTATGAGCTTTTTGATGTCTTGTTGAATTCTGTTTGCTAGGATTTTGTTGAGGATTTTGGCGTCTTGATTCATCAGTGAGATTGGTCTACAATTTTCCTTTTTTGTGTTGTCTTTGCCTGGCTTTGGTATCTGGGTGAAGGTGACCTCATAGAATGTGTTGGGAAGTGTTCCTTCTTGTGGAATTTTTTGGAAGAGTTTTAGAAGGACATGCAATAGCTCTTTTGTAAATGTTTGGTAGAATTCACTTGTGAAACCATCTGGCCCTGGGCCTTGATTTTGGGGTAGATTTTTTTTTTTTTTAAAGATTTATTTATTTATTTATTTTGGGCGGGAGTCGGGTTGGGGAGGGAAGGGAGCCTGCGGGCCACTTCTATTGGTCCTTCATTTTTCCATTTTCATCCGCCTTTGTGCTTTGGCTCCTGTGGGCCTCCCATCGCGGTGGCGTCTGTTGTCGCAGAGTGCCAGCTCTGGGCGCATGAGCTCCAGAGCTCCAGCTCGGTGATTGGACACATAGGTCCAGCCGCTCCACGGCACGTGGTATCTTCCCAGGCCAGGGATCGAACCGGCGCCCCTTGCACTGCAAGACGGTGTCCTTATCCACTGGACCACCAGGGGAAGCCCTGGGGTAGATTTTTGATCACAACGTCGATTTCTGAGCTTGTGATTGGCTTGTTCGTAGTTTCTATTTCTTCCTGGTTGAGTCTTGGAAGATTAATCTTGTCTAAGAAACTGTTCATTTCTTCCAGGTTGTCCAGTTTGTTGCCATAGAGTTGTTCATAATAGTCTCTTAGAATCCTTTGGATTTCTGCATTCTCTGTTGTAATCTCTCCTTTTTCATTTTTGATTTTGGTGATCTTGTTCTTCTCTCTCTTTTTCTTCATGAGTCTGGCCAGTGGTGTGTTGATTTTATTGACCTTTCCGAAAAAAGCAGCTTTTTGTTTTATCTATCTTTACTATTGTTGTTTTCGTTTCTTTATCATTTATTTCTGCTTGATCTTTATGATTTCCAGTCTTCTGCTGACTTTGGGGTGTTTTTGTTCTTCTTTCTCCAGTTGTTTTAAGCATAAGGTTAGGTCATCTGTTTGAGATTTTCCTAGTTTCTTGAGGTAGGATTATATTGCTACAAAATTCCCTCTTAGAACTGCTTTTGCAGTATCCCATAGGTTTTGCACTGTCATGTGTTCGTTGTCATTTTCTTGAATTTTTTAATTTCTCCTTTGATTTGCTTGGTAATCAGTTGGTTTTTTAGGTATGTGCTATTTAATCTCCACATGTTTGTGTTTTTAGCGATTTTTCCCTATAGTTGATCTCTAGTCTCATTGCATTGTGGTCCGAGAAGATGGTTGATATAATTTCAGTTTTCTTGAATTGACTGAGATTTGATTTGTGGCCCAAGATGTGGTCTGTCCTGGAGAATGTTCTGTGAGCACTTGAGAAGAAAGTGTATTCTTCTGCTTTTGGATGGAAAGTCTTAAAGATATCAATGAGGTCCATTTCTTCTAGTGTGGCATTTAAGGCTTGTGTTTCTTTATTAATTTTCTGTTTAGATGATCTGTCCCTTGGTGTGAGAGGAGTGTTAAAGCCTCCTACTATGACTGTGTTAGTGTTGATGTCTTCTTTTATGTCTGAAAGTGTTTGTCTTATGTATTGGGGTGCTCCTGTGTTGGGTGCATAGATATTTATGATCGTTATGTCTTCCACTTGGATCAATCCCTTGATCATTATGTAGTATCCTTCCTTATCTCTTCTAATCTTTGTTTTGAGGTCTATTTGTCTGATATGAGGATTGCTATTCAAACTTTCTTTTGATTTCCATTTGCATGGAACATCTCTTTCCCGCCTCTCACTTTCAGTCTATGAGTGTCTCTAGGTCTGAAGTGAGTTTCCTGGAGGCAGCATATGTATGGGTTGTGTTTTTGAATCCATTCAGCCTGCCTGTGTCTTTTGGTTGGGACATTTAGTCCATTTACATTCAAAGTAATTATTGATACAAATCCTATTGTCATCTTCTTAAATGTTATGATGGGTTTTTTTTTGTGGATCTTCTCTTTCTTTTATACTTGTTGTTTTTAAGTCCTTTTAACACTTGTTGTCAGGCTGATTTGGTGTGATTAATTCTTTTAATTTTTGCTTATCTGTAAAGCTTTTGATTTCTCCATCAATTTTGAAGGAGATGCTTGCAAGGTAGAGGATTCTTGGTTGCAGATTATTCTCTTTTAGCCATTTAAATGTGTCCTGGCATTCTCTTCTGGCCTGCAGAATTTCTGTTGAAAGATCAGCTGTTAAATGTATGGACTTTCCCTTGTATGTCACTAGTTGCTTTTCCCTTGCTGCTTTAAGAATTCTGTCCTTGTGTTTCATTTGTGTTAGCTTCATTAACCTTTTTTTGGGTTCCTGATGTGACTGTTGCTTTTCTTGCGAGAAGATGGTTGATATAATTTCAGTTTTCTTGAATTGACTGAGATTTGATTTGTGGCCCAAGATGTGGTCTGTCCTGGAGAATGTTCTGTGAGCACTTGAGAAGAAAGTGTATTCTTCTGCTTTTGGATGGAAAGTCTTAAAGATATCAATGAGGTCCATTTCTTCTAGTGTGGCATTTAAGGCTTGTGTTTCTTTATTAATTTTCTGTTTAGATGATCTGTCCCTTGGTGTGAGAGGAGTGTTAAAGCCTCCTACTATGACTGTGTTAGTGTTGATGTCTTCTTTTATGTCTGAAAGTGTTTGTCTTATGTATTGGGGTGCTCCTGTGTTGGGTGCATAGATATTTATGATCGTTATGTCTTCCACTTGGATCAATCCCTTGATCATTATGTAGTATCCTTCCTTATCTCTTCTAATCTTTGTTTTGAGGTCTATTTGTCTGATATGAGGATTGCTATTCAAACTTTCTTTTGATTTCCATTTGCATGGAACATCTCTTTCCCGCCTCTCACTTTCAGTCTATGAGTGTCTCTAGGTCTGAAGTGAGTTTCCTGGAGGCAGCATATGTATGGGTTGTGTTTTTGAATCCATTCAGCCTGCCTGTGTCTTTTGGTTGGGACATTTAGTCCATTTACATTCAAAGTAATTATTGATACAAATCCTATTGTCATCTTCTTAAATGTTATGATGGGTTTTTTTTTGTGGATCTTCTCTTTCTTTTATACTTGTTGTTTTTAAGTCCTTTTAACACTTGTTGTCAGGCTGATTTGGTGTGATTAATTCTTTTAATTTTTGCTTATCTGTAAAGCTTTTGATTTCTCCATCAATTTTGAAGGAGATGCTTGCAAGGTAGAGGATTCTTGGTTGCAGATTATTCTCTTTTAGCCATTTAAATGTGTCCTGGCATTCTCTTCTGGCCTGCAGAATTTCTGTTGAAAGATCAGCTGTTAAATGTATGGACTTTCCCTTGTATGTCACTAGTTGCTTTTCCCTTGCTGCTTTAAGAATTCTGTCCTTGTGTTTCATTTGTGTTAGCTTCATTAAGATGTGTCTTGGTGTGTTTCTTCTTGGATTGATCCTGTATGGCACTCTTTGTGCTTCTTGGACTTGATTGACTATTTCTTTTGCCATGTTGGAGACATCTTCAACTAGAATCTCTTCAAAAATTTTCTCATAGCCTTTCTTTTTTTCTTCTTCTTCTGGAACCCCTATAATTCGAATGTTGGTGCATTTGATATTATCCCAGAGGTCTCTGAGGCTATCCTTGGCTCTTTTGATTCTTTGAGCTAGATTCTGTTTTTCAGCATTTACTTCCACCATTCTATCTTGCAGCTCGCTTACCCGGTCTTCTGTCTCAGATACTCTGCTCTTGATTCCTTCTACAGTGTTTTTCAGTTCAGCAATTGAGTTGTTTGTCTCTGTTACTTTTTCTGTAAGTTCTTGTATTTCTTTATTCAGTGTGTTAGTTGTGTCTTTCAGTTTCTCTAACATTCTGTTTTCAGTGTCTTTGATCATCTTTACTATCATTCTTCTGAAATCCCGTTCAGAAAGTTTGTCCAAATCCTCTTCATTGATTTGACCTTGTGTGTTTATAGATCGTTCCTTCACTTGTGTGGTATTTCTCTGCCGTTTCATTGTTATTATTAATTTTTTAACTGACTCTGTTTGGGATTTCCTTTTCCCAGACTTTGAGTTACGTCTGTTGGTGTTTGTTGTTTGGATGGGGCTTCTTATTCTGGGTGATGCTGGTGGTTGGGTGATGTCAGGACTTGCATACAAGTGATTACCTTTGTTGGCGTTCTCACTTGTATACTGCTCTCTAGTGTTAGGCGTTCTCTAGTATTATAGAGTGTTGGAGTCAGTGCTCCCTCCCTAAAGCCCCGGGGCTTGTTGCCTGACCAGGGAATGAAGATTTCACAGCTGGTTTGTTATGGCATTAAAAGATATTAAAACATATATACATGAATGAGAAACAGAAGGTATACCTTTGATAAATGGCAATTAAAATATTATGCAAATACTATCTAGCATATTGAATTATACAAACAGACATATACAGCTGTAACATAACCCAAGCATTCCAACCAAAAATACAATACAATATATTAGCATGGCGAATAGAGAAAACCAAGAATTATCTCCACCAGTTAATAATCAAACTAAGTAGATCACCAATTGGAGAATAATGCTAGAGCAGGGTCCCTTTTGGGGATAAGGCAATGAGGACAGAACAGACTAAGAAATATGGTGGGAAAAGGGGAAAAGAGAAATATAGAAAATGTTGGAGACATCTTCAACTAGAATCTCTTCAAAAATTTTCTCATAGCCTTTCTTTTTTTCTTCTTCTTCTGGAACCCCTATAATTCGAATGTTGGTGCATTTGATATTATCCCAGAGGTCTCTGAGGCTATCCTTGGCTCTTTTGATTCTTTGAGCTAGATTCTGTTTTTCAGCATTTACTTCCACCATTCTATCTTGCAGCTCGCTTACCCGGTCTTCTGTCTCAGATACTCTGCTCTTGATTCCTTCTACAGTGTTTTTCAGTTCAGCAATTGAGTTGTTTGTCTCTGTTACTTTTTCTGTAAGTTCTTGTATTTCTTTATTCAGTGTGTTAGTTGTGTCTTTCAGTTTCTCTAACATTCTGTTTTCAGTGTCTTTGATCATCTTTACTATCATTCTTCTGAAATCCCGTTCAGAAAGTTTGTCCAAATCCTCTTCATTGATTTGACCTTGTGTGTTTATAGATCGTTCCTTCACTTGTGTGGTATTTCTCTGCCGTTTCATTGTTATTATTAATTTTTTAACTGACTCTGTTTGGGATTTCCTTTTCCCAGACTTTGAGTTACGTCTGTTGGTGTTTGTTGTTTGGATGGGGCTTCTTATTCTGGGTGATGCTGGTGGTTGGGTGATGTCAGGACTTGCATACAAGTGATTACCTTTGTTGGCGTTCTCACTTGTATACTGCTCTCTAGTGTTAGGCGTTCTCTAGTATTATAGAGTGTTGGAGTCAGTGCTCCCTCCCTAAAGCCCTGGGCTTGTTGCCTGACCAGGGAATGAAGATTTCACAGCTGGTTTGTTATGGCATTAAAAGATATTAAAACATATATACATGAATGAGAAACAGAAGGTATACCTTTGATAAATGGCAATTAAAATATTATGCAAATACTATCTAGCATATTGAATTATACAAACAGACATATACAGCTGTAACATAACCCAAGCATTCCAACCAAAAATACAATACAATATATTAGCATGGCGAATAGAGAAAACCAAGAATTATCTCCACCAGTTAATAATCAAACTAAGTAGATCACCAATTGGAGAATAATGCTAGAGCAGGGTCCCTTTTGGGGATAAGGCAATGAGGACAGAACAGACTAAGAAATATGGTGGGAAAAGGGGAAAAGAGAAAGGGAGGATAGAAGAGAAATATAGAATAATACTGCAAAGTTAAATATAGGGAGATAAAGGTTTGTATGTATTAGAGTTTAGTGCTATAGGAAAGGAGCTTCAGAGAAAGCAAAGAAGGATGTATTAGTACAAATGAAAATTTAAAAAAGGTAAAACAGAGATAAGTATATAGAAAAATATAGAAAAACAAAGGGAAAACAATAAAAACAAGCAAACCCCGCACAGAACCTTAAAATGTCAATTGGGATCCAGAAGTTTATACCAAAATAAAATGTGTGGCTTAAAAGGAAAAAGAAGAAAACAAAATTATGTAAACTTGAATATATTCAGTTTTGCTGATAAGATTAGTAGCTTCAGTAGAAGTCAATGGAGGAAATGAATACACCCACTCTCACACACACTGCCAAAAAAAAGAAAAAAAAAAAAAACGGGGGGGTGCACTGAGTGGGTTTGGAAAAAAGGGAAAAAAACAATTGAAACAAAACAATGCAATACAAAAATAAATAAATAAAAAAGAATAAGGAATAAAATGAAATTTAAAAAATCCAGCAGTATCTCCAGCTTCAGACAAAACATGGAAATAGTGTTTATGTTCTTCTGTCTCTTGCTGACTATTCAGGAATTATCAGTCTTTTTCTTGCCTCTGGCAGTGGTCGGATCTGAAGACCTCTTTGACTATTTATGTATTTCGGCCTATTCCAGAACTAAAAGGCCCACCAGGGCTGGCCCTGGGAGTTTCTTAATCCAAATCCCTTTTCTTGCTGGGTGGAGCTAAGTTCCCTCCCTGTATCTTGACCAGCAGCCAAACTACAGTAGGGAAAATGGCGTCTGTCTCAAAGGATTTATTCCCACACACTCTATGGGAAGAACTTCAGCAGTGACCCGACCCTGCTGCAGGCCAAAAATACAATACAATATATTAGCATGGCGAATAGAGAAAACCAAGAATTATCTCCACCAGTTAATAATCAAACTAAGTAGAGCCCAAATTGGAGAATAATGCTAGAGCAGGGTCCCAGTTGGGGATAAGGCAATGAGGACAGAAAAGACCAAGAAATATCGTGGGGAAAGGGGAAAAGAGAAAGGGAGGATAGAAGAGAGATATAGAATAGCACTGCGAAGTTAAATATAGGGAGATAAAGATTTGTATGTATTAGAGTTTAGTGCTATAGGAAAGGAGCTTCAGAGAAAGCAAAGAAGGATGTATTAGTACAAATGAAAATTTAAAAAAGGTAAAACAGAGATAAGTATATAGAAAAATATAGAAAAACAAAGGGAAAACAATAAAAACAAGCAAACCCCGCACAGAACCTTAAAATGTCAATTGGGATCCAGAAGTTTATACCAAAATAAAATGTGTGGCTTAAAAGGAAAAAGAAGAAAACAAAATTATGTAAACTTGAATATATTCAGTTTTGCTGATAAGATTAGTAGCTTCAGTAGAAGTCAATGGAGGAAATGAATACACCCACTCTCACACACACTGCCAAAAAAAAGAAAAAAAAAAAAAACGGGGGGGTGCACTGAGTGGGTTTGGAAAAAAGGGAAAAAAACAATTGAAACAAAACAATGCAATACAAAAATAAATAAATAAAAAAGAATAAGGAATAAAATGAAATTTAAAAAATCCAGCAGTATCTCCAGCTTCAGACAAAACATGGAAATAGTGTTTATGTTCTTCTGTCTCTTGCTGACTATTCAGGAATTATCAGTCTTTTTCTTGCCTCTGGCAGTGGTCGGATCTGAAGACCTCTTTGACTATTTATGTATTTCGGCCTATTCCAGAACTAAAAGGCCCACCAGGGCTGGCCCTGGGAGTTTCTTAATCCAAATCCCTTTTCTTGCTGGGTGGAGCTAAGTTCCCTCCCTGTATCTTGACCAGCAGCCAAACTACAGTAGGGAAAATGGCGTCTGTCTCGCAAAGGATTTATTCCCACACACTCTATGGGAAGAACTTCAGCAGTGACCCCGACCCTGCTGCAGGCCACTGTCAACCCCCGCCACCATGGGAGACGTCAGATTACTCAGAGGTGAGTCTGGCTCAGTCTCATGCAGGATCGCTATTCCCCTCTCCCAGATGACAGTGCGCACAGAGTTTCCAGTCCTCCTGGGGGCTCTGTGTTCAGGTTAATGGTAACCTCCTCCAAAGGGAACTGAGTGCCGTCCTTCGGAGGACTGCTCAAGGGCACTTCTAGCTCAAGGGGGCACTTGGACCCTCCAAAGCAGGTCTGGCTCAGTCCCTTGTGGGCATCACCGCTCCTTTCCCGGGTCTTGATCTGCAACAGGCTTTGCACCTTTGGCCCACCCAGCCTCTCTGGCGGGTATGAGGTTTGACTTTTAAAAGTACGATTGTGCCCTTCCTACCATGTAGATGCAGCTTCTCCTTTGTTATTCAATGTGAGGTTTCCTCTCTGTGATCAGATCCAACCTCCTCCTGTCAGTGGTTTCCCAGGAACTCGTTGCAATTCAGGCGATTTTGCAGGAGAGATGAGTGCACATCTTGCTACACCACTATCTTAGCTCGACCCTCGTTAATTTTTCTTTTTAGTTCCACTATTCTAGTGTGTGGGTCAGAGAAGATCTTGCTTTGATTTATGCCCTTGAGTGTTTTGCCTATATTCTCCTCTAAGAGTTTGATGGTTTTTGGTCTTACATTTAGATCTTTAATCCATTTTGAGTTGATCTTTGTGCATGGTGTCAGGGAATGTTCCAACTTCATTTTTTTGCATGTAGCTGTTCAATTTTCCCAGTAACATTTGTTGAAGATGGTGTCTTTGTCCCACTGTAGATTTTCGTCTCTTGCTGACTATTCAGGAATTATCAGTCTTTTTCTTGCCTCTGGCAGTGGTCGGATCTGAAGACCTCTTTGACTATTTATGTATTTCGGCCTATTCCAGAACTAAAAGGCCCACCAGGGCTGGCCCTGGGAGTTTCTTAATCCAAATCCCTTTTCTTGCTGGGTGGAGCTAAGTTCCCTCCCTGTATCTTGACCAGCAGCCAAACTACAGTAGGGAAAATGGCGTCTGTCTCGCAAAGGATTTATTCCCACACACTCTATGGGAAGAACTTCAGCAGTGACCCCGACCCTGCTGCAGGCCACTGTCAACCCCCGCCACCATGGGAGACGTCAGATTACTCAGAGGTGAGTCTGGCTCAGTCTCATGCAGGATCGCTATTCCCTCTCCCAGATGACAGTGCGCAGAGTTTCCAGTCCTCCTGGGGCTCTGTGTTCAGGTTAATGGTAACCTCCTCCAAAGGGAACTGAGTGCCGTCCTTGGAGGACTGCTCAAGGGCACTTCTAGCTCAAGGGGGCACTTGGACCCTCCAAAGCAGGTCTGGCTCAGTCCCTTGTGGGCATCACCGCTCCTTTCCCGGGTCTTGATCTGCAACAGGCTTTGCACCTTTGGCCCACCCAGCCTCTCTGGCGGGTATGAGGTTTGACTTTTAAAAGTACGATTGTGCCCTTCCTACCATGTAGATGCAGCTTCTCCTTTGTTATTCAATGTGAGGTTTCCTCTCTGTGATCAGATCCAACCTCCTCCTGTCAGTGGTTTCCCAGGAACTCGTTGCAATTCAGGCGATTTTGCAGGAGAGATGAGTGCACATCTTGCTACACCACTATCTTAGCTCGACCCTCGTTAATTTTTCTTTTTAGTTCCACTATTCTAGTGTGTGGGTCAGAGAAGATCTTGCTTTGATTTATGCCCTTGAGTGTTTTGCCTATATTCTCCTCTAAGAGTTTGATGGTTTTTGGTCTTACATTTAGATCTTTAATCCATTTTGAGTTGATCTTTGTGCATGGTGTCAGGGAATGTTCCAACTTCATTTTTTTGCATGTAGCTGTTCAATTTTCCCAGTAACATTTGTTGAAGATGGTGTCTTTGTCCCACTGTAGATTTTCGCCTCCTTTATCAAAAATAAGGTACCCATAGGTGTTTGGGCCTATCTCTGGGTTCTCTATCTAGTTCCATTGGTCTATATTTCTGTTTTTGTCCCAGTAGCATACTGTCTTGATGACTGTTCCTTTGTAGTAGAGTCTGAAGTTAGGGAGGCTGATTCCTCCAGCTCCGTTTTTCTTTCTAATGATTGCTTTGTCTATTCGAGGTCTTTTGTGTTTCCATATGAACTGTGTTATTCTTTGGTCTAGTTCTGTGAAGAATGTCATTGGTATTTGGATAGGGATCGCATTGAATCTATAGATGACATTTGGTAGTGTGGTCCTTTTCACAATATTGATTCTTCTGACCCAGGAACATGGAATATCTCTCCATCTGTTTAAGTCTTCCTTAACTTTTCTCATAAGTGTCTTGCAATTTTCTGTATATAGTTATTTTGTTTATTTGGGTAGTTTATTTCCTAGATATTTGATTCTTTTGATTGTGATGGTGAAGGGGATTGCCTCTTTGATTTCATATTCTGATTTTTCATTGTTTGTATATAGGAATGCCAGTGATTTCTGTGTATTCGTCTTGTATCCTGCAACTTTGCTGAATTTGTTGATTAGCTGTAGTAGTTTTATAATAGTTTCTTTGGGGTTCTCTATGTATAATATCATGTCGTCTGGAAAAAGAGAGAGCTTTACTTCTTCTTTTCCAATCTGGATTCTCTTTCTTTCTTTCTTTCTCTTCTCTTATTGCTGTTGCTAGAACTTCCAGGACTATGTTGAATAATAGTGGTGAAAGTGGACACCCTTGTCTTGTTCCTGATCTTAGAGGAAATGCTTTCAGTTTTTCACCATTGAGGGTGAAAAACTGTGGGCCTCTCATGTATGGCTTTTACTATGTTGATATAGGATCCTTCTATGCCCATTTTTTTAAGAGTTTTTATCGTAAATGGGTGTTGTATTCTGTCGATGGCTTTTTTTACATCTATTGAGATTATTATGTGATTTTTGTGTCTCAATTTGTTAATAGGGTGTATCACATTGACTGATTTGTGGATATTGAAGAATCCTTGCATGCGTGGGATGAACCCAACTTGATCATGATGTATGAGTTTTTTGATGTGTTGTTGAATTCTGTTTGCTAGGATTTTGTTGAGGATCTTGACATCTAAGTTCATCAGTGAAGTTGGCCCATAATTTTCCTTTTTTGTGTTGTCTTTGCCTGGTTTGGGTATCAGGGTGATGGTGGCCTCGTAGAATGTGTTTGGAAGTGTTCCTTCCTGTGCAATTTTTTGGAAGAGTTTTAGAAGGACAGGCATTAGCTCTTCTTTAAATGTTTGGTAGAATTTGGCTCTGTAGCGACCTTGCCCTGGGCTTTTATTTTTGTGTAGATTTTTTTTTTAATCACAAATTCGATTTCTGAGCTTGTGATTGGGTTTTTCATAGTTTCTGTTTCTTCCTGGTTCAGTCTTTGGAGATTAATCTTTTCCAAGAAACTGTCCATTTCTTCCATGTTGTCCAGTTTGTTGCCATATAGTTCTTCTTAATAGTCTCTTATAATCCTTTGGATTTCTGCATTATCTGTTGTAATCTCTCCTTTTGCATTTTTGATTTTGTTAATCCGGTTCTTCTCTCTTTTTTCCTTGATGAGTCTGGCTTGTCAATTTTGTTTGCCTTTTCAAAGAACCAGCTTCTTGTTTTTTTAAATCTTTACTATTGTTTCTTTCATTTCTTTTCATTTATTTCTGCTCTGATCTTTATGATTTCCCTTCTTCTGATAACTTTGGGGTGTCTTTGTTCTTCTTTCTCCAGTTGTTTTAATCATAGGGTTAAGTCGTCTGCTTGATATTCTCCTAGTTTCTTGAGGGGGGATGTATTCCTATAAATTTCCCTCATAGAACTACTTTTGTGGTATCCAATAGGTTTTGCACTTTCGTGTGTTCATTGTCATTTTCCTCTAGGAATTTTTTTATTTCTCCTTTAATTCACTTAGTAATCAGTTTGTTTTTTAAGTATGTGTTATTTAATCTCCACATGTTTGTGTTTTTAGCAATTTTTTTCCCTGTAGTTGATCTCTAGTCTCATTGCATTGTGGTCAGAAAAGACGGATGATATATTTTCAGTTTTCTTGAATTGACTGAGGTTTTTGATTTGTGGCCCAAGATGTGGTCTATCCTGGAGAATGTTCCATGAGCACTTGAGAAGAAACTGTATTCTTCTGCTTTTGGATGGAAGGTCCTAAAGATATCCATGAGGTCCATCTCTTCTAGTGTGTCTTTTAAGGCTTGTGTTTGTTTATTAATTTTCTGTTTGGATGATCTGTCCATTGGTGTAGGAGGAGTGTTAAAGTCTCCTACTACTATTTTGTTGTCGATTTCTTCTTTTATGTCTGAAAGTCTTATGTCTTATGTATTCAGGTGCACCTGTATTAGATGCATAGATATTCATGACTGTTATGTCTTCCTCTTGGATAGATCCCTTGATCATGATGTAGTGACCTGCCTTTTCTCTTATAATCTTGTTTGTTTCAATGTCTATTTTGTCTGATATGAGGCTTGCTACTTTAGCTTTCTTTTGATTTCCATTTGTGTGGAATATCTTTCTCCAGCCTCTCACTTTCAGTCTATGAGTGTCTCTAGGTCTGAAGTCAGTCTCGATATGAATGTTCCTATTGTCATCTTCTTAGATATTTGGGGTTTGATTTGTAGGACTTCTCCTGCTCTTGTATTTATTGGCTCTATCAGGCCGTTTAACACTTGTTGTAGGGCTGGTTTTGTGGTACAAAATTCTTTTAGCTTTTGCTTATCTGTGAAGCTTTTGACTTTTCCATCAATTCTGAATGAGATCCTTGCTGGGTAGAGGATTCTTGGTTGTAGGTTATTCTCTTTTAGCCATTTAAATGTGTCTTGCCATTCTCTTCTGGCCTGCAGGATTTCTGTTGAAAGATCAGCAGTTAAACTTATGGCTTTCCTTTATATGTTATTTGTTTTTGTTCCTAGCTGCTTTAAGCATTCTGTCTTCATATTTCGTCTGCATTAGTTTGATTAGAATGTGCCTTGGTATTTTTCTTCTGGGGTTTATCCCGTATGGAACTCTGTGTTTCTTGGACTTGGTTGACTATTTCCTTTCTCATGCTTGGAAAGTTTTCAACTATAACCTCTTCAAGAATGTTTTCATAGCCTTTCTTTCCCTCTTCTGCTTCTGGGACTCCTATAATTCTAATGTTGGTGAGTTTGATATTGTTCCATAGGTCTCTAAAGCTATCCTCAGTTCTTGTAATTCTTTGTGCTTTGTTCTGTTCTTCAGCACCTATTTCCACCATTCTGTCTTCCAACTCACTTATCCATTCTTCTGCCTCTGATACTCTATTATTGAGACCTTGTATAGAATTTTTGAGTTCAGCAATTGAGTTGGTTGTCTCTATTTGCTAATTTTTCATTTCTTGCATGTCTCTTCTCAATGCACTAATTTCCTCTAATATTCTGTTTTCAGTGTTTTGAATCCTCATTAGTATCACTCTTCTGAATTCTCTTTCAGATAATTTGTCCATGTTTCATTTCTTGCATGTCTCTTCCAAGCCTTTTCTCTTATAATCTTGTTTGTTTCAATGTCTATTTTGTCTGATATGAGGCTTGCTACTTTAGCTTTCTTTTGATTTCCATTTGTGTGGAATATCTTTCTCCAGCCTCTCACTTTCAGTCTATGAGTGTCTCTAGGTCTGAAGTCAGTCTCGATATGAATGTTCCTATTGTCATCTTCTTAGATATTTGGGGTTTGATTTGTAGGACTTCTCCTGCTCTTGTATTTATTGGCTCTATCAGGCCGTTTAACACTTGTTGTAGGGCTGGTTTTGTGGTACAAAATTCTTTTAGCTTTTGCTTATCTGTGAAGCTTTTGACTTTTCCATCAATTCTGAATGAGATCCTTGCTGGGTAGAGGATTCTTGGTTGTAGGTTATTCTCTTTTAGCCATTTAAATGTGTCTTGCCATTCTCTTCTGGCCTGCAGGATTTCTGTTGAAAGATCAGCAGTTAAACTTATGGCTTTCCTTTATATGTTATTTGTTTTTGTTCCTAGCTGCTTTAAGCATTCTGTCTTCATATTTCGTCTGCATTAGTTTGATTAGAATGTGCCTTGGTATTTTTCTTCTGGGGTTTATCCCGTATGGAACTCTGTGTTTCTTGGACTTGGTTGACTATTTCCTTTCTCATGCTTGGAAAGTTTTCAACTATAACCTCTTCAAGAATGTTTTCATAGCCTTTCTTTCCCTCTTCTGCTTCTGGGACTCCTATAATTCTAATGTTGGTGAGTTTGATATTGTTCCATAGGTCTCTAAAGCTATCCTCAGTTCTTGTAATTCTTTGTGCTTTGTTCTGTTCTTCAGCACCTATTTCCACCATTCTGTCTTCCAACTCACTTATCCATTCTTCTGCCTCTGATACTCTATTATTGAGACCTTGTATAGAATTTTTGAGTTCAGCAATTGAGTTGGTTGTCTCTATTTGCTAATTTTTCATTTCTTGCATGTCTCTTCTCAATGCACTAATTTCCTCTAATATTCTGTTTTCAGTGTTTTGAATCCTCATTAGTATCACTCTTCTGAATTCTCTTTCAGATAATTTGTCCATCTCCTCTTTGGTCATTTGGAGCTGTGTTTCTCTAGTTTGTTCCTTCATTTGTGCAGTGTTTCTCTGTCTTTTCATTATTAGGTTAATTTTTGTTTCTTCATGTGTGTTTGTGTGTGTGTAGTTCTTTTTCCCACCAGGCTTCTAGGTTGAAATCTGCCTTCCTTTCAGCTTCTGTCCTTGTAGAAGGGTTCAGTGGTTTGTGTCTTGGGTGACATTAGGTCTTGTTTGATGGCTAATAATTTCTAGTGTTGTATGTTCTTTGATAGTGTGGGGTCTTGGAATCAGGGTTTCCACTCCAAGGATCCTTGGTTTGATGATTGGTCAGGAGGTGTAGGCTCTATGTCTGATTTGCTATGGTGTTCAGTGGTATTAGTTCAAATAATAGCATATCAGGAATAAGAGGTGTATCTCTGATGGATGACAGTCATAAAATCATGCAGATATTTTCTAACATAGTGGAAAAATATACATACATATACATCAATAACCACAACTGAACAGTCTTACAGCCATAAAGCATAGAGAATTTTTCTGGCAAATGGCGCAGTCAAAGATGGTACCTGACCCTTAAGCCCAGTTCTGTGTAGGGGTTGGGGTACAGAGCTATGAGAACAGGAGCTCTGGGAAAGTTCTGGCTGTTCGCTTTCTGACCCTTGTACACCTGAGGAGTTCTTTTGTCAACTAGTGGCTGGTTTGTTGTTGGTGTTTCATTTCTTGATTAATTCTGATGATTCTATTGGGGACTGATGAAAGCCTCCCCTCATTCCTCTGCCATCTTTTTTTTTTTTTCTTTTCTTTTTCTTTTCATTCTTCTGCCATCTTGTCCCCCTCCATAATATGTATTTTTGAACCATGGGAAATTGCTGTTTTCAAGACTCCTGATCCCTGGCTTTGGTGATGAAGAGCTGACAGTTCTCCACCATTCACATCCACTGCAAGTCAACGATTTCTTCCCCTGAATTCTGTTCCTGTTGCCTCAACTTCCTTTTCTCACCTTGTAACCCCTTTCTGGGCTTCCTGGGTAGCTCAGTGGTAAAGAATCCACCTGCAGACTTGTGGGGGTCTAAGCTCCCTAGCCAGGCTCCTCAGACTTCAGGCAGCATCTACAGCCTTTTTTTTTTTTTAAGGTAGATGAAATTGAGAGATTTGAGGATGAGTATTGGAAGTAAAGGATCAGTAAAAATATTGACTTTATACAGTTCAAGTGAGAACACAATAGGCAGAAAAAAACAGAATTATGAACATTCAGGAAAATAAGTGTTTGTTCCATCCCACCTGAGTTTTGTATCTGTCTTTGACTTTCTTTGAGCTTTCCTCTTGAGCCTCTTGAACACTTTCCTTTAATCAAACTTATCTCTTTATTCTGAAATATTCTTGGAAAATCTTAATCCACATTCAAATAAGGCTCAATTCTATTGATCTAAGTATAACACAATCTTTTAAGAGTGTTTATCCCCTTTCCTTTTGGTTCTAGTGTATTTCTCTAGGAATTTTATTTTCTAATTCAGAAAACTAGAGACAATAGACTTAATTGAAAGAGTATTGTGTCATGGCTCACCTACTAAACCAGTTGGCTCTGAATATATTTATTGAAAGCTTTGCTGAAATCAGCCACTTTGTTTTTTCCATGCAATGAAATATGTAACATTAGTCCTGATCAATAACATTTCAAAATGCTGAAATAATCAAAATACTAAAGATTATTATGAACAATGATGTAACTCCAAGTAATTCAGAAACCCAAATGGATGACTTTCAATTTAAGTTTAATATATTTAGGGGATTTTGTCTACTAGATTAAAACATGCTTGATTTTTTTTTTAACTTTGGCCTCTTTTATTGTTTTATTTTTAAATTTATTTATTTTCATCCATCTTTATTCTTCGATCTGTGTGGGTCTCCCATTGCAGTGGCCTCTCTTGTTGCAGAGCATTTGCTTTGGGCACATGTGCTCCAGAGTACTGGTTTGCAATTGGACATACTTGTCCAACTGCTCCACGGCATGTGGGATCTTCCCGGGCCAGGGATCAAACCAGTACCTCTTGCACTGCAAGGCAGACTCTTTACCCACTGAACCACCAGGAAAACTTGATTTTTAAGAAGTAAGTTAAGACCTAGTTAAGTAAAGTCAGGCCTAGGAGATAGAGGAGTACACGTTCAAATGCTTACTATGCTGGGCATTGCAGAATGACATGCAAAATCATCTCAATATGCTGGCTCATGTCTAAACCTCCTCACTAGAAATCAGAAGGAAGAATGTAATTTATTATCTATTAATAATTCAACCAAAATCCTGGGTTTTAAACATTTAAACTGTTAAGCTAAAAATGCTTAGACACATTCATTGTGTACTGTCCATGTCATTTTACGCCAATGCTGTGTTCATCATTTACATTAATAGTTACTATTCTTTAGCGAATGAGAGACAAGGCCCTAAGCAGTGGAGCATATTTGGAAAGTAACCAGAAAAGTTTAGCCAGAATCTCATAAGAGTGGAAAGAAACCTAACACACAATTGTGAATCTAGTTTTTGTCAGAGGGATTGCATGGAAGTGATCAGTAAAGCAGAAAAGAGTTCAGGAATGTTTCATTCCAAAGGAATAGCATTTATCAAAGCAATTTGCAAGGGTAGTTCTGTGACTTCTGCTTCCATGAACAATATGTAAGAAATAAGGTTGCAACACTTACTACTGAATTTGAAGGAGTTTTCAGCATTAGGAAAATGATGTCATTACTGCTGTAGTCTTTTTGGTAGGCAAAAGGGCAAACCTGGCATGAATTTAAAGTCTATTCCCAATAGGCATTGATTCTGAAAGGCATGTAGTTTTATAAAAATAAAATGCATACCAGTTCTTTTGATAAAGGACAAAGAAAGCCTGCCTTTTATTTTCTTATTTACATTTAATTATATTGCTTAAATTTCAGAATTGGAAATAAAAATAAATAAATATATTTCATTAGCTTACAGTTTAAGTAAAACAAGTTATTAGAAATATATTGAAATATTTTAATAATCATCCTTTTATTTTTCAAATTGAAAGCTCAGGGGACCCAGAAGAATAATGAGACTAATACCTGAATGTTTAATTGGCGGTGCTTGTTTTCCCTGAGCTCTAACACGTGCTTAAGAATATTTTGTTCTTGGGCTTCCCTGGTGGTCCAGTGGGTAAGGACACCGCCTTGCAGTGAAGGGGCGCCAATTCGATCCCTGGCCTGGGAAGATCCCACGTGCCGGGAGCGGCTGGATCAATGTGTCTAATTACTGAGCCGGAGCTCTGGAGTGCATGCGCCTAGAGCCGGTGCTCTGCGACAATGGAGGCCACCGCGATGGGAGGCCCACACGGGCCAAAAAACAAAGATGAATGAAAATAGATGAATGAAAGACCAATAGAAGTAGCCCACCTGCTCCAAAATAAATAAATAAATAAATCTATTTTTTTAAAAAAAAGAATATTTGTTCTTATATGTCAGTGAAATTAAATAATCTGACAGTTATATGGTGGGTTAGAGTTTGTGCATCTTTTTCAGTTTTCGGTCAGTGTTTCCTGGGGTCATTGTGGCATGTGAAGAAAGAATTGGCACACGAGGAAAGGAATGTGTGAGTTTAGTAGTCAAGGTAGAGATAGAAGTGAAACAATGGCTTCAACAAGGTGTGCATTCCTTTCTCTCTTTTCTAAAGGTTTGGACATATAGTCCAGGGCAGTTGCCTCCCTCCCATGCCCCTTTCAGCACCTTCTGCCATGTTCATCTCCCTGCCCTCCTCAACACTTTCTTTATATCAGGTACAACATGGCTTCCACAGACTCTACCATCAGTGCTGCATTCCACCAGCACAGAAGGGAAGGGAGCAGGAGAGAGAATATCTTTCTCTAAAGACAGGATTCAGAAATTGGACATTGCACCTGTACATGAACCTAATGTTATAACTTTAAGGCTTCACTTAGCTTCAAGGAAATGTTAAATAAACAGATTTTTCTTCAGGATAGGCATAGAATCACAAAGAAAAAACTGAGTTCTGTCTAAAGGAGGAAAGGTAAATCTGTACAGGGGGACATTTTTTGCTATTTGCCCTTAGGTCATCTTAATAAGCATCATTAAATACAGCAATGACATTTCTATCAGCTCTCTGCAAATAGTCTATAATTTAAAATTAATTAAGACTGAAAAATGCATGTGAAAACCTCTTGTAAGGAGTTTGTTTTAGTCTCCTTAGGCTGCTGTAACAAAATATTGTAGACTGGGTGGCTTAAACAGAAATTTATTTTCTCACAATTTTGGGTCCTGGAAGTCAAAGAGCCAGATGCCAAGAGGACATCTGGTGGTACATCTTCCTTTGGGTAACAGAACCAGACACTTGCTCTCTGTGACCTCACATGGCCTTCCCTTGTCTAATTACTGAGCCGGAGCTCTGGAGTGCATGCGCCTAGAGCCGGTGCTCTGCGACAATGGAGGCCACAGATGGGAGGCCCACACGGGCCAAAAACAAAGATGAATGAAAATAGATGAATGAAAGACCAATAGAAGTAGCCCACCTGCTCCAAAATAAATAAATAAATAAATCTATTTTTTTAAAAAAAAGAATATTTGTTCTTATATGTCAGTGAAATTAAATAATCTGACAGTTATATGGTGGGTTAGAGTTTGTGCATCTTTTTCAGTTTTCGGTCAGTGTTTCCTGGGGTCATTGTGGCATGTGAAGAAAGAATTGGCACACGAGGAAAGGAATGTGTGAGTTTAGTAGTCAAGGTAGAGATAGAAGTGAAACAATGGCTTCAACAAGGTGTGCATTCCTTTCTCTCTTTTCTAAAGGTTTGGACATATAGTCCAGGGCAGTTGCCTCCCTCCCATGCCCCTTTCAGCACCTTCTGCCATGTTCATCTCCCTGCCCTCCTCAACACTTTCTTTATATCAGGTACAACATGGCTTCCACAGACTCTACCATCAGTGCTGCATTCCACCAGCACAGAAGGGAAGGGAGCAGGAGAGAGAATATCTTTCTCTAAAGACAGGATTCAGAAATTGGACATTGCACCTGTACATGAACCTAATGTTATAACTTTAAGGCTTCACTTAGCTTCAAGGAAATGTTAAATAAACAGATTTTTCTTCAGGATAGGCATAGAATCACAAAGAAAAAACTGAGTTCTGTCTAAAGGAGGAAAGGTAAATCTGTACAGGGGGACATTTTTTGCTATTTGCCCTTAGGTCATCTTAATAAGCATCATTAAATACAGCAATGACATTTCTATCAGCTCTCTGCAAATAGTCTATAATTTAAAATTAATTAAGACTGAAAAATGCATGTGAAAACCTCTTGTAAGGAGTTTGTTTTAGTCTCCTTAGGCTGCTGTAACAAAATATTGTAGACTGGGTGGCTTAAACAGAAATTTATTTTCTCACAATTTTGGGTCCTGGAAGTCAAAGAGCCAGATGCCAAGAGGACATCTGGTGGTACATCTTCCTTTGGGTAACAGAACCAGACACTTGCTCTCTGTGACCTCACATGGCCTTCCCTTGATTCATGTACCCAGAGACTGGGAGAGAGCAGACTCTTTGGTGTCTTTTCCTGAAGGGACAATAATCCTGTCAAATTGGGGCCCCAACCTTATGATTTCATTTAACCTTAATATTTACATAAGTATCTCCAAATATTGTCACTTTGGAGGTTAGAACTTTAAAATTGATTTCAAGAAGACATAAGCATTCAGTCCATAACAGCTTATTAAAAAGTCATAATTGTTTCTCTAAAACTGGTTAAAATTGGCTGATCTTTTTTCCTTCATTAATAAAATGGAGTTCAACTAAACAATACCTAAGATTGCTTTGCAACATGTATACATGTATCTGTGATTCCTTGAAGAATCTATAATATATAAGATTGCTTTTGTTCTAATATTTTAGTCATCTCATGTATTTTTAATGTAAGAAATTTTATCATATTTTTAATGATTAATATTAATCACTGTGTATAATTAAATATTATGTGTGCTCAGTTGCCTAGTTGTGTCCGACTCATTGTGACCCCATGGACTGTAGTCCTTCAGACTTCTCTGTCCATGGGATTGTCCAGGCAAGAATATTGGAATGGATGGCCATTTTTTCCTCTGGGATATCTTCCCAACCCAGGGATAGAGAACCTGGATCTCCTGCATAAAAATTGCAAAATTATATATTTGAAAATGTCTATTAAGATGACTGAGTGCACACGCATACACACACACACACACACACACACACACGCACACACACACGCATGCATTGAGATAAGGATTTATTTTCAAAACATGGTTTGTCAACTATACTTATGAGTACCTACAGTTATTTGTAGGGTGGGAGGAAAGGAAAGTATGTAAACAAAGGGTGTTTGTCTTACTTCTACTTGTTAGAAAACCTTACTTTCTGGGAGATGGAAGAAGAGTAAACAAATAAAATGCATTTTGCCTTGATTAGAGAGCACTGCCAAGTTTTCATCTAATTCATCCACTTGTGATCTGATCTACTTGACTAAAGACACAGAAGGGATTGCTTTTTATACTATGATGGAATATATTCGGCATGTGGTATAGCATAAAATATAGCTATGAACTGTTTTGGAATTTAACTTCCTTTTGGTAGGATTATAGAGAGAAAAGAATTAAGTATCACTAATTAGTCTATTGAGGTAACCTAGAAAAAGTTGATTGCTGTTTAGCAGGTAACTGTAGCCAGAGGAAAGCCCTGTGGTCTGGGATGGAGCACCTTGGTTTTGAAGCCTACCTCCAACACTTACTTAGGTCTCTGGTCTTGAGCAAGTTTCATAATCTTCTGAACTTTAGTGAGTTCTTAGCAAAAACTGGGATAATCATGGCCTCTGGATTTGTGCAAGAATTAATGTGGTAAAATGTAACATCCTGAACACAGAAGTTCTGAGCCATAGGCACTGATTGTCGCTGTCTTCTCCTTTTGGTTTGTTTGTTTTGTCCCTTCACTGGGCAATAAACTACTGGTGAATTAGCATGGACTCACTGAATTTTACCTGCTGTAAAGACTTTTTTTGTTTAAAACATTGTAGGAAAAAAAAAAAAAAAGAAACAATTGATAAGTCAGTGACCAAAGAATAATACTCTATTAACATACTAGAGTGTGGTATATGTTTGAAAACATTTCAATGATGCAGAATTTTTAAACAAAACCAAAGGTGTTCAAGGGCAGCAGATGAAATGTGAGGTGGCAAATAAGGTTGCAGTGCACCTGTGTCTTACCTGTTGTGTTATAAAGATAATGAAGCTCTTAAAGAAGTAGTCACATTATAGATGTCCTTATATTAAATCTGAGATTTTTGTCCCAAACATACTGAAATAAATTGCAGTATTAATATTTATAACAGGAGACCATGGAATAACAGGAGGACAGCATAAAGAACTCTGGAGTTTTAAATAGTGGTTTTGACAGTGTATAAAAATCAATAATGAAATTGAATATGTTTATATTATTTAAATAAATAACCCATACATCACAAGGTTGACAAATATATTCTATTGCTCTCGTTGGTAACTAGCCATTGTTTTATTTGCTAAGTAAAATCTGTAAGTATAAGTAGATGAGTAGAAGATTGTGGGTTGCAGCTGGTAATTTCACACTCAAGCTAGATAATCCTCTTACCTCCTACCAAAGAATCCCAAGGGGGTAAAACTGTGATGTATAAAGAGAAGAAAAGCTAAGAAAGATGTGGTATATGAGGAGAATGGGATAGAAGGCTATATGTGAAGATAAAACTTTTTTCTCAAAATAAGTCAACTATTTTCTCAAAATAAGTCAACTATTTTCTCAAAATAAGTCAAAATAGTCAACAGTTTCTACTGTCTAGCAGCTCATAATGTAACAGAGGGGAAGGTAAATGTGTAACTAAAAAATTTACAAAAAGAAAATATCACATGCAAATAATAATCAAGGAGAAAACAAATTATAATCTCAATAAAATACCACTCACACCTACCAGAAAGGCTAACATTTTTGAAACTGACAACATTCATTATTGACAAGAATGTAGAACAATGAAGACTCTTATGTACATTCTGTGGGAGTGTAAAATGGCGCTGCCTGTGTTTTCCAGATATACCTTCTAGGTGGCATTGGGAGCTAAGAGAAAGCATTTTACTCATTTACTGCTTACTTAAACTAGGACTTGATACTACGTGCTTGTTCTTCTTGACTTCCAAGTACTGGTTCTCTATTTCCCCTAATTTTATTGATAGGATAAAGCCTATATTTAAGAAGACTTTATCTCACTAAAATATGTGTTATGGAATTTGGATGATGACATCTAAGTGTCTCTGGTATACCTGGGAACTCTTGAAGTTTGCCATAAATCCAAATTGAGTGCAGTGCGTGAACAGTCTTTTATCTAAAGCCTTTTAGAAGTCAAGTAAGTTCCATAAGATGGAAGATATTTGATAACCATGTTCCTAGTAATCGCTCTGAGACCTGAATATTTGCAGTTCCCAGTATTCACCCTAAGGACACAAAGATCTGGGTATCTGCAGAAGAAAGCAGACAAAGGTTCTGGGTGGAAGTGCATCAAATACACAAAAATGATTTCCATAGGCACCTATTAGGACCTGATTCTAACTGAGCTGTTACATGATTCACAAGGTTGACAAATATATTCTATTGCTCTCGTTGGTAACTAGCCATTGTTTTATTTGCTAAGTAAAATCTGTAAGTATAAGTAGATGAGTAGAAGATTGTGGGTTGCAGCTGGTAATTTCACACTCAAGCTAGATAATCCTCTTACCTCCTACCAAAGAATCCCAAGGGGGTAAAACTGTGATGTATAAAGAGAAGAAAAGCTAAGAAAGATGTGGTATATGAGGAGAATGGGATAGAAGGCTATATGTGAAGATAAAACTTTTTTCTCAAAATAAGTCAACTATTTTCTCAAAATAAGTCAACTATTTTCTCAAAATAAGTCAAAATAGTCAACAGTTTCTACTGTCTAGCAGCTCATAATGTAACAGAGGGGAAGGTAAATGTGTAACTAAAAAATTTACAAAAAGAAAATATCACATGCAAATAATAATCAAGGAGAAAACAAATTATAATCTCAATAAAATACCACTCACACCTACCAGAAAGGCTAACATTTTTGAAACTGACAACATTCATTATTGACAAGAATGTAGAACAATGAAGACTCTTATGTACATTCTGGGGGAGTGTAAAATGGCGCTGCCTGTGTTTTCCAGATATACATACGTAGGTGGCATTGGGAGCTAAGAGAAAGCATTTTACTCATTTACTGCTTACTTAAACTAGGACTTGATACTACGTGCTTGTTCTTCTTGACTTCCAAGTACTGGTTCTCTATTTCCCCTAATTTTATTGATAGGATAAAGCCTATATTTAAGAAGACTTTATCTCACTAAAATATGTGTTATGGAATTTGGATGATGACATCTAAGTGTCTCTGGTATACCTGGGAACTCTTGAAGTTTGCCATAAATCCAAATTGAGTGCAGTGCGTGAACAGTCTTTTATCTAAAGCCTTTTAGAAGTCAAGTAAGTTCCATAAGATGGAAGATATTTGATAACCATGTTCCTAGTAATCGCTCTGAGACCTGAATATTTGCAGTTCCCAGTATTCACCCTAAGGACACAAAGATCTGGGTATCTGCAGAAGAAAGCAGACAAAGGTTCTGGGTGGAAGTGCATCAAATACACAAAAATGATTTCCATAGGCACCTATTAGGACCTGATTCTAACTGAGCTGTTATTGGCATGATTAGATTCTCACTGAATCTGATCATACTATTTTAACAGCTAATAGCGTCTGTTACCAATTAATTTTAGACAATAATTTGCTTGACTGAAAAGTGAATCTTTTTGTTAACTTACTCTAAATTGGGAGGTTGAATTTGCAGTCTCCATTCCATTCCTGTTTGAACCAATCAGAGAAAGCCACTGTGTATATGTAGTAAGCATTTTCCTGCCTAATTATTAAAATTACTCTTGTATTGACTTGAAAGCCAAAGGCAGTTACCTAAAGAATACTTTCAGTTTCTCTGGCTAGGAGTTCAGATTTCAAAAAGTCAAGAACTTGATGACTGACCACAGTCAAAATCTTATCTTTGTTATTCAGTAATTTCCTGGCCATTTCAAAAAGTGGGGCAATTATGCCAAAGCTGTTGGAAAGATGGTTTTGATTAATTTCATCCAATTTTGAATGTTTTCTCTAATTTTTGTTCTTATTATCTAGAAGAAGCTATCAATATAAGTATTCACATTCAAGAAATGACCATGGTAAGGTGTTCAAGCTTCAGTATTGTATTGAGGCATAGTAGAATTCTCTCAAATTAGCAGAAGATGGAGATCACTATTGAGTCTATTATTTATTCGGGTTCTTCAATTTTAGGAAAAAAGATTGGGCATACTCTTTCACAATCCATCCCACTCCAGGAGAACTTTGCTGGTGTGCGTGATATTTGCCTATAAGAAGACTTTAGGTTCTCACTAAAATATGTGTTATGGAATTTGGATGATGACATCTAGGTGACTCTGGTATACCTCGGACCTCTTGAAGTTTGCCATAAATGCAAATTGAGTGCAGTGCGTGACCAGTCTTTTATCTAAAGCCTTTTAGAAGTCAAGTAAGTTCCATAAGATGGAAGATATTTGATAACCATGTTCCTAGTAATCGCTCTGAGACCTGAATATTTGCAGTTCCCAGTATTCACCCTAAGGACACAAAGATCTGGGTATCTGCAGAAGAAAGCAGACAAAGGTTCTGGGTGGAAGTGCATCAAATACACAAAAATGATTTCCATAGGCACCTATTAGGACCTGATTCTAACTGAGCTGTTATTGGCATGATTAGATTCTCACTGAATCTGATCATACTATTTTAACAGCTAATAGCGTCTGTTACCAATTAATTTTAGACAATAATTTGCTTGACTGAAAAGTGAATCTTTTTGTTAACTTACTCTAAATTGGGAGGTTGAATTTGCAGTCTCCATTCCATTCCTGTTTGAACCAATCAGAGAAAGCCACTGTGTATATGTAGTAAGCATTTTCCTGCCTAATTATTAAAATTACTCTTGTATTGACTTGAAAGCCAAAGGCAGTTACCTAAAGAATACTTTCAGTTTCTCTGGCTAGGAGTTCAGATTTCAAAAAGTCAAGAACTTGATGACTGACCACAGTCAAAATCTTATCTTTGTTATTCAGTAATTTCCTGGCCATTTCAAAAAGTGGGGCAATTATGCCAAAGCTGTTGGAAAGATGGTTTTGATTAATTTCATCCAATTTTGAATGTTTTCTCTAATTTTTGTTCTTATTATCTAGAAGAAGCTATCAATATAAGTATTCACATTCAAGAAATGACCATGGTAAGGTGTTCAAGCTTCAGTATTGTATTGAGGCATAGTAGAATTCTCTCAAATTAGCAGAAGATGGAGATCACTATTGAGTCTATTATTTATTCGGGGTTCTTCAATTTTAGGAAAAAAAAAGATTGGGCATACTCTTTCACAATCCATCCCACTCCAGGAGAACTTTGCTGGTGTGCGTGATATTTCTGCCACAGGATTGTGTGAGATTGGGCTGCCAGAATGGTTCAGTCAGAGAAAGGTTGAGTTCAGCCTTGGCACTAACAGTACATCATCAACAAGATGCACTTTAGCAGATAAGTAGCCCTTGAACTTACTCTCATCCAGTTGTGTTCTAACCACATTGCTCTGACCACCTCTGATTTACAGCACCTGCTGAGGCTGAGGTGGCATCCCAGGTTCTTTCTCCAGTGTTTCTCCATCTTTGAATACCCACTTAGGTTCTTCAGGTGGCTGGACCTGTCTCATCCCATGGCTTTCTACCCGTTGCTGTGCAACACCCCTGGGCCTTTCAACCATGTTTCAATCAGTGTGGTAATGTGTGCTCTCTGTTTATGTTAAACTGTCTCAGACAAGGTGTGATCATTCTTTGCATGTATGAAACTGATCTTTTTTTTTCTGCCATGGGACTTTTTTTTTTGCCATGGGACCTTTACATGTTCTCCCCATAGAGGACAGTGTGTATAGAAGGAGATAGCAATACACAACTGCAGTCCTTGCTATGTGGCCCCATAAGCAGTTCACGACATAGCTGTTCACTTTCTTCCATTCCAACAAGAGTGGTTCTTTCTCTTATGTCTCCTCTTAAAAGTACCTCTGATTAAGTTTGGCCTACTCAGAATAATCTTTCTTTTCACAAACTGGAAGTCAGCTGGTTAGTAATGTATTACATGAGTGATTTCCCATTTTATTCATATATTTCCTGAACTCAAAGGGAGAGGTTTATACATAGTGCGTGCACCAGAGGGTGGGAATGATGGGGACCATCTTAGATTTCTGCCTATCAGCCTGGATTATCCTTTAGTCTTTTAGTTGATCTATTCTCTTTCTAGGTAAACAGAGATATCACCCACACAGATACGGTGGTTATTTTCCAGTTTCATGCAGAACAAATATTTAATTATTTTTTCCCTGATTTTAATGAGAATACCATAAGTTTTTCTCCTTTATGTACCATGATTTATACACTCAAACACATGCACATATAATGACGTGAATGTATCCATCCGTTCATATTTTATTAAGAGCTTTCATTGAGGATAGGCGTTGGAGACAAATATTTCTTTTCTGTTTTTTTTTGGGGGGGAGGGGTGCGGGCGGTTTGGGGAGGGAGGAGAGTGGGCAGGCCACTTCTAATGGTCTTTCATTTATCTATTTTCATTCATTTTTGTTCTTTGGCCCTTGTGGGTCTCCCATCGCAGCGGCCTCTGTTGTCGCAGAGCACCGGCTCTCAGCGCATGCACTCCAGAGCGCTGGCTCCTAATTGGACACACCTGTGCAGCCGCTCCATGGCACGTGGGTTCTTCCCAGGCCAGGGATCGAACTAGCGCCCCTTGCAGTGCAAGGCGGTGTCCTTAGCTACTGGACCACCAGGGAAGCCCCCTTCTTTTCTGTTTTTAAGAGGTTTTCTTTTTTCTTAAATTTTGGCCTCTTTTATTGATCTTTTATTTATTTATTTATTTTCATTCATGTTTATTTTTCAGCCTGTGTGGGCTTCCCATTACAGCGGGCTCTCTTACTGTAGAGCACCGGCTGTGGGCACCTGTGCTCCAGAGCTCTGGCTCATAATCCAACACACGGATCCAGCTGCCCTGCGGCACGTGGGATCCTCCTGGGCCATGGATCGAACCGGCGCACCCTGCACTGCAAGGCAGACTCTCTACCCACTGGACCACCAAGAAAGCCCTGTTTTTAAGAGTTTTTTTTTAATTGTGGTATTTAAAGCGTCATCACTGGAATCAAATTTGCTTGTATTTTAATACTGGTTCTGCTACTAGCTGTAAGCAAGTTTCTTTTCCTCTCCATGGCTATTTTTTCCTCTGTAAAATAGGAATAATAGTAATAGCTGTGTTAATAAACTACTAATAGGTTGAATTACTTAATAGATCATCTAATAGAAATACCCTTTTATTACAGACATGATTTTTCAATCAGTAAATGAATTTTAAAACTTTATTATAATTTCTGGAAGCTCTTTTCTTTAATTCAGATGGCTTAAGTGAAATGGATAAATAAACTTATAATATCAAAAATAACTGGACCCCAACACTCATAAACAAAATAATTTCTCCTTTATGTACCATGATTTATACACTCAAACACATGCACATATAATGACGTGAATGTATCCATCCGTTCATATTTTATTAAGAGCTTTCATTGAGGATAGGCGTTGGAGACAAATATTTCTTTTCTGTTTTTTTTTGGGGGGGAGGGGTGCGGGCGGTTTGGGGAGGGAGGAGAGTGGGCAGGCCACTTCTAATGGTCTTTCATTTATCTATTTTCATTCATTTTTGTTCTTTGGCCCTTGTGGGTCTCCCATCGCAGCGGCCTCTGTTGTCGCAGAGCACCGGCTCTCAGCGCATGCACTCCAGAGCGCTGGCTCCTAATTGGACACACCTGTGCAGCCGCTCCATGGCACGTGGGTTCTTCCCAGGCCAGGGATCGAACTAGCGCCCCTTGCAGTGCAAGGCGGTGTCCTTAGCTACTGGACCACCAGGGAAGCCCCCTTCTTTTCTGTTTTTAAGAGGTTTTCTTTTTTCTTAAATTTTGGCCTCTTTTATTGATCTTTTATTTATTTATTTATTTTCATTCATGTTTATTTTTCAGCCTGTGTGGGCTTCCCATTACAGCGGGCTCTCTTACTGTAGAGCACCGGCTGTGGGCACCTGTGCTCCAGAGCTCTGGCTCATAATCCAACACACGGATCCAGCTGCCCTGCGGCACGTGGGATCCTCCTGGGCCATGGATCGAACCGGCGCACCCTGCACTGCAAGGCAGACTCTCTACCCACTGGACCACCAGGGAAACCCCATTAAGAGTTTTTTTTTAATTGTGGTATTTAAAGCGTCATCACTGGAATCAAATTTGCTTGTATTTTAATACTGGTTCTGCTACTAGCTGTAAGCAAGTTTCTTTTCCTCTCCATGGCTATTTTTTCCTCTGTAAAATAGGAATAATAGTAATAGCTGTGTTAATAAACTACTAATAGGTTGAATTACTTAATAGATCATCTAATAGAAATACCCTTTTATTACAGACATGATTTTTCAATCAGTAAATGAATTTTAAAACTTTATTATAATTTCTGGAAGCTCTTTTCTTTAATTCAGATGGCTTAAGTGAAATGGATAAATAAACTTATAATATCAAAAATAACTGGACCCCAACACTCATAAACAAAATAATTTCACTTTTAGTGTTCAGAATAATATACTATCATTCTTTAAAACATAAACTATGAACTGTAAATTATGAAGTAAAATTTTCTCTGTTCACTTTTTAGAGAAAAAATCTCTTGGGATATATATTTTAAAACTACATTCAAATTCTTCAAATGAACAAAGTAATTCTTTATGAAGAATTGTTAAATTAATAGATCAGGAATCAGTTTGTCTGCTTCTCTATTTTGAAGATTACAAACTCCTGACTCTTAAATGCATATCTATCTAGTGTCACTGGAGTGCTGACAAGCTGTGCTCAATGAGGAATTTTTTCATAATATTTTATATCCATGCCTTGTGTGAATATAGGCATTTGTCACCTATATTTACAATTATATTAATCTATAGGTGATAATGAAAAATATTCAACAGACATTCTACTTGGGCCTGAGCAAGTAGAATGAACATAGGTTAAAAGCCATTGGTGTGACCACCCTTGTTGTAGAAGCTCAATGTTGATTCTAATCTAAAAAGATCAACAGACAGTAAAAGCTAATATTTCCTGTTAGGTGCCAGACATTTTTCTGATACTCTCATTTGTATAACTGCTTTAATTTCCACCAAAATCCTACAACTTAGGCACAATTATTGTCCTCATCACATAACAGAAGCAACAAGCATAGAGGTCAAGAAACTGGCCAAAGGACACACAGTTCACTGCAAGGCAGACTCTCTACCCACTGGACCACCAAGAAAGCCCTGTTTTTAAGAGTTTTTTTTTAATTGTGGTATTTAAAGCGTCATCACTGGAATCAAATTTGCTTGTATTTTAATACTGGTTCTGCTACTAGCTGTAAGCAAGTTTCTTTTCCTCTCCATGGCTATTTTTTCCTCTGTAAAATAGGAATAATAGTAATAGCTGTGTTAATAAACTACTAATAGGTTGAATTACTTAATAGATCATCTAATAGACATACCCTTTTATTACAGACATGATTTTCAATCAGTAAATGAATTTTAAAACTTTATTATAATTTCTGGAAGCTCTTTTCTTTAATTCAGATGGCTTAAGTGAAATGGATAAATAAACTTATAATATCAAAAATAACTGGACCCCAACACTCATAAACAAAATAATTTCACTTTTAGTGTTCAGAATAATATACTATCATTCTTTAAAACATAAACTATGAACTGTAAATTATGAAGTAAAATTTTCTCTGTTCACTTTTTAGAGAAAAAATCTCTTGGGATATATATTTTAAAACTACATTCAAATTCTTCAAATGAACAAAGTAATTCTTTATGAAGAATTGTTAAATTAATAGATCAGGAATCAGTTTGTCTGCTTCTCTATTTTGAAGATTACAAACTCCTGACTCTTAAATGCATATCTATCTAGTGTCACTGGAGTGCTGACAAGCTGTGCTCAATGAGGAATTTTTTCATAATATTTTATATCCATGCCTTGTGTGAATATAGGCATTTGTCACCTATATTTACAATTATATTAATCTATAGGTGATAATGAAAAATATTCAACAGACATTCTACTTGGGCCTGAGCAAGTAGAATGAACATAGGTTAAAAGCCATTGGTGTGACCACCCTTGTTGTAGAAGCTCAATGTTGATTCTAATCTAAAAAGATCAACAGACAGTAAAAGCTAATATTTCCTGTTAGGTGCCAGACATTTTTCTGATACTCTCATTTGTATAACTGCTTTAATTTCCACCAAAATCCTACAACTTAGGCACAATTATTGTCCTCATCACATAACAGAAGCAACAAGCAGAGAGGTCAAGAAACTGGCCAAAGGACACACAGATCATTAAGTGACAGAATCAGGTTCCAATTTCTTATCTATAATGCTCAGCACCCTCTCCTTCAGTACTTACCCTTATTCGTACCCTACCATCTTGGCTTTGAATTTTCTAATTTAGTAGAAATAAAGAGGTAGAACACTTTGTTCTTCTCTACATAACATGTAGAACTAAATTCTTAGTTCACAGTATTCGTCACTGAACCTGAAACAGACATCTTGGTGGAAAATTCCAAGCAATGGCATCCTCATGATTTTAAAAAGTTATTGTTAATTTTATTTTTGAAATATATTCAGTTTTTGCATGAAAAGTTATGATAAAGATGTTTTTGGTTTGCATGTAAATCATCATCCATTGAGTGGTCCACAGATTTTTAAAGTTTCAAAAATACTGATAGAAGTTAAGAATACGTTTTCCTATTAGATGGTTAAAGGCTATTAATTTTTCCTAGTGGATAGAATGAAATGATCTGGAATTATGAAACAGACACAGTGTGATTATAGGTGATAATCAGTTATCAGATGTGTGTTTTCTTTGGAATTCCTATTAATAAGTGGTTTCCAATATTTTTTCACTTCTATTAGAAAAAAGTGAATATTATAATTTATGTTACTGTTCCTATAAGCTTATGACTTTTATTAAAAACTAAGCATGGATCTCATCTTAAAAGAAAAATCTGTGTGCTTAGGATCATAGAAACCTTATTATCTATTACACTTATACAATAAACAGCTGATTTTCAGTAAGCCAATTGGAGCAATTATGGTTCAGAATTCATGAACACTGAAATATTAACAGCATCATGTAGATGGTGCTTTTATTTTTGCTTAGTCAGTTCACTATTTTACAATTATATTAATCTATAGTTGATAATGAAAAATATTCAACAGACATTCTACTTGGGCCTGAGCAAGTAGAATGAACATAGGTTAAAAGCCATTGGTGTGACCACCCTTGTTGTAGAAGCTCAATGTTGATTCTAATCTAAAAAGATCAACAGACAGTAAAAGCTAATATTTCCTGTTAGGTGCCAGACATTTTTCTGATACTCTCATTTGTATAACTGCTTTAATTTCCACCAAAATCCTACAACTTAGGCACAATTATTGTCCTCATCACATAACAGAAGCAACAAGCAGAGAGGTCAAGAAACTGGCCAAAGGACACACAGATCATTAAGTGACAGAATCAGGTTCCAATTTCTTATCTATAATGCTCAGCACCCTCTCCTTCAGTACTTACCCTTATTCGTACCCTACCATCTTGGCTTTGAATTTTCTAATTTAGTAGAAATAAAGAGGTAGAACACTTTGTTCTTCTCTACATAACATGTAGAACTAAATTCTTAGTTCACAGTATTCGTCACTGAACCTGAAACAGACATCTTGGTGGAAAATTCCAAGCAATGGCATCCTCATGATTTTAAAAAGTTATTGTTAATTTTATTTTTGAAATATATTCAGTTTTTGCATGAAAAGTTATGATAAAGATGTTTTTGGTTTGCATGTAAATCATCATCCATTGAGTGGTCCACAGATTTTTAAAGTTTCAAAAATACTGATAGAAGTTAAGAATACGTTTTCCTATTAGATGGTTAAAGGCTATTAATTTTTCCTAGTGGATAGAATGAAATGATCTGGAATTATGAAACAGACACAGTGTGATTATAGGTGATAATCAGTTATCAGATGTGTGTTTTCTTTGGAATTCCTATTAATAAGTGGTTTCCAATATTTTTTCACTTCTATTAGAAAAAAGTGAATATTATAATTTATGTTACTGTTCCTATAAGCTTATGACTTTTATTAAAAACTAAGCATGGATCTCATCTTAAAAGAAAAATCTGTGTGCTTAGGATCATAGAAACCTTATTATCTATTACACTTATACAATAAACAGCTGATTTTCAGTAAGCCAATTGGAGCAATTATGGTTCAGAATTCATGAACACTGAAATATTAACAGCATCATGTAGATGGTGCTTGTTGGTATTTGCATGTTCAAATCATTTGAAGTTACAGTTCAGGAAATGTAAATAAGAGCATTTGCTGGTCAATGCTTTTTCTTTTTTTCTTCTTTTGGTCAGTTTTAAAATACTTAACTCCAGTCATTATTCCTATCACTAGATTTCAAATTCTGTGGATGGAAAATCTGGAAATGTTGTGCTGACTCTGCTTCATGTCCTTCTTTTCCTTCCTGCACTAGAGTAACAGTATCATGAGGGTGAGCAATGCTCACCTGAGTACAAACACATGACACCCTGCTAGGGTGAATGTATGTGCAGGAAGATCTGTTTGAAAATTATGCCATTTTTATTTTGAAGTGCACACTTCTGTGTGACAAATAAAAAAGTCCAATAAAGATTTAACATTGCAGTAGAAGCATTTAAATACTCTAAAAGTATCTTCTGACCTGTTATTCTTGTTCACTGAAGTGGTTGTCATTGGATGCAGTGTGGTCATAAAGAACACTGCCTTTGATGCAGTGTGGTCATAAACAACCCATACTCTTTCTGTCTCATCATTTTGGGGCTGTGGTCATAACACTTTGATGCTTTTCCTAGAAAAATATTTTCCTTTCCTAATTCTGTCTCTTAGGCATGATTTCCACAGCCTCCCATTTGCAGAAATGGTCTCTTCCTTCTGAAAAAGAGATCTAATTAATCCATTTATCGCCTTTTTTTTTTTTCAAAAGGGTAGAGTAACAAATTAGTCCTATAGTCTGCCTTGCAATTGATATATGGGGAATAAAGATTAGAGTCATTTATTTTTAGCTGCATACTTGGGAATAGAACATTTGTTGGGCTACAGGCCAAGGGCCTTTCTGAGATGATAGCTTCTAGGTTGTTGTGAGACCTGGCATAGAAAGTCTACTTCTATGTCCAAAGGGGACACAGCACTCTGTGTTTCAACCCTGACACCAAACATTAACCCAGAACAGGAGAAATCTAACACTTTGCATTATACCACAAGAATATTTTTGATGGGTTTTGTAAGATAAATTTAATGTTGCATATAATATCAAGTTTCATCATAATTTTATGAGAGAATGGAGCTGCTTGCCTGAAACTGTAATGGCAGTAAGCCTACTAAAAATATACATAACACAAAGTAAATTATTTATTACTAATTTCAGTTCATGTGTACAAAATCAAGAATAGTGCCACAGCTTATAATCTAATGTGTTCTATGCTTATTTCAAAAATAAAGGTAAATGTTCAGGATGACTCATTAAAGAACATGGGAATATTGTTGGTTCCATAGTTTATTATTCTCTTAGGGTATAATCCTTATTATTCAAAGCACAAACACAGAAAGGCTTACTTCTTTTGCCAAAGATATGTAATTGTTCAGTCAATATTAAAATTCAAAAATTCCCCCATTTTCTTTATTTTGAAGTTTAGATTAGAACTTGTCCCTTTTTTTTAATGAAGAAAGAGAAACTTCTTTCATTATTTTTTTTCTAAACATGAAAAATATATTAAATACAAACCTGATTGTCTATCCCAGAGAGAAAGATAAATAAAAATATGTGAAAGACAATCAAATTACTATGCGTGTCAGCAAACATGATTATTTGCCAAATGGATGATAAAAAATCATGCTAAGATTTCAGAAGACGAAAGCATCACTAATGGTTACCATGGATAAAAGAAGGGGAGAACTTGAACTGAGATTTGAAGGAGGAACAGGATTTGTATAAATAGAGTGGAAAGGAAAGAATAGATCTGATGAGCAATATGGTATATTGTATTAGTTGTGGTCCTTTTGGTGGCTTAGCACAAGAGACATTTATTTCTTGCTCATGTAGCAGTGCAAAGCTGGTGTCTTTCCAGTCTGTGATTATTCAGAGACCAAAAGGCCATTGTATGGCTGTGACATCCTTAGGATCCTGTCATTATTTGAGATGAGGTAGAGAAAAAAAATTGTGCCAAGTGAAGTAAGTTAGACAGAGGAAGACAAATTCTGTATATCACTTATATGTAGAATCTAAGAAATACAACAAACTGGTAGATATTATAAAAAAAAAAAAAAAAAACAGATTCATTAAGAGTAAACCAGTGATTACAAGTAGGGAGAGGAAGGAGGAAGTGGCAATATAAGGATAGGGCATTAAGAAGTACAAATTATGTATAAAATAAACTGCAAAGAGGGCTTCCCTGGTGGTCTAGTGGGTAAAGAGCCCGCCTTTCAATGTAGGGGGCACTGGTTCCATCCCTAGCCAGGGAGGACCCCACGTGCTGCGGAGCGGCTGGACCGGTGTGTCCAATTGCGAGCCAGCACTCTGGAGTGCATGCGCCCAGAGTCAGTGCTCTGCAATGAGAGAGGCCACTGCAATGGCAGGCCCACACAGGCCAGAGAATAAAGATGGATGAAAATAGATAATAAGAGAGGCCAAAAAAAATTTTTTTAATTACCTACAAAGGTATATTGTACAATATAGGGAATATGGTCATTACTCTTTTTAATTAATTGTTTTTGGCTGTACCAGGTCTTCATTACTACCTGCAAGTTTTCTCTAGCTGCAGCAAGCTGGGGCTACTCTCTAGTTGTGGTGTGTGGGCCTCTCATTGTGATGGCTTCTCTTATTGTCATAGGCTGTAGGGAAGGCAGGACTCAGTATGTGTGGCTTGCAGGCTCTAGAAGACTCAGAAGTTGTGGTGCATGGGTTTAGCTCCCCACCCCTGCCATGTGGAATTGAGTATAACCTTCAAAAATTGTGAATAAGTATATTGTACTACTAAAGCATATAATACAGCACACTGACTTCAAAAAATACAAAAAAGCATACACTCTTTTTTTTTTTTTTTTTAAGATTTATTTATTTATTTACTTTGGGCGGGGGTCGGGTTGGGGAGGGAGGGAAGTGGGCGGGCCACTTCTATTGGTCTTTCATTTTGTCTATTTTCATTTGTCTTCATTCTTTGGCTCCTGTGGGCCTCCCATCACTGTGGTGTCTGTCGTTGCAGAGCGCCGGCTCTGGGCGCATGTGCTCCAGAGCTCTGGCTCGGTGATTGGACACATCAGTCCAGCCGCTCCGCAGCATGTGGGATCCTCCCAGGCTAGGGCTCGAACCGGCGCCCCTTGCACTGCAAGGCAGTGTCCTTACCTACTGGACCACCAGGGGAAGCCCCATACACTCTTCTTGAACTCCTTGACTGGGCATAACACACACAATTTCTGCTCATATTCCATGAATGAAAACCAGTCATACAGATAATCCAAAGTGAACAGGGAGGTAATTTCTGACTGGACTCTGAATTTCCATTGAATAGGAAGGGAAGCAATGTATCTGTGGGGATAAGGAGCTAAATGTTGGTGACTTGTGGGTCTCTGTCTTGGCTTCTCTCTTCATTTCAATCTAACTTTTCCATGAGAAATTTCTTCCACAAACGGAGATTCCTTACCCTTCTAAATGAATCCTATGCTTTAATTTTTTAGCTCAGACTTTTCTGGAGATCAACATCAGTACAAGATCAAGTACTGCTTGTTTAAACCTATGTTTTCACTTGGTTATCCTTCTGGCATCTAAAACACGACTTGTACAAATGGAAATCATCAGTTTCTTTCCAAAGTTTGTTCTCATGGTGTATTCTTTATCCTAAAGAATGGCTGTGAATGTATTAATTGCTCAGTCATGTCTGACTCTTTGCGACCCCCTGGACTCTCTAGTTGTGGTGTGTGGGCCTCTCATTGTGATGGCTTCTCTTATTGTCATAGGCTGTAGGGAAGGCAGGACTCAGTATGTGTGGCTTGCAGGCTCTAGAAGACTCAGAAGTTGTGGTGCATGGGTTTAGCTCCCACCCTGCCATGTGGAATTGAGTATAACCTTCAAAAATTGTGAATAAGTATATTGTACTACTAAAGCATATAATACAGCACACTGACTTCAAAAAATACAAAAAAGCATACACTCTTTTTTTTTTTTTTTTTAAGATTTATTTATTTATTTACTTTGGGCGGGGGTCGGGTTGGGGAGGGAGGGAAGTGGGCGGGCCACTTCTATTGGTCTTTCATTTTGTCTATTTTCATTTGTCTTCATTCTTTGGCTCCTGTGGGCCTCCCATCACTGTGGTGTCTGTCGTTGCAGAGCGCCGGCTCTGGGCGCATGTGCTCCAGAGCTCTGGCTCGGTGATTGGACACATCAGTCCAGCCGCTCCGCAGCATGTGGGATCCTCCCAGGCTAGGGCTCGAACCGGCGCCCCTTGCACTGCAAGGCAGTGTCCTTACCTACTGGACCACCAGGGGAAGCCCCATACACTCTTCTTGAACTCCTTGACTGGGCATAACACACACAATTTCTGCTCATATTCCATGAATGAAAACCAGTCATACAGATAATCCAAAGTGAACAGGGAGGTAATTTCTGACTGGACTCTGAATTTCCATTGAATAGGAAGGGAAGCAATGTATCTGTGGGGATAAGGAGCTAAATGTTGGTGACTTGTGGGTCTCTGTCTTGGCTTCTCTCTTCATTTCAATCTAACTTTTCCATGAGAAATTTCTTCCACAAACGGAGATTCCTTACCCTTCTAAATGAATCCTATGCTTTAATTTTTTAGCTCAGACTTTTCTGGAGATCAACATCAGTACAAGATCAAGTACTGCTTGTTTAAACCTATGTTTTCACTTGGTTATCCTTCTGGCATCTAAAACACGACTTGTACAAATGGAAATCATCAGTTTCTTTCCAAAGTTTGTTCTCATGGTGTATTCTTTATCCTAAAGAATGGCTGTGAATGTATTAATTGCTCAGTCATGTCTGACTCTTTGCGACCCCATGGACTCTAGCCTGCCAGGGTCATCTACCCATGGAATTATCCAGGCAAGAATGTTGGAGTGGGTTGCTATTCCTTTCTCCAGGGTCTGATTCTTTATCATCTAAGCCACCAGAGAATCCCTCTATTGCACTAATTGCTCAGGCATTAGACCAGATGTATCTGATTCACACATTTTTAACTATCTATCTCATCCTTTCCTTCATCTTTATTCTTTATTTCCCCATAAATTATTGCAAGAACATGCTGACTGGCCTCCTTGGTGTGACTGTAGATGCCCTTCAATTAATCCACCATAATTATCTCAGAATATTTCCAAAATGTGTTTCTGATCTTATTATCCTCCTAGTAGATCACTTAGGATAATATCCAGCCACTAAGGCTGGTACACCAAGTTCAGATTCTACTTTTTTTTTTTTTTTTTAAGCTCTTTTTTAGCTCTTACCTCAGTATTTCCCAGTATGTTTGCCTAAGTAGGCAATTCCAAACTCCGCATATTTCCATAAATCCTTGCCACTTAACATAAAAGTCTTTCTCCTTCTTTTCCCTTGTCTGTTTCACCTGTTAATGTATCTTTTCCTCCTGTCCCTCTCAGAAATTGTATGTTTTCTCCTGGAAAGACTTACCCTCGTTCCTTACTTACTGAGATTGGGGAAGACGTGCTCACTCTGGAACTTACTGAGTCTCTGTGTTCTAGGTTTCCTGTCACTGTGTCACAATTATCTTCTTCTGTCTCCTGGTTCTGAAAGCATTATGATCTCCTGAGAATTTTTAAAGACCTACCAGTTAGTAGTCCCCATTCCATACCAGTGAAAAAAGCAGAATCTCCAAGCTGAAATGTTTTAAAAGCTTTATTAGTGATTCTGATGTAAATCCCAGATTGAAAATAGCTGCTGAAGGGAATTAAGTGTAGGGCACTGCTGCAAGGCCTTAGCTATTGAAGGAGTTAAAAGAAATAGAGGGTTGAATGGGGACTTCCCTGGTGGTCCAGTGGGTAAGACTATGCTCTCCCAGTGCAGGGAGCCTGGGTTCAATCCCTGCTCAGGGAACTAGATCCCACATGCCCCAATTGCAGATCTCAAGTGCTACAACTAATATTGCATACAGTCAAATAAAAAAAAAAAAAAACAAGGAGGAATAAAGGAAGGGGGAGCTACATGAGGAAAAAAAAAAAAAGGCAGAGTAGGAAGAAATATTTATTAAATATCCACTTGGACTTCTCAAGTGGCTAAATGGTAAAAAATCCACCTGCCTGTGCAACAGACACAAGAGATGCGAGTTTCCATCCTGTTGGAAGATACCCTTCTTATTTATTATGCAAGAACATGCTGACTGGCCTCCTTGGTGTGACTGTAGATGCCCTTCAATTAATCCACCATAATTATCTCAGAATATTTCCAAAATGTGTTTCTGATCTTATTATCCTCCTAGTAGATCACTTAGGATAATATCCAGCCACTAAGGCTGGTACACCAAGTTCAGATTCTACTTTTTTTTTTTTTTTTTAAGCTCTTTTTTAGCTCTTACCTCAGTATTTCCCAGTATGTTTGCCTAAGTAGGCAATTCCAAACTCCGCATATTTCCATAAATCCTTGCCACTTAACATAAAAGTCTTTCTCCTTCTTTTCCCTTGTCTGTTTCACCTGTTAATGTATCTTTTCCTCCTGTCCCTCTCAGAAATTGTATGTTTTCTCCTGGAAAGACTTACCCTCGTTCCTTACTTACTGAGATTGGGGAAGACGTGCTCACTCTGGAACTTACTGAGTCTCTGTGTTCTAGGTTTCCTGTCACTGTGTCACAATTATCTTCTTCTGTCTCCTGGTTCTGAAAGCATTATGATCTCCTGAGAATTTTTAAAGACCTACCAGTTAGTAGTCCCCATTCCATACCAGTGAAAAAAGCAGAATCTCCAAGCTGAAATGTTTTAAAAGCTTTATTAGTGATTCTGATGTAAATCCCAGATTGAAAATAGCTGCTGAAGGGAATTAAGTGTAGGGCACTGCTGCAAGGCCTTAGCTATTGAAGGAGTTAAAAGAAATAGAGGGTTGAATGGGGACTTCCCTGGTGGTCCAGTGGGTAAGACTATGCTCTCCCAGTGCAGGGAGCCTGGGTTCAATCCCTGCTCAGGGAACTAGATCCCACATGCCCCAATTGCAGATCTCAAGTGCTACAACTAATATTGCATACAGTCAAATAAAAAAAAGAAAGAAAAGAAAAGAAATGGAGGAATAAAGGAAGGGGGAGCTACATGAGGAAAAAAAAAAAAAGGCAGAGTAGGAAGAAATATTTATTAAATATCCACTTGGACTTCTCAAGTGGCTAAATGGTAAAAAATCCACCTGCCTGTGCAACAGACACAAGAGATGCAGTTTCCATCCCTGGGTTGGGAAGATACCCTGGAGGAGGAAATGGCCACCTACTCCAGTATTCTTGTCTGGAGAAATCCATGGACAGAGGAGCCAGACTGGCTGTAGTACAATAGTGTTGCAAAGAATCAGACACAACTGAGCACACATGCGAATATCTACTTAATGCCAGGTATTACATTATATGATTTAAATATACAGGATTTTTTTTTTTAAAGATTTATTTATTTATTTATTTTTGGGCGGGGATCGAGTTGGGGAGGGAGGGGAGCAGGCGGGCCACCTCTATTGGTTTTTTCGTCTCTCTGTTCATCCGTCTTTTTTCTTTGGCTCCTGTGGGCCTCCCATCACTGTGGCGTCTGTCGTTGCAGAGCACCAGCTCTGGGCGCATGCGCTCCAGAACTCTGGCTCGGCAATTGGACACATCAGTCCAGCCACTCCGTGGCACGTGGGATCTTCCCAGGCCAGGGCTCGAACCGGTGCCCCCTGCACTGCAGGGCGGTGTCCTTACCCACTGAACCACCAGGGGAAACCCAATATACAGGATTTTTAATTGAGTTAAATAATTTGAGGTTTATCTGAGCCAATATGCAGACCCTTAAATATTTCTTGGGAGCTCTTAAATATTGCATGGAGGTAACAATTGTGCCTACAATGGCACTAATCTGTGATGGTGTATAGGGTAAACTCAAGGCATGAATGGGGTGAGTTCAATTAAATTTTAGTAATTTAATATTAGCATCAGTTGAATCCAAACTACATCATTGTTTCTTATTTATTTATTTATTTAGTAAATGAGTTCAGTTTTCCTCAGTATACATTTCAACAAAGTCTTTTTTAAAACCAACTTGTAAGTGTGACTTTACATCATTTCAGAGTATGTGTGCTGGTGAAGGCATTTTTGTTTTTCTGTTTGTCAGCAGTATTGCTGATTAAGCAGATGGGGTGAAAAGTCATTTTTGTCCTATGTAAGGACACGAATCCTTCATGTGAAGTAGGTTGGATTGTTATTGTCAGAAAAGTATAAAAGAAAGACAGAGAAAGTCTTCCCCTAGTGGTCCAGTGGGTAAGGACACCGCCTTGCAGTGCAAGGGGCGCCGGTTCGACCCCTGGCCTGGGAAGACCCCACGTGCCGCGGAGCGGCTGGACTGATGTGTCCAATTACCGAGCCAGAGCTCTGGAGCGCATGCGCCCAGAGCCGGCGCTCTGCAACGACAGACGCCACAGTGATGGGAGGCCCACAGGAGCCAAAGAACAAAGACGGATGAACATAGAGAAAGGAAAGACCAATAGAAGTGGCCTGCCTGCTCCCCTCCCTCCCCAACCCGATCCCTGCCCAAAATAAATAAATCTTTAAAAAAAAAATAAGAAAGAAAGACAGTGAAGACTAGCGCATACTGGGCTTAGGTAGGAGCCCCCAGGCGGCATCTGGCTACACAGTCATGACCGAAAGAGAGAGGCAAGCAGGGGGAGAGCGAGAAGGGTCCAAGAGAGCTAAGAGAGCCAAGAGCTAAGAGCCATAATAGCAATGGCATGAGGGGATGGACTTTAAGTAACTGGGGGTGGCCAGGGGAGTGGCTGGTGCTGATGTGAGTCTGCAGATTTGGAATGCTTTGTGTCTGCAGAGGTCCATGGCTGGAAGAGACTGTGGGGAGGGTGGGGCTGCGGGCTGACTCAGGTCTTTGCAGATTTTCAACTCCATCAGGTATAGGCTTGAGTTAAAAAAATATTTGAAAGTAAATGATAGAGTAAAACTAAAAGAAGGCAAATGTTGCAAGTGTTTCTAATTTAAATTCTGATATTTAAATGTTTCAAAGTGCCAGAAAGAGGATTGGCACTTAATATTTGTTGAGTTGCTATTTCAGACCTATGCTGCTGTTTTAGATTGATTAATTCAGAGGTCAAAAAACAAACAGACAAACAAAAACAAACCAATATTGCTATGTTCAAAAACAAAGTTAGGTGCCTAAGTAGGTTAAAAAATATTATGGGGAAATGGCTTTTGAACCTTAACTATGGCTTATGTTCATTTCAAATTCTCTAAACACCAATGAAAAACACTGTATTTTATTGTTAAGCCACCAGATTAAGTGAAGTTGAAAACCGCCCTATCCCAGGACTTTCCAGTTACTGATGTCACAAATGCGTCCCCTGTGCACCAGTGGAAAATCCAATTGCAGAGGCAGTTCTGGATGAGTAGAAGAATCCACCTGCCAGTGCTGCAGATGTAAAGACATAGGTTGGGTCCCTGGATCAGGAAGATCCCCGGGAGGAAGAAACGACAACCTATTCTAGTATTCTTGCCTGGAAAATTCCACGGACAGAGGAACCTGGCAGTCTGCGGTTGCAAGGAGTCAGAGACAACTGAGTGTGTACACACACACACAACAAACACACACATTGCTTTGCCAGGCAAAGGGGAACACAGCAGGTTCAGCCCTTGAAAAACTTTTTCCCCACCTGGGAGGATTTGTTAAGGAGCTTTATCGCAATTGTTCAAGAGAAGTGGTTGTTGATAAGATTAGGGTTTGTGCAGGGCCGTGCATACCCACCAGGCTCCTCTGTCCATGGAATTTCCCAGGCAAGAATCCTGGAGTGGGTTGCCATTTCCTCCTAAAAGGGATAGTCTCAATTTAGGGATTAAGCCCCTATCCTCTGTGTCTGTAGGCAGATTCTTTACCACTGAGCTGCCTGAGAAGCCATGTGCTAGCCCAGGGCTAGCACTCCTTTAATCTGGTCTCAGATTATCTCTTGATGAGTTTCTTGGTTCATTTAATCTGGTCTCAGGTGATTGTCTCTGGAATGAAGAATGCTCACTCTATTTGTTGGGGATTTTAGTTGTGTAAAGAGGTCAAAGATATTGTTATATTTATCCCTTGAGGTGGAACCAGGAACAGTGACCCAAGGCTACACTATTGTTTCTTTTTTTTTTTTTTTTAATTAATTTATTTATTTTGGGTGGGGGTCGGGTTGGGGAGGGAGGGGAGCGGGTGGGCCGCTTCTATTGGTCTTTCATTTCTCTATTTTCATCTGTCTTTGTTCTTTGGCTCCTGTGGGCCTCCCATCGCGGTGGCGTCTGTTGTTGCAGAGCGCCGGCTCTGGGCGCATGCGTTCCAGAGCTCGGGCTCGGTAATTGGACACATCAGTCCAGCCGCTCCGCGGCACGTGGGATCTTCCCAGGCCAGGGGTCGAACCGGCGCCCCTTGCACTGCAAGGCGGTGTCTTTACCCACTGGACCACCAGGGGAAGCCCTACACTATTGTTTCTTGACTGCTCTTCCTTTGTCTCTATATCCCCTCCCTTCCCCCATTACCCAACTGTTTGAATTTGACCTTTGGGTCTCTGGGAAGATCAAGGAGGCTACAGTCTGTTACTGCAAACAAGGACTGGGGGACAGGGAAGGATGTCCATGTTCCTGCTCAGTTTCAATGTCGTAATAAGGTCTATAGAGGTGACTTGTATTATGTATTTTCTTGTGCTAGTTTTCATAGTGAAGACAGAGACATCTGCTTTTCCTGTAGCTGATTCAATAACTGAAATATATAATATCTCAAAAGAGAAAGTGTCAGGTTGCACTAGAAGTATATAAATAAATAAGAAATATGTGTTAACATGTAACCTATTTGTTTATGAAGAGGAATATACATTTGTGTGTTTAACATTTCTCAGCTTGCAACCATATAATTTGCCTCAGTGTATGATCACCAGTTCTTGCAACAATATCTCAAGAAGGCTATGCAAGTTGGGCAATAAATACATTCGTATGTTGGGTGGATTTTGGAAAATCATTGTTTATGTGGACTACTGGCTATGCAAATTGGTTTTTAATATTATTTTCAATGACCATGTTACTCAGAGTCATAGTTCTCATTTGCTACAGTTTCCTGATGTCACACATTATATGACTCATTCCCCTGAATATGTATATATAACATACCTACATGCAGGAATATCTTTGAACTGTTAGGTTTATGGGCTATTAAAGGGTTAACACTCAGCAGCAAGAGGCCTGTTGCTGATCTGCTAGTGCCTGGGAGTCTCTCAAGGCAGGCGATAGGGAGCTTGCCCTGGCCATGAAGATTGTCCACCAAGTGTGGAAAGTAATAAGAACTGCACACTCCCAACAACTCAAGGACAGCCGACTCATCACTAATTTCCCACTTAGTTTAAACAAAAACTTTGTTTCTGTGCCTGCTCTAAGAAACCCCCTCCCCTCTCCTTCTTTCCCCTTCTCTTCCCAGGTAAAACCTCCTTGTCCCATCTCTGGGGCGCGACTTCACTGGTCCACCTCTTGGACCTGTGGATCTCACCCGGGAACTCTTCCCAAATAGGCTCTTTCCCTAACAGCTTGCTGTCCGTCGTGTCTTTGCGATTCTTACATGAACTTACTTGCATTTTTTTCTGCAATGATATGACATTCAGGGGAAATGCATTTAATTTTTATCTGTCATCAACAGTCTCAGTAAGTCTCAGCAAAAATAGTTGTAAATAAATATAAAATTACAGCATATTAGATGGCCACCAAAATAGAAGAACTGATGTTAGTAATTTTTGTTTTCAGCCAAGATACTTTTTTTTTTTTTAAGATTTATTTATTTATTTATTTTGGGTCGGGGTTGGGTTGGGGAGGGAGGGGAGCGGGCGGGCCACTTCTATTGGTCTTTCCTTTCTCTGTTTTCATCCGTCTTTGTTCTTTTGGCTCCTGTGGGCCTCCCATCACGGTGGTCTCTGTTGTCGCAGAGCGCAGGCTCTGGGCGCGTGCACTCCAGAGCTCCGGCTCGGTAATTGGACACATCAGTCCAGCCGCTCCGTGGCATGTGGGATCTTCCCAGGCCAGGGATCGAACCGGCGCTCCTTGCACTGCAAGGTGGTGTCCTTACCCACTGGACCATCAGGGGAAACCCCAAGATACTTTTTATATGAGATAGAATGGTCAGTTACGTGTAAAACAAAAAAAGTCAAAGTAATCTAACTACTTCTGCTCCCCATCATCTATCTGCTTTCTCCACAGTCTATTCTTGTACTTACCCGATTGTCTGCTGGTCAAAACTACTTATCTACTCTATTGGTCATGTAATATAAAGAAATTGTATCACAACATATGCGACATAACCCAGAATACTCCAGAATATTTCTTAGGCTTAACACTTTACCTAAGTGTTGTTTAGTCACTAAGTTGTGTCTGACTTTAGCAGACTAGGCTTCCCTGTATCTATAAGAATAGCTTCCAGAAATCTGATTTTAGGGGAAAGTTAGGAAATACCTAGTCCATACTCTAGTTACATGGTCCACTAATTTCCCACTTAGTTTAAACAAAAACTTTGTTTCTGTGCCTGCTCTAAGAAACCCCCTCCCCTCTCCTTCTTTCCCCTTCTCTTCCCAGGTAAAACCTCCTTGTCCCATCTCTGGGGCGCGACTTCACTGGTCCACCTCTTGGACCTGTGGATCTCACCCGGGAACTCTTCCCAAATAGGCTCTTTCCCTAACAGCTTGCTGTCCGTCGTGTCTTTGCGATTCTTACATGAACTTACTTGCATTTTTTTCTGCAATGATATGACATTCAGGGGAAATGCATTTAATTTTTATCTGTCATCAACAGTCTCAGTAAGTCTCAGCAAAAATAGTTGTAAATAAATATAAAATTACAGCATATTAGATGGCCACCAAAATAGAAGAACTGATGTTAGTAATTTTTGTTTTCAGCCAAGATACTTTTTTTTTTTTTAAGATTTATTTATTTATTTATTTTGGGTCGGGGTTGGGTTGGGGAGGGAGGGGAGCGGGCGGGCCACTTCTATTGGTCTTTCCTTTCTCTGTTTTCATCCGTCTTTGTTCTTTTGGCTCCTGTGGGCCTCCCATCACGGTGGTCTCTGTTGTCGCAGAGCGCAGGCTCTGGGCGCGTGCACTCCAGAGCTCCGGCTCGGTAATTGGACACATCAGTCCAGCCGCTCCGTGGCATGTGGGATCTTCCCAGGCCAGGGATCGAACCGGCGCTCCTTGCACTGCAAGGTGGTGTCCTTACCCACTGGACCATCAGGGGAAACCCCAAGATACTTTTTATATGAGATAGAATGGTCAGTTACGTGTAAAACAAAAAAAGTCAAAGTAATCTAACTACTTCTGCTCCCCATCATCTATCTGCTTTCTCCACAGTCTATTCTTGTACTTACCCGATTGTCTGCTGGTCAAAACTACTTATCTACTCTATTGGTCATGTAATATAAAGAAATTGTATCACAACATATGCGACATAACCCAGAATACTCCAGAATATTTCTTAGGCTTAACACTTTACCTAAGTGTTGTTTAGTCACTAAGTTGTGTCTGACTTTAGCAGACTAGGCTTCCCTGTATCTATAAGAATAGCTTCCAGAAATCTGATTTTAGGGGAAAGTTAGGAAATGAAAGGACAGTGTGAATGCTAGTGTTAGGCGCTTTCAAAGCAAAGGCATCTGAGGTTACCTTTGTTTTTCTATTTATCTTGATGAATTTGTGAGACATCACTGTGCCACAATAAATAGAATACCAAACCTTTATCCCTTAATTTGTATAGTTCATAGTTAGGATTTTTCACCATGGAATATTCCTTCTTTACACTTTTGTTTACCACTTTTCATTATCTACAGCTTAGAAACTATATAGGAACATCTCAAATAGCACCCCTGCACCAGTCAGTTCTATTCCATTACTCTAATGTTTGCATGGCACTGAGTACTTGTCTCGCATGATTGCTCCATGGAAGCAAGTACCTTGTCCACCTTTTATACAAATGAGTTTCTTACATCTTTGATTTCAGGGGAGTACATGTTTCTTCAGGATTCTGACAGTTCAGATCACCCAGGGTTTCCTCTGGCACAGTAACACCTTCATATGAATAGAGAAAGCAATCTTCTTTGGTGAACTTTTTGAAAAAGTCGCCTCCTCTTCGTGCAGTGACCCCACAGGTGCAAAACTTGGCAGGTGGAATATGCTAGTATATGGACCAGAAAACTGCAATTCCTGTGGGTACCCCCATGCTAGGATCCTCCACTGGTTGGATAATCCACACTGGTAAGTCATGGCACTGTCCTCTGTCTCTGCTATAGTTCCCACTATCACTAAGACATTGGGGCTTTGGGGATAGTGTGGGGGGAATCACATCTAAACTCAAAAGTGAGTCACTTCTGGTGACAGGACATAGGTCCCACTAACATCCCCCTTGCCCCACCTCAGGCTCTGATACTGACAAGGACTATACCTTACAGTATGGCAAAGGGGTATGTCTTATTCATTCCGATTCTTCATTACCTAGCATGGGAGTCAAGTTGCTCAAAAAGTTTAAACTCATTTTAAAGGAAGGGCAGTGGGACTAAAGAAGTAGGGTCAGGGCTTCCCCTGGTGGTCCAGTGGGTAAGGACACCGCCTTGCAGTGCAAGGGGCGCCGGTTTGATCCCTGGCCTGGGAAGATCCCATGTGCCACGGAGCGGCTGGACTGATGTATCCAATTACCGATCTGGAGCTCTGGGGTGCATGTGCCCAGAGCCAGCGCTCTGCAACGACAGAGGCCACCGCGATGGGAGGCCCACAGGAGCCAAAGAACAAAGACGGATGAAAATAGAGAACTGAAAGACCAATAGAAGTGGCCCACCCGTCCCCTCCCTCCCCATCCCACCCCCCTCACCCAAAAAATAAATTGTAAAAAAAAAAAAGAAAAAGAAGTAGGGTCAATTCAAAGAAGAAAGAAGGGTAGGAAGAAAGAAGAAAGGGAGAGAATGGAAGGGAAGAAGGGAAGGGAGGAAGGCAGGAGTGAGAGAAGAATAAAATTAAAGTCACATAGATTTTAAATGGACTTGATTCACTCACTCACTTGATTCACTATTTCTTTATTTTAGAAATAACCAGATATAATTACACAGGCACAACTATCCCTGTCCTGAGAATCATCAGCACATATTTCCTAAGAATCATCAACACTCCTCTATGACAGTTTTGTTCTAGTACCTAGACATTCAGCTCTGAACCTATTCACTCAGTCTCTCTACCCCATTTGCCTCTGTAGATCTTAGCTTCTTTTACCCAAAGTCCAAAATACCATTTCTGCCAAATCTTGGCTTTCTCCTTTGCACACCTTTATAGCTTCCTTTTCTGGCCTGTAACACCCCTGAGAATAATGAAGAGAACTTGCAATCTATATTGCCCTTATAAGTGTGCCAATGGAAGCCAACTGCCCTGCACCCAGAAACTGAGCAAGGCTTCAGCTTTGATTTGTCCATTCATTCATTCAGCAGATATTGCTTTCATGGCCTACTTTATGCCAAAAAGTATCCTTCTTCAATATAGACTCACCCCACCTCTGACTAGTCTTCTGACCTATGAAGATGTGTTTAGCATTAGCTGATCACCCTTCTGAGACATGGCTCTCACAACACAGCGTGGACATCCAGTTGTCTTCCAGAACATACGTGATGGTCCATGTTGCATGTGTTTCTTTTTCTGCCTTATTTAACTTTATTAGTCTTTTCTCATTATGCAATAGTTTTATACAAGGAGCTATTCTTCATAGAAGATGGACTTCCATTCAAACTATTAAGGGTGTGTAACACCCAGTAAAATATCTTCTTTTCCTTAAACTCTTACTAAATATTCCTACTTCTGTCTCTGATGAAATGTTAGATCATTGTCTCTTTATAGTTATAGAGTTGGGAGAAAATATTATTTTATTTGGGGAAATGAAAATAAGGTTGAAATATTGAGAAGATTTTAAAGTATTAGATGTTTACCTAAATGTAACTGGGTGGATTGACATTGTCCTTAGAAAACTGGCATTTAAAAATATTGAAAATGTGTAAAGACAAAAGATAGTAACATGTTTATGGGATAATTAGGAGAGTCTCGGATGTCACAGAAATTGGTACATGGTGGTGTTTCTTGAGATTAGGTTTGAAACTCTTTAGGCCAGTGGTTCATAGAAGAAATCTTGTTTTTGTTGTTTAGTCACGAAGATGTGTCCAACTCTTTGCGACCCCATAGATGACAACCTACTGGGCTCCTCTGTCCATGGGATTCCCCAGGCAAGGATACTGGAGTGAATTCTCCTCTAGGGAGATCAAACTCATGTCTCCTATGTCTTCTATGTTGGCAGATTCTTAACCAGTTAGCCACCTGGGAAGGGTCAGGAGAAACCTAGAACCATTTAAAAATATAAAATGATTATATTGATGCTGAAGGAATGACAACTCCTTTTATTAAGAGTAATTATTATGTCCAATTTTGTCAATACATGAAAATACTCAAAAGACTGATGGGCAATATCACACAATGCACTCATGCATCCTCTATGTATGCTCACTTGTACACTACAGTATCAATTCTCACAGTCTTGGAGCCAAAGACCAAATTCATCAGTTTCTCATAAAGCAGATACTGTTCTTAGAATTGAGGTGCTAAGTTAGTAGACCTGGTGTCAGGCCCCCATATCGGAACTTTTAAATAATTACCCCTGTGTATCTGATGATGTAGTTCACACGTAAGAGATATACAGAATCTTTGCTGCACAAAATTCCTCATATATAAGTGGGATCAATAATCACTAGTGAAATTTTAAACATTTTTATTAATCTTCCTCTAGCTAAAAGAATTAAAGTATCTATAAAATATTTATGTTATAATAAAACAGCATTCAAATCATTAAGATTTATACTATTTAGGTATAACTATTAGTCTATCAATGATTAATGAATTCAATTTATTAGTCATCATCACTTGTGAAAACATTTTAAAATGTCTGAATACAGTACCAATTCACTCTGTTGGTATACCATATAAAATTTATGCAGTATTCACACTGCATCAGTGTAGAAGCCACTAGCACACATTTGAACACTTTAAGGCGGAAAGCTTGAGAAGTGGAGCAGTTCTGAGGGTGCTGATCAACATTCAGCCGTAGTCCTCAGAGGACACAATTAGCCTTAGATATGATCTCTGTCACATTAGGCCTTCAGTGTTCACTAGTTAAGTTTTCATCTCTTGAAATTCATGCTATATAAATACCCACTCATCTTGGACAGCATGTCTAGAGTTTACTGAATTTTCTAACTTCTTAGATTCTTAGAAAAGAATTCTTGTTTCTCAAAAGCTTTCTTTGTTTAGGAGCAGTTTTGGATTCATAACAAAATTGACAAGGGAGGTAGGGATTTCCCATTTTATCTCACATTCCCATAATATGTGAAAGCTTATGGGCTTCAAACAATCTAGTTTGAGCCCTTTTAGATTCTTAACCAGTTAGCCACCTGGGAAGGGTCAGGAGAAACCTAGAACCATTTAAAAATATAAAATGATTATATTGATGCTGAAGGAATGACAACTCCTTTTATTAAGAGTAATTATTATGTCCAATTTTGTCAATACATGAAAATACTCAAAAGACTGATGGGCAATATCACACAATGCACTCATGCATCCTCTATGTATGCTCACTTGTACACTACAGTATCAATTCTCACAGTCTTGGAGCCAAAGACCAAATTCATCAGTTTCTCATAAAGCAGATACTGTTCTTAGAATTGAGGTGCTAAGTTAGTAGACCTGGTGTCAGGCCCCCATATCGGAACTTTTAAATAATTACCCCTGTGTATCTGATGATGTAGTTCACACGTAAGAGATATACAGAATCTTTGCTGCACAAAATTCCTCATATATAAGTGGGATCAATAATCACTAGTGAAATTTTAAACATTTTTATTAATCTTCCTCTAGCTAAAAGAATTAAAGTATCTATAAAATATTTATGTTATAATAAAACAGCATTCAAATCATTAAGATTTATACTATTTAGGTATAACTATTAGTCTATCAATGATTAATGAATTCAATTTATTAGTCATCATCACTTGTGAAAACATTTTAAAATGTCTGAATACAGTACCAATTCACTCTGTTGGTATACCATATAAAATTTATGCAGTATTCACACTGCATCAGTGTAGAAGCCACTAGCACACATTTGAACACTTTAAGGCGGAAAGCTTGAGAAGTGGAGCAGTTCTGAGGGTGCTGATCAACATTCAGCCGTAGTCCTCAGAGGACACAATTAGCCTTAGATATGATCTCTGTCACATTAGGCCTTCAGTGTTCACTAGTTAAGTTTTCATCTCTTGAAATTCATGCTATATAAATACCCACTCATCTTGGACAGCATGTCTAGAGTTTACTGAATTTTCTAACTTCTTAGATTCTTAGAAAAGAATTCTTGTTTCTCAAAAGCTTTCTTTGTTTAGGAGCAGTTTTGGATTCATAACAAAATTGACAAGGGAGGTAGGGATTTCCCATTTTATCTCACATTCCCATAATATGTGAAAGCTTATGGGCTTCAAACAATCTAGTTTGCTATTTTCTTAGTCAATCAAGTCCTGCTGTTTATTGACAGCAGGACATAAACAGTTCTTGCTGTTGAAAATACAAAGGCTGTAACCCTGTGTGACCAGTTCTATGTCTCCCCACCCTGTGTAATAGCCTTAGGAATCTGGTTCTTGCAGTACAGATGTAATTTCTAATCAAAATCTACAGTTACAAAATCCTCAGGCTCGAAAAATGTTTTAAACTATTTTCTCATTGAGATTATAATTATTAATGATGTTGAGGTAGAGGGTAGTTTCCTACACTTTCATATATTTCTGAAGATCAGCATTTAAAGAATTAGGAATTTTTCAAAGATGCTCATAACATACGTAAATAAATATATATAATATCATATATTATTTATGATATATTATATATTGCACATATTATATGTAATATATCATGCATATTATATAATTATATAATATTTACAGTACATACATAATATAATATGATATGATATAATGAAATCTTATATATATGTTATGTATATAATATATATTATATGCACACCATATGTATAGCATAGATAATATGTATTATGAAATGTATAAATATGAAATATATATACAATATGCAATATATACTATATATAATATACATCATAATATATAACAACATATATATTATAATATATATTATATATAATTACATGTCTATTATACATAATATATATTGTATGCATTATATATCTATTATATGTAGTATAGATTGCATATTATATATAGTATCTATTTATATTATTGTATATTATATAAAATATATAACTGAAATATAATATATATGCTATATATATTGTATAATCTATACATGTACTATATAATATATAGTATATAATGCATAGTGTATAATATATGAATAGTATAAAATGTATGTATATTCTATATGTTTTATGTGCTATATATTATATTCATATTATGCATAGTATATATTGTATATTGTTTTATAGATTATTATATATAATTATAGATTATATAAAATAAATAAATATGAAATGCACATATTATATATGTGATATATATGGTATATATTTTTCTGTTTTATATATTATATCTATTATGATATATAATATTAGTCATATAATGTATATAACTGAATAATATATACATATTTATAGTAACATAAATATAATATATATATAACAGTATGCATGTATAGTATATAATGCATAGATTATATATATTATATGTAATATATATAATATAATACATATTATGATATAATCATATATTATACATACATGTATATATATAATATATATAGAATATATCTAATATATATTATATAAAGCATTTTTATATATATTGTCTTTATATATAATGGAAATATATGAAAACTTTTACATAAAATATATTAGAAATTGTATCACATATATAATATATAAATATATTATATATATTTGTACATAATATACAATTTATGTATTTATGAATATATTATAAATATATTAAATTGTAAATATATATGTATAATATTATATTTACACATATTTATAGACATAAATCTTTCTACATATTATATCATATATATTAATATTTCATATATTAATATATATGTTATATATACTTTATATATATTATATACTGATATATACATATGATATATACATGACATATACTATTAAATATACCTATAGAAATCTTTATAATATATATTATATAAAGCATTTTTTATATATATTGTCTTTATATATAATGGAAATATATGAAAACTTTTACATAAAATATATTAGAAATTGTATCACATATATAATATATAAATATATTATATATATTTGTACATAATATACAATTTATGTATTTATGAATATATTATAAATATATTAAATTGTAAATATATATGTATAATATTATATTTACACATATTTATAGACATAAATCTTTCTACATATTATATCATATATATTAATATTTCATATATTAATATATATGTTATATATACTTTATATATATTATATACTGATATATACATATGATATATACATGACATATACTATTAAATATACCTATAGAAATCTTTATAATATATAATATATGATATATACTTTTATTACATTAGTAATTATATAATTATTTTGTATTAATTATATAGTTAGTTATATATTAATTATTATTATATGTGACATATATCATATATATATAGCATATATGTATTGTAAATATATGTTCATGTATTCTTTGTTTAAATGTAATACTCATTAGGCAGTGATTTGTGCATTTATGTAGTAAATGCTCTTCGAATGCATGATGCTTGAATGAAGAAGTAAGTGAATCAGTAAATAATTGAGAGATGTCCACTGTTAGGCACTATGGTGACTACTTCCAAAATATAAACAGTGTTTAATAATACAATATATTCATGTATTTAATACAGGTTTCAAAATGTTATTCGCCTTTTCTTAAATAATTATCTTAATTTCAAATATAAAATTATATACAAAGAAGTTACACTGAAACATATATTTCCTTTATTTTTTTCAATATTTTAAACAACAGTCCATTGGAGTGATACTCTTGGATATACCTCCCAACTTAGGTGCTAGGCTAAACTATTCTAAGGGATCAATGTGTTTCTCTTTTTAAAGATATTTCATAGATATTCAAGTTTGCTTCATGAAAAGTTAAACCGATTTGCATTCTGAGTGTTTTTAATCTAGGATTTCCCAGCACTCTACTGTATTAAGCCTTACAGGTACAGATAAAAGTTGTTTTGTGTAAAAGCAGGATGGTTTTTGTTTTGTTGTGGACATCATTTACTGTCATTTGGTCAGTTTTTTTTTTTAAGGTTTTTAAAATAGCATTTATTTCTTAAAAGTTAACATATGCATAACAGGAAACCAAACAACACAAGAAGCAAAAAACAGTCATTCATAATCACAAGCAGTGTACCATCTGATGTGTCCTAGGTCTCTTTTCACAACGAAGCATTCATCTTTATTTAATTAAGAGCATACAGTTATGTATCATGCTGTTTCACACATCATGAATATTTACCATTTCAAAGTCCCAAAGCTATGAGTGTTTTGATAACTAAGATACACTACACCAACTCAATCTGGAAGGAAAAAATGTAATCTTGCCTTTCTTGGTGACAAAAATTTCAGAGAAGACAAAAACGGCAACAGGCCTCTAGATAAAGATATTGGCAGAGCTACAATTAAAATACTACATTCCCTTAATGTTCAATTAAAAAAATGAGACATAAAAGCAACCGAGTACACAAAGTACAATGCTTCTAAGAGGATTCATTATACGATCTAAACTATTAAAGTACTAGCAAGGAGGTATGTTTCTGCTGAATTATTCAACAATGCATTCCTATAGTACAGCCAAGAGATGCACACACATCAAGAGATACATATGAACACACCCACATACAGCCGCCCTTGATACTTCCTTCTGCCCTCTGCTGCCAACCTAAAGGAGCAAGTCCTGATGTTATGGTTTAACAATTCCATATGATGCTTGAATGAAGAAGTGTAATCAGTAAATAATTGAGAGATGTCCACTGTTAGGCACTATGGTGACTACTTCCAAAATATAAACAGTGTTTAATAATACAATATATTCATGTATTTAATACAGGTTTCAAAATGTTATTCGCCTTTTCTTAAATAATTATCTTAATTTCAAATATAAAATTATATACAAAGAAGTTACACTGAAACATATATTTCCTTTATTTTTTTCAATATTTTAAACAACAGTCCATTGGAGTGATACTCTTGGATATACCTCCCAACTTAGGTGCTAGGCTAAACTATTCTAAGGGATCAATGTGTTTCTCTTTTTAAAGATATTTCATAGATATTCAAGTTTGCTTCATGAAAAGTTAAACCGATTTGCATTCTGAGTGTTTTTAATCTAGGATTTCCCAGCACTCTACTGTATTAAGCCTTACAGGTACAGATAAAAGTTGTTTTGTGTAAAAGCAGGATGGTTTTTGTTTTGTTGTGGACATCATTTACTGTCATTTGGTCAGTTTTTTTTTTTTTAAGGTTTTTAAAATAGCATTTATTTCTTAAAAGTTAACATATGCATAACAGGAAACCAAACAACACAAGAAGCAAAAAACAGTCATTCATAATCACAAGCAGTGTACCATCTGATGTGTCCTAGGTCTCTTTTCACAACGAAGCATTCATCTTTATTTAATTAAGAGCATACAGTTATGTATCATGCTGTTTCACACATCATGAATATTTACCATTTCAAAGTCCCAAAGCTATGAGTGTTTTGATAACTAAGATACACTACACCAACTCAATCTGGAAGGAAAAAATGTAATCTTGCCTTTCTTGGTGACAAAAATTTCAGAGAAGACAAAAACGGCAACAGGCCTCTAGATAAAGATATTGGCAGAGCTACAATTAAAATACTACATTCCCTTAATGTTCAATTAAAAAAATGAGACATAAAAGCAACCGAGTACACAAAGTACAATGCTTCTAAGAGGATTCATTATACGATCTAAACTATTAAAGTACTAGCAAGGAGGTATGTTTCTGCTGAATTATTCAACAATGCATTCCTATAGTACAGCCAAGAGATGCACACACATCAAGAGATACATATGAACACACCCACATACAGCCGCCCTTGATACTTCCTTCTGCCCCTCTGCTGCCAACCTAAAGGAGCAAGTCCTGATGTATGTTTCTCAGAGATGGTTTAACAATTCCATGTCCAAGATGCTGCCTATTTTTTTTTTAATCAATTATAAAGATATTTACAAATTGGTTAATTCACTAGTTCTACTTTTTAATCATATGTTGTCACCTCAGGACATCTAAAAAGCCTAGATGTTGCAAAATAATGAACTTTGTCCACAATAAACATAGCTACTTTACAAAAATACACATACAGACCTATGATTGTAACCTAAAACGGTCTTCCAGATAATGGAGATAGTAGCCAAGAGCCCTTCCCCTCACCTTCCTCTTAGCCTCCTCCAGCATTTCAGCAACTAAGTGCCAGACTAACTTAGCTCCAAGAGGTGGATTAACATAGACACTTCCAGAAGACACAGCCCTTCCTAAAAACCAGCAAAAGGGCATTTATTCAGGAGTTATTTTGCTACTTCTACTTTTAATATACTTTGGGCATTAGGACTTGCTTATTTAATACACAGCCATGTTAACTGAAATGCACGAATAGAACAATGGCTAGACAACCCGAACTTGTCTGAAGACCACATGGGGCCCTTCTCTCTGCACTCCCTTCCCTGTCCTCCGCCCCTCCCCTCCGCCCAACCCCCCAGCATTCAGTCAGCTTATTCTGCAAGACAATTCCAATCCCCAAATAAAACCATTTCTATGAATTAACAGGGAAAAAAAAAAAAAGAAAATCTTAAAAGGTACTTAACTCCCAAGATAGACTGTGTACTTTTACACATCTAGAAAGGCTACGTGTTTCAAATAATTTGCTTAAAAAAAAATGAATTTAAGTGTGTCCACTATATGTACACACAGTAGCGCTGCATACACTGCATACAAAGGCTAGAGTCTCAAAACGTCATCTGAACAGGAACACTCTAGCCGAGAACCCTTCCCCTTCCCATCTCTATCAACCCAGTGGACACGTCTAATAAGCATCTGTAATGCTTCAAGGGGATGTTGACAATTTCACTTCTGCCAGTTGTTTTCAGAAGTCTTTCCTATGAATTTTAACATCAGGTGTGCACAGTGTACTTACTGGTTATTTTTGTCATACCCTGGCAACCTCTTTAACATATAGGGAGACTAGATGTTGGAAATTTGGATATTTGTCTCTTATGTTCACTATATACACAGCTAAGTAAAACAAAATGCTGAGACACACATGAGACAATTGTTACCCTAGCCTAACTATAAACATACTGGTATAACCCCCTGCCCCAGCCTAACTATAAACATACTGGTATAACCGCACCGCCCTTCCTGCACTTTCTCTGCAAACCAGCACACATAAAATAATACATACTGCTTAGAGAGGTGCTTTGATAATTTTGATTATTCCATTTCTAAATGAGTATTTCATATGAATCTTAAAGATTTATCTACAAAATGTTATTTCACTACCTCTACTTTTAACATACTTTGTGCACTTCTAAACATCTAGAAAGACTAGATGTTTCAAATAAGAACTTAAGTTTGTCCACTATATACACACTAGTGTTGATAAACTACACACATTTAACAATGGTTATATCTGAAGGTGTCTTCTACAAAGAAACATTCTGGTCCAGAACCTTTCATTTCTCCCAATCCCTCCTTTTCGCCATCCATCCAACAGTGGGTGGCAAATGCAGGCACATGCGTCACTTAGATGTGATTTATTACAGTTTCACTTCCGAAGGTCCTTTTCAGAAGACAGCCTTTCAATGAATTTTAACACGAAGTGTACAAAATGTGTTAGTTTACTGCCCCTACTTCTGTCATACATTGGCAACTTCTTTAATACCTAGAGACTAGATATTATAAAATTGGGACCCATTTGTCCAGTATCTACATAATATACACAGTAAAAGTTAAATGAAATGCACTTAACATAAAGAGCAATGGTAAGCTGAAATGTTCTAGCACACACTAGCAACACGTCTTTTGCAAACTTCCCTCCCACTTCCCTCAACCCAATGAAAACACCAGAGAGGAGGCTTAACAATTCCATTTCCACTGACAGTATTTCCCAGCAATTTTAAAAAGCTATTTATAAGAAGCATTATTCTACTACTTCTACCTTTAAATGCATCAAGCACTTCTAAATATCTAGAAAGACTAGATATTTCATATAAGAACTTACTTGTCCACTATGTACACAGTACTGTTAAATAAAATTGCACACATGGAACAATGGTTATAATTTGAGGTATCTTCTAAAACTGAACCTCCCTCACTTCCTTCTCTCCACCACCCATCCAGTGGACAAGTACAGACATGTGTAATGCTTAGAGGTGTTGGAACAAATTCTTATCAAAAAGTCATTTACAGAAGACAAGCATTCCCTATGAATTTCAACACAAGTGTACAAATGTGCTAATTTTACTAACTACTTTGTCATATACTGGCAACCTCTTTAACATCTAGAGACTAGATGTTGCAAAATTAGGACTCATTTGTCCATTATATACACTATATACACAGCAACCCAAAATGCACATAAGGTACAAAAAAATAGTTTCGTCTGAAAATGTCCAGGTACAAACACACTAGTATATGACCTTTTCCAATTCTTTCCCTCCCATCTCTTCCCAACCACTGAACAAGTATAGACACGTTATACTGCTCAGAGAGATGGTTTAACATTTAACATTCCCAAAGACAGTACTTCCTATATGAATTTGAGCAAAAAGATATTTACAAAGTGATATTTGACTACCTCTACATTTAACATACATCGGCACTTCTAAACATCTAGATGGACTAGATGTTTCAAATGGGGATTTTATTTGTCCACTATATACAGAGCAGTCTTGAATACACTGCCCCATGTAACAGTTATAATCTGAAAGTGTCTTCCAAATATGAGCATTCTAGCCTAAGACCGTTCCTCCTCTCCCCTCTCCACCTATCCAGGGGGCTATAATGCTCAGATTTTCAGAAGACAGTCTTTCCTAGAAACTTTTAACACAAAGTGTACAAAAATGTATTATTTACTAACTCTATTTTTGTTGACTAATTCTATTTTTGTCATACACTGGCAACCTCTTTAACATCTAGAAAGACTAGATGTTGTGAATTAGGATGCATTTGTCCATTATATACACCAATATACACAGCAAAGTGAAAACAAAATGCACAAAGAGGAAAAAGACAATGGTTCATGTTGCCTCACTGTGAGCACGCTGGTGCAGAGGTCTGCACTTTCTGCTTCTCCCCGACCTCTCCCACCCCGACCTTGAACCAGTGCACAAAACACAATGTGTACTGTTCCAAGAGGTGGTCTGGCCAATTCCCCACCCCCCCAAACCCCGCCCCGTAACATTTCATGTGGATGTTAACAAAAATATATCTACAAAATGTCTTTTTACTACCTCTACTTTTAACATAGATCAGGCACTTCAGAACATCTAGAAATACTAGATATTTCCAAAAAGTACTTATTGTCAACTATATATACAGTAGTGAGGAATAAAATGCACACACAAAGCAATGGTTATATGGAAATGTCTTCTAAGTATGACCAGTCTGGCCTTGGACTTTCTATTCTTCCTCAAGATCTTCATTCCCCGTCCTCCAACCCACTGAACAAAGGTGGGCTTCCGTGGCTCCAGATGCTGCTTCAAGAGGGGACCAAAACAACTCCATTTTGAAAAGTCATTTCCAGAAGACATTTCTTTTCTATAGTGTTTTTATATATATATAAAAAACAAATGGGCATTTACAAGATGTGATTTTTCTAACTCTACTTTATCATACGTCGGCAACCTCTTTACATCTAGGAGGCCTAGATGTAGCTAAAGTTTTCTTCTGAAATGTTGGGAGGGAAGTTGAGAGCAGCTTTTTCATATTATATACACAGGCCTTCTGTCAGTGGCCAGTAAATCTTCCCAAAGGGCGGCAGGCACTTCTTGTTGGCCATATGGGGTACATTATTCTACCATTTTTATCTTCCCAGCATCAGGGTCTTGGTAGATGACCACCAACCGCCCCAAGGCCCGCTAACAGTCCACCTGTTGTCGACCGCGGCTCCGCTCACCTTCCAGGCCCATTTAAGGCCTCTGTCCATCGTTGTCCGGATGAGGTGAGGGCTCGTCCAACTGAAACAGAGCGATCGTCTCAAATTGCGGATTTGTGTGACCCCAAAGCCTAAGGATGGACGAGCCAGCGTCCACCAGCTTCCCCGGGCCTTCGAGGCTCTAACAGCCCTCCGCAGCATTCCGGCGGCCGCCATTCTTCTCGCCCTGCCACGACCGATGCCCCAAAGCGCCACGTCCTCGGCGGCCAGGCGGCGGCTTGGCCTAAGCCCAAGCCCAGCAGCGTTGGGTGAAGAGCCTAGCGGTCCGGTAGGCAGGAGAGGGGTTTGGATGGGCCGCGCCAGCAGGTCGCGGGGGTAGGGGGTCGGGGAGAGAGGTTCACAGCGGCTTCCAGACTTGGGCCCCACCCGCTAGCGGCCTCGGCAACCGCTCCGCAAGACACTATCCGACAGTGTCCCGGGGCCCCCGGTTCACCCACCGACCTGAGGCTGGAGGGCCCCAGGGTAGAAAGCCATGATCTGCTTCTAGCTGCGCTCTCTGCCAGAACTCTTGGTCAGTTTTAAGTCTATGTTTTGCACCGATGTTCTCAGCAAAGGTTTGAAGTCTTTGTTTGCTCTTAGTTGCATGTTCTAGCCCAACATTATTTACACATGACGTGAAACTTTTCTGGATACACAATCTAATTGAAAATCACCAGGCCACTCCTGACTCTTTTCTATAGTGTTTTTATATATATAAAAAACAAATGGGCATTTACAAGATGTGATTTTTCTAACTCTACTTTATCATACGTCGGCAACCTCTTTACATCTAGGAGGCCTAGATGTAGCTAAAGTTTTCTTCTGAAATGTTGGGAGGGAAGTTGAGAGCAGCTTTTTCATATTATATACACAGGCCTTCTGTCAGTGGCCAGTAAATCTTCCCAAAGGGCGGCAGGCACTTCTTGTTGGCCATATGGGGTACATTATTCTACCATTTTTATCTTCCCAGCATCAGGGTCTTGGTAGATGACCACCAACCGCCCCAAGGCCCGCTAACAGTCCACCTGTTGTCGACCGCGGCTCCGCTCACCTTCCAGGCCCATTTAAGGCCTCTGTCCATCGTTGTCCGGATGAGGTGAGGGCTCGTCCAACTGAAACAGAGCGATCGTCTCAAATTGCGGATTTGTGTGACCCCAAAGCCTAAGGATGGACGAGCCAGCGTCCACCAGCTTCCCCGGGCCTTCGAGGCTCTAACAGCCCTCCGCAGCATTCCGGCGGCCGCCATTCTTCTCGCCCTGCCACGACCGATGCCCCAAAGCGCCACGTCCTCGGCGGCCAGGCGGCGGCTTGGCCTAAGCCCAAGCCCAGCAGCGTTGGGTGAAGAGCCTAGCGGTCCGGTAGGCAGGAGAGGGGTTTGGATGGGCGCGCGAGCAGGTCGCGGGGGTAGGGGGTCGGGGAGAGAGGTTCACAGCGGCTTCCAGACTTGGGCCCCACCCGCTAGCGGCCTCGGCAACCGCTCCGCAAGACACTATCCGACAGTGTCCCGGGGCCCCCGGTTCACCCACCGACCTGAGGCTGGAGGGCCCCAGGGTAGAAAGCCATGATCTGCTTCTAGCTGCGCTCTCTGCCAGAACTCTTGGTCAGTTTTAAGTCTATGTTTTGCACCGATGTTCTCAGCAAAGGTTTGAAGTCTTTGTTTGCTCTTAGTTGCATGTTCTAGCCCAACATTATTTACACATGACGTGAAACTTTTCTGGATACACAATCTAATTGAAAATCACCAGGCCACTCCTGACTCATTTATACCCCTCTGTGTATATTTCTTTCAGTCTGGCATTTTGTAGCTGAAAATTTGGAGCATATGTTCTCTTAGTTTCAACAAGATCATTTTCATATATTTTTTGAAAATTTAAAACCAATCTTTATATTCATCCCAGAGGACCTCACTCTTAATACTTCATTCCATTTATCACCTCACTAAACTTACTCCCTAGCCTACCCCTTAAGTAACTAATAGATTGTTCTAGCATTATTTCCTTGTGCAGAAACAATGTTGCTTTTCAACTTCTCAGAGTTGAAAAGGAACTAGTATTTATTGAGAATTTTCTGTATAAATCCCTCAACACTGTATATTTTATTTCTTTTAGCATTTTCAGTAGTCTTGTTATATAGATATCACATATTTTGTAGATGATAAATTTGAAACTGTAACTATTTTAAAGAAAGCTCTTCTTAACTCCAAAGCTTTATGTTCTTCTTTGTTTAAATCGTTCCTTATTAATACTGCTTTCTTCTTCTATCCATTTTTAGTTACAAAAGTGATCATCACAGGAAAAAAATATATAGTATGTGATATAGAAAGTGAAATCCATAATAAACTAGTATTTGTGCATTAGCTGTCTAAACTGTGGGCCAATAGTAATGACAAAAAACAGCTATTGTTCCTGATCTCAAGAAGTTTTGTAATTTCTTATTTACAAAGGGAGGTATTAGTCAAATAATTCCACTAATGAATATGTTATTATGAAAAAATGTGTTCTTAAGGAAAGTAGTATTTCTAGAAGAACAAATAATGAAGGGTATTCAGTATATAAACAGATAAAATTGGCTGCTGGGCAGGGTCGGAGTGAGGTGTTATGGTAACATCTGTAAGGCCCTACAGCTGAAAAGCCAAGGCCTTTTGAGAAACTGAAAGAGACCTAGCATGGGAAATGCTCAGAAAGGCATAGGGAGTATTATTATAGAATATTTGGATACCACTTGATAGTGAATGTATTTGATACACATTTAGAAGTCAAAATAGGTAAAATAAAATGATGAAAGCCTGGATATGACATGAGAAAGAGGGAGTTATTAAGAATGATGACTGAGATTTTAGTTATGGCACTAAATGTCTACTAAACTAATGACTCAGAAATGAAATATAGGACAATGTATCTAAGCAATCTTATGAAAGAGGGTAGAAAATTGGCCTGGAAATATATTTGTTTGGGAGTGTTACATATATAGAAGGAAACTGGGGCTATGAGAGTTAATGAGATTGCCCAAAGGCCAAATATGAAGAGCAATATGAAGAGAATCTTGGACTGAGTTTTGAGAATTTCCAACATTTAATCATTGAGTAGGAAAGTCAGCAAAGAAGAAGAAGGGGAGGAGAAAAAGTTAGATGAAATACGTATTCCAATTTGGAGTAATAAAGGCTGAAGAGGTGAAAAAACAATAACTGAACATGTGTATTTATTGCCATGACTGCCACTAATGACTTTGTTGAATAGCTAGCTCTTCAGGAGTGATAAGGGTAAAAATATAATTGGTATTTTGAAGAAGTAAATGAGAACTGATTAAACAGAGTGATTAGGAACAACTAATAGATGAATTTTGACTGGAGACAGAGGAAAGACGAGGCATTATCTGGAGAGTTACATGCTCAGTCACTAAGTTGTGTCCAACTCTGTGACCCCATGAGCTGCACCACACCAGACTTCCCTGTCCTTCACTATCTTTCAGAGTTTACTCAGACTCATGTCCACTGAGTCAGTGATGCTATCTAACTATCTCATCCTCTGTTGACCCCTTCTCCTCTTTCATCAAGCTTTCCCATCATCAAGGTCTTTTCCGATGAGTCAGCTCTTCACATCAAGTGTGTTGGAGCTTCAGTATCAGTCCTTCCAATAAATATTCAAGGTTGATTTCCCATGCTAACAAAGAGAGTTACATAGCTTCTTGGCTATTTATGTATGATTATTGCATAGAGTTTAGGGAGACTCTAATTATAGGCGAGGGCTTGGTCATAGAAAGGAGGGACAATTTGTTGTTTTCCTTTGAAGAGTTTTTTTTCACACGTTTATGTATTACAGCCGACTTTATGCTCTTAACGCCTTAAACTGTGACTGTCCTACTTGTTGATCTTCAAAAGTATTAAGATTAAATACTTAATAATAAAATCAACGGAAAAACTCATATAGAAATTTTTAGAAGTTTCCATCTATCTTCTTTTTATCCAGGGATGTATTCTGTCAAAAGACAGAGTAATTTAATGTTTATTCTTTTGGTCAACCATAGTAGATCTCGATCTTAGATTTGCATAGAAGTTACTAAATAGGATTGTACATCTGCTATCACACCCTCCACAACCTTGGATATCATACTTTTATTTATTGATTTTTTGTAAGCTCAATGGACATTTTCTCACTTTTATATTAATTAGTACTTCAGTACAGAGAATTTAGAGTGAGGGAAGCTTTATATATTTCTCATTTTATTTCTGAATAATAATTGATGTGTTCAGCTTTTGCTTATGTTTGATTAACAAAAACTTTTTTAAAGTTCCCTCCTTGGCCAGGGTGATTCTATATTTCATCCCCTTTGCGTGCACCTACACTGGATAAACAGAATGTAAAAAAGAAAAAGAGAGCAAAAGAAGAAAAGGAGCCCTTTCATGTGAAAAAAGCGCTTTCACAAATTTGTTGATAAAAGTATACATGCTTTACCAAGAACTCTGAAATCAAGGACAGTGTTTTAGTCTATTCCTTTATTACGTATCCCCAAGCCTAATGATTGTCAGCAATGTATGTTAAACATAGAAGTTAATGAATAGTTTGTGATTTGTTACATAAAATTGACATGTGTTCTTTCAAAATGAATGTATTAGTGTTGTTTTAGACTATTATTTTTATTGACCACTATCATAGTTATTTAAGATACAATACCATCTGTCATCACAACATTCTTTAAAGTAAGTATTATTAATCACATTTTACAAATAAAAAAATTGAGACACAGAGATTTTAAGAATATTGAGATAGTTTACACAGACAGTAACATATAATCCTGGGTGTCAGTTCCACATTTTGACTCCAGAGCACATGCTTGCCCTGTCATGTTACAAATGATAGATTTGTTTGGGTAATAAGAAGAGAACCTATAATTTTAGGCATTGTACTTTGATTTATCCTCTATACAGAATCATTCAATTTTCTTTATACAAAATATTTTACAGAAGTATAAAGACTAATCTTCAAGTAGGCTTAATTCTTGAAAATAATAGAACTGTTTCAACAGGCATGTAAATATCAATGTTAGCTAATTCTGCCAAACTTTTAATAATTGAATTGGGAAATATGTTGTATTTAAACATAATATTAGAAAATTTAGTCAGAACCAGATATTTGTCTGATCTCAAATATTTAACTTTCTAAAGATACTTAACTCTGGTTTTATTCCAAGATTCTTTGGAAATAGCTTGCTCTGAGTTCTCTTATTAACAGAGTCAAACTCTTCCAAGATATTCTGTAGAATACCATCCTGATTTGGGACTTCAGGGTAACTTGGAAGTGGAAGCATTCTCAAGCAGCTTTCTCATCATGTGATGGCCTTCTTGTGACCTAGCCGCAAGCACTCAATTAATCTTCTTTATCATGGGAATTAGTAAGGAGAGGACCTTGTCCTTTCACAGGCACATCTGTTCCTAAGTTTTCTTATCTCTCCATGTCCGATTCATGCAATGCACCTATTCCTCATCAATCATGAATGTGTTTTTTTTTTTGAGAAGTCATTTTCTACCTCTTAACTTCCATTAAAAAATTTAAAAATAAGAATATGTTCATATTCAGTCCTTTCCTTTTAAAAGGAGCCCTTTCATGTGAAAAAGCGCTTTCACAAATTTGTTGATAAAAGTATACATGCTTTACCAAGAACTCTGAAATCAAGGACAGTGTTTTAGTCTATTCCTTTATTACGTATCCCCAAGCCTAATGATTGTCAGCAATGTATGTTAAACATAGAAGTTAATGAATAGTTTGTGATTTGTTACATAAAATTGACATGTGTTCTTTCAAAATGAATGTATTAGTGTTGTTTTAGACTATTATTTTTATTGACCACTATCATAGTTATTTAAGATACAATACCATCTGTCATCACAACATTCTTTAAAGTAAGTATTATTAATCACATTTTACAAATAAAAAAATTGAGACACAGAGATTTTAAGAATATTGAGATAGTTTACACAGACAGTAACATATAATCCTGGGTGTCAGTTCCACATTTTGACTCCAGAGCACATGCTTGCCCTGTCATGTTACAAATGATAGATTTGTTTGGGTAATAAGAAGAGAACCTATAATTTTAGGCATTGTACTTTGATTTATCCTCTATACAGAATCATTCAATTTTCTTTATACAAAATATTTTACAGAAGTATAAAGACTAATCTTCAAGTAGGCTTAATTCTTGAAAATAATAGAACTGTTTCAACAGGCATGTAAATATCAATGTTAGCTAATTCTGCCAAACTTTTAATAATTGAATTGGGAAATATGTTGTATTTAAACATAATATTAGAAAATTTAGTCAGAACCAGATATTTGTCTGATCTCAAATATTTAACTTTCTAAAGATACTTAACTCTGGTTTTATTCCAAGATTCTTTGGAAATAGCTTGCTCTGAGTTCTCTTATTAACAGAGTCAAACTCTTCCAAGATATTCTGTAGAATACCATCCTGATTTGGGACTTCAGGGTAACTTGGAAGTGGAAGCATTCTCAAGCAGGTTTCTCATCATGTGATGGCCTTCTTGTGACCTAGCCAAGCACTCAATTAATCTTCTTTATCATGGGAATTAGTAAGGAGAGGACCTTGTCCTTTCACAGGCACATCTGTTCCTAAGTTTTCTTATCTCTCCATGTCCGATTCATGCAATGCACCTATTCCTCATCAATCATGAATGTGTTTTTTTTTTTGAGAAGTCATTTTCTACCTCTTAACTTCCATTAAAAAATTTAAAAATAAGAATATGTTCATATTCAGTCCTTTCCTTTTTTTGGTCTAATTTTAAATACCTAAAATGTTGAGTATGTTCATTGAACACAATGCAATGTACCCACTGTTGCCATCGAGTTTTATAGTCTTGCTGCTTTTAGTAAGAATATTCCTTTGTTAAAACTGTGAATGATAGCCATCAGAGCACCAGTTTTATATTTGCTTATTCAAATGCATAAGCAGTTCTTCCTAGTAAGATCAAAGAGGTATTGCACAAAATGAGTCATGCTAATGGCAGTCTCTTTATATCTGTGACTCAACCACATTTGAAAGAAGGCGGTGCCTTAGACCTGTTTGATAGGGTGTCTGTCCAGGTCCCCCAGGCTGGGACCTGTGGTGTGGAAGGCCAGCAGCTTCATCATCAAGCACCTTCCTTCCAAGTCCAAACTGGGGATTACACCAGAGTAAGAAGTTCACTGTTCTTCCTCTAAGTCTATCCCTGAATAATAAGTGCTTGATTGGGTAGAAATGTTGTTACTTTAATGACAGCATTAAATAAAGAGATAATCCACCCAAATCAGCCCATAACCACATCTGAATGACATATATGTTTCAATTTTTAAATTAAATACCCATTTTCATCAGTTCCTACAGTTATTGAGGGACATATAGTGGAACATCATTTACTTATCTCTTAAATTTTATTTAAAAATTTAGGAATATGTTTTTCTTTCTATATTTTTAATAAGTATTTTTATTTTAGTTTTTGATATTACAGAGTTTTGTTACTTACAGATATATATAACCCCAAATTAGTCATATGTATATCCCTGACGTTTTTCTTTCTATATTTAGTTATAGTATAAAAAAGGAGGAAGTCACCATGGAACACATTATGCTTCCATGGTACAAATTTCTGTACTCTTATGAATGGCCAAAAATAAAGTTTGCAATGGAAATGCTAAGTAGTCCATGTGATATATGAGATTACATATGTGCATGTGTGTAAAATGAATTCACATATACTATAAAGCAGCTTCCCAGGTGTCTCTAGTGGTAAGGAACCCACCTACCAATGCAGGAGACAGAAGAGATGCAGATTCGATCTCTGTATGGGAAGAGCCCTTGCAGGAGAGCACAGAAACCACTCCAGTATTCTTGTCTGGAGAATCCCATGGACAGAGGAGCCTGGCGGGCTATGGTCCTTAGGGTCACAAAGAGTTGGCCATGACTGAAGCAACTTAGCACATACATATACTATAAAATGTCAGCTACAAAGTAGACTTTTTTTGTTTAATGGACATTAATTAATAAAATATTTCCTGTGGCCAAAACAGTCTTTTATGCATGCATGTGTTTATCAGAAAGTCATCAACATACTCTATTGTATGTTGCATGCTATGGTAAGGCAGGCTCACAGCTGAAAATGGTTTGGGGTTTGTTGAGCTAGAGTGTTTTGATAAATGGAGATAAATGATTAAAATTGTTCAGTCATTCTAAGCCCTAGCAAGATATGACAGGATATAAGTCTCCAAAGAGATTTATGTTTGCTCTTACAGCTGGCGTCCATAGCTGCACCATCCCCTGGGGAGGCTGGGACCTGTGGTGTGGAAGGCCAGCAGCTTCATCATCAAGCACCTTCCTTCCAAGTCCAAACTGGGGATTACACCAGAGTAAGAAGTTCACTGTTCTTCCTCTAAGTCTATCCCTGAATAATAAGTGCTTGATTGGGTAGAAATGTTGTTACTTTAATGACAGCATTAAATAAAGAGATAATCCACCCAAATCAGCCCATAACCACATCTGAATGACATATATGTTTCAATTTTTAAATTAAATACCCATTTTCATCAGTTCCTACAGTTATTGAGGGACATATAGTGGAACATCATTTACTTATCTCTTAAATTTTATTTAAAAATTTAGGAATATGTTTTTCTTTCTATATTTTTAATAAGTATTTTTATTTTAGTTTTTGATATTACAGAGTTTTGTTACTTACAGATATATATAACCCCAAATTAGTCATATGTATATCCCTGACGTTTTTCTTTCTATATTTAGTTATAGTATAAAAAAGGAGGAAGTCACCATGGAACACATTATGCTTCCATGGTACAAATTTCTGTACTCTTATGAATGGCCAAAAATAAAGTTTGCAATGGAAATGCTAAGTAGTCCATGTGATATATGAGATTACATATGTGCATGTGTGTAAAATGAATTCACATATACTATAAAGCAGCTTCCCAGGTGTCTCTAGTGGTAAGGAACCCACCTACCAATGCAGGAGACAGAAGAGATGCAGATTCGATCTCTGTATGGGAAGAGCCCTTGCAGGAGAGCACAGAAACCACTCCAGTATTCTTGTCTGGAGAATCCCATGGACAGAGGAGCCTGGCGGGCTATGGTCCTTAGGGTCACAAAGAGTTGGCCATGACTGAAGCAACTTAGCACATACATATACTATAAAATGTCAGCTACAAAGTAGACTTTTTTTGTTTAATGGACATTAATTAATAAAATATTTCCTGTGGCCAAAACAGTCTTTTATGCATGCATGTGTTTATCAGAAAGTCATCAACATACTCTATTGTATGTTGCATGCTATGGTAAGGCAGGCTCACAGCTGAAAATGGTTTGGGGTTTGTTGAGCTAGAGTGTTTTGATAAATGGAGATAAATGATTAAAATTGTTCAGTCATTCTAAGCCCTAGCAAGATATGACAGGATATAAGTCTCCAAAGAGATTTATGTTTGCTCTTACAGCTGGCCGTCCATAGCTGCACCATCCCCTGGGGAGCTCTGCAGACCCAGTGCATGCTGCAAGTGTTTCGCAGCTGTAAGAGATTTAGATTCCTTTAAAGTACTGCTCAAGCTACAATAAACTGGTGTTCCCAAAGAAATTGAACAAGGCCAGAGGATGTTCATGACATTCCCAGCCTTAACCTGGGGAAACTCACCTGTCAAAGCCGGCTCACTTAAAACCATCACTGAATCGTTAGCCGACATGACAAAATATCTGAGATGTCATCATGTGTTGCAAACAAATCCATGCATTGCCACATGTTGTTCCTGGGGCCAGAGAAGAGCAAAACAAAACAAAACACTGTGAATAAAAGAATGTTTGTGGAAAATTTCAGTTGTCTGGGAGGAAGGTGTGATGTGGGAGAAAGAGGCTATGTCAACTGTCGCAGGAGGGGAAGACTGGGGATGGAATAAGGAGAGGGAGGAAGCTTTGTGGGCTACCTCTTCTGTATTAATGAGGTAGACTCCTTGTTCCACACCCTACTCTGTGGTGGGCCCAGCCCCATGTGGTGACAGCAGGGGAAGGAGAGACAGCCAATCTAGGCTGCCTGATACACTGTACCCCTGCACAGTAGTCGGAAAAGTAAGCATCCACATTCTTCCAGGCCTGATTCTCCTTTCAAACAAAGAGGCAAAGGTATAGCTCAGGCGACTTGAATGTATGACAGTAAGGTTTACAGTTTAACACTGACGGTGAAGCAACTACAAACACAACTGGGAGGGTCTGTATTGTTTGTAAAAGGCTCAGTCTCACCAGTTTATACCAAAGTCATATTTTTGCCTCACAATTTTATCCTTAATCTGCATCATATATACTTCCCCAACTTTTATGCATGCATGTGTTTATCAGAAAGTCATCAACATACTCTATTGTATGTTGCATGCTATGGTAAGGCAGGCTCACAGCTGAAAATGGTTTGGGGTTTGTTGAGCTAGAGTGTTTTGATAAATGGAGATAAATGATTAAAATTGTTCAGTCATTCTAAGCCCTAGCAAGATATGACAGGATATAAGTCTCCAAAGAGATTTATGTTTGCTCTTACAGCTGGCCGTCCATAGCTGCACCATCCCCTGGGGAGCTCTGCAGACCCAGTGCATGCTGCAAGTGTTTCGCAGCTGTAAGAGATTTAGATTCCTTTAAAGTACTGCTCAAGCTACAATAAACTGGTGTTCCCAAAGAAATTGAACAAGGCCAGAGGATGTTCATGACATTCCCAGCCTTAACCTGGGGAAACTCACCTGTCAAAGCCGGCTCACTTAAAACCATCACTGAATCGTTAGCCGACATGACAAAATATCTGAGATGTCATCATGTGTTGCAAACAAATCCATGCATTGCCACATGTTGTTCCTGGGGCCAGAGAAGAGCAAAACAAAACAAAACACTGTGAATAAAAGAATGTTTGTGGAAAATTTCAGTTGTCTGGGAGGAAGGTGTGATGTGGGAGAAAGAGGCTATGTCAACTGTCGCAGGAGGGGAAGACTGGGGATGGAATAAGGAGAGGGAGGAAGCTTTGTGGGCTACCTCTTCTGTATTAATGAGGTAGACTCCTTGTTCCACACCCTACTCTGTGGTGGGCCCAGCCCCATGTGGTGACAGCAGGGGAAGGAGAGACAGCCAATCTAGGCTGCCTGATACACTGTACCCCTGCACAGTAGTCGGAAAAGTAAGCATCCACATTCTTCCAGGCCTGATTCTCCTTTCAAACAAAGAGGCAAAGGTATAGCTCAGGCGACTTGAATGTATGACAGTAAGGTTTACAGTTTAACACTGACGGGTGAAGCAACTACAAACACAACTGGGAGGGTCTGTATTGTTTGTAAAAGGCTCAGTCTCACCAGTTTATACCAAAGTCATATTTTTGCCTCACAATTTTATCCTTAATCTGCATCATATATACTTCCCCAACTTTTATTAGAGTGTCTTCTCCAGGATTTATTATTTGTTGACTTTATAATGACAGCCATTTTGATGGGTGTGAGGTGTTATCTCATTGTTTTGATTTCCATTTCTCTAATAATTAGTGATGTTGAACATTTATTCATGTGCCTGTTGGCAATCTGTGTGTCGTCTATGGTGAAATGTCTATTTAGATCTTCTGGCCATTTTTTTTTTCATATTTAGTTGTATGATCTGCTTATATATTTTGGAAATTAATCCCTTGTCAGTAGCATCATTTGTAAATATTTTCTTCCACTCTGTGGGCTGTTCTTTTCATCTTGTTTATGGTTTCTTTTGCTGCACAAAATCTTTTGAGTTTAATTAGATATAACTTGTTTATTTTTGCTTTTATTTCCATTAACCTATGAGACTGATCCAAAAAAAAAAAAATCGCTGTGATTTATGTCAAAGACAATTTCTCCTATGTTTTACTCTAAGAATTTTATAATATTTGGTCTTTAGTACATTATTAGTTAGTTTTTGTATATGGTGATAGAAAATATTATAATTCCATTCTTTGACATGTAACTTTCCAGTTTTCCCAGCAACACTTATTGAAGAAACTCTCTTCTACATTTTATATTCTTTCCTACATTGTTGTAGATTAATTGACTGTAAATTCACAAGTTTATTTCTGGGCTTTTTGTCCTGTTCCATTGATCTATATTTTTGATTTTGTGCCAATACCTGCTTCTGTATTAATGAGGTAGACTCCTTGTTCCACACCCTACTCTGTGGTGGGCCCAGCCCCATGTGGTGACAGCAGGGGAAGGAGAGACAGCCAATCTAGGCTGCCTGATACACTGTACCCCTGCACAGTAGTCGGAAAAGTAAGCATCCACATTCTTCCAGGCCTGATTCTCCTTTCAAACAAAGAGGCAAAGGTATAGCTCAGGCGACTTGAATGTATGACAGTAAGGTTTACAGTTTAACACTGACGGGTGAAGCAACTACAAACACAACTGGGAGGGTCTGTATTGTTTGTAAAAGGCTCAGTCTCACCAGTTTATACCAAAGTCATATTTTTGCCTCACAATTTTATCCTTAATCTGCATCATATATACTTCCCCAACTTTTATTAGAGTGTCTTCTCCAGGATTTATTATTTGTTGACTTTATAATGACAGCCATTTTGATGGGTGTGAGGTGTTATCTCATTGTTTTGATTTCCATTTCTCTAATAATTAGTGATGTTGAACATTTATTCATGTGCCTGTTGGCAATCTGTGTGTCGTCTATGGTGAAATGTCTATTTAGATCTTCTGGCCATTTTTTTTTTCATATTTAGTTGTATGATCTGCTTATATATTTTGGAAATTAATCCCTTGTCAGTAGCATCATTTGTAAATATTTTCTTCCACTCTGTGGGCTGTTCTTTTCATCTTGTTTATGGTTTCTTTTGCTGCACAAAATCTTTTGAGTTTAATTAGATATAACTTGTTTATTTTTGCTTTTATTTCCATTAACCTATGAGACTGATCCAAAAAAAAAAAAATCGCTGTGATTTATGTCAAAGACAATTTCTCCTATGTTTTACTCTAAGAATTTTATAATATTTGGTCTTTAGTACATTATTAGTTAGTTTTTGTATATGGTGATAGAAAATATTATAATTCCATTCTTTGACATGTAACTTTCCAGTTTTCCCAGCAACACTTATTGAAGAAACTCTCTTCTACATTTTATATTCTTTCCTACATTGTTGTAGATTAATTGACTGTAAATTCACAAGTTTATTTCTGGGCTTTTTGTCCTGTTCCATTGATCTATATTTTTGATTTTGTGCCAATACCATATTGTTTTGATTACTGAAGCTTTGTAGTATAAACTCAGGAAGCATGATTCCACCATGCCCATTGAGTATTGTGATTCCATACAAATTAAAAAAAAAAAAATGTTCTAGTTCTGTGGAGGATGCTGTTGGTAATTTGGTATGGATTGGATCCAATCTGTAGACTGCCTTGGGTAGTATGATCATTTTAACAATATCGATTCTTCTAATCCTATAAGATGGTATGTTGTTCTATCTGTGTTATCTTCAGTTTCTTTCATCAGCATCTTATAGTTTTCAGTGTACAGGTCTTTTTCCTTCTTCTAAATTTATTACTAGATATTTTATTCTTTTTGAAGCAATGTAAATTGGATTGTTTCCTTAATTTTGAAGATTTTCTCACTATTGGTGGGAAAATAAACTGGTGCAACCACTGTGGAGAATAGTATGAAATATACAGCAGTCCCACTCTTGGGCATATATCTGGAAAAAACTCTAATCTGAAAAGATACCTGAGCCCCAGTGTTCATAGCAGCATTGATAGATAAATGGATACAGGAGATGTGGTACACACACACACACACATATATACATACATACATATATACATATATACACACGCGTATAGATACACACTATGGAATATGATTAGCCATGATGAAGAATGAAATAATGTCATTTACAACAGCATGGATGGGTTTAGAGATTATCACATTGTGAAGACAGTCAGACAAAGAAAGACAAATATATGATACCACTTACATGTCGAATCTAAAAAAGTGATGCAGATGAAACTATTTACAAAACAGAAATAGAGTCATAGACAAAAAGCAAACTCATGGTTAGTTACCAAAGGGAATGTCAGGAAGAGATAAATTAGGAGTTTGGAATTAACATATTTGTACTATTTATATAAAAAATAGATAAACAAGAGCCTACTGTATAGCACAGGGGACTGTAGAGTGCTCTGTATAGTACTATCCAAAATAACTAGTACTTATTTTGTAATAAATTATAATGAAAAAGATTTTGAAAAAAGAATATATATATGTATATATATATATGTATAACTGATTCACTTTGCTGTACACTTGAAACTAACACATTGAATATTAACTATACTTCAATAAAAAAGAATACCTTTATATTTTACAATATTTTATTAAGACATATAAATGTCACTGTATAAAACAACACAAATTTCTTACCTCATGATTTGTAAGTTGGAGTCTAGCCACTGCATGGCTGAGTTTTCTAATAAGGCTCTCACAAGGTAACAGGCAAGATGTCACTGACTATATTCTCATCTGAATCTAAGGGTGTTGTTGCAGACTTATTCAGGCAATTGGAAAAGTTCCATTCCTTGAGATTGAGGAGCTATAATCCCTGTTTCTTTGCTGACTATCTCTCATCTTCTAAGTAGGTGCCCACATCGGTTTCTCCATTGCACACTCCATCCTCAAAACCAGCAATGCAGAATCTTTGTCCTTTCGAATCCCTCCCATGCTTCAAATCTCTTTATCCAGGGAAGTCTCTGCTCCTTTAATCAGCTCACTTAATTAGGTCAGGTCTCACCCACCATGGCCTCCCTTTCTTAACTGGAGACGAGATCTGTGTAGTGAATCATGCAGCAGCTTCTAGGCCATGCTATCGAGTTTTAGGAGTTCTTTATGTATTCTGTATATGAGTCCTTGGTCAGATATGCATGTGCACATGCTAAGTTGCTTCACTTATGTCTGACTTTGTGACCCCATGGACTGTAGCCCACCAAGCTGTTCTGTCCATGGGATTCTCCAGGCAAGGTACTGGAGTAGGTTGCAATGCCCTCCTCCAGAGGATCTTCCTGATCCAGGGATCGAACCCTGTCTCCTGTGTCAACTGTGTCTCCTCCATTGGCAGGTGGTTCTTTACCACTAGTGCCATCTTTGTCAGATATGTGTAATTAATTTGATTCTCCCAATCTGTGGCTTGCCTTTCCTTACTTGATGGAGTACTTCATGAACAAACTTTAAATTTAGATAAAGTTGAATCTTCATTTTTTAAAATAATTAGAACATATGTATTGTGTTAAAGTGTTAAATATTTGGCTACACCAAGGTGTATGTTCAAAGCCATACAATATGGCTGTTCTCTTGCTCTCTGTGTATCCCATGCTCAACAGTTCTTGCTTCACTCACATTGGACTATCCAGTTCTCTTAATGATAATATGCTTAATTAGTCACGGTGACTGATGAGCCCACTCAAGGTTGCTTCTATCATTGGTAACCTCTTTCCTGAGTAGCAATAACTACTACCTTGTCCTTCCTTCTGTCTCTCACACCTATTAGGGTGTCACCCAAGGACCTTTTGTGTAAGATCGCCTGTACAATAAGCCATTGATGTTTCTGTCCTTGTCTCAGGGTCTTGAGGCTGGACAATTACAGTGCTTTTAGGTCCACAGGGTGCAGGACAGCAAAGGTCATGAACATTTTTTTTTTCCTGTGAATATTATAGTTTTCAGTTTCCATGTTTATGTCTCTGATTTATTTTTATTCAGTGGGGAGGGGATAGTGTACAAGGCAAGGGTCAGTATTTGACTTTTTTTCCTCTGGATATTTAGCTCCTCCAACACCATTTATTATGTACTCGTTTATTTTTAATTCAGGTACTGTATATATTTTTCTCATCATAATGTCATTACCCTTGGGTGGTGACTCTATTGCAAGGCAGCTTTGCAGGTTTGGAGGTAATCCACCACATATTGCTTGCATTCCTATGCATCCTGCAGAGTGTAACAGAAATGTAAGGCCTTGAGCAGTGTTTACCTGGGCAATTTCTCAGGGTTGTGCTAGCAGCTAGTGACCTTGAAAGGTGAAGTAATGTTTTCCTCTGGGACAGAGAACAGGCTTTCTTATTTGCATCTTATGAAATGAATGGATTCCCAGTTCTGTGTTCTTCTGCTGTGATGCCAGTCACTGTGTACATCCAGTGCATGCAGCCTTCTAGGGAGCATCACATCACTGCCATTGGACCCTGGGCCAGGAGATGTCGTGTAAACACGCTGTCACTCCAGCTGCTTTCTGTGCCATGAGAAGATCTTTGTTTCTGATACCAGAATATTAGGTCTGCTCGCCTGCCTCCTTCAAAGAGTAACTTCAGGATAAGCTGTCTTCTGAAGGATAAACCGTCTTTAAAAGGCTAATTCAGTATCTTGTAGAAAGGACAAAATCAAAGCTAAGCCCTCAGTATGCCATCTGGTTAACTCATCAGAACATCTTATTTATGTGGCTATTTTTTTTATCACCATTTCAGATTCAAGGGCCAAAACTGTAAAAGGCTAAGGAACCTGGTGAAACTCATTTATTTTTAACATTTTTTAATTGGGAGGTATAGCATAAATATAGATATGTGTATAAAATATTCATAGTATTTAGGGAATAGTTACATGATAAACACTCATGTAACCAACACTTAGATTAAGAACTGGAACATTATCCCTACAGGAGTTTCTTCCAATTTACGTTTCACCTTTTATCTCCTGTAGGCAACCTTTATTTTAATTTTCATGACAGTCACTGTGTTATTTTCTTTATAGTTAATCATGTATACTTTCATAAATGATATAACATGAGTTTGCTGGGTTTTAACTTCATATAAATGAGTGTATTGTCTGTGGCTTATTTTGTGTAATGCTTCTTAAGATCAACACGTTTCTAAGATCTATCATTGTTCACTTTGATTGCAACACAGTGCATTGCATTTGTGTATGTACATTTCTTTATCAGTCTTATTAGTCTTGTTTTTGAGCAAGTGAATTGTTTATAGCTTTGAACTAGTAATAAAATGTGTTTCTCGGGCTTCCCTGGTGGTCCAGCGGGTAAAGAGTCCACCTTGCAATGCAGGGGGCACAGGTTCGATCCCTGACCCAGGAAGATCCCATGTGCCATGGAGTCACTGGGCTGGTGTGTACAATTACAAGCCAGGAATCTGGAGTGCATGTGCCCAGACCCGGTATTCTGAAAAGAGAGAGGCCACTGCAATGGGAGGTCCACACAGGCTGAAGAATAAAGATGGAGCCATCACTGGCATCATTGGCCACTCACTGCCATTGGACCCTGGGCCAGGAGATGTCGTGTAAACACGCTGTCACTCCAGCTGCTTTCTGTGCCATGAGAAGATCTTTGTTTCTGATACCAGAATATTAGGTCTGCTCGCCTGCCTCCTTCAAAGAGTAACTTCAGGATAAGCTGTCTTCTGAAGGATAAACCGTCTTTAAAAGGCTAATTCAGTATCTTGTAGAAAGGACAAAATCAAAGCTAAGCCCTCAGTATGCCATCTGGTTAACTCATCAGAACATCTTATTTATGTGGCTATTTTTTTTATCACCATTTCAGATTCAAGGGCCAAAACTGTAAAAGGCTAAGGAACCTGGTGAAACTCATTTATTTTTAACATTTTTTAATTGGGAGGTATAGCATAAATATAGATATGTGTATAAAATATTCATAGTATTTAGGGAATAGTTACATGATAAACACTCATGTAACCAACACTTAGATTAAGAACTGGAACATTATCCCTACAGGAGTTTCTTCCAATTTACGTTTCACCTTTTATCTCCTGTAGGCAACCTTTATTTTAATTTTCATGACAGTCACTGTGTTATTTTCTTTATAGTTAATCATGTATACTTTCATAAATGATATAACATGAGTTTGCTGGGTTTTAACTTCATATAAATGAGTGTATTGTCTGTGGCTTATTTTGTGTAATGCTTCTTAAGATCAACACGTTTCTAAGATCTATCATTGTTCACTTTGATTGCAACACAGTGCATTGCATTTGTGTATGTACATTTCTTTATCAGTCTTATTAGTCTTGTTTTTGAGCAAGTGAATTGTTTATAGCTTTGAACTAGTAATAAAATGTGTTTCTCGGGCTTCCCTGGTGGTCCAGCGGGTAAAGAGTCCACCTTGCAATGCAGGGGGCACAGGTTCGATCCCTGACCCAGGAAGATCCCATGTGCCATGGAGTCACTGGGCTGGTGTGTACAATTACAAGCCAGGAATCTGGAGTGCATGTGCCCAGACCCGGTATTCTGAAAAGAGAGAGGCCACTGCAATGGGAGGTCCACACAGGCTGAAGAATAAAGATGGATGAAAATAAATAAAATAAAAATGATAAAAAAAGGTGTTTCTCTGGGTATTCTTATAGAACTGTATCTTCTGTGAACATATGAATTTATTTTTCTTCCATATTCTGTGTACCTAGGAGTGACTAAGGTACTGTATAGTGTAGTTTCCTTCATTAGAAAAATGCAGAAAGTTTTCCACAGTGATTCCACTGTTTTACACTTGCAGCAGCAGCATATGAAAGTTGCTAATACTCTGTTCTCATCAGTACTTGGTGTTGAGGATCTTTTTTTTTTTTTTTTTTTTTTTTTTGAGGATCTTTTTAATTTCAACCAACCCATTTGTTGTGTAGTGGTATTTCACTGTGATTTTAGTTTTTATTTCTCCATTGACTCATAAATTGACAATCTGATCATAGGCTTAATGGTCACTTGGATATCTTCTTTTGTGAAGTATCTATACAGTTCTTTTACTCAATTTTTAATTGGTTTGTATTTCCTTTCTATCCCCTAATGATTTATAAACATAACAAAGATTTTATCCATTTTCAGTCATAGGATCTTACCTGTAAATTTATCCAATAATTTTTTGTTGCCTTCCTATTGACTGACCAGAATCATCATATGGATACAGATAACCTGGAGTCAGTATGAGAAAAGTATTCTTACCTGTGTAGCAGTGTGCTTAGCCAAATTTTTATCAATTAAAAGAAAACACACTGATATTATGGAGGAAAGTTAGCCACCTCTAGTCAAATAGGGCTTTCCTAAGAAACTAAGTATTATTTGAGGAATAGTTAGCCACTCTAGTAATAGGCTAACATTGTTCACTTTGATTGCAACACAGTGCATTGCATTTGTGTATGTACATTTCTTTATCAGTCTTATTAGTCTTGTTTTTGAGCAAGTGAATTGTTTATAGCTTTGAACTAGTAATAAAATGTGTTTCTCGGGCTTCCCTGGTGGTCCAGCGGGTAAAGAGTCCACCTTGCAATGCAGGGGGCACAGGTTCGATCCCTGACCCAGGAAGATCCCATGTGCCATGGAGTCACTGGGCTGGTGTGTACAATTACAAGCCAGGAATCTGGAGTGCATGTGCCCAGACCCGGTATTCTGAAAAGAGAGAGGCCACTGCAATGGGAGGTCCACACAGGCTGAAGAATAAAGATGGATGAAAATAAATAAAATAAAAATGATAAAAAAAGGTGTTTCTCTGGGTATTCTTATAGAACTGTATCTTCTGTGAACATATGAATTTATTTTTCTTCCATATTCTGTGTACCTAGGAGTGACTAAGGTACTGTATAGTGTAGTTTCCTTCATTAGAAAAATGCAGAAAGTTTTCCACAGTGATTCCACTGTTTTACACTTGCAGCAGCAGCATATGAAAGTTGCTAATACTCTGTTCTCATCAGTACTTGGTGTTGAGGATCTTTTTTTTTTTTTTTTTTTTTTTTTGAGGATCTTTTTAATTTCAACCAACCCATTTGTTGTGTAGTGGTATTTCACTGTGATTTTAGTTTTTATTTCTCCATTGACTCATAAATTGACAATCTGATCATAGGCTTAATGGTCACTTGGATATCTTCTTTTGTGAAGTATCTATACAGTTCTTTTACTCAATTTTTAATTGGTTTGTATTTCCTTTCTATCCCCTAATGATTTATAAACATAACAAAGATTTTATCCATTTTCAGTCATAGGATCTTACCTGTAAATTTATCCAATAATTTTTTGTTGCCTTCCTATTGACTGACCAGAATCATCATATGGATACAGATAACCTGGAGTCAGTATGAGAAAAGTATTCTTACCTGTGTAGCAGTGTGCTTAGCCAAATTTTTATCAATTAAAAAGGGAAAAAAACACACTGATATTATGGAGGAAAGTTAGCCACCTCTAGTCAAATAGGGCTTTCCCTAAGAAACTAAGTATTCATAGTGCTGTGTGATATACGTGGAACTTTGCAGTACTAGCTATAGAAGCATTAAAAGCATCAAAATGTTTTACTATTAATAAAACTGTTTGGTTCAAGGTGAATCTTGACTAGAACTGAATGGATTTCTTACAGTAATTTATTCCATGTTTCAGTTCCAGTTATGATACCAGGTCAAACTGTACTTCTGTAATTTAATGTGTAACATGATCATTAGGGGCATCCCAGGTGACTCGTGGTGAAGAATCTGCCTGCCAACGCAGGAGACACAGGAGACTTGGGTTCAATCCCTGGGTTGGGAAGATGCCATTTCCTGGAAGAGGAAATGGTAACCCACTCCAGTATTCTTGCCTGTAAAATTCTGTAGACAGAAGAGCCTGGTGGGCTACAGTTCATAGAGTCACAAAGAGTTAGACACAACTAAGCACACACACATACACACACACACACACACAATAGTTGGAGCAATACACTCTTGCAAGCATGATGGTGTTTTTGTGGTATTTGGCTAACTTCTAAAATTGCCTACCAAGTTCACATCAGTCAAAATCTGACTATGTAAACAATAGGCACCACTTACATGGACAAATAGGCCATCCCAGGCTGACAGCATTAAAAAGTCACATGGTCTGCTTTCATCTGCAAGTATAACGTGGCTAGCTGGACCCACTCCTTGTCAGTCCTTTGACTAGTGCTCCGGATATTGGTGAACTGACACAAAACGGATGCAATAGTTTGACAAATGAAGTTCAGAAAGTTTGCTTTTTAATGATTGTTGAAGACTGTGACTAGGTGTGCGGCAACAACAGCTTCCAAACACTGACACTTGAATTACAAAGATTCGACCAGCAGGTAGCACTGGATGATCACAGGCCTCCTGCTGCGGTGAAGGTGCCTTCACCACACAACTTATCAAGGCTTAGAGTGAACAGTCTCTGCTTAAGGGACTGGCAGACTCACAGAGGAAAGAGGATGTGTCAGGCTCATGTCACCATTCATTAACCCTTCCAATAAGATATTCCTCTTTTCATGAGAATCAGTGAGTAGAGGAAACATTAGCAATGACTTTGCCTTACTCACCGTCAAATACACCTTTGGCAGTAGATTTTGTTAAAATAAAATGATATAGAAAGACTGAATATAAACTTTTGAACACTAATGTAGCAGAGAAATGCAAACAAAAAATAAACCAAGGGGATACTATTAATGTTGTGTAAAGCAGAACTAAAGGAAAAGAGATTTACCTTAGACAAAAACAATACTGCTAAAGTATTCTGTTCAAAATAAAAGTTTAAACTGCTACCTACAAATAGCATAAATTGCAGTGTATAAAATAAGAACAGATTGAAATATGAGGACAGTTGCTATGAGCACGATAACAGTATATCAGCCTTCCTCATCATTCATTAACTAAATATGTTAAGACAAATAAATATAGAAAACTTTGAATGCTATAAAAGGATGATTTAATGAATTCTCAAAAAGTATACACCTCTTTCCACTATCCATAAAATAGTTATAATTTAAAATTTTTTCATTTATCATAAAAGTCAACAAATTTCTGTATTAGCAATAGCACAGACCATATAACCTAATAAATTAATGCAGTAAAATAACTAACATGTATAATTTTATAACAGCAATAATAACATCTCAATAAATTTGTAAACTTTACATGACAAGAGGAACTTTCTGCAGAAGGACATTTGGGTCAAAAAGTGTAGCAAGACGCAAGTTGAAACCTAGTTAGGAAACTACAGTAAGAATATTAGAAGGAGAATCTGGAGGGAAAAAGCAAAGAGATAAAAATACTGGTCTAAGATGTTTATATTTTGGCTCAAGAAATAACTGAAATAAATGATAATTCAGCTCAAGAAATCAGGAGGGGACCATATAGCAAGTGTAGGGACCACAAGAAAAAGGTTATTATGAAAAGTGAGGGTAAGAAAATTGAAACCCTAAGAATGTAATGTAATGGACTATATGTAAAGATGGGGAGTCTTATTTTTAATTACTATTTTTTAAAATAAATATGTGTTAAAAAATTTAAGAATATTCTTTTTTCTAGCATTCCTGATTATTCTGTTTGTAAAATTTCTTCTTGAATAAGATTAATGAATGTGCTGTCAGTGGGTGTATATGTCTTTGTAGTATGTGTGTGTATATTCCAAAATGTAAATAATATAAGGACATTTTATTCCTATAAAGTATTATTAGAACTAGCTGGCTAATAAAAGGGCTTCTCAAGTGGCTCAGTGGTAAATCATTCACCTGCCAATGCAAGAGACATGGGTTTGATCCCTGGGTTGAGAAGATTCTCTGGAGAAATAAATGGCAGCCCACTCTAGTATTTTGGTCTGGAACAAGGACAGAGAAGCCTGGAGAGCTAGAGTCTGTGGGGTCAGAAAAAGTTGGACATGACATAGTGACCAAACAGCAGCAGCAAGACCAATAAGAACTAATAATACTTCAGTGTTTCTATATATTTAGGGTACATGTTGGATTGAGGGTGGGGAAATGAAGCAGTATTTCATTTAAAGTCAAATTAGAATTGTCAGGAAATAATTTAATGGTTCTGTTTTTATTTCTTATACTGGTAGAAAAATATGGAATAGATTTTATTATTTATATAAAATTGGTAAAATTTGTTTTGTGCTTTTCCTTCTGATTTCTTGAATCATCACTTCATTTATTTCAGTTATTTCCTAAACTAAAATGTAAACATTAAAGACTGAATTTTTCAGTAATTATGATTCAGGTAACAACTTTTGTTGAAGAACTGCTATATGCAAGCTACTTGAGAGGCAATGATGTACAAAAGCTGATACAGTTCCTGATTTCATGGAACTTACAGACTAGAGGGTAAAGTAGATATTAATCAGATATTACATGAAGAATATAAATATAAAAATATAAATATAATAAATATAAAGGTATTAGTTGAGTAAGTACAAATTGAAGATACAAGGTCATATAAAAAGGGGATTTGATATAGCCAAGTCAATCAAGGGAGTCTTTCTTAAGGAAACAACAGTTTAGCAAAGATTTTGGAGTTAATGATATCAATCAGTCACTTGGCAGGAAAAGAGTATTTCAGGAAGGATGATTAGCATATTCATAGATATCCTAGCAAGGACATACAAGATCTTTCAGGAAACAGAAAAATTGTCAGTGTGGCTGACATCTAGGGAAAGAATCGGACTGTCAGCAGGTAGCTAATGTATAGTGAAAGAGATGAGATCATGCAGGTTCTACTAGGAATGTGGACTTTTACAGAAGAGGCTTGGTGATTGATTGTGGTATTATAAATAAATAAAATGTATGTGCTGTATGGTATGCATGCATGATTTGATCAGTCTTATATTTGAAAATATTCTGGCTACAGTGTGTGAAGAGAGATTGATGGAAAGTAATAATGAAACTAAGGAAAGCAGTTAAGAATATACTAGTTAAGAATATAGGTCTGGAACAAGGACAGAGAAGCCTGGAGAGCTAGAGTCTGTGGGGTCAGAAAAGTTGGACATGACATAGTGACCAAACAGCAGCAGCAAGACCAATAAGAACTAATAATACTTCAGTGTTTCTATATATTTAGGGTACATGTTGGATTGAGGGTGGGGAAATGAAGCAGTATTTCATTTAAAGTCAAATTAGAATTGTCAGGAAATAATTTAATGGTTCTGTTTTTATTTCTTATACTGGTAGAAAAATATGGAATAGATTTTATTATTTATATAAAATTGGTAAAATTTGTTTTGTGCTTTTCCTTCTGATTTCTTGAATCATCACTTCATTTATTTCAGTTATTTCCTAAACTAAAATGTAAACATTAAAGACTGAATTTTTCAGTAATTATGATTCAGGTAACAACTTTTGTTGAAGAACTGCTATATGCAAGCTACTTGAGAGGCAATGATGTACAAAAGCTGATACAGTTCCTGATTTCATGGAACTTACAGACTAGAGGGTAAAGTAGATATTAATCAGATATTACATGAAGAATATAAATATAAAAATATAAATATAATAAATATAAAGGTATTAGTTGAGTAAGTACAAATTGAAGATACAAGGTCATATAAAAAGGGGATTTGATATAGCCAAGTCAATCAAGGGAGTCTTTCTTAAGGAAACAACAGTTTAGCAAAGATTTTGGAGTTAATGATATCAATCAGTCACTTGGCAGGAAAAGAGTATTTCAGGAAGGATGATTAGCATATTCATAGATATCCTAGCAAGGACATACAAGATCTTTCAGGAAACAGAAAAATTGTCAGTGTGGCTGACATCTAGGGAAAGAATCGGACTGTCAGCAGGTAGCTAATGTATAGTGAAAGAGATGAGATCATGCAGGTTCTACTAGGAATGTGGACTTTTACAGAAGAGGCTTGGTGATTGATTGTGGTATTATAAATAAATAAAATGTATGTGCTGTATGGTATGCATGCATGATTTGATCAGTCTTATATTTGAAAATATTCTGGCTACAGTGTGTGAAGAGAGATTGATGGAAAGTAATAATGAAACTAAGGAAAGCAGTTAAGAATATACTATGTGTCCAAGTGGCAGCTGATGATAATATGGATGTAGCTTTGGTGATGGAAATAAGGAGGTGTCTGTTAGCACGGTCTAGCCAATGTTATAATCTTATCTGAACCTGTTTACTTATGGTCCTTCATAAATAAATAAGGGATTAATCACTCTAAATGATTAATGATAAAAAATTAAAAAGAGAGTAATCAAACTTGAATCATAAGTAACCATCTCCAGAGATTCCTTCCAATAATGTTGTTCTAGGACAAGACCTCTGAAATAAGGGTTTGGGAGTAGAATACATAGGAATCATGAAACATCACTGTAGTGAACTCCATTATGCAAACTAGTGGGCTCCCAGAGTGGTTCAGATGGTAAAGAATCTGCTCACAGTGTGGGAGACCTGGGTTTAAATCCTGGGTTGGGAATATCCCTTGGAGGAGGGCATGGCAATCGACTCCAGTATTCTTGCCTGGAGAATCCCATGGACAGAGGAGCCTGGCAGGCTACAGACCATGGACTTGCACAGACACGATTGAGTGACTAACACTTTCACTTTCATGCAAACTAATGAAAATTTGGCTATATTTTTATAGCACTCTTTCACATCTTGAAGATAATATTGTATAAATATTTTTAATAACACTTCCAGCTTATTAGCTACCAATTATTGACTCATATGTTTGTTTGTAGTGTGATAACACTGATTTATGATGTATTTGTAGGAAAGAGTCACACTAACAAAATCCTTCCCATTCATTTATTTAAGTCTTTGTACAAAATGAGTTTTAATTCTATAAATCACTTTATCCCAGGTTTCCCAAATAGTTAGCATGAGATCAGTCTAAAAATAAAATTTGAAAAATCGGACTGTCAGCAGGTAGCTAATGTATAGTGAAAGAGATGAGATCATGCAGGTTCTACTAGGAATGTGGACTTTTACAGAAGAGGCTTGGTGATTGATTGTGGTATTATAAATAAATAAAATGTATGTGCTGTATGGTATGCATGCATGATTTGATCAGTCTTATATTTGAAAATATTCTGGCTACAGTGTGTGAAGAGAGATTGATGGAAAGTAATAATGAAACTAAGGAAAGCAGTTAAGAATATACTATGTGTCCAAGTGGCAGCTGATGATAATATGGATGTAGCTTTGGTGATGGAAATAAGGAGGTGTCTGTTAGCACGGTCTAGCCAATGTTATAATCTTATCTGAACCTGTTTACTTATGGTCCTTCATAAATAAATAAGGGATTAATCACTCTAAATGATTAATGATAAAAAATTAAAAAGAGAGTAATCAAACTTGAATCATAAGTAACCATCTCCAGAGATTCCTTCCAATAATGTTGTTCTAGGACAAGACCTCTGAAATAAGGTTGGCAGTAGAATACATAGGAATCATGAAACATCACTGTAGTGAACTCCATTATGCAAACTAGTGGGCTCCCAGAGTGGTTCAGATGGTAAAGAATCTGCTCACAGTGTGGGAGACCTGGGTTTAAATCCCTGGGTTGGGAATATCCCTTGGAGGAGGGCATGGCAATCGACTCCAGTATTCTTGCCTGGAGAATCCCATGGACAGAGGAGCCTGGCAGGCTACAGACCATGGACTTGCACAGACACGATTGAGTGACTAACACTTTCACTTTCATGCAAACTAATGAAAATTTGGCTATATTTTTATAGCACTCTTTCACATCTTGAAGATAATATTGTATAAATATTTTTAATAACACTTCCAGCTTATTAGCTACCAATTATTGACTCATATGTTTGTTTGTAGTGTGATAACACTGATTTATGATGTATTTGTAGGAAAGAGTCACACTAACAAAATCCTTCCCATTCATTTATTTAAGTCTTTGTACAAAAATGAGTGATTTTGCAATTCTATAGTCAATACATTTACTTTATCCCCAAGGGTTTCCAAGTAGTTACTGAATTCTACCACCTACAGTTTAGTTTCTTTGTTTGCCAGCCCACATTTACAATATTGGCAATTTTTGTTTCCCATTAGGATTGACCTTTCTTATACAAAGATTCATATACACACACATGCTAAGTAACTTCAGTCCTGTTCAACTCTCTGTGATTCTCTGGACTGTACCAGGCTCCTCTGTCCATGGAATTCTCAAAGCAGGAATACTGGAGTGGGTTCTCATGCCATCCTCCAGGGTATCTTCCCCTTTTCTTATATACACATTCACACACACACACACACACACACACTCCTAAATAAATAAATGAATGCATAACCAAAGTAAAAGAATATATAATTTAGGAATGATCATATAATATATTCATATAACACATATTAATTATAATATATAATATAGTTAAGGAATGATATTTGGCTACCAAAGGTAGGACCTTAAAACAGTGGCTTAAATGAATTAGATATTTTTCTCAGGAGAAAAGCAGACCAGGGGAGTGTAACCGATGCGTGCTGTTGTTATTTCCCCCAATTTCACTCAGTTTTTCTGCTCTTCCATCTATAAAACTTGTTTCCATTCTCAAATTGCCCTGTGGGTTATGGGGTAGATATAAGCACTCCAGCAATCAAGTGCGCATTGGCTGCAGAAAGGGAGAGGCAGAGAAGCAAGAAGGGAGGCATTTTACAGTTAAGTGATTTGCTACTGCTTCAAACAAGAATTTTTGTTTTATTGTTGTCTAGTCACTAAGTCATGTGGAACTCTTTATGAAGTCATGGACTGTAGCCTTCCAGGCTTCTCTGTCCATAGAAATTCTCAGGCAAGAATATTGGAGCGGGTTGCCATTTCCTTCTCTGGGGAATCTCCCGACCCAGGAATTGAACCTGGGTCTTCTACATCAGTAAATGTATTTTTACCACTCAGTCATGAGGGAAACCCCCTAACAAAAAATGCATTTTGTTAAATATAAGATAACGAGCAAATAGAGTTTGAGCAGGCAACTCCAAGTCTCTGCTATATCTTTCTTTTTTATATTCTCTTGATATATTTTAGGATTTTCAGATACTTTTAGCCATAAGACTTCTGTAGGATTTCTCACAAGCCTGAGCCATTGTGGGGTCTATAAAGTGAAAAACCCAGTCCATATGCTGGTTCAGCTAGTTGAAATCATGATTATGTATACACTTTTAAATATGGATAAAAGAGCATTCAAAACAACACATACATACTTTTGAGTAGGGATAAAAATAGTACCCAGAAGAATTATGCAGTGCTTGGAGAGGGTTGGTGTCAATGAAGTGTGCCCCATTCATCGGATGACTATCCACAGGGGTAATAGCTAGGTGCAAAGTTTGCTTAGTGTACAGTTTTCTTTCCTTTTTTTTTTTCTTTTCTTTCTACATCTGGTTAAGCAGAAACACATTTATTTTTTACTGTGTTTGGGGAAAGAATCAAAACCACTGCAATATTTCTACTTTTTTCTTCACCAAAACTTTCTGAAACTAGATTGTTGGGTTGATAATGTTGATTAAATGAAATTCCTTTGAGGCATCCCTCTGGTGGTAACTATCAAATAGGCTAATAATATTTATCACTGTTTATATAATTTTTATGAAAATATGACTTTTCACTTTATTAGATTGTAGTTTAAAACATCACTGCATAATATGTAAACACATGGGTTTCGCAGATAGATATAGCAGATTTTTTAAATCTGAATATTCTACTACCAGGTGTCTATGACCTGAGACATCTCTGTAATCTCTTGTCAGTCTAATTTGCAACATGGAGATAAATCCAACCTATAGATTCAGGTAGAATTAGAGTGAGAAGTGAATGTAAAGTGTACAGCTGAGTATATGTCATTCATTAAAGAAAGCTACTATTGATATTGCTATTCCTCCTGGTTTTCTAGATTGGCCTGCCATAAGCATTATGCCACTACTAATGTAGATTTTTTAAATTAGAGATTAAAATGTCAACTCAACTCTTAATTACTCTCAAGAAACACATTTACCTTATGTAAGGGCTTTAGTTCTTTCTGGGAGCTTAGAATCCCTGATACTTTGCCTTTTCTGTTGTAGGAATGAAGCTTTTCTTTAGCCAGGGGCAGGGTTCTAGCATGTGGTTACCTCTGGCCTCTGCTTTAATTACCCCTGTAGCTGTTCTGATTGGCTCATGCCTGCCGGATAGTGGTTGGTCTCTTTCTTATTCAGAATTATTACTTCAGAATTCCTGATTAACTTCAAAACAACACATACATACTTTTGAGTAGGGATAAAAATAGTACCCAGAAGAATTATGCAGTGCTTGGAGAGGGTTGGTGTCAATGAAGTGTGCCCCATTCATCGGATGACTATCCACAGGGGTAATAGCTAGGTGCAAAGTTTGCTTAGTGTACAGTTTTCTTTCCTTTTTTTTTTTCTTTTCTTTCTACATCTGGTTAAGCAGAAACACATTTATTTTTTACTGTGTTTGGGGAAAGAATCAAAACCACTGCAATATTTCTACTTTTTTCTTCACCAAAACTTTCTGAAACTAGATTGTTGGGTTGATAATGTTGATTAAATGAAATTCCTTTGAGGCATCCCTCTGGTGGTAACTATCAAATAGGCTAATAATATTTATCACTGTTTATATAATTTTTATGAAAATATGACTTTTCACTTTATTAGATTGTAGTTTAAAACATCACTGCATAATATGTAAACACATGGGTTTCGCAGATAGATATAGCAGATTTTTTAAATCTGAATATTCTACTACCAGGTGTCTATGACCTGAGACATCTCTGTAATCTCTTGTCAGTCTAATTTGCAACATGGAGATAAATCCAACCTATAGATTCAGGTAGAATTAGAGTGAGAAGTGAATGTAAAGTGTACAGCTGAGTATATGTCATTCATTAAAGAAAGCTACTATTGATATTGCTATTCCTCCTGGTTTTCTAGATTGGCCTGCCATAAGCATTATGCCACTACTAATGTAGATTTTTTAAATTAGAGATTAAAATGTCAACTCAACTCTTAATTACTCTCAAGAAACACATTTACCTTATGTAAGGGCTTTAGTTCTTTCTGGGAGCTTAGAATCCCTGATACTTTGCCTTTTCTGTTGTAGGAATGAAGCTTTTCTTTAGCCAGGGGCAGGGTTCTAGCATGTGGTTACCTCTGGCCTCTGCTTTAATTACCCCTGTAGCTGTTCTGATTGGCTCATGCCTGCCGGATAGTGGTTGGTCTCTTTCTTATTCAGAATTATTACTTCAGAATTCCTGATTAACTTCAAAAACAGATACCAATAAAGTTCTACTTTGGTGGAGTTTTTGCAAAAGTAAGCTCTTGTGAAAAGATAATAAATGCATAACAATCGTGGAAAATGTGGAATTGATTAGACAGGGCCTGAAACAATTTATTATTTTTAACAAATATGTGTTTATTTATTTATTTATTTATTTAGCTGTGCTGGGTCTTAGTCGTGACAGTCGGGGTCTTCAGTCTCTCTTGTGGCATGTGAGATCTTTAGTTGAGGCGTGCAAACTCTTAGTTGCAGCATGTGGGCTCTCGTTCCCTGACCAGGGGTCGAACCTGGGCTCCCTGCACTGAGAGCACAGAGTCTTAGCCACTGAACCACCAGGGAAGTCCTGATAGTTATCATTTATTTGACCACCTACTACATTTTAAGTACTAACTATTCTGTGTGTTTTAAATACATTCCAATTAATTTTCACAAGCAACCTATGATGTAAGCATCATTTGTTCTATTTTCCAGCAACAAATGTGAATTGCAGGTAAGTGATTCTTTAAATTCATATGGCTAGTAAATGTTGAAGATTGAACTTAAATTTCTATCCTGCTTGACTAAAAACTATTTTCTTAACTATCATAAAAACTATTTTCTATCATGAAGAATTGATATTCTTTTTTTTAAAAGATGATACAGGGCGACATTTGGAGTAAAGCTGACAATAAAATCAGAGAACTGTTTTCTCATTCATAAAGGAACATGTTAGATTATTATTTTGTAAAAATCTAAGCCATTGCTGTGCTTCCTCACACTTTGGCTCTCTGCCCTGCCTCTGTAGACTTTTCAAGTGAATTTAACAATCTCACTAAACAGTAAGACAATAATATTTTGTCCACTTGGGTACATATGGTCTCCTGACAGAGACAGAGTTTTTAATACCTTAAATTTTTTTATACTTAGAATCACTTAGAAAATGCATATTCATATATTTGATAAGATTTCAGAAATGTAGATAATCCTTTATTTTTCTACTCTTGAAATATCCTCTCTAAAAGTGATTTTTATGTGTATCGGTTTTTATAGGGTGTGACTTTTCCTGAAATCTGCCCATGAAGGTTTGCTTAAGTTATCAAATAAAATTATGGGATGGCTAGTTCAATTTTAATTTCAAATAAACAACGTATAATTCCTTAATATGAGAATGTTCTATACAACATCTTGGACAAACTAATGCTAAAAAACCATTCATTGTTCATCCTAAATTCATGACTGGGTATCCTGTACTTTATCTATCAATCATAAGTAGTTTTTGTGAAATGGAAGCAAATAAACATCTGAAAGAGTAAAAACAGAAAGACATCACTTACAAATTCAGTCAAACTGGAGTTCAGATTACGTGTTTACCACCTAAATCTGTTACATATCAGAGCTTGTTAGAGTGATCTGGCTATGTGGACAGAGTACAACAACATCTCCATTCATCCTTGGGGAGAATTAGAGTGCTACCTTGCTATATATATATATATATATATATATATATATATATATATATATATATATATGTATACTTTTTTTTTTGAGCATTTTAAGAACATTTAGAGACGATGGAACCATATCAACATAGCTTTATCCTACTGTTACAAATGAACAAGCGTAGCTCATAAAGAAGGAAAGTTAACAGATGTCATCTTTTTTATGCACAGTTGAGTTTCCTGATCATATTTCATATATACATAATTTCTGAAGACATATTTTTTAAGGATTGCTATTATAGTCAATACCTTCAACTCTAAGTATTACTTGATATACTAATTAAGATGATTTATTCTTTTACCATCATTTTGCAAATATATAAAGTGGTATTCATGCCTCGATCCTTAGATTCTCAAGATACAATAAAGTCACCATATATACAGTCAGATCAAATGTTTAGTACTGTCTGAAAATGAACACAAGAGAAATGCAATATGAAGTTGTATATGTGAAGAAAAAATCAATGGAAAGCAAAGATATGTAAGTTAACCATTTATATATAGAGAAGATTTTGGTTTTATATATATATATATATATATATATATATATACCTTTTACATACTAGCTAAATGTTTATGGAATAAACAGAACTGTTTTTAAACTTTGACTAGACATTTTTTAACTGAATAGTAAATCCTGCCAGGGTAGAACTAATTTTTTTGTAATTCTCAAAGAGCAAAATAATATAAACTTTAATTCACAGTAACATGGTGGGGAAAATGCCAGTTTGACCTCGAAGCTTTCCTTCCCACCAGTCCAAATGTGAATCTGTTTTTGAAATAACTGTGATTCTGTCTCCAGCTTGAAAATTCAAACCTCCTGGCTGTTGTCCTTCAAAAGAATATAATGCTCTCACTTCTATGGTTTGGTTTGAATTGTCATCTCTCTCATGATAGCTGGAAAGTTCAGGGTAGAGATTACATTTGTTTCTGCTACTTTGAGAGCCAGAATTCAGCTGTACTTGTGTAGAGGACTACTGTGGTCCTGACAGTGGTTTTGGAGGCAATTCTTTAGTCAAGTCCTTCTTCTGCTCCTGTGTTGTTCTACATTGATCTGTTGTCATTCAATTTCATACTTATCAGTAAAGGAATCAAGAATTTCATAAAGATCATCTGCTTGAGCAGGCCGTGGTATGTCTCCAAATAAAATGTCATAAGCACGAATGTGCAATAAAATTTTCTGTTAGTTTCCTTCCTCTCAATCAAACAGCTGCCTTCTAAAGATGTGCCAGCGAAGAGGCCTCTAAACTTGAAGTAGTAAAGACAGCAGCGGAGCTTCTTAGGGAAACATTTCCTTCTAAATTCCTCCCCAAGGGCCCAATTGCCACCGTCAGGTTCCCTCCAAGAGTTAGGTTACCACCTTTTGCAAAAGCTTCTACCGCTCTGTCATAATTCAAAATTATTACCAAATCCGATACCTCTAGTCCTAATTCAAATCCTCCACCAAGCCCACCTATCCTGATGGCTGAAGGTGCAGACCATTTCCCATCTAGAAGGTGCGCCAGCACAATCCCACTGCCTCCTCTTGCGATAACCAGAAACCCAGTCTTTATCACAGACAGGACCACCAGGCCCTTGGCTTTGGCGACAACATGTGAAGGAATGATCTTATCAGGTCCATTTCTGGAAGTTATTTCTGTGAATTCTCTTAGAATTTTAGCAGCCATTTTTGCTTCAGATTTCAAACTGGAAGGTACACGGTTGTTCATTGCGACTCCAAGCCTGGTCCACCCTGGCCCCCAGAGCTGCGACACCGGCCCAGGAAGAGCCTACCTTGCTATTTTATTTATTTATTTATTTTTCTATGATCAATTTGTGGAAAAGTTTTTATTATGAAAGGATGTTGTATTTTTCAAAAAAAAAAGTAACATGGTGGGGAAAATGCCAGTTTGACCTCGAAGCTTTCCTTCCCACCAGTCCAAATGTGAATCTGTTTTTGAAATAACTGTGATTCTGTCTCCAGCTTGAAAATTCAAACCTCCTGGCTGTTGTCCTTCAAAAGAATATAATGCTCTCACTTCTATGGTTTGGTTTGAATTGTCATCTCTCTCATGATAGCTGGAAAGTTCAGGGTAGAGATTACATTTGTTTCTGCTACTTTGAGAGCCAGAATTCAGCTGTACTTGTGTAGAGGACTACTGTGGTCCTGACAGTGGTTTTGGAGGCAATTCTTTAGTCAAGTCCTTCTTCTGCTCCTGTGTTGTTCTACATTGATCTGTTGTCATTCAATTTCATACTTATCAGTAAAGGAATCAAGAATTTCATAAAGATCATCTGCTTGAGCAGGCCGTGGTATGTCTCCAAATAAAATGTCATAAGCACGAATGTGCAATAAAATTTTCTGTTAGTTTCCTTCCTCTCAATCAAACAGCTGCCTTCTAAAGATGTGCCAGCGAAGAGGCCTCTAAACTTGAAGTAGTAAAGACAGCAGCGGAGCTTCTTAGGGAAACATTTCCTTCTAAATTCCTCCCCAAGGGCCCAATTGCCACCGTCAGGTTCCCTCCAAGAGTTAGGTTACCACCTTTTGCAAAAGCTTCTACCGCTCTGTCATAATTCAAAATTATTACCAAATCCGATACCTCTAGTCCTAATTCAAATCCTCCACCAAGCCCACCTATCCTGATGGCTGAAGGTGCAGACCATTTCCCATCTAGAAGGTGCGCCAGCACAATCCCACTGCCTCCTCTTGCGATAACCAGAAACCCAGTCTTTATCACAGACAGGACCACCAGGCCCTTGGCTTTGGCGACAACATGTGAAGGAATGATCTTATCAGGTCCATTTCTGGAAGTTATTTCTGTGAATTCTCTTAGAATTTTAGCAGCCATTTTTGCTTCAGATTTCAAACTGGAAGGTACACGGTTGTTCATTGCGACTCCAAGCCTGGTCCACCCTGGCCCCCAGAGCTGCGACACCGGCCCAGGAAGAGCCTACCTTGCTATTTTATTTATTTATTTATTTTTCTATGATCAATTTGTGGAAAAGTTTTTATTATGAAAGGATGTTGTATTTTGTAAAATTCTTTTATGCATCTCCTGAGATTATCTGATTTTTTTTTAAATTATTTTAAAGGTTTTACAGAGTTTTGTTGTTCACCGACATGTATGTTCCCAGATCAGTCATATGGATATCCCTGGTCCCGCCCCCCACCCCCATCAGTTCCCCGCATCCCACCCCTCCAGACGATCACCCCAAGCCATTGTGAGCACTCCTATTCCCTTAACACAATGAAAATACCTATCTTTTCCACACATGACAGTATAGGTTTCCACGTTACTCCCTCCATGCCTCCCCCTCCCTGTTTATTCCCCACAATGTCCATATGTCTATTCTCTGTCTGTTTTTCCATGAGTTCCCTGCATGTGTTATCAAGACCATCCTACTAGATTCCATATATATATGTGTTAGTATACTGTATTTGTCTTTCTCTTTTTGACTTACTTCACTTTTTATGCTACCACCTTGCTATTTTAAATGCTTAGGAATCCCTGGAATGCCCATTGGGGTGTTAGTAGTGCCCACTGGGATGCTCTGTAGGAAAAGCAGACCCATAAGGATATTCTGTAGCCTGACATCAAAAAATATTTCCACATTTGAAAAATAGTTAGGAAACCATTACTTGTATGCATTTCCTATCTGAATCAATCACTTTATATTGATTTGCACTACATATGGATTAACATGTTTCTAGGTATTTGTTATTTCCTTGACCCAATTTTAAACTCTGTATAGGCAGGTGAACAATGTTAATGGGGCATGGGATCTCAGGGAAAGTACACTGTGTGTCAACATTTCCCTCTTTTTTCTACAGAGCAAGTAAATTAAAAACAAGTGTTAAAACAACCTTCAAACTTAATAAGAGTAAGGGTAGTATATGTGGAGGAGCAATTCCATGTTTTCACATTTTCTTGGTGACAATGAGCCCTAGTAAACACTCCATAAACATCAGCTTAACCTTAACACCACCTACCAGCATCACCTTCATTCATTTAATTCTCAAAAATTGAGTTATATAATCAACTGAATTCTTTATATAAGATTTCTGTTTCAATTAATGGCTTAGAATATAAGAGAAACTCAGTGGGGTTGGTTCAGCTTGACTAATTATTCCCTTGACTAATTTTGCAGAAGCCTAGAGGTATCAATTATTTCTCTTTAACAGTCAGGTTGAGGTTGGATGGGAGTCATGTAACATTAATCAAATAATCTCTCAACAAAGGTGGCTTTGAATGTGTTTGTATAGCATCGTTAGTAATAAATTAAAGGAAAAGCACTAATTATCATTCCTTGTTTATGGCACTTTGATAAGAGAACCAAATAGCACACATTTTCCTAGAACAATGAAAATAATTTGTCTTCAGTTCAAATGAAAGCAGTGACATCAGCTTGATGTTGACCATTAGTAGTAGGCAACAGTTTCAGCAGGAAAATATGTTGCTATAACTAGTTAGTTAATTTGTGGAGAAGAATCCTCTCTGGTAATAATCTATGTAATTTGATACAGAATAAGTAATTTGGATATTCAAAGCAACTGTCCAGAATAGTCTAAAATCCCTGGTTTCACAAATTTTTTTTTTTTTTTTTGGAAAGAAAATGCATATCATCACAGGACACTTCAGTGACCTTTAGTTTGTACTTTTCATTATTCAGCCCCAAAAGAATTGGAATATCCTGAGGATTTTCCATCTTGAAGTAGTTGTTTACCAGTTGTGCTAACAATATTGGCTAATATAATCTTTAATTTTTATATGCCAGATAATGTTATAAGCACTTTGCATATATTATTTTATTTATTCCTAAAAATAATATTAGACAGTAGACATTGCAAGAACTATGAAAGATTTGAAATTTTACCCCAATTGCAAGCTAACACATTAACCTACAATAGCTTTGTGAATGCTGTTAGAAAGCACCAGACTCCTGGTTCAAAGACAAGGGACAGTTTTATTACTCACAAAAAATATCACTTATGTGTCAGTTTCCTCAGGTGACAATGGGGGGGGCCTTTTAGTAAACCAAACTCCATAAACATCAGCTTAACCTTAACACCACCTACCAGCATCACCTTCATTCATTTAATTCTCAAAAATTGAGTTATATAATCAACTGAATTCTTTATATAAGATTTCTGTTTCAATTAATGGCTTAGAATATAAGAGAAACTCAGTGGGGTTGGTTCAACTTGACTAATTATTCCCTTGACTAATTTTGCAGAAGCCTAGAGGTATCAATTATTTCTCTTTAACAGTCAGGTTGAGGTTGGATGGGAGTCATGTAACATTAATCAAATAATCTCTCAACAAAGGTGGCTTTGAATGTGTTTGTATAGCATCGTTAGTAATAAATTAAAGGAAAAGCACTAATTATCATTCCTTGTTTATGGCACTTTGATAAGAGAACCAAATAGCACACATTTTCCTAGAACAATGAAAATAATTTGTCTTCAGTTCAAATGAAAGCAGTGACATCAGCTTGATGTTGACCATTAGTAGTAGGCAACAGTTTCAGCAGGAAAATATGTTGCTATAACTAGTTAGTTAATTTGTGGAGAAGAATCCTCTCTGGTAATAATCTATGTAATTTGATACAGAATAAGTAATTTGGATATTCAAAGCAACTGTCCAGAATAGTCTAAAATCCCTGGTTTCACAAATTTTTTTTTTTTTTTTTGGAAAGAAAATGCATATCATCACAGGACACTTCAGTGACCTTTAGTTTGTACTTTTCATTATTCAGCCCCAAAAGAATTGGAATATCCTGAGGATTTTCCATCTTGAAGTAGTTGTTTACCAGTTGTGCTAACAATATTGGCTAATATAATCTTTAATTTTTATATGCCAGATAATGTTATAAGCACTTTGCATATATTATTTTATTTATTCCTAAAAATAATATTAGACAGTAGACATTGCAAGAACTATGAAAGATTTGAAATTTTACCCCAATTGCAAGCTAACACATTAACCTACAATAGCTTTGTGAATGCTGTTAGAAAGCACCAGACTCCTGGTTCAAAGACAAGGGACAGTTTTATTACTCACAGTAATAGTAATATGAGTATCCACATTTACTTGTGTCAGTTTCCTCAGCCTGAATTCCTACAGAGTAACTTGAAAAGAGCCAGATTACAATGCCCATGCAATGGTCTGGGTTACAGAACAGGAGCTCAGAACTTGGGAAACCCAATATAATTGTCAGTAAGCATTATTGCTTGGTAACCAGACATTATTTCCAAGGATGTTGCATCCTTAAAAATAAAATATATAACAAATATAGTCAGTTTTTCTGCTCAAAAGACATGCAGAAAAATGTGACAGTTATGGCTAATTATCTTCCAACATGTACCAATATTATTTCCACTTTACAGGTAAGGGAACTGAGGCATGGTAGAGCCAAACAAGGTCACATAACTAGTTATCAGTTGAGTTAAGCTTAGAACTAGAGCAATTTGACTCCAAAACTTATGTTCTGAACAAAAAGCACCTAATTAAAAACAGTTGTAGGTGATTATCTTTGAAAAGGATTCAAGAAACTTTGAGCAATCCTTTCTTCAAAATCAATCTAGAAGTTGAAATTCAGTTTGTATATTGTTTTCCTAGATTTTTCAAATTACAGTTGAGATACATACCCTTTTGAAGATTAGGGCACAAGTTGCAGAATAATCATGCTACATAAAATCTTGTATCTATAAAAGGTAACATTTTAAGGGATCTGATGCATATCAAACATCCTCTATTATAAATAAGTTCTTTGTTGTGGATATTATGAGAACTTCTAAACTTTTGAGAAATTATAACCTCCTTGTGGCTATGTTGGTTCCTTTCCATTTAATCAATGAATATTAAAAACGTGTTAGGTCCACAGAGGCTTATCAAAGTAAAAAGTTTTAATAAAGCCCAACCTGCCGTCAATAGCATCTCCTCATAATAATTCTCCTGGTATCTTGATCTCCTCTTCTGTTGAGATAGTATCTGATCCTAATTGGGGCCTCCTTTAATATTGCAACAATAGCTAGCTTCTTTCCCAAACACTTTATTCCATTTTTATTTCAAAAGCACTGATTAGCTTTGTATTTTAATCAACAATATGAATGAATGAATGATCCATGAAATTGAAGCCCAAGATATTTTTTAGATGATATTTTATCAAGTGCACTTATTGGTAGTTTTTCTAAGAAGAGTCTGTTCTTGTGAAAGATTTTGTGCCATCCTCTTTGAAGTTTGCAAAAAAGCACTTTGTGTCAGTTTCCTCAGCCTGAATTCCTACAGAGTAACTTGAAAAGAGCCAGATTACAATGCCCATGCAATGGTCTGGGTTACAGAACAGGAGCTCAGAACTTGGGAAACCCAATATAATTGTCAGTAAGCATTATTGCTTGGTAACCAGACATTATTTCCAAGGATGTTGCATCCTTAAAAATAAAATATATAACAAATATAGTCAGTTTTTCTGCTCAAAAGACATGCAGAAAAATGTGACAGTTATGGCTAATTATCTTCCAACATGTACCAATATTATTTCCACTTTACAGGTAAGGGAACTGAGGCATGGTAGAGCCAAACAAGGTCACATAACTAGTTATCAGTTGAGTTAAGCTTAGAACTAGAGCAATTTGACTCCAAAACTTATGTTCTGAACAAAAAGCACCAAATTTAAAAAACAGTTGTAGGTGATTATCTTTGAAAAGGATTCAAGAAACTTTGAGCAATCCTTTCTTCAAAATCAATCTAGAAGTTGAAATTCAGTTTGTATATTGTTTTCCTAGATTTTTCAAATTACAGTTGAGATACATACCCTTTTGAAGATTAGGGCACAAGTTGCAGAATAATCATGCTACATAAAATCTTGTATCTATAAAAGGTAACATTTTAAGGGATCTGATGCATATCAAACATCCTCTATTATAAATAAGTTCTTTGTTGTGGATATTATGAGAACTTCTAAACTTTTGAGAAATTATAACCTCCTTGTGGCTATGTTGGTTCCTTTCCATTTAATCAATGAATATTAAAAACGTGTTAGGTCCACAGAGGCTTATCAAAGTAAAAAGTTTTAATAAAGCCCAACCTGCCGTCAATAGCATCTCCTCATAATAATTCTCCTGGTATCTTGATCTCCTCTTCTGTTGAGATAGTATCTGATCCTAATTGGGGCCTCCCTTTAATATTGCAACAATAGCTAGCTTCTTTCCCAAACACTTTATTCCATTTTTATTTCAAAAGCACTGATTAGCTTTGTATTTTAATCAACAATATGAATGAATGAATGATCCATGAAATTGAAGCCCAAGATATTTTTTAGATGATATTTTATCAAGTGCACTTATTGGTAGTTTTTCTAAGAAGAGTCTGTTCTTGTGAAAGATCCTCTTGGTTTTGCCCATTATCCCAAGTACGGTTTCCACAGAAAGCTCTCAACTTTCTACATGCTAATTACTACACTGTATCTTGCTCAGGTATAGTACTCAGGTATAAAATATAATCCCCAGAGACCCAGACTTTGAGTCATGTTCCTAATTTCCAAAGCTCCCAGTTACTCTTAAGCTTAGCTTACTGCTATGAGGGCTTAGTGAAAGGAGAAAATTGAGATTATAGCAAGGTAATGAGACATATAAATAAACTCATATGTGTTTGACTAGACACTGAAAGAAATGGATGCTGGTTTTGATTGCTTATCTTCAAAATGAATAAGATCCATACAGAGGATTGAGGAAGGGAGTTTGGTTTGAGAACAAAGAACCACTGAGGAAATTAATCTTTTTGACTCTTAAAATCTTTGTTGTTGTTGTTTAGTTGCCACGTCGTAACTGACTCTTTTGTGACTCCATCAACTGTAGCCCACCATACTGCTCTGTCTATAGGATTTTCCAGGCAAGAGTACTGGAGTGGGTTGACATTTTCTTCTCCAGGGGATCTTCCCTATCTAGGGCTCAAACATGCATCTCCTAATTGACAGGTGGATTCTTTACTGTTGGCCTAGCACATTATATCAATTATCTTTTATGGACTTCTTTCTGATGGGTTATTCCAAACAACTGTGTAGTTCTCTATAGTTAATGAGGAATGTATGCTGAAGTTCTGGATTATTTCTAATTTCAAAAGAGTGATATGATGCATGCTGTTCTTAACTTGCTCTAATCCTTTACAAACTGATAGAACCACCATTGGGGTGGTGTTGGGAATAAAACATTTCTTCTTATTTGGAGTGATAAATTCAGTTTCCAAAGATACCTAGCTCATCCTAGGGTCAGAGTTGGCCCAGCTATAGGATTACAAATGTTAGGTAGCATAGAATATATGATGACCAAATACTTTTCAGTACTTTGATCATTTGGCCTCTATCAAAGTCGTCTCTTGTTCAATAGTGTACACTGATCAGGGATGTACACTCACACATTCTATCATGGTTGGTGAGCACTTAATATTTCATCAGTTACCTAAGGGAAAGATTTTTAAAAATTTTCTTATTTGTTGTTTCCATCCCAAGTACGGTTTCCACAGAAAGCTCTCAACTTTCTACATGCTAATTACTACACTGTATCTTGCTCAGGTATAGTACTCAGGTATAAAATATAATCCCCAGAGACCCAGACTTTGAGTCATGTTCCTAATTTCCAAAGCTCCCAGTTACTCTTAAGCTTAGCTTACTGCTATGAGGGCTTAGTGAAAGGAGAAAATTGAGATTATAGCAAGGTAATGAGACATATAAATAAACTCATATGTGTTTGACTAGACACTGAAAGAAATGGATGCTGGTTTTGATTGCTTATCTTCAAAATGAATAAGATCCATACAGAGGATTGAGGAAGGGAGTTTGGTTTGAGAACAAAGAACCACTGAGGAAATTAATCTTTTTGACTCTTAAAATCTTTGTTGTTGTTGTTTAGTTGCCACGTCGTAACTGACTCTTTTGTGACTCCATCAACTGTAGCCCACCATACTGCTCTGTCTATAGGATTTTCCAGGCAAGAGTACTGGAGTGGGTTGACATTTTCTTCTCCAGGGGATCTTCCCTATCTAGGGCTCAAACATGCATCTCCTAATTGACAGGTGGATTCTTTACTGTTGGCCTAGCACATTATATCAATTATCTTTTATGGACTTCTTTCTGATGGGTTATTCCAAACAACTGTGTAGTTCTCTATAGTTAATGAGGAATGTATGCTGAAGTTCTGGATTATTTCTAATTTCAAAAGAGTGATATGATGCATGCTGTTCTTAACTTGCTCTAATCCTTTACAAACTGATAGAACCACCATTGGGGTGGTGTTGGGAATAAAACATTTCTTCTTATTTGGAGTGATAAATTCAGTTTCCAAAGATACCTAGCTCATCCTAGGGTCAGAGTTGGCCCAGCTATAGGATTACAAATGTTAGGTAGCATAGAATATATGATGACCAAATACTTTTCAGTACTTTGATCATTTGGCCTCTATCAAAGTCGTCTCTTGTTCAATAGTGTACACTGATCAGGGATGTACACTCACACATTCTATCATGGTTGGTGAGCACTTAATATTTCATCAGTTACCTAGATAGCTGAGGAATATGATTTTTAAAAATTTTCTTATTTGTTGTTTCCTTAGATCCCTAAGGATACATGCTTATAGAAGGAAATCATCTAAAATCATTAAAGGACACAAACTTGAGAAAAAAGACCAACAAAAGTCCTTTTCTTCATTCTTTAGTAGAATTCAGAAAGAATTGAGGTGAGAGGTACTGTGGAAAAGCTGAGATCAAAGAACGGTCCATGTTGAGTAGGATCCCTTAATTCTCATGTTTGTTTCTCCAGAACTTCTGTTCTTTCCCTCCAAGCTCTGGATCAACAGTTGTAATGTTAGGTATTTTAGTGCTTGGAACTGTAAGCTTCTATTTTCTTCCCATGGCACCCTAGAAATTCTAGCTTCCTTAGTAGTCCTGGATCTCCAAGTGAGTTTGAATGAGTTAGGACCACCCCACACAGACCCCTAGAACCTGTCTGGGACTGTGAAAACTTTGGAGGTCTGGGAGGCAGTGATGGTATATATGTTGCAGGCAGACAGGTGGGAGGGCAGAGGTGGACACTGCTCATTCTCAAAGGAATACTACATCATGAGATGGTTAAAATTTCCATTGCTCTTATATTTTAGATGATTTAGGACTGCTAAAAATTGTTAACTCCCTTTGAATTTTCACTTTAGAGACATTACAATGAAATAGCAATTGGACATATGTTAACATCATGTTAGCTGTCATCATGTAGATTTCAAACTAAAAATTAATTTTGATTCCAAGTCACCAATAAGAGTGTCTCAATTTTTATCCCTAGAAGGAAGTACATGTGTCAGAGGCAGACAGTTTTTATTTCTCTGTTTGGCATTTGTGAGGGTTCCCATGTATGTGGCATTACACTAAGCACTGTTACCCAGCAACAAATTAACAGAGCTTGAGCCTGCCCTTGGGAGGCTTACCATCTTATGACCTAAATGCAGAGAACAAGACAGATTGACTAAGCTAAAAATACACATAATATCCACAGTCCCAGCTGCTAAGCCATATGTAAGTTAAGGAAAGAAAAGAGAAGGAATAATGCACATGTGTGTCTCATATAAGGATTTATAATCACACTCAGAAGAGTTTTTTTGAATCAAAAATATGCATAGGCTTGTATCCCATAGTCACAAAAGAAATACCAAATGTTTATGTAGCTCATAATATCACCTTCTGTATGAGAAAACTGAGGCTCAGAACCATTCCAGTGACTAGCTCCAGTCACACTAGACCCATGAAGGAAAGAGCTGGAATCAAAAGTTCTTTAAGCACATCCTCTTGTATCTTTTGTGAAATGAATCTTGTTATAAGTGACAGGAGGCAAGAGGCCCAGCATAGTTAAGTCCTTTATAACACAAGTAAAAGAAAAATATGCACGTCCTAACATATTTGTCAGAGCAAAGAACTTCAGAGATTGTTATGGAAATTGGTAGTTCAGTTTCTTGAATCTAGTAGGGGAGGAGAGAGAGGGAAGACAAATATAGAACACGTTGATTAATTTCATGGAGTACAGTCTTTTATAATAAATCCCAAGATTAATGGTGAGCTGTGTGTTGAAATAAAGGAATTATTGCATTCCTGTTTTGCTAACTGTGAGGAACGTTAATGAAACTACAAATCATAGAAGTGCATTTCAGTGCTTGTTTCTCTTTAGTTGCAGGCAGACAGGTGGGAGGGCAGAGGTGGACACTGCTCATTCTCAAAGGAATACTACATCATGAGATGGTTAAAATTTCCATTGCTCTTATATTTTAGATGATTTAGGACTGCTAAAAATTGTTAACTCCCTTTGAATTTTCACTTTAGAGACATTACAATGAAATAGCAATTGGACATATGTTAACATCATGTTAGCTGTCATCATGTAGATTTCAAACTAAAAATTAATTTTGATTCCAAGTCACCAATAAGAGTGTCTCAATTTTTATCCCTAGAAGGAAGTACATGTGTCAGAGGCAGACAGTTTTTATTTCTCTGTTTGGCATTTGTGAGGGTTCCCATGTATGTGGCATTACACTAAGCACTGTTACCCAGCAACAAATTAACAGAGCTTGAGCCTGCCCTTGGGAGGCTTACCATCTTATGACCTAAATGCAGAGAACAAGACAGATTGACTAAGCTAAAATACACATAATATCCACAGTCCCAGCTGCTAAGCCATATGTAAGTTAAGGAAAGAAAAGAGAAGGAATAATGCACATGTGTGTCTCATATAAGGATTTATAATCACACTCAGAAGAGTTTTTTTGAATCAAAAATATGCATAGGCTTGTATCCCATAGTCACAAAAGAAATACCAAATGTTTATGTAGCTCATAATATCACCTTCTGTATGAGAAAACTGAGGCTCAGAACCATTCCAGTGACTAGCTCCAGTCACACTAGACCCATGAAGGAAAGAGCTGGAATCAAAAGTTCTTTAAGCACATCCTCTTGTATCTTTTGTGAAATGAATCTTGTTATAAGTGACAGGAGGCAAGAGGCCCAGCATAGTTAAGTCCTTTATAACACAAGTAAAAGAAAAATATGCACGTCCTAACATATTTGTCAGAGCAAAGAACTTCAGAGATTGTTATGGAAATTGGTAGTTCAGTTTCTTGAATCTAGTAGGGGAGGAGAGAGAGGGAAGACAAATATAGAACACGTTGATTAATTTCATGGAGTACAGTCTTTTATAATAAATCCCAAGATTAATGGTGAGCTGTGTGTTGAAATAAAGGAATTATTGCATTCCTGTTTTGCTAACTGTGAGGAACGTTAATGAAACTACAAATCATAGAAGTGCATTTCAGTGCTTGTTTTTCTCTTTAGTAGCTTGAATGATTGACTATTGGACCTCGCAACAAAATTCACCTTGCCTCTAATGTTTATTAATTATTAAAGTGTGGTTAAGACAACAAAGAAACCAAAAAGAAAAAAAAAAAACTTAGGAGTACTGTTTAGCAAACAGACTTTATTTCAAAGCCAGGGGCTGAGTTTTCTCTGCACTTTAAGTTTCTCATTCATACTGTCTACATTTTTAAATGTTTTGTTTTAGAAAGCGTAGTAGCCACACTTTCTTTCTCAAAAGGAGTGATAGAAAATCCAATTTATCCTTCAATTCTTTTCTTCCCTTTTCTTCTGCATCCTTGCCACTAAAGAGCAGTAGGCAGATTGCAATATTGTCATCACCTGGTAGTTGCTTACAAATGCAGAGTCCCTGGTCCTACCCAGGCTCACTGAATCAGTCTGCATTTTAGTAAGGTCCCCATGTGTTTGAAAGCACAATACAGTTTCACAAAAGAAATCTCTCAGGACATTAGAACAATTGCACAAAATTAGTTGTAGTAGGGAACTAAGGCTGGCTTATGAATCTGACGAGTAGCATAAATGGCTTGGTCTCCTACAGAGACTATCAGGTGATCGCTGAGTATCTATTCAGAGAGCCCCTGTCATATACCAGTGCAGACTGAGGAGGAAAGATTCTGCACTATGCTGCCCTGGGCAACTTTTGTATAGATTTTGTGACTTAGTTTTTCCTTTTAAGTTTCAAATGTCTCAAGTCCCTGTGGGGAGAGGACTGTTTACTTTTAAATTGGACACATCATCCTTCCTGTGAACACATGCACATGTGTGAACATGGCCTTGACTGAAATGAATTTTAAGTGGGCTCTTCATTTGTGGGTAGGACCCATCAACAACTCTTATTCCGTTGAAAACATATAGTAAAAGCTTTCAGTATCAATGCTCCAACGTTGAAGTAACTCTAAGAGGAGCCCTGTGGCAAGACAGAGGTATTGTGGCTGTATCCGCTACCCTTAGTCTGCCTAGCCCAGGTGGTGTTTGTGTTCACTCCCAGAGTACATAAACAGAAGCTTCCCTAGGTTTCAGGTGATGCTGTGTTGTGTGTACTGTTTTTCCCCATTCACCCCCAATATTGGTTTCCTGGCTTTAACATTCACATTTCTTCCTGTATGTAGGTTTTCTTTTCATTGTCTTTTCTTGATTCCACCATTAATCTTAAAATTTTTACTTCCAGGACTGAGTGACATTGAAAGCAGCATAGAGACTGGGTCAGAGAAGGGAGACCCCCCCACCACCACTTTTTTAACATCATCACACTCACCACAGTGAGAAACCTGAAGGGTAAGTCTCTAGCCACCACAATGAGAAACCTGAAAGGTAAGTGATGTATGCTCTCATTTTTTTACAAGATAATAGAAAGGTTCAGTGAATGAGTTGCATCAGATGAAGATTTTTATTGTCATTGGTATTGTCCTTCTTGTCTGAATGAAAGCATATGGGCCAGTGTGATTTAAGAGCATTTAGAATACCAGTCACACAGACATAGCTGTGGAACAAAGGCTCTCATCCCTGACTGCACATTATAGTCTCTTGGGGAGCTTTTAATGTACTCTAGTGCTGCAGCCATACCTGTGTGTTCTGGCTTAATTGTTTTGGGGTGGTCTTAATTGTTCACAGCACTTGTCTCATGCAGACTTGTGTATATGTCAGTGTATATATGAATACACATACTGCATACACATGAATATATGCATTCATATTTATATAATATTGTTTTATATAATATATATCATTGCTTCATTATTGTATACAGTTGTAACTCTTTCGTTCTGTCATATATATATGTACATATATATACACACACACACACACATTCATGTGTATACAGAAACAATGAGCGCTATTTAATGGATTAGAACTCTAAACTGTTTGTGCTTAGTTTTTCATAAAAATTGCCATGTTTAATGCTGTACCTGATTTTGGTGTGTGATAACAGCTTCTAGATTTCAGAGGTTATGAGCTACAGTTTACAAAGCATTTCTTAGCCTATGTATCCATAAGAAATTGAAGAACTCTATCAAAAGTATAGAATTAAATAAGAGTATAAGATTTTATATATAAAATAATGAGATATGTGTGTGTAGTCCAGATTACTGACTCAATATTTTAGTTTTTAATTGGATTGTTGGCATCAACAGAGATACAAAATCTGTTAAGAAGTTAAAATCACTGCCATAACAGTGGCTTAATTGGTCTGTGGGCTATAGGTAGATAAAGTTGGCAAAAAAAAAAGATTTACAGCCATGCAACAAGAAAACCATAACCCCTTATAGGATGATTTTTAGCTTATATATAGTTTGTTTACTGCATCACTTATTCCTAATTATATCATCTGAGGTCTGCCTTATTCTGATTTACTGCTGTAGCAACTTAGGTTGTGAGAAGCTATTGTGTGGAGTAACAAACTGGTTAAGTTAGGATGCTCTGGCCCTGTGTTCAGAGCTCATCATATTACTCAAGGTCCCTGTTAGCCTGGGACTATCAGCAGAGTTTCTATAACTAGAGTCTCAAAAGCAAAGCCATGCTTTGCATTTGGCATGTTTCCTAAAGAAAGTTGTTTCTTTCAGTTTCCTGTGCACAATGAGCCATGGTTGTCCTTAACATAAAAACCAAACATGGAGTCCCTTTCTTTGTCCTCTTCAAGGGAATATGACATCTGATACTGTTTAAACTGGCGAGTGATAAGGCTTAGTGACATGCAGAAAAATGACATCAGAGATTTTGCTTTGGGAAACAGAATACATATTGGCCGAAATGTAGCACTGGGTAAAGAGCAGCTTTGATTCCTTCTGTCTGCCATATGATTTTCTTCACACATAACCAAAATCATAAAGCAAACCCAGCTCAAAGCAGATGAAATATGGAAACAAGTGTGAAGAGAACAGGTCAAAGGACTCAGTGACTCAGAGATTAGCCACTGGCAGCTCACTTCTGGGATTCAGGACATCATGAGAAGTTCTTTGTTGCAGTTTATAAGTCCACTAAAGATTTAAGGCCCCCTGTCAGCATTCAGAGCATCACCTGAGGAGGCTGAGCCATGACTGACCCTAAAAATAAAATACACCGCTGCTATTTCTGTCCCTCTGGTTTAACAGCTTCTAGATTTCAGAGGTTATGAGCTACAGTTTACAAAGCATTTCTTAGCCTATGTATCCATAAGAAATTGAAGAACTCTATCAAAAGTATAGAATTAAATAAGAGTATAAGATTTTATATATAAAATAATGAGATATGTGTGTGTAGTCCAGATTACTGACTCAATATTTTAGTTTTTAATTGGATTGTTGGCATCAACAGAGATACAAAATCTGTTAAGAAGTTAAAATCACTGCCATAACAGTGGCTTAATTGGTCTGTGGGCTATAGGTAGATAAAGTTGGCAAAAATACAAGGTTTACAGACATGCAACAAGAAAACCATAACCCCTTATAGGATGATTTTTAGCTTATATATAGTTTGTTTACTGCATCACTTATTCCTAATTATATCATCTGAGGTCTGCCTTATTCTGATTTACTGCTGTAGCAACTTAGGTTGTGAGAAGCTATTGTGTGGAGTAACAAACTGGTTAAGTTAGGATGCTCTGGCCCTGTGTTCAGAGCTCATCATATTACTCAAGGTCCCTGTTAGCCTGGGACTATCAGCAGAGTTTCTATAACTAGAGTCTCAAAAGCAAAGCCATGCTTTGCATTTGGCATGTTTCCTAAAGAAAGTTGTTTCTTTCAGTTTCCTGTGCACAATGAGCCATGGTTGTCCTTAACATAAAAACCAAACATGGAGTCCCTTTCTTTGTCCTCTTCAAGGGAATATGACATCTGATACTGTTTAAACTGGCGAGTGATAAGGCTTAGTGACATGCAGAAAAATGACATCAGAGATTTTGCTTTGGGAAACAGAATACATATTGGCCGAAATGTAGCACTGGGTAAAGAGCAGCTTTGATTCCTTCTGTCTGCCATATGATTTTCTTCACACATAACCAAAATCATAAAGCAAACCCAGCTCAAAGCAGATGAAATATGGAAACAAGTGTGAAGAGAACAGGTCAAAGGACTCAGTGACTCAGAGATTAGCCACTGGCAGCTCACTTCTGGGATTCAGGACATCATGAGAAGTTCTTTGTTGCAGTTTATAAGTCCACTAAAGATTTAAGGCCCCCTGTCAGCATTCAGAGCATCACCTGAGGAGGCTGAGCCATGACTGACCCTAAAAATAAAATACACCGCTGCTATTTCTGTCCCTCTGGTTTGCATGCCATGTGACTAGGAGCAGATCTGTGTTTAAAGCCCTGTTACACAGGCTTGTTTCCATAAGATAACAGACTATTTTTTCATAACATAAATTCTAGTCATTTTTTTAAAAAAATTCCTATAAAAATACCTTCAAAGAAAATCACTGAGGGCATGGGAATTTAGAACTTTGGACTTTCAATGTTACCAAAATCTGGACAAATGTATCCTTTGACCAAATTTTTGCTATGGTAATTTATATTTAATTATGTTAAGGATGCTCCTCTTTAAACAACTATATATCATATTTATGTTCATGTCCAGATTTTTAAAAATTCAAGTAAATAACTTGACTTAAAGTATTGTGAGTTTTAAGTTACTTGCTTATTCTTCTGAAAATCTTGTTGGTATGCAATATAGATCACTGTTTCAAAATGTATAAGTTTATGGAAAAGTTGTTCTGGGCAATGAGATGGGGTAAGAAGATATGTCAAAAGCACTTTAAAAAGGATACAGTTGGGTGGAAATCCATGGGCTTTTTGGAAACTCCTCACCACTGCTCAGCTGTCATTCTGTCTTGTGACCTCTACTACTTCCAGCAGGTAATAATGTTCAGGATATCTATTTGATTTCATGTTCTGTATAGTTCTCAAGATTGCATACCTTGCTGTAAGTCATAAATTGCTTCGTATGCTGAGTGGACAATACTGATTAGAAAATAGGTCATTTATATTGATTGAATATAGTAAGTCAGTGAGTTCAGAAAAAACATGTACAGGCCAATAAAATCTTGAGGCTAAATAGACAAAATGAAAATGAAGAAACTGCAGAATGTTTAATTTTTATGATCACTATAATGAAATGAGCAAAAAATTTAGAATTTAAAGTTTCATGAGCAATGAAGCTACGCATGTTGTGCTATTGTATGGCAAATGTACATGTCTTTCCATTTTTTTTAAATTTCTTTTTTAATTGGAGGAAAATTGCTTCACAGTGTTGTGCTGGTTTCTGCCATACAACAATGTAAGACAGTCATATTATACATATGTACATATATACCCTCTTTCTGGAGCCTTCCTCCCACCCCTCCATCTACTACTCTAGGTCATCACAGTGTGCCAGGCTGAAGATGCCCACTTTTATGATCACAAAGTTGCCATGGAATTGGAAAGAGTAATTGGTTATTTGGATTTTAGGGAAGACCCTGGAAGACGATGAGAGGGATTCGTACCATAGAAGAACTATCAAGTCATATTGTCATAGGGCTCTTAGGCTGGTAAGAAGAGCTTCTAGGTATAACACTTACCAACTGTTCTCCATGTCACATTAGTCACTGTTAACGTAAGGAGCAAATTATGTGCTTTTGTCTCCTCGTGGTTTCCCTTGTATCAAAACTTCATATCGCTGAGGAAAAGGCTGAAGCATGATTCTCCTGGCTCAGGCACTGGAGCTATAAGGGTTGCTTGGTAATTAAAATGTGTTCTCTCCTGACGCTTTGGACCTTATGATGACTTACTTGGAGGGGACAGTGTTAAACATGATAGGAGAGGAGGTCGACACAATGAAGTGTTTTGAGAACATACCACATGGATACAGGGGCCAACTTAATTGGGCTCCCACTAGGTAATCTGGGATAATTTGGTCTCAAATAGTGTAAGGGACTGTAATTCACTGAATAAAATAGAAAACCTCTGAAACCCTACAGATATGAAGAAATGTTGAAGAGATTGGAAAGCTTTTTCTCACTGTGAGATGTACACTATTAACTGTGGAAGGAGTGATTGACACAGATAATGATCATTGAAAATTATCAAAGTGGTAGTTGATGACTATCACTAAGAGTTATGAATAGATGCTAAAGGATGGTTCAAGGTTTGCTGAGGATATTGAAAATATGAAATATGAAAATATTTCTCCACAAATACTAATCAAATAATAAGAGGAAGATAGTAACTTATATTGGAGAAACCTGATAGGCACAGACTTAATGACCAGGGGCAAACTCACATTCCTGACACCATGTATCAAGAAACACATGGCGTCATTTCTGTGTACTTCCTGTCAGGAATGTGAGTTCTGTGTCTGGTTGTGAAGAAAGTCAGATGACCAGGTTGAGCAGATTGAGGTCATCCTACAGTGGAGTCTGGAGTCTAACAGCATCTAGCCCATGAAAGGCAGGGAAATATTGAGAAACTCTTCGGAGCCTTCCTCCCACCCTCCATATTAGGAACCCTTTATGACAAAGTGCAAGGAAATAATTGGTTATTTGGATTTTAGGGAAGACCCTGGAAGACGATGAGAGGGATTCGTACCATAGAAGAACTATCAAGTCATATTGTCATAGGGCTCTTAGGCTGGTAAGAAGAGCTTCTAGGTATAACACTTACCAACTGTTCTCCATGTCACATTAGTCACTGTTAACGTAAGGAGCAAATTATGTGCTTTTGTCTCCTCGTGGTTTCCCTTGTATCAAAACTTCATATCGCTGAGGAAAAGGCTGAAGCATGATTCTCCTGGCTCAGGCACTGGAGCTATAAGGGTTGCTTGGTAATTAAAATGTGTTCTCTCCTGACGCTTTGGACCTTATGATGACTTACTTGGAGGGGACAGTGTTAAACATGATAGGAGAGGAGGTCGACACAATGAAGTGTTTTGAGAACATACCACATGGATACAGGGGCCAACTTAATTGGGCTCCCACTAGGTAATCTGGGATAATTTGGTCTCAAATAGTGTAAGGGACTGTAATTCACTGAATAAAATAGAAAACCTCTGAAACCCTACAGATATGAAGAAATGTTGAAGAGATTGGAAAGCTTTTTCTCACTGTGAGATGTACACTATTAACTGTGGAAGGAGTGATTGACACAGATAATGATCATTGAAAATTATCAAAGTGGTAGTTGATGACTATCACTAAGAGTTATGAATAGATGCTAAAGGATGGTTCAAGGTTTGCTGAGGATATTGAAAATATGAAATATGAAAATATTTCTCCACAAATACTAATCAAATAATAAGAGGAAGATAGTAACTTATATTGGAGAAACCTGATAGGCACAGACTTAATGACCAGGGGCAAACTCACATTCCTGACACCATGTATCAAGAAACACATGGCGTCATTTCTGTGTACTTCCTGTCAGGAATGTGAGTTCTGTGTCTGGTTGTGAAGAAAGTCAGATGACCAGGTTGAGCAGATTGAGGTCATCCTACAGTGGAGTCTGGAGTCTAACAGCATCTAGCCCATGAAAGGCAGGGAAATATTGAGAAACTCTTCCAGATTGAGGGAGCCTAGTATGACTTGGCAGTTAAATGCAATTTAAAAGTTCCTATACAGATCCTATACAGATCCTGGGTCAGGCAGAAAAAGAAACATTATTGGGACAGTTGAAATTTGAACAATGTCTGTGGACTGGCTGGCAGAGTAGAATCTGAGATTCTTTCCTGATTAGGAGGATCGCACTGTGGTCATATGAAAAAATTCTCCTTGTTTAGTATAGATAATAAAGATTTCCTGGATTTGAATTCTGACTGGAATCCTTCATGCCAGTATCATGTTGGGCACATTAAATAACCTCTCTTAAGTTTCAGCTTCCTTATCTGAATAATTCAGATGGCAGCACTATTGTGGGTATTAAATTAGGTCATACACATAATTCTCTTAGCATGCTGCACATATAACCAGATATATCTGGCTATCCTCATCATCTTATTCCCTCAGCCCTGATTCTCAGGACATTTGTCTGTCTCTTCATTTAGACTCGGTGCTCATCTCAGGCCAAGTGACGCTTTCAGTTGTCTTTTTACATGCTGCCTGCTGCATAAGGTCTGGCACACGCGGTGGGCTCCTCCATGTCTTCTCAGAGTGCCTTGTCTGATCACTGACCCATGCATTCCCCCAGGGGAAGCGTATGGCTCATGATACATTTGCAGTGTGGGTGCAAAATTACACAGGACATTGTTTGGATTTTCGTCTTAAATCTTCATCCATTTGGAATTGTAAGGGAAATCATAGAAGAATAAGGTTCTCTATATGCCATCTACCAGAGCGTCCATTTAATATCACTAATGAGTTATGAATAGATGCTAAATAATTTAATTAAAAGAATATGAAAATATTTCTCCACAAATACTAATCAAATAATAAGAGGAAGATAGTAACTTATATTGGAGAAACCTGATAGGCACAGACTTAATGACCAGGGGCAAACTCACATTCCTGACACCATGTATCAAGAAACACATGGCGTCATTTCTGTGTACTTCCTGTCAGGAATGTGAGTTCTGTGTCTGGTTGTGAAGAAAGTCAGATGACCAGGTTGAGCAGATTGAGGTCATCCTACAGTGGAGTCTGGAGTCTAACAGCATCTAGCCCATGAAAGGCAGGGAAATATTGAGAAACTCTTCCAGATTGAGGGAGCCTAGTATGACTTGGCAGTTAAATGCAATTTAAAAGTTCCTATACAGATCCTATACAGATCCTGGGTCAGGCAGAAAAAGAAACATTATTGGGACAGTTGAAATTTGAACAATGTCTGTGGACTGGCTGGCAGAGTAGAATCTGAGATTCTTTCCTGATTAGGAGGATCGCACTGTGGTCATATGAAAAAATTCTCCTTGTTTAGTATAGATAATAAAGATTTCCTGGATTTGAATTCTGACTGGAATCCTTCATGCCAGTATCATGTTGGGCACATTAAATAACCTCTCTTAAGTTTCAGCTTCCTTATCTGAATAATTCAGATGGCAGCACTATTGTGGGTATTAAATTAGGTCATACACATAATTCTCTTAGCATGCTGCACATATAACCAGATATATCTGGCTATCCTCATCATCTTATTCCCTCAGCCCTGATTCTCAGGACATTTGTCTGTCTCTTCATTTAGACTCGGTGCTCATCTCAGGCCAAGTGACGCTTTCAGTTGTCTTTTTACATGCTGCCTGCTGCATAAGGTCTGGCACACGCGGTGGGCTCCTCCATGTCTTCTCAGAGTGCCTTGTCTGATCACTGACCCATGCATTCCCCCAGGGGAAGCGTATGGCTCATGATACATTTGCAGTGTGGGTGCAAAATTACACAGGACATTGTTTGGATTTTCGTCTTAAATCTTCATCCATTTGGAATTGTAAGGGAAATCATAGAAGAATAAGGTTCTCTATATGCCATCTACCACCTGCCTTGCAGATTCCTGCCAAAATATGTCACAAGGGCAGCCTTTCTTGAAAAGGTTTGGCGCTTTTGCCTCCAGTGTGGCTGGAAACCATCAGTGGAAAGTACTTCTTTTAAAACTCACCTATCCACTTTGTTTAAAGACATACATTTTAGTTGAGAGGAAAGGATATAAAGAGAAAAAATAATGTGTGGCATCCAAGGATGTTTAGGTCACCTGAATTCTATTCTAATAACAAATTACTTCAGGGTGAAAGAAGCAACCAGGAAATAAATCTCAGTTTAGTAGGATTTACTTAAAAGTTTAAAATGGAAACAAAGTAAACTAATGGAATAGTAACCTCCTTCATCCCACTTCTGCACTCCGTCCCCAAGGAAGGTGCTAAAGGGACAGATATAAAACTAGCCAAACTACCCCATAATGATTTAGAGAGCGGTGCTTTTTCAAACCCCTCTTTTCTTTGGACCTCTCTTTTGCTTGTGATTCCAATGACCTTAATTTAAATAAAACTATACTATGTAAATTGATGTTATCTGAATTTTTGAATACATAAAAATCAAGTGACTTTAAAAACATTTAAATCCTAATGTCGAACTACTCTACATAAAAATACAGTTGTGAAGCAGCTTACTTGAGGCTTCACATGGCTTTGCATCATTGTGGCAAAGCTATTCTGAATAAAATTAGCACAAAGAGGTTTTCATATAAATCTTCAACTTGAAATAAACCACTTCACCACCCACTGACTACACATAATTCTCTTAGCATGCTGCACATATAACCAGATATATCTGGCTATCCTCATCATCTTATTCCCTCAGCCCTGATTCTCAGGACATTTGTCTGTCTCTTCATTTAGACTCGGTGCTCATCTCAGGCCAAGTGACGCTTTCAGTTGTCTTTTTACATGCTGCCTGCTGCATAAGGTCTGGCACACGCGGTGGGCTCCTCCATGTCTTCTCAGAGTGCCTTGTCTGATCACTGACCCATGCATTCCCCCAGGGGAAGCGTATGGCTCATGATACATTTGCAGTGTGGGTGCAAAATTACACAGGACATTGTTTGGATTTTCGTCTTAAATCTTCATCCATTTGGAATTGTAAGGGAAATCATAGAAGAATAAGGTTCTCTATATGCCATCTACCACCTGCCTTGCAGATTCCTGCCAAAATATGTCACAAGGGCAGCCTTTCTTGAAAAGGTTTGGCGCTTTTGCCTCCAGTGTGGCTGGAAACCATCAGTGGAAAGTACTTCTTTTAAAACTCACCTATCCACTTTGTTTAAAGACATACATTTTAGTTGAGAGGAAAGGATATAAAGAGAAAAAATAATGTGTGGCATCCAAGGATGTTTAGGTCACCTGAATTCTATTCTAATAACAAATTACTTCAGGGTGAAAGAAGCAACCAGGAAATAAATCTCAGTTTAGTAGGATTTACTTAAAAGTTTAAAATGGAAACAAAGTAAACTAATGGAATAGTAACCTCCTTCATCCCACTTCTGCACTCCGTCCCCAAGGAAGGTGCTAAAGGGACAGATATAAAACTAGCCAAACTACCCCATAATGATTTAGAGAGCGGTGCTTTTTCAAACCCCTCTTTTCTTTGGACCTCTCTTTTGCTTGTGATTCCAATGACCTTAATTTAAATAAAACTATACTATGTAAATTGATGTTATCTGAATTTTTGAATACATAAAAATCAAGTGACTTTAAAAACATTTAAATCCTAATGTCGAACTACTCTACATAAAAATACAGTTGTGAAGCAGCTTACTTGAGGCTTCACATGGCTTTGCATCATTGTGGCAAAGCTATTCTGAATAAAATTAGCACAAAGAGGTTTTCATATAAATCTTCAACTTGAAATAAACCACTTCACCACCCACTGGCTAAAAGCAGATTACAAATGCTGACACACTGAGCACTTGATAACATCTCTTTCTGCTATCATGCAGATGTGTTATTTCTGTTTTTAAATGAGGAAAAGATGTCTCAAAAGCAGTTGAGATTTAGATTTAATTGAAAAAACATTCTGTGAAAGAGTCTGCAGTTTTGAGGAGTCTGTCTAGATTAATTCTGCACATACTCTTTACTTTGTAGGGTTTTGGTGGGGAGGGGTAAGGTAGAAGGTCTCATTTTAATCTTTGTATTATATTCTTCAAGTAGAGAATTAACTTTTTTGATTAATGTATGTAGAGTATATGTATTAATGGTATGCCATGATTTTTGAGATTCTGAGTATTCTTTTGCCCATGTGACTTATTTAGTAAAGAGAAATGAACACTTAGCTAGGAATTAAGAAACTTGATTACTAGACCCAGCATGGTCTAGAAATTACACAGTCTTTCGTGGTAGTTTAGTGTGGGTCTACTCGGATAAACTGAGAGCAACTTGAAAACAAAAGCCATTCCATTTTGACTCTTGGATCCTTATAGGTTAGTAGTATAGGGTAAGCATCAGGGCAGAATAGACACAGCTCAGATTTTAAAGCCAGAGAAACTTGGGTTTACATCATAACATTACTATTCTGGCATGGTTACAGCTACTCTTAAAAACCTTTAAGGACTAGAAGTGTGGATGAGTTGAGAGAACCAAAGGAAGTCATTACTGTTCATCAGGAAACCATTACTGTCCTTAGCCCAGGAGAAGTAAGAAAGAAAGTTTTCCCAGAATTCTGGGAGGAATCATGGCCCTGGGAAAAGGGACCCATGATAAGACCTGGAGTTGTAAATGATCGCAGCGGTGGTTAGACCATTATGAGGCAGTGAAGAGCAGAGGAAATAAATATGCACATAATTTCACTTCCCACCCTTTGAATGTAGGTGCCTTCCACTGGCTAAACCCAACCAAAAGCCAGAGGGCAAAGGAATCTGGGTGATGGAATCTGTAGAATTTAGCTTCACAGGGCACAGGACAAATAGGGAAAGACGGATAATAGGTCTTTGTGGAACAACGGAATGTAGTAGTCTCCTAGCTTTCTTGTCATGGGGACATTTAGAAATCACTGAGCCTGACTTTATAGGAAAACATGGATACTAGTATCTCTGAAGGTGGTATGATGATTAAAACGAAAGCATAAATGAAAGTGGTTACTTTGTGGAGATGCCTACCGTTCCATTTATGGAACTTCATAATACCATTTCCATACACTTGCTGAATCAGTGGACAAACAGAGAAGTAACACTGGGCAGACTAACTTTTGGGTTTGACTTTGAGTAACTTTTGGTGGCTGTGGGTTTGGCAGGATAGAGCAGTTAGTGTACACATACACCATGGCGTGCTAGGTAATCACATTTATACAAGGTTCTCTGAATAGACAATTGTACTGATCTTCTGTAGGAACAGTTTGAAACTCATGTATATGGCACAGAGCTGTTATCAGCATGACTTGTGACGACTCAGGCTGCTCCCTAACACTGTGTGGTTGGTTGTACTGTTTAAACACTGACATGCCTGAGGACTACTTCCTGTATGAGGGGTCTGCCCTTTTTTCCCCCAAGCCTTTATATTAGTTGCTAAACTCTTGAACACTAACGAAAGAAAATGTGTCACAATCAGCATGGGAATTACTGCCTAGTTAAAAGGAATAGCTGTACAAAGCAGGGAGAAGATTCTGAACAGCATCAAGGAAATGTGCTGGTCTTACTGACAGAGGAAATATGTGGAAATAAGATTTATAGTAGAATCAACTTCATCTAAGAAGATTTGTGCAATAAGCATTTCTCCACTATGTGGCTGGCGAGTAATTCCAGTAATGCCTCAAGAAGTCTCTCATTTAGTAGTTTCAATTAATTGAAAATTAAAAGTACAACAACAACAAACATTTTAAATAAGCAACAGGAAAAAATACAGAATCAACTCCAATCATTTTCTAGGAGGCTTAGCTTGGGGATTTTATTTTTTATTCTATTTATACACTGCATGAAAAAACATACCTCTAATGTATAAGCTATTTGTGATTTGTTATCCATATCTTGAAACAATTATCACCTTTTAAAAATAATTCAAGTATCTAACCTGTAGTTTTTCAATCTTGAGATACTGACAGTTTAGACAGGGACATTGTGTTTTTGGAGCTATCCTACACCTTGTAGGGTAATGTAGCGCCACATGTGGTTTCTTCCCACTGGATGCCTACAGTACTCCTCTCCCCAGTTATGATAATTGTAAATGTCTCCTGACATTGTCAAATGTTCCCTGGAAGCAAAAAAATTCCCCCTTTGAAAACCACTGATCTGGGTTGCCATTACTCGATGACTTTGTGGAGATGCCTACCGTTCCATTTATGGAACTTCATAATACCATTTCCATACACTTGCTGAATCAGTGGACAAACAGAGAAGTAACACTGGGCAGACTAACTTTTGGGTTTGACTTTGAGTAACTTTTGGTGGCTGTGGGTTTGGCAGGATAGAGCAGTTAGTGTACACATACACCATGGCGTGCTAGGTAATCACATTTATACAAGGTTCTCTGAATAGACAATTGTACTGATCTTCTGTAGGAACAGTTTGAAACTCATGTATATGGCACAGAGCTGTTATCAGCATGACTTGTGACGACTCAGGCTGCTCCCTAACACTGTGTGGTTGGTTGTACTGTTTAAACACTGACATGCCTGAGGACTACTTCCTGTATGAGGGGTCTGCCCTTTTTTCCCCCAAGCCTTTATATTAGTTGCTAAACTCTTGAACACTAACGAAAGAAAATGTGTCACAATCAGCATGGGAATTACTGCCTAGTTAAAAGGAATAGCTGTACAAAGCAGGGAGAAGATTCTGAACAGCATCAAGGAAATGTGCTGGTCTTACTGACAGAGGAAATATGTGGAAATAAGATTTATAGTAGAATCAACTTCATCTAAGAAGATTTGTGCAATAAGCATTTCTCCACTATGTGGCTGGCGAGTAATTCCAGTAATGCCTCAAGAAGTCTCTCATTTAGTAGTTTCAATTAATTGAAAATTAAAAGTACAACAACAACAAACATTTTAAATAAGCAACAGGAAAAAATACAGAATCAACTCCAATCATTTTCTAGGAGGCTTAGCTTGGGGATTTTATTTTTTATTCTATTTATACACTGCATGAAAAAACATACCTCTAATGTATAAGCTATTTGTGATTTGTTATCCATATCTTGAAACAATTATCACCTTTTAAAAATAATTCAAGTATCTAACCTGTAGTTTTTCAATCTTGAGATACTGACAGTTTAGACAGGGACATTGTGTTTTTGGAGCTATCCTACACCTTGTAGGGTAATGTAGCGCCACATGTGGTTTCTTCCCACTGGATGCCTACAGTACTCCTCTCCCCAGTTATGATAATTGTAAATGTCTCCTGACATTGTCAAATGTTCCCTGGAAGCAAAAAAATTCCCCCTTTGAAAACCACTGATCTGGGTTGCTCTATTACTCGATGAGTTTGATAGCCATTTATTCAGGGTACGTTCCATGCCCACCAATATATGACTGGATTAATAAGATGCTCTGTGTGTGTGTGTGTGTGTGTGTGTGCATGCACACTCATGTGTGTGTATATGTATGTACACATGAATGTGTATATATTATATATATAATGGAATATAACTCAGCCATAAAAAGGACAAATTCTACTTGCTACAACATGGATGAACCTAGAGTATATTATGCTTAGAGAAGTAAGTCTGACAGACAGAGACAGATACTGTTGATATGGCTTTTATATAGGACCTAAAAAACAACAATGAACATATGTGCAAAGCAGAAACAGACTCGCAGATACAGAAAACAAAGTTGTGGTTACCAAAGGGGAGAGGAAGGGGTGAGGGAAGGGACAAATTAAAGGTACAAGATTAACAAATACAAACTACAATATATAAATAGATAAACAACCAGGATATATTTTACAGCACAGGGAATTATAGGTATTATCTTATAATTATCTTTAATGGAATCTAATTTACAAAAATACTGAAGTGCTTAGCTGTATACCTGAAACTAACATGTCAGTTATACTTCAATAAAAGGTGTTTCCCATTAGTTATAGGAAAGAAAGTATATTTTATAAAGTTTTCATGCTAATATCTCTATGACCATTAGCTTTGGAACTAATGTGAAAGGCAACATGATATAAATGCTATCACCAGGGGTTGTTGATACTGTTTTGTGTTCAGGGCCCAGATGGGAGGGTCAAAGTGGAATCATTGCTTCTAAGTATAATTTTTATTATGATGTTGATTACCTAACTTTCCAAGGTTTTTTTTTTTTTTCCATATGGAGTAGAAAGATTTCTCCACATCATTATGATATGGTTTAAATTGATTTTTGTTATTTTGATTATCCCATCTACAGTTAAAGATACTATGGAGGAAGTTGGCTGCTGCTTGGGCAAGTTCTTACAGGATGACACAAATTATGAAGTGAGTTGATATGTAATTGTCTTGAGCATTTCAAATTCAGAGATTCAGGGTGTGTTGATCACTCAGAGTTAAGTAAATGCAGAAGTTTTCCTTATTCTAATCAAGTCCATATTCGACAGAGAAACCAAAAAGCCCATTTTAGAATTTACAACATATCCCTTTATAAAGTTATCAATAAGCATTGACGAGTACTGCCATAGTACTCAGCATTATAGCTTCATTTGGTTTCCTTCTTCAGGGTCAGTGAGAAATGAACATGCACAGGCAAATCGTTTCTGGTGGTCCTTTCTTGGGCAATGCATCAGAGAAAGAACAATGAGATGAGAAACTGATGGCATCAGTTTACAACTGTGCTGTGGGTTTTACCTTCAAATGGTGCCTGGTTCTCTCCAGTTTTCTGGATTCATCACCTGTTCCCCTTGTAAGGGCTAGCTTGCAAGAGACACACTTGGGGTACAGACAGCAAGCATATGACCTAAAAACAACAATGAACATATGTGCAAAGCAGAAACAGACTCAGATACAGAAAACAAAGTTGTGGTTACCAAAGGGGAGAGGAAGGGTGAGGGAAGGGACAAATTAAAGGTACAAGATTAACAAATACAAACTACAATATATAAATAGATAAACAACCAGGATATATTTTACAGCACAGGGAATTATAGGTATTATCTTATAATTATCTTTAATGGAATCTAATTTACAAAAATACTGAAGTGCTTAGCTGTATACCTGAAACTAACATGTCAGTTATACTTCAATAAAAGGTGTTTCCCATTAGTTATAGGAAAGAAAGTATATTTTATAAAGTTTTCATGCTAATATCTCTATGACCATTAGCTTTGGAACTAATGTGAAAGGCAACATGATATAAATGCTATCACCAGGGGTTGTTGATACTGTTTTGTGTTCAGGGCCCAGATGGGAGGGTCAAAGTGGAATCATTGCTTCTAAGTATAATTTTTATTATGATGTTGATTACCTAACTTTCCAAGGTTTTTTTTTTTTTTCCATATGGAGTAGAAAGATTTCTCCACATCATTATGATATGGTTTAAATTGATTTTGTTATTTTGATTATCCCATCTACAGTTAAAGATACTATGGAGGAAGTTGGCTGCTGCTTGGGCAAGTTCTTACAGGATGACACAAATTATGAAGTGAGTTGATATGTAATTGTCTTGAGCATTTCAAATTCAGAGATTCAGGGTGTGTTGATCACTCAGAGTTAAGTAAATGCAGAAGTTTTCCTTATTCTAATCAAGTCCATATTCGACAGAGAAACCAAAAAGCCCATTTTAGAATTTACAACATATCCCTTTATAAAGTTATCAATAAGCATTGACGAGTACTGCCATAGTACTCAGCATTATAGCTTCATTTGGTTTCCTTCTTCAGGGTCAGTGAGAAATGAACATGCACAGGCAAATCGTTTCTGGTGGTCCTTTCTTGGGCAATGCATCAGAGAAAGAACAATGAGATGAGAAACTGATGGCATCAGTTTACAACTGTGCTGTGGGTTTTACCTTCAAATGGTGCCTGGTTCTCTCCAGTTTTCTGGATTCATCACCTGTTCCCCTTGTAAGGGCTAGCTTGCAAGAGACACACTTGGGGTTCATGATTTTCTTTTTCTGCGCTCAGTGCACAGTAGTAAACATGTTCCATCTTCACATATATCACCTTTGTTTCAGATACACACGCCATGATACAAATCTCTAGTCCTTACCTTCTAGTTTTGGGCCTGGATGATACCTTGTCTTTTAAGATATCTTCCATGGCCATCTGATTCCATTCCTTGTGTGGCTAGTTTATTTAAGTCAGAGAATTACGGTGGAAGACCACTCTTACTACAGAGTTACACTTCTAATATTACAGAGCAAAGGTAAAGAAATGATAGGTAATATCAGAGCAAAAAATTAGGTTTTCTGTTACTAATATCATTTAAAAAAATAATATCAGCCTAAAACATATATTATGCCAGTTAATAATTAAATGTATTGACTCCAAGTTCATAGATTGAATAGCACTGTAATAAAAATAGATATATTAAATACAGACTTTTTGACTTATAGGTATTTTTAATAAAATAGTTTAGAAATTGCTATTTTGGCCTTTTTAAATTTTTTTATTCATTTATTTATTTAAATTATCTCTAGGCTTTCCTGTTTTTTTTTTTTTTTAAACATTTATTTATTGATTTATTTGGGGGTGGGGGGGGGCGGGTAGGCCGCTTCTATTGGTCTTTCATTTGTCTATTTTCATCCATCTTTGTTCTTTGGCCCGTGTGGGCCTCCCATCATGGTGGCCTCTGTTGTCGCAGAGCCCTGGCTCTGGGTGCATGCGCTCCAGAGCTCTGGCTCGGTAATTGGACACATTGGTCCAGCCGCTCCGCGGCACGTGGGATCTTCCCAGGCCAGGGGTCGAACCAGCGCCCCTTGCACTGCAAGGCGGTGTCCTTACCCACTGGACCACCAGGGAAGCCCTTGGCCTTTTTTAAAAATCAGCATTATAAACAAATTGGCTTTCAATACAATTTCTTACCAATATATATTTATTTATATGTACATATTTATATTCATAAGGCTATACATTTGATGTATATAAGGTCATATGTTTATATATATGTATCTATATATTAATATGCATATACTTAGGGAAATTCCTATTTTCCCCACTTAAAAATATAAAAAATTCTATTTGTTTTACAGATTTGAAAACATTTCATTGGGATCAAGTTCATTATTAAAGTGCTATTAAATTTTTTCTGATTACTTGCTTTTGTCTCTAATATCATTAATAGCCTCATAGTTTAACAGACCTTTAGACCATCACCTGCAGCTAATTACAAACTTACTAAAGAGGACCTGTTCCATGGCACAGTGTCTCTTCCAGTTGAAGACTGTTTCTGTTAGATAAATTCTCTATCTCTGTATATTTTGTTAAGTATCAGAGGATTCATTTTGCAAAAGGATATAGTTACTAAGGTTTTCTTCAGTGTGATAGCAGATATTCACCACAAAAGCTATGGGTCCAATGCACATTGTTTATTTATGGTAGCATTTGGATTTGAATCCCTTACTGAAGAGAATTGCTAAACAAGTAAAAGATATGTAGGCCTCTATATCTCCTTTTTCATCTATGACTTAGTGTTCTTTGCTACTTTATATATTATGATATTAAATTCTTCAATAAATACATTGTAGATTTAAAACAGAAATGTAAGAGAGAAATATCTCATTCCTCATCAAGTGGACTAGCCAAGTAGAAACAGGTGAGGTGACCTACTTTACATTTTCCATGGATGAAAAGATTTCAAATTTATTATTTCTTGTCTCAGGGATTTGTATTCCCCAAATTGAAAACAGTTTAAAATAGGAAAAGTGTGAGCTTATTAGCACAGTAATACCCTCTAAATTCTCACTCCCTCGTGAAGGTAGAAAAGTGCTAATTAATCAATTGCTCAATTAGAAGAGACTCTTAAGAGCATATTTGTTCTGGGAAAACGTAAGCAGCAGATGATCTGCCTTAAAAATCAGCATTATAAACAAATTGGCTTTCAATACAATTTCTTACCAATATATATTTATTTATATTTACATATTTATATTCATAAGGCTATACATTTGATGTATATAAGGTCATATGTTTATATATATGTATCTATATATTAATATGCATATACTTAGGGAAATTCCTATTTTCCCCACTTAAAAATATAAAAAATTCTATTTGTTTTACAGATTTGAAAACATTTCATTGGGATCAAGTTCATTATTAAAGTGCTATTAAATTTTTTCTGATTACTTGCTTTTGTCTCTAATATCATTAATAGCCTCATAGTTTAACAGACCTTTAGACCATCACCTGCAGCTAATTACAAACTTACTAAAGAGGACCTGTTCCATGGCACAGTGTCTCTTCCAGTTGAAGACTGTTTCTGTTAGATAAATTCTCTATCTCTGTATATTTTGTTAAGTATCAGAGGATTCATTTTGCAAAAGGATATAGTTACTAAGGTTTTCTTCAGTGTGATAGCAGATATTCACCACAAAAGCTATGGGTCCAATGCACATTGTTTATTTATGGTAGCATTTGGATTTGAATCCCTTACTGAAGAGAATTGCTAAACAAGTAAAAGATATGTAGGCCTCTATATCTCCTTTTTCATCTATGACTTAGTGTTCTTTGCTACTTTATATATTATGATATTAAATTCTTCAATAAATACATTGTAGATTTAAAACAGAAATGTAAGAGAGAAATATCTCATTCCTCATCAAGTGGACTAGCCAAGTAGAAACAGGTGAGGTGACCTACTTTACATTTTCCATGGATGAAAAGATTTCAAATTTATTATTTCTTGTCTCAGGGATTTGTATTCCCCAAATTGAAAACAGTTTAAAATAGGAAAAGTGTGAGCTTATTAGCACAGTAATACCCTCTAAATTCTCACTCCCTCGTGAAGGTAGAAAAGTGCTAATTAATCAATTGCTCAATTAGAAGAGACTCTTAAGAGCATATTTGTTCTGGGAAAACGTAAGCAGCAGATGATCTGCCTTAAAAAATAAGCACCCTAAAAGAATTATGTTCAAAGTATTTGGGATACAATTCTCCAGATAAAGTCATATTTATGACTGAGAGATTTACTCACTTGAAGTCTTCAGTTTTGAAGATAAACTTTTTCCAAGTAGACAGTGTTATAAGTAGAAAAAATATAGAGTTTATGCTTATTAATTCATTAATTTTAGTAATTATTTATTGACTATGACTTTCATAAAATTTTGTGAGGATTTAGTAATATATGCTAAATGCTTAGAGATTGTGGTCTAAGGGGAAAAATTTTAAACATCTAAACAAATAACGTTATCTAAGAAATGCATAACTTTCATCCCACAAGGATAAAAATCCACATATTTCTTGTGACCTTATTAACATGCAGGATGTATATTAGGAACGCAGGAGAGAGTGCCCTCAGTCAAACGGCCAAGATGAGAAGTGCACAGGAAGTGAGGGACAGCCAAGGGCAAACCATTGAAAGACCTGGCAGGCTATGTGCAGAAATTAAAACTTTTTCATGAGAATCAGTAAACTTTTAAAATTATGGATTAATATGATCAGCCCTGGTTTTCAGAATAAGTATGAAATCAATGAGAAGGAGTAAGAAGATTAAGACCAAACATAGGGCTTCCCTGGTGGTCCAGTGGGTAAGGACACCATCTTGCAGTGCAAGGGGCGCTGGTTCGATCCCTGGCCTGGGAAGATCCCCGTGCGCGAGCGACTGGACCGATGTGTCCAATTACCGAGCCGGAGCTCTGGGCGCATGCACCCAGAGCCAGTGCCCTCAGAGAGAAATATCTCATTCCTCATCAAGTGGACTAGCCAAGTAGAAACAGGTGAGGTGACCTACTTTACATTTTCCATGGATGAAAAGATTTCAAATTTATTATTTCTTGTCTCAGGGATTTGTATTCCCCAAATTGAAAACAGTTTAAAATAGGAAAAGTGTGAGCTTATTAGCACAGTAATACCCTCTAAATTCTCACTCCTCGTGAAGGTAGAAAAGTGCTAATTAATCAATTGCTCAATTAGAAGAGACTCTTAAGAGCATATTTGTTCTGGGAAAACGTAAGCAGCAGATGATCTGCCTTAAAAAATAAGCACCCTAAAAGAATTATGTTCAAAGTATTTGGGATACAATTCTCCAGATAAAGTCATATTTATGACTGAGAGATTTACTCACTTGAAGTCTTCAGTTTTGAAGATAAACTTTTTCCAAGTAGACAGTGTTATAAGTAGAAAAAATATAGAGTTTATGCTTATTAATTCATTAATTTTAGTAATTATTTATTGACTATGACTTTCATAAAATTTTGTGAGGATTTAGTAATATATGCTAAATGCTTAGAGATTGTGGTCTAAGGGAAAATTATAAACATCTAAACAAATAACGTTATCTAAGAAATGCATAACTTTCATCCCACAAGGATAAAAATCCACATATTTCTTGTGACCTTATTAACATGCAGGATGTATATTAGGAACGCAGGAGAGAGTGCCCTCAGTCAAACGGCCAAGATGAGAAGTGCACAGGAAGTGAGGGACAGCCAAGGGCAAACCATTGAAAGACCTGGCAGGCTATGTGCAGAAATTAAAACTTTTTCATGAGAATCAGTAAACTTTTAAAATTATGGATTAATATGATCAGCCCTGGTTTTCAGAATAAGTATGAAATCAATGAGAAGGAGTAAGAAGATTAAGACCAAACATAGGGCTTCCCTGGTGGTCCAGTGGGTAAGGACACCATCTTGCAGTGCAAGGGGCGCTGGTTCGATCCCTGGCCTGGGAAGATCCCACGTGCCGCGGAGCGACTGGACCGATGTGTCCAATTACCGAGCCGGAGCTCTGGAGCGCATGCACCCAGAGCCAGTGCCCTGCGACGACAAAGGCCACCGCGATGGGAGGCCCGCAGGAGCCAAAGAACAAAGATGGATGAAAATGGAGAAATGAAAGAACAATGGAAGTGGCCCGCCTGCTCCCCTCCCTCCCCACCCCACCCCCACCAAAAAAAAAAGACCAAACACAGCAACAGTTGGCAAGAGCACATCATAGCAAAGCTCAGAGAAGAAAACCCTGAAGACTTAGGTTAGAATCCTATCACTAGAACTCCTGGTCACTAACTGTGTTATCCCATGAAGAGTGCACCTCCCCTGACTACACTTTTCTAATCTATGACTGGCTATACCAAGAAATAGCTATTTCATGGGAATGAACTCAACCTCATAGGATCTTGTAGCCCAAAAAGCAGACCTGTGGAACAGCTGGACGCAGAGGCTCAAGGTACCTGCCTGTGCCTCATCCCCTTTCCTTTCTTCTAACACCTTTTTTTTCTTTTAAGTTTTATGTGTTTTTACTGTTGACTATGCTGGGTCTCCACTGCTGTGCAGGTATTCTTCAGTTGTAGCAGGTGAGGAGCTACTCTCTATGGGGTGCACAGGTTTTTTACTACAGTGGTTTTTCTGCTTGGGGAGCACAGGCTCTATCTGGGGCATGCAGTAGTTGCAGCACTAGGGCTCTAGAGCACAGGCTCCGTAGCTGTGACTCACCAGCCTTGTTGTCACGCGGCTGGTGGGGTCTTCCCAGACTAGGCATCGAACCTGTGCCTAGTGCATTGGCAGGCAGATTCTTTACCACCAAGTCACCAAGAAAGCCCATCTTTTTCTTTTGTATCACCTTCTCTCTCCTGTTTTGGTAGCCACCCCACTTGCCTGTTCTGTCCGGAGAACCAGCCCAGTTCTTCAGAGTCCCTGTCTTGATCTATGTTTCTGAGAGTACAAGAACAATAAAAACTAAAATAATTCTTTAATGTTATTTTAAATTAAAGTTCTGTTACACTGTCTAGAAGAAAAAAGTCAACAAAAGTAGAGAATTTTCTCTGAGTTTATTAAAGTGATGCTAATAAATGTCATGTAACCAATGTCAGCTATTTGCCCAAATGAATTATACAAAATAACAGGATCAAATGACTATTTTGTCATAGTTATTATGCTACTTCTTTTTTTTTTTAAAAGATTTATTTATTTATTTATTTGGGCGGGGGGCAGGTTGGGGAAGGAGGGGGGCGGGCAGGCCACTTCTACTGGTCTTTCATTTCTCACTTTTCATCTGTCTTTGTTCTTTGGCTCCTGTGGGCCTCCCATCGGTGGCATCTATTGTTGCAGAGTGCGGCTCTGGGCACATGTGCTCCAGATTGTATGGCATCGGTCACTAACTGTGTTATCCCATGAAGAGTGCACCTCCCCTGACTACACTTTTCTAATCTATGACTGGCTATACCAAGAAATAGCTATTTCATGGGAATGAACTCAACCTCATAGGATCTTGTAGCCCAAAAAGCAGACCTGTGGAACAGCTGGACGCAGAGGCTCAAGGTACCTGCCTGTGCCTCATCCCCTTTCCTTTCTTCTAACACCTTTTTTTTCTTTTAAGTTTTATGTGTTTTTACTGTTGACTATGCTGGGTCTCCACTGCTGTGCAGGTATTCTTCAGTTGTAGCAGGTGAGGAGCTACTCTCTATGGGGTGCACAGGTTTTTTACTACAGTGGTTTTTCTGCTTGGGAGCACAGGCTCTATCTGGGGCATGCAGTAGTTGCAGCACTAGGGCTCTAGAGCACAGGCTCCGTAGCTGTGACTCACCAGCCTTGTTGTCACGCGGCTGGTGGGGTCTTCCCAGACTAGGCATCGAACCTGTGCCTAGTGCATTGGCAGGCAGATTCTTTACCACCAAGTCACCAAGAAAGCCCATCTTTTTCTTTTGTATCACCTTCTCTCTCCTGTTTTGGTAGCCACCCCACTTGCCTGTTCTGTCCGGAGAACCAGCCCAGTTCTTCAGAGTCCCTGTCTTGATCTATGTTTCTGAGAGTACAAGAACAATAAAAACTAAAATAATTCTTTAATGTTATTTTAAATTAAAGTTCTGTTACACTGTCTAGAAGAAAAAAGTCAACAAAAGTAGAGAATTTTCTCTGAGTTTATTAAAGTGATGCTAATAAATGTCATGTAACCAATGTCAGCTATTTGCCCAAATGAATTATACAAAATAACAGGATCAAATGACTATTTTGTCATAGTTATTATGCTACTTCTTTTTTTTTTTAAAAGATTTATTTATTTATTTATTTTGGGCGGGGATCAGGTTGGGGAAGGAGGGGAGCGGGCAGGCCACTTCTACTGGTCTTTCATTTCTCAATTTTCATCTGTCTTTGTTCTTTGGCTCCTGTGGGCCTCCCATCGCGGTGGCATCTATTGTTGCAGAGTGCCGGCTCTGGGCACATGTGCTCCAGAGCTCTGGCTCGGTAATTGGACACATTGGTCCAGCCGCTCCACGACACGTGGGATCTTCCCAGGCCAGGGATCGAACCGGCGTCCCTTGCACTGCAAGATGGTGTCCTTACCCACTGGACCACCAGGGGAAGCCCTTATTGTGCTACTTCTTAGAGTTTTATTAGAACTAAGTATCTTGACTCGAAAATCTTACTTACGATCTCCCTTTTCCCCTTTGATATTAAGTCAGTTGGTTACCAGTCAGATTGGCTATCGTATAACTCATAATCAATAAAAGAATTAAGTACTTGTAATATGTATGGTGTCACAAATAAATCTTTGATCTACACTTCTGTTGTTGCTTCTGTTCTGTATGAGGAGCTGAATCAGTATGATATTCTCGGGTTTTTCCATTTCTTTACCTCTTTTACCCTCAGCGCTAAAGTCCCTGAGTGGTAACCTATACTGAAATTGGTAGGAATTTCCAATACTGTATGGTTTTTTAAGAATAATGACCCAGCATGGAGTACAGATGAAATATGAAGAAAATGTATCCATTAAAGATCAAACCCAAGTACAAAAGCAAAGGGAAATAAATAGACATTAGTTCAGCAGGAAAATAACACTTCCTTAAATATTAATTCACACTCTGGAATAACTGTGAATGTCTCCAGTGACGTCTGATGTAACGCAAGAGGGACAGTGACAGCAGAGGATCATGAGATGCTGTGACATCCATGGAGATCCTGATACAGGCTCAGCACTGCTCCTGCTAAGGGCACAAAGAAGATTGTCCATTTATGAAAAGTCAACAAAAGTAGAGAATTTTCTCTGAGTTTATTAAAGTGATGCTAATAAATGTCATGTAACCAATGTCAGCTATTTGCCCAAATGAATTATACAAAATAACAGGATCAAATGACTATTTTGTCATAGTTATTATGCTACTTCTTTTTTTTTTTAAAAGATTTATTTATTTATTTATTTTGGGCGGGGATCAGGTTGGGGAAGGAGGGGAGCGGGCAGGCCACTTCTACTGGTCTTTCATTTCTCAATTTTCATCTGTCTTTGTTCTTTGGCTCCTGTGGGCCTCCCATCGCGGTGGCATCTATTGTTGCAGAGTGCCGGCTCTGGGCACATGTGCTCCAGAGCTCTGGCTCGGTAATTGGACACATTGGTCCAGCCGCTCCACGACACGTGGGATCTTCCCAGGCCAGGGATCGAACCGGCGTCCCTTGCACTGCAAGATGGTGTCCTTACCCACTGGACCACCAGGGGAAGCCCTTATTGTGCTACTTCTTAGAGTTTTATTAGAACTAAGTATCTTGACTCGAAAATCTTACTTACGATCTCCCTTTTCCCCTTTGATATTAAGTCAGTTGGTTACCAGTCAGATTGGCTATCGTATAACTCATAATCAATAAAAGAATTAAGTACTTGTAATATGTATGGTGTCACAAATAAATCTTTGATCTACACTTCTGTTGTTGCTTCTGTTCTGTATGAGGAGCTGAATCAGTATGATATTCTCGGGTTTTTCCATTTCTTTACCTCTTTTACCCTCAGCGCTAAAGTCCCTGAGTGGTAACCTATACTGAAATTGGTAGGAATTTCCAATACTGTATGGTTTTTTAAGAATAATGACCCAGCATGGAGTACAGATGAAATATGAAGAAAATGTATCCATTAAAGATCAAACCCAAGTACAAAAGCAAAGGGAAATAAATAGACATTAGTTCAGCAGGAAAATAACACTTCCTTAAATATTAATTCACACTCTGGAATAACTGTGAATGTCTCCAGTGACGTCTGATGTAACGCAAGAGGGACAGTGACAGCAGAGGATCATGAGATGCTGTGACATCCATGGAGATCCTGATACAGGCTCAGCACTGCTCCTGCTAAGGGCACAAAGAAGATTGTCCATTTATGTTTCTAGATCTAAGAAGAAAACATTTGAAGTCCTGATAAGTCTTTTCCTATTTTCTACTCCTCTTTTTCGTATATAGTATTATTATAGTATAAAATAATAATATCTACACATTCAAAGCAAAAATGATTTTTAGTTGAGAGCTGACTGTGGCAATGAGTTAGAGATAGAGAAACCTACCCAGCAAGCAGCAATTCTTTGATTCTAGAACAAAAATACATATATTTTAGTTAATAATACATTTCGTCCTCATTGTTCTCTAACAGTTTTACTAGCTGTTTGTCACATACTTAAAATAACAATCTTCACTGCAATCTAAAATGAACTCAGATCTGTGATTTTCAAGGTAATTCACCAAAACCAATATATACAGTAAATACTCACTAAATGTGATTATAGGCCACAAGGGCAGAGAAAAAAGTGCAATTGGCTAGGAATAAGGGATGCAACATGGATGACAATTCAGATCTGCTTCTTTAAACTTCTAAGGGTAAAGATATTCTGCTAGCCTCGATGGAGTTGAGCTTACCTATGGAGACTAAGTGATACTGTTTGTGAGGATTAGAGGGCTCCAGTGACACAAACCAGGGAAGATGTTATACAAATACCTTGAACACTATGTTGGCACAGATTCCTATAATCAGATTGCTTATATAGCATGACTGCTGTAAAAACTTTAAATGTTCTGTACTGTTGCAAAAGCCAAGACTTTGTTGATAATATACACGATAGCGCAGTGATTATCACACATAGAATGATGCAGAGCCTTAAGAAACTGAAGTTCAGGGATTAGGACAAAAAAAGATTCAATATTTTTTCCAGCATGGAGTACAGATGAAATATGAAGAAAATGTATCCATTAAAGATCAAACCCAAGTACAAAAGCAAAGGGAAATAAATAGACATTAGTTCAGCAGGAAAATAACACTTCCTTAAATATTAATTCACACTCTGGAATAACTGTGAATGTCTCCAGTGACGTCTGATGTAACGCAAGAGGGACAGTGACAGCAGAGGATCATGAGATGCTGTGACATCCATGGAGATCCTGATACAGGCTCAGCACTGCTCCTGCTAAGGGCACAAAGAAGATTGTCCATTTATGTTTCTAGATCTAAGAAGAAAACATTTGAAGTCCTGATAAGTCTTTTCCTATTTTCTACTCCTCTTTTCGTATATAGTATTATTATAGTATAAAATAATAATATCTACACATTCAAAGAAAATATGATTTTTAGTTGAGAGCTGACTGTGGCAATGAGTTAGAGATAGAGAAACCTACCCAGCAAGCAGCAATTCTTTGATTCTAGAACAAAAATACATATATTTTAGTTAATAATACATTTCGTCCTCATTGTTCTCTAACAGTTTTACTAGCTGTTTGTCACATACTTAAAATAACAATCTTCACTGCAATCTAAAATGAACTCAGATCTGTGATTTTCAAGGTAATTCACCAAAACCAATATATACAGTAAATACTCACTAAATGTGATTATAGGCCACAAGGGCAGAGAAAAAAGTGCAATTGGCTAGGAATAAGGGATGCAACATGGATGACAATTCAGATCTGCTTCTTTAAACTTCTAAGGGTAAAGATATTCTGCTAGCCTCGATGGAGTTGAGCTTACCTATGGAGACTAAGTGATACTGTTTGTGAGGATTAGAGGGCTCCAGTGACACAAACCAGGGAAGATGTTATACAAATACCTTGAACACTATGTTGGCACAGATTCCTATAATCAGATTGCTTATATAGCATGACTGCTGTAAAAACTTTAAATGTTCTGTACTGTTGCAAAAGCCAAGACTTTTTGTTGATAATATACACGATAGCGCAGTGATTATCACACATAGAATGACATGCAGAGCCTTAAGAAAAATGCTGAAGTTCAGATCCCAGGAGATAGTGATTTGATTGGTCAGCACTCAGGCCTTGGCATTGGTAGTTTTAAGCTTCCCTAGAGGTTCAAATGTGCAGTCAAAGTTGGCAAGCCTTGGATTGCTGGTTACCAGCACAAGATGTAAGTCATACACTCTCAGTTCAATATATCCTTCTCAGTCTTTTTCTAGCTGTGGAACCTTGGGAAAGTCACTTAAGTCTTATTCATCCGTACTGCTCTCTTCCTCTCTGTGGTGTGGATAAAATAGTACCTATCCAAGAACGTTTTGTAAAGTCTGAATCTTACACAATTTTGAGAACACTCTTTAATTAAAAAATTACATAAAATTGTTAATGTAAACTTAGATACAGAAATAATTTTTTTAGAGTGATAAAAGATCCCCCTACTAACTACCCATTTTTCAAAGTTGAAAAATTCAGAAAAATTTTGTATTAATTGCCTAGCAGTCCTATTCATTTTCCCTTTTTTCTTCTGCCTTCATATTCCTTTCATCATCTCTTCACACGGCAGTGATCTTGTCATGTCATTTTCTATCAGTTCAGTCGTTCAGTCATATCTGACTCTGTGATCCCATAATCTCATTTCCTATAGAGAAACTGAGAGAATGAGAGAAATTGAGAAAATAATCTCATTGTCTATAGAGATTATTAAAAGTTCATTAATTCTATAGCATTATTAATGAAAATTTACTTTTTAAATTGATAGCTTGGAAAAGTTTCTTATACCATCATATCTTTCTTTAATAGTAAATTTTGTTGTTGTAATTAGTCATTTTAGATTCTTTAACTTCTAAGGTAAAGATATTCTGCTAGCCTCGATGGAGTTGAGCTTACCTATGGAGACTAAGTGATACTGTTTGTGAGGATTAGAGGGCTCCAGTGACACAAACCAGGGAAGATGTTATACAAATACCTTGAACACTATGTTGGCACAGATTCCTATAATCAGATTGCTTATATAGCATGACTGCTGTAAAAACTTTAAATGTTCTGTACTGTTGCAAAGCCAAGACTTTTGTTGATAATATACACGATAGCGCAGTGATTATCACACATAGAATGACATGCAGAGCCTTAAGAAAAATGCTGAAGTTCAGATCCCAGGAGATAGTGATTTGATTGGTCAGCACTCAGGCCTTGGCATTGGTAGTTTTAAGCTTCCCTAGAGGTTCAAATGTGCAGTCAAAGTTGGCAAGCCTTGGATTGCTGGTTACCAGCACAAGATGTAAGTCATACACTCTCAGTTCAATATATCCTTCTCAGTCTTTTTCTAGCTGTGGAACCTTGGGAAAGTCACTTAAGTCTTATTCATCCGTACTGCTCTCTTCCTCTCTGTGGTGTGGATAAAATAGTACCTATCCAAGAACGTTTTGTAAAGTCTGAATCTTACACAATTTTGAGAACACTCTTTAATTAAAAAATTACATAAAATTGTTAATGTAAACTTAGATACAGAAATAATTTTTTTAGAGTGATAAAAGATCCCCCTACTAACTACCCATTTTTCAAAGTTGAAAAATTCAGAAAAATTTTGTATTAATTGCCTAGCAGTCCTATTCATTTTCCCTTTTTTCTTCTGCCTTCATATTCCTTTCATCATCTCTTCACACGGCAGTGATCTTGTCATGTCATTTTCTATCAGTTCAGTCGTTCAGTCATATCTGACTCTGTGATCCCATAATCTCATTTCCTATAGAGAAACTGAGAGAATGAGAGAAATTGAGAAAATAATCTCATTGTCTATAGAGATTATTAAAAGTTCATTAATTCTATAGCATTATTAATGAAAATTTACTTTTTAAATTGATAGCTTGGAAAAGTTTCTTATACCATCATATCTCTTTACTGTTAATAATAGGTAAATTTTGTTGTTGTAATTAGGACTACTTCTAAGTTCTTTCGTAGAAAAGATGTAAGAGATCAGGGTATTTGAAGTTTTCCTAAGCAGTAATCATTTTTAAAGAAACTCATTGAAAGAATGATCCCTTTAAACTGGTTTTCTGATTTTTATATGATCTTTGTCACTATCAGCATTTTATGCATCAGTTAGAAAATGCTAATATAGATGTGATTAGGCAAAGTCATTTAGGGCTAAGGAAGAAAGAGCAAAGATGTTGTCTGGAAAAGTCAGGGAGTTGAATTTGCACAGAGCATGGTGTTCAGCTAGGACAACAATGAGTAATGGACTGAATAATGTGTGTGGAACCAGCCTGAAAGTGAGAAGGAGTGTCGACTTCTGACCAGTGGCTTAAGATAGAAAAATCTACCTTTGGGTTAAGGACCAAAGGTCTGTGAATGGATCGCCAGTTGTATGAAAAGTAATACAGTACTACAGAAATGAGATTATTAGCATCCGGAGTCAGAGAGACTTGAATCTTAACTTGTGAAATCTTGGTAAAAATACCCCCCTATGGAAGTAACTGTGAGCCACAGAAGTATTAGTATATTCAACAGAGTCCAAATATACCATGTAAACTTGTCCTTAAATCTCCAAAATGTACAATGGAGCAGAAGTTTGGGGAAAGAAACTTTTGTAAATTAATGTTAACTTACTAAATTAATTGGTAAGTCAGTATATATTTTGTACTTCTATTACTTACTGTTGTTGTTCAGTTGCTCAGTCATGTCCAACACTTTACAGCCCCATGGACAGTATTCCACCAGGCTCCTCTGTCTATGGGATTCTCCAGGCAAGAATACTGGAGTGGATTGCCATTTCCTTCTCCAGGGACAGTGATAGAACACATGTCTCCTGCTTACATCTTCTGCATGGTCAGCCAGATTCTTTATCACTTGAGCCATCTGAGTATACATAGTTAAGTAAATTAATTATTATATGTTATATTTTATTATATAAATACAACCCCCTAAGTTCTATCTTGTTATATTTACTGCTTGCTGCATAATGTGTGATTCTCCTAAAGTTTGATGGTTTTAAATCATCAAAGAAAAAAATGTATTTTTTGTCTGCTGATTGGAGAAAGGAAATAGCTTTTTTCAGGTTCACACTTTTGAACTTATGAAGCAAATCTGTGTCTATCACAAGGATTCTAGGCAGAGAACAGTTCTGTAATTTTTGCGTACATTTGCAATGATGTTCTTGCCTTCTAGCACATGTTATTTGTTGATTTCATCTATCTGTACATGATTAAATTGAGTATGGTGGAGGAAATTGTATAGCTTAAGTAAGAGGAAACCTCTATATAAAGACTGATAAGACTTTTGCCTTCTTGGCTGAAAAGGAAAAATATACCACTCTCTGAATGTTTCTTAAAATAGAATATTAGTTGAGTATTTACCAACTTTGGGGATAGACATCTCTCAATGCAAAACCTTTGTTTTGTTGTTGTATTTATGCATTTTAATATATTGATGATTAGCAATTGAGGTAGTATCTGTCTGGAAACATTAACAAAGCTAATGAATAAGATGAGGTATCTCCACTCATTACCATAGAAACAAATGTTTTTTCACAAACTTACACATACATATTAGCATTAATATGTCCATAGTCATTCAAATTCCCTTGATCCTAGGAGCCAAAAGTGTTTTTTCCCCCTCTTTGTTTTAGTAACTTATTCAGTGCCAAGTTTAGCAGCTCATCCAAACTGTGAAACCACACTTGTTAAGTAACTTAAATCAGTGGCCTAATAGTTACATTTGGTAAGTCAGTCTATATTTTGTACTTCTATTACTTACTGTTGTTGTTCAGTTGCTCAGTCATGTCCAACACTTTACAGCCCCATGGACAGTATTCCACCAGGCTCCTCTGTCTATGGGATTCTCCAGGCAAGAATACTGGAGTGGATTGCCATTTCCTTCTCCAGGGACAGTGATAGAACACATGTCTCCTGCTTACATCTTCTGCATGGTCAGCCAGATTCTTTATCACTTGAGCCATCTGAGTATACATAGTTAAGTAAATTAATTATTATATGTTATATTTTATTATATAAATACAACCCCCTAAGTTCTATCTTGTTATATTTACTGCTTGCTGCATAATGTGTGATTCTCCTAAAGTTTGATGGTTTTAAATCATCAAAGAAAAAAATGTATTTTTTGTCTGCTGATTGGAGAAAGGAAATAGCTTTTTTCAGGTTCACACTTTTGAACTTATGAAGCAAATCTGTGTCTATCACAAGGATTCTAGGCAGAGAACAGTTCTGTAATTTTTGCGTACATTTGCAATGATGTTCTTGCCTTCTAGCACATGTTATTTGTTGATTTCATCTATCTGTACATGATTAAATTGAGTATGGTGGAGGAAATTGTATAGCTTAAGTAAGAGGAAACCTCTATATAAAGACTGATAAGACTTTTGCCTTCTTGGCTGAAAAGGAAAAATATACCACTCTCTGAATGTTTCTTAAAATAGAATATTAGTTGAGTATTTACCAACTTTGGGGATAGACATCTCTCAATGCAAAACCTTTGTTTTGTTGTTGTATTTATGCATTTTAATATATTGATGATTAGCAATTGAGGTAGTATCTGTCTGGAAACATTAACAAAGCTAATGAATAAGATGAGGTATCTCCACTCATTACCATAGAAACAAATGTTTTTTCACAAACTTACACATACATATTAGCATTAATATGTCCATAGTCATTCAAATTCCCTTGATCCTAGGAGCCAAAAGTGTTTTTTCCCCCTCTTTGTTTTAGTAACTTATTCAGTGCCAAGTTTAGCAGCTCATCCAAACTGTGAAACCACACTTGAAGTTCAAAAATGTCATAAGCAATAGGATAAAATTAAGAACACGATGGGAAGTGGGACCCGTAGATGAAATCAGAAAGGTTAAGAGTCCATTTCAGGGCTTCCCTGGTGGCCCAGTGGGTAGGGACACTGCCTTACAGTGCAAGGGGTGCCGGTTCGATCCCTGAACTGGGAAGATCCCACGTGCTGCGGAGCGGCTGGACCAATGTGTCCAATTACCGAGCCGGAGCTCTGGAGCGCATGCGCCCAGAGCCGGTGCTCTGGGACAATAGAGGCCACCATGATGGGAGGCCCACAGGGGCCAAAGAACAAAGATGGATGAAAATAGACAAATGAAAGACCAATAGAAGTAGCCCACCTGCTCCCCTCCCTCCCCACCCCAACCCCCCCCAAATAAATAAATAAATCTTAAAAAAAAAAAGAGTCCATTTCATTGTTTAAACTTGAAATGTGTGCTATCTAATTCTTATCTGAGACTTACTGATTTAATGGTAGGGAGACTTTTTTCACTATCACTGAGTTTTAAGGGTAATTAGTTTAATCATTTCCTTCTATAAGTATTGAAACAGGAAAATTTCTATATTAGAGTCTTTCAACAAACTTCTAAAACACAGAAGCATTGTCATTCCACTTGATCAATGACAAATAAGGTACATAGAAAAGGACTGCTAAATAGCAGAATAGCAATTTGCCTTAAAAAAAAAAAAAGCTATATAACTAGCACAAAGAAAGCACTGGGCTCTTTGAGGCACATTCTCATCTTTCTTTTTTCTTGTTTGTCCAAAGAGCCCTCTGTGGATAGAAATCTGTAAAAGGAGGAAGATCTTTTCATCAGAGATTTTAGACGCAATGTGGAAAGATTCAGAAAAAAGGTTACGGGGCAACTTTCCATGATGTCACTGAAACTGCTTCCCAATCTTCATGAGACTTTCCATAAGAAAAGACTTCTCCACTCATTACCATAGAAACAAATGTTTTTTCACAAACTTACACATACATATTAGCATTAATATGTCCATAGTCATTCAAATTCCCTTGATCCTAGGAGCCAAAAGTGTTTTTTCCCCCTCTTTGTTTTAGTAACTTATTCAGTGCCAAGTTTAGCAGCTCATCCAAACTGTGAAACCACACTTGAAGTTCAAAAATGTCATAAGCAATAGGATAAAATTAAGAACACGATGGGAAGTGGGACCCGTAGATGAAATCAGAAAGGTTAAGAGTCCATTTCAGGGCTTCCCTGGTGGCCCAGTGGGTAGGGACACTGCCTTACAGTGCAAGGGGTGCCGGTTCGATCCCTGAACTGGGAAGATCCCACGTGCTGCGGAGCGGCTGGACCAATGTGTCCAATTACCGAGCCGGAGCTCTGGAGCGCATGCGCCCAGAGCCGGTGCTCTGGGACAATAGAGGCCACCATGATGGGAGGCCCACAGGGGCCAAAGAACAAAGATGGATGAAAATAGACAAATGAAAGACCAATAGAAGTGGCCCGCCTGCTCCCCTCCCTCCCCCACCCCCAAATAAATAAATAAATCTTAAAAAAGAGTCCATTTCATTGTTTAAACTTGAAATGTGTGCTATCTAATTCTTATCTGAGACTTACTGATTTAATGGTAGGGAGACTTTTTTCACTATCACTGAGTTTTAAGGGTAATTAGTTTAATCATTTCCTTCTATAAGTATTGAAACAGGAAAATTTCTATATTAGAGTCTTTCAACAAACTTCTAAAACACAGAAGCATTGTCATTCCACTTGATCAATGACAAATAAGGTACATAGAAAAGGACTGCTAAATAGCAGAATAGCAATTTGCCTTAAAAAAAAAAAAAGCTATATAACTAGCACAAAGAAAGCACTGGGCTCTTTGAGGCACATTCTCATCTTTCTTTTTTCTTGTTTGTCCAAAGAGCCCTCTGTGGATAGAAATCTGTAAAAGGAGGAAGATCTTTTCATCAGAGATTTTAGACGCAATGTGGAAAGATTCAGAAAAAAGGTTACGGGGCAACTTTCCATGATGTCACTGAAACTGCTTCCCAATCTTCATGAGACTTTCCAAAAATTAAGATGAAGGTATACAAATGCACCAAAGATTCTATCAGTCACTCTCTCTCTTCATCCGCTTTTGAAGAACTGAGATTGCAAAGAAAATTCCATTATGCTGTTGGATATTTCTTGAGACTAATCATTTCACCCTATCTCTGAGGATCTTACTATTCTTTATTGTGTATTAACTTTAAATCAATGTCTCTCTCTCTCTCACGCAGAGCTTGTAATGCAAAGGAAGGGCAAATAGATAGTAAAACAATAGCAATTAAATGGTTAAAAAAAAAAAAAGAAAACTTTTCATCTTCCTCTCTGTTCTCTCCACTGTATTTTTTTTTTAAAGGAATGCTCCTTCATTTTCTTTGTTAATTTTGGCCTCTTTTATTGATTTTTAATTTATGCATTTTCATCCATCTTTGTTCTTTGGCCTGTGTGGGCCTCCCATTGCAGTGACCTCTCTCATTACAAAGCGCTGGCTCTGAGCGCATAGGCTCAAGAGCGCTGGCTTGCAGTTGGGCACATCAGTCCAGCTGTTTTGTAGCACGTGGGATCTTCTCAGGCCAGGGACTGAACTGGTGCTCCTCACACTTCAAGGCGCACTCTTTACCCACTAGACCACCAGGGAAGCCCTGTCGTTGTTTTTTAAATGAAACATTACTGAAAGTTCAAAAAGTAAACCCATAAAATATCATTAGCTTCTGAACTAAGAAATTTCTATAAATTTTATGAAAATTACAACCAAACGGAAGACGTAGCCTTCACTAGCAAGAATGAGCAATTTTGGATTGAGAGCAGAGTTAAACAGTACAAACAGCAGCAGACACACTGTGAAACAATGATGTGAGCATTAATCATAATGTAATTTAAAATCCAGAAAATGGATTGTATCAACAGTTTGAAGAGAACTTTGGACTGATGATGTAATTCCTGGTAAAAGTACCGGGTTTGAGGCACATCAAAGAGCCCTCTGTGGATAGAAATCTGTAAAAGGAGGAAGATCTTTTCATCAGAGATTTTAGACGCAATGTGGAAAGATTCAGAAAAAAGGTTACGGGGCAACTTTCCATGATGTCACTGAAACTGCTTCCCAATCTTCATGAGACTTTCCAAAAATTAAGATGAAGGTATACAAATGCACCAAAGATTCTATCAGTCACTCTCTCTCTTCATCCGCTTTTGAAGAACTGAGATTGCAAAGAAAATTCCATTATGCTGTTGGATATTTCTTGAGACTAATCATTTCACCCTATCTCTGAGGATCTTACTATTCTTTATTGTGTATTAACTTTAAATCAATGTCTCTCTCTCTCTCACGCAGAGCTTGTAATGCAAAGGAAGGGCAAATAGATAGTAAAACAATAGCAATTAAATGGTTAAAAAAAAACAACGAAAACTTTTCATCTTCCTCTCTGTTCTCTCCACTGTATTTTTTTTTTAAAGGAATGCTCCTTCATTTTCTTTGTTAATTTTGGCCTCTTTTATTGATTTTTAATTTATGCATTTTCATCCATCTTTGTTCTTTGGCCTGTGTGGGCCTCCCATTGCAGTGACCTCTCTCATTACAAAGCGCTGGCTCTGAGCGCATAGGCTCAAGAGCGCTGGCTTGCAGTTGGGCACATCAGTCCAGCTGTTTTGTAGCACGTGGGATCTTCTCAGGCCAGGGACTGAACTGGTGCTCCTCACACTTCAAGGCGCACTCTTTACCCACTAGACCACCAGGGAAGCCCTGTCGTTGTTTTTTAAATGAAACATTACTGAAAGTTCAAAAAGTAAACCCATAAAATATCATTAGCTTCTGAACTAAGAAATTTCTATAAATTTTATGAAAATTACAACCAAACGGAAGACGTAGCCTTCACTAGCAAGAATGAGCAATTTTGGATTGAGAGCAGAGTTAAACAGTACAAACAGCAGCAGACACACTGTGAAACAATGATGTGAGCATTAATCATAATGTAATTTAAAATCCAGAAAATGGATTGTATCAACAGTTTGAAGAGAACTTTGGACTGATGATGTAATTCCTGGTAAAAGTACCTGTTTGAATTGTATTACATTTCAAACCTACCTAAATCCAAGGCATTGCACAATATGTCAGCCTTTGCTTGTCTTTCCTCTGGGTTTCTCCTCCAGATCTTTGCTTACTTACTCCCACCACTAACATCCTTTCCACCTCTTGCCCCCAATAAATTCCACCAGTGTTTCACGGAGGCTGTCTTGACTTTTCCATGTTTATCATCATGATCCCCTTTGAAACTTGGTGGTATATTGCTCTTTGTCTACATAGATCAAATTCATGGCAACCACAATGCTAGACATCCAATGAGTCTCCAACCAGATGAGGTCCTTGAGGACAATGTTGGATCATCACTGTATTTTTGAAGCTAGCATCTTGCCTTGTCTATAGTATATGCTCAGCAACAAGGTATTTATGTACATGGATTTCCCAAAGCTATGATAATTCAGCTGTGCTCATAAGCATCTGTTCTTTCATTATAAAAGAGAAATATTTGTCAGAGTGCTTGCTAGTGTTAGAACACTTATAGTTCACAATTAGTCTAGCTCAAAGCAGCAATTGTGCACAGAGGTAATTGGAATGGATGAATGTGGGAATTACGGGGACAAAGAAATTGACAGAAAGGAGAGAGGGATCAAACTGACGAATTTGTAGGTAAACCATGCTGAAAGAACAAGTTATAGGAGAAAAGGAAACCACTTCATTTTCCTTGTCTTTCCTTTTTATGTAGGCTAAGCTTTCCCTGTGATTCAGGAAAGTGTTCCTGAGTATCTGGACCTCAGAAATCTTAATTCTTTGTAAGCTTTAGACATTTGGCTCTTAGCAGGTCAGTATCCTCGTATCAGTAGGTTAATTGCTGATTAACTGTTATTAAGGGTTATCAAATATGCAGCTGGTATATCTAAGATTTTACTAATTCTAAACCTTTTAAAAAGTGTTGCCATTACTCTGCATGTAGAATTATGTTACTAATATAGAAATATATCTATGATCTCTGCTTCTAATAAGCTCAAAGCTTGCAGGTCAAATAGTTAAAAAGTAACCAGAACCAGCACATTATATGGTAAAATATATTGTAAATTTGTCTAATAGAGGGTGATCAAAAATATAAGAAATTATATAATCCAACTCTGCTTTTGCAGAGGCAAATGTAAGATAAGCAGAATAATCTGTTAAAGGCCACATAACTAAAGACAGAGTCAGAACAAGATCCAGATATCCTGAGAATAACATAATCATGGGTTATGTTGATCAAGGAAGATTTCACAGCAGAAGTAACTATGAGGCTAGGTAGGAATGAAGCAATTGTAAAAGAAGTATGAGAAATGAGAAGTAGGATATAGTCAGGGAAGAATATGGATAATATGGATAACTTGTTGGTCAGAACAACAGTTTGTGTTTAATAACAGAAGGTGATAAATTTAAAACATTTTACTATAGAGTTAGAATTTTTTCCAAGAATTGTTTTTTTCAAAAATTCTGACTAAAATAACATGATAAAAGTCATATACTTCTTGAACATAAATCTATCTAAAATTGTAGAGGAAGAGGAAAATGTGGATGGATTAGTTAAAAATGATTGTAACAGTGTAGAAGGTGAGGGTATGTACAAATGGAAATGAGGGCATTAATTTAGAAAATAGGAAAATTAGCAGAAGATTTAGAATGCTTATAAAGGAGATTTCCAATCCTAAAATACATGGAAAGTAGACCAGGATGCAGCTTTTTTTTTTTTTTTTTCTTTCCTTTGAGTAAATGGAGGAGGAGCAGATAAGTGGTGAGTAGTAATAGCTTCTGGTGAGTTTGCACAAATCCACTCACTCCCAAATTGAAATGCCCTGTTGGCAATTAGAAATGTGATACTGGAGTTCATGAGAGGGGTCAAGATTAAACAAATAGATTGGGAATTCTACAAATAGAGGTGAGAATTGAAACCGTGGGACCTGATAAAGTTCATGTAAAAGAGAAGGAAGGGATTGTAGAGTCTATCATTATAGTCTCTTTTTAAAAATTTGAGAGTTGACTTTAGGTACACTCAGAGAGAAACAGAAACTGATTAAAAATATCAATTTTGTATATCCTGTGCATATTTTTTATTAAATTTGATCCAGTTTCATATACATTCATGTACATTTATGATATATATATATATATATATATACATACATGCACTTATAATTTTGATACAATATTCTTATGACAGCTACTGCTACTTCTGACACCACTATTATGAGTACTATTGATTCTTAAATTAGTTCAGATTGGATGCCATTCGCTATATACTATTTACATCAAAAGGTCTTAAATTATTGAAACTCATAAAAGATTGTTAGATGTTAAGACATACCATGGTGGAGACAAATTTAATATGAGGTTAGATTCTAGTCAATGTGTAAAAGAAACACAGTGCAAAAGGCAGAATTGATATATCTTTTAAATGGCCCAGATGGGATACATTATGTATGTGTGGGAGTTTACATGTGTGATAACATGATCTGAGACTATGTATCCTCTGTGTAACAGTATAAAAATATGAAATCATGAAAAACAACTTTTACACTAAATTATTTTATTGGGTGAGTATGTATGTACTAACTAACTGAAACAATATTTCTTAGTTACATAAGTTGTGTTCTAGTTCAGAGAGACAAGTAAGTGACACAATTGATATATGCATGTAGAAGTTAAATTTGTGACAACACTTAGGAAGAAATCACAATAGGAATGAAAATTAGGGAAGATGGCATTTCAAAGATAAAACAGTCAGGGTAGGTTTCCTGAGAAGGCAGTATTTCAGGAAAGACCTAAAAGAAGTGACGGAGTGAATCATAGGAATTTCTAGGGAAAACCATTTGTTTAAACCGTTTCAAAAACCATGGCTTTCCTCAGAGTGACAAGGAGCCACTGAAAGTTCTGGGCACAGGAGTGATGGAACCTGCATTGTCTTTTATAGGATCTCTCTAGTGACTATATTGAACATTGTTAAATATGCACCATTGTGTTGCCATGGTACCAAACATAGGTGCAGATGTGTCTTAAAAGCTTTAGAAGAAGAAGAAAGAGGAGGAAAGGGAGGAATAGGGCAGAGAAGAGGGATTAGAGGAAGAAGAAGAGGATAAGGTGAAGGAAGAGGAGTTGGAGGAGAGAAAGAACTTTCTCATGGAAAAGTACTGCCCAGGACAATTATGGCTCCTTTCTCTTTGGGCATAAGAAGATACTCTGGACTGCTCTCTCTATCCCTAGAAGTGTGTGATGCACAGAAACATACAAGGCTTTTTTGCAGGGCAGTTCCTAGAGATCTAGACTAGAGCTGTTTATTTCTCATTTAAATAAAAGACAAAACTGTTATTTCTTTTTATTTCTTTTTTTTTTTTTAAAGATTTATTTGTTTATTTATTTTTGGGTGGGGGTTGGGTTGGGGAGGGAGGGGAGCAGGCGGGCCACTTCTATTGGTCTTTCGTTTCTCTCTGTTCATCTGTCTTTGTTCTTTGACTCCTGTGGGCCTCCCATCGTGGTGGCATCTGTTGCTGCAGAGCGCTGGCTCTGGGCGCATGCACTCCAGAGCTCCAGCTCAGTAATTGGACACATCAGTCCAGCCGCTCCGCGGCACGTGGGATCTTCCCAGACCAGGGATCGAACCGGCGCCCCTTGCATTGCAAGGCGGTGCCCTTACCCACTGGACCACCAGGGGAAGCCCAAAACTGTTATTTCTAAAAAGAAAAGTTTATATTAGCATTTGGTTAGCCTGTTCTTGATAATAAAGATATTTTAAGTTTTAGTAAGTTATACTTTTTAAAAAACTGTAAACTCATACTCAAATCTAGAGTTTGGATAACATTTTCAAACATGAAAAATGAATATTTGGGGAGGAGTAGTGTATTTATTAAATTACAGAACTAACCTGCCTACTTTCTGCCTCATCTTGGTATCACAGAACAGTATAACTTCCTGACTTTGCTTTTCATCTTTCTTTTCATTTATTTCTTTTTAATTTCTTTTAATTTTGGCCTCTTTTATTTTTTAAAAATTTGTTTATTTTCATCCATCTTTGTTCTTTGGCCTGTGTGGGCCTCTCATTGCAGTGGCCTCTCTCGTTGCAGAGCACTGGCTCTGGGCACATGCACTGCAGAGCTCTGGATCGTAATTGGACACATCGGGCCAGCCACTCCATGGTACGTGGGATCTTCCTGGGCCAGAGATTGAACAGGTACCTCCTTCACTGAAAGGTAGACTCTTTACCCACTGGACCACCAAGGAAGCCCCTCTTTTTAAAATTTTTTTATACTTAATTTTTAATATAGAGTATAATTACTTTACAATATTGGGATGGTTTTTGGCATACGTCAACATTAGGTATACTTATGTCTCCTCCCTCTTGAACCCCACCTTACCCTTCTAGGTTGTCACAGAGAACTGTCTGTGGGTTCCCTGTGTCATATTCTTTCTCTTTCTAATTGCTGCTGCAAAGGACCACTAGGTGAATGGTTCAGAATGCTCCAGTGTTTACTTACTACTGACAGACTAAACTCCTCTGAGATCAGAGCATAACCGAACTTAAAACCTCTGTCCACTCTTTTCACAAACCTACTTACTGATCCAACCAAGCAGATTTTCCAGTTATTCTCTAAACATTCATTCTTGATTCTGTCTCTACTCAGGGTGAAATCAGGGATATACTGTGCTACTACGTGGTCATGCATGTGGAAGGAAATGGTTAAATGACCAATATTTGCTTTTAATTTGTTGCTATGGGAATAAGAGATGTTGTCTCCTCAATATTTATTTATGTTCTCAGTCAGTGATGCATGAAGATAATGATTCAGTTAATAACAACAAAGTTTTATGAACAGGAACAAAGCCATAGCAATGAAGAAAATAAGCTCCACTTTTCAAATAGATATTTATCTTCAAATATAAACATCTGGTGGCTCAGATGGTAACTTTAACACTGAAAGTCACTGAACACAAGATCATGGAGTATAAATATACAAAGGGAGGCTTGATTTACTCCTGCTAGCTGAGAAGACCAAAGCTATGATTTGGCCATAGCACGGAGTTTTTATCTGTACTATGTGAAAGTCAACTTTTCTCCTTACTAAAAATTCTCACCCCAGGCTTTTCTGGCCACTCAGAACCTATCTTTTCCACTCCATGGCTATTTGCCACTGTGATCACTTCCTTTCCTAGACAAATCCATCAGGGTGTCTGTCTTGGCCAACCTTCTCTAGTGCGAACTGCCTTCTTCAGTCTCTGCTCTGGGTATCAATGAGTTGTGCTATGAATCCATTTATAGCTGTAGTATTAAGATTATTATATCTTGTTGTGACTGAGACAAAACTATTTTATGCATTTTGTCACAATATTCTGTCAGTAAGATTTAAAAAATTTTTGACCTTAAAATAGGTCAGGATGGATTTGATTGACTTTCACTTTACCAACCCAGCTTCTGGAAGGACTTGTTTAGTAAAGAACAGTTAAATCTTTAACATACTTAGTTTTTCCTCCTCTTGAACCCCACCTTACCCTTCTAGGTTGTCACAGAGAACTGTCTGTGGGTTCCCTGTGTCATATTCTTTCTCTTTCTAATTGCTGCTGCAAAGGACCACTAGGTGAATGGTTCAGAATGCTCCAGTGTTTACTTACTACTGACAGACTAAACTCCTCTGAGATCAGAGCATAACCGAACTTAAAACCTCTGTCCACTCTTTTCACAAACCTACTTACTGATCCAACCAAGCAGATTTTCCAGTTATTCTCTAAACATTCATTCTTGATTCTGTCTCTACTCAGGGTGAAATCAGGGATATACTGTGCTACTACGTGGTCATGCATGTGGAAGGAAATGGTTAAATGACCAATATTTGCTTTTAATTTGTTGCTATGGGAATAAGAGATGTTGTCTCCTCAATATTTATTTATGTTCTCAGTCAGTGATGCATGAAGATAATGATTCAGTTAATAACAACAAAGTTTTATGAACAGGAACAAAGCCATAGCAATGAAGAAAATAAGCTCCACTTTTCAAATAGATATTTATCTTCAAATATAAACATCTGGTGGCTCAGATGGTAACTTTAACACTGAAAGTCACTGAACACAAGATCATGGAGTATAAATATACAAAGGGAGGCTTGATTTACTCCTGCTAGCTGAGAAGACCAAAGCTATGATTTGGCCATAGCACGGAGTTTTTATCTGTACTATGTGAAAGTCAACTTTTCTCCTTACTAAAAATTCTCACCCCAGGCTTTTCTGGCCACTCAGAACCTATCTTTTCCACTCCATGGCTATTTGCCACTGTGATCACTTCCTTTCCTAGACAAATCCATCAGGGTGTCTGTCTTGGCCAACCTTCTCTAGTGCAAACTGCCTTCTTCAGTCTCTGCTCTGGGTATCAATGAGTTGTGCTATGAATCCATTTATAGCTGTAGTATTAAGATTATTATATCTTGTTGTGACTGAGACAAAACTATTTTATGCATTTTGTCACAATATTCTGTCAGTAAGATTTAAAAAATTTTTGACCTTAAAATAGGTCAGGATGGATTTGATTGACTTTCACTTTACCAACCCAGCTTCTGGAAGGACTTGTTTAGTAAAGAACAGTTAAATCTTTAACATACTTTTGGAAGTTGATCATAGATATATACTGTATTTTCCAATCTTTATAAAAATGCAACATCAGTGTAATTAGCACCTCTATTTTAAGAGGAGAATGTAGGAAACTTACTGATAAAATGAAGAGTGCTCAGATTCAGATCAGTTCCTTGGAGAAGTATTCAGTGGTGTACCACATAACTGGGGTATTTGGGAGAAGCAAAATTGCCAGATATTAATTCATAAGATGGGAAATACAGGGTAAAAAAAGTAAAGTGTTCGTGAACTAAGGGAGGGATGGAGGCTGAATTAATCTCCACATAAGAAATAAAGAGTGCTCTCCCTCTATGCAGATATGTCATTTATTTATCGTGTAATGTATCAGTGCTTAATTATCCTATTATTTGCTAGTTTTTTGTCCATGAAATGTCTCAGAAGCAATGATGTCAAAAAAAGGGGGCATGTTAAATCATAAAAATGAGCTCTAAATTTGTTTTTTACAAAGCTTAATTATGAGCACATAACTCATACAGATAAATTTACTGACAGTTCATATCTATTAGGGGACTATCCAAATATCTCTGGTCATAGGAAAACCAGAAGATATAAATCTGCTGAAAAAGTATCAGTAAATGCTTCAGAACTTAGTACTTATTGCTGTTTCTAAAGCACTAAGCCCAAGAGACTTTCTCAACACAGTTAGGCAAAGAAGGTGGGCTTATCTATCACTGGAAGGAGCTTTTTAATTTTTTTCCATATAACATTATTAACAGCCTTTTAATGTAAATTTTACTTATTTATTTCCAAGATTTTTTGTGCATGTGTGAAATGAGAAGTAATAGTTAATATGTTGTCTAGTTACAAAAGAATTTTCCAAACATAAATGATGATATCAGAAGAGAAAATTGATTAAGTCCAATAATGGTTTAATTACTTTTAACCCCATTCTTGGAATGAAAGTAAAATAATTTTGGAAGATTATTCTGTAGAATCTGACATAACTATAAATTCAACTCAAATAGTCAATTTTGAAGAAAATAAAATGTGCTTTGCTGTGAGAATACAGATTCACATTTGGATAGAATATTAACACATTGTCATGTTGAAAGCAATGTTCTGCTATGTTAAGAAACAAGTGGGCATGAATATGCTTGGGATTTGTTATGATGTATACATAATTCATATTAGCATCTACTACAACTAAGATATTCTACCAATGAAAATAGAAATTTAAGTATAGAATCTCGGAAGAACTCAAATAGCTGGAACAATCCTGAGAAAGAAGACCAAAGCCAGAGTCATCACACTCTCTGATTTCAAGCTATGTACTACAAACCTATAATAATTAAAACACTATGGGACTTCCCTGGTGGTACAGTGGGTGAAGAGTCTGCCTACCAGTGCAGGGGCACCAGTTTGATCCCTGACCTGGGAAGATCCAACATGCCAGCAGAGCAGCTGGGCCAGTTTGTCAAATTGCGAGCCAGTGCTCTGCAGCAAGGGAGACCGCTGCAATGGGATGCCCACACATGCCAAAGAATAAAGATGGATGAAATTAATAAATAACTAAGAAAGTGCTCATGGCATGAAGTTAAAGAAAAAAAAAAAACACTATGGGGGCTTCCCTGGTTGTCCAGTGGGTAGGGACACCGCCTTGTAGTGCAAGGGGCACTGGTTTGATCCCTGGCCTGGGAAGATCCCATGTGCCACAGAGTGGCTGGACCAATGTGTCCAGCTGCCAAGCTGGAGCTCTGGAGCACGTGCACTCAGAGCTGGTGCTCTGTGGCCACTTTGATGGCCACACAGGCCAAAGAACAAAATCACTATGGTACTTGCATAAAAATAGAAACATAAACCAATGGAAGAATCAAAAGCTTAAGGAGAAAAACACATTTATATAGTCAACTAGTATTTTACAAGAGATCCAAGAACAGTCAATGGGGATAGGATAGTCTCTTTAATAAATAATGTTGGGGAGGAGCCAAGATGGCGGAGGAATGAGGGGAAGATTTCACCAGCTCCCCAACAGAATCACCAGAACTAATCAAGAAAAGAACCACCACCAACAAACCAGCCGGTAGACAACAGAAGATTATTCTGTAGAATCTGACATAACTATAAATTCAACTCAAATAGTCAATTTTGAAGAAAATAAAATGTGCTTTGCTGTGAGAATACAGATTCACATTTGGATAGAATATTAACACATTGTCATGTTGAAAGCAATGTTCTGCTATGTTAAGAAACAAGTGGGCATGAATATGCTTGGGATTTGTTATGATGTATACATAATTCATATTAGCATCTACTACAACTAAGATATTCTACCAATGAAAATAGAAATTTAAGTATAGAATCTCGGAAGAACTCAAATAGCTGGAACAATCCTGAGAAAGAAGACCAAAGCCAGAGTCATCACACTCTCTGATTTCAAGCTATGTACTACAAACCTATAATAATTAAAACACTATGGGACTTCCCTGGTGGTACAGTGGGTGAAGAGTCTGCCTACCAGTGCAGGGGCACCAGTTTGATCCCTGACCTGGGAAGATCCAACATGCCAGCAGAGCAGCTGGGCCAGTTTGTCAAATTGCGAGCCAGTGCTCTGCAGCAAGGGAGACCGCTGCAATGGGATGCCCACACATGCCAAAGAATAAAGATGGATGAAATTAATAAATAACTAAGAAAGTGCTCATGGCATGAAGTTAAAGAAAAAAAAAAAACACTATGGGGGCTTCCCTGGTTGTCCAGTGGGTAGGGACACCGCCTTGTAGTGCAAGGGGCACTGGTTTGATCCCTGGCCTGGGAAGATCCCATGTGCCACAGAGTGGCTGGACCAATGTGTCCAGCTGCCAAGCTGGAGCTCTGGAGCACGTGCACTCAGAGCTGGTGCTCTGTGGCCACTTTGATGGCCACACAGGCCAAAGAACAAAATCACTATGGTACTTGCATAAAAATAGAAACATAAACCAATGGAAGAATCAAAAGCTTAAGGAGAAAAACACATTTATATAGTCAACTAGTATTTTACAAGAGATCCAAGAACAGTCAATGGGGATAGGATAGTCTCTTTAATAAATAATGTTGGGGAGGAGCCAAGATGGCGGAGGAATGAGGGGAAGATTTCACCAGCTCCCCAACAGAATCACCAGAACTAATCAAGAAAAGAACCACCACCAACAAACCAGCCGGTAGACAACAGAAGAATTCCATAGGTCCGTGAGAGTAGAAGAGTGAATAGCCAGAAATTTCCTGGAGCTAGGATTCTAAGAATCCTCTATCCTAACCCCCACGCTGGACCGCACCTACGGAGATTGCACCAGCAAGTGCCCTAAAAGAGGGCCTAAGCAGAGCCTCAGGGGAGAAAGGGCAGCACTCAGCGTGAAAACTCCAAGAATCCGCCCGGATCGCTGGCAGAAATTAAGACACTGCGAAGATAGGATACCGGAGCAGGGCTGAGCAGAACGAGCTTGCTGCCTAGTGACCTCAGGCCGGACAGAACAAGATGGGAGGGAGCGCCCAGTGTGAGGATTGCAATGCTCGGCCGCCGGGCGAAAATCGCGACTTTCCGCCTGGCACCGGGTGAGTTCTAACACTCCTAGTGGGGGACTGGCTGAAGGGGAAGTCGCCCACAGATTGCTGACCAGGGACCAGGCTCGAGCCAAACGGGGAACCTTGTGCCTGCCTTTGGGACTTGGAGGCACAACCGGCAGTGCGCACCAGTGGCAGAGGAGCCCCTGCACCCCCATAGCTGCACCCCCATAGCTACACCCGCAGCGGAGGAAGTCGGGAGAAGGGCAGGTATCAGAGGCTACCTGCAGGTGCACTGCAGAGCCAGGACGCCCCCGCCCAACACGGGATTGCGCACGCACCACGGCCCCCCACCTGATGGACTGGGATCAGCCCGGGCTCCCGCCCAACCCGGGACAGCGCTTGTTGCGCCCCCGGCCCGACACACTGGGATCAGCCCGCGCCCCCACCCAACCCGGGACAGCGAGCGCACTGCCGTCCCCCGCCCGACGGACAGAGATCAACCCGCCTTCCCGGTCAGCACCTGAGCTTGCAGACCGGTGCCATAAGGGAAAGGCTGCATCATCAAGACAACACCATCGAGAGCAGACTGGCTTCCAGACAGGTGAGAGGATAAAAACCAGGGACAATATTTAGCTTTTTTGTTTATCTGTTGTGACGGTTCTGCTTATTCATTTGATTGGTCAGGTCTGGGTTTTTTCTTTGTTTGTTTTTTTTTTTTCTCTCTCTCTCTTTGGTCTCTTCTTATTAAGTTTCTCCTCCCCCTTTTTTGTTTTTTTAAATTTTTAATTTTCTTTGATTTTTAATTATTAATTTTTTTATTAATTTTTAAAAATTTTTATTCTTGAACTTCTAATTTTCTTTCCTCTTTCCCACTCCTTCCTCCCTCTATGTTCTAAATCTAAAACTTTCTCCTATATACCACTACCCCCTAGATAAATATTTCCTACCTTCCTGTCTCCACTATTCTCTCCCAGCTGCACTAAACAATACAACACACTAATCTTGGCTACATAACTCTATAAAATCCTTCCAAGTTGAATCTATTCCTTCTCATTACCCATACATTTTCCACCTTCTCACCCCCAACACATGTCTTAGTTAAAAATTGCTTTCAATGATGAAATAGTCCAAGCCAGGACCTTACCCCTATTTGTCCAGGCACTATTCTAATTAACTCAGAGCTTAACGGGAAAGTACCATCTTTGATTGTGTTGTTTGCCAGGAAAATTTCCTATGCTTTGTCACTGTAAGACTGGTTAGATGTGGTTATTGCTATGTAAATAAGTATATCTTATGACTAGGTTAGAAAACATCTGCATGCTTTTATGACTGTCACCAATTAGGGACACACCTCTTGCTCCCCAGATGCTAGTATTTGAACTAATATCACGGAACACCATAGCAAACCAGGCAAAGAGGCTACATCCCCTGACCAATCATCAAACCAAGGATCCTCGAACTAGAAGCCCTGATTCCAAGACCCCACACTATCAAAGAACATACAACACTAGAGATGAAACGACAGAGAAACACTGCACAAATGAAGGACCAAGCTAGAGAATCACAGCCTCAAATGACAGAGGAGGAGATAGACAAATTATCTGAAAGGAGATAGACAAATTATCTGAAAGAGAATTCAGAAAAACTATACTAATGAGGATGCAAAACACCAAAAACAGAATATTAGAGGAAATTAGTGCATTGAGAAAAGACATGCAGGAAATGAAAAATAAGCAAATAGAGACCACCAATTCAATTGCTGAACTCAAAAATACGATAGAAGGCCTCAACAGTAGACTATCTGAGGCTGAAGAACGGATAAGCGTGCTGGAAGATAGACTGGTGGAAATAACTGGTGAGGAACAGAACAAAGCCGAAAGAATGAAAAGAACTGAGGATAGCCTCAGGGAGCTATGGGACAATATCAAACACACCAACATTAGAATTATAGGAGTCCCAGAAGAAGAAGAAGGGGAGGAAAGGTTACGAAAAAATTCTTGAAGAGGCTATAGTTGAAAACTTCCCCAGCATGGGAAAGGAAATAGCCATGTCCAAGAAGCACAAAGAGTTCCATACAGAATAAACCCCAGAAAAAACACACCAAGGCACATTCTAATCAAACTAACACAGACTAAATATAAAGACAGATTACTAAAAGCAGCTAGAAGCAAACAACAAATAACATATAAAGGAAACCCCATACGTTTAACTGCGGATCTCTCAACAGAAACGCTGCAGGTCAGAAGAGAATGGCAAGACACATTTAAACGGCTAAAAGAGAATAACCTTCAACCACGAATTCTCTACCCAGCAAAAATCTCATTCATAATCGATGGAGAAGTCAAAAGCTTCTCAGACAGACAAAAACTAAAAGAATTCTGTACCACAAAACCAGCCCTACAACAAGTGTTAAACGGCCTGATATAGCCAATAAATACAAGAGTAGAAGAAGTCCTACAAATCAAACCCCAGACTTCTAAGAAGATGACAATAGGAACATTCGTATGAATAATTACTTTGAACACCATAGCAAACCAGGCAAAGAGGCTACATCCCCTGACCAATCATCAAACCAAGGATCCTCGAACTAGAAGCCCTGATTCCAAGACCCCACACTATCAAAGAACATACAACACTAGAGATGAAACGACAGAGAAACACTGCACAAATGAAGGACCAAGCTAGAGAATCACAGCCTCAAATGACAGAGGAGGAGATAGACAAATTATCTGAAAGGAGATAGACAAATTATCTGAAAGAGAATTCAGAAAAACTATACTAATGAGGATGCAAAACACCAAAAACAGAATATTAGAGGAAATTAGTGCATTGAGAAAAGACATGCAGGAAATGAAAAATAAGCAAATAGAGACCACCAATTCAATTGCTGAACTCAAAAATACGATAGAAGGCCTCAACAGTAGACTATCTGAGGCTGAAGAACGGATAAGCGTGCTGGAAGATAGACTGGTGGAAATAACTGGTGAGGAACAGAACAAAGCCGAAAGAATGAAAAGAACTGAGGATAGCCTCAGGGAGCTATGGGACAATATCAAACACACCAACATTAGAATTATAGGAGTCCCAGAAGAAGAAGAAGGGAAGAAAGGTTACGAAAAAATTCTTGAAGAGGCTATAGTTGAAAACTTCCCCAGCATGGGAAAGGAAATAGCCATGTCCAAGAAGCACAAAGAGTTCCATACAGAATAAACCCCAGAAAAAACACACCAAGGCACATTCTAATCAAACTAACACAGACTAAATATAAAGACAGATTACTAAAAGCAGCTAGAAGCAAACAACAAATAACATATAAAGGAAACCCCATACGTTTAACTGCGGATCTCTCAACAGAAACGCTGCAGGTCAGAAGAGAATGGCAAGACACATTTAAACGGCTAAAAGAGAATAACCTTCAACCACGAATTCTCTACCCAGCAAAAATCTCATTCATAATCGATGGAGAAGTCAAAAGCTTCTCAGACAGACAAAAACTAAAAGAATTCTGTACCACAAAACCAGCCCTACAACAAGTGTTAAACGGCCTGATATAGCCAATAAATACAAGAGTAGAAGAAGTCCTACAAATCAAACCCCAGACTTCTAAGAAGATGACAATAGGAACATTCGTATGAATAATTACTTTGAACGTAAATGGATTAAATGCTCCAACCAAATGACACAAGTTGGCTGAATGGATCAAGAAACATGACCCATATATATGCTGTTTACAAGAGACCCACTTCAGACCTAGAGACACCCATAGACTGAAAGTGAAAGGCTGGAAAAAGATATTCCATGCAAATGGAAATCAAAAGAAAGCTGGAGTAGCAATCCTCATATCAGACAAAATAGATTTTAAAGTAAAAAATATTCTAAGAGACAAGGCAGGTCACTACATCATGATTAAAGGATCCATTCAAGAGGAAGACATAACAGTCATGAACATCTATGCACCCAACACAGGGGCACCTCAATACATAAGACAGATACTTTCAGACTTAAAAGAAGAAATCAATAATAACACAATAATAGTAGGAGACTTTAACACTCCTCTAACACCAATGGATAGATCATCTAAACAGAAAATTAATCAAGAAACACAAGCCTTAAATGCCACACTAGAAAAGATGGACCTCATCGATATCTTTAGGACATTCCATCAAAAAGCAGAATACACTTTCTTCTCAAGTGCTCACGGAACATTCTCCAAGATAGACCATATCTTAGGCCACAAATCAAACCTCAGTCAATTCAAGAAAACTGAAATTATATCAACCGTCTTCTCGGACCACAATGCAATGAGACTAGAGATCAACTACAGGAAAAAAACCGCTAAAAATACAAACACATGGCGATTAAACAACACTTACCTAAAAAACCAACTGATCACTGAGGAAATCAAAGGAGAAATTAAAAAATTCCTAGAAGAAAATGACAATGAATATACGACCGTGCAAAACTTATGGTATACTGCAAAAGCAGTCCTAAGGAGGAGATTTATAGCAATACAATCCCACCTCAAGGAACTAGGAAAATATGAAGCAGGTGACCTAACACTCCACTTAAAACAATTGTAAAAAGAAGAACAAAAACATCCCAAAGCCAGCAGAAGACGAGAAATTATAAAGACTAGAGCAGAAATAAATCAGGAAGAAATGAAAGAAACTATAGTTTGAATAAATAAAACAAAAAGCTGGTTCTTTGAAAAGGTAAACAAAATTGACAAGCTTCTGGCGAGACTCTTCAAGAAAAAGAGAGAGAAGAACCAGATCAACAAAATGAAAAATGAAAAAGGAGAGATTACAGCAGATACTACAGAAATCCAAAGGATTCTAAGAGACTATTATGAGCAACTCTATGGCAACAAACTGGACAACCTAGAAGAAATGGACAGTTTCTTGGACAGGATTAATCTCCCAAGACTGAGCCAGGAAGAAACAGAAACTTTGAACAACCCAATCACAAGCTCAGAAATCGAATCTGTGATTAAAAATCTCCCCCAAAATAAAAGCCCAGGGCCAGATGGCTTCACAGCCGAATTCTACCAAACATTTAAAGAAGAGCTAATGCCTGTCCTTCTAAAACTCTTCCAAAAATTGCACAGGAAGGAAAACTTCCAAACACATTCTACGAGGCCACCATCACCCTGATACCCAAACCAGGCAAAGATAACACAAAAAAGGAAAACTATAGGCCAATTTCACTGATGAACTTAGATGCAAAGATCCTCAACAAAATCCTAGCAAACAGAATTCAACGACACGTCAAAAAACTCATACATTATGATCAAGCCGGGTTCATCCCAGGCATACAAGGCTTCTTCAACATCCACAAATCAATCAACGTGATACACCATATCAACAAGTTGAAAGACAAAAATCACATGATCATTTCAATAGATGCAGAAAAAGCCTTCGACAAAGTACAACATCCATTTATGATAAAAACTCTTCAGAAAATGGGCATAGAAGGAACCTATTTCAACATAATAAAAGCCATCTATGAGAAGCCTACAGCAAACATTATTGTTAATGGTGAAAAACTGAAAGCATTCCCTCTAAGATCAGGAACAAGACAGGGGTGCCTCTTTCACCACTACTATTCAACATAGTCCTGGAAGTCCTAGCAACAGCAATAAGAGAAGAGAAAGAAATCAAAGGAATCCAGATTGGAAAGGAAGAAGTCAAGCTCTCTCTTTTTGCAGACGACATGATATTATACATAGAAAATCCCAAAGACACGGTTACAAAGCTACTAGAGCTAATCAACGAATTCAACAAAGTCACAGGATACAAAGTCAACACACAGAAGTCACTGGCATTCCTAGACACAAACAATAAAAAATCAGAAAATGAAAAAGGAGAGATTACAGCAGATACTACAGAAATCCAAAGGATTCTAAGAGACTATTATGAGCAACTCTATGGCAACAAACTGGACAACCTAGAAGAAATGGACAGTTTCTTGGACAGGATTAATCTCCCAAGACTGAGCCAGGAAGAAACAGAAACTTTGAACAACCCAATCACAAGCTCAGAAATCGAATCTGTGATTAAAAATCTACCCAAAAATAAAAGCCCAGGGCCAGATGGCTTCACAGCCGAATTCTACCAAACATTTAAAGAAGAGCTAATGCCTGTCCTTCTAAAACTCTTCCAAAAATTGCACAGGAAGGAAAACTTCCAAACACATTCTACGAGGCCACCATCACCCTGATACCCAAACCAGGCAAAGATAACACAAAAAAGGAAAACTATAGGCCAATTTCACTGATGAACTTAGATGCAAAGATCCTCAACAAAATCCTAGCAAACAGAATTCAACGACACGTCAAAAAACTCATACATTATGATCAAGCCGGGTTCATCCCAGGCATACAAGGCTTCTTCAACATCCACAAATCAATCAACGTGATACACCATATCAACAAGTTGAAAGACAAAAATCACATGATCATTTCAATAGATGCAGAAAAAGCCTTCGACAAAGTACAACATCCATTTATGATAAAAACTCTTCAGAAAATGGGCATAGAAGGAACCTATTTCAACATAATAAAAGCCATCTATGAGAAGCCTACAGCAAACATTATTGTTAATGGTGAAAAACTGAAAGCATTCCCTCTAAGATCAGGAACAAGACAGGGGTGCCTCTTTCACCACTACTATTCAACATAGTCCTGGAAGTCCTAGCAACAGCAATAAGAGAAGAGAAAGAAATCAAAGGAATCCAGATTGGAAAGGAAGAAGTCAAGCTCTCTCTTTTTGCAGACGACATGATATTATACATAGAAAATCCCAAAGACACGGTTACAAAGCTACTAGAGCTAATCAACGAATTCAACAAAGTCACAGGATACAAAGTCAACACACAGAAGTCACTGGCATTCCTAGACACAAACAATAAAAAATCAGAAAATGAAATCAAAGAGGCAGTCCCCTTCACCATTGCAACCAAAAAAATCAAATATCTAGGAATAAACCTACCCAAAGAAACAAAAGAACTGTACACAGAAAATTACAAGACACTCATGGAAGAAATTAAAGAAGACTTAAACAGATGGAGAGATATTCCATGTTCCTGGGTCGGAAGAATCAATATTGTGAAAATGACCACACAACCAAATATCATCTACAGATTCAATGCAATACCTATTCAACTTCCATTGACATTTTTCATAGAACTAGACCAAAGAATAACACAGTTCATATGGAAACACAAAAGACCTCAAATAGACAAAGCAATTCTGAGAAAGAAAAACGGAGCTGGAGGGATCAACCTCCCTAACTTCAGATTCTACTACAAAGCGACAGTCATCAAGACAGTATGGTACTGGCACAAAAACAGAACTATAGTCTAATGGAACAAGATCGAGAACCCAGAGATAAACCCACGCACCTATGGGTACCTTATTTTTGATATAGGAGGAGAAACCATAAAATGGGACAAAGACAGCCTCTTCAACAAGTGGTGCTGGGAGAATTGGACAGCTACATGCAAAAAAATGAAGTTGGAACATTCCCTGACACCATACACTAAGATCAACTCAAAATGGATTAAAGACCTAAATGTAAGACCAGAAACCATCAAAATCTTAGAGGAGAATATAGGCAAAACCCTCAAGGACATCAATCAAAGCAAGATCTTCTCTGACCCACCAACTAAAATAGCAGAACTGAAAAGAAAAATGAACATATGGGACCTAATGAAACTTAAAAGCTTTTGTACAGCTAAGGAAATTACAAAAAAGCTGAACAGACAGCCCACAGAGTGGGAGAAAATCATAGCAAATGAAACAACAGACAAAGAATTAATCTCCAAAATCTACAAGCAACTCAGACAACTCAGCACAGGAAAAATGAACAACCCAATCAAAAAATGGGAAAAAGACCTAAAGAGAAGACGCCTCTCCAAAGAAGACATACAGATGGCCCAAAAGCACATGAAACGATGCTCAGCCTCGCTTATTATTAGAGAAATGCAAATTAAAACTACAATGAGATACCACCTCACACCCATCAGAATGGTCATCTTCAAAAAGTCTGCAGACAATAAATGCTGGAGAGAGTGCGGAGAAAAGGGTACCCTCTTTCATTGCTGGTGGGAATGTCAATTGATACAGCCTCTATGGAAGACAGTCTGGAGATTTCTTAAAAAACTAAAAATAGAAGCACCCTATGACCCAGCAATCCCACTATTAGGCTTATATCCTGATGAAATCAAAACTGAAAGAAGCACCTGTACCCCAATGTTCATTGCAGCTCTCTATACAATAGCCAGAACATGGAAGCAACCTAGATGTCCATCGACAAATGAATGGATCCAGAAGCTCTGGTACATATATACAATGGAATACTACTCGGCTGTTAAAAGAAATGCAGAAGATTCAGTCCTAATGAAGTGGCTGGCTCTAGAACCTATCATAAAAAGTGAAGTAAGTCAAAAAGAGAAAGACAAATACAGTATACTAACACACATATATGGAATCTAGTAGGACGGTCTTGATATCACACACAGGGAACTCATGGAAAAAAAGACAGAGCATAGACATAGGGACATCGTGGCAAAGAAATAGGGGGAAGCATGGAGGAAGTAACAAGGAAAGCTATAGTGTTATGTGTGGAAAAGATAGCTTGTGTCATAGTGCTAAGGGAATAGGAGTGCTTACAATGGCTTGGGGCGAAGGTCTGGAGGGTGGGATGGGGGATCTGGGCGGGTGGGGACCATGGATATGCATATGACTGATCTGGGAACATACATGTCTATGAACAACAAAACTCTATAAAACCTTTCAAATAAAGAATAATAATAATAAAAAAGAGTAACCTTAAAAAAAAAAAATGGAGGAAGGTCTTGGTGACCATTAAGATCTTTGAATCAGCTCCCCCCAAACAGTGGAATGTTGGCCTTTTTTGCTGTTCCACACAGTCCCTGTTGCCATCCCTTAACAGGTGACCCATGTGAAGTAGCTTACTAAAAGTGGTTTTATGTACAGATGAAAAGCTTAATTTTTTAAATTCATTTTGCTGCCCACATAGAGAAGACATATAATTAGCTTAGTATAATACTGACCATGTAAAATTTTATATTGATAGAAGCCAAAGTTTTTGAAAATAAACCAGCCCTCACACCCATCAGAATGGTCATCTTCAAAAAGTCTGCAGACAATAAATGCTGGAGAGGCTGCGGAGAAAAGGGTACCCTCTTTCATTGCTGGTGGGAATGTCAATTGATACAGCCTCTATGGAAGACAGTCTGGAGATTTCTTAAAAAACTAAAAATAGAAGCACCCTATGACCCAGCAATCCCACTATTAGGCTTATATCCTGATGAAATCAAAACTGAAAGAAGCACCTGTACCCCAATGTTCATTGCAGCTCTCTATACAATAGCCAGAACATGGAAGCAACCTAGATGTCCATCGACAAATGAATGGATCCAGAAGCTCTGGTACATATATACAATGGAATACTACTCGGCTGTTAAAAGAAATGCAGAAGATTCAGTCCTAATGAAGTGGCTGGCTCTAGAACCTATCATAAAAAGTGAAGTAAGTCAAAAAGAGAAAGACAAATACAGTATACTAACACACATATATGGAATCTAGTAGGACGGTCTTGATATCACACACAGGGAACTCATGGAAAAAAAGACAGAGCATAGACATAGGGACATCGTGGCAAAGAAATAGGGGGAAGCATGGAGGAAGTAACAAGGAAAGCTATAGTGTTATGTGTGGAAAAGATAGCTTGTGTCATAGTGCTAAGGGAATAGGAGTGCTTACAATGGCTTGGGGCGAAGGTCTGGAGGGGTGGGATGGGGGGATCTGGGCGGGTGGGGACCATGGATATGCATATGACTGATCTGGGAACATACATGTCTATGAACAACAAAACTCTATAAAACCTTTCAAATAAAGAATAATAATAATAAAAAAGAGTAACCTTAAAAAAAAAAAATGGAGGAAGGTCTTGGTGACCATTAAGATCTTTGAATCAGCTCCCCCCAAACAGTGGAATGTTGGCCTTTTTTGCTGTTCCACACAGTCCCTGTTGCCATCCCCTTAACAGGTGACCCATGTGAAGTAGCTTACTAAAAAGTGGTTTTATGTACAGATGAAAAGCTTAATTTTTTTTAAATTCATTTTTGCTGCCCACATAGAGAAGACATATAATTAGCTTAGTATAATACTGACCATGTAAAATTTTATATTGATGGAAATAAAGTAAGAAAAAGTAACTACCAAAAAAAAATAATGTTGGTAAACTGGATAACCACATGTAGAAAAATGTAATTGACATCTTATATGGCTTACAAAAATTAACTTGAAGTGGGTTAAAGATGTAAACACAAGATCTGAAACTGTAAAACTCCTAGTAGAAAATATTGACAAGAAGTCCTCCACATTGGTTTTGGCAATTATTTTCAAATATGAAACCCAAAACACAAACAACAAAGTAAAAATTGAATAATTTGTGTTTGGAACTGTATCAAATTGAAAAGAAATAATTAACAAAATGAAATGACTACTTATGAAATGGGAAGAAATATTTGCAAACTGTATATCTGATGTATAAGGAACTCATACAACTCAGTTTGTAAATGGGCAGAGAAACTTAATAGACATTTTTCCAAGGACATTTTTCCACATGGCCAACAGGTACGCGAGACGATACTTACATCAGTAATCATCAGGGAAATTAAATAAACCTCACACTTGTGAGGAGATGAGCAGAAAAGCAGAGGAGATGAGCTCAAGAAGAACAGAGATAACAAATGTTGGCTAGAATGTGGAAGGAAGAAGAACATTTATGCACTGTTGGGGGAAATGTATATTGCCACAGCAGCTGTGAAAAACAGTATGGAGATTCCTCAAAACGTTAAAAAATAGAACCACAGTATAACCCAGATGCCACTCTTCTGGGTGTATTTATATGGAGAAAATGAATCACTATTTTGTAGATATATCTGCACTTCTGTGTTCATTGCAGCATTTCTCAGTAATAAAAATATAGAAACAACCTAAGTGACCATCAACAGATGAATGGATAAAGAGGACATGCTGTATGTACACACACACACACACACACACACACACACTGAAATATTAGTCATGGAAAACAATGAAATCTTGCATTGATAGCTGAATTCCTAAAAACTGAGAGAAAAATGTTAGTTACCAAACCCTGGAAGGTGGGACAATTGGGGAAATACTGGTCTAAGGGCACAAACTTCCAGTTAGGTCTTGTGGGGATCCAGTACATTATAAATATGGTTAACAATCCTGTACTATATACTTCAGATTGCTAAGAGACTACATTTTAGGTGTTCTCACCATGAAAAAGAAATGATAATTATGTGACGTGATGGAAATGACAGTTGTGTGACACAATAGAAGTGTTATGTATTGTTATGGTGGTGATCATATTACAATATATGTGGATGAAACCAGCACTGTTATACACCTTAAACTCATGTAATGTTATATATCAGTAAATAATATAATATTATTCTATAATTACAGCATATTACACAATTACATCTCAATATAATTAGAAAAACTATAAATTGTAGTTTAAGAAAATTTACAAGGTGTTGGTTATAAACAGCATTAGAATAACTGAATAACAATTTTTTAGTCAAAGCTCAGGTTGACTTAATTATCATACACTAGTATGACAGTATACACTTTCTTTGCTTCCCATTATCATTTGAATTTTTAGATGTGGGCACTTCAAAGGAACTGTTTTACTTAATGACCTGTGTATATTGGTATTCATCTCTTATTGTAAGCATATCCTCTGAAGTTTATTTCCATTTTTTTCAAATCAGTTAGAAAATGGGGAGCTGTGCTCACCTTTTCAAACTTTTGTTGAATTTTAGTTCCTAAAAAACATGCTTGAAAATAGGATTATTTTGAAGTTTGATTATAAAAGAAGGAGATCAACTAAGCAAATTATGAGCTTGCATGGTGTGTTAGATTTAACTCTGAAATTGTATAATTCTGGAAATTTTCAACTTAGGAAATGAATATTTTGATAAAGCTTTAATTTGATAGATTTCTATTCTATGCATAAGGTAGTAAAATTAAAAAGATCTAAAAGATTTTAGCAATTATGATTTCAAATGAATCATGAATATAGGGAACCAATTTAATGAATTTCATTATTTAAAATCTCTCTCAGAGAAAGATACTTCATTCCACAAACACATACAAATTAATGCAGAATTTTCTCTGATCATAACCAGTATCTTTAGAGAGATTATTTTTGTAATAACAAATCTCATGGTTAACAGAAAAAAAAGGCAATGAAATTTGTTATCAATTTAAAATGTATTGGCTATACTGTACTACTTTGAAAAATATGAAAAATATTTTTATTAAAAAAAATTGTAAGTAATGAAAAATTAGGTTCTTCAACAAAGTACTTATGAAATAGTATTATAATAAGGTTTGTTAAAAAACATTAAAATGGGCTTCCCTGGTGGTCCAGTGGGTAAGGACACTGCCTTGCAGTGCAAAGGGCACTGGTTCTATCCCTCGCTTGGGAAGATCCCACGTGTCACGGAGCAGCTGGACGGATGTGCCCAACTACTGAGCCAGTGCTCTAGAGTGCATGTGCCCAGAGCCCATGCTCTGCGACAAGAGAGGCCACTGCGATGGGAGGCACACACAGGTCAAAGAACAAAGATAAATACATGAAACAGTAATAGAAGGGGCAAAAAAAAAAAAAATAATAAAGAGAAAGAAACATTAAATATTAAAAAATGTATCCATATAAATATATTTTGTGGCATGCCATGTACATGGATACATGCTTTTTTTTTTTTTTCTTTCCCCCATTTCCTTGCCCCTATCCAATTTCTGCCCAAAGTGATAGAAGGAGATTATGAGTGGAGAGATCAAGGAATTTCTGTTCTGTTCTGGCTATTTTATATATATAATGTGACTTTAAAAAAATTTGGCCTCTTTTATTGGTTATTTATTTTCATCCGTTTTTATTCTTTGGCCTGTGCGGGCCTCCCACTGCAAGAGCCTCTGTAGCTGCAGAGCGCCTGCTCTGGGCACATGTGCTCCAGTGTGCTGGCTTTTAATTGGACACACCGGTCCGACTGCTGCGCTGCAGATGGGATCTTCCCAGGCAGGGATCGAACTGGTGACCCCTGCACTGGGAGGCGGACTCTTTAACCACTGGACCACCAGGGAAGCCCCATAATCTGATTTTTATAAAGTTCTGTTCCTAAATAGAACTCTTTTATAAGTTTACCGACACAGTAAATTTTGGTAGGAAAAAGTATATAAAAACATATTAATGTATTACTTCCTTTTACTCATATATTCTAATGTGGAAGATAAATTATATCATAACTCTAATAATATTTCTCAAATAGTTTCTTCCCAGAGGGGTGGGTCATGCTAAATTTTAGTTCAATCAGGTAAATCTCCACTCCAATCTGAAGCAGGCAAACTGGAGTTGCATCCTCTCTGTAATATGTATACAGTTATTTTGGCTTATTTAAATTCTGTGCCTCAATATTCTTCTGTGTATAATAGGCTAACAAGAGTCCCTACCTTGTATTGTAAAGGTTGCATTAATTAAAATCTGTAAAGATAATGCCTGGTATGTAGTAAGCACTTAGTACAATAATCAGTGATGTTTAAATTAATTGCATGGACATATGCAAATAATACCGTAAATAGTTAAAGACATCTAGCGGCTGCGTTGTATTTTTTTTTTTTTTAAAGTGTTAGGGTGACTGCAACTTAGTTTCTTTTTTATTTATTTATTTATTTATTTATTTATTTTTATTTTTTGGGCGGGGCTCGGGTTGGGGAGGGAGGGGAGCGGGCAGGCCACTTCTATTGGTCTTTCATTTCTTTATCTTTTCATCCATCTTTGTTCTTTGGCTCCTGTGGGTCTCCCATCGCGGTGGCGTCTGTCGTCGCAGAGCACCGGCTCTGGTCACATGCGCTCCAGAGCTCCAGCTCGTTGATTGGACACATCGGTCCAGCTGCTCTGCGGCACGTGGGATCTTCCCAGGCCAGGGATCGAACCGGTGCCCCTTGCACTGCAAGGCGGTGTCCTTATCTACTGGACCACCAGGGGAAGCCCTGCATTGTATTTTAACACCCACTTGTTTCTGATGTTTTAATTGTCATTTAAAATACCTCAGATAATTATGACCCCTTGCCAATGAGGACAAGAGAATAAAAGAGAACATATTTGGTTTTATAGCCGAGTTATATAAATAACAGTAAAGGCTTTTTCTAATACACTGATAATAACCCTATGTCCAAAGCCCAAGCTAGACACATAATCCCCTTCCACCTATTCTTCACCCCTGAAATCTTACACATGACTGTAATTCAAGAAAGTCTCCCAACATATCACCCACAAAATTAAAGTAATATAAAAATGAGGAAACTTTATTTAAAGTCTGAATATACAAATTTCAGCGCATCATGATATCCATAAGTGAAGCATTTATTAATCTTGGCTGCCAGATAAACAACTACATATGGTTGTTTTTTTGGCATGCTTTTATTCAAGCATGTTGTTTTGTATAGTGTGAAAGCTAAATATATTTTTAAAACACTTTGTTTAATGAGTACATTTTTTTTGGAAAATTTTTCATGCTTATTTAAATTCTGTGCCTCAATATTCTTCTGTGTATAATAGGCTAACAAGAGTCCCTACCTTGTATTGTAAAGGTTGCATTAATTAAAATCTGTAAAGATAATGCCTGGTATGTAGTAAGCACTTAGTACAATAATCAGTGATGTTTAAATTAATTGCATGGACATATGCAAATAATACCGTAAATAGTTAAAGACATCTAGCGGCTGCGTTGTATTTTTTTTTTTTTTAAAGTGTTAGGGTGACTGCAACTTAGTTTCTTTTTTATTTATTTATTTATTTATTTATTTATTTTTATTTTTTGGGCGGGGCTCGGGTTGGGGAGGGAGGGGAGCGGGCAGGCCACTTCTATTGGTCTTTCATTTCTTTATCTTTTCATCCATCTTTGTTCTTTGGCTCCTGTGGGTCTCCCATCGCGGTGGCGTCTGTCGTCGCAGAGCACCGGCTCTGGTCACATGCGCTCCAGAGCTCCAGCTCGTTGATTGGACACATCGGTCCAGCTGCTCTGCGGCACGTGGGATCTTCCCAGGCCAGGGATCGAACCGGTGCCCCTTGCACTGCAAGGCGGTGTCCTTATCTACTGGACCACCAGGGGAAGCCCTGCATTGTATTTTAACACCCACTTGTTTCTGATGTTTTAATTGTCATTTAAAATACCTCAGATAATTATGACCCCTTGCCAATGAGGACAAGAGAATAAAAGAGTACATATTTGTTTTTATAGCCGAAGTTATATAAATAACAGTAAAGGCTTTTTCTAATACACTGATAATAACCCTATGTCCAAAGCCCAAGCTAGACACATAATCCCCTTCCACCTATTCTTCACCCCTGAAATCTTACACATGACTGTAATTCAAGAAAGTCTCCCAACATATCACCCACAAAATTAAAGTAATATAAAAATGAGGAAACTTTATTTAAAGTCTGAATATACAAATTTCAGCGCATCATGATATCCATAAGTGAAGCATTTATTAATCTTGGCTGCCAGATAAACAACTACATATGGTTGTTTTTTTGGCATGCTTTTATTCAAGCATGTTGTTTTGTATAGTGTGAAAGCTAAATATATTTTTAAAACACTTTGTTTAATGAGTACATTGGCAATTCTTAGTGTTCAAAATATTGCCAATCAAGTATGGAGTAGTGTCTGCTACATCAAACAATTGGCATTAGAACACTGAACTTAAGAAGCTGGATAATTTTTAAATGACATTTTCAATAGGAAGCATTACCAGCAATGGAGTAATATAAGAAGTTGGTGCTTGTGTACTTGAAGTATAAAATGTTATTATTTTATGTAGTATCATTTTCAGGTGATTCAGTTGTATCAAATAATCATTTTTGATATTATTTGTCTAAAATATGAAAAATTTAAATGCACTCAATGAAGAAAGACAAGCATAGGTTTCTACATAAAACTCATGAGTTTGTTACTGTGTAATGAAACTGTGAGAAATCACTGCTAATTCCTCATATTTTAGGATTTTGCTTATTAGGGTTTGGAAATTTTAGTGATTTTGCTTTATTTGGAAAGAAAAATAGCTGCTTCCTGTGAGTAATAAACAGCTGGAGAACAGGACAGCTTCAAAGTTTAGAGGAGCCCTGAGGCAACCAAAAACAAACCAGAAGTTGGCCCATTATGGAGACTGCCAAATTCTAGATTTTGAAACTTTTCCACTTGTTATTGATATTTGTCCTCAGGGTCATTTTTCACCTCCCCCTGATTTTGCTTATGCTTTTCATTTATGATTACAAAAGAAAACATGACTACATGGTAAAGCATTAGACAAGGGCATTTAAAAAAAAAAAATTTTTTTTTTTTTTTTAGCCACTTCTATTGGTCTTTCATTCGTTTATCTTTTTGGTTCTTTGGCCTGTGTGCACCTCCCATCACAGTGGCCTTCATTGCTGCAGAGCACCGGCTCGGTAATTGGACACATCAGTCCAGCCACTCCATGGCATGTGGGATCTTCCCAGGCCAGGGATCAAACTGGTGCCCCCTGCACTGTAAGGCAGTGTCCTTACCCACTGGACCACCAGGGAAGCGACAAGGGCATTTTTAATAATATTAGAAGATAGAATTAAATTTGGGTATCAAATGAGGTATGCATAATAAAAGACAGCACAGAAGTTTTTAGAATATTAACAAAAATCCAAATACAGATAGTTATGTAGATACATCACTGAAACCCAATTTATACTCAAAAACTGCGTTCGTTGAGAAAATGAGGAAAAGGTTTCTCTGCATTACTAGAAACCACTTAAATTCAAATATTTTCGTGTATCCTCCAAAATCTAGTACAGAAATCACTAAGTAGAGGACATAACTCCTTCTGTGTCCTATGACCCATGCACAGAAAAACCAGGAGACAGACCCAATTTAAAAACTTAGTATTACATCTATATAGACAAATAACCATCTAAATTCAGGAAACATTGTTTTTTCCCACCAAACCAGATCAAACAAACAAACAAAAAAAAAAACAGCAAAGATGTTGTGGAATGTGAAGGATCTATCTAACATAAATAAAGTCACACCCAGAAAGAGAAAATCCCATGCTGAGTGGGTTACTGAGAACAAGACTGAGACCTGGCAAATCAACACTTGGTATTATTGTTCAAAAGAAAGGAAATGAAAAAGAATTAACTAAGAGGCAATAGTTGGGAGAGAAATGGAGTACTTGGGAGGGTGTGCCAACCTTCAAGAGATTTTGTGATAAAGGGAAAGTAAAAGGCTAAATCTGAAAACTACATATGTTGAAGAAAAAAAAGAAAATCACAAAACAGACACATATCTCTCCCTTCCTACAACATAAACCGTACTATTAACCAAAATGCAGTTCACTAAACTAATAGAAGAGACTGTTCCTGATGTAGGAATCACAGTATACCAAACAAAGCCGTTCTGGTTTGCCCACATTCTTGTGGCTCATATAGGAAAATAAAACTTGATGAAATAAATGACAGATTATATTCATATAAAATTATTATAGAAATAGTCAGCCACTGCAGAGCATGGGGAACACATCAGTCCAGCCACTCCATGGCATGTGGGATCTTCCCAGGCCAGGGATCAAACTGGTGCCCCCTGCACTGTAAGGCAGTGTCCTTACCCACTGGACCACCAGGGAAGCGACAAGGGCATTTTTAATAATATTAGAAGATAGAATTAAATTTGGGTATCAAATGAGGTATGCATAATAAAAGACAGCACAGAAGTTTTTAGAATATTAACAAAAATCCAAATACAGATAGTTATGTAGATACATCACTGAAACCCAATTTATACTCAAAAACTGCGTTCGTTGAGAAAATGAGGAAAAGGTTTCTCTGCATTACTAGAAACCACTTAAATTCAAATATTTTCGTGTATCCTCCAAAATCTAGTACAGAAATCACTAAGTAGAGGACATAACTCCTTCTGTGTCCTATGACCCATGCACAGAAAAACCAGGAGACAGACCCAATTTAAAAACTTAGTATTACATCTATATAGACAAATAACCATCTAAATTCAGGAAACATTGTTTTTTCCCACCAAACCAGATCAAACAAACAAACAAAAAAAAAAACAGCAAAGATGTTGTGGAATGTGAAGGATCTATCTAACATAAATAAAGTCACACCCAGAAAGAGAAAATCCCATGCTGAGTGGGTTACTGAGAACAAGACTGAGACCTGGCAAATCAACACTTGGTATTATTGTTCAAAAGAAAGGAAATGAAAAAGAATTAACTAAGAGGCAATAGTTGGGAGAGAAATGGAGTACTTGGGAGGGTGTGCCAACCTTCAAGAGATTTTGTGATAAAGGGAAAGTAAAAGGCTAAATCTGAAAACTACATATGTTGAAGAAAAAAAAGAAAATCACAAAACAGACACATATCTCTCCACTTCCTACCATATAAACAGTACTATTAACCAAAATGCAGTTCACTAAACTAATAGAAGAGACTGTTCCTGATGTAGGAATCACAGTATACCAAACAAAGCCGTTCTGGTTTGCCCACATTCTTGTGGCTCATATAGGAAAATAAAACTTGATGAAATAAATGACAGATTATATTCATATAAAATTATTATAGAAATATGCAGCAAATAGAAAATGAAACATTTTAGCTGATAGGAATTATACTCCCAATACCGATTTAGAGACAAAAGAGAGCTGAGACATGATATCAAAAGCTGAATCAACATACTTAAATAAGATTTTTCAAATGAGACAAAATGTTCAAGTCATGTATTCAAAAAGTCAGAAAAGACATGGACTTTAAAATCCTATAAATGTTGATTGAACTCAGGAGAAAAGGAACAATAGAAAAAGAAAAAATATACATATGAACAATTTATACTAAGTTATAGGATGCTCAGGAAAGAATGAATTTGCTTGAAGAATACAAGCAGACTTTTTTTTTAGAAAGGCATGGAAACAGATAAGATAATGACAATAAAAAGGAAGATCCCCCGAAGGAAGGCATGGCAATCCACTCCAGTATACCTGCCTGGAGAATCCCATGGACAAAGGAGCCTGGCAGGCTACAGTCTATAGAATCACAAAGAGTCAGATATAACTGAAGCAACTTAACATGTACACATACATAAAAAGGAAGATATAAATATAATCAAGAATAATGTGATTGAAGAAAGAATGTGATTGGTATAGAGGATAGACAAAGAAGATCCAACCCACATATGGCTGAAATATCTGTAGAAAAAAACCATGAAGATGGAAACTATAAGAAAAATGTTCAGAAATGAGTGAAAGAACGAATCTGGACATTTAAAGATTCAATTGTTCTCTTAGGAAAAATTGACCAAAAATATTTGGAGACTTTCAAGACAGAGAAAATAATTAAGAACTTCAGGCAAAAAGACCATGTCAGTGACAAATAAAAAGAAAATCATATTGGCATATGATTTATCAACAGCAACATACAAATCAAAATCAGTGTAGCAGTATGCTTTTAATCCCCAAGAAAATAACTATTGTATGATTTTTATATCCAGTCTGTTCTTTCTATGTCAAGGGTATAGAAAACAAGTTTAAACTTTTAAGAACTCAGAGAAAACTATAATCATGGGGTCATTCTTATAAACCTATTAGAAGATAAGCCCAATTCAACCAGAAGATAACTGGAAAAACTCTGACAAAAGGGGTATTAGTGATTATTAGACATGATTTATTTTATTTTATTTTATTTTGAAGATGCATAATACATTTTTGAGTTAATTACCATTCAATGGTGTTGGTTATCACTCTCCTTTCATAGATGATGAGATTTTCATGACAAAATCTTTTGAATAATTACACTTTGGTTTCCATCTTTAACATTTAGGGGAGAGGAAAACATAACCCCATTTTTATTTTCACAGTCACAAGTTTTTTCATTTTGCTTTTTTGATTTTACAGAGTTTTGTTGTTTACAGATATGTATAATTCCAGATTAGTCATATGTATATCCCATTACCCCCCATCCCACCCCTCTAGGCCATCACATAGCACCCATATATGATCCCTTAGTCCCACAGCACACTGACAATAGTTATCTCTTTTACATAAGATAGTATATGGTTCTGTGTTGCTCTTTCCATATCTCTCACCCACGTTTCCCTCTCCCCAATGTCCATAAGTCTGTTCTCTATGACTGTTCTTTCACTGATGCCATGCATGTGTATTTATCTATATGAACTTGCTAGATTCCATATATATTTGCTAGTATACTGTATCTGTCCTTCTCTTTTTGACTTAATTCACTGTGTATAATAGGTTCTGGATTAATTCAAATCATTAGGACTCAATGTTCTGCACTACTCTTAGGGGCTGAAAAATATTCCATTGTGTATATGTACCAGAACTTCTTCATCCATTCATTTGTCATTGGGCATCCAGGTTGCTTCCGTGATCTAAATTCAAATTGAGACCAAAAATAATTAAGAACTTCAGGCAAAAAGACCATGTCAGTGACAAATAAAAAGAAAATCATATTGGCATATGATTTATCAACAGCAACATACAAATCAAAATCAGTGTAGCAGTATGCTTTTAATCCCCAAGAAAATAACTATTGTATGATTTTTATATCCAGTCTGTTCTTTCTATGTCAAGGGTATAGAAAACAAGTTTAAACTTTTAAGAACTCAGAGAAAACTATAATCATGGGGTCATTCTTATAAACCTATTAGAAGATAAGCCCAATTCAACCAGAAGATAACTGGAAAAACTCTGACAAAAGGGGTATTAGTGATTATTAGACATGATTTATTTTATTTTATTTTATTTTGAAGATGCATAATACATTTTTGAGTTAATTACCATTCAATGGTGTTGGTTATCACTCTCCTTTCATAGATGATGAGATTTTCATGACAAAATCTTTTGAATAATTACACTTTGGTTTCCATCTTTAACATTTAGGGGAGAGGAAAACATAACCCCATTTTTATTTTCACAGTCACAAGTTTTTTCATTTTGCTTTTTTGATTTTACAGAGTTTTGTTGTTTACAGATATGTATAATTCCAGATTAGTCATATGTATATCCCATTACCCCCCATCCCACCCCTCTAGGCCATCACATAGCACCCATATATGATCCCTTAGTCCCACAGCACACTGACAATAGTTATCTCTTTTACATAAGATAGTATATGGTTCTGTGTTGCTCTTTCCATATCTCTCACCCACGTTTCCCTCTCCCCAATGTCCATAAGTCTGTTCTCTATGACTGTTCTTTCACTGATGCCATGCATGTGTATTTATCTATATGAACTTGCTAGATTCCATATATATTTGCTAGTATACTGTATCTGTCCTTCTCTTTTTGACTTAATTCACTGTGTATAATAGGTTCTGGATTAATTCAAATCATTAGGACTCAATGTTCTGCACTACTCTTAGGGGCTGAAAAATATTCCATTGTGTATATGTACCAGAACTTCTTCATCCATTCATTTGTCATTGGGCATCCAGGTTGCTTCCGTGATCTAACTATTGTATAGAGTGCTGCAATGAACACTGGGGTATAGGTGTCTCTTTCAATTTTGATTTCATCAGAGTATAAGCCTAAGAGTGGTATTGCTCAAATGGTGCCTCTATTCTTAACTTTTTGAGGAATCTCTGTACTGTCTTCCATAGTAGTTGCATCAAATACATTCCCACCAACAATGCAGAAGTGTTCCCTTTTCTCCACACCAACTCCGGCACTCATTATCTGCAGATTTTTTGATGATGGCCATTCTGACTGGTTTGAGGTGATATCTCATTGTAGTTTTGATTTGCATTTCTCTGATAACAAGTGATGTTTAGCATCTTTTCATGTGTCTTTTGGCCATCTGTATGTCTTCCTTTGATAGATGCCTAGTTAGGTCTTTTTCCCATTTTTTGATTGGGTTGTTTGCTTTTTCAGTATTGAACTATGTAAGTTTCTTGTATGTTTTAGAAATTAATTCTTTGTCTGTTGTTTCATTTGCTTTTATTTTCTCCCATTCACTGGGTTGTCTGTTCACCTTGTTTGTAGTTTCTTTTGCTTCACAGAAGCTTTTAAGTTTCATTAGGTCTGACACGTTTATTTTTGTTTTCATTTCCATTATTCTGGAGGGTGGGTCATAGAAGATCTTGCTTTGATTTATGTCCTTGAGTGTTTTGCCTGTATTCTCCTCTAAGAGTTTTATGGTTCTGGTCTTACATTTAGGTCTTTAATCCATTTTGAGTTGATCTTTGTGTATGGCGTAGGAATGTTTCAACTTCATATGGTTTTTTTCTTCCATATCTCTCACCCACGTTTCCCTCTCCCCAATGTCCATAAGTCTGTTCTCTATGACTGTTCTTTCACTGATGCCATGCATGTGTATTTATCTATATGAACTTGCTAGATTCCATATATATTTGCTAGTATACTGTATCTGTCCTTCTCTTTTTGACTTAATTCACTGTGTATAATAGGTTCTGGATTAATTCAAATCATTAGGACTCAATGTTCTGCACTACTCTTAGGGGCTGAAAAATATTCCATTGTGTATATGTACCAGAACTTCTTCATCCATTCATTTGTCATTGGGCATCCAGGTTGCTTCCGTGATCTAACTATTGTATAGAGTGCTGCAATGAACACTGGGGTATAGGTGTCTCTTTCAATTTTGATTTCATCAGAGTATAAGCCTAAGAGTGGTATTGCTCAAATGGTGCCTCTATTCTTAACTTTTTGAGGAATCTCTGTACTGTCTTCCATAGTAGTTGCATCAAATACATTCCCACCAACAATGCAGAAGTGTTCCCTTTTCTCCACACCAACTCCGGCACTCATTATCTGCAGCTTTTTTGATGATGGCCATTCTGACTGGTTTGAGGTGATATCTCATTGTAGTTTTGATTTGCATTTCTCTGATAACAAGTGATGTTTAGCATCTTTTCATGTGTCTTTTGGCCATCTGTATGTCTTCCTTTGATAGATGCCTAGTTAGGTCTTTTTCCCATTTTTTGATTGGGTTGTTTGCTTTTTCAGTATTGAACTATGTAAGTTTCTTGTATGTTTTAGAAATTAATTCTTTGTCTGTTGTTTCATTTGCTTTTATTTTCTCCCATTCACTGGGTTGTCTGTTCACCTTGTTTGTAGTTTCTTTTGCTTCACAGAAGCTTTTAAGTTTCATTAGGTCTGACACGTTTATTTTTGTTTTCATTTCCATTATTCTGGAGGGTGGGTCATAGAAGATCTTGCTTTGATTTATGTCCTTGAGTGTTTTGCCTGTATTCTCCTCTAAGAGTTTTATGGTTCTGGTCTTACATTTAGGTCTTTAATCCATTTTGAGTTGATCTTTGTGTATGGCGTAAGGGAATGTTTCAACTTCATTTTTTTGCACGTGGCTATCCAGTTTTCCCAGCACCATTTGTTGAAGAGACTGTCTTTGTCCCATTTTATAGTTTCGCTTCCTTTGTCAAAAATAAGGTACCCAGAGGTGTGTGGGTTTTCCTATGGGTTCTCTATCTTGTTCCATTGGTCTATATTTCTGTTTTTGTGTCAATGCCATACTGTCTTGATGACTATTGCTTCATAGTATAGCCTGAAGTTAGGCAGGCTGATCCCTCCAGCTCTATTCTTCTTTCTAAGGATTGCTTTGACTATTCAAGGTCTTTTGTGTTCCCATATGAACTGTGTTATTATTTGGTCTAGTTCTGTGAAGAATGTCATTGGTAATTTGATAAGGATTGCACTGAATCTGTAAATGATATTTGATAGTATGGTCATTTTCATGAGTCTTCTAGCCCAAGAGCATGGAAAATCTCTCCATTTGTTTATGTCATCTTTGATATCTTTCCTGAGTGTCTTGTAATTTTCTGTGTACAGTTCATTTGTTTCTTTGGGTAGGTTTATTCCTAGGTATTTTATTCTTTTGATTACAATGGTGAATGGAATTGCATCCTTGATTTCTCTTTCTGATTTTTCATTGTTTGTATATAAGAATGCCAGTGATTTCTGTGTATTGATTTTGTATCACGTGACTTTACTGAATTCGTTGATTAGCTCTAGTAGTTTTCTAATAGTGACTTTGGGGTTTTCTATGCATAGTATTGTGTCATCTGCAAATAGGGAGAGTTTTACTTTTTCTTTTCCAATCTTGATTCCTTTATTTCTTTTTCTTCTCTTACTGCTGCATCTAGAATTTCCAAGAGTGTGTTGAATAATAGTGGTGGAAGTGGACACCCCTGTCTTGTACCTGATCTTAGAGGGAATGCTTTCAGCTTTTCACCATTGAAAATAATGTTTGCTGTGAGATTCCATTTATGGCTTTCACTGTGTTGAGATAGGCTCCTTCTATGGCCATTTTTGAAGAGTTTTTATGATAGATGGGTGTTTGACTTTGCAAAGGCTTTTTAGGCATTTATTGATATTATCATGTGATTTTTGTCTTTCAATATGTTGATATGGTATATTCAGTTGATTTGTGGATATTGAAGAATCCTTGCATACCTGGGATAAACCCAACTTGATCATGATGTATGAGTTTTTTGATGTGTTGTTGAATTCTATTTCCTAAGATTTCATTGAGGATTTTTGTACCTAAATTCATCAGTGATATTGATTCTTTTTCTGTGTTGTCTTTGCCTGGTTTTGGTATCAGGGTGATGGTACCCTCACGGAATGTGTTTGGAAGTGTTCCTTCTTGTGCAATTATTTGAAAGAGTTTCAGAAGGATAGGCATTAGGTCTTTTTAAAAAGTTTGGTAGAATTCACCTGTGAAGCCATCTTGCCCTGGGCTTTTACTTTTGGGTAGGTTTCTGATCACAGATACAGCTTCTGAGCTTGTGATTGGGTTGTTCATAGTTTCTATTTCTTCATGGTTCAGTCTTGGAAGATTGAACTTCTCTAAGAAATTGTCATTTCTTCCAGGTTGTCCAGTTTGTTGCCATATAGTCGTTCATAATAGTCTCTTTTAATCCTTTGTATTTCTGTATTGTCTGTTGTAATCTCTCCTTTTTCATTTCTCATCTTGCTGATCTGGTTCTTCTCTCTTTTTCTTGATGAGTCTGCCCAGTGGTTTGTCAATTTTGTTTTTTTTTTTTCAAAGAACCAGCTTTTTGTTTTATTTATCTTTACTATTGTTTCTTTCACTTCTTTTTCATTTATTTTTGCTCTGATCTTTATGATTTCTCTTCTTTGGCTAATTTTAGTGGTTTTTTGGTCTTCTTTTTCCAGTTGTTTTAAGTGTAGAGTTATGTTGTCTTTTTGATGTTTTTCTTGTTTCTTGAGGTAGAATTGTATTGCTATAAACTTCCCTCTTAATACTGCCTTTGCGGTATCCCATAGGTTTTGTGTTGTCATGTTTTCATTGTTGTTTTCTTTTTTATTTTATTTTATTTTTATTTTTTGGTGGGGGAGACAGGTTGGGGAGGGAGGGGGGCAGGCGGGCCACTTCTATTGGTCTTTCATTTATCTATTTTTCATCCATCTTTGTACTTTGGCCTGTGTGGGCCTCCCATTGCAGTGGCCTCTGTTGTTGCAGAGCACCGGCTCTGGGCGCACGCGCTCCAGAGCTCCGGCTCGGTACTTGGACACATCGGTCCAGCCACTCTATGGCACATGGGATCTTCCCTGGCCAGGGATCGAACCGGCGCCCCTTGCACTGCAAGGCAGTGTCCTTACCCACAGGACCACCAGGGAAGCCCTCATTGTTGTTTTCTTCTAGGAATTTATTTCTTTTTTGATTTGTTTAGTAATCTGTTCATTTTTAAGTTATGTGTTGTGTAGTCTCCATGTGTTTGTGTTTTTAGCGGTTTTTCTCTTGTAGTTGATCTCTAGTCTCACAGCGTTGTGTTCAGAGAAGGTGCTTGATATAATTTCAATTTTCTTAAATTTACTGAGGTTTGATTTGTACTCAGGATGTGGTCTATCCTGGAAAATATTCCATGAGGACTTGAGAAGAAAGTGTATTCTTCTGCTTTTGGGTGGAAGGTCTATCTCAGTGTTGTTTTCCATTTGGTTTGGTTGCCAAATTTTTTAGTTCTTTTTCATAATTAAAGTCTCTTTTAATCCTTTGTATTTCTGTATTGTCTGTTGTAATCTCTCCTTTTTCATTTCTCATCTTGCTGATCTGGTTCTTCTCTCTTTTTCTTGATGAGTCTGAATAGTGGTTTGTCAGTTTTATTTCTCTTTTCAAAGAACCAGCTTTTTGTTTTATTTATCTTTACTATTGTTTCTTTCACTTCTTTTTCATTTATTTTTGCTCTGATCTTTATGATTTCTCTTCTTTGGCTAATTTTAGTGGTTTTTTGGTCTTCTTTTTCCAGTTGTTTTAAGTGTAGAGTTATGTTGTCTTTTTGATGTTTTTCTTGTTTCTTGAGGTAGAATTGTATTGCTATAAACTTCCCTCTTAATACTGCCTTTGCGGTATCCCATAGGTTTTGTGTTGTCATGTTTTCATTGTTGTTTTCTTTTTTATTTTATTTTATTTTTATTTTTTGGTGGGGGAGACAGGTTGGGGAGGGAGGGGGGCAGGCGGGCCACTTCTATTGGTCTTTCATTTATCTATTTTTCATCCATCTTTGTACTTTGGCCTGTGTGGGCCTCCCATTGCAGTGGCCTCTGTTGTTGCAGAGCACCGGCTCTGGGCGCACGCGCTCCAGAGCTCCGGCTCGGTACTTGGACACATCGGTCCAGCCACTCTATGGCACATGGGATCTTCCCTGGCCAGGGATCGAACCGGCGCCCCTTGCACTGCAAGGCAGTGTCCTTACCCACAGGACCACCAGGGAAGCCCTCATTGTTGTTTTCTTCTAGGAATTTATTTCTTTTTTGATTTGTTTAGTAATCTGTTCATTTTTAAGTTATGTGTTGTGTAGTCTCCATGTGTTTGTGTTTTTAGCGGTTTTTCTCTTGTAGTTGATCTCTAGTCTCACAGCGTTGTGTTCAGAGAAGGTGCTTGATATAATTTCAATTTTCTTAAATTTACTGAGGTTTGATTTGTACTCAGGATGTGGTCTATCCTGGAAAATATTCCATGAGGACTTGAGAAGAAAGTGTATTCTTCTGCTTTTGGGTGGAAGGTCCTGAAAATATCAATGAGATCCATCTCTTCTAATGTGTCATTTAAGACTTGTGCTTCCTTATTTATTTTCTGTTTTGATTATCCATTGGTATAAGAGGGGTGTTAAAAGTCTCCTACTATTATTGTGTTACTGTCAATTTCTTCTTTTATGTCTGAAAGTGTTTGTCTTATGTATTGAGGTACTCCTGTTTTGGGTGAATAGATATTTATGTTTGTTATGTCTTCCTCTTGGATCCATCCCTTGACCATTATGTAGTGTCCTGCCTTGTCTTTTATAATATTTTTTATATTTAGGTCTATTTTGTCTTATATGAGGATTACTACTCCAGCTTTCTTTTGGTTTCCATTTGCATGGAATGTATTTTTCCATCCTCTCACTTTCAGTCTATAAGTGTTTTTAGATCTGAAGTTGGTTTCTTGTAGGTAGCAAATACATGGGTTTTGTTTTTGTATCTGTTCATTCAATTTGTGTCTTTTGGTTGGGACATTTAGTCCATTTACATTTAAGGTAGTTATTGATACATACGGTTCTATTGTCATCTTTTTAAGTGGTATGATGCAATTTGTTTTGTAGATCTTTTTCTTCTCTTTATATTTATTGCCTAAATAAGTCCCTTTAACTCTTGTTGTGGGGCTGGCTTTGTAGTGCTGAATTTTCTTAGTGTTTGCTTGTGTGTAAACTTTTGATTTCTCCATCAATTTTGAATGAGATCCTTACCAGACAGAGTATTCTTGGTTGTAGGTTTTTCTCTTTCAGTGCTTTAAAAGTGTCTTGTCATTCTCTTCTTGCCTGCAGGGTTTCTGTTGAGAGGTCAGTATTTAAACCTATAGCATTTCCCTTGTATGTTACTTGTTTGTCCCTTTCTGCTTTGAGTGTTCTGTCTTTGTGTTTGGTGTGTGTTAGCTTGATTAGTATGTATCTTGGTGTGTTCCTCCTAGAGTTTATCCTGTATGGGACTCTTTGCGCTTCTTGGACTTGATTGGCTTCTCCTTTCTGATGCTGGGGAAGTTTTTGGCTATAATCTCTTCAAAGAAAAATTTTTTTTGCATCTTTTCCTTTTTCCTCTTCTGGGAATCCTATCATTCAAATGTTGGTTTGTTTGATATTATCCCATAGGTCTCTGAAACTACCCTTGGTTCTTTTTATTATTTTTTCTTTTTTCAGTTCTTCTACAATTCTTTCCACCATTCTATCTTCCATCTCTCTTATCCATTTTTCTGCCTCAGATATTCTATTATTGGGTCCTTCCATAGTATTCTTAAGTTTGGCAATTGAGTTGTTTGTCTCTTTTTGTTGATTTTCAGTTTCTTGCAGGTCTTTATCCAGTGCATCAATTCTCTCTATTATTCTATTTCCAGAGTTTTGGATCATCCTTAGTATTGTTCTTCTGAATTGTCTTTCTTATAGCTCATCAATTTATTCTTCGGTCTTTTGGGGTTTTATGTTTATGGTTTATTCCTTCATTTGTGCAGTGTTTTGCTGTCTTTTCATTATTATTGTTACTTTTGATATTTTTTGTTTGACTCCTGAAGTCAGTGTATTCTCTCTGAGATTCTTTGTTTTGTTCTTTGGGCAGGGACTAGAGATTTACAGCATTCAGTGGTATTAGGCCCAATATAAATGTATGAGGGACAAAAGGTACATTCCTGTTTCTGGTTCTCAGTTGTCAGTTTGCTTTCTTATCTGTGTGTGGATTGTCTGTTGGAGTTTGTTTCTTATGTCCTCCCAGTAGTTTTTTGGATCTGTTTTAGCAGGGGTCGGTTGTGGGCCATGCCGCTTGCGTGGGGGCTCTGGCATCTTCTCTCCACACCACAGGCAGTGTCTCTGGCATCTCCTCACCAGGCCTCTGACTTCTCTCGATGTGATTAATTTTAAATAGAAAAGTCAGAGAAAAATGAGAAGAAGTGTTATGTGCTCCCAAAAAGTAAAAATATGGCAACTAAAAATACAGGCAGAGAGTAGGAGTAAAATAATTTACCACTACATAGATAATAGGCGGGAGTAGAAAAAAAATGGGAAAAGCTGATACATCCAAATAGTACATAGATAGACTCTTTGCGTTTTGGACTTGATTGGCTTCTCCTTTCTGATGCTGGGGAAGTTTTTGGCTATAATCTCTTCAAAGAAAAATTTTTTTTGCATCTTTTCCTTTTTCCTCTTCTGGGAATCCTATCATTCAAATGTTGGTTTGTTTGATATTATCCCATAGGTCTCTGAAACTACCCTTGGTTCTTTTTATTATTTTTTCTTTTTTCAGTTCTTCTACAATTCTTTCCACCATTCTATCTTCCATCTCTCTTATCCATTTTTCTGCCTCAGATATTCTATTATTGGGTCCTTCCATAGTATTCTTAAGTTTGGCAATTGAGTTGTTTGTCTCTTTTTGTTGATTTTCAGTTTCTTGCAGGTCTTTATCCAGTGCATCAATTCTCTCTATTATTCTATTTCCAGAGTTTTGGATCATCCTTAGTATTGTTCTTCTGAATTGTCTTTCTTATAGCTCATCAATTTATTCTTCGGTCTTTTGGGGTTTTATGTTTATGGTTTATTCCTTCATTTGTGCAGTGTTTTGCTGTCTTTTCATTATTATTGTTACTTTTGATATTTTTTGTTTGACTCCTGAAGTCAGTGTATTCTCTCTGAGATTCTTTGTTTTGTTCTTTGGGCAGGGACTAGAGATTTACAGCATTCAGTGGTATTAGGCCCAATATAAATGTATGAGGGACAAAAGGTACATTCCTGTTTCTGGTTCTCAGTTGTCAGTTTGCTTTCTTATCTGTGTGTGGATTGTCTGTTGGAGTTTGTTTCTTATGTCCTCCCAGTAGTTTTTTGGATCTGTTTTAGCAGGGGTCGGTTGTGGGCCATGCCGCTTGCGTGGGGGCTCTGGCATCTTCTCTCCACACCACAGGCAGTGTCTCTGGCATCTCCTCACCAGGCCTCTGACTTCTCTCGATGTGATTAATTTTAAATAGAAAAGTCAGAGAAAAATGAGAAGAAGTGTTATGTGCTCCCAAAAAGTAAAAATATGGCAACTAAAAATACAGGCAGAGAGTAGGAGTAAAATAATTTACCACTACATAGATAATAGGTGGGAGTAAAAAAAAAATGGGTAAAGCTGATACTCCAAATAGTAGATGGTAACATAAGAAAAATAAGAATATATGTGTATATGTGCGTGTGTGCATGTGTGTATACCTATATAAATACATATTTATTCATGAAAAGACACACACATATGTACCAGTAAAAAGAGCTAGGATACAAAATACAAAGAAATAGATCACACAGATACTCAGTAAATATGATAGAGTTGAGACCACATCAGTCAGATTAATAAATGTTAGTGGGCTTAATTCATTCATTAAAGTATTTTTCAAATGTCTCACAAAGCGAGTCAAAAGTCCACAGTGTATATGAGTCATACCTGAAACAAAGTAATTAAGAAAGACTACAACCAAAGTGGCAGCAAAGGTAAGCCAGGCAGGTGGAAACAGTGTCTGTGACTCAGATTTAAGGTAATCTTAGATTATTGGTATTCAGGTTTCAATACTAAATATTAAAAAAGAGAGTACTTTTTAATGATGAAACCCACATGAAACCCACAATGAAAACATGACACTTGTTTGTATTTATGAATAATATAGGAAATACTTTTGAAAAATAGGCAGAGCTAATAAGACACTTTATTACTATCATCAAGAGAATGAGAAGACAAGCCAGTGACTGGGAATAAAAAGTATTTTCAAAAGGAGGACAGGCAGGGTACAGAGGATTTTTTTTAGGGCAGTAGAAATACTCTGTATGATATTATAATGCTAGTCACATGTCACAGTTGTTCACAGCAATCAAATGTACAGCAGTAAACCATGATAAAAACCATGGACTTCGGGTGGTTGTGATGTGTCAGTGTAGAGTTATCATTTAGTTGTAACAAATGTACCACGTTGGTGGGCAATGTTGATAATGGTGAAGACTATTCATATCTGAGAGAAATTTCTGTACCTTCTCTTCATTTCTGCAGTGAACCTAAAGCTGCTTTAAAAACATAGCCTCCTCACCCTCAACTGGTGAAGTCAATTAAACATTTTTTTCCCATTCTTCTTCAAATTATTTTTCCCTTTAAGTTATTATAGAATATTAGCAGATTTCCCTGTGCTATACAATAGGTCCTTTTGGTTATCTCTTTTAAGTATAGCAGTGTGTACATGTGAATCTTAAACTCTCAGTCTATCCTTACCCTCCACCCTTCCCCCTGATAACCATAAATTCTTTCACAAGTCTGTCAGTCAGTTTCTCTTTTGTAGATAAGTTCATTTGTATCATTTCTTTAGATTCCACATGTAAGTGATGTCACATGATATTTGTCTCTGTCTGACTTACTTCACTTAGTATGATAATCTCCAGATCTATCCACATTGCTGCAAATTGCATTATTTTATTCTTTTTTATGACTGAGTTATATTCTGTTGTACATATGCATTGTTTCTTCTTTATACATTCCTTTTTCGATGGACATTTAGGTTGCTTCCATGTCTTTTTTTTTTCTGGGATCTATGCCTAAGAGTGTGATTGCTGGATCATATAGCTCTGTTTTGAGCTTTTTAAAGTTTTTTGTTCTCCATAGTGGTTGTACCAATTTATATTTTCAGAAACATTGTTGGAGAATTCGCTTTTCTCCTCACTCTCTCCAGAATTTATTATTTGTAGATTTTTTGATGATGGCCATTCTGACAGTGTGAGGTGACACTTCAGTATATTTTTGATTAAAAATGTCTCCAGAATTTACAAAGAGCTCACCCTTCTCAATACCATACAGACAAACAATGCAATTAAAAAGTAGGCAGAAAAGAAAAATAAGCAGAAGACATTTCTCAAAATAAGACATAGAGATGTCCCAGAGACACATGAAAAGATGTTCAACACTGCTAATTATTAAGACAAAAATATAAAGTCTTAATTTTAAAATCATATCAGTTCAACCTAAATGAATGAATGAAAATATGAATGTAAAATAACTAAAGAATGTGCTAATGAAGGGGATTCTCTGCAGGAACTTCAGGAAGCATAGGTTTGTACTTATTTCTATTCATATCTGAGAGAAATTTCTGTACCTTCTCTTCATTTCTGCAGTGAACCTAAAGCTGCTTTAAAACATAGCCTCCTCACCCTCAACTGGTGAAGTCAATTAAACATTTTTTTCCCATTCTTCTTCAAATTATTTTTCCCTTTAAGTTATTATAGAATATTAGCAGATTTCCCTGTGCTATACAATAGGTCCTTTTGGTTATCTCTTTTAAGTATAGCAGTGTGTACATGTGAATCTTAAACTCTCAGTCTATCCTTACCCTCCACCCTTCCCCCTGATAACCATAAATTCTTTCACAAGTCTGTCAGTCAGTTTCTCTTTTGTAGATAAGTTCATTTGTATCATTTCTTTAGATTCCACATGTAAGTGATGTCACATGATATTTGTCTCTGTCTGACTTACTTCACTTAGTATGATAATCTCCAGATCTATCCACATTGCTGCAAATTGCATTATTTTATTCTTTTTTATGACTGAGTTATATTCTGTTGTACATATGCATTGTTTCTTCTTTATACATTCCTTTTTCGATGGACATTTAGGTTGCTTCCATGTCTTTTTTTTTTCTGGGATCTATGCCTAAGAGTGTGATTGCTGGATCATATAGCTCTGTTTTGAGCTTTTTAAAGTTTTTTGTTCTCCATAGTGGTTGTACCAATTTATATTTTCAGAAACATTGTTGGAGAATTCGCTTTTCTCCTCACTCTCTCCAGAATTTATTATTTGTAGATTTTTTGATGATGGCCATTCTGACAGTGTGAGGTGACACTTCAGTATATTTTTGATTAAAAATGTCTCCAGAATTTACAAAGAGCTCACCCTTCTCAATACCATACAGACAAACAATGCAATTAAAAAGTAGGCAGAAAAGAAAAATAAGCAGAAGACATTTCTCAAAATAAGACATAGAGATGTCCCAGAGACACATGAAAAGATGTTCAACACTGCTAATTATTAAGACAAAAATATAAAGTCTTAATTTTAAAATCATATCAGTTCAACCTAAATGAATGAATGAAAATATGAATGTAAAATAACTAAAGAATGTGCTAATGAAGGGGATTCTCTGCAGGAACTTCAGGAAGCATAGGTTTGATCCCCAGGTCAGGAAGATCCCCTGGAGGAGGGCATGACAACCCACTCCAGTATTTTTGCCTGAAGAATTCTATGGACATAGGAACCTGGTGGGCTACAGTCCACAGGGTCACAAAAGAGTCAGACATGACTAAAGTGATTTAGACTGTGCACATACTAATTAAGATAGATTTTTTGTCAGTATTATGAAGTCCATGCCACCCTCTTCTGTAGTCTTCTCCATCTCATTTAAGGCAATCATTCTTCTAATGTTCAGTACAAAAGACTCATTCAGACACCTCTCTGCCTCTTTCCTATATCCGTATCCAAGCTGCAAATTCTGTTAACTTCTTCTAAAGATACCCTGGATCTGTTTCCCCTGATGAATCTCTCCGATAATTCCTCGGCCTGGAAAACTAATGTTTCTGGCCTAGAGCTTCCATCTGACTGGTGTTTCTTACATCCCTATCTTCTATTCAAAACATGAGGCACAGTAGATTTGTGAAATTATGTGTGAGGTCATGTCACTCACTTCATATCTCTCCAATAGAACTAACCTTATTCAGAGTAAAAGTCAAAGTCATTGCTATGTCTTCAAAGGGGTCATCTGCTCTAGCTTCAGCTACTTCTCTGAACTCACTTAAGTCTTCTTCCCTACCCCTCACTGCATATCTCACCATTAGTTAAATACATAGGTCAGAGCCTTGGGTTCTATGTGCTTGGAATGCTTCCTTCCCAGGCAAAGGCACTTGGCAACTTCTTGCCTCTCTCCCATCTTTAATCAAACATCACCTTCTTAGTGAAGTCTTCCTTGTTACCCTGTTAAAGTTTACTCTGTTAACCCCTAACTATCCCTATTTGTCTTTTCTACTTTTTCTCCTTAGTCATCATCTTTATTTTCTGATTTTTATTATATTATTTTAATTTTATATTATTATATTTTATTCATTATAATAGAAATAGAACTATTCAGTCAAAGTTATGATATTTTAAAGTGTTTATAAAATCATATCAGTTCAACCTAAATGAATGAATGAAAATATGAATGTAAAATAACTAAAGAATGTGCTAATGAAGGGGATTCTCTGCAGGAACTTCAGGAAGCATAGGTTTGATCCCCAGGTCAGGAAGATCCCCTGGAGGAGGGCATGACAACCCACTCCAGTATTTTTGCCTGAAGAATTCTATGGACATAGGAACCTGGTGGGCTACAGTCCACAGGGTCACAAAAGAGTCAGACATGACTAAAGTGATTTAGACTGTGCACATACTAATTAAGATAGATTTTTTGTCAGTATTATGAAGTCCATGCCACCCTCTTCTGTAGTCTTCTCCATCTCATTTAAGGCAATCATTCTTCTAATGTTCAGTACAAAAGACTCATTCAGACACCTCTCTGCCTCTTTCCTATATCCGTATCCAAGCTGCAAATTCTGTTAACTTCTTCTAAAGATACCCTGGATCTGTTTCCCCTGATGAATCTCTCCGATAATTCCTCGGCCTGGAAAACTAATGTTTCTGGCCTAGAGCTTCCATCTGACTGGTGTTTCTTACATCCCTATCTTCTATTCAAAACATGAGGCACAGTAGATTTGTGAAATTATGTGTGAGGTCATGTCACTCACTTCATATCTCTCCAATAGAACTAACCTTATTCAGAGTAAAAGTCAAAGTCATTGCTATGTCTTCAAAGGGGTCATCTGCTCTAGCTTCAGCTACTTCTCTGAACTCACTTAAGTCTTCTTCCCTACCCCTCACTGCATATCTCACCATTAGTTAAATACATAGGTCAGAGCCTTGGGTTCTATGTGCTTGGAATGCTTCCTTCCCAGGCAAAGGCACTTGGCAACTTCTTGCCTCTCTCCCATCTTTAATCAAACATCACCTTCTTAGTGAAGTCTTCCTTGTTACCCTGTTAAAGTTTACTCTGTTAACCCCTAACTATCCCTATTTGTCTTTTCTACTTTTTCTCCTTAGTCATCATCTTTATTTTCTGATTTTTATTATATTATTTTAATTTTATATTAATTATATTATTATATTTCTATTGCATTAATAGAAATAGAACTATTCAGTCAGAAGTTATGGATATTTTAAAGTGTTTGATAGTGCCAAAATGATTTCTCAGAAAATAGCTCCAACACCAAGACTTTAAAAAGTTATCAATATTAAATTCTAACATTTGAAAAAGCCTTTGTCGCTCAGGCAAAAAAGTAATGCTGTCATTTCATTTTTGGATTGCTAACAAATATCATTAAACATTTTAATCCTATAATGAAACATGCTTCAAGAACCAGGAAATTAGAAAAATAAACATTTCTCTTCATTTAGAGGGAACAACAACAACAAAATCCTGACCTCTACCTCACGTTCTCCAGAAAGATCATTTCCACGTATCTCAAAGATGTAAAAGAAATAGTAAAACAATAAAGTTTCCTTTTTTAAAAAATTTTTAAAAGGTCTCTTTTTTTTCAGTCTTAGAAATTACCTCTTTATATATATATATATATTTAAATTTGGCTATGGTGAATCTTAGTTGTGGCCTATAGGATCTTCATTGCAGCATGTAGAATCTTTAGTTGCAGTATGTGTAATTGAGTTCCCTGACCAGGGGTTGAACACAGGCCCCTAGGACTGGGAGTGTGGAGTCTTAGACACTACCAAAAGGGAAGTCACAATAAACTTTCTTTAAGATACTGTTAGAGAAACTCTTCTTGAACTTGGTATAGGGAAAACTTTTCCAAGTGAGACATATAATTAATATTCTGCATAATGAAGCACTGGAGATGCTGCAGCAGCCACAATATTTTCCTGTTCAAAGACTTTCATGTACCCATTGTGCTTAGTAGCATCTAAGCTCTCACTCATGGCATTTGAGATTCTGGGATCTCTCTGCAGATTATGTTTCTAAATACATTTCATTCCACTTAGTTTTATATATCTGTACCTCCCAGAAAAGGACGTATGTTTACTTTCTTCTATTTGACACACATTTTTCCTGGATTTTGTTCAATTTGTTTCATTTAGTATGAATGCTTTCATTTCCATGTGTTATAATATGATGGATTTCAAGTTGCAACATGACCTCTTTTATTAGGCCTCCTAAATTCCCAGATGGAAGTGGTCCTTCTCTTTTATCCATACTGAGATCATTATATCAAAACCTTTCTTATATTTACCTCCTTATGTCTTATATGTGTGCCTTATGTCATCCTTAACTGGTAGAAAAAATCTTTGAGTGTAGCTATAGTCTCCTCTACATTTTTTTTTTTTTTAACATCTTCTGAAGTGCCTATCATGGTAATGAAAGGGGTGAATAGGCAAACTTGGTAAGGAGGCCAGCAGAGGCGGATGAGTAGGAGGAGGGGGAGGTGAAAAAAACATTTTCTGACCTAAAATGTTTGCCATGCTAAAGATCTACTCTGAAACTAACTTTATTGTCTTATGGATACAAATTATTTTGCATTGGAGTGTCTCATCTAATCTTGATGTCTGGAGGCCATCCTCTGCCTAATCTTATACTGTCAATCTTGTGGGTGTGGGCCTAGGAAGACCTTTACAACCTTAAAATATTCTTTTGATCTATTGTTAATAACCAACTGGGAAGTACAAAATCCTTTGTCAAACCTAGCTTGGAGTGGGAGGAGGGGTACTCTTCTATCCTCCTTCCAGTTCCTTTAGCTGGATGCGTTCTCTATCCTTTTTTTTCTTTAATAAAACTTTTCCTGCATGGAACTCTGACCAAAGCCAAGTCTTTTTTGATCCCAATGTGAAATCTTCTTTGGAGATCAAGAATCCGACAACATTCACAGTATGCTATTTATCGTCATCTATCAGTAGTATGGTAACTTACACACATATGTGTGTGAGCTCAGTCATATCTGACTCTTGGCGACTCCATGTACTGTAACCCACCAAGTTCCTCTGTCCATGAGATTTTTCCAGTAAGAATACTGGAGTAGCTTGCCATTTCCTACTCCAGAGGATCATCCTGTCCCAGGGATCAAATCTACATCTTTTGTGTCTCCTATGTTGGCAGGCAGATTCTTTACCACTGCACCACCTCAATAAATTTAATTAATTAGTTGTGTGTATGTGCATATGTGTGTATATTTATTATACACATATATATGGGGAGAGACAAAAAAATTTAAGCCTAGGTATCTTTTAAGTCTAGAGTACTATGACATGTCTATGTGATATATTAAGCTTTTAAATGCTTGTGTCAGACAACAGAGCATAATAACAGAGCCTTATATTTTTTTCTAATTAACAGAAATAGCAAAATTTTAGAATTTTGTCTCTAAAAATAGATTATTGTTTTAATGTTAACTTTTTGATACTTGAAAAATGATTAACTGCAGGTAGTTATGGTTGTTCTAAAAATTCTAGTTTTAACCCCAAGCAGTGATATATGTATATTCTCTGTTGAAACTGACTGAAGGACTAAGAAAATTGTTTTTTCTTGTCTTTGTCCACATTGTCTTGTAGTTAACTGCAGATACAGCTTTGTCAGTGGCAATTTCCCAGACCAATGTTATTCTGTGTTTCATATTTTCATAGTAGAACCTATCCTAAGATATGTATGTTACATTTCAAATACACTATACATTTTGATCTATTGTTAATAACCAACTGGGAAGTACAAAATCCTTTGTCAAACCTAGCTTGGAGTGGGAGGAGGGGTACTCTTCTATCCTCCTTCCAGTTCCTTTAGCTGGATGCGTTCTCTATCCTTTTTTTTCTTTAATAAAACTTTTCCTGCATGGAACTCTGACCAAAGCCAAGTCTTTTTTGATCCCAATGTGAAATCTTCTTTGGAGATCAAGAATCCGACAACATTCACAGTATGCTATTTATCGTCATCTATCAGTAGTATGGTAACTTACACACATATGTGTGTGAGCTCAGTCATATCTGACTCTTGGCGACTCCATGTACTGTAACCCACCAAGTTCCTCTGTCCATGAGATTTTTCCAGTAAGAATACTGGAGTAGCTTGCCATTTCCTACTCCAGAGGATCATCCTGTCCCAGGGATCAAATCTACATCTTTTGTGTCTCCTATGTTGGCAGGCAGATTCTTTACCACTGCACCACCTCAATAAATTTAATTAATTAGTTGTGTGTATGTGCATATGTGTGTATATTTATTATACACATATATATGGGGAGAGACAAAAAAATTTAAGCCTAGGTATCTTTTAAGTCTAGAGTACTATGACATGTCTATGTGATATATTAAGCTTTTAAATGCTTGTGTCAGACAACAGAGCATAATAACAGAGCCTTATATTTTTTTCTAATTAACAGAAATAGCAAAATTTTAGAATTTTGTCTCTAAAAATAGATTATTGTTTTAATGTTAACTTTTTGATACTTGAAAAATGATTAACTGCAGGTAGTTATGGTTGTTCTAAAAATTCTAGTTTTAACCCCAAGCAGTGATATATGTATATTCTCTGTTGAAACTGACTGAAGGACTAAGAAAATTGTTTTTTCTTGTCTTTGTCCACATTGTCTTGTAGTTAACTGCAGATACAGCTTTGTCAGTGGCAATTTCCCAGACCAATGTTATTCTGTGTTTCATATTTTCATAGTAGAACCTATCCTAAGATATGTATGTTACATTTCAAATACACTATACATTTTAATCTATAAAACAAAGCATTGCCTGTGCTATACACTTCTATAACTTTTACAGTTTGGGGAAAAAAAACACTGATGACTTCACATTTATAATCTGACATTTAGTTTTCTTGCTTCGTTTGCAATGAGATCAGTGCCAAATTTTTAAAAAATAACTCTATTCATTTTTAACTTAAAGAGCCAAAAGCTTATAAAATAAAAGGTCTGTGCTAACCTCTTTTTAAAAATAAAAGCACAGTTCAATGTAATCTCTTCAAATTCTGCACTTCTCTCACTTTGTTTCCTAGTACTCTTTTGCACACATTCAGTACATGAAACATTTTGCAGAAGAGAGAAAGGAAAATACTTAAAAAGCCTTGAATAAATGAATTTCTGGAGTTTTAAAGGTAAGTGCTTTTCAGCCTTTACTCTGAATATTTTTTCACTGACATCTTCTATAGAATGCTTAATAGTTAAAGAAACAGAATGATCAGTTTTACTTTAGCTTATTTAACCCTATAGGTGATTGGCTGTTTCTTTAACATTATACTTTCCAGATTAGAATTGCAAAAATATTAGGATATTAAATATTTTAAAACTTTATATAGTTATACTTAAATTTCAAATCTAAAATATGTATTATCAAATATAAAAATGTATATAAAGATTCATTAAGTGAGTGAAATCGTCTAAATTTTCTTCTCCAAACCTACAGAGTAGTATTTGGGAACTCTTGTTATAAAGTAAAGAGAATCTTATTGTTAATAAAATAGTGTAAATGATAAAAAGAGCATACCTTAGTCTTTTAAAAATATTTGAGTCTAAAAGGTCTTAAAGTAAATTACATCAAATGCACTAGAAATCATTAAGTAAGAGCAAGATGTTTGTGACCACAATGAATTAACTTCAGTGATAACTCTGAAGGGAGTGAGAAGAGAAAATGTGTGCATTGACATGTGTAGGTTTTCATTTTAATAATTCAGCACCACCTGATTGAAGTGAATAAGGGCAGGAAAAAATAATTTACTGTCACTTCAAAGAAGTAAGACTTTAGTGCAAGAGAAGAAATAGGTAAAACAATATTGGTAAAATTGCAGTTTGCACATAATTCAGTCAACTTCCTTTTTTCATTTACATTCCTTCCATTTACATTTCCTTCCATTTACATTCTTTAAAATTGCAGCTTTACAGAATTATGAAGTCTTCTTGTTGTTCATCTTTGCCATTGTCTCAGAATTGAAAGACTTCTTGGTGACAAAAAGCTAATTAATCATATTTATGGTGACAACCATGACTTTTATAAAACAGATATTAGAAAGCATACTGAGTTCTTTACATAAAAACCTGCTGAACATGCCCTTCCATCCCCTGAGAATTTGAAGATAGATTATTGTTCTTTTAGGAGAGAAATAAAGAGTGAGTACAAGTGTAAAAGTAGCCATTGTTGATGGTGGAAGTGGACCAAAGTTGGGATTTTGTGTTCTGTTTTGTCACTTCTTCTTACCTATTTCATCATTTGAAAATGTGGATAAAATCCATTCTCTAGTAATTCATTTATACAATCACATTCTAAAGTTCTGTGTTGTTCCATGAAACATTTTGAAAAAAAGGAAAATACTTAAAAGCCTTGAATAAATGAATTTCTGGAGTTTTAAAGGTAAGTGCTTTTCAGCCTTTACTCTGAATATTTTTTCACTGACATCTTCTATAGAATGCTTAATAGTTAAAGAAACAGAATGATCAGTTTTACTTTAGCTTATTTAACCCTATAGGTGATTGGCTGTTTCTTTAACATTATACTTTCCAGATTAGAATTGCAAAAATATTAGGATATTAAATATTTTAAAACTTTATATAGTTATACTTAAATTTCAAATCTAAAATATGTATTATCAAATATAAAAATGTATATAAAGATTCATTAAGTGAGTGAAATCGTCTAAATTTTCTTCTCCAAACCTACAGAGTAGTATTTGGGAACTCTTGTTATAAAGTAAAGAGAATCTTATTGTTAATAAAATAGTGTAAATGATAAAAAGAGCATACCTTAGTCTTTTAAAAATATTTGAGTCTAAAAGGTCTTAAAGTAAATTACATCAAATGCACTAGAAATCATTAAGTAAGAGCAAGATGTTTGTGACCACAATGAATTAACTTCAGTGATAACTCTGAAGGGAGTGAGAAGAGAAAATGTGTGCATTGACATGTGTAGGTTTTCATTTTAATAATTCAGCACCACCTGATTGAAGTGAATAAGGGCAGGAAAAAATAATTTACTGTCACTTCAAAGAAGTAAGACTTTAGTGCAAGAGAAGAAATAGGTAAAACAATATTGGTAAAATTGCAGTTTGCACATAATTCAGTCAACTTCCTTTTTTCATTTACATTCCTTCCATTTACATTTCCTTCCATTTACATTCTTTAAAATTGCAGCTTTACAGAATTATGAAGTCTTCTTGTTGTTCATCTTTGCCATTGTCTCAGAATTGAAAGACTTCTTGGTGACAAAAGCTAATTAATCATATTTATGGTGACAACCATGACTTTTATAAAACAGATATTAGAAAGCATACTGAGTTCTTTACATAAAAACCTGCTGAACATGCCCTTCCATCCCCTGAGAATTTGAAGATAGATTATTGTTCTTTTAGGAGAGAAATAAAGAGTGAGTACAAGTGTAAAAGTAGCCATTGTTGATGGTGGAAGTGGACCAAAGTTGGGATTTTGTGTTCTGTTTTGTCACTTCTTCTTACCTATTTCATCATTTGAAAATGTGGATAAAATCCATTCTCTAGTAATTCATTTATACAATCACATTCTAAAGTTCTGTGTTGTTCCCTTTGTGCTCAGTCGAACAAGAAATTCAAGTTAAAGACAAAATCTATGTTTATTCATTAACTAATGTTCAAAACTGATTATAATTGAGATAAGTTAAATGACATCATCCAAATCACATTCATTAAAATCTTTCAGAAATTCACAAGGCCTGGTGCTGTTGACAGTTTTTAAGGGATGTTTAGGTGTTCAAGGTTTAAAGAGAGTTATATTTTAAACAGATTTAGAAATAGGTGAATGATTAAGAGGTACCAACTTTCAGTTACAAAATAAGTGAGTCATGGGTATGAAATGTGCACTGTGAGAAATATAGTCAGCAATTATGTAATATCTTTGTGTGATGCCAAATTATAAGTAGAGTTAGTATGATGACTAACTCTAATGAGCTGCTTAGGATCACAGAGAAGATTAGCAACACAGACACTTTCTTGTGGTTGGCTATTCTTTCTGCATAGGTCACTACATCCACTTTTGCAATAATGAGGATTGTAATATGACCCTTTCTTCTTGTTACCATCTAGAACTATTATTCAGTGTGTGTGTGTGTGTGTGTGTGTGTTTAATTGCTAAGTCATGTCCAACTCTCTTGCAACCCCTGGATTGTAGCCCACCAGGCTACTGTATCCATGAGATTTTCCAGGCAGGAGTGGGTTGTCATTTCCTTCTCCAGGGCATCTTTCCAATGCAGGGATTGAACCTGTTTCTCCTGCCACATCTCCTGCATTACAGGCAGATTTGTTCGATATACTTTGACTAAATAAGATTCCCAACTACAAATGGATGAACATACATTCTTTGCAGAAGCCACAGGGACTAAGACTGACATCTAGACAGTAGTAGGTAATTAATCATATTTATGGTGACATATTTTAAAGTTCTTTACATAAACCTGCTGAACATGCCCTTCCATCCCCTGAGAATTTGAAGATAGATTATTGTTCTTTTAGGAGAGAAATAAAGAGTGAGTACAAGTGTAAAAGTAGCCATTGTTGATGGTGGAAGTGGACCAAAGTTGGGATTTTGTGTTCTGTTTTGTCACTTCTTCTTACCTATTTCATCATTTGAAAATGTGGATAAAATCCATTCTCTAGTAATTCATTTATACAATCACATTCTAAAGTTCTGTGTTGTTCCCTTTGTGCTCAGTCGAACAAGAAATTCAAGTTAAAGACAAAATCTATGTTTATTCATTAACTAATGTTCAAAACTGATTATAATTGAGATAAGTTAAATGACATCATCCAAATCACATTCATTAAAATCTTTCAGAAATTCACAAGGCCTGGTGCTGTTGACAGTTTTTAAGGGATGTTTAGGTGTTCAAGGTTTAAAGAGAGTTATATTTTAAACAGATTTAGAAATAGGTGAATGATTAAGAGGTACCAACTTTCAGTTACAAAATAAGTGAGTCATGGGTATGAAATGTGCACTGTGAGAAATATAGTCAGCAATTATGTAATATCTTTGTGTGATGCCAAATTATAAGTAGAGTTAGTATGATGACTAACTCTAATGAGCTGCTTAGGATCACAGAGAAGATTAGCAACACAGACACTTTCTTGTGGTTGGCTATTCTTTCTGCATAGGTCACTACATCCACTTTTGCAATAATGAGGATTGTAATATGACCCTTTCTTCTTGTTACCATCTAGAACTATTATTCAGTGTGTGTGTGTGTGTGTGTGTGTGTTTAATTGCTAAGTCATGTCCAACTCTCTTGCAACCCCTGGATTGTAGCCCACCAGGCTACTGTATCCATGAGATTTTCCAGGCAGGAGTGGGTTGTCATTTCCTTCTCCAGGGCATCTTTCCAATGCAGGGATTGAACCTGTTTCTCCTGCCACATCTCCTGCATTACAGGCAGATTTGTTCGATATACTTTGACTAAATAAGATTCCCAACTACAAATGGATGAACATACATTCTTTGCAGAAGCCACAGGGACTAAGACTGACATCTAGACAGTAGTAGGTGGGCTTTGTCAGATGCCATATTTGCCAATGAATTCAGAATCTGAATAGATGTTGTTAAAGTTTTCAGTTTAGATTTGCAATTTATAACCAATGCTAAAAGAAAAAAAAAGAAAAAAAAATCTTCAGAAATTAAGAGAAAATTTATAAGATAATTTTTAGAAGTTAGGGAATACAGTGAAAGAAAGTAGCAGGGCTAAGAGATGCTACCATTCCATGATCTATCAAAAAAGATTGGATTAAATATTCAGAAAGTTGTACAAATAAAGATAGAAATAAAAGACAGTATATTATATTTCTGATTCCAAATTATACTTCTATAGAGACATGACCTATATAAAACCTATGTATTTGTATTATTCATCATATCTGCTAAGAGGAATTCTCTTTGCAGCAAATAATTGATGAAATGGAAAACCTCAGAATTATGAGCTTAAAGAGACCTCAGAAATTATCTAATCCAGCCCCTTCCTTTATAGAGGATGAACAAAATATCAATTTTAGTGTTTGAAGTACTCTTTTGTCAGAGTATTATAAAAATCTTTTTTTATATAAAAGTCTTTTATCACTGTTAAATTATTGGGCCAACTGAGTAAAATTTTTGACCGTATACTAGAAAAAAGCATCTGATTAATATTAGAGATGCCATTCAAAATTGCATGCTTGGTGCTATCCACTTCATATATATTAACTTTTAGAAACAGTTCTTTGAGTTAGATAATGTTACTGTCATTTTCAGACAAGGAAACGAATGTGTGGGAAGACTAATCAACTAACCTAAGTTTAAAAAGCTGACAAATGAGAGAGCCAGTATTCAAACCAACTCTATGCATCTTGAAGGCCCATTATCTTGAAAGAAAGAGAGGCAGTGGAGAGAAGACCATAAAGACAGGATGTAAAAGCAATAAACATAGTAACAACAAGATGAAGGAATGATTATGAATAAAAGTCTCACCCCAACTGTTAAGCAACTCTTTAAAGGTTACATTAGATTCTTATATTCCACATGAAAAAGATTTAATGTAGGTGGATCTGTGTTTGATTAACCAACCTCTGCCATCCATAGGAGGAAGAGATTATTGCTTTATGAGAAGTGGGAGGAAATGGGGAAGGAAAGGAGCAGTCTAGTGTCAAGTCTCACCAGATTTTCTTTAGTGATTCAGAGATCAACTTACCTTTCTTGTTTTCATTTCATGTATGATTTCCTTTAGCTATATAATGTAATGTTTGATGTTAAACTATAGTTTAATGAATTTTTATTTGGTAAGATGATGAACTAGAAGAACTTTAATGAGTTTTATATTGGAAGTTAAATGGTTGAAATTCTTAGGGCTTATTATATCAGGTATATAATTTTTAATTTTAAAATTATTTTAAAATTTATGTATAGGTTTTTGTATTAAATGAAATTCTGTGGTTCCTGATAGGGTTACAGTTTTGACTGTGCATGCATACAGTTCACTATCAGAAAAATAAAGAATCCAATCAAAAAATGAGCTGTAGGTCTAAACAGACGTTTTTTCAAGAAGACGTGTATGTGTGCATAGTTGCTCAAGGACTGTAGCCCAGTAGGCTCCTCTGTCCCTGGATTTCCAGGCAAGAAAACTGTAGCCAGTTGCCATTTCCTACTCCACAGGTTATTCCTGACCCAGGAGTCAAACCTGTATCTTCTGAGTCTTTATCACTAGCTCCACCAAGGAATCCCATATATACACTATTGTTGACTAAAAAAAGACAAACAACTTGAGAGTTGTGGGTTAAATTTCATTTGGGGCACAATTAGTACTTCAGTCAAGGAGGCAGCACCCCACATAACTCTGAGAGACTGCTCCAAAGAGGCAGCAGAAGGAAATTCAGTATATACGGTTTTGATAAAGGGGTTTTTTCCTTGCCATTAAACACACATTTTACAAAGAGGATTTCTGTTAGTCATGAGGATCTGATTCACCATGAAGAGATTTAGTGTTTTTTTAGGTATGAAGAGATTCAAGGATTGAGATAATAAAACCTGTTCCTAAAAACCTCTGCCTGTCTAAAGACCTGTCCTAACACATACTTTGGAGCACAGAGTGCCTTACTCCACCCTGAACTCCTTCAGGGGGTGTTGAGGGTCATCAGCTACCACAGTACAAAGGTCAGTCTCCACAGAGGCAGATGGCAAATACCCTTGTTCAGTCATTGGCAATGTAACTGGTAAATGCCAACTTGCAGTTGACACTATTGTGTATAAAATAGCTAGTGTAAAGTTGCTATGTAGCACAGGGAGCCCAGCCTGGTGCTCTGTGACAACATAGAGGAATGAGATGGGGGAGGAGAGGAAGGGGATATATATAATTACGACTTATTTGAGTTGTTGTATGACAGAAACCAACAGCATTGTAAAGCAATTTTCCACTAATTAAAAAAATTAAATTAGCTTTGACTAAGTAGCTAATTAAAAAATAATTCACCAAGTAAAGTATCCATTCCCAAACTGTACATAGTTTAACATCCTTTGAAACTGCTCGTAACTCACTCTGCCCGAATCATTGAGTTGATAGCACTTTGAGTTGGAAATATGTCTATAACAAATAGTATTTTTCATATTAAGACCAACTCACTTTTTCTCTTCAGAGGCTGGATTAGAAAAGAAAATGTTCTCTTCTTGGCAAGAATATATTTTTCATTTACTCTAAATTTCCATATTAGAACTTCATTAATCATATGAACCACTTGAGAAGGTTTGCTTAAGTATGACAATTGTCAAGATTTTAAAATACATTCTGTGGGTCATAGCCAAAAGTGTAATTATGGTCAAAATTTAGATATCAGCACACTAGATGAGAGATTAGTCGCCAAATCATAAAGTACAGCATGAAGAAGCCTGAGAGCTGAAGAATTGATGCTTTTGAACTGTGGTGCTGGAGAAGACTCTTGAGAGTCCCTTGGACTGCAACGAGATCAAAGTAGTCCATCCTAAAGGAAATCAACCCTGAATATTCATTAGAAGGACTGATGCTTAAGCTGAAGTTCCAATATTTTGGTCACCTGATGTGAAGAGCCAACTCATTGGAAAGACCTTAATGCTGGGAAAGATTAAGGGCAGGAGGAGAAGGAAGCAACAGAGGATGAGTTGGTTGGATGGCATCACTGACTCAATGTACATGAATTTAAACAAACTTCAAGAGATAGAGAAGAACAATGAAGCTTGGCGTGCTGCTCTCCATGGGGTTGCAAAGAGTTGGACACAACTGAACAACTGAATAACAATGACAGAGTACAGCTTACTTAACAGAGAGAATATTTTGGCTATTTCTGTGATGGTTAAATATGATTGAGACCCTCAGTCCAAATGGATGACTGATTAACTCTTATACCACCTTAATAAAATAATGAGACCTTTCAAGTTTAGAGTCATTATAATTCTTTTTCAGGCTGAGTGAGAAAAAAGATCAGTATTTCAATTCCTCACTTGACCACTATTGGTTATCTGTACTACAGAGGTTCCAAACTATCTTCTTTGTTTATAGAACCTAGATTTTGGTCGTGAATTTAGGGGCATGTATTTTAGGAGAAATTGGATAGCCCCATAGCTCCAGCCTGGAAAGTATGGTTAGTTTTAGTGAATCATAGGAATCCACTTCCTTTTTCCCATGACTGGTTTAATTACCAGAAGATGACTCAGTTCTAGCCAACGAACCTTGAAGGGGGATTCTATTGAATATCTTTGGGGAAAGGGAACAGTCTATATATTATATTGAATAAAACTACTTCCTAACTCTGGATTGCATTCTGTGAGGTGTTTGACACTTGTGCAGTTACCTTGTCACAATGAAGCATAAGCTTGAAGTGAAAAGTGAAGACATTGAGGGTGCTAGAACTAAAAGATGACCCTCAGTGAACTATTTATGTGCTAAAGTTGGCACTTTGAAGTAGCTTGGAGTCCTAATTCTTGGTATGTGAGATATGTGCATAGTACATTATTGATATCAGTAATATATCATATTATTTATATCATATCTATCATACCTATAGAGTTAATATAGTTAATATCATTGCAATTAGAAACATTCTGATGGAAACATTCATCTCCTAATACTCTTGGATTCTCAAGAGTTACAGCAAAAGAAGTTCTCTAGTTATTGTCATTTTTTTTTTTATTCTTGACTTTTTTTTTTTTTTAATTCATGCTACCTTTCCTACCTGTGCTGGACCTCCTAGACTAAAACAGAAAAGCCCATTTCAGTGCTCTTTGTGGATCACTTCATATTCTACCCTGATTCTTCAAACATTGATAATCTAATTAATACATTCATATAATTATTTATTGAGTAACCACTCAGTGACAAACCTTGAACTGGATAAACTGAATGTAATGCAGCCTCCATCCTGCAGAGACAAATGAATAATATGAATAATATGTTGTAGAGGCATACACCAGTTTGTTTATAGGTTATGTTTGTATATATTTGTATATATATGTATATATATATATATACTTCTATATGTATACTTCTTATATATATATATATATATGTATATATATATATACATGGTATGGATAGGAATTTGAGAGTGACTGGGTGTGGAAAATTCAGGAAAAAGCTCCTGGTTAATATCAACCAAGGTCAGAAGCCCATAAAAATATACCATTAATTCAAGTCAAGCTAATTCAGCTGGGCCCCTTCTTTATTCTTTGGCTCATCCCTAAATTGCTCTAGAATCAAATGTGCTTGCAAACTGAAGGTACCCATTAACACGTATCACTCTTGCTCAAACAGGAAAATCAGAGACATTTAGAAGGGAAAAAGTGAAGGAGTTAAAATTGTTTTACCTAAAAGACTTTTCAGAATTCTTCCACTATGAACATCCTGCTTCATATTTTTGTGCTGGTTTCCTACTTTTTATTCCTTACCTTTTTTCAGTGTGTGATCTCTTTACAAAATAGGAGCTTCACTGAAGAGTGTGGAGTGGAATGTCAGATCGGCATTATGGTTTACTTTGCCAAGAGTCATCACAGAATTCCATCTACCTTTAGAATTGTTATCTTTGAGAGCAATTGCACCATCCTTTTTACTTCACAGATCATGGAAATAAAGCCAAAAAACAATAAGTAACTTCTCTGTATTCATATAATAGGTAAAAGGCAATTGATGTTAAGACCACTGATTTTTCCACTATGTCATTCTGTTACTTATACTATTATTTTCTGAAAATAGGACATCTGTGACTCCATTTGAAATACTGAGCAGTGATCATTGAATAATTGTTATTTAACAAATTTTAAGACAAAATTTATATATAACTCATATATGCTATAACTTCTCAGTAGTTGAACAGCACTACTTTTGAATAAACTAAAAATATTAGGGTTCTGCATTCAAGGAGGAACTATTCCTTTCTTACTGTTTGATCCTCCACAATTTTTATTTATAAGTTGATTTGGTTTAGTAAATCCCCTAATCTTTATTTCTTAGTTCAAATATTTAGTTTCTCAAATTAGCCTACAAATAGTTCCTCTTGGATTGGTTATTCATTCCTTCCTTAATCAATTTAGCTAAATAGAAAGGGTGTTACATGGTACCACCTAGATAACCAGGGCTCTAGACAAAGGAGTGGATACTCAGGAAATGTGTGGGTGAAGAGGTAGTCTTTTCAATTTTTATTGAAATATAATTTGTTTCCAATTGTTTCAGGTGCACAGCACAGCAATTCAGTTATACATGTATCTGTATATTCTCTTTTTGCATTGCAAAGGTCATTACAGAATATTGAGTACAGTTTCCTATACTATACACTAGATTCTTGGTGATTATCCATTTTATATTCATATATACTAGTTGTGTATATATTTTAGTCCCAACTTCCTAGTGTGCCTCTTCTGCCTCCCCTATAATAACCATAAGTTTGTTTGTTTTCTCAGTCTGTGAGTCAACTCATGTTTTGTAAATAAGTTCATCTGTATCATTTTTTAAGGTTCCACATATAAACAATATCATATAATATTTTTCCTACTCTATCTGGCTCACTTCACTTAGTAAAATCTCTAGGTCATCCATGTTGCTTCTGATGGTGTTAGTTAATTCTTTTTTATGACTAAGTAATAGTCCATCAAGTAGGTTTATGTATATACATACACACACTACATCTTCTTTGCCCATTCATCTGTCAGTGAACACTTAGTCTACTTCTTTGTCTTGGATTGTAAATACTGCTATTGTGAACACTGAACTGCATCTATCTTTTTGAATTATGTTTTTCTCTGGATTTATACCCAGGAGTGGGATGACAGGATCATATAGCAGCTCTGTTTTTAGCTTTTTAAGGATCCTCCATATAGTTCTCCATAGTGGCTGTGCTAGCTTACATTGTTGCCAAGAGTGTAGAAGCATTCTTTTTTCTCCACAACCTCTCCAGTAGTTATTATTTGTAGACTGCCTGATGGGTCTTGCCTGGTGGCTGATGGTAAAGAATCTGCCTGAGTCGGGAAGATCCCCTGGAGAAGGGATTGAGGATAGTGGCTCTTCTGACCAGAGTGAGATGATACCTCATTGTAGTTTTGATTTGCATTTTAAAGACGTAGTATTTACCAGTGACATACGCATTCGAATTCCCAATGACTGTGGGTTTGATAATTAAGAAACTTCAAGTTCCACAACTGAGTTTCTCAAATTAGCCTACAAATAGTTCCTCTTGGATTGGTTATTCATTCCTTCCTTAATCAATTTAGCTAAATAGAAAGGGTGTTACATGGTACCACCTAGATAACCAGGGCTCTAGACAAAGGAGTGGATACTCAGGAAATGTGTGGGTGAAGAGGTAGTCTTTTCAATTTTTATTGAAATATAATTTGTTTCCAATTGTTTCAGGTGCACAGCACAGCAATTCAGTTATACATGTATCTGTATATTCTCTTTTTGCATTGCAAAGGTCATTACAGAATATTGAGTACAGTTTCCTATACTATACACTAGATTCTTGGTGATTATCCATTTTATATTCATATATACTAGTTGTGTATATATTTTAGTCCCAACTTCCTAGTGTGCCTCTTCTGCCTCCCCTATAATAACCATAAGTTTGTTTGTTTTCTCAGTCTGTGAGTCAACTCATGTTTTGTAAATAAGTTCATCTGTATCATTTTTTAAGGTTCCACATATAAACAATATCATATAATATTTTTCCTACTCTATCTGGCTCACTTCACTTAGTAAAATCTCTAGGTCATCCATGTTGCTTCTGATGGTGTTAGTTAATTCTTTTTTATGACTAAGTAATAGTCCATCAAGTAGGTTTATGTATATACATACACACACTACATCTTCTTTGCCCATTCATCTGTCAGTGAACACTTAGTCTACTTCTTTGTCTTGGATTGTAAATACTGCTATTGTGAACACTGAACTGCATCTATCTTTTTGAATTATGTTTTTCTCTGGATTTATACCCAGGAGTGGGATGACAGGATCATATAGCAGCTCTGTTTTTAGCTTTTTAAGGATCCTCCATATAGTTCTCCATAGTGGCTGTGCTAGCTTACATTGTTGCCAAGAGTGTAGAAGCATTCTTTTTTCTCCACAACCTCTCCAGTAGTTATTATTTGTAGACTGCCTGATGGGTCTTGCCTGGTGGCTGATGGTAAAGAATCTGCCTGAGTCGGGAAGATCCCCTGGAGAAGGGATTGAGGATAGTGGCTCTTCTGACCAGAGTGAGATGATACCTCATTGTAGTTTTGATTTGCATTTTAAAGACGTAGTATTTACCAGTGACATACGCATTCGAATTCCCAATGACTGTGGGTTTGATAATTAAGAAACTTCAAGTTCCACAACTGAGTCATGTGTGAGATCCATTTTATTGTATTTTACATGGTCAGAGAGCTTAATTTGGCCATACTTGAAGTTCACGACAAAGGACAACATTGTTCATCGTTCACAGGACCCCTTCAAGAGTGGAGGACTTGACAGTGCAATGACACTGATGTTGTTCTGGTCTGACTGTTTCAGGTGGGAATGTTATACTTGTACAGTTCCTCCCTATGTGTGTGAATGGAGTTTCTTTCTTCCAGATAGGCTTGTGTAGTGAATTGGACATATTTGTGGCTCCTGGTTAGAAGCAAGAGAATTAGATGAGAGAGTATGGATAAGGAAATCTTCACTATGACCATATTAGCTATGACCACATTAACCAGATGAGATTATGAGAAAATGTCTCATAATTTCAGACTTTAAATACACTTCTCATTCCAGAATTCCCCTTGCTTTCTCAGTAGCATCATATAAGCACTGTAAGTGACACTGTTCAGGAATACCATCAGTCCAGTCCAGGGTCACTTCCTCTAAGTTTTGCAAAAGAGATGATATGTATGTATTTTGAAACATGTGTGTCATTTCTACAAATATTTGCTGATATTTACAAGCATCTCTTTCTTTGAAACTCAACAGAAATATTTCTAAAAATAGAATTATCACAGTGAGGTAAGACTTCTTTCACTGAACTATAAGTACAAACTTCCATGACCTCCAATACCAGGCCATCAAAAAAGTCACATAAGAGTGGTATAAAATTTACTTTGTGCTTGAAACTGTGAGGACATAGGAATACAAACTAACAAATGAGAGAAAATTATTTAAGTAAATCAATTGCTTAAACCTATACTATTTGAAAGATAAAAGCAATATGCTTACCAATTAAGCACTATCAATATGAACTCCCACTCAAGGTTCATGTATAAGACTGAAAGGTTAATTTAGATTAATTGCTAATCATATGAATGAATATGGGAAAATTTTGATAAATGTTCACCAGATCTTTTAGACTTCAGACATTGCAATGTCAATGCAGTGATAATACTGGAAGCTTTTCCTTTAGTTTTTTTTTCTTTATGTTGTAAGTTCAACAAAATACAAAGGAAGAGATTTAAGACTATGTTTTGTGAAGTTAAGTCTTCATAAACGTTATTTTTTAAAAGCATGGTCAAACCATAGATGTTCATGCATTCATTTAAAGTGTGAAATTTCATCAATAGCGACACTATATGTTCAGTTGGCAGTTAAGTAACACGAGTTACCCAAGGAAACATTTTTTTCCCCTCCATAATTGTTATTCATTTTATAAAAATTTTTTAAAAATTAGCTTTAGTGTCATAAAGCCATTGAAGGTCAGAGGTTCCAGAAATTCTGTATTTTCAGTGACTGTGTAGACATTTATATAACAATGAAATTTTCCAGGACAATCCCATCCTTTAACGCTTTCCCTCTGGTTATTTTACAAAATGGAGCTGCTAACGGGGAGTCTTCTATGGGAATCATTACATCAGATGAAGAAAAGTAAATTTAAAACATTTCTTTCCTCAAATTCTGACTAGTAGAAACTTCAAAAATGTAGACTGTTAAAAGTCAGAGGGACTTTTTCATAAGGATGAAGCTGTTGTTCATTGCAGCTTGGGAACATCAGTGTATTTGGTGTGAAAAGGCATCTTTACCATGAGACCTAACGTCATGATATGTATGTATTTTGAAACATGTGTGTCATTTCTACAAATATTTGCTGATATTTACAAGCATCTCTTTCTTTGAAACTCAACAGAAATATTTCTAAAATAGAATTATCACAGTGAGGTAAGACTTCTTTCACTGAACTATAAGTACAAACTTCCATGACCTCCAATACCAGGCCATCAAAAAAGTCACATAAGAGTGGTATAAAATTTACTTTGTGCTTGAAACTGTGAGGACATAGGAATACAAACTAACAAATGAGAGAAAATTATTTAAGTAAATCAATTGCTTAAACCTATACTATTTGAAAGATAAAAGCAATATGCTTACCAATTAAGCACTATCAATATGAACTCCCACTCAAGGTTCATGTATAAGACTGAAAGGTTAATTTAGATTAATTGCTAATCATATGAATGAATATGGGAAAATTTTGATAAATGTTCACCAGATCTTTTAGACTTCAGACATTGCAATGTCAATGCAGTGATAATACTGGAAGCTTTTCCTTTAGTTTTTTTTTCTTTATGTTGTAAGTTCAACAAAATACAAAGGAAGAGATTTAAGACTATGTTTTGTGAAGTTAAGTCTTCATAAACGTTATTTTTTAAAAGCATGGTCAAACCATAGATGTTCATGCATTCATTTAAAGTGTGAAATTTCATCAATAGCGACACTATATGTTCAGTTGGCAGTTAAGTAACACGAGTTACCCAAGGAAACATTTTTTTCCCCTCCATAATTGTTATTCATTTTATAAAAATTTTTTAAAAATTAGCTTTAGTGTCATAAAGCCATTGAAGGTCAGAGGTTCCAGAAATTCTGTATTTTCAGTGACTGTGTAGACATTTATATAACAATGAAATTTTCCAGGACAATCCCATCCTTTAACGCTTTCCCTCTGGTTATTTTACAAAATGGAGCTGCTAACGGGGAGTCTTCTATGGGAATCATTACATCAGATGAAGAAAAGTAAATTTAAAACATTTCTTTCCTCAAATTCTGACTAGTAGAAACTTCAAAAATGTAGACTGTTAAAAGTCAGAGGGACTTTTTCATAAGGATGAAGCTGTTGTTCATTGCAGCTTGGGAACATCAGTGTATTTGGTGTGAAAAGGCATCTTTACCATGAGACCTAACGTCACTACTGGAATTTTACTAACTTAGGAATCTTAGGCTGCTGGCATTTTGCACATTGCTTTATGTTTTTCATGGAAGAAGAAGACTCTTGAGAAGGCGTTGACAGTTGAAGGATTGCTTGCTTATTAAGTAGAAGAAAAAGAAGAAAAATAAATAATCAAGAGAAATATGAGTGAAAGACAAGTAGCAAGTAACAGAGAAATTGGGAAAAATCAACTAAAAAGCCTTAGTGATAAATATCACAATATAATAATGAAACAGAAAAAGAAGTTGCACCCACAGCTCAAATCCAATAACTCAGATGGGAAACAAGGAGTAACAGAAAAAATGGAATTCATGTAAATCTTAAGAGGTTGTTGTAGGTTTAAGAGAGACAATGCAGAGCAGGCAGGTACAAAAACATAATTGGTTCTTCTCATCAAAGAATCTTTTTCAGCTGTTATCCTGATATGATGCCATATTTCTTCATCAGAATAGCTTCCCAAATGTGTGTATTTGTCCCAGATTTTCAGTGTGTGTATTGGCATGGTTTAAGAGATTATATACGCTTCTGGAAGTATGCAATGAAAAAGTGCATCTCTGTTTCCATGATTCCCCTTCTAAGAGAATCTTGTACGACATCAACAGTGCCTTCACTCAAACTAGTGTATGTTGAGTATAATTATTTGTTACCCAAGGAAACATTTTTCCCTCCATAATTGTTATTCATTTTATAAAAATTTTTTAAAAATTAGCTTTAGTGTCATAAAGCCATTGAAGGTCAGAGGTTCCAGAAATTCTGTATTTTCAGTGACTGTGTAGACATTTATATAACAATGAAATTTTCCAGGACAATCCCATCCTTTAACGCTTTCCCTCTGGTTATTTTACAAAATGGAGCTGCTAACGGGGAGTCTTCTATGGGAATCATTACATCAGATGAAGAAAAGTAAATTTAAAACATTTCTTTCCTCAAATTCTGACTAGTAGAAACTTCAAAAATGTAGACTGTTAAAAGTCAGAGGGACTTTTTCATAAGGATGAAGCTGTTGTTCATTGCAGCTTGGGAACATCAGTGTATTTGGTGTGAAAAGGCATCTTTACCATGAGACCTAACGTCACTACTGGAATTTTACTAACTTAGGAATCTTAGGCTGCTGGCATTTTGCACATTGCTTTATGTTTTTCATGGAAGAAGAAGACTCTTGAGAAGGCGTTGACAGTTGAAGGATTGCTTGCTTATTAAGTAGAAGAAAAAGAAGAAAAATAAATAATCAAGAGAAATATGAGTGAAAGACAAGTAGCAAGTAACAGAGAAATTGGGAAAAATCAACTAAAAAGCCTTAGTGATAAATATCACAATATAATAATGAAACAGAAAAAGAAGTTGCACCCACAGCTCAAATCCAATAACTCAGATGGGAAACAAGGAGTAACAGAAAAAATGGAATTCATGTAAATCTTAAGAGGTTGTTGTAGGTTTAAGAGAGACAATGCAGAGCAGGCAGGTACAAAAACATAATTGGTTCTTCTCATCAAAGAATCTTTTTCAGCTGTTATCCTGATATGATGCCATATTTCTTCATCAGAATAGCTTCCCAAATGTGTGTATTTGTCCCAGATTTTCAGTGTGTGTATTGGCATGGTTTAAGAGATTATATACGCTTCTGGAAGTATGCAATGAAAAAGTGCATCTCTGTTTCCATGATTCCCCTTCTAAGAGAATCTTGTACGACATCAACAGTGCCTTCACTCAAACTAGTGTATGTTGAGTATAATTATTTGTTAGGACCTTGGAGTTTAATAATAAATAAAATCAGAGAGGAGTCTTGCCTTCCTGGGCTTCATAGGCTTAATCAGAGAAACACAGAAATAGAATGATCACTGAAGCGCATCATTTAGAATCACGGTATGTGCAATAAAGAAAAAGTGCACGGAACAAGGAAAGGGTAGAGGAGGGAGTTCTGACCAAGTTTCCAGGGTTTAGGCTTTACTGAGAACATGTGATTTTGAATTTCGCAGGATCTGATTGTGGCTGTTTTATTCTGAAGTTAGTTTAGAAGGAGGATTTTCCCCTATCCCTTAATTAATACATTGACAATACAGGAAGAAACTGAATTAAATGAGTTACAATACATCTCCTAAATCAACAGAAAGAGATAAATTATTGTGATTTGTGGAGGGAAAAATATGCTGAAAGGGACCCAACAAAAATAAAAACAAAAACTTGTCTCATTAGAGGGGAAACAAGACCCAAGGCTGGAGACTTCCTCTCAGATGATAGAAGGGGTTTTTCCGTTACTCTAAGCCAGTGATTCTCAAGGTATGGTCCCAAACTGGCAGCATCTTAATTTCCTGGGTACTTGCTAAAAATATTAATTCCCAGATCCTACTCCAATCCTACTAAAGCTGAAACACTAAGAATTGTTCCCAGCAATGTCATGTGCCTCTTGTGTGCTATTAGCTCTGAGTTTTGAAGTATATCTGTTTGTTTGAAGTATTTAGCACATATTTTATGTTAGATTTATAAGTATCAGATGAGAGGCAATATGATATATATAATTGAAGAATGATTGCTAATGATGTTATGTTTATTTGTATTTTTATTTGGCACAGAAAGAATTCTGTTTAAACTTAAAAGAAAACACAGTATCTATGAGGATAGTTTAATAATTGAATAAAGTGATTAGAAAGTTCTAATTTCTACTTATATTATTAATATATCAGAATTTACTTGCATAAAGTCCATCTGCTTACATTGTTACAACATATAAAGAATTATGAACATACATCCTTAGATTTCTATAATTAAAACACATTTCTCAGAAACAAAGAAACTTGGAAACTTTCGTTAGTTTAGTGCCTCTAACCCATGAGAGTAGAAGAATTAGAATTTAAATTGAGCAGGATATTATTGATAGTATGTTATAGTGAAGAAAAAACTAGAACAATGTATCCAAAGATCATGGAGGTAACCTACTTTTCTATTTGGTCAAATATAACTTAGATGACCTTTATATATAATCAAGAAGCAAAACTTTCTACCTACTGATAAGACACACTTCACGACAATGTCATTAAACAACATTACTAGTCCAAATCCTTCATGTGTGGTTGTAGATATACCAGAACCAAACACCCTAGGCTTCAATGTCACAGTTCTATGGCTGGACTATCTTAGGAAATGACTTTCATACTTTCTTCCCCACATCTTCAAAATAGGTATAATATTACTACTTTCCATGTCAAACTGTTGTGAATGTTGAGTGACAAAACGCATGTTAAGTACTTACACTAGTTCCTGGCACCTTGTTTAAAAAAAAGTTTTTAATTATCATTGTATAAATAATTTTTTTATACTGAAAATTAAACCCATGAAATTACTTAGTGCTAAAATTAGTTGGCACTAATTGTAAAGAACCTACCTGCCAATTCAGGAAACACAGGAGACACGGGTTCGATCCTGGGTTAGGAAGATCCCCTGGGGAAGGGCGTGGCAACCCACTCCAATATTCTTGCTTGGAGAATCCCTTGGGCAGAGAAACATAGTGGACTACAGTTCATAAGGTCACACAGAGTTGGATATGATTGAAATGACTTAGCTCATAATCTATAAGGGACTACTAGTTCAAATAACGTGAGGTTCACAGCTTATTTTAAAACTTAGCACATTGATTTTGTACAAGGACTACCATGAATTTTTGATATATATAATTAAAAAGAAAGATTGCTAATGATGTTATGTTTATTTGTATTTTTATTTGGCACAGAAAGAATTCTGTTTAAACTTAAAAGAAAACACAGTATCTATGAGGATAGTTTAATAATTGAATAAAGTGATTAGAAAGTTCTAATTTCTACTTATATTATTAATATATCAGAATTTACTTGCATAAAGTCCATCTGCTTACATTGTTACAACATATAAAGAATTATGAACATACATCCTTAGATTTCTATAATTAAAACACATTTCTCAGAAACAAAGAAACTTGGAAACTTTCGTTAGTTTAGTGCCTCTAACCCATGAGAGTAGAAGAATTAGAATTTAAATTGAGCAGGATATTATTGATAGTATGTTATAGTGAAGAAAAAACTAGAACAATGTATCCAAAGATCATGGAGGTAACCTACTTTTCTATTTGGTCAAATATAACTTAGATGACCTTTATATATAATCAAGAAGCAAAACTTTCTACCTACTGATAAGACACACTTCACGACAATGTCATTAAACAACATTACTAGTCCAAATCCTTCATGTGTGGTTGTAGATATACCAGAACCAAACACCCTAGGCTTCAATGTCACAGTTCTATGGCTGGACTATCTTAGGAAATGACTTTCATACTTTCTTCCCCACATCTTCAAAATAGGTATAATATTACTACTTTCCATGTCAAACTGTTGTGAATGTTGAGTGACAAAACGCATGTTAAGTACTTACACTAGTTCCTGGCACCTTGTTTAAAAAAAAGTTTTTAATTATCATTGTATAAATAATTTTTTTATACTGAAAATTAAACCCATGAAATTACTTAGTGCTAAAATTAGTTGGCACTAATTGTAAAGAACCTACCTGCCAATTCAGGAAACACAGGAGACACGGGTTCGATCCCTGGGTCAGGAAGATCCCCTGGGGAAGGGCGTGGCAACCCACTCCAATATTCTTGCTTGGAGAATCCCTTGGGCAGAGAAACATAGTGGACTACAGTTCATAAGGTCACACAGAGTTGGATATGATTGAAATGACTTAGCTCATAATCTATAAGGGACTTATCTAGCAATATTACCTAAATACTTTTAACGTGAGGTTCACAGCTTATTTTAAAACTTAGCACATTGATTTTGTACAAGGACTACCATGAATTTGTGTAGTAATTTTATATGACATGGGTTTAACCAAGCCATTTTGGATAATCCAAGCAAATTGCCAACAGCTGATAGAGGATTTCTGCATATGTAGCTGTGTTTGCTCTGGTCTTCTTGCCTTTTGGTAGCAGCAAAATATAAAAACTTTATCCTTCTGGTGTCCACCTGGCCCTCCACTCCTAGACCTTGAGTTCCAATGATGTCATCCTTTGATCTTTCTATTTTTAATGTCCATCTGCTGCGTGACATTTCCTTCCAGACTGAAGCACAGACCTGTGAGAAAGAACAACCCCACATTTAACATGAAAAACTTATTTCTATTGAATAATGTTTAAAAATAGATATGGTCTAATACTTTCAATGGATTTGGAGTAGATTCACTAGGACTTCAAAAATCTATTTGTTCTCTTGCCTGTGGTTGACCCAATGGAAAAATGAAACATAGTACCCTTCCATTAATTCCTGCATACATTTTAAAAATAAAAATAAATGTTAAATGCCACAGTTAATCCCCAGTTCTCAATTTGTTGAGTGAGGTAAAAAGAAATGACATGTGGATTTGGAATAAGAGCTATTATGCAAAAATAGTTAGAAGGAAAACTGAAAACATGTGAATGACAAGATAAAAGAGTAATGAGAAAAAATGTTTGAGTTGTAGTACCTTCTCATGACTCTCTCAATTCAACCAAAGGGAAAAAATGGCTTGTGGCAAATATTGCAGGCAGAATATCAGGGTGCATGTGTAGCTACACACATCTGGTGTACAGGTGTCCAAGTGGAATTTGCCATGACTCCAAGAAATGGTCAGATGTTGTCTTGTTAAATAGTGACTGGTGTGAGGACTAGTGGAATTCAGTGTTAGATGTCAAGAATACAACATATTCATTTAAGTCAGAGTTGCAGTCAGAAATGCTGCTTGACATCCTTTTTAGTTGATTTCATGCCATAGAAAATGTTTCATGAACATGAGACAAAAAAATTTATTAATTTTGCTTCAGAATTATATCTTCAGAGCAAACAAATGAAATGGAGGCTGTCTCTAGTTCCCATTGCTGAAAACCTTAACTTCAGTTACAAAACAGTCAATTGCTGGTTTTAGTTTGAAAGGAATAAAAAGATTATCAGGATGATTATTGATCACTGAGTTATGTTTAAAACAGACTTCCAAGGACCACTTCAGTTTTGACACAGCAATAGAACATTCTTGACAATGAAATTTTCATTCCACTAATGGTGAACTCCTCACCTCCTCCTTATGGTTCTAGCAGCAAAATATAAAAACTTTATCCTTCTGGTGTCCACCTGGCCCTCCACTCCTAGACCTTGAGTTCCAATGATGTCATCCTTTGATCTTTCTATTTTTAATGTCCATCTGCTGTGACATTTCCTTCCAGACTGAAGCACAGACCTGTGAGAAAGAACAACCCCACATTTAACATGAAAACTTATTTCTATTGAATAATGTTTAAAAATAGATATGGTCTAATACTTTCAATGGATTTGGAGTAGATTCACTAGGACTTCAAAAATCTATTTGTTCTCTTGCCTGTGGTTGACCCAATGGAAAAATGAAACATAGTACCCTTCCATTAATTCCTGCATACATTTTAAAAATAAAAATAAATGTTAAATGCCACAGTTAATCCCCAGTTCTCAATTTGTTGAGTGAGGTAAAAAGAAATGACATGTGGATTTGGAATAAGAGCTATTATGCAAAAATAGTTAGAAGGAAAACTGAAAACATGTGAATGACAAGATAAAAGAGTAATGAGAAAAAATGTTTGAGTTGTAGTACCTTCTCATGACTCTCTCAATTAAACCCAAAAGGGGAAAAAAATGGCTTGTGGCAAATATTGCAGGCAGAATATCAGGGTGCATGTGTAGCTACACACATCTGGTGTACAGGTGTCCAAGTGGAATTTGCCATGACTCCAAGAAATGGTCAGATGTTGTCTTGTTAAATAGTGACTGGTGTGAGGACTAGTGGAATTCAGTGTTAGATGTCAAGAATACAACATATTCATTTAAGTCAGAGTTGCAGTCAGAAATGCTGCTTGACATCCTTTTTAGTTGATTTCATGCCATAGAAAATGTTTCATGAACATGAGACAAAAAAAATTTATTAATTTTGCTTCAGAATTATATCTTCAGAGCAAACAAATGAAATGGAGGCTGTCTCTAGTTCCCATTGCTGAAAACCTTAACTTCAGTTACAAAACAGTCAATTGCTGGTTTTAGTTTGAAAGGAATAAAAAGATTATCAGGATGATTATTGATCACTGAGTTATGTTTAAAACAGACTTCCAAGGACCACTTCAGTTTTGACACAGCAATAGAACATTCTTGACAATGATCTAAGTGTCTTCTGGCTCTTTTAATTCCACTAATGGTGAACTCCTCACCTCCTCCTTTCAAGTCTGGTGGTACCTACTTTTAATGCCTTTCTTACAGATATCTGCCGTTAAAAATAGTAAGTCATATTTCTTGAATCTCTCCAGGGGGAACTATGGTAACAAAAACAATTATAATAACAAACATTACTAGTCATAAGAGTACAACAAATAACTTTGGTAACTTCATTCTTTAGCACCTTGAAAATAATCCTTCGATTATTTTTCCTCGTATGTATAAGTCAGGGTTATACTTAAATGGTGTTCCTGGGATCTAGATAGAGTCATCTACACTGTATTTTTTTTTTCAAGAAAATCTGTAATGAACATAATCTGATAACAATACTGTTTTACCAGAATTACTCTGTTTTACTGATTATTGATGGCTTTCAGCACACCGTGGATAGGAGCTTGTGTGTTTGGGTCTGAACCAGCTGAAGTTGTTTGCGAGTTCACTTTCTGAATTCCCTTGTCTTTTTTGGGCTGTTTTTTTTTTAATTGGGGTATAATTGCTTTACAATGTTGTATTAGTTGTATTAGTTTCTGGTGCACAAATTCATCTATGTGTGTGTGACTCATCTATGCATGCTCAATCGCTCAGTCATGTCTGACTCTTTTGGACTTCACAAACTGTACACCACCCGGCTCCTCTGTTCATGGGATTTTCCAAGCAAGAGAACTAGAGTGGGTTGCCATTTCCTACTCCAGGGTACTTCTCTGACCCAGGGATAGGACCCCCATCTCCTGCATTGCTAAGTGGATTCTTTTTTACTGAGGCACCAGGGAAGCCCAAGTCAGCTATATGTATGTATGTGTGTATACACAGACAAACACTCACACACACACACACACAGACACACACACACATATATGTATATCTCCTCTCCTTCTTGGACCTGCCTTCCATTTCCACTAATCCGACCATCTAGGTTATCACCAAGCAGTGAGCTGAGTTCCCTATGCTGTACAGCAGCTTTCTGCTAGATAGCTGCTCTACACATGGAAGTGTGCATATGTCAGTGCTACTTTCTCAATTCGTTGCACTCTCTCCTTCTCCCTCTGTGTCCACAAGTCTAGATTGCTTCCACATCTTAGCTTTTGTAAATAGTGCTGTGATGAACATTGGGGTACATGTGTCTTTTTGAATTATAAATTTCTCAAGGTGTATGCCCAGTAGTGGAATTGCTGAGTCATATGGTAATTTTATGCCTAGTTTCTTAAAGAACCTCCATATTATTCTTCATAGTGATTGCTTCAGTCTACATTCTCACCAACAGTGCAAAAAGGTTCCCTTTTTTTCAACATCCTCTCCAGCATTTGCTATTTGTAGATTTTTTTATAATAGCCATTTTGACTATTATTAATACATAAACTGAAAATTTGAGAACTGCCTAACCTCTCCAAAGCTCATTTTGCTTGGTTTTCTAACTCTTTTTTATTATTGTGGTCTTTCAGAATGAAATCAGAATCTAATCTCTATGTCTAAAAAAAAAAATTATACATGAAATGAAACAAAATACAAAGTTTGGGAGTTCAATTCTTTTTTAGTTTCTTTTGGAATTTGTATTTCAGGGTATTTTTGTTGTTGTTGTTTTGGAGAGAATTTAAAGAACATCTGAACAATTTTTCATATGGTAAGGTTAAATATATATTTACCACTCCATTTCTAATGTCTTCACATTGAGCAGAAATTATTCCAATATTAGGAAATTAATCAACAATTGTATCTTTAAAAAATGTTTTTATTTTTCTATTAATTCAAGAAGAAAATATTTTTAAGTTATTTTAGAATAAATCACTATTTTCTCCTCAAATCTGAAGTCTCTTCCATACCGAGAAGTAGCTCTCAAAAATGCCTTAAGGAAAGTGTATCCAATATTTCTATTTTAATAGCATTCAAAACATGAAATTCATGTTCCTGTGCAACTTCAGTTGTAAACATTTATTTTAGTAGTTCTTGTTTTTCGTTTTCTGAGAATGTTTCTTCCTGCAGTGTGTCATCTAGGTTATCACCAAGCAGTGAGCTGAGTTCCCTATGCTGTACAGCAGCTTTCTGCTAGATAGCTGCTCTACACATGGAAGTGTGCATATGTCAGTGCTACTTTCTCAATTCGTTGCACTCTCTCCTTCTCCCTCTGTGTCCACAAGTCTAGATTGCTTCCACATCTTAGCTTTTGTAAATAGTGCTGTGATGAACATTGGGGTACATGTGTCTTTTTGAATTATAAATTTCTCAAGGTGTATGCCCAGTAGTGGAATTGCTGAGTCATATGGTAATTTTATGCCTAGTTTCTTAAAGAACCTCCATATTATTCTTCATAGTGATTGCTTCAGTCTACATTCTCACCAACAGTGCAAAAAGGTTCCCTTTTTTTCAACATCCTCTCCAGCATTTGCTATTTGTAGATTTTTTTATAATAGCCATTTTGACTATTATTAATACATAAACTGAAAATTTGAGAACTGCCTAACCTCTCCAAAGCTCATTTTGCTTGGTTTTCTAACTCTTTTTTATTATTGTGGTCTTTCAGAATGAAATCAGAATCTAATCTCTATGTCTAAAAAAAAAAATTATACATGAAATGAAACAAAATACAAAGTTTGGGAGTTCAATTCTTTTTTAGTTTCTTTTGGAATTTGTATTTCAGGGTATTTTTGTTGTTGTTGTTTTGGAGAGAATTTAAAGAACATCTGAACAATTTTTCATATGGTAAGGTTAAATATATATTTACCACTCCATTTCTAATGTCTTCACATTGAGCAGAAATTATTCCAATATTAGGAAATTAATCAACAATTGTATCTTTAAAAAATGTTTTTATTTTTCTATTAATTCAAGAAGAAAATATTTTTAAGTTATTTTAGAATAAATCACTATTTTCTCCTCAAATCTGAAGTCTCTTCCATACCGAGAAGTAGCTCTCAAAAATGCCTTAAGGAAAGTGTATCCAATATTTCTATTTTAATAGCATTCAAAACATGAAATTCATGTTCCTGTGCAACTTCAGTTGTAAACATTTATTTTAGTAGTTCTTGTTTTTCGTTTTCTGAGAATGTTTCTTCCTGCAGTGTGTCATATAGCAAGCCTAAGGGGGGGGGGGGAGCAGGGAAACACACTTAAAATTATAATGTTGTGTTCACTTTTAAAAATAAATCTCCTGTATGAATTTTTTCCATTATGATTATACTGAAACTAACTCATCTTCATGTATACTCTTCTGAGGATTATGGGCTTGAAAGACAGATCCATGCCCCCTTGCCTTCTTTCACTGATATATATCCCCCTCTCAAAACTTCAGCTCCTCTATGTGCTTACTATCAGACATTGCTACCTGCTGTTCCTCTAAAGGATTGGTTTGAAATGTTTGCCAAGGTTTACAGTGTTTCTCTTGACTAGATAATCTCATCTTCGTTTTTAGGAACAGGAACAATATATAGTAATCTCCTTTTCCTTAATACTTCCTTTTACTTTAATGACTGCATTGCCTGAGTTTAACGTACCTACCAGTTTCTTTCAGTTAATATTTGCATGATATATGCATCTTTGTTCAACCTTTCTACTTTCAGAATATCTGTGTCTTTTAGGAAGTTGTCTTAGAAATGACATAAACCATATATTTTTTTCAATATATATCTGAATCTTACCTAAATAGCTTGATTCATTTACATTTACTGTTAATACTAACATATTTGTAATTACTTCTACCCAATTTTGTGTTTTTCCTCCCTTCTTTTTATATGCATTTACTTTCTCTTTTACCTTCTTTCAGATTAAGCTCTTAATGTCTTTTTGTCTGTAATCTTTTAAATGCTTCATACTGTAATTGATCTTTTTTTTTTTTTTTAAAGATTTTATCTATTTATTTACTTTGGGCGGGGGTCGGGTTGGGGAGGGAGGGGAGTGGGCGGGCCACTTCTATTGGTCTTTCATTTCTCTATTTTCATTCGTCTTCGTTCTTTGGCTCCTGTGGGCCTCCCATCGCGGTGGCATCTGTCGTTGCAGAGCACTGGCTCTGGGCACATGCGCTTCAGAGCTCTGGCTCGGCGATTGGACACATCAGTCCAGCCACTCCGCGGCATGTGGGATCTTCCCCGGCCAGGGCTCGAACCGGCGCCCCTTGCACTGCAAGGTGCTGTCCTTACCCACTGGACCACCAGGGGAAGCCCTGTAATTGATCTTTAAAATTTTAACAAGAATCAAAGTCTCTGCACATTTTCTAAAAGATAAAAACCACTTAAATCCAGTCATCTTCCTTCACTATTTTTGTTGTTACTTTTTAACATTTTAATAGTATCCTGTTTTAATTGTCCCAGCCATGGATGTTATTATTTTTGGTGTATCCAATAATTTAACAATTTTTCTTTGTATTTTTCTTCACCATTTGTCTAGTGTTTCATTTTTTTCCGGGTATGTTTTCTTGAAGAAAATGGCAAACATCTCAGGTTTTGTCAACCTAAAAATATCTTTATGTTACCTTTGATATTGAGTGATTATCATTCATCTTTCCCAATATAAGCAGAAATCACATTTTAAATTTATTTATTTATTTGTGCCAATTGACCTTTTCACTAAGGATATAGTCTCTGAAAGTTTCCATCTTCAGGTGGTAGTCTAAGTTTCAATCTCTACAATAACTTATCTTCCCTTCCCAAATATGGTCATTGAAACCTAAGGCCCTTAGGTTTGAAATATCCACAGTATATCCTGGTTTCATGCTACCTTACCATTCTGGTTTTGGCTCACTTTTCAGTTTTGGGCTCTGCACATTGTCTGTGTGTCTTGTGAGCACAATTTTGCATTTTAAAGTATTTGTTGTTTCTCCTGAGGAATTTCTAGGTCATTATGGTAGGATGCCTTTTCAGTCTGTGAATGTCATATTGTATGATTCAGCGTTTTATTCAATGTCTACCTCTTATTTCCTCTGTTACCGAGTTTGGATTCCAGAGCCATTATAACAGCCACTCCTTGCATACATCCTCAATTCCTTTGCTCCCTTTCCACTCCGTCACCCTGGTGTGGCAAAACTGCACACCTAGTTACACACCATCTGCTTTGTGAGCATTATATTATGCCCACTGGAGGTACTGTAAATTTATGATAGCAAACATTAAGTAATTCCCTGAGCAGTTTTTCTACATTTCCATAATCAGTTGACCATTTTATTTTCCAGGAAGACACATTCACACCTTTTTGTTCAAGTAATCAACACAGTTAGAGCTAATGACCATGCCTCCTATTTCAGTGAATAAAAAGATAGCAAAAAAGAATGACCTCATCCCTCTCAGCAACACATCTGATGTCCCTTTATGCCCTTCCTTCCATTACAGTGGCACAGGGAGCTATGTGTGCTACTATCTACGAATAGTTCTTTCACTTCTTCACTGTTTCCCACCCTCCTCACATATTCAAACCTGCTCCTGTAATCATCTGCTCTTTCCCACAGCACCCATATCCTCTTCTCCCTTTCCCAACAGCATATAAGCAAGATAAACACATGCAAACATGTAATAGTTCTCTCCTTAATGTCACTGTGGCAACTCCCTAGCATAGCATTGTGAAGTGAAAGTACAGGGGCAGAGAGTATATTCAGATATGAACATACCCCATAGTGCCTGGCCTCAGACATTTCAGCAAAATCAGGTCTAAAAATCTTAAACAATATTTGATTATCTTCTTTTTGATTTTGAAATTGTTTTCGATACAGAATTGAATAATCTTTTACAGAGCTAGGTAAATTGTATAACCAACATATAAAAATAATTTTTAACTTAAAAATTTTTAAGAATTTTATTATATTATACTTGATTTATAATGTATTAGTTTCCAGTGTACAGCAAACCACAGTCTATTCTCTACATCTGTTAGTCTGTTTCTATTTTGCAGATAAGTGTCATTTTTTAGATTCTACATTTAATGATATCATATGGAATTTATCTTTCTCATTCTGAATTCCTTTGCTAATATGATAACCTCTAGGTCCATCCATGTAGCTCCAAATAGCATTATTTTCTTGTTGTGTGGTTTTTTTTTTTTTTGACCAAGTAATACTCCATTGTGTGTGTACTTCTGTATACACATTTTGTTTATTCATTTATCAATGGAAGTTTAGGTTGTTTCTATGATTTGGCCATTATAATTAGTGCTTCAGTGAACATTGGTGCATGTATCCTTTTGAATTATATTTTTATCCACATGCATGCCCAGGAGTGGGACTGTTGGATCATATGGCAACTCTACTTTTAGTTTTATAAGGAATCTCCATACTGCCAACTCTACTTTCTACATTTCCATAATCAGTTGACCATTTTATTTTCCAGGAAGACACATTCACACCTTTTTGTTCAAGTAATCAACACAGTTAGAGCTAATGACCATGCCTCCTATTTCAGTGAATAAAAAGATAGCAAAAAAGAATGACCTCATCCCTCTCAGCAACACATCTGATGTCCCTTTATGCCCTTCCTTCCATTACAGTGGCACAGGGAGCTATGTGTGCTACTATCTACGAATAGTTCTTTCACTTCTTCACTGTTTCCCACCCTCCTCACATATTCAAACCTGCTCCTGTAATCATCTGCTCTTTCCCACAGCACCCATATCCTCTTCTCCCTTTCCCAACAGCATATAAGCAAGATAAACACATGCAAACATGTAATAGTTCTCTCCTTAATGTCACTGTGGCAACTCCCTAGCATAGCATTGTGAAGTGAAAGTACAGGGGCAGAGAGTATATTCAGATATGAACATACCCCATAGTGCCTGGCCTCAGACATTTCAGCAAAATCAGGTCTAAAAATCTTAAACAATATTTGATTATCTTCTTTTTGATTTTGAAATTGTTTTCGATACAGAATTGAATAATCTTTTACAGAGCTAGGTAAATTGTATAACCAACATATAAAAATAATTTTTAACTTAAAAATTTTTAAGAATTTTATTATATTATACTTGATTTATAATGTATTAGTTTCCAGTGTACAGCAAACCACAGTCTATTCTCTACATCTGTTAGTCTGTTTCTATTTTGCAGATAAGTGTCATTTTTTAGATTCTACATTTAATGATATCATATGGAATTTATCTTTCTCATTCTGAATTCCTTTGCTAATATGATAACCTCTAGGTCCATCCATGTAGCTCCAAATAGCATTATTTTCTTGTTGTGTGGTTTTTTTTTTTTTTGACCAAGTAATACTCCATTGTGTGTGTACTTCTGTATACACATTTTGTTTATTCATTTATCAATGGAAGTTTAGGTTGTTTCTATGATTTGGCCATTATAATTAGTGCTTCAGTGAACATTGGTGCATGTATCCTTTTGAATTATATTTTTATCCACATGCATGCCCAGGAGTGGGACTGTTGGATCATATGGCAACTCTACTTTTAGTTTTATAAGGAATCTCCATACTGTTCTCCATAGTAGCTGTACGAATTTACATTCCTACTGACAGTGGATGAAGACTCACTTTTCTCCACACCCTCTGCATCATTTGTTATTTGTAGACTTTAAAAGGAGTTTTTATTAGAGTACTGTTGATCTACAATGTTGTATTAGTTTCTGGTGTACAACAAAGTGAATCAGTTATGCATATACATATATCCACTCTATTTTTTTTTTCAATTTTGACCTCTTTTTATTGATATTTTATTTATTTTTCATCCATCTTTATTCTTTGGCCTATGTGGGCCTCCTATTGCAGTGGCCTTTCTCATTGCAGACAGAGCACTGACTCTGGGTGCGTGCACTCCAGAGCACTGGCTTGTAACAGGTCCAACCACTCCATGCCACATGGAATCCTCCCAGGCCAGGGATCAAACTGGTGCCCCTTGCACTGCAAGGTGGACTCTTTACCCACTGGACCACCAAGGAAGCCCCTCTGTCTACTCTATTTTATATCCTTTTCTCATATAGGCCACTGTAGAATATTGAGTAGAGTTCTCTGTACTATATATGCAGCAGGTTCTCTATTTTATATACTGTAGTGTGCATATGTCTGTCCCAAGCTCCCATCTTATCCCTCCCTTCCTTATTCTCTGGAAACCACAAATTTGTTTTATACAGCTGTGACTCTACTATTTTGTAAGTTCATTTGTAGACATTAATGATAGCCAGTCTGACTGGTATGGGTGGTACTTTATTGTAGCTTTGATTTGCATTTCTCTAATATTTAGTAATGATGAGCATCTTTTTATGTGCCATTGGCTCATCTGTATGTCTTCTTTGGAGATGTGTCTATTTAGGTCATCTACCCATTTTCTGATTGGTAGAAATTGTTAATTTTCTTGATATTTAGCTATATGATATTGAGTTTGTATGTTTTGCAAATTGAATGCTTATTTGTTGCATCATTTGCAAATATTCTCTCCTACTTTGTAGGTTGTCTTTTTGTTTGTGGTTGCCTTTACAAAAAGTTATCAGTTTAATTAGATCTGTTTATTTTTGATTTTATTTCTTTTGATTTGGTAGACTGACCTAAGAAGACATTGATATGATTTATGTTGGAGAAGTATTGCCTGTGTCCTCTTCTAGGAGGGAAAAAATTTTAAAAAGGGATGTAGGCTCTTACCCATTGTGCTTTCTTGGGCCTCCATTGATATCATTTGAAAATAAATATAATTGTTTACCTTGGACCATCTTTTATTTTTCATTGATCTATGTTCCAGTACCATATTGTGACAATTACGTTATGGTATAGTTTTGAAATCAGGCAGTATACATCTTTCAGCTTTGTTCTTTTCAGTATTATTGGACTATTAAAGGCCCTTCATATTTCCAGTCATATTAGGATTAGTTCATTCTGCAACAACAACAACAAAAAAACCCTGCTTGTGACCATCGTGGACTGAAGCCTGCCAGGCTTCCTTGTCCATCACCATCTCCCAGAGCTTGCTCAAAGTCATGTCCATTAATTCAGTGATGCCATCCAACTATCTTGTCCTCTGTTGTCTCCTCCTTCTGCCTTCTGTTTTTTCCAACATCAGGATCTTTTCCAATGGGCCATCTCTTCACATCAGATGACCAACATATTGGAGCTTCAGCTTCAGCATCAGTTCTTCCAATGAATATTCAGAGTTGATTTCATATAGGACTCATTGATTTAATCTCCTTGCAACCCAAGGGATAGTCGAGAGTTTTCTCCAACACCATGGTTCAAAGACATCAATTCTTTGGTGCTCAGACTTCTTTGTGGTCCAACTTTCACATACAGAAATGACTACTGGGAAAACCATAGCTTTGACTATATGGACTTTGGTTGGTAAAATGATGTGTCTGCTTTTTAATGTGTTGTCTAGATTTGTCATAACTTTTTTCCCAAGGAGCAAGCGTTTTCTAATTTCATGGTTGCAGTCACCCTCCACAGTGATTTTGGAACACAAGAAAATATAAAGTCTGTCACTGTTTCCGTTATTTGTTCATCTATTTGCCATGAAGTGATGGAACCGGATGTCATGATCTTAGTTCTTTGAATGTTGAGTTCTAGGTCAGAAATATTGTTTAGTTGAAAGAATGCTATTGCCTTGCAAATATTCTCTCCTACTTTGTAGGTTGTCTTTTTGTTTGTGGTTGCCTTTACAAAAAGTTATCAGTTTAATTAGATCTGTTTATTTTTGATTTTATTTCTTTTGATTTGGTAGACTGACCTAAGAAGACATTGATATGATTTATGTTGGAGAAGTATTGCCTGTGTCCTCTTCTAGGAGGGAAAAAATTTTAAAAAGGGATGTAGGCTCTTACCCATTGTGCTTTCTTGGGCCTCCATTGATATCATTTGAAAATAAATATAATTGTTTACCTTGGACCATCTTTTATTTTTCATTGATCTATGTTCCAGTACCATATTGTGACAATTACGTTATGGTATAGTTTTGAAATCAGGCAGTATACATCTTTCAGCTTTGTTCTTTTCAGTATTATTGGACTATTAAAGGCCCTTCATATTTCCAGTCATATTAGGATTAGTTCATTCTGCAACAACAACAACAAAAAAACCCTGCTTGTGACCATCGTGGACTGAAGCCTGCCAGGCTTCCTTGTCCATCACCATCTCCCAGAGCTTGCTCAAAGTCATGTCCATTAATTCAGTGATGCCATCCAACTATCTTGTCCTCTGTTGTCTCCTCCTTCTGCCTTCTGTTTTTTCCAACATCAGGATCTTTTCCAATGGGCCATCTCTTCACATCAGATGACCAACATATTGGAGCTTCAGCTTCAGCATCAGTTCTTCCAATGAATATTCAGAGTTGATTTCATATAGGACTCATTGATTTAATCTCCTTGCAACCCAAGGGATAGTCGAGAGTTTTCTCCAACACCATGGTTCAAAGACATCAATTCTTTGGTGCTCAGACTTCTTTGTGGTCCAACTTTCACATACAGAAATGACTACTGGGAAAACCATAGCTTTGACTATATGGACTTTGGTTGGTAAAATGATGTGTCTGCTTTTTAATGTGTTGTCTAGATTTGTCATAACTTTTTTCCCAAGGAGCAAGCGTTTTCTAATTTCATGGTTGCAGTCACCCTCCACAGTGATTTTGGAACACAAGAAAATATAAAGTCTGTCACTGTTTCCGTTATTTGTTCATCTATTTGCCATGAAGTGATGGAACCGGATGTCATGATCTTAGTTCTTTGAATGTTGAGTTCTAGGTCAGCATTTTCACTCCTCTTTCACTTTAATCAAAAGGCTTTTTAGTTCCTCTTTGCTTTCTGCCATAAGTGTGGTATTATCTGCATACCTGAGGTTATTGATATTTTCACAGCAATCTTGATTCTAGTTTGTGCTTCCTCCAGACTGGCATTTTGCATGGTGTATTCTGAACAGAAGTTAAATAAGCAGAGTGACAATATACAGCTTTGACATACTCCTTTCCCAGTTCAGAACCAGTCCATTGTTCCATGTCTGGTTCTCACTCTTACTTCATGCCCTTCATACAAAACAAGTAAGGTGGTCTGGTATTCCCATCTCTTTCAGAATGTTCCACAGTTTGTTGTGATCCACACAGTCAAAGGCTTTAGCCAAAATAAATGTTTTCCTGCAATTCCCTTGCTCTTTCTATGATCCAACAGATGTTGGTAATTTGATCTCTGGTTCCTCTGCCTTTTCTAAATCTAGTTTGTGCATCTGGAAATCCTCAGTTCATGTACTGTTGAAGCCTAGCTTGAAAAAATTTGAGCATTACTTTACTAGCGTGTGAAATGAATGCAATGGTATGGTAGTTTGAGTATTCTTTGGCATTGCCCATTTTTCCATCGGTTTTTTATGAAATGGTTTAATGCTAAAATATTAGTTAGCGGATCTTTTCCAATGGGCCATCTCTTCACATCAGATGACCAACATATTGGAGCTTCAGCTTCAGCATCAGTTCTTCCAATGAATATTCAGAGTTGATTTCATATAGGACTCATTGATTTAATCTCCTTGCAACCCAAGGGATAGTCGAGAGTTTTCTCCAACACCATGGTTCAAAGACATCAATTCTTTGGTGCTCAGACTTCTTTGTGGTCCAACTTTCACATACAGAAATGACTACTGGGAAAACCATAGCTTTGACTATATGGACTTTGGTTGGTAAAATGATGTGTCTGCTTTTTAATGTGTTGTCTAGATTTGTCATAACTTTTTTCCCAAGGAGCAAGCGTTTTCTAATTTCATGGTTGCAGTCACCCTCCACAGTGATTTTGGAACACAAGAAAATATAAAGTCTGTCACTGTTTCCGTTATTTGTTCATCTATTTGCCATGAAGTGATGGAACCGGATGTCATGATCTTAGTTCTTTGAATGTTGAGTTCTAGGTCAGCATTTTCACTCCTCTTTCACTTTAATCAAAAGGCTTTTTAGTTCCTCTTTGCTTTCTGCCATAAGTGTGGTATTATCTGCATACCTGAGGTTATTGATATTTTCACAGCAATCTTGATTCTAGTTTGTGCTTCCTCCAGACTGGCATTTTGCATGGTGTATTCTGAACAGAAGTTAAATAAGCAGAGTGACAATATACAGCTTTGACATACTCCTTTCCCAGTTCAGAACCAGTCCATTGTTCCATGTCTGGTTCTCACTCTTACTTCATGCCCTTCATACAAAACAAGTAAGGTGGTCTGGTATTCCCATCTCTTTCAGAATGTTCCACAGTTTATTGTGATCCACACAGTCAAAGGCTTTAGCCAAAATAAATGTTTTCCTGAAATTTCCCCTTGCTCTTTCTATGATCCAACAGATGTTGGTAATTTGATCTCTGGTTCCTCTGCCTTTTCTAAATCTAGTTTGTGCATCTGGAAATCCTCAGTTCATGTACTGTTGAAGCCTAGCTTGGAAAAATTTGAGCATTACTTTACTAGCGTGTGAAATGAATGCAATGGTATGGTAGTTTGAGTATTCTTTGGCATTGCCCATTTTTCCATCTATAAATGGATTTAATTAATATTAGTTCCTACCCTAAAATGTTCCTATGCAAATAAAAGGGTTATACATGCATAAAGTGTTAGAACACTATGTGGCATTCTGTGTATTCTCAATAAATATTGCCTTTTAATATTTACAGTCAGTAAGAATCATCTTTTTGCTTTCTTTTAGATATGCGTGGCCTCAATTCTAAATTCCTCTTTTTAACCATGCCTACCACTTCTCTGATATTACACTTCAGGCTTCACCCAGTGCTAAAGTTAGTTTATTTAAAACTAATCTTTTTATGTTATACATTTTATATTGGTAATTCACTGTCAGATAAAGACAATATAAAATGATAGTCAAATATTTAAATCCTTGTATCTTATGAAAGAGTGTATGAAGAAATACTGAGAGAGAAAAAATTGGAGTTTGCCTAGAACATTGAAAAGACTTTGTCTCTTAGCCATAGAAATAAAAATAACATGAAAAACACAAGTGCATTGAATGGAATATGGGAAATAGACATTATGTCATGACATGATATTAATAAATGGTTGCATATGCTCTCTTGGGACCAGCAGTTTTAATTAGGGAAAGAATTCTGAAGCTATACAAAAATTTTACTTTGACTTTTTTCATATTTTTGTTTAATTTCATATATGTTCAAATCATCTCCTACAGTATATTATGTTTTATAAGTAATACAAGAACACAGCACTCTTTTCTTATAGTTCTGGAAAACTATTAAACATGCTATATTTATTTTCTAGGAGTGTCACTATGGATTTTAATTAATTGCATATATACAGTTGTTTTCTAAATATTAAACATTAGTATCTGTGGGGTAAAAGAATGACTCCCAAATTAATAAGACAGCTTTTGCTTATAGTTTTATTTTGAAGAAAATAATTTGTTATCTGAAAAATACTAACTTGTAACTTTTCACTCACTTGAGACAGTGATAAAATATATTGGTAAATTCTGTACACTAAACCCTACTATGGAGCTTTACAAAGTTTGTTAGCATATTAAAATAAATGTCCTAAGCAAAATGGTAGTGCTAAAAAAAAATGGAATAATTTTCTTGGTGGAATTTCTAGACCCAATCAAATAGTAGATGAGATTACATTGAATGGCCATCTATGCTGCTTCATCACATGGCTAGTCTATGACTTGATTATAAATAACACTTTGCAAAGTTAGTAACTGAATCTAGCTTCCCAGAATAAAAATTAAAATATAATTAGTGAAGGTGACTAATGGAACTAATGATAATATATCAAAATAACCTCACCTAAAGTAAACAAGTATACATAGTTGGTAAACAAATATGTTTGCTAAACAAGGTAGATTATGTATTTACCATTCTTCTACTTTCATAAAAAGGGGAAATTTTGCAGTTTCTCTCTGGTAGGGAAAAATATAATGAATCTATCTAGCTTCTCCTTGCCTCTTTGCTCATTTCTCTTCAAAAGAGAACAAATGATTTATCTGTTTGATAAATTTAAGTGAAGGGGCTAAGCATACTCAGCTAAGCCCAATCCATAGTCCTCTCTCATGTGTCTCAGATCTGCCTGTTTGCAGATGTGACTGACTCCCCTTAGGTTTGTTGGATATACAAACCAGAGAGCAGCACACCCTGCAGACAGTACCTGGAAATCCTTTGTGGACAATATCTAGGCTTCCTCAACAGCTCTGTGGCCACTTGTGGCTGACATTGGCCTGATAAATTCAAGACACAGCACTCTTTGTTTTCATATTTTTGTTTAATTTCATATATGTTCAAATCATCTCCTACAGTATATTATGTTTTATAAGTAATACAAGAACACAGCACTCTTTTCTTATAGTTCTGGAAAACTATTAAACATGCTATATTTATTTTCTAGGAGTGTCACTATGGATTTTAATTAATTGCATATATACAGTTGTTTTCTAAATATTAAACATTAGTATCTGTGGGGTAAAAGAATGACTCCCAAATTAATAAGACAGCTTTTGCTTATAGTTTTATTTTGAAGAAAATAATTTGTTATCTGAAAAATACTAACTTGTAACTTTTCACTCACTTGAGACAGTGATAAAATATATTGGTAAATTCTGTACACTAAACCCTACTATGGAGCTTTACAAAGTTTGTTAGCATATTAAAATAAATGTCCTAAGCAAAATGGTAGTGCTAAAAAAAAATGGAATAATTTTCTTGGTGGAATTTCTAGACCCAATCAAATAGTAGATGAGATTACATTGAATGGCCATCTATGCTGCTTCATCACATGGCTAGTCTATGACTTGATTATAAATAACACTTTGCAAAGTTAGTAACTGAATCTAGCTTCCCAGAATAAAAATTAAAATATAATTAGTGAAGGTGACTAATGGAACTAATGATAATATATCAAAATAACCTCACCTAAAGTAAACAAGTATACATAGTTGGTAAACAAATATGTTTGCTAAACAAGGTAGATTATGTATTTACCATTCTTCTACTTTCATAAAAAGGGGAAATTTTGCAGTTTCTCTCTGGTAGGGAAAAATATAATGAATCTATCTAGCTTCTCCTTGCCTCTTTGCTCATTTCTCTTCAAAAGAGAACAAATGATTTATCTGTTTGATAAATTTAAGTGAAGGGGCTAAGCATACTCAGCTAAGCCCAATCCATAGTCCTCTCTCATGTGTCTCAGATCTGCCTGTTTGCAGATGTGACTGACTCCCCTTAGGTTTGTTGGATATACAAACCAGAGAGCAGCACACCCTGCAGACAGTACCTGGAAATCCTTTGTGGACAATATCTAGGCTTCCTCAACAGCTCTGTGGCCACTTGTGGCTGACATTGGCCTGGCATGGATAAGAAAGTTTAGCTTGTCAATTACAATTGTGAATAATGTTGATGATAATTGTGTCAGAAGCCATGCCCTCTGATTCTACTGACTTTCACTTCATTGTATGCACAATCTTTTGTCTTTAGTATATTCAAATTGTGTCAAACTTCTGATGTTTCTTGCACAAAAAATAAATAGAACCAGGAAAACCCCTAACATTTAGGCATAAATCTACAATGTACAGCTTCTCTGGCAGTGCACAGAAATGTGTACATAAATGTACTTGAAAGATACCAAGTGCTGCATAAATGAGAGACATTTATGTTCTTTATACTTTGTTTTTCAAAATTATTAGGGTCATTTTTCATTCAAAGTGTTTCTTTAACATTTGCTACTTTGAGCTTGCTTCACAAGAGGATGCACTGGCAAAAAGGCACCCACCTGGCCCATGTGAGGTTGCTGAGACTGTGCCCCATGGACTCCCAGCCAGGTTGCATGGAGTCAGTTCCTTCACTTGGACTCTCCTTTCAGGGCCCTAATTTTGCTCAGTTCAGGTGCAAAAATGTGTCAGGCAATGATATCTGGCAATTCCAGAACAGGAAAGGCCCCCAAACAAAACTGAATTGGGAAGTCTCACAGTTAAAATGTAAGGAAACATTAGGAAGGATACCAAAAACAAAAAAACAGCAATGTATCCTTTATACTTGAGGACAGCAGATTGGGACCTCCTCCCCTCCCAACACTACTTGCAATATCAACATGTCCCTTAAATAATTTATTCTGTCTCTGGATCATGAGCAACCCAACTAGAACTGTTTTTTTTTTTTTTTTTTTTTTTTTTTTCAAGAAAGAAAAGAGACTGAACCTAAATGCCTATAAAACTATTCTAGTGGTACGTTAAGGAAAATCATGCTTTTTAAAATAAACGGATTGCATGAAGCAGTTAAGAAAACCTAAGGCTAAGATATATTGAAATTCCTAGTGTACTTCATATTCAGGCTACAATCATATGTTTCATTTACATAATTCCTAGACTATATGTTTCCTCATAGATGTCTCTGGATGCCTTTGCATTGAAACACTATCTGGCTATATGATGCTAAGTAGTGCCATGTGGAAAATAACCTAAAGAACCTTCCTCTAGCACAGAAGACAGAGGAAGAGCATGCAGGCTACAACTCTGACTCAATTAGTGACTGTACTGTCAGCTCTTGAGGAGGATGACAGGAAGGAAGCTCCAGCCCTCACCTAGCTAATGGGACGGTTGAAGTATGGTAGAGTATATACCTTCCTTCACTTCTGTCTCACTTATTTTTGCTTACTAGATGCAGAGCCAATCTGTCCACATTACTGTGTAGCAAACAAATTGCACCAAAACATGGCACACAGTGGGTTTAAGGAAGATACCATGTATTGATAGATTTTTAATATATATATGAAATTGCTCCAGTACAAAGTATATACCATGTTAAAATATTCCTTGCTATCTTTGAGCTTGCTTCACAAGAGGATGCACTGGCAAAAGGCACCCACCTGGCCCATGTGAGGTTGCTGAGACTGTGCCCCATGGACTCCCAGCCAGGTTGCATGGAGTCAGTTCCTTCACTTGGACTCTCCTTTCAGGGCCCTAATTTAGCTCAGTTCAGGTGAAAAAATGTGTAAGGCAATGATATCTGGCAATTCCAGAACAGGAAAGGCCCCCAAACAAAACTGAATTGGGAAGTCTCACAGTTAAAATGTAAGGAAACATTAGGAAGGATACCAAAAACAAAAAAACAGCAATGTATCCTTTATACTTGAGGACAGCAGATTGGGACCTCCTCCCCTCCCAACACTACTTGCAATATCAACATGTCCCTTAAATAATTTATTCTGTCTCTGGATCATGAGCAACCCAACTAGAACTGTTTTTTTTTTTTTTTTTTTTTTTTTTTCAAGAAAGAAAAGAGACTGAACCTAAATGCCTATAAAACTATTCTAGTGGTACGTTAAGGAAAATCATGCTTTTTAAAATAAACGGATTGCATGAAGCAGTTAAGAAAACCTAAGGCTAAGATATATTGAAATTCCTAGTGTACTTCATATTCAGGCTACAATCATATGTTTCATTTACATAATTCCTAGACTATATGTTTCCTCATAGATGTCTCTGGATGCCTTTGCATTGAAACACTATCTGGCTATATGATGCTAAGTAGTGCCATGTGGAAAATAACCTAAAGAACCTTCCTCTAGCACAGAAGACAGAGGAAGAGCATGCAGGCTACAACTCTGACTCAATTAGTGACTGTACTGTCAGCTCTTGAGGAGGATGACAGGAAGGAAGCTCCAGCCCTCACCTAGCTAATGGGACGGTTGAAGTATGGTAGAGTATATACCTTCCTTCACTTCTGTCTCACTTATTTTTGCTTACTAGATGCAGAGCCAATCTGTCCACATTACTGTGTAGCAAACAAATTGCACCAAAACATGGCACACAGTGGGTTTAAGGAAGATACCATGTATTGATAGATTTTTAATATATATATGAAATTGCTCCAGTACAAAGTATATACCATGTTAAAATATTCCTTGCTATCTATGGTAGCAAATGAGTAGATGAGGGTGTACAAGACCTGGTCCCAAATGTTAGTTGGCCCACCTGTTTCTGAGCCACAGGCAGTACCTAAAGAAGGCTGCTAGTTAGCAGAATGGGAGAGAAAATGGATAACTACCTGGAACACTGGTCATGAGACTCCACACTGCAAACTTTTCTATTTTCCATAAATCATACACCAGCTATTAGGTGTAGTTATTATGAATGTTTCCATTCTTTGCAAAGTTCCACACGTGCATACAACACAGACATGTGTCACCACAGATGACATTATATCTAAATACTTGTCCCTCAGCAAAACAGTTGCCATTTGTATTACAGCAATTTCTACTGCTCTAATGAATTCAAAAACCAGTTCCTCATTGTTGGTACCGATTAATTCATCTTCCTCATGTGATTCATCTGACAGGAGTCTTCCAAAAGTGCATCCCACTTGCATGTAGCTCCATGAGAGCAGGGATATTTATTTTGTTCACTAATATAACCTAAGTACATGACTTATTATAGGTATCTAATAAATACTGGTTGATTTCTATTCATTCATTAATGATATGTATTTTTTACTCTCATGACTATCTTTTATTCAATACTGGAAATTTTCTGCAACCAAGTTTAATCTACCCATCTCCACCTAGTTCATTCTCAGCTTTCCCCTCTGACAATGCCTAATACATTACCATATGGTGAAGTCCTGGTCAAACTCAGGTTCACTCTTACATCTCTGTTCTGCTAAAGATGCTAGCGCCGATGGCACCAACAGTAACTGTATTTAAAGAGACCAACCATTATACATTTTTACAAATAGTTTTCAATAACAAAATAGTTTTCAAAACAAAGTAAACTTTTATAACTAAGAGAATCTTAGCAAACATCTCATTTAAAAACCCTTTTGTAAAAAGAACTCAGGTATAGAGAGCGTGGACTATAGCCGATCAGCCTGCTTTGGCCATGGGACAATCCCAGCAAGAATACGGGAGTGGGTTGCCATTTCCTTCTCTAGGGAATCTTCCTGACCAAGAGATAAAACTCTTGTCTCCTACAATTCCTACATTGGCAGGTAGATTCTTTACCTCTGAGTCACCTGGAAAGTCCTTTAAAAATTATTGGAGGTCATATCACTATTAGTAATTATCTAATAAATAATTGTTGCTTATTGATTCTAGAAATAGAGAAATATCTCATTTTTTGTACACTATAAATTCCAAAACATTTATGAAAACGTCAAGTCCAACTCTTTGTGACACCTTGGACTACAGCACGCCAGGTTTCCCGTCCTTTACTATCTCCCAGAGTTTGCTCAAACTCATGTCCATCGAGTTGGGGGAATGCCATCCAACCATCTAATGCTCTGTCTGCCCCCTTCTCCTCCTCAGTCTTCCCCAGCATCAGGGTCTTTTCAATGAGTTGGCACTTCATATCAGGTAGCCAAAGTATTGGAGCTTCAGCTTCAGTCCTTTCAATGAATATTCAGGGTTGATTCCCTTTAGGATTGTTTGGTTTGATCTCTTTGCTGTTTAAGGGACTCAAGAGACTTCTCCAGTACCACAGTTTGAAAACATCAATTTTTCAGCACTCAGCCTTCTTTATGGTCTAGCTGTCATATCTATAATGAGTAGTAGACAAACCACAGGTTTGACTATATGGACCTTTGTCAGCGAAGTAATGTCTCTGCTGTTTAGGACACTACTGGAAATGTTCTGCAACCAAGTTTAATCTACCCATCTCCACCTAGTTCATTCTCAGCTTTCCCCTCTGACAATGCCTAATACATTACCATATGGTGAAGTCCTGGTCAAACTCAGGTTCACTCTTACATCTCTGTTCTGCTAAAGATGCTAGCGCCGATGGCACCAACAGTAACTGTATTTAAAGAGACCAACCATTATACATTTTTACAAATAGTTTTCAATAACAAAATAGTTTTCAAAACAAAGTAAACTTTTATAACTAAGAGAATCTTAGCAAACATCTCATTTAAAAACCCTTTTGTAAAAAGAACTCAGGTATAGAGAGCGTGGACTATAGCCGATCAGCCTGCTTTGGCCATGGGACAATCCCAGCAAGAATACGGGAGTGGGTTGCCATTTCCTTCTCTAGGGAATCTTCCTGACCAAGAGATAAAACTCTTGTCTCCTACAATTCCTACATTGGCAGGTAGATTCTTTACCTCTGAGTCACCTGGAAAGCCCTTTTAAAAAATTATTGGAGGTCATATCACTATTAGTAATTATCTAATAAATAATTGTTGCTTATTGATTCTAGAAATAGAGAAATATCTCATTTTTTGTACACTATAAATTCCAAAACATTTATGAAAACGTCAAGTCCAACTCTTTGTGACACCTTGGACTACAGCACGCCAGGTTTCCCGTCCTTTACTATCTCCCAGAGTTTGCTCAAACTCATGTCCATCGAGTTGGGGGAATGCCATCCAACCATCTAATGCTCTGTCTGCCCCCTTCTCCTCCTCAGTCTTCCCCAGCATCAGGGTCTTTTCAATGAGTTGGCACTTCATATCAGGTAGCCAAAGTATTGGAGCTTCAGCTTCAGTCCTTTCAATGAATATTCAGGGTTGATTCCCTTTAGGATTGTTTGGTTTGATCTCTTTGCTGTTTAAGGGACTCAAGAGACTTCTCCAGTACCACAGTTTGAAAACATCAATTTTTCAGCACTCAGCCTTCTTTATGGTCTAGCTGTCATATCTATAATGAGTAGTAGACAAACCACAGGTTTGACTATATGGACCTTTGTCAGCGAAGTAATGTCTCTGCTGTTTAGGACACTATCTATGTTTACCATAGGTTTTCTTCCAAGGAGCAAGCATCTTTTAGTTTCATGGCAGCAGTTACCATCCACAGTGATTCTGGAATCCAAGAAAAATAAAATCTGTCACTGTTTCCACTTTTTACCCTCTATTTGTCATGAAGTGATGGGACCAGATGCTATGATCTTCATTTTTTGAATGCTGAGTTTTAAGCCAGCTTTTTCACTCTCCTCTTTCACCCTAATCAAGAGGCTCTTCAGTTCCTCTTCACTTTCTTCCATTTGAGCAGTATCATCTACATATCTGAGGTTGTTGATATTTCTCCCAGCAATCTCTATTCTAGCTTGTGCTTCATCCAGCCCTGCATTTCCCATAATGTACACTGCGTAGAAGTTAAATAAGCAGGATGACAATATACAGCCTTGACATGTGCCTTTCCCAATTTGAAACTGTCTGTTGTTTCATGTTCAGTTCTAACTGTTGCTTCTTGACCTGCATACAGGTTTCTCAGGAGACAGGTAAAGTGATCTGATATTCTCATCTCTTTAAGAATTTTGCACAGTTTGTTGTGATCCACACAGTCAAAGGCTTTAGTGTAGACAATGAAGCAGAAGTAGATGTTTTTCTGGAACCATCTTCCAGGACTCTCTATGATTCTCTGGGATCGGGGTTCTCTATATATTCTCTATGATCCAACAGATGCTGGCAATTTGATCTCTGCTTTGTCTGCCTTTTCTAAATCCAGTTTGTGTATTTGGAAGTTCTTGATCCATGTACTGCTGAATCCTAGCTTTAAATTGATGTAGGATCTCTATATACTTTAGTCTAGGAATGTTCCAATAAATGGAAAGTTTATATCCCAGTTATGTGTTGTAAGTATATAGCAATTGGGTACAAGAAAATTCATCAAAATCTTTCTCAACTCTTAGCATTCTAGTTCTGGCTTCCAAGGCCTTGAGGCTATTTCTTTTCCACTAGGAAGACAAATGGTTATTAAATCTCTGCAATTATGTGTAGCATGAGGATTTAAATGGACTCAGATTTTCAAAATTGTAGCTTAATGTTTTTACCTTAGGAAGAATTTGCATCAATTAAACAGCATGATATTTAGCTAGCAGCAGGGAGATGCCAACAAAGTCAAAGACAATTACATATATATTCTAAAATACTGCCTGTGATATAAGTTTCATGTCATATTCTTAAAGAATGTAAAGAGGAACAAGTAAAAATCTCTATTTCAGGAAGCTTAGAATTTACTCACACAAGTAAAAACACTTATAATGACAATATAAAGTAGAAAATTAAAAAGTATACCTTTTCCAGTTGTCATGTAAATGTTGGAATCATACAGAAGGCTGAGTGCCACAGAATTGATGCTTTCACATTTTAGTGCTGGAGAAGACTCCTTACTGTCCAAGAGTCCAAGAGTACCTTGGACAGCAAAGAAATCAAGCCAGTCAATCCTAAAGGGTATGAGCCCTTAATAGTCAGTGGAAGGACTATTGCTGAAGCGCCAATATTTTAGCCACCTGATGCAAAGAGCCGATCCATAGGAAAATACCTGGATCCTAGGAAAGATTGAAGGCAAAAGGAGAGGAGGTGAGAGGATGAGATGGTTAGATAGCATTGCCAAATCAATGGACATGAATTTGAGCAAACTATGGAGATAATGGAGGACATGGGAACCTGGTGTGCTGTAGTCAATGGGGTTGCAAAGAGTGATACATGACTCAGCATTGTAAACCACAACAGATACCCGTAGTGGCTCTGATTTTATGGTGAGGTAAGAATAAGTGTGGAGATATGGTAGGTCTGAATAGTAGAGAAGCTAGATGTCCTCAAGGAGGAGTGGAAGAAGGAGTGGAAACCTTGTTCATTACAAGGGAACGACCCAGAGGTGATGCACATCACTTCTGCTCACGTTCTGCTGGTGAGAACTTAAGTCATATGGTCACTACAAGTGACACTGGAAAATACAGTCTCTAGCTAGCAGCCTGGTTAAAACTCAAGAAGTGAAATTTTAAATTGAATTTTAACTAAGTTTTTCCTTTATCTATTGAAATATTCATATAATATTTTTCTTTTAATGTGCCTTTTCAATTAATTTTATTAATAGATATACTAGTTGTAGCAATTTTGCATACCTGAAATAAACTCACTATGCTAACAAAATTATCTCTTATATACCTTTCCTGGTTTAGTTTGCTAATTACTTTAGAATTTTGCATCCATACTGATGTTTTTGATCAGTTAGAAATATACTCTTTACTTATTGATTATTGTAGACTTATTTTTAACCTCTGGACAACTTCTGTTTTGCTTTAATATTCACTGGATTGCCCAAATCCCCCTATGGTTTTTCACTTAGAAAATCTGCATGTATTAGACAGGAGCAGTGCTTCCCTAAATATGATTTGGATTGATGAGCATGGAGATCTGATGTAAAAAGAGAGCTCACGAGAGCTCAGGGGACTATGTGGGATGCACTATTGTATCTGACAAAAAAAAAAAAAAAAAGTAAAGGTCCCAGTCCATAAAGGAGTAGAAAATTAAAAAGAATGAAATTGCCCATTTGAGATACTGGAGTTCTCAGAATTAGTGAGTCCCCCAGACCAACTGCCTGTTTTAGTTTCTTATAAATTTCTGGCCTTCGAAAAATCACTTTGCTTAAAATCACTCAGCCATCTATTAAATACGTGTTGGTTTTTATTCAAAGTCTTATTCATATATGTTGCACATAGTTTTCCTTGTATGTGCTGTATCAGGAAAGAGTTTTATTTATATTTATTCCACTTTGGTTTTTTTTCAGTCAGATATCTTTTCATGGTAAACCTAATCTCAGCATTGTAAACCACAACAGATACCCGTAGTGGCTCTGATTTTATGGTGAGGTAAGAATAAGTGTGGAGATATGGTAGGTCTGAATAGTAGAGAAGCTAGATGTCCTCAAGGAGGAGTGGAAGAAGGAGTGGAAACCTTGTTCATTACAAGGGAACGACCCAGAGGTGATGCACATCACTTCTGCTCACGTTCTGCTGGTGAGAACTTAAGTCATATGGTCACTACAAGTGACACTGGAAAATACAGTCTCTAGCTAGCAGCCTGGTTAAAACTCAAGAAGTGAAATTTTAAATTGAATTTTAACTAAGTTTTTCCTTTATCTATTGAAATATTCATATAATATTTTTCTTTTAATGTGCCTTTTCAATTAATTTTATTAATAGATATACTAGTTGTAGCAATTTTGCATACCTGAAATAAACTCACTATGCTAACAAAATTATCTCTTATATACCTTTCCTGGTTTAGTTTGCTAATTACTTTAGAATTTTGCATCCATACTGATGTTTTTGATCAGTTAGAAATATACTCTTTACTTATTGATTATTGTAGACTTATTTTTAACCTCTGGACAACTTCTGTTTTGCTTTAATATTCACTGGATTGCCCAAATCCCCCTATGGTTTTTCACTTAGAAAATCTGCATGTATTAGACAGGAGCAGTGCTTCCCTAAATATGATTTGGATTGATGAGCATGGAGATCTGATGTAAAAAGAGAGCTCACGAGAGCTCAGGGGACTATGTGGGATGCACTATTGTATCTGACAAAAAAAAAAAAAAAAAAGTAAAGGTCCCAGTCCATAAAGGAGTAGAAAATTAAAAAGAATGAAATTGCCCATTTGAGATACTGGAGTTCTCAGAATTAGTGAGTCCCCCAGACCAACTGCCTGTTTTAGTTTCTTATAAATTTCTGGCCTTCGAAAAATCACTTTGCTTAAAATCACTCAGCCATCTATTAAATACGTGTTGGTTTTTATTCAAAGTCTTATTCATATATGTTGCACATAGTTTTCCTTGTATGTGCTGTATCAGGAAAGAGTTTTATTTATATTTATTCCACTTTGGTGCCAGAAGTTTTCCTTTCACTTTTCAACTGCAGTCAGATATCTTTTCATGGTAAACCTAATCTCGCTGTCCGATCTGTAAACAGGAGCCTGTTCTCATCTCCTGCAGCCTCCCCTGTCACTGTCAATCCCACACTCCCACTCTGGAATGCTCTCCTTCCTTCACTTCCATGATATCACACTTTATGGCCTTTCTTCTATATCATTTACTACCCCTGTCTCTATCTCATTTACTACCCCTGTCTCTTTGCTGTCTCCTCTTCCTCAGTCTGATTACTAAATTCTGAAATGTTTCATGGTTGGTTCCTGAAATTTCATCTTTCTCTATGTTCTTTCCATAGGATATCCCATCCATTTTGCCATTAAATGACATCTAAATATAAACCTTTTGAGCTCCATGTATGTTTTAATTTACCCATGGAATCGTGACTGTTGGATCCCAAATAAATGTAGCTTCAAAATGTGCTCTCTCCCCAGCCTCTTCCTTCTCAGTTAAGTACTCAACTGCTGAGGTGAAAGTATATGAATAATTGTTTTTCTCGTTTTCTCATCTCATCTCTGATTCATCAGTAATGTTTTTCCACTGCTAAAACATATCTTAAAATGACCACTTGAATCTACATGTCTTTCCAACACTTTTCCAAAGTATCTTGTACTTTTTTTTCCCCATGATTTTCTTTTGTTTAATTGAAATATAGCTGATTTACAGTGTTGTTTCATGTGTGTAACCAAGTGATTCAGATATGTATGTGTGTGTGTGTGTGTGTGTGTGTGTGTGTGTATGGGCTTTCCAGGAGGCGCTAATGGTAAAGAACCTGCTTGCCAATGCAAGAGGCATAAGAGATGCAGGTTTCATCCCTGGGTTGGCAAGACCCTCTGGAGGAGGTTATGACAACCCATTCTAGTATCCTTGCCTGGAGAATTCCATGGACAGAGGAGCCTGGTGGGCCACACCCATGGGGAAGCAAAGAGCTGGATATGATTGAAGTGCTTTAGTGTATATATATGTATATATATATATATATATATATATATATACACATATATAAGTTCAGATCTTTTCCCTTATAAGTCATTACAAAATACTGAATATGGTTCTTTTTGCTATATAATAGATGCTTGTTGGTTATTTTATTAGTAATATATATATTTTAATCCCAGACTCTAGTTCATCCTTACCCTTGTCTTTCCCCTTTAGTAACCATAAGTTTGTATTTCTTTATGTGGATCTATTTCTGTTTTGTATATAAGTTCACTTGTATCATTTTTTTAGATTCCATATATAAGAGGTATTATGAGATATTTATTTTTGTCTGACTTACTTTCCTCAGTGTGATAACCTCTAGGGTCATCCACAGAGCTGTAAATGGCATTTCATTCTTTGTTATGACTGTGTACTATTCCATTCTGTATTATTATTATATTATCCCATATCTTCTTCATCCATTCATCTGTTGATGAGCACTTAGGTTTCTTCCATGTCTTGGCTATTGTAAATAGTGTTCCTATGACTATTGGAGTGTTTTAATTTACCCATGGAATCGTGACTGTTGGATCCCAAATAAATGTAGCTTCAAAATGTGCTCTCCCCAGCCTCTTCCTTCTCAGTTAAGTACTCAACTGCTGAGGTGAAAGTATATGAATAATTGTTTTTCTCGTTTTCTCATCTCATCTCTGATTCATCAGTAATGTTTTTCCACTGCTAAAACATATCTTAAAATGACCACTTGAATCTACATGTCTTTCCAACACTTTTCCAAAGTATCTTGTACTTTTTTTCCCCCATGATTTTCTTTTGTTTAATTGAAATATAGCTGATTTACAGTGTTGTTTCATGTGTGTAACCAAGTGATTCAGATATGTATGTGTGTGTGTGTGTGTGTGTGTGTGTGTGTGTATGGGCTTTCCAGGAGGCGCTAATGGTAAAGAACCTGCTTGCCAATGCAAGAGGCATAAGAGATGCAGGTTTCATCCCTGGGTTGGCAAGACCCTCTGGAGGAGGTTATGACAACCCATTCTAGTATCCTTGCCTGGAGAATTCCATGGACAGAGGAGCCTGGTGGGCCACACCCATGGGGAAGCAAAGAGCTGGATATGATTGAAGTGCTTTAGTGTATATATATGTATATATATATATATATATATATATATATCACATATATAAGTTCAGATCTTTTCCCTTATAAGTCATTACAAAATACTGAATATGGTTCTTTTTGCTATATAATAGATGCTTGTTGGTTATTTTATTAGTAATATATATATTTTAATCCCAGACTCTAGTTCATCCTTACCCTTGTCTTTCCCCTTTAGTAACCATAAGTTTGTATTTCTTTATGTGGATCTATTTCTGTTTTGTATATAAGTTCACTTGTATCATTTTTTTAGATTCCATATATAAGAGGTATTATGAGATATTTATTTTTGTCTGACTTACTTTCCTCAGTGTGATAACCTCTAGGGTCATCCACAGAGCTGTAAATGGCATTTCATTCTTTGTTATGACTGTGTACTATTCCATTCTGTATTATTATTATATTATCCCATATCTTCTTCATCCATTCATCTGTTGATGAGCACTTAGGTTTCTTCCATGTCTTGGCTATTGTAAATAGTGTTCCTATGACTATTGGAGTGCATGTATTTTTTCAATTTATCATTTTCTCTTGACCTGTACTGTTAAAATGTTCTCCTGTGTACTCTCTTGGTTTCTTTTCTTCTCCCCCTAATCGATTTGCCATAGAGTAGGTGGATGATCCTTTGAAAAGCTAACTGACATTAAATTAACTTCCCTGCTTAAAATTATGCCAAGATTTTTTCTTTCATTCCAAGATTTCTGTTAGTCCTTACAATAAAATCCAACACTGGGGCTTCCCTGGTGGTCCAGTGGGTAAGGACACTGCCTTGCAGTGCAAGGGGCGCCAGTTCGATCCCTGACCTGGGAAGATCCCACATGCCATGGAGTGGCTGGACCGATGTGTCCAATTACCAAGCTGAAGCTCTGGAGCACATGTGCCCAGAGCCAGTGCTCTGTGACAACAGTGGCCACTGAGATGGGAGGCCCACACGGGCCAAAGAACAAAAGAGGGATGAAAATAGATAAATGAAAGACCGATAGAAGTGGCCCACCCACCCCCCTCCCTCCACAACCCGCCCCTCCCCCCCAAAACAATCTAACACTGTAGCTTAGTCAAGAAGTCCCTGCCAATCAGGAATGCCATCTGGTATAAATTACTGTCCTGCCACATCTTCTTGGACCACATCAACTGTGTTTGAATCTTCCTTGTTTTGTATCCCATCCCAAACATTTTACTACATCCACTGTACTTGCTGTTTTTCTCCTTCTCTCTCTTCTCATTTGAATGACTGATTCCTTTTTATTATTCAAGTATCAACTAAATGTCATCTCAGAGAACTTGATCCTGGCTATCTTAGCTTAGTATACCTCCACAATTAAAATCTATCCTGTCACCCTGTTCATTTTATTCAAAGCATTTAGCAAATCTCTAAACCTCTTGTTTTTGCACGTGTTTATTGACTGTCTCCATCCTCTAGAATGTAAGCCTCTTCAGACTGAGGCTATTACTGTCTTACTCATCTATGAACCCCCAGTGTGTGGTGCTGGGCCTGGTAGTTCTAATATTTAACAAATATTTATTGAGTGGATGAATAAGTAACTCTATAGTCATTGAATGAAAGGATAATCATTATTTATTAGTATATGAATGCATAGGGTATCCTAGGTAGTGTAGTAGTAAAGAATCCACCTGCCAATACAGGACATACAGAAGACACAGGTTTTATCCCTGGGTCAGGACAACTTTCTGGAGTAGGAAATGGCAACCAACTCTAATATTCTTGCCTGGAAAATCCCATGGACAAAGGAGACCCCACAGACAGTGGGCTATAGTTCATGGAGTTGCAAAGAGGCAGACATGACCGAGAACACATGCATATGAACACATAAGACTGTGAAAGAACATTTTTAATATGATCTCATTTTTAATAAGCATGAAATCACATAGAAGAAAATCTGGAAAAATAGATGCAAAACACTAACAATAGTTTAAAAATTTGATGGAAAAATATAAATAATTTTCACTGCTTTTCTTTTCTGCCTTTCTGATGTCAGAAGTATTCTCGAACTAAGTATATCCTGGATAGACATTGCTTTGTAGTTAGAAATATAGCCTGGAAGATTAGTTTTGTTTTGAAAAAGAGAAAGATAATATAGTTGTTCAAAATTAATTTTAATTTTTCATTTTTTTCTCTGAATCTTTAGCAGAATAAAAACGCCTGTAAGTAATTTAAAAGAAAAAGAAAGAATTTCACAAAGAATTGAAAATATCTAGGATTTCCCAATGTTATTTCTTTTTGTTTACATTATATACTTATTCTACATTCCATCACTCCTTTTCCCCATAAATCCTAGTGTTCTTGTCACCTTTAAGTTAATAAATTTTGGGTAAGAAAATAAAGCTTTCACTTATTTTTTCATTAAGTTTTAGTGAACTACAGAGTGAGTTTTTTTGTTTTCTGTGGTTATGAAATTTATATTCTTGGCAGCCGAGACCAAGGACTGAAATGAAAAAATATGGATGTGAGGGTTAGGTGTGGAAGCAGAAACACCTTCAAAGAGAATCACCTCTTCCCTGCTTCCTTGTCCTCTGCCAGAAGTCATGACTGAAGAGAGACAGCCAACATCTAAGAAGGCTAGTCTCCTCATTGGTTTCACAGGCACCCATGAGAAGTTTGTTCATGTATGATGACCAGGGTAATAGAGCTTTTATTCTTCACATCCTTTCACATACTTCATAGTCACACATTTGCATAAGTCTTTGGATCAGTAGGAAGTGTTTAGCAAAAATAGTTTTATAGCAATTCCAAATACAAATTTTTCCCATGAAAAAACCCAATATTCTTGCCTGGAAAATCCCATGGACAAAGGAGACCCCACAGACAGTGGGCTATAGTTCATGGAGTTGCAAAGAGGCAGACATGACCGAGAACACATGCATATGAACACATAAGACTGTGAAAGAACATTTTTAATATGATCTCATTTTTAATAAGCATGAAATCACATAGAAGAAAATCTGGAAAAATAGATGCAAAACACTAACAATAGTTTAAAAATTTGATGGAAAAATATAAATAATTTTCACTGCTTTTCTTTTCTGCCTTTCTGATGTCAGAAGTATTCTCGAACTAAGTATATCCTGGATAGACATTGCTTTGTAGTTAGAAATATAGCCTGGAAGATTAGTTTTGTTTTGAAAAAGAGAAAGATAATATAGTTGTTCAAAATTAATTTTAATTTTTCATTTTTTTCTCTGAATCTTTAGCAGACAAAAAACGCCTGTAAGTAATTTAAAAGAAAAAGAAAGAATTTCACAAAGAATTGAAAATATCTAGGATTTCCCAATGTTATTTCTTTTTGTTTACATTATATACTTATTCTACATTCCATCACTCCTTTTCCCCATAAATCCTAGTGTTCTTGTCACCTTTAAGTTAATAAATTTTGGGTAAGAAAATAAAGCTTTCACTTATTTTTTCATTAAGTTTTAGTGAACTACAGAGTGAGTTTTTTTGTTTTCTGTGGTTATGAAATTTATATTCTTGGCAGCCGAGACCAAGGACTGAAATGAAAAAATATGGATGTGAGGGTTAGGTGTGGAAGCAGAAACACCTTCAAAGAGAATCACCTCTTCCCTGCTTCCTTGTCCTCTGCCAGAAGTCATGACTGAAGAGAGACAGCCAACATCTAAGAAGGCTAGTCTCCTCATTGGTTTCACAGGCACCCATGAGAAGTTTGTTCATGTATGATGACCAGGGTAATAGAGCTTTTATTCTTCACATCCTTTCACATACTTCATAGTCACACATTTGCATAAGTCTTTGGATCAGTAGGAAGTGTTTAGCAAAAATAGTTTTATAGCAATTCCAAATACAAATTTTTAAAAGCAAAGGTTGATTCTTTATTTTTGTAATGTTACAAATCAGCAATTTTCTTAGTATGGGGAATGCTGCATTCTAAGGTAAATTAAGGATTAAAATTAACACCTCAGCAACATAATTGAGGCTCCATAGGTGAATTTCAAATTGAGGTGGGAAATATTGCCATCACTGAGGTAAAGTGATAGAGAATGTTAAATAGGATGCAGTCTGTTTTTATAGTCCAAGTGTCATTGTTTTTTAAACAGACGAGACTCACTCCTGTTGAATGTTATAGCTAGTTATTTGTCTTCTAATTAAAGGTGTGTGTTCCTAGTGTGACACATTTTTTGTGACATTGGCATTCCTAATTTCTCATGTAAGTTGAAAAGGAAACTGTTTCTCTTTAATTTCCTTCTGCCATTCTGCAGATTCTCATAGTTCCCCGACTGAATTCCTTGCAACTGTCAAATATCTCATGAGAGACATCTGTCCAACTTGGGAAATAACAAAGAGTATTTCTAAAAAACAGAGTGATTCTAAATACTTGATGGAAAGTAAACATATGTCTGTTTATGATTGACTTTTCTAGATGATTTTGCTAGTATTAAACAAGAGAGAGGAAGCAACACTCCCCAGGCCACATAGAGGAGACTTAAATAGTGCACACACTGGGGACCTATTTCAAGGCATAGAAATGGTGGCAACTCATACCATGATAGGGTTTTCCTAGTGGTTCAGTGGTGAAGAACCCACTGGTTAATCCAGAAGATGTGGGTTTAATCCCTAGGTCAAGAAGATCCCCTGAAGAAGGAAATGGTAACCCCAGTGTGCTTGCCTGGGAAATCTCATGGACAGAGGAACTAGATGCACTGCAGTTAATGGGTTTGCAAAAGAGTAAGACAGGACATAGCAACTAAGCAACAACATACTAGGATATTTGTGATCCAATCTAAAATGTCTACTATAAGTTTAGCAAATTTAATGCAGTGAATCATACCACAGACTGGTAAAGGCAAGGATCTTGTTAGTCTTTGATGACATGCACAATCACTTTCATATTTAATGATCCTGAAGAATGATTTTATAAATTAAATGGTGATAATGGAAACAACCGAATGATGCTAAGCCTGCATGCTCCCCAGACTTTGCATTCTTCCTCATTCTTGAGTGTGGGACCAGACCCTCACATTGACACTTCGTTTTCATTTAGACTCTAGAAACAATGGTGATTTTGGTTGAGAAATTAAAAGAATCTGTAGTGTGACATCAATAGTCCAGCAGCAAACACCCTTCCTTTGCAGTCTGTCCCTGCTAATAAGCCTTCTATTGTGTTCCAAAGAAAGACTTGATCCTATCCCTCCAGGATTTAATGGAATTCCTGTTTCATTCATAGAGCCAGAGTCCCTGTTTGGTGCCATGCCTAGTGTCAGTATTTCTGTCTCTCCTCTAGGGTGTCCTACCCTGCTAGAGTGATTGCTCATACCATTCCTGGCACTGATTAAAAGCACTGTTATATTGCTGTTACCCAGTAACCTGCCTCAGCCATTCCTAAAGCTTTCTGCCTACCTTTTGTCTACCCAAGACTTTTGATGTAGTTGCTCTTCTAAACTAGATGCTTCTCAGGATTAAAAGAGTTATTTGGTGCTAGCCTTCAAAACTGGTTTCATGCTCATTATGGTTGTTGATTGCATTCTTTAGATATGTTGTTCTGCTTTTTAAAGCAGATTCTTACCCAAATACCAAGCAGTTGGATGTTTCTTGTGGCAAGGGGTGAGCAGGAGCATAGTAACAGATTATGAGGTCTTGGACTCTATCTGTCAGTTAAGAGACAGGAAAACTTATCATGTGACACTTGAGGTGGAAGATTGGCAAGAATGCAGCTGTTTCAGGAAACATGTCTTTAATAATCCTAGAATAACCATTTGAAGGATCCTGAGAGCAGAAATGGATGCATAAAAAAGAATATACCAAGCCCCTGGACAGTGATTTGGGCTCCCTCTTACCACAGCCTCAATGAATAGGTCTATCTATTGGCAGTTCTAAAATCAACTCATAAAACAAAGAATATAAAAGAGTAGGAAGGGGAAATTATAAAGTCATTTAAAATTTATATTTTAAGTAATTAAATAAAAGTGAGTAATAAAAATAAAATTCAAGTTAGCAAGGTAATTAAAACAAGTATTCAAGGATAGAAGATTGAGTGTTTTAAATACTAGTATAAAATTAATAAATTTACAATGAAGAAAATAAAAAGTTAGACCCAATAGAATACAAATTTAAAGACATTAATATTAGAATGGTTATCAAGAACAAGAAATATTATTACCCCTGCATAAGACTCTAAATTTTCCCATTCCTGTCCTCTGAAGTTTGTGTTAGAGGTATGCTACAGTTTCTCACTTTATTCTTTGAGTCTTTTGAACTCTTTTCACATATATCATGTCTTTTTTGTGTGCTGGACTCTAGAAAACATTTTTTTAGTTATATTTCATCAATTTTCTCTTCAACTGCATCTAACATGTTGATAAACACATTTTTATGGTTTATTGCATTTTTAATCTGAAGAAATTAATTTCATATCTGTTTAGTTACTTTTATAGCTTCCTGCTCCAGGTATGTCTTATCTCATATTTTTAAATTAAACATGTAACACAAATGTAATCTCTATGATAATTCTGCCCTAAAATCTTTGTAGATCTCTCTCTGCATCTTTGTTTCTGTTGGCTCTCACTCATGGCATTCCTGTTGCTTTTATGCTTTGGTATTTTTCTTCCTCTGACCTATTTATTATTCTTCGAACATTATTTATTTGGATTCTTTCATGTGTTTAACAGATATTTCTTTAGCACTTACTTTGTGACAAATAATTTATTCTCCTCGTGTTTCCTACATTGTGAGGTGGGTTTTAATACCAGGAAGTGCTCTTTACTTTATTTTTCAGTGAGGGAAACTTATCATGTGACACTTGAGGTGGAAGATTGGCAAGAATGCAGCTGTTTCAGGAAACATGTCTTTAATAATCCTAGAATAACCATTTGAAGGATCCTGAGAGCAGAAATGGATGCATAAAAGAATATACCAAGCCCCTGGACAGTGATTTGGGCTCCCTCTTACCACAGCCTCAATGAATAGGTCTATCTATTGGCAGTTCTAAAATCAACTCATAAAACAAAGAATATAAAAGAGTAGGAAGGGGAAATTATAAAGTCATTTAAAATTTATATTTTAAGTAATTAAATAAAAGTGAGTAATAAAAATAAAATTCAAGTTAGCAAGGTAATTAAAACAAGTATTCAAGGATAGAAGATTGAGTGTTTTAAATACTAGTATAAAATTAATAAATTTACAATGAAGAAAATAAAAAGTTAGACCCAATAGAATACAAATTTAAAGACATTAATATTAGAATGGTTATCAAGAACAAGAAATATTATTACCCCTGCATAAGACTCTAAATTTTCCCATTCCTGTCCTCTGAAGTTTGTGTTAGAGGTATGCTACAGTTTCTCACTTTATTCTTTGAGTCTTTTGAACTCTTTTCACATATATCATGTCTTTTTTGTGTGCTGGACTCTAGAAAACATTTTTTTAGTTATATTTCATCAATTTTCTCTTCAACTGCATCTAACATGTTGATAAACACATTTTTATGGTTTATTGCATTTTTAATCTGAAGAAATTAATTTCATATCTGTTTAGTTACTTTTATAGCTTCCTGCTCCAGGTATGTCTTATCTCATATTTTTAAATTAAACATGTAACACAAATGTAATCTCTATGATAATTCTGCCCTAAAATCTTTGTAGATCTCTCTCTGCATCTTTGTTTCTGTTGGCTCTCACTCATGGCATTCCTGTTGCTTTTATGCTTTGGTATTTTTCTTCCTCTGACCTATTTATTATTCTTCGAACATTATTTATTTGGATTCTTTCATGTGTTTAACAGATATTTCTTTAGCACTTACTTTGTGACAAATAATTTATTCTCCTCGTGTTTCCTACATTGTGAGGTGGGTTCTTTACCACTAGTGCCACCAGGGAAGTGCTCTTCTTGCTCAGGGAGCTTATATTTCAGTGAGAGAAGAGCCAAGAAGCATGTGTGTCCTGTGGGGTGAACTGAAGAGCTGCTGCACAGAATACAGAGGGGAGTGTCAGGAAATGAGGGCAGAAAAGGAAAGTGAAAGTTTGAGAGCCTGAGGTCATTTCAAAGACTTCTGCTTTTCCTCTGGGTGAGGTAAGAGCCATTTAAAGTATTTTGAGCAGAGAAATTGCATGACTTACATTTTAACAGGCTTGCTTTGACTACTATAGTGAAAACAGTTCCTAGGGAAACCAAGACAGAAGCAGGGACACCACTGAGAGGATGCTTCGATATTCCAACAGAGAAAGTGTGTAGAGTATTGAAAGGGGAATAGGATTTGCTAACAGATGGGATGGGAGGTGAGAGAGACAGAGTTGCCAATCAAATCTCTATTATCTAAGAGGCCGGAGATGGCAGGAGAATCTAAGATGAGGGTAGATTTCTCCAAGGAGAACTGGTGAGTATGTCTGGCAGGCTCCTAGTTCAAGGACATTCATTTAAACCAAGCTCCTGAGTGGAAGGTCACAGCCACCCAGGGAATATGGGTTTGTGTTACAAGAACTGGAATTAGCTTGAGCTTTGAGTTGCACTTTCTCAGTGAAGATTTGTTTTCCCTTTCCTGGTCTTCACAGTGCCAAAGAAAACTGACTTATAGACCCAAAGAATTAGGAAGTGTCACATTACTTCTGCTTCACCTTGATGGTATAGCACTTGGAGTGCCAGCTATATGTGGAACCCCAACTTGGAAAGAATGAGACTTTGAATTCTGTCTTCAAAACTTTATAAGTTCTGCAAGGTCATCCAAGCCAAAGCTGAAATTTTCTACACTTGTGGAAGGCCATCAGACCAAAACAGGTTCAGTGCCTCTGAGTTCAAGTCTCTGGATTTTGCCTTTGCTTGGATTTTTTTTTTCCATTTTACACTTAGCACTTCATTTTAGTTTTTGTTGGCATATGGTTGATTTATAATGTTGTGTTAGTCTCTTCCATACAGCATAGTGAATCAGTTATACATGTTCATGTATCTTTTTTAGATTCTCTTTCCATAAAGGCCATTACAGAGTATTAAGTGAATTCCCTGTGCTATATAGTATACATAGTAAGTCCTTTTTAACTACCTATTATATATATATATGTGTGTACTCAGTTTTGTCCAGCCTCATGGACTGTAGCCTGCCAGATTCCTATGGAAATTTCCAGGAAGGGATACTGGAGTGGAATGCTATTTCCTACTCCAGGAGATCTTCTCAACCCAGGGATCATATTGTGTCTCTTGCATCTCCTGCATCAGCAGGCAGATTCTTTACCACTGAGCCACCTGGAAAGCCTGTAGTAGTTTGTATATGTCAGTCTCAATCTCTCAGTTTTTCCCTGCCCTCCCTTTATCCTTCAACAACTGAAAGTTTGCATTCTACATCTGTGACTCTATTTCTGTTTAGTAGATAAATTCATTTGTAGAATTTTTAAGGTTTCACATAAAAGTGATATCATATGATATTTATCTTTCTCTGTCTGACTTCTTTCACTCAGTGTGACAATATCTAGGTCCATCCATGTTGCTACAAATGGCATTATTTTGTTCTTTATATGGCTGAGCAATATTCCGTTGTGTATATATATATACCCCATCTTCTTTTTTCATTCTTCCATCTATGTATGTCTAGGTTGCTTCTATGTCTTTGTTATTCTCAGTATTGCTGCCATGAACATTGGGATATATGGTGGGGAGGGGTTGGCCACTTCTAGTGGTCTTTCATTTATTCATTTCCATCCATCTTTGTTCTTTGTCCTGTGTGTGCCTCGCATTTCAGTGGCCTCTCGTTGAAGAGCACTGGCTCTGGGTCATTCAGGGTTTGCCATCCACTGTCTATTGAGACTTTGAATTCTGTCTTCAAAACTTTATAAGTTCTGCAAGGTCATCCAAGCCAAAGCTGAAATTTTCTACACTTGTGGAAGGCCATCAGACCAAAACAGGTTCAGTGCCTCTGAGTTCAAGTCTCTGGATTTTGCCTTTGCTTGGATTTTTTTTTTCCATTTTACACTTAGCACTTCATTTTAGTTTTTGTTGGCATATGGTTGATTTATAATGTTGTGTTAGTCTCTTCCATACAGCATAGTGAATCAGTTATACATGTTCATGTATCTTTTTTAGATTCTCTTTCCATAAAGGCCATTACAGAGTATTAAGTGAATTCCCTGTGCTATATAGTATACATAGTAAGTCCTTTTTAACTACCTATTATATATATATATGTGTGTACTCAGTTTTGTCCAGCCTCATGGACTGTAGCCTGCCAGATTCCTATGGAAATTTCCAGGAAGGGATACTGGAGTGGAATGCTATTTCCTACTCCAGGAGATCTTCTCAACCCAGGGATCATATTGTGTCTCTTGCATCTCCTGCATCAGCAGGCAGATTCTTTACCACTGAGCCACCTGGAAAGCCTGTAGTAGTTTGTATATGTCAGTCTCAATCTCTCAGTTTTTCCCTGCCCTCCCTTTATCCTTCAACAACTGAAAGTTTGCATTCTACATCTGTGACTCTATTTCTGTTTAGTAGATAAATTCATTTGTAGAATTTTTAAGGTTTCACATAAAAGTGATATCATATGATATTTATCTTTCTCTGTCTGACTTCTTTCACTCAGTGTGACAATATCTAGGTCCATCCATGTTGCTACAAATGGCATTATTTTGTTCTTTATATGGCTGAGCAATATTCCGTTGTGTATATATATATACCCCATCTTCTTTTTTCATTCTTCCATCTATGTATGTCTAGGTTGCTTCTATGTCTTTGTTATTCTCAGTATTGCTGCCATGAACATTGGGATATATGGTGGGGAGGGGTTGGCCACTTCTAGTGGTCTTTCATTTATTCATTTCCATCCATCTTTGTTCTTTGTCCTGTGTGTGCCTCGCATTTCAGTGGCCTCTCTCGTTGAAGAGCACTGGCTCTGGGCTCATGCACTCCAGAGTTCTGGCTCCGTAGTTGGACACATCAGTCCAACTGCTCTGAGATACTTGGGACTTCCCAGGCAAGGGATCAAACTGGCGCCCCTTTCACTGCAAGGTGATGTCCTTACCTACTGGACCACCAAGGAAGCACCATCTTTTTTTTTTTTTTTTCAATTTTCTCCAGATATGTGCCTGGAAGGGGGATTCCTGGTTCATATGGCAGCTCTAACTTTAGTTTTTTAAAGTATCTCCATAATTTTCTCCATAATGATGGTACCAATTTATAGTCCCACCAACAAGGAAGGAAGGATCCTTTTTCTCCATACCTTCTCCAACCAGATTGTAGATTTGTTTATACAGATAGCCCAGAGGTACATGAAAAGGTGCTTAACATCACTAATTATTAGGGAAATGTGTATCAAAGCTACAATGAGGTATCTCTTCATACCAGTCGGAATGGCCATCATCAAAAAATCTGCCATTGTTTAGATTTTGATCAGGTGGCTCCTTAGTAACCTTCATGCTTTTAAGGAGAGTTTTAAAAGAAATTTCACCAGCATTTCTAATACTTTCAATTTTTCTGCCAGTTATCATCAGACCTATTTTTTAAGTGCATCATTGATCTTTATTTGATACAGTATTCCATTGCTTTTTCACTTAATGAAAAATAAAAATTTTGGAAGCAGTTGCAGAGCTCATGGTCTATGATATGAGAGCCTTCTCCCAGTTATAATAGTCTCAATCCTCTCACTGCATTAATCTTTTTGAATAAAGGCTCTCCCTACATCAGAATTAATTAATTAAAAGTCTATTCTGAATGCTGACAAGTCAACACCAAACTAACACTGCACTGTTGCTTCTGTGAATTGTTACTCGAGAAAATTCAATGGACCGTAAGGGTCCAGATAACACTCTACACGTAGAACTCCCTTGTAAGGCATTGACGGACTGGACAACAGAGTAGCTAAGAGTTTGATTCTAGTGGCCCATTTATTCATTTCCATCCATCTTTGTTCTTTGTCCTGTGTGTGCCTCGCTTCGCAGTGGCCTCTCTCGTTGAAGAGCACTGGCTCTGGGCTCATGCACTCCAGAGTTCTGGCTCCGTGAGTTGGACACATCAGTCCAACTGCTCTGAGATACTTGGGACTTCCCAGGCAAGGGATCAAACTGGCGCCCCTTTCACTGCAAGGTGATGTCCTTACCTACTGGACCACCAAGGAAGCACCATCTTTTTTTTTTTTTTTTCAATTTTCTCCAGATATGTGCCTGGAAGGGGGATTCCTGGTTCATATGGCAGCTCTAACTTTAGTTTTTTAAAGTATCTCCATAATTTTCTCCATAATGATGGTACCAATTTATAGTCCCACCAACAAGGAAGGAAGGATCCTTTTTCTCCATACCTTCTCCAACCAGATTGTAGATTTGTTTATACAGATAGCCCAGAGGTACATGAAAAGGTGCTTAACATCACTAATTATTAGGGAAATGTGTATCAAAGCTACAATGAGGTATCTCTTCATACCAGTCGGAATGGCCATCATCAAAAAATCTGCCATTGTTTAGATTTTGATCAGGTGGCTCCTTAGTAACCTTCATGCTTTTAAGGAGAGTTTTAAAAGAAATTTCACCAGCATTTCTAATACTTTCAATTTTTCTGCCAGTTATCATCAGACCTATTTTTTAAGTGCATCATTGATCTTTATTTGATACAGTATTCCATTGCTTTTTCACTTAATGAAAAATAAAAATTTTGGAAGCAGTTGCAGAGCTCATGGTCTATGATATGAGAGCCTTCTCCCAGTTATAATAGTCTCAATCCTCTCACTGCATTAATCTTTTTGAATAAAGGCTCTCCCTACATCAGAATTAATTAATTAAAAGTCTATTCTGAATGCTGACAAGTCAACACCAAACTAACACTGCACTGTTGCTTCTGTGAATTGTTACTCGAGAAAATTCAATGGACCGTAAGGGTCCAGATAACACTCTACACGTAGAACTCCCTTGTAAGGCATTGACGGACTGGACAACAGAGTAGCTAAGAGTTTGATTCTTTTTGTAAAATTATATTTATTTATTTTTAATTGACTGATGAGTTAAGATTCTGTCTTTCTTTATTTTCAGTTTTTTGAATGCTGAGTTCCTTTTTTTAAATTATTTTAATTTTTATTTTATTTTTACTTTTACAGAGTTTTGCTGTTTACAGATATGTATGATCCCATATTAGTCATATATATATATATATATATATATACCCCCTATACTTTTCCATTCTACCACTTCTTTCTGAGTAATCTTTGGGAAGTTTCTTAACCTCTCTAAATATATTTCCTCATAGGTAGTGAGAAATAAATAAGCAGTGTAAATAAGTAAATACCATGCTTGGTACACTTGAAGTGCTGAGGCAGTGTTAGCCACTGTGTTAGGTTCTATCACTTTCAAAAAATGATCACACATTGAGTGCCTAAAGACAACACAATTTACTTAGTTCTGTAGTTAGAAATATGATGCAAACCTCACTGGATTACAGTCTAGTGGAGGAAGGGATTTATTCCTTGCCAGAGGCTTTATGGGAAAGTCTATTTCCTTACCTTTTCCAGGTTGCAGGGGTTTGCTGCCTTCCTTCCTCAAGGCCCTCTGGCACCATCCTCAAAGTCACCAGCAGTGAAGGAGATCCTCTCACAGCTCTTTGGGCCTCTGCAGCTGGGACGTATTCTCCACATTTAAGGATTCATGTAATTACAGTGGTCATTGGTCCAAATTCAGGATAATCTTTTCATCTCATGGCATTTAATCTTAGTGTCCTCATCTCAAAGCCCTTTTTTCCACATAAAATAACATATTCATAGGTTTGTGGGATTAATATATTGCCATTTTTGTGGGGCCATTATTCTGCCTGTCACAGTCAGTATTATTATTATTAAGTTTATCAGCACAGTGGTTACAAATTTAATCAAGAACAACCTTTGATTATGTTTCATGACAGCACTGATGTAACATCTAAAGCACTAGCAATACACACATACACACACACACGCATACAATTTCCAAAATTAGACTGTAAGTCTTTAAAAAGAAAGGAAAAATGAAAAATGAATTTGTGGGGAGAGGGAAGCCTCAATTAAAGTTTATTAATCACAGTTCCCCATTTATTCTGGGTCAGCCAAACTCCACAAGACTTTCCTCATTTCTTCACTCAAGACTATACCTCAAATTCTTTTAATAATTCTTATTTTTATTGACTTCTTATTTATTTATTTTCATCTATCTTTATTCTTTGGCCTCTGTGGGCCTCCCATTGCAGTGGCCTCTCTCACTGCAGAGCACTGGCTCTAGGTATATGTGGCCCAGAGTGCTGGCTTGTAATTGGACACACTGGTCCAACTGCTCTGTGGCATGTGGGATCTTCCCAGGCCAGGGATTGAACAGGCACCTCTTGTACTGCACGATAGACTCTTTACCCACTGGACCACCAGGGAAGCCACGTTTTAGTAATTCTTGATAATTGGCTATTTTGTGGTAAAATTAACATATAACATTGTATTAGTTTCAGGTGTACATTATAAGGAGTCACTATTTGAAATATGATGCAAACCTCACTGGATTACAGTCTAGTGGAGGAAGGGATTTATTCCTTGCCAGAGGCTTTATGGGAAAGTCTATTTCCTTACCTTTTCCAGGTTGCAGGGGTTTGCTGCCTTCCTTCCTCAAGGCCCTCTGGCACCATCCTCAAAGTCACCAGCAGTGAAGGAGATCCTCTCACAGCTCTTTGGGCCTCTGCAGCTGGGACGTATTCTCCACATTTAAGGATTCATGTAATTACAGTGGTCATTGGTCCAAATTCAGGATAATCTTTTCATCTCATGGCATTTAATCTTAGTGTCCTCATCTCAAAGCCCTTTTTTCCACATAAAATAACATATTCATAGGTTTGTGGGATTAATATATTGCCATTTTTGTGGGGCCATTATTCTGCCTGTCACAGTCAGTATTATTATTATTAAGTTTATCAGCACAGTGGTTACAAATTTAATCAAGAACAACCTTTGATTATGTTTCATGACAGCACTGATGTAACATCTAAAGCACTAGCAATACACACATACACACACACACGCACACAATTTCCAAAATTAGACTGTAAGTCTTTAAAAAGAAAGGAAAAATGAAAAATGAATTTGTGGGGAGAGGGAAGCCTCAATTAAAGTTTATTAATCACAGTTCCCCATTTATTCTGGGTCAGCCAAACTCCACAAGACTTTCCTCATTTCTTCACTCAAGACTATACCTCAAATTCTTTTAATAATTCTTATTTTTATTGACTTCTTATTTATTTATTTTCATCTATCTTTATTCTTTGGCCTCTGTGGGCCTCCCATTGCAGTGGCCTCTCTCACTGCAGAGCACTGGCTCTAGGTATATGTGGCCCAGAGTGCTGGCTTGTAATTGGACACACTGGTCCAACTGCTCTGTGGCATGTGGGATCTTCCCAGGCCAGGGATTGAACAGGCACCTCTTGTACTGCACGATAGACTCTTTACCCACTGGACCACCAGGGAAGCCACGTTTTAGTAATTCTTGATAATTGGCTATTTTGTGGTAAAATTAACATATAACATTGTATTAGTTTCAGGTGTACATTATAAGGAGTCACTATTTGTATACAGTGTAAAATGATCACCAATAATAGCTCTTATTGAGATAATATTTTGTAAGATGTTTTTGAATATGATTTCATTTATTAAGTACATTTCAACAGGGTAAAAGTGAATTTTATAAGTATTTGAATTTGATTTCATTTATTGAATACAGTTCAACAGAGTTGTCACAGGTAAAATGTAGGTCTGAGTCAAATCATAAGTTTATTTCTTTGATCTTCAATAGATCAATTTTATCTATCTCTTTAAGTTTAGATTTTATTAACATTTATACTTTAGTTTTATACTTGGATCATTTTATGTTTCAAATGAAGTCTGAGTGACATATGAAGAATTAACAAGTATTATAAACTTTAAGTGAGACACTGCTTTAAACGTCTTGATAACTTGGAACTGGACAGAGTTGAGCAATAGCATCATTAGAGGGACCCCACAGAAATGCACATTCTCCTTGGATTTTTTTTTCTCCAAATCATCTGTAATCTTCAACAAAATCCATTTGAAAGTAAAATAAGCTACAGCACCTGGTGAGTCACAGGGCTTTTATCACTTTGAAGGAGAAGTCACTCAGATATAGAAAAAGATATAGAAAAATTCCTTTTTATATTAATGATCACAGCTGGGTATATCCAGGTCAAGACTCAGCGTGGCAGGGAAGAAGATTGCTCTGCCACCTCTCAGGGGTGAGAAGCTGCCAAAGCTGTAATGCTAACAACCTTTGAAGCTTCACACCTTTAAACATACTATTTTAAAAGCTAGAGACTTCTCTTTTATGGTACCTTCACTTTGGAAGGGAGCACACACATGTGCATGTATAACCATATGCAGTGTTTTGGTTCTGTTTTTTATTTTTTAAAAGTTTGGCCTCTTTTATTGATCTTTTTTGTTTATTTGTTTTTATCCATCTTTATTCTTTGCCCTGTGTGGACCTCCCACTGCAGTGGCCTCTCTCGTTGCAGAACACCGGCTCTGGGCATGCGCACGCACTCTAGAGCACTGGCTGGTAATCAGGCACACTGGCCCAGCTGCTCCATGGCAAGTAGGATCTTCCCAGGCAAAGGATCCAATCAGTGCCCCTTGCACTTCAAGGCAGACTCTTTACCCACTGGACCACCAGGGAAGCCCCATACACAGTCTTAAGGTGTAAATAGGTATAATGAAGCCTCACACTCTTTGCTTAGGTTTTCTTTTGGTAATGATTGACCTTTAGGAACCTATTTGTATAATTATAAATATTGATATGCTTAAATTATATACATATATATATATATATATATATATATACACACACACACACACACACACACACACACATATATTCTTCCTTCTATTGCAGTTTTCCCTCAGACTGACATTGAAACATGTATTAAGCATTCTGAAAATAAGAGAAAGCTCATCTTATGCTGTGTCACATGTTGAAACTTAAATTATATGCCTTGTGCTTGCTGAGCAGCATTGCTTGTGCTCCTGCTTGGTTCAACTGACCAAAGTATTTTCTGATACCTGGTTCATGCTCAAGGATCTCAGCCAATAGTATGGTAACATAATTAACATTTTGGAGGACAGCAGTAAAGGAGCATAGATTTAAAAGAAAAAAAAAGAACTTTTATTTTACTTTTAACTTTTACAGAGTTTTGTTGTTTACAGGTATGTATGTTCTCAGATTAGTCATATGTATACCCCCCCATCCCACCCCTCCAGACCATCATACAGCACCCGTGAAGGATCTGCTTTTCTCACAGAGTAATGACTATAGCTATTTTCTTCACATATGATAGTACGGGCCTTCAAGCTACTTCTGTCATGAGCAGACTCTGGAGAATTCCTAGGAATATATTGGGCCTTGGGATATAAAGAAACTAGTGAAGACGACTCAGATGATCCTTGAACCCCAGATGAGCTTTTGAGACCTAGGATTCAGCCCCTAGAAAGTGATATTAACTCAGATGGAAAAGAAGAATGGGTGAATATGATGATACCCAAAGGTGGGATATATACTAACTCAAAAGGCAAAAGATTTGTGTCTAAAAGAAGCTATAGTTGTCACGGGCAGGGTATAGTTACTTATTTCTGATTAATAGAAATGAGGAAATACTCAATTGCCTCTGTACTACTATCAGAAAACCTTAACCTATACTCTGTAGCTCCCTCTAATTTGAGAATAGAACTTCAACACTAAAAAGGCGTGGAGTTCAAATCAAGATTAGATTTATTGAAACATAATATAAATCAACCATCATTTATCATAATGTGCATTAATAACTCTAAACAACATAACATTAACAATTCAATAATTTCAGAACTCTATGCAAAACTTTAAAGCATATATCAGAACTCTAAAGTTATCTCAGAACTCAATCAACAATACAATGTTCTTACCCCAGAGCTGAAGAGCTTCCCAAGTGCGGTTGAGTTGCATGAGCAAGCTCTCTTACAGTCTGTCTCCTGCCCCTTTTATAATAAAAATAATCCTAAAATCAATTTCTAAAATCTCAGAATTCACTAGCCCACTGAATTCGTGCCCACTGTGAATTGCTGGGCTATGGAAATGCTCCATCACATTACAGAAGTAACTCACTGAGCAATTGATTTTATCTTTCCCTTAGCCATTGTATTCATCATGCATTGTATGAATCAGAACTCAAGAAACAAAAAACAAAGATCTCTCGATTAGTTTCTAACATTAAAGAGAGCCTAAATAAAATTTTAAAAAAAAATCCGAAGGAAAATTTCTTCCTGATCATTCAAACCAATGATTAAGGGAAAAAAACCTGAACCTTGGAATTACCACATAGAGACTTTAACACATGTGCTAGACCAGGGCAGACTACCTTACTTAAAAACTTAACTACCTTATACCTGAATAGTAATTCAGGTACATATTGTTTGGGGGAATTTCCCTTCTCACTTCTTATGATTTACCTTTTGAATCTTACAAGGTGGTTGTAGCTCAGGTGGGGGTGTGTGAGTCACACATTCCTCCTCACGAGAAGAACTTTGACTAACCCGTTCATAACTTCTTTTATTTCTGTTAGATATAATGCTCTTACCTTTCAGATTGACATATGTCCCCCCTTTAGGTATCATCATATTTACCCACTCTTCTTCTCCATCTGAACTTATCTCACTTTCCAGGGGCGAATGATACTACACAGAACTTAACCTATATTTTTCTGTAAGGGCTCAATTGCCTCTGTACTACTATCAGAAAACCTTAACCTATACTCTGTAGCTCCCTCTAATTTGAGAATAGAACTTCAACACTAAAAAGGCGTGGAGTTCAAATCAAGATTAGATTTATTGAAACATAATATAAATCAACCATCATTTATCATAATGTGCATTAATAACTCTAAACAACATAACATTAACAATTCAATAATTTCAGAACTCTATGCAAAACTTTAAAGCATATATCAGAACTCTAAAGTTATCTCAGAACTCAATCAACAATACAATGTTCTTACCCCAGAGCTGAAGAGCTTCCCAAGTGCGGTTGAGTTGCATGAGCAAGCTCTCTTACAGTCTGTCTCCTGCCCCTTTTATAATAAAAATAATCCTAAAATCAATTTCTAAAATCTCAGAATTCACTAGCCCACTGAATTCGTGCCCACTGTGAATTCGCTGGGCTATGGAAATGCTCCATCACATTACAGAAGTAACTCACTGAGCAATTGATTTTATCTTTCCCTTAGCCATTGTATTCATCATGCATTGTATGAATCAGAACTCAAGAAACAAAAAACAAAGATCTCTCGATTAGTTTCTAACATTAAAGAGAGCCTAAATAAAATTTTAAAAAAAAATCCGAAGGAAAATTTCTTCCTGATCATTCAAACCAATGATTAAGGGAAAAAAACCTGAACCTTGGAATTACCACATAGAGACTTTAACACATGTGCTAGACCAGGGCAGACTACCTTACTTAAAAACTTAACTACCTTATACCTGAATAGTAATTCAGGTACATATTGTTTGGGGGAATTTCCCTTCTCACTTCTTATGATTTACCTTTTGAATCTTACAAGGTGGTTGTAGCTCAGGTGGGGGTGTGTGAGTCACACATTCCTCCTCACGAGAAGAACTTTGACTAACCCGTTCATAACTTCTTTTATTTCTGTTAGATATAATGCTCTTACCTTTCAGATTGACATATGTCCCCCCTTTAGGTATCATCATATTTACCCACTCTTCTTCTCCATCTGAACTTATCTCACTTTCCAGGGGGCGAATCATAGGTCTAAAGAACTTATCTGGGGTTCAGGGACTGTCTGAATCATCCGTATCATCATCACTCATTTCATTATATCCAGGGGTCCAATAATTTCCTAAAAATTCTCTGATGCCAGCCCACAATATAGTCAAGTAAGGCAGGATTTGTCCTCTAGCAATGAGGAATTTATGACTCACCCCATGCTGTTTCAGCAGAACTCCACTTGCAAGGGAAACCAGCCTGATCCCGAGATCTGATAAGGAATAAGCATTCTTCTGGTGCAGTGTACTCTGAGGAGTTAACACCTTATGGCAGCATTCCATTTTTATTAGTTTTGCTTTCTTAAAAATAAGATAGATTAGTTCCTAGTTTGAGTAATCTACTCCGGTCTAACTCATGTGATAAAGCTCCATGTCATAAAATCCTGGAGCAGTATTTTCCTTTAAGCCATGAGTTCGAATAAATGAGTAGGGAATAATTTTATTTTAATATTGATGTGATTTTTTAGGCTACGGTTTTATTGTTAAAAAAGCGAAAGAGAAGTGGTGGCACATATGGCTGAGATTAGCGTAAAGTTTCATTGTTCCTTCCGTTTTAAGTTCTAATCTTTATGTTCAATAAATTTAAACAATGATGTACTGCCTATGATCTGATAAGAAATAGAGAGTGGGCTCGAGCCCACATCGCAAGTGAGACCAACAGGTTTGTGTTAAGATCGTAAGAAAAGCCACATGGACTGAGTTGTGAGTGGCGAGGAGGACGAACATTTTTCTTATAAAAAGGGGGAAATAGATTGTAAGGGAGCTCACTCACAGAACTCAAAATCACCTGAGGTGAGACTGAAGCTTTCCAGCTCTGGGGTAAGAAATTTGTTATTGTTGATTGAGTTCTGAAGTTTTAAAATGTCTTTTGAATTGTTGAAGGATTGCATTCTGATTATGTGACTGATTGCTTATTGACTTCGAAGTTCTTTATGCTAATAAATCTGATCTTGACTTGAACTCCATGCCTTTTACTGTTCAAGTTCTATTCTCTAATGTTTGAGGGAACTACATTGTGTAAATTGAAAGTTCTCTGAAAATAGAATAGAGGTGATTTAGTATTTCCTCGTGTTTATTTATCAGAGATAAGTAATTGCACAGTGCCCACGACACTTCCTTTACACCTCTCACCCACTGTTCCTTCCCCACAATGTCCATATATCCACTGTCCATGTCTGTCTTTCTGTCGCTTCACTGCATGTGCCATCATCACCATCCTACTAGATTCTATATATATGTGTTAGTATATTGTACTCATCCGTGTCTTTCTGACTGACTTCACTTTTTATGATAGGTTCTAGAGCCAGCCATCTCATTAGGGCTGATTCTTCTGCATTTCTTTTGACAGCTGTGTAGTATTCCATTGTATATATGTACCAGAGCTTTTGGATCCATTCGTTCGTTGATGGGCATCTAGGTTGCTTCCATGTTCCAGCTCTTGTATAGAGAGCTGCAATGAACATTGGGGTATAGGTGCTTCTTTCAGATTTAATTTCATCAGTGTATAAGCCAAATAGTGGGATTGCTGGGTCGTATGGTGCTTCTATTTTCAGTTTTTTAAGAAATCTCTATACTGTCTTCCATAGAGGCTGTATGACTCCACATTCCCACCAGCAATGCAGGAGTGTTCCGTTTTCTCCACACCCTCTCCAGCATTTATTAGGAGCATAGATTGTTACATCTAAAATGACCAAATAAATGGACACATTAGGTTAGCCAAAGAAACAGAAGTCATTTTAGACATGTTCAACCAAAGTAACAAAGTATCCGACACACTGGAAAATATTTGGCTATGTTAAAGCACCAAACACAACAATATCTATATGGTATTAAATTAAAAATGGGAAACAAGAAAGAAGGCAAACTGAGATTGGAAGGCTCTGAGAGGCAAGGACCCTAGAAACTGTTAAAGTGGTTATGGTCCTAAAAATAATGAGCCATAAAACATTTGTACAAATGAAAAAGACACATCAGAATCAATGTGCCTATAACACAGATAAAAACTGTAATACAATATTTCAAATATAGCTAAAGGAAATAGCAAGTCTTAGGAAACTAGTGTAAACAATGGATGGTTGTATATTGCTAAACTAGAAAAACAGTAATGATGACTGGACAACAGAAAATGTGAAGTGATGTTAACACCTCTCAGGACAAAATAAGAAATGAAAGAAAAAATCATTTCAGAAATGAAAACAAAATTGCAAGGAATAAAAGATCCAGTACACAGGACAGCATCATAAAGAAAATTTTGATAGAAGAAGAAAAGGAAGAGAATGAGAGAAAATCAAACATAAGGGATGAAAAGGATTCATTCTAAAGTGTAGATATGAAAAGCCATTGGAAGGCTTCCCTGGTGGTCCAGTGGGTAAAGAGTCTGCCTTGCAGACAGTTCAACCCCTGGCCCTGGAAGATCCCACATGCTACAGAGTGGCTGGACCCGTGTGTCCAATTACCAGTCAGCACTCTGGAGCACATGCGCCCAGAGTCGGTGCTCTGCAACAACAGAGGCCACTGCAATGGGAGGCCCACACAGGCCAAAGAATAAAGATGGATGAAAATCAATACATATAAAACCTATAAAAGAGGCCAAACTTTTTTAAAATTAAAAATTAAAAAAAAAATTATAAAAAAAGTCATCGGAGAAAATCCCATGTGTGTAAAATTCCCAAGACTTTTGTTACCCCAAAATGAAACCCTATACCCATCACCTCTTTGAGGGCAGGGTATCTAAATTATTTATAATTATTTATGTTGGTGATATGTCTGTTTATAATTATTGATGTTGGTGCTTTGTCTGTTCTCTTCCCATTTATTTATTATTTATATTATATAATCACTTATTTATGTAATGTGGACTCACGTATATTTACTTTCTGCCTTGATTAATTATGCAATGCTCCTTTCTTGAGTTTTTTGCTTAACTGGTTCATGTGGTTAAATTTGTCCACTGTGGAACTTTTTCAGTTGGTTCCTGTGTCCTTCTAACATATTCCTATCATTGCTGAGGGTTTTTTGTCTGTTTGGTTGCTCATTGTTGTTGTTTTTAGAGTACTTCCATATTACCTGACATCATAAGATGTTCCAGACTCATGTTGTATGTATCCAGTCTAAGAATCAGTCATCTCTCCAAAAAAAAAATAAAATAAATGAAATAAAAACCTAGTTCTTTTTCTTATTAAATGGTGTTAGAAACTAGGATCTAGGCACTAGATATGCTCATTGCTTGGTATCATTATTTCTATGCTTTCTCATCAGAAAGAGCAAGAAAATGTATACTGACCTACATACATACACTTTATCTATAAATATTTCTTTATGCTTCTAATCACCTGTTATCTATATGAAGCACTATTATACTGATGTCTCCAAATCTCATCCATTACCATATGTCTTTCCTTGATTTTTTGGCTTTTCTCAGTTGGGGAAAAGGATTCATTCTAAAGTGTAGATATGAAAAGCCATTGGAAGGCTTCCCTGGTGGTCCAGTGGGTAAAGAGTCTGCCTTGCAGACAGTTCAACCCCTGGCCCTGGAAGATCCCACATGCTACAGAGTGGCTGGACCCGTGTGTCCAATTACCAGTCAGCACTCTGGAGCACATGCGCCCAGAGTCGGTGCTCTGCAACAACAGAGGCCACTGCAATGGGAGGCCCACACAGGTCAAAGAACAAAGATGGATGAAAATCAATACATATAAAACCTATAAAAGAGGCCAAACTTTTTTAAAATTAAAAATTAAAAAAAAAATTATAAAAAAAGTCATCGGAGAAAATCCCATGTGTGTAAAATTCCCAAGACTTTTGTTACCCCAAAATGAAACCCTATACCCATCACCTCTTTGAGGGCAGGGTATCTAAATTATTTATAATTATTTATGTTGGTGATATGTCTGTTTATAATTATTGATGTTGGTGCTTTGTCTGTTCTCTTCCCATTTATTTATTATTTATATTATATAATCACTTATTTATGTAATGTGGACTCACGTATATTTACTTTCTGCCTTGATTAATTATGCAATGCTCCTTTCTTGAGTTTTTTGCTTAACTGGTTCATGTGGTTAAATTTGTCCACTGTGGAACTTTTTCAGTTGGTTCCTGTGTCCTTCTAACATATTCCTATCATTGCTGAGGGTTTTTTGTCTGTTTGGTTGCTCATTGTTGTTGTTTTTAGAGTACTTCCATATTACCTGACATCATAAGATGTTCCAGACTCATGTTGTATGTATCCAGTCTAAGAATCAGTCATCTCTCCAAAAAAAAAATAAAATAAATGAAATAAAAACCTAGTTCTTTTTCTTATTAAATGGTGTTAGAAACTAGGATCTAGGCACTAGATATGCTCATTGCTTGGTATCATTATTTCTATGCTTTCTCATCAGAAAGAGCAAGAAAATGTATACTGACCTACATACATACACTTTATCTATAAATATTTCTTTATGCTTCTAATCACCTGTTATCTATATGAAGCTAATCATGAATTATACTGATGTCTCCAAATCTCATCCATTACCATATGTCTTTCCTTGACTTTCTTTCCTGGGCTTCCCAGATGACACAGTGATCAAGAATCCAACCTGCCGTGCAGGAAACATGGGTTTGATCCTTAGGTCAGGAAGATCCCCTAGAGAAGGAACTGGCAACCCACTCCAGTATTCTTGCCTGGAGAATTCCACGGACAGAGGAGCCTGGGAGTCCTCAGTCCATGGGGTTGTAAAGATTTTGACATGACTAAGTGCACATGCTCACACCCTTTTCTTACCTGTAAGTTCTCACCCTAACTGTGAAAAATCCACTCCCATCACCTGCTTCATATATATAATATGCATGAGTACTCAATCATGTTCAAGTCTTGGCAACCCCATGAACTCAAGGCTCCTCTTTCCATGGAATTTCCCAGGCAAGAATACTTGAGTAATTCCCGTTTCCTTCTCCAGGGCATGTTCCCAATCCAGGGATTGAACCTGCATCTCTTGCATCTCCTGCATTGGCAGGAAGGTTCTTTACAATCTGAGACACCAAGGAAGCCCCAATATACATACATAGAAGTATCCATCTTTTTAATTGTATCTCCATAAGACATATCTTATCAATTAGAATACATGCTCGTGTGCGATTTCTTACGCCTTTAGTTTTGCAGACACTTCTCATTTCCAAAGATCAACAAGTTTTCCCCACTTCCTTCAGTAAGATTGTTTTACAAATTCAATCAACCTACTAAACAATTCCTTAAAATTGTTATACCATTGTTTCATTCATTCTGTTATAAATTTTGGCAAGTTTCAATGAACAGAGTAAAATGCATCCACCATTACAGCATCACACAAAATAATTTTACTAACCTAAAAAGTCCATTGTGCTTTACCCTTTGAATTCTTTTCCAGCCCCCAAAGCATTGACAACCGCTGCTATCTTTAATTCATTTATAGGTGTGCTTTTTTTCCAGTAGGTCATAATGCTGTAATCACATGGTATTTACCCTTTTCAGGCTTTTCCCACTTAAGAATGTTTAAAATTGATGCAGGTCTTTCCATAGGTTGTTGTTGTTGCTCAGTCCCTTAGTCCCGTCTGACTCTTTGCACCCCCATGGACTGCTGCATACCAGGCTTCTCTGTCCTTCTTCATCTCCCAGAGTTTGCTCAAACTCATGTCCATTGAGTAGGTGATGCCATGCAGCCATCTCATCCTCTGTCATTCCTCCTGTCTTCAATCTTTCCCAGCATCAGGGTAATTTCCAATGAGTCGACTCTTCACATCAGATGTCCAAAGTATTGGAGATTCAGCATCAGTCCATCAAAAGAATATTCAGGGTTGATTGCCTTTAGGATTGAGTGGTTTCATTTCCTTCACATCCAAAGGCCTCTCAAGAGTCTCCTCCAGCACATTTCAAAAGCATCAGTTCTTTGGTGCTCAGACTTCTTTACATCCATACATTATTACTAGAAAAATCATAGCTTTATCCATATAGACCTTTGTTGGAAAAAGTGATTTCTCTGCTTTTAATATGTCTAGGTTTGTCATAGCTATTCTCCCAAGTAGCAAGCATCTTTTAAGTTAATGGGTGCAGTCAGAGTCCACAGTAATTTTGGAGCCCAAGAAAATAAAATCTATCACGGTTTCCACTTTTCCCCCATCTATTTGCCATGAAGTAATGGGACAATATTTTTTTAATGTTGACTTTTAAGCTAGCTATTTCACTCTCCTCTTTTATCTTCATCAAAAGATTCTTTAGTTTCTCTTCACTTTCTGCCTTTAGTTTTAGAAACATTCTCTTTCAAGATCTACAAATTTCCAAAGATCAACAAGTTTTCCCCACTTCCTTCAGTAAGATTGTTTTACAAATTCAATCAACCTACTAAACAATTCCTTAAAATTGTTATACCATTGTTTCATTCATTCTGTTATAAATTTTGGCAAGTTTCAATGAACAGAGTAAAATGCATCCACCATTACAGCATCACACAAAATAATTTTACTAACCTAAAAAGTCCATTGTGCTTTACCCTTTGAATTCTTTTCCAGCCCCCAAAGCATTGACAACCGCTGCTATCTTTAATTCATTTATAGGTGTGCTTTTTTTCCAGTAGGTCATAATGCTGTAATCACATGGTATTTACCCTTTTCAGGCTTTTCCCACTTAAGAATGTTTAAAATTGATGCAGGTCTTTCCATAGGTTGTTGTTGTTGCTCAGTCCCTTAGTCCCGTCTGACTCTTTGCACCCCCATGGACTGCTGCATACCAGGCTTCTCTGTCCTTCTTCATCTCCCAGAGTTTGCTCAAACTCATGTCCATTGAGTAGGTGATGCCATGCAGCCATCTCATCCTCTGTCATTCCTCCTGTCTTCAATCTTTCCCAGCATCAGGGTAATTTCCAATGAGTCGACTCTTCACATCAGATGTCCAAAGTATTGGAGATTCAGCATCAGTCCATCAAAAGAATATTCAGGGTTGATTGCCTTTAGGATTGAGTGGTTTCATTTCCTTCACATCCAAAGGCCTCTCAAGAGTCTCCTCCAGCACATTTCAAAAGCATCAGTTCTTTGGTGCTCAGACTTCTTTACATCCATACATTATTACTAGAAAAATCATAGCTTTATCCATATAGACCTTTGTTGGAAAAAGTGATTTCTCTGCTTTTTAATATGTCTAGGTTTGTCATAGCTATTCTCCCAAGTAGCAAGCATCTTTTAAGTTAATGGGTGCAGTCAGAGTCCACAGTAATTTTGGAGCCCAAGAAAATAAAATCTATCACGGTTTCCACTTTTCCCCCATCTATTTGCCATGAAGTAATGGGACAATATTTTTTTAATGTTGACTTTTAAGCTAGCTATTTCACTCTCCTCTTTTATCTTCATCAAAAGATTCTTTAGTTTCTCTTCACTTTCTGCCTTTAGGGTGATGTTATCTGTATATCTGAGGTTATTTGTATTTCTCCTGGCAATCTTGTTTCCAACTTGTGCTTCATTCAGCCCATCATTTTACATGATGTACTCTGCGTAGAAGTCAAATAAGCAGGATGAGAATATACAGCCTTGATGTACTCCTTTCCCAAATTTGAATCAGTGCATTGTTCCGTATCTGGTTCTAGTTGTTGCTTCATGACTGACATATAGGCTTCTCAGGAGGCAGGAGAAGGTATTCTGTTATTCCTATCTCTTTAAGTTTGTTATGATCCACACAGTCAAGGGCTTCACTGTAGTCAATGTTATTCTGGAATTCTCTTGCTTTTTCTATGAGCCAATGAATGTTGGCAGTTTGATCTCTGTTTCCTCTGCTTTTTCTAAATCTAGCCTGTGCATTTGGGAGTTCTCAGTTCATGTTCTGTTGAAGCCCTGCTTGAAGGATTTTGAGTATTATTTTGCTAGCATGTGAAATGAGTGCAATTGTGTGGCAGTTTGACCATTCTTTGGCATTGTCTTTCTTTGGGATTGGAATGAAAACTGAGCTTTTCCAAAACTGTGGCCACTGCTGAGTTTTCCTAATTTGCTGGCTTACTGAGTGTAGCACTTTAACGGTATCATTTTTCAGGATTTGAAATAGTTCAGCTTGAATTCCATCACCTCTAGCTTTGTTCATAGTAATGAATCCTAATGTTTCACATCAAAGGCCTCTCAAGAGTCTCCTCCAGCACATTTCAAAAGCATCAGTTCTTTGGTGCTCAGACTTCTTTACATCCATACATTATTACTAGAAATCATAGCTTTATCCATATAGACCTTTGTTGGAAAAAGTGATTTCTCTGCTTTTAATATGTCTAGGTTTGTCATAGCTATTCTCCCAAGTAGCAAGCATCTTTTAAGTTAATGGGTGCAGTCAGAGTCCACAGTAATTTTGGAGCCCAAGAAAATAAAATCTATCACGGTTTCCACTTTTCCCCCATCTATTTGCCATGAAGTAATGGGACAATATTTTTTTAATGTTGACTTTTAAGCTAGCTATTTCACTCTCCTCTTTTATCTTCATCAAAAGATTCTTTAGTTTCTCTTCACTTTCTGCCTTTAGGGTGATGTTATCTGTATATCTGAGGTTATTTGTATTTCTCCTGGCAATCTTGTTTCCAACTTGTGCTTCATTCAGCCCATCATTTTACATGATGTACTCTGCGTAGAAGTCAAATAAGCAGGATGAGAATATACAGCCTTGATGTACTCCTTTCCCAAATTTGAATCAGTGCATTGTTCCGTATCTGGTTCTAGTTGTTGCTTCATGACTGACATATAGGCTTCTCAGGAGGCAGGAGAAGGTATTCTGTTATTCCTATCTCTTTAAGTTTGTTATGATCCACACAGTCAAGGGCTTCACTGTAGTCAATGTTATTCTGGAATTCTCTTGCTTTTTCTATGAGCCAATGAATGTTGGCAGTTTGATCTCTGTTTCCTCTGCTTTTTCTAAATCTAGCCTGTGCATTTGGGAGTTCTCAGTTCATGTTCTGTTGAAGCCCTGCTTGAAGGATTTTGAGTATTATTTTGCTAGCATGTGAAATGAGTGCAATTGTGTGGCAGTTTGACCATTCTTTGGCATTGTCTTTCTTTGGGATTGGAATGAAAACTGAGCTTTTCCAAAACTGTGGCCACTGCTGAGTTTTCCTAATTTGCTGGCTTACTGAGTGTAGCACTTTAACGGTATCATTTTTCAGGATTTGAAATAGTTCAGCTTGAATTCCATCACCTCTAGCTTTGTTCATAGTAATGAATCCTAATGTCCACTTGACTTCACACTCCAGGATGTCTGGCTATAGATGAGTGACCACATCATCGTGGTTATCCAGATCATTAAGACCTTTTTGGTACAGTTCTTCTGTGTGTTCTTGCCTCCTCTTAACCTCTTATGCTTCTGCTAAATCCTTACCATTTCTGTATTTTATTATGGCCATCTTTGCATGAAATGTTCCCTTGGTATCTCTAATTTTCTTGAAGAAATCTCTGGTCTTTTCCATCCTGTTTTTTCTTGTATTTTTTTATTGTTCACTTAAGAGACTTATCTCTCCTTGCTGTCTTTGAAAATCTGTATTTAAAGGAGTATATTTTTCCCTTTCACCTTTGCTTTTTGCTTCTCTTCTTTTCTCAGGTATTTGTAAGGCCTCCCTAGACACCATTTTGCCTTGTTGCATTTCTTTTTCTTGGGGATGGTTTTGCTTATGGCCTCCTGTACAGTGTTACAAATCTCTGTCCATAGTTCTTCAGACACTCTGCTTATCAGATCTAATCCCTTTAATGTATTTACCACTTCCACTGTATAATCATGAGGGATTTGATTTAGTTTATATCTGAATGGCCTAGTGGCTTCCCCTACTTTCTTCAATATAAGCCTGCAATTTGCAATAAGGAGTTCATGATGTGAGTCACAATTAGCTCCTGGTCTTGTTTTTGCTGACTGTATAGAGCTTCTCCATCTTTGGCTACAAAAAATATATTAAGTCAGATTTCAGTATTCACCATCTGATGAACAATAATTTTTAATAAAATAACCTTATATCCTGAGACATTTCTGTAATTGCTTATTAGTTCCAGGTTGTCATGGTTTCAAGGGACTAGTGTGTATGAGAAATGGGGAGTGTGTGTGTGCTCAGTTGATCATTTGTCTGACTCTTTGCCATCCCATGGACTATAGCCCTCCAGGCTTCTCTATCCATGGAATTTTCCAGGCAAGAATACTGGAGCGGGTTATCATTTCCTACTCCAAGAAATCTTCCCAGCCAGGGATCAGACCTGTGCCTCCTGTGTTTCCTACAGTGGGAGGTGGATTCCTTAGCAATGCATCATCTGAGAAGCCTCGAGCATGGGGTTAGGCTATGAGTTTTCTTTAGACTTCACACTCCAGGATGTCTGGCTATAGATGAGTGACCACATCATCGTGGTTATCCAGATCATTAAGACCTTTTTGGTACAGTTCTTCTGTGTGTTCTTGCCTCCTCTTAACCTCTTATGCTTCTGCTAAATCCTTACCATTTCTGTATTTTATTATGGCCATCTTTGCATGAAATGTTCCCTTGGTATCTCTAATTTTCTTGAAGAAATCTCTGGTCTTTTCCATCCTGTTTTTTCTTGTATTTTTTTATTGTTCACTTAAGAGACTTATCTCTCCTTGCTGTCTTTGAAAATCTGTATTTAAAGGAGTATATTTTTCCCTTTCACCTTTGCTTTTTGCTTCTCTTCTTTTCTCAGGTATTTGTAAGGCCTCCCTAGACACCATTTTGCCTTGTTGCATTTCTTTTTCTTGGGGATGGTTTTGCTTATGGCCTCCTGTACAGTGTTACAAATCTCTGTCCATAGTTCTTCAGACACTCTGCTTATCAGATCTAATCCCTTTAATGTATTTACCACTTCCACTGTATAATCATGAGGGATTTGATTTAGTTTATATCTGAATGGCCTAGTGGCTTCCCCTACTTTCTTCAATATAAGCCTGCAATTTGCAATAAGGAGTTCATGATGTGAGTCACAATTAGCTCCTGGTCTTGTTTTTGCTGACTGTATAGAGCTTCTCCATCTTTGGCTACAAAAAATATATTAAGTCAGATTTCAGTATTCACCATCTGATGAACAATAATTTTTAATAAAATAACCTTATATCCTGAGACATTTCTGTAATTGCTTATTAGTTCCAGGTTGTCATGGTTTCAAGGGACTAGTGTGTATGAGAAATGGGGAGTGTGTGTGTGCTCAGTTGATCATTTGTCTGACTCTTTGCCATCCCATGGACTATAGCCCTCCAGGCTTCTCTATCCATGGAATTTTCCAGGCAAGAATACTGGAGCGGGTTATCATTTCCTACTCCAAGAAATCTTCCCAGCCAGGGATCAGACCTGTGCCTCCTGTGTTTCCTACAGTGGGAGGTGGATTCCTTAGCAATGCATCATCTGAGAAGCCTCGAGCATGGGGTTAGGCTATGAGTTTTCTTTTAAGGGTGACAAAAATATACTAGAATTGGAGCGTGATGAACGTATTACTTGTGAATATACTAAGCCAGTGAGTTTTATATTTTAAGGGGATAAATTTTACGGTATGTGATCTATGTCTTATTTTTCTAAGTTATTGATGAATATTTTAAATAATAAATACACATACAGACACACACTTTCAGCTAAAACTACTATTTTTCTTCTTGTGAAAAGTAAAATTTTTCATCCTAATGACAGGAAACCACTAAGATACTTTTCAGCTTCTCAATACTTAGCATTGTGTTAGAAGTTTTAGCCAGGAAAATTAGACTAAATAAATTGATTTGTTATAAGAATTGGAAAGCACAAGGGGGAAAAAAAAAAAACATGTTTAGTTTAAGATGAGAGATATTATATGTAAAATAATAGAGAATGTGTGGAAAAACTACCAGAAAACTGAGATAAATTAGTCAAGTAACAGGTTTTAAATTCTACTTACAAAAAACAGTAACATTGCCACATAGAAATACTGACCAGTTATAAAATATGATGAAAGAGAAAAACTTCACTAAAAAAAAGTTAAATACACATCTAGCTTTAATATTAATAAATTTACAGGTATCTGAGAGGAAAAGCATAAAATCACTTCTGAACAAAAATCAGTAGATTTAATTAATGGAAAGGTACACCATGTAGATAGGCTATGAATGAAAACTTGTTTGTAGTTAACATTTAAAAACCTATAATCTAACAGTATTCCAATGAAACCACTTATAAATTTTGGAACAGTCCAGCAAATTATGAATTTATTTAGAAGGATAGAAAAACAGGAAGAAAAAGCAGTTGCTAGGAAAGAGGACCTCTAGACCTGTAAAATACTATACATGTATAATACTAAAGCCTCTATAATCAAAACCATGTAGTACAATAATAATGCATGCATACTAGTAGAAAGTGATTTTTGAAATCCAAAAATGAGCCAAATTGTATACACTAAGTTAAAAACATATTAAAGAGTATTTTTCATCAATGAGAAAAAATGGTGGTGGGATGACTGGAAAGTCATATGGTAGTGGACCAAGTTGGATCTATTTCTGCCTCATATAATTGAATTAAAGGAACATATACAAATTATAAAAAGACGTATGGATGAATTTCTTTATGAAGTATAAGTAGAGAAAATATTCTGAGACACAAAAAGTGAAAAAGCATTAAAGTGAAAAATCTGTACATCTGACTGGGTTAAAAACAAAAACTTTAAAGCACAGAAATGTAACTGGGATATTACCTAATGCCATAAACATCTGAAAAGCAATCTTCAGTGTAATTTTTCATAATATTTTTACTGATAATGTCATTATTATTAGTCTAGTATTATATGTAACAGAGTAAAGCAATAGGAATGAAAGACTAAGAACAATTAGAATTAATACTTTTATAACCTGAGATAAATTTTAATGGTTGGTTTCATACTTTTCACTTACGGTAATTTCTAAGCACTTTACAATTTTATTATCATTGCAAGTGCGATGTTTACCATTTTATTTCTAACAGACTATTGGTGAAGCATAAACATATATGCATATATATATCATTAATATTTGAATACTTTTATTATGTTGTCTTATTAAATATTCATTACTTTTACTCATTTTCCAGTTTTGTTAGGATTTTAGAGGGAAAATAAGCATTACACATCGCTTCAATTTAGAGCCAGCTGAAATAAACCTTCCACTAAAGAGACAGACTTAGTAATATTGCACAGGTATCTGAGAGGAAAAGCATTTTAAAAATCAGTAGATTTAATTAATGGAAAGGTACACCATGTAGATAGGCTATGAATGAAAACTTGTTTGTAGTTAACATTTAAAAACCTATAATCTAACAGTATTCCAATGAAACCACTTATAAATTTTGGAACAGTCCAGCAAATTATGAATTTATTTAGAAGGATAGAAAAACAGGAAGAAAAAGCAGTTGCTAGGAAAGAGGACCTCTAGACCTGTAAAATACTATACATGTATAATACTAAAGCCTCTATAATCAAAACCATGTAGTACAATAATAATGCATGCATACTAGTAGAAAGTGATTTTTGAAATCCAAAAATGAGCCAAATTGTATACACTAAGTTAAAAACATATTAAAGAGTATTTTTCATCAATGAGAAAAAATGGTGGTGGGATGACTGGAAAGTCATATGGTAGTGGACCAAGTTGGATCTATTTCTGCCTCATATAATTGAATTAAAGGAACATATACAAATTATAAAAAGACGTATGGATGAATTTCTTTATGAAGTATAAGTAGAGAAAATATTCTGAGACACAAAAAGTGAAAAAGCATTAAAGTGAAAAATCTGTACATCTGACTGGGTTAAAAACAAAAACTTTAAAGCACAGAAATGTAACTGGGATATTACCTAATGCCATAAACATCTGAAAAGCAATCTTCAGTGTAATTTTTCATAATATTTTTACTGATAATGTCATTATTATTAGTCTAGTATTATATGTAACAGAGTAAAGCAATAGGAATGAAAGACTAAGAACAATTAGAATTAATACTTTTATAACCTGAGATAAATTTTAATGGTTGGTTTCATACTTTTCACTTACGGTAATTTCTAAGCACTTTACAATTTTATTATCATTGCAAGTGCGATGTTTACCATTTTATTTCTAACAGACTATTGGTGAAGCATAAACATATATGCATATATATATCATTAATATTTGAATACTTTTATTATGTTGTCTTATTAAATATTCATTACTTTTACTCATTTTCCAGTTTTGTTAGGATTTTAGAGGGAAAATAAGCATTACACATCGCTTCAATTTAGAGCCAGCTGAAATAAACCTTCCACTAAAGAGACAGACTTAGTAATATTGCACACCTGAATTAGACAGAGACATTTCTCAGTCACAGCATTGCTAAGGAAGTGCAAATATCTCAGACAGACTTGCCCAGGTAAGCTAATTGCACATTTGAGGGAAGCCTGGCATTTAGGTCTATGTAAGTAACACATCCAAAAGGAGGAGAACAGAGTTAAGAACCCTCTCAAGTTGACCAGTCTCTTGTAAAGATGCAAGTGAATGGGGAGGATGAAGTGAGGAATCTAACTGTTCTAAGTGACTGTTCTTCTTCCCACAATTAAAGTATATCTGTTTCAATTATTTACATTATTTTCTTGTTTCTTTTTAGTATTTGAGTTCATGACTCCCAAGTATAGGAGGTGAGCTAGACTCTGGCTCTGATGGGAAACCTTTGCAATATGTCAGTAATTGTTTATTTTTCTGTGTAGTGCAGCCTGAAATTTTCTTGACCCAGTGAAGTAATACAGGTGAGCTAGCATATCACTGGATGTTTTTCTTTTTTCTTCTTTTATTCCTGTTTTTCTTCCTCCCTTCCTTTCTCCCTCTTTTCCTTCTTTTTTTCCCTTTTTTATTTCTTTCTTTTCATGTTGCCCGTTAAATTCCTAAAGTGTAATCTTAGAATATGTTTCTCATCTTCCATGGCCAGCAATGCAATGCCAATGATGAAAACTGATCAAGGAATTTATTCTATTGCCAATTTATTTAGTCTCTATCTTACCTTTATATATATAGACATCTATCTATATATATAGGTAGATATCTCACATTTTTATGAGAAAAGTGAAAAAAGGAGATTAGGAACTCCTAGTTTATTGTTATACTAACTTAGAAGTCTGAACATTTTTATAAAACAAATAACAGTTTCAATATTTTTTTTACAAAAGTATTTGAACTGCCACCAAAAGAGATATATATATATTTCTCTCAGTATACATCCTGATAACTTACACCCATTTCAAATGAGGAAGAAAGAGTCTATGAGGACCATTGTGGGGAGAAAGATTAAAGATGAATGTAAACTAACTAGTTTAAGCAAATTAAACTTTAAAACAATTTAATATAATCTGTCTGCTTAGATCTTTTTACCCAGTGGTAAAAAGTTGAAAAATGTCAGTACTAATTGAGGTAAAGCAGGAAGCAGTCAAAGCTTACTCATGCCAATAATAACACAAAACATTCTGTGAAATAGGCACACACATGCGCACACACATACAGTCACAATCGCACACAGAACACACTTTGATATTCATGCTACAAAATTATCTTCAACTTTCACAACAACTCAACAAGGTAGAAATTATATCTTCAGTAGAAAACTCAGAGAGTCAGTAATTCTTTGCTTTTTGAAACTAGAGAATTTCAGAACTATTAGGTCATTACAAATGTAATTGCTGTTTTTTCATCATTGAAATTTGCCATTTGATATTGGAATATATTCTTAGGAAAATGTGGTTATGTTATACATCATTTTTTATGCACATTTCTCATTTTATGGGATTTTTTTTTTTGCTAATGACTTATTACTTGCTATTTATTTTATATTTTGGGGGTGACCCTCTGGAGAAGTGAAGGGCTACTGACTCCATTATTCTTGCCTGGAGAATTCTGTGGCTCGTTCATTGGTCGAGAAAGGTCGGACATGACTGAGCAAATTTCACTATGGAAATAATGCTAGACAAAAAGTAGATTCAAACGATTTTCTTATTCAGGATAAAAAATGGATCGTAAAGCAGTGGGGACAACTCACAATATCAACAGTGCGTTGGGCCCAGGAGCTTCTAATGAAGGTACAGTGCAGTGGTGTTTCAAGAAGTTTTGCAAAAGAGACGAGAGTCTTGAAGATGAGGAACACCGTGGCCAGCCATCGAAAGTTGACAACAGCTAATTGAGAGCACATCGAAGCTGATCCTCTTAGAACTGGATTAGAAGTTGCTGAAGAACTCAACGTCAACTGTTCTATGGTTGTTTGACATTTAAAGCAAACTGGAAAGGTGAAAAAGCTCAATGAATGAGTGCCTCGTGAACTGACCAAAAATCAAAAAATGTATCATTTTGAAATGTCATCTTCTTTTACGCAGCAACTACAAAACATTTATTTCTTGTGTTGTGATGGGTGATGAAAGATTTTAGATGACAACCAGCAATAACCAGCTCAGTTATTAGACCAAGACGAAGCTCCAAAGTACTTCCCAAAGTGAAACTTGCACCATAAAAATGTCATGGTCACTGTTTGCTGATCTGCTGCCTGTCTGATCCACTACAGCTTTCTGAATCCCAGCAAGATCATGACATCTGAGAAATATGTTCAGCAATGTGATGAGATGCACCAAAATCTGCAAGGCCTATAGCTAGCGTTCGTCAACAGAAGGGCCCAGTTCTTCTCCACAGCAGCTCAGGGCCACACATCATATTACCAATGCTTCAAAGGTTGAACAAATTGGGTTACAAAGTTACAAAGTTTTGCCTGAGTTACAAAGATTCACCGTATTCACCTGACCTCTTACCAATTGATTACCACTTCTTCAGGCATCTCAACACCCTTTTCAGGGAAAATACTTCCACAAGCAGCCAGAAATAGAAAATGCTTTCCAAGAGTTCGTTGAATCCCAAAGCATAGATTTTTATCCTATAGTGATAAACAAATTTATTTTTCATTGACAAAAGTGTGTTTGTTGTAATGGTTCTTATTTTGATTAATAAAGATATGTTTGAGCCTACTTATAATGATTTGAAATTCACCATCTGAAACCACAATTACTTTTGCACCAACCTAATATAAAATCCAACTGAAATATTTCACTGGAGTTCATTGGTTAAAGGCATCAGTGAAACAATTAACATAATTTAATTATTTTCTATCTACAGAGTTATGAAAATTAGTGAAGTTATGAATAATCTACAGCAATGGACTTCACTAGTTTCTGTAAGTGTATGATGGGAGAAGTTACTTTATCCTGAGAAGCTTGTCTGTGCAAATTACATGGTACCTCCTTTTAGTGTTATCTGCATTAGTCTAAAATTTTTCAGTTTTGAGTTTGATCATAAAATGGAGAGAAATGTGAAATCACATTTTACTGTTCAAAATGTGAGACTATACAAGCTCGGGAATGAGATTTAACATCTGAAATAGAACACTGTAATCATGGCTCTGCTTGGCTTTTTCCTCTTGAGTGACATGTGGCTAAAGAGTGAATCTTAAAATTTTGCTATCTTACTTAGAATAGCTTTTGGCTAAATATAATCTAGGACAATATAAATATATATTAAATATAATATAAATCTAAGAGACAGAGGTTCTGTAGCAGCCAGCCAGCTTTCAGTGTGATTTCTGTGTCCACTTCTGCTTGTTTTTTTTTTTTTTCCTCACTTCCTTGGCTGACTTTTTGGCAATTCATGAGTTTTTATCCATTATTATCTCAAGAGATTTTTCTCATGACAAAAGACAAAATCCTAACTTTTCACATATAAATAAAATAATACAATGCGGTGTGGGATACAGACAGAAGTATAATGCTTTGCAGGGTATAGACATAATCTTCCAGGAAAAATTCCTTTCAGATGTGAGCAAAACTGGAAACATATTTCCCTTTATCACATGCCACTGGCTTACTGGATGAATAGGAAGTCATCATCAGAATATCTCAAGGAGAAGAAGCACAGGGAAGGGAATGCCTGAAGACTTCCATGCACTCTGACCAGATTACTGCTTCCTGGGTGTACCTCAGAAACTCGGGGACAATTAAAATTCTAAGTGCCCATGACTGAACCCTCATGTTTTCAAATTGGAAGAACAAATAACTAGAAAAGGTCTTCATGGCCAGAAGAGAGGTATCTGGGAACTTATTGCAGTGTTCCTTGCACTGAAACATTCATTCTTCTTCTCACATTTCCATTTTCTGCCTTTTTGTAAGTTTTATATGAGGAAATAGCGTTAAAATCAAGTCAGGAGGCTGGATATCAGAATATTTACATTTATTTACCTGCTTGATATGACATTTCAGGGCATTAGCTATGCTTAGATAAACCTAAGAAAATCCTCTTGAAATCAAAAAGGATCCATCAATTTACATTTTGATGTATGATAACTAGGATTTTCTTAGTATAGTTGGCATTTTTGTCTTGATTTTAGAGAAAATGCTTTCAGCTTTCACATTGAACATGATGTTAACTGTGGTTTTGTCATAAGTGGCCTTTATTTTGTTGAGATATGTTGCCTCTATACCCATTTTGTCGAGTTTTTATCATAACTGGGTGTTGATTTTTGTCAAAAGCTTTTTCTTCGTCTATTGTGATGATCATATAATTTGCATTCTTCAGTTTATTAATGTGGTGTATTGCATAGTGATGTGTGGATGTTGAACTATCTTGGATGTTACATCCTTGAGATAGATCCCACTTGACTGTGGTGTGAAGTAAAGAGAAAGTGTTAGTCACTTAGTCATGTCCGAGCTTTGTAACGCCTGCCAGGCTCCCCTGTCCAAGGAATTTTCCAGGCAAGAATAATGGAGTGAGTAGCCATTCATTTCTCTAAGAAATCCTGACCTGGGTACTCAACCTAGATCTCCTACATTGCAGGCAGATTCTTTGCTGTCTAAACTGACAGGGAAAAGGTGATTTATTGTGGTATAGTATCCTTCTAATGCAGTGTTGAATTCAGTTTTCTGGTGTTTTATTGAGGATTTTTTGTTGGTTTTCGTCAGTGATATTAGCTTATAGTTTTCTTTTTTAGTGTGTATTTTTTGTCTGATTTTGGTATCAATATGATTCTAGTCTCATGGAATGAGTTGGGAATCATTCCTTTCTCTTTAGTTTTTTTGAAATTTGTGATTATAAGATTAACTATAAATTTAAACCTTTTCTAGTGGTCTCTCACTTACCTAGGTTGAGAAGTAGTAATACAAGTGAAATTGCTTAAGTGTAGTCTACAGTAGCTACTACTGCTCGTACACACACACACACACACACACACACACATATAGGTACATATATAATTGTGTCATTTAAATCGATATGTATTCACTTATGAATGTTCTGTAATCTCTAATTTTATGAAAAGGGTCCTTATTCTATGTCAAACTCCAGAACACTTAGGTCAGAACTCTGCAAATAATGAGCTCTCATTATAAAGCAATACCCCAATAAAACCCAACCCACAAAAAGGTTGTCACTGAAATTCATAAAGGAATAGATTAAGAAATTTAATCTATTCTGAGAAATGTTTGAAAAAAAATGCTTTCAGCTTTCACATTGAACATGATGTTAACTGTGGTTTTGTCATAAGTGGCCTTTATTTTGTTGAGATATGTTGCCTCTATACCCATTTTGTCGAGTTTTTATCATAACTGGGTGTTGATTTTTGTCAAAAGCTTTTTCTTCGTCTATTGTGATGATCATATAATTTGCATTCTTCAGTTTATTAATGTGGTGTATTGCATAGTGATGTGTGGATGTTGAACTATCTTGGATGTTACATCCTTGAGATAGATCCCACTTGACTGTGGTGTGAAGTAAAGAGAAAGTGTTAGTCACTTAGTCATGTCCGAAGCTTTGTAACGCCTGCCAGGCTCCCCTGTCCAAGGAATTTTCCAGGCAAGAATAATGGAGTGAGTAGCCATTCATTTCTCTAAGAAATCCTGACCTGGGTACTCAACCTAGATCTCCTACATTGCAGGCAGATTCTTTGCTGTCTAAACTGACAGGGAAAAGGTGATTTATTGTGGTATAGTATCCTTCTAATGCAGTGTTGAATTCAGTTTTCTGGTGTTTTATTGAGGATTTTTTGTTGGTTTTCGTCAGTGATATTAGCTTATAGTTTTCTTTTTTAGTGTGTATTTTTTGTCTGATTTTGGTATCAATATGATTCTAGTCTCATGGAATGAGTTGGGAATCATTCCTTTCTCTTTAGTTTTTTTGAAATTTGTGATTATAAGATTAACTATAAATTTAAACCTTTTCTAGTGGTCTCTCACTTACCTAGGTTGAGAAGTAGTAATACAAGTGAAATTGCTTAAGTGTAGTCTACAGTAGCTACTACTGCTCGTACACACACACACACACACACACACACACACATATAGGTACATATATAATTGTGTCATTTAAATCGATATGTATTCACTTATGAATGTTCTGTAATCTCTAATTTTATGAAAAGGGTCCTTATTCTATGTCAAACTCCAGAACACTTAGGTCAGAACTCTGCAAATAATGAGCTCTCATTATAAAGCAATACCCCAATAAAACCCAACCCACAAAAAGGTTGTCACTGAAATTCATAAAGGAATAGATTAAGAAATTTAATCTATTCTGAGAAATGTTTGAAATTTAAGAAAAATATAATTTCTTGTATGCTAAAAATAGTTGGTTATCACACCAAAATTAGCCCTGGTTCAATTAAAATAGTCTTGTATCCAACTCCTCATAATTTTTTCTGAGTTTCAATACTAGTTATTGCACCAGTTTTTCTTTTCATTTGTGAAAGATGTTGGAATGGAATATTCCTTTACTAGAGAATCTGATGCACAATTACAGATTTTGATCTAAGTACGTATAACTCCCCAACCTTGATAGTCAGTGTCTTCTCTTTGTACGTTATGTATTTACCCCTTAGAAATTTTTGCAAACTATTATTTAAACTTGTAGCTTATACTGAAAGTGTTTATTGCTAAAACAAGGGATAGAAATAATGAGTTATATAAGTATATATGTTTACTAAGATAAAATCATTTTTATCATAAATGGAAAAACCTAGGCATGGAATAATTTGCTTATTTAGCATGTATTTTCAGTGTCTATTCAACAGTACAATCTTTTCTTTCTAGGTTCTGTATTCTTTTTAACATATTCATATGCATAAAATAGAATTCATAAAGATCACTAAAATCATGTTAGTACATTTTATGTTTAATTTTATTTTACCTACTAAAATTTAGAAAACATTTGTAAAGATATGCTTGCAATCATCCAGAATAGTTTTGCACGCAATAAATATGTGATCTTGAGTTCAAAGTATTAGACTTTATTTTAGAAACTCACATTAGTTTTAATAAACTTTGACATCTTTTTTGAATAATACAAGAAAGACTTGATAAATGGAAAAGCAGAACAAAGTGAAAATGGTGTTAACAACATAACTTGGCAGCAAATATCAATTCTCACTTGTTAAAAGCTTTGAGCCTCATAGCCAATAACACAGCCTATGTAAAAACTAACTTTGAATGAGTACCAACAAATTATTAAGAAATACAAATACTTTGAGTAAATACTTTGTTTTTTGAGTGAAGTAATCAGTAACATTCATCACCTGCACATATGATCTGGACTATTATATTATAAGACAAATTATAGGTTCCATAATGACTTATCACATGTTTAATCCTCACAAAATCAAATTTACATGTTGTTTACAATGCCCTCCAGAATTAATAGTGGTAGTTGGTCATCTCTGATGCAATGGAAGATCTCAAAATAGGAAAAAATTTAATCCCCATGAATAAAAGAGATTACTAAGAAACTTAAGACATGTAGTAGGTTTGAGCATGACAACCATTCCTTTTCTATATACACAGGAAACTTGTATTACTAGTATCTCCTTTTCACATAAAATCAGTAAAAGAAATTCAACATAATGCACTATTTATTATTAACCATTGACAAATTGTTGCTTAAGATAAATACTTTCTAAGGGGCAAAAACTGCCTTAATATACATTCTGGAAACTTGGAATGATCAGAAACTTGAAATGATCATATTGGGTGAATATTACTTTGCTCTTTCATATTGTATGTTGTTGTTGTAGTTCAGTTGTTAAGTTATATCCGATTCTTTGCAATCCCATGGACTGCAGCATGCCAGGTTTCCCTGCCCTTCACTATCTCCCAGAGTTTGCTCAAACTCACCTCCACTGGGTCAATGATGGCATCCAACCATCTCATCCTATATACACTACGTAATTATTGAAAAAATTCATAAAGATCACTAAAATCATGTTAGTACATTTTATGTTTAATTTTATTTTACCTACTAAAATTTAGAAAACATTTGTAAAGATATGCTTGCAATCATCCAGAATAGTTTTGCACGCAATAAATATGTGATCTTGAGTTCAAAGTATTAGACTTTATTTTAGAAACTCACATTAGTTTTAATAAACTTTGACATCTTTTTTGAATAATACAAGAAAGACTTGATAAATGGAAAAGCAGAACAAAGTGAAAATGGTGTTAACAACATAACTTGGCAGCAAATATCAATTCTCACTTGTTAAAAGCTTTGAGCCTCATAGCCAATAACACAGCCTATGTAAAAACTAACTTTGAATGAGTACCAACAAATTATTAAGAAATACAAATACTTTGAGTAAATACTTTGTTTTTTGAGTGAAGTAATCAGTAACATTCATCACCTGCACATATGATCTGGACTATTATATTATAAGACAAATTATAGGTTCCATAATGACTTATCACATGTTTAATCCTCACAAAATCAAATTTACATGTTGTTTACAATGCCCTCCAGAATTAATAGTGGTAGTTGGTCATCTCTGATGCAATGGAAGATCTCAAAATAGGAAAAAATTTAATCCCCATGAATAAAAGAGATTACTAAGAAACTTAAGACATGTAGTAGGTTTGAGCATGACAACCATTCCTTTTCTATATACACAGGAAACTTGTATTACTAGTATCTCCTTTTCACATAAAATCAGTAAAAGAAATTCAACATAATGCACTATTTATTATTAACCATTGACAAATTGTTGCTTAAGATAAATACTTTCTAAGGGGCAAAAACTGCCTTAATATACATTCTGGAAACTTGGAATGATCAGAAACTTGAAATGATCATATTGGGTGAATATTACTTTGCTCTTTCATATTGTATGTTGTTGTTGTAGTTCAGTTGTTAAGTTATATCCGATTCTTTGCAATCCCATGGACTGCAGCATGCCAGGTTTCCCTGCCCTTCACTATCTCCCAGAGTTTGCTCAAACTCACCTCCACTGGGTCAATGATGGCATCCAACCATCTCATCCTATATCTCCCTCTTCTTCTCTTGGCCTCAATGCTTCCCAGCATCAGAATCTTTTCTAATGAGTTGGCTCTTCACATTAGGTGACCAGAATATTGAAGCTTCAGCTTCAGCATCAGTTCTTCCATTGGTTCAGGGTTGATTTCCTTCAGGGCTGACTGGTTTGATCTCCTTGCAGTCCAAGGTACTCTCAAGAATTTTTTCCAGCACTGCAGTTTGAAAGCATCTGTTCTTTGACAGTTAGCTTTCTTTATGGTCCAGTTCTCAAATCCACACATGAATACTAGAAAAAACGTATTGTGTAGGCAATCCAAAATCTGGTCGTTTTCTCTGTTTTTATTTGTGTTTCAGGAGGAAAAAAATGTACTTTCATTGTAGTGCCTTGGGAAGCAGTAAGAGCCTTATGAAATTTTTTTCGAAACAAAAATGACAATTTCATCCATTGTATCTTGCCTGCCATAATTTCTTGAACTTCCAATGTGATTTCTGAGAAGGTTTCTGTGATATATGTGGACATTGGGATATCTCCAGATAGTCATTCAAATTACAAACAAAAGTAGCTTTCGATTTGAAGATAAAACTGTTGATGGCATAAATAGTGCTAAAGTAACCAGAGATTTGTTATGTTTCTTTACTTTAAAGTTCAGTTGTCACTCTAATTATTACTGACATTTAGTTCTTTTATATTCATATTTTTATCTCACTTTTTCACATTGTTATATATCTATCATGAATACTATGGGACCAAAATATTTCTCAGATAAAGCTCTCCACCAAATGTCCCTCTAGTTGAGGATAGAATATGTATTTTGCTACGCTTTTTCCATTCCAAACAAAGAACTTGGGTACCTAGTGGCTTTAGAGTAGTAGTTGTTGGTTTAACTCAGTATACCTACTTGAGGAAAAAAAACAATAGACTCATGTACTCTACATCAAAGTACTGACCTGCAGTTATATCCGATTCTTTGCAATCCCATGGACTGCAGCATGCCAGGTTTCCCTGCCCTTCACTATCTCCCAGAGTTTGCTCAAACTCACCTCCACTGGGTCAATGATGGCATCCAACCATCTCATCCTATATCTCCCTCTTCTTCTCTTGGCCTCAATGCTTCCCAGCATCAGAATCTTTTCTAATGAGTTGGCTCTTCACATTAGGTGACCAGAATATTGAAGCTTCAGCTTCAGCATCAGTTCTTCCATTGGTTCAGGGTTGATTTCCTTCAGGGCTGACTGGTTTGATCTCCTTGCAGTCCAAGGTACTCTCAAGAATTTTTTCCAGCACTGCAGTTTGAAAGCATCTGTTCTTTGACAGTTAGCTTTCTTTATGGTCCAGTTCTCAAATCCACACATGAATACTAGAAAAAACGTATTGTGTAGGCAATCCAAAATCTGGTCGTTTTCTCTGTTTTTATTTGTGTTTCAGGAGGAAAAAAATGTACTTTCATTGTAGTGCCTTGGGAAGCAGTAAGAGCCTTATGAAATTTTTTTCGAAACAAAAATGACAATTTCATCCATTGTATCTTGCCTGCCATAATTTCTTGAACTTCCAATGTGATTTCTGAGAAGGTTTCTGTGATATATGTGGACATTGGGATATCTCCAGATAGTCATTCAAATTACAAACAAAAGTAGCTTTCGTATTTGAAGATAAAACTGTTGATGGCATAAATAGTGCTAAAGTAACCAGAGATTTGTTATGTTTCTTTACTTTAAAGTTCAGTTGTCACTCTAATTATTACTGACATTTAGTTCTTTTATATTCATATTTTTATCTCACTTTTTCACATTGTTATATATCTATCATGAATACTATGGGACCAAAATATTTCTCAGATAAAGCTCTCCACCAAATGTCCCTCTAGTTGAGGATAGAATATGTATTTTGCTACGCTTTTTCCATTCCAAACAAAGAACTTGGGTACCTAGTGGCTTTAGAGTAGTAGTTGTTGGTTTAACTCAGTATACCTACTTGAGACAACGTAATAGACATCTGTAACTCTACATCAAAGTACTGACCTGCAGTAATATTTCTGGGTACTGTAGAATCCATGAGGACAACAGAGGTGATCTTATCATTGTGAGAAAGTATGGGGCTTTGGGGCAGATTGTCATGTGCTTTGATCCTCTGTTTTTTCATACAAATGAAATCTGAAAATGTACCACAGTGATAATGCTGAAAAAAATGAAAGTAAAATTTCCCCCAGAGTCATGTGAATGTTATAGAGATATTGGTAGAAGCAGGGCCTTCAGTACCTTAGGCAATTTTTCAGGACTGACTGATGACAATAGACTTTCTGCCTGTCTTTTTCTCCTTTATTCAATTCAGTAATTCTATTCTAGCTTCAGATACCTGGTCCTTTTAAGGGGTTGAAGAATAGGAGGCAAAGAGCAAGACCTGGGGCAGTCATTCCAATTTGTCATCCCCTAGGCCTATCTGATGGGGATTTTCATGGAAGAAGGATGAATAAAAGAGCAGTGAAAGGCTTTGGGTATGTGCTTCATTCTAACCAAATAGAGAGTTCTAACTGCCTAATCTCATACCAGCACTTTCTATCACATAAACAGAATTAAGTTAATCACAGCCTGTCTTCTTTGACGAGGATAGATAGCAATTTCCTTACATTTCAATACCGATCTAGTCTATGAAGTTTTGATTGTGGCCATAAGAGAGAACCCTCATGTGTTTTTTTAATTTTTTTTTTTTTGCAAATTTCTCCTAGAGATGCCCAGAACCCTTTTTATTTTTGTATCTCTTCTCCGTTCAATAGGAGAAGAAAATCTCATGAAAGAATTGGTTCTGACCTTCCTGAAAACTATCAAATGAACAAACAAAACACTTAGGGTCCAAAACTACTTGTGGCTCAGTGTCTCTCTCCATTAGTCACCAAATGAGCACTGGTACTTGGTTTCCCTGTCATTCCTTTCTTGTTGAGAAGGGTGAGAATTCTGTGAGAAGCACAGCTGTAGTAGCACTATCCTATTGTGCCAGAGATCTTGTGAATATTCACAGGAGTAGTAATAATAATAACAAAGAAGCATCTCCTTTAGTCCCAGAAGATGGATCTCTATTGTGGTGCCTGCCTGCCACATGCGGATGTTTTTTCCATTCCTCAGCTGTTCAACAAAAAAGCTTGTTGTGGAACTTTCTAAGTGGACAAATTCCATTTGAAATTGTTTATTTTCATGATTTTTTGAAATATAGTGGAAACATTTTCAATTAAGCTTGAGAAAATCATGCTTAACTAAACAGTAAGATTTTTTCTCTCTCTGCCATGGATTTTAACTTTCCAACCTTATATTTTGGGAGGTAGTTTAAGCCAACAATTTAGTGAGCTTTGAACTACTTATTGCTGAAAAACTTAATGACGGTCCTTCTAAAGATTTTATTTTCTCAGAATAGAGACAGTACACACGTCTTCTATGAGTTATATCTTATTAACTATCATTTATTCACTTATGTGCATTTGACCATTTATTTCCCAGTGAGAAGATATGTCCCTTCCACAGATTAAACTGTGTGCATACTTATCATAAAGTCTAATGTTACTTATTTTTTTAAAAAACTGTTTGAGCAAAGATGCCCTCCTTTATAGTTATCAGTCAGGACGGTGCATCTAGCCCTGGTTCCTCCCACACAGTTAATCTCAAAGGGTATTAGTGGAAGGAAAATGCTAACAGATGGACAAGCTTTTGTTGATGGTGTTTTTCTTTCTCTTTATGTAGTACATTGTGATCTGTTGCAGGGGGAAAAAAAGAAAGGAAAAAAAAAAAAAAAACAACCAAGCACCTTTTTCTTCCCCAGATGGGCCAAAAGTATCCTTCTTGTATGTGCTTTTGGTTGCTAGTAAAGCTTTTCTTACAGAGGTCAGCGTTAGATCATTTACAGAGTGTTGGTAATTTGTGCTAGGTGCTTTGCAAACCAAGTCCCTCCTTGTGCACTGGACTTCAAACAAATAAAAATTGAAATAGTGAGACCAAAAGTAATGTACAAAATGAAACAGCCAAAATGTTTTTTTAAGCATGCGGTGTTAAAAACTTTATTGTATGGATCAATTTTTACAACCCACTCCCTGCTTTTATTTCCCTTTCTCTCTGTACACAAATTCATCATTTAACATATATTGAAGTGAACAGTAATAATTCAAAGAAGCATCCTTTAGTCCCAGAAGATGGATCTCTATTGTGGTGCCTGCCTGCCACATGCGGATGTTTTTTCCATTCCTCAGCTGTTCAACAAAAAAGCTTGTTGTGGAACTTTCTAAGTGGACAAATTCCATTTGAAATTGTTTATTTTCATGATTTTTTGAAATATAGTGGAAACATTTTCAATTAAGCTTGAGAAAATCATGCTTAACTAAACAGTAAGATTTTTTCTCTCTCTGCCATGGATTTTAACTTTCCAACCTTATATTTTGGGAGGTAGTTTAAGCCAACAATTTAGTGAGCTTTGAACTACTTATTGCTGAAAAACTTAATGACGGTCCTTCTAAAGATTTTATTTTCTCAGAATAGAGACAGTACACACGTCTTCTATGAGTTATATCTTATTAACTATCATTTATTCACTTATGTGCATTTGACCATTTATTTCCCAGTGAGAAGATATGTCCCTTCCACAGATTAAACTGTGTGCATACTTATCATAAAGTCTAATGTTACTTATTTTTTTAAAAAACTGTTTGAGCAAAGATGCCCTCCTTTATAGTTATCAGTCAGGACGGTGCATCTAGCCCTGGTTCCTCCCACACAGTTAATCTCAAAGGGTATTAGTGGAAGGAAAATGCTAACAGATGGACAAGCTTTTGTTGATGGTGTTTTTCTTTCTCTTTATGTAGTACATTGTGATCTGTTGCAGGGGGAAAAAAAGAAAGGAAAAAAAAAAAAAAAACAACCAAGCACCTTTTTCTTCCCCAGATGGGCCAAAAGTATCCTTCTTGTATGTGCTTTTGGTTGCTAGTAAAGCTTTTCTTACAGAGGTCAGCGTTAGATCATTTACAGAGTGTTGGTAATTTGTGCTAGGTGCTTTGCAAACCAAGTCCCTCCTTGTGCACTGGACTTCAAACAAATAAAAATTGAAATAGTGAGACCAAAAGTAATGTACAAAATGAAACAGCCAAAATGTTTTTTTAAGCATGCGGTGTTAAAAACTTTATTGTATGGATCAATTTTTACAACCCACTCCCTGCTTTTATTTCCCTTTCTCTCTGTACACAAATTCATCATTTACTTTATAAAGCATATATTGAAGTGAACCATCTTGTTTTGATCATGGTACATGGAAAAGGTAGACTAAGGTTTTATAACGTCAGTAAAGATATTGGTCTCTTGGTACAAAGCCAGGTTTTATTGTATTTTATAAACTCTTCACAGCATTGGTAAAACTACCTATAGATATATAGTTAAGATATTCCCTAAATGCTACTTGTTGCTGGTTAAAATGCAGATTTCTGAGAAATGAATCAGGTGAATATTTTTTCAAAAGTAAAGTTATACACATAGATAAAGTAAATGAATATATGATTCTGTTAGTAAATTAGTTCCCATAAATAAATTTTCCACACAACTAAATGTGTTGGGAGAAAATAGTCTGCAACTCACGTGATTTACCATTAGCTTTAGTGTTAGCAAGAAGTAGGATTCCGAGAGGATGGAGCTAAGATGGCAGTGTAGAAGGACATGCACTCATCTCTCCTGCAAAAATCGCCTGAATTGCAACTAGTTCCTAAAAACCATCCACAGGAGGAGGTTGGATCTGATCACAAAATGATGCCCCACATCGAAGAGCAAAGGAGAAGCCGCAACAAGATGGTAGGAGGGGTGCAATTGGCTTTTAAATGTCAAACCTCATACCAGCCAGAGAGGCTGGGTGGGCCAAATATGAAAAGCCTATTACAAATCAAGACCCGGGAAAGAAGCAGTGACCCCTACAAGGAACTGAGCCAGACCTGCTTAAAGGGTCCAAATGCTCCCTTAAGCTAGAAGTGCCCTTGAGACTTCCTCAGAAAGACGGCACTTAATTCCCTTTGAAGGAGGCTATTAACCCAATCATAGAGCCACCAAGTAGGACTAGAGAATCTGTGCGCCCCAAAATCCGGGAGAGAGGAATAGCAATCCTGCATGAGACTGAGCCAGACTCACCTCTGAGTATTCTGAAGTCTCTAGCAGAGCCAGGGTCTATGGTGGCCTGCAGCAGGGTTGGGAACACTGTGGAAGTGCTCCTCATAGAGAATGTGGTAATAAACCTTTTGTGAGACAGACGCCATTACCTTTACTTTAGTTTGGCCGCAGGTCAAACTACAGGGAGGGAACTTAGCCTCACCCAGCAACAAAGGTACCTGGATTAATGATTAAGAAACTACCAGGGCAAGCCTGGTGGGCCTTTTAGTTCTGGAATAGGTGTAAATAAACAGTAAAAGAGGCCTTCAGATCTAACCACTGCCAGAAGCAAGAAAAAGACTGATAATTCCTGAATAGTCAGCAAGAGACAGAAGAACATAAACATTTAGTATCTTTACGTTTTGACTGGAGCTGTATTTACTGCTGAATTTTTTTTTTAATTTAATTTTATTTTTTATTCTTTTTTCCTTCTGGTTTTTGTTTTATTTTTCATTTTTTCACTCTTTTTTTTTTCTTTTTATGTCAGCCCCCTGCTCTGATTTTTTTTTTCTTTCCTCCATTGAACACTATTGAAGCTACTAATCTTATCAATAAGACTGAATATATTCAAGTTTACACAATCTTTTTCCTTTTAAACCACACATTTTATTTTGGTATATACATCTGATTCCACATTGACCTTTTATGGTTCTGTGGGGGTTTTGCTTGTTTTTACTGGTTTTGCTTTGTTTTTCTATATTTTTCTATATACTTATTTCTGTTTTAATTTTTCAATTTTTTATATGTTCTATTGCTTCCAATACAACTATTTCTTTGCTTTCTCTGATGTACTTTTCCTACAGCACTAAACTCTAGTACATACAAATCTTTATCTCCCTATATTTAACTTTGTATTATTATTCTATATTTCTCTTCTATTCTCCCTTTCTCTTTTTCCCTTTCCCCACCATATTTCTTAGTCTGTTCTGTCCTCATTGCCTCATCCCCAATTGGGACCCTGCTCTAGCATTATTCTCCTATTTGTGCTCTAGTTAGTTTGATTATTGACTGGTGGATATCATTCTTGGTTTTCTCTATTCACCGTGCTAACGTATTGTACTGTATTTTTTGTTGGAATGTTTGGGTTATGTGATGGCTATATATGTTGGTGTGTATAATTCAGTATGCTAGATAGTATTTTCATGATACTTTAATTGCCATTTGTCAAAGGTATAACTTCTGTTTCTCATTTGCATATATATGTTTTAATACCATTTAATGCCATAACAAACCAGCCATAAAATCTTCATTCCCTGGTCAGGCAACAAGCCCAGGGGCTTTAGGGAGGGAGAACTGACTCAAAAATGATAAGCACCAGAGAACACATAACACTACAGAGCATTAAACAGAACTCCAACAAAGGCAAGCACTTGTATGCAAGTCCTGACAGCACCCAACCACCAGCATCACCCAGAATAAGATGCCTCATCCAAACAACAAGCACCTATGGATGTAACTGAAAGTCTGGGAAAAGGAAAGCCCAGACAAAGGTAGTTAAAAAAATTAATAATAAAAATAAAATAGAAGAGAAATACCACACAAGTGAAGGAAAAATCTACAAACACACAAGTCCAAATAAACAAAATAGAATTAGACAAAAATTTCTGACAGCGAATTCAGAGGAATGATAGTAAGAATGGTCCAAAACACTGAAAACAGAATTTTAGAGAAATTGCAAGAATCAACTAACACATTGAATAAAGAAATACAAGAACTTAAAAAGCACCAAACAGAGACAAACAACTCAATTGCTGAACTTAAAGACACTATAGGAGGAATCAAGAGCAGAGTATCTGAGACAGAAGACCAGATAAGTGAGCTGGAAGACAGAATGGCAAAAGTAACTCCTGAAAAACAGAATCAAGCTCAAAAAATGGAAAGAGCAGAGGATATCCTCAGAGACCTCTGGGATAATATCAAACACACCAATATTCGAATTATAGGGGTTCCAGAAGAAGAAGAAAAAAAGAAAGGATATGAGAACATTTTTGAAGAGATTATAGTTGAAAAATTCCCTGATATGGGAAAAGAAAGTCAATCAAGTCCAAGAAGCATAAAGAGTACCATATAGAATAAACCCGAGAAGAAACGCACCAAGACACATATTAATGAAGCTAACACAAATGAGGCACAAAGACAGAATTCTCAAGCAACTAGTGACATACAAGGGAAAGCCCATATGTTTGACAGCTGATCGTTCAACAGAAACTCTGCAGGCCATAAGGGAAGGCCAAGACACATTTAAAGTACTGAAACAGAACAGTCTGCAACCAAGAATGCTCTACCCTTCAAGAATCTCACTCAAGATTGATGGAAAAATGAAAAGCTTTACAGATAAGGAAAAATTAAGAGAATTTAGTAACACCAAACCAGCCTTACAACAGTGTTAAAGGGACTTACACAGACAACAAGTATAAGAGAAGAAGAAAAAAATCTATAAAATGAAGCCATCATAACATCTAAGAAGATGACAATAGGACCATTTGTATCAATAATTACTTTGAATGTAAATGGACTAAATGCCCCAACCAAAAGATAGACTGACTGAAGGGGTACAAACAAGACCCATACATATGCTGCCTACAAGAAACTCACTTCAGACCTAGAGACACTCATAGACTGAAAATGAGAGGAGGGAAAGAGATATTCCATGCAAATGGAAATCAAAAGAAAGCTGGAGTAGCAATCCTCATATCAGACAAAATAGACCTCAAAATAAAGAAGATTACAAGAGACTTGGCAGGACACTACATAATGATCAAGGGATCGATCCAAGAGGAAGACATAACCATCATAAACATCTATGCACCCAACACAGGAGCACCTCAATACATAAAACAAACAGTTTCAGACATCAAAGAAGACATCGACACTAACACAGTCATAGTAGGAGACTTTAACACTCCTGTCACACCAATGGACAGATCATCAAAACAGAAAATTAATAAAGAAACACAAGCCTTAAATGCCACACTAGAAGAAATGGACCTCATTGATATCTTTAGGACCTTCCATCTCAGTCAATTCAAGAAAATTGAAATTATATCAACCATCTTCTCAGACCACAATGAAATGATACTAGAGATCAACTACAGGGGAAGAAAACGGCTAAAAACACAAACACATGGAGATTAAACAAAACATACCTTAAAAACAAACTTATTACTGAACAAATCAAAGGAGAAGCAAAAAAATTCCTAGAAGAAAATGACAGTGAACACACGACTGTGCAAAATCTATGGGATACTGCAAAAGCAGCTCTAAGAGGGAAGTTTATAGCAATACGATCCTACCTCAAGAAACACGAAGAATATCAGGAATATAGACCAATGGAACAAGATAGAGATGGAACAAGAGATAAAACCACGTGCCTATGGGCACCTCATTTTTGACAAAGGAGGCAAAAATATAAACTGGGACAAAGACAGTCTCTTCAACAAATGGTGCTGGGAAAATTGGACAGCGACATGCAAAAAAAATGAACTTGAAACATTCCCTGACACCATACACAAAGATCAACTCAAAATGGATTAAAGACATTAATGTACAACCAGAAACCCTAAAGCTCTTAGAGGAGAATATAGGCAAAACACTCAAGGATATAAAGCAAGATCTTCTATGACCACCTATTAGAACAGTTGAACTAAAAATAATAATTAACATGTGGAACCTAATGAAACTTAAAAGCTTTTGTACAACAAAATAAACTACAAAAAACCTGAACAGACAACCCACAAAATGGGCAAAAACCATAGCAAATGAAACAATGGACAAAGAATTAATCTTCAAAATCTACAAGCAACTCAGACAGCTCAACATTGGAAAAATGAACAACCCAATCAAAAAATGGGAGAAAGATCTAAAGGGACACCTCTCCTAAGAGGACATACAGATGACCAAAAATCACCATGAAATGATGCTCTACCTCGTTTATAATTAGAGAAATGCAAATCAAAATGACAATGAGATATCACCTCACACCCGTCAGAATGGCCATCATCCACAAATCGACAGACAATAAATGCTGGAGAGGGTGCAGAGAAAAGGGAACCCTCTTGCACTGCTGGTGGGAATGTAAATTGATACAGCTGCTATAGAAGACAGTATGGAGATTCCTTAGAAAACTAAAACTAGAAACACCATACAACCCAGCAATCCCACAATTAGGCTTATACCCTGATGCAATCAAAATTAAAAGAGGCAGGGCTTCCCCTGGTGGTCCAGTGGGTAAGGACACTACCTACAGCTGGGAAAAAAAACCCAACATGAAAACAAAACATACCTTAAAAACAAACTTATTACTGAACAAATCAAAGGAGAAGCAAAAAAATTCCTAGAAGAAAATGACAGTGAACACACGACTGTGCAAAATCTATGGGATACTGCAAAAGCAGCTCTAAGAGGGAAATTTATAGCAATACGATCCTACCTCAAGAAACACGAAGAATATCAGGAATATAGACCAATGGAACAAGATAGAGATGGAACAAGAGATAAAACCACGTGCCTATGGGCACCTCATTTTTGACAAAGGAGGCAAAAATATAAACTGGGACAAAGACAGTCTCTTCAACAAATGGTGCTGGGAAAATTGGACAGCGACATGCAAAAAAAATGAACTTGAAACATTCCCTGACACCATACACAAAGATCAACTCAAAATGGATTAAAGACATTAATGTACAACCAGAAACCCTAAAGCTCTTAGAGGAGAATATAGGCAAAACACTCAAGGATATAAAGCAAGATCTTCTATGACCACCTATTAGAACAGTTGAACTAAAAATAATAATTAACATGTGGAACCTAATGAAACTTAAAAGCTTTTGTACAACAAAATAAACTACAAAAAACCTGAACAGACAACCCACAAAATGGGCAAAAACCATAGCAAATGAAACAATGGACAAAGAATTAATCTTCAAAATCTACAAGCAACTCAGACAGCTCAACATTGGAAAAATGAACAACCCAATCAAAAAATGGGAGAAAGATCTAAAGGGACACCTCTCCTAAGAGGACATACAGATGACCAAAAATCACCATGAAATGATGCTCTACCTCGTTTATAATTAGAGAAATGCAAATCAAAATGACAATGAGATATCACCTCACACCCGTCAGAATGGCCATCATCCACAAATCGACAGACAATAAATGCTGGAGAGGGTGCAGAGAAAAGGGAACCCTCTTGCACTGCTGGTGGGAATGTAAATTGATACAGCTGCTATAGAAGACAGTATGGAGATTCCTTAGAAAACTAAAACTAGAAACACCATACAACCCAGCAATCCCACAATTAGGCTTATACCCTGATGCAATCAAAATTAAAAGAGGCAGGGCTTCCCCTGGTGGTCCAGTGGGTAAGGACACTACCCTACAGTGCAAGGGGCGCCAGTTCGATCCCTGGCCTGGGAAGATCCCATGAGCCGTGGAGCAGCTGGACCGATGTGTCCAATCGCCGAGCCGGAACTCTGGAGCGCATGCGCTCAGAGCCGGCGCTCTGCAACAACAGATGCCACTGCGATGGGAGGCCCACAGGAACCAAAGAACAAAGACGGATGAAAATAGAGAAATGAAAGACCAACAGAAGTGGCCCGCCTGCTCCCCTCCCTCCCCAACCCGACCCCCGCCCAAAATAAATAAATAAATAAATCTTTAAAAAAAAAAAAAAAGAGGCACCTGTGCCCCAATGTTCATTGCAGCTCTCTATACAATAGCTAGAACATAGAAGCAACCTAGATGTCCATTGACAAACGAATGGATACAAAAGCTCTGATACATATATACAATGGAATAGTACATAGCTGTAAAGGGAAATGCAGAAAAATCAGCCCTAATGAGGTGGATGGATCTAGAACCTATCATAAAAAGTGAAGTCAGTCAAAAAGAGAAAGACAAGTACAAGTATACTAACACATATATATGGAATCTAGTAGAATGGTAATGATAACACACGCAGCTAAGTGATGAAAAAACAGACATGGAGAATAGACATATGGACATTGTGGGGAATGAACAGTGGGTCGGAGGCGTAAAGGAAGTAACATGAAAATGTATACTATCATATGTGAAAAAAAGTAGCTATTGTCATTGTGCTGTAAGAAAAGAGGATCCTGCAGGGCTGCTGTGTGACGGCCTGGAGGGGTGGGATGGGGAGATATACAAATGACTAATCTGGGATCATACATATCTGTAAACAACAAAACTCTGTAAAAGTAAAAAGAAAAAGAAAAAAAAGAAGTAGGATTCCACATTGTTACCTACTGGTTTCAGCTACAATTTTAGATTGAAAAATTGTAACATGAAATGGCATAAGAATAGTGAAAGTCCCAAAGCTACTAATCAGCATATTCTACATATTTATATTTATAAACTGTTTTTTTTTTTTGGACTTTATAGTAGTTTCAGAGATTTTTCTTTTAACCTTCTAATTTTTTTCTCCTTATATATCAAGGAAAGTTGATCATTATTTTAATGCAGAAGTTGTTTAACCATGTAAAATAATAAAAATTATAACAATACTAACTAATATTGATTATGCAACATGTGCCAGGCACTAAGTACCTCATTTATCTCATTCAAGGTGCTATGGATGCATTATGGACTTATTTTATTATCCCCATTTTATAGCTGAGGAGATTAAGAAACTCATTCCAAGTAGAAAGCTAAATTCTCAGAGGAATATCCTCCAGGTCTATTATGAAAAATTGCTTGAAAAAAGATGATGAAAATTTTTTACTCTTTTTTTCCAGTACCTAAATAGAATAATGCTGTGTGGGATCCCCAGAAAGACTAGAACTTAAAAATAAAAATGACAATTGTTTGGAAATGACACACAGCCACAGGCAGAGCTGACTGCCATTCTCTCACACTGTGGCTTCTGTGACTTCCAAGTTCCCTGATCACAATTCAGAGCATAAAACACAATTTATGTTGTGATTCCATATACACACATTGTTGCATGCACACATAAACTTTCCATATAACTGTAATAGGCTTTATGAAGGAATAATTAGCCTTAATTACATTATGTTTTCTGATATTTTATGAGTGTATCTCATTAAAAAATTATTTGTCAAACCTTAAATCCACTAACTTAAACCCACTTCATGATTATATTACCATAGCTTGAAAAAGTGCTTTGTTATCATGTCTGTTTTGACATTGCATAATATTGTTTTCATAGTAATCAAGCTTCTACTTCTTGTCAGATGTAAAATATTAGGGAGTCAAATGTACAGAGTCTTCGCCAGGGGAAAAGTTAGGTCTCTAACCAATGCAGGGATGCTGTCATTTAGAATCCATGGTTAAGCAACATAAGCACACTCCATGTGGAAGAACCTCTTGTTCTGTAATCACCGTGAGCAAACCTTCAGTCAAGCACCAGGCTTGATGTGTACAAGAAAATTCAGTGAAGGAAGAACCACTAAAACAGGATTGAAAGGATGAAAACTCTAGAGAAACACCAAATAATTCATCCTGGAGAAGTCATTCCATGAAGAATCATGAGGAATATTATCTTCTTGTGTACTGCTCTGTGTACACATGTGCAGTACAGGTGTGGATACAGACTGCAATAACAGTCTTAGTGTCATGAAAGAAGGAAAGTTTTCACTGCCTGTTTCATGATCAGACTTGAGGTTCTCACTCTGAGGGGAAAGCAAGCCTAAACTCAAAGTGGAGAAAACTGCACCTAGATTCCACATTCAGAAAACTAAGATTGGAGGAAAGGGGAAGAAACTTTTAAACTTGTAGCACACAATTTAGCAAATAACTCAGCATTTTGTTGTTGGTCAGTCACTAAGGCATGTCTCACTATTTGTGATCCTATGGACTGCAGCATGCCAGGTTTCCCTGTCCTCTACTGTCTCCCAGAGCTTGTTCAGACTCATGTCTGTTGAGTTGCTGATGCCATTCAGCCATCTCATATTCTGTTATCCCATTCGCCTCCTGCCCTCAGTCTTTCCCAGCATCAGATCTTTTCCAATGAGTTGGCACTCAGAATTTGGAGGAAACTATTAATGGTGAAAATCTGACATATAAATGCAAGATAGTAAAGTGATTATGATGTACTGAATGCAGAATTTTGTAAGAAATTAAACTTTTTCAAAAGATTGTTAGTAGTAAATTTTTAAACAATAGGCTCTGTTGGTAAAAAATTTAAAAATTACATACTTAATCTTTTTAGAAGATAAGATAAGAGAATTAACTGACTATACCTGGTCTGCCAGATAATGTACCAAAGATCACACAAAGAAGACACATCCCAACCTAGAACATGAGTATGACTATCTCACTCTCTGGTTTAAAATTCTTCAATGCCTTCTTATGACCCTTAGAATAATATTTAAACTCTGTTACAAAAAACAGGACCCTTAGGCTCTAGTTCCTGACTACATGCCTATCTTCACCCCCTTTCAGATTTTGGAAGTGAAAGTGTTAATCTCTCAATCATATCCTTTGCGATTCCATGGACTATAGCCCTCCAGGGTCCTCTGTCCATGGAATTCTCCAGGCAAGAATACTGGAGTGGGCTGTCATTCCCTTCAACAGGGTATCTTTACACCTAAAGGATGAAAAACTCTAGAGAAACACCAAATAATTCATCCTGGAGAAGTCATTCCATGAAGAATCATGAGGAATATTATCTTCTTGTGTACTGCTCTGTGTACACATGTGCAGTACAGGTGTGGATACAGACTGCAATAACAGTCTTAGTGTCATGAAAGAAGGAAAGTTTTCACTGCCTGTTTCATGATCAGACTTGAGGTTCTCACTCTGAGGGGAAAGCAAGCCTAAACTCAAAGTGGAGAAAACTGCACCTAGATTCCACATTCAGAAAACTAAGATTGGAGGAAAGGGGAAGAAACTTTTAAACTTGTAGCACACAATTTAGCAAATAACTCAGCATTTTGTTGTTGGTCAGTCACTAAGGCATGTCTCACTATTTGTGATCCTATGGACTGCAGCATGCCAGGTTTCCCTGTCCTCTACTGTCTCCCAGAGCTTGTTCAGACTCATGTCTGTTGAGTTGCTGATGCCATTCAGCCATCTCATATTCTGTTATCCCATTCGCCTCCTGCCCTCAGTCTTTCCCAGCATCAGATCTTTTCCAATGAGTTGGCACTCAGAATTTGGAGGAAACTATTAATGGTGAAAATCTGACATATAAATGCAAGATAGTAAAGTGATTATGATGTACTGAATGCAGAATTTTGTAAGAAATTAAACTTTTTCAAAAGATTGTTAGTAGTAAATTTTTAAACAATAGGCTCTGTTGGTAAAAAATTTAAAAATTACATACTTAATCTTTTTAGAAGATAAGATAAGAGAATTAACTGACTATACCTGGTCTGCCAGATAATGTACCAAAGATCACACAAAGAAGACACATCCCAACCTAGAACATGAGTATGACTATCTCACTCTCTGGTTTAAAATTCTTCAATGCCTTCTTATGACCCTTAGAATAATATTTAAACTCTGTTACAAAAAACAGGACCCTTAGGCTCTAGTTCCTGACTACATGCCTATCTTCACCCCCTTTCAGATTTTGGAAGTGAAAGTGTTAATCTCTCAATCATATCCTTTGCGATTCCATGGACTATAGCCCTCCAGGGTCCTCTGTCCATGGAATTCTCCAGGCAAGAATACTGGAGTGGGCTGTCATTCCCTTCAACAGGGTATCTTTCCAACCCAGGAATCAAACCCAGGTCTTCTGCATTGCAGGAAGACTACCATCTGAGCCACCAGGGAAGGTTTTCCTCAAATCTTATCCATCATTCACACTATATAAATAACTTCCAGCTACTGCAGGAAAGCCCTCATTCTATCTCAGGTCATATCTTTATACATGCTCTTCCATCTCCCCAGAATGCCTTCCTTCAAATCTCAACTCAGTATTGTCCACACTGTGGAATGTGTCTTTTTTTTTATTAGATGGATATATTTTTGTTGGAATAAACGATTTATGGTGATGTGTGAATGACTACTGTACAGCCTAGTGATTCAGTTATATATATAAAATATAATGTATAGAACTATATTGTGTGTATGTATTTTATATATATATATATATATATATATATATATATATATATATATGGTCATAATGGAATATAACCATATTCCACTGTGGTTTATCACAGGATATTGAATATGGTTCTCCTGTAGAGTAGGACTTTGTTGTTATACAAGTTTATATCTGTTAATCGCAAACTCCCAATACTGCTGCCTGTCACCCACACCTTTTCCCTTGGCAGTCACCAGTCTGCTCTCTCCATCTGTGATTCTGTTTCATAGATGGGTTCATTTGTGTCATATTTTGAATTCCACATAAAAGTGAAGATCATGTATTTGTCTTTCTCTTTTTTGACTTCACTTAGTGTGATCTCTAAGTGCATCCATGTGGCTGCAGATGGCATTATTTCATTCTTTTTATGATTGAGTAATATTCCATTGTATAAATATACTACATATTCATTATCCATTCATCTGTCAGTGGACATTTAGGTTATTTCCATGTGTTCACTATTGTAAATAGTTCTGCTACTAACATAGGGGACATGCACACAAATTTTTATCTTAGGCTCTGCTTTTGCTGTTGTTTAGTTGCAAAGTCATGTCAACTCTTGCAGCCTTGTGGACTATAGCCTCTCTACTGTCCATGAGTTTTACTAGGCATGAACACTGGAGTGGGTTGCCATTTCCCTCTCCAAAGGATCTTCCTAACCCAGGAATCAAACCCACATTTCCTTCGTTGGCAGGTGCATTTTTTACCACTAAGCAAAGAAAGAGCCCTAGGCTCTGTTTTAGAGGAACCCACAGGAAGAAACATGCTTCCTTTTATTTGGTTCCCAGCAGTTACTGCATAAATAATAAACTGGTATATTTCCAACATTCTTGAAAACAAAACAGATCTTCACTTTACTATGGTATGTGTACTAAGTTTGTGGTTCTGGTTTTCTTTAATTAAGATATCACTTTATGGGTACAATTTAGTTCTTTATGAAATAGTCTTTGCTCTGCCATGAAGCTTTCCTACCCATAAATTAATGGTCAAATAAATAGAAACAAATTGCCATTTCTAAAGACTATATAACATCTTATAAGCATCAGATGAACTTGATAGAGAAATGAATATGCTTTCACTGGATATACCTTTTTATTCCTATTCATAATGACACAAACTTTCTAATATATAATTACCCACCAACTGCCCAATACCATAAAGGGATGTAAAGCATTCCTATATTTCCAAAATAGAAATCTCTATTTTCTCTCAAAGAAATTATACAATTTAGCTTGCATTTGTTTTCCAAATGCTTGTTTGAATGTATATTATTAATAATAAATATCTACCTGTTACTTTTCTAAACTTTTTTGGGGAGTAATACCATCTGTGTTTTTACTAGACACAAGGTTAGGGCATACTTTTTCTTTTCTCACCCCTGCTGCAATTCCTTACAACGTACCAAATTTGCAGACCATCATTCTCAGGAGTTTAATGTTAATACCACACCAGTTCAGGTTGCTTAGTCTAGTGTCCTAGTCAGCTCTTCAGTTTCAATGACAATCATAGCTAGACATATTCATTATATAACATACAAATTACTGTGTGTTGGTGATCTCTGTTTATGCTCCAAGTACCTTTCATACTGAAAACTGCAGTGTTGCTCAGAAGAAAACTATAAAATGAAAACCTATTTAAAATTAACACACGTATTCTTACAATCCATGGAAATATTTTCCCACAAACGAATTGTAACTTTTGCCTTCTGGATATTTATTTTATGAACTTGGATTAGAGAATCCCCACAGGCACTATACAATTCAAAAAAAAAAAAAAAACCAAATTATTTTCTGAAATTACTGGCACTTTAACCTGTGAACACTCATCCATAACTCAGTAAAGACTGAGGTTTCACAGGTGTTTTCATTTGTCACAACTCAGAAAATGATACACATTAGATTTTTGAATTGTATTATTTGCAAGTTTTACTTTAGAAAAGTTATAAGGATATATTGAACATTGTTAATGATATGTGTGTTAAAGTATTTAGGGGAAAGTACACTTTGAAAGAAATGTTAAAAGATGAATTGATTAGAGTACAGAAGTTTGGATAAAGTCATAGATACTGTAATAAAGCAAACATAACAAAATGTAATTGTAGAATCCAAGTGGTTGATATATGGATGTCCATATGCAATTCCGCCAACTTTTTTTTATGCTTAAACATCTTTCTAAACTTGTTTGAGAACCTTTTTATTTTCTTTTTATCTCAAGCAAATGGAAACTGCTGCATTCCAATAGAGTGAATTAAAATCTTCTTGAGGGGCTTCCCGGGGCTTCCCCTGGTGGTCCAGTGGGTAAGGACACCGCCTTGCAGTGCAAGGGGCATTGGTTCGATCCCTGGCCTGGGAAGATCCCAAGTGCCACGGAGCGGCTGGACCGATGTGTCCAATTACCGAGCCGGAGCTCTGGTGCGCGTGCGCCCAGAGCCGGAGCTCTGCGACGACAGAGGCCACCGTGATGGGAGGCCCACAGGAGCCAAAGAACAAAGACGGATGAAAATAGAGAAATGAAAGGCCAATAGAAGTAGCCCTCCCATCCCCCTCTCCCTCCCCACCCCACCCCCCAAAAGATAAATAAATTAAAAAAAAAATCTTCTTGAAAATAATAGATTTTACCTGTAACAAATAAATTAATCATTTTTAGAACACTGTCTTTAAATATTGGGAAATTGAGTTTAATATTTTCTATGAATACATTCATATCAGCTTTGAACTAGAATTATAATAAGTGAGTTTTAAAAAGCAATCTTTTATATGTCCCTGGTGGGTTATAATTTAAGAACAAAATGAAATATACAAATAATCTTTTTTGGGGGGGTGGGGAGGGAGGGGGACGGGCAGGTCACTTCTATAGGTCTTTCATTCATCCATTTTCATCCATCTTTGTTCTTTGGCCCGTGTGGGCCTCCCATCACGGTGGCTTCTGTTGTCGCAGAGCACCGGCTCTGGGCATATGCGCTCCAGAGCTCTGGCTCAGTAATTGGACACATCAGTCCAGCTGTTCCGCGGCATGTGGGATCTTCCCAGGCCAGGGATTGAACTGGCACCCCTTGCACTGCAAGGCAGTGTCCTTAGCCACTGGACCACCAGGGAAGCTCTACAAATAATCTTATACTGCTTTTAGTAACTATATTTTTCAGAATGGGGCTGATATTTCTATTCTAAGACTATTGTTAGTCTTTTAATATAGGATAAAGAAAATGAGTAATTATGTTTGTGATATTGAAAACTCAGACTTTTCAATGTGCCAGAAAAAGATATGTATTTAAGATCTATAAAGCCAGTGCTCTGCAATGAGAGAGACCACTGCAATGGGAGGCCCACACAGGCCAGACAAGTCTTATAGTACTGAAATTGATCTGGAATAGTTTTTTTTTTTTTTTTTTTTTTTGGCCACTTCTATTGATTTTTTTATTCACTTATCTTTTTTGTTCTTTGGCCTGTGTGGGCATCCCATTGCAGTGGCCTCTCTTGTCACAGAGTACTGGCTCTGGGCGTATGCGCTCCAGAGCTCTGGCTCAATAGTTGGACACATTGGTGCAGCCACTCTGCCGCACGTGGGATCTTCCCAGGGCAGGGATCAAACTGGCACCCCTTGCACTGCAAGGCAGTGTCTTTACCCACTGGACCACCAGGGAAGCCCATGGAATAGTGTTAAATCTATGATACATTTTATCAGTTTAAAAAACCTACTTTTCTTTTAGATGTATTCACTTATGCATCTTAGAAACACTAAATAAAACAGTAGTAGGAAACCCCTTGGGATATAGAGTTAGTTTCCAAATACCATCACTTCCTAGAAAAAAATCAGAGCTTCTTGGAGAAATATATACTTTATGGCTATGGGCAAGTAATAAACAAAATCAAGCTAGATCATCTTGTTACGGAATCCAGGAAGCAGGTAGAAAAAGCAGCTGTTCTCTGAACTTGAAATAATGTAAGCATCAATAATGATGATGACTATAATGAACAGAAGCACTCTTAGTGCATTTAAATACATAGGTTTATAATGATACTAAAACATGTAGTCAATAGAAAAGGCTGCAACATGCTCAGATGTTAGCATTAGCACAAAAGACTTTAATGCAACTATTATAAATGTAGTTTAAGGACTTAAATATGGTTACAATGAATAAACAGATATAGGACCTCAGCAGAGATTAAAATATTTTTCAAAATCTGAACCTTCAAAATATGACATCTGAAATAAATAACAGACTTGGAAAAAAATTATTTCCCAAAGTCATTTTTTAAAAAATTCAAATTTGATGAATGCTAAAAAACCAACTTATTTAGAAATCTGGCATAGAAAATAGCAACTGATAAAAGAAGAAAATGGCAGATAAAGGAAAAGAATTAAGTGTTTATTCTGCCTTTTCTCTGAAAACAGTACTTCAGGATAACCAAAGAGACGACGAGTGCAGGTTTCTCTTTATAGAAGTTTTCTAATGAACACATGAAAAAGAATTAAAATATCTCCATTTATTGACTTATAAGTAATAAATGTAGGAAGTTATCATGATTGGTTTCTATTATCAGTTTGAATTCAGGCAGGAAAGCAAAACCAGTTAATGTTTCAGAAATAAAAGTTTTAATATAGGAATTATTGCTTAAGCTACTGTAAACATAAGCAAGGACATTGAAGGTCTGGAAAGTTGCCTTCAGAAAGTCAGAGAGACAAACATAAATTACATCAACCTTAAGCAATGATTTGAAAGTAGAAGTGGAAGCTAGAGCTCATGCAAAAGTCCAAGGAATTGCCGCTTCTGTCATGATCATGAAGCACAAATTCATGAGAAATTTGTGATGGTGATATGTCTGGAAATCTATGATACATTTTATCAGTTTAAAAACCTACTTTTCTTTTAGATGTATTCACTTATGCATCTTAGAAACACTAAATAAAACAGTAGTAGGAAACCCTTGGGATATAGAGTTAGTTTCCAAATACCATCACTTCCTAGAAAAAAATCAGAGCTTCTTGGAGAAATATATACTTTATGGCTATGGGCAAGTAATAAACAAAATCAAGCTAGATCATCTTGTTACGGAATCCAGGAAGCAGGTAGAAAAAGCAGCTGTTCTCTGAACTTGAAATAATGTAAGCATCAATAATGATGATGACTATAATGAACAGAAGCACTCTTAGTGCATTTAAATACATAGGTTTATAATGATACTAAAACATGTAGTCAATAGAAAAGGCTGCAACATGCTCAGATGTTAGCATTAGCACAAAAGACTTTAATGCAACTATTATAAATGTAGTTTAAGGACTTAAATATGGTTACAATGAATAAACAGATATAGGACCTCAGCAGAGATTAAAATATTTTTCAAAATCTGAACCTTCAAAATATGACATCTGAAATAAATAACAGACTTGGAAAAAAATTATTTCCCAAAGTCATTTTTTAAAAAATTCAAATTTGATGAATGCTAAAAAACCAACTTATTTAGAAATCTGGCATAGAAAATAGCAACTGATAAAAGAAGAAAATGGCAGATAAAGGAAAAGAATTAAGTGTTTATTCTGCCTTTTCTCTGAAAACAGTACTTCAGGATAACCAAAGAGACGACGAGTGCAGGTTTCTCTTTATAGAAGTTTTCTAATGAACACATGAAAAAGAATTAAAATATCTCCATTTATTGACTTATAAGTAATAAATGTAGGAAGTTATCATGATTGGTTTCTATTATCAGTTTGAATTCAGGCAGGAAAGCAAAACCAGTTAATGTTTCAGAAATAAAAGTTTTAATATAGGAATTATTGCTTAAGCTACTGTAAACATAAGCAAGGACATTGAAGGTCTGGAAAGTTGCCTTCAGAAAGTCAGAGAGACAAACATAAATTACATCAACCTTAAGCAATGATTTGAAAGTAGAAGTGGAAGCTAGAGCTCATGCAAAAGTCCAAGGAATTGCCGCTTCTGTCATGATCATGAAGCACAAATTCATGAGAAATTTGTGATGGTGATATGTCTGGAAACCATGATCACTAAGATCATTGTGGATTCATGCCTGGCTGCCAGAATCACCAGAATGACTTGTTTTACTTTCATCTTCCAAATCATGCATGAGTTTTTCTCATTTGCAAATCCTGTGGGAAATCATTCAGCGAACAGGGTTCTGGAAAATAGAGTTCCGAGCCTTAGAAAAGTATAGTGATACTGCCAACTTGACAAGAAGCAATTCAACACAGCTGCTAATATCACAGAGAAAAAGACAACTGGGAATCATGCTTATTTGACTGGGGAAAAAAATGTCCTTTGAGATACCCTTACCAAAAAAACTGAGCAATTTCTTAAACATTTAATTTAAAAAAAAGGAAAAAACATCACAAGAGATATCCTAAAATATTTCACTTGTATTTATGAATCCTTTCTGGGAAGCAGAAGTAAATGAGGATATATACCATGTTCATAGATTGGAAGTATTAATATGGTTTGGATTCCAACTCCAATAAAATTCCAATTAAAAAAATAAAATGGCAAGCTGACATTAAAGTCTATATAGAAATGCAAAAGCATATATCTATCAATTAACAATCAACTAAATTGCCAAAGCAATTCAGAGAAGTAAAACAGTCTTACAGGAAATGGTACATAAACAACTGGGTAAATATATTTAAAAATTGAGTTGGCCTCTGCTTTTGCCATAGACAAAAATTAATGTGAGATAATAGTATAAAACTTCTAGAAGTAAATATAGAGGAATATTTTCATGAAATTTGAGAAGTCAGAGAAATTTTTTAGGCAACTTTCAGAAATGAATAGCCATAAAACCAAAAATTGGTAAATTAATGTTCATCAAAGTGATGATGTCACCAAAATTACTGCTAGCAAGATGAAAACTAGAATCATAAACTGGGAGATAATTCCTTTAGCACACACATATGACAAAATATGTATAAATAGAGTTATATAGAAATAGGCAGTTCTTATACTTGGATCTTATAAAATCTATAATGCAAAGACAGTAACACATTAAAATATGGATGAATACTTGAACAGACACTTCATCAAAGAAAATATATAAATGTCCAGTAAACACTTGAAGGTTGCCCATCTTTATTAGTTATCAAGGATGTACAATTAAAACCATAATAATTTTCTACTTCATACCCAGAGAAATGGGTATAATTATCATGTTTTCAGTTCCTCAGTCATATACAACTCTTTGTGACCCTATGGACTCCAGCATGCCAGGTTTCCCTGTCTACACCATCTTCCAGAGTTTGCTCAAAATCATGTCCATTGAGTCAATGATATCCATCCAACAATCTCATCCTCTGTTGCCCCCTTTTCCTGCCTTCAATCTTTACCAGCATCAGGGGCTTTTCCAGTGAGTTTGCTCCTTGCATCAGGTGGCCAGAGTATGAGAGCTTCAGCTCCATCAGTCCTTCCAATGAATATTCAGGGTTGATTTCCTTTGGCTTGACTGGTTTGATCTCCTTGCAGTCCAAGGGACTCTCATGAGCCTTCTCCAGCACCACGGTTTGAAAGCATCAGTTTTTTGGTGCTCAAACATCTTTATGGTCCAACATCAAATCTATACATGACTACTGGAAAAACCATAGCTTTGACTAGAGGGACCTTTGTCAGCAAAGTGATGTCTGTGCTTTTTAATATGCTGTCCAGGTTTCCCATAGCTTTTCTTCCAAGAAGTAAGTGTCTGTTAATTTCATGGCTGCAGTTGCCATCCTAAGTAATTTTGGAAACAAGAAAATAAAGTCTGTCACTATTTTCATTGTTTGCCCATCTATTTGTCATAAAGTGATGGAAGTGGATGCCATGATCTTAGTTTTTTGAATGTTGAGATTTAAGTGAGCTTTTTCACTCTCTTTCACCTTCATCAGGAAACTCTTTAGTTCCTCTTCACTTTCTGCCATAAGGGTGGTGTCATCTGCATATCTGAGGTTATTGATAGTTCTCCTGGTAGCCTTGACTTCAGCTTGTAATTCATCCACCCTGGCATTTTGCATGATGTACTCTGGAAAAATTAATATAGCACACACATATGACAAAATATGTATAAATAGAGTTATATAGAAATAGGCAGTTCTTATACTTGGATCTTATAAAATCTATAATGCAAAGACAGTAACACATTAAAATATGGATGAATACTTGAACAGACACTTCATCAAAGAAAATATATAAATGTCCAGTAAACACTTGAAGGTTGCCCATCTTTATTAGTTATCAAGGATGTACAATTAAAACCATAATAATTTTCTACTTCATACCCAGAGAAATGGGTATAATTATCATGTTTTCAGTTCCTCAGTCATATACAACTCTTTGTGACCCTATGGACTCCAGCATGCCAGGTTTCCCTGTCTACACCATCTTCCAGAGTTTGCTCAAAATCATGTCCATTGAGTCAATGATATCCATCCAACAATCTCATCCTCTGTTGCCCCCTTTTCCTGCCTTCAATCTTTACCAGCATCAGGGGCTTTTCCAGTGAGTTTGCTCCTTGCATCAGGTGGCCAGAGTATGAGAGCTTCAGCTCCATCAGTCCTTCCAATGAATATTCAGGGTTGATTTCCTTTGGCTTGACTGGTTTGATCTCCTTGCAGTCCAAGGGACTCTCATGAGCCTTCTCCAGCACCACGGTTTGAAAGCATCAGTTTTTTGGTGCTCAAACATCTTTATGGTCCAACATCAAATCTATACATGACTACGGGAAAAAACCATAGCTTTGACTAGAGGGACCTTTGTCAGCAAAGTGATGTCTGTGCTTTTTAATATGCTGTCCAGGTTTCCCATAGCTTTTCTTCCAAGAAGTAAGTGTCTGTTAATTTCATGGCTGCAGTTGCCATCCTAAGTAATTTTGGAAACAAGAAAATAAAGTCTGTCACTATTTTCATTGTTTGCCCATCTATTTGTCATAAAGTGATGGAAGTGGATGCCATGATCTTAGTTTTTTGAATGTTGAGATTTAAGTGAGCTTTTTCACTCTCTTTCACCTTCATCAGGAAACTCTTTAGTTCCTCTTCACTTTCTGCCATAAGGGTGGTGTCATCTGCATATCTGAGGTTATTGATAGTTCTCCTGGTAGCCTTGACTTCAGCTTGTAATTCATCCACCCTGGCATTTTGCATGATGTACTCTGAATATAAGTTAAATAAGAGAGTTGCAGTATACAGCCTAGATGTACCTCTTTCCCAATTTTGAACAAATCTATTGCTTCCTGTCCAGTTCTAACTGTTGTTTCTTGACCTGTATACAAATTTCTCAGGAAGCAGGTCAGGTGGTCTGATATTCCCAACTCTGGAAAAATTTTCCAGTTTGTTGTGATGTACTCTGGAAAAATTTTCCAGTTTGTTGTGATGTACACGGTCAAAGGATTTAGTGTGGTCAATGAAGCAGAAGTAGGTGTTTTTCTGGTATTCTGTTGCTTTATCTGTGATCTAGTGGATGTTGATGATTCGATTTGGTTTCTCTGCCTTTTCTTAGTCCAGTTTGTACATCTGGAAGTTCTCCATTCATATACTTTTGAACCCAGCTTAAAGGATTTTGGGTGCTGCCTTGCCACCATGTGTAATGAGTGCAACTGTGATGTACATAAGGTATTGTTGGTGCCCTCCAGGAGTCTCTGGCAGGTATGGGGTTTGATTTTAACATGATTGTCCCCCTCCTACCCTCTTATTTGTGGCCTCTCCTTTGTCCTTGAATGTGGGGTATTTCGTCATTTTTAGTGGGTTTCTACATCCTCCTGTCAATGGTTGTTCACCAGCCAGTTGGGATTTTGGTATTCTCACAGGAGAAGCTGAGTACACATACATCCACTCTACCGAGAAGTATAATTATAAAGATTAGAAAAATTAAATATGGTAAACATACAGAACACTGAAGCTCCAATACATTTCTGGTCAAAAAGTAAAATGACAAGTCACCTTAGAAAAACATTTAACAATTTTCATAAAGTTAATAATATGCTTCCCTTGTAAGAAAAAAACCAGACTCCTCAGTCTAGAAGGTGGTGTCCCAAGAAAAATGAAAATATATACCCATGACAATAATTTAAACAAAATAGACATAAAGGATATTTTCATAAGAATTCCAAACCAAAAACCACCCCAATATCACAAAAAGAATGGATAAATTGTGTTATATGCACAAAATAGAATTGTTTAGTTAAACAAAAATGCCTTCAAAAGTCATTTGATGTTTTTGTTTATTTGATCTAATTCTATCCAACTTTAAACTTATGTACCACTTTTGGTAAGCATTATTATATACTTTGATGTTATTCATTTCTATATTTTAAAATTCCTGTCCAGTTCTAACTGTTGTTTCTTGACCTGTATACAAATTTCTCAGGAAGCAGGTCAGGTGGTCTGATATTCCCAACTCTGGAAAAATTTTCCAGTTTGTTGTGATGTACTCTGGAAAAATTTTCCAGTTTGTTGTGATGTACACGGTCAAAGGATTTAGTGTGGTCAATGAAGCAGAAGTAGGTGTTTTCTGGTATTCTGTTGCTTTATCTGTGATCTAGTGGATGTTGATGATTCGATTTGGTTTCTCTGCCTTTTCTTAGTCCAGTTTGTACATCTGGAAGTTCTCCATTCATATACTTTTGAACCCAGCTTAAAGGATTTTGGGTGCTGCCTTGCCACCATGTGTAATGAGTGCAACTGTGATGTACATAAGGTATTGTTGGTGCCCTCCAGGAGTCTCTGGCAGGTATGGGGTTTGATTTTAACATGATTGTCCCCCTCCTACCCTCTTATTTGTGGCCTCTCCTTTGTCCTTGAATGTGGGGTATTTCGTCATTTTTAGTGGGTTTCTACATCCTCCTGTCAATGGTTGTTCACCAGCCAGTTGGGATTTTGGTATTCTCACAGGAGAAGCTGAGTACACATACATCCACTCTACCGAGAAGTATAATTATAAAGATTAGAAAAATTAAATATGGTAAACATACAGAACACTGAAGCTCCAATACATTTCTGGTCAAAAAGTAAAATGACAAGTCACCTTAGAAAAACATTTAACAATTTTCATAAAGTTAATAATATGCTTCCCTTGTAAGAAAAAAACCAGACTCCTCAGTCTAGAAGGTGGTGTCCCAAGAAAAATGAAAATATATACCCATGACAATAATTTAAACAAAATAGACATAAAGGATATTTTCATAAGAATTCCAAACCAAAAACCACCCCAATATCACAAAAAGAATGGATAAATTGTGTTATATGCACAAAATAGAATTGTTTAGTTAAACAAAAATGCCTTCAAAAGTCATTTTTGATGTTTTTGTTTATTTTTGATCTAATTCTATCCAACTTTACATCTTATGTACCACTTTTGGTAAGCATTATTATATACTTTGATGTTATTCATTTCTATATTTTAAAACTTCCCTTTGCATCATATTTGACTTTCTTTGCCTTCCCAGTTGAGCATGTTTGGTAATTTTTCAGGTCCTTGGGCTGTGTTGATCATTTTTATTAGACCTCCTCTGAAGCATTTTGGATAGCTTTTAACTTTTCCCTTGTCACTGTATTTTTCAGTTTCACTTTTCTCCCCCATTGTTGCCCACATTTTCTGTTTGTTATCATTTCTAAAATTCCATAACCACAATTGAATTACTTTAGATTCTTCCTTGCATTGATAGAATATTCACATTTGTTATATAGTTATCAGTATTTCCTGGTAATTCACCCATAGTTGCTTCCTGCATCACTGCCTGGTCCCAGTCTAGGAAACTTTTGTTTCTTTCAAGTTCCAAAATGCTTACTCTAAAAACTGATCATTTTACCCAAGAGTTCTCCTTTAATAATTATTTTTTTGGTTATTAATTCCATCATGATCATTTTATAACATGTCATTCATTTTTCCAAATCTCTTTTCTGTTTAAACTCATTGGCTTTACCAAACAAGCTTGTTCGTATGTAACTGTTACAGTGTTGCTATAATTTAGGCTAGGAATATCTTCACATCCAGTTTCTAGTAATACTTGTGTTTGGCATATTGTGTTCTTATGGCACTTTTAATATTTCTTCTCACAGAGAAATACTTTCTTTTCATTTAGTCACCTCAATTGTGGCATACTTTACTTAGAAATGTCACCAATCCTAACATGCTCCCATTGAGATGTGTATTCATTGTGATTGTCAAGTTTACAGTTAAGTGACACTTAATGAACTCAGTTTTGCAATTATCATCACTGTTTATGTTCATCATCCTCAAAAAAAAAAAAAAAAAGCGCCCAATACTTATTAGCAGTTATTCCCTATTCCCTGCATCTCCAGCCCTTGGCAACCACTAATACAGCTTCTGTCTCTATTTAGTTACCTGATCTGGACATTTCTTATTAAAGTGATCATACAATACGTATGTGGCCTTTTGAAATTGGCATATTTCACCTAGCATGTATTCAAGGTTCATTCATATAGTAGCATGTATCAGTGCTTACTCCCTTTTAATGACCAAATAATATTTTGTATATAGATACATCACATTTTATCTGTTCTTTAGTTGATAGACATTTGAGTTTCCATTTTTCGGCTACTATGAATAATGCTGCTATGAATATTCATATACAAGCTTTGTATGGACATATTTTCATTTCTCTTAGGAGAGTATGCCTAGAAATATTAGCATGCTTAGTAGCTGTACCACTTTGTAATTCCACCAAATAGTTCTATTTTTAAGGGTCATACAACCTTTGGTGTGAGTGAATTATGTAATTAGAATGTTCCTGCATTTTCTTTTCCTATAAGCATAGCCACTCTAGCACAGCCTTTGTATATATGAAACTAGTGTTCTTTCCTTTTCCTGTCCCTAAATTCCTAAGTTTCACCAAAGATGAAACATTCCTTCATGAATCACTGTGAGAGTTCAACCATGAGCCTCCAGCCCCCTGCCTCTCACTTGTGGCCTGCATATTGCCAGCCATAAATATAGACATTAAAGTGATTTATGGACTCTGATTCAAATTCAGAGTGAAAATAACAAAAGGGAAATGCTTAAGTAGATGGTAGAAATTATCATTCTCTTTTTCTTAAATTTAATTTATGCCCTTTATGTAATTACATACAGAAACAATAAGAAGAGTTTACCTAATATTCAAAAGATGAATCTCAACTCCAATGTGTTAGAAGACTAATAATTTGAACACTTTTCATAATCTCTCTGTTCTATTATATGATACCCTGAAGGCGAAAATATTAAACTTTTACCCAGCTTTCTCACCCACACAACTTCCTAGACTTTTTCTGATTTTCAATGACTTCAGAATATAGAGTTCTATGATTTCCAGTTGGTAATAATTTTCTACTTTGGTGTTCCTAAGGGCGTAGTTTTCTTTTGTGTCTGATATTCAACTGGACTAGGTATTAATATGGTCAATTTTATTTTTAAAAAAATTTAGTATTAAAAATTGCATTTTGCACTGTTTTATCCCTTCCATTTAAACTGTATTCATGATTGTATTTATTTTTCTTTCTTGACATAACTCAGTATTCCTCAGATTTTAGTTTTAAGATCTGAAAAGCAGAGAACAAAATGAGCAGAAAATAAATACTGCTGTATTTCCAGTGGAAACCTCACTGAGTGGTTCCATGGAGAAGACATTAACTAGGATGTTAGTAGACCGTGGCATGCCCACGAGCCCAAAGCTACCATAACACTTAGAAGTGAGTTTCTAATTCAAACAAAAAACAAAAAACTTTTTCTCTAGGTTCTTTGAGGGTTTAGATAAGAGGGAAGATTTCCAACCATGTCTGTGTAACATACTCAAAGGGATCAAGAAATAAAATTATCCACAATTATTCAAGTTGTACAAAAGTACTCAGGTTGTGTGGTTTGCTCTTTTCGTTTCAATTTATTTGTCTCCATGAATGGACTGTGGTGCTGCCCAGATGTTTATAGATTTTGAGGGGAAACTGGTATTTTAAAAATTAAAATCCTTGCAAATATTAATCTTTAGGGATTTGTCACCTCTTTGCTACAGTTAGCATTGACACATTAAAATCCCCTGCAGTGAGATTATATTAGATTTCACAAATCTCACAGGCCTAATTTCTGTGTACCTCAGGTTTCCACTGAACAGTTTCATTGCCAAAATTGGGGTAATGGAAAACAAAAATAATAGCAAAACAAAAGTCAAAACTTCCTAGGAAAATGTTGGAAATATTTGGAAAGGACAAAGAACATTAGGTTATTAGTCTCTAAAGATGATGATGGGTTCTTAAAGAAGATGGGTTCTTAGAGAAGAATTTTAGGAAACTATAGTTTATAGAACAAGTAAACATAGTTTAATAACTATGCTTTGTTTATTACTTTCTAATGTAATTTGACATTAAATATTAATATTTTATTCCTAACACACTATGATGAGTATATTCAACAACTGAACAAAATTAAATTTTATTATTTGTTTTTTAAGATTAAGGATATTAAAAGCCCAAATATGTATTCTGGCAACTTATTATGATTAGTTTAGCAAAAACTCAGAATAAAAAGTACTATTTTTTTCTGAAAAAGTAGATATATTTCAGTTGTAAATCGTGATTTTTATCTATTATAATATATTATGTGATCTCTTTTATGCTGTTGCTTAGTCACTTCGATCATTTTATATTCTATATTGCCCCATGGACCGCAGCCTGACCAGGCTCCTCCAACCACGGAATTTTCCAGGCAAGAATACTGGAGTGGGTTGCCATGCCCTCCTCCAGGGGGATCTTCCCAACCCAGGGACTGAACCTGGGTCTCCTGCACTACAGGGACATTCTTCACCATTAAGCCATCAGAGAAGCCCCACGTTTGAGACCCAATGGACTGTAGCTCACCAGGCTTCTTCATCTATGGAATTTTCCAGACAAGATATACTGGAGTGGGCTGCCATTTCCTTCACCATATCTTCTTCATAGTTATTTACATATTTCGGTTCGTTGTTGAATTTGTTATAAAGTGAAAAACAGAAATTGTGCATGGAATACCACGAATAGGTTTATGTCCAGAAATGTTCTGAACCTAAGACATGGCTATTTAGTGACATCTCTTATCTCTCCATTACAAACTGAATAAGCCTAATCATTCCTCATTTACTGATTAAATTTAAATCATGTTACTCTACCATCAAATATTATTCACTCCATCATCATTTTAAACCGGAAATGAGGTGTAAATACAGTCAGTTCTCAGTGTTCAGGGATATCAAGCCCATGGTTATGGAGTGCCAACTGTAAGGGACTTGAATATTCATGGATTTTGGTATCAGTGGGGGTCCTAGCCCACCCTCCTTGGTATACACTCCACCGCAGATACTGAGGCATGACTATACTGACAATACAGGTGCCCCTAGGAATGACTCTGTTCAAAAGTGATGAGAATCTTCCAACAAAATTTGTCAAGAAAAACACCATTTCAATATTAATCAGTTACTCTTCTTAATTTTTAATTAAGAAAAATAGAAACATTTCTACCTGCCAGATTCTAGGAAGGCATTGATTCCACTTATATTCAGTACTGTACTGGAAAAGCAGTCTTTTAAACATTTTAAAAATAACAGTCACATTGTTACCACACTTAAAAGGATGTGTGTAAAACATGTCTTTCACAAAAATCACATTGCTAAAAGAAAAATATATCCATAGTTTTGCATTCTGTCCATTTATCATAAGTGAGTGTTGCTCATAAAGGATTTGAACTCCCTGAACACATGTGTCCACTTCCACCGTTAAAGTGAATTCAGGTGCTTGGCATGACTGTCTCCAGACAGGCTTCCTTTAAATAATTTATGGCTGTGGTCTTACTGCCCTATCAAACTATATCTGGATACACTCATGTTGCTTTTACATGAGTTTCATGCAACTCTGGTCTGCAGAACACATGGGAAGTATCTCATCTTTTTTTTATTAATATAAGCTATTTTCACTTTCTCTAGTGACAAATTGCCCAAAATTAGTTTTTTTGCACCTATTATGACTGAACATGATGAGAAATTCATCTGTAGACCACAGCTGTGTATTGGAAGTATTATAAACGCTTGTGGCAAGGGAGGTGACTATTACATTGCAAGGACAAAGCTGGGAGGGAGAGTCGTTTTATTTTGGTGGAAGACAGAAATGCTAGTTTTCAGATTTTTCAAAAGATTTAAAATGTTATTTGTTGGGATTCAAAAGAGCCATTTTAAACTGTGTACAAAAGAATATGGTTTGAATATACATGCTAAGAGAGGCTGTTTAAAAACTTTTGCTGAGCCACTACATTTAAACAGAAAAAAAAAATACTCTTTTATTATTTCAATATCCACTGAATGCAAGAAAAATAGTAAGTATTGCATATGGCAGAAGAAATCCTAGTGAATGCACCATTTACATGAAAGGGAGACAGTGTATCTGCGTGAGAGGACAGGAATGTGATCCATGCATGCATTGATTCCACATTTCCTATGTGTATTTGAAACACTCATTTGTAATTATTCTCACCTGGCATAGTTAATATTGCCTGGTGATTGCCTGCTATATGACAAAAGTGCCCCTAGGAATGACTCTGTTCAAAAGTGATGAGAATCTTCCAACAAAATTTGTCAAGAAAAACACCATTTCAATATTAATCAGTTACTCTTCTTAATTTTTAATTAAGAAAAATAGAAACATTTCTACCTGCCAGATTCTAGGAAGGCATTGATTCCACTTATATTCAGTACTGTACTGGAAAAGCAGTCTTTTAAACATTTTAAAAATAACAGTCACATTGTTACCACACTTAAAAGGATGTGTGTAAAACATGTCTTTCACAAAAATCACATTGCTAAAAGAAAAATATATCCATAGTTTTGCATTCTGTCCATTTATCATAAGTGAGTGTTGCTCATAAAGGATTTGAACTCCCTGAACACATGTGTCCACTTCCACCGTTAAAGTGAATTCAGGTGCTTGGCATGACTGTCTCCAGACAGGCTTCCTTTAAATAATTTATGGCTGTGGTCTTACTGCCCTATCAAACTATATCTGGATACACTCATGTTGCTTTTACATGAGTTTCATGCAACTCTGGTCTGCAGAACACATGGGAAGTATCTCATCTTTTTTTTATTAATATAAGCTATTTTCACTTTCTCTAGTGACAAATTGCCCAAAATTAGTTTTTTTGCACCTATTATGACTGAACATGATGAGAAATTCATCTGTAGACCACAGCTGTGTATTGGAAGTATTATAAACGCTTGTGGCAAGGGAGGTGACTATTACATTGCAAGGACAAAGCTGGGAGGGAGAGTCGTTTTATTTTGGTGGAAGACAGAAATGCTAGTTTTCAGATTTTTCAAAAGATTTAAAATGTTATTTGTTGGGATTCAAAAGAGCCATTTTAAACTGTGTACAAAAGAATATGGTTTGAATATACATGCTAAGAGAGGCTGTTTAAAAACTTTTGCTGAGCCACTACATTTAAACAGAAAAAAAAAATACTCTTTTATTATTTCAATATCCACTGAATGCAAGAAAAATAGTAAGTATTGCATATGGCAGAAGAAATCCTAGTGAATGCACCATTTACATGAAAGGGAGACAGTGTATCTGCGTGAGAGGACAGGAATGTGATCCATGCATGCATTGATTCCACATTTCCTATGTGTATTTGAAACACTCATTTGTAATTATTCTCACCTGGCATAGTTAATATTGCCTGGTGATTTGCCTAGATGACAACTGCCTTCTTTCAAAATCTACCAAAGGAATATCATAGTCTGACTTTTGAAAAGTTGCTGAGAAGAAAAAAAGTACTTAAAAAAATCAAATTCAATACTGACTTCAAATATAAGCTTTATAGTAACCATTGGAAAACACTGAAAAATCACAAATAAATTCCACAAAATTGAAAGAGACTTATGCCTCTACTTTTCTTGGGCAATTAATGCACTCAGGAGCAAGGATTAGATTTGAATACTCTGTCCTAGAAGAATGAACATGACTGATTGCTGTTAGCAAGTTTTACCATGCAATAGAGGGTAAAGTCAGTTATGTAAATTTCATAAACTGTATCATCTTTTCACTTATCAATAATATCAAGAGTATTCTCAATGTGTATAGTATAATAAAGTAAAAATAGACTAGCCTGGGCTTCCCCTCGTGGTCCAGTGGGTAAGGACACCACCTTGCAGTTCAAGGGACGCCGGTTTGATCCCTGGCCTGGGAAGATCCCACGTGCCACGGAGAGGCTGGACTGATGTGTCCAATTACCGAGCCGGAGCTCTGGAGCGCATGCGCCCATAGCTGGCGCTCGCTCTGCGACGACAGAGGCCGCTGCGATGGGAGGCCCACAGGAGCCAAAGAATGAAGACGAATGAAAATAGAGAAATGAAAGACCAATAGAAGTGGCCCGTCTGTCCCTCTCCCTCCCCACCCCACCCCCTAAAAAAAAAAGATAAAAAAAAAAAAATAGACTAGCCTTCCATGAAATAATCATAACAATGCAGCAACGCTATATTCACTGAGTTAGCATTTATTGGAACAAGGCTATATATTTTAATTTTATGTGTGAGAGTGTGTCATTGTCAGTTGGGATTGTATTCCCCAAACTTTTGCTGAGCCACTACATTTAAACAGAAAAAAAAAATACTCTTTTATTATTTCAATATCCACTGAATGCAAGAAAAATAGTAAGTATTGCATATGGCAGAAGAAATCCTAGTGAATGCACCATTTACATGAAAGGGAGACAGTGTATCTGCGTGAGAGGACAGGAATGTGATCCATGCATGCATTGATTCCACATTTCCTATGTGTATTTGAAACACTCATTTGTAATTATTCTCACCTGGCATAGTTAATATTGCCTGGTGATTTGCCTAGATGACAACTGCCTTCTTTCAAAATCTACCAAAGGAATATCATAGTCTGACTTTTGAAAAGTTGCTGAGAAGAAAAAAAGTACTTAAAAAAATCAAATTCAATACTGACTTCAAATATAAGCTTTATAGTAACCATTGGAAAACACTGAAAAATCACAAATAAATTCCACAAAATTGAAAGAGACTTATGCCTCTACTTTTCTTGGGCAATTAATGCACTCAGGAGCAAGGATTAGATTTGAATACTCTGTCCTAGAAGAATGAACATGACTGATTGCTGTTAGCAAGTTTTACCATGCAATAGAGGGTAAAGTCAGTTATGTAAATTTCATAAACTGTATCATCTTTTCACTTATCAATAATATCAAGAGTATTCTCAATGTGTATAGTATAATAAAGTAAAAATAGACTAGCCTGGGCTTCCCCTCGTGGTCCAGTGGGTAAGGACACCACCTTGCAGTTCAAGGGACGCCGGTTTGATCCCTGGCCTGGGAAGATCCCACGTGCCACGGAGAGGCTGGACTGATGTGTCCAATTACCGAGCCGGAGCTCTGGAGCGCATGCGCCCATAGCTGGCGCTCGCTCTGCGACGACAGAGGCCGCTGCGATGGGAGGCCCACAGGAGCCAAAGAATGAAGACGAATGAAAATAGAGAAATGAAAGACCAATAGAAGTGGCCCGTCTGTCCCTCTCCCTCCCCACCCCACCCCCTAAAAAAAAAGATAAAAAAAAAAAAATAGACTAGCCTTCCATGAAATAATCATAACAATGCAGCAACGCTATATTCACTGAGTTAGCATTTATTGGAACAAGGCTATATATTTTAATTTTATGTGTGAGAGTGTGTCATTGTCAGTTGGGATTGTATTCCCCCAAGAAAAAAATAATTACTTAACCTTGTCAGCATAAATAGAGAATACTAACTCATAATTATCATGTTTGTGCTATTTTATTTGAAAATTAGACAGGTTTGATATTAAACATGTAGTACTCATTTAACTTTATGTAAAACCTTACAATTCTAATTACTAAATTGGTTCACAGAATTTCTTAATCTATTAAATCTAGCTCATTGGAAAGTCTTCTTTTAGAAATTATCAAATCATAGCACTTAAAATCTAGCACGTAATACTATGTACTGCAAAAGAGACAAAATTATTATTGAATGATTATTATTGAACACTTAAAGTGTCACTCATTTGTGAATTAGTAAAATGTAAGGGTTTTTAAAAATAATATTATGTTAGGTGCACTTCATTGTGTGGGCAGGCCTTCCTTAGCTGCAACTAGTCGGGGCTACTCTTTTTGGGGGGGAGGGGGGAGGGAGGGGGGTGAGCAGGCCACTTCTATTGGTCTTTCATTTATCCAATCTCATCCATCTTTGTTCTTTGGCCTGTGTGGGTCTCCCATCGCAGTAGCCCCTGTTGTTGCAGAGCACCGGCTCTGGGCGCATGCGCTCCAGAGCTCCGGCGTGGTAATCGGACACATCAGTTCAGCCGCTCCATGGCACGTGGGATCTTCCCAGGCCAGGGATCGAACTGGCGCCCCTTACACCGCAAGGCGATGTCCTTACCCACTGGACCACCAGGGAAGCCCTTGGGGCTACTCTTGATCGTGGTACATGGGCTGCTCATTAAGGTGGTTTCTCCAGTTTTTGTCCCCAGGCTCTAGAGTGCAGGCTCAGTAGTAGTGGCACCCCATGGTGTGTGGAATCTTCCTGGACCAGGAATCAAACCTGTGTTCCCTACATTGGCAGGTGGATTTTTAACTGTTAGATCACCAGGGAATTGGTAAAGGCCTTTTTTTTTCTTCAGTAATCCATCATTTCAAATTAAGTATTGTTAATAAAAAATGTAAGTTTGAAAGTTAAATAGTTTATGCCAAAATATAAGAGCAATAGGAACTTGAGACCTCCAAGTTAAAAGAATTATTTTGTCAAGATAAATTTTTAAAGCGGAATAAGAAATTCTTTTTAGATTGTAATACTCTCAGAATAAGACCAAAAGAAAATAGAAATAAGATGTTCAAGAATGTGAGATCTTCAATTTTCTAGAACAAGGTAGATATAAACAAAGCAAGAAAATATCAGAGAAGGTTATACAGATTTTCTTTAGAATATAAATAACAAGAAAAAAGAAACTGTTTCCCACATATATTCCAATAAGTAATATCAAATGCTCAATAAATATTCCTTGAAGAACAACAAGCACAAGTACCTTGCATTAATAATAAGAATCTAAGGTTTTAAAATGTATGTCAATTGATCACACTGAAAATCATTTTAGAGGACGGTGTGTTTTGGTGTCATGCTTCTTCATAAGAGGTGTGCATGATTGACATAAATGACAAAAGTAAAACATTCTAGGCTAGAAAATTCCAATTAAGGCCAAAAACTTTCCTTTTTAAATAGATGTATATCAAATTCATAAAATATTTAAGGATCATCCTAATAAAAAGCTGTAAGTTATTAAAATGTTGTAAATAATTCTTTTTTTTCTTCTGTCAATTGAATATTAATATTTATAGACCCTTTATGATAACACAAAAGGAGCATTTTTGAAGTTGGGCTTTGGTTGATGTAATTTGAAATTCAGAAGGATCTCATAAAACTCAAAGATGTAACATTACAAACGCTGTGATGTTGCCATCTGGGCTGACTGGGGTGTTTTCAGCTGCCCAAGCTTGCAAGTGGACTCACCCGCAGTTGACACAGCTGTGTGCAGGCCCCACTGTTTTGTCTCGAAACTTGTAGCGACAGGTGCGTCTTGTCACTCTCTGGTATACATTACGGGCCTGCCTTGTTTATCATTCCAAGATGAGCTCTGACGGGAATGACCCTGACAGTGCAGAATGTAATCAAATGCGCTTTGAACCAAGGAAGCAGAATTTATTGCTGTTAACACATTTTACAGTTTATAGGGTCATCAGCCCCTTATCTATGAAGTTTTTTTTTTTCTTTAAGTTTAGCTTTGAATCTACAAATGCAACTGACTTATGTCACAAAATCGACATGAAATGGGACACTTATGTTTCATTTTATAAACTCCTTTCCTCATATATGAACTATAATAATAATTTCAAAAGACTGAATAAAATAATTTTTTCCTTAGGAAGGAATAAGAGCATACTTCTTTGACAGTGAATTTTCCATATTGAAGAAAAAGATCTTTCAACATTAATTTAGTCAAATTTTAAATAATTGCTTTATAATTTCAAATAAATTCTATAAGCCCAATCAGTATAACTCTGAAAAATAATACAACGAAAAATAAATAGAGGGCTTCCCCTGGTGGTCCAGTGGGTAAGGACACCGCCTTGCAGTGCAAGGGGCGCCAGTTCGATCCCTGGCCTGGGAAGATCCCACGTGCTGCGGAACGGCTGGACCGATGTGTCCAATTACCGAGCCGGAGCTCTGGCTCGCATGCGCCCAGAGCCGGTGCTCTGCAACAACAGACGCCACCGCGATGGGAGGCCCACAGGAGCCAAAGAACAAGGACGGATGAAAATGGAGAAGTGAAAGACCAATAGAAGTGGCCCGCCTGCTCCCCTCCCTCCCCCACCCGACCCCCGCCCAAAATAAATAAATAAATAAATCTTTTAAAAAATAATAAAATAAATAGAAACATTATCATGAAATACTATAGAAATATCATTTTATTATTTTTATCAACTACAATCAGTAACATTTTTTCTGAATATGAAGAAACTTAAATTTTAAAAAATTGCTATATGCTAATTGTGTGTATATTTTAACTTAAGACCTGGGATCTAATTGATAATATTTGATTAGAAGATAAGCATTTTTAAGCAAAAAAGAATTGGAAGTATTCTTAAATTCTAATAAGAAAAAAAATGAAAATAAGTCATTGACTCAGTGACTTGCATGGAGTTAAACACAATTGATATTAGATGAGATGTATGTCTTCTCTTCTTATTTTTTTAATTGATGTATAGTTGATTTACAATATTGTGTCAATATCTGCTGCACCACAATATTATTCAGTTTTACACATATATACCTTCCTTTTTAGAATATTCTTTTTCCTTTTGGTTCATCCTGTGAAGCTATTCTGTTTTTTATCTATTCTAAATGTAATAGTTTGCATTTTACCAACTCCAAATTCTCAGTCTATCCCTCTCCCTCTGCCCCCTACCCTTTTGGCAACCACAAATCTGATTTCTATGTCTGTAAGTGTGATTCTATTTTCTAGATCATTTCATCTGTGCCATATTTTAGATTCTATATAAAAGATATAGTGCAGTATTTGTCTTCCTCTGATTCATAGTATGATAATCTCTAGATCCAGCTATATTGTTGCAAATGACATTATTTCATTCTTTCTATGGCTGAGTAGTGTTCAGTTGTGTATACACATCACATCATCTTTTATCCATTCATGTGCAAATGGACATTTAGGTTGTTTCCAGTTTTTGGCTACTGTGAACAGAGCTATTGTGAACATAGGGTGCATGTATCTTTCTGAATGATAGTTTTGTCTGGGTATAGGCCCAAGAGTGGGATTGCTGGATCATACAATAATTCTATTTTTAGTTTGGGGGGAACTGCCATACTATTTTCCATAGTGATTGCACCAACTTACATTCCAACCAATAGTACAGGAGGGTTCTCTTTTCTCCATACTCTCTTCAGAATTTGTTATTTATAGACATTTTAATGATGGCCATTCTAACATGTGTAAAGTGTTACCTAATTGTAGTTTTGATTTGCATTTCTCTAATAATTACCGATATTGATCATCTTTTCATGTGCCTCTTAGCCATCTGTATGTGTACGTTTTTTTTTTTTTTTTTGAGAAATGGCTTTTTAAGGCCGTCTGCCCATTTTTTGATTGGGTTGTTTATTTTTATTGTTGTTTTGTTGTATAAGCTGTTTATATATTTTAATGATGAAGCCCATGTCAGTCACATCATTTGCAAATATTTTCAAACATTCTCTAGGTTGTCTTTTCATTTTTAAAAATGAAAGTTTCCTTTGCTGTGTAAAAGCTTGTAATTAGGTCTCATTTGTTTATTTTTGTATTTATTTCTATTGCTTTTAGAAATTGACCTAAGAAAACATTAGTATGATTTACATAGAGAATGTTTTGCATGTGTGTTCTTCTTAAATGAGGTATATTTCTTAATGATATCCAAGGACTCATTCACTCAAACAAATTAGTTGAACTTAAAAGCAAAACCATCACTGTGTGACGGCCTGGAGGGGTGAGATGGGAGCAATATACACATGACTAATCTGGGATCATACACATCTATAAACAACAAAATTCTTTAAAAGTAAAAAGTAAAATAAAATTTTTTTTAAAAAGCGCAAAGCCATTTTAGTTCAATGAGATTCTGTTCATTGAAATGACTGTTTAGCCATAAAAGTCCACTTAAAGAATTTTGTGAACTTATATCATGGAATGTCTCACTTTGTAATGTAGAATAAACTTCAAAGATGAAATTTATGATGATATATATGTACTTGACAAGTTTCTTGGTTACATACAACAGAAATCAAATCTGGCTAAGTATAATTAAATAGATGTATTGGAAAATTTTCAGGTAACTCACAAATTTGAAGACATGTTGGCAAATGAGGTTAAGGGAACAAGAAGGATCAAAGAGAGGCTTGGTCGCTGGGAACATAAGCGCAGTCATTTGCTGCCCCTGGTGCAGCCTCCACTGTATCCTCCCAACAGAGCACCTGTACCCTCCACCTCACTATCTCTTTGCCTTTAGACTATCATCCAGTTGTGTCTGCCATGACATTATCTAGCTCTGCTTCCTGGCATAACTTGGCTCAGGCTCAAACTCCCAGAGAGAAGGTACCTCATATGGGTTTGAGGAGACCAATTTCATCTTGCCATGCAAAGCTCCAAAGAGTTACAGGTAGAACTGCATCCTTTCTCTGCCTCCCCAAATTCATATGCCAAAGTCCTGAACCTTAGTACCTCAGGATGTGACCTTATTTGGAAACAGGATAATTGCAGATGTAATCAGTTACAATGATATCATACTAGAGTAAAACAGACCTCTAATTATTATCTCATTATTCCGTAACAGTTGCCCTTTTATGAGGAAGGCACCCCTATACCATTCATCTGAAATAAAACAGACCTTTTTATGCTCTTATGAGGTATATTTTTTTTTTTTAAATGACCTAAGAACACATTAGTATGATTTACATAGAGAATGTTTTGCATGTGTGTTCTTCTTAAATGAGGTATATTTCTTAATGATATCCAAGGACTCATTCACTCAAACAAATTAGTTGAACTTAAAAGCAAAACCATCACTGTGTGACGGCCTGGAGGGGTGAGATGGGAGCAATATACACATGACTAATCTGGGATCATACACATCTATAAACAACAAAATTCTTTAAAAGTAAAAAGTAAAATAAAATTTTTTAAAAAGCGCAAAGCCATTTTAGTTCAATGAGATTCTGTTCATTGAAATGACTGTTTAGCCATAAAAGTCCACTTAAAGAATTTTGTGAACTTATATCATGGAATGTCTCACTTTGTAATGTAGAATAAACTTCAAAGATGAAATTTATGATGATATATATGTACTTGACAAGTTTCTTGGTTACATACAACAGAAATCAAATCTGGCTAAGTATAATTAAATAGATGTATTGGAAAATTTTCAGGTAACTCACAAATTTGAAGACATGTTGGCAAATGAGGTTAAGGGAACAAGAAGGATCAAAGAGAGGCTTGGTCGCTGGGAACATAAGCGCAGTCATTTGCTGCCCCTGGTGCAGCCTCCACTGTATCCTCCCAACAGAGCACCTGTACCCTCCACCTCACTATCTCTTTGCCTTTAGACTATCATCCAGTTGTGTCTGCCATGACATTATCTAGCTCTGCTTCCTGGCATAACTTGGCTCAGGCTCAAACTCCCAGAGAGAAGGTACCTCATATGGGTTTGAGGAGACCAATTTCATCTTGCCATGCAAAGCTCCAAAGAGTTACAGGTAGAACTGCATCCTTTCTCTGCCTCCCCAAATTCATATGCCAAAGTCCTGAACCTTAGTACCTCAGGATGTGACCTTATTTGGAAACAGGATAATTGCAGATGTAATCAGTTACAATGATATCATACTAGAGTAAAACAGACCTCTAATTATTATCTCATTATTCCGTAACAGTTGCCCTTTTATGAGGAAGGCACCCCCTATACCATTCATCTGTCACTCTACAGTTCAAATGAGCAGATGAGGCTGACTTTCTGACCAGAGTGATACCTTAAGGGATGACAACTTCACAAGACAGAGCAATTGAAGTCCTTCCCCACAAGTGTTCAAAAAAAAAAAAAAAAAAACACTACAGAAAGCATTGTTTCTTTTCTGATTATGAAATTGTGAAAATGTGAGGTCAGAACATTCTGCAGGCATGTTCTCCTGCCATATATCACCCACCGGTCCATCTGCTATAAGAGAAAATAAAACTATTATGTTAAGTGAGGAAGACATGAGAGATAGAGTGTGGTGAACAAAGTTAGTTTCCTTGGTTATAGTCACCCTTGAGACCAGGTTTCAGTCCTTCCCCATCCAAGGTTTAGTTAGCTAAGATAGTCTTTTCCCACTTTTTTACTTAGCCAGAAAGCTACTATTTGATGGATTATTCCATTCAGTCTAATTACGCGATTTCCCACTTAAAGGATTTTTATAATCCTTCATGACCTATGGAATAAAAAATTTAAAGACACTCCAAGCCCTGTACAATCTCAATGTAAAATTTCCATATTCATCTCCTACAAGTCTTTCCTGTCCTGTTTATAAATTCTGGTCTCATTTCATTGGTTATCTCATTTACTTATTGAATTACCCAGTGGACTAGCCCAAAACAATTTTTTCTTCAGTGAATTGAGAGCATTAGCATAAAGAAGTGGATACAGAAGCCTCACGTTAGAGTCTACATTTTGTTAATTTTCTCTGTAGAGTCACAGACTTTGAAAGTCTGCATTCATAATTTGTAGAATCATATGTCTTTGCATAATTTTAAGTGAGATATTTCTGTGATATCTTTGAAGAACTTTTATTCACATATAATTTTATATATATTATATGAGTTTATTTTACTTGCTGTTGATTTTACTTAACATGTTATATAGCAAGAAAATTATATCGTGTATAGTCCCCTCTTATAATATTCTTCTAAGATTCACAGAATTCAAATAACGGCTTGATATATTCAATAGACCAATTGAATATTCAAGTTTTGTTCAGGTTCTGAGTCATAGTGAATTGTGCCCCCTTTGCAGTCATCTAGGGGTTTCTCTGAGAAACTGAAGCTAAACTTCTGTTTCCTTCTCAAAGAAAAGTAAAAGACAAGGTCAGCTAATATCTAGGAATCTGCCTACCACTTGGTTCCACTAGTGAAGTCCTGAAATAACACAAGAGGACTTCTTGATGGCACAGTGGATAAGAATCCACCTGCTAATGTAGGGGACATTGGTTCCATCCCTGGTCCAGGAAGACCCCACATGCTGCAGAGCAACTAGGCCCATGCTCCACAACTATTGAGCCTGTGTTCTAGAGCCTGTAAACCACAGCTACTGAGCCCATGCGCACCATAACAAAGAGTAACCCCCATTCCCAGCAACTAGAGAAAGCCTGAACAAAGCAACAAAGACCTAGCACAGCCATAAATAAATAGAACAAGTACTACTCAGAAGCTTTGTCCTTCCCCCCAGAATTTCCTGACCATGTAGGGTAGGGTAGCTGTAGGCCTGGTTGTGCAATCAAATCTTTATTACTATGCACACTATTTCAGAGTTGACTCAGTGGAAAATACTCCCCCTTCCCTAGCTCATTTTTTCAAGGCTGTCTTCACCAAATTTACAATAAACAGCTCTTCCCTACACCAGAGAAGAAGATTTGCCCATTTAAAATTTTAGGTTTTACTTGAATGGCTTTCATTGCAAATTTCATTGTTTTCATACTTCAGATATTCTGCAGAGAAATGACTATCTACTGGCAGTGAATTGAAATGAATCTTTCATTTGAACACTTCTTGCCTTTTGTGGAAAAATTAAATATTCCTGGGGAGAGTTGCCAACTGCACTCACAAAAATTTTACTACCTCGAGTCTGAGGAAAATGCCTTTGCCTATTAAAAAGAACAATGTCAGTTTTATTCACATATAATTTTATATATATTATATGAGTTTATTTTACTTGCTGTTGATTTTACTTAACATGTTATATAGCAAGAAAATTATATCGTGTATAGTCCCCTCTTATAATATTCTTCTAAGATTCACAGAATTCAAATAACGGCTTGATATATTCAATAGACCAATTGAATATTCAAGTTTTGTTCAGGTTCTGAGTCATAGTGAATTGTGCCCCCTTTGCAGTCATCTAGGGGTTTCTCTGAGAAACTGAAGCTAAACTTCTGTTTCCTTCTCAAAGAAAAGTAAAAGACAAGGTCAGCTAATATCTAGGAATCTGCCTACCACTTGGTTCCACTAGTGAAGTCCTGAAATAACACAAGAGGACTTCTTGATGGCACAGTGGATAAGAATCCACCTGCTAATGTAGGGGACATTGGTTCCATCCCTGGTCCAGGAAGACCCCACATGCTGCAGAGCAACTAGGCCCATGCTCCACAACTATTGAGCCTGTGTTCTAGAGCCTGTAAACCACAGCTACTGAGCCCATGCGCACCATAACAAAGAGTAACCCCCATTCCCAGCAACTAGAGAAAGCCTGAACAAAGCAACAAAGACCTAGCACAGCCATAAATAAATAGAACAAGTACTACTCAGAAGCTTTGTCCTTCCCCCCAGAATTTCCTGACCATGTAGGGTAGGGTAGCTGTAGGCCTGGTTGTGCAATCAAATCTTTATTACTATGCACACTATTTCAGAGTTGACTCAGTGGAAAATACTCCCCCTTCCCTAGCTCATTTTTTCAAGGCTGTCTTCACCAAATTTACAATAAACAGCTCTTCCCTACACCAGAGAAGAAGATTTGCCCATTTAAAATTTTAGGTTTTACTTGAATGGCTTTCATTGCAAATTTCATTGTTTTCATACTTCAGATATTCTGCAGAGAAATGACTATCTACTGGCAGTGAATTGAAATGAATCTTTCATTTGAACACTTCTTGCCTTTTGTGGAAAAATTAAATATTCCTGGGGAGAGTTGCCAACTGCACTCACAAAAATTTTACTACCTCGAGTCTGAGGAAAATGCCTTTGCCTATTAAAAAGAACAATGTCAGTTTTTAGCAACCCTATGAAAGCAGGTTAATTTTTAAGATCAGCCTGTTGAAAAACAAAAGGAGTTTTGTCTTTTGTGGGGACCTGATCAATGGGAAAATCATTCAGAGTCACAAATCAGGCTGAAGATCTCTGAGCCCTCTAGACTTTTCCTCCATGTGGTAGCAATTGTATTTTAATAATGAAACTGATGGAGTGTTTATAGTATAAGAGGAGGAGTCAGGAGTCACAGGATCTACCCTGACTTGGGAGCCTCTGTATAACCCCAGGCAAGTCATTTGCCAGTGAATGCCTCATCTTAATTATCATCAAAATTGGGATCTGAGTCAGTGAATTCTGAGGTGTCCTGTAGTTTGATCCTGTTTGTTTTCCTGCTGCCTTTGCATCTCATGTTCCAGAAATTTCATCTTAGGTTCACAAAAGCCCAGGTATTGCCAAGAGTAAATGCTTTGGAAAACAGTTTACTAGTTTCAGAAGTCAGATCTGGCCACCTTTTATGTGCTCAAACCCAACTGTGGGATTGAAAATGATTTGTTGGGTAATTTCAAATCCCAGCAACCCCTAGACATAGAAAACTTCTGGCCAAGTATCAGCTTTAATGGTGTTAACAAGGGCATCTATCTATCGTTATCTATATAGGCCTTTCCAGGTGGCTCAATGGCAAAGAATCTGCCTACCAATGCAGGAGACTGGTGGTATGTGACTTCCATCCCTGGATTGGGAAGATCCCCTGGAATAGGAAGTGGCAGCCTACTCCAATATTGTTGCCTGGAGAATCCCATGGACAGAGGAGCCTAATGGGCTGTAGTCCATGGGATTGCCAAAAGTCAGACATGACTGATCCTGCACACATGTTAACGTTTTTAATGTTGCAGCAAAGCATTTACAGGGCTATTTCCTGTTCTGTTAAAAGTTGTCGAGAAGGAAATTAATTTCTGCTCTTCCTCTAGAGTTTTTTCAAAGACATTGGCCCTCCAGTCTTCTCTTCATCTGCACCCTGGTCCTACATAGCACAAAAGCTTCCAAACTTACTGAGATCCCTTTGCTCCATGTAACACAGGCCACTTATAGTTCACAGCCTTTTCATCAAGGCTGAATAGGGCTCTGGATTCTGCTTTACTTGAATTTCTTTCTTACTGAAGGAGTCACCTGTTTGGACTTGCTCACTTACTTGTCACCCGTTTGGCTTGAGGATTTTTTATTTTTACCTGATCAATGGGAAAATCATTCAGAGTCACAAATCAGGCTGAAGATCTCTGAGCCCTCTAGACTTTTCCTCCATGTGGTAGCAATTGTATTTTAATAATGAAACTGATGGAGTGTTTATAGTATAAGAGGAGGAGTCAGGAGTCACAGGATCTACCCTGACTTGGGAGCCTCTGTATAACCCCAGGCAAGTCATTTGCCAGTGAATGCCTCATCTTAATTATCATCAAAATTGGGATCTGAGTCAGTGAATTCTGAGGTGTCCTGTAGTTTGATCCTGTTTGTTTTCCTGCTGCCTTTGCATCTCATGTTCCAGAAATTTCATCTTAGGTTCACAAAAGCCCAGGTATTGCCAAGAGTAAATGCTTTGGAAAACAGTTTACTAGTTTCAGAAGTCAGATCTGGCCACCTTTTATGTGCTCAAACCCAACTGTGGGATTGAAAATGATTTGTTGGGTAATTTCAAATCCCAGCAACCCCTAGACATAGAAAACTTCTGGCCAAGTATCAGCTTTAATGGTGTTAACAAGGGCATCTATCTATCGTTATCTATATAGGCCTTTCCAGGTGGCTCAATGGCAAAGAATCTGCCTACCAATGCAGGAGACTGGTGGTATGTGACTTCCATCCCTGGATTGGGAAGATCCCCTGGAATAGGAAGTGGCAGCCTACTCCAATATTGTTGCCTGGAGAATCCCATGGACAGAGGAGCCTAATGGGCTGTAGTCCATGGGATTGCCAAAAGTCAGACATGACTGATCCTGCACACATGTTAACGTTTTTAATGTTGCAGCAAAGCATTTACAGGGCTATTTCCTGTTCTGTTAAAAGTTGTCGAGAAGGAAATTAATTTCTGCTCTTCCTCTAGAGTTTTTTCAAAGACATTGGCCCTCCAGTCTTCTCTTCATCTGCACCCTGGTCCTACATAGCACAAAAGCTTCCAAACTTACTGAGATCCCTTTGCTCCATGTAACACAGGCCACTTATAGTTCACAGCCTTTTCATCAAGGCTGAATAGGGCTCTGGATTCTGCTTTACTTGAATTTCTTTCTTACTGAAGGAGTCACCTGTTTGGACTTGCTCAGCAGGATGCTACAATATCTTTCTGTTCGGCAGTGTCATTTGATGCCTGGTCTTAGAACCCTTGGCTCTCTTCTCCCTGTATCATCATGACTTTAATGACCATATGTATTCTGATGATACATGCAGTTGGATCTCCAGCCAGAACTGCTTCTCTTGGACCCTGCTTTGGAATACCTAGGTGTACACACACACTTCTCAAACTTGACAAAACAGAACTGTCATGTTTTACCTGCTATGTCCAACATGGTTGCTCTTCTTATCTTCTCTGCCTCAGTAAGTACCCTCACCATTCTTCTTGTGGCTCCAGCTAATTTCCTTTTCTATATCCTCCTCAGTAGCGATCCCTCTCTGTTCCATCCAGGAGCATCTCCTCTGCCTCTCCCTTCCCCTCATTTCCATCTAATCCTTCATCTCAGTGACAGCCATGCCTGCTTTTTTCTGGTCTGTGGTTTTTAATCTTGCCCTCACCACACAGAAGCCGGAGGAATATCTTTAAAATGAATAAATTACTCCTCTCTAAAATACTTCCTTTTTTATCATTCCACGTAATATAAATCTGTTTCTTCTTGCCATAGCCTATATTGTACTGTATAACTGGCCTCTGCATAGCTCTCTAAAGCCACCTGGCACTACTCTGCCTTTGCTCATGATTTTCCAGGCATACTGGCCCTCTAGCCACTGATAGAACATAAATCTGTCCCACTTCCAAGCCTTAGTCCTCTCTGTGCCCAAGACAGGGGATTATATCCCCTGTCACTCCCTCAGTGGTCCACTTGATAGAACAGTTTCTCAGAGAGGCCATGTTAACGTTTTTAATGTTGCAGCAAAGCAAAGCATTTACAGGGCTATTTCCTGTTCTGTTAAAAGTTGTCGAGAAGGAAATTAATTTCTGCTCTTCCTCTAGAGTTTTTTCAAAGACATTGGCCCTCCAGTCTTCTCTTCATCTGCACCCTGGTCCTACATAGCACAAAAGCTTCCAAACTTACTGAGATCCCTTTGCTCCATGTAACACAGGCCACTTATAGTTCACAGCCTTTTCATCAAGGCTGAATAGGGCTCTGGATTCTGCTTTACTTGAATTTCTTTCTTACTGAAGGAGTCACCTGTTTGGACTTGCTCAGCAGGATGCTACAATATCTTTCTGTTCGGCAGTGTCATTTGATGCCTGGTCTTAGAACCCTTGGCTCTCTTCTCCCTGTATCATCATGACTTTAATGACCATATGTATTCTGATGATACATGCAGTTGGATCTCCAGCCAGAACTGCTTCTCTTGGACCCTGCTTTGGAATACCTAGGTGTACACACACACTTCTCAAACTTGACAAAACAGAACTGTCATGTTTTACCTGCTATGTCCAACATGGTTGCTCTTCTTATCTTCTCTGCCTCAGTAAGTACCCTCACCATTCTTCTTGTGGCTCCAGCTAATTTCCTTTTCTATATCCTCCTCAGTAGCGATCCCTCTCTGTTCCATCCAGGAGCATCTCCTCTGCCTCTCCTTCCCCTCATTTCCATCTAATCCTTCATCTCAGTGACAGCCATGCCTGCTTTTTTCTGGTCTGTGGTTTTTAATCTTGCCCTCACCACACAGAAGCCGGAGGAATATCTTTAAAATGAATAAATTACTCCTCTCTAAAATACTTCCTTTTTTATCATTCCACGTAATATAAATCTGTTTCTTCTTGCCATAGCCTATATTGTACTGTATAACTGGCCTCTGCATAGCTCTCTAAAGCCACCTGGCACTACTCTGCCTTTGCTCATGATTTTCCAGGCATACTGGCCCTCTAGCCACTGATAGAACATAAATCTGTCCCACTTCCAAGCCTTAGTCCTCTCTGTGCCCAAGACAGGGGATTATATCCCCTGTCACTCCCTCAGTGGTCATAGCTAGCATGTTCAGTTATCAGCTTTTAAGCCAGTTTCTCAGAGAGGCCATGTATAAATAGATTTTTACCTCTTCCTATCTATCACAGCACTTTTTATCATATGAAAATATTTCTGCAACCTACAATGCCATCTTATTTATTTGCTTGTGAGTTTATTGTCTATCTCCTTCATTAGAACACAAGCTCTGTGAAAATAATGCCTATGCCTTTTTCAAATATTTTATTTACAACTCTGGCATTATGTGAATATAATAGGTATTTAATAGATATTGATTTGTTTTTTTAATGAATGAATGAGTTAACACCAAACCTGATCTTGATTTCTGTTTTGGTGCTCCTCAGTAAAAGTGGTTTATATAATCTATATCTTCTATGTTAGCAGTATTTAGTATAACATAGCCTTCTAATCAATATTTAATTTAAATGTACAGCTTATATGTGTAGTTCTATAATTATGCATCTCAAATTTGATGAGCTTATGTAGTTTCAATGGTCATAAACATTTCTTATAAATAATATATCTCTATCAATAACATATTAGACTCTTTAGCAACTAACTATACTTTGTTTTCTGTATTTTCTCTCATAGAAAATGAGGCAGTGGAAAAGCTTCATTCTTGTCAGCTGCCTGAGTCAACTGAGGCTATTGAGAAGCTTTCACTGAGTATACTTTGGAGAAAGTATAAATGATTTGTAAAACACGCCTTCAGGTTCAAAATCTGGCACTATCATTTTTCATCATTCTTAAGTCCTCTATTTGCTCTACTAAGACACGGAAAATGATTGTTAATAAAACATTGAACTTTTCTTCTCATTTATTTGCACATGTGTAGCCTTGTGCTACTTAATATCATCATGTTTCTATGCAAGCAGATTATAATTGCTTATTAATACCACAAATTGTGAGTGTCTAACATGTGTAGAGGTTGTGTGAGGCAATGGGTGTCTACAGATAAATACTAAATAGTTCCTGCCTTCAAGGATATTGTGTTCCAGGAATGTACCTTCATGGTTCAATGTGATAAATATCACAATATAGATAAGTTATATGAAAGAAAAGAGGTAAAGCAGGGTTGGGTTGAATTCCTGTCGTGTTCTAGGCATTGTGTGATCATTTTAAATTTTAAAAAATCTCATTTAATTTTTGCAACCATTCAGGCTCATAGAAATCGAGTTCATAGAAATTTTGGAACTTGACCAGTGTCACATAGCTAGAAGATGGCAGGGTATGCATTCCAAGGTGGATCTGTCCAATTTTAGCACCATAGTTTCCAGTATTGCAAGTTGCCTCATTCTCCTTAGGACATACACTGGTGGGACTGAGAAGATCAGGAACTAAGAAGAATTTAATAGATATTGATTTGTTTTTTAATGAATGAATGAGTTAACACCAAACCTGATCTTGATTTCTGTTTTGGTGCTCCTCAGTAAAAGTGGTTTATATAATCTATATCTTCTATGTTAGCAGTATTTAGTTATCATAGCCTTCTAATCAATATTTAATTTAAATGTACAGCTTATATGTGTAGTTCTATAATTATGCATCTCAAATTTGATGAGCTTATGTAGTTTCAATGGTCATAAACATTTCTTATAAATAATATATCTCTATCAATAACATATTAGACTCTTTAGCAACTAACTATACTTTGTTTTCTGTATTTTCTCTCATAGAAAATGAGGCAGTGGAAAAGCTTCATTCTTGTCAGCTGCCTGAGTCAACTGAGGCTATTGAGAAGCTTTCACTGAGTATACTTTGGAGAAAGTATAAATGATTTGTAAAACACGCCTTCAGGTTCAAAATCTGGCACTATCATTTTTCATCATTCTTAAGTCCTCTATTTGCTCTACTAAGACACGGAAAATGATTGTTAATAAAACATTGAACTTTTCTTCTCATTTATTTGCACATGTGTAGCCTTGTGCTACTTAATATCATCATGTTTCTATGCAAGCAGATTATAATTGCTTATTAATACCACAAATTGTGAGTGTCTAACATGTGTAGAGGTTGTGTGAGGCAATGGGTGTCTACAGATAAATACTAAATAGTTCCTGCCTTCAAGGATATTGTGTTCCAGGAATGTACCTTCATGGTTCAATGTGATAAATATCACAATATAGATAAGTTATATGAAAGAAAAGAGGTAAAGCAGGGTTGGGTTGAATTCCTGTCGTGTTCTAGGCATTGTGTGATCATTTTAAATTTTAAAAAATCTCATTTAATTTTTGCAACCATTCAGGCTCATAGAAATCGAGTTCATAGAAATTTTGGAACTTGACCAGTGTCACATAGCTAGAAGATGGCAGGGTATGCATTCCAAGGTGGATCTGTCCAATTTTAGCACCATAGTTTCCAGTATTGCAAGTTGCCTCATTCTCCTTAGGACATACACTGGTGGGAACTGAGAAGAATCAGGAACAGAGTGAGAGATGATATGATGCTTAGAATAAGGAAATATGTGTAAGATTCATGGATCATTTCATAGGGATTGTCTTTTTAGAGGGAGAGAAAACTACCAGTAGGTAGAAAACATCAGGAAAAAAGTGAACACATTCAAGAAATGGCAAGCATTTTGGAGCAGTTGAACTTTAAAGAAAATAAAGTTTAAACTTGGATAGGACTGTTAGTAGCCTGAGGATACAGCCATGAATCACAGTGGCATCAGTAATATTCACTTGAAGGGTAGTACTAGATGAATTCTATAGACACAGCATTTGCTTCCCTTACAAAAATATTTGGATTCACCTTTCACATTTCTTCCACTTGAAGGTTACCATTAATCAAAGGGAACTCAGTCTTCTAAATTATCTTCTACAATTACATTTCACACAGTGCTTTGACTGTATGGTCCAGAAACCATCTTTTGCAATTCACTAATGTAGGTCTACTTCTGAGCCACAGTGGAAACACAGCTAATGGCAAAATGTAGTCATCATATGTATTACTTTCCTTCTTCAGATTTTCCTAGCTAAGAACAATGAATACTTAACAATGAATGCTAAAATACCTCATGAGTAAAATAATAGGCAATGATGTAACATATCATATATTCTTTCCTCATTCATTCTGATATATATCTTCTAAAATAGAGGATTTAAGTAAGTCTAGTTATTTTTTAATCATTTTGCACCTTTATAATGTCAATGGGCACACCTGTCACTTTCCCCTCTAGCTAAATGACATCATCTAATCCTTGAATACATATGTGAGCTTACACTGAAAAATGAACTCAAAGAAATATTGAAATATTAAACATATATCATAGTTCTTATGCTTATAAAAATCATATCCACTTCTAGAGACCACTTGGATTTATTTTTCCTCCCATTGATATTATTTCACATCTGTGGGAACTTGAGTGAAAGCTCAACTCACTTGGCAATAGAAAATTGCAGAAGCCCTTATGGAATGAAGTGGCCAGTACAAAAACTGAACAAAGTGTGTTAGGAGTAACTCCAAGTAGAATAAGGGTGCCCGGGAGGATATGACCAGAAGTAACCATTTTAAAGACACTTGGCACACATTTCTCTTTGTGAAACTGTGCTTAGAACCTCCTAATGAAAATATCATCTACATTACTCCATAAGAATGAAATTCTATTTTTAAAATAAATACTGCATCCTCTCCCTTTGTGTTTCTTTAAGCTCTAGAATATGGTCCTGTTTCCTTGTGAATCACCGAGGGAAAACTATATCCATGTAACTCGTTCAAGTTCTTAGTGCAGATACATGTAACAAACTTTCAGGGCATGGTGCAGAATATAGCCTTCTTTCTGCAGCCACACTCACTGTCATTTCAACTGCTTAAAATTTGCAAGCAAATGTACCTAAATACTGATATCCAAGAGCTCAATACAAGGTTTTCTTGTTTACCTGGGAAAATGGAATGTATCCTACAGATTACTTTGTATTGGTATCTTACCTTCATGATCAGAGCTTTTCCCAAGAACTAAATGTGTTCTGTAGATTTTGCTCCAGATTCTCAAGTGACTCAGTGGTCAAGAATCCACCTGCCAATGCAGGAGACACAGGTTCGATCCCTGGATTGGGAAGATCCCCTGAAGAAGGAAATAGTAAAGCATTCCAGTATTCTTGACTGAGAAATCCCATGGACAGAGGAGCCTGGAGGGCTACAGTCCACGGGGTCACAAAAATTATGATTGAGCAACAACAATAAATTTTGCTCCATAAAAAAGAAGTTATATATTCCCTAGGCTTCCTTCTTTAAGACACATATTCTAAAACTGCATGAACATATCCTTCTGTGCTTATTACTTTTGTCAGCACCACCAATTTCTGGCAAAGAAAAACCTATATGTGGCAAACAAAAAATTAAATTTTTTTTAAAGAATATAAATGTTTGTAAGTAGAATCACATTTGAATTGGCTTGAAATTTCCTCAGCTAAATGAATCTTTTTGATATATATTAAAATAAAAAAAAACATATATCATAGTTCTTATGCTTATAAAATCATATCCACTTCTAGAGACCACTTGGATTTATTTTTCCTCCCATTGATATTATTTCACATCTGTGGGAACTTGAGTGAAAGCTCAACTCACTTGGCAATAGAAAATTGCAGAAGCCCTTATGGAATGAAGTGGCCAGTACAAAAACTGAACAAAGTGTGTTAGGAGTAACTCCAAGTAGAATAAGGGTGCCCGGGAGGATATGACCAGAAGTAACCATTTTAAAGACACTTGGCACACATTTCTCTTTGTGAAACTGTGCTTAGAACCTCCTAATGAAAATATCATCTACATTACTCCATAAGAATGAAATTCTATTTTTAAAATAAATACTGCATCCTCTCCCTTTGTGTTTCTTTAAGCTCTAGAATATGGTCCTGTTTCCTTGTGAATCACCGAGGGAAAACTATATCCATGTAACTCGTTCAAGTTCTTAGTGCAGATACATGTAACAAACTTTCAGGGCATGGTGCAGAATATAGCCTTCTTTCTGCAGCCACACTCACTGTCATTTCAACTGCTTAAAATTTGCAAGCAAATGTACCTAAATACTGATATCCAAGAGCTCAATACAAGGTTTTCTTGTTTACCTGGGAAAATGGAATGTATCCTACAGATTACTTTGTATTGGTATCTTACCTTCATGATCAGAGCTTTTCCCAAGAACTAAATGTGTTCTGTAGATTTTGCTCCAGATTCTCAAGTGACTCAGTGGTCAAGAATCCACCTGCCAATGCAGGAGACACAGGTTCGATCCCTGGATTGGGAAGATCCCCTGAAGAAGGAAATAGTAAAGCATTCCAGTATTCTTGACTGAGAAATCCCATGGACAGAGGAGCCTGGAGGGCTACAGTCCACGGGGTCACAAAAATTATGATTGAGCAACAACAATAAATTTTGCTCCATAAAAAAGAAGTTATATATTCCCTAGGCTTCCTTCTTTAAGACACATATTCTAAAACTGCATGAACATATCCTTCTGTGCTTATTACTTTTGTCAGCACCACCAATTTCTGGCAAAGAAAAACCTATATGTGGCAAACAAATATAAAAGAATTTGGAGGAAACATTTTCTCTGTTAGAATTTGAATTATGCCTTTTTTCCACCAATATCCCAGAAAATGTTTGTAAGTAGAATCACATTTGAATTGGCTTGAATGTAATTAAATTTTGTTATATCCAGACTTTAGCAAATGCAAAGCCATTGTTCCACAGAAGTAATCTGCCAAGAAGGGAAAGATGGACAGTTAGATATGAAAAGTTTCTCAGCACTTGTGCTGAATTAACAGAATGATACAGTAGAATGGGAAATTATGGCAGTTAAGACTATGAAGAAAAACTTTGAAAGAAGCCTCAAGAAATGATCACACTGAGGGGCAAAGGAAAATGAAAGCAAAAAGTAATAGGTTTTTTCTCCTCCAACCAACACTACATGCCTTTCCCTCCATCTGGTTCCTCTGTCTTTGGGATTTCCCAGGTAAGAATACTGGAGTGGGGTCACCATTTCCTCCTCTAGGGAATCGTACCAGCCCCAGGGATTGAACCTGCATCTCCTGTGTATCTTACATTGTATATGGATTCTTTACCTGCTAAGCCATCAGGAAAGCCTTTTCAAAATAAAATTTAGGCAAATATTCAATTTACATTGCAGTAGAAAGCAAGGTATCCTGCTTGAAAACATGCTTTTCCAATCACAAATACTGCCTGGGTTTATCCCTTTTAAATTTACTGTATTAGTCTTAAAAGCACCAGCATTCTAATCTGCAAGTGTGTGTGGTTTTCCAAAAAAAGCATCAATAACTTTTCCCAGAACTAAATGTGTTCTGTAGATTTTGCTCCAGATTCTCAAGTGACTCAGTGGTCAAGAATCCACCTGCCAATGCAGGAGACACAGGTTCGATCCCTGGATTGGGAAGATCCCCTGAAGAAGGAAATAGTAAAGCATTCCAGTATTCTTGACTGAGAAATCCCATGGACAGAGGAGCCTGGAGGGCTACAGTCCACGGGGTCACAAAAATTATGATTGAGCAACAACAATAAATTTTGCTCCATAAAAAAGAAGTTATATATTCCCTAGGCTTCCTTCTTTAAGACACATATTCTAAAACTGCATGAACATATCCTTCTGTGCTTATTACTTTTGTCAGCACCACCAATTTCTGGCAAAGAAAAACCTATATGTGGCAAACAAATATAAAAGAATTTGGAGGAAACATTTTCTCTGTTAGAATTTGAATTATGCCTTTTTTCCACCAATATCCCAGAAAATGTTTGTAAGTAGAATCACATTTGAATTGGCTTGAATGTAATTAAATTTTGTTATATCCAGACTTTAGCAAATGCAAAGCCATTGTTCCACAGAAGTAATCTGCCAAGAAGGGAAAGATGGACAGTTAGATATGAAAAGTTTCTCAGCACTTGTGCTGAATTAACAGAATGATACAGTAGAATGGGAAATTATGGCAGTTAAGACTATGAAGAAAAACTTTGAAAGAAGCCTCAAGAAATGATCACACTGAGGGGCAAAGGAAAATGAAAGCAAAAAGTAATAGGTTTTTTCTCCTCCAACCAACACTACATGCCTTTCCCTCCATCTGGTTCCTCTGTCTTTGGGATTTCCCAGGTAAGAATACTGGAGTGGGGTCACCATTTCCTCCTCTAGGGAATCGTACCAGCCCCAGGGATTGAACCTGCATCTCCTGTGTATCTTACATTGTATATGGATTCTTTACCTGCTAAGCCATCAGGAAAGCCTTTTCAAAATAAAATTTAGGCAAATATTCAATTTACATTGCAGTAGAAAGCAAGGTATCCTGCTTGAAAACATGCTTTTCCAATCACAAATACTGCCTGGGTTTATCCCTTTTAAATTTACTGTATTAGTCTTAAAAGCACCAGCATTCTAATCTGCAAGTGTGTGTGGTTTTATAGCCGTGCTCTATGAAAGTTAAACTCAAGCATTTGCTCTCCAAAGTTGATTGAAAACCCTTTTCAAAAGAGAACCTTGGAGTAATCTTCAGGCATTTATTTAGCCTTTTTTGCACACTTTCAAAAAATCTACATAAATATCTGAAAAAGTCTGTGGCTGTGTATTTAGCTGACAAGAATAAAATAGTTCCACTGCAGGCACTTGACACTGAATACAGCTTAGTACAAAGTGCTCCTCTATGTTTGTCAAAAGCTGTGGGATAGAAAAGATATTCTGAAGAATCATTGCAAGAACTCGCCTTCAGATAACTCTAAACAAGATGTACGGTCAGGCCAGCTGGGATGAGCTGAGCTGCCTTGTGTTTCCACAGGATCACCTTTTGTGCATGGATCCCTAAAGTGATCCCACACACACATGAGGTGGGGTGTTCTGCGTCCACTCTTTAAGTGTCACCCTGGCACAGCTCATGGTCAGGAGCAAGGAACCTGACCCTAGACTGCTTGGCTGTGTCCCGGGTTTGCCCCTCACTAATTCAGTAACCTGTGAAGGTTTCTTCAAATGCTATGCCTCTTTCCAGATCTGAACCTTCTCAGACTATTTATGAAACCCAGGCTAGGAAAGCCTAATTTACTTCAGTTCAAATGGAAGAAATAACCCATTTATTTTTTATTTTTTATTTTATTTATTTATTTATTTATTTTGGGCGGGGGTCGGGTTGGGGAGGGAGGGGAGCGGGTGGGTCACTTCTATTGGTCTTTCATTTATCTATTTTCATCCATCTTTGTTCTTTGGCTCCTGCGGGCCTCCCATCGCGGTGGCGTCTGTTGTCGCAGAGCGCCAGCTCTGGGCCCATACGCTCCAGAGCTCCGACTCGGTAATTGGACACATTGGTCCAGCCGCTCCGCGGCATGTGGGATCTTCCCAGGCCAGGGATCGAACCGGCGCCCCTTGCACTGCAAGGCGGTGTACTTATCCACTGGACCACCAGGGGAAGCCCAACTCATTTATTTTTATTTACTTATTGATTATTTGGGACTGCTCTGGGTCTTTGTTGCTGAGTCCTGGCTTTCTCTAGTAGTGATGAGCTACTCTCTAGTTGTGGCATCTTATTGTGGCTCAAAAGTTCAGGTGCACAGATTTAGTTGCCTGGGGCAGGAGCAATCTTCTGAGACCATGGACAAAACCTGTGCCCCACTGCATTTCATTTCAGATTCTTAATCACTGGACCACCAGAGAAATCTGCATTTAGTTTTAAAATTAGATGATCTGGTTTAGACCTTAAGCAAACTGGGAATTTATGGGAATGTCTCAGAGAGTCCAGGGGAATGTTGCATAATCTAGCAACTTCACCTTTCTTCTAGGAAGAAAAGGAACTAGGCATTCTTCAGTCATCTTAGCATCAGGAGATCAGAGCTCCTGAGCGTGGCTGAAAACACCAGGGTGAACACAGTGATCCTCAGTGTAGGCTCTTCTGTACAAAATTCCAACTGCCAAGCAGGAGGAAACCCACTGAGCCCTCATCACATGAGAGGTATTGTCCTTTAAAACGGGTTTGATCCATGTTTATCATTTAATTCTATACAGTGTGTAGAACAGTGTCTGATCCAAAAAAAAAAAAAAAAAATAGTTAATGAGCAAGGAACCTGACCCTAGACTGCTTGGCTGTGTCCCGGGTTTGCCCCTCACTAATTCAGTAACCTGTGAAGGTTTCTTCAAATGCTATGCCTCTTTCCAGATCTGAACCTTCTCAGACTATTTATGAAACCCAGGCTAGGAAAGCCTAATTTACTTCAGTTCAAATGGAAGAAATAACCCATTTATTTTTTATTTTTTATTTTATTTATTTATTTATTTATTTTGGGCGGGGGTCGGGTTGGGGAGGGAGGGGAGCGGGTGGGTCACTTCTATTGGTCTTTCATTTCTCTATTTTCATCCGTCTTTGTTCTTTGGCTCCTGCGGGCCTCCCATCGCGGTGGCGTCTGTTGTCGCAGAGCACCAGCTCTGGGCGCATGCGCTCCAGAACTCTGGCTCGGTAATTGGACACATTGGTCCAGCCGCCACTCCGCGGCACGTGGGATCTTCCCAGGCCAGGGATCGAACCGGCGCCCCTTGCACTGCAAGGCGGTGTCCTTACCCACTGGACCACCAGGGGAAGCCCAACTCATTTATTTTTATTTACTTATTGATTATTTGGGACTGCTCTGGGTCTTTGTTGCTGAGTCCTGGCTTTCTCTAGTAGTGATGAGCTACTCTCTAGTTGTGGCATCTTATTGTGGCTCAAAAGTTCAGGTGCACAGATTTAGTTGCCTGGGGCAGGAGCAATCTTCTGAGACCATGGACAAAACCTGTGCCCCACTGCATTTCATTTCAGATTCTTAATCACTGGACCACCAGAGAAATCTGCATTTAGTTTTAAAATTAGATGATCTGGTTTAGACCTTAAGCAAACTGGGAATTTATGGGAATGTCTCAGAGAGTCCAGGGGAATGTTGCATAATCTAGCAACTTCACCTTTCTTCTAGGAAGAAAAGGAACTAGGCATTCTTCAGTCATCTTAGCATCAGGAGATCAGAGCTCCTGAGCGTGGCTGAAAACACCAGGGTGAACACAGTGATCCTCAGTGTAGGCTCTTCTGTACAAAATTCCAACTGCCAAGCAGGAGGAAACCCACTGAGCCCTCATCACATGAGAGGTATTGTCCTAGGTATTTGAGATGCAGGATGGATATAGATCCATGTTTATCATTTAATTCTATACAGTGTGTAGAACAGTGTCTGATCCAAAATATATTGTTTAAATGAATGAAAGAAGGAAAGAATGAATGAGTAAGTGAAGGAATGAATGCAATATGAGTATATATACCACAGAGCCTGTTGTAGCTCAGGATGGAGATATGACATTGTGCTATGCGGGCACTTAGAAGAAACCCTTACCAAAAACACTTGTTACTTTCGTGCCTTTTCATAACCAAACTTTAAAAATATTGCCTTTGTTTTTTATTCCTTTTTCAACCAACTTGTATCCAGTTTCTACTCCATCAATTCATAAGAAAGGGTACTTGTCAAGATGACAGATAACCCCACCATGTTACCAAGTTTACTAGGTAATTTTCTGTCTGCAGCTTCACAAATTCTGTTGTATATGACATAGCAGAACACTCATTCCCTCATGAAGTATCTCTCATGTATGACAACATCATCTCGGATTTTCTCTTGCTTCTGAGAATACTTTATCTCAGATTTCTTTGCTAGTTCTTTCCCTTTTTCCCAACCACTAAATATTAGTTTACCTCAAGGTTTGCTTTTGGGTGATCTTCACTTATCCCCTTCGCTTATCCTCCACTCTCCCTCCTCTTTCTTCTCTCTCTGCCTCTCTCTCTCTCTCTCTCTCTATATATATATATACACATATACCCACACACACATACATATTCCTTTCATAGATAAGCCTATCAATCCTATGGTTTTAGATATTATTATTCTAATGAATCATAAATGCATTTATATTAATAAATCATTTGTAATATTTTCATTAATCCTTTATTAATTTAGAGCATTCTCTCTCCAACAATGCTAATTGCTGGCATTTTCTCATGCTGCTAAACCATCACATCTCAGCTTATATTGCAACATCCTCATTGACTGTTAACAAGCCACACAGATTACAGTCACTGAAAACAGTTGTCCTCTAGACAATATGAGTTTAAACCATGAGGTCCTCTTATTCTCAGATTTTTTTCACTAGTGGACACTGCAGTACTATCAGATCCAATGGTTGATTGAACTTGTGGATTCAGAACCATGAATATGGAGGAACCACACATGTGGAGTGCTTGCTATAAGTTATACATGGATTTGGGACTATGCAGAGTGGGTACCTCCTAACCTCTCTTTGTTGTGCAAGGGTCAACTGTATTCCTTTTATTTGGTCTATCACTTTGTTTTCCTGACCCTACCACTAGTCTGTAAGTTTTCCAAAGCAGCACCATTTCTATTTTCATCACTGTATCCTTAGCGCCTGTGACAGGCCTCACACTTCAATAGATCTTCTAGGAATATTTAATAAAGCAATGATGTCTATCCAGAGCTCCGGAGTGTCCAGACAAGATATCTGAAAGAAGGAGCTAGTGTGTGTGTTGAAGGAAGACTGTCTAGGTGGTAGCAGGTGACACAGTAGAGAGATGGCTTTCTTGTTATAGGCAGAAGATGTGGCTTATGCAAAATATTTGCAGACAGATTGTTTAGCAGGATGAGGCTGCAGGTGAAGTGGTGGTTGGCTGGTCTGTCATTTTAAACTATATAGTACAATAGGTCAGTGTTTTGGCTTTGTGTTTGGTTTAAACTGTTTTAAAGCACATGCATCTGATTGTTTATTATTTCTTATAATTACATATTTGTTTAATTTCCAATTCGCCCTTAATTGGCAGTGTCTTAGAACACTTCAATTTTTAGGATATTTTTTCCCAGTAAACTACTCTGTGACCTGTAAACACCCCCTTGAGAACCTGATAGTTTAAGGAATCTTGTAATCAAATTATATAAGGTGAAAATCTTTATGGATGTGAATTTTTTATTCTTCAGTTTATTATTGAGATATAGTATTCAGGTAGTCATTTAGTTTGACATTTTGTTTAAAAAAGTGGCTCAATGGGAAAATGATACACATCTGTAGAGACACTTTTCACTCTCTAGCCCTGTGGTGGTTGCTAGTCCTGCTGTTACAGATCCTGGTGCAGGACAAGAGCGGGAAACACAGGAGAAAGGGTAAGAGAAGTAGAAATGAGTACAGGTTGCTGAAAGCCACATTAAGGATGAAGGCTGTATTATTGTAACAACAGTTAGTAGCTATATTATATATTTAAAGCTATATATATTTAAAGATATTCAAAATACATTCTGAAAAATACTTGATGACTTCTGTATTAATTTACTGAGTCTCTTGTAACAAAGTACCATGAACGGGGTGGCTCAAACAATAGAAATTATTTTCTCACAGTTCTAGAGGTTAGAAGTGTTGACTGACTTAATTCTTTCTGAGGGCTGTGAGGGAAGGATATGTTCCAGGTCTCTCTCTTTGTACACAGCTATCTTCTCCATGTGTCTCTTCATATCATCTTCCCTTGATGCTCTGTGTTCAGTTTCCTTTATACAGATACTGGTCATATCAGATAGGAATTCACCTTAATGACCTCATTTTTATTTACTTATGTAAAGACCCTATCTCCAAATAAGTTCACACTCTGAGGCACTGGAAATTAAGAATTCAATAGATGAGTCTGAGGGGACACAATGTAACCCATGCAGAGAATGGATTATGGTGGAGTTTTGAGTTGGAGTCAAGAATGGTTACAAAGGCAATGAGCAAAACAGATAAGAAATGCTGTGAATGAATCTTGGTTCTTGGATGTAGTTGGATAAAAAATATAAGTGAATTTGAGAGTTGTTTAGGAATACAAATTTGCAAATCCTGGTAAATGTTTGGATGGGTGGGTCAGGGAGAGGATGAAATCAAAAATGCTTCTGTAAGCTTTCAACATAAGTTACTGTGAGTATTGGTTCTAGTCACAATAGGAGGAATACAAGAAAAGTACGAAGATGATGATTTCCATTCTGGATATGATGATTTTGGGTGTCTAGAAAATATTAAAGAGATGATAACCAGGAAAACTGGATCAGACTCTGAGCTGGAAATCAGTTACCTACTCAGCTTGTTTATTTCCTGCCTTTTCTCCCTCAAATAGAGATATAGTATTCAGGTAGTCATTTATTTCATGTAGGTGGTTACACATCTGTAGAGACACTTTTCACTCTCTAGCCCTGTGGTGGTTGCTAGTCCTGCTGTTACAGATCCTGGTGCAGGACAAGAGCGGGAAACACAGGAGAAAGGGTAAGAGAAGTAGAAATGAGTACAGGTTGCTGAAAGCCACATTAAGGATGAAGGCTGTATTATTGTAACAACAGTTAGTAGCTATATTATATATTTAAAGCTATATATATTTAAAGATATTCAAAATACATTCTGAAAAATACTTGATGACTTCTGTATTAATTTACTGAGTCTCTTGTAACAAAGTACCATGAACGGGGTGGCTCAAACAATAGAAATTATTTTCTCACAGTTCTAGAGGTTAGAAGTGTTGACTGACTTAATTCTTTCTGAGGGCTGTGAGGGAAGGATATGTTCCAGGTCTCTCTCTTTGTACACAGCTATCTTCTCCATGTGTCTCTTCATATCATCTTCCCTTGATGCTCTGTGTTCAGTTTCCTTTATACAGATACTGGTCATATCAGATAGGAATTCACCTTAATGACCTCATTTTTATTTACTTATGTAAAGACCCTATCTCCAAATAAGTTCACACTCTGAGGCACTGGAAATTAAGAATTCAATAGATGAGTCTGAGGGGACACAATGTAACCCATGCAGAGAATGGATTATGGTGGAGTTTTGAGTTGGAGTCAAGAATGGTTACAAAGGCAATGAGCAAAACAGATAAGAAATGCTGTGAATGAATCTTGGTTCTTGGATGTAGTTGGATAAAAAATATAAGTGAATTTGAGAGTTGTTTAGGAATACAAATTTGCAAATCCTGGTAAATGTTTGGATGGGTGGGTCAGGGAGAGGATGAAATCAAAAATGCTTCTGTAAGCTTTCAACATAAGTTACTGTGAGTATTGGTTCTAGTCACAATAGGAGGAATACAAGAAAAGTACGAAGATGATGATTTCCATTCTGGATATGATGATTTTGGGTGTCTAGAAAATATTAAAGAGATGATAACCAGGAAAACTGGATCAGACTCTGAGCTGGAAATCAGTTACCTACTCAGCTTGTTTATTTCCTGCCTTTTCTCCCTCAAATAAACATGTAGGTTGTAACTGGTTTGTTGAGTGCTTTAGCTGTGTCTCACAAGTTGTTATATTCAACAAATCCCTACAGAGCATATGCTCTGTACCAAGCACTGTCTGGACCATTAAAGATCCTCAGTGCATAAACCAGAAAAGATCTATGACTTTATTCTAGTGGAGGGAGACACATAATCAAAAATAAATGTATGATAATTATGTCAGATATGTACTGTGTTAGCAGGTAGTAAATGCTATTTGAAAAGATAATTAGCTCAAGTTCATGAGAACAGGAGTACCACAGGGCCTGGGAATGAGTTTCAGAAAGCATACAATATTAAATAGATTTGTGACAGAGTGTCAGTAAGAGGGAGAAATTTTAGGAAAGACTTGAAGATTGTGAGGTAATTCACCAGAGGTGTCTCTGGAAGAAGAGAATTCTAGGTAGAGGGAAGAACTAGAGCTAAGTCCTAAGAGGATTCATGTTGATGCATTGCTGTGCGGGAACAGGCTACAAGACCAGAGAAGTGGGAGGGATGACTGGGAAAGCCTTGGGGACTGTTGTAAGGCTCTTGGGTTTTTTTAGGCTGTGCTGTATCTTCGTTGTGGTAAGCTGGCTTTCTAGTTGCGGGGTGCAGGCTCTCTAGTTGAGCGACATGGGCTCTCTAGTAGGGGCACACAGGCTTAGTTGCATGGCATGTAGGATTTCAGGTCCCCAAGAAGAGCAGGGAACAGATAAGAAATGCTGTGAAGGGGATTTTGAGTTGGAGTCAAGAATTTGGTTCTTGGATGTAGTTGGATAAAAAATATAAGTGAATTTGAGAGTTGTTTAGGAATACAAATTTGCAAATCCTGGTAAATGTTTGGATGGGTGGGTCAGGGAGAGGATGAAATCAAAAATGCTTCTGTAAGCTTTCAACATAAGTTACTGTGAGTATTGGTTCTAGTCACAATAGGAGGAATACAAGAAAAGTACGAAGATGATGATTTCCATTCTGGATATGATGATTTTGGGTGTCTAGAAAATATTAAAGAGATGATAACCAGGAAAACTGGATCAGACTCTGAGCTGGAAATCAGTTACCTACTCAGCTTGTTTATTTCCTGCCTTTTCTCCCTCAAATAAACATGTAGGTTGTAACTGGTTTGTTGAGTGCTTTAGCTGTGTCTCACAAGTTGTTATATTCAACAAATCCCTACAGAGCATATGCTCTGTACCAAGCACTGTCTGGACCATTAAAGATCCTCAGTGCATAAACCAGAAAAGATCTATGACTTTATTCTAGTGGAGGGAGACACATAATCAAAAATAAATGTATGATAATTATGTCAGATATGTACTGTGTTAGCAGGTAGTAAATGCTATTTGAAAAGATAATTAGCTCAAGTTCATGAGAACAGGAGTACCACAGGGCCTGGGAATGAGTTTCAGAAAGCATACAATATTAAATAGATTTGTGACAGAGTGTCAGTAAGAGGGAGAAATTTTAGGAAAGACTTGAAGATTGTGAGGTAATTCACCAGAGGTGTCTCTGGAAGAAGAGAATTCTAGGTAGAGGGAAGAACTAGAGCTAAGTCCTAAGAGGATTCATGTTGATGCATTGCTGTGCGGGAACAGGCTACAAGACCAGAGAAGTGGGGAGGGGATGACTGGGAAAGCCTTGGGGACTGTTGTAAGGCTCTTGGGTTTTTTTAGGCTGTGCTGTATCTTCGTTGTGGTAAGCTGGCTTTCTAGTTGCGGGGTGCAGGCTCTCTAGTTGAGCGACATGGGCTCTCTAGTAGGGGCACACAGGCTTAGTTGCATGGCATGTAGGATTTCAGGTCCCCAAGAAGAGCAGGGATCAAATCCTGCACTGGAAAGCAGATTCTTAACTACTGGACCAGTAAGGAAGTCTCTTTTCTTTTAAAAGAAGTGACAGAGCACTGCATGGTTTTGACAAGTGGTGATAGGATTCAACTTGCCATATAAAGAGTCATATTGGCTACAGTGTTAAAAGTAGACCACAGAGGAACCAGGGTAGACCAGCTGCAAGGTGACATGATAGAATACAGTGGCTTACACCAGGGCAGTTGCAGGGTAGGCGATGAGAACTAGTTTTATCTGGGATATATATTTAAAAGGTAGAGTCCTCAGGATTTCCTCATGCACTGAAAGTGGGCTTAGGAGAAAGCGGAGGCAAGAATGATTCTAAATCTTTTGACCTACAAACCTGAAAACAAGGAAATCTATGAATGGAGTAGCTATAGTGAGAAGCTAGGTGTTTGCTTTTGGCCAGGCTGAGCATGAGATGTGTGTTAATCACTCAGGTGATTATTCTGGGTGGGCATTGAATGAACAGGTGTATGGTCTCCTGAATAGAGATCTGTTCTGGTGATTTAAAACTGGGATTTTTCAAATTTATTTGTATTGTGATTAGAGAATGTGACTTTTCTTCTATTGAAGATGTGAGATCTTTTGACATCATTTTTCTACAGTCTAGTGTATTTAGTGTTTCATTCATGTTTGTGAAGAATGCATAGCCTCTACTGGCTGCTGACCTTGGTATCTTTACCAGTTTTTTGGTCTACTTGACTTGTCAATAAATTACATGTGATTGTGTGTATGTCTATGTGTTTATATATGTAGACTAACATAAATTTAGAACATCTAATCCTGGATAAACCAGACTAATTCCTGGGAAAATTAGTATGCTAGTTAGTTTTGATGAGCATTTTGTTTATCCATTTTCACCACCCTATTTCCAGTTCTGTTTTAGGTCATCATGAATATTTCTCTTATAAGTAGGGTATATTAGATTTTTTTCTGTCTGATTTTTACTGAAAAATTCATGATCTCTGAATTCTGTTTTATGGGCTTAATCACTTTGCAATAGTTTTGTTTTACATAGACTTTTTGTTGAATTACAACAAGCATTCAGAAAACTACACAAATAATGCATATGCACTCGATGAATTTTCAGGAATGAATCACCTCTATGAAGCCAACATCAAAAAACAAAATATTATCATATCCTAAAATTTCCTTACAGTCTCTTCCAGGTCCTCTTCTCCACCCAACATATACAGTAGCCTGACTTTTAGCCTTGTAGATTGATTAGTTTATTAGCCTACACTTTTGAAGTGTATAGAGTGTCATACAGTATATATTCATTTTTGTCTGTATAGATATAGAGATGGATATGTGGATAGAGCTGTGGTAAATGAGAACTAGTTGACATGATAGAATACAGTGGCTTACACCAGGGCAGTTGCAGGGTAGGCGATGAGAACTAGTTTTATCTGGGATATATATTTAAAAGGTAGAGTCCTCAGGATTTCCTCATGCACTGAAAGTGGGCTTAGGAGAAAGCGGAGGCAAGAATGATTCTAAATCTTTTGACCTACAAACCTGAAAACAAGGAAATCTATGAATGGAGTAGCTATAGTGAGAAGCTAGGTGTTTGCTTTTGGCCAGGCTGAGCATGAGATGTGTGTTAATCACTCAGGTGATTATTCTGGGTGGGCATTGAATGAACAGGTGTATGGTCTCCTGAATAGAGATCTGTTCTGGTGATTTAAAACTGGGATTTTTCAAATTTATTTGTATTGTGATTAGAGAATGTGACTTTTCTTCTATTGAAGATGTGAGATCTTTTGACATCATTTTTCTACAGTCTAGTGTATTTAGTGTTTCATTCATGTTTGTGAAGAATGCATAGCCTCTACTGGCTGCTGACCTTGGTATCTTTACCAGTTTTTTGGTCTACTTGACTTGTCAATAAATTACATGTGATTGTGTGTATGTCTATGTGTTTATATATGTAGACTAACATAAATTTAGAACATCTAATCCTGGATAAACCAGACTAATTCCTGGGAAAATTAGTATGCTAGTTATTTTTGATGAGCATTTTGTTTATCCATTTTCACCACCCTATTTCCAGTTCTGTTTTAGGTCATCATGAATATTTCTCTTATAAGTAGGGTATATTAGATTTTTTTCTGTCTGATTTTTACTGAAAAATTCATGATCTCTGAATTCTGTTTTATGGGCTTAATCACTTTGCAATAGTTTTGTTTTACATAGACTTTTTGTTGAATTACAACAAGCATTCAGAAAACTACACAAATAATGCATATGCACTCGATGAATTTTCAGGAATGAATCACCTCTATGAAGCCAACATCAAAAAACAAAATATTATCATATCCTAAAATTTCCTTACAGTCTCTTCCAGGTCCTCTTCTCCACCCAACATATACAGTAGCCTGACTTTTAGCCTTGTAGATTGATTAGTTTATTAGCCTACACTTTTGAAGTGTATAGAGTGTCATACAGTATATATTCATTTTTGTCTGTATAGATATAGAGATGGATATGTGGATAGAGCTGTGGTAAGACCAAGTATAGCATAATATTAGTGGTATAATCTCAGTGGTAAGTATTTAGCTATTTACAGTAATACTCCTGTATTTTTGAAAAGTGTCATAAAAGTATCTTAGAAAAATACACTGCTGTATTATGTAAACTTTCTAGTAAAAGAGGGGTTAAAACCATAAGAATTTATCAATTTTTACAGCAACTTGCTAGCTCTAGGTTTTTCAGCAGCCATCAGCAGTCTGCAGTGCCCTTGGCAAATCTTTTTCTGTAACTGGGAAGAATGGCTTGCTGGAATAGTCATAGCTGGCCAAATAGTCTTAATAATCATCCTACAGTCTTCATTCTGATTCTATGTTAATTGAACCATCTTCTAATGTTTGTATAATTTCTCAAAGAAAAGGAAGTGACTATGATCATTTAGATCCATGTTTGATAAGTATCTTTCTCATTGTAAATTAACATATTTTTTGTTAGAAAACAGAGTTGCCTGAATTTGGTTCTCTGAATAGCTCAAGACAAATTAGCCATTAAGATCAGGCCTCATGGCATTCATGGCATTAGGCTATATGCCTAAAACAACCTCTTCAATGCCTAATAGCAAACTACAAAGTCCCAATTAGATAATCTGACAGTCTCTTTACATTTATTAATATCGTGTGTACAAATAAAGGAATCTTAAAGATCTCTATTTCCATGAAATTGCACCAAAACTAATTGAGATAAAATATATCTGTTTATATTTTACTTCTCTTTCAAACAGAATGTGTAATTCCCCTATCAGCAATATTGTGCTACAACAGACATTTTGGATAGACAAAATAGCCTTGTTATAAAACATATGCACTCGATGAATTTTCAGGAATGAATCACCTCTATGAAGCCAACATCAAAAAACAAAATATTATCATATCCTAAAATTTCCTTACAGTCTCTTCCAGGTCCTCTTCTCCACCCAACATATACAGTAGCCTGACTTTTAGCCTTGTAGATTGATTAGTTTATTAGCCTACACTTTTGAAGTGTATAGAGTGTCATACAGTATATATTCATTTTTGTCTGTATAGATATAGAGATGGATATGTGGATAGAGCTGTGGTAAGACCAAGTATAGCATAATATTAGTGGTATAATCTCAGTGGTAAGTATTTAGCTATTTACAGTAATACTCCTGTATTTTTGAAAAGTGTCATAAAAGTATCTTAGAAAAATACACTGCTGTATTATGTAAACTTTCTAGTAAAAGAGGGGTTAAAACCATAAGAATTTATCAATTTTTACAGCAACTTGCTAGCTCTAGGTTTTTCAGCAGCCATCAGCAGTCTGCAGTGCCCTTGGCAAATTTTTTTCTGTAACTGGGAAGAATGGCTTGCTGGAATAGTCATAGCTGGCCAAATAGTCTTAATAATCATCCTACAGTCTTCATTCTGATTCTATGTTAATTGAACCATCTTCTAATGTTTGTATAATTTCTCAAAGAAAAGGAAGTGACTATGATCATTTAGATCCATGTTTGATAAGTATCTTTCTCATTGTAAATTAACATATTTTTTGTTAGAAAACAGAGTTGCCTGAATTTGGTTCTCTGAATAGCTCAAGACAAATTAGCCATTAAGATCAGGCCTCATGGCATTCATGGCATTAGGCTATATGCCTAAAACAACCTCTTCAATGCCTAATAGCAAACTACAAAGTCCCAATTAGATAATCTGACAGTCTCTTTACATTTATTAATATCGTGTGTACAAATAAAGGAATCTTAAAGATCTCTATTTCCATGAAATTGCACCAAAACTAATTGAGATAAAATATATCTGTTTATATTTTACTTCTCTTTCAAACAGAATGTGTAATTCCCCTATCAGCAATATTGTGCTACAACAGACATTTTGGATAGACAAAATAGCCTTGTTATAAAATGGCTGTTGTATTATTCATTAAAGTAGAATTCTAGTATCTCTCATCATCTCCAGTACTGTAATAGGCTACTTTTCTTTTTGATATTTTTAGGATAATTTTCTTAGAAAGTAATGTCATTATAAAAATTTTCCCAATTTAAATTTGTACCTCAGAGGAAAACAAACAAATTTATATATTCAGAGATATTAAGTGTATGTTTCTTCACACTTAATAATTCCTTTTCAAAATATGTGTTGCAAAACTATGGATGAATGTTTTAGGGTCTTCCTCTAGAAGAAAACTTGAAAATAAATTGCTAAATTAAAATTTTTTCTATAAAATTCTGGAGGGAGATATTGAGATTATGCAGAAACAATGAGTATCCTTATGACTTTCTTTATTATAGCTATTAAGATGCTCAACTTCGGCTAAGCTGAATTAAATTGCCTTTCAATAGTTTTTTAATGGAAAAGCCACAGGGTGGCCATACATATGTTCGGCAAAATTACAGTTTTTTCTCTTTAGCAAAATTTAAGGCTGTAATGTATACCACATTTTTCTTCCAAGCACTGGAAATGAAAGTGCATCTACATAACAGGCAAAGTACATAATTGAACAGAGGAAGTATAAACACTAAAATTCCTATCATTAAGAACCGTGTCTGTACTTTCTAAGTTCTTTCAATTCTAAATTTATGTAAAAGAGCATACATATTAAATATACAATTCAGTCCTAATGCTATTCTTAGGTGAGGCAGCACACGTTGTCAGTTTTCTATCGATCTTATAATAAATTACCACAAGCACATTGGCTAGGAACAATACAAATTTAATACATTTCTGGAACTCAGAAGTCCAAGATGGGTCTCACTGGGCTAAAATCAAGGTATTGGTAGGACTGCCTTCCTTTCTGGAGGTTCTAATGGAAAATACATTTCCTCACCTTTTCCAGCTCCCAGTGGCTGCCCACACTCCTTGTTAATGGTCCCCTTCCATCTTCAAACCCAGCCATGTTGCACTGGATGCCTCTTATGCTGCCAGTTTCTTTCGTTCTCTCTCTTCTGCCATCCTCTGTTTATGAGGACCCTTGTGATTAAATTGGGCCACATTTGATAATGCAGGATGATCTCCTCATATTGAGGTCCCCTGTGTAGCAACCTCAATCCCCTTTTGTTGTGTTCCCTACCATGTTAACAAATTGCAGAGATTAGGATGTGGACATATTTAGGGAGCCCTCATTTTTACTACCGCCGTAGGTCACTGTGACAGCAGTAGGTGGATACTGTGGTGTCTCAGAAGAGCGTGTCCTAGCCTCAGTAGGGCCAACATGGTAAGTCACAGACAAGAGGCATACAGGGTGTCAGAACCCAAGCATGGTGAAGGGTACACTTCCATAGGAGGGCTGTCATGTGGGCAGTTAGGTCCCAAGTAGAGTGAAGTGGGCATTGGGACCAGACTGGATTCCCAATTATCAAACTAGGCAGTATAAAAAGGTATCAAACCTGAGGGCAGCCTGCCATGTGATATTGGAGCCTTTGTAGGGTAAGAAAGCTTTCCACACATGGGGGAGTTCTGGCATCAGTTTACAGAACCAAGCAGAGTGTCCATGTCTCTGGGAGGATGAAGATTGACATGGAGGTTCAGAGCCTGAGCTGGCTAAAGAGGACATCCCTACAAGAGGTAACCCAGTGCAAGATACCAGAGCCATAGAGGGAAGCCTTCTTAGGGTGAGGATGGGGTGAAGAGGTGACCTGGACTGGAATGTCATGACTGTACAGGTAAGAAGGACTTGTGGGAGGGCATTCGACATGGAGACTAGAGTGTAGACAGAGAAGACTGGGCATCAGAGCCCAAGAACAATGCAGAGGAAGTCCGTGTAGAAAAGGGGTGCTGAGCTCAGTGGGAAGATTCCTCCCCTAGAGCAGGAACCCACACTAGAGACAGCCTTAGCCAGGCAAGAGGGGAATACACAGACAAGGTAGCCTAATACAGGTCATCCAACTGCAACAAAAGTGAGGAGGGTGTCCTGTGGACAAACATGGAATCACAGAGCCACAGAGGGGTGCAAAGGGCATTTATGCAGAGGAGCACTCTGGCATGAGGAGACAGCAGAGTGAGAAGGAAATCCAAATTGGGGAGCTGGAGGTGCCAGATTTGAGTGACTGGTGACAAGGGAAATCGTTTGTGGGAGCCAAGTTTCTTACTGTCTACAGTCAGATATAGAAAAGAAGAAAATGAGCACAAATGATGAAGTATTAAATATGGTATAATTACCTATCTTTCCATAGGTGAATGGACAGCAAAATCAATGTAGAGGTAAATATATGTATGTATGAACATGCATGTATGTCTGTCCATTAATGGGGCCTGGATACAATCACACCCTGATAATAATGAACACATTTAGTTCCTAGATACTGAATTCTACATCCTACTGTCCAGTAAAAGGAACTCAAACTTCCAGGGAAAAATGACTAATTTCAAGGCTGGACAACTAGCCTCAGTAAGATGAGTCTAGAAGACCTTGTTTCAAGAAAAGAAATGCTCAAAGAACAATGGGGACACATCCAAAAGAAAGGAGCCAGCATGAATGGGCTCCCACTGGTCAAAGAAGGAAAACTTCAGCATCAAAAAAACAAAAATGGGAGGTCTTGAGCCCTTACAAGTATAAACAAATACATGAATAAATTGGACAGTTTTTTTTTTAAGGTAGAGGGATGTTTACATAGCTCAAAGTACCTTTCCTCACAAAACACATTCTAACAGCAGTAACTTTAGAGCAGAGAAACTTGGTGACACAGCATAGCTCTTCTCAATCAGGATGCCACATCTGAGTCAAAGAGCACACATTTGAGTGACTATTTTCTCAGTCCTTCCAAGAACTGTACATTCCTAAGTGGTTAAGAAATAAAGGAGTTCACTATATACAATGAATGTTTAGAGCAGGACTTAGCAAAATACAGCATGCAAGACAAACCCAGGCAGCTATCATTTTTTGGTGTTTATCATGAGGTATGAATGACTTCTTACATTTTTAAATGGTTGAAAAAGGTAAAAGAAAACAAAGAAAAGCAAACAAGGTAACTTTGTGATACATTAAAATTGTATGAAATTCAAATTTCATTGTCCATTAAAAGAATTTTACTGAAATGCAGCCAGAGTTATTTGCACATTATCTATAGTGTTTTCATTTTACAGTTGCCTACATTATTACCGTCTGGTCATTTACAGAATAAATTTGCCAAGCCCAGCCATAGAATATTAGGAATTAATTCTCTCATAGAATCTTTGCTTGAGAAAACTGGACCAAAGTGATCATCATCAGTAATGAAATAAAGCGGGAAGTGTGGCAAATTCACATGAAGTAATAAATATGGTATAATTACCTATCTTTCCATAGGTGAATGGACAGCAAAATCAATGTAGAGGTAAATATATGTATGTATGAACATGCATGTATGTCTGTCCATTAATGGGGCCTGGATACAATCACACCCTGATAATAATGAACACATTTAGTTCCTAGATACTGAATTCTACATCCTACTGTCCAGTAAAAGGAACTCAAACTTCCAGGGAAAAATGACTAATTTCAAGGCTGGACAACTAGCCTCAGTAAGATGAGTCTAGAAGACCTTGTTTCAAGAAAAGAAATGCTCAAAGAACAATGGGGACACATCCAAAAGAAAGGAGCCAGCATGAATGGGCTCCCACTGGTCAAAGAAGGAAAACTTCAGCATCAAAAAAACAAAAATGGGAGGTCTTGAGCCCTTACAAGTATAAACAAATACATGAATAAATTGGACAGTTTTTTTTTTTTTAAGGTAGAGGGATGTTTACATAGCTCAAAGTACCTTTCCTCACAAAACACATTCTAACAGCAGTAACTTTAGAGCAGAGAAACTTGGTGACACAGCATAGCTCTTCTCAATCAGGATGCCACATCTGAGTCAAAGAGCACACATTTGAGTGACTATTTTCTCAGTCCTTCCAAGAACTGTACATTCCTAAGTGGTTAAGAAATAAAGGAGTTCACTATATACAATGAATGTTTAGAGCAGGACTTAGCAAAATACAGCATGCAAGACAAACCCAGGCAGCTATCATTTTTTGGTGTTTATCATGAGGTATGAATGACTTCTTACATTTTTAAATGGTTGAAAAAGGTAAAAGAAAACAAAGAAAAGCAAACAAGGTAACTTTGTGATACATTAAAATTGTATGAAATTCAAATTTCATTGTCCATTAAAAGAATTTTACTGAAATGCAGCCAGAGTTATTTGCACATTATCTATAGTGTTTTCATTTTACAGTTGCCTACATTATTACCGTCTGGTCATTTACAGAATAAATTTGCCAAGCCCAGCCATAGAATATTAGGAATTAATTCTCTCATAGAATCTTTGCTTGAGAAAACTGGACCAAAGTGATCATCATCAGTAATGAAATAAAGCGGAAGTGTGCATCACAGATCAGGATGCAGGACTTAATGGAATGTTCAGCTATGTCAAATATTTTTCCTTCACCTAAGGAAATAAATTGTTAATTATGTTGACTGACTTTAGAATGAAGCAACCTTACTTTCCTTATATAAATCCACTAGAGTGTGATGCGTTCTTTTGTTTTAATATTGTTATATTTTCTAATGTTTGACTAAGAATTATTATGTCCATTTAGTGAGGAATATTAGTCTGTAATTTTCTTATAATTTTTTTCTGCTTTTGGTGTCTGGCTAATTTGGAACTCAGAATGTGTCTCCTCCCCTGAGCTCTCTTGAAATTTTATGTGGAATCAGTATTATCTTTTCCTTCAATATTTGGTAGAGCTTACTAATGAAATCTTCTGAGCTGTCAGCCCTCTGGACTCTGGGGATTATCCTGCCCCATTTTTAATGTGACTCCTTTCCTATCTCATGTAGTTTTCTCCTGCATGTGTGCATGTCGGTGCTTGGCTAAAGACTTCAGAGATCTCTCTTTGAAAAATTTTCAAGTTCTCTTTGTTTAACTTCTTTCCTCCTAATATTTAGCCCTGCTTGTGCATGGACAGAGTCTGGTGGGCATCACAAAAGAGTCTGATGTGACTTAAAAACTAAACAAGTCTGACCTAACCTCCCAAAGCCAACTCTGTTTCCTGAAAGCATTGAGATTACTGGGCTCTGTTTTGGTTTCCCCAACTCAGTCTCTTCACTATGGCCTAGAAACTGTCCACGCAGTAAGCCAGAGGCCAATATAGTGCTTGTATCTTTTGTTTCTATTCTGTTTGAGATGACTGTATGAGCTGTCTGTTACCCAAATTCTGAAAGAAGTTCTTATAGTAGATTCTGAAAAGTTGGTTTCAGGTGGAAAAGTAAGTTGGCTTCTATTACATCCTCATAACCAAGAAATAAATAAAGATTTCTCTAAAACAAGAAATAAAATTTTAATTTACCACAAAATTTGAAGCTTATTTTAAGAGATTCCATATCATAAGAGACCAAGCAGGGAAAAATAATCAGTAGGTTAATTTCATTCATATATATGTACTATTTCTAAATACTGATAAAATCTATTCCCTCTAGGGCTTCCCTGGTGGTCCAGTGGGTAAAGAGTCCGCCTTGCAGTGGAAGGGTCACCAGCTCGATCTCTGGTCCAGGAAGATCCCACATGATGCAGAGCAGCTGGACTGGTGTGTCCAATTAGGAGCCAGTGCTCTGGAGTGCATGTGCCCAGAACCAGTGCTCTGCGAGGAGAGAGGCCACTGCAATGGGAGGCCCACACAGGCCAAGGAATAAAGGTGGATGAAAAAAATAATGGATGAAATAAGTATAATATCAATAAAAAGAGACCAAAATTTAAAAAAAAATCTATTCCCTCTAAAAAAAGCAACATCCTCTTCAAAAGAAATAGACATTATATGATAATTCTAATTTACCATGAAATTCTTCAATAGTAATTAACTTTTCTGAATATTTTTCCTCCTAACAGAAACATCTACAATAGAACACTAAATCCATTTGTATCAAAATCACTACCATCTTGTCACAAATTTTGTTATCAAATTTATTGTATTAATAATTATGTAATTTTATATAATAATCTATTGAGAGTTGTTCTGTTATAATTATATTGTAATAGTAATGCCAGGAACAACCTCTTCAGAGCACTTCCTGAATTCCAGTTTCCAATTACATAATTTTCCAACTGAACTTAATGTTATCATGAGAGTTCAGTAGTTGATAAAATCATGGATGCTTTCTTGTTCATTTTAAAATTAGGATAGTCTCATAATATCATAATCTGAAATGTCTTGAAATTGGGAGTCATTTTTCTATAAAAGTCATATTATGAAATATATAGCTACAGTGTGAATAAAGAGAAAAAAGTTCTATTTTGATAACTATTAATAAGTAGGAACAGTTACTAAAATATATATTAAATTTGAAAATAAATGAGAAATGCAATGTAGGTGAGGAAAGAAAACAAATAACTTTGTTTTCTGTTAAATACAAAGCACAAATTTGATGGTGCTGAATGATAATTTTCCAGTACATAAATAGCAAAAATATGTTATTTCATACAGTAAACCATGTTTCTCTTCTAGTATAGCATTGAGTGACACCGTGAAGCTCTCCTCTTCAAAATGCTGAATTTTTCCAAAACCCATAGTGCTTCCCCCCAGCCCTGCCTTGGACAGAGACAAACAAGTTCCACTTTGGCCTCTATACTTTGGAGAATCCGCATATCACAAATAACAGCAAAGAACAAATAGAATACCTTTACGAAAGAACATGAGGGCACCTTTGCACATGGGATCCAGCTCCCAATGCCAATAAGATGAGACTTGGAACTCCAGATATCATCTCTTATTTCTGAAACTGTTCAAACCTCAGAGAATTATTTCTTATATCTTAGTCCATTGTTATTTTAACAAGGAATGGCTGCATCTAAACGCCAAGATTTGGAGATTGTGCATTTGCTGATATCAAATAGGGTGATGTTTGTGGAACTGAGAGGCTGCAGGTGGTGGCAGTGGTTAATCTTAGTACTTTTCTGAATATTTTTCCTCCTAAAAAATCTACAATACAACACTAAATTCATTTGTATCAAAATCACTACCATCTTGTCACAAATTTTGTTATCAAATTTATTGTATTAATAATTATGTAATTTTATATAATAATCTATTGAGAGTTGTTCTGTTATAATTATATTGTAATAGTAATGCCAGGAACAACCTCTTCAGAGCACTTCCTGAATTCCAGTTTCCAATTACATAATTTTCCAACTGAACTTAATGTTATCATGAGAGTTCAGTAGTTGATAAAATCATGGATGCTTTCTTGTTCATTTTAAAATTAGGATAGTCTCATAATATCATAATCTGAAATGTCTTGAAATTGGGAGTCATTTTTCTATAAAAGTCATATTATGAAATATATAGCTACAGTGTGAATAAAGAGAAAAAAGTTCTATTTTGATAACTATTAATAAGTAGGAACAGTTACTAAAATATATATTAAATTTGAAAATAAATGAGAAATGCAATGTAGGTGAGGAAAGAAAACAAATAACTTTGTTTTCTGTTAAATACAAAGCACAAATTTGATGGTGCTGAATGATAATTTTCCAGTACATAAATAGCAAAAATATGTTATTTCATACAGTAAACCATGTTTCTCTTCTAGTATAGCATTGAGTGACACCGTGAAGCTCTCCTCTTCAAAATGCTGAATTTTTCCAAAACCCATAGTGCTTCCCCCCAGCCCTGCCTTGGACAGAGACAAACAAGTTCCACTTTGGCCTCTATACTTTGGAGAATCCGCATATCACAAATAACAGCAAAGAACAAATAGAATACCTTTACGAAAGAACATGAGGGCACCTTTGCACATGGGATCCAGCTCCCAATGCCAATAAGATGAGACTTGGAACTCCAGATATCATCTCTTATTTCTGAAACTGTTCAAACCTCAGAGAATTATTTCTTATATCTTAGTCCATTGTTATTTTAACAAGGAATGGCTGCATCTAAACGCCAAGATTTGGAGATTGTGCATTTGCTGATATCAGAAGTAGGGTGATGTTTTTGTGGAACTGGAGAGGCTGCAGGTGGTGGCAGTGGTTAGGTGAGACAAAGCCAAATTCGTCTGAAAATCCCTTCTCATAGATTGTATAAACACAGTCAATTCTATGTTTAATTTTTATTTTACATTGGAGTATAGTTGATTAACAGTGTTGTATTAGTTTCAGGTGCACAGCAAAGTGATATAATTATACATGAATCTATTCTTTTGCAAAGTCTTTTCCTAATTAGGTTAGTACAGAGTATTGAGCAGAGTATCCTGTGCTATACAATTGGCCCTTATTAGTTATGTATTTTAAAAATAGTAGTATGTACATATCAGTCCCAAATACCCAGTCTATCCTCCACCCTTCTGGTCTGGTTAACTATAAATTTATACTCTAAACCAATGAGTCTGTTTCATTTAGATTTCATATATAAGCCATATCATATGATATTTGCCTTTTCTGATTTTTTTCCTTGTAGTATGATAATTTCCAGGCCCATCCATGTTGCTATATATGGCATTATCTCTTTCTTTTTAATGGCTGGGTAATATTTCATTGTATATATGCACCACATCTTCTTTATCCATCCATCAATGAACATTTAGGTTGTTTCCATGACTTGACTATTAAAAATAGTTCTTCAGTGACCCATGGGCTGAAGGTATAGTGGCTGTACCAACTTACATTACCAACAGACAGTGTAGGAAGTCTCCCTTTTCTCCACACCAGAATTTATTGTTTGTAGACTTTTTGATTATGGCCATTGTGAGTGGTTATAGGTGATATTTTGTTGTAGCTTTGTTTTGCATTTCTCTATTAATTAGCAATGTTGAGCATCTTTTCATGTACCTCTTGCCCATCCATACATCCTCTTAGAGAAATGTCTGTTTAGGTCTTCTGTCTGCCCATTTTTTATTGTTTTCATTTGTTTGTTTTGTTTTATTTTGATATTGAGCTGCATGAGCTGTTTGTATATCTTGGATATGAATCCCCTGTTGGTCACATCATTTGTAAATATTTTCTCCATTCTGTCTGGTTTTTAATTCTTTATGATTTCTCTTGTAAATATTTTTGCTGAAATAATTTCAGAAAAGTAAAGGGGTGTTTGTTTTGGTGTGGAACTGGAGAGGCTGCAGGTGGTGGCAGTGGTTAGGTGAGACAAAGCCAAATTCGTCTGAAAATCCCTTCTCATAGATTGTATAAACACAGTCAATTCTATGTTTAATTTTTATTTTACATTGGAGTATAGTTGATTAACAGTGTTGTATTAGTTTCAGGTGCACAGCAAAGTGATATAATTATACATGAATCTATTCTTTTGCAAAGTCTTTTCCTAATTAGGTTAGTACAGAGTATTGAGCAGAGTATCCTGTGCTATACAATTGGCCCTTATTAGTTATGTATTTTAAAAATAGTAGTATGTACATATCAGTCCCAAATACCCAGTCTATCCTCCACCCTTCTGGTCTGGTTAACTATAAATTTATACTCTAAACCAATGAGTCTGTTTCATTTAGATTTCATATATAAGCCATATCATATGATATTTGCCTTTTCTGATTTTTTCACTTGTAGTATGATAATTTCCAGGCCCATCCATGTTGCTATATATGGCATTATCTCTTTCTTTTTAATGGCTGGGTAATATTTCATTGTATATATGCACCACATCTTCTTTATCCATCCATCAATGAACATTTAGGTTGTTTCCATGACTTGACTATTAAAAATAGTTCTTCAGTGACCCATGGGCTGAAGGTATAGTGGCTGTACCAACTTACATTACCAACAGACAGTGTAGGAAGTCTCCCTTTTCTCCACACCAGAATTTATTGTTTGTAGACTTTTTGATTATGGCCATTGTGAGTGGTTATAGGTGATATTTTGTTGTAGCTTTGTTTTGCATTTCTCTATTAATTAGCAATGTTGAGCATCTTTTCATGTACCTCTTGCCCATCCATACATCCTCTTAGAGAAATGTCTGTTTAGGTCTTCTGTCTGCCCATTTTTTATTGTTTTCATTTGTTTGTTTTGTTTTATTTTGATATTGAGCTGCATGAGCTGTTTGTATATCTTGGATATGAATCCCCTGTTGGTCACATCATTTGTAAATATTTTCTCCATTCTGAGTGGTTTTTTTTTAATTCTTTATGATTTCTCTTGTGCAAAAGAGTTGGGTTTAATTAGGTCCCATTTGCTCATTTTTTGTTTTATTTCTATTACTCTAGGAGACCCATCAAAAAAGATATTGCTGTGATTTATGTCAAAGAGTGCTCTGCCTATGTTTTCCTCTGAGAGTTTTATATTATCCAGTCTTACATATAGGTCTCTAATCCATTTTGAGTTTATTTTTTGTATGATTTTAAAGAATGTTCTACTCTCATTTCTTTACATGTAGTTGTCCAATTTTCCTAGCACAATTTATTGAAGAGACTGTCTTTTCTCTACTGTATAGTCTTTCCTCCTTTCTCATATATAAATTCACCATAGGTACATGGATTTTTTTTCTTGGATTTTTACCTGTTCCATTGATCTATATTTATGTTTTTATGCAGTGATCATACTGTTTTGATGGTTGTAGCTTTATTGCATAATCTGAAGTCAGAGAGCCTGATATCTTGAGCTTTATTTTTCTTTCTGAGAATTGCTTAAGCTATGGGGATCTTTTGTGTCATCATAAAAAGTTTAAGACTTTTTTGTTTTAGTCTGGACCAGTTCTTTCATCCCACACAAGTTCTCAGTTGACCATGTCTGCCAAAGGAAGAAGGTAATAATTGGAGTAGGAGACAGACAGCCTAACCCAGAGAATTCATGGCAGATTCACTGTGCCAAAATGCCTCAAATGCTGAGATATCTCAGATGCTCCCTGAAGAAGCTTCGGAAAACACCATTCACTCACTCTCATCTGGAAACCACAATTGCTTCTTATAGAATGTTCTGTGGCTGAAGCTGGCAGTGATTAAGTTTCCACAAAGCAAATAGAGTAAATACACACAGTGTTTGCTTTTTTAAAAAGTTAACTAAAATTGCTGATTTCCAGCTGTTGGTAAAAATATATAATTGTCTAGAGAAATGCAAATCAAAACTACAATGAGATATCACTTCACACCCATTAGAATGGCCATCATCCACAAGTCGACAGACAATAAATGCTGGAGAGGGTGCGGAGAAAAGGGAACTCTCCTGTATTGCTGCTGGGAATGTAAATTGATACAGCCTCTATGGAAGACAGTCTGGAGATTTCTTAAAAAACTAAAACTAGAAGCACCATACAACCCAGCAATCCCACTCTTAGGCTTATACCCTGATGAAATCAAAAGTGAAAGAAGCACCTGTACCCCAATGTTCATTGCAGCTCTCTATACAATAGCTAGAATATGGAAGCAACCTAGATGCCCATTGACAAATGAATGGATACAAAAGCTCTGGTACATATATACAATGGAATACTACATAGCTGTAAAGAAAAATGCAGAAGAATCAGCCCTAATGAGGTGGCTGGCTCTAGAACTTATCATAAAAAGTGAAGTCAGTCAGAAAGAGAAGGACAAATACAACATATTAACACATATATATGGAATCTAGTAGGATGGTGATGATGGCACACGCAGTGAAGCGACGGAAAGACAGACATGGACAGTGGACATATGGACATTGTGGGGAAGGAACAGAGGGTGAGAGGCATAAAGGAAGTAGCATGAAGGCCTGTACTATCATACGTGAAGAAAATAGCTATAGCCATTGCTCTGTAAGAAAAGGTGATCCTTCGGGGTGCTGTGTGATGGTTGGGAGGGGTGGGAAGGGAGGGATATACATATGACTAATCTGGGAACATACCTATCTGTAAACAACAAAACTCTGTAAAAGTTAAAAGCAAAATAAAGGCTTAAAAATAAATTAATTAAATATATATATATATAATTGTCAACATTGCCCTAGGAAAATTGTGATTCTTATATTTCATGAAATTGATTATATCAATCTATTTAAAACTATTAATCAGTACACCCAAAGCATCAGGATGGACATAAAAGAGAGCTCTTTTTGAAAATAAATGAAGCATTGTTGAAGCATTATTGCTCTTCTTCCCACTGACTCCCATTATCTGCAATAACCAGAGACTTGTAGAGTTGGAAGGAATCTTAGAGATCATTTAGGCCTCCTCTGGCCCTTTTTCTGAGCAAGGAAAAGAAATCCTGAGAAATAACTTAACCAGATTCACAATGCTAGGTCACAGTAAATTCAGAGCAAGGGGTAATTGTATTGTCGCCAAATCAGGATCAGAGCATAGGCACACTCTCTTCAAATCATGTCCTACCCTTAATAAAATGAGGGCCTCAGGCTCAGCTTACTGTGTGGCCCTTTCCTCTGAGCAGTAAAGGATGCTTGAAACTATTTGGTTTCATCTGTGACTCAAATACAGCTTCCCTGTAATCTAAACTCCAGTCCCCACCTTCAATCGATCTATAGATGCCAAAGCTAAGGTGGTATAAAAGTTCTCCTTACAAACTAAATAGACTCTGTCTTATCCAGAGAGACTACAGCCCTTCTGACTCTGATGTCAGCACCTCCAGCATCCTGGGAAGTCTTCTAAGCTTCTGCTGAGAACCATCAAGGTCTGTCAAAAACATATCGCCTTTAGAGCACATTCTGAAATCATCCTAAGTCTTTTGAACAAATCTCCACCCAATTTAATTTCCCATTAAGTCTTGCTTTTACCTCTTGCTTCAACCATATTGTTTTTCACATTACATGAACGCTTTTGCTTCTTCTCCTCATTATTTTCATATCATCCTTCTTTCTTAGAAGACTTCCCATAGAAAATCCCAAAGACACTATTACAAAGCTACTAGAGCTAATCAATGAATTCAGCAAAGTCGCAGGATACAAAGTCAACACACAGAAATCACTGGCATTCCTAGACACAAACAATGAAAAGTCAGAAAATGAAATCAAAGAGACAATCCCCTTCACCATTGCAACCAAAAGAATCAAATATCTAGGAATAAACCTACCCAAAGAAACAAAAGAATTGTACACAGAAAATTACAAGACACTCATGAAAGAAATTAAAGAAGACTTAAACAGATGGAGAGATATTCCATGTTCCTGAGTCGGAAGAATCAATATTGTGAAAATGACCATACTACCAAATATCATCTACAGATTCAATGCAATACCTATTCAACTTCCATTGACATTTTTCACAGAACTAGACCAAAGAATAACACAGTTCATATAAGAACACAAAAGACCTCGAATAGCCAAAGCAATCCTGAGAAAGAAGAATGGAGCTGCAGGAATCAGACTTCCTAACTTCAGACACTACTACAAAGCAACAGTCCTCAAGACAGTGTGGTACTGGCACAAAAAAAGAACTATAGACCAATGGAACAAGATAGAGAATCCAGAGATAGACCGATGTACCTATGGGTACCTTATTTTTGACAAAGGAGGTGAACATATGAAATGGAACAAAGACAGCCTCTTCAACAAATGGTGCTGGGAACATTGGACAGCTACATGCAAAAAAAATGAAGTTGGAACATTCCCTGACACTGTACACAAAGATCAACTCAAAATGGATTAAAGACCTAAATGTAAGATCAGAAACCATCAAACTCTTAGAGGAGAATATAGGCAAAACACTCAAGGACATCAATCAAAGCAAGATCTTCTCTGACCCACCTACTAGAATAGCGGAACTGAAAAGAAAAATGAACACGTGGGACCTAATGAAACTTAAAAGCTTTTGTACAGCAAAAGAAATTACAAAAAACTGAACAGACATCCCACAGAATGGGAGAAAATCATAGCAAATGAAATAACAGACAAAGAATTAATCTCCAAAATCTACAAGCAACTCAGACAACTCAGCACAGGAAAAATGAACAACCCAATCAAAAAATGGGAAAAAGATCTAAAGAGACACCTCTCCAAAGAGGACATACAGATGGCCCAAAAGCACATGAAACGATGCTCAGCCTCGCTTATTATTAGAGAAATGCAAATTAAAACTACAATGAGATATCACCGTACACCTGTCAGAATGGCCATCATCAAGAAATCTACAGACAGTGAATGCTGGAGAGGGTGTGGAGAAAAGGGAACACTTGCATTGCTGGTGGAAATGTAAACTGATACAGCCTCTATGGAAGACAGTCTGGAGATTCCTTAAAAAACTAAAAATAGAAGCACCCTATGACCCAGCAATCTCACTCTTAGGCTTATATCCTGATGAAATCAAAAGTGAAAGAAGCACCTGTACCCCAATGTTCATTGCAACTCTCTATACAATAGCCAGAACATGGAAGCAACCTAGATGTCCATCGACGAATGAATGGATATGGAAGCTCTGGTACACATATACAATAGAATACTACTCAGTTGTTAAAAGAAATGCAGAAGACTCAGTCCTAATGAAGTGGTTGGCTCTAGAACCTATCATAAAAAGTGAAGTAAGTCAAAGAGAGAAAGACAAATACAGTATACTAACACACATGTATGGAATCTAGAAGGATGGTCTTGATAACACACGCAGGGAACTCATGGAAAAACAGACAGAGAATAGACATATGGACATTGTGGGGAAGAAATAGGGAGGGGGAGGCGTGGAGCGAGTAACATGGAAACCTATACTGTCGTGTGTGGAAAAGTTAGCTATTGTCATTGTGCTAAGGGAATAGGAGTGCTTACAATGTCATGGGGCGATTGTCCGGAGGGGTGGAATGGGGGGAACTGGAGGGGTGGGGACCAGGGTTATGCATATGACTGATCTGGGTACATACATGTCTGTGAACAACAAAACTCTGTAAAACCTTTAAAATAAAGAATTAAAAAAAGAAAGACTTCCCACGTGGTTCGGTGGTAAAGAATCCACCTGCAATGAAGGAGCTGCAGGAATCATGGGTTAGATCCTGGGTTAGAAAGATGCCCTGGAGTAGGAAATGGCAACCCGCTCCAGTATTCTTGCCTGGAGAATCCCATGGACAGAGAAACCTAGACGGCTACAGTCCATTTGATCACAAAGAGTTGGACATAACTGAGCACACATGCATACATACACATTCTTTGTTAGAGCATCCCCAGTTTAATATAATGAACTCCAACTTTTTTCTGCTCTGAAACCCCATTGGTCTCAGTGGGAATGCTTAACCTTAGATCTCAGGAGACTTAACAACTGTCAGAAATTTTATGCAAAAAAATTGTGTATGTGCATATTTGCTTTTATGTAAAGAATAAATTACAGCTGCAGTTACGCTCATAAAAGGCTGATGCTTAGAAAAAAATCGAGACTGATTATTCTACGAATAGAATACGGACTTCACACCAGGCACTCCCTTCTTGCTTCTGTGACTTCTTTTGTTCCTCCTTCTACTGATTATGGCCCCTCCTGTCCCCTGATGCCGACACACCTCATGTACTCATCAACCTATGAGTTGATGGAATGCATATGACCCTCATTTCTCTGTTATTGACAAGCATCATAAAGGGTTATTCCTAGTGTAGCCTGAAAGTATGTTCTGATGACTCACTACAGGATGATTATAACTAAAAAGGAATAGTCTCTACAGGACAGTCTTGGACTGATAACTAAAATCAGGTGGTAGATGTTGGACTGAGCACATTATAAGAGGAGGCACTGTCTCAGTTGTTATGTATTATGCAAATAGTCAATGTAATACTATTAAAATTAGAGACCAGACATACCTCTCAAATATACACTCACTAGTGTACAACCACGATATTCAGTGCACAAACATAAGATGAAATGTGGTGGTATGGGAGGAAAGGAGTCTGGGTTATTCAAAAAAGACTTGAGTTGCAGCCATAGGAGCACACTGACAAGTGTAGCCAGTGAAGTAAACATTCTGCTTTCTTATAAAGTATTTCCCAGGTGTGTGCTGTTTTTAGGAACTGGTATGCAGTTCTAATTAACTTCCAAAGCAATTTTCAGAAAACTACAAACTGAGGAAAGATTGTATATAAGCTTGAGGCTTACTTATTTATTACTTTGTTGAATGTAAAGGTAGACACTATATTTCAACCATAGAAATTATTATCAACAGTGCATCATTATAATATCAGTGGTACCCCAGCCAAAGGGCCTCATTTTATTTACTTCAGAGTGAATATAAGAAAAGCATGAATAACCTGATAATATATCCATGACTGATGAGTTGCCTCATATATCAGAAACCAGTTATGAATATCAGCCTCTGCTGTAACAAAATGTTTGTTTTAAATTTATTTCTCTAATATAAAACCAGTATAATGAATCACATGCCTTACACAGACAAATGCCAGAAAATAAAGGTAGTTTCAACACATTATTGTTAGTATGAGAATAATTTAAACAAACACTCCCAAGTTTTTAATGTTTCTGGTAGGTGAAAAACTTTGAACGTGTGCAGCTCTCCGAATGAGGCTTATAGCTCTGGGTTATAATTGGTATTCTGGGCATTTGTAGTTGCTGTACCAAAATAGCAGTTACAGTGACCTTTTACTATGTGTTTCCAAATACTGGACACTGGAGAGTATTGTAAGAGGCAACGCTAGAATCTCAGTAAGTTTTTAAGGAGGTCTTGGTATTCATTTTTGTGATATATAAGGGAAATTTTTAATTTTGGGTGTTTTATCTGACTGTTTAGTCAGCAAAACAAACATGCAGTTGATTTATGAAGAATAAAAAGCTCTCTGATTGGCACATTTCTTCAAGCAATAAGTGAATTTGAGTGTAGGCTAAGTTCAGAGGATATACTCTGCACCAGTTCAATGGTTACAATTCAATGGTAGCAGTATCTACTTTGCTGCTTCAGATAGTGTCTACCCTGAGATATTGAGTTACCATGCAATGATGAATATTTCCAAGACTTTGAGCTTTCCTGAACATCTGCTTTTCACAGCCACATTTTAGAAAGCACACTTGAGTTGCAGCCATAGGAGCACACTGACAAGTGTAGCCAGTGAAGTAAACATTCTGCTTTCTTATAAAGTATTTCCCAGGTGTGTGCTGTTTTTAGGAACTGGTATGCAGTTCTAATTAACTTCCAAAGCAATTTTCAGAAAACTACAAACTGAGGAAAGATTGTATATAAGCTTGAGGCTTACTTATTTATTACTTTGTTGAATGTAAAGGTAGACACTATATTTCAACCATAGAAATTATTATCAACAGTGCATCATTATAATATCAGTGGTACCCCAGCCAAAGGGCCTCATTTTATTTACTTCAGAGTGAATATAAGAAAAGCATGAATAACCTGATAATATATCCATGACTGATGAGTTGCCTCATATATCAGAAACCAGTTATGAATATCAGCCTCTGCTGTAACAAAATGTTTGTTTTAAATTTATTTCTCTAATATAAAACCAGTATAATGAATCACATGCCTTACACAGACAAATGCCAGAAAATAAAGGTAGTTTCAACACATTATTGTTAGTATGAGAATAATTTAAACAAACACTCCCAAGTTTTTAATGTTTCTGGTAGGTGAAAAACTTTGAACGTGTGCAGCTCTCCGAATGAGGCTTATAGCTCTGGGTTATAATTGGTATTCTGGGCATTTGTAGTTGCTGTACCAAAATAGCAGTTACAGTGACCTTTTACTATGTGTTTCCAAATACTGGACACTGGAGAGTATTGTAAGAGGCAACGCTAGAATCTCAGTAAGTTTTTAAGGAGGTCTTGGTATTCATTTTTGTGATATATAAGGGAAATTTTTAATTTTGGGTGTTTTATCTGACTGTTTAGTCAGCAAAACAAACATGCAGTTGATTTATGAAGAATAAAAAGCTCTCTGATTGGCACATTTCTTCAAGCAATAAGTGAATTTGAGTGTAGGCTAAGTTCAGAGGATATACTCTGCACCAGTTCAATGGTTACAATTCAATGGTAGCAGTATCTACTTTGCTGCTTCAGATAGTGTCTACCCTGAGATATTGAGTTACCATGCAATGATGAATATTTCCAAGACTTTGAGCTTTCCTGAACATCTGCTTTTCACAGCCACATTTTAAGGGGAAAGAATCTAAGAGACAGAGAAAACATATAAAATCCCCAGGACAGGAAAATTTTCCTTCTGATCTCTTCCATAAACCAGTACCAGATCCTAAATTGAAACCACTGATCATGTGAGGATATTTTCAATGGAGTTTTTTTGAACGAGTCTTTTGTGAAGTACAGTGTGGTTTGGAGAAGCACCCTGTACCAATCAGAGTTTCCAAAATAGAACAGAGGGAATCTTAAGGGATCAAACAAATAAACTCCTCTCCCTCTCTTCGGGAGTCAAGCAGATCCTGTTTCATGTCTAAGATGTATAGCCTTTTGCTATATAAGGTGATAAAAGAGTTGCAGTCACCTAAACAGAAAAATTGGCAGACACAACACTGGTTTGCAATCAAGTGGGAGACGTGAAGGCAGACCTGCCCTTTCATGGGTGAAAAAATAAATGCATGTCTTGTCTTACCTTAAAGTTAAGGGATTTGCCCCTTTTCATAGATAATGTAGTGCTGGGTAGTTAATGGGTACACTGTCTACTTCGTGTCAAGAGTTACAAGATGAAAGTCCATCCACCAATTCTTGCACATGTGACTAGATCACACAGCTCTCCTTCCCTGCCTGAGTTATCCCTGAAAATGTATTTCCCTAAATTTAAATTTTTTGTCACTGCTTCTGAAAGCTCTGTCATGTTTTATATATCCAAGAAATTTCAGTGAGTAGAACTTTAATGATTTGAGACAGATATAGCTACCAATATAAAATTGGAGTAACGCTCAACTACATGTTGACTTTATGTTCAGTTAGGAGCACAATTATATATACATCCTAACATTATAATAGAAATATAGTCATATCTGTTGTCGGATAATGATTCAGCCAAAAAGCCAAGAGATTGGAGGCTCATAGAACTGCTAAAATGGTTTGGTGGTCTTACATTTTAGAGGAGAGGGAAAAGATGTTTACCAGAAGCCTCAGGGCTTTCTCCATTCATTGATTTCTCCTTTATACTGGAACATGCCTATGAATGTACAACAATGTTCTGGGGTCTTCCTGTTATTTAAACAATGATAACAGCCCCTTTCTCTCTCATATAGTTCTCCATATAATGAAAGTTGCTCAGTCACATCCAACTCTTTGCAATCCCATGGACTATAGCCGGCCAGGCTCCTCTGTCCATCAGATTATCCAGGCAAGAATACTGGAGTGGGTTGCTGTTCCCTTCTGTAGGGCATCTTCTTGACCCAGGGATAGAAGCCAAGTCTCTTACATTGCAGGCAAATTCTTTGCTGTCTGAGCCACCAGGGAAACCCTTTTAAAGATGATCATATCTTAAAAATTAGTCTAGGTCAGTATGTTCCTGAAGAAATTATTGGGATAGATAATACAGAAGTCAGTTTTGTTAGTACATAAAGAGATATCTAATGTGTTACTAAAATCCACCCTAGCTTTTCCCATCTTAATTTATAGAACATTTCATATTTAGCTATGTGGTCTGAATACATCCAGCTACTTATCTTCCCTGACCATGCCTGCACTTTTATGTCCCAGTGCTCCTGACATGTTGTCGACAGAGACTGTACACCTGCTTAGCCTCATTCTATCAGTCAGGGTCAAGCAGGAAAATGGAAATGACACTAGGTGCTGCTACAGAGGGATTTAGTATAGATGTCAGTTGACACATGAAGGCCTAAAAGGGCAACGAGAGGACACTGAGGTCATCCAGAAAGGCTGACAGCAAGGACAGCTCCATTAGGACTAAGAGAAAAGGCAGAGATTGGGAGTACCAGAGGCAAGGACTTGAGGGAGTGGTTCACAGTGTTGGTCTCAGACCTCTGAGAAGAGGATTCACCTGGTTGCTGACAGAACCACAAGAACTGAAACATGGGGTCTGTGGAGCTGCAGCCCAGAACCTTGGGGAGCAGGTACCAAGCAGCAGCTATGGGTGAAAATTGGAGTAACGCTCAACTACATGTTGACTTTATGTTCAGTTAGGAGCACAATTATATATACATCCTAACATTATAATAGAAATATAGTCATATCTGTTGTCGGATAATGATTCAGCCAAAAAGCCAAGAGATTGGAGGCTCATAGAACTGCTAAAATGGTTTGGTGGTCTTACATTTTAGAGGAGAGGGAAAAGATGTTTACCAGAAGCCTCAGGGCTTTCTCCATTCATTGATTTCTCCTTTATACTGGAACATGCCTATGAATGTACAACAATGTTCTGGGGTCTTCCTGTTATTTAAACAATGATAACAGCCCCTTTCTCTCTCATATAGTTCTCCATATAATGAAAGTTGCTCAGTCACATCCAACTCTTTGCAATCCCATGGACTATAGCCGGCCAGGCTCCTCTGTCCATCAGATTATCCAGGCAAGAATACTGGAGTGGGTTGCTGTTCCCTTCTGTAGGGCATCTTCTTGACCCAGGGATAGAAGCCAAGTCTCTTACATTGCAGGCAAATTCTTTGCTGTCTGAGCCACCAGGGAAACCCTTTTAAAGATGATCATATCTTAAAAATTAGTCTAGGTCAGTATGTTCCTGAAGAAATTATTGGGATAGATAATACAGAAGTCAGTTTTGTTAGTACATAAAGAGATATCTAATGTGTTACTAAAATCCACCCTAGCTTTTCCCATCTTAATTTATAGAACATTTCATATTTAGCTATGTGGTCTGAATACATCCAGCTACTTATCTTCCCTGACCATGCCTGCACTTTTATGTCCCAGTGCTCCTGACATGTTGTCGACAGAGACTGTACACCTGCTTAGCCTCATTCTATCAGTCAGGGTCAAGCAGGAAAATGGAAATGACACTAGGTGCTGCTACAGAGGGATTTAGTATAGATGTCAGTTGACACATGAAGGCCTAAAAGGGCAACGAGAGGACACTGAGGTCATCCAGAAAGGCTGACAGCAAGGACAGCTCCATTAGGACTAAGAGAAAAGGCAGAGATTGGGAGTACCAGAGGCAAGGACTTGAGGGAGTGGTTCACAGTGTTGGTCTCAGACCTCTGAGAAGAGGATTCACCTGGTTGCTGACAGAACCACAAGAACTGAAACATGGGGTCTGTGGAGCTGCAGCCCAGAACCTTGGGGAGCAGGTACCAAGCAGCAGCTATGGGTGCCTCTATGGGAAAAGCTGTGATTGGTGCATAAGTCCTGTTAGAAACAGGAGGTTGGAACCATGCTGACTCAGCTTGGGTTCCAAATGTTGATCTATCATGAACCAGGGCCTGACATGGAAGCCCTACATAGTAGGCTCCATACTTCCCATCCATCTCCCTCCTGTGCATTCTGCTCTACCCACCCTAACACCACCACACTAGCCATGCATCTCAAATTCCTTGTTGACTAATATTTCAAAGACATCCTGCCCTCAGGTGTTGAAGGCCTTTGACAAATTTCTAGCCCTTTTCCACTGCTTCCCTAAGTGCCTTTTCTGCTCCCACAGGACCTTGCTCTTGCTTAGAAATGCACCACATTTTCTATCTTCAACATCAAAAAAGCCACAAATCTTCACCTCATCCTGTCTCTGAATTTACTTTTAAATAGTAATGCGGGCTTCCCAGGTGGCACTAGTGGTAATTAAAAAAACCTGCCTGCCAAAAACAGGAGACCTAAGAGACATAGATAAGATCCCTCGGTGTGGAAGATCCCCTAGAGAAGGGAATGGCTATCCACTCCAGTATTCTTGCCTGGAGAATCCCATGAACATAGCAGCCTGGTGGGCTACAGTCCATGGAGTTGCAAAGAGTCAGACATGACTGAAACAACTTAGCACGACTTAGCACATGTGTATATGCAAAAGACAACATGGCTTTCATTTCCAGAGGGTCACAATAAAAGTGAATGAAGTAGCAGTTGCATTCTCCCTGACCATGCCTGCACTTTTATGTCCCAGTGCTCCTGACATGTTGTCGACAGAGACTGTACACCTGCTTAGCCTCATTCTATCAGTCAGGGTCAAGCAGGAAAATGGAAATGACACTAGGTGCTGCTACAGAGGATTTAGTATAGATGTCAGTTGACACATGAAGGCCTAAAAGGGCAACGAGAGGACACTGAGGTCATCCAGAAAGGCTGACAGCAAGGACAGCTCCATTAGGACTAAGAGAAAAGGCAGAGATTGGGAGTACCAGAGGCAAGGACTTGAGGGAGTGGTTCACAGTGTTGGTCTCAGACCTCTGAGAAGAGGATTCACCTGGTTGCTGACAGAACCACAAGAACTGAAACATGGGGTCTGTGGAGCTGCAGCCCAGAACCTTGGGGAGCAGGTACCAAGCAGCAGCTATGGGTGCCTCTATGGGAAAAGCTGTGATTGGTGCATAAGTCCTGTTAGAAACAGGAGGTTGGAACCATGCTGACTCAGCTTGGGTTCCAAATGTTGATCTATCATGAACCAGGGCCTGACATGGAAGCCCTACATAGTAGGCTCCATACTTCCCATCCATCTCCCTCCTGTGCATTCTGCTCTACCCACCCTAACACCACCACACTAGCCATGCATCTCAAATTCCTTGTTGACTAATATTTCAAAGACATCCTGCCCTCAGGTGTTGAAGGCCTTTGACAAATTTCTAGCCCTTTTCCACTGCTTCCCTAAGTGCCTTTTCTGCTCCCACAGGACCTTGCTCTTGCTTAGAAATGCACCACATTTTCTATCTTCAACATCAAAAAAGCCACAAATCTTCACCTCATCCTGTCTCTGAATTTACTTTTAAATAGTAATGCGGGCTTCCCAGGTGGCACTAGTGGTAATTAAAAAAACCTGCCTGCCAAAAACAGGAGACCTAAGAGACATAGATAAGATCCCTCGGTGTGGAAGATCCCCTAGAGAAGGGAATGGCTATCCACTCCAGTATTCTTGCCTGGAGAATCCCATGAACATAGCAGCCTGGTGGGCTACAGTCCATGGAGTTGCAAAGAGTCAGACATGACTGAAACAACTTAGCACGACTTAGCACATGTGTATATGCAAAAGTCAACATGGCTTTCATTTCCAGAGGGTCACAATAAAAGTGAATGAAGTAGCAGTTGCACAAAAACTTTGCATAATTTCAATGTGTAATTTTAGCCATATAAACTTAACATGATACTAAATGTGTTACTAAGATGGAAAGGATTGAACTCTGTCAATGCACAAGTTTTACACCTTTTTCGATTTTCACCTGCATGGTAGACTGGTTAGAAGGCATAATTTCTAAATTCTCAGTGATTTGACAACTAAGATTGTGACTTGGGGCCATGTGTAGACACAGTCAGTAAGTGAGGAGTTACTGTATGTGATTTATATAGAATTTCAGAAAATTCTAGAGCAACATTTTTCCTTATTTGCCCTTTGAGTTGCAAACGCTTTCAACAGAAGAAAACTTGCAACTTACCCCTGAAAGGTGTCTCTTTTATGTGTGAAAACACTAAGACAAAAATGTCAGATAGTTCACATTTCCTTGAGCCTGTGAAATCTAAAGGGATGTGAGATTTTCTTTTATTCAGATGGTTCAGATTGAAAGTATAGGAATATCTCCTGCCAATCATTTTCTTTTAAAAAAGACAGACATTGAAGATGTCTTTCTTTCCTTTAAGTTATAAAATCACTATTATTTCCCTTATGTAGAGAAAGTAACAATTACCTTGAAATTCTGAATTTGTGGCTTAAAAAAAGGCAAATCTTATATGCTTTTTTTAGTTTAAATCAGTTTCTTGGAAATTCAGATAATTTAAATAATAAGAACATAAATTGAGTGTCTTTTTATTTGCCAAGAATTTACTGCATATCCTAGTACATTCTTGCTTAGAAATCCACCACATGTTCTATCTCCAACATCAGACAAGCCACAAATCTTCACCTCATCCTGTCTCTGAATTTACTTTTAAATAGTAATGCGGGCTTCCCAGGTGGCACTAGTGGTAATTAAAAAAACCTGCCTGCCAAAAACAGGAGACCTAAGAGACATAGATAAGATCCCTCGGTGTGGAAGATCCCCTAGAGAAGGGAATGGCTATCCACTCCAGTATTCTTGCCTGGAGAATCCCATGAACATAGCAGCCTGGTGGGCTACAGTCCATGGAGTTGCAAAGAGTCAGACATGACTGAAACAACTTAGCACGACTTAGCACATGTGTATATGCAAAAGTCAACATGGCTTTCATTTCCAGAGGGTCACAATAAAAGTGAATGAAGTAGCAGTTGCACAAAAACTTTGCATAATTTCAATGTGTAATTTTAGCCATATAAACTTAACATGATACTAAATGTGTTACTAAGATGGAAAGGATTGAACTCTGTCAATGCACAAGTTTTACACCTTTTTCGATTTTCACCTGCATGGTAGACTGGTTAGAAGGCATAATTTCTAAATTCTCAGTGATTTGACAACTAAGATTGTGACTTGGGGCCATGTGTAGACACAGTCAGTAAGTGAGGAGTTACTGTATGTGATTTATATAGAATTTCAGAAAATTCTAGAGCAACATTTTTCCTTATTTGCCCTTTGAGTTGCAAACGCTTTCAACAGAAGAAAACTTGCAACTTACCCCTGAAAGGTGTCTCTTTTATGTGTGAAAACACTAAGACAAAAATGTCAGATAGTTCACATTTCCTTGAGCCTGTGAAATCTAAAGGGATGTGAGATTTTCTTTTATTCAGATGGTTCAGATTGAAAGTATAGGAATATCTCCTGCCAATCATTTTCTTTTAAAAAAGACAGACATTGAAGATGTCTTTCTTTCCTTTAAGTTATAAAATCACTATTATTTCCCTTATGTAGAGAAAGTAACAATTACCTTGAAATTCTGAATTTGTGGCTTAAAAAAAGGCAAATCTTATATGACAGTTTATTTTTTTATAGCGCTTTAAATCCAGTTTCTTTGTGTAAATTCCAGATCAACTTCTAAATAATAAGAACATAAATATGAGTGATCTTTTTATTTGCCAAGAATTTACTGCATATCCTAGTTATGCCAGTCCATAACTTACTCAACTTCTAGAGTAAGTCATACAGACACTTAACCTCCCTTGGGTGCCACCTGCTCTGTGCAGAATTCCTTCTGCCATTCCTGGAACTCTTCCAACAGTCAGGCGTCACAGTGACAGTACACAGGCCCATTGGCTGAGCACTTGTTTGCAAGGATGAGCTGCACATGTTGGCTAGTACTGCCACAATTTAATGCTTCAGTTCCTCCTGTACCCTTGAGCAGAGGTCATCTGGTTTGAATTTTGGATTCCTTTGAAGATGCATGACAGGTAACTGTCATCTGGAGAGCAGAGACACTTGACTGACCAATTAAATATTCTGAAAACCAGGAAGTTTATGTAAGTGAGGATAATTAGTCTTAAAAATAAACTCAGAATAACAATCCTCAGGAAGTGGAAGCTAGCCAGGATCCCATCTAATAAAAATAAATTGAGCTGAATTTCAAATTGCGGGGGAGTTAAAAGATATTTATAAAAAAGTTTTCTTGAGTTTCAAATTGTTTTAATAATGTCCGTAAAAGCCGTGTTGACCTACTATTTTGTGTATTGAAACCCCTTCACTTTGAAGAAGTGGGGTGTTCAAAACATGACATAAGTAGCTCTTGATTTTCCAAGCTTGTTTCTCCCCTCCATCAGCAGACGGTTGACAGCAGCTTCCTTCTTTAAGTGTGAATGGAACTCGTGCCTTGGGACATTCACTTTCTCTACTTTTCTGAGGTCACCCTGCTATATCCTAAAATGTGCTAATACAAATGTTTTCCTGGTTCTTCATGATAACAGTGTCTATCACTTTGTTACTTAAAAAGTGAGAAAAGCATCTGCTCTTCTAAATTTATTCTTATTCCACATGTATCTTCAAGCTATTCAGATAGAGCTAAATTACAAAAATGAGAGGGGAAATATATTTTCTTGATTTTCTAAACAATATTTTTGTGCATGAGTTATAAGTTTGAGTAAAAGATTCAGCTATATTTTTATGTGTCCTAGCATTGAGAAATTGTATAACATTAAAAAACAAATACTCTTAATGAGAAATGTCAGTGATTCTCTTGAGTTGGAGTTAGGCATTTTGGTTAAAGTATAGAAGTTCATTTTATGTTATACACTTGCTCTAAAAGGGCTTTTACTTTTAATAGCAGGACTGATTTGGAAACATAGAGCTTGATTGAAATAACGCCTATAAAGAAAACAATATTGCTACTCTGAAAGCGACAGTTCTGGATTTTTGATGGTAAAATTGTTGTAAGTTTCATTGTGTTAATCTTACACAGTAGTTAAAATAAAATGATGCCACAGCATTTCAGGTGAATTAAATAAAAGGATTCCAAAATGATATTCCATAGTATAAAATATTTACCATATGGAGGAAACAACAAAGCCTTTGAAGAGGGATCAAATAATACTGGGACTGTGAGAAGAAAACAATCAATAGTCTAATCTGTAATAGATGTGAAAGTTTTACACCTGAAAATTATAAATATCATCAACTTAAGAATTTATCATTCTTAAATTCAATGATTATTCAACTAAACACAGTTTCAGGAAAAGAAAATGGAAAAAGCAGTAAGTTAAATGTGAGAAATAGAAACATGAAAGCACTATTTTAAATAACTATCAGACAATTACAAATTGAAAAACTGTCTATCTTCTTGCCTCTAAAGAAATAAATATTAGAAGCAGAAAGTTGGGCTATGAAAAATATTTCCCTCATGTTACTAATATACTTTAGGATTTTATAGCCTGGCCTCATCAAAGGGCCGAAGAAATGCACCTGATTGCATTTCTGGTGCTATAGTAGATTACAACAGGAAACCAATTAAAACCCTGACTCTTAGATATTCTGAAAATTATTTATAAATGTTAAACAGACCTGTGAGGAAATAAGTTGAGAGACCATTTGAAAATGGTCGACAATAGTAACAATAGCTAATAGAGTATTAAGTTAGGCCCTAGGTCATGACTTGGAGTGCATTATCATATTTAATGCTGTCAGATTAATGTCAAACATAGAAGTAGATATTATTGTGACTTTTCAGATAAGGAAACAAATATCAACAGCTCTTTAATTTGGGATATGACATTTTAATTTACTGATTGAGATGACTTTCAAACTAACTCTGTACTTAAAAGAGCTTAATCTATTCTGATGGTAGAAATTTAACTTTAGACCTAATTGCAGTAAGATAACATAAAGGTTTTTTTGCCTTTAAGTCATTGTTTTTAATTTTCATCCACCTTTATTCTTTGGCATGTGTGGGCCTCACATCACAGTGGCCTCTCTTGTTGCAGAGCACTAGCTCTGGGTGTGTGTGCTCCAGATCACTAACTTGTAATTGGACGCACAGGTCCAGCCGCTCCGTGGCATGTGAGATTTTCTCGTGCCAGGGATTGAAGCGGTGTCCCTTGCACTGCAAGGTGGACTCCTTACCCACTGGACCACCAGGGAAACCCCACATAAACCTTTTTGATAGCTAATGAGGAGGACACAAAATGTTTATATCCAATTTTACATGCATTGCATTTAAGAACCTACCATCCAAAGCATGTCCTAGCTTATTGGTAATTATCTTAATATTGATTAAGTGCTTGCCTGTTCCAGGTACTTTTCCAAGGTGCTCTTCATATATTAACCCTTTTATGATTAATATATGACTACCTTAGAGATAAATATCTATCATCTCCATTATTCTTATGGGGAAACAGAGAGATAAAGCCCCATGGTCATACAGCATATCAGTGGTAGAGCCAGGATTCAAAGGCAGGCATTCCGGGTCGAAGTCTGCCTTCATAATCATCATTTAAGGCTTCTTATTCCATTGACATTAATTTAACCTAAGTAATAATATTTTTTAGAGATCCCATTACTAAAAGAGATATATGGTTGACATTGTCAAGCATATATACACATAGTTATAAGAATAACACTATAATCAGCCCCTCCTCTGTGTGCCAATCTTAATGCTATATTACATAGGTTTAAATCAAAATTACTAAGTTAGAGAGTAAGTTCAAAAGCTCAAATGATTTTAAGAGTGTCATTATCACAGGCTGTCACACAGCATGCTTTACATAAGCACAGTATCTTGATCAGAGTCAGCATATGCTACATGTGGACTGAGCACCACATCTCTCCAACACCAAAGTTGATGGTTTCTTCATTTTACTTTGCAAGAAATGTAAGAAGTTCTCCTATTTAAATTATTTGAGTAAATGTAAACAGTAGAATATGGGCTTCCCAGGTGGTTTAGTGGTAAAGGATCTGCCAGCCAATGCAAGAGGTGCAAGAGATGTGGGTTCAATCCCTGTCTTGGAGAATTATCCCATAAGAAATGGAAGACCACTCCAGTTTGCCTGGAAAAAGTTCTATTGACAGAGGAGCCTAGTGGGCTGTGGTCCATGGGGTCACGAAGAGTTGGATATGACTGAGCATACACACAAATAGAATAACCATATATTTGAAGATCAACTACACTTCAACAAAAATACATTTGAATGCATATAGATTCAAGGCAACAGTGAAAGTTATACCACATTACATTCTCTGAAAAAAAAGGGCTAACTCCCCACACATCTGCAAAAAATTAAGTATGTGCATACTCATACACATATAAATATTTGCATTGTAAAGAAGAGAAACTTGCTATTTTTCTACTAGACTGTTTTTCTACAAATGCCCTACATCTATCCTCCAATTACTCACTATTTCCTAAGTAACCTAAATCCTTGAAATTTATTTGTAATGCCTTTATATTCTTCAGAATATCCTCCTATCATAAAAGTCTATTTATCCCTCAAGACTGTTTACCTGTTGCCTCCTCAGACAGTGCCACACCTATATCTCTACCATATTAACCTGACAGTATCACATGACAGTTATCATATTGTGTCATGTTTTCTGTATTTGTCTCTTACTAGACAGGTGGTTCCTTAATGCACAAACCATGTTCCCTTGCTTATTTTTTCAAAAATTTCATGTCAAACATATTATCTTTGGTCTACTTTCTCCTCGAATTAAAAGTTCTATACTATATTTTAATTATTATAAGTCAAATTTTAAGTGTTCTAAGAACATTTTACTATAAACTTTAGAGAATTTTGTTCATTTACATATTTTCAGTTCTTTATTTTGTGCCTTTTTTCTTGCCTTCAATAACTATTCCAGTTTTGAGTCTTACTGCCAATTTTTGTCTCTACACGATTTACCTAGGAATATTTCTTTCTATCATCCATCTACCTTTTAATATCATTGATCACTCAACAATATTTATTAAGTAGGATTATGAAAATAGCAAAAATGGACACAATAATCCTTGCCTCCATAGCTTTTATTCTGTGATTTCTTGCATGGCTGTCTACTCCAGTATCTTCTGTTATCCTTATCCTATTAAGAGTGTTAAATAGTTTTATAACATTTTCTTTTGGTTCTTATGTTCATCAACTAAAAAAAGATGAAGAACTTGAGAGCTGTGGTTTAAGTTTTATTTGGGGCATTTAGTGGTCCATGGGGTCACGAAGAGTTGGATATGACTGAGCATACACACAAATAGAATAACCATATATTTGAAGATCAACTACACTTCAACAAAAATACATTTGAATGCATATAGATTCAAGGCAACAGTGAAAGTTATACCACATTACATTCTCTGAAAAAAAAGGGCTAACTCCCCACACATCTGCAAAAAATTAAGTATGTGCATACTCATACACATATAAATATTTGCATTGTAAAGAAGAGAAACTTGCTATTTTTCTACTAGACTGTTTTTCTACAAATGCCCTACATCTATCCTCCAATTACTCACTATTTCCTAAGTAACCTAAATCCTTGAAATTTATTTGTAATGCCTTTATATTCTTCAGAATATCCTCCTATCATAAAAGTCTATTTATCCCTCAAGACTGTTTACCTGTTGCCTCCTCAGACAGTGCCACACCTATATCTCTACCATATTAACCTGACAGTATCACATGACAGTTATCATATTGTGTCATGTTTTCTGTATTTGTCTCTTACTAGACAGGTGGTTCCTTAATGCACAAACCATGTTCCCTTGCTTATTTTTTCAAAAATTTCATGTCAAACATATTATCTTTGGTCTACTTTCTCCTCGAATTAAAAGTTCTATACTATATTTTAATTATTATAAGTCAAATTTTAAGTGTTCTAAGAACATTTTACTATAAACTTTAGAGAATTTTGTTCATTTACATATTTTCAGTTCTTTATTTTGTGCCTTTTTTCTTGCCTTCAATAACTATTCCAGTTTTGAGTCTTTCTACCAATTTTTGTCTCTACACGATTTACCTAGGAATATTTCTTTCTATCATCCATCTACCTTTTAATATCATTGATCACTCAACAATATTTATTAAGTAGGATTATGAAAATAGCAAAAATGGACACAATAATCCTTGCCTCCATAGCTTTTATTCTGTGATTTCTTGCATGGCTGTCTACTCCAGTATCTTCTGTTATCCTTATCCTATTAAGAGTGTTAAATAGTTTTATAACATTTTCTTTTGGTTCTTATGTTCATCAACTAAAAAAAGATGAAGAACTTGAGAGCTGTGGTTTAAGTTTTATTTGGGGCATAATTAGGACTGCAGCCCAGGAGGCAGCACCCCAGATAGCTCTGAGAGACTACTCCACAGAGGCAGATGGCAAATGTCCTTGTTATTCATTGGCAATCAAATTGGTAAGAGCCAATTTGTAGTTGACACGACCCCTTATGGTCATAAATCCGACCATACTTTGGGGGCATTTCATGATCATTTTATCCCACGTTGGTGGGAAGGCTCATTCCCAGATATAGCAAAGAGTATTGCTGATAGGCCATTCGATGTGCTATTATGACTAGCTCTTAATAGTAAAAGATCTCTGGACATCTATCTTCTAGTTATAGTCCAGGAAAGTATTTCCTCTCATCACATCTTCCCATACTTAGAGTTACACTATTACAATCATTGATCACATACCAAGTTATACATTTGATCAACTGTTTCCAGTCTAGTCATCATTGTTTTTGTTGGAGGCTTAAGTCATAATATTTGGCTATATAAGAAAAAATAATCTTATAAAACAGGCAAAATATAAACAGGATAGCTAATAACATTAATGGAATTATAAGTAAATATTTTAGCCATGAACCTCCTACACCAAATTATTATTTTTGTGGGGGCGGGTTGGGGAGGGAGGGGGTGGGAGAGTCACTTCTATTGGTCTTTCATTTATTTATTTTCATCCATCTTTGTTTTTTGGCCCATGTGGGTCTCCCATTGTGGTGGCCTCTGTTGTCACAGAGCACTGGCAATAACTATTCCAGTTTTGAGTCTTACTGCCAATTTTTGTCTCTACACGATTTACCTAGGAATATTTCTTTCTATCATCCATCTACCTTTTAATATCATTGATCACTCAACAATATTTATTAAGTAGGATTATGAAAATAGCAAAAATGGACACAATAATCCTTGCCTCCATAGCTTTTATTCTGTGATTTCTTGCATGGCTGTCTACTCCAGTATCTTCTGTTATCCTTATCCTATTAAGAGTGTTAAATAGTTTTATAACATTTTCTTTTGGTTCTTATGTTCATCAACTAAAAAAAGATGAAGAACTTGAGAGCTGTGGTTTAAGTTTTATTTGGGGCATAATTAGGACTGCAGCCCAGGAGGCAGCACCCCAGATAGCTCTGAGAGACTACTCCACAGAGGCAGATGGCAAATGTCCTTGTTATTCATTGGCAATCAAATTGGTAAGAGCCAATTTGTAGTTGACACGACCCTTATGGTCATAAATCCGACCATACTTTGGGGGCATTTCATGATCATTTTATCCCACGTTGGTGGGAAGGCTCATTCCCAGATATAGCAAAGAGTATTGCTGATAGGCCATTCGATGTGCTATTATGACTAGCTCTTAATAGTAAAAGATCTCTGGACATCTATCTTCTAGTTATAGTCCAGGAAAGTATTTCCTCTCATCACATCTTCCCATACTTAGAGTTACACTATTACAATCATTGATCACATACCAAGTTATACATTTGATCAACTGTTTCTAGTCTAGTCATCATTGTTTTTGTTGGAGGCTTAAGTCATAATATTTGGCTATATAAGAAAAAATAATCTTATAAAACAGGCAAAATATAAACAGGATAGCTAATAACATTAATGGAATTATAAGTAAATATTTTAGCCATGAACCTCCTACACCAAATTATTATTTTTGTGGGGGCGGGTTGGGGAGGGAGGGGGTGGGAGAGTCACTTCTATTGGTCTTTCATTTATTTATTTTCATCCATCTTTGTTTTTTGGCCCATGTGGGTCTCCCATTGTGGTGGCCTCTGTTGTCACAGAGCACTGGCTATAGGAGTATGTGCTCCAGAGCTCCGGCTCGGTAATTGGACACATCGGTCCAGCCGCTCCGCGGCACGTGGGATCTTCCCAGGCCAGGGATCGAACCGGCGCCCCTTGCACTGCAAGGTGGTGTCCTTACCCACTGGACCACCAGGGAAGCCCCAAATTCGTTTTTTAGAAGATAATCAAAACTAGGGAATGGGTCATTTAAGGCAGAAATCTGATTTTTTATATGGTTCATCAAATAAACACTAAAAGATTTATCAGATATGGAAATATAGCATTTAGTTTGAATTAAAGCACATATAATCTCCCTGAGATGCTATATAGCTCCAAGGGCCTTGCAGTTGTGTAACACTGCCTTTTTCAACATAGACATCTCCGAAGTTTATAGGCTAATAGCCCAGTTATTATCATTTAAAGCTTATGAAAGTTGCTAAGGCTTTGATATGGCCAATTACATTTTTAATTCCACTGAAGATGCAAAAAATAGTTGTTAAGTTGTCACACCAGTAGAATATAGCTCTTTTCACCCATTAGGCTGATGTTAATGGTAGATTGGTTGTGGTTACCCCTAATTGGTTAACACGTATGACCTTAAATTGATTCTAACCTCAGGCTACATTTTTGTATTTATCTCTGTAAATATCAAGGCCATAAATTACTGCCACAAATCTACTGAATCCCATACCAATCTCTCTTGTAAGGGTAATAATAGGCATAGTTCATGAAGTACCCAACCTAGTTTTCTAATATTATTAGGTTGATTATCTTTTATTAGTATGATTTAGTTGTTCTCAACTTTTTAAGCTTAAATGACCATAGTCTGTGTTAAGTATATAGATCTATCTCATAATTATGGGAGTTTTCTCTTTAAGAGATGAGAGGTTATTGGTTTTTTTATTAAGACATGTTTGTCACTTTGATTGAGTTTGAATGACCCTAAGAAAACAGGGTCAGAGGAGCAGAGGAGGTGTTAATTGGATAGGTGAGAGGATTCCATCTAATAATATCATGAATAGACAGAGAAGAACTGAACTCTCTTTTAAAATACATTTTTTGAGGAGCCCTGGAAAAAAATCTATAAGATAACCCAGAATACTAACATGGGTAATTAACCAAAATTTAATCGTTGGATCGAGATTAAAACTAACATATAATTATGCTCATGAGAGAAAACATTTCATTGATGAGTAAAAGTCCAAGAAATCTAGAAAACATTGTAAAAGATCATACAAGTCAGGTCTAGCATCTTGGGCGAGCTGTCTATTTCTGATGTTGTCTTTTTTTCATCCTAGTATAGTACAGTTTCCTCTGTTCTAGCATTGTTTTAAGGTGAGTTGAGGCCAGCAGATGTCTCTATAGATGAGTCCAGTATAGGGATCTTTGGAAGTAGGAATCAATCTAAGAGTCAAATTGCCCTTTAATTCTCACTGTGTATGAACTAGTCAAGAGTACCTGATAAAAAGGGCCTTGCAGTTGTGTAACACTGCCTTTTTCAACATAGACATCTCCGAAGTTTATAGGCTAATAGCCCAGTTATTATCATTTAAAGCTTATGAAAGTTGCTAAGGCTTTGATATGGCCAATTACATTTTTAATTCCACTGAAGATGCAAAAAATAGTTGTTAAGTTGTCACACCAGTAGAATATAGCTCTTTTCACCCATTAGGCTGATGTTAATGGTAGATTGGTTGTGGTTACCCCTAATTGGTTAACACGTATGACCTTAAATTGATTCTAACCTCAGGCTACATTTTTGTATTTATCTCTGTAAATATCAAGGCCATAAATTACTGCCACAAATCTACTGAATCCCATACCAATCTCTCTTGTAAGGGTAATAATAGGCATAGTTCATGAAGTACCCAACCTAGTTTTCTAATATTATTAGGTTGATTATCTTTTATTAGTATGATTTAGTTGTTCTCAACTTTTTAAGCTTAAATGACCATAGTCTGTGTTAAGTATATAGATCTATCTCATAATTATGGGAGTTTTCTCTTTAAGAGATGAGAGGTTATTGGTTTTTTTATTAAGACATGTTTGTCACTTTGATTGAGTTTGAATGACCCTAAGAAAACAGGGTCAGAGGAGCAGAGGAGGTGTTAATTGGATAGGTGAGAGGATTCCATCTAATAATATCATGAATAGACAGAGAAGAACTGAACTCTCTTTTAAAATACATTTTTAGAGGAGCCCTGGAAAAAAATCTATAAGATAACCCAGAATACTAACATGGGTAATTAACCAAAATTTAATCGTTGGATCGAGATTAAAACTAACATATAATTATGCTCATGAGAGAAAACATTTCATTGATGAGTAAAAGTCCAAGAAATCTAGAAAACATTGTAAAAGATCATACAAGTCAGGTCTAGCATCTTGGGCGAGCTGTCTATTTCTGATGTTGTCTTTTTTTCATCCTAGTATAGTACAGTTTCCTCTGTTCTAGCATTGTTTTAAGGTGAGTTGAGGCCAGCAGATGTCTCTATAGATGAGTCCAGTATAGGGATCTTTGGAAGTAGGAATCAATCTAAGAGTCAAATTGCCCTTTAATTCTCACTGTGTATGAACTAGTCAAGAGTACCTGATAAAAAAGGTCCTTCCATCCAGGTTGAAGACAGTGAGACAGTCCCTTAAATTATGTCTTTTTCTAGTCTTGTATGCATGTCATGAGGCATCTGATCTTCACCCAAAGATAGGCTACTAAGCCAAGCTTCAGAAACAAACCTAGACTGTCCTTTAATAATTGAAGTAAATTTTACATTAATATACCCTAACAGCAAAGAACTGACAAGGAAATGAGTTTAGTAGATATAGGCCTCCATTAACAAACTAACATTTGTTGAAACATCTTCTTATAAAATCACCCTCAATTTTTCTAAGTATAAGAATAATTAAGACTTGCTCTTGATATAGGTCTGGCCTCAGTAAGCTTAGCCTGATTATTTGTAAAATGATAATTGATTGTAGACCTTTTTTAGCCTTGTAATTTTGATAGAGTTTCAGAATAAACTTTTAAAATAAAGCCTTTTCAGGGCTAGGAAGGATAGGACAAAGGCCTATTACAGATTTCATCTAATAGATATAAGTGAATTTTTTTCCTCTCAAGTTTTTCAAATTTCCTTGAGACTTCTGTACTTGTTAGTAAGATAACCTTCCTAACTTATACGATAAAGTTACTGAAAACTAAGTCTCCAGTCTCCAGAGGGGTCAGAGACAGAGAAAAGATAACTGTTTCAATTTGTTTATAAAGTATAATTTTCCAAAGTACTATTAAGTCATAATTAGTACTTTCTAAAGTACTATTTTTTTTTTAAAGATTTATTTATTTATTTATTTTGGGCGGGGGTCGGGTAGGGGAGTGAGGGGAGCAGGCGGGCCACTTCTATTGGTCTTTCATTTCTCCATTTTCATTAGTCTTTGTTCTTCGGCTCCTGTGGGCCTCCCATCGCGGTGGCGTCTGTCGTTGCTGAGTGCTGGCTCTGGGCGCATGCGCTCCAGAGCTCCGGCTCGGCAATTGGACACATCGGTCCAGCCACTCCGCGGCACGTGGGACCTTCCCAGGCCAGGGATCGAACCGGCGCCCCCTGCACTGCAAGGCGGTGTCCCTATCCACTGGACCACCAGGGGAAGCCCTCTAAAGTACTATTAAGTACATAAGTCATAATGCCTGGAAAGCAGAGATTCAAACCAGTAATCTTCAGATAGAAACCATAAAGGTATAAGAATGTTTTCCAGTTCAGGTCCTTTTGTTAACCTTTGTGAAGTCATCAGGTTTTCTATACTACTCAGATGTTAAAAGAAATACAGAAGAATCAGTCCTAATGAGGTGGATGGAGCTAGAACCTATCATAAAAAGTGAAGTAATTCAAAAAGAGAAAGACAAGTACCGTTACTAACACATATATATTGAATCTAGTAAAAGGACAATGATAACGCATGCAGTGAACCCATGGAAAAACAGACAGAGAATAGACATATGGATATTGTTGGGAATGAATAATGGGTGGGAGACATAGAGGGAGTAACATGGAAACCTAAACTATCATATGTGAAAAACATGGCTATAGTCATTGCACTGTGGGAATAGGAGTTCCTACAAGGGCTTGATTCCACAGCCTGGAGAGGTGGGATGGGAGGACCTGGCAGGTGGGAGGGGACCAGGGATATGCATATGACTGATCTGGGAAGATACATGTCTGTGAACAACAAAACTCTGTCAAAATTTTTAAAATAAATAAATAAATAAATTTTTTTAAAAAAGAATCCTTCAATTTTCTACCCAGTTCAAAAACTGGTATTTATTCAAGAGTCCTTTCTATTGATCTTTTTGAAGAGGAACCATTTTTAGAAAACTTAGAATTATGACAATATTTTAAGACAGTACCTAGTATTTACAACTGATAACATTTTATCCGAACATATCAGAATTTTAGGAACTTTGTATCATTTTTAGGATATCTATATTAGTAACATTTATCATATAACCAGAGACTTATTACTCATTACTATTACAATATTTCCCATGTAATGCAACACATGAAATGAACTTATGTAATGCCACTGAAGAATCCCAAAGTTAACTAGAAGTCAAAAATGCTGCATTAGAATAATTTAGAAAGTTTTGTCAACAAATATGAAAAAGGTTTAAAACACTCAATAGGATTATAGTTCATTGTGAAGCAATAGCTATTCACATAGCCAAAGCCAAATATAGAACAGATGTTTTTAAGAGGTAAATAAACTTAAATTATCAGACAGTTCAGCATCTATTTAAAGGTAAACTTAATTAAATTTTAAATATAGTCATCCCTAACCACGCACAAAACTCTTTTCTCAGAGTCCATTTTTCACAAAACTTCTTTTCCCTTTTTGTACCCATTAGTTTGTTTTCTCATCTTAAAATAGCCACCTGTAACTCATACCTATTTTCTTTTCCCTTTATAAAATGAAATTCCATTTTTCATACCTTTACATTAAAAATACATATTTTACTTTTCTCAAGCAACCAGAACTGACCTTTATATTAGCATTCTATAAATTGATGAGCATAAATACCAGTGGTAGTCTTTAAAAACATTTGTCTTTTATAGAGAATATCTCAGGATGGCACCAAACATTATTCATTAACAGTCCCAAATCTCTTTAGGGTTCAGTAATAAATGTTTTAAAACGTTATTTTATTTGGAAATAACCTAGCTACTCAATAGACTTCCATCACTTAGTTAGCACAACCCTTAGACATTCAAATTACCCCAATCTAGAGAGACTATATTAGAGAGACATTCTTAAGAATAATTGTTCTTAATAGGGTTTATCTAAAAGTTCATATCTCATTTACCCTTTTTTTAGAAGCTTTTTCATTCAAGTTACTTTCTTTGTTGATGAATTTGTAACAAATAGTCAACTTATACTAAGCCTAGGCATAATAAAAATATTCTGAATGACTCTTAGACATGTCTGTATTAGATCAACAAACAAACATTAATACCAGGTATTTAATATTGAAAATTCAACCAAAAACAAACATATCAGAATTTTAGGAACTTTGTATCATTTTTAGGATATCTATATTAGTAACATTTATCATATAACCAGAGACTTATTACTCATTACTATTACAATATTTCCCATGTAATGCAACACATGAAATGAACTTATGTAATGCCACTGAAGAATCCCAAAGTTAACTAGAAGTCAAAAATGCTGCATTAGAATAATTTAGAAAGTTTTGTCAACAAATATGAAAAAGGTTTAAAACACTCAATAGGATTATAGTTCATTGTGAAGCAATAGCTATTCACATAGCCAAAGCCAAATATAGAACAGATGTTTTTAAGAGGTAAATAAACTTAAATTATCAGACAGTTCAGCATCTATTTAAAGGTAAACTTAATTAAATTTTAAATATAGTCATCCCTAACCACGCACAAAACTCTTTTCTCAGAGTCCATTTTTCACAAAACTTCTTTTCCCTTTTTGTACCCATTAGTTTGTTTTCTCATCTTAAAATAGCCACCTGTAACTCATACCTATTTTCTTTTCCCTTTATAAAATGAAATTCCATTTTTCATACCTTTACATTAAAAATACACATTTTACTTTCCTCAAGCAACCAGAACTGACCTTTATATTAGCATTTTATAAATTGATGAGCATAAATACCAGTGATAATTTTTTAAAATATTTGCTTTTTTATAAAGAATATCCCATGATGGCACCAAACATTATTCATTAATAGTCCCAAGTCTCTTTAGCTTTAGTGTTCACTAATAAATGTTTTAAAACCTTATTTTATTTGGAAATAACCTAGCTATTCAATAGACTTCTATCACCTAGTTAGTACAACCTTTAGAAATTAAGTTATCCCAGTCTGGAGAGACTATTTGAGACATTTCTAAAGCATAATTATTCTTAATAGATTTTATCTAAAAGTTCATATCTCATTTACCCTTTTTTTAGAAGCTTTTTCATTCAAGTTACTTTCTTTGTTGATGAATTTGTAACAAATAGTCAACTTATACTAAGCCTAGGCATAATAAAAATATTCTGAATGACTCTTAGACATGTCTGTATTAGATCAACAAACAAACATTAATACCAGGTATTTAATATTGAATACATTTTAGTTCACATGAACCTGAAAAATCATTTAGGTTTTAATTTCTCCTTTATTTAGAATTGTTTGATTTGTAAGTGCTTTTCTTTAGGCCAATTGAATTAGAGTTCATTTACAAACTGATCTCAACAATCAGCAACAATTATCTAAAAAACAGAGAGACACACTGAGACATACACATAACCAAATCAACACAGCAAAAAATCCTATAGCTTTGTTTCCCAAACTTAGTCTATGAATCAGATATCACAATATTAAACTGACTATTTCTTCTTTTTTTTTCCCTTGAGAATTAGAGATGGTCTAGATAAGATAAGTGGTCTCAAGTCATGGAAGGAATGATTTCCTCAGAGCAAGAATTTTTAAAGAGACAATTGTACTTTTCCAAGGTCTTAGTTTTTTAACCAAAAGTCAGACCAGAAAGGGCTTAAATTGACCCTAATAACTAGGGAAGATTGGTCCCAGCAGGGATTAGCCCTCTAGGAAAGTAGGAGTCTTAGTTTGATTAGCCCCAGGCTGTTGATTATAAGACAAAACTCCAGATCTAAGGGAACTTTAGTCCATTTTCTTATCCTGTATTAATAAAGATCTAATATTTTAAGCTATTTTTCTTGCCATTGTATCCTAGCTATAGGCTGACTAGTCATTTAAAAAATTTTCCAAGGGGTTCCCAAGTAGAGTGTGGAACCTTAGAGGAAGCGCTTTCCATATTAGCTCGAGAAGTTTGTACCAGATGTCTACACACTCAAACCAAACCAACAAAACCAAGCCTAAAGCAAACCAGAACCTCTCTAACTGGGGGTAATACTCCAAATAAAGCAAAAGACAGAGATGTCCAGAAATCAAAAGCCAAATGGCAAGAGCACCCCAAAAGATGGCAAAGTAATGCCCAGATATTAAAAATCAAATGGCATAAATGCCAAAGATTGACTTCCTACTCCCAGTAGATCTGCAACTGGCAGAGTCAGTGCTAGCAAGCATTTTAGTTCTGACATAATTCAAGCAATTTCTTGTTGGTTTCCTGTAAAGAAGTTACTCTGTTGTTTCCACTTTTAGAAGCTTTAAGTTATCAAAGTAAGCATGGCTGGCATTTTTTTCAATGTGCACGCAAAAATATCAATTTTGGATATCAAGATATCAATTTGGACATTTTAAGGTGAGATATCTTTTAGTATAATTTTCTCAATTAACCAAGCACTTGCAAGTATGAGCTCTGTATGTATTTTACATGAATCTGGCTGGAGTGTTAGTCAGACATTGACCTTGGCTTTCTGACGCCCCTCATTTCTGTTTTTGAGAGACTTTATTTCCTATTTTAAGCTGAATTTGTCAGAGATAGAATCACTAGTGAAACTGTATTGTGGACAATGTGCTGCTTGTGAGCTTAACTCCTCCAGGAGTCAGCCCAGAGTCGTCTCAGCTCTCTTATGTGTCTCGGAACCTACCTCAGGCCATCTAAGACCATTGTGGCTACTCAGCTCACTGAATGGCCAGTTCTTATGTGTAACTCCTGAACAAGCAAATACTTTAATTAATAAGTGGGTTTTCCTATGGGACCACTGCATGGTATGAAGGCCTTCATCACTCCATCACTCCCATAAATTTCTCAGTCCGCCGTTAGTTTGATTAGCCCCAGGCTGTTGATTATAAGACAAAACTCCAGATCTAAGGGAACTTTAGTCCATTTTCTTATCCTGTATTAATAAAGATCTAATATTTTAAGCTATTTTTCTTGCCATTGTATCCTAGCTATAGGCTGACTAGTCATTTAAAAAATTTTCCAAGGGGTTCCCAAGTAGAGTGTGGAACCTTAGAGGAAGCGCTTTCCATATTAGCTCGAGAAGTTTGTACCAGATGTCTACACACTCAAACCAAACCAACAAAACCAAGCCTAAAGCAAACCAGAACCTCTCTAACTGGGGGTAATACTCCAAATAAAGCAAAAGACAGAGATGTCCAGAAATCAAAAGCCAAATGGCAAGAGCACCCCAAAAGATGGCAAAGTAATGCCCAGATATTAAAAATCAAATGGCATAAATGCCAAAGATTGACTTCCTACTCCCAGTAGATCTGCAACTGGCAGAGTCAGTGCTAGCAAGCATTTTAGTTCTGACATAATTCAAGCAATTTCTTGTTGGTTTCCTGTAAAGAAGTTACTCTGTTGTTTCCACTTTTAGAAGCTTTAAGTTATCAAAGTAAGCATGGCTGGCATTTTTTTCAATGTGCACGCAAAAATATCAATTTTGGATATCAAGATATCAATTTGGACATTTTAAGGTGAGATATCTTTTAGTATAATTTTCTCAATTAACCAAGCACTTGCAAGTATGAGCTCTGTATGTATTTTACATGAATCTGGCTGGAGTGTTAGTCAGACATTGACCTTGGCTTTCTGACGCCCCTCATTTCTGTTTTTGAGAGACTTTATTTCCTATTTTAAGCTGAATTTGTCAGAGATAGAATCACTAGTGAAACTGTATTGTGGACAATGTGCTGCTTGTGAGCTTAACTCCTCCAGGAGTCAGCCCAGAGTCGTCTCAGCTCTCTTATGTGTCTCGGAACCTACCTCAGGCCATCTAAGACCATTGTGGCTACTCAGCTCACTGAATGGCCAGTTCTTATGTGTAACTCCTGAACAAGCAAATACTTTAATTAATAAGTGGGTTTTCCTATGGGACCACTGCATGGTATGAAGGCCTTCATCACTCCATCACTCCCATAAATTTCTCAGTCGCCTGAGAAAACCGTAACTGGCTGGGAGGAGTCTTGTCCCTTTTCTTCAGAGCAAAGCTCTCATATTTTGCTGACATTTATCCCAACCAATTCCACAAAGGCAGCCAAATTGAGGAAAAGCATAAGATCAGCCTCTTACTTAACTACTCAGCCAAGATGATTTAGCCCCCTACAACGGAGCGACCTCGGAATCTTTCAGCAGAGCTCCAGGTATTCCTCGATTTTTTCCTATCAAGCCCCCTCCCCAGTACTTATTCACTGAGTAGGTAATTCCCCTGGCATCTTTCAGCCAGCCCTATACCCAGTATCTTTTAACTGGGAGGGAATTCCCCAGTATTTTTCAACTGAGCCCTACTCAGTGTCTAGACCATGAGTGGGTATGCCCAGGTTGCTTCATCTGGGCACCTCACAGCATCCCATTTCTTGATGTTGCAAAAGCAAGTCCTGCAACCAAACCCACTCTGCTGTCAGTCAGCCCTCTGGGCTTCACTTCTGACTCCTCCCCAGGAAGGGATTGGGGTCGGTGGGGGGCATATTCTTCAGGGTCTCTCTTCCTCCAAGGACAAAACACTCCTGACCATGCTATGGCCTTCCACTCCTGCACCCCCAGAGGGCCCCTAGCCACATGAGCCCGCTCTCCATTTGCCACAGAGGTGCCATCTGTTTTACTCGGAAAGGTTTTTAGGCATTAATCACCCTTTTAATCCATGAAGTGTGGCTCCTGGGACTAGTATCAGAAACTGGCCTCCCCGTCAGCTTACTGGGAGGGGGCAGGTAGCCTCCTGACCACCAAATAAAAGTCAGAATCTCAACCAATACAGGAGATTTTAGAACCAGGAGGGACTTACCCAAATTTGTCTGCACTCCACGAGGAGGCAGATGGGCACAAGGGACCACAGTTGGTACCAAGGCTCTAGTTCCTCATGGAGTTGTGGCAAAGCAGGGAAGTCCTCTGTGAGTCGCTTCTTCAGTTACAAAAAATGTCGACTAAAAAAAAATGAACAGTGCAGTGAAGAGGCGGAGCCAGCAGACCACCAACCTGGTGGAGAGGCACAGCGCCAGCCTGGTGGAGACCGGCCTGGCACCGGGCTCCAGGTGGAATCACCACACACTGGCCAAAGATGAATCCTAGAAATCCCAAGAGAAAACACCAACAAGAAGACTCAAACATAAAACATCAAAAAACACACAATAACGACAAGACAGAGAAACGCCATACAAATGAAGGAACAAGCTATCAACATACAGACCCAAATGACTGGAGAAATAGACAAACTATCAGAAAAAGAATTCAGAAGAGTGATAGTAAGGATGATTCACACTCTGAAAATAGAATAAGAAAGAGAATTGACACTGGAGAAAGACTTGCAGGAAATTAAAAAAAAAAACTAAAAGAGACAAACAGCTCAATAGGTGAATTTAAAAAACAACAAATAGAGACAAACAACTCAATTGCTGAACTTAAAAATACTATGGAAGTACTAAACAGTAGAGTATCTGAGGAAGAAGAATGGATAAGTGAGCTGGAAGACAGAATGGCAGAGGAACAGGAAAAACAGCAAAGAATGAAAAGAACTGAGGACAGTCTCAGAGACCTCTGGGACAATATCAAACGCACCAAAATTCTAATAATAGGGATCCCAGAAGAAGAAGAGAAAAAGAAAGGTTATGAAAAAACTTTTGAAGAGATTATAGCAGAAAACTTCCCCAACATGGGAAAGGTAATAGTCAATCAGGTCCAAAAAACACAAAGAGTCCCATACAGGATAAATCCTAGGAGAAAAACACCAAGACACATATAAATCAAGCTAACACAGACTAAACACAAAGACAGAATACTTAGAGCAGCGAGGAAAAAAAAGAAAAAAAACAAGTAACATACAAGGGAAATTCTATACGTTTAAGTGCTGACCTCTCAACAGAAACCTTACAGGCCAGAAGAGAGTGGCAAGACAAATGTATAGCACTGAAAGAGAAAAATATACAACTGAGAATACTCTACCTGGAAAGGATCACATTCAAAATTGATGGAGAAATCAAAATCTTTACAAACAAGCAAAAACTAAGACAATTCAGTATCACCAAACCAGCTTTACAAGTGTTAAAGGGACTTATATAGACAACAAACACAGGAGAAGAAAAAGAAAAAGATCTACAAAACTAACCATTCATAACATTTAAGAAGATAAAAATAGGGTCATTTGTATCAATAATTACCTTAAATGTAAATGGACTAAATGCCCCAACCAAAAGAAACAGACTGGCTGGATGGATACAAAAACAAGACCCTTATATATGAACCTTATATATACAAGAAACCCACTTCAGATCTAAAGACAATTATAGACAGAAAGTGAAAGGATGGAAAAAGAAATTCCATGCAAATTGAAACCACAGGAAAGCCAGAGAAGCAATCCTCATATCAGACAAAATATACCTTAAGATAAAGAAGATTATAAGAGACAAAGCAGGTCACTACATAATGATCAAGCGATCTGTTCAAGAGGAAGACATAGCAATCATAAATATCTATTCACCTAAAACAGGAGCACCCCAATACATAAGACACTTTCAGACATAAAGAAGAAATTGGCTATAGCACAAGAATAGTAGCAGACTTAAATACTCTTCTTACACCAATGGACAGACAATCAAAACAGAGAATTAATAAAGAAACACAAGCTTTAAATGACACACTAGAAGAGATGGAACTCATGGATATCTTTAGGACCTTCCATCCAAAAGCAGAAGACTACACTTTCTTCTTAAGTGTTCATGGAACATTCTCCAGAATAGACCACATCTTGGGCCACAAATCAAACCTCAGTCAATTCAAGAAAATAGAAATTATATCAACCATCTTTTCAGACCACAATGCAATGAGACTACAGATCAACTACAGGGGAAAAAATGCTAAAAACACAAACACATAGAGATTAAACAAAACATACCTAAAAAACAGATTACCAAATAAATCAAATGAGAAATAAGAAAAAATTCATACAGGAAAATGACAATGGACACATGACAGTGCAAAACCTATGGGATACTGCAAAAGCAGTTCTAAGAGGGAAGTTTATAGCAATACAACCCTACCTCAAGAAACAAGAAAAATATCAAACAGACGACCTAGCCCTACACTTAAAACAATTGGAGAAAGAAGAACAAAAACACACCAAAATTAGCAGAAGAAATGATAAAGATCAGAGCAGAAATAAATGAAAAATAAATGGAAGAAACAATTGTAAAGATAAATAAAACGAGAATAAGGTTCTTTGAAAAAGTAAACAAAATCAACAAACCGCTGGCCAGAATCATCAAGAAAAAAGAGAGAAGAACCAAATTAACAAAATCAAAAGTGAAAAAGGAGTGATTACAACAGATAATGCAGAAATCCAAAGGGTTATAAGAGACTATTATGAACAACTATATGGCAACAAACCAGACAACTTGGAAGAAATGGACAGTTTCTTGGAGAAGATCAATCTTCCAAGACTGAACCATGAAGAAACAGAAACTATAAACAACCCAATCACAAGCCCAGAAATCGACTTTGTGATTAAAAATCTACCCAAAAATAAAAGTCCAGGGCCAGATGGCTTTACAGGTGAATTCTACCAGACACTTAAAGAAGAATTAATGCCTATCCTGTTAAAACTTTTTCAAGAAACTGCACAGGAAGGGACACTTCCAAACACATTCTACGAGGCCGCCATCACCCTGATACCAAAACCAGGCAAAGACAACACACACAAAAAAGCTATAGACCAAGTTTACTGATGAATTTAGACACCAAAATTCTCAACAAAATCCTAGCAAACAGAATTCAACATCACATCAAAAAAACTCATACATCATGATCAAGTATGGTTCATCCCAGGAATGCAAATATTCTTCAATATCCACAAATCAATCAATGTGGTACACCATATCAACAAATTGAGAGTCAAAAATCACATGATCATCTCAATAGATGCAGAAAAAGCCTTTGACAAAATCCAACACCCATTAATGATAAAATCCCTTCAAAAACGGGCATAGAAGGATCCTACTTCAACATATGAAAGCCATACATGAGAAGCTCACAGTGAATATTATTTTCAATGGTGAAAAACTGAAAGCATTCCCTCTAAGATCAGGAACAAGACAAGGATGTCCACTTTCACCTCTATTATTCAACATAGTCTTGGAAGTTCTAGCAACAACAATAAGAGAAGAGAGAGAAATAAAAGGAATCTAGATTGGAAAAGAAGAAGTAAAGCTCTCTCTTTTTGTGGATGACAAGATATTATACATAGAAAAACCCAAAGACACTATTACAAAACTACAAGGGCTAATCAACGAATTCAGCAAAGTCGCAGGGTACAAAATCAATACACAGAAATCACTGGCATTCCTATACACAAACAATGAAAAATTAGAAAACGAAATCGAAGAGACAATCCCATTCACCACTGCAACCAAAAGAATCAAATATCTAGGAAAATATCTACCCAAAGAAACAAAAGAACTGTACACTGAAAATTACAACACATTCATGAGAGAAATTAAAGAAGACTTAAGCAGATGGAGAGATAGTCCATGTTTCTGGGTCAGAAGAATCAATATTGTGAAAATGACCCTACGACCAAATGTCATCTATAGATTCAATGCGATCCCTGTCAAACTACCAATGACATTCTTCACAGAACTAGACCAAACAATAACACAGTTCATATGGAAACACAAAAGACCCCGAATAGCCAAAGCAATCCTAAGGAAGAAGAATGGAGCTGGAGGGATCAGCCTCCCTAGCTTCAGACTCTACTACAAAGCAACAGTCATCAAGACGGTATGGTACTGGTACAGAAACAGAACTATAGACCAATGGAACAAGATATAGAACCCAGAGATAGACCCATGCACCTATGGGTACCTTATTTTTGACAAAGGAGGCAAAAATCTAAAATGGGACAAAGACAGTCTCTTCAACAAATGGTGCTGGGAACATTGGACAGCTACATGTAAACAAATGAAGTTGGAACATTCCCTGACACCGTACACAAAGATCAACTCAAAATGGATTAAAGACCTAAATGTAAGACAAGAAACCATCAAACTGTTAGAGAAGAATATAGGCAAAACCCTCAAGGACATCAATCAAAGCAAGATCTTCTCTGACCCACCTACTAGAATAGTGGTATTAAAAACAAAAATGAACATTTGGGACCTAATGAAACTTAAAGGCTTCTGCGAAGAAAAAGAAACTACAAACAAGGTGAACAGACAACCCAGTGAATGGGAGAAAATCCTAGCAAATGAAACAGCAGACAAGAATCAATCTCCAAAATCTACAAGCAACTCAGACAACTCAACATCGGAAAAATGAACAACTCAATCAAAAAATGGGAAAAGGACCTAAACAGACACCTCTCCAACGATGACATACAGACGGCCAAAAAACACATGAAATGATGCTCAACCTCACTTATTATTAGAGTAACGCAGATCAAAACTACAATGAGATATCACCTCACACCGGTTAGAATGGCCATCATCAAAAAATCTGCAGACAATAAATACTGGAGAGGGTGAGGAGAAAATGAACACTCTTGCATTGTTGGTGGGAGTGTAAATTGATACAGCCACTATGGAAGACACTATGGAGATTCCTAAAAAAGCTCAGAATAGAAGCACCATACAACCCAGCAATCCCAGTATTAGGCTTATACCCTGATAAAGTCAAAATTGAAAGAGATACCTGTATGTACCCCAATGTTCACTGTAGCATTCTACACAATAGCTAGAACATGGAAGCAACTTAGATGTCCATCGACGAATGAATGGATAAAAAAGCTCTGGCAGGGCTTCCTTGGTGGTCCACTGGGTAAAGACACTGCCTTGCAGTGCAAGTGGTGCCCATTCTATGCCTACCCCAGGAAGATCCCTCCTACCGTGGAGCCACTGGACCAGTATGTCCAACTACCTCGCGGGCTCTTTGGAGCACATGCACACAGTGTCGGTGCTCTGCAACGATGGAGGCCACTGCGATGTGAGGCCCACACAGGCCAAAGAACAAAGATGGATGAAAATAAAATAAATGAAAGATCAATATAAGTGGCCAAAAAAGAAAGAAAAAAACTTTTTAAAAAAGTGCTGGTACATATATAGAATGGAGTACTTCTCAGCTGTAAAAAGAAATGCTGAAGAATCAGTCCTAATGAGGTGGTTGGATCTAGAACCTGTCACGAAAACTGAAGTAAGTCAAAAAGAGAAAGACAAGTACTGTGTACTAACATATATATATATATGGAATCTAGTAGGATGGTAATGATAACACATGCAGTGAAATGATGGAAAGACATAGAGAACAGACGTATGGACATTGTGAGGAACGAAAAGGGGGTGGGAGGCATAGAGGCAGTAACATGGAAACCTATACTATCATATGTGAAATAGATAGCTATTGTCATTGCGGTGTGGGAATAGGGGATCCTGCAGGAGTGGTGTGAATTAGCCTGGAGGGGTGTGTTGGGGAGAACTGGGAGGGGGGTTGAAGAGGGATTGGGGCCAGAGATATACATATGACTAATCTGGGATTATACATATCTGTAAACAATAAAACACTGTAAAAGTAAAATAAAAAAATAAATGAACAACTTGAGAGTTGTGGGTTAAGTTTTATTCAGGGCATGATTAGGATTGCAGCCCAGGAGGAAGCACTCCAGAAATCTCTGAGAGACTGTTTTGCAGAACAAATGGCAAATGCCCTTGCTGTCCATTCATTGGCAATCAGATTGGTAAGAGCCAATCTGTAGTTGACATGAAGTGTATTCAAATAATTTTCAATGAATTTGTTCTAAATAAGCAGAGGAACACTCTTATTTCCTTTATGCAAGTGAATGTGAATAGCTTCTGTTGAGGTCACTGGTGTCTACTGTCTTTTCAACAGCTTCTTCTCTTCTGCCCTGAACAAAATCTGTTTCTTTTACTGCCTGTCAAACCAGTAAAGAGACCACTATCTGATAACATCAAATGCCCTATCTAAACTTCTATAAAGCCTCTTCCTAGACCTGTTATATGTTTTAAACATATAAATTGTTACCACCAGCCTTCTTTCTTCCTCACTTCTCATCTCCACCTTTGACCTCTACTGAAACTCCTTGTCCAGAAAATTATTGCATGCAGGGAGGAAAACAAAACTGGGAACATAGCTGGGATAGAATAAAGGAAGAAGCACCCTATATCATGGAAGGAGAACCCACACATTAAAAAGAGGCTTTTCACTCTCCTGGTTGTTATAATCTTTGTATTTCTGAGTCAATAGATAAACAGAGAGAATGACAGGATTTCTAAATTCTTTAGACCAAACTCTCAGTTTTCTAGAAATGTGGGCTCCTATGGGATACACATTAGCCTATGCAGCCTACTTCTAATAAATTTGTTGTTGAACACCTTTTTGACTCTGGCAATGGGTTGATTACTATATTTTTAAGGTTTTTTTTCTTTTACTTTTACAGACTTTTGTTGTTTACAGATATGTATAATCCCATATTAGTCATATATATATGATTATAATTGGTTGATTACTATTTGCAGTATTAATGAGCATTTTCATCATTATCTTCATCTTCATAATTATTTTAATGAGAAATTAGGAGAGACAGCATCAGAGCCAGCATCATTTAGGCATAAGATATACCATTTTAAAATGGAGTCTAATTTTAAAAACCTATTTTATTAACGTGTAGTTGATTTACAGTGTTGTGTTAATTTCTGCTGTAGAGCAAAGGAGTTCATAATACACACATAGAAATCAACTTGAGAGTTGTGGGTTAAGTTTTATTCAGGGCATGATTAGGATTGCAGCCCAGGAGGAAGCACTCCAGAAATCTCTGAGAGACTGTTTTGCAGAACAAATGGCAAATGCCCTTGCTGTCCATTCATTGGCAATCAGATTGGTAAGAGCCAATCTGTAGTTGACATGAAGTGTATTCAAATAATTTTCAATGAATTTGTTCTAAATAAGCAGAGGAACACTCTTATTTCCTTTATGCAAGTGAATGTGAATAGCTTCTGTTGAGGTCACTGGTGTCTACTGTCTTTTCAACAGCTTCTTCTCTTCTGCCCTGAACAAAATCTGTTTCTTTTACTGCCTGTCAAACCAGTAAAGAGACCACTATCTGATAACATCAAATGCCCTATCTAAACTTCTATAAAGCCTCTTCCTAGACCTGTTATATGTTTTAAACATATAAATTGTTACCACCAGCCTTCTTTCTTCCTCACTTCTCATCTCCACCTTTGACCTCTACTGAAACTCCTTGTCCAGAAAATTATTGCATGCAGGGAGGAAAACAAAACTGGGAACATAGCTGGGATAGAATAAAGGAAGAAGCACCCTATATCATGGAAGGAGAACCCACACATTAAAAAGAGGCTTTTCACTCTCCTGGTTGTTATAATCTTTGTATTTCTGAGTCAATAGATAAACAGAGAGAATGACAGGATTTCTAAATTCTTTAGACCAAACTCTCAGTTTTCTAGAAATGTGGGCTCCTATGGGATACACATTAGCCTATGCAGCCTACTTCTAATAAATTTGTTGTTGAACACTTTTTAGACTCTGGCAATGGGTTGATTACTATATTTTTAAGGTTTTTTTTCTTTTACTTTTACAGACTTTTGTTGTTTACAGATATGTATAATCCCATATTAGTCATATATATATGATTATAATTGGTTGATTACTATTTGCAGTATTAATGAGCATTTTCATCATTATCTTCATCTTCATAATTATTTTAATGAGAAATTAGGAGAGACAGCATCAGAGCCAGCATCATTTAGGCATAAGATATACCATTTTAAAATGGAGTCTAATTTTAAAAACCTATTTTATTAACGTGTAGTTGATTTACAGTGTTGTGTTAATTTCTGCTGTAGAGCAAAGGAGTTCATAATACACACATAGATACATTCTTTCCATATTCTTTTCCATTGTGGTTTGTCACAGAATGTTGAATATAGTTTCCTGTGCTATACAGTAAGACCTTGCTGTTTATCCATACCATATGTAATAGTTTGCATCTGCTAATCCCAAACTCCTACTTCATTCCTCCCTCGCTCCCCCTCCTCCTTGACAACCAGGAGTCTGTCCTCTATGTTTGTGAGTCTGTTTAGTAGACAAATTTATTTGTGCCAATTTTTAGGTTCCACATATAAGTGATATCATATGGTATTTGTCTTCTTTTTCTGACTTACTTTACTCAGTATGATCATCCATCCCTGTTGCTGCCAATGGAATTCTTTCTTTCCTTTTTATGTCTGAGTAGTGTTCTGTTGTGTGTATGTGTACATAGACATCCTTCTTATCCATCCATTTCCCAATGGTTGTTTCTGTGTCTTGGCTATTGTAAACAATGCTGCAGTGAACACTGAGGTGAACACATATTATTTGGAACCATGGTTTTCTCCAGATATCTGCCCAGGAGTGGGAGTGAAGAATTATATGGTAGCTCTAGTTTAGTTTTTTAAGGAGCCTCCATAGTGTTTTCCATAGTGGCTGTAGCAATTTACATTCCCACCAACAGTGCAGGAGGGTTCCCTTTCCTCCACACTCTCTCTTGGCTAGCATTACCTATTTGTAGACTTTTAGTCATGGCCATTCTGACTGGTGTGAGGTGATACCTCACTGTAGTTTTGATTTTGCATTTCTCTAATAATGGCATCTTATCATGTGCCTATTGGCCATCTGTATGTCTTCTTCAGAGAAATGTCCATTTTTAAAATTGGATTGTTTTGTTGTTGTTGTGGAGTTGTATGAGTCATTTGTGTATTTTGGAAATTAAGCCCCTGTGGACTGCATTATTTGCAAATATTTTCTCCCAGTCCTTGGTAGTCTTTTTGTTCATGATTTCCTTTGCTGTTCAAAGGCTTTTAAGTTTGATTAAGTCACTTGTTTATTTTTGTGAAGGCGAACTTTTATATTTTAAAGCTGACACATTTAAATTCTGTGATTTCCATCATAATAATTAAGTTTGAAAATGAAATGAGGAAGTGGCTTTAATTATGCAACTAGAATGTTGCTGTGTATGTCAGAGAGCCTGTGGAGTAGAGAAGTATAGGTGTTGAGAACTGGGAATGGTCTGGGAAGAGATTACCATACTTGTAAGCTAACCAGTTAGCCTACCACAGTGACATGTGTCAGAAAACATAACAATCCCATATCAGAAACAAAGGGAAGTTTATTATTCACAACAGCGTGGTAGGTAGAGTGTTATCACTATCATACCAGTCTTCTGAGCACTTATCACCAACATAGCACACATTTTACTTGAGAGTTTGTCTGCCTCTGATGGTTAAAACGTAAAGCTACATGAAGCATAAAGGCAGATATTTCACCATTTTTCTTCATACATTAGATATTCTCCATATCCACAACAGGTACACCACTGGACACTCAGTAAATACACTTTAAATGAGTAGATATGATATTTTCTTTTTTTCATCCACGTCACACTGACAATGGCTGAGACAATTGTACACTTGAACCCATGGTTTTCCAGATATCTGCCCAGGAGTGGGAGTGAAGAATTATATGGTAGCTCTAGTTTAGTTTTTTAAGGAGCCTCCATAGTGTTTTCCATAGTGGCTGTAGCAATTTACATTCCCACCAACAGTGCAGGAGGGTTCCCTTTCCTCCACACTCTCTCTTGGCTAGCATTACCTATTTGTAGACTTTTAGTCATGGCCATTCTGACTGGTGTGAGGTGATACCTCACTGTAGTTTTGATTTTGCATTTCTCTAATAATGGCATCTTATCATGTGCCTATTGGCCATCTGTATGTCTTCTTCAGAGAAATGTCCATTTTTAAAATTGGATTGTTTTGTTGTTGTTGTGGAGTTGTATGAGTCATTTGTGTATTTTGGAAATTAAGCCCCTGTGGACTGCATTATTTGCAAATATTTTCTCCCAGTCCTTGGTAGTCTTTTTGTTCATGATTTCCTTTGCTGTTCAAAGGCTTTTAAGTTTGATTAAGTCACTTGTTTATTTTTGTGAAGGCGAACTTTTATATTTTAAAGCTGACACATTTAAATTCTGTGATTTCCATCATAATAATTAAGTTTGAAAATGAAATGAGGAAGTGGCTTTAATTATGCAACTAGAATGTTGCTGTGTATGTCAGAGAGCCTGTGGAGTAGAGAAGTATAGGTGTTGAGAACTGGGAATGGTCTGGGAAGAGATTACCATACTTGTAAGCTAACCAGTTAGCCTACCACAGTGACATGTGTCAGAAAACATAACAATCCCATATCAGAAACAAAGGGAAGTTTATTATTCACAACAGCGTGGTAGGTAGAGTGTTATCACTATCATACCAGTCTTCTGAGCACTTATCACCAACATAGCACACATTTTACTTGAGAGTTTGTCTGCCTCTGATGGTTAAAACGTAAAGCTACATGAAGCATAAAGGCAGATATTTCACCATTTTTCTTCATACATTAGATATTCTCCATATCCACAACAGGTACACCACTGGACACTCAGTAAATACACTTTAAATGAGTAGATATGAATCAATGGTTCTAGTGCAATTATTTATGTGATATATAAAATATCTATCTGATCCACCGTCACATTCTGAGCATTACCCTTAATGTCTATGTTGTCAAGCAGACTTTTGCTAGTTTAACAGCTCATGTTTTATATTTGCAACCTGTTTATATTTCTGCTTTGTGAACTTATATTAATCATAAGGATACTGACTCTGATAGAGTTAAAGTGGAAAAAGAATAAATGAGGGGACTAGGGTTAAATCTTTCAAAAATAATGGCATTGGTTTTCTTTGCTATTATTATTCTCAGATCTGTTTCAGAGTCCTAAAAACAAAAATGTGGGGGAAAACTTTATCTTCCCAATCTTGTAAAAAATAATAATAGTAAAAAACTATTCCTAGAAGTAGAGGCCCTAAGACTGTTTTAATATCAATTATCAACCTCCAGCTGCAATTCTGCCAGCTCCTCTTGAGACTGACCTAGTTCGTTCAAGGTGTTACCCTGCTGGTGAAAGAGGACACATCTCTTAGATCAGGCAACTACATAGTGGAAATAATCTCCAACAGATGGTGATAATCTGTTACCAGTCTAATGGCAATCCCTGAAGATACGCTGGAAATGAAGTTTTCACTAAAGGACACTTGCTACTAAAATACTAAATGACTACATAGAATATCCTGTACAGCTGGAAGGGAAGCTGCTTCTGATTAGAGAAGAGGAGTGCACAGCCTGTATAAGTTCCAGTGGCAGAAATCACTCTACATGAATTTCTGGTCTGTCTCGGAGAACTGGGAATGGTCTGGGAAGAGATTACCATACTTGTAAGCTAACCAGTTAGCCTACCACAGTGACATGTGTCAGAAAACATAACAATCCCATATCAGAAACAAAGGGAAGTTTATTATTCACAACAGCGTGGTAGGTAGAGTGTTATCACTATCATACCAGTCTTCTGAGCACTTATCACCAACATAGCACACATTTTACTTGAGAGTTTGTCTGCCTCTGATGGTTAAAACGTAAAGCTACATGAAGCATAAAGGCAGATATTTCACCATTTTTCTTCATACATTAGATATTCTCCATATCCACAACAGGTACACCACTGGACACTCAGTAAATACACTTTAAATGAGTAGATATGAATCAATGGTTCTAGTGCAATTATTTATGTGATATATAAAATATCTATCTGATCCACCGTCACATTCTGAGCATTACCCTTAATGTCTATGTTGTCAAGCAGACTTTTGCTAGTTTAACAGCTCATGTTTTATATTTGCAACCTGTTTATATTTCTGCTTTGTGAACTTATATTAATCATAAGGATACTGACTCTGATAGAGTTAAAGTGGAAAAAGAATAAATGAGGGGACTAGGGTTAAATCTTTCAAAAATAATGGCATTGGTTTTCTTTGCTATTATTATTCTCAGATCTGTTTCAGAGTCCTAAAAACAAAAATGTGGGGGAAAACTTTATCTTCCCAATCTTGTAAAAAATAATAATAGTAAAAAACTATTCCTAGAAGTAGAGGCCCTAAGACTGTTTTAATATCAATTATCAACCTCCAGCTGCAATTCTGCCAGCTCCTCTTGAGACTGACCTAGTTCGTTCAAGGTGTTACCCTGCTGGTGAAAGAGGACACATCTCTTAGATCAGGCAACTACATAGTGGAAATAATCTCCAACAGATGGTGATAATCTGTTACCAGTCTAATGGCAATCCCTGAAGATACGCTGGAAATGAAGTTTTCACTAAAGGACACTTGCTACTAAAATACTAAATGACTACATAGAATATCCTGTACAGCTGGAAGGGAAGCTGCTTCTGATTAGAGAAGAGGAGTGCACAGCCTGTATAAGTTCCAGTGGCAGAAATCACTCTACATGAATTTCTGTGTCTGCTCTTGACTTTTAGCCTTGTTGACTATTCAGCCACTTACCTTGCTGTTTCCTGAGCACTGTATGTATTTAGTGACAGCTGTCAGGTCAGAGGTATCTAACATATGTGGAAACGTGCGCCTTGGCCTGTCTAGGAGAATTCATGTTCTTAACTTTCGGCTTATAGACAGTGAGCGAAGGTCAAGACTGCTGAGGTTTTATTTCTTTGCTCATCCTTATGGGGGGATATATAACCCAGATATTATTAAGATAACAGGAGATTTTTAAAGAGGCTTTTTATTTATGTGGTTTCTTTGAGACTTAGCTACTGCCTGTTATGGACAGTAGTAAACATCAATTAGAAACATCATGAGCTAAGAATGCTGGTTGTAAACATGCTATTCAAAGAGTATTGTCATAGGCCAGTATTATCAGCATCTTCTGGAAACTCACTAAAAATGCAGTACTTCAGCTCCACTCCAGACTAACTGAATAGGAACTTGCATTTTACCCCAAATTACCAGGTTATTCGTAGGCACATTAAAATTTGGAAAATATTCCCTTGACTCTGTAAGATCTTCATGTGGGCATTCCAGTTTAAAAAGAGAACCTGAAAAATAAGATTTGTATAATAAAAGGATAAATTTAAATATGCTACCATGATGGAATAAGGCTACTGTTCCCAAGAACCAATACTCAGTAAATTTCTCCAGTCTCATTAACAGTGTGCTGTCAATTCCAGTGGCCCAAATCCATACGTTCAATCACCAGCAGATTATCTCATCAACTTCCTGATTCCCACGTGGTTCCTGCCAAGCTCAAACTCAGTGCCTTAGAAAATGAACTTACTCTTTTCCACTCAAAGTTTTCCCTGCCTGTGTACTCTATCTTGCTGAACAGCTTTACTGAAAGCAATACCTAGGGGGTGGAGCTAAGATGGCGGCGTAGAAGGACGTGCACCCATCTCTCCTGCAAAATCGCCTGAATTGCGACGAGTTCCTGGGAAACCATCGGCGAAAGGAGGTTGGATCTGATCACAGAGAGGACACCCTACATCGAAGAACAAAGGAGAAGCCGCATCAAGACGGTAGGAGGGGCGCAATCGCATTTTTAAAAGTCAAACCTCATACCGGCCGGAGAGGCTGGGCGGGCCAAAGCCACAAAGCCTGTTGCAGATCAAAACCCAGGAGAGGAGCACTAACACCCACAAGGGACTGAGCCAGACCTGCTTTGGAGGGTCCAGGTGCCCCCTTGAGCTAGAAGTGCCCTTGAGCAGGCCTCGGAAGGGCGGCACTCAGTTCCCTTTGGAGGCAGTTACCATTAACCCGATCACAGAGCCGCCGAGGAGGACTGGAAAGTCGCTGTGTACTGTGATCAGGGAGAGAGGAATAGCGATCCTGCATGTGACAGAGCCAGACTCACCTCTGAGTAACCTGACGTCTCCCGCGGTGGCGGGGGTCGACGGTGGCCTGCAGCAGGGTCAGGGGCACTGTGGAAGTGCTTCCCATAGAGCGTGTGGGAATAAATCCTCTGTGAGACAGACGCCATTTTCCCTACTGTAGTTTGGCTGCTGGTCAAACTGCAGGGCTGCTGGTCAAGCTACAGGGAGGGAACTTAGCTCCACCCAGCAAGAAAAGGGATTTGGATTAAGAAACTCCCAGGGCCAGCCTGGGCGGGCCTTTTAATTCTGGAATAGGCCAAAACAAGCAGTCAAAGAGGTCTTCAGATCCAACCACTGCCAGAGGCAAGAAAAAGACTGATAATTCCTGAATAGTCAGCAAGAGACAGAAGAACATAAACACTATTTTCACGTTTTGTCTGAAGCTGGAGTTACTGCTGGACTTTAAAATTTCATTGTATTACTTTGTTTCAATTTTTTTTTTTTTTCTCTTTTTTCCAAACCCACTCAGTGCACCCACCGCTTTTTTTTTTTTTTCTTTTCTTGGGGGGGGTGTGTGAGAGCGGTTGTGTTCATTTCCTTCACTGAATTCTATTGAAGCTACTAATCTTATCAGTAAGACTGAATATATTCAAGTTTACATAAATTTTTTTTTTTTTCCTTTTAAACCACACATTTTATTTTGGTATAAACTTCTGGTTCCCCATTGGCCTTTTAAGGTTCTGTGGGGGTTTTGTTTGTTTTTATTATTTTTGCTTTGTTTTTCTATATTTTTTTATAAAATTTAGATCTTTTAATTTTTAATAATTTTTTCATTTGTACTACTACCTCCTCTATAATTCTTTGCTTTCTCTGAAGCTCCTTTCCTATAGCACTAAATTCTAATACATACAAATCTTTATCTCCCTATATTTAACTTTGCAATATTATTCTATATTTCTCTTCTATCCTCCCTTTCTCTTTTTCCCTTTCCCCACCATATTTCTTAGTCTGTTCTGTCCTCATTGCCTTATCCCCAACGGGGATCCTGCTCTAGCATTATTCTCCAATTGGTACTCTACTTAGTTTGCTTATTAACTTGTGGATATCATTCTTGGATTTCTCTATTCGCCGTGCTAACGTATTGTACTGTATTTTTGGTTGGAATGCTTGGGTTATGTTATAGCTGTATATGTTTATGTGTATAATTCAATACGCTAGATAGTACTTGCATAATTTTTAAATTGCCATTTGTCAAAGGTATACCTTCTGTTTCTCATTTGCATATATATGTTTTAATATCATTTAATGCCATAACAAACCAGCCGTGAAATCTTCATTCCCTGGTCAGGCAACAAGCCCCGGGGTTTTAAGGAGGGTGCACTGACTCCAAAACTCTACAATACTAGAGAACGCCTAACACTAAAGAGCAGTATACAAGTGAGAACGCCAACAAAGGTAATCACGTGTATACAAGTCCTGACATCACCCAATCATCAGCATCACCCAGAATAGAAGCCCCATCCAAACAACAAACACCAACAGACGTAACTCAAAGTCTGGGAAAAGGAAATCCCAAACAGAATCAGTTTTAAAAAATTAATAATAACAATGAAACGGCAGAGAAATACCACACAAGCGAAGGAACAATCCACAAACACACAAGATCAAATTAATGAAGAGAATTTGGACAAACTTTCTGAAAGTGATTTCAGAAGAATGATAGTAAAGATGATCAAAGACACTGAAAACAGAATGTCAGAGAAATTGCAAGATACAACTAACACACTGAATAAAGAAATACAAGAACTTGCCAAAAAAGTAACAGAGAGAAACAACTCAATCGCTGAACTGAAAAACACTGTAGAAGGAATCAAGAGCAGAGTATCTGAGACAGAAGACCGGATAAGTGAGCTGGAAGATAAAATGGTGGAAGTAACTGCTGAAAAACAGACTCTAGCTCAAAGAATGAAAAGAGCAGAGGACAGCCTCAGAGACCTCTGGGATAATATCAAACGCACCAATATTCGAATTATAGGGGTTCCAGAAGAAGAAGAAAAAAAGAAAGGCTATGAGAAAATTTTGGAGAGATTATAGTTGAAAATTTCCCCAACATGGGAAAAGAAATAGTCAATCAAGTTCAAGAAGCACAAAGAGTACCTAACAGAATCAATCCGAGAAGAAACACACCAAGACACATATTAATGAAGTTAACACAAATTAAACACAAAGATAGAATTCTCAAAGCAGCAAGGGAAAAGCAACTAGTGACATGCAAGGGAAAGCCCATCCGTTTAACAGCTGATCTTTCAACAGAAACTCTGCAGGCCAGAAGGGAATGGCAGGACACATTTAAACGGCTGAAAGAGAATAATCTGCAACCAAGAATCCTCTACCCTGCAAGGATCTCCTTCAAAAATGATGGAGAAATCAAAAGCTTTACAGACAAGCAAAAATTAAAAGAATTTAGTCACACCAAACCAGCCCTACAACAAATGTTAAAGGGACTTATATAGAAAACAAGTATAAAAGGAGAAGATCCACGAAACAAACCCATCATAACATCTAAGAAGATGACAATAGGATCATTTGTATCAATAATTACTTTGAATGTCAATGGACTAAACGCCCCAACCAAAAGACACAGAGTGGCTGAATGGATCCAAAACACGACCCATACATATGCTGCCTCCAGGAAACTCATTTCAGACCTAGAGACACTCATAGACTGAAAGTGAGACGCTGGAAAAAGATATTCCATGCAAATTGAAATCAAAAGAAACCTGGAGTAGCAATCCTCATATCAGATAAAATAGATTTTAAAGTAAAGAAGATTCTAAGAGACAAGGCAGGTCACTACATCATGATTAAGGGATCCATCCAAGAAGAAGACATAACAATCATAAATATCTATGCTCCCAACGCAGGAACACCCCAATACATAAGACAAACACTTTCAGACATAAAAGAAGACATTGACAGCAACACAATCATAGTAGGAGACTTTAACACTCCTCTCACACCAATGAACACATCATCCAAACAGAAAATTAATCAAGAAACACAAGCCTTAAATGCCACACTAGAAGAAATGGACCTCATTGATATCTTTAGGACGTTCCATCCAAAAGCAGAAGAATACACTTTCTTCTCAAGTGCTCACGGAACATTCTCCAGGATAGACCACATCTTGGGCCACAAATCTAACCTCAGTCAATTCAAGAAAACTGAAATTCTATCAACCATCTTCTCGGACCACAATGCAATGAGACTAAAGAATACCTAACAGAATCAATCCGAGAAGAAACACACCAAGACACATATTAATGAAGTTAACACAAATTAAACACAAAGATAGAATTCTCAAAGCAGCAAGGGAAAAGCAACTAGTGACATGCAAGGGAAAGCCCATCCGTTTAACAGCTGATCTTTCAACAGAAACTCTGCAGGCCAGAAGGGAATGGCAGGACACATTTAAACGGCTGAAAGAGAATAATCTGCAACCAAGAATCCTCTACCCTGCAAGGATCTCCTTCAAAAATGATGGAGAAATCAAAAGCTTTACAGACAAGCAAAAATTAAAAGAATTTAGTCACACCAAACCAGCCCTACAACAAATGTTAAAGGGACTTATATAGAAAACAAGTATAAAAGGAGAAGATCCACGAAACAAACCCATCATAACATCTAAGAAGATGACAATAGGATCATTTGTATCAATAATTACTTTGAATGTCAATGGACTAAACGCCCCAACCAAAAGACACAGAGTGGCTGAATGGATCCAAAAACACGACCCATACATATGCTGCCTCCAGGAAACTCATTTCAGACCTAGAGACACTCATAGACTGAAAGTGAGACGCTGGAAAAAGATATTCCATGCAAATTGAAATCAAAAGAAACCTGGAGTAGCAATCCTCATATCAGATAAAATAGATTTTAAAGTAAAGAAGATTCTAAGAGACAAGGCAGGTCACTACATCATGATTAAGGGATCCATCCAAGAAGAAGACATAACAATCATAAATATCTATGCTCCCAACGCAGGAACACCCCAATACATAAGACAAACACTTTCAGACATAAAAGAAGACATTGACAGCAACACAATCATAGTAGGAGACTTTAACACTCCTCTCACACCAATGAACACATCATCCAAACAGAAAATTAATCAAGAAACACAAGCCTTAAATGCCACACTAGAAGAAATGGACCTCATTGATATCTTTAGGACGTTCCATCCAAAAGCAGAAGAATACACTTTCTTCTCAAGTGCTCACGGAACATTCTCCAGGATAGACCACATCTTGGGCCACAAATCTAACCTCAGTCAATTCAAGAAAACTGAAATTCTATCAACCATCTTCTCGGACCACAATGCAGTGAGACTAGAGATCAACTACAGGAAAAAAACCGCTAAAAACACAAACACATGGAGATTAAACAACACATACCTAAAAAACCAACTGATCATTGAGGAAATCAAAGGAGAAATAAAAAAATTCCTAGAAGAAAATGACAATGAACACACGACAGTGCAAAACCTATGGGATACTGCAAAAGCAGTTCTAAGAGAGAAGTTTATAGCAATACAATCCCACCTCAAGAAACTAGGAAAATCTCAAACAGACGACCTTACCTTACGCTTAAAACAACTGGAGAAAGAAGAACAAAAACACCCCAAAGCCAGCAGAAGAAGAGAAATCATAAAGATCAGAGCAGAAATAAATGAAAAAGAAACAAAAGAAACAATAGTAAAGATAAATAAAACAAAAAGCTGGTTCTTCGAAAAAGTCGATAAAATCGACACACCACTGGCTAGACTCATCAAGAAAAAGAGAGAGAAGAACCAGATCACCAAAATCAAAAATGAAAAAGGAGAGATTACAACAGATAATGCAGAAATCCAAAGGATTATAAGAGACTATTATGAACAACTCTATGGCAACAAACTGGACAACCTGCAAGAAATGGACAGTTTCTTAGAGAAGATTAATCTCCCAAGACTCAACCAGGAAGAAATAGAAACTATGAACGAGCCAATCACAAGCTCAGAAATCGACCTTGTGATCAAAAATCTACCCAAAAATAAAAGCCCAGGGCCAGATGGTTTCACAGGAAAAAAAAAATAGAAACTTGAACGAGCCAATCACCGAACCAAAAAATACATAAGACAAACACTTTCAGACATAAAAGAAGACATTGACAGCAACACAATCATAGTAGGAGACTTTAACACTCCTCTCACACCAATGAACACATCATCCAAACAGAAAATTAATCAAGAAACACAAGCCTTAAATGCCACACTAGAAGAAATGGACCTCATTGATATCTTTAGGACGTTCCATCCAAAAGCAGAAGAATACACTTTCTTCTCAAGTGCTCACGGAACATTCTCCAGGATAGACCACATCTTGGGCCACAAATCTAACCTCAGTCAATTCAAGAAAACTGAAATTCTATCAACCATCTTCTCGGACCACAATGCAGTGAGACTAGAGATCAACTACAGGAAAAAAACCGCTAAAAACACAAACACATGGAGATTAAACAACACATACCTAAAAAACCAACTGATCATTGAGGAAATCAAAGGAGAAATAAAAAAATTCCTAGAAGAAAATGACAATGAACACACGACAGTGCAAAACCTATGGGATACTGCAAAAGCAGTTCTAAGAGGGAAGTTTATAGCAATACAATCCCACCTCAAGAAACTAGGAAAATCTCAAACAGACGACCTTACCTTACGCTTAAAACAACTGGAGAAAGAAGAACAAAAACACCCCAAAGCCAGCAGAAGAAGAGAAATCATAAAGATCAGAGCAGAAATAAATGAAAAAGAAACAAAAGAAACAATAGTAAAGATAAATAAAACAAAAAGCTGGTTCTTCGAAAAAGTCGATAAAATCGACACACCACTGGCTAGACTCATCAAGAAAAAGAGAGAGAAGAACCAGATCACCAAAATCAAAAATGAAAAAGGAGAGATTACAACAGATAATGCAGAAATCCAAAGGATTATAAGAGACTATTATGAACAACTCTATGGCAACAAACTGGACAACCTGCAAGAAATGGACAGTTTCTTAGAGAAGATTAATCTCCCAAGACTCAACCAGGAAGAAATAGAAACTATGAACGAGCCAATCACAAGCTCAGAAATCGACCTTGTGATCAAAAATCTACCCAAAAATAAAAGCCCAGGGCCAGATGGTTTCACAAGTGAATTCTACCAAACATTTAAAGAAGAGCTAATGCCTGTCCTTCTAAAACTCTTCCAAAAAATTGCCCAGGAAGGAACACTTCCAAACACATTCTACGAGGCCACCATCACCCTGATACCAAAACCAGGCAAAGACATCACAAAAAAAGAAAATTATAGGCCAATTTCACTGATGAATCTAGATGCCAAAATCCTCAACAAAATCCTAGCAAACAGAATTCAGCAACACATCAAAAAGCTCATTCATCAAGATCAAGTTGGGTTCATCCCAGGCATGCAAGGATTCTTCAACATCCGCAAATCAATCAATGTGATACATCATATCAACAAATTGAAAGACAAAAATCACATGGTCATCTCAATAGATGCAGAAAAAGCCTTTGACAAAGTACAGCATCCATTTATGATAAAAACTCTTCAAAAAATGGGCATAGAAGGAACTTATCTTAACATAGTGAAAGCCTTATATGAGAAGCCCACAGCAAACATTATCCTCAATGGTGAAAAGCTCAAAGCATTCCCTCTAAGATCAGGAACAAGACAAGGGTGTCCACTTTCACCACTCTTATTCAACATAGTCCTGGAAGTTCTAGCAATAGCAATAAGAGAAGAGAAAGAAATCAAAGGAATCCAGATTGGAAAAGAAGAAGTCAAACTCTCTCTATTTGCAGATGACATGATATTATACATAGAAAATCCCAAAGACACTATTACAAAACTACTAGAGTTAATCAGCGAATTCAGCAAAGTCACAGGATACAAAATCAATATACAGAAATCACTGGCATTCCTATACACAAACAATGAAAAATCAGAAAATGAAATCAAAGAGGCAATCCCCTTCACCATTGCAACCAAAAGAATCAAATATCTAGGAATAAACCTACCCAAAGAAACAAAAGAACTGTACACAGAAAATTACAAGACACTCATGAGAGACATTAAAGAAGAGTTAAACAGATGGAGAAATATTCCGTGTTCCTGGGTCGGGAGAATCAATATTGTGAAAATGACCATACTACCAAATGTCATCTATAGATTCAATGCGATCCCTATCAAACTTCCAATAACATTCTTCACAGAACTAGACCAACGGACAACACAGTTCATATGGAAACACAAAAGACCTCGAATAGTCAAAGCAATCCTCAGGAAGAAGAATGGAGCTGGAGGGATCAGCCTCCCCAACTTCAGACTCTACTACAAAGCAACAGTCATCAAGACAGTATGGTACTGGCACAAGAACAGAAATATCGACCAATGGAACAAGATTGAGAACCCAGAGATAAACCCACGCACCTATGGGTACCTTATTTTTGACAAAGGAGGCGAACATATAAAATGGGACAAAGACAGCCTCTTCAACAAATGGTGCTGGGAAAATTGGACAGCTACATCATATCAACAAATTGAAAGACAAAATCACATGGTCATCTCAATAGATGCAGAAAAAGCCTTTGACAAAGTACAGCATCCATTTATGATAAAACTCTTCAAAAAATGGGCATAGAAGGAACTTATCTTAACATAGTGAAAGCCTTATATGAGAAGCCCACAGCAAACATTATCCTCAATGGTGAAAAGCTCAAAGCATTCCCTCTAAGATCAGGAACAAGACAAGGGTGTCCACTTTCACCACTCTTATTCAACATAGTCCTGGAAGTTCTAGCAATAGCAATAAGAGAAGAGAAAGAAATCAAAGGAATCCAGATTGGAAAAGAAGAAGTCAAACTCTCTCTATTTGCAGATGACATGATATTATACATAGAAAATCCCAAAGACACTATTACAAAACTACTAGAGTTAATCAGCGAATTCAGCAAAGTCACAGGATACAAAATCAATATACAGAAATCACTGGCATTCCTATACACAAACAATGAAAAATCAGAAAATGAAATCAAAGAGGCAATCCCCTTCACCATTGCAACCAAAAGAATCAAATATCTAGGAATAAACCTACCCAAAGAAACAAAAGAACTGTACACAGAAAATTACAAGACACTCATGAGAGACATTAAAGAAGAGTTAAACAGATGGAGAAATATTCCGTGTTCCTGGGTCGGGAGAATCAATATTGTGAAAATGACCATACTACCAAATGTCATCTATAGATTCAATGCGATCCCTATCAAACTTCCAATAACATTCTTCACAGAACTAGACCAACGGACAACACAGTTCATATGGAAACACAAAAGACCTCGAATAGTCAAAGCAATCCTCAGGAAGAAGAATGGAGCTGGAGGGATCAGCCTCCCCAACTTCAGACTCTACTACAAAGCAACAGTCATCAAGACAGTATGGTACTGGCACAAGAACAGAAATATCGACCAATGGAACAAGATTGAGAACCCAGAGATAAACCCACGCACCTATGGGTACCTTATTTTTGACAAAGGAGGCGAACATATAAAATGGGACAAAGACAGCCTCTTCAACAAATGGTGCTGGGAAAATTGGACAGCTACATGCAAAAAAATGAAGTTGGAACATACCCTGACACCATACACAAAGATCAACTCAAAATGGATTAAAGACCTAAATGTAAGGCCAGACACCATCAAACTGTTAGAGAAGAATATAGGCAAAACCCTCAAGGACATCAATCAAAGCAAGATCTTCTCTGACCCACCTACTAGAATAGTGGAACTGAAAAGACAAATGAACATGTGGGGCCTAATGAAACTTAAAAGCTTTTGTACAGCTAAAGAAATTACAAAAAAGCTGAACAGACAGCCCACAGAGTGGGAGAAAATCATAGCAAATGAAACAACAGACAAAGAATTAATCTCCAAAATCTACAAGCAACTCAGACAACTCAGCACTGGAAAAACGAACAACCCAATCAAAAAATGGGAAAAGGACCTAAACAGACACCTCTCCAACGATGACATACAGATGGCCCAAAAACACATGAAACGATGCTCAACTTCACTAATAATTAGAGAAATGCAAATCAAAACTACAATGAGATATCACCTCACACCCGTCAGAATGGCCATCATCCACAAATCGACAGACAATAAATGCTGGAGAGGCTGCGGAGAAAAGGGAACACTCCTGCATTGCTGGTGGGAGTGTAAATTGATACAGCCTCGATGGAAGACAGTCTGGAGATTTCTTAAAAAACTAAAAATAGAAGCACCATATGACCCAGCAATCCCACTCTTAGGCTTATACCCTGACGAAATCAAAACTGAAAGAAGCACCTGTACCCCAATGTTCATTGCAGCTCTCTACACAATAGCTAGAACTTGGAAGGAACCTAGATGCCCATCGACGAGCGAATGGATCCAAAAGCTCTGGTACATATATACAATGGAATACTACACAGCTGTAAAGAGAAATGCAGAAGAATCAACCCTAATGAGGTGGCTGGATCTAGAACGTATCATAAAAAGTGAAGTCAGTCAGAAAGAGAAGGACAAATACAGTATATTAACACATATATATGGAATCTAGTAGGATGGTGATGATGGCACATGCAGTGAAGCGACAGAAAGACAGTGAACATATAAAATGGGACAAAGACAGCCTCTTCAACAAATGGTGCTGGGAAAATTGGACAGCTACATGCAAAAAAATGAAGTTGGAACATACCCTGACACCATACACAAAGATCAACTCAAAATGGATTAAAGACCTAAATGTAAGGCCAGACACCATCAAACTGTTAGAGAAGAATATAGGCAAAACCCTCAAGGACATCAATCAAAGCAAGATCTTCTCTGACCCACCTACTAGAATAGTGGAACTGAAAAGACAAATGAACATGTGGGGCCTAATGAAACTTAAAAGCTTTTGTACAGCTAAAGAAATTACAAAAAAGCTGAACAGACAGCCCACAGAGTGGGAGAAAATCATAGCAAATGAAACAACAGACAAAGAATTAATCTCCAAAATCTACAAGCAACTCAGACAACTCAGCACTGGAAAAACGAACAACCCAATCAAAAAATGGGAAAAGGACCTAAACAGACACCTCTCCAACGATGACATACAGATGGCCCAAAAACACATGAAACGATGCTCAACTTCACTAATAATTAGAGAAATGCAAATCAAAACTACAATGAGATATCACCTCACACCCGTCAGAATGGCCATCATCCACAAATCGACAGACAATAAATGCTGGAGAGGCTGCGGAGAAAAGGGAACACTCCTGCATTGCTGGTGGGAGTGTAAATTGATACAGCCTCGATGGAAGACAGTCTGGAGATTTCTTAAAAAACTAAAAATAGAAGCACCATATGACCCAGCAATCCCACTCTTAGGCTTATACCCTGACGAAATCAAAACTGAAAGAAGCACCTGTACCCCAATGTTCATTGCAGCTCTCTACACAATAGCTAGAACTTGGAAGGAACCTAGATGCCCATCGACGAACGAATGGATCCAAAAGCTCTGGTACATATATACAATGGAATACTACACAGCTGTAAAGAGAAATGCAGAAGAATCAACCCTAATGAGGTGGCTGGATCTAGAACGTATCATAAAAAGTGAAGTCAGTCAAAAAGAGAAGGACAAATACAGTATATTAACACATATATATGGAATCTAGTAGGATGGTGATGATGGCACATGCAGTGAAGCGACAGAAAGACAGACATGGACAGTGGACATATGGACATTGTGGGGAAGGAACAGTGGGTGAGAGGCGTAAAGGAAGTAGCATGAAGGCCTGTACTATCATAAGTGAAGAAAATAGCTATAGTCATTGCTCTGTGAAAAAAGGAGATCCTTCAGGGGTGCTGTGTGATGGTCAGGAGGGAAGGGAAGGGGGGGATATACATGTGATTAATCTGAGAACATGCATGTCTGTGAACAACAAAACTCTGTAAAAGTTAAAAGTAAAATAAAGGTTTAAAAAAAAAAAAAAATGAAAGCAATACCTAAGCATGAAGACTTAGTATCATGGGTTCTTTGTTCTCCCTATCTTCCATATCTGACAATTCTCTCTCATTCATTGGACCTTCCAAGTATCTGCATACTCTCTACTCTCTCTAATCTCATTTCTCATTTCTACTATTATTTCTGCTATTGTTTTAGTTCATTATTTCTCATCTGACCTGTTCCTGTGAAATTCAAGTAGTCAATCTGTCTACTATTTTGTGTCCCTCTGTAAAATTTTCTAAAATATAAATCCTGATTATATCATGTGATTAAACCATTAAAAATTAAACCTTATGACTACACATTTCTTTTAAAATTAAACTCTTTAAAAATCAGCCCTAAACTACCTTTCTGCATTCATCTTTTTCCCCTATGGTCCTTGAAGTCTTCACTCAGCTTACAGCACTGTCTCTCAGTCCTTGCATATGAGAAGTTCTTTGCAGTTGGGTGTCTTGAAAATGATTTTTTCATCCAATCAAATGATTTTCCTCCTCTTTTCTGCCTGACACACTCTTAGAGGATTTTCTCTATTAGATCCTTTGGTAGATAAATTACAATCTACTATACACTGTCACCTTTGGCAGTATTGCTTTGGAGATTTCTTTATCAAAGAGTAGAATCTGTGTCCTCACCCCTCAATTTTGGCCTGGATTATGGCTTATTTTGTTCAGTAGAACACAGTGAAGGTGACAGAGTGCTAGTTCTGAGCCTAGGCCTCAGGGGATTTCCCAGGCTTCCACCCTGCTCAGAGACATGCTCCTGCCCTGTGAACAAGTCCAGGCTGACCTGTGTCAGCTAAAGTCATTCAAACAAAACATCATCTTGACACCTAAATATGTGACAGAGACCTGCTTGGATCAGCAGAACCATTTGCCTGACCCACGAGAGAACCACCCTTCTGACCCAGGTTTTATGAAAAAAAAAAAAAAAAAGATTGCTCATTGTTTTGACCCATTTATTTATGTGATTTTAAAATAGTAATGGCTAACTGATACAGCTATAATATTTAAAAATAAACCTTTAGCAAAAGCAAGCAAATATGACAATAGGCCAAATCTGGACCACAACCTGTTTTAGTACATAATGTAGTATTTGAACTAAAAATGGTTTTTGAATTTTCAGAAGAATGTTAAAGAAAAAAGACACAGAGATGTATGTAGCCTATAAAGTCTAAAATGAACACTCTCTAGATCTTTACAGAATAAAGTTTGCCAATCTCTGAACTACAGGAAAGAGTAATATGCTTTAATGGTAGAAGGGTAAATAAATAGACCAGTTGACATAATGGAGATCCCAAGAATGAATCCACACATACATAGACTAATTATAGGTATTATAGATCTATAAGAAAAAGACAGATTTTTCAGTAAAAGTTCCCTGTATAATTAGTTACCTGTATGAAAAGAGAAAGGAAAGAAATGGGTACCACTTATGAATAATTTTAGGCAAAACTGTAAAGATTCAGAAAGTGGACATGTAGGTTGCTTCCATGTCTTGGCTGTTTTAAACAGTGCTGTAGTGGACATTGTGGTTATACTGAGAAGTGGGATTGCTGGATCATATGATAGCTTTAATTTTAGTTTTTTAAGGAAGCTCCATACTATTGTTATTCCATAAAGGCTGTACTAATTTACATTCCCACCAACAGTGTAGGAGGACTCCCCTCCACACTTTCTCCAGTATTTGTTATTTGTAGACATTTTGAGATGGCCATTCTGATTGATGTGATGTGATAATAAAAAGATGTAGATCATATCTTCATGTCTTTCTTGGTAATCTGTACGTCTTCTTTGGGGAGATGTCCATTTAAATCTTCATATAGATAGAGAGATATATAGATATAGATACACACATATCACAGTCACTGTGTTCTACAGCTGAAACTAATGAAACACTTGAAATTAGCTATACTTCAATATTTTTTTTTACAAAGCAAAAGAATCATCTCTAAAATCTAAGTGTGTTTACTGTGCAAACATAACAATTAGGTAATGCCAGTGGCAATGTTATCTTTCTTCTTCTAGATAACTTTTCTAAATATTTCTTTATTTGGTTGTTGTAGGCCTTAATTATGGTACACAAGATCTTCATTGTGACATACAGGATCTTCTAGTTGTAGCTTTGAACTATGAACTGTGGCATGTGGAATCTAGACCTGGACCATGGATTGAACCCAAGGCCCATGCAGTGGGAGTGTGGAGTCTTAGCCACTGGACCACCAGCAAAGTCCCAAGGATAGTAATTATATGGGTATTCACTTCACAGTTATTTCCAAAATGTTATTTCTAAAACAGTTATTTCCAAAAATTTCTGTATTTTTAACATACCCTTAAAGATACATAATGCATCATCACACTGTTAGGAAAAAACATATATATATATATACAAGATCTATTGATAAGTAGCAATCTAAGAATCCTGCAATTTTTCACTCAGGATGTAATGCATGTGAAGTTCCCAGTAACTTGGCTATCTATGCGAGGTGCTCTTTAAATACCACTTGTTATTATCATTTAAATTATTATTTATAATAATTCATTGAATAATTTGAAGTTTTATTGGATTGATATAAATTATGAAGTATTTTACCCCTGCCTTGAAACATTTAAAAATTATCCTTTATATTGAAAATAAACCACTTAAGAACACATAGTGAAATAGTCTAGGTGTGTTACCCTTAAAAGGTGAGTTTTTGCCTAATATCTTGTTAGTTGTCCCTTGTTTTTTGAACTGATTGTTAAAACTGTTAAGGAACATCCATAACATAGTGGCTAGCTTCAAACAGAGAAATAAGTCCGGGCTTTCAGCTCAGCTCTAATACTCCTTAGCAGTTGATATAAATTCACAGATGACATCTATTGTCATGACTAGAGGGTAAAAGAGAGTCAGATTTTGACACTGGATTGGAAACTTTGCCAAAGAAGGCCCGGTAATAAAAGCATAGTGTCAGCATCTGAAGCACCTCTCCAGCTCATTCTATTTACCAGTAAGTGTCAGCCTCTTAGTGGAGCAGATTCACTGGAACCTTTCAATGAAGTCATGGGAACTTTGACAGACTTTCTACCACTTTGCCATTTCCTTCAGCAAAAGTATGACTCCAAAGACTGGTGACTCATGCTCTGATCCAAAGATGACAAACAGAGGTTGGATGTGAGTTGATGGTGGGGGTGTATGGAGATGGCCAGACATCAGAGAAGGCAAATCCCAGGCTAATAAGCTTCTTCTTTCAGCCAACTTGAGAATTACCTATGGGCAGCATGTGAATAATTAGGTAATTGTGTTCCCCTCCACTATAACCTCCACTATAGAAAAGATTACATAACCTTTGGTGTTTAAAAATAACCTAAAACCAGAAAGTTAAAAAGAAAAAAAGCATAACATGCTCATTTTCATTTCTAATTATGACTTTCAAAAAAAAAAAATTGTGCTCTGCATTCTCTGTTTTCTCTAACAGAAACAGAAGAGTTCAGGGTTGGTGCCTAGCCCAAAATAGATAGTAGATATGTAAATTAAAACAGATAATATATAGTTACTGTGAGAATGTTAGTTGCTCAGTCATAGTAGGGACTGAATATTTGTGTTCTCTCAAAATCCATATGGTGCAGCCTTAACCCTCAAGTGGTGGTTTTGGAAGTGGTACCTTTAAGAGGTAATCAGGTTTAGATGAGGTCATATGGGGACATGGAATCCATGATAGCAGTAGTGTCCTCATAAGATGAAGTAGAGACCAGAGCTTGCTGTCTCTTCACCGTGTGAGGACACAGCACAAAGGCAATCAAATGCAGGTGGGTTCTCACCAGAACCTTTGTTGGCATCCTGATCTCAGACTTCCTGTATCCACAGCTATGAGAAGCAAATGTTTGTTTTTCAAACCCTGTCCATGGTACTTTATTATGGCAGCCCAAGCTAACTAAAACAATAATACAGATTTGCAGTATATGCAGTCATATGTATGTGTAATTAATCTGTTATTTATTTCTAATTAAATACATTTTCATAAATGGAAAGCCAGCTAACTCTTATACAGTAGACACTAAAATATCCTCAGCCTATTATTTCTTGAAGATGCATCTTCCTGTCCTTCTCTAACAGGAAGCATTATACACTTAGTCAAGAGAAAGACTGTGTCCGAAATAATCAGATGTTTTCTATCCACATACTTGCCACTTGTACTGGCAATCTCTCATTACCTGCATTTCAGCTATGAAGACACCTTTGGTTGTGCTCCTTTAGTGAGAATTCTAAAGCTCTAAAGCACCCCTCTCATCTCTCTGTTCATCACTGGTAAGAGTAAATTTGTTTAAAATTTATTTGAAATAGTTGAAAAGTATAATATTGTGGCTTAGGGAGTGATGGCAAAATAAAATATTTCTGTGCATATAAATGTTCAGATAAAACTTTATTCCTTGCTGAAAAATAATATATTTTTACTTATTTTCTGATTTGGATTTTCTTTATTGCTCCTATACCTAAGCTCAGTGTGGATTTTAAATACATAGAGGTAAACAATATTACATAAGACAAATGTGATTATATTAACCTTATTAACACTAGGGGGCACGTCACATTGCCTGTTGAATTATTAAATCACAGGAATAATAATGACAGTAAGCATCTACTTACAAACACATTCATCATACATCATAGGATGTAATCCTAACCATTCATGTCAGTGTGTATCAGTGTTACCACCATGGGTTTTTCCCCTAAGGCTAAGAGAAGCTAATCTCTGCAAAAAAATGTTATTCTCTATTATGTAACATTATGTTAATACTATTGATATCAATAACATTAACATATGCTAACAAGAGGTTGTTTTCCCAAAGTTATCTGGAGATTTTAGAAGTGGCCTGAGGGATATAAAAGAAACCATCTGGAGCAGACCATTAGGATTTTTGTTTTCCCTCCCAAAGTTCAAAAAAGAGACCTGTTTAATTTCCTTTAAAGCTAATTTTAAGAGAAACAAGTTTTGGAGTGTACATTCTTCAAAAGGGGAGAGGAAGTTTCAACACTGATGCTTCTATACCGCAACCAATCTTAATTTTTAAAAATCCTGACAGCGATGTTAATAAGCAATGTAAGCATCTCTCTGTTTGAGATGAATGTGACTTGCATCTGTGTGAAACATAGAAGAAGGGAAACAAATAAGTTCTATGTTTCTATGATGTTCAACCTGAGGCCATAAATCTAACTGATATAATTGTTTTTGCATACAAATAATGACGATAAAATATTCGCTGCAAAATCTGTATGTACACTTATAGTTTTTATAATATTCAGTATTTAATGGTGTAAATACTCAATGTTATAACATTCAATGGGGAAATAAATGCACATTATATTTACAAAGATATTAGGTAATATGGTATTTTATTTCCCTATTGTTTTGAATTGTTCTCTTATGTGGTTTGTGAAAGAGTTGGCTGAAAAAATGCTTTGATTTACTTTCCTGAGTCATTTTCCATTTAATAATAACTATAGCTTTGAAATTAGTTGAAAAGTATAATATTGTGGCTTAGGGAGTGATGGCAAAATAAAATATTTCTGTGCATATAAATGTTCAGATAAAACTTTATTCCTTGCTGAAAAATAATATATTTTTACTTATTTTCTGATTTGGATTTTCTTTATTGCTCCTATACCTAAGCTCAGTGTGGATTTTAAATACATAGAGGTAAACAATATTACATAAGACAAATGTGATTATATTAACCTTATTAACACTAGGGGGCACGTCACATTGCCTGTTGAATTATTAAATCACAGGAATAATAATGACAGTAAGCATCTACTTACAAACACATTCATCATACATCATAGGATGTAATCCTAACCATTCATGTCAGTGTGTATCAGTGTTACCACCATGGGTTTTTCCCTAAGGCTAAGAGAAGCTAATCTCTGCAAAAAAATGTTATTCTCTATTATGTAACATTATGTTAATACTATTGATATCAATAACATTAACATATGCTAACAAGAGGTTGTTTTCCCAAAGTTATCTGGAGATTTTAGAAGTGGCCTGAGGGATATAAAAGAAACCATCTGGAGCAGACCATTAGGATTTTTGTTTTCCCTCCCAAAGTTCAAAAAAGAGACCTGTTTAATTTCCTTTAAAGCTAATTTTAAGAGAAACAAGTTTTGGAGTGTACATTCTTCAAAAGGGGAGAGGAAGTTTCAACACTGATGCTACTATACCGCAACCAATTTTAAATTTTTTAAAAATCCTGACAGCGATGTTAATAAGCAATGTAAGCATCTCTCTGTTTGAGATGAATGTGACTTGCATCTGTGTGAAACATAGAAGAAGGGAAACAAATAAGTTCTATGTTTCTATGATGTTCAACCTGAGGCCATAAATCTAACTGATATAATTGTTTTTGCATACAAATAATGACGATAAAATATTCGCTGCAAAATCTGTATGTACACTTATAGTTTTTATAATATTCAGTATTTAATGGTGTAAATACTCAATGTTATAACATTCAATGGGGAAATAAATGCACATTATATTTACAAAGATATTAGGTAATATGGTATTTTATTTCCCTATTGTTTTGAATTGTTCTCTTATGTGGTTTGTGAAAGAGTTGGCTGAAAAAATGCTTTGATTTACTTTCCTGAGTCATTTTCCATTTAATAATAACTATAGCTATGTGAAAAAAGCAAACAAGCAAAAGCCCTCCAAATTTAGTAGCTCATGGATTCTGTGGGGCAGCAATCTAGACAGGACACATTGGGTCTGACTTGTCTCTCTCCCTGCTCCATGGTATCTGGGGTTCAACTGGGGAGACATGAAGGTTGGGGGAGCCTTCATGGCTGGATTCATGCGGAAGTGTCCTCACTCGCATGACGTATGGATCGTGCTGACTTTCAGCTGGCACTCCGTTCCACATATTGCTGGCAGCCCCAATTTTAAGTACCCACACATGACCTCTCCACGTGAGCTGGCTTAGGCTTCTTCACTGTATGCTAGTTGAGTTCCAAGAGCAAGAGTACAAAGAGAAGCATGCAGAAGAAGCTGTGTCATCTTTTATGAACTGACCTTGGAGTTCCCATACTGGTCAAAGCACATTGCTTGTATTAACTCATGTAATGCTAAGTTTACACAGTGGCAGTCAAATGCTTCCCGGGGATGCATTTAAGTTGGGCTGAACACACAGGATGACTTCCTCACCTCACTGGCAGTGGGTACTGGTACTCAGCTCAGAACCCACCTGGGCTGTGGTATGGAGCACCCATGGGTGGCTTTTCAAGCTCAGTGGTCATAAGAGTGTCAGGGAAACCATGTGGAATTTGCATGACCTTTTCTAACTGAGCAATGGCCCCAGACAGATGTTCATATACCTAATCCCCATAGTCTGTGACTATATTATTTTAGCATGGAAAAAGGAAATTTGGAGATGCGATTAGTTAAGAATTTCGATATGGATTACCCTGGATTTTCTAAGTAGGTGCTAAATGTAATCACAAAAGTTTTCATGAGTGAGGCAAGAGATCAAAGGTGGATAAAGAGGATGAGATGATGGAGGCAGAGGCTCACATGATGTGGTTTGAACATGGAAAAAGGGACCCCTAACCAAGGAATATAGATGATTTTAGAAGCTAGAAAAGGCGAGAAAACAGATTCTACCTTAGAACTTTCAGAGAACATGTACCAACTTCAGCCCTATAAGTTTGATTTTGGATTTCTGACCTCCTGTAGGATATCAATAATAAGTTTATGTTGTCTTAAGCCCTCAAGTTTATGATAGTTTGTTTGAATAGCAATAGAAAACGAATACATCATACAGCTTCAGAAGTCATACAGTATCCTTTGCTGTGTTCTACCGGTTATAAATGTACCAGAGCACCTAGGTTCAGGGGACACAAACACAGATTCTAGCCATAGATGGAAGCAGTGCCTAAGAATTTGCAACTATGTTTTACACTGACTTGATTAAAAATAATGGTACCATTGACCACGAATAACATAGACCTTAGACGATCAACCTGCTTATCACCATTTCAGCATAATCAGATATAAGAAATTAGAAATACTAATAACAAAATATCAATAACACTATGAATAGCATGGACCTTAGTCTAGCAACTGAGTATTCTTTTAAAAATAATCTTATTTATTTATTTACTTACTTATTTTTGGCTATGCTAGGTCTTTCTTGCTTCACGGATTTTGCTTTAGTTGCAGCAAGTGGTAGCTGCTCTCTAGTTGTAGTGCATCGGTTTCTCATTGTGGTGGCTCCTCTTGTTTTGGAGAACAGGTTCTAGGGAGCACAACCTCAGTATTTGTGGTGCAACAGCTTAGTTGCTTCTGGATTAGTGATTTTAAAATGTTTGGAAAACTGAACTCTTTAAAATGTGGGTGGTCTTTGCAGAAAATAAAAAGGAAGTTACTTAACATTCTGTAAACCTCAGCTTTCCCAACTGTATAATGTGTGTCATAATTAGTAGCTAAGTGTTGTGAAGATAAAGACAACATTCCTAGGAGAGGGTTAGTACACAGTTGATCAGACTTACATTTCTGGAGTAGAAATTAAGGCTGCTAGTGATGTTGGTCATTTGCTGTCTAATCAATCCATTGCAAACACCCGCAACTCACTTGCCCATCCTCCCTCCACAGTGCTAGCTTATCAGCCTCCCAACCCTGGAAACAGTTGACCACGAGCCTTCTCTGTGTTAGTAGTTAAATATAGCTGGAGAAAATGGCACAGTCAGGTGAACTGGCTTCATTCTAAATTAATTCACTTCAAGTTCATTCATAATGCTATTTGTAAAGCCTGCAGTATTCCCTATACTTTGAGATGTCTAATTAAAACTTAGTCTTGTATACTCTTACTTTCATGAAAACGTCACCCATCTACCTCTGACCTCCAGTTTTGGTTTATGATCTCAAATAATAAGATTCCTCTGACCCTCATCTTCCTATCACCAAAATTAACAATTAGATATGTATGTGCACCTGTCTTCTTTGTTCTTCTTATTAAAACTGTGACCAGGTCCTTGGTCTATTATAAAAGTCTCTACAGTCTAGGGGCCTATCTCCTACATTCCTATAGACAGTCACATTTTTGATCATTGATCTCCTCCTTTCTGTGAGGTCATCCCATCAATAGATAAATATTGTCTAATATTTGAGAATAACAAATAGCATGGGTTCAGACTGCTCAGTCTCAGACCTGGATTCACCATTAACTAATTAGCTAAGCTCCCTCACTTATAAGTGGGGGTAATAATAACAATGCTCCTTAAAGTGCTGTTCTGAGGATTAAATGTTATTACATGACTATGAGTATTGGTTATTATTAAAGTAGTATTTCCACTCCTAAAGGTTACCTCATTTGACCACACAAATTGTTCTGACAGTGGCCCTTTTCCTCTGCTGTTCTTCACAGTTGGCTTCCCCAAACAGCCATCAGTCAGCAGGCTTCCCTGCTGCTCATCCCTTTTACAAACTTGAGCCTACTCCACTCTTATTTCTGTCTCCTATTGCTTCAGTGAAATTTCTCTCTCAAGGTCATTGAAAACCTCTATATTGCAAAAGTCAAGGTGCAGTATTCTGTACTCACCATACTTAACCTATTGTCAGTATGACAGTGTTGCAAATGTCCCCTTTTTTCTTATAGTGTTCCTCTTGTGACTTGTAAAACAACATAACCCTTTTGGTTCTCTTTCTGCCTCTCTGGCTGCTTCATCTTAGACTTCAAAAAAATCTTTTTCTTCACCTAACTTGTACATGATGAAATTCCACTTCTCTGTGTAAATTTTGCAAGCAGGTTGTATCTGAATATCATTTATATGTCCGTGATCTCCAGTTTTATTTCTATAGCCCAAACATTTCTTCTAAACTCTATAGAGCTGTATATCAAACCACTTGACAATCCACATTAAGGAAGTGACATGACAACTCTAAGCTCTGATTTCTACTTCATTACACATCTGTTCTTCTCCTAGTCTCTGTCATTTGATACAATCTCACAGTTGCCCAGACCAGAGTTCTCAGTATTATGCATGATTCTCTTGCTCAGTTAAGAATCAGAGCCTGACATAAGTATTTGTGCATGTGTGATTTACTGAGGGGAGTACTCTCGAGAGAAGCAGAATGAGAGACGCAGGATGAGGCAGAGTAACAACAAGTATCTGTTCTCGGATGGAGTCTACCAGCACTCTGAGCCCACGGGGAGCTCTAGAGTAACTAGCACTCCATTCCTGCTTCCTCTAGTCCAGAGAGTGGACTTACTTCATGTAAATTAGTCACTGGTGTTAGACTTCCCCATAAACCTCCAAGTGTAAACCTCCAAGGCAAAGCAGCAAGGGAAGAGGGCACTTTTCTGGCAAAGGAGACAGTCAAGTGCTTTTATCTGCCAACACTAAATGCAGGTAGAAGTGCCTTCTTGGCCCAGCAGAGGAAGACTGGCCTGGGTCTCACCCTCATGACTCTCCCCTAGTATTCCAGTCTTGTAGTATTCCAGTCTTGGTGCATCTAGGCCACTGACCAACCAGAAAAGCCCATTGAAAGTACCTCCACATTGGTATATATGTCTGTAATCAACCACTTTTTCCAGCTGAACAGCTGCACTGTCCAGGGCACTGCCTTTGGGAGACTCACCCCTCACCCTAGTCTTTCCTTGACTGTACAGCCGCAGCATTCTATTTTTCATCTGCCTCTAGACATATCATAATCACTGGCCAACCAACTTCAGACTTTTCCCTCCTCCTTCTACTGGTCATAGGGACATCCCCTGAACCCTACCAGTGAGCCAAGGCAGAGCTTCTGGAGCAGCAGCGGTGGGTGAGAAGGTCTGCAGCCCTTGGTGTGACTCATGTGTTCCTTCTGCACCTGACTCAGCACAATTCAAGGTTTTCCATGTCCGTTTTAAAACAGGTTGCTGCCAGGATCACTGACTTGAAGAAATGTTCTTGTTTTTCAAACGAATATTAGTAAGACACATGATTACTTGTACAAATGCACAATGAGGAATAATCTCTTGTGCCACTGAAAAGCCCTATTTGAAACTTTTGATATTATTTTTGTTTTCGAAAATTCTGCTATTGATTCTTCACAAGAGAGATTACATAAATTTATGCTTTCTGATCCACTCCACTCCATCCTAACAGCAAATAAAAAGCTGAACAAATGGAAAAACCAGCAACTCTTCTTAGGTCCGTCAGAGTGAGGTCACAGGGCAAATCATTGCTCCCAAACCATTGCTCTCATTGCAGAGACATGGATGCAGACAGAGAGGATCACATTCTCCCAGAGCAGGAACACACCAGCAGAACACTCCATGGGAACCAGTACCAGGGTTGGGAACCTGACATGTAATTCATGCTCAGCTAGAGGTTCAGTGTGAACAAGGCTGGAGGTTTACAGTTCCAGGAACCCCCTGATTCCCATTTTACAAGTTTTCCTCACAGGACTCTACCAGGTCTTCAGAGCGAATATCAGAGAAAATCCCTTTGTGTTTTCAGCATATGTGATGGAGTGGATTTAACTCACATTCCTTAGCCAGGCAGGTTGAAAGAAAACAATAAATATGATCTGGGTGGTTTTACTTCTGGATCATAGAGTATCATCTCCACTGGGTTCAGCTTCCTTGTGTTTACCAGTCAGTTTGTTGTTATTCCTGCCATCGAGACATCTAAATGACATCTTTATGAGAGAAACTATGTGAAACATCTAAATATGGCCAATTAGGCTTTAATCTTGATTTTTGCTCTTGGATTCCTGCCCATACGAGACATCTAAAAGTCACCCTAGTCTTTCCTTGACTGTACAGCCGCAGCATTCTATTTTTCATCTGCCTCTAGACATATCATAATCACTGGCCAACCAACTTCAGACTTTTCCTCCTCCTTCTACTGGTCATAGGGACATCCCCTGAACCCTACCAGTGAGCCAAGGCAGAGCTTCTGGAGCAGCAGCGGTGGGTGAGAAGGTCTGCAGCCCTTGGTGTGACTCATGTGTTCCTTCTGCACCTGACTCAGCACAATTCAAGGTTTTCCATGTCCGTTTTAAAACAGGTTGCTGCCAGGATCACTGACTTGAAGAAATGTTCTTGTTTTTCAAACGAATATTAGTAAGACACATGATTACTTGTACAAATGCACAATGAGGAATAATCTCTTGTGCCACTGAAAAGCCCTATTTGAAACTTTTGATATTATTTTTGTTTTCGAAAATTCTGCTATTGATTCTTCACAAGAGAGATTACATAAATTTATGCTTTCTGATCCACTCCACTCCATCCTAACAGCAAATAAAAAGCTGAACAAATGGAAAAACCAGCAACTCTTCTTAGGTCCGTCAGAGTGAGGTCACAGGGCAAATCATTGCTCCCAAACCATTGCTCTCATTGCAGAGACATGGATGCAGACAGAGAGGATCACATTCTCCCAGAGCAGGAACACACCAGCAGAACACTCCATGGGAACCAGTACCAGGGTTGGGAACCTGACATGTAATTCATGCTCAGCTAGAGGTTCAGTGTGAACAAGGCTGGAGGTTTACAGTTCCAGGAACCCCCTGATTCCCATTTTACAAGTTTTCCTCACAGGACTCTACCAGGTCTTCAGAGCGAATATCAGAGAAAAATCCCTTTGTGTTTTCAGCATATGTGATGGAGTGGATTTAACTCACATTCCTTAGCCAGGCAGGTTGAAAGAAAACAATAAATATGATCTGGGTGGTTTTACTTCTGGATCATAGAGTATCATCTCCACTTGGTTCAGCTTCCTTGTGTTTACCAGTCAGTTTTTGTTGTTATTCCTGCCATCGAGACATCTAAATGACATCTTTATGAGAGAAACTATGTGAAACATCTAAATATGGCCAATTAGGCTTTAATCTTGATTTTTGCTCTTGGATTTTCAATAGATCAAATTGGAGTCAACTTCTCTCTAGAGAAATCCACAGCATCATTTTCCAAAAACCATTCAACGAGTCTGGAATTTAGCTTAAGATAAATGAAGTGCCTTTCAACAATAAAACGAAAAATCACAGTGCTAAAGAATCTATCTGTTTCTTATTCACTGATGGTCCACTCACAGTTAGAGACACTCACACATTACTCTAGGTGCTCAAGACTGCTGCAACAGCAGCATGTTACTCATTTCCTCGCATAACGCATTGGACCATTTAGGCATCATTAACTGCACTACTCCACTGACTTAAATCACTGTCTTTTGAAAAATGTACTCATCGAATAAGCTGTTGAAAAGTACCTGAAAAATAAAATACTTTGATTTCACTTTTTAGAAATAAAAACAGTTCTATCAGGTGGCTGTATGTTACATCAGAAATCAATACATTCTGTCTAATTTGTCTTGTTATTTCCAAGGTCAGTTTCCTTCACTCTCAATTGTTTAGTCTTAGTGTGATGTATAACAGAGCCAAGTTGTTACAGCCATTATCCAGAAACTCTGTTTCTTTGAGAAGTATAGAGCACATAATACTCTCAAAAATGCCCCAGCCTTCTCCAATGAAGCTAAATTGTTTAAAGTTTCTATACTATTTGAGATTCAGAATACTAGATTTCAACCTTTTCCAAAAACAGTATATTAAATCTTGGAGTGCATGCTCCAAAACATCATTTTATGGCAAATAGCAAAATATTTAATGTACTTAGTAGAAGTATTGGGAATGAAATAGCAAATTGAAATATTTTAATGGATTAAAAATCCTCAGCCACTCACTATACACACATTTATATATAAACACATACAATAGTTTATATGTAAATGCATTTATGTGTAAACACATACGATATGCACTACATGTTACACACACATACATGCACAATCTGGTTGTCTAAACAATTGGCAAAGTTCAGGAAAGTACCAAGAAATAGCAAGGCAGGGGGCATCTCTGGGTCAGCAGAAGGGCAGAAAAATCACAGTGCTAAAATATAGCAGTATACTTGTTGTTATAATTAAATTATATATAAACTAAATGATGTACATTTAATACATCTGATATCATCATAACATAATTCTAGCTATAATTCAGCCTCCCACCCCATAGAAGCCTTTGGACCATCATTCAGAGCATACTGATTCCTTGTTTATACTTAATTCAAACACTATTGGAAATTTGATTCTCAAAGCATAGCAAATTAGAAACAGTGAGTCACAATTGTGTAGCCTGAGTCAGCCTAAGTTGTGTCTGACTCTTTGTGATCCCAAAGACTGAAGTGTGCCAGGCTCACTTGTCCTTCACTACCTCCCAGAGTTTGCTAAAATTCATTTGAGTTGGTGATGCTATCCAACCGTCTTATCTTCCGTTGCCCCCTTTTCCTGCCCTCCATCTTTCCTAGTGTCAGGGTCCTTTTCAGTGAATCAGATCTTTGCTTCAGGTGGCCAAAGTACTGGAGCTTCAGCTTCAGCATCAGTCCTTCCAATGACTGCTCAGGGTTGATTTCCTTTAGGATTGACTGATTTGATCTCCTTGTAGTCCAAGGGACTCCCAAGAGTTTTGTCCAATACCACAATTCAAAATCACCTATTCTTTGGTGCTCAGCCATTATCCAGAAACTCTGTTTCTTTGAGAAGTATAGAGCACATAATACTCTCAAAAATGCCCCAGCCTTCTCCAATGAAGCTAAATTGTTTAAAGTTTCTATACTATTTGAGATTCAGAATACTAGATTTCAACCTTTTCCAAAAACAGTATATTAAATCTTGGAGTGCATGCTCCAAAACATCATTTTATGGCAAATAGCAAAATATTTAATGTACTTAGTAGAAGTATTGGGAATGAAATAGCAAATTGAAATATTTTAATGGATTAAAAATCCTCAGCCACTCACTATACACACATTTATATATAAACACATACAATAGTTTATATGTAAATGCATTTATGTGTAAACACATACGATATGCACTACATGTTACACACACATACATGCACAATCTGGTTGTCTAAACAATTGGCAAAGTTCAGGAAAGTACCAAGAAATAGCAAGGCAGGGGGCATCTCTGGGTCAGCAGAAGGGCAGAAAAATCACAGTGCTAAAATATAGCAGTATACTTGTTGTTATAATTAAATTATATATAAACTAAATGATGTACATTTAATACATCTGATATCATCATAACATAATTCTAGCTATAATTCAGCCTCCCACCCCATAGAAGCCTTTGGACCATCATTCAGAGCATACTGATTCCTTGTTTATACTTAATTCAAACACTATTGGAAATTTGATTCTCAAAGCATAGCAAATTAGAAACAGTGAGTCACAATTGTGTAGCCTGAGTCAGCCTAAGTTGTGTCTGACTCTTTGTGATCCCAAAGACTGAAGTGTGCCAGGCTCACTTGTCCTTCACTACCTCCCAGAGTTTGCTAAAATTCATTTGAGTTGGTGATGCTATCCAACCGTCTTATCTTCCGTTGCCCCCTTTTCCTGCCCTCCATCTTTCCTAGTGTCAGGGTCCTTTTCAGTGAATCAGATCTTTGCTTCAGGTGGCCAAAGTACTGGAGCTTCAGCTTCAGCATCAGTCCTTCCAATGACTGCTCAGGGTTGATTTCCTTTAGGATTGACTGATTTGATCTCCTTGTAGTCCAAGGGACTCCCAAGAGTTTTGTCCAATACCACAATTCAAAATCACCTATTCTTTGGTGCTCAGCCTTCTTTATGGTCCAACTCTCACTCTGTACATAACCACTAGAAAAAACCTAGCTTTGATTATCTGGACCTTTGTCAGCAAAGTGATGTCTCTGCTTTTTGATATGCTGTCTTGGTTTGTCACAGCTTTCCTTTCAAGGAGCAAGCATCTTTTAATTTCATGGCTGCAGTCACCACTCACAGTGATTTTGGGTCCAAAGAAAATAAAATCTGCCCCAGTTTTCACTTTTCCCTCTTCTACTTGCCATGTGGTGATGGGGCTGGATGCCATGATCTTAGTTTTTTGAATATTGAGTTTTAAGCCAGTTTTTTTTACTCTCCTTTCACCCTCATCAAGAAACTCTTTAGTTCCACAACTCAGGCACTGAGAGACCTAATGAGTGAATATCAGGCTTCCACTTTTAGTGAATTCAGAACAGCAGAGATTACAGGAAAACCATCACCCAGTGACTTCAGTTGCAGTTATTTCCAAAGTGGAGATTCTTAGGACAATACCCAAATGCTATGTACCCACGAAGGCCATATGCTGAAGTCCATACACTTGACTACAGCAGCCACTGGGAGAACTATGCTTCATCGAATTCTCTGCTCTATAAACTTCTGGGAGTGCTTCTCACTGTCAGAAACTTATGGAACCTACTTGCAAGGGAATCTGGGAAATGTAGTTTCCAGGCTATCAGTGTCTGCAGTATGAAGAAAGTTTGAAAAAGATGATATTCATATTAAGGTATAGTATTTGGACCAGGTTGTTGGTTTTTTTTTTTTTTTTTTTTTTTTCATTGAACAACATAAATTTATTGTCTCACAATTCTGGGCTTCCCTGGTGTCTCAGATGTCAAAGAATTCTCCTGCAATGCCAGAGACCTGGGTTTGATCCCCGGGTTGCAGAAATCCCATGGAGAAGGGAACTCAGGATTCTTGCTATAGAATACCATGATTTGTCCATAGGGTAACAAAGAGTCAGACCCGACTGAGCGACTTTCATTTCACTTCATTTCTGGAGGCTAGATACCTGAAATCAAGGTGTTGGAAGACTTAATTCCTTTTGAGCACCATGAGAGGAACTCTGTTCATTGAGTCTTGCCTAGTTAGCCAGTATTTGGTATTCCTTAACTCGCAGAAGCATAATCTTAATCTCTCTCTTCATTTTCACATAGCATTCTCCATGTGTGTGCCTATATCCAAAGTTGCCCCTTGTACTGAGAGACCAGTTTTACTGGACCCACCATAATGACTTCCTTTTAACTTTACCACTATGGAGACTTGTCTCCAAATACAATCACATTTTGAGGTAGAAGGTTAGGATTTCAAGTTATGAATTGGGATGGGGTAAGGGGCAGTGGATACCATTGAACCTATAGCGGTTATCTATATTGTATAAGAGTTTACTCTAAAATTTAGTGTCTCAAACAATATATACTCTTTCCTGGTTTCTGTGAGTCAGGAGTTTGGACTTGACGGTTCCACAACTCAGGCACGGTAATGAGTGAATATCAGGCTTCCACTTTTAGTGAATTCAGAACAGCAGAGATTACAGGAAAACCATCACCCAGTGACTTCAGTTGCAGTTATTTCCAAAGTGGAGATTCTTAGGACAATACCCAAATGCTATGTACCCACGAAGGCCATATGCTGAAGTCCATACACTTGACTACAGCAGCCACTGGGAGAACTATGCTTCATCGAATTCTCTGCTCTATAAACTTCTGGGAGTGCTTCTCACTGTCAGAAACTTATGGAACCTACTTGCAAGGGAATCTGGGAAATGTAGTTTCCAGGCTATCAGTGTCTGCAGTATGAAGAAAGTTTGAAAAAGATGATATTCATATTAAGGTATAGTATTTGGACCAGGTTGTTGGTTTTTTTTTTTTTTTTTTTTCATTGAACAACATAAATTTATTGTCTCACAATTCTGGGCTTCCCTGGTGTCTCAGATGTCAAAGAATTCTCCTGCAATGCCAGAGACCTGGGTTTGATCCCCGGGTTGCAGAAATCCCATGGAGAAGGGAACTCAGGATTCTTGCTATAGAATACCATGATTTGTCCATAGGGTAACAAAGAGTCAGACCCGACTGAGCGACTTTCATTTCACTTCATTTCTGGAGGCTAGATACCTGAAATCAAGGTGTTGGAAGACTTAATTCCTTTTGAGCACCATGAGAGGAACTCTGTTCATTGAGTCTTGCCTAGTTAGCCAGTATTTGGTATTCCTTAACTCGCAGAAGCATAATCTTAATCTCTCTCTTCATTTTCACATAGCATTCTCCATGTGTGTGCCTATATCCAAATTTGCCCCTTTTACAAAGAGACCAGTTTTACTGGACCCACCATAATGACTTCCTTTTAACTTTACCACTATGGAGACTTGTCTCCAAATACAATCACATTTTGAGGTAGAAGGTTAGGATTTCAAGTTATGAATTGGGATGGGGTAAGGGGCAGTGGATACCATTGAACCTATAGCGGTTATCTATATTGTATAAGAGTTTACTCTAAAATTTAGTGTCTCAAACAATATATACTCTTTCCTGGTTTCTGTGAGTCAGGAGTTTGGACTAGACAGTTTGGACTTGAGGTCTCTCATGAACTTGCTGTCAGATATCATTTCAAGGTTTTTTTTTTTTTTTTAAACATTTATTTTTTATTTATTATCTTTTGGGGGATGGGGTGGGGAGGTAGGAGGATGGGTGGGCCACTTCTATTGGTCTTTCATTTATCTGTTTTCATCTGTCTTTGTTCTTTGGCTCCTGTGGGCCTCCCATCGTGGTGGCCTCTGTCGTCACAGAGCGCTGGCTCTGGGCGCATGCGTCCCAGAGCTCCGACTCGGTAACTGGACACATCAGTCCAGCCGCTCCACGGCACGTGGGATCTTCCCAGGCCAGGGATCGAACTGGCGCTCCTTGCACTGCAAGGCGGTGTCCTTACCCACTGGACCACCAGGGGAAGCCCCTCATTTCAAGGTTTGACTTGGTCGAAGGAACCACTTTCAAGGCAGTTGACTCACTCAATGGCTATTGGCATGAGGCCTCAGTTCGGCTCCACCTAGACCTTCCACAGGGTTGCCTGAGTTGTCTTGACATCATGAGAGCTGACTTCTCCAAGAACTGAGAATCCAAGAGACCAAGGTGGAAGTTACAACACTCCTTTCACTGAAATTGTTTCTTAGTGAAATGCTTGTCTGAGTCTTGTCACTTCTCAGTTGGTCTCACAGCATGTTTTGGTCCTTATATTGTTATTTCATGCTCTCTGCTAGGGAACAAGGGCATGAAACTTCCTAGTTCATCATCTTATTTCCAGTGTCACTTTTAACCTGACTACAGATACATTCTTGGCAAGCGCTTACCAAGCTGAGTTTAGTTTCCTTGAAGGCCTCTGCCTTAAAAGCATTTATAAAGAATTATATAAGAAAAAGTCTTACTGGAATTAGAATATTATAGCCATTGAATTGTATAAAATTAAATATAGAAGAAAATAAGAAAGTATGAGTGTTTGGGGGTAACCTACAATTTTTTATAAATGATTTCAACTTGGTATTATTGCCCCTGAACACTTTCCAAAGAATATTTGGAAATGGTTTTACTCAATAAAAATAAATTACATTAATATTATCACCTAATTAAGTCTGATCCCACGTTCAAATAACATATATAACCATAGCAATTTCTCCCCACAGTAGGAAAAATATAGACAGTGTTCAGAATTCATTTTAAATAGTAATACAAAATTCCAAGGATATTCCATTGTGACTCCAAGCTTTGTAAAGATTCATATTTCAGCCCCAAAGACATATTGTTGATTGATTTATTACTGCAAAGAGGTTTTATTTCTCAAATCCACTAGAATATTAGAATTAAATGCCTAAGTTTTCAGCCTTTTTTTCATGAGTTGTTCTAGGTAAGATTCAAGTCTATGGTCAGGTGTGTCAACTTATCATTTAGAATAATGAAATTAATAGACACATAGATAACATAAAACAACATGTAGCTATCACTTGCTGGGCTTGAAAATAAAATATAAATATGTGGTCCTGGATACTTATCAACTGTGATCCTTGTCCTGAAAGCTTCCATAAATAAAAGGAGAAGTAACAGAGGGAAGAAATGGAGAATGAAGACAGAAGGATGGAGAAAGAGTGAGTGGGTGTGAAGCTAGGGGGAATGGAAGAGTGAATGAAAAAGTAGAAAAGGAAATAAAGGGCAAGAAAGGAAGAAGATGAGACAAAATGATGTAGGAATATCATAAAAAATTATAACCAAACCAAAAAACCAAGTAGATAGATGACTAGATAGCAGCATGATATTAAACATTATTCTAGATCCTTCTTCATGCTCTCTGCTAGGGAACAAGGGCATGAAACTTCCTAGTTCATCATCTTATTTCCAGTGTCACTTTTAACCTGACTACAGATACATTCTTGGCAAGCGCTTACCAAGCTGAGTTTAGTTTCCTTGAAGGCCTCTGCCTTAAAAGCATTTATAAAGAATTATATAAGAAAAAGTCTTACTGGAATTAGAATATTATAGCCATTGAATTGTATAAAATTAAATATAGAAGAAAATAAGAAAGTATGAGTGTTTGGGGGTAACCTACAATTTTTTATAAATGATTTCAACTTGGTATTATTGCCCCTGAACACTTTCCAAAGAATATTTGGAAATGGTTTTACTCAATAAAAATAAATTACATTAATATTATCACCTAATTAAGTCTGATCCCACGTTCAAATAACATATATAACCATAGCAATTTCTCCCCACAGTAGGAAAAATATAGACAGTGTTCAGAATTCATTTTAAATAGTAATACAAAATTCCAAGGATATTCCATTGTGACTCCAAGCTTTGTAAAGATTCATATTTCAGCCCCAAAGACATATTGTTGATTGATTTATTACTGCAAAGAGGTTTTATTTCTCAAATCCACTAGAATATTAGAATTAAATGCCTAAGTTTTCAGCCTTTTTTTCATGAGTTGTTCTAGGTAAGATTCAAGTCTATGGTCAGGTGTGTCAACTTATCATTTAGAATAATGAAATTAATAGACACATAGATAACATAAAACAACATGTAGCTATCACTTGCTGGGCTTGAAAATAAAATATAAATATGTGGTCCTGGATACTTATCAACTGTGATCCTTGTCCTGAAAGCTTCCATAAATAAAAGGAGAAGTAACAGAGGGAAGAAATGGAGAATGAAGACAGAAGGATGGAGAAAGAGTGAGTGGGTGTGAAGCTAGGGGGAATGGAAGAGTGAATGAAAAAGTAGAAAAGGAAATAAAGGGCAAGAAAGGAAGAAGATGAGACAAAATGATGTAGGAATATCATAAAAATTTATACCACCACCAAGAAAAAACTAGAGGAAATTCCAGAGAATGTTCTATATTAGATCTGTTATATGTAGCATAAATCAGTAGATAGATGACTAGATAGCAGCATGATATTAAACATTATTCTAGATCCTTCTTCATTGATTCGTTGTTTGAATACTGACTTGGCAGAAGGCACTGAAACATGTATGGCTATAGAATTTTTTAAAGTATATAGAAAAAATCTCCCATTTTGATTTACAGGTGATTACTGAAGACAATACTATAAAATATTAATAGATGTTATCATTCATGTCTTCAAATATTTGACTTCATATTTACTTTCATAATTTGATAAAAATGAAGCAAATGTCCCAACATTTATAATAGAATGATGGAATCCATTTTCATGCCACACAATGCATGTAGGATATTGTATTTAATCTGGGCCATCTTCCCAATAAGCCCACATTGACACACTTGAATCACATTTGTCTATTAAAGCATCTTTTGAAAACATGTCCACTAAGCTGTATCTAAGCATATTTTTCCCACATGGGGATTTAAAATAAAATACAAGGACCAGTAATTGTGCAAACAAAGGCATCTTTTTGCAGTGGAAGGCTGCATGGGGCAGTGTAAGAGGAGTTTACAAACTCCACACACCCACTGAAGAGTAGGAAGTGGGTTTCTGTTCAGAGAAAAGGGCCTGTGTTGATGAAATAAACCACAGTACTTAAGGGTGTTTAGTTTATGCCATTAATGTGAGTAGATTATGTGGGCTGGAGACATTATTTCATCTGTGGGGAATATGGTAATTATATCCACATTAAAGCACTTTGGCTAATCACACACACATGCACACACACAGCTTCCTGCTGATAGGGTGCAGCTGACACTAAGGGATGCCTCATGGATTGGAATTTATCAGCACATTTCTCTCTGTGTGGATTCCTACCTCGGGGACTTTTGCAGCTCCTCTGAAATGACTTCTCCTCCTTTCACTCACTACACAGAGGATTTCAATGTAAACCCAATGCTGGAACTGAAGTTTATAGTTTTAGGAAAGGAAGTGAGTCTGACTGTTTTTATCAGCTTTTGTTTCCCAAGCTTAGTCTAAATTGGGTAATCTGAGTATTTAGTTGGCACTGCCATTGATATAAAAATGTATATCTCCACAGAATCAATGGCTCCAACTCAAACAAAAGTCAAGCCTCCAGTATTGGGCCACTGCATAAGGCTAACTACAAGTGTTGAAAATGTTTTATGTTTGAAACTGTTTTTATAAATCTATAAACATATTTATGATAACTTCTCAATATCATTAAAATCCAGTGTTAAATATTCTTAATTATCTCATAAATTTGTTTTAAATGTTCTTTAAAAATCAAGATCTACACAGTATATTTAATGGGTTTCTCAGATCTGATCAAATTTGTCCACCCTTTTTGTTTTCCTTGCAATTTATTTGTGACGAAATAGTCATTGGTGATGCTCTGTAGTATTTCTCATATTCTTAATTTTGTCAATTTCTGACTCTATGGTAATATTTTGTATGTTCTTCTAGCACTGTATTCCCCATAAAATGACAGTTATATCCAGATCCTTAAATTGTCTTAGGTCAATGCTTTGGACAAAAAAAATTCATAGAATGTATCTTGCAATTCCAATAGGAGGCACACACTGTCCATTTTTTCTCTTTGTGTGATGTTCATAGCCACTGGTTATATTTAACCAATCTATTATTTTATTAAAGGTTTGAAGACTGGTGATCTTCTAATGCTTTCTTTTATTTGTTAACTTGGATACTTTTATAAAAATACACCTCAGGATACTTAAGTTAGCTGAGGTTGAATTGGAAAAGTTGGTGGAATACTGTCTTCTTTACCAATTTTCAGAAAAAAATTAGAAATGGTTCTTTAGCATACTTCAGTTTTGTCAGTAACTCTTTTCCCTTTGTTATTAATGTGTAGTTGGTTTAAAATATGTTAGTTTTAGGTGTACAACATACCGATTCAATATTTTTATAGATTATATACCATTTAAAGTTATTGCAAAATGATGGGTACATTGCCCTCTGCTGTACAATATATTCTTGTTGCTTATCTACTTTAACTGTAGTAGTTTGTACATCTTAATCCAACACTCACCCTTTCCTCTCCCTACTGGCAACCACTAATTTGTTCCCATACCTGTAAGACCGTTTGTTATATACATTTGCTCTTACCATACTGTTTTAAATGTGCTTTTTCTTTAAATTCTCACCATAGTTTTAAATGGTTAAATAATTATTTATTCTTCCTAGTGAGGAAACTGATAAGGATATCCTTATAAGGATGAGTTACTTGCTTAGAATCAGGATTCAAATCCCAAACAGTTCAGAATATAAGCTCCCTCCACTGGACTCTGGGATATACTCAAAGGCTAAAAGAACTGAAAAAAATAATCACACCTTGCAGCACCTAACCACCACCATAATATATAGCTCAGGTAGAGGTATTTTTTTTTAATAATTATTTTTATTTTACTTTTACAGAGTTTTATTGTTTACAGATATACATAAACCCAAATCAGTCATAGGTATATAACACATAGAAGTATTTTTAAAGATATGACATGTAGAAGTATTTTTAAAGATATCACAAAATTACAGTCTAAGTCAAACTTGAAAATACTAGATTCTAGATCTCTGTAAATTCCTGGATACATTCATTGAATGTGAACTTTTCAGACTGTTTCCATTTAGTTCCCGTTTGCTGGTGTGAGGGAGTGCATGGCAGCCTGATGGGGAGTCTGGCACTCACTATCCCGTGTTGCTGCCTTAGAGGAAGATGTCTTAATTGCCATTTCTGAGACAAACACTCCCGAGCCTCACATGCCCTCACTGGTGCTTTAGCCTGTTTGCCTGCAGAGTCAGTGGAAGTCACATTTGGTGTGCTTATTTTGATGCTCACCCAGGTCCCTGTGGGGCTTAAAGAGATTAAGCCCTTATGATCAACAGATTGTTGATATTTAATGCTCCATTACTCACCCTTCTGTAGGGGCTCAGAAGGCAGGCTGGCAGCAAGTGATGCAGACACAAGTCTAATTGTGATGCTTGCCAGTGCCAAATGTGTCAGAATGACCCCTGAATAGGAAACATCTGGTTTCCAGGAAATGAGAAGTGGAAAAGTCCATACATTTGCCTTGTCATCATGTTCTGTTTGGTCATTACAGTATCAAAGGTCAGATGATTTTCACAAACACTGTGCCATATGCCCTTTCTTAAACCAAATGCTGACAATACATATTTCTGGTGGTGTTGGCAGACGCTTCTCCATGCATCTCTTGCATCACCACATGTCTTATGAACAGAGGAAGTGACTCCCTTTAGTCTAGATTATCTTTTCAAGGATATGAATGTAGCAACAGCCTTGGAAGAGAGACATTGTGCTCCCTCCTAAGGAAAGGGCAAGATTACTGTCCAGTATAATAAAAATAGTATTATTACCTGTTATAAAGGTTTGGTTTCCCTAATCGGAAAAGTGCACTAAGGGCAGGACAGTCCATTACTCAAAGGCTAAAAGAACTGAAAAAATAATCACACCTTGCAGCACCTAACCACCACCATAATATATAGCTCAGGTAGAGGTATTTTTTTAATAATTATTTTATTTTACTTTTACAGAGTTTTATTGTTTACAGATATACATAAACCCAAATCAGTCATAGGTATATAACACATAGAAGTATTTTTAAAGATATGACATGTAGAAGTATTTTTAAAGATATCACAAAATTACAGTCTAAGTCAAACTTGAAAATACTAGATTCTAGATCTCTGTAAATTCCTGGATACATTCATTGAATGTGAACTTTTCAGACTGTTTCCATTTAGTTCCCGTTTGCTGGTGTGAGGGAGTGCATGGCAGCCTGATGGGGAGTCTGGCACTCACTATCCCGTGTTGCTGCCTTAGAGGAAGATGTCTTAATTGCCATTTCTGAGACAAACACTCCCGAGCCTCACATGCCCTCACTGGTGCTTTAGCCTGTTTGCCTGCAGAGTCAGTGGAAGTCACATTTGGTGTGCTTATTTTGATGCTCACCCAGGTCCCTGTGGGGCTTAAAGAGATTAAGCCCTTATGATCAACAGATTGTTGATATTTAATGCTCCATTACTCACCCTTCTGTAGGGGCTCAGAAGGCAGGCTGGCAGCAAGTGATGCAGACACAAGTCTAATTGTGATGCTTGCCAGTGCCAAATGTGTCAGAATGACCCCTGAATAGGAAACATCTGGTTTCCAGGAAATGAGAAGTGGAAAAGTCCATACATTTGCCTTGTCATCATGTTCTGTTTGGTCATTACAGTATCAAAGGTCAGATGATTTTCACAAACACTGTGCCATATGCCCTTTCTTAAACCAAATGCTGACAATACATATTTCTGGTGGTGTTGGCAGACGCTTCTCCATGCATCTCTTGCATCACCACATGTCTTATGAACAGAGGAAGTGACTCCCTTTAGTCTAGATTATCTTTTCAAGGATATGAATGTAGCAACAGCCTTGGAAGAGAGACATTGTGCTCCCTCCTAAGGAAAGGGCAAGATTACTGTCCAGTATAATAAAAATAGTATTATTACCTGTTATAAAGGTTTGGTTTCCCTAAATTCAGGGTTCCTCTTTCCTAACACAGCTTAGTGCACATGCAGAAGGTGTCATCTGGCCCTCTTCACATTGTCCCATATAACTGGGGGGTCAGGAATTGGTGCAAAAATTATAATTGGCTGTTGCTATTGCCCTGAGTAAACACTGTTTTCTGTTTCTGACCTAGGATTCTTGGATCTTCTGCCAGCATCCATGAAGTCTGGTGTGTGTGCTCAGTTGTGTCTGACTCCTTGTGGTCTCATGGACTATAGCCCACCAGGCTCCTCTGTCCATGGCATTCGCCAGGCAAGAATACTGGGGTGAGTTGCTGCTCCAGGGGATCTTCCCAACCCTGGGATTGAACCCTTGTCTTCTGCACCTCCTGTATTGCAGGCAGATTCTTTACTCACTGAGACATCAGGTAAGACTGATGGAATCAGATTTCTAATGATGGATTGCAATATTTCACTGACATTCACCATTTTGTGAAATCAATCACTTTGAACATCTGTATACTGGGCACAGTAGTGGCCATTTCCATCTCTAATGTGAGGGTAAAATGAACTTTAACACATAATGCCCAGGAGTTAGAGGTCATGGCTTTTGCTCATCTTCATTTCCTGGCATGTTTACAGCTGAGAGCATTGTTATGTTCCAGTGATGATGTTAGAGTCACAGACTGATCCACTGACCATCACATTATAATGTATCTCATTCCATTCCCAGATTATACCCACCCAAGTGCCCATTAATACAGTCTAAGTTTTAATATTTTGTTGATCATAAACTTTGGCTTGAAGATAATATGAAGTTTCTGGGTGGAAAATGGGGTGTTTCCTCTACGCTTAGACAAGTTATTATGTTAAGACCTACTAATGAAATACCTGTGTTTAATCTATCACCTTTGTATGACTCCATATAAAGTACCTTAAGTATCAAAGCTTGAAAAAAAAGAAAAATCGCTCAATTATTGTAGTGAGGTTTAAATTTTTATTTAAAAATATATACAACTTTAGAGCTGTACAACTTGACTGATTAGAATGTCACCACTTTCTCATACTTGACTACACTTGCTAATTTTAAATATGAATCAATACTGAATGTGTCCTCAATCAATATTTTTAATATGTATACTCATTTTCATTCTGAACACATTTATATACTAATATATATTAATATACATCATAAAACATGTAAAACTGTAAATCTTAAAGAGGGATTAAGTTTGAAATACAGTATGTAACCTTTATTAACTGTAGTTAACAACAGTGGATGCAAGTCTTCCTTTCAAATAGCCTTCTTTGATTATTTCAAACTGTCGTGGCCTTTGTCTTAGAAGATCAGGTTGGATAATCATTGTTCTTATTGTGATGTGGCTGACAAAATGATAATAGAATGAGTGTCAGCATTCCCATTTCCTGGTTGGTTGTATTTACTTGCACTATTGGGACTGTTGTTAATCCATGCTTGTAGAGTCTTTTTGAGGCATGTGTTTGTTTTGTAAAGTACAGTAATCAAAACTAGATCCTAATCCATCAAGCTGTTTAACTATAGGGCCTGGCAATACACTGCAAGCAAAGATGAGTAAGAATCCAAGGATAATCTCTCCAGGATGTGGAACTTTCACCTCACCGCCTCTGGGTGATGGGACTGTCTGATGTGTGAACTGAGTAAGTAGTGTTAGTCTCTACTGGAAAAGAATTGGGTTTTTCCTTTCTTACAGCTAAGAATCAACTGTTAACATAAATTGAGTATGTATCTCATTCCATTCCCAGATTATACCCACCCAAGTGCCCATTAATACAGTCTAAGTTTTAATATTTTGTTGATCATAAACTTTGGCTTGAAGATAATATGAAGTTTCTGGGTGGAAAATGGGGTGTTTCCTCTACGCTTAGACAAGTTATTATGTTAAGACCTACTAATGAAATACCTGTGTTTAATCTATCACCTTTGTATGACTCCATATAAAGTACCTTAAGTATCAAAGCTTGAAAAAAAAGAAAAATCGCTCAATTATTGTAGTGAGGTTTAAATTTTTATTTAAAAATATATACAACTTTAGAGCTGTACAACTTGACTGATTAGAATGTCACCACTTTCTCATACTTGACTACACTTGCTAATTTTAAATATGAATCAATACTGAATGTGTCCTCAATCAATATTTTTAATATGTATACTCATTTTCATTCTGAACACATTTATATACTAATATATATTAATATACATCATAAAACATGTAAAACTGTAAATCTTAAAGAGGGATTAAGTTTGAAATACAGTATGTAACCTTTATTAACTGTAGTTAACAACAGTGGATGCAAGTCTTCCTTTCAAATAGCCTTCTTTGATTATTTCAAACTGTCGTGGCCTTTGTCTTAGAAGATCAGGTTGGATAATCATTGTTCTTATTGTGATGTGGCTGACAAAATGATAATAGAATGAGTGTCAGCATTCCCATTTCCTGGTTGGTTGTATTTACTTGCACTATTGGGACTGTTGTTAATCCATGCTTGTAGAGTCTTTTTGAGGCATGTGTTTGTTTTGTAAAGTACAGTAATCAAAACTAGATCCTAATCCATCAAGCTGTTTAACTATAGGGCCTGGCAATACACTGCAAGCAAAGATGAGTAAGAATCCAAGGATAATCTCTCCAGGATGTGGAACTTTCACCTCACCGCCTCTGGGTGATGGGACTGTCTGATGTGTGAACTGAGTAAGTAGTGTTAGTCTCTACTGGAAAAGAATTGGGTTTTTCCTTTCTTACAGCTAAGAATCAACTGTTAACATAAATTGAGTATGTTCTTACACCACCAGGGAATCTTGGTCCTTAGGTATGTGCTTGTTCTGGAGCTCCTGTCTTTGTCACATGGCTCCCACCTTTTGTAGGAAAAGTTGCATTATCACTTTAGGGGAACCCACGTACAATAAGAGTGTGTGTGTGCCAAGACACATCAGTCGAGTCCGGCTCTTTGTGATTCTGTGGACTATAGTCCTCCAGGCTCCACTGTCCATGAGGTTCTCCAGGCAAGAATCCTGGAGTAGGTTGCCATTTCCTCTGCCAGGGGGCCTTTCTGCTTCCACATGACAGGCAGATTTTTTACTATTAGCGCCACATGGGAAGCCCTTGAGGCTACACGTTAAGTGTGGAGGCTGCAGAGCCAGTAAAGGGGATACATAGGGCATTGATTTTACTCAGACAAGTAACTAGTTTAGACATTTCAACCTACAAATAAACCTCCTAGAGATCGAATTGTCTGCATTGGCAAAATGCACTGCATTGGCACTCTCATCTTTTATTTGGGGACCATGCTTGCTACAGTAGGTGGCATAACACTCCGTGGTGAGAAGCTAGGAAAAAAAAAAAAAAAGGATGATTTGGGGAATGTCTCATGGTGTGGGATTTGTCCCAGAAATTCTATGAAGTGCCTCTCTGAGAAGCAGTTTATAACATACATTAACTCAGTAGTAGCTGAGCAATAATGAACACGATTTCCCAGGGCACTGAGGTTCCAGATTGTTTTTCAAAGGGTCACATCAATTAGTGTCATTTTTTTAATCAGCTGTGACCCATGATTAATTGGAATGATCCAAATTTCTGCATGTCTGTGTCACACACTCTTTGCTTCCCCATCTGTTTCATCCAGAGGGTTGACCAACAAGCCCCACTTGCTGTACCTCATCAAAGTTTAGAGTGAGGGTCTCACCATGGGCTGCAAAGAAACAGCGAAGGTGGTGGAAGTAAAATGCCATATAGCAAGTGGCCAAAACAGTAATTTAGTAAAGAGACAAGCTGCAAAGCATGCAAAAGGGAGACCTAGTTATGTTTTGTTCCCTTCAGTAGTGTATAAAATGCAAGGATCTAGTAGCTGGAACCGATTTACATGTAAATGCTGAATCCTGTACCCACCAGAATCACAGACGTGTAGACTGCTTTATCATCAAAAGAAACTGGCAACTGAAGGGCACAAGAAGGTACAAACATCAGTGGATTTTAAAAACTGATGTATGGAGGAGAATAATGGAGTGTATTCACTGAAGTGAGGTCTCTTAGAATAAAACCTTTTTATTTTCATCTTTTTAGAACAAGAAAATCCCACTTTATCCAGCAGATGTTACCTGGAGAATTACTGTCCATCCCAGGCTTTCTGAGGTTTCCAGTCATTTAGTACTCTTAACTAAATTCCATCAAACATTTCCACAGATAAAATCCTTTCTAAGTCACCTAAATCCTTGTTGGAAAATGGAAGGTTTCTTAAAAAAAAAAAAAAAGATGTTACACTTTGCAGCCCTGTGTAGATGGTTAGTGTTGCCAACAGGTGACCCGTCAGCATGACCCCACACCCTAGGCATGGATGATTGCACGCTGTGGGGAACCTCTGTGTTTTGCTTGATGTTCGTGCTATTTTCAGAATTAGCAGCAGTCCCTGCTGTTGTTTAGTCACTAAGTTGTGTCCGACTCTGTGACCCCATGAACTGGCTCCCACTAGGCTCTTCTGTCCATGGAATTTCCAGGCAAGAATACTGGAGTGGGGTGCCATTTCCTTCTTTAGGGGATCTTCACGACCCAGGGATTGAACCTGTCTCCTGCTTGGCTGATGGATTCTTTACTGCTGAACCCCGGAGGTGTCCCCTGAATATACAACAGATGTACTCCTCAATGGTAAAACTTATTTCTTAGGAGTTTTGTAAATTTTGTTTGATTGAATCTAGTTGTTGCATCAAAAAGGTAGAGAAATAGTGAAAATAGTTCTGAAAGGTTTTTTCAGGATAGGTAATAATCAGAATAATCAGAGCTGATATACAAGTTGTACATTTGCCATTCTAGGGTAAATTTTATTTCAACCACTCTGAGGTTTGTTAATGATTCTGACTTTCTGCAGAAGGCAGCTGGACATTGCAACTGATTGTGGGCTTTTAGCAGGAAGAGGCTGAGGACAAACTCTGGATAACAGGTGGGTAGATTCATTACAATGGAAACCAATAAATAAGGTTCTACATCTTAATCTTAAAAAGGTTTCCTGTTATCTTGAAATGTGTTGTCTCTAAATGGAAGAGACTACTGTCCCCCTGCAGAGTATTCCTGCAGAGAGATTAACCTGGAGCTGTGGCTTAGGATCAGCAATAATTTCTCCTTCATCTTGCATTTTATAGAAAAGGTAAGTCTGGAGAGTCAAGGATGCTTAAGTGAATTTCCCAGAGCAAATTTTACCCTTGAATACAAGAGTGAGATCTGAAGCATTTCATGCTTTCCTTTCTTTTCACAGCCTTTGAAAAAGTTTAAAATTAAAGTAAAAGGGGTGGCAGAAAGTCAGAGAGCAGCCTTTTAGTTTATTCCAAAAAATATTTAGTGAATGTGCATTATGGATCATGCCACTATTGTAATTTCCTGAGCCTAATTTCATCTTATATGTAAACATGTCATCTTGCATAGTTTTAATATGTACACAACTTTCCAGGAACATAGCTACCATATGAGATAAGTCTACTTGCTTCATTTTGTTCTTGTTTTCCAGGAGTTGCTCACTTCTCAAAACCAGGTTGAAAATGGCAGTGCTACTCATAGCCTTTCGATCATCCATCAGCACAGCACATCAGGCTCAGTCTGCATTTATGCTCCTGCTTATGTAAGTCTACCTGGCATCAAGTTGTTCTAGCACTATTTGGTGAAAAGACAACCCCCTCTCCACTGACTTTCCTTTGCAACTTTATTGGAAAGTAACTGTCCCTAAATATATAGACTTATCTAATACATATGTCAAACTGTATTTACTATAGCTTGAAATTAGACGTTTTCCATTTTTTTAACTTAAAAAATTCTTTCAGCTATTCTTTATTGTTTGAGTTTCCATATGAATTTTAGAATCACCTTATTGATTTCTTTAAAAAAAATCCACTGAAATTTTTGTCTGGATTTTGTTGAAACTAAAGATTTAGTAAGAATTGTCATTTTAGCAATATTGAGTTTTTCGATTCATGAACAAACCATATTTCTTCATTTGGGTATTTCAGATTTCTCTAGCAATGATTTGTCATTTTCTGATCTTGCACGTCATTTGTTAGGTTTGTCCCAAAGTACTTTATATTTTTGATACTGCTTTAAAAATGAATTTCAGTTTCTTGTTATTTGTTCTCAATGTACAGAAATACATTTTTGTACAATGATCTTGTATCTTTCGACCTTGCTAAGTGCATCTATTAGTGAGTCGGTTTTGTTGATTCTATCAGATTTTCTGTGTCATTGACCATGGTATCCAAGAATAATAGTCGGTTTTTGTTGATTCTTTAGACATTCTATTTTCTTTCCTTTCTTTTCACAGCCTTTGAAAAGTTTAAAATTAAAGTAAAAGGGGTGGCAGAAAGTCAGAGAGCAGCCTTTTAGTTTATTCCAAAAAATATTTAGTGAATGTGCATTATGGATCATGCCACTATTGTAATTTCCTGAGCCTAATTTCATCTTATATGTAAACATGTCATCTTGCATAGTTTTAATATGTACACAACTTTCCAGGAACATAGCTACCATATGAGATAAGTCTACTTGCTTCATTTTGTTCTTGTTTTCCAGGAGTTGCTCACTTCTCAAAACCAGGTTGAAAATGGCAGTGCTACTCATAGCCTTTCGATCATCCATCAGCACAGCACATCAGGCTCAGTCTGCATTTATGCTCCTGCTTATGTAAGTCTACCTGGCATCAAGTTGTTCTAGCACTATTTGGTGAAAAGACAACCCTCTCTCCACTGACTTTCCTTTGCAACTTTATTGGAAAGTAACTGTCCCTAAATATATAGACTTATCTAATACATATGTCAAACTGTATTTACTATAGCTTGAAATTAGACGTTTTCCATTTTTTTAACTTAAAAAATTCTTTCAGCTATTCTTTATTGTTTGAGTTTCCATATGAATTTTAGAATCACCTTATTGATTTCTTTAAAAAAAATCCACTGAAATTTTTGTCTGGATTTTGTTGAAACTAAAGATTTAGTAAGAATTGTCATTTTAGCAATATTGAGTTTTTCGATTCATGAACAAACCATATTTCTTCATTTGGGTATTTCAGATTTCTCTAGCAATGATTTGTCATTTTCTGATCTTGCACGTCATTTGTTAGGTTTGTCCCAAAGTACTTTATATTTTTGATACTGCTTTAAAAATGAATTTCAGTTTCTTGTTATTTGTTCTCAATGTACAGAAATACATTTTTGTACAATGATCTTGTATCTTTCGACCTTGCTAAGTGCATCTATTAGTGAGTCGGTTTTTGTTGATTCTATCAGATTTTCTGTGTCATTGACCATGGTATCCAAGAATAATAGTGACTGGAACTTTCAATACAGTGTTGACTAGAAGTCTTTAGACATTCTATTTTCTTGCCAATTTGTGGTGGGGTGGGCGGGGAAGCATTCTTTCACCATGAGGTATGACACTAGCTGTTGATTTTTGCTTATGATCTGTATCAGGTTAAGAGTCTCCTTCTATTTCGCCTTTTTTCAGATATTGTTTTGCCAGATGCTTTTTCTGTGTCTGCTGAGATGACATTATTTTTCTTTTTTACATTGTTAATATTGTGAATTTCCTTGAGATTTGAATGTTAACCCAACCTTGCATCCCTTGGCACCAACTGCACCGACTGACTCTGTGGTTTGTGAGACAGAAAAGGGAAAGCATCCACGATTTGAGACATGTGTCAGCAGAGCTGGAAGGTGAGCACAAACACTGAGAAAACACCCAGTAAGCTATAGGAGAGTATGTGGCAAAGAGTCAGTAAAAGAAGACACAAAGATTAGGGCAGTCGATGCCAGGGCCTAAGGGTGATTGTTGATGAACAATATGGGCTGAACAAAAGGTCCGGAACAATACAGGTATAAAAATACGGTGTAGTAGTTGTTTGGAAGATTTGCATCAGAGGCATTGTTTAAAAATGCATGACACAGGTGCTCTGAAGGTCTGGGAACCGAATCATCCCATGTAAGGTGTCAATAGCAACAACTGCAGTGTCTTCAAGTTTGACGGCTGTATGTTCTGAAGAACAGTTCAGACACTGTGGTCTCCATGGGTGCAAGATCTTAGGATGTAGCAGGTCCTAGACTATGGTACCTGACAGGACCCACCCAGGCTAGAGATAGCCACGGAGACTTAAGCCTGATAGGTCGGCTGTTGAATCTGAGTTCCTGTCTCCTTTTAGTAGGACCTTGTTGACATAACCTCCAGACACGCCTTGCCTCCCTTAGCTGCTGCTACCCCATCCCTGAACCTTAACATATAGGCACCTGCTTTTTCCATTCTCACTGTAGTTTTACTTTATCCAGTTGGATCCATCCAAAGATAGAAACTTACATTGCAAAATGCAGAGGTCTTCTCAGTCACTACTCTCTTCCATAGCTACGGGATCAACAACATTTATACTAATTCACACACATGTATCTAAATATATATATTTAAGGTACACTAGAGGAATTAATATATTAGACCCGAGTAAAATGGAACTAGTTTAACTTCCATTTCAGTCTATTTCCAGTCTGCTCTTGGAAAGGAAAGTAGACAGACGCACTGGGTGTACTGCATTTCAGAATTAAATGCCAGGTCCAGGTGAGACACAGCTGGCACACTCACCTATTGCTCTACCAGCTGGCCACACTTCCAGGACTAACAGACCATTTGGGATTTCTTGACTTCTTCAAAGGGTAGGTTATCCCTCAAAGTGCCAATCAATATTTGCAAATGTCTTTTAGGTTAGTCACTATAGTTTTATTATTCCTAACTATAAAACTTATCAAGTATCAGAGTTTGTAATTTGTGTATGTTCAGGTTGACAGGTCTGCAGGAAATCCTGGACAAGTCTATGCCAACAAGCCTGTGGTCCTCTGCACAGAGGGCTAAAGGCGGCTACAATGGCTCAGCTCCCAGGTATGGTGAGCTCCACAGTGCTAGGTGCTCTAGACCTCCGCATATTAGATTTTTTATGGAATCAAAGTATTAGAAGTCAGTGTCTCCCTGAAGAGTGTTCTCTTCACTAGTTAACGGATAAATTGAGTAAAAATTTTGACTTTAGTATTTGAAATATTCTTGGTGAGAAACAGTTAAGCGCTTCCTCTTCTAAACCTTGCAGGGTAAATTCTCCTTACCCAAATTCTCACAAGCTGTAAAATCTACTGTCATACAACACATGGAAAGCACATTAAAAATAATTTGAGCCAGCCTCTTTAGGCTTGGTCTCATGAGTGATTTTTAAAAGATACTTTAAAACTTCTGGTTCTCTGAAATACAGGTAAGCGAAATGAATTTTGAGAATATTAGAATTTTTCCAGGGATGAAAACCTAAGAAAATGGTTGTACTTACTTAGAACTCTCTCAGGACATTTCTGGAGACAAGTTTCCATTGCATGCTCATAAACACATATACAGCTAGAAGACACACCTCTAGGGTACAGTACAAGTCCCAATTTTTTCTCAGTCACTACTCTCTTCCATAGCTACGGGATCAACAACATTTATACTAATTCACACACATGTATCTAAATATATATATTTAAGGTACACTAGAGGAATTAATATATTAGACCCGAGTAAAATGGAACTAGTTTAACTTCCATTTCAGTCTATTTCCAGTCTGCTCTTGGAAAGGAAAGTAGACAGACGCACTGGGTGTACTGCATTTCAGAATTAAATGCCAGGTCCAGGTGAGACACAGCTGGCACACTCACCTATTGCTCTACCAGCTGGCCACACTTCCAGGACTAACAGACCATTTGGGATTTCTTGACTTCTTCAAAGGGTAGGTTATCCCTCAAAGTGCCAATCAATATTTGCAAATGTCTTTTAGGTTAGTCACTATAGTTTTATTATTCCTAACTATAAAACTTATCAAGTATCAGAGTTTGTAATTTGTGTATGTTCAGGTTGACAGGTCTGCAGGAAATCCTGGACAAGTCTATGCCAACAAGCCTGTGGTCCTCTGCACAGAGGGCTAAAGGCGGCTACAATGGCTCAGCTCCCAGGTATGGTGAGCTCCACAGTGCTAGGTGCTCTAGACCTCCGCATATTAGATTTTTTATGGAATCAAAGTATTAGAAGTCAGTGTCTCCCTGAAGAGTGTTCTCTTCACTAGTTAACGGATAAATTGAGTAAAAATTTTGACTTTAGTATTTGAAATATTCTTGGTGAGAAACAGTTAAGCGCTTCCTCTTCTAAACCTTGCAGGGTAAATTCTCCTTACCCAAATTCTCACAAGCTGTAAAATCTACTGTCATACAACACATGGAAAGCACATTAAAAATAATTTGAGCCAGCCTCTTTAGGCTTGGTCTCATGAGTGATTTTTAAAAGATACTTTAAAACTTCTGGTTCTCTGAAATACAGGTAAGCGAAATGAATTTTGAGAATATTAGAATTTTTCCAGGGATGAAAACCTAAGAAAATGGTTGTACTTACTTAGAACTCTCTCAGGACATTTCTGGAGACAAGTTTCCATTGCATGCTCATAAACACATATACAGCTAGAAGACACACCTCTAGGGTACAGTACATCTGTGGAGTCCCCTTTGCAAATGAAAGTCTTAAACACCCACCTGAGGATAAAAATTCTATAAAATTGACACTACATTTGTTCTTACTTTATAATTGTGGTTCTTCTCAACATTGTCAAGGGTATAATATTGGTTCTCTATTGCTCCATTACATACCACCCAAAACAGAGTATCTTTACAAAGTACCTACTGTTTATTATTTCTGACAATTTTGTTGTTTAGGCCAAGGGGGTTCTGCTGCCGAACTTGGGTGGACTCTACCAAGTGACCACAGATAGATGCTAGGTTGGCCAGGCATGGGATTTATTTGAGACTCTTGGATTTCTCTGCAATTTTTTTCTTAATTTTTATTTTATATTAGAAAAGACTTTACACTTCTTAGCTTCAGGTGTACAGCAAAATGACCTAGTTATACATATAATACATCCATTCTTTTTCAGGTTCTTTTCTCATATAGGTTATTATAGGATATTTCCCTGGGCTATGCAGTAGGCCCTTGTTATCTATTTTATATATTAGTGTGCATATGTTAATTCCAAACTCCTAATTTATCCTTCCCCATTCCCTTACCCCTTTGGTAACCAGAAGTTTCTTCTCTTTCTGTTTTGTAAGTAAGTTCATTTGTATCATTTTTGGGCCAGTCATACAACTTGTAGGATCTTAGTTCCCCAACCAGGGACTGAACTCAGGCCTGCAGCAGTGAAAGCAGGAGTCTAAACCACCAGACTTCTGGGTAATTCCCCATTTGATCAGTATTGCTGGATTTCCCATGTAAGTGACATCATATGAAATTTGTTTTCTCTTACGTCTTAGTATGATCATCTCTAGGTCCATCCATGTTGCTCCAAGTGGGATTTTTCATTCCTTTTTTAAGGCTTAGTAATATATTCCATTGTATAAATGTACCACATTTTCTTTATCCTTTCATCCGTTGATGGATGTTTAGGTTGCTTCCATGTCCTGGTTTAAATGTAAATTAGGTTGTTTTCCAGGGATGAAAACCTAAGAAAATGGTTGTACTTACTTAGAACTCTCTCAGGACATTTCTGGAGACAAGTTTCCATTGCATGCTCATAAACACATATACAGCTAGAAGACACACCTCTAGGGTACAGTACATCTGTGGAGTCCCCTTTGCAAATGAAAGTCTTAAACACCCACCTGAGGATAAAAATTCTATAAAATTGACACTACATTTGTTCTTACTTTATAATTGTGGTTCTTCTCAACATTGTCAAGGGTATAATATTGGTTCTCTATTGCTCCATTACATACCACCCAAAACAGAGTATCTTTACAAAGTACCTACTGTTTATTATTTCTGACAATTTTGTTGTTTAGGCCAAGGGGGTTCTGCTGCCGAACTTGGGTGGACTCTACCAAGTGACCACAGATAGATGCTAGGTTGGCCAGGCATGGGATTTATTTGAGACTCTTGGATTTCTCTGCAATTTTTTTCTTAATTTTTATTTTATATTAGAAAAGACTTTACACTTCTTAGCTTCAGGTGTACAGCAAAATGACCTAGTTATACATATAATACATCCATTCTTTTTCAGGTTCTTTTCTCATATAGGTTATTATAGGATATTTCCCTGGGCTATGCAGTAGGCCCTTGTTATCTATTTTATATATTAGTGTGCATATGTTAATTCCAAACTCCTAATTTATCCTTCCCCTTTCCCCTTACACCTTTGGTAACCAGAAGTTTCTTCTCTTTCTGTTTTGTAAGTAAGTTCATTTGTATCATTTTTGGGCCAGTCATACAACTTGTAGGATCTTAGTTCCCCAACCAGGGACTGAACTCAGGCCTGCAGCAGTGAAAGCAGGAGTCTAAACCACCAGACTTCTGGGTAATTCCCCATTTGATCAGTATTGCTGGATTTCCCATGTAAGTGACATCATATGAAATTTGTTTTCTCTTACGTCTTAGTATGATCATCTCTAGGTCCATCCATGTTGCTCCAAGTGGGATTTTTCATTCCTTTTTTAAGGCTTAGTAATATATTCCATTGTATAAATGTACCACATTTTCTTTATCCTTTCATCCGTTGATGGATGTTTAGGTTGCTTCCATGTCCTGGTTATTGTAAATAGTGCTGGAGTGAATGTTGGGGTCCATGTGTCTTTGAATTATGGTTTTCTCAAGGTATATATGCCTAGTAATTGGATTTCTGGGTCATATGGAAACTCTACCTTTAGTTCTGTAAGGACCTTCCATACTGTTCACCATAGTGGGTGTACCAATTTACATTCCCACCAACAGTGTAGGAGGTTTCCTTTTTCTCCACATACTCACCAGGTAGATTATGCCTCAAATACACACATGAGAACATGTCCAAGATCATTAATAATTAGAGAAATGCAAATAAAGACTATACACCAGTCTAGATAACTAAAGTCTACAGTCATAAAAATGAATGAAATAATCTCATTTGCAGCAACATGAATGAACCTGGACATTATCATATCAAGTGAAATAGGTCATACAGAAAGACAACTATCATATATTGTTTATATGCAGAATCTTAAAAACATGATACAAATAGAACTTATTTCCAAAACAGAAACAGATTCACAAAGAGGATTAGCTTATACTAACCTGTGGGGAAGGGTGGGACAGAGGGATAGATAGGGAATTTGGGACTGACATGTACACACTGCTATATTTAAAACAGATAACCAACCAGGGCTTCCCTGGTGGCTCAGATGGTAAAAGAATCTGCCTGCAATGCATGGAGACCTGGGTTTGATCCCTGGCATCCAGATCCTGATCCCCTGGAGGAGGGCAGGGCAGCCCACTCCAGTATTCTTGCCTGGAGAACCCCCATGGACAGGGAGGAGCCTGGTGGGCTACAGTCCAAGGGGTTGCAGAGTTGGACACGACCAAGTGACTAACCACAGCATACAACCAACAAGAACCTACTGTACAGCACAGAGAACCCTGATCAATACTTTGTAATAACCTATTGGGAAACTAATTTGAAATATATACTGTGTACATGTAACTGAATTACCTTGCTGTACATCTGTAGCACAACACTGTTAAATAGCTATACTCCAATATAAACTAAAAAAAAAAGAAAAAAGAAAAAAAAGACTAGCAGATTGGATTAAAAAACAAGAACCTACAAAAGACCCACTTTAGGGCAAAGGAGACACACAGATTGACAGTGACAGGAGGGATAGAAAAAGATAATTCATGCAAATGAAACTGACAGGGCCTTGACCTGGGGGAATCATGGGCCAACATTACTTTGAACTCTAGTCGTGTCCCAGGCATCCTTTGCAGAAATAGATGAATTTTCTGACCTATGTCTCACAACAGAAACAACAAGTAGATACTATTAAATCCATTTTATTGCTAAGGAATTTGACATCATTCAGTTGGTAAATTATTACGGTTTATCATTTTTCCAAATTCATGATCCTTCCAACCCTTTTTATTATGCCCATCCTTCCCTTTCAAATGGGAAAACAGCTGTTTTCACCTCTTGATTTTTTTCCTTGTCTAAAATAGGTTTAATTCCTTTCTTTCCATTATCCCCCTTTTCTTCTTTCCAAGGATGAGAAAATACTGGACTTACATAGTTTCGAATTTCAGGTCAAATCTATCTTGTAACTAAATTCTCAGTGATTTCCTATACCTTTTTTTTTTTTTTTAAAGATTTATTTATTTATTTTTATTGGGGTGAGGGTGAGGGTGGGGAGGGAGGGGAGCAGGCGGGCCACTTCTATTGGTCTTTCATTTGTCCATTTTCATCGATCTTTTTTCTCTGGCCCGTGTGGGCCTCCCATAGTGGCGGCCTCTGTTGTCGCAGAGCACCGGCTCTGGGCGCATGCACTCCAGAGCTCTGGCTCGGTAGTTGGACACATCAGTCCAGCCGCTCCACAGCACGTGGGATCTTCCCAGGCCAGGGGTCAAACCGGCGCCCCTTGCCCTGCAAGGCGGTGTCCTTACCCACTGAACCACCAGGGAAGCCCTATACTATACCTTTTTTAGAGTACTTCCTCACTCAAAGTAGTTATAGGATATTTTGTGGCTATAATGATTATCTTATGAAAACATGAAACTTGGTTATGTACTGTTCAATTTTGCATGGATATTTAAATTCCCATAAGAAATGTACTCATTCGCAACAGACTATCCCAGAAATAAGCTAAAAAGATTATTTATAAAGAAGTTGAAATATATAATAAATGTAGAAATGTGCTACTGATTTAATATTTAAATAAGCTTTTAAAGATTTGTCTCTGGTTATTAACTATACATAACACTCATCTCAAATTCAGTGACTTTGGTTCTCCCTCCCCCAAATATATTTTCCTTATTTTTCTGACTTAACGAATATCAACGTGCACCATCATATGTATCTACATACATTGTAAACTGCTCCTTTAAAGGAGTACTTACCGTGTCAGACGCTTAGAAGATGCCATCCTTTTATAGATATGTATACAATTCAGAATGGTATTGTCTAAGTGTGATGTGAATGATCTCCAGTAAGAGAAGATAGAAACAAAAGTCAGGAGATGGAGGCTTAATCTCAACTCTACCACATACAAGCCTTAAGAAAGGCATCTCAGTTCTTAAACTGAATACACTTACCTGAGATTTTAATTCCAACCTACCCATTTTTAGAAAGGTATTGTTACACTCCTGTCTATAGGACATACCTGTAGAATTCCTCTTTTATTCCTCATGGCTCTCAGGATCCGCAGTTGAAAGAAGCCACATGCCCTTTGCCATTGGCACAATTAGGGTGTGAGAGCTCTAACTCAGAAAATTAGGCAATAGCTTTTCTCAGTAGAAGGCTAGTTGGCTCAACTCACATACTTAGTCTAACAATACCCTAATCAACTAAATTCATCTGCCCTAATTTCATATTTTACAGTTAGAGCAAAAAGGATACAACTTAATATCCTAAATATCATAATTTGAGTCTGGGAACAATACCAACTTGTCACTCTCAGAACTCACCTGAAGGTGAAACTGGAGACAATGCAGAGTTATGCAGCAGCTGAAACAGCATAAGAGATGGCTTCCATGTGTGAGGAGCAGGAGAGGCTGAAGGTGAGGCTGGGGGAAAAGGCTCAGTGCATTCATGAGTGTAGGATATTTTGTGGCTATAATGATTATCTTATGAAAACATGAAACTTGGTTATGTACTGTTCAATTTTGCATGGATATTTAAATTCCCATAAGAAATGTACTCATTCGCAACAGACTATCCCAGAAATAAGCTAAAAAGATTATTTATAAAGAAGTTGAAATATATAATAAATGTAGAAATGTGCTACTGATTTAATATTTAAATAAGCTTTTAAAGATTTGTCTCTGGTTATTAACTATACATAACACTCATCTCAAATTCAGTGACTTTGGTTCTCCCTCCCCCAAATATATTTTCCTTATTTTTCTGACTTAACGAATATCAACGTGCACCATCATATGTATCTACATACATTGTAAACTGCTCCTTTAAAGGAGTACTTACCGTGTCAGACGCTTAGAAGATGCCATCCTTTTATAGATATGTATACAATTCAGAATGGTATTGTCTAAGTGTGATGTGAATGATCTCCAGTAAGAGAAGATAGAAACAAAAGTCAGGAGATGGAGGCTTAATCTCAACTCTACCACATACAAGCCTTAAGAAAGGCATCTCAGTTCTTAAACTGAATACACTTACCTGAGATTTTAATTCCAACCTACCCATTTTTAGAAAGGTATTGTTACACTCCTGTCTATAGGACATACCTGTAGAATTCCTCTTTTATTCCTCATGGCTCTCAGGATCCGCAGTTGAAAGAAGCCACATGCCCTTTGCCATTGGCACAATTAGGGTGTGAGAGCTCTAACTCAGAAAATTAGGCAATAGCTTTTCTCAGTAGAAGGCTAGTTGGCTCAACTCACATACTTAGTCTAACAATACCCTAATCAACTAAATTCATCTGCCCTAATTTCATATTTTACAGTTAGAGCAAAAAGGATACAACTTAATATCCTAAATATCATAATTTGAGTCTGGGAACAATACCAACTTGTCACTCTCAGAACTCACCTGAAGGTGAAACTGGAGACAATGCAGAGTTATGCAGCAGCTGAAACAGCATAAGAGATGGCTTCCATGTGTGAGGAGCAGGAGAGGCTGAAGGTGAGGCTGAGGGCGTTGTACTCAATCAACGCTGCTTCAGGTGACATTCTGGAGTAAGTGGTGTATTTGCTAAGTAGAAAGTGAGCTATAAGCAGTCAGTATGTGGTAAATTTGACTACCAAGAGTAACATCAGAAGATTTCCTGCATTTCAGTAGTAAAACTAGACTTACGGTAGTTGAAAGGAAGTGACTGGTTAATTTCCACAAAATTTAATTTTTCACAATTTCTAATGACTATATGTAATATTCCATAAAAGACTCATCACTTTGCCAATTTAAATGGTTTAGAATCAATTAAATGTGATTTTGTTCCCCACACTTTCACGTTCCTACTTAGCACAGGAACTATAGTTTCCTGTATATATTTCATAAAAATATACATTCCATAAAACTTAATTTCAAATCTTTTGTTCATCGAAGACAGTTTCAGCTCTCCAGATGCTAATACTTTAGGAAGGAAAAAAAAATATCCAGTTGGAGGTCAATGCACTTCCCTTTTTTAGGTGTTACTTTATCAAACATTGAAGAAGGAACAAAGTTGATATTTTTTCAACAACTAAATCCAAATAATGGTGGTGTATTCTTTCAGATTTAAGCAGTTATACTTATGTCCATCAAAACCCCAGGAATACTTTTAAGGAGTCTTTTGTTTCCAAAGTGTGCATCACCAGCTACCATGGGTCAACAAAAACCACACAAAGGAGGGTCCTGAATTAGGTCTACAGTGTCAGGCTTTTACTAGGTTTACACATTGGTGATGATGAATTTCATATGCTAAGTGTATAAAACAAATTGCTCCCTAAGTACAGACTCCAATACAAGCCCAGTGTCACACGAAGGCTAGATGAGACATGGGAGAGGCAGGCGAGATTCATCATCAGAGACACACAGCATTTTCAGACAGGATAAAAATGTGAAATCTTACCATAGGTCCTTTATTAGAAACACATCCAAAATTTACATATACTTAAGGAATGGTCTAGAGTAGAAGAATGGGAGGAAAAGGTACACCAATCAAACATGATATAAAAGATGTCAGATGAAATTAATGAAAAGAGTAATATCTGATTTTCTCCAAGAAGACAAAATTATATAATGAGGTATTCACTACAAGCTGGAATTCCTTTCACTTTTGTATTATTTTACAAAGGTAAATGCATATTGTGTATGTGCTTATCAAGTAATTAATTTCTAGTAAGTCTGTAGTGTTTCTTGTCAGAAACTGTGTTAGTCTATATAAACTCCTTCAGATTAATTTAGGTCATCAAGTTTCAGTGGTCTCATTTCCTTTCTCAATTTCCAGCATATGAATGGGCAATATTACCTATGTAATGTGTCCTTCTGCTATGTAATATGCCAAGGTGGCATAAAAACTTACTCTAATTGCTTAAAATGTTTAGAAAGCCTATTTTGAAATAGATACAAGCATTTTTTTTTTATTCTTTATTTTAAAGGTTTCACAGAGTTTTGTTGTTCACAGACATGTATGTTCCCAGATCAGTCATATGCATTTTTAAAAGTAAACTTGGACACTGGATTAGTAGCCCCATTCTGGTATAAGATCCTCTTTGCACTGTGTACTAGTTCATGGGCCTAGGAAATCTAGAATATTCTGACACAGCCCAGACTGAAGGCTCCAGAGTTAATTTATTATTTGACAAAATAAAAAATTAACAACCAGCAGTGAGAACAGTTTTGAGCCCAAGGTAGTTAACACTATGGAAGTTCCAAAGAATTAGTGCTTCAATGACTTCTGACCTATCTAGGTGAAATGAATGTATCATTTCTATTGAATTGACTACTTGCAGAAGCATGAAGAAGATGCTGATTATTTTTTTTTGTACCAAGTAAGCCTCACAAGATTGAACCATCACTGGAATGATGAAACACCACTTTGAAAAGAAGGAACACCTGAAATATTAGCCATGACTTGAATCATCCTTAAATTATATTTGTGAATATCAGGAAATTTATACTCAGAGATAGTATTAAAAATCAAGTTTTTTTTTTCATTATTAGTAACATTTATTTTCACATGGTGGTTATGCCTGACTGAAAACCAGGTGAGAGTTAAAGATGGTGTTCTCTCTTGTGGCTCTGAAACTAACTTGGCTTAACCATAAAGATATTTTCCAGATCTAGAAATGCTTAGTAATAAACTATAAAGTAGGAGGTCTAGAAGTAATGGCAATTATATTTCTTCTTTCACAGAAAACAACTTTAAATGTTCATTTAGATTTTAGTATAAAACTGTTCAATAGTTCCACCATAGAATATAATGCTGTTACTAACCGTGGTAGTAACTACATAGATTTTACAAAGGTAAATGCATATTGTGTATGTGCTTATCAAGTAATTAATTTCTAGTAAGTCTGTAGTGTTTCTTGTCAGAAACTGTGTTAGTCTATATAAACTCCTTCAGATTAATTTAGGTCATCAAGTTTCAGTGGTCTCATTTCCTTTCTCAATTTCCAGCATATGAATGGGCAATATTACCTATGTAATGTGTCCTTCTGCTATGTAATATGCCAAGGTGGCATAAAAACTTACTCTAATTGCTTAAAATGTTTAGAAAGCCTATTTTGAAATAGATACAAGCATTTTTTTTTTATTCTTTATTTTAAAGGTTTCACAGAGTTTTGTTGTTCACAGACATGTATGTTCCCAGATCAGTCATATGCATTTTTTAAAAGTAAACTTGGACACTGGATTAGTAGCCCCATTCTGGTATAAGATCCTCTTTGCACTGTGTACTAGTTCATGGGCCTAGGAAATCTAGAATATTCTGACACAGCCCAGACTGAAGGCTCCAGAGTTAATTTATTATTTGACAAAATAAAAAATTAACAACCAGCAGTGAGAACAGTTTTGAGCCCAAGGTAGTTAACACTATGGAAGTTCCAAAGAATTAGTGCTTCAATGACTTCTGACCTATCTAGGTGAAATGAATGTATCATTTCTATTGAATTGACTACTTGCAGAAGCATGAAGAAGATGCTGATTATTTTTTTTTGTACCAAGTAAGCCTCACAAGATTGAACCATCACTGGAATGATGAAACACCACTTTGAAAAGAAGGAACACCTGAAATATTAGCCATGACTTGAATCATCCTTAAATTATATTTGTGAATATCAGGAAATTTATACTCAGAGATAGTATTAAAAATCAAGTTTTTTTTTTCATTATTAGTAACATTTATTTTCACATGGTGGTTATGCCTGACTGAAAACCAGGTGAGAGTTAAAGATGGTGTTCTCTCTTGTGGCTCTGAAACTAACTTGGCTTAACCATAAAGATATTTTCCAGATCTAGAAATGCTTAGTAATAAACTATAAAGTAGGAGGTCTAGAAGTAATGGCAATTATATTTCTTCTTTCACAGAAAACAACTTTAAATGTTCATTTAGATTTTAGTATAAAACTGTTCAATAGTTCCACCATAGAATATAATGCTGTTACTAACCGTGGTAGTAACTACATAGATTTTAACTTGATAATAAAATAAAAATGCTACTAAAGTTCTACTATATTCACAAATGCTGCATTTATTTATGCATATGCAAATTTAAATAGGTGCATCTCCTCCTACCTGCCCTCCATTTATTTACAACCCCAAGATAACTTTTCACAAGCAACATTTAGATTTATGAAGGAAAAAAAGGGATATTTCCAGTACCTATCCATTCTCTCTCCCTTTCATCTTTGGGAGACATAGCAGTCCATAAAATTGAATGCACAAACTAAGGTGGTAAGACCTTCTGTGAGCCATATTCACACCCATTGGCTGCAACAGGTCTGAAGAGTTTTGAACAAGGTAATGCATTTGCAAGTATAATATAACCACCTCATAAAAGTGATCCTCTGTGTACACACACAAACAAGACATATAAATGCATTTCTTAAAAGAAGCATTTAAACTATTATGTGTAACTTTCCAAATGAATCAGCAATGAATATTTTTATGCTACAAATGTTATGTTAGTTAACAAAGTGTTCCATAAAGCCAATAATGCCCCCCCCATAAAAATGCCAAAGGGCAAAAAACAGAAGCCAATTATTATAAAACAAGTAAAAATTCTATATATACAAGTATCTTAAATGTTAATATACAAAGATCACTATGAAAACATATCTTAACCTACCCATATTATTTAATACATATGACCCTTAGTCTTGAGCTCAGGTAAGAGTTGGGCCTTTTCCCAAGAAGGCTCATGAGCTATTACGTACTACAGCAGAAGAGAAAGACACTTTAAACTGAGTACCTGCACTCCAGCATGTGTGGTCTTTCCCTCTATGATTGTCTTATTTATGCTGTTAATTTCTCAACCAAACCAAATGAATTCTTACCTCTTTGTTACTGCTAAGTGATTTTGAAGTTCCAGGACAAAAACCATAAAGATATTTTCCAGATCTAGAAATGCTTAGTAATAAACTATAAAGTAGGAGGTCTAGAAGTAATGGCAATTATATTTCTTCTTTCACAGAAAACAACTTTAAATGTTCATTTAGATTTTAGTATAAAACTGTTCAATAGTTCCACCATAGAATATAATGCTGTTACTAACCGTGGTAGTAACTACATAGATTTTAACTTGATAATAAAATAAAAATGCTACTAAAGTTCTACTATATTCACAAATGCTGCATTTATTTATGCATATGCAAATTTAAATAGGTGCATCTCCTCCTACCTGCCCTCCATTTATTTACAACCCCAAGATAACTTTTCACAAGCAACATTTAGATTTATGAAGGAAAAAAGGGATATTTCCAGTACCTATCCATTCTCTCTCCCTTTCATCTTTGGGAGACATAGCAGTCCATAAAATTGAATGCACAAACTAAGGTGGTAAGACCTTCTGTGAGCCATATTCACACCCATTGGCTGCAACAGGTCTGAAGAGTTTTGAACAAGGTAATGCATTTGCAAGTATAATATAACCACCTCATAAAAGTGATCCTCTGTGTACACACACAAACAAGACATATAAATGCATTTCTTAAAAGAAGCATTTAAACTATTATGTGTAACTTTCCAAATGAATCAGCAATGAATATTTTTATGCTACAAATGTTATGTTAGTTAACAAAGTGTTCCATAAAGCCAATAATGCCCCCCCCATAAAAATGCCAAAGGGCAAAAAACAGAAGCCAATTATTATAAAACAAGTAAAAATTCTATATATACAAGTATCTTAAATGTTAATATACAAAGATCACTATGAAAACATATCTTAACCTACCCATATTATTTAATACATATGACCCTTAGTCTTGAGCTCAGGTAAGAGTTGGGCCTTTTCCCAAGAAGGCTCATGAGCTATTACGTACTACAGCAGAAGAGAAAGACACTTTAAACTGAGTACCTGCACTCCAGCATGTGTGGTCTTTCCCTCTATGATTGTCTTATTTATGCTGTTAATTTCTCAACCAAACCAAATGAATTCTTACCTCTTTGTTACTGCTAAGTGATTTTGAAGTTCCAGGACAAAAAACACTAATATTATCTTGAGATGTTTTATAATCATCCTTTGGATAAAAGATGACAGCGTGCAAATAATCTTTGAAGGGTCTGCTTTGGTTTCAGTGCTTTGAAAAGAAAGGATGGTGTACCAGTAGGTCTCTGGACACCATTTTCTGAAGTCTTGCTTAAGCACAAACCTTTAGTGGATCAAGTCCAGTACCTCATCCTCACCAGTCCTCTCCACAGCATCGTAAGAACATGGTTTCCAGGGTAATTTCCTCAGCAGCCCTGTAAATTGTGAGTCACTGAGATTACACACAATTGGCATCTGGCTTCCTATCAAGTTTCACATTCATCACATCATTGGACTAGGAAGCATCCCATACAGAGAAGGCAGCATCCAAAGGAATGAGCAGAATGTGTTTAAATAATACCAACTACTAAATTTTACACCTGTCCTTTTATATACAAATGATATTAAGCACACTGTCATGTTAAATTGAAAACACTTTAGATCTAAAAATTTACTACTGAAACAAATGCCATAGCAAGAAATAAGACCAAAATCTATTTCTATAAAATACAAAGTCTATACTTTCAGAACAAATGTTACATATGGCCATATATATTTGTCTGCTAAATTATAGCTTGGGCATTTATATTTTTAAAAACTTACCTCAGGTGAATCTCAAAGTTAGTATTTTCACAGAGGTTAAACATCTAATGAATGTTTATTATAAAACAAGTAAAAATTCTATATATACAAGTATCTTAAATGTTAATATACAAAGATCACTATGAAAACATATCTTAACCTACCCATATTATTTAATACATATGACCCTTAGTCTTGAGCTCAGGTAAGAGTTGGGCCTTTTCCCAAGAAGGCTCATGAGCTATTACGTACTACAGCAGAAGAGAAAGACACTTTAAACTGAGTACCTGCACTCCAGCATGTGTGGTCTTTCCCTCTATGATTGTCTTATTTATGCTGTTAATTTCTCAACCAAACCAAATGAATTCTTACCTCTTTGTTACTGCTAAGTGATTTTGAAGTTCCAGGACAAAAAACACTAATATTATCTTGAGATGTTTTATAATCATCCTTTGGATAAAAGATGACAGCGTGCAAATAATCTTTGAAGGGTCTGCTTTGGTTTCAGTGCTTTGAAAAGAAAGGATGGTGTACCAGTAGGTCTCTGGACACCATTTTCTGAAGTCTTGCTTAAGCACAAACCTTTAGTGGATCAAGTCCAGTACCTCATCCTCACCAGTCCTCTCCACAGCATCGTAAGAACATGGTTTCCAGGGTAATTTCCTCAGCAGCCCTGTAAATTGTGAGTCACTGAGATTACACACAATTGGCATCTGGCTTCCTATCAAGTTTCACATTCATCACATCATTGGACTAGGAAGCATCCCATACAGAGAAGGCAGCATCCAAAGGAATGAGCAGAATGTGTTTAAATAATACCAACTACTAAATTTTACACCTGTCCTTTTATATACAAATGATATTAAGCACACTGTCATGTTAAATTGAAAACACTTTAGATCTAAAAATTTACTACTGAAACAAATGCCATAGCAAGAAATAAGACCAAAATCTATTTCTATAAAATACAAAGTCTATACTTTCAGAACAAATGTTACATATGGCCATATATATTTGTCTGCTAAATTATAGCTTGGGCATTTATATTTTTAAAAACTTACCTCAGGTGAATCTCAAAGTTAGTATTTTCACAGAGGTTAAACATCTATAATGAATCTGTTTCTTTTTAAAACTAGAATCAATCATAAATATAATTCTAAAAAATATTCCTGATTTCAAAGAACTGTGTCTTCAGATAACCTTTCTCCACAAATCATTATAATAAAATAACTTCCTTAAAATTATACTTCCTCTCTTTTGAATGGGCTCCAAATAGAAAAGTTCTTGAACTGGGCTTCATTTTAATATTTTGCTGGCTGTTTGATTCTTTTATGCTACTTTAACATTATAACATTTCATCATACCTTCTCCCAAGACAGGCTTCTCACTGTATATTTTTCTCAAGTATTGAACTAAAATATAACTTAAAGGAAGAAATTATGCTTCTTGCTTCAATTTCCCTTAAACATCAGAATGGTTTTTGTCATAACAACTGCCAGGTTTGTGTTTTTTATTCTGGATTCCTAATTGTATAGGATTGAGAGTAATTCAAAAGTGTTTCAGAACCACCTATTGCCAAGATTCTGGAAAATGTCTCTTGTGAAACAGAATGTCAATGCTGTGAGGACTGTTACATCTGCACTGACAGGTTCTGTGCAGTTTGATGAAAGGTAGAAGACTAGGTCCTTCATGGCTGGGTCAGTATCCTAACCCACCTACTGCCTGCTCATCTGTTCATCAGCAGACACTGTAAACCTACTTTGTTTCTACTTTCAGTTTTATATTGTTAATTTCTAAAGCTAGCTAGTATAAACTGAGGAGAATCAGCCTTATAATATCAACACAAAGTGACCATAATTCTTCTAGACCATGAATATAGGCATCTGAATGATGAGAGGAAATGTTTCCTGAGAATAGTCTACAATAAGGAACATTTCAGTAGATGCTGAAGTTCTTAAATCCCTCTTGATTATAAACTGATCTCTTATAAGGAGCTATGAGGTAACACTATCTTTTGGCCTATTTCACAAAGGAGTGAGTTTTATCCTGTTATCACACTTGGGATTTTGAAAAGTCAATTTCTTTCTGGTTAAATTAGTAATAACCAGCTGTAATAACCAGCATATACAAATGCACACACATACAAGGGTAACAATAAAATGAGAAAGCCTAAGAAGGAGTATCTTAGGAAACTTCACTGCAGAGAGATGGCCAAGAAGATGGCATGCTCCTTTTCCATTTTTGTAAGACACAACAGAAGTAATATTTTGAAGATTACAAAGTTATTTCTTCCATTTGTATCACTTCTTCATAGAAGTAGTAAATTTGTTTTTGGCATATGTAGTTACAGACTGTAGACGCAGGTAAATTAGAACTGTAATACCAGTGAGTTACTTATGGCTACTTCTGCTATGCTAATCAGATGAGAGAAACCTGGGGTTTGTATTAGGAGCCCTTCTGAATGGTTTCATTTCTTTACAGCTGCTATTAGCTGTCCACCTCTCCATGGATATTGTCCATGTGCACTTTGAGGTAGTCATTCCTTGTAAACTTCTTATGGCAAAACTGGCACTCTGCCAGTGGACGGTTGGGATTGTGAGTCATCTTGTGTCGGATCAGCATTTTTTTCAGGCTAAAAGCCAAGTCACAGACCTAGAAAAGACCCAAAGATATCAATCATATTATATTGAAAAATCTGAAACTATAGCAATTTATCACTTACACAGGTGGCTCAGTGGCAAAGAATCTGCCTGCCAAGGAGAAGACATGGGTTCAATCCCTGGGTCCAGAAGATGCCCTGGAGAAGGAAATGGAAACGCACTTGGGTGTTCTTGCCTGGAGAATCCCAAGGACAGAGGACCCTGGTGGGCTAGAATTCATGGGGTCACAAAGAGTTGGACACAACTTGGAAAATGAGCAATGCTTAACAAAATATATATTATGCAAATTCCTATTATCAATATGTACTGGTAGGCATAAGAATGAAAAGCCTCTTGAACTAAATAGAATCTAACATCCAAGGTAAAAAGTAAAGAAAATTATAGCTCCAAGAGGTGTTTGCCTTGAATGTTTGTCTTCTGTATCCCGACCTCCCTCCCTTCCCTCAGCTACTAGGTTTAAACATCTCTAAAGAAACAATTCTCTCGAAAAAAGTATTTTTTCTTCCCATAATGGAGTGCATTGACGATTTCATATGAGACAACATAATGCCTTATGATCTAGAGGGTATCTTTCTAGTATATGGCATAAGAACACAAGACATGTCTCTTTAGTCATCAGTTTGGACCCATTTGTGGAGTAATAGATTAGCACTGCTTTAAGAAACCTAAAAGCCTCACTATTCTGGTGTTTATTTCTTATTAAAAACACTTCATTTAACACTTTTTCTCTGCTTCGTTGCCACCTGGCTCAATAGCCCAATTAAATAGCCCAATAATTTAAAATATTAACCCAGAAGATGTGAGCCAGAATTACTCAAAAGTAAACATGAAATGAGATTCTTTTATAGTACGAAATTTTCATTCTAAGTTTTCTGTTATTCACAAAAATCCCACTTAACATAAAATTTTCACAAGCACATGCACTGTAAAATGAGGCATACTTAAACAAGGTTAAAGTTCCACGAAAACCATAATGAATACAATGGGAGAGGAAAAGGCCTGTAAAATACTGGAGTGAAAGCTTAAGTTCTGAATGAGGTGACGCTTGTGAAAATACAAAAGCAAATAACAATATTCATCTTCTCTCTGTGTATAGGAGAAGGGGGATTTTATGTTGATAGCAATGAGAAATTCAGAACGACAAGCCATGAAAGATCACAAACAGGAAGAAGGCCGTCACTAAAATCGCAACTACATTGGCACCCTGATCTCAGATCCACGAAGGCAGATTATTTCCTGTGTTTTATTCACTAGTATATCCTGAGAGGTAAGACAGAGCCTACAGAGTAGGAACTAAGTATTGGTTGAATTATCTCAGCAAGTTTCAGTCTGATTCTATCATTTACTTAGAAAGTTTCAATGAACAAATTATGCCTTTTAACATCAGTTCTGTCATCTATAAAATGATCACAATGAACATTACCTCCCAGAGTTAATACTAAAACTAAACGAGGTAACATTTATACAAATAGATGTACTGCAGACAATCAATACATGTTAGTGCCTGTTTTCTTCTCTTTCATTTTCTCTGTCAAGAGGAATCATCAGCAGATTGGAAAGAAGAAACTATAATACCATGTGTGGAATTTGTGAGAGAACACAGTTTTTATAAAGAGTAGCAGTTCCCTGTAACATTCAAATGACTTTAAGGCAAACAGAATAATTTTCCAGGACAAACAATATGTCCAATCAATCTGAGGAAAGGACATCTTGTGAAGTATTTTTTACAATCATAATTTAAAATAGACTACATACCTTTAAAGTCACTGGAAAATGAAGCCAGGTAGTTTCATGTAGTAAAATCAGAGGATAAAGAGAAAAGACCCAAGAGTATGAAAGGGCATAAAATATAATGAAAGACTATAATATATGATATGATAAGTGGTATAAAATACTGAGTGCCTTTTAAGACTGAAATTAGTATAAAAGGAAAGGGCAAACACACACTATTTTCAAGACATGCACTTAACACACACACACACCCAAACATGAATTTTAAACAGGGATTAGAATGTATTCAGGTACAGAAAATGGTGCTGATGGGAATTAGTAACCCTTACCCCAGAGCATCTTGGACAAAGATTATTAGTAGTATTGTTTTCGCAAGCCTTGAAATAACCAGGAGCACTACCTGTATGAAGAGCTCCTAGTCCAAGAGGTACCACCAAGATGTTCATTCCAGAATTATTCATAGAAGTGGAGCATTACAAATGACTTACTTGCCCAGAGTTGAAGAGTATATTCATTTTGATATAACCAGATGAAGAAACACTTTTCAGCTGTTAAGAAAATATCATACTTCAAAAAGCAGTTAAAGGCAAGGGAAAATAAAAAGGGAAGAAAACAGAATACTACTAATGCACAATTTAATCTATAATACTGAAATAAAGATCACAACTCTATCTGTATAAATAAGGACTGGAGAAAAAATGTCAAGAGACTGGCATTTATATTAGTTGACACCAGTTGAGAAAATTTGTAATCATTTTATTTCTGTCTTTATTCCCTCCTGTATTTCCTAATTTTTCTGAAACAAAAGGAAACAAAAAGGAAATTAGAAAGCAAATATTACTTTGGAATGAAAAGATAAACTTAGTTAACTGAAGGACCCACGTCCTCATCTCCCATCTATGCCTCCAACCACTCCCATCAGACTTCTGCCTTAAGTTCTTCGTAACTCTCTCAATGCTTTGATTAGCCACCACCAACATCCACATGGCAATGGGGACACTGAATACTCATCTAACCTGAAGTTTCACCATGGTTGGACACAACTGGCCATTTCCTTCTGTCTTTCATTTAATTTCCATAAAGACCTGTTCTCCTTGTTCTCCTTCCATTTTTCTGGCCATTTCCCCTCCATTTTCCTGTACAGGTTCCTCCTCCACCCTAACCTTGAATTTTGGATCACAGTGTCTGTTCCTTAACCTATCTCTCCATTCATTAGGTGTTTTCTCACCTGGTTATCTTCATCATATAGTCACACTTTATGACTGTTTATATGGAGACCACTTGCTAATATTTCTGATCAGTTTCGATTTTCAAGACATGCACTTAACACACACACACCCAAACATGAATTTTAAACAGGGATTAGAATGTATTCAGGTACAGAAAATGGTGCTGATGGGAATTAGTAACCCTTACCCCAGAGCATCTTGGACAAAGATTATTAGTAGTATTGTTTTCGCAAGCCTTGAAATAACCAGGAGCACTACCTGTATGAAGAGCTCCTAGTCCAAGAGGTACCACCAAGATGTTCATTCCAGAATTATTCATAGAAGTGGAGCATTACAAATGACTTACTTGCCCAGAGTTGAAGAGTATATTCATTTTGATATAACCAGATGAAGAAACACTTTTCAGCTGTTAAGAAAATATCATACTTCAAAAAGCAGTTAAAGGCAAGGGAAAATAAAAAGGGAAGAAAACAGAATACTACTAATGCACAATTTAATCTATAATACTGAAATAAAGATCACAACTCTATCTGTATAAATAAGGACTGGAGAAAAAATGTCAAGAGACTGGCATTTATATTAGTTGACACCAGTTGAGAAAATTTGTAATCATTTTATTTCTGTCTTTATTCCCTCCTGTATTTCCTAATTTTTCTGAAACAAAAGGAAACAAAAAGGAAATTAGAAAGCAAATATTACTTTGGAATGAAAAGATAAACTTAGTTAACTGAAGGACCCACGTCCTCATCTCCCATCTATGCCTCCAACCACTCCCATCAGACTTCTGCCTTAAGTTCTTCGTAACTCTCTCAATGCTTTGATTAGCCACCACCAACATCCACATGGCAATGGGGACACTGAATACTCATCTAACCTGAAGTTTCACCATGGTTGGACACAACTGGCCATTTCCTTCTGTCTTTCATTTAATTTCCATAAAGACCTGTTCTCCTTGTTCTCCTTCCATTTTTCTGGCCATTTCCCCTCCATTTTCCTGTACAGGTTCCTCCTCCACCCTAACCTTGAATTTTGGATCACAGTGTCTGTTCCTTAACCTATCTCTCCATTCATTAGGTGTTTTCTCACCTGGTTATCTTCATCATATAGTCACACTTTTTATGACTGTTTATATGGAGACCACTTGCTAATATCTATTTCTGATCCAGTCTTCTCTCCTGATCTGTATAGTGGAGGATCTAAATGCTTGCTGGATAGGCTTGTTGGATAAGGTATTTCACATATATTAAGTCTTAATTAGAACTGAAATCTGAAAAGTACAACAAATTAGTGACTGTGACAAAAAAGCAGCAGACTCACAGAATGAACTAGTGGTGACCAGTGGTTACCAGTGGGGAGAGAAAGGGAGGTAGGGAGGTAGGGCAACACAGGGGTAGGGGATTAAGAGGTACAATCTATTAGGCATAAATTAGGCTACAGAGACATAAAAATCAGTAGAGCAAATATTTTATAATAATATAAACAAAATGTAACCATTAAAATTGTGAATCACTATATTGTACACCTGTAACTTACCAACTATACTTCAATAGAAAGACTGTTTCCTGAATCTAATTCTCCAAAAAAATGTGGCATTTGTTGATACTTGCTGGAAATCTGGCAGTCAAGTTGGATCCAGTGTCTCCCTCTTCCCCACCTCAGTAAGTTACCAATTCTTCCCTTACAACTGTGGAAGATGTTCAGTTGTCTACATCTCTGCTGCCACAGACTGAGTACAAACCTCCACCTGTCTATACCAGTGCTTTCCCAACAATGAGGAAGCATGTCAGCAGGCACCTGTTATCTGTACTTGTAAATAAAATATACCAAGTGTACTAAGCTGTAAGTTATATCATTAAAGACAAACTTCTAAGGCAGTGTGGAAAAGAGGAAGCAAAGTTTTGTTAGTAATTATGACTTCATATTTTCATTAAGCAATAGCTAAGATATGATATATAGTATATACAGACTCAAAGTTATTTTTAACCAAAGTGTAGACAAAGAGGTGTCTTCTGATAATTCCAATTTTGGATTTACTTTTTGGGGGTTGGGGAGGCGGGGGGCAGGTGGACCACTTCTATTGGTCTTTCATTTATCTATTTTCATCCGTCTTTGTTCTTTGGCTCCTGTGGGCCTCCCATCGCGGTGGCGTCTGTTGTCGCAGAGCGCCGGCTCTGGGCGCATGCGCTCCAGAGCTCTGGCTCGGTAATTGGACACATGGGTCCAGCCGCTCCACGGCACGTGGGATCTTCCCAGGCCAGGGATCTAACCGGCACCCTTTGCACTGCAAGGTGGTGTCCTTACCCACTGGACCATCAGGGAAGCTCCTGGATTTACTTTTTTCTAGATTTGACGGTGTCATTTTTTTTTTTTTTTTTTATTACTTAGTTAGTTTCATTTTGCTTTTACCGAGTTTTGTTGTTTACAGGTATGTATAATCCAAGATCACTCATAGGTATATCCCTGACCCCTCCCTGCTACATCCCACCCCCAAACACCCCCCATCCCACCCCTCCTGGCCGTCGCATAGTCCCCATGTAAGATCCCTTGGTCCCATAGTGCACTGACAATAGTTATCTCTTTTATATAAGATAGTACAGGTTTCCATGTTCCTTCTCCCATACCTCTCACCCACCTCCTGTCAATGTCCATAGTTTTATTCACTATGTCCGTTTTTCTGTCGCTGCTCTGCATGTGTATTTATTAGTGTCATCTTACTAGATTCCATATATATATATATGTGTTAGTATACAGTATTTGTCCTTCTCTTTTTGACTACTTCACTTTGTATAATAGGTTCTAGATTCATCCACCTCATTAGGACTGATTCTTCTGCATTTCTTTTTACAGCTGAGAAGTACTCCACTGTATATATGTACCACACCTTGTTTATCCATTCATTCGCGGATGGACATTTAGGTTGCTTCCGTTTTCTAGCTACTGTATAGAGTGCTGTAATAAACACTGGGGTACAGGTGCTTCATTCAGTTTTGATTTCATCGGGGTACAAGCCTAATAGTGGGATTGCTGGGTCATATGGTGCTTCTAGTTTTAGTTTTTTAAGGAATCTCCATAGTGTCTTCCATAGTGGTTGTATCAATTTACATTTCCACCAACAATACAAGAGTGTTCCCTTTTCTCCACACCCTCTCCAGCATTTACCATCTGTAGATTTTTTGATGATGGCCATTGTGACTGGTGTGAGTTGATATCTCATTGTAGCTTTAACTTGCATTTCTCCAATAATAAGCAACATTGAGCATCTTTTCATGTGTTTTTTGGCCATCTGTATGTTTTCTTTGGAGAGATTTCTCCTTAGGTCTTTTCTCCATTTTTTGATTGGGTTGTTCATTTTTCCAATGTTGAGTTGTCTGAGTTGCTTGTATATTTTGGAAATTAATTCTTTGTCGGTTGTTTTATTTGCTATGATTTTCTCCCATTCTGTGGGCTCTGTTCACCTTGTCTTGTAATTTCTTTTGCTATGCAAAAGCTTTTAAGTTTCATTAGGTCCCACATGTTTACTTTTGTTTTTATTTCTGTTATTCTAGAGGGCAGGTAATAGAAGATCTTGCTTTGATTTATGTCCTTGAGTGTTTTGCTTGTATTCTCCTCTAAGAGTTTGATGGTTTCTGGTCTTACATTTAGGTCTTTAATCCATTTTGAGTTTCTCTTTGTGTATTGTGTCAGGGAATGTTCCAGCTTCATTTTTTTTGCATGTAGCTGTCCAATTTTCCCAGCACCGCTTGTTGAAGAGGCTGTCTTTGTCTCATTTTATATTTTCGCCTCCTGTGTCAGAAATATGGTATCCATATGTGTGTGGGTTTATCTCTGGGTTCTCTATCTTGTTCCATTGATCTATGTTTCTGTTTTTATGCTAGTGCCATATGTCTTGATGACTTTAGCTTTGTAGTATAGTCTGAAGTTAGGGAGGCTGATCCAATGGTGTCATTTTTAAAGTCAATTTTGTTGCTGACTACTGTAGAAGGAAATGGAAACCCACTCCAGAATTCTTTTTTTTGTTTGTTTTTAAAAAGAATTGTTTATTTACTGAACCTAGGGAAGATCAGATATACATCCAATTTTAAATTTACATCTTTTTTTTTTTTTTAATTTTTTTAGTGGGGGTGGGTTGGGAGGGGGGCAGGTGGACCACTTCTATTGGTTTTTCATTTATCTATTTTCATCCATCTTTGTTTTCTTTGGCCTCCCATCGCAGTGGCCTCTGTTGTTGCAGAGTCGAGCTCTGGGCATGCACTCAGAGCTCCAGCTCTATTGTTCCCCTCCCAGGCCAGGGATCGAACCTGCGCAGTGGAGCATCTTTTCATGTGTTGTGAGTTGATATCTCATTGTAGCTTTAACTTGCATTTCTCCAATAATAAGCAACATTGAGCATCTTTTCATGTGTTTTTTGGCCATCTGTATGTTTTCTTTGGAGAGATTTCTCCTTAGGTCTTTTCTCCATTTTTTGATTGGGTTGTTCATTTTTCCAATGTTGAGTTGTCTGAGTTGCTTGTATATTTTGGAAATTAATTCTTTGTCGGTTGTTTTATTTGCTATGATTTTCTCCCATTCTGTGGGCTCTGTTCACCTTGTCTTGTAATTTCTTTTGCTATGCAAAAGCTTTTAAGTTTCATTAGGTCCCACATGTTTACTTTTGTTTTTATTTCTGTTATTCTAGAGGGCAGGTAATAGAAGATCTTGCTTTGATTTATGTCCTTGAGTGTTTTGCTTGTATTCTCCTCTAAGAGTTTGATGGTTTCTGGTCTTACATTTAGGTCTTTAATCCATTTTGAGTTTCTCTTTGTGTATTGTGTCAGGGAATGTTCCAGCTTCATTTTTTTTGCATGTAGCTGTCCAATTTTCCCAGCACCGCTTGTTGAAGAGGCTGTCTTTGTCTCATTTTATATTTTCGCCTCCTGTGTCAGAAATATGGTATCCATATGTGTGTGGGTTTATCTCTGGGTTCTCTATCTTGTTCCATTGATCTATGTTTCTGTTTTTATGCTAGTGCCATATGTCTTGATGACTTTAGCTTTGTAGTATAGTCTGAAGTTAGGGAGGCTGATCCAATGGTGTCATTTTTAAAGTCAATTTTGTTGCTGACTACTGTAGAAGGAAATGGAAACCCACTCCAGAATTCTTTTTTTTGTTTGTTTTTAAAAAGAATTGTTTATTTACTGAACCTAGGGAAGATCAGATATACATCCAATTTTAAATTTACATCTTTTTTTTTTTTTTAATTTTTTTAGTGGGGGTGGGTTGGGGAGGGGGGGGGCAGGTGGACCACTTCTATTGGTTTTTCATTTATCTATTTTCATCCATCTTTTTTTGTTCTTTGGCCTCCCATCGCAGTGGCCTCTGTTGTTGCAGAGTGCGAGCTCTGGGCACATGCACTCCAGAGCTCCAGCTCAGTAATTGAACACATCGGTCCAGCCACTTCGTGGCATGTGGGATCTTCCCAGGCCAGGGATCGAACTGGCGCCCCTTGCACTGCAAGGTGGTGTCCTTACCCACTGGACCACCAGGAAAGCCCAAATTTACATGTTTTAAGTCAATTTTGAAGTGTCTGCATACACACACACACACACAAATTGGCATGCAACAGTTGTCATAAGGTAAAAAAAAGTAGTCACCTTAAACTGTTGCAAGTATTTTCACCAAAGGTTGAAAAATTGTTTATCCTGGACACGAAAACCTGTAACAAATTTAAATTATACAAAATTCGTTACTTCTAGTTTTCCCCTTGCAAAATGTACAAGTAACCAATATACATCAGTCACAACATAATCCTGGATCATTCCCACACCAAAACTAGATGCTCCTTGAATTTTAAACCCATCATCAGAGACCAGGATAAAGTCATTTTGTTTTATACAAAACAAAATTCACATGTGCCAAATAAAAGAAAAACCCAAGAAAACAAAAACCCTAGTACTGACAGTGATGTTCAGTACCCTAATTAGTGGCCAAAATGCCACTGATCAAAAATAAAATAGTGGCTGTATATCACTGCAAAGAAATCCAAGAGGCTTTAAACCCTTTGGTATTGGAAGTTCAAATTTTTCTGATTACGTGAATGCATACCTCCTACATTGCCAAGAGCAGAAAAAGTGGATGTGCCAGTGTAGAAAGAAAAAGAGCTACCATTTGCTGAAACTTGCAGAGAATTGGCTTTAGTAGAGACTTCTTACAAGGTTATGCAGAAACCCAAAAAATGATTATTAGCTGCGTGTGTCAACAATTTTAAGTGGAGGAGATTGGGTTCTAAGGTTCAAAGTGAAACTTTAGGGGGGTAACGGTTGTTGGTTTAAGTCTTATTTCTAAAGCAAAAACAAGATAGACCAAGTATAAAAGTCCCTACTCGATCACATACTCTAGGTACAGAGCTCTGCCATCAAGCTGGATAGAAAATGTCAAGATTCAGATTGCTGTTTCTCCTAACGAATCAACAAAATGAATTTAACGACTTGTACTGCAGGATGAGGGATCTGAAGAATGCAGTCACTTTAGTAAAGCACTATACTGAACGAACTGCATTTTATTATGAAAACAGAAGGGAAGAAAACTAAGGACTCTACACCCACATTCCACTTACAGTGTTTGAGTTTTGGAAGGGCCTTTATAACAGAGGCAGAATTCAAATATGAACATATGCCAATCAAATGTCCAATTTTCACTATAACTTTCCTAAAAAAGTGTCTTCCCTCAATAGCCATTTATCATAAAGAAACACAAGCAGTGAAGGTACAGTTCGGAAAATAAACACATAGAAACTGATGACATTATTATGACCAAGATGTTTGGTAAACAGTGAAGTACGAGTTTGGGATTGTGGGGAAAGGCTTTTAAACAACCCTCTGGACTTAAGAATCTCTTCAGGTAGTAGATCTGTCCCAATGTCATGGCAACTAGAACAAGAGCTTCAAAGAAGGCCCAAAGGACCACTGTGCTGTTTGTGTTGTCATTGATTGCTCTGTGTGTCCTCTCCCGAACTTCCATGTATTCCTGCTCATGTTTCACAGCTGTCATCGCCACTGAGAGCTCATTAATCATTTCTTCTAGCTTGTTCTGGTGAGCTTCTGTTTCCATGTCCTGTCCCTTGGGGGCCTCCCCAATATTAATGGTGAACGTGACGATCTTTGGAGTCATGGTGGACATCCTATTGCTAAAGCAAAACTTGTATGTTCCATCCATTTGAGCAGTAAATGTATATTTCCCACTGGATTCCCGGTCTCCTTTATAAATTCCTTTATTATCAGGCCCTGTAATCTCTACGTCGATGTCCAGGAAGCTGCCCTCGGCCACCTCGAAGATGAGGCCCATCTTGGTGCCCGAGGTGACCCGCTGGAAGAAGCACTCCTCGACATGCATGTCGATACTGATGAAGTAGCCCGAGGCCGTGTCCAGGAGGGTGGCCAAGAGCACCAGCAGCGCAGCAAGAGTCACCATGGTGGAGCTGGGGCCAAAGTCAGGACCGGGACTGAGGCCTCCTGAGCTGCCGCCGTCGCCGCTGCTGCCACTGCTGCCTTCTCAGCTGCCACCCATTCCAGCATTCTTACCTAGAAAATCCCATGAATGGAAAGGCCTGGCAGGCTATAATCCATGGGGTCACAAATATAAATATATGTGTATATATATATATATATATATATATATATATATATATATAAAAATATATGTGTGTGTATATATATATACACATATATATAAAACAGGATATATAGGGAGCTTCCCTGGTAGCTCAGTGGTAAAGAATTCATCTGCAATATGGGAGACATGGGTTCAATCCCTGTGTTGGGAAGATCCCCTGCAGGATGGTATAGCCACTCCAGTATTCTTGTCTGGATCCACTCCAGTATTCTTGTCTGGAGAATTCCATGGACAGAGGAGCCTGGTGGGCTGCAGTCCACGGAGTCACACAGAGTCGAATACAACTAAGTGACTAAGCAGCAGCAGCAGCAGCCGGTTACGAACTCTGCAGTTTTCTTACTGTTACTTTGTGGAGATATTATTAATATCAATTTTAATCTATGGTTTCTGTATATGACTCTTCCATACAAGATTATTTTGAAAACAGAATCTGTATTTATACCTAACTGGGCTCACATAAATTACAATGCTAAGAAAGCACATAAAAAGGTGACAACCTGCATCAGCATGGAGCTGTCACTCTCCGCTCAGAGGACACCTGGTACCACAGATCACATGAGACTGCCTGTTAACCAGGGCACCAAAGTCAAGCCCTCTGTTCAATGATAATGTTTAACTTTGGTTTTACTTTTTTCTTTTTTTTTTGCCTCTAAGTCATCATTTATTTTTCATCCATCTGTATTATTTTGGCACATGTAGGCCTGCCATTGCAGCAGCCTCTCTCGTTGCAGAGCACTGGCTCTGGGGGCATGCACTTCAGAGTGCCAGTCCACAATTGGACACACCAGCCCATCCATTCCCTAGCACGCAGGATTCTCCCAGCCCAGGGATCGAACTGGTGCCACTTGGACTCTCCACCCAGAGCTCACCATGGTGGAGCTGGGGCCAAAGTCAGGACCGGGACTGAGGCCTCCTGAGCTGCCGCCGTCGCCGCTGCTGCCACTGCTGCCTTCTCAGCTGCCACCCATTCCAGCATTCTTACCTAGAAAATCCCATGAATGGAAAGGCCTGGCAGGCTACAATCCATGGGGTCACAAATATAAATATATGTGTATATATATATATATATATATATATATATATATATATATATAAATATATGTGTGTGTATATATATATACACATATATATAAAACAGGATATATAGGGAGCTTCCCTGGTAGCTCAGTGGTAAAGAATTCATCTGCAATATGGGAGACATGGGTTCAATCCCTGTGTTGGGAAGATCCCCTGCAGGATGGTATAGCCACTCCAGTATTCTTGTCTGGATCCACTCCAGTATTCTTGTCTGGAGAATTCCATGGACAGAGGAGCCTGGTGGGCTGCAGTCCACGGAGTCACACAGAGTCGAATACAACTAAGTGACTAAGCAGCAGCAGCAGCCGGTTCTGAACTCTGCAGTTTTCTTCCTTTTACTTTGTGGAGATATTATTAATATCAATTTTAATCTATGGTTTCTGTATATGACTCTTCCATACAAGATTATTTTGAAAACAGAATCTGTATTTATACCTAACTGGGCTCACATAAATTACAATGCTAAGAAAGCACATAAAAAGGTGACAACCTGCATCAGCATGGAGCTGTCACTCTCCGCTCAGAGGACACCTGGTACCACAGATCACATGAGACTGCCTGTTAACCAGGGCACCAAAGTCAAGCCCTCTGTTCAATGATAATGTTTAACTTTGGTTTTACTTTTTTCTTTTTTTTTTGCCTCTAAGTCATCATTTATTTTTCATCCATCTGTATTATTTTGGCACATGTAGGCCTGCCATTGCAGCAGCCTCTCTCGTTGCAGAGCACTGGCTCTGGGGGCATGCACTTCAGAGTGCCAGTCCACAATTGGACACACCAGCCCATCCATTCCCTAGCACGCAGGATTCTCCCAGCCCAGGGATCGAACTGGTGCCCCCTGCACTGCAAGGTGGACTCTCCACCCAGTGGACCACCAGGAAAGCCCTGGTTTTACTTTTGTAATACATAATAAGCAGGGATAAAAGCTGTACTTTCTTTCCTGTGTTTTAATGGATGTCTCCAACTCCTGAGATGTACAGCTCCTCACTCTGGAAACCAAAGTGAAGACTTGTGCAGTAGCCAATGTCAGTGGTTCTCAAACAGGTGATACATTTTTACCTTCTCTCAGGAAGTATCTGGAAATAGAGGGGACATGTTGCTATCTTGAATGGGGATTACTGCCTGCATGCTGTATAGGGGCAGAGATGCAAATTCCCTGTGATCTGTGGACAACTGCACACTGTCAAAAGACCCACCGTGATATATACCATCTGAATCTCTCTGCCTGCATACTTATTTTGTTCTGTTCCATGCTCCACTCAGAAGCTGGAGGATTTTTAAAAGTACAGATGTCATACTGCTACCTAAAAACTGTTCGCTGGATCCTTACTGACAGAAACTCACTTAACTCTCGCCCTGCTACTCAGCTTTAGTGTAGGCTGGTACAGACACCACAGCCTTCCTACCTCAGTCCTTTCTCAATTCTCTTTTCTAGCTGCCTCCTATGCATTCCTCAGGGAGGCCTCAAGGATCTGTCTGCCAGAAGTCCTCTGTTAACTGCTCTCACAGCAGCCTTTACTGTTAATTTATAACACTTATCTCGAGTGCGATGAATTATTTGTGTGCTTTTTAAAGTCTCTCTTTACTATTCTAAGGAAGAGGAAGGCAAGGGAAGGCAAGCGTAGTCACTCCATTGATATTTGTTGAAAGAAAGAAAGGAAAGAAAAGAAAGGAAGGTAGATTGATGACTGATAGATACAATCCCTGTGAGAAATGTAAGTAGCTCAAAGGCTATGGAATAATTCTGGAGAAACCAAAGAAGGTTCCTTTAGAGATTATCTTCAAGTAAACTCTGAATTATTTTCAAAAGTATCAATGAAAATTTGTGATCATGAATAAGATAGAATTAAAGTGTATTCTCTAGTTTCTATTTCTCTGGCTCCTTCTCTAAACCTCATGTCAAAAGGAACAACAGATACCAAATTCTTCAATGGCTTCTTGTTGAAATTAGATTCAAAACAAATTCCTTTCTGTGGCTGAAAGGCTCCCAGTTTGCTCTCCCACTTTACCTGGCACCTCTCTTTCTCTCTTGCTGGGCCAGCTCCACCTGTCTTCCCCTAACACCCTATGTGCTCTCCAACTTCAGGCCTTAATTTAGTCTGTTCCCTGAGCCTGGAAAGCTCCTTTCCCCATGCAGATTCCATCTTTTTTGTTACTTAGAGGCACGTTCTCAGAAAATTCTTCCCTAACTACTCTGTAATAGTCCCCTCCTTTTCCCCTTGCCCAATATTGCCGATAAAATGCAACTGACATTTTATTCAGGTTGATTTAAGTCTGTACTTGACAAGACTGTGATTTCTATGAGGGCAGGGCACATGGCGTCTTGTTTTATTTCAGTATCTGACACAGAGACTAGGTTTAAGTGCTAACAACAGCTTTCACTGTGTGCTTTAGCAATTTCTAAACATTAGCTTGATCAGTCCTCACAATCACTCCCTTTCAGATAGAGACCAGTACTATTATCCTCATTTTAAAGAAAGTAATTGACACACACTTCTGTTTCAGGCAGGTTGCCCAATGTCACAGAACAAGGAAGCAGTTTCCACAATTTAAACCTAGATAATCTGGGTCCAGTCTATACCATCACCCACAGGCCATTTCTTATTAAAGGCTCTCTCTTCAAACAGAGACATGTGAGCCCCCGTACTTTCTCCCATTTCCCTGGATGACTCCATTTTTTAAGAAATGAAAATCTCTTTAAAAAAATTAAAAAGGTTCTCAGACAATTCATCTCATCAGTGTGTTGTGAGGGATACAAAGTGCAAATCCACTGAGAGAGTCACCATAGGAGAATTATAGCAGTGGTGAACTGCTGATGTGGAAAGAAGTTGAGCAGGATGCTGAAGTCAGCGACAATGGCTCAGAATTAAGAAGTCCTGGAAGCTCCAGATAGGTGAAAGGGCAGAGGATTAAATGTGGGGGGTGATGATTTTTTGTATTTTCATGAATAAGATAGAATTAAAGTGTATTCTCTAGTTTCTATTTCTCTGGCTCCTTCTCTAAACCTCATGTCAAAAGGAACAACAGATACCAAATTCTTCAATGGCTTCTTGTTGAAATTAGATTCAAAACAAATTCCTTTCTGTGGCTGAAAGGCTCCCAGTTTGCTCTCCCACTTTACCTGGCACCTCTCTTTCTCTCTTGCTGGGCCAGCTCCACCTGTCTTCCCCTAACACCCTATGTGCTCTCCAACTTCAGGCCTTAATTTAGTCTGTTCCCTGAGCCTGGAAAGCTCCTTTCCCCATGCAGATTCCATCTTTTTTGTTACTTAGAGGCACGTTCTCAGAAAATTCTTCCCTAACTACTCTGTAATAGTCCCCTCCTTTTCCCCTTGCCCAATATTGCCGATAAAATGCAACTGACATTTTATTCAGGTTGATTTAAGTCTGTACTTGACAAGACTGTGATTTCTATGAGGGCAGGGCACATGGCGTCTTGTTTTATTTCAGTATCTGACACAGAGACTAGGTTTAAGTGCTAACAACAGCTTTCACTGTGTGCTTTAGCAATTTCTAAACATTAGCTTGATCAGTCCTCACAATCACTCCCTTTCAGATAGAGACCAGTACTATTATCCTCATTTTAAAGAAAGTAATTGACACACACTTCTGTTTCAGGCAGGTTGCCCAATGTCACAGAACAAGGAAGCAGTTTCCACAATTTAAACCTAGATAATCTGGGTCCAGTCTATACCATCACCCACAGGCCATTTCTTATTAAAGGCTCTCTCTTCAAACAGAGACATGTGAGCCCCCGTACTTTCTCCCATTTCCCTGGATGACTCCATTTTTTAAGAAATGAAAATCTCTTTAAAAAAATTAAAAAGGTTCTCAGACAATTCATCTCATCAGTGTGTTGTGAGGGATACAAAGTGCAAATCCACTGAGAGAGTCACCATAGGAGAATTATAGCAGTGGTGAACTGCTGATGTGGAAAGAAGTTGAGCAGGATGCTGAAGTCAGCGACAATGGCTCAGAATTAAGAAGTCCTGGAAGCTCCAATAGGAGATGGGATGGGAACGATCCAACAGATTGTTGAACAAGGGCCAGGGCAGAGGATTAAATGTCAGCAGAGCAGCTGATGTCACGGTTGTGAAACTGACTACCTAGACACTAAAGGTTATGTTTTCATGAACTTAAATGCAGTCATTAGGGGACTTCAAACTGATGCTCTGGATAAATCAGCCCAACATGAGGACATTTATTGTCATTTTAAAAATAGAGGCCAGTAAGAAGGACCTCCAACAGCAAGAAAGGAAAGGATGTTTCCTTTCCTGTCTTCTATCTGTGATACAGCCCTTCAACCTACACCACCATAGTATTAATTTACATGCCCCCAAATGGGAAAAAATTTACTTCTTTCTCTAGGCTAGAGGTAAACTGATTAAAAGTTAAACAACAACATGTTTAACAGAAAAATCCTTGGATATAGTATTAGAATTCTAAGGCTCCCCTGGTGGTTCAGTGGGTAAAGAGTTCACCTTGCAGTACAAAGGGCACCAGTTCAATCCCTGGCCTGAGAGGATCCCACATGCTGCAGAGCAGCTGGACTGGTATGTCCAATTACGAGCCAGCACTCTGGAGAAGAACATTTTCAGTGAACAAGTACTTACCCCATGGAGTGGGTCTACCACTTCAGTAAGGGGTGCAATGACATCACTCTCCTGTTCCCATGGAGTCCACGGTGTTAAGGAGAAATGCTTGTAACACCATGAGTGTATACCAAGAAAGGCACAGAGGAGGAGGAGTGAGCTCTTCCTGGATGCACAGGCCTTACTGTGTCCTGAGTTGGGAAGTGACATTCCAGGGAAAGGGAGAAGATGCACCAAGGCACAAAGGAGTGAGGAGCAAGGCTCAGGTGCAGAAGGGACAACTGTTCACGAAGGCTGAAGGTGTGACCTTGTTAGAGGAATGACTCGACAAGGAAGGTGGAAGGCTGGAGCTGAGTCCTAGAGACCTTGGTAAACATAGTAAGAGACTGGGTGTATATCCTGCACTGAACTGAAGAGGCGTAAGTCAAAGTATCATTTAGTCAGCAAGCTACAGAGTACATAACTGGAGTCAGGGAGGCCAGTATTCCACTCCAAGCCAGAAATGATCTGAACATAACCTAAGACATTGGTCATTAATTAATTTATTCATCCCTTTCATATATTCTCTGAATGCTTCTTTCATGCCAAGCATTATTCTAGGGCTGAGAATACAGCAATAAACAATGAAGAAAAACTCTCCTGTCATGGAACTTATAATAAATAATTAAACAGATATGTCGTATTTTAGGTGGATATAAGTACAACGGAGGAGAAGATGAGTATGGGGCGAAGGTTAAGAAAGTAATGGCAATGAGAGAGACAGAAACTTGAGCCAAGAACTGAAAGAAGCACAGAGCAGGTCACAAAGACGCCTGAGAATGGTGTTCCAGGTTGGCGAAAGAGCAAATACAAAGACCTATTCAGAGGAGTGTACTTGGTGTGTCTGAAAGAATAGCAAGGAAGCCATGTGGCTGCAGTGAGTAGAAGCGGTGGTGACAGAGAGGCTGGGGGAGCCGGCTGGGGGTGTGGATCACATGGGGACTTCCAGATTCCTGTAAAACTTTGACTTTCACTCTCAAGGAGATGGACAGTCATTGAGAGTTTGAACAAATGAGCTAACATAATACATACACAGTCTACACACCTATATAAAACCTGATTCAGGTTCTAGAAAGATCACTGTGGGTGGCAAGTTTAGCCCAGACTGTCAGAAGCAAAGACGGAAGGAGAGAGACCAATGAAGAAGTTACTGCATGGAGCTAAGTTCTCTGTGCTGCACAGCAGGTTCCCACTTAGCTAGTTCTTCTACAGGTGGTAGGACATGTCTGTCAGTGCTACTCTCAAGTTATCCCCCACCTGCTCTGTGATGACCTAGAGGAGTGGAATGAGGGGGTGACAGGGAGGCTCAAGAAGGAGGGTGTATATGGTTTTTTTTTTTTTTTTTGGCCACTCCTATTGGTCTTTCATTTATCTGTTTTCATCCACCTTTGTTCTTTTTGGTCTGTGGGGGCCTCTTATTGCAGTGGCCTCTGTTGCTGCAGAGCACCGGCTCTGGGCACATGCGCTCCAGAGCTCCGGCTTGGTAGTTGGACACATCGGTCCAGCAGCTAAGAGGTACATGGGATTTTCCCAGACCAGGGGTCGAACCAGCGCCCCTTGTACTGCAAGGTGGTGTCCTTACCCACTGGACCACCAGGGAAGCTCTATATGTATTCTTATAGCTGATTCACATTGTTGTACAGCAGAAACTAACATATCACTGCGAAGTAATTCTACTCCAATTAAAAAATAAGTTGAAATAAGAAGGTATTTCATTATTCTAGGAGACCAGACTGGTAGCTGTGGAAGTGTGAGAAGTGCTAAGATTCTTAACTTATTTACAGAGCCAATCAGATTTGCTACTGCACTGGATGCAGGAAATGAGAAGGAGAAAAGTAATGGTGGCAATCAAAACTTAGAGAAGGTGATAGGTTTGAGAAGCATAAAGAGGCAAAGAGGGTTGGGACCTACTAAGGCTGAGAGGCAGCTGCGTGGGGTTGACTTGGCGCATCATGAGTGGTGAATGACAGGAAAGCCATTCAATTTTAGGGAGCCTCAACTATTTCTTAAAGGTGGAAATAACATATTTCTGGACTGTGGTGAAATCAGAGATATAATATATACAAAGTGTGGATCACTGGGCCTTTCTAACTACAGAAGCACAACCAGATGATGCTACTGGTTATAGCTCAGAGAAATGACAGCATCTGGAATGAGGCTCAGGCCTGGATTTTGGGCAACCTGGAGATGGTGGAGTTCTCAGAGAAATGACCAGCTGAAGGAGACAGGCTGAGAGAGTGAGAAAGAAGGCTGGGGAGATCATGACTTCAGTCTGGAATACAGGAGACATGTCATATAGGCAGCTCAGAATATCTGCCTGGAGTTCAAAAGAGAGATCTATGCAGGAGAGAAAAAAGATCTGGAAGTCATTTAGCAGTAGCTGAAGACATTTAAAGTCCAATAGGTGGGGCAGGGAGCTACACTGCATGGAATGACTGGGCTTGAGGTGTTAGGGCAGTTTAGTGAGTGAAGTGGCATTTGAACAAAACTGCAAAGAACTGAGATAGAAACGTATCGGGCCTTGCTGCAGAGCACCGGCTCTGGGCACATGCGCACCAGAGCTCCGGCTTGGTAGTTGGACACATCGGTCCAGCAGCTAAGAGGTACATGGGATTTTCCCAGACCAGGGGTCGAACCAGCGCCCCTTGTACTGCAAGGTGGTGTCCTTACCCACTGGACCACCAGGGAAGCTCTATATGTATTCTTATAGCTGATTCACATTGTTGTACAGCAGAAACTAACATATCACTGCGAAGTAATTCTACTCCAATTAAAAAATAAGTTGAAATAAGAAGGTATTTCATTATTCTAGGAGACCAGACTGGTAGCTGTGGAAGTGTGAGAAGTGCTAAGATTCTTAACTTATTTACAGAGCCAATCAGATTTGCTACTGCACTGGATGCAGGAAATGAGAAGGAGAAAAGTAATGGTGGCAATCAAAACTTAGAGAAGGTGATAGGTTTGAGAAGCATAAAGAGGCAAAGAGGGTTGGGACCTACTAAGGCTGAGAGGCAGCTGCGTGGGGTTGACTTGGCGCATCATGAGTGGTGAATGACAGGAAAGCCATTCAATTTTAGGGAGCCTCAACTATTTCTTAAAGGTGGAAATAACATATTTCTGGACTGTGGTGAAATCAGAGATATAATATATACAAAGTGTGGATCACTGGGCCTTTCTAACTACAGAAGCACAACCAGATGATGCTACTGGTTATAGCTCAGAGAAATGACAGCATCTGGAATGAGGCTCAGGCCTGGATTTTGGGCAACCTGGAGATGGTGGAGTTCTCAGAGAAATGACCAGCTGAAGGAGACAGGCTGAGAGAGTGAGAAAGAAGGCTGGGGAGATCATGACTTCAGTCTGGAATACAGGAGACATGTCATATAGGCAGCTCAGAATATCTGCCTGGAGTTCAAAAGAGAGATCTATGCAGGAGAGAAAAAAGATCTGGAAGTCATTTAGCAGTAGCTGAAGACATTTAAAGTCCAATAGGTGGGGCAGGGAGCTACACTGCATGGAATGACTGGGCTTGAGGTGTTAGGGCAGTTTAGTGAGTGAAGTGGCATTTGAACAAAACTGCAAAGAACTGAGATAGAAACGTATCAGTTTCTTCTTTACAGTTTTGCTCAAATGGTATATATAAACACACACATATGTATATGACAGACAGTGGGGGAGCAGTAAAGGTACAGGAATAAGGAATAGCATATACAAGCCACGCGGGACAAAAGATAGAGATACAGAACACGATCACTGCTTTTCAAGAAATTGTGCCAGTGCAAAGATACTGTAGAGCACTGACAAGTAAGAGATTATGAAGACACAAAATAGTAACAAGTGACAAAGACCATTATAACTTTTCAGGCAAGTAGGAAGCTGGATTTTAACTTATATGTTGTGAGAAATCATCATAGAGAGGCAGGTGATTCCAAAAGTCACATTCAAAAAGTCACATGGTGATATTACTATCAAATGCAAAGAAATACAAAAATACTATAAACTGCATTAAAACAAACTAGGTAACCTAGTCAGCATGGACAAATTCCTATGAATACACAAATTACTAAAACTGACTCAACAATAAATAGAAGAATTCAGGAGACTTATGACAGGTAAAGAGATTGACTCAAAAAAACTCCCAACAAAGCAGATACTTCAGGGGTGCTGTGTGAAGGTCTGGAGGGGTGGGATGGGGGGGATATACATATGACTAATCTGAGAACATACATATCTGTAATCAACAAAACTGTGTAGAAGTTAAAAGTCAAATAAAAGTTAAAAAAAAAAAAATAAGACTTCTCAACAAAGAAAGTCTTAGAACCCAAATAGTTTCACTGATGAATTCTACCAAGCATTTAAAGAATTAACAGGAAGCCTCTCACACTCTTCCAAAAAATAAAAGAGGAGGGAATACTTCCTAACTCATTATGTGAGGTTAGCATGACCTTAATGTCATAAAGAAAATATTACAATGAAAGAAGACTAATACCCTATGAATATATATGAAAAAAATCTTCAAATGAACAAACAAAAAACCAAGATGAAACAAAACAAAAAATCTAACAAGTCCAGAATCATATTAAGAGGATTATAACTCATGACAAGGGACTTCTCAGGTGGCTCAGTGGTAAAGAAACCACTTGCCAATGCAGGAGAAGCAGAAGGTTTGATCCTTGTGTCAACTACAAACTGGCATTTACCAATTGAATACAATATTGAACATCAAGTGCGTTTGACACTTGCCTTTGCTGACACTGAATGCTGTGCTGTTGGGAACTGCTGATCTTCAACACCCCCTGAGTAGTTCAGGGTGGAGTGCCCGGTGCCACAGGGAATCTGGTTGGATAGGTCTTTAGACAGGTGATGTTTTTAGGAACAGATTTAATGATCTCAGTCCTTGCATCGCCTCATATCCAGAAAAGCACTAAGTTCCTTCATGGTGACATCGGATCCTCATGACTAACCAAAATCCCTTTGGAAAATGACTATTTAAAGGTATTGAACTCCTCCTTCATCAAAACCATAAACATTAACCTTTCCCCCACTCCTCATAGCTATCTGAGGTGCTGCCTCTTGTGCTGAGTGCTAGTTGTACCCCCAATACAACTTAACTTGCAATTCTCAAGTTGTTCATCTTTTTTAGTAGACATCTGGGTTAGAAAGATCCCCTAGAGAAGGGAATGGCATCCCACTCCAGAATTCCTGCTTGGAAAATACCATGGATAGAGGAGCCTGGTGGGCTATAGTCCATGGGGCTGCAAAGAGTCAAACATGAATGAGCCACTGAGTGAGCACAAAATGATGTTTATCTCAGAACTGTAGAGCTAGGTTGACATAAAAATAAATCAAATGATACAATATACTACATTAATAGGGCAAAAGGAAAAACAGATATCATCTCAAGTGATTCATTTGACAAGATTCAAGATCCTATCTTGATAAAAATTAGTCCAAAAAATAGAAGAGAACTTACTCAAAATAATAAAGGGAATTTATTTTTAAAAATGCACATTTAATGCCATATTCAGTGGTAAAAGATTGAAAAAATTGAAAAGAATGGACATCTATCTCACACCATACACAAGAAATTAACTCAATATGGATCCAAAGCCTAAATGTAAAAGCTAAAACTATAAAACTCTTAGCAAAAAACATGAGTAAATCTTTATGATCTTGAGTTTGGCAGTATATTCTTAGATATAACAACAATTACATGGTGACAAAGAGAAAATGGACAAATCAAATGTCATCAAAACTCAAAAGCTTTGTGCATCAAAGTATATTATCATGAAAGTGGAAAGAGAACATATATTCAGTAGAATGAAAGAAAATATTTACAGTCATATCTACTAAGGGCCTAGTATGCAGTATCTCACACTCAACAACAAAGAGACAAGCAACATAATTTCAAAATGGGCAAAGGAGTTGAACAGACATTTCTCCAAAGAACATATACAAATGCCCAACAAACAAGTACAGATATTTGTTGAAAGGACATTCAACACTATTAATCCTTTGGAAAATATAAGTCAAAACCACAATGATGTACCACTTCGCATCCTCTAAGACAGCTATAATTTTAAAAGAGAGAAAATAGTTAAGTGTTGACAAGAATGAGGAGAAGGTGGAAGCCTCACATATTCCTGGTGGGAATATAAAATGGTGCAATAACTGTGAAAAACAGTATGACAGTTCCTCAAAACCTGAAGCACAACATTACCATATAGACATAGTAATTCCATTTCGAGGTACATAAACAAAATATATGAAAATAGGTGCTCAGAACTTGTAAACATGCATTTGTTTCAGCACTATGCACAACAGCGAGAAGAGAAAAATAAACCAAATGTTCATCAACTGACAAACAGATAAACAAATTGTGACACAGAAATACAAAGGAATATAATCCAGCCATAAAAACTAATTACTCCTACCATGGTCTGGCCTCAGGTCAAACTACAGGGAGGGAACACAGCCCAACCCATCAGCAGATAACTGGATTAAAGGTTTACTGATCCTGGCCTTGCTCACTAGAGCAAGACCCAGTTTTCCCCACAGTCAGCTTCTCTCATTAAGAAGCTTCCAAAAGCCTCTCAAAGTCATCCATCAGAAGGCAGAAAGAATGAAAAGCACAATCACAGAAAACTAATCAAACTGATCACATGAATCACACCCTTGTCTAACTCTATGATCCATGCTGTGTAGGGTGACTCAAGATGAATTGGTCATAGTGGAGAGTCTGACACACACAGTCCACTGGAGAAGGGAATGACAAACCACTTCAGCGTTCTTGCCTTGACAACCCCATGAACAGTATGAAAAGGCAAATAATGACACTGAAAGATGAACTCCCAAGGTTGGTTCATGTCCAATATGCTACTGGAGAAGAACAGTTCCAGAAGGAAAGAAAAGACTGCACTAAAGTGGAAACAAGGCTCAGCTGTGGATGTGTCTGGTGGCGAAAGTCAAGTCTGATGCTGCAAAGAACAATCTTGCATAGGAACCTGGAATGTTAGGTCCATGAATCAAGGTAAATTGGAAGTGGTCAAACAGGAGAATGAACACTGTCATTTTAGGAGTCAGTGAAATGGACAGGAATGGGAGAATTTAATTCAGATGAATGGTATATCTACTACTGGGGCAAGATCCCTTAGAAGAAATGGAGTAGCCCTTATAGTCAACAAAAGAGTCAGAAGTGCAGTATTTCCGTGCAATCTCCAAAACAACAGAATGATCTCAGTCTGTTTCCAAGGCCAATCATTCAATATCATAGTAATCCAGTCTATGCCCTAAAAGCTAATGCCAAACAAGCTGACACTGAATGGTTCTAGGAAGACCTACAAGATCTTCTAGCCCTAACACCAAAAAAGATATCCTTTTCATCACTGGGGAATGGAATGCAAAAGTAGAAAATAATGAGATACCTGCTGTATCAGGCAAATTTGGCCTTGGGTTACAAAAAGAAGCAGGGTAAAGACTAACAAGAGTTTGGCCAAGAGCATACACTGGTCATAGCAAACACCCTCTTTGAACAACACATGAGATGACTCTGCACATGAACATCACCAGATGGTCAATACAGAAATTTGACTGACTATATTCTTCACAGCTGAAGATGGAAAAGCTCTACACAGTCAGCAAAAACAAGACCAGAAGCTGATGTGGCTTAGATCATGAATTCCTTATTGAAAAACTCAAGACTAAAATTGAAGAAAACAGGGAAAACCATTAGGCTATTCAGGTATAACCTAAATCAAATCCCTGTCACATGAATCACACCCTTGTCTAACTCTATGATCCATGCTGTGTAGGGTGACTCAAGATGAATTGGTCATAGTGGAGAGTCTGACACACACAGTCCACTGGAGAAGGGAATGACAAACCACTTCAGCGTTCTTGCCTTGACAACCCCATGAACAGTATGAAAAGGCAAATAATGACACTGAAAGATGAACTCCCAAGGTTGGTTCATGTCCAATATGCTACTGGAGAAGAACAGTTCCAGAAGGAAAGAAAAGACTGCACTAAAGTGGAAACAAGGCTCAGCTGTGGATGTGTCTGGTGGCGAAAGTCAAGTCTGATGCTGCAAAGAACAATCTTGCATAGGAACCTGGAATGTTAGGTCCATGAATCAAGGTAAATTGGAAGTGGTCAAACAGGAGAATGAACACTGTCATTTTAGGAGTCAGTGAAATGGACAGGAATGGGAGAATTTAATTCAGATGAATGGTATATCTACTACTGGGGCAAGATCCCTTAGAAGAAATGGAGTAGCCCTTATAGTCAACAAAAGAGTCAGAAGTGCAGTATTTCCGTGCAATCTCCAAAACAACAGAATGATCTCAGTCTGTTTCCAAGGCCAATCATTCAATATCATAGTAATCCAGTCTATGCCCTAAAAGCTAATGCCAAACAAGCTGACACTGAATGGTTCTAGGAAGACCTACAAGATCTTCTAGCCCTAACACCAAAAAAAGATATCCTTTTCATCACTGGGGAATGGAATGCAAAAGTAGAAAATAATGAGATACCTGCTGTATCAGGCAAATTTGGCCTTGGGTTACAAAAAGAAGCAGGGTAAAGACTAACAAGAGTTTGGCCAAGAGCATACACTGGTCATAGCAAACACCCTCTTTGAACAACACATGAGATGACTCTGCACATGAACATCACCAGATGGTCAATACAGAAATTTGACTGACTATATTCTTCACAGCTGAAGATGGAAAAGCTCTACACAGTCAGCAAAAACAAGACCAGAAGCTGATGTGGCTTAGATCATGAATTCCTTATTGAAAAACTCAAGACTAAAATTGAAGAAAACAGGGAAAACCATTAGGCTATTCAGGTATAACCTAAATCAAATCCCTGTCACACTGAAAAGTGACAGATTCAAGGGATTAGATCCGACAGAGTGTCTGAAGAACTATGGACAGAGGTTCCTAACACTTTATAAGACGTAGGGATCAAAACCATCCCCAAGAGAAAAAATGCAAAAGGCAAAACGGTTGTCTGAGGAAGTTCTACAAATAGCTAAGAAAAAAAGAGAACCAAAGGCAAAGGAGAAAAGGGAAGACACATCCATTTAAATGCAGAGTTCCAGGGAAGAGCAAGGAGAGAAAAGAAAGCCTTCCTAAGTGAACAATGCACAGAAATAGAGGAAAACAATAGAACAGGAAAGACTAGAGATCTCTTCAAGAAAATTGAGACATACCAAGGTGACATTTCATGCAAAGATGGACACAATGAAGCACAGAAATGGTATGGACCTAACAGAAGTGAAAGAGACTAAGAAGAGGTGGCAAGAATACACAGAAGAACTATACAAAAAAGATCTAAGGCTTTCCTGGTGGTCCAGTGGGTGGAGAATCTGCCTTGCAGGGCAGGGGATGCCAGTTTGATCCCTGGCCTGGGAAGATCCCATGTGCCGCGGAGTGGCTGGACCAGTGTGTCCAATTGCAAGTCAGCGCTCTAGAGCATGTGCGCCCAGAGTTGGTGCTCTGCAATGAGAGAGACCACTGCAATGGGAGGCCCACACATGCCAAAGAATAAAGATGGATGAAAATAAATAAATAATAATAAAATATCTAATGACCCACATAACCATGATGGTGTGATCACTCAGCTGGAGCCAGACATCCTGGAATGTGAATTCAAGAGGGCCTTAGAAAACATCACTATGAACAAAGCTAGTGGAGGTGATAGAATTCCAGCTGAGCTATTTCAAATCCTAAAAGATGATGTTGTTAAAGGGCTACCCTCAATATGCCAGCAAATTTGGAAAACTCAGCGGTGGCCAGAGGACTGGGAAAGGTCAGTTTTCATTCTAATCCTTAAGAAGGGCAATGCCAAAGAATGTTCAAACTACCGCACAATTGCATTCATTTCACATGCTAGGAAGGTAATGCTCAAAACCCTTCAAGGTCATCTTCAACAGTACTTGAACTGAGAACTTCCAGATGTACAGTTAGATTTAGAAAAGGCAGAAGAACTAGAGATCAAATTGCCAACATTCGTTGGATCCTAGAAAATGCAAAAGAATTCCAGAAAAATATCTACTTCTACTTCATTGACTACGCTAAAGTCTTTGACTATGTGGATCACAACAAACTGTGGAAGATTCTTAAAGAGATGGGAATACCAGTCCATCTTACGAGCCTCCTAAGAAACCTATATGCAGGGCATGAAGCAACAGCTAAAGCTGGACATTGAACAATGGACTGGTTCCAAACTGGGAAAGGAATATGTCAAGGCTGTATGCTATCATCCTGCTTATTTAACTTATATGGAGAGTACATCATACACAATGCCAGGCTGCATGAAGCAAAGTTGGAATCAAGAGTGCCAGGAGAAATACTGATAACCTCAGGTATGCAGATGACACCATCCTTAAGGCAGAAAGTGAAGAGGATCTAAAGAGTCTCTGGATGAAGGAATAAGAGGATAGTGAAAAAGCTGGCTTAAAATCCAACATTCAATAAACGAAGATCATGGCATCAGGTCTCATTACTTCATGGTCAACAGATGGAGGAACAACAGAAACACTGACAGACTTTATTTTCTTGGGCTCCACACATAGTTAATATTTAATTTCTACCTCATATGACTTATTTGTGTAGTGTTCAATTAAATGACGCAGATAAATTTTGCTTTTATGAAAATGTTTCCAGTCAAAGCACCAACAGTTTGAATGTTCAATCTATTAAATCATTAAACTGACTACCACCAGTTAAGGACAGAACTCCATGTGGATATTTCTTTCTCTACCAATAGTTCTTTCCTTAAAGAAGCTCACTGTTGATAAATGTTATTTTATAAGCAGGCCCACTGGGAGTACATGGCTGCTTTAGCCATGCCATGAAAGTTTCATGAAAAGACAAGGAAAACATTTTATGTTTGTGAATTCCTTTTACACAAACTGCTTACCCCATCCTCTATTCTGTGGGCTATGCCAAGAGGCTTGAGTACCAGAGTTTTCCTCAACATATAAAGAGAACTGTGTACTGTGCAACATCACACATTACAACTTTAAAGTTTCTTTTTACACTAAACTGCAGTAATACTCTTTTTTATTTTGCTATTTTTGTGTTAGAAATAAGAATAAGAAATAAGTCTTTTCCCTAACACCTGAGCCAACTTTCTGTCAGTCTTATAGAATGGTGACACAATGAAAAAGCCATTTTCTCTAATCAATGATCAAATTTATTTTACTAACAACAGAAGTATTTCTGTCCTTTTATTAATAATGTTGTATAATAATGTATAATTTCAACTATGTTGATAATTTCATTTCACTTCAAATGTCATAAGCAGAAAATCTAAACAATCATCAGTGGCATTTTTTAAACAAGCAGTTTATGCTTGTTTTAGAAATTCATTGTTTGGCTTTAACTAAATAAGTAAAAATATCTAGAACCAGTTAACTCTTGTTTAACTCAAATTCACCTGTCAAAGACCTAGGCAGACACATGAAAGCTGTTGAGTCATCATGAATGTATACCTTGGAATAGCAACTCAATTGCATTAAAACAGGGTACAAACATCTCTTACAGAAAATCAGAGTTCATTTGTTGCCAGTAAACTAGGATAAAAAAATGCTACAATGTGGTTACATGGATTATGGAATTAAAAGTTATAAGGAGCAAAAGACATTAATAGACACAGACTAGCAGTGTATACACATACACACATACACACGATCACACATGCACAAATGGATGCACAGACATACCCACACAAATGCATATCTCCTGTGAATGGAGGTTACAGGAAGACAATAGGGAAAGAAAAGGGAAACCAAACTCACGTCACACTGAAAAGGCTTTTCTCCGGTATGCGTCCTCTTGTGTTCATCCAGGCCTCGCTTCTGGCTGAAGGCCTTGCTGCACTCGGAGCACTTGTATGGCTTCTCCTGCAGCCAGGGAAGAGAGACCAGGAATTTGAGTGAATGCAGAGTCAACCCTAGGAGCTGTACATGGGAGCGTGTTTTATCTAGTTCTGCAAGGTGCTGCAGCACATTCACAGAGGTGCCATGAATTATTATACATGTTCAGGGGAAAACACGAGTACTAAAAATCTGTTGAGCAATCGTAACATTACCAGGGGGTTCACAGTTCCAGCATTAGCTTCTCTACATTTCTCTCCATACAGTTCTAACTGTTCAAAGGGAGATTCTGCACAATTGCTGTGACCTAACTACTTGCTAGACTGAATGCTTTGGTTTTCTTTTTGGTCTCAGATTCCCTGCTGTAAGGGCATCATGGAACAAAAAAGTTTGGGAACCCTGGTTTACATGCTGCAAACTGTTCGCTGTCTCAAAGGCATTCCTAGAAATGAAAGTCTAGAACAAACATTCAACAGATTTTAAGGGTAAGTTTAAGATGTTAGAGCTCAACCATGATTTTAAGTATTTTTATTTCTATTTCCAATCTTTTTTTCCTAGGTAGGATTTTTTATATATAAAATCTAAATAAATAATTTTATAAAATTAGGCATTTTTTAAGAAAAGATTTATTTATTTACTTATTTTTGGGGTGGGGGTGAGGCGGGGGTGGGGAGGGGAGGGACGGGGCGGGTGGGCCACTTCTATTGGTCTTTCATTTATCTATTTTCATCTATCTTTGTTCTTTGGCCAGCATGGGCCTCCCATCGTGGTGGCCTCTTTTGTCGCAGAGCACCGGCTCAGGGCACATGCGCTCCAGAGCTCTGGCTTGGTAATTGGACACATGGGTCCAGCCGCTCCGCGGCACGTGTGATCTTCCCAGGGCAGGGATCGAACCAGCATCCCTTGCACTGCAAGGCGGTGTCCTTACCCACTGGACCACCAGGGAAGCCCCAAATGAGGCATTTTTATAGCTGGTCATAGACTCTTAAGGAAAAGAAATACCTCTACATGACAAAGAAAAAGAAATACCCAAATTCCATAGTCATGTTTATTACCGGAAACTTAAATCATCATCTTTTTAGCTTGAAATAAACTACAAAATAAATGAACATTGTTTCATTAAAACAGCTAACCAGTTACTAAATAGAGTATTGATAAAATGATCTGTTTACAGTAAAATTGCAGTAAAATGTTTCTTCAAATACAGCTGAAAAATACTGTTATAAATGCTTTTTGAATTGAGGTATTATGTATATAAGTTGTCAATTTCATGTCTATTTATATTTCTCTCAGTATTTAAAAGACTATTATAAAAATATTCAGACCTATAAAGCCATATGTATTAATCACATATGTGCATCAGCTAGCTTAAGATATGAAACGTTTTTGTGAACACATGTAGCTCCTGTTCATTCTTAGTATGGTATTACCTTCAATGACTATACCACCATTTGCTTATGTACATTCTGCAGTGATGGATAGCTGGATTTTTCCCAATTTTTCATTCTTACAAATAATGTTGTTCTGAATATTCCTGTAAGTGTATACTTGAACACAGATGAGCAACTGTAATTCACCATGGTATGCATATCTAGGACTTCCCTGGTGGTTCAGATGGTAAAAAGTCTACCTTCAATTGGGAGACCTGGGTTCAATCCCTGGGATGGGACGATCCCCTGGAGGAGGGCATGGCAATCAGCTCCAGCATTTCTACCTGGAGAATTCCATTGATAGAGCAGCCTGGTGGGCTGCAGTTCATGCACTGCAAAGAGTCAGACACGACTGAGTGAGTAGGCACAACAGAGTTGATTTACAATGCCATGGTAGTATTCGCTGTACAGCATGCGCATCTTTAGAGGTGAGACTGGACTTTCAGCTTTTCTAGGAAGAGTCAAGTAGCCCTACAAGGTGAAAAACTATTTTAGGAAGTGGTTAAGACTCCACACTCCCAACGCAGGGGACACAGATCTGATCCCTGGTCAGGAAACTAAGATTCTGCATGCTACAACTAGGAGCCTGCACGTGGCAATGAAGATCCATGCACAGTAACTATGACCTGGTACAGCCAAATAAAATGAATATTTTTTAAAAAAAGATTCATCATCATTTAAAAAAAATTTATACTCCAATATCCAGTATATTCATAGAAATTTATCACTACAGGTAACAAAAATTTTGAAACTCTCATTAGGTACGTGATGAGTATACCTAAGCATAAAACCATTACATTCCTGGAAACAGGACCTTTTATCACTTCTAAGTGATCTGTAACCTTCCTTTTCACCTTAGAATTAAGGTGGTATGCATACAGCTATAAAGGCTTTTTAAAATTAGTATTTGCTAGCGGTTGGGAGACTTGTTGAAATGTTGGTCAAAGGTACCAATTTGCAGTCAGAAGATAAGACTATTATAAAATATTCAGACCTATAAAGCCATATGTATTAATCACATATGTGCATCAGCTAGCTTAAGATATGAAACGTTTTTGTGAACACATGTAGCTCCTGTTCATTCTTAGTATGGTATTACCTTCAATGACTATACCACCATTTGCTTATGTACATTCTGCAGTGATGGATAGCTGGATTTTTCCCAATTTTTCATTCTTACAAATAATGTTGTTCTGAATATTCCTGTAAGTGTATACTTGAACACAGATGAGCAACTGTAATTCACCATGGTATGCATATCTAGGACTTCCCTGGTGGTTCAGATGGTAAAAGTCTACCTTCAATTGGGAGACCTGGGTTCAATCCCTGGGATGGGACGATCCCCTGGAGGAGGGCATGGCAATCAGCTCCAGCATTTCTACCTGGAGAATTCCATTGATAGAGCAGCCTGGTGGGCTGCAGTTCATGCACTGCAAAGAGTCAGACACGACTGAGTGAGTAGGCACAACAGAGTTGATTTACAATGCCATGGTAGTATTCGCTGTACAGCATGCGCATCTTTAGAGGTGAGACTGGACTTTCAGCTTTTCTAGGAAGAGTCAAGTAGCCCTACAAGGTGAAAAACTATTTTAGGAAGTGGTTAAGACTCCACACTCCCAACGCAGGGGACACAGATCTGATCCCTGGTCAGGAAACTAAGATTCTGCATGCTACAACTAGGAGCCTGCACGTGGCAATGAAGATCCATGCACAGTAACTATGACCTGGTACAGCCAAATAAAATGAATATTTTTTAAAAAAAGATTCATCATCATTTAAAAAAAATTTATACTCCAATATCCAGTATATTCATAGAAATTTATCACTACAGGTAACAAAAATTTTGAAACTCTCATTAGGTACGTGATGAGTATACCTAAGCATAAAACCATTACATTCCTGGAAACAGGACCTTTTATCACTTCTAAGTGATCTGTAACCTTCCTTTTCACCTTAGAATTAAGGTGGTATGCATACAGCTATAAAGGCTTTTTAAAATTAGTATTTGCTAGCGGTTGGGAGACTTGTTGAAATGTTGGTCAAAGGTACCAATTTGCAGTCAGAAGATAAGTTCTGGTGATCTACTGCACAGCACTGTGAAAACAGACAACTATACCGTAGTATATACTGTGAAGCTGATAAAACCTAAATGTTCTCACCACAAAAAAGAAATGATAATTACTGGGCATGATGGAAGTTTTAGCTAACACCATGATGTAATCATATTGCAATATATTAACACAGGAAATCAACATTGTACACCTTAAATTTAGGATTATATGTCAACTATATCTCAGTTTAAAAAACAAGGCAAAAAATAAATTTAGTATTTACTTGGTATATCCATCTTTTTATTTTCAAACAGTCTATGTTTTAGGTACTATGAGTATCTGTTGTAAATAGCAAACAACTGAAAGCCTTTAATCCAAATTTATGTCACTTTTTAAAAAATGTAGTTATTTATTTTAAATGAAACAGGTGAATTTTTTTAAAAAATTTGGCCTCTTTTATTGTTTTTTTATCCATTTATTTTCATCCATCTTTATTCTTTGGCATGTGTGGGCCTCCCATTGCAGTGGCCTCTCTCATTGCAGAGCACTGGCTCTGGCCGCATAAACTCCAGAGCTCTGGCTCATAATTGGACACATCGGTCCAGCCACTCTGTGACATGTGGGATCTTTGTGGACCAGGGATTGAACTGGTGTCTCCTGCACTGCAAGGCAGACTCTTTACCCACTGGACCACCAGGGAAGCCCAAAGGTGAATATTTCTAATGATAAAAGGTACAATTCACAAAGAAGACATCATAACCACTAGACACCTTAATAAGAAAGAAAGATACAGAAAGGAAAAACTGTAAGAAATATAAGGGAAAAGAAAAAATATATAATCATAGTAAGACAAGTGAACATTTCTTGGAGAATATTTAATCAAGTGCAGAAAAAAAAACAATAGAAGAGCATCTTGAAATGATGTCACTAATAATCTAAATATAATAGATCTATATTTAATTAATTTATATTAATCATATCCTGCTGCTGCTGCTGTCGCTATGATTGTGTCCAAATCTCTGAGACCCAGTGAACCCACCAAGCTTCTCCATCCATGGAATTCTCCAGGTAGAAATACTGGTGTGGGTTACCATGCCCCCGGAACTTCCTCCAGGGTAGAAGATAAGTTCTGGTGATCTACTGCACAGCACTGTGAAAACAGACAACTATACCGTAGTATATACTGTGAAGCTGATAAAACCTAAATGTTCTCACCACAAAAAAGAAATGATAATTACTGGGCATGATGGAAGTTTTAGCTAACACCATGATGTAATCATATTGCAATATATTAACACAGGAAATCAACATTGTACACCTTAAATTTAGGATTATATGTCAACTATATCTCAGTTTAAAAAACAAGGCAAAAAATAAATTTAGTATTTACTTGGTATATCCATCTTTTTATTTTCAAACAGTCTATGTTTTAGGTACTATGAGTATCTGTTGTAAATAGCAAACAACTGAAAGCCTTTAATCCAAATTTATGTCACTTTTTAAAAAATGTAGTTATTTATTTTAAATGAAACAGGTGAATTTTTTTAAAAAATTTGGCCTCTTTTATTGTTTTTTTATCCATTTATTTTCATCCATCTTTATTCTTTGGCATGTGTGGGCCTCCCATTGCAGTGGCCTCTCTCATTGCAGAGCACTGGCTCTGGCCGCATAAACTCCAGAGCTCTGGCTCATAATTGGACACATCGGTCCAGCCACTCTGTGACATGTGGGATCTTTGTGGACCAGGGATTGAACTGGTGTCTCCTGCACTGCAAGGCAGACTCTTTACCCACTGGACCACCAGGGAAGCCCAAAGGTGAATATTTCTAATGATAAAAGGTACAATTCACAAAGAAGACATCATAACCACTAGACACCTTAATAAGAAAGAAAGATACAGAAAGGAAAAACTGTAAGAAATATAAGGGAAAAGAAAAAATATATAATCATAGTAAGACAAGTGAACATTTCTTGGAGAATATTTAATCAAGTGCAGAAAAAAAAACAATAGAAGAGCATCTTGAAATGATGTCACTAATAATCTAAATATAATAGATCTATATTTAATTAATTTATATTAATCATATCCTGCTGCTGCTGCTGTCGCTATGATTGTGTCCAAATCTCTGAGACCCAGTGAACCCACCAAGCTTCTCCATCCATGGAATTCTCCAGGTAGAAATACTGGTGTGGGTTACCATGCCCTCCCTCAGGGAATCTTCCCTACCCAGGGATAGAATATGAGTCTCCTGCATTGCAGGAGAATTCTTTTCTGCTGGGTCACCAGGAAAGCCCAATCATATCCTACACAAATATATTTAAAATTTTGTATCTCATACGTTGTTACTAGATGTCCATAGGACATTTAGAAAAACTGGCCAAAAGATAAACATTACTAAATTTCAAAAATTAGAATTCTTTTATGTATGTGTGATTCCATTACACATACACATGTTATTTTTGAAACTATTTTCCATTATGTTATTATAAGATATTGACTCTAGCTCCTTGTGCTATACAGCAAACCTTTGTTGCTTGTTGTGTCTCTATTTTTTTAAATTAGAAATCTAGCATTTTATTCATGCTAAGTCAAAAAATTCAAACAAGTCATAAAATGTTTTGACAAAAATTCTCAAGTTTTCTAAAATATATATATAATATATGTTATTTTTTTATATGTATACAATAGCTTTTATACTACTCTTGATAAAGGCTTGAGAAAGCATAAAAAGAAGAGATGGAGAAATTGGAAAACAAACTAAATGAAATGGGAATACTGATATGAAGTCAAAAATGTGAAACAAACTAGATAAAAGATCCTCATATAGTCCAGTTGGTTTTAAACATGGCTACTCATCAGAAACATACCTGGAGCTCTGGCAAAAAAAAAAAAAAAAAGAAACACCTGGGCATTTGTAGTTTCCAAAAAATTACAAGATAATTCTGATACACATATGGATTTTAAAAAGTGATTACAGGTTTTTTATTAAATGGTTGTGCATAAAGTAGAAGTGCATACATGCACATGCTTTCATCTGCTCAGCCAGTCCGTGTCTTTTGGTTGGTGTATTTCATCCATTTACATTGAAGGTAATTATTGATATGTACAACCCTACTACCATTTTCTTAATTTTTGGGGGTTTATTTTCTGTAGGGAGGCCTTTTCCTTTTCTTGTTTTCTGCATAGAGAGTTCCTTTAGCATTTGTTGTAAAGCTGGTTTGGTGGTGCTTGAATTCACTTAACATTTGCTTGTCTGGAAAGCTTTTCATTTCTCCATCAAATCTGAAGGAGAGTCTTGATGGGTAAGTATCTTGCTGGTAGGTTCTTCCTTTCATCACTGTAAAATGTTCTGCCATTCCCTTCTGGCTTGTAGAGTTTCTATTGAGAAATCAGTGGATAGCCTGATGGGAGGTCCCCTGTATGCTATTTGTTGTTTTTCCCTTATTGCTTTCTGTCTTTAATTTTTGTTAGCTTGATTACTATGTGTCTAGTCGTGTTTCTCCTTGGGTTTATTCCACCTGGGACTCTCTGTGATTCCTAGACTTGGTTGATTTCCTTTCCCATGTTAGGGAAGTTTTCAGCTATTATTTCTTCAAATATTTTCTCAGATCCTCTCTCTTTCTCTTCTCCTTCTGAGACCCCTATAATGAGAGTATTGATGTGTTTAATGTCCCAGAGGTCTCTCAGGCTGTCTTCTTTTCTTTTTATTCCTTTTTTCTATAGTCTGTTCAGCAGCAGAGATTTCCACTAGTGAGTCCTCCAGGTCATTTAACCGTGCTTCTGTCTCAGATATTCTGCTATGGAATTCTTCTAGTGTATTATTCATCTCTGTTTCTTTAGTCTTCTAGGTCTTTGGTAAACATTTCTTGCATCTCAATCGTTGCATCTGTTCTTTGCTTGAGAGCCAGGATCATCTCCACTATCATTAGTCTGAACTGTTTTTCTGGAAGGTTGTCTACCTCCACTTCAGTTAGTTGTTATTCTGGAGTTTTATCTTGTCCCTTCATCTGGGATATAACTTCCTGCTTTTCCACATCGATTAAATTTCTGTAATGTGGTTTTGTTTTAGTCGCTGTGGAATTGTGATTCTTCTTGTTTCTATCTGCCCTCTGATGGAGGAGGCTAAGAGGCTTGAGTAAACTTCCTGATGGGAAGTACTGGCGGTGGGAAAAACTGGGTCTTGTTTTGGTGGACAGGGCTTTGTTCAGTAGAGCTTTAATCCAGTCATCTGCTTATGGGTGGTGTTGCACTCCATTTTTGGGTTTTGGGCTTTACATTGAAGGTAATTATTGATATGTACAACCCTACTACCATTTTCTTAATTTTTGGGGGTTTATTTTCTGTAGGGAGGCCTTTTCCTTTTCTTGTTTTCTGCATAGAGAGTTCCTTTAGCATTTGTTGTAAAGCTGGTTTGGTGGTGCTTGAATTCACTTAACATTTGCTTGTCTGGAAAGCTTTTCATTTCTCCATCAAATCTGAAGGAGAGTCTTGATGGGTAAGTATCTTGCTGGTAGGTTCTTCCTTTCATCACTGTAAAATGTTCTGCCATTCCCTTCTGGCTTGTAGAGTTTCTATTGAGAAATCAGTGGATAGCCTGATGGGAGGTCCCCTGTATGCTATTTGTTGTTTTTCCCTTATTGCTTTCTGTCTTTAATTTTTGTTAGCTTGATTACTATGTGTCTAGTCGTGTTTCTCCTTGGGTTTATTCCACCTGGGACTCTCTGTGATTCCTAGACTTGGTTGATTTCCTTTCCCATGTTAGGGAAGTTTTCAGCTATTATTTCTTCAAATATTTTCTCAGATCCTCTCTCTTTCTCTTCTCCTTCTGAGACCCCTATAATGAGAGTATTGATGTGTTTAATGTCCCAGAGGTCTCTCAGGCTGTCTTCTTTTCTTTTTATTCCTTTTTTCTATAGTCTGTTCAGCAGCAGAGATTTCCACTAGTGAGTCCTCCAGGTCATTTAACCGTGCTTCTGTCTCAGATATTCTGCTATGGAATTCTTCTAGTGTATTATTCATCTCTGTTTCTTTAGTCTTCTAGGTCTTTGGTAAACATTTCTTGCATCTCAATCGTTGCATCTGTTCTTTGCTTGAGAGCCAGGATCATCTCCACTATCATTAGTCTGAACTGTTTTTCTGGAAGGTTGTCTACCTCCACTTCAGTTAGTTGTTATTCTGGAGTTTTATCTTGTCCCTTCATCTGGGATATAACTTCCTGCTTTTCCACATCGATTAAATTTCTGTAATGTGGTTTTGTTTTAGTCGCTGTGGAATTGTGATTCTTCTTGTTTCTATCTGCCCTCTGATGGAGGAGGCTAAGAGGCTTGAGTAAACTTCCTGATGGGAAGTACTGGCGGTGGGAAAAACTGGGTCTTGTTTTGGTGGACAGGGCTTTGTTCAGTAGAGCTTTAATCCAGTCATCTGCTTATGGGTGGTGTTGCACTCCATTCCTAGTAGTTGTTTGGCCTGAGGCAACCCAACCCTTGAGTCTACGGGCTCTATTGTCAGGTTAATGGCAACCTCCTAGAGGATTTACCCCAAAGGGGATCTTCTCAGGTAGCTATTGCCAGTCCCCTTATTTTTGTGGTGATCCCCAGCCAACCCATGCCTCCACAGACCTTCCAACACTAGCAGGTAGTTTTGGTTCAGATTCCTGGGGGTATACTGCTCCTTTCCTTTGAATCTTGGTGAATGCAAGGTTTTGTTTTGTCATCCAAGACTGGAGTGTCTGTTTGTCCCAGTCTTATGGAAGTCTTGCAATCAAATTCCACCGGCCTTCAAGGTCAGAACCCCTGGGGATTCCCAGTTCCTTTGTATGGTCTCCACGCTCGGAAGCCTGATGTGAGGTTCCAAATCTTCACATAGTGGGAGAACTCTGTTGGTATTATCCTTCTCCAGTTTGTGGGTCACCCACCAGGTGGGTATGGGATTTGATTTTATTATGATTGTGCCCCTCCTACCACCCCGCTTCTTCTTTTTCTTTGGACATTGGGCATCTTTTTCTGGGAGGTTCCAACCTCCTCCTTCCAAAGGCTGTTCAACAGCTAGCTGTGATTTTGGTGTTCTTGCAGGAAGAGATGAGCACATGTCCTCCTACTCTGCCATCCTGAACTTGAAGTCTATCTATGTCACCTCTTTAAGATACAGAGTTCTGCTTTTTAGTATTTGTTATTTATTATCATTTAAAATTTATATTGTTAGAATATAGTTACCATTAAAATAAAATACAATGTATTTATTAATTGAACTGTTTTTCTGGAAGGTTGTCTACCTCCACTTCAGTTAGTTGTTATTCTGGAGTTTTATCTTGTCCCTTCATCTGGGATATAACTTCCTGCTTTTCCACATCGATTAAATTTCTGTAATGTGGTTTTGTTTTAGTCGCTGTGGAATTGTGATTCTTCTTGTTTCTATCTGCCCTCTGATGGAGGAGGCTAAGAGGCTTGAGTAAACTTCCTGATGGGAAGTACTGGCGGTGGGAAAAACTGGGTCTTGTTTTGGTGGACAGGGCTTTGTTCAGTAGAGCTTTAATCCAGTCATCTGCTTATGGGTGGTGTTGCACTCCATTCCTAGTAGTTGTTTGGCCTGAGGCAACCCAACCCTTGAGTCTACGGGCTCTATTGTCAGGTTAATGGCAACCTCCTAGAGGATTTACCCCAAAGGGGATCTTCTCAGGTAGCTATTGCCAGTCCCCTTATTTTTGTGGTGATCCCCAGCCAACCCATGCCTCCACAGACCTTCCAACACTAGCAGGTAGTTTTGGTTCAGATTCCTGGGGGTATACTGCTCCTTTCCTTTGAATCTTGGTGAATGCAAGGTTTTGTTTTGTCATCCAAGACTGGAGTGTCTGTTTGTCCCAGTCTTATGGAAGTCTTGCAATCAAATTCCACCGGCCTTCAAGGTCAGAACCCCTGGGGATTCCCAGTTCCTTTGTATGGTCTCCACGCTCGGAAGCCTGATGTGAGGTTCCAAATCTTCACATAGTGGGAGAACTCTGTTGGTATTATCCTTCTCCAGTTTGTGGGTCACCCACCAGGTGGGTATGGGATTTGATTTTATTATGATTGTGCCCCTCCTACCACCCCGCTTCTTCTTTTTCTTTGGACATTGGGCATCTTTTTCTGGGAGGTTCCAACCTCCTCCTTCCAAAGGCTGTTCAACAGCTAGCTGTGATTTTGGTGTTCTTGCAGGAAGAGATGAGCACATGTCCTCCTACTCTGCCATCCTGAACTTGAAGTCTATCTATGTCACCTCTTTAAGATACAGAGTTCTGCTTTTTAGTATTTGTTATTTATTATCATTTAAAATTTATATTGTTAGAATATAGTTACCATTAAAATAAAATACAATGTATTTATTAATATTTATCATTGTGAATAATATATTTAAGTAAGTCTTAACATTTTTTTGTGCACTGCTTTTATCTTCTAAGCTGTTTCATTATATTTTCTTGCATGTTTTGGATTCTGTGTTATTACAGAACTTACAAACTACATCTGCTCTTTTAGTGGTTATTCTTAATTTCTTTTTTTTTTTACCATGTACATTTTTTTAATAATATTTTTTCCTCATCATGCCTCTTTTATTTCCCTACTTACTTTCATCCATCTTTCACTCTTTGGCGTGTGTGGGGCTCCCATTGCAGTGGCCTCTCTCATCACAGAGCATCGGCTCTCAGTGCATGCATCCCAGAGTGCTGACTAGTAATTGGACACACCAGTAGATATGCTCTGCACCACATGGGATCTTCCCGGGCTGGGGATTGAACTGGTGCCCCTTGCACAGCAAGGCAGACTCTTTACCCACTGGACCACCAGGGAAGCCCTACCATGTACATTTAACATAATCTAAACTTTATAAGTTTCATGTGTATTAATTAACATGCCCTGTAGAATGCTCTTTGATATTATGTGTAGCAGTATTCTATTTGTATCTTGATTTTTTTAATGTCCAGTGTGGGATCATTATTATTTTACACAATCATTGTTGTTGAGCTCTACACACTAACAATTTCTTTCTTTTTCATATTTTCCTAAGTATTTAAATTTCCAAGGATCAGTGGATAGTACATTCTGGTTTTCACTGAATATGACTCTGTTTCTCATTGTTGTTGAATGAAAGCTGACAAGCCCAATCAGACCTTTCTATTTTTCATGTCTCTCAACCTGCCTTTGCCATTTTCATCATTTTGTATTGAACTCTGTTATTTCTTTAGAATCAATCAACTGATTCTCTTCAGGTATGTATAACTTGCTACCTAAAAGGATCATCTAAGTAAATTTCCATTAGTGTATTTTTAATTTCTAGAACTTTCCATTTAGTTATTTTCAATTATAATGACCTGTTTAACATAACCTTGCTTTTTATTCATGTTGCCTATACCTATTTTAAAATATTCTAGGCATTTATACAATTTTTTTTATTGGGTAAATCCGTATGTGCTTTGTTTTTGTTTTTTTTTAAACGTTTATTTTACTTTTAACTTTTACAGAGTTATGTTGTTTACAGATATGCATGTTCCCAGATTAGTCATATGTATATCCCCCCTTTCCACCCCTCCCGACCATCGTGACTTTTCTTGTCTCCTGATCATGGCTCCCACTTCCTCGGATGTTCCTGGAATTTGGAATCATGAACTCATGTGTGGTGGTCTTTATCTGTTAAAATCCTGTGACCTCTAGGTTGAGGGCAAGTCCCTCCAGACAGTATTTGCATTTGCATCTGCCAGGCACTCTGAGATGCTAGATGGTCAGGCAAGCATTTTAAGTTTGAACTCCAAACACACTTGCGGGAAGGACTGTGGTTACAAACTCTTAGAACTCTTTCTTTAGCTAGCAATTAGCTCAAGACAATTAAACGTTCTGAACATCTCTATTTTCCAAAAGGTAAGTTATCTCTAGTCTCTGATTTCATTTTGAGTATAGCCTCTCTGGGGTCCCAGAATTACAAGCTGTGACTCCAGCTTGCCCTTTAACCTGAATCCAGGGATTGTCTCCTTTTCCATCACTGTTAAAAAACAAGTCTTGAATTTACTGAAACTGTAGACACCCTGCAAGGTGATGCATCCTCAGCTTGACCTCGTCACTCTTGGGTCAGGTTTCAGCTTTGCTTGTTGGGTCCTGAAGATCACTCTCGCTGTTTTAGAGATTCTGATTATTTGCTGTTTACTTTATTTTATCCAGCATTGATAGGTATTTTATATTGGACATCTTTTCCAGGATGTGAAGTCTACCATATTGCCAGAAATGGAAGAAACTGTACATATAATTTTCAGAATATGAAAAACATATTTTAATAGACTGTACACAATCAACAGAGAAAGATACTTGCATTTTTTGGCAGTGTAAGAAATACATTGTTTACAGCTTTCCCTCTCTAGTCTGAATATAAACGATCTCTTTTCATATATTGCATTATATGTAGCATTCATTATCTCTTCAACTACTGCCTAGCTTCCTGGTGGCTTCCCTTGTGGCTCAGAAGGTAAAGAATTTGCCTTCAATGCAGGAGATCTGGGTTTGATCCCTGAGTTGGGAAGATCTACTGAAGAAGGGAATGGTAACCCACTTCAGTATCCTTGCCTGGTGAATCCCATGGACAGAGGAGCATGGCAGGCTACAGTCCATGGGATGTATATCCCCCCTTTCCACCCCTCCCGACCATCGTGACTTTTCTTGTCTCCTGATCATGGCTCCCACTTCCTCGGATGTTCCTGGAATTTGGAATCATGAACTCATGTGTGGTGGTCTTTATCTGTTAAAATCCTGTGACCTCTAGGTTGAGGGCAAGTCCCTCCAGACAGTATTTGCATTTGCATCTGCCAGGCACTCTGAGATGCTAGATGGTCAGGCAAGCATTTTAAGTTTGAACTCCAAACACACTTGCGGGAAGGACTGTGGTTACAAACTCTTAGAACTCTTTCTTTAGCTAGCAATTAGCTCAAGACAATTAAACGTTCTGAACATCTCTATTTTCCAAAAGGTAAGTTATCTCTAGTCTCTGATTTCATTTTGAGTATAGCCTCTCTGGGGTCCCAGAATTACAAGCTGTGACTCCAGCTTGCCCTTTAACCTGAATCCAGGGATTGTCTCCTTTTCCATCACTGTTAAAAAACAAGTCTTGAATTTACTGAAACTGTAGACACCCTGCAAGGTGATGCATCCTCAGCTTGACCTCGTCACTCTTGGGTCAGGTTTCAGCTTTGCTTGTTGGGTCCTGAAGATCACTCTCGCTGTTTTAGAGATTCTGATTATTTGCTGTTTACTTTATTTTATCCAGCATTGATAGGTATTTTATATTGGACATCTTTTCCAGGATGTGAAGTCTACCATATTGCCAGAAATGGAAGAAACTGTACATATAATTTTCAGAATATGAAAAACATATTTTAATAGACTGTACACAATCAACAGAGAAAGATACTTGCATTTTTTGGCAGTGTAAGAAATACATTGTTTACAGCTTTCCCTCTCTAGTCTGAATATAAACGATCTCTTTTCATATATTGCATTATATGTAGCATTCATTATCTCTTCAACTACTGCCTAGCTTCCTGGTGGCTTCCCTTGTGGCTCAGAAGGTAAAGAATTTGCCTTCAATGCAGGAGATCTGGGTTTGATCCCTGAGTTGGGAAGATCTACTGAAGAAGGGAATGGTAACCCACTTCAGTATCCTTGCCTGGTGAATCCCATGGACAGAGGAGCATGGCAGGCTACAGTCCATGGGGTTGTAAAGAGTAGGACACGACTGAGTGACTAATACACACATATACAAACACTGCCTAGCTTAAAGAAAAAGTTCAAAAGGAAAATGTAATTCTAAGTATTTCAGTTCAATTCAGTCACTATGACTAAGTATTTAGATCAGAAATTTTCTGGAAATTTCTGGGACTGTTTATTAGGCTTTTATTATATCGAAATGTTTTAAGTTTTAAAAACATATAAAGTATATCGACACAATACAGATGAGAAAAAAGGAAATCTTTTCTCCCTGCACTTTATCTGTAAAATCAAATTGTCTGAAGAAGTGAGAGGCACATCACTGTGGCAGGTGCCAAAGCCGGATAAATTGGCAGAGAACAACCTAAGACAGGACCAACCAGCTCAATGATGTCTTAAGTTTCAGGAAAGAGAAGGCAGTGAAAAACAAGGGCTGAGCATCACTGGCTAAGACTATTCCTCTCACTCATTCCTAAATTTCCTCATAGGAGAGACTGTCTAGGTAATCACTGTAGAGATGTTCTTATGGATACTGAGAGGTTCCCAAGCAGTAGAAGGAGATTCTGGTGGGCCATAGAGGCCTTTGCAGTTATCACCAAAGGTCTGAAGTCTCAAATGTGTTATGCGTTGACTTGGACTGAATGAGTAATGTCTCCTACACATACATTCAATCACCTACATGTTGATAGTTTCCAAATGTTTAGAGATACTGGTGATTAATTCAAAATATTCAATTACAAATGCCACTGAATTGTATATTTTCACTTAATTATTTTCTCCTACAATACACTTGTTGGGAGGAAAAGTAGGGGGAGAAATTTATGTTAGAAATGTCCCTCCAATTCAGAAAGTCTGAGAATCACAGCTGGAAGAGGGACCCATTTGATTAAGTAGTTTTGTAATTGCCTGGACTCCCTCTTTTCTACCAAGAACCATTTACAGACAGGGATTCCCTGGATAGTTTGCCCTCAGATGAGCTCATAAAAGACCCCACAATCACATTTCCTCATCAGTCTAGAAGCAAAGGTTTTCTGAGTCCTTGGCCCATAGTGAAACAGAGTTAAGAAGCAGTCACATTTACTCCACAAAGGACTGTCTGTCTCCTTCATCCTTAGATCTTACACAAAGAGTCCACACTTTTCTTGAAGATAATACCAAGGAGGGATATAATTTGGGACAAATATTGATTGGTCACACTATCTTTCTGTGCTCCTTGGAAGGACCTTTAATTTCCACTCATAAAAGAATTCTTATTTCTAGTGAATGGTCTCTAAGCAAGTGGTAGACGAATCCTGCTCCAGAGAAAAAGCTCTTACATCAGAGGAAGCACTAGGAGATGATAGGTCACTCATCTTAAATTTAACAACATCAAGTGAACTGAAATAGAAGGAAATAAATACATTTTCTTTCTTAAAAAGGAAACTCCTATCTCCCCTCCTTACTGGTTTCTTTCTTCTACTAATTTCTTCTTCCATTATTCTAGATCAGCTATGTGAAAGAAATACCACCCTTCACATGGTCAACACAGAGGATCAGAGTGTAAGCTGAGTAGTCCAGGGTATATTATTACAAATACACCTGTACCTGTTCCTTTCCTTTTCTAAGAAAACTGTGAAGAAAATCTTTGCTTCTCTACAACATGTCTGAGTACACTTAACCCTAACTCAGCAGTCCAGAAGAACTCAGGCTTGTGTGCAAGGGTGCATAAGAATTTCAATCCTAATCTCCACTACCTATTCCTGCCATAAAGTGTACTGCAGATGGTGATGGTGGGACCCTCAGTGGTTGACAAGGCAAGAGACCATGGGGCAGAGAAAGCTTAGGAAGCCATAATAGGTTCTGATGTCTTACTGTCAGGTTAGGCAGCAGAGCTGAGGCTGAGCTATCTATGAATACTACCTTCTCAAGGACACACTAGAAAGCCATCTGTGGGCTGGTGTAGCTGGAGTGGAAGCATGTCTGGACACCACTGGACTCTCAGAGGCTCCACCACCCCTCCCTGTTAAAGAACACATACAATATCATCACTTACCATGAATCACACCCTAACTTCATTGTGTCTCTTCCTCTATCTTTCTCTTCATTATGAAATCTTTAAACTGGCACAACTCCCAGTCAATTTGATGAAGTATTAAGGAAATTGTTTATAGCACTGTTTCAGAGTGGAATGGAACGCACAGTAAAAATTACACATTTTTGGCTTCCCTGGTAGCTCAGTGGTAAAGAGTTCACCTGCCAATGCAGGAGATATGTGTTCGATCCCTGATCCGGGAAGATTCCACATGCTGCAGAGCAACTAAGCCCATAAGCCACAACTACTGAAGCCCGTGTGCCCTAAAGCCCGAGTTCCACAACAAGAGAAGTTACCACAACAAGAAGCATGTTCACCTCAACTAGAGAGTAGCCCCCACTCCCTGTAACTGGAGAAGAGCCTGTGGCAGCAGCGAAAACCCAGAATAGCCAAAAATAAATAAATAAAATGTTAAAAAATAAAATAAAATACACATTTTAACTCACTAACTAAATTTAACTAGAGACAAAACAATTAGGTTCTTGATTAATTCTGTTTCTGAATGATAAGACAGTTTAACTGACAAACAGCTTGTTCTTTGTCATTGTAATTGGGGAGTCATCACTAAATGGAGGCAATCTATTTGTCAGTTAAACGATGCCATTTATCAAAGGCAGAATTCATCACCAGTCTAATCAGCCTAGCTTGAATCAAATAGCATTTGGCAGAATTCATTCAGAAGGCAGGATTTATAAAACTTTATACTCTACACCATGTGATGCAGCCAATAAAAGGTCATACTTTTGTGCAAAGGCCCAACTCTTAAAAGAACAGAATCTTCAAACATTACATTTTTTGCCAACACAAACAGTAAATTTCAACATCATTTGAGAGGGCTCTGTAGAAAAAAGTCGCATTCTTTGTAAATTTTGGAGGGATCTGAGTGTTGAAGTTCCTTGAAATAGAAAATTATTGGAGTCGCCCTTACAGATAAGAATTCCTTGCTAGGAAGTAAAGAAGTATTACACCAAAGATAAGGATGGAACATGGGTAGATTATACACATGCGGTAGATATAGAACCCAAAGACTGTGACTATGACTATTTTCATGCTGGGCCACAATCAAATAGAAACATAAAAATCACAAATGAGTACTGGGAGGTCAATATGAACAGTGTCAGAAAGTCATAGAATGTTGATTAGTAACTTGGCAATAACTTGACCCCAATGCATTACAATTTAAGAGAAGAAAGTCACTAAAGAGGAATCAGGTAGAGAAAAAGTGTCTCCAACTCTCTCTCTCTCTCTCATAAACATCCTTAAGTGTGTTAGAATTATGTTATATTTTGTTACAAATTAATTTCATTTATTTCCAGATTAAGGTATTTTATAACTATTAATAACTACCCTGTTAAGAGTTCAGGGGAAAAAAAATGGGTTTACCAGATGATCACTTCCTAAGTGTAAAGAAAAATACAAAACACCTCATGAAGCAGAAGTTTGTGAATTTCTTACATATGAATTATGAATTTCTTAAATGTATGAATTTCATTTTGCTGTTATAATTTATTTACATATAAAATCTCTAAATAATCAAAAATTCTGTCAGTTTTTAGTTCCCTATTTTCTCGGCTGTTACAGCAGTGGCTGGTTCTCTTCTGTTGGGTGTAATTACAAACTTTGACAGAGATAAAATGGGCAACTTGCAAATAAAAGGGCTGCATTATATTTTTAGAAGATTTCAGGCAATATCATTTAACCTTCAAACTTTTCCATCTGAAAAATGTCTCACTAACTTCTAGAGTGGATCTGGTGCCTCAGTCTCTCTCCAGCCTGCATCTTAGCTCATCTGCCAAGCCTTCCTTAGACAAGTCACAGAGTTCTGCTGGGATCCAGAGTCCCAACATGACTGGCATCTAGGGCAGATGATTCTTTGTTTGCTGGGGGAGGCTGTCCTGTGCATCTGTTAGATATCAACAGCATCCCCACCCAAGCTGTGATGACTTATAATAGCTCTGCTTTTCCCCAGGGAGAATGATGTGACTTTGTCACATATAATCTTTATTATGTTAAGGCAGTTTCCCTTTATGTTCACTTTCTGGAGATTTTTTTTTTTTTTAATTATAAATGGGTGTTGAATTCTGTCAAAAGTTCTTTATGCATCTACTAAGATGATCATATGGGTTTTTATTCTTCAACTTGTTAATATGGGATGTCACATTGATTGACTTGTATATATGGAAAAATCCTTCCACCCTTGGTGTAAATTCCACCCGACCATGGTATATAATCCTTTTAAATGTGTTGGATTCTGTTTGCTAGTATTTGGTTGAGGACTTCTGAGTCTATGTTCACCAGTGATACTGGCCTGTAATTTCTGAAAACTGAAAGCATTTCCTTTAAGACCAGAAACAAGACAAGGATGTCCACTCTTGCCACTATTACTTTACACAGTTTTGTAAGTGTCAGCCATGACAATCAGAAAAGAAAAACAAATAAGAAATTCTAATTGGAAAAGGAGTAAAACTCACCATTTTCAGATGATAAAATACTATACATAGAAAATCCTAAAGATGCCACCAGAAAACTAATAGAGCTCATCACTGTATCTGGTAAAGTTGTATGATACAAAATTAATGCACAGGGACTTACCTGGTGGCCCAGTGGTTACGAATCTGCCTTGCAACACAAGGTGCTGAGAAAGAAAAATGGAGCTGGAAAAATCAGGCTTCCTGACTTCAGAATATACTACAAGGCTACAGGAATTCAGACAGTGTGGTACTGGCAGAAAAACAGAAATGTAGATCAATGGAACAGGATAGAAAGTCCAGAGATAAACCCAGACACCTATGGTCATTAATATATGACAAAAGAGGCAGTAACAGACAAAAGGCAATATCATTTAACCTTCAAACTTTTCCATCTGAAAAATGTCTCACTAACTTCTAGAGTGGATCTGGTGCCTCAGTCTCTCTCCAGCCTGCATCTTAGCTCATCTGCCAAGCCTTCCTTAGACAAGTCACAGAGTTCTGCTGGGATCCAGAGTCCCAACATGACTGGCATCTAGGGCAGATGATTCTTTGTTTGCTGGGGGAGGCTGTCCTGTGCATCTGTTAGATATCAACAGCATCCCCACCCAAGCTGTGATGACTTATAATAGCTCTGCTTTTCCCCAGGGAGAATGATGTGACTTTGTCACATATAATCTTTATTATGTTAAGGCAGTTTCCCTTTATGTTCACTTTCTGGAGATTTTTTTTTTTTTTAATTATAAATGGGTGTTGAATTCTGTCAAAAGTTCTTTATGCATCTACTAAGATGATCATATGGGTTTTTATTCTTCAACTTGTTAATATGGGATGTCACATTGATTGACTTGTATATATGGAAAAATCCTTCCACCCTTGGTGTAAATTCCACCCGACCATGGTATATAATCCTTTTAAATGTGTTGGATTCTGTTTGCTAGTATTTGGTTGAGGACTTCTGAGTCTATGTTCACCAGTGATACTGGCCTGTAATTTCTGAAAAACTGAAAGCATTTCCTTTAAGACCAGAAACAAGACAAGGATGTCCACTCTTGCCACTATTACTTTACACAGTTTTGTAAGTGTCAGCCATGACAATCAGAAAAGAAAAACAAATAAGAAATTCTAATTGGAAAAGGAGTAAAACTCACCATTTTCAGATGATAAAATACTATACATAGAAAATCCTAAAGATGCCACCAGAAAACTAATAGAGCTCATCACTGTATCTGGTAAAGTTGTATGATACAAAATTAATGCACAGGGACTTACCTGGTGGCCCAGTGGTTACGAATCTGCCTTGCAACACAAGGTGCTGAGAAAGAAAAATGGAGCTGGAAAAATCAGGCTTCCTGACTTCAGAATATACTACAAGGCTACAGGAATTCAGACAGTGTGGTACTGGCAGAAAAACAGAAATGTAGATCAATGGAACAGGATAGAAAGTCCAGAGATAAACCCAGACACCTATGGTCATTAATATATGACAAAAGAGGCAGTAACAGACAATAGGAAAAAGTCAGCCTCTTTAATATGTGGTGCCTGGAAAACTGGACAGTTACATGTAAAAGAATGAGACTAGGACACTTCCTAACTCTACATACAAAAACAAAGTAAAAATGGATTAAAGACCTAAACATAAAGCTGAACAGTATAAAACTCTTAGGGAAAATCATAGGCAGAACACTCTTTCACATTAATCACAGCAAGATCTTCTTTGACTCACCACCTAGAGTTATAAAAATAAAAACAAAAATAAAGAAATGGGACCTAATTAAACTTCAAAGCTTTTGCACAGCAAAAGAAACCATCAACAAGATGAAAAGACAACCCTCAGATAGGGAGAAAAATATTTGTAAGCAAAACAACTGACAAAGGATTAATCTCCAAAATACATAAACAGCTCATGCAGTCCCCCACAAAATCAAACCACCCAATCGAAAAATGGATGGAGGACCTAAATAGACATTTTTTCAAAGAGGATGTACAGATGGCCAACAAACACACGAAAAGATGCTCAACATCACTAATTACTAGGGAAATGCAAATCAAAACTATGATAAAGTATCACCTTACATCGTTCAGAATGTCCATCATCAAAAAATCTATAAACAATAAATGATGGGAAGTGTGGAGAAAAGGGAAACCTCCTACACTGTTGGTTGGAATGTAAATTGGTACAGTTATTATAGAGAACAGTATGAAGGTTCCTTATAAAACTGGAAATAGAACTACCATATGACCCAGCGAATCCACCCCTGGGCATATATCCTGAGAAAACCATCAATTCGAAAGAGACAAATACTCCAGTGTCCGCTGCAGCAGTGTTTCAGTCAGACATTGGAAAGGGGCTCACCATTTTCAGATGATAAAATACTATACATAGAAAATCCTAAAGATGCCACCAGAAAACTAATAGAGCTCATCACTGTATCTGGTAAAGTTGTATGATACAAAATTAATGCACAGGGACTTACCTGGTGGCCCAGTGGTTACGAATCTGCCTTGCAACACAAGGTGCTGAGAAAGAAAAATGGAGCTGGAAAAATCAGGCTTCCTGACTTCAGAATATACTACAAGGCTACAGGAATTCAGACAGTGTGGTACTGGCAGAAAAACAGAAATGTAGATCAATGGAACAGGATAGAAAGTCCAGAGATAAACCCAGACACCTATGGTCATTAATATATGACAAAAGAGGCAGTAACAGACAATAGGAAAAAGTCAGCCTCTTTAATATGTGGTGCCTGGAAAACTGGACAGTTACATGTAAAAGAATGAGACTAGGACACTTCCTAACTCTACATACAAAAACAAAGTAAAAATGGATTAAAGACCTAAACATAAAGCTGAACAGTATAAAACTCTTAGGGAAAATCATAGGCAGAACACTCTTTCACATTAATCACAGCAAGATCTTCTTTGACTCACCACCTAGAGTTATAAAAATAAAAACAAAAATAAAGAAATGGGACCTAATTAAACTTCAAAGCTTTTGCACAGCAAAAGAAACCATCAACAAGATGAAAAGACAACCCTCAGATAGGGAGAAAAATATTTGTAAGCAAAACAACTGACAAAGGATTAATCTCCAAAATACATAAACAGCTCATGCAGTCCCCCACAAAATCAAACCACCCAATCGAAAAATGGATGGAGGACCTAAATAGACATTTTTTCAAAGAGGATGTACAGATGGCCAACAAACACACGAAAAGATGCTCAACATCACTAATTACTAGGGAAATGCAAATCAAAACTATGATAAAGTATCACCTTACATCGTTCAGAATGTCCATCATCAAAAAATCTATAAACAATAAATGATGGGAAGTGTGGAGAAAAGGGAAACCTCCTACACTGTTGGTTGGAATGTAAATTGGTACAGTTATTATAGAGAACAGTATGAAGGTTCCTTATAAAACTGGAAATAGAACTACCATATGACCCAGCGAATCCACCCCTGGGCATATATCCTGAGAAAACCATCAATTCGAAAAGAGACAAATACTCCAGTGTCCGCTGCAGCAGTGTTTACAGTAGCCAGGACATGGGAAGCAAGTTAAATGTCTATCAACAGACAACTGGACAAAGAAGATGTAGTACATATATACAATGGAATATTACTTGGCCATAAAAAAACGACATTGTACATTTGCAAAGTTGTGGATAGACTCGAATCTGTCATACAGAGTGAAGAAAGAGAAAAATAAATACCAGTAGAAATAGAGACAAAGATGCAAAGAACAAATGTACTGTTAACATGTTAAGTCTTTTCTTTTTTAAATCCCTGGATGTTGCCAATGCCAAATTTATCCTGAGTGGCAAAACTGCAGAATCACTGTACAAGAGAGTGCTTTTGAAAGTATCTATAGTCAAATACTGCACTTTCCTCAATGTGCTGATGGTACTTTTCTAAAATATATTTTAAATGAATTGCTGAAAAAAATGATCATGCACTTAGATGTGCAGCAATGTCAAAATGCTATAAAAGTGCTAGACAGTGCCTCACAATGTTTACACATCATAGACCAGAAAGAGTTTGTGGGCTGGTACTATTTCCTTAGCCACACTTTGAATAACACTGGTCTAGAAAGAAAATGTCTGATCATAGCATGTCCATGATTCAATTTTATCATTATCTAGGTGAATAAATTGTAAAATACAATTAGACCTAAACTTTGAATTAAATATCACTTTAATATTACATATAAAATTTCCAAGCTATCTGGCTGGAGATGGTGGCAAGGTTATAAATGGAGAAAGAATGAAAGACTGAACCTGGATGAGGGTGTACAGTCATTCTCTCATTCCCTCTGCTTCTACAGGTTTGAAATTTTCTTTATAAAAAGTTAAAGGTATTTTTTTTAAGTTGCTTTCATGTTATTTTAAAACTATCATAAAGTATCACCTTACATCGTTCAGAATGTCCATCATCAAAAAATCTATAAACAATAAATGATGGGAAGTGTGGAGAAAAGGGAAACCTCCTACACTGTTGGTTGGAATGTAAATTGGTACAGTTATTATAGAGAACAGTATGAAGGTTCCTTATAAAACTGGAAATAGAACTACCATATGACCCAGCGAATCCACCCCTGGGCATATATCCTGAGAAAACCATCAATTCGAAAAGAGACAAATACTCCAGTGTCCGCTGCAGCAGTGTTTACAGTAGCCAGGACATGGGAAGCAAGTTAAATGTCTATCAACAGACAACTGGACAAAGAAGATGTAGTACATATATACAATGGAATATTACTTGGCCATAAAAAAACGACATTGTACATTTGCAAAGTTGTGGATAGACTCGAATCTGTCATACAGAGTGAAGAAAGAGAAAATAAATACCAGTAGAAATAGAGACAAAGATGCAAAGAACAAATGTACTGTTAACATGTTAAGTCTTTTCTTTTTTAAATCCCTGGATGTTGCCAATGCCAAATTTATCCTGAGTGGCAAAACTGCAGAATCACTGTACAAGAGAGTGCTTTTGAAAGTATCTATAGTCAAATACTGCACTTTCCTCAATGTGCTGATGGTACTTTTCTAAAATATATTTTAAATGAATTGCTGAAAAAAATGATCATGCACTTAGATGTGCAGCAATGTCAAAATGCTATAAAAGTGCTAGACAGTGCCTCACAATGTTTACACATCATAGACCAGAAAGAGTTTGTGGGCTGGTACTATTTCCTTAGCCACACTTTGAATAACACTGGTCTAGAAAGAAAATGTCTGATCATAGCATGTCCATGATTCAATTTTATCATTATCTAGGTGAATAAATTGTAAAATACAATTAGACCTAAACTTTGAATTAAATATCACTTTAATATTACATATAAAATTTCCAAGCTATCTGGCTGGAGATGGTGGCAAGGTTATAAATGGAGAAAGAATGAAAGACTGAACCTGGATGAGGGTGTACAGTCATTCTCTCATTCCCTCTGCTTCTACAGGTTTGAAATTTTCTTTATAAAAAGTTAAAGGTATTTTTTTTAAGTTGCTTTCATGTTATTTTAAAACTTAAAATATTACCATTATGCTTTAAAGATTCTGTCTTTCTTTAGAGGGACCATTTTTTGACATCAAGAAGACAGACTGGGGGCTTCCCCGGTGGTCCAGTGGGTAAGGACACCATCTTGCAGTGCAAGGGGTGCCGGTTCGATCCCTGGCACAGGAAGATCCCACGTGCCGCGGAGCGGCTGGACAGATGTGTCCAATTACCAAGCCAGAGCTCTGGAGCGCATGCACCCAGAGACGGCACTCTGCAACAACAGACGCCACCGCGATGGGAGGCCCATAGGAGCCAAAGAAAAAAGACGGATGAAAATAGAGAAATGAAAGACCAATAAAAGTGGCCCACCCACTCCCCTCCCTCCCCAACCCGACCCTCGCCCAAAAAATGTAAAATAAATAAATAAATCTTAAAAAAAAAAAAAAAAAAGAAGAAGACAGACTGGGTATAAATCAGCCCCCTTAGAAGTCAGAAACGCTGTCTCAGAGATGGCTTCTCAGTGACGACCTGGTGCTCCCATGACTGGCACTGATGTCAGCCATGGGACACGGCCTGGCGTGCAGCAGAGTTCAAAATTCAGCTCCTTTCCCCACTCCAGCACACCTGGATTGTTTGCTCTGGTATGTATCCAGAGCAGGGGCTGTCTTGTACTCCTGTAGAGCGGTGTCACTTGTGGAACTGGGTCAGCACCTGGACCTCATGTGGGATTCCCCATGCAGACTCTTCGAGAGAAACAGAGTGCCCCAGGCACGTCCTGCAGGGACCCTGACCACTGACCAGAGGTCAGCCTCGACCTGTGCTCTTCAGCGTGACACAGAGTGTGAAGTCCATGCTGAAATTTCCAGACTGTTCATAGGAGTCAGTTCATTCTCAGTAACACTGGCCTTGTGACCAAAAGATGACAACCTGGTCCTATAAAACATCCAATTTGCAACAGAACCACAGTTGCAATTTAGGAGGGTTTGCGAGGGTGGCCCTGTGGGTTGCTATTACACACGGCTAAGGGCACACAGGTCCCTGGCCCACAGGACAGCAGGCCATGTACCTAACAGGCCCTCCTAATGGCCCCACTTCTGAGAGTACACATGCCACCAACTGCAGGCAATCAAAAGGCACCCAGCTTCCCTCTAACGAGCAGCCTTGCCTTGAAAACTTCTTTTACAGATGTTTATAGCTTTTGTGGCTTTCTATTCACCATCTTATTTTAATAGGTGGTGTGATCCTTCAACATGTGACAAAACATACCCAAGACCTCGTAAACAACACACCCAAAGATTGTAACTCTTAGGAAAGCCTAGAGAAATCTAGGAGACTCTTTAGAGTGAGTTTCTACACAACACATCCATACTTGAGCTTGCACTGCAGTTAATGGAAAACACACTCCGTGTAAACTAGGCAAACATATTGCACAATTCACATACAGAAAACTAAAAATCAGCACAGTAAACATAATATAATTTTAAAATATTTATTTATTTGGCTGCTCTGGGTCTTAGTTTCTGGGACTTGGAATCTTTAGTTGCAGCATGTGGGATCTAGTTTCCTGACCAGGGATTGAACACAGGCCCCCTACATTGGGAGCACAGAGTCTTAGTCACTGGACCACCAGGGAAATTCTGAGAATATAATTTTTATATTAAAGTGTTGTATATAGAATTTAAACAGCAACAAGGAAGGACTCGGTGGCTTTTTAATTCATCCAGTCTCAAGGGCCACAGAATAATGTGTAGAAGTGACATGGCTGGAAGAAAAGTCCTACCTCTGAGAGCACAGAGGTGACAGAAGAGCTTGCTTGGCATAAATCAGGCCAATAATTGCCTGAACTGATTCACAAACCTTGTTTTCTTGCCACCACAGCAGTGACTCAACCTGAACCATTAGGAACAGTCAGATAAGCCAACAGAATTAAAATTTCCTTCACACTTTCCTTCTTATAATCTTTAGCCTAGTATATTTCATACCTGCCTGCACATTCAAATCATCTGGGAATCTTTTCTAAAATACTGATGATGGGTCTTACCCCAACGATACTGATTTAACTGGTTTGAGTGGGACCAGGCACTGGCATTTCTTAAAAACTCCAAAGGTACTTCTAACATGCAGCCAGCACAAGAACTTCTGATATGGCCCACCATCCTCCCAAGTAATAACTGTAATGGTAACCATTACAACAGCAGCCTTGCCTTGAAAACTTCTTTTACAGATGTTTATAGCTTTTGTGGCTTTCTATTCACCATCTTATTTTAATAGGTGGTGTGATCCTTCAACATGTGACAAAACATACCCAAGACCTCGTAAACAACACACCCAAAGATTGTAACTCTTAGGAAAGCCTAGAGAAATCTAGGAGACTCTTTAGAGTGAGTTTCTACACAACACATCCATACTTGAGCTTGCACTGCAGTTAATGGAAAACACACTCCGTGTAAACTAGGCAAACATATTGCACAATTCACATACAGAAAACTAAAAATCAGCACAGTAAACATAATATAATTTTAAAATATTTATTTATTTGGCTGCTCTGGGTCTTAGTTTCTGGGACTTGGAATCTTTAGTTGCAGCATGTGGGATCTAGTTTCCTGACCAGGGATTGAACACAGGCCCCCTACATTGGGAGCACAGAGTCTTAGTCACTGGACCACCAGGGAAATTCTGAGAATATAATTTTTATATTAAAGTGTTGTATATAGAATTTAAACAGCAACAAGGAAGGACTCGGTGGCTTTTTAATTCATCCAGTCTCAAGGGCCACAGAATAATGTGTAGAAGTGACATGGCTGGAAGAAAAGTCCTACCTCTGAGAGCACAGAGGTGACAGAAGAGCTTGCTTGGCATAAATCAGGCCAATAATTGCCTGAACTGATTCACAAACCTTGTTTTCTTGCCACCACAGCAGTGACTCAACCTGAACCATTAGGAACAGTCAGATAAGCCAACAGAATTAAAATTTCCTTCACACTTTCCTTCTTATAATCTTTAGCCTAGTATATTTCATACCTGCCTGCACATTCAAATCATCTGGGAATCTTTTCTAAAATACTGATGATGGGTCTTACCCCAACGATACTGATTTAACTGGTTTGAGTGGGACCAGGCACTGGCATTTCTTAAAAACTCCAAAGGTACTTCTAACATGCAGCCAGCACAAGAACTTCTGATATGGCCCACCATCCTCCCAAGTAATAACTGTAATGGTAACCATTACAACAGCAGCAATAGCTTCTATTTCCTCTTCTCTTACTACTACTTGTGCTTCAGCTTCAGGACACTATGGTGCCTGCCAAGAGATTGCCTACTTCATGGCTGGCAAAGTGCTAGGTTCTTTAAAGGGTTGTTTTCCCAATTTAATTGTTAAGCAATGCTTCACATACTCTGGTATGGTTATTCTCACTTGGCAAATGAAGAAATATTCACATAAAAGTGTGACCAAAGTCTACACAATTGGCTAGGAGGGGCAGAACTCAAAATAGGGCACTCTTATGCCAGGGCTTGTGTCTAAGGTGATCTGTGGCTTCCTCCCCCCACACATCCCTCTCTGTCAATCCACAAGGCAACAGAGGACTCCAGAGTGCAGCCAAGAGAGGGAACCTGGATCAGGCTCAGCTTTGACCCAAACCTGTCTGCCCTAGAATCATCCAGGGAGCTTTAAACACTGCTCATGCCAGTGACCAATCCCCCAGGAAGTATGACAGCTCTGCCCAAGGTGTGGCCTGGGATCCCCAGGAGATTCTCATATGCAGACCCATTTGGGAACTGCTAGGCTAAGTCAATGATGACAACTCCATTTCCTCTGCAGGGATAGGTTTAAATTGGGGCATACGCCTTGCCAGTTGTTACTGAAGAGAAAGTAAGTCTGCAGGCGATTCAAGAAAAGGCCTCTTCTACCCACTGAGGGCAGCCGTGTATGGAGGTGAAGTCGAGCTGCTGCGTAGAAGCCGGCTGAGGGTAGCAGCAGAGATGAGAGGGCCTGGGCCACAGGAGACCCTGTTGAGCCCCTGCAGGAACCAACCACAGGCTGGTTGTACCTCTGAAAGTCTCTTTATAGGACTTAATAAATGCCCCAGTTTAAGCCGTATTAAGTTAGGCTTTTGATGATATAGATATGAGAGCATTCTGCTGTCATGCGTAAGCAAAGGCATCTTCACTGACAGATATTGGGACCCTAATTACGAGGAGAATAGTTCTGATGGGGAAAGTGATGAGGAAGAAAAGTTAGGTTATTTGCAGGGAATGCCACTATGCGAGAAGAAGACCCCTCTACTCTAACTTGGTGGGTGTGTCAAATGCTCCCACAAGGGTCGTCATTAGTACAAGGGGATGGTTTCATATTCACTTCTCACAGGAAAGATCAAGAAAAGATACCTGTGCCGAGCGAACAAATGTCTCTTCACACTAGTGATAAGCAGTGCCTACAGCCCCACCTCTCTGTGACCTTCTCTGAGGATGACTAAGTAGCTGATACTTTTACTGATAAAAGCCTGGGCCTGAAATAGCCGCACTCATAAGATTAGCAGTTTATACACTTAAACTATCACCTCTGACAAACATTGATAGAGATGTTTACCTAGGTGCTAGTACAGAGCACAAAAGCTCCTCCCACTTGTGCTTTTTAGTTATAGTGTAACACGCTTTTTACAACTCGTAGTTCCCATTGTAGATTAAGAATTGTAAGAATGTTTTCTGTACAAACACATGTTTCTCCTTGAGAGCAAAGATGTTTACCTAGGTGCTAGTAGAGGAGCAAAAAGCTCCAGTAGTAACCACTTTTGCATCTCTAGAGGAGCAAAAAGCTCTTGTAATAACTACTTTTCTGATTACTAGTTAACTTGAGATTTCTAGTTGAGAAAATATAAAAGGGTAAGGTAAGATTGTGTGGGAGGCTCGCTCACAGAGATTGGCTGTGCCCGATGTGAGATCAAGACTCTCCAGCTCTGGGGTAAGAACTTCTATTTGCATTTGATTGAGTTCTGATTATTTGATTGAGTTCTGATTGTTTGCGCTTGCCTTTATTTGAATTCTGATTAATGGAATCTTGATTCTTATTATTATATGTTCTATGATTAATAAAGCTACTCTTGGTTTGACAGTACTCAAGACCACGACACTTTATTGTCCAAGTCTGAGACTCACGACTCTGAGGGGACTACACTGTGACTGTAATCAGATGTGATCTGCACATCCTAGTAAAGGATTTTCTTTGTAATCTTTGGAAGAACAGGAATACTAGTTAAGTGAAAGAATGTAATTTAAATGATCTAAATGAACCTATTTCTCCACAAAATAACTGTTTAGCTTTTTTATTCTCAAAAATCATACAAAAGAAGACTAACTGTATAAACAGGAAACTTTTATAAGGAAAAATTAAGCTAACTACCTTAAAATTTATAAACTAAACTTTAAGATTAAATGCAAAATATAATGAAAATACAAAGGAAAGAACAGGAGACAAATAAATATGATCAAAAATATAGAGGGTATATACATGTGTATTTGCATATAAATAACCACATACGACATAAGTTCAGGGTCCATGGTAAAAATGCTGAGTTTCAAATAGAACTCCATATGGAAGCCAATTATAAGAACAAATTGTAGAGTTCTCAGAGCTTAGGTTGGTAACACAACTGCCTTCCTCTTATCACATATTTTCTTCAAAATTTGTGTTTGTTCTATCCCTAAAATCTGCTACTGAAAATCAAAGTAAATCTTATGACTCATACAGTAAAGAATCCGCCTACAATATGGGAACCCTGGGTTCAGTCCCTGGGTTAGGAAGATCCCCTGGAGAAGAGAAAGGCTACCTACTCCAGTATTCTTGCCTGGAGAATTCCACAGCTTGTCCATGGGTCGCAAAGAGTTGGACACAACTGAGCGACTTCACTTTTACTTACAAGTTTAAGACAGCTTAATATTGTTTTTGCATGTTCCAGGGATCCTCATTTCCATCTTCAATGGAATGTTCCTAAGAAATGTATATAGTCTCAGTCACAGCAGTCCATCCATAAAAGCAAATTTAGGGAGAAAAGTAGCAACTATTTCTTCTATAATCATCCTTTCCCATATCTGAATTAGTATTTTAAGCCTATAAACAAATAAATTTAAATGTTTCAAGCTGTCTATATAAGTGAGCTGACAGCAATCAAGACAATTCCCAGGATTAGAGGATAATGTAACTGAGGGTAAACTTATCAGCAAAAGTTCCCAGGTGTACTGAGCAAGACACTGCGGGGGACACAAGAAGTTTAAAATGTGGACCTTATCCTCAAGAAGAGTCCAATAGATCTGAAAAGCAAAGACAGGGCAGATGGAGTAGATGAAGATGAGGTATGCTTATGTATCAACCTGAGCATTCATTGCTCACAATTCGAAATATGGTATTCAGCATAGGGCTTCCCAGATGACTCAGTGGTAAAGAATCCCCTTGTCAATGCAGGGGAGATGGGTTTCATTCCTGCACTGGGAAGATCTGCTGGAGGAGAAAATGGCAACTCAGTCCAGTATTCTGCCTGAGAAATTCCATGGACAGAGGAACCTGGCCGTCCACAGTCCATGGGATTGGAAAGAGCCAGATACAATCAAGCACAGAGCACCTTCAGCACATACCAAAAATCCCTGCCATTTAGGGGGCACAATGTAGGGGTATAGAGAAAAATGTGCATGAGAACTCAACAGAGTCACAGACTATATAGAAGAGGCAGCCTCAATCGGTCCACAGATAACTGACTTAATTCAACTTGCCTACTTCCAAAAATAACAAGCATGCTTTCTGGCATACGTGATGGTGGCAAGTGAAATCCATCCTGAATAAAGCCATAAAGTTTATTCAGAGGTCTTCAGGAGAAAGGAATTACATAAATGTACAGCCTTAGAAAAGGGATATCTAATTGTAACAATAACATACTTATCCCATTATACAATTTTGAAAATAATAACAACACAGAAGGAAGGTGCTATCACACATGCAGCTAATTCACCCATAGCTGACAGAGCAGTCATTCCAGCCAAGTTCACATCAACAGGTGAAACAAACCCATCAAGGAGTGGGCAGAAGTCAGTGGAAATCGTATCATCAATATAAATTACCTTTCTGAATCAACGCACTGCACAGATGGCAAGGAGCTAGTAGCAAAAATCTGACCCTTTCAAACCTCAGAATGCTGAAATAAACAGCCTGTCTACTTGCACAGGTGAGGACTCCATAGCTGTCCTGGAAGAGAGCTCTCCGTATCTGAATGTACTCAAGTCATGTTTTAACAAAGAGTAGGTCAGCCTAAAATGTTCAAAAAAGGAAAACATTCATAAAATTAGCATCTTCACTCTTTACCCTTTTCATCGGATACAGTTTTGTTCAGTCCGTGAATCTGAGCCTAACCTTCTTTCACAGATGGGTGAATTCTCTGTGAAAACTTTTTGTCATCTCTGGTGTTAGCACGCAGACTCCATGGACTGATGTATACTAAAGAGCTTCTGCAAAGTACTATTCCTACTCCTAAAAATAATAACCTACTATCATCAACAGTAATCAGATCAGATTTGGGTTCTTTTGGTAATAACGGTGACTTTTTTAAACCCAAAAGCTTCTGATTTTTTTGTTGTGGTTCAGTATGTTTTCTGAGAAAGGACCTCCCAATAATTTATATCAAGAAGCACAGCAGGTATGATTGACTGTCCACATTTATTCCAGATTAGCCTGATGTTAGCCCTGCTATCCTGCATTCCAGAAAACCCCTCAGTGTGGGACAAATAGCAAGATGATGCCAAGTTTGCTTCTCTATTCAATCACACCTCATGGATTTTCAGCCCACCATAACATTTCATTTAGACACCATTCTAGTGGACTATATGCATTGTCTCTGTAAATCCACTCAGCCGCCACTTGAGAGAGCAACACACTAAATAGGAAAGAGACTGCTACCACTAGCCCTGTGGAAACTCCTCCCAATCCTCCTCTCCTGGTAAATGTACAGCCAAAAGGGATATCTAATTGTAACAATAACATACTTATCCCATTATACAATTTTGAAAATAATAACAACACAGAAGGAAGGTGCTATCACACATGCAGCTAATTCACCCATAGCTGACAGAGCAGTCATTCCAGCCAAGTTCACATCAACAGGTGAAACAAACCCATCAAGGAGTGGGCAGAAGTCAGTGGAAATCGTATCATCAATATAAATTACCTTTCTGAATCAACGCACTGCACAGATGGCAAGGAGCTAGTAGCAAAAATCTGACCCTTTCAAACCTCAGAATGCTGAAATAAACAGCCTGTCTACTTGCACAGGTGAGGACTCCATAGCTGTCCTGGAAGAGAGCTCTCCGTATCTGAATGTACTCAAGTCATGTTTTAACAAAGAGTAGGTCAGCCTAAAATGTTCAAAAAAGGAAAACATTCATAAAATTAGCATCTTCACTCTTTACCCTTTTCATCGGATACAGTTTTGTTCAGTCCGTGAATCTGAGCCTAACCTTCTTTCACAGATGGGTGAATTCTCTGTGAAAACTTTTTGTCATCTCTGGTGTTAGCACGCAGACTCCATGGACTGATGTATACTAAAGAGCTTCTGCAAAGTACTATTCCTACTCCTAAAAATAATAACCTACTATCATCAACAGTAATCAGATCAGATTTGGGTTCTTTTGGTAATAACGGTGACTTTTTAACCTAAAAGCTTCTGATTTTTTTGTTGTGGTTCAGTATGTTTTCTGAGAAAGGACCTCCCAATAATTTATATCAAGAAGCACAGCAGGTATGATTGACTGTCCACATTTATTCCAGATTAGCCTGATGTTAGCCCTGCTATCCTGCATTCCAGAAAACCCCTCAGTGTGGGACAAATAGCAAGATGATGCCAAGTTTGCTTCTCTATTCAATCACACCTCATGGATTTTCAGCCCACCATAACATTTCATTTAGACACCATTCTAGTGGACTATATGCATTGTCTCTGTAAATCCACTCAGCCGCCACTTGAGAGAGCAACACACTAAATAGGAAAGAGACTGCTACCACTAGCCCTGTGGAAACTCCTCCCAATCCTCTCTCCTGTACTCTCATCCCATGCTTCAAGAGCTGCGGTCTGCACTCTCAATGGCAGGATGAACTCAGACACCAGGAAAAGTACTGACAATCCCCATGAGAAGAGTGGCTTCCCTCCAGAGGGCGTAAGTTAAGGACCCCAGGGGCACAAGGACAGAGAAAAGCAGTGCTAACAGTGTGAAGGGCCAAGGGCTTGCTCAGGCCAAACAAAATGCTTTTCCCTTAAGGATTTGGTTTTCGTTACATTGTTTTGTGAAAGGAAGAACATCCTGACAGAATGAACTGTCAAAGATACTCAGAAATTGTCCAGCTCATTCTCTCAGAATATATTAGGTTAAAAAGAAAGACGTAACTGAGGCAATTTCCTTGTTGTTACTAAACTCCAAGACATCAGAACCTGATGGAATCACAGATCTCAATTTTGATCCATTCCTGTGCATACTGATCTTGTTTTACTGATTTATTTCTTTACATTTAGTCCTTGGTTTAGAGATTCAATCCCTTCAGAATATGCTAACATGCAAGAAAGGAATTGCCAGTACAATCTCTTAGAAATCTGTTCTCTCTCCATAAGAGCATTGGCAATGTTTTTTCTATAGTAGCCAGGTACTAAGTCAAGTCAATATAAATAATACACTTGGCAGGAGATTCAGTTAACATATTTCTTATTGTGCACAAAAAGGAACCGAAGCCACATTGAGGTCCAAATGCTCAGGGTAAGTTCAGTGAGTGCATGTGTTTCTTTCCTATCAAATAAAGTGCGGACCAATCTCCAAAGACCTGTTTTCAGACAGGGATGGAAATAGATACTGGTCATCCCAAGGCACAAGAATGAGGCTGGGGACAGGAAGGAGCAGATCCCTGGGGATCCAAGCCCAGTAGTGCATGCGAGGGAACACGTGTCTAGCTTGCTGCAGCTTTGGTACTGACAAGAACTCCTCATGGGCACTCCAATTTGCTTTTTTGGTTTTGAACTTCAGACACCAGGAAAATTTTTAACCTCAGCCGCACGAGAGAGCAACACACTAAATAGGAAAGAGACTGCTACCACTAGCCCTGTGGAAACTCCTCCCAATCCTCTCTCCTGTACTCTCATCCCATGCTTCAAGAGCTGCGGTCTGCACTCTCAATGGCAGGATGAACTCAGACACCAGGAAAAGTACTGACAATCCCCATGAGAAGAGTGGCTTCCTCCAGAGGGCGTAAGTTAAGGACCCCAGGGGCACAAGGACAGAGAAAAGCAGTGCTAACAGTGTGAAGGGCCAAGGGCTTGCTCAGGCCAAACAAAATGCTTTTCCCTTAAGGATTTGGTTTTCGTTACATTGTTTTGTGAAAGGAAGAACATCCTGACAGAATGAACTGTCAAAGATACTCAGAAATTGTCCAGCTCATTCTCTCAGAATATATTAGGTTAAAAAGAAAGACGTAACTGAGGCAATTTCCTTGTTGTTACTAAACTCCAAGACATCAGAACCTGATGGAATCACAGATCTCAATTTTGATCCATTCCTGTGCATACTGATCTTGTTTTACTGATTTATTTCTTTACATTTAGTCCTTGGTTTAGAGATTCAATCCCTTCAGAATATGCTAACATGCAAGAAAGGAATTGCCAGTACAATCTCTTAGAAATCTGTTCTCTCTCCATAAGAGCATTGGCAATGTTTTTTCTATAGTAGCCAGGTACTAAGTCAAGTCAATATAAATAATACACTTGGCAGGAGATTCAGTTAACATATTTCTTATTGTGCACAAAAAGGAACCGAAGCCACATTGAGGTCCAAATGCTCAGGGTAAGTTCAGTGAGTGCATGTGTTTCTTTCCTATCAAATAAAGTGCGGACCAATCTCCAAAGACCTGTTTTCAGACAGGGATGGAAATAGATACTGGTCATCCCAAGGCACAAGAATGAGGCTGGGGACAGGAAGGGAGCAGATCCCTGGGGATCCAAGCCCAGTAGTGCATGCGAGGGAACACGTGTCTAGCTTGCTGCAGCTTTGGTACTGACAAGAACTCCTAATAGGACAGATGCTGGCAAATTCACTCATGTCCCGCCAAGGGGGAAATACAAACAGAATTTCAAATTTCAAAATTTCAAAATTCAAGCATTCAGTCACATATTACTTGGTAATAAACTGCCTAGCATGTTAAAGACTATACTGTAGATGGAATGTCATTTCTTTGGCAATGACTTCATTGCTGACATGTCTAGAAACACATGTTAACTTTAGTTCCTTCACTTGCGTTGCCTCTATAAAGCCAAATACATCCCCCAACACACACATATATGTATGATAGATCCAAAGCAGTCCAGCATCTCCATTCTAGCAAAGTGTTCATTTTACCTTATACTGGCAAAGTGAGCCAAATATATTCATTCACTGAATAGGAGGAGGAGCTGCAACAACAAACTACATGTGTAAGAAAGGTACATGTATATGTGCATATATACACGATAAGTGTATGCAGAAAAACTACATATGGTAATAACAGAAGTTTGAGTTACACGGAATTCAAATTCATTCACTGTAATGCTTATTGAGATTAATCCTGGGAATGACTCTGAACTTTACCCCACCAATGTGTTGAGTTAAGGAGCTGAGGTCCAGCCTTCCTCTGCTATGAATACTCTGGAATGTCTGAGATCTGGGTCAAGCACAGTGCCATAAGCTTCAAGAGCTCAGCAGCCAGGCACTTATGGAGCCTTAGGGGGTAGTCTTAAAGGTTAAGAAGGTTCTCAAATGTCTTGATATTTTGCTGAGGCAGAAAGAACTCTATTCAAAAATCTGAGGAACCTCAGCCCTTCCATCATTAGCTACACAGAAGAGTGGTTTACGTCACTCACAACCAGGTACTAAGTCAAGTCAATATAAATAATACACTTGGCAGGAGATTCAGTTAACATATTTCTTATTGTGCACAAAAAGGAACCGAAGCCACATTGAGGTCCAAATGCTCAGGGTAAGTTCAGTGAGTGCATGTGTTTCTTTCCTATCAAATAAAGTGCGGACCAATCTCCAAAGACCTGTTTTCAGACAGGGATGGAAATAGATACTGGTCATCCCAAGGCACAAGAATGAGGCTGGGGACAGGAAGGGAGCAGATCCCTGGGGATCCAAGCCCAGTAGTGCATGCGAGGGAACACGTGTCTAGCTTGCTGCAGCTTTGGTACTGACAAGAACTCCTAATAGGACAGATGCTGGCAAATTCACTCATGTCCCGCCAAGGGGGAAATACAAACAGAATTTCAAATTTCAAAATTTCAAAATTCAAGCATTCAGTCACATATTACTTGGTAATAAACTGCCTAGCATGTTAAAGACTATACTGTAGATGGAATGTCATTTCTTTGGCAATGACTTCATTGCTGACATGTCTAGAAACACATGTTAACTTTAGTTCCTTCACTTGCGTTGCCTCTATAAAGCCAAATACATCCCCCAACACACACATATATGTATGATAGATCCAAAGCAGTCCAGCATCTCCATTCTAGCAAAGTGTTCATTTTACCTTATACTGGCAAAGTGAGCCAAATATATTCATTCACTGAATAGGAGGAGGAGCTGCAACAACAAACTACATGTGTAAGAAAGGTACATGTATATGTGCATATATACACGATAAGTGTATGCAGAAAAACTACATATGGTAATAACAGAAGTTTGAGTTACACGGAATTCAAATTCATTCACTGTAATGCTTATTGAGATTAATCCTGGGAATGACTCTGAACTTTACCCCACCAATGTGTTGAGTTAAGGAGCTGAGGTCCAGCCTTCCTCTGCTATGAATACTCTGGAATGTCTGAGATCTGGGTCAAGCACAGTGCCATAAGCTTCAAGAGCTCAGCAGCCAGGCACTTATGGAGCCTTAGGGGGTAGTCTTAAAGGTTAAGAAGGTTCTCAAATGTCTTGATATTTTGCTGAGGCAGAAAGAACTCTATTCTCTAAAAGCATCACTGAGGAACCTCAGACCATCAGCTTTCCATCATTATAAGGAGCAGTCCACACAGAAGAGTGGTTTACGTCACTCACAACTTGGCTGAGCTCAACCAGTGACCTGGGAGTGAAGGATTTCAGATCTGATTACCAGTCCCTAAAGTCTCTTGTCCATTCCTCCCACTTCCTGATTTCCAGAACAACAAATCTCAAACCAGTAATCTATCCTACACCTCTATTACAATCTAGTTGAAGGTCACAGGCAATCAGCCATGTCATAATCAGATCCACCCATAAGTACATACTCTACCCACTGTTGCATTACAGGCATGGAATTAACCTTTTAATATTCATATTTAAGTACTTTCTTGAAGAAATGAAGTCACAAGAAAGGGTAGTACCCACATTACATAGATTTCCCATAATAAACTGGTAAACTAAATAGAAGATATAAGAAATAAGATTTGACTGGAAAATAGCCAAATCTGTGACAAAATAATCATTTACAATTGACAACAGAACTAAAAATGAGATGAGAACTGCCAATAAAGAATGGAAGTTTATATGTTTAAAATAATGTCTAAAATGTTTTATAAGATATGTTAAAGTAGTATTTGAATTAATGTTTAAAATACGTAATTAAAAATATGGGGTTTCCCTGGTGGTCCAGTGAGTGAAGAGTCCACCTTGCAGTGCAAGGGGCACCGGTTCGATCCCTGGCCCAGGAAGATCCCATGTGCTGCGAAGCGGCTGGGCTGGTGAGTCCAATTATGAGCCAGCACAATGCTCTGGAGTGCATGCACCCAGAACTGGTGCTCTGCAATGAGAGAGGCCACTGCAATGTGAGGTCCACACAGGCCGAAGAATAAAGATGGATGAAAATAAATAAACAAAAATCAATAAAAGAGGCCAAAATTTTTTTAAAAAATAATAAAAAATGTAAAAGGAGCATGTCTAAATATTCCTCAAAAGCAGCAGTGCTGAAGCCCACTTAGAAGCTATGTATCTAAGACCCCAGGAGGAGGTGAATTTTCTAACCAATCATGACTGACACAGAGCATAAGGATTAGGTCATGAAAAGTAAGGAAATAGATAGCCAGAGCCTCAGTAATTCTCCAGAGAAAGTGGACTTTTACTTTAAAGTAAATATTGTTTGGGTCAGTCAAATTGTAAATGATACCCACAGTCTTAGAACCGCTAGCTGCCCCTTTTAGGGTGAAAAATCAAAGAATATAGCTTCTTTTATGGAGAAAAATGAAATATCCATGTGATAATTTAAACTGAATCTAAAACAAAAGACTTCTATCCTAACAATCTTGTTTCTTTCATGAACAGAAAACTTTCACTGTAATACCTAGAAATATTGAAATCAAAGCATTTAAAAATATTCACAGCCCCTGGAGTTGAAGGCAGCCTCACTGACAGGCCTGATAGGTCCGTCAAAGGCATAGTTCACATGTCCTGACCACCAATCTTATTATTAACTTGCTATGTGATCTTGTGAGTCATTCTTGACTGAGATGTATCTTCCTGGAAAAAATACCTATACTTAAAATAACCATCTTCAAATATCTGAACGGTTATTACACTGAGAATATTGTTTAAATTTCTAACTGCAACATGACGAACTTAGAATGAAATGTGAGGAGTGTATCTTCCTACTCTGAAACTTCACTTATTTAAATGGATTACAAAGGACATGAAATATCTCTCCCTGGTGGCTTTCAAAATATTAACAATATTTTCCTGAAAATGGTTTAAAAAGACCAACTGAAGGGAAAATGCCTGTAGAGGTCACACTGGTACTGCTGAATCACTGTCTAGGAGGGGTGCCTTTGTGACAGCACTCTCCAGCAAGACACTATGGCATGGATCCTGGGAACCTTATGAGGTGGAGGGTTGCAGGGGAGGAATCCAGCAGATGTAGGGGGTTCTGTGGCAGCCACGAGTTGTTTCTGAACTGAATGAGAAATCAACACCAGTATTCATAGAATTTTTGTCAGACTGGCTTCATAAAATATGGAATGTAATCCTCTTGATAGCTGTGCGTGTGTGTGTTAGTTGCTCAGTTGTATCTGACTCTTTACAGCCCCATGGACTATAGCCCACCAGCCTCCCTTGTCCATGGGATTTCCAAAGGCAAGAATACTGGAGTGAGTTGCTATTTCCTTTTCCAGGGGATTGTCCTGACCCAGGGATTAAACCTGGTCTCCTGCACTGCAGATGGATTCTTTATTATCTGAGTCACCAAGAAGTGCCTTGATAGCTATATATGTATCACTAAAGAAGAAGGTATTCAATGATAAAGAGAGTTGATTCCCAATCTTTGTGCTGCTCATGTCTAGTCATGTGACTCTGGACAAGCTACTTAATCTCCTAAACCTCAACTCCCTCATTTTTAACATGACATATTATACCTATTTCCTATGGTTATGCTTATCATAAGGCTTAGCCCATAATGAGAATTCAGTAAGGGTATTTTATATATTACCCTGCTTTCCTCTACGAAGTTTCAAAATATGCATATGAATAATGTAATTCAAAATTGAAAAAGGCACACAAATCATGAAAATATAAAGGAGGTGATTTTATAAAGAAAGGCAATTATGTGTGAGTCTCAATACAGTATTGTTCTTGAAATCTATTAATAAGATATTCATATAAATAGGTAGTCCTTTATTTCAAGATTCTTATGATATTTTAGTAATGGAAACTCCCTGAATAGAGTGCATGATGAATATAAAGTCCTCTTTCAGAGAGAAAATAGTATAGAAATGTATTGCTTTTCTAAGACTAATGGCCTCATTTCTTTTAAATATTAATTGTATACTGCCTAGCCTAAAAACAAAGAAAAATTCTCTTTACACATTTCCAACATCATGTACTTTCCTTTAACTCTTGAAGTATATTATTAAAGTCTAAAGATAATCTCGTGATGGCAAAGCAACAATCAGCTTAAATGCTAAATATTTATAAAGTTTTACTTCAGCTAAATCTGCAAACTGCTCTGCACATATCCCTTGTGGATATACAGAGTTCACAACGGAGCTCAGCAGACATCTCTGAAACGACCATGCTCTCATTACGCAGAGCTGCTGTTCCCTGACAGCACTCCACCCCAGTCCAGCCCTCCCAGGCACAGGTCAGAAGGACCCAGGAGCCCTTGGCCAATGTGTTGGGTTTCCACTGCAGTGCCAGTAGGGAGGAAGAGACAGATGGATAAAATGTCATTGACATAATACTGCATGACTTATGATTAGCTGACAGGCAACAGTTAAAATTCTGTATGGAACAACTGATTGGTTCAAGATTGAGAAAGAAGTACAAGAGGGTTGTCTGCTGATCCTGTTTGCTTAACCTAGACACTGAACCCATCATGAGATATGTCCTAAAGAAGAAGGAAAATTCAATGATAAAGAGAGTTGATTTCCCAATCTTTGTGCTGCTCATGTCTAGTCATGTGACTCTGGACAAGCTACTTAATCTCCTAAACCTCAACTCCCTCATTTTTAACATGACATATTATACCTATTTCCTATGGTTATGCTTATCATAAGGCTTAGCCCATAATGAGAATTCAGTAAGGGTATTTTATATATTACCCTGCTTTCCTCTACGAAGTTTCAAAATATGCATATGAATAATGTAATTCAAAATTGAAAAAGGCACACAAATCATGAAAATATAAAGGAGGTGATTTTATAAAGAAAGGCAATTATGTGTGAGTCTCAATACAGTATTGTTCTTGAAATCTATTAATAAGATATTCATATAAATAGGTAGTCCTTTATTTCAAGATTCTTATGATATTTTAGTAATGGAAACTCCCTGAATAGAGTGCATGATGAATATAAAGTCCTCTTTCAGAGAAAAATAGTATAGAAATGTATTGCTTTTCTAAGACTAATGGCCTCATTTCTTTTAAATATTAATTGTATACTGCCTAGCCTAAAAACAAAGAAAAATTCTCTTTACACATTTCCAACATCATGTACTTTCCTTTAACTCTTGAAGTATATTATTAAAGTCTAAAGATAATCTCGTGATGGCAAAGCAACAATCAGCTTAAATGCTAAATATTTATAAAGTTTTACTTCAGCTAAATCTGCAAACTGCTCTGCACATATCCCTTGTGGATATACAGAGTTCACAACGGAGCTCAGCAGACATCTCTGAAACGACCATGCTCTCATTACGCAGAGCTGCTGTTCCCTGACAGCACTCCACCCCAGTCCAGCCCTCCCAGGCACAGGTCAGAAGGACCCAGGAGCCCTTGGCCAATGTGTTGGGTTTCCACTGCAGTGCCAGTAGGGAGGAAGAGACAGATGGATAAAATGTCATTGACATAATACTGCATGACTTATGATTAGCTGACAGGCAACAGTTAAAATTCTGTATGGAACAACTGATTGGTTCAAGATTGAGAAAGAAGTACAAGAGGGTTGTCTGCTGATCCTGTTTGCTTAACCTAGACACTGAACCCATCATGAGAAATGCCAGGCTGGATGAGTTACAAGTTGGAATCAAGATTGGTGGGAGAAACATCAACAGCTTCAGATATGCGGATGATAACACGCTCATGGCAGAAAGCAAAGAGGAATAAAGAGCCTCTTGATGAGGGTGAAAGAGAAGAGTGAAAGAGCTGGCTTAAAACTAAATATTAAAAAAAAAACTCGGATCATGGCATCTGATCCCATTACTTCATGGTGACAGATTTCCTCTTCTTAGGCTCTAAAATCACTGTGGATGGTGACTGCAGCCATGCAATTACAATATGAGAGCTTCTTGGCAGGAAAGCTATGACAAACCTAGACAGTGTGCTGAAAAGAAGACATTACTCTGCTGACAAAGGTCCATATAGTCAAGGCTGTGGTCTTCCCAGTGGTCACATAGGGCTATGAGAGCTGGACCATAAAGAAGGCAGAGAGCCAAAGAATTGATACCTTCAAACCATGGTGTTGGAGAAGACTCCAGAGAGTCCATTGGACAGCAAGGAAATCAAATCAGTCAAAGGACTGAAGCTGAAGCTCCAGTATTTTGGTCATCTGATGCAAACAACTTATAGTTTGAAAAGTCCCTGATGCTGAGAAGGATTGAGGGCAGAAGGAGAAAAGGGTGTCAGAGGATGAGGTGGCTGGATGGCATCACCAATGCAATGGACATAACTCCAGGAGATGGTGAGGGACAGGGAGGCATGGTGTGCTGCAGTGCATGGTGTCGCAAAGAGTCAGACAGGACTGGGCAACTGAACAACAGCAACAACAACAACAACAACAACAACAACAAGTGCAACAAATATCTAATGAGTTTCCAGTATTTAGAAAGTCTCCTTTTTTATAGAAAATATATATATAAACATCAATAAGACTAATGAGGAAATCAAAAGACAGTTATACTGCTGAATGACAGAATAAATGAACTGAGTCTTAAGGAATAAAAAAATGAGAAATTATGTCACAAATGTGCACAATTACTGAGTTAATATGGTATGATTAATGTATCAGTAAAACGTGTCCATAGCAGAAGTGGCAGGAAAGGCTGCGGAAGAACTAATGCCTGATCGAGAGTTTTAAGGAGGACTAAAGTTCTCCACAGGGAGGAGGAAGGAACCAGGGAAGAAGGATCATCTTATTGGAAGCCTCAAGCAAGACTGAAGCAAGTGCAGAAACACATGGTGAGTTGCCGGAGAGGACATGCATCAGTACCAGCCTGAAGCCCAGAGTTTGTCTACTCACTCAGGAAGAGTGTAGTGGACGAGGGCTGGCCAGAAGGGCACAGGGCGCCAGGGCAATGAGGGGGCCACTGTGCTTCTGTTCTTTTTAGTAAATACTGAGACACACTGAAGTTGACCTTCTTAAGCATTACTGTGGCAGCCAATTATGGGATGAACTAGACCAAGATTTCTTTTTTGTTTTTAACCATTAATGAGGGTTCACATTTTGGCCTCTTTAATTTGTTTATTTATTTATTTATTTTCATCCATCTTTATTCTTCGGCCTATGTGGGCCTCCCATTGCAGTGGCCTCTCTCATTGCAGAGCACCGGCTCTGGGTGCATGTGCTCCAGAGCGTTGGTTTGTAATTGGACACACCGGTCCCGCTGCTCTGCAGCACGTGGGATCTTCCTGGGTTAAGGATAAAACCGGTGTCCCCTGCACTGAAAGGCGACTCCTTACTCACTGGACCACCATAATGGAGATGTGAGGACAGGGAGAAAGGGTGTCAGAGGATGAGGTGGCTGGATGGCATCACCAATGCAATGGACATAACTCCAGGAGATGGTGAGGGACAGGGAGGCATGGTGTGCTGCAGTGCATGGTGTCGCAAAGAGTCAGACAGGACTGGGCAACTGAACAACAGCAACAACAACAACAACAACAACAACAACAAGTGCAACAAATATCTAATGAGTTTCCAGTATTTAGAAAGTCTCCTTTTTTATAGAAAATATATATATAAACATCAATAAGACTAATGAGGAAATCAAAAGACAGTTATACTGCTGAATGACAGAATAAATGAACTGAGTCTTAAGGAATAAAAAAATGAGAAATTATGTCACAAATGTGCACAATTACTGAGTTAATATGGTATGATTAATGTATCAGTAAAACGTGTCCATAGCAGAAGTGGCAGGAAAGGCTGCGGAAGAACTAATGCCTGATCGAGAGTTTTAAGGAGGACTAAAGTTCTCCACAGGGAGGAGGAAGGAACCAGGGAAGAAGGATCATCTTATTGGAAGCCTCAAGCAAGACTGAAGCAAGTGCAGAAACACATGGTGAGTTGCCGGAGAGGACATGCATCAGTACCAGCCTGAAGCCCAGAGTTTGTCTACTCACTCAGGAAGAGTGTAGTGGACGAGGGCTGGCCAGAAGGGCACAGGCGCCAGGGCAATGAGGGGGCCACTGTGCTTCTGTTCTTTTTAGTAAATACTGAGACACACTGAAGTTGACCTTCTTAAGCATTACTGTGGCAGCCAATTATGGGATGAACTAGACCAAGATTTCTTTTTTGTTTTTAACCATTAATGAGGGTTCACATTTTGGCCTCTTTAATTTGTTTATTTATTTATTTATTTTCATCCATCTTTATTCTTCGGCCTATGTGGGCCTCCCATTGCAGTGGCCTCTCTCATTGCAGAGCACCGGCTCTGGGTGCATGTGCTCCAGAGCGTTGGTTTGTAATTGGACACACCGGTCCCGCTGCTCTGCAGCACGTGGGATCTTCCTGGGTTAAGGATAAAACCGGTGTCCCCTGCACTGAAAGGCGTACTCCTTACTCACTGGACCACCAAGCCCTAGACCAAGATTTCTTAAATAGTGTTCTATAGAACACAATTCTCAGTGAGATATATCAAGAAAACACACACACACTCTCTCTCTCTCATTCATTGATGCTGCTCAAATTATGATGGTAAATGCTAGGTTAAATGAACCATACCTGAACTGTCTTTACTAAACAGGACTTTCCAACCTAGAGCATGCTTCTAGGTCATGGAACTCCAAGAGGAAGACAGCACACATGTTTCTTCTCTGAAATGCCAGACCTCATCCTCTCCGGCAGTTCCGCTGTCCTCTCTTTTCCCCGGGTTCTCCTACAGCCTCTTTGATTGTTTCTTCTTGGTTTCCTCCTGGAGAACTTTGCATTGCTCTTTCTTTCTTTTTTTTCATTTTCATTCCACGGAGATCTCATGAATGAGTTTTTTTGTCCTGTAGACTAAACTGTCAGTTGGGTTTCTCCTGACACCTCTTCATGCCTGTACCCTTCTCCCATGGTAAAGTAGGTATTCCTCATCTGGAAACACCCTTGGAATACTTCTCTCCCAGGCTGTGTTATCTGTGATCATCTATCTGACCATCTCTTCTCCCCAGATACTTAATACCTTTTTATTAACCCTTTCTGAATACACAAGCACATAACATAGATGTTGGCTCAAAATCTAGTTGGGCCTGTAAGACTAAATGCATGCTCTTCAAAATCTTAATAGGTACAGTCATAAACCTACCACATCTGTCGAATGTCTTCTTTAACTAGGAGTTCTCTATGCAACAACTGTTTGAAATCATTGTTGAGAACAAATAGAAACTGTCACAGAGTACTCTAAGATAAATTCTTTTGCTTTCAATTTTTGACATTTTTAAGACATAATCAGGAAAGGCCACATTTCATCATAAGTATTTGTAACTTGCAACCCAGAGATCTGATTTTATCCCTATTGTTCAGGGTAATAGCAGTATAAATCAGTTAACCAAAGAAATATTCCATAAATAATCCCTTCAAGTGAAATTCTGCCTGAGTTTTATGTTACTCATAAGCTCCAATGATAATGAACTCAAAGCTCCAGCAGAACATTAGTTAAAACACCATGTTGGTACCAGCTGTGGTAACAGTCTCTCCAGGTTATGTGACAGATGGAGAAAGAAGGCATTCATATGATATATATGCATATTTGTGTTACTTTACCCTGCTGGAGCAGAAAATAGTGCATCACTCAAAATGCTGAGAAGAGCTCTCCTGTCAGGTTTGTAAGGTGGATGACTGGTACAACCATTTGATTCTAGGCAGATGTACTACTCCTTACTCTAAAGCAGGGGTGGGGGTAGGGAGGAAAACAAATCGTAGATTAGGATGTTTTCCTGAAGCACTCTCTTGTCCCTGCCCCAAACTACATGGGCAATACAGACACAAGTTACCAGCAGGGCAAGGAGAGCTCAGGGATCACTGCCTGCTGAGGATTATCACAGAAGAGACAGACTGCTAAGATTCAAGAACACAGTTACTTGCTAGAGTAGGGCGGGTAATGCCCAGTAATCAGCTAGAAACAAAGTCCTCAGCAGGGCCTGAAAAAGCCAAAACTCTAAGTCCACTGATTTTTCAGGGCTTCTCAAAAGCCCTGCAGGTAAAATCCAAACACTTCCATCCAGCATCCAGAGAACCTACATCTTCTGTCCTCTGTTCATGCAGGAGGCCTCTATTACGCCCTCTCTATATACCACCATTCATTACATGAAAGGACCTGAAACTCCCAGGCACCCTATACTATATTGTTGCTGTTTAATTGCTAAGTTGTGTCCTACTCTTTTGTGACCCCATGGACTGCAGCCCACCAGGCTCCTCTGTGCATGGGATTTCCCAGGGAAATACTGGAGTGGGTTGCCATTTCCTTCTTCGGGGGATCTTCCTAACCCAGGGATTGAATTTACGTCCCTTTCATTGGCAGGCAGATTCTTTACCACTGAGCCACCTGGGAAGCCTATCTTCTACTACATAGTCAAATACATAACCCTGAGACCTAGAGTGGTCCTGACACATAGTAGGCCTAATAAAGACTTGCAGAATAAGTAAATTATCCTGTATTCTGGGTAATCGACCAAAGCTGAAAGGTTTTATGTTACTCATAAGCTCCAATGATAATGAACTCAAAGCTCCAGCAGAACATTAGTTAAAACACCATGTTGGTACCAGCTGTGGTAACAGTCTCTCCAGGTTATGTGACAGATGGAGAAAGAAGGCATTCATATGATATATATGCATATTTGTGTTACTTTACCCTGCTGGAGCAGAAAATAGTGCATCACTCAAAATGCTGAGAAGAGCTCTCCTGTCAGGTTTGTAAGGTGGATGACTGGTACAACCATTTGATTCTAGGCAGATGTACTACTCCTTACTCTAAAGCAGGGGTGGGGGTAGGGAGGAAAACAAATCGTAGATTAGGATGTTTTCCTGAAGCACTCTCTTGTCCCTGCCCCAAACTACATGGGCAATACAGACACAAGTTACCAGCAGGGCAAGGAGAGCTCAGGGATCACTGCCTGCTGAGGATTATCACAGAAGAGACAGACTGCTAAGATTCAAGAACACAGTTACTTGCTAGAGTAGGGCGGGTAATGCCCAGTAATCAGCTAGAAACAAAGTCCTCAGCAGGGCCTGAAAAAGCCAAAACTCTAAGTCCACTGATTTTTCAGGGCTTCTCAAAAGCCCTGCAGGTAAAATCCAAACACTTCCATCCAGCATCCAGAGAACCTACATCTTCTGTCCTCTGTTCATGCAGGAGGCCTCTATTACGCCCTCTCTATATACCACCATTCATTACATGAAAGGACCTGAAACTCCCAGGCACCCTATACTATATTGTTGCTGTTTAATTGCTAAGTTGTGTCCTACTCTTTTGTGACCCCATGGACTGCAGCCCACCAGGCTCCTCTGTGCATGGGATTTCCCAGGGAAATACTGGAGTGGGTTGCCATTTCCTTCTTCGGGGGATCTTCCTAACCCAGGGATTGAATTTACGTCCCTTTCATTGGCAGGCAGATTCTTTACCACTGAGCCACCTGGGAAGCCTATCTTCTACTACATAGTCAAATACATAACCCTGAGACCTAGAGTGGTCCTGACACATAGTAGGCCTAATAAAGACTTGCAGAATAAGTAAATTATCCTGTATTCTGGGATCTAAGAGGGATAATCTTTTGATCAAATGGCACAACCTCAAAGCCTGACACAGTAATATATTATAAATAGTGGTAAAGTGATTTCTAATGAACAGTTAAGTAAGTACTACAGTTTGCAAAAGATCTACTTCCTTTTCTACCAATGAGATGAGTTTTAATGTTTTCCCCTAATAATGTGATCATTCATGTCCATCCCAGATGCTGTCTCCAGTGAGTAATAAGCAGAAGGGGTTCAGGCTGGAGCTTGAAGCACCATCCATGGTCCACACTGGGGCTGGAGGTGCACAGTCCACCTGAGCTTCTTCTGCCAGGTGTGTCAGAGCAGATTTATAAGGGTGTGAGTGGCTCTATCATCACAGAACACAGACCTCCAGCTTCCCTCCTTAGCAAACAGACCTCTCAGAAATAAAATCTTTAAAGCCAAGTAACAAGAACGATCCAAGAGCAGGTAGGGACAGGAAGACCCAGTGTACACTAACTCAGTACATCAAGCACAGAGTTAAAGAAGGACAGGGGCCCATTCCTGACCAGACAGGGAGAATTGGCTTCCACTCACAGTAACATGGCAAATGCTGAGATGCACACATAACAGAAGACAAACAACACAACGAAGGAGGACTACCGTGCAACTGGAGAGCACCACGCTGAAGATGCTGGGACCTCAGGACTAGGTTTAGCAACTGCCTGTACCCTGAGATCCAATAGTTTCTCCCTCCATCACTTTGCACACTTAAACTGTTTATTACTTAAAACGTTTTTAGTGTTCCTCTGTCACGATGGCCACAGCCAGAGCCTGGAACATAGCAGTTTCTGACACATGATGGACACATCACACATACCTGCTAAACGTACACACTCCTGTCTTTTCAGACCTTCTGACAGTGAGAAGACATTGGGGATTAAGTAAGAATTACACTCGTTATGATAAAAAAAAAAAAAAAAAAAAAAAAACTCCAGTGAGGGTAGGGACAATGTCTAATTTGCTAACTGCTGTATTTTCAGTTTACAGCATCCTGTGGTCATTCAATAAGTGTTTCTTGAAGGAGTGAATGAATGAATTCATACATATTAATGATATGTTTGCTGAGTTAATTTGGTAAATTTAATATAGCTTACTACTGATATAATTAAACTTCATTCATTTAAAAAATTTGATAACCCACCACGAAGTTCTGGGTATACACAGATACTGAGGAAAAACAGGCATAAAAGTCCTGTTCACAGAAAAGTTAAGGTCTAGAAAGAAGAAACACACAAACTAACATAATTTATAACAGTACATTTGCCACATTCAAAAACAGAGGTCTGTGCATTTTAAACAGCTGCACTGAGAAAATGTCCAAATCAGACAGAAAGGTCTAAACAGGGAATGACCCAACAACCAACCATCTTTCCTTTGAGCAGAAACTGCCCCTAAACAAGTTTGCCAGATGATCAGCTCCAAAGGCAAGTATTACACACCAAAGGTCCCGCCAAAATTATCATAATACTAATAAATAATAGAAGAGAAAATGTTATAATGGCGAAGAGTCTAGTCCCTTTAGCCAGCTCACTGCCACACCAATTATAAGGTCTGTTATTTCAAAGACAGTTCTTAATGTAGTTCATTTATACAAATCTCAGGGTTACATAGTAAATAAGCAAATATGCTTTCAATCAATGAATTAAATAGTACATAAGAATCATGACAGCCTTAAGTGTTTTGAGTTCTCTCAATCTTTTGTTTTCAAAACAGCATATACCTTTCTGAACAACTGCATCATTTTTTAGGCAGAATTTTAAGAATTATATTTTTTCAATTACAAAATGCAGCTCCATTTAACACTTTGTCAAGCAGTGTCAAGGACTAAAATACAGCGGTATATTTTATAATAAAAATTGTACTTACTGAGCATTATGTGATAGGAGGTTTCAGTTACCTCCTGCTGCATAGTAAGGCACCTCAAAACTTAAGTGACCTAAAGGAAGTCATTTCTCACAGTTTTATGGACTGACTTGGAGGTATTTTGAGTGTATGTGGTGGCGGGGGCTGATTAGGTTTGTGGACTGACTATTACAGAGGCAAGGAGAGGTGCTAAGTGTCTCTCTTACAGTCTTGCTGCAGCTGACATCACCAGGTGTTCACTCACGTGGCCGGGAGTTCCTATGGGCTGTTGTGGGGAGCACCTTTCTCTGCCCTCTCCACATGGCCAGGGGTTCCCACAGCATGGTCCAAGAGATGCAGGCAAAACCTACAAGGTTTCTTACTACCTACTCCCAGAAGTCATAGAATATCACCTGATGCATTTTATTGGTCTAGCAAGTCATTGTGGCCAACCCAGATTCAAAGACAGGGCAGTGAGGCTCTACCTCAGATTCAAAGACAGTGCAGAGAGGCTCTATGTGCTGATGTAGAGAGCAACCTGTGCCTACAGGAGGGAAGAGCCCAGGTGCAGCCATCTTGCTATCACTCTACCCACACCATTATTCCAACTCATGCACATGATGTTTTAGATGGATAGTCCCCGCTATTTTTTGCCTCCTGAAAATCAAGTTAGGCACAATAACACTCAATGAAAATGTAAGTACTATTAAAAACAAAAACTACAGAAAAATCACACCTGATGCAAGATCTACTTCAATCCCTCACATGGATGGAAAGCTAGTCTTATAACTCTTAAATACAATGAAATGGAATTTCAATCCACAAAAGACTTGTGCATTTTTCCCCATTAGAATAATTTACCCACCCCATAAATTTGTCGAGAGTATGAAACCCAATCTAGGTTTTTACTTCTTCCTCTCAAAGCCTAGGGAAATTCGGGGAATGCCTGGACCAAAGTTCTAATTTGAATATCATCATTTGGTGTGCCAAAACAGTATTCCTAACCAAGAAACTAAAAACTTTCTTTGCTGGTGGTTTTAAGAGAGTTGACTAGCTCAAGAACATCGTTACAGAGAATAAGAAGGGGAGGTACTCTGCTAAGCAGGCTGACCAGACCATCAGAAATTTTCACGAAGCAAAAATAGAAAAAGAAAGGGAGAAAATGATGCTGTCAGTCCCTGAGAAGAAAGTTATTTTTCAATTGGTCTGATTTTCGCTTTTACAGAGAAAATGGAGCTTACTGTGATAGAATAAGAATATTCAATTTCATGCAGGTACATTTTCTGAGCCAAATAAAATACAACGGTATCTGAAAGTCATTTATCTTAAACAATTCATTTGCAAGTCATACAAAATCCCCCATGAAATATGTGGGTTTTAGAAACAAAAGACTCATTAATCTAAAATCCACATTAGTTTTCAAATGATGGCAATGAGCCATATCCTTTCATCCCTACATCACAAAGTTTGCACAATTTTTTAAATTTCAAAGTCTTCTTTAAAATCTTAATAAAGTTAAAAATGATTACATTAAACAAATATCCTCCTTTTCTATAGATATAAAAAAAAGAAATACTGAGCATGTTCCTCACACACTTAGCCTACTCACATATGAATCTAGAATCCCCTCCTTCCCCTCCCCGCTTGCTCTCTCTAGATCCACTATATGCTTTCTGTCTCTTGGTGGGACCTCCCTCACCCCTGAAGAGCCCTTTACAGGCATTACAGGTTCAGCCTCCTCCCTACTCTTCACCACCTACACACATTACATCATGCAGAGGCTTGTCAAGACTATTTCAAAGGGGTCTCTCACACACGTTCCCTACTTTCAAATACCATGGCCACCTGATGTGGACATTGTCCTGTTCAGCTGTTCCCAGCAGACCTGCCTCAGGGTCTCCCTGCCTCCTGTCCTGCCTCCTTCAATTAACCCTCATGGATGACTTAAGAGCAACCTTCCCAAAAGAGAACTGATTATTTCACACCCCCAACTCAAATAAAACACATCACACAAAACAAAACATTTCCAAGATTCAGACCGACTCCTCAGTCCTGGCCTGTCTCAACTGCAGTCAGATTTCAACATGCATCCTTGGACCTGGCCCCAGGGGCAGGCCATACTAACTGGACCTGTGAGGCACGCTTTCATTTTGTCCCAGGATTCGAGACACTCCTCAGTCCTGAGCTCAAGAACATCGTTACAGAGAATAAGAAGGGAGGTACTCTGCTAAGCAGGCTGACCAGACCATCAGAAATTTTCACGAAGCAAAAATAGAAAAGAAAGGGAGAAAATGATGCTGTCAGTCCCTGAGAAGAAAGTTATTTTTCAATTGGTCTGATTTTCGCTTTTACAGAGAAAATGGAGCTTACTGTGATAGAATAAGAATATTCAATTTCATGCAGGTACATTTTCTGAGCCAAATAAAATACAACGGTATCTGAAAGTCATTTATCTTAAACAATTCATTTGCAAGTCATACAAAATCCCCCATGAAATATGTGGGTTTTAGAAACAAAAGACTCATTAATCTAAAATCCACATTAGTTTTCAAATGATGGCAATGAGCCATATCCTTTCATCCCTACATCACAAAGTTTGCACAATTTTTTAAATTTCAAAGTCTTCTTTAAAATCTTAATAAAGTTAAAAATGATTACATTAAACAAATATCCTCCTTTTCTATAGATATAAAAAAAAGAAATACTGAGCATGTTCCTCACACACTTAGCCTACTCACATATGAATCTAGAATCCCCTCCTTCCCCTCCCCGCTTGCTCTCTCTAGATCCACTATATGCTTTCTGTCTCTTGGTGGGACCTCCCTCACCCCTGAAGAGCCCTTTACAGGCATTACAGGTTCAGCCTCCTCCCTACTCTTCACCACCTACACACATTACATCATGCAGAGGCTTGTCAAGACTATTTCAAAGGGGTCTCTCACACACGTTCCCTACTTTCAAATACCATGGCCACCTGATGTGGACATTGTCCTGTTCAGCTGTTCCCAGCAGACCTGCCTCAGGGTCTCCCTGCCTCCTGTCCTGCCTCCTTCAATTAACCCTCATGGATGACTTAAGAGCAACCTTCCCAAAAGAGAACTGATTATTTCACACCCCCAACTCAAATAAAACACATCACACAAAACAAAACATTTCCAAGATTCAGACCGACTCCTCAGTCCTGGCCTGTCTCAACTGCAGTCAGATTTCAACATGCATCCTTGGACCTGGCCCCAGGGGCAGGCCATGCTAACTGGACCTGTGAGGCCCGCTTTCATTTTGTCCCAGTGGTTATGTCTGAAGCACACTCCTTCCATTGTCCTCAGAGCTCAGCTCAAATATCACCCCGCTCTCTCTAGTGTTTCTGGAATCAACTTACCTGCTTTTGCATCTAAGTTTTTTAGGCCTGCTTCCTAATGTGTTCATGAGGATTCCAAGCTGACTCTTGGTCTCAGAAGACCTCTTTCTGTTCTTAACCAAGGCCACAGAAATCCTATCCCATGCTCTGCAGCCAGGGAACTCCTTCTGGCCTCTTCTTCCCCTTGCCATCTACTTCTCTTCCTCCAACACCTTTAACCATAGTAGCTCTTCTTTTCCCTTCAACACCAAGCTCATACAGTTCCCACATGATGCACTAGCTGGGTGCTCTGGTCAGATAGATCTGCAGAGTTTTCAAGTTTCTTCACTGCTATACCACTGCAGAGCTTCCAGATAAATCCAGTAGTGCTTGATGTGGAGGAACTCCTGAGACACCCACTCAAGTCTGGGCTTGGAGACCCAGGGTCTGACTGCACCATGTCTGAATAAAGTGTGGCATGCATGCATTTGTAAACCCACCAAAAATGAGATTCAGGGAGAGCAAGTTTCATGGAAGAAAATTAACAAGACATAACATGACAAAAGACTAGTCATTATCTTTTATCACTGGCAATTAATTCCATTTTAAATATTTTTAATACCTAACCTGGCTGTTTCTACAAACAAAGCTGGAAACACAGATGTGATCTTAGAACCCTGAAGCTAATTGGGTATTCTAATTGGTGTTCAAAAGATAGGGTTTCTAAAATAACTTTCTAATTGGTCCAGGTGTTTCCCATGCTAAAATTCAGAAGTGATCAAACAAGACACAAAGGTTCTGCAGTAAATGGTTACTAAAAAAATTTCTTTTGAACCTAATGTTTATGAAATGGATATGTATGAGCATGTACACTAACTCACTGATCCTGTTTTTTCTTTAATGTTTTTTAAACAATATAAACTGAATGTCCATAATTTTCAGAAGATCTTTAGCTCCCGAGTATAACATACTAAAGTGGACTTGAGACATTACCCGTAGAGAGTTAAGAAATAACCTTTATACCTCAGACATAGTTTAGGAGGTGGTCAAGGAGACCTTTTAGACAAAAGACAACAAGATGGGATGGCAGGGTCCTGGCACAATGCCTGGTGCATTCTTAGACCTAAGACTCCTGGGAGAATTAATATTGTCACTAAGGCTGTGTTTTATGTCTTAGTTGAAGCCACACTGTTCAGACTAAGACCCCTTCCCCATCCCCCCCACAAGAAGACTTTTCTTCTTCCCAAAAATGGTTTCCTCCATCACCCACACAAAGAAAAAAGCCCATGAAAGAGAGAAGGTGGAGGAGCAGAGGACCTACAGAGATAAGGGCGTGCTCATAGGCCATGCCTGTGTCCCAGGGTAGACCCTTCTCTCCACCCCTAGGAAGCAGAAGCCTTCTGCAGAAACCTAACTCGATGGCCCAGAGCACCCAGGGCCTGTTCATAGTCGTGCGTCCATGACTCAGTGAAGGTGCTGGGCACGCAGTGTGAGAGTTTCTGCTTTTATCAGACCCCAGGTAGAGAATTAATCTAAAGCTATGAACTGACAGCAGTTATCCCAACAAACCTAGAGAGCTCTGAACAAATTACTGCTTTTAGGAGGTGGAAAGTCACAACGCACATTACTCTCACCCTGAGGAAAATCTGGATAACTCATCACTATTTCAAACCTCAGGTCAAGAGATGTTTTGGCAGGCTGAGGTTACCACACAAGCAGGGGGAGGGAGTGTCACAGAGATGGATCCAAGTACTGTTGCACCTTTGTCAGAGCACAGAGGGAAAAGCAGCTGCTGTAAAAGTGAGCAGGGTAAACAAGGGAAACTTAAAAATTTTTACAGGTCCATGGTGGGCTCCAGATTCCTGGGGACCCAGATACACTGTAAGGCCACACACCATTCATGATCTCTTTCCCATGGGTTCCACCAGTGCTCCTTAGAGAGATGAGGGGGCCTTGGGGGCGCCCCCACAGTGCCCAGGTGCACAGGGCCTGACCAGGGTTGAAAGGAGAAGCAGGAGTGCTAGAAAGAACCCACCTGGGCTCTGATTCCTGCATGAGTACCAGGAGATCATCAGCCACCCCAAGGGATAAGCACAAAACTGTCAAGACCACAGATCCTTCAGATATGGGAAAGAAATGCCATCTGCCTCTGAGTGAGGAGCAAGGCACTTGCCAGGTCCGAGATCTCACCTCCTTTCCAGAGACAAATGCTATCTCCTGCTAAGGGTGAGACAGGAAACCCCTGTTTTTGCTGGTCCCGGCAAAGGCCTCTGCCTTTGGAGAGAGGCAGAACCTGGCCCATAGCTCACACCCAGCGCTAAGCACAAAGGGGAGAGGGTCTTGGCAATGATCCAGAGTGCTGCTAGAAGAGAAGCAGGAGGCCCTTGACTAATCCAAGGCCGAGTTCAGCCAATATTCTCTAGACCTGGGCTGTAGAACAGAACTTTCTGTGCAAGAGGAAGGTCTTGTGTCTATGGTACCCCGTGGAGAAGTCACAAGCCATGTGTTCTACTAAGCACTTGTATAGTGGAGACTGTGAACAAAAAAGTGAACCTTCAATTTTATGTCATTTTAATGAGTTCCAAGTAAATTTTAAATAGCCACATGTGGTCTATGGCTGAAACACTGCAGTTCTAGGTCCTGAATTAAGGCAATGGCAGAAGGTGACCACCACGTGGAGGAAGGAAAGCTGAGACCAGGCCCTCCCCACACTGATGCTGGAGTAAGAGAAGAGGAAGCCCTCTGCCACCTCAGGTCTCCTGCTGAGTAACAAGCACCAGCTGAGGACTGCTGGAAGGGAGCTAAGGCAGAGGCTTCTGGGAAAGAGACAGGCAGGGGCTGCTAAACTAAAGCCTGATGACTGCCAAGCAGCATGACTGTGGAATCCCTTGGCCTTCCAGACCTCCCAGGAAGGCAACTGCAACATCAGACCACCCTGGAGGAGATGAAATCTACAGTAACTACAAGCAACCACAGAATCCAGAGCTAGCTTTACTACTGCCTGGGTTAGCTCAACTTCTCACATCCCGGGCCTGACAGAAGAGGTGTGCCTACTGTCAGGTCTCAGTGATATTTGCCTCAGTTTATATGATTCTTTCCCATACAATGTAGGCATTCAACTAAGATACTGTGTGACATACAAAGAGCAAACCCTCCCTCAGCTCATTACATCAAGAGGCAAAAGAAAGGATGGAAGTCAACAAATCGACAGACAATAAATGCTGGAGAGGGTGCGGAGAAAAGGGAACCCTCTGGCATTGCTGGTGGGAATGTAAACTGATACAACCTCTATGGAAGATAATATGGAGATTCCTTAAAAAACTAAAAATAGAAGTACCCTCTGACCCAGCAATCCCACTATTAGGCCTATATCCTGATGAAATCAAAAGTGAAAGAAGCACCTGTATCCCAATGTTCATTGCAGCTCTCTATACAATAGCCAGAACATGGAAGCAACCTAGATGTCCATCGACAAATGAATGGATACAGAAGCTCTGGTACATATATACAGTGGAATACTACTCAGTTGTTAAAAGAAATGCAGAAGACTCAGTCCTAATGAGGTGGCTAGCTCTAGAACCTATCATAAAAAGTGAACTAAGTCAAAAAGAGAAAGACAAGTACAGTATACTAACTCATATATATGGGATCTAGTAAGATGGTCATGATAACACATGCAGTGAACTCATGGAAAAACAGAGAATAGACATAAGGACATTGTGGAGACCAAACAGTGAGAAGGAGGCATAGAGGAAGTAACATCGAAACCTATACTGGCACGTGTGGAAAAGATAGCTATGGTCATTGCGCTAAGGGAATAGGAGTACCTACAATCACTGGGGGCAATGGTCTGAAGGGGTAGGAGGGGCAACTGGGTAGGGGGAGGATCCAGGTATATGCATATGAATGATCTGGGAACATACATGTTGATGAACAACAAAACTCTGTAAAATCTTTAAAATAAAGAATTTAAAAAAAAAGATAGGATGGAAGGAGACTGAAAGATGGCCCCAATGGTAGAACTACCTAAGAATTTAAAGGCCTATGGTTAGTGTGTTAGTTGCTCAGTTGTGTGTGACTCTTGGCAAATCCATGGCCCGTAGCCCGCCAGGCTCTTCTGTCCATGGAATTCTCTAGGCAAGAATACTGGAGTGAGTTGCTATTCCTTTCTCCAGGGGATTTTCTTACTGGGATTGAACCTGTGCCTCCTGGATTGCAGGTAGATTTTTATCAACTGAGCCACCAGGAAGCCCTAACTATGATTAATATTGTCAAATAATCCAGTGTTAGGGTGAGCTACATACATGAACAAATGGGCAACTGGAACAAAGAGGCTCAGGTGCCCATATATCCACAGATCAGCCCCAGGTGGAAAGTGGCATGGGGGAAGAACTGATACAACCTCTATGGAAGATAATATGGAGATTCCTTAAAAAACTAAAAATAGAAGTACCCTCTGACCCAGCAATCCCACTATTAGGCCTATATCCTGATGAAATCAAAAGTGAAAGAAGCACCTGTATCCCAATGTTCATTGCAGCTCTCTATACAATAGCCAGAACATGGAAGCAACCTAGATGTCCATCGACAAATGAATGGATACAGAAGCTCTGGTACATATATACAGTGGAATACTACTCAGTTGTTAAAAGAAATGCAGAAGACTCAGTCCTCATGAGGTGGCTAGCTCTAGAACCTATCATAAAAAGTGAACTAAGTCAAAAAGAGAAAGACAAGTACAGTATACTAACTCATATATATGGGATCTAGTAAGATGGTCATGATAACACATGCAGTGAACTCATGGAAAAACAGAGAATAGACATAAGGACATTGTGGAGACCAAACAGTGAGAAGGAGGCATAGAGGAAGTAACATCGAAACCTATACTGGCACGTGTGGAAAAGATAGCTATGGTCATTGCGCTAAGGGAATAGGAGTACCTACAATCACTGGGGGCAATGGTCTGAAGGGGTAGGAGGGGGGCAACTGGGTAGGGGGAGGATCCAGGTATATGCATATGAATGATCTGGGAACATACATGTTGATGAACAACAAAACTCTGTAAAATCTTTAAAATAAAGAATTTAAAAAAAAAGATAGGATGGAAGGAGACTGAAAGATGGCCCCAATGGTAGAACTACCTAAGAATTTAAAGGCCTATGGTTAGTGTGTTAGTTGCTCAGTTGTGTGTGACTCTTGGCAAATCCATGGCCCGTAGCCCGCCAGGCTCTTCTGTCCATGGAATTCTCTAGGCAAGAATACTGGAGTGAGTTGCTATTCCTTTCTCCAGGGGATTTTCTTACTCGGGGATTGAACCTGTGCCTCCTGGATTGCAGGTAGATTTTTTATCAACTGAGCCACCAGGGAAGCCCTAACTATGATTAATATTGTCAAATAATCCAGTGTTAGGGTGAGCTACATACATGAACAAATGGGCAACTGGAACAAAGAGGCTCAGGTGCCCATATATCCACAGATCAGCCCCAGGTGGAAAGTGGCAGTGGTCCTCTGCTCCCGGAAATACTCCAACATGTGCTCCAGCTTCCTGGACCTCCTTCCTGGAGACTCCAGCAGGGCCTCTGCCTTGGCCCCTGGAGGCATGTTGACCAACACATCCAACAACCAAAGAAGGTTTACAGACTCAGTGAGGACCAGCAGTGGGACAAAGAGGCACTGGGCATGTCAAACAACTAGCCGTGGAACAGCTGAAGGGCATGTCCCTGCTAGTCAAGTCTGACAAAACGTGGCCCACTGGAGAAGAGAACAGCAAACCATGAATTCTTGCCTTGAGAACTCCATGAACAATATGAAAAAGCAACAAGATTTGACATTGCAAAATGAGTTCTTGTGGTTGGTACGTGTCCAAAATGCAAAAGGGCAAGGGTGGAGAAACTGCTTGAGAAAGAATGAAAAGGCTGAGCCAAAGCAGAAACAATGCCCATTTGTAAATGTGTCTGGTGGTGAAAGTCTGATGTAAAGAACAATATTGCATAGGAACCTGGAATGTTAGGTTGATGAATAACAATAAATTGGATGTAGTCAAACAAGGGATGCCAAGAGTGAACATCAACATTTTAGAAATCAGTGAATCAAAACAAACAGGAATGGGTAAATTAAAGTGACCATTATACCTACTACTGTAGGCAAGAATCCCTTAGAAGAAATGAAGTAGCTCTCATAGTCAACAAGAGAGTCTGAAATGTAGTACTTGGGTACAATCTGAAAAACAAAAGAATGATCTCCTTTCGCTTCTAAGGCAAACCATTCAACGTCACAGTAATCCAAGTCTTTGCCCCACCTCTAATGTTAAAGAAGGTGAAGCTGAATGGTTCTACGAAGACTTATAAGACCTTCTAGAAATAACACACACAAAAAGATGTCCTTTTCATCACTGGTGACTGGAATACAAAAGTAGCAAGTCAAGAGATGCCTGGAGTAACAGGCATCTTTGGCCTTGGAGTACAAAATGAAGCAGGAAAAGGATAGAGGGAGCCATTTAATGCAAAACAAATAACCAGGTGGGAGAAAAGCTGGATCAAAGAGGCTCAGGTGCCCATATATCCACAGATCAGCCCCAGGTGGAAAGTGGCAGTGGTCCTCTGCTCCCGGAAATACTCCAACATGTGCTCCAGCTTCCTGGACCTCCTTCCTGGAGACTCCAGCAGGGCCTCTGCCTTGGCCCCTGGAGGCATGTTGACCAACACATCCAACAACCAAAGAAGGTTTACAGACTCAGTGAGGACCAGCAGTGGGACAAAGAGGCACTGGGCATGTCAAACAACTAGCCGTGGAACAGCTGAAGGGCATGTCCCTGCTAGTCAAGTCTGACAAAACGTGGCCCACTGGAGAAGAGAACAGCAAACCATGAATTCTTGCCTTGAGAACTCCATGAACAATATGAAAAAGCAACAAGATTTGACATTGCAAAATGAGTTCTTGTGGTTGGTACGTGTCCAAAATGCAAAAGGGCAAGGGTGGAGAAACTGCTTGAGAAAGAATGAAAAGGCTGAGCCAAAGCAGAAACAATGCCCATTTGTAAATGTGTCTGGTGGTGAAAGTCTGATGTAAAGAACAATATTGCATAGGAACCTGGAATGTTAGGTTGATGAATAACAATAAATTGGATGTAGTCAAACAAGGGATGCCAAGAGTGAACATCAACATTTTAGAAATCAGTGAATCAAAACAAACAGGAATGGGTAAATTAAAGTGACCATTATACCTACTACTGTAGGCAAGAATCCCTTAGAAGAAATGAAGTAGCTCTCATAGTCAACAAGAGAGTCTGAAATGTAGTACTTGGGTACAATCTGAAAAACAAAAGAATGATCTCCTTTCGCTTCTAAGGCAAACCATTCAACGTCACAGTAATCCAAGTCTTTGCCCCACCTCTAATGTTAAAGAAGGTGAAGCTGAATGGTTCTACGAAGACTTATAAGACCTTCTAGAAATAACACACACAAAAAGATGTCCTTTTCATCACTGGTGACTGGAATACAAAAGTAGCAAGTCAAGAGATGCCTGGAGTAACAGGCATCTTTGGCCTTGGAGTACAAAATGAAGCAGGAAAAGGATAGAGAGTTTTGCCAAGAGAACATATTGGTCACAGCAAACATCCTCTAATGACAAAACAAGAGATAACCCTACATATGGGCATCACCAGATGGTCAGTACCAAAATCAGATTGATAATATTCTTTGCAGCTGAAGACAGAGAAGCTATATACACAGCAAAAATAAGACCTGGAGCTGACTGTGACTGAGATCATCAGCTCCTTATTGAAAAATTCAGGCTCAAATTGAAGAGAGTAGGGCAGACCACTAGGCAGTTCAAGTATGACCATAATCAAATCATTTAAGATTATACAGAGGAGGTAACTAATGTGTGCTTACAGTCACTCAAACATGTCTGACTCTTTGTGACCCCATGGACCATAGCCTACCTGTCCATCAGTTTCTCCAGGCAAGAATACTGGAGTGGGCTGTCATTGCCTTCAACAGATTCAAGGAATTAGATCCGAGAGAGTGCCAAAAAATTATGAATGGAGATTCATAACACTGTACAGGAGGCGGGGGCTAAAATCATTCCAAAGAAAAAGAAATGCAAGAAGGCAAACTGGTTGTCTGAGGTTTTAAAAATAGTTGAGAAAAGAAGATAAATGAAAGACAAAGAAGAAAGGGAAAGATATACCCAACTGAATGCAGAGTTCCAGAGATTAGCAAGGAGAGACACAAAATCCTTCTTAAGTGAACAATGCAGAGAAACAGAGGAAAATGATAGAATGGGAAAGACTAGAGATCTCTTCAATAAAATTAGATACACCAAGTGAACATATCTTGCAAAGATGGGTACAATCTGAAAAACAAAAGAATGATCTCCTTTCGCTTCTAAGGCAAACCATTCAACGTCACAGTAATCCAAGTCTTTGCCCCACCTCTAATGTTAAAGAAGGTGAAGCTGAATGGTTCTACGAAGACTTATAAGACCTTCTAGAAATAACACACACAAAAAGATGTCCTTTTCATCACTGGTGACTGGAATACAAAAGTAGCAAGTCAAGAGATGCCTGGAGTAACAGGCATCTTTGGCCTTGGAGTACAAAATGAAGCAGGAAAAGGATAGAGAGTTTTGCCAAGAGAACATATTGGTCACAGCAAACATCCTCTAATGACAAAACAAGAGATAACCCTACATATGGGCATCACCAGATGGTCAGTACCAAAATCAGATTGATAATATTCTTTGCAGCTGAAGACAGAGAAGCTATATACACAGCAAAAATAAGACCTGGAGCTGACTGTGACTGAGATCATCAGCTCCTTATTGAAAAATTCAGGCTCAAATTGAAGAGAGTAGGGCAGACCACTAGGCAGTTCAAGTATGACCATAATCAAATCATTTAAGATTATACAGAGGAGGTAACTAATGTGTGCTTACAGTCACTCAAACATGTCTGACTCTTTGTGACCCCATGGACCATAGCCTACCTGTCCATCAGTTTCTCCAGGCAAGAATACTGGAGTGGGCTGTCATTGCCTTCAACAGATTCAAGGAATTAGATCCGAGAGAGTGCCAAAAAATTATGAATGGAGATTCATAACACTGTACAGGAGGCGGGGGCTAAAATCATTCCAAAGAAAAAGAAATGCAAGAAGGCAAACTGGTTGTCTGAGGTTTTAAAAATAGTTGAGAAAAGAAGATAAATGAAAGACAAAGAAGAAAGGGAAAGATATACCCAACTGAATGCAGAGTTCCAGAGATTAGCAAGGAGAGACACAAAATCCTTCTTAAGTGAACAATGCAGAGAAACAGAGGAAAATGATAGAATGGGAAAGACTAGAGATCTCTTCAATAAAATTAGATACACCAAGTGAACATATCTTGCAAAGATGGGTACAACTAAGGACAGAAACAGTATGGATCTAACAGAAGCAGAAGATAATTAAGACGTGACAAGAATACACAGAAGAATTTATACAAAAAATATCTTAATGATCTGGACAACCACAATGGTGTGATCCCTCACCTAGAGCCAGACATGCTGGAGTATAAAGTCTAGCCAGCCATAGGAAGCATTCCTATGAACCAAGCTAGTAAAGGTGATGGAAGTCCAGCTGAGTTATTTTAAATTCTAAAAGAGCTGCTGCTAAAATGCTGCACTCAACATGCCAGCAAATCTGGGAAACTCAGTATTGGCGATAGGTCTGGAAAAGGTCAGTTTTCATTCCAATCCCAAAGAAGGGAAATGCAAAAGAATGTTTGGTCTACTGCACGATTGCACTCATTTCACATGCTAGCAAAGTAATGCTCAAATCCTTCAAGCGAGACTTCAACAGTACATGAAACAAGAGTTTCCAGATGTATAAGCTGGGTTTAGAAAAGGCAGAGGAATTAGAGACAAAACTGCCAACATCTGTTGGATCATAAAAAAACCAGCAAGCAAATTCCAGAAAAATATCTACTTCTGCTTCATTGACTATACTAGAGACAATGCCTGTGTGGATCACACTGTGTGAATTGCAACAAGCTGTGGAAAGTTCTTAAAGAGATGGGAATACCAGACCACCTTACTTGCCTTCTGAGAAACCTGTATGCAGGTCAAGAAGTCAACAGATAGAACCAAACATGGAATAAAGGACTGGTGCAAAACTGGGGAAGGAGTACATCAGGCTGTATGTAATCATCCTTATTTAAGTTCTATGCAGAATACATCATGAAAATGCAGGGCTGAATGAATCACAAACTGGAATCAGAACTGCAAGGAGAAATATCAACAACCTCAGATGTGCAGGTGATACACCCTAATGGCAGAAAATGAAGACGAACTAAAAAGCCTCTGGATGAGGGTGAAAGAGGAGAGTGAAAAAGCTGGCTTAAACTCAACATTAAAAAACTAAGATCATGGAAGCTGGTCCCATCACTTTATGGCAAACACATTGGGAAAAGATTCAAAACAGTGATAGATTTCATTTTCTTGGGCTCTCAAGTCACTGTGGAAGGTGACTGCAGCCATGGAATTAAAAGATGCTTGCTTCTGGGCTTCCTCTGGTGGGTAAGGACACTGCCTTGCAGTGCAAGGGGCACTGGTTCAATCCCTGGCCTGGGAAGATCCCACGTGCCACGGAGCAGCTGGACTGATGTGTCCAATTACCGAGCCGGAGCTCTGGGGCGCATAGAGCATGGCGCTCTGCGACAACAGAGGCCACCGAGATGGGAGGCCCACAGGAGCCAAAGAACAAAGATGGATGAAAATAGAGAAATGAAAGACCAATAGAAGTGGCCTGCCCGTCCCCTCCCTCCCCATCCCACCCCCCAAAAGATAAATAAATTTAAAAAAAAGATGTTTCCTTCTTAGAAGTAAAGCTATGACAGAGCTAGACATTGCACTCATTTCACATGCTAGCAAAGTAATGCTCAAATCCTTCAAGCGAGACTTCAACAGTACATGAAACAAGAGTTTCCAGATGTATAAGCTGGGTTTAGAAAAGGCAGAGGAATTAGAGACAAAACTGCCAACATCTGTTGGATCATAAAAAAACCAGCAAGCAAATTCCAGAAAAATATCTACTTCTGCTTCATTGACTATACTAGAGACAATGCCTGTGTGGATCACACTGTGTGAATTGCAACAAGCTGTGGAAAGTTCTTAAAGAGATGGGAATACCAGACCACCTTACTTGCCTTCTGAGAAACCTGTATGCAGGTCAAGAAGTCAACAGATAGAACCAAACATGGAATAAAGGACTGGTGCAAAACTGGGGAAGGAGTACATCAGGCTGTATGTAATCATCCTTATTTAAGTTCTATGCAGAATACATCATGAAAATGCAGGGCTGAATGAATCACAAACTGGAATCAGAACTGCAAGGAGAAATATCAACAACCTCAGATGTGCAGGTGATACACCCTAATGGCAGAAAATGAAGACGAACTAAAAAGCCTCTGGATGAGGGTGAAAGAGGAGAGTGAAAAAGCTGGCTTAAACTCAACATTAAAAAACTAAGATCATGGAAGCTGGTCCCATCACTTTATGGCAAACACATTGGGAAAAGATTCAAAACAGTGATAGATTTCATTTTCTTGGGCTCTCAAGTCACTGTGGAAGGTGACTGCAGCCATGGAATTAAAAGATGCTTGCTTCTGGGCTTCCTCTGGTGGGTAAGGACACTGCCTTGCAGTGCAAGGGGCACTGGTTCAATCCCTGGCCTGGGAAGATCCCACGTGCCACGGAGCAGCTGGACTGATGTGTCCAATTACCGAGCCGGAGCTCTGGGGCGCATAGAGCATGGTGCTCTGCGACAACAGAGGCCACCGAGATGGGAGGCCCACAGGAGCCAAAGAACAAAGATGGATGAAAATAGAGAAATGAAAGACCAATAGAAGTGGCCTGCCCGTCCCCTCCCTCCCCATCCCACCCCCCAAAAGATAAATAAATTTAAAAAAAAGATGTTTCCTTCTTAGAAGTAAAGCTATGACAGAGCTAGACAGCCTATTACAAATAGAGAAATCACCTTGCTGGCAAAGGTTGTGTCAAAGCTCTGGTCTTTCCAGTAGTAATGTATGGATGTGAGAGTTTGACCATAAAGAAGTCTGAGCACTGTAGAACTGATGCTTTTGAACTGTGGTGCTAGAGAAGACTTTTGAGAATCCCTTGGATAGCAAGGAAATCAAACCAGTCAATTCTAAAGGAAATCAACCCTGAATATTCACTGGAAGGGCTGATGTTGAAGCTGAAGCTACAATACTTTGTCCAACTGATGTGATGAGACAACTCATTGGGAAAGACCCTGATGCTGGGGAAAATAGAAAGAAGAAGGAGAAGGGGATGGCAGAAGACAAGATGGCTGGATGGCATCACTTACTCCATGGAAATGAGTTTGAGAAAACTCAGCAAGATACTGAAGGACAGAGAAGCCTAGTGTGCTGCAGTTCATAGGTTGGAAAGATATGGACACAACTGAGCAATTGAATATAAAAAAACAACAACAAAGTCACACAAACTATTTTTAAACATTAGAAATAAAAAGCATGATGATATCAAAGATGAAATCCTTTAATGTGCTGACTAGGCACAATAGAGGAAAGAATCAGTGACACTTAAAGTGTGCCTAGGGGAATTAGAAACTAGAAACACGGCCGCCGGAACCCGCCCGCCGCGAGGAGCCGCCGGAACCCGCCCGCCGCGAGGAGCCGCGAGGAGCCGCGGACGCCGCGAGGAGCCGCGGACGCCGCGAGGGGCGGGTAAGTTCAGCCACTCCAACTGGAGGGCTTGCTGAATGGAGAGAGGAAGTCGTCCACGGGTTGCTGACCAGGGACCGGGCACGAGTTGGACGGGAAAGCTCGTGTCCGCCTTTGGTACTTAGACACATAACCGGCAGTGGTGGAGGAGCCCGCGCTCCCCTAGAGCTGCAGCAGCAGCGGAGGAAGCCGGGGAAAGAGCAGGAATTGAGACTACAGGAGGGCGCGGTTGAGCCGGGCGCCCCTCCAACACAGGGCTGCGGCGCCTCCGCCCGACTGACTGGCGCCCACCCCCAAAAGATAAATAAATTTAAAAAAAAGATGTTTCCTTCTTAGAAGTAAAGCTATGACAGAGCTAGACAGCCTATTACAAATAGAGAAATCACCTTGCTGGCAAAGGTTGTGTCAAAGCTCTGGTCTTTCCAGTAGTAATGTATGGATGTGAGAGTTTGACCATAAAGAAGTCTGAGCACTGTAGAACTGATGCTTTTGAACTGTGGTGCTAGAGAAGACTTTTGAGAATCCCTTGGATAGCAAGGAAATCAAACCAGTCAATTCTAAAGGAAATCAACCCTGAATATTCACTGGAAGGGCTGATGTTGAAGCTGAAGCTACAATACTTTGTCCAACTGATGTGATGAGACAACTCATTGGGAAAGACCCTGATGCTGGGGAAAATAGAAAGAAGAAGGAGAAGGGGATGGCAGAAGACAAGATGGCTGGATGGCATCACTTACTCCATGGAAATGAGTTTGAGAAAACTCAGCAAGATACTGAAGGACAGAGAAGCCTAGTGTGCTGCAGTTCATAGGTTGGAAAGATATGGACACAACTGAGCAATTGAATATAAAAAAACAACAACAAAGTCACACAAACTATTTTTAAACATTAGAAATAAAAAGCATGATGATATCAAAGATGAAATCCTTTAATGTGCTGACTAGGCACAATAGAGGAAAGAATCAGTGACACTTAAAGTGTGCCTAGGGGAATTAGAAACTAGAAACACGGCCGCCGGAACCCGCCCGCCGCGAGGAGCCGCCGGAACCCGCCCGCCGCGAGGAGCCGCGAGGAGCCGCGGACGCCGCGAGGAGCCGCGGACGCCGCGAGGGGCGGGTAAGTTCAGCCACTCCAACTGGAGGGCTTGCTGAATGGAGAGAGGAAGTCGTCCACGGGTTGCTGACCAGGGACCGGGCACGAGTTGGACGGGAAAGCTCGTGTCCGCCTTTGGTACTTAGACACATAACCGGCAGTGGTGGAGGAGCCCGCGCTCCCCTAGAGCTGCAGCAGCAGCGGAGGAAGCCGGGGAAAGAGCAGGAATTGGAGACTACAGGAGGGCGCGCGGTTGAGCCGGGGCGTCCCCCTCCAACACAGGGCTGCGCGCGCCGCGGCCTCCGCCCGACTGACTGGGATCAGCCCACCGTCCCGGCCAGCACCCAGTATGGCAGCAAAGCCCTCATTTTGCTGAACACAAAAACAGAAACCACAGCAACCGGCACTGTAAGGGAAAGACCACGCCATCAAGACACCACCATCAAGAGCAGATTGGTTTCCAACAGGCAGATATGAAGATAAAAACCAAGGACAGTATTTAACTTTTTTTTTTTTTCTTTTTCATTTTTTTCTGCTTGTTTGTGGTGGACTATTTTGCTTATTCAATTGATTGGTTTGGGGTTTATTAGTTGCTTTGTTTATTGGGGTTTTTTTATTTTATTTTATTTTATTTTTGTAGTTTTCATTTGTTTGATTTATTCTATGTGTTTTTTCTTTGTTTTTCGGTTTCATTATTTTTTTTTTTTTGCTCTTTTTAATTTTTAACCTTCTTTTGACTTTTATTATATTTTTTTAATTTTAATTTTAATTCTTGAAAACCTCTAATTCTCTTTTCTCTTTCCTCTTTCCCACTGCTTTCTTTCTCTATGTTCTAAATGTAAAACATCTTCCTAGCTATCAATATCCTCTAGACAAATTATTTCCTATCTTTCTGTCTGCACTATTCACTTCCAAATGCACTAAACAGTACACACACTAATCTTTGCTACCTAATCCTATAAAATACTTCCAAGACAAATCTTTTCCTTTTTATTACTTATAGACTCTCCTCCTTGTCACCCCGAGCACATGTCCTAATTTAAAATTGCTCTCATTGTAATTATCCAAGCCAGGACCTTGTGCTAGATCTATTATTCAGGCACTATTTTAATTAATTCAAAGCTTAACGGGCAAGTATCATCTGTGATTGCATGAGTTGCTAGAAAGATTTCCTGCGCCTTATCTCTGTAAAACTGGTCAGTTGTGGGGATTGCTGTATATGTATGTGTATCTTACGATTATGTTAGAAAACAGCTGCATGCTTTTATGACTGTCACCCATCAGGGATGCACCTCTTGTTCCTCAGATGCTAGTGTGTGAACTAGTATCACAGAACACCATAGCAAACCAGACATAGACCCTACACCCCCTGACCAATCATCAAACCAAGGATCCTCGAAGCGGAAGCCCGGATTCCAAGACCCCACACTGATTATCAAAGAACATACAACACTACAGATTATTCACCTGTAAACAAGGTCTATCACCACCCAAGACACAAGCCACTGAATCCTTCTACAAGGACAAAACCCAAAGGAAGGGAAAGACCACGCCATCAAGACACCACATAAAAGGATTGGTTTCCAACAGGCAGATATGAAGATAAAAAATAAGGACAGTATTTAACTTTTTTTTTTTTTTTCTTTTTTCATTTTTTTCTGCTTGTTTGTGGTGGACTATTTTGCTTATTCAATTGATTGGTTTGGGGTTTATTAGTTGCTTTGTTTATTGGGGTTTTTTTATTTTATTTTATTTTATTTTTGTAGTTTTCATTTGTTTGATTTATTCTATGTGTTTTTTCTTTGTTTTTCGGTTTCATTATTTTTTTTTTTTTGCTCTTTTTAATTTTTAACCTTCTTTTGACTTTTATTATATTTTTTTAATTTTAATTTTAATTCTTGAAAACCTCTAATTCTCTTTCTCTTTCCTCTTTCCCACTGCTTTCTTTCTCTATGTTCTAAATGTAAAACATCTTCCTAGCTATCAATATCCTCTAGACAAATTATTTCCTATCTTTCTGTCTGCACTATTCACTTCCAAATGCACTAAACAGTACACACACTAATCTTTGCTACCTAATCCTATAAAATACTTCCAAGACAAATTTTTTCCTTTTTATTACTTATAGACTCTCCTCCTTGTCACCCCGAGCACATGTCCTAATTTAAAATTGCTCTCATTGTAATTATCCAAGCCAGGACCTTGTGCTAGATCTATTATTCAGGCACTATTTTAATTAATTCAAAGCTTAACGGGCAAGTATCATCTGTGATTGCATGAGTTGCTAGAAAGATTTCCTGCGCCTTATCTCTGTAAAACTGGTCAGTTGTGGGGATTGCTGTATATGTATGTGTATCTTACGATTATGTTAGAAAACAGCTGCATGCTTTTATGACTGTCACCCATCAGGGATGCACCTCTTGTTCCTCAGATGCTAGTGTGTGAACTAGTATCACAGAACACCATAGCAAACCAGACATAGACCCTACACCCCCTGACCAATCATCAAACCAAGGATCCTCGAAGCGGAAGCCCGGATTCCAAGACCCCACACTGATTATCAAAGAACATACAACACTACAGATTATTCACCTGTAAACAAGGTCTATCACCACCCAAGACACAAGCCACTGAATCCTTCTACAAGGACAAAAACCCAAAGGAAGGGAGAATTCAACCAAGAAGCCTGGTGGGAATAAGAACTACATACACACAGACACACACAAAGAAACAAAAATTAACCTAATAATGAAACGTCAGAGAAACACTGTACAAATGAAGGACCAAGCTAGAGAAACACCACTTCAAATGACAGAGGAGGAGATAGACAAGCTATCTGAAAGAGAATTCAGAAAAACTATACTAATGAGGATGCAAAACACCGAAAACAGAATATTAGAGGAAATTAGTGCATTGAGAAAAGACATGCAGGAAATGAAAAATAAGCAAATAGAGAACACCAACTCAATTGCTGAACTCAAAAATACTATAGAAGGTCTCAACAGTAGAGTATCAGAGGCTGAAGAACGGATAAGTGAGCTGGAAGACAGAATGGTGGAAATAAGTGCTGAAGAACAGAACAAAGCCCAAAGAATTAAAAGAACTGAGGATAGCCTCAGAGACCTATGGGACAATATTAAACGCACCAACATTAGAATTATAGGAGTTCCAGAAGAAGAAGAAGAGAAGAAAGACTATGAAAAAATTCTTGAAGAGGTTATAGTTGAAAACTTCCCCAGCATGGGAAAGGAGATAGTCAACCAAGTCCAGGAAGCACAAAGAGTTCCATACAGGAAAAACCCCAGAAGAAACACACCAAGGCACATACTAATCAAACTAACGCAGACTAAATATAAAGACAGATTACTAAAAGCAGCTAGGAGCAAACAAAAAATAACATATAAAGGAAACCCCATACGTTTAACTGCGGATCTCTCAACAGTAACCCTACAGGCCAGAAGAGAATGGCAAGATACATTTAAACGGCTAAAAGAGAATAACCTGCAACCACGAATTCTCTACCCAGCAAGAATCTCATTCAAAACCGATGGTGAAGTCAAAAGCTTCACAGACAAGCAAAAACTAAAAGAATTCTGTACCACAAAACCAGCCCTACAACAAGTGTTAAAGGGCCTGATATAGCCAATAAATACAAGAGTAGGAGAAGCCTTACAAATCAAACCCCAAATTTCTAAGAAGATGACAATAGGAACATTCGTATCAATAATTACTTTGAACGTAAATGGACTAAATGCTCCAACCAAATGACACAGGCTGGCTGAATGGATCCAGAAGCAAGACCCATATATATGCTGTTTACAAGAGACCCACTTCAGACCTAGAGACACTCATAGACTGAAAGTGAAAGGCTGGAAAAAGATATTCCATGCAAATGGAAATCAAAAGAAAGTTGGAGTAGCAATCCTCATATCAGACAAAATAGACTTTAAAGTAAAGAAGATTCTAAGAGACAAGGCAGGTCACTACATCATGATTAAGGGATCTATCCAAGAGGAAGACATAACAGTCATGAATATCTACGCACCCAACACAGGGGCACCTCAATACATAAGACAGGTACTTTCAGACATAAAAGAAGAAATCAACAATAACACAATAATAGTAGGAGACTTTAACACTCCTCTCACACCAATGGACAGATCAACAAAACAGAAAATTAATAAAGAAACACAAGCCTTAAATGTCACACTGGAAAAGATGGACCTCATCGATATCTTTAGGACGTTCCATCCAAAAGCAGAAGAATACACTTTCTTCTCAAGCGCTCATGGAACATTCTCCAGGATAGACCACATCTTGGGCCACAAATCTAACCTCAGTCAGTTCATGAAAACCAAAATTATATCAACCATCTTCTCGGACCACAATGAAATGAGACTGGAGATCAACTACCAGAAAAAAAACCCTAAAAACAGAAACACATGGAGATTAAACAATACATACCTAAAAAACCAACTGATCGTTGAGGAAATCAAAGGAGAAATTAAACAATTTCTAAGAAAACGGGAAAACTGGGTACCAGTTAAGAGGGAAAATCAAAAGAAAAAATGGCAAGATACATTTAAACGGCTAAAAGAGAATAACCTGCAACCACGAATTCTCTACCCAGCAAGAATCTCATTCAAAACCGATGGTGAAGTCAAAAGCTTCACAGACAAGCAAAAACTAAAAGAATTCTGTACCACAAAACCAGCCCTACAACAAGTGTTAAAGGGCCTGATATAGCCAATAAATACAAGAGTAGGAGAAGCCTTACAAATCAAACCCCAAATTTCTAAGAAGATGACAATAGGAACATTCGTATCAATAATTACTTTGAACGTAAATGGACTAAATGCTCCAACCAAATGACACAGGCTGGCTGAATGGATCCAGAAGCAAGACCCATATATATGCTGTTTACAAGAGACCCACTTCAGACCTAGAGACACTCATAGACTGAAAGTGAAAGGCTGGAAAAAGATATTCCATGCAAATGGAAATCAAAAGAAAGTTGGAGTAGCAATCCTCATATCAGACAAAATAGACTTTAAAGTAAAGAAGATTCTAAGAGACAAGGCAGGTCACTACATCATGATTAAGGGATCTATCCAAGAGGAAGACATAACAGTCATGAATATCTACGCACCCAACACAGGGGCACCTCAATACATAAGACAGGTACTTTCAGACATAAAAGAAGAAATCAACAATAACACAATAATAGTAGGAGACTTTAACACTCCTCTCACACCAATGGACAGATCAACAAAACAGAAAATTAATAAAGAAACACAAGCCTTAAATGTCACACTGGAAAAGATGGACCTCATCGATATCTTTAGGACGTTCCATCCAAAAGCAGAAGAATACACTTTCTTCTCAAGCGCTCATGGAACATTCTCCAGGATAGACCACATCTTGGGCCACAAATCTAACCTCAGTCAGTTCATGAAAACCAAAATTATATCAACCATCTTCTCGGACCACAATGAAATGAGACTGGAGATCAACTACCAGAAAAAAAACCCTAAAAACAGAAACACATGGAGATTAAACAATACATACCTAAAAAACCAACTGATCGTTGAGGAAATCAAAGGAGAAATTAAACAATTCCTAGAAGAAAATGACAATGAACACACGACAGTGCAAAACCTATGGGATACAGCAAAAGCAGTTCTAAGAGGGAAATTCATAGCAATACAATCCCACCTCAAGAAACTAGGAAAATATGAAGCAGATGACCTAACCCTCCGCTTAAAACAGTTGGAGAAAGAAGAACAAAAACATCCCAGGGCCAGCAGAAGAAGAGAAATCATAAAGATCAGAGCAGAAATAAATGAGAAAGAAACAAAAGAAACAATAGTAAAGATAAATAAAACAAAAAGCTGGTTCTTTGAAAAGGTAAAATTGACAAGCCACTGGCCAGACTCATTAAGAAAAAGAGAGAGAAGGACCAGATCGATAAAATCAAAAACGAAAAAGGAGAGATTACAACAGATAATGCAGAAATCCGAAGGATTCTAAGAGACTATTATGAGCAACTCTATGGCAACAAACTGGACAACTTGGAAGAAATGGACAGTTTCTTGGACAGGATTAATCTCCCAAGACTGAGCAAGGAAGAAACAGAAACTTTGAACAACCCAATCACAAGCTCAGAAATCAACTTTGTGATTAAAATTCTACCCAAAAATAAAAGCCCAGGACCAGATGGCTTCATAGCCGAATTCTACCAAACATTTAAAGAAGAGCTAATGCCTGTCCTTCTAAAACTCTTTCAAAAAATTGCACAGGAAGGAAAACTCCCAAACACATTCTACGAGGCCACCATCACCCTGATACCCAAACCAGGCAAAGACAACACAAAAAAGGAAAACTATAGGCCAATTTCACTGATGAACTTAGATGCCAAGATCCTCAACAAAATCCTAGCAAACAGAATTCAACGACATGTCAAAAAACTCATACATCACGATCAAGTCGGGTTCATCCCAGGCATGCAAGGCTTCTTCAACATCCGCAAATCAATCAACGTGATACACCATATCAACAAGTTGAAAGACAAAAATCACATGATCATCTCAATAGATGCAGAAAAAGCCTTCGACAAAGTACAACATCCATTTATGATCAAAACTCTTCAGAAAATGGGCATAGAAGGAACCTATCTCAACATAATAAAAGCCATCTATGAGAAACCTACAGCGAACATTATTGTTAATGGTGAAAAACTGAAAGCATTCCCTCTAAGATCAGGAACAAGACAGGGGTGCCCACTTTCACCACTGCTATTCAACATCGTCCTGGAAGTCCTAGCAACAGCAATAAGAGAAGAGAAAGAAATCAAAGGAATCCAGATTGGAAAGGAAGAAGTCAAGCTCTCTCTTTTTGCAGACGACATGATATTATACATAGAAAATTCCAAAGACACGGTTACAAAACTACTAGAACTAATCAATGAATTCAGCAAAGTTGCAGGATATAAAGTCAACACACAGAAGTCACTGGCATTCCTATACACAAACAATGAAAAATCAGAAAATGAAATCAAAGAGGCAATCCCCTTCACCATTGGAACCAAAAGAATCAAATATCTAGGAATAAACCTACCCAAAGAAACAAAAGAATTGTACACAGAAAATTACAAGACACTCATGAGAGACATTAAAGAAGACTTAAACAGATGGAGAGATATTCCATGTTCCTGGATTGGAAGAATCAATATTGTGAAAATGACCATACTTCCAAATATCATCTACAGATTCAATGCAATACCTATTCAACTACCACTGACATTTTTCACAGAACTAGACCAAATAATAACACAGTTCATATGGAAACACAGAAGACCTCGAATAGCCAAAGCAATCCTGAGGAAGAAAAATGGAGTTGGAGGGATCAGCCTCCCTAACTTCAGACTCTACTACAAAGCAACAGTTATCAAGACAGTATGGTACTGGCACAAAAACAGAACTATAGACCAATGGAACAAGATTGAGAACCCAGAGATCAACCCACGCACCTATGGGTACCTTATTTTTGATAAAGGAGGAGAAACTATAAAATGGGACAAAGACAGCCTCTTTAACAAGTGGTGCTGGGAGAATTGGACAGCTACATGCAAAAAAATGAAGTTGGAACATTCCCTGACACCATACACTAAGATCAACTCAAAATGGATTAAAGACCTAAATGTAAGACCAGAAACCATCAAACTCTTAGAGGAGAATATAGGCAAAACCCTCAAGGACATCAATCAAAGCAAGATCTTCTCTGACCCACCAACTAAAATAGCAGAACTGAAAAGAAAAATGAACATATGGGACCTTATGAAACTTAAAAGCTTTTGTACAGCAAAAGAAATTACAAAAAAGTTCAACAGACACCCCACAGAGTGGGAGAAAATCATAGCAAATGAAACAACAGAGAAAGAATTAATCTCCAAAATCTACATGCAACTCAGACAACTCAGCACAGGGAAAATGAGCAGCCCAATCAAAAAATGGGAAAAAGATCTAAAGAGACGCCTCTCCAAAGAGGACATACAAATGGCTCAAAAATACATGAAACGATGCTCAACCTCGCTTATTATCAGAGAAATGCAAATTAAAACCACAATGAGATACCACCTCACACCTGTCAGAATGGCCATCATCAACAAATCGACAGACAACAAATGCTGGAGAGGGTGTGGAGAAAAGGGAACCCTCTTGCATTGCTGGTGGGAATGTAAATTAATACAACCTCTATGGAAGACAATATGGAGATTCCTTAAAAAACTCAAAATAGAAGCACCCTATGACCCAGCAATCCCACTATTAGGCCTATATCCTGATGAAATCAAAACTGAAAGAGGCACCTGTACCCCAATGTTCATTGCAGCTCTCTATACAATAGCCAGAACATGGAAGCAACCTAGATGTCCATCGACAAATGAATGGATCCAGAAGCTCTGGTACATATATACAATGGAATACTACTCAGCTGTTAAAAGAAATGCAGAAGACTCAGTCCTAATGAGGTGGCTGGCTCTAGAACCTATCATAAAAAGTGAAGTAAGTCAAAAAGAGAAAGACAAGTATAGTATACTAACTCATATATATGGGATCTAGTAAGATGGTCATGATAACACACACAGTGAACTCATGAAAAAACAGAGAATAGACATAAAGACATTGTGGAGACCGAACAATGGGAGGGAGTAACATGGGAACCTATACTGTCATGTGTAGAAAAGATAGCTATTGTCATTGTGCTAGGGGAATAGGAGTACCTACAACCACTTGGAGCAATGGTCTGGAGGGATGGGGGGGGGGACCTGGGTGGGGGGAGGGCCAAGGGATATGCATCTGATTGATCTGGGAACATACATGTACAAAAATAAATAAATAAATAAATAAATAAATAAATAAATAAAAAGAAACTAGAAACACAAAGAAACAAACAAAAAACATAATAGAGCACCCAATAACTATGGGACAATATAAAATATTTTAACATATATAACTGGCCTTATTAAAGAAAGAAATAAAGGGACCAGAGGAATATTTGAGGATAAAAAGCTGAGAATTTCCCCCAAATTTAATTAATAATAAAAAAACACAGATATAAGCAGGATGAATAAAGAAAAAAATATCTGATACCTTGAAGTCTAAGTTTTGGAAACTAATAGTAAAGAGAAAATATTATAGAAAATGGATAAATGACCTATTCTGGTCTTGAGTCCTGTACTCTCAATGAACAACTAACAACTGCATTTTAGCGAAATTTGGATTTTAGCAAAATAATCTTCCACACTTGGGGCCCTTGCTGGATTCCATAAATAAGACCCAACGTGAAGGACTTGGTGTTCCTTCTCTGAAGCAGTTTTATAGAATGCAAATCTGGGGATGCAAAAGTGACATGGAATTCTGTGTTCTCTCACTAAAACTTACAGAAGTAACCTGCTGAATGATATAGTTGTTGCTGTAATGGAGTTAAAAAGCTTTTGAAATATGGATCCCCCAAAATGCCCTCAGTTAGAGCTATCTAAATACTAAATGCAAGGTGAATACAAGGTTGAAACTGTGAAGTTTTACAGTCCAAACAAGACAGTATTTATTGAATTGAATCTTACAAACCCAAATAATATTGGAAAAAATATAAGCCTGCAGAAACTCTTCTGGTACAACACTTTTAAAAATTCCTTTTGGATTTTTATGTGAAGTAAGATGGTCATGATAACACACACAGTGAACTCATGAAAAACAGAGAATAGACATAAAGACATTGTGGAGACCGAACAATGGGAGGGAGTAACATGGGAACCTATACTGTCATGTGTAGAAAAGATAGCTATTGTCATTGTGCTAGGGGAATAGGAGTACCTACAACCACTTGGAGCAATGGTCTGGAGGGATGGGGGACCTGGGTGGGGGGAGGGCCAAGGGATATGCATCTGATTGATCTGGGAACATACATGTACAAAAATAAATAAATAAATAAATAAATAAATAAATAAATAAATAAAAAGAAACTAGAAACACAAAGAAACAAACAAAAAACATAATAGAGCACCCAATAACTATGGGACAATATAAAATATTTTAACATATATAACTGGCCTTATTAGAAAAAGAAAGAAATAAAGGGACCAGAGGAATATTTGAGGATAAAAACCTGAGAATTTCCCCCAAATTTAATTAATAATAAAAAAACACAGATATAAGCAGGATGAATAAAGAAAAAAATATCTGATACCTTGAAGTCTAAGTTTTGGAAACTAATAGTAAAGAGAAAATATTATAGAAAATGGATAAATGACCTATTCTGGTCTTGAGTCCTGTACTCTCAATGAACAACTAACAACTGCATTTTAGCGAAATTTGGATTTTAGCAAAATAATCTTCCACACTTGGGGCCCTTGCTGGATTCCATAAATAAGACCCAACGTGAAGGACTTGGTGTTCCTTCTCTGAAGCAGTTTTATAGAATGCAAATCTGGGGATGCAAAAGTGACATGGAATTCTGTGTTCTCTCACTAAAACTTACAGAAGTAACCTGCTGAATGATATAGTTGTTGCTGTAATGGAGTTAAAAAGCTTTTGAAATATGGATCCCCCAAAATGCCCTCAGTTAGAGCTATCTAAATACTAAATGCAAGGTGAATACAAGGTTGAAACTGTGAAGTTTTACAGTCCAAACAAGACAGTATTTATTGAATTGAATCTTACAAACCCAAATAATATTGGAAAAAATATAAGCCTGCAGAAACTCTTCTGGTACAACACTTTTAAAAAAATTCCTTTTGGATTTTTATGTGAATTTGACTCCACTAGCTAATAATCTTAACTAGTTTTTCATAAGTTGTACTGATCGGCAAAAAATATCTGTATTGATCCAATGCTTAGAAAATAGGATTTCAAAATGAAGATGTCTATGATAAAATATAAACAGTGAATGACAAAGAAAAATTGGAGAACAGGTTGAAGTAAAATCCAAAGGCCTCATTGTACCTCTTTACCCTCTTCTTTTGCTATCATTTTCTACTAACTGTATGGATTCTGTCTAAAATCCTGGACTTCCAATCGAGGTCTTCTCTGCTATTCCCTTAGTCACAGGTTGGGATTTGTTCTTCCTCTGTGAAGTCAATGCCTCAGAGATGCTGAAAAGGTACCAACACCTGGACACCCTGAGGCATTCCGAGATCTTGGACTCAAGGCCCAAACATTCAAATGAACATGAAATGTTGAAATAAATTTTAAAAAACCCCTGAGTTCATTACTAAAGTTTGTTTAGTTTGAAAATACACAGGAAAGTATATCAGAGTCAGCAGAGTGCAAAAATACTTAACTGAATAAGAGGCATGTAATGTGTGTATGTGGGCTTCCCAGGTGGCACTAGCAGTAAGGAACCTGTCCACCAATGTAGGAGATGTAAGACACACAGGTCTGATCCCTGGGTGGGGAAGATCCCCTGGAGAAGGAAAGGGCAACCCACTCCAGTATTCTTGCCTGGGAAATCCACAGACAGAGGAGCCTCAGTGGCTATGGTTCAAAGGGTCACAGAGTTGGACATGACTGAAGTGACTCGGCCTGCAAATACTCAATGTGTGGTATGTAGTAGGTGAGGGGATGGTCTCTGAAGTCAGTCTACCTGGGTTCCAATCTTGACTGCTGCTCACTTGCCTGTGACTCATGTCTCATTTTAAAGAACAGATCATAATAATACCTACCTTACTGAGGCAGAACGCATTAAAGAACTTTGTGAGGCTTACATGAATCAGTAAATGAGAACATCTAGAATATAGTACCTGACATGTGGCTACTGGCCTTTGTATTTAACTATTAGTATTATTCTTATGAATAAACTTTATATTAAAATAAAAAACCCCACTAGTTTAATTGGAAATATCACTCATTCTTGAAAACATCCAAAAAGTACTTTTCTCTGAAGTAATTTAAACAGCCTTTTCTGAGGTATAAATATGTAAAACAGTATGATATGAACTCATAATGCCGAGATTTTGCTTAATATTGTGAGTTTTGATAAGAGGGAGCAGGGCTCCATTACTCTGGTTTAAAACACATTATTGGCACTATTGTGACAACTACACATACAAAATTAAAATTTTAATCTCACCTCTTTATTTTCCTTTTTGCTATCATTTTCTACTAACTGTATGGATTCTGTCTAAAATCCTGGACTTCCAATCGAGGTCTTCTCTGCTATTCCCTTAGTCACAGGTTGGGATTTGTTCTTCCTCTGTGAAGTCAATGCCTCAGAGATGCTGAAAAGGTACCAACACCTGGACACCCTGAGGCATTCCGAGATCTTGGACTCAAGGCCCAAACATTCAAATGAACATGAAATGTTGAAATAAATTTTAAAAAACCCCTGAGTTCATTACTAAAGTTTGTTTAGTTTGAAAATACACAGGAAAGTATATCAGAGTCAGCAGAGTGCAAAAATACTTAACTGAATAAGAGGCATGTAATGTGTGTATGTGGGCTTCCCAGGTGGCACTAGCAGTAAGGAACCTGTCCACCAATGTAGGAGATGTAAGACACACAGGTCTGATCCCTGGGTGGGGAAGATCCCCTGGAGAAGGAAAGGGCAACCCACTCCAGTATTCTTGCCTGGGAAATCCACAGACAGAGGAGCCTCAGTGGCTATGGTTCAAAGGGTCACAGAGTTGGACATGACTGAAGTGACTCGGCCTGCAAATACTCAATGTGTGGTATGTAGTAGGTGAGGGGATGGTCTCTGAAGTCAGTCTACCTGGGTTCCAATCTTGACTGCTGCTCACTTGCCTGTGACTCATGTCTCATTTTAAAGAACAGATCATAATAATACCTACCTTACTGAGGCAGAACGCATTAAAGAACTTTGTGAGGCTTACATGAATCAGTAAATGAGAACATCTAGAATATAGTACCTGACATGTGGCTACTGGCCTTTGTATTTAACTATTAGTATTATTCTTATGAATAAACTTTATATTAAAATAAAAACCACACTAGTTTAATTGGAAATATCACTCATTCTTGAAAACATCCAAAAAGTACTTTTCTCTGAAGTAATTTAAACAGCCTTTTCTGAGGTATAAATATGTAAAACAGTATGATATGAACTCATAATGCCGAGATTTTGCTTAATATTGTGAGTTTTGATAAGAGGGAGCAGGGCTCCATTACTCTGGTTTAAAACACATTATTGGCACTATTGTGACAACTACACATACATAAAATAATCTCCTAAACTAAACCTCTTTAGTAGTGCTCACTGTGTAATAAAAATTTAAATATGTACATAAGTTACATTAAGAGGAGCAATATTTATTTAACGTTTTTCTATGAAGGAATTTTATACTTAGCAATTACTCCAGTTTCAAATATGCACATAACATGAATACTATATTTAAAATCAGAATGAGAAGCCTAATGTGGATGTGCTTAATGAGCACAGAAGATGTTCCTCTCATCCACCACAAAGATAAGAGGAGTATTTTCTTAACAGGACTTCAGAGGGTATCTTTTATGGCCTATAGAACTGAAGTAGAAGCTAGAATATTATTACACTGGCAAGGGTATTATTTGTTTCTTCTAAAATTTTTATTTTACTGCTAAGGCAAAAAGTGAAATTCAGGAGAAGCCTAACTTAGAATTGCTCTTAAGAGGATTAGGCATGTCTCTTAAAATGTGAAGAAATGTTGCATTTATGTACAGATCATAAGCACTTTTAAAAGGCCCAGCTGAAAAGAACTGTATGAAAGGTAATGCAGTGAAAAGATGGATAGAGCAGAATCAAAAAAAAGATCTACTTAAAAACAACACCAAATTTTGAAGTGTAAAGTTCATGTAAAATTTTTAACTGTGTCCTAAACTGAATACTGAATAGTAGTACTGAACTGAATAGTAATATTGAGCTAAGAAAGGTGAACGAAGGGTGAACCACTGTTATGTTTTTTTTCTTTTTTTTTTTTTTTTTAATAGCATGTGAGACAGATGCTTGAGTCTGAAAAAGCTGTTTATCACATAATGACAATGGTCCAGTGAGAGGTGCTGACAGCAGAGGCACAAACGGCTTCCCGGGAGAAAGAATGAGAGACAGCTCCAGGCACGCCCTGGAGAGCAAGGAGCTGTACTTCCCTGATGCCCCCTCCCACGATGATTCAAATGGTCTTCGGAGTCTTTCTTGAAAATATACTTGCCCACATACATTAATTAATGGTCACAGGCTGAAAACACACCTCTATTCAAGACGTGCTTGCGTCTGCATTACTGGAAACACTCGGCCAGACAGCACCTTCTGTTTTCTAGTATTAAAATGCCACCATGTATTTACTTGGCTGTCTGACATTTGTAATTCCTATTACTCCTAGAAACTAGTTCATAATTCAAAGAATGAGAAGGCGTTAGCGGTTTGGGTTTTTGTTTCTTTCATTGTTATGTCTTTGAAAAAAATGTGCTCAAATGTTCATCACAAACATAAACATAAAATTTTAGATATACCACCTTTGCTTTCTCAGGTAAAATTAAATATCTTTAAGGTAAGTATGGATCATACAAGAAACAGTAATGAGATAGAATATAATCTTACCCTGGTGTGAGTACGAATGTGCATCTTCAGCCCATCATTTTTACTGAATCCTTTCTCACAGTAAGGGCACTGATAGGGACGCTCACCTACAAGATAAAGAAAGGCTTCCTGTCAGAAAAATACACAACATCAAAGCTGGCATGTACTATCACTCCTCTGACACCAGATCCTGGCCTCCACAAACACTTGTGCATGGCCGAGAAGATGCTAAGGCCCAACCAGGTGACCATAAGGGCTGCTCAGGGCAGTGTAGCACAGTCCCTCATGCAAAGAGGTGGTGAGCCCGGAGCACTTCCTACACTCAAGATACAAGTCCCATTTGCCAGCAGTAGGCTCATTCCATTTTCCTATTAATATCTGAGACCCAGCGCGCCAGGAGGACAGAAGGCAGCGAGCGCTCTGCGTGAAAATCCCGCTGGGTCACCAAGTGCCGGGTGAGCTGAGACACTGTTAGCGGAGGCGTGTGGGACTTAACGCGGAAATCCCCCGCGGGTCGCTTCCCAGGGACCTGACTCGAGCCGGATGGGGAAGCTCCCACCCTCGTATGGGGGGCTTAGTCCTTTATCCACCAGTGCACGCGTGCCAGCAGCCTAAAGAGTCCCTACACCCGAGCTGCAGCCAGGAAGCCGCTGTTTCGCAGGCACCAGAGAGCTGCAAAGAGGAAACCTGGAGAATAGCTGGGGTTGGAGGCTACCGGCAGGTGCACAGTGAAACCGGGGCCCCCTCCAGCACGGGACCACACGCACGCAGCCCCTGCCCAACCTACTGGGAACACCCCGCAGCCCCGGCCAGCACCTGAGCTCACAGCAAAGCCTTTGTTTTGCCAAAAACAAAAACAGAAACCATAGGAACCAAGGGAAAGACTGCTTCATCAAGACATCATCAAGAACAGACTGGTGGAAGATCCACATGCAGATGAGAAGATAAAAACCAGGGACAATATTTACCTTTTTATTTTCTGTTTTGTTTTTTTTTTTTTTTTTGGTCTGTTTGCTTTGGATTGTTTTGTTTATTCACTTGTTTGGTTTGGTTTGTTTCTTTGCCTCTTCCTGTTAATTTTTTTCTTTTTTAATTTTTAATTTTTTTTTAGTTTTTAACTTTTTTTAATTTTAATTTTTTAAAAGCTTTTAATTTTCTTTCCTCTTTACCACTGCTTCCTCCTTCTATGTTCTAAATGCAAAATCTTTTCCTACATGCTACTATTCCCTATATAAACATTTCCTATCTTCCAGTCTCTACTATTCCCTTCCAGCTGCACCAAACTCCACAGCACACTTATCTTTGCTATCTAATCCTATAAAGTCCTTGCAAGACGAATCTGTTTCTTCTCATTACCCATATACTTTCCTCCTCCTCAGCTCCAACACATGTCTTAGTTAAAAATTGCTTTCATTGTAATATTCCAAGCCAGGACCTTGCCCTGGATCTATTTTTCCAGGCAGTATTTTAATTAATTTAGAGCTTAAGGGTCAGGAACAATCTTTGATTGCACCATTTGCCAGAAAAATTTCCTATGCTTTATCCCTGTAAGACTGTTCAGTTTTGGTTATTGCTGTGTATATATGTATGTTTTTCCACTATGTTAGAAAATATCTGTATGATTTTTATGACTGTCATCCATCAGGGATGCATCTCTTGCTCCTCATATGCTACAATTTGAACTAATATCACTGAACACCATAGCAAACCAGACATAGAGCCTACACCCCATGACCAGACATCACACCAAGGATCCTTGGAGTGGAAGCCCTGATTCTAAAACCCTACACTTTCAAAGAACAGACAACACTAGAGACTATTCACCTGCAAACAAGACTTAACACCACACAAGACACAAAATACCGAACCCTTCTACAAGGATAGAAACCCAAAGTAAGGGAGAATTCAACCACGAAGCCTGGTGGGAGAAAGAAGTCCACACACACAGACACACACAGACACACGAAAAGAAACAAAAATTAACCTAATAATGAAAAGACAGAGAAACTGCACAAATGAAGGAACAAACCAGAGAAACACAGCTCCAAATGACAGAAGAGGAGATAGACAAATTATCTGAAAGAGAATTCAGAAGAGTGATACTAATGAGGATTCAAAACACTGAAAACAGAATATTAGAGGAATTAGAGCACTGAGAAGAGACATGCAAGAAATGAAAAATAAGCAAATAGAGGCCACCAACTCAATTGCTGAACTCAAAAATACTATAGAAGGTCTCAACAGTAGAGTATCAGAGGCAGAAGAACAGATAAGCGAGCTGGAAGACAAAATGGTGGAAATAAGTGCTGAAGAACAGAACAAAGCACAAAGGATAAAAAGAACTGAGGATAGCCTCACAGACCTAGGGACAATATCAAATGCACAAACATTAGAATTATAGGAGACCCAGAAGAAGAAGAGGGAAAGAAAGTCTATGAAAAAATTCTTGAAGAGGTTATAGTTGAAAACTTTCCAAGCATGGGAAAGGAAATAGTCAACCAAGTCCAAGAAGCACAAAGAGTTCCATACGGAAGAAACCCCAGAAGAAACACACCAAGGCACATACTAATCAAACAAAAGCAGACTAAATATAAAGACAGACTACTTAAAGCAGCCAGGAGCAAACAACAAATAACATATAAAGGAAACCCCATACGTTTAACTGCGGATCTCTCAACAGAAACCCTGCAGGCCAGAAGAGAAGGGCAGGACACATTTAAATGGCTAAAAGAGAATAACCTACAACCAAGAATTCTCTACCCAGCAAAGATCTCATTCAGAATTGATGGAGAAGTCAAAAGATTCATAGACAAGCAAAAGCTAAAAGAATTTTGTACCACAAAACCAGCCCTACAACAAGTGTTAAAGGGCCTGATAGAGTCAATAAATACAAGAGTAGGAGAAGTCCTACAAATCAAACTCCAAATATCTAAGAAGATGACAATAGGAACATTCGTATCAATAACTACTTTGAATGTAAATGGACTAAATGCTCCAACCAAAAGACATAGGCTGGCTGAATGGATACAGAGGGAAGACCTATACATATGCTGTTTACAAGAGACCCACTTCAGACCTAGAGACACTCATCGACTGAAAGTGAAAAGCTGGAAAAAGATATTCCATGCAAATGGAAATCAAAAGAAAGCTGGAGTAGCAATCCTCATATCAGACAAAATAGACTTCAAAGTAAAGAAGATTCTAAGGGACAAGGGAGGTCACTACATCATGATTAAGGGATCTATCCAAGAGGAAGACATAACAGTCATGAATATCTATACCTATGCACCCAACACAGGTGTGCCTCAATACATAAGACAGATACTTTCAGACATAAAAGAAGAAATCAACAATAACACAGTAATAGTAGGAGACTTTAACACTCCTCTCACACCAATGGACACATCATCAAAACAGAAAATTAATAAAAAAGAAAGAAAGAAAGAAAGAAAGAAAAACAAGCCGTAAATGCCACACTAGAAGAGATGGACCTCATCGATACCTTTATGACCTTCCACCCAAAAGCAGAAGAATACACTTTCTTCTCAAGTGCTCATGGAACATTCTCCAGGACAGACCACATCTTGGGCCATAAATCAAACCTCAGTCAATTCAAGAAAATCGAAATTATATCAACAATCTTCTCAGACCACAATGCAATGAGACTAGAGATCAACTGCAGGAAGAAAACCCACTAAAAACACAAACACATGGAGATTAAACAACAAATACCTAAAAAACAAACTGATTACTGAGCAAATCAAAGGAGAAATAAAAAACTTCCTAAAAGAAAATGACAATGAACACACGACAGTGCAAAACCTATTGGATACCGCAGAAGCAGTTTTAAGAGGGAAATTGATAACAATACAACTCTACCTCAAGAAACTAGGAAAATATCAAGCAGACGATCTAACCCTACACTTGAAACAACTAGAGAAAGAAGAACAGAAACACCTCAAAGCCAGAAGAACAGAAATCATAAATATCAGAGCAGAAATAAATGAAAAAGAAATGAAAGAAACAATAGTAAAGATAAACAAAGCGAGAAGCTCGTTCTTCAAAAAGGTAAACAAAATTGACAAACCACTGGCCAGACTCATCAAGAAAAAAAGAGGGAAAAACCAGATCAAGAAAATAAAAAATGAAAAAGAAGAGATTACAATAGATAATGCAGAAATCCAAAGGATTGTAAGAGACTATTATGAACAACTCTATGGCAACAAAATGGACAACCTGGAAGAAAAAGAGAAGTTTCTGGAGAAGATTAATCTCCCAAGACTCAACCAGGAAGAAACAGAAACTGAACAATCCAATCACAAGCTCACACATCGATTTTGTGATTAAAAATTTACCCAAAAATAAAAACCCAGGACCAGATGGCTTCACAGCCGAATTTCACCAAACATTTAAACAAGAGCTAATGCCTGTTCTTCTAAAACTCTTCCAAAAATTTGCACAGGAAGGAACACTTCCAAACACATTCTTCGAGGCCACCATCACCCTAATACCAAACTAGCCAAAGACAACACCAAAAAAGAAAATTATAGGCCAATTTCACTGATGAACTTAGATGCCAAAATACTCAACAAAATCCTAGCAAGCAGAATTGAACAACACATCAAAAAACTCACACATCATTATCAAGTTGAGTTTATCCCAGGTATGCAAGGATTCTTCAATAGCTGCAAATCAACCAATGTGATACACCATATCAACAAATTGAGAGACAAAAATCACATGATCATCTCAATAGATGAAGAAAAAGACTTCAACAAAGTACAACATCCATTTATGATCAAAACTCTTCAGAAAATGGGCATAGAAGGAACCTATCTCAACATAATAAAAGCCATCTATGAGAAACCTACAGCGAACATTATCGTCAACGGTGAAAAACTGAAAGCATTCCGCCTAAGGTCAGGAACAAGATACGGATGTCCACTTTCACCACTCTTATTCAACATAGTCCTCGAAGTTCTAGCAACAGCAATAAAAGAGAAAGAAATCAAAGGAATCCAGATTGGAAAGGAAGAAGTCAAGCTCTCTCTTTTTGCAAACGACATGATATTATACATAGAAAATCCCAAAGACACGGTTACAAAGCTACTAGAGCTAATCAACGAATTCAGCATAGTCATGGGATGCAAAATCAATACACAGAAATCACTGGCATTCCTATACACAAACAATGAAAAATCAGAAAATGAAATCAAAGAGGCAATCCCCTTCACCATTGCAACCAAAAGAATCAAATATCTAGGAATAAACCTACCCAAAGAATAAAAGAATTGTACACAGAAAATTACAAGACACTCATGAAAGAAATTAAGGAAGACTTAAACAGATGGAGAGATATTCCATGTTCTTGGGTCAGAAGAATCAATATTGTGAAAATGACCACATGACCAAATGTCATCTATAGATTCAATGCGATCCCTATCAAACTACCAATGGCATTCTTCACAGAACTAGACCAGAGAATAACACAGTTCATTTGGAAACATAAAAGATCTTGAATAGCCAAAGCAATCCTGAGGAAGAAGAATGGAGCTGGAGGGATGAGCCTCCCTAACTTCAGACTCTATTACAAAGCAACAGTCATCAAGACAGTATGGTACTGGCACAAAAACAGAACTATAGACCAATGGAACAAGATAGAGAACCCAGAGATAAACCCACGCACTTATGGGTACCTTATTTTTGACAAAGGAGGCAAAAATCTAAAATGAAACAAAGACAGCCTCTTCAACAAGTGGTGCTGGGAAAATTGGACAGCTACATGCAAAAAAATGAACTTGGAACATTCCCTGACACCATACACAAGGATAAACTCAAAATGGATTAAAGACCTAAATGTAAGACCAGAAAACCATCAAACTCTTTGAGGAGAATATAGACAAAACACTCAAGGACATAAATCAAAGCAAGATCTTCTGACCCAATTACTAGAATAGCGGAACTAAAACCAAAAATTAACAGGTGGGGCCTAATGAAACGTAAAAGCTTTTGCACAGCAAAAGAAAGTACAAACAAGGTGAATAGACAACCCAGTGAATGGGAGAAAATCATAGCAAATGAAACAACAGACAAAGAATTAATCTCCAAAATCTACAAGCAACTCAGACAACTCAGCACCGGAAAAATGAACAACCCAGTCAACAAATGGGAAAAAGATCTAAATAGACATCTCACCTAAGAGGACATACGGATGGTCAAAAAGCACATGAAACAATGCTCAACCTTGCTTATTATTAGAGAAGTGCAAATCAAGACTACAATGAGATATCACCTCACACCCGTCAGAATGGCCATCATCCACAAATTGACAGACAATAAATGCTGGAGGTGTGGAGAAAAGGGAACACTCTTGCATTGCTGGTGGGAATGTAAATTGATACAGTCACTATGGAAGACTGTATGGAGATTCCTTAAGAAACTAATAATAGAAGCACCATTTGACCCAGCAATCCTACTCTTAGGCTTATACCCTGATGAAATCAAAAGTGAAAGAAGCACCTGTACCCCAATGTTCATTTCAGCTCTCTATACAATAGCTAGAACATGGAAGCAACCCAGATGTCCATCAATGAATGAATGGATAAAGAATCTCTGGTACACATATACAATGGAATACTACTCAGCTTCAAGAATCAGTCCTAATGAGGTGGTTGGAGCTAGAGTCTATCATAAAAAGTGAAGTCAGTCAAAAATAGAAAGACATTACAGTATAGTAACACATATATATGGAATCTAGTAAAAGGGTAATGATAACACAGGCAGTGAACCCATGGAAAAACAGAAAATAGACATACGGACATTGTGGTGAGTGAACAGTGGGTGGGAGGCATAGAGGGAGTAACATGGAAACCTATACTATCATGTGTGAAAAAGATAACTCCTGTTGCACTAAGGGAATAGGAGTAGTTACAATGGCTTGGTTCAACAGCCTGGAGGGGTGGGATGGGGGCCCTGGGAGTGGGGAGGGGACCAAGGATATGCATATGACTGATCTGGGAACATGCATGTCTGTGAACAACAATCTGTAAAAACTTTAAAATAAAGAAATAATAATAATAATAAAAAAATCTGAGACCAAATTAAATCTCCCGATAGTAAGAATCTGCTAAAAATATTTTGCATCAGTTAAATTTGTTCTGTCACTGTACTGCACCTTATAGGGATCTTCTCATTCAATCACACACTACTTGATTTATATCAGCAAGTGTCCCCATCAGGTCAACAATGAGGCCCTCGGGCTTCCCCTGGTGGTCCAGTGGGTAAGGACACCGCCTTGCACTGCAAGGGGTGCCGGTTCGAGCCCTAGCCTGGGAAGATCCCACGTGCCGTGGAGTGGCTGGACCCATGTGTCCAATTACCGAGCCAGAGCTCTGCTCTGGAGCACATGCGCCCAGAGCCGGTGCTCTGCAAGGACAGACGCCACCGTGATGGAAGGCCCACAGGAGCCAAAGAACAAAGATGGATGAAAATAGAGAAATAAAAGACCAATAGAAGTGGCCCGCCTGCTCCCCTCCCTCCCCAACCTGACCCCCGCCCAAAATAAATAAATAAATAAATCTTTAAACAAAACAAAACAAAACAAAACAATGAGGTTCTCATGGCTCAATCTAATGATGACTTCTCATCACGGTCTTGCCTAACCTCTACCCAGTTGCTTTCCAAAGTGTGCAACCATGTTCCTGAGACTTGAGGTCATGTGGCACAGAGGGACTTGCCCTGTTCTCTGAACTGCTGTAGACAATAATATCACCTACAAACAATTGGGGCAGTCTCCAGCTTAGCGACTTCCCCAGTCTCTCACTGAGGTGCACCCAGGATGTTCCCTCTGAAGTGGGCAGTGTGAAAAAGATGACAACCACTCAAAACGGAAAGAAGAAAAACTGGAAAGTTAACCCGTTAAGTTATCCAGCACAGAGCAGAACAGAACTCTTTAACGAACTATCCAGGCTTGCCAACTTTTTCTATGAGACAAAATCAACTTTTGCACTAAGTAACAACAACAACAAAAAAATCAAGCTGAAGTTCTTCACCTTATTATGGTTGTGAACCTCTGAGAAGCTGTAGCTTTTCATACACACAAAAATAAAGGCTTAGAGTACAACTGATTTAAACAACTAGGAAAAGACAATCTCATTTTCACCCTAAAATGATAGTATGTGCTTATCTTGATTCCAGATCTCTGCTGAGCTCCCATCTTGAGAGATCCATATAACCCAATGGTTATCTTCATTAAGATCTCAATAACTCAAATTCAACATCGATGAGCTTTATCCTGATCCTGTGTAGCCTACATATCTTGTCCTGTTGAGTTTCACCATAATCATTCAGTCACCAAATACGAAACTTATACAGGCCTTTTCTACTCACTTCTCCCTCTTCTAATCTCTAATTAAAGTCACTTCTCTAAAATTTCCAGAACATTTTCCTTAATGAAAAGAATAAAATAATATTCATGGTATCAGCCATAGTAAAAAAAAATGGACAGAACTCTGCTCTGGAGCACATGCGCCGGGTGCTCTGCAAGGACAGACGCCACCGTGATGGAAGGCCCACAGGAGCCAAAGAACAAAGATGGATGAAAATAGAGAAATAAAAGACCAATAGAAGTGGCCCGCCTGCTCCCCTCCCTCCCCAACCTGACCCCCGCCCAAAATAAATAAATAAATAAATCTTTAAACAAAACAAAACAAAACAAAACAATGAGGTTCTCATGGCTCAATCTAATGATGACTTCTCATCACGGTCTTGCCTAACCTCTACCCAGTTGCTTTCCAAAGTGTGCAACCATGTTCCTGAGACTTGAGGTCATGTGGCACAGAGGGACTTGCCCTGTTCTCTGAACTGCTGTAGACAATAATATCACCTACAAACAATTGGGGCAGTCTCCAGCTTAGCGACTTCCCCAGTCTCTCACTGAGGTGCACCCAGGATGTTCCCTCTGAAGTGGGCAGTGTGAAAAAGATGACAACCACTCAAAACGGAAAGAAGAAAAACTGGAAAGTTAACCCGTTAAGTTATCCAGCACAGAGCAGAACAGAACTCTTTAACGAACTATCCAGGCTTGCCAACTTTTTCTATGAGACAAAATCAACTTTTGCACTAAGTAACAACAACAACAAAAAAATCAAGCTGAAGTTCTTCACCTTATTATGGTTGTGAACCTCTGAGAAGCTGTAGCTTTTCATACACACAAAAATAAAGGCTTAGAGTACAACTGATTTAAACAACTAGGAAAAGACAATCTCATTTTCACCCTAAAATGATAGTATGTGCTTATCTTGATTCCAGATCTCTGCTGAGCTCCCATCTTGAGAGATCCATATAACCCAATGGTTATCTTCATTAAGATCTCAATAACTCAAATTCAACATCGATGAGCTTTATCCTGATCCTGTGTAGCCTACATATCTTGTCCTGTTGAGTTTCACCATAATCATTCAGTCACCAAATACGAAACTTATACAGGCCTTTTCTACTCACTTCTCCCTCTTCTAATCTCTAATTAAAGTCACTTCTCTAAAATTTCCAGAACATTTTCCTTAATGAAAAGAATAAAAATAATATTCATGGTATCAGCCATAGTATAAAGAGCATCAGGGGCAGAAGCAGAAATAGAAACTGTGATTTATTAATTTCTTAACCACTAAGACTGCTGGGAGAGAAATCAACAGCCTCAGAGATGCAGATGACACCACAATGATGGCAGAAAGTAAAGAAAGACTAAAGAGACTACTGATGAAGGTGAAAGAGAAGACTGAAAAAGATGGCTGAAAACTCAACATTAAAAAAACTAAGATCATGGTATCTGGTCCCATCATTTCATGGCAAATAGAAGGGGAAAATGTGGAAACAGTGATCCACACTGTTGGGATCCAAAGTCACTGTGGAAAGTGACTGCAACTACAAAAATTAAAAGACACTTGCTCCTTGGCAGAACAGCTATGTCAAACGTAGACAGTGTTTTAAAAAGCAAAGACATCACTTTTCAGACAAAGGGCTATCTATCAAAGCTATGGCTTTTCCAGTAGTCATGAATGGATGTAAGAGTTAGACCATAAAGAAGGTTGAGCGCTGTAGAATTGATGCTTTTGAACTGTGGTAGTGGAGAAGACTGTTGAGAGTCTCTTGGACAGCAAGGAGATCAAACCAGTCCATCCTAAAGGAAGTCAATCCTGAATATTCCTCATGCTGAAGCTGAAGCTCCAGTACCTTGGCCACCTGATGTGAAGAACTGACTCAATGGAAAAGACGCTGATGCTGGGAAAAAATTAAGGGCAAGAAGAGAAGAGGGCAAGAGAGGATGAGATAGTTGGATGGCATCACTGACCAAGGGACATGTGTTTGAGCAAACTCAGTGATGCACAGAGAAGCCTGGTGTGCTTCTTGATGGGGTCTCAGAGAACAGGGCAAGTCCCTCTGTGCCACATGACCTCCAGTCCCTTCAGTGGACTTAACAACTGAACAACAACAATCACTCTCCTATACCAATGCGAACAGAAAGAAAAACGTCTAGAATAAAACAGCAAAATGTTCATGTTCATGGGACATCACAGTCAAGATAATTATTTTATTTCCTTCTTAATAAAGTATGAAAAACAAGGTAATTTTCTTAGATTTTTCACATAAATTTATTTTTACATTAGTGATAAAAAGAATGCTACCATATTTCTTTCTCATCTATTAGCAATCAATCTAGATTACAGATAAAACATGATAAACAGTAAATTGTTTGGTAAAAATGTTTTACAGAAAATTTAGCAATCATAAATTAACTTAATATTCATAGATATTCTCTTTGCATCACAGAATTTTATGTGTGGTATTGCTTTCCAAATACCAACAGACTAGCCATCAAATAAAAATCGAAGATTTATAGTTTTTGGTGATGTTAATTAAACCTAATGTAATATCAAATTGTTATTTTCTCCCATGACAGCCAAAAAGATTAAGCAAGGAAAGAGAAATAGATAATAAATGCTAAGGAGTTTTAGTGAATCCAAAGTCACTGTGGAAAGTGACTGCAACTACAAAAATTAAAAGACACTTGCTCCTTGGCAGAACAGCTATGTCAAACGTAGACAGTGTTTTAAAAAGCAAAGACATCACTTTTCAGACAAAGGGCTATCTATCAAAGCTATGGCTTTTCCAGTAGTCATGAATGGATGTAAGAGTTAGACCATAAAGAAGGTTGAGCGCTGTAGAATTGATGCTTTTGAACTGTGGTAGTGGAGAAGACTGTTGAGAGTCTCTTGGACAGCAAGGAGATCAAACCAGTCCATCCTAAAGGAAGTCAATCCTGAATATTCCTCATGCTGAAGCTGAAGCTCCAGTACCTTGGCCACCTGATGTGAAGAACTGACTCAATGGAAAAGACGCTGATGCTGGGAAAAAATTAAGGGCAAGAAGAGAAGAGGGCAAGAGAGGATGAGATAGTTGGATGGCATCACTGACCAAGGGACATGTGTTTGAGCAAACTCAGTGATGCACAGAGAAGCCTGGTGTGCTTCTTGATGGGGTCTCAGAGAACAGGGCAAGTCCCTCTGTGCCACATGACCTCCAGTCCCTTCAGTGGACTTAACAACTGAACAACAACAATCACTCTCCTATACCAATGCGAACAGAAAGAAAAACGTCTAGAATAAAACAGCAAAATGTTCATGTTCATGGGACATCACAGTCAAGATAATTATTTTATTTCCTTCTTAATAAAGTATGAAAAACAAGGTAATTTTCTTAGATTTTTCACATAAATTTATTTTTACATTAGTGATAAAAAGAATGCTACCATATTTCTTTCTCATCTATTAGCAATCAATCTAGATTACAGATAAAACATGATAAACAGTAAATTGTTTGGTAAAAATGTTTTTACAGAAAATTTAGCAATCATAAATTAACTTAATATTCATAGATATTCTCTTTGCATCACAGAATTTTATGTGTGGTATTGCTTTCCAAATACCAACAGACTAGCCATCAAATAAAAATCGAAGATTTATAGTTTTTGGTGATGTTAATTAAACCTAATGTAATATCAAATTGTTATTTTCTCCCATGACAGCCAAAAAGATTAAGCAAGGAAAGAGAAATAGATAATAAATGCTAAGGAGTTTTAGTGAATGGGGCAAAAAAAATTCATTCCGTATTTTAGCTGGTGTCATCATACAGAAACTTTCACTGCAGAAGTGAGTTTTTTCTTCACTTTTGGAGCCTAATTCTTTGGAGTCTGAATACTGTTCATCCTCTTCTAGGTATAACTCTGGAGAAGTCATGCAATCTCAACAAAACCTCTGAAAGATGGGATAAATTTTACCTATCTCCAAGATAGCCTTTCCATACATTCAGGTTTGTTAACACATTCTCTATGCCAGTTATCAAGGAAAAATTATTTATAGCACTCTTTTTCACTTACACAACTGACTCAGTTGGGATAATAAAAGTGTATGGACACGTATTTCAGACTGTGGTCATACAGTTTTTTTTTGGCGGGGGGGGTTTACTTCTATTGGTCTTTCATTCATTTAGTTTCATCCATCTCTGTTCTGTGGCCTGTGTGGGCCTCCCATCACAGTGGCCTCTCTCCTTGCAGAGCTCCAGCTTGGTAGTTGGACACTCGGTCCAGCCACTCCGTGGCATGTGGGATCTTCCCAGGCTGGGGATCGAACCGGTGCCCCTTGCACTGCAAGGCAGTATCCTTACCCACTGGACCACCACGGAAGCCCTGTGGCCATACAATTTTAATTCCCTCCTCCCCCAGCTTCACATGTTGAAGTCCTAATTGCAGCACCTCAGAATATAGACTGTGACCTTATCTGCAAAGAAGGTATTGCAAATATCACTGGAGTTGTGTTACCCTAACCTTACATAAGGGGTGTCCTTACAAGAACATGGCCAGGTAGAAACCGAGAAAAACACGGGAGAATGCTACCATATTTCTTTCTCATCTATTAGCAATCAATCTAGATTACAGATAAAACATGATAAACAGTAAATTGTTTGGTAAAAATGTTTTACAGAAAATTTGCAATCATAAATTAACTTAATATTCATAGATATTCTCTTTGCATCACAGAATTTTATGTGTGGTATTGCTTTCCAAATACCAACAGACTAGCCATCAAATAAAAATCGAAGATTTATAGTTTTTGGTGATGTTAATTAAACCTAATGTAATATCAAATTGTTATTTTCTCCCATGACAGCCAAAAAGATTAAGCAAGGAAAGAGAAATAGATAATAAATGCTAAGGAGTTTTAGTGAATGGGGCAAAAAAAATTCATTCCGTATTTTAGCTGGTGTCATCATACAGAAACTTTCACTGCAGAAGTGAGTTTTTTCTTCACTTTTGGAGCCTAATTCTTTGGAGTCTGAATACTGTTCATCCTCTTCTAGGTATAACTCTGGAGAAGTCATGCAATCTCAACAAAACCTCTGAAAGATGGGATAAATTTTACCTATCTCCAAGATAGCCTTTCCATACATTCAGGTTTGTTAACACATTCTCTATGCCAGTTATCAAGGAAAAATTATTTATAGCACTCTTTTTCACTTACACAACTGACTCAGTTGGGATAATAAAAGTGTATGGACACGTATTTCAGACTGTGGTCATACAGTTTTTTTGGCGGGGGTTTACTTCTATTGGTCTTTCATTCATTTAGTTTCATCCATCTCTGTTCTGTGGCCTGTGTGGGCCTCCCATCACAGTGGCCTCTCTCCTTGCAGAGCTCCAGCTTGGTAGTTGGACACTCGGTCCAGCCACTCCGTGGCATGTGGGATCTTCCCAGGCTGGGGATCGAACCGGTGCCCCTTGCACTGCAAGGCAGTATCCTTACCCACTGGACCACCACGGAAGCCCTGTGGCCATACAATTTTAATTCCCTCCTCCCCCAGCTTCACATGTTGAAGTCCTAATTGCAGCACCTCAGAATATAGACTGTGACCTTATCTGCAAAGAAGGTATTGCAAATATCACTGGAGTTGTGTTACCCTAACCTTACATAAGGGGTGTCCTTACAAGAACATGGCCAGGTAGAAACCGAGACACACGGGGAGAATGCCACGTGAAGACTGGAGCTATGCTGCCACAGCAGGAACTACCAGGATCCAGAAGAGAGGCCTGGAACAGATCCTTCCCTGGGCCTTCAGAGGAAGCATGGTCCTGCAGACCCCATGATCTCACAACGATTAGACAATAAGCTTCTGTTATTTAAGTTTCAGTTTGTGGTACTTTGTTATAGCAGTTCTAGCAAATTCATACAATCACCTTGCCCATTATCAACATCACTGATGTATGCCTATCTGCTGTCCATGAGACCTACACAGGTTGCTCAGAAGAGAAACCAGTACTCTAGACTCTCAGTGTTTCCACCTCTTTCCAACCCTGAGATCGAGCAATATTGAGCTGAAATATTTGGGAAACCCCACTCAATCTACCACCCCAGTGCATAACTCCAGTTTCAAAGGCTGTCAGTGGGTCAATGGCTTTGATTAGCATGATTTATTTAAAAACTAGAGTGTATGGTTTGAGACTCAGCCTTGACAGACCACATTAGACGAGTACCCTTTTGGTTGGAGCATGTTCAGAGCAATCTTGACTCCGAGGATAAAGCTACCTGCTGTCCCATACAATCTGAAGCTGAATGTTACCTGTACAAGTCAACATGGTACTAGATATTAAAACCATCTATCTAATTTGCATATTAAAGACAAGTTGTTATCCCTAGGTGTTTTTTTTTTTTTTTTCACATTAGGCATGTGATATTCTTTCTCATTATTGCAAGTTATTGTGATTGGTATCTTTCCAGGAAATATTTTTGTCTACACATAAAATTATCATAGTGGGAACAGAAAATATCCTTTTATTTTGGTTAACTCCAGGAACACAGATATTTCTTTCTTACTTGAACACTGCCAGTACATAGGTTCTGATATACACTATGATGCAAACTCAAACAACAATTACTTTTAAACATCTCTAATTGATTTAGATACCAACTGTTTACATTTTGCATAGGTTAATGCTGTGTGTTGTGCTTAGTTGCTCAGTCATGTGCAATTCTTTGTGACCCCATGGACTATAGCCCACCAGGTGCCGCTGTCCATGAAATTCTCCAGACAAAAATACTGGAGTGGGTTGCCATGCCATCTCCAGGGTATCTTCCCAAACAAGGGATTGAGCAGATCTTCTGCATTTCAGGAAGATTCTTTACCATCTGAGTCACCAAGGAAGCCCCCAAATACTGGAATGGGTAGCCAATCTCTTCTCCAGGGGAATTTCCCAACAAATAATGAAACCAGGGTCTCTTGCACTGCAGGCAGATTCTTTACCAGTTGAGCTACCAGGGGCATAGATTAATAATTCAATAAATGTTTAAATTCTAACATGAAAATTAGTTAATCTGAAGACTAGCTAAAGAACAGCTAAAAACCAGCCTAAATGGAAACAATGGAAGTAACTGTTAAGAACACTTAAGGCATATTAGTAGCTTTATTTCTTATAACAACATTATGATTTACGAATTCTTACCTCAAGTTTACAAGGGAGGAAAGAAAGGCACAGAGAAGGTAAGTGATTTGTTCATGATGACAAGACTATTAAACAGTGGAATCAGAATCTTCACTCTTAATATTTAACCCTTAGATCATCATATAAATTAATAATAAGGTTAGGATTTGATATAAATGAGGTTAGACTTTCTAAAGTTACTGATAAGAACTGTTTCTCACAATTACAGCTGACACTTACCAAATCTTTCTGCCTGGGAGACGAGGCATTCTTTTAGTTATCAAAGCCAAGCAGGAAAAAGTCAGGGGCAGGTTAGGAATGTGTGTTATATCTCAAAACAGATCCCAAGTGGATACAAATACTGACGTAATATTGGACTATACCTTTAGAATTACATATAGGTAATCACCTTCAACATTTAGAAGGGAAAAATAGTATTGGCAAACATCCCATACTACATTATGAGATTTAGCTACCAAGAGTTAGATTCAACGAGTAGAGGAGCATGAATAATATTGAAGCATGCTTAACAGCAAAATATTTTTACTTAACTAAAGAAAATGATGAGTTTTTTGCATCTGCTTCTTTCTTTAAAATGTTCTGACACTGAAGACCATTAAAGTCCACCTGTGGTTTTTTTGTTTCCAAACACATCAAGAAACACACAGAAACATGATGACAACTGTAGAAGGTTGATTGCAAGTTGACTCTAAAAGGTGCCATAAGCAGATAATCCATGAAGCTAATGTATTCATTCATTAATTAGATAATTTTGGAGCATACACCATCTTCTAATTACTGTTCTGAGGTTTAAGAACACAGCTGCAAACAGATTCACAAAAATCACTGCCTCTTTAATTTTGCTAGTGTAATGAGAAAGATAATAAAACAAGAAAAAAAAAAGATAATTTCAGATACTGACATTGTGTGAAGAAAATAAAACAAGGAGATAGGCATAAGAAAAACCTCTGGTAGGAGATGATAGAAAAAGAAGTTAGGAAAAGGTAATAAAGGTAAAAGAATTGAATGTAGTTTCCTGATGCCAATTTAACTTTGCTCAAGTGCACTTTTTCTCTTAATTCTGTATTATACAATTAGGAGCTTTTTAGCTTATGTGATTTGAAATGTGTGCCTCCAAATTCTCACTGTTGGCACACCTAAGATGGAAGGAGCCTCAAAGTATTTATAATACACAAGGGGTGTGTGTAGATACTTAGAAAAGAGCTCCAAAAACTGCAGATGGCTTTCCAAAGGCAGCTGGTGGTGATGAGAGGGTCATCTGGATGCCACATGGAAGACTTCACCCAGAGTTTTGCCTGGTCCCCAAACAAGCTACCACGAATCTTTAACAAAGAAAATGCATTCTGACCAAAAGTGTCCACTGGCAAGTATGGTCCAAAACAAAAGGAAAAATCTGATTCTAGTTTAATATATGTCATTGTTGTTTGTTTAATATATTCCATCAGGATTATAATGTATTGACTTAACCATTTTTTGTGCTATATAATTAAAGTCATCAGAAGAACTCCAGGCCTCAGTAAACGATTAACACACCAATATTAAAATAGGAGAATGTATACTTATGGCAGATTCAGGTTGATGTGTGGCAGTAAAGAACAAAACTCTGTAAAAATATATATATATATATATAATAATAAAATTTAAAAAAATAAAATAGAGGAGTTCAGGGAAGAATGGATACATGTATCCATTGTTAACTGGCTATACCTCAATACAAAAAGTTAAAAAAAAATAAAGTAAAATAAAATAGAATCTTAAAACTGTGAAGGGATTCAGGCTAGCATGAACCTTCATGATAAAAGGAAAGGCCTTAAAGCCACTAAATCACTGGACATCTCTTTATTGCAATACAATGATTAGGTCCATCTTGATAAATTCTTTCTAAAGATCTGCCTTTATGCAATAAGAATTAATAAAGAAAAATCTTGCAAACTTTGATACATCCATACTAGATGTTTTGATTTTCTTAAATTTAGATCATGGATTTAAATTTAGGTACAGATTTGGTCACTGTATCAGAAACTCAAGAGATCAAATTTTACCTACTGCCACTAAATGCACTGAGCGCAAAAAGCTTAATAACCTTGACATGATCAACTTTGAAAATTACACAGTACCGAACAAAACAGTTAAAATGATAAAGTTTATGTTATACATATTTTACCACATGTTAAAAATGTTGTATAGCCAATGAGCCCTATATTTTTAGCGATTTTTAAACAAGCAGAAAACTTTAATGTATAATGTATATTCTAAGAGATTATGATTAAAATAAAAATAGACTATCTCCAGAAAGTATTTAATAGATTTAACTTTCACTTTGTCAGCATGTATTTTTAAAGCCTACAATTAGGATTTGCTCCAAAACTGCAGATGGCTTTCCAAAGGCAGCTGGTGGTGATGAGAGGTCATCTGGATGCCACATGGAAGACTTCACCCAGAGTTTTGCCTGGTCCCCAAACAAGCTACCACGAATCTTTAACAAAGAAAATGCATTCTGACCAAAAGTGTCCACTGGCAAGTATGGTCCAAAACAAAAGGAAAAATCTGATTCTAGTTTAATATATGTCATTGTTGTTTGTTTAATATATTCCATCAGGATTATAATGTATTGACTTAACCATTTTTTGTGCTATATAATTAAAGTCATCAGAAGAACTCCAGGCCTCAGTAAACGATTAACACACCAATATTAAAATAGGAGAATGTATACTTATGGCAGATTCAGGTTGATGTGTGGCAGTAAAGAACAAAACTCTGTAAAAATATATATATATATATATAATAATAAAATTTAAAAAAATAAAATAGAGGAGTTCAGGGAAGAATGGATACATGTATCCATTGTTAACTGGCTATACCTCAATACAAAAAGTTAAAAAAAAATAAAGTAAAATAAAATAGAATCTTAAAACTGTGAAGGGATTCAGGCTAGCATGAACCTTCATGATAAAAGGAAAGGCCTTAAAGCCACTAAATCACTGGACATCTCTTTATTGCAATACAATGATTAGGTCCATCTTGATAAATTCTTTCTAAAGATCTGCCTTTATGCAATAAGAATTAATAAAGAAAAATCTTGCAAACTTTGATACATCCATACTAGATGTTTTGATTTTCTTAAATTTAGATCATGGATTTAAATTTAGGTACAGATTTGGTCACTGTATCAGAAACTCAAGAGATCAAATTTTACCTACTGCCACTAAATGCACTGAGCGCAAAAAGCTTAATAACCTTGACATGATCAACTTTGAAAATTACACAGTACCGAACAAAACAGTTAAAATGATAAAGTTTATGTTATACATATTTTACCACATGTTAAAAATGTTGTATAGCCAATGAGCCCTATATTTTTAGCGATTTTTAAACAAGCAGAAAACTTTAATGTATAATGTATATTCTAAGAGATTATGATTAAAATAAAAATAGACTATCTCCAGAAAGTATTTAATAGATTTAACTTTCACTTTGTCAGCATGTATTTTTAAAGCCTACATAGATTTCAGGAATTTCCATAACTCTGAAAATATGAAAAGATGAATATACAGAGAAAATGTCATTTAAGATAGAGCAAATTCAAACTCTTATTTTTGATGAATTCAAATTAAATAATATTTAAATAATTAAATAATGTTTAAGGCATCTGGAGCCACAGCTTTAAGTTTTACTTTGATTTTCTAACAAAAATCAAGTTTTGGAGATGGCAACTTTCAAATGAAAAAAACAAGTCTCAGAAATGTATGTTTCATGAAAAACACTGTCAGATAGTTCCACGTTATTGAACTTTAAAATATATATACTATATGGGAATTCTTTAAAACTTTATATTTGTTTTCCATGAATATCATGGGATCTTCTATTGTGGACTAAGGAAATCGTTACACAAAACTGAAGTGACTCATTCTAAATGAAAATTAAATAAAAAAATAGAATTGTGTAAGCACTACCCAGTCACTTTTCCAGTTTCACCATTCCCTTCCCTGTAACCAATGGAGCAACTAATAAATTAATAACACAGTACAGAAAAAGTAAAATGGTACACTGAGAAATGAGAGTAGCTCAACTTCATTCTTGGCAATTCTCTATGAACTGAAATACTTTTTTTCAGCAGCAAAGAGTCACAAAACCCTACTTGCTTTACCGAACCCCAGCTGTTACTCCAGGAATGCTCCTATTAATCAAATACTGTGGAATCTCACTTTCCATCTTAGAAAGACAACAAAAATTGGAACTTGACATTTACTCCTTAAATATTTACACAGATACTCTACTTTTTAAAGTCTAAAAGAATTTACTGTTTGTAAGGAAGTGGGCCATAAAATGTAAAAATTGAAAGAGAACTGAGGGGACCTCTGCTTATCAAAATACTTTACCCAGGTAATGAAAACAAATTGAATCTTTAAAAAAAATCTTTCAAAAATCTTCTAAGGCACTTAAAAAAAAAAAAAAAAAGTAAAAGATGCAATTCTCTTTCTTTAGAATCTTCTGTTTCAGTGTCAATGCTCCACTTCTGAAAAGAAACCAAACCAAGTGAGGCCGGGTTCCCTGGGAAGAAGAAACATTTGACAGCCATGTGCTGACTTTCTAGTCTGAAATAATAAAAAACCAGGTCTATCTACTGGTTGAGGGCAAACCAGTCTTACTGATGCAAATAAAATAGGATATGAGATGCAGAATAAAAGAGGACAAGAGTTAACGAATACTCTAAAAGTATAATGAACCAAGAAGAGAAAGTAAAAACTTTTTTCTACCCAAATGCCCTGGTTTGGACCAACCAAGTGTACAAATGACACCCGTTCCATGTGCTTTGTCTGAAGGGAGCAAGACACCTTCCTGAGGTCCTTGACATGAGTTCTGTCAGAAGCCAAGCAGGCTGTTCCACAAAGTGGAGAAGCATAAGATCAACCCAGACACTGAAAGTTTTAAAGGTTCTGACCAAGAAAGAAATCTTCTGTGTGAGCTCTCCAAACTCTATGTGTTAGGCGAACGTGATAACCACTACACTACGGAAACACACTAAACTCTATGTGAAAGAGACATTTCATGGCAAGGTCAACTCCGTAAGGTAAGGTAATCACTGATTAGGTCTTGCTGTAAGGGAGTCAGGCTTTGGTGGGAAACTATTCATCTTTTTACTTAAGAATTCCACCAGGAGTTTTATTTACCCCAGTATTCACGAGCATACTTTGTGAATGATGGTCATGAAGGGATGAAGCGGGTAAACTTTAGGTGCTGCACACAGAGGGGTTTTCCTGTTCACGGTGCCAGCAAGGATGAATCAAGAGCATAAAACTTGAAGCAGCAAGAAGCCCAGAAAACCCTTCTCTTATCCCTAGAGAAGATACGCAATCTTCCCCAGGCCTGAGGCATGACTCGGGGCCATAGAGAAACAACACTGAGAGAAGTTGCTCTTGAGAGGGTTCATGGTAACAATGCTAGAAGAAAGCACATATCAAAGGAAATCAGGTCTGCTTTGGTTTTCCCAAAGGAAAATGCTGCTGAAATACAGTCTCAACAATGAAAACTGCTGCATAGTCAACTTGCATTTCTGAGGATCCCAAAAGATAAAAGAAAAAAATAAAACAGAGTTACAATAATGATGGTATACTTTAAATGAGCCATCTTATCAAAGTCTTTGTGACTGCATTATTAATTCATTTGATGAATGTTCATCACATTATATTCCAAGACAAAGGTCACTCCCTCACTCTTCCCTCTGTACCTCAAACCCTAGTTGTGACTAACCTTCACATAAGCATTTATAATTTTTCCATTAAACACTAGGGCCTTTGATACTTTCCAAAGGGTTTAAAAACAGATAATCACATTATCATTGAAAATCAAAATGAATGTCTCTCACTTGTTATATATATATACTTGTTACTAGTCCAAAATCAACTGGGGAAGAGGTAATTATAGAAAAAGAGAAGAAAAGACGGTTTATTCCACAGACATGGTTGATCAGAAATTATCTGAAGTGTCAAAATCACACTGAGAAAATAAGAATCATACATACAATTCAAGACTTTAACTATGAGTAAGGCTTATCAGGAAAAATATGAAGTTCTCAATCTCCATTTCTGAAGTATGATGGGAGTGGGAGGACATTTTATATTTATGAAGACTCTGTACACAACTGTTCTGTTAACTCTTAGGTCACCTTTAGGTAAAAGAATATTTGATCTGGCCTAATGTTAGTAATTAACCATTTAGAACATAAATATAACAAAATGAATTCTCTCTCAACATATAGAGATTATCTAATTATAAAATGTGAAGACATATTTAAATTTTCATTTGTGTTTACAATATTTTTCTTGTCTATTTTTGTTTATGAATAATTGTCACTGTTGTCTTATAGTTACTTATAGTTAGTCATAGGTAGTGTTTTTCATAACTTAGGACATACATTCTACAAAGAATGCAAAATTCCATCAGAAAATCTATTAGAGAAGAAAGAAAAAGTGGCTAAAATCCAAGTATACTCAAACTGTAATATATCAACTCTTTATTACTAAGATGATCACAGGTAGTTACCAAAAAATTAAATATTTCCTAAGACAGTGATTTATTGCTACATTCTAATAACAGTGTGCAAGCAAGCCTAGAACAGAAGGGCCAACACAGCCAGTATCTATTAACACAGAAAGTTGGTTGGAAATGTAGGCAAGTAATTAACCTTCTGGCCCAGAGCATTGAAACCCCAAAAGCAGTGCCTAGAATTTCTTCTCTAATTTATGAACAACTGATGGAATTCATGTCACAGTCCGCGGATTACTTTGTGGAATTAACCCCAGCTCTGGCTGACCCTAAGAAGCTATAAACCAAGGGGATAATGTGCTCTACTATTTCAGTTGACCCACAGAGTGCCATCTCTTGTCAGTCCAGCATAGGAAGCTAGATGATAAATTACAGAGTTGCCTGCCTGGCACGCACCTAAACATTCACCTTCACTAATGATGAAGGCAACCCAGTCCAGGCACCCCTCGGTCACCCCAATCCAGCCTGTCTGACAGCAAATCCTCATCTATGTTCCAGAGATGATCTATATGCTGCTGCTAAAGGTTATAAAAAGACGATGATGGCAACACTGGGACTAGAGGGTCAGAGAGTAAATTAAGAGAGTATAAATCCTTTTGTGATTAAATACAAGTAAACAACAGCAAAACAAGTACAGCTGGCAGCAACAACTCATATTACAGCATGCTACAGCATGCACTGTGCAAAGCTCGCAGTCTCCACTTTCCTTTGTACCTTTTAATAAATATTATAAAGTCAGTGCTTTTATTATGCCTGGTTTTCAGGTGAGGAAACTAAGATTTGAAGAGGTTAAGGCATTTATAAAATGAGGAAATCAATAAAGTGGAATCTGAAAACATGCTATCTATCAGATTACAGATGAACCATGGATCCTGGTTCTGATCCAGGATCCATGCTCTGGATATGAACCAGGTACAAACTAACAAGGTATCACTGATGGCTGATTGTGAGAGGCAGAAGTTTCTTCATATTTAAAGGTCTCAGACCATAACAAACTACAGACCCTCAAGCTTCCAAGTTGAGATTATTATCCAGATGATATCATCTAAAATTATGCATTATGAAAGGAACTGATCTAATTCTATGGTAAGAGTAAGATGATCACAGGTAGTTACCAAAAAATTAAATATTTCCTAAGACAGTGATTTATTGCTACATTCTAATAACAGTGTGCAAGCAAGCCTAGAACAGAAGGGCCAACACAGCCAGTATCTATTAACACAGAAAGTTGGTTGGAAATGTAGGCAAGTAATTAACCTTCTGGCCCAGAGCATTGAAACCCCAAAAGCAGTGCCTAGAATTTCTTCTCTAATTTATGAACAACTGATGGAATTCATGTCACAGTCCGCGGATTACTTTGTGGAATTAACCCCAGCTCTGGCTGACCCTAAGAAGCTATAAACCAAGGGGATAATGTGCTCTACTATTTCAGTTGACCCACAGAGTGCCATCTCTTGTCAGTCCAGCATAGGAAGCTAGATGATAAATTACAGAGTTGCCTGCCTGGCACGCACCTAAACATTCACCTTCACTAATGATGAAGGCAACCCAGTCCAGGCACCCCTCGGTCACCCCAATCCAGCCTGTCTGACAGCAAATCCTCATCTATGTTCCAGAGATGATCTATATGCTGCTGCTAAAGGTTATAAAAAGACGATGATGGCAACACTGGGACTAGAGGGTCAGAGAGTAAATTAAGAGAGTATAAATCCTTTTGTGATTAAATACAAGTAAACAACAGCAAAACAAGTACAGCTGGCAGCAACAACTCATATTACAGCATGCTACAGCATGCACTGTGCAAAGCTCGCAGTCTCCACTTTCCTTTGTACCTTTTAATAAATATTATAAAGTCAGTGCTTTTATTATGCCTGGTTTTCAGGTGAGGAAACTAAGATTTGAAGAGGTTAAGGCATTTATAAAATGAGGAAATCAATAAAGTGGAATCTGAAAACATGCTATCTATCAGATTACAGATGAACCATGGATCCTGGTTCTGATCCAGGATCCATGCTCTGGATATGAACCAGGTACAAACTAACAAGGTATCACTGATGGCTGATTGTGAGAGGCAGAAGTTTCTTCATATTTAAAGGTCTCAGACCATAACAAACTACAGACCCTCAAGCTTCCAAGTTGAGATTATTATCCAGATGATATCATCTAAAATTATGCATTATGAAAGGAACTGATCTAATTCTATGGTAAGAGTAAATATAAGGGTTCAAAAGTAAATCTAAGGGTTAAGAGGCATGATAAAGAATAAATAAAATACCAGCAATCTGATACACTGGAAAAAATTTAGGCCTCAAATTTATTTCAAAATGAATCACATATAAATTATGTAACCTTAGCAAATCACTGTATTTCACCAAATATTAGTTCAATTAATACCAAATGAACTAGAAAACTTCTGAAATCCCTTTCTTTTCTAAAAATGAAGACAATTCTATTTTAATAATCTATATAAGTAAATGTCTTATGTATGCGTATGCATATTCTAATCTCTAAACTATGAAGAATGAATTGACTTTAGAAGGTAGACACAAGTTTTGTGAAAAATAACATTTTCAATGTTAATGGAAAAGCCAGACTTTTGTTATCCTTCACCCTGGCAGTATAATATGACAGCAAGGGGACTAGATGTGGAAGAGGCATCAGACAGAGAAGAAAGATGGTGAACCAAGGGTACAACTGGTAATTTAAAGTAGTAAATAAAAAACAATAAAAACATGAATGAATTGAGGAGGTTTTTAAAAATGTAGTTATTAAACATTATTATCACTGACTGTACTAAAGCCTTTTACTGTGTGGATCACAACAAACTGTGGAAAATTCTTAAACAGGCGAGAATACCAGACCACCTTACCTGCCTCCTGAGAAACCTGTATGGAGGTCAAGAAGCAACAGTTAGAACTGGACTGGTTCCAAATTGGGAAAGGAGTATGTTAAGGTTGTAAATTGTCACCCTGTTTATTTAACTTATATGCAGAGTACATCATGGAAATGCCCTGCTGTATAATTTACAAGTTGCAAACAAGATTGCTGGCAGAAATATCAATAACCTCAATATGTAGATGATACCACGCTAATGGCAGAAAGTGACGAGGAACTAAAGAGCCTCTTGATGAAGGTGAAAGAGGAGAGTGAAAAATCTGACCTAAAACTCAACATTAAAAAATGAAGATCATGGCATCCGGTCAAATCACTTCATGGCAAATAAATGGCCAAGCAATGGAAACAGTGAGATTATTTTCCTTGGCTTCAAAATCACTGTGGACGGTGAGTACGATCATGAAATTAAAGACACTCATGAGGAAAAGATATGACAAACCTAGACAGCATATTAAAAAGCAGAGACATCACTTTGCAGACATCACTTTGCAGACAAAAGTCCACTTAGTCATGTCACATCCATACATGACTACCATACCAACTGGACCATAAAGAAGGCTGACTGCTAAAGGCCTTTGAACTGTGGTGTTGCAGAAGGCTCTTGTGGTGATGGACTGCAAAGAGATCAAACTAGTCAAATCTAAAGGGAATCAATCCTGAATATTCATTGGAAGGACTGATGCTGAATCTGAGGTTAAAATATTTTGGTCACCTGATGCAAAGAGACAACTCATGGAAAAAGACATTGATGCTGGGAACAATAGAAGGCAAATGGAGCAAGGGACAACAGAGGATGAGGTGGTTGGATGACATCATCAATTTAATGGACATGGGTTTGAGAAAACTCTAGGAGATAGTGAAGGACAGGGAAGGCTGGCATGCTGCAGTCCATGGGGTCACAAGGAGTTGGACATGACTAAGCAAAACTGAACAACAACATTAACAAAAAAAATACAATAAGATATAAATACTAAGATTCCTCCCAGCACTAAAAGATAGGGAGTCATCCAACAGCTAAGTGATCACTGCTTTACAGAATGAACACAGGCAAGAGTCAACAAAATAAAACTTTTTCTAAGAAAATTAACATGATGAAAATTGCATTTAATTCTATACAAAGCAATCCTGTAATTAGATCAGATAGGAAATCATGAAAGATAGCAACTAGAAAACTGAAAAGAAGAAATAGATAATGAAGTCATATTTCCTCTTCATAAACCTCAGTGCTATTTAATGTTACAACAAAGAAAACCAGCTTTCCCCAATCCTGACAGACAGTTTGAATACTATAAAAACAAAATGAAACTGACTCCTTCAGCCTAGTGGGGAAAGGACGAAAATCCTACTGCTTCTATAAAAATCTCATCACACTGCAGTGTATTCAAAGGATCAACTATGAGTAAATCATCATTTTCCAAAAATAAAGGAAGTAATCTGTCCACGTATATGACATTCTGGAAAATGAAAATTACAGATACAGTAAAAAGATCAGTGATTACCAGGAGTTGAGAACTGTGACATGAATAGACAAAGTAAAATGAATTTTAGGGTGGTGAAAATTCTCTGAATGATATTATAATGGTGAACCCATGTCATTACACATTTGTTGAAACTGAAAGAACCTGAAGCACCAACAGTGAGCCATAATGTAAACTATGCACTTCGAGTGATTATAATGTGTCAGCGTAGGTTCATCAATTGTAACAAATGTACCACTTTGGTTGGGAATTTTAGTAGCAGAGATTATCCATGTCTAGAGCATGGAATGGGGAAAATAGATGGGAAAATCTCTGTACCTTTCTCTCAATTTTGCCATGAACCTAAACTGCCCTAAAAATTACAGTCATTTAAAAAACAAAAAAAGTCTGGCAAAACTAAATTTAATCATATTATCAGTGTTACTGCCCACTCTAAAGATGACTTGGGAGTAAATCAACAAGCAATTGTTGCTTAAAAACAGAGCATTGAGGCTTCCTGGTCGTCAAGTGGGTAAAGACACCACCTTGCAGTGCAAGGGGCACTGGTTCGATTCCTGGCCTGGGAAAATCCCATCTGCCGTGGAGTGGCTGGACCAATGCATCCAATTACCGAGTCAGCACTCTGGAGCACATGCACACAAACAAACAAAGCATTGATGGAAAAACAGTCATAGAGAACAGACTTATGGACATTGGGGAGAGGGAAAGTGGGTGAGAGATACAGAAAGAATAACATGGCAGGAGCCCCATTAATTCTATAAAAGCATTTAATAGATCAGATAGGAAATCATGAAAGATAGCAACTAGAAAACTGAAAAGAAGAAATAGATAATGAAGTCATATTTCCTCTTCATAAACCTCAGTGCTATTTAATGTTACAACAAAGAAAACCAGCTTTCCCCAATCCTGACAGACAGTTTGAATACTATAAAAACAAAATGAAACTGACTCCTTCAGCCTAGTGGGGAAAGGACGAAAATCCTACTGCTTCTATAAAAATCTCATCACACTGCAGTGTATTCAAAGGATCAACTATGAGTAAATCATCATTTTCCAAAAATAAAGGAAGTAATCTGTCCACGTATATGACATTCTGGAAAATGAAAAATTACAGATACAGTAAAAAGATCAGTGATTACCAGGAGTTGAGAACTGTGACATGAATAGACAAAGTAAAATGAATTTTTAGGGTGGTGAAAAATTCTCTGAATGATATTATAATGGTGAACCCATGTCATTACACATTTGTTGAAACTGAAAGAACCTGAAGCACCAACAGTGAGCCATAATGTAAACTATGCACTTCGAGTGATTATAATGTGTCAGCGTAGGTTCATCAATTGTAACAAATGTACCACTTTGGTTGGGAATGTGTAGTAGCAGAGATTATCCATGTCTAGAGCATGGAATGGGGAAAATAGATGGGAAAATCTCTGTACCTTTCTCTCAATTTTGCCATGAACCTAAACTGCCCTAAAAATTACAGTCATTTAAAAAACAAAAAAAGTCTGGCAAAACTAAATTTAATCATATTATCAGTGTTACTGCCCACTCTAAAGATGACTTGGGAGTAAATCAACAAGCAATTGTTGCTTAAAAACAGAGCATTGAGGCTTCCTGGTCGTCAAGTGGGTAAAGACACCACCTTGCAGTGCAAGGGGCACTGGTTCGATTCCTGGCCTGGGAAAATCCCATCTGCCGTGGAGTGGCTGGACCAATGCATCCAATTACCGAGTCAGCACTCTGGAGCACATGCACACAAACAAACAAAGCATTGATGGAAAAACAGTCATAGAGAACAGACTTATGGACATTGGGGAGAGGGAAAGTGGGTGAGAGATACAGAAAGAATAACATGGCAGGAGCCCCATACTATCATATGTAAAAGAGATAACTATTGTCAATGCGTTATGGGTTAAGGAATCTTACATGCAGGCTATGCGATGGCCTGGAGGGATGGGACCGGGGGGACAGGATATACATATGACTAATCTGGGATTATAGATATGTGTAGACAACAAAACTCTGTAAAAGCATAGAAGAAAAAAAAATCAAAACACTTTTCATGTGGCTCTAATACATAAACTTGTCATACCACAGAAATGAAACAAAACTTTGAGAGTTTCGCTTCTCACCTTTTTATACTGAAGTAATTACATACTTTTTTATAATTTTTGTATTAATAATAACAACTGTGTAGCAGCAAAAGAAGAGATACCACAAAAATAAAATAGAATCTGAAGTAAGACTATTTGAACTCTTGTCTGATTGGATAGGTCATTTATTTGCTTCTCTCAATCTCAGCTTCATCTAGAAAATGAGAATGATCTTAGAAACCTATCACAATGTCTATGAAAGGATTAACTTAGATAATATTTGAGAAAGCTTCCCTCCTTCAGTCAACTTGATTAAAAGCCTGAGTCCAATCTGCCCTGTCTTTCAGCTCAGAATCAAGTCAGGGAACAGATAAAGTATCATGTGTACCAAACAATGGGAGTCCTCAAATCTCCTATGGGAGGCAACATAGAGCAAGAGACTAATATACCATACTACTGTATGTAATTATTCCAGTTCCTAAAAAACTGAAACATCAAACAAAATGGAAGAGAGAGGAGTGAAGGGACAGCAGGTAACATGCCAGGAAGAAAGTTACATTTAACTGGAGATTGGAGGGTACTGAAAGAAGCTAGTAATAGAGCCTGGGATGTCAAGTATTTATTAACATAAGGGATGGTCATTTGTACAAGGCAAGGGGAAACTACTGATAGATTCTACATAGAATAATAGCTTGATTGGCTGTGCCTTATCAGTCCTTTACACCTTCTTTTATAAAGAATATATATGCTTTCAAATGTATTAAAAAAAAAAAAAAACTTCTGAATAGTCCACGAGAATTGCAAATTTCCTGGAATTCCTTTTTCAAGATGATTAAGCATGAAGCAATGATATTCTGCTCCTTGAAGAATCTGGGTTCTCTCTGAGCAGTACAACTGTAGACGCCAAAAGCTGTTCATGTTTGAAGAATAAAGTCTTGCCCGATGAAAGAACAAGGCTCTGAGAGAGAGAGAGACATGAACAAGACATGAACTGGAAGCTCGGTGTTCAAGAGACAGATCTCAGTTGTCCTTAGCTGGCATCTGTGTTCATTCCATTGTTCTCATGGAATAAAATACTCCTACTTTTAGCTATGAAAATTGTGAAAAATTCCAAACGTGATGAAAAATTAGACAAATGGTTCAATAAACACTATATACCCTCACTTAGGTTTAATATTACCATACTGGCTTTCTCATCCTCTTTTCAACATGCATTTTTATAGGTACTTCTTGCTGGTCCATTTGATAATAAGATGCAGGACATGTAGATACACGGTTAAATAATTAGTCATGAACATTCTGATAATAACATGAAACAGGGTACCCAAAGCCAGTGTTCTGGTACATCCCAGAGGGGTAGGGTGGGGAAGGAGGTAGAAGGGGGCTTAGGCTGTGGGGGACACATGTATACCTGTGGCCAATTGATGTTGATGTATGGCAAAAACCATCATAATATTGTCACGTAATTATCCTAAAATCAAAATAAATTAATTGAAAAAAGATATCTGCATAATCATAAACATTAACATACTTTAAATATTTTGCTTATATAAGGAAATTATAGAAAAAAAAAGAAACTAGAGAAAATCATGAGGAAAATTCAAGCTATTCATATTTACAATACAAACAAATAACCACAGTTAACAATTTATCATTTAACCTTTATGACCTTAACATTAAACCTTAACTCTTGAGTAACATAATTTTAATTTCATAGCAATAAAATGAGAAGTCATTTCCTGTACTGCAAATTGATATATGAAAAGTTGTCTGAAGGAAAAGCAGCTTATGACTGAGTCATGAGCTGAATTAATAGATTTTTCTTATGGTACATCATTTTTACTTGAAACAAAATACCAGACAAAATATGGTTATTCAGATTTGGTGAACTTTTTTTTTTAATAAAAAAGTGTCATTTCAAAAGAAAAGAAGAAAGGCAGGGAGGGAGGGAAGTATGCCTTACCAAACTAAGTATCAGAGCCAAGAAATTTAGAATTTCAGAAAATCTTCATGGACTACCATGTTTGAAAGTTTCCAAATACTCAGCCTTCCTAATGTCACCAGTGATGACAGTCACACATGGAGGGTATCTGTAACTCAATAAGCCAACACTTTCCACACGATCTGTGTATCATGTTACAGAATCATGTGAGGTTCATCAAAATGCAAGACACACCTATGTTTTTTTTTTTTAATTGAACATAATTTAACTTTATTTTTATAACATGGTGCAGTGAGAAGATCACTTGGTGGAAAGATGAGAAAAGTTTTGTTTCCAGCTCAGTTTCACCACTAATGAGATGGGAACCCTGAAAAATTGCTTCTCCTTCCTGGCCCCAGAGAAGATGAGATTATTGGCTTAGAGGTTCTTGAAGGACCAATGGGTTTTAACATGACAGAACAGGAGAAGCTCACTGAGATGATTTTGGCTTCCACAACACAAGTTTTAAACAAAACAAACAAAAAACTACCACTTTGAGTTTTACTGTAGTATCAAATAACATGCAGAACTACTTAAAAAGGCTAGTTAAGAACACTAACTACTTATCTGTGTGACGCCAGAGTTTCTTTAAATTCTGCAACCAAAGGACATGTTGCAGCAGGACAAAGAAGAAACAGACATGAGAACCTAAGAGCTGTCTCCTCTAGAACCAGATATGAAACAGAGTTTCAGAAACATAGTCAAATGTCTCCCTATTATTTCTGATTAGGAAAATGTAGGTACTTTCTGTAAACTCTCTTATTTCTGTTAATATACAATGGATTTATTACTGTTATTTTTAACAAAAATATTGTTAAATGTTCTGTATGGACTTCCCGAGTATGTCAGTGGTAAAGAATCCTGCCAATGCAGGAGACATGGGTTTAATCCCTGGGTCAGGAAGGTCCCCTGGAGAAAGAAATAGCAACCCCTAGTATTTTTCTTATGGTACATCATTTTTACTTGAAACAAAATACCAGACAAAATATGGTTATTCAGATTTGGTGAACTTTTTTTTTTAATAAAAAAGTGTCATTTCAAAAGAAAAGAAGAAAGGCAGGAGGGAGGGAAGTATGCCTTACCAAACTAAGTATCAGAGCCAAGAAATTTAGAATTTCAGAAAATCTTCATGGACTACCATGTTTGAAAGTTTCCAAATACTCAGCCTTCCTAATGTCACCAGTGATGACAGTCACACATGGAGGGTATCTGTAACTCAATAAGCCAACACTTTCCACACGATCTGTGTATCATGTTACAGAATCATGTGAGGTTCATCAAAATGCAAGACACACCTATGTTTTTTTTTTTTAATTGAACATAATTTAACTTTATTTTTATAACATGGTGCAGTGAGAAGATCACTTGGTGGAAAGATGAGAAAAGTTTTGTTTCCAGCTCAGTTTCACCACTAATGAGATGGGAACCCTGAAAAATTGCTTCTCCTTCCTGGCCCCAGAGAAGATGAGATTATTGGCTTAGAGGTTCTTGAAGGACCAATGGGTTTTAACATGACAGAACAGGAGAAGCTCACTGAGATGATTTTGGCTTCCACAACACAAGTTTTAAACAAAACAAACAAAAAACTACCACTTTGAGTTTTACTGTAGTATCAAATAACATGCAGAACTACTTAAAAAGGCTAGTTAAGAACACTAACTACTTATCTGTGTGACGCCAGAGTTTCTTTAAATTCTGCAACCAAAGGACATGTTGCAGCAGGACAAAGAAGAAACAGACATGAGAACCTAAGAGCTGTCTCCTCTAGAACCAGATATGAAACAGAGTTTCAGAAACATAGTCAAATGTCTCCCTATTATTTCTGATTAGGAAAATGTAGGTACTTTCTGTAAACTCTCTTATTTCTGTTAATATACAATGGATTTATTACTGTTATTTTTAACAAAAATATTGTTAAATGTTCTGTATGGACTTCCCGAGTATGTCAGTGGTAAAGAATCCGCCTGCCAATGCAGGAGACATGGGTTTAATCCCTGGGTCAGGAAGGTCCCCTGGAGAAAGAAATAGCAACTCACTCTAGTATTTTTACTTGGGAAATCCCATGGACAGACAGAGAAACCTGGTGGACTACAGTGCATGGGGTCACAAAGGGTTGGACATGACTTAGCGATTAAACAACAACAAACAAATATAACCTGCACAAAGAAAAGCTTCCTAGGCCCCCAATTATCTCTAAGATGATAAGGAGGGTTGAGGCCAAACCATGAGCACTAGTGATCCAGAGGGTCCTGTTCCTCAGAGGCTACAGTGGCTGTCTGTCCTGACCGTCCCCAGCCCACCTTTACCCACAGTCCTTCTCACCTCATGGCATACTCTCTGACAGCATATAACCACATGCTTCCCAGAGAACAGGCTGTGATCCTGTACCTCAGTTACACTGTAGCACAAACATAAATTTCTAAACCTAGTGTGGGAATCTGCACATTTAAATCATGGGATCTTATAAGAAAAAACAATAAAAGGAAAGAAAAAGTGAATTTACAGAATCCAAAATAAGGACAGCGTTATCATCATAGAAGGAAAATAACTGTATAAATTCATTTGTTCTCTGAGCTATATTCCAGGAAGGGCTAACAGATGCATGTGATTTGGAGAATAGGAAAAAGTGAATAAAAGAGAAGTAAAGGCAACATCTGTCCACCGTAAAAAAAACATATCCATGCCAGAACTGCTGTGGAAGCCCAGATACAAGCAACAACCCACCAGGTCTCCACAGTCACTGACACTGCTTGGCACTAACTGCTTCAAATACAGCCCCAGGCATGCTGCCTGGCAGTTGCCACTAAAAAGACAGGTTTCACATGAAAGTAACTCAAAGAAGCATTGTAAAATATGAAAATGAGTGATTTGAAGCAGAAAAATCTAGTTAATGTGCTAAGTCACATTTTAAATAACCAGTGTAAATAAACAATAACACAATTATGCATGTGGACATACACAAACACGTAGGCCACCTTTATATTTTCACTTTATTTATCTAAATGGATGTGTTGGCTGACTGTGCCTTAGCAGTGTTGAGTGATATTGAGGGGTCTGTTTTCTAGATCACAAACTGACAGATCAGAATCTGTACATTTAAATAGCCAGATTATATACAAAATGACATGAATGTTTCAGTATTATTTAGATTACACACAATACTGACATAATATATGAGAACAACAAAAACCACTACACTTATTTAATATTTTTATTGGACAGAATTCTTGGGGCTCAAAAATGTGTTATTAATACAACCTTTTATTTAAAATTTCAAGAAATCACTTTATTTTCCCCTATACTATAAAAAAAATCTAAGATGATAAGGAGGGTTGAGGCCAAACCATGAGCACTAGTGATCCAGAGGGTCCTGTTCCTCAGAGGCTACAGTGGCTGTCTGTCCTGACCGTCCCCAGCCCACCTTTACCCACAGTCCTTCTCACCTCATGGCATACTCTCTGACAGCATATAACCACATGCTTCCCAGAGAACAGGCTGTGATCCTGTACCTCAGTTACACTGTAGCACAAACATAAATTTCTAAACCTAGTGTGGGAATCTGCACATTTAAATCATGGGATCTTATAAGAAAAAACAATAAAAGGAAAGAAAAAGTGAATTTACAGAATCCAAAATAAGGACAGCGTTATCATCATAGAAGGAAAATAACTGTATAAATTCATTTGTTCTCTGAGCTATATTCCAGGAAGGGCTAACAGATGCATGTGATTTGGAGAATAGGAAAAAGTGAATAAAAGAGAAGTAAAGGCAACATCTGTCCACCGTAAAAAAAACATATCCATGCCAGAACTGCTGTGGAAGCCCAGATACAAGCAACAACCCACCAGGTCTCCACAGTCACTGACACTGCTTGGCACTAACTGCTTCAAATACAGCCCCAGGCATGCTGCCTGGCAGTTGCCACTAAAAAGACAGGTTTCACATGAAAGTAACTCAAAGAAGCATTGTAAAATATGAAAATGAGTGATTTGAAGCAGAAAAATCTAGTTAATGTGCTAAGTCACATTTTAAATAACCAGTGTAAATAAACAATAACACAATTATGCATGTGGACATACACAAACACGTAGGCCACCTTTATATTTTCACTTTATTTATCTAAATGGATGTGTTGGCTGACTGTGCCTTAGCAGTGTTGAGTGATATTGAGGGGTCTGTTTTCTAGATCACAAACTGACAGATCAGAATCTGTACATTTAAATAGCCAGATTATATACAAAATGACATGAATGTTTCAGTATTATTTAGATTACACACAATACTGACATAATATATGAGAACAACAAAAACCACTACACTTATTTAATATTTTTATTGGACAGAATTCTTGGGGCTCAAAAATGTGTTATTAATACAACCTTTTATTTAAAATTTCGAAGAAATCACTAGTTGAAGTTTATTCTTCTCCACTGCTCATCATTACTATAAGTAAAATAAAGTGCAGGCACATGGAATTATTAAGGACAGATTTTTTATTTTTTAATTTTTGGCCTCTTTTATTGGTCCTTCATTTATTTATTTTCATCCATCTTTCGCCTGTGTGGGCCTCTCATCACAGAGGCCTCTCCCATTGCAGAGCACTGGCTCTGGGTGCATGTGCTCCAGAGTACTGGCTCTTAATTGGACACACCTGCCCAGCCGCTCTGGGGCATGTGGGATCTTCCCGTGTCAGGGATCGAACTGGTGCCCCTTTCACTGTAAGGTGGACTCTTTAGCCACTGGACCACCCAGGAAGCCCAAGGATGAAATACTTTTGAGTAACCAACTATTCTATGATTGGATTCATCATTTCTGTTCTAGAATACACATTTTAATGCATTCTGAACAATAATAACTGCCTTTTAAAAACATACTGGGGGCTTCCCTGGTGGCTCAGTGGTAAACTGTCCACCTGCCAATGCAGGAGACATAGGTTCAATCCCTGGTCTGAGAAGATCCCACATGCCACAGAGCAACTAGGCCTGTGTTCCAACAACAATTGAGCCTGTGCTCAGTGCCTGAGAATCACAACTACTGAGTCCACATGCTGCAAGTACTGAAGCCCACATGCCCCACACTCAGAGAAGCCATCAGAAGGAGGAGTTCGTGCACAACTGGAGAGTAGCCACCACTCTCTGTAACTAGAGAAAATCCCATGCATGTGGACATAACCGTAGGCCACCTTTATATTTTCACTTTATTTATCTAAATGGATGTGTTGGCTGACTGTGCCTTAGCAGTGTTGAGTGATATTGAGGGGTCTGTTTTCTAGATCACAAACTGACAGATCAGAATCTGTACATTTAAATAGCCAGATTATATACAAAATGACATGAATGTTTCAGTATTATTTAGATTACACACAATACTGACATAATATATGAGAACAACAAAAACCACTACACTTATTTAATATTTTTATTGGACAGAATTCTTGGGGCTCAAAAATGTGTTATTAATACAACCTTTTATTTAAAATTTCGAAGAAATCACTAGTTGAAGTTTATTCTTCTCCACTGCTCATCATTACTATAAGTAAAATAAAGTGCAGGCACATGGAATTATTAAGGACAGATTTTTTATTTTTTAATTTTTGGCCTCTTTTATTGGTCCTTCATTTATTTATTTTCATCCATCTTTCGCCTGTGTGGGCCTCTCATCACAGAGGCCTCTCCCATTGCAGAGCACTGGCTCTGGGTGCATGTGCTCCAGAGTACTGGCTCTTAATTGGACACACCTGCCCAGCCGCTCTGGGGCATGTGGGATCTTCCCGTGTCAGGGATCGAACTGGTGCCCCTTTCACTGTAAGGTGGACTCTTTAGCCACTGGACCACCCAGGAAGCCCAAGGATGAAATACTTTTGAGTAACCAACTATTCTATGATTGATTCATGATTTCTGTTCTAGAATACACATTTTAATGCATTCTGAACAATAATAACTGCCTTTTAAAAACATACTGGGGGCTTCCCTGGTGGCTCAGTGGTAAACTGTCCACCTGCCAATGCAGGAGACATAGGTTCAATCCCTGGTCTGAGAAGATCCCACATGCCACAGAGCAACTAGGCCTGTGTTCCAACAACAATTGAGCCTGTGCTCAGTGCCTGAGAATCACAACTACTGAGTCCACATGCTGCAAGTACTGAAGCCCACATGCCCCACACTCAGAGAAGCCATCAGAAGGAGGAGTTCGTGCACAACTGGAGAGTAGCCCCCACTCTCTGTAACTAGAGAAAAGCCCATGCAGCGATGAACACCCAGCATAGCCAAAAACAAGTAAAATTTATTTATTTACAAATAAATAAGTACAAACATACTAGGGACTTCCTGGGTGTCCAGTGGCTAAGACTCAATGCTCCCAATGCAGGGGTTCTGGGTTCCATCCCTGGTCAGAGAACTAGATCCCACATGCCGCAACTAAAGATTGCATGTGCCAGCAACTAAGACCCAGCCCAGCCAAATAAATACATAAAATATTTAAAAAAAATAAAACCACACTATACCAATCATAATTTAGTTACATTATAATGGCTTAGGGCATTATTATAAACTTATTACTATTACTATGATACTGTCCCTTTTCCTACTTGCCATTCTTCCATACACAAGTTATCAATATATGTACAAACACACACATACAGACACAGACTCTGCCAAGTACACTGTAAATTACATCATCAGGGCGGTAGCACAAAGACACAGTGCCAAGAATTACTGACCCAGAATGGAAGGCTACTGGTTTCACTTTCATCTTTCCTGTCTCTGTCACAATTCCACATGGCCCCAATATGCGGAAGAGCAGTGCCCAGTGACAACAAGGAAAATGCTGTCAGGTTACAGAGCCTGGACAGGGCTTCAGAGTGCTCTTCTTTTTCTCTATCATCTACCTGCCTCTTCTGTACAAGCAGGACATGGTGCTAATAGTCTCCGGCACTATTTTAAGTCCACCTGCCCTCAACATGTTTCTCTGCTGCCCTTTCCTTTTCCTTTCTACTTTCCTTATTGTTATGTTCTGTTCCTGCCACACATACTGGACTCTGTCCTGAAAACCTCACTTTCTCAAAGACCACTTTTTTTTTTCAGGGTGCCCATTATTCCAAGTCATTGTGTATAATGTGTAGTTGCATGTTTCACTTAAAAGTATTTAAGACATTGGGCTTCCCTAGTGGCTCAGACGGTAAAGAGTCTGTCTGCAATGAAGAAGACCTGGGTTTTACCCCTGTATCCAATGATCCCCTGGAGATGGAAATGGAACTCATTCCAGGATGCTTGCCTAGGAAATCCCATGGACACAGGAGCCTGGTGGACTGTGCTCCGTGGGATTTGCAGTTGGACATGACTAAGTGACCGACACTTACTCTAAGATGCCAACTACTAAGTTGACCTACGTCTTTCAGCTTTTGCTGGGAAATTAGAAATTATGCTGCAAAATAAGGACTATGCTGCATGGCTGCCCTTTTTCTCCACCTGAATATAATAATTAAAGCACTGATTCTCTGACCTGCTTAAACTAACATTTCTTCATTCACAACACAGTTGCTGTGCTAAACACTGCGCTAGATTCCAGGGACACAATGATAAAGTCAAATACTATAGCCCTTAAATAAAAAGCTTCAGCAATGTAATCCAGTTTCACAGTTTACCAAACACAGTCCACCTTCTCAGAGACACACACAATAATCTGGTCATCAAAATTAAAAACATTCTTTCAAGTCTTTTCAAGTACTTCCCTACATGACAGATAAAACCCAAACAAAATTCTTTCAACAATATTTAGCTGTTCTTTCACCTTTCACTAGGGCATAGCCTTCTTTCATGGGAGAAATTACAAATCCTAAGAAATGAAAACAACCTTTTCAGAAGCAATTCATGGCATAAGAGATACTGTGGTCACATCACTCTATATCCAATAAAATTCTATAGCATTCAAGCTACATTCCAGGGACTTTTTAATATTTTAAAAGGCCACATTTGATGCAAGTTACAGTAGGGACTTTAAGAGGAGGCCCTTAGTCATCTATAAAACTGCTATTCCCCATTCCATTCATTAAACTAGTATACAAGGTAAATCACAGTTATAGCACAACCAAACATTAATCAGCTTCCACTTTAGATATTTATCTTAGCTTAGGAAAGTATACTTCTTCAAAATTTTTCTAGAGTAAGAAATGAGACGCTATAAAATTTTACAAGAGAGAAAACAGTCAAGCTTAATCTTGGAGTCATTTTATAAAGTTATAAACTCCTTATACGGAAGAATCTGATTTCTCTGTGTTGTCTTAATCACCAGTTACAACCTACGTACCTGTGTGGCTACGGATATGAACTCTCAGTGTACCGCTGCTGGCAAATTTCTGGCCGCAATATGGGCAGATTTTCTCCTTTTCTCCTGTATGTGTCTAAATGGAAAGGAATAAAAAGGGTTGAGGATAAACATAAAGAATTAAGTAAAAATGATTAAGTGCCTCTGACAACAGTAAATCTTTTTTTTCCCAGGATTATGTTTAAAATGATTTAATATCACAATGAGATTTTAAACAGTTTATCATGGGTATTCCCACTGGTTCAAAAAAACCACTTAGAATCATGCATTAGTGTAAATTTGAAAATAATTCTTCAGTTTACATCCTAAGACTTTATGGAGCCCCCATCTAAAAATGATTTAAGTTATACAAAACCAGTATATGCTAGCAAAACCATATAATCAAAATTGGGCCACAGCTACCCTCCACTGCTGAAAAGAAACACTTCCTTAGAAGCATTTTTCACATTCTTTGCATGTATTTAACACTTGAGGACAGAATTAATCTGAAAGTAATCTGTTAACATGCATCATGTTTGTTCGACTGAATTTATTTTACTGCAAAGCAAAAAGGAATATATAACTGATTTCACCTTGAAAATCATCAGGTGTTAAAGGAACAGTCAATCTCAAAGATCACTGCTCCTTTAACATACCTTTAATCTGAGACTAACACAACCAAATAAGAAAAGGTGAATGCGTAACATCAAAGCCAGTTTCAATAAAATGTTAGAGATTTCAAAGAAAAAAGAAAGAGTGACTTCTCCCAAATGAGGAGGCAGATGGCATGTTTCAATCTTGTCTCACAATTGCATCAGGCAACCAGTGCTTCTACAAAAAACCAAATTAGGCCATTTCAAAAAGTGAGGGGTCAGAGCTACTCTTCAAGTCTTATTGTTTTTCAAACTTGAGAGAAAAAAGAAGAAAAGAGGAAGTTATTACTTCAGATACTTACACATTCTCTCAAATCATTTTTAGACTTTTTAATCTCAATGACAATCTAAATATTAATAAAAACATATTGTGGATCATTTGGGTCACCACCACCATCACAAAACAGAATTTTCAAGACCTGTGTCTGCATTGGTTTTTATGCAAATTACTAGGAAGTATTATTTTTGAATTGCCATGAACTAGTCCATGGGGTGGCAAAGAGTGGGACATGACTTAGCAACAAAATAACAACTACAACAACAACAAAATGCATAAAGAACAGGAACTTTTTTTAAAAAATGAAGTGTTTCCAGAAAGGAAAGACAGATTGGCTGGGATTGAGAAAAGGGGTGAGGCAATTATATCATCACCTGACAAATCTGAAGAACCATAAAGCTACCAAAACACTCTCATCTTCTATATTGAATTGATTATTGTTGCTGTTGTTGCGTTGTTTAGTCCCTAAGCTGTGTCTGACTCTTTTGTGAAGTCATGGACTGTAGCCCACAAGGCTTCTTCCATGGAGCTTTCCAGGCAAGAATACTGGAGCGGGTTGCCATTTCTTCCTCCAGGAGATCTTTCCAACCCAGGGATCGAACCCACATTTCTTGCATTGGCAGGTGGTTTCTTTACAAGGGAAGTCCCAAATTGATTGTTAACTTTAATATAATCAGTTTCATCACCTTACTCCTTGATATTTAATTTATAAATTTTCACATTTGAATTATAATCTGTATCTCGATATACACTATCATATTTGTAATTTCTAAAATAGTTATACATGTAAAATACCTTCATCAATTTCAATGTCCTTTAGATTTCTTTCCCTCGAAAAACATTTGTATTACACTCAAGTCTGAGGAATACAGTCTAATCAACAGCCACAATAGGCAATGATACTGTCTACAAAAGACCTCTGCTTGATTCTGCATTTGGCAGGCACTTAACTTTCCATTTTCACTACAAGTTCTTACACAGAATACATATGCATTCTTATAATCTCAGTAAGAGCTGTTACTCCCATGATCCACATTTTGATTCAATTAAAGGAAATGATATAACATTTTAACATATAGCAGATCTGTGTTCTTCCTCCCTAACAGAAAGGGCAAGACATGGCAATTCTTTCCTGATTAATGTAAGGTTGTTTGGAAGTTTTATACAGTTCTTATTACAACACTGGCTTATTCCAAACAGGCAACTACTGAGTTTATTTATAGCATCTTTATAAAATCCATAGGATTTCTTTTGCTGTTACGTAAGTATTTGCTTGTTCCCTTGCTTATACTCAATTACTTGTATTTCACTTATAAATCTCAAATTGAAGGACATTAAACCAATATTAATGAAAATGATTCAAATGTTCCTTTCAGTTAAATTCAGAAATATGATTAGGTGCAGAATTCGACTTCTTGGTATTAAAAGATACTGGAAGCATAACAACAAAAAATTTTAAATATGCATAAGAAAGCATGGAAACAAATCTCAATGAGAACAATATTGGCTAAATATATGAGACAAAATGAACAATGCACTGGAAAATATATTCTATGATAATGTTACTGCACATAAACAACTGTATCTTTTTTGAAAACTCACTGCACTTTTTCTCACTGACTAAAACACAACAAAAGTTTACAAAATTCATGAAATAGTAATCCAATTAAAGAAAGCTGAAAGATTATTCTAGTCAGAGTTTTAAAAAGAGAAGACAGTGTCATTATTAGTTAACATTAAAGATAAAAGAAATGAAAGGTACTCAATTCAGTCGTTAGGAAACACCTGTATTAAGTGGCTCAGTGGTAAAGAATTCGCCTGCAATGCAGGAGACTCAGGTTTAACCCCTGGGTAAGGAAGATCCACTGGAGGAGGAAATGGCAACCCATTCCAGTATTCTTGCCTCCAGGTTGATAAACCCATGGAAAAAGCTAAGTCCATGAGAGCTTGATTCTCATGGCTTAGATTTCTTTCCCTCGAAAAACATTTGTATTACACTCAAGTCTGAGGAATACAGTCTAATCAACAGCCACAATAGGCAATGATACTGTCTACAAAAGACCTCTGCTTGATTCTGCATTTGGCAGGCACTTAACTTTCCATTTTCACTACAAGTTCTTACACAGAATACATATGCATTCTTATAATCTCAGTAAGAGCTGTTACTCCCATGATCCACATTTTGATTCAATTAAAGGAAATGATATAACATTTTAACATATAGCAGATCTGTGTTCTTCCTCCCTAACAGAAAGGGCAAGACATGGCAATTCTTTCCTGATTAATGTAAGGTTGTTTGGAAGTTTTATACAGTTCTTATTACAACACTGGCTTATTCCAAACAGGCAACTACTGAGTTTATTTATAGCATCTTTATAAAATCCATAGGATTTCTTTTGCTGTTACGTAAGTATTTGCTTGTTCCCTTGCTTATACTCAATTACTTGTATTTCACTTATAAATCTCAAATTGAAGGACATTAAACCAATATTAATGAAAATGATTCAAATGTTCCTTTCAGTTAAATTCAGAAATATGATTAGGTGCAGAATTCGACTTCTTGGTATTAAAAGATACTGGAAGCATAACAACAAAAAATTTTAAATATGCATAAGAAAGCATGGAAACAAATCTCAATGAGAACAATATTGGCTAAATATATGAGACAAAATGAACAATGCACTGGAAAATATATTCTATGATAATGTTACTGCACATAAACAACTGTATCTTTTTTGAAAACTCACTGCACTTTTTCTCACTGACTAAAACACAACAAAAGTTTACAAAATTCATGAAATAGTAATCCAATTAAAGAAAGCTGAAAGATTATTCTAGTCAGAGTTTTAAAAAGAGAAGACAGTGTCATTATTAGTTAACATTAAAGATAAAAGAAATGAAAGGTACTCAATTCAGTCGTTAGGAAACACCTGTATTAAGTGGCTCAGTGGTAAAGAATTCGCCTGCAATGCAGGAGACTCAGGTTTAACCCCTGGGTAAGGAAGATCCACTGGAGGAGGAAATGGCAACCCATTCCAGTATTCTTGCCTGGGAAATCCCATGGAGCTACAGTCCATGGAGTTGCAAAACAGTCGGACATGAGTTAGCAACTAAACACACCAAAATAAGAATCATAATGACACAGAAGTCACTTCACATTCACTCAGCAAGGCAGCCTGAGCAGCAGAAACCTACCATATGTCATAGTCATTTCTAAAGTTAACATTCAAACCTTCAGATTCATTAGTTGTAATATGAATTTTGCTGTTTTTAAAAATATACTTAAATATGTATTTAATCAACAAGTAAAAACAAATGGTTGATTTGCTGGACATAATACAAATAATACAATCTCCTAATCACCATCAGTATGAACACCATTTTGTTTGACCTGAGCAAATACTTACCAAGTTCCTGTTCTATACCAGGAACTTCCCTCGGTCCTACGACGCAAGATGAAGAATCACTTCAATCTTAGAAAAGCTCAGTCTAATAATCTGTCAATAAATACCTGAACTATCTCAGAAAAATAAAGCTATTAAAGTTCCACTATCTTTAAAAAAAAAAAAAAAACTACATTAATCCAAAAATGTATAGCAGTGAATGAATGAGCTCCTACTCACTGAGCACTCTGCATTAGCCTAGTTTAGTTGTAGCATTTGTATCTAAATCTATGTTTGCTTTCAAACATAGTCTCTTCTGATAAAATGAAGAAAACGGACATTTGCTGAAGAGCTAGTATCGGTCATGAGTTCCTTATTTGTCATTCTGAATAAGTATGTTGATAGATTCATATCAAAATTGGTTATGACATGATAATTAACACACACGCCTGTACGGTTAATATCAGCAATCAAACACACAGAAGGCTTCTACTTACTTTCTTGTGACTTATAAAAAGTAATCCAATTAAAGAAAGCTGAAAGATTATTCTAGTCAGAGTTTTAAAAGAGAAGACAGTGTCATTATTAGTTAACATTAAAGATAAAAGAAATGAAAGGTACTCAATTCAGTCGTTAGGAAACACCTGTATTAAGTGGCTCAGTGGTAAAGAATTCGCCTGCAATGCAGGAGACTCAGGTTTAACCCCTGGGTAAGGAAGATCCACTGGAGGAGGAAATGGCAACCCATTCCAGTATTCTTGCCTGGGAAATCCCATGGAGCTACAGTCCATGGAGTTGCAAAACAGTCGGACATGAGTTAGCAACTAAACACACCAAAATAAGAATCATAATGACACAGAAGTCACTTCACATTCACTCAGCAAGGCAGCCTGAGCAGCAGAAACCTACCATATGTCATAGTCATTTCTAAAGTTAACATTCAAACCTTCAGATTCATTAGTTGTAATATGAATTTTGCTGTTTTTAAAATATACTTAAATATGTATTTAATCAACAAGAAAAAACAAATGGTTGATTTGCTGGACATAATACAAATAATACAATCTCCTAATCACCATCAGTATGAACACCATTTTGTTTGACCTGAGCAAATACTTACCAAGTTCCTGTTCTATACCAGGAACTTCCCTCGGTCCTACGACGCAAGATGAAGAATCACTTCAATCTTAGAAAAGCTCAGTCTAATAATCTGTCAATAAATACCTGAACTATCTCAGAAAAATAAAGCTATTAAAGTTCCACTATCTTTAAAAAAAAAAAAAAAACTACATTAATCCAAAAATGTATAGCAGTGAATGAATGAGCTCCTACTCACTGAGCACTCTGCATTAGCCTAGTTTAGTTGTAGCATTTGTATCTAAATCTATGTTTGCTTTCAAACATAGTCTCTTCTGATAAAATGAAGAAAACGGACATTTGCTGAAGAGCTAGTATCGGTCATGAGTTCCTTATTTGTCATTCTGAATAAGTATGTTGATAGATTCATATCAAAATTGGTTATGACATGATAATTAACACACACGCCTGTACGGTTAATATCAGCAATCAAACACACAGAAGGCTTCTACTTACTTTCTTGTGACTTCTAAGCACTGAAGGTGTAACAAATGCCTTATTGCACATCTCACATCTGTACTTCTTGTGTCTTTCATGGACCACCTGGACATGAACATTTAAGGTGTCCTTTCTCTTAAAGGTCGCATCACAGTGATGGCACTTAAAGGTCCTCTCACCTCAGAAGGGAAAATGTCCAATTAGAGAAACAGATGCAGCCACAGGGTGCTGCTAACCCCCTTACATGTGTGAAATTTAGTGCTGTTTTCTCCACAAACTTACCTTTACAGCTCTCACAATTTATTATAACCATCAAAGGTCATTCCTCCAATGACTTTTCAGTTCCATATGTGCTAATTCCCTGTGTGAATTAGGTAGGGGGCAGAGCGGAGTTCTTTAACCTTAGATTCACTTTGCCTTTAACTAGAAAACACAAGGATCGAATCAGCCAATTTTCTAAGGGAACTATGAACTTTAACAATATGTATTTTGAAGGCAGGTGCTGGAGTTGGAGGTAAGGAGATACCTGTGGCAAAAGGTCTCCGTTCAATACAGTGAGTTGCCTTGGGGGCCCCTCCTAAAGTCCCCACACCCCACTCCTTTCCCTCTGGCCTTCAGGGGCAGAGGTAGAACTGGCTCAAAGGCAGTAAACAGGGGAAAAGCCCCCGAAAGAGGACGCCAGAGCAGGTCCTACATCCTTGGACAGGAGAGGGCTACAACTCCCCTTCCTCCCTCAGCAGTGTCTCAGGAACTTGGCCTGGATGCTCGCTGATGCTGTCCTTGGTCTGCAGTGAAATGGCTGGGGAAGGGCTTCAACTTCCAGGTGCTCAGACAGTTTGGGAGTTTCCTCTTAGACAGGCAGCTGCAATGAGGCAGGGGAACCCAGAGTGGCAACTACCATTTTCTACCCTAGAGCCACTGAGTACTTGGGAGAATTTTCACCTTTTCATTAAGCAGCCTATGCCTGCAGGAAAACAACTCCAGAAGTTATGTTTAGGCAGTTTGTGGGACTTTTTAAACTTTCATATCATGCTGTGTTTAAAGTCTGTTTTAAATACATTTTAAGTGATCAGTGTGCCCAAAATTTAGTAACGGTTAATATCAGCAATCAAACACACAGAAGGCTTCTACTTACTTTCTTGTGACTTCTAAGCACTGAAGGTGTAACAAATGCCTTATTGCACATCTCACATCTGTACTTCTTGTGTCTTTCATGGACCACCTGGACATGAACATTTAAGGTGTCCTTTCTCTTAAAGGTCGCATCACAGTGATGGCACTTAAAGGTCCTCTCACCTCAGAAGGGAAAATGTCCAATTAGAGAAACAGATGCAGCCACAGGGTGCTGCTAACCCCCTTACATGTGTGAAATTTAGTGCTGTTTTCTCCACAAACTTACCTTTACAGCTCTCACAATTTATTATAACCATCAAAGGTCATTCCTCCAATGACTTTTCAGTTCCATATGTGCTAATTCCCTGTGTGAATTAGGTAGGGGGCAGAGCGGAGTTCTTTAACCTTAGATTCACTTTGCCTTTAACTAGAAAACACAAGGATCGAATCAGCCAATTTTCTAAGGGAACTATGAACTTTAACAATATGTATTTTGAAGGCAGGTGCTGGAGTTGGAGGTAAGGAGATACCTGTGGCAAAAGGTCTCCGTTCAATACAGTGAGTTGCCTTGGGGGCCCCTCCTAAAGTCCCCACACCCCACTCCTTTCCCTCTGGCCTTCAGGGGCAGAGGTAGAACTGGCTCAAAGGCAGTAAACAGGGGAAAAGCCCCCGAAAGAGGACGCCAGAGCAGGTCCTACATCCTTGGACAGGAGAGGGCTACAACTCCCCTTCCTCCCTCAGCAGTGTCTCAGGAACTTGGCCTGGATGCTCGCTGATGCTGTCCTTGGTCTGCAGTGAAATGGCTGGGGAAGGGCTTCAACTTCCAGGTGCTCAGACAGTTTGGGAGTTTCCTCTTAGACAGGCAGCTGCAATGAGGCAGGGGAACCCAGAGTGGCAACTACCATTTTCTACCCTAGAGCCACTGAGTACTTGGGAGAATTTTCACCTTTTCATTAAGCAGCCTATGCCTGCAGGAAAACAACTCCAGAAGTTATGTTTAGGCAGTTTGTGGGACTTTTTAAACTTTCATATCATGCTGTGTTTAAAGTCTGTTTTAAATACATTTTAAGTGATCAGTGTGCCCAATTAGAACATAGTGATCTTTCCTTAAAAGTCATAAAATGTATGTAACTTGTATAAAAATAGATTTGTATTTGCATATATTTTTCATTTGGGGAGAATGACTATAATAACACAGACTCAAAAATTATATTTACTATGAGACAAAATATGCTGGTAATTTTCTACTTCTAAATAGATTACCTCAAATTCAACCAAGCTCTTTTACCTTCTCCTCCATTTTAACAAGCATAAATTTAGAAATGTGAAGACCCTATTATTTCTTCACCCCAAACCTAAGGAAAGATTTAAACAAAAGTAAGACTCTTTTTAAAGCCTCAAACTATCTAAGGAAGTTGTTGAGTTCTTGAATTTGATACTTGAAATAAAGTCACACCAAATCATACATGAATTGTGTAGATTCGGAGAGCTGTGTCTGTATGTTGCCTTTGTACATTTTTGTTTGCAGATTGTTATTGCTGTCATCTAGTTTCTCTTCATATATGTTTCTAGATTTAAAATTTTATTTGTATAAAATGTATAACCAGTGAGGGCGAAAAAACAACTGACATAAGACTTTAAATGCTAATAATACCAAATCTACTCAGGCACGGGGAAAAAATAATCCACAATTGCTCTTAGCAAAGTATTTTCCTTAAATCATTAAGTGAATCAAAATACTGGTTCTCGTACAAAAATCTCATCAAGCTACACCAAGGGAGTATGTACCTTTCTGCTTTCACATTTTAATTCTTGATTTTTTAAAGTTTTATCAGAACTTTGAAATTCTCAAATGAGATTTTACCAGATTTCTTTACCTTAAATTTAGCAAGACTTTTCAGTATCTTAAAACCAAGAAGCTAGTTAGTAACCTGCCTTTTGGTCTTTGGTGTCTTGGGAAATAACATTAATAATAACAATAATTTCCAAAATAATTATGACAATTTATTCTTCATATTTGGAGCTGCAGTGCTGATGTAAGTTTCTAAAACAAACTTCACATTTTGAGGTTAAATGGGTTAAGGCAAGATCTACTCTTCTGTCCTATTTTAGACACATTTGGTTTTCCTACACTCTCAGCTGACCAGCTTTAAGTGATGTTCACCTTAAAGGACATATTTGCTCACCGTATTACCTAAGGTGACTTTCCTGGCTAAATGACTTGATAAGGCTTCATAAAGCCTCCAACTGATGTGTCCATCAGCAATCAGCATTACATGAAATAGAATGCACAGCACAGCCTACAACTCAGTCACTTCAATCTTATGTCTCAAGTTGATGAGAACCAAAAGGATGAAATAAAGAAAATTTGTTTCTATTAAAAATTCCTTGCTGTTACTAAAAATAAAATTTCACCCATCAAAATAATTTCTTGAGCATCAGACCAAGTTTAGCCATGTAAGTATTAATGGCATGAATGAGATTTGTCTAAATCCCTATTCTAAAATTCCTCCAGCTTGTAACAGCTATTTTTCTTAATCAAATGACAGTGAAGTGAGATGGAAAGTTCTGCTGTCACGTGAAAAAAAATTGTCTCTTAAATGCAGAGTTGTTCTTTGTAAGGAAAATGGAAAGTGCTGGTAACAACTTCTCCAGAGCTGGAAGGTGACCACAGAACAGCATGGGATGACAGCACTGTCTTTCCTATAGGAAAAGAGGCATTTCATCCCTATTGTTACCACGCCATAAATACAGAAACTTCAGTATCTTTATTATTTTAGATACTTTGACTTGATTAGAGAATTTCTTCCAAGATACTATCTGTACAATCAAATGTCAAGATTGATTCATTGTTTTGCTTTCCTCAGAAATACTAAAAATTTAATCTGCAGTGGAAACTACATGTTCCAGGGTGTTCTATTGATGAAATAAATGAAAACCAAGAAATGTAAGTATTACTTATGTAATACCATTTTTATTTAACTTAAGATATAGAAAAGCAGTAAATCTCTGATTACTTCAACATCTGAACACAGAATTCACTTTAAAACTCTGTTTGGCCATTACATTATCTTCTCTGAAATAAAGTAACAGGTCTACAAACTGTGGTATTCTAAAATCAGCCCTCAGTTTAACTGCTAAACACACTTTCCTGGTATATATGTGAACAACTTAATTCTCCCCTCCTTTCCCCAAAAATACCCTTGCCAAAAGAAGTAAGAAATCAGAGACAGAGGAGTAGGTAAAGGCTTGACAGCTCCACCACCATCCTCTGCCCCCATGCTGTGCAACCCTGAGTAGACCACTATGCTTTCTGAACCTCAGTTTTCTCAACACCCCTAAATGAAGAGGCAAAGTTATACCTTTACTCTGATTCTTTTTATTTTTTGCCATTTGTTTATTTTGGTTTTTTGCTTTAACAGAGTTTTGTTGTTTACAAATATGTATAATCCCAGATTAGTCATACGTATATCCCTTTCTGCCCCCATTTTCCAGCTATAGACGTCTGTGAATTAATAATTCATACCAGGCATCTGCATGTTTTACACAATTCCTTAATTACATTTAAAAGGCAACAGAAATGCCTGCTTCAGAGCAAATTTCAAAGCTACTTTACTGGGCTTCCCTGGTGATACAGTGGGTAAAGAGTCCATCTGCCTGCAGTGCAAGGGGTGCCGGTTCGATCCTGGCCTGGGAAGATGGAAAGTTCTGCTGTCACGTGAAAAAAAATTGTCTCTTAAATGCAGAGTTGTTCTTTGTAAGGAAAATGGAAAGTGCTGGTAACAACTTCTCCAGAGCTGGAAGGTGACCACAGAACAGCATGGGATGACAGCACTGTCTTTCCTATAGGAAAAGAGGCATTTCATCCCTATTGTTACCATGCCATAAATACAGAAACTTCAGTATCTTTATTATTTTAGATACTTTGACTTGATTAGAGAATTTCTTCCAAGATACTATCTGTACAATCAAATGTCAAGATTGATTCATTGTTTTGCTTTCCTCAGAAATACTAAAAATTTAATCTGCAGTGGAAACTACATGTTCCAGGGTGTTCTATTGATGAAATAAATGAAAACCAAGAAATGTAAGTATTACTTATGTAATACCATTTTTATTTAACTTAAGATATAGAAAAGCAGTAAATCTCTGATTACTTCAACATCTGAACACAGAATTCACTTTAAAACTCTGTTTGGCCATTACATTATCTTCTCTGAAATAAAGTAACAGGTCTACAAACTGTGGTATTCTAAAATCAGCCCTCAGTTTAACTGCTAAACACACTTTCCTGGTATATATGTGAACAACTTAATTCTCCCCTCCTTTCCCCAAAAATACCCTTGCCAAAAGAAGTAAGAAATCAGAGACAGAGGAGTAGGTAAAGGCTTGACAGCTCCACCACCATCCTCTGCCCCCATGCTGTGCAACCCTGAGTAGACCACTATGCTTTCTGAACCTCAGTTTTCTCAACACCCCTAAATGAAGAGGCAAAGTTATACCTTTACTCTGATTCTTTTTATTTTTTGCCATTTGTTTATTTTGGTTTTTTGCTTTAACAGAGTTTTGTTGTTTACAAATATGTATAATCCCAGATTAGTCATACGTATATCCCTTTCTGCCCCCATTTTCCAGCTATAGACGTCTGTGAATTAATAATTCATACCAGGCATCTGCATGTTTTACACAATTCCTTAATTACATTTAAAAGGCAACAGAAATGCCTGCTTCAGAGCAAATTTCAAAGCTACTTTACTGGGCTTCCCTGGTGATACAGTGGGTAAAGAGTCCATCTGCCTGCAGTGCAAGGGGTGCCGGTTCGATCCCTGGCCTGGGAAGATCCCACATACCGTGGAGCGGCTAGACTGGTGTGTCCAATTACAAGCCAGTGCTCTGGAACGCATGTACCCAGAGCTGGTACTCTGCAATGAGAGGGGCCACTGTAATTGGAGGCCCACACAGGCCAAAGAATAAAGATGGCTGTAAACAGATAAATGAAAAACCAATAAAAGAGACCAAAAATTAAAAGATAAAAGACCAAAAATTAAAAGATAAAAAACAGATACTTTACTGAGCATGACATATTTTTATCCACAAGTTTTAAATAATGGGAAAAAATGATATAAAATGGTATGTCTCATAAAATGATCAGCCTTATTGTGGGGAAATAAAGCAAGGATATAGAAAGACAAGGTGAAAGGTGGTAATTTACTTTTTTTAAAGTTTAAAAGCAGATTACAGGGCTTCCCTGGTGGTCCAGTGGGTAAGGACACCGCCTTGCAGTGCAAGGGGCACCAGTTCAATCCCTGGCCTGGGAAGATCCCACATACCGTGGAGCGGCTAGACTGGTGTGTCCAATTACAAGCCAGTGCTCTGGAACGCATGTACCCAGAGCTGGTACTCTGCAATGAGAGGGGCCACTGTAATTGGAGGCCCACACAGGCCAAAGAATAAAGATGGCTGTAAACAGATAAATGAAAAACCAATAAAAGAGACCAAAAATTAAAAGATAAAAGACCAAAAATTAAAAGATAAAAAACAGATACTTTACTGAGCATGACATATTTTTATCCACAAGTTTTAAATAATGGGAAAAAATGATATAAAATGGTATGTCTCATAAAATGATCAGCCTTATTGTGGGGAAATAAAGCAAGGATATAGAAAGACAAGGTGAAAGGTGGTAATTTACTTTTTTTAAAGTTTAAAAGCAGATTACAGGGCTTCCCTGGTGGTCCAGTGGGTAAGGACACCGCCTTGCAGTGCAACGGGCGCCCGTTCGAGCCTTGGTCTGGGAAGATCCCATGTGCTGCAGAGCAGCTGGACCGGTGTGTCCAATTACCAAGCCGGAGCTCTGGAGCACATGCACCCGGAGCCGGTGCTCTGCAACAACAGAGGCCACTGCAATGGGAGGCCTACACAGGCCAAGAACAAAGAAGGATGAAAATAGATAAATGAAAGACCAATAGAAGTGGCCCGCCCACCCCCCTCCTTCCCAAATCCACCCCCCAAAAAAAGATAAAAAAAAAAGCAGATTACATAAGTACTTCATAGTTTCACTTCTGTGATGTCTAAAAATTCTAAAAGATTATAACTCCTTTGGCCTTCAACTGCCAGGATTGTGACTTACTGTTATGTATAAGCAGGTGTCTCTGCAAAGAAAATGGGGTTCGGAACAGAGCTTTACATTCCTGACACTGGAACGGCCTCTCTTCCGAGTGGGTCTGCAGAAGGAAGAAACCAGGAGTCAGAAGGCTCTAGAATTAACCAGTCATCACAATACCTGGAGCCTGGGTTCACCATGGGAAGCAGGAGAGAGAGGAAGGTGGACAACCTCCTGTTTCTTCTGAGAACATTCTTCCTCCATAAAATCAGAAATACAGATAGGCTGTGTTCACATGAGAAAAACAACTGTATTTTTAGCTTCTCATATTAATGATAAATTTGATAAAAGCAGTAAAGAAAATGGTTCCTACAATCTCAAAGACTAATCTGAATACATACTGAGATTCCTAAAGATCTACTTTGCAGACTGCAATATGTAATTTCTCTAAAGCCCAAACCTCCTTTAGCACTGCACAGATTTTATGCTGGTATGATACTTTCAACACAAAGGAAACTGGTATGAAGAGGCTGTTTCCATCATTTCTCTCAACTTCACTGATAACTTCAAATAATTTTCAGTTCTAAGTGCTGCTTTCCCCCCCGAATTAAATTAGAACATTTGCTCACATTATAATTAATAGAAAGTAACATTCATTAAATATTTATTTGGGGTCAAATACTATGCTAAACAATTTACATGAATCATTTCACTTAATTCTAACAGCAATTTAATAAACAAAATACTACTGCTATCTCCATTGTATAGATGAGGAAACTAAGGTCCAGAAAGTTTCAGTAACTTGCCAAATGTCAAGCAGCTTAGATTTGGCAAGCGCTAATAACCACATGACAGACAAAAACATGTGTCAACAAGAAACAAAAGAAAACCATCTACTGGATCTAAAAATCAAAAACAAAAACAGGGGCTTCCCTGGTGGTTCAGTGGGTAAGGACACTGCCTTGCAGTGCAAGATCCTGTCCGATCCCTGGTCCAGGAAGACCCATGTGCCGTGGAGTGGCTGGACTGGAGTGTCCAATTACGAGCCAGTGCTCTGGAGCACATGCGCCCAGAGACAGTGCTCTGCAACAAGAGAGGCCACTGCAGTGGGAGGCCCACATGGGCCAAAGAACAAAGATGGATGGAAATAGATAAATGAAAGACCAATAGAAGTATCCCCCCCAAAAAAACATCTGAAAAAAAAAAAAACCCAAGAACAATAGTAACAGCAGCTTGTCACCCCAGCTGTTTCCCAGTACACATCAGTATTATAACCCACTTGGCACAAATCCATGAAGAAAACTCTATTCTACCACAGATGGCAAACAATGCTCATAAATGTTAATATGCAAAAAACTGAACTGTTCTCTTACTAAAATAAAGCGAATCATATAATTCATGGGCTGTGCTATACCAGTGGTATAAAAGTAAAGGTAATAACTTAAAGAAAAGTCACTTTATTCACAGCACACATATATACACACACACACACATATATGCATTTTCTTAGTCTAATGGATATTATATATTGAAGATATAAATATTACTTATTAACATAATGTTGGTAAAAAGGGATTCTTGTGCCTTTTGACAATGAAAAGTACACAAAAAAGATTGGAGGAACAAATATTTAAAGTTCAGGACAAACTACAGATGTTCAAATGTGCTATGTAGTTAGATATATTAAAATGATCAGTGAGAATAAATACATCAGTAAAATAGAAGAAAGAGTCTCATTATATAAGATATATGAACATTTAGTACAGGAAAATATGACATTTCAAACTGGTATAGGAACAGTGGATTGTTCAGTACAATGGCTGGGAGGAATCAGGCAATTGTAGAGACATTCAAGTTGTGTCTATTCCCCACCCATTACAAGAGACAAATCCCATTTCAATTCAGGTGTTTTTGCAAATGTGAAGACAGTAGAAGAAAATAGGAGTGAATATTTAAATAATTTTTGAATAGGGAAAGGCTTTCTAAGGATGGCAGAAACCCATGTATTCAGATGAGAGACAGAATTAAATTTAAAATGGCAAGGTAAAACTATCTGGGGGAAAGAAAATATCTGCAATCAAAGCCAAAAGTTTAAAATTGCTAATATAAAGAGTTATAGCAAATAAGAAAATATAAAAATTGTTTATGAAAGGTCAAAAGGACTCTCCTCCAAATAGCACTCTTCACACTTCATTTATTATTTACTGTGTGCCAGGAGTATGATGTGCACTTCATGCCACAACATACCAGTCCTATTTTATATTCTGCAGTACAGCTGTGAAAAGAAAAGCAAACACCCCTGCTATCACGGATCTCTTATGCTAGCAGAGAGAGAACAACAACCAACAAATGATAAAATATCAAACACATGCAACACAGGAAAATAAAGCAGGGAAAGATGATGGCACAGGTTTTAGAGAACAGGGTAGCAATTTTAAGCAGTGGTCACAGAAATTCTAGCTGAGAAGATGACATGTGAGAGAGGCTGATATGGACATGGGGGACCAAGGGCAGGTCTTCCTTAAGGTGACCCAGGCAGGAAGCTCCATGAGGCCAGTGTGATCGGAGCTGAGAGGATGAGGCACAGAAACAAGGAGATGACATCAGAGAAACGGGAGAAGTATGCAGAGGAGAAACACACCATGTAGGAGTAAAAGAAAAGGGGGTTGATTTTGGGACATGTTCTTATGACTATTAAGAGATGCCAACAGGCAGCTGAATATTTCAAGTCTGCACTACGATGGGTATAAAACTTTGGGGTATCAGATTGCATGCAGTATTAATATTTTAAGCCATGAATACAATTAAAGAATAAAAAAAATTAAAAATAAAATACTTCCTGTCGTCTATCAGACTGGTGAAAGTGAAGAAAAAAACATCATTTGGTGTTGGCTAAAGGGTAAGAACTAGTCATCTCACATTTGGTAACTGGGAATGTAAATTTCCTGAACAGCAGTGTAGCTCTATTTACCAAAACCATAAATGTGCATACACCTTTGGACTAAACAACTCCCTTTATAAAAACATATATGACACATTTTTGCACAATGTTTTTAAAAAAGGAAAACTCCTAAATGTCCACTGAGAGATATAAACCGAGCTAACTAAATTCTAATGACTATCTAGTGACTATCATAAATGTTTTTGTTTGATATGGAAAAGCCTCCAAAACCTATTTTGAGTGTCAAATGCACACTAAGGAGGGTTTTCATAGTAAAGTGAACAGTGGTGTTTGACAGAGTTTTCGCTTTCTTCAGGCCTTCCTTTGATGTTTAATTTTTCTACAATAAGTAGATAATGTCACTCTAAAAGAAATATTCATTTTTAGAGCATCCATACTGGAACACAGGGTTGTTTAATCATTCCAAATTTTTGTACACCCCCTTTTTTTTGAAACAAAGAAAAGCAAGCACCCCGGCTATCCCGGATCTCTTATGCTAGAAGAGAGAACAACAACCAACAAATGATAAAATATCAAACACATGCAACACAGGAAAATAAAGCAGGGAAAGATGATGGCACAGGTTTTAGAGAACAGGGTAGCAATTTTAAGCAGTGGTCACAGAAATTCTAGCTGAGAAGATGACATGTGAGAGAGGCTGATATGGACATGGGGGACCAAGGGCAGGTCTTCCTTAAGGTGACCCAGGCAGGAAGCTCCATGAGGCCAGTGTGATCGGAGCTGAGAGGATGAGGCACAGAAACAAGGAGATGACATCAGAGAAACGGGAGAAGTATGCAGAGGAGAAACACACCATGTAGGAGTAAAAGAAAAGGGGGTTGATTTTGGGACATGTTCTTATGACTATTAAGAGATGCCAACAGGCAGCTGAATATTTCAAGTCTGCACTACGATGGGTATAAAACTTTGGGGTATCAGATTGCATGCAGTATTAATATTTTAAGCCATGAATACAATTAAAGAATAAAAAAAATTAAAAACAAAATACTTCCTGTCGTCTATCAGACTGGTGAAAGTGAAGAAAAAAACATCATTTGGTGTTGGCTAAAGGGTAAGAACTAGTCATCTCACATTTGGTAACTGGGAATGTAAATTTCCTGAACAGCAGTGTAGCTCTATTTACCAAAACCATAAATGTGCATACACCTTTGGACTAAACAACTCCCTTTATAAAAACATATATGACACATTTTTGCACAATGTTTTTAAAAAAGGAAAACTCCTAAATGTCCACTGAGAGATATAAACCGAGCTAACTAAATTCTAATGACTATCTAGTGACTATCATAAATGTTTTTGTTTGATATGGAAAAGCCTCCAAAACCTATTTTGAGTGTCAAATGCACACTAAGGAGGGTTTTCATAGTAAAGTGAACAGTGGTGTTTGACAGAGTTTTCGCTTTCTTCTTCAGGCCTTCCTTTGATGTTTAATTTTTCTACAATAAGTAGATAATGTCACTCTAAAAAGAAATATTCATTTTTTAGAGCATCCATACTGGAACACAGGGTTGTTTTAATCTTCCAAAAATATGTGCCATGCTAATTCTTTCTCTTTTTCTAAATCAAGGACAGAACAACTTGTGGATATAATTTAGTTGCTTGATGAGGAAAGAACAGGAGACAGCATGATACCTTGGATGAATATTCACCAAACCAGAGCCTCAACATCTAGATACTGGCCTGAAGGCAACAGCATGTTTCAAGTAGTAAGCTGTTAGTGTAGAGTCAGGTGAATACATACTTTGTCATAAATATCCTGACACTACCACCAAGCTATGACGGCATGACTTGTGAAAGTCTCAGCATTCAATTTCACTTATGACAGCAGTAAAATACCTGCAAGTTGGAGATAGAAGATTTCTATTTTCAAGAAACATTTACATGTACCAAATAAAATTCAACCTTTTACAAGGTCAACTTTTCACACTGACAAACCACTATCTGCTGATGTAACAAATGAACTAGTCCAAGAACTAGTACTATGAAATATATCATCTTTTTATGCACCATGTCTGATTATTGTTGAAGATGTAGAAAGTACATAAGAAAATAGGTTGCACTATTTCTAACACCTAATGTCTCAAAATGCATCATAAAGTTTATAACATAATTTTAAACAATAGTTAACTAGTTATCACATTTTTAGCCACTCAAACCAAATATTGATTTCATGAGAGCAAATTAACACTTTCATCAGGCCCATGCACAATTAAAAATGGTAACTGACTATCAGTGATATCAATATGTATTTCTCCATAGTTAATAATACTATGGGGAATGACATTTCTTCAGTCATGTGCAAAGTAAGAAAACTATGACAATTTCACGGGAAGTAAGGAGAGATGAAATAAAATTGGAAAAAACATTCCAGGGGTATGTGTGTTAGACTATTCTTTAAAAATCTTTTTATTGATATCTCTATATCATAAGTATATTTACTGTTCCACTGAGTCACACAACAAACCTAAGGCTGCATAAAACCTATTTTGAGTGTCAAATGCACACTAAGGAGGGTTTTCATAGTAAAGTGAACAGTGGTGTTTGACAGAGTTTTCGCTTTCTTCTTCAGGCCTTCCTTTGATGTTTAATTTTTCTACAATAAGTAGATAATGTCACTCTAAAAAGAAATATTCATTTTTTAGAGCATCCATACTGGAACACAGGGTTGTTTTAATCTTCCAAAAATATGTGCCATGCTAATTCTTTCTCTTTTTCTAAATCAAGGACAGAACAACTTGTGGATATAATTTAGTTGCTTGATGAGGAAAGAACAGGAGACAGCATGATACCTTGGATGAATATTCACCAAACCAGAGCCTCAACATCTAGATACTGGCCTGAAGGCAACAGCATGTTTCAAGTAGTAAGCTGTTAGTGTAGAGTCAGGTGAATACATACTTTGTCATAAATATCCTGACACTACCACCAAGCTATGACGGCATGACTTGTGAAAGTCTCAGCATTCAATTTCACTTATGACAGCAGTAAAATACCTGCAAGTTGGAGATAGAAGATTTCTATTTTCAAGAAACATTTACATGTACCAAATAAAATTCAACCTTTTACAAGGTCAACTTTTCACACTGACAAACCACTATCTGCTGATGTAACAAATGAACTAGTCCAAGAACTAGTACTATGAAATATATCATCTTTTTATGCACCATGTCTGATTATTGTTGAAGATGTAGAAAGTACATAAGAAAATAGGTTGCACTATTTCTAACACCTAATGTCTCAAAATGCATCATAAAGTTTATAACATAATTTTAAACAATAGTTAACTAGTTATCACATTTTTAGCCACTCAAACCAAATATTGATTTCATGAGAGCAAATTAACACTTTCATCAGGCCCATGCACAATTAAAAATGGTAACTGACTATCAGTGATATCAATATGTATTTCTCCATAGTTAATAATACTATGGGGAATGACATTTCTTCAGTCATGTGCAAAGTAAGAAAACTATGACAATTTCACGGGAAGTAAGGAGAGATGAAATAAAATTGGAAAAAACATTCCAGGGGTATGTGTGTTAGACTATTCTTTAAAAATCTTTTTATTGATATCTCTATATCATAAGTATATTTACTGTTCCACTGAGTCACACAACAAACCTAAGGCTGCATAAAATATGTGTCATCTGGCTATTTACAAGGTCTGTAGATTAAATTTTTACTGTCAGACTTACAACTAGCTTCCTTCAGAGGCTTCTGGTTCACAAAAATGAATAGAAACTGGAGAGATATCAAAGAAATCAGTTTCTTTAAGCTCAGTGAAGTTAAAGTATGAAAGTGTTAGTCATTCAGATGTGTCTGACCTTGTGAGACCCCATGGATTGTAGCCCGCCAGGTTCCTCCATCCATGGAATTCTCTAGGCAAGAATACTGGAGTGGGTAGCCATTCCCTTCTCCAGGGGATTTTCCCGACCCAAGGATAGAACCTAGGTCTCCTGCGTTGCCAGCAGACTCTTAAGCATCTGAGCCACACACAGAGAAGGTAAGATATAAAATTTAGGTTATCTTCCTATATACATATAGTCTTGAAGAACCAAGCCCAACCTTTCCATTGCTTGAAAGTCACAACCCATTAATATAAAACCATAATCCCAATCAGCCAATTACATCCCCACAGCCCTAAGAACACTTCTTCCTCCAGATAAGTAGGGTACTGGTTCCAGAACCTGAGAGGACACTAGGACCTGAGAGGATACCAGGACCTGAGAGGATACCAAAACCTGAGGATGTTCAAGGCCCTTCTATACAATGCCATACTATTTGCATACAACATAGGCACGACCTCTTGTATACTTTAAATAATTTCTCAATTATTTATGCAGCTTCTCTAGTGGCTCAGTTGGAAAAGAATCTGCCTGCAATGCAGGAGATGCAATCTAGGTCCTTGGGTCAGGAAGATCCCCTGAAGAAGGAAATGATAACCCACTCCAGTATTCTTGCCTGGGAAATCCCATGGAAAAAGGAGCATGGTGGGCTACAGTCCATGGGGTCTTAAGAGTAGGACATGACTATGAGACTAAACCACCACCACCACTAGACTACTTATAACACCTAATATCAATACAATATAAATAGCTGCCAGTGCACAGAAAATTCAATTTCTGCTGTTTGGAACTTTCTGGAATTTTTTCCAAAATAACTTTTCATTTGCAACTGGTTGAATCCATCCATGTGGAATCTTCAGATAAAAAGGGCCAACAATACACCCTGATCAAGGCAAAGGGAATTTGTCAGAAGAAATTATCTCAGGCTTTCAGAGCAAGTCTTCCTTGGAGGGCAGTAATTTAAGGTTCCCACTCAGGGTCTTTCCACCCTACAACACTGCTGAGAGACTGCATCTCGTATTTCTAACCAAGGATGCCTCTGGAAAACATGGCTTTGAACATGTGCCTTTTCAGGCTAGCTGATTTGGCCCTTAATTTAAAAGTTCTTTCTGTGCATGGGCACTGCTTACTACAGCCTGTCCAGAGCTGCAATAGAACAAGCTATTCTTTCTTTCAAATGACGTTCTTAATCTGGAAACAGCAACCATGTCCTTCAGAAACTCCAGATAACAGCCACCTGTAGTTTTACTCAGCAAGACCCAGCTTTCTGATTCACCAAAACTAAAGCAGAATTTCCTGCATAAAGAAGGCATCCTCTTGTTTGTAACTACTATGTAACAAATAATAGCAGTTCTACTGGCTCCTCTAGCAGATAACTTGTTTGCTAGGAAACATGGCTGAATAAATTGGTAACTGTGCACTGAATTTTATGTGCCATCCAAAGAGAAACGAGTACAGATTCCTAAAGTACAAACAGACAAATCGATGAGAATGGATCAATTTCAGTCTTATCTAAAAATGTCTCTCGGGGCTTCCCCTGGTGGTCCAGTGGATAAGGACACTTCCTTGCAGTGCAAGGGGCGCCGGTTCGATCCCTGGCCTGGGAAGATCCCACGTGCCGCGGAACGGCTGGACCGATGTGTCCAATTATCGAGCCGGAGCTCTGGAGCGCATGCGCCCAGAGCCGGCGCTCTGCAATGACAGATGCCACCTCGATGGGAGGCCCACGGGAGCCAAAGAACAAAGACGGATGAAAACAGAGAAATGAAGGACCAATGGAAATGGCCCACCCGCTCCCCTCCCTCCCCAACCCGACCCCTAAATAAATAAATAAATCTTTAAAAATGACTCTCTCTAAAAATTAATACCAGTCCTTCAAAAGGAAATTGTTTTCTTATAGTATAAATCACTAGAAATTAAAAGCTAAGAGGACAAAGGATGACAATTGGATTCCAAACATTTGTAACAGAAAAGGAGTACAAAGTGTTTGTGCACGCTCATGTGCATGCATGATGCCTGTGCCTAAACTACCACTCGATTACGTAAGTGTCAACATCACCAAACGACATACTCTCAACGGAAACCTTCATAAAAACTAAGCAGAGCTATTTTCAACATAATACAGATGCAAATAAATTCAAAAGATCAGAGTTTGAGTCTAAACTGATTCTAGTTTCCAATTTTAAATATACCCAATATGAGATATTAGGTTCAAAGCTTATTTTTATTAAAATATTATATTTCAGCATATTTTAATCATAACTTATAGTTCTCATTTGTATATTTCCAGTTTTCATTGGTGTGGGGTTGTGGTACTTTCTATCATAATACAAATTGTTATAGAAGAGGGAGAGTTATCTCTTTTGAAAAAAAAAAAAAAAACTTTTCTATTTATTTTCACTTAGCTGCCAAATTATACTACCTACCCACTAAAATTGTTGACATGACTTTAAAATTCATTACCCTGTGTATTGAGGGTTTGCAGAAGTATACTTCCTGCCCTCATGGTAAATCTCCCCTATTTGCTTTGCTCTATGAGTCAGGCACTTTATTTTTGAAGTGTTTTTTTTTTTTTTTCCCTGGGTGTAACCAACCATCACCAAGTCTTCTGACTATAGCTAACCTGAGTTTTTTGTGTTTTTTTTTTCAGTTCTCTTTTACTTAACCTTCTTCTAATAGATCTTTGGGGCTGGAAACGAGTCAACCAAGCCTGGTGGAATTTCAGGTAGAACAGAAGTGAAATGGATAAGGGAAGGATCACCATATTATATGAAAAAACATGTTTTAATACATGAACAAATAATAAATATACTGGTAATGTAGAAATTAACAATAACAGAGGAAAATAAACTGTTTTCATTTCTTGATTTCTCTACCCTGAACTAAACATTTCTGAACCAAATCATTCACAAGTGCAAGAGTATGTCTGAAGAATTTTTGTGATCCACTAGAAATTAAAAGCTAAGAAAGGAAATTGTTTTCTTATAGTATAAATCACTAGAAATTAAAAGCTAAGAGGACAAAGGATGACAATTGGATTCCAAACATTTGTAACAGAAAAGGAGTACAAAGTGTTTGTGCACGCTCATGTGCATGCATGATGCCTGTGCCTAAACTACCACTCGATTACGTAAGTGTCAACATCACCAAACGACATACTCTCAACGGAAACCTTCATAAAAACTAAGCAGAGCTATTTTCAACATAATACAGATGCAAATAAATTCAAAAGATCAGAGTTTGAGTCTAAACTGATTCTAGTTTCCAATTTTAAATATACCCAATATGAGATATTAGGTTCAAAGCTTATTTTTATTAAAATATTATATTTCAGCATATTTTAATCATAACTTATAGTTCTCATTTGTATATTTCCAGTTTTCATTGGTGGAGGGTGGTGGTACTTTCTATCATAATACAAATTGTTATAGAAGAGGGAGAGTTATCTCTTTTGAAAAAAAAAAAAAAAAAACTTTTCTATTTATTTTCACTTAGCTGCCAAATTATACTACCTACCCACTAAAATTGTTGACATGACTTTAAAATTCATTACCCTGTGTATTGAGGGTTTGCAGAAGTATACTTCCTGCCCTCATGGTAAATCTCCCCTATTTGCTTTGCTCTATGAGTCAGGCACTTTATTTTTGAAGTGTTTTTTTTTTTTTTTCCCTGGGTGTAACCAACCATCACCAAGTCTTCTGACTATAGCTAACCTGAGTTTTTTGTGTTTTTTTTTTCAGTTCTCTTTTACTTAACCTTCTTCTAATAGATCTTTGGGGCTGGAAACGAGTCAACCAAGCCTGGTGGAATTTCAGGTAGAACAGAAGTGAAATGGATAAGGGAAGGATCACCATATTATATGAAAAAACATGTTTTAATACATGAACAAATAATAAATATACTGGTAATGTAGAAATTAACAATAACAGAGGAAAATAAACTGTTTTCATTTCTTGATTTCTCTACCCTGAACTAAACATTTCTGAACCAAATCATTCACAAGTGCAAGAGTATGTCTGAAGAATTTTTGTGATGAGAAGCAGATTTTTTTAATATACGAAATTGATTTCCAGGGAGATAAAAAGGAAGTGGTGATAAGATGCCTGCTTATTAACATTAATCTTTTCAAAACACCATGTGAAAGAATTTTGAAAAAGGAAAACTACAAAGGAGATTTTGTTCAAAAGATATTAAGTGACATTATAAACTGCATCTATTAAAATAATCTGATATTGCAAGGGAACACAAACTAAATGGAACAGAATGGAGTCCAAGAATAGATTTACATGAGAGGTGTTTAACATGATAGCCATGGTTATGAATCAATACTTCAATCCATACCTAAAAAGAAAATATTGGTGGATTAAAATACCAATTAAAAAAGAAATAAATGTAAGTTATAAATGCACTGACGAATATTTGCATATCCTCAGAATAAGAAAGCTTCCTAAGTAAGACATAAAACTCAGAAGCTATACTCAGAAGTCATAAAACTCATGACTCATGTCATACTTGAATACATAAAAATGTACAACTTCTTTATTCAAAAGATGCAAGTTGATCGATGGGGCAAATATTGCAAACAAAAACAGCAAAGCACTAATATTCATTTTTATAGAGCTCCTAGAAATCAATGAAAAACAATCAAACAGGCCATTAAAAAAGGACCAAGAGTACCTACAAGCATTTCTCAGAAGAAATGGAAATGGAAAACAAACATACAACAAATAGAATTTCACCTGCCATTGCTAAAATGCAATGAAATACCACTTTTCAGTGTTCAGACTGAAAAAAAAAAAGATGATAAAAACAGAGGTTTGGGGCTTCCCTGGTGTTCCAGTGGGTAAGGACACCACCTTGCAGTGCAAGGGGCACCAGTTCGATCCCTGGCCCGGGAATATCCCACGTGCCACGGAGCGGGTGGATCGATGTGTCCAACTACCGAGCTGGAGCTCTGGAGCACATGCACCCAGAGCCGGTGCTCTGCAGCAAGAGAGGTCACTGCGATGGGAGGTCCACAAGGGCCAAGGAATAAAGATGGATGAAAATAGATAAATGAAAGACCAATAAAAGTGGTCAAAAAAAAAAAAAAAAAGTAGAATAAAAAGAGGTTTCTGATGACATAGGTAAAGGGAAGTTTCATCACTGCTAAGTGAAAATGGAGCTTTTTTCAGAAGGCGGCTAGGCAGGAGCGGTCAAAATTTAAACTTAATATCTCACCTATAAATTCCATACCTAAGATCTATAAAGACTCTCAGTATAAAGACTCTCAGCAAAGTTACAGTGTTTTATTCAAAAGGAATGTCACTGAAGTATCAAAATAGTGATGATCAGGGCTTCCCTGGTGGTCCAGTGGGCAAGGATACTGCCTTGCAGTGCAAGGGGCGCCAGTTCGTTCCCTGGCCTGAGAAGATCCCATGTGCTGCGGAGCAGCTTAACTGATGTGTCCAATTGCCGAGCCAGAGCTCTGGAGCGCATGTGCCCAGAGCCGGTGCTCTGCGACAACAGAGGCTACCACGATGGGAGGCCCACACGGGCCAAAGAACGAAGATAGATGAAAATAGACAAATGAAAGACCAATAGAAGTGGCCCGCCTGCTCCCCTCCCTCCCCACCCCAGCCCCACCCAAATAAATAAATAAATAAATCTTAAAAAAAAATAGTGATGATCATAAAAACTGAGCTGTATAGGAACCTACCAGAAACACTCTCCAAGCCATGATGTTACGGCAAAGAAGTAAGTTCCTGAATGATACCTGCGTCATAAAACCATTTACGTTTAAACATACTTTTCTGCTAGATGGACAGCTGTGTTTTGCCCAAATTCCATCCAAAAGAACATCTTCTTTCACAGAAACATCAGTGTGGAATGGGGAAATTCCTGGCAACTTACTAGGGTGATGAAGGAGGTGCTCCATAATTACAGCTCTTGAAGACTGCCCGTCCAACTTAATGCTCCAGAGTTTCTTCTCATGTTCTCTTTCCCATCCCAGTGGTCTCCCTTTCCAGTTTCTATCCCACCTTCCCAACTCAGCCACCTAATCACTTCTGACTCATACCTTCCCATTTCTTATCTCCCTACTCCAGCCCATTACAGTGACTTTAAAGTATGTCAAGGCATTACGCTGAAGATAAAACTGTTTACTCGGTCTGCTCCAGGTATTAGGATCATTGGCCTTTAAATAAAGCAGCAGATCTGGTAATAATCAACAAATAACTTGTACAACAACATGGACAGTGTGTAATACTCCTGGGAAAGCCCAGAAGCTATCAACCGAGGAGGGACAGAAAATTGTGGTGGGCAGGAGAAGAAAAGGTGGCTGGTGATGAGAATTTTAACCTAAACTGCCTAACTGATTACCCATGTATTCATGTATGTCTTCAGGGATTTATTTATATAAGATGTCTATTACAAAGGAAAATAAGAAAAAAAAAATACATTTTTGAAAAAAGGACATTTCCCTTTGTGGTTTAAGAAGGCTACTGGTGTGCATTTACTAGATGGGTCAAGTGAGTTGAACTGAAAACCCCAGTTGGGCTAGGCTGAGTAAAGAGCAGAGAGCAAAGGTGATGTTCGACACAGGGTGAGCTCACAAGTTAGAGCCAGTCTGAAGCATTAAGGCAAAGGCAAGAATCAGGGGCTAGAGCTTTGGGAGTCAAGGCCCTAGTGCCCACAGGTACCTGGATGAAGAACCGGGAAGTTTTTCTTCTGCTCCAAAGAAAAATAAGTGATGCTTTGGTTCAGGCAAGCACCAAGGCACAGTTTACAGTTGATGATTCTTCAATTAATATTTGAGGGTTAGGGGAGTGGAGGAAGTAGAAGCAAGTTGGGAGGCAGGCTCCTCTAGTAAAGCTCCTCAGAAGATGTGGGGCTATCACTGATTTGGCAGTAAGTGAGCTACACTCCAAATACCCAACTCAGACTCAGGAAGGGCTTCAGAAAATTACAATAGTGCAGGATCTTCAAATGAAAGGTTTGAAGAGTTCTTACATATCTTGGGCTGATGAACCCAGTGAAGAAGGAATACAATGAGAATTTTTCAGTGCATCACTGGATCACTACTTGCCCATCAAGTCCAGAAACAGAGTACTCAGAAAGGCAAAGATGTTGCAATACATATTACAAATACAGATTTAGAGAAATCACTTCTCATATTACAACTGCTATAACTAAGAATGTTACATCTTATCTTATCCATTTTTTTTAGTATTGTAAAAAGCCCATTACAGTGACTTTAAAGTATGTCAAGGCATTACGCTGAAGATAAAACTGTTTACTCGGTCTGCTCCAGGTATTAGGATCATTGGCCTTTAAATAAAGCAGCAGATCTGGTAATAATCAACAAATAACTTGTACAACAACATGGACAGTGTGTAATACTCCTGGGAAAGCCCAGAAGCTATCAACCGAGGAGGGACAGAAAATTGTGGTGGGCAGGAGAAGAAAAGGTGGCTGGTGATGAGAATTTTAACCTAAACTGCCTAACTGATTACCCATGTATTCATGTATGTCTTCAGGGATTTATTTATATAAGATGTCTATTACAAAGGAAAATAAGAAAAAAAAAATACATTTTTGAAAAAAGGACATTTCCCTTTGTGGTTTAAGAAGGCTACTGGTGTGCATTTACTAGATGGGTCAAGTGAGTTGAACTGAAAACCCCAGTTGGGCTAGGCTGAGTAAAGAGCAGAGAGCAAAGGTGATGTTCGACACAGGGTGAGCTCACAAGTTAGAGCCAGTCTGAAGCATTAAGGCAAAGGCAAGAATCAGGGGCTAGAGCTTTGGGAGTCAAGGCCCTAGTGCCCACAGGTACCTGGATGAAGAACCGGGAAGTTTTTCTTCTGCTCCAAAGAAAAATAAGTGATGCTTTGGTTCAGGCAAGCACCAAGGCACAGTTTACAGTTGATGATTCTTCAATTAATATTTGAGGGTTAGGGGAGTGGAGGAAGTAGAAGCAAGTTGGGAGGCAGGCTCCTCTAGTAAAGCTCCTCAGAAGATGTGGGGCTATCACTGATTTGGCAGTAAGTGAGCTACACTCCAAATACCCAACTCAGACTCAGGAAGGGCTTCAGAAAATTACAATAGTGCAGGATCTTCAAATGAAAGGTTTGAAGAGTTCTTACATATCTTGGGCTGATGAACCCAGTGAAGAAGGAATACAATGAGAATTTTTCAGTGCATCACTGGATCACTACTTGCCCATCAAGTCCAGAAACAGAGTACTCAGAAAGGCAAAGATGTTGCAATACATATTACAAATACAGATTTAGAGAAATCACTTCTCATATTACAACTGCTATAACTAAGAATGTTACATCTTATTTATTGGAGATAATCTTTCCACCAGCTTTTATTCATTCAGAAAACATCTTCCACACTCAAAGCACAATGAGGTCAGTAGATGCTATGAATCTAAGTCAAGCATGTATTGTCAAAGCTTCTTGTCTAGTATAGGAAATATGGTGCTTATGTTAGAAAATATACAATGCCATCTCAATATCTATCTAAGAGGAGTAATTTAAATAGGGTAAGCAATTTGCCATTAGCCAAACAAACTTCAGAGAAATATCTGTATCTGTTGTTTCCCTCGGTCAGATAAAGATTCTACATGCCCCTAGTGTAAGCATCTCATCACTGTGAACATGCTTCTAAAACACAAATATTCAGGATACAGTCTTAAATGAGCCACTGGCTACTTCACCTACAGCTCACTTGAAGAAGAGAAATCTGATACAAAGTTGAAGGAAAAGTGGATGGAATTACTGAGAAATTGTTTTTGGATCTACAACTTGGCACCTTCCTTAATTGTTAAAGATTTTTTATTATTTAAAGTTTATGCTAAATATTAGGGTTTGGAACCCAATCTTTGATTTCTTTATGGAGAGACTTGTCCCTTTTTTAAGGTTCAATAAAATCTCACCTGAGCAAAGTCTGACTTGCAGAGTTTTTCAAGCTCTTCGATTATAACCAAAAATATAATTTTTACCTCAAAAATATACATATACAGACATACAAGGACTCACATACACATGTACTATTGCATTATATGACCCTTACTCTCATATTTTCTAATTTTTAATGGCTATTGATGACCTAGGAAATTATTTCAAGAGTCACAAAGCAGTGATGGTCCAGAATTAGGAGATCACTGGAAAAGATGTTAGTATAAGATGTCCAATGGGATTATTTTAAGAGAGAACTCATAGGCCTCTAATCTTCTCTGGAAAGATAACTAAAGTGTCAGGGAAAAAGGTCTTTCCTTTGAATAGACACAGCTCTATCCCTCAAGAGCTTGTCTGTGACTTAAACAGGACAAAACCTCTCTTACTCATTTCCACCAACAAGCAAGTAGGGCCAGCTCCAGGATCAAGATGGCTCAGCCCATCTACTGACTGACTAACTCCCTACATATCACAGGAGGATGAGAGACCTGGACACTTATCTCAGTTTGGCTCTGCATTAACTTTGACAGGGAGGTGGAAGGAGGGTGAAGGCTAATTAGCTGGTTTCTATTTCCTGCAGTTCTGGACCATCTATCCAACTGTGATTTAAAGAATTACTGAATATAGTTGGGTCCAGATAAACAATCTTCATTTTAGCTAGACCCTAAAAAATGCAATTAAAAAAAAGAGTAAGTAATTGCCATAAATTGCTAGGGAAAAGAAAAACTATTTTGATCTACTGAGTTTGTATAACTGGCAAAATGACAAAACAATTAAGTTTTAGAAATAGAAATCACTCCTTCAGGACCTCCCTGATGGTCTAGCAGTTAAGAGTAGTCTGCCTTCCAATGTGGGGGATGTGGGTTCAATCCTTGGCTGGGAAACTAATGCTGTGGCGTAATTAAGCCCTTGCTGCAACTAGTGAGAAACCAGTACACTGTAAAACATCCCACCTGCTGCAACTAAGAAACGACATGGCCCAAAGTAAATAGATATTTTTTAAAAGGTGACTGCTTGGGACTTCGCTGATGGTCCAGTGCCTAAGACTCTGTCTGTCAAGGCAGAAGACATGGGTTCGATCCCTTGTCTGGGAAGATCCCACATGCTGCAAGGCAATTAAGCCAACTCAGCCTGTGTGGCACAATTCCGGAGCCCACGCTCTAGAGCCTGTGAGCTGCAACTGGAGGAAGGCTGTGCGCAGCAGCAGAGACCCAGCACAGCTAACAATAAAAATAAATAAAAATATTTTAAAGAGAAAAAAAAAGGTGACTGCTTATCTTATAAAAAAATAAAACTTCCTATCTTAACACAGAGAAAACAATCTCTCACCACCCAACATTCCCTGTCACTTATCACCCCTTAAAAAAAATCCTTCCTTTGAAAATGCATGCCCTGTTGTCACAACCATAATGAAATAGTCCCTTTTCATGCAAATCTAAGTGTTAAAAATTGACTCCAAAAGAAATCAAGTAAGTACAATAAAAGTGCACAAGTTACATAATCAATTCCCCCAAAATAATTCATTTAAAATAAACTTCAGTGATGCTACATGATGAAGACCAGTCTAACTTTTCATGATTTTCTTTCTGCTTTCCTTATATCTTTACTTTTTAGTTTTGTAACTGGCCATTAGTTAATAATGATGAAAGAAAAAGTTGATTAGCTTCTTTCACCATAATTCTTGGAAGATATCTTAGACATTTTCATGTAACCATACCAAATCCACGCTAGGATCAGAGTGAGAAGCACAACTGTCCACAGCCGAAGGACTGAATGTGCTTTTTCACTTTGGAAACTTGAGGCTTCATTGTTTCTCTACTTTCCAAGACTTCACTATTAGTTTCATATGATTTACGGCTAAAAGTATGTGAGATGGTGCAAAGATCCTGTGCCAAATTCCCAAGTGGCATATAACATAAGCCAAACTGTGAAAACTCGTAAATGTGGGTAGATTAGTTTCATCAAAGAAAGGAGCAAGAGGGTTCCAGAGACTGAGCAGGAAACTAGCCAGATAATTTTTTATAGGCATGTAATCCAAAGCAGCAGTAATGAATGTGGTCCTTCCTCTGAACATGCAACGCCTGAGTTAAACAAAAGGGCAAACAGCAAAAAATTAGGCAGAGAAAATTTGGTATACCATCAATCAACCCTGTTTACTCTTTCATTAATCTGCCTTATTTTTCTTTTTAGATTGAAGTAGAGATTGATATCATAACTTCTCAAATTATTTCAAAAAAGATAGAATTATATGTTTGGAAAGTCCAAGAAAATATTAAAATAACTGTAATTCCAATGGAATATTGCAAATAAAAAGACAAGAAGTTATTTGAAAATATATACATATGTGGCTCAGATACTAAAGAATTTGCTCACAATACAGAAGACCCAGGTTCGATACCTGGGTCAGGAAAATCCCCTAAAGAAGGGAATGGCAATCTACTCCAGTATTCTTGCCTGGAGAATCCCCTGGACATGGTACAGTCCATGGGGCCACAAAGAGTCATACATGATTGAAGCAACTGAGGAACTTAGCAAAATATATCAATCAAAATCAATAAGGAAATGTTTATCACACTGCAAACTTAAATACACATTTCTAAGATGTTGAGTATTTTTGCACAGTTTTCCAGAGTTCATTTCAAACATTATTTACTGTATATACAGAATAATAGATAAAACTAACATTCTGAAATAAGAACTTCAGTAAAGTTAAAGTGTAGCAAATGCAAACAAAAATCAATAGAGAAAATAAGAGATTATAACTTGAGAGTTGAACTAGAAAAGGGGCAGGGAAGCTAGAGAAGTCATGCTGAATTGAAATGGCTCATGCAGAAAACCGGAGAATACAAGGGTGGAAAAGGAAGCTGAGGTCATGGTGAAGAGAACTCCAAGTGACATGGAAAAGCATACATGCTGCAACCTACAGAAGCGCTGGAAAGCCACTTGGAATCTTAAGAGTTCAAGAGCGATAGCGTTGTGCTCTGAGATGATTTATCTAATTGCCTGAAGAAGTGGGAAGTGAGAAGTGACAAGAAGCTGAAAGGAATGGCTAGTAGAGTGATGAAGATGAGCCATGATCAGGATGAGAAAATGGTAAAGCAATGGATGATGATGAAGGTGGCAAAAAAAAGAAAATGGAGAGAGTAGAATCTTTAAGAATTAGCCATGAATTCTAAAAATGGGCTACAATTAAAGAAAGAGATAGGAATAGTTACATGCTTTTGTCATAGACAGAAATTAACAGAAACTTCCCAAAGTGAAGTTATCTGGAGCAAGCTAAATTCATTAGGTCAAAAAGATGCCCCCAGTTATGTATCAAAATAAGTAGTGATAAGTGTGTGTCTGAAGCCTGGGATTAACAAATAAACAACTGGGAATTCATCAGTACAGAGTCTATAGCAGAATTCATGTATGCAGTTGACACAGAGAACACTGAAGCAGCCTACTGCCAAAACATTCAGGATAAAATACCTGGAGAGGATTCAGAGGACAAAGTGTTTAGGGTAACTGGCAGAAGACACAGCAAAGTCGCTGAAAAGGTGCCACAGACAAAGAGGATTTCCAAAAGGTAACATGAACAAGTGTCACACTTGAAAGAAAAGAGAGGGCTACAATTATTACAATGCTGGAAAACACTGGGTGACACTGCTTGTGAGGAGAAGAGTTTCAGAAGAGAATATAGACAGAAACAAAGCCACAGAAGTCATGGTCTGAGTGAGGGGTTAGAAACAATTCTCCAATTATTTCTATGTACAGCATGCTTCAGAAATCCAAAATCTTCTTTAAAAATAAAGCTTCTTTAAAAAATAAAGGCTTCCCTGGTAGTCCAGTGGGTAAAGAGTCCATCTTGCAATGAAAGAAGCACTGGTTCAATCCCTAGCCAGGGAAGATCCCACGTGCCACTGAGTGGCTGGACAGGTGTGTCCAACTGCGAGCCAGCACTCTGGAGTGCATGCGCCCAGAGCTGGTGCTCTGCAGCGGGAGAGGCTGCTGTAATGGGTGGCCCACACAGGCCGAAGAACGAAGATGGATGAAAATACATAAAAGCAAAAAATCTATAAAAGAGGCCAAATCAAAAAAAATAAATAAATAAAATGAGAATTACATCACCTAGTACCTTTATAACAATGTTAACAAGATTTTACCTTCTTGTGATTCTTGTAAACATTTCGGTGAGCAAATCCCTTTCCACAGAGCTTGCACTTGTAAGGTTTATCTTCACTGTGAATCACTTTGTGGGCACCCACTTGATCAAGCCTCTTGAAAGATTTATTACAAATCTCACAGTTATAAGGTCGTTTTTCTGTAAAAAAAAAAAAAAAAAATGAGTGGAAACAATGAAGGGCAACAGCCTTCCCTTGTATTATTAATTCTTATGGACCAGTCAAATAAAACATGATTCAAACAACTGAAAACAAGTCTATTACTCAGTTCAACTGTTAGAGATTTGAGCCAACTCACAAAAAAAAATGAGCTTGTTCTTTTATTGACACATTCTGCCAACTAAATATATATAGTAGCTTAGATGTGAAGACAATTATTACAAAAATGCAGCCTACTGCCAAAACATTCAGGATAAAATACCTGGAGAGGATTCAGAGGACAAAGTGTTTAGGGTAACTGGCAGAAGACACAGCAAAGTCGCTGAAAAGGTGCCACAGACAAAGAGGATTTCCAAAAGGTAACATGAACAAGTGTCACACTTGAAAGAAAAGAGAGGGCTACAATTATTACAATGCTGGAAAACACTGGGTGACACTGCTTGTGAGGAGAAGAGTTTCAGAAGAGAATATAGACAGAAACAAAGCCACAGAAGTCATGGTCTGAGTGAGGGGTTAGAAACAATTCTCCAATTATTTCTATGTACAGCATGCTTCAGAAATCCAAAATCTTCTTTAAAAATAAAGCTTCTTTAAAAAATAAAGGCTTCCCTGGTAGTCCAGTGGGTAAAGAGTCCATCTTGCAATGAAAGAAGCACGGGTTCGAGCCCTGGCCAGGGAAGATCCCACGTGCCACTGAGTGGCTGGACAGGTGTGTCCAACTGCGAGCCAGCACTCTGGAGTGCATGCGCCCAGAGCTGGTGCTCTGCAGCGGGAGAGGCTGCTGTAATGGGTGGCCCACACAGGCCGAAGAACGAAGATGGATGAAAATACATAAAAGCAAAAAATCTATAAAAGAGGCCAAATCAAAAAAAATAAATAAATAAAATGAGAATTACATCACCTAGTACCTTTATAACAATGTTAACAAGATTTTACCTTCTTGTGATTCTTGTAAACATTTCGGTGAGCAAATCCCTTTCCACAGAGCTTGCACTTGTAAGGTTTATCTTCACTGTGAATCACTTTGTGGGCACCCACTTGATCAAGCCTCTTGAAAGATTTATTACAAATCTCACAGTTATAAGGTCGTTTTTCTGTAAAAAAAAAAAAAAAAAATGAGTGGAAACAATGAAGGGCAACAGCCTTCCCTTGTATTATTAATTCTTATGGACCAGTCAAATAAAACATGATTCAAACAACTGAAAACAAGTCTATTACTCAGTTCAACTGTTAGAGATTTGAGCCAACTCACAAAAAAAAATGAGCTTGTTCTTTTATTGACACATTCTGCCAACTAAATATATATAGTAGCTTAGATGTGAAGATGAAGTTTGAATTCAAGGAAGAAATCCTACTTCCACACGAAAAACCTGCTGAATGGTAGGAGTTGAAGTCAAGGTCACAACCCCAAATGTGAAGCAGGAGTGGTCTGACAGAGATGGAGCTAAGGGACAGACCTGCCTCCTCTGCAGCCAATGGGCCCATGAGGTCCAGCTTCTGATCTCAGCAGGAGCTACACACTTAGGTTGTTGTGTAACATCTGTAAGTACACAATATTCACGTAATGCTGACAATTAGACTTTTCAAACAAAGCATATGAGATGGCCACCAGTTTCTAATCTTCTATTTTCACTTGCCAAAATATCTGTATCTGTCTCCAAATAAAGTGACCATTCAAAAACATCCTGACTTTAATGGACTTCATTCAGCAAAAGTTATTCTCAGAGTTGAATGCTTTTAAGTCTGTGTAACAGATCCATTATTCAAACTTGCTTAAAATGAAACTATGGCTTTAAAAATTTTATACTCTTTAAATTTCTCACTAACATTTATTAGTACCTTAGTTACAATGTGAACATATCTAGAACTGTTGGGTCTATAGTTATTGAATCCCTGCTAAACGTCAGACACTCCACTAGCAGGATATGTAGATGACCTCATTTAACCTTCACAGCAGTTCTGAAAGGTAGGATATCTATTCACAGACGAAGAACACAGAAACTACAGCTCAAGGAGGGGTACATAACAAATTAAATGGTTTAAGTTTGAAGAATTTCAATTTCATTTAGCCCAACCACATTTGCTTCAGAAGTAAACAGAGGTCTACAGAAGTTAAATAACTTGCTCAGAATCACATGGCCAGTCAATGACCAAGCCACAACTAATCACCAGGTCTCCTGACCACCCTTCTCAGAGCTCCTGAAAATGGGAAGGTGAATCTTTTGTATGGACTTCAACATAAAGGGAAAAATATGTGCTTTACCTGAGTGGGTGATCATGTGACGCTTTAGCTGATTAGCTGAAATGAATTTCTTCATACATTCTTGACAATCAAATATCTCATGAATCTGCAAAAGGTTAAATTGACAGTTAAGTCAACTGGCAAAGCCAAAAAATTATATAGAGCTCAAGTATAAACATGTGGACAGTTGTTATTACAATATTCAAACTATGTATTATAATTCAGCCCTGATTTGTTCATATAAACTGAAAGTGCAATGAACGTAAGTTACCTAGTAGAAACATATCATTAAAAAATATGTAAGATGGTGGTCCAGTGGGTAAAGAGTCTGCCTCATAGTGCAAGGGGCACTGGTTCGATCCCTGGCCCAGGAAGATCCCACATGCCAAGGAGTGGCTGGACCAGTGTGTCCAATTATGAGCCAGTGCTCTGGAGTGCGTGTGCCTAGAGCCAGTGTTCTGCAATGAGAGAGGCCACTGTGATGGGAGGCCCACACAGGCCAAAGAATAAAGATGGATAAAAATAAATAAACAAAAAAATCAATAAAAAAGGCCAAAATTAAAAATGCAACGTGCATGGTATTTAAATATGAAAAAAGCTGACCTATTCTTAAAATACATAAAATGATTATACTCTTTGCAAAAAACTATACCTACTATATATTAAGTCTCTATTATGCTCAAATTTAGACTTGGAAATATGTAATTTGTCAGTAAAAATATTTCCTTTCCTGTAGTCAATACTACTTTAAACTTAAACATACGCAGTACAGAACTAAATATTAATTATCATGAAAGACTCAGATATGATTCTGAAAACTGTGAGACTAGCTCACAATAAAACCTTCACATGATAGGAAGTTAAAAACCTTAAAAGTTTTATTTGTTTTCATGATTAAAAAGAAAAAAAGGGGGGGGGGGTGTAACTTTAGCAAACAACCAGCTAAGTAACTATTGCAACTGAATATTTAGTTTAGTTCTTTCCTTCCCAGACACTGAATTAGAGAGACTGGATAGGCACAGGGGAAACTAGAAGCTTAGTTTGTATTATAACCATGTAATAAGAGCACTGAGCTTCAAGTAGCCTTACAGGAGAAATGCTGACCATCCCAATGAAGAAGAGCATCTTCCTGTTTTACTGAAGACTGAAAATGGTTTTGGTGAAGTCATGCTTGTTTCAACCTCATTCAAAGTAGAGCTCACAAAACTGAACCTCATACAGCCGAAGGACCTTCTACAGGACACCAAGAGACTGTGGTTATCCTTGCAGAGTAACTGGGGTCACTACAGAGTAAAGGCAAGGCAGAAGACCCTGAATTGGTACAGCAATGAATAAGGAGAGGAGGGCTGAGAAATGACTCCCCAATCTATGTGACCACAATGAAAGAACTCAAGACAGGGATGCACAGAGATGGCATGATGAAGGGAAACAGAAGCAAGGGTGAGACTAACAGATACTGGTTGGCACTCTGTGCCTTAATCCTATGTCCAAACTCATGGCAGGTCAGAGACTGCCAACCTGACTTCTGCTTCTGTTGGGTCTGATGCTTGGGGAGTTAGTAAACAGAACAGGGAAAAGCAGAGAAAAGGTAAAGAAACAAGACAGAGCAGAAAGACATTATTCCACTAGAATCTGACTTATATCCCTGCTTACTTGACTTGGCTTCTCATCTTGATCAGGTGATATACCAAAGGACAGCCTCCTATCATTCCTCAGAAAACAGTGTTGGCTGTACACAAGTTCTCAGAAGGTAAGTACCCAGTACAGTACAGAAGGGAAATTTTCAGCCTAAGAAATTTTAAAGGCTACATCTTGAATTATCAAAGACTCACAGCCATGATATGAGGTATAATGTTTATTTAAAAACAGTAAGGAGAAGCCGCGCTGAACCGAGAAGCCCCTGCACGCAACCGTGCCGCTGAAACGCCGCGTAAGTTCAACCACTCCTACTGGAGGACTTGCTGAACGGAGAGGGGAAGTCACCCTAAGTTCAACCACTCCTAGTGGAGGGCTTGCTGAACGGACTGGGGAAGTTGCCCACGGGTTGCTGACCAGGGGCCAGGCACGAGCCGGACGGGAAAGCTCGCGCCTGCCTTTGGGACTTGGACGCGTAACCGGCAGTGCACGTGTGCAAGCGGCGGAGGAGCCTGCACACCCCTAGAGCTGCAGTAGCAGCGGAGGAAGCCAGGGGAAGAGCAGGGATTGGATACTACTGGCAGGTGCGCGGCAGAGCCGAGACGTCTCCTCCAACACGGGACTGCGAGCGCCGTGGCCCTCACCCAGCAGACTGGCATCAGCCCACGACCCTAGCCAGCACCCAGGCTCGCAGCAAAGCCTTCGTTTTGCTGAAAACAAAAACAGAAACCATAGCAACTGGCGCTATAAGGGAAAGACTACACCATCAAGACATCACGATCAAGAGCAGATTGGTTTCCAACAGGCAGATGAGAAGATAAAAACCAGGGACAGTATTTGGTTTTTTTTGCTTGTTTAATTGTTGTGGACTATTTTGTTTATTCGATTGATTGGTCTGGTTTGGGGTTTATCTGTTTGTTCTGTTTGGGCTTTGTTTTGTTTCGTTTTGTTTTTTCATTTGTTTGTTTATTATTATTTTTTTGGTCTCATTAATTTTTTGCGCCCTTTTTAATTTTAATTTCTTTTTTTTGACTTTATTGTTTTTTGCTTGTCTGTTTGTTTTTGATTTTTTAAAAAATTTTAATTCTCGGGAACTTCTAATTCTCTTTCCTATTTGCCACTGCTTTCTCCCTCTATGTTCTAAATGTAAAACCATTTCCTATCTACCAATATCCTCTAGATAAATTACTTCCTATCTTCCTGTCTCCACTATTCTTTCTCAGCTGCACTAAACAATACAACACACTAATCTTTGCTTCCTAACCCTATAAAATCCTTCCAAGACGAATCTATTCATTCTCATTACCTATACAGTCTCCTCCTCATCACCAACACATGTCCTAGTTAAAAATTGCTCTCATTGCAATTATCCAAGCCAGGACCTTGCCCTGGATCTATTTATCCAGGCACTATTTTAATTAATACAGAGCTTAATGGGCAAGTATCATCTTTGATTACATGATTTGCCAGAAAGATTTCCTGTGCTTTATCTCTGTAAAACCGGTCAGTTGTGGGGATTGCTCTGTGTGTATGTATATCTTACGATTATGTTAGAAAACATCTGCATACTTTTATGACTGTCACCCATTAGGGATGCACCTCTTGTTCCTCAGATGCTAGTATTTGAACTAATATCACGGAACACCATAGCAAACCAGACATAGAAAATACACCCCCTGACCAATCATCAAACCAAGGATCCTCGGAGTAGAAGCCCTGACTCCAAGATCCCACACTATCAAAGAACATACAACACTAGAGATTATTCATCTGTAACAAAACCTAACACCATCCAAGTCACAAACCACTGAACACTTCTACAAGGACAGAATCACAAAGGAAGGGAGAATTCAACCACGAAGCCTGGTGGGAGAAAAAGAAATCCACACACACAGACACACACAAAGAAACACAAATTAACCTAATAATGAAACATCAGAGAAACACTGCACAAATGAAGGACCGAGCTAGAGAAACACCACTTCAAATGACAGAGGAGGAGATAGACAAGCTATCTGAAAGAGAATCTGGAAAAGCTATACTAATGAGGATGCAAAACACCAAAAACAGAATATTAGAGGAAATTAGTGCTTTGAGAAGAGACATGCAAGAAATGAAAAATAACCAAATAGAGACCACCAATTCAATTGCTGAACTCAAAAACACTATAGGTCTCAACAGTAGAGTATCAGCAGCAGAAGAACGGATAAGTGAGCTGGAAGACAGAATGGTGGAAATAAGTGCTGAAGAACACAACAAAGCCCAGAGAATTAAAAGAACTGAAGATAGCATAAGAGACCTATAGGACAATATCAAACGCACCAACATTGGAATTATAGGAGTTCCAGAAGAAGAAGAGAGGAAGAAAGGCTATGAAAAAATTCTTGAAGAGGTTATAGTTGAAAACTTCCACAGCATGGGAAAGGAAATAGTCAACCAAGTCCAAGAAGCACAAAGAGCTCCATACAGGTGAAACCCCAGAAGAAACATACCAAGGCACATTCGAATCAAACTAACGCAGACTAAATATAAAGACAGATTACTAAAAGGAGCTAGGAGCAAAGAACAAATAACATATAAAGGAAACCCCATACATCTAACTGCAGATCTTTCAACAGAAGCCCTGCAGGCCAGAAGAGAATAGCAAGACACATTTAAACAGCTAAAAGAAAATAACCTCCAACCAAGAATTCTCTACCCAGCAAGAATCTCATTCCGAATGGATGGTGAAGTCAAAAGCTTCACAGACAAGCAAAAGCTAAAAGAATTCTGTACCACAAAACCAGCCCTACAACAAGTGTTAAAGAGCCTGATATAGCCAATAAATACAAGAGTAGGAGAAGCCTTACAAAACAAACCCCGAATTTCTAAGAAGATGACAATAGGAACATTAGTATCAATAACTACTTTGAATGTAAATGGACTAAATGCTCCAACCAAACGACATAGGCTGGCTGAATAGATCCAGAAGCAAGACCCATATATATGCTGTTTACAAGAGACCCACTTCAGACCTAGGGACACTCATCGACTGAAAGTGGAAGGCTGGAAAAAAATATTCCACGCAAACGGAAATCAAAAGAAAGCTGGAGTAGAAATCCTCATTTCAGATAAAATAGATTTTAAAGTAAAGAAGATTCTAAGGGACAAGCAGGTCACTACATCATGATTAAGGGATCTATCCAAGAGGAAGACATAACAGTCATGAAAATCTATGCACCCAACACAGCAACACCTCAATACATAAGACAGGTACTTTCAGACATAAAAGAAGAAATCAACAATAACACAGTAATAGTAGGTGACTTTAACACTCCTCTCACACCAATGGACAGATCATCCAAACAGAAAATTAATCAAGAAACACAAACCTTAAATGCCACACTAGAAAAGATGGACCTCATCAATATCTTTAGGACATTCCATCCAAAAGCAGAAAAATATACTTTCTCCTCAAGTGCTCATGGAACATTCTCCAGGATAGACCACATCTTGGGCCACAAATCAAACCGCAGTCAATTCAAGAAAACCGAAATTATATCAACCATCTTCTCGGACCACAATGCAATGGGACTAGCAATCAACTACAGGAAAAAACCCGCTAAAAACACAAACACATGGAGGTTAAACAATACATACCTAAAAAACCAACTGGTCACTGAGGAAATCAAAGGAGAAATTAAACAATTCCTAGAAGAAAATGACAATGAACACACGACAGTGCAAAACCTATGGGATACTGCAAAAGCAGTTCTAAGAGAGAAATATATAGCAATATAATCCCACCTCAAGAAACTAGGAAAATATGAAGCAGATGACCTAACCCTCCGCTTGAAACAATTGGAGAAAGAACAAAAACACCTCAAAGTCAGCAGAAGAAGAGAAATCATAAGGATCAGAGCAGAAATAAATGAGAAAGAAACAAAAGAAACAATAGTAAAGATAAACAAAACAAAAAGTTGGTTCTTCAAAAAGGTAAACAAAATCGACAAGCCTCTGGCCAGACTCATCAAGAAAAAGAGAGAGAAGAACCAGATCAACAAAATCAAAAATGAAAAAGGAGAGATTACAACAGATAATACAGAAATCCAAAGGAGGATAAGAGACTATTATGAACAACTCTACGGCAACAAACTGGACAACCTGGAAGAAATGGACAGTTTCCTGGGGAAGATTAATCTCTCAAGACTGAGCCAGGAAGAAACAGAAACTTTGAACAACCCAATCACAAGCTCAGAAATCGAATTTGTGATCAAATATCTCCCCCAAAATACAAGCCCAGGGCCAGATGGCTCCACAGCCGAATTCTACCAACATTTAAAGACGAGCTAATGCCTGTCCTTCTAAAACTCTTCCAAAAAATTGCACAGAAAGGAAAACTTCCAAACACATTCTACGAGGCCACCATCACCCTGATACCCAAACAAGGCAAAGACAACACAAAAAAGGAAAACTATAGGCCAATTTCACTGATGATCTTAGATGCCAAGATCCTCAACAAAAGCCTAGCAAACAGAATTCAATGACATATCAAAAAACTCATACACCATGATCAAGTCAGGTTCATCCCAAGCGTGCAAGGATTCTTCAATATCCATAAATCAATCAATGTGATACACCATATCAACAAATTGAGAGACAAAAATCACATGATCATCTCAATAGATGCAGAAAAAGGCTTCAACAAAGTACAACATCCATTTATGATAAAAACTCTTCAGAAAATGTGTATAGAATGAACCTATCTAAACATAATAAAAGCCATCTATGAGAAGCCCACAGTGAACATTATCCTTAACGGTGAATAACTGAAAGCATTCCCTCTAAGATCAGGAGCAAGACAGGGCTGTCCACTTTCACCACTACTGTTCAACATAGTCCTGGAAGTCCTAGCAACAGCAATAAGAGAAGAGAAAGAAATCAAAGGAATCCTGATTGGAAAGGAAGAAGTCAAGCTCTCTCTGTTTGCAGATGACATGATATTATACATTGAAAATCCCAAAGACACTATTATGAAACTGCTAGAGTTAATAAGCGAATTCAGCAAAGTCGCAGGATACAAAATCAATATACAGAAATCACTGGCATTCCTATACCTAAACAATGAAAAATCAGAAAACGAAATCAAAGAGGCAATACCCTTTACCATCACAACCAAAAGAATCAAATACCTAGGAATAAACCTACCCAAAGAAACAAAAGAACTGGACACAGAAAATTAAAAGACACTCATGAGAGACATTAAAGAAGACTTAAACAGATGGAGAGGTATTCCATATTCCTTGATAAGAAGAATCAATATTTTGAAAATGACCATACTACCAAAGGTCATCTATGGATTCAATGCGATCTCTATCAAACTACCAATGACATTCTTCACAGAACTAGACCAAAGAATAATACAGTTCATATGGGAACACAAAAGACCTCGAATAGCCAAAGCAATCCACAGCCGAATTCTACCAACATTTAAAGACGAGCTAATGCCTGTCCTTCTAAAACTCTTCCAAAAAATTGCACAGAAAGGAAAACTTCCAAACACATTCTACGAGGCCACCATCACCCTGATACCCAAACAAGGCAAAGACAACACAAAAAAGGAAAACTATAGGCCAATTTCACTGATGATCTTAGATGCCAAGATCCTCAACAAAAGCCTAGCAAACAGAATTCAATGACATATCAAAAAACTCATACACCATGATCAAGTCAGGTTCATCCCAAGCGTGCAAGGATTCTTCAATATCCATAAATCAATCAATGTGATACACCATATCAACAAATTGAGAGACAAAAATCACATGATCATCTCAATAGATGCAGAAAAAGGCTTCAACAAAGTACAACATCCATTTATGATAAAAACTCTTCAGAAAATGTGTATAGAATGAACCTATCTAAACATAATAAAAGCCATCTATGAGAAGCCCACAGTGAACATTATCCTTAACGGTGAATAACTGAAAGCATTCCCTCTAAGATCAGGAGCAAGACAGGGCTGTCCACTTTCACCACTACTGTTCAACATAGTCCTGGAAGTCCTAGCAACAGCAATAAGAGAAGAGAAAGAAATCAAAGGAATCCTGATTGGAAAGGAAGAAGTCAAGCTCTCTCTGTTTGCAGATGACATGATATTATACATTGAAAATCCCAAAGACACTATTATGAAACTGCTAGAGTTAATAAGCGAATTCAGCAAAGTCGCAGGATACAAAATCAATATACAGAAATCACTGGCATTCCTATACCTAAACAATGAAAAATCAGAAAACGAAATCAAAGAGGCAATACCCTTTACCATCACAACCAAAAGAATCAAATACCTAGGAATAAACCTACCCAAAGAAACAAAAGAACTGGACACAGAAAATTAAAAGACACTCATGAGAGACATTAAAGAAGACTTAAACAGATGGAGAGGTATTCCATATTCCTTGATAAGAAGAATCAATATTTTGAAAATGACCATACTACCAAAGGTCATCTATGGATTCAATGCGATCTCTATCAAACTACCAATGACATTCTTCACAGAACTAGACCAAAGAATAATACAGTTCATATGGGAACACAAAAGACCTCGAATAGCCAAAGCAATCCTGAGAAGAAGAATGGAGCTGGAGGGATCAGCCTCCCTAACTTCAGACTATATTACAAAGCAACAGTCATCAAGACAGTATGGTACTGGCACAAAAACAGAAATATCGACCAATGGAACAAGATTGAGAACCTAGAGATAAACCCACGCACCTATGGGTACCTCATTTTTGATAAAGGAGGCGAACATATAAAATGGGACAAAGACAGCCTCTTCAACAAATGGTGCTGGGAAAATTGGACAGCTACATGCAAAAAAATGAAGTTGGAACATTTCCTGACACTGTACACAAAGATCAACTCAAAATGGATTAAAGACCTAAATGCAAGACCAGAAACCATCAAACTCTTAGAGGAGAATATAGGCAAAACCCTCAAGGACATAAACCAAAGCAAGATCTCTGACCAACCTACTAGAGTAGCGGAACTGGAAAGAAAAGTGAACACGTGGGAACTCATGAAACTTAAAAGCTTCTGTACAGCAAAAGAAATTACAAAAAAGCTCATCAGACATCCCACAGAGTGGGAGAAAATCATAGCAAATGAAACAACAGACAAAGAATTAATCTCCAAAATCTACAAGCAACTCAGACAACTCAGCACAGGAAAACTGAACAACCCAATCAAAAAATGGGAAAAGCACCTAAACAGACACCTCTCCAAAGCAGACATACAGATGGTCAAAAAGCACATGAAACGGTGCTCAACTTCGCTTATTATTAGAGAAATGCAAATTAAAACCACAATGAGATACCACCTCACACCCGTCAGAATGGCCATCTTCCACAAGTCGACAGACAATAAATGCTGGAGAGGATGCGGAGAAAAGGGAACACTTTTGCATTGCTGGCGGGAATGTAAACTGATATAGCCTCTATGGAAGACAGTATGGAGATTCCTTAAAAAACTAAAAATAGAAGCACCCTATGACCCAACAATGCCACTACTAGGCCTATATCCTGATGAAATCAAAACTGAAAGAAGCACCTGTACCCCAATGTTCATTGCAGCTCTCTATACAATAGCCAAAACATGGAAGCAACCTAGATGTCCATCGATGAATGAATGGATCCAGAAGCTCTGGTACATATATACAATGGAATACATATATACTATATATATATCTATCTATCTATCTATCTATCTATCTATATATATATATATATTATATATATATATAATATAATATATATAATACATATATACAATATATACTACTCAGCTGTTACAAGAAATGCAGAAGACTCAGTCCTAATGAGGTGGCTAGCTCTAGAACCTATCATAAAAAGTGAACTAAGAGAAAAGAGAAAGACAAATACAGTATACTAACTCATATATATGGAATCTAGTAAGATGGTCATGATAACACACACAGTGAAGTCATGGAAAAACAGACAGAGAATAGACATAAGGACATTGTGGAGAACAGTGGGAGGGAGGCATGGAAGAGTAACATCGAAACCTATACTGGCACGTGTGTAAAAGATAGCTATTGTCATTGTGCTAAGGGAATAGGAGTGCCTATGATCACTTGGATCACTTGGGGCGATGGTCTGGAGGCGTGGGAGGAGGGGAACTGGGTGGGTGGGGGAACAAGGATGTGCATATGAATGATCTGGGAACATACATGTCGGTGAATAACAAAACTCTGTAAAATCCTTAAAATAAAGAATAAATTTTAAAAAAAGTAAAATAAATAAATAAAAACAGTAAGAACAGATTTATATTCTTAAACTCTGAATAATCTTTTATAATAATAAGCTACTCTAAAAAGTCATGAAATGCCTTCTGAGACATATATAAATGAAAATGTATTTAGCTTTTAATGTTCAATTTATATTAAAATATACAAATTTTAAATTACTTATCCATACAAAGCTGGCAGCTGTTAAATTACTGCAAAATACATTTCTTGACTTAGCTCCCATCCCATAGCTTCTGAAACATACAAAATTTTTAAAGGTTGAATTGAACTGATATTCCCAAAATTATAAAATAGAGTATTTACTATACATAAGAGAAATTTTATATTGCCTTTCTTATTCACAGTGGAAAGTTGAAGCTATTTTTTAAATTCCTCTAAAAGTTTAATAAAACAGATTTAAAGAGAAAATGACATTAATTATGCCAATGCTACACGAAGCATTTCGTAAAGTATTTATCTTACAAAAGTGATATGGAGGATAATAATTCATAATCTGAAGTCCCAAATTATATGATTTCAAAGAAGGTTCATAGCACATCTTACTGTAATATAAGACAGCACACAGTAATGTAAGATAATAGGCTAATTGTTGTTGTTCAGTGACTATGTCATGTTCTGCTCTTCATGATCCCATGAAATGCAGAAGACTCAGTCCTAATGAGGTGGCTAGCTCTAGAACCTATCATAAAAAGTGAACTAAGAGAAAAGAGAAAGACAAATACAGTATACTAACTCATATATATGGAATCTAGTAAGATGGTCATGATAACACACACAGTGAAGTCATGGAAAAACAGACAGAGAATAGACATAAGGACATTGTGGAGAACAGTGGGAGGGAGGCATGGAAGAGTAACATCGAAACCTATACTGGCACGTGTGTAAAAGATAGCTATTGTCATTGTGCTAAGGGAATAGGAGTGCCTATGATCACTTGGATCACTTGGGGCGATGGTCTGGAGGCGTGGGAGGAGGGGAACTGGGTGGGTGGGGGAACAAGGATGTGCATATGAATGATCTGGGAACATACATGTCGGTGAATAACAAAACTCTGTAAAATCCTTAAAATAAAGAATAAATTTTAAAAAAAGTAAAATAAATAAATAAAAACAGTAAGAACAGATTTATATTCTTAAACTCTGAATAATCTTTTATAATAATAAGCTACTCTAAAAAGTCATGAAATGCCTTCTGAGACATATATAAATGAAAATGTATTTAGCTTTTAATGTTCAATTTATATTAAAATATACAAATTTTAAATTACTTATCCATACAAAGCTGGCAGCTGTTAAATTACTGCAAAATACATTTCTTGACTTAGCTCCCATCCCATAGCTTCTGAAACATACAAAATTTTTAAAGGTTGAATTGAACTGATATTCCCAAAATTATAAAATAGAGTATTTACTATACATAAGAGAAATTTTATATTGCCTTTCTTATTCACAGTGGAAAGTTGAAGCTATTTTTTAAATTCCTCTAAAAGTTTAATAAAACAGATTTAAAGAGAAAATGACATTAATTATGCCAATGCTACACGAAGCATTTCGTAAAGTATTTATCTTACAAAAGTGATATGGAGGATAATAATTCATAATCTGAAGTCCCAAATTATATGATTTCAAAGAAGGTTCATAGCACATCTTACTGTAATATAAGACAGCACACAGTAATGTAAGATAATAGGCTAATTGTTGTTGTTCAGTGACTATGTCATGTTCTGCTCTTCATGATCCCATGAAATGCAGCACACCAGGCTTCCCTGTCCTTCATTATCTCCCAGAGTATGCTCACATTCATGTCCACTGAGTTGGTGATGCCATCCAACCACCTCATCCTGTGTTGGTTCTTTCTCCTCTTGCTCTCAAACTTTGCCAGCATCATGGTCTTTTCCCAGTGAGTCATCTCTTGGAGTCAGGTGGCCAAAGTATTGAAGTTTCAGCTTCAGCACCAGTTCTTCTGATGAATATTCAGGGTTGATTTCCTTTAAGATTGACAGGTTTGATCTCCTTCCTGCCAAGGGACTCAAGAGTCTTCTCCAGCACCACATTTCAAAATCATCAATTTTTCAGCACTCAGCCTTCTTTATAGTCCAACTCTCACATCTATGCATGACTACTGGACAAATGACAGGTTTGACTATATGGACCTTTGTCAGCAAAGTGATGTCTCTGCTTTTTAATATACTCTCTAGGCTTGCCATAGCTTTTATTCCGAGGAGCAAGTGTCTTTTACTTTCATGGCTGCAGTCACCATTCACAGTGATTTTGGAGCCCAAGAAATACTGTTACTGTTTCCACTTTTTCCCCATCTATTTGCCAATAAGTGATGGGACAGGATGCCATCTTTGCTTTTTGACTGTTGACTATAATGTAAACGTGGTATATCTATTGAGCACCATCTACTGGCAAGACGAAATACCACACCCAAGCTCTACTAGACATTAGATATGCCCAACTATAAAAACACGGCTTTCCTGGTGGCTCAGAGGTAAAGAATCTGCCTGTCAATACAAGAGACTCAAGAGATGTGGGTTCGATTCCTGGGTCAGAAAGATCCCCTGGAGAAGGAAATGACAACCCACTCCAGTATTCATGCCTGGAAAATCCCATGGACAGAGGCGCTTGACAGGCTACAGTCCATGGGGTTGCAAAGAGTCAGACACAACTTAGTGACTAAACAACAACAAGTGATAAGAATGGAGTCAAAAATGGAGTGTGTAAAAGATGCCACCGGATTCAGAAAAGCTAAGTCAGAGTAGCTATGCTGTGATGGAGGGAGGGCTACACCAAGCTACAGTCTGCAGAGACAACTTGGGACTGTATTTCAGCACCACCAGGTGGGATTTAAATCTATCTACAGAGATATTTCCTGAGGAAAAAGTTCTTATATTCTGAAGAAAATAAATGGAAAAAAAGGAAATTGGTCAAAAATATACCCAGAAACCAACTTTGTTGAAATATCCTACTTTGCTGAAATATTCTACATTTGGTAAGATATCTTAAATTTCAACTTTTTAAGAATAGGGGAAGAAGCAAAAGAATTATAAAATTATAAGGATACCTAGAAATGTTTATTCAACTGGATTTTAATCTTTTTTGTCTCAGACTAGGTTCTATTTCAGATGGGAAGAGAGAAAGACAAAAAAGCAGTATCTGGATTGAATTTCTGTGCTAACCTTCTTTTAAAAATTAGCTTTGGGTGTTTCTCGTGGAGATCCAGTGGGTAGAGTCCACTTTGCAGTGCAAAGGGCACTGGTTCAATCCCTGGTCCAGGAAGATCCCACGTGCCATGGAGCTGCTGGACCAGAGTGTCCAATTATGAGCCAGTGCTCTGGAGCACATGCACCCAGAGCTGTTGCTCTGCAACAAGAGAGGCCACTGCAATGGGAGGCCCACACAAGTCAAAGAATATAAAGATGGAAGAAAATAAATAAATTAAAAAAAAAAAAAAACAGAGACCAAAATTAAAAAAAAAAATAGCTTTAGGGTTGCTTCAGTAGCACCTTATACTGAATTTGGAATGATACAGAGAAGATAATCATGGTCCTCAAGTAAATATTACAAGCAAATTCTTGAAGTATTCTATAGTTTTAAACAATCTGGTAAGATAACCACTTGAAAACTGAAAAAAAGTATTTCATGGCACTGAAGAAATTGAAAGCCACCGATCAGTTCAATGTCACACTTAATAAATGAGAGACCCAATGTTACATGGAGGGTTAGTGACAGAAGGTAACATCCACAGTCCTCACTCTCTGTCTAGTGCTTGCTCCCTTATTTCTCCCTGAAGATCAAAATCACTCAACATGTAAGATATTACTCCAGACTTCTTAAAAATTTCACTATCTTTTATGTTACAGGTCAAATCCATAGCTTACATAGTTGGAGTTACTGAACTGAATATCATATGAATTTAAGGTCTGTTGAGTAATTTTGGAACATATATATAAATAAAGTGACAAAATTCAATTGAGAAACTATAACTAGGGTAAAATTTGCTTTTACTAGCACCATCTCCTCTCTTCTTTAGTATTAATGACTAAAAGACAGTATTACATGCCCCTGGATAGTCTGAAAATAAAATATGTGAAAACAGAAAATAATCATTTATATCTTTGTTATAGTAATGTAATACAAAAAAATTTTTTAACCTCTGTCATGATATGAACAAAATCTAAATTCTGTTTTAATTATACTCTGTTGTAAATTAAATTAACAAGTACTGTGCTGTTAGAGTTAGTAATTGCCATTTATTTTTCAGGTTAACTTTCACATTAAAATCACATCAAAATAACAACTCAGTTTTATGCCAAGACTTCCTAGGTGTTTCATTGGTAAAGAATCTGCCTGTGGATGAAGGAGACATAGGTTTGATTCCTGGGTCAGGAATATCCCCTGGAGGAAGAAATGGCAACCCACTCCAGAAATCTTGCCTGGAAAATCCCATGGACAAAGGAGCCTGGAGGGCTACAGCCCATGGGGTTGAAAACTGTTGGACACGCTTAAGGACTGAGCATACACACATAGTAAGTTTTATACTTATTACACTATGTATTAAATTTATTTCTCCTAATGCAGTTGACCCTCGACAATATGGGGGTTTAGGAGTTACATTCAACATGCCTGAACTTTCACCCCCTCTCCCTTAAAGTGGAAAAACTGTGTAATTTTAAAGTGGGTCCTGTGGCTTCCCTGATGGTCCATTGGGTAAAGAGTCTGCCTTGCAGTGCAGGGGGCACTGGTTTGATCCCTAGCCAGGGAAGATCCCACGTGCCATGGAGTGACAGGATCAGTGTGTCCAATTATAAGCCAACACTCTGGAGTGCATGTGCCCAGAGCCGGTGCTCTGCAATGAGAGAGGCCACTGCAATGGGAGACCCACACAAGCCAAAGAATAAAGATGGATGAAAAATAAATCAATAAAAAGAGGCCAAAAATAAAATACATATATTTAAGTGGACCCTCCACGTCTGTAAATTCAAGCAACCCCTGATTGTACAGTACTGGAGTATCTATTTATTGAAAAAATCTGCCACAAGTGGACTAGCACAGCTCAAACCTATGTTGTTCAAGAGTCAACTATATCATCACTTGTTTCTGCTGACAACACTGACATTTCTGTGAATTATTTTTAGCTCTTCCAAATAACAAGAGCTCTTGTATTTGTGTTACCAAACTTAATGATAATATGCATACATTTCATTCTAAATCTCACTGTGGACCATATTATGAATACAAAAAAAATATATACAGGTTCCCCAAATATATAGCATTTCCTGAGCAAAAAGCAGCTGATAAAGCTTGAAACTAGTGTGAGGTGTTGTAATGAAGGACTTATACTGCATTAGATAAATATGTCTACTGATTCTGAATAACAATAAACAACTCAAAATATTCTTTTGCAGAAGTTCAATTTTCTGTATATGAGTCTTGCTTTTCAGAGTATGTTAGGATAAAATAAATGACAAAACTCTGTCTTAACAATATACAAAGCAATTAAAATTTTTCATGGCAGACACTCTGACTAAAAGATCTTACACTCTGATAGACATTAATCTTTATTTACTGACCTTCCTATGTTCCCGTAGGCTTGATGCTGAAGAACACTTTTTATTGCACACTGAACATACGAGTTTTTTCTTAGGATCCCCTAAACAAAAACACAAACAAAATAAGATAAAATACCATTATGATTTACATGAGACTATCAAGAGGAGCATTAGATACAATGCTTTTAGGTTATATATAATTTCTAAATATATATTTTATCTTCTTTACTTATAACTCCAAATTTTCAGTGTTGCAACTATATCCGTTAAACTCAGATAAAAAATAAGCTATATTTTAAATCTTTTTTTTTTTTTTTTCAAAAATAAGAACTACTGAGCTTGGTATACCATTTTATACACATATAAAATGGGCCTGGGCTTCCCCTGGTGGTCCAGTGGGTAAGGACACCGCCTTGCAGTGCAAGGGGCGCCGGTTCGAGCCCTGGCCTGGGAAGATCCCACGTGCCGTGGAGCGGCCAGACCGATGTGTCCAATTACTGAGCCAGCGCTCTGGAGCGCATGCACCCAGAGCCGGTGCTCTGCAACGACAGACGCCACCACGATGGGAAGCCCACAGAAGCCAAAGAACAAAGACAGACGGATGAAAATAGAGAAATGAAAGACCAATAGAAGTGGCCCACCCGCTCCGCTCCCTCCCCAACCCGACCCCTGCCTAAAATAAATAAATAAATAAATCTTTAAAAAAAAAAAAAAAGCTTGTGAGGAATGGGAAATCACTCCCTATTTAAAAAAAATAATAAAATAAAATGGGCCTGTCACCTTTCCAGATATAAATTTAGTATTAAAAGAGAAAAAGCACACTTCCATAAAGAATTAAAATTAATCAAATATCTACGTAAATGTTGGATTTATTCACTCATAAGCTGATTTTGCCACTTTCTTTAAATTCTAACAGAATATCTGGTTCCATCAGCTGGGTGTTTCATCACTACATGTTTGCAAGATCTGTGAGGATATAATTAATCATATTAATGTTAAAAACCAGGATAAAATAAATGACAAAACTCTGTCTTAACAATATACAAAGCAATTAAAATTTTTCATGGCAGACACTCTGACTAAAAGATCTTACACTCTGATAGACATTAATCTTTATTTACTGACCTTCCTATGTTCCCGTAGGCTTGATGCTGAAGAACACTTTTTATTGCACACTGAACATACGAGTTTTTTCTTAGGATCCCCTAAACAAAAACACAAACAAAATAAGATAAAATACCATTATGATTTACATGAGACTATCAAGAGGAGCATTAGATACAATGCTTTTAGGTTATATATAATTTCTAAATATATATTTTATCTTCTTTACTTATAACTCCAAATTTTCAGTGTTGCAACTATATCCGTTAAACTCAGATAAAAAATAAGCTATATTTTAAATCTTTTTTTTTTTTCAAAAATAAGAACTACTGAGCTTGGTATACCATTTTATACACATATAAAATGGGCCTGGGCTTCCCCTGGTGGTCCAGTGGGTAAGGACACCGCCTTGCAGTGCAAGGGGCGCCGGTTCGAGCCCTGGCCTGGGAAGATCCCACGTGCCGTGGAGCGGCCAGACCGATGTGTCCAATTACTGAGCCAGCGCTCTGGAGCGCATGCACCCAGAGCCGGTGCTCTGCAACGACAGACGCCACCACGATGGGAAGCCCACAGAAGCCAAAGAACAAAGACAGACGGATGAAAATAGAGAAATGAAAGACCAATAGAAGTGGCCCACCCGCTCCGCTCCCTCCCCAACCCGACCCCTGCCTAAAATAAATAAATAAATAAATCTTTAAAAAAAAAAAAAAAGCTTGTGAGGAATGGGAAATCACTCCCTATTTAAAAAAAATAATAAAATAAAATGGGCCTGTCACCTTTCCAGATATAAATTTAGTATTAAAAGAGAAAAAGCACACTTCCATAAAGAATTAAAATTAATCAAATATCTACGTAAATGTTGGATTTATTCACTCATAAGCTGATTTTGCCACTTTCTTTAAATTCTAACAGAATATCTGGTTCCATCAGCTGGGTGTTTCATCACTACATGTTTGCAAGATCTGTGAGGATATAATTAATCATATTAATGTTAAAAACCAGAATAAAGTATAATCAAGAATAGTCAAACATTACACAAGATACACATTATACAAATCCTAACAAAGCTCAATTCTGTCTTCTTCATAGGCATTATAATTATAGCAGGTCATTTCAAATTTCAAATTTCACAGTGACTTTAGAACACAGGATCAAGAAAACAAGTTTTCAAATATGATTTAATAACAATATCATATACATAATCACAGAATGATTTTTCAACTTTTAATTGACTTCAGATATTCAAAAAAGTATACAATTAATAAAATGAACCACCACATATCTATCACTTGGCCCCAAAATGATTAATACATGGCTATTACTGCAACAACCTCAGCTCCATCCACCCCCTTATTTATTTCTTTTCTTGAAGATATTTAAAATCAGTAGAAAACAAGTTAACAAAATTATTTTATTGAAAGACTATTTTTGTGAGAGAGGAGCCATATCAAAAAATGTTAATATTTTATATTATCATTCATGATATTTATTTAATTCATGCCCTATTTTTAGCATGTAAAACTGTACAGCCAAGAAAATTTTTCTTGGTGATTACCAAGTAATATGGTTATTAATGGGTTAAATTCTCCAAGCAAAATGTGTATCTTATAACATGCATTTGATTATCAATTCTCTATACGTATCAAGTATACATGAAAGGACACTGAGAAAGAACATCCCTCATTTCCAGCTCACATAAAAGATGCCACTCTAAAGTGCTGAACTCAATGTGTGAGCAAATTTGCAAAACTCAGCAGCAGCCGCAAGTCTGGAAAAGACAAGTTTTCATTCCAACCCTGAAGAAAGGCAATGCCAAAGAATGTTCAAACTACCACAGAATTGTACTCATTTCACATGCTAGCAAGGTAATCCTCAAAACCTTCAAGCTAGGCTTCAACAGTATGTGAACCAAGAACTTGCAGATGTACAATCTGGGTTTAGAAAAAGCAGAGGAACTAGAAATCAAGTTGCTAAAATCCATTAGATCATAGAAAAAGCAAAAGAATTCCAGAAAAATATCTACTTCTGCTTCATTGACTACATTAAAGCTTTTGACTGTAGGGATCACTAAAAAAAAATGTGGAAAATTCTGAAAGAGATGGGAATACCAGACTACCTTCTCCTGCCTCCTGAGAAACCTGCATGCAGGTCAAAAAGCAAAAGTTAGAACCAGATATGAAACAGTGGACTAGTTCAAATTTGGGAAAGGAGTATGTCAAGATTGTTTATTTTCACCTTGCTTATTTTACTTATATGCAGAGTACATCATGCAATACCAGTTTGCACAAGCTAGAATCAATGTTGCTAGGAGAAATATCAATAACCTCAGATATGCAGATAACACCACCCTTATGGAAGAGAGTGAAGAGAACTAAAGAGTTTCTTGATGAAGGTGAAACAATAGTGTGAAAAAAGTTCATAAAGAACAAATATCCACGGCCCCAAAATGATTATTGGCTATTACTGCAACAACCTCAGCTCCATCCACCCCCTTATTTATTTCTTTTCTTGAAGATATTTAAAATCAGTAGAAAACAAGTTAACAAAATTATTTTATTGAAAGACTATTTTTGTGAGAGAGGAGCCATATCAAAAAATGTTAATATTTTATATTATCATTCATGATATTTATTTAATTCATGCCCTATTTTTAGCATGTAAAACTGTACAGCCAAGAAAATTTTTCTTGGTGATTACCAAGTAATATGGTTATTAATGGGTTAAATTCTCCAAGCAAAATGTGTATCTTATAACATGCATTTGATTATCAATTCTCTATACGTATCAAGTATACATGAAAGGACACTGAGAAAGAACATCCCTCATTTCCAGCTCACATAAAAGATGCCACTCTAAAGTGCTGAACTCAATGTGTGAGCAAATTTGCAAAACTCAGCAGCAGCCGCAAGTCTGGAAAAGACAAGTTTTCATTCCAACCCTGAAGAAAGGCAATGCCAAAGAATGTTCAAACTACCACAGAATTGTACTCATTTCACATGCTAGCAAGGTAATCCTCAAAACCTTCAAGCTAGGCTTCAACAGTATGTGAACCAAGAACTTGCAGATGTACAATCTGGGTTTAGAAAAAGCAGAGGAACTAGAAATCAAGTTGCTAAAATCCATTAGATCATAGAAAAAGCAAAAGAATTCCAGAAAAATATCTACTTCTGCTTCATTGACTACATTAAAGCTTTTGACTGTAGGGATCACTAAAAAAAAATGTGGAAAATTCTGAAAGAGATGGGAATACCAGACTACCTTCTCCTGCCTCCTGAGAAACCTGCATGCAGGTCAAAAAGCAAAAGTTAGAACCAGATATGAAACAGTGGACTAGTTCAAATTTGGGAAAGGAGTATGTCAAGATTGTTTATTTTCACCTTGCTTATTTTACTTATATGCAGAGTACATCATGCGCAATACCAGTTTGCACAAGCTAGAATCAAGTTTGCTAGGAGAAATATCAATAACCTCAGATATGCAGATAACACCACCCTTATGGAAGAGAGTGAAGAGAACTAAAGAGTTTCTTGATGAAGGTGAAACAATAGTGTGAAAAAAATGGCCTAACACTTAACATTCAAAAAGCTAAGATCACGGCATCCAATCCCATCACTTCATGGTAAATAGATGAGGAAACAATGAAACAAATGACAGATTTCATTTTCTTGAGTAAGAAAATCACTGAGGACAGTGATTGCAGCCATGAAATTAAAGGATGTTTACTCTTTGGAAGAAAAGCTATGACAAACCTAGACAGCATATTCAAAAGTAAAGAACCCTTTGCCTACAAAGGTCCATCTAGTCAAAGTTATGTTTTATCCAGCAGTCATGTATGGAGGTAAGGATTGCACCGTAAAGAAGGCTGAGAGCACTGAAGCACTGATGCTTTCAAACTGTGGTGTTGGATAAGACTCTCAAGTATCCCCTGGAGAGTAAGGAGATCAGTCAATCCTAAAGGAAACAAATCCTTAATATTCACTGGAAGGACTGATGCTGAAGCAGAAGCTCCAATACTTTGGCCACCTACTGCAAAGAGCCAGCTCCACTGGAAAAGACTGTAACACTTGGAAAGACTGAAGGCAAAAAAAAGAAGGAGGTGACAGAGGATGAGGTGGCTGGATGGTATCATTGAGTCAATGGACAGGGAAGTCTGCCGTGATGCAAGTCTATGAGGTCACGATATTGGACACGACTGAACAATAGTAACAACCCTCCTTTAATCCACAATCCTCTTTCATCCTAGCTCATCCCTCAGATCAGCTACTCTCTGAGACTAGATCTTTTTCTTTCCCACTAAGTAGGTCAAGCTTGAGGGAGAGATGAGAGAGAAAAGTGAGATTTCTACAACCACCAGCTTCACCTTCCCCAATACTTCTGCCACTGTTCCTCCAGCAGGAGTCACAGACAACACATCAGACCCCCATCCCACCTTTTCAACCTTTTCCTTCCTCCTCATGGCTCATATTCTTCATCCCAGAACTAGAGTCCTAGCTCCTCAGAAGAAATACAGGGAAGTTTATGACTGCCTGAGAATGCAGATAAGTGTTATCTCCTATAAAAACAAAGTCTCTTAGCAGCTGCAGGACCAAATCAAAAGAAAAACTGGTTAAAATAGTTAAGGTGGGTTAAGGGGGTCAGCCCCTTCACTGTTTCCTCTTGAGTAACCAAAAAGGACATCACTCTACAAGCTTCCCCAGGATCAATGACAATAGCAACTATGAAGCTGCAACTAGACTTTGTACCATTTTAGTTTGATTGTATTCAAGTTAAGTCTGGTATCTGACTTCCAATTCAGCTTTCAGAAACAGTCAGGAACACATTACTTATAAATGTGGGAAATGCATAAAAAACTGACTCAACTGTACTGAATACAGTCACTTAAGTACGGACAGTGTTAGCACAATGTGGGTTAAGTGTGCTTCCAGGAGCTGGTCTGAGAACCTACCCAGTATATGTTACAGTTTCTATGGGAAAATGTGATTCATATTTAAAAATTCAGCTTCTCCCTTCTCAGCCTCTTCCATTCCTATCACCTAACAAGGATCATTTGTCACTGTCACTAGTAAAAGCTGCAAGATCTTCTCTTTCCTTGAATACTTTGGCCACCTACTGCAAAGAGCCAGCTCCACTGGAAAAGACTGTAACACTTGGAAAGACTGAAGGCAAAAAAAAGAAGGAGGTGACAGAGGATGAGGTGGCTGGATGGTATCATTGAGTCAATGGACAGGGAAGTCTGCCGTGATGCAAGTCTATGAGGTCACGATATTGGACACGACTGAACAATAGTAACAACCCTCCTTTAATCCACAATCCTCTTTCATCCTAGCTCATCCCTCAGATCAGCTACTCTCTGAGACTAGATCTTTTTCTTTCCCACTAAGTAGGTCAAGCTTGAGGGAGAGATGAGAGAGAAAAGTGAGATTTCTACAACCACCAGCTTCACCTTCCCCAATACTTCTGCCACTGTTCCTCCAGCAGGAGTCACAGACAACACATCAGACCCCCATCCCACCTTTTCAACCTTTTCCTTCCTCCTCATGGCTCATATTCTTCATCCCAGAACTAGAGTCCTAGCTCCTCAGAAGAAATACAGGGAAGTTTATGACTGCCTGAGAATGCAGATAAGTGTTATCTCCTATAAAAACAAAGTCTCTTAGCAGCTGCAGGACCAAATCAAAAGAAAAACTGGTTAAAATAGTTAAGGTGGGTTAAGGGGGTCAGCCCCTTCACTGTTTCCTCTTGAGTAACCAAAAAGGACATCACTCTACAAGCTTCCCCAGGATCAATGACAATAGCAACTATGAAGCTGCAACTAGACTTTGTACCATTTTAGTTTGATTGTATTCAAGTTAAGTCTGGTATCTGACTTCCAATTCAGCTTTCAGAAACAGTCAGGAACACATTACTTATAAATGTGGGAAATGCATAAAAAACTGACTCAACTGTACTGAATACAGTCACTTAAGTACGGACAGTGTTAGCACAATGTGGGTTAAGTGTGCTTCCAGGAGCTGGTCTGAGAACCTACCCAGTATATGTTACAGTTTCTATGGGAAAATGTGATTCATATTTAAAAATTCAGCTTCTCCCTTCTCAGCCTCTTCCATTCCTATCACCTAACAAGGATCATTTGTCACTGTCACTAGTAAAAGCTGCAAGATCTTCTCTTTCCTTGAATACCTTTGTCTTTCTACAGTAAAGTATTCTACAACCACATGTACAAACACTGCTTTTTTCATTAGCCTGACTATGGAATATTCTTTCCCCAAATGTCTGTGTAGTTCACAGACAAAGGGGAAGAAACAAGAGAGAAGCTATGGATGAGAGACAGATCGTGTACCAATTCCAGCAAAAAATGTGCATGGTGGCCTTTGGCTGAAAAACAGTAAGTTTCACATTTTACAGAATTCACAACATACAAAAATAAAAAACTTCCCTTTATAAATAATTTCCTACAAAACCACGTGTTTCTAGAATCTGTAATATTTTAATATCCAAGACCAACTACAAGAATCTTAAAGTCAGTATGTTTGTAGCACAGTCTGAAGACCACATGCCCAATAATAAGAATGTAAGTTCCCAGAGTCTCAGTGTGCATCTGGTTTTTTACTTAGTCCAGCAAAGTTAACTTTAAAATGACATGAAAGATTTGTTATAATATGCTGCAGACAAAGATGGTAAAAATTAAAAACATCATTTTGAACATAACAGCTTTTAAAAAGCAAAAACTAGGAAGAGACAGGTTTATCAAAAAAGTTATGACTGCCTTTTGCCAGTACAGAAAAGGCTCAAGTGTAAAGATTTCAGAAAACTGTCATCTTCTCTACATCAGTCATATATCCTTCAAAAGAAAAGAAAGAAATCAGAACACTGTGAAGTCTAAGTGACATGCACCAATTTTAAGCTGTATTTCATTAGGCTGTACCTTCTGCTCCTTCTGTATACCTTCTGCATACCTTCTGTATACCTTCTATATTCCTTCTGTATACCTTCTGTCTTCTGTACTCCTGTCTTTCTTCTGTATTCCTTCTGTATTTCAGAAGGCTGTACCTTCTGTTCCTGAGCTTTCACATATGGCTGGTACTGAGTCTCAGCCCAAACCAGTGGTGTGAAGCTGGACCCAGTACTCAACGCTTGTAAGAGCTTTCCTAACTAGCCTTAAAGGAGATACGTTTCAGACACTGAACAAATATAGAAAACAAAAATTGATTACTGATTATTCTTTTCCCCTGAATGTGAGAATAAACAAGATAAGAAAAAAGAAATAACACTTTCCTCCTTTCCAGGAAGACATTTCCACCCTTAAGCCAACAGCAAAAGTAATCACATGAGAAAAATATCAGTACAGAAGGAGATGAGAAGTGCCATGAACCTCAGTCTCCATTAAGGAAAAGACACTGAGGGAACAAAACATTACTCTGAAAATAGTCATCTGTTGGATTTAGCGCAACACATTCAACCCCTAAACTAAAATACATTGACTGTGTGCTAAGCAGATGACATCTAAGATACAAAGCTTCTCACTGTCTTATTGTTTAACTAGATGTTAGAAGGAATTCAAACAGTATCTGCTTTATAAATCTAAATATATTCAATTTGTATGTCAAAATATAGCCAGTAATTTTCTCTGATGTAGGAGAAATGCAAGAATTTTTATAGAAATGGAATTTTACTGTAAAAATATTAAGGCAGAAGGGCATCAGTTAGCAGTATTTAAATATATCTACTAAAACAGAAATTCCATATGCTAAAGCATTAAAATTACTACTTAAAATATTAATTTTTAGTATACCTGGCTACCAAGCACAACTAGATCCTAGCTTAGATTTCCAGTTATGATTAATTCAGAAATAGGAAAACTGATGACTATCACTGAAATCAACTTAAAAAGAAACGGTGTTCAGTGAAAGAAAAAAAATTCCACTTCCAAAGCACTACATCTGTGTGAAATACAAAAAGCAAGCTCTCCCTTGGAGAGTGAGAATTAAAAACAGATCGTCGTGGCCTGGGGAAAGGAAGCCCTTTAAAAATGACCCTCTGACGTCATCTCACCAGTGTGGACGTTTTCCTGGTGCCTTCTCAGGGCGTCCTTGCTCTTCAGCCTCTTTCCACAGCTGTCAGCCTTACACACAAACCTGGCATCGCCCCGGCAGGTCTCCTGGTGCTGCTCAAAACTGCAAGACAAGCAGGAAAGGAGAACAGGGAGAAGCCAGTGAGGACACTTGCTAACTTTTAATATCCTGGCAGGCTTCTGTAATGTATGCTCCCCAGGAGAGCTTCAGGGTTGTTACAAGCATTACCTAGGCAGGTAGGAAGGAAAGCACTGAAATTCTGTAGCCAGATGATACTAAATCACTAAGAAGCATGAAAGCATGCAAGCCGATAAGGACCCACAAGTATGTAACAGCCATATGATAACTCAGACACAAAACCTCCATGCTGAACTGAAGGAAGAACTGCAAACAGAGCATTGAAGACTTCGTGAAAAATCCTTCAGACTGCTTTTCGTTGAGCACTGAAGAACACTGAGGGGAAATACAAAAACAAAACAAAAAACTAGAAGTCTAAGAAACTTATGAAAATACATAATAAAGTCACATTCTTGATCTCTCTTTTCATTCTGTCTTTTGCCCTTTATAAGGTTTTTGGCAGCACCTAACAATAAGACTCAGCTCAGCAAAAGTATGTTTGGTGCAGAATATATAATACAAAACTCAATAAAACTGACTAGAATGCAGTTTTTAAATATATTCATTAAAAACTATATAATCCTTGCTTGTTTTTAAGAGTATATTAGAGGATTTCCAAATTTATAATTTTCTTCTGTTATAAAAGTTCAAAAATTTCAAGTTTTGAGCAGAAATTTTTTAATCTCAGGTTTCATAAGCTAAAGCATTAAAATTACATTTTAAGTATACCTGGCTACCAAGCACAACTAGATCCTAGCTTAGATTTCCAGTTATGATTAATTCAGAAATAGGAAAACTGATGACTATCACTGAAATCAACTTAAAAAGAAACGGTGTTCAGTGAAAGAAAAAAAATTCCACTTCCAAAGCACTACATCTGTGTGAAATACAAAAAGCAAGCTCTCCCTTGGAGAGTGAGAATTAAAAACAGATCGTCGTGGCCTGGGGAAAGGAAGCCCTTTAAAAATGACCCTCTGACGTCATCTCACCAGTGTGGACGTTTTCCTGGTGCCTTCTCAGGGCGTCCTTGCTCTTCAGCCTCTTTCCACAGCTGTCAGCCTTACACACAAACCTGGCATCGCCCCGGCAGGTCTCCTGGTGCTGCTCAAAACTGCAAGACAAGCAGGAAAGGAGAACAGGGAGAAGCCAGTGAGGACACTTGCTAACTTTTAATATCCTGGCAGGCTTCTGTAATGTATGCTCCCCAGGAGAGCTTCAGGGTTGTTACAAGCATTACCTAGGCAGGTAGGAAGGAAAGCACTGAAATTCTGTAGCCAGATGATACTAAATCACTAAGAAGCATGAAAGCATGCAAGCCGATAAGGACCCACAAGTATGTAACAGCCATATGATAACTCAGACACAAAACCTCCATGCTGAACTGAAGGAAGAACTGCAAACAGAGCATTGAAGACTTCGTGAAAAATCCTTCAGACTGCTTTTCGTTGAGCACTGAAGAACACTGAGGGGAAATACAAAAACAAAAACAAAAAAACTAGAAGTCTAAGAAACTTATGAAAATACCTAATAAAGTCACATTCTTGATCTCTCTTTTCATTCTGTCTTTTGCCCTTTATAAGGTTTTTGGCAGCACCTAACAATAAGACTCAGCTCAGCAAAAGTATGTTTGGTGCAGAATATATAATACAAAACTCAATAAAACTGACTAGAATGCAGTTTTTAAATATATTCATTAAAAACTATATAATCCTTGCTTGTTTTTAAGAGTATATTAGAGGATTTCCAAATTTATAATTTTCTTCTGTTATAAAAGTTCAAAAATTTCAAGTTTTGAGCAGAAATTTTTTAATCTCAGGTTTCATAAGCAAAAGTGGATACACATATAGAAATTATTTTAACATGAAATATAGCATGCTTCAGAATTTTACTTGAATAAATAAAAAATAAACATTAAGCCTATGTTAAAGGTTTCTTGCTCATACACAAGGCGACATTCTGCTAATAATGGAACTTAAGAGGGAAGAGTGGGTGAGAGATATGGAAAGAGTAACATGGAGCCCTATACTATCATATGTAAAAGAGGTAACTATTGTCAGTGAGCTGTGGGACTAAGGCATCATACATGGAGGCTATGTGACAGCCTGGAGGAGTGAGATGGGGGGAATGGGATATACATATGACTAATCTGCGACTATACATATTTGTAAACAACCAAACTCTGCGGCAAAAATGCAAAATTAAAAAAATGGAACTTAACAAATACATATCTACTTTCTCAATTTTAATAATTCACGATACTGTAAAATACTTAAGTAAAAGGATAAACTTATATACTGTTAATATAAATCATCAAAATAATAAAGGGTGGAACCATTTAGTTCATTTCATCCTTATAATGCTGTACATATTCATCTTTAAAGTGGTTTCTCCAACACTGCTATAAAGTAAACAGTGCTTCCCAAAATGGCCATGTATTCTTTATACTCCGAACTCTCTCCATTTCTTAAACTACTTTTTTTACTGATTTCAGAGGGAATAGAGAATGCAGACCACTGAAACTCGATCTGCCACCACAAAGCACTAGTTAAATTATGTATATCAGATTTCAGATTAGTATACCAAAGAGACTTAATGGCAAGTTATTAAATGGACAGAGACTGATTAGCACACAGTGTTTACTTAATTTCTGTGCACACACATCACACAGGCACACAGGCTAGAAATTATAAGACAAACCAAATGAAAAAGTTAAACAAAGTGTCAGCTTATTATTTTAGAAATACTCTTTAATGTACGCACTGTCTCTGCAAAGCTTGCTTCACCGGAAATTTCTTCCCACAGTTCTTGCACTTAAATTCTTTCTCCTCTGTGGATTTCTGGTGCAATGTCTGAAGATGTTCAGCAAGAATTTCCTCACTGGTAAAACTTGATTCACACTGGGGACAGGCATAGTCCTCTTTACAACCAAAGCGATCTACATATTTACAAAAATGCAGATTTATGAGACCAAAATGAAGAGCCAAGAACTGCTCAGTTTTGCCCTCATTTTAAAATCAAAGTTAATTGTGCTAATAGTACCAGCTTAGTAACTTTTTATTGTAAGTACAAGTGGGCTGCCCATGAAAAATAACAAGACATGTTACTAGAATAGCTTTTAAAATCATTTAACTTGTATTTCACCAATACAAAGTCAAAATCAACTTCTAACTTATCCTGTAACATTAACCTTTTGCATCAGAGTTGTTACAAATGCTGAATTGGAAAGCTAGAGTTTTCCCTGAAACAGGTCATCCTGAGTTCACTTTTAGCCTCAAGAAGAGAGAAACCCAACCAAGGGGAACTATGTGGAATCACCAAGGGGAATCTCACATATGTATGAAAGAAGACCAAGGTCATAAAGACAGCACTCATTATAGCACAGGAAACTCCAACTCAGTAGTGGGACTACCAATTTTAATAATTCACGATACTGTAAAATAAAAAAAACTTATATACTGTTAATATAAATCATCAAAATAATAAAGGGTGGAACCATTTAGTTCATTTCATCCTTATAATGCTGTACATATTCATCTTTAAAGTGGTTTCTCCAACACTGCTATAAAGTAAACAGTGCTTCCCAAAATGGCCATGTATTCTTTATACTCCGAACTCTCTCCATTTCTTAAACTACTTTTTACTGATTTCAGAGGGAATAGAGAATGCAGACCACTGAAACTCGATCTGCCACCACAAAGCACTAGTTAAATTATGTATATCAGATTTCAGATTAGTATACCAAAGAGACTTAATGGCAAGTTATTAAATGGACAGAGACTGATTAGCACACAGTGTTTACTTAATTTCTGTGCACACACATCACACAGGCACACAGGCTAGAAATTATAAGACAAACCAAATGAAAAAGTTAAACAAAGTGTCAGCTTATTATTTTAGAAATACTCTTTAATGTACGCACTGTCTCTGCAAAGCTTGCTTCACCGGAAATTTCTTCCCACAGTTCTTGCACTTAAATTCTTTCTCCTCTGTGGATTTCTGGTGCAATGTCTGAAGATGTTCAGCAAGAATTTCCTCACTGGTAAAACTTGATTCACACTGGGGACAGGCATAGTCCTCTTTACAACCAAAGCGATCTACATATTTACAAAAATGCAGATTTATGAGACCAAAATGAAGAGCCAAGAACTGCTCAGTTTTGCCCTCATTTTAAAATCAAAGTTAATTGTGCTAATAGTACCAGCTTAGTAACTTTTTATTGTAAGTACAAGTGGGCTGCCCATGAAAAATAACAAGACATGTTACTAGAATAGCTTTTAAAATCATTTAACTTGTATTTCACCAATACAAAGTCAAAATCAACTTCTAACTTATCCTGTAACATTAACCTTTTGCATCAGAGTTGTTACAAATGCTGAATTGGAAAGCTAGAGTTTTCCCTGAAACAGGTCATCCTGAGTTCACTTTTAGCCTCAAGAAGAGAGAAACCCAACCAAGGGGAACTATGTGGAATCACCAAGGGGAATCTCACATATGTATGAAAGAAGACCAAGGTCATAAAGACAGCACTCATTATAGCACAGGGAACGAGGCTCCACTGTCTCTCTAGCTGTCAGTCCCACGTGGAATTTCATGACTACCCAAATTTTTTAAACGGCACTATTTAACTTCCGTATGTTTCCAGATTATCAAATACAGTCAAATTTAGATAGAATGCAGAAAACATGAAGGAATAAAAATCACCAATAACTCCATAATGAAGAGACAACTATTGTAATCTTCTTCCATGGCTGACTTGTCTTTTCTGAATTCACATTTTATAGAGTCTAACAATAGATATCTTTATGATCATACTTTTATGTAATTTCATACATTCCTATTCTTTCCATTCAGTGTTTTCTCAAGTCAATCCTTTTAAACTTTAAGGTACCATAACTTACTTATTTAACCAAACTCTCCACTGACTGACATTTGAGTGGATTCTGTGCTTCTACTGCTAGCTGTGTAGCTGTGTAGTTGTTTGGTTGTTTGGTTGCATCTGATTTGGGGGTTCTTTTGTTTGTTTTGGAATTTCATATTTTGCTTCTATATATAAAACTGAATTCTAAATTTAAAATATTAACAATGTAAGTATACTGATATGATTCAATGTTCTGAAGATCTGTTTAAGGTTTCATTGATTCTTTTTTTATAAAGCTAATAGAAATTGACATTTTGTTAACTAAATAAAAATCAGGATGATAATAAATAGGAGAGGGCTTCCCTGGTGGTCCAGTGGGTACAGTGCAGTGCAAGGGGCGCTGGTTCGATCCCTGGCCTGGGAAGATCCCACGTGCCGCGGAGCGGCTGGACTGATGTGTCCAATTACTGAGCCGGAGCTCTGGGGCGCATGTGCCCAGAGCCAGTGCTCTGCGACAACAGAGGCTGCCGCGATGGGAGGCCCACACAGGCCGAAGAACAAAGATGGATGAAAATGAATAAATGAAAGACCAATAGAAGTGGCCCGCCTGCTCCCCTCCCTCCCCACCCCACCCCTCTCAAATAAATAAATAAATCTTTTAAAATAAATAAATAAATAAATAGGAGAGTTATTTTTATAATAAAATAGTGGACACAGTAATACCACAGTCTTGAGGCAACAATGAAAATAAATACAAACATAAACACAAAATAATAGAGGAATAATTCCCATCACTCCAAATCTGAGATCCCAAACAGAATAATGCTATTGGAAAAATGAAACACATACCCTGTCCTTATCTTCCTTTTAAATACTGCAGCTAGAATAAACAGAGGCATAATCTGGCAATACTGAGAATAACCATACTTTCTCAGTCAATAATAGACAGCTAGAACAGAAAATTTATTTAAAAGGCATTAATACCATGGTGACTAAAAGACCCCGTACCACCTCTGAAATAGCTTTTTTAAGCAAAAGGGAAAAACACTGTATAGAAAGTACAAACTGTGAACACATATTAACACCATTCCCATCTCCCTCAAATCCTATCAGGAGTAAAATACAACGTTAATAGACACAAGTCCTGATGACAACTGATTATTCACTGGCAGATGACAAGCAAGTGACACCTATCTCCTGGACTGCAGGGCCAACTGAGCAAGTCTACCCACGATCACTGGACACTCTGGTGACCCGACTAGACTAATCCAGCAATACTGCAGGTCTCTCTGACCAGAATGGAGGAAGAATTTTCAGATGCTGCAGACTCTAAAAGAATCTTAAAGAAGAGTGAAGCCCAAGAGTAATCCCACAGCGCCCAACAGGACCTCTGCACTCGCCCTCCCCATGTGCAGATGAGAAAATCTCAGAGTTAGTGACCTGCCAGGTTATAACATGGATGAATGACAGAGTCAGGGCTCGAGTACAAAACTCATTACCAGCCACCAACCGGTGAGAGCAAGGAGCTGCCCTGGACCTTGGCAAACTACAAGGCACATCCATTACCCTTCTGCCCACAGCCCATCATTCTCTTCCCACTGGAAGAGAGGCTCACAACAAGACACCCTCTGAGAATTCTAACAAAAATTTTATTTTGAAAACATATGACTACAATGCCATTATAATCCAAGCACAGTTCAAACTTGATTTGTCCTACAGTTTTCATTCTTTCAGTTCACCAGCTAAGAGGTAATACCTTTTCTGCCAGCTGTTGATTGTCCTTTAGCATTTTTACCTTCATCTTCATCGACCACTGTCATAATTTGCTGCTCTTCTTCATCGACCTCCATGTCACTGTCCAGGTAGCCAATCAGAAGCTCTGTATCTGTTTCTATGTCTTCAATGGCCAAGTAGAAAATGTTTTCTCCTTCCTGAGACAAAATGAAAAATATATGCTGTTGTATGACCAATATATCTCAGTAATAAAAAATGCTAAATTATCCATTTCTGACAGTAATTAAGAAATAATTTAAGATACATTGAGTCCCATGTACTCATGTAAAGTTACTATTACTTTTTTATGTATCTTTTTTTATTTGAAAACTGAAAAAGGAAACTGACAACATTTAGTCACTTGGAAAGTAAAGTACAAATATATATTAAAGATAGTAACATTTATACCTAATAAATAAAATAGGGGCAATTATTTAAATTTCTAAAAACCAATTTTACACCATTAATTGGCTTTATGCAGCAACACCTGTATGCGATAAAAAATAAATTTGTTAAGCAATAGTGTCATTTCTGAACCCTAAAAGAGAACAATGAGATAGCGATGATTTAATTATAATTAATATAAAATGCAAAATTGAAAGATGAAGAATAAACCTCCAAGTTACGACGCAAACCAGAGGAACTGCAATTGAACTCTGAAAGAATTTCCAAATAGCTGGACCAAAAACAGAAGAAAGAATAGACACCTCGGATGTTCAAAGCACTGACTGTGTTAGCATGTGTAGCTAAACCCCACTAAAGTGACAGAAGGAAAAAGAAAACAGCTCTATCATCAACATATCACTGATTTTCAGAAAACACTAAAAAACAGAAACAGCTAGGGTTGGCAAATGCAGAAGAAATCTCTACCCATAACAGACTGACCAGGAATGCTTCAAAGGAAACCCCACAGAAGCTTCACACTTGGAATGAGAAAGACTCCTTTGGGCCTCGGGCCAATCACCAGGGAAGCCAGAACAGGGGGTTGCTTGGCTGGCTGTCCCCAGGGGAAACACCCAGAACTGTTGGCTTTTACAGAGTTGAGGATTTGTTCTGGGAGGGCTCTCCATTGGACCACTGAGGACAAAGAGAAGCAAAACACAGCCTGAATTTACTGAACTTTCAAGGTGAGCAAATGAGGGGAAGAACAAGGACAATGAACCCCACTCAGGAGTGAAATCCAATAAAAATCAAAGAACACAGAACAAAGCTTCCTCTCCTTTGACAATATCACAGTGCTTAAGCAAGGGAGACTGATGAAAAGAAGAGGGAAGAGAGGAGGAGCAGGAATGGGTAATGAAACATGTATATAGAGCAGAACCCCATAAAAAAACTGGAAAACAGGTATCAAACTGTTAAAAATTTGTTATTTTGAGGTTGGGAGAAGTAGGAGTGGATATTGAATACTATTTCAGTTTCTTCTTACAACAAAGATTACTTTGTAACTTTGAAAACAACAAACACTGGAAAATTCCATGGATGAGACAGAAATTATGATCATATTTATCAAATCCTGTGTGAGGGAGGACTGATTCAAAAGTTCAAAGCAATGAAACACGTCTAACCATTAGTTGCAGTTAATTAAATGAAAATTCCTATAATATTTAGCAATTCTTGGAAGTTCATGAATTTCATACCTCCAGAAACACAAAAAAGTTATTTCAAATTAAGAACACAGTTAATTCTATGCAACTACAATTCTTGTTGCAATAAAAACAAAAATCAATGTGGACATGTAGCAAAAGAAAATTTCCCTTTAAATTAACTCAGAAAATACACTTTCTAGCTTTTGACAACTACTTACTAAAAGAGTCACCTAAAGCTACAAAGGCCTCATCTAATGAAGATTTCAGAAAACAATCATAAATCTTAGTGCTTATCTGATTGATATCCAAGAAAATTAATTGAAATGTCTTTCCAGAATATCAGTCATTAATTTTATGATGACCTTCATCACAAAGAGAGAAGATAATCATTTTTCATTTTAAAACATGACAGCATTAATGTAAACTGCAATCATAAGACACAGCATGTCTATTTAGGAGCTCTGTAATAAAAGTAAATTTTAAATACCATTTAAAACTTCAATTTAATCAAAGTACTGGCAGTCTTACAAGCTCCAAGGATCAACTACATGTTCCATCTGTACCAAACTTGGGATAAGAGGAGGAATGTCACGACAGGTATTACTCCAATCTAATTACTTTGTGGGGATATTTAGACACCTTTCTACACACAGTTCCTACCAGTACTCAGGCCAAGAACTTCTTCCTTTTCATTTGCCATTTAAGAAGCATCCTCTGAAACTGCTTCTTTGCCTATACATAGCTGATTTAACCACTCAGTAACCTTTCATTAGGTCTTCCCTGATAGCTCAGTGGTGAAGAGCTTGCCTGCCATGGGTTTGATCCCTGATTAGCAGAACCCCATAAAAAAGGAAAACAGGTATCAAACTGTTAAAAATTTGTTATTTTGAGGTTGGGAGAAGTAGGAGTGGATATTGAATACTATTTCAGTTTCTTCTTACAACAAAGATTACTTTGTAACTTTGAAAACAACAAACACTGGAAAATTCCATGGATGAGACAGAAATTATGATCATATTTATCAAATCCTGTGTGAGGGAGGACTGATTCAAAAGTTCAAAGCAATGAAACACGTCTAACCATTAGTTGCAGTTAATTAAATGAAAATTCCTATAATATTTAGCAATTCTTGGAAGTTCATGAATTTCATACCTCCAGAAACACAAAAAAGTTATTTCAAATTAAGAACACAGTTAATTCTATGCAACTACAATTCTTGTTGCAATAAAAACAAAAATCAATGTGGACATGTAGCAAAAGAAAATTTCCCTTTAAATTAACTCAGAAAATACACTTTCTAGCTTTTGACAACTACTTACTAAAAGAGTCACCTAAAGCTACAAAGGCCTCATCTAATGAAGATTTCAGAAAACAATCATAAATCTTAGTGCTTATCTGATTGATATCCAAGAAAATTAATTGAAATGTCTTTCCAGAATATCAGTCATTAATTTTATGATGACCTTCATCACAAAGAGAGAAGATAATCATTTTTCATTTTAAAACATGACAGCATTAATGTAAACTGCAATCATAAGACACAGCATGTCTATTTAGGAGCTCTGTAATAAAAGTAAATTTTAAATACCATTTAAAACTTCAATTTAATCAAAGTACTGGCAGTCTTACAAGCTCCAAGGATCAACTACATGTTCCATCTGTACCAAACTTGGGATAAGAGGAGGAATGTCACGACAGGTATTACTCCAATCTAATTACTTTGTGGGGATATTTAGACACCTTTCTACACACAGTTCCTACCAGTACTCAGGCCAAGAACTTCTTCCTTTTCATTTGCCATTTAAGAAGCATCCTCTGAAACTGCTTCTTTGCCTATACATAGCTGATTTAACCACTCAGTAACCTTTCATTAGGTCTTCCCTGATAGCTCAGTGGTGAAGAGCTTGCCTGCCATGGGTTTGATCCCTGATTCGAGAAGATCCCATATGCTGCAGAGCAACTACATGCGTGAGCCATAACTATTGAGCCTGTGCTCTAGAGCCTTGGAGTCACAACCATTGAGCCCATGTGCCACATGTAGTGAAGCCTGTGTGCTCTAGAGCCCAAGTTCCATAAGAGAAGTCACCACAACGAGAAGCCTACTCACCTCAGCTAAAGAGTAGCCCCCACTCCCTGCAATTGGAGAAGAGCTGGCAGCAGCAGTGAAAATCCAGAATAGCCAAAAATAAATAAATAAATAAATTTAAAAATATATATATTAAAAAAAAAAAAAAACCTTTCATTATGTCATTCTCCTTCAAAATCTCTGGCTGTCAGAGCCTGCCAGGATTCTAATCCCTGGAGATCTCTCAGAATCTCTTGGGGTGACTTCCCTACATGTAGCCTCATCCCAGGCCCAATCTCCTGCCTTTGGCAAGAAGAGTTTATAGAGCTTTGACCCAGCACTCTGGCATTTAGCATCAATTCCCAGTTGTCACTAGGCTGGTCATCACTTTCAGGTTTGATAACTGTCTTCATATTCTTTTATTTATTTTTGGCTGTGCTTTGTCTTCTCTGCTGCATGGAATTCTCTAGTTGTAGCGCACAGGTTTCTCACTAAAATGGCTTCAAACGTTGAGGCTCCTGGGCTCCAGTGCACAGACTCAGTAGTTGTGGCACGCAGGTTTGGTTGCTCCAAGGTGTGTGGGATCTTCTCAGGCCAGTGCTCGAACTCATATCTCCTGAATTGGCAGGAGGATTCTTTACCACTGAGCCACCAGGGAAGACTTGTTGTAATAATCTGATCCTGAAATCTACTTCCATTTATTTCAGTTATGGTCACTGGGTTTGTGGCTTATTCGCCTGACTAAAGCTCCTTGCATTTACATTTTGGGTATCAGATACCTCCCTGGGACTTGGCCCGAGGGCTGGGATCCTGCTATGGTTCCTAACACTGGCCTTAGGTGATTCTGTTGAAAATTCAACTTCAACTGAAAGAAAGCAGTTCAACATAATGGTGTGTTTAAAAGAAAATATTCTTTAGTCACTGGTTTACATTTTATGGTGATTCAGATACCAAAACAGAGTGAGTGATTTTACAACTGTGATGCATCTCCTGCATTACTGTTCATCATTATGACTTTTTTGTTTTTAGTCTTGTTTCATTTTCCTTTATTTATATATCACCTTTAGCTAATTATGCCTACTGTATGCAGTTGGTACTATCAAACGTTGGAGCAGCCTAACACCCAACAAAATAAGTTGGAAAAGGATAAATGTCTAACAACTGATTTCAAAAGATTGATCAAATATTATTTTTATAGAAAAAAAATCATACCAGACAGCAATGTGCCTCCCAAAGAAAATGATGTCAACAAAGGTGTCAACAGACTTTGTTTCTAAATGGAGGAAATTATGTTTTGCATAGTCTCTGGTAGTCCATGTGTTTTAATTTTTCTATAGTTAACAAGTGTTACTTCTGTAGTAAAGAGAAAAACACATAATAAACTAGGATCCTTGATATCAGGAAACGGTACTACACAGTGACTAAGAGCTTTCAGCTGGCCAGGGTTCAAGTTTCCTTCTATGACTAATTAGCTGTGTAACTGAGCAAACAGCTTAATGTCTCAAACCACAGCTTCCTCATCCATATAACAAAGAAAGTCATGCTGTCAATCTCACAGACTAGTTGTGAGAATTAAAGGTGGGAATATCTATAATATCTAGCAAGGTGTCTGGCACAAGTATTCATTACTAATAACTACTGCTTTATTATTATACAAAACTTGAAAGCCATTCATTAAAATACTAATTTTTCAAAATTTGTTTCAGTTAGACTGCTACATAAACAAAGTTGCTATGACAATGCTAAATTTCATTTGGCCAAATTGCTGTCAGCCAAAATATTGATATAACTCAACTCCACAGGCTTCCTATCAGACCTCTGTAATGCTCTGAATTTCTGACTGTCATTCTCTGTTCACTGGACAAAATTTACTCGTTCGATGATAGCCCCTGCTATGGTTCCTAACACTGGCCTTAGGTGATTCTGTTGAAAATTCAACTTCAACTGAAAGAAAGCAGTTCAACATAATGGTGTGTTTAAAAGAAAATATTCTTTAGTCACTGGTTTACATTTTATGGTGATTCAGATACCAAAACAGAGTGAGTGATTTTACAACTGTGATGCATCTCCTGCATTACTGTTCATCATTATGACTTTTTTGTTTTTAGTCTTGTTTCATTTTCCTTTATTTATATATCACCTTTAGCTAATTATGCCTACTGTATGCAGTTGGTACTATCAAACGTTGGAGCAGCCTAACACCCAACAAAATAAGTTGGAAAAGGATAAATGTCTAACAACTGATTTCAAAAGATTGATCAAATATTATTTTTATAGAAAAAAAATCATACCAGACAGCAATGTGCCTCCCAAAGAAAATGATGTCAACAAAGGTGTCAACAGACTTTGTTTCTAAATGGAGGAAATTATGTTTTGCATAGTCTCTGGTAGTCCATGTGTTTTAATTTTTCTATAGTTAACAAGTGTTACTTCTGTAGTAAAGAGAAAAACACATAATAAACTAGGATCCTTGATATCAGGAAACGGTACTACACAGTGACTAAGAGCTTTCAGCTGGCCAGGGTTCAAGTTTCCTTCTATGACTAATTAGCTGTGTAACTGAGCAAACAGCTTAATGTCTCAAACCACAGCTTCCTCATCCATATAACAAAGAAAGTCATGCTGTCAATCTCACAGACTAGTTGTGAGAATTAAAGGTGGGAATATCTATAATATCTAGCAAGGTGTCTGGCACAAGTATTCATTACTAATAACTACTGCTTTATTATTATACAAAACTTGAAAGCCATTCATTAAAATACTAATTTTTCAAAATTTGTTTCAGTTAGACTGCTACATAAACAAAGTTGCTATGACAATGCTAAATTTCATTTGGCCAAATTGCTGTCAGCCAAAATATTGATATAACTCAACTCCACAGGCTTCCTATCAGACCTCTGTAATGCTCTGAATTTCTGACTGTCATTCTCTGTTCACTGGACAGCAGGCTAATGTTTTACTCTGGTTTCGACCTGAGATACCAAGTGCTCCTCTGAACTAGACTGTACCTTAAATAACCAACTATTTGCTTTGCCCAAGGGGTTTCCATAACACACTTAAAAAAAAAACAAAAAACTTTTATTTATTTATTTTTGGCTGTGCTGGGTCTTTGCTGATGTGTGGGTCTATCTGCTCTGTGGTATGTGGTATCTTCCCAGATCAGGGATCGAACCTGTGTCTCCTGCATTGGCAGACGGGTTCTTATCCACTGAGCCACAAGGGAAGCCCCCATAACACACTGTTTTCAGTGCTGAAACTGAGAGGCTCCTGGACAAATCAGGACAGGGGGTCACTCTAGTTACAGACACCTCTCTCTCTAAAACCACATTCTAAGCTCTATTTAAGATTTCCTGGGGGGTTTCCCTGGTGGTCCAGTGGGTAAGGAGTCCTCCTTGCAATGCAAGGGGCACCAGTTCAATCCCTGGCCTGGGAGGATCCCACATGCCATGGAGCAGCTGGACCGGTGTATCCAATTACAAACCAGCGCTCTGGAGCACATGGGCCCAGAGCCAGTGCTCTGTGACCAGAGAGACCACTGCAATGTGAGGCCCACACAGGCCAAATAACAACGATGGATGAAAATAAATAAATGAAAGACCAATAAAAGTGGCCAAATATATATATTTTTTGTTTTGTTTTGGTTTTTTTTCTGGGACTTCCTTAATGGGCCAGTGGTTAAGATTCTGTGCACTTTCACTGCTGGGTCATGGGTTCAATCTCTAGTGGGGGAACTAACATCCTACATGCCACATAGTGTGGGGGAAAAAATGACTTCCCAACAATAATGTTTTCTGGGCCCATTCTCCTCCCCCTCATCCATAAAATTCCAATGGCTCCAAAGTCTTACCAACTGGTAATCTAAACCTACTTCATCCTCTCACTCTCATCCAGTTAATAAAAAGTTGCTATGACAATGCTAAATTTCATTTGGCCAAATTGCTGTCAGCCAAAATATTGATATAACTCAACTCCACAGGCTTCCTATCAGACCTCTGTAATGCTCTGAATTTCTGACTGTCATTCTCTGTTCACTGGACAGCAGGCTAATGTTTTACTCTGGTTTCGACCTGAGATACCAAGTGCTCCTCTGAACTAGACTGTACCTTAAATAACCAACTATTTGCTTTGCCCAAGGGGTTTCCATAACACACTTAAAAAAAAAACAAAAAACTTTTATTTATTTATTTTTGGCTGTGCTGGGTCTTTGCTGATGTGTGGGTCTATCTGCTCTGTGGTATGTGGTATCTTCCCAGATCAGGGATCGAACCTGTGTCTCCTGCATTGGCAGACGGGTTCTTATCCACTGAGCCACAAGGGAAGCCCCCATAACACACTGTTTTCAGTGCTGAAACTGAGAGGCTCCTGGACAAATCAGGACAGGGGGTCACTCTAGTTACAGACACCTCTCTCTCTAAAACCACATTCTAAGCTCTATTTAAGATTTCCTGGGGGGTTTCCCTGGTGGTCCAGTGGGTAAGGAGTCCTCCTTGCAATGCAAGGGGCACCAGTTCAATCCCTGGCCTGGGAGGATCCCACATGCCATGGAGCAGCTGGACCGGTGTATCCAATTACAAACCAGCGCTCTGGAGCACATGGGCCCAGAGCCAGTGCTCTGTGACCAGAGAGACCACTGCAATGTGAGGCCCACACAGGCCAAATAACAACGATGGATGAAAATAAATAAATGAAAGACCAATAAAAGTGGCCAAATATATATATTTTTTGTTTTGTTTTGGTTTTTTTTCTGGGACTTCCTTAATGGGCCAGTGGTTAAGATTCTGTGCACTTTCACTGCTGGGTCATGGGTTCAATCTCTAGTGGGGGAACTAACATCCTACATGCCACATAGTGTGGGGGAAAAAATGACTTCCCAACAATAATGTTTTCTGGGCCCATTCTGCTCCCCTCATCCATATCCAATGCCAGCTCAGAATTCTAACGTAAAGAACCAGTCCTGTCCCCAAATATGGCTCCAAAGTCTTACCAACTGGTAATCTAAACCTACTTCATCCTCTCACTCTCATCCCTGACTGTCTTTCAAGTGAACCTGCCTCCTGTCCAATTGGTGTACTTCCTCTCAGAAAACACTGAGCTCAGTCCCTCTCAGTCCTGATCCAAGTGCAAAGATGCCACCTGGACTCCTTGCTACAACTCCTGAGCATTGTCTGAGAGCAAGCTCACATTCACCTTCAACAATACCTTTTCTAATCTACTACCTTTATGGAGGTTCCAGGAGTTCTTCAATTGGACACTTGTAATTTATTTTTGTGGTTTTCCTCATTACTGCATGTGGTCAGTAACTTTCTAACCTGTGTTCCTCTTGTTTCTCCAAAGACAGATTCCTCCAGGAAATGAACAAGAATGTCCATGTATCCCCCATGGTATAAGCTATACTCGTTAATAGTTGCTCAATATTCTACAAATAATGCACAGTAAAAGAGATCACTAAAATGTGTGTGTCTACAGAAGAAAAGCACTTATTAGTAAAAAGCTGACTAGTATCTTTGTTCATTTACTCTTACTGGGAGGCTATCACAGTAACCAAGGTCATGGAAAACAGTGACACGGAGGGTCATGACAGGGAACAGTGGAGATGGTGAGAAGTGATCAGATTCTAAGTGGGATATGAAGAGAAAGCTAACACCGTTTCCCGACAGGCTATGTGTGGAGTGTGAGAGGAGGAGAAGGGTCAAGGAGGTGTACAAGGCAATGAAGTTTTCCCTCAAGCATTCACAGATGCTACTCTATTTAATAATGATTCTTCTTAGGGATTCAAACTGAAACACCAACTACAAATTTCTGTTTTAAAATGCATACCTTTTCCATGTGTATACATGTGTTTTTATGTGAGTTCACTTAGTCCCCAAGACTATTAGTCAGTTCAGCTATTTGAAAGCTGATTATTATTCTTTCTCTTTTTCCCTATGGCCACGTGGCTCAGGCTAGGAACTAGATCCTAGTTCCCTGACCAGGCATTGAACCCAGGCCCTCGGCAATGAAAATGCAGAGTCCTAACTACTGGACCAACAGGGAATTCCCTAAAGCTAATTCCTTTTCTTCAACAAATTTGCAAAGTCAGAGTCATTCAAAATTTCCAACAAAAAAATAAAAATTAATTTTCATATTCTGATTAAGATAAAGCTATTTGAAAGCTAATTTGTGAACCTGCTGACTTCCTCTCAGAAAACACTGAGCTCAGTCCCTCTCAGTCCTGATCCAAGTGCAAAGATGCCACCTGGACTCCTTGCTACAACTCCTGAGCATTGTCTGAGAGCAAGCTCACATTCACCTTCAACAATACCTTTTCTAATCTACTACCTTTATGGAGGTTCCAGGAGTTCTTCAATTGGACACTTGTAATTTATTTTTGTGGTTTTCCTCATTACTGCATGTGGTCAGTAACTTTCTAACCTGTGTTCCTCTTGTTTCTCCAAAGACAGATTCCTCCAGGAAATGAACAAGAATGTCCATGTATCCCCCATGGTATAAGCTATACTCGTTAATAGTTGCTCAATATTCTACAAATAATGCACAGTAAAAGAGATCACTAAAATGTGTGTGTCTACAGAAGAAAAGCACTTATTAGTAAAAAGCTGACTAGTATCTTTGTTCATTTACTCTTACTGGGAGGCTATCACAGTAACCAAGGTCATGGAAAACAGTGACACGGAGGGTCATGACAGGGAACAGTGGAGATGGTGAGAAGTGATCAGATTCTAAGTGGGATATGAAGAGAAAGCTAACACCGTTTCCCGACAGGCTATGTGTGGAGTGTGAGAGGAGGAGAAGGGTCAAGGAGGTGTACAAGGCAATGAAGTTTTCCCTCAAGCATTCACAGATGCTACTCTATTTAATAATGATTCTTCTTAGGGATTCAAACTGAAACACCAACTACAAATTTCTGTTTTAAAATGCATACCTTTTCCATGTGTATACATGTGTTTTTATGTGAGTTCACTTAGTCCCCAAGACTATTAGTCAGTTCAGCTATTTGAAAGCTGATTATTATTCTTTCTCTTTTTCCCTATGGCCACGTGGCTCAGGCTAGGAACTAGATCCTAGTTCCCTGACCAGGCATTGAACCCAGGCCCTCGGCAATGAAAATGCAGAGTCCTAACTACTGGACCAACAGGGAATTCCCTAAAGCTAATTCCTTTTCTTCAACAAATTTGCAAAGTCAGAGTCATTCAAAATTTCCAACAAAAATAAAAATTATTTTCGATAATAAACTACTTGCAAAGCTCTTCCTTTGGAAAGCCAATGCATTCTGATTAAGAAAAGTGTAATAGAACTTTGATTTGTTTAAGAAAGCTGAAAAAATAGTGGTGGCTTAGATTTTATTAGTTTCATCACTTTGATAACATCATAATGGAATTCAGATTTACAGACAAATTTATACACACAAAAATTTCTCCAGGAGCCGCCGGAACCCGCCCGCCGCGAGGAGCCGCCGGAACCCACCCGCCGCGAGGAGCCGCGGCCGCCGCGAGGAGCCGCGAGGCGGGTAAGTTCAGCCACTCCAACTGGAGGGCTTGCTGAGCGGAGAGAGGAAGTCATCCACGGGTTGCTGACCAGGGACGGCGCACGAGTTGGACAGGAAAGCTCGCGTCCGCCTTTGGTACTTAGACACATAACCGTCAGTGCGCGTGTGCCAGTGGTGGAGGAGCCCGCGCTCCCCTAGAATTGCAGCAGCAGCGGAGGAAGCCGGGGAGAGAGCAGGGATTGGAGACTACAGGCGGGCGCGCGGTAGAGCCAGGGTGCCCCCCTCCAATACGGGACTGCGCGCGCCGCGGCCTCTGCCTGACTGACTGGGATCAGCCCACCGTCCCGGCCAGCAGCCAGTATGGCAGCAAAGCCCTCATTTTGCTGAACACAAAAACAGAAACCACAGCAAACGGCACTATAAGGGAAAGACTACGCCATCAAGTCACCACCATCAAGAGCAGATTGGTTTCCAACAGGCAGATGTGAAGATAAAAACCAAGGACAGTATTTAACTTTTTTTTTTCTTTTTTCATTTTTTTCTGCTTGTTTGTGGTGGACCATTTTGCTTATTCAATTGATTGGTTTGGGGTTTATTAGTTTCTTTGTCTATTGGGGTTTTTTATGTTTGTTCTTTGGGGGTTTTTTTTGTAGTTTTCATTTGTTTGATTTATTCTATGTGTTTTTTCTTTGTTTTTCGGTCTCTTATTAATTTTTTCTGCTCTTTTTAATTTTTAACTTTCTTTTGACTTTTATTATATATTTTTTAACTTTAATTTTAATTCTTGAAAACCTCTAATTCTCTTTTCTCTTTCCTCTTTCCCACTGCTTTCTTTCTCTATGTTCTAAATGTAAAACATCTTCCTAGCTACCAATATCCTCTAGATAAATTATTTCCTATCTTTCTGTCTCCACTATTCACTTCCAAATACACTAAACAGTACACACACTAATCTTTGCTACCTAATCCTATAAAATACTTCCAAGACAAATCTTTTCCTTTTTATTACTTATAGACTCTCCTCCTTGTCACCCCGAGCACATGTCCTAATTTAAAATTGCTCTCATTGTAATTATCCAAGCCAGGAACTTGTGCTAGATCTATTATTCAGGCACTATTTTAATTAATTCAAAGCTTAACGGGCAAGTATCATCTGTGATTGCATGAGTTGCTAGAAAGATTTCCTGCGCCTTATCTCTGTAAAACTGGTCAGTTGTGGGGATTGCTGTATATGTATGTATATCTTACGATTATGTTAGAAAACAGCTGCATGCTTTTATGACTGTCACCCATCAGGGATGCACCTCTTGTTCCTCAGATGCTAGTGTGTGAACTAGTATCACAGAACACCATAGCAAACCAGACATAGAGCCTACACCCCCTGACCAATCATCAAACCAAGGATCCTCAAAGCGGAAGCCCGGATTCCAAGACCCCACACTGATTATCAAAGACCATACAACACTACAGATTATTCACCTGTAAACAAGGTCTATCACCACCCAAGACACAAACCACTGAACCCTTCTACAAGGACAGAAACCCAAAGGTAGGGAGAATTCAACCACGAACCCTGGTGGGAATAAGAACTCCATACACACAGACACACACAAAGAAACAAAAATTAACCTAATAATGAAACATCAGAGAAACACGGTACAAATGAAGGACCAAGCTAGAGAAACACCACTTCAAATGACAGAGGAGGAGATAGACAAGCTATCTGAAAGAGAATTCAGAAAAACTATACTAATGAGGATGCAAAACACTGAAAACAGAATATTAGAGGAAATTAGTGCACTGAGAAAAGACATGCAGGAAATGAAAAATAAGCAAATAGAGACCACCAACTCAATTGCTGAACTCAAAAATACTATAGAAGGTCTCAACAGTAGAGTATCAGAGGCTGAAGAACGGATAAGTGAGCTGGAAGACAGAATGGTGGAAATAAGTGCTGAAGAACAGAACAAAGCCCAAAGAATTAAAAGAACTGAGGATAGCCTCAGAGACCTATGGGACAATATTAAATACACCAACATTAGAATTATAGGAGTTCCAGAAGAAGAAGAAGAGAAGAAAGACTATGAAAAAATTCTTGAAGAGGTTATAGTTGAAAACTTCCCCAGCATGGGAAAGGAGATAGTCAACCAAGTCCAGGAAGCACAAAGAGTTCCATACAGGAAAAACCCCAGAAGAAACACACCAAGGCACATACTAATCAAACTAACGCAGACTAAATATAAAGACAGATTACTAAAAGCAGCTGGGAGCAAAGAACAAATAACATATAAAGGAAACTCCATACGTTTAACTGCGGATCTCTCAGCAGAAACCCTACAGGCCAGAAGAGAATGGCAAGATACATTTAAACGGCTAAAAGAGAATAACCTCCAACCAGGATTTCTCTACCCAGCAAGAATCTCATTCAAAACCGATGGTGAAGTCAAAAGCTTCACAGACAAGCAAAAACTAAAAGAATTCTGTACCACAAAACCAGCCCTACAACAAGTGTTAAAGGGCCTGATATAGCCAATAAATACAAGAGTAGGAGAAGCCTTACAAATCAAACCCCAAATTTCTAAGAAGATGACAATAGGAACATTCGTATCAATAATTACTTTGAACGTAAATGGACTAAATGCTCGAACCAAACGACACAGGCTGGTTGAATGGATCCAGAAGCAAGACCCATATATATGCTGTTTACAAGAGACCCACTTCAGACCTAGAGACACCCATAGACTGAAAGTGAAAGGCTGGAAAAAGATATTCCATGCAAATAGAAATCAAAAGAAAGCTGGAGTAGCAATCCTCATATCAGACAAAATAGACTTTAAAGTAAAGAAGATTCTAAGAGCCAAGGCATGATCCCATCATGATTAAGGGATCTATCCAAGAGGAAGACGTAACAGCCATGAATATCTACGCACCCAACACATGGGCACCTCAATACATAAGACAGGTACTTTCAGACATAAAAGAAGAAATCAACAATAACACAGTAATAGTAGGAGACTTTAACACTCCTCTCACACCAATGGACAGATCAACAAAACAGAAAATTAATAAAGAAAGACAGGCCTTAAATGCCACATTGGAAAAGATGGACCTCATCGATATCTTTAGGACGTTCCATCCAAAAGGAGAAGAATACGCTTTCTTCTCAAGTGCTCACGAAACATTCTCCAGGATAGAGCACATCTTGGGCCACAAATCTAACCTCAGTCAGTTCAAGAAAACCGAAATTATATCAACCATCTTCTCGGACCACAATGAAATGAGACTGGAGATCAACTACCAGAAAAAAAACCCTAAAAACAGAAACACATGGAGGTTAAACAATACATACCTAAAAAACCAACTGATCATTGAGGAAATCAAAGGAGAAATTAAACAATTCCTAGAAGAAAATGACAATGAACACACGACAGTGCAAAACCTCTGGGATACTGCAAAGGCAGTTCTAAGAGGGAAATTTATAGCAATACAATCCCACTTCAAGAAACTAGGAAAATATGAAGCAGATGACCTAACCCTCCGCTTAAAACAATTGGAGAAAGAAGAACAAAAACATCCTAAAGCCAGCAGAAGAAGAGAAATCATAAAGATCAGAGCAGAAATAAATGAGAAAGAAACAATAGTAAAGATAAATAAAACAAAAAGCTGGTTCTTTGAAAAGGTCAACAAAATTGACAAGCCACTGGCCAGACTCATTAAGAAAAAGAGAGAGAAGAACCAGAACAACAAAATCAAAAACGAAAAAGGAGAGATTGCAACAGATACTACAGAAATCCAAAGGATTCTAAGAAACTATTATGAGCAACTCTATGGCAACAAACTGGACAACTTGGAAGAAATGGATAGTTTCTTGGACAGGATTAATCTCCCAAGACTGAGCCAGGAAGAAACAGAAACTTTGAACAACCCAATCACAAGCTCAGAAATCGAATTTGTGATTAAAAATCTACCCAAAAATAAAAGCCCAGGACCAGATGGCTTCACAGCCGAATTCTACCAAACATTTAAAGAAGAGCTAATGCCTGTCCTTCTAAAACTCTTCCAAAAAATTGCACAGGAAGGAAAACTTCCAAACACATTCTATGAGGCCATCATCACCCTGATACCCAAAACAGGCAAAGACAACACAAAAAAGGAAAACTATAGGCCAATTTCACTGATGAACTTAGATGCCAAGATCCTCAACAAAATCCTAGCAAACAGAATTCAACGACACGTCAAAAAACTCATACATCATGATCAAGTTGGGTTCATCCCAGGCATGCAAGGCTTCTTCAACATCCGCAAATCAATCAACGTGATACACCATATCAACAAGTTGAAAGACAAAAATCACATGATCATCTCAATAGATGCAGAAAAAGCCTTCGACAAAGTACAACATCCATTTATGATCAAAAATCTTCAGAAAATGGGCATAAAAGGAACCTATCTCAACATAATAAAAGCCATCTATGAGAAACCTACAGCGAACATTATTGTTAATGGTGAAAAACTGAAAGCATTCCCTCTAAGATCAGGAACAAGACAGGGGTGCCCACTTTCACCACTGCTATTCAACATAGTCCTGGAAGTCCTAGCAACAGCAATAAGAGAAGAGAAAGAAATCAAAGGAATCCAGATTGGAAAGGAAGAAGTCAAGCTCTCTCTTTTTGCAGGCGACATGATATTATACATAGAAAATCCCAAAGACACGGTTACAAAGCTACTAGAGCTAATCAATGAATTCAGCAAAGTTGCAGGATACAAAGTCAACACACAGAAATCACTGGCATTCCTATACACAAACAATGAAAAATCAGAAAATGAAATCAAAGAGGCAATCCCCTTCACCATTGCAACCAAATGAATCAAATATCTAGGAATAAACCTACCCAAAGAAACCAAAGGATTCTAAGAAACTATTATGAGCAACTCTATGGCAACAAACTGGACAACTTGGAAGAAATGGATAGTTTCTTGGACAGGATTAATCTCCCAAGACTGAGCCAGGAAGAAACAGAAACTTTGAACAACCCAATCACAAGCTCAGAAATCGAATTTGTGATTAAAAATCTACCCAAAAATAAAAGCCCAGGACCAGATGGCTTCACAGCCGAATTCTACCAAACATTTAAAGAAGAGCTAATGCCTGTCCTTCTAAAACTCTTCCAAAAAATTGCACAGGAAGGAAAACTTCCAAACACATTCTATGAGGCCATCATCACCCTGATACCCAAAACAGGCAAAGACAACACAAAAAAGGAAAACTATAGGCCAATTTCACTGATGAACTTAGATGCCAAGATCCTCAACAAAATCCTAGCAAACAGAATTCAACGACACGTCAAAAAACTCATACATCATGATCAAGTTGGGTTCATCCCAGGCATGCAAGGCTTCTTCAACATCCGCAAATCAATCAACGTGATACACCATATCAACAAGTTGAAAGACAAAAATCACATGATCATTTCAATAGATGCAGAAAAAGCCTTCGACAAAGTACAACATCCATTTATGATAAAAACTCTTCAGAAAATGGGCATAAAAGGAACCTATCTCAACATAATAAAAGCCATCTATGAGAAACCTACAGCGAACATTATTGTTAATGGTGAAAAACTGAAAGCATTCCCTCTAAGATCAGGAACAAGACAGGGGTGCCCACTTTCACCACTGCTATTCAACATAGTCCTGGAAGTCCTAGCAACAGCAATAAGAGAAGAGAAAGAAATCAAAGGAATCCAGATTGGAAAGGAAGAAGTCAAGCTCTCTCTTTTTGCAGACGACATGATATTATACATAGAAAATCCCAAAGACACGGTTACAAAGCTACTAGAGCTAATCAATGAATTCAGCAAAGTTGCAGGATACAAAGTCAACACACAGAAATCACTGGCATTCCTATACACAAACAATGAAAAATCAGAAAATGAAATCAAAGAGGCAATCCCCTTCACCATTGCAACCAAATGAATCAAATATCTAGGAATAAACCTACCCAAAGAAACAAAAGAATTGTACACAGAAAATTACAAGACACTCATGAGAGACATTAAAGAAGACTTAAACAGATGGAGAGATATTCCATGTTCCTGGATTGGAAGAATCAATATCGTGAAAATGACCATACTTCCAAATATCATCTACAGATTCAATGCAATACCTATTCAACTACCACTGACATTTTTCACAGAACTAGACCAAATAATTACACAGTTCATATGGAAACACAGAAGACCTCGAATAGCCAAAGCAATCCTGAGGAAGAAAAATGGAGTTGGAGGGATCAGCCTCCCTAACTTCAGACTCTACTACAAAGCAACAGTTATCAAGACAGTATGGTACTGGCACAAAAACAGAACTATAGATCAATGGAACAAGATTGAGAACCCAGAGATCAGCGCACGCACCTATGGGTACCTTATTTTTGATAAAGGAGGAGAAACTATAAAATGGGACAAAGACAGCCTCTTTAACAAGTGGTGCTGGGAGAATTGGACAGCTACATGGAAAAAAATGAAATTGGAACATTCCCTGACACCATACACTGAGATCAACTCAAAATGGATTAAAGACCTCAATGTAAGACCAGAAACCATCAAACTCTTAGAGGAGAATATAGGCAAAACCCTCAAGGACATAAATCAAAGCAAGATCTTCTCTGACCCACCAACTAAAATAGCAGAACTGAAAAGAAAAATGAACATATGGGACCTTATGAAACTTAAAAGCTTTTGTACAGCAAAAGAAATTACAAAAAAGTTCAACAGACACCCCACAGAGTGGGAGAAAATCATAGCAAATGAAACAACAGACAAAGAATTAATCTCCAAAATCTACAAGCAACTCAGACAACTCAGCACAGGGAAAATGAGCAGCCCAATCAAAAAATGGGAAGAAGATCTAAAGAGACGCCTCTCCAAAGAGGACATACAAATGGCCCAAAAATACATGAAACGATGCTCAACCTCGCTTATTATCAGAGAAATGCAAATTAAAACCACAATGAGATACCACCTCACACCTGTCAGAATGGCCATCATCAACAAATCGACAGACAACAAATGCTGGAGAGGGTGTGGAGAAAAGGGAACCCTCTGGCATTGCTGGTGGGAATGTAAACTGATACAACCTCTATGGAAGACAATATGGAGATTCCTTAAAAAACTAAAAATAGAAGCACCCTATGACCCAGCAATCCCACTATTAGGCCTATATCCTGATGAAATCAAAACTGAAAGAGGCACCTGTACCCCAATGTTCATTGCAGCTCTCTATACAATAGCCAGAACATGGAAGCAACCTAGATGTCCATCGACAAATGAATGGATCCAGAAGCTCTGGTACATATATACAATGGAATACTACTCAGCTGTTAAAAGAAATGCAGAAGACTCAGTCCTAATGAGGTGGCTGGCTCTAGAACCTATCATAAAAAGTGAAGTAAGTCAAAAAGAGAAAGACAAGTATAGTATACTAACTCATATATATGGGATCTAGTAAGATGGTCATGATAACACACGCAGTGAACTCATGAAAAAACAGAGAATAGACATAAAGACATTGTGGAGACCGAACAGTGGGAGGGAATAACATGGAAACCTATACTGTCATGTGTAGAAAAGATAGCTATTGTCATTGTGCTGGGGAAATAGGAGTACCTACAACCACTTGGGGCGATGGTCTGGAGGGATGGAAGGGGGGGAACTTGGTGGGGGGAGGGTCAAGGGATATGCATATGAATGATCTGGGAACATATATGTACAAAAATAAAAAAAAAAAAATTTCTCCAACAGGGGCATTTTCTGATGTTGGGTTTTCTAAGCAAACTTGTTTAATGAAGACAAACAAATCCAGAATCAAGCAGTCATCTGGTTGGGATGATCCAACAGGACAATGAGAGGTAGTGTCAAGTGGCACAACCACCACAGACCACTTTCTTAAGGCAGGGGGGCTCCACCAAAATTCATATGCACCAAAAGAATCATTTCTGAATTCAGAAAGTATACATGGATAGCCATATAAACATATGTATTAACTGTCATGAATTCTGAGTGGGTTAACTTAGGGTCAATAGTCTTCAATAAAAATACTGTCATCAAAATCAGTATCTCATCCCACACCAGTAACTGATTCTTGGCTTACCAGGGTATCTTACACAGTGACTGGAAAGTTCCATTAGACTCAGTTCATGGACAGGGTTATCCCAGCCCCCAGTCCAGAGCAAGGACTCAGGCCTGGGGAGAAGTATGAGAATAGTGAGCTTTACAACCAGACTCGGAACTGATACTATTCTGCCACTTTTTGGTCACACAGGCATCTTCCTTATTTCTGTAGGCCTCAACTTCTTCATCCATAAAGCAGAAAAAATAATACCCTTAGAATTATTTATGCCTTAGCCCTTACTGTGAATTTCTGGTAAGTGGCTTAGAATACTTAGAAGAAATAACATCTCATATTGACCAGCACAGCAGTTTTCTCCAGTGCCTTACTTCTCAAGATTTTCACGTACCTTATTTGATGAGATCTTCATAATAACTTGTGATATATAGATGGAAAGATCAGGTACACTGGAGAGACTGCTTTGGAGTCTGACAAACTTGACTTGGGATCCAAGTACACAACTTACTAGCTACACAATCCTAGGAAAATTATCTTAACTTCTCTCAGTATCAGCTACCTAATCTATAAAATACAGCCAACAGTACCTACCTCGAAGAGTTGTTCCAATGATTCTAAAATATAGACTACATAAAGTGTATCAAGTAGAGAGTAGGCACTTAAGAGATGGTTGGCATCAGGATCCCATCTCAAACAGGAACTCCTCTAATCAGCCACTTTTTACATATAGAAAAATGGAGGATCAAAAATTAGAGATAAATTGTAAAAAAAATCACACCCAGTAAATCCTGGAGCCAGTCTAGAATCTGAGGCCAGAATTACACTGAGAAGAACCGACATGACTAAGCCATGAATGAAGTAGAATTAGTTCAGCTATGCAGCTACAATGACAAGTTTAGTGACAAATATTTTCCAAGTGAGTCAAAAATAACCTAATGAATTTAAAGGCTAAATGGCATCTTTCCCATATAACTTTATTCTTTATTTTTCTTTTTCAATGACTCACAAATTCATTTTATTTGGTCAAACAGTGGGCTCAGAAACCATTATTTACTATGTTGTCTCAATCTCATCTATAGAGAAAAATTACATTCCACTATCTACCTACATCTGATTTTAAGATTTAAGAAAGTAGCTACTTACTTAGTGATCCAAAAAAAAAAAAAACACTTAATCAAGAATCAAAGATGGCTCTGGCTTTCCCACTCTGGGCTCTTTCTCCTCAGGCAAGGCTCCTATAAACTTTGGAATATGATGGAGATGAACTTTATTATCTCACGCCTTCCAGAGCCGGATTCAAGCACAAGTGAAATATATTCATCTATCTGAGAACCAACGTAATAAATCTGAAGAGAAAAATACGCCTGCAGACTGATGTGATCACTGCTTTTCCTCCTGGCTCTCGTCCTACCGGAAGGAAGGCTGGTATGGAATTGAGAGAAACATTTAACTAGGATGTCAAGGAAAAGCTGGAATATACAACCTTTTAGGGTTAGACGGCCCCTTGTTGGAAATGACATCAGAAAATGTAAGGCATCACTTGATAAGACTTTATCAATGCAACTGCTTCTGTACTGTGGCCATAGTTAAGATCAAACAAACTACCCATGCTTTCCAGTCTAATCCTTTCTGATTCTATCACTATCTTAAAACATTCACTCCTGGATACCTAAGAGATGTACTAAATTTCCTATCTCCCTTCAATATCCAAGATAACTTATAAATCTCAACTTTCTCTGATGTTTGTCCATTGTCCCTTCTCAAGTACCAGAACGCACTAGGTTAGATTTCCTGAACTCATGCATTTGAGGTTCAGTCCTGCTATTTCAAAACAGCAAATGTAACTGTCTCTTGTTTTGCAAGAAAATACTTATCCTCACTGTGTGCAAATAAACATAACTCTAGGAGAGGCCATGGGTGACTTGGTATTTCAGCTGTGATGGTCTGTAACTTAACTTGGTTTTTGTTTACTTATTGTCCACATGTGGACTATGCAAGAAAAACCATTATTTTGAAATTGGCAAAAGCCCAATTCATTGCTATCAAAAAGGTAATAAAATGAAAATCCAAACAGTCTAGCTAAGATGAAAGAAAAGAAAGTGTCAGTCACTTAGTCATGTCCAACTCTTTGTGATCCCCTGTACTGGACTGTCCATGGCATTCTCCAGGCAAGAATACTAGAGTGGGTAGCCATTTCCTTCTCCAGGGGATCTTCCTGACCCAGGGGTTGAGCACATTGCAGGCAAATTCTTTACCATCCGAGCCACCAGGGAAGTCCAATTAACACAAAAGGAAGTATCTTCAAAACAATTCTTAGTCTTACAAATAGACGTGATCAATACCAATGTGGGGAGACTTCTACTTCCAAAGCCTGGACTTCTATTCAATAATCAATAGAAGTAGGACACAAATGATGAAGGTGGAGAAAAGAAAATATGAGACAGTAAGAACTTTATATTTAATATCCTCTCATTTAACTTTTCCTTACTAAATTCCTGAGTCAGTCTCAACATCAGTTCTATAGAGTTCCATATACAACACTAAAAAAAAAAAAAAAAAAAAAAAAAAAAACAGGAAAAACATCATTTCCACAACAAAGTTCACCTAGTATATCAACACTGATCTAATGGTAAAGCCAAAAATTCTTAAAAAATGACACAAAACTATAACAGATCACAACATTCCAATTTATTCCCAACTCCCTTCCCAGTAGAGGGACTATACCAAGTGGCCATGGGGCTCTTTAGAGTGCTGCCTGTTTGGGGGCGGTGTACTCTAACAGGTTTGATCAGATAAGGCTCACTGACCCATGAAATGTGATTAAAAGTGAACTGTGTCCCAAGGAGAGCTTACAGAGTCATCACATGTTGGGGTCACTTCTCTTTCCCCTCTGTCAGGAAAACGCATGTCCTAATAAGGGCAGTTTCTTCAGACTCACGTGGAATCGACCTGTTCCACTTCCAGCATCCCATACTTGTGTGAACAAGAAATAAATCTTCATTGCAATAAACCACTAAGAGTTTAGGGTTGTTTGCTAGAGCAATCTTCTTGGCAAAAGTTGACTTCATAATAACTTAAGTAAGGTAATATTTTTGAAAAACTTTCTTTAAGAGTAAGAAGAAAACATCTTGGAACCATGAAAAATAACAGTGAATAGAGCAGAATAAGCTAATTTGTGTGTTAGAGTGTACCAGTCACTTAGTCATGTCCAACTCTTTGTGATCCCCTGTACTGGACTGTCCATGGCATTCTCCAGGCAAGAATACTAGAGTGGGTAGCCATTTCCTTCTCCAGGGGATCTTCCTGACCCAGGGGTTGAGCACATTGCAGGCAAATTCTTTACCATCCGAGCCACCAGGGAAGTCCAATTAACACAAAAGGAAGTATCTTCAAAACAATTCTTAGTCTTACAAATAGACGTGATCAATACCAATGTGGGGAGACTTCTACTTCCAAAGCCTGGACTTCTATTCAATAATCAATAGAAGTAGGACACAAATGATGAAGGTGGAGAAAAGAAAATATGAGACAGTAAGAACTTTATATTTAATATCCTCTCATTTAACTTTTCCTTACTAAATTCCTGAGTCAGTCTCAACATCAGTTCTATAGAGTTCCATATACAACACTAAAAAAAAAAAAAAAAAAAAAAAAAAAAAAAAGGAAAAACATCATTTCCACAACAAAGTTCACCTAGTATATCAACACTGATCTAATGGTAAAGCCAAAAATTCTTAAAAAATGACACAAAACTATAACAGATCACAACATTCCAATTTATTCCCAACTCCCTTCCCAGTAGAGGGACTATACCAAGTGGCCATGGGGCTCTTTAGAGTGCTGCCTGTTTGGGGGCGGTGTACTCTAACAGGTTTGATCAGATAAGGCTCACTGACCCATGAAATGTGATTAAAAGTGAACTGTGTCCCAAGGAGAGCTTACAGAGTCATCACATGTTGGGGTCACTTCTCTTTCCCCTCTGTCAGGAAAACGCATGTCCTAATAAGGGCAGTTTCTTCAGACTCACGTGGAATCGACCTGTTCCACTTCCAGCATCCCATACTTGTGTGAACAAGAAATAAATCTTCATTGCAATAAACCACTAAGAGTTTAGGGTTGTTTGCTAGAGCAATCTTCTTGGCAAAAGTTGACTTCATAATAACTTAAGTAAGGTAATATTTTTGAAAAACTTTCTTTAAGAGTAAGAAGAAAACATCTTGGAACCATGAAAAATAACAGTGAATAGAGCAGAATAAGCTAATTTGTGTGTTAGAGTGTACCAAATGTCCTAAAAGAAAAATGAAGTTTCGAACAAATGGAAATAACAATGTCTCTCTTCTAATCACAGCTCATAATCAGTCTCACAGCAAGAAAAAAAAAAAAAATTAGTGTGACTCCTAGGAACAGGATACTATATTAAACAAAAAATCAAGTCTATAAACAAAGAACATCAACTACAACTCACCAACACATATCCATATCTTTCCTTCAAAGGGTTCAAGACACGACAGTAATGTTTCAATCCTCTTAAGAAACAAATCTGACATCATAGAGAAAAAGCTCAACAGAAAAGCTGAGAAGAATGAAAAAAAAATTGTTACAAAGAAAAGAAATGATGTGATCCTAGAAACTGGCTCTTCACAGGGAAAAAAAAAGTATATGCCAGCTATTTTATTTAGAGATAAGTTATCAAGATTGATGGGCTAAAAATTTTTTGGAGCTAATACTATGGAGAATAGGTTATCTATTAAATATTTTATACAGAAGGCGTATTTTTTTCCTATGTATATCTGCACTGTTTTTACTTACAGTGATTAAAGGTTACTTCCCATCTACAGCTATTACAAAATACTGGCTATACATCCTGTGTTGCACAAGACAATCGTCAGCCTATCTACATCTGACAGTCTGTACCTCCCATTTGCCCACCCCTTCCCTTCTGTCACCACTGTCCTCTTTATCTATGAGTCTGCTTCTTTTTGTTATAGTCACTAGTTTGTTGTATTATTTTTTTAGAGTCCACATATAAGTGGTATCATGCAGCCTCTATCTTTCTTTGTCATATTTCACTTGGCATAATGCCATCTGAGTTCCATTCATGTTGCTGCAAAATATATATATATCAATATATATATATATATATACATATATATATATATATATACACATATATATTTGCTGTATTTTATATCAGAAACTCTTTTAAATGACCTTGAACTAAATGACTCCCCAGAGTTCCTGACCCTCTGCATATCCTAAAACCTGCTGAACGATGCCCAAAGCCAACCCTCTCCATCACCTCCTTCCTCATCCCGGGAGTCGCCTGCTTGAGTTCCAAGAGTCAGCTGTGCTTGTTTCCACACCTGTCTTGTGCCACTGATAAAAGTTACTGTAATAATGTGACTTCGCTAACCATTACATAGAGCAAAAATGTATGAGTCAGAAAAAAAAAATAGTATCAAGAAAATCAACTGAAGTTTTTGAAAAGAATCCTGCAAAGCAACCTGAGTGCAGAATTCTGCCAGTTTTATGATTTCCTCCCACCAATTATAATTGCTTTGCTTTGTGTAATATGTCAGTTTCTTAAGGCATAAATTTGGGTATTTTAGTAAAAGTGGTTTTGTGAAAGATACTATACAGAGTGGTTATGAAAAAAAAATATATATATATGGTAGCAAACTCTAGTGAGAGAACCTAAACGCAGAAGCCTAAAGTGTAGTCATAGATTGAAATACTGACAAATTAATGTATATTTATAAAACAAGTTAGAGTGAAGTGGTTGAAATATCAATTCTGATGATCCCTAATAGGGCAAATCTTTTCTATTAACTGACCAAGTACTGGGCCCTATCACATCAGAAGAGCAGTTTCAACCAAAATATTATCTAAGCAAGCTGGAACCCTAGGCACCTCAAACATTCCTCCCCAATCATCTTATAAGGGCCCTCTCAAAATATTTACCACCTTGAGCTGTATTTATTTACCTGAAATCCCCAACAGGGCTGTATACAGGGGAAGAAACTCTTTACTCATATGGTATATAAATTATCATTCATCAATATTAATTATTTCAAGTTGCATAAAAATTAGCTATGCACAGGCCTCTCCTTTCTCTTGCCTCTTGCCTTTTCCAAAGACTGTTAGTTCCCTAAGGGCACTATAGTTCCCTATATCATACTGCTCCTTGTATTAATCTCAATACAACATGATGCAACATGCAATCTCAATATGATGCAAAATGTGTTCACTAAAGGCTGTCAACAAAGGAGGAAACCCTTGTCATTTTATTTTGAATTAATATGACAGTAAAAGCAAGAATGTCCTTCAGGAAAGTGGAAATCACCACAAAAAGAGTTGCAGAATCCATTTTCCATTCCTAACAAATACTTAAGAATTCAAAAGTTAGCCAACAGCGGGAATACTTTAACCAAATGGAAATAAGAGAACAAATTAGGCAAGCAGATGTGTTCCCCAGAAAGAAGACCAGGGTCAAGCCAAGCAAACCCAACTCAAATACCTAGAGTTCATCCAAAAATCTATTAGAGAAACTGAATATTCATTCAATAGTTTCTGTAGCACTCATAGTGCAGAGAACTGCAGAACCCTCACACTCCTAAGAAAGTCCATTCTTGCTTCTGCCTGAAGCACGTTAAGTGCTCTCCGTGGAAACAGAACAGATTGGTTCAATTACAATAAAGACCAAAAAAGGGCCAAGGCAGTTGCATGGAGTAGCAGCTGTGGAATTTTAGGAGGCAGTTTCACAACAGCATTTGAAATTTACAAGTTGGATGGGTTTTGGACAAGGCAACATCATGAAATAATGAGTTTATTAAAGTAGCGAAAAACAGTATCAGCAAAATCACAGTTCATAGAGTTCTCATGCTATGAAAAGAACAAATCTAGCTGGAACATTGAGTACTACAGGAAAGTTGCAGAAAACTAGACAGAAAAAGCAGCTTCAATACATGAAAGGGCTGAAAAGTTAGGCAGAGATTAAACCTGCCCTGTGAATCACATCATTTGAGAAAAATTACAGAGTCTGAAATGAAGTACCTAGGTGCAACCTTAAAACCAACAGAATGACCTCAGTTCATTTCTAAGGCAAACCCACCAATATCACAGTAATGCAAGCTTATGCCACAACCACTAATGCCAAAGAAGTTGAAGTTGAATAATTCTACTAAGACCTCTATAACCTTTTTGAACTAACACCAAAAAAAGCTGCATTTTTCTATCATAGGGGACTGGAATGCAGAAGTAGGAAGTCAAGAGATACCTGGAGGAATAGGCAAGCTTGGCCTGGAGTGCAAAATGAACCAGGGAAAAGGCTAACAGTGCTTTGCCAAGAGAACACACTGGTCATAGAAAACACCCTTTTCCAACAACACAAGAGACGACTCTACACTTGGACATTACCAAATGGTCAATACCGAAATCAGATTGAGTATATTCTTTGCAAAGATATATTCTCCAAAGATGGAGAAGCTCAACATAGTCAGAAAAAACAAGACCAGGAGCTAACTGTGGCTCAGATCATGAACACCTCATTGCAAAATTCAGACTTAAAGAATTAAGAAAAAGCCACTAGGTTATTCAGGTATGACCTAAATCAAATTAATTATGATTATACAGAGGATGCAATAAATAGATTCAAGGAATTAGATCTGACAGACAGAGTGCCTGAAGAACTATGGATGGAAGTTCCAGACATAGTATAGGAGGCAGTGAACAAACCATCTTCAAGAAAAAGAAATGCAACAAAACAAAATGGTTGTCTGAGGAGGTCTTACAAATAGCTGAGAAAATAAGAGATGTAAAAGGCAAAGAAGCAAAGATTAACCCATCTGAATGCAGAGAATAGTAAGGAGAGGTAAGAAAGCCTTTTTAAATCAACAATGCAAAAAAAAAAAATAGAGGAAAACAACAGAATGGGAAAGACTAGAAATACATTCAAGAAAATTAGATATACCAAGGGAACATTTTCATGCACAATTAAGGACAGAAATGGTATGGATCTAAAAGAAGCAGAAAATATTAAGAAGAGGTGACAAGAATATACAGAAGAACTATACATAAAGATCTTAATGAGCCAAATAACCATGACGGTGTAATCACTCAGAGCCAGGTATCCTGGAGTGTGAAGTTAAGTAGACCTTAGGAAGAATCACTAAGAACAGAGCAAGTGGAGGTAATGGAATTTCATCTGAGTTATTTCAAATCCTAAAAGATGATGCTATAAAAGTGCCACACACAAAATGCCAACAAATCTGGAAAACTCAGGAGGGGCCATAAAAAGTTCAGTTTTCATTCCAACCCCAAAGAAGGACAATACCAAAGAATGTTCAAAATACCACACAACTGCACTCACTTCACACACTAGCAAGATACTTAATGCTCAATAGTATGTGAACTGAGAACCTCTAGATACACAAGCTGGATTTAGAAAAGGCAGAAGAACCAAAGATAAAATTGCCACCATACACTGGATCATAGAAAAGGCAAGGGAATTCCAGAAAAACATCTGTTTATTGCTTCATTGACTATGCTAAAGCTTTTGACTGTGTACATCACAGGAAACTGACAAATTCTTAAAGAGATGGAAATACCAGACCACTGTACTTGCTCCTCCTGAGAAACCTATAGGCAGGACAAGGAGCAACAGTTAGTTAGAACTGGACAAGGAACAAGAGACTGGTTCCAAATTGGAAAAGGAGTACATCAAGGATGTATATTATCACCCTGCTTATTTAACTTATACGCAGAGAACATTATGCAAAAGGCTGGGCTGGATGAAGCACAAGCTGGACTCAAGACTGCAGGGAGAAATATCAGTAGCTTCAGATATGCAAATGGCACCACCTTTATGGCAGAAAGTGAAGAGAAACTAAAAAGCCTCTTGATGAAGCTGAAATAGAAGAGTGAAAAAGCTCGCTTAAAACTCAGCATTCAAAAAACTAAGATCATGTAATTTGGTCCCATCACTTCATGGCAAATAGATGGGGAAACAATGGAAACAGTGACACACTTTGTTTTCTTGGGCTCCAAAATCACTATGGATGATAACTGCAGCCATGAAATCAAAAGATGCTTATTCCTTGGAAGAAAAGTTATGGCAAGGCTAAATAGCATACCAAAAAGTAGAGACATCACTTTGCTGATGAAGGTCCATACAGTCAAAGCTATGGCTTGTATGGTTTGTAGTTATGGACCATAAAGATGGCTGAGCACTGAAGAATGATGCCTTTGAACTGTGGTGCTGAAGAACACTGTTGAGAGTCCCCTGGACTGCAAAGAGATAAAAACCAGTCGATGCTAAAGGAAATCAGCCCTTAATATTCATTAGAAAGACTGATATCACAGCTGAAGTTCCAATACTTTGGCCACCTGAAGCAAAAAGCCGACTCAGTGGAAAAGACTCAAATGCCAGGAAAGATTGAAGGCAACAGGAGGGACTACAGAGGATAAAACGGTTAGATAGCATCCTCGACTTAGTAGACATGAGTTTGAACAAGTTCCAGGGGATTGTGAATAGCAGGGAAGGCTGACGCAGTCCATGGGGTCACAAAGAGTTAGACTGATCAACTGAACAACAAACCACAGTAGGCTGACATGAAAAGAAAAAAGATTGGAAGTAGAAAGCTATATGATATTTGTTCAACTGAATGATGTGACGGTGTAATTCTCATGTCAATTTGACTGGATCACAGGGTGTCCAGACATGTAGTCAAACATTATTCTGGCTGTGTCAATATGAGTGTTGCTGAATTCAATTAACATATGAATTAATAACTGAATAAAGCTGATTGCCCTTCATAGTGTAGGTGGGCCTCATCTAATTGGCTGAAGGCTTGAACAGAATAAAGGTTGGCTTTCCAGAGTAAGAGAGATTCCTCATGCCTGAATACCTTCAAAGTGAGACACTGGACTTCAGCTGAAACACTGGCTCTTCCTGTGTCTCTAGCCTGAGGGCCTTCAGACTTGAACTATACCACTGGTTATCTGGTTCTCAGTCTCTCAGACCTAGAACAAACTAGAGCATACGCTGCCCTGGTCACCAGCTTACAGACCCACTCTGTAGCTCTTATGCCTTGTCAGCTTCCACAATTATGTGAGCCAACTCCTTTTAAGGAATCTCTTTATACACGAAAACATACATATACACAAACACCCTATTCATTTTGTTTCTCTGAAGAAACCCAACAAAATCAAATTTAAAATTTAGGATGTTTGTTATACTGCTATAATATAATCTATACAAAAAAAAAAAAAACTAAAGGAAAACCTAGATATTAGATTTTATTTTAACTAAAATGAAATCCTTCTGACAGATGTTAAGTACTTTATCTGAAAAAAAAAATTTGCCCACTTTATGTACCAAGAACTATGCAAGGACTAAGTATAGTGCAGTAAAATAAAACAGATACAATGCCTACCTTCAAGGAGCTTACAGACTGGGAGTGGAGTTTGCCATTAATCAACCACCAGAGAAATGGAAAATGACTTGATGAGTGTGAGGATGGCTACTGGAGTAAGTAATGGTGAAAGCTGACCTCCTGTCCAGTATTTTGGATGGTTTCCTGGTAAAGTGATAACTTAGCTCAGATACAAAGGACACAAATAGGAAGGACCCAACAAAAGAAGGAACTCAGACATTTAATAGCTGACAAAAGAATAAAAACTGAAAGAAAATAAAGAATGGAAAGGAAGGAGGAGAAAGAAGGAGGCAAGGAGAATGGGAGGGAGGGAGGACCAGAGGAAGGAAGGAAAGGAGGAAATAAAGGAAGAAAGAAAAAGAGTGAGAGAAGGAAGGAAGGAAGAAAAAGAAAGGAAAGAAAGAGGAAAAAAGAGAGAGAAAGAAAGAAAGCAGAGCAGCTAGGATGGCAGACGTTCTCAGAGAATCTAAAGGAAGACATGTTTCAGGATAATGCTGCTTGTCAACACCACCTAATGCTGCTGCAAAGATCTAGCAAAAGAAGGTCCAAAAGGCTTGAGTGCCTAAGCGACCTGGAAAGCAGTAGTGACCTGAGAGAGGCAAAAGTCTGCTCAGTGTATTAGGAGTTCACTGGTGGTAAGAAAAACAGAAATGCAGAATACGGACGATTCAGAGAAAGAGAAAGGTGCCCTGCAGGAAGGGAATATGGGATCAAAACAGAAAGATTTTGAAAACAAAGTTTGAATATCTAAAAGCAATGAGAAGAATCCTGCTGAATGTGACAGAGTAAGTATCAAGTGGAGAAAAGTGATAATCTACACTGCAAATGTTCATCAGAAGGTAGTGCACAGGTGGAAGCCTTGTTCTTAAGAAACCAGAGGAACTCCTCTAGGAGGGAGAAATGAGTGCAGTTTTAAGTACATATGCATGTTTGATATCAGAAGATGGGGAATATATAAGTTTCATTTATATCACTTTTCTTAACATCCACCAAAACAAATGGAAATACCTATCTTCTCAGAACATCTTCGTAACTTTCAAGTATTTCCAAACATTAAATCAGGTTACTTATATTCCTTTATAGAAACACACTCCTGACACTGAGCCCCCCGAATAAAGTATCAGTTCAGTAAGTTCAGCAGCTCAGTGTGTGAAGCTCACATTCTTTGTGACCTCACAGACAGCCTTCCCTGTTACTTACAATACGCTGGAGCTTGTTCAAACTCATGTCCAAACTCAAGGATGCCATGCAACCATCTCTCCCATGTCATCCCCTTCTCTTTCTACCTTCCATTTTACCCAGCATCAGGGTCTTTTCCGATGTCATCTCTGCTCATCAGGTGGCCAAAGTATTGGAGCTTCAGCATTCAGTCCTTTCAATGAATACTCAGGGTTAATTTCCTGACTGGACCCTCAAGAGTTGTCCCCAACACCACAGTTCAAAGGCATCAATTCTTCAGTGCTCAGCCATCTTTATGGTCCAGCTCTCAAATCCATACATAACTACAAACCATACAAGCCATAGCTTTGACTGTATGGACCTTCATCAGCAAAGTGATGTCTCTACTTTTTGGTATGCTATTTAGCCTTGCCATAACTTTTCTTCCAAGGAATAAGCATCTTTTGATTTCATGGCTGCAGTTATCATCCATAGTGATTTTGGAGCCCAAGAAAACAAAGTGTGTCACTGTTTCCATTGATTCCTCATCTATTTGCCATGAAGTGATGGGACCAGATAACATGATCTTAGTTTTTTGAATGCTGAGTTTTAAGCGAGCTTTTTCACTCTTCTATTTCAGCTTCATCAAGAGACTCTTTAGCATCCAAGTTCATCAGTTAAATTGGTCTATAACTTTCCTTTTTTGAGATGTCCTTGACTGATTTTGGCATCAGGGTGATGGTGGACTCACAGAAGGTGTTTGGAAGTGTTCCTTCCTGTGCAATTTTTAGAAAGAGTTTTAGGACAGGCATTAGACCTCCTTTTAATGTTTGGTAGAGCTCACCTGTGAAGCCATCTGGCCCTGGACTTTTATTTTGGGGTAGATCTTTCACCACAGATTCGATTTCTGAGCTTTTGATTGGGCTGTTCATAGTTTCTATTTCTTCCTGGTTCGGTCTTGGGAGATTAATCCTTTCTCAGAAACTGTTCATTTCGTCCAGGTTGTCCAGTTTGTTGCCATATAGTTGATCCTAATAGTCTTTTATCATCCTTTGGATTTCTGCATTATCTGTTGTAATCTCTCCTTTTTCATTTTTGAATTTCTTGATATAGCTCTTCTCTCTTTTTTTTATTGATGCATCCAGTCAGCAGTTTCTCAATTTGGTTTACGTTTTCAAAGAAACAGCTTTTCATTTTATTTATCTTTACTACTGTTTCGTTCATTTCCTTTCCATTTATTTCTGCTCTGATCTTTAGGATTTCTCTTCTGATAATGTTGGGGTGTTTTTCTTCTTTCCCCTATTGTTCTTTCCCCTGTTGTTTTAAGTGTCAGGTTAGGTCATCCGTTTGATATTTTTCTTGTTTCTTGAGGTGGGATTGTACTGTTATAGATTTCCCTCTTAGAACTGCTTTTGCGGTATCCTATAGGTTTTGCACTGCCGTGTGTTCATTGTCATTTTCTTCTAGGAATTTTTTTATTTCTCCTTGGATTTGCTTGGTAGTCTCTTTGTTTTTTAGTTATGTGCTGTTTAATCTCCATGTGCTTGTGCTTTTAGAAGTTTTTTTCCTGTAGTTGATCTCTAGTCTCATTGCATTGTGGTCCGAGAAGATGGCTGATATAATTTCAATTTTCTTGAATTGACTGAGGTTTGATTTGTGGCCCAAGATGAGGTTTGATTTGTGGCCCAAGATGTGGTCCTGGAGAATGTTCCATGAGCACTTGAGAAGAAAGTGTATTCTTCTGCTTTTGGATGGAAGGTCCTAAAGATATCCATGAGGTCCATCTCTTCCAGTGTGTCATTTAAGGTTTGTGTGTCTTTATTAATTTTCTGTTTTGATGATCTGTCCATTGGTGTGAGAGGAGTGTTAAAGTTTCCTACTACGATTGTGTTACTGTCAATTTCTTCGTTTACGTCTGAAAGTGTTTGTCTTATGGATTGGGGTGCTCCTGTGTTGGGGGCACAGACATTTATGATTGCTATGTCTTCCTCGTGGATAGATCCCTTGATCATTATGTAGTGACCTGCCTTGTCTCTTAGAATCTTCTTTATTTTAATGTCGATTTTATCTGATATGATGATTACTACTCCAGCTGTCGTTTGATTTCCATTTATGTGGAATATCTTTCTCCACCCTCTCACTTGCAGTCTATGTGTGTTGTTAGGTTGGAAGTGGGTCTCTTGTAAACAGCATATATATGGGTCTTGTTTTTGAATCCATTCAGCCAGTCTGTGTCTTTTGGTTGGAGCACTTAGTCCATTTACATTCAAAGTAATTATGGATACGAATGTTCCCATTGTCATCTTCTTAGATGTCTGGGGTTTGATTTGTAGCACTTCTCCTACCCTTGTATTTATTGGCTCTATCAGGCCCTTTAACACTTGTTGTAAGGCTGATTTCATGGTACAAAAGTCTTTTAGCTTTTGCTTGTCTATAAAACTTTTGACTTCCAACAAATCTGAATGAAATCCTTGCCGAGCTGAGAATTCTTGGTTGTAGGTTATTCTCTTTTAGCCATGTAAATGTGTCTTGCCATTCTCTTCTGGCCTGCAGGGCTTCTGTTGACAGATCAGCGGTTAAACGTATGGGGTTTCCTTTGTAAGTTATTTGTTGTTTGTTCCTTGCTGCTTTAAGTATTCTGCCCTTATATTTAGTCTGAGTTAGCTTGATTAGAATATGCCTTGATGTGCTTCTTCTGGGGCTTTCCTGTATGGAACTCTTTGTGTTTCTTGGACTTAGTTGACTATTTCCTTTCCCATGCTGGGAAAGTTTTCAACTATAATCTCTTCAAGAATTTTTCATAGCCTTTCCTTCCCTCTGCTTCTTCTTCTGGACCCCTATGATTCTAATGTTGGTGCGTTTGATATTGTCCCATAGGTCTCTGATGCTGTCCTCATTTCTTTTTATTCTTTGTGCTTTGTTCTGTACCTCAGCAGTTATTTCCACCATTCTGTCGTCCAGCTCACTTATCCATTCTTCTGCCTCTGATACTCTACTGTTGACTTCTTCTCTATTATTTTTAAGTTCAGCAATTGAGTTGTTTGTCTCTATTGGTTTATTTTTCATTTCTTGCATGTCTCTTCTGAGTGCACTAATTTCCTCTTAATATCCCGTTTTCAGAGTTTTGGGTCCTCGCTAGTATCGCTCTTCAGAATTCTCTTTCCGACAGTTTGTCTATCTCATCTTCTGTCATTTGTAACTGTGTTTCTCTGACTTGTTTCTTCATTTGTGCGCTGTTTCTCTGCCTTTTCATTTGTATGTTAATTTGCGTTTCTTTGTGTGTGTCTGTCTGATGGAGGCCTTTTCCACCCCCCGGCTGTGTGGTTCAATTCTCCCTTCCTTTTGGTTCCTGTCCTTGTAGAAGGGTTCCGTGGTTTGTGTCTTATGTGGGGTGTTGGGTCTTGTTTGCAGGTGAATAATCTCTAGGGCTGTATTTATTGGCTCTATCAGGCCCTTTAACACTTGTTGTAAGGCTGATTTCATGGTACAAAAGTCTTTTAGCTTTTGCTTGTCTATAAAACTTTTGACTTCCAACAAATCTGAATGAAATCCTTGCCGAGCTGAGAATTCTTGGTTGTAGGTTATTCTCTTTTAGCCATGTAAATGTGTCTTGCCATTCTCTTCTGGCCTGCAGGGCTTCTGTTGACAGATCAGCGGTTAAACGTATGGGGTTTCCTTTGTAAGTTATTTGTTGTTTGTTCCTTGCTGCTTTAAGTATTCTGCCCTTATATTTAGTCTGAGTTAGCTTGATTAGAATATGCCTTGATGTGCTTCTTCTGGGGCTTTCCTGTATGGAACTCTTTGTGTTTCTTGGACTTAGTTGACTATTTCCTTTCCCATGCTGGGAAAGTTTTCAACTATAATCTCTTCAAGAATTTTTCATAGCCTTTCCTTCCCTCTGCTTCTTCTTCTGGACCCCTATGATTCTAATGTTGGTGCGTTTGATATTGTCCCATAGGTCTCTGATGCTGTCCTCATTTCTTTTTATTCTTTGTGCTTTGTTCTGTACCTCAGCAGTTATTTCCACCATTCTGTCGTCCAGCTCACTTATCCATTCTTCTGCCTCTGATACTCTACTGTTGACTTCTTCTCTATTATTTTTAAGTTCAGCAATTGAGTTGTTTGTCTCTATTGGTTTATTTTTCATTTCTTGCATGTCTCTTCTGAGTGCACTAATTTCCTCTTAATATCCCGTTTTCAGAGTTTTGGGTCCTCGCTAGTATCGCTCTTCAGAATTCTCTTTCCGACAGTTTGTCTATCTCATCTTCTGTCATTTGTAACTGTGTTTCTCTGACTTGTTTCTTCATTTGTGCGCTGTTTCTCTGCCTTTTCATTTGTATGTTAATTTGCGTTTCTTTGTGTGTGTCTGTCTGATGGAGGCCTTTTCCACCCCCCGGCTGTGTGGTTCAATTCTCCCTTCCTTTTGGTTCCTGTCCTTGTAGAAGGGTTCCGTGGTTTGTGTCTTATGTGGGGTGTTGGGTCTTGTTTGCAGGTGAATAATCTCTAGGGCTGTATGTACTTTGATAATGTAGGCTCTTGGAGTCAGGGCTTCCACTCCGAAGGTCCTTAGCTTGATGTCTGGTTGGGGACGGTAGGCTCTATGTCTGGTTTGCTAAGGCGTTCAGTGGTATTAGGTCAAATATAGGCAAATGAGGGAGAAAAGGTGCATCTGTCATGGGCAGACTCTGAAGAATTCCTGGGAATATATTGGGCACTGTGATATAAGGAAACTAGCGAGGACGACTCAGATGATCCTCGAACCCCAGATGAGCTTCTAAGACCTAGGATCTGCCCCCTAGAGAGTGACATTAGCTCAGATGGAGAAGAAGAATGGGTGAATATGATGATACCCAAAGGTGGGATATATACTAACCCAAAAGGCAAAAGATTTGTGTATAAAAGAAGCTATAGTCAAGTAAGGCAGGATTTGTCCTCTAGCGATGAGGAATTTATGACTCACCCCATGCCGTTTCAGCAGAGCTCCACTTGCAAGCGAAGCCAGCCTGATTCCGAGATCTGATAAGGTATAAGCATTCTTCTGGTGCAGTGTACCCTGAGCAGTAAACACCTTACGGCAGCATTCCATTTTTATTAGTTTTGCTTTCTCTAGAATAAGGTAGTTTAGTTCCTAGTTTGAGTAATCTACTCCAGTATAGCTCACGAGGTAAAGTTCCATGTCATAAAATCCTGGAGCAGTATTTTCCTTTAAGCCATGAGTTCGAATAAATGAGTAGGGAATAGTTTTATTTTAAGATTGATGTGGTTTTTTAGGCTATGGTTTTATTGTTAAAAAAGCAAAAGAGAAGTGGTGGCACATACGGCTGAGATTAGCATAAAGCTTCATTGTTCCTTCCATTTTAAATTCTAATCTTTATGTTCAATAAATTTAAACAATGATGTACTGCCTATGATCTGATAAGAAATAGAGAGCGGGCTCGAGCCCACATCGCAAGTGAGACTGACATGTTTGTGCTAAGATCGTAAGAAAATCCACATGAACTGAGTTGCTAGTGGCGAGGAGGATGAAATTTTTTCTTTTAAAAAGGGGGAAATAGATTGTAAGGGAGCTCACTCACAGAACTTAGATTCACCTAAGGTGAGACTGAAGCTCTCCAGCTCTGGGGTAATAAATTTGTTATTGTTGATTGAGTTCTGAAGTTTTAAAATGTCTTTTGAATTGTTGAAGGACTGCATTCTGATTATGTGACTGATTGCTTATTGACTTAGAAGTTCTTTATGTTAAAACATCTGATCTTGATTTGAACTCCACGCCTTTTACTGTTGGAAGTTCTATTCTCTAATGTTTGAGGGAACTACATTGTGTAAATTGAAAGTTCTCTGAAAATAGAATAGAGGTGATTTAGTATTTCCTCGTGTTTATTTATCAGAGATAAGTAATTGCACAGTGCCTGCGACACATCCCTGGAGATGACAGTCATAAAATCTTGCAAATATTCTCTAACATAATGGAAAAATATACATACATACACATCAATAAACACAACTGAACACTCTTACAGAGATAAAATACAGCAAAATTTTCCAGCAGACAGTGCAATCAACATTGGTAACTGACCAATAAGCTCTAAATTAATTAAAACAGTGGCTGGAAAAACAGATCCAGAGCAAGGTCTCTGTTGTGAATATTGCAATGAAAGCATTTTTTAACTAAGATGTGTTGGGAGAAAGAAGAGAGTGTATATGCAATGAGCAGGAATAGATTCATGTTGCAAGGACTGTGTAGGGTTAGCTAACAGAGATTAGTATGTAAGTAGAGTTTAGTACAGCTAGAAGAGAACATTATAGACAGCAAGGTAGGAAATATTTATAGAGAGCATAGTAGTAGATATAAAAAGATTTTGCAGTTAGAGCATAGATAGAAGAAGCTGTGATATGAGAAAAAGAAAAGATAATAATAATAATTTTTTAAAAAATAAAAATTATTTTAAAAAAATTTTTTTTTAAATTACTGTCCCTGGTTTTCATCTTCTCATCTGCATGTGAACCTTCCACCAGTTTGCTCTTGATGCTCCCAATTTCCCTAGTCTTTACCGGTGGGGGTCGGGTGTGGGGCTGGATGGCTGCTTATGTCTTAGGTTTCAGTGAGGGTCAGGTTTTTTTGTAGTCAGGACCCTTGCAGAACCCCTTGCTCTGGTTTCTCTTTTGCTTTCAGCAAAACAAAGGCTCTGCAGCGAACGTAGCTGACCTCTGTCTCTCCATCCCTGATGCTGGCCAGGGGAGGGCACAACAGGCAGTCCCCAGTTGATTGGTCCAGTGGAGGTTGCGTCCCTGGTCTCTGTGCAGGAGGGGGTTCCCCGTTTCTATTGCATACCTTCTGGTAGCCTTCAGTCTCCGCTCCTTTCCTGATGTCTCTGACACGACCCTGCTGCTGGTGGGACTGAGCGTTTCTCGTTCTGGATCTCGTCCCACATCTCATCCCGGATGCCCCGCTTCTTTGCCACAGCTCTGGGGCTGCGCGGGCTAGTTTGAGCAGCCAGTGCACGCCTTTCCCATGGGACTACAGCTGATCTCTTGCTCCAGACACGGGCAGCAGCTTCCTCGTCCCTGTCCCAGATCTCCTTCTGGATGCCGGGCTTCCTTGCAGCCTCTCTGGGGTTGTGCGGGCTGATGCACTCCTGTCCCAGGGGACTAAGCCTCACTTTTTTGCCTCAAACTTGGGCGGCAGCTTTCCCATTCGGCTCAAGCCAGGCTTCTGGACCGCGACCTGCGGGAGATTTCACATTCTGTTTCCCATGCCCTGCTAGAGTTCAGTCTCATGCTTACCTGGCATATCCCTGTCACAGTACTGACCCTGGCAGGATTCTCATGCTGAGAGTTGCTTTCTGTCGTCCCTGTGTATTTCCCAGCGCTCTCTCCACCAGGTCTGGTGTGGAAGCTGGAGTATTGGAGCTCTGGTACCCATGGGAGCTCTAGGAAAGTTCGGGCTGCTCACTCTCCGATCCTTGTAGAACTGAGAACTTCTTTAGTCATCTAGAGGCTGGTTTCTTCGTGTTGTTTCATTTCTTGATTAGTTCTGGTGATTCTGTTGGGGAGCTGGTGAAATCCTCTTCTCATTCCTCCGCCATCTTGCCCCCCTCCCTAGATCATCTTTTTAACGATCATATCTCCAAGGCTGAGCACAGACCCTGGCATACAGGAGAGGCTTAGGACCTGGCAGGTGAATGGCTGAATGAATCAAATAAACTGCTCAGCCAATGAGGTTAAAGGTCAGGAACCTAATGCCTTTCTTAATAGTGTCTGAACTGAACTTGGTTCTGCTTTCCTTCTGATTCCATTTCAAGGTCTTGTTTTGTCATTGATTCTAACCTTACCTCATCCTTCTCTAAAGCACATTCCCCCCCGGCCCCCCCCCACCCACCTGCCATTACAATAGTCAGCCTTGAAGACAGTCTCTAAGGATGACTCACTTCCTGGAGTCCACACTCCTCTGTAGTCTCCTCCTACACTGTACCATGTTGCTCTGCATATGCATCTGTATGACTAACAGTATCCTACAAACATGACCGTATGGTAGGTCACTTCCAAAGTTAGCTTATAAAAGATTGCTGCTTTCTCTCTTTCTCACATCATTCTTTCCCTGGAAGAAGCAAGCTTCTTCTCTCTGGCACAAGGAGCCCTAGGAAAGGCTTGCCCAGTTAAGAATGGAAGCCATTTGCTGATAGTTAAGCAAGTGAACTTGGAAGTGGAATCTAACCAATCTTCAGAGACCAAAGAGCCCTAGCTGACAGCCTGACTGCAACCTCATGAGAAGCCCTGTGCCAGAACTCCAGAACTACCCAGCTATGCTGCTCCTGAATTCCTGATCCTCAGAATATGTATGAATAATTAGTTTCTTATTTCAAGCTATTAACATGTGGGGGGAAACTTGTTACACAGCAAATATGCAATTAATGCAATCACAACTACATACAGGTAAGATAAGTTAGATAAAAATCATTTTAAAAACTAGCTCAGAAGTCAAGTTCTAATAAAGCTCTAAAGGGATTCACAGAAACTTCAGATAACTCAAAAGGCAACCACATATTCTATTTTATTGCTCAGTGAACAAGGACAATAGGAAGCAGGCTGGCCAACAATGGAGGCAGTGGAGAAAACTACCTCTGTGATTTCTGGGTTAAAAGACACAGAAAATCCTTCCTACTCAAACATTTCCCATATACACAACCTGATATGCTTCTATTTTGAAATTTTACCATTTCTAATTTCAAGAAATCTAAATGTTAACTTTATCTCATCACACACCAGTTAGCAGATGAGAACAGAACCAAAGGGAAAAAGAGGCCAAGACAGACACTGCCTAGACATCACCTTATGTGAAGAGAAGGTATAATTATTTGTACTGAATTATGGATAGTTTGGGAATTTTTAAAAAGACCAAGGAATATGTGATGAAAGTAACTTTAAAAATAAATTTTTAAAAAACTAAGTTATTTTGAAAATGGTCAGCAGTTTCAAAATACCTAAATAGCAAATTCAGATATATGAAAGGTTTTTTAAGTCTGAGTTTACCCCTTTATAATTTATCTCAGCACTAAGGTACTGAAGCACAGAGGCAGGAAATAGACAGAGGAGACCAATCACCAGCATTCACATCCTATCCACCTACCCACAGGCAGTTGGTAAGTCACTCAGACTCTGTGTGTCTCAGTATCCTCATGAGACAAAGGGAAATGATAATTATCACATCTTCCTCATAGGGCCAGTAAGCCCTAAGGTTTCAAAACGTATCACCACTTCTTGGTGCAACAGTAAGTGTGCAGAAAGTGTCAGCTGCCATCAACATCTTCATCAAGGACTAACTCATCCTTCAAGGTTGTCACTATACAGACCTTAAAGAGTTCTACACATATTTATGCTCCCTATTAATAAACTACTACCTGACTGATAATAATAAAACTGATAAGCAATAAAATACCCTATCTCCTGAAGGAACATACAACAGCAGGGCTGGTATTTAAATCCCACAGGCCCAATTAATCATAATTTTAATTTAAATTTTTACTTTAGTGAAAGACAAATATTTTCCTCATTGGAAGATAACTCAGTAAAAAAGATTTGCAAGTTATTTATTTTATTGAAGAATGCTGCCAGAGATCTGAACCTTAAAATTTGGTAACAGACTCTAGAAAACACTGTAGAAATACTATTTGTAGAAATGTGAAAGGAAAAAACAGAAAGAGGGAAGAGACAGAATTTATGGAAACTAAGCATAATCTGAGGTTTAGGTGAGAAATCCTTGCAGTATTTCTTTTCGTTGGTTGTTAGGTGGGTATCACTGCTGTGTGAACTTTGCATACTATCTGATAGGACTGTCGATCATGCTGGCTTGATGACAATGGAGAAAGTTCCACAGGGCTCTGAAAACATTCAGGCTTCTGCTGCTCTCCTTGGAGGCCTGTACTCCACCTCCTAGCTCCGTCGTACTGAAACATCATGTGGTTCAAGAAAAGATTCTGGGATAACTTGCCTAATACTCTGCATTATCTCACAAGGCAGAGGTAGGACAGCAAATAATACATCATAAAACAGCCCTGGGGCTAATGGGAAAACTAATCTGACGTCGGAATTAGGACAGAGTTATGCCAACATCACAAGCGCAGCTTACAACTCAGTGCCCTGTAGACTTAACTGAAACCACCCTCGTGCCTTGACGGGCCTCATGGAGTAGTGGACCACGACCCAAATAGTTTTCTATGTGCTCCTTTTTCTTTTTCTTTTTCTTTTTTTTTTTTTTTTTAATTTTGGCCTCTTTTCACTGATTTTTTAACCATTTATTTTTATCCATCTTTACTCTTTGGTCTGTGTGGGCCTCTCATTGCAGTGGCCTCTCCTGTCGCAGAGCACTGGCTCTGGGTGTGCATGCACTCCAGAGCACTGGCTCATAATTGCACACACCAATCCAGCCACTCTGTGGCACATGGGATCTTCCTGAGCCAGGGATTGAACTGGTGCCCCTTGCACTGCAAGGCAGACTCTTTACCCACTGGACCACCAGGGAAGCCCCTGTGCTCCTGTTTCTTAAAACAACAAGCCACCTTTCCATCATGCTGATAACATGTTGTAAAAAGTCCCAAAGAAAGTATGTCTGGAAACGTGTCTTAAGAACACGAGATATACTACCCTAGATAAAGTAGTCCATGGGGTCGCAAAGAGTCAGGCATGAGTAAGTGACTGAACTGAACTCTAATCCCACTCCCACTCCCACCCACCATCATTAGGTCAAATAATAATTCCCTGGAGTATCAAACTGCAATAGTCTTCTTTTTTAGGTTCCTATTTTCTTTCAAGGAAAGAAACACAGTTGATATAGAGGAAGGAAAGTACCACACTGAAGAGACAGAACTAACATGAAAACTGTGTAAGTCTTTGAAATCATGGTTACTAAAAAGGAGAGAAGTGTATGTGGCTACAAACGATGAAATAAATGAAAAGGACACAGAGTAGCCAAAATGGGTAGCATCAATAAAAGATGGAGACAAGGGCTTTCCCGGTGCCCTGAAATGACAAATGAATTCCAAGTTAAGTTTGGGGGTTGTTTTTCTTAATTTTACTTTTACAGAGTTTTGTTGTTTACTGCTAAACATAAACCCGAATCAGCCAATCACATGACCCCTCCCAGCTGAACCTCCGTCCCAATTCCCTCTCCTTCCCACCCATCTAAGCTGCTACAAAGCCTCTGAAGAATTCCAAGTTTTAACTTCAAGTGACATAATTCTGTGTTTCTATAAATATTTTTCTACCAGAAGATAAGGAATTTTCAAAAGGCTCCAAAACACAATCACTTTTTAAATACTGCATATTTTTGCTTTAGTGTAATAAAATTAGCATTTAATAAAAATCACCTGTTTCTTATGGAGCTCAAGAATTCTTCTGATTCATTTTAAGCCAGATATTCTTCATTTAAAATTTCTGGCTTAGAAATTTTCATAGTCCTGAACACAATTCAACTGATTATTCTGTAATGTGTTCATGTGGGAGGAACTGTTTGCTTACGAGAGCCTTCTTCAGTAATTCAGATACTTAAAAAATCATCGTTTTCAAAGCAAATTTTACACACAATCCAGCCACTCTGTGGCACATGGGATCTTCCTGAGCCAGGGATTGAACTGGTGCCCCTTGCACTGCAAGGCAGACTCTTTACCCACTGGACCACCAGGGAAGCCCCTGTGCTCCTGTTTCTTAAAACAACAAGCCACCTTTCCATCATGCTGATAACATGTTGTAAAAAGTCCCAAAGAAAGTATGTCTGGAAACGTGTCTTAAGAACACGAGATATACTACCCTAGATAAAGTAGTCCATGGGGTCGCAAAGAGTCAGGCATGAGTAAGTGACTGAACTGAACTCTAATCCCACTCCCACTCCCCACCCACCATCATTAGGTCAAATAATAATTCCCTGGAGTATCAAACTGCAATAGTCTTCTTTTGTAGGTTCCTATTTTCTTTCAAGGAAAGAAACACAGTTGATATAGAGGAAGGAAAGTACCACACTGAAGAGACAGAACTAACATGAAAACTGTGTAAGTCTTTGAAATCATGGTTACTAAAAAGGAGAGAAGTGTATGTGGCTACAAAACGATGAAATAAATGAAAAGGACACAGAGTAGCCAAAATGGGTAGCATCAATAAAAGATGGAGACAAGGGCTTTCCCGGTGCCCTGAAATGACAAATGAATTCCAAGTTAAGTTTGGGGGTTGTTTTTCTTAATTTTACTTTTACAGAGTTTTGTTGTTTACTGCTAAACATAAACCCGAATCAGCCAATCACATGACCCCTCCCAGCTGAACCTCCGTCCCAATTCCCTCTCCTTCCCACCCATCTAAGCTGCTACAAAGCCTCTGAAGAATTCCAAGTTTTAACTTCAAGTGACATAATTCTGTGTTTCTATAAATATTTTTCTACCAGAAGATAAGGAATTTTCAAAAGGCTCCAAAACACAATCACTTTTTAAATACTGCATATTTTTGCTTTAGTGTAATAAAATTAGCATTTAATAAAAATCACCTGTTTCTTATGGAGCTCAAGAATTCTTCTGATTCATTTTAAGCCAGATATTCTTCATTTAAAATTTCTGGCTTAGAAATTTTCATAGTCCTGAACACAATTCAACTGATTATTCTGTAATGTGTTCATGTGGGAGGAACTGTTTGCTTACGAGAGCCTTCTTCAGTAATTCAGATACTTAAAAAATCATCGTTTTCAAAGCAAATTTTCCAAAATCAAATAAATTGCAAAATTAGCAATATAACTGAGTCTCTGAAAAGGAGTTTCAATCCTCTGCCAAAATAGACCTCTAGTTCTTAATCCCTTGTCCAAAAAAATTGGACTGAAATTGACGTTTTCCACCAACCAAGCGACATAACCACAAATGTTTCACATATACTCCACTCCTGGGATATACAGCTCAAATAAAAAATTTCCTGAATACCCCAAATTTCAGATGCAATTTGGAATGCAAGTGATTTATAATGCTTTGCAGGAAACATTATGATCTTCTCTTACCAACTCAGTGTTTCTGGAATGTAATCCATGGGAGATTATCCCAAGGAATCAGAAGGCTGGCATCACTGTCAGCCATGTGCCCCAAATATTAAGCTCTCTGCCCCTAACTCAGTCTTATTTTGAACAATGAGCAATCTGTTTCTCCAGCTACTGTTCAAGTAAGAAAGTTTTCACCCCAGGATACCTAGCAAAGATCCACACTGTGCTCATGGCAAGCAACAGGGTAACCACACACTCGACCCCTCTCCTAGAAAAGGCCGAAGCAATGTTAAAAGGAATCAACGTCCCTGTAGTCACTTGTGCACTAAAAAACTCTCACACAGTAGCCTCTGAACAGTCACAGATTCAAATTCAAGTATGAAACTTCACAGAGCCTCCAGCTAGTCTATGAGTCCTACACTAAGCCCTAGCTCTATCTAGTTTATGAGTTCTACTCTTTCCTAAAGGACAGGGAAGCCTGGCATGCATCAGTCCATGGGGTTGCAAAGAGTCAGGCATGAGTAAGTGACTGAACTGAACTCTAATCCCACTCCCACTCCCCACCCACCATCATTAGGTCAAATAATAATTCCCTGGAGTATCAAACTGCAATATTCTTCTTTTGTAGATTCCTATTTTCTTTCAAGGAAAGAAACACAGTTGATGTAGAGGAAGGAAAGTACCACACTGAAGAGACAGAACTAACATGAAAACTGTGTAAGTCTTTGAAATCATGGTTACTAAAAAGGAGAGAAGTATATGTGGCTACAAAACAACGAAATAAATGAAAAGGGCACAGAGTAGCCAATATGGGTAGCATCAATAAAAGATGGAGACAAGGGCTTCCCCAGTGCTCCAATGGGTAAAGAGTCCACCTGGAAGTACAAGAGGCACCTGTTATATCCTTGGACTGGGAAGATCCCACATGCCATAGAGTAGCTGGACTGGTCTGTCCAATTATGAGCCAGCACTCTGGAGCACATGAGCCCAGAGCTGGTGCTCTGCAGTAAGAGAGGCCACTGCAATGGGAGGCCCACACATGCCAAAGAATAAAAAGATCAATGAAAATAAATATAAACAAAAGAGGCATGATAGGGGAAAAAGAAAAAAAAAAAAGATGAAGACAAACACTGACTGACAGTATCCATTAGCTAAAGAATTCAGTATAAGCAAAATATATAGTTAAAGGGAACTCGTAAAGATAACCCGAGGGAGTCTAAGTCAAAGCTCAAAGCTGAGCATATAATACTTTGAAAGTTTGGGCAAATAGAGTTACTGATGCTACAGAAGAAACAGCCAATAGGAAAAAATGCCCAAAAAGGAATCTGAGTAAAATTTAAAACCATTATTTAAGCATAAGAAGGAAAGAATCAAGTTTAAATAGAATAATATTCTCTAAAAATACATTAATGAAGAAGCTACAAAACCATGGCTTTGCATAAATTAGATTTACAGGCAATTTTGATATTGTTAACATTTACAAAGAAACAAACTGAGTCCATAAATTACAATTGGGATACAACTGACAAGCCTGTGAGATGAGTATGCCATAGGAAACCAAGAAAAATATTAAATACTTGAAAATAATTAATGTCTACACATTAAAAAAAAGAAATCAATTTAAATGTGCAGTTGGATCAACATACATCATGAACAATCTAAAAGTGGCTTGAATACAGCTGGTTGCCGAAACAGCCAATGTTCCATCCCCATTTGATCCTCCAGTAAGAGTCATCACTCACTCACCCACATGCACACAAAACAGTAGTCACATTGGTTATCCACTACTTATTTGAACCATGAAAACTGTGTAAGTCTTTGAAATCATGGTTACTAAAGGAGAGAAGTATGTGGCTACAAAACAACGAAATAAATGAAAAGGGCACAGAGTAGCCAATATGGGTAGCATCAATAAAAGATGGAGACAAGGGCTTCCCCAGTGCTCCAATGGGTAAAGAGTCCACCTGGAAGTACAAGAGGCACCTGTTATATCCTTGGACTGGGAAGATCCCACATGCCATAGAGTAGCTGGACTGGTCTGTCCAATTATGAGCCAGCACTCTGGAGCACATGAGCCCAGAGCTGGTGCTCTGCAGTAAGAGAGGCCACTGCAATGGGAGGCCCACACATGCCAAAGAATAAAAAGATCAATGAAAATAAATATAAACAAAAGAGGCATGATAGGGGAAAAAGAAAAAAAAAAAAGATGAAGACAAACACTGACTGACAGTATCCATTAGCTAAAGAATTCAGTATAAGCAAAATATATAGTTAAAGGGAACTCGTAAAGATAACCCGAGGGAGTCTAAGTCAAAGCTCAAAGCTGAGCATATAATACTTTGAAAGTTTGGGCAAATAGAGTTACTGATGCTACAGAAGAAACAGCCAATAGGAAAAAATGCCCAAAAAGGAATCTGAGTAAAATTTAAAACCATTATTTAAGCATAAGAAGGAAAGAATCAAGTTTAAATAGAATAATATTCTCTAAAAATACATTAATGAAGAAGCTACAAAACCATGGCTTTGCATAAATTAGATTTACAGGCAATTTTGATATTGTTAACATTTACAAAGAAACAAACTGAGTCCATAAATTACAATTGGGATACAACTGACAAGCCTGTGAGATGAGTATGCCATAGGAAACCAAGAAAAAATATTAAATACTTGAAAATAATTAATGTCTACACATTAAAAAAAAGAAATCAATTTAAATGTGCAGTTGGATCAACATACATCATGAACAATCTAAAAGTGGCTTGAATACAGCTGGTTGCCGAAACAGCCAATGTTCCATCCCCATTTGATCCTCCAGTAAGAGTCATCACTCACTCACCCACATGCACACAAAACAGTAGTCACATTGGTTATCCACTACTTATTTGAACCAAGAAAAAATCTTGCTGGCTGATAACATCAGGAAATGAAATATTCTAAATGACTGTGTTTTCTGGTTACCTTAAAACCTAATTCTGTACATTTTCCTGTGCATTTTTCCTCTTGCCACTCTTGGGTTTTAGACTTGGAATTGAGTGAAATCAGCATAACCCTCATATTAAGCTATCAGAGTTTGTTATGAATAAATGACATGATGTTTGTGAAGCTTCTAGCAGAACACAGGGTAAATGCTCAAAGAATTGTTGACTTTCTTATTCTTTTCCCTTCCCTCTTACTCCTGCCAACCTCAGCTCTGCCTCACTTCTGCAGTTTAGGATTCAGGAGCTGAGTTTTCACATGTGACATGTCAACTCCTAACCGAATGTCGTGTTTCTCTATTCTCTTAATGGTATGTTCAATGAGTTTTAATTAAAGTCCCTCTAAAGACTCCTTGTCTTGAGTTTTTCTCTCCTTCCCTTAATTTCTACTGAAGGATCAATGGAGTTCAAGTCACAGCTTGTATCAGAGGCTGATGCTGTGAACAGCACTATCTTAAAACTTCAGGGATACAAAATTCACAGAACATTGTTCCCACACGGGAGAGTTAATTTTCTGTGGCAGGTTGATTGGTCACAGAGTACTCAGATAGTTATTCAGATGTTACTTTGAATGTTTCTGTGCGGATGTTTTGCATATGATTAACATTTTAATGAATTTGAGTAAACGCAGACTACCTTTCACAGTGCAGGTGGACCTCATCCCACCAGCTAAATTCCTGAAAAGAACAAAGGATCTCCTTCCCCACCCAAGAAAAGAGAATTCTTTTCTTTTTGTAACCCCCCATGGCATGTGGGACCTTAGTTTCCCTGACCCAAGTTTAGATCAAACCGGTTGTATTAAATACTTGAAATTAAAGTCTACACATTAAAAAAAAGAAATCAATTTAAATGTGCAGTTGGATCAACATACATCATGAACAATCTAAAAGTGGCTTGAATACAGCTGGTTGCCGAAACAGCCAATGTTCCATCCCCATTTGATCCTCCAGTAAGAGTCATCACTCACTCACCCACATGCACACAAAACAGTAGTCACATTGGTTATCCACTACTTATTTGAACCAAGAAAAAATCTTGCTGGCTGATAACATCAGGAAATGAAATATTCTAAATGACTGTGTTTTCTGGTTACCTTAAAACCTAATTCTGTACATTTTCCTGTGCATTTTTCCTCTTGCCACTCTTGGGTTTTAGACTTGGAATTGAGTGAAATCAGCATAACCCTCATATTAAGCTATCAGAGTTTGTTATGAATAAATGACATGATGTTTGTGAAGCTTCTAGCAGAACACAGGGTAAATGCTCAAAGAATTGTTGACTTTCTTATTCTTTTCCCTTCCCTCTTACTCCTGCCAACCTCAGCTCTGCCTCACTTCTGCAGTTTAGGATTCAGGAGCTGAGTTTTCACATGTGACATGTCAACTCCCTAACCGAATGTCGTGTTTCTCTATTCTCTTAATGGTATGTTCAATGAGTTTTAATTAAAGTCCCTCTAAAGACTCCTTGTCTTGAGTTTTTCTCTCCTTCCCTTAATTTCTACTGAAGGATCAATGGAGTTCAAGTCACAGCTTGTATCAGAGGCTGATGCTGTGAACAGCACTATCTTAAAACTTCAGGGATACAAAATTCACAGAACATTGTTCCCACACGGGAGAGTTAATTTTCTGTGGCAGGTTGATTGGTCACAGAGTACTCAGATAGTTATTCAGATGTTACTTTGAATGTTTCTGTGCGGATGTTTTTGCATATGATTAACATTTTAATGAATTTGAGTAAACGCAGACTACCTTTCACAGTGCAGGTGGACCTCATCCCACCAGCTAAATTCCTGAAAAGAACAAAAGGATCTCCTTCCCCCACCCAAGAAAAAGAGAATTCTTTTCTTTTTTTTGTAATTTTTGCCCCACCCCATGGCATGTGGGACCTTAGTTCCCTGACCAGAGATCAAACCTGTACCCTCTGTATTTGAAGGTATTAGAAGGTCTTAACCCTTGGACCACAGGGGAAGTTCCAAGAGTATTCTTTTGCCTGATGGCTTTTGAATTGGAACATCCACCCTTCAGGCCTGACAGCCTTTCAGGTGGGACTGCCTCTTGCTGATTCCATAGCAGCTTTCATGTCATCAAACTTGAACTAGAACGTCTGCTCTTCATTTTTCTATGGAAGCCTGTGACCTTTGGACTCAAAGTGGGACACTGGCTATGCAGAGTTTGGACTTGCCAGCCTCTATACCCAGCCTAAGCCAATTCCTTAAAATAAATCTCTTTCTAAGTTTCTCTTTGTAGCTTTCTCTCTCTGTGGATGAATGGATGGACACATACACACCACAGATAAAGATGTAGATATATAAGTCCAATTGGTTCTGTTTCTCTGAAAACCCTGAGTAATACAATAATCTCAAGAAGCTCAGAGTACATCATCACAGGGCATCATAGGGCTATACCCAAATAAACTTTCTCCATAAAGCCTTTCCCAAACAATAACACAGAATTTTGTGCTATGGGCCAAATAAACCATCAAATAGAAAAACTATCAATAAACATTTACTGAATGAATTGAAAGTACTTGAAAGCAGAATCTGCCAAGGACAATATCAGACCATGTAACTCATTCCCTCAAGAATTCTCATAAAGTGAATGATTTGATGTCAATTTTCAGCTGGGCTTGCTCTTACCTGCATATGCTGACTAGATGAGATTTCTCTGTTTTTATGAGTGCATTACTGTTATTTGAAGCAGGTCATTGTGAAATAAACTTAAAACAGGGAGTACAGTTATAAATTAGTTCATTCACCTCTCAGTAGAGTACAAATGAGAAGCAAATAAGCTCACTTGAATGGCAGCCAAGTTCTTCTGCTCCTGAGATGGTGCCTCATGAACAAAGCGAAGCCAGTTGGAGTGTCGTGGGTTGGTAGCATCCAAAATGTAGAGGACTTCACCCTTACTCCCACGGACCTGAAACATAAAAGCTCCTGAATTTATACTTGAAATTAATATTAGTCACACTAAGCAGATTAGCCAAACTAAAAATAACATATTTTTTCATAAGTATCACCTTTCTTATTAACAGGTGTTGAATAGATGCTGGATTAACATCCATCCCTTTAAACATACATGCACAAGTACAGCCTGCTCTTTCATTTGCCAGATGTCTAGATGACTCACAAATGCAATCAATTCTCAGACACATCCTGTGTTGATAGCTCTTTTCTGGTCAAAACTATTTATTTGTAGGTATATTTTAATATATGCACTGCAAATACAACTGTTCAGGGGATAACCGTAAGTGTAACCCATCCTTTCTCTTCCACACAAGAGGGCAGTGCTGCTTGGTTCTCCAAGTGGGAGGGGGTGGATCTGGAACAATCCTTTCAGTTTCTCTCTCCACCTGCTTACAGAATCATTTCCATATGTGGAGAATTCCTCATCTAACCAGTGGAACACTAGGCCACAATTCACAGTGCAACTAGTAGATGAATAAAACAAGGTCAAATTCAGTCTTTTCATGGCCTGCTGAAGTCCTGTTGAATGGGACGGTCAGCTATTTGGGGCCATATTTCCTGTTTCATGCCATAACCCCTACTGGACAGATCCATTCAATCCTCAATTGAGGGAGGGGAGCAACTGCCCCCGGGTCAAGGACTCCACTGGACATTCTTGAATCCAAGTTGCTATGAATCTAGCTTCTTAAACCGGCTGCACTGTAGAGCTGTGGCCAATTTCTCAGTTTAATAAAACATATACCAAAGTCTTCCCAAAGCTCATTTTGAGTTTATAGTCAACTGGAAACCAGAAGAGGAGGGAAAAAATGAATGACCAGCGCTCCATGTCTCCAACACCAAGTAACACAAATATATATCATATAGACTACACCTTCACTGACTGCAGCGGGAAAAACAAATGCCAGATTTCTAAAATTTTATTTTACAAGGTAAAGCACAATTAGCCTAATAAGGTATGCATTTTTATGATACATTTGATCCATCATTCATTCACTGAACAAATATTGAATGCTTACCATGGTGCCAGGTACTGCTAATGTACTGGGAATTTTCCAGTGAATAAGATGGATAGACGAAGCCTGACTTCACGACACTAAAGAACAAACAAATACAGCATATAAACTCACGTGGAGATAAATGCTGTGAAGAAAACTAACCAAAGCATGGGAGGAAGATGCAGAGTAAGGTTAGAAGGGCCCTTCCAGATGAAGTGGTCAGGCAGAGCCTCACAGATGAAGAGACCTGAAAAATACTCTAAATGAAAGGAGGGCACAATCCAGGTGAAAGCTTAGGCAATACTGTTTGTTGCCGGGCCAGAGGGAAAAGTCAGGAAATGTCAAGTAGAAAGACCTTGAGTTGGAAGCAAATTAAGCACATCAAGAAAGCCATAGGGACTCTATGGTAACAAACCGGACAACCTGAAGAAATGGACAGTTTCTTAGAGAAGATTAATCTCCCAAGACTCAACCAGGAAGAAATAGAAACTATGAACAAACCAATCACAAGCTCAGAAATTGACTTGTGATCAAAAATCTACCCAAAAATAAAAGCTCAGGGCCAGATGGTTTCACAAGTGAATTCTAGAAAATATTTAAAGAAGAGTTAATGCTTATCATTCTAAAGCTCTTCCAAAAAATTGCACAGGAAGGAACACTTCCAAACACATTCTATGAGGCCGCCATCACCCTGATACCAAAGCCAGGCAAAGACATCACACAAAAAAAGACAATTACAGGCCAATTTCACTGATGAATCTAGACGCCAAAATCCTCAACAAAACCCTAGCAAACAGAATTCAACAACACATCAAAAAGCTCATACATCATGATCAAGTCGGGTTGACCCCAGGCATGCAAGGATTCCTCAAGATCCGAAAATCAACCAATGTGATACATCATCTGAACAAATTGAGAGACAAAAATCACATGATCATCTCAATAGATGCAGCAAAAGCCTTTGACAAAATACAACACACATTTATGATAAAAACTCTTCAAAAAATGGGTAAAGAAGGAACCGATCTCAACATAGTGAAAGCCTTATATGAGAAGCCCACAGAGAACATTATCCTCAATGGTGAAAAACTCAAAAGCATGCCCGCTAAGATCAGGAACAAGACAAGGGTGTCCACTTTCACCACTCTTATTCAACATAGGCCTGGAAGTTCTAGCAACAGCAATAAGAGAAGAGAAAGAAATCAAAGGAATCCAGATTGGAAAGGAAGAAGTCAAACTCTCTCTGTTTGCAGATACATAGAAAATCCCAAATACACTATTACAAAACTACTAGAGTTAATCAGCGAATTCAGCAAAGTCACAGGATACAAAATCAATATACAGAAATCACCGGCATTCCTGTACACAAACAATGAAAAATCAGAAAATGAAATCAAAGAGGCAATACCCTTTATTATCACAACCAAAAGAATCAAATACCTAGGAATAAACCTACCCAAAGAAACAAAAGACCTGTACACAGAAAATTACAAGACACTCATGAGAGACATTAAAGAAGACTTAAACAGATGGAGAGATATTCCATGTTCCTGGGTCAGAAGAATCAATATTGTGAAAAGAACCATACTACCAAATGTCATCTATGAATTCAATGTGATCCCTATCAAACTACCAATGACATTCTTCACAGAACTAGACCAAAGAATAATACAGTTCATATGGAAACACAAAAGACCTCGAATAGCCAAAGCAATCCTCAGGAAGAAGAATGGAGTTGGGGGGATCAGCCTCCCCAAGTTCAGACTCTACTACAAAGCAACAGTTATCAAGACAGTATGGTACTGGCACAAAAACAGAAATATCGATCAATGGAACAAGACCGAGAACCCAGAGATAAACCCACGCACCAATGGGTACCTCATTTTTGACAAAGGAGGTGAAAATATAAAATGGGACAAAGACAGTCTCTTCAGCAAATGGTGCTGGGAAAATTGGACAGCTACATGCAAGAAAATGAAGTTGGAACATTCCCTGACACCATGCACAAATATCAACTCAAAATGGATTAAAGACCTAAATGTAAGACCAGAAACCATCAAACTCTCAACATAGTGGGTAAAGAAGGAACCGATCTCAACATAGTGAAAGCCTTATATGAGAAGCCCACAGAGAACATTATCCTCAATGGTGAAAAACTCAAAAGCATGCCCGCTAAGATCAGGAACAAGACAAGGGTGTCCACTTTCACCACTCTTATTCAACATAGGCCTGGAAGTTCTAGCAACAGCAATAAGAGAAGAGAAAGAAATCAAAGGAATCCAGATTGGAAAGGAAGAAGTCAAACTCTCTCTGTTTGCAGATACATAGAAAATCCCAAATACACTATTACAAAACTACTAGAGTTAATCAGCGAATTCAGCAAAGTCACAGGATACAAAATCAATATACAGAAATCACCGGCATTCCTGTACACAAACAATGAAAAATCAGAAAATGAAATCAAAGAGGCAATACCCTTTATTATCACAACCAAAAGAATCAAATACCTAGGAATAAACCTACCCAAAGAAACAAAAGACCTGTACACAGAAAATTACAAGACACTCATGAGAGACATTAAAGAAGACTTAAACAGATGGAGAGATATTCCATGTTCCTGGGTCAGAAGAATCAATATTGTGAAAAGAACCATACTACCAAATGTCATCTATGAATTCAATGTGATCCCTATCAAACTACCAATGACATTCTTCACAGAACTAGACCAAAGAATAATACAGTTCATATGGAAACACAAAAGACCTCGAATAGCCAAAGCAATCCTCAGGAAGAAGAATGGAGTTGGGGGGATCAGCCTCCCCAAGTTCAGACTCTACTACAAAGCAACAGTTATCAAGACAGTATGGTACTGGCACAAAAACAGAAATATCGATCAATGGAACAAGACCGAGAACCCAGAGATAAACCCACGCACCAATGGGTACCTCATTTTTGACAAAGGAGGTGAAAATATAAAATGGGACAAAGACAGTCTCTTCAGCAAATGGTGCTGGGAAAATTGGACAGCTACATGCAAGAAAATGAAGTTGGAACATTCCCTGACACCATGCACAAATATCAACTCAAAATGGATTAAAGACCTAAATGTAAGACCAGAAACCATCAAACTCTTAGAGGAGAATATAGGCAAAACACTCAAGGACATAAATCAAAGCAAGATCTTCTCTGACCCACCAACTAAAATAGCAACAGCAAAAGAAATCACAAAAAAGCTGAGCAGACAGCCCAGAGAATGGGAGAAATTCACAGCAACTGAAACAACAGACAAAGAATTAATCTCCAAAATCTACAAGCGACTCAGACAACTCAATATCAGAAAAATGAACAATCCAATCAAAAAATGGGAAAAGGACCTAAACAGACACCTCTCCAACGATGACATACAGATGGCCCAAAAGCACGTGAAACGATGCTCAACTTCTCTTGTAATCAGAGAAATGCAAATCAAAACTACAATGAAATATCACCTCACACCCGTCAGAATGGCTATCATCCACAAATCGACAGACAATAAATGCTGGAGAGGGTGTGGAGAAAAGGGAACACTTCTGCATTGCTGGTGGGAATGTAAATTGATACAGCCTCTATGGAAGACAGTATGGAGATTTCTTTAAAAACTAAAACTAGATGCACCATACGACCCAGCAATCCTGCTCTTAGGCTTATACCCTGATGAAATCAAAAGTGAAAGAAGCACCTGTACCCCAATGTTCATTGCAGCTCTCTATACAATAGCTAGAACATGGAAACTACTTAGATGCCCATCGACGAATGACTGGATAAAGAATCTCTGGTACATATATACAATGGAATACGACACAGCTATAAAAAGAAATGCAGAAGAATCAGTCCTAATGAGGTGGCTGGATCTAGAACGTATCATCAAAAGTGAAGTCAGTCAGAAAGAGAAGGACAAATACAGTATATTAACACATATATATTGAATCTAGTAGGATGGTGATGATGGCACACACAGTGAAGCGACAGAAAGACAGACGTGGAGAGTGGACATATGGACATTGTGGGGAAGGAACAGAGGGTGGGCGGCATAAAGGAAGTAGCATGAAGGCCTGTACGATCATATGTGAAGAAAATAGCTATAGTCATTGCTCTGTGAGAAATGAGGATCCTTCAGGGGTGCTGTGTGATGGTCGGGAGGGGTGGGAATGGGGGGATATACATATGACTAATCTGGGAACATACCTATCTGTAAACAACAAAACTCTGTAAAAGTTAAAAGTAAAATAAAGATTAAAAAAAAAAAAAGAAAGAAAGAAAGCCATGGGGCTAGAACAGAGGGTGTTGAGATCACACAGACAAAGGCCAGATCACACACCAACCTGGAGACAAGAAAGTCACCCCTAGAGGGCAAGTCATTCCAAAGGTGCAGTATGCTCAACAAAGACTAGTATTTCAAGACTCTACACATATTTTATGGGAAAATAAACTAGCCTTCTCCTTGTATTTTATTATCTGCTACATTTCTCAAACAATTCTTGTTTTCTTAAGGATACAAGGATCCTCAATTATCATTCAAAAATCTTTGTAATAAATGGCAGACCCTTGAAAAGCAGAGATTTAATTTTCAATACTGTAGCTGCTAAAAGAATTTAAGGCTATAAATATCTCATCTCTATATCTTTTATTAGTGGGAATTTTAATAACAAGCTGCATGGGAAAGGGCATTGATTTTTACAGCTCTATGGAAGACAGTATGGAGATTTCTTTAAAACTAAAACTAGATGCACCATACGACCCAGCAATCCTGCTCTTAGGCTTATACCTGATGAAATCAAAAGTGAAAGAAGCACCTGTACCCCAATGTTCATTGCAGCTCTCTATACAATAGCTAGAACATGGAAACTACTTAGATGCCCATCGACGAATGACTGGATAAAGAATCTCTGGTACATATATACAATGGAATACGACACAGCTATAAAAAGAAATGCAGAAGAATCAGTCCTAATGAGGTGGCTGGATCTAGAACGTATCATCAAAAGTGAAGTCAGTCAGAAAGAGAAGGACAAATACAGTATATTAACACATATATATTGAATCTAGTAGGATGGTGATGATGGCACACACAGTGAAGCGACAGAAAGACAGACGTGGAGAGTGGACATATGGACATTGTGGGGAAGGAACAGAGGGTGGGCGGCATAAAGGAAGTAGCATGAAGGCCTGTACGATCATATGTGAAGAAAATAGCTATAGTCATTGCTCTGTGAGAAATGAGGATCCTTCAGGGGTGCTGTGTGATGGTCGGGAGGGGTGGGAATGGGGGGATATACATATGACTAATCTGGGAACATACCTATCTGTAAACAACAAAACTCTGTAAAAGTTAAAAGTAAAATAAAGATTAAAAAAAAAAAAAGAAAGAAAGAAAGCCATGGGGCTAGAACAGAGGGTGTTGAGATCACACAGACAAAGGCCAGATCACACACCAACCTGGAGACAAGAAAGTCACCCCTAGAGGGCAAGTCATTCCAAAGGTGCAGTATGCTCAACAAAGACTAGTATTTCAAGACTCTACACATATTTTATGGGAAAATAAACTAGCCTTCTCCTTGTATTTTATTATCTGCTACATTTCTCAAACAATTCTTGTTTTCTTAAGGATACAAGGATCCTCAATTATCATTCAAAAATCTTTGTAATAAATGGCAGACCCTTGAAAAGCAGAGATTTAATTTTCAATACTGTAGCTGCTAAAAGAATTTAAGGCTATAAATATCTCATCTCTATATCTTATATGTTTAGTTGTGAAGCAATGGGAATTTCTCACTAAATAACAAGCTCATGCTGAGATCTGCTTTGGGAGGCTGTGAAAACTGTCCTGTTCTCCTGCTTAGCCATCAATTCAGAATCTTCACTGGCCACTAGGTCATGTCCAGCCACACAGACAGAAGGGGCACTCTACAACCCCTCCTTGAAGATAACACCAGGCCATACTTCTATAAGCAGAGGAAAAGAATTCTAAATATCTGAGTAAAGTCTCCTTTCCAGGCTCCTCCATAGCTTCAGTAACAAAACTGTTTATATTGAAAAACAGCTAAGTTAAGCAGAATAGGTAGCAATGGCAGTAGATATTGAAAGGAAAATTTTTTTCTCAGAACTGAATCGAAAATCTACAACTGCTGTTGAAATCCACAAAACCCAGCTTAATTCAATGTCAGGAAACATCAGTTTGACTGCCCATGGATATCTCATTTAAGACGTTACCATGAGTGGAGCTAAGATGGCGGCGTAGAAGGACGTGCACTCATCTCTCCTGCAAAATCGCCTGAATTGCAACAAGTTCCTGGGAAACCATCGACAAAAGGAGGTTGGATCTGATCACAGAGAGGACACCCCATATTGAAGAACAAAGGAGAAGCCGCATCAAGACGGTAGGAGGGGCGCAATCGCACTTTTAAAAGTCAAACCTCATACCCGCCGGAAAGGCTGGGCGGGCCAAAGGCGCAAAGGCTGTTGCAGATCAAAACCCGGGAGATGAGCACTGACACCCACAAGGGACTGAGCCAGACCTGCTTTGGAGGGTCCAGGTGCCCCCTTGAGCTAGAAGTGCCCTTGAGCAGGCCTCGGAAGAGCGGCACTCAGTTCCCTTTGGAGGAGGTTACCATTAACCCGATCACAGAGTCGCCGAGGAGGACTGGAAAGTCTCTGCGCACTGTGATCCGGGAGAGAGGAATAGCGATCCCGCATGAGACTGAGCCAGACTCACCTCTGAGTAACCTGACGTCTCCCGCGGTGGCGGGGGTCGACGGTGGCCTGCAGCAGGGTCGGGGTCACTGCAGAAGTGCTTCCCATAGAGCGTGTGGGAATAAATCCTCTGTGAGACAGATGCCATTTTCCCTACTGTAGTTTGGCTGCTGGTCAAACTGCAGGGCTGCTGGACAAGCTACAGGAAGGGAATTTAGCTCCACCCAGCAAGAAAAGTGATTTGGATTAAGAAACTCCCAGGGCCAGCCTGGGCGGGCCTTTTAATTCTGGAATAGGCCTAAACAAACAAGCAGTCAAAGAGGTCTTCAGATCCAACCACTGCCAGAGGCAAGAAAAAGACTGATAATTCCTGAATAGTCAGCAAGAGACAGAAGAACATAAACACTATTTTCACGTTTTGTCTGAAGCTGGAGTTACTGCTGGACTTTAAAATTTCATTGTATTACTTTGTTTCAATTTTTTTTTTCTCTCTCTTTTTTCCAAACCCACTCAGTGCACCCACCGCTTTTTTTTTTTTTTTTTCTTGGGGGTGTGTGTGAGAGAGACAGTGGGTGTGTTCATTTCCTTCACTGAATTCTATTGAAGCTACTAATCTTATCAGTAAGACTGAATACATTCAAGTTTACATAATTTTTTTTTTCTTTTTCCTTTTAAACCACACATTTTATTTTGGTATAAACTTCTAGTTCCCCATTGGCCTTTTAAGGTTCTGTGGGGGTTTTATTTGTTTTTATTATTTTTGCTTTGTTTTTCTATATTTTTCTATAAAATTTAGATCTTTTAATTTTTAATAATTTTTCATTTGTACTACTTCCTCTATAATTCTTTGCTTTCTCTGAAGCTCCTTTCCTATAGCACTAAATTCTAATACATACAAATTTTATCTCCCTATATTTAACTTTGCAATATTATTCTATATTTCTCTTCTATCCTCCCTTTCTCTTTTTCCCTTTCCCCACCATATTTCTTAGTCTGTTCTGTCCTCATTGCCTTATCCCCAACGGGGATCCTGCTCTAGCATTATTCTCCAAATGGTGCTATACTTAGTTTGGTTATTAACTGGTGGATATCATTCTTGGATTTCTCTATTCGCCATGCTAACGTATTGTACTGTATTTTTCATTGGAATGCTTGGGTTATGTTATAGCTGTATATGTTTATGTGTATAATTCAATATGCTAGATAGTACTTGCATAATTTTTAAATTGCCATTTGTCAAAGGTATACCTTCTGTTTCTCATTTGCATATATATGTCTTAATATCATTTAATGCCATAACAAACTAGCCATGAAATCTTCATTCCCTGGTCAGGCAACAAGCCCTGGGGTTTTAAGGAGGGTGCACTGACTCCAAAACTCTATAATACTAGAGAACGCCTAACACTAAAGAGTAGTATACAAGTGAGAATGCCAACAAAGGTAATCACTTGTATGCAAGTCCTGACATCACCCAATCACCAGCATCACCCAAAATAGAAGCCCCATCCAAACAACAAACACCAACAGACATAACTCAAAGTCTGGGAAAAGGAAATCCCAAACAGAGTCAGTTCTAAAAAATTAATAATAACAATGAAACGGCAGAGAAATACCACACAAGCGAAGGAACAATCTACAAACACACAAGATCAAATTAATGAAGAGAATTTGGACAAACTTTCTGAACGGGATTTCAGAAGAATGATAGTAAAGATGATCAAAGACACTGAAAAGAGAATGTCAGAGAAATTGCAAGATACAACTAACACACTGAATAAAGAAATACAAGAACTTACCAAAAAAGTAACAGAGAGAAACAACTCAATTGCTGAACTGAAATACACTGTAGAAGGAATCAAGAGCAGAGTATCTGAGACAGAAGACTGGATAAGTGAGCTGGAAGATAAAATGGTGGAAGCAACTGCTGAAAAACAGAATCTAGCTCAAAGAATGAAAAGAGCAGAGGACAGCCTCAGAGACCTCTGGGATAATATCAAAGGCACCAATATTCGAATTGTAGGGGTTCCAGAAGAAGAAGAAAAAAAGAAAGGCTATGAGAAAATTTTTGAAGAGATTATAGTTGAAAATTTCCCCAACATGAGAAAAGAAATACTCAATCAAGTCCAAGAAGCACAAAGAGTACCATACAGAATCAATCCGCAAAAAAACACACCAAGACACATATTAATGAAGTGAACACAAATTAAACACAAAGATAGAATTCTCAAAGCAGCAAGGGAAAAGCAACTAGTGACATGCAAGGGAAAGCCCATCCGTTTAACAGCTGATCTTTCAACAGAAAATCTGCAGGCCAGAAGGGAATGGCAGGACACATTTAAACGGCTGAAAGAGAATAATCTGCTACCAAGAATCCTCTACCCTGCAAGGATCTTATTCAAACTTGATGGAGAAATCAAAAGCTTTACAGACAAGCAAAAATTAAAAGAATTTACTCACACCAAACCAGCCTTACAACAAGTGTTAAAGGGACTTATATAGAAAACAAGTATAAAAGGAGAAGATCGACGAAAAAAACCCATCATAACATCTAAGAAGATGACAATAGGATCATTTGTATCAATAATTACTTTGAATGTCAATGGACTAAATGCCCCAACCAAAAGACACAGAGTGGCTGAATGGATCCAAAAACATGACACAAACATATGCTGCCTCCGGGAAACTCATTTCAGACCTAGAGACACTCATAGAATGAAAGTGAGAGGCTGGAAAAAGATATTCCATGCAAATGGAAATCAAAAGAAAGCTGGAGTAGCAATCCTCATATCAGATAAAATAGATTTCAAACTAAAGAAGATTCTAAGAGACAAGGCAGGTCACTACATCATGATTAAGGGATCCATCCAAGAAGAAGACATAACAATCATAAATATCTACGCTCCCAACGCAGGAGCACCCCAATACATAAGACAAACACTTTCAGAAATAAAAGAAGACGTTGACAGCAACACAATCATAGTAGGAGACTTTAACACTCCTCTCACACCAATGGACACATCATCCAAACAGAAAATTAATCAAGAAACACAAGCCTTAAAAGCCACACTAGAAGAAATGGACCTCATTGATATCTTTAGGACGTTCCATCCAAAAGCAGAAGAATACACTTTCTTCTCAAGTGCTCACGGAACATTCTCCAGGATAGACCACATCTTGGGACACAAATCAATCCTCAGTCAATTCAAGAAAACTGAAATTCTATCAACCATCTTCCCTCGGGAGAAAACTACAGGAAAACCGCTAAAAACACACCAAGACACATATTAATGAAGTGAACACAAATTAAACACAAAGATAGAATTCTCAAAGCAGCAAGGGAAAAGCAACTAGTGACATGCAAGGGAAAGCCCATCCGTTTAACAGCTGATCTTTCAACAGAAAATCTGCAGGCCAGAAGGGAATGGCAGGACACATTTAAACGGCTGAAAGAGAATAATCTGCTACCAAGAATCCTCTACCCTGCAAGGATCTTATTCAAACTTGATGGAGAAATCAAAAGCTTTACAGACAAGCAAAAATTAAAAGAATTTACTCACACCAAACCAGCCTTACAACAAGTGTTAAAGGGACTTATATAGAAAACAAGTATAAAAGGAGAAGATCGACGAAAAAAACCCATCATAACATCTAAGAAGATGACAATAGGATCATTTGTATCAATAATTACTTTGAATGTCAATGGACTAAATGCCCCAACCAAAAGACACAGAGTGGCTGAATGGATCCAAAAACATGACACAAACATATGCTGCCTCCGGGAAACTCATTTCAGACCTAGAGACACTCATAGAATGAAAGTGAGAGGCTGGAAAAAGATATTCCATGCAAATGGAAATCAAAAGAAAGCTGGAGTAGCAATCCTCATATCAGATAAAATAGATTTCAAACTAAAGAAGATTCTAAGAGACAAGGCAGGTCACTACATCATGATTAAGGGATCCATCCAAGAAGAAGACATAACAATCATAAATATCTACGCTCCCAACGCAGGAGCACCCCAATACATAAGACAAACACTTTCAGAAATAAAAGAAGACGTTGACAGCAACACAATCATAGTAGGAGACTTTAACACTCCTCTCACACCAATGGACACATCATCCAAACAGAAAATTAATCAAGAAACACAAGCCTTAAAAGCCACACTAGAAGAAATGGACCTCATTGATATCTTTAGGACGTTCCATCCAAAAGCAGAAGAATACACTTTCTTCTCAAGTGCTCACGGAACATTCTCCAGGATAGACCACATCTTGGGACACAAATCAATCCTCAGTCAATTCAAGAAAACTGAAATTCTATCAACCATCTTCTCGGACCACAATGCAGTGAGACTAGAGATCAACTACAGGAAAAAAACCGCTAAAAACACAAACACATGGAGATTAAACAACACATACCTAAAAAACCAACTGATCATTGAGGAAATCAAAGGAGAAATAAAAAAATTCCTAGAAGAAAATGACAATGAACACACGACAGTGCAAAACCTATGGGATACTGCAAAAGCAGTTCTAAGAGGGAAGTTTATAGCAATACAATCCCACCTCAAGAAACTAGGAAAATCTCAAACAGACGACCTTACCTTACGCTTAAAACAACTGGAGAAAGAAGAACAAAAACACCCCAAAGCCAGCAGAAGAAGAGAAATCATAAAGATCAGAGCAGAAATAAATGAAAAAGAAACAAAAGAAACAATAGTAAAGATAAATAAAACAAAAAGCTGGTTCTTCGAAAAAGTCGATAAAATCGACACACCACTGGCTAGACTCATCAAGAAAAAGAGAGAGAAGAACCAGATCACCAAAATCAAAAATGAAAAAGGAGAGATTACAACAGATAATGCAGAAATCCAAAGGATTATAAGGGACTATTATGAACAACTCTATGGCAACAAACTGGACAACCTGGAAGAAATGGACAGTTTCTTAGAGAAGATTAATCTCCCAAGACTCAACCAGGAAGAAATAGAAACTATGAACAAGCCAATCACAAGCTCAGAAATCGACCTTGTGATCAAAAATCTACGCAAAAATAAAAGCCCAGGGCCAGATGGCTTCACAGCCAAATTCTACCAAACATTTAAAGAAGAGCTAATGCCTGTCCTTCTAAAACTCTTCCAAACAATTGCCCAGGAAGGAACACTTCCAAACACATTCTACGAGGCCACCATCACCCTGATACCAAAGCCAGGCAAAGACATCACAAAAAAAGAAAATTATAGGCCAATTTCACTGATGAATCTAGACGCCAAAATCCTCAACAAAATCCTAGCAAACAGAATTCAGCAACACATCAAAAAGCTCATTCATCACGATCAAGTTGGGTTCATCCCAGGCATGCAAGGATTCTTCAACATCCGCATATCAATCAATGTGATACACCATATCAACAAGTTGAAAGACAAAAATCACATGATCATCTCAATAGATGCAGCAAAAGCCTTCGACAAAGTACAGCATCCATTTATGATAAAAACTCTTCAAAAAATGGGCATAGAAGGAACTTATCTTAACATAGTGAAAGCCATCTATGAGAAGCCCACAGAGAACATTATCCTCAATGGTGAAAAACTCAAAAGCATGCCCGCTAAGATCAGGAACAAGACAAGGGTGTCCACTTTCACCACTGCTATTCAACATAGTCCTGGAAGTTCTAGCAACCGCAATAAGAGAAGAGAAAGAAATCAAAGGAATCCAGATTGGAAAGGAAGAAGTCAAACTCTCTCTGTTTGCAGATGACATGATATTATACATAGAAAATCCCAAATACACTATTACAAAACTACTAGAGTTAATCAGCGAATTCAGCAAAGTCACAGGATACAAAGTCAACACACAGAAATCACTGGCATTCCTATACGCAAACAATGAAAAATCAGAAAACGAAATCAAAGAGGCAATCCCCTTCACCATCGCAACCAAAAGAATCAAATATCTAGGAATAAACCTACCCAAAGAAACAAAAGAACTATACACAGAAAATTACAAGACACTCATGAGAGACATTAAAGAAGACTTAAACATATGGAGAGATATTCCATGTTCCTGGGTCGGAAGTATCAATATTGTGAAAATGGTCATACTACCAAATGTCATCTATAGATTCAACGCGATCTCTATCAAACTTCCAATAACATTCTTCACAGAACTAGACCAACGGACAACACAGTTCATATGGAAACACAAAAGACCTCGAATAGCCAAAGCAATCCTCAGGAAGAAGAATGGAGCTGGGGGGATCAGCCTCCCCAACTTCAGACTCTACTACAAAGCAACAGTCATCAAGACAGTATGATACTGGCACAAAAACAGAAATATCGACCAATGGAACAAGATCGAGAACCCAGAGATAAAGCCACGCACCTATGGGTACCTCATTTTTGACAAAGGAGGCGAACATATAAAATGGGACAAAGACAGTCTCTTTAACAAATGGTGCTGGGAAAATTGGACAGCTACATGCAAGAAAATGAAGTTGGAATATACCCTGACACCGTACACAAAGATCAACTCAAAATGGATTAAAGACTTAAATGTAAGGCCAGAAGCCATCAAACTCTTAGAGGAGAATATAGGCAAAACCCTCAAGGACATCAATCAAAGCAAGATCTTCTCTGACCCACCTACTAGAATAGTGGAACTAAAAAGACAAATGAACATGTGGGACCTAATGAAACTTAAAAGCTTTTGTACAGCTAAGGAAATTACAAAAAAGCTGAACAGACAGCCCACAGAGTGGGAGAAAATCATAGCAAATGAAACAACAGACAAAGAATTAATCTCCAAAATCTACAAGCAACTCAGACAACTCAGCACTGGAAAAACGAACAACCCAATCAAAAAATGGGTAAAGGACCTAAACAGACACCTCTCCAACGATGACATACAGATGGCCCAGAAACACATGAAACGATGCTCAACTTCACTAATAATTAGAGAAATGCAAATCAAAACTACAATGAGATATCACCTCACGCCCGTCACAGTGGCCATCATCCACAAATCGACAGACAATAAATGCTGGAGAGGGTGTGGAGAAAAGGGAACACTCCTGCATTGCTGGTGGGAGTGTAAATTGATACAGCCTCTATGGAAGACAGTCTGGAGATTTCTTAAAAAACTAAAAATAGAAGCACCATATGACCCAGCAATCCCATTCTTAGGCTTACACCCTGATGAAATCAAAAGTGAAAGAAGCACCTGTACCCCAATGTTCATTGCAGCTCTCTATAGAATAGCTAGATCATGGATGGAACCTAGATGCCCATCGACGAACGAATGGATCCAAAAGCTCTGGTACATATATACAATGGAATACGACACAGCTGTAAAGAGAAATGCAGAAGAATCAACCCTAATGAGGTGGCTGGATCTAGAACGTATCATAAAAAGTGAAGTCAGTCAAAAAGAGAAGGACAAATACAGTATATTAACACATATATATGGAATCTAGTAGGATGATGATGATGGCACATGCATTGAAGCGACAGAAAGACAGACATGGACAGTGGACATATGGACATTGTGGGGAAGGAACAGTGGGTGAGAGGCGTAAAGGAAGTAGCATGAAGGCCTGTACTATCATAAGTGAAGAAAATAGCTCTAGTCATTGCTCTGTGAGAAAAGGGGATCCTTCAGGGGTGCTGTGTGATGGTCGGGAGGGGAGGTAAGGGGGGGATATACATATGACTAATCTGAGAACATACATATCTGTAAACAACAAAACTCTGTAAAAGTTAAAAGTAAAATAAAGTTTTAAAAAAGAAAAAAAAAAGACGTTACCACTATTTACAGAAACTGGCTAACTGGTTAATGGTCCTTCTTAATCACAGATGTGTTACCGAGGGTTAAGTATGAAATTCCAATACTTTGGCCACCTGATGGGAAGAGTGAACTCACTGGAAAAGATCATGATGTTGGGAAAGACTGAGGCCAGGGGGAGAAGGGGGTAACAGAGGATGAGATGGTTGGAATGTATCATGGACTCAATGGACATGAGTTTTAGCAAACTCCAGGAGATGGTGAAGGACAGAGAAACCTAGCATGCTGCAGTTCATAGGGTCACAAAGAGCCAGACACAACTGAGTGACTGAATAGCATATTAAGTACAATCAAATGCATTTAACATTTGAAATTCTTTCTTCAAAGATGAACAAAGCTTTCTCTGTGACTTATTCTAATAAGCCAGTTTTACCCAGGGCATTGTTTGTTCCTGATTTCCTCTGCTTTTCCCTAGGCCCCCTGCCTCTAGCTATGTTGAATGACTCAGTAACTCCTCCACTGGATGTTACACACTTTCTGGTTGTCTATTATCTTCTCACATCATATTCTGGCATAAGAGACATGCACCATTTAATTTTTTTCTTAAAATTCTTACAAAATTTGTCACTTTCAATAATCTAAATTTATAGATTGTTGCTTATATTCTCATAGCACTATAATGATATACTATAGTGCCCTACACATTTATATTTGACTTTATATTTGAGATAACATTTTGTGTTCATTAACAGAGCCACTGTTCATTTATTTTACTCTAAACATCCTTAACCAAATGACTCTTAAGTCCCTGCACCGTCCTGCGGGCTACCTGTTTTCTCGAGCTTTCATGTGGCTGGTCCTTTCCGTTCCTCCATCCTAGTCTTCAGCATTTGACTGAAGCTGCTGGATTTTTGAGCACATGGCTTTTAACTTCCTCCTCTAACCCCAGCTTGTGACATATTTAACAGAGACATTCAAGGATAATCTAATCCATCCCTCCTCTTTCCAAAGAAACCAAACCAAAAAATCTCCAGACAGATGGCTATTATTAAAGTCTCCATTTATCTGTTTCTATCTGAGACTAAATCCCAAGGTAATAAATTGAACATTTTTAAAGGCTATTGAATAAATAAGACTCAAAATTATTCTTAGGAACATGTGTCAGCACCTAACTGACCTTTGCAGTCAGTGTATATTGCCCTTCCTTTCAAAACTAGTCTTCACAATACCATCTTATTCTATATGAATTTTCATGGAAATGAAGTATATCGGTTAATGTCCTAGTGAGCACTGTCTTCTGAATACCAGGGCCTTATAAAGAAGTCAAATGTTCATCTTACAGTAAACATCATCTCAATTCTAATTCCAAACTCTGATTTGCACAGTCGTCCTAAGTCAGTTACACAAAAATAAGTTAGCTAACATAGGGAAGGGAAAGAAACTTTCATGTGAAAATGAAAACCTTCCCCCCTTTAATCTAGTCATTCATACCTCTAGGATTTTGTCACTGTATATTAAATAAAAATTATATCTGTGCAGGAACCTGGCAGATTCTAGTCTCTGTCAAATGCTATGGACATCATTTCTCGGGGTCCAAGATAATGTACTGAAGCTGGCTTTATTTCCAGATCAACAGCATTAAACTATGTCTCAATGTGGCTGATTCATGTTGATGTTTGGCAGTAAACAACATAACTCTGTAAAGCTATTATTCTTCAGTTAAAATAATAATAAAAAATATATCACAGTTTGCCTTCCCATTCATCAAAGGGAAGAAGAAATTACAAAAAGATTCAGTCTAACAACAAAAACCCTGATATATAAATGAAAGAAAAAATTGGAAATACGTATAAAGAAGAATCTTGTGTTTCCTAAAATTTAAATATTTTCTCTGTTAAAAGTAGGTCAACCATAAACAGAGAAGGCTTCCCTGGTGGCTCAGATGGTAAAATATCTGCCTGCAATGCAGGAGACCCTGGTTCAATCCCTGTGTTGGGAAGATCCTCGGGAGAAGGGAATGGCAACCCTATCCAGTATTCTTGCCTGAGAATCCCACGGACAGAATAGCCTGGAGGGTTACAGTCCACACAGTTGCACAGAGTTGGGCACAACTAAAGCGATTTAGCACAAAGACAGAGAAGCCTTTTTATTATTTGGATGTTTCATGTTCATAGTAAAAGGGTCTACAATGTTACTCTATTATTCTCCTTCAATTATTTTGAAAGCCTAAGAAATTTTTCACTCAGTACACACTGGTCGTCAGCCTTCCCAGGTCAAAGTTAATCAGCCAGATTTGTCCCCAAGATGCGGTAAAATATAACCAACAGAATTTTACTTAACATATGGTAAAATTTAATAACCATAAAATATAATCATTTCCAAAAGTACAGCTATAATATCCTTAATGGGAACTCACAATATGTTATGTTGTATGATTTATTAAAGAAAATAGATTTTCCATTCTGTCTTTCAACAAGACTTTTCAAAGAAGGTAGTTAAACAGAACTAAGATCTAGAGCAGCGATGTCTTCAGAGGATAAAATATCAGCACCTTTCTGTACTTAAATTACAGGCAATTGTTTTTAACTGAAGTAAGACCAGATGCCTGCTTTCAGTATTTACCCAGATTTCCAGGTATCTTTAGGACCATAGAGAAACTAAGGGAGCTCAGTGAATCAATTCTGACAACATACTGTTGTCAGATTTAAACTAAAAATAGAGACACACTTTCAGAAATCAGCAAAGACCATCCCCAGAAAAATGTAATGATTTACAATTACTAAGCAAAGGGCTTTTTTTTTTCTGTTGATTTTTCAAAGAATTCCATCTAAAATTGTTCCTAGCTTTGGTGTCTACAAACACACACACACACTCACACACACACACATCAGTGTAGCATTTCCGCTTTTATCTCCACCATATACTTTGTCATACTCCTGATTCACAGAACCCCATCCTAAGAAGGGAAAAGAAAGCACACAGAGAGAAAACACAGGCGTTTACAGATGTCTCTTTACTGAATACCATCCAGAATAGAATACACATGAAACTAAATAACTTAAAAGGACTGATGAGCAAAGTAAAGTTTCTTTTCATTGCAAAGAATTAGTGCCCTAAATATTTCAAGCTGGTATTCTAGAGTGGTAAAAATTCTGGACTAGGAATCAAAAAGCCAGATGTGACCCAAACTCTGACTGTGAGTCCCTGGGTGAGCTGGGTGAGTCATTTCTTCCAGCTGAGCAGAGCCATTGTCTCTCGACCTCTAAAATGGAGATGATAGTCCCTGTGCTGTGACACCACTGCAGGAGCATCAAAGGAGTAAAATGCACTGCTGGCAAAGAACCTACCTGCCAAAGCAGGAGATTTTTAAGAGATGTCTGTTTGATCCCTGGATCAGGAAGATCCCCTGGAGGAGGGCATGACAACCCATGCCAGTATTCTTTCCTGGAGACTCTTATGGACAGAGGAGCCTGGTGGGCTACAGTCCATGGGAAAAGAGTTGGCCACAACTGAAACAACTTAACATACACACCCTTCGCATAGAATTCAGCACACACAGGACACTATGATTTGGGCACTATTTCTACTCATGCAATTTAAAATCACAAAAGCTGTCTTGATTGCCATTTAGCTATTTTGATCTTACATTTAGCTGAGGCGACCTTTATCAAGGAAACTCTCCGGATACTGCCAAAGATGTGAAGGCAAGTTTCTTGTTTGTTTGTTTTCTTTTTGGCCCTTTAATGATCTTTAGGACCATTTAGAAGAAATTTAAAGGGAGCTCAGTGAATCAATTCTGACAACATACTGTTGTCAGATTTAAACTAAAAATAGAGACACACTTTCAGAAATCAGCAAAGACCATCCCCAGAAAAATGTAATGATTTACAATTACTAAGCAAAGGGCTTTTTTTTTTCTGTTGATTTTTCAAAGAATTCCATCTAAAATTGTTCCTAGCTTTGGTGTCTACAAACACACACACACACTCACACACACACACATCAGTGTAGCATTTCCGCTTTTATCTCCACCATATACTTTGTCATACTCCTGATTCACAGAACCCCATCCTAAGAAGGGAAAAGAAAGCACACAGAGAGAAAACACAGGCGTTTACAGATGTCTCTTTACTGAATACCATCCAGAATAGAATACACATGAAACTAAATAACTTAAAAGGACTGATGAGCAAAGTAAAGTTTCTTTTTCATTGCAAAGAATTAGTGCCCTAAATATTTCAAGCTGGTATTCTAGAGTGGTAAAAATTCTGGACTAGGAATCAAAAAGCCAGATGTGACCCAAACTCTGACTGTGAGTCCCTGGGTGAGCTGGGTGAGTCATTTCTTCCAGCTGAGCAGAGCCATTGTCTCTCGACCTCTAAAATGGAGATGATAGTCCCTGTGCTGTGACACCACTGCAGGAGCATCAAAGGAGTAAAATGCACTGCTGGCAAAGAACCTACCTGCCAAAGCAGGAGATTTTTAAGAGATGTCTGTTTGATCCCTGGATCAGGAAGATCCCCTGGAGGAGGGCATGACAACCCATGCCAGTATTCTTTCCTGGAGACTCTTATGGACAGAGGAGCCTGGTGGGCTACAGTCCATGGGAAAAGAGTTGGCCACAACTGAAACAACTTAACATACACACCCTTCGCATAGAATTCAGCACACACAGGACACTATGATTTGGGCACTATTTCTACTCATGCAATTTAAAATCACAAAAGCTGTCTTGATTGCCATTTAGCTATTTTGATCTTACATTTAGCTGAGGCGACCTTTATCAAGGAAACTCTCCGGATACTGCCAAAGATGTGAAGGCAAGTTTCTTGTTTGTTTGTTTTTCTTTTTTGGCCACTTTTAATGATCTTTCATTTATTTATTTTCATCCATCTTTGATCTTTGGCCTGTGTAGGCCTCCCATCACAGTGGCCTCTCTCATTGCAGAGCATCAGCTTCTGGGCGCATGTAACCCAGAGCACTGGCTCGCAATTGGACACACCAGTCCAGCCACTCTGCGGCATGTGGGATCTTCCCAGGCCAGGGACCGAACCAGCACCCCTTGCACTGAAAAGCAGACTCTTTACCCACTGGACCACCAGGGAAGCCCCCGAAGGCAAGTTTTAACTGAGGAAATCAGGTTTATATAGGTAAGCAAAACCTGCCCTTGGGCACCTGGCGCTCAGAGATGGAAACCTTTTGTTTGTGCTGTCTCAATAAATATTTTATTCACTAAAAGCTCAGCTCATGTGTCTTCTTTTTTAAAACAGCCACTATCTTTACTTCCTTTAAAAGTTCAGGAATATTTTATAAGAGGTAATGAAAGACTTATATTAAAAGCATTCCGGGGGGCTTCCCTGGTGGTCCAATGGGAGGGGACACCGCCTTGCAGTGCAAGGGGCGCTGGTTCGATCCCTGGCCTGGGAAGATCCCACATGTCGCGGAGCGGCTGGACCAATGTGTCCAATTACCGAGCCGGAGCTCTGGAGCGCATGTGCCCGGCGGCGCTCTGCAACGACAGATGCCACTGAGATGGGAGGCCCACAGGAGCCAAAGAACAAAGACGGATGAAAAATAGAGAAATGAAAGACCAATAGAAGCGACCCGTTCGCTCCCCTCCCTCCCCAACACCCCCCCCCCAAAAAAGCATTCCGTATCTTGCCTTCCAAAGAATCTGCAAAATGGGGCTAATTTTTTAAAAGAAGAAATGACTGACAGGACAACATGAAAGACACACTGAAAAGCACTTTATCTTTTTCACACTAAATGTATGAGAGAGGCTTAGTAGTGTGACCACTGTCCCTTTGTACAGTTTCACAAACATGTTAGGCAGGCAGATTTCAGTGACATTTTGGATAGGCAAGTTTTTACTGCATAAGAAATAAACAGCATTTAGCTGACATTAGTTACCCATTGCTTTAGGGGTTTTCTATAAAGAACATGCAAACGTTACTGTGTACATACCGCCATCCATTTTGACTGCTTAGTGCCTTTTCTTTCACATATTTTTTTTTTATTTTTGATTCTGTCAATATCATAAGACAGATGATTTCTCTATAAGTCAAGTGTTATCTCACCAAAGAATCAGAAAACTACATTAACAAAGTCAGCATGCTTTTCTCAATTTAGTATAATCCATCAAATCATCAGAAACAATTCACAAAACTTCAAATCTAGTTAAAGCTTTATGAACCTATTGTGTTGCCAACATTTTAACACAGATTTGAGACTTAAAGCCTTGAGGTCAGCTTTTCGAGAAACTTCCCTGTGGTATACTAAAAGGTACACAAAATATGCCAAAAATAACAAAATGTTAGTAGCAAAATTCTAATTATCAGACATGAAAGCATTTCAAAGAGTTGGCTGTGTAAAAAAATAATGAGAATCTCTGAGACAGATCATAATGTTTTGATGCTTTTAAAAGAGGATGCTTTGTATCTGCAATTTTCTGGGCAAGGATTATAGAAACACTGAATGACAAAGAGCACTGTGCAGTCCTTGGGGAGAAAACAACAAAAGAAAAAAAAAAAAGATCCAGTTTTTCTTTGATTCTAATTTGAGTTATATCCTAATCCAAATTCCACTGGTACAGTCATTATTCTCAGATTTTTCCTAAATATATACTTTTTCTACAGCTTTTCATATTGAACCTCCCCAGTCTATTTAAATTAACTGTACTCTTCATTCACATCTTAAAAATGTATACAACTCCAGAAAGAAATGAATGATCTTAGTGCAGGAATACACCTAAACCAATAAAATATTTCACTAGTGTTCAGTATCACTAGCGTTCATTATTTCTTTTCTTATAATCATCCAACAATCGCAGTTCCGGGCTGAAGAATTCTAAAAAGGTAACATTAGTTATCATTAAACAACATTTATGGAACATCTACTGTGCAGTTTTTTGTTGTTTTTTTTTTTTTTTTCCGGGTTTTGGTGTTTACATTGACCTGAATCCTACTGTGCAGTAGGATTGGTTATTTTGAAATAGGCCATGAGAAGCTACAAATGAAACTTTAGAATACTGTTCCTTTATCCAACATCTTCACTATTAGTAAGGAAACCAGGAAATACAATTTTTAAAAGAACCAATAAAGCAATGTCTGATTACTATAAAGCAGACATACATATAAACTTCATTCATTTCAAAAACAGTACACACATGTGTAAAATAACATACAGCGCAAGGTCCTGAAGATGGACCAAAGTGCAAATAAAATGTTAGGAAAGAGTATGTTAAAAAGGTGGGGGGGGGGGGGAACCTTCCAATAGACAAGGTTTGCCTAAAGGGTAAACCTAGCAGGCTTAAGACTGGCCCTTGCCTGGCATGCAGAAACTTGGGTTTTCAGGATGTCCCTAATGAATAGTTAATGGATAAGGCAGGTTCACTGTTCCTAGACAATGTAAACAATACGGTTTATGGTGAAAATTTGCTTTTCTTCTGGGAATCTGGAATTGTGTGGTACGTGCTAAGCATAAGGTGCCTACAATTCCCAAGTAAAACTCTTGGGTACTAAATTCCTAATGGGCTCTCTTGTACAGAAATATCATATATGTGTGGTTGCTTCTTCATTACTGTGAGAGGCGTGAGTTCTGTGTGGACCTTCATGGAAGGGAGAATGTGTGAGGATATCCATGCATGGACTACCCCAGCCTCTGCTTGTTCCTTCTATCCTTATGATCGGCTATACAGACAGCCTCACCATGTCATGAATACAATTACACGGTGAGTCTCATGAGTCCTCCTAGTGAATCTCTGAGTGCGGACTGGTTCTGGGAATCCCTAACATACAAATGAGGTCATTAGCTCCAGATACTGAAGGAATGGCATACAAATTTGTCAACAGAAGAGGCAGAAAGTCATTTCAAGATCAAGAAAGTTTTATCATATTTAACTTACACAAATTAAACTACATCCATTCAATGAAAGGAGAAAAAAATAAGAAAAATCAAAGAAAATAAATTTAGATAGTAAAGACCATGCCCTTTCATGGCACATAATTATAACTGGTTTCAGTTCACCAGTTGTAAGTGCTATATAAGCTGTGACTCCACAGTAGAGAATATTATCCTGATGAAAGAATCGTAGAGCACCTTAGTCATTTTCGGCAGGGGAGGCAAGATGAATAACCCTGGTAAACTGGGTTGGGAAGACACAGTAAAGAATGATGGGACTCAAATCTGGCGGTCAAGCAGCAAATCAAAGAAATAACAGAAGCAAAGTGTCAATTAGGAAGTTTAGTGCTTTACTGAACAGAAAGTCGAAGGCAACCACTAATCAGGAGCCACTCCAGCAGGAATCAGCAACTCGCTAAAAATATACATGAAACAAGAGGGAAAGCAGGAAAGATAATTCAACAGGGAAAGATGAAAGAGAATGGAGGATGCAGAGGCAACCAACAACTCTAATGTGCAGAATGGACTGTGCAGAGGGCGAAAATATTATGAAAGGAGAAAGAATTGAACAGGCTATTACAATGACCTAGATGTGAAGTAATAAGGCTCTGGAAAGTGGTGATGGCTATAAAAAATGAAAACAATCGGTAACTTCAAAATAAACAGCTGGACAGAATCTGTTTACGCAGTCAATTTAAGATACAAGTCAAGGAAAGAGTTGCACATAGTCCAAAACTGTAAGCTCCAGTGATCAATCTTATTGATACTAATGGGAGACTGAAAAGGTAAAATCTGTTTGAAAGGGAATAGTAAACAGGAAGAGTTAAGTCTGACATTCAACTTGAGGATTTTAATGTATAAAAAGCAGACTTAAAAAGAAATGTTTTTTTGAAATAAAAAAAAGGAGAGGATGGAGAGGAGAGGATCAAAGATAAGGGTAGGGAGCTTAGAATGCTCAAAAGTTTGAACTTAATAACTCAAAAATAGAATACAGAAGGAGAAAATAAGGCAGCCAAATCCTCCAGCAGGTTTGAACCCAAAACAAACAAAACCAGGTAGGCATATTTAATGCAGTTACAGGAAGGAATACAAACACAAAATTTAAGTACTATTTATGTCATATGTAAGCGAAAAAGAAAGTAGAAAATTCTTCTCAAATATTCCTCCCACACATCTAGTCGATCAGGTGGGTGTGCCAAGGACTCCTAACTCTCTATAGCTGTCAATATAAACCAGAAAAATGTTGAAGCATGACTCTCACACATAATTCATAGAAGGCCCTTGAGTGTCACAGGACAGTATCCATAATGGTTTACAATATACCCTCTGAATTACAGAGTGTTCAGGAAAAGAAGTCTCTCCAAGGAGCAGCTCTCTACTTGCTCCTAAAAGATTTAAATTCCTCATTCAAAATTTCCAGCTGTTTCCAAAGTATACAAGCAGCTCATGCAGCTCAATACCAGAAAAACAAACAGCCCAATAAAAAAGTGAGCAGAAGATCTAAACAGACATTTCTCCAAAGAAGACATACAGATAGGTAATAAATACTCAACACTGTTCATTATTAAAAAACACAAACCAAAACTATAATGAGATCACCTCACACTGGTCAGAATGGCCATCATCAAGAAATCTACCAACAATAAATGCTGAAGAGGATGTGGAGAAAAGGAAACCTTCTTCCACTGTTGGTGGGAATGGAAACTGATATAGCCACTGTGGAAGACAGGATGAAGATTCCTGAAAAAACTAGGAATAAAACTACCATGTGCTGTGCCATGCTCAGTTGTGTTCAACTCTTTGCAACCCCAAGTCTACCAGGTTCCTCTGACCATAGAATTTACCATGCAAGAATACTGGAGTGGATTGCCATTTCCTTCTCCAGGGCATCTTTTGACCCAGGGACTGAACCTGTGTCTAAAATCTGTTTAAAGGGGCTTCTACATTCAACTTGAGGATTTTAATGTATAAAAGCAGACTTAAAAAGAAATGTTTTTGAAATAAAAAAGGAGAGGATGGAGGAGAGGATCAAAGATAAGGGTAGGGAGCTTAGAATGCTCAAAAGTTTGAACTTAATAACTCAAAAATAGAATACAGAAGGAGAAAATAAGGCAGCCAAATCCTCCAGCAGGTTTGAACCCAAAACAAACAAAACCAGGTAGGCATATTTAATGCAGTTACAGGAAGGAATACAAACACAAAATTTAAGTACTATTTATGTCATATGTAAGCGAAAAAGAAAGTAGAAAATTCTTCTCAAATATTCCTCCCACACATCTAGTCGATCAGGTGGGTGTGCCAAGGACTCCTAACTCTCTATAGCTGTCAATATAAACCAGAAAAATGTTGAAGCATGACTCTCACACATAATTCATAGAAGGCCCTTGAGTGTCACAGGACAGTATCCATAATGGTTTACAATATACCCTCTGAATTACAGAGTGTTCAGGAAAAGAAGTCTCTCCAAGGAGCAGCTCTCTACTTGCTCCTAAAAGATTTAAATTCCTCATTCAAAATTTCCAGCTGTTTCCAAAGTATACAAGCAGCTCATGCAGCTCAATACCAGAAAAACAAACAGCCCAATAAAAAAGTGAGCAGAAGATCTAAACAGACATTTCTCCAAAGAAGACATACAGATAGGTAATAAATACTCAACACTGTTCATTATTAGAGAAACACAAACCAAAACTATAATGAGATCACCTCACACTGGTCAGAATGGCCATCATCAAGAAATCTACCAACAATAAATGCTGAAGAGGATGTGGAGAAAAGGAAACCTTCTTCCACTGTTGGTGGGAATGGAAACTGATATAGCCACTGTGGAAGACAGGATGAAGATTCCTGAAAAAACTAGGAATAAAACTACCATGTGCTGTGCCATGCTCAGTTGTGTTCAACTCTTTGCAACCCCAAGTCTACCAGGTTCCTCTGACCATAGAATTTACCATGCAAGAATACTGGAGTGGATTGCCATTTCCTTCTCCAGGGGCATCTTTTTGACCCAGGGACTGAACCTGTGTCTCTTGCATCTCCTGTATCGACTGGCAGATTATTTATTACTGTCCCACCTAGGATTTTGGTAAAACTACCATATAACCCAACAATCCCACTGCCAGGCATATACCCTGAAAAACTCAAAATCAAAAAAAGACACATGTACCCCAATGTTCATTGCAGCACTATTTATAAAAGCTAGGACATGGAAGCAACCTACACATCCATTAACAAATGAATGAGATACATATATACAATGGAATATTACTCAGCCATGAAAGAGAAGGCATTTGAGCCAGTGCTAATGAGGTAGATGGACCCAGAGCCTATTACAAAACATGAAGTAAAAAAGAGAAAAACAAATATCCTATATAAATACATATGAATGAAATCTAGAAATGCGGTGCTGATGAACCTATCTGCAGGGCAGCAATGGAGATGCAGGTATAGAGAACAGACTTATGGACATGGGATCGAGTTAGAAGAGGGTAGGACAAATGGAGTGAGCAGCATGGAAACCTATACACTACCATATATAAAGTACACAGCCAGTGGGAATTTGCTGTATGACTTAGGGAACTTGAACCAGGGCTCTGTGAAAACCTAGAGGGGAGGGGTGGAAGGGAGGAGGGAGGTTGAAGAAGGAGGGAACATATATATAAATACTTATGGCTGATTCATGTTGATGCGTGGCAGAAACCAACACAATATTGTACAGCAATTATCCTTCAATTAAAAATAAGTAAATTTTTAGAAGTATATATAAATTAAAAATTCCAGCTGAATTTCCTACTTCCTATCATCCTAATGTGAAGAGAAGGATGGCCTCAGAAGAGGCCCCAACATCCACATTCACATGCTCTAACTGTGGCTTGTATTCTAGAACCCTACCTAAAGGCTCATGTTGCCAGGAATCAGGATCACTGGCACAGGAGCCTTTTCCAGCTACAGACCAAGTGCCTGGCATCAATAATGCTCTTGCAACAGAAAGCCTGGCGAGGAATGACATCCAAAGCTGGGACACAGATACTGCAGCAGAGGATCTTTTCTGATAAATAAAGCTGGGGATCTTCCCTTAATCTGATTTCTTTGTAGAAGGACTCAAATGTCCAGGCCTAGGGAGTTGACAGAAATGAGAACTCCCCTGGGAAAGAGCCCCTCAGAAAAAGAATCTTGGGCAGTCCAAGGGACCAGAAAGGGGTTCAGAAAGAAAGGGGTTCATAGGCAGATTTAGCAAGGATTCTAGAGACTCCCAAGGACAAGGAGAAGAGGAAGGACAAGGAGAAATAAAGGCAAAGATCTTCAATGTTGAAACTGAAAATTTCTAGTCTTATGTTAATCTGGGCGTTTACATTAGAATGTCTCACCTAGCCCTGAGGAGACTGCCCTACCTAATCTCATGTTAATGTTGTGGGTGTGGGCCTAGAGGGCCTTTACAACCTTAAGATATTCTTTTGATTTATTGTTTTGGTAAATAGCTGGAAGATACAAATTGTCATGCTTCAACTGGCAAAGGGGGATACTCTTCTACCCCCCTTCCAGTGTCTATGCTGGAAGCTTTTCCCTATCCTTTGTTACTTTAATAAACTTTTCACTACACAAAGCTCTGAGTGATCATCACCGAGTCTTTTGATCCCAATGTGAATTCTTTTCCACTGGAGATTAAGAATCCAACACCATTACAGGAACCTACCGTCATCTATAACATATCAGACCCCTCAGGAGTGTGGTCTCTTTCAGAGACCTGGAGCTTACTGGGCTGTCTTTGTGGGCCCTCTTACTGCACCACTCAGGCCACTCTCAAATCCCCCTGTCTCTGAGAACAGCACATTGTCTGGTTGAGAAGAAGATGGGAGGACAGAGGTTATTCAGTCCTTGCTATTACTAAATCCCAGGTGGCTCAATGGTAAAGAATTGCCTACCAATGCAGGAGACATAGGAGACCCAGGTTTGATCTCTGGGTTGCAAAGATCCCCTAAAGGAGGACATGGCAACCACTCCAATATTCTTTCTGTAGAATCCCATGGACAGAGGAGTCTGGCAGGCTATAGCCCACGGGGTTGCAGAGTTGGGCACAACTGAGCACACACATTGCTGAGTTAGCACTGACGTCACTCCTGTTCCAACTCTGATACCACAAAACCTTAAAATTTCATTTTTTGATTTGTTTTCCCATGAGACAATCTGATATCTAATATGTCACTTCCAATCTACTTCCCAAGCAACTAGGATCCTATCCAGCTTGCTTTTCATTCAGTGTAGTCACTCTAGTCATTGGATTCCTTTTCCTCAATCCCAACTTTTTAACAGGGCACAGTCACACAATGTTCGATTTGTCCAAGGCCAGATGAAGGCCAGCCCCGGTTTCTGCTGGCTGGTGCTCCTTGGTACTCTACAGGCCAACAACCCTACTCCTCTGTGATACATAACATGGTGGTAGATTATAGTTCCTGGCCTATCAATTTAGAGTCTCCACATAGATCGATCTCCTATACTCGTCTCTACATTTGGTCTCAATTACCAAACCTGAACCTGCTTCTGGATTGGATGCTCTGCCTCTTCTGACCAAGCACACAGCCTGGCCCTTCCTCCCCTCTATCAGAGCAATCTAAACTTTTCTTGTTAAGATGTCAAGAAAAGCTCCTGGATTTGGGGTATGTTCAGGCTATGATCTAACCACTGAACAAGAACATTTCCTAATTAAGTATTTTTCCACTATCCAGCCCTCACTGTCCTCAGATTTCTCTCTGAAATTCACCCATCTCCCTCTGCGAACACCTACTTAGAAGCTGCCCATTTTGTGCCAGAAGCCCAAACTCTTTGGCACAACAAAGGAGGCTGACTTAGCTTGGGTTACTCTACCCATCTCCCACGGCACTGCACACAAGCACACACTGACACATACCTGGCCCAGGTCATCTAAGAATACACATCTACTCCCTGAAACAGGGGAAAATATTCACGTTTCCACCTAAGTGTGCAGTCAGATGAGCACACATGAGTCAGTCAGATTCCATCACGACAAAAGGCTCTCATTTCGGTATCATGTCACTCTTACTGAATATATGCCTTTGATTGTCACATTCTCTCTATGGAAACCGAAACAGGAAAGAAAATCATACTGTTTTAGACAACAATAATATAAGAAACAGCCAACCAATGAGTGATTACTATGGGTTAGATTGGGCATTTTTACAGATCAGAATAACCCTATGAGGTAAATATTACATATTAACTACATTTAACAGATGAGGTAACTGAGGCACAAAGAGACTAAATAACTCGTTTCACAGCTAATTAAGTTTCACAGCTAGTTAAGTACTAAGTGTGCATGTGTGCTAAGTCATTTCAGTCATGTCCAATTCTCTGTGACCCAATGAATTATCGGGCAATTGGATTCCTTTTCCTCAATCCCAACTTTTTAACAGGGCACAGTTTTTTTCCAAGGCCAGATGAAGGCCAGCCCCGGTTTCTGCTGGCTGGTGCTCCTTGGTACTCTACAGGCCAACAACCCTACTCCTCTGTGATACATAACATGGTGGTAGATTATAGTTCCTGGCCTATCAATTTAGAGTCTCCACATAGATCGATCTCCTATACTCGTCTCTACATTTGGTCTCAATTACCAAACCTGAACCTGCTTCTGGATTGGATGCTCTGCCTCTTCTGACCAAGCACACACAGCCTGGCCCTTCCTCCCCTCTATCAGAGCAATCTAAACTTTTCTTGTTAAGATGTCAAGAAAAGCTCCTGGATTTGGGGTATGTTCAGGCTATGATCTAACCACTGAACAAGAACATTTCCTAATTAAGTATTTTTCCACTATCCAGCCCTCACTGTCCTCAGATTTCTCTCTGAAATTCACCCATCTCCCTCTGCGAACACCTACTTAGAAGCTGCCCATTTTGTGCCAGAAGCCCAAACTCTTTGGCACAACAAAGGAGGCTGACTTAGCTTGGGTTACTCTACCCATCTCCCACGGCACTGCACACAAGCACACACTGACACATACCTGGCCCAGGTCATCTAAGAATACACATCTACTCCCTGAAACAGGGGAAAATATTCACGTTTCCACCTAAGTGTGCAGTCAGATGAGCACACATGAGTCAGTCAGATTCCATCACGACAAAAGGCTCTCATTTCGGTATCATGTCACTCTTACTGAATATATGCCTTTGATTGTCACATTCTCTCTATGGAAACCGAAACAGGAAAGAAAATCATACTGTTTTAGACAACAATAATATAAGAAACAGCCAACCAATGAGTGATTACTATGGGTTAGATTGGGCATTTTTACAGATCAGAATAACCCTATGAGGTAAATATTACATATTAACTACATTTAACAGATGAGGTAACTGAGGCACAAAGAGACTAAATAACTCGTTTCACAGCTAATTAAGTTTCACAGCTAGTTAAGTACTAAGTGTGCATGTGTGCTAAGTCATTTCAGTCATGTCCAATTCTCTGTGACCCAATGAATTATACTGCACCAAGATCCTCTGTCTATGGGATTCTCCAAGTAAGAATACTGGACTGGGTTGCAACGCCCTCCTCCGGGGTATCTGGCCAAATCAGGGATCAAACCTATGCCTCTTATGTCTCCTGCATTGGCAGGCAGGTTCATTACTATTAGTGCCACCTGGGAAGCCCTCCCTTGGGAAGTTAAATACTAGATTCAGAGTCTGAACCAAGACAATCAGATTCCTGTGCCCATCACATTATACTACATCAATATACTAACAACCTGGGTCAGCAGTTGCTGACTGATGAGCAGAATTCTAAGAGTAACCTCTCAAGACTCTGACTCTGTGGAAGGTCCTCCTACTTGATTGTGAGTGGAACCCTGACTATGATGAACTATCACTATGGTTATGTTGTATTACAAATGGACAACAATTCTTGGGGAATCTAATCTAATCACAAAACATGTTCAAAATAAGTTTTCTCTGGCTGATATCGCAAAAGAAGTTAGAGACCCAAATAGCATGATAAGAATTTGACATGAGGAAATTTTCCACTGCTAGATGGACAAGCCACAAGGCAGTCCAAGAACAACCCCTAAAGAGATCTAATAACTAAAAACAGTCTCAGCAGTAAGCATAGAAGTCAGTCCTACAAAGTCAGAGAACTGAATTCAACTGACAACTTCAATGAGCTTGAAGCAATCTGATTCTCAAAGTCTACAGATAAGATTACCAAGCCATCCCAACACCTAAATATGACCTTGAAAGATCATTAAGCAGAAAATCCACCTAAACTTCTCACCACTACAGCTGTACAATTAAGAAAAGCTTAGAGCAATACAATCCTACCTCAAGAAAGAAGAAAAACATCAAATAGAAAACCTAACTCTGCACTTAAAACAACTGGGGAAAGAAGAAGAAAAAAACACCAAAGTTATCAGAAGAAGAGAAATCATGATCAGAGCAGAAATAAATGAAAAGGAAAATGAAAGAAACAACACTGAACATAAATGAAATGAAAATCTGGTTCTTAGAAAACATAAACAAAATTGACAAGCCACTGGCCAGACTCATCAAGAAAAAAACAGAGAAAAATCAGATCAACAAAATAAAAAATGAAAAAAGAGAGATTACAACAGAGAATGCAGAAATCCAAAGGAGGATAAGAGACTATTATGAAGAAGTATATGCAAAAAAAAAACTGGTCAACCTGGACGAAATGAACAGTTTCTGAGAAAAGATTGATCTCCCAAGACTGAACCAGGAAGAAACAGAAACTATGAACAGCTTCCCATTTGCACCTATTTCAACCCCCTTAGGAAGTTAAATACTAGATTCAGAGTCTGAACCAAGACAATCAGATTCCTGTGCCCATCACATTATACTACATCAATATACTAACAACCTGGGTCAGCAGTTGCTGACTGATGAGCAGAATTCTAAGAGTAACCTCTCAAGACTCTGACTCTGTGGAAGGTCCTCCTACTTGATTGTGAGTGGAACCCTGACTATGATGAACTATCACTATGGTTATGTTGTATTACAAATGGACAACAATTCTTGGGGAATCTAATCTAATCACAAAACATGTTCAAAATAAGTTTTCTCTGGCTGATATCGCAAAAGAAGTTAGAGACCCAAATAGCATGATAAGAATTTGACATGAGGAAATTTTCCACTGCTAGATGGACAAGCCACAAGGCAGTCCAAGAACAACCCCTAAAGAGATCTAATAACTAAAAACAGTCTCAGCAGTAAGCATAGAGAAGTCAGTCCTACAAAGTCAGAGAACTGAATTCAACTGACAACTTCAATGAGCTTGAAGCAATCTGATTCTCAAAGTCTACAGATAAGATTACCAAGCCATCCCAACACCTAAATATGACCTTGAAAGATCATTAAGCAGAAAATCCACCTAAACTTCTCACCACTACAGCTGTACAATTAAGAAAAGCTTAGAGCAATACAATCCTACCTCAAGAAAGAAGAAAAACATCAAATAGAAAACCTAACTCTGCACTTAAAACAACTGGGGAAAGAAGAAGAAAAAAACACCAAAGTTATCAGAAGAAGAGAAATCATGATCAGAGCAGAAATAAATGAAAAGGAAAATGAAAGAAACAACACTGAACATAAATGAAATGAAAATCTGGTTCTTAGAAAACATAAACAAAATTGACAAGCCACTGGCCAGACTCATCAAGAAAAAAACAGAGAAAAATCAGATCAACAAAATAAAAAATGAAAAAAGAGAGATTACAACAGAGAATGCAGAAATCCAAAGGAGGATAAGAGACTATTATGAAGAAGTATATGCAAAAAAAAAACTGGTCAACCTGGACGAAATGAACAGTTTCTGAGAAAAGATTGATCTCCCAAGACTGAACCAGGAAGAAACAGAAACTATGAACAGCCCAATCACAAGCTCAGAAATCGAATTTGTGATCAAATATCTACCCCAAAATACAAGCCTAGGGCCAGATGGCTTCACAGCCGAATTCTGCCAAACATTTAAAGAAGAGCTAATGCCTGTCCTTCTAAAACTCTTTCGAAAAATTGCACAGGCAGGAACACTTCCAAACACAGTCTATGAAAACCAGGCAAAGACAACACAAAAAAGGAAAATTACAGACCAATTTCTCTGATGAACTTAGATGACAAGATCCTCAACAAAATCCTAGCAAACAGAATTCAACATTAGATGAAGAAACTCATACATCATGATCAAGTCGGGTTTCTCTTCTCTTATTGCTGTTGCTAGAACTTCCAGGACTATGTTGAACAGTAGTGGTGAAAGTGGACAGCCCTGTCTTGTTCCTGATCTTAGAGGGAATGCTTTCAGTTTTTCACCGTTGAGGATAATGTTAGCTGTGGGCTTCTCATATATGGCTTTTATTATGTGGAGATAGGTTCCTTCTATGCCCATTTTTTGAAGAGTTTTTATCATAAATGGATGCTGTACTTTGTCAAAGGCTTTTTCTGCATCTATTGAGATGATCATGTGATTTTGTCTCTCAATTTGTTGAGATGGTGTATCACACTGATGGATTTGTGCATATTGAGGAATCCTTGCATGCCTGGGATGGACCCGACTTGATCATGATGTATGAGTTTCTTCATCTAATGTTGAATTCTGTTTGCTAGGATTTTGTTGAGGATCTTGTCATCTAAGTTCATCAGAGAAATTGGTCTGTAATTTTCCTTTTTTTGTGTTGTCTTTGCCTGGTTTTCGTAGACTGTGTTTGGAAGTGTTCCTGCATGTGCAATTTTTCAAAAGATTTTTAGAAGGACAGGCATTAGCTCTTCTTTAAATGTTTGGCAGAATTCGGCTGTGAAGCCATCTGGCCCTGGACTTGTATTTTGGGGTAGATATTTGATCACAAATTCGATTTCTGAGCTTGTGATTGGGCTGTTCATAGTTTCTGTTTCTTCCTGGTTCAGTCTTGGGAGATCAATCTTTTCTCAGAAACTGTTCATTTCATCCAGGTTGTCCAGTTTGTTGCCATAGAGTTGTTCATAATAGTCTCTTATCCTCCTCTGGATTTCTGCATTCTCTGTTGTAATCTCTCCTTTTTCGTTTTTGATTTTGTTGATCTGGTTCTTTTCTCTCTTTTTCGTGATGAGTCTGGCCAGTAAACTCTTTCGAAAGCACGCAGGAACACTTCCAAACACAGTCTATGAAAACCAGGCAAAGACAACACAAAAAAGGAAAATTACAGACCAATTTCTCTGATGAACTTAGATGACAAGATCCTCAACAAAATCCTAGCAAACAGAATTCAACATTAGATGAAGAAACTCATACATCATGATCAAGTCGGGTTTCTCTTCTCTTATTGCTGTTGCTAGAACTTCCAGGACTATGTTGAACAGTAGTGGTGAAAGTGGACAGCCCTGTCTTGTTCCTGATCTTAGAGGGAATGCTTTCAGTTTTTCACCGTTGAGGATAATGTTAGCTGTGGGCTTCTCATATATGGCTTTTATTATGTGGAGATAGGTTCCTTCTATGCCCATTTTTTGAAGAGTTTTTATCATAAATGGATGCTGTACTTTGTCAAAGGCTTTTTCTGCATCTATTGAGATGATCATGTGATTTTTGTCTCTCAATTTGTTGAGATGGTGTATCACACTGATGGATTTGTGCATATTGAGGAATCCTTGCATGCCTGGGATGGACCCGACTTGATCATGATGTATGAGTTTCTTCATCTAATGTTGAATTCTGTTTGCTAGGATTTTGTTGAGGATCTTGTCATCTAAGTTCATCAGAGAAATTGGTCTGTAATTTTCCTTTTTTTGTGTTGTCTTTGCCTGGTTTTCGTAGACTGTGTTTGGAAGTGTTCCTGCATGTGCAATTTTTCAAAAGATTTTTAGAAGGACAGGCATTAGCTCTTCTTTAAATGTTTGGCAGAATTCGGCTGTGAAGCCATCTGGCCCTGGACTTGTATTTTGGGGTAGATATTTGATCACAAATTCGATTTCTGAGCTTGTGATTGGGCTGTTCATAGTTTCTGTTTCTTCCTGGTTCAGTCTTGGGAGATCAATCTTTTCTCAGAAACTGTTCATTTCATCCAGGTTGTCCAGTTTGTTGCCATAGAGTTGTTCATAATAGTCTCTTATCCTCCTCTGGATTTCTGCATTCTCTGTTGTAATCTCTCCTTTTTCGTTTTTGATTTTGTTGATCTGGTTCTTTTCTCTCTTTTTCGTGATGAGTCTGGCCAGTGGCTTGTCAATTTTGTTGACCTTTTCAAAAAACCAGCTTTTTTACCTTTACTCTAGTATCTTTCATTTCTTTCTCATTTATTTCTGCTCTAGTCTTTATAATTTCTCTTCTTCTGCTGGCTTTGGAGTGTTTTTGTTATTCTTTCTCCAATTGTTTTAAGCGGAGGGTTAGGTCATCTGCTTCATATGCTCCTCGTTTCTTAAGGTAGGATTGTATTGCTATAAATTTCCCCCTTAGAACTGCTTTTGCAGTATCCCATAGGTTTTGCACTGTCGTGTGTTCATTGTCATTTTCTTCCAGGACTTGTTCAATTTCTCCTTTGAGTTCCTCAATGATCAGTTTGTTTTTTAGGTATGTGTTGTTTAACCTCCATGTGTTTGTTTTTTTTTTTTGGCGGTTTCCCTGTAGTTGATCTATAGTCTCATTGCATTGTGGTCCGAGAAGTTGGTTGATAGAATTTCAATTTTCTTGAATTGACTGAGGTTTGATATATGGCCCAAGATGTGATCTATCCTAGAGAATGTTCCGTGAGCACTTGAGAAGAAAGTGTATTCTTCTGCTTTTGGATGGAACGTCCTAAAGATATCGATTAGGTCCATTTCTTCTAGTGTGGCATTTAAGGCTTGTGTTTCTTGATTAATTTTCTGTTTGGATGATCTGTCCATTGGTGTGAGAGGAGTGTTAAAGTCTCCTACTATGATTGTGTTAGTGTCGATGTCTTCTTTTATGTCTGAATGTGTTTGTCTTATGTATTGGGGTGCTCCTGTGTTGGGTACATAGATATTTATGATCGTTATGTCTTCCTCTTGGATTGATCCCTCGATCATTATGTAGTGTCCTGCCTTGTCTCTTCTAATCTTCTTTATTTTGAGGTCAATTTTTTTCCGATTTCTGAGCTTGTGATTGGGCTGTTCATAGTTTCTGTTTCTTCCTGGTTCAGTCTTGGGAGATCAATCTTTTCTCAGAAACTGTTCATTTCATCCAGGTTGTCCAGTTTGTTGCCATAGAGTTGTTCATAATAGTCTCTTATCCTCCTCTGGATTTCTGCATTCTCTGTTGTAATCTCTCCTTTTTCGTTTTTGATTTTGTTGATCTGGTTCTTTTCTCTCTTTTTCGTGATGAGTCTGGCCAGTGGCTTGTCAATTTTGTTGACCTTTTCAAAAAACCAGCTTTTTTACCTTTACTCTAGTATCTTTCATTTCTTTCTCATTTATTTCTGCTCTAGTCTTTATAATTTCTCTTCTTCTGCTGGCTTTGGAGTGTTTTTGTTATTCTTTCTCCAATTGTTTTAAGCGGAGGGTTAGGTCATCTGCTTCATATGCTCCTCGTTTCTTAAGGTAGGATTGTATTGCTATAAATTTCCCCCTTAGAACTGCTTTTGCAGTATCCCATAGGTTTTGCACTGTCGTGTGTTCATTGTCATTTTCTTCCAGGACTTGTTCAATTTCTCCTTTGAGTTCCTCAATGATCAGTTTGTTTTTTAGGTATGTGTTGTTTAACCTCCATGTGTTTGTTTTTTTTTTTTGGCGGTTTTTTCCCTGTAGTTGATCTATAGTCTCATTGCATTGTGGTCCGAGAAGTTGGTTGATAGAATTTCAATTTTCTTGAATTGACTGAGGTTTGATATATGGCCCAAGATGTGATCTATCCTAGAGAATGTTCCGTGAGCACTTGAGAAGAAAGTGTATTCTTCTGCTTTTGGATGGAACGTCCTAAAGATATCGATTAGGTCCATTTCTTCTAGTGTGGCATTTAAGGCTTGTGTTTCTTGATTAATTTTCTGTTTGGATGATCTGTCCATTGGTGTGAGAGGAGTGTTAAAGTCTCCTACTATGATTGTGTTAGTGTCGATGTCTTCTTTTATGTCTGAATGTGTTTGTCTTATGTATTGGGGTGCTCCTGTGTTGGGTACATAGATATTTATGATCGTTATGTCTTCCTCTTGGATTGATCCCTCGATCATTATGTAGTGTCCTGCCTTGTCTCTTCTAATCTTCTTTATTTTGAGGTCTATTTTGTCTGATATGTGGATTGCTACTCCAGTTTTCTTTTGGTTTCCATTTGTGTGGAATATCTTTTTCCAGCCTCTCACTTTCAGTCTATGAGTGTCTCTAGGTCTGAAGTGGGTCTCTTGTAAACAGCATATATATAGGTCATGCTTCTGGATCCATTCAGCCAGCCTGAGTCATCTGGTTGGAGCATTTAGTCCATTTACATTCAAAGTAGTTATTGATATGAATGTTCCTATTGTTATCTTCTTAGAAATTTGGGGTTTGATTTGTAGGACTTCTACTCTTGTATTTATTGGCTATATCAGGCCCTTTAACACTTGTTGTAGGGCTCGTTTTGTGGTACAGAATTATTTTAGTTTTTGCTTGTCTGTGAAGCTTTTGACTTCACCATCAATTCTGAATGAGATTCTTGCTGGGTAGAGAAATCCTGGTTGGAGGTTATTCTCTTTTAGCCATTTAAATGTGTCTTGCCATTCTCTTCTGGCCTGCAGTGTTTCTGTTGAGAGATCCACAGTTAGACGTATGGGGTTTCCTTTATATGTTATTTGTTGTTTGCTCCTAGCTCCTTTTAATAATCTGTCTTTATATTTAGTCTGCATTAGTTTGATTAGAATATGCCTTGGTATGTTTCTTCTGGGGTTTCTCCTGTATGGAACTCTTTGTGCTTCTTGGACTTGGTTGACTATTTCCTTTCCCATGCTTGGAAAGTTTTCAACTATAACTTCTTAAAGAAGTTTTTCATAGTCTTTCTTCCCCTCTTCTTCTTCTGAAAATCCTATAATTCTAATGTTGGTGCGTTTAATATTGTTCCATAGGTCTCTGAGGCTATCCTCAGTTCTTTTAATTCTTTCAGTTTTGTTGTGTTCTTCAGCACTTATTTCCACCATTCTGTCTTCCAGCTCACTTATCCATTCTTCAGCCTCTGATACTCTACTGTTAAGACCTTCTATAGCATTTTTGAGTTCAACAATTGAGTTGGTAGTCTCTATTTGCTTATTTTTCATTTCTTGCATATCTCTTCTCAGTGCACTAATTTCCTCTAATATTCTGTTTTCCATGTTTTGCATCCTCATTAGTATAGCCTTTCTGAATTTCTTTCAGATAATTTGTCTATCTCCTCCTCTGTCATTTGAAGCTGTGTTTCTCTAGCTTGGTCCTTCATTTGTGCAGTCTTTCTCTGTCATTTCATTATTAGGTTAATTTTTGTTTCTGTGTGTGTGTCTGTGTGTGCGGAGTTCTTTTTCCCACCAGGCTTATTGGTTGAATTCTCCCTTCCTTTGGGATTCTGTCCTCATAAAAGGGTTCAGTGGTTTGTGTCTTGGGTGGTGTTAGGTCTTGTTTACAGATGAATAATCTCTAGTGTTGTATGATCTTTGATAGTGTGGGGTCTTGGAATCAGGGCTTCCACTCCAAGGATCCTTGGTTTGGTGATTGGTCAGGGGGGTGTAGGCTCTATGTCTGGTTTGCTACGGTGTTCCGTGATATTAGTTCACATATTAGCATCTGAGGAAGAAGAGGTGTATATCCCTGATGGGTGACAGTCATAAAAGCATGCTGATGTTTTCTAACATAGTCATAAGATATACATATATTCACAGCAATAACCACATCTAACTAGTCTTACAGAGATAAAGCATAGGAAATTTTTCTGGCAAATGATGCAATCAAAGATGATACTTGCCCGTTAAACTCTGAATTAATTAAAATAGTGCCTGGAAAAACAGATCCAGGGGAAGGTCGTGACTTGAACTATTTCATGTTTTTTTTTAGGAACTCTTTGTGCTTCTTGGACCTATTTCCTTTCCCATGCTTGGAAAGTTTTCAACTATAACTTCTTAAAGAAGTTTTTCATAGTCTTTCTTCCCCTCTTCTTCTTCTGAAAATCCTATAATTCTAATGTTGGTGCGTTTAATATTGTTCCATAGGTCTCTGAGGCTATCCTCAGTTCTTTTAATTCTTTCAGTTTTGTTGTGTTCTTCAGCACTTATTTCCACCATTCTGTCTTCCAGCTCACTTATCCATTCTTCAGCCTCTGATACTCTACTGTTAAGACCTTCTATAGCATTTTTGAGTTCAACAATTGAGTTGGTAGTCTCTATTTGCTTATTTTTCATTTCTTGCATATCTCTTCTCAGTGCACTAATTTCCTCTAATATTCTGTTTTCCATGTTTTGCATCCTCATTAGTATAGCCTTTCTGAATTTCTTTCAGATAATTTGTCTATCTCCTCCTCTGTCATTTGAAGCTGTGTTTCTCTAGCTTGGTCCTTCATTTGTGCAGTCTTTCTCTGTCATTTCATTATTAGGTTAATTTTTGTTTCTGTGTGTGTGTCTGTGTGTGCGGAGTTCTTTTTCCCACCAGGCTTATTGGTTGAATTCTCCCTTCCTTTGGGATTCTGTCCTCATAAAAGGGTTCAGTGGTTTGTGTCTTGGGTGGTGTTAGGTCTTGTTTACAGATGAATAATCTCTAGTGTTGTATGATCTTTGATAGTGTGGGGTCTTGGAATCAGGGCTTCCACTCCAAGGATCCTTGGTTTGGTGATTGGTCAGGGGGGTGTAGGCTCTATGTCTGGTTTGCTACGGTGTTCCGTGATATTAGTTCACATATTAGCATCTGAGGAAGAAGAGGTGTATATCCCTGATGGGTGACAGTCATAAAAGCATGCTGATGTTTTCTAACATAGTCATAAGATATACATATATTCACAGCAATAACCACATCTAACTAGTCTTACAGAGATAAAGCATAGGAAATTTTTCTGGCAAATGATGCAATCAAAGATGATACTTGCCCGTTAAACTCTGAATTAATTAAAATAGTGCCTGGAAAAATAGATCCGGGGCAACGTCCTGGCTTGGACTATTTCATTTAAAGCAATTTTTAACTAAGAAATGTGTTGGGGCTGAGGAGGAGGACAGTATATGGGTAATGAGAAGGAATAGATTCATTTTGGAAGGATTTTATAGGGTTACGTAGCCAAGATTAGTGTGTTGTATTGTTTAGTGCACCTGGAAGAGAATAGTGGAGACAGGAAGGTAGGAAATATTTAACTAGAGGATAATGGTAGACAGGAGAAAGTTCTACATTTAGAACATCGAGGGAGGAAGCAGTGGCAAAGAGGAAAGAAAATTAGAAGTTTCCAAGCATTAAAATTTAAAAAAAAAATTAAAAATTTAAAATAAAAAAAAAGACTAAAAATTAAAAAGGGAAGAAAAACTTAATAAGAAGGGACAAAAAGAAAAAAGAAAAAAAAAAAAAAAAACCAAACCTGACCGATCAATCAAATAAACAAAACCATCCACAACAAATAAACAAACAAAAAAAGCTAAATACTGTCCCTGGTTTTCATTCTCTCATCTGTCTGGTGGAAGCCAATCTGCTCTAGATGGTATTGTCTTGATGATGTAGCCTTTCCCTTACAGCACCGGTTGCTATGGTTTCTGTTTTTGTTTTCAGCAAAACAAAGGCTTTGCTGCAAGCTCCGGTGCTGGCTGGGGTGGCAGGCTGATCCCAGTCCGTCGGGCGGGGGGCTGCGGTGCACGCAGTCCCGTGTAGGAGGGGGGTGCCCCGGCTCTACGACGCACCCGCCCGTTGCCTCCAATACTTGCCCTTCTCTCGGCTTCCTCTGCTGCGGGTGTAGCTATGGGGGTGCACGGGCTCCTCCGCCACTGGCGCTCGCACACTGCCAGTTACGCGTCCAAGTCCCAAAGGCAGGCACGAGCTTTTCCAATCAGCTCGAACCCGGTCCCTGGTAAGCAATCTGTGGGCGACTTACCCTCTCCGTTCAGCAAGCCCCTCACTAGGTGTGTTTGAACTTACCTGGTGCCAGGCAGAAAGTCGCGATTTTCTCCTGGCCAAGCGGCGTGATTTTCACGGTGGGCACTCCCTGTTCAGCTCTATCCAGGTCCCTAGGCAGGTCCCCATGGGGAACTTCCTAATTGCCTTCTGCCCGGCCCCACTCCAGTATCTTATTTTCGCAGTGTCTTAATCTCTGTCTGTGAACCGGCCGGATTCTTGGAATTTTTGCGCTGAGCGCTGCCCTCTCTCCCCCGACGCTCCACTCAGGCCCCCTTTTAGGGCACTTCCTAGCACACTCTCTTGTCAGTCTGGTCGGACGTGGGGATTAGGATAGAGTGTTCTCAGAACAGTAGCTTCAGGAAATTTTTGGCTGTTCACTCTTCGACCCTGGCGAACCTAAGGAGTTATTCTGTCATCTAGCGGCTGGTTTGTTGGTGGTGTTTCATTTCTTGATTAGTTCTGGTGATTCACTTGGGGAGCTGGTGAAATCTTCCCCTCATTCCTCTGCCATCTTGGCCCCCTCTCCTTACTATGCATTCTTTTTAAATTTTAATACTAATTCTTGGATTACAGAAACAATCATTTCCTCTTTAAAAAAATAAAGAATAAATGCTTTTACATTTCCTATTTCATCAGTTCTCTCCAAAGCTTTAAATCGCATTTTTTGACATTTATTATAGAGCTGTCTGAGTATACTTTCACTAGTGTATACAGATATATCAATCTTGTATCAAGAATTTAAGACATAAGGAAACTACTGACCATCTATATTCTATTACTTTTTCACTTCATAAAAATATATTAAACCATTAAAAATACAGATGCAGAACATACTAAAGAGGAGAAGTTGGGGAAACTGAAGCTCAAAAAGTATTATGCAACACTGATTTGAGTTGTTTAAATTGTGCTTACGAATCCAGGACTTTCACCAATGGAGTGTTCTGAATTTTGCAACAAACTACTTCTTAAGATGTCATCTAAAATTACAAAGTGATTAAAAATAATAATAAAATTTAAAAAAAAAACACCTTCTTTGTCCAGATATATCTAATTCTACTGGTAGTTGCTAGCTCAAAAATTAGAAAAAATTTGTCCCATGCACATACAAAAACCATAATATTAAACTCTAATGATCAGCTTACTGGATCCAGGACTTTACCTTCCAAGTATAAATGGAAATGACACTGCACAGTTGCCTACAATGAACCCCTCAAATCAGAACACCTTAGCATGGTGGGTACCACTATGTTCTGTATCAGGAATACATAAGATTTTACCTTGTTTAACAAAAGTCCATCATTGACTCTAACGTCTCTAAAATTAACTGCTTGACTCATGTATTGCTATATAGCTATGTTTGTCTTTAATAGGTCTCTACTACAGAAATAGCTATAGTTCTTGGTGTTTTACCTAAATCAGAAATGGAAGCGTCCCTATTCAATACCACAAGAGCACGTTTTTGAAAGCTAAATTCTTTAACATTTATTTTAGAAAGGTAATATCGTGCATACACTTTATTTATGTAATGATTTCTACAGGGTTTTGAACTCATCCCATAATCAAACATATTGATGTTTCTGCAACTAAAAGCAGGAATAGTCAAGCTAAGTAAGATCAAAACAAAAGGCTATAAATTGCCTCACAGAGGCTCCTCTTGCAAATTTTAATACTAATTCTTGGATTACAGAAACAATCATTTCCTCTTTAAAAAAATAAAGAATAAATGCTTTTACATTTCCTATTTCATCAGTTCTCTCCAAAGCTTTAAATCGCATTTTTTGACATTTATTATAGAGCTGTCTGAGTATACTTTCACTAGTGTATACAGATATATCAATCTTGTATCAAGAATTTAAGACATAAGGAAACTACTGACCATCTATATTCTATTACTTTTTCACTTCATAAAAATATATTAAACCATTAAAAATACAGATGCAGAACATACTAAAGAGGAGAAGTTAGAAACTGAAGCTCAAAAAGTATTATGCAACACTGATTTGAGTTGTTTAAATTGTGCTTACGAATCCAGGACTTTCACCAATGGAGTGTTCTGAATTTTGCAACAAACTACTTCTTAAGATGTCATCTAAAATTACAAAGTGATTAAAAATAATAATAAAATTTAAAAAAAAAACACCTTCTTTGTCCAGATATATCTAATTCTACTGGTAGTTGCTAGCTCAAAAATTAGAAAAAATTTGTCCCATGCACATACAAAAACCATAATATTAAACTCTAATGATCAGCTTACTGGATCCAGGACTTTACCTTCCAAGTATAAATGGAAATGACACTGCACAGTTGCCTACAATGAACCCCTCAAATCAGAACACCTTAGCATGGTGGGTACCACTATGTTCTGTATCAGGAATACATAAGATTTTACCTTGTTTAACAAAAGTCCATCATTGACTCTAACGTCTCTAAAATTAACTGCTTGACTCATGTATTGCTATATAGCTATGTTTGTCTTTAATAGGTCTCTACTACAGAAATAGCTATAGTTCTTGGTGTTTTACCTAAATCAGAAATGGAAGCGTCCCTATTCAATACCACAAGAGCACGTTTTTGAAAGCTAAATTCTTTAACATTTATTTTAGAAAGGTAATATCGTGCATACACTTTATTTATGTAATGATTTCTACAGGGTTTTGAACTCATCCCATAATCAAACATATTGATGTTTCTGCAACTAAAAGCAGGAATAGTCAAGCTAAGTAAGATCAAAACAAAAGGCTATAAATTGCCTCACAGAGGCTCAAGTTAGATGCTACTAAACAAGTTAATAATTAAAAAAAAAAAAATTGGTTATCAGAGCTTTTTTGATTTCTGATTTCCAGGTGGAGGTCAATAGACCTAGAGGCTAAAATGAGTAATTAAACAACCCCTAAGAGTCTTTTTTCTTCAAAGAAATGACATAAATGTCTGAGAATGTTACCAGGTGCTCTGGCAATAGTAGACTGCCACATAATTAAAGAAAAAACATGCTAATTTACCTGAGAACAGAGATCTTATTGTGAGAAATCTGTAAAAATTTGCATGGACAGCAGGGAGTCTATAAAAGTGCTAAAAAAATAGATTTTCTTTGTGGGGAATTATTCCCACACTCTCTTCAATCTACAAGTGAAGCTCATAGATTAAAAACCGAGCACAACAAGATCTACATTCTCTCCATAAGAATACATTCCTTTTTGAGTCACCTGCAATCCACTTACTAATATGCAGACTGGAGACAACATGCAACATCCCCTGCTTTGGGCTCTAAAAGTTCTGACACTTGCAAAATGCAAACCACCTTCAACGTGAACAAAAGAATATGTATGGGTTCCCACTGATCTCTGGGGTCGGAGAGAAGAAAAAGTACAAAACATGCTTCGCTAATCAAAAGTTTTAAACAAGCATGCACATCAAAACATTAATTACTTGAGCTGTCCTAAAATTTTTTCAAGAACTTTGTTTTTCAAGAACAAAGTACTTTCAGAGTAGTCATTTGTCATTACAGTAAGGAAATTACAGGCCAAATTATTAAATGGAATTTATTCAAGTCATATAGCTATGTTTGTCTTTAATAGGTCTCTACTACAGAAATAGCTATAGTTCTTGGTGTTTTACCTAAATCAGAAATGGAAGCGTCCCTATTCAATACCACAAGAGCACGTTTTTGAAAGCTAAATTCTTTAACATTTATTTTAGAAAGGTAATATCGTGCATACACTTTATTTATGTAATGATTTCTACAGGGTTTTGAACTCATCCCATAATCAAACATATTGATGTTTCTGCAACTAAAAGCAGGAATAGTCAAGCTAAGTAAGATCAAAACAAAAGGCTATAAATTGCCTCACAGAGGCTCAAGTTAGATGCTACTAAACAAGTTAATAATTAAAAAAAAAAAAATTGGTTATCAGAGCTTTTTAGATTTCTGATTTCCAGGTGGAGGTCAATAGACCTAGAGGCTAAAATGAGTAATTAAACAACCCCTAAGAGTCTTTTTTCTTCAAAGAAATGACATAAATGTCTGAGAATGTTACCAGGTGCTCTGGCAATAGTAGACTGCCACATAATTAAAGAAAAAACATGCTAATTTACCTGAGAACAGAGATCTTATTGTGAGAAATCTGTAAAAATTTGCATGGACAGCAGGGAGTCTATAAAAGTGCTAAAAAAATAGATTTTCTTTGTGGGGAATTATTCCCACACTCTCTTCAATCTACAAGTGAAGCTCATAGATTAAAAACCGAGCACAACAAGATCTACATTCTCTCCATAAGAATACATTCCTTTTTGAGTCACCTGCAATCCACTTACTAATATGCAGACTGGAGACAACATGCAACATCCCCTGCTTTGGGCTCTAAAAGTTCTGACACTTGCAAAATGCAAACCACCTTCAACGTGAACAAAAGAATATGTATGGGTTCCCACTGATCTCTGGGGTCGGAGAGAAGAAAAAGTACAAAACATGCTTCGCTAATCAAAAGTTTTAAACAAGCATGCACATCAAAACATTAATTACTTGAGCTGTCCTAAAATTTTTTCAAGAACTTTGTTTTTCAAGAACAAAGTACTTTCAGAGTAGTCATTTGTCATTACAGTAAGGAAATTACAGGCCAAATTATTAAATGGAATTTATTCAAGTCATGAGCATAAATCTTCTTTGTATAAAAAGAAACCATGCAATTCTGCAAGTAGAATTTTAAGCAAACTGTCGGTCGTGTTTGGAGAGCCTCCTCTGTGTACAGAATGGTCACATGCATGAGCCTCTTCTGTCTTGGAGAAATAGTATACCTGTCCTGAGAAAAAAATCATTAAATCTGCTTTTTTATATTCAACATATATTAGACCTTCAATTTGTTACTAAGACAGACCTAAGCAACTGCACGGCTTATATACTCAAAATGCAAATAAATCAAGCTGCTCATAAACAGAATTCTAGCCTGCCTGTTGTTCTCACATTTAATTTACTACATAATAATAGCAAAAGGTCTTGGCAAACATAAAAGTGTAAACTACACTGAATACAAACAGAGCCTGTGCTGCTATAATATTGAAGAATCAACAGATGGTTGACATCAGGAGGCTGGCACAAATACAAAAAAAAAAAAAAAACTAGAAAGAAAAGTAAATAAAAAGACGAATGGGCAGAATTTCAACAAGGTATGTTTGAATCTCATTTGCCAAACTGAGGAGAAAACACTCCTGTCAACACAGAAGTGATCTGGAATTTCTGTTAGAGGTATGATCTGAGGCCTTGAGGAAATATGCAGGCTTGGCTAACTGATGCATCAGATACAGAGTGAAAAACCCTACTCTGCATGAGGACAGTGCATAACAAGGCTGCATGGAAGATGGTAGGAAGAAGAGGGAGGAAGTGGAGGAAGAGGTGGAAAATACAGAGGGAGGAGGCAAGATGAGGAAGAGGAGGAGGCAGAGGGAGAAGAATGAGCAGGAGGAAGGGTGAGATGGGAGAAAAGTAGGAGACAGGATAGAAGAGAAGGGCCTGTGAGGCTCCCACTCCCAGCTGACATGTCCTAACTAGCTTATTTGTAGAACTATATGAAGATGGCATGATCCAAATTGGAAAAAAAAAAAAAAGATGTATTCAACTCTTCTATTACTCCAGAGTGATGAGCAAGTCAGTGTGTCAAGCACTGTACTTGGCACTGGGCACATAGACAGTGACTCTGCCTCTTCTCACTTCATTCAACACGCAAGTTTAGTTTGCACTAAGAAATCAACAACTCCTGAGAGTTCCTTGGACTGCAAGGAGATTAAACCAGTCAATCCTAAAGGAAATCAACCCTGAATATTCATTGGAAGGACTGATGCTGAAGCTGAAGCACCAATACTTTGCCCACCTGATGTGAAGAGCCGACTCATTGGAAAAGACCTTGATGTTGGGAAAAATGGAAGGCAAAAGGAGAAGGAGACGACATGGAAGAGATGGTTGGATGGCATCACTGAATCAATGGATGTTGAATTTGAGCAAGCTCCAGGAGATGGTGACGGACAGGGAATCCTGGTGTGCTACAGTCTATGAGGTCACAAAGAGTCAGACACAAATGAATGACTGAACAGGGACCTGCCTCAGGTATTCCAAGAGCAGAGAGGAGAGCTCCTGTTCCCTCTGCTCCATCAATAGGAAAGGAGAGGGACTATAGCTGTGAAAGTAAAACGACTGGAAAAAGCAAAGCCTTGTGAAGAGAGCAGTGTGAAGCAAGTTCAGGAAATGTTTATCCTGGACAGGCAAAACTGGAGACCTACTCTGTTTTAGGCTTTGGTATGCAGAACTGGTTTCTGTCTGACTTCTCATACTTTCTAGTACATGGAAGGAGACACAGAACCATTTTCACAAAGATTCAGGTTTCCATCTAGGAGAACAGCATCCTTTCCAGCAAAGCTCCTACCTTCAACCAGCTGAACCCATGGACTTCTCACAAAAGGAACTCTCCACTCTCCTGATGCCAGAGAGGTTTTCCTCATGTTTATTAGGAACACATTTCTATTTTCACATGATTATTTCTTTTCTTCTTTCAGTTCTGTCCTCAAATAGGAAAGCTAAGTTTTCACCATCTTTCACACAACAACTTGGTGTTTAATCACTAAGTTGTGTCCAACTCTTCTGTGACAGCATGGACTATAGCCCACCAGGCTCCTCTGTCCATGGGATTCTCCAGGCAAGAATACTAGAGTGGGCTGCCATTCCCTTCTTCCGGGGAAATGAACCTGCATCTCCTGCATTAGAAGGCAAATTCTTTACCACGGAGCCACCAGGAAAGCTCTCTCACATAGCCACACTTTAAAACATACAAAGACAGCTGGTCTTCTTCAGGTTAAGAACCTCAGTTCCCTACTGATTGATTGAAAGTTTCCAAACCCTTTGTAGTATGGCTATTCTCTGTAGAATGTCAGCTGTTTATCCATTTCCAGATTCATATCTAATACCCAGAACTTGATATGACACTCCTGATGTGGTCTGACAAAGTATACAGTATAATGGCACTCTTCTCTCCTATGATCACAAGAATCTATTTCTTTATTTGCAGTCTTGGTTTTTGATCTAGCCACCAACCAAATATTGCTAAGAAAAATGCCCATGTAATTCAAGTGAACCTCTAAGACATCTGTCTATGAGTCAATACCATATTGAACTTGGAAAACTGACTCTACACTGACCCACATTTAATTCTATCATATAAGCATTTGGTCCATCACTCTAGTTACTACCAGTTTTGGGCAAAACTGGAGACCTAAGCTCCTTGTGAAGAGAGCAGTGTGAAGCAAGTTCAGGAAATGTTTATCCTGGACAGGCAAAACTGGAGACCTACTCTGTTTTAGGCTTTGGTATGCAGAACTGGTTTCTGTCTGACTTCTCATACTTTCTAGTACATGGAAGGAGACACAGAACCATTTTCACAAAGATTCAGGTTTCCATCTAGGAGAACAGCATCCTTTCCAGCAAAGCTCCTACCTTCAACCAGCTGAACCCATGGACTTCTCACAAAAGGAACTCTCCACTCTCCTGATGCCAGAGAGGTTTTCCTCATGTTTATTAGGAACACATTTCTATTTTCACATGATTATTTCTTTTCTTCTTTCAGTTCTGTCCTCAAATAGGAAAGCTAAGTTTTCACCATCTTTCACACAACAACTTGGTGTTTAATCACTAAGTTGTGTCCAACTCTTCTGTGACAGCATGGACTATAGCCCACCAGGCTCCTCTGTCCATGGGATTCTCCAGGCAAGAATACTAGAGTGGGCTGCCATTCCCTTCTTCCGGGGAAATGAACCTGCATCTCCTGCATTAGAAGGCAAATTCTTTACCACGGAGCCACCAGGAAAGCTCTCTCACATAGCCACACTTTAAAACATACAAAGACAGCTGGTCTTCTTCAGGTTAAGAACCTCAGTTCCCTACTGATTGATTGAAAGTTTCCAAACCCTTTGTAGTATGGCTATTCTCTGTAGAATGTCAGCTGTTTATCCATTTCCAGATTCATATCTAATACCCAGAACTTGATATGACACTCCTGATGTGGTCTGACAAAGTATACAGTATAATGGCACTCTTCTCTCCTATGATCACAAGAATCTATTTCTTTATTTGCAGTCTTGGTTTTTGATCTAGCCACCAACCAAATATTGCTAAGAAAAATGCCCATGTAATTCAAGTGAACCTCTAAGACATCTGTCTATGAGTCAATACCATATTGAACTTGGAAAACTGACTCTACACTGACCCACATTTAATTCTATCATATAAGCATTTGGTCCATCACTCTAGTTACTACCAGTTTTTGGGCAATGACCACATATCTTAAAACAGTATCTACCATTCACATTCATTAGGATGGCTACTGTGACAGAAATGCAAAATGGAGGGGGGCTCTGCAAGATGGCAGTATAGGAAGAACCTTGACTTAGCTCCTTCCAAAGAGCTATGTATATTCAACCTCCTCTGGAAAGAACCTGACAACCAGCAGAAGAGCTGCTCCATAAAAAAAGGATAAAAAGGACCACATCAAGATACGTGGGAGAGGCCAAGAAGTACTACTGCCAAAAACTCCATCCCCAGCTTGAGGGCACACAATAGGGAGGGACCTCATCAGAAGGGTGGCTCACCTGGAGGACAAACAGGTTGTTCCCCACACCAGGCACTGAGGCCCTTGTGATCTACGCTGGAGACACAATCTAACACATCTGCCTGGGAGAACCACAAGGGCTGACATCTAAGGGTCTCAAAGGGCTAAAGGAAACTAAGACTATCCGCTTTTTTTAATTTTATTTTCTTAATATCATTTTTTTTTTTGAATTTTACCTTCCAATGCAGGAGATGTGGGTTTTGCTGGTCACAGACATGGACATTCCCAAATCAGTCAAATGCATATCCCTGGCCCCCTCTAACCTCTCAGTCCCCATCATCCCACCCCTCCTCGCCAACAAACCCTACCCCTGCAGGATCTCCTATTCCCACAGAGCAATGACAATAGATATCTTTTTCACATATATAGTATAGCTTTCCATGTTACTCCCTCTATGCCTCCCACCCACTATTCCTTCCCCACAATGTCCATATGTCTGTTCTCCATGTCTCTTTTTCCATCGCTTCACTGCACGTGTTCCCATTACTCTCTTACTAGATTCCATATATGTGTGTTAGTATACAGTACTTGTCTTTCTCTTTTTGACTTACTTCACTTTTTATGATAGGTTCTAAATCCAGTCACCTCGTTAGGGCTGACTCTTCTGTATTTCTTTTCATCGTGAGAAGTACTCCATTCTATATATGCACCAGAGCTTTTTCATCCATTCATTTGTCAATGGACATCTAGGTTGTTTCCATGTTCTAGCTATTGTATAGAGTGCTGCAATAAACATTGGGGTACAGGTGCCTCTTTCAATTTTGATTTCATCAGTATATAAGCCTCATAGTAGGATTGCTGGGTTGTATGGTTTTTCTATTTTTAGTTTAATAAGAAATCTCCCTACAGTCTTCCATAGTGGCTGTATCAATTTACATTCCCACCAGTAATGCAAGAGTGTTCCCTTTTCTTCACAATGCCTACAGCATTCATTGTCTGTCGATTTGTGGATGATGGCCATTCTGACAGGTGTGAGGTGATATCTCATTGTAGTTTTGATTTGCACTTCTCTAATAACAAGCGAGGTCCCTGAGTGTTTTGCCTATATTCTCCTCTAAGAGTTTTAGGGTTTCTGGTCTTACATTTAGGTCTTTAATCCATTGTGAGTTTATTTTTGTGTATGGTGTCAGGGAATGTTCCAACTACATTTTTTGCATGTAGCTGTCCAATTTTCCCAGGACCATTTACGGAAGAGGCCTTTTCTGCATCTATTGAGATGATCATGTGATTTTTGTCTCTCAATTTGTTGAGTTGGTATATCACATTGATGGATTTGTGCATATTGAGGAATCCTTGCATGCCTGGGATAGACACGACTTGATCATGATGTATGAGTTTTTTCATCTAATGTTGAATTTTGTTTGCTAGGATTTTGTTGAGGATTTTTGCATCCAAATTCATCAGTGAAATTGGTCTATAACTTTCCTTTTTTGTGTTGTCTTTGCCTGGCTTAGGTATCAGGGTGATGGCGGTCTCATAGATTGGGTTTGGAAGTGTTCCTTCCCATGTAGTTTCTTGAAAAATTTTTAACAAGACAGGCATTGGCTCTTCTTTCAATGTTTGGCTGAATTTGCCTGTAAAGGCGTCTGGCCCTGGGCTTGTATTTTGGGGTAGATCTTTCACCACAGATTCGATTTCTGAGCTTTTGATTGGGCTGTTCATAGTTTCTATTTCTTCCTGGTTCGGTCTTGGGAGATTAATCCTTTCTCAGAAACTGTTCATTTCGTCCAGGTTGTCCAGTTTGTTGCCATAGTACTCCATTCTATATATGCACCAGAGCTTTTTCATCCATTCATTTGTCAATGGACATCTAGGTTGTTTCCATGTTCTAGCTATTGTATAGAGTGCTGCAATAAACATTGGGGTACAGGTGCCTCTTTCAATTTTGATTTCATCAGTATATAAGCCTCATAGTAGGATTGCTGGGTTGTATGGTTTTTCTATTTTTAGTTTAATAAGAAATCTCCCTACAGTCTTCCATAGTGGCTGTATCAATTTACATTCCCACCAGTAATGCAAGAGTGTTCCCTTTTCTTCACAATGCCTACAGCATTCATTGTCTGTCGATTTGTGGATGATGGCCATTCTGACAGGTGTGAGGTGATATCTCATTGTAGTTTTGATTTGCACTTCTCTAATAACAAGCGAGGTCCCTGAGTGTTTTGCCTATATTCTCCTCTAAGAGTTTTAGGGTTTCTGGTCTTACATTTAGGTCTTTAATCCATTGTGAGTTTATTTTTGTGTATGGTGTCAGGGAATGTTCCAACTACATTTTTTGCATGTAGCTGTCCAATTTTCCCAGGACCATTTACGGAAGAGGCCTTTTCTGCATCTATTGAGATGATCATGTGATTTTTGTCTCTCAATTTGTTGAGTTGGTATATCACATTGATGGATTTGTGCATATTGAGGAATCCTTGCATGCCTGGGATAGACACGACTTGATCATGATGTATGAGTTTTTTCATCTAATGTTGAATTTTGTTTGCTAGGATTTTGTTGAGGATTTTTGCATCCAAATTCATCAGTGAAATTGGTCTATAACTTTCCTTTTTTGTGTTGTCTTTGCCTGGCTTAGGTATCAGGGTGATGGCGGTCTCATAGATTGGGTTTGGAAGTGTTCCTTCCCATGTAGTTTCTTGAAAAATTTTTAACAAGACAGGCATTGGCTCTTCTTTCAATGTTTGGCTGAATTTGCCTGTAAAGGCGTCTGGCCCTGGGCTTGTATTTTGGGGTAGATCTTTCACCACAGATTCGATTTCTGAGCTTTTGATTGGGCTGTTCATAGTTTCTATTTCTTCCTGGTTCGGTCTTGGGAGATTAATCCTTTCTCAGAAACTGTTCATTTCGTCCAGGTTGTCCAGTTTGTTGCCATATAGTTGATCCTAATAGTCTTTTATCATCCTTTGGATTTCTGCATTATCTGTTGTAATCTCTCCTTTTTCATTTTTGAATTTCTTGATATAGCTCTTCTCTGTTTTTTTTATTGATGCATCCAGCCAGCAGTTTCTCAATTTGGTTTACATTTTCAAAGAAACAGCTTTTCATTTTATTTATCTTTACTACTGTTTTGTTCATTTCCTTTTCATTTATTTCTGCTCTGATCTTTAAGATTTCTCTTCTGATAACGTTGGGGTGTTTTTCTTCTTTCCCCTATTGTTCTTTCCCCTGTTGTTTTAAGTGTCAGGTTAGGTCGTCCGTTTGATATTTTTCTTGTTTCTTGAGGTGGGATTGTACTGTTATAGATTTCCCTCTTAGAACTGCTTTTGCGGTATCCTATAGGTTTTGCACTGCCATGTGTTCATTGTCATTTTCTTCTAGGAATTTTTTTATTTCTCCTTGGATTTGCTTGGTAGTCTCTTTGTTTTTTAGGTATGTGTTGTTTAATCTCCATGTGCTTGTGCTTTTAGCAGTTTTTTTCCTGTAGTTGATCTCTAGTCTCATTGCATTGTGGTCCGAGAAGATGGCTGATATAATTTCAATTTTCTTGAATTGACTGAGGTTTGATTTGTGGCCCAAGATGTGGTCTATCCTGGAGAATGTTCCATGAGCACTTGAGAAGAAAGTGTATTCTTCTGCTTTTGGATAGAAGGTCCTAAAGATATCCATGAGGTCCATCTCTTCCAGTGTGTCATTTAAGGCTTGTGTGTCTTTATTATTAATTTTCTGTTTTGATGATCTCTCCATTGGTGTGAGAGGAGTGTTAAAGTCTACTATGATTGTGTTACTGTCAATTTCTTCATTTACATCTGAAAGTGTTTGTCTTATGGATTGGGGTGCTCCTGTGTTAGGGGCACAGACATTTATGATTGCTATGTCTTCCTCGTGGATGCCCTGGGCTTGTATTTTGGGGTAGATCTTTCACCACAGATTCGATTTCTGAGCTTTTGATTGGGCTGTTCATAGTTTCTATTTCTTCCTGGTTCGGTCTTGGGAGATTAATCCTTTCTCAGAAACTGTTCATTTCGTCCAGGTTGTCCAGTTTGTTGCCATATAGTTGATCCTAATAGTCTTTTATCATCCTTTGGATTTCTGCATTATCTGTTGTAATCTCTCCTTTTTCATTTTTGAATTTCTTGATATAGCTCTTCTCTGTTTTTTTTATTGATGCATCCAGCCAGCAGTTTCTCAATTTGGTTTACATTTTCAAAGAAACAGCTTTTCATTTTATTTATCTTTACTACTGTTTTGTTCATTTCCTTTTCATTTATTTCTGCTCTGATCTTTAAGATTTCTCTTCTGATAACGTTGGGGTTTTTTTCTTCTTTCCCCTATTGTTCTTTCCCCTGTTGTTTTAAGTGTCAGGTTAGGTCGTCCGTTTGATATTTTTCTTGTTTCTTGAGGTGGGATTGTACTGTTATAGATTTCCCTCTTAGAACTGCTTTTGCGGTATCCTATAGGTTTTGCACTGCCATGTGTTCATTGTCATTTTCTTCTAGGAATTTTTTTATTTCTCCTTGGATTTGCTTGGTAGTCTCTTTGTTTTTTAGGTATGTGTTGTTTAATCTCCATGTGCTTGTGCTTTTAGCAGTTTTTTTCCTGTAGTTGATCTCTAGTCTCATTGCATTGTGGTCCGAGAAGATGGCTGATATAATTTCAATTTTCTTGAATTGACTGAGGTTTGATTTGTGGCCCAAGATGTGGTCTATCCTGGAGAATGTTCCATGAGCACTTGAGAAGAAAGTGTATTCTTCTGCTTTTGGATAGAAGGTCCTAAAGATATCCATGAGGTCCATCTCTTCCAGTGTGTCATTTAAGGCTTGTGTGTCTTTATTATTAATTTTCTGTTTTGATGATCTCTCCATTGGTGTGAGAGGAGTGTTAAAGTCTACTATGATTGTGTTACTGTCAATTTCTTCATTTACATCTGAAAGTGTTTGTCTTATGGATTGGGGTGCTCCTGTGTTAGGGGCACAGACATTTATGATTGCTATGTCTTCCTCGTGGATAGATCCCTTGATCATTATGTAGTGACCTGCCTTGTCTCTTAGAATCTTCTTTATTTTAATGTCGATTTTATCTGATATGATGATTACTACTCCAGCTGTCGTTTGATTTCCATTTGTGTGGAATATCTTTCTCCACCCTCTCACTTGCAGTCTATGTACATTCAAAGTGTGGAAAGGAAAAAAAAAACTTACAAACACACAAGGTCATCATCCAGAACTGAAGGAGAGAGCAAGAGCTTCTCACAAAAGCAAAAACCAAAAGACTAGATTACCACTAAAGCAGCTTCATATGAGGAAGAGAATTCTTTAAGTGAAAAACAAGAGACTAAACTAAAAATAAGAAAACATATGAGAGAAAAATGTCTTGCTGCTAAGAGCAAATGTATAGTAAAGATAGTGTCTCAGCCACTTATAAAGCTAGTATGAAGTTTAAAAGACAAGAGTAGTAAAATCTATGATAATAACTAGCAGTTAAGGTATGCACAAAATAAAAACATAATGATACATAAAATAAAAACATAATGACCCACAAAATATGAAAGGTGGCTGGGGGAGTTAAAATGTAGTGGCTTTTAGAATCAATTGAACTTAAGCAAGTATCAACATAAAACTGACTATATAGAGATTGTTATATATGAACTTCATGGTAAAAATAAATGAAAAGCCTAAAACAAAAAAATAAGATAAAGGAATCCAAACATAACACTAAATAAAATCATTGAATCACAAAGGAAGGCACCAAGAGAAACAATAGAAAAATACAAGAACAACCAGAAAATAGTCATCAAAAGGAAAGTAAATGCATATCTATCAGTAATTACTTTAAATGAGGGAAGGAGAGGGTGGATGAGTCGAGGAAGTACTGACATGTATACCTCCTCCAGTGTAAAACAGCTGGTGGAAAGCTGTAACACAGGGAGCCCAGTCTGGCACTCTGTGATGACCTAGAGGAGTGGGGGTGGAGTGAGGTTTAAGACGGAAGGAACACACACACACACACACACACACACACACACACACGTGTGTGTGTGTATACATATATATATGTAAATTTATGACAGCAGAAACCAACACAACACTGTAAAGCAATTTTCCTCCAACAAAAACATAAATTTAAAAAATGAAAAATAATGTAAATGATTCAAATTCTCCAATCAAGAAGCACAGGATGGTTGAATGGGTTAACAATGACCTACCTATATGCTGTCTGTAAGAGACTCACTTTAGATCTAAAGACATACAGAAGTTGAAAATGAAGGATAGAAACTGATATTCCACATAAATGTAATGAAAAGTAAGCTGGGATAGCAATATTTTTATAAAACAGACTTTAAAGACTATAACAAAAGATACGTAAGAGCATTATGCAATCATTAAAGGTTCATCCCAACAAGAAAATGTAACATTTATAAACATTTATACATTCAACATAGGAGCAACTAAGTATGTGAAGTGAGTATTAATCGACATAAGTAAGTTCTCAATAATACAATAATAGTAAAGACTTTAATACGCTACCTACATAAACAGAGCATTCAGCCAATCAACAAGGAAACATCGGCTTTAAATGAGACATCAGGTAAACTTTATAAATATATATATCATTGCCACCCCAAATCTGCTGATAACCCATTCTTTTCAAGTGCACATACGACATTTTCAAGGTTATTAGGCCACAGAACAAATCTCAACAAACATAAAAATACTAAAATCATATCAAGCATCTTTCTGGGTCACAAAGTTATGAAATGAGTAATCAATTACAAAAAAATACTAGAAAAAATAAACAGAGACATTAAAGAGTATGCTACAACCAAAGGGTCAATGAAGAAGCAGAATATTTTTAAATACCTTCATTGTTTCAAATGGAAACAATTTCTAAAATTGAAGGGATGAAGCAAAAGCAGTTCCTAGAGGGAAGTTCATAGTGATACAAACTTACCTCAAAAAGAAAAACCTCAAATAATATAGCTTTATATCTAAAGGTAGTAACAAAAGAACAACAAATGAATCTTAAAGTTAGTACTAGGAAGAGGAAAGATCAGAGTGAAAACACATAAAACAGATTTTAAAGAAAATAGGAAAGAAAAATAAGACTAAGAGACAACAATACTTTGTAAAGATAAAATTTACAAACTTTTAGTTACAGTCACTAAGTCAAAAAGAGAAAGGATTCAAATAAATAAAATCAAAAACATTAACAGAAGCTAGAACTGATACTTAAAAAATATAGTGAATCAAAACAGACTACTACAAATAGTTATACATGAAAAAATTCAACAATCTAGAAGAATGGATAAATTCCCAGAAATATACAACCTCCCAAGACAGAATCATGATGAAACAGAAAATGTGAACAAACTGCCTACAGGTAAGGAGATTAAATCAACCAACAAAACTGATATTCCACATAAATGTAAGGCTGGGATAGCAATATTTTTATAAAACAGACTTTAAAGACTATAACAAAAGATACGTAAGAGCATTATGCAATCATTAAAGGTTCATCCCAACAAGAAAATGTAACATTTATAAACATTTATACATTCAACATAGGAGCAACTAAGTATGTGAAGTGAGTATTAATCGACATAAGTAAGTTCTCAATAATACAATAATAGTAAAGACTTTAATACGCTACCTACATAAACAGAGCATTCAGCCAATCAACAAGGAAACATCGGCTTTAAATGAGACATCAGGTAAACTTTATAAATATATATATCATTGCCACCCCAAATCTGCTGATAACCCATTCTTTTCAAGTGCACATACGACATTTTCAAGGTTATTAGGCCACAGAACAAATCTCAACAAACATAAAAATACTAAAATCATATCAAGCATCTTTCTGGGTCACAAAGTTATGAAATGAGTAATCAATTACAAAAAAATACTAGAAAAAATAAACAGAGACATTAAAGAGTATGCTACAACCAAAGGGTCAATGAAGAAGCAGAATATTTTTAAATACCTTCATTGTTTCAAATGGAAACAATTTCTAAAATTGAAGGGATGAAGCAAAAGCAGTTCCTAGAGGGAAGTTCATAGTGATACAAACTTACCTCAAAAAGAAAAACCTCAAATAATATAGCTTTATATCTAAAGGTAGTAACAAAAGAACAACAAATGAATCTTAAAGTTAGTACTAGGAAGAGGAAAGATCAGAGTGAAAACACATAAAACAGATTTTAAAGAAAATAGGAAAGAAAAATAAGACTAAGAGACAACAATACTTTGTAAAGATAAAATTTACAAACTTTTAGTTACAGTCACTAAGTCAAAAAGAGAAAGGATTCAAATAAATAAAATCAAAAACATTAACAGAAGCTAGAACTGATACTTAAAAAATATAGTGAATCAAAACAGACTACTACAAATAGTTATACATGAAAAAATTCAACAATCTAGAAGAATGGATAAATTCCCAGAAATATACAACCTCCCAAGACAGAATCATGATGAAACAGAAAATGTGAACAAACTGCCTACAGGTAAGGAGATTAAATCAACCAACAAAAGCCATTCAACAAACAACAGTCAAGGATCAGAAGCCTTCACTGACGAATTTTATCAAATGCTCAATGAACAACACCAATCCTTCTCAAATTCTTTCAAAAAATTAAACGGGACTCTCCAAATTCATCTTATGAGGCCAGTATTGTACTGATGCCAAAACCAGACAAGTGTGACACAAGGAAAGAAAACTATAGGCCAGTGTCTCTGATAAATATAAATGTAAAAATCCTTAACTGAATATTAACAACAACAATCAACAACACACTGAAAGTATCCATATGCCATGATCAAGTGAGATTTATTCCAGGGAAGAAGAGATGGCTCAGTATCCACAAGTCAATGTAATATGAAACACTAACAAAATGGGATAAAATCATATGATTACTTCAACAGATGCAAAAAAAGCACTTGACAAAATTCAATACTCATTTATGATAAAAACATCAACAAAGTAGGTATTAGTGGAACATACCATAAGATAATACAGGTCACATATAATAAGCTCACTACTGATAATCATATTCAAACAAAAAAGCTCAGAGCACTTCTTTCAAGACAAGGATGTCCATCCTCACCACTTTATTCAACATAGTATTGAAAGTCCTAGCTATAGCAATGAGGCAAGAAATAAAAAGACATCCAAATTTGAAAAAAAAAATTAAAACGGTCACTATTGTGGATGACAGAACTTTATTTACAGACAACTCTAAACACTCTACAAAAAGTGTTAGAACTAACAAATTCAGTAGAGCTGAAGGATACAAAATCAATATACAAAGATCTGTTATACTTTTATACATTAAAAACAAATTATCAGAAAGAGAAACTAAGAATCCTATTTACAATTGCATCAAAAAGAACAGAAGTCTCAAGAAAAATTTAAGCAAGGAGGTAAAAGACCTGTACACTTAAAACTACTAGACATTGATGAAATAAATCAAAGGCACAAATAAATGGAAAGTTATTCCACATTTGTGAATTGGAAGAATGAATACTGTTAAAATATCCATAATTACCCAAAGCAATTGGATTTAATGCAATCAATCCCTACGAAAATTCCAAAGGCATTCTCAGAAACAGAACAATCATAAAACTTATATGGAACCATAAAAGAATCCAATTACCCAAAGCAATCTTGAGAAAGAACTGGAGGCATCATGCTGATTTTAAATGGTATTACAAAGATACAGTAATAAAAACAGTATGGTATTCACCTAAAAACAGAAACATAGATCAATGGAACAGAATGGAGAGCTTGAAAAGAAACCCACACATTTGGTCAATTAATACAGCAAAGGAGGCAAGAACACACATGGGAAAAAAAGAGTGTCTTCAGTAAGTGGTGCTGGGGAAACTAGACTGCCACACACACAAGAGTGAAACTGGACTACTATCTTTCAACATACAGAAAAAAGTAACTCAAAACAGATTGAAGAAAGTAAGACCAAAAAACATAAAACTCCTAGAAGAAAACACAGATGGTAAACTTCACTGACCACACACATACACACAGACAATGAAATACTACTCAGCCACAAAAAGGGGGAAAGCTTACTATTTAATGACAATATGAATGGACCTTGAGGGCATAATGGTAGAGACATTTCAGATCTGATTCTAAACACAATGGAAACAAAAGCAAAAATAAAGAAATGGAACCATGTCAAACTAAAAGCCTTCTCCACAGTGAAGAAACCATCAACAAAATAAAAATAAAACTGCTAAATGGGAGAAGGCATTTGTACATAATATATCTGATATGGAGTTAATATCCAAAATTAAAGATAACATATAACTCAGTAACAATAAAACAAACAATTTTAAAATAGGCAGAGGATCTAAACAAACATTTTCCAAAGACAAACACATGGCCAATAGGTATGTGAAAAGAGGCTCAAAATCACTAATAATCAGGAATATGCAAATCAAAACCACAGTGAGGTACTACCTCATTGATGTTAGAAAGAGTATCATCAAAAAGGCAAAAGAGAACAAATGCTGGTATACATGTGGAGAAAAAGGAATCTTTGTGCACAGTTGGTGGGAATGAAATTGGCACAGACACTATGAAAAATAGCATGGGGTTTCCTTGAAAGACTAAAAATAGAACCCCCAGCAGTTACACTTCTGGGTATTTATCCAAGAAAAACAAAAAAACTAAATCAAAATGATGCATACACTCCTATGTTCACTGGAGCATTGTTCACAATAAGCAGACACTCTAAAATGTCCACCGATCTCATGCACGCATGTGCATGCACACATAAACGCACACAATGGAATATTACTCAGCCATAATAAAAGAAAAAAATCTTACCATTTACGACAACATAAATGGGCTTTGAGGCCTAGTTAAGCAAGTTAGAAAGACAAATACCACATAATCTCACATGTGGAATCCCAAACAGACAAACAAACAAAATTCATAAATTCAGAGAACAGACTGGTGATTGCCAGAGAAGGGGCTGAAGGACAGACAAAATAAATGAAGAACATCAACAGTTACAAAACTGCAGTCATAAAATAAATAAGTCATGGGGATGTAAGGTACAGCACGGCAACTAGAGTAATAATGCACTGCACATTTTGTAACTTTGTATGCTAACTCAGGAAAACTAGATAATATGGTAGTCATTGCACAGTATAATACAATCAGCATATAATTATTTATATACCTAAAACTACCATTTTGTGTCAGTTAAACTCAAAAAAGAAAGAAAATATTAATTGTTTCCACAGTGACAATATGATACAGAACAATTTGAGCATAACATATTTTGCATTTGCTTGTTCACAATTCTGTCTCACAGAAACACTAGAGAAATACACAAAATGCCTCCATCGCAAATATCAACCACCTACCTTGATTCACATGCTGTGAATCATACTCCCCTACTTCAGGTGCTTCAATCTTCCATCCAATTACAGACAACCCTCCCTCCACCACTTCATAAAAACCCACAAGATACAAACTTTCTGATGTACACATCCACAAGAAAATGTCAGGTCTTTTTAAAGTTAAATTGACATATTTATCCAGTTATTTATGTATTTCTCAATCATTTAAATGTGTGAAACTATGCTACCATTTTCATTAGATTCCTATCTTTTATGTGTCACTGACAAAATTTTTGCATATCGTGTCTCTACTCTACTTTCCATATAAGCCTTATGCTTTTCTATTGAACAACTTGGCATACCACACTGATTTTTAAGAACACATGTCACCTTATAACAGAACTACCTAAATGGTTAAAAAGCTAAACAAGGTTAAAAACATACAGATCTCATAGAGTGAAAGAGTTAGAAACACTTAAGACCATGAAATGAATTACAGGTTTAATGTATATCCCAGGATACTGTTATTTTTATAAGTATTATTTACTAGAGACATATTTGATGAAACACTCAAGGATCCTATTTCCTATAAGTCTGGAATCCCCAAGACATGAAGAAAAGCATGGTAAATTTTATAAAACTAAAAGCCACCTTCATTCCCTATTGGTAGAGTAACTAGGATGCATTCTGACAGAAACTTATAATGGCATGTGGAACTAGTCAAATTCAGAAGACTCAAAACAAACTCCTATAGGACATTCTCCTGCAAAACTCATCTAACAGTAGTGTCATTAAGAATGATCCAGAAAAAAAAAAAAACACTCATCTGAGAAATACCACATATGATTTATTATAAATGGAAAAAACTTATTTTCATGAGAAAAATAAAAGAGTATGCTGCTGAAAATGACTCCAATGTTAATGACTGAGTTAGTATCAATAAGTTAAGATTTCAGAATGATCATCTGAACAAGTTAGAAAACATGAGGCAAGATCAGCTTTACTATTTTTTCTACTATTTCTTTTAATCCTTTTTTTTTTAAATTTTGGCCTCTTTTTATTGTATATATGTATGTATGTATTTACTTATTTATTTATTTATTTTCATCCGTCTTTATCCTTTGGCCTGTGTGGGCCTCTCATGGCAGTGGCCTCTCTCACTGCTGAGCACCGACTCCAGGAGCATGCACTCCAGAGCTCTGACATAATTGGACAGAGCAGTCCAGCTACTCGATGGCACATGGGATCCCCCTGGGCCAGGGATCAAACTGGTATCTCTTGCACTTCAAGGTGGGCTCTTTACCAACTGAACCACCAGGGAAGCCCTCAGTTTTATTTTATTTTTTAAATTTTTTACTTTTTACTTTTACAGAGTTTTGTTGTTTACAGATATGTGTGATTCTAGATTAGTCATATGTATATCCCCCTCATCCCACCCCTCCAGGCCATCGCACAGCACCCCCGCACGATCCTCTTTTCTCACAGTGCAATTAAAGTAACTATTTTTTCACATATGATATATGTTTTCATGCCACTTCCTTTATGCCTCCCACCCACTGTTCATTCCCCACTATGTTCATATGTCTACTGTCCATGTCTGTTTTTCCATCACTTCACTGCCTGTGTTATCATTACCATTCTACTAGATTCTATATATATATGTGTTAGTTTATTGTACTTGTCCTTCTCTTCTTGACTTACTTCACTTTTTATGATAGATTCTAGATCCAGCCGCAACTTTATTTTTAAGTCACCAAATAAACAGAAGACTTTGTTCCTGAAACACAAGTGACCTTTAAAGTAGTAAAGAATTTCCTCCTCAATCACCTGTATTTCTGACTATGGCTACTTTTGTGTATCAAATCACTCAAATTGGAACTGCAAATGAAATAATCAGGATAATATCTGCTTAGTCCAGCAGCCATATATGTGGCCAGCTGCTATGATAACCACATTCCATTTCTGGGATAACTTTCCAATTTATAAATTCACTTGGTTTTTAACAGTAGTGTCATTAAGAATGATCCAGAAAAAAAAAAAAACACTCATCTGAGAAATACCACATATGATTTATTATAAATGGAAAAAACTTATTTTCATGAGAAAAATAAAAGAGTATGCTGCTGAAAATGACTCCAATGTTAATGACTGAGTTAGTATCAATAAGTTAAGATTTCAGAATGATCATCTGAACAAGTTAGAAAACATGAGGCAAGATCAGCTTTACTATTTTTTCTACTATTTCTTTTAATCCTTTTTTTTTTAAATTTTGGCCTTTTTTTATTGTATATATGTATGTATGTATTTACTTATTTATTTATTTATTTTCATCCGTCTTTATCCTTTGGCCTGTGTGGGCCTCTCATGGCAGTGGCCTCTCTCACTGCTGAGCACCGACTCCAGGAGCATGCACTCCAGAGCTCTGACATAATTGGACAGAGCAGTCCAGCTACTCGATGGCACATGGGATCCCCCTGGGCCAGGGATCAAACTGGTATCTCTTGCACTTCAAGGTGGGCTCTTTACCAACTGAACCACCAGGGAAGCCCTCAGTTTTATTTTATTTTTTAAATTTTTTACTTTTTACTTTTACAGAGTTTTGTTGTTTACAGATATGTGTGATTCTAGATTAGTCATATGTATATCCCCCTCATCCCACCCCTCCAGGCCATCGCACAGCACCCCTGTACGATCCTCTTTTCTCACAGTGCAATTAAAGTAACTATTTTTTCACATATGATATATGTTTTCATGCCACTTCCTTTATGCCTCCCACCCACTGTTCATTCCCCACTATGTTCATATGTCTACTGTCCATGTCTGTTTTTCCATCACTTCACTGCCTGTGTTATCATTACCATTCTACTAGATTCTATATATATATGTGTTAGTTTATTGTACTTGTCCTTCTCTTCTTGACTTACTTCACTTTTTATGATAGATTCTAGATCCAGCCGCAACTTTATTTTTAAGTCACCAAATAAACAGAAGACTTTGTTCCTGAAACACAAGTGACCTTTAAAGTAGTAAAGAATTTCCTCCTCAATCACCTGTATTTCTGACCATGGCTACTTTTGTGTATCAAATCACTCAAATTGGAACTGCAAATGAAATAATCAGGATAATATCTGCTTAGTCCAGCAGCCATATATGTGGCCAGCTGCTATGATAACCACATTCCATTTCTGGGATAACTTTCCAATTTATAAATTCACTTGGTTTTTCACTCCTGGTACCAATTTTCAATTCCAGGCTGTTTAAAGAAATATTTCAATTAAAATAGCAGTAGCTCTAGACCAACTTCATGTTAACCACTGTGGAAATCATGAAATGTGGTATGTAAAAATCTCTGGCCACGTGATAAGAGACAAAAGAATAATGTAAGGAACTAGTTTTTGATTATTTAATAAAAACAAAATCTCCTTGTTTTCAGACTGGACGTCAATTAAGACACTCAATTATATTTAAAATTTCTAGTAAATATTATGCGTCCACATTCCAGAGAGGAGAGTAAAATTTTTGCACAGTCAGACTTTCTCTAGGCTTTATATCTATATTTTACTATACTTATAATACACTAAGAAAGAAACTCACTTCAAATCACCTCTTGATTAAAAAGTAACCTGCAAGAAATTTAAATTAAAAATAAGCTGGTTAATAAAGAAATACAAGCAATTTAATGTAGAAAAGATACTCTGTTCAACAAATGGTATTAGAAAAACTAGACATATGTGTCCCCAAGATAAAACAGATACAGACTTTACCACTTTCAAAAGTTAATTTCTCCAAATGAATTATAGACCTAAATGTAAATCTGTAAAATTTCTAGAAAATAACAGAAGAAAAGCTAGATAGACCTTAGATATGCTGATGGCTTTTTCGGATACAGTACCAAAAGCACTAATTCATCAAAGGAAAGACCTGGAACTGACTCTGGCCCAGATCACCAGCTTCTTATTGCAAGATTAAGGCTCAAATTGAAGAAAGTAGGGAAAACCACTAGACCATTCAAGCATGACCTAAAATGAAATCCCTTTATGATTATACAAGGTGTTAAAGAATTTCTTCAATCACCTGTAATTTTTTCCTGAAACCAACAAGTGACCTTTAAAGTAGTAAAGAATTTCCTCCTCAATCACCTGTATTTCTGACCATGGCTACTTTTGTGTATCAAATCACTCAAATTGGAACTGCAAATGAAATAATCAGGATAATATCTGCTTAGTCCAGCAGCCATATATGTGGCCAGCTGCTATGATAACCACATTCCATTTCTGGGATAACTTTCCAATTTATAAATTCACTTGGTTTTTCACTCCTGGTACCAATTTTCAATTCCAGGCTGTTTAAAGAAATATTTCAATTAAAATAGCAGTAGCTCTAGACCAACTTCATGTTAACCACTGTGGAAATCATGAAATGTGGTATGTAAAAATCTCTGGCCACGTGATAAGAGACAAAAGAATAATGTAAGGAACTAGTTTTTGATTATTTAATAAAAACAAAATCTCCTTGTTTTCAGACTGGACGTCAATTAAGACACTCAATTATATTTAAAATTTCTAGTAAATATTATGCGTCCACATTCCAGAGAGGAGAGTAAAATTTTTGCACAGTCAGACTTTCTCTAGGCTTTCATATCTATATTTTACTATACTTATAATACACTAAGAAAGAAACTCACTTCAAATCACCTCTTGATTAAAAAGTAACCTGCAAGAAATTTAAATTAAAAATAAGCTGGTTAATAAAGAAATACAAGCAATTTAATGTAGAAAAGATACTCTGTTCAACAAATGGTATTAGAAAAACTAGACATATGTGTCCCCAAGATAAAACAGATACAGACTTTACCACTTTCAAAAGTTAATTTCTCCAAATGAATTATAGACCTAAATGTAAATCTGTAAAATTTCTAGAAAATAACAGAAGAAAAGCTAGATAGACCTTAGATATGCTGATGGCTTTTTCGGATACAGTACCAAAAGCACTAATTCATCAAAGGAAAGACCTGGAACTGACTCTGGCCCAGATCACCAGCTTCTTATTGCAAGATTAAGGCTCAAATTGAAGAAAGTAGGGAAAACCACTAGACCATTCAAGCATGACCTAAAATGAAATCCCTTATGATTATACAGTGTTAGTGATGAATAGATTCAAGGGATTGGATCTGGTAGACAGAGTGCGTGAAGAGCTACAGATAAAAGTTCATAACATCGAATAAGAAGGTTGTAACCAAAACCATTCCAAAGAAAAAGAAATGCAGAAGGCAAAGTGGTTGTCTGAGGAGGCCTTACAAATGGTTAAGAAAAAAAGAAAGGAGAAATGCAAAGGAGGAGGGGAAAGATACACACAACTAAATGCAGAGTTCCAGAGAACAGCAAAGGAAAGATAAGAAAGCCTTAAGTGAACAATGCAAAACAACAGAAAGAAAACAACAGAATGGGAAAGACTAGAGATCTCCTCAAGAAAAACTGGAGATATTAAGGGGCTATTTCATGCAAAGATGGGCACGATAACAGACAGAAATGTTATGGACCTAACAGAAGCATAAGATACCAAGAAGAGGTATCAAGAATACACAGAAGAATGACCCATAAAAGGTCTTAAACACCCAGATAAATATGATGGTGTGGTCATTTGCCTAGAGTCACAAATGGGCTACCACAAACAAAGCTAGTGGAGGTGATGGAATTCCACCTGATGTATTTCAAATCTTCAGAGAGAATGCTGTTCTAGTGCAGCATTCAATATGCCAGCAAATCTGGAAAATTTAGCAGTGGCCACATGACAGGAAAAGGTCAGTTTTCGTTTCAATCCCCCCAAAAAACAATGCCAAAGAATGTTCAAATTGCTGCACAAAGGCACTCATTTCACATGCTAGTGAGATTATGCTCAAAATCCTTAAAGCTAGGCTTCAGTAGAATTTGGACCAAGAACTTCCAGATGTACAGTCTGGATTTAGAAAAGGCAGAGGAACAAGAAATCAAATTGCCAACATCCAGTGGATCACAGCAAAAGAAAGGAAATTCCCCAAAACACACCTACTTCTGCTGCACAATTTTGTGAAAGCTTTTGACTATCTGAATCACAACAAACTGCGGAAAATCGTTAAAGAGATGAGACTATCAGGCCACCTTACCTGTCTCCTGAGAAACCTGAATGCAGGACAAGAAACAACAGTTAGAACTGGACACGGACAAAGAACTGGTTCAAAACTGAGAAAGAAGTACATAAAGGCCATATAGTATGACCCTGCTTATTTAACTTACATGCGAGTATATTGTATGCACTTCCTGACAGAATGAAGCATAAGTTGAAATCAAGACTGCTAGGAGAAATATTAACAACTTCAGATATGCAGATGATATCACTCTAATGGCAGAGAGTAAAGACTAACTAAAGAGCCTCTTGATGAAGGTGAAAGAAGTGAGTAAAAAAGCTGGCTTAAAATACAACATTCAAAAAATTAAGATGATGGCAACTGGTTCCATCACTTCTTGGCAAACAGATGAGGAAAAAGCAGAAACAGTGGCAGTTGGGCTCCAAAATCACTACAGACAGTGACTGCAACCATGAAATTAAAAGATGCATACTCGTTGGAAAAAAAGCTATAGCAAACCTAGACAAACTATTCAAAGGCAGAGACATCACTTTGCTGACATAGGTATGTCTAGTCAAAGACAGGGTTTTTCCAGTAGTCACATACAGATGTGTGAGTTGGACCATAAAGACATCTGAGTGCCAAAGAATCGGTGCTTTTTGAACTGTGATGCTTGGAGAGGACTCTTGAGAGTCCCTTCGACAGAAAGAAGATCAAACCAGTCAACTCTAAAGGAAATCCACCCTGAATATTTATTGGAAGGACTGATGTTGAAGCCCCCAAAATTTGGCCACCTGATGCAATAGCCCACTCACTGAAAAAGACTCCAATGCTGGGAAAGATTGAGGGCAAGAGGAGAAGTGGCTGACAGAGGATAAGATGGTTGGATGGCATCACTGACCAATGGACATGTGATTGAACAAACTCAGGGAGACAATGAAGGATAGGAAAGCCTGCTGTGGTGCAATTCGTGGGCCCACTGGACATGACTTAGCAACTGAACAACAATAAAAGGAAAATCAGAAAATCCTTACTTCATTAAAAGTTAAAATTCTGCTCAATGAGATATTCCAAAGAGAATGAAACAAAAACCACAGAGAGGGAGAAAATATTTGCTAGTATCTAAAATATAAAAAGAATTCTTAAAACTCTTTCAACCATCTTTTCTGATCACAATGCTATGAGACTAGGTATCAATTACAAGAAGAAAACCACTAAAAACACAAACACATGGAAATTAAACAACACATACCTAAAAAACCAACAGATCATCAAACAAATCAAAAGAAAAATAAAAAAAATTATAGAAGAAAATGACAACAAAACCACAACAGTGCACAATCAATGGGACACCGCCAAAGCAGTGATAAGAGGGAAGTTTACAGCAACCTAATCCAACCTCAGGAAACAAGAAAAACAGCAAAAAGACAACCTAACTCTACACTTAAAACAACTGGAAAAAAAAGAGCAAAAAAAACCTCTAAAGTTTGCAGAAGAGAAATCAAAATATCAGAGCAGAAATAAATGAAAAAGAAATGAGGGAAACAAAAGTAAAGATAAATAAAATGAAGAGCTGGTTCTTTGAAAAAATAAACAATATCAACAAACCGCTAGCCAGATGCATCAAGAAAAAAGGACAGAACCAGATCAACAAAATCAGAAATGAAAGAAGATAGGTTACAACATACAATACAGAAATACAAAGGATTATAAGAAACTATCATGAACAACTATATGGCAACAAACTGGACAACCTGGAAGAAACAGACAGTTTCCTAGAGAAGCTTAATCTTCTAAGACTAAACAGGAAGAAACAGAAATTATGAATAATCCAATCACAAATTCAGAAATTAATCAAAAATCTACCCAAAAATTTGGCTTCCCTGGTGGTCCAGTGAATAAAGACTCTGCCTTGCAGTGCAAGGGGCACCAGTTGGATCAGTGGCCTGGGAAGATCCAATGTGCCACGGAGTGGCTGGACCAGTGTGTCCAATTATGAGCTAGCACTCTGGAATGCATGCGTCCACAGTCAGTGCTCTGCAGCGAGAGAGGCAAGTGTGATGGGAGGCCCACATATGCCAGAGTAAAGATGGATGAAAAAAATAAAAACTACCCAAAAATAAAAGCCCAGGATTAGATGGCTGTACAGGTGAATTCTATCAAACATTTTTAAAAGAGCTAATGCTTATGCCTCTAATACTCTTGCAAAAAATTGTACAAGAAGGAACACTTCTAGACACACTCTACAAGGCCACCATCACCCTGATACCGAAACCAGGAAAAGACAACACAAAAAAAGAAAATTGCTGGCCAATATCACTGATGAATGTAGACACCAAAATCCTCAACAAAACCCTAGCAAACAGAATTCAACAACACATCAAAAAACTCATACAACATTGTAAGAATCGCAAAGACACGACGGGACCGCAAGCTGTGAGGGAAGGACTTTATTTGGGAAGAGTTCCCGGGCGAGATCCACAGGTCCGAGAGATGGGCCTGGGAAATCACGCCCCGGAGATGGGATGAGGACATTTTATTAGAGAGGAAAGGGGAGAAGGAAAAAAGGGGAGGGGGATTCTTCAGAGCAGGTGCAGAAATGAAGTCTTTGTTTAAGTAAGATGGGGAATTAGTGATGAGTCCACTGTCCTTGAGTTCTCTGTGGACATGGGGGTATGCAGTTCTTGTTACTTTCTGCACCTGGTGAAGAATCTTCATGGCCAGGGCAATCTCCTTATCGCAGGCCTTGAGAGAGTCTCAGGCACCAGCAGGCTAGCACCTGGCCCTTTGATGACTTTTTAGTGCCAGGGAGTCTCTGGTGGGGAGTCTCCGGTTACTGTGTTACCCCCTAGCAACTGGCCCTTTCTTCTGACTCTTTCAGGGCCGGGGAATCTCCAGCCGCTCTGTTAAACCTTTAATAGTCTACCAACCTAACATACATGACCAAGTCAGTTTCATCCCAGGCATGCAAGGATTCTTCAATATTCACAAATCAATCAATGTGATACACTATATCAACAAACTGAGAGAAATACCACATGATCATCTCAATAGATACAGGAAAAGCCTTTGACAAAATCCAACACACATTTACGATAAAAAAACGAACCTTCAAAAAATGGGCATAGAAGGAACCTACCTCGACATAGTGAAAGCCATATATGAGAAGCCCACAGTGAGCATTATCCTCAATGGTGAAAATCTGAGAGCGTTCCCTTTGAGATTAGGAACAAGACAAGGGTGTCCACTTTCATTACTATTATTCAACATGTTCCTGGAAGTTCTATCAAGAGCAATAAGAGAAGAAAAAGAAATAAGAGGAATCCAGATTGGAAAAGAAGTAAGACTCTCTCTTTTTGCAGACAACATGATACTATTCATAGAAAATCCCAAAGACATTATTAGAAAACTATTAGAGCTAATCAACAAATTCAGCAAAGTCACAGGATACAAAATCAATACACAGAAGTCACTGGCATTCCTATATACAAACAATGAAAAATCAGAAAGAGAAGTCAAGGAGGCAACCCCATTCTCCTAAAAGAATAAAATAATCAAAAGAATAAAATATCTAGAAATAAACCTACCTAAAGAAACAAAAGAACTCTACTCAGAAAATTACAAGATATTAATGAAAGAAAACAAAGATGACATAAACAAATAAAGCGATCTTCCATGTTCCTGAGTTAGAAGAACAAAGATGACATAAAGGGAAGGGAGAAGGAAAAAAGGGGAGGGGGATTCTTCAGAGCAGGTGCAGAAATGAAGTCTTTGTTTAAGTAAGATGGGGAATTAGTGATGAGTCCACTGTCCTTGAGTTCTCTGTGGACATGGGGGTATGCAGTTCTTGTTACTTTCTGCACCTGGTGAAGAATCTTCATGGCCAGGGCAATCTCCTTATCGCAGGCCTTGAGAGAGTCTCAGGCACCAGCAGGCTAGCACCTGGCCCTTTGATGACTTTTTAGTGCCAGGGAGTCTCTGGTGGGGAGTCTCCGGTTACTGTGTTACCCCCTAGCAACTGGCCCTTTCTTCTGACTCTTTCAGGGCCGGGGAATCTCCAGCCGCTCTGTTAAACCTTTAATAGTCTACCAACCTAACATACATGACCAAGTCAGTTTCATCCCAGGCATGCAAGGATTCTTCAATATTCACAAATCAATCAATGTGATACACTATATCAACAAACTGAGAGAAATACCACATGATCATCTCAATAGATACAGGAAAAGCCTTTGACAAAATCCAACACACATTTACGATAAAAAAACGAACCTTCAAAAAATGGGCATAGAAGGAACCTACCTCGACATAGTGAAAGCCATATATGAGAAGCCCACAGTGAGCATTATCCTCAATGGTGAAAATCTGAGAGCGTTCCCTTTGAGATTAGGAACAAGACAAGGGTGTCCACTTTCATTACTATTATTCAACATGTTCCTGGAAGTTCTATCAAGAGCAATAAGAGAAGAAAAAGAAATAAGAGGAATCCAGATTGGAAAAGAAGTAAGACTCTCTCTTTTTGCAGACAACATGATACTATTCATAGAAAATCCCAAAGACATTATTAGAAAACTATTAGAGCTAATCAACAAATTCAGCAAAGTCACAGGATACAAAATCAATACACAGAAGTCACTGGCATTCCTATATACAAACAATGAAAAATCAGAAAGAGAAGTCAAGGAGGCAACCCCATTCTCCTAAAAGAATAAAATAATCAAAAGAATAAAATATCTAGAAATAAACCTACCTAAAGAAACAAAAGAACTCTACTCAGAAAATTACAAGATATTAATGAAAGAAAACAAAGATGACATAAACAAATAAAGCGATCTTCCATGTTCCTGAGTTAGAAGAATCAATATTGTGAAAATGACCATACTACCAAATATCATCTACAAATTCAATGCGATCCATATCAAATTACCAATGACACTCTTCACAGAACTATACCAAAACACAGCACAGTTCATATGAAAGCACAAAATACCCCAGATAGCCAAAGCAATCCTTAGAAAGAAGAATGGAGCAAGAGGGATCGGCCTCCCTAACTTCAGACTGTGCTACAAAGCAACAGTCATCAAGACAGTATGGTATTGGCACAGGAACAGAAACATAGACCAATGGAACAAGACAGAGAACCCAGAGAGAAGCCCACGCAGATATGGGTACCTTATTTTTGACAAAGGAGGCAAAAATATACAATGGGACAAAGTTTCAACAAGTGATGCTGGGAAAATTGGAAAGCTATATGCAAAAAATTGAAGTTGGAATATTCCCTGACACCACACACAAAGTTAAACTCAAAATGGATTAGAGACCTAAATGTAAGAACAGAAACCATAAAACTCTTAGAGGAGAATATAGGCAAAACACTCAATGATATAAAACAAGATTTTCTATGACCTGCCCTCTTGAATATCAGAAATAAAATCAAAAATTAACACGTGGGACCTAATGGAACTTAAAAGCTTTTGTACAGCTAAAGAAATTACAAAAAAGGTGAACAGACAGCCCACAGAAAGGGAGAAAGTCATAGCAAATGAAACAACAGACAAAGAATTAATTTCCAAAATATACAAACAACTCAGACAACTCAGCACCGGAAAAAACAAACAAACCAATAAAAACATGCAAAAAAGATCTAAACAGACATCTCTCCAAAGAAGACATATACAGATGGCTAAAAAGCACATGAAAACATGCTCGACATTGCTCATTATCAGAGAAATGCAAATCAAAACTACAATGAGATATCACCTCACACCCATCAGAATGGCCATCATCACCAAATCGACAGTCAATAAATGCTTGGAGAAGGTGTGGAGAAAAGGGAACACTCTTAATTGCTGGCGGGAATGTAAATTGATACAACCGCTACTGAAGACAGTATGGAGATTTCTTAAAAAACTAAAAATAGAAGCACCATAAAACCCAGCAATCCCACTATTCGGCTTATACCCTGATGAAACCAAAACTGAAAGAAACACCTGTACCCCAATGTTCATCGCAGTTTTCTATATAATAGCTAGAACATGGAAGCAACCTAGATGTCCATCAATGAATGAATGGATACAAAAGCTCTGGTACATATGTACCATGGAATATTTTTCAGCCATAAAAAGAAATATAGAAGAATCAGCCCTAATGAGGTTGATGAACCTAGAACCTATTATACAAAGTAAAGTTCGTCAAAAATAAAAGGACAAATACAGTATACTAGCACATATATATAGAGTCTAGTAAGATGTTACCAATAAATACACGTTTAGAGCAGAGATGGAGAAACAGACATAGAGAACAGGCCTATGGACATTGTGGGGAGGGAAGATCAGGGAGAGGAATGGAAAGAAAAACAAGAAAACCTACACATTCATTTGTAAAAGAGATAACCATTGTGAGTAAACTGTAAGACTAAGGGAACTTACAAGGGGGCTATGCATAATCTAGAGGGTGGGAAGGATGGAAAAGGGAGAGGGGCTTGGGTGGGAGAGGTCAAGGATATACCTATCACTTTTGAGGGATTATGTGTAACTGTAAATAACAAAACTCTGTAAAAGACATACAACAATAACTTCGCTATACACCTGAAATAACGCAACACTGTAAAGCAACCAAACCCCAATAAAGAAAAAAAGGAATTCTAAAACTCCACAATAAGAAAACAAAATGGGCAGGAGGAGGAATTGAAGAAAGGTGGTCAAAATGTACAAACTTTCAGATATAAGATAAACAACTACTCGAGGATGTACGTACAATGTGATGATTACAGGTAACATTTCTGTATGACACATAGGAAAGTTAATATCCAACCCTTATCATTCTCATCACAAGGAGAAAAATTATGTTGCTGTTTTTTGTTGTTGTTGTTGTTGTTTGCCTTTCTACTGAATTTATGTGAGATAATGCATCCTAACTAAACTTACTGCAGTACTTTTTTCACAATATATTTAAGCCAAACCATTATACTGTACACTGTAAAGTTACACAGTGATGTGCGTCAATTATATCTCAGTAAAACTGGGAATAAAGGAAATTCTTTAAACTCACTTAAAAATAAGAAAATAAATTGGGGAAAAGATCCAATAGGCATCTCGTAGACTGCAAATAAGCATATGAAAGAATGTTCAACATCAAGTCATCAGAAAAATGCGAACTTTTTGCATACTATTTAAATTCAGATTTGCAATTTTTCAAACTGTGGCTCAGTTGATCTTTATTATTACTACTGACAATGGTTTGATCTTTTAGTTTGTTTTTCCTCATAATTTTCCCTGCATATTTCAATAACGAAAATAATTTCTCCTACACTCTTGGAACAAGACCCAAGATGGTCAAAATTACCCTCTCAGTTACTGCTGAATGCAATTTTAACTGTATATTTAATTCTGATTTTTGGTAACTAAATTCATATTCTTGTTTGAATTATGAAAGTAATTGTATCAAAATTCACTTTGTATTTTCTGAAAATATCTCTTCGTGCTGTTATCTTTATTACTTTTAATTTTTTAACATTATTTATTTTAAAAGGAACTTCTGTTTAATTCACCTGCAGAAAATTGCCATTATTGTGAAATGTGTGGCATACGTTATTCCATTCTCATTTTATCCCTTACTGTGCTGGTTGTAGTAGCAGCTTCTTGAATCTACTCAATGCTGCATTGTCCGGGACCGCGGGGTGGACTGGCCATTCTCTGTAGCCTCCCGTGCATGAATGCTGCGGTGCGCCGCTTGGGATAGCGCCTAGCGGAGCCTTTCACGCATGAGCCCTGGCCGCACTTTGCAGCTTCCAGTTTAGGAGCATCGTCATGTTTGCACAAAAATGGCGCTTGGTGGATGTAGTGGGGTGTGGTTTAAGGCGTGTGCATATTGCTCTGATAGGTGGTTCCTAGTTTCCGTGCTCGTGATCAGTGCATGCTTCCCTTGCATTCCTATGGGGTCGGAAGCGCGTGTGCATCTGACCTTTTACACGATTGGCTTATGAGTAGCTCCTTCCTGTTTCTGTGTAGCATAAATACCCCCTTGTTTTTGCAATAAAACGAGACTTGATCAGACGCCTGTCTTGTCTCCATTTGTCGTGTCTCTTGTCCTCTCAATTCCCACTCCCCCCCTTTAGGGCCTGCGTTGACGAATCCTAGGTCTGCGCTGACGAAGCCCGCAGGTCGGGACAATTGGCGCCCAACGTGGGGCTCAAAGTACGGGGGACTCCATGAGGAAGCGGTGCCAGGAGCCGGCGAACATATAAAGAAGGGTGAATTGCCTCTCAGCTGCTGCAGGAACCTGCCGCGCTGAGATTGAGGTGAGTTAGGCACCAAAATGGGGACAAGCATAGTATATTTGTAAAATAGTAGAGAAAGGTTTTAAAGAAAGAGTAAATGTAAAATGGGACAGGAATTAAGTCAACATGATGTATATGTAAAGCAATTAGGAAAGGCTTTAAAGACACGAGGAGTAAAGGTAAAGAGTCAAGATTTATTTAAATTTTTTGATTTTGTTAAAGATATCTGCCCCTGGTTCCCACAAGAGGGGACTATTAATCTAGGCAGATGGAAGCGAGTAGGAGATGCGCTGTGGGATTATTATGATGCTTTTGGACCAGAGAAAGTTCCCGTGACTGCTTTTAGTTACTGGAATTTAGTTAAGGAACTTATAGATAACTAGAAATAGGCCTCAAGAAATATTAACTGCTATTGCTCATACAGAAGAAATCTTAAAGACTAGTTCTCAAGCTGATCTTAGGAAGCCCCCCTTAGAAGCAGAGGCAGATTTAATATCTTTAGAAAGTGATGATGAGGAGCCTGCTGCCACTCTTGTTAAGAAACAGCAAGAAGTTAAGGGGGAACCCCCTAAGGCAGAATTAAAGGGAGAGGTTCCAAAAATATATCCCAGGCTGCAAATAGAGGGTGAGGATCAGAGTAAGCATGGTTCTGGCCCTTTAGAGGTTGATTGGGATGACTTAGCAGAAGAGGCTGCTAAATGCCACAAGTTGGATCAGTCTCCACCATTTTCATGCCCTCCCCCCTACAAAATGGCCTCTGCACCCACGGTCATGGCAGCCATGGGTGAGAGAGAGGATATCAATCCTAGAGAGGAATTGAAAAATAAGATTGCCTTGTTAGAAGAGCAAATAAAGCTTGAAGAACTACATCAGTCACTAATCACCAAATTGCAAAGATTGAGAACTGGAAATGAGCAGGTTGATGACGTAGCGAAAGAAAGTCCTACCGCACGTCAACACCAGCAGCCTGGCAAACATGTCCCTAAAAGCAAAGCGACTGCTTACTTAGAAGAAAGGGATTATGACTGTAAAGTCGCCTTTCCAGTCACGGAGACCACAGACAATCAGAGAACGGCATGGAGGCATCGCAGTGGTTTTGACTTTGCTGTTATTAAAGAATTGAAAACTGCAGTTTCCCAATATGGGGCCACTGCACCTTATACCCTTGCCATATTAGAATCTGTGACAGAGAGTTGGCTTACACCTGGAGACTGGAATACTTTAGTCAGAGCAGTTCTCACAGGGGGTGATCATTTGTTATGGAAATCAGAGTACTTCGAGGCATGTAGGGAAACAGCACAGAAGAATTTCCAGGCAGGAAACGGGTGGACTCTCGATATGCTGACAGGATCTGGTCGCTATGATAATAGTAATGCACAAATGCAATATGATCCTGGATTGTTTGCACAGATTCAGACAGCCGCCACTAAAGCTTGGAGAAAACTCCCAATGAAGGGGGATTTGGGAGCCTCACTTACAGGGGTAAAACAAGGGTCGGACGAACCATTTGCAGACTTTGTGCACAGACTTATCACAACAGCAGGCAGGATTTTTGGAAATGCTGATGCAGGACTGGATTACGTAAAACAGTTGGCTTATGAAAATGCCAATGCAGACTGTCAAGCTGCAATTAGACCCTATAGAAAGAAGACTGACTTGACAGGATATATACGTCTCTGTGCAGATATTGGGCCCTCTTATCAACAGGGCCTAGCCATGGCAGCAGCATTTAGTGGAAAAACAGTCAAGGATTTCCTAGCCGAACGTGACAGAAACAAAAGGGGATGTTTTAAATGTGGGAATCCTGGACATTTTGCTCGAAATTGTTATAAAACGGGCTCAAATCATGCTTCAAGAGCTGAAGAGAAGGCCCCTGGCCTCTGCCCTAGATGCAAAAGGGGAAGACATTGGGTGAATCAATGTAGGTCTAAGACTGATATCCAGGGAAATCCTCTAGCACCCCAACAGGGAAACGAGAATGGGGCCAGCCCCAGGCCCCGAGACAAGCATATGGGGCAGTCAGTTTTGTTCCAGCTCAGGACAACAGCAACCCCTTTCGGGACTTAGTAGAGCAACCCCAGGCAGCGCAGGATTGGACCTCTGTGCTGCCACCCACACAATACTGACTCCAGAAATGGGACCTCAAGCTTTGCCTACAGGGGTCCATGGTCCCCTCCCTCCTAAAACTTTTGGGTTACTCCTAGGGCGTAGCAGTGTCATTGTGAAGGGTCTCCAGGTTTTCCCAGGAGTTATTGATAGCGATTATACAGGAGAAATTAAGATTATGGCTCAAGCCAATGGGAATATTACAACTATTGAGCAAGGAGAGAGAATAGCTCAATTGATACTAATACCTTTGGTTATGACTGACCATACTGTGCAATCAAAAGAGGAGCCAAGGGTTTTGGATCCTCGGATGCATATTGGGTACAACAGATCACCAATAATAAGCCTTCGTTGACCCTCTGGTTAGATGGAAAACTATTCACTGGGCTAATAGATACAGGAGCTGATGTAACCATAATCAGAAAAGAGGATTGGCCGTCTAGTTGGCCTACTTCAGAAACAATGACAAATTTGAGAGGCATTGGGCAAAGTACCAATCCCAGTCAAAGTTCCAAGTATCTTATTTGGAAAGATAAAGAAAATAATTCTGGAATGATCAAACCGTTTGTTATTGCTCACCTACCTGTAAATTTATGGGGTCGAGATTTGTTGTCACAAATGAAAATGATTATGTGTAGCCCAAATGATATAGTTACAGCACAAATGTTGGCACAAGGATATACCCCTGGAAAAGGTCTAGGAAAGAGAGAGGATGGGATAGTGGAAACTGTCCAACCTGCAGGCAAGGTGAATTGTGGTGGTTTGGGAAGTTTTTAGGGGCGGCCATTGACTTGCCTGTACCCCAGAGATGCGCGGACCCTATAACTTGGAAGTCCTCGTCGCCTGTCTGGGTTGCTCAATGGCCACTAACCACTGAGAAATTGCAAGCTGCCCAGCAGTTAGTACAGGAACAACTGGAGGCTGGACATATAACGGAGAGTATTTCTCCCTGGAATACCCCCATCTTTGTTGTAAAGAAAAAGTCTGGTAAATGGAGGCTCTTACAGGATCTGAGAGCCGTTAATGCCACCATGGTAGTCATGGGAGCCTTACAACCAGGATTGCCCTCTCCAGTGGCTGTCCCTAGAGATTACTTTAAAATTATCTTAGATCTTAAAGATTGTTTCTTTACCATTCCACTACATCCTGATGATCAGGAACGGTTTGCATTTAGTTTACCTTCTATAAATTTTCGAGAGCCTATGAGACGCTATCAATGGAAAGTGTTGCCTCAAGGCATGGCTAATAGTCCAACATTGTGTCAGAAGTTTGTGGCAACAGCACTACAGCCTATACGAGAAGCCTGGAAACAGATGTACATAATCCACTATATGGATGATATCCTAATAGCAGGACGATAGGAGCAGAAGTTTTGCAATGCTTCCATCAGCTCAAAAGTAGTTTAAATGCTGCTGGACTACAAATAGCACCAGAAAAGGTACAATTAAAAGACCCCTATACCTATTTAGATTTTGAATTGCAGGGACCAAAAGTTATTAATCAAAAAGCAACCATTCGCAAAGACCAACTCGACGCTCAATGATTTTCAAAAGCTCTTAGGAGATATAAACTGGTTTCGTCCATATTTAAAAATACCTACTGGAAACTTGAAGCCTTTATTTGACATATTAAAAGGAGACCCAAATCCAAAATCTCCGCGATCTTTAACTCCAGAGGCTCTAGATGCCCTTGCTGAGGTAGAGACAGCAATTGCCAAGCAATTTGTGACTTATATAGATTACCACACGCCTTTAACCTTTATAGCCTTTAATACAAAGGTAACCCCTACGGGCCTTTTTTGGCAAGATAATCCTATCATGTGGGTTCATCTCCACTCTTCCCCAAAGAAAATCTTAGTACCTTATTATGATGCTCTTGCTGATTTAATTATCATGGGAAGAGAACAGAGTAGGAAGTATTTCGGGCTTGAACCGTCGAAGATAATTCAACCTTATACCCGAGATCAAGTTACTTGGCTCCTACAGAACAGTGATTCCTGGCTTCTAGCACTGGCTTCTTTTGCAGGAGATCTAGATAATCATTATCCACCTGATAAGTTTGTTCAGTTTAGTAGATTACATGCCTTTGTTTTTCCACGTGTTGTTAGCACAGAACAATTAGACAACGCCTTAGTAGTGTTTACTGATGGATCCTCTTCAGGTATTGCTGCTTATGCTTATAATGATACAGTAGTAAAGTTTGAAACTAAATATAGTTCAGCACAATTGGTCGAATTACAGGCTATAATTGCTGTTTTGTGTGCCTTCCCAAACCAACCTGTCAATATATACACTAATAGTGCTTATGTAGCTCATTCGGTGCCTCTTTTGGAGACAGTTGCCCAGATCAAATCAATATCAGAAGCTGCCATGTTATTCTTACAATGCCAATAAACCATTCAACGTAGGTCACATCCTTTCTTTTTAGGTCATGTCAGAGCTCATTCTGGTCTTCCAGGACCATTGGCCAGCGGTAATGCCATAGCTGACATGGCTACCAAACTGGCAGCAACTGTAACTGTAGACAATTTACAACAAGCGCAATGTGCTCATGCTTTACATCATTGTAATGCTCAAACTTTAAGACTTCTATATAAAATTACCAGAGAACAAGCTCGCCAGATTGTTAAGAGTTGTACTACCTGTGTCCAACATTTGCCTACACCTCACTTGGGAGTAAACCCAAGAGGACTCCTACCTAATGTGTTATGGCAGATGGATGTTACCCATTATAATGACTTTGGTACTATGAAATATATTCATGTCTGTATTGATAACGTACAGTGGCTTTCTTATGGGCTCACTTCAGTCAGGAGAAGCTGCTAAACATGTTAAGGCACACCTTTTACATTGCTTTACCCTTGCAGGCATACCCACACAAATCAAAACGGATAATGGCCCTGGATATATTTCGAAAGCTTTTCAAGATTTCTGTAATGCTTTACGCATTAAACACACCACAGGCATCCCCTATAATCCTCAGGGCCAAGGCATGGTAGAGCGTGCTCATTTATCCATCAAAATTACCATTGACCATTCTGACGGGTGTGAGATGATATCTCATTGTAGTTTTGATTTGCATTTCTCTAATTATTAGTGAAGTTGAGCATCGTTTCATGTGTTTTTGGGCCATCTGTATGTCATCGTTGGAGAGGTGTCTGTTTAGGTCCTTTTCCCATTTTTTGATTGGGTTGTTCGTTTTTCCAGTGCTGAGTTGTCTGAGTTGCTTGTAGATTTTGGAGATTAATTCTTTGTCTGTTGTTTCATTTGCTATGATTTTCTCCCACTCTGTGGGCTGTCTGTTCAGCTTTTTTGTAATTTCCTTAGCTGTAAAAAAGCTTTTAAGTTTCATTAGGTCCCACATGTTCATTTGTCTTTTTAGTTCCACTATTCTAGTAGGTGGGTCAGAGAAGATCTTGCTTTGATTGATGTCCTTGAGGGTTTTGCCTATATTCTCCTCTAAGAGTTTGATGGTTTCTGGCCTTACATTTAAGTCTTATAATGATACAGTAGTAAAGTTTGAAACTAAATATAGTTCAGCACAATTGGTCGAATTACAGGCTATAATTGCTGTTTTGTGTGCCTTCCCAAACCAACCTGTCAATATATACACTAATAGTGCTTATGTAGCTCATTCGGTGCCTCTTTTGGAGACAGTTGCCCAGATCAAATCAATATCAGAAGCTGCCATGTTATTCTTACAATGCCAATAAACCATTCAACGTAGGTCACATCCTTTCTTTTTAGGTCATGTCAGAGCTCATTCTGGTCTTCCAGGACCATTGGCCAGCGGTAATGCCATAGCTGACATGGCTACCAAACTGGCAGCAACTGTAACTGTAGACAATTTACAACAAGCGCAATGTGCTCATGCTTTACATCATTGTAATGCTCAAACTTTAAGACTTCTATATAAAATTACCAGAGAACAAGCTCGCCAGATTGTTAAGAGTTGTACTACCTGTGTCCAACATTTGCCTACACCTCACTTGGGAGTAAACCCAAGAGGACTCCTACCTAATGTGTTATGGCAGATGGATGTTACCCATTATAATGACTTTGGTACTATGAAATATATTCATGTCTGTATTGATAACGTACAGTGGCTTTCTTATGGGCTCACTTCAGTCAGGAGAAGCTGCTAAACATGTTAAGGCACACCTTTTACATTGCTTTACCCTTGCAGGCATACCCACACAAATCAAAACGGATAATGGCCCTGGATATATTTCGAAAGCTTTTCAAGATTTCTGTAATGCTTTACGCATTAAACACACCACAGGCATCCCTATAATCCTCAGGGCCAAGGCATGGTAGAGCGTGCTCATTTATCCATCAAAATTACCATTGACCATTCTGACGGGTGTGAGATGATATCTCATTGTAGTTTTGATTTGCATTTCTCTAATTATTAGTGAAGTTGAGCATCGTTTCATGTGTTTTTGGGCCATCTGTATGTCATCGTTGGAGAGGTGTCTGTTTAGGTCCTTTTCCCATTTTTTGATTGGGTTGTTCGTTTTTCCAGTGCTGAGTTGTCTGAGTTGCTTGTAGATTTTGGAGATTAATTCTTTGTCTGTTGTTTCATTTGCTATGATTTTCTCCCACTCTGTGGGCTGTCTGTTCAGCTTTTTTGTAATTTCCTTAGCTGTAAAAAAGCTTTTAAGTTTCATTAGGTCCCACATGTTCATTTGTCTTTTTAGTTCCACTATTCTAGTAGGTGGGTCAGAGAAGATCTTGCTTTGATTGATGTCCTTGAGGGTTTTGCCTATATTCTCCTCTAAGAGTTTGATGGTTTCTGGCCTTACATTTAAGTCTTTAATCCATTTTGAGTTGATCTTTGTGTATGGTGTCAGGGTATGTTCCAACTTCATTTTCCTGCATGTAGCTGTCCAATTTTCCCAGCACCATGTGTTGAAATCGACAGACAATAAATGCTGGAGAGGCTGCGGAGAAACGGGAACACTCCTGCATTGCTGGTGGGAGTGTAAATTGATACAGCCTCTATGGAAGACAGTCTGGAGGTTTCTTAAAAAACTAAAAATAGAAGCACCATATGACCCAGCAATCCCACTCTTAGGCTTATACTCTGACGAAATCAAAACTGAAAGAAGCACCTGTACCCCAATGTTCATTGCAGCTCTCTACACAATAGCTAGAACTTGGAAGGAACCTAGATGCCCATCGACGAACGAATGGATCCAAAAGCTCTGGTACATATATACAATGGAATACTACACAGCTGTAAAGAGAAATGCAGAAGAATCAACCCTAATAAGGTGGCTGGATCTAGAACGTATCATAAAAAGTGAAGTCAGTCAAAAAGAGAAGGACAAATACAGTATATTAACACATATATATGGAATCTAGTAGGATGGTGATGATGGCACATGCAGTGAAGCGACAGAAAGACAGACATGGACAGTGGACATATGGACACTGTGGGGAAGGAACAGTGGGTGAGAGGCGTAAAGGAAGTAGCATGAAGGCCTGTACTATCATAAGTGAAGAAAATAGCTATAGTCATTGCTCTGTGAAAAAAGGGGATCCTTCAGGGGTGCTGTGTGATGGTCAGGAGGGGAGGGAAGGGGGGGATATACATGTGATTAATCTGAGAACATGCATGTCTGTGAACAACAAAACTCTGTAAAAGTTAAAAGTAAAATAAAGGTTTAAAAAAAAAAAAAAGAAAAAATTACCATTGAAAAAATAAAAAAGGGGGATTGGTACCCTATGAAGGGTACCCCAAGAAATATACTAAACCATGCCCTCTTTATTTTAAATTTTCTAAATTTGGATGCCCAAGGAAAATCTGCGGCTGATCGATTCTGGCATTCAACAACAAATAAAAATTTTGCCATGGTCAGGTGGAAGGATCCTCTTGACAATTCCTGGCATGGTCCAGATCCAGTGTTAACCTGGGGACGAAGATCAGTCTGCGTGTTTGCGCGTGAATATGATGCTGCACGATGGCTGCCTGAACGTCTTGTGAGACAAGTAGATAATTAATAAACCAGGGAAGAAGTGTCTCCCTGAGAAGCTTTCTCTTCTCTTTTCTACAGGATGCTTGCTGTCAAGGTGTTGGCCTTATTCCTGATGCTGTATAAGAGACTGACAGAAGCAGGCGGGTTTTGGCGATCCGTCAGGCGCCGGTAAGCTGTTGCAACGAAGGTATGGACGACCCTGTCAGTGCTGGGGAGGATATAGCCTTTCTAAGTTGGCTGTACACCGTGACTGGGGTTGGGAGACGTGAAAGAACCCTGAAGATCTAGAGAACGGGAACTAGATGCCCATCGACACGAATGGATCCAAAAGCTCTGGTACATATATACAATGGAATACTACACAGCTGTAAAGAGAAATGCAGAAGAATCAACCCTAATAAGGTGGCTGGATCTAGAACGATCATAAAAAGTGAAGTCAGTCAGAAAGAGAAGGACAAATACAGTATATTAACACATATATATGGAATCTAGTAGGATGGTGATGATGGCACATGCAGTGAAGCGACAGAAAGACAGACATGGACAGTGGACATATGGACACTGTGGGGAAGGAACAGTGGGTGAGAGGCGTAAAGGAAGTAGCATGAAGGCCTGTACTATCATAAGTGAAGAAAATAGCTATAGTCATTGCTCTGTGAAAAAAGGGGATCCTTCAGGGGTGCTGTGTGATGGTCAGGAGGGGAGGGAAGGGGGGGATATACATGTGATTAATCTGAGAACATGCATGTCTGTGAACAACAAAACTCTGTAAAAGTTAAAAGTAAAATAAAGGTTTAAAAAAAAAAAAAAAAAAAAAATTACCATAGAAAAAAAAAAAAAAAGGGATTGGTACCCTATGAAGGGTACCCCAAGAAATATACTAAACCATGCCCTCTTTATTTTAAATTTTCTAAATTTGGATGCCCAAGGAAAATCTGCGGCTGATCGATTCTGGCATTCAACAACAAATAAAAATTTTGCCATGGTCAGGTGGAAGGATCCTCTTGACAATTCCTGGCATGGTCCAGATCCAGTGTTAACCTGGGGACGAAGATCAGTCTGCGTGTTTGCGCGTGAATATGATGCTGCACGATGGCTGCCTGAACGTCTTGTGAGACAAGTAGATAATTAATAAACCAGGGAAGAAGTGTCTCCCTGAGAAGCTTTCTCTTCTCTTTTCTACAGGATGCTTGCTGTCAAGGTGTTGGCCTTACTCCTGATGCTGTATAAGTGACTGACAGAAACGGAAGCGGGTTTTGGCGATCCGTCAGACGCCGGTAAGCTGTTGCAACGAAGGTATGGACGACCCTGTCAGTGCTGGGGAGGATATAGCCTTTCTAAGTTGGGTCAATATGTCACCACCGTGAACTGCGGGGGTCATATAGCATACCTATAATTCGATAACTGATGGGTATGCAACACCAGTCCTAGGGTAGAAACAACTCATCCAGGCCTCTTGTGTGACCAATGCAAACAGGTGCATAATGCGGTACATAGCTCCTGCTACTTTCAATACAAACTGTGCCGGTTTGGCAGTGAAACTGTTTTTAGTGCTACCCTAACGCACGGCCCCATTAAAGATATAAAGGGCCCGGGAGGGTTAGTTATAGCAGGATGTCCTGGCACATGGAGAGATCGAGTATGCTGGCGAATGAAAGCCCCCATACATGTGTCAGATGGAGGAGGACCACAAGACTTGTACAGGGAAGAGGTGATCAAGGGTCAGATAAAGAGGCTCCGACAAGAGCTTCCGCCTGAACTGAAATATCACCCTATAGCACTACCAAAAGTGAGAAGTGAATTACAACTCGACCCACAAACTTTAGATATTTTGAATGCTACCTATAGATTGCTTAACGATACCCAACCAGATATAGCTAAGGACTGCTGGCTCTGTTTGCGTCAGAGTGCCCCTCGTCCTGTTGCCATGCCCTATTTCAGCCAAACCAATCTAAGTTTCTATACTAATCGCTCGACATGCACACCTACCCTTCCTATTACTGTATCCCTGATGCTAAATACTGATAATTGTACGTCTGTTGCTAAGGAAGGAAAAAATGATGGCTATGATATGGATGTAGGAATCAAAGGAAACAAATGCACCACAGTAGCAAACATCACCAACGCCTTGTGCGCAGTTAATGGTGCAGCCTTTGTGTGTGGGAATAGCCTTGCGTATACCTATTTGCATCAAAATTGGACAGGACAATGTTTATTAACCTATCTCCTTCCAGATGTAGAGATAATCATGGGAGATCAGGAAGTTCCTATCCCTAGTATTGATCATTTTATAAATAGACGAAAAAGAGCGGTACTGTTTGTCCCTCTGTTAGCAGTTTTAGGTATTACCACTGCGGTGGCCATGGGGTCAGCAGGTATGGGCATCTCTCTCACTCAATATACCAAGCTGTCCCAACAATTAATTTCCGATGTGCAAGCAATATCGGAAACTATACAAGATACCCAGGACCAGGTTGACTCCCTAGCAGAGGTGGTACTGCAAAACAGAAGGGGTCTAGATCTACTAACTGCAGAGCAGGGAGGTATCTGTTTGGCTTTACAGGAGAAATGCTGTTTCTATGTCAACAAGTCTGGCATAGTCAGAGACAAGGTGAAGCAACTACAGGAAGAACTTGAACAACGAAGACGGGACCTCGCTGCCAACCCCTTCCTGACGGGGTTAAATGGACTACTGCCTTACCTAATGCCCCTACTTGGACCTTTAATCACTTTGCTCCTTGTATTGGCTTTTGGCCCCATGCTGTTTAATAGGCTCATTGCATTCATCAAGCGGCAGATTGAGGCTATTCTGGCTAAACCAATCCAGGTCCACTATAATCGCCTTGAGATGGCAGAACAAGGTGACACTTAATCTTTCCGTTAACAGAGATTAGTCACCTCCCCCTGTGAGCTGAACTGGTCAGCCAGAGACGGGTAAGAGGACATCATTACAGAGCAAACCTAAGACAGGAGGGCCGCCATAGCTGCTGCCTGATCCTATGACGGGTAATGCCTGTATAATGTTATGTCCTAACCTAAGACAGGCGCAGTTCCCGAGGGGTTCCTCTTGGCTTTGATAAAAAAGGGGGACCTGTCCGGGACCGCGGGGCGGACCGGCCATTCTCTGTAGCCTCCCGTGCATGAATGCTGCGGTGCGCCGCTTGGGATGGCGCCTAGCGGAGCCTTTCACGCATGAGCCCTGGCCGCACTTTGCAGCTTCCAGTTTAGGAGCATCGTCATGTTTGCACAAAAATGGCACTTGGTGGATGTAGCGGGGTGTGGTTTAAGGCGTGTGCATATTGCTCTGATAGGTGGTTCCTAGTTTCCGTGCTCGTGATCAGTGCATGCTTCCCTTGCATTCCTATGGGGTCGGAAGCGCGTGTGCATCTGACCTTTTACACGATTGGCTTATGAGTAGCTCCTTCCTGTTTCTGTGTAGCGTAAATACCCCCTTGTTTTTGCAATAAAACGAGACTTGATCAGACGCCTGTCTTGTCTCCATTTGTCGTGTCTCTTGTCCTCTCAATTCCCACTCCCCCCTTTTAGGGCCTGCGTTGACGAATCCTAGGTCTGCGCTGACGAAGCCTGCGGGTCGGGACACTGCATCAGTTCTATACTTTATATACTATTTTTCCATACTTCATTTATACTAGGAAGCTAATAAAATGCTACAGTAATTAAAATAACTATGTTACAATACCTAAAAACATACATAAACACACATTATATATAAAGACACACGATAGATATTTCTATATAATTACTAATTATAAAGGTATCATTGCAATCCATCCTGTCTGAATAGAATATTCAAATACACATGACAATTACTTACATTATTAAATATAAGACAATCACTTTGCTCCTTGTATTGGCTTTTGGCCCCATGCTGTTTAATATTGCATTCATCAAGCGGCAGATTGAGGCTATTCTGGCTAAACCAATCCAGGTCCACTATCATCACCTTGAGATGGTAGAACAAGGTGACACTTAATCTTTCTGTTGACAGAGATTAGTCACCTCCCCCTGTGAGCTAAACTGGTCAGCCAGAGACGGGTAAGAGGACATCATTACAGAGCAAACCTAAGACAGGAGGGCCGCCATAGCTGCTGCCTGATCCTATGACGGGTAATGCCTGTATAATGTTATGTCCTAACCTAAGACAGGCGCAGTTCCCGAGGGGTTCCTCTTGGCTTTGATAAAAAAGGGGGACCTGTCCGGGACCGCGGGGCGGACCGGCCATTCTCTGTAGCCTCCCGTGCATGAATGCTGCGGTGCGCCGCTTGGGATGGCGCCTAGCGGAGCCTTTCACGCATGAGCCCTGGCCGCACTTTGCAGCTTCCAGTTTAGGAGCATCGTCATGTTTGCACAAAAATGGCACTTGGTGGATGTAGCGGGGTGTGGTTTAAGGCGTGTGCATATTGCTCTGATAGGTGGTTCCTAGTTTCCGTGCTCGTGATCAGTGCATGCTTCCCTTGCATTCCTATGGGGTCGGAAGCGCGTGTGCATCTGACCTTTTACACGATTGGCTTATGAGTAGCTCCTTCCTGTTTCTGTGTAGCGTAAATACCCCCTTGTTTTTGCAATAAAACGAGACTTGATCAGACGCCTGTCTTGTCTCCATTTGTCGTGTCTCTTGTCCTCTCAATTCCCACTCCCCCCTTTTAGGGCCTGCGTTGACGAATCCTAGGTCTGCGCTGACGAAGCCTGCGGGTCGGGACACTGCATCAGTTCTATACTTTATATACTATTTTTCCATACTTCATTTATACTAGGAAGCTAATAAAATGCTACAGTAATTAAAATAACTATGTTACAATACCTAAAAACATACATAAACACACATTATATATAAAGACACACGATAGATATTTCTATATAATTACTAATTATAAAGGTATCATTGCAATCCATCCTGTCTGAATAGAATATTCAAATACACATGACAATATTACATAGGTGTACAGAAAAAAAAATTGATTTATTTTCAAAAACACCATTTGAATCATTTCACTCACATGTATAAAGTCAGTGGCATGTTTCTATAAGATAGTAAGAACTATGCATATGCCTGACACACAACTATAATACAATAATACCTCACATATTGTACTGGAAAAGCCAAATGTCATCTACCAAAGAATAAAACCATCTTTAGGGACTTCCCTGGTGGGTGGTTCTGTGTCTAAGATTCTGAGTTCCCAATGCAGGAGGCTCAGGTCTAATGTTTGGGCAGAGAAGGAGACCCCACATGCTATATCTAAGAGTTTGCATGCTGAAACTATAGCCTCACACACTCAAATATTTTTTTTAAATGCTTCATCAAAAAATATTTTACAGTGTTTTGGTTTTTTCTATTAAATATTAATCAATAAAAGTAAATTATATTTAACATTCAGCTTCCTCAGTCCCACTAGCCAAATCTCAAGAGCCCATAGCCACATGTAGCCAGCTGCTATCATACTAAGACAGTGAAGGTCTGCACAGTTAAGGTTAAATAAGGTTATCTGAGTGTTTTTAAAAACAGATATGAAAGATTTCATTGCAAGTACATTACTTAGATTTTTCTTCCTTGGTCCTCATTAAGTTCCTGATATAAAGAAAATAAAATATTAATTATTATAGGACTAGAAGGTAATGAAAACCACTTACTCTTATCCTCCCAGTACTGTATTTTCTTAAGCTAATTTCCTCTTATTTTGCTAAATGTCTTCTTTTTCTGTTATACAGTCAGAAATCCAAAAACAGGAAAACTGATTAACAATCTCATGAAACTTTTCTTATGCAATAAATACCAAAACTTGTACCAATCCTCACTAATATTTTCTGCACTGCTAAAGGATTTATTTCCAAATAATCATTCCATATAATTATTGTTCTCTCTAGGAATCTGAAATATTTTCTCTAAAACTAATCCTAAGGCATTAACTGAACTTTTAGTATAAGAATTTTAACATGTTCAAGAAACTATTTAGAGAAACATGGTACTTTAAAATTTAATTTTACACTAGATATTGATAGGTACACAAAATATTCAAAAACGATCACTAATAGGCATAGGGTTTCCTCAGGCGGTGATGAAAAGTTTCTAAATTAAACAGTGGTGATGACTTCGTATTCTATGAACACACTGAAATCTACTAATACATATTAAGTGGTGAATTTTATGACATACGAATTACCTCGATAGACCTGCTTTAAAATAATTAACAAATGCCTCCTACATGTATGCACAAACTATTAGAGAAAACACAACTTTCTCTGTGACCACATATCAGATATCCAATATTACTGTTTCAAATGTTGAAATAAGATATACATAAAAACTCATGTAATTTCCATTGGTCTTAAATATTCATGGAGTGCACACAAAATGATCTGTGAGAGTACATACATACACAAGAAGGATAACGTGGGACTCTAACTTCATGAATTTTGCTTTAATTTTTCCATCATATAGTTATACATTATTTGTGTAATGAAAAACACTGTGAAAACATAACTTGATTAATGTTGTGTATCTCCCTTCATTCACACTTTCCCTCTACTTAAAATATCTGCTCCAACCTACAGAAGCACTGTAAAGAGTTCTTATAACCATGAAGACTATACCAACAGCAAAGTAGAGAGGTAAAATTAACGTGGATGACACCATTAAGCTCACAAATCAATCATTTCTGAAGCCTGTCAGACTGCTGAATTTCCTCTTATTTAACATCAACTGGAATTGTCTCTGTTTGCAGCCAAATGAATCTATTTCATAAACTTCCTATGGAGGGTGGAGCTAAGATGGTGGCGTAAAAGGAATGCACTCATCTCTCCTGCAAAATTGCCTGAATTGCAACAAGTTCCTGAAAAAACATCAACAAGAGGAGGTTGGATCCGATCACAAAAAAGATACCCTACATCAAAAAGCAAAGGAAAAGCCACAACAAGACAGTAGGAGGGGCGCAATCGTGCTTTCAAAAGTCAAACCTCATACCCGCCAGAGAGGCTGGGTGGGCCAAATACGCAAAGCCTGTTGCAAATCAAGACCCAAGAAAGGAGCAGTGATGCACACAAGGGACTGAGCCAGACCTGTTGTAGAGGGTCCAAGTGCCCTCTTAAGCTAGAAGTGCCCTCGAGGAGTCCTCGGAAGAACAGCACTCAGTTCCCTTTGAAGGAGGTTACCATTAACCCAATCATAGAGCCACTGAGTAGGACTGGAAACTGCGCACCATGATCCGGGAGAGGAGAACAGCAATCCTCCATGAGACTGAGCCAGACTCACCTCTGAGTAGTCTAACATCTTGCATGGTGGCGGGGGTCAACGGTGGCCTGCAGCAGGGTCGGGATCACTGCGGAAGTGTTTCTCGTAGAGCATATGGGAATAAATCCTTTGTGAGAGAGACACCATTTTCCCTACTGTAGTTTTGCCACTGCCAAATTACAGGGCTGCTGGTCAAATTACAGGGAGGGAATTTAGCTCCACCCAACAAGAAAACGGATTTGGATTAAGGATTAAGAAACTCCCAGGGCCAGCCTGGGTGGGCCTTTGAGTTTTGGAATAGGTGGAAATAAACAAGCAGTTAAAGAGGTCTTCAGATCCAACCACTGCCAGAAGCAAGAAAAAGACTGCTAATTCCTGAATAGGCAGCAACAGACAAAAGAACATAAACACTATTTTCACTTTTTGTCTGAAGCTGGAGTTAGTGCTGGATTTTTTAAATCTCATTTTATTTCTTATTTATTTTATTGACTTGTTTTGTTTCAATTTTAATCTTAAGCTCACAAATCAATCATTTCTGAACCCAGACTGCTGAATTTCCTCTTATTTAACATCAACTGGAATTGTCTCTGTTTGCAGCCAAATGAATCTATTTCATAAACTTCCTATGGAGGGTGGAGCTAAGATGGTGGCGTAAAGGAATGCACTCATCTCTCCTGCAAAATTGCCTGAATTGCAACAAGTTCCTGAAAAAACATCAACAAGAGGAGGTTGGATCCGATCACAAAAAAGATACCCTACATCAAAAAGCAAAGGAAAAGCCACAACAAGACAGTAGGAGGGGCGCAATCGTGCTTTCAAAAGTCAAACCTCATACCCGCCAGAGAGGCTGGGTGGGCCAAATACGCAAAGCCTGTTGCAAATCAAGACCCAAGAAAGGAGCAGTGATGCACACAAGGGACTGAGCCAGACCTGTTGTAGAGGGTCCAAGTGCCCTCTTAAGCTAGAAGTGCCCTCGAGGAGTCCTCGGAAGAACAGCACTCAGTTCCCTTTGAAGGAGGTTACCATTAACCCAATCATAGAGCCACTGAGTAGGACTGGAAACTGCGCACCATGATCCGGGAGAGGAGAACAGCAATCCTCCATGAGACTGAGCCAGACTCACCTCTGAGTAGTCTAACATCTTGCATGGTGGCGGGGGTCAACGGTGGCCTGCAGCAGGGTCGGGATCACTGCGGAAGTGTTTCTCGTAGAGCATATGGGAATAAATCCTTTGTGAGAGAGACACCATTTTCCCTACTGTAGTTTTGCCACTGCCAAATTACAGGGCTGCTGGTCAAATTACAGGGAGGGAATTTAGCTCCACCCAACAAGAAAACGGATTTGGATTAAGGATTAAGAAACTCCCAGGGCCAGCCTGGGTGGGCCTTTGAGTTTTGGAATAGGTGGAAATAAACAAGCAGTTAAAGAGGTCTTCAGATCCAACCACTGCCAGAAGCAAGAAAAAGACTGCTAATTCCTGAATAGGCAGCAACAGACAAAAGAACATAAACACTATTTTCACTTTTTGTCTGAAGCTGGAGTTAGTGCTGGATTTTTTAAATCTCATTTTATTTCTTATTCTTTTTTATTGCTTTTATTTTATCTTGTTTTGTTTCAATTGTGGGTTTGTTTTTTTTTTTGGTCCCCTTTTTCCAAACCCTCTTAGCACTGACCCCGTTTTTCTTTTTTTCTGTGTGTGTGTATGATTCCTCCATTGAATTCTATTGAAGCTACTAATCTTATCAGTAAGACTGAATATATTCAAGTTTACATATTTTTTTTTCTTTTTTCCTTTTAAACCACACACTTTATTTTGGTATAAACTTCTGGTTCCACACTGGCCTTTTATGGTTCTGTGGGGGTTTTGTTTGTTTTTATTGTTTTTGCTTTGTTTTTCTATATTTTTCTATATACTTATCTCTGTTTTAATTTTTAAATCTTTTATATGTACTACTACTTCCTCTATAACTCTTTCTTTCCTTTCTCAGATGCTGTTTTCCTACAGCACTAAACTCTAACACATACAAATATTTATCTCCCTATATTTAACTTTGTGGTATTATTCTATATTTCTCTTCTATCCTCCATTATTTTTTTCCCTTTTCCCACCATATTTCTTAGTCTATTCTGTCCTCATTGCCTTATCCCTAACTGGGACCCTGCTCTAGTATTGTTCTCCGATTTGTGCTCTAGTTAGGTAGATTAACTGGTAGATATCATTCTTGGTTTTCTCTATTCGCTGTGCTAACATATTCTACTGTATTTTTGGTTGGAATGTTTGTGTTATATTACAGCTGTATATGTTTATGTGTATCATTCAATATGCTAGATAGTATTTGCATAATATTTTAATTGTCATTTGTCAAAGGTATACTTTCTGTTTCACATTCGTGTATATATGTTTTAATATCATTTAATGCCATAAAAAATCAGCTATGAAATCTTCATTCCCTGGTCAGGAAACAAGCCCAGGGGCTTTAGGGAGGTAGTACTGACTCCAAACCTATACAATACTAGAGAATGACTAACATTAGAGAGCAGTAAACAGTGAGAACTCCAAAAGGTAAGCACTTGTATGCAAGTCCTGACACCACCCAATCGCCAGCATCACGCAAAATAAGAAGCCTCATACAAACGACAAATACCGACAGACGTAACTCAAAGTCTGGGAAAAGGAAACCCCAAACATAGTTAAAAAACTAACAATAACAATGACCACAATGCATTGAGACTAGAGATCAACTACAAGAAAAAAACTGCTAAAAACACAAACACATGGAGACTAAACAATACATACCTAGAAAACAGACTGATTACCGAGCAAATAAAAGGAAAAATGAAAAAATACCTAGAAGAAAACGACAATGAACACAAGACAGTGCAAAACCTATGGGATACTGCAAAAGCAGTTCTGAGACAGAAATTTATAGCAATACAATCCTACCTCAAGAAACTGGAAAAATATCAGACGACCTAACCCTACGCTTAAAACAACTGGAGAAAGAACAACAAAAACACCCCAAAGTTAGCAGAAGAAAAGAAATCATAAAGATCAGAGCAGAAATAAATGAAAAAAAAACAAAAGAAACAATAGTAAAGATAAATAAAATAAAACAAAAAGCTGTTTCTTCGAAAAGGTAAATAAAATCGACAAACCACTGGCCAGACTCATCAAGAAAAAAATACAAGAACCAGAACAAGAAATTCAGAAATGAAAAAGGAGAGATTACACAGATAATGCAGAAATCCAAAGGATTATAAGAGACTATTATGAACAACTATATGGCAACAAATCAGACAACCAGGAAGAAATGGACAGTTTCTTGGAGAAGGTTAATTACCCAAGACTGAAGCAGGAAGAAATAGAAACTATGAACAATCCAATCACAAGCTCAGAAATCGAACCTGTGATGAAAAATCTATCCCAAAATAAAAGCCATATGGCTTCACAGGTGAATGCTACCAAACATTGAAAGAAAAGCTAATGCCTAAAACTCTTTCAAAATATTGCACAGGAAGGAACAGCTCGAAACACATTCTGGTGAACATCACCTTGAAAAAGCTAAAAAAATGCCTTTAAAACTTTCAAAATATTGCACAGGAAGGAACATGACTAACATTAGAGAGCAGTAAACAGTGAGAACTCCAAAAGGTAAGCACTTGTATGCAAGTCCTGACACCACCCAATCGCCAGCATCACGCAAAATAAGAAGCCTCATACAAACGACAAATACCGACAGACGTAACTCAAAGTCTGGGAAAAGGAAACCCCAAACATAGTTAAAAAACTAACAATAACAATGACCACAATGCATTGAGACTAGAGATCAACTACAAGAAAAAAACTGCTAAAAACACAAACACATGGAGACTAAACAATACATACCTAGAAAACAGACTGATTACCGAGCAAATAAAAGGAAAAATGAAAAAATACCTAGAAGAAAACGACAATGAACACAAGACAGTGCAAAACCTATGGGATACTGCAAAAGCAGTTCTGAGACAGAAATTTATAGCAATACAATCCTACCTCAAGAAACTGGAAAAATATCAGGCGACCTAACCCTACGCTTAAAACAACTGGAGAAAGAACAACAAAAACACCCCAAAGTTAGCAGAAGAAAAGAAATCATAAAGATCAGAGCAGAAATAAATGAAAAAAAAACAAAAGAAACAATAGTAAAGATAAATAAAATAAAACAAAAAGCTGTTTCTTCGAAAAGGTAAATAAAATCGACAAACCACTGGCCAGACTCATCAAGAAAAAAATACAAGAACCAGAACAAGAAATTCAGAAATGAAAAAGGAGAGATTACACAGATAATGCAGAAATCCAAAGGATTATAAGAGACTATTATGAACAACTATATGGCAACAAATCAGACAACCAGGAAGAAATGGACAGTTTCTTGGAGAAGGTTAATTACCCAAGACTGAAGCAGGAAGAAATAGAAACTATGAACAATCCAATCACAAGCTCAGAAATCGAACCTGTGATGAAAAATCTATCCCAAAATAAAAGCCATATGGCTTCACAGGTGAATGCTACCAAACATTGAAAGAAAAGCTAATGCCTAAAACTCTTTCAAAATATTGCACAGGAAGGAACAGCTCGAAACACATTCTACGAGGTGAACATCACCTTGATACCAAAGCCAGGCAAAGATAACACAAGAAAAGAAAGTTATAGGTCAATCTTACTGATGAATTTGGATGCCAAAATGCTCAACAAAATCCTAGCAAACAGAATTCAACAACACATCAAAAAGCTCATGAAAATCTCAATAGATGCAGAAAAAGCCTTCGACAAAGTACAGCAATCATTTATGATAAAGACTCTTGAAAAAATGGGCACAGAAGGAACCTATCTCAATATAGTGAAAGACACATATGATGAGAAGCCCACAGCAAACATTATCCTCAATGGTGAAAAACTCAAAAGCATTCCCGCTAAGATCAGGAACAAGACAAGGGTGTCCACTTTCACCACTCTTATACAACATAGGCCTGGGAGTTCTACCAACAGCAATAGGAGAAGAAGAACAAATAAAAGGAATCCAGATTGGAAAGGAAGAAGTAAAACTCTCTCTATTCATAGACGACATCATATTATACATAGAAAACCCCAAAGGCACTATTATAAAACAACTAGAGCTAATCAACGAAATCAGCAAAGTCGCGGGATACAAAATCAATACACAGAAATCACTGGCATTCCTATACACAAACAATGAAAAATCAGAAAATGAAATCAAAGAGGTAATCACCTTCACCATCGCAACCAAAAGAATCAAATAACTAGGAATAAACCTATCCAAAGAAACAAAAGAACTGTACACAGAAAATTACAAGACACTCATGAGAGACATTAAAGAAGACCTAAACAGATGGAGAGATATTCCATGTTCCTGGGTCGGAAGAATCAATATTGTGGAAAGGACCATACTACCAAATGTCATCTATAGATTCAATGCGATCCCTATCAAATTACCAATGACATTTTTCACAGAACTAGACCAAAGAATAACACAGTTCATATGGAAACACAAAAGACCTCGAATAGCCAAAGCAATCCTCAGGAAGAAGAATGGAGCTGGAGGGATCAGCCTCCCTAACTTCAGACTATATTACAAAGCAACAGTCATCAAGACAGTATGGTACTGGCACAAAAACAGAAATATCGACCAATGGAACAAGACCGAGAACCCAGAGATAAACCCACGCACCTATGGGTACCTCATTTTTGACAAAGGAGGTGAACATATGAAATGGAACAAAGACAGCCTCTTCAACAAATGGTGCTGGGAACATTGGACAGCTACATGCAAGAAAATGAAGTTGGAACATTCCCTGACACCATGCACAAATATCAACTCAAAATGGATTAAAGACCTAAGTGTAAGACCAGAAACCATCAAACTCTTAGAGGAGAATATAGGCAAAACCCTCAAGGACATAAACCAAAGCAAGAAATTCTCTGACCCACCTACTAGAGTAGCAGAACTCAAAAGACAAATGAACATGTGGGACCTCATGAAACTTAAAAGCTTTTGTACAGCAAAAGAAATCACAAAAAAGCTGAGCAGACAGCCCATAGAATGGGAGAAAATCATAGCAAATGAAACAACAGACAAAGAATTAATCTCCAAAATCTACAAGCAACTCAGACAACTCAGCACTGGAAAAATGAACAACCCAATCAAAAAATGGGAAAAGAACCTAAACAGACACCTCTCCAAAGAGGACAGACAGATGGCCCCAAAACACATGAAACGATGCTTAACGTCACTTATAATCAGAGAAATGCAAATCAAAACTACAATGAGATATCACCTCACACCCATCAGAATGGCCATCATCCACAAATCAACAGACAATAAATGCTGGAGAGGGTGTGGAGAAAAGGGAACACTCTTGCATTGCTGGCGGGAATGTAAATTGATACAGCCGCCACTGAAGACAGTCTGGAGATTTCTTAAAAAACTAAAATTAGAAGTACCATATGACCCAGCAATCCCACTATTCGGCTTATACCCTGATGAAATCAAAACTGAAAGAAACGCCTGTACTCCAATGTTCATTGCAGCTCTCTATACAATAGGTAGAACATGGAAGCAACCTAGATGTCCATCGACGAATGAATGGATAAAGAAGCTATGGTACATATGTACAACAGAATACTACACAGCTGTAAAAAGAAATGCAGAACTTCCTATGGGGCTGTAAATTGTAATCAGAATCACAAAGATAATCAAAGTACTCCAACAATACAAATATTGAGTTTTTCTTTTTTTTTTTTTAATCAAACTTCTCAGCCTGGATTCCTAACATTCTTTTAATCACACCTCAGGTTTAGCTGAATGTCTAGAAGTTGGCTGACACACCCAAGTAGGAGTCATCTTGTGATGAACAGACAACCACAAAACAAATGCGGAACTTCCAGAAAACATGTAACACTGAATTGCTTTGCTTTATTCCAAACTAGAGGACCAATGTCACGAGGAATGATCTATGACATTTGTTTTAGGATTCCCAGCATTCTACAAGGCTTCTTAGGTGGTATTTTCCCACGAATGTCTACACTAAGTGGTTCCATTTGGAACCTAAAACATAATGTTATCATCTGCCAAAGAAAAACATTTCGTAAATAAAATTCTTTGTTCCAAACACCTTTGTTCCAAAGGACTTCCATGAACAATAAAGAAAAATAAAGGATGTTAAATAATTGAAAACATTTCTTCCACAAACTAAAACACATTGGAAACCTGGTGCTGAATCAAATTCCCAAACAGCAGAACAGCTATAATCACAAAATAACTGCAATGAAAGAGAAAGCCATCTAAACAAAATGTCCAGTTTAATATCCAACCAATCAGCTTCTTTAAAAACTTTATTTCACTCAAATCATTATCTTCATGACCAAAAAAAAAAAAAATTAAAAACTATAAAGTAAACAAACCCACGATAGCAAAATACCATGAGAATCAAAAAGCTGGGTTTCCTTTTTTTACTTTTAAATTAAATATTTTCTAAGAATGCCAACAGTAAAAATAACATACACTTAGTGAATATGTTTCCTGAATATGAACAATCAAATATTAACTACCAAAGTAACCAAACTGTCAGTCACTTACATTACATTACAGATACTGTGCTAGGCCCTAAGGAGTAAGACCTGAGATTAGTCAGACAATACATTGTCTTCAAAAGTTTATAATGTAGTAGACCATGGCATCCTCCCCAGCCCTTCGCTTTCCCTCTCCAACCATCCTACCTCAGAAATGCCGTCCTGTTTCCCCTAAGGCCTAGTACAGACCTATTTCACAATCACCAAAAAGAAATGCAGAACTTCCTATGGGGCTGTAAATTGTAATCAGAATCACAAAGGTAATCAAAGTACTCCAACAATACAAATATTGAGTTTTTCTTTTTTTTTAATCAAACTTCTCAGCCTGGATTCCTAACATTCTTTTAATCACACCTCAGGTTTAGCTGAATGTCTAGAAGTTGGCTGACACACCCAAGTAGGAGTCATCTTGTGATGAACAGACAACCACAAAACAAATGCGGAACTTCCAGAAAACATGTAACACTGAATTGCTTTGCTTTATTCCAAACTAGAGGACCAATGTCACGAGGAATGATCTATGACATTTGTTTTAGGATTCCCAGCATTCTACAAGGCTTCTTAGGTGGTATTTTCCCACGAATGTCTACACTAAGTGGTTCCATTTGGAACCTAAAACATAATGTTATCATCTGCCAAAGAAAAACATTTCGTAAATAAAATTCTTTGTTCCAAACACCTTTGTTCCAAAGGACTTCCATGAACAATAAAGAAAAATAAAGGATGTTAAATAATTGAAAACATTTCTTCCACAAACTAAAACACATTGGAAACCTGGTGCTGAATCAAATTCCCAAACAGCAGAACAGCTATAATCACAAAATAACTGCAATGAAAGAGAAAGCCATCTAAACAAAATGTCCAGTTTAATATCCAACCAATCAGCTTCTTTAAAAACTTTATTTCACTCAAATCATTATCTTCATGACCAAAAAAAAAAAAAATTAAAAACTATAAAGTAAACAAACCCACGATAGCAAAATACCATGAGAATCAAAAAGCTGGGTTTCCTTTTTTTACTTTTAAATTAAATATTTTCTAAGAATGCCAACAGTAAAAATAACATACACTTAGTGAATATGTTTCCTGAATATGAACAATCAAATATTAACTACCAAAGTAACCAAACTGTCAGTCACTTACATTACATTACAGATACTGTGCTAGGCCCTAAGGAGTAAGACCTGAGATTAGTCAGACAATACATTGTCTTCAAAAGTTTATAATGTAGTAGACCATGGCATCCTCCCCAGCCCTTCGCTTTCCCTCTCCAACCATCCTACCTCAGAAATGCCGTCCTGTCTCTAACTGTCACCATCTTCCACCTATATGGCGCAGGCCAAACACTTAGAAGTCACTCTGGACTTTTCTCTTTCAGCACACAATCCATCATTAAGCTTTATCGGTGTTAGTTGCCCGCAGTCTCTAGTAACATAAAACCAGAAGCCAACAGGTTCTCACCAAATCCACTGGGAAGGTGCCAGTTCAGGTCACAATCAAACCACTCTTCCAGTATAGCAACAGACTTCTGGCCGGCGTTGTCCACTGCCTCCAGCCTGTTCTCATACAGTTGACCCAGTGCTCTTCTTAAGGGATCAAGAGTATCACATCATTCTCACTACGTCTTTCCATGACTTCCTTCTGCTGCTGTAATAAACCTAGTGATCTGTCCTACAACTCCTCTAATGGACCCTACCACTGGCCCATCATCCATGAACTGCTAGCCCCTGTTGTTTCTGTCCTTGGACGTTCACTGCCGTCTCTGCTACTGCCTAAGTTCTTATCCAGGTGTTCATATAGCTTCATCCTTGCTGTGTAGGTCTCAGAACTATCTGAGAGTCCAGCCAGCGTGTTAATGGAGAAATTGAAGGCTGAACCACTTTATCCCACTGTTCTGGTCTATTTTGTTGTTGTTGTTCTATTTTTTAAGGTAAGCTTTTTCTGGAAGTAAAACACAATTGCAAAGAAAGAAACCAAGTGCCCAGCTCAATGAATTCTCACTAAGCAAACATAACAAACATACAAAATAGCACAGAGATCAAGAAACAGTAGCCCAGAAGTCTGCCCATGTTCCAAATTCTAGTCATTATTCTCAAAACAAGGTAACCAAAATCCCAATTTATAGATTACCTTGACCTAATTCTGAACTTTATATAAACAAAATTAGATAGTATGAGTTGGTTTTTCTCCAGCTTCTGTCACTCAGTGCTGTTTCTTAGGTTCACCCATGATACTAAGCATAGTTGTGATACATTATCATTAATCTTTATAATCTTGTATTCCATGAACATGCATTTATACAATTTGAGATAACTATTCATGGTGTTGCTTTGGAAGTTCTTGTAAAAATCTTTTAGTAAATATATGTATACAGTTCTACCAGGAATATGTTTAATAGAATCAGTATATCATATCACATGCATATATTCAGCTGTTTCAACTACAGTACAAACCATTAAACAGTTCTCCAAAGTGCCTATATCAATTTAAACACCCAGTATTGGCATATGAGAGATTCGAATAACTCTTATACATAATTTGACATTATCTTTTTAATTTTAGTCATTCTGATAAATATATCATGGCACCTCACTGTGGTTTTGGGTTTCCATTTCTGAGGCAACCGATGAAGCTGACCATCTTTCCACATTTATTGGCCATTTAGATATCTTTCTGAGTGAAATGCCTGTTCTAATGTTTTGCCCTTTTTCCTTTTTTTAAAATCAATATGTGGTTCTTATTATATTCTGGACATGAATCCTAATTTATCAAATAGACTAGAAATATACTCTCCCCTAAGTTACTTGCTTTTTCATTTCCTTTATAGTACTTACTGTTTTCCAATAGAGGAAAATTATAGAATTGGAAAGACTAGCAATCTCTTCAAGAAAACTGTATATCAAGGGAACATTTCATGCAATGATAGGCACAATAAAGGACAGAAACAGCAAGAACCTAACAGAACTGGAAGAGATTAAGAAGAGGTGGCAAAAACACACAGATGAACTGTACAAAAAAGATCTTTATGACTGGGATAACCACAGCAGTGTGGCTACTCATCGACAGCCAGAACCTGAGTCTGAAGTCAAGTGGGCCTTGAGAAGCATTACTATGAACAAAGCTAGTCAAGGTGATGGAATTCCAGCTGAGCTATTTAAAATCCTAAAAGATAATGCTGTTAAAGTGCTTCACTCAGTATGCCAGCAAATTTGGAAATCCCAGAAATGATCACAAGATGAGAAAAGTCAATTTTCATTTCAATCCAAAAGAAGGGCAATGTGAAAGAATGTTCAAACTACCCCACCGCTGCACTCTTTTCACACCGCTATTTCTTTATAAGGTTCCCTGATACTAAGCATATTTCCTTTTTTTGAAACATGCATTTATACAAGTTGAGATAACTATTCATGGTGTTGCGTTGGAAGTTCTTGTAAAAATCTTTTAGTAAATATATGTATACAGTTCTACCAGGAATATGTTTAATAGAATCAGTATATCATATCACATGCATATATTCAGCTGTTTCAACTACAGTACAAACCATTAAACAGTTCTCCAAAGTGCCTATATCAATTTAAACACCCAGTATTGGCATATGAGAGATTCGAATAACTCTTATACATAATTTGACATTATCTTTTTAATTTTAGTCATTCTGATAAATATATCATGGCACCTCACTGTGGTTTTGGGTTTCCATTTCTGAGGCAACCGATGAAGCTGACCATCTTTCCACATTTATTGGCCATTTAGATATCTTTCTGAGTGAAATGCCTGTTCTAATGTTTTGCCCTTTTTCCTTTTTTTAAAATCAATTTGTGGTTCTTATTATATTCTGGACATGAATCCTAATTTATCAAATAGACTAGAAATATACTCTCCCCTAAGTTACTTGCTTTTTCATTTCCTTTATAGTACTTACTGTTTTCCAATAGAGGAAAATTATAGAATTGGAAAGACTAGCAATCTCTTCAAGAAAACTGTATATCAAGGGAACATTTCATGCAATGATAGGCACAATAAAGGACAGAAACAGCAAGAACCTAACAGAACTGGAAGAGATTAAGAAGAGGTGGCAAAAACACACAGATGAACTGTACAAAAAAGATCTTTATGACTGGGATAACCACAGCAGTGTGGCTACTCATCGACAGCCAGAACCTGAGTCTGAAGTCAAGTGGGCCTTGAGAAGCATTACTATGAACAAAGCTAGTCAAGGTGATGGAATTCCAGCTGAGCTATTTAAAATCCTAAAAGATAATGCTGTTAAAGTGCTTCACTCAGTATGCCAGCAAATTTGGAAATCCCAGAAATGATCACAAGATGAGAAAAAGTCAATTTTCATTTCAATCCAAAAGAAGGGCAATGTGAAAGAATGTTCAAACTACCAAACAACTGCACTCATTTCACACCGCTAGCAAGGTAATATTCAAAAACCTTCAATCCAACAGTACATGAATCGAGAATGACCAAGTGTACAGCTGGATTTACAAAAGGCAGAGGAACTAGAGATCAAATTGCCAACATCTGATGGATCATAGATAAAGCAAGAGAATTCCAGAAAAACATCTACTTCTGCTTCACTGACTACACTAAAATCTTTGACTATGTTGCTCACAACAAACAGTGGAAATTTCTTAAAGAGATGGGAACCTTCTAACAGCAGACAGTGAATAGGGACAAAACAGTCTCTTGATGAGCATGAAAGAGGAGAATGAAAAAGTTGGCTTAAAACTCAACTTTCAAAGAACTAAGATCATGGCATCCAGTCCTATCTCTGCATGGCAAGTAGATGGGGAAAAAATGGAAACAGTGTCAGATTTCATTTTCTTGGGCTGCAAATTCACAAATTCACTGTGAATAGTGACTAAGGCACAAAATTAAAAGACGCTTGCTCCCTGGGAAAAAAAAGCTATGACAAACCTAGACAGTGTGTTAAAAAGCAGACACATCACTTTGTCAACAAAGTTCTGTATAGTCGAAGCTGTGGTTTTTCCAGTACTCATATATGGATGTGGACCATAAAGAAGGCTGTGAGAATTGGACCATAAAGAAAAGGCTGAGCACCAAGGAAATGATGCTTTCAAATTTTAGACTCAACTTCCACAAACCAAACAGTAAACTGCTAGAATTTTTAATGAGACTGAACCTTTTGAAACTGACTTGTGCTTTATGACTCGGATATGGTTAATTTGGCAAGTATTCCACATGGATTATTTGTTCTACTACCACTGGGTACAACGTTCTATATGTCAATTAGACCATGTATATCAATTATTTTCATCAGATTATCTCTCTATCCTTTCCAGTTTTAACTTCCTGCTTATTCTATCAGCCTTTGAGAAAGATGTACTTAAGTCTTCCATTTGGATTGCTTTCACATTGGGGACGTACACCTCATCTCGTGTATGGACCATCTTTATTTTTAATAATGCCTTTTCCTTAAAGTTCACTGTGTCAAATAATAGTAAGGTTACACTTGATCTCCTACCATTTGCATTGGCATAATATACCTTTTCCATTCTTCTATTTTCAAGCCTTCTGTGTCTTTATTATTTTAAAATTGTCTATTAAGGGGCATTGGTTGGTTTGGGAATCCAATGTATTAACAGCAGTGTTTTACTGGAAGTGCTTAATACTTAATCTATATAAATTTTATATATAATTATCAAACAAGCTGAATTTATAGATCCAATCTTAGTATTTACTTTCTATATGACCTAGGTTTTCCTCACTTCCTGACTTTTCTCATTAATAAAATTATTTTATTAGCCCATCTTCTTCTTAGTCAAAATGATCTTCTACTATTATTTTAGGTAATTTAGTTAGATAAATTTGCCTGATAATATTAGAACCTCAAAACTCTTTAATTCCATTAACTGTCATCCTGCCTTTCAAATTGTTCTTATTATATAAATTGTATACTTTTTTAAAATTTTGGCCTCTTTTATTGATTGTTCATTTATTTTCATCCATCTTTATTCTTGGGCCTGTGTGGGCCTCTCATTGGCCTCTTTCATTGCAGAGCACCTGCTCTGGGCACATGCACTCCAGAGCACTGGCTTGTAATTGGACACACCGATCCAGCTGCTCCATGGCACATGGGATCTTCCTAGGCTAGTAATCGAACTGGTGTCCCTTGCATTGCAAGGCAGACTCTACCCACTGGACTACCACGGAAGCCCTAAACTGTATACATTCTTTAAAAGACTAAACCAAACCAAACAGTAAACTGCTAGAATTTTTAATGAGACTGAACCTTTTGAAACTGACTTGTGCTTTATGACTCGGATATGGTTAATTTGGCAAGTATTCCACATGGATTATTTGTTCTACTACCACTGGGTACAACGTTCTATATGTCAATTAGACCATGTATATCAATTATTTTCATCAGATTATCTCTCTATCCTTTCCAGTTTTAACTTCCTGCTTATTCTATCAGCCTTTGAGAAAGATGTACTTAAGTCTTCCATTTGGATTGCTTTCACATTGGGGACGTACACCTCATCTCGTGTATGGACCATCTTTATTTTTAATAATGCCTTTTCCTTAAAGTTCACTGTGTCAAATAATAGTAAGGTTACACTTGATCTCCTACCATTTGCATTGGCATAATATACCTTTTCCATTCTTCTATTTTCAAGCCTTCTGTGTCTTTATTATTTTAAAATTGTCTATTAAGGGGCATTGGTTGGTTTGGGAATCCAATGTATTAACAGCAGTGTTTTACTGGAAGTGCTTAATACTTAATCTATATAAATTTTATATATAATTATCAAACAAGCTGAATTTATAGATCCAATCTTAGTATTTACTTTCTATATGACCTAGGTTTTCCTCACTTCCTGACTTTTCTCATTAATAAAATTATTTTATTAGCCCATCTTCTTCTTAGTCAAAATGATCTTCTACTATTATTTTAGGTAATTTAGTTAGATAAATTTGCCTGATAATATTAGAACCTCAAAACTCTTTAATTCCATTAACTGTCATCCTGCCTTTCAAATTGTTCTTATTATATAAATTGTATACTTTTTTAAAATTTTGGCCTCTTTTATTGATTGTTCATTTATTTTCATCCATCTTTATTCTTGGGCCTGTGTGGGCCTCTCATTGGCCTCTTTCATTGCAGAGCACCTGCTCTGGGCACATGCACTCCAGAGCACTGGCTTGTAATTGGACACACCGATCCAGCTGCTCCATGGCACATGGGATCTTCCTAGGCTAGTAATCGAACTGGTGTCCCTTGCATTGCAAGGCAGACTCTACCCACTGGACTACCACGGAAGCCCTAAACTGTATACATTTTTGAACTCACAAATTATTTCTATAATGGTTTTACATCCATCATCAATATTCATGTTTATTCAGTTGATCGTCACTCTGTTCTGGATTTCCAAGTTTTCATTAGGAATCATTTTTATTCTCTCAGAAGAGAACCTTTATTATTCCTTTTTAAATTTTCTTTTTCTTTTACCAATCATGCCTGTTTTTTTATTTATATATATTTTCATCTATCTTTTTATTCTTTGGCACGTGTGGGCCTCCCATTGCAGTGGCCTCTTTTGTTGCGGAACACCAGCTCTGGGCACATGCGCTCCAGAATGCTGGTTCTTAACTGGACACACCAGTCCTGCCACTCCACAGCACGTGGGATCTTCTCAGGCCAGGGATCAAACCAGTGCCCCTTGCACTGCAAGGCAGACTCTTTACCCACTGGGCGACCAGGGAAACCCTTATTATTCCTTTTGATGCAGACGCCTATAGGCTTTTGCTTTTCTCAATGTATCTTTAATTTTTTTTGACAGTACCACTTTTAAATCTAATCTGAAAAGTTTGAAACTTACCATGTGAAAATACACACTATAATACCATTATCTTTTCAAAGCTGCTTCTGTTCCATTCTCTTTCCTCTCCTGCCAACACTCAAATGCCCCAGCAACTAAAATTCATTATTTCCTCACTTGGCATAATTCTATTTTATTAGATATTTTTAACAAAGTATAGATACATAGTGATCATGTTAAATGCCTGTATTACATAGAGTCACAATGAAATATACGAGCACTTTAAAGAAGTAAAAATCTGAATTAAATAACTTAGAGAAGGAGAAATATTGTACAACACCTCTTATATCTGGAATCTAAAAAGAAATGATACAAATGAACTTACAAAAATGAAAGAGATTCACAGACTTAGAGAACAAGCTTATGGTTGCCGGGGGAAGAATGGAGGGAAGGGAGAGTTGGGGAGTTTAGGGTGGACACGTACACACTACTATATTTAAATGGATAACCAACAGGATGTACTGTATATACATGGAACTCTGCTCTGTGTTATGTGGCAGGCTGTAAGGGAGGGGAGTTTGAGGGAGAATGGATACATGTATATGGATGGCTGAGTCCCTTGCTGTCCACCTGAAACTATCACAACACTGTTAATCAGCTATATTCCAAAATAAAATTCCAAGTTTAAAAAAGAAGTAAAACCTGAGAATTTTAAGCACAAGGAAGATGAACACCCTCCAGCTTCTGGCAAAACAAGGGGATAAAATTTTCTTTTTCCTCACAGTGCATGGTGATGTATTAATTTCACCACATTCACATTTTGAAACAAGGGATAAAAAGGAATTTGAATCAGAAATATGTAGAGATTCCCCCCATTGTATTTTGCTCAAGATAGCCTCCCACAACATAACTGGGCAGTAATATAATATAGAGACAAAAAAATAAAGAAATCTCATTAGAACAAGACAACTGAGCACAAAAGGAAAAAATGGAGACGGTAACTTGCCCCAAGAGAAGCAATATAAAACATTTAAAAGCAAAAGGTTGGAGTCTATTAGTCCTCTGTTTAGTCATCTTCCTCTTCAATCTTTCCTCTTCTTCCATCACCATCTTCATCTTCTCTTTCACCTCAATCCTCTTCATCACCGATATGTTCAATACGTTCCTCAGCTGCTTCTCCTTCTCTTTATCATCAACAGATTCAATACATTTGGCCAAATATCATCTTTGATTGACTCTTAATTTGCTTGCATGCACATCCAAATAACCAGTGAATCAGGTGAAGAAGGTCTGAGACTTCTCATGCTGCCTCATTAAGACAGCTTCATATCTGACACAAGCATTTTATCAAGTCCTTTCCAGATTACCATTTGATTTCAGTTAATATTGAAAATCCATTGCCACTCTTACTGAGATAAAATATACTGGAAAAAAACATTATTTTAAAGCAAAGACTTTTAACAAAATTAAAACATGCTCAGTAATATGATTTAATATCTTCAAATTTTGTCATTTCAGTTGAGAAAATAATTTAACACCTCTTCATTCTCATCCCTATGACTGGAGAGTAATCTGCACATGATTGACAAACATTATTCCTAAATACGGGATTTGGGAAATCAATTACGACTTTCTTTGAATAGGCTGCAGTGTTTGTTACACTTTCGTTCTACCTAAAAATTTCCTCACTAGTTGCTTGTAAAGTCTGTCTATTTCCATTCATAAAATACTTGCGTATTTAAACGTTCCTATTCCCTCCCTTCAGTTCATCCAGAGTAACAAACTTTATCGTTGGCTAAGATTTGGAAGTCCTTTCAGTTTCCACATTTGAAAAGTAAGTGAAGACAAGGTTGAGGCTAATGCTGAAAGGTAAATCCAAAGCACAGTCAATAGGAGATAATCACATCTGAGGAAGCCCAGAGAACTATACCTTCATTTTAAATATTTTGCTGGGTACAGAATTGGCAATAATATAGAGACAAAAAAATAAAGAAATCTCATTAGAACAAGACAACTGAGCACAAAAGGAAAAAATGGAGACGGTAACTTGCCCCAAGAGAAGCAATATAAAACATTTAAAAGCAAAAGGTTGGAGTCTATTAGTCCTCTGTTTAGTCATCTTCCTCTTCAATCTTTCCTCTTCTTCCATCACCATCTTCATCTTCTCTTTCACCTCAATCCTCTTCATCACCGATATGTTCAATACGTTCCTCAGCTGCTTCTCCTTCTCTTTATCATCAACAGATTCAATACATTTGGCCAAATATCATCTTTGATTGACTCTTAATTTGCTTGCATGCACATCCAAATAACCAGTGAATCAGGTGAAGAAGGTCTGAGACTTCTCATGCTGCCTCATTAAGACAGCTTCATATCTGACACAAGCATTTTATCAAGTCCTTTCCAGATTACCATTTGATTTCAGTTAATATTGAAAATCCATTGCCACTCTTACTGAGATAAAATATACTGGAAAAAAACATTATTTTAAAGCAAAGACTTTTAACAAAATTAAAACATGCTCAGTAATATGATTTAATATCTTCAAATTTTGTCATTTCAGTTGAGAAAATAATTTAACACCTCTTCATTCTCATCCCTATGACTGGAGAGTAATCTGCACATGATTGACAAACATTATTCCTAAATACGGGATTTGGGAAATCAATTACGACTTTCTTTGAATAGGCTGCAGTGTTTGTTACACTTTCGTTCTACCTAAAAATTTCCTCACTAGTTGCTTGTAAAGTCTGTCTATTTCCATTCATAAAATACTTGCGTATTTAAACGTTCCTATTCCCTCCCTTCAGTTCATCCAGAGTAACAAACTTTATCGTTGGCTAAGATTTGGAAGTCCTTTCAGTTTCCACATTTGAAAAGTAAGTGAAGACAAGGTTGAGGCTAATGCTGAAAGGTAAATCCAAAGCACAGTCAATAGGAGATAATCACATCTGAGGAAGCCCAGAGAACTATACCTTCATTTTAAATATTTTTGCTGGGTACAGAATTGGCAACAATCTTCTCTTAAAGATATATTTTGGTTGTTGACTCTCTTTTTTATCTTTTCTATTAAAGAGGAGCTTTCAGTTCTACTGTTTCTTTTTTGAAGGGAATGTCTCTTCTTTATCTGCCTGCTTTAAAGATTGTCTTTGTTTTCAATCATTTTACTAAGATAGACCTAAGTGTGGCTTTCTTTATAATAGTGTTACTTGAGGTTCCCAGAGCTTCATCAATTCCTCAGGCAATTTTTTTAACAATTTTTGGAAAATCGTCAGCCACTATTGCATCAAATTTGCTTCTTCCCCATTTTCTCTCTTCTTCAAATGCTAAAAGATCCTAACATTACAGTAGATATATTCACTTCTCACATACCTATTTTTAGTCTCCGTGCTTCACTTTCAATATTTTCTATTGACTTTTTTTACTTGTCACTAAAATCCTGTATTTTTCAGTGTCATATCTAATATCTACTTCAAACTCTGAGTTCCCAATTTCAGTTCATGTATTTTTTCTAGAATGTCCACCTGGCATTTATACGTCTCAATGTTTTAGAAAAATCTTCCATCTTTTCACCTGTTTGTTTCATCTTTTCTTCCATTTGCTAGAACATATTAACCATGTTTTACAGTCCTCATCTGCTAAGTCCAATCAATAATTGAATCCTCCTGTGTCACTTAACATTGTTCAGCTTTTCTTGTGGTTTCAGTCATACAGTCCTATCTTTTGGCATCTAGTCATTTATTATTAAATGCCAAATGTTGGGTAGCAAAAAATCTTTAGAGAATGCTAATATATTATAGGATTCACCCCAACCTCTGCCAAGAAGAGTAGAAATTGTTCTTGTTCAGTGTAAGCTAAGAAGGCAATAAGCTGATTAAAAGCTGGCCACAGTTATAGCTGGCTACCGCTGGGCTTCCCTTCAGATCATAAAGAATCCACCTGCAATGTGGGAGACCTGGGTGCTATCCCTGGGTTTGGAGGATCTCCTAGAGAAGGGAATGGCTAACCACTACAGTATTCTTGCCTAGAAAATTCCATGGACGTTGGCTAAGATTTGGAAGTCCTTTCAGTTTCCACATTTGAAAAGTAAGTGAAGACAAGGTTGAGGCTAATGCTGAAAGGTAAATCCAAAGCACAGTCAATAGGAGATAATCACATCTGAGGAAGCCCAGAGAACTATACCTTCATTTTAAATATTTTTGCTGGGTACAGAATTGGCAACAATCTTCTCTTAAAGATATATTTTGGTTGTTGACTCTCTTTTTTATCTTTTCTATTAAAGAGGAGCTTTCAGTTCTACTGTTTCTTTTTTGAAGGGAATGTCTCTTCTTTATCTGCCTGCTTTAAAGATTGTCTTTGTTTTCAATCATTTTACTAAGATAGACCTAAGTGTGGCTTTCTTTATAATAGTGTTACTTGAGGTTCCCAGAGCTTCATCAATTCCTCAGGCAATTTTTTTAACAATTTTTGGAAAATCGTCAGCCACTATTGCATCAAATTTGCTTCTTCCCCATTTTCTCTCTTCTTCAAATGCTAAAAGATCCTAACATTACAGTAGATATATTCACTTCTCACATACCTATTTTTAGTCTCCGTGCTTCACTTTCAATATTTTCTATTGACTTTTTTTACTTGTCACTAAAATCCTGTATTTTTCAGTGTCATATCTAATATCTACTTCAAACTCTGAGTTCCCAATTTCAGTTCATGTATTTTTTCTAGAATGTCCACCTGGCATTTATACGTCTCAATGTTTTAGAAAAATCTTCCATCTTTTCACCTGTTTGTTTCATCTTTTCTTCCATTTGCTAGAACATATTAACCATGTTTTACAGTCCTCATCTGCTAAGTCCAATCAATAATTGAATCCTCCTGTGTCACTTAACATTGTTCAGCTTTTCTTGTGGTTTCAGTCATACAGTCCTATCTTTTGGCATCTAGTCATTTATTATTAAATGCCAAATGTTGGGTAGCAAAAAATCTTTAGAGAATGCTAATATATTATAGGATTCACCCCAACCTCTGCCAAGAAGAGTAGAAATTGTTCTTGTTCAGTGTAAGCTAAGAAGGCAATAAGCTGATTAAAAGCTGGCCACAGTTATAGCTGGCTACCGCTGGGCTTCCCTTCAGATCATAAAGAATCCACCTGCAATGTGGGAGACCTGGGTGCTATCCCTGGGTTTGGAGGATCTCCTAGAGAAGGGAATGGCTAACCACTACAGTATTCTTGCCTAGAAAATTCCATGGACAGAGAAGTCTGGTAAGCTACAGTCCATGGGGTTGCAAACAGTGGGACACAACTGAACAACTTTCACTTTCAGTTACAGAAGACTTCAGCCACCCTCAGTTGATACTATTCCTACAGCAGCACCCTACAATGCTTCCAAATGAAAGTGTAACGTGCACTGAGAGTCCCTTCACAGCAACATGAGACCACAGAACACTCTGCTTGTAAAAGTATCATATATAGTTTAACTCAATAGCATTCTGTCATGCAGCTTCATAATTCTGCAAATGTCTTGAGGAGGAGACAGCAATGTTTGAGTTCCTTTGGGTCTCCAATACAGTCACTCCAACCTCACAACACTGCCAAAAGCGCTACCTCTTTCCCTGTGCTCAAACACTACCCCTCAACTTTGGATGAGGTCAAATTTTCAGCCTCTTGCATATACCCAGAATCAGCAAAGTACTGATTACTTCCCCATTGGAAAAAAAGCTGTTGATTATCAATTCCTTTGTTAGACGTTTTCTTCTCTCTGGAGCCTTAGTCACTCTAGTACTCTTCCCTTTAACAGGTCTCTGATGGCCTTGCACAAATCACTTATATTTCAATGGTCTTTTGTAGCTCTTCTCAGTAGTAATATCCATGTGTTCAAGTTCTTGACTGAGATAAGTTTTCTTGCCCTATCTTTATTTTCTTTATATCCATATCACTACCTTTCTTCATAGTATTCATTAAAGGTTTTTTTTATGTCTCCCCCTTTACTTTTTCATAATTGAATCCTCCTGTGTCACTTAACATTGTTCAGCTTTTCTTGTGGTTTCAGTCATATTAGGCATCTAGTCATTTATTATTAAATGCCAAATGTTGGGTAGCAAAAAATCTTTAGAGAATGCTAATATATTATAGGATTCACCCCAACCTCTGCCAAGAAGAGTAGAAATTGTTCTTGTTCAGTGTAAGCTAAGAAGGCAATAAGCTGATTAAAAGCTGGCCACAGTTATAGCTGGCTACCGCTGGGCTTCCCTTCAGATCATAAAGAATCCACCTGCAATGTGGGAGACCTGGGTGCTATCCCTGGGTTTGGAGGATCTCCTAGAGAAGGGAATGGCTAACCACTACAGTATTCTTGCCTAGAAAATTCCATGGACAGAGAAGTCTGGTAAGCTACAGTCCATGGGGTTGCAAACAGTGGGACACAACTGAACAACTTTCACTTTCAGTTACAGAAGACTTCAGCCACCCTCAGTTGATACTATTCCTACAGCAGCACCCTACAATGCTTCCAAATGAAAGTGTAACGTGCACTGAGAGTCCCTTCACAGCAACATGAGACCACAGAACACTCTGCTTGTAAAAGTATCATATATAGTTTAACTCAATAGCATTCTGTCATGCAGCTTCATAATTCTGCAAATGTCTTGAGGAGGAGACAGCAATGTTTGAGTTCCTTTGGGTCTCCAATACAGTCACTCCAACCTCACAACACTGCCAAAAGCGCTACCTCTTTCCCTGTGCTCAAACACTACCCCTCAACTTTGGATGAGGTCAAATTTTCAGCCTCTTGCATATACCCAGAATCAGCAAAGTACTGATTACTTCCCCAATGGAAAAAAAAAAGCTGTTGATTATCAATTCCTTTGTTAGACGTTTTCTTCTCTCTGGAGCCTTAGTCACTCTAGTACTCTTCCCTTTAACAGGTCTCTGATGGCCTTGCACAAATCACTTATATTTCAATGGTCTTTTGTAGCTCTTCTCAGTAGTAATATCCATGTGTTCAAGTTCTTGACTGAGATAAGTTTTCTTGCCCTATCTTTATTTTCTTTATATCCATATCACTACCTTTCTTCATAGTATTCATTAAAGGTGTTTTATGTCTCTCTTTACTTGCTAAAACATAAATCCCCAAAAAGCTAAAGCTTTACTGAATCCTCAGGCTAAAATAAAACTAAAGAATGCCTGACCCTGGTATCCTTCCTCATTTTATCATGTTCCAATTACCATGTCTTTTTCTGTTCTATAAAGAGTTCCAAAGCTCATCATTTCTCAGTATGAGAAAAAAAAAACAACGCTAAACCTACACATACACACACACACTCTCTCTCTCTCAGCAGAATCTCTTATTCCTCCTTCTCATGTTTCCTGATTTTACTTCATGAGAGAAAAAAATGAGACTAAATATATTTTCTCTGCCTCATGATTCCTTCTCTTCAGTTGATTGCTAAAACTCTGCCAATTACTCCTTTCCATGCCCAGCTCCTCGTTGTGCAGTAGGAAAACCAATCAGACTCAGGATACGTCTTCCACAGCAGGCTGCACACCCATCTCTCCCTGATACGCTACCAACTGAACATGAGTCAGGCCACAATTCTCCATGCAATGGTTGATGGATAAATATATTCAGACTCTAAATTTTCAGCCCCAACTCTTCAAAAAGACCAAGATTTAAGAAGCAGAGTATCAAGTACCCACTTTGTACACGTCTGGGCCAAAAGGCAAGACACAAGAAGCAGAACAGAAAGTCCCCATTCTGACCTAGGATCCCAATCACATTCTCCAATCTGACCAAAGAGTTATTATATGCTCAGATAATATATTCTTCATATATACCTCATTAGTAAGGTGGATAGTTTAATCTGCATCCAGCTCCTGTCTGTTCTTTCTTGGTTAGAGCCAAGGAGAGAGAAGTAAACAGCACCTCTATGTACGGGAAGTGGGAATGAAAGTTGTGAAGGAAGTTTCCAAGCACAATCCATAGTTATCTGGTAAATTACAAAAGGGGTCCCAGCTCATCCAGTATGTGCATTCATTTTGAAGTAACAGTTTCCTATAACTGCAGGAGATGAACAATTCTCACACAAACACCTGCAAATCTTGTCATCTTATACTTTTGATAGGTACATTTTTAAAACATTTACTCAGAGGTACAAAATATTTTCTGTTGACTAAAATAAAATTATGATAATCTGATATTTTGCACTTTGTCATATACTGCAGTCTACACATTGTAATCTCTACCTGCTCTGATAATTCACACTAGCCTCAGATGTAAAAATACAGTTTTCTTCATCAATCTTCAAGAGAACAGCTTCAGAAAAATAAACAACTGTAAAACTTTTTAAAATACCTTCAAGTCAGGCTCACACAGGCAAAGCAGGCTGCTCTTACTGTACTCTGTGTATCCTATCATGAGTTACCTCTGGAATCCTTACACAACCACAGCTCCTTAAGGGCAACAGCATGTTTTAAAAAGCAAAGTTCAAACCCTGTTTTGTTTTTTCCTAATTTTCTTTTATTGAGACAGATATGTTTCTACTAAGTTACAGATGATATAAAAGCAATTGTTTTTACAAAAGTCATCACCCAGGACTGGAGTATTTCATTGCAATCTCCAGTTATTATCTGGTTCTTTGGGATTCTGCATGTAAGTTCTGATGGATAAATATATTCAGACTCTAAATTTTCAGCCCCAACTCTTCAAAAAGACCAAGATTTAAGAAGCAGAGTATCAAGTACCCACTTTGTACACGTCTGGGCCAAAAGGCAAGACACAAGAAGCAGAACAGAAAGTCCCCATTCTGACCTAGGATCCCAATCACATTCTCCAATCTGACCAAAGAGTTATTATATGCTCAGATAATATATTCTTCATATATACCTCATTAGTAAGGTGGATAGTTTAATCTGCATCCAGCTCCTGTCTGTTCTTTCTTGGTTAGAGCCAAGGAGAGAAGTATAACATCACCTCTATGTACGGGAAGTGGGAATGAAAGTTGTGAAGGAAGTTTCCAAGCACAATCCATAGTTATCTGGTAAATTACAAAAGGGGTCCCAGCTCATCCAGTATGTGCATTCATTTTGAAGTAACAGTTTCCTATAACTGCAGGAGATGAACAATTCTCACACAAACACCTGCAAATCTTGTCATCTTATACTTTTGATAGGTACATTTTTAAAACATTTACTCAGAGGTACAAAATATTTTCTGTTGACTAAAATAAAATTATGATAATCTGATATTTTGCACTTTGTCATATACTGCAGTCTACACATTGTAATCTCTACCTGCTCTGATAATTCACACTAGCCTCAGATGTAAAAATACAGTTTTCTTCATCAATCTTCAAGAGAACAGCTTCAGAAAAATAAACAACTGTAAAACTTTTTAAAATACCTTCAAGTCAGGCTCACACAGGCAAAGCAGGCTGCTCTTACTGTACTCTGTGTATCCTATCATGAGTTACCTCTGGAATCCTTACACAACCACAGCTCCTTAAGGGCAACAGCATGTTTTAAAAAGCAAAGTTCAAACCCTGTTTTGTTTTTTCCTAATTTTCTTTTATTGAGACAGATATGTTTCTACTAAGTTACAGATGATATAAAAGCAATTGTTTTTACAAAAGTCATCACCCAGGACTGGAGTATTTCATTGCAATCTCCAGTTATTATCTGGTTCTTTGGGATTCTGCATGTAAGTTCTGATGGAGCTGAAAATCTGCAAAGAGCAGAGTCAGCCCGCAGCCCTACCCCCAGTGCCTTCCCACCACCAATGTTAGGGACACAAAGCTTTCCTACCTGAGGACTCAAGTCAGAACCAGCCCCTCCCCCGGCCACACCCAGATACATAAGGTCCATCCCCTTGCGCATCTCTCTCTTGGACCCCACTCCCAGAACCCTTCCTCTTGGATTCCCCTCTTGCAACTTTCTCTGACCCCCTTCACCCTCTCTCTGCTCGCCTATCTCTCCTGGTCATGTCTGTGTATCCAGATCCCTCGTGGTGGCTCCTACCTGAGCCCAATATGAATAAACCTGATCCTGCCTGGAACCCCCACCTCTGTTTCTTAAGTTCATAACTGGCTAACAGCAAGAATTATTTGCCCACAGGGGACCATCCAGTATTATGAGAACCATGCCATGGTATTCTGATTCAATCTGGCTCAGATCACACCAATGAACACTCTACCTCACTGAACTGTTCAAACACTGAGCAGAAAACAAACCCATCATGAGTGGGACAGCAAGAAAGAGAGAAATGGGGTTGAGATCTTTGTGATCTCAGAATAGATGGGAAGATCACGAATAAACGACTTGACAGGAAACATCAGTAAAAAGCCAAGTTCTAAGAACTTACCGGGCCAGTTTACACACAAAAACCCCTGGCAGACAATTCAAGAGACTGTTTCCAGAAAAGAAGGAAGGACCACTGCCAACAGGGCACACATCTGGATGGTTCAAGATAACACTGAATTCACTGACAGCCACTTTTGAATACCTCAATGCAAGACTGAGCAGTGAAAATGAAAGGTACAACCCGTGTTGCTAAATCATGTCCCACTTGTTAGTGACCCCATGGACAATATAGCTCACCAGACTCCTCCATGGATTTCCTAGGCAAGATTACTGGAGTGGGTTGCTCTTTCCTTCCCCAAGGAATCTTCGCAACCCAGGGATAGAACATGCATCTTCTGTGGATTCTTTATCACTAAGTCACCAGAGAATACCACACAATCTATAGTACCAATATTTAAAGTATGTGCTAGAGTAAGAGTCCCTGCCTGGAGAGAAGGTATTTGAGCTGTGGTTTTGTTACCGAGTACAAGCTCGCTCTGGTCACCGCACGGCAGGCCAATGAATCTGAGAAACGAGGTGCTGAGACTAGGAAAACAACTTGGAAAGCAGCTGACCAAGAAGATGGCAGGTTAGCCTCAGAAAAAATAATCTTATCTGGGGTTAGGATGCCAGGTTATTTTATAGAGTAGACATAGGGGGATGTGAGGAAGCAAAGTAAAAAGGCCATTAATCTTGCAAACATCTCTTAGAATGGCAAGCCTCAGACAGGGGAAGTGTTAACTTCTCTCTTCCTGCCATCTATAGGTGGACAGGATTCTTGAACAAAGACATTTGACTTCACAATCAGGCAGAGAGTAAGGGTCTTGGAGGCAAGCCATTAGGTATGATTATAATAACAACAGCAACCGAAAGCAAGTCAAAAAAACAGTTTGCAACATGGAGCTAGAATTGATTTTCTCCCTGCAACAGTTTGAAATACTGAAGAAAATATTATAGAATGAGAAGATCTTAGAGATTTATACACAAAGACTGTTGAGAGTTTTAGCAATATTTCAGGAATGGATTCTGGTTTCAGACCAAGTTTGAGGGTAGAGAGCAGAAGAAAATGTATCTCAGGCTCCAAACCGCCTGGGGAAAAGTATGCAGACACCTTTTAATTAAGGAAAAAATTGAATACAACGCAGACAACTGAGTACATTCTATCAAACAAACCATGAGATGCATTTACAATGGACTGGTTTCCAACTTCAGATGCCAACAGGGCACACATCTGGATGGTTCAAGATAACACTGAATTCACTGACAGCCACTTTTGAATACCTCAATGCAAGACTGAGCAGTGAAAATGAAAGGTACAACCCGTGTTGCTAAATCATGTCCCACTTGTTAGTGACCCCATGGACAATATAGCTCACCAGACTCCTCCATGGATTTCCTAGGCAAGATTACTGGAGTGGGTTGCTCTTTCCTTCCCAAGGAATCTTCGCAACCCAGGGATAGAACATGCATCTTCTGTGGATTCTTTATCACTAAGTCACCAGAGAATACCACACAATCTATAGTACCAATATTTAAAGTATGTGCTAGAGTAAGAGTCCCTGCCTGGAGAGAAGGTATTTGAGCTGTGGTTTTGTTACCGAGTACAAGCTCGCTCTGGTCACCGCACGGCAGGCCAATGAATCTGAGAAACGAGGTGCTGAGACTAGGAAAACAACTTGGAAAGCAGCTGACCAAGAAGATGGCAGGTTAGCCTCAGAAAAAATAATCTTATCTGGGGTTAGGATGCCAGGTTATTTTATAGAGTAGACATAGGGGGATGTGAGGAAGCAAAGTAAAAAGGCCATTAATCTTGCAAACATCTCTTAGAATGGCAAGCCTCAGACAGGGGAAGTGTTAACTTCTCTCTTCCTGCCATCTATAGGTGGACAGGATTCTTGAACAAAGACATTTGACTTCACAATCAGGCAGAGAGTAAGGGTCTTGGAGGCAAGCCATTAGGTATGATTATAATAACAACAGCAACCGAAAGCAAGTCAAAAAAACAGTTTGCAACATGGAGCTAGAATTGATTTTCTCCCTGCAACAGTTTGAAATACTGAAGAAAATATTATAGAATGAGAAGATCTTAGAGATTTATACACAAAGACTGTTGAGAGTTTTAGCAATATTTCAGGAATGGATTCTGGTTTCAGACCAAGTTTGAGGGGGTAGAGAGCAGAAGGAAATGTATCTCAGGCTCCAAACCGCCTGGGGAAAAGTATGCAGTCTCCTTTTAATTAAGGAAAAAATTGAATACAACGCAGACAACTGAGTACATTCTATCAAACAAACAATGAGATGCATTTACAATGGAGCACTGGTTTCCAACTTCAAGCTCTATTATTGGCCTGAGGTTTCAGAAATCCAGAATTCCTTTGCTAATGCCGTTAATTTCAAAAGAAAACTCCCGACCTATTGAGAAGGCTTAAAAACAGAGGAGACAGTCTCTTCAGATCCCAAATCTTAAACCCCTGTGGTCAACACAGATGGAGGCTGAGGTGCTAGAGATACTCTGAATCAGTGGCCTTCAGTAAGCACCAAGCTACCCCTCAGGAGGGAGAGTGGAGGCTGCATCAGATGAGGTCAGTGCTCCCAACCAAACCCCTCAGGTCCCTCTATATCCACCCCACACTAACAAGGACCCATGCACCCATGCACACCAATAGACACAATCCTCACAGATACCAAGTCATTAGGTGTGAAATGGCCACCTACAGACCCTTGGCCTTGTTCACCTATAACAACTGGCACCGTAACTAAAGTAAACTATCATGCCATGCACTCTCTCACATGGAATCATTTTGCAGACACCACCCCTCAGTACCTGGATCACGTTCCATAACTGCAACGTAGGTTACTACTGGCTTGAGAAGAAAGACCATACACGTGAGAGCCGTGGTGGTTTGCTCTGGAGCTCCTGGGCATACGGTGTGTGAGCTCAGTCACTAAGCCTGTCCAACTCTTCTGCAGCCCATAGACTGTAGTTTGCCAGGCTCCTCTGTCCATGGGATTCTCCAGGCAAGAATGCTGCAGTGGGTTTCCAGGCTCCTGACATGCTCCTGGCAGCATATTCTTTACGCAACCGAAAGCAAGTAATTTGCAACATGGAGCTAGAATTGATTTTCTCCTGCAACAGTTTGAAATACTGAAGAAAATATTATAGAATGAGAAGATCTTAGAGATTTATACACAAAGACTGTTGAGAGTTTTAGCAATATTTCAGGAATGGATTCTGGTTTCAGACCAAGTTTGAGGGTAGAGAGCAGAAGGAAATGTATCTCAGGCTCCAAACCGCCTGGGGAAAAGTATGCAGTCTCCTTTTAATTAAGGAAAAAATTGAATACAACGCAGACAACTGAGTACATTCTATCAAACAAACAATGAGATGCATTTACAATGGAGCACTGGTTTCCAACTTCAAGCTCTATTATTGGCCTGAGGTTTCAGAAATCCAGAATTCCTTTGCTAATGCCGTTAATTTCAAAAGAAAACTCCCGACCTATTGAGAAGGCTTAAAAACAGAGGAGACAGTCTCTTCAGATCCCAAATCTTAAACCCCTGTGGTCAACACAGATGGAGGCTGAGGTGCTAGAGATACTCTGAATCAGTGGCCTTCAGTAAGCACCAAGCTACCCCTCAGGAGGGAGAGTGGAGGCTGCATCAGATGAGGTCAGTGCTCCCAACCAAACCCCTCAGGTCCCTCTATATCCACCCCACACTAACAAGGACCCATGCACCCATGCACACCAATAGACACAATCCTCACAGATACCAAGTCATTAGGTGTGAAATGGCCACCTACAGACCCTTGGCCTTGTTCACCTATAACAACTGGCACCGTAACTAAAGTAAACTATCATGCCATGCACTCTCTCACATGGAATCATTTTGCAGACACCACCCCTCAGTACCTGGATCACGTTCCATAACTGCAACGTAGGTTACTACTGGCTTGAGAAGAAAGACCATACACGTGAGAGCCGTGGTGGTTTGCTCTGGAGCTCCTGGGCATACGGTGTGTGAGCTCAGTCACTAAGCCTGTCCAACTCTTCTGCAGCCCATAGACTGTAGTTTGCCAGGCTCCTCTGTCCATGGGATTCTCCAGGCAAGAATGCTGCAGTGGGTTGCCATGCCCTCCTCCAGGGGATCTTCCTGACCCACAGACTAAAACTGCATCTCCTGCATTTGCAAGCATATTCTTTACCTCTGTTAGAAATGACTTAAGTCACTGGTCCCAATTTACCCACCAGAGGGAAGTCTCATTATCTCCCTTTGAGAGGGCTCAAAGGGTTCCAAAAAGGGAAGACTGAGGTAGTACAAGTCATCTTCCTCTCTGTGCACCTTCTGAATACTGGTATGTCCAAAGCTAAAATAATAAAAATGAACTTTAAGAATATAACTCAGGGCTAGGAAGCAGCCCTCTCCATTAATGTAATAAGGAACAAAACTAAAGCTAGCAACCAGCAAACCTCTGCTGCAGTTCAGATGGTGCAGACTGTTTTTCAAATGCTCCCCCAGGAAGATTTACCACTGACAGAGTCCCCTGCCCTGCCCAGCAGCACAAGAGGACAGTGCAGAACCCACCAACAAACCACCCTGAAGACCAGACTCAGAGAAGCAAGAACTATAGCAGGGAGGGAGAAGGTGCATGAACTATGGGATTAAAGGGATCCAATGTCTTAGGTGAAATGAGGCTTGTAGGGACAGGAGACTATGCATCAATACCCTTATGAGGGGCTTTCCTGGTGGTCCAGTGGATAAGGACATCGCCTTGCAGTGCAAGGGGCGCCAGATCGAGCCCTGGCCTGGGAAGATCCCACGTGCAGCAGAGCAGCTGGACCCATGTGTCCAATTACCGAGGTGGAGCTCTGGAGTGCATGTGCCCAGAGCTGGTGCTCTGCGACAACAGACGCCACCGCGATGGGAGGCCTACACGGGCCAAAGGACAAAGATGGATGAAAATAGACAAATGAAAGACCAATAGAAGTAGCCCACCTGCTCCCCTCCCTCCCCATCCCCCCAAAATAAATAAATAAATAAATCTTTAAAAAAAAAAAACCCTCATGAACCAGGTTAAAAGTACAAATACCACTTATTGAAAACAAGCATAATATTAATTTTTTTAAAAAATAGAGAACAACAATAGTTATGTGAATATAACATTACCTGAACACAAATGAAATACAGTCAAGCCGGCATAGACTGTAGTTTGCCAGGCTCCTCTGTCCGTAAGTTTCTCCAGGCAAGAATGCTGCAGTGGGTTGCCATGCCCTCCTCCAGGGTATCTTCCTGAGCCACAGACTAAAACTGCATCTCCTGCATTTGCAAGCATATTCTTTACCTCTGTTAGAAATGACTTAAGTCACTGGTCCCAATTTACCCACCAGAGGAAGTCTCATTATCTCCCTTTGAGAGGGCTCAAAGGGTTCCAAAAAGGGAAGACTGAGGTAGTACAAGTCATCTTCCTCTCTGTGCACCTTCTGAATACTGGTATGTCCAAAGCTAAAATAATAAAAATGAACTTTAAGAATATAACTCAGGGCTAGGAAGCAGCCCTCTCCATTAATGTAATAAGGAACAAAACTAAAGCTAGCAACCAGCAAACCTCTGCTGCAGTTCAGATGGTGCAGACTGTTTTTCAAATGCTCCCCCAGGAAGATTTACCACTGACAGAGTCCCCTGCCCTGCCCAGCAGCACAAGAGGACAGTGCAGAACCCACCAACAAACCACCCTGAAGACCAGACTCAGAGAAGCAAGAACTATAGCAGGGAGGGAGAAGGTGCATGAACTATGGGATTAAAGGGATCCAATGTCTTAGGTGAAATGAGGCTTGTAGGGGACAGGGAGACTATGCATCAATACCCTTATGAGGGGCTTTCCTGGTGGTCCAGTGGATAAGGACATCGCCTTGCAGTGCAAGGGGCGCCAGATCGAGCCCTGGCCTGGGAAGATCCCACGTGCAGCAGAGCAGCTGGACCCATGTGTCCAATTACCGAGGTGGAGCTCTGGAGTGCATGTGCCCAGAGCTGGTGCTCTGCGACAACAGACGCCACCGCGATGGGAGGCCTACACGGGCCAAAGGACAAAGATGGATGAAAATAGACAAATGAAAGACCAATAGAAGTAGCCCACCTGCTCCCCTCCCTCCCCATCCCCCCAAAATAAATAAATAAATAAATCTTTAAAAAAAAAAAACCCTCATGAACCAGGTTAAAAGTACAAATACCACTTATTGAAAACAAGCATAATATTAATTTTTTTAAAAAATAGAGAACAACAATAGTTATGTGAATATAACATTACCTGAACACAGAATGTATAAAATCAATAGCTCTTTGGATAGAAAAGTGAGAGGACTGGATATATTGGTATGTAAAAACAAAGAATAATTTAAAGACATCAAAGAACCACAGGAATACATAATGCAAAGCTAGACAGTCTATTCTAGCACTGTCAGCCTCCTTAAGTATAAGACTTTTCTTTTAAAAAATAAAATAAAAATGATAATCATCTGTTTAGCATTACCAGTTAGGCAAGATATTCACCTGACCACTATATTAAAACTTTCAAAGAGAACAAAAGAAATATCAAATATCATCAATGACCTCTTAAATAACTACTATTTTTATTATTTATGGCCTACTGAGGTTATCTTTTTGTCACATAAATGTTTGATTTTTGAAAACATTCACAGTAAGAAAAAATTACTAAAAAAATTAAGACCTTAAAGAATAACTAGTAAGGCAATAAAAATATTTTAGTTTTATAAAAATTAGCAATTAAAACAGCATATTAAATTAAGGCAAACTAATAACATTTTCCACTTTAAAAGTCTATTATAAATTTCCATTTTCCATTACCTGCACTTAAGAAATCATTCAAGAAACTCCTTCTCAAACAACCCCACTCACTACATCCAGCAATTTCAGCAATATGATGATGCCTAAAAACATATTTGCTTGCAGATAATACATTGTTTTATGAGTCAATCTGACTAGACAGCAGTATCTAGCTATTTAATCAAATAGTAATCTAGGTTTTGCTGAAAGTGTTTTATAGATATGGCTAACATTTACAATCAGTTGACTTTAAATAAAGGAAGTAATACTGTGTGAGGCCCTCATGCAAGCAAAGGCCTCAACTACAAAAGTCAGAGGTTTGCCAGAGAGGTTCTTCCTCAAGAATGAAGTATCAACTTCCATCTGACTTGCCAGCCTACAGATTCCAATGTGCCATGCCCACAATCATGAGAGTCAATTCCTTGGGACACACACACACAGGTTCTGTTTCTCTGGAGAGCCTAACTAATAAAAGCACAAGCAGAGAGACATCTTAAGTGTAGTCCTGGTCCAGTACTATACCTCTAATGATCCTACTTCTCTCAACCCTGCCTACACACATCTCAGCTCCCATCCTCCTCATGGAATCCACCAAATAAAATGCTTGAAACTGAGTTTCCAACTTTTTGTTTAACAATACCTACACCTCTGTTTTATATTTCCACCACCAGGCCCCTCATTTTCTTAAGATTAGAAAAGAACAGTAATGAAAATAATTGGCATAAACTAGGATGAAAATTCTCATAATATATAGATGTACATTTGCATACAAATTCCTGCACTAGGAGACTAAACCATAAAAGACAACCTACAGTATCACAGTTCTTTAAATACATTTTTAAAGGTAAAGTATATTTTAAGCTGGTATTGTCATTCTAACACAGAGCTCAGAAATGTTTCTCTGCAATCAGAACTGCAATTGGGAAATAAAAGTTAAACAAAAATATAATTTCACTTATAGAAATCAAATTCTAAATCCATAAAAGAATATGCTTATTTTGAAATTCAAACGTCCTTATTCATGAATAATTCTATTTTAAAGATGAAGTATATTGGGCTTCCCTGGTGATCCAGTGGGTAAAAAGTCCACCTTGCAATGCAAGGGGCACCGATTCGATCTCTGGCCCAAGAGGATCCCGTGTGCTGCTGAGTGGCTGGGGCAGTGCATCCAATTATGAGCCAGCACTCTAGCAACAAGAGGGACCACTGCAATAGGAGGCCCACACATGCCAAAGAGTAAATAAGGATGAAAATAAATTAATAAAAAAAATTTTTAATTTAGATAAAAAAGAAGTATATGAACTTCCCTGGAGGTCCAGTGAGTAAGACTCCATTCTTCCAGTGCAGAGGGCCTGAGTTCAATCCCTAGTCAGGCAACATTCCACAACCAAGAGTTCACATGACACAACTCCCTCATGCAAGCAAAGGCCTCAACTACAAAAGTCAGAGGTTTGCCAGAGAGGTTCTTCCTCAAGAATGAAGTATCAACTTCCATCTGACTTGCCAGCCTACAGATTCCAATGTGCCATGCCCACAATCATGAGAGTCAATTCCTTGGGACACACACACACAGGTTCTGTTTCTCTGGAGAGCCTAACTAATAAAAGCACAAGCAGAGAGACATCTTAAGTGTAGTCCTGGTCCAGTACTATACCTCTAATGATCCTACTTCTCTCAACCCTGCCTACACACATCTCAGCTCCCATCCTCCTCATGGAATCCACCAAATAAAATGCTTGAAACTGAGTTTCCAACTTTTTGTTTAACAATACCTACACCTCTGTTTTATATTTCCACCACCAGGCCCCTCATTTTCTTAAGATTAGAAAAGAACAGTAATGAAAATAATTGGCATAAACTAGGATGAAAATTCTCATAATATATAGATGTACATTTGCATACAAATTCCTGCACTAGGAGACTAAACCATAAAAGACAACCTACAGTATCACAGTTCTTTAAATACATTTTTAAAGGTAAAGTATATTTTAAGCTGGTATTGTCATTCTAACACAGAGCTCAGAAATGTTTCTCTGCAATCAGAACTGCAATTGGGAAATAAAAGTTAAACAAAAATATAATTTCACTTATAGAAATCAAATTCTAAATCCATAAAAGAATATGCTTATTTTGAAATTCAAACGTCCTTATTCATGAATAATTCTATTTTAAAGATGAAGTATATTGGGCTTCCCTGGTGATCCAGTGGGTAAAAAGTCCACCTTGCAATGCAAGGGGCACCGATTCGATCTCTGGCCCAAGAGGATCCCGTGTGCTGCTGAGTGGCTGGGGCAGTGCATCCAATTATGAGCCAGCACTCTAGCAACAAGAGGGACCACTGCAATAGGAGGCCCACACATGCCAAAGAGTAAATAAGGATGAAAATAAATTAATAAAAAAAATTTTTAATTTAGATAAAAAAGAAGTATATGAACTTCCCTGGAGGTCCAGTGAGTAAGACTCCATTCTTCCAGTGCAGAGGGCCTGAGTTCAATCCCTAGTCAGGCAACATTCCACAACCAAGAGTTCACATGACACAACTAAAGATTCCATGTGCCACAACAAAGATCAAAGATCCTGCGTGCCGCAACTAAGACCTGGCATAGCCAAAAAACAAATAAAAAATCTTTTAAATGATAAAGTACATAAACTTCAGAGTTATAGAAAAATGGTATAGATAGATATTTCAAAATGTGAAACTCTTAAGGTACTCAGTTTTCTTAAAATTGAAACTTTCCAATGCTTAGTCACCTGGAATCAATATCTAGTAACTTAGTCTTATAAATGAATTAAATACTACAAAGAAACATACTTTAAATATTTAAATATAATCACATCCTCACCTCCCACATCAACCGGTAATCCATGTTTTCATCCAAATCTTCAGGCATTCTCTTCTCTCCAGCAAATGGTCCAAACTTTTCACCCTGAGTAGTAATGATTATATTGAAAATGAATTAATACAATAATTAAGTTACAAAAATAAACTCATTTCTCTTCTGGAGAAAAATTTGTCTCTAAATCTTCCTGCCCAATGATTGAGACACATTTAAACTGTTACCTAATTTGCCCAACACAAAATAGTAACATATTTAAAATCCAACTTGATATGTTTTATTCTGAAGAGCCTGAATCCACAACACAGGAGCCAACATAAAATGGTTAAATTGCTCAACATTTAAATTCTGACGAGGTTCTGAACATTATACTTGATGTTTCAAACCTCTGCAGCCTCTGGCAAGTGGTCTTAAAAAGAAGCACCGAGTCTCGCCTGACTTGAGAGACAAGCCCACCAGGCAGAAAATCACCTAATTTCCATAAAAATCATAAATTCACTCCAATTATGACCAGAAAAGAAGCAGGCCTGCCATTCTCAGGGGAAGACCATTCATAGATAAGGTTTAAAATATTTCCTGCCAATCTTTCAAACAACCAAGGGGGCACTCCATAAACCAGGGCTTCTCGAAGCGCATGATTTAAATACCATCATGAGATTTAGCAGAGTTGCCTGTTTCAAATTCAGAATCCTGTGCTTAATAAAATCAGAATCTCTGATTTTATGCAGGGAGCTACATCTGGACAAATTCTGAGGTGAGAACCGCTGGTGTAACTACGAGTGACCCTGGTAGGGAGGAACTTGTGAGGCATGGTGAACGAGTAAACAGAACTCTTTCCACAACTAAGGCCACCAAGCAGGGGCTGGAGGGATAGAGAGAATGGAGACACACTTGTCCAGCCAACCACTCCACAGACACGTGTACAGGAAGGTCACAGGATCCCTCATGCCCTTGTGAGCCTCCTCCAAACCTGCCTGTGGCTATACTACAGTAGAACCCTTCTCTCCATAAGGCAATGGAGGAACTTCTGATGAACACTGTTAAAGGGAAAAATAACCACCAAAACAATGTTTCAAGGAATATAAATGACCTAATGAATAACAGAACTACGCCAACTCCTGGCAATAGTTAAGTATTAAAGCTTAAAGGAAGTACAACAAGCTAACACAGTTCCCTGGTGTCTCAGTGGTGAAGAATACACCTGCTAAACGCAGTACATGTGAGTTCAATCCATGGGTGAGGAAAATCCCCTAGAGAAGGAAATGGCAACCCACTTCAGTATTCTTGCCTGGAAAATCCCAAAGACAGAGGAGCCTGGCCATGGGGTCACAAAGAGTCAGACACAGCTTTAAGGACTCACGAGCAGCAACAACCCAGGTCTCAATTTAGAGATAAAGAAAAGAAGTTCATAAGTAACAGCAGAGCACGGGAGGCCTATTGCTGAATGTTAACTAGGAGGTAGAAAATGTTACAATGACCCCTGATATCAAAATGATAATGCTAAATAAGCCAAAATCAAGTACACCAATGGGAAGATTGCTATTGGATATTTCAGCCAATCTGGAAGACAGAAACCAAATACTGGGTGTGTTTTTGGTAATATATTGAGGATTTGGTATTATTGCATGTATAGTTCAACTTTTCACTCCACTTTGTCATGTACTTACTCTTTATCATCTACTGTGGAAGGAAACCATCTGAGTATACATTTTTCCAATGAAGAGATCTACCTGCCTTAGTCAGTTCCTCTCTGCAGTACAAATTTGGAGGAAACAAAATTGTTTCAATAAATTCAACAGTGTTCAAATGGCTGAAAAGAAGGAAATGGAAACTTAAGTAAATGCACTGAGAAATGCACAGGAAAAGTCTGCTTAGATGGGGCCTAGGAAGATTATCAAAGGACTTACAGCTTTGGAAAGGGAAACAAAATTGATATTCAATATAATAACTACGAGTGACCCTTACTGACATGGACGAAAAAATTTAAAAGGCCAAATGGGGGAAAAAACCCTTGTCCAGCCAACCACTCCACAGACACGTGTACAGGAAGGTCACAGGATCCCTCATGCCCTTGTGAGCCTCCTCCAAACCTGCCTGTGGCTATACTACAGTAGAACCCTTCTCTCCATAAGGCAATGGAGGAACTTCTGATGAACACTGTTAAAGGGAAAAATAACCACCAAAACAATGTTTCAAGGAATATAAATGACCTAATGAATAACAGAACTACGCCAACTCCTGGCAATAGTTAAGTATTAAAGCTTAAAGGAAGTACAACAAGCTAACACAGTTCCCTGGTGTCTCAGTGGTGAAGAATACACCTGCTAAACGCAGTACATGTGAGTTCAATCCATGGGTGAGGAAAATCCCCTAGAGAAGGAAATGGCAACCCACTTCAGTATTCTTGCCTGGAAAATCCCAAAGACAGAGGAGCCTGGCCATGGGGTCACAAAGAGTCAGACACAGCTTTAAGGACTCACGAGCAGCAACAACCCAGGTCTCAATTTAGAGATAAAGAAAAGAAGTTCATAAGTAACAGCAGAGCACGGGAGGCCTATTGCTGAATGTTAACTAGGAGGTAGAAAATGTTACAATGACCCCTGATATCAAAATGATAATGCTAAATAAGCCAAAATCAAGTACACCAATGGGAAGATTGCTATTGGATATTTCAGCCAATCTGGAAGACAGAAACCAAATACTGGGTGTGTTTTTGGTAATATATTGAGGATTTGGTATTATTGCATGTATAGTTCAACTTTTCACTCCACTTTGTCATGTACTTACTCTTTATCATCTACTGTGGAAGGAAACCATCTGAGTATACATTTTTCCAATGAAGAGATCTACCTGCCTTAGTCAGTTCCTCTCTGCAGTACAAATTTGGAGGAAACAAAATTGTTTCAATAAATTCAACAGTGTTCAAATGGCTGAAAAGAAGGAAATGGAAACTTAAGTAAATGCACTGAGAAATGCACAGGAAAAAGTCTGCTTAGATGGGGGCCTAGGAAGATTATCAAAGGACTTACAGCTTTGAAAATTCAAAATAAGAATCAGGAATACTGTGAGTTTAAAGCCTTGTGATATTAATAATAATAAATAGTGAACAATCACTCTGTCATAAACTCAAACTACAAAACTATAATAAATATATCTTTCAATTTTTTTCCTCAAGTAAGAAATATACTTTGCATCTCATCCTAGTATATTCACATATACACAGCTGACCCTTAAACAACATAGCTTGAACTGTGTGGTTCCACTCAAACATGGATATTTTAATTACACCATTCTTTTTGGTTGAATGCACAAGTGTGGAAAGACCGCAGATGTGGAAGGCCAACTGTAAATTATGTTCGGGTTACCCCTCACCATGTTCAAAAGTCAACTGTACACAGAAACAACACACACTTATAAAACTAAAACATAAACTTCTTGAAATAATATTGCCCTTACTCTGTACAATGTATTTCAGATTTTCTATTCTATTTTACTTCGCTTTTGAAAAAACACTAGTTTTAAGAGAAGTCAATTTTACAACTCACCAATGAACTGCAAACAAATTTGAAAAACACTGACAGAAAAACTGCAGATAAAGCAGACAGATTTATATTTAGCTCTCTGGATTTGGTAATACTGCCTTCAAAATACACAGTTGAATATACTGGGATGATGTGATCAAACAAACTTAAGTTTCTGTGGCTGCAAGATTACTAAATATCAATAGTTAGCTCTTAGTTATCCATATATTTGTGGTAAGAAACACTGACATAATTAAAACATTAATATTCTGATGAAGATCTTACACTTACTGAACCCACTCTTCACCTTCCCCTAAGAATCCCAGCCCCTGCTATCTACCCTCACTCTCCCTTTGTTCACTGTCATTTCTATTACACAAGCAGCACATTCTCTCACAATCATAACATATACACAACTTTATTCACTAACCATTTTCTATGATATTTCTAACCTAACAGTAAGCCTCTCCTACCTCAGGAGGCTTCAAATATGCTTGGGTAACACACCTATGAAAGGAAGATTTGGGGTACTTACCCCACAAACATGTAACATTTTTAGTTGAACTGTATGAAATTGCCAATATTTGACCATTTCTGACATATAAAAATTTTCATAGGATTCATTATAATGTTAATTATATATACATGTGTGTACTCAATTGCTCTTTGCAGCCCTAAGAACTGTAGGATTTTCCAGGCAAGAACACTGTTCATGGGATTTTCCAGGCAAGAGTACTGGAGTGGGTTGCCATTTCTTCCTCCAGGGGATCTACTCTACCCAGGTACATGAGCCTATTATCCACCTAAGGTGAGGTTCATAATTAATAAAAAGAAGGAAATAAACATTTCAAACTATCTTCTTGAAAATTTCAAAAATTTCTCGCTGACTTCCTGTCATCATTGGTTTTATTTTATGACTTAGCAGCTAAAGATCTCATACTAGCAGCAAAAAAGCTATCAACTCTACCATTTTCCTGCTGTTCATGTGTGTGTGATTATTACTACCTTCAACCTGTGACTATATTATAAGGAATCTTCCTAGAATTCCTCACTTCCAACTATCTCAAGAGTTAGTATCCCAAATGCTTACAAGATGAAGCAGGAAAGCAGCACAGCAGACAACAAAAATGTAAAGGAGTGACCAGGAGGGGAGCTGGAGGGACAGGCCCATTTAAAAAGCTTTTCAACTCCAACAGAATGCTTTCAACTCCAGCTGAATATTTTAATTAAACTGACAATTCAAATTTGCATGTGAAGTCACTGCTATTCTATATATACATACATATATATATATATAGGCAATTAATTTCAAGTTTTCAAAATTCTGTGCAGATCAAATAAAATGTGACCGTTAAGAATTTCAACCTGTAGACACCAAATTGTCCCAGTCAAACTCACTTCTCAGACTGACTCAATGCTGAAACTACAGTGGTTCTTCTTTGCTTTTTCTAAACAATTCAGATAAATATCTATTCAACTTGCGACCCATCGGACTAGACAATAAATTTTAATAAGAAATATATTACTGCAAATGTGGGCCATTTTAATCAACACTATTAACAGGAATTTGGAAGCAAGATTTACTGCAGATCTCCTACAAGAGTGGAGAAACCACTACCTGAGGATTCCAGAGAACTGGATCCTAACCCATGCTCTGCCACCAATTATGTGTGACATGTTAGAGTGTAACAAACTTCTGAGCTTCAGTTTTCCTGCCTATAAAATGTAAGAGATCTAGATTCGCTGATTTCTAAGATTCCTTGTTGTTGTTTAGTCACTCAGTCATGCGTGACTCTCTTACAACCCCACGGATTATAACCCACCAGCGTCCTCTCACCATGGGAATTCCCAGGCAAGAATACTAGAGTGGGTTACCATCTCCTTCTCCAGGGAATCTTCCTGACCGAGGAATCGAACCCCTGTCTCCTGCACTGGCAGGTGGATCCTTTACCACTGAGTTACCTGGGAAGCCAGAGATATGGATTAGCTGAGTTCTAAGATTCCTTTCAGCTCTCAAATCCTATTAGAGTTTCCAAAGACCAAATTTAGAACAGTCTGAGAATCAAAGAGAACAAGAGCATAATTGAAACATTAACGAATCCTTAAGTCCATAGTGATTGGGAAGCAAAAAAGATATTTGGTAATTAAATAATAATTATTACTACCTTCAACCTGTGACTATATTATAAGGAATCTTCCTAGAATTCCTCACTTCCAACTATCTCAAGAGTTAGTATCCCAAATGCTTACAAGATGAAGCAGGAAAGCAGCACAGCAGACAACAAAAATGTAAAGGAGTGACCAGGAGGGGAGCTGGAGGGACAGGCCCATTTAAAAAGCTTTTCAACTCCAACAGAATGCTTTCAACTCCAGCTGAATATTTTAATTAAACTGACAATTCAAATTTGCATGTGAAGTCACTGCTATTCTATATATACATACATATATATATATATAGGCAATTAATTTCAAGTTTTCAAAATTCTGTGCAGATCAAATAAAATGTGACCGTTAAGAATTTCAACCTGTAGACACCAAATTGTCCCAGTCAAACTCACTTCTCAGACTGACTCAATGCTGAAACTACAGTGGTTCTTCTTTGCTTTTCTAAACAATTCAGATAAATATCTATTCAACTTGCGACCCATCGGACTAGACAATAAATTTTAATAAGAAATATATTACTGCAAATGTGGGCCATTTTAATCAACACTATTAACAGGAATTTGGAAGCAAGATTTACTGCAGATCTCCTACAAGAGTGGAGAAACCACTACCTGAGGATTCCAGAGAACTGGATCCTAACCCATGCTCTGCCACCAATTATGTGTGACATGTTAGAGTGTAACAAACTTCTGAGCTTCAGTTTTCCTGCCTATAAAATGTAAGAGATCTAGATTCGCTGATTTCTAAGATTCCTTGTTGTTGTTTAGTCACTCAGTCATGCGTGACTCTCTTACAACCCCACGGATTATAACCCACCAGCGTCCTCTCACCATGGAAATTCCCAGGCAAGAATACTAGAGTGGGTTACCATCTCCTTCTCCAGGGAATCTTCCTGACCGAGGAATCGAACCCCTGTCTCCTGCACTGGCAGGTGGATCCTTTACCACTGAGTTACCTGGGAAGCCAGAGATATGGATTAGCTGAGTTCTAAGATTCCTTTCAGCTCTCAAATCCTATTAGAGTTTCCAAAGACCAAATTTAGAACAGTCTGAGAATCAAAGAGAACAAGAGCATAATTGAAACATTAACGAATCCTTAAGTCCATAGTGATTGATGGAAAGCGAAGAAAAGAATTTTTGAAACACCTCATTTGTCCTCACAGATAATTAAAAATAATAAAGAATGAAGCATTTTGTCCTATCTTTTGAACACTAACACTAGTGCAGGATAACCATACAGCAGCAAATGATGAAAGAAAGCTTATTTTTACAAAGGAATCTAATTTATAAAGGAAGGAGGAACATTCAAGTGAAATCCCCAGTTTGAAATCCCTAATAAAGTAACTGATTCAGGCAAAGGTTATCAATGGAAGCTAAAACCATCAGGCAGAAGGTTAACAGTAAAATAGGTATACATACAGTATGAATCTGCAGATTACCACGTATGCATAAAGTATCTTTACAATGGAAAAAATGTATGAACCCAGTGTTGGTATTTCCAAGGGAAAAACCAGATACTAGATGCCTGCTGATAAAACACACTATGAAGTATATCATCCCAGCCCTCAGTTCCCCACCATCTGCCAATAGGGACGTGTGACAGGGCATTTGCTAAACTCTCCAGGCACCACCAGGGTCCAGAGGGCAAGGGAGCATGCAGAGACCTCTTCCACTGGTTCTGTCTCTCACCTGGCACCTAGGGAGACCCTGCGACCTGGGGAGAGAGCACACGGATAAACCATGTAAGCAGTGATGGGAGATGCCGCCGTTAGGTCTTCCACTGCCAAAACTGTGTTGTTTTCTGCGATGTAAAAAATATCCTGAGAGCAGAGAGATGGGTTTAACATACATCAGTGTGTGTGTGTGTGTGTGTGTGTTTAAATACACACCTAATTCTCAGATCAGAACAAAAGGTAAAGACACAAATACGGCTTCCCTGGTGGCTCAATAGTAAAGAATCACCTGCAACACAGGAGATGTGGATTCAATCCCTGGGTCAGGATGATCCCCTGGAGAAGGGAATGGCAACCCACTCCAGTATTCTTGCCTGGAGAATTCCATGGACACAAGAGCCCATCCCCCTAGATAGTTCATGGGGTGGCAGAAATGTCAGACACAACTTAGCAACTAAACACCATCAACAGTAGGATAACACATTACATAATGTACCTTGGGAAAACAATCAGAGAAAGCCAGATAGTGAGATATACCACAAGCAAAGACCCTGCTCTCTTCAGAAAGTAACTTTTTTTTTTAATTAATTAATTAATTAATTTATTTATTTATTTTTGTACATGTATGTTCCCAGATCAATCAGATGCATATCCCTTGGCCCTCCCCCCACTCAGGTTCCCCCACCCCCGTAACTTTTTTTTTTTAAGGAATGGGAAGAGGGAGACTACTAAGAGAGGTTTAACAAATATAACGAAGTATAATAGGTGGTCCGTGAGGATCATGGTTCAAAAATAAACAGCTATAGAAACATTTTGGAAGCACTTAGAATCAATTGAATATGCGCTGAAATTAGAAGACATTAGAAAATCACTATTTTGTTGGATGCTAAAATGATAGTTGATAATATGGCTATTTAAGAAAATGTCCTTGTGCTAAAATATGGAGGAGTAAATGGTCATAATGTCTGTAATTTACTTCGAAATGGTTCAGCAAATAAAACACATATACATATAAATGGAATAAGTTATAGTAAATTGAATCAATCTGCAGTTGAATCATTTATATGTAAAATAATATTTTTCACAAACGGAGTCTAGAGTCCCCACTTAGAATATAATTGTATTTCAATGCCAAACTACTGTGCATGTGTGTGTTCTTGCAATACAAGCAGACCATCAATAAAGTGGATTTCTAAAAAGTTCAATATGAAAAATATCCTATCTCCTACTCTCCTATCCAATCCTCTTTTCCTCAGTATTAGAATGTTGACCTTGTTGAGGGTACTAATGTATCCAGGCAGAAAAACTACATTATCAACTTCCTATTTAGACAGAAAGGAGAGCTTACAACCTGAAAGCAGAAATAACTGTATGAGCCTGCGACATGAGCTCTTAAATGAGAACTAAATCAGCAGGTAACACCCTACTGCCTTGGTTACTTTCTCTTTCTCCTCATCTGGAATGAGACCATGATATCTGGGGCTAAAGTAGCCATTCTGAGTCCAAGAGAATTGCAAAAACATCCACCCTGACCTTTGGAGCCACTAAATTGCTCCCTCAGTGGTTCAGCAGTAAAGAATCCACCTGCAATGCAGGAGCCACAGGAGATGTTGGTCTGATCCCCAGGTCAGGAAGATACTCTGGAAGATGGCATGGCAATCTACTCCAGTACTCTTGCCTGGAGGACCCTATGGACAGAGGAGCATGGTGAGCTACAGTCCATGGGGTAGCAAAGAGTTGGACATGACTGACATGATTTGATATGCGGCACACATGAATTGATAGCATCAAATGCCCACCTTGTTACAGAGAACATACCCCTGAGGTTTAGATTACTGTAGTTGTCTGTTACTGAGTTGATATACCAAATATCAGGTAAAAGAACTGCCCGGGATAAAGCAGAAATATTCTTTACAAAGTGCATCAGTTATAAAAGAAGTATGAAATCGAAATGCACAAGAGTTGTGAGGAAGAAGTGATTCTGGAATACGGTACCCTGAATGAGGTACCTTTTCCTTTAACACCAACTCTTCTGCTAGCATGTATGGACAGCTCTATAAGTGAAGCCTTAGGTCCTGGCACAGAACTGGTGCAAAGCATTCTCTCAAGTGGGCTGAGTACTTAACTAGAAAACAGCAAAAGACCCAGTGCTAAGGACTAGAAACTAGAAGAGCCTGGAAAGAATCTACAGTCACAGAAGGAGGGGGCCATAGCCCACAGTCCTTTCCATCCTTGCTGCCCAGGAAAAGAGCAGGGAGACCAGAAAGTGAAGAAGGAACTGACAGTTCATGCCACTTCAGGTACATGGTTACAGACACCCCTCTGATTGCGGGCAGGACTGATACCACAGAGTGTTCTCCAATAACCAGTCTTGAGCATCAGTAAAACAACCAAGGGCCTATACAAAGGGCCCTAATGCCTATGAGGGAGACCAAGCAGAAAGATAAAATCCATACTCTGTAAAACAGAGCAGACAGAGTAATTTAAAAGGAATTTTGTCAGGAATTCCTGGCCGTCCAGTAGTTAAGACCCCATGCTCTCAGCTCGGTGGATGATTCTGGTTCAATGCTTGTTCAGGAACTAAAATCTCACATATCTGGGGCTAAAGTAGCCATTCTGAGAGAATTGCAAAACATCCACCCTGACCTTTGGAGCCACTAAATTGCTCCCTCAGTGGTTCAGCAGTAAAGAATCCACCTGCAATGCAGGAGCCACAGGAGATGTTGGTCTGATCCCCAGGTCAGGAAGATACTCTGGAAGATGGCATGGCAATCTACTCCAGTACTCTTGCCTGGAGGACCCTATGGACAGAGGAGCATGGTGAGCTACAGTCCATGGGGTAGCAAAGAGTTGGACATGACTGACATGATTTGATATGCGGCACACATGAATTGATAGCATCAAATGCCCACCTTGTTACAGAGAACATACCCCTGAGGTTTAGATTACTGTAGTTGTCTGTTACTGAGTTGATATACCAAATATCAGGTAAAAGAACTGCCCGGGATAAAGCAGAAATATTCTTTACAAAGTGCATCAGTTATAAAAGAAGTATGAAATCGAAATGCACAAGAGTTGTGAGGAAGAAGTGATTCTGGAATACGGTACCCTGAATGAGGTACCTTTTCCTTTAACACCAACTCTTCTGCTAGCATGTATGGACAGCTCTATAAGTGAAGCCTTAGGTCCTGGCACAGAACTGGTGCAAAGCATTCTCTCAAGTGGGCTGAGTACTTAACTAGAAAACAGCAAAGACCCAGTGCTAAGGACTAGAAACTAGAAGAGCCTGGAAAGAATCTACAGTCACAGAAGGAGGGGGCCATAGCCCACAGTCCTTTCCATCCTTGCTGCCCAGGAAAAGAGCAGGGAGACCAGAAAGTGAAGAAGGAACTGACAGTTCATGCCACTTCAGGTACATGGTTACAGACACCCCTCTGATTGCGGGCAGGACTGATACCACAGAGTGTTCTCCAATAACCAGTCTTGAGCATCAGTAAAACAACCAAGGGCCTATACAAAGGGCCCTAATGCCTATGAGGGAGACCAAGCAGAAAGATAAAATCCATACTCTGTAAAACAGAGCAGACAGAGTAATTTAAAAGGAATTTTGTCAGGAATTCCCTGGCCGTCCAGTAGTTAAGACCCCATGCTCTCAGCTCGGTGGATGATTCTGGTTCAATGCTTGTTCAGGGAACTAAAATCTCACAAGCCGCATGGCACACACAAATAAATAAATACATGGAATATGCCAACTACATAAGGGATTTTAAGGAGACTCAAGTACAACACTCCATAGAAAACTTTTAAAACAGGAAAAAAACATTATTGCCCAGTTAAATATTTTTAGAAAATAAACTGAAAGAGAAATACAACCTGCCAATCACTTACCTAGTCATGAAATCCTTTACAGTCAGATGAGAAGGAGAGCTACTTGACGATATACACAGATTCAGACAGATTATCCACATGACATAATGAGAAAAAAGAACCATAAAATGTTTCTAAACACGTGAGCCAGAACAAATGACAGAAATCAGGAGATGATTGGTACATAGTTGGTGCATATACACACAAAATTAATGTAATATAATTAACTAGGTAAATAAAATAGAAGTTAAATAACAATTCTTGAAACAACAGGCATATACTTTAAAAAAAACAGATGAGGTAACACACCATTTCATCAACACTTAGGACTTGGGGGTGGGGGAGGCAGGAAGATAAAAGCCTCTCCAAGGCTGCACAGTAGGCAATGGGTGACCGAAAGGACAAGAGGGAAGTTAACAGAGAAATGAACACCTTGTGAGGAAAAAATCCCATCTTTTGTGAAGAAAATGACTGAGCTCTAGCTATTACAAAAAAGAATCACATGTATCTGATTATAAAAGAAAGGAAGGGTAAGTAAGTCATCAATTTGTGAGAGGACTGATTAAAAACACTGGAAAGTCCATAGAATCCATCCTTGCTGCCCAGGAAGAGCAGAGACCAGAAAGTGAAGAAGGAACTGACAGTTCATGCCACTTCAGGTACATGGTTACAGACACCCCTCTGATTGCGGGCAGGACTGATACCACAGAGTGTTCTCCAATAACCAGTCTTGAGCATCAGTAAAACAACCAAGGGCCTATACAAAGGGCCCTAATGCCTATGAGGGAGACCAAGCAGAAAGATAAAATCCATACTCTGTAAAACAGAGCAGACAGAGTAATTTAAAAGGAATTTTGTCAGGAATTCCCTGGCCGTCCAGTAGTTAAGACCCCATGCTCTCAGCTCGGTGGATGATTCTGGTTCAATGCTTGTTCAGGGAACTAAAATCTCACAAGCCGCATGGCACACACAAATAAATAAATACATGGAATATGCCAACTACATAAGGGATTTTAAGGAGACTCAAGTACAACACTCCATAGAAAACTTTTAAAACAGGAAAAAAACATTATTGCCCAGTTAAATATTTTTAGAAAATAAACTGAAAGAGAAATACAACCTGCCAATCACTTACCTAGTCATGAAATCCTTTACAGTCAGATGAGAAGGAGAGCTACTTGACGATATACACAGATTCAGACAGATTATCCACATGACATAATGAGAAAAAAGAACCATAAAATGTTTCTAAACACGTGAGCCAGAACAAATGACAGAAATCAGGAGATGATTGGTACATAGTTGGTGCATATACACACAAAATTAATGTAATATAATTAACTAGGTAAATAAAATAGAAGTTAAATAACAATTCTTGAAACAACAGGCATATACTTTAAAAAAAACAGATGAGGTAACACACCATTTCATCAACACTTAGGACTTGGGGGTGGGGGAGGCAGGAAGATAAAAGCCTCTCCAAGGCTGCACAGTAGGCAATGGGTGACCGAAAGGACAAGAGGGAAGTTAACAGAGAAATGAACACCTTGTGAGGAAAAAATCCCATCTTTTGTGAAGAAAATGACTGAGCTCTAGCTATTACAAAAAAGAATCACATGTATCTGATTATAAAAGAAAGGAAGGGTAAGTAAGTCATCAAATAAAGAGATGAGTAGCACAAACAAAGTAATAAGGAGAGGGAAAGATGAACAATGACTTGGATAGCAAAAATAAGGAAAATTAAAATATACAATGATCAAATAACTAATGAGTATAAAGAAGACAAGAATAAAAACCAGTTACATCAATCATTACACTGAACATGAAATTTAAAAGCTCTTATTAAATGAGATACTATAAATCTGCATTATGAAATATAACTTAAAGGAGCTTTTTATTTTTGTAATTTTGGTCTCTTTTATTTTTTTTTCTTTATTTATTTTCATCCATCTTTATTCTTTGGCCTGTGTGGGCCTCCCATCGCAGTAGCCTCTGTCATTGCAGAGCATCGGCTCTGGAAATATGCACTCCAGAGCACTGGCTCATAATTGGACACAGTGGCCCAGCCACTCTGCAGCACGTGGGATCTTCCCAGGCCAGAGATCAAACTAGTGCCCCTTGCACTGCAAGGCGGACTCTTTATCTGAAATATAACTTAGCCTGAAAATATAATACCCTGAAATATAACTTTGATACACATGATTACAAAAAGATAAAACAAAGCAATAAAAAATTAATTAAAGTGGGTAGACAAAGATATACAGAGAAAAGCAAAGAAAGGCAGCAGTGTCAGTATCAGGCAAGGTTAAATTAAAGGCTGAATTCACTGAACAAAATAAAACAGAACATTAGGTAAAGATACAAAGTATATGTAAGAAGAACAATGAACAGTAAGAAACCAGATGAATAAAAACATTAGAAGTACAAGAAGAATTAGAGTGGGGCATTTAAAATAGCTTTCAAAGCAGACATTTATTAAGTAATAAAAACAGTAAGTAAGAATATACAGAAATTTAATGCTAAATTTGTCAAACTTCACTATTCATCAAGGATTCACTCCCACCTTGATAATAAGAAACGTTGATAAACTCTAAAAACCATTAACTTTTCTTGAGAGCACTGGATTTTCTATGGAAAATCACAAGGAGGAGTTGCTGGCCATCATACAAGCAAGTATGAAATCAACTAATGATTAAGAAAAAGAACGCAAAACTGAGCTCTAGCTATTACAAAAAAGAATCACATGTATCTGATTATAAAAGAAAGGAAGGGTAAGTAAGTCATCAAATAAAGAGATGAGTAGCACAAACAAAGTAATAAGGAGAGGGAAAGATGAACAATGACTTGGATAGCAAAAATAAGGAAAATTAAAATATACAATGATCAAATAACTAATGAGTATAAAGAAGACAAGAATAAAAACCAGTTACATCAATCATTACACTGAACATGAAATTTAAAAGCTCTTATTAAATGAGATACTATAAATCTGCATTATGAAATATAACTTAAAGGAGCTTTTTATTTTTGTAATTTTGGTCTCTTTTATTTTTTTTTCTTTATTTATTTTCATCCATCTTTATTCTTTGGCCTGTGTGGGCCTCCCATCGCAGTAGCCTCTGTCATTGCAGAGCATCGGCTCTGGAAATATGCACTCCAGAGCACTGGCTCATAATTGGACACAGTGGCCCAGCCACTCTGCAGCACGTGGGATCTTCCCAGGCCAGAGATCAAACTAGTGCCCCTTGCACTGCAAGGCGGACTCTTTATCTGAAATATAACTTAGCCTGAAAATATAATACCCTGAAATATAACTTTGATACACATGATTACAAAAAGATAAAACAAAGCAATAAAAAATTAATTAAAGTGGGTAGACAAAGATATACAGAGAAAAGCAAAGAAAGGCAGCAGTGTCAGTATCAGGCAAGGTTAAATTAAAGGCTGAATTCACTGAACAAAATAAAACAGAACATTAGGTAAAGATACAAAGTATATGTAAGAAGAACAATGAACAGTAAGAAACCAGATGAATAAAAACATTAGAAGTACAAGAAGAATTAGAGTGGGGCATTTAAAATAGCTTTCAAAGCAGACATTTATTAAGTAATAAAAACAGTAAGTAAGAATATACAGAAATTTAATGCTAAATTTGTCAAACTTCACTATTCATCAAGGATTCACTCCCACCTTGATAATAAGAAACGTTGATAAACTCTAAAAACCATTAACTTTTCTTGAGAGCACTGGATTTTCTATGGAAAATCACAAGGAGGAGTTGCTGGCCATCATACAAGCAAGTATGAAATCAACTAATGATTAAGAAAAAGAACGCATGTGAAACAGCTTGTCTATATTAGAAGCAGCGGAAGCTCCAGATTGAAGGGGACTTCACACACTGACTCTTCCCAAGACCTCCCTATATAAGAGAGACTGGAGGACAGAAAGGACAGCGACTTCTTAAGGCACACAGGAGAACAGAAACTGCTGCAAAAAGCACAGCACCCCATACCTCCCGTCCTAATCCTGTAAGAAGAAAGGCAGCAAATTGTGTCGCCTCCAGGACACAAATAAAGATCCACTGCCACTAAAGGAGGGGCAGGATGGTCAGAAGGCTCAGGAACCTATACCACATCTCTCAAAGGATCCCTACTATTGGGTGAGGGACAAGCAGCACTCTTCTACAAAATACCAAGCACTGATACAAGACACACATGTGACTCTCCTGGAAAAGAGAGGTGGGAATGCTAGGGAAATCCACCTCCCAGAACCCAGGCTGATAAACCAACCCTAGATAAGAGTGAAGCTGGACCAAGACAAAACAGAGAGGACAAAGAGTTCCAGTAACAACACAGCAGTCTATTACAGGGGAACAGTGGAGCACACCAGCTGGGTGAGAGAACCGCCTCTATGGGGCAAGCACTCGAGGACAGGAGAATATGGAGAGTCAACTACAGACACTGAAAAAAACCTGGAGTGCCACCCTAACCACAAAGCAGCTCTAGGAGAACCTGGAGTCTATGGGTCACTGAAAGGAACAAAAACAACATGATACAAACCCACCTTATCTCCATATTTCTAGATTGATCCAACCCACCCACTAACAACCTGACAAAATAAAAATATATATTTCAAAGGATAAATACTATTCACCACACTCTTTTTTCACACAACACCAGCATTCATACAAAAATTTAAAACATACAAGGAAGCAAAATCCTCAACAAAATCCTAGCAAACAGAATCAACAACACATTAAAAGGATCAAACACCAGGCTTCACTGGTGGTCCAGTGGATAAGGACACCACCTTGCAGTGCAAGGGGCACTGGTTCAACCCTTGGCCTGGGAAGATTCCACATGCCGCAGAGCGGCTGGACCGATGTGTCCAACTACCGAGCCAGAGCTCTGGAGTGCATGCGCCCAGAGTCAGTGCTCTGCAGTGAAAGAGTCCACTACAATGGGAGGCCCACACAGGCCAAAGAATAAAGATGGATGAAAATAAATAAAGACCAACAGAAGCGGCAAAAAATAAATAAATAAATAAATTTTAAAAAAGGATCAAACACCATGATCAAGTGGTATTTATCCCAGGGATACATGCATTCTTCAATATATACAAATATATACAAATCAATCACCATACCAACAAGTAGAAAGATAAAAACCACAGGATCATCTCAATGGTTACAGAAAAAGGTTTTGACAAAATTCAATACCCATTTATGATAAAAACCTGTCTACAAAATATGTGTAAAATAGGAATACCTCAACATAATAAAGGCCATATACAAACCCACAGCCAACATTATTCTCAATAGTGAAAAACTGAAAGCATCAGGAACAAGACAAGCGTGCCACTCTTGCCACTATTACCTAGCCACAACAATCAGAAGAAAAAGAAATAAAAGGAATCCATATCAGAAAATAAGAAGCAAAATCACTATGTGCAGATAACATAATACTATTCAAGGAAACCCCTAAGGATTCCACCAGAAAATTACTAGATCTAATCAATAAATATAGTAAAATTATAGGATATAAAATTAATACACAGAAATCCCTGCACTAAAGTGAAAAATGAGAAAGAGAAGTAAACAATCCCAGTCACCATTGCAATGAAAAGAACAAAACACCTAGGGATAAATCTACCTAAAGAGACAGTTTTTTTAAGCAGAAAACTGTAAGACACTGATGAAAGAAATCAAAGATGACACAAACAGATGGAGAGATCTAACATGTTCTTGGATTGGAAGAATCAATGTTCTGAAAATGACTATATCATCCAAAGTAATCTACGGATTCAACGCAGTCCCTATCAAACTACTACTGGTATTTTTCACAGAACTAGAACAAAAAATTTCACAATTTGTATGGAAACACAAAAGATCAAGAATAGCTAAAGCAATCCTGAAAAAGAAGAATGGAACTACAGGAATCAACATTCCTGACTTCAGACTATACTACAAAGCTACAGTCATTAAGACAGTATGGTATTGGCACAAAAACAGAAACATAAGCCAATGGAACAAGACAGAAAACCCAGAGATAAACCCACACAACCATGGACATTTTGTCTTTAACAAAGGAGGAGAGAATATACAGCGAAGAAAAGACAGCCTCTTCAATAAGCGCTACTGGGAAAAGTGGACAGCTACATGTAAAAGAATGAAGTTAGAACACTTTCTAACACCATATACAAAAATAAATTCAAAATGGATTAAAGATTTAAATGTAAGGTCATGGACTATAAAGCTCTTAGAGAAAAATATAGGTGGTACCCTCTTCGACATATATCACAGCTCTGATCCACCTCCTAGAATACTGGAAATAAAAACAAAAGCAAACAAATGGGACTTAATTAAACTTAAAAGCTTTTGTACAACAAGGAAATTATAAACAAAAAGACAGCCCTCAGAATAGGACAAAATAACTGTAAATAAAACAACTGACAAAAAATTAATTTTCAAAATATACAAGTAGCTCATGCAACTAAATATCAGAAAAACACCCAGTCAAAAAATGGGTGGAAGACCTAAACAGACATTTCTATTAAAAAAGACATACAGATGGCCTACAAACACATGAAAAGATGCTCAACATTATTAGAGAAATGCAAGTCAAAACTACAATGAGATATCACCTCATACTGGTCAGAACAGTCATCATTAAAAAATCTACACACAATACTGGAGAGAATGTGGGGAAAACGAACTCTCTTGCACTTTTGGTGGGAATGCAAATTGATACTGTCACTATGGAGATCAGTATGAAGATGCTTTAAAAAACTAGGAATAAAACGATCATATGATCCAGCAGTCCCACTCCTGGGCACATATCCTGAGAAAATCATAATGGAAAGAGACACATGTGCCCCACTGTTCACTGCAGCACTCTTTACAATAACTGGAACATAGAACAAAAAATTTCACAATTTGTATGGAAACACAAAAGATCAAGAATAGCTAAAGCAATCCTGAAAAAGAAGAATGGAACTACAGGAATCAACATTCCTGACTTCAGACTATACTACAAAGCTACAGTCATTAAGACAGTATGGTATTGGCACAAAAACAGAAACATAAGCCAATGGAACAAGACAGAAAACCCAGAGATAAACCCACACAACCATGGACATTTTGTCTTTAACAAAGGAGGAGAGAATATACAGCGAAGAAAAGACAGCCTCTTCAATAAGCGCTACTGGGAAAAGTGGACAGCTACATGTAAAAGAATGAAGTTAGAACACTTTCTAACACCATATACAAAAATAAATTCAAAATGGATTAAAGATTTAAATGTAAGGTCATGGACTATAAAGCTCTTAGAGAAAAATATAGGTGGTACCCTCTTCGACATATATCACAGCTCTGATCCACCTCCTAGAATACTGGAAATAAAAACAAAAGCAAACAAATGGGACTTAATTAAACTTAAAAGCTTTTGTACAACAAGGAAATTATAAACAAAAAGACAGCCCTCAGAATAGGACAAAATAACTGTAAATAAAACAACTGACAAAAAATTAATTTTCAAAATATACAAGTAGCTCATGCAACTAAATATCAGAAAAACACCCAGTCAAAAAATGGGTGGAAGACCTAAACAGACATTTCTATTAAAAAAGACATACAGATGGCCTACAAACACATGAAAAGATGCTCAACATTATTAGAGAAATGCAAGTCAAAACTACAATGAGATATCACCTCATACTGGTCAGAACAGTCATCATTAAAAAATCTACACACAATACTGGAGAGAATGTGGAGAAAACGAACTCTCTTGCACTTTTGGTGGGAATGCAAATTGATACTGTCACTATGGAGATCAGTATGAAGATGCTTTAAAAAACTAGGAATAAAACGATCATATGATCCAGCAGTCCCACTCCTGGGCACATATCCTGAGAAAATCATAATGGAAAGAGACACATGTGCCCCACTGTTCACTGCAGCACTCTTTACAATAACTGGAACATAGAACAAACCTAGATGTCCATCGACAGACAAATGGATACAGAAATTGTGGTGCATATATACAATGGAATATTACTCAGCTACAAAAAAGAGCATATTCGAGTCAGTCCTAAAGAGGTGGATAAACCTAGAGCCTAACATACAGAGTGAAGTAAGTCAGAAAGAGAAAGACAAATATCATATCTTAAAGCATGCATATGAAATCTAGAAATATACTACTGATGAACCATTTGAAAGGCAGCAATGGAGATACAGACGTAGAGAATAGTTTTGTGGACACCATAGAGGAAAGAGAGGATGGGATGATTTTAGAGGCTATAATTGAAACATACATTAATGTGTGTAAAACAGAAGACCAGTGAGAGTTCAATGCATGGAACAGGGCACACAAAGCCGGTGCTCTGGGACAACCTAGAGGGATAGGGAGGGAGGGAGATGGGTCAGCGGGGTTCAGGATAGGAGGGACACATGTATACCTAAGGCCAATTCATGTTGATGTATAGCAAAAAACATCACAATATTATAATTATCCTCCCATTACAATAAATTAATTTTAAAAAAAGGACAGCGTGGAAACATACATTACCTTATGTAAAACAGAAAGCAAATGGGAATTTGCTACATGTCACAGGGAGCTCAAACCAGGGCTTATTGACCACCTATGAGTGGGATGGGGTGGGAGGTGAGAGAGAGGTTCAAGAGGGAACGGACATGTGTATATCTGTGGTTGATTCAGGTTGATACATAGCAGAGGCCAACACAATATTATAAAGCAATTATCTTCTAATAAAAAGGGGGGAAATACAATGTAAAGAAGCATCAGCCCATCATGAAGAAACAGCAATCACAGAATGACATGCAGAAATGATACAGACATTAGAACGATCAGACAAGCACTTTAACAATAATTATGATTAATTTGTAAAAGAATCTACTAGAAAAGGCAGATAGCAAGCAAGAATACAGTAGATTTCAGTTAAGACATGGAAATTACACAAGAAAATCCAGTGGAAATACTAAAAATAAAAGACGTGGTTTCAAACATGAATTCCTTTACTGGAATCACCAGATACCTCAACAGAACTGAAAAAAGAAGCAGAAAACTTGAAGATAGAACAATAGAAATTACCTACAGTGAAACAAGGAGTGGGAAAAAAGGAAAAATAAAGCAGAACACAGTATGTAAGAGCTGTGTTCCAATATCATATCAATTGGTCAAATGGTGAAAGATATCAAACCACACATAAAAGAAGCAAATTTTTTGTTTTTGTTTTGTTTTTTATAATTTTAACCACATTATATTTAAGCTACTAAAATACAAAGAAAAAGGCAGAGGGGAAGAAAGACATATTATGTGTAAAGAATATAAGACTTACAGTAGAGTTCTTGTCAGAAATGTTGTAAGCCAAAAAAACAAAAAACGAAAAGCACACGTAAGTAATATCTTTAATATAATAAGAAAGAAAACATGTCAATCTGGAGATGGTATCTTTCAAACACAAGTTTTTCAGAAAACAAAAACTGAGAAAATTCATTGCCAAAAGACTTATGGTACAAGAAATGTTCAAAGAATATGGCTCTTATATAAGGAATCTGATACCAAACAAACATAATTCATAACAAAGAAATGATGAGCTCCAGAAATGGAAATAAAGGTAAATGACACAATCTGTCTTGTTCTTTAATTGCTCTAAACGATACTTGATGGTATAAAGGGAAAATAGTAAAAATGTACTGTAAGGTTTATAACACAGAAAATAGACAAAAATGATGGTATAAAGGATGGAAAGGACGAACTGCTAGTACAACTGCATCTCACTGCCTTTTTGGTATCTGTTGTCTAATAAACTTGTCCAAATGCACGTGCCTTAAACCAAATGCCAGATATTCCCCCTTCAAACCTGCTGCACCAAACTCAGTTGCTGGCTCACAATTCAATCCTCCCAATTTCTCAGGCTACACTCCTTGGAATCGTGTTTGATTGTCCCCTTTCTTCCACTTATCTAATCAGCACATTTTGTCTTCAAACTACACTTCCAACATTGCCACCATCTTGGTCTAAGCCACCATCACCTCACGTGGATTACTGCAAAAGAATCCTAACAAGTCTCCCAGTTTACTCTGAGGTCAACTATCCTCAACACAGCACTCAAGTGATAAACTCAGGTCAGATCATGTCCCTCCTCATCCTAAAACCCTGCTGCGACTCCCCATTCCATTCAAAATAAAGCCAATGGCTTTACAATTGCCTGAAAGTCCCTAAGGAATTAGGCCCAGGCCCCATCCCTTCACTGTCTCTCTTGCCTCCTCCCTTAGTACCCAACCCCTCAAGTTCATTCCAGTCTCACTGGCCTCCTTTTCCACAAACACAACAGGCTAACTGCCATCTTTAGGGCCTCTGTCCTAACTGCTATCTAGAATGTTCTTCCCCTTACAATGTTTAGCTACTTTCCTCCCATCCTTTCAGTCATTACCAGTATTTCCTTGGTTCCCCTGAGCCAATCATCTATTTAGAATAACATCCATCCACACACCCACACACCGCCAAGACAAGATCCAGCTCTACTTTATCTTTCTTCTAAAGGACTTCCAACACTTTATCACAGTATAAAATTTTTCTAATTTTTCATTGTCAACTTTCTGTCCAAGCCCGCCTCAATAAAATACAAGCTCCACAAGAGGCAGAATTCCTGTTTTGTTGACTACTGCATTCCAAATGGCTACTAAAGATTCCTTTGGCCAAACAAACATAATTCATAACAAAGAAATGATGAGCTCCAGAAATGGAAATAAAGGTAAATGACACAATCTGTCTTGTTCTTTAATTGCTCTAAACGATACTTGATGGTATAAAGGGAAAATAGTAAAAATGTACTGTAAGGTTTATAACACAGAAAATAGACAAAAATGATGGTATAAAGGATGGAAAGGACGAACTGCTAGTACAACTGCATCTCACTGCCTTTTTGGTATCTGTTGTCTAATAAACTTGTCCAAATGCACGTGCCTTAAACCAAATGCCAGATATTCCCCCTTCAAACCTGCTGCACCAAACTCAGTTGCTGGCTCACAATTCAATCCTCCCAATTTCTCAGGCTACACTCCTTGGAATCGTGTTTGATTGTCCCCTTTCTTCCACTTATCTAATCAGCACATTTTGTCTTCAAACTACACTTCCAACATTGCCACCATCTTGGTCTAAGCCACCATCACCTCACGTGGATTACTGCAAAAGAATCCTAACAAGTCTCCCAGTTTACTCTGAGGTCAACTATCCTCAACACAGCACTCAAGTGATAAACTCAGGTCAGATCATGTCCCTCCTCATCCTAAAACCCTGCTGCGACTCCCCATTCCATTCAAAATAAAGCCAATGGCTTTACAATTGCCTGAAAGTCCCTAAGGAATTAGGCCCAGGCCCCATCCCTTCACTGTCTCTCTTGCCTCCTCCCTTAGTACCCAACCCCTCAAGTTCATTCCAGTCTCACTGGCCTCCTTTTCCACAAACACAACAGGCTAACTGCCATCTTTAGGGCCTCTGTCCTAACTGCTATCTAGAATGTTCTTCCCCTTACAATGTTTAGCTACTTTCCTCCCATCCTTTCAGTCATTACCAGTATTTCCTTGGTTCCCCTGAGCCAATCATCTATTTAGAATAACATCCATCCACACACCCACACACCGCCAAGACAAGATCCAGCTCTACTTTATCTTTCTTCTAAAGGACTTCCAACACTTTATCACAGTATAAAATTTTTCTAATTTTTCATTGTCAACTTTCTGTCCAAGCCCGCCTCAATAAAATACAAGCTCCACAAGAGGCAGAATTCCTGTTTTGTTGACTACTGCATTCCAAATGGCTACTAAAGATCTTGGCAACAAACATTTAGTGAGTAACTGTTTAAAACAAAACCCAAACAAATGAAAATTATATCACAGCTTCTGTATAAAGTATGGTATTAAGAAATATTAGGCCCAAAGCAGATTACTTATAGGTATCTCTATGAACAACTGCTAAAATGGTAGATAATGAGTTTATTCTTTTCTCATTTCAGTAAAGTAACTTTTTTTTTCTTTTTTCTTTTTTTTTTTTTTTTTGGCTACTTCTATTGGTCTTTCATTTATTTATTTTCATCCATCTTTGTTCTTTGCCCTGTGTGGGCCTCATAGTGCAGTGGCCTCTCTCATTGCAGAGCACTGGCTCTGGGCACATGCGCTCCAGAGCTCCGGCTCGGTAGCTGGACACATCATCCAGCCACTCCGCGGCATGTGGGATCTTCCCAGGCCAGGGATTGAACTGGCGCCCCTTGCACTGTAAGGCAGTGTCCTTACCCACTGGACCACCACTGGAAGCCCCGGTAAAGTAACTTTTAAAAGAACTTTTAAAAGTAACTTTTTAAAAGAATGTGTACTGGTATGTGTCTATACTCATGGAAATGAGCATGGGTACAGCATTTTATCAGTATGGATAAAAATAATTTTTGCTCATTTTATATTTTTATAGTGAAAAAGATATACAGAATGATCTGAGTTCAGATTCTGATTAATTCCCTTCTTGGCACATAACTCTCCTCACAATCAGTTTCCTCACCTATGAAGCAAGGACAATAATGACCACCTTGCAGATCTATCGTAGGACTTAAATACAACTCATGTAACATTAGTGACTGTTCTGTCACTGGCCCTTCAGTTTCTAGCAACTAACCCAGTGCCTAACAACTGCAGTTGCTCAATAAACATTTGCTGAAAGAATTAACTGACGTTGTTATAATCACATAAAAACCACCAAAATCTTAATCTGTAATAACAGCAGGAAACACAAAGCTTCACTAAGTCACTTGTATAGTGTAAATGTGTGAACACAGAGAGAGACAGCATCAATGGTGATTAATTTCCCCCATTATGTTTCTAGATTAGCTATCACCAGCCACCAGGAACCATAAACAAACATCTACCAGCAGAATTTTAGCTGAAGCACAAAGATCCATTGTTTCCTCACTAAGCTGATCAACAAAACACTTTATTCCAGAAAATCTACTCTTGTATTAACATTTATGCAATGTGATTTTTCCTCTGTGCTTTCGCTTACTTTCCTTTTTGGTTTTTCTTTCTTATGGTTTTCTAGCCCTATACAATGTGCCTGTTTTTGTTTCTTGTTAGTTTACTGTATTTTTCACAAACTCAGATTTAATTATCAGAGATTTCTCTTGGGATTTCACATCACCAAAAGACTACTATAAAGCCCTCAAAGAGAACCTGCCTTGGTGTAAGGGAGAGGGAGATGCTACTGTGGAAGGAAGAGGACCCACATGCCCCCCTCCAGAGCTCCGGCTCGGAGGAAATTCCAGCCACTCCGCATGTGGGATCTTCCCAGGCCAGGGATTGAACTGGCGCCCCTTGCACTGTAAGGCAGTGTCCTTACCCACTGGACCACCACTGGAAGCCCCGGTAAAGTAACTTTTAAAAGAACTTTTAAAAGTAACTTTTTAAAAGAATGTGTACTGGTATGTGTCTATACTCATGGAAATGAGCATGGGTACAGCATTTTATCAGTATGGATAAAAATAATTTTTGCTCATTTTATATTTTTATAGTGAAAAAGATATACAGAATGATCTGAGTTCAGATTCTGATTAATTCCCTTCTTGGCACATAACTCTCCTCACAATCAGTTTCCTCACCTATGAAGCAAGGACAATAATGACCACCTTGCAGATCTATCGTAGGACTTAAATACAACTCATGTAACATTAGTGACTGTTCTGTCACTGGCCCTTCAGTTTCTAGCAACTAACCCAGTGCCTAACAACTGCAGTTGCTCAATAAACATTTGCTGAAAGAATTAACTGACGTTGTTATAATCACATAAAAACCACCAAAATCTTAATCTGTAATAACAGCAGGAAACACAAAGCTTCACTAAGTCACTTGTATAGTGTAAATGTGTGAACACAGAGAGGAGACAGCATCAATGGTGATTAATTTCCCCCATTATGTTTCTAGATTAGCTATCACCAGCCACCAGGAACCATAAACAAACATCTACCAGCAGAATTTTAGCTGAAGCACAAAGATCCATTGTTTCCTCACTAAGCTGATCAACAAAACACTTTATTCCAGAAAATCTACTCTTGTATTAACATTTATGCAATGTGATTTTTCCTCTGTGCTTTCGCTTACTTTCCTTTTTGGGTTTTCTCTTTCTTATGCTTTTCTAGCCCTATACAATGTGCCTGTTTTTGTTTCTTGTTAGTTTACTGTATTTTTCACAAACTCAGATTTAATTATCAGAGATTTCTCTTGGGATTTCACATCACCAAAAGACTACTATAAAGCCCTCAAAGAGAACCTGCCTTGGTGTAAGGGAGAGGGAGATGCTACTGTGGAAGGAAGAGGAGCTTGATATGCAGGTGCAAATGGCAACACCCTGGGCAAAGCATATCTCGGCATCAGTATCTTAATCTGTAAGATAAGAATGTGCAAACCGGGGCTTCCCTGGCGGTCCAGTGGGTAAGGACACTGCCTTGCAGTGCAAGGGTTGCCGGTTTGATCCCTAGCCTGGGAAGATCCCACGTGCCGTGGAGTGGCTGGACCGATGTGTCCAGCTACCGAGCTGGAGCTCTGGAGCACATGCGCCCAGAGCCTGTGCTCTGCAGCGAGAGAGGCCGCTGCGATGGGAGGCCCACACAGGCCAAACAAAGATAAATAAATGAAAGAGCAATAGAAGTAGCCAAAAAAAAAAAAAAAAAGAATGTGAGAACCGGATTCCCTCTGACATTTGTTTAAACACCCATCATTTAGAACACCATCAGAATCTCTTCTTTCGGGCTTCCCTGGTGGGTCAGTGGGTAAAGAGTCTGCCTCGTAGTGCAAGGGGCACCGGTTAGATCCCTGACCCCGGAGGACACCACGTGCTGCAGAGCAGCTGGACCAGTGTGTCCAATTAGGAGCCAGCGCTCTGGAGCACATGCGCCCAGAGTTGGTGTTCTGCAAGGAGACAGGTGACTGCAATGGGAGGTCCACACAGGCCAAAGAATAAAGATGGATGCAAATAAATATAAAAAAAAAAATTAAAGAAAAGGCACAATGGGGAAAAAGAAAAAGTATCTGTTCTTTTTCCTTCTACCTTCTACTTCTAATATGCCTACCTTCTCTTCCTCTTCATAAGAGAACCACTCAACTCAGGTTTTACTGTATGAATGCCAACCTTGTTACATAAGGCAGAGCAGTCATCAATATGGTATATCTGTAATGTGTACACTTCATTGGAACCAGTAGGTTAGGGGTAATTCACTGTAAAATGTTCTACATAATGTAGACAGGGAAGAATCACATTTTGGAGCTATGGTAGGATGTATAATGTGCATGTGTGTTAAGTTGCTTTGGTCGTGTCCAACTTTGCGAGTGTAGCCTGCCAGGCTCCTCTGTGCAAGGAATTCTCCAGGCAAGGATACTGGAGTGGGTTACATGCCCTCTTCCATGGGATCTCACCAACCCAGGGATCGAACCTGAATCTTATATCTCATGCAATGGCAGGTGGGTAGCATCACCTGGGAAGCCCAGGATGTATAAAGATTTATTTATTTATTTATTTTGGGCAGGGGTCGGGTTGGAGAGGTAGAGGAGCTGGCGGGCCACTTCGACTGGTCTTTCATTTCTCTATTTTCATCCGTCTTTGTTCTTTGGCTCCTGTGGGCCTCCCATCGAGGTGGCATCTGTTGTTGCAGAGCGCCGGCTCTGGGCGCATGCGCTCCAGAGCTCTGGCTTGGTAATTGGACACATCAGTCCAGCCGCTCCACGGCACGTGGGATCTTCCCAGGCCAGGGATCGAACCGGCGCCCCTTGCACTGCAAGGCGGTGTCCTTACCCACTGGACCACCAGGGGAAGCCCCGCCCAGGATGTATAATGGCCCACCAAAAACAATTCCATTCCAACTCCTAGAATCTGTATGTAACTTACATGATTAAAAGGAACTTTGCAGATATGATTACATTATGGATTTTGAGATGGGGAAATTAAACTGATTTATCTGGGTGGACCCAATCTAATCACAAGCATCCATATAAGAGGAAGCAGGAAGGTCAGAGAAAGAGATGTGATGACAAAAGTAGAGGTCAGACTTATGTGCACCCAGGAGCTAAGGAACATGAGCAGCCTCCATCATTGTTTAGTGGCTTAGTCACATTCAGCTCTCTTGCAACCCCATGGACCAAAGCCTTCCAGGCTCCTCTGACTATGGAATTTCCCAGGCAAGAATATTGGAGTGAGTTACCATTTCCTTCTCCAGGGGGAATCTTCCTGACCTAGGGATCGAACCAGTGTCTCCTGCAGGTGGTTTCTGCACCACTGAGCCACCTGGGAAGACTCTAGAAAACTGAAAAAGCAAGGAAGTACACTCTCTCTTTGGAGCTCCCAGAAAGAATCAGCCCTGTTCATTCATTCTAGGTTTATATTCTTCAGAACCATAAAAGAATAAAATTCTCTTGTTCTAAGCCAAATAATTTGCCACAGTAGCATCAGGAAGCTAACACTGTACCTCACTACTACCAAAACATCTGTGGAACCTGTATTTGTTCATGAGAAGGGCAAAGTATAGTTGGAGACTGCCCTAGGGCTCATGGGTACAGGATGCCACTCAGGAACTCCTTAGGCAAAAAAGCACAGTGATGAGAGGGAAGGAAACTGTGAATCGAGCTATCCCTGAGGAACCAAGTCACTGTGGCTGGTGTGTGTCAAGTTAAAGAGACCTGAGCCTCATCAATTCTTGCAACTGCTTCTACCAGAACTAGGGGTCCAGAAATATGAGAAAGACACAATACTCACTTCATTTATATTTAGTTATCTCCTTTTTTTGTTTGTCTTCAGCTTTCCTTTCAGTCTTTAGTTCTGTTTAGAAATACAAGCCCAGCTCAGCTATGCAAAGGGTATGCAAGTTAATAGGCTTCTACATATAGAGGAAAACAACCAGATGTCAGAAGGTAAGGTCAGGATTTAGTCCACTCATGAAGAAGGAATTAGAAAGGAAAAAAAAAATTAAAGTCTACATAAGGATAACTGAAAAATTTCTACAAGAAGTAATCATTGAGCAAGTATGTTATCTGTAAATTGCGGATAATAATAAACCCTTCAAGACTACTGCACAATAAGATAACGATTCAAGTGCAGAGTTAACAAACAAACAAAAAAAATAGAATTCAAAATGTGAAATTGTGTGTGACAGTTCCAGGAGGCTCAGAGGCTCCAAGGTACAAGATGATGCTTCACTGGAAATGTTTAACAACTTCCTCGGGCTGAAATAAGGTATGTCGCAAAGTTTAAAGGACTACTTCAATTTTATTTCCAGCAATTCTACCTACAAACCATTTGACTCCAAACTGATTAAGAGCATGAAATTGGGTCAGACTCACTGAAATCAGTATCATAGGTCCGCCATTTACGCTGTCACCCAGGCAATACTTAACTTGTCACACTGGGGGCCAACCACTCTTTGCCTGACTTACTTTATCTGTGAATGAGTACAGTAACAATACCTACTTCATAGGGTTGGTGGAAATGCAAGATGTACTGATGCAAACCTGGGAAGACTCTAGAAAACTGAAAAAGCAAGGAAGTACACTCTCTCTTTGGAGCTCCCAGAAAGAATCAGCCCTGTTCATTCATTCTAGGTTTATATTCTTCAGAACCATAAAAGAATAAAATTCTCTTGTTCTAAGCCAAATAATTTGCCACAGTAGCATCAGGAAGCTAACACTGTACCTCACTACTACCAAAACATCTGTGGAACCTGTATTTGTTCATGAGAAGGGCAAAGTATAGTTGGAGACTGCCCTAGGGCTCATGGGTACAGGATGCCACTCAGGAACTCCTTAGGCAAAAAAGCACAGTGATGAGAGGGAAGGAAACTGTGAATCGAGCTATCCCTGAGGAACCAAGTCACTGTGGCTGGTGTGTGTCAAGTTAAAGAGACCTGAGCCTCATCAATTCTTGCAACTGCTTCTACCAGAACTAGGGGTCCAGAAATATGAGAAAGACACAATACTCACTTCATTTATATTTAGTTATCTCCTTTTTTTGTTTGTCTTCAGCTTTCCTTTCAGTCTTTAGTTCTGTTTAGAAATACAAGCCCAGCTCAGCTATGCAAAGGGTATGCAAGTTAATAGGCTTCTACATATAGAGGAAAACAACCAGATGTCAGAAGGTAAGGTCAGGATTTAGTCCACTCATGAAGAAGGAATTAGAAAGGAAAAAAAAAATTAAAGTCTACATAAGGATAACTGAAAAATTTCTACAAGAAGTAATCATTGAGCAAGTATGTTATCTGTAAATTGCGGATAATAATAAACCCTTCAAGACTACTGCACAATAAGATAACGATTCAAGTGCAGAGTTAACAAACAAACAAAAAAAATAGAATTCAAAATGTGAAATTGTGTGTGACAGTTCCAGGAGGCTCAGAGGCTCCAAGGTACAAGATGATGCTTCACTGGAAATGTTTAACAACTTCCTCGGGCTGAAATAAGGTATGTCGCAAAGTTTAAAGGACTACTTCAATTTTATTTCCAGCAATTCTACCTACAAACCATTTGACTCCAAACTGATTAAGAGCATGAAATTGGGTCAGACTCACTGAAATCAGTATCATAGGTCCGCCATTTACGCTGTCACCCAGGCAATACTTAACTTGTCACACTGGGGGCCAACCACTCTTTGCCTGACTTACTTTATCTGTGAATGAGTACAGTAACAATACCTACTTCATAGGGTTGGTGGAAATGCAAGATGTACTGATGCATGTAAACTTGAAGAGGTCAACAATAAAGATAATGAAAATAATAATAATGTGACTCCATAAATTCAACCCCATAAAGCCTTCTTTGCTTCCCCCAGCATTTTCTGATGACCTACTATAATGACCACAGGAGTTTCTCCCTCTTTTGAATGACCTCTGACCTCACACAGCCTCTCAACCTCAGGTTGCTGTTTATCATAGCATAGTCAGACTGTATGAAAACTGTTAACTTTTCTGTCGCCCTGACCAGATAAAAATTTCCTATAGTTCTGTAATTCTATTGCCTAAAGCAGTACCCAGCAAAATCAATCCATATACACAGTGTAAATTTGGACATTTGATACATAAAAAATGTATTATTCTAAACTCTGTGCTATATTCCCATTTTCCCATGAAGGCTGTTAAGTTTCAAAGTACAGAAAAAAATTCTTTTTATCAGTACTGTTTATTACACTGTCCTATTTCTAGTAGATGCTTTGTCAGTGTTGGTTGCTTTTGATGTTTTTTTACCAACACATCCTACAACTGAACACACAGGTTTCCAGTATAGTAAACTTCACATGTGGCACCAAGACCTACCCAACTGGTCACATCAAAACGTGAGTCATCCTAGATTCTCATTCAATGATGGGCCTCATTCAATCCACTGGAAGATCCTAGTGACAGACAGTGGATAAGTTACTATAAATGATGTCGGATTCTTGATCTCCAATGGAGAAGAACTCATGTTGGGGATTAAAAGGGCTTGACTTTGGTCACTCAGAGCTTCGTGAAGTAAAAGTTTATTAAAGAAAAAAGGACAGAGAAAGCTTCCAGTACAGGCACTGGAAGGGGATAGAAGAGAACCGCCTTAGCCACTTCAGGCAAGACAATTTGTATTTTCCATGACAGGTATTAGAACAAAAGAATAACTTAAGGTTGCAGGCCCACACCCACAACATTAGCATGAGACTAGCTAGAGGATAGTCTCCAAACTCAGGAGACATTCTAACATAAAGGCCTTTGCTAGGCCCACAACATTAATGTAAGACAATAATCATAGTTTCAGGGTTGACCCTTATTGTAGCAAGCTTTCAGGCTAGAAAAATGTTTGTCTTTCTTCCTCTTCCTCCTTTTCCTCCCCCTCCTCTTTGGGACCCGCTGGCCTCCTTATCAAATCTGCCTATTCACCCCTTTCACTAGTTGTTTTTTTTTTTTTTTTTTTAAATCTCTAAACTATATCTCCAAGCCAAATAATTTCCGCTGTCCACAGTTCAACCACCCTAGTCCATCTGGCGTGCCTACTACCCTGCATATTCTTCCAGCCAATTCAGTTCCTTCACGTCTTCTGCAGATGTCACCTTCTCTGAGAGGTCTTCCCTGGCAGCAGGCCTAGGAGGCTCCATCTCTGTTCACTCTCTAATACATCAGTCTATTTTTAACTTTCACTTAACACATTGCTGCAATTATTCTGGAAACCTTCTCTCTGTACTTGTTTCCTGTCTCTCTTCCCAAACAAGAAAACAAGTTTCCTGTGGACAAAGACATTGTTTTTTTTACCAACCTATACATCCCCAAGACCAAGCACGGTGCCTGCCAAAACTGAAAGATTAAATGACTGAAAGTCAAGAGGGAGGATAGAAAAATCAACCACCTGTGACAAACCTCAAGGAAACAAAGGCTGGTAGTGGTATATTTGCTATCCTGATCCTTTGCATAAGATCACAGAATCTGAGAGCTCAAATAAATTTTATCATTTATCTTTCCTCTTTTTGAGTTCAAGCACCACATCAAACACACCCCTCTCTGGTTAATCACATAAGTTGGCAATGGGAAATATGGTCAAATTTAATGCAGTGAGATGTTTACATAACTTTATTGTATGTTTACTTACTATATTAGTTTTGAGCGCCTAACATTAACTTTCATCTGCATAGTAACTTATAATTCCACATCTTTTTTGCAACAATCAACTGTTCATGAGGAAACACATGGCAAGCACTCTAAACAGAGTCTGGCAAGCTTAAGTGTTAAAGTTACTTTTTTTATTGTACATTTTATTAGCAAATTACAATGAGTACCAGTGCAAATGAACTCAGGCCTCGTTTTTCTACCCTAGGCCTTTCCAACAGATTTTCATCAATTCTTCCTCCAAGAACAATAATGGCTCGCACAGAAATACCTACCAAATGACCCCCTCTTCACTCAGTCTCTAATTTCCATAATGGTAAGAAAAGAGGCTTTCCAGGTGGTTCAGTGGTAAAATATCTGCCTGCAAGTAGGAGATATAGATTCAATTCCCTAGGTCAGGAAGATTCCATGGAGAAGAAAATGGCATTATTTTTGCCTGGAAAATCACGTGCAGGTTCCTCTGTCCATGGGGTTACAAAACAGTGAGACATGACTTGACAACTAAACAACAAAAAGGAAAAGAAACGGCATTCTATAATGGCAAAAAAAGAAAATGAAAAAAAGAAAATGAAGTCCTTTCCATTTCTTCTTCTTGTCATTTATAGACTTTACAGCAAAAAAAGGATGACTTAAATGGCAATTTTTTAAAAAAACAGAATTACTATAAAATCGCTTCCCGGCCTTTTGGCTAAGATCAAGTGTAGTATCTGTTCTTATCAGTTTAATATCTGATACGTCCTCTATCCAAGGACAATATATTAAATGGATTTTTGGAACTAGGAGTTGAAATAGGAGCTTGCTCCGTCCACTCCACGCATCAACCTGGTATTGCAGTACTTCTAGAAATGGTGCACTCACCTCGGGGGGAAATAAAATTGTTAAAAAATTAAAAAATAAAAATGCATACATGTTATAAAAGTGTGCTAAAACATGTGTAACTTCCAACATATATACTTAAAATAACACTTTCCAAAACGTTTAGAATAAAGAGCAAAAACTTTTAAGTAAGGTCCTCAATATAGCTGCTGAAACAGTTTTTTCTCAGATCATTTGATTAAACAGAGTTAAACCTAGTACAAGGTAACTTGAAAAATATTTAAGCATCAAAAAACTATATGCAAACAGGTAAGGGATGCACTAATATTGCTGTAAGCATAGTAACTTATAATTCCACATCTTTTGCAACCATCAACTGTTCATGAGGAAACACATGGCAAGCACTCTAAACAGAGTCTGGCAAGCTTAAGTGTTAAAGTTACTTTTTTTATTGTACATTTTATTAGCAAATTACAATGAGTACCAGTGCAAATGAACTCAGGCCTCGTTTTTCTACCCTAGGCCTTTCCAACAGATTTTCATCAATTCTTCCTCCAAGAACAATAATGCCTCGACAGAAATACCTACCAAATGACCCCCTCTTCACTCAGTCTCTAATTTCCATAATGGTAAGAAAAGAGGCTTTCCAGGTGGTTCAGTGGTAAAATATCTGCCTGCAAGTAGGAGATATAGATTCAATTCCCTAGGTCAGGAAGATTCCATGGAGAAGAAAATGGCATTATTTTTGCCTGGAAAATCACGTGCAGGTTCCTCTGTCCATGGGGTTACAAAACAGTGAGACATGACTTGACAACTAAACAACAAAAAGGAAAAGAAACGGCATTCTATAATGGCAAAAAAAGAAAATGAAAAAAAGAAAATGAAGTCCTTTCCATTTCTTCTTCTTGTCATTTATAGACTTTACAGCAAAAAAAGGATGACTTAAATGGCAATTTTTTAAAAAAACAGAATTACTATAAAATCGCTTCCCGGCCTTTTGGCTAAGATCAAGTGTAGTATCTGTTCTTATCAGTTTAATATCTGATACGTCCTCTATCCAAGGACAATATATTAAATGGATTTTTGGAACTAGGAGTTGAAATAGGAGCTTGCTCCGTCCACTCCACGCATCAACCTGGTATTGCAGTACTTCTAGAAATGGTGCACTCACCTCGGGGGGAAATAAAATTGTTAAAAAATTAAAAAATAAAAATGCATACATGTTATAAAAGTGTGCTAAAACATGTGTAACTTCCAACATATATACTTAAAATAACACTTTCCAAAACGTTTAGAATAAAGAGCAAAAACTTTTAAGTAAGGTCCTCAATATAGCTGCTGAAACAGTTTTTTCTCAGATCATTTGATTAAACAGAGTTAAACCTAGTACAAGGTAACTTGAAAAATATTTAAGCATCAAAAAACTATATGCAAACAGGTAAGGGATGCACTAATATTCAGCTTTAGCTTTACAGTGCAACTAAAGTCTGCTATTCAACTTCAGTTTTATCCTGTTTTGGGAAGGCAAAGAAACTGAAGCCTACAAGGTCATGCTGACCATGACCAACGAACCTGACCACGATCAACCACCTTATGACTGAATATCCTGTGATCACAACTAAATTATGTCACGGACGGTGTTCACCTGAATTTATTGCAAACATCTGCACATTCACTTAAACTATAGGTTAAGAATTCTAGTTATGATCTGGTTGTTATGATCATGTGTTTTACCTACTGAAGTTACATAAACCAAGAAAATCCAAGTATTTATAATTACTACAGTAATAAAATACAGTAATACAAGATTTTTGGAAGCCGTTCATTTTATGACCCAGAATAATGTGAAACTTCCAAATAACTTAATTCATGGAAAAATAATTTGGAATAAAAATATTCAAAAGAATATGCACCAGGTAGCTCCTTCTAGAAATCAAAATAGTGCAAAATAAGGAAAACTTAGTAATTCTAATATTTTTACAATTTTAGCATATTACTATTAATTAAGTACTTACATTCACTTCTGAGACTTTCAAGAAAAAAAATCCACTTGGGAAATTTCATGCCTTGTGAGAAATTTAAAAGCAGTAGCGCAGCTTATGCTTTGAAAGATTGGTTTTTTTTTTTTTTTTAGGATTTTTTTCTTTAATTTTTATTTTACTTTTTACTTTTACTGAGTTTTGTTGTTTACAGATATGTATGATTCCAGATTACTCATATGTGTATCCCCCATCTCACCCCTCCAGGCCATTGCACAGCGTCCCTGCAGGATCCCCTTTTCCCACAGCACAATGACAATAGGTATTTTTTTTCACATATGATAGTATAGGTTTTCATGCTATTTCTTTTACACCTCCCACCCACTGTTCGTTCCCCACGATGTCCATATACCTATTCTCCATGTCTGTTTTTCCATCATTTCATTGTGTGTGTTATCATTGCCATTTAACTTAAGGGGTTTAATATATTTGCTTTCTTTTTTTTTTTTTAACCTTTATTTTACTTTTAACTTTTACAGAGTTTTGTTGTTCACAGACATGCATGTTCTCAGATTAGTCACATGTATATCCCCCCCTTCCCTCCCCTCCCGACCATCACACAGCACCCCTGAAGGATCCCCTTTTCTCACAGAGCATGAAAGATTGTTGATTTTAACTTTTACCATTTTGGCAAAACACCTTATTCAGATCAAGTATTGACACCTGCCTGTTTTTCATCTTCAAGCATTCTCCCACTCTTCCATTTGAAAGAGTAAATAGGGGGGCTATTGTTTCTAATTTACCCTGGGACACTTACAGGCCCTCCTGTCAATGAAGGCCTTCTGAATCACCTGCGCTCCTTTCTTCACCTACCCCTTAGGTGAGGCGATGATGAAGACTCATACTCAGATGAAAGACATCTTGGTGTCTCTGGAGCATCTTGTGAAGCTCGCATTAGCCCGCCTTCACTGAACAAACCTGCTCTCACCCAAACCTCACCCCAACAGGGTACCAAGAAGCTGGCAGAAAAGGATCTGGAAAGAACATGGGCTCTGGACTAAGAAGCGATGGGTCTAAAGCCTAATTCACTAACTCAGCAGGAAATTCAACCTCCAAGTACTGCTTTCTCCTCTCTGCCATGAGTATTAAGAGCCTGGGCACTTCACCACTGCCTCCAAGGTCTCGTATAGTACATCCTGCAAACCGCAAGAACACAGTCTCATCAAAGATTGGGTATTTTCCAGTCTCTTCTCCTAAGGCTTTGCTTTCAACTTCCAGCATTTCCAGGCTGTTCCCTATGATCACAGCCATGTGCTAGTCTTACTCACGTTGTCTCTAAATTTCTGGAAGGAGAGCAAACGAAAATCCAGAAATGCTGAGAAAAAGGAAAAGAACTGCTGGGTGCCAGAATAAGATGCTAAGACCTGTTTTAAAACCACAGTCTGTGTCTCCCCTCGCCCCCGCCAACCCCCACCCCGACAGGGAACGTTTCTGGTCACATTTACACATCTTAAAGCAAGAAAGGCAGCAGCAGAGCTGCGTGAGCGCTGAGGAAGACACCCGCCCACGCGTGCCTTTGCCAACGCCAGGACGCAGCCCACTCCCGGAGCCGAGGAAGAGGGAGGCTCCATCAGGACACACTTCCTGCAGGGGAGGAAAGACATCTTGCCGCAGGGCGGCCGACAGCAGTTCCGCCCCTGGACTGGCGGGTTGCGGAGCGCGCCCAGCCGACACCTACGTGGCGCTGCCGGCTCCGGGGGCGCGGAAGATGAAGGCCGCCCAGGGCTCCCCGTGGGGCTCCAGACGAGAGGCGGCGCGAATGAAGCCCGCGGAGCCCTGGCCTGGCGGAGGGGCGAGCCCACGAGACGCGGGGCGCACGGCGGGAACGGGGCGCGCAGGCCGCCACCAGGTCACCCACCTTTCTCACTCTGCGGGCCGTGTAGAGCCCCATCCCGTCCTGAACCCGGGAGGACTTCAGAGAGAACCTGTCCGGCACGTACATGCCCAGCATTTTCCAAGCCGTGGCCGCCGCCTCGCTCAACGCTGACACTGTGCGCCCAGGAGGCGACACATGGAAACGGGGTGTCTGGGAGAGGCCGGCGGGGAAGGAGGAAATGCAGTTTCCCTCCCAGAATCCCCACCTCCCCGCCGATTCCAGGATCCCCCGCCACTCAGCCCCTCCTCGTCCTGGGTCTGGCTCGGCCCGGAGCTGCGGAGGCAGCTGCTGCCGCGGCGGGCGCGGGAGCGTCGGGGGCGCGGGCCTGGGCGCCGCGGGCCCAGGAACGCCGCGCGCTGATTGGCCCAAAGTTAGCGAGCTTGAGCCGGGGGCGCCGATCCTTGGCAGAGCTGATTCTGGAGCCTAGAACCCAGACGCCTGGAAGCCGAACCGAGCCGCCCGCGCGTTGAGCCCCGTGGGGCCGTGTACAGACGCTCCCTTCTACAGCTCTGGATTTTAACTCTGAACTAGTGCTCCCACTCTCCAGAGGCAAAATGAAATGGGTCTGGATAGAGCTGGAGCCATCCTCCAGGACAACTTTACAAGTTTTAGAACGAAAACATCTAACCGGCAAACTACTGAGAACTGTCCGTGGGGTCTAGGAAATTTCAGCCCTTTTACGTATGAGTTAAGTATCTTTGGTTTATTTCGTGCTTGTTTCTGAGGTTTAAACTCATAGGGAACCAATAAATATGTTGGTTAACATTCAGAGAAAATAGGATATTACGCAGCCGGCAACTAATCCATTTCAAGTTAACTTGAAATTTGTCTTGAACAATTGAAGTAATATTTAAATCCAACAGAAAATTGTTCTCTTCCGGTGTCTTAATCCTTGGAAAGGTCTTACACTTCCAAAGATTCCTGGGTCCTATCTTCCTTGAAAATCACGAGACCAATTACAAAATTTCAGACAAAAAGCAGTATGAGTTGGGGGAGGTAAGAGGGAATAACCAAACAATGGAATCTGGGTTTTCCACCATAAGTTAAGGGGTCTTCTTTTAGTGTGTATTAAAAACAAACAAAGTTAGTAGATACTGAAGTGGCACTTACAACGTCAAAAGACTGTTTCTTCAGAGGGAACTGGGATCTCTCAATTGATTACTCTTTGTAGTCTCGATAATTTTCTTCTCTGGGTTCTGTTCTCAGAAAGTATTTGATGTTCTCAATAAATATTAAGTTTCTTATAAGCCGATGTAATAATAATTTTGACAAAATTAAAGGCACACTGTTAAGAAAAACTTAACTGAATACATTTTACAGATCTCATTGGCTTTATTCAATAACTCATGGTTTAGATAATCTCCCATCTGGCAGAAAGAAAGGAGCTCCGAGGACCTAAACAAAGCGAAGGCACTGTTAAGATTAATGAAACGCGCCGCGGGCCCAGGAACGCCGCGCGCTGATTGGCCCAAAGTTAGCGCTTGGGGCGCCGACGCAGATATCTGGAGCCTAGAACCCAGACGCCTGGAAGCCGAACCGAGCCGCCGCGCGTTGAGCCCGTGGGGCCGTGTACAGACGCTCCCTTCTACAGCTCTGGATTTTAACTCTGAACTAGTGCTCCCACTCTCCAGAGGCAAAATGAAATGGGTCTGGATAGAGCTGGAGCCATCCTCCAGGACAACTTTACAAGTTTTAGAACGAAAACATCTAACCGGCAAACTACTGAGAACTGTCCGTGGGGTCTAGGAAATTTCAGCCCTTTTACGTATGAGTTAAGTATCTTTGGTTTATTTCGTGCTTGTTTCTGAGGTTTAAACTCATAGGGAACCAATAAATATGTTGGTTAACATTCAGAGAAAATAGGATATTACGCAGCCGGCAACTAATCCATTTCAAGTTAACTTGAAATTTGTCTTGAACAATTGAAGTAATATTTAAATCCAACAGAAAATTGTTCTCTTCCGGTGTCTTAATCCTTGGAAAGGTCTTACACTTCCAAAGATTCCTGGGTCCTATCTTCCTTGAAAATCACGAGACCAATTACAAAATTTCAGACAAAAAGCAGTATGAGTTGGGGGAGGTAAGAGGGAATAACCAAACAATGGAATCTGGGTTTTCCACCATAAATTAAGGGGTCTTCTTTTAGTGTGTATTAAAAACAAACAAAGTTAGTAGATACTGAAGTGGCACTTACAACGTCAAAAGACTGTTTCTTCAGAGGGAACTGGGATCTCTCAATTGATTACTCTTTGTAGTCTCGATAATTTTCTTCTCTGGGTTCTGTTCTCAGAAAGTATTTGATGTTCTCAATAAATATTAAGTTTCTTATAAGCCGATGTAATAATAATTTTGACAAAATTAAAGGCACACTGTTAAGAAAAACTTAACTGAATACATTTTACAGATCTCATTGGCTTTATTCAATAACTCATGGTTTAGATAATCTCCCATCTGGCAGAAAGAAAGGAGCTCCGAGGACCTAAACAAAACGAAAGGCTTTTATGAGCAGAAGGGAGTAGAAACAAAGAAATTATGCCAGGCAAAAAGCGGACTGGCTATTGCAAGGCTTCTTTCTTTCAGAGGATAGTGGGGGCCTATCAGGCACCTTCCAGTTGGCTGGGCAAAGCTTTCATTTCCAAGACAGCCAAAACTTGAATTGTCTCAGTTTTGATGGAGAACTTAGCATAAGGGGCTCCATTTGGGGCCTCTTGTCGTGTTTTTAGCAACACATGGAAATGACTCCTATGTCTTCCAGACGAAGGAAAGCTTTAGAACATAAACTGTTCCTAATTTCCTAAGTAGGAGAATTTTATTAAAGTTTGAAAAAGATTTTTGAAAAAAGCATTATGAAGAAAATCATGTAAGGCAATATTTGGAGATTTCAAATAATAGAATAAGTAAATAATTTCCTTTAAAAACTGAAGGGCAGGACTTCCCTGGTAGCTCAGTGGTAAAGAGTTTGCCTGCCAATGGAGGAGATACCAGTTTGATCCCTGATCTGGGAAGATCCCACATGCCGCAGAGCAACTAAGCCACAACTATTGAGCCCATGCACTGCAACTATTGAAGCCTGTGTGTCCTGGAGCCCGAGTTCCACAACAAGAGAAGTCACCACAACAAGAAGCCTGCTCACCTCAATTAGAGAATAGCACCCACTCCCTGTAACTAGTGAAGACCTTGCAGAAGCAGTGAAAGCCCAGAACAGCAAAAAATAAATAAGTAAATAAAAACTGAAGGGCAGGTGGCCAGGGATGAGAAGAACAAATGCCTTAATCATTCTCTGAGTTCTGATCTCTTTGACTTAGCATTGAAGATATCAGACTTTCCGTGGAAGTATATGAATTAATATAGGCTTCCCAAGTAGCACAGTGGTAAAGAATCTGCCTGCCAATGCAGTAGAAACAAGAGACGCAGGCTCGATCCCTAGGCTGGAAAGATCCCCTAAAGGAGGATATGGCTACCTACTCCAGTATTCTTGCCTAGAAAATTCCATGGACAAGGGAGCCTGGCAGTCTACAGTCGATGGAGTCATAGAGTTAGACATGACTGCGCACACACATATAAATAAAGTAAGTTTGTTTGGGGGAAATTTGAAATTAAGTGGCCTTGAAACATGTAATGGGGTTCAATAAATGTCTTAATTAAAAATCAACTTGGAGGGACTTCCCTGGTAACCCAGTGGCTAGGACTTCATGCTTCCAATGCAGGGGGCCCAAATTCAGTCCTTAGTCAGGGAAGTAGATCCCACGTTCAACAATCAAAGATCCCCTGCGTGTTGCAACAAAGACTAGGGAATAAAATAAATATTTTTTGAAAAGTCAATTCTGAGGAAAATCCAAGATTTTCTAATTAGTTAGTGGTGAGCCTAGAATCCAGTTGTTGTCCCCCAAAGAACCTATACTAAGCAAGTTTTCCTGGAATGCTTTAAACCAGTGTTAAAATGAGGCCAGACCAGGTCCACTGAACCTAGCTGAAACCAGACCGCAGTCCAAAAGGTGGCCCGTGGCACTTTCCCCAGGGCACTCAGGCCATTGTCATACACAGCCTTCCCGCCCTGGCCTTTAAGCCAGCCTGACTCCTCAGTCAAATGCTCTGCCATGTCTCTTTGGGCACAAACGTTTCCCCAGTTTCTGATCACTAGAAAGAAAAAAAACTGTTTTCTGGACTTCATCTGACACAAGCCTCATTCACTGATAACCCTTACTTTGGCATAGCTCCATTTTGATTGCTGCTGTGTTTCTGGGGAACAAAGTCATCTCTTGAGAATGTTCATCTTTCTGAATGTAGCTATCTTTACTAATTAGAAAGCAGTAAAAAATAAATTAGTTTGTTAGGGTAAATCTGAGATTAATAAAATGAGAAAATTTTCAGATATTCTATGGATCTCTATTAGAGATTTTGTTACGATTAACACAAACAGTATATTTTATTAAAGCAGGCAATGTTCTTATGTTAGATTTTTATGAAAATCTACTACCTGAAACATAGAAACCAGAAACAAAAAGCTCTTAAAACTAATCTCTCTTAAAACACATAAAAGGATACATAGTTGCCAAATCAAAATGGACAATACTGACCGGAAATTTGATTTTGAAGCCTGTAAGACAGTAGTAGTCAATGACTGCGCACACACATATAAATAAAGTAAGTTTGTTTGGGGAAATTTGAAATTAAGTGGCCTTGAAACATGTAATGGGGTTCAATAAATGTCTTAATTAAAATCAACTTGGAGGGATTTCCCCTGGTAACCCAGTGGCTAGGACTTCATGCTTCCAATGCAGGGGGCCCAAATTCAGTCCTTAGTCAGGGAAGTAGATCCCACGTTCAACAATCAAAGATCCCCTGCGTGTTGCAACAAAGACTAGGGAATAAAATAAATATTTTTTGAAAAGTCAATTCTGAGGAAAATCCAAGATTTTCTAATTAGTTAGTGGTGAGCCTAGAATCCAGTTGTTGTCCCCCAAAGAACCTATACTAAGCAAGTTTTCCTGGAATGCTTTAAACCAGTGTTAAAATGAGGCCAGACCAGGTCCACTGAACCTAGCTGAAACCAGACCGCAGTCCAAAAGGTGGCCCGTGGCACTTTCCCCAGGGCACTCAGGCCATTGTCATACACAGCCTTCCCGCCCTGGCCTTTAAGCCAGCCTGACTCCTCAGTCAAATGCTCTGCCATGTCTCTTTGGGCACAAACGTTTCCCCAGTTTCTGATCACTAGAAAGAAAAAGAACTGTTTTCTGGACTTCATCTGACACAAGCCTCATTCACTGATAACCCTTACTTTGGCATAGCTCCATTTTGATTGCTGCTGTGTTTCTGGGGAACAAAGTCATCTCTTGAGAATGTTCATCTTTCTGAATGTAGCTATCTTTACTAATTAGAAAGCAGTAAAAAATAAATTAGTTTGTTAGGGTAAATCTGAGATTAATAAAATGAGAAAATTTTCAGATATTCTATGGATCTCTATTAGAGATTTTGTTACGATTAACACAAACAGTATATTTTATTAAAGCAGGCAATGTTCTTATGTTAGATTTTTATGAAAATCTACTACCTGAAACATAGAAACCAGAAACAAAAAGCTCTTAAAACTAATCTCTCTTAAAACACATAAAAAGGGATACATAGTTGCCAAATCAAAATGGACAATACTGACCGGAAATTTGATTTTGAAGCCTGTAAGACAGTAGTAGTCAATGACTCATTTCTTCGAGCTTTTAAAGCTAGAAGATGACCTTTCACTATTGTATTTGAAAAACGGGAAATTAAAAGTCTGCTTTATATCAAGAGTTTAAATCAAGCCTTAAAAAAATAAGTAAGAAAATCAAAATATTGACATGAAACTACAATCATTTACCTGATTTATTTATTCTAGAAAATATTACACAATCTTGGCACAAGAGAAATGTCTCCAAATACATTTATCCTTACTTCCAAATTTGTTTTTGGAGGAAATTTTTTTTTTTCATGAATATGCCTAAAGCAAGCTCTAGTTTTTTAAATTCAAACGTATGTATTGATGGAGGCCTTGTTCTTTCATTACAGTGGGAGGAACAATTCTGTAATAGTTATTTTACGACATATACTACAGAATCTTTTCACTATGTCACAGTTATTAATTACTGTTACCAACTGTCATGATAAATTAAAAGCCTGATAGAAAAAAAATACAGAGATTTGCTTATCTTTTATTTTCTTGGAGTCACAAGGATTGTAGTAAATGACTTTAAAACCAAATTCCCTGAGCAGAAAAGAATAAAGATATATTTTCTGTGTCTAAAAAGAAAAGAAAGAAAAATATTCTTAAAAATAAAATCTACTAAAGTTGGGTTGCTGGATTCTTGCTCTGAAACCATCCTTTCCTTAGCATTGATTCCATAGGAGTAATAGCGCCATGAAAGAATGACACTGAAACCTGAAAAAGTCTGCCCACTAAATATTCTTAATCTCTAGACTTTGAATGATGACAGCAAAGACTTGTATATAGTAACAGAGAAGAATCATAAAATTCTTTCTTTAGAAGAAACCTAGAAGTTGTTGGAACTAGAGTGGAACTAGAGTGAATGATGTTCTGAAAAGAAAAGCCAGCAGCATAAATCAATGGTTGTCTCACCCCAAAAGACAGATGCTATTCTTGGAGCAGATATAGAAAGGTAGCATGAAGACAAAAATAAAGTGAGAGGAAGAAACTAAGAAGGATCCTTCTTTCCACATATTGAACCTAGTATATGACAGAAACTGGGCAAGATTCTTCCTGTTTATCATCTTACAGCCCTAAAACACCCCTGCAAAGAAAGTGCATTAGGCCCATTTTATACACAAGACAAGTGACTGATCTTAGTCAATTTCATGCACCCACAAAGTGGTGGAGGTAAAACAAACAAAAACTCAGAATTGGCTGATCCAAATGTCCTTGATTCTCTTTCCAGCTGATTCACTCTGAATCACTCTCTAGTAACGCTAAGCAGCATCTCTGGGTTTCCTGGATGGCTCAGTGGTAAAGAATCTGTTGCAATGCAGGAGACATGAGTTCTATCCCTGGGTTGGGAAGATCCACTGGAGGAGGACATGACAACCCACTGCAGTATTCTTGCTGGGAAAATTCCATGGACAGAGAAGCCTGGTGGGCTACAATCCATGGGGTCACAAAGAGTCAGAGGTGATTGAGCCACACACACAGCAGCAGTACTTCCAGAACAATCAGATCTCTCCCTCTCTCCTCTTTCATATCCGCTTCCAATTCCCCTCAAGCTCCTCTAGACGTGAGCTGAAAATTTGGGCAAGGTCAAGTAAATAGTTACCCTGTGTTCAGATGCTTCAGTTTGAATCAAGTGACTGTGTCTAAGAAAGAACAGAGCTATGTGATTCTCCAAGGACAGCTCTCATCAGAGAGGGGGCTATAAGACCCTGCTTTTATGAAAAGTTTCTCTGAACCTGGCAGATATTTTAAGGCTTAGACAGTTTACAATCACAGCATAGCTCACAAATTTTTAATCCACAGGAATAAGATTTAAAAGAATTAGTAATTAACCAAAAGCAATACCGGTTCTCTTATGTTTGTCAGAACCACTCAGTTTGTTCTAATTTGTTCTACAGTTTTCCCCTTTCCTTTGGTAAAACAAAAGTTACTGAACCATTATTAAAAGAGGGGATCGCCTTCTTAATACTCCATTTAAGGAGGAACTTAGTTTAAGTTATCATTTTCTATAAGCTCTCTGATATTATGCAGACAGTAAATGTGGGGCTCTGAATTGAAAGAGGACCATTGCAAGCATAAGGAAGCTTAAGCACATTGTTTCAGCTTGGAGCTAAGATGGCGCCCACAGGAAGGGTCGTGGGAGTGAAAGCAAGCTTAAGCACATGTTTGCTGTTTGGAGCTAAGATGACGCCTACAGGAAGAGACAGGGCGTGACCTAAATTGTTAATTGATGGTCAAAATTTCTGATTGGTTCCCCTGGTTTCCGTGCTCGTGGATGATTGCTTGACCTTTAGCTTGATTGGTGTAATCTATAGGAAGTCCAGTGCAAAACCCCCTTCATTTGCCCATAAAAGCTGTGGATCTACACTAATAAAGCAGAAATGCTCTGACAGAACCCCTGCCATGTCTGATTGTCCCTGGCATGCACCGGTGGGCGGGAGGGGGCATGGCAGCAAGGCTCGCCTCTCTCCGAGATCTCCCAGTTCAGCTGGGGGCAATCCCGCTGCCTTCCTTTCTGCGGAAGGTCCCCGCAAGTAAACATAACAAGTATTATTATGTGCTAAGTCACTTCAGTCATGTCTGACTCTTTGCAAACCTTTGGAGTGTAGCCCACCAGGCTCCTCTGTCCTTGGGTTCTCCAGGCAAGAAAGCTGGAGTGGGTTGCCATACCTCTAGGTGATCTTACCGACCTGGAAATGGAACCCCTGTCTCCTGCAGCTTCTGCAGGGAAGGTGGATTCTTTACTATTGAGCCACTGGAGAAGCCTAATTAGTATTATAATGCTTAATAATTATTTAGCATGGAGGCAAGAACCATCTTTTTCCAAATTAAATGTTATTTCAAATAAGCATCACGTTTGAGTTCTGATGTCTTGGTAACCTCTCAGTAAAAAGAGGAGCATTCACAACTCATGATGTAATTCCCTGCTGAACTGGGGTCTCCATAAGACCTCCTCTTCTACCCACTGTTTCTTTCTTCTTACATTTGGCAGATTTAAGTTTCACATAGTATTTCATCATCAGATATGTAAACTTCTAACTCCACTCTTATTATGCTGAGTATTAATGTAATCATAGCAAATTAATACTGTTTGAAGAGCATTAATTTTAGAACTTCCTCTGTTGTTTCCATTTGCAACCAAGTACCAGAGTAACATAAATTTACATATGAATGAAGAATATGATTTTTTCTAAGCCTTTAAGTTAATTGAAGAATAGAATGTTCAGCAACATTGGTTTACCTATTTCAAAGTCTCTGTAACTGGAACTGGTATATGAATGTCACTTATTCCTAACACAGCAAAACATTTTCTGTTTCTGAAATGGGTCTGTAGATCTTAAACTTTTATATCCAATCCTAAAGTTGTGAAACATGCTATTTAAATAATACACATGACTGAAATTAGAAACAGTATTTTTTTTCTTTAAGTTACTGATACTGCTTGCCCTGAAGATAGCTTAAATCCTTTGTTATAAAAAAAACTTGTCAACATATGTAAAACCAAATTGGAAGACTTCTGGCTCTGTGATAGGTGTATTCTCTGGAGAAAAGATATCCAATTTTTAAAAAATGATCAAATAAAACAAAAATAACAGATTCTCTTATACCACAGGGTCAAATGTTTCCTCTACAAATTATAACCCAGCCATCTTTGCACTGCTGTTCTCTTTGCCGGAGAAATTCAGTTATTGTAAGTCTCTCTTTGTAAAAGGCCACTATGCAGCTGTGAAGAAAAAAATGGCATTGTGCTGATTCCTTAAGCTATCATTTCTGAATGTTTCTGCAAAATTTTGCCACAAAGAACTTTAGATCAGAAGGGAGTAAAAATGCTTCCTAAAAAATCACACCAGTTGTTCCAGAGTCTGTGCTATAAACTATACAGGCTATCCACAAAAAATAGCTTCTGGAAACCTCTTCTACCAGACACAGCTATCAGAAGAGTGTTTCTCCATTGCTCCTACCACGGGGAACACCCTTCTCTTAGGCGAGTTTCCCAGTCTCACTGCTGGAGTGGTGAGGAAGCAGGGGGAAAGCAAGAATTTTAGAATCAGGAAATAATGGCGCCTGAACCCCGTATCTGAGAAGTATTAACATGAGATCATAGGAAAGAGTAATAGCACCCAAAAACTCTGTTTTTGTGTCTGTACAATGATGCTGGTAATGCCTACTTTGTAGATCCCCAGGCACAAAACAGATTGAAAATAAATAGAAGTTATTATTATTATCACCATGGATCAGAACTGAGACTTATAGCTATAGTTCAGTGTTCTTCACCAAGCCGTCTGAATTTTGCTATAATTACACAGAATTGAGTCTATGAACTTCTACTGTAGCATACGGCAGCCCTCAAACATCCTTCCAGGTCAAGAACAATGCCTTTAATATCTGTAGAATGCTGCCTATAAGACAATACCGCTACTACAGAGACAAGATATATCCTAAAAATTCCCAGAGAGAGCTTGTTGGAAACTTTTTTTCTTCCTTGGGCTCATAGATCACATTTGTCTCTCAAAGGAGGAGAAAATAAACCTGCATGTGTGCACCAGATCACTTCCGTGTGTCCCATTCTTTGGACCACAGCCTGCCAAGCTCTTCTATCCAGGGGATTCTTCAGGCAAGAATACTGGAGTTGAGTGGGTTGCCATACCTTCCTCCAGGGGATCTTTCCAACCGAGGGATTGAACCAATGTCTCTTAAATCTCCTGGATTAGCAAGTGGGTTTTCTACCACTAGCGCCACCTGGGAAGACCTGGGAAATCCACCAGTCTTTAAATTGTGTTTAATGTATTTTTTCAGTTTGAGGTCTTTGATTATACTTCTAATTTATTTAGAACTTCCTAAGTTCTTCAATCTTTAACTCAAATTATGCAGCATCCATTTTAAAAATAAATCTTTAAGACCATTATACATTACTGAAACAAGTGTTTCTAGAACTCCAAACCATGTGGAAAGCACAAAGAATAAGCAATACAAGTATGTTAGCAGACATTGTAAATTCAAGAGCTCATGAAAATATCACTATAACAGACACTACTTCTGTTGAGATGAGCAGAAAAGGAGCCTGTTTAACGCATTACAAGAGATATCCCATGAAATCCTCATTTCTGTCCAATTGGAGACAGTGAATTTGTGGGGAAATACCAATTTCCTGACAAGGAGGCTTCAGCAGCATTTCTGTCATTGTGGCCTTAATTTTACTAGTAGAAAGGGAACAGAAATTAATCACATTAGAAACAGAGCACCATAGTCTTGCATGGATAGAGCAGACATCTTGCAGCGCCTATGGTCAAAGAGAAAAGCCTTTTCTGAGCATCAACTTTTCTAAGCATCAGCTTTTCTGAGCATTACATGATAACAACTCAGCAGCAACACATTGTTTTTGAGTCAAAAAACCTCAGCTGCAAAATTCCTAAAGGTAAAAGTTAATGGGACATTTTAACTGGAAAAAAACAATCGTGAGGAACATATAAAGCACCATAGACACAGAAGAGAATTTACCGTGGCCAGAATCAATTCTTTACACACCAGGAAATGGAAAGACATGGAACAAATACTGGAACCCAACACATCTAGTATATGTAGTAAATTGTACACAGAGCACAGGATATACTGGTGTGAAGAATAAACTGAAGATTGTTCTCATTGAGAGAACAAGCCCTATCATCTTAAATTAGATCTTTCATTAGGTACTAAAAAAGTTTCTCCAAAATTATTTAAATATCAACATGGAACTAAATAAGCTTCCATGCTTTGTTATAAAATTGGATGCCCAGAGTAAAAAATGCACAGTAAGCAGCATCCCTTGCAGAATTCTGTCTACATAGGACTTAAATATTTCTGGGTATGCTATGTTACTTCAAAACTTTTAGAAAAGATAATTAAATTAAAGTCAATACTAGAAAAAAAATAGAGCTATTTGGAATCTCTGTAATGTTTCTACACAATCAGAATGTAGACATCAAATAATATGTTACTCTTAACACTATTTAACTCCAATTTCCCATGTGGAAAGCACAAAGAATAAGCAATACAAGTATGTTAGCAGACATTGTAAATTCAAGAGCTCATGAAAATATCACTATAACAGACACTACTTCTGTTGAGATGAGCAGAAAAGGAGCCTGTTTAACGCATTACAAGAGATATCCCATGAAATCCTCATTTCTGTCCAATTGGAGACAGTGAATTTGTGGGGAAATACCAATTTCCTGACAAGGAGGCTTCAGCAGCATTTCTGTCATTGTGGCCTTAATTTTACTAGTAGAAAGGGAACAGAAATTAATCACATTAGAAACAGAGCACCATAGTCTTGCATGGATAGAGCAGACATCTTGCAGCGCCTATGGTCAAAGAGAAAAGCCTTTTCTGAGCATCAACTTTTCTAAGCATCAGCTTTTCTGAGCATTACATGATAACAACTCAGCAGCAACACATTGTTTTTGAGTCAAAAAACCTCAGCTGCAAAATTCCTAAAGGTAAAAGTTAATGGGACATTTTAACTGGAAAAAAACAATCGTGAGGAACATATAAAGCACCATAGACACAGAAGAGAATTTACCGTGGCCAGAATCAATTCTTTACACACCAGGAAATGGAAAGACATGGAACAAATACTGGAACCCAACACATCTAGTATATGTAGTAAATTGTACACAGAGCACAGGATATACTGGTGTGAAGAATAAACTGAAGATTGTTCTCATTGAGAGAACAAGCCCTATCATCTTAAATTAGATCTTTCATTAGGTACTAAAAAAGTTTCTCCAAAATTATTTAAATATCAACATGGAACTAAATAAGCTTCCATGCTTTGTTATAAAAATTGGATGCCCAGAGTAAAAAATGCACAGTAAGCAGCATCCCTTGCAGAATTCTGTCTACATAGGACTTAAATATTTCTGGGTATGCTATGTTACTTCAAAACTTTTAGAAAAGATAATTAAATTAAAGTCAATACTAGAAAAAAAATAGAGCTATTTGGAATCTCTGTAATGTTTCTACACAATCAGAATGTAGACATCAAATAATATGTTACTCTTAACACTATTTAACTCCTTTATTTTGGACTCCTGAGTCCAATATTTCACAGACATTTCCCTCTTCCACATTCTGTTTCCTTTCCCTTTTCCTGCCCGTCTCCTTGAGCTCCACTGTTCTTATATGCTATTAAAAAGTATTTCACTGATGCAATTCAAATTCTTTTAACAGTTTAAGCTCAGTAGGGGAAAATGGGGAGGTATATTTCTCATTTTTCATATTTTTATGAGAAAGAAAAGTCAAAATCTGAAGATTAGCAATCTAGAGCAAAACAACACTTTTTTCTTTTCCCAATATGTCTAAATGGCAGCAAGTCCAAATATTTTATTACAGATATTCCTAGACAATGTAAATCCAATTTCTCAAAAAAATTTGAATGAGGAGAAGTGAATATCTTTGAAAATGTGTTTCCAAATTCTGTTCTCAGATAGTCTATCTAAATTTTCCAATCAAGTGGGAGTTATGAAAGTATACCTCAGGGAAGAATTTGGCCCATGAAATTTAAAATAATTATAGGATAAGTAAAATATTTCTTATGATTATATAGTAGCTATGGAACTTTCAAAGAGAAGACATTAAAAGCCTATAATATAGCAGAATTCAGCTAAAAAGAACTTGTTAATTTCACAAATTCTGGAGAGTTCTAACTCTTTAAAAAAAAAATCTAATAAAGAATGTTGCATTCATTCACTAATATATATTTATACATACAAACATCACTTTTATTCCAAACATAATAATATTCCATATGACAATTGGGGCTAATGTAAAACCTGAAAAAGTTCCAACTCTTGCCTATGTGAAGAAAGAGTTTCTTAGTCCATATAAGATACTTAGTTGCACATATAATACATAATATATATATATATATTATATATATAATATAATATTATATATGCAATATAACATAAAACATATGTTAATAATATATTCTAATATGTACAATATGTTATATATATAATGAATACATTTGTAATAAATCTTCTTGAGAAAATTTTCTATGAATAAATATATTCATATTGGACTCTAAAATTAAAAGCAGACCCCTCTAAAGCACAAAACTCATAGTAGAGTTCCTCTTGCAAGAGCCTAAGAGCTAAACTGACTAGAATGCACTGAAACTGTGACACAGAGACTGAAGACACTGAGCAGAGCAATGAAATTAAATAGCAATAATAATAATGTATTTAGAACTCACCAAAGGAGACAAAATAAAACAAAGTCCATAAATGGAAACACATTGGTTCTTTATTGGAAAGATATATACCCTTGATTACTTAAAAAAAAAAAAAAAGAAAGAAAGAAAAGGAAGGTTTGTACATAAATAGATTACATCTTATAATCAGGAAGCAGTGGGGTGGAAAAGGAAAATAAACTCCAAGAAACTGGAAGGACAAACACAATGATGTAAAAGAATGTATTAATAAAATGGAAAATATAGAAAGTGCATTGATTAACACAAAAATGGTATTAAAAACTTTAAAAAAGAAAAATTTAGGGCAAATACAATGAAGAAAAATGTGAGGAAACAACTAATAACAATAAGATCATAAAAAGGAACATTGCTGATTCAAAGACTTTTACAATGTTATAGATTTTAGTTATTACCGTCAGAGGTCTTTTAACCAATATATTTGAACACCCTCTACATGAACTGGATGATTTTCCCTGGAAAACATAAATTACTGAAGTGATCCAAGAAGCAACAGAAAACTCACTAGAAAACAGTAAAATAAGTTCAACAAGTCGTTTATGATCTACTTATACAAAAGCTACCTGACTCAATATGTAACAATATGTCAGATTTGAAATAGGCTTCAAGACTTCTCTGGCAGTGGTTAAGACTCTGCACTTCCATTGAAGGAAGTATAAGAACTAAGACCCCACGGGGAGCACGTTGAGGCCAAAAATACTTCAAATATGATTCAGTATCAGAAAAATCTATCAGTTCCCTAGATTAACGAAGTAACAGAAAAATTTATCTTAACAATTGCCTGTACTTTTTAAAATAAAAGCCAACGATCAGCCATTTCTGAAAAGGAAATTCTTAGCAAATTAGAACTCAAAAGAAATGTCCTTAATCAGAAAATGGATATAAACCAGAAATTTGGAGCAAATATCATACTTGGGAATCATACATTAACACAATCTTTGAGAGGTCAATGTTGAAGTGTGACTGCCTGAATCCGAACCTGGCAACCCCACCTGCTGGCTGTTGGATTCCATTTCTGGTATTAGAAAGTGAAGAAGTAGATTGGTTTTTTTTTGTTGTTTTTCACTCTTCTTTTTTCTTTCTCTGTTGAACAGCCTTCTCATCCCTTAGGGTTCCCAGGTGGTGCTAATGGTTAAAAAAAAGAAAAACCTCCTGCAATGCAGGAGATATAACAGATGCAGTTTCAATCCCTAGGAAAATCTCCTGGAGTAGGGCATGGGAACCCACTTCTGTATTCTCACCTGAAAAATCCTATGGACAGAAGAGCCTGACACACTATGGTCCATAGGGTCGAAAAGAGTAGGATATGACTGAAGCAACTTAGTAAGCATGCACTCTACCCTTCACTCTGAGTTTTCTTATTGTCTTCTCTCCATACAGCAAATGATGAGGTGAAAAAGAAGGAGAAATTGCATCCATGACTATGATCTGTGTGTGTCTTTGAGCTCCATTGTCTTAAGGATTGATTTAGCTTTACCTAGGCTGCCTCTATCAAATGTTCTCCTTCCCACTGGAGGGGCAAACTTACTCCCTGTACCCATGTTGGATTCACCCACCAATGTATATCTCCTGGTTGTGCATAGGTGCTTGGTTTAGCGACCACATGGGCATTCCCATGTCCTTCATTTCCCTCTGCTAGTCTCAGAGCTCTTCTGGGTAAAGTCATCAAAAACTACTGAAGTTTTTTTCCAGATATTCAAAGCCTCATAAGGAAACAGAATGTTGTTGTGACCTTCCCAGAGTATACCTTTGGACTTACATACTAAACTCTGGTCTTTCATGACTTGCAAGAGTGAGTTAATATACCTGCCACTTCTTCAGAAACCTTCAGACAGGAAACTGGCTTTAGTCTTCATAGTTTAGCATACCGTTAAATTTCAATAGGTATACATCATTTTCATTGCCCCCAACATATAGGGATGAAAACAAAATGTATTTCTAAGCATATAGAAAACAAGTACCTTTTTTTTCCAATTCCCACTCCTTTCTTTCATTGGTAAATGCAATCAAAGATAGTTAGTCATATTGGCACCCAAGGTCAAACTAGGAATCTTGCACCAAGGCTACCTTTAAGCTTGACATTGGAGAAATTAGTGATGTTGTTCTTGGCACAGATATGTCTGTATGTTTAGTCTTACACTATTTGGTAATGTCAAAAGACAGGACTCACTCTTCTTTTTTCTTTCTCTGTTGAACAGCCTTCTCATCCCTTAGGGTTCCCAGGTGGTGCTAATGGTTAAAAAAAAGAAAAACCTCCTGCAATGCAGGAGATATAACAGATGCAGTTTCAATCCCTAGGAAAATCTCCTGGAGTAGGGCATGGGAACCCACTTCTGTATTCTCACCTGAAAAATCCTATGGACAGAAGAGCCTGACACACTATGGTCCATAGGGTCGAAAAGAGTAGGATATGACTGAAGCAACTTAGTAAGCATGCACTCTACCCTTCACTCTGAGTTTTCTTATTGTCTTCTCTCCATACAGCAAATGATGAGGTGAAAAAGAAGGAGAAATTGCATCCATGACTATGATCTGTGTGTGTCTTTGAGCTCCATTGTCTTAAGGATTGATTTAGCTTTACCTAGGCTGCCTCTATCAAATGTTCTCCTTCCCACTGGAGGGGCAAACTTACTCCCTGTACCCATGTTGGATTCACCCACCAATGTATATCTCCTGGTTGTGCATAGGTGCTTGGTTTAGCGACCACATGGGCATTCCCATGTCCTTCATTTCCCTCTGCTAGTCTCAGAGCTCTTCTGGGTAAAGTCATCAAAAACTACTGAAGTTTTTTTCCAGATATTCAAAGCCTCATAAGGAAATAGAATGTTGTTGTGACCTTTCCAGAGTATACCTTTGGACTTACGCATACTAAACTCTGGTCTTTCATGACTTGCAAGAGTGAGTTAATATACCTGCCACTTCTTCAGAAACCTTCAGACAGGAAACTGGCTTTAGTCTTCATAGTTTAGCATACCGTTAAATTTCAATAGGTATACATCATTTTCATTGCCCCCAACATATAGGGATGAAAACAAAATGTATTTCTAAGCATATAGAAAACAAGTACCTTTTTTTTCCAATTCCCACTCCTTTCTTTCATTGGTAAATGCAATCAAAGATAGTTAGTCATATTGGCACCCAAGGTCAAACTAGGAATCTTGCACCAAGGCTACCTTTAAGCTTGACATTGGAGAAATTAGTGATGTTGTTCTTGGCACAGATATGTCTGTATGTTTAGTCTTACACTATTTGGTAATGTCAAAAGACAGGACAAATTTTAATCAATACTTCACACCATCCTCTAACTTTACTATGCATACAAATGAAAACTTCAAAATCACTAGTAAAAACAGAGAATATCTCTATGTTGCTGGAGTGAACAAATCCTTCTTAAAGAATTATTTTTAATGCAAAATATTAATACAACAGAACACCATTGTTTATAACCTCTGAACATTTCAAGAAATCACTACAATATGAAAAGATAAACTATGAGACAAGAAAAATATTTGCACTATACATAACAGACAATATGCCAGTAAGAAAAAAGACAAATATCTGAAAGAAAAATGGACAAAAGTGAAAAAGTAATAGGAGTAAAAATAAAAATGGCCACTGACAGGATGGATACCTTCTTTAGTCATCAGGAAAAAACAAAATTGCAGTAACAGTGAGATAGCACTTCTAGTCTCATTAGTAAGGCAAAGTCTAAAAACTGATCATGGTCCCCAAAGTTGGTGAGAAATGGGAAATGGGTGCTCTCATACTGGTTGTACAAAGATAAACTGGGAGATCCACTTTGAAGAGAAATTAAGTAGTATTTATTAAACCTCAACTGTTCTACTTATGGGTCCACCTCTGACAGAAACACAAACACATACACTCAAGGAGAATTGTAACAGAATATTGTCACAATATTCATTGTAGTTGCAATTATAAATTCAAATATAATATAGTCATAGAGCTTTTAAAATAAGTAAGCTAGATCTTTGTGTCTCGGGATAAGCAGATCTCAAATTGATAATGCTGATACTGACTTATACAATTATTTGTACATTACTATGTAAAACATATCAAACCACACTATTTTCTCCTTTTTTTTTCTTTTCCCCATCATGTCTCTTTTTAAATTTATATTTATTTTCATCCATCTTTTTTATTCTTTGGCCTGTGTGGGCTTCCCATTGCAGTGGCCTCTCCTTTAGCAAAGCACCAGCTCTGGGTGCATGCACTTCAGAACATGGGCTCATAATTGGACACACCGGTCCAGCCACTCCACAGCACGTGGGATCTTCCTGGGCCAGAAATCCAACCAGTGCCCCTTGCACTGCAAGATGGACTTTTTACCCACTGCACCACCAGGGAACCCCCACGCTATACATTCTTATGAGTACATATATGTGAACAAAATATATTAAAGTTCTGAAAAGTACACATTAAATGTATAAAATTGTTTATCTCACAAGAAGAAAGAGACCTGAATCACAGATGATTTTCAAAGGCACTTAAACCTTAACCACAGCAACCTATTTTTTTAAAAAAAACTTTGCATTACTTATTTAATCTTTGAAAGCAAAAGTAAAGGAAAAAGAGAATGGACTCTGGAGCCAGAAAGATTAGGTTTAGCTTTTAGCTTCTATTTCTACATTGTAAAAATATTTAATGTTTGAACGTCAGTTTCCTTTTTTAATAAAAAGAAAATCTAGATATATAAATATGTAGGTATATAGATACATATCCCCCTCCATTCAGTGAAACAGAGTGTGCACAGTCGTGCTTAAGCCTTTTATGAGGGTGTGCCTAACTTGTGGCTTCACAGTCTGTCTTCAATATATCTGAGAAGCACTTGACCAAAAGGATGGGAAAGATCCCAAATCCTAAATTCAGACATGATTCTTTAACCTGTATATAGCCTTGACTTGTCTTTAAAACTCATTTGAAAGTTTTAAAACACATTCTTCAGTTAAAGGAATGAAACAATATTACACTGATTACCTTAGAAAACTAGAGGAAAGAGCCACAAGATCTTCAAAAAAACATTTTTTATGCTTCTTTGACAAATATTTCTAGGCATAGTAAAATTAAATATCCCATTGTAAAGAGATAAATTACCCCCAACTGGTGTATTCCTTTCTGAATAATGCTGAAGTTCGGCATATCAAACCACACTATTTTCTCCTTTTTTTTTCTTTTCCCCATCATGTCTCTTTTTAAATTTATATTTATTTTCATCCATCTTTTTTATTCTTTGGCCTGTGTGGGCTTCCCATTGCAGTGGCCTCTCCTTTAGCAAAGCACCAGCTCTGGGTGCATGCACTTCAGAACATGGGCTCATAATTGGACACACCGGTCCAGCCACTCCACAGCACGTGGGATCTTCCTGGGCCAGAAATCCAACCAGTGCCCCTTGCACTGCAAGATGGACTTTTTACCCACTGCACCACCAGGGAACCCCCACGCTATACATTCTTATGAGTACATATATGTGAACAAAATATATTAAAGTTCTGAAAAGTACACATTAAATGTATAAAATTGTTTATCTCACAAGAAGAAAGAGACCTGAATCACAGATGATTTTCAAAGGCACTTAAACCTTAACCACAGCAACCTATTTTTTTAAAAAAAACTTTGCATTACTTATTTAATCTTTGAAAGCAAAAGTAAAGGAAAAAGAGAATGGACTCTGGAGCCAGAAAGATTAGGTTTAGCTTTTAGCTTCTATTTCTACATTGTAAAAATATTTAATGTTTGAACGTCAGTTTCCTTTTTTAATAAAAAGAAAATCTAGATATATAAATATGTAGGTATATAGATACATATCCCCCTCCATTCAGTGAAACAGAGTGTGCACAGTCGTGCTTAAGCCTTTTATGAGGGTGTGCCTAACTTGTGGCTTCACAGTCTGTCTTCAATATATCTGAGAAGCACTTGACCAAAAGGATGGGAAAGATCCCAAATCCTAAATTCAGACATGATTCTTTAACCTGTATATAGCCTTGACTTGTCTTTAAAACTCATTTGAAAGTTTTAAAACACATTCTTCAGTTAAAGGAATGAAACAATATTACACTGATTACCTTAGAAAACTAGAGGAAAGAGCCACAAGATCTTCAAAAAAACATTTTTTATGCTTCTTTGACAAATATTTCTAGGCATAGTAAAATTAAATATCCCATTGTAAAGAGATAAAGTACCCCCAACTGGGATATTACTTTCTGAATAATCCTGTAGATAGTCCCAGTTTGAGCACCAACCCGTAACTCACTTTTGGAGGCTTGTTAGAATCATAAACTGCCAGAGTACAGAGTACAGTTATGAAGGACCTCAGACTGAACTTGCCCAATTAAACAGATTAAATTTTAGCTGTGAGAAGCGCCGTGAGAAGCCACAGAAGCGCCGCGTCACGGGTAAGTTCAGCCACTCCAACTGGAGGGCTTGCTGAATGGAGAGGGGAAGTCGCCCACGGGTTGCTGACCAGGGACCGGGCAAGAGCCAGACGGAAAAGCTCATGCCCGCCTTTGGGACTTAGACACGTAACTGGCACTGCACGTGTGCCAGCGGCGTGGGTGCCTGCGCATCCCTAGAGCTGCAGCAGCAGCAGCAGCAGAGGAAGTCAGAGAAAGACCAGAAATTGGAGACTACTGGCGGGTGCGTGGTAGAGCCGGGGCGCCCCCCTTCAACACCGGACTGCACACACCGCGGCCCCCGCCCGACTGACTGGGATCAGCCCACCATCCCGGCCAGCACTCAGTATGGCAGTAAAGCCCTCATTTTGCTGAACACGAGAACAGAAAGTAGTAACCGGCGCTATAAGGGAAAGACTACGCCATCAAGAAACCATCATCAAGAGCAGATTGGTTTCCAACAGGCAGATGAGAAGATAAAAACCAGGGACAGTATTTAGTATTTTTTTTTTTTTAATTTTTGCTGGTTTATTTGTGGTGTACTATTTTGCTTATTCAATTGATTGGTCAAGTTTGGGGTTTATTAGTTTGTTTATTCTGTTTTTTGGGGTTTTTTTGTGTGTGTGTTTTTTTTTGTTTTTTTTTTTTTTTTGGTCTCATTGATTTTTTTCTGCCCTTTTCAATTTTTAATTTCTTTTTCTGACTTTTATTTTATTGTTTTTTTTTTTAATTTTAATTTTAATTCTTGGAAACCTCTAATTCTCTTTCCTCTTTCCCACTGCTTTCTCCCTCTATGTTCTAAATGTAAAACATTTTCCTGTCTACCAATATCCTCTAAATAAATTATTTCCTATCTTCCTGTCTCCACTATTCTCTTCCCAATACACTAAGCAATACACACACTAATCTTTGCTTTCTAACCCTATAAAATCCTTCCAAGACGAATCTATTCATTCTCATTACCTATACACTCTCCTCCTCGTCACCCCCAACACACGTCCTAGTTAAAAATTGCTCTCATTGTAATTATCCAAGCCAGGACCTTGCACTGGATCTATTTATTCAGGCAGTGTTTTAATTGATTCAAAGCTTAACGGGCAAGTGTCATCTATGATAGCGTGATTTGCCAGAAAGATTTCCTGTGCCTTATCTCTGTAAAACTGGTCAGTTGTGGGGATTGCTGTATATGTATGTATATCTTACGATTATGTTAGAAAAAATCTGCATGCTTTTATGACTGTCACCCATCAGGGATGCATCTCTTGTTCCTGAGATGCTAGTATGTGAACTAATATCACGGAACACCATAGTAAACCAAAAATACAGACTACACCCCCTGACCAATTATCAAACCAAGGATCCTCGGAGCGGAAGCCCTGATTTCAAGACCCCACACTATCAAAGAACATACAACACTAGAGATTATTCATCTGTAAACAAGATCTAACACCATCCAAGACACAAACCACTGAACCCTTTTAGAAGGACAGAAACGCAAAGGAAGGGAGAATTCAACCAAGAAGCCTGGTGGGAGGAAAAGAAGCCCCCGCCCACATAGACACACAAAAAGAAACAAAAAATAACCTAATAATGAAACGTCAGTGAAACAGTGCACAAATGAAGAACCAAGCTAGAGAAACACCGCTTCAAATGACAGAGGAGGAGATAGACAAATTATCTGAAAGAGAATTCAGAAAAGCTATACTAATGAAGATGCAAAACACCGAAAACAGAATATTAGAGGAAATTAGTGCACTGAGAAGAGACATGCAAGAAATGAAAAATAAGCAAATGGAGACAGCCAACTCAATTGCTGAACTCAAAACTACTATAGAAGGTCTCAACAGTAGAGTATCAGAGGCTGAAGAACGGATAAGTGAGCTGGAAGACAGAATGGTGGAAATAAGTGCTGAAGAACACAACAAAACTGAAAGAAATAAAAGAACTGAGGATAGTATCAAAGACTTATGGGACAATATCAAATGCACCAACATTAGAATTATAGGATTTTCAGAAGAAGAAGAGGGGAAGAAAGGCTATGAAAAACTTCTTGAAGAGGTGATAGTTGAAAACTTCCCCAACATGGGAAAGGAAATAGTCAACCAAGTCCAAGAAACACAAAGAGTTCCATACAGGAGAAACCCCAGAAGAAACACACCAAAGCACATTCTAATCAAACTAACGCCGACTAAATATAAAGACAGAGTACTAAAAGCAGCTGGGAGCAAACAACAAATAACATATAAAGGAAGCCCCATACGACTAAATGCGGATCTCTCAACAGAAACACTGCAGGCCAGAGGAGAATGGCAAGACACATTTAAACGGCTAAAAGAGAAAAATCTTCAACCAAGAATTCTCTACCCAGCAAGAATCTCATTCAGAATTGATGGTGAAGTCAAAAGCTTCACAGACAGACAAAAACTAAAAGAATTCTGTACCATAAAACGAGCCCTACAACAAGTGTTAAAGGGCCTGATAGAGCCAATAAATATAAGAGTAGGAGAAGTCCTACAAATCAAACCCCAGACTTCTAAGAAGATGACAACAGGAATATTCGTATCAATAATTACTTTGAATGTAAATGGACTAAATGCTCCAACAGATGACACAGGCTGGCTGAATGGATCCAGAAGCAGGACCCATATATATGCTGTTTACAAGAGACCCGCTTCAGACCTAGAGACACTCATAGACTGAAAGTGAGAGGCTGGAAAAGATATTCCACACAAATGAAAAAAAAAAAGTAAGGAAATTAGTGCAGAAGAGATATGCAAGAAATGAAAAATAAGCAAATGGAGACAGCCAACTCAATTGCTGAACTCAAAACTACTATAGAAGGTCTCAACAGTAGAGTATCAGAGGCTGAAGAACGGATAAGTGAGCTGGAAGACAGAATGGTGGAAATAAGTGCTGAAGAACACAACAAAACTGAAAGAAATAAAAGAACTGAGGATAGTATCAAAGACTTATGGGACAATATCAAATGCACCAACATTAGAATTATAGGATTTTCAGAAGAAGAAGAGGGGAAGAAAGGCTATGAAAAACTTCTTGAAGAGGTGATAGTTGAAAACTTCCCCAACATGGGAAAGGAAATAGTCAACCAAGTCCAAGAAACACAAAGAGTTCCATACAGGAGAAACCCCAGAAGAAACACACCAAAGCACATTCTAATCAAACTAACGCCGACTAAATATAAAGACAGAGTACTAAAAGCAGCTGGGAGCAAACAAAAAATAACATATAAAGGAAGCCCCATACGACTAAATGCGGATCTCTCAACAGAAACACTGCAGGCCAGAGGAGAATGGCAAGACACATTTAAACGGCTAAAAGAGAAAAATCTTCAACCAAGAATTCTCTACCCAGCAAGAATCTCATTCAGAATTGATGGTGAAGTCAAAAGCTTCACAGACAGACAAAAACTAAAAGAATTCTGTACCATAAAACGAGCCCTACAACAAGTGTTAAAGGGCCTGATAGAGCCAATAAATATAAGAGTAGGAGAAGTCCTACAAATCAAACCCCAGACTTCTAAGAAGATGACAACAGGAATATTCGTATCAATAATTACTTTGAATGTAAATGGACTAAATGCTCCAACAGATGACACAGGCTGGCTGAATGGATCCAGAAGCAGGACCCATATATATGCTGTTTACAAGAGACCCGCTTCAGACCTAGAGACACTCATAGACTGAAAGTGAGAGGCTGGAAAAAGATATTCCACACAAATGGAAACCAAAAGAAAGCTGGAGTAGCAATCCACATATCAGACAAAATAGACCTCAAAATAAAGAAGATTAGAAGAGACAAGGCAGGACACTACATAATGATCGAGGGATCAATCCAAGAGGAAGACATAACGATCATAAGTATCTATGTACCCAACACAGGAGCACCCCAATACATAAGACAAACACATTCAGACATAAAAGAAGACATCGACACTAACACAATCATAGTAGGAGACTTTAACACTTCTCTCACACCAATGGACAGATCATCCAAACAGAAAATTAATCAAGAAACACAAGCCTTAAATGCCACACTAGAAGAAATGGACCTAATCGATATCTTTAGGACATTCCATCCAAAAGCAGAAGAATACACTTTCTTCTCTAATGCTCACGGAAGATTCGCCAGGATAGACCACATCTTGGGCCACAAATATAACCTCAGTCAATTCAAGAAAACCGAAATTATATCAACCATCTTCTCGGACCACAATGCAATGGGACTAGAGATCAATTACCGGAAAAAAACCCTAAAAACACAAACACATGGAGATTAAACAACACATACTTAAAAAATGAACTGATCACTGAGGAAATCAAAGAAGGAACTAAACAAGTCCTAGAAGAAAATGACAATGAACACACGACAGTGCAAAACCTATGGGATACTGCAAAAGCCGTTCTAAGAGGGAAATTTATAGCAATACAATCCCACCTCAAGAAACTAGGAAAATATGAAGCAGATGACCTAACCCTCCGCTTAAAGCAACTGGAGAAAGAAGAACAAAAACATCCCAAAGCCAGCAGAAGAAGAGAAAACATAAAGATCAGAGTAGAAAAAAATGAGAAAGAAACAAAAGAAACAATAGTAAAGATGAATAAAACAAAAAGCTGGTTCTTTGTAAAGGTAAACAAAATTGACAAGCCACTGGCCAGACTCATGAAGAAAAAGAGAGAGAAGAACCAGATCAACAAAATCAAAAATGAAAAAGGAGAGATTACAATAGATAATGCAGAAATCCAAAGGATTCTAAGAGACTATTATGAACAGCTATATGGCAACAAACTGGACAACCTGGAAGAAATCGACAGCTTCTTGGAGAATATTAATCTCCCAAGACTGAGCCAGGAAGAAACAGAAACTTTGAACAACCCAATCACAAGCTCAGAAATCGAATTTGTGATTAAAAATCTACCCAAAAATAAAAGCCCAGGACCAGATGGCTTCACAGCCGAATTCTACCAAACATTTAAAGAAGAGCTAATGCCTGTCCTTCTAAAACTCTTCCAAAAAATTGCACAGGAAGGAACACTTCCAAGCACATTCTACGAGGCCACAATCACCCTGATACCCAAACCAGGCAAAGACAACACAAAAAAGGAAAACTATAGGCCAATTTCACTGATGAACTTAGATGACAAGATCCTCAACAAAATCCTAGCAAACAGATTTCAACGACACATCAAAAAACTCATACATCATGATCAAGTCCGGTTCATCCCAGGCATGCAAGGCTTCTTCAACATCCACAAATCAATCAATGCGATACACCATATCAACAAATGGAGAGACAAAAATCACATGATCATCTCAATAGATGCAGAAAAAGCCTTCGACAAAGTACAACATCCAGTTATGATAAAAACTCTTCAGAAAATGGGCATAGAAGGAACCTATCTCAACATAATAAAAGCCATCTATGAGAAGCCTACAGCAAACATTATCCTTAATGGTGAAAAACTGAAAGCATTCCCTCTAAGATCAGGAACAAGACAGGGCTGTCCACTTTCACCACTCTTATTCAACATAGTCCTGGAAGTCCTAGCTACAGAAATAAGAGAAGAGAAAGAAATCAAAGGAATCCAGATTGGAAAGGAAGAAATCAAGCTCTCTCTTTTTGCAGACGACATGATATTATACATAGAAAATCCCAAAGACTCTATTATGAAACTGCTAGAGTTAATCAGTGCATTCAGCAAAGTCGCAGGGTACAAAATCAACACACAGAAATCACTGGCATTCCTATACACAAATAATGAAAAATCAGAAAATGAAATCAAAGAGGCAATTTCCTTCACCATTGCAACCAAAAGAATCAAATATCTAGGAATAAACCTACCCAAAGAAACAAAAGAATTGTACACAGAAAATTACAAGACACTCATGAGAGACATTAAAGAAGACTTAAACAGATGGAAATATATTCCATGTTCCTGGATCGGAAGAATCAATATTGTGAAAATGACCATACTACCAAATATCATCTACAGATTCAATGCAATACCTCTCCAACTAACATTGACATTTTTCACAGAACTAGACCAAAGAATAACACAGTTCATATGGAAACACAAAAGACCTCGAATAGCCAAAGCAATCCTGAGGAAGAAGAATGGAGCTGGAGGGATCAGCCTCCCTAATTTAATAGTATATTACAAAGCAACAGTCCTCAAGACAGTATGGTACTGGCACAAAAACAGACATATCGACCAATGGAACAAGACCGAGAACCCAGAGATAAACCCACGCACCTATGGGTACCTTATTTTTGACCAAGGAGGCGAACATATAAAATGGGACAAAGACAACCTCTTCAACAAATGGTGCTGGGAACATTGGACAGCTACATGCAAACAAATAAAGTTGGAACATTCCCTGACACCATACACAAAGATCAACTCAAAATGGATTAAAGACCTAAATGTAAGGCCAGAAAGCTTAAAACTATTAGAGGAGAATATAGACAAAACCCTCAAGGACATCAATCAAAGCAAGATCTTCTCTGACCCACCTACTAGAGTAGCAGAACTCAAAAGACAAATGAACACGTGGGACTTCATGAAACTTAAAAGCTTTTGTACAGCCAAAGAAATCACAAAAAAGCCGAACAGACAGCCCACAGAACGGGAGAAAATCATAGCAACTGAAACAACAGACAAAGAATTAATCTCCAAAATCTACAAGCAACTCAGACAACTCAGCACAGGGAAAAACGAACAACCCAATCAAAAAATGGGAAAAAGATCTAAAGAGACGCCTCTCCAAAGAGGACATACAGATGGCCCAAAAGCACATGAAACGATGCTCAGCCTCGCTTATCATTAGAGAAATGCAAATTAAAACCACAATGAGATACCACCTCACACCCGTCAGAATGGCCACCATCCACAAATCTGCAGACAATAAATGCTGGAGAGGGTGCGGAGAAAAGGGAACCCTCTTGCATTGCTGGTGGGGATGTAAACTGTTACAACCTCTATGGAAGACAATATGGAAATTCCTTTAAAAACTAAAAATAGAAGCACCCTATGACCCAGCAATCCCGCTATTAGGTCTATATCCTGATGAAATCACAAGTGAATGAGGCACCTGTACCCCAGTGTTCATTGCAGCTCTCTATACAATAGCCAGAACATGGAAGCAACCTAGATGTCCATCGACAAATGAATGAGTACAGAAGCTCTGGTACATATATACAATGGAATACTACTCAGCTGTTAAAAGAAATGCACAAGACTCAGTCCTAATGAGGTGGCTAGCTCTAGAACCTATCATCAAAAGTGAAGTAAGTCAAAAAGAGAAAGACAAATACAGCATACTAACACACATATATGGAATCTAGCAGGACAGTCTTGATAACACACACAGTGAACTCATGGAAAAACAGACAGAGCATAGACATATGGACATTGTGGAGAAGAAATAGGGAGGGGGAGGCATGGATGGAGTAACATGGAAACCTATGCTGTCATGTGTGGAAAAGATAGCTATTGTCATTGTGCTAAGGGAAGAGGAGTACGTACAATCACTTGGGGCGATGGTCTGGAGGGGTGGGTGGGGGAACTGGGTGGGGGGAGGGTCCAGGGATATGCATATGAATGATCTGGGAACATACATGTTGGTGAACAACAAAACTCTGTAAAATCTTAAAATAAAGAATTTAAATTAAAAAAAAAATTTAGCTGTGAATTCAAGCCAGGGCCATGCATTATTGTTTTATTACAGAATAAACATAAATTTACTGATGCAATGAAACTTGCAGCTGGTGGATCCTTTCCAAGTTTCCCCAATGGAAATGTTTATTGCTCCGATTATAAAGTTAAAACAAATCAAACTCATCTAAGGCAGAAAATGAAGAAAGAAAACATCTGTAATCTAGAGATAAACATTTGGGACTAAATTGATTCTCATGAGAAACGATGCTCAGCCTCGCTTATCATTAGAGAAATGCAAATTAAAACCACAATGAGATACCACCTCACACCCGTCAGAATGGCCACCATCCACAAATCTGCAGACAATAAATGCTGGAGAGGGTGCGGAGAAAAGGGAACCCTCTTGCATTGCTGGTGGGGATGTAAACTGTTACAACCTCTATGGAAGACAATATGGAAATTCCTTTAAAAACTAAAAATAGAAGCACCCTATGACCCAGCAATCCCGCTATTAGGTCTATATCCTGATGAAATCACAAGTGAATGAGGCACCTGTACCCCAGTGTTCATTGCAGCTCTCTATACAATAGCCAGAACATGGAAGCAACCTAGATGTCCATCGACAAATGAATGAGTACAGAAGCTCTGGTACATATATACAATGGAATACTACTCAGCTGTTAAAAGAAATGCACAAGACTCAGTCCTAATGAGGTGGCTAGCTCTAGAACCTATCATCAAAAGTGAAGTAAGTCAAAAAGAGAAAGACAAATACAGCATACTAACACACATATATGGAATCTAGCAGGACAGTCTTGATAACACACACAGTGAACTCATGGAAAAACAGACAGAGCATAGACATATGGACATTGTGGAGAAGAAATAGGGAGGGGGAGGCATGGATGGAGTAACATGGAAACCTATGCTGTCATGTGTGGAAAAGATAGCTATTGTCATTGTGCTAAGGGAAGAGGAGTATGTACAATCACTTGGGGCGATGGTCTGGAGGGGTGGGTGGGGGAACTGGGTGGGGGGAGGGTCCAGGGATATGCATATGAATGATCTGGGAACATACATGTTGGTGAACAACAAAACTCTGTAAAATCTTAAAATAAAGAATTTAAATTAAAAAAAAAATTTAGCTGTGAATTCAAGCCAGGGCCATGCATTATTGTTTTATTACAGAATAAACATAAATTTACTGATGCAATGAAACTTGCAGCTGGTGGATCCTTTCCAAGTTTCCCCAATGGAAATGTTTATTGCTCCGATTATAAAGTTAAAAACAAATCAAACTCATCTAAGGCAGAAAATGAAGAAAGAAAACATCTGTAATCTAGAGATAAACATTTGGGACTAAATTGATTCTCAGTGATTTGTGAAGTATTTTAATTTGAGTTACAGGTGAAGTGCTTGAGGTGCACAAATATACAGAGCAATAAAATATATTTTTAAAACATAATGTACCAGTGTACAAGTAGCAATGAAGATAATTTGTCTAGAAAAGTATTTGGCCTTAAGAATTGTACACACAAATAGAATTATTGATGCAAGATGCATATTTCTACTTTAAGTTGATCCATATATTTTCTTTAAAATATATATTCTGAGAAGAATGAGAATAAACTAATATGTGTAAAATCTCTGACAATTAGGGGTTTGCAGGACAGAGGTGTTACTTATAAAAATTCAGTGCTATTGTTTTACCTTTAGCTTGATTATTTCCTGGTTTAAAAAATGAGTTCTTTTCCTCACACCAACTTTACATATCATAAAATCTATCAACATTTCATCTTGTGATATCCTGTATATTTATGAAAAAATAAGTCATCATCATTCTGTAGTAACTTCTGCATGATCAAAGTGACTTGTAAAAAGGACTTCCAAGGGAGGATGTATGTGTGTGTGTGCTCAGTTGCTCATTCATGTCCAACTCTTTGAGATCCTCTGTCTACCAGAGGCTCCTCTGTTCATGGAATTTCCCAGGCAAGAATACTGAAATGGGTTGCCATTTCCTCCTTCAGGGGATCTTTCTGACCCAGGGATCAAACCTCCTTCTCCTGAGTCTCCTGCATTGGTAGTGGATTCTTTGCCACTGCTATTAAATACAAAATGTGTACATTGACATTGCAGGAATTCAATGAGGATGCAATTAAAATGGCTATTAAAGATTACTGTGCGCAATGTAAAACTTACTATTTCTCCCTTTAGAGTTGTACAGGGATAAGCACATATAACCCCCCTTCAAGACCTATTTCTGCCTCTTAGCAATACTGGCAGTTACCAATGTTCTATGTCCAAAAAAAATATACAGCTTTAAGAATTATGATTCACTTTCTCGTTGTGGTTTTCATGGCATTCTAATGCCCAGAAATACAGGAGAGCTGCTAGAGTATCCGGATACTTTTTGAATCAATGTGTACTAATTTTGGGTTTTGCTTGGGGACTTCTATCTTGCGCACATATATGCATAAGCACACATTTATTCACTCAAATAACCAGGTTTGAGGAATCAAAAGCAGGCAGAACATCATGGTAGTTTCCAGGTGCTGTTATAATCAAATCTGAATTACCTGTTGGCAAGTCCTTCCTGTCAGGGAGAAGAGAAATGAATCCTGACAGATGGGACTCCTGGGCCCCAAATCACAGCAAAATTCCTTACCCAGCAAGGCCTGATGCCACTGTCCATACAACATGGCCCTCCTTCCCCAGGCTCTGACTATTAGCAGCATGGCCTCTGACACCTTTCCAACTTTATTTGACAGCAAATATCCACAGGAGCCTTATCAAGCAGTCAAACTGATCCCTAACCTTTTCCTAACATATCTAGTACATCTCTGCCACCACCTACAGTGCTCCTACCATCTCCACCTGAAATGTTGTCCTTTCACCACTCTGCCTCCCAATTGGGTTATCCTTCAAGCCGAAAAAATTAAAACAAAACACACAAAATCATACACACACACACACACACAAATACACATTCTACTTCCTCTTTGATGCCCATCTTGATCTTTCCAGAGAAACGAGCATGATCTGATCCATAAGATACACTCATCTGTATTGTGCATTGACTTATGATCTTTCTGGACTTGGGTTACAGGTACTTTCTCTCTGAACATAATAAGGAATTAAGAAGACCATGAATAGAACTTATATGAATGCACCTGTCTTATTCAATCTCTGCTTTGTATGTACTGCAGAATTCTCTCTGTAACTCGTTTCCTCAATTGTAGAACAAGGGAATTGGACCAATTCATATTTAAGATACCTTGAGGACTTCCCTGGTGGCCCAGTGGTGAAGGCTCTATGCTTCCAGTGCAGGGGGCATGGATTTGATCCCTGGTTGGAGAACTAAAATCCCACATGCTGCGTGGTATGGCCAAAAAAATAAAAAAGAAAGAGATAACCTTCAAAGTCTAAAAATTATCGACTCTAGCATGATACTTGAATTCATAAAAGTTTTATTTCTTGATTTCATTTTTTTTTCAGTCAATGTATTGGTTTCCTAGGGCTATCATAACAAAATATCACAATTTTCTGGTACCTTTGTCTTCTATTACTTAAATGGAATTGACAGTTGGCCATAATCACCTGTCTCAAAAAAATAAAGTGAGAAAAATATAGTAAGGATTTTAAAGCACATTGGAGACCATTTATTAGACCCTACCAATAAACAGGAGCTAAATTATTCTCATTTAAAAAACATGTTAGCTCTTTCAAGTCATAATAATGTGAGTAAGTAATATGGATCCTGTTATTAAGTCTAATTGCTTCCCATGTGGCTTAGTGGGTAAAGAACCTGCCTGCAATGCAGGAGGCACAGGAGACGTGGATTCAATCCGTATCTGGGTTTGGAAGACCCCCTGGAGGTAGGGCATAGCAAACCACTCCAGATTCTTGCCTAGAGAATTCCATAAAGAGAGGAACCTAGCGAGTTACAGTCCACAGTGTCGCAAAGAGTCGGACATGACTGAAGCAACTGAGCATGCATGTAATACTTTATCAAAAGATCCTTTTGAAAATCTGATCCTTTATGAAAAATGAGTGTCAAGTTATATGCATTTCTTTCTCCAGTCTGTTTGCTCCCTTTTCATCACCTGGAATTTATAAGATGCAATATCTTTGTGGAGCTAATCTGATGTGGAGATTTGAGAATGAATTTAAACCAGATATGGAGTACATTTCTCGTGTAATAAATGTAACATTGATGGACTTTTAATAAACATTGTGAGAATCCTGTCTTTCAATTCCTTCCTGAATCATTCAAGCCCATCTCTAAGCTTGTGGATTTAATACAGCCACATTAATTTCTGAACCTAGAGAAAACCTAGCCAAGACTCATACTGGTGTCTGCCAATGTTCCTATAACCCTCAACCTTTGTAATGATGCAGGCATATTTTGATGTCAAATTAAGGAAATGAAACTCCTATGAAGCCTGAACATTTTGTCAGTGTTTTCTAAGGAAGAAAATATGCATTCTGAATCAAACAGTCAGATTCTGAAAATAAATTTTGCAAAGAACTAAGGCGCCATGAAAACTAGATGAAATCAGTAAAAGAAGTTGATGGCTTCCCCAAGCATGCAATATGTGTCCAGAGTCTTGTGATCTAACCTGTGCCTCAGGGTTGCTCTTTCTTTGAGTCCTGCCCCTGCCCCATCCCCACATACATCCCACCCCATCTCCCCATCTTTATTCTTCTTTTTTTTTTGGCCTCTTTCATTGATCTTTCACTTATTTATTTTCATCCATCTTTGTTCTTTGGCCGATGTGGGCCTCACATTGCAATGACCTCTCTCGTTGCAGAGCACTGGCTCTGGGCACATGAGCTCCAGAGCACTAGCTTGTAATTGGACAGAGGTCCAGCCACTCCACAGCACATGGGATCTTCCCAGGCCAGGGATCGAACCAGGGCCCCTTGCACTGCAAGGTGGACTCTTGACCCACTGTACCACCAGGGAAGCCCCCCATCCCTATTCTTTACTTTCATAAAGAAAACTGACATTGCACCCTTGCCAAAGTCTACACAAGAGGAGTCTGTTCTCTCAGCTGGTTGACTAAACAAATATACAAATATACAGCTCAACATTTCACTTTTATTAGTCAGGTATGTATATATTGATTTTCTGGAATGGCTTTATCCATTATTTGAAGAACTAAATGGGTAAAATGGTATAAATTTTTATTTAAATACTGTAACTTCCAATTAAAATTTTATTATAAAATTAGATCTTATAAAGTACAGCACCCATGAAAGGTGCTGTACTAGATTTTTGAAAACTGCAGTCAGTTTCTATTTTCTAGTTCACAGTTAGTGACATACTTAATGTGATGAAGGCAATTTTGAGACTGATTTTCTTTGCTAATAAGCTATTGTAATATGTATAATGTGTACTAATTTAAAATTCACCTCTATTTTGCACTGATTAAGAGATGACATAAAACTAATTGCCAATTCTAATAATTATATGTAAAACTTCTAATAATTTTTTCCTTTTCTTTCTACTCTTTTTCAAACATTTTTTGCTACTAAAAGTGTTACAAAACAAAATTGCAAATTCCCCTCCTAAAAGAAATCATAAAAGTCAACTATTAATTACCATTCAACTACAGAAATTGCTCATCTCTAGATGAAATAGTCCAATGTGGATGTTATTTTTATGGATATATGTTCTATACGTACTTCAATAAGATAAATATTGCTTGATAATGTAAAAAAGCAGGAGTTAAGTTTATGTTATGCTTGATTTTATAGTGAGCAACTATGAATCATCTTATTTTAGAAGTCATTCATTGTTAGATAATTTTAAACCAGATTCACACAATAACATATCTCTTTAATATGAAATTCTCCCTCATTTTCCCTCCAGTAGTAGGAAACAATTCCAGTAAATACAGTATTTAACTTAATAGCTTTGCATCTAAATACCACCCAAAGGCTATTCTTATGGCTCACATCATAGTATAGCAATCTACGTTATTTTCCCTAAAAAGCACAAGTCTTATAGAACTGTTCATTGCTTTCACATTCAGTAATGTTCAACAAACTTCTCAGAATCCAAGAAAAACATACTTTACATACAATGGAATTTACAAATGTTGGGGAATTTAACTGGAAAACTGACATTGCACCCTTGCCAAAGTCTACACAAGAGGAGTCTGTTCTCTCAGCTGGTTGACTAAACAAATATACAAATATACAGCTCAACATTTCACTTTTATTAGTCAGGTATGTATATATTGATTTTCTGGAATGGCTTTATCCATTATTTGAAGAACTAAATGGGTAAAATGGTATAAATTTTTATTTAAATACTGTAACTTCCAATTAAAATTTTATTATAAAATTAGATCTTATAAAGTACAGCACCCATGAAAGGTGCTGTACTAGATTTTTGAAAACTGCAGTCAGTTTCTATTTTCTAGTTCACAGTTAGTGACATACTTAATGTGATGAAGGCAATTTTGAGACTGATTTTCTTTGCTAATAAGCTATTGTAATATGTATAATGTGTACTAATTTAAAATTCACCTCTATTTTGCACTGATTAAGAGATGACATAAAACTAATTGCCAATTCTAATAATTATATGTAAAACTTCTAATAATTTTTTCCTTTTCTTTCTACTCTTTTTCAAACATTTTTTGCTACTAAAAGTGTTACAAAACAAAATTGCAAATTCCCCTCCTAAAAGAAATCATAAAAGTCAACTATTAATTACCATTCAACTACAGAAATTGCTCATCTCTAGATGAAATAGTCCAATGTGGATGTTATTTTTATGGATATATGTTCTATACGTACTTCAATAAGATAAATATTGCTTGATAATGTAAAAAAGCAGGAGTTAAGTTTATGTTATGCTTGATTTTATAGTGAGCAACTATGAATCATCTTATTTTAGAAGTCATTCATTGTTAGATAATTTTAAACCAGATTCACACAATAACATATCTCTTTAATATGAAATTCTCCCTCATTTTCCCTCCAGTAGTAGGAAACAATTCCAGTAAATACAGTATTTAACTTAATAGCTTTGCATCTAAATACCACCCAAAGGCTATTCTTATGGCTCACATCATAGTATAGCAATCTACGTTATTTTCCCTAAAAAGCACAAGTCTTATAGAACTGTTCATTGCTTTCACATTCAGTAATGTTCAACAAACTTCTCAGAATCCAAGAAAAACATACTTTACATACAATGGAATTTACAAATGTTGGGGGAATTTAACTGGAAAGTTGAACTCATCTGTTGTGTCAATTTCTTTATTCAATAAATAATAGAACTTCTCTGGTTACAGTGGATGAGAATTAGCCTGCCTATGCAGGGGACATGGGTTAAATTCCTGGACCAGGACGATTCTACACGTTAGGAAGAAGCCAAGCTCACGTGCCACAACTACTGAGCCCAAGTGCTGCAACTACTGAAGCCTGTGCACCTACAGCCTGTGCTCAGCAATAAGAGAAGCTACTGCAATGAGAAGCTTTCAGTATCACAACTGAAGAGTAGCCACTGCTCTCCACACCTAAAAAAGCCTGAGCACAACAATGAAGGTTCAGAGCAACCATAACTAAAAATAATTAACTAATTAAAAAGTTATATAGATGGATAAATACATATCCATCCTTCTTCAGTTAAACTATTACAAAGACTATAAATACCAAATATGAACAGTCTTTAAGAGATTCATGAATTAGTATGGTTGGAGGCATAGCCCTTCCTATAATTGGTTCTAAACAACCACTTTCTCCTGTTTCCTTTCAATGCATCTTGTCATAGTCAGTGAGTCTTAAATATTTTCTTCTCGTCTTTGCTCGTCTAAATCCATCAGTTTGTAACATTCTTTCCATTTCTCTTTCCCAATCCACCCCAAATCTTCCTTGGTTCACCAGACCACAATGCCTTCTTTCTGTACAAGGAGGTTTAATAGCTAAATAACTGCTGAGATGTAACAGTGTCACTACTTTAGTTTGGGGGCTTTCCTGGCAGCTCAAGTGGTAAAGAATCATTCATTGTTAGATAATTTTAAACCAGATTCACACAATAACATATCTCTTTAATATGAAATTCTCCCTCATTTTCCCTCCAGTAGTAGGAAACAATTCCAGTAAATACAGTATTTAACTTAATAGCTTTGCATCTAAATACCACCCAAAGGCTATTCTTATGGCTCACATCATAGTATAGCAATCTACGTTATTTTCCCTAAAAAGCACAAGTCTTATAGAACTGTTCATTGCTTTCACATTCAGTAATGTTCAACAAACTTCTCAGAATCCAAGAAAAACATACTTTACATACAATGGAATTTACAAATGTTGGGGGAATTTAACTGGAAAGTTGAACTCATCTGTTGTGTCAATTTCTTTATTCAATAAATAATAGAACTTCTCTGGTTACAGTGGATGAGAATTAGCCTGCCTATGCAGGGGACATGGGTTAAATTCCTGGACCAGGACGATTCTACACGTTAGGAAGAAGCCAAGCTCACGTGCCACAACTACTGAGCCCAAGTGCTGCAACTACTGAAGCCTGTGCACCTACAGCCTGTGCTCAGCAATAAGAGAAGCTACTGCAATGAGAAGCTTTCAGTATCACAACTGAAGAGTAGCCACTGCTCTCCACACCTAGAGAAAGCCTGAGCACAACAATGAAGGTTCAGAGCAACCATAACTAAAAATAATTAACTAATTAAAAAGTTATATAGATGGATAAATACATATCCATCCTTCTTCAGTTAAACTATTACAAAGACTATAAATACCAAATATGAACAGTCTTTAAGAGATTCATGAATTAGTATGGTTGGAGGCATAGCCCTTCCTATAATTGGTTCTAAACAACCACTTTCTCCTGTTTCCTTTCAATGCATCTTGTCATAGTCAGTGAGTCTTAAATATTTTCTTCTCGTCTTTGCTCGTCTAAATCCATCAGTTTGTAACATTCTTTCCATTTCTCTTTCCCAATCCAAACCCCCAAATCTTCCTTGGTTCACCAGACCACAATGCCTTCTTTCTGTACAAGGAGGTTTAATAGCTAAATAACTGCTGAGATGTAAATACAGTGTCACTACTTTAGTTTGGGGGCTTTCCTGGCAGCTCAAGTGGTAAAGAATCTGCTTGCAATGCAGAAGACCTGGATTTGATTCCTGGGTTGGGAAGATCCCCTGGAGAAGGAAATGGTAACCCACTCCAATATTCTTGCCTGGAGAATTTCATGGAAAAAAAGTCTGGAGGGCTTTGATGCTACTATTTCAAAATGATTATGACTTGCTGAAGGCTCAGATGGTGGTTATCACTATTTATTAATAAAGTATTTTAATGAAGATATTTATACATATCTGTAAACAACAAAACTGTAAAAGTAAAAAGTAAAATTAAAAAAAGAAAATATGCACATTTCATTTTTAGACATAATGCCAGTGTATATCCAGTAGATTATGGTATAGTGTAAACATAATTTTTCTTGCATAACATCTATCTTTTTAAAATTTATTTTTAATGGGAGGATAATTGCTTTACAATGCTGTGTTGGTTTTTGATATACAACAATGTTAATCAGCTCTAAGCACACATATAAATTCTCCCTCTTAAGCCTCCTTCCCACCCCCAAAGCATAACACTAATATGTACTGGAAACCAAAAAATTTTTGTAACTTCCTTTACTGTGGTGGTCTGGGACCAGACTTACAGTATCTCTGAAGGATGCCTGTATTGCATTTCTGTTCAGATTAGCAAACTCACATATTTTTCACATACCTTCCAAAAGCAAGTGCAGAGCCGTGTTTCACTGTGTAAGTTACTAGAGTATGTTTACAGTTTCTCAGATGTTTCCATATATTTAAAATCCAACAATATCTTTGACCAGAATTTAAAGAGGAGAATGTTTTACCCCAAGGGCACTTAAACCTGTAAGGGAAATAAATGGTAGACTATTGATGGTAAGATTTGTTTTCAATTAAGAATATATGATTATGATAGTACTTACCCTCTTCAAAAGTAATTTACATTGTTTATTTGACTTTAACCGTGGGCAACCCATTACTTTACTCATGGTTGCTTCACTACATGTTAGACAAAGGAAGGAAGAGGTGATCAGTGGGAATTCATGGAGATATTGCCAAGTATTAATAACCCACAAAAGTAAATATGGAATTAAAGTAAAATTGTATTTCTGTACAAGGAGGTTTAATAGCTAAATAACTGCTGAGATGTAAATACAGTGTCACTACTTTAGTTTGGGGGCTTTCCTGGCAGCTCAAGTGGTAAAGAATCTGCTTGCAATGCAGAAGACCTGGATTTGATTCCTGGGTTGGGAAGATCCCCTGGAGAAGGAAATGGTAACCCACTCCAATATTCTTGCCTGGAGAATTTCATGGAAAAAAAGTCTGGAGGGCTTTGATGCTACTATTTCAAAATGATTATGACTTGCTGAAGGCTCAGATGGTGGTTATCACTATTTATTAATAAAGTATTTTAATGAAGATATTTATACATATCTGTAAACAACAAAACTGTAAAAGTAAAAAGTAAAATTAAAAAAAGAAAATATGCACATTTCATTTTTAGACATAATGCCAGTGTATATCCAGTAGATTATGGTATAGTGTAAACATAATTTTTCTTGCATAACATCTATCTTTTTAAAATTTATTTTAATGGGAGGATAATTACTTTACAATGCTGTGTTGGTTTTTGATATACAACAATGTTAATCAGCTCTAAGCACACATATAAATTCTCCCTCTTAAGCCTCCTTCCCACCCCCAAAGCATAACACTAATATGTACTGGAAACCAAAAAATTTTTGTAACTTCCTTTACTGTGGTGGTCTGGGACCAGACTTACAGTATCTCTGAAGGATGCCTGTATTGCATTTCTGTTCAGATTAGCAAACTCACATATTTTTCACATACCTTCCAAAAGCAAGTGCAGAGCCGTGTTTCACTGTGTAAGTTACTAGAGTATGTTTACAGTTTCTCAGATGTTTCCATATATTTAAAATCCAACAATATCTTTGACCAGAATTTAAAGAGGAGAATGTTTTACCCCAAGGGCACTTAAACCTGTAAGGGAAATAAATGGTAGACTATTGATGGTAAGATTTGTTTTCAATTAAGAATATATGATTATGATAGTACTTACCCTCTTCAAAAGTAATTTACATTGTTTATTTGACTTTAACCGTGGGCAACCCATTACTTTACTCATGGTTGCTTCACTACATGTTAGACAAAGGAAGGAAGAGGAGTGTGATCAGTGGGAATTCATGGAGATATTGCCAAGTATTAATAACCCACAAAAGTAAATATGGAATTAAAGTAAAAAATGCAAACAAATGTGTAATTTTCCCTTGGAAAGATCAACTTTAGTTAAATGTGGATAAAATTAACATTTGCTAATCTTTCTTTTGCGGAAAACAAATAGAAGAAACATATGGCCTTCAAACTTGTGGTGAATATTTTGACAAATGTGTTAAAGATAGCCAAGGCACGATACTTAATGTTTGACTTTAATAGATGTTTCTTGAAACTGAATTAAATGAAAATCCTCAAATGTTCAACTCCCTTGCCCTTTTATTATCTGTGTGACCAATGGCTTATACATATGAATATGTGATAATAATATTAAGTGAATTAATAAGGTGGAGTGAAACACTGCATATTTGAATCAGTGAAAGTAAGCTTCCTCCTCTTCAACTGAGACAGCTAATATCAATGCCCCCTCTCTGGTAGCTGAACCATTGTATTCCTTAACCTCCCAACCAACTTCTTTAGGAAATCTGGTAGCAAACGAGAATTAGTGATTAAAAAACGTGTGAAGAATTTCCAGAGTTTAATTCAGCTTAAACTTCTAGTCGTATTCATTTGCTTATGCACAACACATGAAAAACCTCTGAGAAAGACAAGACAGAAATTTCAGAAGGTCAAGCATTTTAGTATAAATGCTAAACTGTGAAAGATGCTAGGTTATTAAAATGCATATCATAATGTACCTAATATTATTTCATAATACTTAATATTTTCCTATTATTAATATTCATTATACAATAATCACTCTTTCTTTATTGACTTGTTCAGTTGCTCAGTCATGTCTGACTCTTTACAATCCTGTAAACTACAGCATGCCAGACTTCCCTGTCTTTCACTATCTCCCTGAGTCTGCTCAAATTTATGTCCATTAAATCAATGATACTATTCAACCATCTCATCCTTTGTCACCCCCTTCTCCTCCTGCCCTCAGTCTTTTCCAGCATCAGAGTCCTTTCCAATGAGTTGGCTCTTCTCATTAGGTGGCCAGAGTATTGGAGCTTCAACTTCAGCATCAGTCCTTCCAAGGAATATTCAGGGTTGATTTCCTTTAGGATTAGCTGGTTTGATTTCCTTGCAGTCCAAGGGGCTCTCAAGAGTCTTCTCCAATACCACAGTTCAAAGCCATCCATTTTTCAGCACTCAGCCTTCTTTATGGTCCAGCTCTCACATCCGTACATGACTAGTAGAAAAACCATACCTTTATCTATATGGACCTTTGTAGGCAAAGCAATGTGTCTGCTTTTTAATACACTGTCTAGGTTTGTCATAGTTTTTCATCCAAAGAGCAAGTGTCTTTTAATTTTATGGCTACAGTTACTGTCTGCAGAAACTATGGCACCCAAGAAAATAAAGTCTGCCACTGTTTCCACTTTTTCCCCATTTGTATGCAATGAAGTGATGGGACCAGATGCCATGATCTTAGTTTTTTGAATGTTAAGTTTTAAGCCAGCCTTTTCATTCTCCTCTTTCACCTTCATCAAAAGGCTCTTTAGTTCCTCTTCACTTTCTGCCATTATGGTGATATCCTCTGAGGTTATTAATATTTCTCCCGGTAATCTTGATTCCAGTTTGAGTATCATACAGCCCAGCATTTCACATGATGTACTCTGCGTTTAAGTTAAATAAGCAGTGCGACAATATTCAGCCTTGACATACTCCTTTCTTGTATTTGAAACACGTCTTTGTTCCATGTTTGGTTCTAACTGTTGCTGCTTGACCTGCATGCAGTTTTCTCAGGAGGCAGGTGAGGTGGTCTAGTATTCCCATCTCTTTAAGGATAAAGTTTGTTGTGATCCACACACTAAAAGGCTTTGGCATAGTCAATAAAGCAGAAGTAGATGCTTTTCTGGAATTCCCTTGCTTTACCTCTGATCCAATGGATGTTGGCAATTTGATCTATGGTTCCTTTGCCTTTTTTAAAACCAGCTTGTACATCCAGAAGTTCTCAGTTCACGTACTTTTGAAGTTTAGCTTGGAGGATTTTGAGCATTACTTTGCTAGTATGTGAAATGAGTGCAATTGTGTGGTAGTTTGAACATTCTTTGGCATTTCACTTCTTTGGAATTGAGATGAAAACAGACCTTTTACAATCTTGTAGACACTGCTGAATTTTCCAAATTTTCTGGTATATTGAGTGCAGTATTTAACAGAATCATTGTTTAGGATTTGAAATAGCTCAGAGGAATTCCATCACTTCCACCAACTTTGTAGCAAGAACCATAAGAAAGAATGATACCCCTACTTTTCTACCATTCTTACACTTTACTTTTATTTTAGTGATTGGGACTTTGCTGCCAAAGAAAGTCAGACAAGAAGTATCTGATACATATTCTTGAAATACAGTCAGTGACCCTCAGAAATGTGCATTTTTTTCATAGCACAAGGGAAGCTACAGGCCCATGAGTTTTGAAAAATTATCTTCCTTTATGACATGTCTAAAAGAACAAAGTAAATAATTCCTTCATCAAGTATCTGAATAATACTTTCTAACACTCCATTGTTCCCACTCATTGTCCATTGAAATGGCAAAGCAAGTCAAGTAAAGTCAAGAAAATTGTAGTAAACCTGGAAGAAACTTCTGGAAGGTTTAAGATAAGGCTCAAAAGAACAAAATTAGAGGAAGAATTTGCAAGACAAACCCTCTGTAAGCCTTTATAATGGGCAGCAATTTCCTTGGTTGCAGGTGAGAGTGCATAAAACTGCTGGGCCCTTTTTTGACTATCTTAGGCATTGGGTCTGGAAGGTAACACCCGGCTTTATCAAATTGCTTTTGACAGCTCCTGTGCTTCCCGGGAAATAGCTCAGCACAAGTGAAGTCCCCTTGCGACATTAGGCGGGATAAGGATTAAGGCAAATATGTGGTATCACTGCAGGGCATGAGCAAGGTCATATAACATCCTATGTACTACATTCTGCTTCTGAAAGAACTGGCTTAGTGACTCTTTTTTTTCTCTTCACAGTCTGGTGTTGATAGGAATGGGACAGTTTGAGATATAAGACCTGGAACAATTGCATTGACATGAACTCAACACAAACCACATGTTCACTACCGATTTCAAACTTGTGTTCCTCCTAAGAAATCAAAGACATCATCTACTTCTGAAACAGTTCACGTACTTTTGAAGTTTAGCTTGGAGGATTTTGAGCATTACTTTGCTAGTATGTGAAATGAGTGCAATTGTGTGGTAGTTTGAACATTCTTTGGCATTTCACTTCTTTGGAATTGAGATGAAAACAGACCTTTTACAATCTTGTAGACACTGCTGAATTTTCCAAATTTTCTGGTATATTGAGTGCAGTATTTAACAGAATCATTGTTTAGGATTTGAAATAGCTCAGAGGAATTCCATCACTTCCACCAACTTTGTAGCAAGAACCATAAGAAAGAATGATACCCCTACTTTTCTACCATTCTTACACTTTACTTTTATTTTAGTGATTGGGACTTTGCTGCCAAAGAAAGTCAGACAAGAAGTATCTGATACATATTCTTGAAATACAGTCAGTGACCCTCAGAAATGTGCATTTTTTTCATAGCACAAGGGAAGCTACAGGCCCATGAGTTTTGAAAAATTATCTTCCTTTATGACATGTCTAAAAGAACAAAGTAAATAATTCCTTCATCAAGTATCTGAATAATACTTTCTAACACTCCATTGTTCCCACTCATTGTCCATTGAAATGGCAAAGCAAGTCAAGTAAAGTCAAGAAAATTGTAGTAAACCTGGAAGAAACTTCTGGAAGGTTTAAGATAAGGCTCAAAAGAACAAAATTAGAGGAAGAATTTGCAAGACAAACCCTCTGTAAGCCTTTATAATGGGCAGCAATTTCCTTGGTTGCAGGTGAGAGTGCATAAAACTGCTGGGCCCTTTTTTGACTATCTTAGGCATTGGGTCTGGAAGGTAACACCCGGCTTTATCAAATTGCTTTTGACAGCTCCTGTGCTTCCCGGGAAATAGCTCAGCACAAGTGAAGTCCCCTTGCGACATTAGGCGGGATAAGGATTAAGGCAAATATGTGGTATCACTGCAGGGCATGAGCAAGGTCATATAACATCCTATGTACTACATTCTGCTTCTGAAAGAACTGGCTTAGTGACTCTTTTTTTTCTCTTCACAGTCTGGTGTTGATAGGAATGGGACAGTTTGAGATATAAGACCTGGAACGAATTGCATTGACATGAACTCAACACAAACCACATGTTCACTACCGATTTCAAACTTGTGTTCCTCCTAAGAAATCAAAGACATCATCTACTTCTGAAACAATTAAACTGGCCTTTTATCAGTATTTAAGAGGACCTTCCACCCTTAGGGAAAATGCTATTCCTCCCCCGCTCGATTTCATAATGTTGTTTTCCCTTTGCCTATACTTTTGATGATATAAAAAACATGTTTTTCTCCTCTATTTTGATTTCTATGAGCAAATGATTTAAAAAGTAATAATTGATAACATTTGCATCTAGAAATGATTTCAAAACCATTCTACTTCAATCCTTATTTTAATCTAGGCAGTTAATTTCTTCCTTACCCAAGTACCTTCACTACCAACTGAAAATTTGTACTGATTCAGGTTTGGCAATTTTTATTTTTGATCAGCGTAAACAAGCTTATTATAGCAAAATGATACTGTCAATGTGCTACTTCACAAGGAAGAAGCTTCATTAAAATCATTGCCCAATTTTCTACTGTTTTCCCATCTCCCATTCAAATTTTAATTAATGTTGCAAAAAGTATTGTCTTTCCTCTCATCCCAGATTCCTCAGTGCCCAGTCAGCCTCAGAAGAACATACATAAAATTTTAAGAAGAACCAGTTCTGTTGGTCCTGGTTAAAGACATATAGTCTAATATTTTTGCCTGTTTTTATTTTCGGATATGTGTGCTTTCATTCAACTCATTTTTCCTCCATTCCAAGTTTTTGCTCTGTGCATTATTAAAAAGTTGCTTTCTTTTGCCATAGGAACACAGACACTTTAAGATAATTAATTACCATCCCTACTATTTTTTAAAATAATAGCAAAAATTACAAAGCAATTTAATTCAGGGACCCATCTTTAAAACACTTTACAAACCTAAGCTAATTTGCCATTGTAATTCTCCAAGAGAGGCTATTAGCTTCTCTTTACAAAGGGTGAGCTAAAAGGTTGAGTGAAGCGCTTAAGTTAATTCCACTTCTAGGAGTTGATCACAGGAATGCCAGGTTCCTGCCTTTAAGCTCCAATTAGAGTAGGACTTTTGTAAGAATGGCCCATTGAAAAGCATTAATAAGGGCACATTTTATTCAAGGCACTTTCTCCTCTTTAAAAATAACCAAATACAATACATCTGATCTATTTAACTTTAATTATTTTTTCCCAAACAAATGTATACTGTAAAACAGAATATGTAGGAATATATAAAGAGTAAGGTACTAACCACTCACCATTCAGAGATAGCTATTAGTCAAATTGTACATAAATGTATGTTTTCTGTACAAAATTTACTTTACTTTACTTAGTTGTATGTTTGAATTGAGAAATCATTTTTACACTGAAATATACATTACACGCATAACACATTCTCATGTGGGTTTAGTTTTTCTTCAACAATAGCAAGGCAAAGTGTCAGTGGTGAACAGAACATAGGCAGAATAGAACTAAGGACACAATTGGATGCAAATGTTTGCATAAGAATCACAGAAATGAAGGCTTCAGCTGTCAAGCAAAGGAATTTGGGTTTGGCAAGTGAAATCATCACTCACAAACCTGAAAGCCCTATCTTTTAGTGCACAATGTCACCAAGGCTAAGAAACTTAAAACATGGAGCAGCAATGTTTTGTTCAGTCACAGTAAATGTTGACTAAGACCTCTCTATGTGCCTGCCAAGTATTTCTGCCAAAATGCCATGGATAGATTCATGTTTTGTGGGATCTCATGTGTATACAGTTGGAGGGAGATGGGATACTTCCAAGGAAAGAAACAAAAAATTAACACATAAAATTAGTGAGGGGGATATATGTGTACCTGTGGCTGATTAATGCTGATGTATGGCAGAACCCAAGAAAACATTATGAAGCAATTATCCTCCAATTAAAATAAATAACTTTTAAAATATACAATATTAGGTATGAAAATGGAAATTTATTTGGATGAGAAAGAATAATAAATTATGAACTTTAAATAGTTGAAAAAAACAGTTGGGTGCATTCTGCAGTCATAGAAATTGTACTTCAAACCCAAATTTTTCAATGAAACCGCAAACATTCTAAAATCTGGAGGATGGAGGAGAATATAATATGCTGACAACTTCTATAATCATGTCATTGCCTCATATTTTCACAGACTTTTTGATTGTTACCTCTTATAACAAAAATTTAGTGATGCTGTTTTCTACAGAGAGAAGAGAAAGATAATTTAAACTTTCCTCTAGCATGATTATTTGAAGTTTTCTTTAAATACCAACAATTTGGAAAAAGTATTTTTTAGCTTCACAAATGACTATTAATAAAGTCATATAAATATTTTGGAATTTTTGATAAGTTTACTAGAAACCCCTACTTAAAAAAAAATTATAAATGGTAGGTTGTTGAGGCACTTAAAGGTGGTGTATGTGTGTGTCCATGTGTGGGAATGCATGTGCCCAGAGAGATCATATTCATTAAAATGATGATTTAGCCAGAGTTTAATTAGTATCTTTGTTGATTATAGGTGTTACTGTCAGTGTTTAATAGCTAATCATTAAGACAAGTAAAGCTTTTACCAGTGTGTACATAATTCTCTTCTCTTCACGAATTTGATTGTTAAATTTCAGGGCCTATTTATTATTACAGTCAAACTTGTACTTTCCTTTTAATTAATTGCAACTTTTAAAAGTACTTTTTATTACAATTTACTTCTCAACATCAAAATAATTTAAATTTCATCACTCACCTTAATGTGGAGCTCTACACCAAGGTCAAAGATGTAGAGCCCTGTACTAAGGTCATAGGACAGAAATCTCCAGAACTGACAGAGTCCCATAGCAACAGTTGCCATAAGTCTCTGAATCTAAACTTGTCAGTTCCTTGACCCTATGTTAGGTAAGATACCCACCCTATAGCTTCCTAACCAATCACCTAATGCCACCCCTCCAGCAGGAATTTTCTCTGTCTTAAGGCTATAAAAATTAGCTACTAACCAATGAAAGGCATCAGCCTTCCCTTGAGTTGACCCGCTGTTCTCAGTGTCTCCTGCTCTAATAAAATCTATTCTCCTCTCATTCTACTTCATGTCTGGAAACTCTTCTCCAATGCTGTACACAGATCATGACACGCAACATATTTTTATTGTTTCATTAATTTTCACCTGCATTTTCACTTAGTTCATTATCTTTAAATTTAAAGATAATAAAAGATATGACCAAATCAGAATTTTGTAATACTTTTACTTACTGTATTGAAATATTGCGAAATGTCTTTACAACTGGCAGTTGAAATGTTGTATTAGAGCTTTATTGGATAAGACACCAAAAATGAAAATACAATGTCTCTGTAATTATGTACTCTGCATTACGGAGTATATCCCTGACAGAAGAGAAATTTCCATAGCTTGGCTTCTGGTGCTATGTGTTTCAAATATGGTTTTTCCTGATTTCTCCACAATTATCCACCTACTTCAGAACACACTCATAGTGGCCTCTGACCCTGAAGGGCTCCATCATGGCCCAAATGGGGATGGTGGCAATGTTCCCAGAAATCATTTCTATACCAGGGACATCTAACAATAACTTAGCAATGACTATGCACATCCTCAAAAATGTCATGGGCAACTCCAACCTTACCCAACCAGAAAGAAACTGATGAATGAAGTTGGAGTAAAAAGAATCCAGTGTAAAAGACCTTATTTTGCATATTTTATAAAAACATATCCATATGAATAGATTTCTAAGCACCTCCCCCACTCTCCTGTCAAGGTATTGAAGTCTTAGAAGGAATCTTTGGAAATGAGAGGACTGGTTTTGTGATAAGTCCACCCTAGATTAGTTTATCTATTCTTCGTGGCAATCATATGACGTAAGGATTATTGTTACTTCTAGACAAGAGTATTCAGGATGGTTAAGCGACTTGCCCAAGGTCACATACCTAACAATAACTGGAGCCAAGATTTAACCCCAAGTCGTTGAGTATGGAGCATAAAACATGTAACTAAGTCCTTACTGTGGACCAGGAGTTATGCTGAGTACTTTACATTCACTAGTTAATCCTTATAACAATGTTGTATGTACTGTTATTATTCCTTTTGGTAGATAGGGATAATCAAGGAGCAGAGATTTTTATCTATCCAAAGTCACCCAGTTGGTAAGGAGTGGCATGAGATTCAAATGTAGGCTTTGGAGTCCAAACAGTTAACAACTTCAGCACCATCACCACTCCCATCCCAGCTCAATTCCCAAATATCACAACTTTTATATTGGATATATTATGAAGTAAAGTGAAAAGTCCACTTCAGAACATTTTATAAGAACTTTTGCACTTGCAGAGAGCTTCTTGGGTTAGACTCCCAGATCTCTTTTAAGGAGTAAGTACATACTCTTTTTATTTATTAGGTCTGCTTTGATGAAAGTTGACATTGACAATAAAAGCACTATGAATTTTTACACAGGGAATAGAATGCTAAAAATATTGTCTTAGAAAAGGCTTAAGTAAGGTTTTGATTAGGAGAAGAAAGGAGGCTAAGTGAGGACATGACTGAAGAGGGAGAGGAAAGTAACTCTCAGAATTAGAAAGGTAGACAAGTTTTGAAGAGAGGAATTTGTGAAAGATGCTATTAAAAACAAAAAAGAGTCAAAAGTAAAGTAGAATGGAAACTGGAGAGTGGGATAAAAGTATTTAGAGGTAGAAGGAGAACAGTTCAGATTTGGAAATAAGTTAGCATGATGTCTTTGAAATTCCACAAGACTTTTAAGATCATCCAACCTCCTTACTTTAAAATAGAGAGATAATGAGACCTAAAAGGTGGCTTGGCTTATTCAAGGTTATGAAGTTGTAGGAGCTAATACCAGCTCTTGAGTGATGGTGTCCGGCTAATGCTGAGATTTGTCACAGGAGATGTTCTATCAGCACTCAAGAAGTAGGGACTTGGAATGCAGGCGAAAGACAGACTATGATACTGATTTAGCAGTTTTCTAAAAAGATGATGGTTGAAACCATGCAATTGGATGAGCTCAAGTTTGGGAACTTACAAAGAGAGGAACAGATGTACTCAAATAAACTGGGAGTAAAGCCAGCACAAGAGACCCAGACAGGGTGTTTGGGCATGGAGGGGGAAGGTGTCACTAAAGAGAATGGAACAGCGATAATCAGAACAAAGGGCAAATTGAAACACTGAAGAGGCTGGAAGACAAGCCAAGGAATGAGAACCATAAAGAAAGTCTGTGTGGTACAAAGAAGCAAACACTTAGGAAGAATCAGAGATAGGGATGGAGAAGGGACCATTTCGTTTTTACAAGAAGTGGTCAGGGCTGTTGTAACTATGCAGGGTTTTTTGTTGTTGTTAAAAACACTTTTATTTATTTATTTTTTAATTATGGTTTATTTGGCTCTACTTGGTCTTGGCTGCAACATGTGGGATCTAGTTCCCTGACCAGGGATTGAACCCAGGACCCCTGCATTGGAAACACAGAGTCTTAACCACTGGACCACTAGGGAAGTTGTGGGGCTCTGAATTGAAAGAGGACCGTTGCAAGCATAAGGAAACTTAAGCACATTGTTTCAGTTTGAAGCTAAGATGGCGCCTACAGGAAGGGACCTGGGAGTGAAAGCAAGCTTAAGCACATTGTTTCAGTTTGGAGTTAAGATGGCGCCTACAAGAAGAGATGTGGGAGTGAAGGCAAGCTTAAACACATTGTTTAAAGAAGCTTAAGCACATGTTTGCAGTTTGGAGCTAAAATAGCGCCTACAGGAAGAGACAGGGCGTGATCTAAATTGTTAATTGATGGTCAAAATTTCTGATTGGTCCCCCTGGTTTCGCTCATGAATGATTGCTTGACCTTTAGCTTGATTGGTGTAATCTATCAGTGACCCTCAGAAATGTGCATTTTTTTCATAGCACAAGGGAAGCTACAGGCCCATGAGTTTTGAAAAATTATCTTCCTTTATGACATGTCTAAAAGAACAAAGTAAATAATTCCTTCATCAAGTATCTGAATAATACTTTCTAACACTCCATTGTTCCCACTCATTGTCCATTGAAATGGCAAAGCAAGTCAAGTAAAGTCAAGAAAATTGTAGTAAACCTGGAAGAAACTTCTGGAAGGTTTAAGATAAGGCTCAAAAGAACAAAATTAGAGGAAGAATTTGCAAGACAAACCCTCTGTAAGCCTTTATAATGGGCAGCAATTTCCTTGGTTGCAGGTGAGAGTGCATAAAACTGCTGGGCCCTTTTTTGACTATCTTAGGCATTGGGTCTGGAAGGTAACACCCGGCTTTATCAAATTGCTTTTGACAGCTCCTGTGCTTCCCGGGAAATAGCTCAGCACAAGTGAAGTCCCCTTGCGACATTAGGCGGGATAAGGATTAAGGCAAATATGTGGTATCACTGCAGGGCATGAGCAAGGTCATATAACATCCTATGTACTACATTCTGCTTCTGAAAGAACTGGCTTAGTGACTCTTTTTTTTCTCTTCACAGTCTGGTGTTGATAGGAATGGGACAGTTTGAGATATAAGACCTGGAACGAATTGCATTGACATGAACTCAACACAAACCACATGTTCACTACCGATTTCAAACTTGTGTTCCTCCTAAGAAATCAAAGACATCATCTACTTCTGAAACAATTAAACTGGCCTTTTATCAGTATTTAAGAGGACCTTCCACCCTTAGGGAAAATGCTATTCCTCCCGCTCGATTTCATAATGTTGTTTTCCCTTTGCCTATACTTTTGATGATATAAAAAACATGTTTTTCTCCTCTATTTTGATTTCTATGAGCAAATGATTTAAAAAGTAATAATTGATAACATTTGCATCTAGAAATGATTTCAAAACCATTCTACTTCAATCCTTATTTTAATCTAGGCAGTTAATTTCTTCCTTACCCAAGTACCTTCACTACCAACTGAAAATTTGTACTGATTCAGGTTTGGCAATTTTTATTTTTGATCAGCGTAAACAAGCTTATTATAGCAAAATGATACTGTCAATGTGCTACTTCACAAGGAAGAAGCTTCATTAAAATCATTGCCCAATTTTCTACTGTTTTCCCATCTCCCATTCAAATTTTAATTAATGTTGCAAAAAGTATTGTCTTTCCTCTCATCCCAGATTCCTCAGTGCCCAGTCAGCCTCAGAAGAACATACATAAAATTTTAAGAAGAACCAGTTCTGTTGGTCCTGGTTAAAGACATATAGTCTAATATTTTTGCCTGTTTTTATTTTCGGATATGTGTGCTTTCATTCAACTCATTTTTCCTCCATTCCAAGTTTTTGCTCTGTGCATTATTAAAAAGTTGCTTTCTTTTGCCATAGGAACACAGACACTTTAAGATAATTAATTACCATCCCTACTATTTTTTAAAATAATAGCAAAAATTACAAAGCAATTTAATTCAGGGACCCATCTTTAAAACACTTTACAAACCTAAGCTAATTTGCCATTGTAATTCTCCAAGAGGCTATTAGCTTCTCTTTACAAAGGGTGAGCTAAAAGGTTGAGTGAAGCGCTTAAGTTAATTCCACTTCTAGGAGTTGATCACAGGAATGCCAGGTTCCTGCCTTTAAGCTCCAATTAGAGTAGGACTTTTGTAAGAATGGCCCATTGAAAAGCATTAATAAGGGCACATTTTATTCAAGGCACTTTCTCCTCTTTAAAAATAACCAAATACAATACATCTGATCTATTTAACTTTAATTATTTTTTCCCAAACAAATGTATACTGTAAAACAGAATATGTAGGAATATATAAAGAGTAAGGTACTAACCACTCACCATTCAGAGATAGCTATTAGTCAAATTGTACATAAATGTATGTTTTCTGTACAAAAATTTACTTTTATTTTACTTAGTTGTATGTTTGAATTGAGAAATCATTTTTACACTGAAATATACATTACACGCATAACACATTCTCATGTGGGTTTAGTTTTTCTTCAACAATAGCAAGGCAAAGTGTCAGTGGTGAACAGAACATAGGCAGAATAGAACTAAGGACACAATTGGATGCAAATGTTTGCATAAGAATCACAGAAATGAAGGCTTCAGCTGTCAAGCAAAGGAATTTGGGTTTGGCAAGTGAAATCATCACTCACAAACCTGAAAGCCCCTATCTTTTAGTGCACAATGTCACCAAGGCTAAGAAACTTAAAACATGGAGCAGCAATGTTTTGTTCAGTCACAGTAAATGTTGACTAAGACCTCTCTATGTGCCTGCCAAGTATTTCTGCCAAAATGCCATGGATAGATTCATGTTTTGTGGGATCTCATGTGTATACAGTTGGAGGGAGATGGGATACTTCCAAGGAAAGAAATAAAAAATTAACACATAAAATTAGTGAGAGGGGATATATGTGTACCTGTGGCTGATTAATGCTGATGTATGGCAGAACCCAAGAAAACATTATGAAGCAATTATCCTCCAATTAAAAATAAATAACTTTTAAAATATACAATATTAGGTATGAAAATGGAAATTTATTTGGATGAGAAAGAATAATAAATTATGAACTTTAAATAGTTGAAAAAAACAGTTGGGTGCATTCTGCAGTCATAGAAATTGTACTTCAAACCCAAATTTTTCAATGAAACCGCAAACATTCTAAAATCTGGAGGATGGAGGAGAATATAATATGCTGACAACTTCTATAATCATGTCATTGCCTCATATTTTCACAGACTTTTTGATTGTTACCTCTTATAACAAAAATTTAGTGATGCTGTTTTCTACAGAGAGAAGAGAAAGATAATTTAAACTTTCCTCTAGCATGATTATTTGAAGTTTTCTTTAAATACCAACAATTTGGAAAAAGTATTTTTTAGCTTCACAAATGACTATTAATAAAGTCATATAAATATTTTGGAATTTTTGATAAGTTTACTAGAAACCCCTACTTAAAAAAAAATTATAAATGGTAGGTTGTTGAGGCACTTAAAGGTGGTGTATGTGTGTGTCCATGTGTGGGAATGCATGTGCCCAGAGAGATCATATTCATTAAAATGATGATTTAGCCAGAGTTTAATTAGTATCTTTGTTGATTATAGGTGTTACTGTCAGTGTTTAATAGCTAATCATTAAGACAAGTAAAGCTTTAACCAGTGTGTACATAATTCTCTTCTCTTCACGAATTTGATTGTTAAATTTCAGGGCCTATTTATTATTACAGTCAAACTTGTACTTTCCTTTTAATTAATTGCAACTTTTAAAAGTACTTTTTATTACAATTTACTTCTCAACATCAAAATAATTTAAATTTCATCACTCACCTTAATGTGGAGCTCTACACCAAGGTCAAAGATGTAGAGCCCTGTACTAAGGTCATAGGACAGAAATCTCCAGAACTGACAGAGTCCCATAGCAACAGTTGCCATAAGTCTCTGAATCTAAACTTGTCAGTTCCTTGACCCTATGTTAGGTAAGATACCCACCCTATAGCTTCCTAACCAATCACCTAATGCCACCCCTCCAGCAGGAATTTTCTCTGTCTTAAGGCTATAAAAATTAGCTACTAACCAATGAAAGGCATCAGCCTTCCCTTGAGTTGACCCGCTGTTCTCAGTGTCTCCTGCTCTAATAAAATCTATTCTCCTCTCATTCTACTTCATGTCTGGAAACTCTTCTCCAATGCTGTACACAGATCATGACACGCAACATATTTTTATTGTTTCATTAATTTTCACCTGCATTTTCACTTAGTTCATTATCTTTAAATTTAAAGATAATAAAAGATATGACCAAATCAGAATTTTGTAATACTTTTACTTACTGTATTGAAATATTGCGAAATGTCTTTACAACTGGCAGTTGAAATGTTGTATTAGAGCTTTATTGGATAAGACACCAAAAATGAAAATACAATGTCTCTGTAATTATGTACTCTGCATTACGGAGTATATCCCTGACAGAAGAGAAATTTCCATAGCTTGGCTTCTGGTGCTATGTGTTTCAAATATGGTTTTTCCTGATTTCTCCACAATTATCCACCTACTTCAGAACACACTCATAGTGGCCTCTGACCCTGAAGGGCTCCATCATGGCCCAAATGGGGATGGTGGCAATGTTCCCAGAAATCATTTCTATACCAGGGACATCTAACAATAACTTAGCAATGACTATGCACATCCTCAAAAATGTCATGGGCAACTCCAACCTTACCCAACCAGAAAGAAACTGATGAATGAAGTTGGAGTAAAAAGAATCCAGTGTAAAAGACCTTATTTTGCATATTTTATAAAAACATATCCATATGAATAGATTTCTAAGCACCTCCCCCACTCTCCTGTCAAGGTATTGAAGTCTTAGAAGGAATCTTTGGAAATGAGAGGACTGGTTTTGTGATAAGTCCACCCTAGATTAGTTTATCTATTCTTCGTGGCAATCATATGACGTAAGGATTATTGTTACTTCTAGACAAGAGTATTCAGGATGGTTAAGCGACTTGCCCAAGGTCACATACCTAACAATAACTGGAGCCAAGATTTAACCCCAAGTCGTTGAGTATGGAGCATAAAACATGTAACTAAGTCCTTACTGTGGACCAGGAGTTATGCTGAGTACTTTACATTCACTAGTTAATCCTTATAACAATGTTGTATGTACTGTTATTATTCCTTTTTGGTAGATAGGGATAATCAAGGAGCAGAGATTTTTATCTATCCAAAGTCACCCAGTTGGTAAGGAGTGGCATGAGATTCAAATGTAGGCTTTGGAGTCCAAACAGTTAACAACTTCAGCACCATCACCACTCCCATCCCAGCTCAATTCCCAAATATCACAACTTTTATATTGGATATATTATGAAGTAAAGTGAAAAGTCCACTTCAGAACATTTTATAAGAACTTTTGCACTTGCAGAGAGCTTCTTGGGTTAGACTCCCAGATCTCTTTTAAGGAGTAAGTACATACTCTTTTTATTTATTAGGTCTGCTTTGATGAAAGTTGACATTGACAATAAAAGCACTATGAATTTTTACACAGGGAATAGAATGCTAAAAATATTGTCTTAGAAAAGGCTTAAGTAAGGTTTTGATTAGGAGAAGAAAGGAGGCTAAGTGAGGACATGACTGAAGAGGGAGAGGAAAGTAACTCTCAGAATTAGAAAGGTAGACAAGTTTTGAAGAGAGGAATTTGTGAAAGATGCTATTAAAAACAAAAAAGAGTCAAAAGTAAAGTAGAATGGAAACTGGAGAGTGGGATAAAAGTATTTAGAGGTAGAAGGAGAACAGTTCAGATTTGGAAATAAGTTAGCATGATGTCTTTGAAATTCCACAAGACTTTTAAGATCATCCAACCTCCTTACTTTAAAATAGAGAGATAATGAGACCTAAAAGGTGGCTTGGCTTATTCAAGGTTATGAAGTTGTAGGAGCTAATACCAGCTCTTGAGTGATGGTGTCCGGCTAATGCTGAGATTTGTCACAGGAGATGTTCTATCAGCACTCAAGAAGTAGGGACTTGGAATGCAGGCGAAAGACAGACTATGATACTGATTTAGCAGTTTTCTAAAAGATGATGGTTGAAACCATGCAATTGGATGAGCTCAAGTTTGGGAACTTACAAAGAGAGGAACAGATGTACTCAAATAAACTGGGAGTAAAGCCAGCACAAGAGACCCAGACAGGGTGTTTGGGCATGGAGGGGGAAGGTGTCACTAAAGAGAATGGAACAGCGATAATCAGAACAAAGGGCAAATTGAAACACTGAAGAGGCTGGAAGACAAGCCAAGGAATGAGAACCATAAAGAAAGTCTGTGTGGTACAAAGAAGCAAACACTTAGGAAGAATCAGAGATAGGGATGGAGAAGGGACCATTTCGTTTTACAAGAAGTGGTCAGGGCTGTTGTAACTATGCAGGGTTTTTTGTTGTTGTTAAAAACACTTTTATTTATTTATTTTTTAATTATGGTTTATTTGGCTCTACTTGGTCTTGGCTGCAACATGTGGGATCTAGTTCCCTGACCAGGGATTGAACCCAGGACCCCTGCATTGGAAACACAGAGTCTTAACCACTGGACCACTAGGGAAGTTGTGGGGCTCTGAATTGAAAGAGGACCGTTGCAAGCATAAGGAAACTTAAGCACATTGTTTCAGTTTGAAGCTAAGATGGCGCCTACAGGAAGGGACCTGGGAGTGAAAGCAAGCTTAAGCACATTGTTTCAGTTTGGAGTTAAGATGGCGCCTACAAGAAGAGATGTGGGAGTGAAGGCAAGCTTAAACACATTGTTTAAAGAAGCTTAAGCACATGTTTGCAGTTTGGAGCTAAAATAGCGCCTACAGGAAGAGACAGGGCGTGATCTAAATTAATTGATGGTCAAAATTTCTGATTGGTTCCCCTGGTTTCCGCGCTCATGAATGATTGCTTGACCTTTAGCTTGATTGGTGTAATCTATAGGAAGTCCTGTGCAAAACCCCCTTCACTTGCCTATAAAAGCTGGGAGTCTTCACTAATAAAACAGAACTACTTTGACGGAACCCCTGTCATGCCTGATTGTACCATGCATCCACCATGGGGCTGGGGGCGCGGGTAGCCAAGATTCGCCTCTCTCTGAGATCTCCTGGTTCAGCCGGGGGCAATCCCGCTGCCTTCCCTTTGTGCGGAAGGCCCCCGCAGGAAGTCCCTGCAGGGGTTTTAAAAACTGAGACTAAAAGGATTTGAGAATCCATTTGTCAGAAGTTACATCAGGGATATTCAATGCAAGACTTTACATATGTTCCTACACTTTAAGCTTTGTTGTTTAGTCGTTAAGTCATGTCTGACCTTTGAGATCCCATAGATGGTAGACTGCCAGGCTCCTCTTTCCACCGAATTTTCCAAGCAAGAAAGAATCTGTCTGCAATGCAGGAGATCCGGGTTCAAGCCCTGGTTGAGAAGAAGAGAAGGGAATGGCTATCCATTCTTGCCTGGAGAATCCCATGGACAGAGATGCTGGTAGGCTACAGTCCATGTGGTTACAAAGAGTTAGGCACAACCGAGTGACTAATAATAATGGAATTGGCTGCCATTTCCTTCTTCAGGGGATTTTGACCTTGACCCAGGGATCAAACTCCAATCTCCTGAACTGGCAGGAGGATTCTTCACCACTGAGCCACCAGGGAATCTGCTCTCTAAATTTATCATCATAGAAATATTTTTCTTTGCCTCTACTTCAAGATTCACAGAGCTGAGTGTAGGAAATATTTTTATGAGGCTATCAGTGGGAAGAATGCAAGTTTGGGTCCTTTGAGGACAGAGACTGTATACTTTACCTTTGTATTTTATAGGCCCAGCACAGAACTAACTTCATACTGAGTTCCTAGAAAGTGACAAATAAATGAAAGGTGCCTCTTCAGCAATGGAGTGGTTAGTAAACGAATCTTTGGTTTTTTAGTTTACTGACTCTTGCACTACATTTAGTTTCCTAGGATGGCCACCAAAGCTGAAACTGATATTTAAGTATTCTGTTTACAGAGTGGGCTTTCCAGGTAGTAAATAATCAGTAAATAATCAGCAGTAAATAATCCACCTGCCAAGCAGGAAATCCAGGTTCCATCCTTGGATTGGGGAGGATCTCCCATAAAAGGGAATGGCTACCTACTCTAGTATTCTTGCCTGGGGAATTCCATGAACCAAAGAGTCTGGTGGGCCACAGTCCATGGGGCCACGAAAGAGTTGGACATGGCTTACTGACTAAACAACAACAATATACAGAGTATCGGAAAGTAATGTGAAGTTTGGGGATATAATAATACTCCATTAAACCATGTAATTGAACACTGTAAGACTCCCTCTGCAAACTCTCTTCGATGTACCAGTGTGGGGGACTGACATCTAAATTCCAGAAATGAACCTTGATTGATATTAAATCAAGTTAATTATGTCTTCTTTGGGACAAGATAGGTGAATCATGCTTAGGTTAGCTGAGTTTAAGACATCTACCTGGTCATAGATATTATTTCAAGGACTATGGGAATATGAACAACCTCTGTCACAGAAACTCTCACTTTTTTTCCATTGATTTAAACTGGGGCAATAAAAGCTGAATATCACCACGAAGGGCTTCCAACATGGTGCTAGTGGTAAAGAACCTGCCTGCCAATGCAGGAGATGTAAGAGATGTGGGTTTGATCCCTGGGTCAGGAAGATTCCCTGGAGGAGGGCATGGCAACCACTCCAGTATTCTTGTCTGGAGATTTCCATGGACAGAGGAGCCTGGAGGGCTACAGTTCATGGGGCCACCGAGTCACACCTGACTGAAGTGACTCAACACAAAAATCAGGAAAATTTCTGAAGATTCTGGCATCTCTCTCTCCCAATTTGGAATTGGAATTGAAGTAATAAGACAAAAAGCACAAATTGTCTTGATCTTCCTTTGTGATTTCATTTTCCCAAAACCTGAGTTAGCAACCAGTATGGTGTAGGAATGAAAAGTAGAGAACCTGACTCTTTTTGACTGGGGAAGGAGTGGAGGTCCATGGAGTGCAAGGGAACTGCCCTTTGATCCCTGACAGACCTTTTGGAAGGAATAGTCCTACAGGACACCCAGAGAGTCCAGTTTTGAGGGACTAAAGTGTCCCCAAAATTTCCTTGCCAAGGATGACATCACAGGATTAGAATGGCCAGCCCTGCTGGGTCCATTTAGGCTATAAACCTTAGTGTCTTTTCAGTGACTAGTAAAGAAAAATGAACAGAAAGTGATCCACAGAACCTTATAATGTGCAATGAAATAAAACATGTACATATGCTTAAAACTCTAGAGTATTCATAAAACTCTAGAACCTTTCCACACCTTTGCACAAGGGAACTTGGTAACAACTGAAGCTGAATTCTCTTCCAGATTTTAAAAAAATAAGGAGACACAACTTTAAAAAATTGTGTTCACTTAAATTCGTTAAGTAAAAATCATACTTTCTTTATTTAGAAGATAAGGCTGCTAACATCTAACACATAACACCTAAGACTCCTAACACCTAATGCATAATGGTTTAAACATAAGAAGTACCCACTTCTAAACATAAGAAGTACCCACCAAATTTTTGATGGGTGGATGGTTGACAAGTTACAAATAGATTTGAAAGTAAGTATTCTGACACTGTCATACTTTCCACTGAATAACTTTTAAAAATAATGGACAATCATCAGAGATTATCCAAATCCTTAATAAGTCTGTAAAAGTCAGGCCTAGGTTGAAGGCAGGCGGAGAAGGGGGTGACAGAGGATGAGACAGTTAGATAGCTTCAGTGACTCAATGGACATGAGTTTCAGCAAAATCTGGGAGATAGTGAAGGACTGGAAAGGCTAGAACACTGTAGTCCATGGGGTCCTAAAGAGTAGGACACAATTTAGTGGCTGAACAACAACAAAGAGTCAAGTCCTAAGTGGGTTAGCATTATGAAAGTGTGTAAAGGTGGTGTTACCCAACAACTGCGTCACTGTGGTCTAACAAAGCAAGTAGGAAAGAAAACAAGACAACTCCAAATTGCACAGAATTCTTGATGATTTGAGTCAGAGTGGCCTGCACTGAATCCAAGCACAACAGAAGTGCAGGTACAGACATGGAAAGAGAAGTCACAGAAAGAGCACATGTGATCTTGAAAGTTACAGAGTGTGTTCACTTGTAGAAGAGTTGACCATGTGATTGAGTGGCTCCAGCATGTTTTAGAAGCCTTGTCTTATTTTTCTCTATGCACGGATTGTCCTTTTGGAAAATTTTATAAATTAGGTACTGATCAAGGCACTATTTTTGTCTATCAGTTAGTTTTCTGCATTTGACAAGACAACTGTACAATAAACTCATTTGAAATATTAAAAGATCTTTAACAGTCTGAAATGTTATTGTAATGAATAGGACATGGGAGTTTAAATTCCATACTGGGAATTTCCCCAAGAAATAAGACGATCGTAGAGCTGAAATGTTCCTAATTGGAAAATGCCAATTGACTTAAGCTCAATGTGAAGCACTAAGTAATCAGATCTCTCCATCATTTATTAAATTATATTTGGAAGTTGATAAATAGCTACATAGGAAAGATATAATTCTTAAGAGACTTTACTCAATAACTTCCAGAGAGGTAATATTTGTATAGGCATAAGAATGGACACATTTTGAGTGTTTTCATAACTAACAGTGTACTGGAAAGACATTTCAAGGAAGTACTTTATATAACAAAATTACCTCAAACCTCTACAGATTCTTCTCTATATGATGAAGAATACCATGCAAAATTGACCCCAAGACAGACTTCTTCAGATAATGGATGAGCTGTAGAGTCACTGCATACTGACAGAAAGAAATTCTTTGAAAATACTCTGGTTCATGAGAATATAGTCTGTAACTCCATGACAGTCTCAGAGTGCTTGATAAGTCTAAAAAGAATTGAGATTGAAAAGCAAGCTTATCAGCTGTATTAGTGTTAAAGACACTTTCCATTGCTCTGGGTCCAAGGAGAATATCTGAAGGAAATGTATCTGTTTTCAGTTAGGATGGTATCCTTTAAAATTTTTGTCTTACACAAGTCTATTCTGCTATACGCCTTCTAGACTGTCTTATAAAGGTCTTACTGTTACTTATAAAGGTCAAGTGATAGCAGTGAGAGAAAACAATGCAGTGATAGGAACTATCACAGTAGCAGCAGAATGAGTTGTAACGGGTCTTCTGGCAAGGATGGCAAGTTGATGGGCTTGCAGGATGGACTTCAGAATTGTTAGTCAGTGGAAGGTGTGTGAGAAGAAAGAAGAGATTGTGCAAATAGATACATTTTCCTGTTTTAGTTTTGCTTACAAAGGCAATCAATATCCAAGGATGACTTAGGATAACTTTGCCTCTGTTTTCCTTTGTATCGCTTCTCCCCTTTCTAGGGTGATGGAGGAAAGTTTTAACTCAGCAAAAATGCTGTGGATGTCTCAGAATAGGGTAAAGTCATCTTGGTGGAGTGGCAATAGTTCTTAATTTTGGAGGTTCCCTATGTAACCTGAAATATTAAAAGATCTTTAACAGTCTGAAATGTTATTGTAATGAATAGGACATGGGAGTTTAAATTCCATACTGGGAATTTCCCCAAGAAATAAGACGATCGTAGAGCTGAAATGTTCCTAATTGGAAAATGCCAATTGACTTAAGCTCAATGTGAAGCACTAAGTAATCAGATCTCTCCATCATTTATTAAATTATATTTGGAAGTTGATAAATAGCTACATAGGAAAGATATAATTCTTAAGAGACTTTACTCAATAACTTCCAGAGAGGTAATATTTGTATAGGCATAAGAATGGACACATTTTGAGTGTTTTCATAACTAACAGTGTACTGGAAAGACATTTCAAGGAAGTACTTTATATAACAAAATTACCTCAAACCTCTACAGATTCTTCTCTATATGATGAAGAATACCATGCAAAATTGACCCCAAGACAGACTTCTTCAGATAATGGATGAGCTGTAGAGTCACTGCATACTGACAGAAAGAAATTCTTTGAAAATACTCTGGTTCATGAGAATATAGTCTGTAACTCCATGACAGTCTCAGAGTGCTTGATAAGTCTAAAAAGAATTGAGATTGAAAAGCAAGCTTATCAGCTGTATTAGTGTTAAAGACACTTTCCATTGCTCTGGGTCCAAGGAGAATATCTGAAGGAAATGTATCTGTTTTCAGTTAGGATGGTATCCTTTAAAATTTTTGTCTTACACAAGTCTATTCTGCTATACGCCTTCTAGACTGTCTTATAAAGGTCTTACCGTTACTTATAAAGGTCAAGTGATAGCAGTGAGAGAAAACAATGCAGTGATAGGAACTATCACAGTAGCAGCAGAATGAGTTGTAACGGGTCTTCTGGCAAGGATGGCAAGTTGATGGGCTTGCAGGATGGACTTCAGAATTGTTAGTCAGTGGAAGGTGTGTGAGAAGAAAGAAGAGATTGTGCAAATAGATACATTTTCCTGTTTTAGTTTTGCTTACAAAGGCAATCAATATCCAAGGATGACTTAGGATAACTTTGCCTCTGTTTTCCTTTGTATCGCTTCTCCCCTTTCTAGGGTGATGGAGGAAAGTTTTAACTCAGCAAAAATGCTGTGGATGTCTCAGAATAGGGTAAAGTCATCTTGGTGGAGTGGCAATAGTTCTTAATTTTGGAGGTTCCCTATGTAACCTAGAGGTCATGAACCCTAAACATATAGAGGCCTCGTATAAGTCACCTCTCCATCTTTTCTTTCACTCTTCTTCCCTAGAAGCATCCTTTTCAAAAATACTTTAGGGACTGTCACTTCACTGTTTAAAGAGCAATCAAGAGAACCTGACCTCCAACTGACCTTCAGGCTGGACCCAAGCAATCAAAGGCTGTTCGCTCCTGCCTCTGGTCCTTGGAATGCAGGCTCCGCCTGCTGTTCCCACAGGCAAGCCATTCCAAGCATGTGGCCTTGAGAGAGGAAGTTGTTGTTGAGACCATCTGGACACGACATGTGACCAAACCCATCTCAGGCCTCTTTAGAAACTCTTAAGATTTGGCCACTGAGTGCAGAAATCTACTCATCTTGTTAGCCACCAAAGATAAGCCTCTTCTGGAAATGCCCTTGTTCATCAAAACAGCCATCTAACAACCTGGAAGGCTTGCCTGTTTCTTTGGTCTCTCCCTGCCTTATAGCTGATCTCAGACTACACCCAGGAAGCTCCCCAGCTTATGACCCAACAGTCATCTTAATTATTGTCTAATTTATTCCTGGCAGGAGTACATTCACATATGACAATAATACAATGTGGCAAAAGATGGTCCTATTGTTACTATCAGTGTCCTGGTAGGAGAGGATGACAGGCTTCAAGGGCCTCATTTAAAAAAAAAACAAAAAACATTTCTTTGTTTATTTTGGGGGTGATAGGGTGGGGAGGGAGGGGGGCGGGTGAGCCACTTCTATTGGTCTTTCATTTCTCTATTTTCATCCATCTTTGTTCTTTGGCCCATATGGGCCTCCCATTGCGGTGGCCTCTTGTCATAGAGCACCGGCTCTGGGCACATGCGCTCCAGAGCTCTGGCTCGGTATTTGGACACATTGGTCCAGCCGCTCCGCGGCACGTGGGATCTTCCCAGGCCAGGGATTGAACTGGCGCCACTTGCACTGCGAGGTGGTGTGTCCTTACCCACTGGACCACCAGGGAAGCCCCCCAAGGGCCTCATTTTATGTATTAAACACCTAGATTGGTCTCAAGTCCTATGAAGAAATAGCTCTGCAATGTAAGTGGTCTTATTCCACTGAGTTCTCTTATTAAAGTGACTCTACTTTTGCATTCTATGTCCTCTTAGCTACTAATTGACCAATGGTTGGCAGTTGTCTTGGGAAGTTTTCTGAACCAAATTTGACTCAAGATATCTTCATTTCCATACTAGAGCCTTCAAGACATTGCAGTGAATTGCAGGGGTAGAAGAAGACAATGGAACAGGTTGAATCCTTTTAGAAAAATGTAAAGGTTTATTCAAAAGTTTGAAGAAAAAAATGTTTTGATGTTAGAGACATTAAAGAAATTTTATTCTAAGCAAATTTTCATTTTTTCCTTTTCTGAGCTTTTCTTCATATTCAAAGAGAATATGAAGACCTACTTTTCTGAGAATGTAAATAAAGACATTGAACCTTAAAACTGGGCATGCACAGCCTTTGTTTCATGAAATCCCACTTTTCTTCCACTCGTCTAAATTAAGGGTAATAAATGGGGAATGTGAGAATGACTAAAATTGATTCATTCTAGGATGACTATTCATTTATAGGGACTGAGAGAGGAGTTAACCAAATAAACTCACTCAGTAGGCAGACTCAAGGGCTATACTTTGGAGAAGCCTATGAACTGTGTCTTCAAAGTCCTTTACAGCTTTGTTAGCTTTTGGTTACTCTATATGATTAAGCGGTGGAAGGAACTGACCAAAAGTGTTTGAACTCATGGGGAACTGTTTGGGAGTAGAAAAAAAGTGGACAAAAGTCTTAAATAAGGTAAATTAATTTATTATTCATCTTAATGATAATTTTTAGTTTATTAGATTGTTTTAACACTAGAAAATGTCTGGTGGTATATTACTTCGTGAAGCAAAACTCTTTCAAAAAAAGTTCAAATATCAGACATAGAATATTGATTATAGGGAATATAAAACTCCCATTCTTTTACTCATTTAAAATATCATCTAATTGTAAAATAAAGGCATATGTATTATGAAATAGCATGTAAAATTGACCTATATGTTTATAATGAATCAAACATGTAAGATTTTCTGTTAATACAGTGAGCTGCTTTGGGGTGTATCTACAGAGCCTTTAAAAGTAGGTTCTTAGATTATTTGTGTTTAGCAGGAGTGCTTGAGGGGGTAGACCTCACAGAGACCTGATGGCTGAGAGGAAGTGAGGTGATGCTAAAAGCCAGCACTCCGTCTGATGCATACTAAAAACTTGGATAAGCTTAGTCACTGCTACTACTACTGTTATCAACATCATCATTATTATTATCAAAGTAGAAAAGATTATCTCCTGCACACATTTTGATATCTTAAGTTTGATCACTCCCTCACTCTCCAGTGGGGGCAGTTTTCTCTCTGAGCCTACTATTCACTTCTTGTAATACCATGTGCCTGTGGGTAACATGCATGTGTGTATGTTCAGTCCTATCCAACTCTCTGCGATCACATGGACTGTAGCCTGCCAGCCTCTTCTGACCATGGAGTTATCTAGGTAAGAATACTGGAGTAGATTGACCTTTCCTTTTCCAGGGGATCTTCCTGATGTGGGGATTGAACCCATGTGTCTTGCATCTTCTGTACTACAGGTGAATTCTTTACCACTGTTCTACCTGGGAAGCCTGCTGTAATAGTTCATAATTGTCTAAAATAAAGAAAAAGGCAGTAAATTGGATTTTCCTATATCACAATAGGTGATGTAGCTTCACTCTAAATTTGAAGAATGCAAATGTGTATTCTCTCAAGCCTTCAGGGAAGGAGAATTTCCCCTAGTAATTATATCTAGAAAATTAAAATCAAGTAAACATGCATGACCTTCCATGGTGGTACAGTTAGTAAAGGATCTGCCTGCAATGCAGGACACTCAGTTCAGTCCCTGAGTTGGGAAGATCCCCTGGAGAAGGAAATAGCAACACACTCCAATATCCTTGCCTGGAAAATCCCATGGATAGTAGAGCTTGGTTACAGTCCATGAGGTTGCAAAGAGTGAGACATGACTTAGAGACTAAACCACCACCACCACCACCACCACCACCACCACCACCACCAAACGTGTATAACTGATGCCTTAGTGTTGAAATATATAGGTATGTGCACTACAGTCTTTCTAGTCATGGGTATTGCTAAAGAAAGTGAAGTTGTTTTTGGAATTTTCTCCTTAGATATGACATCAAATTCTAAAACTGTCTACTCTTAAGAAAAAAGAAACCTAAGACATTAAAACAAGTTGTTTTGAATAGTTTTTATCTATTAATGATGTTTTTTATGTTTTAATAAAAATTTAAATTCCTTAGATAATGGTAAATGCATTTTATTGAAAAATCTGCTTTTTAGCTTTGAGATAGGTATAAAACAACATAAATATCTTCTCACCAGCAGAGAACTGCTCCAAGTTCCCTGGTCTCCTGAGCACTTATGAGAAAGTATCATTTTGTTTTTCTGCATGGCCAGTGGAAAATGAGGACTTTTTATGACCCTAACTCAATCAATTAACTTTTGAGGACAATCAGTATGCCACAAACCAAAGAAATAATTTGAACATTTGCTTTATATCTAGAACTGTCTGAATTCAGCAAGAAACAGTTAATTTTCTTCTGCCTTTTGAATTCATTTTACTAGAAAGAGAACGAGAACTGGGCCTTTGAGCTTACTTAGTAGTACCTGACAGACAAATCCTAGCCGTGGTAGCAATTCCGATTCCATTTCCCAAGTCTGATACTAGAGTGATATGGCCTCCTTCCTACCCTATTGTGTGAAAGCACCTTTGGGGGTTACCTTATCCAAGTTCACAGTAGAACATCTTTATGAGCAAAGAAAAAGGAAAAAGGGTAAATTGGATTTTCCTATATCACAATAGGTGATGTAGCTTCACTCTAAATTTGAAGAATGCAAATGTGTATTCTCTCAAGCCTTCAGGGAAGGAGAATTTCCCCTAGTAATTATATCTAGAAAATTAAAATCAAGTAAACATGCATGACCTTCCATGGTGGTACAGTTAGTAAAGGATCTGCCTGCAATGCAGGACACTCAGTTCAGTCCCTGAGTTGGGAAGATCCCCTGGAGAAGGAAATAGCAACACACTCCAATATCCTTGCCTGGAAAATCCCATGGATAGTAGAGCTTGGTTACAGTCCATGAGGTTGCAAAGAGTGAGACATGACTTAGAGACTAAACCACCACCACCACCACCACCACCACCACCACCACCACCAAACGTGTATAACTGATGCCCTAGTGTTGAAATATATAGGGATGTGCACTACAGTCTTTCTAGTCATGGGTATTGCTAAAGAAAGTGAAGTTGTTTTTGGAATTTTCTCCTTAGATATGACATCAAATTCTAAAACTGTCTACTCTTAAGAAAAAAGAAACCTAAGACATTAAAACAAGTTGTTTTGAATAGTTTTTATCTATTAATGATGTTTTTTATGTTTTAATAAAAATTTAAATTCCTTAGATAATGGTAAATGCATTTTATTGAAAAATCTGCTTTTTAGCTTTGAGATAGGTATAAAACAACATAAATATCTTCTCACCAGCAGAGAACTGCTCCAAGTTCCCTGGTCTCCTGAGCACTTATGAGAAAGTATCATTTTGTTTTTCTGCATGGCCAGTGGAAAATGAGGACTTTTTATGACCCTAACTCAATCAATTAACTTTTGAGGACAATCAGTATGCCACAAACCAAAGAAATAATTTGAACATTTGCTTTATATCTAGAACTGTCTGAATTCAGCAAGAAACAGTTAATTTTCTTCTGCCTTTTGAATTCATTTTACTAGAAAGAGAACGAGAACTGGGCCTTTGAGCTTACTTAGTAGTACCTGACAGACAAATCCTAGCCGTGGTAGCAATTCCGATTCCATTTCCCAAGTCTGATACTAGAGTGATATGGCCTCCTTCCTACCCTATTGTGTGAAAGCACCTTTGGGGGTTACCTTATCCAAGTTCACAGTAGAACATCTCATTAGTCATGAGCAACACCTATAAAAAAGCCAGATTCTTAGAATTCCTCCATAAAATTATTCTCAGAATTTTAATTTTTGACCTCCAAATATATTTTTAGGAACTCATATTCTAGGCCAGCACTAAATCCTCATGACTTGATTCCTTTAACTCCCAGGAATATACATTCTGAGCTTCTTTGAATTGTTTAGTGGGAAATTACTGGCAAGATATTTGCTTCTCATGGCTCAGACTTCATACTGGCAAGTGAACTGAATAATGACACACGTTACTTCCCACAAAGGTATGGTTTGAGAAAATATGAAAGTTTAAAATAAATATGGAATATTAAAGCATTTAATTATATATACTTCTTAATTAGTCACTAGAGAAAATCATTCCCTAAGTGTGACTATTAGATGAGAAGAATGAGAGATTCACATGCAACTTTAGCTGGTTCTATAAACTGCAATCCAGATAATGAGCTCTTCAAAAAATTCTGGCCAGCTTTTCAATTCACAGCAGGACATGTTCAAATTATGAAGCTGAAGACTAGGCAAGCCAAGGTCATGTGAAACAACTAAGGAAAATATCCTTAAATCATATTTTTGGCTACAGGAGGTCATCATCAATTTTGCTCTCAGTTTTATAAAGAGTACTTTTTTCCCTATTACAAATTCATTTTTACATATTTAAAATTAGACTTCTGGATTGAAAATAAAATTTTAGTGACTAACCAGGAATGGAAAACTTATGCTTATATCTGAAGGAAGTTATTTTAACCATGATTCTGTATAAAATTTGCTTTCCATCTAATATTACTTCTATGTCAATGATTTGATTATTCCTTACTAGAATCCAAATATGACAGAAATTGGAATAGATTCAAATTATTCTAAACCTATATTATGTTGAAATTAGCAATCTTATTTATCCCATTTATGTTGTTATTGTTGTGTGTGTGCTCAGTCGTATCTGACTCTTTGCTACCCCATGAACTGTAACCTGCCAAGCTCCTGTATCTAAGGGATTTTCTAGGGGAAAAATACTGGAACAGGTGGCCATTTCCTTCGCCATGTGATCTTCCAGACTCCTGCATTGGCAGGCAGATGCTTTATCACTGTACCACATTTCACTATGAACACCATAATGTACCTAACAGAAAAAAAATATGAAATTTGAAAATAGGTGAAGTAGATGATTTGATGTCCTTTCAGTGTAGCACAAGGGCTTCCCTGGTGGCTCATGGTAAAGAATCTGCCTTCAATTGTTACCCAGTTCAAACTTGCTCTGCTCACTGTATAACAGGACAATGAATCTGAGCGATGAGGTGTTGAGGCAAGGAAAACGACTTTATTCAGAAAGCAGTTGACAGAAGATGATAGGCTAGTGCCTCAAAATAACCATCTTACTGGGGTCTGGATGCCAGGTTCTTTTATGGATCAGAGATGAAAGGAGGTGAAGAAGCAAAATAAAAAGGCCATTAATTTTGCAAACATCTCCTAAAATGGTAAGCCTCAGGAAGGGGATGTGTTAATTTCTCCCTTTCTGTCGTACAGGTGGACAAAGTTCTGAACAAAGGCACTTTAGTTTACAGTCAAGAAGAGGATCAAGGTCCTCCAGGCAAGCCATTAAATATGACTATGTCACAGCAATTTAAAGCAATCCAGATAATGAGCTAAATCTGGCCAGCTTTTCAATTCACAGCAGGACATGTTCAAATTATGAAGCTGAAGACTAGGCAAGCCAAGGTCATGTGAAACAACTAAGGAAAATATCCTTAAATCATATTTTTGGCTACAGGAGGTCATCATCAATTTTGCTCTCAGTTTTATAAAGAGTACTGTTTGCTATTACAAATTCATTTTACATATTTAAAATTAGACTTCTGGATTGAAAATAAAATTTTAGTGACTAACCAGGAATGGAAAACTTATGCTTATATCTGAAGGAAGTTATTTTAACCATGATTCTGTATAAAATTTGCTTTCCATCTAATATTACTTCTATGTCAATGATTTGATTATTCCTTACTAGAATCCAAATATGACAGAAATTGGAATAGATTCAAATTATTCTAAACCTATATTATGTTGAAATTAGCAATCTTATTTATCCCATTTATGTTGTTATTGTTGTGTGTGTGCTCAGTCGTATCTGACTCTTTGCTACCCCATGAACTGTAACCTGCCAAGCTCCTGTATCTAAGGGATTTTCTAGGGAAGAATACTGGAACAGGTGGCCATTTCCTTCGCCATGTGATCTTCCAGACTCCTGCATTGGCAGGCAGATGCTTTTTATCACTGTACCACATTTCACTATGAACACCATAATGTACCTAACAGAAAAAATATATGAAATTTGAAAATAGGTGAAGTAGATGATTTGATGTCCTTTCAGTGTAGCACAAGGGCTTCCCTGGTGGCTCATGGTAAAGAATCTGCCTTCAATTGTTACCCAGTTCAAACTTGCTCTGCTCACTGTATAACAGGACAATGAATCTGAGCGATGAGGTGTTGAGGCAAGGAAAACGACTTTATTCAGAAAGCAGTTGACAGAAGATGATAGGCTAGTGCCTCAAAATAACCATCTTACTGGGGTCTGGATGCCAGGTTCTTTTATGGATCAGAGATGAAAGGAGGTGAAGAAGCAAAATAAAAAGGCCATTAATTTTGCAAACATCTCCTAAAATGGTAAGCCTCAGGAAGGGGATGTGTTAATTTCTCCCTTTCTGTCGTACAGGTGGACAAAGTTCTGAACAAAGGCACTTTAGTTTACAGTCAAGAAGAGGATCAAGGTCCTCCAGGCAAGCCATTAAATATGACTATAAAAACAAAAGCAAGTCAAAGAAACAGTTGACAACATGTAGTCAGAATTGGTTTCCTCCCTGAAACACAGAGCTGGGTCTGATCCCTGGGTTGAGAAGATCCCAGAAGGAAATGACAACCCACTCCAGTATTCTTGCCTGAAGAATTTCATGGACAGAGGAGCCTGGCAGTTTACAATCCAGGGGGCTGCAAAGAGTTAGACACAACTGAGAGACTATCATTCTATATAAAACTTGCCAATATTACTTTGATGTCAATGATATGCTATTTACGAGCAAATATGAAACACAGGTCATTTAAAGCAACTAAGAAAAATATAGGCACTCGGCTTGATGTTTGAACGACTGGGGTATATTCCAAGTTTGTAGGAGCAAAAGTTATATGAGTATTTTCAGTCCAATGGAACAGGCAACCACAAAAGTTAGCTACCTTAGAAGATATTAATCAGTTTAGTATCTAATCTAGCAATTTTATCCTAACATTTCATTTTAAAAGTTCAGATGGGTATTCCTTAAATGTTTTTTGAATCAAGTATATTTCATTTATTTTTTTTAAACCTTTATTTTGCTTTTAACTTTTACAGAGTTTTGTTGTTTACAGATATGTATATTCCCAGATTAGTCATATGTATTTCCCCCGCTTCTCACCCCTCCCAACCATCACACAGCACCCCTGAAGAATCCCCTCTTCTCACAGAGCAATGACTAGAGCTATTTTCTTCATTTATGATAGTACAGGCCTTCATGCTGCTTCCTTTATGCCTCCCACCTTCTGTTCCTTCCCCACAATGTCCATATGTCCACTGTCCATGTCTGTCTTTCTGTCGCTTTACTGCATGTGCCCTCATCACCATCCTACTAGAATCCATATATATGTTTTAATATACTGCATTTGTCCTTCTCTTTCTGACTGACTTCACTTTTGATGATACGTTCTAGATCCAGCCACCTCATTAGGGCTGATTCTTCTACATTTCTCTTTACAGCTGTGTAGTATTCCATTATATATATGTACCAGAGCTTTTGGATCCATTCGTTCGTCGATGGGCATGTAGGTTCCTTCCATGTTCTAGCTATTGTATAGAGAGCTGCAATGAACATTGGGGTACAGGTGTTTCTTTCAGATTTGATTTCATCAGGGTATAAGCCAAAGAGTGGGATTGCTGGGTCATATGGTGCTTCTATTTTTAGTTTTTTAAGAAATCTCCAGACTGTCTTCCATAGAGGTTGTATCAATTTACACTCCCACCAGCAACGCAGGAGTGTTCCCTTTTCTTCGCAGCCTCTCCAGCATTTATTGTCTGTCGATTTGTGGATGATGGCCATTCTGATGGGTGTGAGGTGATATCTCATTGTAGTTTTGATTTGCATTTCTCTAATTATTAGTGAAGTTGAGCATTGTTTCATGTGCTTTTGGGCCATCTGTATGTCATCGTTGGAGAGGTGTCTGTTTAGGTCATTTTCCCTTTTTTTGATTGGGTTGTTCGTTTTTCCAGTGCTGAGTTGTCTGAGTTGTTTGTAGATTTTGGAGATTAATTCTTTGTCTGTTGTTTCATTTGCTATGATATTCTCCCACTCTGTGGGGTGTCTGTTCAGCTTTTTTGTAATTTCTTTAGCTGTACAAAAGCTTTTAAGTTTCATTAGGTCCCACAGGTTCATTTGTCTTTTTTTTTTTTTTCATTTGTCTTTTTAGTTCCACTATTCTAGTAGGTGGGTCAGAGAAGATCTTGCTTTGATTGATGTCCTTGAGGGTTTTGCCTATATTCTCCTCTAAGAGTTTGATGGGAAATAGAAACTATGAACAAGCCAATCACAAACTCAGAAATTGACCTCGTGATCAAAAATCTACCCAAAAATAAAAGCCCAGGGCCAGATGGTTTCACAAGTGAATTCTACCAAACATTTAAAGAAGAGCTAATGCCTGTCCTTCTAAAACTCTTCCGAACAATTAACAATTGTACAGGAAGGAACACTTCCAAACACATTCTACGAGGCCACCATCACCCTGATACCAAAGCCAGGCAAAGACAACACAAAAAAAGAAAATTATAGGCCAATTTCACTGATGAATCTAGACGCCAAAATCCTCAACAAAATCTTAGCAAACAGAATTCAACAACACATCAAAAATCTCATTCATCACGATCAAGTTGGGTTCATTCCAGGCATGCAAGGATTCTTCAATATCTGCAAATCAATCAATGTGATACACCATATCAACAAATTGAGAGACAAAAATCACATGATCATCTCAATAGATGCAGAAAAAGCCTTTGACAAAGTACAGCTTCCATTTATGATAAAAACTCTTCAAAAAATGGGCATAGAAGGAACTTATCTTAACATAGTGAAAGCCATATATGAGAAGCCCACAGCGAACATTATCCTAAATGGTGAAAAACTGAAAGCATTTCCTCTAAGATCAGGAACAAGACAAGGGTGTCCACTTTCACCACTCTTATTCAACATAGTCCTGGAAGTTCTAGCAACAGCAATAAGAGAAGAGAAAGAAATCAAGGGAATCCAGATTGGAAAAGAAGAAGTCAAACTCTATTTGCAGATGTCATGATATTATACATAGAAAATCCCAAAGACACTATTACAAAACTACTAGAGTTAATCAGTGAATTCAGCAAAGTCACAGGATACAAAATCAATATTTCATTTATTAAAGAGCTAAATAGCATCTTTGATAGATAGCTCTTCATTTACATTTGATTGGTGGTCATAATTTTAAACTGTTTGATATTTAACAGGCCCTAAATTGTAAGTTTCAAATAATAACCCTAAGTGAGAAAGCTGTTAATGTACAAACTTAAGATTACAAAATTATAGAATTTTACAACTAAGAGCTCTCAGGTTACACTAAATCATATCTCCTAATTTCATTTGATATTCCTGAGCCAAGATAAATGAAAAGAAAAATCAAGTCTTTGATAGCTCCTTCTACTCTCATCCTCACATAAAATGAAACTATAAATACTGGGAATCCTAATTGTGTGCTGCGAGCTCAGTCACTTCAGTTGTGTCTGACTCTTTATGACGCTATGGACTTGTAGCCCACCAGGCTCCTCAGTCCATGGGATTCTCCAGGCAAGGATATTGGAGTGGGTTGCCACGCCCTCCTCCAGGGGATCTTCCCAACCCAAGGATCGAACCCAGGCCTCCTGTATCTCCTGCATTGAGGGTGTATTCTTTACTGCTGAGCCTCCAGGGAAGCCCATCCTATTGCTTATTATTTCTTCAACTACAATTCACTGAAGTCACCCAGGCCCAAGCTACAATTGTCATTTTTCATGACCGCAATAGCCTCCTATCTACTCTTCCCATTTCCATTTATGTTTTGTATCCATCTTGTACAGAAAAGCCAGAGTGCTGTTTTAAAAATGTTTAACTCATGATGACACTTTCTGTTTAAAAGATTTTATTGGCTTTCCATGGCACAAATATAAAATCAGAATAGTTTAATTATTACATTAGCTGTGGATTTGTCCTGTTTAGCTTTATTATGTTGATGTTGGTTTTATTTGTACCCACTTCATTGAGAATTTTTGTAGTGAATGATGTTGAGTTTTGTCACGTTTTTTTCTGAATCTACTGAGATAATATGATTTTTAGCCTTTGCTTTGTTAGTGTGGTAATCACATTGATTGATCTGTGGATATTAAACCACCATTACACCCCTGAGTATCTCATTTAATCATGGTATATACTCCATCCCACATATTTTTGAACTTAATTTGATCATGTTTTTTGCAGTTTTTAAAAAAACCATTTATCTTTTTTATTTATTTATGGCTGTACTAGATCTTTATTGCTGTGCATGAGCTTTCTCTAATTACTGTTAGCAGGGCTTACTCTTTGTTGCAATGTGTGGGCTTCTCACTGTGGTGGCTTCTCTTGAGCATGGGCTCTCAGCATGCAGGTTTCAGTAGTCATGTAACATGGGCTTACATCTTTCCATGACATCTTCCTTGACCGGGGACCAAATCCATGTCCCTGACATTGACAGATGGAATCTTAATCACTAGACCACCAAAGAAGCCCTTTGAGGATTTTTGTGTTTATGTTCATCAGGGATATTGGCCTGTAAGACTCTCTCTTTTGTATTTGTCTGGATTTGGTATTAGGCTAGTTCTGATCTTGTAGAATTTGAAGACTGTCTTTGAAATTCTCTCTTTACCCTTAACTTTTGCCATTTTAATTATGGTGTATTTTTGCATGGGTCTCTGGGGTTATCTTATTTGAGAATTTCTGGAATTTCCAGACCTAGATATTTATTTTCTTTTCTAAGTTAGAAATGTTTCTAGGCTTTATTTCTTTAAATAAATTTCTTGTCTATTTTTCTCTTTTCCTTCTGGAGCCCCTATAGAAAATTTTATTATACTTGATATTGCCTTTCTGCCTTATCTACTCTTCCCATTTCCATTTATGTTTTGTATCCATCTTGTACAGAAAAGCCAGAGTGCTGTTTTAAAAATGTTTAACTCATGATGACACTTTCTGTTTAAAAGATTTTATTGGCTTTCCATGGCACAAATATAAAATCAGAATAGTTTAATTATTACATTAGCTGTGGATTTGTCCTGTTTAGCTTTATTATGTTGATGTTGGTTTTATTTGTACCCACTTCATTGAGAATTTTTGTAGTGAATGATGTTGAGTTTTGTCACGTTTTTTTCTGAATCTACTGAGATAATATGATTTTTAGCCTTTGCTTTGTTAGTGTGGTAATCACATTGATTGATCTGTGGATATTAAACCACCATTACACCCCTGAGTATCTCATTTAATCATGGTATATACTCCATCCCACATATTTTTGAACTTAATTTGATCATGTTTTTTGCAGTTTTTAAAAAAACCATTTATCTTTTTTATTTATTTATGGCTGTACTAGATCTTTATTGCTGTGCATGAGCTTTCTCTAATTACTGTTAGCAGGGCTTACTCTTTGTTGCAATGTGTGGGCTTCTCACTGTGGTGGCTTCTCTTGAGCATGGGCTCTCAGCATGCAGGTTTCAGTAGTCATGTAACATGGGCTTACATCTTTCCATGACATCTTCCTTGACCGGGGACCAAATCCATGTCCCTGACATTGACAGATGGAATCTTAATCACTAGACCACCAAAGAAGCCCTTTGAGGATTTTTGTGTTTATGTTCATCAGGGATATTGGCCTGTAAGACTCTCTCTTTTGTATTTGTCTGGATTTGGTATTAGGCTAGTTCTGATCTTGTAGAATTTGAAGACTGTCTTTGAAATTCTCTCTTTACCCTTAACTTTTGCCATTTTAATTATGGTGTATTTTTGCATGGGTCTCTGGGGTTATCTTATTTGAGAATTTCTGGAATTTCCAGACCTAGATATTTATTTTCTTTTCTAAGTTAGAAATGTTTCTAGGCTTTATTTCTTTAAATAAATCTCTTGTTTTTTTTCTTCTTTTCCTTCTGGAGCCCCTATAGAAAATTTTATTATACTTGATATTGTCTTGGAGGTCCCTTAAAATATCCTTTTTTTTTTTTTAATTTTGGCCTCTTTTATTATTTTATTTTATTTTTTTAAATATTTATTTATTTATTTTGAGTGGGGGTCAGGTTGGGGAGGGAGGAGAGTGGGCGGGCTACTTCTATTGGTCTTTCATTTCTCTATTTTCATCCATCTTTGTTCTTCGGCTCCTGTGGGCCTCCCATCGCGGTGGCGTCTGTCGTTGCAGAGCGCCGGCACTGGGCGCATGCACTCCAGAGCTCCAGCACTCCGGCTTGGTAATTGGACACATCAGTTCAGCCGCTCCGTGGCACGAGGGATCTTCCCAGGCCAGGGATCGAACAGGCGCCCCTTGCATTGCAAGGCGGTGTCCTTACCCACTGCACCACCAGGGGAAGACCTTATTGGTTTTTTATTTATTTATTTTCATCCATTTTTATTCTTTGGCCTGTGTGAGCCTCCAATTGCAGTGGCCTCTCTCACTGCAGAGCACCAGCTCTGGGCACATGCACTCCAGAACGCTGGCTCCTAATTGGACACACTGATCCAGCCACTCTGCGGTACCTGAGATCTTCCCAGGCCGGGGATCGAACCAGTGCCCCTTGCACTGCAAGGCAGGCTCTTTACCCATTGGACCACCAGGGAAGCCATATCCACATTTTTAAAAATATTTTTTCTTTTTGCTATTCTGGTGAGTGATTTCCACTATTCTGTCTTCCATTGGGAATATTTTTGGCCTTATCCTAGACCACCAAAGAAGCCCTTTGAGGATTTTTGTGTTTATGTTCATCAGGGATATTGGCCTGTAAGACTCTCTCTTTTGTATTTGTCTGGATTTGGTATTAGGCTAGTTCTGATCTTGTAGAATTTGAAGACTGTCTTTGAAATTCTCTCTTTACCCTTAACTTTTGCCATTTTAATTATGGTGTATTTTTGCATGGGTCTCTGGGGTTATCTTATTTGAGAATTTCTGGAATTTCCAGACCTAGATATTTATTTTCTTTTCTAAGTTAGAAATGTTTCTAGGCTTTATTTCTTTAAATAAATTTCTTGTCTATTTTTCTCTTTTCCTTCTGGAGCCCCTATAGAAAATTTTATTATACTTGATATTGTCTTGGAGGTCCCTTAAAATATCCTTTTTTTTTTTTTAATTTTGGCCTCTTTTATTATTTTATTTTATTTTTTTAAATATTTATTTATTTATTTTGAGTGGGGGTCAGGTTGGGGAGGGAGGAGAGTGGGCGGGCTACTTCTATTGGTCTTTCATTTCTCTATTTTCATCCATCTTTGTTCTTCGGCTCCTGTGGGCCTCCCATCGCGGTGGCGTCTGTCGTTGCAGAGCGCCGGCACTGGGCGCATGCACTCCAGAGCTCCAGCACTCCGGCTTGGTAATTGGACACATCAGTTCAGCCGCTCCGTGGCACGAGGGATCTTCCCAGGCCAGGGATCGAACAGGCGCCCCTTGCATTGCAAGGCGGTGTCCTTACCCACTGCACCACCAGGGGAAGACCTTATTGGTTTTTTATTTATTTATTTTCATCCATTTTTATTCTTTGGCCTGTGTGAGCCTCCAATTGCAGTGGCCTCTCTCACTGCAGAGCACCAGCTCTGGGCACATGCACTCCAGAACGCTGGCTCCTAATTGGACACACTGATCCAGCCACTCTGCGGTACCTGAGATCTTCCCAGGCCGGGGATCGAACCAGTGCCCCTTGCACTGCAAGGCAGGCTCTTTACCCATTGGACCACCAGGGAAGCCATATCCACATTTTTAAAAATACTTTTTCTTTTTGCTATTCTGGTGAGTGATTTCCACTATTCTGTCTTCCAGATTTGGGATATATTTTTCTGTATCATCTAATTTGCTGTTGATTCTCTTTAGTATATTTTTCATTTCAGTTATTGTGCTCTTCTGCTCTGATTAATGCCTTCTTATATTTTGTATCTCTCTCTTCACTGTGTTCCTCCATTCTTTGCCTGAGTTTCATGAGCATCTTTATGACCATTGCTTTAAACTCTTTATCAGATAAATGATATATCTTTGTTTCATTACAGATGCTTTCTTTTTTATTTATTTTTAAGTGAAGGATAATTGCTTTGCAATGTTATATTGGCTTCTGCCATACATCAACATGACTCAGCCATATGTTAGGTGGTTTTTTTGATTTTTTAATTGTTCTTTCACTTGAAACTTGTTCCTCTGTCTCTTCATTGTGTTTGACTTTATGTATTTATTTCTATGAATTAGATATAACAGTTACCTCTCACTATCTTGAAGGCATGGCCTGTGTATGATCTTTCTGTTTATAGACCACATGAGTCAAGCAGCTTTGACAGGCTGGCTGGAGCAAGTATGGGTCAAAGAGGGTCCCAGGAGGTGCTCTACTGTGGCCATCCTAGTAGAATGGCTGGAGCTGGAGAGAGGGTGGGTTTGAAAGGGGCATCCTGCTGTGCTGTCCTGAGGCTGCCTTGATGGGATGGCTGGAGCTGAAATGGGCCCAGGTAAGGAGCCTGGGACACACTATACCAAGATCACCTGGATGGTGTCTGAAGCATAGACCAGGACCTGTGAGGAGGCCTATAACTTGGATTATGCTCCTGCACCTGCTCTAACAAGGTGAGGGAAACATGCAAAAAAAACTGATGCTGGGCAACACTTTCAACCCTGGAGAGTGTTTCTGAAGTTCCCAGCACATTTGGTAGAGACTCTAGGGTTAGTAGGTCTTCCCTGGTGACTCAGTCAGTTAAGAATCTGCCTGCAATACAGGTTGGGAAGATCCCCTGGAGAAGGGAATGGCAACCCACTCTGCTACTCTTGCCTAGACAATTCCATGGACAAAGGAGCCAGAATGGAGAATTTCATGGACAGAGGAGCATGGAGGGCTATAATCCATGGATCGCAAAGAGTCAGCCATGCCTGACTGACTGACATTAAGGTTAGTAAATGGATTTACTTCATGCATGGTCTAGGTGCATTTTAAATGGCTAGGATTTGCTATGCCCCAGGATTGGCAAGTCTGCACATGGCCCCCTCAGCAATATTCCTCCCTACTTCAGGTCACCACATTAGGGGTAGTGTTCCTATTGGTAAAAGGAACTTACTCTTTTCACTTAACAATTGATCTTAGAAATCTTTCCATATCAGTAAAAAGAAAATGATTATATTCCTTTCTTCCCTTTTTTTCCCTTCCTCCACCTTCCCCTTTCCTCCTCTCTTCTCATTGCCTCTTCTCTCCTAAATAGGAAGCTAAATTAGTTTCATATTTAACATTTAAAATCCATTCATAATTTATTCCGTAGAACCCTATGAATAAAAGATTCAACTTTATCTTTTATTTGCCAGATGGCTATCAAACTGTTCCAATATTATGTCTGTGTTTACTTCAACAGTTTTCCTAATTGAAATATAATTGACATATAACTTTATATTAGCTGCAGGTGTACAACATAAATGGCTCAGTATTTATATACATTTCATGACTTAACTAAGACATAACTATACTTACTAACTAAACTTATACCAGAATAGGCCTAGTTAATATTCATCATTTGCATAGTTATAAAAATTGCTTTTCCTTGTGATGATAACTTTAAGATCTCATTTTAAGGTCTACACTTTTAATGTAAGATACCACCTTTAACATATCTTAAGCACTTGTATGTATTTGAGTCTATTTCTGTTTTTTTCTATTTTGCATCATTGATCTGTCTGTTTCTGCCTTAACATGATGCTACTTTATTCATTAGAATATTACACTTTGTTTTAATGACTAACTGGTCTAATCAGTTCTCACTGCACTTATTTTTTGGTTTTCACATTTATTTGTTTAGTTTATTCTTTTTTTTAAATGATTTATTTATTTATTTATTTTGGGCGGGGGTCAGGTTGGGGAGGGAGGGGAGCAGGCAGGCCACTTCTATTGGTCTTTTTGTTTCTCTATGTTCATCCGTCTTTGTTCTTTGGCTCCTGTGGGCCTCTCATCGCGGTGGCGTCTGTCGTTGGAGAGCGCCGGCTCTGCGCGAATGCGCTCCAGAACTCTGGGTCGGTAATTGGACACATCAGTCCAGCCGCTCTGCCGCACGTGGGATCTTCCCAGGCCAGGGCTCGAACCGGCGCCCCCTGCACTGCAAGGCGGTGTCCTTACCCACTGGACCACCAGGGGAAGCCCTGTTTAGTTTATTCTTAAGCAATAACCCCAGGATTAGCTTATTGAATTCTAAACATTTGTAATTTAGCTGAGGTTGCACTGAATTCATAAATTAATTAGGGATAATTACATATTGCAAATATTAAAATTTTCTCCTAAAGAACGTGTTCCACATTATGTTTTTATTTGGATCTACCTGTGTTTTTTGAGTCTTGTAAAACTTTCCTCATATAACAGAGTATCTTAACACCAAATTTGATTTTATTTGTCTATTTTACCTTTGCTGTTTTTGTGTGTGTGTGTCTAACTTTTTTGAATCAGTTGTGTAGATCAGTCTTTAAATATTAAAAAATGGGAGAATTATATAGTTATATATTTGGTCTTAATTGTTTTATTATTTTTTCTATCTATAAGTTTTTTCACTATGTGATCTATTTGCTTTTTTAAAAAATACATAGTTGTAAAATCTTAGGAAGTTTGTATTGTTGTTATAGTGGTTTCTTGAGCTCGTGCATGTTCAAAATCATCTCTAGTCTCCAGATTTTCTTCCAGTTTTCAAATTGTAGCTACCCTCTCCCTTTATATGTCCATCTCTTTGGATGTATGTTCTGTAGTCTTCCATGAGTTTTCAAAATTTCTGTAGGACAGTTGGATTACAATGCTATTATCTTTCATGGCAATATTTTAAAAAGAATTTTCACTATCTAAAATGGAAACATTGAGCCTCTCTTTTTCACAGTTTCCTTTATGGTCTCTTTATATGATTCTATGCTTATTATTTTTCAAATTATTTGGTGCTTTTGAACCATTGGCAGGAGTCTACAGTAGAGAGAGAGAGATCAGTCAAGGTAGCACTCTAGAACTCACAGCTTAAGGGCTCTCTTTTCTGCTATTAGACCAGAGTTTCTCAACCTTGGTACCACTGACATTTAGCACTGGATGATTCTTTATCATGGAGGCTGTCCTGTAGATGTATGATTCTCTCCAGTGTGACAACTGAAATGTCTTCCAACATTGACAAATGTCTTCTAGAAGACAAAATTTTGCTGGGTTGAAAATTACTGTGCTGAGTGATAGACTGTTTCTTTTTCATCTGTACTGCTTCCTCTGAGAACTAGAGTTACACCTGATTCAGGAAGGTTTCTGTCACTAGCCAAGGGTTTTCCCCATCTTCCCACTCCATATCTCAGAGACTTCCTCTTGACCATCATCAAAAGATACCAGTTTGCCTTCCAAGGTGACGAATGCAAATCTCTCAGATTTGTGTTTCGCTAGATCTTTTAAAGATCTGCCACCTATGTGTTTCCGTGACTATAGTCTTCACCTTTTTCCTTCTCAGCCTCTCTCCCCATTCTTTGACTGACTATGAGCTTCATTCAGCCTGGGCTCTAATCGATCTCAGCCCAGATCTCTGCAGCTCTCTCTCTTGTTGATGCTGTCTCCTTCTGGCAGTGACATTTTCTAGAGATCTCTGGAATTTGCTTCCTCTAGTTTCCCAGCATTTGATTCTTTTGTCTTGCCATTGTCCTGCCTCTGGCAACACATCCTAATCTGTAGTTAGTGGTTCTCTATATTTTCTTGTTTTACAAAAAATGCAGTTTTTGATCATTTTTTACCCCCTTTTCTCCTTATTTTTCTGTATAGATTTGAGGGAAAGCAGGGCAATTCAGAAACACAGTGCCTTTGCTCTTACTAGAACCAGAAGCAATTAAAAAGTACTTTAAATACTTCTTCTTGATAGAAAAATATTTTTCTGTGGTGAACAGGGTGGATTGACACTTGACATCCATTTTAAGCTCCTTCTGATGAAACTTTCTATGCTTGTGTGTGTTAGTCACTCAGTCATGCTCAACTCTATGATCTCATGGACTGTGGCCCTCCAGGCTCCTCTGCCCATGGGATTTACCAGGCAAGAATACTGGAGTGGGTATCCATTGCCTTCTCCAGGGAATCTTCCCTACCCAGGGATCAAACCTGGATTTCCTTCTTTACAGGCAGATCCTTTACTGTGTGAGCTGCTAGGGAAGCCCTGAAATTTCCTATACTGTCTGCAAAAGCATCTAGAGGCTGGTTTGAAATTGTGGTTATCAGAAATAACCATGTAGGGCTTCACAGGCCAAAGTGGCAGAGACATTCTGCCTACTGTCCTGCTTTTCTGCCAGGAGCACAGTCCTTGAGGCATGGGATTTTTCTTCAACAAAGTTCCAGTATCCACTCACTTACTTTGTTACTGACAAGATGCAGTTAAGGCCACAATAGTGTCATGACCTCATCCCTGGATCTCAGCTGAGGCAGTGTGCTTTTTCTTTATAACTGTGGTAAAATACATGTAACATGAAATTTACCATCCTAATCATTTCTAAGTGTACATTTCAGAATTGTTAAACATATTCACATTGTATACAGCAAATCTCCAGGACTTTTTCATCTTGCAAATCTGATACACTACATATATCAGACAGCAAACTCCCATTTCTATCTCCCAAGGGTCCCTAACAACAATCACTCCATTTTCAGTTTCTGTGTATTTAACTACTCTAGATAGATCATAAGTAGACTCATATGAGCGTGCATGCTGAGTCACTTCAGATGTGTCCAACTCTTTACAACCACATGGATTGTAGTCCACCAACCTCCTCTGTCTGTGGGATTTTCCAGGCAAGAATACTGGAGTGGATGGCCATGCTCTCCTCCTCCAGGGGATCCTCCTGACCTATGGATTGAACCTGTGTCTCCTGTGACTCCTGAACTGCAAGCAGATTCTTTACCACTGAGCAACCAGGGAAGCCCAGACTCATATAACACTTGTCTTTTTGTCAGTGGCTTATTTTAATTAGCATAAAGCCCTCAAGATTCATTAGGTAGCATATGACATAACTTTATGGCTGAATAATATTCCATAGCATAATATGCCACATTTGCTTTTTCTTTCATTTATCAGTGGGCATTTGATTTTTTTTCCACCCCTTGGACATTGGGAATACTGATACTATGCATGTGGGTGTATGCTTTTGAAGTCAAGAATTTCTCTGCCAGGCTTCTGATTCTAATATAGCTATTAATGATTATAGCAGAAAATCCATTTGTTGACCAGTCTTGCAATGATATTCTGAAGTGTGGTTCTCTGGCTTTTCTTAAGTTGGTTTGCTTGTTTTAAAAGATTTTTAAACAGTTAAATCCCTTTCTCTTCATGACTACTAGAACAGGTTTCATGCAGCTGAACCTTGTTTCATTCGGTCGTGAGTTTCAAAATAGTTTCAGGCAACTAAACATCAAGTATGGCAAACTAAGTCTGTTTTTTTTGGGGGGGGGCGGAGTTCGGGTTGGGGAGGGAGAGGAGCGTGCAGGCCACTTCTGTTGGTCTTTCATTTCTCTATTTTCATCCATCTTTGCTCTTTGGCCCGTGTGGGCCTCCCATCACGGTGGCATCTGTTGTCGCAGAGCACCAGCTCTGGGCGCATGCGCTCCAGAGCTCCGGCTCGGTGATTGGACACATCAGTCCAGCCACTCCGCGGCACGTGGGATCTTCCCAGATCAGGGATCAAATCCGCGCCCCTTGCACTGCAAGGCGGTGTCCTTACCCACTGGACTACCAGGGGAAGCCCATAAGTCTGTTTTTCTGATTTATTTGGCTGTGCAGTAAGGACACTCTAGTTATCAGCGGAAAATAGAGCATGGCAGCAAAATAGTTATTTAAATTGTCCCTTGGAATAAAGGCTTTTGAAAGCAAGGCTTGGGCAGGTTGAGTGACTGTTGTGATGGACTATTATGGATGAAATATAAAGACTTGAGGGTGACCTGGCTCCTTTTGATTTCTAGAGATTTAAAAGGTGTCAATTTCAGGGTTTTAAATTCTTACTTCAATTTAAAGCAGAGAACCAGAGACCTTCTATAAGTATTTTAAAAATGCATTATCCCTTGGTGTTTCTGTGTTGGAATAGTTAAAATAGAGAATCCAGCCTCACAAAGTTAGTTGAATCATCTTTCCTGATCTCTTGCTGAAAATTGGAATGGAACATTTAGGGGGATTTAGATTATATATATAGGACCCTGAGTCCAAGCCTCACTGTACCATACTTATCAAAAGAAGAGGAAGCTCTTGCCTTCCTTATCCTAGTGATAAAGTTAGAAAATATTGCTACTGAAATGGGCTTATTGATTTCCATGCAGATGATGGTGGCAAGGACTGAATAGGAGCTCTCAATCACCAGAGCTAAGATAGGTATGACTATCCCAGTAGACAAGTGGGTAGAAGTGGTAATCAGAAAGGTTTACCTGCAGAAAACTTGAGCAATAGCTACTTGGTTAATAGGCATCTTCAAACCAGAAATAGAAAAGCAACTGTCCTGAATCTATGCTACTCTACACTTTACTAAAAGAGCAGCCTGACTTGAATGATCTCAGTAGAAAAATTGCATTTCTGATGCAATTTGTAGAGATTCATTAGTGAAGAGTACATTGAAAGAAAAGCACGGTGATGAGCTATAACTTTTTATTGTAGATATTTGTGTTGTATTTCACTGAAAGGACCTGTGATCATTCATTGAAGCTGCTGTGTACCTAGACTTTTCAGGAACTAGTGGCTCTACTTGGTTGCTGAGGCTTACTGCTTCAACAGCACTGTATTCTACCAATTACAGTAGTAGCTTATGGAGTTCAAGTGACCAATGGAGTTTTGGCTTGAGGTTGTCTCAGTGGACATAATGATTCCACAAATATGCCCTGGTTATTTTCCCCATTTATGAAAGTAGATTTTAAAATAGGAGCACTTGGCATGTAGTAGAATATGTACATTGGCTCACCAACTTCTGAAGTAAAGCTTATTTTGATGAAATTGCCAAGAGGAAGCATTTGTAATCACCCTTCCCTATCAAAAGAGTTAACCAAATGTAATAAAGATTTTCTGGGAGATTAAAGACATTAATGTCATCTTTAAACACTTGAAATAAGTAGAAGTGGTATTTCTTAGCATATTCCCTTTTGATTTGGTTTTTGATCTTAGAGAATAAAAAGAAAATTTTCTGAAATTAGTAAGGCACTGACTCAAATCATAATTGCTGTTCCAGATGTGCTCTCTTGACGGCACTGCTGTTAGCACATGGTATGCAGCCATCAATTTGGGAAATGCTTACACTTAACCAGCTGGAAAGATTTCTCACACCCAGAGTTGGCAACTTTATGACTTATCTGGGAGAGAGAAATACACACACACACACACACACACGTATATGTGTATACAATATATAAAGTATATTCAGTTGGGCAAAAAGTTTGATTGGATTTTCCTGTAAAATGCTATCAAAACCCAAACAAACTTTCCCCCCTCCCCCAACACAGACACACTCACACATACATCACAAATGTGATATATGCTGCTTTGAAAATCCAAATCCTTTATAAAGGCCTTCCAAGTCTTATGCTTCTCCGTATTGGTGGTAGTGGGGAGTGAGGTAGCCATTTATATTTCATACCTTCACTTTGGAGATCATATTCTAATATCTCCCAGACTCCAGAAGAATATCATTGAGATTGAAAGATTCTGCACTTTCCTGGGCTATATCTGTTTCTGACACAGAACTAGTTCACTAAGATTTTTAGGAAGTAAGGCTACATCCTGCTCCTACTGGCCTACTGAATGATATCATCAGTATAGCTGATCAGCAGGATATTCTGTGAGGCTGGTGATTCCATTAAAATATGGCTGCTCTTTTAATGTGTAGCACGGACTTTTACCTGTTCTATTTTTGTTATTTTAAATTATTTTTTATGATAAAAAACTCATGACATTATATTTATCATCTCTGTTTTCCTGTACATTCACACTGTTGTGCAAAAGATCTCTAGAAGGTTTTCTTCTTGTAAAACTAAAACTGTATGCTCAATAAGTACTTATTTTACATGAGCCAATAAATGTGAAAATAAGTTTCAGATGAAATAAATTATATAGTTTACTTATCTTTTCATTTCTATTCTTTTTCCTCACAAATTTCTTCACTCTAGTCATTGGAGGAAAATATCCTAATTCATGGAAATAGCTAATCCTACCAACTATGATTATTCCATTTTCCTATTCCTTTCTGAGTTTTCATAATCATTTGCCCATAAATTATCTAATATCTGGCTTGTATATTCAAGTGATATGCTCTGTATTGGCTCTCTTTCTTTGGACAACAGCATACTACAAAAAGAAAGAAAGATAAGCAAACAAACAAGAAAAACCTTTTCCTTACTAAGAAAAATGTCTAATCCTTAGACTTCTTCTTCCTGTGCCTTATTTCTGTACTAACCTTTAATGTTACTACCTTTATATACTCCCCTTTGTCTGCTTATCCTGCTGTACTCCCTTCATTATAGATTTCGCAAAAGTTTATGATTCCTGTAAAATGCTATCAAAACCCAAACAAATTTCCCTCCAAAAGACACACTCACACATACATCACAAATGTGATATATGCTGCTTTGAAAATCCAAATCCTTTATAAAGGCCTTCCAAGTCTTATGCTTCTCCGTATTGGTGGTAGTGGGGAGTGAGGTAGCCATTTATATTTCATACCTTCACTTTGGAGATCATATTCTAATATCTCCCAGACTCCAGAAGAATATCATTGAGATTGAAAGATTCTGCACTTTCCTGGGCTATATCTGTTTCTGACACAGAACTAGTTCACTAAGATTTTTAGGAAGTAAGGCTACATCCTGCTCCTACTGGCCTACTGAATGATATCATCAGTATAGCTGATCAGCAGGATATTCTGTGAGGCTGGTGATTCCATTAAAATATGGCTGCTCTTTTAATGTGTAGCACGGACTTTTACCTGTTCTATTTTTGTTATTTTAAATTATTTTTTATGATAAAAAACTCATGACATTATATTTATCATCTCTGTTTTCCTGTACATTCACACTGTTGTGCAAAAGATCTCTAGAAGGTTTTCTTCTTGTAAAACTAAAACTGTATGCTCAATAAGTACTTATTTTACATGAGCCAATAAATGTGAAAATAAGTTTCAGATGAAATAAATTATATAGTTTACTTATCTTTTCATTTCTATTCTTTTTCCTCACAAATTTCTTCACTCTAGTCATTGGAGGAAAATATCCTAATTCATGGAAATAGCTAATCCTACCAACTATGATTATTCCATTTTCCTATTCCTTTCTGAGTTTTCATAATCATTTGCCCATAAATTATCTAATATCTGGCTTGTATATTCAAGTGATATGCTCTGTATTGGCTCTCTTTCTTTGGACAACAGCATACTACAAAAAGAAAGAAAGATAAGCAAACAAACAAGAAAAACCTTTTCCTTACTAAGAAAAATGTCTAATCCTTAGACTTCTTCTTCCTGTGCCTTATTTCTGTACTAACCTTTAATGTTACTACCTTTATATACTCCCCTTTGTCTGCTTATCCTGCTGTAATCTTTCTCCCACTTCACTCCTAGTCTGAATTTGGATTATTAAAGTTTGACTATAGTTCAATAATCATATAAAATAAATATAAAAAATTTACCCTCACCATGTTCATCTTCTTTGCAGCTTTGGTCACTGTGAACTACCCATTTTCTGATGATTGCTTTGCTATTTCCCTTAAGGATTCCCTTGTAGCTCAGGTGGTAAAGAATCCACCTGCAATGTGGGAGACCTGGGTTCAGTCCCTAGGTTGAGAAGATCCCCTGGAAGAGGTCATAGCAACCCACTTCAATATTCTTGCCTGGAGAATCCCATGGACAGAGGAGCCTTGTGGGCTAGAGTTCATGTGGTTGCAAAGAGTTGGATAGAGCTGAGCAACTAAGCACAGCACAGCACATTCTATAAATGTCCTACCCCCAAACATCTGCCATGGTATTCTGTAAGAATACCTATAACCCAGGTGTTTTCCTAGCAAGTAAGATGTAACTGATTCTGAACCTTAAATATCTAAGAAGAATTGGGGTTCCTTGATTATATGCTCTGCTGTCATGATGAGTAGCAGTAAGAGGTAGAGAATTTGTAGGATTAAAAAAAAAAATAGCAAAATGTTTTGAACAACTGAATGTGCAAAAGCAAAATGTTCCCTGTGGTAACATTCTGTAGTTTAAATGTTGGAATACAAGTCATCAGAGAGTCATCAATTTTATGTGGTACATCCAGCATCTTTGAAATAAATAAAATATAATTTAAAATAAAATAGAGAATTCAATGCATCATGCATAGTAAAGGTGAGCATTATTTTAAAGAACTACTTTTCAATGTTATATATATAATATACATATACACACACATATATACATATATATACATACATATATATACTTGGTCACAATGTAAATACATTTCTTATTGTAGGCAGAATTTTAAAATCATAAAAACTCTTATGTTGAAAGGTAGATAACTGATTCAAAAGAACAACTTTGCTTACTTCCCACAAAAGAAATAGAAATAGCTATTAATTAAAAATGGGTATGGAAGGGTTTTTGTATTGGCTCTCTTTCTTTGGACAACAGCATACTACAAAAAGAAAGAAAGATAAGCAAACAAACAAGAAAAACCTTTTCCTTACTAAGAAAAATGTCTAATCCTTAGACTTCTTCTTCCTGTGCCTTATTTCTGTACTAACCTTTAATGTTACTACCTTTATATACCCCCCTTTGTCTGCTTATCCTGCTGTAATCTTTCTCCCACTTCACTCCTAGTCTGAATTTGGATTATTAAAGTTTGACTATAGTTCAATAATCATATAAAATAAATATAAAAAATTTACCCTCACCATGTTCATCTTCTTTGCAGCTTTGGTCACTGTGAACTACCCATTTTCTGATGATTGCTTTGCTATTTCCCTTAAGGATTCCCTTGTAGCTCAGGTGGTAAAGAATCCACCTGCAATGTGGGAGACCTGGGTTCAGTCCCTAGGTTGAGAAGATCCCCTGGAAGAGGTCATAGCAACCCACTTCAATATTCTTGCCTGGAGAATCCCATGGACAGAGGAGCCTTGTGGGCTAGAGTTCATGTGGTTGCAAAGAGTTGGATAGAGCTGAGCAACTAAGCACAGCACAGCACATTCTATAAATGTCCTACCCCCAAACATCTGCCATGGTATTCTGTAAGAATACCTATAACCCAGGTGTTTTCCTAGCAAGTAAGATGTAACTGATTCTGAACCTTAAATATCTAAGAAGAATTGGGGTTCCTTGATTATATGCTCTGCTGTCATGATGAGTAGCAGTAAGAGGTAGAGAAGTGGTAGGATTAAAAAGCAAGCTATCAAAAAGTTTTGAACAACTGAATGTGCAAAAGCAAAATGTTCCCTGTGGTAACATTCTGTAGTTTAAATGTTGGAATACAAGTCATCAGAGAGTCATCAATTTTATGTGGTACATCCAGCATCTTTGAAATAAATAAAATATAATTTAAAATAAAATAGAGAATTCAATGCATCATGCATAGTAAAGGTGAGCATTATTTTAAAGAACTACTTTTCAATGTTATATATATAATATACATATACACACACATATATACATATATATACATACATATATATACTTGGTCACAATGTAAATACATTTCTTATTGTAGGCAGAATTTTAAAATCATAAAAACTCTTATGTTGAAAGGTAGATAACTGATTCAAAAGAACAACTTTGCTTACTTCTCATAAAAGAAATAGAAATAGCTATTAATTAAAAATGGGTATGGAAGGGTTTTTTTGTATGTATTTCTTTCATAGAATAGTACCATTTCTAACACTCATTTTTATGTAGAAGGGGCTATTGAATCATCTGATGTTATAATGTTTGTCCAACAGCATCTAAGATTCAAGGCAGGTCACATAGGCTGACTCAAATACAGACAGTATGCAGAACCAGGATGAAATTCTTTTCTGAGACATCAGGAAACTGGATTACGGCATCCAAGCAAAAAAGAAAAAAATCCTCTAATACAGCTGGATCTGTTCTAGAAAAACAGGTTGACTTTTCCTTAATTCCAGTCACACACTTTCCCACCTAACTAGTGGTATTTATACAGGTGCAATAGGAGTGCTAGTTATAACACATATTACCCCTAGTCATGCCAAGACAAATCAAGGACTATATGATTATCCACAATAATCCTTGCTAATAAATTTAAATTCATTTTAGGGGCATTTCAAGAGCACTTTGCAATGCTACTAATAGGCTCTTTCTGGTTAAAAAACAAATTTCAGCCATTTCTTCTAATTCATCTATGCCTGCTGTTGGAGTAACAGTCCATGCATTACACGTGGGACAGAAGTCTGACAGCCTCATATACCCTTCATGTAACTCTCCTGAACATTCCTTATTTTACTCATTTTGGGGGTATCCTCTAAATGTCTCTAGCTCTTACCTTGTATACACAAGACAGTTTTGTGCATGTTAAGTAATTAAACCCTGATGTCCACATAAGAGGGGCTTCCCAGATGACACTATGGGTAAAGAACCCACCTGTCAATGCAGGAGTCTTAAGAGACTTGAGTTCAATCCTTGGGCTGGGAATATCCTCTGGAGGAGGGCATGGAAACCCACTAAAGTATTCTTGCCTGGAGAATCCCATGGACAGAAGTGTTTGGTGGGCTAAAGTTCATAGGGTCACAAAGAATCAGACACGACTGAAATGACTTAGCACATGCATTGCACATGTTCATATAAGAAATCATATCTTAACAGGGCATGGATTTTCAGGAAAGGATGGGTCAATTATTGATCTCCTACATTGTATGGTAGATTTCATGAAAGGAATTAAATAGGTCCTACAAAGGTGATTGGAAAATATGAAAAATACTACTATTAATATTAGACTACTACAGCCAAAATGTTCAACCAATGTCTAGTCTCAATCTGGTGAAGTCAATATCATAGAAAAGGCTGTAGAGATTTCAATAGAAGTATCTTTTTGTGTTGTGGTCCATGTCTAATTTCCCTAAGGCTGATGATTGCTTAATCATGCGAGGAGACTTCAAGTATCTAAAAAGATCATTGAGAGGAAATATGCTTTCTGATATTGCAACCTAATAGTTATTAAATTTTGGTTAGTAGGGTCAAATGGAAGAATAATAGATTGAGTAATCATTAGAGTCCCTCTACACTTTGCTGACAGAGAAAAGTTATGGGAGGTCAAACTTCTGAAAATGACATGTATGTGTAAAAACATATGGATAAACCATTTTGGGCAATTCTAAGGATTACCAGAGTACAATAGCAAATAAGATTAACAATAAATAAAGGATAAATAGGATAGCAATACTATCAGAAAAATAATCTTATTGTTTAAGATGGAATGGGAGCAGTCTACTTTGTCTTATCATCAGCTTGATCTAAAAATCTTGAGATGACAACCTTGTTAGGATTACCTTCAATCTTCTGGATTCTTAAGAATCATTGGTTTAAAGTATCCTGATGAAATGGAGGTCCAATGGTCCAGGAAAGATGATTTTTTAAAATTAGAAAACAGAAATGTAAGGATTCATAGGAGCTTGCCATGGTACTACTGTTAACAGTATCTGATAAGAAAATTTTAACCAAAATTTGAGGGCCATCTCCTTCTAGAAGACTAAATCTCTGGAGTTTAGATGATTCAGAGGGTACTTAGTAGGATGTGGAATAGTATAGGGACGCTGCTTATGCTTACTGATGTTAGACTGGGTTATGCTGTGCAGTTTAGCATGACTTTCAGAATCAGACACGACTGAAATGACTTAGCACATGCATTGCACATGTTCATATAAGAAATCATATCTTAACAGGGCATGGATTTTCAGGAAAGGATGGGTCAATTATTGATCTCCTACATTGTATGGTAGATTTCATGAAAGGAATTAAATAGGTCCTACAAAGGTGATTGGAAAATATGAAAAATACTACTATTAATATTAGACTACTACAGCCAAAATGTTCAACCAATGTCTAGTCTCAATCTGGTGAAGTCAATATCATAGAAAAGGCTGTAGAGATTTCAATAGAAGTATCTTTTTGTGTTGTGGTCCATGTCTAATTTCCCTAAGGCTGATGATTGCTTAATCATGCGAGGAGACTTCAAGTATCTAAAAAGATCATTGAGAGGAAATATGCTTTCTGATATTGCAACCTAATAGTTATTAAATTTTGGTTAGTAGGGTCAAATGGAAGAATAATAGATTGAGTAATCATTAGAGTCCCTCTACACTTTGCTGACAGAGAAAAGTTATGGGAGGTCAAACTTCTGAAAATGACATGTATGTGTAAAAACATATGGATAAACCATTTTGGGCAATTCTAAGGATTACCAGAGTACAATAGCAAATAAGATTAACAATAAATAAAGGATAAATAGGATAGCAATACTATCAGAAAAATAATCTTATTGTTTAAGATGGAATGGGAGCAGTCTACTTTGTCTTATCATCAGCTTGATCTAAAAATCTTGAGATGACAACCTTGTTAGGATTACCTTCAATCTTCTGGATTCTTAAGAATCATTGGTTTAAAGTATCCTGATGAAATGGAGGTCCAATGGTCCAGGAAAGATGATTTTTTAAAATTAGAAAACAGAAATGTAAGGATTCATAGGAGCTTGCCATGGTACTACTGTTAACAGTATCTGATAAGAAAATTTTAACCAAAATTTGAGGGCCATCTCCTTCTAGAAGACTAAATCTCTGGAGTTTAGATGATTCAGAGGGTACTTAGTAGGATGTGGAATAGTATAGGGACGCTGCTTATGCTTACTGATGTTAGACTGGGTTATGTGGCACGATCGACAAAGCATTAATCTCCAAAATATATAAAAAGCTCAAAACAGCTAAAAAACCAAAAAACTTAATCAAAAAATGGGTGGAAGATCTAAATAGACTTTTCTCCAAAGAAGACATACAGATGGCCAAAAAGCATATGAAAAGGTACTCAACATAACTAATTACTAGAGAAATGCAATTAAAACTACAATTACATGTCACCTCATACCAGTCAAAATGGTCATCATCAAAAAATCTATAAACATTAAATACTGGAAAGGGTGTGGAGAAGAGGGACTCTTCCTCCAGTGGTGGTGGGAATGTAAGTTGCTAGAGTCACTATGGAGAACAGTTTGGAGGTTCCTTAAAAAAACTAAATAAAGTTAAAATATGATACAGCAATCTCACTCCTGGGTATATACCCAGAGAAAACCGTAATTTGAAAGAGCACATTCACCTCAGTGTTCATTGCAGCACTGTTTACAATAGCTGGATCATGGAAGCAACCTAAAATGCCCACCAATAAAGGAATGGATAAAGAATATGTACTACATATAAACAATGAAATATTACTCAGTCATAAAAATGAATGCAATAATGCCATTCACAGCCATTTGCCGTTGTGGTCCATCCATGGATGGACCTATGGATTATCATCCTAAATGAAATAAATCAGACAGAGAAAGACAAGTATCATATGCTATTGCTTATATGTGGAATCTAAAGACAAATTGGTATAAATGAATGTATTTACAAGACAGAAATAGAGTCAAAGGTATGAAAAACAAACTTATGCTTACCAGGGGGTAAACTAGAGGAGGAGAAGGACAAGGAAGGAAAAATTCAGAGATCAGTATTGATATATACCCACTACTATATATAAAACAGTCTTCCCAGGTGGTACCAGTGATAAAGAACCTGCCTACCAGTGCAGGAGACATAAGAGATAAAGGGTTTGATTCCTAGGTAGGGAAGATGATCTGGAGGAGGGCATAGGCAACTCATTCCAGTATTCTTGCCTGTAGAATCCCATAGGTGGAGGAGCCTGGTGGGCTACAGTTCATAGGGTCATAAAGAGTTAGACATGACTGAAGTGAGTTAGCACACAAGCAAATATAAGGTAGATAAGTAATAAGGACCTACTGCATAGCACAGTACTCAGTACTCTGTAGTGACCTATGTGGGAAAGGGATCTAAAAAAGTGTGAATATATGTATATGTATAAAGAATTCACTTTGCTGTACCCCAGTAACTAATACAACATTATCAGTTAGCTGTACTCCAATAAAGTTAAAATTTTTATAAAAAATATAACTAAATTACAAAAGAGAAATGCAATTAAAACTACAATTACATGTCACCTCATACCAGTCAAAATGGTCATCATCAAAAAATCTATAAACATTAAATACTGGAAAGGGTGTGGAGAAGAGGGACTCTTCCTCCAGTGGTGGTGGGAATGTAAGTTGCTAGAGTCACTATGGAGAACAGTTTGGAGGTTCCTTAAAAAAACTAAATAAAGTTAAAATATGATACAGCAATCTCACTCCTGGGTATATACCCAGAGAAAACCGTAATTTGAAAGAGCACATTCACCTCAGTGTTCATTGCAGCACTGTTTACAATAGCTGGATCATGGAAGCAACCTAAAATGCCCACCAATAAAGGAATGGATAAAGAATATGTACTACATATAAACAATGAAATATTACTCAGTCATAAAAATGAATGCAATAATGCCATTCACAGCCATTTGCCGTTGTGGTCCATCCATGGATGGACCTATGGATTATCATCCTAAATGAAATAAATCAGACAGAGAAAGACAAGTATCATATGCTATTGCTTATATGTGGAATCTAAAGACAAATTGGTATAAATGAATGTATTTACAAGACAGAAATAGAGTCAAAGGTATGAAAAACAAACTTATGCTTACCAGGGGGTAAACTAGAGGAGGAGAAGGACAAGGAAGGAAAAATTCAGAGATCAGTATTGATATATACCCACTACTATATATAAAACAGTCTTCCCAGGTGGTACCAGTGATAAAGAACCTGCCTACCAGTGCAGGAGACATAAGAGATAAAGGGTTTGATTCCTAGGTAGGGAAGATGATCTGGAGGAGGGCATAGGCAACTCATTCCAGTATTCTTGCCTGTAGAATCCCATAGGTGGAGGAGCCTGGTGGGCTACAGTTCATAGGGTCATAAAGAGTTAGACATGACTGAAGTGAGTTAGCACACAAGCAAATATAAGGTAGATAAGTAATAAGGACCTACTGCATAGCACAGTACTCAGTACTCTGTAGTGACCTATGTGGGAAAGGGATCTAAAAAAGTGTGAATATATGTATATGTATAAAGAATTCACTTTGCTGTACAGCAGTAACTAATACAACATTATAAGTTAGCTGTACTCCAATAAAGATTGTAACAGGATTGAAAATGACATTCCTACATACAACAATCTCTTGTTAATGTAAAAAGAGAAAGCTAATGTATCTGGAAAGTAACTGATTTCATTGTCATTAAAGCTAAAGAAATACCTTAGGCCAGGGAAACTTGAAAATCTCTGAAAGCAATGCTAATCTTAGTTTGAGAATTTCACTTACTCTACTTTTCCTGAAGATTGAGAATAAATTTTTTGTTAATAAAAGGCAAGGCTATGCAAAGATTATTAAGAGCCCCAGTGAAATGTATGCCCTGTCACTGAGAGATGGGTTATATTAATACTTCCCCATATCAGCAACAACAACAACAAAAAAAAAATCAAATTTTTTCATTACCATCAAAGTCTTCCTTCCCAGCAACAAAAGGCCTGAATGTATCCTTAGATTAAGCAAACAGTGACCAAAGCAAACTCTCAATTTATCGGAGTAAAGGGCATTGAAAGTATTCAAAGGCCATGATTCTTGTCCACATCCCATTTTACAGTTTTGTGAAGGTTCTGTTGGTGGCAATGAAGACAGATACTGGAAACGTTGGCAATACCCTTAAAATTACCTAGCCAATGATGGTTCAGTATCATGGCCAATTTAGATATGCTATTATGGGTAGCAGATGATCACTTTGTATGACCAGACAGTAGTTTTGTGAACACAATTATCTTCAAGCACTTTGTATTCTGATCCTTTCTGATCCTTTTTCTCTGAATCAGGGGCTTATCTTCAGCAATTAATGATGTCTTTTTTGAATTTCTTTGAGTGATATGGGTGCAATAATTTCAGTTACTGTTGCTTTCTAGCATAGTGATCAGGCAGATCATTATCATGAGATTCTGGACATTATGCTTTGAATGAGCCTCCACTTTTATTATGGCTGAATGTTTAATCAGTTCCGTAGAATAGGGAGGAGCCTGGTGGGCAAATAAAAGAGTTAGACATGACTGAAGTGAGTTAGCACACAAGCAAATATAAGGTAGATAAGTAATAAGGACCTACTGCATAGCACAGTACTCAGTACTCTGTAGTGACCTATGTGGGAAAGGGATCTAAAAAAGTGTGAATATATGTATATGTATAAAGAATTCACTTTGCTGTACAGCAGTAACTAATACAACATTATAAGTTAGCTGTACTCCAATAAAGATTGTAACAGGATTGAAAATGACATTCCTACATACAACAATCTCTTGTTAATGTAAAAAGAGAAAGCTAATGTATCTGGAAAGTAACTGATTTCATTGTCATTAAAGCTAAAGAAATACCTTAGGCCAGGGAAACTTGAAAATCTCTGAAAGCAATGCTAATCTTAGTTTGAGAATTTCACTTACTCTACTTTTCCTGAAGATTGAGAATAAATTTTTTGTTAATAAAAGGCAAGGCTATGCAAAGATTATTAAGAGCCCCAGTGAAATGTATGCCCTGTCACTGAGAGATGGGTTATATTAATACTTCCCCATATCAGCAACAACAACAACAAAAAAAAAATCAAATTTTTTCATTACCATCAAAGTCTTCCTTCCCAGCAACAAAAGGCCTGAATGTATCCTTAGATTAAGCAAACAGTGACCAAAGCAAACTCTCAATTTATCGGAGTAAAGGGCATTGAAAGTATTCAAAGGCCATGATTCTTGTCCACATCCCATTTTACAGTTTTGTGAAGGTTCTGTTGGTGGCAATGAAGACAGATACTGGAAACGTTGGCAATACCCTTAAAATTACCTAGCCAATGATGGTTCAGTATCATGGCCAATTTAGATATGCTATTATGGGTAGCAGATGATCACTTTGTATGACCAGACAGTAGTTTTGTGAACACAATTATCTTCAAGCACTTTGTATTCTGATCCTTTCTGATCCTTTTTCTCTGAATCAGGGGCTTATCTTCAGCAATTAATGATGTCTTTTTTGAATTTCTTTGAGTGATATGGGTGCAATAATTTCAGTTACTGTTGCTTTCTAGCATAGTGATCAGGCAGATCATTATCATGAGATTCTGGACATTATGCTTTGAATGAGCCTCCACTTTTATTATGGCTGAATGTTTAACTTGTTTATATTTCTATGTGAGTCTCTGAAGAGAAGAACATCGACTCTATGATTTGGGAGAATTACCTCAATGTGGCGCATCTTATAAGCTTACCTGCCATTGGAATAAATATTAACATTTGTTCTTTAACTGTTGACTGTGACTTGATTGTCTCAGGGAAGACCGATTAATTCAGTCATTTGGCAGATTCAACTCAATAGAAATTCATATTCTAATCATGATTTTGATTGGTGAAAATCTAGCCTGCATCGCATGGTTTTTTCCCTTAATTTTAGGTACAAACAAATGAAATCAGACTTATCCAAAGGAATTCCAAGAACAAATTCTCTCATAAAGATCAAAAAATTATAATATTCTGCTTCCTTAGGCAGAGAGTTGCTGGGTTCCAGATATGATATCAATGGCTAGAGGTATTTATAATGGCTAAAAATTTTCATTTTATAAGAAGTCCACACTTCTTTTTATTGTTCTTTTGATATTCTGAGCATCCAATTTCCAGTATGGGAAGGAAAGGGGTTCCGCATGCCTCCAACAAGAAATTCTCAGGTGCAAGCAGGGAGTCCAAGAATTCAACTCAATTCTATCACTATCTGCCTGGACATAGCATCAGATTACATGGGTCAAGGGTTCAGTCCTACAGGGCTGCTGTACTCTATCCCCACTTAGGACTTCAGATGACAGTCACAAGCCCAGATACTTCTGATCAAACGGTTGTACATCAGAGGTCCTTACAACTCCACCTTCAGGTTTGAACAACTTGCTGTAGAGGCTCACAGAACTCAGGAAAACATTTTATTTACTAGATTACTGGTTGATTATAAACCAGTGTATAACTCAGGAACAGCAAGATGGTAGAGATGCATAAGACAGGGATGGAAAAGAGTGTGGAGCTCACATGCCTTCTCTGAGCCACTCTCCCAACACTTCCAAGTGTTCACCAGCCCTGTCCTTTGGGGTGCTTATGGAGGCTTCCTGAGTGATATGGGTGCAATAATTTCAGTTACTGTTGCTTTCTAGCATAGTGATCAGGCAGATCATTATCATGAGATTCTGGACATTATGCTTTGAATGAGCCTCCACTTTTATTATGGCTGAATGTTTAACTTGTTTATATTTCTATGTGAGTCTCTGAAGAGAAGAACATCGACTCTATGATTTGGGAGAATTACCTCAATGTGGCGCATCTTATAAGCTTACCTGCCATTGGAATAAATATTAACATTTGTTCTTTAACTGTTGACTGTGACTTGATTGTCTCAGGGAAGACCGATTAATTCAGTCATTTGGCAGATTCAACTCAATAGAAATTCATATTCTAATCATGATTTTGATTGGTGAAAATCTAGCCTGCATCGCATGGTTTTTTCCCTTAATTTTAGGTACAAACAAATGAAATCAGACTTATCCAAAGGAATTCCAAGAACAAATTCTCTCATAAAGATCAAAAAATTATAATATTCTGCTTCCTTAGGCAGAGAGTTGCTGGGTTCCAGATATGATATCAATGGCTAGAGGTATTTATAATGGCTAAAAATTTTCATTTTATAAGAAGTCCACACTTCTTTTTATTGTTCTTTTGATATTCTGAGCATCCAATTTCCAGTATGGGAAGGAAAGGGGTTCCGCATGCCTCCAACAAGAAATTCTCAGGTGCAAGCAGGGAGTCCAAGAATTCAACTCAATTCTATCACTATCTGCCTGGACATAGCATCAGATTACATGGGTCAAGGGTTCAGTCCTACAGGGCTGCTGTACTCTATCCCCACTTAGGACTTCAGATGACAGTCACAAGCCCAGATACTTCTGATCAAACGGTTGTACATCAGAGGTCCTTACAACTCCACCTTCAGGTTTGAACAACTTGCTGTAGAGGCTCACAGAACTCAGGAAAACATTTTATTTACTAGATTACTGGTTGATTATAAACCAGTGTATAACTCAGGAACAGCAAGATGGTAGAGATGCATAAGACAGGGATGGAAAAGAGTGTGGAGCTCACATGCCTTCTCTGAGCCACTCTCCCAACACTTCCAAGTGTTCACCAGCCCTGTCCTTTGGGGTGCTTATGGAGGCTTCCTTAGATAGGCATGATTGATTATACCTCTATCCTCTCTGGCCACCCCAGAAGTCAGGTGGTAGAAATGGAAGTTTCAGCCCTCTGATCACATTGCTAGTTCTCTCAGCAACCAGTCACTGTATTTAGATACTTTCCAAAAGTCACACCATTAACAAAACAAGACGCTTTAATCACTCTCAACATTTAGGAAATTCTAGAGGTTTTGGGAGTGGTGCACTAAGAACTGTGAGTGAAGAACACATATATATGAGAAGTATACTTTGGTCATCTGAAGGATCAAATATATACTTCCCATAAATCACAATAACATAATCAGTTTCCTATTGGTAGATGTTGGACTATTTCTGTTATTAAGTAATAAAATCATGAATTCCTTTGAATATTTCACATATGTGTCAGTTGAACTAGAAGTGGATGTGGCTTCAGGAATCTCTGGATCTGGGGCAAAAAAAATTGCTGGCAAAGCTTGCTTCTCTATTTGGCCCCAGCTCTCCTTCTTTGGCTCTAGTCGCTAACAGGCTCTTCCCACATTGCCTGCTGTGGACTCTGAGGTCAGACTCCACAAGTTTAACTCTTGGATCTACCACTTACTGGTTGTGTGATTTGTGAATGTTCCTATATTTTTTATATTTCAGTTGCCTCATTTTAAAAATGAAAGTAAACATAATTACTATCTTATAGGCTTATTTGGGGGAATTAAATGAGATTACATGTTCATATTATTAATACATGTTTACTAGAATTCCTGGAACATAGTAAATGCAGAATAAATACAAGCTTTAATATGTAGCTTTTGTTTTTCTAAATAGTTGCTGAATCAATCACTATGAGTAGGATTAAATACTCTTGAAAGAGAAAAATAAGCCCATCTAAACTATATAGATTGAGAATGGTAAGGTTTCTCAAAAGGTATGCTAGAAAGAATAAATATTTTACACATGCATATATGTGTGTATATGCATACACATATACATAAAGGCTTCCCTGGTGCCCTGGTGGCTCAGTGGTAAAGAATTTGCCTTGCCAATACAGGAGATGAAGGAGACATGGGTTCCATCTTTGGGTGGTTAAGATCCCCTGGGGCAAGAATTGGCAACTCATTCCAGTATTCTTGCCTGGGAAATTCCATGGACAGAGGAGTTTGCCAGGCTACATCCCATGGGGTTGCAAAAGAGTCGGACACAACTTAGCACCTAAAACAGCAACAGCAAACAACATATTCATCTGTCCATCCATATGCATCCTCTATCTCTCTGGCCACCCCAGAAGTCAGGTGGTAGAAATGGAAGTTTCAGCCCTCTGATCACATTGCTAGTTCTCTCAGCAACCAGTCACTGTATTTAGATACTTTCCAAAAGTCACACCATTAACAAAACAAGACGCTTTAATCACTCTCAACATTTAGGAAATTCTAGAGGTTTTGGGAGTGGTGCACTAAGAACTGTGAGTGAAGAACACATATATATGAGAAGTATACTTTGGTCATCTGAAGGATCAAATATATACTTCCCATAAATCACAATAACATAATCAGTTTCCTATTGGTAGATGTTGGACTATTTCTGTTATTAAGTAATAAAATCATGAATTCCTTTGAATATTTCACATATGTGTCAGTTGAACTAGAAGTGGATGTGGCTTCAGGAATCTCTGGATCTGGGGCAAAAAATTGCTGGCAAAGCTTGCTTCTCTATTTGGCCCCAGCTCTCCTTCTTTGGCTCTAGTCGCTAACAGGCTCTTCCCACATTGCCTGCTGTGGACTCTGAGGTCAGACTCCACAAGTTTAACTCTTGGATCTACCACTTACTGGTTGTGTGATTTGTGAATGTTCCTATATTTTTTATATTTCAGTTGCCTCATTTTAAAAATGAAAGTAAACATAATTACTATCTTATAGGCTTATTTGGGGGAATTAAATGAGATTACATGTTCATATTATTAATACATGTTTACTAGAATTCCTGGAACATAGTAAATGCAGAATAAATACAAGCTTTAATATGTAGCTTTTGTTTTTCTAAATAGTTGCTGAATCAATCACTATGAGTAGGATTAAATACTCTTGAAAGAGAAAAATAAGCCCATCTAAACTATATAGATTGAGAATGGTAAGGTTTCTCAAAAGGTATGCTAGAAAGAATAAATATTTTACACATGCATATATGTGTGTATATGCATACACATATACATAAAGGCTTCCCTGGTGCCCTGGTGGCTCAGTGGTAAAGAATTTGCCTTGCCAATACAGGAGATGAAGGAGACATGGGTTCCATCTTTGGGTGGTTAAGATCCCCTGGGGCAAGAATTGGCAACTCATTCCAGTATTCTTGCCTGGGAAATTCCATGGACAGAGGAGTTTGCCAGGCTACATCCCATGGGGTTGCAAAAGAGTCGGACACAACTTAGCACCTAAAACAGCAACAGCAAACAACATATTCATCTGTCCATCCATATGTGTAATACATCCTGTCATAATCATAAAGTACCTCATAAAATTAAAATCTGAATAAAAGTGCATTGAGGCAGAAGCAAATTGATAAGGAATACAGTAATGATTGTGTTTGAATGGTTGAATATTAGTACTTTTTCCAACTCCTCTGCTTTAAAAAATGTCAGCTATGTATTACCTGTATAATAATGACATCACCAATAGTGCATTCAATAAAATCTTATTGGATGTCTGCTAGATAGGCACTCATCTGGCCATTAGTGATAGAGAAGTGAGCAAGAACCAAAACACTCCTTGCCACGTGGGACTCACATTCTAAGGATATTAGCACTCTATTGTTTCCCTCTTTTTCTATTTCTTTCCATTGTTCACTTAAGAACCTTTTCTTATCTCTCCTTGCTATTTGTTGGAACTCTGGATTCAGTTGGGTATCTTTCCTTTTCTCCTCTTTCACTTCTCTTCTTTTCTCAGCTATTTGTAAGGTCTCCTCAGACAACCGTTCTACTTTTTTGAACTTATTTTTATTGGGTGTGGTTTTGACCCCTGTCTCCTGTACAGTGTTACAAACCTCCATCCATAGTTCTTCAGGCACTCTACCAAATCTAATCCCTTGGATCTTTTTGTCATATCCACTGTATAATCATAAGCTATTTGGTTTAGGTCATACCTGAATGGCCTAGTGGTTTCTCCCTACTTTCTTCAATGTAAGTCTGAATTTTGCAATAAGGAGTCCATGATCTGAGCCACCATCAGCCCCTGGTCTTTTTTTTGCTGACTGGAACAAATGTGATTTTAATATTTGACCATCTGGTGATGTCCATGTGTAGGGTCATCTCATGAGTTGTTGGTAGAGAATGTTTGCCATGACCAGTGCACCCTCTTGGAGATGAAGGAGACATGGGTTCCATCTTTGGGTGGTTAAGATCCCCTGGGGCAAGAATTGGCAACTCATTCCAGTATTCTTGCCTGGGAAATTCCATGGACAGAGGAGTTTGCCAGGCTACATCCCATGGGGTTGCAAAAGAGTCGGACACAACTTAGCACCTAAAACAGCAACAGCAAACAACATATTCATCTGTCCATCCATATGTGTAATACATCCTGTCATAATCATAAAGTACCTCATAAAATTAAAATCTGAATAAAAGTGCATTGAGGCAGAAGCAAATTGATAAGGAATACAGTAATGATTGTGTTTGAATGGTTGAATATTAGTACTTTTTCCAACTCCTCTGCTTTAAAAAATGTCAGCTATGTATTACCTGTATAATAATGACATCACCAATAGTGCATTCAATAAAATCTTATTGGATGTCTGCTAGATAGGCACTCATCTGGCCATTAGTGATAGAGAAGTGAGCAAGAACCAAAACACTCCTTGCCACGTGGGACTCACATTCTAAGGATATTAGCACTCTATTGTTTCCCTCTTTTTCTATTTCTTTCCATTGTTCACTTAAGAACCTTTTCTTATCTCTCCTTGCTATTTGTTGGAACTCTGGATTCAGTTGGGTATCTTTCCTTTTCTCCTCTTTCACTTCTCTTCTTTTCTCAGCTATTTGTAAGGTCTCCTCAGACAACCGTTCTACTTTTTTGAACTTATTTTTATTGGGTGTGGTTTTGACCCCTGTCTCCTGTACAGTGTTACAAACCTCCATCCATAGTTCTTCAGGCACTCTACCAAATCTAATCCCTTGGATCTTTTTGTCATATCCACTGTATAATCATAAGCTATTTGGTTTAGGTCATACCTGAATGGCCTAGTGGTTTCTCCCTACTTTCTTCAATGTAAGTCTGAATTTTGCAATAAGGAGTCCATGATCTGAGCCACCATCAGCCCCTGGTCTTTTTTTTGCTGACTGGAACAAATGTGATTTTAATATTTGACCATCTGGTGATGTCCATGTGTAGGGTCATCTCATGAGTTGTTGGTAGAGAATGTTTGCCATGACCAGTGCACCCTCTTGGCAAAACACTTTAGCCCTTGTATTGCTTCACTTTGTACTTCAACACCAAACTTGCTTGTTATTTCAGGTATCTTTTGATTTTCTACTTTTGCATTCCAATCTCCTAACATGAAAAGGGCATCTTTTTTTGGTGTTAGTTCTAGAATGTCTTATAGGTCTTCATAGAGCTGTTCAACTTCAGCTCCTTCAGCATTATTGGTTGGGGCATAGATTTGGAATACTGTGATATTGAATGGTTTGCCTTGGAAACAAACCATGGTCATTCTGTCATTTTTGAGATTGCAACCAAGTATTCCATTTCGAACTCTTTTGTTGAATATGAGGGCTACTCCATTTCTTATATTGGGAAAGTAATCTGTCGAGACTGTATATTGTCACTCTGCTTATTTAACTTCCATGCAGAGTACATCATGTGAAATGCTGGGCTGGATGAAGCTCAAGCTTTCCTGGAATCAAGATTGCCAGGAAAAATATCAATGACCTCAGATATGCAAATGACACCACCCTTATGGTAGAAAGCAAAGAGGAACTAAAGAATCTTTTGATGAAGGTGAAAGAGAGTGAAAAAGCTGACTTAAAATTCAACATACAAAAAATGAAGATCATGGCATCTTGTCCCATCACTTCATGGAAAATAGATGAGGAAAAAACAGAAACAATGATAGACTTTATTTTCTTGGGCTCTCACAAATTACTGTGGACAGTGATTACAACCATAAAATTAAAGATGCTTGCTCCTTGGAAGAAAAACTATGACAAATCTAGACAATGTATTAAAAAGCAGAGACATCACTCTGTCAACAAAGGTCTGTATAGTGAAAGCTATGGTTTTTCCAGTAGTCATTTATGGATGCGAGAGTTGGACTGTAAGGAAGTCTGATCACTGAATAATTGATGTTTTTGAACTGTGGTGCTGGAGAAGACTCTTGAGGGTCCCTTGGACTGTGAGGATATCAAATTAGTCAATCCTAAAGGAAATCAACACTGAAGGATTAATGCTGAAACTCCAATACTTTGCACAACTGATGTAAAGGGTTAACTCATTGGAAAATACCCTAATGCTGGGAAAGACCGAGAGCAAGGGGAAAAGAGGGTGACAGTACGAGATGGTTGCATGGCATCACTGACTCACTAGACATGAGCTAGAGCAAATTCTGGGAGATAGTGAAAGACAGGGAAGCCCATTGTGCTTCAGCCCACAGAGTCACAAAGTCAGACAGGACTGAGCAATTGAACAGCAACAACAAAGTTTCACAGAATCCTTGTTATGTAACATTAGTGTCTCCTCCACCACCTTTGAAATGTTAACACTTCTGGGTTGAAGTTTTTAAGAATTTTCCTAGTAAAATTTGTTCTTTTTCTCTCTCTCTCTCTCTTTTTTTTTTTGTCCAAGTTGCATTCATTGTCACTCCAATGCTTCTCTTCTAACAGTCTAGTTCTGGCATTCAAGAGCAGAGCAATAAAACATCTCACCCTCAACTCTCCTTCTAGGTTAGATTTATATCTTCATTAAGAAGGAATTAAAAGGGTATGTTTTGTACTATAAACTTTTATACTTACTTCTAAAGCAGCCTATGCTGTTAGCTTATCACTAAGATTCTGGTTTGACCCACTATTGTTACGTGAGACCCCTCAAATCTATATCTTAGAGACAAGAAAAACAAACAAAGCAAACAACAAAAACTTCCAGTTTCACTCCTGACTATTTACAATGGTCTAAGAGATTACCTCTGGCCTGTTTCACTGCTCTCTCTCATAACACTGTAGCATGGGAACCTCACAGCCTAGGGTTGGCTTCATCCTGCTCTTGCTCTGCAAGTTCTCTGCCTTACTTCACATGTGACCCAAACCGTCAGCAGCATCCTCTCTGAGGAGCCCATTGTTCTCCTTTTGTGTGGCTTGTGGCTTCTTCTTACTTTGAAAGATGGAAGATGTAGAGTTTCTGTTTCTGCACTAGCTCTGGCACTTGTCAGGCCTCATCCCATTTAGCTTTGCGCAATCTTTTGTTTCATCCAGAGGCCTGCAAACAAACTGGAATACTTTGACAAAACGGGGAATTGGGGTCCCTTGGACTGTGAGGATATCAAATTAGTCAATCCTAAAGGAAATCAACACTGAAGGATTAATGCTGAAACTCCAATACTTTGCACAACTGATGTAAAGGGTTAACTCATTGGAAAATACCCTAATGCTGGGAAAGACCGAGAGCAAGGGGAAAAGAGGGTGACAGTACGAGATGGTTGCATGGCATCACTGACTCACTAGACATGAGCTAGAGCAAATTCTGGGAGATAGTGAAAGACAGGGAAGCCCATTGTGCTTCAGCCCACAGAGTCACAAAGTCAGACAGGACTGAGCAATTGAACAGCAACAACAAAGTTTCACAGAATCCTTGTTATGTAACATTAGTGTCTCCTCCACCACCTTTGAAATGTTAACACTTCTGGGTTGAAGTTTTTAAGAATTTTCCTAGTAAAATTTGTTCTTTTTCTCTCTCTCTCTCTCTTTTTTTTTTTTTTTGTCCAAGTTGCATTCATTGTCACTCCAATGCTTCTCTTCTAACAGTCTAGTTCTGGCATTCAAGAGCAGAGCAATAAAACATCTCACCCTCAACTCTCCTTCTAGGTTAGATTTATATCTTCATTAAGAAGGAATTAAAAGGGTATGTTTTGTACTATAAACTTTTATACTTACTTCTAAAGCAGCCTATGCTGTTAGCTTATCACTAAGATTCTGGTTTGACCCACTATTGTTACGTGAGACCCCTCAAATCTATATCTTAGAGACAAGAAAAACAAACAAAGCAAACAACAAAAACTTCCAGTTTCACTCCTGACTATTTACAATGGTCTAAGAGATTACCTCTGGCCTGTTTCACTGCTCTCTCTCATAACACTGTAGCATGGGAACCTCACAGCCTAGGGTTGGCTTCATCCTGCTCTTGCTCTGCAAGTTCTCTGCCTTACTTCACATGTGACCCAAACCGTCAGCAGCATCCTCTCTGAGGAGCCCATTGTTCTCCTTTTGTGTGGCTTGTGGCTTCTTCTTACTTTGAAAGATGGAAGATGTAGAGTTTCTGTTTCTGCACTAGCTCTGGCACTTGTCAGGCCTCATCCCATTTAGCTTTGGCAAGCAATGCTTTTAGTTTCATCCAGAGGCCTGCAAACAAACTGGTACCTTTGTAAGTTTCACACAGTTGTTCTTAATGATTATTTCTCCTCAGAACCTCAATAAGCAAGAGTGGGTCAGAATTTGTTTACCAAAAGAGACTTTGATTAGACATGGAAAGTCTTAAAGGACAGCTGAAATAGAGAACTGATTTACAGGCCAATATCTAATTTTCATGTTATTTTTGTGAATCAGTATATGCTATTTCTGAAGTCATATTCTACATATTTTTAATGATCAATGTTGCTCTAAATTGTAAACCTGTAGGGGAGCAGAAGTCTATCCTTCTGACCATCAAATGTATCATTGAAATCTGAAATTAATATTTGCATGAAGTTTTGATTATTGAAAATACTTTTGAGAAATAATTATGACTATCAGGTCAAAGTTTGCTAATTTTGAAATTGTGCCAGTAGTTGGAGGATCCAAACAAAGGAATATTGTATAAAACAGCCATTCAGTAGTAATCAAGACATAGCCTCTGTAACTTGCTGTCTGACTCTGGGCATCCTGCTTCATCATTCTGAGACACTCATTAGGTCTAAACTTAGGGTGTGTGGATTAGCTGAGAGTTCTTACGGGATTAATTATCTATAGTGATCTCTTTTCTCTGTGGTTTTATGACTTGCTAGAAATTACTTGGTACGGAGGGATGAGATTGTTTCCACTCTGTTTCTGGGTTGTTCATTTTCATGCTTCATAACATTCATTTCTCATGCTTCATATATTCATTTCTCATGCTTCATAACATTGCAGATTTACAGCTCTTGTTTCAAGGCACCCACATTATCTGTATTATAAATGTGGAGGATCACAGAATGTTTTTAATAAGTGATGACTGAAATAGCAGGACCATTGCATAAGCTTCTTAGTACAGGCATGTGTAAAAGAAATTAATCACAGAAGCTCAAGTCATGACATTAAGCAGACCCAGAAAAGGGGCATATTTACCTTTCATTTGCAAATAGTTTTTGCCCTAGGTAGAGTATAATGTTTCAATAATACATTAGCAGCATCCTCTCTGAGGAGCCCATTGTTCTCCTTTTGTGTGGCTTGTGGCTTCTTCTTACTTTGAAAGATGGAAGATGTAGAGTTTCTGTTTCTGCACTAGCTCTGGCACTTGTCAGGCCTCATCCCATTTAGCTTTGGCAAGCAATGCTTTTAGTTTCATCCAGAGGCCTGCAAACAAACTGGTACCTTTGTAAGTTTCACACAGTTGTTCTTAATGATTATTTCTCCTCAGAACCTCAATAAGCAAGAGTGGGTCAGAATTTGTTTACCAAAAGAGACTTTGATTAGACATGGAAAGTCTTAAAGGACAGCTGAAATAGAGAACTGATTTACAGGCCAATATCTAATTTTCATGTTATTTTTGTGAATCAGTATATGCTATTTCTGAAGTCATATTCTACATATTTTTAATGATCAATGTTGCTCTAAATTGTAAACCTGTAGGGGAGCAGAAGTCTATCCTTCTGACCATCAAATGTATCATTGAAATCTGAAATTAATATTTGCATGAAGTTTTGATTATTGAAAATACTTTTGAGAAATAATTATGACTATCAGGTCAAAGTTTGCTAATTTTGAAATTGTGCCAGTAGTTGGAGGATCCAAACAAAGGAATATTGTATAAAACAGCCATTCAGTAGTAATCAAGACATAGCCTCTGTAACTTGCTGTCTGACTCTGGGCATCCTGCTTCATCATTCTGAGACACTCATTAGGTCTAAACTTAGGGTGTGTGGATTAGCTGAGAGTTCTTACGGGATTAATTATCTATAGTGATCTCTTTCTCTCTGTGGTTTTATGACTTGCTAGAAATTACTTGGTACGGAGGGATGAGATTGTTTCCACTCTGTTTCTGGGTTGTTCATTTTTCATGCTTCATAACATTCATTTCTCATGCTTCATATATTCATTTCTCATGCTTCATAACATTGCAGATTTACAGCTCTTGTTTCAAGGCACCCACATTATCTGTATTATAAATGTGGAGGATCACAGAATGTTTTTAATAAGTGATGACTGAAATAGCAGGACCATTGCATAAGCTTCTTAGTACAGGCATGTGTAAAAGAAATTAATCACAGAAGCTCAAGTCATGACATTAAGCAGACCCAGAAAAGGGGCATATTTACCTTTCATTTGCAAATAGTCCTTTTTACTTGGCCCTAGGTAGAGTATAATGTTTCAATAATACATTTAAATGATAAATTTTTTCAGATCTTAATACATAGGGTACTAATAACACACACTTTTTCTTCTTTTAACAAGTAATAAATTTTCCGTGGTTATTTTGTTACATTGGGAAGTCATTGAATTTTCACAGTTTCCAAATGCATGTACTTTTCAAGACTGTGTTACAGCTGTGTTTGTGGTGGGGACTTCATTCTGGTTTAAAAGTAGGCAAAGGCCATGTAAGAGGGAACTTCAGTAAAACTAATGTCAATGAAAAGAAAAAAAAAAAGTGAAGGCTAAAGTCTTCTTATCTGAAATCAGATTTATTTTCAATGCAATTTCCTCTTTTGATCCTGATGTCTGCAACGGTGTCAGAAACCTTGAGTCTATTTATGACTCCTAGGAACAATCTAACTATGTGTGAAAGCCTGGTACCAGGCTTCCCTAATGTCTTTGGGATAAAGGTCAGTCCAGAGCAGACTTATAGGGAGAAGCAGCTATCTTTGTTCTGTTTGACTGAGCAATTACATATCTAGCCATAGTTAGAAGTGGACTTCTACAAGAGATAAAAACTTGAAGGTGGATATACAGACATGTATTTTATAGACGTGCTCAGTCATTCAGTCATGTCCAACTCTTTGCAAAAACCCTATGGAGTGTAGTCTGCCAGGTTCCTCTGTTCATGAGATTCTCTAGGCAGGAATACTTGTGTGGGTAGCAATTCCCTTCTCCAGAATATCTTCCCCATTCAGGGATCTAACCTGTGTCTCCTACATTTCAGGCAGATTCTTTACCATCTGAGCCATGAGGGAAGCCCTATAGATAGACACATGTAACCTAAATAGGCACTTAAATATGGTATTTGAATGTGAGAAGATTTGGCTGAGGTAAAATTAGTAAAAATCAAAGGATTTCAGTGGCCCTAAATCAGCAATTTTCAGTTGTATCTTTGGATTTGCAATCAGGGCTAACGTCATGACCAAGGGAAGGATGTCAACGATACAGAGGCAGTTCCCACATTCCTGAGTTTCTGGCACTTAGAGTCTATACCTAGTAGAAAACTCATCTGACTCTCCTAACATTTTGACTTAATATTTGTAAATATCTTAAATGATAGTCTTTACCTAGGTAGAGTATAATGTTTCAATAATACATTTAAATGATAAATTTTTTCAGATCTTAATACATAGGGTACTAATAACACACACTTTTTCTTCTTTTAACAAGTAATAAATTTTCCGTGGTTATTTTGTTACATTGGGAAGTCATTGAATTTTCACAGTTTCCAAATGCATGTACTTTTCAAGACTGTGTTACAGCTGTGTTTGTGGTGGGGACTTCATTCTGGTTTAAAAGTAGGCAAAGGCCATGTAAGAGGGAACTTCAGTAAAACTAATGTCAATGAAAAGAAAAAAAAAAAGTGAAGGCTAAAGTCTTCTTATCTGAAATCAGATTTATTTTCAATGCAATTTCCTCTTTTGATCCTGATGTCTGCAACGGTGTCAGAAACCTTGAGTCTATTTATGACTCCTAGGAACAATCTAACTATGTGTGAAAGCCTGGTACCAGGCTTCCCTAATGTCTTTGGGATAAAGGTCAGTCCAGAGCAGACTTATAGGGAGAAGCAGCTATCTTTGTTCTGTTTGACTGAGCAATTACATATCTAGCCATAGTTAGAAGTGGACTTCTACAAGAGATAAAAACTTGAAGGTGGATATACAGACATGTATTTTATAGACGTGCTCAGTCATTCAGTCATGTCCAACTCTTTGCAAAAACCCTATGGAGTGTAGTCTGCCAGGTTCCTCTGTTCATGAGATTCTCTAGGCAGGAATACTTGTGTGGGTAGCAATTCCCTTCTCCAGAATATCTTCCCCATTCAGGGATCTAACCTGTGTCTCCTACATTTCAGGCAGATTCTTTACCATCTGAGCCATGAGGGAAGCCCTATAGATAGACACATGTAACCTAAATAGGCACTTAAATATGGTATTTGAATGTGAGAAGATTTGGCTGAGGTAAAAATTAGTAAAAATCAAAGGATTTCAGTGGCCCTAAATCAGCAATTTTCAGTTGTATCTTTGGATTTGCAATCAGGGCTAACGTCATGACCAAGGGAAGGATGTCAACGATACAGAGGCAGTTCCCACATTCCTGAGTTTCTGGCACTTAGAGTCTATACCTAGTAGAAAACTCATCTGACTCTCCTAACATTTTGACTTAATATTTGTAAAAATATCTTAAATGATAGTCTTTACCTAAATTTAAAGACTAAATATTAAATACACTAAAATAATACCCTTAAAGGTTGTTTTGTTTGGTAGCATCTTTCTTTTATCAGTTGAAAATGGTGAAAAGATATTTGTTTGGGTTTCTGTATCCCATTTGCTCTGTTAAAACACCATCAGAACCAAAAGATCCTAATGAAAGTTTCCTTGTGACAAGCCTAAACAATGATCCAACAGGAATGAAAAGTCAAACTAAAGAGAAAATGATATAAAAGGCCAGCTTTCTGCTCTCCCCACAAGGATTTTAATTATAGAAAAATCAACAGCTGTGCCAGGGGTAATGCAGGAGTGCTGGCCATGCAAAATAACACCTTGGAGTGGACTGAATTTAAAGTAAATAGGCTGGAAATATTGGCTTTCCAAGCAATCAGCAAGAACACATGAGGGAAAACATACAGCATTTAATTTGGTTGAGTGTGCTGATCCAGACTTCTCTGTAGCACCTGATTCCAGTGAGTGTGCAGAAACTTGTGATCCCTGATTAAATAGAAAGTAATCTTTCCCATGAACTGCCCATCACAAATCTGGGAAAGCAAGATGATGCTCAGCCCAGGATCCCATAAGCCCTGTATACTTCCCCCAGTGATGAGAGATACGTTCTCTTGATTCGATCACTTACCATAGGAATATATAATATTATTCCTTATTGTCATTGACATTGTACTGCTCAACTTATACAGAATATTTTAAATAAAACCTTTTCTTGTTTTAAGAGGGATTATATATTTTTCTCTTCCTAATTCTTTTATATGATGATTATAGCTGACTTTGCATAAATTATGTAAAACGTGCTGTTATTCATCAGCCCTCTAATGAGAGTCCAGATTTGTGATACTGTTGTGTCAACCAAGACTTCACAGATTTTCTTAAATGGGTTCAATATGGTAAAATAATACAAAATATAAAAGAAAAGAAAAATCCAGGTTTTGTGATCAAACAGAAAACTTGAGCTTATTTTTACATGCATATTGTGATACAGTTGATTCACTCATTGAATAATCCATTACATACTGCAAAATGAAAGAGACTCACTCCTACTGAGGCTTGAAGAAACTAAGTACTTTAATTTACCAAGAAGGTTCATGGGAATATGTGGCTTTTTACACTCATTCTGGGCCTTCCTTTTTGGAGACAGAGAACTGCTAAAATAATACCCTAAAGTTTTGGGCATCTTTCTTTTATCAGTTGAAAATGGTGAAAAGATATTTGTTTGGGTTTCTGTATCCCATTTGCTCTGTTAAAACACCATCAGAACCAAAAGATCCTAATGAAAGTTTCCTTGTGACAAGCCTAAACAATGATCCAACAGGAATGAAAAGTCAAACTAAAGAGAAAATGATATAAAAGGCCAGCTTTCTGCTCTCCCCACAAGGATTTTAATTATAGAAAAATCAACAGCTGTGCCAGGGGTAATGCAGGAGTGCTGGCCATGCAAAATAACACCTTGGAGTGGACTGAATTTAAAGTAAATAGGCTGGAAATATTGGCTTTCCAAGCAATCAGCAAGAACACATGAGGGAAAACATACAGCATTTAATTTGGTTGAGTGTGCTGATCCAGACTTCTCTGTAGCACCTGATTCCAGTGAGTGTGCAGAAACTTGTGATCCCTGATTAAATAGAAAGTAATCTTTCCCATGAACTGCCCATCACAAATCTGGGAAAGCAAGATGATGCTCAGCCCAGGATCCCATAAGCCCTGTATACTTCCCCCAGTGATGAGAGATACGTTCTCTTGATTCGATCACTTACCATAGGAATATATAATATTATTCCTTATTGTCATTGACATTGTACTGCTCAACTTATACAGAATATTTTAAATAAAACCTTTTCTTGTTTTAAGAGGGATTATATATTTTTCTCTTCCTAATTCTTTTATATGATGATTATAGCTGACTTTGCATAAATTATGTAAAACGTGCTGTTATTCATCAGCCCTCTAATGAGAGTCCAGATTTGTGATACTGTTGTGTCAACCAAGACTTCACAGATTTTCTTAAATGGGTTCAATATGGTAAAATAATACAAAATATAAAAGAAAAGAAAAATCCAGGTTTTGTGATCAAACAGAAAACTTGAGCTTATTTTTACATGCATATTGTGATACAGTTGATTCACTCATTGAATAATCCATTACATACTGCAAAATGAAAGAGACTCACTCCTACTGAGGCTTGAAGAAACTAAGTACTTTAATTTACCAAGAAGGTTCATGGGAATATGTGGCTTTTTACACTCATTCTGGGCCTTCCTTTTTTGGAGACAGAGAACTGACCATCGGTGATGACATTCCCCAGTCCTTCAGGGCTTTCTGCTCAGGGAGACAGCTTTGGGAAACAAGAAGAACGTTTGTGTTGGAGTCATGCTTGAGTTCAAGGCTCAGCTGAACTATATTCAGGCAGTTTGTTTAACCTTTCAGAGCCCGGCTTTGCTTAACTCAGCAACATGTCCCAAGCGACCTTAATAGGTTGAAGGAACTGGCACTGGAACTTAAGACTGTCTGACTTTAAGCTTGTGCTAATTTAAGTTTTATTTTCTTGGCAAAGAAGTATGTTTTACATGTAGTCTGCGGGACCTTCCGCAGAAAGGAAGGCAGCGGGTTTGCCCCCGGCTGAACCGGGAGATCTCAGAGAGAGGTGGGTCTTGCTGCCCGCCACCCAGCCCTCCGGCAGGCGGGAGACAATCAGACGCGACAGGGGTTCTGTCAAAGCAGTTCCACTTTATTAGTGAAGACTTACAGCTTTTATAGGCAAGTGAAGGGGGTTTTGCACGGGACTTCCTATAGATTACACCAATCAAGCTAAAGGTCAAGCAATCATCCATGAGCACGGAAACCAGGGGAACCAATCAGAAATTTTGACCATCAATTAATAATTTAGATCATGCCCTGTCACTTCCTGTAGGCGCCATCTTAGCTCCAAACTGCAAACATGTGCTTAAGCTTGCTTTCACTCCCACGTCCCTTCCTGTAGGTGCCATCTTAGTTCCAAGCTGAAACAATGTGCTTAAGCTTCCTTATGCTTGCAATGGTCCTTTTTCAATTCAGAGCCCCACAGTAGTTAATATAGATGGGTTTAAACATGTATGGGTTTCATTAGAAGGCCCTGTTTCCTGCCTGAATCTTTTGAAAAAGTCTAGCTGCTGCTCACTTCATAACACGATGACTCTGCATTGCCACAGGTCGCAGATCTGAGTGTCTTATGTCTGTACTCTCTGCAGCCCCAATCTGTTCCCATGGCCCAGGTTCTGCAGTATGCATACTGAGCCCCGGTGAGAAACAATGTGGAAGAAATTCTACCTTTTAAACTTGCATGCAAACAGAATCAGGTTCATTATCTCCTGATCCTTGAAAAACAAGGCTATGTTGTATCAGTTCTTTTTCTTTTTCTTATTTTGCAGAAATTTAAATTTTAATGATTGAAACTGCTTCTAAAGAACAGGATGCCTTTTTCTCCCTGTCCTTGCCAACCTAAAATAATTTGGATTCAAACAATTGGGGGTTTCTCTATGTTGAGTATACATTGTTACTGCCTGGAGCTAGAAGTAACCTCAAAAGTGATCTGCCTCAACTTGGTTGTTGGAAAGAATAGTGTTGACTAGACTGGATATTCTGGGAAGGCAATGAGCATGTCTGTTTTTTTTTTTTTTTTCCTTTTATATACCCCATACCTGTCTCTCCACGATAGGTCAATAAATAAGGAAAAGTGGTATTTGGGCAAGGAATAGCAACTTTATTTTAAAAACCAGCAGAGGGGGAAGATGGTGTACTGAGAAGACAGTGTCCCATAGCACCATGTTCTCTGAGTTAGAATTCAGGTTTATTTTATACCCAGCAGGGTGTCTAGTGGATGAAGGAACTTACTAAACATTCATTGAGTGAATGAATGAGTAAAAAATACTGCCTTTAGTATCAGAATGGTTTATATATTCATTCACTCATTCAGCAAATATCTAACAACTTCATACAGTGGATACATTAATTTAGATGCTTGAGAGTATATTTAGAACTGGAAGACATTGGTGGATTCACCAGAAAACTATTTTTCATTGCTAGACATTTGCTGGTAGCATTTCTGGGATTTGTATAAGGTCATAAAGCAACATTTCTTTTAATATACTTTATTTTTTTGAATAGCTTTAGATTTACAGTTAAACTGTGAAGATAGTACAGAGGATGCGTATATACTCCTCACCCAAATTCTCTCATTATTACCATATATATTAGTATGGCACAAGCTCATACCTGTCTCCCCACGATAGGTCAATAAATAAGGAAAAGTGGTATTTGGGCAAGGAATAGCAACTTTATTTTAAAAACCAGCAGAGGGGGAAGATGGTGTACTGAGAAGACAGTGTCCCATAGCACCATGTTCTCTTGAGTTAGAATTCAGGTTTATTTTATACATTTATGGCCCTGGTTGCTCAGATGTGAGGAATCTTCCTGCAATGCAGGAGACCCAGGTTTGAATCCTGGGTCAGAAGGATCCCCTGGAGAAAGAAATGGCAGGCAACTCCAGTATTCTTGCCTGGAGAAATCCATGGATGGAGGAGCCTGGTAGGTTACAATCCTTGGGGTTGTGAAGAATCAGACACGAGTGAGTGACTAACACACATTTGTTACAATGAATAAACCAATTGCTGTTGTTTAATCACTAAGTCATGTCTGATTTGTAACTACATGGACTGTTAGCCCTTCAGGCTGCTCTGTCCATGGGTTTTCCTAGGCAGGAATACTGGAGTGGGATGCAATTTCCTTCTTCAGGAGATCTTCCTAACTGAGGGATCAAACCCATGTCTCTTGAATCGGCTGATGGATTCTTCACAACTGAGCCACCCAGGAAGTCAGTGAATAACTAACAGCATAGTACTATACTGTGTTGTTTGGAAGGAAGTCACTATGCATAACCCATTCTAAATGTGAAGTGGTATGTTCCACATCCTTGAGGGTGGAGTATCTACATATGTTATTTAGAGTTCTGCTTGGTCTCTTCTCCCCCATTTATTAGTTTATTTAATCATTTATTTACATAAGTATGGACTCGTGGATATTTGCTTTATACTTCAGGCTTAATCCAATACTACTTTATTAATTTTTTGCTGTAAGTATTCTAGGTTTGACCATTGGGAATTTTTTTTTCAGTTGGCCCCTGTTTCCGTGGAATATTTAGAACTGGAAGACATTGGTGGATTCACCAGAAAACTATTTTTCATTGCTAGACATTTGCTGGTAGCATTTCTGGGATTTGTATAAGGTCATAAAGCAACATTTCTTTTAATATACTTTATTTTTTTGAATAGCTTTAGATTTACAGTTAAACTGTGAAGATAGTACAGAGGATGCGTATATACTCCTCACCCAAATTCTCTCATTATTACCATATATATTAGTATGGCACAAGCTCATACCTGTCTCCCCACGATAGGTCAATAAATAAGGAAAAGTGGTATTTGGGCAAGGAATAGCAACTTTATTTTAAAAACCAGCAGAGGGGGAAGATGGTGTACTGAGAAGACAGTGTCCCATAGCACCATGTTCTCTTGAGTTAGAATTCAGGTTTATTTTATACATTTATGGCCCTGGTTGCTCAGATGTGAGGAATCTTCCTGCAATGCAGGAGACCCAGGTTTGAATCCTGGGTCAGAAGGATCCCCTGGAGAAAGAAATGGCAGGCAACTCCAGTATTCTTGCCTGGAGAAATCCATGGATGGAGGAGCCTGGTAGGTTACAATCCTTGGGGTTGTGAAGAATCAGACACGAGTGAGTGACTAACACACATTTGTTACAATGAATAAACCAATTGCTGTTGTTTAATCACTAAGTCATGTCTGATTTGTAACTACATGGACTGTTAGCCCTTCAGGCTGCTCTGTCCATGGGTTTTCCTAGGCAGGAATACTGGAGTGGGATGCAATTTCCTTCTTCAGGAGATCTTCCTAACTGAGGGATCAAACCCATGTCTCTTGAATCGGCTGATGGATTCTTCACAACTGAGCCACCCAGGAAGTCAGTGAATAACTAACAGCATAGTACTATACTGTGTTGTTTGGAAGGAAGTCACTATGCATAACCCATTCTAAATGTGAAGTGGTATGTTCCACATCCTTGAGGGTGGAGTATCTACATATGTTATTTAGAGTTCTGCTTGGTCTCTTCTCCCCCATTTATTAGTTTATTTAATCATTTATTTACATAAGTATGGACTCGTGGATATTTGCTTTATACTTCAGGCTTAATCCAATACTACTTTATTAATTTTTTGCTGTAAGTATTCTAGGTTTGACCATTGGGAATTTTTTTTTTTCAGTTGGCCCCTGTTTCCGTTGACATAGTTTCATTCCCATACAATTTTTTTAAACACTTCCTTACTTTCTGGTAGTACAAGATGTTCCAGGCTCATCTTGTGTTTTCTCTGTCCCAGTTACAGAATCAGTCATTTCTCCAAGAAGCCCTGATTCCTTTATGGAAAGTGGTATTAAAAACTGTTATGGTTGGGGAATCAGGCTCCCTGTTTTCAGACTATTCTATAAAGCTACAGTAATCAAAACAGTACGGTACTGGCTTGGAAATGGACATATAGATCAATGAAACAGGACAGAAGGTCCAGAGATAATCCGTCTATGCTCAACTAATCTATGAGAAAGGAAGAAAGAATATATTTGGGGTGCAAAAATTTTATTCAATTTTTCCCATAGCATCTTAGAAACCCAAACAAACTTTTTGGCCAACCCAATACAATTGGAGAAAAGCCAGTCTCTTCAATAAGTGGTGCTGCAAAAACTGAAAAGCTACATATACAAAAATGAAATTAGAACATTTCATTTGCTTAATACCGTACACAAAAATAAACTCAAAATAGATTAAAGACCTAAATGTAATGCTGGATACTATAAAACTCTTAGAGGAAACCATAAGCATAACACCCTCTGACATAAATCACAACATCTTTTTTGATCCACCTCTTAGAGTAATGGACATAAAAATAAGCAAATGGGACCTAGCTAAACTTAGAAGCTTTTACACAGCATAGGAATAAAAATAAACAAAAGACAAACTCACAATGGGTCAAAATATCTGCAAATGAAATGACCATCAAGGGATTAATATCCACAATATACAAACAACTCATGAAGCTCAATTAAAAAAAATGACTCAATCAAAAAATGGACAGAAGATCTAAATAGACATTCCTCTAAAGAAGACATACAGATTCGAAGAGGTACATGAAAAGACCTTAAACATTACTATTTGCAAGGCAATCACTAATTAGAAATGCAAATCAAAACTACAATGAGGTATCACCTCACACTGGTTGGAATACTACTTTATTAATTTTTGCTGTAAGTATTCTAGGTTTGACCATTGGGAATTTTTTTTTCAGTTGGCCCCTGTTTCCGTTGACATAGTTTCATTCCCATACAATTTTTTTAAACACTTCCTTACTTTCTGGTAGTACAAGATGTTCCAGGCTCATCTTGTGTTTTCTCTGTCCCAGTTACAGAATCAGTCATTTCTCCAAGAAGCCCTGATTCCTTTATGGAAAGTGGTATTAAAAACTGTTATGGTTGGGGAATCAGGCTCCCTGTTTTCAGACTATTCTATAAAGCTACAGTAATCAAAACAGTACGGTACTGGCTTGGAAATGGACATATAGATCAATGAAACAGGACAGAAGGTCCAGAGATAATCCGTCTATGCTCAACTAATCTATGAGAAAGGAAGAAAGAATATATTTGGGGTGCAAAAATTTTATTCAATTTTTCCCATAGCATCTTAGAAACCCAAACAAACTTTTTGGCCAACCCAATACAATTGGAGAAAAGCCAGTCTCTTCAATAAGTGGTGCTGCAAAAACTGAAAAGCTACATATACAAAAATGAAATTAGAACATTTCATTTGCTTAATACCGTACACAAAAATAAACTCAAAATAGATTAAAGACCTAAATGTAATGCTGGATACTATAAAACTCTTAGAGGAAACCATAAGCATAACACCCTCTGACATAAATCACAACATCTTTTTTGATCCACCTCTTAGAGTAATGGACATAAAAATAAGCAAATGGGACCTAGCTAAACTTAGAAGCTTTTACACAGCATAGGAATAAAAATAAACAAAAGACAAACTCACAATGGGTCAAAATATCTGCAAATGAAATGACCATCAAGGGATTAATATCCACAATATACAAACAACTCATGAAGCTCAATTAAAAAAAATGACTCAATCAAAAAATGGACAGAAGATCTAAATAGACATTCCTCTAAAGAAGACATACAGATTCGAAGAGGTACATGAAAAGACCTTAAACATTACTATTTGCAAGGCAATCACTAATTAGAAATGCAAATCAAAACTACAATGAGGTATCACCTCACACTGGTTGGAATGACCATCACCAAAAAAGTCTAAAAATAATAAAAAATGGAAAGGTTTTGAAGAAAAAGGGAACCCTCCTACAGTCTTAGTGTAAATCAAAATTGGTAGAGTCACTATGGAGAAAAGTATTGAGGTTTGTTATAAAACTAAAACTAGAGCTGCCATATGACCCAGCAATCCTATTCCTGGGCATATATCCAGAGAAATCACAATTCAAAAAGATACATACAGTCCAGTGCTCATTGCAGCACTATTTACAGTAACCAAGACATGGAAGCAACCTAAATGTCTATCAACAGAGAAATGCATCAAATATGATATAGGGAAATATTTTATAGCTTGTACAGTTTTTTACATTAAAAAAAAAAAAACCCTTCAATTTTGTGTTAAAATCTGGCTGATTAAAAAGGTTGTGATAGTTTTAGGTGAACAGCAAAGGGACTCAACCATACATATACATGTATTCATTCTCTCCCAAACTCTCCTTCCATCCCAAACTCCCCTCCCATCCTCTACCACATAACTGAGCAGAGTCCTCTGTGCTATTCTGTAGGTCCTGTTGGTTATCCATTTAAAGTATAGGAGTGTGTACAGGCAACCAGAAGCTCATTCTCCAAGTCTGTGAGTCTCTTTTTGTTTTTTAAGTTCACTTCTATCATTTCTTTTTAGAGTCCACATATATGCTATTTCTCCTTCTCTGACTTACTTCACTCAGTATGATACTCTCTAGGTCCATCCATGTTGCTGCAAATGGTATTGCTTCATTCTTTCTAATGGCTAAGTTATGGTCCATTGTATATATGTACTGCTTCTTCTTTGTCCATTCCTCTGTTGATGGACACTTAGATTTCTTCCATGTCTTAACTATTGTAGACAGTGATGCTATGTACACTGAGGTGCGTGGATCCTTTCAAATCTCTTTTTCAAGGAATCTATATTATTCTCCATAGTGACTGTACCAATTTGTATTCCTATTACCCTCTCCAGCATTTATAATTTGTGGATTTTTTGATGTTAGCCATTTTGACTGGTATGAGGGTATATCTTAGTGATTTGCATTTCTCTAATAGTCATGTTGAACATCTTTCCACGTGACTCTTGGCCATCTGTATGTCTTCATTTTTATATTATATAAATTATATTGTGTGGTATATTCCAGCAATTATTGAAAAATATATGTTGTACATATGCAATTATGTATTACATATATAACTCATAAAATATGATTATTTCATATATAATCAATATAAAAGCATAAACATTTACATTCTTTTCTTCCTACCAAGTCATTGAACTCTGGTCTGTATTGGATTCTTGTGACAAACTGCAGAGTTTCCACCTTCAAGGGCTCAATGGTCCCAAGGGCTAGTATCTGCATATTGGACCGGGCATCTCCATCCCAGTCCTTGCCCAGTGCAGGCTCTCCACCCCATTCAACAGCCTATCAAAGACCAAGCAGGGTCTTTAACTGAAAATACACAGCAGAGCTGAGCAGCCTTGGTTGCAGTATTGATGGCAGAGCTTCTGATGAAGTTTTTGCGTTGTTCTTGTATCTCTGGAGTCCGGTGATGGACAACACAGGTTTAGATTATGAGAATTGGCAGGTTATGTTTAGAAGCTCTCATTATAAAGCTGAAAAGAAGCTTTTATCCTTTGTGCTTTTTAACTTTTTCTGTTTATGCTTGATGTAAATGAGGAGAGTTAATTGAGTGCACACGCCCCTAAGGGTGGAAAGTATTGTCAGGAATGACTTAGAAATAAGGAAAATAGATGAGATCCTGGTGTAGAAGGAAGCAGTACACCTGCCAAGGTGCCCTCAGTCTGGAACCCCCAAGGCCACTGCCCTCTCCACTTAGGGAGGGTTGGCCTCCATTGGTCCAGGCCTCTTGGCAAATATGTCAGGTCTGTGGGGGAGGCTCCCAGGTCTGCTTCCTTTATTATTTATTTATTTATTTATTTTTTCAGTTTCATACACACTATTTCACTTATTCTTCACCACCTCTTTAAAAATTGATTAGTTCATTTTTGGCTGCACTGGGCCTTCGTTGGTACACACAGACTTTCTCTAGTGGCAAGTGGTGACCTCTCTTTGTTGCAGTGTGTGGGCTTCAGTAATTGCGGCTCTTAGACCCTAGAGAACAGGTTCAATAGTTGTGGCACATGGACTTACTTGCTCTGCTGCATGTCGTATGGACCAGAGATTGAAGCTATGTCCCCTGAACTGGCAGGTGGATTCTTATCCACTCGACCACTAGGGAAGTCCCAGGCCTGCCTCTGAGAGGGCTGAAAGTTTGTGCTGTAGAAGGAAACGATTGAGAGTCTCCTCCCACTTTTCAGAAAGTGTGATGTCAGTGGATCCTGCTTTTCCAGTTGTGAACACTTTTGTACATTACTAGTTAAAACTTGGTGTCTGCCTCTGCTTTTCTGTGAGTGGGTTCTAACGGCTCTTGTGGTCAGTCCCATAGAAGTAATTCCACACTGGCAACCAATGTAGCAGTAAACCTCCTCATCTGGAGCTGAATGGAATCCCCACTGCTCTGATAGTATCTGCATATTGGACCGGGCATCTCCATCCCAGTCCTTGCCCAGTGCAGGCTCTCCACCCCATTCAACAGCCTATCAAAGACCAAGCAGGGTCTTTAACTGAAAATACACAGCAGAGCTGAGCAGCCTTGGTTGCAGTATTGATGGCAGAGCTTCTGATGAAGTTTTTGCGTTGTTCTTGTATCTCTGGAGTCCGGTGATGGACAACACAGGTTTAGATTATGAGAATTGGCAGGTTATGTTTAGAAGCTCTCATTATAAAGCTGAAAAGAAGCTTTTATCCTTTGTGCTTTTTAACTTTTTCTGTTTATGCTTGATGTAAATGAGGAGAGTTAATTGAGTGCACACGCCCCTAAGGGTGGAAAGTATTGTCAGGAATGACTTAGAAATAAGGAAAATAGATGAGATCCTGGTGTAGAAGGAAGCAGTACACCTGCCAAGGTGCCCTCAGTCTGGAACCCCCAAGGCCACTGCCCTCTCCACTTAGGGAGGGTTGGCCTCCATTGGTCCAGGCCTCTTGGCAAATATGTCAGGTCTGTGGGGGAGGCTCCCAGGTCTGCTTCCTTTATTATTTATTTATTTATTTATTTTTTCAGTTTCATACACACTATTTCACTTATTCTTCACCACCTCTTTAAAAATTGATTAGTTCATTTTTGGCTGCACTGGGCCTTCGTTGGTACACACAGACTTTCTCTAGTGGCAAGTGGTGACCTCTCTTTGTTGCAGTGTGTGGGCTTCAGTAATTGCGGCTCTTAGACCCTAGAGAACAGGTTCAATAGTTGTGGCACATGGACTTACTTGCTCTGCTGCATGTCGTATGGACCAGAGATTGAAGCTATGTCCCCTGAACTGGCAGGTGGATTCTTATCCACTCGACCACTAGGGAAGTCCCAGGCCTGCCTCTGAGAGGGCTGAAAGTTTGTGCTGTAGAAGGAAACGATTGAGAGTCTCCTCCCACTTTTCAGAAAGTGTGATGTCAGTGGATCCTGCTTTTCCAGTTGTGAACACTTTTGTACATTACTAGTTAAAACTTGGTGTCTGCCTCTGCTTTTCTGTGAGTGGGTTCTAACGGCTCTTGTGGTCAGTCCCATAGAAGTAATTCCACACTGGCAACCAATGTAGCAGTAAACCTCCTCATCTGGAGCTGAATGGAATCCCTGCCCATGGACTTCTGGGCCAGTGCCTCACTCTCCTCACCCCTAAGAGCTCCAACCTCAGAGGTCTGTTGGGAAGACTCCATGCCTTGCTGTTTGTGTTCCTATCTCAGTATGGAACCCTCCACATCCACCAGTTGCTGGCTTCCACTCCTGGGTTCTTCTGTTGCCATGGAGGTTCAGGATCCCACAGGACTTGTAGGTGCCGAGGTTTGCACGACTTGGCCAAGGTCTAGCATTGAGGAGTAGAGAAGAAGGTTAGTGGCTACCCTATACATTTTATATTATACCGAATTGTCACACAAACATCATATGTTGTTTTAAGCAGAAAACTTAAAGCTGGGAGTGATACACATTGTAAGTAGCTGTTTTCTGTGACAATTTCACTAGATAATTTTTCATACTGAACACTGGAGTCAAAAGTATGGCCAGAAGCAAAGGAATAGATTTCCATTACATTTCTTTAAGTTTCTTACTAATATTAATCTCTGAGATGCCTGAGGGATTCCCTGGAAAACTCACTTAACTAGAGAAAGAAACATAATCTGTCATCAAAAACAGTTCAATATTACAGGAAAACTATCTTTTTAACAAAGAAAGAAAACAAAATTCAGTTTTGTATTAGTTTATTTTGTTAAAATAAGCTTCGAAAACATTTATTTATCTAATTCAACCTAATCATAATCCTTATAACACACAAAATTCTAATCAAGTTTCATTTCTCACAAACTTATCATCATTTTCTGGATCTATATAATTTATCTTTTATTTTCTCCATACATAAGTAACCAGCTCAAGGACAAAATCATTCTTTTTCCCCCCTCAACAAAAGTATTTCGTGTCTTTACATCTTCTGTCATTGGCAACACATACCCTATTTGCCTTACACACTAAAATGCTTTCCTTATCAGTTTTAGCCCTTGATAACCTTAACAAAACCAAGAAACAGGTAATCACACTGGTATACTAGCATTTTTTGATTGTCAAACTTAAGAACATGTTTTATAGTCTTTAAAAACATACATTTTTTTTCTCATAGCACATCTCATTTTAATGTGGTATAAGATGCATGTTTAATAAACTCAAACCCTCTTTCTTCTACTTTTCCTTCTCTTATTTCTTCCTGAAGTTCTACTAATTAACTCAAGGCTGAAGTCTCAGACAGAGTGGGCTGTGTCGTATTTCAAGGACCCAATAAGAGTTAACTTTAAGCTTTCTCCTAGGCATATTTTTGTTTCCTTAGGGTCAGAGTTCTTTTTTTTTTTTTTTTTTAAGATTTATTTATTTATTTATTTTTGGGCCGGGGTCAGGTTGGGGAGGGAGGGGAGTGGACAGGCCACTTCTATCGGTCTTTCATTTCTCTATTTTCATTCATCTTTGTTCTTTGGCTCCTGTGGGCCTCTCATCGCGGTGGCGTCTGTTGTTGCAGAGCGCCAGCTCTGGGCGCATGTGCTCCAAAGCTCCGGCTCGGTAATTGGACACATCAGTCCAGCCACTCCGCGGCACGTGGGATCTTCCCAGATCAGGGATCGAACTGGCGCCCCTTGCACTGCAAGGCGGTGTCCATACCCACTGGACCACAAGGGGAAGCCCCAGAGTTCTTAAAAAAGGTATTTTATCATGTTAGGTTTCTCTAATTGCATATGCCAAAAGACCAAAAAATTTTGTATTAGTTTATTTTGTTAAAATAAGCTTCGAAAACATTTATTTATCTAATTCAACCTAATCATAATCCTTATAACACACAAAATTCTAATCAAGTTTCATTTCTCACAAACTTATCATCATTTTCTGGATCTATATAATTTATCTTTTATTTTCTCCATACATAAGTAACCAGCTCAAGGACAAAATCATTCTTTTTCCCCCCTCAACAAAAGTATTTCGTGTCTTTACATCTTCTGTCATTGGCAACACATACCCTATTTGCCTTACACACTAAAATGCTTTCCTTATCAGTTTTAGCCCTTGATAACCTTAACAAAACCAAGAAACAGGTAATCACACTGGTATACTAGCATTTTTTGATTGTCAAACTTAAGAACATGTTTTATAGTCTTTAAAAACATACATTTTTTTTCTCATAGCACATCTCATTTTAATGTGGTATAAGATGCATGTTTAATAAACTCAAACCCTCTTTCTTCTACTTTTCCTTCTCTTATTTCTTCCTGAAGTTCTACTAATTAACTCAAGGCTGAAGTCTCAGACAGAGTGGGCTGTGTCGTATTTCAAGGACCCAATAAGAGTTAACTTTAAGCTTTCTCCTAGGCATATTTTTGTTTCCTTAGGGTCAGAGTTCTTTTTTTTTTTTTTTTTTAAGATTTATTTATTTATTTATTTTTGGGCCGGGGTCAGGTTGGGGAGGGAGGGGAGTGGACAGGCCACTTCTATCGGTCTTTCATTTCTCTATTTTCATTCATCTTTGTTCTTTGGCTCCTGTGGGCCTCTCATCGCGGTGGCGTCTGTTGTTGCAGAGCGCCAGCTCTGGGCGCATGTGCTCCAAAGCTCCGGCTCGGTAATTGGACACATCAGTCCAGCCACTCCGCGGCACGTGGGATCTTCCCAGATCAGGGATCGAACTGGCGCCCCTTGCACTGCAAGGCGGTGTCCATACCCACTGGACCACAAGGGGAAGCCCCAGAGTTCTTAAAAAAGGTATTTTATCATGTTAGGTTTCTCTAATTGCATATGCCAAAAAGACCAGTTTTGTAATTTCAAGAGTTTCATCTTAACTAGATTTCCCTGGAATTTGAAGGATAATGTTAGTGGTCACACAGTTCTTAAAGCAAGTCATGTTTAGTTTCCTTCAGTCATAGTTTTGTAGCTAAAATTTTTCTAATGTGTTGAACCTGAATTTCTTACTTTACAAAAGACAAAAAGAATACCAATCACACATCAGTACAATTAACTCAACTTCATTCCCTTTTATGGCTGAGTAATATTCCATTGTATATATGTACCACAACTTCTTTAGTGTTTCATCTGTTGATGGCCATCTAGGTTGCTTTCATGTCCTGGCTATTGTAAATAGTGTTGCAATGAACTCCGGCGTACATGTGTCTTTTTGAACTACGTTTTTCTAGGGGTATGTATCCAATAATGGGATTGCAGGGTCATATAGATCACAGATGTGTCAAGGTGAAGCGGCTTGTGAAACTAAATGAAGCTGTGAGCCATGCTGTGCAAGGCCACCCAAGTTGGATAGGTCATAGCGGGGATTTCTGACAAAACATAGGCCAGTGGAGGAGGGAATGGCAAACCACTCCAGTATTCTTGTGAGAACACCATTAACAGTATGAAAAGGCAAAAATATATGACACTGGAAGATGAGATCCCCAGGTCAGAAAGTGCGGGGGCCTTCTGCAGAAAGGAAGGCAGCGGGATTGCCCCTGGCTGAACCTGTCTTCACTAATAAAGTGAAACTGCTTTGACGGAACCCCTGTCGCGTCTGATTGTCTCCCGCCTGCTGGGGGGCTGGGTGGCGGACAGAAGACTCGCCTCTCTCCCAGATCTTCCGGTTCAGATGGGGGTGATGAAATTCCAGTTGAGGTATTTAAAATCTGAAAAGATGATGCTATTAAAGTGCTACATTAAATATGGCAGCAAATTTGGAAAACTCAGCAGTGGCCACAGGACTGGAAAAGTTCAGTTTTCATTCCAATCCCAAAGAAAGGCAATGCCAAAGAATGTTCAAACAACTGAACAGCTGGAATGTCCATGACCAGGAAAAGGTTCTTAAAAAGGTATTTTATCATGTTAGGTTTCTCTAATTGCATATGCCAAAAAGACCAGTTTTGTAATTTCAAGAGTTTCATCTTAACTAGATTTCCCTGGAATTTGAAGGATAATGTTAGTGGTCACACAGTTCTTAAAGCAAGTCATGTTTAGTTTCCTTCAGTCATAGTTTTGTAGCTAAAATTTTTCTAATGTGTTGAACCTGAATTTCTTACTTTACAAAAGACAAAAAGAATACCAATCACACATCAGTACAATTAACTCAACTTCATTCCCTTTTATGGCTGAGTAATATTCCATTGTATATATGTACCACAACTTCTTTAGTGTTTCATCTGTTGATGGCCATCTAGGTTGCTTTCATGTCCTGGCTATTGTAAATAGTGTTGCAATGAACTCCGGCGTACATGTGTCTTTTTGAACTACGTTTTTCTAGGGGTATGTATCCAATAATGGGATTGCAGGGTCATATAGATCACAGATGTGTCAAGGTGAAGCGGCTTGTGAAACTAAATGAAGCTGTGAGCCATGCTGTGCAAGGCCACCCAAGTTGGATAGGTCATAGCGGGGATTTCTGACAAAACATAGGCCAGTGGAGGAGGGAATGGCAAACCACTCCAGTATTCTTGTGAGAACACCATTAACAGTATGAAAAGGCAAAAATATATGACACTGGAAGATGAGATCCCCAGGTCAGAAAGTGCGGGGGCCTTCTGCAGAAAGGAAGGCAGCGGGATTGCCCCTGGCTGAACCTGTCTTCACTAATAAAGTGAAACTGCTTTGACGGAACCCCTGTCGCGTCTGATTGTCTCCCGCCTGCTGGGGGGCTGGGTGGCGGACAGAAGACTCGCCTCTCTCCCAGATCTTCCGGTTCAGATGGGGGTGATGAAATTCCAGTTGAGGTATTTAAAATCTGAAAAGATGATGCTATTAAAGTGCTACATTAAATATGGCAGCAAATTTGGAAAACTCAGCAGTGGCCACAGGACTGGAAAAGTTCAGTTTTCATTCCAATCTCAAAGAAAGGCAGGGCCAAAGAATGTTCAAACAACTGAACAGCTGCACTCATTTTGCATGCTAGTAATGTGATGCACAAAATCCTTCAAGCTGGGCTTCAACAGTATATGAACTGAGAACTTCTAAATGTGCCAGCTGGATGTAGAAAAAGCAGAGGAAAAAGAAACGAAATTGCAAACATTCATTGGATCATAGAGAAAGCAAGGGAACTCTAGAAATACATTTACTTCTGCTTCAGTGACTATGCTAAAGTCTTTGTGAGGATTGCAGCAAACTGTGGAAAATTCTTAGAGAGATGAGTATACCAGACCACGTAATGTGTCTCATGAGAATCCTGTATGTAGGTCAATAAGCAGTCATTAGAAGTAGACATGGAACAACAGACTTGTTCAAAATTTGGAAAGGAGAGCATCAAGGCTGTATACTGTCACCCTGCTTATTTGGTCAAGCTGGAATCAAGATTGCCAGGAGAAGTATTAATAACTTCAGATATACAGATAATATCCCTCTAATGGTAGAAAGCTAAGAGGAACTAAAGAACCTCTTGATGAAGGTGAAAGAAGGCAGTGAAAAAACTGACTTAAAACTCAACATTCAAAAAACTATGATCTTGGCATCTGGTCCCATCAATTTATGGCAAATAGATGGGGAAAGAGTATAAGTAGTGACAGATTTGTTTTGGGGGGGGCTCCAAAATCACTGTAGATCTTGACTGAAGCCATGAAATTAAAAGTTTGTGATGGCCTGGAGAGTTGGGATGGGGGGATGGGATATACATATGACTAATCTGGGATTATACATATCTGTAAACAACAAAACTCTGTAAAAGCAAAAAATCAAAATATAAAATAAAAAAAAGAGAGACTTGCTTCTTGGAAGGAAAGCTATGACAAACCTAGGCAGTGTATTAAAAAGCAGAGGCATCACTTTGCCAAAAAAGGTCCAATGTTATTGGCAAAATCTTAGCACTGTGGTGGGCTAATAAAAGTCAATATCTTAAGAAGTCTGTTTTTCAAGAAAGACCTAGAGATTAGCAGCAGAGTCTGGAAGCAAGACAATTGGTACAACTCCAGTTCTTGGTGAGGATGGATAAGATGTAGTGTCTGTCCAAAGCACTCTTGTCTTCCTTCTGCACTCAATGTTCTTTTCACAAAAGTAGCATGCTATTAAACAAACAAACAAAAAAGGTCCAAATAGGCAACGCTATGTCTTTTCCAGTTGTCATGTGTGGTTATGAGAGTTGGATCGTTAAGAAGGCTGAGTGCTGAAGAATTTATGCTTTTGAATTGTGGTGCTGGAGAAGACTCTTGAAAGCCCCTTGGACAATAAGGAGATCAAATCAGTCAATCCAAAAGGAAATCAGCCCTTAATATTCCCTGGAAGGACTGATGCTGAAGCTGAAGCTCCAATACTTAGGCGGCCTGATTGGAAGAGTCAACTTATTGGAAAAGACTCTGATGCTGAGAAAGATTGAAGGCTAAAGGAGCAGAAGGCGACAGAGGATGAAATCGTTAGATAACTCAATGGATATGAGTTTGAGCAAACTCCAGGAGATCGTAAAGGACAAGGAAGCCTGATATACGCCAGACCATTCGATTGGAAAAAGTCATACAGGACTTAATGACTCAACAACAACATACTAGTGTTTTTTTTTTTTTTTTTTTTTTCTTGATTTTTATTTTACTTTTTACTTTTACAGAGTTTTGTTGTTTACAGACATGCATGACCCCAGATTAGTCATAAATATATCCACCCCATCCCACCCCTCCAGGATATAGTACAGCACCTCTGCAGGATCCCCCTTTCTCACAGTGCAATGACAACAGTTATCCTTTTCACATATGATAGTATAGGTTTCCATGTTACTCCCTCTATGCCTCCCACCCAATGATCATTTCCACAATGTTCATACATCTATTCTCCATGTCTGTTTTTTTCATTGCTTCACTGTGTGTGTTATCATACCATCCTACTAAATTCCATATATGTGTGTTAGTATATTGTACTTGTCCTTCTCTTTTTGACTTACTTCACTTTTTATGATAGGTTCTAGAGCTAGCCACCTCATTAGGGCTGATTCTTCTGCATTTCTTTTTACAACTGAGTAGTATTCCATTGTATATATATGTACCATGCCTTGTTTATCAGTTCATTCATCGATGGACATCTAGGCTGCTTCCATGTTCTAGCTATTGTATAGAGAGCTGCAATGAACATTGGGACACAGGTGCCTCTTTCACTTGTGATTTCATCAGGGTATAAGCCTAAGAGTGGGATTGCTGGGTTGTATGGTGCTTCTATTCTTAGTTTTTAAAGGAATCTCCATATTGTCTTCCATAGAGGCTGTATCAATTTACATTCCCACCAGCAATGCAAGACTGTTCCCTTTTCTCCGCACCCTCTCCAGCATTTGTTGTCTGTCGATTTGTTGATGATGGTCATTCTGACGAGTGTGAGGTGATATCTCATTGTAGTTTTGATTTACATTTCTCTAATAATAAGCAAAGCTGAGCATCATTTCATGGTGATTTTTGGCCATTTGTATGTCTCCTTTGGTGAGATGTCTCTTTAGGCCTATTTCTCACTCTTTGATTGTGTTGTTTGTTTTTATGGTGTTGAGTTGTCTGAGTTGCTTGTAGATTTTGGAGATTAATTCCTTGGCTGTTGTTTCATTTGCTATTATTTTCTCATTCTGTGGGTTGTCTGTTCAGATGTTTTGTAGGTTTTTTTGCTATACAAAAGCTTTTAAATTTCATGAGGTCCAACATGTTCATTTTTGTTTTTAGTCCCATTATTCTAGTGGTGGGTCAGAGAAGATCTTGCTTTGATTTACGTCCTTGAGAGTTTTGCCTATATTCTCCTCTAAGAGCTTTAGGATTTCTGGTCTTACATTTAGGTCTTTAATCCATTTTGAGTTGATCTTTGTGTATGGTGTCAGGGAATGTTCCAACTTCATTTGTTTGCATGTAGCTGTCCAATGTTCCCAGCACCATTTGTTGAAGAGGCTGTCTTTGTCCCATTTTATATGTTCGCCTCCTTTGTCAAAAATAAGGTACCCATAGATGTGTGGGTTTATCTCTGGGTTCTCTATCTTGTTCCATTGGTCTACAGTTCTGGACCCTGTAAAGCAGGTCTTTCTCAGTCCCCTGTGGGGGACACTGCTCCTTTCCCTGGTCTTGATTTGCAACAGACTTTGTGTATTTGGCCCACCCAGCCTCTCTGGCGGGTATGAAGTTTGACTTTTAAAAGCCCGATTGTGCCCCTCCTACTGTCTTGTTGCGGCTTCTCCTTTGTTCTTCGATGTTCTTCCATAGTATTTTTTGTGATCAGATTCAACTTCCTCCTGTCGATGGTTTTTCTGGAACTTGTTGTAATTCAGGCTATTTTGAAGGAGAGATGAATGCATGTCCTTCTACTTCATCATCTTAGCTCCATCCTCAACATGCTAGTTTTATTCCTAGATTATCAGGTATCTCCATACTGTTGTCCATAGTGGCTACATCAATTTATAGATATAGAGTCTGTCATTCAGAGTGAAGTAAGCTAGAAAGAGAAAAACAAATATCATATGTTAAGACACATATATTGGCTTCCCAAATGGGGCTAATAGTAAAGGATACTCCACCAATGCAAGGGACATAAGAGATACAGGCTTGAACCCTCGGTTGGGAATATCCCCTGGAGGAAGGCGTGGCAGCCCACTCCAGTGTTCTTGCCTGGAGAATCCCATGGATAGAGGAGCCTAGTGGATCGCAAAGTTCATAGGGTTTCATAGGGTCTCAAAGACTCAGAGACAACTGAAGCGACTGCACACAAGGCATATGTATGGCTTCTAGGAAAATGATACTGATGAACCTATTTGTGGAGCAGGAATAGAGATGCAGATGTAGAGAACGGTCAGATCTGTGGATGCAGTGGGGGAAGGAGACGGTTGGATGATTTGAGAGGGTAGCATTAACATATACTGTGTGAAAATAGATGGTTTATAGAAGTTGTTGTGCAGCACAAAGAACTCAGCTTGGTGCTCTGCGATGACCTAGATAGGAGGATGAGAGGGCAGGGAGGGAGGTTATAGGATAAGGGTATACATAGATAGATAGATAGATAGATAGATAGATAGATAGATAGATACACACACACTTAAAGCTGATTTACATTGATGTGCAGCAGAAACTAATGCCTCATTGTAAAGCAATTATCTTCAAATGAAAACTAAATTAAAAAAAAAAGTCAGTCACACAAATGGTATGTACATTTACATACCAGAAGATTATCATGAATCCACTAAGGAAATGATGGATATACACTTCCCCAACTCAAAATGCCCTCAATATCAGACATTAGTCAGAACAAATTGTCAAAATGCACAAGTGACACTCGGGACTCAAAAGAGGAGTTTGCCCGGGTGCACTCAGTTGAACTTTGGTCTTGAAGTTCCTCAGTTCTTCCAGATACATGTTTCTGTCCCACTTAAGAGAAGCCTAGGTTAGCAAACAGAACTAAGCAGGTAAAAGGAGGATTCCAGAAATCAACAATTTTGAAGGAGAGATGAATGCATGTCCTTCTACTTCATCATCTTAGCTCCATCCTCAACATGCTAGTTTTATTCCTAGATTATCAGGTATCTCCATACTGTTGTCCATAGTGGCTACATCAATTTATAGATATAGAGTCTGTCATTCAGAGTGAAGTAAGCTAGAAAGAGAAAAACAAATATCATATGTTAAGACACATATATTGGCTTCCCAAATGGGGCTAATAGTAAAGGATACTCCACCAATGCAAGGGACATAAGAGATACAGGTTTGAACCCTCGGTTGGGAATATCCCCTGGAGGAAGGCGTGGCAGCCCACTCCAGTGTTCTTGCCTGGAGAATCCCATGGATAGAGGAGCCTAGTGGATCGCAAAGTTCATAGGGTTTCATAGGGTCTCAAAGACTCAGAGACAACTGAAGCGACTGCACACAAGGCATATGTATGGCTTCTAGGAAAATGATACTGATGAACCTATTTGTGGAGCAGGAATAGAGATGCAGATGTAGAGAACGGTCAGATCTGTGGATGCAGTGGGGGAAGGAGACGGTTGGATGATTTGAGAGGGTAGCATTAACATATACTGTGTGAAAATAGATGGTTTATAGAAGTTGTTGTGCAGCACAAAGAACTCAGCTTGGTGCTCTGCGATGACCTAGATAGGAGGATGAGAGGGCAGGGAGGGAGGTTATAGGATAAGGGTATACATAGATAGATAGATAGATAGATAGATAGATAGATAGATAGATACACACACACTTAAAGCTGATTTACATTGATGTGCAGCAGAAACTAATGCCTCATTGTAAAGCAATTATCTTCAAATGAAAACTAAATTAAAAAAAAAAGTCAGTCACACAAATGGTATGTACATTTACATACCAGAAGATTATCATGAATCCACTAAGGAAATGATGGATATACACTTCCCCAACTCAAAATGCCCTCAATATCAGACATTAGTCAGAACAAATTGTCAAAATGCACAAGTGACACTCGGGACTCAAAAGAGGAGTTTGCCCGGGTGCACTCAGTTGAACTTTGGTCTTGAAGTTCCTCAGTTCTTCCAGATACATGTTTCTGTCCCACTTAAGAGAAGCCTAGGTTAGCAAACAGAACTAAGCAGGTGAGAAATGGGGAGGATTCCAGAAATCAACAATTTTGGCAGCTGCTAGGAACTACCCTAAAATCTGCCTCTCAGGGCAAGCCAGCCATGAGCATCAGCCTCCTCACAACCAGGGAGCTGGCATGGTGTAATGGCTGCCACTCCCCTTGGGGAGCTAGATCTCCCGAGAGCACAGCCACCAGACATGGGCTCTAGATCTTACCAAAAGTGGGATCTGGCTGCTCTATGCTCTGAAGCCAATAAAGAGGCAAGGTTGATGTGAAGGAAAGTTTGCTTTATCTCAAATGCCCGTGAAAGCTTTTATAGATGCAGGGAGGGGCTACACACAGAAATAGCAGTCAGTTCTGACAGTTGTGGGAATTATGGTACCTTCTGTCATGACTACAGTCTGGTCATCATGTAGTTAACTTCATTCACCTGGTGGGGTTTTTGGGTATTTATAACAGGGGTCTTCAACCACTGAGCTGTGAATAGATACCACCTGTCAGGTTAGTAGCAGCATTAGATAAAGCACACAATGCATGTGAGGTGGTTGAATCATCCGGAAACCATTCCCCTCACTCCTGGTCCTTGGAAAAATTGCCTTCCACGAAATTAGTCTATGGTGCCCAATGAGTTGGGGACCACTGATCTATAAGACATCTCCAAAGATATGGCTCAGAATATTATCTATATTGTCTATCTATCTATCTATCTATATTATCCATAGCCCTTAAAGAGGATCTGAAGTTCTCTGACCATGCTTAATGACTAAACTATCATTATTGTTTTCCTTTGTTTCAGCATTTTCTCACTTCTTTATTAAACTTATTTTTCGTTAACACTTTTCCACAGACCGAAGGACATGCATGGCAAGGATCATAGAATCCTGTTCTGTTTCACTAGGAGAGAAACCAAGATCTAGGTGAAAACTCTGATTATTACTACAGGGGTGTCATTGCTTCCATCCACTTTCCCTGACAGCATAGGAATATATGTATGTATATTAGTCCATGCATATACAAGTATTGATACATTATTTGGTATGTAGTCATCCATGTCAGCATTTTTCTAAATGTGAGTTTATGCTGGGATCTCCTAACTCTTTTTCATCACCATCATTTGGATCATTCTAGACTCCTCTCCTTGATTATTAATAAACTCCCATTCCAACAGTGATAATTCTGTTTCCTGCATCTGCCATACATTTGTCCAGTTGTCCAGTTCTAGTATATATGTGTAGCAGTATCAGAATTAATACTTACCCCTAGGGGAAGCAACTTTGCCAGCTGAAAAATAGTGCTCATGTATATTTCTTTCGGTCTTAGTTTTACAAAGGCCATTCATTTATTTCACATACATTTGTAGTACAGTTAGATCCTCTGGCCAAAATCTGTATTCCCTTCTGGGATAACCTGACCTCCTAAATGATTTCTTAAAATTTGCATACAATAAACTATACTGTTAGAAAATAAAAAAGTAAAAATAGGGAGCGAAAAGCCGCCGAACCCGAGCGAAAAGCCGCGAAGCTGTGGCGCCGCAAGAAGCCATGGCACCAGGAAGCGCCACATCGTGGTTAAATTATTTCCTATCTTCCTGTCTCCACTATTCTCTTCCAAATACACTAAACAATATACACACTAGTCTTTGCTACCTAACCCTATAAAATGCTTCCAAGACGAATCTATTCATTCTCATTACCTATACACTCTCCTCCTCGTCACCCCCAACACACGTCCTAGTTAAAAATTGCTCTCATTGTAATTATCCAAGCCAGGACCTTGCGCTGGATCTATTTATTCAGACATTATTTTAATTAATTCAAAGATTAACGGGCAAGTATCATCTATGATAGCGTGATTTGCCAGAAAGATTTCCTGTGCCTTATCTCTGTAAAACTGGTCAGTTGTGGGGATTGCTGTGTATGTATGTATATCTTACGATTATGTTAGAAAAAATCTGCATGCTTTTATGACTGTCACCCATCAGGGATGCATCTCTTGCTCCTCAGATGCTAGTATGTGAACTAATATCACGGAACACCATAGCAAACCAAAAATACAGCCTACACCCCCTGACCAATTATCAAACCAAGGATCCTCGGAGCGGAAGCCCTGATTCCAAGACCCCACACTATCAAAGAACATGCAACACTAGAGATTATTCATCTGTAAACAAGACCTAACAACATACAAGTCACAAACCACTGAAACCTTCTAGAAGGACAAAAACTCAAAGGAAGGGAGAATTCAACCAAGAAGCCTGGTGGGGGAAAAAGAACTCCACACACACAGACACACACACACAGAAACAAAAATTAACCTAATAATGAAATGTCAGAGAAACACTGCACAAATGAAGGACCAAGCTAGAGAAACACCGCTTCAAATGACAGAGGAGGAGATAGAAAAACTACCTGAAAGAGAATTCAGAAAAGCTATACTAATGAGGACGCAAAACATGGAAAACAGAATATTAGAGGAAATTAGTGCACTGAGAAGAGACATGCAAGAAATGAAAAATAAGCAAATGGAGACCACCAACTCAATTGCTGAACTCAAAAATACTATAGGTCTCAACAGTAGAGTATCAGAGGCTGAAGAACGGATAAGTGAGCTGGAAGACAGAATGGTGGAAATAAGTGCTGAAGAACAGAACAAAGCCCAAAGAATTAAAAGAACTGAGGATAGCCTCAGAGACCTCTGAGACAATATCAAACGCACCAACATTAGAATTATAGGAGCTCCAGAGGAAGAAGAGGGGAAGAAAGGCTATGGAAAAATTCTTGAAGAGGTGATAGTTGAAAACTTCCCCAACATGGGAAAGGAAATAGTCAACCAAGTCCAAGAACACAAAGAGTTCCATACAGGAGAAACCCCAGAAGAAGCACACCAAGGCACATTTGAATCAAACTAATGCAGACTAAATATAAAGACAGAGTACTAAAAGCAGCTGGGAGCAAACAACAAATAACATATAAAGGAAGCCCCATACGACTAACTGCGTATCTTTCAACAGAAACACTGCAGACCAGAAGAGAATGGCAAGACACATTTAAACGGCTAAAAGAGAAAAATCTTCAACCAAGAATTCTCTACCCAGCAAGAATCTCATTCAGAATTGATGGTGAAGTCAAAAGCTTCACAGACAGACAAAAACTAAAAGAATTCTGTACCACAAAACGAGCCCTACAACAAGTGTTAAAGGGCCTGATAGAGCCAATAAATATAAGAGTAGGAGAAGTCCTACAAATCAAACCCCAGACTTCTAAGAAGATGACAACAGGAATATTCGTATCAATAATTACTTTGAATGTAAATGGACTAAATGCTCCAACAGATGACACAGGCTGGCTGAATGGATCCAGAAGCAGGACCCATATATATGCTGTTTACAAGAGACCCGCTTCAGACCTAGAGACACTCATAGACTGAAAGTGAGAGGCTGGAAAAAGATATTCCACACAAATGGAAACCAAAAGAAAGCTGGAGTAGCAATCCACATATCAGACAAAATAGACCTCAAAATAAAGAAGATTAGAAGAGACAAGGCAGGACACTACATAATGATCGAGGGATCAATCCAAGAGGAAGACATAACGATCATAAATATCTATGTACCCAACACAGGAGCCCCCCAATACATAAGACAAACACATTCAGACATAAAAGACATCAACAGTAACACAATCATAGTAGGAGACTTTAACACTTCTCTCACACCAATGGACAGATCATCCAAACAGAAAATTAATCAAGAAACACAAGCCTTAAATGCCACACTAGAAGAAATGGACCTCATCGATATCTTTAGGATGTTTCATCCAAAAGCAGAAGAATACACTTTCTTCTCTAGTGCTCACGGAACATTCTCTAGGATAGACCATATCTAGGGCCACAAATCTAAACTCAGTCAGTTCAAGAAAACTGAAATTATATCAACCATCTTCTCGGACCACAATGCAATGAGACTAGAGATCAACTACCTGAAAAAAAAAAAAAAACTGCTAAAAACACAAACACATGGCGATTAAACAATACTTACCTAAAAAACCAACTGAACATTGAGGAAATCAAAGGAGAAATAAAAAAATTCCTAGAAGAAAATGACAGTGAACACATGACTAACTGCGTATCTTTCAACAGAAACACTGCAGACCAGAAGAGAATGGCAAGACACATTTAAACGGCTAAAAGAGAAAAATCTTCAACCAAGAATTCTCTACCCAGCAAGAATCTCATTCAGAATTGATGGTGAAGTCAAAAGCTTCACAGACAGACAAAAACTAAAAGAATTCTGTACCACAAAACGAGCCCTACAACAAGTGTTAAAGGGCCTGATAGAGCCAATAAATATAAGAGTAGGAGAAGTCCTACAAATCAAACCCCAGACTTCTAAGAAGATGACAACAGGAATATTCGTATCAATAATTACTTTGAATGTAAATGGACTAAATGCTCCAACAGATGACACAGGCTGGCTGAATGGATCCAGAAGCAGGACCCATATATATGCTGTTTACAAGAGACCCGCTTCAGACCTAGAGACACTCATAGACTGAAAGTGAGAGGCTGGAAAAAGATATTCCACACAAATGGAAACCAAAAGAAAGCTGGAGTAGCAATCCACATATCAGACAAAATAGACCTCAAAATAAAGAAGATTAGAAGAGACAAGGCAGGACACTACATAATGATCGAGGGATCAATCCAAGAGGAAGACATAACGATCATAAATATCTATGTACCCAACACAGGAGCCCCCCAATACATAAGACAAACACATTCAGACATAAAAGACATCAACAGTAACACAATCATAGTAGGAGACTTTAACACTTCTCTCACACCAATGGACAGATCATCCAAACAGAAAATTAATCAAGAAACACAAGCCTTAAATGCCACACTAGAAGAAATGGACCTCATCGATATCTTTAGGATGTTTCATCCAAAAGCAGAAGAATACACTTTCTTCTCTAGTGCTCACGGAACATTCTCTAGGATAGACCATATCTAGGGCCACAAATCTAAACTCAGTCAGTTCAAGAAAACTGAAATTATATCAACCATCTTCTCGGACCACAATGCAATGAGACTAGAGATCAACTACCTGAAAAAAAAAAAAAAACTGCTAAAAACACAAACACATGGCGATTAAACAATACTTACCTAAAAAACCAACTGAACATTGAGGAAATCAAAGGAGAAATAAAAAAATTCCTAGAAGAAAATGACAGTGAACACATGACAGTGCAAAACCTATGGGATACTGCAAAAGTAGTTGTAAGAGGGAAATTTATAGCAATACAATCCCACCTCAAGAAACTAGGAAAATATGAAGCAGATGACCTAACCCTCCGCTTAAAGCAATTGGAGAAAGAACAAAAACACCCCAAAGCCAGCAGAGAAATCATAACAATCAGAGCAGAAATAAATGAGAAAGAAACAAAAGACACAATAGTACAGATAAACAAAACAAAAAGCTGCTTCTTTGAAAAGGTAAACAAAATTGACAAGCCACTGGCCAGACTTATCAGAAAAAAGAGAGAAGAGCCAGATCACCAAAATCAAAACGAAAAAGGAGAAATTACAACAGATAATGCAGAAATCCAAAGAATTATAAGAGACTATTATGAACAGCTATATGGCAACAAACTGGACAACCTGGAAGAAATGGACAGTTTCTTAGAGAAGATTAATCTCCCAAGACTGAGCAAGGAAGAAACAGAAACTTTGAACAACCCAATCACAAGCTCAGAAATCGAATTTGTGATTAAAAATCTACCCAATAATAAAAGCCTAGGGCCAGACGGCTTCACAGTTGAATTCTACCAAACATTTAAAGAAGAGCTAATGCCTGTCCTTCTAAAACTCTTCCAAAAAATTGCACAGGAAGGAACACTTCCAAACACATTCTACAAGGCCACCATCACCCTGATACCCAAACCAGGCAAAGACAACACAAAAAAGGAAAACTATAGGCCAATTTCACTGATGAACTTAGATGACAAGATCGTCAACAAAATCCTAGCAAACAGAATTCAACACATCAAAAAACTCATACAACACGATCAAGTCGGGTTCATCCCAGGCATGCAAAGATTCTTCAACATTAGTAAATCAATCAATGTGATACACCATATGAACAAATTGAAAGACAAAAATCACATGATCATCTCAATAGATGCAGAAAAAGCCTTCGACAAAGTACAACATCCAGTTATGATAAAAACTATTTAAAACATGGCCATAGAAGGAACCTATCTCAACATAATAAAAGCCATCTATGAGAAGCCTACAGCGAACATTATCCTTAACGGTGAAAAACTGAAAGCATTCCCTCTAAGATCAGGAACAAGACAGGGCTGTCCACTTTCACCACTACTGTTCAACATAGTCCTGGAAGTCCTAGCAACAGCAATAAGAGAAGAGAAAGAAATCAAAGGAATCCAGATTGGAAAGGAAGAAGTCAAGCTCTCTCTTTTTGCAGACATGATATTATATATAGAAAATCCCAAAGACACAGTTACAAAGCTACTAGAGCTAATCAAGGAATTCAGCAAAGTTGCAGGATACAAAGTCAACACACAGAAATCACTGTCATTCCTATACACAAACAATGAAAAATCAGAAAATGAAATCAAAGAGGCAATTTCCTTCACCATTGCAACCAAAAGAATCAAATATCTAGGAATAAACCTACCCAAAGAAACAAAAGAATTGTACACAGAAAATTACAAGACACTCATGAGAGACATTAAAGAAGACTTAAACAGATGGAGAGATATTCCATTTTACTGGGTTGGAAGAATCAATATTGTGAAAATGACCATACTACCAAATATCATCTACAGATTCAATGCAATACCTCTCCAACTAACATTGACATTTTTCACAGAACTAGGCCAAAGAATAATACAGTTCATATGGAAACACAAAAGACCTCGAATAGCCAAAGCAATCCTGAGAAAGAAAACAGAGTTGGAGGGATCCGCCTCCCTAATTTAATAGTATATTACAAAGCAACAGTCCTCCAAAATTCCAGGAAGGAACAAAAAAAGGCCACCATCACCCTGATACCCAAACCAGGCAAAGACAACACAAAAAAGGAAAACTATAGGCCAATTTCACTGATGAACTTAGATGACAAGATCGTCAACAAAATCCTAGCAAACAGAATTCAACACATCAAAAAACTCATACAACACGATCAAGTCGGGTTCATCCCAGGCATGCAAAGATTCTTCAACATTAGTAAATCAATCAATGTGATACACCATATGAACAAATTGAAAGACAAAAATCACATGATCATCTCAATAGATGCAGAAAAAGCCTTCGACAAAGTACAACATCCAGTTATGATAAAAACTATTTAAAACATGGCCATAGAAGGAACCTATCTCAACATAATAAAAGCCATCTATGAGAAGCCTACAGCGAACATTATCCTTAACGGTGAAAAACTGAAAGCATTCCCTCTAAGATCAGGAACAAGACAGGGCTGTCCACTTTCACCACTACTGTTCAACATAGTCCTGGAAGTCCTAGCAACAGCAATAAGAGAAGAGAAAGAAATCAAAGGAATCCAGATTGGAAAGGAAGAAGTCAAGCTCTCTCTTTTTGCAGACATGATATTATATATAGAAAATCCCAAAGACACAGTTACAAAGCTACTAGAGCTAATCAAGGAATTCATCAAAGTTGCAGGATACAAAGTCAACACACAGAAATCACTGTCATTCCTATACACAAACAATGAAAAATCAGAAAATGAAATCAAAGAGGCAATTTCCTTCACCATTGCAACCAAAAGAATCAAATATCTAGGAATAAACCTACCCAAAGAAACAAAAGAATTGTACACAGAAAATTACAAGACACTCATGAGAGACATTAAAGAAGACTTAAACAGATGGAGAGATATTCCATTTTACTGGGTTGGAAGAATCAATATTGTGAAAATGACCATACTACCAAATATCATCTACAGATTCAATGCAATACCTCTCCAACTAACATTGACATTTTTCACAGAACTAGGCCAAAGAATAATACAGTTCATATGGAAACACAAAAGACCTCGAATAGCCAAAGCAATCCTGAGAAAGAAAAACAGAGTTGGAGGGATCCGCCTCCCTAATTTAATAGTATATTACAAAGCAACAGTCCTCAAGACAGTATGGTACTGGCACAAAAACAGACATATCGACCAATGGAACAAGATCGAGAACCCAGAGATAAACCCATGCACCTATGGGTACCTCATTTTTGACAAAGGAGGCGAACATATAAAATGGGACAAAGACAGCCTCTTCAACAAATGGTGCTGGGAACATTGGACAGCTACATGCCAAAAAATGAAGTTGGAACATTCCCTGACACCATACACAAAGATCAACTCAAAATGGATTAAAGACCTAAATGTAAGACCAGAAACCATCAAACTCCTAGAGGAGGATATAGGCAAAACTCTCAAGGACGTAAATCAAAGCAAGATCTTCTCTGACCCACCTACTAGAAAAGTGGAACTGAAAAGAAAAGTGAACACGTGGGAACTCATGAAATTTAAAAGCTTTTGTACAGCAAAAGAAATTATAAAAAAGCTGAACAGACACCCCACAGAGTGGGAGAAAATCATAGCAACTGAAACAATAGCCAAAGAATTAATCTCCAAAGTCTACAAGCAACTCAGACAACTCAGCGCAGGAAAAATGAACAACCCAATCAAAAAATGGGAAAAAGATCTAAAGAGACGCCTCTCCAAAGAGGACATATAGATGGCCCAAAAGCACATGAAACGATGCTCAGCCTCGTTTATCATCAGAGAAATGCAAATTAAAACCACAATGAGATACCACCTCACACCTGTCAGAATGGCCATCATCCACAAATCTGCAGACAATAAATGCTGGAGAGGGTGCGGAGAAAAGGGAACCCTCTTGCATTGCTGGTGGGAATGTAAACTGATACAACCTACCCAAAGAAACAAAAGAATTGTACACAGAAAATTACAAGACACTCATGAGAGACATTAAAGAAGACTTAAACAGATGGAGAGATATTCCATTTTACTGGGTTGGAAGAATCAATATTGTGAAAATGACCATACTACCAAATATCATCTACAGATTCAATGCAATACCTCTCCAACTAACATTGACATTTTTCACAGAACTAGGCCAAAGAATAATACAGTTCATATGGAAACACAAAAGACCTCGAATAGCCAAAGCAATCCTGAGAAAGAAAAACAGAGTTGGAGGGATCCGCCTCCCTAATTTAATAGTAAATTACAAAGCAACAGTCCTCAAGACAGTATGGTACTGGCACAAAAACAGACATATCGACCAATGGAACAAGATCGAGAACCCAGAGATAAACCCATGCACCTATGGGTACCTCATTTTTGACAAAGGAGGCGAACATATAAAATGGGACAAAGACAGCCTCTTCAACAAATGGTGCTGGGAACATTGGACAGCTACATGCCAAAAAATGAAGTTGGAACATTCCCTGACACCATACACAAAGATCAACTCAAAATGGATTAAAGACCTAAATGTAAGACCAGAAACCATCAAACTCCTAGAGGAGGATATAGGCAAAACTCTCAAGGACGTAAATCAAAGCAAGATCTTCTCTGACCCACCTACTAGAAAAGTGGAACTGAAAAGAAAAGTGAACACGTGGGAACTCATGAAATTTAAAAGCTTTTGTACAGCAAAAGAAATTATAAAAAAGCTGAACAGACACCCCACAGAGTGGGAGAAAATCATAGCAACTGAAACAATAGCCAAAGAATTAATCTCCAAAGTCTACAAGCAACTCAGACAACTCAGCGCAGGAAAAATGAACAACCCAATCAAAAAATGGGAAAAAGATCTAAAGAGACGCCTCTCCAAAGAGGACATATAGATGGCCCAAAAGCACATGAAACGATGCTCAGCCTCGTTTATCATCAGAGAAATGCAAATTAAAACCACAATGAGATACCACCTCACACCTGTCAGAATGGCCATCATCCACAAATCTGCAGACAATAAATGCTGGAGAGGGTGCGGAGAAAAGGGAACCCTCTTGCATTGCTGGTGGGAATGTAAACTGATACAACCTCTATGGAAGACAATATGGAAATTCCTTTAAAAACTAAGAATAGAAGCACCCTATGACCCAGCAATCCCGCTATTAGGCCTATATCCTGATGAAATCACAAGTGAAAGAGGCACCTGTACCCCAGTGTTCATTGCAGCTCTCTATACAATTGCCAGAACATGGAAGCAACCTAGATGTCCATCGACAAATGAATGAGTACAGAAGCTCTGGTACATATATACAATGGAATACTACTCAGCTGGTAAAAGAAATGCACAAGACTCAGTCCTAATGAGGTGGCTAGCTCTAGAACCTATCATCAAAAGTGAAGTAAGTCAAAAAGAGAAAGACAATACAGCATACTAACACACATATATGGAATCTAGCAGGATAGTCTTGATAACACACGCAGTGAACTCACGGAAAAACAGACAGAGTATAGACATATGGACATTGTGGGGAAGAAATAGGGAGGGGGAGGCATGGATAGAGTAACATGGAAACCTATGCTGTCATGTGTGGAAAAGATAGCTATTGTCATTGTGCTAAGGGAATAGGAGCACCTACAATCACTTGGGGCGATGGTCTGGAGGGTTGGGAGTGGGGGAACTGGGTTGGGAAAGGGTCCAGGTATATGCATATGAATGATATGGGAACGTACATGTTGGTGAACAACAAAACTCTGTAAAATCTTTAAAATAAAGAATGAAAAAAAAACGTAAAAATAAATAAAACCATCAACATATGCAATTAAATTGCAAAAAAAAAAAAAAAAGCAGAAGAAAGCAATAGAAATAGCATTAGAAATTAACAAAACAGGGCTTCCCCTTGTAGTCCAGTGGATAAGGACACCACCTTGCAGTGCAAGGGGCACCGGTTCGATCCCTGGCCTGGGAAGATCCAACGTGCCGCGGAGCGGCTAGACTGATGTGTCCAATCAACGAGCCAGAGCTCTGGAGCGCATGTGCCCAGAGCCGGCGCTCTGCACCGTCAGACACCACCACGATGGCAGGCCGACAGGAGCCAAAGAACAAAGACAGATGAAAATAAGAGAAATGAAAGACCAATAGAAGTGGCCCGCCTGTTCCCCTCCCTCCCCAACCCGACCCCTGCCCAAAATAAATAAATAAATAAATCTTTTAAAAAAATAAAAAGAAATTAACAAAACATAAAACAAAGAAACAATATAAAAGAGTAATAAAATATAAACTACTTTTGGGGGGGAAATAAAACAACTGACATACTCTTAGGAAGAAATAGAACACAAAATAAACATGTAAAATATTTAAAGAATGTGATATGAACAAATTCGGAGCAGTTCATTTGAAAATTTAAGTAAAATGACATATTTAAAGAAAATACAAATTAAACATTTTGCTTCAAGATAGAATAGAAAACTGAGAGAATACTATCAGAAAATAAAGAGAATAAATAATCACATCACTCCAAAGGAAAAGAGAAACAGAAGGTTCACAGGTATGTTTTATCAAATATTCAAGGAATCAATAATTTTTAATAGTATACAAATTGTTTCTGAGGCCAAAGAAGGAAAACTTTCTGATTAATTTTGTGAAGCAAGGAAAATTATTACACAGAAACCAAACAAAGGCATCCTGAGGGGAGTAAAAAAACCTAGAAGACATACTCATTCTGGGACATGAAAGCATAAATCTAAGACAAATATTTTATGCTTATATTCTATATATGGTTTTGTAAATAACTTTATATCCTCAGTATATTCATATAAAATGCACATAATTTTTTGCAAATACATATAAAATCAGGACTTGTAAAAGAAATCAGATTTTGGCATTAACTTTATCTTACCCAAAATGCAGATGCAATAATCAATTTTATTATATACCCCTTAAAAATACTCTCCAAATCTTCATTCAGTCTTCTGTAGATCCCTTGAGAGTAGTTTTAAACTTCTTTCATTTGTTTCATTTAACTGGAATTTGTAATGAGCATGAAATGGGAATTTTAAAGGTATTTGCTCAAGCTTTCGACAGAGAAGTCTGTCATGATATTTAACTCCGAGAGGATCCAGGTACTGAACCAGTTTCTGCCCTAGTTGGTTCCTGCCATTCAGTTCCCTACCTGAACACTCTGAAGAGCTGCCTGTGAAGGTCAAACCTCAAGATGACTTGAAGATATTTGTTGTTTCCCTCCCAACAGAATTATTTGCAAGCACTGGGTGCACAGATTAGAGACTTTTTCCTCACTATTCTTACTCCTCACACAAAACTGATTATAATTTAAGACACATGTAGGCTGAAGAACCACTTTGAAAAGACTTGATTCCTTGCTCTCATTGTTATAAGGGGGTGGAGGGTAGAGGTTTATTAGGGTGCTCATAAAGAGAAGCCATGCGATGACCTGATTTTAACTCAACCTCCATGTCACAAGGACTCAGGGACAGTTTCTATGGTGGAATCTCAGCTTTCCTTGCCAATGTCAACCTAATTAGTATGGAGCAGGAACACAGATCCTCCCAAAGAGTGTTAAATATGTTAATATAAACATCTCTTAAACTGGGCTTAATAAACATTTCCTTTGAAATTATATTTGCAAATATTTGCCTGACTGTTTGTATCATGTGTGTGTGAAACCCAAAGCAGGATTCCAGATGGTGGATGAGCACCCCAGAGAGATGCTGATGAGGCTAAAAAAAAGGTCAGATCTGAAGTATTTTACTTGTGGTAAAAAATTTATTCTGATACTTGTTAAAACAGTAGGATAGACTGTTTTCAGGACTATTGCAACTAGAGGTAGGGACTTCTGCAATGGAGTTTTTGCAGCACTGAAAGCCTGGGCTTAACTCCAGATACAACAGTGGGGGATTTACAATCAAAGAGCAGGGTGAGAGGAGTGATCAAAGGATTAAAAATTATGATGAAGAGTATGGTGATTCTATGGCTTCCCAGGTAGCACTAATGCTAAAGAACCCCCCTGCCAAGGCAGGAGACAAACTGTAAGACATGGGTTTGATCCTTGGGTTGGGAAAGTTCCCCTGGAGGAGGGTAAGGCAATCTACTCCAGTATTTATGCCTGGAGAATCCCATGGATATAGGAACATGGTGGGCTACATTCCATAGGGTCACAAAGAATCAGACACGACTGAAGTGACTTAGCATACACGCATGTTGATGCTAGTTAAAGTGACCTAATGCCGTGATAAGTTATTATCTGGTGGGTGGTAAGGGATGAGAAGTTTGGCCAGATGTACAGAGTCTTCAGATTGCAGGGTGGGAGATTCCAGCCAGACTGACTGAGCAGGATTCTTGCTAAAACTGGGCTATGCAGGCCCTCCCGGGATGCAAAATGAAGATCTAAGCTTAGGCAGCTCAGATGAGCCTGACTAGAGATCAAGGAAACATTTCTCACTTGTTGGGAGAGGATGGCCATATGCAGCAATGAACACAGGAGAGAACAGGAGAGATGGTTCAAGCCTGAATTTGAGGATGGCTTAATATGTAACTGATAGAGACCATCATTGTGTGTTCATTATTTTTTTTAAATTTTTTGGCCTCTTTTATTGATCTTTTGTTTATTTATTTTCATCCATCTTTACTCTTTCACCCATGTGGGCCTCCCATTGGGGTGGCCTCTCTCATTGCATAGCACTGACTCTGGGTGCATGCATTCCAGAGTGCTGGCTCATAATTGGGCACACCCGTCCAGCCACACCACAGCACACGGGATCTTCCCAAGCCAGGGATTGAACCAGCGCCCCTTGCATTGCAAGGAGGACTGTCTACCTACTGGACCACCTGGGAAGCCCGTGTGTTCATTATTGATACACATTTTACATATCTGAGGAGAATGTCTGGGAAGAATCAACGTTTAAAAAAATGAGATCAGTACTATTTTTCTAGGTACCACATATATGTGTTAATATACAATATTTTTCTTTTCTTTCTGACTTCACTCTGTATAGCAGACTCTAAGTCCATCTATAGGTAGGAATAGAGACACAGACATACAGAGTGGACATGTGGACACAGGAGTGGTAGGGGAGTGTGGGACAAATCAAGAGAGTAGGACTGGCACATGTATACTGTGAGTTACATACAGGTTGGGAAAGTTCCCCTGGAGGAGGGTAAGGCAATCTACTCCAGTATTTATGCCTGGAGAATCCCATGGATATAGGAACATGGTGGGCTACATTCCATAGGGTCACAAAGAATCAGACACGACTGAAGTGACTTAGCATACACGCATGTTGATGCTAGTTAAAGTGACCTAATGCCGTGATAAGTTATTATCTGGTGGGTGGTAAGGGATGAGAAGTTTGGCCAGATGTACAGAGTCTTCAGATTGCAGGGTGGGAGATTCCAGCCAGACTGACTGAGCAGGATTCTTGCTAAAACTGGGCTATGCAGGCCCTCCCGGGATGCAAAATGAAGATCTAAGCTTAGGCAGCTCAGATGAGCCTGACTAGAGATCAAGGAAACATTTCTCACTTGTTGGGAGAGGATGGCCATATGCAGCAATGAACACAGGAGAGAACAGGAGAGATGGTTCAAGCCTGAATTTGAGGATGGCTTAATATGTAACTGATAGAGACCATCATTGTGTGTTCATTATTTTTTTTAAATTTTTTGGCCTCTTTTATTGATCTTTTGTTTATTTATTTTCATCCATCTTTACTCTTTCACCCATGTGGGCCTCCCATTGGGGTGGCCTCTCTCATTGCATAGCACTGACTCTGGGTGCATGCATTCCAGAGTGCTGGCTCATAATTGGGCACACCCGTCCAGCCACACCACAGCACACGGGATCTTCCCAAGCCAGGGATTGAACCAGCGCCCCTTGCATTGCAAGGAGGACTGTCTACCTACTGGACCACCTGGGAAGCCCGTGTGTTCATTATTGATACACATTTTACATATCTGAGGAGAATGTCTGGGAAGAATCAACGTTTAAAAAAATGAGATCAGTACTATTTTTCTAGGTACCACATATATGTGTTAATATACAATATTTTTCTTTTCTTTCTGACTTCACTCTGTATAGCAGACTCTAAGTCCATCTATAGGTAGGAATAGAGACACAGACATACAGAGTGGACATGTGGACACAGGAGTGGTAGGGGAGTGTGGGACAAATCAAGAGAGTAGGACTGGCACATGTATACTGTGATACCGGTTTAGTCACTAAGTCGTATTTGGCTCTTGCAACCCCATGGACTTTACCCCACCAGGCTCCTCTGACCATGGAATTTCTCAGGGAAAAATACTAGAGTGGGTTGCCATTTCCTTCTGTAGGGGATCTTCCTGACCCAGGGACTGAGGCCACCTGTCTTGCACTGCAGGCAGATTATTTAACACTGAGCCACCATGGAAGCCGCATAGGTACGCTACCATATGAAAAATAGACAGCTAGTGGTAAGTTGCTATGTAGCACAGGGAACTCAGCTTGGTGCTCTATGGTGACTAAGAGGGGAGTCCAAGAGAGAGGGGGTATGTGTATACACACAGCTGATTCATTTTGTTGTACAGCAGAAACTAACACAACATTGTAACGCAATTCTACTCCAATTTTAACAAAAGAATGAAATCAATAATGGTAGGCCCCTGACCTGTCAGTGTGTCGGCAAATGATGTGGAAGGTTTGGCAGAGAAACTCCAGGTGTACTTGCAGATGCACTTGCAGGTGTGTTGCAGGAGAGGCATGGGTCTTTGCAAATACCATGGAGATTCATGCAGTTAGCTACTGAGTGCTAGAGAAGTGGCTAGCTTTGACTGAGGTGTGCTGTAAGTGTAACAGACATGCTGAATTTCCAAGCTGGGTATGCTAAAAAAGAATGTACAATATTTCAATTGCAAAAATTAATTACATTTGAAATGTTAATATTTTTGGTATGTTGGGATAAATAAAAATATGACTAAAACTTAAAAAAGAAAAAAATGACCCACCAAGAATGAGATCAAGCTGACACAGAATGTGGGCTTAAATGCCAAATTCAATGAGAAAAAGGAAGTTGCGGGCTTCCCCTGGTGGTCCAGTGGGTAAGTACACCTCCTTGCAGTGCAAGGGGCGCCGGTTCGATCCCTGGCCTGGGAAGATCCCACGTGCCGCGGAGCAGCTGGACCCATATGTCCAATTACCGAGCTGGAGCTCTGGAGCGCATGCGCCCAGAGCCGTTGCTCTGCAATGACAGGCGCCACCGTGATGGGAGGTCCACAGGAGCCAAAGAACAAAGACGGATGAAAATAGAGAAATGAAAGACCAATAGAAGTGGCCCGCCTGTCCCCCTCCCTCCCCACCCCGACCCCCGCCCAAAATAAATAAATAAATAAATCTTTAAAAAAAAAAAAGAAAGAAAAAGGAAAATGGAAGTTGCAAAACTGTCTTCTTAGTACAACTCCATATTTGGTGAAAATGAATGGTAATAATAAATGTTAGTTTATATCCAGAGAAGGAAAAAGTGTTGGGATGTAAACCAATAATAGTTAAAAATAGTTTTCTTTAGGGAATAGAATTAGAGTGAAGTTTCAAGTTATAGTTTTAGAAATATTTTTACTGTTATGTTTTCTTTTTAATAACAAACCCTACCTTAGCAATTAGAAAAAAATAATGTTGAAATGCGGGAGGGACTAAAGGGGCAACAGAGCCCTCATCTCTTCTTACAACTGTCCAGGAAGGAGGTCAACCAAAGAAGCCTTATTAGCTGACTCACTGACCTCAAACGTGATACTGGAATCTTCTCATCAGCTGCTCTTTCCCCCAGGCAGGACACAGTTCACCAGCTTCCAGCCTGAGACTCAGGCAGTGGCTGTGTGAGCATCTTAAATAAAAAGTACATAGAAACAATGCATATGGGAGCAAAAGTATATTGAAGTGAATCAGAGAATGTCAGTAGCAAATAGTGTGCCAACAAAAAAGTTCTTAGGAGACTGAGCACACATTTAGCAAACTTCCAAAGTAGACTTGTGCCAGTGGATTCCATGGGAAGCACAATCAGAAGCTCTTTCCCAAAGGCAGGAAGTGATAATCACCCCTTTTAGCTTTGGCTTTATTTATAGTTCCGGATTTGACAGTGAGTTGTACTCCTTATTAGCTTTCTGATATCTAGGAAGTTACTTAATCTCTCTGAACACTGGTTTATTCATCAGTAAAATGTGGAAATATCTACCTCATAAGACTGTTGCATGGATCATCACATAAATACTCAACTCAGGCCTGGCACGTAGATAGCTAGTAGGAAGTTGCTGTATAGCACAGGGAGCTTAGCTTTGTGCTCTGTGATGGCCTAGAGGGGTGAGATGTGGGAAGAGGGTGGAGGGAAGGGAGGCTCAGGAGGGAGGAAATATGTGTATACTTATGGCTGATTCACATTGTTGTACTGCAGAAACCAATACTACACTGTAAAAATGTAAAGCAGAAACCAACACTACACTGTAAAAATGTAAAAAAAAAAAAAAAAAAAAAAACAAAGAAATATGGATAAGAAAACAAATATGTACAAAACAAAATCTCAGGGCTTCCCTGGTAGCACAAAGGTAAAGCATTCACCTGCCAATGCAGGAGGCTCAAGTTTGATCCTTGACCAAGGAATATTCCACATGCTGCAGAGCAACCATGCCTGTGAGCCACAGTTATTGAGCCTGTGCTCTGGAGACTCGGATCCGCAACTATTGAGCCCATGTACATCAGCTACTGAAGCCTGTGAGCCCTAGAGCCTGAGTTCCACAACAAGAAAAGTTACTGCAATAAGTCTGCTCACCTCAACTAGAGAGTAACTCCCACTCCCTCCAGCTAGAGAAGAGCCTGTGGCAGAAGTGAAAACCCAGAATAGTCAAACAAACAAACAAAGAAAAACTCAGACAACCTCAGAGGACTCTACATGCTAAAGCAAAAAAGCATTAAATAAAGGTTTATTGGTCTCATATTACAGACACATTTTATCATATGTAAGCGTTACAGCAAGTTCTGTATAATGATATAGAAACAAACACCAGGAAACATCATTAAATGGAGAAATTCTACATAGAAAGAACTTAATGATCCTTGCAGATTATTTCTTTTCTGCCTATAGCTCTTCATATTTATCCATGTCAAAGAAATAACTTTGAATATGTTTTAAGTTTCCCTCATTTTATCAGGGCTTCTCTGGTGGTTCAGACAGTACAGAATTTCATGGAAGCACATCAAAGCTCTTCCCAGGCGGAAGTGAATAACACCCTTTTAGCTTTGGCTTTATTTATAGTTCCGGATTTGACAGTGAGTTGTACTCCTTATTAGCTTTCTGATATCTAGGAAGTTACTTAATCTCTCTGAACACTGGTTTATTCATCAGTAAAATGTGGAAATATCTACCTCATAAGACTGTTGCATGGATCATCACATAAATACTCAACTCAGGCCTGGCACGTAGATAGCTAGTAGGAAGTTGCTGTATAGCACAGGGAGCTTAGCTTTGTGCTCTGTGATGGCCTAGAGGGGTGAGATGTGGGAAGAGGGTGGAGGGAAGGGAGGCTCAGGAGGGAGGAAATATGTGTATACTTATGGCTGATTCACATTGTTGTACTGCAGAAACCAATACTACACTGTAAAAATGTAAAGCAGAAACCAACACTACACTGTAAAAATGTAAAAAAAAAAAAAAAAAAAAAAAACAAAGAAATATGGATAAGAAAACAAATATGTACAAAACAAAATCTCAGGGCTTCCCTGGTAGCACAAAGGTAAAGCATTCACCTGCCAATGCAGGAGGCTCAAGTTTGATCCTTGACCAAGGAATATTCCACATGCTGCAGAGCAACCATGCCTGTGAGCCACAGTTATTGAGCCTGTGCTCTGGAGACTCGGATCCGCAACTATTGAGCCCATGTACATCAGCTACTGAAGCCTGTGAGCCCTAGAGCCTGAGTTCCACAACAAGAAAAGTTACTGCAATAAGTCTGCTCACCTCAACTAGAGAGTAACTCCCACTCCCTCCAGCTAGAGAAGAGCCTGTGGCAGAAGTGAAAACCCAGAATAGTCAAACAAACAAACAAAGAAAAACTCAGACAACCTCAGAGGACTCTACATGCTAAAGCAAAAAAGCATTAAATAAAGGTTTATTGGTCTCATATTACAGACACATTTTATCATATGTAAGCGTTACAGCAAGTTCTGTATAATGATATAGAAACAAACACCAGGAAACATCATTAAATGGAGAAATTCTACATAGAAAGAACTTAATGATCCTTGCAGATTATTTCTTTTCTGCCTATAGCTCTTCATATTTATCCATGTCAAAGATAACTTGTTGATAAATGTCCAGGCCAACCTTTGAATATGTTTTAAGTTTCCCTCATTTTTATCAGGGCTTCTCTGGTGGTTCAGACAGTACAGAATTTGCCTGCAATGTGAGGGACCCAGGTTCAATCCTTGACTTGGGAAGATCCCCTGGAGAAGGGCATGGCAACTCACTCCAGTATTCTTGCCTGGGAAATTCCATAGACAGAAGAGCCTGGTGGGCTATCATTCATGGGGTCATGAAGAGCTGGACACGACTGAGTGACTAAGTACAGCACATTTTTATTAGTTTTATCCTCATGTATTTTATTCTGTAAGTTCCCTAATAAGCACTAGAGCTTACACCACACAAATGAATATAGAAAGACGCATGTATTTGGAGCCAGAGGGTACCCAGTTTTACTCACTTTGTGACCTTGAGCACATTATGGAATTTCTTTGTTCTTTGGATTCTTTGTTCAATGAAAATACAATAATGTCTTCATCTCAGGGTTGTCATGGGGATTAAATAATTGTATTTCACATGCCTGACACTCAGTATGTGCTTAAATGTCATTAGTTTCCCTGCTTTTCCAAAAGGAATCTTAGAGATCATCATCCTTCACCCTTCTCGTTTGACAAATGAGAATGCTCAAGACCGCAGAAGTTAAAAAAACCCACACACATCCTAAGTTCCATTTCTACACCCTTTCCACTGCTGTCCTTTCCTTATTAGCTTGTTTAACTTCAATAAAGAAAAGAATACTCAGTAGAATCAAAAAGTATTCTTTTCCTCTATTCAATATAGGTAAGCCACCAAGAGACTTTTAAAGGAGGAGTGAGTTTTATGAAAGGTAATAAGTAGTCTAAGAACTGTTTAAATCCTCAGAGATATTAAAACAGCAGTTCTGTTCTTCTAAGTTAAAAAAAGTATTCTGTATGCTTTAAGAAAACTCAGACAACCTCAGAGGACTCTACATGCTAAAGCAAAAAAGCATTAAATAAAGGTTTATTGGTCTCATATTACAGACACATTTTATCATATGTAAGCGTTACAGCAAGTTCTGTATAATGATATAGAAACAAACACCAGGAAACATCATTAAATGGAGAAATTCTACATAGAAAGAACTTAATGATCCTTGCAGATTATTTCTTTTCTGCCTATAGCTCTTCATATTTATCCATGTCAAAGATAACTTGTTGATAAATGTCCAGGCCAACCTTTGAATATGTTTTAAGTTTCCCTCATTTTTATCAGGGCTTCTCTGGTGGTTCAGACAGTACAGAATTTGCCTGCAATGTGAGGGACCCAGGTTCAATCCTTGACTTGGGAAGATCCCCTGGAGAAGGGCATGGCAACTCACTCCAGTATTCTTGCCTGGGAAATTCCATAGACAGAAGAGCCTGGTGGGCTATCATTCATGGGGTCATGAAGAGCTGGACACGACTGAGTGACTAAGTACAGCACATTTTTATTAGTTTTATCCTCATGTATTTTATTCTGTAAGTTCCCTAATAAGCACTAGAGCTTACACCACACAAATGAATATAGAAAGACGCATGTATTTGGAGCCAGAGGGGTACCCAGTTTTACTCACTTTGTGACCTTGAGCACATTATGGAATTTCTTTGTTCTTTGGATTCTTTGTTCAATGAAAATACAATAATGTCTTCATCTCAGGGTTGTCATGGGGATTAAATAATTGTATTTCACATGCCTGACACTCAGTATGTGCTTAAATGTCATTAGTTTCCCTGCTTTTCCAAAAGGAATCTTAGAGATCATCATCCTTCACCCTTCTCGTTTGACAAATGAGAATGCTCAAGACCGCAGAAGTTAAAAAAACCCACACACATCCTAAGTTCCATTTCTACACCCTTTCCACTGCTGTCCTTTCCTTATTAGCTTGTTTAACTTCAATAAAGAAAAGAATACTCAGTAGAATCAAAAAGTATTCTTTTCCTCTATTCAATATAGGTAAGCCACCAAGAGACTTTTAAAGGAGGAGTGAGTTTTATGAAAGGTAATAAGTAGTCTAAGAACTGTTTAAATCCTCAGAGATATTAAAAACAGCAGTTCTGTTCTTCTAAGATTTCCACAGCAGAACATAAGTATTCTGTATGCTTTGGCACCAGGAACTCCAGCACGGAGTATTTATCTGCACATTTCAACTCAGACCTCAGGAATGCTTGCCCATGGAATTGGCAAAGGAACCGGAGTTCAGTATTCAGAGCAGTCAAGTTTGTGCAGTCCACAGCTGTAACAGAAGCCCAGTTTGCTTCCATTAGTCAATAGGACTTCCACAAAATGCAAGTAATTTAGATCAAGTGCTGGGATCTTACCTTGTTTTCATATCTTTGTCATCTTTTTTCAGACCTGAAGATCACCCGTGAATAAGCCAAGAAAACCCATGCTTATGTGAATGATGGGAAAAAAAGGCAAAATTGGGAAACTTGTAATTTAGCTCTTGGCCTCTTCATTTGGGGAAAAATGGTAAGCTTTATTCGGCAGGAAGGAGATATTCAATGCTACTATTAAAAATAGCTAAAAGAGTCTGTTATTTCTTTAAAAACTTATTTTTAAAATGACATATTACCATAGTAAAATTGGTTGAATTTTATTTGGTTATTTAAAAAAAAATGTGTATTTATTTGTCTCTTTCAGTTGTTTCACTTGACTCTTTACCAAGTCTCAAGTTCTTACAGCATTCACAAGCACCAGGAAACTTTAAATGTCACTAAGGGGTTATTTAAAAAAAATATGTCTATTTATTTGTCTCTTTCAGTTGTTTCACTCGCCTCTTTACCAAGTCTCAAGTTCTTACTGCATTCAGAAGCACCAGGAAACCTTAAATGTCACTAAGGCTACTTGCGGTGCTACGATACGTGGAAACACAACCACTGGAAACAGGCCATATTTGTGACTACACCAGTTGCTCTTAGCAAACTGCTAACACAGAAAACTTTATCTGTTCTCACAACTCTTAAATGGTTCAGCCACAATCCAGTTATTTTAGCCATAAAGATCCACAAAAGGGTACAAAATCAATCAGACAAATGGAGAGGCCTATGAGACATCACTGTGGCTTTGGAGGGTTAAAAACTGCTTCTAAAAACTGCTCATTGATTTGGGGAACTTTTCCAGCCTCCATTGGAAAAGTAGCAATATATTGGCTTTTTTTTTAAATAGGTTTAGGTTCATTTTATAGAAAGGGATGAGACTGAACAGTTAAACCTCTGACCCTGCTATGTATTAATATACTTAGTTCTGTTTATCACAGTTTTTCTCAGAAGCATAATTCTGTCAGTGTTTTAATTAAATATGACTATTTGGGAGTCTTGTCAAGTGTATCTTAAAATAAATGTTTATATTATTCTGTGCTGCCCTATTTACACAGTACAGGAGGATTATTAGACCAAAGACTAATTGTAGATAAGAAATGGATATTTGCTCCTTTCCAAACTATGGCAATTTGATTGGCTATTAACCTTGGCAGTATTTACACAAGAAGAGAAAGACTGGAAACATTTTACTTCTTAAAACTCACCAGATTCCTGACAATAGTACCAGACACAGAAACAAAGCAAAGCATTCATCACTTCTCTAATTGTAAACTGGTTTATTTGATTTTCATTTGATTTATTTGATTTTTGACTCTTCTATCTGAACCTCATCACCCATAACAAGAACTCATCTTCTGTGACTTCTCTGTTTTACAACTTCATTTCAATTAATACAATTATTTCAAATTCTGAAGTCTTGGGACTTGTTCACATCCTGGGAGGTCTTCTTGATGTGTCTCTGCTTCAAAATTTCTAGACTCTAGATTTGTAAAAGTTTCCAGAAAATCTTACACTTTTTTTCTGAAGATTCTCCCCTGAAGGAGAATGGGATCATGCATTACATTCATCCTTATTTCTGCTTTCAAAGAGATTTTTTTTCCTGAGATTCAGTGTCCCATCCTGCACAACTCTCCTCTAATAGTTGATGCAGCATGATCTTCATTAGTATCTGAATGAATACAATATAGCAATGTAACTATACCTAATGCCTTGCTAACACAGAAAACTTTATCTTTTCTCACAACTCTTAAATTGTTCAGCCACAATCCAGTTATTTTAGCCATAAAGATCCACAAAAGGGTACAAAATCAATCAGACAAATGGAGAGGCCTATGAGACATCACTGTGGCTTTGGAGGGTTAAAAACTGCTTCTAAAAACTGCTCATTGATTTGGGGAACTTTTCCAGCCTCCATTGGAAAAGTAGCAATATATTGGCTTTTTTTTTAAATAGGTTTAGGTTCATTTTATAGAAAGGGATGAGACTGAACAGTTAAACCTCTGACCCTGCTATGTATTAATATACTTAGTTCTGTTTATCACAGTTTTTCTCAGAAGCATAATTCTGTCAGTGTTTTAATTAAATATGACTATTTGGGAGTCTTGTCAAGTGTATCTTAAAATAAATGTTTATATTATTCTGTGCTGCCCTATTTACACAGTACAGGAGGATTATTAGACCAAAGACTAATTGTAGATAAGAAATGGATATTTGCTCCTTTCCAAACTATGGCAATTTGATTGGCTATTAACCTTGGCAGTATTTACACAAGAAGAGAAAGACTGGAAACATTTTACTTCTTAAAACTCACCAGATTCCTGACAATAGTACCAGACACAGAAACAAAGCAAAGCATTCATCACTTCTCTAATTGTAAACTGGTTTATTTGATTTTCATTTGATTTATTTGATTTTTGACTCTTCTATCTGAACCTCATCACCCATAACAAGAACTCATCTTCTGTGACTTCTCTGTTTTACAACTTCATTTCAATTAATACAATTATTTCAAATTCTGAAGTCTTGGGACTTGTTCACATCCTGGGAGGTCTTCTTGATGTGTCTCTGCTTCAAAATTTCTAGACTCTAGATTTGTAAAAGTTTCCAGAAAATCTTACACTTTTTTTCTGAAGATTCTCCCCTGAAGGAGAATGGGATCATGCATTACATTCATCCTTATTTCTGCTTTCAAAGAGATTTTTTTTCCTGAGATTCAGTGTCCCATCCTGCACAACTCTCCTCTAATAGTTGATGCAGCATGATCTTCATTAGTATCTGAATGAATACAATATAGCAATGTAACTATACCTAATGCCTTGCACTGTTCAATTTGGAAAGTAATTATTTTTTCTGTGATGGTAATTGATAGCCTTCTGTTTATTTTATACTTTAAAAGAGTATTAGAAAATATTTTTTAAAAAGGTATCAGGGTAGATATTAAAAGTCATTCTAAGTAACTTCATCTGTAAACGTTGATGACTAAATTCATTTCTCAATGATTGAGGAGGAGGAATGCAAATAAACAGGAATGAAGACATCTTACCCAGACACATGATCAACCATTTCTAGCAAACAGTGGGATGCAATTTTAATAGAGTGAATGGTGACCTAGGTCAAATTTTCCAGTGTCAGGTTGTGTGTAGGACAGAATCCAAATTCTTTTTAAAATTAAGCTATATTAGCACTCTCATTTCCTTTGATATCTCAGGCCACTTAAGAGAAAGAAAAGTATAGAAAAACTGAACTTTTTTCTGGAGGTCTTTCCTGATGGCTCAGTGGTGAAGAGACTGTGGGCCAGTTCAGGAGATGCAGGAGACATAGACTCAATCCCTGGGTTGGGAAGATCCCCCAGAGAAGAGTGTGGCAACCCACTTCAGTATTCTTGCCTGGGAAATTCCATGGACAGAGGAGCCTGACAGGCTATAGTCCATGGGCCACAAAAGAGTTGGACTTAGTGACTAAAGAACAACAATAACATACTGTCCTTCACACTCCATTTTGTCTCTCTGCTCTCCTCTCTTCACATTTCCCATTTTCAAAACAACAACAAAGACCCAAATCTGAAGTCACTGCAAATTTTTCCGGCCAAAACTCTCTGGGAAAACCATAAGAATGAGTGTGGCCTGATGTCTCCCAGGTCCTACAGACAACTTCAAACAAAGGACAGTTGAAATCTGGCCACAGTCACTTTGCTTGGTCCTGGGGGAGGACCCAAAAAGTTCCCAGCTGACTTTATCTTTATTGCACCATATCTAAGTGGGGAAGGAAATGGCTGGAGATGCTCCAATGACCTTGTTCTTCAAGTTAAATGCTGGTTTTGTTTTTAAACCAGCCAGTAAAGAGAGGCAAAAGCTGCTGCATGCCTTCTGGAGTGAAGAAGTGCTTAAAATAAATCAGAGTGAACATTATAGTGGGAGTATAGGAATCTGGGGTCTATTCTTAGGCCTCAACTTCCTCATCTGTAAAATGAGAGTTGAACTGGAGTATCTCTAAGAGGTGTCAGTAAAGTGTTGGAAGAGATCCCAGTTTGTTTCAGGTCCAACAAATTCTTTGAATTATATTCAAAACGTGTGTGTGTGTGTTGTTTTCATTGAAGGTGAACAACTCAGAACCATTAAAACTGATTTCAAACTCTAAAGTTAATCTAAGTAGTTTTTTATTTGAAGTCGCTTCATTTGGCTTTTTAGGCTACAAAAATCATGATAATATTCTGAGTAACTAAAATGAGCAATGCATTGTCCTTTCTAGCACTAATCCTTTGATGCACGTTTCAAAAATTAATCTAAACACTGATTATAAAGTAATTTAACTAAGAAAATCATCTGCTATATACTTTTTAAAAACATTCTGAATAATTTTAGGTTAAAATAATTGACTAATGATGTTACAGCCTCAGTTGGTGTGCACATGCAAACCTAGATTAAAATACTTTCTGTCTCTAAAAATAACCATAATTTGTTTTTTCTTACAAGTTTGAAGTTGTCAGTTAAGGTCACACACATATTCTTTCTCTCTTTTTTTAAATTTTGGCCTCTTTTATTGGTTTTTTATTTATTTATTTTCATCCATCTTTATTCTTTGGCCTGTGTGGGCCTCCCACTACAGTGGCCTCTCTCCTTGCAGAGCACCGGCTCTGGGCTCATGTGCTCCAAAGTGCTGGTTCATGATTGGACACACTGGCCCAGATGCTCCATGGCACATGGAATCTTCCCAGGCCAGAGATCGAACCAGCACCCCTTGTGCTACAAGGCAGACTCTTTACCCACTGGACCACCAGGCAAGTCACCCCCCCACCGCCCACATTCTTAAGGAAATTTGAAATAGTCTTTAAAAATGAGTTGCTGTGAAATCATAAATAAGACAAAAATTTTATTTCCTTTTGGAAAAAGATCCTTCATTGACTTTTCCCTTCAAGAATTGGTGATTTATACTCTAGTAAGGATTTTGGAGTCTAAGCAGTTCCACTACTTACTTGTTTTGACTGTGAAAAATTTCTTGTCATTTCTCTGGTCTTCAATTTTTTTTTTTTTTTGCACCTGCAAAATAAAGATACTGAACTTGAATGAAATGTCCTCAAAGACTCCTCCCTCCTCCATGATACTATGATTGTTGTTGTATTCTAAATGTCCTCTTCTCAATATAGCTATTCTGGAATTTTTCTTCTAGTGAAGAAAAGATGGTACTTCATGTTAGCTACATTCTAGTTCTTTTGCTAATTAAGAACAAATTTTCCTTACTTGTTCTCAGTTCACCTGAATGCTCCTAAAATCTAAACACATCGGGATATAAGAGAACTTTATCTTTAAAAGTTTTCTCTCTTCCTTTATGAGTAATAGAAATTTCACAATGCATATTTAATTTCTCTGTAATGTGTAAAAGACAAATTTCACTGGATTCATGAAAGACTTCTCTGATATATCCAGACTACATAGAAACCACCATCCCAGCTGACTGAAAAATATGGCTTGGTTAAACTGACTTGGCCTAGGTCCCAGGGTTTCCCAGGCCTTTAGCAATATCTGAGAGTTCAGTTTATCAACCTCAGAAGTTGCAATAACTCTTTGATTCACTGTAGTCCTATTTAGCACACTGCTTTATAATATATTTGTGAATAATATGAGAAAGTTGATTCTCCCTCCAAAGGCACTGCATTTGTAATTTAGGATAGAATATCTCTGGAATACTGTCAGTTTTAAAGTTCTTTCAAGCCACTGGGGACATATATTTTTTTCCTTTTTTTATTTCAGGTGTCAAACTGTTTCACGATATGATCAATTTTGTTTCGATATTTTAGCATTTATGAATTGGATGACACAATTCTTAGGGTGTACATTTTCTACTAAGGTGATCCTTGTCTAAGGACCACCACTGATATTCCTCAAGGCACAGTGATTCTATGCTACTCATGCATGCCCACCATGCAAAAGATAGTGTCAACATGTAGGGAAAGGTAATGGTTAAGGCATCACCCCTGCCCAACTTGTAGTTATAGAAACATTTTGTAATTTAGAATCACAGAATTCTACAAAAAACAATGTCTTATGAAAGAAGATTCTATAAATGGGAAAGAGCAACAATGGGAGGTAACAGATTTTCTTAAAGCCACGTAGCCTAGTTGACTTAAATCCAACTCTTCTGAATCCTTCAGTGTTCTCACGACCTCATGTGTAGGACCTGTGGAGAATGAAACTATCTAAGACTGCCTCTTGTGCTGAGTTTTAGATAAAAGGTTTTTATTATGATTTGCCTAAATTTTACCTTACATCTAAATTACTTTTTAAAGATTTGTGAAAAATCAGAGCTAAAAGTATGAGGCCATTGGTGTCACAAAACAGTAGCTTCCATAGTATTCTCATTACAGTCCTAATTGGTGGTTGCTGAATTGCTTCCACAAGAAATCAAAATAGTTATTTTGCTAATATTCAAGTAGCTAGAAAATTTTGTCCTATCTCAATTTTCGTACTTAGATGCTTATTTTTAAAATAGAGGTGGTTCAGACAGTAAAGAATCTGCCCACAATGCAGGAGACTGGAATACAATACTTGGGTCAGAAAGATCCCCTGGAGAAGGGAATGGCAACCCAGTCCAGTATTCCTGCCTGGAGAATTCCAAGGACAAACAAGCCTGGAGAGCTACAGACCATGGGGTCACAAAGATTCAGACATGACTGAGCAACTAAAATACACATACACAATGTATTTTAGGTTGTAAAGACAATTTGCTTAATACTTATTGAGCTACAGTATTTGGGGGCTTGTCTTATTCTTTAAGACCAACTGTGTGCTCTCAAGTCTCAGCAGCTAGTTCCTATTCAAAATCAAAATACAAGTTGCAGTAACTCTAATGCTACAGTAACTTTAGAGAGAAGAAGCATGCCTTCTATTTAAAAAAGGGTCAAATCTGATGCCAAATTACATAAAGGTGCAGTTTTGGGGACAGAACAGAAACTGAGTACACCAAGGTAGCTGCTTGGGAAAATGAACAGTATATAATCTAATATCTTTAATTTTATATACATGAATATAATGTATGTCAACTTTGTACATGAGATACATACAGTATTTAAACATTTTACTCAACAGATAAGAATTTACAATAATAATATAACTGACTAAATGGCTATCCACTTAATATACTTAGATTAGATCTGTACTTTAATAGGAAAAGAATATAATAGTTTACAATCATGGAAACACTGACATTTAAAACAAGATTTTATAAAATAATTTATATATATCCTAAAATCTATTAAGAGGAATGATTTCCACTTGTGGATGTATGCAATTAATGGCATACTTTAAATTTTTAGATAATAAAATAATTTAGAAGCAGTTCATGCAGTGGTCAAAGCAAGGGATGACAGTTCCTTCAAGATGTCCTCTCTCTTTGACATCGGTGGACATCAGATATACTCTAGGTACCTCTGGGGAACACTAGACCAAGTCTTATCCAACAGTTAGTTATATAAACACCAATATACACCAGTTGATACCCTTCCTTTCATAGTACAAGTACAGGTCACAACTTCTCTCAGTGGTGAGAGTATCAGTTTATCCTTCAGTTCTACATGATACCTCTCTATACAAAGTAACTAACAGAACTTCCTTGTTTTCACGACTTTACTCTGATATTTCACAGAGTGCCCTCCATGGCCTGTGACATAAACATCCAGCAGGTAAGATTTTCCAGGATGAAGACCTGTAATTGTTTCTGTGGTCACTGCTTTTTGCAGGTTTTGACTGTGGAAATATTTACAGAGGACCTTCTCTGATTTCTTCCTTGTATCTGGTCCCAGGCATTGGTTTTGCTCTCTTTTCTTCTGGTCTTCATTGTAATTATCATCCACTTCCTTTTTGTAGATGCAAAACTTGTTCCTTTTCTGGGTGCCCAGCCAAGCCACAGTGACTGAAGAACAAGTGCGGAGCTTGTCGAAAGTTTTGATGCGGGTGTCTTCAGGAAGAGATGGAAATGACTGTTTACTTGACCGGGTGGTAGCCAGTATTTTCAACATAGATGCTCCCTTCTTGTTTCCTTTCAGTCGGATGAGGTATTTGGCTTTTGGCTTTCCCCTCAACTGAAACTGCCTAATGCCTTCCACATTCTGAGACAAAAGGAGCTTTCCATCTCTTCTCACTTGAATTTGGATGGCATCCAGACAAGAGTGAATGAAGAAGGTAACTTTTTGGTGAGATGAGACAGGGGCAAACCAGAGAAACTTTGCCCCCTTCCGTTTAATAAACACGTCTGTGACTTTCCCATCCTTCAGCTCCACTGTCTTCTGTTTGGCTTCCTCCTTGGTCCTGGCAAAGGTGCCCACATAAGCTGTACTCATGTTGCTATTGCTGTTGATCACAAAGACATCAAAGTAGTACTGCGTGTCAGGTTTCAAATCCGAGACTGTGAAGATGTTCTTGTTTCCAATGCAGATTTTCTGAATGTCTGCCTTGGGCCTTGAGTAGGCAGGCCGCCCCAGTTTAGGGGAAGTCTTTGTCAGCAAGCTGCGCTCTTTACCGGAGTTCTCTGTAGCAAATCCAAAGTGGGTGAAGTCAAAAGGGCTGAAGTCCAGACCGGGCTTGGGCACCATCATGAAAGCATCATCTGTGCTCAACTTGGCTTCCACTGCGCAGAAGCTTTTGAAGTTATGCTCTCTGCTGATAACCACACAGTACTGAATGGGTTGTTTCAGCAGAGAGGCTGTGGGGCTTGGTTTCCAAGCCAAGGTGATCGTGGTGCGCCCCAGGGAGGTGACATCGACTCTCGGGTCATAAGGTAATTCTGGGTAGGGCTGGTCAGACTCTGGAGTTGTGGTGGCATATACTTTGAAATGTGTGTCTTTCTCTGTTGAAAGAAGCTCCAATTGATATAAACCAGACGGAGAACTGGAAGATAAAAAATATTCCACATCATTGCCTTTGTAGGAGAAGAGCTCCGTGCCTTCCTCATTAATGATCTGCTGTTTCTGCTGATCCAGAGGCTCTTGTTCACCTAAAAGACACAAAAGAAGCATGGTCTGCACGTCAGGCATGTACACAAACTTAAATGGTGTTTTTTTTTTTTTTTAAGATTTATTTATTTATTTATTTTGGGCACGGGTCGGGTTGGGGAGGGAGGGGAGCGGGTGGGCCACTTCTATTGGTCTTTCATTTCTCTATTTTCATCTGTCTTTGTTCTTTGGCTCCTGTGGGCCTCCCATCGCGGTGGCCTCTGTCATCGCAGTGCGCCGGCTCTGGGCGCATGCGCCCCAGAGCTCCGGCTCGGTAATTGGACACATCAGTCCAGCCGCTCCGTGGCACGTGGGATCTTCCCTGGCCAGGGATCGAACCGGCGCCCCTTGCACTGCAAGGCGGTGTCCTTACCCACTGGACCACCAGGGGAAGCCCTAAATGGTGTTTTTAAGACAATTTAATTTAGTTTTTCTCCATTATAAAAAGAATACATGTTCCTATAGAAAATCTGGAGATAGAACAAGATAAAAGAATTAGCCATTAATATATGATCCAGAGAGAGACCTTTATTAATAGTTTGGTTTATTTATATCAGTATGTCTTCTATATGTGTTTATGCAATTGATGCTATCTTCTCTTATTTTTCTCTGTAACATTATAACATTTATTATCAGGCATATATGTACCTAGAGAAATTTCCCTTTTTCTCATTATATAAAAATAATATTGTTGGTTAATTTTTGAGCATTATAATAATGCTCTTTTATATGTAAGGATTCTCTGATTTTAAACTATTTCTGCATGATAGACTCCAATTAGTGGAATTTTTAAGTCAGAGGCTGCAAACCTCTTAGAGACTAATCCCTGTAGTCAATCTGCTTACCAAAAGGATTCTACCAGTTTGCACTTGGATGGCTAGTCATTTCACTAATTTCACTTCTGTTTGTAGGACTAGACAGTCTCATTAGAGTATAGAATATAAAATACCAGTAAGAGGATATAATTTTCAATGTGTAGAACACTTGCCCAGGAGGAAGGTAGGGAAAGCACTGAAACTAAAGAATGCTTTCCACGTCATTGCCTTTGTAGGAGAAGAGCTCCGTGCCTTCCTCATTAATGATCTGCTGTTTCTGCTGATCCAGAGGCTCTTGTTCACCTAAAAGACACAAAAGAAGCATGGTCTGCACGTCAGGCATGTACACAAACTTAAATGGTGTTTTTTTTTTTTTTTTAAGATTTATTTATTTATTTATTTTGGGCACGGGTCGGGTTGGGGAGGGAGGGGAGCGGGTGGGCCACTTCTATTGGTCTTTCATTTCTCTATTTTCATCTGTCTTTGTTCTTTGGCTCCTGTGGGCCTCCCATCGCGGTGGCCTCTGTCATCGCAGTGCGCCGGCTCTGGGCGCATGCGCCCCAGAGCTCCGGCTCGGTAATTGGACACATCAGTCCAGCCGCTCCGTGGCACGTGGGATCTTCCCTGGCCAGGGATCGAACCGGCGCCCCTTGCACTGCAAGGCGGTGTCCTTACCCACTGGACCACCAGGGGAAGCCCTAAATGGTGTTTTTAAGACAATTTAATTTAGTTTTTCTCCATTATAAAAAGAATACATGTTCCTATAGAAAATCTGGAGATAGAACAAGATAAAAGAATTAGCCATTAATATATGATCCAGAGAGAGACCTTTATTAATAGTTTGGTTTATTTATATCAGTATGTCTTCTATATGTGTTTATGCAATTGATGCTATCTTCTCTTATTTTTCTCTGTAACATTATAACATTTATTATCAGGCATATATGTACCTAGAGAAATTTCCCTTTTTCTCATTATATAAAAATAATATTGTTGGTTAATTTTTGAGCATTATAATAATGCTCTTTTATATGTAAGGATTCTCTGATTTTAAACTATTTCTGCATGATAGACTCCAATTAGTGGAATTTTTAAGTCAGAGGCTGCAAACCTCTTAGAGACTAATCCCTGTAGTCAATCTGCTTACCAAAAGGATTCTACCAGTTTGCACTTGGATGGCTAGTCATTTCACTAATTTCACTTCTGTTTGTAGGACTAGACAGTCTCATTAGAGTATAGAATATAAAATACCAGTAAGAGGATATAATTTTCAATGTGTAGAACACTTGCCCAGGAGGAAGGTAGGGAAAGCACTGAAACTAAAGAATGCTTTCCATTTTTTTGTGTGTTACTGTTAATATCAGGTGTCACACAGATATTAATATCCAGATAAGTGAGAGCACCCAGAAAATGTCCTCTAAAGTAGATCTCTTCCAGCTGAGCACTTCAGGTTGTGAGTAAGATATGTGAAATTTCATAGACCTCAACCATGAGACGAACACACTCATCACATGATTATTCCTTTTCTCTATCTCAATCCCACTACTCCCCAAACGCTCTTTCAATATTTTCCTAATTACAGCATTCCTTCATCATTGTAAATATACAGCTTGCTAACATCAGTCTCAAGACTTACTTTAAGCTAGAATACCTTCGTCCCTTTAAAGGGGAAGTGGGGGAGTAGGGGTGAGAAACATCAACCCAGGGCTGCATACAGACTCTACTCCTTTCTTTTTACTTTGTTATTTGCTTTCTATCACTTGAATCTTCCTTAGAAGCCTATCTTCCTCCTCCTTCTGACTTTCTTCTTATCTTAGACTTTCAGAGGTCCTAAATGCCCTTCCATTCTCTCTTTGTGTCTACCCTTTACTCCCCAGAGAGCAGACACTCACATCTTGGCTGTATATTAATATGAATCATCTATAGGAAACTTTTAACATACCGATGTCCAGACCATACCCCAGGGCAATTAAATCACAATCTCTGAGGCAGGATGCACCATTTAAATTCCCACTGGTAATTCCAATGTTCAGGCAAGACTGCAAACCATAGCCAGAGAAACTAATCTACACCTCTTGCTTTTCTTCACTCCTTCAGTCCCCACTCCTGTTTTTTTTAGGATGCTACCATTCTAAACTTCCAGCATCCATGCTCTTCTGTTTTAAATTCCAATTAGTGGAATTTTTAAGTCAGAGGCTGCAAACCTCTTAGAGACTAATCCCTGTAGTCAATCTGCTTACCAAAAGGATTCTACCAGTTTGCACTTGGATGGCTAGTCATTTCACTAATTTCACTTCTGTTTGTAGGACTAGACAGTCTCATTAGAGTATAGAATATAAAATACCAGTAAGAGGATATAATTTTCAATGTGTAGAACACTTGCCCAGGAGGAAGGTAGGGAAAGCACTGAAACTAAAGAATGCTTTCCATTTTTTTGTGTGTTACTGTTAATATCAGGTGTCACACAGATATTAATATCCAGATAAGTGAGAGCACCCAGAAAATGTCCTCTAAAGTAGATCTCTTCCAGCTGAGCACTTCAGGTTGTGAGTAAGATATGTGAAATTTCATAGACCTCAACCATGAGACGAACACACTCATCACATGATTATTCCTTTTCTCTATCTCAATCCCACTACTCCCCAAACGCTCTTTCAATATTTTCCTAATTACAGCATTCCTTCATCATTGTAAATATACAGCTTGCTAACATCAGTCTCAAGACTTACTTTAAGCTAGAATACCTTCGTCCCTTTAAAGGGGAAGTGGGGGAGTAGGGGTGAGAAACATCAACCCAGGGCTGCATACAGACTCTACTCCTTTCTTTCACTTTGTTATTTGCTTTCTATCACTTGAATCTTCCTTAGAAGCCTATCTTCCTCCTCCTTCTGACTTTCTTCTTATCTTAGACTTTCAGAGGTCCTAAATGCCCTTCCATTCTCTCTTTGTGTCTACCCTTTACTCCCCAGAGAGCAGACACTCACATCTTGGCTGTATATTAATATGAATCATCTATAGGAAACTTTTAACATACCGATGTCCAGACCATACCCCAGGGCAATTAAATCACAATCTCTGAGGCAGGATGCACCATTTAAATTCCCACTGGTAATTCCAATGTTCAGGCAAGACTGCAAACCATAGCCAGAGAAACTAATCTACACCTCTTGCTTTTCTTCACTCCTTCAGTCCCCACTCCTGTCTCTCTTAACCTTTTATTTTACCATTCGCCATCATCTGATGTCATCCTTTATTTCCCATATCTCCATCCCCAATCTCCAGCTTCACCTATGCATCCATGCTCTTCTGTCTTATTTAGAGAAGTCTGTATTTCTCATAAGCTTTTCAGCCAGCCATCTTGAGGTCTGGGACCAGATCTGTCGTGCTACTTACCTGAGCCTTCCCCACTTGCCTCCTCTGGTAGCTCCTGGAGGCTTAGCTTCCAGTCTAAGGGCGCATCACAGGGAGTCACCGTGACTGACAATGGAGTGTTGTCTTCTTCAACCATAAAGAAATACCTGTATAAAAGCAAACCACTTTATACTGAGATAATTCACTTTAACACAACCAAGATTCCTGGAAAAATCATTTGGTTTAATTTGTATTCATTTAACAGAAAATCAAATTGGCTATTTGACACAAATTATGATGCTTTCCACATTAACTGTGGAAGACCAAACGGTTGAAGGTTCTGCAACCAGATTTACCATCAACACAATGTGAAATAATTAGATGTTGAACCAAAATGTGTTGTTTGGGTGTTACTTAAGGATCAACACTTACCAGTTTGGGGGTGTTACTTAACCCAGGCCCTGCCAGTGCAAAGAAAGGCACAACAAAGATGAATTTCCAGGTATATTGTTGTTGTTCAGTCCCTAAGTCGTGTGTAACTCTTTGTGACCCCATGGACTGCAGTATACCAGGGTCCCCTGCCCTTCACTATCTCTCAGAATTTGCTCAAATTCATATCCATTGAGCTAGTGATGCCATCCAACCATCTCATGCTCTGTCACCCCCTTCTCCTCCTACCCTTGATCTTTCCCAGCATAAAGGTCTTTTCCAATGAGTTAGCTCTTCACATCAGGTTTTTATAGTAGTGACTTTTACTCATAGCTTTACTATTCCATATCTTTTTGGAGAGCAGTATCTTATCATCATTTGAGAATTTTTGGCATTTTTAAAATTCACTGGTAATTCAAATGTTAAGGCAAGACTGCAAACCATAGCCAGAGAAACTAATCTACACCTCTTGCTTTTCTTCACTCCTTCAGTCCCCACTCCTGTCTCTCTTAACCTTTTATTTTACCATTCGCCATCATCTGATGTCATCCTTTATTTCCCATATCTCCATCCCCAATCTCCAGCTTCACCTATGCATCCATGCTCTTCTGTCTTATTTAGAGAAGTCTGTATTTCTCATAAGCTTTTCAGCCAGCCATCTTGAGGTCTGGGACCAGATCTGTCGTGCTACTTACCTGAGCCTTCCCCACTTGCCTCCTCTGGTAGCTCCTGGAGGCTTAGCTTCCAGTCTAAGGGCGCATCACAGGGAGTCACCGTGACTGACAATGGAGTGTTGTCTTCTTCAACCATAAAGAAATACCTGTATAAAAGCAAACCACTTTATACTGAGATAATTCACTTTAACACAACCAAGATTCCTGGAAAAATCATTTGGTTTAATTTGTATTCATTTAACAGAAAATCAAATTGGCTATTTGACACAAATTATGATGCTTTCCACATTAACTGTGGAAGACCAAACGGTTGAAGGTTCTGCAACCAGATTTACCATCAACACAATGTGAAATAATTAGATGTTGAACCAAAATGTGTTGTTTGGGTGTTACTTAAGGATCAACACTTACCAGTTTGGGGGTGTTACTTAACCCAGGCCCTGCCAGTGCAAAGAAAGGCACAACAAAGATGAATTTCCAGGTATATTGTTGTTGTTCAGTCCCTAAGTCGTGTGTAACTCTTTGTGACCCCATGGACTGCAGTATACCAGGGTCCCCTGCCCTTCACTATCTCTCAGAATTTGCTCAAATTCATATCCATTGAGCTAGTGATGCCATCCAACCATCTCATGCTCTGTCACCCCCTTCTCCTCCTACCCTTGATCTTTCCCAGCATAAAGGTCTTTTCCAATGAGTTAGCTCTTCACATCAGGTTTTTATAGTAGTGACTTTTACTCATAGCTTTACTATTCCATATCTTTTTGGAGAGCAGTATCTTATCATCATTTGAGAATTTTTTTGGCATTTTTTAAAATTCGAGCATAGCTGATTTACAACATTGCATTAGTTTCAGGCATACACTGAAGTTATTGCTATATGCTTTTTACAGAGTTTTGTTGTTTACAGCTATACATAACCCCAAATCAGTCATAGGTATATCCCTGAGCCCTCCCATCTGGACCTCCTCTCCTTTTCCCCCTCTGTCCCACCCCTCCAGGTTGTTGCATAGCCCTCATGTAAGTGAATAAGTCTTACAGCTTTTTCATGATGGTTACCTCTTTTACTTATACTAGTGTAGGTTTCCATGTTACTGAGAAATATTTTTAAAGGGTAAAGGTCACTATATCAGTCAATGGAAAGACACATTTCTCTATCACCAAGATTTTCTTTCCAATTAAATAACCTAATGATTTTAAAATAACATTTTAAAAGATTAAAATATTTTGCTCTATGCTTTCTCTTTAGATTTTTTAAATGATGGTCTCAAAAGAACTTTCAAGGAGAATACAGAATATTACCTATGTATAGCAATTGCTATATCTTCATCTTCTTGCTCTGTGGATATTGTCACCCTGCTTATTTAATTTATATGCAGAGTACATCATGTGAAATGCCAGTCTGGATGAAGCACAAGCCGGACTTTAGATTGCCATGAGACATATCAGTAACCTCAGATACTGATGACACCACCCTTATGGCAGAAAGCAAGGAGGAACTAAAGAGCCTCTTGATGAAGGTGAAATAGGAGAGTGAAAAAGCTGGCTTAAAACTCAACATTCAAAAATGAAGATCACGGCATCTGGTCCCACCACTTCCTGGCAAATATATGAAAGAAATAGTGACAGACTTTATATTCTTGGGACTGCAGTATACCAGGGTCCCCTGCCCTTCACTATCTCTCAGAATTTGCTCAAATTCATATCCATTGAGCTAGTGATGCCATCCAACCATCTCATGCTCTGTCACCCCCTTCTCCTCCTACCCTTGATCTTTCCCAGCATAAAGGTCTTTTCCAATGAGTTAGCTCTTCACATCAGGTTTTTATAGTAGTGACTTTTACTCATAGCTTTACTATTCCATATCTTTTTGGAGAGCAGTATCTTATCATCATTTGAGAATTTTTTTGGCATTTTTTAAAATTCGAGCATAGCTGATTTACAACATTGCATTAGTTTCAGGCATACACTGAAGTTATTGCTATATGCTTTTTACAGAGTTTTGTTGTTTACAGCTATACATAACCCCAAATCAGTCATAGGTATATCCCTGAGCCCTCCCATCTGGACCTCCTCTCCTTTTCCCCCTCTGTCCCACCCCTCCAGGTTGTTGCATAGCCCTCATGTAAGTGAATAAGTCTTACAGCTTTTTCATGATGGTTACCTCTTTTACTTATACTAGTGTAGGTTTCCATGTTACTGAGAAATATTTTTAAAGGGTAAAGGTCACTATATCAGTCAATGGAAAGACACATTTCTCTATCACCAAGATTTTCTTTCCAATTAAATAACCTAATGATTTTAAAATAACATTTTAAAAGATTAAAATATTTTGCTCTATGCTTTCTCTTTAGATTTTTTAAATGATGGTCTCAAAAGAACTTTCAAGGAGAATACAGAATATTACCTATGTATAGCAATTGCTATATCTTCATCTTCTTGCTCTGTGGATATTGTCACCCTGCTTATTTAATTTATATGCAGAGTACATCATGTGAAATGCCAGTCTGGATGAAGCACAAGCCGGACTTTAGATTGCCATGAGACATATCAGTAACCTCAGATACTGATGACACCACCCTTATGGCAGAAAGCAAGGAGGAACTAAAGAGCCTCTTGATGAAGGTGAAATAGGAGAGTGAAAAAGCTGGCTTAAAACTCAACATTCAAAAATGAAGATCACGGCATCTGGTCCCACCACTTCCTGGCAAATATATGAGCAAACAATGGAAATAGTGACAGACTTTATATTCTTGGGCTCCAAAATCACTGCAAACAGTGACTGCAATCATGAAATTAAAAGATGCTTGCTCCTTGGAAGAAAAGTTATAACAAACCTAGACAGCATATTCAAAAGCAGAGACATCACTTTGCCTACAGAAGTCCGGATAATCAAAGATATTGTTTTCCCAGTAGTCATGTCAGGATGTGAGGGCTGGACCATAAAGAAGGCTGAGTGCCAAAGAATTGATGCTTTTGAACTATGGTGTTGGAGAAGACTCTTGAGAGTCCCTTGGAGTGCAAAGATATCAAATCAGTCAATCCTAAAGGAAGTCAACCCTGAATATTCACTGGAAGGACTGATGCTGAAGCTGAATCACCAATACTTTGCCCTCCTGATTGAAAGAGATGATTCATTGGAAAAAGAGCCTGATTTTGGAGAAAATAGAAGGGAAAAGGAGAAGCGGATAACAGAGGACAAGATGGTTGGATGGCATCACTGAGTCAATGGATATGAGTTTGAGCAAGCTCCAGGAGATGGTGAAGGACAGGGAAGCCTAGTGTGCTGCAGTCCATGGGGTCACAAAGGGTCAGGGATGACTGAGCAACTGAACTGAACTGAGGCAGGGATATTCTTATTTGCCTAAATCTGAACACACTTGCTACAAGCCATCCAAGGGCTCCTTGTTTCATTCAGAGTAAAATGCATAGAACTTGCAAAGATCTGGGTCCCCAACCAAACCTCCTGAGTTGTCTCCTCTATTCTTTCCCTTCTTTCCTCAGATCCTTGCTGTCTTTGGAACATTTATGGTATGCTCTTGCCTCAGAGCCTCTATACTTTCTGTTCCTTCACCTGAGATGCCCATCCTGCAGCTGTTGACATTACTTGCTCAGTCACTGCATCAGATCCCTTCTCAAACACTCTCTCGCCACAGACCTACTCTGACTTCTTATGGAAGAACCACCTTCCTACTTTTGAAGTTCTTCTGTTCCCCTTCAGTTTCCTTCACAGCACATATATTACATATGTCTTTATTTTTTATTTTCCACCTTTTCTAACTAAAATGAAAGTTACAAGAGGGTTCAAACTTTTTTGGTTCAAAACTTAAGAGGCTAAAAATAATTCTTCATAAATATTTGTTGAACTAATTAATGAATAGGTTTAGCTTTTCTGCTTTTGAGGAAAAATGCTTAACTGTTCTGAGTTTAAAACTTCGTCAGTGGTGGGGTCTCTGTCAAGATCACTGTCATGTCATTACGCCTTTTGCTTCCTCTGTTTGGAACACATAGTGCTTTTTTTGTTCCCCAAACTCCATCCAATCTTTAAGCCATTGGGATCTTGTCTTCTCTGCCTGAAATATACCCTTTCATCATTACTAATACTTATGAATAAATAAATAATTTTAATTGAAAAAAAGTGGATGTACATGTCCTTGCATACATCCTAAGCTGTTTCAGTTGAGTCAAACTCTTTGAGAGCATCTGGAATGCAACTCGCCAGGCTTATGTGTCCATAGGAGTCTCCAGGCAGGAATACTGGAGTGGGTTTCAGTGCCCTCCTCCAGACGATCTTCCCAACTCAGGGATCAAGCCCACATCTCTTATGTCTCCTGCTTTGGAAGGCAGGTTCTTTAACACCTGGGACATCCTTTAGTACCACCTGAGAAACTCGTACCTGCCCTTACTAATATGTAAATAACACTTCTCAGGGATACCTTCTCTTACTGGTCTAGTTCAGGTTCTCTCACATATGCTGAGTGTCCTACACTTTTCGTTTTGGTTACCTATTGCAGTTAGTACTATATTATTAGTCAATTAATTTCATTTTCCCCACACAGGCCCACTTGGGGTTCATTTTCCATATCATCTTATCCTAGCATTTAGCACAGATTTCTGCATGTAGAAGGTTTGGACAGACCTTTTTAATGAATGAATTACTAAATGAATAGAACTCAAGAACCATAACACTCACCTTACTCCAGCCTGAAGATAGCGACACTTAGGGTCTACTTGAATATACAAAAATCTGAGTGGGAATATATGTATTGCCTAGCCCCCATCCCTATTCAAAAATGAATTGTGAGCTGGAGGGTGGAACTAGGGCTATGGAAGGACAAATATAAAAAGCCCCTATAAAAGTAAAAACAATGTGTTCAGAATAAAGCTAGGCAATCATCCATACCAATAACTAGATAACTGAACTCTTTGCTATATGGAAAATTTATGTTTCTTAAGCATCCCTAAAGATGGTGTCAAATGTTTAATTTTCAAATTCAGTCAAATTTGGAGAATAGAATTCTGTTCCTTTGGCAAGGTTGCATAAGTAATATTAGTCACATAAACACAATTGAATCTATCTACATTATAAAGAATTAGGTAAAACAAAATAAGTTCTTTAGTATCATATAATGTAAAAGGTATTTAAAACTTTTTGGATTTGTTTGTTTTGGGTTTTTATGTGGGTAGCAGAACTAACTGGTGCTGCGATCCATGTACTAGTTCATCTATTACCTTCTGTTCTCATATTAATCAAGAAAGCAACTGTGTCTTAGTAACTTGAAAACAGGCCATAAGAAACCAATAACAAAGAAAACTATGCTTGCATTCCACAAGGTAATTATTATACATATAAAACATCAGGGAGTCCCTCTAAGTCAACATTTTCATATGGAAGCACTTATGAATAGAGATAAAAGATAATCTGAATAAATTTCAGCAATTTGACTAACATGTATTGTCTACCATGCACAACACACTTGTGGAAGGGAGCTGCAATCAGAGATGATAGGACATGATTTACAAGCTTCAGGTATTCACTGTTTAGTGAGGGAGATAGAAATGTGATAAATATGCTCCAAATTACAATGCCGGAGCTGAGAGATAAACACTCCATGAACCATTTAGACGCTGGAATTTATGTATAAACATAAGAATAATAAATGAGTTTGTTTTCTTTTGCTGTTCTGTGCTGCCAAACTTTATCTGGAATTTCCATCTTTACCTGTAATATCAACAATGTCTATGTGTATCTCCTGTCACATATTTTGGCCCTAGAAATGACTGTGGCTTCAGCTCTAACTAGCTTAAGTTAACATTGCATTGAAGTGTAGATATCAAAGTCTCCAATCAGTATTTGTGGAAAAGAAAAGACCAAAAGAATAAACAAATTAAAAAAGCATAGGGAGGAAAGAGGCATATGTTGTTTTGAAATGTTGTATAATAAAAACATGTTACTTGAAAGGAAAAAAATGCAATTTTAAGACAACTCTTAAAACCAAAACATATTTAATTCTTAAGAGATTGTAAGATCAGGGATAAACTATTTACTTGATTAAGTAATATTAGTCACATAAACACAATTGAATCTATCTACATTATAAAGAATTAGGTAAAACAAAATAAGTTCTTTAGTATCATATAATGTAAAAGGTATTTAAAACTTTTTGGATTTGTTTGTTTTGGGTTTTTATGTGGGTAGCAGAACTAACTGGTGCTGCGATCCATGTACTAGTTCATCTATTACCTTCTGTTCTCATATTAATCAAGAAAGCAACTGTGTCTTAGTAACTTGAAAACAGGCCATAAGAAACCAATAACAAAGAAAACTATGCTTGCATTCCACAAGGTAATTATTATACATATAAAACATCAGGGAGTCCCTCTAAGTCAACATTTTCATATGGAAGCACTTATGAATAGAGATAAAAGATAATCTGAATAAATTTCAGCAATTTGACTAACATGTATTGTCTACCATGCACAACACACTTGTGGAAGGGAGCTGCAATCAGAGATGATAGGACATGATTTACAAGCTTCAGGTATTCACTGTTTAGTGAGGGAGATAGAAATGTGATAAATATGCTCCAAATTACAATGCCGGAGCTGAGAGATAAACACTCCATGAACCATTTAGACGCTGGAATTTATGTATAAACATAAGAATAATAAATGAGTTTGTTTTCTTTTGCTGTTCTGTGCTGCCAAACTTTATCTGGAATTTCCATCTTTACCTGTAATATCAACAATGTCTATGTGTATCTCCTGTCACATATTTTGGCCCTAGAAATGACTGTGGCTTCAGCTCTAACTAGCTTAAGTTAACATTGCATTGAAGTGTAGATATCAAAGTCTCCAATCAGTATTTGTGGAAAAGAAAAGACCAAAAGAATAAACAAATTAAAAAAGCATAGGGAGGAAAGAGGCATATGTTGTTTTGAAATGTTGTATAATAAAAACATGTTACTTGAAAGGAAAAAAATGCAATTTTAAGACAACTCTTAAAACCAAAACATATTTAATTCTTAAGAGATTGGAAGATCAAGGATAAACTATTTACTTGATTAAGTGATATGATTACATAATAAAGAATGCTATCTGTTAAAAAGAATATTCCAAAGCAGTGCACAAATCCATTTGGGAAATCAAAGACATTTTTAAAGAAAACTTCGGATTCACTCAAAAATTTCAAGAGGCAGAAGAGTATAAAAAGCAAAATGGTTTGGCATAAATTCAGCTGATACTTAAAAATAATTTGAATCATTAAACTGTCTCCCCTACCCTTCTCTGTTTTTGAAGACTATACCTCTGTAAATACTACAACATTGAGTTTCTTCACTGTAATCATCCTTGCATTTTGTGCCTTTATTTACTCTTATTAATGTCCTTGAAAGAGTTATAATTATTTTATATATTACTGATATGAGTTCCTAAACTATTACCTTCATTAAAATGAATAATTTTATTCAGGTAGTGATGAAATGATACCAGTCACAATATGAAAATTTATTATTTACTATCATTCAGATTGTCTGGATGGTAACATGACTTTGCCACTCAGTGGAAGGGGTAAACCACCTTCCATTCTTATTATCAACCAAAACTGAAGTGACAAGAGAAAAATGACCTAATAATTTTACTACACCTCCAGTTTTGGAAAATGAATTATTGATGATGAGACCTAATTTTATCTTTTAGAATACCGAGGTGTCCTAGGCTAAAAGGATATACTGTTGGAGAGAGTGCAGAGAAAAGGGAACACTCTTGCACTGTTAGTGGGAATGTAAATTGATACAACCACTATAGAAGACAGTATGGAGATTTCTTAAAAGTTAAGAAGTACCGTTTGACACAGCAATCCCACTATTAGGCTTGTACCCTGGAAAAATGACTGTGGCTTCAGCTCTAACTAGCTTAAGTTAACATTGCATTGAAGTGTAGATATCAAAGTCTCCAATCAGTATTTGTGGAAAAGAAAAGACCAAAAGAATAAACAAATTAAAAAAGCATAGGGAGGAAAGAGGCATATGTTGTTTTGAAATGTTGTATAATAAAAACATGTTACTTGAAAGGAAAAAAATGCAATTTTAAGACAACTCTTAAAACCAAAACATATTTAATTCTTAAGAGATTGGAAGATCAAGGATAAACTATTTACTTGATTAAGTGATATGATTACATAATAAAGAATGCTATCTGTTAAAAAGAATATTCCAAAGCAGTGCACAAATCCATTTGGGAAATCAAAGACATTTTTAAAGAAAACTTCGGATTCACTCAAAAATTTCAAGAGGCAGAAGAGTATAAAAAGCAAAATGGTTTGGCATAAATTCAGCTGATACTTAAAAATAATTTGAATCATTAAACTGTCTCCCCTACCCTTCTCTGTTTTTGAAGACTATACCTCTGTAAATACTACAACATTGAGTTTCTTCACTGTAATCATCCTTGCATTTTGTGCCTTTATTTACTCTTATTAATGTCCTTGAAAGAGTTATAATTATTTTATATATTACTGATATGAGTTCCTAAACTATTACCTTCATTAAAATGAATAATTTTATTCAGGTAGTGATGAAATGATACCAGTCACAATATGAAAATTTATTATTTACTATCATTCAGATTGTCTGGATGGTAACATGACTTTGCCACTCAGTGGAAGGGGTAAACCACCTTCCATTCTTATTATCAACCAAAACTGAAGTGACAAGAGAAAAATGACCTAATAATTTTACTACACCTCCAGTTTTGGAAAATGAATTATTGATGATGAGACCTAATTTTATCTTTTAGAATACCGAGGTGTCCTAGGCTAAAAGGATATACTGTTGGAGAGAGTGCAGAGAAAAGGGAACACTCTTGCACTGTTAGTGGGAATGTAAATTGATACAACCACTATAGAAGACAGTATGGAGATTTCTTAAAAAGTTAAGAAGTACCGTTTGACACAGCAATCCCACTATTAGGCTTGTACCCTGATGAAATCAAAATTGAAAGATACCCCAGTGTTCACTGCAGCACTCTATATAATAGCTAGAACATTGAAGCAGCCTAGATGTCCATTGTTGAATGAATGAATGAAGAAGCTATGGTATATTATACAATGGAATATTTCTCAGCCATAAAAAGAAATGCATAAGAATCCATACTAATGAAGTAGATGAATCTAGAACCTATTATACAATGTGAAGTAAGTCAAATAAAGAAGGACAAATGCAGTATACTAACATATATATATATATGTATATATATATATATATATATATACATATATATATATATGGAATCTAGTAAGTTGGCACTGATAAATACACATGCAGAGCAGCGACAGAAAAACAGACATAGAGAATAGAACTATGGACATTGAGAGGAGGTGGGTGAGAGGTATGGGAGGAGTAACAGGGAAACCTACACTGTCTTATGTAAAAGAGATAACTATTGTCAATGCGCTGTAAGATTAAGGGACCTTACATGGGGACTGTGTGACGGCCTGGAGGGGTGGGATGGGGGGACTTGTGAGGGGACACAGCAGGGAGGGGTCAGGGATAAACCTACGACTGATCTGCAGTTATACATATTTGTAAACAACAAAACTCAGTAAAAGCAAAATAAAAATAACTAAGTGATAAAAAAAAGAAGAAATTGTTTTTGGAATATGAAAAAGAGAGGTTGCAAAGTAAGTAAATTTAAATATAATTTGTTTAAATGATATATATATTTTTTATTTATTTATATGATCTATATGTAATTTTCAAAGGTCAAAATATTATTGATGATGAGACCTAATTTTTTTTCCCTTGACAAGAAAAATGACCTAATAATTTTACTACACCTCCAGTTTTGGAAAATGAATTATTGATGATGAGACCTAATTTTATCTTTTAGAATACCGAGGTGTCCTAGGCTAAAAGGATATACTGTTGGAGAGAGTGCAGAGAAAAGGGAACACTCTTGCACTGTTAGTGGGAATGTAAATTGATACAACCACTATAGAAGACAGTATGGAGATTTCTTAAAAAGTTAAGAAGTACCGTTTGACACAGCAATCCCACTATTAGGCTTGTACCCTGATGAAATCAAAATTGAAAGATACCCCAGTGTTCACTGCAGCACTCTATATAATAGCTAGAACATTGAAGCAGCCTAGATGTCCATTGTTGAATGAATGAATGAAGAAGCTATGGTATATTATACAATGGAATATTTCTCAGCCATAAAAAGAAATGCATAAGAATCCATACTAATGAAGTAGATGAATCTAGAACCTATTATACAATGTGAAGTAAGTCAAATAAAGAAGGACAAATGCAGTATACTAACATATATATATATATATATATATATATATATATATATACATATATATATATATGGAATCTAGTAAGTTGGCACTGATAAATACACATGCAGAGCAGCGACAGAAAAACAGACATAGAGAATAGAACTATGGACATTGAGAGGAGGTGGGTGAGAGGTATGGGAGGAGTAACAGGGAAACCTACACTGTCTTATGTAAAAGAGATAACTATTGTCAATGCGCTGTAAGATTAAGGGACCTTACATGGGGACTGTGTGACGGCCTGGAGGGGTGGGATGGGGGGACTTGTGAGGGGACACAGCAGGGAGGGGTCAGGGATAAACCTACGACTGATCTGCAGTTATACATATTTGTAAACAACAAAACTCAGTAAAAGCAAAATAAAAATAACTAAGTGATAAAAAAAAGAAGAAATTGTTTTTGGAATATGAAAAAGAGAGGTTGCAAAGTAAGTAAATTTAAATATAATTTGTTTAAATGATATATATATTTTTTATTTATTTATATGATCTATATGTAATTTTCAAAGGTCAAAATATTTAGAAGCATCATGTGAACTCAATCTGTTAATCTTGGCATGAAGATAAAAGAGCAGTCAGTTCTTATTACTGTATAGTTTGATACTTCCAAACCCTGATCAAAGAAATATTCTTCTAAGACAGTGCAAACCCTTGAAGTATCATATGTATTTAAATAATTTCATTTATCCTCCAGAGACATACTTGGAAATTTTCTACCATCCAGAAGAAAAGAAAATAATTGTTTCAAAGCATTAGACATGCAAGAACTGCTCTCTCCACCTCAAAGACCACAATCAGTGAGAATCAAAGAGCAAACTAATGATTAGAAGTTGCACTACTTACTTAGAGAAAAAATAGGCAATGCTATTCAGAAGTTGATTGCAAGTCATCTAAACTAAGTCTAAAAGGTCACTTTCTTTTTTAGAGACACCCTTTCTGAGTCTATTGATAAAGGAAGTACTGCAGGGAGAATACCTTTTAGGTGTGTCTCTAAAGAGGTAACTGCTGATTTCAGCTCCATCTGGAATTACTGATGAATCATGAAAAAATGCCTTGTCCCGAATCTGCATCTGAAAGAGTTCTTCATCTCGAGTGGGCAACTTCTGGGTCCTTGAGCTAAGTGGTAATAGCAGCCACAGCATACACCAGTGGAGAGGCACCATCCTGGGACAACAAAAAGAAAGCTTACATTAATTCTACAGGCAAAACACTTGGGAAAGTTGCAGACTTTCTGAGGGTTAATGCTACTTTGGTTTTGACAGAAAGAATTGTATTATGTATTTTGCATACATACAGAATTGAAGGACTTTCAAACCTACACTGTCTTATGTAAAAGAGATAACTATTGTCAATGCGCTGTAAGATTAAGGGACCTTACATGGGGACTGTGTGACGGCCTGGAGGGGTGGGATGGGGGGACTTGTGAGGGGACACAGCAGGGAGGGGTCAGGGATAAACCTACGACTGATCTGCAGTTATACATATTTGTAAACAACAAAACTCAGTAAAAGCAAAATAAAAATAACTAAGTGATAAAAAAAAGAAGAAATTGTTTTTGGAATATGAAAAAGAGAGGTTGCAAAGTAAGTAAATTTAAATATAATTTGTTTAAATGATATATATATTTTTTATTTATTTATATGATCTATATGTAATTTTCAAAGGTCAAAATATTTAGAAGCATCATGTGAACTCAATCTGTTAATCTTGGCATGAAGATAAAAGAGCAGTCAGTTCTTATTACTGTATAGTTTGATACTTCCAAACCCTGATCAAAGAAATATTCTTCTAAGACAGTGCAAACCCTTGAAGTATCATATGTATTTAAATAATTTCATTTATCCTCCAGAGACATACTTGGAAATTTTCTACCATCCAGAAGAAAAGAAAATAATTGTTTCAAAGCATTAGACATGCAAGAACTGCTCTCTCCACCTCAAAGACCACAATCAGTGAGAATCAAAGAGCAAACTAATGATTAGAAGTTGCACTACTTACTTAGAGAAAAAATAGGCAATGCTATTCAGAAGTTGATTGCAAGTCATCTAAACTAAGTCTAAAAGGTCACTTTCTTTTTTAGAGACACCCTTTCTGAGTCTATTGATAAAGGAAGTACTGCAGGGAGAATACCTTTTAGGTGTGTCTCTAAAGAGGTAACTGCTGATTTCAGCTCCATCTGGAATTACTGATGAATCATGAAAAAATGCCTTGTCCCGAATCTGCATCTGAAAGAGTTCTTCATCTCGAGTGGGCAACTTCTGGGTCCTTGAGCTAAGTGGTAATAGCAGCCACAGCATACACCAGTGGAGAGGCACCATCCTGGGACAACAAAAAGAAAGCTTACATTAATTCTACAGGCAAAACACTTGGGAAAGTTGCAGACTTTCTGAGGGTTAATGCTACTTTGGTTTTGACAGAAAGAATTGTATTATGTATTTTGCATACATACATGTGAACTTGAAGGTGACTTTCTTGTTTTGTTTTTCAAAGTATTTCATCATGAATTCATCAGAATTCCAGAAACTAAAAAGATTTTGAAACAAAAGGACACTTGGTGTACTAATTTCACTGGGTATTCAGACAAAAAATCCCCCCTTCAGTATGGCAGAAGCCAATATAGATATCTCCATACAAGTGTCTCAAAGTTTGAATCATGATGTACATCACAGAGATCCACTTAGAACCAGAAAATTACCACTGCACAGTTACTTTATTCTTCCTTAAAATTTGACTAAGGATCATACATATATAGAATTATTCTTATTCCACAAGTCAAATTTTCATAAATCAGAGATTTTAAGACATTATAAGCTTAATTTTCTTATAGGCTAAACAATGTGTCCAAAATCACTACAAGGGGAGTTATTTGCCAGCATCTACTGTTACAGATTTACCAGACTCTTAAACATGATGTTTATATATAAACCTTCACCATATTAAAAAACAGGCTTGGATTCCCACATCAAATCCAGGAAGACTGTTGGAAAATTCTATGCTTAGGTCATTTGCCTTAATTTCCAGCAGAGTGTATTTACCACTCCAGTCTAGTGTTTTCTTTGAGTTACATTTTGGCATTCATCACTGAGTTTCATAAAAATAAATATAAGCAATCATGGATCATTCTCTAGGGCACCTTGCTAGAGGGATGTTTTCAAGGACACCATCTTCTACGTTTCCCTTTCCCTCAGGTAGGCAAGTTTATTTTCACATCAAGTGTTTGTGAAATGCTTTGCTTCCTTTGAGGATTCAGTGCTGGTTTTCCTCACACACACAAAAAAAACCTCTGAAAGGAGCTGTTTTCCTTATCTCTTTGACAACATACATCTGGGAATTCAAGAATTGGGGAATTTTTTTTTTTTTTTACATTGAAGTACTTTAAATAGTGAGAAAGTCAAATGCAAATATTTGCAGTAATTTGAAATGAACTAAATTGGCTGTTTTTTTTCTTAATAGTCATTGCTGTAGCTATGAAGTCACCTCTACTTAAAACCATCACTTGACTTTAGTTTTATCTTTGAGTGCTACCAAAAATAGATTCATATAACTGAACATAGTTTTGAAGGGAATATGTGCTTTTTAAAATAAGATTTTTTTGTATTTTCAAAAAGGTGCCCAAAGTATTTCATCATGAATTCATCAGAATTCCAGAAACTAAAAGATTTTGAAACAAAAGGACACTTGGTGTACTAATTTCACTGGGTATTCAGACAAAAAATCCCCCCTTCAGTATGGCAGAAGCCAATATAGATATCTCCATACAAGTGTCTCAAAGTTTGAATCATGATGTACATCACAGAGATCCACTTAGAACCAGAAAATTACCACTGCACAGTTACTTTATTCTTCCTTAAAATTTGACTAAGGATCATACATATATAGAATTATTCTTATTCCACAAGTCAAATTTTCATAAATCAGAGATTTTAAGACATTATAAGCTTAATTTTCTTATAGGCTAAACAATGTGTCCAAAATCACTACAAGGGGAGTTATTTGCCAGCATCTACTGTTACAGATTTACCAGACTCTTAAACATGATGTTTATATATAAACCTTCACCATATTAAAAAACAGGCTTGGATTCCCACATCAAATCCAGGAAGACTGTTGGAAAATTCTATGCTTAGGTCATTTGCCTTAATTTCCAGCAGAGTGTATTTACCACTCCAGTCTAGTGTTTTCTTTGAGTTACATTTTGGCATTCATCACTGAGTTTCATAAAAATAAATATAAGCAATCATGGATCATTCTCTAGGGCACCTTGCTAGAGGGATGTTTTCAAGGACACCATCTTCTACGTTTCCCTTTCCCTCAGGTAGGCAAGTTTATTTTCACATCAAGTGTTTGTGAAATGCTTTGCTTCCTTTGAGGATTCAGTGCTGGTTTTCCTCACACACACAAAAACCTCTGAAAGGAGCTGTTTTCCTTATCTCTTTGACAACATACATCTGGGAATTCAAGAATTGGGGAATTTTTTTTTTTTTTACATTGAAGTACTTTAAATAGTGAGAAAGTCAAATGCAAATATTTGCAGTAATTTGAAATGAACTAAATTGGCTGTTTTTTTTCTTAATAGTCATTGCTGTAGCTATGAAGTCACCTCTACTTAAAACCATCACTTGACTTTAGTTTTATCTTTGAGTGCTACCAAAAATAGATTCATATAACTGAACATAGTTTTGAAGGGAATATGTGCTTTTTTTAAAATAAGATTTATTTGTTTATTTGTTGTGCAGTATGTGGGATCCTAGTTCCCTGGGAAGGGATCGAACCATACTCTCTGCAGTGGAAGTGTGGAGTCTTAACAACTGGACCACCAGGGAAGTCTCCTATTCTTTATTTTTAATGAGAGCTTGAGAAATAATTTTTTTCCCCATGAGTTTGCTTGCTCAGAAAGTTCATTTAACTTAACATTTTCAAAAGTTGTTATTTATTATGTGTTCTGCAATTTTCCATATAAAATATCTACAGTAATTAAGAGTTACTGTGTACAAAAACACAGGCTTCCCTGGTGGCTCAGAGGTAAAGAATCTGTCTGCAATGCAGGAGATGTGGATTTGATTCCTGGGTCAGGGAGATCCCCTGGAGAAGGAAATGGCAACCCACTCCAGTATTCTTGCCTGGAAAATCCCATGGATAGAGTTGCCTGGCAGGCTACAGTCCATGGGGCCACAAAGAGTTAATGGGATATGACTTAGTGGCTGAACACTCATACGTGCATGTACAAAACACGGTGCTAAATTCACTATCTGTGTTGCTGCATTTACTCTTCACAGTAACCTTTTGAAGTATGTACTATTTCTATAAAAGAATAAACTTTCTTTAACATAAGCAGAGAAAGGATATAAACCCAGGATAATCTGAGTGCAGAGTGCAAACATTTATCCTCTATAATATCTCTCAAGAAAGCAATAAAAATTCCTTACAAGAGGTTCTTATTTCCCATTATTATTTCTCAATTGTAGTGCAATCAAATGAAAACATGACTAAGAAAGTTGGCTTTCGGGCTTCCCTGGTGGTCCAGTGGGTAAAGACACTGGCTTGCAGTGCAAGGGGCGCTGGTTCGATCCCTGGCCTGGGAAGATCCCATGTGCCACGGAGCGGCTCGACTGATGTGTCCAATTATCGAGCCGGAGCTCTGGGGTGCATGCACCCAGAGCCAGTGTTCTGTGACAACAGATGCCACCGCGATGGGAGGCCCACATGGGCTAAAGAACAAAGATGGATGAAACTAGACAAATGAAAGACCAGTGGAAGTGGCCCGCCCACCCACCTCCCTCCCCACCCTGCCAAAAAAAAAAAAAAGTTGGCTTTTAGTTTCAGCTTCTAACTAAAAGTACAACCTTAGACAATTCACTTCACATTCTGGACCTCAGTTTTATGAAGGATTTGGATGGATGATCGCTAAACTCTGGAAAGGAATGATAACGGAATACTAAAATCTTCTTCCTAAATAGCCAGCAGTTTAGGAATAAAACTAGCCTTAAGTTTCGTTTTATAATGTGTCTCTCAAATACCCAGATGATTGTCAAGGTGAGGAGTCCAAGGGAAGCTGATGGTGTAAATGGAAGCTCACATGGCTTACTAACAACAGACGAAAGTTATATCTATGAAAGATGTCTTGACAGATCAAAATCAAAACTCAGAGAACCTATTCCAAATAAATAGGGACATGCTGGAGAAAAGAGAATGGAACCTCCACTCGTGACCCCTAATCCCTCCCCTCCTATGCTCTCTGTTCTGTAGCTAACATAAGTGGAAAATCCAAATGGTATTTGATACACTGCCCCTGTAAAGACGTGGCACTAGTGGTAAAGAACCTGCCTGTCAATGCAGGAGATGTAAGACACATAGGTTCAATCCCTGAGTCAGAAAGATCTCCTGGAGGAGGGCCTGGTGACTCACTCCAGTATTTTTGCCTGGAGAATCCCATGGATAGAGGAGTCTAGCACACTGTAGTCCATAGGGTTGCAAAGAGTTGGACACAACTGAAGCGACTTAGCATACACCTGTAAAGAAATGCTCATTATTTCAAGATAATAAAACATATTTAATTTACTTTGGAGTCACTTCTCTGAAACTTTGACTCATGAGAGCAGAGGAGTCCAGATAATAAGATATGCCTCTTTAGAAATGGTTAGAGTTTGACTTTCTATATTTATTAGGAACTTAGAGCAAACATGCCAGGGCAGCACATGTGTGTGAGACACTCAGGTGTATTTGCCCTAGAAACACTCAAGAGCAGCCCTCCCTCATGAGCACTGTGTTCACCCTGAAAGCTGTCAACTGCACACAACTGAGCAGGACAAGCTGCCCAATACCTGAGGATATTTGAGATATTTAGGTCAGCCCCAGGGTTAGAGGGCTAGCTATGACTGGTGGGAATTCTCCCAGCATCCTCAGCTGCCCATGGAAGGAACTTTCTCTTAGTAAATCAGCTAAGTGTAAGAGATGAATTTTGAATGAATAAAAACAATATTAATAAACTTTGTTGTGCATTGCTACATGCCAGGCGCCCTTCTAAGTGTTATTATCTCATGTAATGCTAGCAAAAACCCTATGCTGCAGACAATATCATTTATCTCACCTCGAAAATGATCAGGTTGAGACTTGGACAGGTAAGACCACATACTGATTATAACACAATGTGAGAATTATAAACTATCAGGTGTTACTTTAAAATATGGTAAATATGATTATTATATATTCCTTCACATCAGTTACTTAGCAGTGTTATGTTTACTAAAGTGGGCAACTTCAGATGATAGGGTTACGCAGAGTGTTAAAAGATAGTTCTCCATGGAACTCTGTGCTTGTCTGTGCATAAGACAGGAGAAGAACTGACTGCTTTCATCCCAGATTAACCTCTTTTCAAGGGGTCCCAGAATTTGGGGGACGTGGCACTAGTGGTAAAGAACCTGCCTGTCAATGCAGGAGATGTAAGACACATAGGTTCAATCCCTGAGTCAGAAAGATCTCCTGGAGGAGGGCCTGGTGACTCACTCCAGTATTTTTGCCTGGAGAATCCCATGGATAGAGGAGTCTAGCACACTGTAGTCCATAGGGTTGCAAAGAGTTGGACACAACTGAAGCGACTTAGCATACACCTGTAAAGAAATGCTCATTATTTCAAGATAATAAAACATATTTAATTTACTTTGGAGTCACTTCTCTGAAACTTTGACTCATGAGAGCAGAGGAGTCCAGATAATAAGATATGCCTCTTTAGAAATGGTTAGAGTTTGACTTTCTATATTTATTAGGAACTTAGAGCAAACATGCCAGGGCAGCACATGTGTGTGAGACACTCAGGTGTATTTGCCCTAGAAACACTCAAGAGCAGCCCTCCCTCATGAGCACTGTGTTCACCCTGAAAGCTGTCAACTGCACACAACTGAGCAGGACAAGCTGCCCAATACCTGAGGATATTTGAGATATTTAGGTCAGCCCCAGGGTTAGAGGGCTAGCTATGACTGGTGGGAATTCTCCCAGCATCCTCAGCTGCCCATGGAAGGAACTTTCTCTTAGTAAATCAGCTAAGTGTAAGAGATGAATTTTGAATGAATAAAAACAATATTAATAAACTTTGTTGTGCATTGCTACATGCCAGGCGCCCTTCTAAGTGTTATTATCTCATGTAATGCTAGCAAAAACCCTATGCTGCAGACAATATCATTTATCTCACCTCGAAAATGATCAGGTTGAGACTTGGACAGGTAAGACCACATACTGATTATAACACAATGTGAGAATTATAAACTATCAGGTGTTACTTTAAAATATGGTAAATATGATTATTATATATTCCTTCACATCAGTTACTTAGCAGTGTTATGTTTACTAAAGTGGGCAACTTCAGATGATAGGGTTACGCAGAGTGTTAAAAGATAGTTCTCCATGGAACTCTGTGCTTGTCTGTGCATAAGACAGGAGAAGAACTGACTGCTTTCATCCCAGATTAACCTCTTTTCAAGGCTGTTTGTGTGGTTCATAACCTTGAAGATAATGCTTCTGAAGCAAAGAGCAGGCATGCTTACCACACATTATAAAAATTTGAGTTCCCTAAGCTCAGGGCTGTTGTCTTGGAGTAATCCCCACTAATGCCCTAGTGCCATCAGGTCTTCTTTGCATCATCCTGTGAGATTTGGGGGTCAGGGAGCCAGTGGGAGAAAATGATACTGCTGTGGATTTGTGGATCCTGCTATTGCTCTCAGTAATAAGGTCCTTTGTTACTGACCCAGAAGTCTCATGCCATCTGTGTATGTATGTGTGCACTGTTGCTTCAGTTGTGTCCAACTCTTTGTGAGTCTGTGGACTAGCCCACCAGGCTCCTCTGTCCATGGAAATTTTCCAGGCAAGAATACTGGAGTGGGTTGTATGCCCTTCTCCAGGTGATCTTCCTGACCCAGGGATCGAACCCATGTCTCTTACGTCTCCTGCATTGGCAGGTATGTTCTTTACCACTAGTGACACCATGAAACTATGACAGGCTAACTTGGTAACTTGCAAGGAGAGTAAAATCTAAAATGCTTCACTTTTCTTGACACTAAACTTTTACTTGTTAAGTTATTTTACTGGCTTATTGATTTTACTGGTTCGGGTACACATTTATATTTAGATAATCACCAACAGAGTCCATACTAAAGTTAATCATTTGCTTTCTTCAAAAAAAATATATTTCCACAGCTTAAATTCTATCAGGCCACACTTTCTGTTTCTGATAATTTTGAATGAATAAAAACAATATTAATAAACTTTGTTGTGCATTGCTACATGCCAGGCGCCCTTCTAAGTGTTATTATCCAAAAATATGCTGCAGACAATATCATTTATCTCACCTCGAAAATGATCAGGTTGAGACTTGGACAGGTAAGACCACATACTGATTATAACACAATGTGAGAATTATAAACTATCAGGTGTTACTTTAAAATATGGTAAATATGATTATTATATATTCCTTCACATCAGTTACTTAGCAGTGTTATGTTTACTAAAGTGGGCAACTTCAGATGATAGGGTTACGCAGAGTGTTAAAAGATAGTTCTCCATGGAACTCTGTGCTTGTCTGTGCATAAGACAGGAGAAGAACTGACTGCTTTCATCCCAGATTAACCTCTTTTCAAGGCTGTTTGTGTGGTTCATAACCTTGAAGATAATGCTTCTGAAGCAAAGAGCAGGCATGCTTACCACACATTATAAAAATTTGAGTTCCCTAAGCTCAGGGCTGTTGTCTTGGAGTAATCCCCACTAATGCCCTAGTGCCATCAGGTCTTCTTTGCATCATCCTGTGAGATTTGGGGGTCAGGGAGCCAGTGGGAGAAAATGATACTGCTGTGGATTTGTGGATCCTGCTATTGCTCTCAGTAATAAGGTCCTTTGTTACTGACCCAGAAGTCTCATGCCATCTGTGTATGTATGTGTGCACTGTTGCTTCAGTTGTGTCCAACTCTTTGTGAGTCTGTGGACTAGCCCACCAGGCTCCTCTGTCCATGGAAATTTTCCAGGCAAGAATACTGGAGTGGGTTGTATGCCCTTCTCCAGGTGATCTTCCTGACCCAGGGATCGAACCCATGTCTCTTACGTCTCCTGCATTGGCAGGTATGTTCTTTACCACTAGTGACACCATGAAACTATGACAGGCTAACTTGGTAACTTGCAAGGAGAGTAAAATCTAAAATGCTTCACTTTTCTTGACACTAAACTTTTACTTGTTAAGTTATTTTACTGGCTTATTGATTTTACTGGTTCGGGTACACATTTATATTTAGATAATCACCAACAGAGTCCATACTAAAGTTAATCATTTGCTTTCTTCAAAAAAAATATATTTCCACAGCTTAAATTCTATCAGGCCACACTTTCTGTTTCTGAAACAGTTTTAACCATTTTAATTGCTACACAAATTGTGGGCATGAGAGACACTTTTCAGAAAAATGTTTCAAATTAGTATGATTCTTTTCTTTTTTTATTGTATTTACAGGAGAAGATGGGTGTCAACAGAACCTATTGTGGTTATCATCTCACAATGTATGTAAATCAAACCATCATGCTGTATGCCTTAAACTTATACAGTGATGTATATCAATCATTTTGCAAAAGAACTGAAAAGAATTAGAATGATCCTCTAGACACAGTAATTTACATCTGCAGGATTAGGATTTTTCAGAATGTTATCTAATAACATCCATCTACTGCTGGGAAGAAAACATGCCCGGGTATTAGGGAAACTCAATAACTTGTTCAATTTGATCAAGCTATAGGCAGAATTTTTCTAACAAAATGTATTTAAAAGAAGCATTGAATATAGCTAATCAAAAGCTATTATTCAAATTTATTGTGCGTATTTTTACAACTGATATCCACTGATTCAAGTTTAAAGTTTCATCTAAGTGTTGTTTAAAGGATGAAATTTTATATAATTTTTTTTCCCTACCAAAAAATGTTTTTTGACATCCAGCTTAAAAATCAGTCACTTTAAGCAAGGAATGGAAAGTGTGTTTTTAAGAAATAAACCTTGGGTAAGCCAGTCTATAAGAACAGGTTTTTCTTCTAAGATTACAAAAGTGCCCTCTAATGGCATAACTTTTTCTCTCGTTTCTTTTTGTTACTTCTAGGTACCTAGAGCGTATCTAGGTTTAAATTTTAACATAAATAAATTTCTCAGAATTTCTCTTCCAGCATTATTACTTCTGTCATGGGTATCTTGGTGGATAATCTAGGAAATGTGTCTGCACAATAACAAATCTTGCTAACTTTCTACAATCAAAAGTCTAGTTCCAACAAATGTACCAAGTTGCTAAAACAGTTGCAAATATTATTTTGTTAGGCAGATCAATCAACTTGGTTGCCCAAGGGTTCTCAGGCCAGAGAAACTAAGTTGTGTCACAGCCTTAAATTCTTTTTCAAAAAATATATTTCCACAGCTTAAATTCTATCAGGCCACACTTTCTGTTTCTGAAACAGTTTTAACCATTTTAATTGCTACACAAATTGTGGGCATGAGAGACACTTTTCAGAAAAATGTTTCAAATTAGTATGATTCTTTTCTTTTTTTATTGTATTTACAGGAGAAGATGGGTGTCAACAGAACCTATTGTGGTTATCATCTCACAATGTATGTAAATCAAACCATCATGCTGTATGCCTTAAACTTATACAGTGATGTATATCAATCATTTTGCAAAAGAACTGAAAAGAATTAGAATGATCCTCTAGACACAGTAATTTACATCTGCAGGATTAGGATTTTTCAGAATGTTATCTAATAACATCCATCTACTGCTGGGGAAGAAAACATGCCCGGTTATTAGGGAAACTCAATAACTTGTTCAATTTGATCAAGCTATAGGCAGAATTTTTCTAACAAAATGTATTTAAAAGAAGCATTGAATATAGCTAATCAAAAGCTATTATTCAAATTTATTGTGCGTATTTTTACAACTGATATCCACTGATTCAAGTTTAAAGTTTCATCTAAGTGTTGTTTAAAGGATGAAATTTTATATAATTTTTTTTCCCTACCAAAAAATGTTTTTTGACATCCAGCTTAAAAATCAGTCACTTTAAGCAAGGAATGGAAAGTGTGTTTTTAAGAAATAAACCTTGGGTAAGCCAGTCTATAAGAACAGGTTTTTCTTCTAAGATTACAAAAGTGCCCTCTAATGGCATAACTTTTCCTTTCGTTTCTTTTTGTTACTTCTAGGTACCTAGAGCGTATCTAGGTTTAAATTTTAACATAAATAAATTTCTCAGAATTTCTCTTCCAGCATTATTACTTCTGTCATGGGTATCTTGGTGGATAATCTAGGAAATGTGTCTGCACAATAACAAATCTTGCTAACTTTCTACAATCAAAAGTCTAGTTCCAACAAATGTACCAAGTTGCTAAAACAGTTGCAAATATTATTTTGTTAGGCAGATCAATCAACTTGGTTGCCCAAGGGTTCTCAGGCCAGAGAAACTAAGTTGTGTCATCCTATTAAATTGAGAACATTGATTTCAACTTTTTCAGTTGAAAAGTTCTGATGAAGTGGGTACACTGATGTTAATCCAAAACTCTGAGATTATTCATATGGCCAGAGGCTTTCTCCATATTTTGGCATACTCCTTCCTATTCTACTTAGTCTGAAATGGAAAAAGAAAAATTACCTAATAATTTGATATACCTCAATATTTAATAGAGATTACTACCAATTCAAATTATTGGAGTTGTGAACTTATTTTATCCTTTGGAATGTCAATGTATCCTAGATTCAAAGGAGAAATTCTTTTTGAAATATATTATTGTTCAAAGAGATAAATCATGTATTCTCTCCTTAGAAAGGTAGAAAGACGGTTGGACACTGAAAAGGGAATAACTTTAAATATTATTAGTTCATATGATACATACACATGCACATATATACAAATTTAAGGTAAACAATTTAGACACATTATATGAATCTGATAAGCTGATTCTCTGTGTGTGTTTGTGTACATGTAAGTCGCTCCAGTCATGTCCAGTTCTTTGCAACCCCATGGACCACAGTACACCAGACTCCTCTGCCCATGGTTTTCTCCAGGCAAGAATTCTAGAGTGGGTTGCCATGATCTCCTCCAGGAAATTTTTCTGGCCCAGGAATTGAATCACGTCTCTCTCATCTCTCCTGCATTGGCAGGTGGGTTCTTACTACTACAGCCAAAGTTGATGTTAGGGTAAGATAAATGAGCGGTGATTTTAAAAGAAGAGCCTTTCATATATACAATTTTATTTTTATATTTGCTGCTCCCTCTCTGGAGAGTGAGTGAGTGTCACGGCTCTAGGCGGATGGAGAGAGGCTGCTGCTGAATGTCTGTGGATGTGATGACAGGCTGCCTCTCCCACTGGCTCTTTCTCCTTCTCAGCTGGGCTTTCTGCTACCCTGACCACAGAGGAAAAGATAACAACTTGGTTGCCTCAAGCTTTCTACAATCAAAAGTCTAGTTCCAACAAATGTACCAAGTTGCTAAAACAGTTGCAAATATTATTTTGTTAGGCAGATCAATCAACTTGGTTGCCCAAGGGTTCTCAGGCCAGAGAAACTAAGTTGTGTCATCCTATTAAATTGAGAACATTGATTTCAACTTTTTCAGTTGAAAAGTTCTGATGAAGTGGGTACACTGATGTTAATCCAAAACTCTGAGATTATTCATATGGCCAGAGGCTTTCTCCATATTTTGGCATACTCCTTCCTATTCTACTTAGTCTGAAATGGAAAAAGAAAAATTACCTAATAATTTGATATACCTCAATATTTAATAGAGATTACTACCAATTCAAATTATTGGAGTTGTGAACTTATTTTATCCTTTGGAATGTCAATGTATCCTAGATTCAAAGGAGAAATTCTTTTTGAAATATATTATTGTTCAAAGAGATAAATCATGTATTCTCTCCTTAGAAAGGTAGAAAGACGGTTGGACACTGAAAAGGGAATAACTTTAAATATTATTAGTTCATATGATACATACACATGCACATATATACAAATTTAAGGTAAACAATTTAGACACATTATATGAATCTGATAAGCTGATTCTCTGTGTGTGTTTGTGTACATGTAAGTCGCTCCAGTCATGTCCAGTTCTTTGCAACCCCATGGACCACAGTACACCAGACTCCTCTGCCCATGGTTTTCTCCAGGCAAGAATTCTAGAGTGGGTTGCCATGATCTCCTCCAGGAAATTTTTCTGGCCCAGGAATTGAATCACGTCTCTCTCATCTCTCCTGCATTGGCAGGTGGGTTCTTTACTACTACAGCCAAAGTTGATGTTAGGGTAAGATAAATGAGCGGTGATTTTAAAAGAAGAGCCTTTCATATATACAATTTTATTTTTATATTTGCTGCTCCCTCTCTGGAGAGTGAGTGAGTGTCACGGCTCTAGGCGGATGGAGAGAGGCTGCTGCTGAATGTCTGTGGATGTGATGACAGGCTGCCTCTCCCACTGGCTCTTTCTCCTTCTCAGCTGGGCTTTCTGCTACCCTGACCACAGAGGAAAAGTGGAGGAGTGTGGACCACAGTGGATGAATTGAAGACTAGTTTTAAAGAAAATGCCAATGAAAAGATATGAAGCATTTGTATCATCCCAAAAGACATAGGGAGTGGAGCAGCTGTTGGATAACTGAAGACTCAGAAATAATTCTAAGACTTTATTTTCAGCATTGACTTCAACTTTTTATTCTATGGGGCTTTTAGTATAGTTAAAAGAAATAGTCAAACTGACCTGGCATATCCTTTGCCCACAAACCTCAAGAACTGTAAAACAGTCATATGGGAAAGAAGAAAAAAAAAGATTAAAGAAACCTTGAACAATTTATCAGTGTACCAACTAAATACCTAGGATGACATCTATCGCCACAAAAAATCACAATAGGCCTAAAAGTAAATAAGATGTTTCCCAGGGAGTCCATAGCAGCTCCCACGCTGTCATTTTGCACAATTTATCTCCAATTACATAGTCAACTTGCCATCTTGGTTAATCTACTGGTTCACTTAGTGAAAATAAAAAATTATTATTGGAAATGGTATAAATGATGATAATAAGTAAATAAATCTGGTTAATTATTTTTACTTCTTTGAAATATGTATTAAGTGGATTTAACCACAAACCCTAATCGAGAATCTTGTCTTAAGAGTAGACAATCTGTAACCACTGAAAAACTTGTCTTAAATATTTATTGATTGCTGTGTAGTTACATTATCCCACTCATCTAAGAAATTATCAAGTCTGGTAAACAAAAAGTTCTTTCTGGTTTTCATGGAACTGTCCAAGGCTTTCTGAATAGAACATGTCACATAAACTAAGGCATAGGAGACCTGTCTCATCTTTGTGGATTTCTCAGAACAGCAGTGAAGTGACACGATCAAAGCAAATTCCTCCATCCCTTTCTCACCATCCAATGTTCTGCAAATTCCTTGTAGAACAAGTGAACATTTTTGTAAAAAATGTCATCAAGTTCTTATAGACATTACACAGTATAAAACTTAATAAGATCAAATTCATCACGATAAAAAGGTCACACATAGTACACAATTAGAAAGGTAATTCATCGAGTTATTAAGATTCACTTAAATACTACCCAATGTGCCCAGTTATGTGTGGGCTACAAACATGAGATAAATTTAATGACTGAAAAGAAGGATGAGCATTTTGAATTTACTTGAGACAAATACATCTGGAATAAATAAAATTTAATGTTTAATTACAGAGAGTGGAAAGTACATGATCATAATTTAGTGAGGATAATTTCAAGGAATGGTCTGCCACAGAGATTTCTGCTATTTTCTTTTCCTTTTTAAATGCAAACATTTAGTCTTTTAACTTCTATTTTTAAACTCGAGGGCATTTGTTTTTGTTTGAATCATCCATGCCACATCTGATAATAAATCTGAAGCATCTGATCTAGCTGTAAAAAAAAAAACCCCAAAACTGTAGCTTTTGTTAGAGGAATGCTCCTGCACCCCCATCTGCCAGGATCTGCTCTAAGGAGGAGTGGGTTGGGGGAGGGGAAGGTTTGTCTTTGCACTTTACCACTGTAGAATGCCCGGCTTGGACCTACAGATTCCCTCAAGGCAGAAAAAAAAGGAAAAAGCTAAATTCCCAGAAGCTGCTTTTGCTTTTGTTCTCCTGTCTTTTGCAATGAGAATGTTAACTGAAATTAGTTGGTGGTCACTATAAATAAATAAATAGCCTCTGCTATGGTTGAAAATTTGAGGGAAATAGAGCGTGTTATAATTTGTTATGTTTCCATATTTGACAAGGGTGAAATAAGCAAGTAGAAGTCCAGAGCTCCCTGTCAGCACTAAGGAGTGGTCCCCTGCCCTTGCTGCGTGAGCCCCTGTTTCCTGGTAACTCTAAATACAGCTACGAAATGTCTAACTCCTATGTACCATAGGCCAGAGCCAGCCTTGGGCACAGAATTCATAGGTTAAAGCTCTCTAAATGCAGGCTGTAATTACAGCATGGAATGATTATTAAGGGTTTTAGAGTTCATTATGTCAATAATCTATGGATTAGGGACCTTCACAGGCATTTCGAGGGCAATGATTCCAACCTTCTCTACCATTTCTCTAAATGATTGCCAACTTTCATTCTGGAAGGAAATTAAATTAGTATGAAAAAGCAATGTAAAATTAGAACATGCCAAAGATATGAATAAAGTTTCCATTTTGTCATCCCATTCCTTCTGATCTTCATAGTATGCAGTTCATAGCAAAGTCAAGGCTGGGCATTTTAATTTTAAAAGATGGCCAAGCCTACATAATAATAGCCTGAAAGACTGTAAAGTAAGTGACTTTGTATTCCTAGCACCATTCATGCTGATAGAAAGAATAATGAACCATAGAAATGGTCAAAATAAATGTACTATAGATAGAGAGTAGTCTTTGATTTAAGAGGCCAGACTCATTTTACTAAAGGAAGGATCTCATCTCCTAAAACACATCTGATAGGTGATTCAAAGGTCTGATAAATACAAAAGCAATTTAGAAGATAATGCAAAGTAAAACTGAAACACAATTTTGAATATCTTTCTCCAATCAAAATTTTCCTAAAACAAACTGATTCTGCCAGGATCTGCTCTAAGGAGGAGTGGGTTGGGGGAGGGGAAGGTTTGTCTTTGCACTTTACCACTGTAGAATGCCCGGCTTGGACCTACAGATTCCCTCAAGGCAGAAAAAAAAGGAAAAAGCTAAATTCCCAGAAGCTGCTTTTGCTTTTGTTCTCCTGTCTTTTGCAATGAGAATGTTAACTGAAATTAGTTGGTGGTCACTATAAATAAATAAATAGCCTCTGCTATGGTTGAAAATTTGAGGGAAATAGAGCGTGTTATAATTTGTTATGTTTCCATATTTGACAAGGGTGAAATAAGCAAGTAGAAGTCCAGAGCTCCCTGTCAGCACTAAGGAGTGGTCCCCTGCCCTTGCTGCGTGAGCCCCTGTTTCCTGGTAACTCTAAATACAGCTACGAAATGTCTAACTCCTATGTACCATAGGCCAGAGCCAGCCTTGGGCACAGAATTCATAGGTTAAAGCTCTCTAAATGCAGGCTGTAATTACAGCATGGAATGATTATTAAGGGTTTTAGAGTTCATTATGTCAATAATCTATGGATTAGGGACCTTCACAGGCATTTCGAGGGCAATGATTCCAACCTTCTCTACCATTTCTCTAAATGATTGCCAACTTTCATTCTGGAAGGAAATTAAATTAGTATGAAAAAGCAATGTAAAATTAGAACATGCCAAAGATATGAATAAAGTTTCCATTTTGTCATCCCATTCCTTCTGATCTTCATAGTATGCAGTTCATAGCAAAGTCAAGGCTGGGCATTTTAATTTTAAAAGATGGCCAAGCCTACATAATAATAGCCTGAAAGACTGTAAAGTAAGTGACTTTGTATTCCTAGCACCATTCATGCTGATAGAAAGAATAATGAACCATAGAAATGGTCAAAATAAATGTACTATAGATAGAGAGTAGTCTTTGATTTAAGAGGCCAGACTCATTTTACTAAAGGAAGGATCTCATCTCCTAAAACACATCTGATAGGTGATTCAAAGGTCTGATAAATACAAAAGCAATTTAGAAGATAATGCAAAGTAAAACTGAAACAAAATTTTGAATATCTTTCTCCAATCAAAATTTCTTTTGTAGGTTCAACTGTGATAGCTGGGTTCATTTCCACTGTCTTAGGAGATGCTAATGATTCCTGGAATAATGAAAGGTCCTAGGGGAAGAATAATATGCTTGGTTGCTTTTCTTCCTTTAGTTTGGCAACTAAGCCTTATTTCCTGTTGATCTGCAACAAAATGGATATGACTTCCTGTGCAATGTCCCCCAAAGCCATTTATAAACAGCACAACCCACAGAAATTCAGATAATGGAACACAGCATCATGCCAGCAGCATTTAGCAGCATCACATATCAGACTTGAAGATGGGACATGAATTGTCATGGTCACCAGGGTCACTGCTGTGTGAAACATGTTAAAAATACACTGTAAGTATAACAATATTGAACACCCACCCACACCAGTTCACTCTTTACCATTGAGTTGAGCTGATGTTAATTATGCAGAAGAGTACCCACCGATGTAAATGAACACATACCAAGAGGAAAAGGTGACTGAGATCATGAGAGCTTAACAGAATTGGAGTAGAGAATCACCAAGAGTTGGCGAGGACAGACCAGGACTCAGTGTGGAAGCAGGATGAAGGGAGAAGAAGAAACTAGAATTAGGGAAGGAGATGGAGATGAGGAGGGCAGAGGGTTGAGGCACAGAAGGAGAACTGAATTAGGAAGAGTTAAACAAATGTCATTTGAGCTCCTGTGTGTGCTGGATGCTGAATGGTCTGCCAGTTGTACAAGATTTCCTCTCTTCCTGAGGTATTTACAGGCTCGTAAGAAGTGAGGAAGAAAATATTCTTATGCAAAGGTGAAGAGGGATCAGTAGGGAACTAACTGTAAAGATCTGTAAAAGCAAAATGTACCTTTCTAAAGGAATAGAAAACTTAAAACAAAGAGCATTGTCTACAACCTATGTTTCTTAGCAACTGCTGAAGTGACTTTGTACTAGCACCATTCATGCATAGAAAAAAGTAGTCTTTTGATTTTAAGAGGCCAGACTCATTTTACTAAAGGAAGGATCTCATCTCCTAAAACACATCTGATAGGTGATTCCAAGGTCTGATAAATACAAAAGCAATTTAGAAGATAATGCAAAGTAAAACTGAAACAAAATTTTGAATATCTTTCTCCAATCAAAATTTCTTTTGTAGGTTCAACTGTGATAGCTGGGTTCATTTCCACTGTCTTAGGAGATGCTAATGATTCCTGGAATAATGAAAGGTCCTAGGGGAAGAATAATATGCTTGGTTGCTTTTCTTCCTTTAGTTTGGCAACTAAGCCTTATTTCCTGTTGATCTGCAACAAAATGGATATGACTTCCTGTGCAATGTCCCCCAAAGCCATTTATAAACAGCACAACCCACAGAAATTCAGATAATGGAACACAGCATCATGCCAGCAGCATTTAGCAGCATCACATATCAGACTTGAAGATGGGACATGAATTGTCATGGTCACCAGGGTCACTGCTGTGTGAAACATGTTAAAAATACACTGTAAGTATAACAATATTGAACACCCACCCACACCAGTTCACTCTTTACCATTGAGTTGAGCTGATGTTAATTATGCAGAAGAGTACCCACCGATGTAAATGAACACATACCAAGAGGAAAAGGTGACTGAGATCATGAGAGCTTAACAGAATTGGAGTAGAGAATCACCAAGAGTTGGCGAGGACAGACCAGGACTCAGTGTGGAAGCAGGATGAAGGGAGAAGAAGAAACTAGAATTAGGGAAGGAGATGGAGATGAGGAGGGCAGAGGGTTGAGGCACAGAAGGAGAACTGAATTAGGAAGAGTTAAACAAATGTCATTTGAGCTCCTGTGTGTGCTGGATGCTGAATGGTCTGCCAGTTGTACAAGATTTCCTCTCTTCCTGAGGTATTTACAGGCTCGTAAGAAGTGAGGAAGAAAATATTCTTATGCAAAGGTGAAGAGGGATCAGTAGGGAACTAACTGTAAAGATCTGTAAAAGCAAAATGTACCTTTCTAAAGGAATAGAAAACTTAAGAGAGCTAAAAGACGTCCAATTGTCTACAACCTATGTTTCTTAGCAACTGCTGAAATTCCTGGGAAGAGTTCTGAAGAGGGTCCTTAAAATGTCATTTCAGGTGCCTAAGACCACAGAGAATGGCCCCAGAGGCAAGGACAAGTGTTTATTCAAGGTAGGCTACTTTTTCAAAGAAGTCTTTTCAAAGAAGTGTCTGTACCCTGCCATCACTGAGGTAAAAGTTTGGTTCAGCAGAAAAAACCACAGACTGAAAGTCAAGACACCTCGACTGTGGGCAGGAGAACTATCCACATTGATGGCTTGTTCTCAAGGTACGATGCAGCTGTAAGCCCAGGTCTAGGGTTAGTTTATCCCATCTCTAATAAAAGCTGGTAGCATAGGGCAGAAACAAGGTTCCTCAAGGACACACTGCTACTTGGGTTCCTCTGTATCTAACTCTAAGACAAGAAAGAATAGGCTAACTAAGGAAAGAAGTGAAAGAAAACCAACTTGCCTTTATGGAAACATGTCCATCCATTACATGTATTGAATGGTTTCTATTGTAGGTTAATCTTGAAAAAGGGTTTTTCAGAATCACAGTAATAGCACAGAAGAATATCAGTGTGAGATTCTACTGGTAAATAAACCCAATTCTTCTTTCTTGGAAATAATCATTAAAAGACTACATGTGAGTTCTTGTAAACTTACTGAAGGTTGGGACTACAGAATATCAATTATAAGTTTTATATTTTTACAGTTATTTTAGCCAGGAAAGGAATTTTTCAGTAACATAATCCATAGATTTCTTAGGATACTGAAAATACAATATGGTCAAAGAAGCTAAAACTCAAGAGAATAAGAATTTTCCAAATTCTGACTCTATATTTCAAATTAAAGTGGATGATGTGAAAGTCAAACTGTTCATTGCCCAGTTGTGTCTAATTCTTTGGGATCCCATAGTGTGTAGCCCACCTGGCTTCTCTAACCATGGGATTTCCTAGGTAAGAATACAGGAGTGAGTAGCCATTCCCTTCTCCAGTGGATCTTCCTGACCAGGGATTGAACCCAGGTCTCCTGCACTGCAGGCTGATTCTTTACCATCTGAGCCACCAGATTAATGAGAGTTCAAAAGAAACATCCTAGGAATTTATAATCTGCTTATAAAGAAAAAAGTTACACACTCAGACACGAGAGTCCAATCACGTCTGTATCACTCATTCACTATTTTGTTGCTTAACATATATACAATAAGTCCTTGCTGCATTCCAGACACTCTTTTGGGGATGTAGTGACCTTGAGAATCTATATTCTAGTGGGGGTGACAGCTGTACACAGATACATAAATAAGAAAACACCATTGACTGCTATTCATTGCTATGCAGAGAATTAAAAGTGGCCTGTGTAAAAGGGAGTGTGATGATGGCTACTCTGCATGCCAAGTCATTTCATTTGTGTCCAACTCTTTTGCAGCCCCATGGACTGTAGCACACCAGGCTCCTCTGTTCATGGGATTCTCCATGCAAGAATACTGGAGTGTGTTGCCAGTCCCTTCTCCAGATGGCTGCTCTGGGTGTATATTTATTTACATATTCTATTTACACTTTGGATGCATTACTTGGTATGTGAAATCTTCTCTGATCAGTGATCAAACCTGCACCCCTGCATTGCAGGCACACAGTCTTAACCATTGGACCACCAGGTAATTCCTCTAGATGGTATATTTAGAGAATATTTCTTAGAGGAAATGACATTTACTCCGAGCTATAAAGGAAAGGAAGCCAGTAAAGCAAATGTCAGGAAAAGAGTATTCCTGGCTCAGAAACAGCAGGTGCAAAGGCCCTAAGATGGCACTAGGCATGAGGCACCAGTGAGAGGAAAGAATATCCACATGGAGCAGAGTGAGTAAAGGGGAGAGCTGAAGGCAAAGGGCAGATCATACACAGCCTTGAAAACCATATGAAGGATTTAGGAGTCTATCCTGAGTATGATGGAAAACCCTTTAAGCAGGCCAGGACCATGATCTGACTCATGGTTTTAGGAATAACACTGTGTATCGTGTAGAAAATGGATTTGGGGGAAGGGATCATAATCAAAGCAAAACTAAACTCATTTCTGTAATAGCAAAAAGAGTTGATGAAGGCAAAGCTACTACATTTGTCGCCAGTAGACAACTGATGGCTTAAACCTCAAGGCAGACATGGAAAGTAGTGGGGAGATTTGGTGTATGTTTAACAGGAAGGGTCAGCAGAATTATGCAGGTGAGCTGCAAATAGAGAGTGAGGATTCAAATATAACCCCTTGACTATAGGAATGAGCAGTTTAAAAGCATCCTAGGACCTTAAAAAAGACACCCCGGTCCAATCACGTCTGTATCACTCATTCACTATTTTGTTGCTTAACATATATACAATAAGTCCTTGCTGCATTCCAGACACTCTTTTGGGGATGTAGTGACCTTGAGAATCTATATTCTAGTGGGGGTGACAGCTGTACACAGATACATAAATAAGAAAACACCATTGACTGCTATTCATTGCTATGCAGAGAATTAAAAGTGGCCTGTGTAAAAGGGAGTGTGATGATGGCTACTCTGCATGCCAAGTCATTTCATTTGTGTCCAACTCTTTTGCAGCCCCATGGACTGTAGCACACCAGGCTCCTCTGTTCATGGGATTCTCCATGCAAGAATACTGGAGTGTGTTGCCAGTCCCTTCTCCAGATGGCTGCTCTGGGTGTATATTTATTTACATATTCTATTTACACTTTGGATGCATTACTTGGTATGTGAAATCTTCTCTGATCAGTGATCAAACCTGCACCCCTGCATTGCAGGCACACAGTCTTAACCATTGGACCACCAGGTAATTCCTCTAGATGGTATATTTAGAGAATATTTCTTAGAGGAAATGACATTTACTCCGAGCTATAAAGGAAAGGAAGCCAGTAAAGCAAATGTCAGGGAAAAGAGTATTCCTGGCTCAGAAACAGCAGGTGCAAAGGCCCTAAGATGGCACTAGGCATGAGGCACCAGTGAGAGGAAAGAATATCCACATGGAGCAGAGTGAGTAAAGGGGAGAGCTGAAGGCAAAGGGCAGATCATACACAGCCTTGAAAACCATATGAAGGATTTAGGAGTCTATCCTGAGTATGATGGAAAACCCTTTAAGCAGGCCAGGACCATGATCTGACTCATGGTTTTAGGAATAACACTGTGTATCGTGTAGAAAATGGATTTGGGGGAAGGGATCATAATCAAAGCAAAAACTAAACTCATTTCTGTAATAGCAAAAAGAGTTGATGAAGGCAAAGCTACTACATTTGTCGCCAGTAGACAACTGATGGCTTAAACCTCAAGGCAGACATGGAAAGTAGTGGGGAGATTTGGTGTATGTTTAACAGGAAGGGTCAGCAGAATTATGCAGGTGAGCTGCAAATAGAGAGTGAGGATTCAAATATAACCCCTTGACTATAGGAACCCAGAAAGAAGAAAATGACAAGACATAAGTAATGAAGAAATGGAAGAAATCAGAGTGAAATGAGATTAGTCAAGCAGAATTTCAAGCTTGCATCAAATAATTTTTGAGGTGCTGGCCATCTTAGATTCAGTTTTTAAGAGCTAATTTTTATACTGGATAAAGTATTAGGAAAGAGGAGAAACATAAAGATGTACAGGCCAGGGTGGGAAGTAGCAAGATGTGTGGGTTGATTTCATTTGTCAAGATGGAAAATGGTGTCAGATGGACACAGGGAAGGTGGCAAGACATCCTGGGGAGAGGCAACACACACACACACACACACACACACACACAGGAACAGTAGAGGAATCCAAGACAGAGGGATGACATGAAGGGGACTCCACAGGTGAGGGCAAGAAAGAGGCAGGCCATGAGCTCACTGACAGGCAGGAAGAAACAGTAGAGAAAGCAGCAGTGTGACCCTGGCAGGGTCATTAGGACAGACACCAAGCTCTAAAGTATAACAGTCTGAAGGAGAAAAATCAGCCATCTTTTCAGATATCCTGTAATACGTACATTAAGTATTCACCAAGTGTTAATTGACCAATGGACCACATTAAATGATGACATCTTCTGAGCTGAGATCATTACTGATTTTTCTTTTTGGCTGTACTGTGTGTTCGTTGGTTTTCCTCAGGCTTTCTTAAGTTGTGCTGAGCGAGGGCTACTCTTGGTTGCAGTGCATGGACTCCTCATTGCAGTGGTTTCTCTTGTTGTATAGCACAGGCTCTAGGGCAAGTGGGCTCAGCAGTTGCAGCATGCAGGCTTAGTTGCTCTGTCATGCGATTTTCCTTGGGATCTTCCCCAACCAGGAATCGAACCCATGTCCCCTGCATTGGCAAGCAGATTCTTAACCACTAGAACACCAGGTAAGCCTCTTGTTGCAGCTTGTTTGCATTAGTGATAGCAAAGATAAAACCAAAAGATGAAAGCAAAATACTGTAACAGGAACAAAGGATTTTATTGATTCCATCAATGTCTTCATTCATGCATTAGAAACAGCTTTGAATTCTTCTGTCCTGTCTATGTATCTCAGAGCAGACATACTACCTTATCAAAAGAACTCCAAAATCTGAGAAGGTTTTTAAGTTCTACTCATCATACTAGTAAAACAAGGTACTTCAATTATCCAAAATATTACTATTCTCAGGACAAACCTGGTTTTAAAACTTGCTTTGGTAATTTTGCCAGCTCTGTCTGCTAAACACATGGACTGCATCTTCCATAGGTTTGGATCAAAGAAATCTTTTATAACCAAGCTTCTAGTGATGTAAATAAAAAGTGATATCCATCCACAAGGCAGTGACAACAGAAACCTTTCTAGGAGAGCAAGCATATGGAATTGCAAAGTTCACCGGCTGACTCAACAGTTATTGGGCACTGACTGTGCTAGGGGCTTTCCTGATGGCTCAAACGGTAAAGAATCTGCCTACAATGTGGAGACCTGGGTTCAGTCCCTGGGTGGAGAAGATCCCCTGGAGAAGGGAATGGCAACCCGCTCCAGTATTCTTGCCTGGAGATTCCCATGGATAGAGGAGCCTGGTGGGCTACAGTCCACAGGGTTGCAAAGAGTCAGACATGATTGAGCAATTAACACTTCCACTCTGTGCCAGGCACTGCTTGAGACCTGGAAATGAGGCAGTGAATGAGATGTGTGAGTGAAGTTCTCATGCTTGCAAAGGTTACCCTCTTTGGGTTTAAGAAAGACTGATGAATGCATAAACAACTCCATATAATGATTCCAGAGAGCAGGAAAACTGTGGTGAAAATGAAACTTGTGAAGGGGCTGGAGGGGAAGCCACAGAGAGGGGTAAAGTTGGGAGCACAGAGTTATTCTAGGCTGAGTGGTCAGGGAAGTGATATTTCAGCAGGGATCTGAATGGAGAGACTAAGCAATGGAGATCCAAAGGCTATTGGGACTAGAAGGGACCTTTTAGAGATGAGGAAACCAAGGAAGACAGAGGGGAAGAACTTATTTCATCTCCTGGGCTTCATATCTGGGAGTCTTTCATCTATGCATTAATTGTCCCATTACTCATCCCCCAAGAGGCTTGCATGGACACTGGCCAGCCACAGTGACAATCACATCAGGTGGGGCACAACTGGTCAATGTTAACCCCAGGGAGTGCTAGAAAGGGTGACACCAAAGTTTTTTAAGGTCTGTTATCAGATGAAAGAGGGATCAGCGGCCCCGTGGCTAGCCCAGCTAGTCTCAGTGGCTGGCAGGGCATGACAAGGGAAGGAGGCTGGGATGTGGTGAAACACTTATCTGATACAGCCATTAAACTGAACAGAGCAGTTTAGAAAGTAGGAGGTGTTCCCACAGAGAAAGGATGCTGTCTGACTTTCCTCAGGGAGATTCCTAATAGAATTGCAGCAGTGTAGTGTTTACTTAGAAGGCTTGTTATCTGAGCTTTCTCTGTACACAGTCAGTAAGTGAACTAGTGTTTATTAAGTGCCTGTTGTAAGTTTCCTGGGGATTTCAGAGGCGGATAAGGCAGAATCACAGCCCTCCGGTGAAACCAGAAACTTTGGTTCTTCTATGCTCTCTTTATCTCACTTGGAATTATAGCTATTTTTATATTTTTCCTTGTCCCTAAAGAAAAGAAAAGAAAAAAAAAAGATCTTCATGAGGCTTACATAACATGAATTTAGTCAAGAAAGTGTTCCCCTTAGACAGAAATTACCTAGACTTTTTTAGTTCTTGCACATAAAGTAGGCACTAAATAAATACTGGCTTAATTTTACCACATTTAAGAAGCTTATAGTCAAAATTAAAGTAATCTGAAATGTCTCCTGTCAGAAAAACCCCTAAATGTTCTGAACTGTGCAAAGCCATTGGGGATGGTTGTTGGCCAAATCCTCAAGACTGATCGCTAGCTCTAGACCCATTTTCCTTCCTTTTTTAGGCATCTAACCCTTAAGATGTGGAGTGGTCAAGCTGAATTTGGGCTCTGTTCCTTCCCCTGTCAGAAGGCTTCGGTGGCCATTGTGGGCAGATTAAGTAAGGAAAATTGCTTTGAGCCTTCCAGGTTTTTTGTCTGAAATGGCACAGTACAGAAGACATGGTTCCATTTCAGACAAAAAACCTGGTGAGGCTGCTGAAGGGCTACCTTGCGATGAGTAAAAACTGGTATTACTTTAGCAATATAGTCCTGCCAACTGCTAAATGAGGACCCTGATTTTTTTTATCCTTATGTTGACTGCCCACCAAATCCTGCCACTCTCCCTGCTACATCTTTTCTCAAAGTTGTTCTCTTTTTACCAGAACGCATATATATATATTTTTTTTTTTTCCTGGAAATTAGACAAGTCTAGTTATTTTACAAAACTAAATTTAATTTTTGGTTTGTTTTTCACTCTCTTCCATTCTCCACTGTATGTAATTTTTATGTCTGTATTCATTTACTCATACAAATTTAGGACAGTTAAAAAGCTTTCAAATTTTCTGGGCTTCCCCTGGTGGTCCATCGGGTGAGGACACCGCCTTGCAGTGCAAGAGGCGCCGGTTCGATCCGTGGCCTGGGAGGATCCTACGTGCCGCGGAGCGGCTGGACCGATGTGTCCACTTACCGAGCCGGAGCTCTGGTGTGCGTGTGCCCGGAGCCGGTGATTCTGCGGCAGGGAGGGGCCGCCGCGGTGGGAGGCCCACTGGAGCCGAAGAGCGGAGACGGAGACGGATGAAAGTGGAGAGATGGAAGACCAATAGAAGTGGCCCCCCCATCCCTCTCCCTCCCAACCCCACCCTGCAAAAAGATAAATAAATAAAATTAAAAAAAAAAAAAAAGCTTTCAAATTTTCTATCTAAAACAGAAAAAAAATCACTGAACTTACAGTAAGAGGATTTGAGTTGGAGAAGTTCTGACTGAACAGTTATTGAACTTTTATACTTTGAATAAACCTCTTAATCTCGTAGAGTCTCAATTTCCTCACCTACAAAATGAAGACGGTTATTCTCAGGATTATAACAGAATTAAAAATAGTAGACCTGATTGCTCTTTTAAAAGTATAGAAGATTCTATTTATTTACAAGTACTATAAGTAGCTTCCCAACTAGCTGCAAAATTTTATCTCAAAATCGCTCTAGACCCATTTTCCTTCCTTTTTTAGGCATCTAACCCTTAAGATGTGGAGTGGTCAAGCTGAATTTGGGCTCTGTTCCTTCCCCTGTCAGAAGGCTTCGGTGGCCATTGTGGGCAGATTAAGTAAGGAAAATTGCTTTGAGCCTTCCAGGTTTTTTGTCTGAAATGGCACAGTACAGAAGACATGGTTCCATTTCAGACAAAAAACCTGGTGAGGCTGCTGAAGGGCTACCTTGCGATGAGTAAAAACTGGTATTACTTTAGCAATATAGTCCTGCCAACTGCTAAATGAGGACCCTGATTTTTTTTATCCTTATGTTGACTGCCCACCAAATCCTGCCACTCTCCCTGCTACATCTTTTCTCAAAGTTGTTCTCTTTTTACCAGAACGCATATATATATATTTTTTTTTTTTCCTGGAAATTAGACAAGTCTAGTTATTTTACAAAAACTAAATTTAATTTTTGGTTTGTTTTTCACTCTCTTCCATTCTCCACTGTATGTAATTTTTATGTCTGTATTCATTTACTCATACAAATTTAGGACAGTTAAAAAGCTTTCAAATTTTCTGGGCTTCCCCTGGTGGTCCATCGGGTGAGGACACCGCCTTGCAGTGCAAGAGGCGCCGGTTCGATCCGTGGCCTGGGAGGATCCTACGTGCCGCGGAGCGGCTGGACCGATGTGTCCACTTACCGAGCCGGAGCTCTGGTGTGCGTGTGCCCGGAGCCGGTGATTCTGCGACGGCAGGGGCCGCCGCGGTGGGAGGCCCACTGGAGCCGAAGAGCGGAGACGGAGACGGATGAAAGTGGAGAGATGGAAGACCAATAGAAGTGGCCCCCCCATCCCTCTCCCTCCCAACCCCACCCTGCAAAAAGATAAATAAATAAAATTAAAAAAAAAAAAAAAGCTTTCAAATTTTCTATCTAAAACAGAAAAAAAATCACTGAACTTACAGTAAGAGGATTTGAGTTGGAGAAGTTCTGACTGAACAGTTATTGAACTTTTATACTTTGAATAAACCTCTTAATCTCGTAGAGTCTCAATTTCCTCACCTACAAAATGAAGACGGTTATTCTCAGGATTATAACAGAATTAAAAATAGTAGACCTGATTGCTCTTTTAAAAGTATAGAAGATTCTATTTATTTACAAGTACTATAAGTAGCTTCCCAACTAGCTGCAAAATTTTATTCAATAGCAAAAGATACATGTTTGGACTTGCGCTTAAAACAGAGATACAAGGAGGAGTTTCAGAATCAAATTATTCTATCATTATTTACCTAATCTATCAGGTAAAATGTTAGGTTTCTACTTAATAAGAGACTGATTAGAAACACAGAGGAAAGGCTGAGATGTTGGGTTTTTAAAAATAATCATACAGACAATAGGAAACTCTAAACATTCCTTTTGATATCCTTGATACTCCTTATTTGAGGACATAAATATTGTTCAATAATAAAAAAAAAAGCTGGATTAAAACTGATTCAAAGGTGAGTGTGCCCAGGCTTTTTACACAGTAGATCCAGCAAAGGATTTAAGAGGCACGTGTTGAGATTAGAGAGTTGAGGATTAGGCTCAGTTCCTGGGATGTTCTGCATTACTATTTCTGGACTAAGAGATTATTGAAGAACAGGACACTCAAAAGGCAGATGATGCAGACAGACCTCAGTCATTTTTAATGAAGAGTTTGTAGCAAATTATGCTGAAATAATATAAAAATGCAAGCCTACAACAATTAGAAAGATGACAAACCACAAAATACTGACCCAATTCAGACTGACAATTATTTCATTCCTTATTCCCCACCTGAAAAGTAAGGTGTGCTTTTTATTCTTATGAAAAACTTCTTAAGGGAAGCATTAAGGAGAAGCTGCAGTTGATAAGCATTGGGGCATCAACGGTGTTCAGTGTTTATTATAAGATAGAACTTGCCAACAGGAAAAGATGTTTCCAACCTGTCTCTTTGTGGTCCTTGCTTTGGCAACGTGAATAAACTTTAACTATAGAGAGTTTTTTCAATTGTAAGACCGAATTTGGTGGCTGAATCATTAATATGGGTGTGTGCATATAAATACTTTCATCATCTAAACTTACTTATTCCTCACTGTGGTTTAAAGGGCTTTAAACTTCTAGGATATTTGGGATATATATAATATATATGTCTATAATAGCTCTCAATATTCCATTGAAATGTACAGTCTCATCCAAGCTTTTTTTGAAATCACTGTTTAAAAAATTCTTAGACTTGAACTAATTTCAAATATTACCTATCAAAAATGTCACATTATTAATGGAATAATAATATAACTGCAGTGCCGAACTACTTTTTTTTTTTTTTGACTCAGTTGTGTCTGACTGTTTTCTACCCTCTGGACTGTAGTAAACCAAAATCCTCTGTCCATGGAATTTCTCAGGAAAGAATACTGGAGTGGGCTGCCATTTCCTTCTCCAGGGGATCTTTCCACTCAGAGATCAAACCCACGTCTCCTGCATCTTCCCTTTTGATATCCTTGATACTCCTTATTTGAGGACATAAATATTGTTCAATAAAAAAAAAAGCTGGATTAAAACTGATTCAAAGGTGAGTGTGCCCAGGCTTTTTACACAGTAGATCCAGCAAAGGATTTAAGAGGCACGTGTTGAGATTAGAGAGTTGAGGATTAGGCTCAGTTCCTGGGATGTTCTGCATTACTATTTCTGGACTAAGAGATTATTGAAGAACAGGACACTCAAAAGGCAGATGATGCAGACAGACCTCAGTCATTTTTAATGAAGAGTTTGTAGCAAATTATGCTGAAATAATATAAAATGCAAGCCTACAACAATTAGAAAGATGACAAACCACAAAATACTGACCCAATTCAGACTGACAATTATTTCATTCCTTATTCCCCACCTGAAAAGTAAGGTGTGCTTTTTATTCTTATGAAAAACTTCTTAAGGGAAGCATTAAGGAGAAGCTGCAGTTGATAAGCATTGGGGCATCAACGGTGTTCAGTGTTTATTATAAGATAGAACTTGCCAACAGGAAAAGATGTTTCCAACCTGTCTCTTTGTGGTCCTTGCTTTGGCAACGTGAATAAACTTTAACTATAGAGAGTTTTTTCAATTGTAAGACCGAATTTGGTGGCTGAATCATTAATATGGGTGTGTGCATATAAATACTTTCATCATCTAAACTTACTTATTCCTCACTGTGGTTTAAAGGGCTTTAAACTTCTAGGATATTTGGGATATATATAATATATATGTCTATAATAGCTCTCAATATTCCATTGAAATGTACAGTCTCATCCAAGCTTTTTTTGAAATCACTGTTTAAAAAATTCTTAGACTTGAACTAATTTCAAATATTACCTATCAAAAATGTCACATTATTAATGGAATAATAATATAACTGCAGTGCCGAACTACTTTTTTTTTTTTTTGACTCAGTTGTGTCTGACTCTTTTCAACCCTATGGACTGTAGTAAACCAAAATCCTCTGTCCATGGAATTTACCAGGGAAGAACACTGGAGTGGGCTGCCATTTCCTTCTCTAGAGGATGTTTCCCACTCAGAGATCAAACCCACGTCTCCTGCATCTCCTTCATTGGCAGGTGAATTCTTCACCACGAGCCATGTGGGAAGCCCAAATTACTATTAATTACTACTAATTTTAAAAGGGACTCTGGGGCTTCCCTGGTGGTCCAGTGGATAAAGTCTTTCTTGCAGTGCAGGGGGCACCGGTTTGATCCCTGGCCTGGGAAGAACCCATGCGCTACAGAGTGGCTAGGCTGGTGTGTCCAATTACAAGCCAGTGCTCTGGAGCGCATGCATCAACAGCTGGTGCTTTGCAACGAGAGAGGCCACTGCAATGGGAGGCCCACACAGGCCAAAGAATAAAGATAGATGAAAAATAATAAATAATTAAGAAAGAGTTCATAGCACGATGTTAAAAAAAAAAAGAGGGGGGGACTCTGTAACTTAATCATTTTTCAGTACTAAACCTAACATACATACTTGGAATATGTTTCAAGACATATGTTATATATCTCTAATACACTTATAACCCACTTTTTTTTTTAAAAGGCCTCTTTTATTCTTTCTTTCTTTCTTTATTTTCATCCATCTTTATTTTTTGGCCTAGGTGGGCCTCCCATTGCAGTGGGCTCTCTCATTGCAGAGTACTGGCTCTGGTCACATGTGCTCCAGAGTGCTGGTGCTTAGTTGGATACACCGGTCCAGCCACTCTGCTGCATGTGGGAACTTCCAGGGCCAGGGATTGAACTGTCTGCAAGGCAGACTCTTTACCCACTGGACAACCAGGACATCCCTGATTTTTCAATCCTTAATTTTTTCATGAGACTCTACTTTGTGAGGAAAGTATGTTTTATTGTTTCTTTTTCCAGACAGTTTATTTCTAAAGTACATTTAAGTCTTCATCTATTCACACACACACACACACACACACACACACACACACACACACGCACGCACCTCAGACACAACAAATAGCATATTTTAGGGCATTTTAACACCTAGGCTTGGATGACTGGTCAGTGCAGCTAACTAAGAAGAGGGCTGAAGAAAGGAAAAGAGATTTGCCTACAAGAATTGATTCCACGGCTACATGTAGAGTTAATAAAGCAAAGTGATGAACCGGTTTTGCCTTTTGTGATTGGGGTAGAATCAACAGTGACTGGGGATGTGCGGAAGCAGGAGATATTTACACCAAACCTTACATGTGGTCAGAAATATTTATCCCATTTTACTTTCAAAAATTCCCCTTATTAAAAAAAAAAAAAATAGGCCTTTAACCTTCTTGAAGGACAGGTGTGGGACATTATCTATTTATCCTTGCTCAAACTTTGTTATTTTAAGCTAGAATGTATTTACTCTCCAAGAAAAGTTGTTTAGCATGACCTTAAAAACAGATTTAAATGTAGAAAATGTACTCATTTCCCCTAAAACATTTCCTAATAAGTTAAACTATCAAAACAAATAAACAAAGAGGTAGCAGATAAGCAGCCTACAATTAAGGTCTTGTGGATTTAGACAATATTTACCATATTTTTGAATCATTCAACTGTTAAAAAAGGCCCTAAAGCAAAATGTGTTATTGCAAATTAAAGCAGCAATTAATCTAAATTTAAAATTTTAGACATTTCCATCAACTTGGTTCAACCAAAGAGTTATCTATTTATTTTAAAAGTTGGTAAGTTTGGATAAGTTTATCTCAGTTTATCCAAACTGAGTCTCAGATTTCTCAGCAGTAGGAGGATGTAATAACTTCCTCTCTTGGTTCCTGTGAAGTTTGAGGAAAATGATAGATGTGAAAATACCTTACACACAGTCAAGGGCTATAATAATATTAACCAATAGAGCCTTTTCCATTCACATTGTCAAGGCAGACTCTTTACCCACTGGACAACCAGGACATCCCTGATTTTTCAATCCTTAATTTTTTCATGAGACTCTACTTTGTGAGGAAAGTATGTTTTATTGTTTCTTTTTCCAGACAGTTTATTTCTAAAGTACATTTAAGTCTTCATCTATTCACACACACACACACACACACACACACACACACACACACACACGCACCTCAGACACAACAAATAGCATATTTTAGGGCATTTTAACACCTAGGCTTGGATGACTGGTCAGTGCAGCTAACTAAGAAGAGGGCTGAAGAAAGGAAAAGAGATTTGCCTACAAGAATTGATTCCACGGCTACATGTAGAGTTAATAAAGCAAAGTGATGAACCGGTTTTGCCTTTTGTGATTGGGGTAGAATCAACAGTGACTGGGGATGTGCGGAAGCAGGAGATATTTACACCAAACCTTACATGTGGTCAGAAATATTTATCCCATTTTACTTTCAAAAATTCCCCTTATTAAAAAAAAAAAAAATAGGCCTTTAACCTTCTTGAAGGACAGGTGTGGGACATTATCTATTTATCCTTGCTCAAACTTTGTTATTTTAAGCTAGAATGTATTTACTCTCCAAGAAAAGTTGTTTAGCATGACCTTAAAAACAGATTTAAATGTAGAAAATGTACTCATTTCCCCTAAAACATTTCCTAATAAGTTAAACTATCAAAACAAATAAACAAAGAGGTAGCAGATAAGCAGCCTACAATTAAGGTCTTGTGGATTTAGACAATATTTACCATATTTTTGAATCATTCAACTGTTAAAAAAGGCCCTAAAGCAAAATGTGTTATTGCAAATTAAAGCAGCAATTAATCTAAATTTAAAATTTTAGACATTTCCATCAACTTGGTTCAACCAAAGAGTTATCTATTTATTTTAAAAGTTGGTAAGTTTGGATAAGTTTATCTCAGTTTATCCAAACTGAGTCTCAGATTTCTCAGCAGTAGGAGGATGTAATAACTTCCTCTCTTGGTTCCTGTGAAGTTTGAGGAAAATGATAGATGTGAAAATACCTTACACACAGTCAAGGGCTATAATAATATTAACCAATAGAGCCTTTTCCATTCACATTGTGAAATCCAAGGCACAGAAACAACTTTAACACATTTAATAGCTGACTACACTAAAAAACAGCAAAACTAAAAAGAAAAATTTCAGAATGTAACACAATATATGTTTTTATGAGCATGAAGAAGATTGGACAATTTTTTTAACTCTTAAAATGCTGAAATTTTACAACATAATGGAGCACAACATTCAATTATTAATAACAGGAATCATGAAATGCTTGCACAAATAATTAAAAATACTCTTGAAGATAATGATAACTAATTTAATTGAGGCTCTTTCAGTTACTTGTTCACCTCCTTTGAATATCTTTGGCTCTGTAATGTGTTGCCTCCAAATCTCTTAAAAGAGTTGTGATTAATATATATATATATGTGTATATTTAATTTATATAAAATAACAAGGCATTCTATACTGAGATGAATATCATATACATAGCTGATGAAACTGTATATTTCAAATTTTTTTCTAGTTAATTTGTGTGCAGGGCTGACTTTGTAAAAGCTGAGTAGAATGTCGTTTTTACATCATATTATTTTTACTTCATAGAAGCTGTCAAGGGCTTCCCTGGTGATCCAGTGGGTGGAGAGTTCACCTTTCAGTGCAAGAGTCACTGGTTCGATCCCTAGCCTGGGAACACCCCATACGTCATGTAGCGGCTGGGCGGGTATGTCCAATTACAAGCCAGCGCTCTGGAACACATGCACCCAGACCCGGTGTTCTGTAACAAGGGAGGCCACTGCAATGAGAGGTCCACACAGGTCAAAGAATAAAGATGGATGAAAAATAAATAAATGATCAATAAAAAAGGCCAAAAATTTAAAAAGAATAAAAAAAGAAGCTGTCAACTCTGTCATTTTTTAAATTGTTCAACGACCATCAGATATGCTGATTTAGAGTGTTTATTTCAATAGATAAATTAAATAATGTCAACAAAACTTAGTTTCCTTCTTTATACTTTAAAAGTAAATATAAACAAAGCATTGGCTATTTTCTTCTTTCATCATAATGAGCTTTTATACGGAGAAAAGGATACTCTTTCAAGGGTTCTGCCCTACAAGACTGATACTATTAAATTTCCTTCTTTATACCCTTTAAAAGATTTGAGCTTTTCCACATTGTGAAATCCAAGGCACAGAAACAACTTTAACACATTTAATAGCTGACTACACTAAAAAACAGCAAAACTAAAAAGAAAAATTTCAGAATGTAACACAATATATGTTTTTATGAGCATGAAGAAGATTGGACAATTTTTTTAACTCTTAAAATGCTGAAATTTTACAACATAATGGAGCACAACATTCAATTATTAATAACAGGAATCATGAAATGCTTGCACAAATAATTAAAAATACTCTTGAAGATAATGATAACTAATTTAATTGAGGCTCTTTCAGTTACTTGTTCACCTCCTTTGAATATCTTTGGCTCTGTAATGTGTTGCCTCCAAATCTCTTAAAAGAGTTGTGATTAATATATATATATATGTGTATATTTAATTTATATAAAATAACAAGGCATTCTATACTGAGATGAATATCATATACATAGCTGATGAAACTGTATATTTCAAATTTTTTTCTAGTTAATTTGTGTGCAGGGCTGACTTTGTAAAAGCTGAGTAGAATGTCGTTTTTACATCATATTATTTTTACTTCATAGAAGCTGTCAAGGGCTTCCCTGGTGATCCAGTGGGTGGAGAGTTCACCTTTCAGTGCAAGAGTCACTGGTTCGATCCCTAGCCTGGGAACACCCCATACGTCATGTAGCGGCTGGGCGGGTATGTCCAATTACAAGCCAGCGCTCTGGAACACATGCACCCAGACCCGGTGTTCTGTAACAAGGGAGGCCACTGCAATGAGAGGTCCACACAGGTCAAAGAATAAAGATGGATGAAAAATAAATAAATGATCAATAAAAAAGGCCAAAAATTTAAAAAGAATAAAAAAAGAAGCTGTCAACTCTGTCATTTTTTAAATTGTTCAACGACCATCAGATATGCTGATTTAGAGTGTTTATTTCAATAGATAAATTAAATAATGTCAACAAAACTTAGTTTCCTTCTTTATACTTTAAAAGTAAATATAAACAAAGCATTGGCTATTTTCTTCTTTCATCATAATGAGATGCCGTGTTTTTGTAGTACGGAGAAAAGGATACTCTTTCAAGGGTTCTGCCCTACAAGACTGATACTATTAGAAGCTGTATAACTAGTCAATATAACTTTAATGGCTATGGGAAACCTCTGCCTCAGTTGTTTAAAGGAGTACCCTATATATTTAATTTTAGCTAAAAGACATTTTTAAATCAAATATTCACTGGATCTAACCTTGTAAAAATAATCTCAAATGTCCTTTCTAATTTCTCAACATAAGATTCCACTTTAATTCACCCCAAAGTAGAATGAAAGTGAGCTACATAGTTTGTGGAACCCAGTGCAAGATCTTTTATTCATATATAAAGAATTTCAAGATGACACAGAGAGTATTCAGGCGAGCATGAGGGCTCTCCAAAACACAGCCCAGGAAGCTGGCCCTGGGTATAACGTACACTAGAGTACAATGAACTGAAAATCAATCATCAGAGGAAGAGAACATAGAACAGGTATATACTAATGGTTGGCTGTCTAGAGAGGAGAGGCTAAAAGAGCCCAACACATACTCTCTCTAAAATTCTGTCTTAAGGTAGCTTCATTCCAACCTGGCTTTATCCAGCTATCTACATTTTTGGAAGATGTTAGTCAATTGCTGCATACCCAGTTTCCCGTTCCAGGGATATTTTCATAATCATAGGGGACAGTGAAAAACAAAATTACTTTAAAAGTGACAAATCATCTTTTTTCAGGTGCTGTTTTGGTACTATGAGAGACCTTGGTGACATTTGGGGGCAGGGTCCCAATCCCTCTCAGGCCATGTCTCAGGGCATCTGTCTGTTTGTTCTTCGACTAGTAGAGTTAAATATGCTACTACAATTGTCAGAGTGTTAAATTTGTATCTCCTATTTAAGAGACAATTTTATTCTTCCACAAACAGTAATACATTTTCATAGCAGTTTTACCAACCTTTGAAGGAGTAGCCCTAGAACTAAGGCCAAGAGTCAAGTGACTGCTATGTCTCCGTAGTTTGCCAGGTGTTTTAGCCAGCACTGCTGTTTCTGATCTCTGAAAACACTACTGGCAACAAATCTCTCTTTAATTACAGGATCCAGTTACTTCTGAATCAATCCTGATTTGAAGATTTTGATAATACCAGGGAATTTTAGTGAATGCTGAATTTAATATGAAATTACAACATTTACTGAGTGCTATCAACCTATGAATAATATTTAGATTTAAATCATGATATGTATAAATATATACATATATATGTATAAATATATACATATATATATATTTACCTTTAAATGCATTTTAAACAAGATAACTAAGAAGGATAAAGTATATTTATGTTCATGGTATGTGTTTGGTATGACTGATAATTTAATCAGAAACACATTTTATTACTGGAATAAAATACATAATGTTACACTTGGCAATGCCTATGGGCTTAGAATACATATGACTTGAACAAAAGACAGTAATCAAAGCCATCGCCTAGGTTCACATGCAATGCTAGGGCTTACTTTTCATTGCGATGTGGTATAAATTGTAACCATCTATTTATACCAAGATGCACCAATCTTGGAGAAACATAAATCAAGCCCTTTTACATTAAATTTTTTCCCTTTTAAACATAGTATCTCCAGGTAAGTATCATAACTTCCATCATTTTGTTTATCAGCTGTCTAGATATGATATTACCTATCTTTGCATACAAACACTTGTTCATAGTTTCTATAACTAAAAATAATAACAGTGATTTCCAAAAGAGAGTAACCCACCCCACAAATCTTTCAAATTATGGGTTCAGTTTTTACTGCTTATTTTAGAAAATGATAAATTTCAGTCTTATACCTTATCTAGATCTGTGTACATAAGGATGTTGCCTCAGAGATGAAAATGTAGTTATGAAATCTATTGTTGCTAGTAAAACACTCATTTGAATATAATCCATGTTTTCTGACTATGTCTTTAGACTGTGGAATATATCCTCTTTGGGCATGCAGCTGGAAGAAGAGGACCTTGATCTCAATTTCATGTTAGGGAGAAGAAACATTAACAGACAAAAAACTTAAACCAGTTACTGCAGTAGATTTCCACCATGGCTGAAATCATTCCAGCTTGAAAACAGACATGAATGCGCATTACTAACTTGAATTTTGTTACTTGGTTATTATATATAAAATCTCCATACTGCAGATGCAGTGTCTAAGTGAAAGTGTCGCACTCCCCTGGTAGCTCAGATGGTAAAGAATCTGCCTGCAGTGCAGGAGACATGGGTGCCATTCCCGGGTTGGGAAGAGTCCCTGGAGAAGGGAATGACTACCCACTCCAGTATTCTTGCCTGGAGAATCCCAAGGCCAAGAGGAGCCCAGTGGGCTACAAACCATGAGGTTGCAAAGATTCAGACATGACTGAGTGTGGCACAAAAGTTCCACTCAAATGAGTTGATTTTCAATTTTGCATAATCATATTTTCCTTCCAAACTTTATATAATCCCATTATTTGTAAAAATGTTTTTTCTTTTTTTGTAACTACACAAAAGGCAGAAAATTCTCTCAAAAGAATAATTTAAAAAGACATTTGATAAGTTAACTATATACATTCTGCCACATTTTTCTTTTTCAAAGAAAACATTCATTTCAGAATTTTTACAAGTGAAACCTAAAATAAATACTTCAGAGAAATATATGAAGCATTAAATATATGTTATGTCCAAATTCGCTATAGGGAAAAATTAACAAATGAAAATAAAAATCTATTCACCAACTTACTAAAATAAATCAGTTTCCAGGGCATCGAGAACTTATTGAAGGAATAATAACATGTAATCTTAGAAGTTACTACACTTATAAACTTGAGGTCTGCAGACTTTAAAGTGAAGTTTAAATCCGATCTAGCTTGGTAAGTTCTTTAGAAAACTGACATTGTAACAGGACCCAATATCCAGCTGTTCTATGGTCAAATCTATTTCTTCATCCCAAAGGGAAAAGTCTGCAGAAACATATTGCTAGTTCGCTTTTATTCCATACTGATGAAATGACTTACTTTTAAAATGTAAAGCAATGTCTTTAGACTGTGGAATATATCCTCTTTGGGCATGCAGCTGGAAGAAGAGGACCTTGATCTCAATTTCATGTTAGGGAGAAGAAACATTAACAGACAAAAAACTTAAACCAGTTACTGCAGTAGATTTCCACCATGGCTGAAATCATTCCAGCTTGAAAACAGACATGAATGCGCATTACTAACTTGAATTTTGTTACTTGGTTATTATATATAAAATCTCCATACTGCAGATGCAGTGTCTAAGTGAAAGTGTCGCACTCCCCTGGTAGCTCAGATGGTAAAGAATCTGCCTGCAGTGCAGGAGACATGGGTGCCATTCCCGGGTTGGGAAGAGTCCCTGGAGAAGGGAATGACTACCCACTCCAGTATTCTTGCCTGGAGAATCCCAAGGCCAAGAGGAGCCCAGTGGGCTACAAACCATGAGGTTGCAAAGATTCAGACATGACTGAGTGTGGCACAAAAGTTCCACTCAAATGAGTTGATTTTCAATTTTGCATAATCATATTTTCCTTCCAAACTTTATATAATCCCATTATTTGTAAAAATGTTTTTTCTTTTTTTGTAACTACACAAAAGGCAGAAAATTCTCTCAAAAGAATAATTTAAAAAGACATTTGATAAGTTAACTATATACATTCTGCCACATTTTTCTTTTTCAAAGAAAACATTCATTTCAGAATTTTTACAAGTGAAACCTAAAATAAATACTTCAGAGAAATATATGAAGCATTAAATATATGTTATGTCCAAATTCGCTATAGGGAAAAATTAACAAATGAAAATAAAAATCTATTCACCAACTTACTAAAATAAATCAGTTTCCAGGGCATCGAGAACTTATTGAAGGAATAATAACATGTAATCTTAGAAGTTACTACACTTATAAACTTGAGGTCTGCAGACTTTAAAGTGAAGTTTAAATCCGATCTAGCTTGGTAAGTTCTTTAGAAAACTGACATTGTAACAGGACCCAATATCCAGCTGTTCTATGGTCAAATCTATTTCTTCATCCCAAAGGGAAAAGTCTGCAGAAACATATTGCTAGTTCGCTTTTATTCCATACTGATGAAATGACTTACTTTTTAAAATGTAAAGCAAGCAATGTCATTTTTTATTTTGGCAAATTAATATTATATATTTCATATTTTCCAAATACTTCAAAAGACTAAAATGTGTGGGTTTACTGATTTGCAGTTTGGGGCAAAATACCAAGATGAACAGGGAAGATGTGGACATAGCACCTCTGGGTTTAAACAGTATGTTAGGAAGGAGGTAGCTGAGAAACAACCTGCTTCCATTACTGGCTTGGCCTTTGGTGAGATACAGAACAGCACATCTTCAGGTGTCAGCTCAGAAGTGACAATAGATAAAACACACATGTCCAAAGACAACTTCACACTAAAGTGTTGCTGTCATTTCCAGCAATATAACAGAATTTATGGTCAATATAGCACTGTGTTACTCAATAAAATATTAGCAATTCTGTATCTCCATGTCATAGTATACGATTCTTTTTTTCTTTAACCACCATAACAATGACAGCAGTGTTTACTTTTCTTCCTAGGTAGAAATTAATGTATGGAAGCACAACTGCAGGTATCTTAGATATCAATCTGCATTGTAATGCAGAGGAAAAATAAAGTAGAACTTAGACTAAATTCAGGATTTAAACTGCAAAGTGTTTTTAAATAGAGAATTTAAATGCTGAAAGACTTTCACTTTAAAATCTGTTTTCAAAGCACAGATTTGGTGTGATGGACTATTCAACTAAAACTTTTTAAGCTGTTACTTCTGTTAAACTTTGAACCAATGAGGAAGAATAAGTTACAGTCTTCAGAACAGTTATTCCAAAACAAATATTTAGAGGTATCAGATATTGTTTCTAGATCAAATGAATAATCTGAATAATCTTGCAGGTTATGCTTGCCTTTGATCCGGTACAGAAAATCATAGGACATATTCTTTGTCTGGTAACTGCCTAATGGCAACGAACTTTGGCATTTCATGTATTATCTGGCTGCTATCATGGATGCACTGATCTCCAAGACAACACCTGACAAGAAAACGGGGAGCAAACAAGTTTCAGAGAGTACAGTTGGGTTACTAGAGAAATCATTGGGGGGATCAGGACCCAATATCCAGCTGTTCTATGGTCAAATTAATGGAAAAGTCTGCAGAAACATATTGCTAGTTCGCTTTTATTCCATACTGATGAAATGACTTACTTTAAAATGTAAAGCAAGCAATGTCATTTTTTATTTTGGCAAATTAATATTATATATTTCATATTTTCCAAATACTTCAAAAGACTAAAATGTGTGGGTTTACTGATTTGCAGTTTGGGGCAAAATACCAAGATGAACAGGGAAGATGTGGACATAGCACCTCTGGGTTTAAACAGTATGTTAGGAAGGAGGTAGCTGAGAAACAACCTGCTTCCATTACTGGCTTGGCCTTTGGTGAGATACAGAACAGCACATCTTCAGGTGTCAGCTCAGAAGTGACAATAGATACACACACACATGTCCAAACACAAATTCACACTAAAGTGTTGCTGTCATTTCCAGCAATATAACAGAATTTATGGTCAATATAGCACTGTGTTACTCAATAAAATATTAGCAATTCTGTATCTCCATGTCATAGTATACGATTCTTTTTTTCTTTAACCACCATAACAATGACAGCAGTGTTTACTTTTCTTCCTAGGTAGAAATTAATGTATGGAAGCACAACTGCAGGTATCTTAGATATCAATCTGCATTGTAATGCAGAGGAAAAATAAAGTAGAACTTAGACTAAATTCAGGATTTAAACTGCAAAGTGTTTTTAAATAGAGAATTTAAATGCTGAAAGACTTTCACTTTAAAATCTGTTTTCAAAGCACAGATTTGGTGTGATGGACTATTCAACTAAAACTTTTTAAGCTGTTACTTCTGTTAAACTTTGAACCAATGAGGAAGAATAAGTTACAGTCTTCAGAACAGTTATTCCAAAACAAATATTTAGAGGTATCAGATATTGTTTCTAGATCAAATGAATAATCTGAATAATCTTGCAGGTTATGCTTGCCTTTGATCCGGTACAGAAAATCATAGGACATATTCTTTGTCTGGTAACTGCCTAATGGCAACGAACTTTGGCATTTCATGTATTATCTGGCTGCTATCATGGATGCACTGATCTCCAAGACAACACCTGACAAGAAAACGGGGAGCAAACAAGTTTCAGAGAGTACAGTTGGGTTACTAGAGTCAACCACCTAATCATTGGGAAGACAAAGAAAGGAGGATTAGAATAATTTCAATCAATGAAAATTATGGGAAATCATACAATTCAAACTGTTAATTCAGCCAAAATCCTTGTTCCATTTCCAGTATATTCCAATCCATCAAAGCAAAATGAAAAATAAGTTCTGTCCTTAAAATGACAACAAAAACATAGTTGGTTTTAAAATAAAAATTCTGACCTGGAGATAGACTGTAGATAGAAAAAGGAACATAGGAAGATAGCACAGATACCTTTT